>OZ010626.1:20908061-30908061 GCA_963932425.1 Athalia cordata | reverse complement strand
GTGTGCATATTTAGCTGTATAGTATACCTATATATATAACTGTGAAATATTTCTGCACATCATAAAAGTGTTATTGACGCAGGTAAGATGGAAAAAAAATAACATTTTTAAAAACGACGAAATCAAAGAATAATAAAAATATAATGATAATTAGAAAAAAAAAAATGAAAAAAATTGCACAATTGACATGAACAAAACTGAATAGAAATATATTCGCGTGCATTTTGCGCATCTATATAAATCGCATCTGTAATAATATATGAACATTGCATATTCGCATCGTCAGACCACCCCGAATTTAAAGTCCGATGAATCTAAAGTGGGTGCAGGAAACAGATGTAACGCATTTCGTATGCTAATGAAATTGATTGTGGCTGAACGACGTTTGCATTCCTGATTCGGATAGAACCTGTAGCTGCAGCGTGCGCAATTTTAATACATAATTTTCTTTTCGGTTTTTCTTTTTTCTTTTTTCTTTTTTCTTTTTCCACTATACCACCTACCACCGCCGACGCAATAATAATTTACCCGTTACTTGTTTTACTATCGTTATTTTTCCATCAATTTTTTTTCTTGCCATTTTTCAAATCGTTTGGAAGAATGTGCCGTGCGCAGAATTCACGTTATTTTTCATCTGATTCGATTTGATTTAATTGTTTTTATTTTCTTTTTCTTTTTCTTTCACTCGTTACGTATAAAACGCTGCACTTAGCAGCAGCGGTAGCGGCAACATCAGGCCTGCAGCTGTATTACAGCTTATCGCTTTTGTACCGTTGTTTAACACTCTGGAGTATTAAAACTGCGTTGCACTGCTACAAGTAGTGCGGCAATTTCCGGTTTCTTAAATACCGGTTTCCTGACTCGCGTGCGCCGCTCGGCCATGCCCAATATTATACACCTTTATATTATATACATGTATATCTCATCTATTTATGTGTACATACATGGAAAGATGAGCACAAGTTTGTGTGTGTCTTCTTGAGGCACTAGCTTTAGGATCTTGTTATCTAGTCATTCTTTTTGTACATTTTGTTAATTTTATAATGCGCTGTTTACATCTACTAGAAATTACTGCAGTATGGCGCCCATGATTGTTGTTCACAAAAATGTAGAAAAAAAATAATACATACACAATTGAAGGTCAATTGTTATCCGTAGAATAAATCAAGCTGGGAATAAAGCCCCTCGAGATATCTTCATTTTTTCCCTTTTCAGAGCGATAAATCGATTATAACTCAATCGATTTTATGGATAGATCAACTTAGCTCGTAGATTCGGATTCCTGGGCTCACAATCAGAATACATATGAATAGCCTATAAAACCCTATTAAATTCTGAAAAAAAAAAAAGGGAAAGTCCATTTTTCAGCCCAAAATCGAAAAAAATCCAAAGTATATGCCGCTTTGGATTTTTTCGATTTTGAAGTCAAAATTCGACTCTGAACGAATCTGTTTTTTTATCTGCGATCGAAAATTCTGTGAATTGCGGACCTGACCGACCGTTAAATGAACGTGTTGAACGGTGGAACGTCGCATAAAAAATTATTGGTGCGGAGGATCGATATTCAAACGTCAGGACGAGACGTAGAAAAATCACCTACGAAAAGATATAACTTCAAGTCTGGCTGCCGACGAGAGCGTAGTCTACATAAATTGACCACCCTTTACATAAAATGTCTGCATATATTCTATACAATTATATATTCTTTATAAGTTTTTTTTTTTCATTATTTACACGTAGCAAATATAGCCGACCTGCTACATACGTACCTATACTGTGCTGTAACTCGCACTCAGCCTCCGATATTTCTCGCGATAAAACGGCCATTGTCTAAACCGATATAACTGACTACTCGTTTTTAGTGTTAAAAATGTGAGAAAATTCGCACGCCGTAATATTTCAGGTATACATCTGTTTAGAAATTTAAGGTACCGATTTCATATTTTTACGCATACCTGTTTATAATGTACTGTATATCCTTGCAAAACTGTCCACTGCCACGCCCCCCATGAATAGATTATAGTAATGAGAATATTAATAATAATCATAATAATAATAACAATAACGTCGTATTGTTACACGTGTAAAAAATAAGGACGATGATTATACCGTTCGGTTTCGTAATATCCTGCGTATACGGATATGTATTATACAGGGTACGGTATACGAAAGTACCCCATGAAATTTTTAATATGAATTTCTAGCTGATCAAACGTTCGTTATAGTCTTCGAAATTCTCGTTCAATTATAATACGCGAAATGGTTGAGAAGAGAGAAAAAAAGAAAAGAAAATTGAGCGGGTCTTTTTTTTCTGTGATAATTGAATGAGAAAATTATTAGAATTTATAGATGTACAATAATTTACCTGCAAATTAAATACCTACACTTTTATTTTCCAAATATCTCACTTGCATACCTTACTGCATACTCACCGTAAATACCCATATGTATATTCGTCTACATAAATGTAAATGCCTGTATAATGATCTGATTCAGAGCGTAAAAATTGATTGCGATTTCTTCGACTTTTACTCATCGCCGCATTCATATAGATGTTTTAATTGACATCTAGATTTCCGTAGATAATTTCGATTAAAATATATACAAGCTTCACGAATTTTATGCATAAATATATGTTATTTTGAATTACAGGTATAATAATTTCCCATATCATTTAAATATACGCGCAGATATCATCGACGTGGAGAAATCGAAAATCAAATAATCTATACACGGCAATTAAAGCGTATAGATCAAGAAGTAAAAAAAAAAGAAAAGCAAAAAAAAATCATAATCGCAGTAGTCATGTATCGTGATTTTATCCATCACGTCTAGTATTTTCATTTTTTTGTTTTTTTTCTTCGTACATTAATTTGTTTATCGATCATCCTTGCAGGATGAAAAAATAATTAGCTTTCTCAATTGAAATATATAAATATGTCGTCGAATGTGGGACATAGCGTTAGATTTAGATGTGAGCTTCGTCTTCGTTGGTTTTCTTGGTTTTTTTTTTGCTGTACTCTTCGTTTTTTTTTATTGAAACTCCAACTCGGTAATTTGACGATCTTCGGTCGGATGATTTCTTCCGTTATACGAATACCTATACTATAATATAGGTATGTATTATAGATGCGATTTTATCGTATCGGGAATTTTCTTTTCTTACATATATATTTATATACATGGTTACATTATTTATATGGCTCGTCAAACTCACGCATCGCTGAGCAATATTTTCTGAATAAATTGAAGCTACAGTTCTACTGCAGATCGTAATACATCTTGCAACTGCGGCGGCATTCGTCGATCCCATTTCCCGATTATGCGATTTTTTCAATTTTTTTTCAACTTTTTTTACTTATCGATTTTTGAACACATCTGTCATTCAGTTTTTGAATTATGCATATATACTTGGACCAGCGAATCAACTGTACAGTTTATATATTTTGCATCAAGCGACGTAACCTCATTTTTGAATCTTTCTAGTGCAACCAACCTTTTCTTCTTTTTCTTCTCCAATTCTTCTTTACCGGTTTTTTTTTTTCTTTTGCTTTGTATTTTTCCTCTCAGTCGTTGCAACGAATTGTTTTACATATATAGATATCATTCTACTTGGGTATATAATATGTATACGAATAAAATAATTAAAAAAAAAAAAAAAAAGAAACATTATTAAGTGATAAATATTTAATTGAAGGACTGGCTGCACGCGAAATATTATAGTCCGATGAGCAATTATTAATTGTATGCTACCCAACAATTAGCTATTGCCATTGTAATTATGTACTTATATATATGTATATATATGTTATATATATTTATAATTAAATTACTACGACGCGTGACGTCCATTGCGGGTTTTTATTTGATATGAAAATATCATGTTGTATATACCATATAAACGTGTAGATATACCTGAAAGGAAAGAAAATGAAAAAAAAAATTGATATCATTTTCTAATTTATACATATGTATAGGTACTAACGATCATATTCTTGACGACGCGGACCGAAGCTGAGTGCAGCCACAATTATAAACACTCACCTATACACCTACTCTATACATATAATTCTCTTGACAATATCAAAGCTCGTCAGTCGTTGAAAAATCTTCGTCGAGGTTGCAAGTGCAGCATTTGAAGAATAATCATCTGCCCAACGCATATTATAACAAATAAATAGATCGATAAAAATTGTCATTTCATTTTATTCAAAGAAAGTTTTTTGTTTGAAATTTTTTTTTTGTTTGGCTGTATTATAGAAAATGATTTGATTAATTTGTTTAAATATTTATGTACATTAAATTGAACACCCTGTGTATAACGCGCATCATAGTTAATTGACACATCATATTATAGTTTTTTTTCGTTTTGTGAATCGAGTCGGATCCATAAAATTTCCACGTTTTTAGGTGAGTGTCCACAATTAATTAATATGTTATGTACACACATAGGTGTATACAGTATACTTATAATGAATGTTGTTGCGGAACAGGACGGCACAACGATTTTTTATTATAGTTTTGGAATTTGATCAGTTTTACGAGGTGCGATCGCGATATTCGCGGTAAAATAAACCTAACCGATCGGACAGCTAGACTTTGAATATGTATAGTACCATATAACGTCCATAAATATATCCCATGTAGGTTTTTTTTTTTTTTTTCCTGAATATATTGCGGGCGTGTATAAAATGAATGCCAAAAACTTTCACGGTCGCCGTCGCGCGTATACGTATAATATAAAGTATATTAATAAATAATAATTTTATTCCACGATGTAAATAAATGAAACTATACATACACTATACTGTAGTACATATATGTATACCTATATATGCTCGAAGACGAGTCAAAAAGGACACGCCCGATTCATCGTTTTTTGAGGGCATTCTTCATATAAACAGCTATACATATGATTAAAAAATAACTGGAAATTGACATGGTTTTTTTTTTCTTTTTCTTCAAAATTTGCCATGCTTTCTTCACATTTTCCGCGTACGTTCGTTAATTTTAATACCATGTATTATGGGCCCCGGTTTGACCATATTGCAGTCGTTTTTTTTCCGACGTGCAACAAAAAAAAGAAAAAACAAATCGAAGATATTATAATAACCGTATAATATAAGGTATATCATCCTGCACCGCAGCTTCTTCTGGTAATTTTGCAGAAAAATTTTCCTTGTTCTACCGGTATTTCCGTTATAATTACAGCCGATCGCCAAATTGAAATTATATAGATAGCGGCTCATTGAAGAAGAAATACAAAATAATAATCACATGATTCAGTAAGTCCGATTGCAGGATTCTCACAAACCGGGTTCGTCGTCATATAGATTTTAATACGATTTCAAAGTACATGGCTTGACGCCAGTCCATAATTTCGGGTGGAAAAATACCTTTGAAAAAAACTTCAAGTTACGCCCCTTTCGGCGGTGGCGCGGATTAGACGCTGAAAGTTTTCATGCGGAATGGAATTAATTACGACGGTGTAACTGCAGCGGATGGGTGTCCGATTCAGGCTTCTTTTACTCGAGGGACGATCGATGACGATCACTTTTCGTAAGGTAAAATCACCTCGAGCGACGTTGCAACAGCAGCGGTAGAATATAAGAAGAAGCGGTTAAGAACCAACGGCAACGGCAACTGCAGGAGCTACCTTGGCCGTCGAGGCGCCTACGCTGGCACACCAACTACGCCCATAAGTGTAATAATTCTTTGTCGTCGTATTTCTCATGTGGTAGACCTGAGCTGAAACGAGATAACTCGTTCGAACGAAGCTAGGCGGTTATAAAAATTCAACGAGTTTGTCACTTTTGAGTAAACTCAAATTATACCCACGTGCACGTATACCGTGCATCATTGAGTAACATCGTAATTTCGATGCGAAGAAGAAAGATGGAAAAGAAACAATAAAATTCCGGATATAAATTACAGAAGTAATGATCAAGGTTTGGGGGGAAAAAGAAACCGTTCGTCAAATCATATACCTATAACAGATGTTCACGATGGTTCTGCGAATCGTCGTTATATGTTGGCGTATGGAAATGATAATGTGTAGCGTGGTATGCACGGACACAAAGTTTTAAGAAGGCCCTGAGGATGCTGGTGGCTCTTTTACTTGGACATCGCACCGCGGTGGTGATCGTGATCGTTCGCGTGGTGCTGCAGGGCGAACAAGATATGTGTAAAAATGGCCGACTCACCCGCGGCTCCCTACACTCCGAGCTGTTGCCTCCTGTTCCCTTTTCCATGTTCCATGTTCCATGTGCCTCTCGTGTTGGCTGTTGCTGTTGCTGCTGTTGACTGCTGTACATTTATACTGCGTGCGACTGCGTATACGCATCTCACACATACCGATTTATATACATAGGTATATAAAATATGTACGTATACCCATGCGGGTCAACGTCTTCCATGTCCTCGGGGGCCCGACTCAGGTATACGACGACGCTTCTTCTATCCGTACGAATACGAACATACGAATACGAGCATCTCACTCTGAAATATCCTCGTAATCTCATCGCGCTATGTCCTCTAAGACTAACTCGTTATCCTATGCTCGTGCATCGCTTTCATTGCCCAACAATCCTGGCCGAAGCCAAAATTTAATACGAAATAAATTAATTTTCACTCGGTAGAAAAGTATAAAGGTTTTTCTAATTTCGTGCCAGTTTTTTTTTCTGTCAAATGTTTCACGGTCCAAAAATTGTGAGATCGTTATGCCGAACACTGCAAAACTTCGTATACCTTATCGTTATTGAATCTGCAAACTTTCGATTTCTTAAACGTCGATCATCGCGTACAATATAGAGAAGACATATTGGGTGAGCGATCGAAAAGTTTTCGTATACAATTTTTGTCTTCTCTTTTTTTTTCACATGGCAGATGGTATTCACTCATTATCTAGATCTAATCTAATCGCTTATGTATGATTTCATTTTCTGTATATAGCCTTGTTCGGTAGAAAATAGGTATTTTATTTCCTTTTTTTTGTTTTGGTTTGTCATTTTCGATGTGAAAACTAATTTGTACGTCGATATCGAAAGAATGTCTTATTACTCGATAACTGCACTGCTGCACAGTGAGCTGCAGAATTAAGATTTTTCATTTCACGGCTGACTATCGTTATGTTATATGCAGATCTTATTTCAAGATCGCGTGTACGCTTCGGTGCTCACGATCAATTATACTTCTGCGGCGATCGACCGGCCCGCGCTCGGGAGAAAGTGTATAATGAACGCTTTTCAAAAAATTTAATCAATTAACTATATACGGCTGTACGCTATGTAATTAAATGGTACGTTATTAACGCAGATTCTCACATTATTTGCGATCATTCGATTTTAACTTTACCTTATACATACTTTTTTGAAGAAATGGAAAAAAAAAAAAAAAAACCTCATATTGGAACTCTACACGCGATATGATCGTATTCACCTCACAGAAATAAACGCCGATATTTAACACCATGTGTTCAACAATCTTTTATACCTTGAATTGAGCATTATACCTTATGAATTAACCGCACGCGATATTTATTTAATGCCGATCGCTTTTCAGTGCTAAATGATTTTTTTTTCAGTTCTTATTGCAAGAAACCCTGCAGACTGTGCGTATAATATCGATAAACCGCACGCGATGAAGTTATCGATTTTTGGCACCCTACACCAATTATTTCCTTCGCTTTTTATCTCCTTCCTTTTTTTTTTTTACCTAAACTTTTCGCGGTTACGAGGATTTTCGCCTTCTCGAATGATCCGCCGACGATTTTATAAAATATCTATAATTCTGTATAATTTTATATTCGAATTCTACAATATTTTTTGTTTTTCTTTTTTTGTTTCAGCGAGTCGGAAATGGCTCCCAATGCAGAGGAGGAACTGCTAGCCGTCAAGCCGTGGGGGCCACAGCCGGAAAAAGTAAGAAAATGTTCAAAAATTTATTCACTAATCATGAATCAATAAGTGTAATACATGTTATAAAATCTTCGAACTTGTCACGGTTGGACGAATAAGTAGAGCGTCTCCCTAAATTCAACAGCAGCTATTACAGGTTCGAAACTAGTAGAGCATTCTCAATAAATAGGAGAGAAAAAAAATTGATTAGAAAAAATAATCGAAGAAACAAGAGAAAAACCGGAGAAATATGAAAAACGCGTCGACGAAGATCAGTCGTGAGCATCGTACAGGTTTTTATATTATTTTTTTTTCTCTTTGGAAAGTATAATATACAACTTTTACTCCGCGTTATTATACATATTATACGTATGTATTTTTAATTGGGTTCCCAAAAAATATATATATTATTTATATTTATATATTATAAGATTGTTGAATTGAAAATTTTTTGAAAATCGAAATTGATATTTTACAAACAATATACCGTATAACTACGATTGACATTAAGTTGTAGATATCGCACGTGAAGTTCGGTTAAAAAAATTGTTAATGAAAAAAAGGGAGAAAAAAAAAAATAATAACGACACCGTTCACTTGCGGATGGGTTTCAATATACAGTAGGCAGTAGTTGTGGTCGCGCGGTATATATTCGTATCGAGTCTCATCAGGTGATTTTCTAATTTGCGGTCATCACGCGTTCTGCAGCAGCGTCAAGTTTACGTTATTTCATTGGTATAAAGATAAATCAGAAAAATAGAAAAATCATATACTTATCGTCTCTGCAGTGTATATCCATATAACATTCGTTTTGCGTACGTATGTACTATGCATATGATTATATCCGGTTGCGCGAATAATATACACGCGGAAGGATATTCGACGCCGTGCATATAGGAGTAGCGTATTTTTTCTTCGTACAAAATATCTATTTTTGACGAGAAAAAAGAAAAAAAAGAAGAAAAGAAAAATTTTAATGCATATATCAATTTACACGTACACAATATTATTATTTACTCTGTGAAACTAGATCTATATGAATTATACATCGAGGCCGCGCAGCTCGCAAGTTCACGAATTGTAGGGTGAGAAAAACCAGTTTTTTGATTTAAATTATTACAGGAATATCGTTATTTTGCGAACGAAATTTAATTCACGCGGTTTTTTTTTTTTTTCTTTTATTTAGGTTTCATTAATACGTGCACATATATGTATATAATATACCGAGTACATAGGTAAAGATATTTATGTATGTATGTGCGCGGGTGATGTTGTATTGTTTAACCTTATAGATACTGGAAACCGTCGCGTATGTAAAAACATATATACATATCCATGTATCGCAAATATATGTAAATAACACGTATAATATGTTAGAAATTTATCGCGTGTCTCGCGCGATGATCCACAGAAAAAAAAATAACAAAAATTAGATACACGTACAACACGAGTACATAAGAATAAATAAATAAATAAATAACCAGCAAATTAACTTCGCATATATTATATTCTACGTAATTATATACATAGGGTGGCCCCAAATTTCTCACAAGTAGGTAAATAGAAAAAAAAGCCAAAGAAAAAAAAAAAAAGTATAGCCATACATCTCTTTGGTTTAAAAATTTTTGAAAAGTCTCGATCCTTTACCGGGAAGAACACGCGCTATATATAAAAAAAAAAAAAAAACAACAACAAAAAAAAAAGGATTTTGAAAAAGTAGTTGGCACGAATGCTGCTTGTGCAGGTATACGAAATGTTTTGGTCCTTTTTTCCGTTCGGTTTTTTTTTTATTTTTTTCAATATTTTTTTTTGTTTTATAAAACTTGTACATCCTACACGCGCTGCTCGCGATATGCTATAGGTGTATGAAGGGGGGTACGAGACGAAGGTGAAAGTGGGGGGAATAGGTGTACACGGGACATTGACCAGTCCAAGTTTAAGTCGGCGACTCGGCGGTCGAAAACCTTGAGATTGTTGATTCGAGGTACGTGTAATATAGGTATACAAGTATACATATAGATAATACGTATGTACGCTTCCTATACGAAGTACCTTATATATGCTAATTGCGAGTATCCTGCAGCGCGATGACTTTGTACGATAACTTCACGTTTCAAAAATGTCTACGTTTATATAAAACGTACGTAAATAACTATACATAAAAAAAGGCGATATATATTATATATGTCTTTTTCTTGCATCTTCAAATATATTAAATCTTCTTTACGATTTTTCTTTGACGATAATTACGTTTAAGTAGGTATATTATTATAGATTTATCATTTATATGATATACCTATGTGTACGGGTAAATAATAATACCTATATACCCATCATTCTGTACATATGTATAAAAAAAGAATAGATACTCGACGTCTCACATATATTATCTGTGCATATTATTAATTTTAGCCCGAAATTCCTTTTTTTTTCTGTTTTTTTTTTTGCTTTCATTGAATCGGTATTCTGCTGATTGAACCTAAGAGATTAGGATCCCAGAGCGGAAGTTAAAATTGAAGATGTTGTATAGTGAGGTGATTAGATAGGGTTTTTTTTTTTTATTCTCTGGTTCTCAACAGATATATAACTTCGTTTCCCACACTCAGCTATTTCAGGTTTGAAAAAATTAAAAAAAAAAAAAAAAAAAAAATTTCCAAAACCAGTTTACGAGATCATCGAGTTTAATATATACGATGTGAGTTTTGATGCGTCTTTCGGCGGCTCATTAGATATCTATATATATTATAAAATATATAGTTGGACGATATCTTAAATCGTGATCCTTTTTTTTTTAACCTTATACCGTATTTATAACGTCTAGTCATTGATTTTTTGATCAATATTTTATTCAAATTTCTTTTCTTTTTTTTTTTTTTCTTTTGATTCAACAATTTACCCGCATCAAGCGACGATCGTTGCCAAGGTATACATATGCCCCGATTTTGTACATGTATAAATAGGTATGTGGTTATCTATAAGTATGTATATACTTATATGTCTACATCTATATATAGGTATAAATAATATTAGGATTTTTTATTATAATGATATTATAATTGCTACCTTTAAATTACTCGGGCAATTATCATTATATGTAGGTACCCGCGATATATACATCCTGTCGTAAATCAACTATAAATAATTTAATAACTATATATTGATTGTTTATCATATATACCCAATATTATGCCGCTGTTTCAGGTGGTTGAAATTTTCCTTTTTTTTTTGTTGTTCCTCTTATTCGTATAATCGTTGATGTGTAATTAGACTTACGTATATCACGTGATATACGTCTTTTATATTTATGTCTATACGTATCAATTTGTTTAATTTTATTTTCTTTGGGTATTGCGTAGCAAGAACGCCTTAGGCCACCAACATATAATGCCGAAGATTACGCGGTGGCTCTCAGGCGATGGGGAAGACGTCCCGTTCTTTCCTCGGCGTCGTCTGGTTCGGCAGCAACATCAGGAGGTTCTACGGAAACACAAAACGGGACTCTACCCTCGACAACTAGCTCGAGCTCCGGCTACGCTTCCGGAAGCGGTGAAATGACCCTTAGACAATTCACTTCCGTCAGCGAATTACTTAACAAATTACGCGCTGATTTGAGGCTCGCATTTCCGAGGTAAGAAATTTTATACGTTTATCATCATTCAATTTTACCTATTATCAAATGTTTGTATGCATGTGTTCTGAATCGGCATTCTTGAAATAATTCTATGCGCGAAATAAAAATAAAAAAAAATATATATACAGGAAAAATTAATACTTATACAGGGGTGGATTTGATGCTATATTTGGTATATACCATGTGTCCCAGCGTTTACACCGCACAGTATGTCTGGTTGCCTGCCGCTAGGCGCTCGGCATAACCGGTTACTCTGCTTTGCCGGATCCGTCAATTGCGTGACCGAGCGCCTAGCGGCAGGCAACCAGACATACTGCGGTGTAATAGCTGGGACACATGGTATAACGTATACGTGATAATAACGATATGTTACTCTATAGGAATACGAATATTAGGATGACGACCGATCTATAAAAACTTTAATGAGATCCAAGAATTTGAAGTAGTAAACCGTATGTATATATCTATTAAAAAAATGCACATAATAGCGTTATTCATCGATCTATAGCGATAGTTAGCTGTAAAATTTTTTTCGATCTCAGGATATTTATATACCCATCATCGTGAACAATGATGCGACAAATTTTATGCTATTATGTGATATAAAACTTCTATTATTATTATTATCACTATTATTCGATCGTCGATTTTATTTCTTCTTAACTTATACCGTAATGTAACTATCAAATTACGTCATCGCCACTTTGTTCGCATTTTTACCTCTCTCGATAAATCGTCTTGTTCATTAATTGAATGAAAAGAGTTCGCATTCATTTTTCGCAGAGATTATGTACTTGTATGAATATGTATGTATACTATTGAACCATACGTAGAGGTAACTCCGTATAACGAACTATTATGATATCGTATTTTTTAAACAAAGAAAATAGAATAATTTTTTTTTTCTTTTTTTTCTCAGTTAAAACAACAATATTATAAAATCCCATTTGCATCTGAAGATCTTTTTTGCGCGTCGCGTTCGGTTTTCGAGGAAAATTTAGTGGCGCAGATATTATAGATCATAGGAGAAATTGAGATAAAGTGCTTAAAATCGATAGAGACTTGAAAAAATGAATAAAAGTTCATTATTATTTTTTCATTCACAAAAGTTGACAATATCTCTACTGTATATAATTAAGAGTATACACATACCTATTATGTACATATCGATATAGTTGAAAGAATTTCAGGGAAAAAAACAATTTATAATCATAATCGAATTTTTATTTTTCATTTATTTTAATTTAATTTAATTTTTCATTCATTCTTTGCTAAATTTCTTGAAATCATCATCCAAGTATCTCATATCCAAGTTGTCATATTACACTGATCTTTCACATACGAATCCTCTTCTCTGCCAACAACCTTCGTTAGTTAATCCGGCATATGCATTACTGGCGATCGCAAGACAGTTGTATGACTCATGGCCTCCTATAGGTCTTCCAGGTGCCCAAGGAACATGGCGCACTATAGAATCTACAATTTGATCGTTTCATAGAGTGAAATAGAAATAAACAAAGAACGATAAAAATATATTAAAATAGAAAAGATCGGTTCATTTTATACCGTCGCTAGTTCTTTTCCAATGATTATAAGATGTGCTGTAAGCTCTGCGAATTCCAACCCAAACGTCATCCGAAAACTCTGCAGGTGTGATTTCAGCGACGTATTGAATTTTTTGTGTCGTGTCAATTATTGCCAATCGACTATCTTCTCTGATACATCTCCTCGAGGCTTCGTTCCACGTTACTCTTTCGGTATAAACTTTATAAGAAACGTCTATATCTCGGAACACGGTGTATAGTAGTCGTTCGTCGTATCGCGGGGTTCGAGAAGTTCCAAATCAGCTATGGAAAAAAACAAAAACCATAGGAAAAAAATTAAATATGTAATTTTATTATTGTCGTCCTCATCTGCATCCAAGAAAATTCTATTTCAGTAATTGATTAAAATTTACAAAATTCATTTACATAGTATGTATAACAATATATCATAGGCGACCGATAATTTTATGAACTTACCTGAATTTGGTACGTAACAATTTGTTGTACCGAAGATTCCGATGATCATTAAAAAAATTCCAGCTACTTGCACCGTTGATGACATTGCGGGGATTATTTTTAAATAAATTTTTGAAACACTCGTCTATAAACTTCTCGCTCGAATCCAGTAGAACCTTTCATCTCAGTTCTTTTTATATCCACAGCCAAATTCCTGTTTGAGAGACTGATATGAATATATCACATCTAACTCTCAATGTATAATCCGAGATATATCATCATGTCATTTGATTCTACCCCGTTCATATATTCCAAGCAGCAAATAGGTTCCTCTTTTTGCTCATTTACATGGATGACAGAAATCGTATATTTTTATTTCGAAATCAAATTAATGTCCACATGTAGATGGCCTTGTGAATTTTGAATGCATAGAAATAAATGAACAAATGAATAAACCAACTTCTACATGTACTTGCGAATTATAATGTTTATCTCATCATTTTAGAAATTTTTTTTTTTTCAAATTGTTTCATCTTTTATAAGCTTGACAGAAAAATTCAATACCTATTTATTGAATTTTTTCATGTCTTAAATCTCGCCCCATATGAACCGATAATTTCTCGGGTAATTACGATAATGATGTGAAAAAAAACAAAAAAACAATCGTGTGAGATTTAAACTTTGCTAAGTTTCGTATCATATGTATATATGTGCACATTACGCGTTTAATACTTTGTATGCGTGATAACGATAATGGTAATTATGATGATGATGATGGCGATATAGTTAAAAGTGTTAAGGTGAACATATAGCGACCGGTTACCGAACCCGGGAGAAGCAAAGTTGACTTCCGGTTTTAGCGCATTATGGCAATCAGGTATATATAATATAAATTATCAAACGAAAGTATCTATGTAAGTGCAGGTATTGATAAATATCCAAATCATATATGTATAAAAATACCTATCTGAATCGGTAATTATCGGGCGTCGCGATGTTTGACAAAGTTTATTTTTAGAATTATTATTCATCCATTTTTTCTTTCATTAATTTCGTCAAATTTTTCGATCACGTCTTACTCGCTTGAATAAAAAGATGAACAAGAAAAACTCTTGAAATTGTAAATCCGATCTAATAATAATTCGACAAAAAAATCATTTTTGACGATTTGGCTTGCAATATGCTTCGAATATCTATATACATCGGTATTTATATTGTAATCATCGATCATTATCCCATAAATATACTAAACATACCTAAGATACAATATATAGACGAATATCTATAACACATAATTATATATACATATATATAAGTTGTTCAATTTATTGTCTCAGCGTGAGATTATTTATTGCTATAATATAATACCAGTTTAGACACACGTATCTGTATGTAGGAGCGGTAATTCGCTCTCATAGCTCGTGTAATAATAAAAAATAATATGTAATCGTAAGGTAAAATATATCTCGAATGAAGTTCTAAAGGAAATAACATCGACATATCTTTGAAAGATTATGACATATCCGCCCGATCTTGAAATTCAGTTCAAAGACCTTTTGATGCAAATGTAGGTATGATCTTTTTTTTTTTCGTTTTTTTTCTTCCTCTCTTGTTCAAATGTAAATATGTACTATATCACATGTGATAACGTAAATTCGAAACGAAAAAAGAAGACAAAAAAAATGGAGCTCGAAATATACATCAGAATGTTGGAGTCATATTGCGAACGATTTTAATTTTTGGTCCCAAAAACAAAAGATGATCAAGAACAAAGGCTGTAGCCTTTGAATAATCTGCTGGATCTTCAGTGAAAAATCTTTTTTTTTTTTTTTTAATTCCGCTGCACGTTCATGGCGATATAAATGAAATGGATAAATGAAAGTAAAAAATATATAAAAATTTGTCAATTTCTTACCGTTACATCTACTTGTGTATTATGTAACGCATATCTGTGTAGCTATGATATATGATACAGCAAAAGTATAAATCGCGAAGTTTTTACACTTCAGAGACAATAGTTATTACTTAAATGAACTCACAGTAGATACAGCCATCATTTATGGTGCGTTTTCATTATGCCGACAGAACAATCGAGAGTAAGTCTTAAAACTATGTAGATTCGTATAAATTAAACATCGGAACTGGTTTTATTACGTATAATAGCAATACTGTGTATAGATATACTAAAGAATTAAAGTCGTGCCGCAATTTCCTATAGGTTTCGAAATTAGGGAACCTGTGGTTTTCCATGTATTATGCATTTTTTGGTTTGAAAAACTTTTTTTCTTTCGTTTCTTCTGTCTTTTTTGTTTCTAATACCTATTGAACTACGTTATAGTTACATCGATCGTCCCAATCAACATATTATCATAATTTAATCTATATACCTATATAATAGTATACGAAGCTCACCCATATACTTATGTATATACTTATATGGCGCGTTTAGAAAAAGTATTAGGTACATAGCGTCCATCAATAGGTACAGAGTAAAAATCAGATAAACGATGAGCTGTAAGCTATGGTTTTTACATAGTTACTTATATACCTATATATTCGTCAGTGAGTAGTTCTTTCTACTCCTGATATTTCTTTCGGTGTTTTCTTTTTTCTATTTTTCTTATTTTCTCCGTTTAGGCGACTCATCTATTCACGTCTATTACAAGGTATATAATACACATACATATATTCTAAGTAGATATATCATCACGATATTCTATTGAAGTTCAGTTCCCATCCGTTCCGTATTATACCATCAACGCAATTCTTGCGCAAGTATTCGGCAGGCTTCAAGTTCTTTTTCTTTCTCTTTTTTCACCCTTTCTTCTTATTCGGTCATCTCGTCTCGATTCTAACAACGAGTTACCACGATTTTTATTGTATCGTGTTATTATATTTTCAATCCTTCCCCACCTCCTCCTTATAAGGTATACCTTTGTCTCGCTTTAAAAAAAAAAAAAAACGCCAGTCTCATCTCGATGAAATGTTATAATAGTTATTTTGTGAAATGAAAAATTCTCCACTGTATAGGCAAAGGTACACAGATTATTGTATACCTATGTGCGATGAAAATTATCGCAGGATCGTTAAATTTCCTCTTTTTTTTCTTTAATTTTTGTTTGTTCTTCGAACAAACGCTCGAAGTTTACGAAATTTAATATACGAAATTTACCATATACTATACTAAATGTTAGTAGGTATATCCTTGTCTTATCATATTCTGTAAGTGGAATTATAGAAGTGAAGAAGTATAGAAGTAAAGTAAAAAAAAACGAAAATTATTATTTTTTCATTCTCCAAATTTGACAATATTTCAACTGTATAATTATAGCATGTAAATATTTATAGGTATACATACATATCGATGTAGTTTGAAGAATTTTATGGAAAAAAAAAAATGTATAATCATGATGAAAGTATTTCTTGTTGGTACAGTGAAATTTCACACACGAACACTTTATTCGTCTGACAATCTTCGTTACTCAATCCGCGATTGCAGCCTCTAACCGTAAGACAGTTGTTGGATCCTCGGGTAGGTTTTCCAGGTGCCCAAGGGATATTGTTCATTTGAGAACCTATAATTCGATCGTTTAAAAAAGTGGAATAGAAACGAACAAAGAAAAATAGAAAAATATAGAAAATAATAGAGAAATAGAAAAAATCTTTTCATATCATACCGTCGCTAATTTTTGTCCAAGAAGATCCCTCCCGAGTTCTGTTCATTCCAACCCATACGTAAGCGCCCGGACTTGGTTTTATTCCAGCGACGTATGAAACTTTTTGACGCGTGTCAATTATCGCCAATTGAGCACCGTCTTCGTTACATCTTCTCGCGGCATTTGCCCACGACACTCTTTCGTTATAAACTTTATAAGCAACGTTTATATCTTGGAACACGGTGTAGCCGGGTGGAAGTTCCGAACCAGCTATGTAAAAGAAAAATATTAGATAAAAATAAATAATAATCTTATTACTGTCATCATCGTCATCCAAAGAAGTTCTATTTCAGTAATCGATAATTGAAATTTGTAAAATTCATTCACGTATAGTATAAAATATAACATATCATAAGTGATCGATATAATTTTATGAACTTACCTGAATTCGATACGTAACATCTTGTTGTACCGAAGATTCCGATGATCAGTAAAAAAATTCCAGCTAGTTGCACCGATGATGACATCGCGGGGATTATTTTTAAATAAATTTTTGAAACACTGATCGTTTACGAACTTCTCGCTCGAATGCAGCAGAGCCTTTTATCTCAATTCTTTTTATACCCATTGTACTGTCAATCTGAGATAACATAATTATGTTATTTCAAACCACGTCGTTGATTACCAAGAAACAAATAGCCTCAACTTTTTCCTCATATACAGGAATAACAGAAATCACATATTTTTATTTCGAAATTAAATGAATCTCTAGATAGAAGTAGACTATGTACACATCAATTCATGTACAGTCGAACTCCTAATGTGACTACAGGATTTCCGTCAGCAACTCACAATCGCATAGGAAAGATAGTATTTCTGTCTTTTTCTCTCTAGTTGGAAGAGAGGGGAACATAAAACTTCTCCCATTTAGCAGAACGATAGATTAGAGGAGTTCGGATTATAAAGAAGTTAGACTATATACGGCTTATGGATAGGTTATATGTACATGAAAAAACGTTGTGGTCAACGGGTCAAAACGATTGATGATGATCGGTACACGTCATAGATATTATAGTTTTTATTTTGTTAATCAGATGTGTTCTAGAATTTTTTTTTTCCACCATAACTATCGAATTACGGCATCGCCATTTTTTTCGCATTCTTCCCCTCTCGATAAGAGAGTAATAATGATGATGTTGAAAAAAGAAAAAAAAAAAAATGTAATCACTGCGATGAAATTCTTTTGTTTTGAAATTTATTTCTCTACTACCTTTTCGATGTAGTAACTATCTAAAAATAAATTAAATTATGTACTCATGTGCATATACATATCTACACTGTAATAATTATGTATGTACTTTACATTTTTATAGAAAAAAAAAAAAAAAAGAAACGAAAAGATTAAGTCAAAGATATCACGGAAACTAACGAAAAGAATCGAAAGGAAGAAGAGTAAAGATAAATAAAATCTAATTAAAACTGCCGGCGGTGCCAATTAGCAATGTTATTTAGAGGTTTATTTATTTTTATTGTGCAGTTTGGTATATGGGTATGTATGTATAGATATGTATACATACGACAGAAACCTTACTGTTAGTGAAATCAACGTAATAAGATCGAATAACGGTTATACATACACGTATATAACTATACATATATACACAATGTACGTTCGTTACATGTATAAATTTGCCAACATCTTTTGACTTCTCGCGAAGATTCGCGTTCGACACGCGTCTCGATGATCCAAATTTCATTATCATTGTTGCTCGGGTAATCGGGTATATTCGAAGATTAATAAGTAACGCGTAAATTATTTGATGAGAAGAAGAGAAAAAATTAATGAAAAAAGAAGGGTACACAAAAAAAAAACAAATGATAATTTAGACGCCGCATTATATAATTGCAATCGCATTCCATTATCGTATATTTTATGGACTATATGAAAAGAAGCTCTATAAAATTACGTGTACGTATGTGTTGGTATTTTAATTTATTTTATACCTCGCGTGTATATACATATATGTATTGGTATGTACGTTCATTATGTACTCCTGCACCGCGTTTTATGCAGTTCGACTAAAAGTACCGCTTTGCGGTTATGTACCCGCGTGTTTTATTCATTTATTTTTATTTATTTATTCATTTATTTTTTTCTAGCGAACTCGCGTATAATGCGTGCACGTGTTTATGCGTGTACCTTATAATTTATATTATATACGCAACTGCAGTTCGATGACATACGTGCAGGTGCTACTTAACTAACCTTTAACCATAAGACACAACCTCTAACTCAGATCCTCCAATCGCGTTTATTGTTAATGAGAAGAAAAAAAATTTGATTTTCTCTTTCGTTTCGATAAAATTGACGAACTTTATATCGTTGTATTTCTTCATCTCGATTGTCTCGCCTACATATTTATTTTACCGATATTGTTATGGGCACGATTTTGTACGCCGATGCTAAAATCGGTCGAAAACCCTCGAGGTTATCGGTAGTATATTATACGTTGCGTAACGCCGCGCCGTTATATCGCGATTTTTGGGTACATGGGTATGTAAGTTGTTCGTATATACCTACGTACATGTATATATTTAAGATATATATACGTATGTACGACACCTACGTCCGCCTATATAGGTACATATCTGTACAGACTGCAGTATATATCGGCGTATATAATGGTTGCGCCGCAGGAAGAAAGAATTTCAATAAATCAAGGTGAGCTGTCACGACAAAATGCAACTGCAACTGCAGCGGCAGCAGCAGCCTTCCGATTCGAAATTTTCGGTCGCACAATATAAGGTTTACGATGTACAGGAGTATTGCAGTATGAAAGAAAGAAAAGACAGCGAAAATAAAACGACGGGTAGAAAAAAATTGGGGAAAAAAATAGAATCAAAAAAAAAAAAAGAAAAAAAGAGAGACGAATCGAGAGAGACCGAGAATCGTATTATGGGTAAAGCGAACGTCCAATTATTTCAGCATTCGCTTGACACATATATTTTACTTTTTCAATTCGATATTATACGCGCTGCTGTGCAATTCACTGCACAGGACAATGCCGGTCTGCGTGGCGTTTCTTTTTTTAACCGACGTAACGACTATACCTACTTATTTGGTTTGGCGGTCGATTATCTTCTGAAAAAAATTAAAAAAACAAAAACTCGCGTCATTGTTTTCGGAAATTTTTCGATAATGCAGCGTTTTTCCACAGAAAATATAAATGGTATGAGATGGTCAGTTTTAGTGGTTCGTGTATGATTTTTTTTTTTTGTCGAAACGTATAGATATAATAAAGGACTTTTTGTGCGTCGTGAACGCAGCCGCGTAGATCGTAATTCTTGAACACTTTGTATATATGTAATATACTGTCGGTATTTATTGCACACGTATAGTATACTTTTTGGTCCTTGCAGAATGTTGGGTTGAGTCATTGGATCGCATGCAATGATATAATGGCCATTTTATCGACGTCGCGTTGCAGCGTTTCGTATATATGTATAGTACGTTAATGATATATAGGTGCATTTAAATACAAATATATCAAAGAAAAAAGCTCGAGTATAGTCGCGATTTCTTAATATCGTTTCTATAATCGTATTAGGTTGGATAACTGCGAAGTGTTCCGCATCAGGACGCGGTATCGGATTTGGTGATCGATCGATTATAAAACGTCACCGCGGTGTAGCTGATCGATTAAAAATCCACGAGAATTCATGTCATCCAAGTACTCTCTAGCGCAATGCAACAGATGTTTTAGATTCTAGATCTTCATCTCAAAAGTATCGAACGAAATATCTTTGAAAATTCTTCTTTTTTTTTTTCTTGCTTCGTTTCAGAATAACGAATTTTCAGACACGTATATTTAAATTTTTGAAATTTTATCAATAATTCAATTATTATTGGAAAAACTTTTTTTTTGTGCCTTCCTTTCTATGTACACGAATATCATCGTCAAAGATAATAAAATAATCTTCATCTTATGTTATTTCTGTCCGTATACTATTTCTACTATGTACAACAGGTGTGGGAAATGTTGCTTTGAAATTGTCTTGACAGAGATAGGCGCGGGTATTATATGGGTAGGTATAGTAAATATTAATAAAGCGCGAGATTGTTGCGTACGGTGTTAGCTACACGCGTGTATGTATTTATATAATATATATATATGTATACATGTATTTACGTACACACGTTTATATTCGACTGTAAGGATGATTGCGGTGATTAACGATGAACGACCGCATCGAGAGTAATTATTTCTGTATACTTAATGAGAGATACCAACTAGTTAAATAACTTTAACTTATGGTACACCTATATGCACATACCATGTCTAGTAAAGGACAAGGTAGTTAATTAATTTAACTCGCGACGTAATGGATATTTTGTTCGACCATTTTGTGCAGAACCGTAGGTATGGAAAAAAAAATACTGGATAAGCTGTGTGACGTTATACTTTGAATTGAAATTTTAACGGCAATTCAAGCTGAAATTTTTTAGGGCTGTTGTATATCCTTCGGAAAATTTAATGAAAAAAGTAAAAAACTT
Organism: Athalia cordata; assembly: GCA_963932425.1. NCBI lineage: Eukaryota > Metazoa > Arthropoda > Insecta > Hymenoptera > Athaliidae > Athalia > Athalia cordata. The sequence goes on along the minus strand of OZ010626.1, from coordinate 30,886,324 downwards.
GAAAAACAAAAAATATATATTGAAATTCGTTTCAGTTTCGTTCAAGAATTCGCTTCGTCGCCGGCGGATGGGATTACCCTACTTTTGGAAACGTTGAGAGGAGTTCAATTGGCCCAAAATCTACCACCTTCTGGTCAAACTGGACCGAGAATTGGTACTCGGAGAGCTGCTCTGGACGAATTGGGATGCGTCGAATGTTTGGCTGCTTGTGGCGCAAGATGCGCCGATGCTCCGAGGTTACTCATTGAAGCTCAACCAGGACTTTTGGCACTCGCTGTTTGTCTTACCAGTAGTTTAAATCGATCAAGAGTTTTGGCTTTGCAGGTAAATTATTGATAATAATTAATTTCAGAATATGAATAAAAGAAATAAACAAAATCAAGGGTGAAATTAGAAACTTATCGGTAGTTATTGTTTTTACGTGAAATTTTGTTGACTAAACAAATTGTCGTTACGCCTAAGCCCCCGATTTTTTTGTTTGTAATTCGTCTAAGATTTAAAATCTGCAGACGACTTTTGTCTTTATTATTTCGAGAAAAGGATCTTCGGCACCTATTTTGAAATACGGAAGTCGATGCTGGGAAAAAGAAAAAGAGGTCAATATCCCTTCCTTCACCATTTCCCTGACCCTTTTTTATATCGACTAAAATCTGCGCCGCCTCGCAATACGCTTTTCTTATCGTGCACAGCAGATATACGTGTAATAATAGGGTAGATAATATGGATATACAGATATTAAATGTATAGGATATTCTAGAGAATCGTGTTCATAAATATCTATCTGGGTATAAATTTGTATAGTTCGTTGCACGTATTAAATGAATATAAAATTTATATACCAGTTGCCAATTTGATTTGCAATTGCACCAGATGCAGGATAACCGAACGCTCCGCGCTCCGTTGCACTGATTGTTACTTACGATAGTTTCGTGTGCATGTGTACTTGTAAAATACACGGATTTTATGGTATATACATTTAAATCAACGATAGTTACGTATATCAAAGTAACTGTCAGACGCACGGCTGCAACGACGTACATTTTGAATAAATGAAGATAAAATAGTTTTTTTTACGAATCCAACGAACCCCGTTATATTCCATAAGGACACTTGCGCACAAATTTAACATCAGTTAGATTCTAGATACCCAGATTTATTTAAACGAACCGTATTGAGAATATTTATTTTTTCATTCAAAATTGTTTGCCCAATACTCACGATGTGCATAACAATCATTATTATTTTTAATTACACCGTTAAATATGAACGTTTGAGATTTTTTTTTTTTGTGTATGTATTTTATTTCGTCAAAATTCAAGTACAAGGTGTTTGCTCGATACCTGTATATTTACAAATGTCTATTAAATATGTTAATTTGCAAGTCTGAGCTGTGAAGTTTGGATTTTTTTTTTTTTTCTATCTCCGAATAAATTCACAGCTTGAACCAAACACATTACACAAATATAGTAATGAGCGATGGGAAATCGTAAATTGAATTTTAACCGATAATCAATTTCTTATGCAGATATTCTAATTTATATGTATACTGCTATTAATCAAATCTACAGCTACTGACAAGGGTCTGTCAAGCACCTGGTGGTCATGCGGCTGTTTCCGAAGCGGTTTCAACTCTGAGATTGAGATACGGAGAAGGTGGAAGGTTCCGGTTTCTTGCAGGAGCTTTACTTGCTCCGAGTGCTGCCATCGTCCTCAGGGTCGCTGGAGTTTCATTTTTAAACGCTTTCATAAAATCCGCTCCAAGGGCACAGGCCAAACTATACATTCAGGTGAGCGTTGTCGATGTGAAAAATATATAAGACTCATAGAAATTAACAGCTAGAAATAACCAAAAAAAAGATTAAAGCAAAAAAAGTTACCTTATAACTTACCGTCGATTTTGATTTGAATGTACATCCCGCGGCGGTAGAATAATGTAAAATAAAATTCATAAATTATTCATTGCTTCATTTTTTATTGGTGTGTAGGCTGAAGCATGCGAGGCGGGTTTGGAGCCGAAGATTTTACAAGAATGGTTAACGGAAATGGATTCGAGCGTGGAGGAATCTTTGTCGGATCTTTTGAGAAAAGAAGTTCATCGTTGGACCCGCAATTGCGTGGACGTTGAGGCGCTTCAGAAACGTGCTGCGCGTGCCGAAGAGACTTGTCGTATGTTGGGGAAGAAGATTCTGTCCTTGCAGAGTCAGATTGAGAATTTACAAGTGGAGAATATGAACGGTTATAATTCTTCCCATGACTGTAATAAAAATTCAAATTTTAGAACACCGAATTTTCGGGAACCGAAAATACCGCAAAAATCTTCCTCAAATGCAGACGATGAGGGAATAAGTTCTTCGGAACGCTCGAGCACACCGGAAGAGCTGAAACGCGACGATCAGGGCAACCTGAAAGTATCAGGAGTTGATAATGACCAGGAAACTACAATCGACGATGTCATTGAGGAGCTGAGAATTATCGTTAAGGACGCCGAAGAGGAGTACGAGGATAAAAATACGATGCAGATGCGAAAAGAGATTTTATCCTCGAAAAATTCAGACCCAAAACCCTTCCGTGGCTCCATTGCGAACACCTGCACCACATACGAAATTTGTGACGAAAAAAATTCCTCACGCCCAAAGCCCTTGGGTCATTCAAAGACCTCGAAGTATTCACAAGGGTCAGGACGCACCATGACTTCCTGTACAGAGTCGACTCAAAGGTGTAATCAGACCCCGGTCACATATTTTGGCAATCGTAACGCAGATCCCGAGGGATACAACAGCTCAGATTCATCTGCTACAAGAAAACTTAGCTCCAATCATTCGATAATCAGTAAATCATCGACAGATGGAAGCTTGAAGATCACGATAAAGGGGCCTGATATCGAAGAGGCAATAGTTCCGGCTATCCTGCATCCTCAACCACCGAAAAGAAGCCCTCCGTGTCTGACAGCTATTTTGGCAGCTAGAAACTGTGCGTTTGCCGATCAGGAAGAGGTCTATAATTCACCGGGGGATGAGATAGAAGAAGAAACACTTGGCGATGGAAGTGATTCACTTCTAAGTGCTTCGAGGCTCAAGTATGCTCAAAATGAAGTAGCGACCCCGTTCAATATGCGGTCAGGTGTGTATGGGAGTCAAAAAGAAAAACCGGCGAGTAACCAGACTACCAAAAGTTGCGAGGACCTTTGCAATTTGAAGAGAGAGACGGAGAATAAAGGTGAAAAGAAGACTATTAGAAACTACGACAGTAGTTTGGCACTCAACGCAGTTGTCGGGACGAAAAACGACCAGCGTTCAGAGTCGCGGAGCTTCGACGCTGCCCCCACTAGTCGAAGGCGTTTGGAGCAAAGGGCGCACAGCCAGAGCAGCGAGCAATCCCAGAGATATGGGGGTCAGAAGTACAGAAGCGAAGTTGAGAAGAGAAAAATGCTACGCAGGACATCGAGTCAGGACTGTCTGGACCCAAAATCTGGTGAACAGAGATACCACCATCACCACCAAAAGCTAAAGAGATCTGAGAGTGGCATAGAAAGTCGAATAAGGAAGTTTGAGAGTTTAAACTCCTTCGAAAACCTCAGTTTGAACAGTTTCTCGAGACCCGGAAGTGTCGACAACGTCAGCATGAGGCAATTCTTGGAATCGGATAGTGGAAAGGGCAGAATGAAGAGGTCGGAATCCTTCCATCATATTTCGATGCAGAGTAAAAAGGAGCTACCATCTTCCAGAGGCGGAAGTGACAGCGGACTCTTTTATGTCACAAACTTCGACCTCGAACCTGTTGTTACACAGCCGATTAAATCTGAGAGTACAAAATCCCCGAGTCTGTTGACTAAGTCTTTGGACAGAATCGATGAAGGACTGGATTCTATGGTCGATATTGTTCTGACAGAAGACAAGCAAGGATGGCCGGTACAGGACAAACAGAGTAAAGAAAAACCACCGAAGAATTCAGGAAAACTGCACAAAAGCGAGAGGTCACAGGCAAGGGGTGAAAAGCAGCTCAAAAGCGACGAGTTCTATCGGGGCTTTAATGATAAGGTGATATCTAATAAGCAGCTCAGAAGCGACGAACTCTACGATGAAAAACCCGTTCAGAAACAGTGGAGTTATGAAAGCGAATTAAACAATTCGAGAATGATGAATTCCATCACTACAGAAAATCCGCTAGCAATGATATCGAGATCGAGCCCATCCAGCCGACACGAATCATTCTGTCTCGACAAAAGCGTAGGTAGTAAATTTTCCAAGGGTTCTAACGAGTCTGGTATATTTCTGCCCGGAAGATCATACGACGCTTTCGGGCTGAGCAAGAGCAGATTTAATGCCGGTAAATATTCCGGTAACAATTTAATCCCACGCGATAATAATGGTAATAGAAATCCTATAATACTGCCAACCACTAAACACAATGGTAAGGTAACAGATGTTTTATCCGGTCTGTACTAAACTTGATGTTTATTTTTCTTACTAATATAGACTATTAAGAATTTGGTACCTTATGAATAACACGAAAATTTGTGCAATACTTTTAACTACGATAATAATTATAACGTCATCATTTTTTTATGCGACAACAATCGATTCATCTAAACGTAATATCACTTGCGAACCTTTGTCGCAAATTATGACCCGCTGTAGGAAAACTTTGAATATTTAAAAACACCCATTATACATTCGTACCATTGCATACTGCATAACATATTCCGTTAGCGTTCAACACCGAGCGCGATCGTTCACGTTCTTTCCGCTTGTAAAACTCCCAACAGTTTCGTGATACGAATATATAATATAATATTAATAGTATACCGGAGAATGGTCTTTCCCATCTCATAGCGCAGTTAGTCACCTGCCGTCGCTTTGCGACACAGGTTCTCATGCCGTTAAACAAGAGAAGAGAAGGACAAGTAAGAAAAAAGTGAAGGTTTTTACAATTCCCGAATAAATTTCACCGGTTATACATACGTACTATATTATACGTATGTATGGAATGTAAATACTATAATTCTTATCGCTGAAAGAGAAAAAAGAAGATATAGATTATGTATACTGAATGAATCATTTTTATTGTTATGCTTGGTTTTTTTTTTTCTAAAAACAACGTCAGGAAGTGTTTCAGTTTCAGCGGCTCTATGGATATAAATAGAGTTGCAGATAACGGTTTGATGGAACGGAGTGGATATTAATATAATTTTAATACTACTCCCCTATGTAAACATAATTAAGATATAATTTATTATACACATGTATGTCTAAGCTATACAGAATCTTTGAATTAATTATGTGATTTTAATCACTCAATTTTATGTACTTCTCGTACTAATTGAACAACGAGGTAGGTATTTAAAACTTGTCTCTTATTTGTATTATAATAAATTTATGTGTTCGAATAAAAAAACAAAAAAAAGCTGAGGAAATAGAAATAAAAATATAAACACATACATACTATGTTGTAATATCGAATAATTATTTTTTAAATGTTCATATAATATATTACTGGTATAATAATCCTTGTTTTAAGTGGTAACTTGTCAGGGTAATGATAACATTATAGTACTGGTAATAATAATAATTAGTCTAGGTATAGAATTGTACTACTGCAGATTATAGGGAGACATGATTTTAGAATTTCGTTAATATATGAAAGAAACATTTGTATACCTCATTATTTCCTCGTGGGAATTGGAGGGAATACAATTCGTGATAAGTAAAACGTTGAACCGCAGATTTTTCGAAATCTCTCTTTAACCCAATATTTCGAATCAGTATTATTACTAGACTTAACAATAATTGAGGTCATGAATTCTAGCGAGCTTCTTCGGCTTCGTCAAAAATAGTTTCAGGTCTCAGATTCTTCAAGTTACTCTAGATTCGATAAAGAAATAAGAAAAAAAGAGAAATCAAGAATGAGATTCTATACAAAAAATAAAATAATAATAGTTACATACGTATACGATAAGACAAGAAATACTGATTTAAAATTGTCTTAGTATCAAAAAAGTACAAAATTTTTTTCTCATGTCTAAAAATTCGCAAATTTTTCGATCAATTGATTCGATAAGTACAACCATATCGGTCATGCTTCTTTCTACTTCGTGAAGCTGAACACTTGTTTTTTTTTTTTTGTAGAGTACATGTAACAATATTTTAGAAAATTGATCGTAATCTATACTTTGTATTAGGTATTCAAGTCTTAATTCTCATCTTGCACCAAACAATAATTTGAGCATAGAGACGGCAACGTGATCTTCAATGATTTCGATCATTTCGCTAACATTTATTTGATGAAATCACTGGATTTTATTTCAGAATAAAACTCATAATCAGCCATAACGATATGACGTTACAAAATGGTCTAGTTGAAAGAAAAAATGGTCAACAGATCAAATAAAATGGTACAAAACAAAACAGACACGAATCTCTACGCCTCGCTTCAACCGACGTTGTCATTAAGAAGAGTCGTCGTCACCTCGTTGAGCTCATGGGAAGACTGACCTCGATGTATGAGTTCTGGATTGGCAGAAGCTAAAGGTTGAGATTCGTCATGTTTCACTTCTAGAAGTTGTCTAGATTTGTCTGTAATAACAACGTTTTATGACTATAGATGTTATAATTGGAAAAATACATAGCATGCGAAATGAAAACGAGGCATGCGTTGTACCTGGATTCGAGTACAGCAAATAAGCCAGTTCTTCCTGGGTAGAAACATGCTGAAAATCTTCACCGCACGCACCTCTTAGGACTGCCACTACGTCCGCTCGAGGATTATAGAAATATAATCCTTGTTTGCGGTTGTTAAGTTCATTTATCAGCGCAGCTATTCCCTGGAGGAACAATTTCAGACTCTTAGGACATATTTTTTCCAAATAATTTATGTTAGATATGTCTCTTACGTACCTTTGCAGCGGTGAAATCGGCTCCCAAGACGAACCTACAATCCACGACGACAGGTAATTGACTACATCCTTCTCTTCTGGCCGCCCTTCCAACGGATTGTCTAATGAAATCTACTGCGGGAAAGTATAAGCTGTTCCCAGGCGTCACTAAAAGGTATTCTGCGCCAGAATCTGTCTGTGAATAAATTAATGGAATTAGTTGTTGAGCGAATTTTTATCAAAAAATTGATTCTGTTCTCATCAAAATCGTTTGATACTTACGACACATTTTTCAACATGTATCGTGGGACGGGCTGAAGGGTAAAGTAAAAATACTAAGTTTATTCCAACTCCGACGAGGATACCATACTCCACTCCAATAATTAGACAGACTAAAAAGGTCACAAAAGTTGGTATAAGATCCTTTCGGCTCGTCTTCCACATTGGTTTCACCACCTCGTATTCTATCATAAAAATCACAGCACAGATGATAACCGCTGCCAAAGACGCTAGAAGAAATAAGAGAAATCGTGAAGACTCGTTGGATTTTTAAAAAAGGAGCGTAAACAATCCCGATTGTTTCTGTTCCTACCTTTTGGTATGAAGTAAAAATACGGAGTGAGCAGGCTCAAGGCCAAGAGTATCATAACTCCTGTGTAGAGCCCTCCCATAGGAGTTTGCACGCCACTGGCATGATTGACAGCCGATCGACTGAAGGAGCCTGTGACAGGCATTGAGCTAGCGAATGATCCGAGAACATTGCAGATCCCTAAAGTTAAAAGTTCTTGGGTAGCATCCATACTATCCCCGCTTGCAAAGGCTTTAGCGATAGCAACGTTCCCAAGAACAGCGATAATGGGAACCAGGACTATTCCAGATCCGAGTTCCGAACACATTTCAATAAAAGTTAAAGTCTGGTTGTTAATTTTTGTAGAAAAAGGCGGCACGGAAAATTCGGGCAGACCGGAACGGACTGTCCCAGTTAATACAAAAGGCGTTCCGTGACCCGAGGACTCCAATTGATATGCTATTATAGAGCAAACAATAACGATAATTGCATTACGTGACGTAGAAATGAGCCACATAATCTTCATTGCCAATCGCTGTTTGTCCGTCGGTTTTTGATTCCCATGTGTCAGTCTTATGTCTTTTAATTTCTGTAGGAAAAATAAAATCACAATTTTCATAACTAGATCAAAGAGATAGAAAACGTTGAAAAATAAATGAGGTGGATGATTACCCTCAACAATAGTAAAATTACGATGCAAACTCCACCCATAATAGCATCCCATTTTTTTGTGTTTCCAAGATTTTGAAAAATCTTCATCAAATTATCCAAAAAGCCACCAGAAGACTTGAATTTCAATCCAAGTAACGCAGGCAGTTGCGAAGTTCCTATGATTACCGAAGTAGCAGAAGTAAAACCTACGGTTACCGGTACCGAAATGAAGTCGATAAGAACACCTGGAGATGGAAAAAAATCATTCGTTCCGACCGTAGACAAAATCAGTTTAATTTTATCGAGCCATCATTTTATTTTTCTTTACCCAATCGTAAGACGGCCATCAGCAACTGTAAACAACCGGACAAAAATGCCAACAGAACAGCAAAGTCGGCATTTCTACCTTGGACGTACTGATAAGTCATGAGTGCCATCAGAGCGGTGGGCCCGATTGTTATATCTTTGCAGGAGCCGAAAATAACGTATACCATCGCACCCATGAAAGCTGAGTAAAGCCCGTACTGAAATTTAAAGGATCATATTTTCTGAAAAGGATTATTGTTTACGTATGTAACGTATTATTCTAACGCTGTGAAGAGTTCGTTGATCTTTTGAATTATGAAAAAACTCTCGCGTAACATCGACCGTCTGACTCATTGTCAGTGATAGTCAAATTTATCGTGCTTTTACTTCTCTATAGGAACAACGAGAGACTAGGTCATCTGGAATTAATTTTAAACTTCGAAGCGAATGTAATAAATGGCGATCAATAATTGAAACCAGGCACCCATGTTTCGTATCGTTAATCTTTTACTGCCTATCGAGGTGCCTATGTATTATAAAACCAAAATGCAATTTACCTGAGGTTCAAGACCCGCTAAAGTGGCATAGGCTAAACCCTGAGGCATGACGGTGAGACCAACTGTCACTCCAGCGATAGCATCGCAGACCAATTTATCCGTATTGTATTTTGGAAGCCATGATGTAATCGGTATTCTTTTTTTTACAATTTTTTTCAACCATCCAGTACCTTTGCGATTTTGCCACCGATCCTCTTGTTTACCAGCCATTTTTTCAGAGCTTTCGAATATTTATTTTACTACCTGCAATTTATAGTCAAATTGTATAATCGATTATCATTATAATTGTCAGCGTCAGAAGTAAAGTGTAGAAATTTAAGACCGGTCATTGTAATGGTCTTATACGCGTGCGGAATGAGATCGATGAAAATAACTTGAGGAATTTGAAACTGTCGGCGAAAAAAGGAAGAAAAAGAAAAATTTAAGATTACTATAACGTGCGACTTGAACTGAATAATATAAAATAATCTAATACAGCTATGAAGGTTCTCCGGTGAAACAAAACATTATGTATTATTAAAATATCTATACTTGTTCTGCGATACAGTTTTTTGTGCGGAATTGTATCTTTAGAGTTTTTACCTAATTCACATATTTTATAGTACCAAGGTTACAGTTTTTCCACGTGAAGTTTTTTTCCTCTTTGCTACAAATATTACGAAACCTCCGGTACCGCGGGAGATAAATATAACAATAATAATAATTCGATGCGAATAAGACGTTTTATCAACTTTCAAAAAACGTAAGGTGACACTGACGAAGAACAGAAAAAAAATAAAAAATTGCTGTGCCCTGAAAAATCCAAAATCCAAAACTCAAGAAATGTGTCGATTTGTTAAATTTATTACTGATATACAAGAAAATGATATTGCAAAAATTTCCGACTTCTCTCCGTTAAATCTTGCTTTATAAATATTATTCGGCAATAAAAACGCGGAAAAAAACAAGTTATTTACAAAAAGAGATAAAAAATTTCTGGTAGATAAGTTTATCGAATGTTTATTCTATGAGAATATCAAACACAGGCGTTCTCTAAATATATAGCGTAATTGAATGGATGAATCATCGTGCATATTGATTTTTAGTAAGGTGATTTTCGACCGGCATTATAACGATGATAAATAGAAAGTTATGATCCCAAAGAATTCGCAGCATTTAAATGTCGTACATATCGACGGGTCAAATTATTATCATCCGTAATGATTTGTAAATTTTCATCAAATAAATTGAATGCCTGACCTGGCAAAGCATTTGTTCAGCCTACCTCTAATTAAATGATTGTTCAAAAATCATAATAATGATAATAATCTTTAAAAAGATGAATTTTTACGGAATTCGCCGAATTAGCATAACCAGAAAATAATTAGCGTTGATAGAGCAGCTAATTAAGTTTGATAACTTGAACTTTATAAGACGATGACTCGGGGGAGAGAATAAATTCAAGTGGAAAAAAAATAGGAAAGAGAGAGATACTAGATTATAAAAACAGGTTTTTGAAAATACAGTTAATCCATCACCACCGACACTCACACGCTATACAATGTTCAAATAATTTATGTAAAGAGGTGCGTGTATGTTTACACGAACTTGATGTACTTTGAACTATCACGTGACTTTGACGAAAATTTTCTAAAATTGAAAAAAAAAAAGATTACTAACTGAAATCTTATGGTTAAAATTTCAATCAATTGAACGTGTAATAATTAGTAAATGTAATCAATATCTGTTTATACATATAATTGGAACTATAGACATGAATTGCTTTTAGAAAATAATTATTATAACATTTAATCCTTACGAATCAGATCGCGAGTCCTATTTGTTTTCTTTCTATTTTCAAATAAAATTGATTAGAAAAATACTCTCAACTCTTGGAATTCAAAATCGTTTTTTAAATTATACAAGAGTATGTGTGATGTTGGTTTAAATTTTTTTTTATTCACGTATCGAAATGGATTTTCATCACTGCGTATAACGATTATTACTTTTATTTATGGTTATAAACGAGTTAAAATATTAATTAAAATATGTGTCAATTACTTGGATTTATTTTCTCTCGTTCAACTTCATACGCTCTACTGAACCGGCATCAATCCTTACACTCTCTTTTATACTAAACTAAACTAACAATGAGAGAAACATACTTGCATATACATGTATACTTACATACGTAAAAGGTACATATTTTCATATTCACAATTGTCCAATTAGAAAAATGTATTTATTAAAAGTAAAACGCACGCGAGTTATCAGCAAATAGTTTGAACAATAAATGACGAACTGCCGGTTCAAAGTAAGGCAAAAAATAATTAAATAAATGGTAAATTTTAAATCTAACGGCAAGAGGTCCAATGATAAAGTTGTACGAATAGCAGGCAAAGCAGGTTTGTTGAAACTTCATTTAATTTTTTCGATATCACCTTTTTTTTATTTCAATTTTTTGTTGTTTTATTTCCATTAATCGATCGAAGGTGGCTCTTTCAATTTCAAGACCATTTTTACGAATGTGAATAAAATGGAAGAACAAAACAGAAAATTGAGAGATAAAAAGCAATTTGACGAATATATTGTTGTATTATTACACACGTATGCATATCTAGATAATTATTTGAAATATTACCGCTCACAAATACTTATATCATAATTTCTACTTCATCGTATTTTATCAGTTGATTTAGGAGATGAGTTTAAACGATTATCGTACATCTCATCAGTCAGTATTGCAGTTCTGTTAATGAAAGCTTTTTTTAATCATTATATAACCATGCCATTGTAAAAGTATATACCTATACCAGTACTGTCTTGTTTTTTATGTTATAGAGTTAGATGATGATTTACCGCATCAATTTTTCTACACGCAATTCAATTCATATAAATTGGGACTTCGTCAATTGTTCAATTGAAACAATTAAAATAACCAGCGACTAGACTATATGACATGCATTTATGGCATTTTCACACCCATGATTAAAGTGAAATATTCAATTACATTGCTTCATAACAATTAAATGTATCTAGTTCATTCTATTGATTGTTAAATCACTATTATTATTTTATTATTTATTTACAATTAATATTTGTACAATCAACAGTATAGCAAATAATTTTGATTATACCTAAGTGACACGTGTCATTGTTGTTGTTATTGTTATCATTGATACGATCGAAATTTTTAGAGATTGGTAAAATTTGATGGGAAAAAAAATCTCAACGTGTGGGACATACGTATTATTGAAATAAAATTCTGCAGGCTACAACCGAAGGACGAATTTTGCAATAATATAACTAAACCTTCGATTGTTTTTGTTAGAAATTTATAAACATTGCGTAAAAGTGATTGAAAGTAATAACATAATTGGGAATCAGACCATTTTGTTGAATAGTATTATTGGTGTAAATGCAACGCTCTAGAACTTTGAATTGTAAAATTGTGCAATATCTGACCGGTGAATTGTATCTGTGTAATATAGGTAGATAATGCAAATTAGGTTGTTATGCGGTGATCGATAAACCGCAAGCTCGGATAAGAATATCGTACACCTCGGATTATAAACATAGTGATCGTTCACGCTTGGAAAAGCTAAGGATATCAACGGTATAAACTATTTTCTATTATAAAAGGTCGTGAATTTGTCTATTCGATTGTTCGTTCAGTTTCTATGGTATGTGCGCTTAGAATAGATTTAGAAAACGGATAGGCGATGGCTACTTGTTTCTAAAAGTTTTCTAAATCCGGGTATCAATTTGATCGTCCGTTTAGAGCATATTATTGATTTCTATTTCCCTGCCTTTTTGTAGGTTGAATAAAATTAACAATTATAAATTCTTACCCGTCGATAAATTTTGTTCGATTTTCACTCGAGGGTGTTAGGAGGTTTTCACTATAATGTCACACATATTTTCTTCTTTTGTTGTTGCTTTTTTTTGATTTGTTTTTGTGTCTTTTTTAGCTTTTTCTTTTTACTTTTTTCTGCAGCATCCAACCAACGGAACGAACCCGACTCGTCTCTACGGTTCGGCCACCGACGAACGTCTAATTTGTTGGTATTTCAGTCAACGACGACGACGATGAAAAGATACATGCTGAGAATTTATTTTGCCAGGTGGCGCAACCTGACCAGTTTTGAGGGATCTTGTTTCGGAAACACACCAACCCTTGCAGCCGCGATCTCGGAGCGGCGCAGTCGGCACGTCGGCCTCCTTTTCAAATGAACAATGATACGTCATCGCTTGGACACGAATGTTTTGAATAGAATCTTTTTTCGTGACTGTACCATTCAAAATCGAGACTTCTGATTGGTGTTTATCCCGGTGACGCGAGATGAAATCGGAGTGTTGAAATTAACTGAAAAGTTTCTGGTGCCATGTGTTGTGCCGGGACCAACATTTCTGTTCATTGATTTTTAGATTCATACGCTTGCCGGTTGTATATTGCTGACTTCGTCTTACTTCGTCATCTTATCGTTGTGACTGGTTGTTATTCGACTCTGCAAACTTCGGTCTTGTGAATTAGAATTCCAAGTATACGCGTTGTTGCGCTTAAATGCAGTTCAGATCTGGAAATTCTCTACTCCACATATGTGTATTTCGGTGAGTATTTCTAATTCTATTTGCTTGTCGTCAAATGTTAACTGAAAAGCTGAGAATTGTTGGTCAATTATCTCTATTTCTTAAATCTAGTCACCCCGCATCTGTGATTAATATTCATATTCCGTCACAGGTAAAGGGTTGACAATTTTGCAAAGAACTAGACACATTATTGTAAGCTATTAGAAAGTAGTTATTTTCTGTTGATTGTGATTTTGTTTCTTTCTTCAGATTTTGTCGTGCCTGTAGTGCATATTGTTGTTAAACTATGCAATGGCTGAAGCAGTCGATCCAAAAGTTCCTTCGGTAAACTCGACAAGAGTTGTTGACAAATTTCACAGCATGCCGTGGCTCAAGATTTGTGCGTCCATGAACAAAAAGTATGTTGATAACTTTTTTAGTTATTGCTACTAATAATATACAAGTTTTTACGTAGGGGAGCTACAATTTGTACATTCTAAATATTGCAATCAAGTATCTTTCATTTTAAAAATAAGATTATTAAATGTGATTACTTAAGGGTAAATTATGTTACTACAGGGAAAGAAAACATGAGGGGAATGACGGTAGGTTTCCCCGAAGCAAGACTGATGAAGACTATTTCCCTGGAACTAAAGAAGAGAAACTAAAGAAAAAGAAAGAAAAGAAGAGGAAAGTTGTTCTAGGTATAGATGAATTGGATGATTACATGACCTTGGCAAATCTAAAAATCCCCCATGTGAAAGAGTGTGAAGAATCTCTGGCAAATATATGTCATAATGAGAAAAAAGACACACAAAAACCATTGGGTACCACCTTTGAAAACGCTGCTCAGGTTAAGACTATTTGGACAACCAGTTCTAGTGCTGCAAACAAACTATTCCCAAACGTGAATTCAGTAAGGATTGACAGAATGGAAGAAGAAGAAATGCTGAGTATGGCACTTGCGGAGAGTATCATCAGCATTGAACTGGAACAATTCAAGAAACCATCACCAGAGAAGGTGCAAGGTCAATGGGAAGAGCTTTACGAGGACACTGATGATGGAGGCTGGTAAGTTTCAAATTAGTTGAACCAGTAGATTCAATTCAGGAATTTTTGGTCATTCTTTAGCATGATACGTAAGTGACTCATGTAAGCTTGAAATCCTGGACATTTTTGAGCCCTTGGAGCCACTTCATGTGAGGACAAGGCAATACGCCTACTGATGTCCTTATGTTATGAACTTTTATCTCATACTCCTTGATCGTTTGTTAACAACAGTGCATTAGAATTACCTGATAGCAACATATGATCTGATACTAATTATCAAAATAATATAAAAACAAGTTAGAAAATCAAGCTAACTGAGTAAACTAAGAACGTGTATATTTTCATTATGTAGGGATAATGTCCGAAGAAATTTGCCGCCAGCTGATGTAGATACAGGCAGTTACAAAGGACAAGATGCAAATAACAATAGATCGGTGCATAATGAACCAGGCTTGTCTGGTATATTACGCAATAAAGAAAGTTATAGTTCCTCTCTTATCTCTAATTTACCAGAGTTTCAATTTAAACGATGCTCTGAAAGTTCCGATGAGGCAGAAAAGACAACTCGATCAGGAAAGTCTGTTGCTTTCAGTGATTCAGTCTCTGTAAAAGCTGCTTCAAATGATTCCAGTGAAAATGATGAACAATCTGAGCAACTTTCAAAGAAGTCTGACAACATTCCAGGTAGAAATATTAATCAACCAGATATTGATAAATATGGAAGGATAGGCGGGTATTCAGAACGTCGACTCTTTATGGGAAAAGGAGCTAGAATGAAAGAGCAGCTTTACCTACAAGAGAAGTATAGACTGGAGTCAAGTTCACAGTTGGTAGCACAGTCAAAACCAGCTCCGCCGTGCCCGAAAAATTTAGAATCAAAAAAATCTACGAACACTCCTCAAGAATTCTCAACACAGAAGACAACACTGATTACAAAAAAACCACAGAAAGATCCAAAGATGACCACAAAGGATTCCGATGCAAAAATTGCTCATCGCACTACAAATGAACCGAATATATTACGGAGGCCCAGCCTCACTGATGAAAACACAAAACTAATTTCGAAATCACAACTACTACCTACAAAGTCGTCCCAGAGTGAGACATCGTCGAAATCCTTGTTGAAGCAAAATTTGGGTAATGAGAGTACCATGAAATCCAGCGTCGGCCAAGTAACTCGAGCAAAACTTGAACCACCAAAATCTGTTCCAAAAGAATCACCAACACAAAGTAAACCACAGGTGTCAGAAATGGTGGAAATGACTTATAAGGTGGTTGACAAGGGGAAGTTGATGAATGAAATACCAATTGAAGTAAAACAAGATACTTGTAATGAAACAGATTTGGATTCAGCCAATAGACAGAAAGTCAATTCTGGAGTAGAAAAACCAAAAATTACCATGACAACGAATTCCCCCAACATCAGTGGCATTCTACGTAACGAAAATATTCCGAAAAATAATGCTGTTCATACAGAAGACTCATCGAGATTGGTTGAGAATCAAAATTCAACGACCAACTTTTCTGAAATCGTAAATAGAATGATTGACAACGATGCTATAGAAATACCAGATTCTGAAACAGATACGGAGTCCGACACTCGTTGTTTAGTGTCCGTTGCTCGAGGCATACATGGATGTACCTCGAATACGTCCATAACCAATCCACATTATGTTGAACCAACACCTGCGATGGTGTTGGCCATGAAATGTCCAAATCCAGTTTGTGAAAACTTGCATTTGGCGGGTGTCGTCAACCCAGAATCATTTTGTAGCCATTCGAATTACACAACTGAGGATTACCAAAATGTTCAGAATTTCGTAAATAACAATTATCCACCACAAAGGCTACAACCACCCCTGTGTTCTGTTTCCTCAAACAAACTTTCACCTCAAACTTTTAGTGACATCAATCATGGTGTCAGTTACGTTTACCCAAATATTCCTGCTCGACAGTCATCCATTCAGAATACATATTCTATGAATATGAACGTTCCTACTTATGTAAATATGTTACAACACAGGTGTCTAGCACACTCAGTTCCTCTGCAATATTCACCATATCAGAACGACAACTTTTTCATCGAAAGTGAAGAAAATGTACTGACAATCAGTGGTATTCAGGAGTTACCATCAACTCCACAACACAGTGAATCTCCACTTCAAATGAGTGCAGCTAATAATCAACCAGACATCAAAGCAAACCGAGCTCCTCCTGGTTTTGTTAAGAAGTTACAGCTTCCTCCCGGTTTTGGAAGGATCTCGTCACCAGCCCAAAATCCACCATTACATATATCTCATGGCAAAATGCCACGCCAAAAAAGTACATCTCTGAATAATGCACCAAGTAAATCCGAGTGTATGTTTAAGCAGCAAAATGAGATCGGATCTCAAACTGGTATTGGACAGCAAGAAACAGCCAAGCCACAGACTCCTGAAAAGCGGCAAGTACCCTATCCGATTCTAGGAGCATCTCAAGTTCCAGATAGAGTTCATGCGGAAGCCAAGCTCGCCAAAAACAAAGAAGCATCTCACTCTGACTGTAAGAATCATGAAAACATTGCAAGATCAAGTACGAACAATAATTACTTGTCATTGGATAATCTGAGTGCAGTTTCGGAGTTGTATTATCGAAACACGAATGCTCCTTTGCCAAATACCATGGAATATCCAGATCAAAACCCCTATCAATCTGAGGTGAAAGCGCCCATGTATCATGTGCCACATGTGCTTGATGTGCAATCAAATGTCGATCAAAATTTACGTTACGAGAGCGGGAACTGCAACCCTTATGCTGAGATGGGTCATCCCGTCACATCGCAGCCCATGATGCAGTGTCAAATTATTGAAACTGACAGGTACGCCAATTACAATATGAATCAGCAATGCATGGGTCAATTCATGCCAGATGTATCCGCTTATCCTTGTTTCCACAAACCCCGAGCTGCACCGACTGCAGAAAATACTAGTAATACGCCGATATTCGTCGAACCTCCAATCGGCAGAGGACGAGGAAGGTTGACTCAAAGAGATTTCTTGTAGGCAAACTAAAAGTGCCTGTAATATCGTTGAGTGAAGATACTCAACGGTAATATTCTCTGTATAAGTTTCTTTTGTTTTCTTTTTTTCACAGCTATTACATATACTGCTCATACCGTACTATTTTCACCATTGTTATCTTATTCTAAGTATTATTTTATCGTTTATTACATTACTTGGACATTTGCTTTATGAGAAAAATTTTATCATTAACGTTTAAACAAGTTGATAAAAGTTTTTTGTTTTTCGTTTTATTTTATATATAGATATATTATATACATTTATATTCTTGTTACCAAAGTCAGTGGTTATAGTTAACCACGCCAGTAAAAGTATTCAATGGTATTAGGGTGTAAGTTTGTAATCAAAAGACTGAGAGTCATGTCAAAATCCTTTTCATTTACCATTTTTCTAATATCAACAAAGCTCATCAAAGCTTCAGTATCACACATTTGGAATATTTTTTTCTATTTTCGCGATGAGGTTCATATTCTTAAAAGTGGCGGACCACACTTATGTGAAAGTCAAAGAAATATTCAAAGCAGCAAAAGTTTTAATAATTTTTAGTATGGAAGGGCGATGTGCTTCACTTTCTTATTGTCGCCAGATCCGAAACTTCATTGTTCATCGTACTAACAATATCGAGGTAGTATTGTGGCTTAGAATATCAAGTATCATAGATATTCCATAATGTGGAATAATGTAGTCGGTAAAAAATCCAGCTGCTCAATAATCATACTTTTATCATCGCTTCGATCACTTGAGAAAAATTTCCTACAGATGTATATTTTTTGTTCATAAATATTCTATATTTTTTATTGTTATAAATCCATAGTCTAAGCATTTAGATTCGGAGTATATAAATATGACTTGAAGTATATTTGCTTTAAAATACTGTATGCATGTCGGTGGTGTCACAATGAGAAAGAGTTACATAAAAAAAGGACATTGTCTTAAAAATAGAATCCAAGTTGTGCCATTTATGACATGTGAAAACGAATGATTGATCAAGGTGTGGCGCAAACAAATGAAGCTAATTAAAATCAGTCATTTTTATTTACTTCACGGATAATGAAAAGATTTTTATACATAGGTGAATAATAAACTACGCTTTATAAAAATGATCTTTGTAATAAAATATTGAATATGTTCATCAATAACGTATATCTTGCATAAATTCGTCGTCCAACTATATGTATGTATAATACTTATATTATGATTGGAAATAAGTGTTTTGCAAAGTATAATCGTAATTTTTACAATCATCTTACTCACCTCTACTGGCTGTCGTGTTGATTTAAACTAGACACACAAATTATAACAGACATTATCGATTGGATTCGTTATTGCTCATGTATTGAAAGCTTGTATAATTATTTCCCAGTTAAAAAATCGATGAATGTATGGCAATAATATTTAATATTTACAGTTGGGATAATCTGGGACTTTTCTGGTTTAGGTATTATACGTATAGTATACTTCATGAAGGTATTCCGAGGTAAAAGAAATTGTCGGAATTTCTTAAAAGTAATGCCTTACTTACATCTATCTGAAAACACAAAGTACAAAGTAACACAAAATACCTAATATCACAGATTAGTGCTGGCGGTTTCAGGATCCGTTATCCTCGATTTGGATGTTGAATTTGTCAAATTATTTATCTCCAATCTGGTTTCGTCCTCTGATGCACTCTTCGCATCGAGTTGTCTGAGGATCAAAATCAGCTCTGTTTCGGAATGAGCTGATAAAATGGGCTCTTTGACCAGGCATTGCATGCTTGCTAAAATATCTTGTCTAGGATACAGCATTATCAAATGACAACCCTGCTGCGCCAGGTCTGACACTGTTGCGCTTATCCCCTGCAGCAATGCGGAGATAAAAATTTATTATTACCTATTCTACTTGGTCCAATTATGATAATTGGTCCAGTTATAATTGTCTCAAAGAGAATTATGAATCGATTTTTAGGTAAGCGTTATAAATTTATTACCTGAACTGCGGTGAAATCTATCCTGTGTATGTGTTTGCAATCCAAAACTATGTGGGGTAATTGCTTTTGGGGTTTTATACTACTTCCTTTCTTGACCAAATTCTTCGTCAAATGTTCTCTTAAGTAATCAATCGCCGGGAAAGAAAGTGATCCACCTGGACGGACTGTCACGTAAGCTGGCTCGCATTGCTACATTAAATTATTTACTTCAATTATTTGTTCGTGAAAAAAAAAAGATGATTGATTACTTACGTTTCTGTGTTCTACTTCCATGTGCGGTCTGGCATCGAAGTAAATTAGGATGGCAAGGTCAACAGCAACTCCAATTAGGATACCCGATTCAACGCCGACGAATAAACAAGAGAGAAAAGTGACCAGACCCGGAATGAGGTCCCTTTCTAAAATAACAAAAACAAAAAGTAATGATGCTGGACGACAAACACAAAGTAGTAGGGGATGTTATGTAAAAACTCACTGCTTGATTTCCATATCGGCATGATCACGTCTATGTCGACCATGAATATCACCGCACAAATAATCACCGAACTCAATGTAGCTCTTGGAATGTAATAGAAGTAAGGGGTCAACAAACTCAGTGCCAAAATCACCAGAATTCCTGATAAATTAGAAATTACAAAGCTCATATTTGTGATCATTAGTATACGTGAAACTTCTCTTACCTGTGTATAATCCACCTAATGGGGTTCTAACTCCGGAAGCATTGTTGACTGCACTTCGAGAGAATGATCCAGTCACTGGGATTGAACTGAAGAAAGAACCCACTATGTTGCAAATACCCAGCGTAAATAGCTCCTGTGATGCATCCATGGCTTTGCCGTGGGCTGCCGGAGAGAACAATTGATAGTTAAAAAACAGGCAACTGCTAAGAAAAAAGAAAAACCAATAACTACACACTTACAGAATGCTTTGACAATCGCGACATTTCCAAGTATGGCCACCAAGGGTACGATGATTATACCAGTGCTTAGGGTCTTGCACATGTCAAAGAAGCCCAGCGTTTGATTCCCTGAGATAAGAGAAAACGGAGGAGGACCCACACTAGGCAATCCCGCGCGGATCTGCCCAGTCAAGAGAAAAGGAACAACCGAGTATGTCTGGAAGAGGTAAGCAGTGACAGCGCTAGCAACAACCACCAAGGCGTTTCTGGCAGATCCGATGAACCACAAAATTCTTGTCATAGTGGCATTTTCAGATTTGATGTCCTTTATCCTCTGAAACGTAACAAGTAAATCTTCATGTTTTATCGTTAGTCTTCGGAAGTTTTATATCAAAGCCTACCTTCAGGGAGAGAAGAACTATGATACAACAACAGGAAAGAATCAAATCGGGCATTCTAGTGGTATGGGCCGCATCGTAAAGCCCTTGCCAAATTTCAACGAAGCCTTCTCCATGCGCCACTACACCCATTAGACCCTTTATCTGGCTACATGCGATTATGAGACTGGCTGCGGATGTGAACCCAGATACTACAGGTGCAGAAACAAGTTCCACTAGAAAACCAAGTCGCAGAAGTCCAAGAGCCAAGGTAATACACCCCGAAAGGAAACACAGTAGGACAGCGTATTCGGGAACTCCTCTGTGATATAAATTAAACTTTTTATTACCGGTCTTCAAGGAGCGTACATTTTCGCCTATTAATCTGCATTATGATGTGGAATGATCAATTAATAGCAATTTATGCAGCAGTTTCTTTTTATTGAAGATGACATCGTTGTTCCAAAGTATAAAGCCAGGTAATTCTGTCCCGGAATTCCCCATACTTTCAAAAGACCTCGAAGGAGATTGTCAGATCGGTAAAAACTCTTTGAAATATCAAACGGTAATTTAATAATACCCCACGTGTCATTCCAACCGAGAAGTAAAAAAGGTAATTCACCCGTCATACATTGATCGCGAGTGTTGACCACATAGCAACGCTCTCAATGAGAAGAAAGAAGTGTTCTTAATTTAAAATGCGCAAGCAATAAATGGTAATCGTATAGTGAGTGATCGATGCTCAGTTATCTCGGTAAGTGGTAAATTAATAACTTATTGTTGCGTAGTTGTAGAAAGTAGTAAATAACATATTTTTTATACGTGATTCAAATGTTCAGTGATCACTGAAAATATGCCCCCTCTGCGGGTCTTTTTTTATGCTTACTTCGCGTATGTGTAAGTCAGCAAAGATAACAACGCCGATGGTCCGATGTTTACTTCTTTGCATGTACCCATGGCGATGTAAACTAAACTCCCAGCAAACGCGCTGTATAGTCCGTACTGTGCTCCTAAACCGGCCAATGCGGCGTAAGCGATTGCCTGTTGTATTGAAAGAAGAATTTTTGTTATAAATCAGTCGTTAGTTCATTACATAAGTTACAATCGGCTAGGATTCTCTTTTTTTATTTCTTTTTACCTGGGGAATTAGAGTCAGGCCAACCGTAATGCCGGCAACAACATCGCTGAAAGCATCGTTGCATGTGTAGGTCGGAAACCAAGCGATGATCGGTATCCTTCTTCTCGCAAAATTCATGAAATTGAACCTAACCATTTTCTGAAAGTAGAAAATTGAATAAAATTAATAACAAACAAGACTCTTTAAAATTCTTGCTCGTCGTGGTATGAGGATGTATTTTACGTTGTTTTCTGCGAACGTTACGAACGATTTTCAATTACCCGGTAACAATTAACATCGTAAACAATCTGATCGTCTAAATTCTAGGCACAACAATTTTTTTCCTTGAATTAAATCGCCATGATCGTTGGACTTATTGCATGTCTTGCATGGAAAAACATATGAGAATTATTTGAACCCGCAGTGCAGTCCGACCTTGGTGTTCGGCGATTGTATTTTTTTTGCTCTCCTATTTCGACACGAAGTAAAAACCGACTTCCCTATTTTCACGCGAAATTATAATGTTCACCAAATATTGAAGTCCACATAAAGGTTGCGTCACAGTTAAAGGTGTATGTACATGTTTACGTAATTTAATGAGTGACCGATAAATTTGACGGACATGTGCAAAGTAAACTTACCGGTTAATTCGAAGGCCGATTATTCACATGTGAGAGAAAAATTCCTTGTTCAACGTATAATCAGCTTGCGGCAAAATAATGCATGATTAAAAAATACAAAAATTAACAACCTTGTCGGGTTATTTATCTTCGAAACTGAAGCTTCTAAACACGTCCGTAATCGAGAGAATAAAATTCACGACTTCACCCCATTGTTGCAACTTGAAACGTGATACAATTGTACTGCGTTATATGTAAAGCACGTTATCGTAAACGTTAACGTCTTACTTTACACGTTTATGGTATCTGCAATCGCTCCTCTCCGTCCCGCAAGAAAAAAGAAGGAATTCTTTTCTTTGAAAACAATCAATTTAATTTAATACGATATAAGTTTCTTATAAGACAAACGTAATACTTCGCATCACTTCATTTCGCGTTACCGAATCATGTCCCTGAATTTTCATGGGCACATTTGAAAGATTATTTTTAGCGGAAATCGAACAACACTTATCAAGGTTCGCTGACCATATTATTTATTCGTAATAAAGCATGCAATATCTCGGAGGTTACATACGTATCGTCGGTAATAAAACACGTTGTTCGTATTTACGTAATTACTAGTTACATTTTTGAATTTTTTTTTCCAACTGCTCACGTGAATTCCAGTTCGTTTTATGCAAAAATGGTGAGATTAGTCACGAGCCGTTGATCCAAAAAAGTAGTCCTTATGATAAAAAAAAAAAAATCTGTTCCAAATTATTTATTAGCCGAGTCATGTGGTTAAAAACTTGTTAATTTCTGGGCATACTCGATAGTTATCCCACATGATTATTGTTGTTTCTCGAGTCGTATGACTATAAGGAAAATCTTGCGGTATAATCTTGACGTGCGAATTTCTAAGCATCTTGAGTAAATATCTTCTAGAAAGATAGGAGACAGATGTATTTATTCAGCCTCGCAAAGTTCAGCAAATTTAAATCAATGAAAGAAATATTAACAAGAAAAATAATAATTTTGTCATGAAAACGGAAGCGATAATTGTTTCAAAAACTACATAATGCGACGGACCGTTACTTTCTATTTAAGTATTTTGGTTTTTGTTTGGGGAAAAAATTAAAAAAAAAACGTAAAGACGGTGATTGCTAAGATGAGTTATCTACGGGTTGAATAATTCATGTCACGATGTAGGTTGTATACGGTTACTCATTAGCTAGTGAATTTTTCCTCGTTCAAAATTGTTATTAGCACTTCATTTTATCATATTTTCTATTCGTCCTTGTTAAACTAGGTGCCTTACTAGGTTTTAACCAAATAGAAAAACATAAATGTGGAAATACCCGACTGATATTTACTACTATCGGAATTTACTCGTACGTGGTACGCGTGCTCTTGACATAAAAAATGTCTGCTGATTGCAATTAGACAATTTATCATCCCATGCAAGGTGATAAATAACTGAATAAAAAAAAAAAAAAAAAGCTTGAATGATTTCTGAATGTGTAAAATTTATAGCAAAAATTCGAATGATGGAATGTCACTCGGAAAAACAGCGAGGTCAGCGGGGACGCTAATCTTGGCGTTTAAATTTCTAGAAGCTTCCGGCCAGTTAAACCGGAAGTCGCTGATTGTAGTCTGCTTTCTGCATGGTCAATACTCACCATTTCTAACCGGCAAACTAGTGACAGTCCTAAATTTCGAAACGCGTACACACTAATGATCAAACGCAATACTTTTGAATAAAATTTTCTCTTCAGAAATTCAAAACACGTTGATGGCCGATAGGTTTACCACCTTAGTTATTATACAAGGCAAAAACAAACAAATTTACACAGATTTTTCCCTGTTGCAGTTTTAAAAACAGCTGCGGATATCGTGAAAGTTATTCGTCGATGATTTCACCGCAATTTATAGCGATGCATGGCTTTTGTATCAATTGTGTTCGTCTCTTTGAGCGAAAGGGCTTTCTAAAGTAATGCATTGTTCATCGTTTAGATTGAACTCCCTTTCGTGATTGCTGCATTCAAAATTGCATTTCTAATTCGCTCGCATAATTGCGACGATTTAATTCGGAAAATAATCGTTTTAATCAAAACAGTTTATTATTTATACGACCAGGAAATTTGAAATGTGAAGATACAGATAAGGATTAAAAATCTGTATACTCACCATCGATTAACCAGAGGGAAAAATATATCACTGTTGGTAGAAATTAGAATTAGATAAAAAACGGATACACCCATAAATCGATGATCACAAAATGTTTTTTCGTTAAAAAAAAAACTTAAACACTGAGTTCTCACGTTCTATGAAAAAAACAAACACAACTGTTACACTAGTTACACTATAGTTGCATATTGTAATATTATCAATAGTTGATTTTCGTTTTTAATTTTACAAACAAAATTGAGTTCAATGAAATAAAAAAATTTACATATTGTTTGCGGAGTATGTAATGTCGGACTAATATAACCACTTGTTCATTCCTGTAGACGTTCACCTGCTCAACATAGCCGGTAAAGTTTGCCAGACCGCTTCTTGAATCTTTGTGCGTTAAATAAGCGCATGCGCTTGAGATCTTTTAAAAAAATTCAGCAGCGCAACTCACGTTCAATTGGTCCAGCAAATTGATCTTTTCATTATCACTTGGCGAAAACCATATCTAATTCCTTCCCGGTAAAGAAATTTCTTTAACGAAAGAAAAAACATAAATGAATAATAAACAATAATCAAATACACACGATGATCTATGAACTATCTATCATCTTACCGCTACATCATATCCTACATACATTGCACGTGCAATCAGTCCACTTGTTAATTTTTTCTGCTAATGCAAAAAGACATATACATATATGTATACGTACAATTTTCGTGTTATGAATTATGATCGCATCGAATTTTATATCCACAAATAGAACTTCGTAGTGCTAACTTTTTACCACCCCATGGTTGAACATACCGTCAAACGATGTATACTTTCTATGGAAATTCGTTTTCACGTTCAGTGTTTTAATGTATCAGAAAACATCAGGGATATTTTTGTTCTTCTCATTTTTTCTGTATAGATAATTTGGATTGTTCCATAGCGATATCGTCAGACTTTTTCATTCTTTTCTTTTCTTTTTTTCTATCATATCATGGATCACATGTGAGCATAATGTTCTCGTTGATTTGAAGGAATTTTAATGTGACTCGCCCACTGATTCCTTGATCTAAATTATTATTATACCCCCGATAGTGGGCCAACATTACAATGAGTTAGTACCTGACTTGGCAGATTATAACTTGGTATATACCTACAGTTATACTTTGTCGTGGTAGTCAATAGCACGTGAAGGTTATGATAATTACTTATAATATGTTCAGCTACTTGCGTAGTTTATAAAAAATTATTACATAATAACTTCAATATAAGGTCTTCGAGGCGACCCCGGTCCACAGTTCCGTTTTGAACGTACCTTTTTATTTTTCAATTTTGTTTAACTTTATTCTTTTCATCTTCTATTTTCCTCCAGTTGTTCGCATAAAAGTTCGAAAATCGAATCGAAATCTCTCGAAAGAAAGTTATAACTTAGCTTCCACAATTCAAAGCAGTTGATTAATATCCTGCAGAAATTGTCTACCGGAATTTACCGGATTTCGTTGGATTCTATTCGGTTTAATTTTCGACCGTCTGTCAGGCTGTGTAGCGAAATTGCGATGAGTATAATTCAGAGAAAGAACACCTTATAAATTTATTGCAGTTAACGATCGCTGTAGAGTCGTTAATAATTGAAAACAAAAATATTGCGACATTTTCTAAACTGTGAGTCAAAACATATGAAACGTATCGAAGAGAGGAATATTTCCGAAATATAAATTTGAAAACAAGAAAATAACCATAATAATGAAATAAATATTTGCAACATGAGTAGATTTTTTCTCGTACAAACATGTTTGGTTTATTAAATAATAATATTAATAATACAATTATAAAATACTTTCATTCGATTTATTATTTATTACTTAGGAGCTAAACAGGTACGAAATATTGACATACAGCGTTCATACAATTACACATCATGATTTACAAACCGTTTCAAATGTATTTATAACTTTTTTTTTTTCTTAATACAATTATCATTTATCACATCTATTCAATAATTGGTCATCATATCCGTTAAAGTTATGGCTGGAGCTGACCTGTGCGAACGTCCAGTCCCGTTGTAGTAAATAAGTTCCTACAAAAAGCAAAGAACAAAATTTTTAGGCGTAAGAAATGAAGTGGCTTGACAAAGTCCCTGCCAACTTCAAGGTGAACCGCATGACGTGTGTTTTAGATTTTAGGAATACATACCTGACTGTTTTGATGTGAACAGGCTCGGACAGCACGTAAATGAAGTTCCCGTCTGGCAAATCGGAATCCTGCAGGATCAGCATCGAGAAATTCAGCGCCGATCAATGTTCTGCGCAATAGATCCGGCGTCTCGGTTAATCGATCAGAAGATAACGAACAGAGCGAACCGTAATGGGAATGATAAAAATGGGAGTGTGATTCGAATATACGATTTTGTCTGCAGAGCGGATCTTCGCTAATGAGCCAGTAAGTCTTCATCTCACCTTTGCCCTAAACAAACGAAAGGATATATCTTCTGTTTCTTTGTTTCCTAAATCGCAAATGGTTCGCCATATAAATCCATGCGCACCTTAATCTCCACTAGGCCTCGTTCTTCAGCGTGATAACCTCCGAGTTTCTGTAACAATCTCCAAGTATGTTCGGACATGTGAACCCTCAAAGGTGATCCTGAAGATTCCATTCTCGAAGCTGTGTTGACTGTGTCACCGAACAGACAATACCTCGGCATTTTCAATCCCACAACTCCTGCGACGCAGTGACCTGCAGTCAAATCATTTTCAAAAAACCATCATGTATCTCCTGATTCCCTTGGTGCAAGTTATTACTAGCCATAACGGCGAGCTTTCGGAATTCCCATGGAAAAGAGTAAAAAAAAAAGGAACGAAAGTTGAAATTTCTCAACTTACCGGAATGAATACCTATTCGGATTTTCAGACTTTCTCCAGGTTTATGGGGTAATTCGAATCGGCTGATACGGCGAAGAAGGTGTAAAGCCATGGAAGCTATTTCACCAGCATGTTTATCACCGTTTCTGACTGGTAGTCCAGAAACCACCATGTAAGCATCTCCGATGGTCTCAACCTGGATTTTAACAAAGTCTTTACCACGTTAGTTGATTGATTCAATTAATTATTATAAAATTAGGTGTTAATTTCAATAAGTTTGCGGGGAAAAATACTAATATTACTATACCTTGTAAACGTCATAATGCGAGATGATATAATCGCAACAGGTGTACAACTCGTTCAGAAGTGTTACAACCTGTGTGAACAAAAAAAAAAAATTAGAAATCCAAAAAAAAAGTATGTGCAAATTTCATTGCGCATAATTACTCTGACCAATTACAAAGCGTAGATTACTTTCAATTACATGACAAAGTTTTATTTTTATTTTTTTAATATTACACAAATTTGCATTGTCATTCGAAGAATAGGTAGTTCTCGGATGGAACTTCGAAATTGTTTGCGTTAATGGGTTCTCTCAATAACAAAGAAATTACCTTCAGCGTTAATGTCGCATGGGGAGACGGAGGAAGAGAGAAAAAAAAAAAACAAAAACCCATTGACATCCAGACTGAACATCGGCGAAAAGAATTCGCGAGAATTAACGGATAAAAAAAAAGTTCAATCACAAGCTTATCGTATGAAATATGGTATATACCCCTTTTCCATAAATTATGAATCAACAATAGGGATAAATAACCTTGCGGGGATAACAGTTTTTTTTTTTTCTATGGTAATCTTGAATTTATGCGCGCACATAATTAATTTTTAATATACAAGCAATAAAAATATATCTCATACTTTGTTACTTTTTTTTTCAATTTTTTCTTCGACTCTCTCATAAGTATGCGCAAAGCAAACATAGCGTACATATAGGTACGTATCTACTCAGGTATATTACAAGATCTAATTTGTCAATATGTAGATTGAAAAAAAAAGAACAAAATAGATTTTCCTTTCAAATCTTCATTACCTGAAGGGGCGTACTTTCCGCTGACAATTCCGTAAAGCCGACGATATCGCTGAAATATATCGTGACGCTGTCAAAACTCTCAGCTTCGACGGGATCTCCTCTTTTAAGGGCCTCGGCAACGGTTCTGCATGAAAAATTATCCCCTTTCATTGAACAAACGTGATCATTTTTTTGTTATTTTTTTCCTGCTCTGTTTTGATTTTTCAATCATCAATTTACGTTAAAAAATTTGTGCATTACTTGGGCAACATTCGGTGGAGTAAGGCGTCAGTTTTTTTCTTCTCTTCTACAAGTTCGTTCGTTCTCTGCTGTACAAGGCCTTCCAAATTACAAGCATACTTTTCCATTATCGCCAACATGTTGTCGAAAATATTTGCTTTTCTGTTGAAACAAAACGAACATTTGAAATTTATCATGTTCCAAAGTTCTGGCAAGTAGAGGTCGACCGTAAAAATAGAAAGCAAAAAAAAAAAAAAAATACTTACAATCCCGCTTGCATTGGTTTTAGTATCACGGAGACAAGTTTAATGTCTGGTCTTGCGTCGGGCTCTTCGTGCCAACAAGATTCGATGCATTTAAGAATGTAATCCGAAACTCCCTTGATACAATTCAAAGGCGGCCGTAACCATTGACCTTTTCTAATATTTTTTATCACCTCAGACGGTGTCGATACCATGTCATCCCACGGAAACCGACGAGTCATTATCTCGTAAAGTACTAAAGCAAAACTGACAAATTGATGATTGTTATAATTAGGATAAAACAAAGTTGATTAGAAAAAAATTATGCTTTTATATCGATGTCAATGATCCTTCAATCGGGTTTTTTTTTTTCTAAATGTGAAGGATTTATATTCTACTGGTAATATTACACGAATTAGATCGCATACCTGTACACATCCCCTTTTTGGGATCCTCTGGACAAAGGTGCAGGACTTCTGAGTAATTCTGGAGCTCGATAAAGCAACCTTTGGAGTTCTTTTTTATCGTGATCAGGCTCTTCTTGTCCAGATTTGAATTCGTGCAATCCAAAATCAGAGATTTGTAAAACCCAACGACTGTCTACCAGACAGTTACTGCTCCTTAAATTCCCGTGGGATATTATGTCGCTGTCGTGCAGGTAGATCATACCCTGAAATCAGAGTTAAATTAGAACTCCGTCAGAAACAAAAGAAACTTTCTGCGATAGTTTTTCATTAGTTATTTATTCATTTATCAATTCTGTTGATTTCCAAATTTCCATTACTATCTTGTCTTACTTACTCTCAGTAAGTCTGCGACCAAAGAAGATACGAACATCGGATCCAGCCGCAAATCATCCTTTTGTAATAAATCCTGTAACGACCCACGTGCGCAGTAACCAGTTACTATGAAAATAGCACCTGGTTCAACAACTGCGCCCATAAAAGGTATCAAATTTTCGTGTCTGATTTCTCTTATCTGTTTCAATTCCTTACGAATAGCTCTTGTTATGTCCACTGTTTTTTTATAAATCGGTTTTACCGCCACCATACTTTCCCGGTGCAAAGCTACGCGCGTATGCGCCTTTGGAGTGCAACCTGGTTCTCCTAAATATACCTTACGGTTGAAAAAGAAATTGAATAATAATTTCTGATGGTCTCCGAATTTGGTTGTATTGAAAATTTCTTACCACACTTTTTTCGTTACAAGATTCAGCGACGTCGCTTGGAATCATTGTCAAATCTTTCAACTCGATTCTCCACAAAATACAGGCAAGTTTTTGTTCGTATCTGTAGTGCCTGTTTGAAATTGAAGGTACAAAATATCGTTATATTCGATTATATTATTAAATTTTTCGAAAAAATTTAATTACTTTTTTGTTTTTGTTTTTATTGATATCGACCAATGGCTTCTTCTATGCCACGTGATATTATTGGATTAATTGATTAAATGTCGACCTTGGCCGTCATCGCGATGATAATTTCGATACGTATGTATAGGTATATGAAACCGTACGCCCGACGCGGTCATGTCAAAAGCACATTGAGCGATATACATGAGCTTATTAACCAATTAAGTTATTTGCGAGTTATCCATGTAGCGCTGACAACGACGTTATCGTAAAGAAACGCGACCAACAGTAATAATCGTATAAACTTATTACATTATTTTCAAAAAGTTTCTTCCGATTTTCTCTGCCGTTTGTTATCATACATTTTGTGGATATAACGCTACGAAAAAACCTGAGAGAAACAAATAGAAAGTAAACAACCGAATCAATAACAAGAATAATATATTTTATCGGATTGTCATCGCTTTTCCATAATCTTCAATAAAGTTTAGTGTAATAATTAAAATGGATGTCGATACTTTTCATTAGAAAAGTTTAAATTATAACCAGTGGCATACAAAAGCTAGACTGCACTTTTCCTTACTCTCGGGGTCAAAGTACGCCTGGAGGAAATGTTTAATCTTTTACGTACTTGAACGCGAATACCGCAGCAACAATTACGAGGGCAGTGGCAGCTAGCAATGCAACATGAAGTCTCCAGTCCCTCCAGTCGTTTATATTAGATAGGTGGTCTTCAAATTCCTCGTCAATATCGTCGCGACAAAGTTCACCGGCAAAACCACATTCTGGAACAGCTCTTGGCGGATCAGGTCCGACCCATTGAATCTCTGTGTGAATTTTAACTTCATTTATTTCAAACGGGTCAAAGTTTCATCAAAACGAGGAAAAATTTTAATTCCATAATTTTTACCTTTCTTTGAATTGATGTATGTAAATTTTGGAATTCCTCCGGTATCGTTGTCACTGTATTGAAAATATCCAACTGGTTGCATCGACATTTTAACCGATCCGCTTGCCTCTTCGTCATCCAATAACGATACAACTGTAAAGTTACCCTCGGCATCCCCATTTTCGTCAATAAATACCTGATAAGCCGTTTATCGAAGCGAATTAAATATAATGCGCTTGAATTTCACAAAACAAAAGGTGACAAAAAAATTTAATAAAAATTACGAAGAAGTAATTCTTCTCCTGAGTTAAAAAAATTATTTTTTCTTCGCATATCATATACCATGTGTCCCAGCGTTTACACCGCAGTATGTCCGGTTGCCTGTCCCTAGGCGCTCGGAATCCGTCAGCTCCCTGTGACCGGTCATGTCTAGCGCCTAGCGGCAGGCAACCAGACATACTGCTTTGTGAACGCTGGGACACATGGTGTATGTAATATAAGCAAAATTCAATGTCAAAACGTACGTCGTATCCTTGCACGGAATGATAACTTCTGTTACGAATTTTATTCATTATTGCGGATCCGTTTCTGGGATCTTCACCCTCTGCCAGCAATTCAGTTGCAGCTCTCGCATAAATCATCACTGCGTCGTATAAATGTGCTGCTTGAATCGGCATCTGTGCGGTTTGAAAAAAAGTTTTCTTTTTACTTTTTCTCTTTCTAATCAAAAATATAGCTCCATTGTTGTAATATGTATATTTGGAACAAATACTCGCTTGGGAATGACATTATTATAATTTCTATACAGCGTTTGTGCTTTGTAAGGTAATACATATGGGTATATGTGAATTACTGTCATTTACGTTGGATATTAAGATCAAACAAAATTTTCCGCAAAGCTTAATTATGTACCCAAGAAAAGATCAATGTTTCATGGTAAATCAAAAGAGACGCAAGATTATCGTGTTACCGGTGTTCAATTTTTGTACCCTGAAATATATAGGGTTGACGTTAATTCATTCCAACGACGAATTATGAAATACGATCTGCGTGCAAAAAAAAAAAACAAAAAAAGAATCAAAGTTTCATTTTCATTTTTTTTTGTTCTTTCTGGAAATGAAAATTGGAAATATTTAAAAAAAAGGACCGTCTCATTGTTAAGAGTAACCGTAAGAAGCTTTCTTCTCATCCTCGCGTAAGATGAACGAGATTTTATAGAGGGGTTGGGGTCTGCAGGCCATAGAAAATGAGTACTTTTCTCGTTCCGAAAATAGGAATGCCGCATTTGCCACGTGTGGCTCATCTCGTAGCGTGTGCAATGTGATGATATCTGTGTACATTTTCATGTACATAGATATACATGAATGTAGATTGTTCTCTCAGAAACTCTTTCTTCTATTTTTATTTCTCTTTCATCTCGTAGTTAATATTATAGGACGCTAGAAGTGATTATACTCAGGCTTTGATTTTCGATTGCGAAACTAATCACGATAAATTCAAAGCTTTTATTATCGAATTAATAGAATTTGGGGAAATTTTTGCCAGAATTTTCATTTTGCAACTGATTATTAGAGAATCAATTTCTGGGGTGTGCTCAGACTTGAAAATTCAAGGAAAGTGGGAAAGAGAATTCTTATTTTTAGCCATACCGGGATGAACGCGGTGATTAAAATCTCTCAATTAATTCTAAATTCGTGTATATGGTATATGTAATATCCACCAACCGCAATTGTCTTGAATATCTCGCTGTGATAAGGTACACAAAATGGCGGTTCCACCGAATACTTTTTTATGTGTTCGCATACTTTCCTGCAAAAAAAAAAAAAAGAGAACGAAAAAATATTAGCGTTTTATTTAGTATTCATTTATTTATTTTTCTCACGTAACAGAATTGACTCACTTGAAGTTTGGATTTATAATGTGGGTCGGCGTAAGTTTGAGGACAGATCGAAATCCAAATTTCACATCCTGCGACATGTTTCTGTCCGGTAGATAGGGGTCAATGTAATCTGAAAACATTGGAGTTGTAAAGATGAAATTTAAGACAACGTTATATCAAAAAACTTAATAAATGAATAAAAAAAAAGCGGAAACAAAATGGTGTTCTCGCAAATTTGTTTCCAAGTCATTCAAGATCGTCTATACGACTTGTCGAGTTTATGACCGCATTAGCATTGCAACGCAGCCGTTACGAATAAATTGATTTTGATTTGATAAGAAAGCTGCGTAACTAACTAACAATTTACATCGCATACGGTATACGTATATCTATAAGTAAAAGAATAATAGGTACATAAAAATGTTATCGTCGATCAGAGAACAATGCGAAAATGAATAAACTGACATCGCCCATCTCGAATATCCTCGTTTTTCAAGATATCAAAAATTATAAGCGTTATCCCCGGGACTGACAGGATCGTTAAATTGGTAATTATTATCGGATCGGTACGTCCACGTCAGACGGCGCGTAGCAGCTATACCTTCAAACTTCAAGTTCCAGCTGCCTAGCAAGTTATTATCCGTAAAATGAAAAAAAAAATTCCACAAATTTTTCAATCTAATCGTTACACAAAGTACGTCCCATTATACATATATACCCACGTATATATGTATGTATTATCACGTAGTTTATCGGATTGAATTTGGTTCTAAAACTAAAAGAAAAGGGCAGAAGAAAAAATTAAATTGAAAAAAAAAAAGAAATACGATGACGCGATCACTCTCGAGACATTATGATTGGCAAAGTTTCTCCGTGTATAATATAATTACGCACAAGGGTCAAGTGTAGTTTATTATTATAGTTTATAAACATCTTCAATATAGGTATATATGTGGATCTGAAATATTTCATAATTATAGTAACAATAGCAATAATAATAATAATAATAAATAATAATAACGAAATAACAAATGAGGAAACTCACTGCGTTGAGTGATGTCTATTCTCCTTTGGGGGTCGTAGATCTTGTCGTCTACAGAGACTATTATATAATCCCCGCTGTAAAGCAACCTACGCTTCTGAAGACACTTAACAAAGTCCACCAAGGCTATGTGCTCTCCGACGAATAGGTAAACTGTCAAAATACATTGTTAATGATCCTTAATTCCCTGTTCATTATTATCATTATGTATGTAATCATTATATAATCATTTCATCAACATTATTCTGCTCTCGATCGTTTCTTTAACTTTTTGCTTGTTGTTTTTCCGTTATTTTCTCTTTCTTTGCTTACCAAACTCGATGTGTAATTGTTACGTATTTGTATGTATACAGTATACTATACCTCACAAACAAAATTGAGATTTTCGCATCTAAACAATTTATTATATTTCGGAATTTTACTCTGCAGGGTTGAAATGTTAGATGTTATGTATAATTGTTTGGGTGGATGGGCATATTTCTGCGACGAAATTGTATTATATGAAAATATAAAAGTTACGTAGTGACAAAACCGCGCCGGTATTATTATTATTATTATTATTATTGTTAATGTTATTATTATTATTTCTCTAACAACGTAAAGACTCAAGGCAACTTCTGTGGGTCCATTAATTATATACCTATGTTTTATGTATGTAAATACGTATAGCTCGTGTTCACGAGTTGAGTTGTGTATTGTCATACCTTCTTTACATCCCTTATATTATGTATAGGGTGGTAAAGAAACGAAGAGAATAATTGAAAGTAAAATTAAAATTATGTATATAAATTTGTCAATTTTTAAACTGATGTAAAGAAAGTTTAAAACGAGTAAATAAATTTTTTTTTTCAATCTAGTCTCTCCTACTTTTTGCAAAGTAGAGCGAGAACAAAAAAAATTTCGAGGAAAGAGAAGATCTACAAATGTCCATACCTTAATCGTCTTTTAACATTGGTAGATTTTTTGTTTTTTTTTTACTCACCCCGTATATTAATTTTCATTAAACACTAAACGAAAGTTCGCGAAAGCATTATATGTATTATGAAAAGCACGATATTTTCTCGCAAGTTTACCGTGAAGTTATACATATACATAACAATATGTATGTGTATCGTAAACGTTAATGTATACAGTGTAAAATATCGTATAATATTAATAATAACAATAACAATAATAGTAATTATTATTATGAAAAGCTTTGCTCCAAGACGACCGTGTGAGAAAGTAGAAATGAATTAATCTTACAATTACTCATTCGTGGTATTATAATAGGTATACATGAATTTTCCTGTTTTTCGTAGCGTCGTCAGCAGCAGCGACTTTTGGTCGAATTTCTTTACAGAAGCTTTTCGGCTTTCGTTTCAGAATTGATTTTTAATGAAAAAAACTATTTTGTCAATAATAATAACAATTTATTATTGATTTATTTGTTTTTCATCTATAAGCCCATCGGTAATGTAAAAATAAGACCGTTGGCTTTCGGAGTACCCGCGTATATATTTTTTTTTCCCTTATTTCTCTTTTCTTTCTAATTCATAATTTTTATTCCACTTGTTTTTAATCCCACCTGCAACGTGAATGAAATTAAAATAAAGTCGCGGGATTCTCGATAATAGAAAATCTATGTAGAGTTCGTATACGTATACTGCGACATGGTAATCGATAGGTATGAAAAATAAAATATACTATAAAATAAAATTAAGTAGCTACAAAAAATATAATTATAAGGCGAAAAAGGAAAAATATATTATACATCCTTCCGATCGTATGGTAGAGAAATCCAATGGATTGTGTATCGTAGTTTCTTGATAAAACATTGGATTAATTTTCACTCCCCTTCATCATCTCATATTACACAGTATATATTATGTACTTATATAACCGTGCTTTTTATACAATTGGTAACGAATAATTCCATAAAAAGATTCCACGGTATATCGTAATAAAATATTTGTGCGTTGTGTTTTTATCTTACACAATATATAAGTGACGATATATTTCTTGAGAAAAAAAAGAATAAGAGAAAAAACGAAAGAACAAAATTGAAATTACCTCTCGTTTTTGAAAATGTTGCGGTAACGATGTCGTCAAGTTTGCTCTCAAAAATTGGTATGTAATCGTTCACGGTAAATGTGTCCATAACCGTGATGCCATAATTCTGAAAAAAGACGAAGATAGAAAGGTAAGTTGAAAAAAAAAAGAAGCAAAAACGGAGATAGGAACAGAAAGCAATCTAAAAAAGAATATACTCGGCGTGACAAGTATCCTGAGGAGGGAAAGAGATGAAATAAAAATAGAATGAAAAAAAATGTGCACGTAGCGAAGTTGAGGGAGAGAAAATAAGACGGAATGTATAACGATATATATACCTGCAAGTAATCCTTGAGCTTCTCACTCCATGCCGGCCTAGTTTCGCATACTACGACGACTTTCGTCCAGGAAAAAGCTCTCAAGAGAGCAACGACGCTTTTGCTTATTTTACTGGTCGGCGGAAGTGTTCTGGCAAATGTGTAGTACACTCGACTGTCCGATACTTCCGAGTCTTCACATTTCTGTAATAGAGATTCGCGTTTCACGTCGAGAGCTAACGACCTGAATGCCATTTAAAACTGGATTTTTTCTTTTTTTTCTTTTCTCTCTTTTAATTTTCCTTTTTTTATCCGATGGTTTTTTCACGACAATTATGTACTTTACCCTCAAAGAGTTAGGCGAATTAATCAGGAAATTTGCGGAATGTATGAAAAATTTAGTTTGATGTCCTCGAAAATTACTTAAAAATTAATTATCCACGTTATAAATTTGAGGGTCACGTCTTTTTGATGAGAGTGAATATGAGACGGATTTTTTTCATTCTCATTGAAAATTTAATAATGGGAACTATTGATCCGAACGAAAGATTCGTAACTCACGGTTACTTAATTTTTTTTTCGTTTGGTTCCGCAGTAAAAACAAATAAAATAAAGTAGAAAAATTTTAGGATCATTCAATTCCGACGAGGGTTTTTCCGTTCGTTGCTACGAAAAAAAAAAGAACTTGTTTATTGTTTGTTGTGCTTGCAGTCTGCGATTGTTTTAAAATTAACATAATACACTGAAAAATTTTCCAACTTTTTTCAAGCTTTCGCGACTTGATACCTCGTTAAATTAGAATGCGACGATGTCACGTAGATGAAACAAATAATAAACATAATGATCGCTTGATTTTCTTCTTTCTTTTTTTTTGCTATTGAATTACTTTTATACGTATTATATACCTTTACGTAAGATAATTTTAATTGTATAAATTTTACGAATTTTTCGTGTTACAAATCAGATTAAATTGTTATTCGAGTAAATATATCAGCGTAGAAAAAATTGAGGTGAAACAAAAGAAGAGACAAAATTCTCGTGAAGATGGAACACGATA
The DNA here is from genome assembly GCA_963932425.1 of Athalia cordata. Classification (NCBI taxonomy): domain Eukaryota; kingdom Metazoa; phylum Arthropoda; class Insecta; order Hymenoptera; family Athaliidae; genus Athalia; species Athalia cordata. The sequence continues at coordinate 30,848,615 of OZ010626.1, read as the reverse complement.
TTTTAATTCAATTATTTAATTAACCAGCTGAGACGCGTATAATATTGAAAAATAATAATCAGTGTAATCAATCTTGATGATAAAACTCGTGACGTTTATCAAAATATCAATTTGATTGATTTTCTTAACAAAATTATTATTGTATGAAGGATAATATTCTACGATACAGGCTAACAATAATTATAACAAGGTATAGTACACAGCTTTCGAAATTAACCTTGAAGAACGCTAAGGCGTTACTTATAAAATTTTAATTTTCAGTAAGTATACTTATAAGACGTTAAGTAATTCGCCTAGTAACAGTTTACTCCATATAATGTAGATTTACTTGCTAATTGCGTCGGCCAAGTAAAAGCTAATTTGAATAAAATCTAATTTTGAATTATCTCATCTGTAACTAATACTGATTAATTATTCAACCCATAAAACTCCAGCGATAAAACGATATATACTTCAAATTGAAAACGAACTGGCAAGGACGTTGAAAAAAAAATACCGATTAGGACTTTCCAAAAACTTCACCAAAGAGAAATAGAGAGAGAGAGAGAAATCTACGAGACTCGACAATTTTTTTTCTCATTTCTTTTTTATCTCTTTTATCAAAGAAAATTTTACGATCTCATATACGATTTCCAATCGACTGAACTCTAACTTAATCGTGAGGCTTGGGAAAAAATTTACCACAAATTGAACAAAAAAAAAAGAAATAGAAGAATTTTGTTTTGCTGCATCAGATTATTGTACGTTATTTTTCACGGCGAACTGAATTCGTATGGATTATATAAAGCGAGTCTGTAAAACGGCAATAACAATAATAATTATTATTATTACTATTGTTAATTTTCATATTATAACACCATGAAATTTTGAAAAAATTTTCATGATAAATCGCCTTATACAACCCATTTGATCCGTATTTAATCCGAGCCAAAAATTTTCGTTAAATGGTAGCTATAATTGAACACTACGATGTACGCGCAGATTTATTACTCCGACACTATACATATACACCTATATCGCTATATCACATACATACAACCAAAATTGAAGGCGATATATATTGCGCGGACTAAATTCGTTCGCGGTTCGTTCGTATACCGTACCGGGTGTAAGTAGCACATTTGTCTTTCGTATAAAAAAAGAAGAAACCAAAAAAACAGAAAAAAAGATAATATGGACGCGCGGCGCTAGTCAATTTTCAGACCTTTATTTTCCTCCGCAAAATTATACGACTAGGTCAAGCTCTTCTTAGGTATATAAATGGAGTGTAACGTCACGTAACGATACATGTGTGTGGATACATTTTTTTTTTCTTTATTTATTCTTGGGTTTTTATTTGGTTCAGATTTCATGGCTTTCACGTATACGTACATATCTGCAATATCAATTCGAAATAACGATATGAACAACAACTAGGTAGGAGCCCATCTCAAAATAGAAAATAAAAAAAGAAATATAAACTGAAATGGGTAAACTAAAAATTAGGATTTCAAGTCTTCTTATTTTCACTTGATTTCTGAACCTGTTACATCTTTACGAATTCTTAGTATATACTCTCTAATTAATAGTATTAAGATTTTTTGAATTATGTGAAATTCAAATTAATAACATAATTTAGAGGGTTATCCAGTTCACCATTTTTTTTACCCTTATGAATTCCGTCCTGCAGCTATAACCAATCCCAACGGTATTTTATTTTATTTTATTTTATTTTAGTTTATTTCAGTCTGTTTTATTTTATTATATGAGCGCAAAAAGAGAATCAAGAAAAGGGAAAGAACTGCGGGAATTGAATTGAAATAGTGTTGGTCAGGAGACTGCGACCCTTTTTTTTCATTTTGGAGTCCGCATTATCATATTAGCCAGCCATAGGGCAAATTTATCGACTTTTTCTATATCAGAAGGATCTTATGGTAAACCCACATGACTTTAAATGAGAGGGCAAAAAAGAAAAGATAAATTCCACTCGATGCCCTGTGGCAAATTATACTCCATACTTTCTTTTTTTTTTATCTAAATTTGGAACAGATATTCTCTATTTATACGAAAGCTGAAAGATATTTTTGAAAATCTCGCCTCTACGATGTTCAATGAGAAAAAGATTTTTGTGAATCTTCAGGTGTATGAATTCAAAAATTTCAGAGATGATGTCTTCCTTTTTTAGCAGCTAAATTTTCTTATTGCAATCGACCAACCAAATGAGTGACGAGAATCAAGATTTCATCTCGAGACTGTTGAAGTTCCTCTTCAAAATTCCGTCCAGATTTTTGACAATCATTGAATTAAATTAATATAAGGTTGTAAATTCGAAATACGCGGGATTTTACTGTACTTGTTTTTCATTGACAAACTGCCCACGGATCTTCTATCACATGGATTTTCTTTTTTCTTTGTGAAAGACAATAGTAAGACGTCATCCGCACGTAATATGGCACGTGTCTTGAAGGTCAACCCGAATTTCTTGGAAAATTCTGCGAATCACGAAAGATGAGTCGATTTTGGCTTTGGTCCAACTATCGATTCGGAGACCTTGGTTTTTTTTGTGATAATTTTTTTTTGGTAAAAATCAGGATATTGAGCTTTCACATTTTTCTGGGTTACGTTATAGTTGAATCAAGTAGAAGGTATATCGAACAAACTAGTTTTAAGAAGCTTTATAAAAATAGAAAAAAAAATAAAAAGACTCGTAGTCAAATAATGTTTCAGACTTTTCGCGATGTAATTGATACAAATTACGAAACTTTCGGACCTCCTGGTGTTATTTAAACGATAAAGAAAAAAACAACAACAAGCTCGTTAATTGAGAACGTAACGTTGAAATTAATTCGTGGGATGTTTTAAGAAACACCGCGATATGCTAATGTCAATGGAAACTGAAACGTTAACATTTTAAAGTATTTAATAAGTTTCTTTATGTTTTTCTTCTTTTTCCAATCAAAAACTTTAACCGAAATTGTATCAGAATAAAAAATTGTCGAACTTTCGTACGATAACTTACGTATGATATCAGAGGTAAATTCCAAGCTGCCGCGACGAGAGCTTCAGCTTTGCAGGAATCATCGGGTCCGATGAAAGCGACGGTTCCAGAATCCCTCATTTCTGTCATAATTCTTATGCTAAGTGCGGCCAATGAATCGGCGTTACTTCGGCCTAGAATCGAATTTGTGCAGAAAACTCGTAGAATTGAAAAACAAAAATGAAAAAAAAAACAAAAACAAGAATCTTCACGTCAAATTTTATACGTGATTTTGATAGACTGATTGTCATCTTTTTTTTTTTGTTTTTTTTTTGTCAAATTTATTACCTATATCAGCCGCCAAGAATTTCAACTCCCTTCCAGGTAAAAGATTTGGATCTAAATTCACCGTGGCTATTGCCAAAGGGAGGGCTCCAAGAACCACCTGTTCGATTTCAAGAGAACTACACATTAATAACCTGTTGTTCAATCGAGCAGAAAATTATATCCTGAACAATTTTATCTTATTCCTAAAGTTAGAAAGACAAAAGTATCGGTCTGCACTTAATAAAACCACTTTTCTTTAATTATCCAAGAACGAAAAATAACGATAGCAAGGAACAAACAAATTCATCGCGCATGAATTCTAAGAATTTAGAAACTGCAACGAGATAAAAAATTTGAAAAAAGAGGGAAAAAACACTCTGCAAAATGTCGCGAAAGCGACGAGAATATATATTTATTGGAAAAATTCCCGTATAACTGAGATAAGAATATTTTTAGATCGGAAAAATGGCGTCTGTTTTTTATTCTTTTCTTTCTCTCTTCAATCCGAAGCGAAAAAAAAGACAATTTGTTTGCTGAGCCGCGGGCATGTTGATCATATTCCTATTGGTGATGGGGATGATAATGATAATAATTATTATTCTTTTATAATTTCTTATCATATGAGGGGAAATGAATATAACGGGAAGTAGTACAGAGTTTGCTTTAGAAAGGAATAAGAATATGAAGTGAATTTGCAGATACTATTTTTTATTTTTTATTTTTTTAACTGTTGTTTTGTTATCTTACCTGGCTTCTCCCGTAGGATCCCAAGAACCCAATCGTCAGACTTTCGTTAAAGCTATGCGCTCCGGTCTCCGTTAAACAATTATATAAAAAACTGTAATCCTGTGCAACAAGTGCTGAACTTGAATTTTTACATTTTTGATATCTGCTCCCGAGATCGGCGCGAGATTTATCCAACGATGATGTTAGAAACCAGATAGAGTATAAGTAGAGTCCCAATCGTCCAAAAGGAAACGACATTATTATCTCGATAGAAAAAGAAAAAAATTAAACGAATCGCCTCCAATTATATTTGTTCGAACAAATTTCAATGATTTATGAAATGCTTTTTCTTTCGATTCAGTTTTTTTGTTCAACATTCAACATCAGCCTTTATTTTTTCCAACAGTTTTGATCACTTTTTTCGTCATGCTGCTTGAATTTTCTTGTAGGATTTTCGAATGTTGATCTAGTCGCGTGTTTTTCTTTTTCTCGTCTTTCACTGTAATCTGAATTCAGTTCAGGGAATAGAACGACGTGAGCGCAGGGGATGATTTTTTGATGAAAAAATTCCATGGGATTTCTTATCCCCAGTTTTTATATTCTTGATGTTCTGACGATGACATTTTTCTTTTTCGAACGAGATCATTGTATGGCAGCGTAAATCGTCCGTTCGTTTTATATTCTTCTCACAGAATCGACCGTCGATTTTTCACAGCCAGGATGCGAAGACGATCTAATTTTGTGAAAATGATAATTCTCCTTGTATTAAAAAAAAGGTCACGTAAATTGTGAAAAACGAACTCACGCGCTTCCACGTGTCATCGGAATATCTCAGGACGTATGAAATTCATTTTTTACCTAATTCTAATCAATTTGAAAATTCCAGTATGTAATTTTATTCATCCCTCACAGCTAGTCGCACATTCACACACAAATCACATTGCGAAATTCTCCAAATCATTTTTACCATTTATAAATTCGTTCATATTTTTTTTTACTCGTATTCAAAAGCACAATTTTTTTTCAAAGACAATCCCTTATCCCCCACGGAGTGAAAAAATCTTAATCCCTAAATAATACGTTGAAAATGATCATGGTTCGGTGCAGTTTCTAAATAAAAATAAATAAATCACCGTGCTTTCCTGACGTTTCTCGACGTACTGACGGTGTTTTCTTCATCCCCAACAGTTTTCCATGGACCACGCGCGCGTTACCATCGACGCGAAGGCATAGCTGTAGCTATATACGTAGTATCGGGTGAATTTTCTTCAAAGATATATATGTATATATGTACGGGCATATTTTGTTGATTCTGCGCAAAGGGGATGAAAGTTTTCCTACATAAATATAAGAAAAATAATTATAATAATAAAACCACATCTTATCCCTGCACCCGACGACGACTCGCCACTATACGGTATAGGTATATTCGAGCGATTTATATTATCTTCTTAACTTCATTTCAACTTACTTTGAAATCTGTAATGAGATGTATGAAATCTAATAAATTTTCTATTCTTCTTTTTGGTTTTTTTTTATTTTCATTCACATGTATATCTACATACATCTTATGTATCATACGATTTGGATTCCACAAGTCTAGACTATATATTCACTAAAAAGTTCATGCAGATGATTTATTATATGTATATGGGCTTAAAATATTTTAGCAAAAACTTCTACTTCACAGATTTTATGTGTAAGACAAACAGTTGCTTAATCCCCCGTCGAGAAAAGTACTTTGAAAAAAAATATATAGAATGATCACAATAATGAAAAATCAAAAACGGAATTATTCAAAAAAATTGAAAATAGATTATTGAAAAAAAAATTAAACTTTTTCTATCAATGGCTACACTTTGAAGTGTATAACGTAAATGTTCTGTAGCGATATAATTAACAACTTTTTTTATCTTTTTTTTGTCGTAATTTTTAAAGTCCTGAATATTTTTTGTTGTTGTTGTTGATGAGGTAAAGTGAATTCTTGGAACGATTATGTCGTTACATTATTTCGCGTCAAACGCGCGTTACTGCAGAGCAAAAATGAGAGTAAAAATCTGTCTCTGGCATATTCGGAGTTCGTGAATAAGGAAATTAACAATTTTCAACCTGCCGGAGCGGGAGTTGGTATGGCATATTTTTATTGTATAGCTTCGATGAAGCAGGTGATGAAAATTTTGCGCAAAAATAATTAGCCAGGAATTTCACTACGTTAAATATCTATGTGTATATGTGTACCATGATGTATACAATTCAGCGAAGAATTTGTTCAGTTTCGTGTCATTTTATCATTATAATTATTTCCTCAAATCTACAGGTCGGTACATCTGAGCCTCCACAATAATTAAATCGAAACGTCTGAGTTATATATTTTGGTAATAACAAAAGTGTCGGCAGAAGACAGAGAAAAAAAAAAAAAAAATAATCGATTAGTCGTCGAGGCGTATTTTATCATTCTTAGGATTACCATATCGATATAAATGAATAATCTGGAGAAGAATTATGACATCTTTACAATTTTTACTTCTTTTATTCCCGCGTTGCGAACCGACCGTGGATTGAAAGAAGCCAAAAACAGTGAAAGAAAGAAATGGAAAAGAAAAAAAAAAGATAGTATATTGGATTTACAAATTGGCTGAGGAATATGATATCTTACATCGGTTTTGTATTCTCGGAAGACAGGTCCTTGAATTTAAAAAATTAACGTGCCAAAGCAAAAATTACCCAATTTCCATGTAAACTTGGTTCAATTTTCTTTCCAAGTACGCGCCCTTCTATTTCTCACCTTGATAGACTGGCCTATAGGTATAGATATAGATGATTTATTTCTTTTTTCCCAGCGTCGAGTCATCTTTTTCTCGTTGATCCTGCAGCAAGTTTTTTTTTCTCTTTTTTTTTCTCTCTTTATTTTCGCTTGGCCTTCGCGTGTAGCGTCTCGTTACCGAGGCTGCAAATTATGGAAATATGGAATCGCGCACGGAGTTGCCGCGACATTGTCGACATCTTGGGGGATAGAAGAAAGCAAAAAGAGTAAAGAATAAAAACGAGGTTAACAAAAAAAAATAGAATAATAGAAGCCAAAAAAAAAATAGTACATACGTAGATAGTGTGAAACCTCCCCTGCGTCGCGGCTTCTAGTCAAAGCTGACGATAAGAATTTTTCATCGAAAAAAAAAGACGAGCATTTTGCGCGTAAATAATAATTATAAATAAATATATACGTGAGGGTGCAGGTCCTTGTTTTGAATAATTTCCAATTTTTATCCTCTCAGAGGCTCAAAAGTTTGTAAATGAATAACAAAAAAATTCTCATAAAGTTACTGGACTTTATCTCAATTTTAACCCGTCCCTTTCGGCTTGACAAGTATCCCATTTGAATAACATGAGGTTTTTGTCACCGAACTTTGAATTTTTTTTCCCGGCTAAACTAATCGTTCAAAAATTTTTAAACTCTTCAGAGTTTAACCTCGTGGTAGTGGCTATCCCTCAGAATTTTTATAGATTTTTAGCTGTCACGATTTTGAATGGAAAAATTTTAGCTCAACTATTATCGGAGAAACTATAAATCATACTTGGTGGTTGAAATGGAACACCCTATAGCGATTGCAGCAATCGCTTACCAGACCTTAAGGGCTCTACTGACACGTCGATGGGGAATATTTGGTACTTCTACTTCAGCACTTTGAATTAAATTCAAGTGGAAATGGAGGTGCACGAAGAAAATCTCCCATTACTTCGATTAATACAGGGTAGTTAATTTACATGTGTATGAAAGGGTCGTAATTAATTGAAAATGGTAACATCACCTCGATTTTTTCCAACGAAAATTGAATAGTTTTTTTCTTTTCTAATTCTCATTCCTTTATTCGGAATAATAGAAAACTTCTGCATCTCGTAATATGATTCTGGATATATCAGTTCGCAAATATAACTTTGAATCGCAAACACTTCGTATGTACTTAGTGAATTTATTTAAACTGTTGGGGTTTTCGATTACCGAGAAAATCGGATCTGCGATATAATTGGCCTGGTTCTAAGAACCATTTGAACTGCCCACATAAAAGGGTATTTAATTAGGCACAATTAAACATTCATATTTGCGTTGATATCCCGAATAGTTATGAAAAAAAATTGTTTTTTTCTTTTTTTTTTGCTTACAAATAAATAAATGAAAATGTAGGAAAAACTCCAGAATTGGAAAACGTGACACGATACTTATTCGAAGAGACTTTACCATACCGCAGGTATAACACCGGAGATTTGCACCCAATTATTTTTTGTTTCAAAAAGTCGAAACTTTGAGTTGGAATCCAACGCAAAAACCTTCATGGCATGTATACTACACATGTGGTATATTATGACAACTATGTTATATTAGCGAAAACAATTGAATTAGTTGTTAATTTTGTCGGTTATCAAATAGTCTGTCAATTATATAAGTTGATAGATCAATTCAATTAATATATTCTCTTTTCTAATTATAGTTAAACTATGTACGTAGTAATACCACATATCCTTGATCATGCATAGATAGTAGGTATGTAATTGAGCTAACAACTAATTGTTGTAACCGTATCGGGGTTTTTTTTTTTCTTTTTCATAAAATACCAAAACCACAAATCGAGCAAAAATAAAAAAAGGTCGAATCGTTGGCATAAGATAAGAATATTATAAGTTAAAACATATTTTTGTCTTGATCGATTCTGTAAATAAGTGATGAAGACGACGACTGCACACAGGGGCTGAACGGAATTCAAATTCGAGGAAGAAATATAAGGAAAAAGCGAATAAATAAAAAAGAAATTGGGGGAAGATGGATTTTGTGGCATCGTGCAGTATATAATATATTATATATACCTATAAGTATAACACAACGACGAAATATTGTACCCACATACGATTTCTACGAGTTTTATGTACACTGGAGAGATGCCGAAGATATGTATGTAATTCGGTTTTCTCACGGAACACGCGTCCTGGCATAAATTGACCCTCGCGTGAGAATGTAGGAAGAGGAATAGGATAAAAAAAAAAAAAAAAATGAAAAAAAACATCAAAATCTCAATCCTCGTAAATATACATACAGTATATGCGGCATATAAGAGCATCGATATCCTATGTGTACTACACTGCATGAGATATTTTATGAATACATAGTCCTTACTTTGCCCGTGATTAAATAGCGTTTCGGTAAATTGTGTGCAGCGTTTTTTTCTTAAAACAAGAATCTTTTCGTAAATTCAGAAATGGATAGAATTCATTTTGAACGCTAATGACCTGACTTTGTGAAGATTATATTAATTATCAACCCTCGTCTGTGTCTCTTAGAAACCGAATTCAAAGAGATCTTTAATGGATGCAATATATAGGTATATATATTGGAAGATGTGATATTTGAATACATGTAGAAAACATATAGAGTACATTTGTTAATTGCCAGATTCATTAATCAATTTGTTTTTTTTTTCTTGATTCTCATTTTATACGAGATATTATAATTGTACATGTAAGCACATAATTATATTTATATAGGGTTCAATTAACGCGAGAGAAAATTAACAGCAGTTCATAATCTTATACTGTAAATACATAAATGCAGACAAAACGCGTCGAGAATCAAAGAATAAATTGAGGATTGAATTTTCATCTTGATCTTATTCAAAGATGTATACCTATAGTCGCGTGGTCGTCATACGCAGCTGCAGCAGTGCATCGATAAAACTTCTTTTTTTTTTTCTTTTCTTATCTCAGATTCAGTATAAAAAGTTGACCGTCTTATCGCAGGGGGGATTTTCTTTTCTTTCTTTAACACAATTTTTGACACACCTACGTGGGTATATTCGACGTGAGAAAACTTTTCTCCTTTTGGCAGAGGTATGTCATGCTACAGGCATCTGATGGGTGTTACAAACAAAAAAATCGGACAATAATCTGGATACCTGGAAAGAATTTCTAAAGAGCCTTGCGTAGCCCAGAGGAATAAAACGTTCGTTGTAGTGCTTTGACAACTTCATTTTCAGCTCAATCCAAGAATCGAAAAGAGAAAAACACCGAAAAAAACGGAATTAGACAAGAGACGAGACGAAAAATTCTAATACCTCGAAATGCTTGTACAACAATTGAAAAATCATCCACTCATTCGAATCCGATTTCGCAATATTTAATTAGTTTGAAAGTGCAAATTAAATATGCTCCTCAAAGTTCAGCGAATTGAAATGCGATTTAGATCTTAGAGGCGACGGAAAATGCGTTCGCCAATATTATACGATGCGAAAAAAAGAAAATTTTGCCATCTTGACTCGTCATGAATGAGTTAATCAAGTTTTATACTCGTGAAATGAAAGAGAAAAGATATGAGATTTGTGATATACCCATGAATAAACTGAAACGTTAGACGGATTTCCGAGAATTTTGTATTCGCTAAAAGCACAATGAGGACATTAGCCCTCCGGAAAGCACATAGATATACTACATGTAATACTTAGAATTTTCGGAAGGGAATAAGATCGTAAATCATACATAAAAATTAGAAATTAGGTTGCGAAAAATTTTCGATAGAAATGCATGGAAATTTCAACCGTTTTTTATTTCGGATGATATATTTAATTTCGTTTCTTCTTCTTAATGGCTGAAGATTTCTTGCTGACATCAGACTTAGTGCCAACTAAACTAATGCTGTAGACTAAAGATTTATAGAACAGAACTAATATTAAAAATATTGCTACTACAGATCCAGCGGATAAAATGGCAATCAAATCCATATCGTATCGGCTGTACCACGGCTGGTCCGCCGTTGTAGAGTGAAGCTGAGGAGCGCCTCGGTGACGAATCACAAATTCAGTCCACCAAATTGCATTTTTCATTGCATCCTGTGGTTTGTCCTTTAGCAAGGAACGCAGGTTCAACATCCTCTCCTTGTACCTGAAATATTCACCGCAGCGGTCGTCAAGGTAAGGTGAAGGTCAAATGTTATTTCATATAATGCATGATAAAATTACCGATTGTCGGTGGCGATGGTGTTTATCGCTTCCAATAAGTCATCACTCCGTATAGTGCTGATTTCTAACTTTTTAGCTACTCCGAGAGACACCAATTTATTGACTTGCATTTCCTGATCGGCCACTACCGGTAACCCGATCAAAGGGACACCGTGGGATGTGGCTTCCTCTGTGCTTTGAAGTCCTCCCTGATATATGAACACTTTCAAATTTGGGTGAGCTAAAGAAAAGTGAAATCAGTATTGAGTCGGCAGATTTTTTCTTTCCATCCACTTTTTTCTGTGATATAGGTATGTTTACCTAGAATAGCTTGCTGCGGAGTCCATTTCATGATTATAACATTGTCAGGTTTTCCTGGTAGTACGTCATCCTCGAATTTCCAAATTACTTTATAAGGTAGCTTAGAAAACGCGGCGTTAAATTCACGCTTCATTTTGTCGGACAACGTATTACTTTTCACATTCGATCCAAGACTCATGTAGACAAAACCTTGAGTAGCTTCGTCCAATGACTTTTTCAAATCCTATAATGTGAAAAAATGAAATGACGTCGCGTTCTTGTAGATCAATGACATTTTTATACCGTTGGCAACTCCTGGACTTCGTCCGAAACATGAAAACCGCCAATTTCTATGTACTTTGGAACGTTTGCCTTAACATAAGAAATTGGTGTCTGTTGATTGACGAAAACTAAACTGATGTTTTTCTCGAGTTCTGTTATATCCGGTACGTTTTCTCCGAAATGTTTTTTCGCAATCTCCTGATGCTTAGGTATCAAGTATTTCTGAATATCGTGGATATATTTCCAGACCTTGACAAAGTTTACCAACCTTCGCCAAAGCGTTAATGGTTCGTTTTCCTTGTTTAAAATTTCCCAATTTGATTGATGACTAGGCAAAATGGGATTGCCGATCGAGTATTGGACATGAAAGGACATACTCATCGACGTAATACCTTGGAAAAACAACAAATATGCAGCATGTAATATATAATCATTCTTTTTTTTCACTCCACAATTAACTTATTCACCTATTACCGGAGCGTCGAATATTTTTCCAAGAGGCAAAAATGCCGACCAATATAGATGCTCGATTATTATTAAATCAAATTTTTCATTACTGCCAGGTTCGTACAGCCTCTTAACTTCAGGATTTGCAAGGATTCTTTCTGACTGCGTACAGGTCAAAAATGGTACGAATGACCAAAAAAGATCAGCCCATTCTGTGTTACGGATTTTTTCCCAATCGGTGGGACCACCACGCGTATCATAACTTCTAGTCTCGATGTCGATTTCACGATAGTTTTTTAAAGCTGAATCGTTTAATGGATGTGTAGTAATTACAACTAATTCATGGCCTCGTTTATTCAACGCCAATGTCAGACCACGGAACACAACTTGATGGCTGACTGCAGCCGAAGGAAATACTCCCAATATCCTTGCACCATTTCCAATTTCCAAAATATTTATTAATACCAAAATAAATAAAGAACCACCAAACATATTTGCACCCTTTAAACAGCGAGTTACGGACCACACAGAGTTGCTGCTCACTCCAGACTGAGTTCCAGACTAACGTGGTGAGTGAAAGAAGTTTTTTTTCGTTTTTTCTTATCTTATCTTCTTACGAATGTTCAGTTTCAGTACAGATATTTGTAAGGTGTATGTTTGAATTACCGTCGAAAACAGTCTATGAGAAGAGGCTAGACTGTAACTCCCACCACTTGACCTTGGACCATCTGTCATTATCGCTTTACCATTAATGGTCGAAGATTTAGGCGATAACAATACCTCTATAATATAATGATGTTTTCTGTTTCTATAGACTGCGGTCATTGAGACACTGCTTTCATAAACAGAGGCACCGGCAATACATGAGATAGAATACTTTGTGATTTGTAATCTTATCTATAAAATGAGAAAACATGTCACTCGCGGTTACTGCAACTTCAATCGGATCAGTGGCGTTTTTTTTTATTCATTGAGGATGAATTGCCTCTTGAGAAACGAATAGTGTAGACCAAAGATTTGTATAAAATAATTGACAATAATAGCATTGTTATTACAGATCCAGCTGACAAAATGGCGATCACATCCATGTCGTATCGACTGTACCACGGCTCGTCAGCGATAGAACTTTGAAGCTGAGGAGCACCTCGGTTACGTATCACGTGCTCTGTCCACCAAATTGCATTTTCTAGAGCATCCTGTGGCTTGTCCTTGACCAATGAACGTAAATTCAGCATCCTCTGTTTGTAGCTAGAACAGAAGCGATGAGGTTTTTATAAACAATCAATCCAATTCGATCGTCATGAATTCACGTAGGTCGAATGAATTACCCGTTGTCGGATGTAATCGTGTGAATTGCTTCCACCAATTCGTCACTGCGTACATTATTGATTTCTAACTTTTTAGCGACACCGAGAGACACCATTTTATGAACTTGCATATCCTGATCTGCGAAAACCGGTAGTCCGATCAGAGGAACAGCGTGGGATGTGGCTTCCTCTGTGCTTTGAAGTCCTCCCTGGTATATGAATACTTTCAAATTTGGATGAGCTGAACAAAGGCGATGGAAGATTGAATTAGATATTTATCAATTTATGCGTTTTTCTCAAGCATTTTTCCTCGCTACGCAAAGCCGTATGAAATTACCTAGGACCGCCTGCTGTGGGGTCCATTTCATAATTACAACGTTTTCCGGCTTCCCTGGGAGATCGTTATCCTCAAACTTCCAGAGAACTTTGTAAGGTAGCTTCGAAAACGCGGAGATCAACTCATCTCGTGTACGATTAGTCAACATGTTACTTTTTACGTTTGATCCGAGACTCATGTAGACAAATCCTTGAGTAGCTTCGTCCAATATTTTTTGAAGATCCTGTCGGCAAGTTTTATTGATTTTAGTACATATGAAAATATTTAAACTCTTGGGAAATCCAACTCGCGGATAAACGATTACCTTTGGTAGTTGAACGATTTTTTTAGAAACATGAAAATCGCCAATTTCGATGTACTTTGGAACATTTGCTCTAACGAACGAAATTGGTGCCTGTTGATTGACGAAAATCAAGCTGACATTCTTTTCAATATCTCTAATATCTGGTATATCTTTTCCAAAATATTCTTCCGCGATCTCCTGCTGCTTTTTCATGTAACAAGTTCTATAGTAGTAGAGATGTTTCCACAGAGTCACGAAGTTCTTTATCCTATTCCAAAGCGTCGGTGACCCAAATGCATCTAAATTTATTTCCCAATTCGATGGATGAGAAGTCAATATGGGATTACCTATGCTGTAGTGAATATTGGTAGACAATCCCAGCGACGTTATCCCTTGAAAATAATTACGTTACCTTATATTTTCATCGCAAATTTTTCGTACATGGAACCAAAAAAAAAACCAAAAACTCACGGAAACAGAATAAAGTGAATAATTTACTCACCAATTGTTGGTGCATCGAATCGAGTAGCCAATGGTAAAAGAGATGGAAAATAAAGCAACTCAGTCAATATTAGATCAAACTTTTCATTGTTATCGGGTGAATGCAGTTTTTTTATTTCCGGGTTGCCCAAAATTTTATGCGTGTGCATGTATAAGAGATCTTCCAAATCGGTCCAGAATATATCGAACCAGTTTTTACTTTTTTTAAATTGCACCAAATCTAGATTTGTATGGTTGGTATACAGGTAACTGAGATCGATTTCCTTGTAATCCTTCAATGTCGGATCCTTAACTGGATCAGTAGTAATAACAACCAGCTCATGCCCTCGTTTATTCAACGCTAATGTCAGCCCGCGAAATACAACTTGATGGCTAATCGAAGCCAGAGGAAATATTCCAAGAATCCTCGCGCCATTACCGCTCCGCAATGTACCAATAAGAAACAAAATAACCGTCGCGATAACAAAAACCCGTGCCATTTTCGTGCACTCTATTTATTTTTTCTGTTGTCCTATCCCACGCAGATCCAATTACCAATTTTATTTTCAATTGATCGAGATTTTTGTGCGCCACGCGCATGTCTTTTCGTTCGCTCTAGACTAACATAGATTTCAAGAAAAACTCCATATTATGTACGATAGCTCTATCGGAATATCACCAAAACTATTAACGAAATGTTTTCCATCTTAGTCTTAACTTTGTGTATAGTCACCGTGATTCAGCTTGATTCTACTCGCATTGGTTAAAGTTCGTTTCGATGTTAATAACAGCATGCGTGGATTCCCACAATCCATGATTGCTCTAACTCTAGATTTTATCAATTCTCCACGTCTTTATGGAATGTTGAAATCGATGACGAGAATGCTGGTCAACAAACTCTGACTTAACTTGATCCAATTCAGTTATCAAAAGTTGTTGCAATTCTTTTATTCTCTTCTTCACTTTTCGAATCATCAATCGAACAACAAATAGATTTATTTTCTTCCTTTGATTTCGTGATCACTTGCCGGCATAGGCCGACGTGCCATCCTAATGTGATTTCCAAAAAATAGTACATAAGGAAATGAAGGAATGTCCGCTGTAAAGTCACATTGTTAATTTGCCGATCCGACTGGCAACCCGTTAAACGGTTCGGAATTTTTGGTGGTATGATTTCAGGCGATCTTGTTAAATTCGAGCTAGTCGGTTTTAGAAAATCGATGATGTCGGGATCTCTGCATTACCAATCTCTGTTGGCAAAAATTTTTTTTCGACCAACACTTCGGACGGTTAAAAATTCCCGTTAATGTGCGCTGCCTTTAATTTTGTTAATGTTAAAGACGGGATCGTCTTACCGATGTTCTGATTCGGCCGGTTTTTTTCTCACTACTGCTTCTAGAGAATAAAAAAACTTAATTGAGTTATCGGTCGAAGCTTTTTTTTTCTCATATCGAAAATTCACTTAATACATCAATTTTTTTAAATTTATTTTCATGTCAATCCGCCTGGGATTTTTTCTCGCCTAGTAATACCATTATACAAATTTATAAATGGTAAATAAATTTTAATATAACAGATCCACTGCTATCGATCGTTTAATTAATTTATCTTACTTGTTATGAATTCTGAATTTCGTACACAAATTATGTCGTCAAATTACATTATATCGATGGTATGTCCACGGGAGCATCGATAATTCTTTCATATAACATGCCAGATTATGTAAATCAGTATCAAATATCATTGATCAAATATATTGTATTAAACTCCTATTAACGCACGCGCAGTTTCATGTTTATCTCTAATTTAAGATCCGGCGATGACAAGATAGTTGGATTCAAGAAGAGTAGCAAGTGCAAATTACGCGTATGAAGTTCACTAAATATATTCATATTCGTAACAGAAAAAAAAAGAATAACATGATATCGAATCCCACCGCAGTGCTGCATATGACGTTACCGTTATAAACGCGCATATCGTATATGCTAATTGATGAGAATTCGCTGCACATTACATATTCCAGGAACTCAAAATATCTTCGTACGCAGCAGAGTATCACTCATAGAAATAGACATGGGTAAGATAATGTGGTTATTAGGTATAAGCTCTCCATGTTTCATATGAATATATGTGCGTGAACACGAGAAAACTTTGCTGCAAACTGCAATTAAAGACCTTGTCGCTTGTTCACTTTACATTCAATTTTAATCGTCGGTATCATACCAGGTATTTAGTTATACAAAATTACGATCGTCAAAATAAATGATGTCGACAGTTGAAATGATCTAGTTTTCGCCAATTTTTCGCTTTTTCAAAATCTTTGAAAGATGGTGGAAGAAATGAGAGAATGAAAAAAAAAGACTCTCGAGTTTTTCATAAACGAAAGAATAAACTCGAAACGAAATAAATTGAAGCCGATTTTGATTCACACCGAAATTCATTGCATGTTCAGGTGTTCACGCGTCGCTGCTATATCAATCGCATCTGCAGGTTGTACCGGAAATGAGTCACAGCATTAAAAAAAGAAGAAAAAAAAAATCGCAAAGTGCCGAGGAGATACAACAAAAAAAAGCTTTTATGAATTAGTATTAAAGTGTCAGGAAATGGTTTTGCTCAAATTTTCAGAATTTCGCAATAGATTTCTGATTTCTGCAGGTTATTTCGCTCGTACTGCGTAGTGCCTGTAGTAAAGAAAGAACAAGAAAAAGAAAAAAAAAAAGAAAACGAAGAAGAAGAGGAAGATGTTCTCCGCCCTGTTGGCGACGGTCATAAATATAAATGCTAACGGAACCATCGGGGCCTCCAAATGAAGGTGGTCGAAGGCGGTCCGAAAATGGCTATATGTATGTGGAGCCGTTAATGATCAAATTATCAAAACGACACGATCACTGGTGATCCGATCACACGTGACGTCACATCATTTAATTCCAGGAATTATTTGCTTAATTGTTTGTACAGACCATGTACCGAAATATATATAGGGTACGTATTCCAACCTGCATTGTCAGATTTATGTGAATAAATTAATATTCGCGCAGTAGTCGTAGGTGACCTTAAGTGCGAATCGTTTAGAGCCATTAATGGGATCTTATTGTATTACGTGTCTTTTTGCGACCTTGTAGATCTTTTTTTTTTTCACTTCTTTTAAAATTTTTCTTTCTCCTTTATTTCATCGACTGCAACGTTAACGTACCTGCACGGAGGCACCTGTGCGAGCCACGACCGTGGCCATGATGGCATGCTGAAAAAATTATGCCATTTCCTCTTTTACGGTATTTATTATAATATTGTAATGATAATAATGAACAGTATGAATGTAAAACACATGATGCAAGATTTTTTTTTATCGATCGGTTCAGATACACGTAATGACAAAACGAGGAGGCGACAAAAGACGAATTCAATTTCAAGGAATCCGGATAGAAGAAAATGAGAAAAATTTGAAAAATCTTTTGATTTTCACATATCACATGTTGCGATATTACATCGATAATTAATTTTCAAAGTTTAATAACTGATAATTAGAGTATATCAATTACCCCTTTACGTTACGTAATTAGTATTTTATGATTAATTGCAATAACCACTTTCTTGTTTATTGCACCAAGTACATACATACAATTTACAAGTTCGTTTTTGCTGGGAGAATTTCATGTTAATTTATACCGCAGCAACTGATTACTTCGTGATCTATAAACGAGTCTGATGTAATTAATTTATATCGAACGATCATCGATCAACGTGCCATGCTATTGATAAACGTTTGTAAATATATATGGGATATGCATTTACACGATATAACTGTCATCCGCGTACATTCATTCATTAATTCATTCACAATTCTTGGAATTTATATAAATAGTAATTAAATCTATCACATACGTTATGTGATTTATATAATATAATATATAATATATAAATTATATCCCCCTTTATCGAGTACTTTTTTTTTCTTTTTTTTTTGCAAATATTTTCCATTTTTGCACAGGCATTTCCGGTTTTTCAATAATAACTATAGTAATTCTCGATTTATGGAAATTCTATTTTTATCCCACGCTGTAATTATATATCATTATAATTATACGCACGTGAATGTGAACAATTTTATCGATTGTAACTACACAATGTATAAAATACGAGAGTCGAATACCAATTGGTTTTTCTTTTTTTTGTTGTTCTGTTTTGATTTTTTGTCTTTTTTGGCTGAGGAAAATTCGAGACACACCCGGCCGTGCTGACGTCATCGGACGGCCGCAGGACAGAATTTCATTTTTACATGTTTTCTTTATTTTATAATATAAAATACAGAAATTAAAAAAAGAAAACTCGGTTGAAATATTTGTTCAAAATCAGCGAATTCAATTTATACAATTTAATGTAATAAATTTATTTATATATAGGATGATATTTGGTATTGGATATAATTTGTCAAAATAATTTTACAAGATAATTTTTTGAGTTATTTATCGATGTTGTTACAAATGATTTATAGTAAATATTATCATAGTAATTTAGTCTTTGGATCGTCGAGAGAGGAAAAAGAAATGAAAAAAACAAAACAGAAGTGGGGGAAAAAAATGATTTTGAAGTGGACGAACGAAGATCAATGTATTATATGACCGATCCGGAAGCTTCTTGAATACCCGATCGATCGTTGGCTTCTCTAGGCCAAGGTCTTATATATGTATTATTCATATTTTTAATTTATGGAGCCTAACCCTAAAATACGCAAATTAAACTATGTAACTGTTATACGGGCACATTATGTACTCGTCTGCCGATATATCCGAACTTCTCGATCATACAAATCTAGTTGCTATCATTTTCGTCATATTTGGTTATGAACTACATGTCAAGATCAAAGGTTTGGTACCTGAGATTTGAATCTTTCATTTTCCGAATTCAATGATCGAACAAAAAAAAAAAAAAAGAAAAATTGTTGTAGTATTATAAATTTGTATAGAAAATTGAGGTAATTTCATGTAAAAATATAAGTTGGAACCCCACGTTTTCTTTTAGCGAAAAAAATTTGCTACGAATTACTGCAGGTATGGAAATTTCACGGGATATTTTACTCCGAGTCTTCGGCGCAGTTTTCCTCAGCCTTTCTTTCTCTTCGTCCTGCGATAGAATTCCAGGAACACGCGCGCCCGTTGCTCAGGGACTCCCCGCGGTAGCAGCAGCAGCAGCAACGTACGTTCGACTCCCTTTGAAGGTACATAAATACGTATACCTATAAAAGTTACATACGTCTGAGATCCCGTTTTAAATACATGTATTCATTCAATTATAGATTCATAGTACAGATAGAATCGCGGTGGGTTTGTCAGTGGATATAAATTCGCGTTAGAATATATAAGCCGTTTAAATTTTGCCGCGCGATTGAATGTAACAGCCGCAGCTATACGTATACGTTTAGACGGTATTAAATATAAATATACATAAAACAGAAGAAAAAAGAAGATGAAGAAGAAAAAAAAAAATTGTCGCGATTTTCTTCATTGCAGAGTACCTATACATTAAATTCAGAAACGCCGGAAATCCAAAAGGCGTATAAAAGGCGAGTCGTCGTGCATTCCTCGCAAGGATATCTACCTATACACTGCATAACACGAAAAAAACTGCAGTTGAACAGGTTTGGCATCACGTTGCAATTCAAGACGCTACGGAATATATATCCATATATATATATATATATATATATGTATTCGTATGTATTGCAGCTTGAGGATAACAGAATCGGTACCAATAAGGAAATTCATGCCACACCATCACGAGCTGACTTTGGTGGGCGTCTTTATATTGCACGAAAACAGTTATGACCTTGTGCAAACGATTCCAACGTAATATCATAAATGTTTTTTGGGTCAACTTACAATATCATTTGATTCGATAATTTCTTCGTTTCCGTTTTTTTTTGTAAATCTTTTTATTCGTTTAATTTAATTATTTGATCCAGCTTGGGAATCGCGCGGCTTGTGGAGACTTCAATGCGTGTATTCCCAAACCATATTAACGATAAACCTATAAGCTGACTAGGCGGGTGGAAAAAAGTTTCAAAAATCAATTCTATGGTCGATATGCGACCCCGTAATGTTTACCACCGATTATTAAGAGGAATTTGCGTTAAACAGTAGGGTCGCTGATGACGAAGTCAATGGTCCAATTCCGGATATTTTTCTGACTCATTGTTAGCAATCGCTGCGAAGTACCGTAAGTACATATATTATATATCACTTCCGAGAGTTGGTATATAAAGTAAATACATACATAGAAAAAAAATATAATACACAAAAATAACAATAATAATAATAATAATAATAATGGTGATAATTTGCATACGAATATTGTATCCGACGTTTACACAATGTTCAACACTTTGCAGCAAAGCGCGAGAAAAAACGAACTGCATATACACGTGACTGCCTTCATTATCATTTATTTCGCCGGAGAAAGAATGAAAAAAAAAATTCTCGAATTTAAAAAGGGATTTTCTCATTTATTTTTATAATTCACGATTCCAGGTATAAAATCGAGAGATGAATTTCATTTGTCTTATCTTAATTTTTTTATTTTATGTGGGCAGAGTCAATTAGCGCGTTTCTTTTTTTCTTCTTTTATATATTTCTATGTCGTCCGCAAAGTGCAGGGCTTGTTCGAGCCGCGTTGTATATCTTGAGAGAAATATTAGTCAGCGTGAATTCCAGAGGGTTGTTTTCTTTCCTTTAGAAATGGAGGATAAATTTTTCGGAAAAGTGGCGCGATTATTCTGCCCTCGAGTTTTTTTAGCGATCGGCATATATTCCAACTCTTCGCCAGCGTCGCCTTCGCCTTCACCTTCACCTTATTGTCTTGTAGTAGAAGATGGTGGGCGTACGGCATTATGACGATACCAAATTCATGACACACATCGCGGGAAGGCGCTCCTTCTCATCGCCCGTATATTTTATTTGTAATTCTGGGTCGTTCGAAGGATACGAATCGTGGAACGCGGTCAATTGGTCGAAAAATTCCAAGTTCAAATTCTTCAGGAATCTATAACGTGACGAACGTCATATACATTATAATAAATCAAATATGTGATTTAATTCTTATGTAGGTAAAACGGATAAGTTCGATATAATTTAACAATTTTTTTTTTTTTTTATTCAATAATTTGAACTTGCCGTGATTTTATAGATAATATATATAAGAGAATTCCCGAAGAGTTCAAAATTCGATATTATAAATTCCACTTAAAATTATAAACGCGGCCATTAGCCCTGTCTGAACATATTTTCGACGGGACGATAACATCAAACGAAAAATACTTGCAAATGGAAGAAAAAGAGAAATGAATAAAAAATCGTGAGTTTAAAATTTCTGATAATCTTTAAGGATATAATATCGCGTTGAAGATCGGCAATAATTCTTTAACCGGTACCGTTTTATGCCATTTCAAAAACAACATATCTTGTGTACGTCTATAATGCCAATCGGTAATTAAAATAAATCGAACATTACTTGAAATTCGAGCTGCCGATAAATCGGCCCACTGCCACCAAATTGAATCGCTATACCTACAGGGGAAAAAGAATAAAATAAATAAAAAAAAAAATTCATCGATCGCGAACGTTGCGCGTCGTCGTCAGGTCAAGTTGTGTAAAATTGCCCCACCCCGAAAAAAAATCTTCGAATAACCAAACGTCGTGTCTTGTATTATTTAAATTTTGGCTACAATGACCTCTTATACCGGTGTGTTGTGGTATAAATAAATTTTTCAGAGACGTGGGCCTGCCGTCGTCCTCCTTTGGACATTTATAGGTCCCATTTGGCGGTGCAAACTGTTTTTTTTTTTTTTTTCGTTTCTCCTGACGATTGTACGTAATCTGGCGGGCGATAATTTGGGCAATTAGTACACATAGGTTGTCAGCCGCGACTTGCATCACAATTATCTTTTGAGACAAAATTTTTGATCCTCGGTATTTGACAACAATTATCATATTATATATTTACATTCGACAACTTACCGGACGCACGCGCCTTGTCTAAAGACATACAATGAATTTATGATATCGTGCTAAGACTTCGTTATAAACTTAATCCGAGATTGGTAGTGCGGATAACGTCATAAGCCGCATTATGTGAACCCCAAAATTAAGACGCGATCAAGAGCTCTTCTTGCTTCTGGATATCATTATTATTATTGGTATTTCATCCGAGTCGATTCAATGCAAATATAAATAAATCGGTACGATATAACAAGTCTCACCGAGTGATGGAAATTTATCGCCGTTTTTTTGGGACAACCTGTGACAGAATTTTTTTTTTTGGAAATGCGGAATCAAAATTCAATGACATCATTTTCGACCCCATCATTTTATCTATGAGATTTTGGAAACAGAAACTCAAGTTTGCTACCCGATAATATTATGTGAGTCATCGAAACTATTACCTCCATTTTTTCTATGCAATTTCATGCACTCGCTGTATCATTTCGTGGATTTTTTTTGTTTATTTCTCATCATTTACTTGTAATTATGTAGCCGAATTTAAAATCTCAAACCCGGACATGTTGAACGAAAACTTCTGGCGGATATGACGTATTTTATACCTAATATCCTCCTCATATCGTACATTACGTAAGATACGTGTAATAATTTTTCAACCTTATTTTCCGTTTTTGTTGTTGTTGTTTTTTTTATTTTATTGCCTATTATTCTTCTATGGTTCAGGTATCAAATTTTCTTTACAATGCTCATGGATTTGTTAACATTAAGTATATGTATAATATGCTGTCGTATGAAATCTGCATATTCTCAAATTCGTTCTGCTGTATAAATATTTGAAAGATCGGTGATGTTTCAAATTCGAGAAAATGAAAGGATACAAAAGTAAAAAAAAGAACATTGAAGTGTTCAGTTCCATTGTTTCAGAAGTATAATTAAACCGAACGCACGTATGTGGTAAAATATTTATAATCTCAATTTATCATCTGCAAGGAAATACGTCTTCCATTTATTCATATTACGTATCATTATCCATTACGTTTAATCTTTCAAATCATTTCCTCGCTTAACACAAACGAACAACGCCAAAACAAGTTCCATATATATAACTATGATACGTAATATTATATACCTATGTACCACGTGAGTAATTTTTTATTTGTTTTTTCAACCTTTTTGTCTTTACGTTCTTCTTTTTCGTGCAGTTCCCCCATTTAATTTTTTTACGATAGGGTGAAAGATAAAATCTGCACAAATTTTATACCATACACTATAGCTATATAGTACCTTATACGTAGTCAAAAAGTAATATAATTACAAGGGTTATATTTCGAAGTGAAATATATCCGTCGTCATGTGTAACACGTAACTGAAATCGAATTATAATTCAATTAGTTAACACGGCAATAATTGCTCCTGCAAAAGATCCTATCGGATCAATAAAAATCGGTAACATATTACGCGTTCGCTCCGCTCTGCATTGCGAATTTTATTCCATTCATTTTTCCATTTCCAAGTGAAATCATTTTACTGTACATACCTACACATATCAAAACTGCAACGCGATTTTACTTATACCACGTAATCGAATGGACACTCTATGTAAATTCGATACGGCCGTTTACACGCGACAAAAAGAACAAAAAAAAAGGAAGGAATAAAAAAAATTGTCAAGATAAAAACTGACACCGTAAAAAATGAATGGAATTAGATAAACCACTTGATAGTATATATACCATATAATGTAACGTTGTCAGATGGATTATTTTATCGCGAAATTGTTCGATCAACTACCGACCAAAAAAAAAAAGTAAAAAGAGAACTAAGAATGGCAGCAAAGATAACTGTCCAAGTATTTCAGGTTTCTTTTGAAAAAAATATTCCCTAACGGTTACATATTACATTCGTACATTAATTTATTCGATCATTTTGTTAGAGAAAAGAAAAGAAAAAAATCAATAAACGAAAAAAGAATTGTTATAACAGAATTAGACTTTTTCAATATACTTGGATTATGTTACACTTTATTGTTGTATTGGTTGAAATAATAAAATTATTGAATAAATTACAAAAAAAAAGAATCATTCAACATTCTTACAATTTTTTTTCGCTGTGGTCATTAAAAAAAAAAAATGCATAAAAGCGTGCGAATTAAAAAAAGAATACTTACTATATGTGTACTTCATTCGTTGTATTACTCGTATTAGGTATATGACGTAGAGTACAGGTAATAAACCAACGCATGGTTTATATAAATGTTATGACAATTATTCGATGATTACACGACATTCTTAACCGATCCGTAAGCCGCATGAAGATATTACTAATGCGCGCGTCCGCATGCTTGGCACTTCCACAAAAATTCTAATTTTTTTTTTTTCTTTTTTTTCTACTTTATCGGATGATTCTTTTGTCCTTATATGTAGGTATGTATATGCATATGCGAATCAAACGTTCGTCGGTGCTGGATTTTTTTTTCAATTCTTTTTTTTACTAATTTATACATTTATAGTCCTCCCTCGTACATATCCTCCATGTACGCACCTCGTTGAACATGATATGTAACATTTTCATACACCTATTTATTCACGCATGAAAAGTGTGACAGGAAAAATCATTCAACGATTTTAATTCATTTATGGTTTTTTTTTTTGAACCTGTACATTTACATATGGTTTTGATTATTCGATATATTATTATCTACACAATATTGTGAATTCGAGGGAAAATTATGTACGCATACGGAAGCAAAGGTAGAGTAGTACGACTGGATCTTTAAATTTTGAATTATGCGAAAGGTAAAAGTATGAAAATTCTATCGTAGATTATCGGCAACCGGTTGAGATTATCATCGCAACGGCCGTGACCGCATCTCATCACGTTTATTACGCATACACATATACACGTATTATATGATCGAAGGTGAAACAAGCTTGTGGCTCAAATAGATCATAATAAAAAATTTAACGACCACCATTGAAAGTATATGCATGTATATTTCTCTCCCTTTCCTTTTTTTCTTCCTTTTCTACGATGGTTATAGATTCATAATAGAAGTGCATGATGAGAAAAAAAGAATAGAAATTGAAAAAGAATTGCCGATTGAAAAAATTAACTTTTTTTCTTAAAATTCGTTGATTGAATTTCATGTCTAGTTATTTTTTTTTTTGTTTCTCTTGAATATAATTCACGTTTAAGAACCGGCCGTCTTATTTTACTATGCTGATCCACCCCGTTGAAAATCAAACTTCGCGAAATTGTTCAAGTTTTTCAAATTATATATGCGCGGGTACAGAGTGTAATGATCGCTAATTAAACGAGAATGCTAATTAATGTAACGCGTCTCGTCCGAACGAAATTATACAGGTACATATCGTACACCTATACTATACACTAAGATGGTATCCTCTCTTCTATTAGTAGCTCCAGATCCCGTGAATTTATGTTGTCTGGTTTATGTATACAGTTAGACTTTGTTTGTTAGATCGAAGAACGATCCATACGATCCATACGAGATCCACAGCAGTTTCCAATCAGCGTAAGTCAAGGCGACATGTATAAATAGAGGTATGTATGGTATATAAGGTAAGACATAATGAGTGTTCGGCGAGGCTGATCCCGTCTGATGAGGAAAACAAAAAAAAAAGAAAAGATTAAGGCGTTAGAGGGGTCAAAACTGAAAAAAATAGAAAAAAGTTCTAACATACGACGTCCATTGTATGCGATAAATGATCGATATATATTCTATTGTAGTGAAAAATTATACGACTGACATTATAGTTTAGGTTAAATAATTAGATCTAACTGTTAAATCTTTGTTATACGTCTAATACCGATTTTTCTAATTTTTTTTTTTCATTCTCATCATCCTTGAATATAAATCCTCATTGTTATTCACATAACGAAACCAAAAAAAAAGAAGAAGAAAATGAAGAAATCGGCGATAAAATTTTTGAACAGCGAAAATTAAAGAAATTTCGATACACGCAGCAAGCATCAAGACGCGACCGATAATTAATAGACTGTCCAGATTCTACATATAAAACTACTTAAGACCGTGGGATCGATGTGTGTAGACGAAAATTAAATAAATGTATATAAATTCTATACTTAATTATCTATACATATGTAAACCGCACGCGAACCAAAAATGTAGGATGTAAAGATTATTTTTATTATTATTTTTTTTTTTGGGAAGAAAAAAGAATAGAGGACGTTTTGACCCATTGTCAGAGGGAGGAGTAGTTTTTACGTGAAATTTTCGAATTGACAGTTTTTTGTTTTTACTTTTTTAGGCCTTTCCTTATATTATAACTTGCAGATAGTCATACACGGAGGAGAACTGGATCAGCGATCGTTGGTTAATGGGGGAGGAAAAGAAAAAAGAAGCAAACAAAACAAAAAACATGAAATAAACTAAAAAACTGAATTCTCGTCAACGTATAACGAGACTCCTGGGTGGCTTCCAATGACTAATGATGAAGTCGGAGTCCAGCTGCAGTACGACGACAAGCAATGAGGTGGACGCCATATTGTAACCGCTTTTGATCATATAAGAATAATTTTGCGATTGAAATCCTACAGGCATCTGTGTGCTCATTGATTTTAGTCGTCTCACAGGAAGACCAGAATTTCCCTTATTATTTATATTCTTAATCGATTCAATTATTCTCAGGCAAAACAGGATCTAACTCTGGAGAAAATTTTATTCAATTTATATTCAAAATCTTGCTTCGGACGTTTCTTGACGTTTGAAAATTTTATTCAATTTATATTCAAAATCTTGCTCCAAAAACTACAGGTTTTTTGTAGTCTTTTCTTTTTCACCAAAAAGGATTGGTATTCAACAAACTGAAACAGTTGACTGTCGCAAAATTCTTTTTTTGAATTGTTATTTATTACATTACATTCGCCATCTGTAGGGGCATTAAAAATCAGTTTAATAACACTCGATAAATTATCTAGAGATGAGTTTACTGTAAATTCGATTACGAAGTTCATTTGTCAAATAAAATTTCTTCTCGCACTTGCACTTCCTGTTGTGAGTTATAATTGCAGGTTGATTAAAAAAAAGGGGAGGAAAAACAAAAACGCGCAGGCTGAGGTATGTCAAAAAGTATAATCGAAAGATAACCAGCAATTATATATGGTGTGAGCCGCGTAAATATCCGCCCTATACCTTTCGTACTTTTAAAGGATTCGGTACACGCTATATATATACGTATAGATATTCGCGAATGGTAATACTTGGAAGTGGAAATTGCCCGTTACTTTGACCGAAATGGCGACCGTTGGGCTAACAGGATCAAAATGCAAGATTATCTATCTTCGTACAACCTCCACAACCACCATATTTTTGTACACGAATTATACTCACTACACAAAAATTCTCCCATCGTTTGTTCTTTCTTTGGTCATTTTTTAATTTTTTGATTTTTTCTAACACTTCATTCTATCATCACACATATGTGTATACGTATATTAATATCTTTACAAAGTAAAAGTAGGAAGTAGCGTAGTAGACCGTAAAGTTTTACTTTCGACGTTTGAAAATCAAATCTGTTTTAGCAAAATATTGCCCAACTGTATCCACATAATTCTAAATTTTGAAATTTTTTCTTCGCGACAAATCAGCTGGATACCAGCTGGCTAATTGTAAGTATAATAAAGTAGCTGCGTTTGAGTGAGAACGAGTTCGTTGATTTTTGCATTCTTTTTTTTTGTCAATTCGCCTTAATTCAGAGTGATTTCAATTCACACATACCAACATATACCTATAGTGGCTGTAGTAAATCTCATCTAATCTCTCGGACTTTAGCGAAGAAACAAAAGAATATCGTGCGATTTTCACGATAGGTCCGCATATAAATTTCTTCGCATAGAACAATCGCACGATATGTAGTGTAAAAAATTTGGAAAGAGTCAACAAACCCTTGAACTTTGTGTTGTTAAGAATAATTGAGATCGGGAACGATTATACCAACTCTCTTCAGGAATTTACCATACATATACGAATTTTTGAAACACCATCGTATAAGCTATGTAATTATATCGTAATTTTTTACATAATATCTCGATCTGCTCGCGTGGTATGCAAATAATTACGTCGTTACAGTATGTAATATAAGGTGGTCTATGTATATTTGCTCTAGGTATAATATTAGCATAATGGTACCAGATTTATCCAGGCAATCTTTTATAACTTCAAAAAGAAACAGAAAATCTCAAAAAATCAAAATAAAAAACACGACGTGTGGGAGATGAACCCCTTCATCTTCCTTTATGTTTCGACGCGCAAATGTTACAGATGTTAATTTATTTGCTTTTTCCTTTGCGCTGTTTTTTTTTTCCCTCCACGTTTTTTGAACATTTTCAAAACGTTATGTATAGAAAATAATTGCAAATAATTCTCTCGTATTAGCATCCCATTGTTCTAAGTTTCGCATACGTGAAGGGTTTGAGCCCTGCAGGGTAAAAATTAAACGCGTTATAATTAAAAAAAAGAATCGATATTCACCGTGCCAAATTGCTTGTTTGGTAGGAAGAACAGCATATACATATATGTAAGTGGTTTGCCTCGTGCGCTGCACATGCGATTCGGTTATTTATAGCTTTAAAGAATTACTACACAGGTAGTATGTACAGGTGAAATACACAGCGAGTTGAGGTTCAAGTTCGAGGTCCGTTTGGGCCATCGCTGATTTTATTACCTTCTCATTACGACTTTTCGTTCACATAAAATTTCGTTCACGCTGTTACATTGCTGCTGTTGCAACACGTTATTATTTTAAAAAAATTCGAACAATCATCGAAATCTTCGCCAATGGCATTGCCTTACGGCGGCTTTTTATCTCGCTATGTTAGATTCTATTTCTGTAGCGTAAATTAATTTTTTTTTTTTTTAAATAAGTTTGAGAAATTATAGTCGAAGGGGCGGCTCATATTTTTTTGATTTCATTTACCTACCCTCAAATTTTGAGTATTCCACCCCTAAAAACTAGAATTAAAAAAAAAAAATTTGCCAAAACTCACATAAGATTTCTGACGTTGCAAAGAGTCAACGACCTATATACATATACCTGTAGATAATGTGTTCTCCAAGTGTGCTATATTTGACCAAATAATTCGTCATCAATTATTAATGAATGGAAAAATAGTTACGTAATTATATTTATCATGATACAGAGACACTGTAGAAAAAAATTAAAGAAAAAAAATTAACAAACAAATAAAAATAAAATAGAAGAAAATAATAATGAACAAGAAGTCGTTAGCCAGGTCTATCAAAGGCATGGCGAGTCACGATATTATACGCGTGCGTGAGTTAGCTGAGACGGCAGATTTTCGCACTTAAAAAACGACTTGATCTTTCGTCGTTGTCTGCGTGATGGTTTTCTTTTTTTCGTCCCTTATACTTTTTTCAGAGGTATATGATATCAATTTTTTGTTTTTCATTTTTCTTCACTTTTGAATCATATATTTATATGTATCAGGTATATATATATATATATATACCTTGAGAATTATTGAATTTATTTATCCCATCAACTGCAGGAAAGACGAAGAGCGCGATCTTAATTTTATTTCATCTTTTTTCTTCCGTTTCTCTGTTTTAATCCAGATCTTAAAATCGCGGGAGCGATGAACAACGCAGACGAAGCGTGTAACGCCGCACGCAGCGCGTGTAACTTTTTTCTTTTTTTCTTCTTTTATACCAAAGTAATTGGATTCTTTTTTTTTTTATACGTGTATAGGATAAAATTTACAGTGAAACTGATCTTGACAATGATAGTTGTTGAGGTAAGACAGCCTCGCCTTTTTTATTTGTTATTTATTTTATTTTTTCTATTCCAGTTGCACTACATCTCGCCCTTAATTAGAAAATCATAAACGGGGTAGATAAAGATATAATGTACATGAGGTATACTCTGCGATTTCGATTCTGGTTTGGTATACATTATACGTATCATGGAGGTGTTCAATTTTTGATTCTTTATACACAAGTGCAGTGTATAGAATATTCTTAGGCCAATGACCTGATAATTGTATTATAAATATTTGTATACGAATTGGAAATGTCGAGGTGAAAATTTGCGGGACTACAAAGCGTGAAGTAATTTTAAGAAAAATGACGTCAGATTGTAATTTCCAAGAGGTAAAATTTTCGAAAAAAAAATCAAAGAAATCTTCAAAATTCATCCTTGTAATTCCAGGAAAAGAATTTTCAGTTTCCGAGGAATTACGTCGCGTTCCTACTGCAGTGTACTATATTTGTTAACCTTATGCGAGGTACACTGCAGTTTTGCCATAAATTAATTATGCAACTGTTTCAGAATCCAACTCGTTGAATTTACATATATAGCGCAGTCCATCTGCAACCCACGCGCTCTTATCTTTTACAGAAGCACTTTTCGATCTCTTGCAATAAAATACTACCTGATGTAAAATTAATTTCACGCTCATATTATTTGATATCACGATCTTATTTCCCACCGTGGCTTCTATAGTCGGGGACCGATGCAGTTCCATAATTTCTACAAACATATTATATACATATAGGTACATATAAGCAATTTACGTAAAATATTATTTCATTTTTCCTACAGCTGTTTCTTTGAATATGAATTCAAGTAACTTAATTTATTCGTAATACATTTCCCTTGCATTATATTTCAGTTGGATTATGTGATTGAATTAAAATAATTACCTGCGCATCATGGATGAATTTTTTCTTCATCATTCATAAAATTTTTCATCGTGCAGAATATGTATCCCTTATACTATATTATCCCTTATTCGATTCGTCGGTCGAAGAAGATGAAAAAAAAAAAATAAGAAGAAGAACTGCAGTTGAAAAATCAGATCAATTGTAGATCGAAAGAATATGGATCCTGCTGTGCAGCTGCAGCAGGGGATTTATATTTGGGAATTACGAAGGTGTCGCATCGCGGTGGGAAAGAGGCCGCAGAATCTATTATCAGGTGAGTCCGCAGCGGAGCAGCGACACGAAGAGTCATCCGTATATCCCTCCCACCTGTATATATTTCTTCCGGAGGGATACGCGCGAAGTACCGCGCGATTGAAGGAAGAGTGGAGGACCTCTGCAGCGCGGCTGGTCTCTTTTGCAGACTCGACTAACTTGGCGAACTCTATAAGTAGGGGCCATAGTCGATTCCCTGACTTACTCCACGGTTGTTACTCGACACCATCAGAATAAACGAAACTGCAGACACGATCATCGTATCGATCAGATTCAAAAATTACATACATCATTGATCTGCACATGATAATACTATCGTAATTTTGAAAAAAAAAAAAATTTTACCCGGGTCCGCACCGAAATTATCTGCAAATAATTTTTCTTTTCGCATTTCATTTTTTACACAATATTTTTACATACCCACATAGTGTTTCGTTTATCAAGTTTAGTTTGTTGGTTTTATCTTTTTTCTTCTATTTCCTCGAAGCAATTGGTATTTTTTTTTCTTAATTTTTTAATATAATTGTGTGATATGTGCGAGATTAAAAAACTGACGACATAATTTATACAGAGAGTTTGATGAAGGTGAGTACCATAATTTTTCAGAAATTTCATTTCAAATTTATTCTTTTCTATTGCTCAAAATCTGCACATAACGTTCAATTTTCACGATGATCTCGCTTCTCAAAATACTTGAAGATTGATTTTAACCATCTGGTTGTTTGACCCGCGAACGCGTTTGAAACGCGTGTGATGTGTGAGGTGTATATTATATATATATATATATTTATATCGCGTATTATTGAACTCGCCGCGCGCATTGAAAATGACGTGTATCCCGGCATTGAAATCTCCGACGTGATTCCTAACCGTTATATATAGATAGATATTATAGTTCTCCTTACGTCTTATTTAGCAGCGCCAAATCTTATCGAGCTGTTTAATAAAAAACGGATTTAACTACGTCTCAACAGCGTTTAAAATTCAAACCACGTTATACACATGTTATAACTCCACCAATTATTTAATAATTTGCAACAAAAAATTGTCTGTTACATAAACGTGCAGTAATTGTCCTATAATACCATCCGCAAAAATAACGAGGCTACTCATCCTCAAATAGACATTAGATTTGATTAAAAAAATTTGTACAACAATTCACTTTCTTGTGTAACATTCAAATAATTAAAATAAATTCTTGTTTTTTTCAAATTATTTTTGACTGCCCGCATAATTTCTAACGTAATTTGTTACGCTCTGTTCTAACGTATCTATAGATGCTTTAAAATTGCGGAAGTAGAAAAAAGAATTCAGACAATAATGTAAGCGTGAATATATAAGGTGTATATTTTTTTTTTTAACATTTTTTCGTAAATTTCGCATTTTGCGAATGGTGTATTGATTATGTTGTATCAGTTATATTTTATAATTGAGGGATGTGATGTATAAAGTGCGTTCTATTTTTAGAATTTTTAAACCAATCGCGATCGATGTCACGTGATATATACGTATATAAACTACTGCGCTAAATACCCTTTCGATAGAAATATATATTTATAGCTCGATAGTTTTCTCGAACTCGTGGTAAAGTTCTTATGTATACGATGTATAAGACGACGACAAAACGGCGAGTCACTTTACCAAGTATATCGAACGCTACTGGATTGTAAAAGAAGGCAACAAGGGGATAAGACTGATGCAGCGATGCTATTATATCTGCGTGAGATCCGTGATCAGTTTTTGCTGAGAAATTCCGTAACTTGACTCAGCTTGCAGGAGGTATAATATAACTCATTTTCCGTAACTCGGAATCCGCACAGCTATCCCCAATCATCGATTCGAAGTACGTAATAATTGTAGCGCACGGGTAAAACGTACAAGTCCCTTAACTCTTCAGAATCTTAATGACGATTTTGTTTTGACAGAAATTTTCGCAGATGCGTTAGACGATTATTATAATGAGGCTTTGGGATCACAGAGGAGCTAAGTGTAAATAATATAAATATGGATAACGATTATAATACCGCCGCGTGTTTATGATAAATTTTCAAAAGGCATATAATTTTCTACAAAGGTCTGCGCGTATACGCGTACATAGCTGATTTACATAAAGTTGCAGCGCCCTTAATTGTTGGCTGTCCATCGCGACGTTCTTACGGAATCAACGATACCTAAACCGCAATACGTCATAAAATCGAAAGAAAAAAAGGAGTTAATATTTAAAAAAACAAACTACAACAACTGCAAACAAATAAATAAAAGGAGAGAAATGAAAAACGCGTTATTTATACCGCGGGGTTGATGGACGCGCTATAAGTTGTAACAAAAATGAAAAAGTAAGTCTTATGTCCAGAGCAACAGGATGATCGGCGTGTAGACGACCTTGCTACTTTCAACGGCAAGGCTATTATAAGTCAACGCGCGGTGGACACGTAAAGCTACGTTTTACAACGGGGTAAAATGAACTCCGAAGAGGTTACTCTACATTATTTCAAAATGCACCTGATAATGTATCTTCGAAGAATTTTTTTTGAAATTTTCTCTCATTATTTCTTTCTTTCTTTTTAATTATCGTTTCGAATTTACGCTTGTACGTACGTCGCTCGAAATAATTTTTTTTTTTTTGTTTTTTCAAAATTTGATGTTCACCGCCGATTTTATAGCTGTTCCGTAGTCTAATTAATTAAATAATACTAGTATTTCCGGTTTAACAAAAACAATAAAGCAGCTGAGCTTAAATAAAATTTGAAAAATAAATAAAAAAAACATTCTGTATCAATTAGCAAATTTTTTGGTACACCACACGTCTATGTATAGACATAATACAATCCGCATTTATAACTGTACCTCTTTGTATGTTCTTCGGCACGATTTAAGATTCATGAAATTCTCACTCGTCGGATTATAATTATTACTCATTTGCGGTTGCGCGGATGGTAAGAAAAAAAAAAATAATTCGTAAATCTCCATCTTTCCTCCGAATCTGATGTTCGATTATATTCGAATCGTTGTGTAAAACCATTGGGCTTAAATTGCCGTATACGTATAATTTTATCGAAAATATCGTTGCCCTGTTTCTCAATAACTTGAATAATTGCAGCGCATTTATATTGATCGGTAAATAGCGGGTTGTATTTTTCAGAGTCCATTGAACCTGCAACTCGCGTTTGAGAGGAATTTAATCTCATTATAATCTAGAGGCTTAAAAGACAAAGAATTTTACTTATTTATTAATTTTTTTTTTTTGCCCCCGTGAAGGGTAAATTGCGGTAATTATTTCGGTGGAATCGAGACGCGACGATTCTGCACATGAGCGAAAGAAAAGAAAAAAAAAACTAGAGAAAACAAAAATAAAAAAACAATACAATTGAAGGACAAGTAGCTCTCAATTTCTTTTTATTATACGTGTACTTTAAACAGCATTTCAAATCGCGTCTCGACGTTGTTGTATATTATCATGTATGCTGCAGGTGCAGGAATTAATTTTTATAATTACTTTATAAATATAACTAACATGTAATTTAATACAACCACGTGCATAAAAATTATTGTATTACGTATATTTATACGCAAATATGCCATTGTGCGGATATTCATTCATATATACCATAAATGGTCAAACGAGTAGAATTATACGTAGCTTATAATTACTAATTTATACATAGACAATATAATTATTACGTGGCAAACATAATATTCGGAAGAAAAAAAATGTAGGTACAATAATTTGGCAGTTAAAAATTTTTTATCACGATCGGGATGTTCGTAGTCATCAATTTATGAATCTCATGGTGTCCGGATACGTCGAACTTTATAAACTAACAAATGGTTCCGCCATTTTCTTGACCGTAAACATTTCAATATAGTATATACGCATGGTACGAGTCTCGGATGACCATGTAGGCATAGAAGGTAAGAAAGAAAAAAAAAGAAAATGAGAAAAAGTAAAAGAAGAACGTGTATTTATCTATTTACGTACAGTATAAGATATAGCTGTGCAGTTTCATCTCTTAAAACACGTTGTACTTATGGTGTACTTTGAGTTATACCGCATTTGACAAGACAATGGAATTGCAGACAATAGACAAGTGGTTATACTTCCAATTTTTTTTAATTTTTTTTTTGTTTTCGATTTAACTACTAAAAATGAAATACCAGAAGTTATAAAACTGATGTACGAAACATCGCGAATCTTGATCGAACTTAAGATTTCACGGTCTAACATGAAGATCCTCAAATCTCATTATTATCGACGTCTACGAATAAACTGCATAGGTGAACCGTGAAGGTCGTTTTTTTTATCCTCGAGCCACCTAATTACGTAAATTTAAAACTAAGTACATTTCATTCAACTGTCGATTTTTTTTTTTCTTCTTTTTTGTTCTTTCCTTTTCCATAGGTGTATCGGAACCGAACGAATTTGTTTTTTTAATTCCCACGTACAGATAACCGTCTGGATTTAAATTCGATTAAAATGCAATGTCAAGAGAAAAAAAAAAGAAGAAAACGGGTTCGAAAAACGAATCGCATGCGAATGTCGTTGCACAGTGATGCAATTTAAGCCCCGGAATAAGAACCGGTTTTTTTTTTTTCGATCTTTTTTCTTCACTTCGTTTCGTCGCCGCTGATTAAACGCGTATAATTAATGGGAGACGACTCCCGATAAAAATGCACTCTCTTTGGTATTTTTAACCCACTTCGAAATTTGCAGCATACTAATAATAATAAAAAGAAAATACTTCTCGAACTGTACATCGCAAAGTGCGTTTCATTGTTCTTATCTTCGGAATAATAATAATTTAGCTTTGAAAGTTTCGAATTTTCTTCCGGTATTGCTTTGTAAAAAAAAGTTTGACCAAAAAAAAAAATTGAGATAGATTTGTTAACCATATACATGGCAGAACGTATGTTACGTTATTACAGCATGAGATTTGACGTAATTACTTCAGCATTTGCTACCGCTCTAGGAGCATGTGTACCGAATTTTAATTGGCCCGGGGATTGGCGGAGTTGAAATATCTTAAAAAATAAAACAAAAGACAGAACGGAACGAAACGGACCAGGAGACAAGAAGATTTGTATTCTCGTATTCAGTTCGCAAATAGGCCGTTATTCATGCGGACTGTGTGAACGAACGGAGTTCGGAATCGCCCATTCGCAAAATGTTTCATTCATCAAAGGTCGCGAGGGATAAGAACGAATCAAGAAGTAACCCACATTCAAAAAATTCTTTTCCTTTTTTTTTCTCGTGTGTGTTTTTTTTTTCGGTTCTCTTTCACACGTGACAAAATTCCCAAAGGTACCGCGATTGGTCCAACAAAAAAAATCTCCAAGAAATAAAAAATATAGAAGAACGCATCAATTTTTCAATCATATAATCGATCAGCGATTTTTTTTTATGTGAAACAGAATCAAATTCTTTCGCTGAAGTTATATGCATAGTATGGGCAGTGAATTATATGTGGCTATTATTTCTATCCGAAGAATCTAAGCGGAATTTCAATTACATATTATATAAATAAATAGACTATATATTATGTGTAACATGCTCGGAAATTTTGTCACCTTGAACCTTACGGTTATAGCCGCGGTCACGTTTTCATTTTTTAGCAACGTGTGTCGCGCGCATTTTATAATAATGAATAAAAGAATGTAACGGCTGTTGTTGTTTTTTTCTGATGATTCTTTAATTCTATTTCTATTTTATTTCTTTTTCAAAATCCAGAGAATTACGTTTACTTGGTTGTGCTCAGCGTTACAGTATAGGTATATGCTATGATTCTTACAATTTTGCGGATATTAAAGCAAAGTCGACCGATAATTCGTTTGATCGCGTCAGATATCGATTAGTCGATGTAAAACATAAATGACGATTTTTTATTTTCAGTTCATTATTTTTTTTCTCTTTCGTCTCCGCGCATTCTATTCATCTTAGACAACGTTGATCTCCTCCGCGGTATAAAACGGTACTTCTATGACGATTGTCATTCTTTTTTTCACTTCATTCAAGTTTTTTCCGTTTTTTTTTTTTATCCATGAATTTCGTCATCCTATCTCTCGAAGATCAAGATTTTCGGTGCGCAGTTTTCGCGGGATATGATATCCGATTGTGAGCTATACGATACACGAAAATTATAAATTTAATTCCTCACTGGAATAGTTCAGATATCGAAATTAACTGAAAAACGATATATGTATGCTATAAGGAATCGTTATTTATTTGCTGGTTTTTTTTTTCAATCTTTTAAAGAGGAGTGTTGAAAAATAGCTCGAGGAGATAAAAATCTCTACGATCAAGAAGATCGTAAATCTTTACGCAGGTTGTAATAAGAGATACGTTATAAGAACAGATGTGTTTGTAATGTACAAAAAAATAATGGGTGATGCAAAAAATTATAACGGAAAAAATACAAAGAAGAAAAAAAAAAGAATCCCTAAAAATTCATAGAGAACACCCGTCAAGGTCGAAATTTATATTTTTTTCAGTTTTCATCGACACTTACCTTCGGATTATCATTTTACGATCAAATGTTCTACTAACACTAAGTGTATAAGTATAGTATTTGTATATTAATTTGATACACGACTCGAGAATTAGTTTTTTTTAACTTCCTCTTCCTGTCTCTGCAGAATCATCGAAACGCGCCAAATGCGAATTGTTATTCATTAAAAACACGTCATCGTTTCGATCTCAGCGCCAGGATGTAAAAAGATAAAATGAAAATAAAAAATTATTGGTACAAACTACGTGTAAATACTTATAGTATACATACTCATATACAAGCATATGTATAGTATAAGTGACATTGAACTTGCAGGTTGCCTTGCATCAGATCATGTCTTACATCACAGCTATACACATTCATTGCCAGGTGAACAGCAGGGAACTACAACCGCACATTCACACATTCATCTACCGTGCAATAAGAGAAAGGAAAATATAATCCGTCTCTTTCTCTTTCTCTCTCTATTTTGTTTCTTTTTCTTTTTTTTTCTCCTTTTTCAGACACGATATAGCTCGCGGTAAAGGTTTATGATAATGTACGTCACGCTATCCAATTTACACATGAGATTTCAATGCGTGGTATTTTCGCGGTGCATTTATGCCTGTCTCATTTAATCAGGTGCAGCACATAACGAAATTAACAATTTATTCGTGCAAACTTTAAAGGGAAAATGCAAATCCGTTTCTTGCGTTATTGTAAATGGTCATGCACATGTATGTCATTTATTTTATACAGTTTCGCATGATATGTACATTATTTTATATGACATTAGTCATCTCAACTCGAACCATAGATTACGACTTGATGTTCTATGATTAGTCGCATTTTTTTTTTTGTTTTCGGTTGTTTTCCATCAAATTTCAAATTTTTTGGAGGTTCGCATTAAAAATGTTGAAATAATTTTTCGATCTTCTACGTTTTTTGAATTTCTTGAATGAGATATATATACTATATATATGTAGTGAAAAGTACATAGATACATATATAAATAAAAAGATAAAAAAAAAGTTAACCCGCTTTTGATTCCAAAATAAATTTTTTTCAAATTTGAAAGGATAAAAAACAAGCTATGAATAAATAAGTAGCACAAAACGCGGCTCAAAATTCTTGCTCCATTTGACACGGAACGCCCGATATAATATAGTTATATATGCTAATTAGACAAGATTATAATCGCACGGTGGTTTAATCGGCGTGAGGTCAAAATAATGTGACTCACATAAGAAATGTAACGTTTTTTGCAGTTGACTGGGTGGGTTATCCGTGTATTTTTAGGTCTCCCATCGTATATGTGTGTGATAAACTTATTAAGAGAATTCTTTTCACATATGTATCGTCCATTTAATCACCTTGTCGCGAAGATCAGGTGTGATAGGTTTTATACAAGTATATAGAAAAATTTACCGTTCGTCCAGGAGACGCGACACCGCGATTTCATTACATATATACGTGCTGAAGATATCTCGCACGATTTTAATATACATATGTATTGTATACATGCACGGGTATTTATTTAAATTGAAAATCTATCCCATTAACATATCCGTGCGATTATCGAACTCGAAGAAAAATAAAATAAAATAAAAATTACGTATCCAACTGTCGTCTCGTTATACTAGGTGGTTCCAAATCAATTAATAATCATAAAAAAGAAGCTAAAGAATATAATCTGTCTTCGTTAATTAATTTATTACAGGTATAATCTACTTATTGGTACCGTATCGTGAACATTCGTGGAAAGTGATTTGCGCTTCGAA
The DNA here is from genome assembly GCA_963932425.1 of Athalia cordata. Taxonomy (NCBI): domain Eukaryota; kingdom Metazoa; phylum Arthropoda; class Insecta; order Hymenoptera; family Athaliidae; genus Athalia; species Athalia cordata. Next base: position 30,808,962 of record OZ010626.1, on the reverse strand, counting down.
TCGCCTGACTACCCGCAACCCAAACGACAGTCAACGAGCACGTTTTTTAATTTCTCGCATAACTTCGCGATAAAATATCCAATATTTCGCTATACACTTTGTCACCGATAAAATAAAAAATGAATCAGAATACTAGAAAAAAATTCCTCACGCGTTTCGAAATGCGCTGATTTTTTACATTTTTTCTTCTGTTTTTCGGTCCACCTTGTACGGTTAATTTAATGCTGGTAACACACATATCGTGATATACTGTAGAGTAGTTAGAGTTGGATATAAGCCAGAGAGATAAACAAATTCCGTAATATTGGCAGCGATCGATCGTCGCGTTTCGATCCTAACTGTCCCACGACCTTCGGACAGGCACGACGACGCTTTGCCCCAGAAATGAGAAGATTTTTATTTTACTCATTTGTTTTTCTTTCAACTCTTCGGTACATTGTTAGAAACCGGTATATAATAGTAATGATGATAATATTATATAATTAATTAATTATTCAATTAAATCAGTTTCCGCATTGTTTTCATCATCATCATCGGCAACATCGTGGTCGTCGTTATCGTGCCCTGAAATGAAGAAAAAAATTCTAATAATAATTAAAAAATTATGATATTGTATTTATTTACTCACTCTTATTGTTTTCGCGTTGCGGTTCACACAAAAGCATGTAGACAACATTTATAACGTTCGTAGGATTCTTGATGTCAACGCGGAATTTATTCTTTCTATTTAAAAGAAACAGTTAGATGGATGGAATTCACGATTCGGGTATATGCGGAATTTGATTTTCCATACGGATCCTACGTATCTTACACGTATAAGTTTTTAGTAGCGATCACGTGTTATATTTGAATCGTCAATGATGATGTCATATCATTATACTTTTCTATTAAACTTTAAGATTAGGTAATTTCTATGTACATCAGCTGGTTTAACGTGCTGCAGACGAAGTAATGTTGTATAAAATGAAATAGAATTGAAAAAATCGACAATTTCTACACCGCACCGCCGAAAAGTACGCAACAAAGAAAAAAAAAGAAAAAGGAAAAAGGAGAAAAGAAAAAGAAATCGTTAACGGTGCTCTTGCGGTACGCAATTATGTGTCTATAATGATATATATTTCTTCAAATGTTCCATTTCATTTTTTTATTTTATTTATTTTATTTAATACACATGAGTATAGGTATGTATATTGATTCTTATTGAGGAATTATATAGCATATATCTATAAGATTGCGGGCTATAATCGAACGATACGCATGCACGCATGTAGCTATCAACTTCAGGGCGCAAATTATGCTCATGTAATGGAGGATAAAAAACAATAAAAAAATTGAGGGCCTTCGCAAAATATTGAAATCGGCTTCTGATGCTACCTGATCGGAAGGAGCATATCGAACCCTAATCAATCCGTAAAATTACTATAAAACTTGGAGCTCATCGTGCGCCGCATCGTAAACATTTTTTTTTTTTTTTTAATTTTATTATTTGAAAAAAAAAAATTCTTTTTCAACGTACTTCCCCTCTGTCACGATCGCTTTTCAATCATCATTATTATTGGAATTTATCGTCATTCTGCACCGTAAGAAATTCTGCGAAATATTTTAGCATCGGCGCATATACTTCTGCATGCGCGCAGGACATTATAAAGCAGTAAAGTTTATAGAGAGATTATATTCGCGTTTTATGGGTTTGTCAATTTTTGTGTTTAATTTTTTTGTCTTCAATATCATTGATTATTTATATTACTTCGAGTTTAGCGTATAAGAATTTTGAATTTGTTTTTTGTTCCGTTTTTACTCATTTCTGCGATCGCGGGTAGCTCGATATTACGTACGTACACCGCAATCGGGTCAGCGACTTGTGTGGTCGTAAAATTTTTTATCCATTCATTGATTTTTTTTCTTTTCTCTTCTCTTCTCTTCTCTGATCGTATGTACAGAAATTTGTATATCCGTTCGTTCGAAGATCATCATTTTGGATGACCAATCGGAATTGTTAGCAATGAATTATTATTACGATTCAAACCGCGGACTGGTTAGAATCTATCGCGTTATGAAAGTTATAAATTCGGAAAATATAATTATATCGTTTTTGCTGCTCGCGGCTGATATTCGAGAGGCTGCTAATTTTTACAATGTAATTTTTTCTTATTTTTTTTTCGTTCCCTTTCTCACTCAGATCGCTTTTACGATCTTGTGATACGCACGCATTTATCTTAGGTTTTAATTTTTATAGCTAGTATAACGTGATGAAGATCCATTTCATTCAACGAATACCGTCCAACCAATTGACATTCGATGCCCGGAGCAGATTTTTTTACCTTTTTTTGTTTTTATTGTAAAGGCTATTATATAATTAAAAGCGGTTTCTGAACCGCTACATACATATATAAAGATGATCGCCGCTATATGGGCGCTGGGTAAACTTGTTTTTAGCTCAATAAGTTCGATGACTATATGAAACTGATCTACTATGCGAACGTTGGAAGAATGTGATGGAATGAGAAAAGGAAAAAGAAAAAAAACTAAACACCGGTAAAACTGTACACATCAGTGATAATAATTAGGGATCACTTGAATTCGAATCAACAAATTCATAGAAATTTTTTTTGAATTTCGAATGATTTTATACGACTTGTAGCGATGATATAAATGATAGGAAAAAATCGTTGAAGAATGTCTACGCGATATTGAGCTCTCTGTACTTAAAAAGTGGATGCTGTAGCAAAAAAAAAAAATGCAATGCAGTTTTCCGTGAATTTTTTTACAAGTATTTTACATCTTTTGTTCATTTCAGAGTAACTTCAGTATTTGAACGATGTGGAGACGCGTTTGGACGCTTGGCGTCCTGGTTTTATTGGCATGTTCATCATACGCAGACAGAGGTAAGTGAACGTTCAAGTTCTGACATAGATTATGGCTCTATTCTTCTTGTTTTTAGTTTCCCCTTTCTGTTTCTTTTTCTTGTTTCAAAAACTTGAAATCTTTACAGAATTTTACTCAAGAGAATTGCATTTTTCCATTGGCAATTGCGTTAACCGTTTGAAATTGGCTGAATAGATTTTATCATGAAGTTGAAAAATATCATCGTTAAAATAATGGGCTATTGAAAATACTTGAAGTAACCTATAATGTTGTCAATTAAAGTTGTCTACCTGCAACCTGCAAGGGCCCCTCTGTGAATCACGTGTATCGCGTCCAATTACATCGGGCGTTGAAGCGTGCAGAGCCTACAGATTCATGAAATCCATGGGGGAAATAAATGTATACATTGCAGGCATTGAGAGAAAAGGAACCGATGGCATTTTGTTACTTTTGTTGATTCTATAAAACGAGTCGGACGGCCGCCGTTCACGTAGAACGTTTGTAGTAAATTTTGCACTGTAATGCAGCGGATGAAATCACTCTCGTTTATGAAAGATGCATAACCCCTGGAAGCCGATATGTTGTTCGGACTAGAATCTATAGAATTTCATGAATTTAAAGTCGGATTTGTTCTTTGTTGTACATACAATATATCCACTTATAATAAACGGTACACGAACAAGTTGATTTATCTTTTAGTTTAGGACAAGCGATTTTATAATTCCCACTCATGTGTACATATTTTTTAGGTGCATCTCGAAGCAGTTCCTGGGATTACGAATCGCGACAGAACAGTCCACCACCCTTTAAATGTCCTAGTGAAGGATATCATCCGGATCCACATGACTGTAAAGTTTACTACAGATGTGTTGATTGGGGAAACAATAGCCCTTTGACCTCGTTCAGATTTGAATGTGGTCCTGGAACTGTGTATTCTAAAGACCAGGGTGACATTTGCACGCATCCTTCAAGCAGTGGGCGACCAGAATGTGATGATTCTGTAAACGAAATCGACTCACAGTTGCAGGAGCCCGTTGCTGGTGAACAACAAAATTCTGGAGCTACTCAGCCCCATCAGGAATTGACAACGGGTGCTCCAACGGAAACGGCAGGACCGAGCGCAGAAAGTGACAGACAAAATGATGAGCCAAAATGTAGTGAAGAAGGATTTCTCGCGGATCCCAAAGATTGCCAGAAGTTTTATAGGTGCACGGATAACGGTGCAGGGTCGTTTATGAGGTATGAATTTGCGTGTGGAAGTGGGACAGTTTGGGATCCACAAATTCAAGGTTGTAACCATCCATCGAAAACTACGAGAACTGAGTGCGCCCAAGGTACGGGGCAAGATGGAGACAGTGGAGATAATAGTGGTCAATGGAATGGAGATACGGGGGACAACAGTGGTCAGTGGAATGGAGATACGGGGGATAACGGTGGTCAATGGAATGGAGATACGGGAGATAACGGTGGCCAATGGAACGGAGATACGGGGGATAACAGTGGTCAATGGAACGGAGATACAGGAGACAATGGTGGTCAATGGAACGGAGATATAGGGGATAATGGTGGCCAATGGAATGGGGATGTAGGCGATGCAGGACAGCCAGGACAACCAGGGAATCCAAACGGACAGCCCGGACAACCAGGAGATCCAAATGGGCAGCCAGGACAATCAGGGGATCCAAATGGACAGCCGGGACAACCAGGAGATCCAAATGGGCAGCCAGGACAACCAGGGGATCCAAACGGACAGCCCGGACAACCAGGAGATCCGAATGGACAGCCAGGACAACCAGGAGACTCAAAAGGGCAACCGGGCACAGCCGGTACCCCCGGCACACCCGGGACACCCGGTACCCCTGGCTCACCCGGTACCCCTGGCACACCAGGGACACCTGGTACGCCCGGTACTTCCGGTACGCCTGGTACTCCTGGTACGCCTGGTACCCCTGGTACCCCTGGTACACCTGGAGAACCCGGCACGCCTGGTGCGCCTGGTACGCCCGGAACACCTGCAACGCCTGGAACACCCGGGACGCCTGGTACGCCAGGAACACCCGCAACACCTGGTACTCCTGGTACGCCTGGTACACCTGGTACTCCTGGTTCACCCGGCACGCCTGGCACACCTGGAACGCCTGGTACGCCAGGAACGCCCGCAACACCCGGTACACCTGGTACACCTGGTACACCTGGAACACCTGGAGAACCCGGAACGCCCGGTACACCCGGTACACCTGGAGAACCCGGAACGCCCGGTACACCTGGTACCCCTGGTTCACCTGGCACGCCTGGTACACCTGGTACCCCTGGTACACCTGGTACCCCTGGTACACCTGGTACCCCTGGTACCCCTGCCACACCCGGTACACCTGGTACCCCCGGTACACCTGCAACGCCCGGTACACCTAGTACCCCTGGTTCACCTGGCACGCCTGGTACGCCTGGGACGCCTGGTACACCAGGAACACCTGCAACGCCCGGTACACCTGGTACCCCTGGTACACCTGGCACGCCTGGCACACCTGGGACGCCTGGTACACCAGGAACACCTGGTACCCCTGGTACACCCGGTACGCCTGGTACACCCGCCACGCCTGGCACACCTGGGACACCTGGTACACCCGGCACGCCTGGTACGCCTGGAACGCCAGGGACCCCCGGAAGTCCTGGCGCGTCAAGTACTTGCCATGAAGAAGGCTTTTTTGCAGATCCCCAAGATTGTCGAAAGTTCTATCGTTGTACTGCTGAAGGTGCTTCTTTACACAAATATGAGTTTGGGTGTGGACCTGGAACCGTCTGGGACCAAGGTTCGCAGACGTGCAACCATCAAAACTCAGTGCCAAGCTGCAATCCGGATACTGGTGAATCCAGTGCTACTACGGAAGAAAGCCCGGTAGTATCCCCTGAAACACCAGGAACGCCTGGCACACCTGGTACCCCTGGTACACCTGGTACCCCTGGTTTACCTGGTACGCCCGGAACACCTGCAACGCCTGGAACACCTGGCACGCCTGGCACACCTGGGACGCCTGGTACGCCAGGAACGCCCGCAACACCCGGTACACCTGGAACGCCTGGTTCACCTGGTACACCTGGAGAACCCGGAACGCCTGGTACACCAGGAACACCTGCAACGCCCGGTACACCTGGTACACCAGGAACACCCGCAACACCTGGAACGTCTGGTTCACCTGGTACACCTGGAGAACCCGGAACGCCTGGTACACCAGGAACACCTGCAACGCCTGGTACACCTGGTACACCAGGAACACCCGCAACACCCGGTACCCCTGGTACGCCTGGTACACCCGGCACGCCTGGCACACCTGGGACGCCCGGTACACCAGGAACACCCGCAACACCTGGAACGCCTGGTTCACCTGGTACACCTGGAGAACCCGGAACGACTGGTACACCAGGAACACCTGCAACGCCCGGTACACCAGGAACACCTGCGACGCCCGGGACACCTGCAACGCCCGGAACACCTGCAACGCCTGGTTCACCCGGCACGCCTGGCACACCTGGGACGCCCGGTACACCAGGAACACCCGCAACACCCGGTACACCTGGAACGCCTGGTTCACCTGGTACACCTGGGGAACCCGGAACGCCTGGTACACCAGGAACACCTGCAACGCCGGGTACACCTGGTACCCCTGGTTCACCGGGCACGCCTGGCACACCTGGGACGCCCGCTACACCAGGAACACCTGCGACGCCCGGAACACCTGCAACGCCTGGTTCACCCGGCACGCCTGGTACGCCAGGAACACCCGCAACACCAGGAACACCCGCAACACCCGGTACACCTGGAACGCCTGGTTCACCTGGTACACCCGGTACTCCTGGTACACCCGCCACGCCTGGTTCACCTGGCACACCTGGAGAACCCGGAACGCCCGGTACACCAGGAACACCTACTACCCCTGGTACACCTGGTACCCCTGGTACACCTGGTACGCCTGGTACACCCGCTACGCCTGGCACACCTGGGACACCTGGTACACCCGGTACTCCTGGTACACCCGCCACGACTGGTTCACCTGGCACACCTGTAGAACCTGGAACGCCTGGTACACCAGGAACACCTGGTACCCCTGGTACACCCGGTACGCCTGGTACACCCGCCACGCCTGGCACACCTGGGACACCTGGTACACCCGGCACGCCTGGTACGCCTGGAACGCCAGGGACCCCCGGAAGTCCTGGCGCGTCAAGTACTTGCCATGAAGAAGGCTTTTTTGCAGATCCCCAAGATTGTCGAAAGTTCTATCGTTGTACTGCTGAAGGTGCTTCTTTACACAAATATGAGTTTGGGTGTGGACCTGGAACCGTCTGGGACCAAGGTTCGCAGACGTGCAACCATCAAAACTCAGTGCCAAGCTGCAATCCGGATACTGGTGAATCCAGTGCTACTACAGAACAACCGCACACTACGACTCAAGGAGACACTGCTACGACATTACCCACGTCAGATGCTACAACACCATCTCCCAGTAGCACAGCTACCCAATATCCAGAAACACAAGAGCCATCAACAACACCTGAATCTGGAAAAGACAACGAACTAACAGAATCGACACTTCCAACTGAATCTTCTACTCCATCACCTACAAATGCACCCAATGAACCTGCGACTTCCACTACGATATCAGCAGTTCAGGTATCCACAGGTATTACAACAGAAGCGACTTTCGAACCTGAGAGTACTACCCTACTATTGGTGGAAACTACAACGACAACAACAACGTCAACTTCTTCAGCAACCCAGCCAACGTCACCAGTTGTAGACAATGAACCTACAACTAGTTCAACCCCGGAAGGGTCAGGTACGAACTCTCCATGGAATTCAACACCACTGATAGAAACTACGACGCTACCTGGAAGCACTACAACTACAAATCCACATGATTCTGGAAAACCAGGACAATGCTCCGGTGAAGGATTCTTTGTGGATCCTGAAGATTGCCGTAAGTTTTATCGTTGCGTTTCAAATGGTTCCGGGTACCAGAAACATGACTTCATGTGTGGTGCTGGAACAGCTTGGGATGAGGCGGCTCAAACTTGTAACTATATAGAACAGGTAGCAGCGTGCGGGCAGGGAAATAATAATACTAATGAAAGTACGACACCTAGCACAGTGACACCTTCAGAGTCCACTACAACATCAGAGCAGTCCTCTACAATAACTGAAAGCAATACAAGCTCGAGCGTGCAAGAGCCGGAAAAGACAACGGAAGATCCAGGACAAGACAGAACGGATGAGCCTGGGCAAGCTACAGCAATCACTGGAAGTGAGGGCCAATCAACTACCAATGAATCTGGATCTACTACTGTGCCAGGAATCACTAGCACTGGAAGTTCATCACCAGAAACCACTACTCTCGAATATAATTCTACTGGTACATCGACAGAGTCTAGTGAATCGACTACGCAAAGGCTAGAAGAATCTTCTGATGGATATCCTGGTCCTGATCAATTACCTTCAACTGGAACTTCAACTGAGATTAGTTCTACTGAACCAACCACAAAATCCCCAGAAGAATATCCTTCAACAGCACGGCCCACTACCGATAGTTCACTGACTACGGTTCAATCGACATCTACTGGAATTTCCACTGAGCCAACTTCTACTGAATCTTCTTCCGAAACCAGTTCAGTAACACCAGCAACGGAACAGACAGTGCAACCATGTGCAACACCGAAGCCGAACATTACATTGGTCTGCACCGAGGAAGGCTACTATCCAAATCCGACAGAATGCAATAAATTCTATCGATGTGTCGATAACGGAAAAGGCTACAGTATATACCACTTTGATTGCCCACCTGGAACGATTTTTGATCCAAGTGTAAACGTCTGTAATCACGCTAGCTCCGTCTATCCACCTAGAGATTGTTCAGGGGCACAAGAATTGACAACGTCAGTACCTCCATCAACAACTGTAGCGGAATCTGAGAACACTAAGCAGCCACCAAATTCGACCGACTCACCCACATCAACAACCCCAGTAGATGGGTCTACAACTACAACGGCACCTAGCACCACAGGAGAAGAGACAACGACTAAGGTTGAATCGACTACACAAGAACAGGAATCTACCAGTGAACAGATAACAACTGAGAACTCTTCAGAATCCGCTTCCACCCCTGAAAGTTCTGAATCCACAACCATGGAGGCAACGACTGAACCAGAACAAAGTACGACCGATTCTTCTTCGGAGACTTCCACATCTCAATCTCCAGCTGAGTCCACCACAATTCTAGCTGAAACAACGTCATTTGTTAGTCCCACAGTAGAGGAGACTGGTAGCACTTCGGAAGGAACGACACAGCTCACTACTGAAGCTACTACTGAAACATCGACTCAGGTAACCACTGAAGCCACGACTGAAACATCGACTCAGGTAACCACTGAAGCCACGACTGAAACATCGACTCAGGTAACCACCGAAGCCACGACTGAAACATCGACTCAGGTAACCACTGAACCCACGACTTCCGGAACAACTGAAGGAGCTGCCCAAAGTACAACGCAGTCTGAGACTGAATCGACTACTCACAGTGGTACTGAAACTACGACTGAAACAATAACTCAGGAAACCACTGAACCTTCAACTTCTGAATCAACAACAGAACAAACTGAGTCCACATCTGTTGGTGAAAGCACAGTGACTGACGAAGTAGAAAGCACAACCCCATCAAGTACAGAGGAATCTCAGGCAACAACTGAACAATCCACAGCCACGACTGAATCAGCAGCAACAACGACAAAGAATCCAGATAGCACCACCGAGAATACGCAGACAACGACACAATCTGAAGCCACTACAGAAGAAGGACAAAAAACAACAGAATACCAAGATCAATCAACAACTGAAGCTCCAACATCAACCACAGCACAACAGGAAAGTACAACCGAACAATCTAGTGAATCGACGACGCAACAACATGAAGAGACTACTACGGAAGCTACTGCAACTACAACAGGAGCCCCTGTGACCGCCGAACCGCAAGTGATCACACCTTGTCCAATTGGAAACTTGACAAACGAACAAATTGCTCTAGTCTGCCCCACCGGTTTCCGCCGACATCCGAAGTACTGCAATCTCTTCTATCAATGTATATCAGCAAGTAACATGGACATTAAGGTCTTGGTTCTGAGTTGCCCTGAGGGCACTGCCTACGACAACAAAAAGATCCAATGCACACCCGAAGAAAGCATGAGCGAACCATGTGATGGACCTCGGGCGGATGCCAGGTTTTACCGAAGATTAACCGAGAACTCAATGCCCCCTGTAAGTACGGTAGAGATAATATCAAATATACATATTATTACAACTATCAATTTCATTGTAACTCTTTATGTTACTAATAAAACAATTTAATTTCAGGTAAAAGTGCACTCTAGGAGCCTTTGCCCTGGTGAAGGACATTATCCATATCGTGAAGGCTGCAGCAACGCTTTCTACAAGTGCAAACGAGACTTAAGAGACGACATGCAAGGATATCTATATAAATGTCCTAAAGATTATGTATATTGGTCAGTTTCCAGGCGGTGCGAAAGGGCCAGTCGATTACCAATGTGTTCATACATGGGTACAAAGAGCAAGAATACGAATCACTCTTGGGAAAGTCGATGGGAAGTACCAATAGAAGATTACAATCTTTCTGGAAGAATGCTCGACTGGGACGATTATTAGCTTTTAGATGTTATAGTTGTAGTAGATAGTTATAGAAGATAGTTTTAAGGACACACAATCGTACATGGGTATCAAAAATCCGGTCATTCTTCAAATAGATTTTTGCTACCTATTACAGCAAAGGCAGCAGTTCTTGGATAGTTAATTATATTTATTAAATGGATTACTAATGATCCAGCAGCTGATGCCTTGTCATAATTTCCATTTCGAATAGTTATTATATTATAAACAGAATCTCCGTACGATTTTAAGATACTTGCAGCTTGCGGTTTAAAATCATACGTGACATTCGGGGTCGAGGTTGTGGGTATTCACTTATAATAAATGCATAAGTGTAACGATTTTTTTTTTTAATGTAAGGTAAATTCATCGCTCTATTTATTTCACTGAAACATTAGCGTCTTGCCGATAATCCGGCAATTTTAAATCAAAAAGAAATATTCTCATCGTTGGTATGCGCCACGACTGTATATATATTATAATATTTAATTCGGCTATTAATCTTATGCTTTTCTAGTTTAAAATTTATATTTCGAAGAATGAATGCTCTTAATGATATTGCACAGCTGAATTTACTTTGTTTTATTTTAATTTTTGTAATGTGAGTGATTTTTGTGTGCTTATTTGTATGTGTATTTGAACTCAGTGCGAATAGTTTCTTTTCAATAAAGATGAGAAAAATTGTTTACATATCTTACCATTCATCCCTTCAAATTTACCATTTCATTCGGAATCTAATATTTAACAATAGCAATTATTATTTGTTAATAAATTGTTTAATATTTCAATCACTCTGGCAGTGTTCTAAATTCGAGTGAAACTCGACTTCGGTAAATCAAAGGTCGGAAACGATTATCGCCAGTCTGACTATAGCGGTGGGTACGCCTGGCACGTAGAACTTTTGACTAGAACAGTGGTGACGAATCATCGAACATTGACATTCCGCAAGTGTCAGAAGTTAATTGGTGTGGAAATATTTGTTAATTAGTAAGTTTATTGAAAAAACTGATTAAAACTATTTTTGGCACAGTAGAATGTTTCGAACCTCGTCGAACTTCGATAAATTACTTGGTAAGCAAATCCATTATTCGAAGATGATGTCGGAGAAATCAGATGTTTTATGCTTTCGCTTACTTTTAACATGTACATATTTATTGCGTATAGATAAAGCTACAAGTAACTTGCGGCTTGAGCCTGACTGGCCTACAATTTTACAAATTTGCGATCTTATACGACAGGGTGACGTGCAGTAAGTATACAGAAAATATTTGACTTAACCTATGAAACATCCTACAGCTCAGTTCCAAATGTCAGATTTAGGTACATTTACCTCGTCACGCTCATGATCAGTTTTTCCTCCCTTTTTGAGAATTATTGCGTCAAGAACAATTGCTGCTATAATATGCATTCATTACTATGTCAGGGTCTACTTCAATTGGAAACTGAATCTGCTGCGCCAAATTTACAACATAATTGAACATTCCATACAATAATCTTTCGGTGCTTACCAACTACATAAGTTTTGTCGCTGCATAAGTTTAATTTTCACAGAGATAAAATTGTTATTTTATGCAGGCCCAAATACGCACTTGCTGCCATAAAAAGGAAGCTAACTAACGCGAACCCACACAGTGCTCTGTTCGGATTATTGGTTAGTAGGAAAAAGTAAACGTAAATATATCTTTGAAAATGAAGATATTGTAGAATTCGGATGATATTTATTTTTTACCCTTCATGGAAAACAGGTTCTTGAGTCCTGCGTAAAGAACTGCGGGAGTCTAATTCACGATGAAATCGGGACAAAGCAGTACATGGAACAGCTGAGAGAACTAGTGAAAACCTCACCACATGAAAACGTCAGAACAAAAATCCTAGAGTTGATTCAAGCCTGGGCTTTTGCATTCAGAAACAGTCCAAAATACAGAGCAGTTCAGGTACATATCTCTAAACATACCTTGTTTTCAACTAGTTATGTTATTGAAAAAATAAGGTTTATATTACATTCAGCTCACATTTTTCACTGTGATATCATTCAATGTGAAAAACACGTTTTTTTTTTACACCTAACGTAGTCATTGACTCCCTGTAATCAGTAGCATTAACTGATAAGAGTAAAAATAAACAGTGATTCACGATTTTTGTACTGCTTACTAATCTAACGCAGTCAAGTTTTGCCCGTGGTGCGTTGATTACACTTACATTGAACCCAGCTCTTCTTTGTTCAATTTAGAAAACTACAAATTGCTAATATGGCACCATTTAGACTTGGTTGATTTTCTAATTGTTGCTTTATTTTTTCAGGACACAGTGAATATTATGAAAGCTGAGAGTTACAAATTTCCTACATTAAAAGAAAGTGACGCTATGTTCAGTGCTGACACTGCACCAGAATGGGCCGATGGCGATGTTTGCCATAGATGTAGAGTGGCCTTTAATGTGGTGCAAAGAAAACATCATTGTCGGGCCTGTGGTCAAGTCTTTTGTGGTCAATGCTCAAGCAAAGTATCGACATTGCCTAAATTCGGTATTGAAAAAGAGGTTAGAGTCTGCGAGGCTTGTTACGACCAAGTTAACAAGTGAGTTCTGCGATTATTATATTGGATTATTAAAGTATTCACATGAGATTATATACTCTGCAGGATTAAATAACCACGATCTTTCTAATTTTCAGACCAACTACAGTGACTCCAAAAGATACCGATCTTCCTGCAGAATATCTGACCAGTTCTCTAGCTCAGCAACAACAAGTGAGTGTAAAATTTTTCTAATTTTATTTTTTGATGAGACAAGTGACGATCATACGATTTGTTGAATTCCTGTTTGATCATCGGCATTGCATTGACCTATCGTTGAACTGTACATACCTCCCATGTACAGTACATATTTACGGCGGGTAGCCTTATAAGTAATCCATATGTCTGTTATAATTAGATTACATCTCGTTCCATAAAGATGGCTTCTAGAACAATGCAGGTAGAATAATCGTATACACATTAAAGAAATATTTCGTATATTATCATCGAACTTGTACGTACATTTCCGTACAGTTGTAATTTCTGTACAACTTCATTTGTCAAATTCAACTGTCTTCTAATAATTCTTTCTGTCATTAGGTTTCGTGAATTTTCCCACTTTATTTTGTGTGTAGATTGAGATCATTTTTTTCTTTTGAATTTAAATATATCAATCATGAACCGACCAAAAAATAAACCTTTAAGAAAGTCTAATAAATTTTTAAACCCTAGGTATGGTCGGAACACTCTGAATGATGATCCATGTTGCAAAGTAAAAGCAATTACTGTAACAATTAACCTTGAATATTCGCTCACAGTGCTACGAAAAATGGATTGGAGCCATTTCAGAATCTTGAAGTAGATTTCTGTATTATAGAACACTCCTGCCATTTATGATTTCTCGGAATAAGGATTGTTACTTTTTTCTGTATATTAAATGTATGTTCATCTTTTTGACAGGTACCACCGCGCAAAACTGCCGAAGAGCTTCAAGAGGAAGAGGAACTTCAGCTGGCACTAGCTCTAAGCCAAAGCGAGGCTGAGCATAAAGAGAAAGAAAAGAAACGAGTTACGAGTAGCTTGAAGTCTAATCCGATACCATCTATGTCGAGGACGGCGTACTCTCCACCACCATCTCCGGTTAGCATGCAAACAAGCATCTGTTTCCTGCTCTCATTTAAGTAAAAGGAAAATCTTGACTGAATGGGTCTGCTATATTTGTATACCACTTGGTTACAGCAAGGTACTAGTCCTTCAAGAATAAAGGATGAGGAAGAAGAAGTGAATCCGGAATTGGCAAAATACCTTAATCGCAAGTACTGGGAACAGCGGCAAACTGTAATCGAAGAACATGCGGGGAGATCTGAGGTTGCCAGTCCATCTGCACCCAATATAAGTAGCCCAATGCCGCAGAAAATAATCATGACGAAGCAGCAGAATGGTGAAATTGATACGCAAATGGAAGAATTCGTTGCCGCTCTAAGATCACAAGTTGAGATCTTTGTCAATAGAATGAAGAGTAACTCATCTAGGGGAAGATCCATTGCCAATGACAGTTCTGTACAAACCTTATTCATGAACATAACGGCCATGCACTCCAGGTACTTGATTTTGAGATGTTGTCAATTCATGTTTCTGTTGTAAATATCTAGCATTATGCAAATACCTGATATTTCCAATTGATTCCGAACTTTGACTTGAACTTAGTTGCGAAAAATGTTGTTGTTTCAAGGCTACTCCGATATATCCAAGAACAAGATGACGGTCGTGTTTATTACGAAGGACTTCAAGACAAGTTAGCCCAAATGAAGGATGCAAGAGCTGCACTAGATGCATTGAGAGAAGAATACAAAGAAAAAACTAGACGGCAAGCAGAGGAAGCAGAAAAACAGAGGCAACTGCAGATGGCACAAAAGCTCGAAATTATGCGGAAAAAGAAACAGGAATATCTGCAGTATCAGCGGCAGCTTGCATTGCAAAGAATCCAAGAACAGGAGAGGGAAATGCAGATGCGTCAGGAACAACAGAAGCAACAATATATACTAGGTTAATGAGTTACACTGTAATAATCATTGACATTCGTTGAACTTCACAATCTAATTTTTTCAAATCTATCATTAGGAGGATATCAACCAGTGCCTGGCTTCATGGGCCCGCCCTCGCAGGGTTCTCCCATTCGGCATGTTCAATATCAGGGCCCAGGGCCCAACTATAATCCTATGTCACCAACTAACCAAGGAGTATACATGTACGGTCAACCGCCGATGAATCAGTACCCAGTGCCCGGCTACGGAATGCAATCAATGGGTCCACCTCCTCATATGATGGGTCCGATGGGGGGTCCTGAGCAACAAGGTCCGCCTGACCAATCAGTTCAAGGTCGAGAAAGTATGGGTCGAATGCCCGTGTCTGGTCCAGGAATGGTACGTTTGACCAAAAATCGCAAATCCATGTTCTCACATTGTAGATTTTCCACCAAACGAATCTATTAAAACTCATTTTTAACGAAAATTGAAGATGCCACAGATGCCCGGACCTCCTCCACAGCATCTTCAACAACTGGGCGGTCATCAAATGGGCCAGCCTGGACACATGCCTCCACCGCCAGGCCCGTCGAACCAAATACCCCAACCACCAGGCCCTCAAGGTCACGTACCCGTGCCGCAAGGCCCTCAAGGTCACGTGCCTGTGCCGCAAGGCCCTCAAGGTCACGTACCTGTTCCGCAAGGTCAGCCATTACCTCAAAATTCCAGCAGCGGCCTTCCACCTCAAGGTCCTGGCCCGATTCAGGGGCCTCCGGTAACCAACGGCGGTCCGATGCAGCCCAATCAACCTCCTGTGCAGCAAGTACCTAATGTACCTCAAATGCAAAATGCTCCGCAAATGGTTCCTCCGCAAGGACCTCCTATGCAGTACCAGCAGCCTCCGGTTATACAATCCGCTCCACCTGAAAATTCACACCCGCCGCAATTAAAGCAGGAACAAAAACCCGATACAGCTGAACTTATTTCGTTCGACTGATGCGAAATTTATACACGATATTTGATCACATTTAATCCAAGCATTTATGGTTGTATCTAACACGTATATGTATAATCGATTTATCATTAATGGCCGTTATTGGATATGTATAGTAAAACAAAAACGGAAATTGGAAGTTGAGATTACGAAACATATTTCAAAGAAAATTCTAGGAGTTTGCACCATCTGTCGTGACTGTAGAAGTTAGAACATATCTTCTACACAGATCGCTATTTTCATCCTAGCTACTTTTGATAGCTATAAAAGAATTCATCAGCTTGCAAACTCTTTTTATCCAGTCACAACTGTTTCATGATTTAATCTTCCGATCTGACGAGTCTTCTCTATCTTTGCGCCTAAAAGTTTCATGTGCAATATAGAACGGTTCTATTCTTGTTATATTATTATTTTCATTGTATCGGCTAATACGAATCAGTTTAATAGTTGTCGACCGAAAATATATAAATGTAAAAACCCTTTTTTCATCGCTGTTAAGATATGTTAGTTTGGTTCTGCATCGTTATTATCAAAATAGCTGCGAAGTATTGAAATGTAATAAAAAAAAGGTTTGACAAAAATTATAATTTTCTTTTTTTTTCAATAATATTTTATTAAGTAGCAATACTTTATTACAACAGTTCGGTACATAAATATACATACGAGCGTAATTTATTCTAGATATTTGTCAACAACTGTTTTCTTTGTTTAATTTAATCTTTTATTTTCATTTACTTTTTTTTTTTAATCCGTGTCTCATCAATATTTCGAAGCAAATGGTTTTTTCTTTTGTATTCATATCCAAATACTCAGAAATGGGATTACATATAAATAAGTAATTAACATTACAGGATTTATTCCAATATTTCATTGGTGGGCGAGGCTATTAAAATCTTTAGTGCACCAAAGTAGATTTGAATAACCTAACTATTATGATTATTATTTTTTTTCCATTTTGTTCGGATAAAAATTCAGATACTCGGTAGAAGAACAGGTTTTATGAGTCGCCACTCAAGAAAAACACGTAGATGTAAATTTAATAAAAGTAACATTAATACTTGAAACAATCACAATTGAGTCATGTTATCACATGCTGTATTTTTAAGCATAAGTTGTGCTTCAGAATAATGATGTCTAAAATCTATCTAAATTTGTTTTGAATATTGCAAGTTTGATGAAGGATTATTATCTTTACCCCATTTTTCCCCTTTTTTTTTCCTTTTTTTGTTTTAGAGTGAAAATAATGTATATTAATTTTTAAATAATATATATCTATTTATTATATGAAACTAACATTTGCTTGTCGGGATCAACTTCATAGTCCGTTACTCTATGAAATTTCAATATACTCTCTTATTTGGGCTCAAATTAGTAATTGCTGATTTGCTATCGACACTTGTTCCCTGTGATGTGATTTCATTATTAATACATATTTTACGGCTAGCTAATTTTTTTCAGAGGCAAACTAGCAAGCGACTTCATATTCGATTATCATATTTCTGGTGCATAATTATTAATACAGGAATTGTAAGGTTCATACGCAATTCCTCGATTTGTGTGTTGATTTTGGGATCACTTTTGCTGGTCGAATAAAGTAATACCGATTGACCTGTTTTTTCAATTATTGTTGTTGAGTTATCATAATATGTTCAGCTTAAACCGTGAATCATTAATAATTTATATAAAATCTTGTCAATTTTTGATTGGCGATGCAAATTTTATTTGCATTGCCTTATTTTGGATATTCAAATCCTATTATTCACTTTCAAAGTGTACCACTGGCTTAGAAGTGAGGAGCCTTAAATTATTATCGTATAGCGGACTGCAGAACAAAATGTATAATTTACAAAGTTTTTGTACGAAACAATCGACATTCATCACTATAATCCCAATTCATTAAGCATTGCTAGGTAAAACTAGAACGAGTGTTAGTAAAATCAGTCGTAGTTACATCATCTATTATCAGCAGTACTTACTCTAACTAATCAAATTTTCCAAGCCCTCTTTTTTTTTTTTTTTTTTTTAATTCACTAAAGGGAATAAAACTTTGCGATGAACTCAGTTCAGAAGCATGATGTTGGCTACGTTATGTTCAATGTTGGTTTTTAGGAACATTTCGTTCGGAAGCTGCTGCATAATTACACTTGTGATTCATTATTATGAAGTACACTACGATTCTGTTTTCTCTGTAGGTTCTTCTTTGACTTGAGGTTGTGGTGGCGTCGCATTAGAAATTGATAGTACACTTTTACCACTCTGAAGACTGGAATGGCTCGACGATCGGCTGTGACTTTGACTGTTGGCACCAACTGGAGTTTGGACTAACGGTTGCGGGGGTGTTCTTGCTCCCGAACCATTACTGTTTGTGGAATTTGGTTGCAATTGCATATGGTATTTGTATATATTTTCCGTGCTTTCAACGACACCTAAAATTTGTGTAAAAGCAAATTAGCAAAGCTTCGCATCCCTACAGGTATTCATGGACTAATTGAATCCACACTAGTCAACTTACCAGCTTGCAAATTCAAACTCCGACCTCGTACGCCAGCTTCTTTACTAGGCGGGCTCCACCAATTAACGAAAGTTCCAACGACAGGTACATGTCTTAAAATTCCTTCCTGCCATAATTTCTCTGCATTTTCTCTTTCCAAATCAGTTTGCGCGGCCTCTATTCCTCGCTTAACTACCTCTGACATTGTGTCTAACAGTTTAGAGCTAGCTTCCACTTCTTGACCAACTTGTAAGACCAGTGATAATAATTCAGCGACATCTAAAATCCAAAAATAAGATCGTTTATCAGATTATCAACCTAGTGGATTTCTTTTCTTCGCATAATTATTTTGTAAATAACATAAACGTACCGGTATCCTGAGTAACCATGCCGAATCGTACACAGGCTAACCCGTCGGCACCCTCGCCTAGAGAAAAAGCTGCATCTGTGCTTCTCAGAGCCTCAACCAACTGTGTATTCAATCTGTTTAGTTCTTCTTTAGCTTGGTCAGTCATAACATTTGCCCAAGTAGGAGGGGCGTAACGAACTCCTCCTAAACCTGCCCATCCAGCCATTTCGACCAAATGAAGCGAATCGTTTTCTGATACAAGTTTTATGAACGTTTCTTTGTGTTCAACGGTTGCCAATAAGATTTCCTGAGAGAGCATCAAAACACAATCTATAAGTATCACACAACGGATTCACTTTCAGAGAATTGTTAGAATGAAATATTTCTTACGATTTGCTGTTCCAAACAGGCGACAACGTTATCGATGTCTTCGCTTGTTGGTGGTTTATCCGCATATTCTATTGGGCAAATGCGGATAGCAACTCCGTGCTGTTCGATTTCGCATAATTCTATTTGCACATTCTCGACATCTCGGGGGAGAGTCTGACCAAGCCAAGAATTTAACTTGTCGTAATAAGGTGGAACGCGATCCGTCGCTTGTGGATCTCGATCTGCTGGAATAAATTGTAAAACTAAGGAGCTCGCAACTATTTCATACAATTGAGGACTCCCAACCGGGTTCGTCAACAATTCATTTATCGTATACGATCCGTTTTCTCCTCCAGGTGTTTGACTCTGAAACAAGGGCAATACGACAATTAAGAGTATTTCAGTAATAAGACGGATCTTTAGAAAACGATGAAAATGGGCATTACCAATAACCTGATGCAATTGAATTTCTTAATTTTGTTGTACAACTCTTCAACGGCTAAAAAGCACTGTTTAAATCTAGTCTGAATACCATCCCGGCCCAACGCTTGCAAAGCCGCCCATAATGGAAGCGTCGGTAGACGCCTCGACAGAGAATCGGACATCAGGCCTGAAACTAACGATAGCGTCGTATCCCGGGGAGTCGGACGTCCTCCCTTAGTATCGGTTAATCTATACAATGTCTAGATACGACATTAAGGAATTTAAGGGTAACTTGAAATTGTGGACTTGTAATACACATTCTATTTTGGACAAGATTTTGCACGAGATAATAGAAAGGATACGACCACAGGCAGGGATGGAATTCCCAACCAAATTCCTAAAGGCAATGTTACACTGTCTGCTATTTTTGAAGGCTGAAACAATATAAGAACAGCATTTGATACAAAATAGAGTTTATGATCGCATTATCAACTTCTTAATTAAGTCAGTACTTTAACAGTTCAATTTGTTCTTACCAAGTCCTTAGTAGAGTTATTTAAAGTTAAAGCTGCTAAAGAGTGCCCTCTTAAGTGGAGCCACACATTATATTTTTCACAGATTTCCCGTAGCCGAGTCACATTGTCACAGTGCCCCGTTAACATGGAACCTGCTTCTGCTAGAACTAGTAGAGGTGTTACGCTATTTGATTGACTGTCTTCGGCTAAGCGTCTCTCAAGAGCGGATACATCCATACTATGCCTTGAACCAAACATTGTGTTATGTGGAATGGGACGCATGCAGTGCAACGGCAAGGAAAGCTGTAACAAAAAATGTTAGTCTATGTGACTTTCTTGCTTCATTATTCATTTGAGTTTGATACATTTCACAATCAGTAATTCAAATATCTCAAAATGCTTGATTTGCTCAATTTGCTGTAACAAAAATATGGATGTCAGTGAATTTGTGATTGTATTTGATATTTACACACCTGCCGACACAGATGTTGGACTACTGCGAGTGGCGCAGCGGCGGAGCTGTATATTAAAGGTGGTGAAGCTGCCAGTGCTGTAAAACCATCTTCCATATATCTCGGATATTTTCTATGTAGCGCCAATCGGGTAACCCTTATCAAGCCCTCTAAGTGGTCATCATGAAAGGACGACGCACAATCTACGAATCTAAAAATATGACTCAACCATCTCGTTGTATCAGCGGCCAAACGTCCAGCTAATCTTTGTGCATGTGATCTTGGTAATGCAGCAGCATAAGCAGCAACGCTGTTAGCTACCAGAGCTAATTTTGCAGCATCAGTAAGTGTTGGTAAAGTCGTTATTTGACTTGGTGGAGGTTCTGTGGGTTCCTCCTCAGTAATTTGCGCTGGTGCATCTTCGTGGATCACTAAATCCTAGGAAAAAATAATTCAAAGTTTATTTTTTTCATTCTCATTTTCATGAGGAAATATATTTCTCCAAATAGAAATATTTGGGAAAACTGTTCACCAAGTCCAAAAAAATTTCAAGCTCTAATATTGAATTCATGATTATCTTATCATTCCATCACGAAATACTGATCATATCAATCAATCAATTGATTCAAGTGTGGGTAACGTAGCTGTTGTGACTACTAAACAAGGCATTCAGCTGTATAGAGTTACTAAATTTTTTTTCCAATCTTAAAACATGTGCTTTGATCCTCAATCATTAGCCTGATTTAGACTTATCAATATGCAATTTCTTTGAAAAAGTCTGAACCACCAGGAAAAAGAAATGTTCAAGATAGTGAACGTACCGAACATTTGCTAAGCTATAAGACTAAAGTACAAAAAAGTAGCCTGAGCATTAGTGAGTTGATTAGAAATGCGATACGTGGCTCAGAAATGCTTGTAACACATTCTATCCCACCGTGCGCTAAACCGTATCAGCAACGTCCGCAGTTTTTAATAATTTTTATCAGTAAAGGCGCGCAATCAAGAATCGAGTGAAAAGTTCTAACCGCATGGACCAATTGAATGATCGCGCTAGAAAATGAACCAATGAAACATTGGTAATGGCTTCTGCTAGCTGTTCACTCACCTGAATAAGCGACAATATTTCTTCAGGACTTTTTGATTGCGATAAAAATCCGGATGGATTATTCCAGGTATTTCCACCCCCGTCAGCGGCCCTTTCAACGGCCTCTTCGAGCCGGGAAATAACTTGTGAGGCCTGAAATTCTAAAGCACCCACCTCGTTGTCTCTGGACTCTGCTGCGGCGGCGGTCACCTGTCAGAATCATTATAAAAACGTAAGAAACTCAGTATAATATTGACGAAAAAAAAATCTCCCTGAATCAGGGCTACAATATTTTGATTACTGATGATTTTTAACGAATATTCACCTACCTCAAGAACATTCTCCGTTATATTTTCCATCGCCGCTTTACTGTTTGTGTCAACCTCCTCGGCCATCGTGGCAGTAGTCGTGGCTTAGGGGCGTAATTGCGTATGTGAAGGCCCCAATAATTAACGCATCATTGATCATCGAGTGATTCATTCCTAGCGTAGATCAGAATTTTACCAAAATCATCAGACTAATTTGACTCCGCCACGTACTTATAACAGCGTCGATTCTTGCCACAGCTTTTTTATGTGTCAAGTCAGAATATTCCCCCCAAAAATACGCTCTTGAGATTATCGACACCCACACGCTGTAGAATCTGGAGGAAATACGAACAATTTTACGGATGGTTGACATACTTTTCTATCGTAACACTCGATTGTTATATGATTTATCATCATTTTGATTGTGCCATAACTGCAATTCTTCACATCCAGACGTTTATTAATTTACCGAATGATCTAGCACTGCCTTTTGCATCAGTCATTTATTTGAGATGAATGGAAAAATGAATGAGGAATACGAGATACATGTCTTTGTTTAATGTACATTTATTTCTATGAGTCTACGATGTAAGTTACAAATTGTGTTTATGCTGTGTTTGGTAACAGTACAAAATTATTTATTGAATTTCAATAACTGCACCAACTTTGGTGAGTGCTTCTTTCAGCTTCTCAGCTTCCTCCTTTGTAATATCAGCCTTCACAACTGCTGGGGCGCTTTCCACAAACTTTTTGGCCTGAGAGATGATAATGGCAGGTGAATAATAACGTACAAAATCTAAGTAGATCAGGGATTATTTAACTCTGTTACCTGAACAAGGTTCATTCCATCTAATAGACTCTTGCATTCTTTGATGAGCGCTACTTTCTGTTTCTCATCGAACTGCATAAGCCTAACTGTGAATGCAGTTTGTACTTTTTTCGCTGCTGGAGCATCGTCATCATCCTGTAGCACAAGATATCAAAATTGAATCAGGTACTTGGAAAAGAAATAGTATAAACATCTTTCACATTTAATTATATATCTAACCTCAGATTTTGCTGCTGCTAGTCCAGCAAATCCACCAATTGGCATGACAGGTGCATCTGGCAGGTTTAGCCTTCTCTTTAACACATCACTAAGTTCTGCTACCTCCAATAAGCTGAGCGCTGTGATGTCAGTGGCAATTTTGTCGATTTTGGGACTGACTGGCTTATCCACTCCTTCGGGATGCGGTATGCTGAGGGGCTCCGATGGCTGAGTCAAAGTTGCAGTTTGTTGCGACGTGGAACTGAAAAGAAAAAGAAGTCATAACAAGGTGATTCATTTAGAACGGAAGAGAAGTCAACATACATCGAAAGATCACTATGGTAAGTAATCTACATTGTCAGCACCGAAGGTGAAAAAGTAAGGTTGTGTAAGCCTGTGTAAGAATTGCTGTGCAATATTATTTCAATATTTACCATTTATGAAATTGACGTAGTTGCCTTACGTTTTGTCGCAATACCATGCGTAAGGAATTCATATTTTTTCAGCAATTAGGTTACTATTTAATTAATGATTTTAAGATTGTTCCGCCGGAACGAAAATGTTGTTCACTGCAGGCTAGTAAAAGACAAAATTCTGGTGATTCTACCCGAAATCTACCGTGATTCTAGTTCACCGCTGTTAGAGTTCCGCCATTTTAAGATAAACTTCCGATGGGTTTGAATTGATACCGCGAACCGAGCAAAATAATCAGTTGCGTTGATCGTCTTCGACATCGCGCGAAAAATCGCTCAAAAATGTATAAAGACTATAGTCTTTGGTATTTTTTCACTCAGATTTTGTTAAAAATCGCTGCGAAAATGTGCATTGATGTACGATTGAGCCCCGCGCATCATGGCCCTGCAAACGCCTAATTGTATGCAATTCCGCAATACACTTCTGTCATTGCCGTCAGGTTGCCCGGATTAGGCGGACCATAAAGGAGGCAATCGCGGTCAATGCGCCATCCTTCGGATTTTTACGAACAAATAAACTGCCTTTTATCCACTGCCTAATCCGGGCAACCTGACGGCGATGACAGCGGTGTATTGCGAAATTGCATACAGTCAGGCGCTTGCACGGGCAAAAATATTGCTCAAAAAATCGAAAAACAATTGGAAAAATAGGAAAAAATTCTGAAACGAATCCAAGATGGCGAACCTTCACTCGTATATTATTTGGCGCTCCAGATTAGAATATAAAAGAATACTATAGAAAACTCTATAAAGAAAATTGTAGATACGAAGACTGTTTTTGGTGTTTTTTCGCTCAGGATTTGTTGAAAATCGCTGCGAAAATGTACAAAGACTATAGTCTTTGGTGCTCTCACATACATAGACTTGGTGTTTCTTCGAGGTAAAAATCGAAGTATTTGCAAAATCAATTGCAGGACGCTTATCCTACATATCTTTGCGCAGAGAACACGAATACGTCGATTAAATTATTCTAGAATCAAATCCCATCGAGATATCCTTGATTTTTCACTTTTCAGATCGATAAATTAGCCGTAACTTGGTCAATTTAATGGATAAATCAATTTGGCTTCCAGATTCGGATTCCTGAGATCAAAATACATAATAATACCATAGAAAAATCGATAAAAGAAATAGTCGATTTTCGGCCTAAATTTTGAAAAAAACAAAGGATTTTCTCGATTTTAGGGCAAAAAATAAAGTATTTTTAAAAGTGAATGGAGGTCGCTTTTCTGATGTATTTTTGCGTCAGGAATACGAATCCACCGAGTAAATTCAGCTTAGAGTAATATTTTCCGAGATAATTCAATTCTTCCGCAGCTGCAATTTACGTTTATCATGTATACTGACCTGTGTCCGATTTTTTTTCCAGGGGACAAACGAGCGGCCTGCGAAGCAGTTTGGCCTCTCATCGGGATGAAATATCATCCTCTGAGCATCTCCAAAGCCAATCATCATGTGTTTGGTGTAAAAAATTTGTATAAATAAGATCGTCCTGTATACATATTGTTTGTTTATTTTTTAAGAACTATCAAATAATTAATCTAATGTTAAGCAAGACAGAAGTATTGTCCTGTATACGATTGTAACTCGTTAAAATCATATAAGAATGTGTGTATCTGTAAGACTGAATCCATAATAGTCATTACGATGTCTCCATATGTATTTTTGATCGTTGATTTATCAATAAACATTAACCACTATCAATACACGATTGTTCAACTATTATTGATCATACCCCTCTACACCTCATTCGCTAACATTTGTCGTTGGCAAAATTCATAGATCATATCATACATGATGGCATACATCATCACACACACACGCATGCTTGTCATCATGCTGTGTCTCGAACTGGCTCCTCGCCTATCCTGTTCTCCTGATACCAAACTCGATTTTTGGGTAAATTTACCAGACCGGAAGTGATAAGGTAGATCCCTACAATACCGGCCCTGACAATTCAAGGCACATTTCGGCCAAAAATTTGAATTTTGGTATCAGGAGAACAGAACAGGCGAGGAGCCAGTTCGAAACATCCAGCCATCATGTGCATGCATGTGTATGCATGTGTATCGCATCATTCTCATCTGTCGAATGATCAATAGATCATATGCGTATCCATGCAGGCCTCATCATGTGTATGCATGTGTATCGCATCATATTCATCTACCGAATCGTTAATAGATCATATGCGACTGCGTGCAGGCCACGTCATGTGCATCTATGTGTATTGTATCATGCTTCATCTCAACCGGAAGTGATAAGGTAGATCGCTACAATACCGGCCCTGACAATTCAAGGCACATTTCGGCCAAAAATTTGAATTTTGGTATCAGGAGAACAGAACAGGCGAGGAGCCAGTTCGAAACATCCAGCCATCATGTGCATGCATGTGTATGCATGTGTATCGCATCATGCTCGTCTTTCGAACGATCAATAGATCATATGCGTATCCATGCAGGCCTCATCATGTGTATGCATGTGTATCGCATCATATTCATCTACCGAATCGTTAATAGATCATATGCGACTGCGT
The DNA here is from genome assembly GCA_963932425.1 of Athalia cordata. NCBI lineage: Eukaryota > Metazoa > Arthropoda > Insecta > Hymenoptera > Athaliidae > Athalia > Athalia cordata. The sequence goes on along the minus strand of OZ010626.1, from coordinate 30,782,834 downwards.
GCAGGCCACGTCATGTGCATCTATGTGTATTGTATCATGCTTCATCTCAACCGGAAGTGATAAGGTAGATCGCTACAATACCGGCCCTGACAATTCAAGGCACATTTCGGCCAAAAATTTGAATTTTGGTATCAGGAGAACAGGACAGGCGAGGAGCCAGTTCGAAACATCAAGCCATCATGTGCATGCATGTGTATGCATGTGTATCGCATCATTCTCATCTGTCGAATGATCAATAGATCATATGCGTATCCATGCAGGCCTCATCATGTGTATGCATGTGTATCGCATCATATTCATCTACCGAATCGTTAATAGATCATATGCGACTGCGTGCAGGCCACGTCATGTGCATCTATGTGTATTGTATCATGCTTCATCTCAACCGGAAGTGATAAGGTAGATCGCTACAATACCGGCCCTGACAATTCAAGGCACATTTCGGCCAAAAATTTGAATTTTGGTATCAGGAGAACAGAACAGGCGAGGAGCCAGTTCGAAACATCCAGCCATCATGTGCATGCATGTGTATGCATGTGTATCGCATCATGCTCGTCTTTCGAACGATCAATAGATCATATGCGTATCCATGCAGGCCTCATCATGTGTATGCATGTGTATCGCATCATATTCATCTACCGAATCGTTAATAGATCATATGCGACTGCGTGCAGGCCACGTCATGTGCATCTATGTGTATTGTATCATGCTTCATCTCAACCGGAAGTGATAAGGTAGATCGCTACAATACCGGCCCTGACAATTCAAGGCACATTTCGGCCAAAAATTTGAATTTTGGTATCAGGAGAACAGAACAGGCGAGGAGCCAGTTCGAAACATCCAGCCATTATGTGCACGCATGTGTATGCATGTGTATCGCATCATGCTCGTCTGTCGAATGATCAATAGATCATATGCGTATCCATGCAGGCCTCATCATGTGTATGCATGTGTATCGCATCATATTCATCTACCGAATCGTTAATAGATCATATGCGACTGCGTGCAGGCCACGTCATGTGCATCTATGTGTATTGTATCATGCTTCATCTCAACCGGAAGTGATAAGGTAGATCGCTACAATACCGGCCCTCAAAATCCAAGGCACATTTTGGCCAAAAATTTATTTTGGTATCAGGAGAACAGGATGGGTGAGGAGCCAGTCCGAAATATCCAGCCATCATGTGCATGCGTGCGTGCCTTATCATATGCATGCGATGAAGCATTACAAGTCAGGGCCTGATGTCGTGATGTGTTGCTTGTATAAAGAATGTTAATGAGAGTTGGATGCAGGGGTGTAATCAATAAAAATCAAGCAATCAATTTGGGAATAGCTGTTCGTTTATTCATGAGTTATGTAGGTAGGATACATTCAACAATTGTGCTATTATAATATTCATAACTGTATTAAAAAAGTTCCACCATCATTCACAAGTTTCAAAGTCATTCTAATGATTACAAGACATGAGGACATGGTCACTTATTCCACGTTAACAAATTCGCTACATATGTATGATAATTAATTTCCGAATTGAAGACTAGCAGATGTGAATACACTTCCTGTTGAAGGTCAGGGCTCGTCCGTGATTGCGACGTCATTATTACGATACTGGTCCTCTTCGGCGAGTCTGTGCCACTGCTGACTTCTTGGAACGTCGTATGTCCTGCGGCACTGCAAAAAATACGATATCTCGATGAATATTGGCTCTGGCTTTATTTACTCGACGGGTTCGTGTTTTTGAAGTCAAAATACGTTGACCAAGTGTGCTGCAATCGATTTTAAATATACTCCATTTTTGGCCCCAAAATTACAAAAATCCTAAGCCTATAACCTTTGATTTTTTCCAAATTTGAGCCAAAAATCGACAATTCTTTTTATCGAGATGCGCCCTGTAATACAAAGAGACAATAAGTTAACTTCATATGTGACTTATTATATGACCTATCATATAACATAATGTATAAGTTATTGTATGTTGTATATGATGATCAAATTCTAATAAATAGTAACAAAGTATATAGTAATATATCATTGTTGTGCCTTATTGGCGTGTTTGATAAATTATATTATGGGCATGCATGAAGTTACTAAGTTCATTGGGTAATACTGGGTAATCTGAATTCATGAGAAGAAGTTTGAAAATCTTTTCTAAAAGGATGCAATTCATATTCTTGGTACTCTCAATGATGGATTTTACTAAGCACTCATGAAGGAAATAAGTTAATGAATTCATACCTCTGCAAAAAAAGAACTTGTATGTCTCATGTGTTGCAGATCCATCTCGACTGCACGAGGATGAAGGGAAGTTGATCGTCGATAAGACTTGGTGATGTCCCGTTCCGAGTTCCAATCTTTTACCAGAACGATAAAGTCGATGCGAAATCTGCGGACAACATTAAAGACTATGTATGAAAGAAAGATCAAGCAATGATCATTCACTGCAATAAAAAAAAAATAATATGTTCACTTTGATTGACACTGTGACAATCGATAATTAATGTATCAACTTATATATGCTAAATTTTAACACATCGTAGGGTATATTATGGATTTATTTTATAAGAAAAATCTCATCTTACAATAAATATGAACAATTGTGCAGACGAACCGACGAAGTCTCGTGTTCTAGATGCAGGACGGAGTTGCTTCGAAGCTGCCAACTTTCCTTTTGTGACAGAAGCAAAGAAAGTTATTAATCAGGGAGAAAACTGAATTGCAGCAACTGAAGAACAACTCTCGATCAAATAATTGAAAAATATTCCCAGAATATTGCCTTCAACTTTCAGTGAATCATCAATAGTAGAATTTGAGAAATCAAAAACTGCACCGAAAGTTTTCACGATCAATTCGCGACTCATTACATTCTTTCAGTGCGTTCCATATTTTTTCCCTACTTCGCAGTTAATTAATTATAAATTTTCTGTTCTTTGCATCGCACAACAATTAATTTTCTGCTAGATGTCCGCGAATTTGATATCCAAACCATCCGCGGAAAGGATTACTATTGGCCACACTTACCTCAAAATATCATCTCTTCCTGACAGTTCTCCTGTTGCTGGACCCTAAACCTTTAATCATAAATGTAGATTTTGAAATTCGAAAAGTTTATTTTTTTTTTTTCACAAAATTCGAACTTTTCCTTTTTATTACTTTTCGTTAATTATTGCAATTACAATTCAGTACATAATATTATAGTATCATCAATTATCGAAATATTCAGCGTAATAGTTAAGGTAAAAGTTTCACACGATATTATTTCATTATTTTTCAAACCTGGCATTACGGTACAATACGTCGAATAGTGATATGAATATTCTCAATGTGCTTTCCTTCTTTTTTTTTTTAATTTAATTTTATTCTTTTTTTCTCTTCATATCTTCGATAATAGGGAATGTAACTCTCTCTCTATCGCATTCAGTATACATATATGTATAACATTCCAATCCATTACCAGCGAACAAAATTTTCTTTTCGATTTCAATGCCGTAAAAATTAAATATAATTCCATTGTTTCTAAAATAAATTTTCAAATAAATTCTCCAAATTCCTTATCTAAACGACGTTAATTATGCAAGCAACTTCGGCGTTTTATTTATAAGTATGTATTGCAATAAATTGATACAGAGGTACGTTTCACTAATCGATATGTCTCTTCGCATATCGATGGGAATTATTCTTCTTGATAACATTCATATACATATATATTTATCATTTTCGTCATAACTTAAATTATCTAATAAGTTAGATTACTGTTGCAGGATATACAAACTACATAATCTGGTTTTATATATACATCTACCAAATAACACGTATGCGCTATATTTTTTTTTTGTGGATTTTTTTTTTTCCATTCTTCGTTTTCATTACTATATAGTTTTCGTTAACGCGTACTATATTATTCAAAAAAATGTTTACTTCATTCTTTTTTTTACTTTTTTAATCATGTAATTTACGTGATAATCTTAATACCAAAAATAATACCAATGATGATAATGATAATAATCCGAAAAATAATATTTAATAATATACAGGCAGTTCCTAAGTCGTTGTACATTTTTATATAATTACCATATCATAGCATTATTGATATACTTATATCTCAATTTGAATCCATAGATCATTTCAGCTATGGATTAAAATATAATAGATATTGTATGTATGTATACCACGTTATTGATTGATTGATGATAGTTATTATTATCATAAGTAAAACTATAATCGAAGAAACCTCGCATTGATAGAAATGATATTGATGATAATCATGATAATGATAATGATTGTAATGATTCTTAAATAGCGTGTGTTTCTATTTCTATTTATATATATGTATATATATGTATATAATGTAATTGATATTTACAGAGTTGAGATACAAAATTATAAACAGTATTTATTAGTATAAAATAATTTTATGATTATAAAGATAATATTATAGGTAATCATATAGCGTAGAAGGTAGCCTGGTGAGCTCTTCAAAGTCTTTTAAAAATTAGTAACATTTGTCAATTCCATTGTCGTTAATTCCTTTGTTGATTAATAATATGAAAAGTAAAATGAATTAATACCGAAAAGTCGAACCAAAGAATGGAGGATTCATGGCTTTTTCTATTTATCACCTAAACATTTCAACGATATCAGATTGTCTATCATTAACTTGACGATGAAGTTGAATTTCTTTATCATATATTTTCGGTACTACAAAGGACCAAACGTTAAAAAATAAAAATCAAGGTACAGCACGTACCTCAAAACATGTGGCAATTAGAATCGATAAGAAATTTTCAAATAATAATAAATTACTCAGTCTCAAAGCTCAGGCATATGATTGTCAATCAATAATTATAATTCACACTTATGGTCAAAGTGTAATAATAATAATAACAATAGAGTTTGAATAGAAAATTGAAACAGGAAATAAAAAAGAGCCAGGAGAGCTCACCGTTCGACGTCACGAGCTGCGCTATCGTCGTGCACGTGGAGTATGTATAGGTACTTGGCTTTCTAATAATTTCCCATTAATTTATAAATAACTTTGACGTTTGACGATTGAAGGTTCAACGTTTATGCTCAGAGTTTTTTTTCTTTCTTTTCAACAGTGTTGCAATTTTACAATGATGGGTTATAAAAGCAGGTGTATTTCGGATATTGACTAATTTTTGATACTTTATATAGGGGGTCGGAAAAAGTTAAAAATCATTGAAAACCAGAAAACAAACATAGTCAAAAAAGAACCAAACTTGGAATGATAAAAATTGTAACCTTATATCAGGCGTGTGATCCGCGTTTTTTTTAAGTTGGACCGCAGACCAAAGCTAGGAAGTGGCAATCGGATGAGATCAAAAAGTGGCAGTATAGGATGCTCACATTAATACTGAAGATATTTCAAATAAAAATGAAAATATAATATTGAATCATTTAAATGTATACGACTTGTACACGACATGGGAGATATTAGAGAGACAGAGCTGGAGAAATGAGGGCTGGTATTTTGAGGTCGAAGGTCAAGTTCTATGTCAAGGTCGAATTGAGGGCGAGGTTGAGGGTGAGGATGGCACAGATAGGTACTCGCTAGCAGTAAAGAGGGGCAGCAATACAGCCAAAGGCAGCGTTATACTTATATACTAACTATATAATAACTTGACGTCGATTACTACCCTAGGCTTAGAAGTACACATTTGTCTAAATCGACCCAACAATATCTACTCGTAATTTGCAACGACTTAAATTAATTCTTAAATTACATCGTTTGTATATACCTATATGTATTTCACGTTGACTCGGTTCTTTCTTCATTTTTTTTTTTCTTCTATTCAGTTATATTTTTAATCTCTTCAGGTGATAGTAAAACCTTTGAAACACCTGAACAAGTTTTGTTAATTTATTTTACCTATTATCCTGAAAATATCGCATAGGTATTTTATTTCAACATTAATTTTTATGCAAAATTTGCGGAAAATTAATTCTTTCGACGTTGGGAATTACGAAGACAGGAGTTAAAAAAAAATGATAACAGAAGAGTTTTAAATCTCACGATTATTCATGTACGCGTTTCTCCCCTAATTTCTTTCGTTGTCTTAACCGATTCGGTGTTATTCTACAAGTGTATTATTTGTTTATAAGAATATCGCGATGTATAACTTTTCTAAATCGGCACCAATATTTTCTTTTTCTTTTTTTTTCCATATTCAATCTTCGAGATTGTCGATTGATTTTTTTATTCAATAAATTATATCTAGTGTTAAGACTCATTTATTCAATGTTATTATTATTATTAGCGTTCGACTTTGCACACAATTGATCTTTATACACAACTATAAATACAATTGGAGTAACAAAATTACACATTGTGGATATTGAATACAATTTGAAAACTCGATACAGAAACTGATTATACGCGGATAGCATTTGTAAAAGCCGATATCACGTCTATGTAAAGTACCTAATTATTTGTAAGTGCAATTCGATATTCAGCGTTCAATAAACGATACATATAGCTCTTTAGAATTCCGCGCATATAATAAATTCCTCCTACTGCTGATGGCTTTTTTTTCCTGGTTCTTCTATTCATGCTTTTCAATTTATATAAAATCAATTCTACGATATGTCAATACTTGTTTGTTTTTTTTTCTCAATTTTCTAAATTATAGTCAGTTTATTATAATTCTATACGTGTGATATGATTCGCATATACATATTTCAACTAGAATTGTATACACATAAACGGCAATATATCCCGGTGGAAATCGATTATTGAAAACTCGTCAAATCACACTCAATTTTTCAATTCTCACCAAACTTTTTGGCTTTTTTTTCAAATTTTCATTTAAATTTCAAATTTTATCTTCACTTTCATTCCATTCTTATTTTCGGTGTAACGGGCCATACTAGTTTTATACATGATAGCGAAATTTTTTTTTCCGTGTATAACAACATAACCATGATGACTCGAGATCACGTGTTAATCGTATTATTATTATTATTGTTATTATTGTGTTGTTAAAATTATTGCAATAAATAAGATCAGCGAAAATTATACCGCGAAATGTAATGCCAATGGGGTAATAACGATACGGCAGATAATAATGATGAGAGTTTAATGACATAACATTAGTATCGAAGGTGAATCAGAATTACTCGAGTAGATTTTTTTATTTTTTGTTTATTCATTTATTTTTTGCTCTTTGGATTGAGAGTTGATTTCACTTGGGGGACCTATTCAAACAGCTTTATCGTACCGTAATCTACTGTATTCCATACATATTATACGTATGTATATATTATTTTTTTTTCGTTTGCTTACATTTTCTTCGCGTTCACCCTCAGAAATATCCAACGCAGCTCGCTCACTAATTAAACATGTAATTAAGAATTCTTTTTTTTTTCTCTCTTTTCTTTCGCTTTTCGTTTTCGTTTTATTCTATATTTACAATAAATATATTAATTTTTATTGATCCCGCCTATTTTATTTAAAATTACAATTATGATGTGTCATAGCCATGGTACGCAGCGTATCTATATAATATGTGATATATATACATGCATGTTCATGATGTATATATGCTATCATTCGATCTATATAGGTATTTTTTTTTTTTATAAATTATTTATATATATTTATAATTAGTTGTTTATATGTAATACACTACATATCAATTATGTTTAGGTATATGATATTCGGAGTGTTATGGATAGGCCGCATATATATATCAATCATATCTTGAGATATTTCTCTACGTTAATAGTGTCTACATAATTGTTTTTTCTTTGTTTCTTTTTTTTTTTTTTTAAATCAATAATCGAATTATTAAATCAATGCAAGTATATTATATAGTTGTTATATCTAATCCAATGAATATGTATACCTTACGTGGTATGTAGTTTTTTTTTTTTTTCTCTAATTTTAATTTTCTTTATATTTGTCTATAATAGGAGAAATTGTCTATAATTCGTTGTTATTTTTTTTCACGGGTTTTTTTTTTGTTGTTTCTTAGTTTGTTCGTTTTTTAGTTTGGATTTATAAAATTCTCATAGCTATAATTTATTCATTAATTTGTTCGTTCGTTGGTTCGTCACTCGATCGATCGTGAAGTATCTTAAGTTCATATTTCGTCTTCAGCAATTTTGATGCCTGGATTATTATGGCAGCCATAGGGGTGGGTGTGTTTTAGTCGTTAAAAGGGGTGAAAGGCATAACATTGGAGTCGTAAAGTATCGCGCTATTTCAAACTACTATAGTGGTTGTCTGTTACGACTCAAGACTCACATCTTACAGAGTTACGAGTTACGAGTTAAGGGGACTTATTACAACTTATTATATGTATAGGTATTGTATAACCGCTGACTTTAGACGAACGTTTAACTTATGTTAAACCTAAACTAGCAACAGTCACTAAATTATACATGACTATAACAACCAGTCTTATCTAAAAGTATATGTATACGTACATATATATATATATATAGTGGTAAATTAAAGTATAAGGTAAGGCTATAGAAAAATTAGTTAGAATAATTTTGAAAAAATTATTCTACATATATATATAACAAGTTAATTCTTTATTACAGTTACATACGTTTACGTTTAACGAATTACTTTGCTGGTTGAATGGGTTTTTTTTCCAAATCGTTTTTTTTTTTACCTCTTTACAGGTTGATTTTAGTTAGTCACGCTTCAATTTTCGTTTTCTCTTATCCCAACTCGTGCGATTTGTTTGATTCGGTTGGTGCAGGGGTTACCGGGTATATAATAGAGGAGTATCTGCTTGATTTGGATAATGATCAAAATCGGACAAGGTCTTGTACGTCCTTATCCTACGGGTATTATATATCTTAAGTCGATATTATTATATTATAACGTTCCAATTAGACATCATCCCGATCTACGAGGTCGATTCGCTCACTAATTTCTACACAGAGAAGGTTGCGCGATCTTCCGACACCGGAGTAGTAGTACTACGTACATACATATACTACTTATATAGTATATATTACACATAGCTAACTACTAACTCAGGATTCGCTCATCCAAGGGATGATAAACTTTGATCATTGTTATTACCGCCACTTAACTACGAGTAGCTTGCTTTACCTTATAGTATACATATACTAGCGATAGATATATACTAGGAATCTCTTATAACCCGAACAACTCACGTTATACGATCGAATCTGAACCGACGACCTTTCGACGATCCCTTTATAATATTATAACCTGCACCTGCAGCACCATTACTACCGTCACCACAACCATAGTGGTAAATATATTCTATCCAACTATGAAATTATAGTTATAGTATATAGGTAGGTATTTATATATGTATATATATGTATAATAATATCGGTTGATTAGTATCAAGACGTTGGTGCGTAGCCAAGATTTTTGCGTTGAAGAAATAACGAAATTTCACGAAAAGTTGGTCTTTCATTTTCATCCCTCCTCCAACACTCTAGCATCAGGTCATAGATGTCCTTCGAAGAGGCTGTTGGCCGTTGCAGATAAACAAATTCCGACAATACATCTTCGTCGTTTAATTCTTCTCGTTCTATTGAATCCGATCCAGTAGTGTTACGTTGAAGTCGTCCTAAACTCGCGACTACTTCTTTATCCGATAAATGTTCGTAAGGTACACGTCTACCGAGGTTTAAAATTTCCCATAATGTGACCGCGAACGCCCATACATCACTTTTAGTCGTATATTTACCCTGGAAAAAAAAGGAACAAACAGAAAAAAAAATTAGATGAAATATCGGAACAGAATTTTATTGATCGATGTTTCTCCGATGCGTGTAAGTTATCATAGATGAACGAATGAGTTTTTTTTTTCTTCTTTTTTAATATTTTCTTTCTGTTTGTCTTACCTGAAATATCGATTCCCAAGCCATCCAACGAACAGGAAGTGGCATATTTCCGTCCACCTTGTAATAGTCCGATGAATATAGCTCGTTGTCCGTTCCAAAGTCGGAAATTTTTATGTGGTAAGCCTTACCGACGAGACAATTCCTAAAAAACAAAAAAACGAAGAAAATTAGAAGGACGATGGCTAGAAAAAGAAAAATAGATATAAGGATAATATGAGATACTGGGGGAGCATGGCATCCGGGATATTGTGATAACAATGGCAAAGTTTGGAAACTGAACGACGAGAAAGAGCGGAACAACTTGGTGAGTATATCTGTTGGAAACCCTAGGGCAGGTTGCTAGAAGAGATACCGTTCCGATTTGACCGAGTCCAGAAGTAGCGGTAGCATCGGCAGTATGGGAGTATCAAGCATAGCACGTTATTAAATTGCTAGAATCAATTAATTTTGCGAGCGAACAAAGCTCCAATTTGGAGGTACAGCCTCGGTAATTAGTGGGGCTTTATCGATCATCGGAATTGGTTGGTTATACTGGCTTCTCACTTTATATGGTATATGTATACGTATATGTATAGGGTTGGCATCTATGCTTTGCCAGGTTTCAAACCTTTGCTTTGCTTTGCTTTGATTCAGTTGCGCTTTGGCTTTGACTTCAGTTTTAGCTTCAAATCTATATCTATAAGTTCGAACTATCGCTGCTCCAGGTATTTGGTCTACTTCCAAGTAGCTATTTTAGCGAATACCATAATATTTCATTCGTATAGGTCAAACAGCTGAAACTGAATTTTAAACATCAACTATGTTATTCCTTTAAAAAAATAATAATAACAACAATAATTTGCTCGGATTCAGATCGCCGATGAGGTGATATCTGCTCAATTGTTAGTTAGAATTTAAACTCGAGAAAAGCAAACTATAAATTGTCCGAAGTCGATATCAATCGTGTGCATTCGTCCGAACCACGCGTATACATGTATAGTCCTTCTCGAGTTGTTTCTCTTCCAAGGGTCTACCCCTAATTTTAAAAGATAAGGGAGATTGTCCTACAGCAGAAACAAAAACCTGCTCGAAAAAGTGGTTACCGAAGTCTTCTGGACGACGCGCGATAAATTTTCACACCTTAACAAGGTGCATTGTTTATGGATCCGAAGGACGAAACTCGCTCGCGTTTACATTCTCGTCCTCGATTGTATACCTATGTGGTGCAGAGGAAGACCTGTAGGCGATTTCAATATGCGCGTTTTAAATCGCACATATACCGGCTCGGGTAGAAAATAAATAATATACATTCGTATATTACGTTACACATCTGAGTATTGCCTGCAATAAATCATATCATAACTTGGCTCGCACGCGGTTGCAGGGTGGGCGTGCGATACATAATATCCTATGTTAAAACCCGTACGTAGCTACCGATCGCGTTTTGTATATATGCATTGTAAAAATCGTTGATACAAAAGCTGAAACGATTTGAAGAATCGAATGCCCGGAAGGTAAGGAGCTGAAGAACAGCAGCTCGGTAATTATTCCCATCAACCATTTCGCGCGCACTCGCGTACCTTTTAAGAGGTGAATTAAAGACTGCGCGAGTGGAATAAATAAAATTGAAATTGAATCGCGATCTTGTATAATACATATATACGAGGTGCAGGGTATGTGCTAGAGGTACCTAAATTTAGGGATCGGATAGAATCAGTTGAATTGAAGACGACTCGGTATAAACGAGGAAGGTTTTCGAGTGGACTACGAGTAGCCCCACCCCCCACCCCCCGCGGCCACCGAGTTGTTTCCGTGCCAGTGATGGCGATATCGTATAGTAGCGCAAACGGGCCGGGGATTTTAGTCCGACCGACCAACCGACCAACCGACCGGTAGCTGAGGCCCAGGGATGCTGAATTCAAGGCTGAAATATTCATACGACTGCATAATGAACGAGTGGTATTCAGGCGCAGCGGCAAACTCCGAGAAAAAGGGGGTTGAGGGTGGGACGAAAGAGGGTGGAAGAAAAGCTCGAGGATTTGTACCGGTGGCAACGATTCCGAGTCGACCAACTGTTAGACTCTCCTCAACCACTGTAAGAGGACCAAGAGAAATCAGATCTGCTTACACCGAGAGAGGCGCCTGCACAAGCCCTTCTTACTATTCTTCAAATTTATATACATCTGCGACTCAATTTAAAAAAAAAAAAGCTCAAGATCCATTTTCTAGCAAATAATTAAAAAGAAAAATATCTAAAGAGCGAGAAACAATTTTCGAAACGTAACTGACGAAGAACCTGCAAATTCTATTTATATTATAAGTAATTTGAAAATTTGTCTTTTCGTTGATTTTTCGACGCAGATCGTGCAGATGAAGTTAGACTTCGATCTATGACAGATATGGTTGGTATGGACACGTAATATCAGTGATAGTTCGTTTTGTTCGAACTTTAAATTTAGTTAGTGTCAAAGTTTATTTAAAACCCATAGAAACTCTCGTGTTTAACAAACGTACAGACATAACCACCTCCACCAAACCACTCCACGTGTACTTTCGGAGCATGTAAAATAATTAACGTCGACATCAACTTTGTGGCAAACAGAGAATTTTAAAACAGTTAATCGGAGTGCTAAATACCGAATGAACTCATCCCATATTATATTCAATAACTAAAACCGACAACGGGAGAATTTATGGAGGGGTAGTCGGAACGAGAGGTAAAGGGGGAAGGCAGGCAGGCAGGCATTGAAATTCACTAGGAATCATATAAAGCTTAAGCTCCGTGTAATTACCACCATGATAAACGATTTTAATTACCAACCAGTTAATATTTAATAAACATTACATATACCATATGGTGAATGTATTAATTATTTGAAAAATTATTACGCACGCCTTTCAACGATTATATTTTATACATGTACGCGTATTTAAAGCACCCAGGGTGAACCAAAAATTCTATAGCTATGTATAAAACTACCCTAATTTTTCCTACAGAATTTTTCTACTCGACGATGTAAAAGGGAAATAAAGAAAATTCAAAGCTAAAAAATTCTTTCAATTTTTTTTTTGTAATGGGAATATTCCGGGTATAAATTTCTGTACAGTACGTAATTTCTTGTCATGTAATTTGATAATCCCATCGAGCGATTATACTTTATTTATTTGTTAATTATATTTTTCAAAGTTTTTTTTTTCATCCCGATGCGCATGTAGGTACTGAGGTATACGCGAACATGAAATACACATTTTTGAACGTCGTAGCGCGCTGGCCTCGGTTGTCAGAATATCGATCGTTGCAGAAGCCTAGCGAGATGCATTTCAATAACTGGAATGTTGCATCGGGTTATTGGAGGTATCTATATATATCTACACCTGCCATAAAGTGCGTCATACCTGCACTAGATGCATCGCTACGCTGCAATAGTATCTGCCACATCGCTGTCAGGTGCTTACCAGTAGATATTACACATATATACATACAAAATTTATACATATATACAAGACGTGCATCAAGGTGTGTATATATCCCATGTACACGGGCATATAACTGCATATAATATTATGTGCGATGTATAGTGCAGCGCGCAAGGTTCGAGGAAGAGAAGTTGAATGCCGTCTTGGTACGCGGAGAACCGGCGCCAAGTGAAAGAGAAAAAAGAAAAGTAAACGAAAAAAAAAAGGTGGCAAATGCAAAAATGTTAAAGATGAGAAGAGAAAGAGTGAGGGAGGGAGAGAGAAAAAAATGGGGTTATTAAAATGTAGAAATAGGAAAACCGTTGGAACTCTGGAAAGTTCAACTTTTCAATGCAGGCTTATGGGTGTAGCACGTACTGCAGTATGTATGTGTAACTATTATTATAACTATAAAAAAATGGAGCGTGAAAAACTTTTTGGCGAGGTATGAATATTCCGGTTGAATCTATACTGGCGCGTTTTATTAAACGTGTAGGTATATTATATCGAAAATGAACCTTTGGCTGATGCTACAATTTTATTTTATGTTATTTTATTTTATTCCATTTTTTTCTTCTTCAAAGCCATATATATTTGTATACGAGGAAACGGAAACGCTGCTGAGGAAGTACGATGGAGAAGTGGGAGAAAATAAAGAAAAAAAGAGAAAACGGACAAAAGAAAAAAAAAGAAAAAAAAATTGACAAAGGTTCGATTGGGATGGGTATTTGCCTAGGGTGAAATAGCAACGTCATACACAATATACAATTTACCGTAAAATAGATTCTTTTGGTATATTGTCGGGGTATAAGGCCCGAATTTCTGTTTGCCAAAACGTTGGCAAATATTTGTCAATTTATGTCGTCCGTCTGACATTGGTCTGCGGAGAGTATATTTATGCGAATACATATATATATATATACATGTATTACAGATATTAACATTTCTGCACACCTATAGTACGTACATACCTAAATACGTATAGGCGTCGATATTATGTAACGATAAATATAAACCATGTACCAACTAAATAGCCTCACGTGTCTAATTGTCACAATGACATTCCCGGGTGGCGTCGGGCGCGTACCCTCCGGAATTTTATGTACCCACCCGCGTATAACAGACGATAAAGTCTGTACACGGTAGCGGAAACGGACAGTCAGGAAAGTCCTAACGAATCGACGGCCGTTGATTTCCCACGTGAATCCCCGTATCGTCGTCGTTCACCAATTTCTCCCTTTATTTCATTCACCCGCGGCACACGACGCCTACGGTTTACCACCCCCTCTTCCCCCTCTCCCCTCTTTCCCTTTTACCAACATTTTCTGGATAACCACCCCCCACCTACCACGACTATATACACCGGTCGACTCGAACGAATGTTTGTTTTGGGCTTATGGAAATACACTCCAGGGTAAAATAATTCAATTTGCCAACCAAAAATCAATACTTTTATCGGTGTTGCGGTACAAAAGCTTTTTCTAACCCCCTACTCCTATACACAGCTTTCGATCATTTATATTCCTTTTCTCAATCTATGCTCACGTTTTTTCTTTTCCTTTTTTCTTTTGTTTTTCTGCTGAGAAGTTATGTTTATTGGGTCATGTATAAGTTTTGATGCGGAACCACGAAGCGGATCACGTTCATTATCATGTGGTAACAAAAAAAAATATCTCAAAAGTTGTACGAAATTGCGTAGAACGAAATAGAAGAAAAATCGACTTACCTTGTCGCAAGATCGCGATGAACGAAGTTTAGGTTTTCCAAGTAACGCATTCCCGACGCTATCTGTGCCGCCATGTAAATGAGACAGTTGAAACTGAAAATTAAGAAAAATTCAACCTGTTAACGTTATTGGTCCAGGTGAGGGATAGGAAAGTGGGGTATAGGGTGAGTCGTTCTAAACTCCTGGAACGGGAGGAACCTCGGTCAGTTTTCTTACCCAGTCAGCGCGCCGCACACGATTCAAAAATATAGCATGCCCAATGAATGCCCTGTACGTGGTCGTAGATGGGTTTTTGTTTGATAATTTTTTTGTTTTTTTTTAATTTATTATTTATTTAAAAAAAAAAAAAATTTAATTCAGTCGTACATGCACCGGCCGTGCCAGACCCAATTAATTATTTTACCGTTCGATGTATACGGCACATAACTTTTCAACATTTTCAAAATAGACGACGAAAATTGCAACGCCGTGCTACCAGGAATTTTATTTAATCAACTCTCTCTCGTCCAGCATATATATTATATATGTATATACATATATGTTAACTGACCAGGTTCTCCCACCCGGTTGTACCACTACGTTTCAATTTCCAGTACAGCTGGCTAATTATTTCCAATCACAAAAACGCGGATATACTGTAGCAATTTTAGGGGTCGGAGAAGAAAAAAGGACAAAAAAAAATTTTTCACATTGTTATTTCGTTCATTTCATTTTGAAAAACTAACCATATATTCTCGTATATTCGCATACAAAAAAGGAGAAAAAAAAAAATTGATCTGCGAAGTAGTTTAATAAAGCATATGACATATATATACTTTTTACGACAATATGTGTGGGGTTGTTTTGTTTCGTTTTTTTGATTTTTTTTTAAATACAATCTAACGCAAATTCAAAAGAAATTCATATTCTATACCATGATCTATGATCCTGGGTATATGATATCTCGTTTCTAGGCAACGGTAAAATTCCAACGAACGATTTTTACAGGTAAAAATCTATTTCGGAGGCTTAGCACCGCTGTGGGTAACGAAATTCCTTGAAAATCCATTTCGCGGTGAATTTGAGGGAACTTTTTCTATACATACCTATATAAACTGCGTACAACGGTTCGAGTGGATAACGCTGTTTTCCGCGAGTTCACATGGGGGAGTAAAAAGTTTTTTTTATTTCTTTTTATTTTCATTTTTTCATTTTTTCATTTTTTTTTTTTGGTTTTTTATCCCCTTTACCATTTTTATATGTATATAAATATATGTATATACATTATTTCTTTTTTTTTTTTTCTAAATTTATTTCCGTGAACAGGATATGGTACGTATTTTCACTCATTTTAGGACTATATTTTCCGCGAGGTTTCCTCTGATATTATAACATGCCACACGTACACGCATACATTGCGCAGCGGCGTGGATTTTCCTCACTTATTTTTTTTTTGTCTTTTTTTTCTTTCTAATAATTTACTGGTTTTACCCTTGAAAGTTTTAGTCGTAAATCAAGGGAGTCATGCGCGGGGATAACAAAAGCTTCTTAAGCTCTGCGGGCACGCGTGCAGTGTTTTTTTTTTTTGAAAACTCAGAAATTACATTTACATTTTCAGGGGTCATAATATCGTTACCCTGAATAAGTATATATACGAAGAAACACCACGGGAAGAAAAATGAAAATCCAATACGATATCACAACGCACGGGCGTTGCGGTGAAACCAAAATAAGAAAAGAAACTTAAAAAACTATATGGAGGGGAAAGAAAAATTTACATCGCGTTTTGGCATCGATGAAAAGTCTACCAAACGAAGAAGCTCCGTAAACAACACCCCTGCAAGTTTCCCTACTTTCTATTTCTTTTGAACGGTGAAATTTCTAGTTAATTTTTTTTTCCCGTTAGAAACTATAAAAATAGAAAGCTGTTTTTTGGTTGAAAGGAACCATGTGAAATATGTGAGTTTTTTTAAAAAATGTGTTAACGAGTGTTACGGAAGTTAAAAATGAAATTGATCGAACAGTTCGATCAATCTTGTTCATAATGTTTTAGGTGTGACAGATATTTTTTTAGGGAAGGGAGGGAAGGGGGTAATTCTTCAATTTTTGAAGCATCTGTTAATAAACATTTTTTTATTCCATAAAAAGTCAAAACCTTATCCACTGAAGAAGGGCTTATATATTTTCAACGAGCTTTTTGGCGATGCTAAAGCGCAATTTGGGAATATTCACTCCTTTAATGGGGTATAATGGAGTTGTTGAAGAGTAGGGTTTACATACCTGAGTGTCTTGACACCAATGGGCATGGAATGAGCGTCCTCAGCGGTAATGTGGGTCTTGAGAAATTGACATAGATCGCCATGATCCAGGTATTCCATTACCACGCAGAAGGGTTCTTCTCTACAGCAAGCGCCCAATACTCTTGCAATGTTACGATCCTCGAGAGCGGCTAAAATTCTTACGTCACGTTGGAAATCTAATCTGTAATAAAAATAAGATATCACATCAAACAAATTGTATCAGAAACCGCACCGTTTTATATTTACCACCCTATGTACAACTTTACGTATAGCTAAACCTACCCCATATTATTCTTAAGTTGCCGATTAAACTACTTTCTAAAGTTACTACAACGAAGCGTGCATGTATTTATTTTTTCTACAGTCGTTTTACAATATTCTTTAACTACTAGAATGTTAAAACTTTCACAAAAAGCGACTGAACTACTTCGCTGTATTGTTCGTAATTAATTAATTATAATGGCGATGATAATTATTAATTGTTCGCAGAATTTATTCAACGAATTTACGTATACCATGTGTCCCAGCGTAACAACCGGTTATGTCGAGTGCCTAGCGGCAGGCAACCAGACATACTGTGGTGTAAATGCTGAGACACATAGTATATGCATACGACAAATGCAAGTTTTCTCTATAAATATAAAAACTATAAAACGCGCAAGCTTTCGATTTTACCAACCTACAGATATCAGACGACGCGAAGCTATGGGGAAAAACGGAAAGAGGGGTGGCGGGTAAAAGGGTCAGGCGCTTAATTACAGTCGAGCTTTTAACCCCCGCGCGCGCGCGCTTTCGTTAAGTTTTCGTTACCGTTTGCACAAAGCAAAAGAAGAAGAAGAAGAAGAAGAAGGAGAAGATGAAGAAGTAGAAGCTGCTTGATGAGGAGATAGTGGTAAGGGTGTATAAGGTGCCGTAGGAGGGAAACTATAGAATGAGAAAGAGGGTAGAAACCAGCGTGCGCGGGTTTTTGCGGTGAAGAAGAGGGTGAAAGAGGATCTATCGGAAATTGGTAAGTTAACGAAGTTTTGAGTTTATGAAAACGAGCTCCGTTGTTCGGCATAGTATATACCAGATAGGATATAGGCAACTATGTAGTCAGCTGTTTCGGTTACTAATTCTCACTTATACGTGCATACGTACTTGCTTATTCGTTTCACATTACCTATGCACTACCCTTATTACCTGTACATGAATTATACATAATATAATATAACATATAACGTAAGCAAAATGATGCTGAAGTAATGGCGGTCTCGCGTGATAACTTAATACCGCGTGTTGTTAACAAAAGTATACCTTATCGATTTACCATAATCTCAAAGTATATAATACTACACGTCAAGGTATGGATACATATACATAAAGATATATATGTACTTACAATCTATCGATGAACATAATTCTTTTTTCTCTGCTTTTTCCTCTATCAAATTACCCATCATTATATTCAAAGTACGCGAGTTCTTTAACGATCCTACAAACTGAACCTATTTCTGCACCTGCTCTCTACTACAGGGATTTGAAAATAAAACGTAAGAAAACAATAACAGTAACAATAATAATAATAATAATAATAATAGTAATAATAATTTACCACGTATTACATCTTCCTGTTCTTATACATATGGGGCGTAATATGTAAACTGTGCTTGCATTTCTGATTGTTGGAATATACCTATGTACTAGGCCTGATATGTACACATCATATGTATACATACATGTGTATATACGTGTATTTTTTTGTAGTTGTAATTTTTTTATTTTTGAATTTTTTTTTCGATAGTGTGAGGAATTAGGTATACAATACACGGAATATCGAAAACGTTAAAAAAAAAAAGTAGAAAAAAAGTATAAATGAAGTTTGATTGAATTTTTCAATAAAAATTCCTGACTGTATACTGACCGTTGAAAGTATAATAGGTGTATATAGGATGTGTATATGGGAATGTGAAGGGATGGGATGAGATTGGGAGTGATAACCCGTTAAACTTTGTCATTACCCTTCAAAGCTTTTGGTATGTATGCCAAAAAGGGGTTTTGCCCTTGTTTTACATTGCAAATTTTGACCCCGAGACACTGCGCTGCAAAACGTTGTATATATGTATACTGCTATGTGTAACATTGCACATACACATACATATGTACAAACACGTTACCTACACCATCGTGATGAATGAAAAACGAACTTTTATACCATTGAACCGTGCTCCCGCAGGTAATCCCAGTTTACCGACCATTTTATCCCCCCTCGCATTTTCCGCCCGTATAGTTATACAGAGAAAAACATAGGAAACATCCCCTATATCCGCACTGCATGCGAGTAAAACGCGTGCGATTTCGTTATATAATTCGCTAACAAATTTTCACCTATACGCCCGCATGTATATATCTATCAAAAATTCTAAATATACGACTGTATAATATATCAGGGAAAAGCGATAACGTATTTCGCGTATCATATACGCGACGACAAAAAAAAAAAAAAAACAAAAAAAAAAAAAAGGGAACGACAAAACCGCAAGCGCGTCGCACGTGGCGGAGGTTTGATTTCCGTCCCGCTTCCCGCGCCTGTTTTCTCCCCAGAGAATGGTTTTGCCCCGTAAAGAAAACGGTTGTGATGGAATCACCGGTTAAGGAAATGACGCTCTTCTTACAGAAGAAGATGCCGTGTCATTTTCGCCCCTGCCCCCCGCCCCCGCGACTTTTATTTTTTTTTTCTTCTTTTCGTTATCTTTTTTTTTTTCCGGTGAGCACGCGATCCGTGTATACCGGGTTCACGTTTTTTTTGGGTGAAATGAGGGTGGAAGGGGGGTGAGGTCGCTGAGGGGGTAAAAAGGAGCTAAGGAACCGCGTGCGCGACACAGAGGGTGCTCTGTTATTTTTAATAAAGTACCGCAAGGCAGCAGAAGTCGGCCTGCGGGACGTGATACCGGCTCTGACACATAAAACACCCTTATCTCCCGTCAGCAATGCCGACGCGACGCCGGGCGCCGCGCGTATACACACAGTGCGCGAGGAACGTAACGCGGCTTTGTTGTACCTATAACATCGTTGCGTCCCGTCGAGTTATACGTTATGCATAGTTACGTTTACGTTACACGTTCCGTTACGTTACGTTACGTTACGTTACGTTACGTTTCCTTTAGTTACGTTACGTTGCGCGCCTTCCCTGCATCCTCTTTATTTCATAATCTCTGCATGACGTCCTCAGCAGAAGCGGCGTAACAGCAGCAGCAGTAGCAGCACTGTTATCATCATGCGCTTACAGAAACGTTTGCGATATCTATACATATAATATACGTATCAAAAATCATATCGCAGACATTACACATCCACCCTCCTTCCCCCGCCTCTTTCGCCCTGCCTTGTGAACGAAAATAAAAATTAAAAAAAATTGATCGGAAAATCAATCGAAACAAAAAAAGAAAATCCTGTGCATGGTTTGATTTCTCGTACAGAGCTGCCAGTTACACGCTCGCAACCTGAGGAGAGTAGAGAGATGAGTAGAAAACAAAAAAAAAAAAGGGCAAAAATACCTTCATGGTTTCGCGGGGAGCGGCGTATCTGTTCGCGTTTGTAGTGTAGCGAACGAAACGAAAAAAGAAAAAAAAAAAAGAAAGAAAAAATTGAAAAATATAAAGTCCTTTACGCTTACTCCGGTGAAACCAACCGCCGCTTTGCAATTTACCGCTCGCGTGTTCCATATAAATATATACACATATATAGATGTGCAAACTAAAAGTATGTGTCACATGCACAGGAAAGTTATTCGAAAAAGTATTCAATTTTTGCGACATGATTTTTTTCTACCATTTCTGTTTTTCATATTGCGCGCGTGTATGTAATACGTATAATAAATATCACGCAGCTCGCGATTTCTTATACGTATACAATACGTAGTGACTTTGCGGGGAAATAAAAAACATAAACAGAGGGAAGCATAAAATAAAAGAAAAGCAGGAAAAAAAGCGGAGAAAAAAAACCGAGGAAACATTGTACGGGAGAATGCGGTGTCGACGTGTTCGAAAAAAGACAGTTGATCCCCCACGTCATCAAACTCGGTTTGTTCTCTTTAGATCGTTGGAAGTTTGAAACCCTTGGAATGGATCGAGCTTGTATATAGTCGGTTAAAGTGCAGTCAGACTCTTCTTCAGAGATGGCGAATGAACGGAGTGAAACGAAAACGAGGCACTGTGCACTGTGCATAGCTATCTCTCCCGGTCATTGTATGCAAATACATCCCTTTCAAAGAAACGTGACGTTTTTTTTTTTTTCATCTTCTCTCGTTGCTCTTATATTCACTTTTTTCTGATGTCTAGGACGATAACTGGCGAATAATCGGCAGCGAATCGGATTCACGCAGACGAATAGTCAGCCTTTTTAAAAGTATTCTTATACATACCCTGTACATGTATATATGTATATTATGTATGTAGGTAAGTAAAGTGCAGCCGCAGGCTTCTCTTACTGCAGCAGTTCTTCCGTTTTATTCCACTACGACGAGCCTCAGACTTTATCTTTTATATCCTTTATCCTTTACATCGACATATCAACTATACCGATGTAACTATCGTCCCCGCGTCTGTCCACGTCCACCTAATTTAACATCCACGTTCTATTCGTCCTCTTCGCGGCATCCTCAAAGTCCTTTGCGACTTGTACTATACATATTTTTAAACATCGATTCATTTTGCATAAGTATACGCGTACAAAGTAACTTTCCACACATGTGACTGATCATTAGAAAAAGAAATTTGTGTGTAAAAATTCCAGCGAAAGGATATCGCGACCGAGAAAAGGGATGCGGTTTTTCCAGAGAGAAAAAAACTATTGGAAACAAGTCGGATGTGTGAAGAAAAATTTGTTCTCTCATTTTTCAATCAAAGCGTCGATGAGGTAAAAACCGTTGTGCGAAGTTCGAAAAAAAAGGACAAAGTCAAAAAGAGTGCATCGTGCAGCACTGGAGTTGGGAGAGGAGAATATAAAGGCGTTTGCATTTGCAGCATCAGGAGTTACAGGGGGGTAAAACGCGGGATATGAAATCGAAGGAGAGTTGCTGCGTCGTAACGGAATCATGCAAATTGCAATCTGCATATACTTACTTTTCTTTTTCGTTTGCATCCGGTAGGAGGAACTTTACTGCGACGAGTCTCTTCCCAAGGGTTGCTGTAGTTCCGTATTCCGGTATGCCCTCAGCCTCAGCCACGTACACCTTTATTAGCATACATTTTTCTATTTCATAAACTGAAACCGAATATACAACGAAGCGAGAGTATAAGGAGGGCGAAAGAGGGCTGGTCTCCCTCTTTCTCCCTCCGTAACAAAAAGCCAATTTCGGAAGGGAGTCACCCTCTATACTTATATATATGCAAGTATTTTCCTTTTCTTCTTCACTTTTTACTTTATTTAATTTATTTTCTTTTCTTTTTTTTTTATATCTTATTTCATTTCATTCTCTACTTCCGTTACATACGCGCAAACAAATTCCAAATTTTCCGCTCGTCAAACTTTCGCTGATTTTTTCTTTATTTCATTCTCCAGAAAAAATTATATACCATATATGCGCGTACGCGTGTAACGCAAACATCTGGCGTTTTCATAATGATGATAATTTTTAATAATTGCGACTGTACGTCTCATCGTCAGATTATCGTGAACAAGTGAACGCGCCGTGAACTAACGAGATTACACGCCTAGTCAAACCACCGACGAAATTTCTTAAGATAAATTCTTAAACGATCCCTTTGTGAGTCGCATTATTATCATTATCGTTATTATTATCATGAGTCGAGCAGGTAGGTGAGAATAGGAAACAATTAACCTCATTAACCCGTTGAAGCAAAAGAAAAAAAAGTTAAACAAAATAAAATAAAATAGAAAATAAAAAGTGAATAACACATCAAAAAAAGTCAGCTATTAAAGATCCATCACAGCTGTTTATTATACCGCGATGATTAAGCAGTTATTTTCATCCATTGTTAACCATCACGTCGTCTAAACGATCCGGCGTACCTTTCGTCAGTTTTTATAACATTGATTTCGTAAAGGCTTTGAGACTGGAGATCACTCGGTCAAACGTCATTTTAAATATATTATATTTATTGTAACCAGCTTTCGTAACCGACTGCGCGGTATAAAAAGTATAGTCGGTTATATCGTTATACGTTTTTGATATGGCGGGTGTTAAAATTTAACAATACGATATAATTTGTTGTTTCAGAAAATTTTGCGATTAAAAGAATACCGTTCAAATGAGGGTGAAGTGGGAGTATGAAAGATCTCCATTTTTTTTTTTGTTGCTTTTTTTTATTTCTAGCTGAGAAGGGTGGTTATAATATTTACCGTTCCAAAGGCGCCTTCGGCAAGTTTTGAAAGCATGCGTAGTCTGTGCCGTGGGAAGAGGGGCACGCTGGTCTGCTCCAAGCGGCGCTTTAGGGCTGAGAGAACCTCCTGTTGCGTCGGTGACTGAAAATGTTAATCACATTTCTAATAATTCACGATCAAAGATCACGCTATGCTTCATGTAGGTACTATAGCTACGTGTATAACGACCTGACCACAAACACAAAGAATTTACAACTTAACATATTTAATGACGAGGAATCATCATCTCGTTTTATTATACGTATGTGCATGTATACCCCAAATTTACCAATGATAAGGGCATTTAAATCATCTGTCAAAACCTGTAGACGTCATATCATGTGCTTCACAAATCCTCAGTCTACCTGTTGATTATGTTTTTCTTTTTTTGTATAAATCGCGTTCTCAAGGGGGAGAAAATCCTCCGTTTCATGGAAGGGTGGTATCTTGATTACGGTGAAAAATCAATTTTGCAAAATATTGTTACGTATACTCGTCTGTTTTACCATATATTCTATTTTATTTCGTTTATTATATTTTGATTTTTTTGGCGTCGTGCGAGCAGCAGATCTCGTTGTTTCGCAAAATGGATACAGCGCTATAGGGGTGGGTAATAATAAAAGGGCGGTAAATCGAGTTTTTTGTATTTTATTACCTGCTGAAGAAAAATAGGAATTTTCACAGCACCTTTGAGTTCGAGGAACACCTCATCATTCCGCGAAACGTTCGAATGAACGTGATAAATATTTCATTTTTTTTTTTAAATAAATAAAAATCAAAGGCAAAACTTTTCACAACCCGAAACTGACGTAACGATACATCCAATATCCATTTCTGTACGTACCTTGTACGAACAATAGCTTTACCTTTAACTTCAAAGAGAAACGTTCGCGTTCGGTATACGTAAAATCACTCGTACGTAGAATACAACGCGTAACGTTCGAATAGCAACAGCGGTAGAAACTACATACATAAATATATCTAACTGATACGTACACAGATTTACTTGGCGGGTATGTATACACATCTGTATCTATATGTATCCGTTAACCGGTGCAGCAACGATAACGATAATACAGCCCTGGATGGGATGCAGATGGATGGAATCTAGTTCCCATTTTGACGGTTTCGAACAGTACGAAGCCTGCAGCTGCCGTTGTAACGATTGTGTTCAGGGTGCCATCAACGTCAATCACAATCCATATACACCCTACGTAGTCGGAGTTACGATTCCATCCTTTCGACGTGAATCGTAGCAATTTCGAGACTCGAATAATGATTCGCATTTCGCGTAAACTATACGTACGATATTACATCCTGCACCTATACAGCAAATCGTGATATGCAGGCTAGGTATGTATATCGTGTCCTGCAAGGTAGTCGAAGGCGGATATCCGTTATCTGTATTTGTTAAAAAAAAACATTTATACCAACGCCTGGGGGTGTTCAAAAAATCTGAATTTTATCCATAGCGTACGTTGATACTTTTATTTTTGCCATAGTTGCGTCGGAATGCGACCACATCGTGGTTGTCCGTCGTTGGTGTCTCTCGCACGAAATAGCTTACCATGTGGATATATTTGTGTATATATAGTAGCAGAAACCGAGTGATTATACGCGGCGCATTTCCGACTCACAAATTAACGGGGCGAGAGCTATAGAGCGAGAACGAAAGCGCGCCATTGAAACGGTCCGCGAGGGGTTTGTTGGACCGCGAAATGACAATGCATTCCGCAAAGTATGCGACCATCTGATGAAGAACGACCTCGTCAACCGCCCATATTCTCTGCGCGTTTCAACGAAACGCCCTATTAAATTTAAAAAGAACAAAAAGATTCATTTTTCCTCAACGCGGTCTTTTGACAATAATAAAAGTACGTTGCTTCGGACTTCTTTTTTCTTTTCTCTTTTCGATGATTCGTATATAAAACACGAGCACAATTTTCTTACCACCCCACACATAGCAGGCGATGTGACGTTACACGTATATCACATGATCGATATATTTAACTGTGAAATTGGTTTTTGGAAATGGACGGTTATTTCCAGCTAGATGTCCCGGTAACGGAGAAGTCTCTTTTCGATCGAACTGCTACTTCTACCGCCACTACTACTACTATTACTGGTATAACTGATTGCAAATTGCACAAATGCAAGTGCAGCACCGCTGCGTCGACTTGCCTGGAGCAGCGAGAGGACCCCATCGTTGATTCGTTTCCCTGGATGATATCGCTTTTATATATAGATCCTTTATTCCTAGTTTTACGATTCGCGGTTCGTAACCGTTACACTCTTGCAACTCACCCTGATAGTCTCCACGTATAGATACCCGGGCATATACCCACATCGATTTTTCGCTCATCTAGTCGATCGTAACTAGCGTCGAATGAAACTTTTATTCGAACATTCTCCACTGACTTTGTGCACCATATTTTATGGGTAATTTTCAGAATGATGCAAAAAAAGAAATAAGGCTTATTCCAAAATGTACACGAACAGTACCGAGTTTCACCCAAATTCGCATAATGACCGTTCGTCAATTGTTGATAACTTCTATAAAGCGTTTTCAGGATTTTTTAAAACCGAATAAACTGTGAAACAGTTGAGCAACGTTTCCAGAGCAGAAAACCAAACTGAATTTATTGATCTCAAGATTTGAAAATCTACTCTCGAGAATGCGGTCCATTTCATGCTCGAATTGCGTTAAATGTTTGTTCAGGTTTTCGCTTGGAATATTGAAATCGTAGAAAACGAGTTTTGAATGTTCCTCACGGTATCACATGGTCGTCACCGTGGTAGTGGTAGAGACCTTTTCTTTTTCTTTTTTTTTAACCCCTTGATCTTTCAAGCGCGCGCTATAACGGAATAAACCGTTATTTTTTAAATCAAAATTTTTACAGAAAATCATTTACAGAAAAAAAAGTCTGTCCATATTCGGTCGCAGCGATTTGCATCGATTGAGTTTTTTTGGCAGATGATATTTGAAATTTTTTCTCCCTCTGTGCACTCATATATCTATATATGTACGAATGTAATTATTGAAAAGATTTGAAAATCGTTGTACTCACCTTTTTATCTTCAGTTTTGCTTGCTCTCGATGATCCTTTGGAAAAAAGGCTTTCCTGATCGCTAGCACCACTCGAAAGAACCCTCGGTACACCATCCGAATTCAATAAAGGAACGTTACCAAGTTCAGGAACAGCGTAATCGTACGATGTGTCAACACCACCATTTGCGTATACTGTAAAATGTGTATCGAACATTGTAATAATCATGGGACACGGCGGCGGGGGTTGCCATCGATCTGTCAGGGTTAAATCTATGGTTTCTGATCCCATAGAATGAGAGCTTAGTAAACGAAAGTTTGCAGAGCAGCAGGAGCAGCGGGAACAAGAGAACGAAGTTTGCACGTACCTGACTGATTGATACTGCCAGCTCCCTTGTTGTTGAGCATCATGTCTTTCATCTCCATCACAACTGTACTGTAGCTATAATACGGAGCGTATTTCAGGGCTTGATATGGTTCCTGGTAATCATCGAGCTTCACGATATCCAAAAGTCTATTACCCAGGTCACGAGGCAACGTGGGTAACGAACCCCCGGCGTACCTGATGAAATGAGAGTAACAAAAAAAAATAAATGAAAATAATCCAAATGAACAACTTTGAAATCTAATATCTTTTATCAAGAATTCCAATAGTCGTTACTCTTTGTTGGTGCCCCGCTGCACCGTCCAGCTCCTGATTATATATTTTACTTCCTTCTTTTGTACTTTATTTATTTATTTACTTTTTTGTTACTTCTCTCCTCGCAGCCGAAGCTTTGTTTATTGTACCGTGAAAACAACAATTTGTTAATTTGTGCTACAACTATTTTCATCCTCCTCTATTTATCTGTATCTCTCTCCAGACAACTGGTAAATAAAATCGCTGCACCTGTACACAGTCTCTGTGCCGATTTCGCTTACGCGATGTCAAACAAAAAACCTCGCGTCCGTTTGTCTATCATAAAAAACAAAAAAAAGAAATGCAAACTTGCAGCAGTGGTAGGATTTTCAAAAGCTTTTGTTTAAATTTATCCTCGTTGGCGCGATGGTTTACGACCATAATACCATATGGAACCGGTGTATTTCCGTACCTATATTTACGTAATTCGGATGGAAAATGGAAAAATCTAATTTTTTCATTCGCATACAAAAAAAAAAAAGAAAGAAATCAAATACAATAAATTAAGCTCACCTCTCGTCGTCCTCCAGAGTGTAGGCCATGAGGGCAGCACCTTTTTCTACCGTTGCGCATGTCGATCCCAAATGTGACGGTGCTTTTCCGGTCATTGGACTAGCGAAACATTTCCGTTGTCTGTGACGTGATACTATCAGAAATATCGCTACTGCCAACAGTAGAATAACGGCTGTAAGAACTCCTATGACAACTGCCATGTAAGTCGGGTCATCGTGTTTAGCTGTTGAAACCGGAAGTTCTCCTCCTTCCGCAGTCGCCCCATTTTTTTCAATGAAAACGTCGCCCAGCGCCGGTGATTCGGTCGACGGATGATCTTCGGCGGTGAAATTTCCGTGGGCGACGTCTTGTTTTTGATATGAAAATAAAACAAGAAAAAAAAAGAAGAAATTTAATCAGGCGGATATAATCGCGATGGGAAGAAACGATTTGCTCCAGACAATTTTTACACAGCTTTCGCTACCTGGTGTTTAAAACGAAAAGTATAAAAGAGAGGGAGAGAGAATTTTGGCGTAAGGAAGCGTCTAAAGGTCGTCGCTGACTGCTAAGTGGTGGGTCATAACTTACGATCTAGAAACTGGCGAGGAGGAACTCCGCAGGGACCTTATATAGGACAACCCTCTGAAAGTAGATACTGCCTCTCTTTAGTAGGGCGGTGATTACCTCT
This sequence comes from Athalia cordata, assembly GCA_963932425.1. NCBI lineage: Eukaryota > Metazoa > Arthropoda > Insecta > Hymenoptera > Athaliidae > Athalia > Athalia cordata. The sequence continues at coordinate 30,754,267 of OZ010626.1, read as the reverse complement.
GGGTCAGATGTTTATTCGAACCAATTTCGATCGTTATACTCACACGGCGCGTCGCGACGCCCATCCGACCTTATTCGTTATATTGGACGGTTTGGAATAACCCAGGAAATCTTCTTTTTTTTTTCGCTCACGAGGGGTAAAATTCGATCTAACAAAATTGCAATGTCTGCTAATACACGATCCTTTTGTAAAGGGTAATTTCATTCGTTCGGAAATATACATACCGAACTAAATGTCATATACTTTGAAAAACCAACAAAAAAAAAAGTCGAGAAATAAAAAATGGTCGTCATTTTTTCTTCTTCTCTTTCTGGATTATTTAATAAATATCGCGATATAATAACGCTAAGGGACGTGCCGGTACACGAGACGAGTGGAAATCCGAGGGTTGAAAATTGTCAGAGAGGAAAATGTGGAAGCTTGAAAAGTTGTCGGGGATGGTACAGGGAAGTAGTAGAATGTAGAAAGGTGGAGGATGAGGGTTTGTATAAAGTAAGTAAAATAAGTTGAGATATGAAAACTCTCGACGGGGAGGGCAACTTGAAACGACGTTACTTTAAGTTACGTCGTTGACGTCGGGTAAATTAGGTGCTAATTTAATGTATAATACAATATTCGTTGAAACGCGAGCATAGATACAGGTATATATATTTATAAGTAGAACGCCCAACTGTGTTGGTTGTAAGGCTTCAGAAATGCAAAACGTAGCCTGTGTAGCGACGTCAGTTTGTTGCAACAAATATGCAGCAAATATCGTTCGCGAAAGACACAACGTCACATTAATATTTATGATAAAAGTTCAAGTACTCGTGCAGCTGCTGCGGGCCACCGTATCTCCTCACCTTCTTACATCGAGTCCTTTCAGATCCGCAATTTTGGATGAAAAAAACAGTCACAGAAATAGGATTCAAATATCGTTGCTTCGCTAAACATGATGCCCAAATACTCATATCGTTCAAAACTGACGTCAATGCCCAAGCTTAGAAAATCGCCAAAACTGTTCAAAAAATTTTGCAGAAAATTTCTATAAAGACTTGGATCACCTTATTGTTCACCAAAATTTTGCTACGATGCTCCGCTTTTGTTCGTGGTATTATTTTGTTAAACAAAAAAAAAGTTTCTATCACACGTGTAACTTTGATTCAGGAATGGTATTTTTGTTTTTCTTTCAACGGTACTAAGTTCATTTTTCTCTTTCCATGTAATACATAAATAATACATAAATATATATATACACACATCTATATATGATGTACAATAGCTGAAGTTGTCGGAGGTATTCGCCTATAAATTCCCGCCGGTATTATATCCAAGAGAAACAAAGCTGTCGTGCACTGTTTGATATCTGCTTTATACGTGGAAGTCATCCACCTACTCACTCACTCGGTGACTCGGGAAGGGGTCCTACCTATACCCTTCAGACATGAAATCTGATATTAAACATTCTTTGCACGACGAGTAAACCGAAAGGGGTGCTCATGGGATGAGGCGACAACTCAGCGTCGGAATTCCATCCAGGTGATATGCCGGGAGAAGTACACATAGAAATACATGTACGCACGTGGGATACGAAGTCCTGTACATATAGTTGCTGCTGTTGCAATACACAGAGAAAAAAATCAACCAACGACCCTTTTCCTTTACGTATCCTACCTTCCCACGCGCGCGTTTCGACATCCCGCGGGTGTTCCGCGAGGTTAAGGTTCACGTGTGTGAACAACGCATGTGTCTATCCTATTGTGAGTATATGTATATTTTTTTCCTAACAAGTTACTAAAAGCTCGAATAGCGTTGGAATCTAAAATTCGAGTAAATCCTTTTCTTTCTTGTTTCACTGGTCCAGAATGCACTTTAGATTTTTCATCGCTATACATCGGGCCTCGGGAGATTTGAGGTAAAACCAAATAAGACAAAAATATCACACGGGGTATCCAAATAAATGACCATATATTATAACATTTTTTCAATTTTGGCAAAAAAAAGTTTCTCACAAAAATTATTAAATCTCCGTGACGTGCTAATTGAGCTGCAGAATTGAATCCTTTTCATAGACGTATTTCTTTTTTTTGGTCATCATTCCTTACGAGCGGTGGGCTTAATTATTTTTTTTACGAAAGTTGCAGGGGCAGGGGGGAAGGAATAAACATAATGAGTAATAGACGGATATTGAGCAACGGGAAGTTCTTTTTTCCTTGCAGGTCCCGAATATCCCGAGGGAAGATGAGAGGGGTTGATTTTTCTCCGTTCTCTTGTGCGATTTTTATCTCGCACACATCTTATATGTTATACGTATTATACGTGTATGTGATATATAGGTATGTACCGAACTTCCGTTGTTCGTTGGGAGTTTTTCGGATGAAAAAGGATGTGTGCAACGTAGGTATGTACATAATGGCTACTTTATACATATACCTAATCCAGATTTCTCGGGATCAGTATAGATCATCAATCTTTGACTTACTTAAATGTAAGCGAGCAGCGGCGATTTAACGGCCCTTTTTTCTTCCTCTCTGATCTAATCTCAGTCAGAAGTAGAACTTTTCCTTCCCCCCCCCCCCCCCCCGTCACCTTCTGTTTTTTTTAATTCCTTCTTTTTCATTCTCATATAAATTCTCAAACGCTGTTTCCGAGTTCTCCGTTGGGGAAATTTTTTTGTTCCGTTGTACCTATATAATATTGTAACTGTATAATAGCTTTTAGGATTCTTCGTATTTCGAACCGGAGAAGATCTAAGAATAAGAATTAAGAGTCGAAATAGATATAATACGAAGTACAATTAGCGAGGTTGTCCTCCTTCTTTTTTCTTTCTCTTTCCTATTTTCTTTTTTTATCTCGTGTGAATTTGGAAGGCGGTCGTGTTAAATTTGTTCCGGTGAACCGTACTTGAATGTTGGAGGATTGTCGCAGGGATCATCAGCATCTGCACGGATGACGGGTAGAGTTCGTTGTCTGGTCGTTTAAAAGGTCGAGAAAATTACACTGTACGGATATAGATATATATCTATACATTTGTTCGTATATCTCTTTGTATCTTTAGGAGAAAAAAGAAAAGAAAAAAAAAAAAAAAAAACACTATAGCGTGTAAACGAGCTTTACGGTACATTTCCATTTCTAGCGGTAAATCAAAGGACTTTAAATTGGCAAAGAAAAGCTCTTCTTCCTCCGTCGAGATCAAGGCGTTCGCTAGTTGCACTTGACGTTTAACGTCAGCTGCGAATGTGCACGTGCCAAAGAACGGATCTGCTATAGGGTACAGGTCGGGTTAGGTTATCTCTTATATACCACCGCATACGTATAACTACGTACGTACGAACATCGAAGAAATAAAAAATTGATCACCAAAAAAAAAAAAAAACGAGAAAAGACAACTGTCAAAATATATTTTCGCGTTACGTATAGGTAGATTGATAATTAACAAGCTGACGAACATAAAAAGATTGGAGAAGGTATACATGGAAAGTTGAGAAAAAAAAACAAAAGAAAAAAAGCACAATGCGGAAAAGAAGAGAAAAGAAAAAAGCACGAAGGTAGATCTGGTATGGTTGGGTTCGCGAAAAGGAAAAAAAGGGAGTAAGCTACCCTACGGGAGTTTTCGTTGGAAAAAAAAGGTTAGAAAAAAAAGGAGAAAAAAAAAAAATGATTCCTCTATGCATGAACAGCGGAAAGTAAAGGAGGTCCGTCCGTCCGCGGGCTACACTATCTCGGAAGTGGGTCAGTACGGGTTGTGAGACCCTCGAGTTGTTTAACAAAAGAAGCAAGCTATAATAAACCCCTACGTTTTTGAAAAGAGAGAAGAGTGTACCTTCGGGTCGCGTTCACCATGGATAATAAATCAGGTGAAAGACGCATAATATTTTGAATATATAAAAAAAAAAAGAAAAAAAGAAAAAAGTCACTCTTTTCCCTCAACCTTTTCAGGCCACTTCGCTCTCTTCGGTTACCAAAAAAATTTCGTTTCGTATCGTTTTTTTTTTTTTTTTTTTCCTAGCGATCCTTGAAGTGAATCATATATTTTTACGGAGGGACTTTTTCTCAGCTGTAACCGGAGCATCGTATACGCAATATACGTATATAGTTATAGCTACAGCTTATTTCTCTGTACTTTACTTCGCCCGTTGGTAGTTCTCAAGTCACTCGTTCGCTCTCGTGTTTCCGTGTCTAATTATATCCGCCTGCGCCTGCTGGGTGCAGTGGTGCTGCAGGATAAAGAGGGTAAATCTACTGTCCAAGAAGGAGACGTTGCGCACCGAGAGCTTTTCGGTCTATTAAATTTCACCAGTCACTAATGGGGAAGTCGAGGTAGCTACTGCCGCTACTTGCTGCCGCTTATATTGCTGCTGGATTCGCGTTAAAATTTAACCACGGCCCAAAGACTCACGCGCGTCTCTCGCATCTCGCGTTTTCGGGTGGTGTCGCCGCGCGTCGCCCTTATTCCTCCCCCTCTCTTTTTTTATTTCATTTCTCGCTTCCTTCACCCCCTCCCTTTTACCCCTGCCTTTTGGTAATTGCGAGCGAATAAACCGGCGAGGCAAGAAAAAAAAAAGAGGAAGTAAGAATTTTTTCTTTTTCTTATTTTTTCACTTTTTCTTCTTTCTTTCCTTCTTTCTTTTTTATTTTTTTTTTTTTATTTTTATACTTCGTTTTTTGGAATATAATAATCCCGTTTCCGCAAGCCAACCTCAATACTCTACTCTCTCCTGTAGCACTCCCGCGATTCACGCGACAAAGGAAGACGCCGAGGGACGGTCACGATGCTCGGCGTCACTTCCGCCCTTCGGAGCTTCAAAGCCGCAAAATATAATCCTTAGGAACAGCTACCCACCGTCCTTTGAATTTTTACTGCGTAAGCGTTTCAAGCAATTACCGTATCGACGATTTTTGCTTTGTGCTGTTTTTTATCCTCTTCTTTTATACCTCTATACTTTTTTTTATTTTATTTTGATTTTTTCTCTGCAATTCTTCCTTTTTCTTCTTTACTTGCTCCTCCTTACGTTTCGTTTCGCGAGAGAACAATCGTCGAGTTTCAGTGACTTTTTTTTCTTTCGAGTACGTCTTTGCAGAACGCCTGACAGAATTATAAGTTGAGAAATTGATCGTGTTACCCTTGAAAATCTACAAATTCCCAGATGGTTTTTTTTTTTTCTCTTTAAGGCAAAACTGCAGCGGTAGGAAAGAAAAGAGAAGGGGACAAAAAAGTTCAAACCACAAAATTCCAAAAATCACGGACTACGACATTCTAATGAGAAAATTCCAAGGCTTCGGAATTAAGACTCATAATTGAACTAAGACCCTGGGATCTTGATTAAATTTTTTTCCACATCTATTTAGAGACATTTCAGACCATGGAAGCGTTAAAATTCAAATATGACCCAATTAAGAACCACCGTCTACCGTTATCTTGCATATAATACCAGAAATTCTCTCAATTACAAAACAGAAAACAAAAAATAAAAAACGAGCGCAAGCGCGAGCGAATTTCTCCCCGTATAGTCTTCAGATGAAAAACGAGGGAAAACGAAAACGAAGTTTGAAGACGAAGACGAAGAAGAAGAAGAAAAAGCCGAGCTTCTGTACTCCCACAGATGCTTCGAGCCCTTATACACATCAGACGACGTTATACTCGTCTTGAAAAGAAGAATGGGGTGGGGGGAGGGGGGAGGAAGGAATGTGAATTATATGGGCGATGTGAAATAAAATAACGAGAGAAACTCGCGACAGTAACTGAAAGAGAAAAAGAAGAAAAAGTAAGAGAAAAAAATATGAGAAGAAGGTTGTTAATGGGGTGTAGCAAAACCGAGTACGTATATAATACTGTGGACAAAATCCGAATGAAGTCGTAATGCAACCCGCCGCACCGACGTCCGCCGTTTCAAAAGTAAAGAGTGAAAAGCAGGAGATAGTAATCGGCTCGGTGAGTTTACCAACATTAAAAAAGAAACGCGTCTGTACATACGCGTGTTAAAATATTCTAACACAGAGAGAAAATAATAGCTGTATAGACGTATATCTAGTACTCAAAAACACCCGCATCTTTGATCTCCAAAAGCCACCCCTTTCATCTCCTTCGCAGATCGCCCAGATGGCTAGCTGGGCTGGCTGGCTGTCTCAATACGTGAATACCAAAGATAATATATGTATGTATAATAGGTTACGTTTCTACGCATGTATACGAAACTTTTAATCTCAATTAGGATTCGTCTGCGATGAAAATGTTAATTTAAAAAAAAAAAAAATCGATTCGCATCTGCCAATTACAAGGAAAAAAAGAATTGGAATAAAAATTGGAATAACTAAAAACAAGAAAATTTCCCGAATGAAACTGACGCAATTATCGAAGTTATACTGTTATAAACCATTTCTTGCGGCGTAACGATAATATAAAACCGATGTAATTTTGCAAATTGAGAGAAGATAAAATTAAAAGATAATTAATTAAGTAAATAATTATTTTTATAACAAGATTCTTATTTGATTTGATTTTTTTTGTGTTCATTGTTAATATGATAACGAAATTGTCAGTGAATTTATTTTAGTGAATATATAGTACATAAATATACCTTAGGTATTCTGAATAATAAATTACAAAAGAAATTGAGTCTCAGATATATTTAATTACAAAACATGTATTAGAGATAACAAAAAAATAAAGAAAACAACGATTCGCTTCGGCGAAAAGCAATTAAATATAATGATTGTTGTTTGAATCGAACTTTGCGTATTTACACACGCTTCCGTACAGTTGTTCAATACTACGGATTATTATCACACATTACGAATTGAATCAATTAATTTATCCACGATTTGTGGACGGGCATTATAATTATTATCGTACATATCAGTGTTCAAAGTTGAGGTCTCTGTATCCTCATAAATGATATCACAAACGAAACGTAAATGTATTTCCCGTATGTAATATTAAACGGAATAATTTACCACGTCATCATCATCATCGTTATCGTTATAATTATTGTCATCGATTTGATAGAAGGTTTATTCATTATACATAATTAATTCCCATGAAAAGCTTAAAATACGTTGAAAAATTTGAAATACATATTTTCAGCAAACGCAACGCTTGATACGGTGTCCAAAATTGTTGAAATAGATTTTGAATGCCCTACAGTAAATTGATCGATGGGAAGACCACCAACAAACCGGAAACCGAATTGGAAGGAGAAGACGAGGAATAAGGGGCGGCTCGGTTTTCAGGTTAATTCAATTACAGGCCAGTCGTACTTAATCATTACAGATCACTATAAGGGGCGTAAAATATAACCCCAGAACTAAACCGTCCCTAATATAACGTTAAAGGATGATCAACGTGCTTCGGATATAATTTAATCTCTGGACATTGATGTGCAGTGCGTGTCAATTAAACTCCTTGCTGTTTTGATTGTAACACGCGTGCGTAAATAAGTTGTCCATAATCGCTCATCTCTACATCGCGTGCTTAGCACGAGTGAAAATTGAAATAACAATTTTCCAAGTTTTTCCACTCTACGGAGTAACAGAAAAAAAAACCTAATTTGCTACTCATGCGGTGAATCTTTCAGAGAAGTTTTACACATTGCAACCAACAGAGCTAGCTGATAAAATTGACCAGAATAAAAAACTAAAAAATTGGTAGACTTTTTTTTCCTCTTTAGACTAGCGCGTAATATGAATCTTCGGTTTCTCTGGAATCGGGTTCGATAAGTTTGGTGAAAAAAATAAAAGGAGAATAATCTTTTGATCCCAAACATCGAAATGAAATATGTAATAAAATTGTGACTTTTGCAGAATAAGAACCACCCTGATAAAGATAATTGCATTTTTTGTTCAAAGAACAAAAGAATTTTCTTTCACGTTGAAAGGTATAATATCAATAACCGTTATGTATTTTCCTGGTAAAACAGATATTGTTTAATTTAAATCAGAAATTGACGTATCTCCGATAAGCTATACGAGCAGCTCTCCAGGCGCTACGATTTTGTTTTTTTTCTCCCCCTCTCATGGAGGCTGCAGCGGGCACGATATCAATTCGAATAACGTCAGGGCTGGTAATTTTTTTTACTTCACCAAGTAATTGACACCCCTCCCCCCCTCCTATGACGATATCGCACGTGTGTGTCAGAAATTTTTGAAAAAAAAAAAAAACGAAAGAAAGAAGGAGAGAAAACGAATTCGAATTCGAAAAAACTCATCAGCAAAGAATTATATGTATCTAATATAGATAAGTTGACTTACCAGAATCAAAGGTGATTTCGCTGAGCATGATCCACCTCGCGGAAAAGTGTAGTCTAAGTTTAACGAATTTCCCAACTCTGTGATGAAGTTTTATGGTTATATTTCTCGATGTTTCAAATATCTTGTCCTCCATGTACGTGTAAGTTATCGGTTCACCCGTGTAATATTTACCACCAACGCTGAAGAGGATGTCGACTTGTGAGAATACCTGAGGAAAAGATTAAACAAAAAAAATTTTCATACTCTCTTCTTTTTCTTTTTGTTTCTTTTTAACACACACTTTTTAATATCAATTTTTACGACAGAAATAGGACAATGACGGACGGGATATTGGAACAGGACGAAGCTTCGTTGAAAATTGAACAGGAACAGGTATAGGTGTAAAATAATATATTGCATCCAGCGATTGGAAAATTCTCTGATTTCCATATAGCGTCATAGAAGGAAAGTTTAGTGTGTCTTTAAAGTTTGATGGGGTATATGATCTGGTTATAAATCAAAAGTGTTATCCTAGTCGTTGCAGGCCAAGCAGGAACTTCATATATGTATGTATATATAGTCAATATGTTGGTGGTGATATATTCAAAAGTTTCAATGGCACCCGTAGCTGCAGAGTAGGTGAAAAAAAAGAAAGGAAAAAAACTAGTACCTTATAAAAGTAGTTGAACAAAAAAACAAAAAAAAAACAAAAAACCAAGGAAAAAAACTACGTTAAAGGTACGGAAATATTTATCTAGTAAAACGACCGAGAAATTCTGCAGGACTGTAGAAAAGTGAAAAAAAAAAAAGAAAAAAAAAGTAAAATTATTTGCTTTTTTCTTTTTTTTTCAGCAACTCCAGTTTAATTTTCTGCTTTGCTCTGCGCGGTATCCAGGTGCGTTGTGAGCAAAAAAAAAAAAAAAAACAGAAAATTACGTAGACTACGTGCGCGAACTTTGTATATTCGTTCGATGTGAATTTTTGCCCAGCGCGCTATGAAAATATTGATTCGAACCGCGTCTGAATGATATCGCTATATCATAACTCCATACACGCGAATTACAAAAATTTTATTCGTTCAATTGAAAAGAAGAAAAGAGAAGAAATGAAATGAAATGAAAAGAAAAGAAAAAAAAAGAAACGAAACACAAAACAAGAAATAGAAAAAGAGAGTGTAACTGCAAAAGAACTAGAGCAAAATAAAACAAGTATGCTTGGAAAAAAATGAAAAAAAAATGAAAAAGACAAAAGGGAATCCAATTTACGTGAACCAATTTAAAACAGTTTGCCAATTTGATTACAGGTACGTACACGAAATTTTGGTACATGGATTTGGGTTTGTACGTACATATGTGTGTACATGCATATACGCGTATGTACTTTACCTCCACTCCATGTGTCCTCGAATAATAAATCGCGTACTGCATGTCGACGACGGATAGAAGGCACTACGTGAAGCCAAATTTGATTTTTGCCCGATTCAATTTTACCCTCAATCACGTTCGAGGCGTTTAACAAAATTTTGTAACCTATACACCCCCTTGAAAAGCAATAAAAAAAAGAAAGAAAAAAAAACTCACCAAAACTCTAAATCTTCACGGATAAGGTTTTCGTGTTAGGGTTGAAAATTTTGACTGCCCGATGATTCGCGAATGGAATGAACGAAAAAAGAAGATAATCGTTTCAATTGTGGGACCCATAAATTTTGACATCGTGATATTCATGTTTTGTTTTCTCGCTAGCTTGCGTTTTGAATTTGCCTGGTTCGGATAAATCTAAAAATCTTACGCGGGCACAAATCGATTCGTGTATTTCATCACCGCGTCAGAGATTTCATTCTATTATTTTGTCTACACTGGTATACGTGGCGTATATTTATCTGATTTTCGCAAATTTCATCGTATCGCTGACAGTAATACCTTTTCGAACCCTCGTCATAACGCCCGACGTTTCATAGGTCGAAATATGATTGAAAGAAATTCATGGGTGATTTTAGGTGTACCCGAAACACATATTGCTCTCATATGAGTATAGCTGTATATAATGTGTTTCGTTTATTTTATACACTTCGATCCTACGGCAACGGATATGAATAAAAAAAAAAAGGGAGGAAATATAGGAAATTTCTCTAAAATGAGAATAATATGTAAAATACGAGCTAAATCAGCTAAAATTTTTCTAATGACAATTCGTGCACTCTGCCGTTCGGCGAACGGCAATAAGAATATTCGCTGGATTGGGGCGGTTTATTTGCTTGGAAATTGTACACCGGTAATAAATTTTGCATTCGTAGATGAGGTTAAGCGGTAAGTATAAGGAGAACAGGTATGCATTACAAATATATATATATATATATATAAGTGTATATGCGTATTATACAAGTTACAACTTCCATAACGAAGGTTGGTAAGAATAAGGACTGGATCAACCACCATTACCGGACGGACTAGCCACGGGACAAACGACTGGTAGACACGCGACGTATCATCACGTAGAAAAAGGGGCGGGTATTAGACGTATTATATACTACGTACCATATATGTACGTATTTACGTCTCGGAAAATAGAAAAAAGTAATATAAGCTCAGAGGGGAGGGAGGATGAGGAATTAGAAAATAGAAATAGTAGAGAGAGAGGGGGAGGAGAGACAGAGAGAGAAAGAGGGAGAGAAAAGGTACATGAAAACCGCCACAACCTGCATAATTAAAAACGGATTGATCAACGTGATAGGTACAGACGACACGCGACGTTACCCCGGGCAATGGCCGAGGGCGTTAATATTATATCTGAAGGTTTCTGCTCCTGCAGACGACGAAGACGATTTTCCATGTGTGCAAGGACTATAATCTATCCGATGATTAAGTATAGTACACCGTAGATAGGATGCATACGATTTACCGCGCTTGTTTATACCGCAAGCGCATACGAACTCCGCGCAACGGGATTACCCCCATGAACCAAAAAAAACAAAGGAAAAGGAAAACAAAGGAAGAGAAAAAAAAAATTGTTGTACTAATCGAAAGAGAAAAATAAATATAATAAATTATTTGAGATCTACAGGAAAAGTTAATTTTCTTATCTTTTTTTGGTACGAATTACAAGAAAAATCAAACCGTTATTCAGATTTTAAAAATATGAAAAATATTATTGGTACAGCAAGATTTTTCCAACCCTTTTTGTTTATCTTCAAACTCCTAGAGCGTTCTCATTGTAGTCAGCAAAAGATGGATATTTTTTTAACTTCCAAAAGTCGAAATGAAAGATTTACTTTTTTCGGTTAAGGTAGAAGACAGAAAAGAAAACGTAGAAATTGGTAAATTAATTCAGTTTTCAACCACTTTGAAAAAAGCCCGTCTCTCCAAAACCACCCCCTGCGTAACGTTCTGGTATACGACGATTAGAAATTGCATCTGCTTCTGAAGAGATTTTAAGAACCGGAATTTCGGTAATATGAAAAGTAAAACCCTCTTTTATTGGTTGACCGACCGCACAGACTAAGGTCAAAGATTTTCATATGCCGCTAGATGATTGACATTTTTATTTCGCGGAAGAGTTTAAGTCTTGACTCTACTCATGGTTGAATGATCGTACGATGGATATTAAATTCGGCTCACGATTTCAGGGTGATTTCACCGTAGGGAAGATACGGGGTATTCGGGTAGGTCGGTGACAAACCGCGAGAGCCAGCGAGCTATATCAACCGAATTCCAACGTCGAGTTGAATTATCGCGTCCATCATTTTTTCATTTTAATTTATTTTTTCATCTTTTACATCATCGTTTTTTTTTCTGTTTCGTATATCACATTTCACGTTTCAATGTTTTATTTCCCCCTTCATCACGCGTACGGCGCGTGAGGGGAGAAAAAATACTTCTGCAGAGTGGTAAAGCGTGTGCAACAACTGCAGCGTATGAAGTGTACGTACCTGTCATTAAACCGTCAAATACGGGAGGAGGGGTAAAAGCAAGTTCTTCTTTCTTTTATTTCATTCCCCCCTCAGATATACCGTGTAGCAGAGATCTCATCCGATGTGAGCGGATATGGTATATGTGTACGGTTGGCATCTGCATAAAATGCGAATTAACGTATATTTCTCAGTCGCTAATAAACATCCCGCCCGTAAAGAAGACGAGGTAGAGTAGATTCCGTTCGAACTCCGTTCAGCTGGTAGTAGTAAAAGAACTTTTAGCCACTTTTAATTACCCTCATTTTATCATCAGGCGACCTACTCCTCGGGTATACGCGACGATTCATTGGAATTTATACGAGGACGCAGCAGGTGCGGTGCTCTGCTCGGAATCGTCAATTTTATTTCGTATTGGTATTTGGGTACATATACCTCGGATGTCGGGTATTTTGAATGAATGGAATGGAGGAACGACTGGCGTCTGTTTCAGATACGTACGAACCGTATGGAAACGCGTTTACGTATGACCAAAGCTTTGTTCCTGCAGGCGTTGGCGTTGCGGGAAAGGTTGGTGTTTCGGTTTTGGTACGGAGTTGTGAGTTGGAGGTTTGGGGTTTAGTTTCGGGGGTTTTTGGTGGTTGTGAGTGGGTGGTGGTGGCGGTGGTTTTGGTCGGTTGGGTCGTTCGGGTCGCTTGGGTCGCTCGGATCACAGTCTATTATCGCGTAACGCCGCCATGTTTCATTCGGCGGCTTCCGTTGAAGGGGAAAATGTTATTTGGATATCAAAGATGCGCTACCAAAGCCCCGTAAACCCTGACAGAGCTATTGTGAGGGTGGGTTTATGAGCTCGACGAGAGAACGGGCATAAAACTGGTCGGGTAACTTCAACCGACGAAGAGAAACGAAGAGAGGAGGAAAAGGGATCCTCTCCTAGATCCTCCAGAGGTAGAACTCTCTCGAGCAAGAGATCCCTGGAACGGAACGGGTTACGGAATAGACGCGGGACACCCTCAATATCCGGGGGACCAGTCGAAAGCTTTCGTATATATCCAACCGCGGCGATGGAAGAAGCCGAACGTAGACGATGTAGGTATTGGCATATTCGATTTCTCCTAGTTTCTTTCTATCTTTAATATATAGGTACCTATGTCTACATACATAATGTATTTCCTTCATACCGTACCGCGATGTACGTCCTTAGACTTAAACTCGAATGATAATTTGAACATCCGGTTGGTTCAAAGCCGGAAATTAGCCCAGAGATACCTACCCCCGTGTCTTATTGCGAGCGAAAAGGAATTAAGGAATTTTTCAACCTTGTTGAGATAGCTCGTTATTAGATTTGAAGAATTCCCGAAGATTCAAGAACGGAACAATTGATCAACTGCGATGATTATTCATCAGTCATCAAATTGTTGTTTAACTTTCCAAATAATCATCAAAGCGATCTACGATCGTATTCAAAATACGAGGGTAGTGTTTGAAAAAGTTTGAAATTTGATCGGAGAAACAGACTCGATAACTAGTTATCTACCCACTAGAATGTGCCCTTCCGAAGGCTTGGAAAACCGCGATTTTGGAATGAGGTTCTTGATTCAATTGGTGAGATTTTAGGGTGACAGGGATTATGGAAAGAGGGGAAGATGAGAAGATGGAAAGTAGTGGGCGCACTGCGTCGTCGAATGTACAATGGGATAACGCCAATAAAGCTACCGCGCGGTGTTGGAGGTTGCCGAGAGTCCGTATAGTAGCTGGTCTGGCTACGAGAGACATTGAGATTCGGTCGGTGCTCCCTTGATAAAGCGTCGAGTGGAATATTCAATCAACCGGGTATGGAACAGCGTCACCATGGCTCGTGAAAGAGAGGAGGGTAGTGTTAGGAGTACGAAGGAAGGTGGTGGTAGGAATGAGTCCGTTCGCGCGTCTTCTCCAGCCTTTACCTTCCTCCCTCATTCCATTCCTTATTCTCTCGGTTATACGGCAGAGCCTGTTGATCGCCGGTCTGGTGCTACTTTAGTATTCCGAGTCAGCTACCGGGTAGCTACGCGGAGCATTGCCCGACGTTTCAGGGAGTATAAGAGACGGGTCCAACTAAGCGGAAGCGATTCCTCAAACTCGGTCACCCTCGGCCGCTTTCCGAGGTGGGTAAACACCCGCGAGATAATGGCTACTTTGCGCGAGGCGCAGGTACCGGTACGAGACCAGAATTTCGATTAGCCACTTCCAATCGAGTTTACTAATTAAAACCGGATTAAATCTTTGACTTTATCATCCCTCGTTTATACACCATTGAAAATTTTCATCAGACATCATATAACACTTACGGTATTTATTTATCACCCCTTCCAGGGAGTGTGAGAAGAAATTTCAAAAGAATTGATCACTCGCTATTGTGGCGGTGGCTTGTAAAAGAAACATACCTTATCACGGTACAGATTGTCATGCAAATTTTGAAGAAGGTAAACTTTGATGCATGAGAAAATTAAATCTTCAGATTCCGTTGAAATTTTATCAAATTTTATCGTTTGTTTTTTTTTTTCCCCCTACGATAAATCACAGCTGTAGCTAATACATCACCTCAGCCGCGTGTGTTATTGTTCGTGAATAGTTGATAAGAATTTTTTTCATTTCTTACGTTAGAAGCAAAAGGTTATAACGTGTATTACATACGATCTCATAGACAAGTTCTAGGACTCCGTTGTCTGGAAAGTTTTACCTCACGCACGGTATTTTGTTTTTCATGTTCTTTTTTTGTTTTCGTTCTCTCCAGGTGCATATATACAGTATAGTTCAGATGCAAGGTAAGGTGGGAATACTGTAGGGTGCAGTCGGGGTATAGCAAATAGAAGAGTATGAGAAGTAAAAGTAATATAAAGTAATGGAATGTTATGAAATATACTACCAACCTGTACGTCTCGGGTGAACTGGTTGTTGCTGTATATATGAACGGCGGAGAATTCCCGCACCTGGTCAAACTCGAACTTTATTTCAAGAGGGTGCCCAGATCTGGTGTCGTTCCGCCATCCAACCCAACCCTGGCTTCTATCGAAGTCGTAGAATCCCATCTTAAAGTTGTCAGGACCCGTACGACCGTCTGTCAACTGTCCCAAACCCCGTCTGAGGTCTCCGTCCCAATGACCGTCGTACGTTGCGTCAAAAAACTCCCATCCATTACCGCGCTTGTCACCCTGAGGCATCGAATACGATACCACACCATCTGACATTGAAAGAAAAGGTAAAAAATTCAATGATATATCATAATAAACTCGAGTTTATTCCTCGTTCTTTTTTTACACTCACCCGACCAATAGCATCCGTAGAGTTCAACCCTCATGCACACTGTTCTTCTGTGGTAACTGTACGGTAAAAATCTGACTTTGCTGGCGAGTAGAGGCGGTGAAAGCTCGTACTTTGACTCCAAATACGTGTTAGTGTTGCCTATGATGACCTGAAAAAGTTGAAAGCAAAAAAAAATGTTGATAAAAAACTTTAAGGTGTAGGTCGTCTAATTTTTCACGCGTTAAATGTCACGTTATCCGTTCTTCCGGATCGATTGCTGTGTGGTACCGTAAATTAACCAAGGTCTATTAAGTTTCCATATTTGTACATCAGCGCGTGTTGAATTTAAAGGGTGGTTTTATAATTATGTGTATCTTTTGGTCAGCGCAAGTCGGATGGATATTCGTTGGTAATGTTAACCAGTGGAAGGGTCAGCGATGTTGGAAAATTAAAGCGTGACGGTTATTTGCTAGGGTTGAGCTTGTTTACTCCTTTATTTACATCCTAATCAATCTCGCGTTCCAATTCAATCAACCGAGCTGCCCGCACGGCCCAGCCACCGCTAGCATTTGGTAGGTAGAAACGTTCATTGTTCATTTCAGTGTAGTATCAATGGCAGGGAACAGGGGGTCGGTGTCTGTGTACTCGGAGTGCCTCGTTGTTTCATGTACAGCATTTTACGATCGAATTCTATATTTTATCTAACCCCAGAAAGTCCCGACGGCTGCCACTCCTCCGCACGTACGTGTACGTCTGTATTAAGTACACCGATGGCGCGGTTGTTACAATATTGATTCCACGTGTTACGGATTTATGAATAAAATAAAACGTTTATCTAGTTAGCCATCCATGCCATCACGCAATTCAACTTCTCTACTTATTTCTATGGCTTTAGTTTTACCTTCGTATACTTCACTTTGCTTTATTTCCTTACTCACAAACGCGGACGCGCGGGCGGGTGCCGGAACACGCGTGTTCCACAACACGACATTGCTTCCAATTTCCATGTGAGCATCGGCGAAGCAATATCCCGAGTATATCGCATGCCTAGGTCAGTCAAAGATATCTGTATACGTATACCAAATATATCTATACGTACGGAAGATAACGTGGCCGCGTTGCGTGACAATGCGTTTTTGCGGGCAGGCACGACATTCTCCGCACGTCCGCCTCGCTTGACATCGTCGTGTAACACGATTCTCTCGCAACTTCCCCATACATGGAAGTTCTTACCGGAGAGAAAAAAAGAAAAGAAAACAAAACAAAAAGGACAGGGTGGAGGGCATATAGAAGACGCCTTTCCGCTCGGTACTGGTGGTGGTAAGAAAGCTCCTCGCAACATTGTACATAACATAATACACGTATATACCTATGTAGACGTCTATAAGTTATATGTAGGTACGTTATTTTACTTGCGTCGCTCGTTTTCTCGCGGGTTACCCTCACCCCGGTTGCGTTCCCAGAGGTACAGTAAACCGTCAACCGCCCAGGACATACATAGCCGGTCGATTCTTTCTCATTTTACCGCACCTGGGACTCTCGGATGTTCAAGTCTAACAGCATC
Organism: Athalia cordata; assembly: GCA_963932425.1. NCBI lineage: Eukaryota > Metazoa > Arthropoda > Insecta > Hymenoptera > Athaliidae > Athalia > Athalia cordata. Next base: position 30,737,312 of record OZ010626.1, on the reverse strand, counting down.
TATAGCACCGCGATCCTCTTTACAGTTTCCTACGTCGCCTTTACTTCGTCTTTCGCACCCTTCTGTTTGTCAGCCAGGAAAAAGTGCAGTAGGAAAAGAAGGAGAGCGTTGCCGGCGGTGCATGGGGTATACGGTTATATCTATACAGATATATATTTCACTGAACTGCGGGGTATTATTTTTCATTACCCAACACCGCTGCACCTTATGGCGTAAAGATAGATTTCTTATACGCCCTCTCCTTCGTGCTACTGTTGAAGTAACTGAAAACCTAACGCGTAACTTATTTTCTATGAAAAATTTTCAACGGACTTTACGCTTGTACAATAGAAAAAGTTACATTCAGATATGAGATGATCTTATTTGTAATTTTTTTAAGTAAGTCTTTTTTTTCACAAACAGGTATAGGTATAAGTTTAACCTCGTGTCCCAAGAATCCATCCGACACCCTTGCGGGTAAGAAGGATACCCTTAACTACTACTTCAACCACCCAGACACGCCGCTCTCTGACCCTAACGCAATTAGCTTCTCCTCCTCCATCTACCCTTCCCACATTTCTCTTCTTCTTCCACCCCATAGATGAATATAGTGACTACCACTGAACCACGCCAGCATACGTCTGTCTCTTCTAGTGTGTTAAGTACCGAGTAATTGCCCACGTGATGTTGAGATTTATTATTACTTATTATCGAAATGATCAATCGAGGAATATTTGACATTCGAATTTTTGTTTTTCATTTTTTCTTAATTCATTCAACGCGATTAAATTTTGTCTTATCCAAAAATTTCGTTTACGTCAAAAAAAAAAAAAGGAACAAAAAACCAGAAAAATTAATAGACCGCGTGTTGGAATAAAAATTATATCTGCGTAATGCTTTATTCGAGTTGAAAAATGTCAGAACGGATTACGGGGCAAGCTAGTCCGCTGGATTACGCAGCGAGAGTTCCAGTCGCAATAATGGACGTAATTATAATAATTATTCTATGGCGTGACGATTATTATAACTCAGCGAGAGGTAAGAAAAATCGCTTATTATTTTCATGTTTTTTGTTTCTTTCGTTTTGTTCTCAATTTTCTTTTTTTTTTTCATACCTAATACAACGATCCAGGTCAAGCTCGCGTCATTTATAATACGTACGATGCGAAATGTATTTCCATCTTTTTTCTACTGTATTTACCTTTCCATTTATTGTAAACGGGGATCTCGATTTTGATCGAGGACATTAAAGACTTATAGGGTAGCTAAGTATAATACCTATATATATACACGTATATCTTCGAATCGTACATTTCTTGCAAAGCTTATCCGCCCGGAGCTCACAGAGCAGCAAGAACTTTGGATTATGCTAAAATTTTGCAAAGTAAACTGTGCAGAAGAAAGATCCTTTTGCCCGTAATGCTTTCAGCTGTTGGTCTTCTCCGAGAGAACCGAGGGACTCTTAGAGAGAGTTTAAAATTTCCTTGTACAATCTTACAATATCTATATGTATAGCGACTACTATTTTATTACTCCGCCATTTGTAATCTTATTTTATTTTACTTTATTTCATTTTGATTCTGTTTTTTTTCCCCCGTTCTTTCTCCCCCCGCAACGTGGATCAAAATTGTTTTTTATTTATCTTTCTCTAGCCCTTATTTCAAAAAATTTTATACTTACATCTATCAGTTATCAGCGGGAAACAGAAGCCGGAATCAATTTTTTATTTATTACTTATTTTATTTTTGTTTCTTTCGAAACGAACGAACGAAAGAATGATACAGAGAACGGAGGGTGTGAAAGGAAAACTGGTAAAATTCGATAGAGAGAAAAGGAAAAAATGAAAGAAAATAGTGTTCGTATATGAAGTAAAATTTCATTATATCGCTGTAACTTTGAAAGAACAATATTTTTATACGCCGCAATAATTTTTCTCTCCTTTTTATTCCGTACACCGAACGGTATATGACACTCCCTGTCTTTCAATTTACTTTGCCTTTTCATTTTTTTTGCTGATTTTTTTTGGTTCCGACTACTAGCTGAAAGCTCTCACGCTTCGTTCGAAAAATCCGGTCGCAAAATATATAACGAGTGAAACAAAGTATAGTGTACAGAAATATATATATAAAAACGAAATAATATCAAAGGCATAAAAAATCATCTGACGAAGCTTTTTCAGTGCTTTCATTTTGTTTTTTGCACTCTTCTTTTTTTCTTTTTTACTTATCCTTGTCTTTCCACGCCTTCATCGCACCTTTTCTTATATTTATATGTCTATGGTCGCGTGTCTATCTGTTTCGTGCGCCATATATTATACAAGGTGGGTACATTCGTATTTTTCGCACTACAAGTGAACCCGATTGTCGCAAAAACTGCGATTACAATACTCGGTATATTACAGTTTAAAAAAAAAACGTTCGCGTGACCTGTTACGAATAACAGTTAATGTATAATACGCGACAACATTTTGCTCGAACTTTATCTTTGTTATCTAATTTTCTTTTCATTTTTTCAATTCTCGTCCCTAAAATCAACATATAATTCTAGATTATCAGCTATAGTTATTCGCCATTTTTTTTGTAATTTTTAATGTTTTTTTGTTCTACGAGCGCAAAATTTTGCATAGCGACCAATTCATCCGAACCAGGTGTCTTGATAATAATTAACTCTGCGTGACAGATGATAAGATATTATTATCTTGAAATCTGAACTTCATCTGGAACTCTCATTGTATCGTGGGTTGCTATGTACAAAATTTCCCGCTAATCGATACCTTTTGTATACCCCACTGCATCTGTATTATACCTACTGTGTACATGTATTTACAATCCTAACGTATATAGCTACCAATCAGCACGGTTCACCATAAATTTGCACGTATGTATAATGTACAGGTTGATCAAAAATCTGCGAAGCAAAAAAACCGGCCAATTTAAAAATGTGAAGAAAATTATATACAAATCCTTGATAGCTTCCAATTGTTTTCAAAAAACAAAAATGAATCTAGAATTCACGAAGTTTTGCACGCAGTTTTTCAGATGTTCGCAAAAAATTATCGCAGAGTTGACAAATTTTGTGAAGAACAAAAAAAAAAAAAGAATCGAGTTACAACGAAATTAAGAAATAATTTTAAATACATATCAAAGTAGGTGCGGAACGCGAAGCGCAGAACGTCTGTATAGAGAGTAAAACGAGTGAAGTGTAGTCGTACCTATAGTATAGGTAGAGACTCTGGCGAGCAGCTAATGAGGCTCGGGAACGCCGTTGCACCGCGGTTTTTGACGTGCCTATTTATTATTAACGCAACCCAAAAAAGCTTTTGGCTGCGCCTCGAGCCTTAATTACCGCTGGCGCTCTTTTGAAGCGTCGGAGTCTACCCAGTCAACTATACGGCTTTGCCGTAGCTTCTTCTTCTCCCCCTTCAATTTCTTTCTTTCTTTCCTTCTTTCTTTCTTATTTTTTTACTTTATTTTTTTTCTTTACATATATATAATATTACTCGATGTCGTTCTTCGACGCCCGCTGTGCTTCACCCGTTTCTCGCGATTATTCCTCTTATTATCATCATTATTGTAATAAACGATTGCTGTCCCGTCATTCTCGTTGTCATCAACTTACCGCGCCGCACGTTAAATCACTTGAAAAAAAAAAAAAATTCGTGATCAAAGAGAAAAGAAAGAAAAAAAAATGACAAGAAAAATTTATCGCAGGGAGATTAACTCTTCTCGTTTTATATTATATACATATTCAAATATGCAAACCCGTATAAAAAATGAGTGTCATGAAAACCGAAAGATATTATGGTAATTTGATAATATTTTTATTGATATTATTAATTTTTCTTTCATAAGATTCAAATTTTGTTTTTATTTTGTACGGTTAAACAAGGTGCATACAGACGTATACTCTGAAAGAAATCTGTGAACAATGATGATAATGATAAGAAAAAAAGGGAAAGGTAAGGGTTTATATATATTGGTGAGAAAGCTCCGAGAAATTCTAAGGGTAAGGCGAGACAATAAAAATAGCAACCTAAAATCCCATCCTTCACTTTGGATGGGTGTTTGTTCGGGTGCAGGGTTTGCTGCCCCGCGCCCTTAGGCGATCAGCTGTCAATCAGCGATAACTTAACCCTTTGAAATATTGAACACAAAAGGGATTTGGGCGCGTCAAATCTTGCGGTAGCCACAAACAAGAAAGTGGGAATGCACATATATATATATTTTTGCAGAGTTTCGTAAGTGGTAACGGCGGTGCGTCGTATTCTACGACGACCCGCGTTGGCATCGTGGCCTGGTTTTAGGGTCAGGGGTAGGTCGAGGGTTGCGTCTATCAACTGTATGTAACTACATAGATGTATATACACATATATACATACGTTTACAATGGCTATCCACTTGGAAACTATAAATCAAACTGTCCAAACTTTGGCCTTCTTGTAACCAACGAACCAACCACCCAACCAACCAACCAACGAGCTATATAAGGTATTGCACTATATAATATCCTAGGCTCGAATTCACTATACGAATTGTTAGCGAAATATGCGTTTCGAAACTTTTAGAATACCGTGCAGTAATATATGAGGTGAAAAAAAGAAAGAGGAAGAAAAGGAAAAGAAAAAAGAAAGAATGTAGTTATATGGTATAGTCCAATCTCAGGCGACGCGAGATTTCAAACCGAACATTGACAATGAAATAAATTTACATTTTGTTTTATTTTCCTAAAACCGATGGGCAGATAATTTTTTCGCGTACGAGTTTTGGTTACTTAATTCGTAAGACTACAATGGTTTTTTTTTTTTAACATTCGTTTTTTTATGTATAACGACGTTGTTGAGGTTACCATTTACATCCGCGTGTGGCTTGTGATACTCGCGCACACAGTAGCGGGAAGATCAAAGTAACGTAGTATATAAATTTTCTATATACACGTATATACAGTGTGGTATAAAATTGGTTTCCAGGTTCCAAGATAAGCGGCTTATACACGTAAGTTTTAGCCATAGTAATCCTTCTCTAATTCTTTGCTTTGACTGCTTTGAACTAACGTCGGTTACTCGTCGGAGATGCTGCAGCGCGAGCAACTCGCCTCTTAACTCGTCGCAAAGATGCCAGAAATAATAATCTTCACTTCTAATGTATTATACATATATACCAGCGTAAGTATGTACATGTACACTACATACACACACCTATATAAGTATAAACACATAACCGACGCAAGACGCGCGTCGCGGAGTTTTTACCGTTCTTTTTTCGCTATACAGCACCACTTTAATCGTAATTGAATTATTATTTTAGGTGATGCGTACGTCCGGCGCTCCCTAAAAATTTCTATATCGCCTGCGAACACACGTCAGTAACGAAGTGTAACTATAAGGCGCGATGCAAACTCGGCAAAGAGGTAGCTGTATACGTATTACTCCACCATACCTACCTACGTATACGTTAAAAAGCTATTTCAAGCTTTCGGCCTGCGCTTTTAGCTTTCAAAGCGAATGAAAATCAAAACAAAATAACGCAAAAGTATAAAAGTATAAAGCTTTGCCGACTTCATACTATACCATTCATACTACCATGCATATATATTTATATGTAGAAAAACTCTTCGGAACGCACCACCCGTACATACATCGGCTATGCACGTTTTATGTGTGTGTATACATTTTTTTTCGTCTTTTTTTTCACGGCTCTATAAATAATGTGTAGATATATGTACATAATATGATACACTATAAATTCGCGCAGCATATATATCGCGAACTGTTATTATCATTATTATTGTTATTGTTATTAATATATTTATTTGTACATACGTATGTACAGCTGTTCTGGTACGTCGTATAAATCACGCTAATAGAACATTTATATCAATCTCACCAGGCCAAGACCTTTCCTTATATAAATACATATGCGTACATTGTACATATGTGTATAACTATATATACATATACCCCATCCGGAACCACCCTATGTATATCTACATCGACGCGGAACCGAGAATGGAACACCGTACTTAAGGGGTGTGTAATATCATTCGTTCGTGTTTTAATATTGATGAACCTTCGGTGATTCCCCGTTCCACTTTTTTCTATCTTTTTTTTTTTTTCTCTACTAACAACGCGTGTGTATGGGAGGTATTGCTGCTAGCTACGAGATATAGAACTATAACCTTTATCGCGGTCCGAATTGCAATACCCACTTTACTGGTTTCCGTGGGAATTAGTTCGACGGTGTCTAACGTTAACACATTCTTTTCTTCCCCAATTCGTACGTATACTACAGTCGCACTGGTAACGAGCTTTCCCTGGTAAAGATTCATTGCCATTCTCCTTCGAGCTGTTACCGTTTTCACCCAAATTCCCGGAGGAATAAACCCGCCCCGAATCCTCTTTTTTTATTTATTTTATTGCTATTGTTATTATCATTATTTCTTCGCCGTGAGTCTATAAGGTTGTTCCATTACAATGAAATTACTCTTCTGACGTGGTTGAACTTATTTAAAATTTAGATTTCGGAATATTATCGGGATGGCGTTCGAAAATGTAATGGGGGTTTAGTTTCGATCTTTACAATCGTCCGAATACGATAAAAAAAAAATTGTTTCTTTTCTCCCTCAAACTATTAAATTCAAATTTGACCCAGTCTCGAAATCATTACGTGATTTTTTTTTGGTAAATAAAAAATAATGCCTTGTCCATCTCGTGACAAAAAAAAAAGAAAGAAGAATAAGCAGCTTTAGCTTGTTACTTCAAAAATATTCACGATATAAAATCCGGGTTGATGGAATCGTCACGTCAAAAGAAGAAGGCAAAAAAAAAAACCAACAAAAAAAAGGTCAAGGATAAAATACGATAAAATAAATTGAAAACCAACGCGAAATTCTCCGATAAAAAAGAAAAAGAATAAAGGAGCGAGGAAGAAAAAGAAATGAAAATAAAATTGCTGTCATAGCGCAATTATAGTTCGTGATCCGGGAGAATTAAAATCAGAGTAGGTACTCACCTCTTCGCCCTTGACGTCTCTGTATCGAATCCACTTTCCTAATTTGGGACGCCAATATTCGAGTAGATACGCTTCCGCGAATTCAACACCAGCCCCGTTTCCGAATCGTCCTTGTGTTCCGGTCGCAGTGATCATGTGAACTGTATGTAAATCGACTTCCAACCACTCTTTTGGTTCGGTTGTTATTTGTTCCTTAGGACACCAAGCACCGCCGTGATTTTCAGTACGTATCCTGCAAACCAATTAAAAAAAAAGAATAGAAAAGTTCATTTACCGATTATTATTGTTATTCGTTATTTCGCGGTGTATATAAGGGAAGGAAACGAACTTGCACCTCCGCAGTATGACAAGTAAAAAAAAAAAAAGAAAGAATACATTAAAAGGATGGAAGGATGGGAAAGAGGAAAAAGAAATTTTCGCCAAGGTTCTTTTTCGATTGGATTTGGATTTATTTGAAAAGTAAATTCAAGTTTTACGCCCTGTGAGAAGGGAGTAGTCAATCAACGTAAGACGATGAAATGGAATGGGGTGGAAAACGGGCGAGGGTAAGAGGAGGAGGGAAAGCTGAGACATCGTTACGTTAAAATCGAGAGAGCATTTTCAGCGATTGACATTTTCGTATTCGGTAAAATCAAAATCGATTTTATTTCTATACACAGGAATCCGGGATTTTAGGGTGGAGTTTGAAACACCTGAACTCGTTTTGTTGCGGATGGTGAAATAATACAATTTGACTTCATCCCTCGTTGACATGGTGACAAAAATATAGAAAAATTAAAAAATAAAATAAAACTGTGTAAAATTGTAAAGTGAACACTTTAGTTTTTTTGATCTTAAAAAGAGAAAGATATCCATAAGTGGTAGAATTCTTCTGAATAAAAGATGAGAGAACGAAAAGTAAAGAGTGAAATGAGCCGGTAAGAAAGCCAAAATGGATCTACATAACGGTGCGAAAAGGACAACCTTTTTTTAATTGCCACATAACCTTATTCACGCACACTCGCACGACGTTCGTGTTATCCTCTATTCACGTTATACTGATGTATACTATGCCTCGCGTATAAAATTATGATAACAATTTCGTGACAATTTTTCAAGAACACAATAAAAAAAAAAAAGAACAAAAAAAAAAAAAATGAGATATATAAACCTTCGTGTGAATTCTTTACACAGGCGGCCACAGAAAATTTTTGTTTTTTTGTTCCGAAAATACGTAAGAAAAAAAAAAGAATAAAGAAAAATGTACGTAAGGCGAAGGTTTCCAGCGTATCGTGAGTTGCTTGTTGGAGTACTTCAACCTCACGTTTCCACAGGTTCCGTGGAGCACGTATACAGAAACGTGGGGTAGTTTTTCTCTATCTAATCTTTTTCTTCTCCCTTTTTTTTTTTTTATTTACAGGATTGCCATTTTGCTAAATAATTCCAGGTGACAGAGTCCGTAATGCGCCCGCGCTTTCGCGATCTCCGGGCGTAGAGGTAGGTATGCTTATATATGTATTACGTAGGGGTGGGTTTTATATACGGGCAAAGCTATACAATTCGCGATAAATGTTTGAAGTGGTTTACTCCCCCGCTCTCTCTCTCTCGCTCCGTGCTCACGAGTTTTTTTTTATCATTATTGCATTCTTTTTTCGTTCGGTTTGGTTTATTTTAATTTTCTTGTTTTTTCCCATTCTGTTCTCTCTCATTTTCGCTTATTTTCTTTTTTCGTCGCGACTCTCTCGCTCTTTCTCTCTGCGGATTGATAGACGGGACTAAATTGGTCGGAAGAGCTGGGGACCAGCTTAAATTTTCAATACGCTGTCGCAAATATCAACCCTGGAGACAGCCAACCGTATAAATCGTAATGCACCCCGCGTCTACCATCCGCATACCCCTCTGCATATGCGGATACGCGCGGTATATAACTGATGCAAAACCGGACGAATCCATTTTTTCGTTTATTTTTTTTCTTTTGACAAAATAATTCGCGTCACGAAACGTTGTTGTATTCTTTTTTTTTCTTCGATTTTATTTGATTCATTTATTTATTTTTTTTTTTTATTTTTTTTTAAATGTCACGAGGATCGAAAATATAAAAAACAAATAATTAGAAACAGTAATACAAGCAGGTACTGAAAGAAACGAAAATTTTGTTCCAAAACTGATAAAAATAAAAAAATTGTAGAATTTTTTAATAGTTACTATATCATTTTTCCATTACTACATTTTACGCATTGTTTTATTCTTTTCTTTTTCCGAATATATTCGTCAGTCGATGGCATCCCTTCATTTTCTGGACGTCCGATTTCTATCCGTCTTCGTGTATCTGAGGAAGGGGTGAACCGATGTCAGATGCGTGTTTTATTGTCCACGAAGGCGTTATTTCTGAATTGGATCTGTCGTAGACGTGTGTAGGTATATAGGGTGTGGGTCAAGGTTGGAACGTGAAAATCGTGTTGCAGGGATAAAGGCGTTCATTTCCTCTTCTTTTTCTTCTTCATACACATATATATAGGTATATTTTTCATTACGAAGGGGTGATTTTTCCTTTTTTTTTTTTTTTTAGAACAAATTCCTTCGAGCGATCGTCACCCAGCTAAGCGTCACGATACGGTCGAGCGCGGGTGTCGAAGTGACCAGATTTTCATCTACCAATGACGGTGATAATAAGAATAGTAATAATGATCGTAATAATAATAATGATTACAATGAGGAGCTGGTTTTCTCCATCCACTCCGCCAATTCGATTTATCTTAATTGTGATCTGAGCGAGGTGGGTAGGTACTTCAGTGAAGGAGAAAAGTAGAAATTAGAAGACCATGGTGTCGAGGAGGGACAAAAAAAGAAATGGAATAAGAAAAAGAAAAAGAAGAAATAGAAAGCGCGAAGCGGAAATTTCGCGGGCTTTTTCTTCTCTTCCTTTCCTTTTTACTGCAGCAGCATTAGCAGCAGCAGCAGCAGCAGTAACACCGCAGAAAATGGGAATTTCTTTTATCTTTAGTTTTTTTCTTGTACACGTTTTCTGAGACAGCTTTTTCAGTATACCGACAGACACCCAAAAGGTGTATTGAATTAGATGATGGCGAAGCGCGTGCGGAGGTCGCATCAGGTCGAGGTCGAAGGTCGGAGGTTATGTTGAAAGTAGGAAGAGAAGAGGGGGGGGGGGGGAGAAGGTTCGCATTTGGCGGTCGGGGGGCCCAGAGCTCATCAGAGTTAGGGGCCCATTCAGCCGGTCATTGTCTGCGGTAATGGAATGTATTAATATCAGAGCAGGAGTTGGCTCTGGTCTGCGACTCCCGCGGGACGCCAGGGCTACTCATATATAGGTACATATATATATATATGGATATAAACCGGGTCCACGTCCAGCGGCGAACCAACCGCGCCAACTGTCCTGCTCGAATGCGAACCGACTGCACACCAAACTCTTGCGGACTCAACTGCCCGGATTTGTTTTTTTTCACTTATTCGGCTTCAAAATTCTCGAAAATCTTGGACGACACGATTTCGCTGAATTGGATTCGACGCGTTTTCCCATAATAATAATAATAATGCCCATCGTACGATGAAATAATAAATTTATTGTGATAGAAAGGTATATCCGCCCACATAAAATGGTCGAAACGTTTACAGATCTACGGATTTGGAATTCAGGTCGCAAATCTCATAAAAACTCACCTAGCTTGATGCGGTCCAACATTAGCGCTGTCAAAACTTGAGCTTGCGACAATATCCGCGTCTTTTATCGCTCCGGATTCCATACCCAAAGGAGCGATGCATTGCGCTGAAAATAAAGAAATCAAATCTCATATCAATACATATCAAGAAATGGATTGAATGAAAAATTTATATCGAAAAAGAAACAAGAACTATTTTCCTCAAAGTTACAAAAATAATTTTTCTTCAATTCTAGAACGAACATGAAATTCGGAAAATTGAATTAGAGAAAATTGTGGTATCCTCTTTTTTTATTTTACTTCAAGTGTGACAAAGAAATTGCTCGAGTTCATTAATATCCTGAGGTCGGCAAAAAAAGAATTTTCGATGTACACTCGTCGAGTTGGATTCTGACTCAATTTTCGTACGAAGAAAGAAAAGGGCGTTCGTACCTTATCATCCATTAAAAGGCCCTAAAACATATGTATTGTCTATAGATCGGTCGATTTCTTGAAAAAAAAGTGTCCTTCGATCGAACCTCGCAGTGCGAGTGAAATTAGAAAGTAAAGAAGAAGTGATGTGTATCAAAATAGACGTGATGATATCTGGGCGAATGATTAAACCGAGTGGATATAAGGTAATACCATACACACGTTACGTATAGAAACGGTAGCGGAATAAGCGATGCGATTTCACGATTGGATAACGTCCGTGCAACAGCAGCAACAGTACATATAGAACGAGGGTACGGGGGGCCCGGCGGACGGAGAGTTCCTGGACCAGAACTATAATACGCCGTGTGGAAGCGCGCGGGCGAGAAGCGAGTAAAGAGCGTTTTCAACAAAACGACATATTATACATGTAGGTGTATAGAAAGGAAGGGAAGTGAAAACCGAGACCGAGACCGAAACTGAGACTGAATCTGCCTCGCTATAATATTCCTATCGGGGAACCCATCTAATTGTTTCACGGTACCTACCCATACCGTCTACCCTATACATTCCACTACCCTACTACGGGTCGTAGTACACACATCTACACCCATGGCTGAATCACCGGTGTTTCCTACCTACCTCTAACATATTATCTATTTATAATCTACATACCTACCTATATTATCCTATGTGGCATGTACGGATATTTGAAGCTATTTTCATGAGGTGCCTCTGTCAATAACGGGGTTAAAAGCTAGTATGGCGTATGGGAATGATAACATCTCATTCGCATTATACTGTTTCAGATTATGTATACCTAAGTTAAATGTCGAATGAAACAATTATTGCGATAATATGGTAGAAAATAATTTCAGTTGATGCTTCGCGGCCTGCAAGCGTGCGTTTGGACAACTTTTTCGTCCAGCTGGGCCGGCTACGAAAAGTTGTCCAAGCGAGCTTGTCCGCGAAGCGATTCAGAATCAACCTAAACGGGTGTACTAAGATTTTCCTGGGTAACAAGATTTTTTTTTCTTTTTCTTTTCCTTCTTTTTTTTTGGCTTCCGTAAAATATTTAGTCGCGTTATTTAATTTTGTTTTCTTTACTTAAGTGCGTGATAAACGTGAGACTGAAGATGAACAAGATAATCGTTGGTTATATTATACAGTTCAGAGAACGTTTCATCAACGCTTTTAATCTTATACGTACATCCGTTTATTTTCTTGACTTGCTGCAAGCGCTGGAGGCAACCGTTTCGAAAGTCAAAGGGTCATCGCTGTGTAAGTTCGTGACTATCCTTACAAAGAGGCTCTCGACCGCTACTGTTTATTTATAACAATTTTTGTTTCATCTTTTTTTTTGGTTTGTTTTACTTAATTTTTTTTTTTTTCATACGTTCGTTCTCAAATATTATGTTATATTTGGATCGAGATTCTAACGCTTAAAATATGAATTTAGTTTCAAATTAATAGCAAAGAATTGCAAAATTTGTTTCATTTTATTTTATTCAATACGTGGATTCTGATAAATAATTGTTTGTCATCGCCGCTTGGCACACGTTCGCGTTGGTGCCACAGCAGCTAGTCGATATATAAACGAGATACGGTAGCAGCGTCGGCTGCGGCGGGTGGTGGTGGTGGTGGTGATGGTATTAACCCGGTTAATTAATTAATCAATTAAATAATTAATTAGTTAATTAATTAATTTGCACCGGTCATATCAAACGAATATTGTTATACAGGAAAGTGGATACTGTACGTAAATATCAATAGCAGTGTACCTAAATTAATTATGCTCGAAAACAGACAGCGGGCATTTTGATATATAAGGTATAATATTATAAAAAGCAACCCTTTTTTTTCACCCTTCCTCCGTAATTTGCAGTATATGTAATATGCATCGTTGACAACAGTTTGAATTATACAATTTCGAATTTATCAAATTACGAATAGCAATGAAATTCCTTCGTCTGTGTTAGCTTTCCAGCTCGCTTTCCAGGTTGCGATGCTAGCGTTGTTTTCTATGCGCGCTATACGACTCTGGCAGCTTCTGCTGCTCAGATATTAACTTTTGCAATAAACATCGAGTAGTCCTCTCTCGAAACATTGTACATATGTGTACGGTGTATATTTATTATTATATACACATGATGTATAGATAGCTGTATTACTGTCCGCAGAATATTACCAGCTGGCATTTGCGGTATAAATCGATGTGCGGGACGCCGGTTCGCGTTTACGACCACCACCTCGATTGCTGCTGCAATCCGCGCGGCGCTTCCTGTCTTATGTATCTCAATACATGTCTGGTTGCTGTAGTCGATTCTGAGTACAGGAGGTACTACAATATCTGATACGTCGAACCAAAATTTTCTTCTTTTTTTTCTTCTAATGTGTAACATAACGATAACGAGTCTCTGCAACTTATTCAACACGATTTTTTAATTTTTTAGTAAAAAAGATGAAATCTAAAAATACATGTATTACCGAAGTCGATCGAATAAAGTGGCCAAATCGATAAAAAAAATAAAATAAATAAAAGTCCCAAATACTTCGTTGAACGAGTTTAGATTTATTGTACGGGTACAACCTCATGTTAATGGGCGCGACAATGAGAAAAAAAACATGAAAAAAAAGAAAAGGACGAGAAGGATGGGAAATCTTTTTTTTTTATATACCTATACGTGTACGCGCGTTGCAAGAAAGAGGCCGCCGGGCAGGTCCCTTTGGAGTTTTCACTTTCATTGTACGGGGTGATGGTTGCGCAGGTTGTTATGTATAACTATATATAACTATATGGGTATATATTATATACACGTGGAGATATCTACTTTCTAATGTATATGCAAAATGTATATGTATTTTATATGCGACGCTTTAGGGCGGACCCTCGCATAAAGTTGGCCCATTCAGGGGTTCTTCCTTTGTCGACAGGAGCGCGACGAAGACGGCCAACCGCTCCCCCGCAGAAAGATATCCTGACAAAACTCCCGTGAGCAGCTCGTAAATCAACCGATTAACCACTACCTACTTCTTTTTCCCTCTCTCCTTTTCTCGTTCTGTTTCTTTTTCTCTTTTTCGGTTTCTATTCATGTTCGTATAAGAGTGAACCGCAAAAAAGGAAAAATTACGTACAGGAATACTCGTAGAAATGTATGTAAGTGTAGAGCAATAAAGAGAAAAAAAGTGAAACGATCGAACGACGAAAATGAGAGTGAAAGAGATGAGGATGGGATAAAAGCCAAAGAGGATATAATGAAGGGATGAACAAATTTTTTATCCTGTGTAATCAAAAAGAAAAGAAAAAAAAAGGAATAGAAACAGAAAAAAAAACATTTTATATCTACAACCTTTGACCCGAGTACAAAGTTTAAAAATTCAAACCAAGAGACATGTACAACGATACAAGGGGATGTAAAATAAAAAATTTATCTATTTATATACCTGAACCTTTCTTTTACTGAAAATCGTTACTGTCGCCCTTGCCCTGATATAACCTACACCGCGTATATTCACCTTTTATATAAAATTTTTCAACCCCAGAAAAGATCGCAAATGTTAATGCTTCCGAAGAGGAATGAGAAAAGAAAGAGAAAGAAGGTAAAATGAGAGAAAGAAAGAAGCAAGTTAAAAGTAAAAGATGGGGGGAAAAAAAGGTGAAAACAGTCTGCTGACAGGAGGTCCCGACGCAGAGGTGGTTTGTACTTACAAAGGTCTACGCCGCGAGCCAAACAACCAAGGCTCGCCAGGAGGGCCAGGAACAGGAGGATCACGGCAGGTGACGCCCTCCCGGAGGAGATCCTGAGGGCAAATCCCCTCATCTCTGCAGCAACGACCACCACCTCACGCTCACCTCAATTCACCGCCCTTCATCTCCTGCACCGACCTGAAACAACGAATACACTTTAATTGTTACCGTAATCATTTTCAAAATAATCAGATGCGATTTACTCCGACCCTCAGCTTTCACTTTCTCATAATTGATTCTTCTTTCTTTTCTTTTTTTTTTCTCTCTCTCTTTTCTTCCTTTTGTGAAACGTTCTTACGAGCGTGATTTTCTTCCGGCTTCCGAAACGGTATGAGTTTGTGATTTTTTTCCCCCTCTTTTTTTTTGTTTTCGGTTTTCAGGGAGTCGGAAACGTACATATTTATGGTAAAGTAAACGTCTCGTGATTCATTTTAATGGGAACCATAAGTAATTGAGTAATGACAGTTTTTCCCGAAAATTTTCTACACATATAGACACGAGGACGAGGAGGTATGTCGTTAGAGTGACACTAATGGGTAGAGGGTAGCATTAATTTTCGAGACCACTAATTAATAACTTTCCATTTTTATTATTTGGTATTTTCATTATCGTCGGATAAATCCTTCCCTCTTTCTCTAATTTCTTTCTCCGTCCATAAGCTGCTGCAGAAAAGACATAAACTACGTCATAATATTTGATTTACAGTTTCCTGATCTCAGAAGCAATTAATTAAACGACTCCGGTCGCGGTCTTTCGGTACGAGGTAATTTTCTTGTTTTTTTTTCTCCTCGTCTTTTCGGTCTTCTGATTTCTTCTCTTTCAATTTTCGCGGTATACTCAGAGAAAAAAACATCCCGTTTCAATAGTAACGCAACTTTATTAGGTCTCGAATGATTTTTCATGTTTTATTTTTTACGTTTAATTCCAGACGGTGATTGCGTGAATTATTTTCTGTGTTATTATTGCAGGTACACTGCAGGTGCAGGTACATCGGAGAGCGTTGATATTGGTATCGGAGTTTCGAGCCGTTAAAACGAGCTTTGGGTCGAAGGACTTTGGTGTAGCGTTGAAAACCTATTCATTTGCATAGGAATGAGTTTATGCAGATGAATACGAGTGGATATATATCGATTGCAAGATATGGAAGCGGCATCTCCTCACCGACAAGTTCCACGAATACGACGAGAGACTAGACATACTATAGATATACACGCAGACATTCGTCCGCGCAAAAACTTTAGTCTGAAAGAAAGACAGGAAAAAGAAAAGAAAACTCTTTCAGATGCTCTGGAAACGAATGAAACGAAAAAAAAAGAAGAAATTATTTATTTCAAAAAATTGTAATGATCGAAAACGAAAATTGGGAGATTATATGGTTACACCATACGGGCGAGAATTCTTGTACATCTACGCGTCTGTAGTAATTTTACAAGGCATGGAGGATCGTGTGGTTAGTTTTATGGTAAATCGAAACGTTCTACTAAACTTTACTGCAATGTGAATGGGACAGAGAATAGCCGGACTGCATTCGTGCGGGGTTTTTGTCACCTGAAAACACGACGATGAACTTAACACGTTTTTACCAAACTATAACTATTAACGTTATTTTCGTGAACACTTTTGGTTTTATACGTATAATGTTACATGCATATACATATGGAGCCAACTTATTTCCTTACGAATGTGATTCCTAGTCGCAGTCATATAGTCCTAGTTCCGTGACCGTGTAATATAAGGTATGTATATTAAAAATGGTCAACGTAGTGAGATTACAGCTTAGGCTAATTGAATTTTTATTTAAATTATGCGTTTCACATTTTACATACCTACCATCTGAGCGACCTGATGTAAAATTAGAATTAAAATTGAAATAAAAAAAATAAAATACAACAATTATTTTTATAACCGAACTATTCGAACGATGTGCTATGCATGCGAGGAGATAATTTCACATCATATACACACATATAATGTACCTGTACATATACCTATAGTCTTCATTTCTCCGTCGTCTGCTGCACATACCATCGTGGCGGGGTATGTATTGTTATTTAAAAGGAATTTCAGTCCATTATTAACCCTTTAAATCGAAGGGATTTACAAGAAAGGTACATAATACCTGAGATTATGAATCCAAGGAACGAAAAACTAGTTAGATAAGCTCACAAGGTACTTTGCCAAAATTTAATAGAGCTTTTGGTATTAGGGAAAAGTTTTAGATATTCTCTTTTTCTTCGGTTTGTATTCTTTTTTTTCTAAATTTTATGATTGTTATCATTTTTTTTTTTCGTTCGTTCTTCTTTTCTCAACCAGTTAGAAATTCGGAAGATAGAGAGAAAATCTCTTGAGCTTAAACCGAAAGTTCTGATGAAAAATTAATATTGCAACTCAGCTCTTTGCGCTGAGGTATCACGGATACATGTGTATATAGATAGGTACTTATAGGTATTATACCTACACAAATACTCAGGAGTCTGAGCGTGTATTTTCAGCGTTGAAAATTGTAAGGGTTTTTGAAACCAAGAAAAAAGAAAAAATTAAACAAAAATACGCCGCGCAAAATAACATACCGAGATTTCAATCTCAGATTAAAAATACAGTCTGAGAAAAGAAGAAATACGAGTTTGAACGTTGTGTTGAGAAAGAAAAAAGGAAAATTAAAAAAGAGAAAAACTATCCACATATGCATGTACGTAAAATACATCACCACATATGGAATTTTAACTTTACTTAATTATCCGAATAAATGTCCAGCTATATAACATCAGTAGGAAGTCGGAGGCGCAGTGCAGCACGCGTATGTTATTCCCGTTAAAAATCTACAACTCAAAGTATGCGGCTGCTGCCGTTGCCAGGTAGCCGCCAAAAAAAGTAATAATAAAATTGACAAAACGAGAAAGAGAAGAAGAATAATATTAAATTAAATGAAATGAAAGACCGAAACCCCGCTGAGACGGTACATACCGTAAGTACAAACCTTGAGCTACGTTTACTCATGTTTTTCTGTTTTCTTCTTCACTTTTTTTTTTTTCTTCTTACTGTGGTTGATTAATAAACCAAGATTATTATTTTCTAATGAAACGTCGTCATCGGGATATTCTTATGTTATTTTCTTTTTTTTTCTAATGAGAACTCCAAGGATTTTAAAGAACTTTGGACTCGCTTACAAGTTATACCGGGGACTCAAAATCGACGCACAAAAAAAAATGGGGATGCTGTCGTGAGGGCGAATTTCGCAGAAAAATGAAAGAAACTTATAGAAATTATGAAGATATTAGGTATTCATTATTTGGTTTTTAGCCGTCGATGTCCAAAATTATACGTATCTCCTGTTACTCCTCGCTTTTATTCACACGATACGATGTACTAATTTTTCTTTCTTCGGTAGGAGTGATAATCGCGCTGCTTATATCGAATCCCCAAAAAATTGACGTGAGAAACGGGAATCCCGTAGCATAAGGTTTGCGCAATATTGCGAACGGGCAGTGTGCACTTTATATGAAAGCGAAGGGATGAAAATCGTCGGTTCGATTGGACAGGCAAAATCGGTGGCAGATGGAGTAGGAGTAGAAGGTTGAGGATGGCGGAGGAGTAAAGCAGACGCGGCGGTGTTGTGTTTGTCGGATCATCCCGAGTAGATTCATGCGGTGATCCTGAGATCGTGGTCGCGGGCACGCACCCGGGTATTTTCCTGGGGTGATTTTGGGGTTGGTTTACCGTGAGCTGACGTCAAGCTTATTGTTGTTTTCGAGAGACGAGAGATCGAGCCGAGACCCTATACATACTGTACATACACAGAGGAAGCGGGTTTATACACAGAAAAGCGAAAACCCAACCTGCAAACCAGAGGCGAAACGTACCAACCGAACCCAGGAAAATACCGCATTAATAATAAATCGTGCGGATCCATGCGTGTACCTGAAAGATACAGGCGCGTACCACCGCTTCGTGTATACCGTATATAATATATATATAAATATATGTATACATACTCCCGGTGTAATTTCCACGAGAGGATATAAGTCAAAAATTCAGAGAACCGTATAAAGGAAAAGATTTTTTACAACACGTGATCTCGCATGCAATGTCACGATTCATATATATGTTCGTACGTGTACACATGTAGTTTTCTCTACTTATGTAATATATATATAAACAAAAGATGACTTGAAAAATTGAAATTTCGAATTGTTATTATACAACATTGGGAGTCTACATTTATAACGAGATATCCCCTTTTCTGTATTCGCTGTATTTTACTTTACCACATCACTGTAATTGTATACCTTTGTGTATATAATATACACAAAGAAAACTGAGAACCGTCGGATATTACATGGGTGTGTATGTATGGTACAAAGAGCTTCTTTACCTCGTTCGAAACAACCGGCGCGTCGCGCGATTTAGAATTAGAGGTAAACGCTACTCGGAAATGCGTCCAAATCCTGTCTTCTCTCATCGTCAGCCTAAGTTTACATTTTGTCAAGAGAGAGAAAATTTAAGAAGATTAAGTCGTCTCTCCCTACCTTTTACCCCCCTGTATCTCCCTGCTTCTTATTACCCCCCTTGGATCTTCTTCTCTTTGCCCCGCCCGTTACCGTGTAGGCGTCGTGGATTTATCGGTACACGCGTCCTACCGCCCATCCATTAGTCAAACCGATGCTTCGTGGATGCCGATCGACCCACGTGGACACGACTTTGTGCACCACGTTGCATATACACCATGAATACAGTCGCGTGTTGTTATATATATTGTAACGTTGCGTTACACACGGGCGTTAACTCTGCGGCAACAGCGGCCAACAGTAACGCGATTGCCAAAGATAACCTTAAAGTTAATTTTTGAGAAAAAGAGAAAAAATTGATGATAAAACTGCCCTTCCAGTTTGTTACTAAAATACAAACAGCGTAAGGTCACAGCGTTGGTGTAACGAATTTTGAAAATTCTGATAATCTGGTATGTTCAGCGGTAAAAATGAATTTCGTATGCAGCTGTAAGCCACACCCTCGTACTTCATTGGTAACACGTATATGTAGAATGCCACGCGGTATCAGCTACCAGTAGCAGGTATAGCCTGATATGCAGCAATGCACAAGCCTGGGAATATAAGGGAAGATGGTTAAGACCATTCGGCACATTCTAATCCCCCAGACATTGAGAGTCTCATTGTCAGATACCATCTAATTGCGTCGCTCCAAACGTGACTCGATAGTTTCAACGGCGTACAACGTACTTATACTCTGATATGCTGCCATACCAACTTATGCTTTACGTATGAGTGAGCATGCTTAAAGTGAGCTCACGTAGTATACGTTCGCTGTATGAAGTGATGAACATTATACAAGCACAATGCGTCATGTAGGAGCTGTGGATTGTTTCTACAGCTTTCAATAAATCGAACGTTTCCCATTGTATCTGATCACCGTTCAACGAAATCTATTTGCTTCGATGATAATTTTTAGTGTGAACAATTGTTTCTTATTTCCAACCATAGTACTCGATCGATTTTCATTAGGGCGAAGGAAAAAAAGAACCAATCACAGTGTTTTTCTTTTCGAAATCAGAACAGAGAAGAAAATCCAGGAGAATGAATGGCACGTAATGGAAAGATCAAGTCAAACAGTTTAACCGTAGAAGAAAATAAATGAAATTGAATTGAATCATTTCACTCGGCATGGACACACGTAGACCGAGAGTTGTATACCTTGACCAAATCATGGAGTGGGTGGTGGCGAACGTTTAAACACTTTACACAGAGTCTATGAAGCTATGAGGTAGAGATTATAGTTTTCTATATACATTTGCTTTGTATAAAGTCGTTGTTCTGGACGTAAAGTACTCGAGAGAATCTGAAGAGATCCTTCTATTCGTAAACCTTATATAGTAACTAACGTCCTCTGATGCGCGGCCGTCTTTTAACCACTGGTATAACATAAGAGTTTGTACACGCGGCTATCAAGAAGCTGCTGTCACGGCTTCAGCAACTTTTCGTTTTCTTTTCTCTTTCGTTTTCGTTTTCGTTTTTTTTTTAACCCCCTTCGTTTCTACTCTTTGGCCACCCTGGACCCAGTCGCCACTTTTAGCTGGACTGCAGTGAAACGATGCACCATAGACAGGCAGTCAGGCAACGTATATAACGTGATGCGTTGTGGGCATTGTTAGAGTTTGACGTGAGAACAATGCCTCTGAATGATCCAGCATCCTTCCACCTCACGGAAGATGAACCACTACGAGTTCCCTACTTCTGTTTCTCGTCGAATCATTAATATGTATGCGAGTTTCTTTCAGTATAAACCTGATGCCACGTCAGTACATTTTCTGTTTCCATCCAAATGGATTGTAATCAGCACTTAACTGGGCGATAAAAGGAATGAAACTGCAGTTTCTTTTCTATGATCAATTCTGATGCAACGTTCGGATATATAAACGATTTTCATTCGGATCGATCTCTAGCGATCAGGACCGACCGCCGCGGTGGAATATAATGTAACTGTTTCTAAAATAGCTTGTGGTTTTAACATTAGTAGAAAAGTTCCAGCCTGTTTTCCATACGTAATTCGGTTACACCTTTGACTTTGTTATACCTTCGTGTGTACATATTGTATATCTATGTATATACGCGACGGGGGTGGAGGAGGGGGAGATGGAGGGACTCGGCGAAACTCCATATAGATGGTCCAACAAAACGTACGAGATACTAAGTCCCACTAAGTCCAACTTAAGACCAACTAAGACCAAGTAAAGCCAACCTTAAACCAAACGAACGTAACTAGCCAATTGCGCGACGATTTATTCCATCGTTCTCGTATATATGTAGGTAAAATACTAACTAGATACCCACATCCCACAAACCTTTATACCTGGTCAATTTGTTCTCCATAATTTCAGCCATATTTATGGGTCGTTTATCTTATCTCTACCACTCGGACTTTCGGATCATATACGGACGAAATGCTCGCCTCGGGGGTGCAACTTTAACGTAAGTAAAAAAAATAAAAAAATAAAAAAATAAAATAAAAAGGTACAACAATGATTCATCTTGTGCAGGTCTGAATTAGCGGGGTAATAATAGAATAAAAAAAAAAATCTTGAGGAGGATGAAAATTTATTCAAATTATTCCCTGCCAGAAAATTATTGTCTGCAAGATTTTTGGTCGATGATTATTATCACTCCGTACAATGAATTCCATGAAGGTTACATCCGACGACTACGGCGACGGCGACTGCTTGAAACGGAATGAATAAATAATGCCTTGATGGCTGGTTCCAACGTTAACACTGACGAATTTCAGTGTGATTAATTATTTCCAACCAATCAGTCAACAAGTACGATAGGTTTAATTGTTGACGTTATACACGTGAAACGTTACCTATCGTAGCTATAATAATTTAATTCCAATGAGTGAATTCCAGTTAAGTGGAAAGTGAACTGAATCGTAAAACTAAATAACTTTCTCACTCAATCTACGTACAATGTATAGCATGTATGTGCACAATATTTATCGCGATATAATTCGCGAAGTACGAGTAAAATATGAACAATAAATCTTTCCTTTTTTATAAACCCATATCGCCCGACTCGTCTTTTAATTCACCATACATCGCGTACGTATAATATACACGTATGTGCACACAATCTTATGGTTGAACAAGAAAATGAAGAGAAAACTGTAGGTTCACATCTATATACCTAGTGTACGTTCTTGGATGTAGAAGTTTTCACGAATGAGAAACGACGGAGAGTTGGTTCGTGCGTGTAAACGATGTACGTTTAATATTTATTTGAAGAAAAAAAGGTTTGAAATAAAAAAAAAAAAAATTGAATGAAACAAGAAGAAAAAGAGAAAAAAAAAAAACACGTGGCGACGCACAAGCGGCGTAGCGGCGCGTCGTAAACGGTTGGTTGGTTCGTTACCGCCCGGGGTCGAGAGCCGCGGCGAATCCGTCATCGCGGCCGTTAGCGACGCGGCGGCCGCAACCATTCTAAACTCTTTCAAAGCCTGCACCGAGTCACCTCATCTTTTTAAGTATATGGGAGCCAAGGAAGCGCGATCATATGGGAGATTCTTATACAAACGTGTTCGTACTTTGTGGGTTTTAAAGAACGCGGGTTTCGTTCCGAGGCTGCTGTGGCTGCTGCTGCTTCTGTATTCGGCGGACTCATCTTCTTCACGTCTTTCCGCGTCATCCGCGTTCTAACAAGCTTCTAATGAGGAACGGGTGTTTGTTGTGTTCAGCTCGTGTACTCCAAAACGACGCGACAGTCGCGCGCAATTACCATTTATCACTTACGCCAGTTTCTCTATATGTTTCTTGTTTTATTCTTTTGACTCCTTCTTCTTCTTCTTTACGCGCGTTTTCGTGATAAAATACTCGCACGTATACAACTCGCGTTACAAACGTATTTTTACGAGCCTTCCGGTCTCGGATTTTTCAGTCCCTTCTTATTTCCGATTTACCTACCTCCGGGGTGTACTTAACAAATTCCCAGAATCGACGATACGAATAAAATTGGACTGTCCGAAAATTATAGGAGAGAATTTATTCCAATTTTCGTTCTTACGTATGCACGGCGAACGCGTCCCTGCACAGTGGGAGGTCGCCCCCGTGGCGGGGGCAGCGATCCTCGTATATTTTTAAAAAGTAAGTAGCTGGTTATGGCTAATATCCCATTGGCGGTGTACAAAATAAGTGCCTCGTAGTAGCACAGCTACCGTATGGGTGCTTTTTCTTATCAGATACCAGTGAAACAAATGCACCGCAATACCTAGACGGTCAGGTTTCTCGAGATGGTTTTGCCCTTTTGCTACATAAAGTCGCGCGCACGGTGATTCGCGGTAATAACCGTATGTCACGAAACCATAAAACCAACCTAGTACATACATATATTATGTATGTGTATACATATATACATATACATACATAAACTCGGAGTACCTACTCGAGGCGTACAGGAGGGGGTGGGTAACCGAGAGCACCATATACCGAGTTTATCGTTTAGACGACGATATTCTCAACTCCCACTGCAGTAACGCCGTCTTATTAAAGGTCGACACTTATGTTTCTCCTCGGAAGAACGATTAAAACTCTAAAGGTTATGAGTGTAATGGACGCCCTAGAGCCGAGAAAAAAGTGGAATAAAAGGTGTAGAATATTCACAATTTCATCCGTTATGATGATTTTCAATGGGACGGTTCATTAGTTTTCTTTTTTCTCAAGGTAAAATATAACAACAATAACGGTTGTATATAAGGTGTATATATGTATTAGGTAAATCTCTGCGTGGGAGTATAATCGTGAAATCGGATTTTATTCCGCTCGATGTTTTCCAAGATTCGTTTTCTCTTTATTTTCTTAATTCTATGAATTCAATTCTTTCCCCTGTATTACAGCGTGAGTAGTTACAGGAAGCTATTTCTAGCCAGTCACGATTTCCGATACCTTGAAAACGTCGGTATTATGATCAAACCGGCAAAGAACTTTCGGTTCAAAGTTCTAAGGTTGCAGTTCGCAGCAAAATGTCGTTTTATACGTATATACCTATAGAAATGGAGAAAATGCTAGAGATTCTTTGAAATGGTTATTTCTTCGTTCATTAACTTTTACGGTCGTCCCTCGTTCTCCCTCTACCTATAGTATACGTATAGGTGAGAACTGTTGTTTTAACGTACCTTTTTGTGTTACCGTTTTAGGGGTGCAGTTGGGCAGGGGGGGGGGGGGGGGGGGGTAGAGAGAGAGATTTTCAACTAAGAGAGAAGGACAGTTGCTGAGACCTCATTACTGAAACGTAAAAATGTAACTCATTACTGTTCACGTTTCGCACGTATATTTTATTATACATAGATAGACATGAAAAAAAAAAAAGAAATTTGTTTCCACCATTTTCTTTTAATGTTTTACAACGAATGTAATATAATAGGAACTAGGAACGGACGACGACTTGTGTATCATATACTGAAGTGCTGCTGCAGCTTCTCCTCCGCGCTAACGACGATGGGGTTTATTCAGTCGCACGACTAGGGATGCTTTTCATTGCTCTTCACGTCGACACGTCGCGACGCCGGTCGTCTTTTTCATGAGTTCATCGCACGATCGTCGTCCAAAACCATATAGTATACTTTTACTTCTACGCTTCTACATCACATATATGTATACTCTGCGGATTCAGAAGAAGAGACAAAGAAGACAGAAAGAGAACTGCGAAAAAAAAAAGAAGAAAAATGCACGACGGAATAATCTAACTCCCTTCAAGTGCGTCGAGATCCCTTTTGCAGTACTTATGTCACACGAGCGTGAAAAAAATGCGCATCGAACAAATTATAATGAAAATGCGAACGTGGAAGATATTCGAACAAAAGAAAATGCCACCTCAAAAACTTGCTGCTCTTTTTTATTTTCTTATTTTATTTTTATTTTTCCAGCTCCATAACTTTGTGATTAAAAAAAAAAAAAAGGAAGAAACATGAGAGGCGCCATATAAAATCGAGAACAACTATTTTACGCCACGAGTATATTTCTATGAAAACATTTTATTCAATTTCTTGAACTGCGGTAACATGATAATGGACACGACGAAGTTGAGAAAATAATTACCAGAAGATGTGAAACGATTTTTTTTTTTTTTTCTCTCTTTTCTTTTTAATCATGTCGTTGGTGGGGTAGAAAATCTTTTGGAAAAGAAAAAAGCGCTGCAGTTTACCGGTTTTATTCATAAAGTTATATTATATTATTACCTCGCAGTTATATTTTGCCATCTGCAGGAAAGAATAATGTACCGAGAGTGATAATAAAAGTAGAAAAAAAAAAATGAGAAAAAGAGAAAAAGAGAAAAAAGAAAAACGGTAAGAAAGATAGAATAAAAGGAGGATGTGTAATAATATATCACATTACATACACTCCGCGTAAGTGAATATTGCTCTAGAAGGAAGTAGAGGAGGTTATGGCACGTCCAGACTAGAAAGGGTAATTTAAAATATGATCGCGTGACGGGCGAGAAAAAATATCACATATGTATTTTATATATGTCTATAATATATGTTACATAAGGTGGTTGTTTCAGAAAACCGTATATGAAAATTTGGCGCGTTCAGCTGTCACTATGTGGTGCCTATCGGTGCGAATAAAATAATGGATGAAAATTGAGTATTTGGAATAGGAGAAAAAAAAAAAATTAGAAATAAAACAAAAAAGTCCTGTATTTCATTTCGTCCCTTATTTGCATTTATGTATACGCGTGTACATAATAAAAGTCTTTATGAAGATATATTATATGTACATAGGTTATATATGTAAAGTTGGCAAATTTGTTGCGCGCACATACATATAGATACGACCTAGCATGTGTATAGGTATGTAAATACTGGCTAGTCACCAAAACGACGCCTACCCTACCGTCGCCCTCATTCCACCCTGCTCGACGACACGGTTTGTAATAACGATATAGTGGTAATAGAACAACGCGAATAATACAATAACGAGAAGTGGCGCGTGCGGCGAGAGAATATAACGGGGGTGGGATAACGTGCGTTCGAGGTTTTGCATTTATCCGCCCAGAGATGTTGAGGGTGATACCTTAATTGGGTCCTATTCGAATTTTAATAATCCCACGGTATAAAAATGTCGCCAAATAAATGTAATAATAATTTCACCAAAACCACAAGTATCAGATATAATATAAGGCTCAATTAGGAATCCCCGCGGTTCAAGGACTCTCCGGATTTTGATTCGTTAAATTTGGATAACGTAAGAAATTTTCTTGACTAATTTTCGATCATTTCTGAGCCCGAGATAAGAAACTGGGACACGTGCCTTTGTGAATGAAATAAAAGGGAGGATGATCAAAAGGCTACACAGATTAAAACGAAATGGAGAAGAAAAAAAAATCGAATACATATTCTCTAAGAATTCTATGGTGATAACGTCGCATATAATGACGGATAAAAAAACAGTGCAGTTGTTATATGAAATCAGAATTTCCAAGACGTTGCGCGGAATTCTGTTGCGGCCATGAGATTGCCGTGCTAGGGGTGGTTTTTAAAAAGTGTATAAGGAGTTTAACACAGCAGAGAGTATTTCGGTGTTTCCGTGGTGGTTTTCGGTGCGGCACGCGCGTTGGCTCCTGCCGGGGATGAGTCAACCACATAACTTTCGGATTAATTAAATTTGAGCGTTGTTAAAAGGATTAATTAGTACTATTTCTGGCGCGAGTTAAGGCCAAGGGTCGCTGCGGCAGAACCAAGAAAATTTCCCGGTAATGAAAGTTGCCTTGATACGAAGGACAAAGATCCAGCAGGGTTGAAGCACAGAGTGTTATTATACCTTCTTTACATCACACAATTTTTGGCTTACAAATATCCGATACAAAAATTTCAATAAGAAAAATTAAAAAAAAAAAAAAAAACATTAAATCAAAGTGAGTATGAAAGAATAAATTCTCCTTCTGAATAGAAGTGTAGCAATTATATGAAACGAGCAGAATTTCTTTTCAGAGACGTCTTCTTCATCTGACTGCAAAAAAAAAAAAACCCAGACACTGCAGTATTTTTGAAGATTCTGAAGAGTCGTGATATAGATACCTATATAATTCGAGTGGTAGTAGCTGATCTAGAATATTACGAGAGCTGCAGATCTCTCAGAAAAATTTAAGAAATTGATTTTTTTTCTTGAGCAGCGTTAGCAAAAAGTCAAAGACGCCCAGCTCCCGATACTTTTTTTTCTCGGCAGCGAAAGATGAGCGAGAGGAATAGAATATTCTAGAAAGTAGACGTAACGGGTGGCGTCTGGGGGGCGGGGGCGGGGGAATTTGGAATGAAAACCACCGCGTGTCACCCCTAAGAAACAAAACCCTCCGATTTTGTTCTTCTTATTTTTTACCTTCCTTCCGTATCATTTACACAATGCACTATAGAAAGAAATAATATACAGCAGCGATTCTCGTCTCGTTCGTCCGCGGGTGTAGGTATAGAAACATTTTTGTAACGTCGCGCGTGGCGTCTGTTCGTCAGTGTCGCGTCGCCAACGTCAACGTTTACAGTCGGCTCGTTTTCGTCCCCGGGGGTCTGGTGGACGTGTATATAGGAGGCTTCGTGCCGGTATGGTTTGGTATAACATAGGGCTGCGTGATCGATGTCTCTACTCTCCGCAATTTGAACAATGTCTCGCTATCCTGAGCGTACGCCATTCTTGGCATTCTCCGTTAAAATGAACGCTCTCATATATAGCGCGCTGAACGAGAAGAAGAAGACGAAAACGAAAACGTAAACGAAGACGAAGAATAAGAAGAAGGATACGACCGCGACCTCCCCCGTTCTTATTTACTATTCAAGAAATGGATCCCGTCGGCGAAGGACTTCGAGCACAAACCAACCAACCAGCTGGTTTGCTGCTGCAGGACTTTTTGATGCGCGGAAAAAGAGGGGGAAAAAGAGGAATAAAAAAAAAGATGAAAATAAAAAAAAAAAAAACAAGAAAAATTGAAACGACGACTTTCCGCCCCGCTGAAACTCAGAGAGCAATCGCAAAACTTGAAATATATCTCCACGCGGTTCAACGAATGAGACGACGACGACGTCAACATGACATAGCGGATGAAAATGTCCTAAACAGACTTTTATTCAAGACGAGACCTTTACATGGGGTGTATACCTACTGTTTTTACAAAAAAAAAAAAAAATGAATAAAAAAATAAAATAAAATATAAAAAAGAACGGAAAACAATATCAGAGCCATATTGTCTCGGGCCTGATAAAACGGAAGTACAAACAAAAACGATATTAAAAAAAAAAATAAAACAAAGTAAAAATAAACACCGTTTCCAAACTCTGAGAATTTCAACCTCATCATCCCTTGTGCGAAAAAATGAATAAAAATACCAACAAAAAAATGGCTAGATTTTTTTTTTTCTCTTCTCCTCGTTTTTGGGAAAAAGCGTATTTGTACATAAGTCGATATGGAAAGTGGTGGTTGGTACAACGTGTATGATAAGGTATTATATAGAGAGGTGACGTTGAGACGTAATGTTTCTCGATAAAATTGAGTGGATCCTTGAGGTCCCTAGCCGCGATCCCTGTCACCTGTGTACACTTGGCTATATTTTCTGCGCCCACGCGAATACTTGCGTATAAGGGTAGGTTACGTAGGGTAGAGAAAGGTGAAAGGTAGGTATAACGTGTATAGGCATGTACTGTACCGTATACACGATAGGTGCCACGTTTTTAGTCGACGCAGGTGATTCTATATTCCATGTGTAAAGTAGGGGTATACACTTAAATATCGCGCGAGTATAAAAGGGAGCTTATTATTATATGATGCGCAGACAACGTAAAATGACGTTCAACTTTTTCAGATTAAAAATAATGCGCGTGTTGCAAATTTTAATACATATTACACACATAATTTTACATACATAGTCTGATTCGCAGATCGCGTGAAAATCATGCTATGCACGCGTACGTGAGACACGGTTGAGTTATACATGAGGTGAGTACCTATAAGTTCATTCGAGAAAACGTCAAAATTGATCAGCGATAATCGGGAAAAGGTACAGAAAAAAGAATCAGAAATAAATAAACGAATAAAAGAAAACTCTTTGACGTTGACGAGCAGATGTTTAAAATTTTCGAATTAATTAGCCAATTACTATATATTATTACATTATACCTTATACCACCTGCTTGCGTACGGTACGAGGTAGAAGAGAACTTTCTTTTTCGTATCATATACATATTATCCATAAAAATTTTCATAAACATGCGTAATCGGTAATAATATTGGAATTTTGATTATCACCCGATGATAACGTCGTTTTCGCTTTATTCATTAACGCATTTTATTATATTATATAGGTATTCATATTCGTTATTATATATTTTTTTTTTTTATATTTTTGAATTTCTTTACTTTAATTATGGTTATTTCGTCGATGATGTAAAATCAACGAAAGTCAGTTTTTTTCAGCTTTTTTTGTTCAACCTCGGTTCACGGTCACGTGGGATATACTACGGAATAATAACTCGAATCGAATTATATAATTACACTAATAAACGCTCATTGTTCATATTGCGTTTGAAAGTTTATGAATAATTTAGCAGTTTCACTAAATATTATAATGCGAGTCACCTTACTTTCTTCCATCTTTTTTTTTTTCTTCTTCATTTCTCTTCCTATAGCGGTAAGCGCATGTCGGTTTGTGTGAAAAAAAACAGATTTTCAAATTAAAAGTTGAAAAAAAAAATGGAATAAAAATAGAAATA
This sequence comes from Athalia cordata, assembly GCA_963932425.1. Lineage (NCBI taxonomy): Eukaryota > Metazoa > Arthropoda > Insecta > Hymenoptera > Athaliidae > Athalia > Athalia cordata. The sequence goes on along the minus strand of OZ010626.1, from coordinate 30,707,256 downwards.
AATTAACGTACGTATTATAAGTTGATACTTTTATAGTTGAAACGCATCACTCCCCGCATTATGCTGCAGAGTTTTTTTTGATATGCGGCGCACGGCACGCTGCAGGTTTTGGCCCACCCAAAACTTAATACGTCGTGGGAATATTATATATTTTTAGTTTTTCTTGATTTTTTATTTATTTTTTTTTTTTATTTCGTTTTTTGTTCTTAACCTAACGATTCGGAATTACCTAATCAAGAAGAAAATGTAAATATCATGCGGAGAGCCGCAACACACGCGCTGCAGCATCGGGTAACGAGGATGATATTCTAACTATACCTGAATATATTATACAGGTAAATATATACGTAGATATATATTTATAATTTCCTATATATACCTGTATGTATAATGTGCCTCTGATCGTAAATTAGCAAATTTTATTATAAATGAATACCGGACGGTTTAATGAAATAAAATAAATACAGAAGAAGAAGAAGAATAAGAATATGAATATGAAAGAAAGAAAAAAAAAGAATTACTAAATAAATTATTACCGCTGTAAGCAATAAAATAATGCACATCGATATCAATTTACGATCGAATGACGTGTATATACGTCAACAGAATATAGATATGCGTGCGTGTAATTAAATTAAACAGAATTACGCAATGGATCGTGACCCTGTAGGAGAAAGAGAAAAAAAAAAAGAAAGGAAGAAGTCAGATCAAGCGCCTATAATTTGGTAGACCTCACTGACCGAGCCCTGAAATTATTTCTGCTTGGATTTTTTTTCCGATCGAAGGCGATTTCGAAAGATTCTAAAAAAATTTAATGGATTTTTGTGATCAGTCGTCCAAGAAAAATTTCTGCGACGGAGGGTTGAAATTAAAAAAAAAAAAAAATCGAAGGCTGCACGGTCTTTGGATTCTTGCGACTTCTGGGGATTTTCAGATTTGGTAAATTCCTCAAAACATGTGAACGAAGACCGTCACAAAACCGACAATGAATGAAGCCGAAGTAACGAAACAATTTCAAGTGCAACGCGCGCAAGGCATACGAGCTTGCAACGCTATTATTATAAAAAAATGTTCAGACCACCGCATGAAAAAAAAGAAGTCGCAGCCGTGACAAACGTTGGTCTGCAGATAAAGCTAGAAAACATTTTTATCGGACTACCTACCCACCCATGAAGAAGCACTAAATGATGGGAATTTTTTTTTCTTTTTTACCGTCAAAACCGCAGTCATGTCTATAGGTATACGTATAGTACGCATACATGCATATAACATAAACGCCAGGTAGACCTAGGTAATATGCTTCGGGCCGCAGGTAGTTTGGAAGCATGGAAGAGGAACGTCCGCGTCGCGGCGTCGGCGTAATCGGCGAATAAAAGCGACGCCGGGCAGATGGCTTGTGTGGCCATTAGCTAATGGGTCCCTAACGCCGAAGCCCGTTCGCCAGTTCGCGCATCTACAACGCCCGGACATCTATAGGGTGTAAGAGTATATGGGGTTTTCATCCGCAAACATCGAGTATATGCGTATGGGTATATACATATGTAATATGTATACAGGGTGTCCTATTCCGAATGAAGCGGTCGATTGATTGCGAAAAAAATTCCTCGTATCAAAAAATAGTTCGATCGAATTCCACTGGAAAAAACGGGCAGTCATTCGGATTTGTGAAAAAAAATTTCAGCCGTACGTAAGAATGTTCATGTTGCTAATTTGAATTTCCAGTGAGGAATTCACGTAGAGGTTCAGCAAGTGCAACGTTGTGGTCTTGTACACCTGGTTAGGTTGATTCTGAATCGCTTCGCCGCCAAGCGCGCGTTTGGACAACTTTGTTGAGTAGCTGGGTCGGCTACGAAAAGTTGTCCAAACGCGCGCAGGGCCGCGAAGCGATTCAGAATCAACCTAACCGGGTGTACGAACTAAGGCATGTACTATTTACCGCCATTTCGAGGCGGCAATCGCGCTAAATTCATGTACATATACGTACATAAAGTGTACGACACATACACGGATACCCGTCACACAGTTTCCATATAGTACATCGTACCTATGTACAGATATAATATGGGTATGTAACAAATGTGTATGTAGAGGAGAAATGAAGGCATCAGGTGCGGTGCTCACGAGCCTCCCAATCGTCGATGGGTAAACGCGTGGCCCAAGATATTCTCTCATTTCTATATATCTGTATATAAAGGCTGGATTCTCTTTCTCTTTACACGCGTATCTATATAGCTATCCTCTTTAGCTACCCACCAGGTTGATGGATTACTCGAGTAACCGCGGCTCCCAAGGCCGACACCAATTAACCATTTACCCTTTACTCCTCATTACCCATCGTCCCAAATTGCCCGGATATCAACGTTACTCGTTTGTTTGATTTTCAATAATTTCAAAAATCCGACGAATCTTATCATCGTCATCCAATTTTTCTTTGTTTCTTTTTGCCGGAATAATTGGGTGCACCGAAGAGCGCGTGCGTTGATCAAAGTTTTGATAAATAAGAGCATCAGGATTTCATATAACTTTTTCTTTTTCAGCTCTTTTCAACCCTTCCTATACCGACATGGGTCTTTTATGCCCAGTGGATTTCTTCGTTCATTAAATTTGCTCTAAACTTCCAAAGTTCCTTATTCCTCCACCCCCGAAAAAATTACGCGGAATAAAAAAAGCTGATTTCGGAATATCTGAGTGAAAAATCGAGCACTTAACCTTCCGTATATTATCTCTTCGACTAGAACTTGACGGAGACAAAGCGTTGATTTAGTTGACTTACTACTAAGCATCTGCATATACGTATTTACGTATGTAAAATTATATCCGTATGAAACAGTTTTAATATTTAGATAACATTTATGAGATAAGACAGGCGTTGCGTTACCCCAGGGGGTATGACGGGCTAGAATAGATCTATGGGGTTGTTCGTAGGTTAAAGTGAGCGTGGCACATCTGGTGGTTGAGATAACGCCGTAATATGCGTACGGTATTTTGTGAACGTGTATTAGTTTGTGGCATCCCTAGTTTTTTTTTTTTTTTTCTTTTTTATTCGTCCATGCAGTGCATATAAATACATATGTGGCGTATATTGGAGCTAGAGAAACGGTAGTCCCGCAGCGAATGGTAAAAAAGTAAAAAAGGAAAGAGGAAGAAGAAAAAAAAAAGAATCGTCGGTAAATAAATAAATAGAAGTATTTACATATTCTCAACGTAAATGTTATCCCTTTTCATCCTACTCCTCTTTTCCAAGAGCTCGAGTGATAATCCCACAGACGGATGGGATCCCGTCGTACGTCCTTTGAAACGGAGAATCTCCGTCTGCTGCACCTGTACCCACAACTATTTGTTACAGAATTGCGGAACCCGCCAACAGATCCTTGAAGGATACGGGGGATGGTTATACGGGGTGTACCGAAAAGTATAAAAAACTTTCCTATACACATCAACCGTTTGAATGGTATTTTTTTTTTCGACGTGAAGTACGAAAAAGAAGATCTAGCGTATTTGAAATCAAAAAAATCCGTCCAATCCTTAGAATCCTCATCTCGCCCGCCCCCCTCTCATGTATATATTTTTTTTTTCCCCGATTTTCAATTGTCGCAACTGTATATCTCGACCACGGGTACACAACGACGTTCGGGGAAAAGTAAGTCGATAATATAAAAGAATAAAAAAATCTGAGATTTTCTTTTTCCTCTATACCTTCATATTTCTCACCCCCTGTTTTATTCCGTCTCTCAGAAATATTCCCCTCCGCGTATATAGACGTCATATCGTTCGGCTAAAGCGGAACGAATAGGGGTTATTAAATGTAGCTGTTTGTTTCGATCGGAGGGTTGGTTGGATATTTCTGATAAATGCGAACATATTTCACAGGTTCTGTTTCCGGTGCATGCGGAGATCGTTTCGGTAACCGTTCTAACGCGTTTCGTGAAGGTGTTCGTAAAGCTATGTATGTGAGAGTCGGGTAAACCAAGTCTGCTGAGTAAGTGTGCCTCCGAATCGAAATTCGAATAATCTATAGATTCTTTAATTTTTAATTAAAAAAAAAAAAAAAAAAGGAATCAACTGCCTGACCGCGATGAAAAGTGTTGAACAAAAGTGTCATGTAATTAAAGTCAAGATACGGGCATAAAACAACATGAGGGTAGTTGTATTTATCTACAGTCTGCAGAGATGGTTATTTTTCAAGTGATTTTTCCAAGAAATCTGTAAAACAAAAAGAAAATAACAAAAACCTAAATATTATCCTATTTTTCTATTTTCTTCTACATACCTACTTTCTTTTTCTTTTTTTTTTCATCGGAATCGCTAGAGAAACGCGGGGCTGTGGTTTTACTTTATTTGTTTTCCAAAGACGAGGGAGAAAATCGAGCGTCGAGAGACGCTCGATTGCAGGGAAACGGGACAGGAAGGGCTGCACTTTTCAGGTGAACAACAGCATAGGGAAAACCGAGTTTTCTCGCAAAAAGCACAATAAAACAAGTTGACCTACAACCCACCACATACAATAGCGTATCGCGGGCAAAGAGGAAAGAAACGTACTTGGCACGATGATTTTTTGTTTTTAAGAGCAATAAAAAAAGAACAAAATATAATAAACTGTAAAATCCAGAAATTCAATCCATTGTTTTTTCAGTAAAAGAAATGTAGAAAAAAGAAGCAAAAAAATGAAATGAAATGAAAAATTGAATAGTATAAAAAATATGTACTTGTATTTCACGCTGTACATGCTGGGGTTACCTTTTGTTCGTGCGCCCCACGGCGTAATAATTGTTAAAAGCGTTTTAAAATAACGTCAACGACGACGACGACGACGACGACGACAATGGTCGAAGGTTTTTCTCTGTGCACCGTGTCCAACGTGCGCGAAAGAACGTGTACGGCACACCATGCATGAAAGACCCTGCGTAGAAAGAAGAGTAAAAAAAATGAAATAAAATAAAATGAAATGAACAAAAAAAAAGGCGGAAAAGAGAAAGAAAAAGAATGAAAAAGGGGTATTTTTAGAGGAGCTTTACCAGAAAGTTGCGCGCTTTGGGAAGTTGTGCCGTTGCGGTGTGCAGAGTAAAAGAAAAATAAAACCTTCAGAAGCCAGCATCAGCTCGATTTGCCCCATTATACGAAAGAAAGGGTTTGTCTAAAAAATCATCGGTTAATTCGCCCGTGCAGGTATAACGATGTGGTCTTTTTCTTTTTTTTTTTTCTTTTTTTTTCGCAAATTTTTTAGTTCCATTCTTCTTCGTTCATGTGATGATAAAAATTGAAAGAAATTTCTCCGCGAAACAAAATTTATCATGTATAATACCTATGTAATATATACACATATTATGTGACGTATTATACCAGCTACCTTGAAATATAAGGGAATAATCATGTTAACCGGCACACTATACCGACATTTATCGCCGTCAAGCTACTGTGAGTTTTAAGGTAAGGTTATAGGTAAGGTAAGGTGGACTAAGCCAAACCCAACCTAACGAAAAACAGTGTATGCCTCATCGCTTGGGATAACGTAAGCCGCTACGTACCGAAGGGGATGGTAAGTCGGCTGCGCGTACGTTCAGGTGGTTCATGTAAATTCGACTATATATATCTATAGAGTCACCTTAAAGGGCAGAACTTCAAAAGATATATTCGCCATTATCGAGTATCCGGACCTACTTTACGGACATCCCACGCGATACCGATGACCTGACCAAAACCCTGACCCTTTCCGTAATCGGTTTTAATTTTTTCAATTTTCTTTTTATAGCAAGACTTATAGATTTTCAGTCGAAGACATTTCGAATCTCATGAATGGTGTTTGCATCGAAATCGCGATATATCTATTTAGTTTCCCTTCGAACAATATTGCCGAAACTATTATGTTATTCACCGATATTACATTCCAAAAACATGTGTAGGTATATATATAAATATATATGATTGAATTTGCAAACATATTGCATCAAGGGGCACACGAAAAATCTACTAGAACAGAAGTCAATTCTAGAAAACAATATCACATGTAGATAGTAAACTTGTTTCTTTTCTACATTTTCTGATGATTTTTTTTTTTCATACAGTGAATAAAGCTCAACTATATACCGTCGGATATTAAACACGTTCGCATGTATAGTTTTATGGAATTTAAAAAAAGTAAGAGAAAGAAAAAAAAAAATGAAAAAAAAGAACAACCGCAAGCAATTAATATTCAAAGCGTCTGACAAGGGTAATTACAACTGGTTCCTTGATATTATACTGATGGAACTGCTAATGCCAACTCTTAGCGAAAGTATTAGGGTTAAAATAATGCGAAACGTTTTTTATAATATAAAACGAGAGCTTTTTAATTATCCTAATTAAAGATACCACCGGGGCCGTGTGCATATACCCGTTTATAAAATACATAGAAATTTTTTCTAGACGTGCCTCGAACGCTGACTATCTATTTGGAGGGTCTAAAAAATTAATTTTTATTCAATTTTTCTCGATTTTTTTTTCTGCTTTACGTGGTTTTGTTTTTTTTTCTTTTATTCTCGTATTACGGAAAGGATTTTCAGTCTTATACCGCGCATATCTTGATAAGCTGGCAAAGCGTTGAACGTTGGAAAAGAAAATAAAAAGAATTAAAAAAAAAAAGTAGAAAAAAATGAAAAAAACCTTAATGTGTAAATAAAAAATGTGAAGTCCCAAGAAGTATGAAAGTTTATGTAATATGTGTGTCACGAGAGCAGTAGCAATAGGATGAAATCCAATATCGGTGATATTTTATTAGATCTAATATTAATTCCGTCATAAATCTGATCGCACAATAGAAAGGGCTCGCCAGATTTATTGCCGGCAGGTATGACGATGGTTTCTAGGATATAAAGGATATATCAACGGGGTGGTTGGTTTGGTTTAGTTTCATTGCCGCTGCTGCTGCTGCCGCTGCTGCTGTTGCTGTTGCAGCAGGGATGATGCACAAAGGAGAGACGCGAAGGGGAATGAGGCTTATAGTTCGGATCTGATGACGCGGATGAGTGGAGAGGCATCGAAACACAATGCATTCCCATTCACATTTACATTCGCACATGGCAGATGTGCTGCTAGTATATAGTTTCTACGTATATCGTGAAACACTTCTCATAATAAAGTTTTTTACCGTATAAGGTACGAGAATACGCACCGTTGCATATCATACGATTTCTATAAGTCAACAATGAAAAGAAAAAAAAACAAACAAACAAACAAACAAAACTATATAAATGAAAAAATTTGTATGTAGGTGTGAACCCATATGTCCTTCTTTATTATATTCGGATGTAACTGATGAAACTGGACGATTTTCCGATCATATTCCGCACAGCGCAGCAAATAAGGCTGAAAAGTTACAATTCCATTTTTGAAAAAAAAAAACCAAAAACAAAACTTACATTCACTCTTGACATTGTGACGACATAATTTTTTTTTTAGATTTGTTGTAAATTTGATTCGAGTATGAAAATTTGAGACAAAATTTTGAAATAAAAAACAAAACAATATGGCCGTTCTTGCTGCTTTGAGTTGACAATTTTTTTTGGCAAGTAAGTCAAAGAAAATGAGAGAGATAGAGAGATGAAAGGTGAGCCGCAGGAAGAAGGAAGTAACTAAGGAAGGAAGGAAGGAAGGAAGGAAGGAAGTACGGAAGGACGAAAAGGGAGGATTTAGGTCGCAGGTATAAAGTGCACGCGAAAGGTCGCGTATAGCTTTCGTCAAACAGAAGCTTGTGGAAGGCGGACGCTTTGTTCGTTTGTTAAATTATTAATAAGGATCGTGACAAAGCCGCGCTACTCGGACAGGTCCTCTTATACATACTATATACAGAATTATTACGCGGGTACATAAATATACGTACATGAAAAAAAATAAAGGTCCTGTAAAACTCTGGTGATACAACACGGGTTATAAAAAATGTATATCCACAATATTCGTGTACGTGTTGCGTGACGCGAAATGCGAAATAGAAAACATAAAAACTGAAACAAAAAAAAAAGAATAATAATATATTTACAGTAAAAAATAAAACAGAATAAGGAATGAACGAAAAAAAAAGTAAAAAATTATCGGCGTAGCGAGTGAGATAAGGAAAAAATAAAGTGAAGAAAAAGTAAAAGAAAAAACTGAACAAAATAAAATGGAAAATGAAATAAAAAAAAGTAAAAAAAAAACGGGGACGTTCACTGGCCCCCAAAGATCCATTTCCAGAATACCCGGTCCGTATACCTACGTGATAAAGTTTTCCAGATAGGTAGTATCGGTAGGTATACATATTACAGCAAATAACCATGAACCCTCTGTGCGTTGCAGCGAAAAGAAATATCCACTTGTACGTGGTATCAAATAGATATTTCCTCTATCCTCGGATGTCAAAATAAATTGTTTATTTTCAATTTCTTAATTCAACCTGGGCTGCGCTACGGACTAGCTACGTTGGAGACCCCACGGAGAGAGGGTGAATAATCTAACGAATTTATTCCATCCGAAAAAAGCTCAAGGGATTAATTTACTTTTTCCGTTACACTTTTATCACCACCCCAAATCCCCTCCTATTCCTTATTCTCCTTTACAGACATGAATTAAAAATACGCAAAGGGTATAGTAATATATATACCCTCTTATTGCGTAACATAAAGAAATAAAAACTGTAAAACAAAAAAAGGTAAAAAAGAGGAACTATATTCGAGCGGACTCGGAACAGTGAAAGAATCGAATTAAATTTGTAAAACCAGCGCATATTCTCATGTACTATTAATTTCACGATTTGCACATATACGTAACTAGAGAATGAAAGAATCAAAAATTGAAAAAAAAAAAATTCACAAAAGTGGGGGTGAGAAAAAGAGAAAGATTCAGGTTTCGGTATTACATGTAAAAAAATCCTGGTACACGTGAGTTCATGACGGAAAAAATTGTTGTGTATCTTACGGTATACAACGATAATCACGAGTGGATTTTGCCTTCATACAAGGTAGAAAGAGTAGAAGCGGGTTTTTTTTTAACCATGCCGTAGTACATATAAGTATCTGAGAACGTCGAAACGTTGAATGGTACGACGAAGTTTCTTTGTTAAATTAAAATTTTTACGACCATCTTTTTATGACTACGGATCCAATTTCAGTTGTAGGTACCGACCCCAAACGTATTCGGGTAAGGTTGTCAGAAGAGGACGGACTGATGTAATATCCTTTTTTTTTCCTTCTTTTTTTACATCCTTTTTTTCCAGTTCCAGCTTCTTTAATCGTAAGAGAGAAACATTGTGTGGTGCGTTACGTTCGCGCGTGCCGAACCCACGCACGCACTCAACCGCATTTGCAAATAAGCTGGTGGAAAAATGAGAAAAAAATTGAAAAAATCTTTAAAATTGTATACTTGGTTCGAAAAAGATGAGAAGAATTTTTGCCGAAAAAGGGGAATAACATAATTATAATTGAAAGCGAAGTCGAACGACAATCGGGTAATTGTTGGAATTGGAAATTAGGTATTTAACGCGAAAAAAAGTTGAAGAAAAAAGCTGAGCGTGTTAATAGAAACGTTTATAGCTTGATTCGAATCAATTGTTTCAGCCCCCGATACTATATGGGATCAGATTGCGGTGTACCGCACATTCATGTTTTTAGGAGCCGCCAAATTTCTCGGCTATTTACCGGCAGCTGCTATATATGTTGGGGTCGGTGTTGCTCCTGAACTCCCCTGTGACACTCGCGTTATCCTTGTTACAGCGTTAGGGGATATCCCGCGGGATTCTGTCGCGTGTGCATAAGATAATATACATATATACATATTAGGTATATCCATGTAGGTTACGTATACACGACACGACGAAAACTACGCCGACGACGACGGAGGATGTATCTGTACAGAATCCTTTACATTTACACTTTCTCTCTCTCTGTCTCTCTCCCTATTCCTTTCTCTCTCTTTCTGGGATTTCGATCACGCCAGTAACCACTCGTAATTTACATACGGTCCCTAACGCTATGTAATGCATTTGTCTCTATGTATTTACATACATATACATATATACCGTGGATACATACAACTCTATTTGTAAATCGCCGTGCGGTTGTGTAATGGGGTGTGCGTATAGATTATGCTGCGGTAAATGAGAAAATGAAATAATCCCGTATAAGTTAATTATGCTTACATCGCTTCGTTGTTATGTACATATATTTTATAACATATACATAGATACGTACATACTATAATGATTTATACGAAGCATTTGTAGTTCCTGCTAAACAATAATTAAAGCTTACCATATTAACAGACGTAAATATATGCGCTTATCTCTATTACAGAGAACAATTAATCACCCATGCGCGGATGCGCGTTGAATGCCATTATTTTATTGATGAGCTGTAATTAGTTCAGTAATACCGGAGTTCGAAGAAGAAGAAGAAGAAGAAAAGTATAGCTGTATCAATTTTACATGGAAGAGACGCGCTTTCCGCATAAAATCGTTAAAAGATAAAAAGAAAAAGAACTTTATGACTACATCTGACAATTAGTACGTCGAGAAACGATAAGAAGTTATCATATTAATTCATATGCCACCATTTGTATATATACATTATATTTATATATACATATATGTAAATGAGATTTTGCGTGCACAAATTTATCCACATACGTAATATGCCGCTTTTCTTTTCTTTTTTTTTTGTCATTCAAAATTGGGTCTCGTTATCTTATTCTGCTCAATTCTGATCTTTTTTCGATAATTGAACTACTCGACGTATGAGTAGACGATTGCAAAGTTCTGATTCCTGATAAATATCATATGATATGAATCATATGCAAGTATATAAACTGCGTTTTTTTTTCGTTTTCTTTTTCAAAAAACTTGTTATATCCATAAAATATTTTAGCCGATAGAAATTTTGAATTCGACATAGGTCGTGCACGCGTGCGTGTGCGTGATTTGGTGCAATTGTAAATGGAGTTTCTTTTGACACAAAATTAATAATAAGAATGAAGTTCGGGGTTGGCTGCTCCTGCTGCTCCCGCAGGACCTCGCCCGCGGTGACGTAGGTACACAGGGAGGACGACGACGCGACTCGCGACGCTTGGAGCTCCCATGCGTATAATAATATTCCCAGGTTCTTGGAATTAAAAGACGACTATGGTTGAGTCTTTTAATTTTATTTCTCTTTCTCTCTCACTTTTTTATTTTTTTCCATGTTTTTTTTTTTCTTCCCCCTACACAACATCCCTTTGCTTTTTTCTCGTTCCGTGCCGCGTGTACCGTGCCCTTTTATTTACCTTCTTTCTTTTTTTTTTTTTTTTATTTCTATTTTCTTTTTCTGCTTCCTAATTCTTTTTACTCGGGAGTAATTGAAATTATGTTGTTTGTGTCTTTGATATTTAATACGAAATTAAAGTACCGCCGATTTGCTACCCTCAAAAAATTAAATCAGATTTTAATATCGCATCACATTTATCATTAATCGTTGCAATCTTGAGTTTTGTAGTTTCTACACATTATAGTACGTATAAAACTTTTTTTAACGTGTGAAGAAACATCTGCAAATTCTCCCAAAGATAAAATAAGGAACATTCAGTCTAAGATTTTTTCAACAAAAATTCAGAACGTTGAATTAAAAATTGGCGATTCAAAGTTTGAAAAATTGTCAGATTTCAAAAAAATGAATAAATAAATTGACGATGAAAAAATGTATCGAAGTCTGAGAGAACAGGAATGATGAAGAAACAAAAAATTTTATCTCGAAACAAATCTGAGCGGAAAGTTTAAGGATCGGTCGATTGCAAATGATAAAATTTGATTGTTGGTTTTTACGTGTGTAATTGTTACGAGTGAAGAAATTTTTTTTTATTTAAAGTTTCCAAAAACGTTTACATCATTCATCTTACTCTCTCTCCTCGCGATCCTCCTCATCCCGAAAATCCTGCAGAGACGACTTACATTAGAAGGGGTCGTGTCGCATCAATTCTACAAGAACAAAGAGCGAACTTCTCACAAACTCCTGCAAATTGCCTGAAGGTGGTTATAAGGACTCCCAGGTATTCCCGCGTGACGCACGAGAAGAGAGCCAAACTCATTGTTAAGAAATTTTGAATCTTTACATCAGCTTCAAAAGCTACGAGGGGCGATATTTATATTAAGGTTTCGAATAAATTTTCAAATTCCTCATCACATCTTAACCCTTAACGCAACTTATCGCATTGTGTAAGTAGATAAGTATGAATGGAAAGCAAAAAAAAAGAAGATCATTGAAAATTGAATTCTTCAACTTGAGCGTACTTTAAACGATTCGTTGAAATTATTCGAGGCTAATTTTTCAGTCTTATCTTTTGTACAAAAATCATTGAACAGATTTTTTTTCCTCTCTTCTAAATGTTTCGACTGAATTCGTAAGTTAATTGTGGTCACTACTTTATTGGTAGGTGTGTACATTGTACATGTACGCACGTACGTGCAGTATGTGCAGGGTTCACTTGCGGTCAAATACAGGTCAGATGAAGCACAGCGTAAAATAGTTGCATATACAGTGAAGTAATTCGTTCGAAAGTTCGTTTAATGAAATTTCTATTCGAACGGTCAAAGCGGTATTTGATAACGTTTTATCTGAACAAACCGCGCTCCGGGAATATACATATAACGTACGGCATGTGTAATACACAATTTTCTGTTTTATCATTTTTCTGACGAACGTATAAATTTATCGAATATTTTCTCATATACCGTATTAGCGCGCTTTGAAACGTTTCTATATTAAAATATTTTTATGTACACATGTATAAGTTGTGCCTATTTTATGTTATACGTATATAACACACCTATACTATAAACGGCGTAAAGATTCAGCCAAGTTTTTGTCTCAATGTCAGCCATCAAATGCAGAACAAGTTAATTAAATTCTCTTCGCGGAGTTTGCAAAGGACTTGACGTTTCTACAATGGAGGCAGAACGCCAAGTTGTTAATTAGACTCACAATGAATAGCACTACATTCATCTAGAAAACACTCGAATATATTCAACCCTTATAGTATATATTACAAATAGATATGTATACGTGTATATGGGGTATCTACGGAGCTACACCATAGGGTATGACGTATCATACGTATTATGCGCAGTTCTCCTGTCTCGTAGTTTCTACAAATTAATGAAAGTTTCGGTTTTTAATTTCGTTGACAGAAAAATGAAACCAAAAAAAAATTCATCATCTATGAGACTCGAGAGAGATTGATATAATTGAATATGTGTATAATGAGTAAACCTAGATGGGTTTCGCATGAAAACCACCCGTTACATTATCGTAGATTTTGTCATTTCAAAACCTGCAGGGAAAACAGCCGAAGTAAAAGTACCCCCAAGAGAAACCATAATTCCCACATAAACAGCGCGCGCTGTGCAGTTCGCTTATTGCCGTTATCATACATTTGGTAATAAATTAATACCCGCGATAAAGAAATTTTTGTTTTTAGTTTTTTCATTTAATTTTTCATTTTTTTGCGAGTATCAAAATACCCTATTACATATACCGTTGTTTTATGTACGGCGCGCGCGGTCACTTTGCTGACCCAAATCTGGATAGCTTATACACGGTGTAACGTGTTCCAGTAATTTTGAGCCCGAGGAAAGGAAGCATTTCTATTTTTTCATTTTTCTTTTCTTTTTATGCCGCGGCAACAAAATTCACTTTTTTCTTAGTTGACTGGTTGAATTTTTTTGATTTCCACCCCCCAAAATTTTCAAAATTCAGGGCTATTTTATTGAAATAAACTAAGGTATAATCATGACGAATAACGGGTTATCGATTGTATGAGAGAATTTTGAATATATATTTTTTTTTTCATCAAATCGGATACGTATTTTGTGTTCGTGCAAATGGGATTCGATTTATATAAGAAGCTGTTTTTCATCCTCCACTTTTGTTGATCTCTGCGGACGATCCGATTTTCACATTGTTTCCGAGGGTTTTTATTTTTTACTTTTCATTTTTCTTTTTATTTATTTTTTTGTTCTTTGCTTTTTATACCGCTCGTATATGGGTGTATCTACTCCGTTTTCTTCGATTCCCGCATCAGAGAGTATAGTACATATGTATATAGTCATATAAGAGTGCGGGTGGGTGGTCAGCATCTGTTGTTTGCGGTCCTGTACGTTGGTATAATACGCGACCCTTCCAATTCCACTTTCACACGCATGTTGTGTCCAGGCAAACAACTATTTCTTCTTTACGCTTCTCGGGGTCTGATCGTCACGCAATCTTCACGCAATAAGCTTTATTTCTATCTCTATACCCTCCTCTGTCCTTCTCGTCATCCCATTTCCTGTCATTTCAGTTCTTACAAGTTACATAATAAGCGTATAGGTATTTTTATTCGTCTCTTCGACGAGTAGGTGTAGGGATAGATACGATTTCCAATTATTTTTCACTTTTATATCATTTTAATTAATCGACCATACGATTTGCGTTCATGAAATACGTACTCAAGTACGTGTGCGTAGATATTTATGAGATACGTGTAGATGAAAATTTTCTGGGAATACTTTACTCCGCACTCGTTCCGATTATTAAAAGGGCGCGTAAGTCGAGCGCGAAGTCTAAGAATTTATCAGAAAACAGAGACGTCGTTGTTTCGGTTAGCTCTATAGATCCCGCGTCAATTATCATACGCGTTTTAATTTAATAAAAATTTCAAAGATTTATGAATCGTGCGTGTGTGTATGTGTACGTAAATGTATAATACGTGCGTCATGCAATTTATAAATTATCTCCGATAGAAATTTTACACCATATTTAATAGTGTGCGATACGTATGGATAGATAGATGAACACGTCATCGGCTGTTTCAATTATTCTTTTTTGGAAATGATTGTCATCGTTATCGTCGCAGGTAGTAAAGAAAAAAATTAATAATAATGAGACAATCCCAAGATGCAACAATTTTTTTCGCCGTGAGATCTGTAACTGCAGCATCCAAGCAGGCAATTTTACTTTACTATTCGAAGAAGATAAAAAAAATCAAGAGAAAAAGAAATAACTATCGATTCGAATGTCCCACTTGCAATAGTGCAGCGGGAATATAAGAGAGGGTGAAGCTGCTCGCGGTAGACGAGCCTCCCCCGACCTAACAAATTGTTTATTGCCACATGCTCTGGATCCCAGAGGGTCGCACCACCTCTTATATGCGAGTCTCTCACCTCTTCCTCTTTCCTATTTCCTATTTCCTATTTCCCTCGACCCTTACAGTAACGGTAACCACCCCCTTGAAAAAGGAAAACCGTAACAGTGAGGAAAGAAACGCCTTGTAGCAACCACCAAGTAGTTACGCATTCACACGGCGTACACGGGGTCGAGGCACCGGTATTAGAGGTAGAGAGATAGCTTTTATTGCTGCGGCCTATACAAGCAAAAGTGTCGATGTTACCCGCCAGCCGCCTATATAAAATCGCCCAAAAAGTACCTCAGGTACAAAAAACATCGACAAGTACATTAATTGTCCTGAATCAATCGCCGCCAAAAATCGTTATTCGTACCTCCTAAAATGTGTATTTTTATAATGCTGATTGTGAGTGACACAAAAGAATCTACACATATACGATCTCAGCGAAAGTTGGAAGGGGTGAGTGGCAATTTTCAGGATTGCCAGTAAGAATGAATGAAGGCGGAGCCTCAGCCAACTGAAACTGCTCCCAAATCAGACCTTTGGTGCGACTCACCCTGTACATATTGTAAAGAAGGAAAAAACGACGCGTCATTTTGATATGATCCCAAAACTAGATAATCAGTGGATAACCCACGGAGTGGGTTCACTCAGCCGGTAAAGAAGGGCGCATGATCCAGAACTCTCGTTTCCTATCTACTATGATCGTATACAGTATAATGGTCCATATTTCACAGCCTAATTAGATACTCGGATATTAGCAGCTTTAATATTGCTGGGCCAGGAAAGATAAGTCACGCGTTAGTGACGGTCAAATTGCGAAAACATAACACATGACATATGTATCATGCAAAATGACGTTTTTTGTCTACAATTTTCACGCGACTTAAAAATGAAGAATAATTTACAATCCCCTTAATTTTATAGCTGGTATCTATTGCAATTTTTCATAATCTGATCATGAAATGTACCAACAACTTAACCTAAGTTTATGATAGCGAGTAATCTGGAATTCGTTGAAAGAATAGTCTGAATACAACTATAGATGTATATAAAAAGCAGTGAGCGTTATCTCCAGCGTGCTTCGTCGAGTAAAGAAGAGAGAAAAAAAGGGAGGATAGTCGCTGGTCGGTTGCCTGAACCCATGGCGATAAGGTTTTCTTCTCTGATGACCAAAGAAGAAGAAGAAGAAGAAGAAGAGGAAGAGGAAGAGGAAGAGGAAGACGGGACGAAGAACAGGACCGTGTAAAACGTCGAGGGACTAAAGCTCAAGAGAGTTTCAATGTTTCGGGTTTTGGTTCAAAGCCAAAGTCCGAAGTAGCCAACCTCGCAGGATGTACATAATACATATATATATACAATATAGATATATATATATATACGAAGCTACGATCGTCGTAGTATACAACTAGTATTGCTAGTCGTCGTCGTCGCGGTCGTTATCTTATTACCGATATCGCCGGCATCGCTCGCAAACCGGCGGTCGCGTCGTCGTCCTGAACAAATGTTTACTCGCTCGTACCGATAGCGCAGTTTCGCTTCCTGTTTCTGTGTACATTCACCTATCGCTACGTACCGGTTACCTCCCCTACCTACTTCACCAACCCCCAAACCATCGACGACTCCTCTACCTTTTCATCCCGCGCACCAATTCCTCTCAGTATCCCAAATAAAAGTACAGGCGAGTAGCACGAAAAGAGAAACAAAGATCGAGGGAGAAAGAGAGAGAAAAAGAGAAAGACCGAAGGTCAAAATCGTCTCTATATAATTCACCTTTTGTCACCAGCTGCACGACGTATTGTCCGATTTGTGGACGGGTTTGTTCGGAATTTCACAACGTGTATGTTTCGCGTACAGTACGTTTGTGTTCACCTGATCAATTGTTGGGTTTTGTTAGAATCGCATACCCATACGTATCTATACATTTATAAAGGGAATGGAGGATCCAGTGGGTGAAGATTTTTTGTTAAACGAAGAAATCCTCATTCAGTTCTTTGGATCAAGGTTTTGTACCTAATCGGTACGAAAGAAGTATATATAATACTTGAGATGGTCGAACCGCGAGAAAGGTCGCGGTTTCTGTTATCTTTTCTTTTTTATTCCGTTGCAGTTACATTAGCTAGTTGTTGCACGTACTCATAGAAACACAACGTACCATACATATACAGGGCGAGTCATTCAAAACTCCGAGAAAGGAAGGAGCCTCGTTTTGGTTTTCTTGCCCAGTCAACGCGCTGCGCACGAGAAAAATGGGAAGAAATGCACGTTCAACGAATGAGGAGGTCGAGCGCCGAATCAAGCTCCTCCCAATTTCGGAGTTTGAAAAAATTCACCCTGTATAATTTATTTATACATATGTTACACACAAAACACGTGCGATCGTTGTCGTTATTATTATTATTATTATAATCATCCTGGTTATTCTTGTTGTATTAAATGCAGATTTTGGCTTTAAGCCGATTCTACCTAGTTCGTGGTACCTACTACTTATACTCCCTCGCGTTGTTAATCGCATATATTTCTGCGGTACTTGGCAATTCGCAACATTTAGAGCTTATCGATAATATTTATAATGTCACGGGTGAATAAAACGTATAGCGCGTATAAATAGTAAAAGGAAAAATATATTTCTATAGTACATCTATATATGCATATATGTATCATGGATGTAATACTTATGCATAAATAATAACGAGAGTAATGTATGAAATAATGATCGCAGTCGTAATTAACTACTTGAGTGAAAAAATACGTCGGGTGAAGTTCGCTGGGAAATTCATATAGTACGTAGGTATGTACTCTGTTATAATGCACATATAGTAGCAACGAATTGAGCTACATAGAAGTAGTAGGAAGAAATTGTGACCTTAAAACTTCACTTGATGTACGCTGCACTGTAACATTGCACAGCTAGTTGAAACTCTTTTGAAGAGGTAGGTCGGACCACGTTAACCCCTAGCTCGTTAAGAAATTACTGTTGACCTCTGAACTGGAAAATATACCAGAGCATATGCTGCATAAGTAGGTATGTGAATATATATCAACGACTCTTGGTGGAGGAACTTGAGAACGTAACATATATACGCCATCGCGAACTTGCATTTGTTTCGTTGCAGGTAAGCAAGCCCCTCACGTTATATTCATAATGTAGAAATGTAGATTATCATATCGAATTTTTTAAGAAAGAGTTTGTGATTGGAAAAATTTATCAAATATTTCCAAATATTATAACATATAGAAATGCTAGTTTTTTCCCGAACTGAATGAATTTGAAAAAAAAAAGAAATATATTCTTACCATTAAAGTTAAGGGTGGCTTTTGAAGATCGAGTCGTGGACTCGAAGGCGAGTCGTGTCAGAACAGTGAAATTTCGAAAAAAAAGCCAATCGCAAGCTCGAATCGAATTAACTACAATTTCTCAGGAGTAAATTTGCAAACAAATTAATGAACTTCAACGGTAAACGTCACGAAATCGAGGCTTGATCTACACAGATGTGAGGGGCTGCGGCAGAGCGTTGGAGGGTAAATTTGGGTAATCGAAAGGGTTGACGTGAAGAAGTAAGGAGACAACAACAATGACGGAACAATAGAATGATATGCGTGTTATCGCGATAGCCTAAACTCAGCAATCATCATCATCATCACCATGATGATTATTATTATTATCACCATTGAGGAATCTCCGCGTGTGCATTGTCGAGAGTAAAAGACATGACATATAGTTTAGGGGTTTAGGGCCTCGATCTGCAGGTATATTTGGATGCAAATATAGCCATAGCAAAAGCGAAGGAGATATACCTATAGAGCTGGAGAGCTTCTGATGCTGGAGAACGGACTTTGTCGAAAGGATTTGCTTCGCCTCTCGCGGTTAGTTGCCCGTGAAAATCCGCATATATTACCATAAATAAATCCAAAAACAGATTGAAATATACATACATATATAATATATATTTATACACCTATACGTGTCTGTGTACATATAATATATGTGTGAAGAGAAAGGGAGAGAAAAGAAGCGAGAGCTGGAGATGGAGAGAGAAAAGAATGGCTCGCAATCATAAATCGTTCGCATTTTCACCGTTCGGTTCAACTTATTTTATTCGAATTCTTAATGGAACCTTGGCATGCCATGAAAGCGAACGAATCTACGCTAACGTATAACGTAGACGACCTCAATCTCGTCGGTTGTCGAGCTGAAGGAGAATCGTCGTCGTCTCGCTCGTCGTCGTCGTATACTTCGTCCCGAAAAACGAGGGACTATGGATGCAAAAAGAAAAGAAAGCGCTTGACGGTATCGGTGGCGATACGCGGAAAACGTAAGAATAGAAAAATAAACTGAAATAAGAATACAAGAAATGAAAGAATTAAAGTCTGCGAATAAGGTACGTCGAGTGGAGGAATTCAAAATTCCCAAAATCTTGCGGGGGTTGAGGAAAAGGGGAATAAGTAAGAATAGGAATGGCGTATGTCGACATTTTTCTTCTGTACTTTGATCTCAGAAACTCAGATCCGTTGAGTAAATCAGGCTGCAAATGAAGCCAGCGAAGATAAAGAAAACGACGGAGCTGCGAACATCGTAATAATTATGATAGAGTTATAAATGAAAAAGGTTTGAAATCTGGCTTGAAATTAGATAAAAGAAATCCAGGAAAATGAACTTACATAAAACATGATTATGTGAATAGAAATAATAGGAATAAATAGGAAAGGGAATTGCTTTCATGGGTTATAATACCTTTGGAACTCCTATTCATATACACACCCGTCTAAACAACTATATAATATTTACATGTACATGTGCTATATGTATACATACACCCATGTGTACTTTACATGCAGTATATACCTTAACGCAGCGCGGCTAGAAGTAGAATCGGAACTATAATACATCAGACTTCACCGTGGTGTACATATCTGTATGTACCTATATACAATTGTACTATACATACCAGAAGGACTCTGGGTGAGTAATTAATTGATATCCCGTAGCTGTATTGTGCGGAGAACAATTCGTTATTAATGCAGCGCACCGCTTTGACTCGTGTTTCCGCTTGTTTCCACGCCATAGACGTTATAGTTTTGTACAATATACCTATGTATACTAATCAATGTTCATCGCACACTTGTTCACCTATGTACCGTACTTCACTGCACACATACGTATGCATATAATTTTGCCTCCTTCATGCTGCTCTATGGCTGAATAGAAACATCCGCATCGCCTCGCGCTTCACGATTTCCTAAGAAAATTGATCTCTGCGGACGTACGGATCTCCATTTGTTTCAAATACATACATATGAGGTACCCCGTGTCAATCCGACCCTAACACCATATTTTGTCATCTATTTATATTTTTTCAGATTTTTTCGATTACCTTAGAAAAAAAATCGCAAATTTGAGAAAAAATTACAAAGAAAAAGGATTAGAGCTTTGCCGATTTTATACGAAATGTCCTATGTAATTATTATATACACTGGACTACACAACGGGGCGTTTATATTTTAAGATTATCGCTTTTTGTACGTCGTATATTACACGTATTACGTATGTATATCGTGTCCATGGTATGTGTTTTCCGAGAGATTTTCTTTTTTTTTTTTTCTGTATTTTTTATCATTTGTTTTTTCTTCAGTTTTGTTTTATGCAAGCGGGTTGATGAAGTAAAAAATGAAAAGAAGTGGCGGTCGAAGAGAGGGACAGGAGGTAGGAGGAAGAGAAAAAGAGGAAAGAAATAACGCCGGGAAGAGTTCATCCACTTCGCATATTTACGGCGCTTATACATCGCGTCGAGAGGAAGAAGGAAAGCTCACGTTGCTGCAACCAACCCTCAACTTGAGTTTCGTTTCATTTTTTCTTTTTGTTTTTAATTTTAATTTCAATTTTTTCTTTTTTCTCTCCCTTCTCCATTCTCCATATAGGCAACTTTTACTATTTTATTTTATTTAACGTAACACCCCCGGAGTCAAAAGAAAATATCGCAGATTCTCTCCCTTTTGGAATCTTATTGCGAGCAAACAGTTTTTAATTAAACTTTTGAACTAAAACCTTCTTTTTTTTTTCTTTGCTTCGTCTTTTTTTTTTCAATTTACGCTATGTTGCATGGCGTATAGAATAATCTACTATAGTATTAAAAATAGAGGTAAAGGTTAAAAGAGGAAGAGAAGTTCCGAGAACCCTTTTACAGCACGTAGTTCACGTTATTTGTATCCCTATACCCATCGTTACTTGATATACGGGGTGGCCGATTTTCGCGAAGCGAATTTAAATAAGACACGAGGCAAAAACGTTCCTCAAACGAATGATGGCCGGATAATTTTTATTTTCTTAATTTTTCAACGAAGAATACCATTTTCGCCATTTTTTTTTATGGCTAGTTTTTGATGCTTTTGTTCGGATACGATAACGATGAAATTTTGTACAAAATTTACTTCGGTCTCGTGATCCGTCTAATTGGCTCGGCGAAATATTGTTCATGTTTTATTTTTTTCTATAATTGGACTGCTTAAAATGCGCCACCACGTGTATACGGTGAAATTCTACCCCGCGTTTCGTGATAAGTAGATAACTGGATAGGGTGGTGTAATAATTTCAAAAGCCGCACGCAGAATTTCTAATTCACGTTACACGGTATAGTTTAAACAAAATAAAGCGGAAAATTGCTGCGGTATACATGCCTGTATAGGTATGCACAATTTACGTGGACTCCGCAGATAATCAACGCGGTTCGCGTCTATTATATCTGATTCGTTTATTTCTCGAAAGGGTTCCATGTCATTAGCTGTAATCGTCGTATACATCGCGTTACGTGCGATTACGGAGATATTATTTGCGAATGAAATTTGCAGGGTAGAAAATAAAGTAAACGTATAAAGCCCTCGTCTGTTCATACCGGAAATCATCCTGCTCCGGAACAATTTAAAAAAATTAATTGAAATTCGAACCAAAAAAAATTCTATAAGGTATAGAAACATGAACGAATTTTTTTTTTTCGGGTTCCCCTGAAACGAAGAGATGATCTTATCGGATGAAGGAAAAATTAAAGTATTATTCGAAACCGACTGGATCAACGGAAAATTTCTAAAAAGAAAAAGAAATTGACTTTAAATACGGGAGACTGCAATGACGACACGCGCCATGTTCCTGGTCAGCGATCGGAGTAGCATGTGGACCAAGAGGTGGTCCGCGACGAGGACCATGAGCGGAGTAAAACGACGATGAAAGGTAAAGGGAAGCGTAGGGAGGGGGCGGCGAGGCAAGGGAAGGGAGAAAAGGGAAAAAGACGAAGGGGAAGGGGAAGAGGCACCTGTCAGTGGCATGCGCGAGGCCGGTGGTACATGCAACCGCAGAGTCCCGCGGGTCTTATGAAAAGGGTTGGCAGCAGTAACAGCAGCTCCACCGGTAGTATACGCTTCATAAATCAATCTGTCTCTGCGTATGGGATCTCTAGTCAAACAACAGTTTAATCTGCAACGAACCGAGCTGTGCTAGCTCCGAAGAACATCAACGACGACGAAACGCAGTTTCTCGTCCCAAAACCCTGACCCACCCAAACTTTCGCAATTACATGAAAAACCAAAGTCTCTGATGGTAGAACAAAATGGAAATTGAGAAACATTGATGATGAAAATTTTCACTTTTTCATCTCACGTGATTTGATTACACAAATAGGAAAAAAAAAATTGAAAAAATCAATTACTGAATCGTAAGCAAGAGATTTGGAGTCATAATGGAGAATGAAAAATGAAAATAGATACATATTTATAAGTGACAATTCTTATGTTACATGCGATAAATCGAAAACGTGGGTAGAAAAGATGGAGAGACGCCTTAGGAGCTATAGAATTTGTATAGAAGGTATCTATATAGATATAGCGCCGGAGCAGGTTAGGTACCCACGTGTTCTTTGACAGCTGTCACAATAAGAGAGTATCGCTGGTTATTTTTTTTTTTTTTTTTTTATCTCAAGTATTCTTGATTCGAAAGCGATTCTCGTGATAGAGATTTTTTTGTTGAATTGCACCCTTTTTCACTCACCTTCAACGAGGGTAAATCCTGATGATGGATAAGTCGGTTTGTAAAAATTAACGAGTTCTGATAATTGCTTCGACTTCTTGCGTAGTACATCGACTAGACACTCGCTAGACACTCGATGATGATAATTTTTTTTTTTCTTCTTATGTATATTTGGAAGACACTCGATGAATCACACTGTGACACAACCGCACCGAATGTTAGTTTAATTAGAATAGCGAGGAGTTGTTTCCTCCTTTATAAACCTTACTTATTTATCAGTTTATTCAGTGATCTCTTTGAGTCAATAATTGATCAATTTAATAATTGCTTGGATAATTGATTGTCTTTTGTTACTAATAAACAACCATAACACCATGAATACTCCTACACGTCGGAAGTCATTTTTTTTCACTATATTCGTTTTTGAATTTTCATATCATTCTTTCGATCATTCGATGATAATTGGATGAATCAGGAGTATTCAAAACGTCGAAAGTAATAATCAAAGGCACACTGTGTGTCGATATATAACGTGGTGCTGGTAGATGTTTGGATCGAAAGACGAAAAATCGGAACAAATTTTTTTTGTTCAAAAAAATTTTCTCTTCAGAACTTAAAATTAGTCATTTAAATCCAGCAATATCATGGAGAGGGAAAAGGAAAGGGGAAAAAACTAACAAAGCAGAAATCAAAAATATTTTAATTTTCACCGTTGATGATAACGGTAAACGTCCTTTTTTAATTTCTTTCGTTTTTATTCATGTACATATGTAGTTTATATTTACGTATGTGTATATATTTATCTTTCGAAACAGGTGAACGTCACCGATTTTGATTCCGGCGCTTGATTCCAAACTAGAACCAATCCCCTCGCGACCCCGCGATGGACTGGTGTATCACGACACTCGACAGCGCCGCCCTGACCCGCGGCGACGCCGGTTACTACGGATAGGGATTTCCCCCCTCCTCTTCGCCCTCGCCGTCCAACTCATACCTCTCTACCACCTTTTACTCTCTTCTACCTCGAACTCAACCAAAAGCGGGGGAGGCCGCTTGCTTAGGCTGCTTGCCTCGTGCTTTTAATGCTTATCCAAGCCAGGTCGTCTCGCGGCGTCGACGTCGGCGTCGGCGTCGGCGTCACACGGGGTTCAACGGAGGACCCCACGACCTAGTGCCACTTTTCCCTTGTATTAGTATTTAGTAGCTTGCTAAATTACCCCGTCTTACGGTCCCCGTCATCCCCAACTCCGCGGGTTCCTCCGTCTCTTACTTTTACTTTTCTCTTCTATTCTCTTCTCTTTCTGCGGACTTTCCGTGTCCATGTACTTTATGTGTCTTCGATCTTTCATCTCTTCTTTCCTCTCCTTCTCTCTTCTGCGAAGGTTGGAAAAAGAGAGAGAGACGGAGGAAAAAAAAGAATTTTGCAGAGCCAACTTTTTGTATAAATACGAAACGACTTATACCCGATATTATATCACTCGTTATACGACTAGATCGGTATTAAAACTTGGGACGATGGAAAAATACGGATAAAATACAAGCGGGGGATGATGAAATAAAAAAAAAATTACAAATAATCCAAATTTCAAAAGACGTCAGAAAAAAAGTAAAGGTAATAAGGGAAAGTGCATTGAAGAACAAAAGAGTACATTCAATATATCCATGGTACAACTCTCCGAGAGGATGCTTATTGTTGTATAGCGATATTTGCCAGCCATTTTGTATAATAAAAAACAAAACATACATTTTATTTTTATTTTAGAATTCAAAATATGCAAATAAAACGGAGAGAAGAATGGTTGCCCGCGAAATCAATTTCAAAATTAGTTATTTGAAGCTCGTTCAAAACCACAATTCATTATTTGCTAAAGAGAGAGAAAAATAAATGAAAAAAAATTTCCTTTATATGCTGTAACAAAAAAACAAAAAACAAAAAGAATGTTTATATATAATATAATTATAATGGATCCGAGTAGAATATAGAGGGAACAAAAAACCCGCGAAAAAAGGATGAAAAATAAAAGAAACGAATAAAATTAAGGGAATTAAAACTCGTGGCGCGAGACACTTCTATATTATGGATCGTCGAATACACATAATGTAAGTTCCTAACGCGACTTAGGGGTGGGCGTAGGGGGTGGGATCGGTATTTATTTCTTTAATAATTTATTTCGTTTTTTTTTTCTCATCGAATTTGTTATATCTGTAAATAACGGCGAGTGATATTATAGGCACGGGCGGGACCTGCAGAATAGGAGGAGGAGTTATATTCAGTTTGTCGAGTACAAAGGACTGAGTAAAAAGAAGAAGAAGAAGAGAAATAAGAACAAGAATAAAAAAAAAAAAAACAGAGAAAAGGGAGGAGTGGATGGATGATTATAAACGAAAAGAGTTTTGTATATTGGTATTATAAGGGAGGCACGACGCGGGTTAACATAATCGCTCTCTTTTTTTTCTTTTCTTTTTTCATATTCCTACGCCCCTGCAGTATAGAAGTCTCGAGCATTAATAAAATAAAATATGAAAATACCCCTGCGTGAGGGTGCGTAATAATATAGATGCATTTGTGGACACGTCAACGTTAAGTTTTGACTATATACATAAATAAATTATAAGTCTGCAGGTATATACAGTATAATATACATTTATTGTACGTACATACTCATTAAAATTTATATTATGCATATCGATAATAAAGAGAGACACGTAGTTACATTATTTTATAGGTTAGGTGTGTATGGATACCAAAATCGAAATCACTGATCAGCGATCGGATTGAGCGGTAATTTAACTTCCAATCACCATTAGGTATAATTGTTGGGATACCTACTTGGCACGAAGTTTGTTACGTCAAAATTGACGTCATCGATCAAGTTCACTTTGGCACGTATATGAACCGAAACTAATTAATTTCATGGTTATTGTTAAACGCCAATGGATCGTAATGCTGCAGTTACAGGTGCCCGAATAAATACCCACGTAAACTGTAGCGCTTCAGTTAACGACGCGAAACGATTATACCGGAGAGTTTTATCAAACGATACGCCCAAAAAGATTAGGGTTTTTTTAGTTCTTCCATTTTTTCAATTTTGTTTTATCTCTTTCCACGAGACACGAACACTCCACTAATTTAATTACTCATCCATTGAGCATGTTATATTTTTGAGTCGACTTTTCTCATTCTTCTCATTTTACAATGAGGCTCCTCCCATTCTTGGAGTTTTTAATGACTTACCCTATATAGTTGAGTACCTATTTTCAATTTTACGGAATTTTTTTCCCAAAGCTCAAACGTCCACCATATTTCGGTACCGAAAACGACGGGGGTTGGAAAAGCTCTTTCAAGCAAATTGTCGGCGGACGGTTATGGAGATCAATTTGGACCAAGTTTTATCAAGATCGGCCATAAGCAATTTCGGATGTAATCGTGAACACATTCACATCATGTACTATACAAGATACTATCGTTGACAATTTTATTTTTTTTTCTTTCTTCGAGACGGTGAAACGATTTTTGAAAAGTCAAGAGGCTTGAAGCTGGTAAACCTTTTTTTTTTCCTTTTTTTCGCAAGCTCGATTTCACGATTTCAATAAGTTAATAAAAAGAGTAGAAAAAAATCCGCGATGTGGGTATAATACCCGGATGAGGTGTACCCGCGGACCATGGGATAATTATTTCGCTTTCCACGGTTGAATTTCTAGATTTTCATGGAGTTGCATTCGCGCGCGGGCATTGCGGATGATGCCTCACATTCCAGAATCCGTTATACATATCCTACCTAACCTGCACACCGGAGGGGATTTCCAGTTCTGTTTCAGGTCCCGTCCGGAAGGGAATGCGGAGCTGCGCGGGGGATACAAGCTTCTAATTCCCTAAGCCCTGTTCTAATTATTCAACCGAATGTAGAGGCGGCTCGCATAAATAATAACTATGCAAAATAACGCGCCGCGAGTCACAGGAGGTATACGGAGAGAGAGAAAGAGAGAGCGAATAAAAGGGATGTGGGAAAGGTAAGGGAAGGGAAGGGAAGGGAGAAACTGCCGGCTTGACCTGGCACCGACGGATCGATGCACCACCCCCTGGGATGGTTAGCTGCCCCCTTCGTACACCTTCCAACCTTCCAACCTTCCAACCTTATTCCATCCTACCTGCACTGCCGACGCGGGAAGCATCAAATATATATAGGCGCCGCGCCGCGCCGTTCACATTCGCATGAATTATTTGTTGCACCCAACAAAAACGACAAAATTTCAAACCGACTTCAGGGAGATTTTGGGAAAACCCTTTTTTCATCTTGTTTATTTTTCATTTTATTTTATCCTCTCTTTAGGTTTTTTATTTTTTTCCTTCTTTTACCGGTACACTGAACAAATCGGTAGGTACCTACCTCGGTGTGGAATAAATGGGAATTATTTATCGCGAGTCTTTCGTGAAGGTCTAGCTTTTGGAAAAATTTTTAAGGTCACGACCTTGAATCGTGCGGATGAAAGTGCTTCCAAGGTGAAATCTGACAAGTTGTTCTACCTATTTCATAGTATACAGATATGTACAATATTGCTCTCCATCCTTCGCCGATGGACCGTATAGAATAGTCCGAAGACGCGGTTGATATACACGATGTTCGAAATGAAAGGCCTTCTGATCCTTCTTTTTTTTAGCAATTTTTTATCCTAGATTTCCTCGCCGATTTTATATCTCCGTATCCAGTTGGTTTATTACATAAAATATATCTTTGTTTCGCGAACTCCTCTGCATCATATTTTTGACGTTTGAGTAGGTGATTCTTTACCTCCTTAGGGATGAAATATTGACAGTATTGTTACCTACCCCGGTATTCTACAGGCGTGGCTACTTTCTGGTATACGAGACACAAACCTGTCAAATTTCGATTTATTGACTATACAGAAGTTCGGAATACCGAATCACAAGGTATATGATAAACCTATCTACTTTTTTTTCCTACGTTTACGCACTAAACTTATCTAGGTTTTTTTGTTTGATTTTTTCTTTGCTTTGCAGTGTATTCAATTATTCAGCGAACAAATCTAAGTTATGCACAACGCCCGTTCTTTTTGTTTTCCAATACCTTATAGATAGATTATCGACGCGATTTTGTATCACAGCAATTTATCAAATTATAGAGCGAAACCGAAGCTGATGATTCGGAACAAAATTAACAAATGGAACTCGCTGATCAGATATAAATATTTCAGCGATAAAAATCTAGAAACTAAAAACAAAAATATATTTTCTTGAAATAAACAAATCAGTAACAAGAGAGATAAAAATTTGCGATCAAAACTGTAAGAATCGTTTAGAGAATCGCGTAATCGCGTCATCGTCGAGGGTTTTTTTTTGTTTTTTTATTTTTTATCCCGCAAGCTCCATTGAAATTTTCAAATAAATGCTCTCTGTGTTTTCTGAAGAGGGTGCGGAGGCTCGCGACCCTTTCTACAAGGTGGCAGCACGAGTTCGATGTTAAGGGTTGAAAAAAAAACGAATAGTTGAGATTAACTGAAAATATATTTGGATAGTTCTGAGGCGATATTTGTTTCTTTGAAGGAAGAAAAAAAAAACTTGTTATCGTTAAAGAAAAAACAATCGCGAAGTCAAGGGTGTAACTCATCTACAAGATTTCGTTTTCGCGACCCATTGAATTAGAATCGACGTTGGTGGAAATGAGAAACGTATATAACCGTGAGGAGTTGATGGGCGATATATTCCGAAGGATTTTTGTTGCCGGGATCAACCTGACAGACAATCTGGTTATATACGTTGTTGTTTGTTGCATACGAACGGCGCGGCGCGACTGGTTCGCGGGGATTCGAAGAACGTTGCAGCCTGGCGCCCTTCGAATCGCATCCCTACATAAAAGTCGCATACCTACACGTTACTGTGTCCCATAGTAGAAACCTACTACCATATATCCTTGCACCATGCACGAAGGTACAAACTTACGGAGGAACGAACGAACGAACGAACGAACGTAAAGCGCTGTTTATGGAGCGAGCAGCCGGCATCTTCAGCCGAGCTTACCGTTACGGTGAACGGATTTTCTGCCGGATGGGGTTCGTTCCGTTGCGCGAACCTACCGTTGCGGGTACACGTACTACACACACGTCCCTATAGTACAAGGGCTTTTGGGACTTCTTTTACGCGAGTCGCGTCTCGGATTCCGTTCTAATGTATAAAAATAAGCCCGTTTAACCCTCCCCTATTTACCTCTGACCATTTTTCCTAATTTTTCTTTTTTTTTTTTATACTCTCCCCCGCATGTTTTGGGGTGTTGAACACGTACATATACTATACCAATTATGTACTTCCTCAGCTCGATAATAATTTTATATTACAAAAATTTCGATTCGGATAAATTTGTTCTTCTTTTTTTAACATTTCACCTACAAATTCCCTCCCTTTACCTCTTCGACCCGCGGTGATATATTTCAATGAGGTTTGTTTCAGGAGGCGAGAGGATCAAAATATTTCGGCGTTCATCACCGACATTCAGTTTTTTTTTTTTTCTCTCTGCAACTCTATACCGGTTTTAGTTGCACCACCTGCTGCCAGGTGAAAATTCCCTGTGATGGACAGCGCGCTTTATATTATATCCGCGATTTATCAACTATATACTATTATTATTATTATTATTATTATCATTATTATGTACAAAACCTGCCCGCATATCAGAAGTGGATTAATAATTTATTCCATTTTCGTTATGACGAGAAAAAAAAATATTCTGTTTTTTCGGAGACCGGTCGAAATCGTTCACAGAAACGAGAAAGAAAAAAAAAAACCATAACAAAAAAATAATGATCCTTGAGAAATCTTGCGTATCGATATTTCTTACCGAATTATACTGAAATTTATTTGAAAAAAAATAGTACAAAAATTTATTGAAAGAAGTATTGAATATTTTTAGAGGATGATTCACCCGATTTTTTGTTCTTTGTACAGCTGATAAAATGGCTTCGTTTCGCGTACGTACATCTACCAGTGTAAGGCTTATGGTATAGGTACGTACGGTGCAGTGAAAGGGCCACGTGTAAAACGTATAGCTCAGCAAAATACAAGCACGATAAGGGTTAATCTTAATATTATTCTTCCATTAGGATTCACCTACCGGGTCAAAGTTCGTTTAATGCGAAAGGTGCGCTGTAGGTGTAAGTCGCAGTTGAAAATTTCGAAGAACAAACCCATGGCACTTGAGCAGCAACAGCGCGGAAATATATGTATAATAGGTATATAAGGAAAGCTTTAAATATCACCCCGGTGCTTTCCGCCCAGCTGTTTATTTTTTTGTTTTTCTTTATTCTTATTGTCGTTGCCTCTTTTCCTTTTTTCGACCCTTTCTTTTATACGATAACTAACCGCAACGTTTTTTTTTTTGCATTCTTCACTTACTCAGACCTATAATAACTTATGCCCTATCTTGTGGGATAAAACCACTCGACGATATCCATATAGTTGCTAATATCTGGAAAAGTTTGAAAAGCTCAGGATATCGTGAGCGTACAATCTATGATTTTTCGTCTTCTTTATTTTCTCATCCATTCATTTATTAATTTATTTATTTTCCTCTTTTTTTTTCACATTCGCTATCTACCACCCTAGCGACTTTATACGATCCCTGTCTAGTTTTCTAGCTGCAGAAATAAATGCGTGGGGGTAGAATAATAAAAAATGGAGATGACGGGGGACCTGACACGGATTAAAGCACCTATCGTACGTCGTACATGCGCAGGTTAGTTTAGCCGAGCTTTAACTAACAACCATGTATATCATACTAAGCTTCGTGTGTATAATATAAATTTACTCTCCATAGTTTGGGGGGAAAAAAAATAAACAAAAGTAAAAATAATAAGAAACAAAATGGTTTTCGCAAAGTATAATGTAATTTTTTTTTTTTTTTATAAATCGAACAAGAGTATAATTTATTGATCGATGAAAAAAATATCGACAATTTCTAGACACATGATGCTATACACCACGAAGTATTTTTTATTTTTGGTTTTTTCTGAAGTTGATGCGAATAAATTTTTCACATAAAGTAATAATTTGTTATACTAAAATATCCGATTATGATTTTAATACTTTTTTTCCGTTTTCAAACACTATAAATCCCCCGATTTTCGCTCTAGTTTTTTTTTATAAATTTTTTTCTCAAATCACATGTAAAGCGTCGATACATCCGCTCCCTGTATATTTAACCCTTTAAATTATGGGATTTGTATAATAAAAACTGACTCTACATAGCTAGACTGCATAGAAAGGCGACTTTATAATAGTGATAAAGAAAAGAAGAATTAATATTGCTGAAGCGGTCGCGAGGACTCAGGTGTATCCTGGGAAGAAGATGGGCGACGGGGTGGAGGTATGGAGAGAGGGAGGGAGAAGTAACGAGAAAACAGAAAAAAACGAAAAAAAAAAAGGAATGGTTGAAAAAAGTAGCTATACGAGGTTTTGGTATAAAGTGGTGTATCCGTGCACGGTACTTCGAGGTCGATATCATCCAGCGGAGCTTTTTCCCTCGTTGTTGCTTTCGTTTTTTTTTTTTTCGTTCTGGTTTTTGTTTCAGTACCCCAGCTGCTGCAGCAGGTAGTCATAATATGTATCGGTGGCATTCCCGAAATTTTTCTTTCATAATAATATTTAATCACGTCAAATATTATAACGAGTTACGCATCCAACACTGCGGCGAGCAGAACGGCGGACAAACGAACGAGTTTGTGTTGAATTTTGTGAAAATGACGTGTGGAATATTAATTAAAACAAAAATTTTCGTTTTAATAATGTACATATTACAATTTTGATGCTAGTGACGCAGTTTTCAATCGCTTTGGTTACAGAGAACCATTTCGGTGTCATGTAACGCTTTTTCATCTTCATAAAATTATTCTATTAATCGATGTTATATTCTATTTATCGATAAAAATAAATTCCTCCTATTGAACACGGATATCGAAAATTTTCTTCAAAAATTACCGCTGATTACACAAAAAAAAAAATTGTCGTCATATACACGATCCTTTCTCGCGCGATGCAATTTTGTTTTATTCTTTTTTCATGAAATTACTTAGCTCGGGTACTTGAGATAACCAATGGTATTTCGATATTTTCTTTCATACAGTAAAAATAAAAAAGGTCAGAGAGATCCGGAGGTATGATAAATTTTTGTTCCTTTAATTTCTTTTTTAGTTTTGTTTTCTCGTTATTTTGCTCGTCCTTATGCTCGTTGAGCCGGTTATACCAGACCGTGACTTTTTTTCTTCGTTTTTATCACGCGTGCGCCGCGCACCGTGCTTCGCGATTTATTGAATAAGCTGACGTCACGCGTGTTATGTTTTACATCTTTTCCTTCCGTAATCGCAGACATCACGAAATTTTTTTTAAAGAAACTAGGATTTTTATTTTATTTGGCTGGCATCTATTAGCCTAGTTGAAAATGGCGGATGTTTCGAAATCTTTCATACAAAAGCTTTTATGACCGGTGAAAATTCCGAGCTTTCTTGCTTTTCACTGTTTCAATGGAATTAATTGAATTCAATGTAAATCACAGCTTTTTGTGACGGACATTAATCTAATAATTTCAAATAATCCGATTCAAATAATCCGATTCAATTCATTCGCCGGGTTTTCCCGTCGTGGTTGTCGCAGTTGGTTTTCAGTACCAGACGCTTGATTCGGTTCAGTACAAGAGGATGAATTAAGCGATCGAATTAATCCCTTTGCCTTTGCATTCTGCGAAATGAAAATTTCACCAAAAATATTTAACGGTATATAGTGAGAGAGCTTCTTTCCACGTCATACAAAGAGAAGACTCTAAAATGAAATTGTTTCTTCGAACTCTTTTTTTCTTTTTCTTTTGTTTCTCTTACTATTTTTCAACTTACGAATACAACAAATGAACGTTGCGAATTTATAGTTTCGTTGTACGATTTCAATTAATATAACTTTCTCTCCGAACACCTGCGAAAGACGTTTCGAACCGAATGAATCAGGTATAAAAGTTTAGTAGTATCTAAATAGAAAATTAATGCCAGAAGCAATGCCAACTATATTGTTTTTATGTATAGTGTGTACGCAGACTTTTGTATATATATAGATATATTTATATAGATAGATACGAATTCTATGTCGTACGAATAATGCAATTATACATCCTGTAGCTGCACAGCCACAGCAGTCGAGGTTCCGAGTGGAGGATGAAGTCAGCGTGGCTAAATCTAAAGCCAAAACCAAAGCCAAAGCTAAATCTAAAGCTAGACGGTTCCTACTGCAGCACGCTGCGCATAAATGGAATAATAATTTTGATAGTGGTTATATAGCAGATTGTATAAATGGCATCGCTTTCATATACACACCGCCCATCTCGCTCTATATTATACATTCTATGGATGGATATAATATTCCATGTAAAGGTGAGTCTGAAGAAGCTGCGCAGACGCATCGCAGGCTGAGCAGAGTTTGAAAATAATTTTCACAATAAGTATACATGGCGTGTGTCCAATTCATCAATTCTGCAAGGGTTGCAACGCGCGAGGTGAATTAGGTTAGGTAACCCACATGCTGACGCTGTGTTACATTGGAGAAATAGATGCGAAAACTTTTCTTCTGAGAAAAAGTAATTATTTCATTTCAAAAACCTTTTTTTTTCATCGTTATTACCATAGATATTATAAGTAAACATGTAATATAGGTTTACGATAGTTTTACGATTTCGTGAAACCGCGTTAGAAATTTCGGCGGACATTCTTAGTTCGGATATCATATTAAACATCCTTGCGAATCCTGTTCGAAAGTTTCTTAGACATAGTTATATATACACAGATTTTAGTACCCTTAGAAAGATAACTTTTCGCGTAAAAGTTTCTCAATGCTATTCAACGCGATCATATGAAGCGTGATGTGATGTGTAATAACATAGGGAATTTGCAGGGACAATTTAATGCCTGCAATTTCTATCACCAATCGACGAGAATTTATTTCAAACTAAAAGCGTTAAAGCAGACTTAATTAGCCATAAAAAATCCCACGCTTTCAAACCGTCAACTTGTTTTTACCTTTAACAATTGCCATAAACATACTACTTTGTTATCTTATGCGTTTCCCGAGCGTATCAAAAAAAAACCTGCACTCCTTCTGAGCGTCCCTAAAGTTATGTAAAAAAAAAAACCATAACCTTTACCTTTTCGACGTGATTTTTTTCTTCTTTTACTCCTAACTTCATAAATGTTTTTTTCAAATTATAAGATTAATCTCTAGCGATGTTGCACCTGAATGAAAATGGCGTTTTGCAATCCGTTTTTCGAAGTAATAAATTTTATACTATCCAGATGAATGAAAAAGAACGTTGAATAGAGAGAAGAAGGATTAGAAGAATGAATTCGAGTAATTTTTAGAGTAAAAGGTGCGTCGAGAAGGACTTTTTTTTCCTGTACACTTTTTTTTCATAACACCTTCGCATGCATAAAGCTGGAATTTTTTCGCGTCCTTTACGTCCGGAAAAAGGAACACCCGAATCCCTCGTCAGTTTGTCCGCCATGCGAGTCCCCGGATTACAGAAGATTAAGAAGTAGAAAAGGAAAAAGAAAAAGAGAAAATAAAATAAAATATACAAAAAAAACATTCCACATCCCTGACAGCGAAATGTATATTCCGCACAGCAGGAGCCGCACGTATTATTCGCGCGAACCACGTGACTCACTTCACGTGGTCTGATCCTGATTTTATAACGCGTTCGAAAATCGTAATCGTATCTCATAAGCTTCCGATGTTGCTGTTTATTCGTTTTAATTTTTTTTTTCTTCTCTTCTTTATATCAATCTTTTTTTTCTTCTCTTCTCCGTATATAATAGCTGTACAAGGTGACTGCAGCGTGACAAAACTTTGACGTCGGATCAGAGCGAGTTTGCTGTTTTTATAATTAAAAAGGGCGGATCATGTTAGGGCTACTGATGCATTGCTCTTGTAATCTGCTATTATACGCAGACGTGCCCTCAGAAATGACGTCAGCCGCAAAAACCCGAACCCCTATAAGATCAAGGGGGTCACCCTTGTACATTGTAGCATAGGATACGACCTACGGGGTTGCCAGCGTGACGTCGATATACTGGCTTATAATAGTAGCTGGCAGTTCAAGCATTTGTAATTACGTGTACAGCGAACTAGACGATAATATTAAACCGGAAAACCCTGAGCTTTGATCGATGTAATGTACGAAAATCTCATGCACATGTCGGACGGCAAAATGAGGGGTAGAAAAATAGAAATCACATCAGACGGAGTAAAATATGTGTATTCCTGGATTGAATATTCTCATTTAAGAATTCTAGAATATTGATATTTTTCTTTTATCTTCATCCAGCGGTGACCGGAATCCCCAAGAAAATCCATTACTCGAAGCTCCGTGAGAGTGGTTTTTTTTTTCCGGTTTCCTTTTTCTCTTTTTTACGTCGTCCATTTTTATTTTAATGTTTTTCCATTTGTACATATATTCTCCCGGACTCGAGTGACACCAGGTTAAGATTTATACTTTACTGGGTGCAGGTGGTCCTGCAACGACGACCACAACGAACGGCATCGTCGTATAAACCGGCGTACCAACGAGCACGCATACATCGAAAAATCGAATTGACGTCCCTATGGCGTATTAAACTAAAGCATTGTGGGTGTTTGCCATTTGGACGACGCTCGGGATCGATGGAAAGTACGTACGGTACGTACGGCGTACGGGTCGGATGTTGGTTGGTGTGGAAACTCGCGCGCCTGCAACACGCGGCACGCGGACAAGCGAAACTCACGCCAGCAATCACATCTCACAGCTAGAGTACGACTCGATCACGTGATTTCCCGTGGGTGCCGTCACCGCGTATAAGCTGGCCCATCCGGCCCAAGGAGGCTCCAGATGCTACCAAAACCGCACCCCCCGACTTTATATACCATCACATATAACATTATATGATTGGACCTATATCCTGTAAAAATTTCGCCTCTCGCCCTTGTACACAGCTCGAAGAAGTCGCCATTTTTTATTCTACATTTTTCACTGATGAGGAAGCTTTTTACCGAAGATACGCCGCGGCCATCTGTCTTTTTATAGGTATAATAAAATTTATCTCAGAATACTTCGATTGAATTATGGTCTATATTATATATTCTTTTTTTTTTTCTTTAACTTCTTCCACGTGCGTTAAGATTTCATGCAGAAATTCACGCTCTGATTACATTTCTCTGTGGTTAATTAATTATCAAAGGGTTTATATTATCGTTAGCCAAAGCGTGCACTGTATGTGGTTGTTATTAACTTGAACAGCTCAACAATTCAGAGTGACTTTCCCCTGCACGCACTGCAGGTTGTATAAATAGCTGAAGAGAACGCGGTGCGGTAGAAATGATTTGATTACGAGGTTTATTAGTAGAGCGAGAAAGCAGATTTCCAGCTAAACTTTTTTTTAGAAACTTTCTCTCTTTTTAATAAATGCAGAAAATTCAACATTTGCAAACGGTATAATAATAATCAAAGTTTTTCCGATGAAAATCCTCATCTACAGGATCATCCGTGTCACTATTTTTCTTTCGACCACCTCGAAGAGAAAAAACATTTTCTGTTTTTTTCGAGCGCGGCCTAATAATCATCGGATAATTTCTTCTCTTTTTTTCTTTGTTTTTTAAGGGTTGCGGTCGGTTCTCACCATTGCGCGGTTAAATAATCACGAGTATTTATACACAGTCTAAAAGCTTCGAGGTATTTTATACGGATAAGAAAAATTCCACCGTTTCCTTTGTTAAATCCTTGAAAAAGTCCTTTACTACATGGTATAAAATAAAAACGTTCTCGTGACTTCAACGTTATCTCGGTACATACTCGAGTTCAGATAAGTATGTACAACGAAAGGTTAGTAAAATATTTTAAAATAAATTTACGATCACTCATGTAAAAAAAAATAAGAAAAAAAACGTATAACTGCACCATATAATACGTTAAGTAACCAACGACCAACTACCCCTTGCTCCAGGTTCTTACATTATAGGTATACAGGAACACGCAACGCGCCGCGTTCGTCAGCTGTCAACGAAAAATTTTAAAATAATTATTCACACCGCCGAAAAAAAAGAACCACCCCGGATCGTTTACCTACATTGCAAACGATGCATGAAATTGGGTCAAAACAAAAGAAGAGAAAAAAATAAATAAATAAGTAAGTATAAAAACCAAGAGCAAAAGGAAGTACTTTGGCACAAAATATGCTATGGTAGTAAAAATTTATTCCGGATAAATATAACTTAGACTAGCGAATTTATATTAGTATATTTATGTGTACATATATATTATATATGATGGTATATTTCGTACATAGAGAGAAAAAAAAGGTATGTACACATACGTGTGCGAGGTACCTAGGTATTTTTGAATAGTATATACGTATGCATGTACGCGAGACCAGAGTGTACTCCACGTCTATTTATTCCGATAGGTATAACGGTCCCATCTGCAGAATTGTGCGCTCAAGTAGTTATGTGTATCAAATCTGTATAGGTACTTGCAGTGCTTACGTAAGCTCGTAGTGAAACGTTGGGCTGTTTGTCAAACGAGAGACTACGGAGACATCCGGTGCAGTTATGAGGTTATACGGGGTAGGTATCTAATTTTAGACGAAAGTTTCGATTATTTCGAATACCTTGGACGTGGGCGTCGAAACCAAATTTGACAATTCCAAGGGAGATAAAAATTGGTTTAGTTTTTTGTTTTATGAAATTTTATGAAATTTCATCTATGATATAACAAATTCTCAGACGAATCGGATACGAAACCGGATGTCCCTGAATTTTACTTTGGTACAGAATAATAGTTGAGATTTTTCAGAAAACGTTTCCCACCTGGCCTATGGAACTGTGGGGTCATTTTTGAGCTCGTTGAAATTCTTCAATCAGAGAAAAAGCAAAAGAGATCAAAAAAAAAAAAAAAGAAACACCTTGTACATCCGTAGATGCAAATTCCGCAAAAGTAGTAAAACCAGAAAATGTATCGAAACGTTTCTGCCTATGGTGCGCTCCGCAGATGCAAATAGTTTGTACATAGAAAGTACATAGGTACGAGCTTTAAATACACGTATGCAAAAGGCATCTGTGATATTATGTTCGGGGTTTGGGTACGTGTAACTACATACGTATGTGCATCATCCCGCGTCTCCTTTTCCTTCTTTTCCGCCTCTCCTTCGACTCTCTTACTTTACTTTTGTCTTTTTCTCTGTTATTTTTTTCTTTCTTATTTTCCTGCAGGTTATACACAGGAAAAGATATTGCATAATGCTGGTATATCGACAGCCAAGACTTTTACTGAGATTTATTTTTCAATGTAACTACCAACCCACCTACTGTGGGGCGAGGGGGAGTTCGATGGGGAAGACGGCGGCGATTCTCCGTGGGAATATAAATACGGATACCCATGTACACACATCTGTGATTTACAGCTATATGTACACATATGTACAGTACATACGCAGGAGCATCGCACCACCACAGAAATAATACAGCTGGTTCCCTGTTTCACCTATTTTTAATAAATATAGATAACGGCGCAGAGTCAGAGGGAAGGGGGATGAACTACTTTGGGGATGTTTCGAAGGTGTCTTGCGTTCGCGGTAAAGCTGGTTGGTGAAAACAAATTTCGATTTTACAATGGTCGATGCACGGATACAATTCGCCGTATGTTTCATCCCCAACTCCATAACCTTCGAACCTCCCTTCGAGTCACCCGAGTCGTATTTATCCTTTTCACCTTTTTGTTTTCTTTTTTCCTATTCTTTGGAATCTTGTTTATATTTTCTTTTTTCTTTTCTGATTTTCTCTTTTCTTCTTCTTTTTTTTTTCTTACTCATCGTCTCTTCCTCGGAGAAAAGCCGGCTGTTTTCCTCTTTATACGTGGTCTTGTACTGCACTCGTTTATTCTGGTTACCAGCTATCTATACGACCAAAGCTTGCTGCAGTGTTGGATAAACTCAAGTCACAGCGCAGAGATCCGAGTGAAAGGACGAAAGGAAAGAAGGCCGTGTCTCCTCATTTTTCAGTATACGAATGTTACGGTTGTGTTTGTTTTTTCTTGTTTTTTTTTTTCATTATTTTTTTCTGTTCTCGATATCAAATTCCAATAGATGACTGATTTTTATAAGATCGAAGAAAACTTTGGGAAAAGAAAAAAAAAGCCCCAACAATTAGTGTGAATTTTATTTCGATCTAAAACTGTCTGTAGCGAGTACACGCCATTCGTGTCTCTTCATCTGTCCACGCAGAAAAGATCAGCCGATGTTTTGTATGAAACTTCCGGCAGGCGTTGACGTATACGATTTACACGCAAAGTTAAAACTTTTGGATTCTTTCCAGACGGTACACTTTTTCTACTTTCTTTTTTTCGAGATGGGCTTCTTTGGCAGTTCTTAAAGCTTCATTTCATCTTGACTCGGGTTTGACTAGATTTAATTTTTTATACTCACATTGTTCGAGTTAATTTATTAATCTGAAGTCTTTTTTTTTTTCAAACTTCAAGAACTTGTGATATTCAGATTCCAATTTGACAAGAATCAATTTCTCATGAATCGCATCACGACACCGCTGACGTCTGCACGTTGTAGCGGATTTGAAGGTTCGCGCGTTTCATA
This sequence comes from Athalia cordata, assembly GCA_963932425.1. Lineage (NCBI taxonomy): Eukaryota > Metazoa > Arthropoda > Insecta > Hymenoptera > Athaliidae > Athalia > Athalia cordata. The sequence continues at coordinate 30,667,448 of OZ010626.1, read as the reverse complement.
CGTTGGAATTACCTGTTGCAACAGAGGAAACCCTGTGGATGATATTGTCTCCAAGCAGAGTAGTTATGGTATACCGAGTTAATTAATTGATTTTTCGTGACTTGTTCAGTAAACCCTTTTTTTCAATTCATCTAATACGCGTTCAGCTTTTATTCACATTTTGAAATTTACCGTCTCGTTTATCAGTGTCTCTTTTTTTTGTGTCCTCTTATCGTTCTCTTTAGCCAACCTTGATATAATTTTTTTTCTATAACAGGCCTTGAATCAATTAAACGATAACGCAGGATCGTGTTTGGTCCTTCCGTCTAATTGATCACGGTCAATTAACTATAAGCGACAGATTTAGGGTGGCCATAACTCGAATAGCAGGTAATTTTGGTATCAAACGAAATACGAGGGCGAAAAATGTTACACAAAAAAAACAAAAAAGTTAATGTAAAGATGCAACACGTTACATACCTATGTTTTTTCCTGAATTTGACAATCATGTATAATAATAATAATAATTATGATGATCGTCACATGATTTTCCCATGGAAGGTTCGATTCGTACCGCGTACATAACCCATACACAGTTTTGTAAGTCGCATGAAAATTAATGGGGGTGGGGAAAAAAAAACGAAGAAAAATATTTGTTTTCCAGTTGAAAAATTGAACCTTTCAGTAGCAAGCTCCGGACAACATATCCTGCATAGCGAAGAATTGAGTTGTACCTTATAAATCTTGTGGGTTTGTAATAAATGTTTTTGGTACATGTACGGCATTTATTAGTTCCCCATAGCCATACGCTTTTATTTTAATGAGAGCAACATGGCGAGCGTCGATGCTCCGCGGAGTACAGGGTTGGGTCGATATAAATGACGACTTGTATCGTCGAACTACAGGTAGGAAATTTCTCTCGTTTTCTCTCTCTCTCTCTTTCTCTCTTCAACATTAACGGCTCCGCTTCTGCAGATGCTGCAACATGCGCGCGGGATCGCGTTGCGCTGTGTACGTGTTGCATATTATTACGTCGCGTTACGTTACGTTGCGTTACGTTAGCTCGGGTTAGGTTAGATTAGCTTGCGGTGAGGCACCCGTGTCGTTACAGGACGTTGCTTACCGCCATGTATTTGTATAGATACATATATCGAATAAATTTCGCACATCCATAGAATTTACTATAGATACAATATGCATGCCCTCCACATGTACCGTACCGTATGGATATAAATTTACCGAATCTACCTATAGGAGGGCTACACGTTAACCGTATTAAATTATTAATGGACTTTTCATGTTACCAATAAACCGGTTACCTTCAACCGTTCGATATGCCTGTACTATTTATTTATTGATTATTTTATAGTAAATGCTTTTCTTTTTTGGTTTTTGTTTTTTTTTTTTTCTGTTTTCACGATCTCTCAAACCATCCTCGTACAAACCTGGTACTCGATATTATAATTATTTTTTTTTGTTACCAGGTGCTTTTCCGTACTAAAATGTTAGAATTTTAATTTATTATACGTATCGCGGTAACCGTATCGATTTATCGGACAAACGATAAAAAAAATTAAAAAGAAACACATGGAAAGGAATTCGCGATAAATAGATTTGGAAATATCTGAAAATCGGTCAGGTTACACCACGCGCGTCACGTGGTCTCGAGAAATTTTTCTTTTATTCTGAATTTATTACTTTCGAGTAATTTTTTTCGTTTCGAAAAATCACACCGTAAAACTGCGGAATGAAGGAATAAATGAATAAAATAATTAACAATCAATTAATGCGTTCTGATTCAATTATCCAGCGTTTACATAAGGGAATACGTACATGTACACATAATAGCCCGGTGCAATGCTTCATGAATATATTGTCCGCTTGAATCTCTCGATTCGAGATAATCATTGCAGCATGTATAGGGGGTATATTAGAGGCGATAGAAGCTTCACCAGGGAAAGCCATTATCGGATGTCAATTTTCAAATTGGCACCGGGAGTAAATTCCGCACAACGCTATACGTATACGATATATGGAAGGGACGACGGGCCTCCCAGATTTGGTTGCTCCCGCGATGCTTCCTGCAGCCGTTCGCAGGACGTCCACGTCGGTATAGGTAGGAAAAGGAAGAGGAAGCTCGGATCGAGCAGGAGGGAAGGACGTGCGGATGGACGGCGTTCGTTGTTAATAATGAGCCTGCAAATTCCGTATTTGTTTATTCAAAGAGCACTCTGCCGAGTTATCCCCTTACCCGTTCACCACATCTGTTTTATTATTGAAGGTTTCGCAATTAGGTAACACCCCCTCCCTCCATCCCCGCCCACCACCGACCAGGAAACGATCCTTCACACCCGCAACGAGAAATATCTACATTGTATATATATACATATGTACAGATATATAATGTAGACTTACGTGTAGTAGACGGTAATATAATTTAATAAACCAATGCTATATGGGTAGGTTTAAGGCGGATACATAAATTGCGAAGCATCGGTGTAGTACGGTACATAGCACCGTATATGTATGGTGTATGTGTGGTCAAAATCCTTGAGGAGGTCAAGCGTCCCTCCACGTTTAAACCTACTTTGAATTTATAGCCGGAAACTAAACTTCGCCTTGAAACAACCCTCGCGGTATTGTGATGTAAATAATTAACGCACACTTATTATGTATACATGATGCAACCGAATGTGTATATATCGCGCATGCTCACTTACGTACTAATTGTTAATCGATAAATTGAGACGCGTTGCAAAATTTATATATTCACATAAATAAATCAGTGAATAAAATATTTGGAAAAAGAAATCGCCGTGTTTCCGTATACCTATATTAACGATACATCAGTCGATTCAGTGTGCCACTACGTTAAACCTACTTAACTTTTCTCATTGTCAAAGTTTTAATAAATGGTTTCGCGTATACGTAAAAAAAAAAAAAAACTAACTTCCCTTAGCGCGGTTTCATTACTACTCTATAAATATCTGAGCGTCCCACGGGTCCTAAAAATCCCTATATAATATTCCTAAAACCGTCGTTAGGAACGTCAATCAAAAACTTCACCTGCGCGTACTTTGTCTATGTACTTATGTACAGGTAGGTATGTACATACAGCTGAATAGCGGGAGAATGTATCCTCAAGAAGTCCATTTTTTATATACCGCAATGTACATAGGTATACGGTTACACGCTGATGTAATTACGCTATACGCTCTATACATCGGGAGACCGAAATTCGACAACGACGTACGTAATTATTAATTTTTTTTTTTTTTGGTTCTACGGGTCGAACACGGTCGAGTTGAAGTTTGAAACAGTTTTATAAAAAATAGAAAGAACGAAAAAAAAAAAAGGAAACATGTAGTTGGATTATCGGTAGAAATACTTTTTCACCCTTCCACGATTTTTGTCTACATATGCACGTTACAGGGTTGCGGTCGAATTGTTTAAAAAATTTAGTGGAGGGAAGCAAATCCTCCTACCATTGTCCAGTTTTGGATGTGAGGTAGTAGAAAATGAAGGATTCATTCCGGCCGGTGGCGATTGAAACCAGTTGGTTAAATTTTTTAATAGAATCTACAGAATTTATCTGCAAATACATTGCGAGATTACACATTGAATTATTTATTTTCAGGTTTGTATACCGCGACGTTATCAGAGTTATAAAATTTTTCAAATTTCTTATTTCGTCGAATAATCTTCGTTTTCATGTATTAATTTATACCTGCGCACAACTGACGGTCGTTATTTCTCATTAAATAATTAAAACTCACACGAATCGCAGAATGTAGTCTAGATTCCCATAGGTCATGTTTAAATTATCAAATCATAATGGGGTGAGGCTTGATTATTACGGGTCCATTATTAAAAGCGATGTGAAACGTCTGATTAACATTCGCGAGTAAGGGGAGGTGGGGGACAGCATATTTGTTTAATGGGACTTTTGTTTTTTTTCTGCTTTTTTATATGAAAGAGAATGTTATCGGTAACGCGATTATATATTGTATAAATGAAATTTGCCCTTTATGTGTACCAAAACTCGATTTATAGGGTTATGGAGGCGCTATAAATCCTCGTCATAACTTTACATTTGAGGTAATTTTAATTCCCGCTATCCACCCCCGTCTGTCTTCCCGTCTTCCTCCCTTCGCACGCGAGCTTTAGGCTGCACGGACCGTTAATTCGTAATTATTATTAACGACTTGAAACTCGAACAGCAAACCCACGGGTGTCTGCTGTATCTATAACAACCGAGCAAAATTCCTCTCATTCATACGCGCTCAGTCCGCAGATTCATCCGGAGTTTACTCCTGCAGGACTCCTCTTCGATATACACGCGAACCACACGCGCGTTTATCCATTTTTTTTTTTCAACGCAAACGAACATTCCGAATTATTACGTATCATATGAAACGTTGAGCGTTCCGGATGCAAAAAATGAAAATACGCAATAAAAAAAAAATTAACATGGCGATATATTGCGTTACCCGGAAAGAATTCACATTATTAATTGTGCGTTTATTTTTCTTTTGTACATATAATCGCGGATAACAAAAAAAAGAGAGAGAAATTTTGGATGTATTTAGAATTTGGAATTTGAAAAATTTTTCACTTTGATTTTTTTCATCTTCTAAGTACGCTCTGCGCAGAAATTACAAGGCAATAATCGTCACTCGCATGTATTGAAACAAAAACGAACCAATTTTTAATCGGAAAATTTTCTCGATGTAATTTTCGACCCCATCTGATTCTCGAATCTATATTATTCCGATAAGTTACATCATCATATCGCTATATTCATTTTTTTTAGAATCTTTTTTCCTTTCTCCGTCATCTGAAGGGGTTGACAAAGAAGCGAAAAGAAAAATAGAGAAGTGAAGAGGAAGAGGGGTAGTATAAGTTGCGCGGTTGAGGAGAGAAAAGTCGCTGACACGCGGCATATAAATTGAAACGAAAGTGTCGTCGAATATAGGATTAGTTAGGCACGCCTAGAAGGCACAGCGTTAAAATGCTAAACGGCTTAACAGACCGCGCGCACGCGGTCGTCCGAAGAGGGTTATCAAAAACAAGAATGTACGGCTATATCGTATAGCGGAACTATACAGAAGATCATGTATGTGAAATAGTGTAGGTGTATGTTAAAGGGCACGTGAGTCATTGGTGAACGGGGTTTCATTGGGTTTCGTTAAGGTTTAGGTTTGGGTTTGGGTTTAGGTAAATTTTCCCTTCAGGGCTTGATCTCCCATCTTTCTCGGTCCTTAATTCGTCTATATATATCTCATTTCTGATATAGTGTTCTTCAAACTTATACTATTACCTATTTCTCTCTCTCTTCCCCTCTCTCTCTCTCTAGACTCTATGACAATGCCTTGAAAATAGCGGCGTTTCGGGATCATGTTCATAAAATAATCCTATGGCATTGTCGTTCGCCAAGAGGTGGGTGGACCTCCGATGCATAATATTTAGCTGACATGAGAACTTTTGTGTTGCCGTCAGCTGCCCTCCAGGATCCTCGGGCGCCCGTATTCATGACATTTGAAAGGGGATTAGAATTTCTAGGGTCCCGGCTGGCGTTTAGCTATCTCTTCCTACAACCACCGAACCCCATGGATATAGCATATACGACGCCGAACGACGACGCCGCGATTCCGCCGGCTTCACGGCATGGCGCAACTTTCCATTTATACACATATATATATCCATGCATCTATGTACTACATACAAATCCTACATATTACACTATATCTATACGTATACGTATGTAAACTCTCCACCTCTCATCTCTACGTCTCTTAGAGTGACTCCTCTCGAACGTGCAATCTGGTCCCGTGATGCCGGTCGCGGGGGTCAAATCAAGTCGACCGAAACTCCTTCGATGAGAGACAGAGAAAAATAAATAAGAGGAAGAGAGATGAAGAAATGGAAATTACACACGATCGGGATACCGGGTGAAAGAAATCAGAGCAGCCCCTCTTCTCGTTCCGATTTTGTGGAGAACGCTCCCGCGAAAATTCAAGCTCAGGGTCAAATCTCGCCAAAAAAAAAAGGTAGGCATTCGAATTCTTTATGATTCATTAATGTAAAATATAATATACGGTGGCGGAGGGGGCGGGGGAGGGGGTGGGGGGAAGCGGAGTCTGGTATAACTGAAGTAGCCAGGATTCCCAAAGCTCATCGCTGCACCGCGACGTTAATGGAATGTATTAATAGAAAATGACCTGTGAAATTGGTGTAACGAACGGACAACCCCCCTCCGTATAACTACACATATATACATATATATAGACACTCGCACGAATATGTGCGCAATATTCCAAGCAAGTACATATCACGAGCTTTAAACTTTCTACGATAAATCTTGGCCGCTGAGTAACTCGGTAACCGGGTAAGTAAGTAAGTAAGTAAGTAAGTAAGTAAGTAAGTAAGGTACAGGTGAGTATGAGGATAAAAGTTCATCTTCTCTATATCCTCTATACGTTTCTCTCTCTCTCTATTTCTCTACGCGGTATAAAGTAAAGTCAGTATCCCGAGACGAGATGTTACCGTGTAATTAGAAGCGGTCTCAAATTATGGCAGGGTCGCTATACGCCCCCCTAGCCTCCCTTGCCACCCAACCCCCTGCTGCCCTCAGGCTAACGCCTTGCCAAACTTTGAGTAATTCAAGTAATACGTGACTTTACTTTACTTGCAGCTTTCGAGCACTGACTATGACCTATACATATGTATAAAATGCACTGTGATATGCAGCGTACATTTATACCTCATGATATAATAATGTGAGCTGGATTTTTCAGTAATCATTGGAAAAATTCTTGAGACATTCGAATTTTTTCGAGCACGATTTTGTTGTGGAGAGAAAAAAACGAGGAAATATGTTTCTGAAAAGCTATGTGATTTTATAGGGGGTATTTCACGCGAAACCGACAGGCCCGTGGACTTTGACCTCTTCGATTTGACTCATTATTTTTTCCTACGTAATACGACCAAAAAAATTCACACGTATCTCGTACTTTTCCGATTCCACTCTTGGTTTCAAGAATACAGAATTTTGAAATTTTCACTTTTTCGTTTGCAGCAATATTTCACCAACCGTTAGCTCGAAAATTATCGGTCCTATCGTCAGAAAATATGGAACAAAATTTATTGATAATTGAATGGCCTTTTTGAGACTTATTTTTTCGAAATTTTTCAGTCATCCCGAACCCGTTTTTTATGCGATTAAACAACAAAAATCCGTTTTTCCACAAAAAAGCCACTCTCGATTGATTTGAAAAAAAATTACAAAAATACCTTGAAAACAGACAAAAATTTTGAGACCAAAACGAAGATGGTTTGACGATTAGTTCAGAAGTTACAGTCATTTGAAGATCAGGATTCGCCGAAACTTGGCCAAAAGAAATGTCGAGTAAACAAGGGAAAGGGTAATAGAAAAACAATGACCATGTTTTAAAAACTTTGAAATTTTTCTCACAGTTCGACGCGGAGAATAACTATCATATATGAATACCGGCTAATTCATTTGGAAACACGGTGAGATATTTTTTCAACACGTGCATGAAATCGGCCCTTTTTCTCGCATGTAAAATGGATGGAAAATTGCTCATTTCTCCCGTGAACTTCATTACCTCCCTAGGGAGATAATATTACCTCCCTAGGGCAAAAATGGATTTTCCCTTCCTTCCCTATCCAACATTTTGGTAATGAAGTGCGGAAAAAGATTTTACCTGGAAAAGGATATGACCTCCCTAGGAAGGGAAACAGAATTTGTGCCTCCCTAGGAAGGGAAAATCCTTTTTCGCACTACTGAGGGAAGATACTTTTCCACACTAGTGACGAAAGTAAAGTAAAGCATTTTTTCACTTTCCACACTAGTGACAAAAGTTAAAAAAATGCACTTTTACACTTTCGTCACTAGTGTGGAAAGTATTTTTTTACTTTCTTCACTAGTGTGGAAAGTATTTTTTCACTTTCGTCACTAGTGTGGAAAGTGAAAAAATGCACTTTTTTACTTTCGTCACTAGTGTGGAAAGTATTTTTTTTACTTTCGTCACTAGTGTGGAAAGTGAAAAAATGCACTTTTTCGCTTTCGTCACTAGTGTGGAAAGTAAAGTTTCACTTTCGCCACTAGTGTGAAAAGTGAAAAAATGCTTTACTTTACTTTCGTTACTGGTGTGGAAAGTGAAAAAATGCTTTACTTCACTTTCGTTACTAGTGTGGACAAGTATCTTCCCTCAGTAGTGCGAAAAGGGATTTTCCCTTCCTAGGGAGGCACAAATTCCGTTTCCCTTCCTAGGGAGGTAATATCCTTTTCCGCCTGGGGAGGTAAAATCCATTTTTGCCCTAGGGAAGTCATGAAGTCCACGCGAGAAATGAGCAATTTCCTATCCACTTTACATGCGAGAAAAAGGGCCGATTTCATGCACGTGTTGAAAAAAATATCTCACCGTCTTTCCAAATGAATTAGCCGGTATTCATATATGATAATTATTCTCCGCGTCGAAATGTGAAAAAAAATTCAACGTTTTTAAAACATGGTCATTGTTTTTCCATTACCCTTTCCCTTGTTTACTCGACATTGCTTTTGGCCAAGTTTCGGCGGATCCTAATCTTCAAATGACTGTAACTTCTGAACTAATCGTCAAACCATCTTCGTTTTGGTCTCAAAATTTTTGTCTGTTTTCAAGGTATTTTTGTAATTTTTTTTCAAATCAATCGAGAGTGGCTTTTTTGTGGGAAAACGGATTTTTGATGTTTATTCGCATAAAAAACGGGTTTGGGATGACTGAAATTTTTTAAAAAAATAACGCTTAAAAAAGCCATTCAATTATCAATAAATTTTGTTCCATACTTTCTGACGATAGGACCGATAATTTTCGAGCTAACGGTTGGTGAAATATTGCTGCAAACGGAAAAGTAAAAATTCCAAAATTCTGTATTCTCAAAATCAAGAGTAGAATCGGAAAAGTACGAGATACGTGTAGGTTTTTTTTTGTCGTATTACGTAGGAAAAAATGATGAGTCAAATCGAAGAGGTCAAAGTTCACGGGCTTGTCGGTTTCGCGTGGAATACCCCATAGACATAAATATCTATATCGTTTCGGTTTTGGTTTCGTGACACGCGTGGTGCAGTTCGAAGTAAATGAAAAATTGAAGTTGAACAATAAGATTTACTTACTGCATCGAGGTAATTTAACGTGAAGTCCATTATAACAGTAATAATTCAATGTGGTAAGAGTCGGTTAACGAAGCGCGGTCGATTATACAACATACGTGAAATATATTCAATTATAACCATATAATATAACGATTCAATTATAATATTTTCATCTAGGTATGTATACGTAATACATAAATGCATATGTATGTATAATAACCGTAGACCGCAATGAATATATCATTTAATCTGAGGACGAAATAACTATTCATTTTGGGATAGAATATGGGATGGGATGGGATGGGATGGGATGTATTTTAATATGTTATACGGTACAATCGCGTGCTTTGCTCCACAGCGCGCCCTGAAGCGCGATCAACATTTCTTTCCTTTTGGTTTTTCTTTTCTCTCTTTCTAGATTTTTATTTTTCACTTTTTTACCACCTCGTTTTGTTGAGAGTTTTCGACAACGGTTCAACTACATAAGTCGTCTTGACGCGACACCGACGGTTTTAAATAAATAGAAGATAATAAAAAACTCATCCTGTTAAAAATTGAAAGTAAAAAATAAAAAGAGAGAAAACGAACGTCAAGTGAACGTATATTAAGTGGGGTGAATTTTGGAGAAAATCAAAGGTTTTAAATCATCCCCGGATACTTGACTTCGCACGCGTTGCTGCTCTTCAAAACTTAGCCCCGTTGTATTTCCAACCTATATAAGTATATATGGGGCATTCCACGCCAAATCGCGTACCATTTGACTTTTCAATGGTTTCTTACAAAAAATTTTCTCATAATAAATCTCATAATCATATCGTGTTGAAAAAATGTTGAATATTTTTTTTTATCAAAAGTACGTTTAAGGCCAAAAATTTTGAGAAAAAAAACGATTGGCCCATTGGCCGATTGGTTGATTTTGCCCATTTTTCGAAAAGTTATAGGCGTTTGAAAAAAATAGAAACGTATAATTTTACCCGAATTAATATCTATAATACATATCCTAATCGGCTCGACAAAAAAAATTGAAAAAATCACGGAGGTCAGTCTCGACCGGTACTAAAACATAAAGATTTTTCGACAAATAATCGGAGATGTAAAAGTCAAATGGTATCCGATTTGGCATGGAATGTCCCATATGTATACATAACCAGCTAGCCACCCAACTCACTCACCTTATACCTTATACTCGCGTTTAATTTTCACGGGTAAAGTTTCTCTGTTATGACCAAGTTTCAATTAATTTAGGGGAGAGAGAAGGTCGTATAATCTCGAGACCGTTCGTTTACTGCGGAAACAGATGCCACTACCTTCACTTCATATATATGCATCTGTACATGCTGTGCATGTATGTAAGATTATTCGTTTCTATATATACATAATGCACATAGAAGATCCTATTGAATTCTACACACTGACCTTCATTTTACACGTATAGGTATGACGACGCCCAGCGTTCAATGCGGACGTCAATCTCTCACTGTGAAACTGCCCCTATGTGCTTGTACATTACGCGTGCATGTGAAGTAGAGCGAGCACGTGTGGGAGACCCTTTTGGACCTGTGTGCATTGCAGTGTGGATATAAATATACAGGGTGAGTTATCGATGAAAAAAAAAGTAAAAAAGAAATGTGAACAAAAAAATTGTACGCTAAAATAACCGCAACCTATTTCATGTTACATATAATGTGGATAAAATTAACAAAACGCGTGAACGAATCTTTGCGAAACTTTTTTATGATGAGAAAACTAGAAAATGGAATTTTTGTCAGTCGTGATGAGAAAAAAATCACATTGATTTTTGAAGGGTTCAAATTCGGTATATTTTTTTAGGTGATCATCGCTGACCGCGAGTTAAAGAAAATCACCTGATGGCGGAGCCGTGAGATGAAATTTGGTTCCACCCCGTAGGCAGATATATAGCTATATAGATATACATTATACCTATACGACTAGAATTGTCCAGTCGAGCTGGTGAGTGGTGGACCAGAGATTACTGCGGCATAATTACCGGGGCAGGAGGATAGTATAGTGTATAATATATAGTAATACAAGGGTACACAGTTGAGCAACTCGCGTCTGTTTAATCTGCAATTAATGTTTCAAATTGCCATAAACCTCGGACAAACAGATGCCACTTATCAATGGCAGTGATATACCCTAAGCCAAGCTCGCCTGGGTTCTGACTCTAGTGGAAAGAGCGAGAGAGTGAGAGAAGGGCTAAAGCGTTGCGGATATTGTTGAATAGGCTCCCATTAGCAGAGTGAATACAAATGCAGATGTGACCTCTGCAGCATCCAACAACCCAACCAATGGAGACGTTTACCTACCACACGTCATACCTCTGTTTCGAATATGGCGGCGCGTTGCTGTGCGGGCCACTTGCAGTTAACGTATTAACTAACATGATCATCGTCTGCCGCAGCATGCATCGATGATGTATACATTCAAGAGCGACTGGCCAGTTGGTAATTGTTTGAAGGATGAGAAAAAAAGACTCTAAAGAAAAAAGAAGATCCAAAGCTTTTTGTTTGTGGCACCCGATCGTCAACCCGCGCTGCTCCGCGGGAGTCTTTATACTAGATGTATAGATGCACATGTGTACGTAATGTGTGTGTAACATATAAATCTATTAAATTGGTAATTTAATACGAACGGGCGGATGTCCGGTCTTCAAGGAAACCACGTAATCGTGTTAACAGTAATTACCTACACTATACTCCGGTCAGTCAAGAATCAAAGACCAGACTCCGCTCTGTACTGAAGTATCAGGATCGATGAGTAAACTACAAAGCAGGACGTCTGGAAGAGCAATTTGAGCTCCGCGGGAAGCAAAAATTCATAGCCTGAAGTTAGCTGGTCTGATTTCACGTGTCACTTTTTTTTTTAACTTTATCAATATCGTTCTCGCTATAGTTTCGCGTGGACTTTGCGCAGAAAGCGCGGAACGCGTGTGGACACGAAATTAAGAAAAGAATCCTAACAAAAAAAAGAAGAAGAAATCCGTTCCTGAGATCAACGAAAATACGATTCAGATCAATTTCAATACACATTACGATTGAATTAAGATTCTCGAAGCAATTTTTTACCTCTCAGACTTCTTCTTTTTATCTTCCAGACACTACGTTATACGTACGTAGTAAAGGTTGTTTATAGTATCCACGTCGGCAGACAGCCTATTCCATTTTGTAAAGGGGTCAGAAGAAACTACGATATCTAGCCTGGCATTGGTGTAAAAAATAAATAAATAAAACGAAAAAAAAAAAGAAGCAAACCAAACTGCAAGTGTATAAGGAACATGAAGGTAGTGAAAGTTGGAGGGCAAGTATCTCGAGACTCGAACTATCTACTTAGGTGCTTTTATATTCAATACATTTGAGATGTGGGAAGGGTCGTTTTCTAGCACTCCCCAAGGAAAAACTATATGGTATGGGGATATCCTCGCTATACATTCAACGGGGTTGGCGTCGGCGTCGGCGTCGATGTTGGCGTCGGTATAGGGGGTTCCGTGCAGAATAGCTTGCACCGTCGACTATTTCTCCCTTTTACTCGGAACCAACACCGATACCAACACCGCCGCGACTATATAACATATTCAGTTCCATCGAAGGGCTACCCCGGCCACGACTTCGGCGGCGGTGCCACTGGGGGGCAACGAAAATTTATTACCCCTATTTTTCAGATGGAGACACATTATTTGCGTGTTATACACCGAATAAACATACGCGAGAAAATTACTGTCGTCAAAAGAAAGTAGGCGTATATACATGCGGTATACATATGTATACGTATACATACGCACGGAGGGTGCTAGATAATGTGCCGAAGAGGGAGAGACGTATGATATTATGAAGGTTTCCCTATATCCTTATCCATCCTTTTACAAATCTGCTCCCTTTTTTTCAACCCTCCTCCTCCCCGTTCTCCTCATGCGAATGATATCGCGAATATAAACGACGCACGTTCCATTATTTGCTAAAAGATACAACACACAACCGTGCACCCACGTATATTCCCAAGTTTTTAATTTCACTTAATAGAAAATGAAGAAAAACGACGTATTAAATAATAAAACAAAGTTTCAATTTTCTTTTTTCTTTCTTTCTGTAGAACAGGATCGAGTCGTCGGTTTATGACGTACACATATATATGTATAATGTTTGCAGGTTGTAAAGAGAGAGAAGAAGGGGTTGTTTTTTTGTCATCTCCTTTTCCTAATTATTAATTCAGTACTAATTAATTAGCGGTTAACGCTCGTTAGACGCTTACGAAGGTGAATTATACGAATTTGTATTATCCTTCTGCATTCCTTTTAAATAAATTTGCAAAGACCGTGTGTATATACCTACGTTGCGAAATGAAATTATTTTCTCGTTTCGTACTTTTAATTTCAATTTCTCTTTTGACCCCCCCACCCCCCGCCTCCCAGCCCGGGCTTCACGTTTCCTCTCTTCTTCCCTTGCTCGGTATATAGAAACGTTATATATTTCATCCTCAAGATTTTCTCTCTGTATCTACGTAGCTTTCATATCTTCTCTCTCAGTTCTCATCAAAGCTTTCGCGTTTTATTTATACGTACGCGCGAGCTGAGCCAATTTCAAACACGATTCGATACAAAAATATGGTATGTAGAGACGATAAAAAAAAAAAAAAAAGAAAAAAGAAAATGAAAGAAAAAATAAGAGAAATTAATATATAAAAGAAATATGTCTGACTCGAATTATTTTTTCACAAACGATTTCCATTATTATACGTGTGTACTACACGTATAGTATAGATAGCTCGTGCGGTTGAAGGAAAAAAAAAGAACATGAAGAAATGAAAAAAAAAGAAGAGAGAAATGAACGAATAAATATAAAACTGGGACATTGTCAAATTGTCTTTTGATCGACCTTTGCCCCAAATGTATATATAATACGCCCAATTAATTGTGCCCGAGTTGGGCAAACAACAATCCCAAACTAACCCCGAAGGCTTATAATATACGGTGGGGTATGTGGGCGTAATTGCATGTGATACATTTCGTATATATTATATACCATTATATACAAATACATTTATTGAAAAAAAGACGAGAGAAAAGATAAAAAAGAAGAGAATGGAAAAACACGTACGTGTAACATATCCATTATCCGGGTCGTTGGTAGACTGCCAACTCAATTTTCTCGAACAAGTCGAATAAAATATATTAGATAAAATGGTATACATATATACAAATCTATTTTACTAAGGAAAAAAAGATCTCAAATCTATAAAGTCTTCGTTATCTGTAGTTCGAGAAATCGAATATTTTATTATTGCAATTCGCAGGACGAACGTACTGCAGCCAGTGGGGTGCGAAAGAAAATGAGCTGCGACGGAGATTAAACTATGTTTTTTGTAACAAATGCAAACAAACAAAAAAAAATTGAACAAAATGAAGTAAAACAAAAACAAAAAAATATATACCTACGTTACATACAAAACTGCAGGCTCGCGATCATCGGTGCGAGAAAGGACGCGACGTCCGACGCATTTTATTGTGAGAGAGAGAGAAAGATTGAAAAATAAATAAAACGAAAGAGAAAAAGAAAGAAAAAGAGTGATGGATCGCTCGCCTTGACCACGAATCCATTATCTCCACCGGTGCTATCCTGGAAAAATTCCGGTTTCATGCCTTCGTCCTCCAGGACAATTAATCCTCGAAAACCGTTTCGCTCCTGCATGCGGGATTTACTATATACCCTCGTTTGATATTGGCTGCGTGACAAGAACAATAGTTTTCGCGTATATATGGGGTAATTTACTATAGTATGGGTGAAAAAAACATACTCGTAATCGCGAACATCCCCCGCACACGTATTCGGGTCAAACATTTCGACCCATCGACCAACTGAAACAAATTTTTTACCTTCTTTTTCTTCCCCCTCTTTACTCTGTGCTCAAAGTTTTAACTTATCGTTTCAAATCAATCGATCGTAGACGGTCAATTTGTTCGTAATTCATTTTTTTTAATTATTTTGTTTCCATTTTCAAAAAAAATCTTTAGAATGATGGAACATTGATCGACCCTCTATGGTAGATATCGAACAGTACAAGTATAATTAACGTACACTAATCGTCAAAAAAACATTGCTAGAAGTGAAACAAAAAAAAAACAAAGAAATACAGGTAATAATAGGAATAACCACTGTTTTGTGTACCGTGCTTATCTAGATATAAATTCCACGCCCACGCGTTACAAACGACGTCCATCCGAAGATAAAAAGAACTTATGGAATTTACGTATGCGAGACATGTGAGGACAAGACATAAAACGAAGTTTGATATTACGTATAAATTTAAACGCGCACGCGACTTCTTGGAAGCCTTTCCATTTCCTTCTGCAGTGCGTACAAGGTAAAATATTATATTATTTATAATACCTATATTTTTACCTGTAATGTAAAAAGGAAAACTTTGTTTTTTTCATTCACTTTTTCTCACCCCCACAACCATGTTCTATCTTTTTCACTGTTTCTCTGTCAGCGTTGTAGGAGATGAGAATCCGCGAGGAAACGTTTTGAAGAATTTTTCAAATTCAGATACTTTTTTTTTCTGCTCAAATCAAATTTTCCATCCGACGCAGAAAAATGTTTTTCTTCTAAAATTCAACTCCGTGACTTTTTATATTTGAAGAGTTGATTTTTGCTTTGCAGATCACGAGGTAAATCACTTTTTGACTCGCCGGATAAGAAGGAGCGTGTTCCGAAGTTCAGTAGTTGCTTTTATTGCTATGTGACGAGAAACTTGAGACAATAATTTTATGCAGACGAACAATTACGGAACGTCGCGGCTGAATACGTTGCCGATAAATAATTCGATTGTCAGCGCGTAAAACTGCAAAAATCTCAAGCAAGATCGAACGTCGAGATCGTTGGGATCGTCCGCTTCGCGATTCTTAACAATATATATAAAACGTATAACGTATATTTATACAATGAGCGTATCTGTGGGATGTTAAGAGATAAGAAAATCTCGTTTTCTCCTATTCGCTTCGCTGTGTAGAGACGACAAAGACAAACTAGTGGTTTCCGCTAGACTTTGACGTGCGATTGATGTTTTGCAATTAGTATAAAGCCCTGCAGCAGTCTCCCGTTTCTCTGACAGTCGAACTATCCGTCTATCCGTCGTCCGTCTCTCGGTATAGTTTCGAGTGTTGCAACGAACATATCAAATATTTAAATATAACTTGATCCACCCCAAACTCCGACAAACTCTACGGAGTCGCCGATAAATTTCATCTGATATTCGACCCGAACGAAGACGTTCGTTATTTTCCAAGCAAATCAGAACTTCACACATACTCACACTTCGCACCGACGATAATACAGGTATATATAAAAACATATGAAAAATAAAAAACAAATGAAAAAAAAAAGGGACAATGGTACCCACACGACGACCCCCAGCGGGTGGAGGAATGTTTCGAAATTAGCTGAAATACATTCGGGGTTGATTAATGAACGAGTCATTAACTTTCTCTCTCTTTCTCTTTCTCCCTCCTTCTCTCCGTTCATCCAACGTTGCAAAGACCCCTCGAGTCTCCCGTTCGGGTTAATACTTACGGTGCCCGAAAAATTCTCGCGGGAAACGAATCGAGATCTTGATTAATGGTCGGGGCTCCGCCAGATTTTTTTTTACCGTTTCTTTTTTTTGCTTATTATTTTCCTTATTACATCGTTTTGTTGTTGTTTCATTTATTTATTTATTTTCTATCGAGATTCATTTACCGATCCACTCGTCGTTCTACAACAAAGTACATTAAATAAGAGGGAAAAGTAAAAAACTTGGAATGTGTTTTGTTTTATTATAATTACCCATTTGTCTTTTTCTTCTCCGTGATCGAACGCAGGAAGTTAATTTAACGACACTTCTTTCGGGGAGAGGAAAACGCGGCGAGAAGATGATGGAATTACGGGGATCGCATGGGAAGGGGGGAGGGGAGGGGGAGGGAGGGGGAGAATAATTTTAATAACTGTATAGTGTGTTTGTGTGTATTTGTTGACAAATTTATATTACCCGCGTATTTCTCTTTTGTGGTTATGTATAATACTAAACATTTTACTTAGGCTTACATGCGGTCGTGCGGTAAAGGAGCTGAGTAGTTAGGGGATGTGCGGTGAAATTTTGTTAGAAAATAGAAGGAGAAAAGGGGAAGGGATACGAAGGGACGAAGAGAGTAGAGGACCGTCCATAGTCCTTTTAGCCTGGAATAATGTCAACCATTACCGGGGGCCCCACGAGGGCTCGCGCGGGTCTTCTACCACTACCACTATTATACTTTCGCGACTTTACCCCCCACCCTCCACCCCCTGCCCCCAAAACTCTGCCATGGTCTTAAATTATCACTGTAATTATACCGTACATCATAAAGATAAAAGCATTATAAGAGTTACCCCTCTACATTGCGGTGTACACTTGCAGCGTATGAAAGGGATGTTACAGGATTTATCATTTTTGTTTTCTTTTTTCAATGAACAAGAAAAATTGAAAAATACCTTATTATGTACTCTTTACCCACCTGTACGAAAAATGGAACAAAAAAAAAAGACAAAAACGAAAGGTGAAGATTGTGTAGAAAAGTTTTTGCTCGTAAATTGTAACTAAATACTGTACTTAATTGTTTTCGTTTGTTTTTTCATTACGTTTTTTTCGTCTTTTGATCTTTGATTTCATGGTTGAAGTCTTCCGTTGTGAATAATGGAATTGATTGAAAAAAAAATTTACCATCATTCGTGGTTTGATTTATTTTTTATTTTTCGAAAGCGTTCTTTGCCGGTAATTGTTTTTGCTTCTCAATTTGAGAAATGTCTCTATCACCGAACTATACATATAATACGTGTTAGCGAATGGGCGGTGAGTGAAAGAGAGTAGGAGAATTTAAGAAATTCTTACAGCGAGCGAACGGAGTTTATATACGCGTACTGGACGCGTTGTACTTTTACCGTTATAACCATGTACCTGTACATATGTCTACATATTTGTGTTGCACCCAAGGAAGTTTTTCAACATTTTTGCCAAGTCACCACCTCGCGACAATTCCTCGTTTCAAAGGTTTTTAGCTTTCGAGGTACGGTGATCGTGGTTGTAGGTATTTATATATCTATATATATATATATATATGTATGGTTGTCGTCGTCGCGTAGAGTCGCGCGATTCGAGTTGCAAAAAGAGATGAGAGAGAAAAAAAAAAAAAAAAAAACTTCAAACAGTACTGCATAATGCATCTCCCGTTCTACCGCTTCCTAGCAACCCTTCAAATAAAAAGCTTTCAGCCAGCTAACTTTTACCGTGCGCGTGGCGTCCCATGACTATACCGGTGAAGATCGCCTCTGTTCTGACTCTCCTTATTTTCCTCCACGTCTTTCTTTCTCTCTCTTTGTCTCTCTTTTTTTTTCTTCCTTTTTTCATTTTTTATTTCTACTGTAAGTGAAACTATACATTCGAACGGTATATAGGTTTGCAATATTATAGATGTCGCAACGTGACGCGGGTGCAGTATTATAAAATATATGTGAGAATTGGATGCCTACTTTCGATTTTCGAGCCATTCGATGAACGAGCATGTGGTAAGAAAATTAGAAAAATCAGCGCAGCTCACATGCGTAATCGTTACAACTTTTTTTTGCTTTTTTCCTCCCAGAGATTATGTGCCTGATGGTCGTAATATCGCTTATATACCAAATTTTATATCGGGGTTAGGGTACACTACACGCCGAAATGGAACCGGGCTTGGGAAAATAAAAGGGAAAACCACTTTTACAATAAACTCAGCGACTCCCTTCCCGATTTCAATTGCTTTGAGTGGTTGTCCACGGTCCAGCGCAGTCCTTCTCCCGTTACCCGAACACAATTCTGCTGCAGCGGCAGGACTTACTCGCACCATCATCTGCACCCCCCCCCCCCCCTCCCCCCCCTCCCCCCATATTATGTGCGTCGCCCCGTTGCGTGTGTCGACTGCATTCACGTATTCCCCGTTTCCATTTCTTCCATTCTTTTTTGTAATTCTATTTTATTTCATTTTCTCTTTCTCTTCCCTCTCTGCACTGCTTCATATACCGCGAATACAGAGTCAGGTCCCCTGTATGTATATGCCAAAAAAAAAAAAGTAAAAGGAAAAGGTATGTCGATGCAAAAAACATTGAAGAAAAAACAGAATGAAACGAGGAAAGAGAGGGGGAGAGATGAAAGCGCAATAAAGTGGAAACAGCTAGACATAACCCACCGCATGTCCGAGATTAGATTTGTTCATTTTCTTGCGATTTTTTTTATGGATGTCATTAAAAGTGACATCTACTGATCGAGCTCATTCGGCTATTGGTATTCCTACCACGCGTCCACCATAGATGCGGTGGTTGAGTCAATGGGATTATAAAATAGAATCGGTCCATCGAAGTTTCTATCAATTTATCCGGAGAGTGTGACAGCTGTAGGTAGCCGTGAGTCAGAAAGTGCGATATTATGTTCAAGGGGTAGAAAATTGTGCGTATAAGGTTTATTTATTTTCTATACCTACAAGTGTTAGTCTTACAGGTTGACGCGAGGAGGACTCTACGAACGATAGAGTCTGTTAAGTGAATTAAGTGAGTCACGATGGCACAACTTAGCCCTTATACTACCCTCATCGCGGACCACCCATTACCTACGGGCCATTGGTCCTCCGCATCAGACCAGAGGCCACCCGCCGCATTGGTCTAATTTCGTAATGCCTTTCTCAACCGCCTACAGCACTCCGTGTATTCTAGAAAAAAAAAAACAATCACGAAAATAGAAAAAAAATAAATTATCGTGCTTCGAATCTTGTTCTTCGTACCGCCATTTACACAGACAAAATCCGACGCGATTCTCCCTCCCCCCATCCGATTACCTACCATTAATCTTACTCAGCACACATATGTTAACGCAATACTTCCTGCATCTCTCAGATTTAATAAATTTAATGACTCTGTGTTATTTATTTTTCTTTTTTGGTTTTTTGATATTCAAATTCGGAAGCACGATTTTTGTTATCGACAGATATTTCGTGTTGATATATAAACAAGTTTGAACGTTTGCATAGGAATTAAGAGGTCGGGTTACCGATGAACAGAGCGTATATATATGTATATGTAAAGGAGAGATCGTAGAGTGCAGTGGGCGAATGGCGTTAATTTATTTCACGAAGCAATTTAGATAATCCCTCGGAGGTTGTGTTTGGCTTAATCAGAGGGGATCTCCTGTCCATAAAACAGAAGGGAGAGTGCATATGCCGAAGGATACCTATACTATACCTCCCTGCATTCGCCCTACGTTCGGCATTCCCTATATGTACTATAGGTTGCTAAAGGGATGACGAGGGGGTTGAGGAGATTCCTGTAGGAGTCTAAACTACCGTGTATAATACGCCGATGCCCAACGGACGTCGGACGTCGGGCCGCAATAGCCGGCAGCCTTCTGCTCTTTGCTTCTTTTTCAGTTAACTCGCTTTAGCCCCTTATTCTATATTCCCTTCCCTTCCTTTTTCTGCCCTTCTGTTAACGTTTGTCTTTATGTATACGTGCACCCCATATGCTCGCGCATAGTCGCAGAGTCCTTATCTTAACTGATATCCCTGGGAAATCAAGTGAACCCTTTTAATTTACATAAACACAATTAGTCCCTGCGTATTAAATTATTCAAAACGTACAATGCGACCATCAAACTAACGTCATTGCTAACTATGCGATACATAGAGAGAGGTCGTTCAAAATGAGCCAGTCAAAATTCAGGCTATCACCATTAAGTGAACCCGCCTATACGCACAACGTCGTCCTTAAGGTTGAACTCATCCCCGAAAGGCGAATAGTTTCTGCATCGTATCTGATCTTATCTAAATTTATAAAACAGTTTGATGCTGCGCTATCGTTTTGTATGTGCTTACAACGCACGCCTTTCAATCCCGAATCAGGATCTTTATATTTTTGGCGCCCTTTATTCGTGTCGTGCAACATATCTCGCGCGTCGCCAGGCGGGGGAAAACGACGCCGAGCATCGCGTCGCGCGCGTGGCTATCGCATTCGGAATTTAATCACTTCACACAATAGTTATACTCTACCTATACAAGCCCGTGTAAAGGGACAGGGGAGAAGTAGAGCGCCCTCCTTGTAAAGCCGATGCCGTGACCGTGAATAATGTTGATGAATGATCCGTGATGGTTACACTCCCATTTTGCTCTTATATAATTTCAGATTATTATTGGCCCTCGCGATCAAAACCCATACGCGACGAACTCCTCCCTCTCGACCTTTCTTCTTTCAACTCTCCATTTTCACTCTCTGCTTTTTTACGATAACGAACTTCGATGGGAAATATTGTTGCGGGAATGTCTCAGAATCTACATCGAGTCCGCCCTTTTTTTTCCGGTTCTTTTTCTTTTTTTTTTCTTCTACCGTCAATAGAAATGCACCCGAGTCACGCGATATCGGACTATATGCGTACAGGTTAACAAAAATTTTTCACTCCGCACCTCGAATTTTGAATTTTCATCATCTCATTTTCAATAATTTGCCAATCTGTCTATCGAAACGATCGAGGTATCGTAAATTTTGTGCCGTTCGGATCAGAAAAATCGCGTAGCCTAATCTAGTCGACGGATTCGTGTTCGAATGTCATCAAGAGTTATGAATAATGAATCTCTGGTCTCCGTTAACATTGTCGAGACTCTTCGGACGACGAGAGTCGTACGTACGTCATACATGATTCTCTCGATCGGTCGAAGAATAATTAATAGTCTAAGCATAGGCAAGGAGTTCCTGCGGCTAACGTCATGACTCCGGAAACACTTCCTGAGGCGAGCAAGAACGAAAGATGGAAAAAAAAGGGGCACGTGATGACGGCTGAGCTATCAACGTACGGATATATCCCATCTGAATCCGAATATATCGAGGGCTAAGAATCAGAAGGACGTAACCCACAAAAATGAACAAAAAAAGACCGTAAAGATTACTGTCGCTCGACCTGTCGGAAGCGGAACGCAATCATTCGTATTACTCTTGAAGGAGATATCATTTTTTTTATCATATTTTTGAACGTCCAAACGAAAACTATTTTTTCAAATTATATAGCAGGTAAAGAAAAAAAAAAAAGAACGAATGTAATTAGGGTCAAAAACTTTGGTCGAATTGACACGAATCATCCCATACATAATATAATATATAATTTGCTTGTGGTAGGTACTTTAATTCGAAGCAAGTTTGAAAGCAGAAATTAAACTACTAATTTATTAGATATAACCACTGTATATTATGAGTCAAAGTAGGTTGAGGGTGACCGAGCTTTAGAATTTCTTAACTAGCACAAGCTTTATAAATCCTCAATTAAAGTCGCTTTTCAACGAGCTTTTCAATCGCAAGGTATATATTCGTAAAATAGCGGCAGTTTTAACTTTTTTTTTCATTAACAAATGAAAAAAGAGAAAGAAAAAAAATGAAAAAATCAATAGAACAGAAAAAGAAATCATAACCATATAGCCGACTTGTTTATCAATTCCTTGGTTATCGATGTTAGATTGTATCACGCAAAGTATCACATGTATTTGTTTTTCAATTTTTCCATTTCTTTTTGTTTCTACTTTATAGTTTTTATGTTTCGCGTGATATTTTTCAATTAAAACTCCTACCTACATACTAAGTGGTTTAATATTTATATAAATATAATTTATGATGTGCATGTGTATAAAAAAAAACAAAAAACAACCGAGCGTATACGCGTTTATCAATTGGCCTAATTAGAGCGTGCAACGTAGGTATAAAAAGAAAAACAAACAAGAAAAAAGAATTAATCCGACAAAATATAGAAGAAAAATTTAAGTAAATTAAGATTGAAAAAATAAAAACGTGTGCAACGATAAAAGCTGAAAATGAGTTAAATAAATAAATGAAGTAAAGAAAAATTAAATGAAATACTTTAACGTACGTATAGTGAGAGGAGAATTAATATTTTACATATTATATAATATATCTAAATCTAATCTGTAGTTCTGACAGGAATGTAACTTTGAAATGAAAATGCACGCAGAGTAGGTAGGTATATACTTGTATACATATAGAACGCGCGGGGCACTTTCTGATGGACAGGTGAGGGAGCTTATAAATATTCAGTATTATATATCTCTACCTACCTACCTACCTACAAGCTATGGAACGTTGTATGAAATAACGAAGCACGCGACAGTAAAGGCATTTCTTATCATCGCGCACAAACCGACGCCGACGCCGATGCCGACGCGGGACGCGCGACGGCTGCACACGGTGCCTGTATGTATACATATACCCGCGACCCTTGGGCGACAACGAGCAATGTGAATATAGCAGAGAATAATACCGGCGAACCAGAAACCAGAAACCAGAAACCGCAATCACTTTTAGATCTTGGTATATTTAACCTGCACCCACCCCCTACCCCCTGCGAACAAACGGGGCAAATGCTTGTACGTATTTCTCTGTCTCTCTTTCTTTTTCTTTTTTCCTTTTCCTTTTCTTTTATTTCTCTCTTTCTTTTTCTCGCGTTGTCTGCTGCATTCGCGTCGTACGGCACCCCAAGTATTATCTCACGCATTGCATTACCTATGTGTAAGTAATTATCTGATATACATATACATACTTTGTATGAGTACTCAAACCGTCGGTTAATTCATATACATACCTTCGGAAGGATTATTTTATCCTGCAAACTAAATCTACCCTCATATAATATATAAGGAGAGCTAAGAAATGGCAATTTCTTTGATTAATGACGCGCCTTTCTACAATTAATTTTATCACCCCATGCTGCACATGCAAAGAATTAAATTAACATACGTAATAATACAAGCTCTTATTCAAATCATATTTGTATGGGGTATTCCATTCCAGATCGCTTTCCGAAAGAATATGTAGCTAAAGAAATTGAGATTTTCGTTCTCATTTCAATATAATTTACAGAAATTCCGTGACAAAATGTACCATGACATCGAAGCGAAAACGAGATTATAGAGTTCTAATTTTTTTTAATTTTTTGTCCATGAAGATATTCGTGATTCAAATAACTATTTGGAAAATTCATTGATTTTCAATACTTTCGAGTATTCATTTTTTCTTTTTCTAGAGATTGATTCATTTTAAAGAGATCCCGAAAAAATGCTGCACATCGATCGCGTTGAAATTACGAGAATTAATGCTTAGATTTTTCACAAAGAAAACGGAATTAACCGAACACAAAATCTGGATTTCACTACCACTTTGTCCCAGCCCAGCAGTTTTGCAATCGTTGAGTTCTTTTTTATTACTCAAGGAATGCCCCATACACATACGTATTAAAATGGAGCTGCGTCAGTAAGCTCCATAAAAGTCACTTGAAATAATAATGTGGTCGAGATATAAATCTCACGGCAAACATAAAAATTTTTTATAGTTTCCTATACTAACTTTCATCTGCAACAATTGCAATTCAATCCGCAAGTAAAACAAAAACAAAAAAAAAATCACGACTCCATTACACACGACAGAGAAAATCTTTCGCGAGCTAAAACAAATGATGTCGGTTTGATTTGGTTTTTATTCTTCTTTTTTTATATTTTCAATTTATTTTATCGTTTTTCTTTAAAATGGTATCTATAAAATGATTACAGTTTGAATAAAATCGGGTATATGAGTAAGTGTAATATTTATTCTACATATAATATAAATATGAAAAATGATCGCGTCTCTAACTTGATATATTTTTTTTTTCTCTCTCTCCCGTATGATTTCTGCTAACGTTTCGTGTTCGTGTTGTGAACGTTGACGTGTCGCGTGTTGGTCGTGAACGACCATGCGGAAAAAAATATATAAGGGAAAAATTTTCCTGCACGGGGAAAATGTATATGTATAAATATATAAATGTATAATATATATATGAAGAAGGTACATAGGAATAACACACGCGACACATAGTGCCGTCGTCGAGGACGTTCACGCGATATAATATTCCACTTCCCAAATACCGTGCACAACAATAATAATAATAATAACGATAACAAGAATAACGATATCAGGTGCAGACTAGATTTGCGATAGTTCGTTGGTAACCGATGTAAAAAAATGAATAATATTAATAATATATTTAGAAAATAAAAAGAAAAGAAAATATAATACTAAAAGTGAGGACGCGAAACACGGCATTGATGTCTCCACATTTTTATATGGTTATTATACGGTCAATCGTTATTTAATTCTTCACGTTTCGCAGTTCGTGATAAGTTAAAGAAAAAAAAGAAAGGTTACGTGTATTTCAGGTGCGAAAGCAACGCGTTTCATTTTCCTTTTTTTTTTTCCTACCGGGCATGGGAGAATCCGTTCGAATGCTGAAGGATATCGTTACCGAGGATATACTAAATAGGTGGTGTACCTAGACGTAGACATAGATAAAATAGACGACAGGGCAAAGGCGGACAGAAAAAAATGCCACGCGATTCATCACCCTGTTGAACTAGCCGCGGTGTTATTCTATGTGTGTGCGTTACGTACATCCACGTGATTCTCCACAAAACGCCCTCTTCGAGACTCCCACGTGACAGAGGACAGGTGTTCCCATTAACAAAATACTTCCGAGATATTTCGGTCAGCTATCCCGGTATGAAAACGCTAAAGATATACACCCTCATAAATTGGTTTGCCAAGAAACATATTTAAAGACAAAAAAAGAAAGAAAAAAACGAATCCAAGGAGACTAAAAAGATAGCTGGGAGAAATTACACTCTTGCCAAGTCGGAACAAGATACTCCGATCACTTTCTTTGCGCCTATACCGAAAATTTCCGTCCCTGCCCCACTCGGTAAGCTCCAAAGAGAAGAGGAAAAAAAAAAAAAATTCGGGGCAGATAGAAATTCCACAAAATAAAAAAATATTCAATGCCTGCAGTTTAATCCGAATGAACGTAATAATTCATGCGAATCTCTGGGTTAGTAGAAATTTTAATTTATACATGTATACGGGTAATATCGGCGATTATTTTTTTTTTCTTTTCTTCATATTTACTCTACCGTTTGCTTCTTTTTTTTTCGTCTCGTGCACACGTGGCGCAAGATGAGATGAGTTTTTACCGAGGTTTTTACTTTTTGATTCGAATATAGGCGGTATTATACGTATTTGGTTTTATAGAGCTATTTTCCAGCTCTCCAATGGCACACGGTTGTATTTCGGCATTGTGTGCGATGAGAGTTTACCACTGTTTCAGCTCCTACGCTTTTACAGTATTAATATTTAATTTTCTATTCCTCATCCGCAGGTATATTATAGATATATCTATACATAGAACACACACACACATACACACGTACACCAAGTATACGTAAGACAGAAGTTTTGTCGACTCGCGTTTCTCCGCTTTTAAATCTCTTCTTTTCGAGTACATGGTGGCGTACACTATAGTATGTCGTATGCGGTACAGGTTTTTTATTATGATTCGCTTACTCTCGGGGTTTCCGAGGGACGTCTTTTTTTTTCTTTTTAATTATTCTTTCTTTTGATATTTATGGTTTATTAATTTTTTTGTTCAATTCCGTTTTTTTTTTCGTTTGCACAAAATTCGTTTTTACAGCGACTATTTTGAATATTGCCATCCTGTAGATAGATGGCCTTTGTACTGCTCCCATTAAAGGAGTAGATAATATGAGTAGAGAGGTGAAGAGTTCTTCGAGCGTTATAAAGGACCTTGGACGTTAGACGTTAGGGCGTATATAAGGTGTACCTAAGACCTGCCGTTTGGTCCTTACATGTTAGAGGAGCCTGGAGAACTTGAGGTTCGCCTCAACTAATGTCGGCACTCGAGACTTGGGGGTTCTATGGATGTTCACGTAAGTTCTCAACCCTTTACCAGTTTCACGACGCCTTGTATAACCTCTCATTAAGTTACTTGTCCATTGCGACTTGCTATACGTATACCTACTGCATGGAGCTGAATCTTGGTCATCTTGATTTGATTCTCTTATAATTGCACTTTAACCTATCGCTCGTTTTCGACCTTACCGCTCTGCACTCGATGTGTTTCGTCTACTCTGTATTTCAATTGCGGGTTACAGGTTCAAAAAAAAATTTCTACGCTACGAACATATGCAGAGTTTAATAAGGTTTGAGAGTGAATTATTAGTGCCGATTTTTTGAACTATCTATAGAAAAGAAAAATAAATAAAATCCATCAGAAGCTATAGCGAGTCTTCGAGGAACTATGTAGATTATAGTCAGCTACTTCAGGCGCCCAACGTCATTTCCTATATACATACTATAGAATTTTTTTGAATTTTTATCACGAGATAGCACTTCTACGAAATGGAGTTGGATGAGCTTATAGGTATACCGCCCGACTAGATATCATCTTTTTGCATCCGAATTTCATCCGCAGGATAAAGCTAGGATATATTATACATATATTCTATGCCATATATCGAACGAGGATACTCGAAAATATCATCGACCTTATTCGCTACAAATTGCCCGTGTGCGGTCGATATGATTTTAACGGATAAACCGCATGAATATGCGTTTATCATGTGGAGTTAAGGTTTTCGCCGTTGGATGATCGAATGATGGATGTAAACGAATGAGGCAAAATTTACTTCGGCATCGAAATTTTAATGCTGGTAAAAGTGCGGTGGTTCGGCGGGGGGAAGGGATTCCCGAAGAAGATGAAGATGATGAAGAATAAGAAGCGGTTGAAGAGGAGGAAGAAGAATAAGAAAGAGTCAGTGGAGCGGGAATGATATTGTGTTCCATACACTACCAACTTCCATTTTGTATTATATTACACTCCCGAAGCGTTCAATGAAATTGGGGGTTCTAAGGTTCCATTTTATTCCCATCTTAAAATTCTCGGAAAGACGATACTCGACAAATTGAATGTTTGGAAAGCAGCACTTATCGTCTTACCCTCGCGTTCCCCCAGCATCCTTCGCAGGAGGTTGTTCTCCGTTCTTCGTCTTTCCCCCTCCAATTTCCACCTTATTTTTCAAGTAAAAACGAGTACAACGATACCTCCACTTCCCTTTCATTCTTTCTTCTGTACATCCATCTTACGGGTCTCTGTGCACACTTATCTTCTTTTCTTTTCTTTTTTTTTACTCCCTCCCCCCTACCGTCGAACCACCCACCTGCCCGCTTTTTCATCTTAAGTGCAGGGAGTCTACGACATTCGTCGGTAAAAAATTTTCCTTTTCAAATCTGTAATTCTCTTCCAAAAATAACGATCTGGAATTCAAACGTCTTCGGAAGGTGGAATACCTTGGAAAAGGTCGTGATTTTTGCCATGAAAAATCCTTAGCGGGATACGAGAGAGCCGAAATTTTTTTTTCTCCATTTTCCTTCAATTAAACTTTTTTTCTTGGCGCAAAAAAATTCTTAATTAGATATAATTTCGATCGTCAGTAATAGTCACGTTTTGCTCTCGTGTTCGTACAGAAACGTGGCTAATGCGGGTTTAGCTTCGTGAGTACAACGATCCGTTGATCCATCTCAGATTGCATCTCCTCAACTGCCTTTGATAACGCTCTGACATTCAACCTTATGTAAATTTCAGCAAAGTACGTATGTGTGTGTATACGTAATCACGTATAAGATCGTGTAGAAAATTGTTTCAAAGGTAATCACGAATTTGCGTTAGCCTTCGAGGATCATTAGCTGCTGTGGTTTAGGGAGAATCGATTATGAAGGAAATGAACCAAAATAAAAAGTTTTCATTCTGAGGGAAAAGCTGTCAAAATTATCGCAAACTATGAAATTCTTTTCACATTGTACAATGTTCAGAAAGTTTCGATGAAATTTTTTTGCAATTTCGAATTTTTCCCACAAGATTTCTGCTTAAAAGCTCCAGATTTCTGGAGCAAAAGCTTTGGTACGGTGCTGCCATCTTTCGCAACACCGACCTACTCTGAAGGAAGCTTGCAGAATCCATCCGATTTCAATTATTCCGAAAGCTCTGGTTCCAGTATACCATAACTACCCGAATTCAATTTTCTGCGGTTCGATTTGCAGTTTTGATAGAAAGAAAAAAAACGTCATTACGTACATATTTTTATGAATCAGTTTTCGAAGCCATGATGCATCATCGATAAACAAACGTATGTGTTATTTTTTTTTTTATATTTTTTGAACCACCTGTAACAAGTCCTCATAGGTATATATTTCATCGTATATATAGTTTGTGCATTGGAGGATTGAAAAAAAAAATATTATGTGAAATGAAATGGAGTTTGTGTTCCCGCGTTTATATCTAGCACCGTTCACACATATGTATAGGCATCTATACATCGCAGTTTATGTAACCTCCGCAGTGGCCATATAATTGAAAATCACTGTAATCCAATATTTCACCCTCGGATTTGTGGCACCCTATGTACAATGTATGTACGATATAAAACTACATATACCGCACTATCTCAACGTGGCTTAAGTCTCGAAGTCTCGCCTCAGATCGCGGTGAGGAAGTCAGAGAGCTTTGAGATCCGACGAACCACCCTAGTACAGAAAAAGCAACCTGCAGTCGCCTTGGGCCAATAAGACAATACCCAGCTTATACGTATATATGGTATACGTATCGTACGTTGTTCTGCAGTCTATATAACTATATAATGTTATGTCTAACAATACATGAAAAAAATTATATATACGTACACATACCATCACACACACAT
This sequence comes from Athalia cordata, assembly GCA_963932425.1. Taxonomy (NCBI): domain Eukaryota; kingdom Metazoa; phylum Arthropoda; class Insecta; order Hymenoptera; family Athaliidae; genus Athalia; species Athalia cordata. The sequence continues at coordinate 30,637,635 of OZ010626.1, read as the reverse complement.
TCACGTGACGTACACACGTTCAGTTTATAGTAAAAACCCTGAGCCTCCCTCACAGCGTACGTATAAGCTTAGACCGAACTTGTTCATATACATTGCCCGTAATGGGAATTTTTTTTGTTCTCTTTTTTACGTATTTCTGACACATTATGTGGATCTTGAAAATCTTTTTTTCTTTTCTTTTCTCTTATATACGTACCGTTATACGTATTTGTTGGGTTACGACTTACAGCGGTATTTTTCACGACGAGGACAAATCCGAGTTTTTTGAGTACAGGATGTGATATCAGATGCCATGACGATCCTGTATTTTATACCGATACGTATCGGTAGGAGTTTTTTACATTGGAAAATTCAAAAATTCATCAGAAAATATCGCTACCCTAATTTATCCATCCTTCGAATTTTGTGCAAAATTTGTCGTTGTTAAAACCGATTTTATTTCACCTGCATTTGATTTTTGAAAGTAAAATTCGTATCCACCGTAGTAGATTGAAAAAAAAAAAGAAGGAATCGTTCAACTATTGTATACCGAAATATATCCTTTAGCTTATAATGAATAATTGTAATAATGATAATTCATAAATCTCAAAACTAACGGCACCCTATAAAATAATATATATCCGCCTGTACAGTGAACACGTTCGATCTTTCGGTCTTCTTAAGTGAAGTAAAGCAACCCTCTAGGGTGGCATCTATTTTATAAGACTAAGAAATATTGGCAGCATCAATAATGGTTTATCTCGAATACAAATTGCCCCCGTCTGTTGAGCGGCGCAAAGGGACTTGCGAGAAAGAAAGAGAGAGGAAAAGAGGAAGAGAGAAAGAAAAATGGAGAGAGAGCGAGAGAGAGAGGAAAAAAGACTGCCTTAAGAAAACACCCTTAATCCGTCGCTATACTGCAAGAGAAGATCCTGAAGTGTGCAGGGGTGTTGTGTGGGACGCGGGTCCTTTAACTCCATCTCTCTTTTCCCAACGGGAGATGGCGCCGCGTCTTTACCTTATACCACCCCAAAATGCAACCCCATCTCCAAGATCCCCCGGGGGAAACAACAACCGAAAAATTAATTCTACATCTCGTTCTTTCAGAGGGTTCTCCACGGTGCATTTTTATGATTACAATTTTTCAACAAATGTGTTCAGATATTTTTTTCTATTTTTTTTTTTTTTCATCGTGATCGGATTGAATCCATAACTCGGTTTTATAAAAAGAAGAACAGACAATCAAACTGGATCAATCAGGTAGGCGAAGAGTTAAAAATTGAAAGTTTTTCATTCACGAACGTTTCGATGAAAATATCACTCAAACTCTGGCTGTTAATGGTACGGAAGAGCACCAAAGTGGCACGGAATGATAAATCGTATTGGAGGACATTGGACGCGCGTTGGCTCCGATCCGAAAGCTGTGCGTTTCTTTTTTCTTTGTTTTTAATCTCTTTTTTCTCCATTCGTTTTTTTTTTATTTTTATATTTATTTTTTTTTCACTCCTGGATCGGCTGCTCGTTACGGGGCGCCAGACTGCCCGGACCATCCGCGGATCTGCTCGCTAATCGTTACCAAAAACTAGAAAAAACTAGACTATGCTTCGCAACGTTATACATTCGGAGGTTTTTTTTTTTTTTTTTAGAGCAAAAATAATGTACAAATACACGACGCGTCGGTAACAAAAAATTTGTCCCATAGAAAATTCATTTTTATTCTTTTTTTCCCAATTAGAAAGTAAAGTAATTTTTTTTTTGCTTTTTGAACAAATCGATTATTGACTTGATTTCTTTTTTTTTTTTGCAGTATCTCTTGGGTTCGGTTTAAATTCGCAATTAGTTTATTTGTAGTTACATCAATTTTCGGTAATGCAGCCAAGTAGCAAAGTGGTCTTTGACTGGCTTGACTCCAACAATTTTCTTTTTTCTTCCACTTCTTTTCTTTCGCTCTCAGGATGAATTTTTCTTTTTCTTTTTTTCTTGCTTCTTCGCATCGCATTAGCCGAATTAGTAGAGGGTGGGTGTATATACGATGAATATATATACATACATACACATATATCATAATAATTTTCTTCAGCCTCGAGTGAAAAACAAGCTTTATTATTATTCTCATGAATGAAGTTTATTCAATCGTCATCGCATATTCATTTGAAATTGTAATGCCCAACGTATTATGGGAATTTTATTCCAGATAATTCTGACTCGCTGGGTCAATTCCTCCCACTAATCCAACTTTTTTATAGTCTCATCCCCTTTCTCTTTCTTTTCCTAGATATAGAGCTTTTTTTTCGCGCCATTGACATAACGATGTTTGCTTTCTCTTTCATTATTACCTAATAGGTATTATTGTTAGTTTGAGAATCTTCTTTTTTTTCCTAACCCAAAAAACATTCTAGGTTCATTTCAGCAATCTGTGAGATTTTTTCTTCTCGTTAGGATTGAGAAAGTCAACGATACAATATGTACGCTGTATCTACATACCGGGTAACTTTTAAAATTCTAGAAATCTACTCCCCCCCTCCCTTTATACACATCTCAGGGTTATTATTAACTCGAGACGTGCGCCCGGGTCGTTGTAAAGGAAACGGGGCAGAAGGGAGGGGGTAGGGGGAGGGGGAGGCTTAGAAAATTCAATAACATCCAATATCGTACCCCCGTACCGAGATGGAGAGTGAGAACGCGGTACCTCGAACATAAACGAGATTGATATATTATTAAGAGGCTCCATTAAAGAAAGCACCGCCGGATGAAATATGCGGCTGCTGTAGTAGGGGGTGGTTGCGGTGCAAAGAAAAGGGATGGAGGACGAAGGGTATGCAGCAAAAAAAAAAATAAGAAAAAAAAATGCCGTCGAAGCTCAAGGCGAGAGCTTATGGTGTAAGGGCGTGAGTTTTGCTTTCCGGGGTTCAAATCTCCCATATACATATACAGCTATGTATCCACGCAGTGGGATACGACGGGAATAAGGGAAGAATTATTTTGTTACCCTGTACGTTTCGAAGGGACGTATACCACTATACATACGTTGCGGAGTGAGTGAGTGAATGAGTTAGTGAGTCGGTGTGTAAGATAGAGAAAGTGAATATAAGTGAGTAAGTAAGTAAGTAAGGGATAGAAGGGAACTTCATAACCGAATCGTGAACTGGGGCGTCCCGAGGCACGTGGCATGTATCCCACGCCCTCCAACTTTACACACTTTGCGGGGTTCCTGCATGACGCTCTACTGCAAAACCATGTAACAAGTGCACGGAATACCAAGGTCAAGGAATCGTCAGACGTGGTCAAATGGAGCTTTCAACGAGCATATTTTTTTGTATTCCAATTCACTTCACTTTTTACAGGATGTATCGACCCTTGTGGTATAATATCTTCATTCTTTTTATAGGTTACATCTAGGTATTACGCGTTCTTAATGTCAGCTACATACATGTATGGAATCGAAGTACCTGATCGCGTCATATAAAGGGTTGTTTTACATCCTGCGATAGGTTCAGTTTTTCTCGTTTTTCATTACCATTTTTTCTTTTTTTTCTGTAGTTTCTAACCCATCGCCATATACCTAGTATAGTATCAAATACTAGGAAAAGGTTAAGAATGTATAAGGGCAAAAGGCATAAAATTCTGCTACTCATCTTACATTTTCTACATGCATATATTTTAAGAGATTGCCTCTTTCGCCGTATGTATTTTTTGAACAATAAATGTGTAAGAATTTGGAGTACATATGTAACACATAGGAAGGTATACATACATTGAAATGTCGTTACTTCTGGCTCGCGTCATTTTACTATCGATTTTTGTATGAATTTTTATGGCGCGCCGATACAGAAAATAGCAAGGAATTATGGGGTGACGTGTGACGCGATACCGCATGCGACGTAGAAAAAAAAGAAAAAGAAAGTAAAAATTTATAAAAAACTACGTTGCATCCTCCGTAGCACCGGGAAAACGAACACCTACTAGATCATGTGTTATACACTCGATGTATCGCCCGCCACATGTGACGATAAAAAAAAAAAAAAAGAAGAAATTATATAAAATAAACAGATAAATAAATAAATGAAAGAAAAAACAACGACAAAAACTACCACGCAGCCAGAGGGAAATTAAAGTGCCCACTGTACGCATCCAATGTGCACCGGTAAAATTTTACCTATGAAGAAAAAAGAAAAAGAAAAGGCGAAAAAATTTTATAAATACGGACGACGTTATTCAAGGGATTTTTTTAGACGGGATAACCTAGAGGTTATTCGCAAGTTAATTTCGAAAAAAGAAAAACATGAATGGAAAAGAGAATGAAAAACTAATGGTGTTTATTATATTTATATTATATAAGGTGTTTAGTTAAAACCATCCCCTCTAGTAGCCGTGTCGAGCCGTTTTATATAGCACACCATAAAGTAAAGATAAGCCAGAAGTCGCGGTTACGAAAAAATGAGATGAGAAGCTCTGGAAGAAAGAAACGTAAGGAAATTCAGAAAAATTAAAAAAAAAATGGTGTAAGTAAAATTAAAACGGAGTAGAAAAGACGAAATCGCTGGTCGTGGAAGTTGCAGTAAGAGAGAGAACAAAAAAAGAAAACACAGAAATAGAGGGTCGCGTCAATTTGTAGGGTGAAAATCGCAGATAAACATTTTCCCAGAGTCGGTATTGGCGGGCGGGCGAGGAGGGGGCGCGAAGGGAGCAGAGGTTTGTCGAGCTGTACGAAGGCGTGAATAATTAAAGTTCGCGGGTGAAGTTGAAGATAGTGCAAATGGAGTTCCGGTCCGTCCAAACGACACCCTACCCCACCCTGCTGCCTCTGCAGCCACCTATACCGCATACCCTCCCGGGTTACAACGTTCGTTACATTTATCTCCCTGGGTTTTGTGGGGGCGCCCAGCCGACGGCGGCCGAGGGGTTCCACCCTCCAAACATAAGGCCGTTAAATGATTTAATTCAATTTACGGTCGGCGGAATTTAACACCTCCGTTAGTTCCGCATTTTCAGATAAACCGATTCGCTCTAGACTACCACGATCTTTTACCACGCTCGATCGGGAGGGTCTATTCTTTCTTTTTTTCATTTTGTCCCACGGTGATTTGAAATGAAATTTTCATATTTTTATGAACAATTCTATTGAAATGAAAAATAAAAATATTGACTATTTGGAAACGTCGGATGATGTGGTTATTTATCAGCGGGTGTATTTTGAAATATTTGTGCAGAAATGATTTTCAGATTCCGACCGGCTTATGTTACCGCGGTCAGCGGGTCAGCTATTGGATTACCAATGGGGTGACAAAGCTTTGCGGTTTGAGGAAGAACGACGCATGTTTGCTCAGAGTAAATTTGCATATTTAATCTAACCTTGTTCCGTCAATGTATCCGTTTGTCTAATAACGTTGAACATGTATGCGACGATCAGTTTCGATATTTGCAAAATTCTAACGATCGTAAAAATTATTTATTCGCAGATCAACAGATTTAAAAAAAAAAAGTTTTCCATCCATCTCAAGCATTCATCGATTTTTTAAACTTTTTTTTCATTCTCTAGTTGTACAATGATATTTCACGAAACAATAGATGCGTGTAAACTAGATAAAAAGTTTACAGGCAAATTTGATATGGTAAAACATTTCTGCATATTATACACGAGGTGAATGTTCACAGAAAGACGGATACTATGGGGATAATGTGGTGTAGCAAAAAGTTTTCAGGGGTAAGTACGAAGGTATGGGAATACAACTGGTTATAACGCTACACGGTTGGTCTCCCGTGAATAGGAGAACAATGCGAACTTTGAGATAACTTCAGAGCAGGAATCAACATGAAAGGGGAAGTTTCCGTCTCTAATTGGTATTTAGAAGATCTGAAACAGAGCCAGCCTACTCTAAACTGAACGTCTGTACCGTTCCTCATTCTCATCCTCGTCACTATGGTTCTAATTCTCTCCTCTTCAACGTCCGCATGTCTGTCTTTACGCCAATCCTTACCACTTCCTTCGCTCCCTCTAACCGCTTCTTGTTTATTATCATGTTCACGGTTTACTACACCTCGCGTTACCGACAATAGAATATCGGCCACACTGTAATTTTCGACGCGCGATAACTGAAACGCGTCTGAATCAGAGAGAAATAGATCTGCAATTTCCATCTTCTCACGTTCCAAAAAAAAAAAAAGAGAAGAAAGAATCTATAGAACGTATATAAAACCATCATTGCCGATGCTAAAACCAGGTGACTGTACAGATACAGGGTGTCAAGAAATTATATGCCGTCGCATTCTGCCGTATAATTTCTTGACACCCTGTACGTTGAAGTTGGACATGACCCGCTGAACTATTAGAAAAGAAACAAAAAACAATTAAGTGAAACTGTTAGGGGATGGGGTGGGAGACGGTTGTGGTGTGAGACGAGCGAGTAGGGGAGGGTTGGAGAATTGAGGGGTTGCGCGGTAGCTCACAAATTCGCGAATAGATGGCAGCATGGATTCAGAATCTTGATATCTACTCGATTTTTACCTTAATTACGATGGTAGCCAGAGATTATGAATTCATTGCCACATTACGAGTGGGATACGTATAGGGGTGGGTCGATGGATATCGCTACAAAAAAGGCAAAAATAAATGACACATAAATAGCAAAGAGGTGAGTCATTTCGACCCGATGCTACCCTTTGCGAATTTACAACGCATATGCACATCATTATAGGGTGAGTAAAAAGAAACCATACAATGATTGACGAAACCATTTTCTAAAATAGAAGATCCTTAAATTTCAACTGGCTAGGTTTTGAGTCATCCCTGAAACAAAAACCTATTATTCGGTATCAAAAGTAAAAAAATGTACACAGAAGCTATTTTTTATCACTTCCTTATCAAATCACTAATTTCTTTCGAATCTTTCGCATAAATTTCCAGACAAGCGTTTTCCAATTCAACTTATCATATCTTATCTGCAGCAATCAATATATGAATCGAGCGCTAAGTTTTTCCAAAAATGAATAGCAAAATTATCAGCCTATTAAAAATTTTTATGGCACGCTTTCTTTTTTACACAAAAAAAAAAGGACGAGGAACATACTAACTTGCGAACCGATATCACTTCACTATTGATCCGTACTTGATTTGGTTTTACGAATATAACTTTCGAAAATTCACCAGTTAGTTCTTCGAGTTGTCAGCGATTAAATTACGCACATCCGCGGAATAGGACATCTGGCCTTTTTTTCTCTATCCATAAAGCTCGTTCGTCATTGACATCGAATCTCGCTAACAAGAGAGAGTGTGTATGAGGTAGCGGAATGGTCGAACGGATACTTAAGCCTTCCTCGACTGTGGGCAAATAAAGTCCTACTACACAATACACAAGCTACAGAACAAGCTGACTATAACCGAAGAGACCCCAACCCGAGGGCCAATCGAATCCTGTTAATGGGTGTGAGGAGTCCTTCGTACTAGCCTCGATGTAACGTGCCCTTTGTGTTGTACGGACTACGAAAGGGCTGGAGGAGAGGGAGGTACTCGCTCACTCAATCACCCTTTAGGTCCTTTCCTCTCCTCTCCTCTTTCTATTCTCTTCTCTTCTCTACGCCAATTCCCCTTTTCTCTCTTCTCCTCCCCTCGTACACTCTGGACCGAACGCTCTTTTCGCTACGCCGAGAGCGGAGGTCTATTAGCAGTTTCTTAGACCGCCTTCAAATGGCATTTCTATTGATGCTCGAGGGGCGGATTGCCGTTCACTTTCGTATACTTCGCTACCTACTCTATACCAACGCGCGACGCGCCACTTCTGTTCATTTCTACTTCTATATATGTATATATATACACCTAGTACATTTCTATACTACTTTTATTACCCCCATTGTCCACTCGAGGTCTCCAACCCGCTAGCTTTATTTTATACAGGAGGATTTTCTTTCTCCACACATAATACTCTCGTTTTATTCCTTCCCCTTTCTTCCTTACCTCCTCTACCTCCTCTACCACCGGTACTATTTTATGCTACATACATTGAATACACATAAATATTATATATACATCGGTAAAAATGTGTTAGGAATCCCGACTGATTTTTCAGTTTACGATCCGAGGATATTGTTGTTGGTTCGTTTTTTATTTATTTCATTTATTAGATTTATTTATTTATTTATTTTTTGGTTTCTGCTGATCTGGAAAATCCGCGAAACTCCCCGTTTTACTCGCGTATCTTTATAGATAGCATATCAATCGAGTCGCAAGATTTGACGTCGTTTTATACCGAATAACTGAATACGGATTGACTGCGCAGCGTGAGAAATAAGTCCGTAACATTCCCCATGAAAGTATACCGCATTCGTGAATCATTTTTTTTTTTCTCTTCTCTCTCAATTGAACTCTTATAGGCGAGTTTTTTTTCGCGAAAATTGAATATTAATTTAACACAGTTCTTTTTTTTTTCTCTTTGTTTAATACAGAAAGATCGTTGTCCAGGTTATATGTGAAAGTTATATACGAACGAAAATAGTAGGAATTTTCTGTGTATAGAGAAAGAGGAGAAAAACAGATATCAATGTTTTATTTCGCGAGATAGAAAAACAATATTGTTATTTCATCATGGAGTCGGCACACGTCGCTGAAAGTGACGCTCGTCTTCGTCGGGGGAGCACAAATTGGATTATGCTCGGTGAAGCTAAGGGGAAGGACAGGCAAAGAAGGATGCCTGCGAGGTTGGTTGGTTACTTCCTATTTTTTTATTTTCTGTTTTTTATTCTTTTTTTTTTATCCTTTTCTTCGTTTCTCCCTACCCACGTTTATATACCTTTCCCAACTTTCATCCCTTCCAAAAGTCCCGCATTTTTTTTTCCGCCTCCACTCTCCACCCGCCACCCCCGACAAAACCCCACATTTACGTTATATACCTTGTCGCGAGGAGGCCACTTGATGGATTGATTTTTTAATGCGAAAGACAGCGGACTCTGTAAGACCTTCGTTGACGTATGTCGCCCACTTCACTCTCTGCTGCCCCTCGAAAAACTAATATTTTCACCATATATATGAAAACCTACAGATGGTATTACGAAAGAGAAAAAAAAAAATCCTTCGACTCTATTTTGGAGGCGCATTGATTTCACATCGTGTGGAAGTAATCATCGCTCCATCGTAAATGGGGTGATCAGAAAAAAAAATAAAAAAAAAAAAACTGTCTATTTCGGAAAATGATTAAAAGCTAACCGTATCAACGTTTTAAAATTTGTTATTCATTTCTGAAGCCACCCTGCAGAGTAAAAATATGAAAATAGTTTAATAATTTTCTCATCCATTTGAATACATTATCCAAATTGTTGGTTTGAAATGTGGTCGTGTTTCGGAATAGAGTATCTGCAGCTTGCGATTCATAAAGGTAGACAACGCGAAACGGTTTTGTGCATATGATGATCGGAAAGTTCATACGAGTCGAAAGGTCACGAACCAATGGTAAATGCGATACACATCGTGCCACATATAATAATATACATCTGGTGCAAATGGTGAGGAAATGAAATGGAAAGAGAGAGAGAAATAGGAAGAGAAGGACGAAGATGATGTACACATAACTCGCCGTCGCGGCGTAGGAGTTTTGGTGGAATGTCCAACTGTTATCGGTAAAGCGGTGGTTGGTGGGTTACGGTGCAACGGTGAATTTCATCCCGCGAACCAACCTAGGTATACGTACAAGGTTTACCACGGTAACCGTCGAAGGTGCAGCGGCATAGCAGTAGCAGCTGGGATATAAAGAGAGGCGGAGAACAACGCGAATAATATGAGTTTACAATGGAGGGTTGAACGGGTTGGGCGGGAAGTTTGAATCATTCTATATATCGGCAAAGGAACAATTACGAGGTAAGTAATTGACGGGGAATTCCTCTGGCAGTCCCACGAATTCAATGCTGTTTGCTCAACTTAAGTAATTGTAGCACCAACTGCGGAATGTTAGTTCGACCTTCTCCCTCCACCTAACATCCCCAAAATTCACACACTCCCGACTAGTTGCACGCACACATTTTCAATGCCTACGTATTAACTTTACAATACCCGCGAAATACACGCGCATCGCGGCGCGACCTCCTCCTTCATTTAGGTTCTTGTGAGGAATATACACTCGCCGTTTATACATTCCATTCGGAAACCCCATCTGAATTATTATCGTCTGCAGCAAACGTATTCGTAGGTACAAACGCCGATTTCCGGTTTACAGAACCGAATTGATAGTTCGATACGGTTTGTTTCCTTGTACCGATAAACACCTCATTATTTCTAGATAGATACCATGCAAACAAATAAAGTCACATCAATTCTACCGGGAATCCGACGTCCATCGACTTCCCTATAGGTTTCAATTTCTAAAGTTTTGCATCTTGGCCATCCGCCAGTTGGTATAAATGCATATTACACATTGTCGTCCATAATTCTGAACCATATCGCATTGTCATTGTGTCCATGTTAGCAGTATGCAATGTACTATGTATACGTACAAATAAATTCTGCGCTACATAGCATCGTCAGGCGTTTTCAAGTGAGGAAGGTTATAACAGGGAGCAGTAAGTTTCAAAAGCTTCGAATTGTCCCACGGGAAAATTCTCTTCCTTTCCCCAATTCGAGAGAACTTTTCTTCTTTTTCTGTTTTCCTTTTCCCATCCAACGACGTTAAAAATTCGTTTGTTCGTCAACCCGAAGCACATCGCGGTTGTGTTCTCCACATATTCTACCTCCTCCTGTGCGACGGTGGCAACCATTAAATAACAAAAATAAACGAAAAACGAAAAAAGAAAAATTCAAACGTCGTCTCGTATGGTTGGATAAACATAAAACGACCCGTGTTTGTATAAAATAGTCATACCTACTATAGAAACGTGAAAATATGCGACGAAATAAAATTTGTTTCACAATCGAAGTTCTTCTTTTTTTCGTTTTTTCTTTATGTATAGAGGTATACCAACAATAATTTCAGGGTTATGAATCTCTAGTTGTATATTATATTAATTGTTCTACGAAAGGTTTCAAATCAGCATCATCATCGTCGTCGTAAGCGTATGTCCCTAACACGAGTCTTCTTTTTTTTTAATTCATTGACGTGACCCTTCAGCAGATATGGCACGACGTTTCAATAAAATGTTATTACAATTGACTTAATTTTGAATACCTAGATGGATGTAACTAGCCGTACGAACCAGAGTAGGTATTGTGGAGAGTGAAGGTGTAAGTAATGTGGAGTTTTATCGACGCGTGAGGTTTTGAATCGAATAAATAACTACGTGACGGGTATCGATGATGATTGAATTATTACAACGTGATGATTATTATACGTATATACGTAGTTAATTTCGAAATTCTTCGATAAAACATAAATTCCAATAGACATGTATATGCATACTTTGACAAAAAGTAAAAAATAAATTAACCGTAACCACACATATAATTTATATACAGTGTTCGCTATGCGTTGTAAAGGAAAACATGCGGGAATGGCGAACGGATTGGTACGTCATAATTACACAAGTTCCAACTTTTGAATACCAACATACGTGTATGTGAAGCAGTCGCAATGGGGCGTATACGGGAGAATTTGTATTAGTGGTAATTAACGAACGGTGAAGAGCTTTTTGGTCTTTGAAAGTCCAGTTCGTTGCAGAGTTTCTCTCTCCGTGTTTATGTGTGCGATCTGCATATATATCTGTGCAGATGGGTATACGTATGTATATATATATATATATATATATATATTTGTACACCTAGGTATGCTGATGATGCTGACGGTCCTTGGGTTGGTCTCCCGTCGACTTTATCGCAGAGTCGTCTCTGCTGCTTCATTAGCGATTGAAAATTCGCGACGCGTCGTACGTCTGGCCAAACCGCGGTCCGCACTGCACATATATACCATGTATATGTGCATATGTATATACCTGCTTTCTGCTGTCTTAATTAATTCACCGACGCCACATAATGCACGTATAGGTATACACACACCGCATATCCTTGCAATATCCGCCGACGACACGATCCGCCGTCGTATAAACGCATATTTGTATCTTGGAAACGGTAATGGAAGAAAAAAAAAAAACACGCTCACACGCGGTTATATTCTTTTGATTCATTTACCACGAACGAGGCAATATCATCAAAGAGATTACTGTCAGTTGGATTGATACTATCGATACGCAATTCATTTTTTCCGCGGTAATTTTTTCATTCTTTTCAATTTCCAACGGAAAACTATACCGATTTTTAAAATGATGGAAGCTGGCCGAATCAAAAAACACCGACGAAAAAGCGTTCTTGAGGTTTAAGTTTTTCGTTTGTTTTTTATTTTTTTTATTTTTCAATTTTCGCAAAAAAGCCTTTACAAACGAGTTAACGCCGACTCAATCCTGTACACGATTTTCTGGCTTATGTACTCGATATTATTTATAATAACAGCTGCTGCTATCTGACGTTTCAGCTCAGGTTATTTAAAGCATGGGCTTTGATCTTATGCTTCCGTCTTGCCGTGATAAGATGGAAATGTATTTAGGTAAATCAATGAATAAATAAATATTTATACCCACGTAAATATATAGACGGAGTAAATTTAACGCGCGTACATATCGGTAAGAAACAAAAATTTTTTTTTCTGTTTTCATAGCATAAAAATACATAACGATTTGAATTCTTTCGATCACTGCAAATGTAAAAAGGATTTGTGAAATTTTGTGAAATTTTGAAAACCGTTATTATATACTTGAATGTTGCGATGATTGCGAATTTTCCCCGTTACAAAGCGGAGCGATGTTCTAAGGGAGTTGAGAATGCAACCCGGATCCGGTCTGTGTCTAGTAAATAGGGTCTGTATTTGGGCCCTTATTCGGTCTTATCGCGTTTCCTGTTGGATACACAAAGCTAATAGCAACGTTGTTATAACCAAGCTGTACTATACCTATATACCTGTCTCTATAGTCACCTACAACCACTTAACAAAACGAGCATTGTAACTGAAACGCAGATATTTGGCAAATAAGATTACAACATTCATACCGCGTAAATGACCTCCTTATATACCTTACACAAAGATAAACGTGCATCCCTCTCCGGAAGAAGGAACGTTAAAAAAAACTTTGACACTTGAGCGACGGAAGACGGTGGGGCGCAAAAAAAAAAGAAAAACAAAATGAAAAACAAAAAATGCAACAATTGAATAACTCCGAGAAGTTTAATGCGGAGCTTTTCAATTTTAAATTACAAAACAGAGTTTTACTATTCATTCGGCAGTATAACAAGCTGCGTGGAAATAAATTCGGAGGTTCCCGTATACATGTGTATGGATTCAAGGCAAAGCTTGGGGTAATCCGGGTATAATACGCGAGTGAAATTTGCCTAGGGAATAATTTGTCGGTGTATAAAGTCATGATGATATATACGGAGAAACAAAAGCTTCGTCGATGCGAAATTTCAGTTGAGGAAGTTTACGCCGCGGCTTCGGGGTATCGCACGTCATTCCATTCCGCTTCTCATCCTACTCTCTACTATTTGCCGTAGCGCAATCTGCTCCTGATTCTGATGCATCCGGACTATATAGATACTGCGGAGCGGTTCGTGACACACGATATGCAAATCTAGTCACTTCCCGTCGTCATTCCGCCAAAAACCGTCCCGCAGTTGTAATACGTTCGCGTCGGCGGCGGGTCGGCGTCGGCGTCGAGACGCATTTTCAACCTTCGCACTTTTTCATCCCTTCCCTCACCGCCCTTACCATGAAATTTCGGTACCTCACTTGAGAAGCGCCCCACATACATCAATTTTCTCGACATCGTTGCGACGGTGTGAATTTTCTAACAGTGAAAACAATGTTCGTTGATTTATACTGATTGGCTGATATTACGGCGATCGCTTTTCTATGTATCTATAGATACATATATGACGTGCAGGTATATCTATATGCGTATTTATAGGGGCCAGGATATCTTCAGTTCTGATAAAAGTTTTCAAGATGCTGTCTCCGAGTTCCATTCTCAAAAATAGTTTGGAAGAACGATCTATTCGTACGTTTTTTTTTTTGTTTTTTTTGTGGGCCAAAACTTCCGGGACACGCCTTCCCCCCTTTATTCCGATCCCCGCAGCTCCCCGTCCGCAAGCTCTTGCAGGAGACTTTGGAGTTCGGACCACTCTGAAAATCCACTCAAACCCAGTTTCTAGTTCCCATAGTTCCTGGTTCCTAGTTCCTAGTTCCTACCAATTCAAAGATCTTCTTCGACACGACGCTATATAACTACTACCTGAAGTAGATTTCCTGATGGGCATACAAATCGGTTGATGTATATTTCTCCGCGAAATGGAATCGCGTCACGCGACGATCTACACGACGACTTCTCATCGTACCATGATAATTCTCTCGAAAATTTATCATCATCTCGTATTTCAACACATGGGTCAGGTAAGACGTGGTAAATTTCCGTGTAAATTAGCAATGGTAATATAATTAGACGAACGAATTATCCTTTCAATTTTTTTTTTTTCTTCTTTATTCTTGACTTACACATATTTGTTCGCTACCTAACGAGCTGTACATGCATTATCTGCTGCAGTTTGTTATCATGATTTTTCGCGTGTCTCGCGCGACAGAAATAAAAAAAAAGAAGAAGAGAAACGCTAGAAGGTGATATGGAGAAAGTAAGACGGAGAGAGAGAGAGGAAAACGTATCTTGGGTCGACCATAGCGATTATGTAAATGTTGTTCTCCAAGGCGCAACAGATGCCTCTTCTCCTCTGGCAGACCCTAATCTCGTCCGTCGTGTCTTCGCTCCACTATATCCCATAAGGATATCACTCCCAGTTTATTCGTCTCACAAAACAGAGGCGCCTCCAGTACGGGAGAAAAAGCAAAAGCAAAAGCAAAAGCAGCAGCAGCAGCAGCAGCAGCACTAGCTCTTACTTTTTCTTTCCCTCGGGTTCTATTCCTCGTGTAAAAATACAGGACCATACGTTCCGGTCCATGTGAATCAAGATTCAACTCGGCAGGTGCATTGAGAAAAAAAATAAATAGATAAAAATGAAGAGAAAAAATATCGGAGGCGCGGGAGAAGGGCCGTTCGATCAGGTACGAACATTTTATACGGCATTTTTCGAATGTTGTTTTTAATAAATTTAAGGTATAAGGTAGACCCCGTAAATGTGTACTACAATGATAACGGCGGCAATCATTCTCCCTCTATACTAACTAAACCTGCCAATTTTCACGACCCCTCCTCACAACGTAATATGTAAATAAGTCTCATCACTTTCGAGTTTACGAGGGAAGTGGTGCTACGCTTTCGTGTACCGACACGATTATATTTTACGACGACGACGACGACGACGACGACGATGTTCCGGGTGTCAAGAGACGTTACGTTCCAAACCTGATGTATGCATAAGAAAAACCTGACTCAATTTTTTAAATAAAAATTATCAAGTAATCCGATGTGCGATTCGATTTGTGTAATTTTGAAACGAGCGAAATTGGTATGCTCAAAAAAAAAAAAAGAATCCCAATTTATTTTCATTCGAAATCAATTTTTCTAAATATAATTGATACCGTTAGAAAATCCAAAGAATGATAACCGAAAATGACTATCTCTTTTTCTTCAAGGAATAAATGGGACACCTGCTCATACCGGTGTACGTTTTATAGTTAAACAAGGATATCCAGATATGTTGTTAGGAGAATTATTCTTAAGCCAGGCGCGTTTCCTCGTTGACGTTGTTGTTTTTACTTTGGAATAAATGCGGTTAAAGGTACATACGGAGTATCGCATTATGTGCACTAAGCGCACCAATTTATTGTGGTTACTGTCGGATATATCCTCTGAGGATTCAGTTGCAACGGTAATACCCCCGTAGAAATGCCCCCGGTGTAGCCAATGACTCATCCTATGGGACTCAGATGGTCATGGCGTCATGTACGTCGGATTCCCATTACAACCTCGATCGTCCAGATATTGGTAACGTTGCAGCGAAGGTAGAGGGGGAAAGAAAAAGAAAAGGATACGGAAATGAAGGAATAACAAAAGGGAGTAAAACGGACCATGTTCGAGACTAATTTTTCATCATTCAAATTATTCGACTCGTGAGATGAGTTTTCTTTTCTTTTTACCTTTTCCTTCTCGTAAGACTAATTTTCGGTCTAATATCGAAGGGTGAGTTATAAGATACGAGAAATATGATAACGAGCTAAGTATACACCTGAGATGATAATCGTAATTTAATAAGCATCGGCTTATGCTTGAATAAAATAAATTTTCAAAGGACGACGTCGACGAAGGACGTAGCTTGTAGATACTAATTTAATGAGGTACTTAGGAAACCTGATTACTCGTGACTCAAATTCATTGTTTATCACTTCTTATCCCGGCTCCTTATATTTATTATTTATTTATTTATTTATTTATGCATTTACTTCTTGGCTTTAGTGAAAGCAAACAACCTGCACGCGCGTTGTTTTCAAAATAAGTGGGTTAGAATAATTGAGGGGGTTGATTTGTGTAAGGTGACATTGCAGATGCGATAATGCCGGGGGAAAAAGAAACAAAAAAAAAATTGCCTCGGTAATATAATGAGGCTTCCTCAAAGAAAGAAAAAAAAAATAATAATAATCGAAAAAAATAATTAATAAGAGAGATATTAAAAGAATAAAAATTAAACAAAAAAAAAGCGCGAAAATAAACACGATAAAATTAATTAACACGTACTCCGCGCATCGCTCGCGATATACCAATTAACGCTAATTGATGATTGATAATTGAATTTAAATACTCAAATATATATAATATATATTATACAGAGCCGTGCAGCAGCGATAATTAAAACCACAAAAATTGTTTTCGTTTTTTTTTTAATCAGAAAAGAAAAAAATTTCGTAAGAAATCAAGAAAGAAATTGAATAATTATGCTTCTCCCAATTATAAAATCATAAGATTTTCAGCCCAGAAAATTAATACGAACGAGACGCGCGGTTCTTTTTTTTTTCTCAATTTGTACTAAAAATTTTGAAGCGACGAACTTGACGCGACCTTTAATTTTTATTTTTTCATATATGAGTATGTATATATTTTTTATTCTACGCATTTTTTGGGGCGTTGAATTTGTTGGTCACATATATACATGCATATGATATATACATAGATATAATATAAATATATAGGAAGGTTTTTGGGAAGCAGGGGAATCTCGTATGTGAAGCTCGCGGCGTGGGTGAGGCAACGGCGGAAGCTACAACACGGTTTGGCTCTCAGGAGGACAAATAGGAACGGTCCCGAGGGAGGAAGGGCGTGATAACGACGAGTGGGAGTTTGTTGTTCGACTCCCTTTCACCCTGTACCACCCTCTCAAATAAATACCCATATATGCTATACATATAATATATCTATATATGTGTACGCGTACACTTTACGCATATACAATAATAATGTTATTATTAATGCGAATAATAATAATAATAATAATCACAATAAATATAATGACCACAATAACTGCCCGAACAAGTGGCCAGATGTTGTATCGAAAGCATTAGATACCACAGACTGGATTCATGCATATATAAAATCATATATGGTCGATACCAACCAACAACTGTCGTATGTAGGAATAATATTCAGCGCTGTACAGAAAAACAAAAGAAAACAGAAAAATGAACGAGAGAATAAAAAAATTTCGAAAAAAAAACGACGAAAAGAAAAGAAAAAAACAAAACTAAATGTGCGAGGAACGGGAAAGTGCTTCTAATTAATAAGCCACACGCGTTGTACCGGCGTGCTTTCCGCTGCCGACGCACCTTTTGTTCAGCGGCCATTCGCGCTCCGCGGCAGCTACTCGGAACGATCCCTCCGGCTTGATTATTTGTGCGAACGCATTAAATTCGACTACGTAATTTCATTCATACCTCCTATATACTCAGCGTGCGTATGCGCGTATACCATATTCGCACTCTACGCACCACCATTAACTGCAATATAACGTGCGACGACACAGAGCTTTTCACTTTCGTCGTTCCGTCAGCCGTACACCAGCTAATGGTGTAGCGCGAAGAGCTAATTCGCGAATCTTGTTGATCCCGACCCTTATAATTTTGTAAATCATTTCTATGGCAGGTATTACAACGCTGGGTATTCCACGTTTCAGTTAGTAGCTTTTCATTAAAGCCCATGAGATTTATTTTCATTTGTTTATTAGTTTTTTAAATATTCCTAACGAATAAACGTTTTCATCATAATCTCGTTTTATTGAATGGTCAAACGTTATTGATCGGTCGATCCCATGAATATGATAATTCGGTTAATGGAATCCGAATGAGAAATGATATTTGAATACTTTTATGCAGTTTATTATCATATGTTATTACCGCCTTTTAATTTGTGGAGTATAATAAAAATGTAATTGAGTATTAATTGGTGATTTGACGAGAGTTACGCATATGCTCGTCTATAGTAGGATTACACGTAGGATATTCGTAACGTGGATATCCACCTGCGGTTGGTTATGATCTCTCAGTTTTTTAAGTACAGCCATAAATAGAAAAAGCGAGACATTTAAAGTTGCTTAGGTATGTAGGTACGAGAGTACACTCACCTGAAGATGGAAAGGTAGAAAAGACCCCCCATAAGTTGGCCTGGTACTCTGGTGTCCCCGCAGCACTTTCGAAGAATCGTTAGAAAACTTTCAGATTTTAATAAAAGTCAATATTACACAGAAACTTTGATTTACAAATGATTAGAATTTCTTTTTTAATCACCGCTTCAATACTCGTTGGAGAGTAACAGAAAAGATGAATAAATAAATGAGTATAATGAAAAAAAAAAAGAAAGCGATCACACGTAAAATGAAAAACTATATGATGTATCGATAAACGAACACTTGAATATTACTGGTGTTAAAAATCGAATAAAAACAGTCGAGATTGGTATAGAGAGCAGACGTCGCGTCGGACCGATCTGGCCCAAGTCCGGCTTATCACTGACTTGTTAGAGTTGAGAATGAAACAGATGGCGGAGTTTCGAAACAACGTTTGTTTACATTCTGAGGTGTAGCGGATCGTAAACACGTTGATCATTCGTACAACGGATCGCAATATAATCTGCAATTTACCTAATATATTTCGACTACATAAAGCTTTCGACGAATCCTTACTCCATACGGTCCCGTTACTCCTTTATAGCTTTAGATTATTCTACCGATAAGAATAAGGAGAAAAAAAGAAAAGAGAAAAATCCGTTCCCATGGGGATCGTGCAGAGAGGCAGCATCATGCACAGCAGATCACGCAAGAATGGAGCCGAGAGAAACTCCATATGAATTACGACGTTATTAAAATTTCAGACTATGGTTGGTAAGTCCCATGAGCTAACCGAGCCAGCGTCGAAATATCCCCTATATAATATCGCGCCATCGTAGATGATGGTTTACTCGCGATGCTAATAATATATTTTTTGTTATTTATTTAATTTACTTTTCTTTTCTTTTTCAAATTTATATCGTCACTTTTTTGTTCGCATGTTATTACACGAATTATACGATGCCCGTTCTCGATATCTATCTGCTTATAATATAGAGGTAGTTCTAGATATTTCTATGCGGCGTATAGCAGGCGGAGGGATCGGAGAAGGTATGTCTTATTAATATATACATAAAATGCGTCGGTGTGCTGCACAATCGAGCGCATAAATTATGGTGATTTTGTAGTTATAAGGGCGCGAGCAGTGAACGTCGTACGACCCGTTTGTTGGTAGTGGTGGCGAAGCAATTTAAATTCAGTTAACGTAACACGTCTGATTTGATGCCTCGGGCCACCTGCCGGTAAGTGGCGGGCCGATTTTAAGAATGGAGCGAACCTCGTGGATGATGCTAACAAGAAGAACGCGGCGCCCTGAAGTCGAACGACCGCAAATGTCTGCAGCGCAACGCTTCTTCGTCGTCTATACGAGCTAAACTATAACGCCAATGGCGCATGTGCTCCGTAATAATGGAAGGCGTTTATGCAGCCCCGAGAAAAGGACCCAATCAATTTAATGAAGTGCATCATTTCCATTATTACCTCTTTTCTTTTTCTGGAAATATTTTTTATTTCCAGCTTCGAATGCCGGGCCACCTTCGAAGGAATTTGTAGCGTTACGCAAAAAGATTGTTCATGATTTTTTCATATAAACAGAAAATAAATAAATAAATTGATAAAAAATTTGAAAATCTGTGGAGATTTACAGAATTATTTTAACCTGCAGAGCGAAATGCGAATCTCCTGTAAAATTTGGCTTTTATAAATCAAAAATTTGATTTTTCCTAGAACGTTAGCAATTTCGATTCACTGTCAATTTTAAGACACGATTTTTTTTGGAAAATAATCTTATGATTCTTGATCTGAAAATATGATAATAGGGAATACGTATAACCTTATTAGATATATTCCTGTTCAATAAAGTTCTCGGTGTTCCAAGCGAATAAAGAAGTACCAATAGTACCGGGTCTTGTTTACGGGTTACCGGTTCATTGAATCCGCGCATTTTCCGGTATAAATCCCCCATAAAAGTACCGTTATGTCAATGTTTATTCGAAAACTTTGACCAGGACTTTAGATGTACATATAAAACACACATGTAAAATACACGCACATATATAGTAGCTCAATTGTTTCATATAAAGAACTTTGAAATTCGGTGTACATCATACAAGAAACGAGCAGAATTACGATCAGGTGCGGATAGTTCACATCCTCCGGACCTGCGACCCAAAATCTTTTCTTGCTTTTTTTCTGTTTTTTTTTTTAATACAACGAGCAGAGACAAAGAATCGAAGGTCGGCAAAACTTCGCGTTTCGCATGGACGTTCTGAAATACATTCCGTATCGTTGTAGTTCGGAACTCGTAACGTTTTACGATCGTCTCTAGTCAGTTTTGTCGACGACAGTTTTTATTCGTCGATACGCGATCGTCTCATTGGGGGTGCAGCCGTAAGTCAAGTTATATAATATTCCGCAAATGAACATAGTTTTTTCGGGATTACAATTTAGTTTTTATGACACATGTGTAATAAAATATATATGTATATTTCTTGGAAAAAAATAAATAAATTCATAAATGAATGAAAGAAAGAAAGAGAGGAAGATGAAAAAAACTGTCAGTGCGGCGTTTAACCAGCCGCGGAATTCATCGGAGTGTATATTTAAATATTTTTTGTCCCTTCTTCCAGTCGTCCTCCCTGTTTACCTACTTCGTTTCTATATACTGGAATAAAAAGTCTGTTACACCCGGGTGAACCGGAGTAGCAGCGGCAGGAGCAGGAGTAGGAGTAGTAGGAGCAAAAGCTGAAGCTCCGCAACCTGAGCGAATTCGGTTGTTCTTTTCTGCAGCAATCCGGCGTGGGCATGAAAATGACAGGGCCAATTGTTAAGACGTCGTCGGTGTCTCCCTCGACTATGAATATGCAAGTTTCTTTCCTGCCGGTCGAACGCATTAACCGAATAGGGATATTTTCATCTCTCTCTTCCTCCCTTATATTCCCTTCAAACTCATCGCACCCGTTCCATCCCCCCTCTCACTCTCTCTCTCTCTCTCTCTCTCTCTTTTCGTACCACCGACGGAAGTAAAATATATATTTTACCAAAGTCTGTCGCGTTCTATAAGGGCCACGGGCTAGTCTTTTCTCTCCCAATCAATATTACAGTCCCTGGTTTCACCAAAAGTCACCCTTCCCCCACCTCCTTTTCCTCTCTACTATACCGAACCTCATAGAAAACTGGCTGCTCCTTTTTCCTACATCCTTATGTACATGCTAAACGAGAAGGACGCGACGGATACCCCGATGTTGGGTTTAGAGCAAAAGCCCGAGACGCTCGCTGAAATTTTACAATGAAACGAAGAAAGCTCCTCCATACTTGTTTCTTTTTTGTATTTTTCTCGGGCTCCTTTTTTCTCCTTTTCTAGCGCGGTTCGGCTACCCAAACTCCGGTTCTCTGGGAGGCTTGAATCCTGAAGCGCAACTGCTGCAGGTTCCTTTCGAGTTAGTTTTGCGACTACCTTCGTCGAAGTTCACTTTATATCAACGTTCAACAAAGCCTCTCCCTCGGAGGCTTTATTAAAAATTGAGGATGCAATTTGCCTCGTCTTGGCCCGTTCTAAATAAGGAAGACGGTGCCTGGCGCCTATGTGTTACGCTTCTGTTACAACGACGACCCTGTGCTGTACGAGGCGAACCCCTGCAGTAGTCGTACCTTGGCACGAACGATACGCGCGACTTGTACTCTATACTACGAGAAAATCCTTCAGACCAGTTTTGTCTTTCGACGTTTTAGTTGTCGAACGCTTTGATCACGCGACCTCATATATTATACATCGCTGTATACCTACCATTTCCCTTGAATTATCTGCAGCATATATTTTCTATTTATTTATAAAAAGAAATTATTTCACTCTCTTAAAATTCGGAGAGACGAAAGTACCAGCCCCCGATACCGTCGAGGAATGTTTATCGGATTGCAGTGAAACGAAAACAATTTTACCTCAAGCGTCCTAATGTCATACGCTGTATTTTAGGGTGGTAACTTAATTGGGTCATGTTCAATTTTAGTACTCCCATATGTACGTCGAATGAAACGCGAATAAAAGCAATTAAAAATTTTTCATTCAAATAACTGATGAATATAGATTTTTTCTTTCGCAAAAAATACAGATATCCTTTTGCATTTGTTCGCTATCAAATAAAAATTCTATTAGTTTTATGTATTTTGAAATAAATTTCTCTAATCATCAAATCAATAAGTAAAATAAACATGAATTTAGTTCGAAATTTATGGTTTCAATTATGAGGGGAAGAAAGATAAAAAAAAATCACAATCTCGTGTAATGGATTTCAAGATATTTTAGCGTTAAGATTCGATAACGTGACCCAATTAAGGGGTACCCAAATATATGCAGATGTGGTTGTCGCAACGAGGGTTTTGACTTTTGGTTTTTGACTCAGTTGGTTCGGCTTTTAGGTGGCGTGTTTAATTTTGAAATGGTCTTCGCTAAGCGTTTGATTAAATTTAATTACTGGTTACGGTGGTAGCAGAGGCTGAAGCTGAAGCAGAAGCAGCGGCGGCGGCGACTTCGAGCCTCAGCATCGCATTTGTAAAGAGGGAATATAAACGTCGTCCTTCGCGCGGCGGTTATACGAGAATTACACACACGCGTGTACAGCGGTAGCTTTTTGCGCGTTTCTTGGATTCTCGACGTCCTCGTTAACCCCCGTACGGAGTGCGAGTTTTGCAGACCATAATCGCGTATTTATCCATTTACTAAAGAAACTCTTTTTAAACGCAAACAACTTCAAGTTCAAACAGAAAACGCGTTTTACTATAATTTTACACAACCTTTAACGACGCGATTCTCACAATCATCTGTTAAAAACGACGATTAAATATCCCTTGCTAGAAATGTATGTGTATAGCTTAACTTATATACATAAACGTATTTATACATATATATATAAAAATTTGTATATATTATTTATTTTCATGCTTTTTTCATTCTTTTATTTATTCTCTTCTTCTTCAGTTGCACCAGAGCTGTTGGTACCTAAAGTAATAATTGTTATTTTCATGGCTTAAATGGTTTAAGACGCGAATATCAGACCGCTTTGAAGTTTTATCGTTCTGACCTTCTTCCGGTCGGTTTTAAAGCACGCGGCTATACTTAAACGTTCATAATATTATGTAGTATACCATACACCTATGGGTACCCACTTTTCTTTGGCTAGTTATTTTTATGTTTTTATTTTATCGATCCTATCTTACGGATCAATAGATCGTTTGATAATTAGGTTATTTGTTGGAAAGCGGTTATGGTTAATTAAGTTCATAAATATTACGGCCGGACGAGGAATATCGACGTATATAGTTATAGTTATTAATCGTTTTGCAATAACCATAAAATCAAATGCACATATTGCGTATATGATCTAAAACTAGCCGCCGTTATGACATGTTATTAGAAATACTATCGCTCGTTCTTCTCCTTCTTTCCGTGAACACCTTTCCATCTCACACCTGTTTATCATGGTGAAACGAAAGAAAAATAAATTAAAAAAATCGCTCGATCACGCCGTAAGTTAGCCTGTAAGACTCGCTCGTGAAAATTGAAAGTTTGTATTGAAAAAAAAAAAAGTAATAAAAATATGTCGACCTGTAATCAGTAGGTATAATTCTGTACAGCTATATAAGTGGATATTGAATAGCCGACGGGCAGGTAATGGCTGTCGTAAAGTTGTTAATCGGTTGTGGAAAGGCTCGTTTAATTGCTGACAATGTATAAATCGAGGATCCTTTTTCTATTATTTTTAATTGTTTTCTTTTTTTTTTACCTTTTTTCCTCTGTTATTTACATTAGGATTCCCGCGGTGTCACTAATTTACGATAAGCCTCTCCCCAGGGTATCTCGGTGTTGAGTGGACGGCGCCTATAGTCCGTTGGGTTTGACCCCCAACCGTGCGACCTGGACCTGGAAGGTGGAAGGTGACCTCCCGCCAGGACTCAAGGATTCGAGGACTCTGAGGTCGCAGCTGGAGGTTCTGGGGGCTGCTATACGGTTAAGAACGAACGATCTCGACGTTGTAGGATGCGAATCGGCACACACGGGGGTGTCCTCGTCGTCGTCTTCGCTTCGTGTCTGTCGTCGAAATGTTTCGTGTCAAATCTCAAATGTCAACGCTGTTATACCATAGTAACTCAGCGCCTATAGTGCATCACGTCAGACACTCTGTGGGGGACCCTTGTCTGCTTAACGGTAACGTTTTAACTAATTTATGGATTCGCATTTTCACGTGGAAAACCATACGAAAACCTTCGTCTCTTTTTTGTCTTCTTCTCCTCCGATATTCACTTTAAAAAAAAAAACAGGCTATATGATCTAAAAAATTTTCAGTGATCAGTATTTATCTATACGATACGTAACGCGTGTCTTATATACCGTGTGAATAAACCGCGGAGCTCTGTTGTTTATTCAATGAAAAATTTATTTATCTTTCTCTAGTTTTTTAGGGCGAACGGCGTTCCCCAGCGGGTGGTGTTGTAGTGGCGCACTGTCGTCTTCGAATAAACAGGGCGAATGGGTAAAAATGGTTGGACGTACGCGGCGTCCCATCTGTTAGTAATTTGTAACGCAAGTTGAGCAATTAAAAATTTGATGCGATCATTAAACTCGTCGGGTTATAAAACGCTGCTGCCGTTCCCGCTGCAGTGGCTGCGAAGAGGATGGCCGGTGCATCAGGTTCGAATTCAACCTTCGAACGAACTTTAACTCACAATGTTCAGGTTTAAGGTATTATACGTCGCTGCTTTCACGTCGTACCTACACTATAGGTACGTACAAAACGTACGATAACGTACGTACCTTTACCTCCTATGCGTCACATAGCGGCGCGCATCGCTCGTAAAACATAAAACATAAAATATAAAACATAAAACATAAAACCTACTTGGAACACGAGACAATGTCATTTTTAGATATTATTATTACGACCAACAACCCACGCACCGATCATATGCGCAGCGATGCCCGCAGTCATCGGTGACCCACGACCCCCTGCACGAATCTCTTGGAAATCATTGCTTTTTTTCATTCTCAATAAAAAATGATGAATTCCACCGATTCGTCTGACCTCCGAATTCTTATTCAACTTTATATCGCGTACTTATACCTACCGGTTCCGGAGATCGTATGGATCTTCGAATAATTCCGTTGCCCACACGACGAAAAGAATTATTGAAGATATAAAAAATCTGGACAGAAACTATAAAGGTATGACGTTTAATTTCCAAAGAAAATCATTCGATAATTATCATATCATCTTCTTCTTCGCGATCATTGTATCGTCCTTAAAATTACGAGACAACAAAAAGCATGAAGAGTTTTTTGAATTTCGATCATTTGTTTTTTATCCAATCACTGCGTTACGATCTAGTCGAATATGGAGATGAGCCAAATTTTTTCGACTCGTCCGGATCAATCACCGAGCAATTTCATCCGTACGTATACTGAGGTATAAAAAATGTATCATCTTATCGTTGACGTGGAGAAAAAGCATCCGTATAAAAGGATAAATCAAAGCAACAGATAGCGATAAAAGCTCCCTGTGCTTCGGAGTAGCTGAGGGTTCGTCGATTCCATCAACGTTATACATACGTCTATGTATATGTATAATATACATGTATATATACACGTTTAGATCTCCTTAGGATATGAATGCGATCTGAAGTAAGGTGAATATGTTTGTCGTCAGAGATCTTCCAAGGATTCCCTCTGACCGTTTTAAAGTGATGGACAAAGATCTAATCTATGAGAAAAAAAGAAGTCCGACAGATACTTATCCGCATATAGTTTGCTACTGCTGATGTTGTACGCGTTCAAAGCTATCGTAAACCTTCGTCCTCGGATTCACCGTGTAGATAGAAAACGAGTGCTTTAAGGGATGTTTTTGTTGGCCTACCGAATACACCCATCTCTTCCTCGTCTTCCACGCTAAAAGACGTTGAGAAAAACTGAAGAGAAGTCCAGGGAACGGAGCCAAGTTAAGATGACAATTGGAGGGCGGATAGCGGGGGTGGGGGAGGCGGTTCTCCTCAAAGGTCCTTCAACATTAACCAATTATTTCCGTCGACCCTACTTCTCTTTTCTTCCCCACTCCACACCACGTGCTATAATAATCTTCTTTCTTTCTTTCTTTCTTTTTCTCTCCTTCATACGCGCCAACATTTTAACTCTCCTATACTCGCAAGGAAGTCTCTCGCCCTACGCATTTCCGCACTTATTCAGCTATGACGTGTACATCGCGTTCGTTCGAGAGTTTTATTTTATCAAACAGAGTCAATTTGTTAACTCGTAGCCTCGTAGCGTAAGAGACTGCGTCTATACTGCAGTTGTCTGCGCTAAGAAGAATGAGAGGTCTGGACATCGAGGGATGTTGTTAGCATTTGGGCCCCCGCGTAGTCACGTCTGATGGAAGCGTCGCTGCCTCCGTTTGGACAGAGCGCAGGGTCGAAACAAACCTATGGAACACAAGCCCCATGAAAACCGTCCTTGTTCTACAGGCTAGTTGGGAAAGTACAAATTAGATTATGCGTGGTGTCGCCGCGGGGTGCGTTTTTGGTCGCACCCTGATGGTTTCGCGCCCCCGCTGTATACGCGTATATACCTAACTGCTACCTACTGCGCGATCCTCGTTCGGAGAAAAAGTTTAACTCTCACCCCCGCCCTACCCTTCTACCCTTTTTCCCCCCCGCTATCCTCTCTTACGGGGTTGACAGACCGCATTCGCGCCCTACCGAACAACCTACAACTTATGTAACACCCGACGAGCCCTGAGGGGAAATATTTCAATATTTACTCGAAAACGATGTGGCATAATCATTCTTTTCGTTTTTTTTTTTCAAGAAATGTAGATCGATGTGTAAGCAAAGCTTTGGTATAGTAATTTTTTTTTCTTGCATTACATAAGCAAATTTATCTGGATGCGGGAAATATTTATGGAGGAACTTATTTTTAATTCGTTTCCTTTGATTTTCAAAAATAAATTATCGTCACATCGCTGAGGGATGAAAACGCTCGTTTGATTGTTTGTATTGTCCTGCGCTTCGTAACTTGATTTCTCTATTCGAACAGATAAAATAATTGTGCATACGAATTAATAAATACGAGACGAGAATAACAAAATGAAATCATGAATTGGACGATTTTTGAGAAGTAAAAAAACGGATTTTTCGAACATCTCGGTTTACTTCTAATGAGTTTCTACGGCCACGTTCCAAAGATCTTTTGTTTTTCGTGACCAAGAATTTTTAGGAAGGGACTTGAAATTAATAAAAAAAATAGACGAAATAAAATTTCAACCCCATTCGAAATACCGATGTACCCTATAGCGTATTATATTTTACCTATACTTATTTGGAAAACAAAAGAAGGTTAGGGCAGTATAATATTATACCGTAATCAATAACGTTTTGGATTCATTATTCATGAGGGTATTGCTGGAGGAGTCTCGTCGTAATACCAGCCCCCTATGAATCTCGAATCCTATTTTCTCAGTTCCCTTTTCTCATTGCCGCCCTATATTCTAACGTATATACCTATAAGATATCTTTTGCCCAGTGTGCAGACCAGAGATTTGCCGGATAAGATATACTGACTCTTAAGTTCCTCCTGCAGCGGAACTCAAGCTCTGTTTGATCGTCTCGCTTTTGCCGACTTTATTCGAAAGGCTAGCGGCATAGCAGCGACTCGAGTCCTCCTCCTTATTCTCCTTTATTCTTCTTCTTCTCTTTGTCCCTTTGCAGGCTCGTTGGCGCCTCGCATTGTTTCGCTGCTGATTTTTTTTTGCCCCTTCTTTTTGTCCACCTCTTCTTTTATTTTCATTAGGTTTTTTTTTTTTTCCCCCGTTTTTTTCGTCTCCGCCACCATGAAGACCCTGCACTTCTTCGCATCGAGGTTAAAAGGGGAGTGAATTGCCCGGAAAACAGGATATACTTTATGTGTACACATACGTTAATCAATCGGCGAAGAAATCTGCATATACGCGCATCGCAGTCTTTCTTTATAGATTTCAATTTGCCGAAGGATAAGAATAATTTATTATTCCCAGACGGTCGCGCGCCGGAATACAGTCGAGGTATACCTGCACGGTTCACCGATCGTTGAGGACGAGCTGAGGATCTTGGAGGATGAAAAAAGAGGAACAGAAGAAAGAGGAAGAAACGCTTCCCGAACTTAGTCAGTCCGTGACTCACTTGGGACACGTTTAAGATCATTAGCTAGATCCGTCGTACGTGACCCGGAGTCTTCTCTCACGGTATAATGCAAAAAAAAAAAGAATTAAATTAAAAGAAAAAAAAAAAAAAAAACCATCAAGAGTTGAAGATGTGCAGCGAGCGGTACATAAACGGCCGCACTACCGTCGAGTCGATCCACCACCACTCCAATTCCGCGAACAATTTCAATCTAATTTCAGACGCTAGCTTTCGCGGTCTTGTCGTCGTTCATCTTCGCTATTACAACGCCTTCTCTAACGTATCCGGTCGAAATAATTTCGAGACTTTTCTCCACATCGTCCGAAAGTTTCGTTTCATTTTTTTTTGTTGTTGTTTTTACAATTTTCTCGTTTCTACCTAGCAATTATAATTTTCAACGTATACCACCTACTGTATTCTAATACCGAATTCGAATGACTCGAAATCACAGAGTTACCACGAATGATATCTTATTTCCATCGCGTGCAGATGCGATTAAGGAGTCGTACGTGCATATGTGTGTCTCGTTCGTTATCTCGCTCGAGTTGAAACTTTACGCACATTATCGTTGCTGGTGTGATTGAAATGTAAATGTTATTGCGATCCGCAGTCGCGAATATTACGCGACGCTTCGGTTAGACTCAACAGATTTTATAATCCGAGACTCGGCGCTCCGCCACTGTTTTTTTGTTTTTGTTTTTTTTTTCTATAAAGGAATTTCTCCCCGTTGCATCGCGTGAGATGAATCATCGTACGATGCTTGATCATCTCGTAGTCTATGTCGGTAATATTAACGTCGCCGTTAAAAGTGCCGGCAGGTTCTGCTCGCGCATTTCAATGGCACTTGTGCCCCTGGCCATGGTCGGGTGGAGAATGGGTCCTACGTACGTATTGTACGACTACATGCGTATGTCGCCATGGGATATTAGCGCTTCCCTGTGTTGGTCCTCGTTCGCGTCCGGTACAATAAAACGCTTGCACTTGTCAGGTCACTCACTTTCACTGTTTTATATTCCCCGATGAAATTGCGTAATTAAAAGGATTGACTGGGCCGTTCATTTGTCTGCCGAAATGAATTCCGATCAACCGCACCCGCCGGTGTACAAGAAAAAAAAAGAACATCGTCATTCACATTAATTTCTTTATCAACATGGGTCTTTGGTTGGTTGAAAGATGAGGAATAAGGAAAAATTTTCAACATCAGAATGAAATTTTTTTATTTGAAAACCGTAAAATTGGCTGTTGTTCTTCAATTTTCTTTTTGTTTAGGAAACATTAGTCGATCGTTATACGATCTACACTGATTTTTTCGACCGATTCTTTTGCTTGTAATTTAAAATGAGAGACCGTGTAGAATTTTCACGGTTTTTGAACAAGTGAGAAGCTGATCGATGTGTTTTACTTGTCCAGAAACAGAAATGTTGGTATATATCTATAAATAAATAATCGTTCCCGTACATATCCGGTTTTTATTAAAAAGTGAAATAAATTAGTAGGGGGACTACTTCCTTCCTTGTACATATTTTTTTTCCATACACCCACAACATACGCGTGTAGGAATGTTTTTGAAATTAAAAATCAAGTTACGAACGCCTCTCACCAAAATTAACTCACCCTTTAAGTGGGATAATAAAACATGCGGAAAACGTATACTGTAAGTGCATCCTCGTATAATATTCATATTAGTTACAACTTACGAAGTGTATTTCAGTTTTTTTTTTTCCTTTTGCTTACCAGAGTCAAAAGTCCGCGTTCGTTTTGACACGAAACGATTTTACTCTTTGTGCGACACGCGTTATGTACGCGTTTTCCAAACTGTATGGCTGGTGATTCGTTGTGAGAATTACCATTTTTTTTTCAAATGTTTTCGATGGTTTTGTTTTTTTCTTTCATCATTTTTACACCCCCGTTGTAGGGTATACGTGTGTAAACTGTACAACTTAAATTATACTAAACGGTAAGACAAGCTCCGGAGACAGCGAAATATCAAAATAGCAGTTATGTATTCGTTGAGTAGTGACTTCCTGAAGCAATTAGAGGCGTGCGCGCGGTTATGGCTTAAAAATAATCTAAAAAAAAAAGGGAGAAAAAAAAAACGTAAAACGAAAAACGGAAAAAAAACAGTACGTGTATAAAGTCGAAAAAAAAATGCGGCGAAAACGTTGCGCTCCGAAAATGAGCCGGCGACTAACGACCCGTTGAACGCAACGACACGGATCTGCTTCGCCCCAGAGATTTGTCTTCGAGGATATTCCAATTTCTCTAGAAAAACCTGATACTTCTGACTGCTCCAAATGCACCAGTGGTGACTAGAGCTGCTGATCGTGCTAACGTTCAACCGTTACATGAGCTCCGAGCTTTCCTACTCACCTACCTATAGGCTATATACGACATTATTCTGACGTCTCAACCCCCATGCGCGACGCTTCGTGACGCCGTTGTCGTTTTGACACTGATGTCCGGGTTCCGGGTTTACACAGGATACAATTATTATTGTTGTTTATATTATTATCATTATATTCGCGGCACCATCGCAACGACTTCTCCTCCCGCAGTAATTCGACTATTGCAATCTCGTTAATTAATTAAGTCAAAATTAACCGAAATTATTATTACTATTATTATGATTACTGTTGCTGGTGTCGTTTATATTACTTCATTTTTTTACTTTCTTGCCATGCGTGCGGTGTGTCCTGTGTATTTTTTTAATATCATCATATACCGCAAAAGCGTACACGCTACGTTTCAGCCACTTCAATTAATTCGCTTAATTTTAATTTTGAATATTAATTTTTTTTTTCGTTATATCTACCTGTACCGTGACACGCAAAGTTCCTACGAGGAAGATTTCTCATGAAATTTTTTGGCAAAATGCTGACGAAATTTTGAGCGAAATCTTTCTTACGGACTACATGGAGATCTTGTGTAACACTGCGGGGGCAGAATCGTTGAATGTACAAATAAAAAACTAAATCACTTACCGAAACAGAATTTCCACGATGAGCCGCTCTGCAGAGTTGCAAGTTCATCCGGAAGTGCAGACTCGGTGTAAAGATTTTCTTAATTTCGTTCGTCGCCGTCATTTGGTCGAAAAATTTTTGTAACGAACGAAGCAAAACTTTGACTAATTGTGCGAAAGCCACGTGACGTAAATCCTTGGTAATTTCGTATATGATACAGCGATATTTAGTATGGGGTGCGAATGGCTAATATACCTCCTAATACGTATACCGTATTATCCTGAAGAGTGATGGATGAACGTGGTCACGGAACGATGAAACACGAAGTGAACTGCACACAATGTACCTATATAAATCCAATAGCCGAGAACTTTCAACCTCACTATCAGACTCCCCCATGTAATAAAATATATTTCGCTCCCATCAAGCTCGCTCTATATAAATAACGTACAATATCTACGTCATTCCCATCAAATAAATAGGGACCACATGTTACGCGTACATGAAGTACGATGTGTTTACTTACCTGTAGCGAACTGTACGTTTCGAGATCGAGAATTGGAAAACAAAATTATTATCAAGGGATAAAATAAGAGGATTGCGATTGCTACGCGCTTAAATTCAATTAATTTACCTTTTAATTCACTATTGAACTTTTTATTTGATCGCCTTATCACGCGACAAATAATTTCATTCGTTTTTTTTGTTTTTTTTTTTATGTTTTTTCTTTATCTTTTTCATGTGTACATTACTGATACTTATATATTGTGTCATTTATTTACATATATATGTATATAATGCAATACATATGTACATATACATATATATGTATATATAAAATGATTTAATATGTATAATTCTATTATCCGATAGCATACAAAAGGATACAGGCACACAAATATCAAATATGCATCCTGAAAATTCATCGTTAATATATAATTACACTCATTTTACTATTTTTAATATTATATATATGTGTGTGTGTGTGTGTGTATGTATATATATATATAACCCATTAATATTATACAAATATTTACAATTATTATTACTATCATTATTATTATTATTGTTATTTTTCTTTTTTTTCAATTTTGTTCTTCCATACGAGCGCACGTATAGTTATATATATAGGTATATATTCGTGATCGTTATGCATACATAAATTACATTATTATTTACAATCGATGAGAAAAAAAAAGAAATAATAATAATTATAGTAATAATGATAACGACAATGATCATAATGATAATAACGATGCTCTCCGATTGTTCCTTCACCACGTCGTGGATGTGGTTATTTATGATTGCATCCAAAAGTTTTACAAATATTAACAAAGAATATAAATGTATATTATGATAAATGAATCGATAGAAAAAAGGAATAAAAAAGAAACGTCATCGCGACACGGTAATGACGCTGACGTGATCAAATAGTATTCGAATGTCATGGAAATAAATTTTTTTTTTCAAATCTTTTACGCTATTTGGGCGATAAATTGACTAGTAAATCAATATGGTTGTTGTTATTATTATTATTATTATTATTATTATTATTATTATTATTATTATCATCATCATCGTTATTGATAATTATCGTTGGATCACTTTACAGATATAAAATATACTCTAGTGAAATGAAATAATAATTATTGCGATGAAATTATTACTACATGTAATTATTAGAATTATTAATATTTCGAATATTAATTTATTATTACTTGCTTGCAGATATATACATACATATATATGTATATTTGTTTTTATTTCATTTCACAAGTGACGCGGAGCGGCTATATACACGTGTACATATATAATATATTCATACGTACGTACATTTTTAATCTCATTGTTGTTTATTTATTTATTTATTTGTTTTTTTTTTTATTGAAATTTATTTATTGTGTGCACATAATATATGTATATATATATATATTTTTTTTCTTCATTCAGCCTACGCATCGAGTGATAATTTTCGATTCGGCACGCGATTTTATTAATCAATTAATTAATCAATCAATCAATGGATGCGATACGATTAATTAATCGTTATAAAAGGCGTTGTTGATTCATTTGTATTTATTATAATTATTATTTTTTGTTTCTATTTTTTCATTCCAATGTACCGAGTTTATAACGTTATAATTTATATGGCTAACAATATCGTGTGTCGTCTACAATAAATATGTTACCGTTATTAATTTTCGTCGTACTTATTTTATTCTTTCTAAATATTAGTATATACCTCATATATATAATTGATATTTCATATATACGTATGCTACAATTACATATAATGCGTAGTAAATTTTTCACGTTTTATTCATACCTACGTAATAATCTTTTCTTTTTTTTTTCACCATCATTATCGATGATAACGTAGCTATTATATTTTAATTATCAATTATACTATATTTACACGAAGCGTTTTAGAAGCTGTCACTTTATCCTAAACACGTGCAGATCGATCGCGGTGTTCTCGTAACGTACGGTGTGGGTAATAATATTCAATAATAATCGTAAGAAATAACAAATTAATTTACGCTGCAATTGAGATGTGTATAATAGGTATAGTAACGTAGTAAAAAAAAAAAAAAACAGATTCGCGATTAACGTAGTCATTTTTGTAACATTCAGAATTTTTAGTTTATAAGTTTTATTTTATTTCTTTGTTCTTTTTAATTTATTTAATCGTTTTTAATTTATTTTCTATTCATAAGAACGTATATGTTTAATATAGCTGCGTGAGTTTACGTAGAGTCGTTGTAGATTTTTTCCTTTTTCGATACATATTTTCAGTTACGAAACTTTTAGTAGGATATTTTTCTTTTTTTTCTTCTATTTTTAAGGATAAAATACGATAAAGATATAGCATTATTATAATATGTGTAAGAACGTGAAATCTTGTCGTTTCGTTATCACAATGTGGTCGGGGGTCACATACATATATTTAAATACAAATTCTCTTTTTTTTTAGTTTTTTTTTTTAAATTTCCTTTTCTTCTCTTTTATTGTTTTTATCGTTATTGTTGTCTCATCCCTGTATTGTCGATTCCTACACTGGACTTGGATTTCTTCGTTGCATGAAGGCGATGTCGGCAGATAGATTTAAAAAATATAGGAATTTGAAAAACGGAAGAAAAGAAAAATCAAGTTTGAATTGAAAAAAAAACGACAATAATTGTTCTTTTCGTTGAACTTTCGATTAATATTATCGTATTTATAGGTAAAAAACGTAAGAAAAAAATCTAAGGTAGGTAATGGTTAAGCTGAGATCAGCGCGCGTTTGTAGCAAAAATTAGACGGAGAAAAAAAATGATATTCTTTTTTTTCTTCTCGAAAAAGGCAAATGAGTGAAGTAGAAAATTAGGATGCGATATCAAATACATACATCAACGGAAATTTTATATTCATACGCGATATATATCTATAATATGTATTTATTTATATATTTATATCGATTGAAGGTATAAATAATAAAATTGCATAGTTTTTTTTTTTTTTTTAAACTTTTATAATTCTACTCATGTCGAATACCGCGTATATTGTTCGATTGTTTCCCCCCCCCTAATTATGTATCGCGAGTATAGATAACAGGGAGGGTTTGAAAAAAAAACAAAAAAAAAATGTTAATATACATATTTATATATACATGTAAAAATGCAGTGACGTCAGTCTTTGTGTGAAATTTTTCGTCTCACTTAAATATATGTTATAATAATATATCATGTAATTATCTCTTTGCGAGAAACTCACCGTCGTCGTACTACTATATAATTAATCGATCGATTTTATATTTATTTATAGGAGTCAATTTTATTTTATTTTATTTTAATTTTTTTTTTTTCTTTATCTCGTTTTTGTCATTTTCGTAACATTGGGCTACAGTATAATGTACGGGGATGACGGTAATAAAAATTCCGGTGAATTTTTTACTAGGGAAGAAAAAAAAATAAGGGGGTATTTGATACACCGGGCATCGATACACTTAAGAGGTTTATATCCTCGACTTACAATCGCGGCTACTGGTACGCAGTTTTCCTAAAAAAAAAAAGGAAAAAAAAAAGATTTGATCCGCGAAAATTGTATGGATCACATCGGAACTCGGTCACGTTCTCAGCCTCTTTTAGATCCTTCCACTCTTTCTGCGCCCTCCTTTATTTTCTTTTTCCTCCTTCTTTACTCCAGGAACTGAAGATGGGATACTTCATCGTCCTTTTTCAACCATCTTCCCCTCCTCTATTATAGGGCGATGAATTTCGTCCTTCTTTTTTTCACCCGATTGCTGGAGGCTGCTCAAGGACCTCGGGCAACGTAGTACTTTAACGTCCATAAGGTTTCCTCTCTTGTCCTTCTATTCTCTTTTGTTTGGTTTTTCTTTTTTTTTTTCTTCTCATTCTTTTTTTGTATTTCTCTATGCGTAACGATGTAGGGAATGCTCCCGGCGTTTACTACCGCGTCTTTCGCGCTCCGAAATCGGCTCGGGACTTGGAGGACTTGAGTATGTTAGATTGTTTGATCCCCTCGGGGGTGGAGCACACATTGGCGGTGGAGGAGGCGGAAAGAAACTCTGTAAGCACGCCTGTCGACACATATACCAATACCTAGTTAACGCCCGTCTAAAATACTACTAGATTCATGCGGCAAATATATTTTGTCTGAAGAGGAAGAGACAATAAATAAAAGGAAAAAAAAAATCATGAGGCACAATGGTGATCCTACAAATATAAGTTCAATGCAATCCCTTAGGTCCGATAAGTTTGACTGTTACACAGGTAAAATTGATTAAATTAATTACCTTTGCACTACCCCTCGAAGAAGACTTTGAAAATACGCTATCCTGGTCACTGCTGACACTCGGGACCGGCATTGGTACGGCGTAGTCGTAAGTGGCATCTGTAACAGGAAACAAATGATCAAATTTCACTTTGTGTTTTTAGTGTACACACTTTCTTCTTTTTTTTTCTTTGCTGAAATTAAAACACATATACCGATATTGAAATATATTTGAAACTTACCGGAATGTTCTACGTTGTCATGAAGGTCCTTGTTGTCTATGACGACCGTGCTGTAACCGTAATATGCGGCGTGTGGAGGTTCCCTATATTTGTCGTGAAAGGGTTCCTGGTACTCATCGAGTCTGACATCGCCGAGAAGACGGTCGTTTAGGTCCCTTGGTAACGTGGTTAATTTTGCACCGGCGTACCTATCGTCGAGTTCTTCTACCCTGTAGGTCATCAGTGAAGGATCTTTTTCGGTGGTCCCATAAGCTGATTCTGGAGAAAGATGTTGATGGTTTCCCGAAGGTATCGCTCCCTTAGCACCTAAAGGACTGGCGAAATTTTTTCTCTGTCTGTGCCGGGATACTATTAAAAATATCGCTACGGCAAGGAGAAGAATAACGGCGGTCAGGACGCCGATTATTACGGCCATATACGTCGGGTCATCCTGCTTTGCTGTTGAGACTGGAACTTCTGCTTGAAGCGGTGTGTCTCTGGCTGAATTTCCGCTGTCTTTTGAGTACGTTGCTTTGGTAGACGGAGGCGTTTCCGGGGTAAAGTTACCGTGGGCGATGTCTATATAGGGGATGAAATGAAAGAGAAATGATACTTCGATCCATCGACCACCACCCCCTTCTTTGGTGGAGTATATTTCTATGGACTAAGAGGAGGACCCGAGGCACGAGGGGCTTCGTGAAACAATAGAATAAGCGCGGTAGAAACCGTGCCTGGAATCGACCCTGTTCCTAATTTTAAGCTGGAAGAGGAGTGAGGAGTAGGGGAAGAGGAAAAGGAGGAAGAAGAAGAAGCAGAAGAGGGGGAGGAGGTCACCCCGGCGAAAATGCCTGGCTGGCATTTTCAACTGGGATACCAACGGAGACGGGACGCGGGAATTCGATAAATGAATATAAACGCGAAAGGGAAATGAGGATGATGAACTTTACCGGTAATTTAATCGCTCACAGCTATCGCTGTATACAAGGTCTTTAAATTTATGATATTAACTTACCGGAATCGAAAGTAATTTCGCTGATCATCATCCATTTTGCGGCAAACGTAAATCTTAATTTTGCAAATTTTCCTATGCGATGATGAAGTTTTATAGTTATATTTCTCGACGTTTCAAATATTCTGTCCTCCATCGATGTCCACACTATAGGATCACCCGTGTAATATTTTCCACCAAAACTAAAGAGCACGCTGACTTCGGCAAAAGCCTGAAACATATACCATCGCGAAATATAATATCATACGGATTAAAAGTCTCCAACCGTTCTCCCATTATCGCAGTTTCAGCTGAGGTAAGATGAAATGGCTGGGGTGGTTCTTGACGCTACAAAAATTATACACTTCGCAACCAAGACGATCCCGGCTTTCGAGCTTTCAGCTGATGGATACAAGGAAGAATCAGAATGAGATGAGAAGAGAATTCGAGTAGCTCTACCCAACTACCACCGGTACTACTGTTAGATGGATTTCAGAAGGTAACCGCTGCAGGCAGCTAGTCGGTGGGGTTTCCACTTTGAAGTGCTGTCTTTCAGTAGGAAGCAGCGTGCTTTATCCACCACGTTGGTTAATAGAAAGGGTCGAACGGTGGCTCTCCTCTTTTCCTTTTCTCCCTTCCCTCAACTACACACTGTACCGTACTTCACTCGACTCTCTTCTCTTCTCTTCTATAGTGTATCGTATTTGAATACGTGGCATATCTGCGTTGGCTTCTGGTTTTACGTTTAATACATAAGGTGGTGCAGGGTGACGTTGGTTCCTGTGCCACCATGTACATTGTGAACCGTCCCTCTCTGTACTACACATACACATGTCCGCAAAAGCCGCCGCCATCGCACAATTGCCGAGCTGGGTAATGAGGCGCTCCATTCAAATAAATCTTGATACCACCGCGTGTTTTACCGACCATTATAGCATGAAACGTGAAGAGTGCAGAGGCAGTCAGTCAGATCTCTCTCTTTACTTTTTAACTCTTCCACTCTTCGCTTCAATCCTCAAACTCCGCTGCTCCCTCACACATTCATTTCTTCACGCTCTTGCATCACTTGCCGCGCTCTCCTATTACATCGCGCATTGTTCGACAATACTGCTGACTTTTAAGTATAACCCTGAGGGTGGTTACATTCTGTAGCAGGTTACTTTATTTTATTCTAATAATTTTTTTTGTTCCTCACCCTTTTGACGCCAGACTGAATCATCGATTTGAAAAATACACACCCCCGCCATTTCAAATCCCCGTTATATTCGACATTATGATATTCTCACCTGAACTTCCTTGGTGAACTGGTTGTTGCAGAATATGTGAACAGCTGAAAATTCCCGGACCTGATCGAATTCAAATTTTATTTCAACGGGGTGTCCGGCTCTGGTATCGTTTCTCCATCCGACCCAACCTTGACCTCGGTCCGAGTCGTAGTAGGCCATTTTAAAATTATCTGGTCCAGTTCTTCCGTCGGTAAGTTGTCCAAGGCCTCTAAGAAGTTGTACGCCATCCCAATGTCCGTCGTAAGTGGCGTCGAAGAATTCCCAATTACCTCTTTTGTCACCTTGCGGCATCGAATACGATACGATTCCATCGTTCCATGGGCATCCGTAGATTTCGACCCTCATACAGACCGTTCGTCTATGGTAACTGTACGGTAAGAATCTGATCTTGCTAGCCCAAAGGGGCGGTTCAAGGTCCCGTTTAGATTCCAGGTAGGTGTTAGTGTTCCCCTCGATTACCTGGACACAGTAATCGCTTAATGAATTAGTTCGTTAAAAAGGACCACACACACCTGATCGTTCGTTAAGAATCGTAACCACCGTCGACGTTGTAAAGACGCGCGGCGCCTGCGGGGTTTTTCTATTTATTCTTTTGTTTTTTTAAAACAGTTGATGTCCATATCTTAATATTTATTTCTTACGTGCGTCGTGCCACCCACGTGCCCTTGAAATTGCCGTACGATATAGAGGCGCGGAGGAGCGACGACACGTGAACATTTGACAAGCGGTTTATAAGGGTGCTATACGCTTTGGAAGGAAGAAAACAACGTGCTGCTAGCTTGAGGCTTTGAAACGCGGCTATAATTGGTTACAAATTATACGCAGTTGGACGAGCTCGACCCGCACCGCGGTCGTACCTACTTATCGCCACTCTTAAAACTTGTAGACAAATTCCTTTTTGGTGGTTAGGCCATACGAGCATAAGGTGGATATAAAGACCGACCCAGCTGAGGAGCGCAAAGGTGCGGCCTTAGCCGTGGACGGTGGAAGGAAAAAAGGCCAACGCCCAACTTTCGTTATATGTTAATGGACGGTGTTGCTCTTGCACGTATAAGCAGCCCTGACTACCGTTTTATTTTTTTATTCTCCTTGTTCCTTTTGCTTTTTTTCAAAACTACCATTAGGCACCTAGACGTCTGGACCTGATCAACTTACACCTCTTCAGCATGTGCAGTTGGGAGGTATCGGAAGCTGTTAACAGGCAACAGCTCTTTAGACCCGAAATATAACCAACTCGGACAACAACGGATCGCCTGCAGGACGTCGTGTTCGTTGTTGCCTGTTTGCCTCGATCGTTAGGAGAGATCGGAGCAGATAGACATGGAAGGCTTTAATTATATGTATGTGTTTTATACCGCAGGGTTGCTGGGCGTACAAAAACCAAAAAAAAAAAAAACTTCACGAATGACCTGCGACGCAGAGATTAGCAGATTGTTTAACCGAAGAGTACGGATAGAATGAAAAAAAAACAAAACAGAAGCGACATTTGTTTTGCCCCAGTTTTTTCACGGTTTCGAAATTTTAAAACATTCATTTTTTCAATTACTTATCGATATTTCGCAAACGGCGAAATGTTTAGAGTTTATTTTTACGGTGTGAATCGAGTGTATAATATTTGGAGAATGTTTCCAGCCAGTAGGTGTAGGTGAGAGTCGTATCGAAACGGTTGGAACCGTCTGACCTGCAGTATAGGAAGCACGCGACGACCTTCCCTCACTCTATTGATCCGCCCTCCTATACAAATAAGCTCGAAGGTTTTTTCCCCTCTCTCTCCGTTGGGTGAGGAAAGAAGGGGGAATTTCCGCGCTTTACATCGCGCAAGGGAAGGAAAACGTGATCGTTCGTTGGGAGGAGAGGAGAGGTTTTAGGGAGGAAAATGAAGGGTGAGGTGAGAAATGACTGTTGAAATTTCGCGGCTCTTTTCCACCGCGCGTTGCATGTAGTATATAAATTTTATTTTATTATTTCTTTGTTTTTCGTTGCATTTGAATAAAACTTTGGTTATATACGAGCGGTGTGAAAATATTATAAAATCGTCTACTGCTCTCTTAGAAATCTCGTCATAATTATCTAGATATAAAAGAAACTATCTACGGAAATGACACGTATATCATTACGATCACGTTGTTTTACGTCTACTAGAATATTGAAATATTGAAAATCAATCGCTACACAGGTAGACGTTTATACAAACTGAGGGACCCAGAAGGCAGGGTGAAAAAGCTCAACTTCGTAGGAGCAGAAAACCATTTTTATTCAAATGCGGCGTAAGGTAATTCGCGGGTTATCGTTTCACAGCTCTATAGTACGACGGTAATATGTATCCAAAATTGTTATTTTCTCCCCTGCACCCTCCCGCCCTCTTCCCCCTCCCCATTCATCTCGATAACAGGAAATTGGAAATAAAACTGTTTACGATTATCAGGTGTACGCCGTCTATTTTCCGTTCAGCTATATACCTGGCGTACATGCGCATACATATCGTACAGTATACCGCTGCTCGATAAATATTTGATACGAACATTTTTGAAGCTTGATTCTTTTTTTTTTTTTTTCAAGGTACGCGATAGCGAAAATCGACGGAAATTACGTACTGAATAATCCAAGCATGAGAAAAAAAAATGGTAACGATATATCTAATGATAAAAAATTCGATTAAAGCGTATTTTTATATTATCAAGTTATTCCGACATTTTATCATTCCTTCCTTTTTACCTGGAGGTATATATATAGGTATATTTTTTTCAATATTACTACGACATCCGGTTCTTGCGCAATTTTTCATTTTTATTTTTCTTTCCATTTTCTCTCTCTCTTTCTGTCTTGCATAGCATATTTTTCAACGTCAATTACCCGCGCGACGTGGACGTGATATTCCCTCCGGAAAGCTCCGGAGGTCTCCGAAAATAGAAATAACAAAATATTGATGAGGGCGATGATGATGATGATAATGATGTGGAATTTAATTAGTTTTTATGTAATTAAGGGCGCACCTCTTCTCCTTTGACGTCTCTATATCGGACCCATTTTCCGAGTTTTGGTCTCCAGTAATCCAGCATATAACCTTCGGCGAATTCGACACCTTGGCCGTTACCGAAACGTCCTTGAGTAGCGGTTGCCGTTATCATGTGAACCGTATGCAAATCAATCTCTAGCCACTCTCGTGGTTCGGTAGTAATTTGCTGTTTCGGGCACCAAGCACCACCGTGATTTTCCTGACGAAGTCTGAAATCAGAAATAAACGACGAATAAGACAATCATTATTAACCACATAAATTCCCACGCGGATCAAAATCATCCTTCATATCCGATCCAACCAAGGAAGGGATGGGATTGATATCCTTGGAATACGAAAACACGAAAATAAAAAAACAATAGCATCCCGAATTCCCTGCAGGTCCCTCCTATTCATCCTCCCTTACAAATCGAGCGTAAGGAATCCAGATTCTTCGTCCTGGGTCCAGGCATGTTTTTCTTTAGAGACAACGAGGGGATTAAATCAACGCGGGCGTGTTTTTCTTCTTTTTTTTTTTCGAAAAGAGAGAAAATTAGGGGGTGAAAATAAGTGTAAATATTTTATTATTCTCTTCCGTATATATTTAACAAAGATTTCTTTCTATATAATACGTAAGTTAATTTTTTCGAAAGTGTGACGAGGAGAGGAGGCGGTGGGGTTGGGTCGAAAAGTTTGACGCGTCGCGCTGCAGGGCGTTAAGGGAAAAGAGGGTAGATTGCTTTGATGCACCAGAAAACGTCGGGGATATGCCGTGGCGGCACTTAGGGCAAAATATGCGGCGAAATTATAATTTATTGATCGAGTTAAAAGACCGGATGATATGAATTAAAGATGAGGGGTTCGTCGTGCTACGGGACAGGACAGGGAACTGCCTTATACTACTCTACCGCTAATTGTTTTCCCTCTCTGTAAATTAAAGGTTATTAGTCGCAATTTGCGCGCGCGCGCTCTCCCGGTCCAACTTGAATTCTCACCGCATATAACGCCGCTTTTCTAATTCTCCTACCTTACATACCTACGTCGTATTCAACCCTTTACGTATATTATAAATAAACAAAATTTAACAGACCCGTATATTTATCACTCCCTTTCGGCATATTACATTTCGTACGTTTTCTTCTTTTCTTTGTTTTTTTCATTTCTCATTTTTTACGGGGATGAAAACAAGCAAACCCGCAGCAGACTCGACAGGTGAGTATATAAGGTACGGAAATAAAACGTTCCGAACCTATTATTATCATTATTATAAATTTGTATCATGTTTTATTTTCAAGCCTCCAATTAACCGAGACGTAGGTATACGAAATATTTGCTAAATTAAGAGACCTGTATTTTATATCGCGGTTTGTTAATTAATGAATAAAGCCTCATATCTGCAGCGAAGTATAAACGGCACGGTATTAAGGTTTGAAATAATTATGGCAAAATTTCATCCGCAATCGGATATGTTATTCGAAAAAATAAAAAACGTTTTTCATACCTTCGAAGACAGAGGAGCGAAATCTGTCTAATTTTTACAAGGGAATTTAATTTTTACCGTCCTCTCCAATTATACATATGTGAAAATGTGCAACGAATAAAATGTCCGCGAACGCACATAATTATGTGCACCAAAAAAACATGAAAAAAAAGAAAGAAAGAACCCGTTGCTGCAATCGAGTATACGCGAGAAGGAACATTCTCTTACAGCGGTAGAAAGAAAAAAAGGAAGAAGAAAAAAAAAAGAAACACTTTAGACACAGCAAGGCGACGAAAATATTCGCGATAAAATAAAGTTCTTCGAGGGATGTTGTATACGTATAGCGGCAGTTCACGTTGCGGTATGGCGTGCGCGGTTCTCTCTGAAGTGTCAGAACGTAAGTGACGCGCGTGGTACACGCAGAGAAGCTTTGATGGAAGTTGAAGGCGCGGAAAAAAGAAACGAAAATAAAAAAAAATAAAAAAACTGAAACTGAAAAAGGAAAATAAAATGAAGAAAAGGAAGATGTAAACTGTGGCACGTATTTAAGCCGGTAGCTAAAACGCGGAGGGAAAGAAAGAAAAGGAAAAAGAGGAGGTGAAGGAGTAGGAGGAGGAGGAGGAAGAAGAAAACGGACACCCGCGGCAAGTTTCGCGAGTACGCGGTAAAATTATGTATATATATATAGTTGTGTATATAGTTTTGTATATACCCGAGTTAAGTAGAGTAAAGGATTTTTCGTAAAGCCAAAGTCCATAACTCATACCCCATTAAGAGAGCTCAAACTGCAGCCTTACAGCTACTTTGATACAGCGACTTTGCCATCAAAGACATTCCAACTGAACGTACACCGCGCGGTACATTTCTCAATAAATCTTAACGCGGCGATTACGCGGTGCAACCCCTCAAATATTCTCTCTCCCGGTCGCCACCCCGTACGCAACGTCGCTAAAAAACGATTAGAAAATTATTAATATTACATTTCCATACAGCAGCTGCGCTGCGCAACGCCCCGGAGTTTTATACCGATTAAGGAAAATAGCCGAAGAAAAGAAGAAGAAGAAGAAGAAGAAGAAAAAGAAATAAGAAAACTGGTGATGTAAGTATTTCACGTCATACCTGAAAATTGAAGCTAAAAATACAAGAAGCCGTAGAGAGAAGAAATGAGAGAAGGGGTAGCATGAATCACGATGAAAATTCTTGATGGCGTGAAGTCTCCACTCCTTGGAGTAGCGGGACAATTTCGGATGAAGAACGTGGTGGAAAGGAATAGGCGATAAATTCTCACGAAGGAAACTGGGAGGGCCGGGCGTTCGACGTCGTTGAAATCCGTAAGGTCTTGGCCCGCAAGAGCGTTTCTTTCAGCGGTGAGACAAATAGTCAACGAATCGGAAACGATCAACCTACATATATATGCGCCGCATAGGCCCGGTG
The DNA here is from genome assembly GCA_963932425.1 of Athalia cordata. Lineage (NCBI taxonomy): Eukaryota > Metazoa > Arthropoda > Insecta > Hymenoptera > Athaliidae > Athalia > Athalia cordata. The sequence continues at coordinate 30,592,766 of OZ010626.1, read as the reverse complement.
AAACAAAAAAAAAAGGAAAAAAGAAAAGAAAAAAAAAAGAAGATCAACAACATCGGAAAGGTGGGTATTTCTACAAACTATCCCATATACCCTACACCGATCCGAAAACTATTCCCGATACCAAATGGAAGGAAAAAAAGAACGGGGAAAAGAATAAGAAGCACACATCGCGCGCTTTTAGATTCGTTCGTCACCTGAAACTGTATATGTACATATACTATATATATGTACGTATAAGATCTATACGATTTTATTAAAGCGATATATTATCCGTGTAAGAAACGAGCCCGATAAGTAACCAGATACGAATGGGAATACAAGATTCATTAGCCGCTTGGAGGTGCCATATATCTTATGAAAGTCTCACATTTATAGTCCCTATAATATAAAAGGATGTGTTAAAACCCCGTTGATTATATAATATATATATACCTGCACGTACGTATGTGCATGTAGTTATATACGTGCGTTGCATAGACTGCATGGTTCCGTCACGCCCCGTGTGGTGTTGAAAATTAATACCTGCATTAAATAACCGGTAAATATCTGACATTCTAATTGAAAAAATTGCCAGGACGAGTTCATCTCCCCACAAAGCTAGAACCCCCCCTTATTTCTTCATGCCCACAGGCTCCCAACTGGTGCATCACCGCAAGGAACGACGAAAAAAAAAAGAAATGAAAAAATAGGAAGAAGAAAAAAAAAAAAAGAAAGAAAGAGAGACCAACGAAACGAACTTTTAATTAGCTCTAAAAGCTTTTAAACGGACTGCGATAAACTAAGTTGTACCATGGCGAGGAGTGAAACGAGCTGCTTCTGCTTTTGCTTTTGCTGCTGCTGCACCTTATATACTATCCGCATAAAGATTGAATCGTTAACTTTGAACGTGTCTATATGTGTATGTGATATATACATGTGTGTACATGTACGTATCGACGCGCCACCATTACTGGGCGATTAAATTCTCAAGATCACAAACTAACTCACGAGTTTTAAGTAAGACGCGCGTTATGCTTGCGACTGATTTACAGGTGCTCGGCATTTGCTACGAATTACTTTGCCGTATATATGTATATTGGTCATTACTCAGATAAAAGCTCTTATACGGCTATTCAGAATTTATAACGCGAATTAAAACTAACAGATATGATCGTTTATGTTTTTATTAAGTTGGCAACGTTTTACGTACTCCAATTCTTCCATTTCAATTTTCAACGCGATATTTTACGATCGATTAATTATGTGGAAAAAATGTATATTCTAAATTTGCTCAAAGGGGAGGAGGTGAAAAGGACATGATGCGAAACTCAAAATCTACGTACTTTTTTTGAAAGATCAGACTTTCTAACTCTAATGGTGTTAGTCTTTTCGGCAAAATTGAGCGAGCTATTTGGACGGTTTTTTTCGTCCGTTTGAAATTTCAGCGAAAATTCTTTTTTTGAACTAATCGCATCATTTTCTGTGGTATGTATAGAACTCGGAAATATTTTTTTTCTATTTTGGGACGTAGGAGCCAATGGGATTCTATTTACTTAAAATTCATTCATGCAGGGGATAAAACTCTTACCGTCCACGATGCGGGCCCACGTTTCCACTCTCGAAACTCGAACTGGCAGTTATATCGAGGTCAGGAATCGTACCGGATTCCATACCCAGCGGTGCGATGCACTGAGCTGAAATTGAAAAAGAAGAGAAAGAAAAATTAAAATATGTCTTTTACTGTACGAACACAATTTACGGCGATGAATATCATTTAAAGTTTCAAGTTTCCAGATTCGTTAAATCAAGGTATTTGCATATAGATATTCGAGCTTCGCCGAAATGAATCAGACGGCGTTAATTACGATATATAACTGGCTAATTAGAGCGGTTTTCGATCTTTTTTTGTTTCTTTCTTTCGAACAACTTTTTTGCTAAAATGCAAGTATCGGCTTATATGGCTTTTACAGACGAAAGGGGGTGAGTAATATGCATAAACTAGGTATGGGGTGAGGGGTTAAGGGGGTTGGTTGGCGTCGCAGAGTTCGATTTCGTATTTATAGATATCCTGGAAATAAGAAGTGAGTAAGAAAAGTAACTTATGCGACATTTGCCCGCCCCAGCGACTCATTCGGTGTCCATAACTCTCTCAAGTGACAGCCGGGAGCGGAAGGGTGTGTGGGACTTAAAGTTAAAGGGAGAAACGAGAGGAAAATTGAATGCCTACGCGAGCCGTTCTTCGCCAACTCGTCCTTATATTCTCGCCCTCCTCATCTCGCCATCCTCATTTCTCATCCCCCTCCTACACACATCGCTCGGATCACATCTCCCGTCACTGTCAAATTGATAACCACTTTTTTTCTTTCCCTCCTTTTTTTCCTTTCCAAGCCAACGATCCGCCACGTACCATATATACTACCTGAGTGTATGAGAACCACCCTATGATACTTCACGCCCTCCTTTATTTTCTTTCCCTTTTTTCCGTTTTTTTTCTTTCTACTTCTCTTTACAACCCCTTCCAAGATTCACCCCTTAAACCGAGTGACTTTGACACGAATCAAACACAAATTCACTTCATCCCTTAACTAAACACAGTTATAGCTCAGTAATTGTAAAGGATAACCTGCACCGCTATGGGCTGAAATATAAGAAATAAGAAAAAGAGAAAAAGAGAACGAGAGATCATGGAAAGTGTACAAAAAACCGGATCGTTTAAAGGGTGTTGATTTTTCATCAGATCGCAGATGAAGGGTGAAAATACAGCGATCGTTTTTACCCTTGGGACTTTGAGATCGGTGGTTTAAATCCGAGAAATATATAAACTCGGCCGCAGCTTCTACCCCCGTGAAATCTTTACGGGGTGTATAAATCATCGTCACAAGATTTTCTGCTCGGTAAATTTAATTTCGCGCACAGCCCTTCTTTTGTTATTTCGTATTATGATTGTTATTAATGACTACTTTTGCAGGTTGCTGCTGATTGCCGTCATCCCGTTTGCGGTTGAGGTTGTATCCTATATTATACTTAAATGTATAGTATATAACGTAGCGCGAGCTGTTCGCCTTCCGTTCTTCTCTTTCTCTTCTTTTTTTCTTCCTTCCGTTTCTCTCTTTCCCGCTTTCCCTCCTGCCTCCCCTCCCCCACCCCCCTCACTTTTCTTGTTCACGGGCGTGAATGTAAATTAATTACTCCCCGGCCCTTTTCTAAAAACATATTATGCAGCGTACACCTTATTACGACGCGATATTAAACCATAAATCACGACTTACTTAGTTGGCTTTCACCAGGTTATATTCTATTCAGCTTTGCGCTGCAGTTTTTCGCACAGGCATAGAACTGTTATAATATACGGAGAAGGGAAAATAACACCGTATCATATGAAACTGTACTAATTGAACGAATGTTTGCCTTGCATTTTTGTTTTTTTCTTCTTTCTCTCTCTCTCTCTTCTTTTTTCTTATTATCCGCACAATTAAGGCGGTAATACCCAACTATTAATTAGAACGCGCCCCACTCCGGAACTAGGTATAAGTTTCAAGAACCAGAATGGATTACACGGAGAGTACCTACTACTCTTCGACTTTGGAAAGCTGCTACTGCTGCTGCTGCGGCTGCCGCTACGCCACGCGCCCTCCAAAAACTCTTGCAGCTAATTAATCAGCTAAATCTCCTTCTGCACTGTGTATATATATATGCACTTCAAGCGACATGTTATACGTATAGCTATAAAGCTCATAGTGATAATTGGGGGATCATTCGTCAACTCGAAAGCTCATTAAACTCATCAATTTTCATTATAATGTACCTACGGAGTAAATCTCTGATGAGCAACAAGAAATGATTGACGTATTCATCTAATTAAAATTATGTAAGAAATTTAGATTGTGTAATGCGACTTATACAGGAATTTAATTCATGGTACAGTATACTTAATATCCTGTATTCCAAAAATAACGATGGATTTATATCATAACAAATTTTTGGTTACATTTTTTTTTTCTTCAAATTATACAGATAAAAGAAAAACAAAACCCAACTTGTAAAAATTCTATGATGAATAAAATTTTTGCAGTCAGCATCTACGTTTGTATTTTATTTAAAAAAAAAAAAAGGAAAATTTTGTGGTTCACGCCCTCCTGGTTCAAAACGTTCGATATTTAAACCCCCTGTTTTAAACGAGCATGAATTGTTCTACCGATTATATTCATTTCTCTCGCTTGGGTTTATTTTAAGCTTCGCGCGTAAGCTCAGCCTGCAGGGACAGGGATTTTGTATGTACCTTTATTATACTAACATTTACGCGGGTGTCCCATTAAAATATATATATGTACATATATGTATGCACCCATGTACACGTGCGTTACATACTTGAATGAAAAATATTTATCTTCTTAACAGAAATACAAAGAACCGTTTATTTTATTTCATTATTTTTTGTTTTGTTTAAATTTACCTCACGCAAATATACATACATATACGCCCGCATGAAAAATAAAAAGAAGGAAAGAAAAAAGGAAAAACTTACTCACTATCTTTTCTGAATTTGATTTCATCGCCTTAAAATATTTTTTCTCACACGTTACATTACATATTAATTATTCGAAATTATGTGGAACGTGAATCAGAACACGACCGTACGGTGTACAGCGATATCTTTATAATTAGTCATTTCTTAAGGACCCTTCTTTTCTTTTTTCTTTCGCTTCTAAGCATATCCGTATATACTTGTATAAAGTCTGAGACAGTTTTTCCATGTTTGAAGTAAAATAAACAGCGGCTAAGAATTCGTGGACGTTAAGGTGGATATACGACTACGTTGCTTGCGGGGTTCAAGAAAAGAGAAAAGAGAAGAGAAAACGAACAAAGAAAAAAATAAAAAAGAAGAAGACGGAACACAAGCTAGCCATTGCGGTGGTGCAGAATAGTGGTAAAAGCAGAAGTTAGAAACGGTGCCGGCGTCGACGTGCGTCGTCGCGTTAGATTCGTTGGCGCCGCGACGGCTGGCGTAACGGAAGTACTACTTTTACGCACCCCACAGAACCCCGACATCCCCTACAGCCTGAAGCCGACGCAATCAGCGTCTCAAGTTGCGTGCGAGTTGGGGCTTATATAGACTCCGGGTTTTCTACTCATATGATGCACGCGGAAAGGGGTGGCCGACTATATATATATACGACGAAAGCTGCTGCAGTCGCGAGGGACGTTATACCCTGCAAAATTTAACCCCTTCTCAATTATGCCATACACACCAGACATCAGGTCCGTATCTACAGATGTTCTGCGCTGATCCGATACGAATAAAATGCGATAAAAATTTTGTTAGATGTTTTTTCAAAAAACCAAAAAACAACAACAAAAGATTCTTTGTTCCTAGTGTAGAATATATCGCAAAAGGGAAAAAATAACAAACAAATCAAAATATGAATCCACGCCCGGCGTTTTTATTCTCTTACCCCCTTCCCCCGCGCCGCTCACCCCATTTTCCCCCCAACAAATAGGCAATTTAAATTCAATCTAGAACCGCGCTCGATAGTATATGGGCGCCTATGGTAACATTGATCACAGTGAACGAGATGTGGGGGTGGAAAAAAAAACCTAAAAAAAAAAGAAACGACGATATAAAATTTAAAAAATATAAATAAATTTAAAAGAAAAAGAAAACGGTCGAAATGAAAATGAAAATGGGAAAAAAGATGAAGTTTGGAAAGGAAAATAAAAATATGTCAAATGGGGTTGAAATCGTTGCGACCATAGCGAATGTTATACAGTTGACAACGCGTTGTGTATATGGGTATGTGTATATGAACGCGCGCTATCGCGGGTTATAAAACGTGTTTTGATTGAATGAAAATTGATTGAAAGCGAGGCTTTCGATCGTTGAGATCGTGAGCACTGTTGGAAAATCCATGGTAGTGGTAGCCACACCTGTATAGTCAGGGCAATCCGCGTACAGGTACGCTGTATGCATAAAAGATGAGATTAAAATTGTGCGACTATTATAGTTATGGAGGTACCCAGACATAGTATATTTGATCGAGTCAGGGACGAAGGGGGTAAAAGATTTCGAAGAAAATGCACAAATACGCTATCAATTCGAACGATGTAGATGTGTAAAGTATAATAAATAATAAAATCATCAAATTTCTTGATTTTTTTTGTCTTCCTTGTAACGGCTTTGTCATAGGTCATGTGAACTTTTTTGCCCGGATAGAAAAAGTGCACAGTTAACGTAGTCGTAGTTTAATCGATATGCCGGTGGTAGCTGGTAACGCGGGAAAGTAACATAAGCGCGAACCGAAGAGACGATAATTTTGGTATTTCGGTAAACTAATAGAGCCACGTAATTGCAAAAGGGGGTGACAATGCTATAACGTCGAGTGGTTCGTAACCGTACCAAACGCTAGTGGTAGTGGTCAACCCCCGATGGACGGGACAGGGGAGTGCGGTGCCGTGTGCGGTCGATTCTATAGAGGAATGGGAGAACGCGCGCGTTCAGCGAGAATAGCTGAAAAGGAAAGAGAGAAAGGGATAAAGAGAAGGTTTCGGTTCACGGTAGTGAACCGGCTACCGTTCGTCCCACAGTATAACATACGCTATATACATAGGTATGTACATCTCTGTGAGTTGAGTGCGTAGGGCATGAGAGGAAAGAGCGCGTGTGTGGACCAGCTGCCGGTGCTTCCCCGCCCATTAGTTTAACTCGGGGAGGTCCATATAATGCACGTGGAACACTCGCGTGCGAATTCGAAAGCTCTCTTTCCCATACGTGCGCAACTATAAGCAGTTCCTCTAGTTACACTGATATAATAAGTTTGGCACGCGTGAATTGCTTGAAATTTCTCAATCCGATTATTAAACATGAAATTTTCTATGGTTTCGTTTTTGAGAATCCAAAGAATCGTCATCTTCGTCGCCGAGGAAGATGAGTGCCTGAAAAAATCGCTAGCAGAATGGTGAGGGAAGGTCACTCCATTTTTTTTTTTTTTTTTTTAAGTTACCCGGCTTGACATCGGATGCGCAGGCCGGGGTCGAAGAGAGTGGATGGTACGGATGCGTTTAGGCGTGGCCTAGCGATAACCACAATCCACGGTTTGGTAGTGGACCTACACTGTTCGTACACCATGTTCAATGTTTACGCATCGCCGCTGCGCGAGCTGTGGGCATTAACATCGCGATTTATACGAGCTCTAGACTGCTGCCCCTGAAACACGACCGCGAATTTACCATGGCTATAGTGTAGGCCGCATATCCACTTTTAAATTGCTACTCCCCCATGGTTCAGGTTCTACCGTTTCATATACCCGCACTGCATGATGGGATCGACAAGTTCGGGCACCGCAGCAGGAGGCGAAATATCTTCATTATTCCACATTTACCATCGTGTGCATCTGCTATATTCCGTGTTATTCATTTACAAAATCTCATACACGCAATTGTTCAGTGTAACTGAATGGTGAAATAGATCGAAGATCTTTTTGTCCAACGATAAAATCTACGTATTATACTTACACGTATCAACGGCGCGTCCCCCGCAAGAACAAAGAAGACAGAGTAGAAGAATAATCATCTTCATTCTCATGTCGTCCATGATCTTAAATCCAGTGGTCTTGCAGGGTAGGAAAACGGTAGTCATCGAACTTTCATAACCGCCACTGAAAAACAAATGAAGAAAAAAATATTTCATTAAAAAACTGTAAAATTGAAAGATAGAATATGCAAGTACTTTAAATTCCATCCACCCACATAAATGTATTCCTATATAATATCTGCGGGTAGATCTGTAGATCTATTATACATAGTGCGGGGGTACCTATACGGGGAGAAAGAGAAGTAGGTATGTACGTGTATAAGTAGTAGCTTATTTCGGTTAATGGTTCCCTTGTGCTTTATTATTTTCTTTTCTTTCTCTTCTCCGTTTGCAAGTGAAATGGCGCGCATTATATGCGCTGGTTGAAGGAGTGCTTGCGGACTGTATGGCAGTGGAGAAGGGGGGAGTTGGGGGGATGAAGAACGGCGAAGAGGGGGTTGCGGCGGGTGGTTCGAACGAACGAACGAACGAACGAACGTACGGAGCCGGACAAAGAGTTACATTCAGGCTTCAGGAGCCATTACGCGTCATTATCGAGATTAGGATCGTTCGCGCAGTGCGCCCTGACTGCAGAGTCTACGTCGGCACCGACGTTTCCCGTCAACGTCGTCGTCGACGTCGACGTTCCAAGTTTCTAGTTGCGGTCTGTACGTACCGCATGCAGCCATATAGTACACCAACGTTGAGGAACACGAAGGGCTCCAGCTATCGAACCGGATCCGTCCAGTATTTTACCGACGATCCGCGTCGCCGTCGAACAAAAAAATCAACGAAAATGAGAAGAACAAAAAAAAATTATATAATAATTTATCCGAAGAAAACGTGAGAGAGAAATAAAGAAAAAGAGACATTGAGGGAGGAGGAAAGAGGATGAAATTCCATGACAAAACATTGAGGATAAAAAAAAAGCTCAACTTTTTAGCTAATTAACGGGGGTTTCAGCTTCTTTGACTACCGACGACGACTAGCTTGCTCTGGAGATGTTCATCTTGAAAAGTTCAGATATGGCGGTGGGTACGGCCCGTGAAACGGATGAACGTTCCAGGCCTCATTATTTCGCACGAGATTTAGACTCTCCTCAGCTACACTGACTGTAGGGTTTCGTATGAATGTAGCTTCTCCTTAGGCCGCTATACCCATACTTCTGATTATTCTGAAACTGATGCTAACTAAAGCTAATAGCGACGTGCAAAGGAATCCTTCTTACTTTTTCAACGTATAAAATGTCTTACTGGAAAAATTAGCTGATCTTGATTCGTTCCTTTAACGCATCTCGAGTTTCGGGACTAATTAAAATCGCTTAAATATCTTTCGTGATCTAAAAATCGCCCACGCCATTTGCCGAGTTAGACGAACTGCAGCTGGGTGGGTAACCTCGACGCGTTTGAAAATAGGTTCATGTTGGATAAAATTTTTTTATTTCTCTTCAAGAATCCATAGAATACCACAACGTGTAATATTCTTGTACCAACATCGCGGAGGGTCCTAGTTCCGTTTTGCGGCGTCGGCGGAGCGATGAAGGGCGGGGGAGGAGGGGTGGATTGATCTACTTTGCCAATTTTCTTGTAACCGATAAAGGCGATAAATATTTATCGACCCAATCGCATGAGGAGAATGCATGCAACACGACGTAGTTGCTACGGCCGGATTACACGGGTTTAGGGATGGAGTAAAAATCTTCTTCAAAATCGAAAGGATCAATTTATATAACGTTCGATATTTTCTATATACCAAGGTTATAGGTTGTCCATGGACATACGTGCGGTAACGCTGGATCGAGGCTGTATGTACACTAAAACACGCTCGCAACAACCCTGATATTCCAGGATGGCTCATCGCGTTCATAACCTATACATCATAGTGTGAGAGGCTTCAAGTCGCCCTGCAACAGCCACGGAACATGCGATCCGTTAACCCCCTGGCACATGGATATCAACGTATATAAATGACGACGCTCAACATACGTGCAGATAGTACATATATACGCCCTCGCCCCGTACATGCTACTATAACGTACATTACATGGGTATATATTCCGTATGCTGCTTTACAATACGCTGTTGCTGTTGCTGTTGCTGCAGACACAACCGCGACGATCACGCGAGGCTTCGTGTGAAAATGGGGGAGCTTTATTCTCTTTTTCTTGAAAAAAAAAACAAAACAAAAAAACAAGAAAACAAAAAAAGCACAATGTGTCTCGAGCTCGTTCATATAACCCCGCGAAATATATAAATAAAAAAGATATTTTATTTTGCTGTTGGGGGCGCAGCTTTCAAAATCCAACTTCACAGGGGGTTGCGATCCCCAAGTTTTTTTTGTTTTTTTTTTTGGATGAAAAATTCTGATCTCCTTTCTCAAGAGGTGCTACATTATTCTTGGGCGGAAAAGAACGTGCAACCAACGGTCTGAAATTTAAAAATGCAACTTCTACTCTGAATTTCTATTCCCAATTTTTTCTTTGAATTTGAAATCATCACGGTTTTTTCGTGAAAAGTTTAGCACTCCAACCGAAGAGAGCTGTGAAGTTTTCAGCCCGAATTCTCCTAATCTTTTATTATTTTTTTTTTTTTTTGGATAACAAACGTCGAGATGAAGAGTGTATTTTTTTATCCTTTTTTTAAAAAAAAAGTACACATCCACTCTAACAAAAAAGCTTGCCATTCTCTCTCGGAAAAAAAGTGAAAAAAGGGAAGAGTGAAAAAAAATTTAGAGGAGTACCCGCAGATGAATTGCGGAAGTTTGTCGGTTTTGGCTCGCGTAGACTTAAAAGCTCCGAACTTTCCGATACTTCAGAATGTAGTGCAAGGGGTGGGGGTTGGGTTCGAGTATAAAGCGATGTAAGAAGGAATATAATCATTTATCTACGTGTATAGAATTTTAAAAATGGCGCATGTATAACATCCCCAGTGTAGCGCGCGGTATAGATAAATAAATAGATTGGTACATAGATTATAGATATTGTAGATGGATGGATAGATAGATTCCATGTGGGAGGTATGTGCACGTAGTCAAGGGTACGGTGAACGCGACGACGAAGGGCGGAGGGTGAAAGAGAATAAGGTAGAAAGAGAGAGGAATAGAAAAGCGGCACGGACGCCGGTGTGGCTCAACTTTATCCCCGTGTATGCGGTGACGTACAATGCATGCGATGCGGGGCGGCGAGCAGGAGACGAGGCCATGAATTATGCAGTTCGCCCCGGGCCAGAGCTTCACCGAGAGAGGAAGAGAGAGAATGGAGAAATACATACATAGGTATATACCTATGTACACATAGATAGAGGGATTCGACTCCGCCGGTTCGTCGGCCGCTACCAGGTCTCGGGGCCACTCCAACCTTTCCATACATACTTACATAGTACATACCCTTATTTCACCTTACAAACTCTGCACCGTGGACGACGCGTTTCGTCCTTACGGGTACCCGTTGTCGCCGACACTTGGGGCGATTGAAATTTTCAAACTCGTATATATCCACACATCCTATGTGCACGTACGTACATAGGAGTCTGTCTGCTATATGTGACGCCCCAGTTTACGCTTTTAAAGCACCTACTATAAGGTTCATATATGAAAGGTTGGTAAAAAAAACGGGCCTTCTGAACGTATAAACGAAAAGAGAATGAGCAGACTGTCTATACCCGGCAGCTGATCCCGAGGGAATTCATCGTCGTCGCAAGAAAATATCTTTGATATGGTTCAGAAGACGGTTTTTCTTCTGGAACTTCCGATTCCATATGTTATACACATTCATACGTACACCTGCGTAAAGCACGCGCCTTTTTTTTGTCTTCTTCTTCTTATTACATTATAAATTTTCTACTTTTTAATAACTCTCATTTATATTTTTATGCGCGATTTCGCGAACAGCTGCCACGCGGCGCTGAGTTGCTTAACTTCGGACGTTGCGACCGGGGATAATTTCGGCTTTGTTTTTTTTTTCTTTTTTCCTTCTTCTTTTTTTTTTTTTATCTTATTCCAAGCTCTCCCGCGGCCCATGACGGGAGATTAAATCTTGCCCAATTAACGCGGCTTAACGATTCGCGGACGCGCACGACGGGAACGAGAGAAGCGTATGTAGGGACAGGGATAGGGACTTTGCCTTGGAGACAGGGCGGCTTTTATGATCTGGGATTTAATCTAGCGAGGATATAAGGGAGGCGTATATAGGTACGTTCTATACTTCGCATAATACCGCTCGCTGCGCGCTGTCTCTTTTGCTCCAGTCTAAGAAAAACCCACGAACCTCGCCACCGACGAACGAACGTGACTTTGGATTCGGGAGAAAGATAGCTCGTTGAACGCAACACGGAATAAACGACTTCGCGGCATCCAGAACAACGGGCGCCGGGTTTGACGCCGTTACTTATGGTCGATGCGATCGCCAAACGCAACAGGGATATGGAAAAAAAGAAACGCGAAGAATTCAGCATTCCGATACACCCAATAATGGCCGAAAATAGAATTTTTCTTTTTTACCAACGCAAGGTTATGGTGGAATGATTTTTTTGCCTTCTTTATTCATTTTTTTATTTTTTTTTCAAACGAAGTTTGAACCGTTTTGAAAAATTACAAATTTGAAAGCGCGTTCTCAAGGCCTCATGTATTCGCGGCACATACATCGTTTCGGAAATTTGACCAGGGTTTACATCCGTTTAGTTTTTTTTTCAAATTTCCCTGCGTGTATAGCTGAGTATAAGCGCGCCCGAGGGTTGCTTCTAGTTTGCTTCTGCAAATGGTGACCATGTTATAAGTTCGGTGACAAAAAAGGGCCAACTATGTCGGAGGTGTATCGTAATTTGATAACCTCGTACAGGAGATATACGTACGGTTAAATTATTTCTGAAACACACCAGATGTTCCCAAATATCCTCATCTGATTATGACCGTTAATTATTTCGGTTTGAATGTATATAATATATACCAAAAAGAGATAAGATACTCGTGTAGCCTAGGGTCAAAGAATGGGTTTTGAAATTTAGTGTGAAATTTTTATCGGCTTATTTCTCTTGCTGCTCCGTTTCTACTAACCACGTCGTGTATGTATAGGAGAACGATCAACGAGATGAATATAAAAGATGTTGTACCTCTATAATTATTATGCCCGTATATAAAACTGAAGCGAGTAGTTTATTAGCTCGAAGAAAAATAAGAGAATGAAGGGAGGAGCACGCTATTTGAGTATCTATATAACGCGCGCCCTATACCTGTACGCACGTTGCACGAATAAATGAAGTGAAAAAAAACGAAAAAAAAAAAATTAACAAATTATTATACCGGCGCGAATGAACCAAAAGAAGCGTGTGAGATTGCGTCTGAAACCTGTAGCCTCCAGGTAGGAACTCGCTGCCCATATTGCGTTCAAGGTATAATCAGTTATTTGCACAGCTGCGTTAGTAGGATGAACGATCCGGGGTGAAGGATAATCGAGAAACCTCGCTCACGCTTCGATCCTCCCAATGACGAAGCGGAATGTGAAATGCATCCGTTTAAGGGCGCAAGAAAATCCGTAAAACGAACACGTTGGCATCCACCTTTTTTTTTAGACTTTTTTTTTTCTTTTCTCGAAGGAAGGAAGGAAGAGGAGGATAAATTGGTGGCGATAAAAATAATGAGACGAAAGGAAACCGGAGTAGGTTCGGGTGTATTATATTTGAATGATTTTTACAAAGCAGGAAAAGCTGTTGCTCTGAGGTAATAAAAATTCGTAGTTTAAGATAAACGCCAAACGCGGAGGGTGAGTGAAAAAAGAGCTGAGAGTAAAAAAAAAAAAGAAAAAGTTGATTTCGTTGAGAATGTGGTAGCGTACATATTAGGGATGGGGAAGTGGGGGCGGAGAAGGAATTTCGTTCTACTCCGATTCTTTGGATCACGCGCAGGAGGCAGAGCAAATCTTCGACCCTATTTTATTGGGATCAATTCACGGCTCCATAAATCGTTTATCCATGTTTAATGCAGGGCGGCGTTTCTCCAGACTTTTCTTTGGGACAGGAAAGTTTTCCGTCAAACCTTTCAGACGAAAAGTTGGCCGGAGTTGTGGAACTGTGAGTGGGAAAGGGCGAAACCTGGTAGAGGGTATATTTCCGAACAAGGGAATGCTTTCGGATGACGCGTTCCCGGTTTACCGTAACGGTGAGAAACGCCTTTTTCCTTTAGTTTTCTTCGTCTCAATCTACCGCGTATTTTGCCACGCTTATGCGGCGGGGAACGCGGCGGTGAAAATAATTTAAGGGAGTGAAAACCGATGTGGTTTTCTATTGTTTTTTGACTTTTCCGCTGTCTCCCTGGGCGGAATATAAAATCGAGAACTAAAAACTGAGAGAGCGATGTGGGCGTGGCCTTCCGAATACCGGTAATACCCCCCCTGAAAAATACCCTTTAAGAACGTCCGTCTAGCAGGAGTCCTTCTCGAGAGTAAATATTTAGGAATTTTTCAAGAGCTCCGAGTGCCTAAGAAAACACTTTACTCCAAGGGGTATAAGGGATCGGCTAAAGGATCTCCCGGGAGCCGCTGTCGCTGCTGCTCCCGTTGCTGATGCTCGAGGCGTCGGGACGCCTTGGGATAGGATACAGGGTGTACGCGGTCCGTCGATTCGAAGAACTGGCGACGCTCACTTTTGCTCTTTTTACGAAAAACGCTGCAACGATGTATCGGTTTTAACGAAAAACAGGCACCACCTTGGGGATTACGATTTCTCAGTTTTCCGGGATACACTGCAGCAATATACGTGTTTCTATAAGACCCCGAACTTTTTCTGCTTTTGAAAATGCGTTTTAAATGAAGACAAAGCAAGGAATAAGAAGAGTATAAAAAAAAAGAGTGTAAATGCTTCGAAATTAGGATCCAGCACACCCTTGTACGACAATTCTTCCCTCTCTCCTCGATGTTCCCCAAATTAGGAGTGATCGTACAAATTACGTTGGGTTAACGTCCCGGATTTCTTGCGCATTCAATTCAGTTGCAAAAACTTTATACTACGGTATTAGTCTAGAGAGCTATAAGCGAAAGCCGTTGGTAGTTGAGTATATATTTTTTGTTTCCGGTTTAAAATCGGTGCGTCACGCGTTCTCTGCTTCTCCTTCTGCTTCTGCTTCTAGTGAAGTGAAATATCGTGGCGGGTCGCGTGCCATCCATTACCCGACCGCGTCACTTTTTCAATCGTTGAAGTTCCTTAAAATTTTGCATTCCCTGCGGTTCAGGGAGTGCGCGCCATACCACCCGTACGCCGATACTTCTGCTGCGGCACAGCGGAGTGTATTATAATCCAGAACCGGAGACATCGGTACCCTCGGCGATTCGAAGAATTCAAAAAAGTTACCCGGCACGTGGGGATCAGCCCTTTTCTCCGTTCCCTTTCCCTACCATTCTCCATTCCCCCTTTTCTTTCAGCTCAGTCAAAAACTCCTCGTTAAATCCTATCCTGTAACCTTGATGGTCTTCGGGTCCCGGGTACAAGATGAAGATGAAGATGAAGACGAGCTTCACCAGCTGCAGGAGTTCGGGTTTTCAGTCCACTACCGCCAGCTTATGCCGTGAGCGAGAAGTTTTGTATAAACTTGTGACACAAAGACTGGTATAGCAAGTCCAGATTGTCGGGGCTCGGCTAGTCGGTTCAGGTTTTAGAAATCTGGCTCCTGGCTCCCGGAGTATCTGCAGACACCCCAAGCGTATTTACTGCTATAATAAATTTAAAAACAGACTACTCTCCAGAACCTATACACACCGTGAATGTAGCACCGGGTTTCCTCTCTGCACATTAAATTCGTAAGAAGATCGCGCGTTGCTCATGCAGCATCGCTATATGTATACATATGTAGTTACCGAACATGGTTTCCCGTAAATCGAGGTCTGGTAAATAAGTTCAAGCCAGATTAGAAGAGCCACACATATGAGAGAGTAAAAAACACACGTACACACACACGTTACACGTTGGCACGTATAACTTCCCAGGGCTGAACTACTTTAACGATAAGCTGTGGTTTCGCGAAGCTCGCACGGCAATTCCGCATCGACTTTTACTCGTCGTCGTAGTAGTTTGCAGAAATCGGAAAGGGTTTTTTTTTTTCATTTTTCTTTTTTCCTTTTTCTTTTTTTTTTTGCTATATATTCCAGTACCTCCCATGGCAGAGTTCTCTCGACGTTCCGCAGGTCTTGTAAACATTCGTTTGCCGGGTCAGATAACGCCGGCATATATACTACACGTTCAACTATTACAGCTTGAAATATGGTACGGAAAATAGAAAACTTGCCCGATAGGTATTGGGTATCACATACGTCCGACGTCCAAGATCGCCATCTTGGAATCACCCTTTCCACCCTTTCGATATAACGTCCCATAAGAACCCTCTGCGAAGATCTTTGGTCGGTCAAAGGAGCTATTTAACCGGAAACTTTCACTCTTACTACTACAACCCTAGCTATCTTCGCGACTTTTATACTTGGCTCAGTTACATCCCATATAAAGGATAAGAACATCCGAGACTGTCTCCTCTTTCATTTTTTTCCTCTTTTTCTTTCAATGCATGGCTTGAAATCTATCGACGATTAACAGCCCCCTTTCACTTCGGTTCTCCAATACATATACCAATCAATGACGTCAATGTTCAATGTGCGTTTTCAGTACAGTATATGAGTACGTACAAATTTCCAATTGATCCTGATCGCGGTAGGCGTATTGAAAAAAAAAAGAAGTTAAAAGAAAAAAGTATCGGTTCGAACAAATCTGGATAGGTGCAGGACGGATGGATGGATGGATGGGTAACCATGTACCGTCTTTGGTGCCGAGGCAAACGGGAGGCATTGTTCACGGATAAAATGCACCCGAGCGAACGAGACCAATCAGACTGATTGGCCAACTGGTATTTACATTTCTGACGGGTGGCCTGCCTGTCAGCGACCACTACCATCGACGTTCTCCCATTCTACCATCTCTTTGTGGACGAGGATTTTCGATGAAAGCAATCCACATGCATCCGTATAATACGTGGGATGAACTAGGAAATCTATGTCCACAAATGTGAGACATTAATACTATGTGCAGGCTTTTGTCGATGAGATCCGATCAATCCGTAAGACATTTTACTCAGATTTGTGAAACGTAGTATTTTCCAAATCAAAGATCACTTTGGTAACGTACTTAAGTAGAGCGTTTGTCTGACGAAAATGTGTTTGTTTGTTTGACTGTTCAATGCATGTGATATATCTGTGCAATCGAGTGAGCTTGCACTCTTCTATTGCATTTTAGTGAACGGTAGCTCGATTGTTATCGAGAAAATCGGATCGATACTGAATCCCATCGCGAATAGTTCTTCGATGTATACATAGTTATATAGGTGTACATACAGTTGTGAAAAAAGAAACGTGAGAATCGAACCAGACGGAAGAGTCCGTAGGGCTTAACTTAATTTCACAGAGTTCGATGGAGTTTTCTAAGCGAAATTGGGATATAATTTCATGAGACGTCGATAAAACGGATTAACGATCTTCAGGACCTGATGCAACGTGTGAGAAAAGCTTTTCTTCTTCATTGCTGTATCTGCACCAGTGCACCGAACTCGTCGTTTGTTGTTACTCGTTGGCGGCTTTGTTAATTCTCGATAATCTCAGTTCACCAATTACACTGATAACTTGTAACAAACTGCTTCTAGAAAAGCTTCGAAAATTGGTAGCTCATGTAACAAAATAGAGAAGAAAATTAGACCCGCATCGATGTTTCTTTCGATTACGTTATTCTTTCACTCCATGAAAAACAAGAACAAAACAAATAATTCAGAAACGGTCCGAATGGTCATCATAATTTTACATTCTAAAACATTTATTTTGCTTCCAAATAACTCAAGCCATAAAACCACGCCATCGATTGATGGTTTCTAAACTAACCGCGTTCAACGGTATGAGATGATCACGGCGGTCAGGGCGTTTACCGGCTTTCGCGTCCAGCTACTAATTAATAACTTCTAGCAGTTCCCCCCGGTAACAAGGAGCAGATGTAACGACCGCAACGCGGGTATAGCATCGGGGCTTTGCACACGCCCACGTTAAAGTATATTTGTGAGCGTAATACGCTCCCGACCATCACCGCGCAGCACGTGTGGTCTTTCCTGCGGTTCGGGTTTTGGTCGCGTGCATGTTATTAGCGAAAAAGGAGTGCCCTGCCCAGTAGCAGTCGGCCGAGTATAGGTCGGGTAGTTTTTGGTGTCCCGCTGCAGTATCCTTGGTGAAAACTAAAATTTCCCCATGCAGCAGCAACAGGAGCTGCCGTGAATGTCGCTCTACTGGCATTCGTTCAAAAACTTAAGAGTGACGAACATCAAGTTGACGGTGTGGTACTCTGAAGAGGTTGCAAAAATAGAAAGCGCGTTAGTTATACCGCCAACATTCACGAATCCGTTACTCCAAACGTGCGCATAACTTGGGAACAGTTTCAGCGTTACTCGAATTCTCTGATATGCTTTCGTAGTTAATTGCTTCGGTAGAATTTGCCAGGCAGCGATGTTATAAATTTATTAGGTTCATGATCTTTTCGAGTGTTGTAAAGATCGAGAGTTAAGGAGTTTCAAAAATAACCTGAAGGGTGTTTTACCGTAAAAACTATTCATTTTACCCGCACTTGATTGCGGAGACATGTAATTTGGCTGCTTCCAAATTTATCTATATTCTCATTATAACTGTTGATTAACGTTGCCTTATACAGATTTTAAAACAATCGTACCAGCGATAATTTTTATTTTTTATTTCTCTCTCTCCTTCTTTTCAACCACGACGTAAATTTCAGTGTAAAGAGTATAATAATATACACATATACCGAATACGAACCGCAGGTAGATATTTCAAGGGACATGGTAACCAGCGGTGGATTCCTGTCTAGTAATAATTTTACACACTTGACAAGAGAAACAGGTCTGCGTTTGACGTGCTTTTCGGGGTATATATAGTCAAATAAAAAGGCGTATCATCGTTCGCGATGTGGGCAGCATTTATACAACATGTGCAACTGTCCGCCTTTCATATGTATAAATGTGTATAGGTGTTACAATATCAAGTGAGAATACGTTGTTAAAATTGTATCGGAGCGTATAAGTCAAGTTTTAATTTGACAATGTTTTTTTTTTTTTTTTTTCATGGTTATTCTATTTTATTCGTTTTGTTGGTTCGTTTCGTTTCCGCGTTTCCGTGTATAGGTACAGCTATAATCCCGAGCAACATATTACAATGTTTATTTTTTCGACAGTTGTTACACACCGCTTCTATCACTCTATACCTTGTCGAGGGTTTGGGGGGGGAGGGGAGTAAATATACTACACTGCAATATACTTGTAGTCTGATATGATGCAGTTTTACATTTCGGTAAACCATGCGTACAAAATTATACATACACGTAGATTGTGTGTGTATTGCACGTACTGTATGTTCATATGGGTATTGTGTATAAAATGACTATATTTTCATACCGGTGGTCGTTTGGACTTCCACAAAGCGAACGTGGCGCACACCCCCCCATCTGGTTCAATATGTGGTGGTCGCGTGCAGAATAATTACTTTTTGGTTCGCTTCGCGGGATCCTTCAAAAGCCAACATTTGCACCCGGCAACAGATATACTGCTATATAAAATGAATACCTCATATATTTATATATATGTATATAGGGTGCGACGTCACCTATACCCAACCACCCTGATGCCAAATGTTTCACATTATTTCTCCCAGCCCCCTTTTTCCCCGTATTCGTCAGCTCGTTCGGATGAGGAATGATTGAAAAATTAGATGGTCATTTTTTTGCAAACTCTATTCTACCTATACATATATATATACAATAGCTATATGAATAAAATTCGTTCGTCGTAGGAAAGAAAAAATAAATTAGGATCCATAACGCATAATACCGGCTATTCGCAATGGCAATGGTAATAACCTTGCGTTGCATTTTTCATTCATTTCGTTTATTTTCTTTTTTTTATTTCACCATGAATACTTATCAAATGCAAATCCTACTTTATAGCTATTGGTATTCTTATTAGGCGCCCTTTTGGCTCGCCCCCATTTCCACTGAATTTTTTTTTTCTTTTTAAACATTTTTTTCCCCATAAGAGGATTTCCAAAAGTAGGTATAACAGAACAGCAACTAACAAATGGTGACTAAGGAAACTCGGTTTTATTGTATTTTCTGTTTTTTATTTTGCAGATTATACTCGTCGAGGTATAAAGATAATAAAAATGTAAAAAAAAAAATGAATGAATGATGACGCCATCAAAGTAAACTGTGATCATTATATGAATAAATGAAATAGTAATATACAGTGGAATTGCGTGTTCATTATTTATAATTTTCGCCAGTCAAAATAATCGTTCAAACGTTGAAAATATATTTCCAAACCGGCGATTCAAGTGGAGTTTTATTACCAGAATTCACTGAGAAGGATTAAAATTGAATTAAATAAACTGTTGTATAAAAAAAATAGAAAAAAGAAGAAAAGTAAAACGAGCGTATAAAACGACATCGATTTTGTTCGAGGGTTAAGTACTTACGGAATGTTAGCGGTTCGGAAGACGTTTGAGTCTTGGTAATCGGCTCAACCCGTTTCGTGAATTAGGAGTTAGAGGGTGAATTCGGGCAGCGCAACATAGGGGCGGAGAAAAAGTTTCGGAAAAACTCCCAAGTACACTCGGGAACGATTGACCGAATTTAAGATTATTATTCGGACCCTACTTTTGTTTAAATAAGAAACAATATCCGGCAACAAGATCGATTGAAAAGAAAATAATGAAAAAACGGTCGTATATTTCGTATAATTTCGCTGCTCGTGGAAACGCTTTTTCCCCAGAAATTCAAGCTCTTAAACTGGCATTAGCGAAAAAATCTTCTCAGTCCAGATATTTTTGTAACAAGATATATGTAGGTACCTGAATGAAATTCGAGCACTTCTTTTTTTTTCTGTGGCTTTCAAAAAGCACTCGATTCAGACCAACCGACTACCGCAGTGATAATAAAACTCACTGAATGGTCGGTTAGGCCGGGTCCACCTGCCGAGCTTTTATCCGGTGTGAATTGGCGAAGGGATTTAGGCAGAGATTCGCTAATCCGGAGGATATTCTTCTTTCACATCAATCAAGGACTAACGACGATTCACTATGGTTACCGCGTAGATTTACCGAACTATATATACGTGTATATATACAGGAATAAACCATCTCTTCGCGTCTTCGCTCCACAATTCCAACCCGACACTAATTCCTAATTTCTAATTTCGAGCGCCCCGCGAGGCAGCTTTCCTTGATTGGCGAACGAAGATCTTGATCGAGTTAACGATAGCTACGATCCTCTTCGCATCCCCGCGAGTATACCAAATTCATATTGTATCATATAGTCAACGTAGTTATAACACGTAACCGACAATCCTTTGGAAAAGGGTGGAAATTAAGTCCTCGATTCAAACGACGGTACCGGGTATTTCGAGTGATTTTTATAACTTACATTTCGTATTATTTATACATCCCTAGACGGAGCGGAATTTCGTGCCATTTTTGGTGGGCCATAGAGTATAAAGTCCCGCGTGCCTAGAATTCCCGCCGTAATTGCATCCCCTCGAATAACGCGGAACACGAGAGTTTCTTCGGTAGGGGAAAAGTCACTCTGTACCAGAAGAGAAACTGTATATATACAGGATTTTTCCGTAGCGAGAAATTGTACATAAAGAGAGCGCAGAGCGGGGCGGAGGAAGAAAATATAGAAAGCAGCCGTGGAGAAAAAAAAGAAAACTCGAGAAAAAGTCTGAAGGAATACATCAGCAACCCTATATGTATATAGTTTAGGGGAATAGGACGATCTCTCGGCACGTGTGGCAGGCGCGGCAACTTGATATCCATATAGTAGGACTTGAAAAAAAGAAAAAAAAAAAATGGAAGACTCGAGTACGAGGTCAGACAGAGGTTACCCTTCGAGTAGAGGGTTGAAATTGATCCACACAGGCAACGGTATATCACGTGTGATTTTTGGGTACAACACGTGCCGCAGAAATATGATGAGGATGAGAAAATTATGGTTAGGAAAAAGGGTTTACCGAAGAAAATTGGGAAATAGGATGAAACAAATCGTTGGGAACGGAACGCTCGGTGAAGGAGAAAAAAAGGAGTATATGTAGAGAATTGTAAGAGAGGAAAGAGCGGCGTGCCCACCCCGGCAATCATTGGGCGAAGGCGAACAACGCGCGCGCGTTGCAATCTCGTTCGCGCGCTTTCGCATGACCAAGCACACGGGCTGCTGCTTCTGCCGTTGGATTTCTTCCCTTTCTTTCGGAATTTTTTTCTCTCACTTGCTCCACGAGAAATCGCAGTGCTGTTCCGACGGGTTCGAGTTTCGACCCTCCGTACTCTCGCACTAACTCTCTCCTTATCCCACTTCCTCAACCATTCCCGTTCCCGTTCCTTTTTTTCATCTATACATCTAATACGTCGCGGTATAGCACCCCACCTCGCTCGTTCCTGCGAAAGTCAACTCCTATCGTCGCCACTTTGAAACTACTTCTTCGAAGTAGTTTCCGCTTCGCCTACTCCAAGGACGGACCTCCTTCTCCTTCTTCTTCGAGATATACTCCTTCCATTTCCTCCTTGGCACGTCCCACTCCCGATTTACTCGTCGTATATTTCCCTCTTTTTCTATCACCGTTTTCGTATAGAGCGTGTATAAGAGGGGATAAAGATTTTCTAATTCCTGAAGAATGTAAGACCAGTGAAGTTGAAGAGAAAATAGTTGAATCGAATCACTAAGAGGTCAAAGATCACCGAACATTGAATCACTCGAAGTTTGTGAAAGCGCGAATAGGAATGAATAGGATAAAATTAAAAGAAAAAAGTCAGCTACGAGACGCATCTGTTACGGAAATCCCGACCAATGATTAACTACTTTATCGGGCGTGTTAACTTTTCGCGAAAAAATTAGATTGCGACTAAAAAACGTGTCTCTGTTTTACGCGAAACATTGTAAGGGCGGAGGAATCGCGGACAGTGACGAACAGCCACTGCAAGTTCGTAGCTAATTTAAATATAGCTATTGTCGGCGAAGTTTTGTAAAACGATGAAAGGATTATAATTACAAGACACTCTTATACCCGGTAGATTACACTTGCGCGCACGGAAATATTCAGCTTCTTCTTCTTCTTCTTCTTCTTCTTCTTCAACAACTTCGATACAGCAGCTCCTCAGCATTAATAATCTTTGTAGCAATCGACCACGTAGACCGGAAACAGTTACGTAGATACAACGTATTCCTTGCTCCGGAAGTAAAAAGAGAAATAAAAAAATAAAAATTCATAATAAAATGAAATGAAATAAAATATACGCATGAATAATATCTTACGGGATTGTATATTCGCGTTGCATGGAAATATAATACGGTACCTATGGGCATGTATGAGAAGCAGCGTTGGTGAAGTACCAGGCGTCTAATTGAGTTTGAAGTTTTCGAAAGCCTATAAATATTTTCAAACTACGAATGTCGTTGCACGCCCACAGAAATAGAAATCTAAAGTAGAAGAGGAAGAAAAAGAAGAAGAAGCGTCGAAGAATATCGGGCGTAAGGAGTGTAGGAATCTAACAAGGTAAAATGCTTTGAAACCGCGTGTGCTGTACGTTATACCTCATACTTCAGCACTACCAAGAAGTTTCCACCGTACACGCCTAGTCGCTTATTAAACGCCGCTTGGCAGGCTAATATTAATTAACCTCAACAGTGTGAGCAGTCGAGAAGTATATGCAGGTATAGCACATTCGAAGAGTAAGGGGTGTTCTGTATTCGTCCCTCTCTGTTCCATCGAGCGAAAGAAAAAAAAAACGAAAAAGCAAAAGCTGAATAACTGGAGGTTCTCTTTCTCGCGAGAAAGGATGAGAGAAATGGCATTTCTTATTCGTCAGAGCGGTGAACCGCCCAGAAGGAGGTGAAGATATATATTTAGAGAATAAGTCGAGTGAGTTGACGGTTTTCTATGAATCGTGAAGTACGTGTGGTAGAAATAAGAGAAGAAGAAAAGAGGGAGAAAAGCAGTCTTCACTACGTTAGAAATCCTCTCAAATCCATTTCACCTTGTTAGTTAAGTAAATACTTTTTCTAGAATTTAGTAAATCGGTTAACGCTTTCAAAACTGACAAACGCGTATTTACGCCTATAGCCGTTGCAAAGGGGGCCCGCCTTATATCAAGTTGTAGTTGTATGGTAAATAGGATGCTTTTAAGTCACACACATCACATAAGATCTTCTGAACTTTCGAACATTTCTAGTACCAACAATTAGACAACAATAACGCTCGTAACTGTTCGGATCCTAAACAAATAGGCTTACAATAATCCGTAATGGGATGACAGTGTGTCACGTACCCGTACTCGTAAAATATCACCCTATACCCTACCCTATACCCTACCCTACCCAATCCGTCCGTTTCACTCTCTATAATGCCGCTCGATCTGTGCAGCACAACCTAGACTTTGTCCCTCGGGACTGCTAATGCAAGAGGGGAAGAAGGGAGGGAACTAAAATGGGGACAGAGAGATGCCAGACAGTCAAATCAGGCGCGAAGCTCGGGCTTCGTCGAAGATTTTCCCTTCTGTCCTGCGGAGCTATGAATGACGCTCCTGCGGACCAATGGGAAGGACGGTTGTTGGAAGTGCCGCAGCAACGTCCCGTCAGTTGGCTTATGTCACTGAGGATTAGTGCTGTTTGGACGTAGGAAATTAACTACTACACCAGCACCCATCTGCGTGGGCGTATAAACCGTTTCGTGGTATAGTCAACGTTGTTGTGTTCTCTTTTGCCTTCGAATTACCCCCGGGTAGGTAAAACGTTTGCTTCCAAATATCATCCCCTAAACTGCCCGGAGCTCGTTTCACGGTGTAGTGTAAGTACTGACGTATTAACCCTTTATAATAAATGTATTAGAACCAGTGCGTTTGGTTTAATACATTTAGTGCATGTAGACGTACGCCAGGATATGCAATTTAGTTAGTTCACGGCGGCACGGCGTAAACTGACGAGACCAGAAACACCGTCATGATTTCAATACAGGCAAAACTGCAGAACTTAACAAACATTAAACCTGGTGATGGTGGTGTGCCCTTGAGTTGTTCGTTTCTGGTTGATGCCTCCGCCCTCAAAGGAGTCGTGTAATTAAACTGTGTACAGTCTTTTTGAAGGCCTTAGTCGTCCTTCCCCTTCCTTCACTCAACTTCGCTTACACCGTCCTTTGTCAGTGACTTTGCCAGGCGCAGATTAGCGTCTGGGTCCACTGTTGCAATAAACGCACCGCACCCGCACACAGTAAACGCCGGATGTTGGAAAGACCAACAATTATTCAGGGTTTAATAATTGAAAACTCCGACGCCACAAACCTAGCCAACGGGCTAAATCTACCGAGAACGTTCTTTAAGCACCAAAGTAATTTACCAATCTAATATAACCCGGTTTGGTCCGATGAAATAATATTTTTCTTACCACGTTCTTTTTTTCTTTTTCACCTTCTACAACGCTCACCTTGTTAACGCTGCTCGACCAGTTGATTTCGCGAAATCGTCGCGTTAACAATTCAATTGGTGGTGGATTTCCGTTTTAGATGAAATAATGTCCATTGGTTCCAATCATTGGACGAAATATTTGTTCATAGCGCCTGAAAAGCCGGCTTTATATTTTGCAATAAATTTATCGATCGATATAGAGGAGAAACGGATGATGCGGTATTAGGAATTCCGTAAAGGGTATAGCTCTTGTGCTGATTAATGATTAATCAAGAGGCAAATTGGATTCGGCACGTATCCAGTGATTAGCACGGTCACTTCGTCGGGAGCAGGAATTTCCATATCAAACTTACTCGCGCTTCTACGAGAAGTGTGTACCTATATGTGTAGGTATACCTATATAGATGTATTATATATAACCTTCATTCTGGTTAGGGGTCTCGATACACTCCAAGTTCACGTTTCTCTCTCTTTCACTTTCTCTCTCTCTCCCTCTCTCAAGAGCTCTTTCCCGTATCACCAGACGCGTCTGAAATCTGCTATATATCTGTAATTTAATGCCCGTTTTATCTCGCCTCCAAGATCGTTTCTCTCACCAGTTTAAAACGCATTTTCCATCGCGTTTGCTTCCACACGCCTTCCCAGTTTGCAGTTGCAAAAATAGATATAATATGAAGAAAAAGACGAAGAAAAAAAAAAGGAGGAAAGAAAAAAGGAGGAAATGACAGGGCAGGTTGCTCGGGCGTCACGCCTTGCTTTGGCCGTTCCCGAAGCGATGAGAGGAGGTAAGCTATACCAGCACCATCACAACCACCATCACCATGACCATCACGAACGTTGGGGTGGTAGAAGCAGGAGCGAGTTCGTTACAACCTTACAGGTAATAAGTAAGGACGGAGTCGTCGAGAGTCGACGGAGGAAACTAGCGTTGCCGCAGGCGGGATTTTCACACCCGGCGGTAAGCTCGTTAGCAAGAAGATTGCGATCAATGACCGAAGATGGACGCGTTTGCACGAAGGGTCTACCGGTGGATCCTTCTTCTACTACCGCTGCCGTTGTCCCTCTTCCTGCGGTATATTTTCCCAGCTCTTACCTCCTCTTTTATCTTCAGTTTTATTATTATTCCTTTTTTTTTTGTCTCTTCGTTTTTTCTTTCTTCTCTTTCCATCCGTACTCGGACTTTCACAGCTGTTGAACGAAGAGGTCCTTATTTTCAACGGTGGCGGTGCTGACGGTTTGGGTTAGTATCGGAAGGAGAGCCGCTCATTAGAGACTCCTCTCGAAGCATCTTCTCTTAATACATGTTATTCGATACCCATATCGATGAGCCATAACCCTCGATGGGTACTTTTTACTTTGTGGTACAATAATCGTCTTCACGCCGCTTGCAGAAGCTTACTATTATATAGCCGGGAGAGAAATATATAAGCATAAAGTGAGACGTGAAAATTAGACCTCAGCTAACCAGAACCACCTTGTTGCTCCTATGATTTTAGTACCTTGTTACAAAAGAAAGGGTGAAAAAAAAGGAATAAAAGAAAATGGTTTAAGCTGACTTGTAAGAAGATTAAAGAAAAAAAAATAATAACAAATAAAATAACTTATTTTTACAAAAACTTATTAGAAAAAATATTTATTCAATTAGTAAGAGCGTTTGTAAAATTTTTCTCATTATACGAATGTACGTAATTCAATATATATTCTTATAATTCGATATACGTATGTGGGGTGGAGAATCCGAGGGAACGATATTGTTTGTTCGATGTAGATGAAAATTATGGCGTTAAATGTGAAGCTTTATTTTTAGGGTGTCCATAGGGAAATCAATCGGACGTAGAATTCTGTACTGCACGTTTATATATCTGAACATCTGCAGTCTGTATGGGAGATTCGTTTAATTCATTTATACGTAGGTATATAGCAAAGCAAGCATATGACGAACATGTAAGAAGATATGTATTTGAATATGTGTATGTACTCGCGTAGATATCTCATACACGGTGAACAAGCGCTAGCGTTGGCCGTCGGCGTTGCGATAAATATTTACGGTTTAATTTCAATTAAGACACCGAAGCCGGGCGGCGTGCAGCCTTAATTGGATTCAATCCCTTTCAATCCCTTTGGCACTCAGCTATGTTACGTGGCGTGGCGGGTCTAACAGTGTGATGTACACAGAATGTTATACGTCGTCGATACATAAATGTGTAGGTATACGAATATATACACATGAGTTCTATCCGTAAACCGACAAGCAGTTCAGTAGCTTATGTCGTCGTAGTCGTAGTCGTAGTCGCAGTCGTCTGCTGCCTTCTGCAGCCTTTCACCGATGCAAGTCCACCGAGCGTACTCCGACTACACATCCAATGCCACTTGCCGCGCGCTGTTCAGAACATCCTACTCGACAATCCGCGGACCTTTCTACGCCCAGTTCAGAGTCTCATGCCCAACCCTCGAATGACAATTTAACCAAGCGAATGAAATTATCGCGGCTGATAAGCTAACGAGCCACTGGTCCGGACTGCGCTTTACTTGAGCGTATATCTTGCGGGAAATCCTAAGGGATTTTCGATCCCGAATTCTCAGGCTTCCCACGGCGATAGATAACATAATTATTATATACACCCAAACACGAGATGAGCCAAAGGGGTAAATTTTTATTTCACTTTCAACGGAAAAGGTCTAACACCGAATTTCAGGAAGTACGCAACAATTAATAAAGAGAAATCACCGAATCTGACTTGTGAAACATTTCGGGAACAGTGAAGACAAAAAAAAAAAAAAAATAAAGAAAAGAAAAAAGTGAAGCGAAAGGGGTGGTTCATGGAAACGGAAAAGATTGGATTGTTTCCGTCGAAAGCAGCCGGCTGTGACTCCTGGTGCGAAAGAATTAAGGACCCGGACGTATATATACTAAGTCGTCGGTATAGTCGTCATTGCTTGAAGAAACGAGAGAAGAAGTTGAGAAGAGTGAAAGAGTCAGGGGCAGGCAGGGGGTTAGGAAAAAGGCGCGCCACTTTCCACCCGCGGCAAGGAGCTAGGATCGATAATGGATCTACCCGGCTTTCCAGTCCATTCTATACGCATCATTTGACACCCGATAGACGTGCGAAATGAACAAAAAGAAAGGAGAATTCAATAGATAGAAATCACTGCTATTGTCGGGCACGTATAACCCTGCGAAAAAGGAATCGTAAGGGGGCAGAAGGGGGAGGGGTGGTTTTCCCCCCCGTTGGATCTGAGAAAATGAGACAGGCGAGAAGAAAAATTATATCAAAGGGCCGGAATCCCTTAAGACCGGTGCTCGCGGAGAAAGAAAAAAAAAAGAAAAAGCAAAAACAGGAGAAAAAAATACGTGAACTACTATACCACTAGGTATATGGTAGCTTGCCCCGCGGATCACCGTTTCGCGTTCCTATGCCGGGACTCTCTGTGGAATCGCCGGAAAACTCCCTTAGCTGCAGGTTCAACCCGGCTATGGTCAGCCGTGAAATAATGAAGGTTCGGATGTGTTCTGACAGCGGCTTACCCCCCTGCGTCTGGAACCCGAAATGCCTTCATTTTTATTTATTTATTTATTTTTCCTTCTTTCATTTTTTTCTTCATTCTTTTCTTTCGTTCTGTTTTCCGTTCGCGATTCCTCAGCAGGATTTTCGACCGGCGTGGCGTTCGGGATTCCCATAGCTCGACCACTCGGAAGGCAGCCACCGATAATCGACGTTGAAATTACAGGTTCGTTTGTTCGTTTGTTCCCTGCAGTCATCCGTATACACGTAGAGAGGTACCGTGTTGTATACGTATACCTCTTCGTCGACGTCGTCGTTGTGATCGTCGTACGCCTCAGGGGTGCGATTTGTGTAAATGCTTTGACGATTTCTGAAGGCCTCAAGGGCTCGAGTATTGCTACCCTGAGTATTTCCTGTTCTTTAAAATTGCCCGACGCGGTATTTTCTCTTTTATTCCGTTACCTTTTCTCCGGCTTTTACTTCTTTCATTTCTCTAGAAAAATGTCTTCACTTTTTCCTTATAAATCCTAAAGCTCAAGAACCGAGAATTTCCGGGCTCTAATAAACTCTGGGTATACGGTACGACGTGACGTAAAATCTAAAACTTTACTACCTCACCGAAAGCAGCGCGTAGCGAAATAGCAACCTCACTGTTGGGGCAGTAGGTATAATTTTTGTTAAAACGAGATTGAGAGTAACGGACTTTTATTGTACATACGCACGTAAAACAACCCGCAATAGGCCGCGGTGTGGCGCGGCCGGTTTTGTGCCAGACTTTGGATTGCCGCTGTACAACCTGCAGCACGTCGCACGGCTGGGGCGAGATTATAATTATGCAAATGTCTCGTTGTGGGAAAGAAGAAGAATAGGAAGAAGAAGAAGAAGTTAGCAACAGATGTCTGGCAGTACCAGCGAGTACGGTGTAAAAAAGATCACGTCGGGGCAAACTCTCAGTTAACACAAACGACCGCGTAACGATATAGGGGTGGTACGCGGTAAAACGAGGTAAAACAACCTAAAGAACAGACGTTTTCTAAACGCTAAAACGAAAGTCTCATGTTTGTTCTCTCGAATCGACGTCTCAACCTGTCGCACCCTTTGCCACTTGGCAATCCCTCGGATCAACCCCTTTATTTCTTTTTTTCCTTTCTTTCTTTCTTTTTCTTCATTTTCTTTATCGTTACACAGGGGCAAGTCCCGTAAGAAAAGAAGAAAAATACAAACCCCCTCATTCCGTTCATAGCTGGCTGCTTTGTTGCACACTCCTCCTCTGCAATTCACCCCCATAAGAATTCTTATTACACGGGATTTGCACAAAAAGAAGTCCCATTATACCGCTCTGTTCATCGCGCGCACCAGCTATGTAGGGTCACGTGGGTGCGGGCGAAGATGTGATTCCGCTAGATTTGCCCCCAGAAATATCTTCAGTTTTGCCCGGTACGAAATCTTTCTTTTATCCGATAAATCTTTTCATCCTCTCTATCTTACCACAATGTATACGTTGATATATTTTAGTATTCCTGATTAATTATTCCTTGTCTTTTTTTTTTTTTGATAACGATCAACTTTCACGGATTAAAAAAAATCGTTTAGAAACTAGGTATAGACTGTTAGTCTCCATGGAATTGAGGTTCTACCGAAAAATTTACGAGGCGTCGTTGAATCACAGCCGTGTTCCCGGTGGGTGATAAATTAATTACATCGTATCGTACCGCCCGGAATGGTGGGAAACAAAAAAAAAAAAAAAAAAAAGAGAAAAAAGAAATTAAAGAAAGACGAAAAAACTCGAGCGTTTCACTCACTAAACCGTTACACCGTGGCAGCAGCAGCCCAATAGGAGCTGAATCACTGTCGCTACTAAACAGACGTTAATACACTATTACCGCCTCCACTTTCTCTCCCCCTCCTCTCTTTCCCTCTTTCTTTTTCTCCATCCTTCTCCGTGGTGCTCTTCAGTGTTCTAATAAGTTGCTGAAAAGAATTATTGAATGCGATTACAGGATCGCTGGCGACGTAATTCCCGATCGACGCTGGCAATCGCTTTATTTAAATTCCGATAAGTTTTTCTCCTCCACAGCTCTCGCATCGAATAGATAAATCTCCCGGAAACACACGTACATATATACAGAGTGTAAAGTGATAGTTAAAGTCGTCGCCATTCCTACGAATGCGATTCTTAGAACCGAGCAACGTTGTTCACCAGTCGCACAACATGCATGTATGTGAATTTTTCTCATCTCTAGACTGACCGCGCACGCGGCGCGGTCGCATCGCACGACGATTACGATGCCTCGCCTTTAATTTTATTTTTTTTCTCTAGTTTCTCTTTGAATTTGTTCTCTTTTTTTTTTTTCTCTTGCCGCCCGCCTTTCTCCTTCCCCTCTTATCAGAATACGATAGCGTGCGCATATAAGACTTCGGCTGAAACTGTAGCTGAATTAACTTTGAAATGATTATTGCTTTCAGATTGTTTCATGTTGTTCACGTGCGTGCGAAGTGGATTTTTTCATTTTATTCAAATTTTTTTTTTGTTCTCTTGTTTCAAACACTGTGCCAATGTAACTGCTACACGTTTGTATAAATAGTCATCCGGTTTGATTCGCTTGACAAAACCATTTCGCTAGCAGCTGCGGTAGCTCGGCGAGAATCAGGGTAGAAATGAAGAAGGAGAAATAATTGAAAGAAGAAGAAAAACGAAAATTGAGTGAGAAAGAAGTAAAATCTATGTATATTTTGCACGATCACGTCGACCTCCGGTGTTTCCGTTGCGCAGTCCGGAAGTCGGTAACCGTTTTAGGGCCGGCTTTCTCACGAACCATTAGCTGACTAACGTCGCTAAATTTACGTGGCCGTTGGTGCTGCTGCTGCAGGTTTCTCTCTACCTAAGTAATCGCACTTCTACCTCATTAATCGTCGAAAACGTTATATTGGTACACGTGGCGTGCAGTTGTTAACGAAGGACGTTTTACTCTCGCTATATAACCACCATTCCGCACAGTAGGCCACCACCTCTCTGTCACCCGCAAACATCCAAGGTTTTACATGTTACCTATGTACACAGAATACATATAGGTAGGGCCTAGATATCTGTAAACTACCTTCCTATATACCTGGTACATGGGACATGGTTATACCCGTGTAAACATGGCGGATGAGATGTATAGGCGGTTAGCTATGTATAAACCGAGCTTATGGGGTATATAGTTATATCTTATATACTCCGAGGGCTGCGGAGTGCTCGGGGGACGAAGCGACGAAGGTCGACGACGACGACGACGACGACGTCGAGAGGGGCGGATGGCGGTAGCTGGGGGCAGAAATCGTCGAGGAAACCCGATGAAACTCGCCAAAACTTCGGTGTAATTACACGCATCTCTCGGTGTAGGTAAACTCTTGTCATATCTATCTCAGGGCTCGTACTTTGGCGCCCTTAGCCGCTTTCACCCCCTCGTACGCCACGTTTGCCCTCTGCTCGGTTCGTTCGCCAGTTTCAGAAATACCAGCCTCAACCTTACCTCCAGCTTTAGCTTCAGTTTCAGCTTCGGCTTCAACCCCGCCAACAGCCATGAAATTACTCTTGCTTCCTTTGCTAGCTAATCAGCGCAACCCCCGATGAAGTGCCTCGCGAGCGAAGGATATGAAACTCTCCCCTTCCGGCTGAGAGGATGCGGAGGAACGGAGCGAATGTTACAGCACTCGTCGTTTTGATGCCTCATCTTTTTTTCTTTACTTTTCGACCCCCTGCTGCACACAGGGGGGTTACAGGGAGGAAACTATAGGAATTGAAAAGTGCGGAGCAAGCGAAGAAAAAACGGAGAAAAGAAGAGTCGACGAGGACGATTAAACAATGAAAACAGCAGCGGAAAAATTAGCGTTTCTTTTCCCGTATTACCAGCCACTACCCTCCGGGAGGGCGCGGTTCAATTCACGGGACAAAATTCAATCTCTTGATATTACGGGGTCTCGTTTATTACCCGTGAAACTGACAATGCTACCGGCATAGCCGTTGGTACGCTAGTTTTACCGTTTGCAATATCACCAATCAAAAGTTCTTCAATATATACAGTGACTCTGATTTAGACTTTACTAGGTTATTTTTTTGCCCACCACCCTCCATGGCAATTACGCGGATTGTTGGAACATTGAAAAGGGGGAAAATTACCCTTACGTATTGTTGAACCAGACGAACAGATTCAATCTTTGAAAGCCATTTTTTTTCTTCTAGGAAATACTCGGAATGCCTTTTGACATGAGTCACTTTCAGCGCTGCTACCAGTCGACGATCCTGATGAAGAGATAAAATCATTCTTTCATGCACGGACACAAAACCTATGCCGTTGGTATATTCTCTTACATGGGTTCAATCACAAAGGTCGAATGTAGTAAATACATATGTAATATATAGTAAAGTAAAATGGATGAACATACGATCAGTGATGATATACATTACGAATCCTTGGTCAAGTGCATTAGTCACCCTTACTTCGTGATTCCCGGTATGACGTTATACGTCAGCTATGGCTAAATTAAGAACGGTTTTTTAGACCCGTTACTACTACTATACACAGCTCTTATCTTATTCTCTCTATAGTTGATCTCGCTCTTAAACCTTCAGCTGCATTCGCTCCGGCGAGACTTATACGTACCGGAAAAGGTACCGTAACAAACACGAGATACTAAATTATTTTTGCATTCACTTCCACATCATCGCATGTAAAAACATCATTCAAAAAGAAAAAGATAAAGAAAGAAAAAGCAAGCGGTTCCACGGATCCATCAAGTTAATGCTTTGAAGAAAGAACCGTACATAAGTGCGAGCGAAGGGTTTGTTGTACCGAGTACTTACGGAGGTTTAAAAGATATCAGTGATCGGTAGTCAATAACCTCTGCTGCACGTTCCACCGAGGCGAGATATGGAAGACTAGAGTTGTATGTAGACAAATCATGATCATGGTGCCGAGGCTGCAGTGTCATCCTCTTGGTGTATTGACACCCAGGAAGGGAGAGGGGGGTTGGGAGGAGTGAGGAGAAGGTCAGTCTCATGGTCCGTTGGGTACATATTTGGACACCTCACCTACTTCCATTTTCTATTTGTCGTATCAGTTACGAAAGCTACGGTGACTGGCGACTGCTCGCGGATTGATGAAGCCGCTTTTCTCCCCCCCTGGAGCTCCGTACGGTGGAAGACTTTGACCAAGATGCATAGTACGGTATAAATACTGTACAGTGAACATGACGGTGACGTTCCCCGTTAGTGTTGCTGACGGTGTTAGTGCTTTTCTAGCATGGTCAGACGCGACAATAAAGCCAATTGTGTGACCCTACGTGAGAAACCGGGGCATATATACGTAGAAAGATTTCAATTAGGGCTTGTTAGGGCAGCAGATGGATCTAATGGTGCTGCTTGCTTGCCGCCTCCGTCTGTGCAGTCCAGATCCAAGATCAGCCCCTCCAATATTCTGTGCTTTTTTTTTCTTCCTTCATTTCATCCATCCTACTCTTTCTTCTCCTCCTTTCCGAGTCGAGATCTAACTTAGCTTCGTACGTCGGACTCTGGCATCTTTTCCGTCGAAACGACAAACGGACGGACTTCGAGCTCCGCGGTGTATTTTTATTTACTTTTTTCCGCTCTCTCTCTCTCTCTATGTATATATATTTCCGGGCGCGTCCGTATAGCCGGCGCCGAGCCAAATAAACCCCTGAAAGATTATTCCGGGTCACCGACCATCGCAATTTTTCTGCCCGTGGAATTAAAGTAGCGGCGTGCTGTCAGAAATGATTTCTGATGGCTCTGAAGCCCCGAAAGAATTTATACTCGGTGGACCATCAATTATAACCGCGTAACCACCACGCTTTTATAACCCACGCCATCCGGAGCTTTCGCGTCTTCGAATACCGTACTATACGTATAACGTATGAATGTACACCGTATACTTTGCGCTATGATAGCGGCGTTCTTTGTAATTTTAGCGTGATCCTCATATAAATCCTCGCAAATTACAAACTAACAAAAAAAAAAAGAAGAAAAACACACGAGTACTGGTGTTGTTTCATATATCAAATGTATCAACTGTCTCATTAAATATCCCACTCCATGACGGCGTATAAAATCACAAAAATCACCACCGGAAGTAGAGCCGAAAAAATTCTTTATGCGATTCACTGATCATCGGTGCGGGTCAAGAAATGATCAGAAAAACCAGTCTACCAATTCCGGACTCTCTCTCTCAACTGAAATACGGACATTTTGATTGATATCTACACGATGGTAACAAGCTGCTACGCGTTCCTGACTACAGAGAGTATATATTTATATATACATTTATATACTTTCCTATATGTGCAATCTGTGTGTCAATACACAACGGTACGTAGTATGGGAAGGACGGTCTTTTTTATCTCCGAAACGTGTACCTTGTACACGCACGAGTAGATCATATGTGTATTGATCATCAGCTGCGACCAGATCAGCCATCCCCGCGGGCGACCGAGGACGTCAAATACGCGAGACTAAACCTTCAACGGTAGGGTCGGTCTGTCTGACGCAGGAAGACTCGCAATTCAATATCACGTCTGTTCTTTTTTTTCTGTTTTTCTTTCTTTTTTTATAGCGAGGAAAAATACACACCGAGCTTTTTTCAATAAAGAAAGACAATAAAATCCGCTTTATCGTTTGCCGGTTGATGGGTAAAGAACGTATCGTGTATCGCTGATTTCTTTCGTTTATTCTCTGTATCTTATAATGTATTTCTTTTTTTTTTTTCTCTTCGATACAAACTCGCGATCAGTTTATTTGTTGTAGTTAGAAGAGATAAAAATTATGAGCGAGAATAGATCGGACTTAGTCACTTACTGTGCTGCAGTTGTAATACCCGCACGTAGACGTTTTCTCGGCACATATAATAATCGATATCGGAGCGATAAGTTCAATGGAGGTCAATAAGCTGAAGTCGGGTCTCGAGTTTCTCCGTAAGAGTCGATAAAAATCGATGACTGATCAAACGTCAATACAAAATTCATCCGCCGATGAACAATTTGTATCTTCCGCGTGCCCGGCGCTTGACGTCACAATTTCAAAAGTTCTTTGATCTTTGATAAAAAATTTTTACAAGCTAGGCAGGTCTGTTAATTTTATATCCTCAGGCGTAGAAAAGACACACACGTCAAAATACAACGCTCGGTTTTCAATTGGAATTCACCCACGACTACATTAATTAGTCAACCGGAAGAAGATGGAGCGACTAACTTCCGCGCAAGGTCAACGACCTCGTGAACCACCGTTGTTTAGCATATCATTTCGCGGTCGGTACTAAACACTTCGCATATTTTATGTCACGTTAATGACGGTGATCGATAAATCTTACAGATCCCAATCAATTTCATGAACAATCGAACCTATATCCCCGGTTAATATCCCTGTAGAAATAACAATATTGTCCCCACGTATGCCCAGGCACTCATAAATTCCTATCAGACATTTCACTGAACTACTGACAATGAATTAGAAAAAGTTGTATCCAAAGCCGTTCGGAAAGTGATATCATCAATCGGACGCAATTTCATCTGGTTAGTTTTTTAATGTACTTGGCACGAGTGGAGTCTACAAAATCTCTCGATTCCCATAACTTTTATGTCCCCGTAGTACGTCGAAGTTTTTCTGCACCTGTAGCGATTCATATCGTTCGACCATTGTATCACCCGTGGAACACGATGTACGAATGAATAATTTTTTGTTTTTTTCATTTCTGTTTTTTTCCCTCCAGTTTTGTTTGCCGTTCGGTTCGTCTGGTGCAGAAAGCGTAGGAACAATGAAAAATATCGAAGGCTATATTTGCAGGAGGAATTCTGCAGTTCAATAGCAGGTTTACCATATCTAGGAAAAGGGGACTACCACGCTGGATTAAAAATCCCGGTTAGTGGCCTCGGCCTCGCGTTTCGGGCAATTCGGGTATCGCTTGGTATACGTCCATGTGCGACGGTAATACGGGTGAAATTGCGATAGCTCCTGCACTAGGACAAATTCCATGTTCACGTGAATTCCTTTGTTCGTTAAACGTCGCGACACGTCGTGCCGAGGCTACTGCAGGTGCATTCTGCACCGAGCAATGCGATATCATCAAAAGCTATCAGTTTCTGCCTCGCTTTATCTCCCTCTCTTTCCCTCTCTCTGTGCTGCAGCAATTCCATGAACGACCCGTTATTTGCTGCTGGTTGCTATAACGCTGTGTACGTTGGTACGCTGATGTTACACTGCCTATACGTATACTGTATAGATAGGTATAACTGAAGCAACCACGCATATCCGGTACCAAAACGTTACTCGCACGCGTCAATCAATTCTGCCATATAATTACTATATACGTATACGTGTGCCATGTACACTCGTGAACATTGCAACGGGTTGGATGGATTTAACGTAACGCGTTATGCGTCTAGTTCCTGCAGTATACATGTACGTTATTACACTCGGCAATTACAGCAATTAAAAGATACATACTAGAAATTACTCGTATACCTACCAGTCGCACAGATTAATCGTCTGGTTATTTATAATCATAGATACCTACCAACTCGCTGGTTAAAATTTTTCCATTTTTTTTTCACCAGCCTCTTTTACGTTACATTTCGAATTACGAAATCTCGATGTTTAATGATAAGTTTCCACGGTACTTCGAAAATTATTGCCATACCCCGGCCGATATGAATAATGAACATTCTCATGTTCGTTATAACGAGGAGTGTCGTCCCCGGATTTCCAGGTGTCATCGAAGCCGGTCTTCCTCTCTTCTTCAATTTGTTTTTTCTTCTCGTTTATTTTTCATCCCATTCACGTTTACTTCCACGATCATGTATAGGGTCGAGTTCAACCGGACGCATACGTTAGCAACGCTCATCCACACAATGTGTTCATAAACTCTCGCACCCGGACTCTGACAAACCGGGTGCATCACGCATGACACGCGTGCGTAACGTGCGGTTAATATTTTTTCCTTTCTCTTCATCATCATCGCCTGTACATCCAAATCTCCACCCCTACAGCGTAACGCGCGGTGCGTCGCTACGGTGTCTTTTTTTCTCAGCACCTTCCCAAGCGGGGTTTAATCAACAATTCTGTTTTTTTTTTTTTTACCCCCCCTTCGTCTCGTGTAGATTTGTGTATAATATACATACGCAGACCGACAGCTCATGATGTTCATACCAACCACCTATTATACACACCTTTACAGTAGCTGCTGCTACCGACGGTGATGGCGATGGTGATGGTGATGGTGCTAAGCCACCGGTGGCGGAGGTACGAGCCCGAGCACGTGACGCGCATTTATATCCTCCAGTTTATTTTTTGTCAACGCGAGTAAGCAAGAAAGCAAGCGAGCCAAATTTCCAAAGGCTAGTCGGTAGAGCATTAATCACGCTGGTACGTCGCTCGAGCTAATAACCGGTCGCCGGACGTCTTTGGACACCTCACTATACCTTCCCTCTCATAACCAACAGACTAGTTATTGTCGGATGCTTGGTCGTAGAATTTCCTCCGTCAAAAAAAAAAGCAAAAAAAAAAGAGCAAAAGCAGCAGCAGCAGCAGCGGTGGTAATAGTAGTGGTTGTATTGAACGGCCACTTTTCTAATCGACCTCCAACCCCTATCGACCCGATGTTGAACTGAACAAAACTCGGGGCAATCCAGGTCACGGAAGATTTTAACGATCCTTTCTAGAAACAATGAGAGTGATTGTGCCGTTCGGAGTATATGAAGTATGCTTGTTCATTTTTGCAGTGTCTGCATGACGTCTACATTCGTGGTATATAAAATTTCAATACGATATGAAAGAAAACGTTTTACAATCACTCTTGATACACATCTATATCTCCATCTCCCTCTCTCGGTCGTTCACATTTAAATATCACTCAACTTGACGTGCCCCGAATATGATGTCGATATTACATTCTTGAAGGTTGCTGCACAGCTCGGTTATAATAACGATATTAAAGTTAACGTCACGGATCATATACATCGAATTATTTTTAAAACAATATAACATCCTCGAATATCATCATTTCAAGATCGTCTTTCGGTTGGATACGAAAAAAATGAAACAAATAAATTAAAAAAAAAAAAACTTGTCTCATCATAAATGAAAGTGTTTCCCCCTTTCAACTTCGATATAATCACGATTCGGATGAATAACACAGTCGTGTTCAACTCTTGACATTATCTACCGAGTCGCCAATTGACCCATGAAATGCAATCGTTTATTAGTCACGTGATGCGGCGCATCTTGAGAATATTATTATCATCATTATTATAAATAAAAAAGAGATATTCGATAATGATTGAGTTTCTTTTTTCTCTCTCTTTTTTTTATTCTCAAGTGTATAAATTCACAGCCACGATCTAACTCTGGAATACTTTGTACAACATTGCGACGAGTACGTACAATACACTATAGCGTGTGAACTACACTGACGAGCGAAAGAGGGAAAAAAAAAAGAAGAAAAAAAAAGTCTGTTAAGTTCGTGACGTCCCGCGAAAGAAGCCGCGTGGCTTCACTGTTATATACGTGGTGGGAATGAAAAAGTTTTATTTTTTAGGTAGAGAGAAAGTAAGTAAGTTTTACCCTCTTCCAGCGGGTTTCAGAAGCGACACCCAATTTCAGCCACAAGTCATCGGTCGTAATTATAATATAGAGCGACGTCGGCCGCCACCCCATCGCCTTGCCTGGTACGGCCCTGGAATTCTCATCCGATATAATATAGAAATTTCTTTATTTTTAATTTTCCTTTTTTTTTTCCCTCGTTGTATACCTACCTTGGTTCCCCATTAAAATTATGTGACCATTTTATATTAACCCTGCTCCCCGTTCTATAACCCCCTAAATTTTTTTTTTCTTCTCTTTCTTTACCAAAGCCCGTAATATAAGAGTAAATAAGGGAAGTTTTCGCCCTCGTAAATATATAGGTGGACTACTACTGCAGTTCGCCCCCATCTCTGATGGGTTTTGAGTCGGTAATATTATACCTTTATTTTTCATATTTATTCTTATTCCTTTTTTTTCTTTTCCATTTTTCTCTCTTGAGTTTTAAGCCTAATGCATTTTAATGCCCCTTCTGCAGGGCATAGATTGATGACGGGGAACGACCGAGTCTCTTTCTTTTTTAAGTAAAAAAAAAAACAGAAACGAGAGTTGAAAAAAAGTTTTGCGTCGATAATTCTCCCTTCTTTCGCTCATATGCGCTACTCTATACCGCTGCGGTTGCAGCCATTTATACATTACGGATCGCTTCGCTCATCCATTCAAAACCGTTTAACTAAACCAATAGTTGTCATGCGGTGTTCAAATCGACTCACCCTACCAACTGACGTTAAACCCTCACGTATACTTTAGAGTATAAACTGAACATATATTCAGGGTAACATTTATACCATAGACAAAGTTTGTACATATTTCAATAATTGATGCCGGCTGAACAAACTCGACTGATTACGATGAGACTATAAAAGAAATTGAACCACTCCTCGGATAATTGTAAAGTCAGTGGTCTGTCGTGTGCAGTCCGTTATGAATTCAAATTCATCTCAACGTTCTTTAGCGACGACGAGCGTCGCGTCGTCGTCGTGATGTGGAGGTAGTTTTACAGAGACCACGCGTTAAACTTGCAATCAAAGCTTCTATCTGCAGAAAATTTTCCCGCTTCTACCACCGCCACATCAGGTTGGCAAATAAATGTGGCGGTTACTGATGTAGACGTATAAATATTCATTGGATGTTTGAATACCCCGTGCAGTACGCGTCGTATAGTACGTTCTTCGGACTTCCAAGATTCGCTGCACTAAATATAAATTCACTTTGCAGGTACTCCTCTCGATATACATACGTACGTTTGTACGTGTGTTTCGAGGAAAATTTTACCCATCACTTTATTGCACACGTACCTTTTTTCTTTCCACATTTGCCTGCACCTTGTCAATTTGCAACAGACTGTACGAGGGGTTGCCACATTGCGTGATTGAGGTTCGATATGGCTTTACTCTAACCGCATCCAATCCACGTCGACTTTTCAAATACAATTCAACACTGCGACAAAAAAGAAAAATGGAAAAAATGAAAAGAGACTAGGTTACGCTGCACCTGCATCTCGTCTCATCTCCTCTCGTCTCGTCTCGTTCTCGTCTGTGGCTTGCAAAATAGATGCGATACTTATTTTTCTCGATTCTTTTTATTTCATCTTTTTCGTCTACACCCGGAACTATTTCTCTGTCATAGAAAATTCTACATTATAGAGTACCGCGCGTAAAAAAAAAATTGAAGAGAAAAAAATAAAAAAAAAAAAACCTCTGCCTTTGAGGTACCTAGGTGTACCTACTCTTCTTCAATCGTCAGTCGAGTTTAACGAAGATGAAATTATAGTTTTTTCAATTTAGTTACTTATATTGAAAATCCACCAATAATGGTCAATTTCGATACTATACCTATACTTTTGGAATACAGCGAACCGGTAGAGCTTTTCTTCACGATAATACTGAATGCGGTTGAATCGGTTTAGCGGTTTAGAAGTATAAAAAAATAAGAAAAAAGTAAAAGAATATTTCTTATAAATAAATATTATACCTGTATAGATTCGACTGCAGAAGAATTGCATTTATAAATTATAACTTTCATCCGGGGAAATAAGGCTCTTCAATTACGTGCATATAAGAATAATAACGAGGGTCTGGCTAGGTAGCTTGCAATATAACTTTTACCAGTACCGAGTATAATATCCTTCACAAAAAGATCCGTGAGTCGCCTTCACAAAACTTAATAAACTTTTCTCTCCCATCTCATACATCTCGCTTCTCTTCTTCTCCCCCTCCCCCAGCATTTCTTTTTCTCTCATATCCTTATTTCTCACCGCATCGACTTTACCGATAAATATATATATAGATGTATAACAATAAATATACGTACACCGGGGTATGCAATAAAATATATATCAGTGGTGTGTACTTTTTCCGAGCTCACCTCACCGTTTTTCTTATTGTTTTATTCATTTATTTGAATCAGTTCTTCATGTAACAAGAGAAAAAAGAAAGAGAGAATCACAATATGATCCTCGTTGTATATGGTACGATCTTTTCACATCGCCGTCTAATTAAAATTTCACGTGGAAAGATAAAACATTCCCTTATTTTTTGGTGCGAAGTACTTTACTTTCCCCCCTGATTGTGATATCGATCTGACATAAGTACAGCCAGCTTCGAGTTGCGAGAAAAAAA
Organism: Athalia cordata; assembly: GCA_963932425.1. Classification (NCBI taxonomy): domain Eukaryota; kingdom Metazoa; phylum Arthropoda; class Insecta; order Hymenoptera; family Athaliidae; genus Athalia; species Athalia cordata. The sequence continues at coordinate 30,550,951 of OZ010626.1, read as the reverse complement.
TCGACTTCTGAATATTATATTCGGTGTGTCTGAATTTAAACAATTGAGAGTAGACGATTTCGAAATTAAAGAACAGAAGAAAAAAAAAACTGCACAAAAACAAGTACTCCAATTTTTTTCTTTTTCTAGACCAAAAAATCTATGAAATTCCTCAAGTTTCTCGATATTAAACTATACACGATATTTCTGATGATTTTTGAAATTTCGTTACACATTTCGTATCGTTAATATTTATTAGCACCCGAAACGTGCTCTTCCCCGTCTATCTTGGAGGAAATAATTTGATGCAAATTTTCATGGACGTAGTCTAGCGTAAATCGGGTAGGAGAATATAAGGGCTGGGCTTGAACGTGGCGGGTTTTGAAGGGTCAACATAAGTAGTCGGATTTTCCCCGGGATATATAATATGTGATATCAGCCTAAAGTTTACCTTGCACATATCCAACGGTACGAGTATAAGGCCAAGCTTGGGGGGATATAGGCGATATGCAAGGTAGGTAGGGTAAACGAAGGTGAACGCGTAGAGAGTAATAAGGTAGTACGAATGAGCCATGAGAGAAGCAGCAGCAGCAGCAGCAGCAGCAGCGGCACGGCTAACAGCCAGTTCAGCTTTAGCTCTCAGTTGGCTCGGTTGTTAATAATAGGTGGCATATAAATCAAAGCTCCATTCTCGTCTTTATTGCTCTATTAAATGGGACAGCTGGTGCCTCGATCCCTCCGCGTCCCTCCGTATCCCTCATCATCCCTTCTTGTCACCCCCCTTTCGTTCCACATTGCCCCGGTCGAGTAAACGTCGTCCTAGTGGCGGCGGTGGTGGCAAACTACCCCGAGCAGTAAAGAGAGAGAGAGAAAGAGAGGAAGAGAGAGGAAGAGAGGGTCGCGTACGTGGTGGTTCTTCTTTCTCTCTCGTTTCGCAGGGCTAAAAACGTATACTATACAGCGAATCTCTCCCCTGCAACCATGAGCAGAAGGTACATTTGTCTAATACTTCGCTCTCTGCCCTATACAACCCTCCCTACCTTTCTCCAACTCTCTTTCTCGCTCTGGCTATCTTTCCTCCTTCAAGAAGGGCGCAATATGGCTGGTGTGGTCTATAAAGTTATACGTATCAATCTATATCACCCTCTAGCTGTTGCAGCAGCCAGCCTCGCGCCATATTGAGTTAATATTATCAACTGCAGTTAAGAGACTCCTCGACGTCCCTCGTGTATACGTGTTACACATATATTAATATATAGGCGCACTGTACACACGTGTGTATATATCCTGGAACGGTAAACGCGGTGCGGTGCCGCGGGTATTAGCTTATCGGTTCAACCCACTCTCCCTCTCTCTTTCTCTCTCTCTCTCTCTCTCTGCAACTTCGCGCGCCAGTTGACGGAGTAATTATTTTAGTCGATGATTGAATCGCTCATTTGCCACAGCAGTAGCTGGTAGCCGTTACCCGAAAATGTTATATGGTATATATTATATACATATACATAGAGACGGAGTAGGTGGTAGGCATACACCACCTCGACACACTCGTCTCGTTCGCCAACGTTTTCTCCTCATCCCTCTATTTTCCGTACGTCATATGTGGGCGAAACAGGTATAACTAATCATGAAAATAATTAGTCTACCCGCGATTCTGTGAGCAACCCATATAACGCCACTTAAATATAATTTGTATTATACCACCGATATACCCTATATGTATATACCCACGATAATTACGCATCAAAATTTATCGGCAAATTTTCGTAATTATAATATCCAAATGGTATCGGAATCTGCAGATTTATCGCTCGCTCGAGACTTTTCAAATATATAATGCTTAAATATTACATATTGGGAAATGTCTGAATTTTTTTTTTTTTTTCTCTCTCGATCTCGAGGCCCCGATGAACATGGATTTTGAAACGACGAGGATAATAGAAATCAAAAGTTTTCTACAATACGGTACACCTTTACCCATATACCTACTTATTCCAGTAAATCAGTTTTCACGGTACCGGATTAGCTTTGATCGGATATAATAGCGATTCTTCCGTTGTGCATGCAGCTACTCCATGCATGGGGGTACCCATTATTCACGCTGCTTTTCGTCAGAACAAGAGAATTAGTCACGCAGCCTCCAGGATTTAGTTTCGTTAATAAGTTCGACGCGATCACCGCGTCTCGTTCACGTCGTTGTATATATTTTTCCACATGCAACGAAAAATAGAAAAGCTGCCGCCGACTATCGGCGAATAATAGCGAAGCTTTTACATCTCAGTCCTCTCTGAGCATGCATAATATCGTATAATGCGGGGCAGCTGGACCCCATAAAATTTATTATAAAATAGGGCTTCGTAGTTCAGGCCCATTGTATCGACTGAAAGAATTGGACGCATCGCGTATCCAACCGTACGGTATTACAGTACATGGGGTCCCCTTAAAACCTACTCGAAAGAAAAGTCAAAGGACTCTTATAGGTCCCCCCATGGACTGAAATCCAACTCGATGGGCACACCGTGTATACCTATAATACTTATATCACCACGTTACGTTTAGCCCTAGGGATATATGGTAATAAGACTCTCAATTTTTACCTATTCAACACGATTTACTCCACGGGGTTTCTTGGGCGTTGCTTTGTCAGAAAAACACGTCAGATATCGTTGCCCGCGGGGATTCCCATTTTTTTTTTGTTTTCGTTTCCTGATTATCCATGGATTGCTTTCTTCTTTTTGTTCGAACGTGCGAAGCCACGTCCCGTACACCGTAAGTGGATTATTAAAGTTGTCGATTTAATGGGTTAAACGGTGCGTATAATCAAAACCCATCATGATTTTGTGCAGAGCTTCGTCAAGACGCGTAATTGGCTAATCTTGTCAGCGAGGTGTCGCTCCTATAATCGCACCGTGGATGGATCGAAGTTATAATGTAAAAAATACATTATAAATACGCCGTCGAATTTTCCATTGGTAAATTATTGTAACGAAGAATAGATGGTCGTACGATACGATGTATAAGCCGATCTCTGCGGCAGCGCGCATTCGTGTAAGTTTTCATCTTGGTATATAATTCCGCTGAATAAATATGTATTTACATATTTATGTATATTCATATACATACTTATCCTCGTCTGTCTGGGTACACCCAGTTTTCGAGGGGCTGAGGGAATGGGGGAGGGAAGGGGGTAGGGAATAAGTTTTTCTGTCGCGTCGGATATCCCAAGTTCGTAATTGGCCTGGTTATAAATGAGATCAGGATGTTACGACGCCGCTATACTTTTTATAATCCTCTCTACTCCCGCTCGCGTTTCAAGTTCTCGATGTTTGGTAGTTACCTCCCTTTTCCTCCGTTACAACCAAGCATATATACGCGGTAGTGCAGAGGCGGGCTTCGAATTCAACCGAAGCTTCGACGACTTATACTTTCGAGTTCGGGTACGATAATTGGCTGCTCCAACGGCAGCGGCAGCGGCAGCTTCTTCTCCGCGCGATGCATTCGAATCGGATTGAAATCATATGTACTATATATATACGTGTATATATCTATACCATATTGAATTGAGATGACCGGCAGAACTGGAGTCCAGCCCTCGGCGCTCCGCTGCTTCTTCTTCATCTTTTTTTTCTTCTTTTTTCTTCTCCCCGTCTATTACCAGTTTATATGCATAGTTTTTTTTATTATATGGATATATACGCCGAGAAAATTCACTCCACCCTATATATATTCTATTACCACACGCGGCCAGCGAATGCAATCTTGACCTCACCTATCTATGGAAATTTGGGGATATATCGCCGATATATTTTCAATGCATTATTTTATTTTATTTGATTTGATTTTTTCTTTTTAGAAGGGATGTGAAATTTTTGGCATCTCGCGCAGTTCTTGCGGTATAAATATATATATGTATGGGGTGTGCAGGGTTATTATAATATAGATGTGCACTGAGTACACGTGGTCACGTTTGTGGCGTCGAGGTATCCGCTTACGATATTTAAACTAGATCCCCCTTGCCCCTTCCTTCCCTATCCTTTCGACCATTAAGGACCTTTGCGGTGGCGCGTTTTAGGTACATACCACCTATACGTATATACGTATGTGCATGTGTTTGTGTACGGAAGAGTGGAAAAAGGGTTGTTTGAACGGGCCGAAGAGAAGGACGACGAAAGGAAAGGAAAGGAAAGGAAAGGAAACGAGACGAGACGCGAGGGCGACGCGACGCCCGGCGTTGCGTCACAATTAGTGGAGTGTATTTAAAAATGAACGTTTGAATTCCCAGCCCGATAATTAGCTCGTTGTGGGAAGTCATCCCGTCATCACCCCGCGCGCCGTAGCTCCATGGGAAAAGTAGACAATGCGGTTCCTGTCGTCGAGTTTTAAGGAGCGCGACACCAGAAAAATAGAACGAGATGTAAATGAAGGACGATGTGGAAAGATGTGTAAAGAGAATACGAAAGTAAAATGGAATACGAAATGAGGGGTTTTCTTGTCCACTACCACCTACAGCTATAGACCACAATCGACCTACGTCCTTTGGGATCACGCATAACTATATACCTACATATATATAGTTATATCCGTCCAGCTCGACGTACGCAAACGTCGCTCTTTACTTTTCCCCCGGTTTCGTATGCATCCGACAGCTACGTACATAAAGGGGTAGGTTTGGCTCTGAACCGCGACGCACACGAGAAAACTTTTTCAAAAGGTACAAAGGACACCCGCATATAAGTTAACGATTAAACGGTAACAATTTATTCCGGACTGAGGAATTAGAAATTTCGTAATATAAAGACGAAAAGTATATAAAATGAAATTAGAAAAAGAAATACGTCAGCTTTTTTGAACTTTCTCCATTTACAAAGTTACTCATTTCTTTCCATCTTTTGAAATAAATTTTCGAAGATCAGCTAGTGGGCATAACACATAGAGTCGCGTGGCACTCCTACTTTTTTCTTTTTATTTATATATTTTAAGTTAACGAGATCTATTTATGCGTTTATTTCATAATATACGCTGAAGAAAGTATAAATTTTCATGCTATAGCGCCTATTGTACATGTACATGTTTTTCAACCCGTTGCTGCTCCTGCTGGTGCTGCTGCTTTCTTGATTGCAAATTTATAGACCTGACCACACAGCCTACGATCGCATAAATTCCAATCAATTCTGCACAACCAGCAACAACTAATAGCCTTCCCCTCGCTCGTGGCCTTCTCATAAATCGTTAATAATAAATTCACTAAAAATATATATACATATATAGGTATATGTATATCACATATAAAATTCAGAGTGAGAGTGAAACAGTAGCCATAATTGATGGCTTATACGATTGCCACGCTGCACGATACGATAAAATTCTCACAAGCTGCCGATCATTTCTCAATTTTTTATAGTCTTTCTTTTTTAATTATGTGTTTTTAATCTCTTTCTATATACTGATCGAGCAAAACTTTTACCCAATTTCAAATTCTGACCTACAAAAGAAAAAAAAGTAAGAAACTCGTCATTTAATCAATCTGCATTTTCGTTAGAAAAAATTATAGCACTCCTTGATTGAGAAGAAGAAGAATCTTTTTACTTAATTTTTTTCACTTCGTTGCGGACGGTATTTTTTACGAAAAAATCTTCCAGTATTCACCCCTGAATAGGGATATGAAATAAATAAAATTGCATCGCATAAGATATACACGTTATAAGCACATAAATTTTGAGTCACTACTATTGCAGTTGTATAAAATATGAATTGTATTTTCCATGAGAGCGATTTAAGAGGGAAAATATGAGGTGATCTTCAACGTCGCCTGGTAACTATGTATATGTATAATATCCAAGGTATGTAAAATGAAGGCAGATGGGATATACATATATAATATTATAACGTCGTACCTATACTATACATATATGTGGAGCTTAAAGCAAGTTTCCGTTGCAACAATCACACGCGTTATTAGCATACCTACGTCGAGTATTTAGGATGAGTTACGAGCCGGTGTATATATGTATAATATCAGGTATATACCTAGTATATAACCTCAGAGACGCGTTTATCCCGCAAGAATATTCGGTGCAACGTTCCTCGACGACGACGACGAAGAAGCGCGATGTCTGCAGGTGTAGGAAGAAGAAAAGCTGGGCTTTGCTATCCCGTAGGAAACACACCGTCCCGTTGCAGCATTATTATATCCACATATATATACGTGCATATATGTCTGGATGCATATTTTATCCCTTTAAGCGGCAGGATCGAGCTGGATACATTTTATATGGGAATTTGGTGAACGTGCAGGATTTTGATTCCGACTCTAAACGAAGAGGAAGTTGCAGAGGAGGTATGCACCATATATAGCTGCACGACGCGGGGTGTGTAGGTATGTGTGGTATATATATACCAAATCAAATGAAATTTACGATCGGTTTTAATACGCCGTTGAGTAAATTTCAGGCGACGCGTGTGTAAACGTAGTTCAACAGTTCCCGTAACCGCTTATGGTGCAGCATTTATACACGATATAGAAGTTGAAAACTGGAAATTCTGATGTGCAAGTTGCACGCGGGGGAATATAACGAGAGGGATGACAAATGGCCGACTCGCACTGAATGATTGAATCGTTTTTACTTTATCACCGTAACTGCTGGTGCCGCCGCGTTTATACCGTAGGTAACGCCGAGGCTATCGATACGCCTGATCGATTATTGAATCGAACTTAAAAACACGAACGCCCATTTCTCTCCTCTCTCTCTCTCTCGCTCTCCGACACAATCTCATAGTTGTAATTTCGACGTGACAATTTTATCTGTCAAATGAATAAATCCCATTTTATTCCCCACGCATTATCGAACAACATTCTGCACAATTTTACAACCTGCAATCGACGATATTTCGGAGTGCTTTTCTCTATTAACACGATCGAAGGATTATCTACTCGATTTGTAGCATCGGCCATTTTTTCACTCGTTTTTTCATCGTACATTCAACTTTCATCGTCGTACGATTACTTACATACCTGCTATTCCCGCGGCGAATAATAATAAAGATATGATAAAAATATATACACGAATGTCTTTATTCTTTTTTCTTTTGCACAATGCTTTTTCTTATCTCATCAATTTATCGCACCTTTCGCGCAGATCATTGACACGAGAACTTTTATTTCTTCACCTCTTGCTCCTCGTCTATTACCCGTAATTTCTGCATCACTCGATACGAGGGACGTTTCTAAGAATAATTATCTTAATATCCAAACTTCACTTCTTTGAGGACATTTTTCATTTCGGATCGTCGCTGCACACCTTCCAAACTATAAGTTTTTGAACGTATAATAATATTGATTATGTGATATTATATCGACATCGACACGAACTTAAGAGCCATTAGCATAATTATCCATCATATATTATAAAAAGAGATGATGTAGAATTGATTTCGAAACTGGTCTGCAGCTTAATGTAGTGTGAATTAAATATGTACAAATTCGGATCGAAATTCCAGCCATTCACCTACACGGAACACATCTATCTTTCAATTATTTTAATTCTAAGTCCAATTTTCTCCTTCTTCTATTCCGTTTTTTCGTTATTTTGCTTTAAACGGCAGCTCAGTTTGAAAATCAGCAGGATCAACGGACCTCGGCGGTGTGCCGAGGACGTTAAGAACTTTACTCGTCTATCGATTCAGTCTTCAGCTTCTACGGCACGGAAAGTAGTCTTTATACCCTCACGCTATCCGCACCTATACGTACCTACCCTATCCGATCTAGTTCCGCCCATAGGTATATAATACCGATATACAGTGTCAAGTTTCGAGTATCAACTTTACCCTATAAAAAAAAAAAAATAGAAACTTAAATAAAATCAAATAAGACGAATGAAAAAAAATCGTAGGGGTCGGTCTGACCACGGAGCTCGCGATGTACGGCTTGATTATTGGGCGGTAATTTTAATTGAATTTTTTTTTTTTTCTTTCAGAAAGAAAAATCCAACCAGATTTTAGTTTCTTCATATATGACCGAGTGCTTTTTTTTCTTCACTCCCGTATACCCAATTACCGGAAAACTTTATATCGCTTTCGCATATGCAGTTTGAAGAGCGCGTTCGTCCTTCTTTTACATATCCCTACGGGTTCAGCTACGCACTTACAAGCTCCGAATTTGAACCCAATTTTGTGAACATTTCACGCACGCGATGGGGTGTGACATATGAACGATTCTTTTTATTATATTCTATGTGTTATGTGCCATATATTATACGCGTACATATTCGTCCTGGCCGATATCGTATGTCTGTCTATTCAATGAACGCACCGTACATTCGAAACTACCCCTGCATTGTAACACGACGCGTGTAGAATGAACGCGTCTCAAAATTGTAGAAAAAAAAAAAATTTATACACACTTCATTCTCTCGTCTGGTGAGGGGATGTGGATCAATTGTTGTATATAGTACGGGAAACGTGAAAATCGCCATTTTTGTTCTGGCGATTTCTGGGGTGTCGATTAATCATATCGCACGTATTTTTTGGGACTGCAAATACATGTAGATATTTTTTTATGGCATTGCACGGTTATAAATTCACGTAATACGTATTGCAAACCGATATTATATAACCGATGGTACCGGCGAACGGCCATTGCTGCAGGTCGGGGGTAAAAAAGCTTCGCGCGTACCGACATATACCTATATTTCTAGGTATATCGAAAGGAATTCAATTTCGCACGCCGTACTCGGATTTCCGGTAGAAATCTGAAGAATTTTATCCCATCCCATATCCTACCTGAACACCGAACCAGATCGCACCCCCGGCTACTGTGGATGTTACAACATTGGCAAGATTTATTTTTAATTTATTTTTTTTCTTTCATAAAATCATCTTTTTTCAACTTCATATTTTTCTATCACGTTCTGCACGTGCACTGATCGAGTCTCGACGTCGTGAGGTATTCATTTTGTTTCGTTTCATCTTTCAGTCTATCTCAGTTTATCAATTCTAATCCGTATCTGTACGGTACGTATTCACATATCTGTGTATACCATATCCTAACGGATCATTCGTGAGATTAATTTTCATTCATATTCATGCCAAAATCCGAATATACATGAGCTGCTGTGGCGCAGTGATGAATAGCCATCAGGGAAAGTACCGGGTAGGTAGGTAGGTAGGTAGCTTCGGCAAATATGTGGAAAGGGAAGCTCGAAAAAACCAATTGAAATTACTGCACGGTTAATAAACCTGATATATAAAGCTAAACCGAAATCTATAGTTCGCCACGATCGGATGAATAAATTTTTCTCAGAAACGATTATGAGAATAATTATAATTAAATTCCTCTCACCTTTGACACTTGGTATCCAAACTCTCGGTATATATATATAAAAAACGATTGCACACACACACACACTGTGTTATACGTATATATTTATAATATACTTCATGTATAGCAAAAAGGTGACAAAAAAAAATAGAAGAAAAAAAAAAACGATTTACATACAACACTTGAGCGATAACTTGATAATCACGAACTTGTAATTACGTGTGTAGTAATTAGCTGGTAATTAATTTATACAACTTTTTAATTACGCACATATAAAAAAAAATATATATGTATATAAAAAGTCCCGATCGATATGGTGAAAAATAAAAATCCGTAGCACAGTTAATTATTTACAAGAAAATTGCAAAAAAAAAAAAATGAAAATTTAAATAAAATAATAATAACGATAATTATTTAATCATTCTTTTAATTTTGTTAAAATTAAATTTTTTATTTCCTAAAATATAGTTGAATCGAACACTTTTCATGGAACTTTGTTTAATTTAAATGATCAATTTTGTCAATTGATATCGAAAGAAGGAAGGAAAAGAAACGAAGAAATTTGTTTCTCTTCGCTAATTTGTTGAACAATTTTTTTTCGTTACTGACATTTACAATGCACGATGGTTCGTATAAATAAAATATGAGGACACATCGATACCTCCGTCCTCGACGGCGCCGCGGCACTAACTGACAAGCTGACGGCGGGTTGAATTGCTGAGGGCTTTAAGGCGCCAGGTTGATACTATACTGCGGGGCGCCTGATGCTGACACGCGAACGCTGTCTGGTGGAGAAACTGCGAACTTATTGTTATGTACTATGTGCACATATATATGTGTGTATACCTATAGTACCCATAATACATAAGTATATATAACTGTACGGACACGCTCATATAAGGGTAGGTAGGTAGATAGGTAGGTAGAAACTCAAGGGAGGAAATATACGCGGTGGTAGAGAGTTGTCGAGTAATTTGGTAAAGGAAAGGAATTAGAAGGGGTTAGATTAGAGATTCCAAAATAAATTAAATCTACTACCTTATGTACGTATGTAATTGTACATACGTATACATATGTATATTGTTCACGTGACATTCATATGTTATACTTATTACATTACGCATGTAACTTATATATAGTAATTATTCGCAGAGGTTTCGGCGTAATTTTATCATCGGTTCAAATATTTTCGTCTATATATTCGTATTAGGTATATAACATAATGGGTAATATTGGTAATATAATTTCAGCAGACCTTATCGATTTTTCTTTTGAATTTTACCAACACCAGTTGGTAGACGCGCGGGAGCCTTCGGAACCCCACTGCTTAATTAAATCGGGATAAACATGAAAACTTTTTTAGCAAACCTCATCCAAATTATTTCCCTATGCTATACAGCTACTGTACATACATATATATTTATATTTATATACATGCATACATATACACAGGCAGCGTAACACCGCTGTTTCTGATGCGCGAGGAAAACAGGAAGGAGAATCGTTCCCGGTTTCCCGTTACGTCAACGCGCCAATGGAAAACCGATAATTTCAGTTTCATATTTCTACACTCTACTTGGTAAGTATATACTCTATGTACCTACACGTATAATATAATATCGTTTGCCAGACTCCGTTTTCAGAAATTACGTGTAAACGGTACTCCATGTTTAACGATCCGAACGAACATCGGAAAAAGTGAAAAAAAAAAGAAGAAGATTTAAAAAAGAAAAAGAAGCTAAACCACGCCAAGTTCGTGCCAATCGACTAGCGATACTTTGAAAAATAATATACAGAATTGAAAAAGAAACAAACGAATGAAGCAAAAATGAAAGAAAAAAATTATGTGGCAAAAGTCAGATATCCACTATTGACTGCCGCGGTGCAAAAAAATAGAAGGGAAAAAATTTTCAAATTTTGTTACACAGCTCGTAAATACTTCGACAACTTGTTAGCGAGGAAATATAGCTGCACTTCCCAAGGATCTGACCTGCGTAGATATTTTTTTATGACCGTATATATAATGTCCTTTTTTCCTCTGACGCATTTACTCAAAAAATTTGTAAGAATTTTGAAAAATTTCAAAATGCACTTATATCCACAAGCTATCTCAGGTTTGTTCGATGTTAATTTTTTAATAAAATCGATAGAAATTTACTCCGCAAACATATCGCATTATATCTTCAGTTTAAGGTTATAATTTGTTCGAATCGAAGGGGTGGAAAAAAAGTAAAGAATAAAAGAGCGAATGAAAAAAAATCTTGGGGTGTTGAGGATTAGCGTGAAGTGAACTCGATGGCGTGAAGCCCCAAGAGTTGACGCCTGGAGTCGGGCGGAGGTCAACGGTCGATAACTCCAACGGCGATCCGGCGCTAATATATAAGCCAATTCCTTGACCGTCTCCACGACTCCCGGTGACCCATAAGAACGGGTAACATTGATTCGCATGAAATCCTCCATACGATTAATCGCCTTACATCTCATCATTGTTACCGTCATCATTTCGCTATAGGCAATGGAATAAAAATCAATTCTCCATTAATTTTTCACTTACTTTTTTTTTTTGTTTCACGAGTACGTAGTTATCAACTCCCTGTGTCTGTACTAGTCGTCGTTGTAAAAGAATCAGTGGACTGTACAGAACGGAGTTCGTATCTCTGAAATTTTCCTGCTTGGTTTTCAATATCGCGTGGGAAACTGCAACGTGCTATGGTATTCCATTCTATATGCAAATAGACGGACAGATGACTGGCACCTACCACTTCCGTGTCTACTGACCAGTAGTACGGTATAGGGTGCTCGGCCGAACTGGACGGGGGCGGCACGGTGGTTACCAACATTCGCTATTCCATCCGCCTCGTAGACTCCCCGAAGCAGAACTCTGAACTGAATCGACACGATGTACCTAACTTGGTATTATAGATACGTGAATACAGGACTACCGGTTGATGTATCCACGATCCACAATCCATACAGTCTACGCACACGTATCCATGTTTCAGGTATCGATATTGTAATTTGAGAACTGTACACGTATACCTCTGGTACTCGTGCCGCAGACGCGCGGGACCATCAGCGCGCGTGGCAAATCATCCGAGTATTGGGTAGACACTGGGGCAAGGGCGAAAGAGAGGGACAATGTTCGAAGGGTATGTTTATACGTACAGGTATATTATTAGCGGCACCAGTTTACACGTGCGTTGAGAAAGGGCTGTAACTCATACCTTGATCGTTGTAAACCGATCGACGTCATCGGGCGTCGAAGCAAAAGGTACGCGTAATCGAACGTCGATGAACGACCGCAGCGGGGTGCTGGTTTTCCGTCCCTTGTGTGGTCGTCGAGTACGAATAGCTAGAAAACCGAAGACTCGGAGGACCCCGTGGCGTAGGAATTCGGAAGAAGTTTTCTCCCAATTTTGAAACGGTATACAAGCTCCGTGCGAATTGACCTGCGAACACGAGTTTCGAACACTCCCTCGTCAAATACAGTCGAACTGCACGTAAGGGTCAAGAAGAGAAGAATTATTGAGGGTGACAATAACGCGACGTGGCCGCGTGGGGGTATATATTGAGGATCTCTACTAAATGTGAATATTGGAAGCAGTCGGACAGATCCAAACGACGGTTGCAGGCTAGTGCGTTTGGTAGTTTATTGGTACCTTGCACCACGAATTGTGCCGAATGAATGCGTGACGCGCTTTGGCTGTTCGATCGTGATGGAGGGTCTGGGGGTGGTGGAGGAACGGGATCGAAGGGGGGAAATTTTATACGTGCGGTGGTTGGTATTCACGGGTATAAATATGTGGAATAGAACGAACGCGAAAAGAGGACCCTGCAGCGGAGAAAAGCACCAGCGCGGGTGAACCGAATAGTAGTAGTAGTAGTAGCACGTGCAGCCCGCCAATCCATTACCAGAATTGGCTTATTGAAATTTCTCTAGTTGACAGCGAATGGATGGAGATTCATTCGTTCGGCCACACTTGCAGATGCGTTCCTGCTGCTTCCTATAACTACTGGTGCAAGGGGACCCCCACTGACATCCATACATATGCTACGTGCTACGTGCTTGCAGATACTATACGTGCTTCGCCAACTCAAGCTTAAGGGGGAGACAGTTACCGTGTTTAATTTCATGATTATATGTGTCTACATGACGCAGCATCTGAATATAGGCGACTAACATTATAACTAGATCTATAAAAATCAAGGATCCCCTTATAGGTACTTCCCTTTTATTCATTTTTTTTTCTTCCTAGTCTTCCACCCTCCACATGTCCCAAACGACCGCCAGCTGGCCGCACATAATACATTTATTTATTTATTTATTTGAAATGGTAAGGGGTATGTCTGCAGAAGCTCCGACATTACCTAAGCTAAAAATTTTTCAAATTCTATCTCCCAAATTCTTCGAACTACCAGTCAATTCGTCTGAAGTAAAACAAAAGAGAAAGGAAAAAAAGACCGCCATGGTTATTGCGTCCTTTCACGGTTCTTCTTCACATTCGACATACGCATACCCTGCACGTATACATGCGGTTCGACAAGGAATGTGCAACGGTCTGTTTAAAACCAAAAGGGTCGTCGTTTTCGCGTGCATGGCGCCTGCTCCAGGTAGATATGGATGGATAGAAGCTTCTCTCTCTCGTATATCGGGTTCGTACGTCAAACATTTTTTCCATTTTTTTTTCTTCATTTTTTATTTATTTACAACGTCGTCCTAGACGTTTCTTACTCCAGGAGGGGTAAGGACGCAGAGCACAGAAAAAGGTGGTATGGGAAAGAGTGGGGGGGCAGGGGGTTGGAGGTCATAAATAATACCACTCTGTATATTTGAATGCCATGACGGATCCCACATGCTAAATGGAAGGCGACCCTAAACTGCGTCCGGCCGCAAGCTCGCGCAACGTCCCGTGGCGTACGACGGTCATATATATTATAAGTCCTATGAAATTCTTTTCTTTTGTTTATTCCGGAACGCCAAATTTAATGTAGGCCGGCAGACGTGAGAAGGAAAAACTTCCACCGCCACCGCCACCGCGCCATCCGGTATTTCTTTAATGTTTTTTCTGTGCAATTTTTTAAAATGGACGTTTACGTGCATATCGAAGTAAAACGGCGTGTACCAGAAGCGCAGGTGATATTCCGTGTGCTATCGGTAGAAGAAAAATAATATCGTATATCAAGTACGTCTGATAAAAGATTAACAGGAATTGGACTGCTGCATGCACACGCGGTGTGCAGTTTCGATTTCCCTGAAGTATCAATCGACGTTTATATTAAAAGTGGATAAAATTTTCTAGACTACGTTAAGATGTGGTAGAGATGGTAGCTTGTAAAATTGTGTTGTACGAACGTCGAAGTTTCTGTTGGATTCATTTAGCTATTCTGACCCGCGCGCGGGGGTAAATACGCGCCGCTGCAACGGGAAGAGACGACGGGTAATTACAGGGGATGATTTTTCACGGTGAAGTGAAGTCTGCCATAAACACCCCCATAAGGTAATAGGCATCTTGGCACACGCCATTGTTCGAAACCATTGTCTTTCAGCCACCATTGAACCCTATAGGAGCTGACTGTACCAACTGACTGCAAGAGGACGAAGTGAAGTTGACTTTGGCTTCCTTCTCTCTACTCGGTCTATGTGTACGTATGATATTAAAGCGAAGAATATTCATCGTCGGAGAAAATGCGCGTACCTTTTGAAATTGAATAAATCATAAAAATCCAACAACAGCTGCAGCGAAATAGAGTATAAGAGGAATATATGACGGAGAAGAAAATTATTATGCAGCCCCAAATGTATGTATCCTATAGAAAATAATTGTAGTAAATGGTTATATTTTTATTATTGCATTATAACGCGATATAAATCGATGATAAATTGCCGTATTCGTGATGGATGTGCGCGTATAATGTGGATAAAACTAGCTACATTCCATCTTACATATTCCGCTACCCGAATCCTCATGCACACATAAGTATGTGAATGGCAAAAATCCAACGTCGGGATCGAAATATTCCCCGGGAACGTTTTATACCCGAAAAACAGTTATGATTTAGACACGCCCCATACCTACGCCCTCCAAGGTTTTGTGGCTATAGAAACTGCCTCGCGGTATAAGTCGCCGGTGAATTATTGGATTGCAAAACCGAATGTAAGCAAATAACGCACAACGTACGCGGCGCACTGTTACAGATGGATTTACATACAACGCGCTGCACGGTTCTCCTCTCGTCTTCCCTTAATCCGACGCCGACACGCAGATGCAGCAAAGAAGAAGAAGAAGAAGAAGAAGCAGAAGGAGAAGAAGAAGAAGAGGATCTCTCTCGCCCTCTACTTTAACGTAAATTACGAGCGACTAGGCTCTACCAAAGCAGACTGAATAGCCAGTAAAAGCCCACCGGAATATAAATAAAAATATACATCTCAAACATTGCACTTTCAAACAATAATGTTAGCTCTTCACTCGAAATCCGCGTATGTCTTGTGAGTATCTGTATAAATAATATTGTAATCCAAAGAAGGAGCGATAAAACAAAAAAGAAAGAGATAATAAAGAAATGAAGAAAAAAGAAATCAGGGATATTTATTTTGAGATTTTATTTCTTGCTTCTTCTTCTTCTTCAGGGTTGTTTTTTCCGTAGTATAGACGAACGGAATATAAGCTGGACTCTTGTTAGCCGATGACAGAAAAGCGACACGGTTCATTGAAGTCTTCCGGTTCCATTGAACGATCGATGGAAAGAATATATGTGGCTAGTTGTTACAGCGTTTATATTTTCGGTGGGCGCGGTTGTCCCGTTCCAAAAAGTATAGGTATATAAAGTAACAGCGAACGAAATGACCGCCGTTTCGTTGACGTTACCCGGGTCACGCCAGCTGAGGGATGAATTATTGGCGTTAGAAAAATACCTTCCTAGTACAGTAGGTATAACAAGCTTAAGGCGAAAATGGGAAGGCGTTTTCTCGCAAATAGTTTCATATGTATAACATACGTATACCATGTTGATTTTACGTTAACCGACTTCCGCTTTTATGCGCCTATACTGATATCTTCACAAAAAACAACCCTGCACCACAGTTTTCATTTTCTTTAGGCTTTTTTTTTGATTTTTTTTCTTCTCAACTTTCTTGTCACGAAAAAAATTGAAAAAAAACGTACTCACCCGTTTGTCGGCCCCTTCGACTTACGTATTTTTGCAGAGCTCGATTAAACGTGTTCGAAACAATCATTTTTCAAGCTCTGTTTCAAAATGAAAGAAAATTAAAAAAAAAATAGGTTCTGATATACGCGTAATATTTTATAATCCAGACTACAGTAAAAATAAACATTATAAAGTGAGAATGTATATATTTAAGACTGCAGCTGGAAGCTCTGGGGGAGGTGTGTCTATATTTTGAATTTTTTTTTTTCTTCACAAAGCGTGTAAATATTTAACTTTCTGATCAAAAATAAACGTTTGGAGAGATGAGAGGAGATATCATATGCCTTCGGTAAAAGTAGTTGTGCATATGATATGAACGCCCGAGTATCGCAAAAGAGCAGAGCATTATACGTGGTATATGTATAACATAGAGGAGTAAAGCAGCAGCAGCAGCAGTAAAAGCTACAACAGCAAACGTTGGTCGAGCGAACAAATTACTGTAATTAGTTCGTCGGACCAGCTCGTAGAACTTCTATACTGCAACTACTGTATGCTGCAGCCTTCGTATTATTTTCAGTCGTATTTTCAACTTCGTCGTTTCTATCTTTACTCCAACTCCGCGGCACGGTGTTTCTTTCTCCCTTTCCCCTGTCATACCACTCCGCGCTTCTTATCTGATTGACTTTTCGTAGAATTAAGGACTTGGTTTGTTATTTCTCTCTTTCTTCTTCTTCTTTTTTTTTCTTTTTTCTTCTTCTTTTTTTCGTTCGTTTTTTTATTTTTCGTATATTTTTATACCACTCTCCAGAGACTCCCTCTACTCGTAATCTGTCATTAAAACCCCCGCCAACCCACCCCATCGACCATACCCCACACTGTTTCGTGTTAATACTTAATACTGACCGTAAAATTCTTTCTTTCGGCACGGAGGGTTGGATAATACGTACAGTATACATACTTATGAAATAACTCGATCGATTTCATGTGAAAAAAAAAATTCAGCTGTGAGAATGAGATGGACGAAAGAAAAAAGTTAAACGCCGAAAGAAAATTACAGTTGCGAGTGCTCATTTTGAAAATATGACTCCAGAGTTTCTCCCCTTTTTGGAAAGTTTGGAAATAGTTTTTTTTATTTTTTTCGAAGAATATCTTCGGAGATTTTTAGGGTGACCGGAAGGTATGCGCAGGCTGACGTTTGAGCGATCCGTATAGTGGCGGAGAGAACTCATATTATAACTGCAGGTCGACCCGTTACGCTTTGCCCCAAATTAGTTGCAGACGTTCATTTATAACACCGCAGCCATTATGAGTATGGCACAATGCTATTGTGTCCCGTCCGCCATAGTTTGCTGTGCATAGTGCCTATACGTATACATGGGGGCCGTTCTTCTATACTTTTGATGGCCTTAAAGAACGGACCCTGAAATGCCGCCAAACTAATTGAATATTAGGCGTGAAAATTTTACCATTTAAACTTTTAATCTCGATCATGATGCATGGCGGACCGGCGCCGGTGGTCCAAAATTTTCATCTCACGCGCCCCGGGTTCGGACTCGTCATGAGGAATTATTATCTCTTCGTTCGATCATTTTTTTCTGTATCTCATATCATTCATTTTAACATCGTGTGTATATATATATATCGGATTTTAGCCGCTCTATAGACCCGGTAATGTAACGATCGTCACACAAGTACATATTTTCTATGTAAAAGGTGGGCGTGTGTATTTCACTATGTGTATACGTATTATAGTGTTTGGTGATATTCATTTCTCGTTTCGTGGAAGAGACAAATTCGTTCGAGATTCTCATTCGATCTAATCTGCTGTTTGTACACCAGCTGCAGTAACGCAGGAATAATATATGCCTATAAAGATACACCGTAAAGTCGGATTCGTATCTTACACACATCACCCAACCTAATCCGAAGAAATAATTTCACATGGGAGACGGGCGGTAGTAGGCTGTGAAACGCATTCGTTATCAAATTAAGTTGAGGGGAGAAGTTAAAAAATTCTTTTTAGGAAAGTTAGAAAATTTGAAAATAAATTAATGCCACATATATATGCAGAAAACTGATGCAGATACTGCAGGGTTGAAATTATCTTTCCTTTCCTTTTTTTTTTTTTTTTTGTTTCTCTGAGGAAAAAAGAAATGCATTTTAATCCCGAAAGAGAATCATATTTTATCATCATAGCAGCGGGACTACGTATAGATATAAGCTAGGGTTGTACGATATAAACTACCTAGGTGAATTTCCCACGGTTTGATGGCGGTTGCCCTTTGACCGCCTGCCGTGCAAAATATGCCAAGTGCTTTAGTAAAACGGGTCGCGCGCACAGTAGTTTCAGAACAGCTAGAGGTGGGGTGGTTTTATTTTTCCTCCTTTCGTTTTTCATTTTTTCATTCCTGTATAGTTCTCCGGCATTGTTTGTTGGATATTTTAATTAGTAATTTGAAAAGAGCTAACGACGCGGGACGTGAAGTATAATATAAGAGGCGAATCAACTTCCGATTGCGTTATTCATATTGAAAGAAATTACCGAAAAAAAATAAAAAAAATGGGCCATGCAGAGCCGGTCGCGTTACCGGAATTTTTACCTCCAAAAAACCAAATTATAATACAAACTGTGTGTTCCCAAGGTATTTGCGATCTCCCGAGTATTCTTCGGTGAAAATTTAAATGTACATTGAGATTACGTCACGTAGCCTACGGGTATCAAGAGTACAGAGTAAAAGAGAATAAAATACTGGTAGCTGCAGGTATATACAATATATTACATATATATTTAACTATATACATTGTACATATGTATACACTTCATTTCTCGTCTCTGCACTGGCAGTTACTGCAGTACAAGTGTATGAGCGGTTAAAAATTTCGAGGCAAAGTTTAAGCCCGTTTTACCTGAAACCACAAGTTTTTCCAGAAATACTTAATTTTTTTTTTTTGTTTTTCATTTTACTTCGTTTTATTTGCTTCATTTTCCTACATCATATACGTACGTATTCGTTCTTTTTTCTCTTCTTATTTTCAGGCCAGGTTTGGCAGCTACCGCAAGAGCCTCCAGAGACTGCAGCGCGCGTAGCTGTCGTAAGGTTTTCGCGCGTATATTTTGTTCCTACGGATTCTAAAAGTTGGAAAAAATGTGGTCGAGTTTCACCCAAGGCCGCAAAGCTCCCGGGGACCCAGAGCCCCGGCCCAGTGTAGGCGATGTCGAGAAAAAAAAAAAAGAAAAAAAAAGCAGGGCTCGTCGCGCTCGCTGCTCGCTGTTCGTCGTCGTCGGGGAATACTCGGGGAGAATTCGGATTTTTATATACATATACATCTATAAAAATATACGTATACCGCGAAGGATGGCGAGGGGGTGGGGGGAGGGGGAGGAAAGTATAAGGAGGCTAAAGCCGTTGCGGGAGTGCGCCATCGGCGAAGGAGGTGGTTTTTGAGGGAGGAAGAAGGAGAAGGTCCTGGGGATGGCGGTGCGGCGGTGGTTGAAGGAAGTTGCGCGAGAGGTTCGTTGCGTTGAGGAGGAGAAGGGGGAGGGAAAAAGGTTTGAGAGAGTATTGCGGGTTGGAAGAGGAGAGTAAGTAAGGGGTGCGAGGGGGGGAAGAGAGTTACGAGGCTCAGGTGCACGCGGGTACATTATTAAAAACAGGAAACCTCATCATTTTCCCCGGCGCTCATAAAGATATTAAATGGAAACATTATATTATACGTTCGCGTGTGCACCCACACCGGAAAATGCGGCGTCGGGGTATAGAGGAAAAAACGGGAGGAAAGGGAAGTTAAAGGAAGAAAGAGTGTGAGGATATCGGGCGTACGTATTTGCATGTGTTTGGATGCGGCTACGAACGTAGCGGACGACAATTTCTGAAAAGCACTTCGATTTTTATATGTGTCTGATTTTGTAATTGACTACTTCGGAAAAAGTCACGTGTCTAAACTATCGCATACGACGTCGCACGAGATATAATTTACTTGAATTCCAAATTCTATCTACCTTTGACGTACCTTGCAGCAGGTAAAAAATAAAAAAAATATTTGTATACGTATATGTATAAAAAGTAAGACCCGACCTTTCTTATTCGTACCCTTCTTCCCCTCCGACGGTTCTCACCCCTTTGCGTTTGTTATATCTACGAAAAGGGGTAGGCACATTATACTGTACGGAGACTTGTGACTTCCGTTGACTATTTAAGTTGGCGCGTAGCGGAGCAGTATTGTTCGTTTCGTTCTTTAACGAGCAGGTGTGCTGCAATTGCACCCGGTAAAAGGACCACCTATGCACCCCGAGACCCTGAAGAACAACTTTCCATGGAATTACAAAACTATCTTTTTCTCTCACTCTCTGCGGTTACGGCAACTGGACCTTCTTGTCAAACTGTCGCTGTACTTTAAACTTCAGTTTCTTCTTTTTTTTTTTCTCCTTCCTCTTTTTCCACTTTGTCGGTAGAACCGGCTATAGTACCGCGATACTGAAAGATTCTTTGCGAGGAATCCTACGAAGTTGAGTCTAGACAACGATGATAAGGTTATTCAAAAATGCGTCGCGTGCATTTTTTCGTTTTTTCTTTTTTTCCGTCCTTTGGTTAGTGGAAAAATATTTAACCTGTTTTTGTACTCGTTTTCTAGAAAGTAGAAACATTTTGGAATCCTTCGAATTTTGTTGACTTAAAAATTTACAACTTCCAACCCTATTCGACGTGCACAAAGAAAAATAGAAAATTGTGAATGATCGAACAACAGTCGCTCATCAACAGCGCCGTGCTGACAATGAAAATGAAAATTCTTTAAAGAATGAATTTTTCATGCAGGCGTAAAAGTAATTTAATTTTTTTTTTTTTTCTTGTCATTCTTTTATTTCTTTCACCATTGTATATTCACGTCAGACGAAACTCTTGCAATTAGTTTTAGTCTGGTACATATAATTATTTCGAAAAATTGCTCGTAATTATTAAGCGCATCATGGAATAGCTCTCAATTGTCTACTCTATATGACACAAAACTGCGAACACTCGCTCTCGCTGAAAAAAATATATGTGTACGTATTTATTTAAATTATTCAAATTAACGGTGATAAGTTTAATGCATTTGCATTGTACTCTACCATAATATTTCATTTCATATAAAAATCCTTCCGCTTTTCATCCTTACAAGACGATATTCCGAGATACATAAAAGTGCAGTTGTTTTAATATACCTTATAACACACCATGTATTATAAAATACATACATACATATGTATACAGTTATAATAAGTATAAAAAAAACATTCGTTATACTACAAAACTGATTGGCTCTTCAGTTGTCTAGCATTATTTCTTGATTTTAATAATAGAAAAGATTCAAATCTCCGTCGTTTCTTGGTTACGAATGAGATGAAAATAATGAAAAGTCAAAAAAAAGAAAAAAAAAAAGTAAAATGTTTGTGTTCATTAAATTGCGTTTTGTTTCACCAGGGGAATTTATACTCTGCGGAAAAGAATAATTTCCTTGCGGTATACGGTGGCAAGCTGTTCGTTTCTTTCTTTTTTTTTTCTCTTGTAGTTTTCTTAAATATATTATACATAATTTGCGAGTATGGAAAATTGTGCTCGACGAATGAAATGAAATGTGCGGTCGACCCCGAGTAAAATTTCACCCAGAACATCTGTGCTGGATGTAAGTAGAATGACGATACGGATTGTTCGACTTGTTAAATCGACAGTAATGACGTGTAAATCGAAAAGCCGCGATATCGTTCGGAAACGCAAATATAAAACGACGCCACATACGATATTATTGCCTTCGAATCCCGCGACTCTGCAGTACGACGCCGCGCAATATGTGCAACATATACAGCTATATTAAAAGCTGCGACCGCGACTAAAATCTCAACAAATATGTACCAGCCAGTAAACCGACCCTAATCTTCGGTCCCGACTGCCAGTAAATAATGAAAAACTGTCAATATTGAAACATCTTATCTTCAGCTCAAAAACGACGTACTATATTGTCGTATACATGTACCGTATAATCTATACCTGACAACGCCGCCACTTTGAGGGAATTTCTGATACGAAGAATTCTTAAAACTGTATGACTCAGAGCATAGTTCAGAATATAAGATATATAACGTATTGTACGGTGTCGGATATTTTCCGTATAAGAATAAAAGTTTGTGTAAAAAAAAAATCTTTGCGTATTTTTCCATATACGTATATTTACAGAATAAGCTACCGGTATGATATTCAATTTTAAACCTAACAAGATGTATCAAAAAATTCGTATTCCCTTGGATGATAAGATTACGATAATAATCAAAAGAAGAAATAAAGATGAAAAGATAATATGCGGAAACACGAAATGAAAGATGTAAAAAAAGAGAAATTTTTAAAGAAGTTTCCAGAGTTTTAATTTGAGAGAGAAAAAAAAATTGTTCCATTGCAATTTGATACGATTATCGTACGCCCCTGTTAGCTCGGAGGTTCACAGGGATCAGAAAAGCACCCGGGTATAAAAAAAAAAGAAAGAAAAGATGAATGATAAAAGACAATGAATAATTCCACCCCACGATCTGACGTCTTTGTTCTTGAGGCGGTGCACTGCTCATCGAACAACTCGAAAATTCTTATTCGAGTCAATTTTACAATTTTAAATCTGACAAATGTAACAGATCTTTAATTCAATTGTTACGAAGAGATGAGGAAGTGAAAGTGGTGAAAACTGATGATTGTGGACATTCTTAGTTTACAATCTATTTTTCATCTGAATCAAAGGTTTCCAACAACGATTCACTTCGTCGGTTCCTTTGAGGTTGTAAATTGTTTTTTTTTCTCTTCAAATTCACCGGATCAAAAAATGTATGACAACTGTTTCAGTTCCATTCTAATAAGGTTCAAAAAATTTATTTACCCGGTTTTCATCCGGATATTTATCACCCCCACTACCCATGTCAGAGGTCTCAATTTTTTTTCTCATATCCTTTTAAAAGTCGCCGTTTCCGAATCGGTGCATCGAACTCTTCCAAACGATCCATTTTTCTCATTGTCAGTGTTCCTTTTTTCCTTTCTATCGCTATTTTTTTTTTTTGATTCTTTGAATGAGCTGCTGTAACGCTGAGGTTATGAAAATTTTTGCAAGGATGGTTGCACAGGTCATCGATACGAGGAATATAATAACTCTAGATACGTATATAATAATAGAAATACCGTAACATACAGCGCATTACGTATAATATAACCGACGGTGGAAAAACGGGCGATGTTGCAGTATGGGCAGAGATTTGCGGGAATATTTCTCGGAAGAAAGGCGGCAGAATGTTAGTCAAAAGGGGGTATATATACTTATGTATAGATATCGAAAGGGAGAAGTACGAAGAAGAAGGAAGAGGATGAATTGTGGAGGAATTGAGGAGGACGGACTGTGGACGGTGAGAGCTTAGCGCGCGAGCCTGCGGCAAAGCTCTGTCGAGAGGGATCGTCGCGGTTCTGTATTTCCTATACCAAATATAACACATAAATTCCCTTCCTTCTATCCCGCAGGATGGGGACCCGAGTTACACCATATTCTATCTAGTCTTCTCTTTTCCGTTTCCACTCCTACGCCCGGTTCTAGTTCTCCCTCTACTTCTACTTCTATACTTCTACTTCTACTTCTACTTCTACTCCTGCGAGATTCGTCCCTCGTCAAAACCCCCGGGGGACTATGGGAACCCTCCTGGCTTTCGGATACCTTATACCCTATGTTTTCAAACAGAATGGGTTTTATACGGACCTTCGGAATAATAGGGTCATCGCATCGCCTCGATCATAATTCTCTTAAGTAGATGGAAACGCATTAAACAAAATATGCTAATACTGCGTCGCCATCCGTGTAGATCTACCCCTTGCGTCCATCCGCATGTGTACAACCCCCCATAGGAACGGGATAGAAAAATTATAATAATAACAATAATAACAACGAGTTAAATGAAATAAAAAGCCTACCGCGTACTTGAACCCTCTTTAAAATATATCCCTTGTGTACTTCAAAATTCAATAGCACGATGTACGAATACCATGTATATATAATCGTGCGAGTCCCATAAATGTCCTTCAATAATCGTATAACTATATCGTACTATGTGACGCTGACGATGCGAATTTTGGTCGAATGAAAATTAAATCGAACGTGAAATTAACCTGTATATTACGAGCGTAACAGAGACCCTATTAAATTGTGCCACGCAGCCAGCATTACCAAAAAATTTTTCATACCGTCAACGAAAATACTCTGAATAGATTTATGTGTATTACATTATGTGCACATGTATGTAATATACGTACACTTCCCTATAGTAAAGATTTCTATTATTTGGTACATAACGGCCAGTCTCCCGCGTTAAGGGTTGAAAGGGTAAAAGGACGTATTTGAGAGACGCCACGATATGGCATCGAATAGAAGAGTCTGGAGAAGGAAGCTTAAAAGCTCAACAATGGTGGCCGCTGGGCATTTCGCGGCACGAAAGGACAAAGAATTCACGCGGGGCAAACAAGGTACATGAATATGCAGGTTCGAAGTACCTACAGGCACTTCAGAAATATCTGAAGCAAATATCTGAATAGAGGAAAAAAAAAAGGTGCGCGGAGTTTTGAGATTCCAGGCTGAAAATATCGGGCTTAAATATTAGTACAAGAGTCTTAAGCGGGATGGTATTTTCCAGGACTCCTTTTGGCTAGAATAATTTTTTCATTTCACTTCTTTTTTTTTTATAAAGAAACGGAAATCGACTAGCGCGTATAGTATTCATAATCGTCAATGCGGACTCGGGGTTAAATGGCTGGCTTAGATTTTGATCGGTATTAAGCTGTCAAGGGTTGGTTTTTTGAAATTTTACCGTCGACCGGGTGAGGCTGGTTAATCCCATTTTTAAATGAACCCATCTCACCCCTGTCAGACTTGAATGAGCCACAGCAAGCTGTGTTTATGTCGGCGTTGTGACTCCTACATAATCCCTCGGGCAACTCGAACCTCCGCACACGGCCCTGTCACGTGTGCGCTGCAGTCCACTCCCTGCGTGATGCGTGAGTGCGCCAAGGGTTTCTATATTTCTTTGCTTTTTCATTTGTCTTTTTTCTTCTCTTTTTTCCTTTCACTTTCCGCTTCTGGTGCCGCTTATAACTATAACCTTAAGTTTGGCGTGCCGTAGGGTAGTTTTTGTCACCTTTCGTCGCCCCGTGAGCACCTGAAGAACCCATGGAATATTGTAAGGGTGACGGACGATCAGACGCTGGAAACGGACAAAAGAATGGAACGACCGAACCGCCCACTTCCATTCTCTTGCTACGCGATCGTTATTAATTCACGTATTTCTGAGCATAATTGTTACTGAATAATATCGTAGGCGTATATCGATAAGTGTTTTTCCGTCATCGCGTCCGATTGCCTTCTAAGGAAGTTATACCAGCCCATAAATTATTCCTACTTCTGCTTACTTAATTACCCTTTTATCATAATTTGCCGGTCTTGCACTTTGCATGTTGGTAATAAATTTCAATAGTGAAACCAAGTGTGTTTCCCTCGCGTTAAGTCCCTCGGGATTGAATTGTTTTCGAAAGTTGTTCTCGCCCTCATGATCGACCGTATCTCCAAGTCCCGTAGGAAGAAATGGTAAAGGATAGTTAGTTCGAGGATACGTTGGTATACCTTAAGAACGAACTTGATTCGAGAACAGCAGTACTATCGGAACGAGAAGTTTTCGAGAGAAGATCGAAGCAATCCTCGAAAGATTGCGCGGCAGGGTTCAACGGCTGATAGATCCATCGATCGATCGATCCATCCACGAACTTATGGCCCTCAAGACTCGATTCTACAGAACGAGGAAGACGCCGGGGGTTGATACGCGTCGCTCGCGGCAGGAGACGTGGGTAATGAGGGCCGGTCGCGCCCTAAGTGACCAGAATGGCGCAATAATTCCTGACTCTCGTGACGTTAAGAGGTTCCTCGTTCTCAGAGGGTAGCGTACTAGGGGTGAAGGAGTGTCGAAGGGCAAAGGGCGAAAGGCGAAGGGATAGAGCGTACGGATCGGAACTACTATACGGTGCAAAACGCACGACGCTCACACCATCACCCTGAACTATATTATTCGTCTACGTACATGGCACAGATATAAATGTGTGCACGTTCCGACGTCGACGCGAGACGCACGTCGCCCCAAATATAGACCCTTATATAGAACTGACCCGACGTCCAATTATAGCCTCTTTGAAGACCGCCCTCAACTTCTTCCTTATGTAGCCCGTCGATAGAAATCCCAACCTCCCATATTATTTTACCTCAATATTTCCGAGGCAAGTACCTTGTATTATCCGCATGATCATTGTCTCAGGGATTCCGTCCGTGTCGTCCCCCAAAATATGCGAGGCGATGGAATTATTTTCCCTACACCTTAATTTTGGCTCCGATCAGAAAAAATGTGCATTTGAGGGCGGGTGTCGTAGGTGATCGTTTTTCCGACGCGTCCTAATTCGAAGCATATAGATGAAATCGATTTACCTCGCGCTGCTATATAAGGATATTTAGAGGGTGTTCGATGCGAAAAAGGGGCGTCACGTGACACGCGTCATGGTCACTTCCGGTCTATCCGATCCTCCCCGACGTCGTACACGTACCAAGAAATTACACATGTGTGGCTATATGGCATTGCACATGTGTGAAATAACAGCTACGTTCGCGTTTACAAATGTGTGGAGGTGTCGGAGCCTCGTACCATTCCAACCATGTATCGCTGCTAGATCGATGGAATAGTCGTGCAAACTTGCATTTGCCGTTCTCTTTCTCTCTACACCCTACCAAAGTCCACAGCCACCTTGTGCAGTACAGTACAGACAGGAATTGACTGACATTTCTACTAGCAGGATTTTAAAGCTCGCGACCCGACGTGAGGCGACGTGCTTTGTATTTTCTTTTTTCCTTTACCCTTCGCTATGCTGACGTTTTCGCTTCCTCGTGTACCTACATGTTTATTAGAGAGAACGTTCGCAATACCAAAACATATTATGGAGACACGGAATTTTCTTTAGCAAAATTTTTTTTACGGACGAACTCACAATTTTTGTTTTTCCTTCCATTTTTATTTTTCACGCAGACCGAAGAGATTTGAAAGAAACAGCGACTTTTTTTTGCATTTCCCGAGTATGTCTTCTACCGTTATTTAGATTGTTTTCTGTTTTTCTCTTCTTTTCTTTTTTTTTAATTTTATTTTTGGGCAAGAAACTTAAAGTATATATTATACCTATGGGTACGTAATCAGCCCCATAAAGTTTTAAAAGTCTCGGTAGTTTAAATCTGAAATTAAAGTTCTTTGATGGCGTCGGCGTGGCTCAGGTGTGTCGCGGTCGGGGGTCTTGAGGCGTCGGCTTCGCAGGCGTCGCGTCGGCTGGGTCGGGTCGGTGTTTTCTAGCATCTATGTGGAACCTACGCGGGTATATACCTATGTGCTCGTGGTGTACGTAGTGTATGTTTATATATACGAAACGGGTCGGACACGCACGCACTACCCGTAATAAGATCGATATAGACCACGCACGCATACCCGCACGCACTGTGTACTATGAGGCAGTATAATCCCGGTAGACGCCATATTTACAACCTGCAGGGCACCAGGCACCGCAAATGCGACTCGTTCTTTCCCCGCTTCGCATGCCAACGCACGTTAGATTACACTCGGCGATGTGACCCTCTTCCGAATCCACAAAAACCACCATCCAACGACCTCCCTCTTCCTTTTTCCTTTTTCCTTTTCCCTTTTCACCCCCCTATTCCCACGTCACACTACGTTGAGCCTGCAACTTAATAATGCACTTATTATTTTATCAATACCATTAGTACACAACGCTAGATTGTACGTACCAAAGCACATTTCTATAAATAGGCATGGGGTATTTCACGTCAACTCGACCAGGTCGGCTAACTCATGACTATTTGAAAAAAAAATGAAAAAAATTTTCTCAATCTATTCCGTTAGAAAATCTGACTTTTCGAGGCAGCATATAGGTGCGTATAATAATCGCTTCACGAAATCTCGATGAAAAATTTCGATAATCAAGTAATGCATGTAATTAGATACAATTTTTCAAGTGCATTTTTTCTATCCTGAAAAAATGAGAAAATGAAAGAAAAATTAGTGAAGGTGAGATCCCGATCGAGTTGACAAGGAATGCCCCATATATGTACAGTGCCGTGCAGGGTAACGAATTTATGATGGGAGAAATAATTCTTACTTGATGACCAGTACATGTTCACAGCATATATAGAGTCCTCCGCGCGCCCACATACGTTTCGAAATTGCCTGGGCATCTAACAACTCTGCATTAATATTTGATTACGTATGAAGTCGTTTCGTTCGTTTGTTTATTACATCCATCTCTACGTACCCATACAGCGAGCTGTGTAGATATTCACAGAGAAATTGAACCGGTCGATTTATTTCCCGATTGAAACACCTATGTATTTGTACAATCGATTTTTACTGCAGCGAAAATTTATTTATAATTTCCCAACAATCTTTTGTAGAATAATTTTTCTCGTCCCCCATTTCTGTACCATATTTTCAATTAGTTATACATTTTATGAACCACCCTCTGGATCGCTGCGTGAGAACTGCGCCGTGCAAGTGACGAAAAAAAGAATGGTAAAAAAGGAAGACGATTCTGCAGGTAGTCCTTTTCGGCCATTTGTCTTTTTTGTTGGGACTAAAGAAGGAGAAAAAGACTTGAAAAAAGATGATAATAGAGAATGAGATAATGTGTAGATAGCCGATGGGAGCCGGTAGCAAAGTTGCAGGTGTTCGTTTTCTAGTTGTCACCCATATAAGCTAAGCATCGATGATCGGTGAGATAGATATTATTTACCCTCGTCCGAAAAAATTCGGAAGATCATCATCTGAAGCAGGCGATCTTCGTCTCAATGTGGACAGGTATACGAAGATCTTTGAGCGCAACGATGAGCAGATCGATTATCTATTATTCGATCGATATGAGCTTACGCATGACGTATACGTGTATAGATCTCTTAAGGTCGTTTCGTTTTATTGTATTCCACAGAAAAAAAAGGTACTGATCAGTAGCTTTGCTGAAAATACTTGAAACGCGATATAATGCCACTTATTCACTCTTGGTAGGATCGAACCACTCGATCAAGGATATTCCTTTACAGGTAGGTACTTTTGGGCTGGAAAGAGATGTATATTTTTTCTTTTCCTTTTTTTTTAAGAAAGAATCGCTCAAAGACGAAAGAAAAAATCAAACAAAAATTTAGTTTTTCAGAAATTTTGATGCCTGATCATATCACTCGATTTTTTCGGATCGGTTCTTCCAAAGTAGAAAACAACGATCTTAGGAGACAAAATTGTGTCGAAATAATTTGGAAAAATTAAACATCAGGATCATCCTTTCAGAGTGTGCAGCATATTTTACGTTACAGCAATTAACACGGTTGATCGGATGTAACAACTTTTTACAAATTTTTATGCTCATCCGATTAAGTGACTTTTCCCGAAAAATCGAAACCCAAAAAACCTGACATATAGGTTTCTATAACGTTTCATATTTTAATCTCCACTTACAGAATCGGTTTGGTTGAAATTTTTGTCAAGTCAAAGATCTATAATACTTGGGACACACCCCCTTAATTCCTTTTGGCAATGTTCGGCGGACGGTTCGTGCGTCAGTAAATCTTTGCCACGTATCTACCTATATCTATATCGAGCATTTAAGCTCGTTGAACGATCTACCGGCATGATCGTTAATAGCGATCGACCGCAACGAAATGTAGCTACGTCCCGTTCTCCGCTTCTCTTGGTTGAGCTGCGGGTCGTGTCACGTGTCCGTTGTATCGTGTGTCGTGCTTAAAGTGTTGTTACTCATTAGTCTCACAGCGAAGCTTGCCACGCCAGTCACTACGTACGCACGTATACCACTAAACAGGTACATAGGTACATAAACATATGTACACAGGACCAGATTTTATACAGTCGCTCGACGACAGCGGATGATCCATCATCAATTTCTTCTTTTAATTAACCGTCTAATATTTTATTTATAGTAACGCGATTCGAGTTACGAGCTGCAACGATGTAGGTTATACGCTCGCCTTCGGCTGTGTACAAAAATAAATAGTCTCGTTAATTAACTTTTCTTATTTTTTTCAGACAACCAGGAGAGGGGTCATAATAATTATATGTACAGGCCTTATAATACAATCTGTCAATCCACCGACGTCTCGGACAGCCCAAAGTCTCGAGGGGTGTATTTTTAATTCGTATAATTATTCGCTGCGAGAGACGTTGACACCCCTTAAAATTTGCTCGAATCTTTCTCAGAAATTTTCTCATAAGTTCAAACGATCACGTATAGTTTTATGTGGTACGATGTACCATTACTTTATGTGTAGCTTGTATAATGCTATCGCCTCGAATTGTAGATAGTCAGTTGTTCGCTGTCGTAGATCGTGAAGGGAATCTTAGATTTTATCATAATTGATACGGGTGCAGTGGACGATAGGATGGATAAAAGTAGGGTCAAGAACGCTACGTGCCTTGAATTTTTCGTTTTTAGGAAATTAACTTCTCGTTGCAGAATCGAGGCGCCATTTCTTCCGAATTTTCATCACTGTTAATTACCCATCAATATTCAACCACGATTTTTATTACTTTTTGGGTTTATATTTACCAGATTTTGAAGATATATAACATACCACATCGCAGGGTGCGGTAGGCTCGAAATCGTTTTTCCTTGAGTTTTTCAATATACGGTGTGGAATGAAAATGAATAAAAAAATGAAAAATGAAAATGGAGGGCAATTAGAAATATAAAAAATTGTTGCCCACCTAATCCGTTTTTAAGTGTTAAATATATTTTCAACTATAACTTCTTCTTCCGGCTTATCCGCCTTTCCGCCGATGCAGATATGTATAAACTGCAAGGCTAGCGGATATCCTGCGGCGGGTTTCTCGATACGTATATCGGACCACCGAGCTGCAGTAACTTTTCGAATTAACGCGTTAAACGACCTTATGACCTCAAAACAATGGATTAGATGATATAAGTTAGAAGTAATTACGCCAAATGCGACTTATAATTAGTTGGCAAGGTTCCCGTTATTATTTTTGGTAACAGAGATGATCGTGTAATTGAATGAAAAAAAAAAAGGTTTAGAAAAAAATTAAATAGACGTGGAGAGAATTAAATTACATTATGGTATATCGGGGGCTTAAAAAAGAGGAGGGCGTAACCCATAAAAGAAGGGGATGATATGCCACCGTGAGGGCGTATCAAAGTAAGCAAAATTAAAAGAACACGAAAATTACTTACCGTTACTCGAAACTGAACGTGGTTCGGAAATTAAATGACCTTATCTAGATTTTTCTCATTTTTCAAAGATAAGCACGCTTAATTAACAAGAGATTAAAAAACCCTGAAAACAAACCAAAGAAAAAAAATTATCTATAAAACACATTTAACTCAAATCCAATACAGTTTTTATGTTTCCCAATCTTGTTGTTCACTATTGAGGGATTATTCGCGCTTAGGTATTGCGGAAACTCGACGCATATTTTTGTGGGTTACGCCCTTCTTGTTCTGAGGCCTTGGTATAAAATTTTGATATTTTATCTCTCCGTGACGCAGGTACTCCGGGGTAGGTATACATAACGATATAATTATAACAAAAGCTGTACTTGTTACTCGATATCCCAAAAATAATTGGGAATCTTATACAATCAATTTAATATACGGGGAATGCCCATGTATATCTGCAGCCAAATTTAACTAACAGCTCGTAACCGTAATACAACGCGTATTAAGAGAACGATTTTTCAATCTCCGATATTTGAAAAATAAAATATACATATATACACATTATATATAATTAAGAACCACCGGCAGAAACAGCCCGTGATAGCTGATGTGCACCGCGGAACCACGTGCCCCACTAATTGCGGTAGTGGGAGGAAAGGGGGGGAATCCCCAGCCTGTTCCCTACTTTTGGAACGTTCTTCCTTTTCCACCCCTGTATAACCGACCCTTGTCCTCCTCTTCGGCGCCCTACTTCGAACGTAGGGCGGCGTGGTGGATCAACACAACCGCACACACCACGATCACCACCGAAGCCAACCAGCTACCCCTCGCAAACTCTCCCAATTTTGGTACCTATCCTGTAGGTTTCAAGGAATCGATTTTCATCTTCACGTTCGATGGCATGCGGAGGATCCTTTTACCTTCTCCTCCACTTTCTTCGACTTATTATTCTCAAGTCATGTCTCCTTGTTTACCGAACCTTTGTTTTCTTCGAGCTCCTTACTTTCTTTTTTTCAATTTCTTTCTCTTCTTCTTCTTCTTCTTCTTCTTCTTTTTCTTCGTTTTCAGCTGGTTAAAGGAATTTTGGTAATAATGAATCTCATGAACTCGTATAAGAATGTATGAAAATATTGGGACTGAAACTTGAAGTTGAATCTTGAGCTTTGTTGGCATCCCTAACCCTAAGCTCAAGTTCGGAACAAATTTTCAACGGAATTCAAGAACGGCTCGAATTTTTATTCCCAAACTACAAACTGCACGCTTTGGAAATTGAAAGGATACGGAAGAAAATGTGCGTTATTTTTAGCCATCAAACTCGCGCTTTAGAAATAGTTCTGCGAACGCCATACAAAGCAAAGTGTATTCTATTTTGAAGGAGTATTCTTCTTTTTTTTTTTTCTTCATTTCATCCATCGTCCTTACGCGAGATACTCGTATATTCGCGGTGCGTGTCCTCGGAAATAAAAACTCGTTTATAACACGAAACCGGAGGATATGATATACGCGCGTGACGTCTACGGATATTACGTCAAAGCTTTCGCTGTTGGTTTCCCATCTAAACGACACGGTATTGTAGTCGATTTTCCGTGACTTTTCCACCAAAAGTGAAGACAGAACCGAGCTTTGATTACGTGACATTGTGAGAGGAGCGTGAATTTTTCCACGTCGTTGGTGAAAAAAATACAAAAAAATAAAAAAACAAAAAATAGAAGAAAACCGACGAACGCGTTGGAAAGTCAGCGAGCGAACGAACACAATTTCCCTCGATGTTAAAAGCAAAGAAAACATTTTCAACGGAATTCTTACGCCGGTCGTTATCCGTTACGAGGCGTGCGTCTTCGCGCGAGTTATACGCGAACGGGTCAAAAGTACACCTCGTAACTCTTTCCACTAGTCAAAAAGATGGCGAAACTTCTCCTTCTTTTCATCCTTTGCCTTCCGATTCTTCCCGATTCTCCGAATCTCATGACCCCAGGGACATTGGCCCTGCACGTTAACGTCGCTGACGTATCCTTGTGTTAGAATTGACCCTCGAAAGCTCTTCCACCAGATCAAAGACAGACTGCAATCGACTAGGTTTCCTCCGTACTTGATGCAATTTACTCTATTACAAAGCTTCGGTTCCGTCACGAACGCGTCCACTCTGACCACATTTCTATACATTTACCTTCCGTGATACTCAACTTTCTATCTACGGGTATTCAGAAGAAAAAAAAAGATTCATTTCGGGCAATACAAGCCCTCATAAAACATTCAGATCTCCGATTCGACCTGTACTGCGTAAAACTAGTGACGATCGAAAATCAGATAAGTTTTTCTTTCTTTTTGAATCTGGAAATGAGATACGAAGGTTTACCTATCTACGTGTTAGGTAGTTCAAGATATTTCGGACAAAAGCGTACCGTGTTTTGTTGGACAGTAACTCCTTTGTGAGTGAACATCGGTCCGGGTTCTACGCGCGAGTTGCAAATTAGTAAAGTAGCCCAAAGGGTGGCGCAGACGTCGCAAGGTTGATAGTAAGATCATGACGTTCTGGTTGCCCGGAACAATCGGTCATTTGATAAGGAATATATATAGATATACGTGTACACCAGGTACGGTATAAGTTTCGTGGCAATTTCAAAGAGGAAGGAATTCCTCTTAGGGGTAAAGATAATGGACATCTTGCATCGGCTGGTTATACCGTGGCGACGTTTAGCTGAGCAGATAAGTGAGCGGATGGACCCAAGCGTTGCGCCCGGTATGAATCTCTGCGATATTTTAGGGGACATAGAGGAAGACGGGGGTTAAAGGGGAAGGACGAACGAGTATCGCCACCCCGCGTGTGCTGATGGCGGTCGAGGGGGACGAGCGAGAGAAATCGTACAGTTCAACTTAGAGAAGATGAGAAAGGAAAAGGGAGTAAAGGGACAAAGACGAGAGGGAGTAGAGCGATTAGCACGGCCCATTGCCCGATGCTGCCTGCCGTGGGACACGGCGACGACCCTGTTCAACTTGGTTCGAGTCCAAAGTACCCACACCACCCGACCTGCGCACCCTTTCTTCCACGTTACCCGCGCTTATTTCCGAACCAAAAGACCAGAAGACACGTGCCGCTTGCTTCTCCTGAAATAAAGATGCTTCATTGTAGTTTCCAAATTATGAAATTACGTCGTGCGTTTTCAAGAATGTTGAAAAAAAAAAGTTTGAAATTTCCATCATGTTTCGAGATCAGATGGACAAATTCGGTCGAACTCGTTGTTACATTATTTCTCGATCATCGATATTTCATCCCCCCTAAAGAATCGATGAAATATTCCACCCCGGTAGACTACAGGGGCACTCTACCTGTGTCACGAGTCACCTCACGATGCCCGAAGGGTTTTTATTCTACCGTCGGAGAATCCCGACATATGTATAAGATGAAAGGGAAAAATTTAGCGAAAGTGAAACAAGTATTCCATTGACTGTAGAGAATCTTTCTTGTATGTTTTTTTATTCTTTATCTATTTTTTACTTTTGATCCTTCGCAAGCGTCTCGAAACTCCCTTTCGATCGCAGGGTCTGTAAAATTTCCCCTGCCCCTCGAAGACTTAAAGAATAGCTGACGCGCGATGGTGCGATGCTAAGGAATATAAGCGGGAGCGATGTAGACTCGGCCCAAGGTGCACTTAGCGCCTGAAGGTAAGACCATAGGGGGTGGGCACAGGGTGTCAGAAATGCGCGAGGTTCTTTCCTCGGCACGTCTCTCCCTGGGACTCTGGTAACTCTGATCGTTGCACCAGCAGCAGCAGCGCAAGAATTAATATCGCCCAGCTAGCTGCTCGCTCGCCTGCCCTGCTCCGCACAACCTACCTACCTATACCTTGCCAGTGTAGCACTCGATTACCCTGGATCTGACAGTGATTTATTATCCAGATGTAATACCGCTGTTCCTTGTATTCGCCAATCGATTGCTCGCGGTAGGTATATAGGTAGGTATATTTTTTAGTCACGTAGGTACGGTACGCCCCACCTCCCCCTTACTCCCTTCCCCAACCCCTAAAAGGTCGACGCTTTATGATTTAAGACCAATTTTTGCATTATATATTTCCTACCAACATGACAGTCTTTTTCAACCACACGCTCTTGCGTATTATACATCATTCTGTAGTGTGTCTGTCCTTTCGAATTTTTTTTTAATCTGCCTTTTCTTTTTGTCTCTTTAACATCACATGTAACCGTTTCCTATGTCATCTTAATTTTTTTTATTTATTTTTTTTTTATTTTTGAATCAACCGCGAGTGAAATCACGTTGCGATTTTCATTGTAATATTATACTATTACATGTTTTCGGCATCGTACGCGATTATCCGTATACGTATATCCTCATAAAGTATTCATTTCTGCACAGTCATATCTGATATACATATTCCACGTGTATCTCCTTTGCATATAACATAATTTGAATTTCGAATCGTATGTATTACAACGCCCTAGATTTGTTTGCTCAACTTTAGATCTGTCTTAGCGCGGCAAGCAGCTGTGCTTGGGTGATAGAAATTTCGAATCAAACCGATGATTGGACACTAAACGTTATGACATGAGCAAATAATGTTCGACGAGTATAATAAGTCGATATTCACGATGCTACGTGATCGATGTCACGAACACGTCGCTCGATTTTGTAAGAAAAGAAATAAGGAGCGTTTGGATTTTTGGGAAATTTTTCGCAGGGTTGAAAAAAGAAATTGCAATAAAAACTACGTTAGGAAAGTCGAATAATTATTTTCACCCCTCTTCAGTTTGTATCACCGCGTTCGTTCTTTTATCCAAAAAGTTTAACTATACAGATCTAGGTTAAGATCCTGTAACGTTGATATCGCGAGGATTAAACGGTTTACGACTTTGTTGTGGGGCTTTGAAATTTAATGCGATAAGTACAGGTTATCGTGCTACATCATTGACTGACGACTGGTTGTTATACAACGTTATTATATTTACTAAAGCTAAAGCTTAACGCGTTTAATGACCTCGATTCACATACATGTGGCTGCAGTCTAGTCGGAGGTATGTAGTGTATAATTGCATACTCGTCGATGCTGACGTTGGAATTTGGTCTACAAAGGGCGTTCGAGGAGAGAGAAAAAGAGAACCGATTATTACCAAATCCAGCAATAACATTTTTTTTTTAATCCGATCAGTAAAACCACGTATCATTCTACTTCGATGAATCATTTCTCTGTTCTGTTCTGAGAATTATTAGTACGATTATTTTATTTAGTTTTCTTTATAAGGCTGGATGAGTAATATGTTGCGGAATTTTCGTTGCGTGGTAAAAGTCGATAATGAAGCTTCGGCACGTAAATTCGAAGAAAAGTATAAAATTACTGATTATTTACTTCGATATCCACGCAGCTTGAAGATAATCTTTTACAATTACATTACCGCGCCGGATATATAGTGTATACCTACATACGTTTTACAACCCATCAGAAAATGAGAATATAAAAATTGTAGTATCTAAAAATGAAGAGTAAATTTGAAGAGAAAAAGAAATGTAATGAAAAATACCTTGAATTCTAATTCATCATTCCGTCCGGTTCGTATGTGTATACATATATAATTAATCGACGTGATGGAACGGTTGAAAATATGAACGAGAAGTTCAATCTCTTCAGAGGTCAGTGAAAAGTTGTAAATTAATTGAAGGCGCCTTGCCCAACAGCAGTGGAAGCGGCGGCAGCACCAGATTCTCAAATCAAGATACAATCTGCTAATGGTTCAGTGAACCGAAATAGAGTTGAAGTAGAGCTTGACTAAATAAAAACAAAAGCTGGTTTCGAATATATACGATCCGAAAATAAAAAATATACAATAAACAAATAAAATTAAAGAAGAATCCGGAATCAGCCTCGTTGCGTTTTGTGGAAAAAGACGCAGAAACTTTTTCTGAAAATTAAAAAAACAAGTTGAAAAATTTCTATTATCATCAGGTATCTTGATCAATTTTCAAATGATGGGGGAAAATATGTAGATAGCTATGTAAAATTGACTCCATACGTAATTATTACGACGACCACGTTATTAAACAGGAATGGAATAAAAAATCACTATGACTTGGCAATTTTGTTTTTATGGTACCTAACGCGCTCTATATAAATAGTTAAACTTATACCGGCGAAGGGAAAATTTTCATCCGTGATATGTCCTCGTAGCTGAAAACTGTGGGGTGTAAGAGTGGGAGCATACTTGAAAGTTTCCTCATTACTTTTTATGCCTTCAAAAGGTAATCATAGCCTCATCACTTAAACATCCCCACAAATGAGAGGGATCTCTCTCTATACTACCCTTCGGTAGTTCAGCGGTAGTCAGAAAATCCACGGAGTTTGCCGCCAAGATTGAGTGCGCAGGGCGTTCCGTATCGAAATATATAGTATCTGTTATTATTCCTCCACGTACTTTCTCGCTTCATCTTTCGACGGAAAATGACATTTCTGTTTTGCTTTTTCCGACTCGCTATTCCGAGCTTCGAATGAATTTGAAAAAAAAATCAAATCTGGTCATAAAAAAAAAGTTATTTTCAAAATACGAAACGGTTATACGTGCCCAGATTATTTTTCGATCTTGTGAAACATTAGAGCTTTTTTTTACACTTCCTCTAGTTTTTCTCTTTTGTTATTCCGGAACGTGGGTTGACACGTTAAAAGAATCTGTACATGCGAATGGGTTGTGTATCTATATTAGTTTGTGTGAAACGATATCGATATAATCACGTCGTACCGAGGTAGACTTGCCGGTATAATTCCGTGGGCCAAAATACAATTTCCGGTCGTTCACTCTCGGTGTTCCTAGTCCCTCGAATACCGTGCTGGTTGATTCCCGGTACTCCTCTGTGCAGCACGCGATTCCCAACGAGGATGACGACGACGACGACAACGCCTCCAGGGATGACAGCGGTGACAACGGCGCCTTATCAAAGTCAACAAGACACTATTAATCACTCCTTGTTTGTTAAGCTGCGTACACACCTGCTGCCGCAATATCCTGTGTCTCCAGTTTCACAATTGCGGGAGCTGGGGGTCGCTGCGTGGAGAGAAATTGTCGTTTTAATATCTTGCCAAAATTTTATTCACCGATCCATTTATTCATCTTCGAATAATAATTTGTCCTGAATTTTTTTCTTCCTCTTGACGTCCTGTTTTTTTCACTCAAAATTTAATACTCATAAATTGCAAAAAATGAATACCCGTGTATATCTGCTTGAGCTCCTGCAAAGTTGAGATACATTTTATTTTACATGTCCAGAGCAGAAGCACGGGAATTAGGAAATTCGCATTAGCTGGGGATTAGATATATTTGACATGGGACCAAACCGCAGGGCTAATCCGAAAGATGATAATGATAAATTATGGCTTCTTTCGCCGCAATATTTCCCCTCCTACTAAAATCCGTAATTTCTATATATTTTTTTTTCCATTTGATTTTGTTACTTTTATTACTTTCTTTTTCTCGGTTCATCGTTACATACCCATACCGGGGTTACGAGCGTCTCTCTGATAATCGAAGTCAAAGGATGCTCGTGATTTATCAAGCGAAACCCTCGTCGCTGCTGCGCCTCATGATTATTCCTTGGTTATTTGAGGAAAGTGCTCCGGAAAGTCGGCTTGACGATGTCGTGTGGTGGTATAGCTAGCAGGACTGAGTGACATTTGTTTGCTTGATGGTTTCCAAGGCGAAATCTGCGTATAGCTTCCAAGGTCCTTATAAGAGTAAGAGCTGCTCCAAGGAAGTATAAGGAAGTAAGGAATGAAGGAATCTTGATGAAGGCAGTCTCGCGTGAACCAAAGATAAGCAGAAGAGAAACGTTGTCTGACATATACACGTACATACATAATATATACGTACAAAATACAATAGAATATGTACAATGTACATACCCCATACATACCTATATATAGACATACAATTTGGAGAATGATTTCTTTTGCCGTCTGCAAATGTTAAATTTCTTTTTTTTTCCGTCCGTCATTCGACACCTCCCCTTTCCACGTTTAATACATCAATGCACTGACTTAGCCTTTTCAGGACAGGACATTTCATAGCCCTTCGTCTCCTATTTTACTTTAGGGATAAGGAGTACACATTGGCATACGTATGTACTGATTGTCCTCACAAATAATTTTCAATGTCGTCTGCACCTGTTGTTCCTCTTATCTTAATATGCTTCCATTCCTGAAGAATAATTAGATTCCTTTGTCGTAGAGTAATGGATAACAAGAAAAAAAAAAAAAAAGAAAGGAAAAAGAAAAAAAAATTAAGAGACGTAGAAAGAGACGGCATTGTCTATTACACAAAACCATAGAGTCAGTTTACAAATCCTTCTTTAAATGCTAACTACATATATATTACCGCATGCCGTCTCTTTCTATATTCACTTCTAAGACAGCGAGTGCAAATGAATAGGAGGTATGAGATGATAAAAAATAAACTAAGATAAAATGAGAGGAGAAAAACAAAATTCAAAAAAGTAGAATAAGATAAACAAATATTCGTCTCCGCCTTGATTGAAGTAGAGAAAACCCCGAACAATAGAACAGGGAAATTCTGCGCTTTTCTTTGTACGACGATAATTGTCATCGGGGGTCGAGGGGAAACTGTGACGTCATGACAAACACTGCAGTTGCTGAGAATGAAATCGAAAAACCGGTAGATTCGCGAGCTTTAACAGAAGGTAAAAGTTCATCGTGATCTCTTGGTAGTTTTTTTTCTTTTCTTTTCTCTTACTTCTTTTTGCATCGTTTTTTTCTTTTACCGTAGGTAGGTACTAACTATATTTACACAGTTCAACGTAGTCAGACAGACGGGTTACGTTCGTCGTTTTATCATCATTATTACAAATTATTCTTTTTTCTCGCTTATTCTTTGACCTTTTTTTTTTTATTTTATTTTACTTTATTTTTTTTCATTATTTCTTTCTTTCGCAAGCGCAGAGGGAAAAGACGGAACGAAATAAATGGTACCTACGGTTTTTATCCTTTTGGAACGTTTTGTAATGGGTTAGGTGATCTTAATATAAGCGGTAAAAATGTCCAGACGTATATGTATATAAGAGAAAAAATTATTCCCTCCTAATTCTAGTTCTCTCTATATAATGTCATTCTCAGCGCAAACCTGTATTTTATACCCACCTATACGTTGTATATATACGGAACGAAATTATACATTATTAAATCAGATTTAAATTGTTGTCGAAAAACAATTTTTGCGTGACGACGCGGTTAACGGCGAGACGAATGATTCAGAAATTATTCAGAGTGAAGAAAAAAAAAGAAAAGAAACAATAATTTCATATCACCTGCAAATTAAATCAGCTGTGAAATGGATAATTACTTAATTTTACAGGAACACGATCATATACGAGAGACCGAACGTAGATGCATCAAATATCGCTTGATTATGTAATACAAGACGCACATATGATGCAATAGTATAGATCGCATAGCATGATAGAAATTGAAAAGAGTTTTTCCTCGCGAGTTGGTAACCGAGAACTTTATATTGCGTTTGATTTTAAAGAGGAGCCTCGCGGTGCAAAGGCACGACCGCTGGGGGGGGGGGGGGGGGAGAGACAGTAAAGTAAACGAGTTCGAACGACGTTTTATATTAAACCTCTGCTCTGTCTGCGATTCACGGCGGGCAACTCTCTTCAAATTAATCCCGAATTCGTCTGATTGAAATGAACGCGGCGATGCCTCGAAGGCATAATAACCATATACCCGTACATTTTCGAGTGCAGAGGGCATGATAAATAATCGTTGTTCCTTACGCCGAAATTTCGGTCTGCTGATTTTTCAAAAAATTTCTGATCCGTGGATTATCATTTATAGCTTTTATTGTGTGGATATAAAGATAAGGAAAAAGCCCAAATTGATATGGAATGTGTAATTTTCTCTGATTAATAACTTCTTTGCCGATAAAATACTCAACTTTTTTTCCCTGCCTGCAGACGATATGGGAATGACAAATAAGATTGATTCGCGAAAAAATTATCCCGTGTATATTTTTTGAATCTGTGAT
The DNA here is from genome assembly GCA_963932425.1 of Athalia cordata. Taxonomy (NCBI): domain Eukaryota; kingdom Metazoa; phylum Arthropoda; class Insecta; order Hymenoptera; family Athaliidae; genus Athalia; species Athalia cordata. Next base: position 30,509,158 of record OZ010626.1, on the reverse strand, counting down.
GCGCGTACGCCAAATAATCTACGCGCCAGACGATTTGCTGTTTCGATTTTCACGGAAAAAAAAATTCTAATATCTTCTGCTCTCGATAGGAATCCGCAGGTGATCGAATTTCTACCACGAGCAATAATAAAAGAACAATCAAAAAAGAAGAACAATCAGAAAGGACAGAAGCGACAAGAAAAAAACACTGGAAATAAACCGAAGAGAAATTTAAAAAAAAAAAAACAAGTAAAAAGATAAATTTTACAAATAGAGACCAACCGAAAAAAGCAAGAAGATAAAAAAAAAAAGAAAAGAAAACGAAAGTAGACCTCGTTGACAAAACTCGTAAGCGCACTTGAAAACGTTCGAAGCGTGTATAGATTTGAATTAAGAACGGACCACGTCATTCATGGAACAGAATTGCACAAAAGGTTGAACAATGCGCGTCGAGAAGGCCTGTGCTCTTTCTCCTTTTTTTTTCTCTCTTTTCCCCGCTCTCTCTCTCTCTCCCCAAATCTCTTCTCTCTTTTTACTCTCATTCAGAGTCTGGAATGGAGCGAGCCGAAGCGGTTGAATGATCTCCGTAGCAGCAGCAGCAGCAGCAGCAGCTCTTGGGACCTTTGCTTGTCGAGGGCAACGCGATAGGCCTTCTATCGGCGGAGGGCCTGAATAGGCGAGGGCTTCCTGGGAACCAGATAATCTCGCTTATAATGCTGATCTCAAGTATATTCCCCTCTCCCTCTGCCCCCCTGCCCCCTGCCTCCCCTTCCTCCACGCCTCTCTCATTCTCCACCGAGTTTCCACCGCCCTCTCTAAACAGGGTGAAACGCTGTGGATGGAGATCGAGATCGAGGCAAGAAGCGAAGCGCCCATCGCCAGACGCAAAAACTCCAACGTTCAAGATCTGATGAATAAGGGAACACACCAACCCCATCCCCTCAAAACGCGATACGTGCAACCTATCACCCTTCATGTCGATATATGATAATAATCACAATCATAATAATCATGTCGATAACAACAGAAATCAACATACGAATCTGATAATCGATTCATTTCTCATGGGGGTTGGATTCTGCGGAGATTTGTTTGTGATTCCGGTTCCAAATAGGGCTGGTTATTTTTCTTTTTCACGATTTTCGTAATTCTTCAAACTCGATACGTAATATTAAATTCAATGCAAATAATTCAGGTACATGTTTCGCAATACTTTAAGCAATTGTAATACGCGACCATAATCCTAACAATGAAATCTACAATCTACTGATATTTTAATTAGGAATAATTGAATTTCTAAGATAACGTTGCGAAGGCCAGTTCGTTTGGCGTCGAGTTAAATTAGTGGAAGTAACTATATGGTATGGAAACTATAGAGATAAATCTACAACCAAATTTGTATTCTTTCTAGTGTATTTAATGTAAACACCTTGAGACGTTTATTAGAGTTATAGTGGTCGTTTAGTTAGTTTTAAGGTCTCGTGGTTAATAAATTTTTTTACTTCGACGACGTTATCGTGCGACTAATCATCATGCCCGAACAGCTATTCGTGCAAGTTTCAAAGAAAAAAAAAACCGAAAAAAAGAAGAAGAGGAAAAAGAAAATCACCGATTGTAATTAATAGGGGATGGTGAGAGAAAAAGGGGTGAATTTTTAGCGGATAAAAATGAATAAAATTCATTTTGTATTACATACCTTCTATACGCAGAGGTTGAATATCGTGAGAGTATGTAGAGACCGTGGAAAAAAAAAGACTATTTTAGTTATCTCGAGGGATAGCTCGATCTTCTTCGGACCTTAAGGCGAGTGCCTTTTGGTCAGACGTGTACAACCCATACGGGCGCTAAGTGACCGATAAAGCGTTTTAAAATCCAATTAGAACCTTTTAATGCTTATCTCAAAGGTCTCTTATGGTTAAATGTGTGGAGAGATGAGATGTAATACGTAGAATATTAAACTTGTGTGTGGGATTGGGAACGATATAATATATATTTAAGCGTGCGGAAGACAAAACACCCACATAAAAATTACATGCTAATTTATCTTTACAAATTTTAAAAGGCGTTAACTAGGTATCACCATGTCCACGAATGACCAGAACAAGAAAATAATGAAAACAAGAAACAAAAATTCGTTCCGAGATAACTAAAAACACAGAAAATCGTACCAGCATATCTCTGGTAAATTTACGATAGGATTAACAAATTACACTAAGCATTTTGGTTGAGCGAATTTGACGGTGTATAGGTTACGTGGTTTACGAGTGGAATTAGTTGACCGAGCTTTAGAAACTACTGCGAGGACGTAATTTTAGAAGCGAGACAATATGCCTCGCGATTAAAGATGTAATTGCAGGTAGAGAAGCGCGCGCGACCCGCAGGACACAGGATGCAGGACAAAAGGAAAGAGTGAACTACACTGCCTACACGATTGGGAGGATAAACACGTCCGGCCCATCTCCTCCTCCTCTTTGTCTCGTTCTCCGTTTCTCTCCAACCGTACGTTGTGCTCTCGAAGAGAAGCGTATCCTCACGTATGCGGCACATACGTATATAGTCTACGCTTTGGTATGTGCTTGATAATATGTCCATGTACATTTTACAAGTATAGGTATAATATCTGCGGGACGATAGGTATAGGCACTGAAACTACTGCCACTGGTAATGGCACACGAGTGCGGGAAGACAGATATACATCGGGACATCTATAGGAAACCGGTGAACCTCACGGGTTTACTACATCTGTCCGGACGTTATAGCCTGTCTTCAATGTTCCAGTCTGCTTGAACCACACCGATTAGAACAGAGTATAGTCTCTACTGTATTCGCAAACCATAATGGGGCCACGTGTATGGCTACTCAGACAAAGCACAATAATTAAGGTGTACTTAAGCTAATCTCGAACGGTCCACTGATAAGTGTAATTAACCTGCAGTGTACGGCAAGGAAGGATAGAAAGAATTAGAGAAATTCGAACAGTTTGGAATTTGGTAGAGTAAGCAAAATTTTCCGGAAATCATCCTTTGGAGACAGTTTCCAATCGAAAAAGCACCGAACAGTCTGTACCAGTATGAAAGATGTGATGATTTTCAAATGATGTGGTTTTTTCGCCCGGTAATATTATGGAGATATTTGAACAGGTAATATCGAAGGTGCAGCGAAGGATAAGGGGGTGGTGGATGAGTTCGGAGCGTGAACTCGGTAGAAAGATAAGTAGGATGGCATATTGATTGCTACTGACTCGAGACTCGAAGCGACTCGAGTGAAGCCGAGGTTGGCGTCGGTTGTTTGTGGTGTTCGTTCGTTGGTTCGTTCGTTCCTTCATTCGTTCGAAACTGAGGTAACCATCAGCCGCGGTGTGCGCGCGAAGGTCGTAAGAGAGTGAGGTGGATTGAAATTTCAGGTGGAGAGAAAAGGATGGAAATGAAGGAGAGTCAGGAGCACCGCAAGAATTACAACCAGATCGATATGAACTTGCGATAGTTGCCACCGGCACGAGCGGCGCTCACACCCCTGAAAACTACCCCATTACCAGCATTATTATACCACCGACTTGATGCAGCACCAAACGTCGCCCTTGGCCCTCCTCAACTTCGACCACCGCTATCCTCTCGTCACGTTCTTTCCTCTCCACACACATACGACCTGCTTTTGTGTAGCAAAACGTACCACCCGCTGGCAATAGAACCTGCACTGATTGGCTCCTTTGACCTTGCAGGCTTACGTGTCCTTTAGGCGAGCTTCCAGCCTCGAAAGACGTGACCTTCATGACTGACCTTTGACCTAGATAACCCGAATCGTACGTATGCACGAAATCTCGTTTGTCCAGGTATCATCAGATCAGAGTGTATGACTGTACATGCAGGTTATTCTTCGAAAGAATTTTTCTTCAGTTTTTTTACTTCTCTCACCCTTCATGGGATATATATTATCCCAAGCGGGGGCTGTTGTATCAAAAGGCTGCAAAACTTTGACGGAGGTTTTGAAATTCCTTAAATTTTACGCTCTGATCTCCTTTACTAACCGCACTACACCGTTCACATCGCTAGATATTCTTACTTGAGGAAAATTCTTGAACACCCTCAAGCAGACGGTTTCTCGCTACCGCAAGGTATTTAATAAGCACCCGGTGTTCGGTGCAGAGCGTACAACGTTTTCTATACTACTTTTGCCGTTGCCACGTCAGAAGATGAAGAGAAGACGGGGGCCTTAGAACTTCACCGGGATTGCTTCGGACCTGAAATTTCAAGTGGCAATTTACCCTTCGACTAATTTACCAGGACAACCACGAAGGGATCGCACATCATGGTTATTTGCGTATAAAGTCGATATAAATCGATTTTTCGAGCGGTAAAACATTTAGACATAACGATCAAGCACTATTCAAATAATGGAATCTTCACAACTGTATTCATTCCTTTAGTTTTCGAACTTTTGGTAAATAAGAATAAAATTAAAAAAAAAAAGAACGGCTACTGATGCACAGGAAGCTCGGATTTGGTACTTCCAAGAACCTCTACACATCCTTATAGTTAGCCACTAAACGTTTTCATGGCGGAGACGATCCGCATGACTTTGTGGGTTTAGGGATGGCGGTGCAGAGAAGGGTGACCGTAGCGAATATATGGGTTAATCCATGATCTTGGGGCTTGAAGTCGTCGTTTACCGTTTCCCATCCTTGTTATACTTGGTCCTTAAATTGATAGGATCTAAATGTCGAGGTAGTGCAGCGTAACAGATCGTGACATAGCGGGTATATTATAAAAGACAAGTAAAGTAGTCATACAGGGTGTTCGAAAGAAGATAGGAGTTTATTATCGTTAATAAAATCTGAACGAGAAAACGAATCTCTTTTATAGGCAAAGAAATTTTAGATGAAAACTATAGAAACAGAGCTTGCGATTCATTTGGTTCGAAAGAATTCTTGAACACCTCTACGTAAAGAGCTTTTTAAATAATGCAGACTTGGGATAAAAACCAAAGAACGAATAATGCAGAAGATTTTCGAAACTTCTAACCATAAAACGAAAGCTCTATACTACCTACTTGTCACAATTAGAGGAGAAATTTTTTAGAATTATCGTTCGCGTGTTCAAATTTAATTAACATTTTAAAATGGGCCACCTTGTATATATGCACGCCATAAAACAACCTCGCATATGGTAGTTTCGGTAGTTATACCTATATGTATATAACTCAAATGGGAGAGTCCTGAAAGAATGGGAATGAAGGTTAAGAGCCGGAGAGAGAGTTTAAGGAGGAAGACACCCGCGACGGACTCGCTTTATAGCCGCGATTCGTAACGCTAGTTAAACGTCGTCCGTCCGCCACGTGGTGCTTACGCGGCCCGGTAAAAGGCGTCGCTCATTTTTTCCCCTGTTGATTTTTTTAAATCCTATTTTTTTTTTTTTCATTTTACGAAACCATTTTTCGTTTTTTTTTTTCGTCTTGAAGATCTTCTTTTTTGTTTTTTTGTTCTCTTCTCCACATTATGGGCCGGTGCACTACGGCGCGGCGCCCGCATATCTTGGAACGGAGCGACTCTATAAGCGCGTCAAATAAATTTGTAACGTTAGACTTGAGAAAAATATTTCACGTGCAAGGGGGCCCTGTGGTATACGTACAGAGCCACATGCCTTTACGCAGAGAAGATGCGGAACGCGTCAAGCTGCCGTTAACAGGACGAAGGGAAAAAGAAGTTGAAGCTTCTGCCGCCCCCAAAAACTTCGTATCGTTTTACTACCGCGATGCAAAATATCAACATTTACTATATATCCAGCTGCAACACCCTCTCTTCTTCTAAAAATTTTTTTTGCTGCTTTTTAAGACTTGCAACCGAATATAAAATACACCGCATCTGTGTGCGTAGAACTTGTTCTTGCGTATACGCTATGAAACTGAATAAAAAAAAGGAAGAAAAATTTGTAAAAACAAAAAAAAAACGTAATAATAATAACGGTGGGTAAAAGTAGATGGTGGATGGCGCGAGCGTGGTTCCTCGAGGAGGGCAAGGTGTCGGGTCGACGTTTCCTGTTGGATGGGGATATTATCAGCTTAGGGTAAATTTTCAAGGGCCCTATGATTATCAGGAACTAGTAGCGCGACGCTCTTCTTCTTTTTCTTCTCCCTCTTGTATCCCTTAGTTCCTCGTCATGGGGCTTCCTGTGTTTACGTCGCTGTCTAATGTTTCGTTACACTTCAAGTGCGCGCGAACGTCTTCGCTGACAACTTGTCAGCTTCTGCCCCAGAAAAAGAGAGGAGAATAAGAAGAAGATGAAGAAGAAGAAGCTCCTCCGTGATACCAGGCATATGGATATCGTCTGTCATCGCCGTCCGTTCGGCCAAACTTACAAATACACACTCCTTGAGTCCTACTCATAACCGTAGGGTGGAATGACGTTCACGTTATCGTTTCACCCTCACGTACATCAAATAATCTAAATTTTTTTACAGATTCTCTCAGAGAATAATCCGCTAACCGAAGCATTTAGAAACTCGATCATCGAGTGCGTGTAACCAAGGAATAATTTCGGATTGAGGAAAAAAATAAATTAAATAAAAGTAAAAAATCAAAAGACCAGATCCTCTTCGTGGAAGCGTTAAAGTCCCGTATACACTACACTTCGCTGTAAATGTATGTATAGTATACGTCAAACAAACAAAAGAAGACGTTTGCTGTAGAGATGAAACGGACGACGTGCTAACGGAGTTGAACAATCACACCCGTTAATACTCAAGAGCGACGAACAGACAGACATACGAACAGATTTTCAGGGTCACGAAGCTTCTTTCTATGTGGGAATGAAACTCATCATCTTGAAATCGTACATCGAGCAATATGTTTTCGACGCAGTGATACGGGGGGAAAAAGATTATTTTTTTTTCTTAACTGAAACTAAAAAGGACTAAGAAACAAAAGAAAAATAAATCTCAGGAAATTAGGAAGCTGATGGCCGATGAAGGGAAAAACGGACCGGGCATAAAAAGATAGGAGAAAACGTTGGATTTATAATACTCGATATTACTCCGTTTCATTAGCTGGCTACTTAGTTTAATGCGATTATTCTCATAATGACTTTCAGTCTCCTATCTTCCAGCTTTCTCTATTCGACGTACTTTTCTCTCTCACCCTTATTCTCTTTCTCTCTTTCAAAGTAGGGTAGAGGCTCGTAATTCCTACTTCAAGTTTTGAAGCTTACAATAACAAGGAAGTTTAGTACAAAGTAAAAGAAAGAGAGAGAAAGCAAAACATTAACAAAAAAGGATCAAAAACAAAAAAAATAAAAATAAAACTACCCCCGAAATTTCTACCGCTATGAGTTTTCCGGCCGCTTATTCAAAAGCGTTAATTTTCATAAAACTTTTATAAGAAACGAGGAAAAAAACAAAAATTACCGACTGCATAAATAAGTATATATGTAAAATAATCTACTTAACTCACTTTTGATTGTGGATCTTTAATAACATAAGTGTTTGAGTTTAACGAGGTCATTTCTCGGGTCACGTGAGACGCAAAGGGTTTTGGCTCCACCGATGAAAATACCATTAGGAATGGAATCGAGGAAACCTCCGGGTGAAACTTGGCACTTAAAATAATTGCAGAGCGATCGCGTTTCCCGAACGGGTTGGCGGAGCGTAGGAAAGTGGAATGAAAATGGAAGGGAACTAAAGGGAAGAGAGGAAAGGAGATTTTGCCCGAAATGCATAACTCGTACGACAAATTACCGAAGCAAACTTTACCCAGTTATATCGCTGGTAACTTATAAGTACGATAAAAAGTACAGTAATTCAAATGAGCGAAACTGGGTACATTATATCCGTTCGAGTTTTACTCCGGTTTCTATACCAGCTTCCATACTCGGGTTTTAATAAATACAAAGCTCCGATATCCACGAATAAATTTCTTCGATGTACAAATAAAGTTGGTAACTTTTATATACACGTATTATTATTTCATGTGAAATAGTTTACCCACCGCGCCGTCGTGAAATCCATATAATGTTTGAACTTTACTATTTAATCGAGTTGAAATTATACCTAGAACATATAATGACCTTTAATTTCATCACTTTACTATTCATAATTCATTAGTAATTTCTAAGTTTGTCAGCGCTCTGAATTGACGACGAGTACAATGTGTTCGTTTAATAGACACGCATACCTGTAGAAAGTTTGTTGAAAGTTGATAGAAAACCACCTATTATCGATATTGATCGTACCGGTATGGAGGAAACGCTGAAGGAGTAAAATCGTGACGAGATAATGAACGACTTATCGTTAGTTGGTCGTACTTTAAGTTTTCATAGGTGAATTTTTTTCAAGCGACGTTCAATAACGCACGAACGCATTCATACAATTGGTACGGTTTAGTTCTCTCATCTCGCATTGCATAATTCTACAGGTATAAATAATGTACGGACAGATCTCGTACGTGTTATACAATACGAAACAGTTAACATTTCGCTTCAATTCACAAGGGTAGATAGAAATAGGCGAGCATAAGACTATGTGAAGTACCTATGAAGACATTAGTTGCACGAACAAATGGGTACAGTGTTGGTATACGAGGTAAATGTACGTACACGAGATAATACCGGAGCGAAATGTCAGCCCCGTATAAGTTGAATGTGGCGAAACGTAGCGAAGACAATGGGGCGCTGTGCTTGCAGCAATGTTCACGTCTCTTGTATATACCTATACGTGCATACCTATTATAGCGACATGTGCAATTTTTACTTCCCTAGCTCATGGACTCGCTTTTCTCATCCCTCAGTCCCATCTTTCTCCGTTACCGTCTTTTAACCACCAACCCGACCAGTCGACACACAACAGACAAGAAATTTCCCCTCATGTGCATCATCTTCCTTCTCTATAGTCTATGGTATGAGGCTAATTGGTCTAATTTCAACCGGGACTTAGGCAGATGTAGACGCAGAACGAACGTCGTTACCATTCATATACTGTGACGTATTACGTTGTTACAATAGTCGCTATTCACCCCATTGTTAGATGCATATTAGGCACACCGGCGCGATGATTTAAACGTGAACTTTAGATCTTGATCGATTTTTGACCCATGGTTTTAACTTGGAACTAGGATTCTTCTTGACGGGATATAAATTTTTTAGAGCAATGAAAAAAATTTCGATCTCCAATTAGGTGTAACAAGGTCAAGATCAATTTTGGAGTTCCAAATTTCCACAGATGTTTATCGATTTTTTCCTCAAACGAGTCACCGGTGTCACATGATTTTTCTATACCCTGTACATCGAGAAACTGTATAGAACAGAGAACAATCATCCATATGGACACGTTTCACCGCGACCCGTTTTACAATTGCACGTATGCAGAAACGTACGCATATATTACCGCTAGTGTTTGCAATTGTAACAGCCTTTGAGAAGGTAGTACGCTTAGCGCATTGTGCCCTTTCATTAATTACGGTTCTGCAGGACGCACGAAGGGGTAGAAGGAGAAGAAGGAGGGCGGGCAGAGGGGGGGAGGAGGGGAGAAGTAGTAGGAGGCAGGACAATGCACGCGTTAGGATTTAGGCCCTTGGTTATACATCGTACCACGTGATTTCCACCCCTCATCTATGTACGAAACGCCGACGTGAGCGTCGCACACATGTAAAGAGGAAAGGGGTGGGATGCAGCGGGGTGAGGAGAAGGATAAACTATATACCTGTAAACCATATAGCGTGTGTGCCCTGCAGAGCCTACCTTATAGCATGTACTATGTTTATACCTAGATAGGTGGCGGAATACACTATACACCCCATAGTTCCAGTTTCAGGTTGGTATAACGCAAGTATTGTAGATACGTCAGCGAGCAGGGCGACCGTGGCGACCGGGCGAGCGGCGTGTTGCAGTGATTAATGCTAACTGCGCCGTACCAACCCACCCTAACCATCCCTTCACCCGTCCGTCCCCCTTGCCGCGACCTTCCCGAGGGCGGGCCTGTAACAGATGTACCCCCTATTAATCAATCCGATCCTCCTGCCCGCTCATTTCATCACTCAACCCTCAAACGCCCCTGCAAATGCTCAGCCCGCACCTTCCTCCGAGCTTCCAGAAATTCAAATATCACCCTCTTCCTCTTATTCTCCCTTGTGCAACCCCAAACCAACCTCCCGGAACCACAGCGGCTACGCAAAAATTACCCCCTCCCCCCCTCCGAAGAGAAAGAAAAAAATCATTTCTGATTTATATACACGAGGTATTTCGATTGTTACTTTCCTCGACTGGCGTACAGAGCAAAGAACTAAATCAGAAAATTTAGATTGTTGAAAAACTATTTTTTCCTTCGTGAAATGAAAAATGAAAATTCAATGACGCGCGTGCATTGCCACAATATAATGTGGAGATAAGAAGAAAGAAATAGAAGAAAAAAAATTGGGAGAGTAAAAATTCACAGTTCTCATTTGGGATTAGACCAACCGATATTACCATATTACATAAAGTGTGGCGGCGGGTTACGAAATAAAATAAACGCTGACGCAACGGGGTGGTGAAATTTTCTTTTTTTTTTTTCTTCCTTTCCTCTTCTCTTCTTTTTTCTCTCATTCCATTTTCCCTGATACGTATATACATAGCACGGTAACTCCCTGTGCGCAATATAATGGTATACATATATATAAATTTTTATTATTTTCATTTTTATTCTTCATAAAACGCTCGCTATTACAATAATTAATAAAAGGGTATTTTTTTTGACTCTGTGTTAGTTGATCGTCGGTCATTAAAATTAAAAAGGCGTGCGAAACGCGGTGACCGGGAAAGTGAAAAGAAGAAAGGGACAAACAGAAGAAAGAAAGAAAAAAAAAGAAAGGACGAATATGAACGTCCTTTAGGGTCGTGGCGTATGTTTGCGGGTGGGAGAAAGTCCCGGAGAAACTTGATGAAAAAGAAAGAAAAGAGAAAAAAAAAAAAAAAAATTAACAAATAAATAAAAGAAGGAGTAAATGGAGGGAAAGGGGAATTGGAACGACCGCGCATTAAATTATCGCTAACAATACGTATCCTTTATTTAATTCCCTGCCACTGCAGAGGTACAACGAGCATCAGCACCGCGTCTTTAACGGTTAATAAATTTGGGTCATTAATTGAATAACGAAAAGAATTTAATACGCGGAAGGGGGTCGGTTTCTTTTCTTGGGTGGTGTAGAGAGAGAGAGCCAGTTATATAGATATTTATTACATAACTGCTGTACGTATTATATAGCTGACTGAGTGAGAGGTGAGAGGACGACAGCTTGCGTTAAGTGCAGCGTAAAGCCTTTTTAAACCTGTTAAGCCTGGATACACAACGCAGCAATTTTTTATTTTTTATTTTTCATTTTTATTTTTTTCTTCATTCATCGCGCCCTTAAAAAATGCTACAGACCCGGGCTAGTTAAAACAAGAGAAAAGAAGTTGATCGCGTTGCAAGGAAATAGCGAACAGCAGCCAACTACTTGGATGAAATATCGATTCTGTCTTCTTATAAAGAGCTCGATTAATTCTCGAGAAGAGACCACCCTATATATAGACAGCCACTTCGTCTAGGTAGGTAGGAAGGCAGGTGCTTTATATACGTATATACCCGACATCCACCCTACTTTTCGCCAACAAAGCTATTTATGTAATTTACATAACTCCAGATTTTCAGAAGTCTTTCCGTTCATTTAATCTATAAAAAAAAAAGGATCATATCTCGATCTTCTCAAACACACAACTTGAATTCTTGTGCGTAAGAATTCATTGGAAATAATTCCAGTCATCGATATCAATTCGTATGATATCCACTGCCAATGAAGTTTCCGCCATAGATTTTAGCTGCTGTCTTAGGGGATTAGTAACTAATCAAGATTAATATCTCCTCTTCAGACAAGATATAATCTTCCAAGTTAGCCGAAGTGATTTATCTATATATATATATCAGGCTATGTAGCTGAAATTACTCTTGGAAAATAAGATGCATCGGCTGATCAAGGTTGAAATTTGCTACATCGTATATTAAATCCTTGAGGACTAATCGAAATATGTATACATAGAGAAATATAACAATCGCGCGACATGACATCGTGTATATAGGATTAAGAAGCAGTTAGACCAACTCCGGAGATAATCTTCTTGTACTCCTACCGTTTAACCCGAGATTACGAAACAGACCGCAACGCTTCGCGACAAATTCTAGGGGAGTGGAGGGAGATTTTATGTATGTGGGGAGGAAAACAACCCTACATTTTACACTATACCATAGAACGCTACCCTCATCCCACGGGTAGAAAAAGAAAAAGAAAAAAAAAAAAAAAACAACAAGTGATACCTCCTTTTTAGCAGCTCCTATTTCATCTTCATTATTCCTATAAAGTGTCTGCAGTCACGAACGATAATTATCTACCATTGTAATCTATCCTTTCTATATACGTATACGAAGTTAGAAGTAGGTATATGTATAGCTGCTATTTATATCAGATGCACCAAATATATTTTGCAAGCGTCTAGACAGGTGCAAATCCTTTTGAAGGATAGTCACATGTACGGGGTATATAAATAGGTGTCACTTCAGAAATAGGGTACAACGTGAAGTGAGTCGAGGCAAATATTTTCTGGATGAAGATAAGCCAGATTCATTTTAATGTTCTACAAATTTTAGCAAACATGTCGAGCCATTTTGAGATGTAACTCGACAGATCGACTCGCAAGTTCGAGGTGTCAATTGAAGAAATTGAATTCATGCATGAAACGCAGAAGTCAAAAGTTCACGAATGGATCGAATGGGACGTTAAAGATGTAGTAGATTTGCAACGAGTTCTAAGGATTCTGTAAAGAATTCTCCCCCCATCGTTCTGAAAAAAAAAAAAAATAACTAAAATAAAACGAACGTAAAAACACGGGCTTTTATGTGCGCCGTCAATCGTTTTGTGTACCGAATGTTGCGTGGTATACAAATCCGTTGTGTAAGGGCGTCGGGACGCCGGAGCGCGTAATCAGAGAGTTCTGAAATCGTAGTGATATACCTTATACACTCGCTGCAGGATGAACGCTATACATATATATACCTATAGCAGGATGCGACGGGGTTCGGGTGTATAGCGGGGTAATGACGCGAGGTGCGTGTTCTATCTCGTTGTCAGGGTGCAAGGTGTCGCTCCCCTCGCCCTTCCAGCGCCACTTCCACTTCCACTTCTACTTCCACTTCCACTTCCATGGAGAACCACCCCCCGCAAACAGTTGTAAAGAATTCGCGGCGGGTGCGGTTCTCAGCGATCCAACGGCTATAGTACAGATAGCTAGCTAGCTAGTGTTGCCGTTGGAAGGGCGGAGGGTCGGAGGGGCAGGGGGTGGGCAGCATCGCGACGTCGGCGTCGACGCTATCTCTTCTGAACAGCGTACCCGCTAACTACCATTATCTTGAACAGGGCGCGGGTATACAGGCACCCCGTAATCAATTCCAAGTGCTCTACCAGAATTTTAAGCTTTTTCGACCCCTCATTGAATCGTAACGACACTTTCAAAGACCCCAGGGTACACCGACGACGAATTCTGTGCAGTACCAGCACGGTGTGAGAATCTTTGCATCGAGGATGCCGAGATAATAATAAGGATCTAGAAAGTAGATAAGAAATACGCAATTTTTTTTGCTCTTTTCATTCGTTTTTTTTTTTTTTTTTTCTTCACCACCTCTCGACAAATTCACCGGTCATCTAATCTACATTACAGTAGGGTGGCAACGTCTTGAACTCTCTGTAACTTTCACTTCTTGCCTCAGCTGGAGAAGTTGGTCTAATTAAACCTATAAAATGTAAAGTTGACTCTAGAAATCAGAAGTTTTCCGTTCTCCAAATTTTCGGATTTTGGGTGTGTGTGTCTGGGAAGATTTTTCTTTCGTCGATATCCAGACAGCGGATCAACGGAACACTCGATCGATTTCATGAAAGTCTTTGTATGACTTACAAAAATCGTGAAATTTTTTTAGCCATCAGTAATTTCACCAAAAATTTTTTCGAACGAGGTCTACATATTTTTTATTTTGCTAATCGTAAAACTTTTGATTTTTGCTTTTTTTTTCGATTTTTGCTTTAAGATTTGAACTTCAAAACAGTAAATGCACGAAATATTGCCACCCTAATCTCTAATGTTGAAAAAATGTGAGATGGTCGTTTTTACAAATATAATGAATAATAATTCACATCAATCAAAATTTTTAATTGACGACCACCATAATTTTGCAGCTCGATCGCTCGCATCGCAAGAGGCGTACTAATTGCGATACATCCCATAAGAGCAGCTGCGGTGTGGGTTCTCCGCAAAAGCTTAGTAATAATCGTCTGAGATGGATGAGATCGCATCAGGAAGCTGCAGTCTGACGGATCAGGGAAGGGTAAAAGGTTAAGGGACGGCAGCAGGTAAAGGTGTCAGGTGAAGGGTGAAGGGCGAAGGGCGAAGGGCGAAGGGCGAAGGGTGCCGCTGCAGCTAGTATGGGGTGTTGGTAAGCGAGCGCGTAGCGCCCCGTACAGCCACCCCGGTAATGGCCCTAATCCTGAGGTAATTGCTGCCGTAATTACACAAATTCAATTTGTATGAACCTCCACACTCTCCGCATCAGTTTTAGTCTCGACTATCCCATACATCTCTCCATTTTCCTCCCCTTGGATTCTAAATCATAGGTTTGCCACCGACCCAAAATATCTAATAGAAAAATATAAGCAATAAAAAAAAAAGAAAAAATCTCCGTCGCCCGGAGGTCCGGGTGGACCGCAAAGAAAGTTTTTTAAACTCCTCCCGTCGGTTTTTAGCGATGATTACAACCCGCATACCCGACCTTTGAAGTGTTTAGAATTAGGCTCAAACAACGCCCAAATTTCAAGGTTTTAAGCCACACTTTTTTTCCATGCTTATTTCCCGAAAGGTTTCAGCTTGGTAAAAAAGAAGAAGAAATAAAAAGAAAAGAAAGCGTGAAGAAGGGAAAAAGGGGCGTGACAGGTGAAGAGGTCCTTGTCATCGTTACATAAGTAGCATAATCGAATAGGTGGTAATAACTACCGACGATAGATTTTTACGACCTTCGCAAGAATTTCTGTTACTGATTTTCACCATCTATATATTTTCGTACGATGAAAGAAGGTATCGGGGCAATTTGATTCAGACAAAAATCTACATTATTAATGTCTTATCACTTCCAATATAGCGTGACACTTTTATATCGCATTTTCCGCACGACACAAAAAAAAAAAAAAAGGAAGAGGAAAAAAGAAAGTCACGTCAAGTTTCGTATAATTTTGGTACACCGGGAATAAATCACGTCCTTCAATATATTTCACGTACCCCTTATAAGCCGGGCATTCGGTGGTGTTTGCGCTCTCAGCGGGAAAACCTTTGGCTTCGATATTCATTCGTGAAATTCAAAGGGAACACATGTACCGTATACTAGAAAAAAAAAACAAGTATTAGGGGGGCGCTTAGCGAATTGCAGTGTCTGCGATATCGATCAATCCTCCTTTTCCCATAGGGACGTTAGAACTTTACTCAGGACATGTTGTACACATATACGTATTACGCGCGCGTGTACCTATAATGTAAGAAGCATTCCCCATGTAACTCGTCTGTATAATGTCCACATGTGCGATTTGCCTGAAAGTACAAATCCATATGGGACGCGAAATGTTATAGGGACGAGTTTTAAAACATTAGAGTAATCCTTGCAGGACTTAAGGGAGTACGTAGGCATATATAGGGAACATTTATTTATACAGAACTCCGCGTATGGTAGCCGGGAACGAAACTTCTCGAAATTCACAACAATCAATTAGATACATCTCGCCCATTGATCCCCCAGGTTTTTCGGGGCAGCTCTCCTCCCTCCGTTGCAGCATCAGCCCGCAGCAGCCGTTTCTTATAATACAAAATGTATTTATACGCGCGCGCTCGTAACGGGAATATGGGGATGGTTTTCGTGTGCGTATTCGTATACACATCGCACGTCTCGCATCAATCCGATATTAATAACAACGATTACAGTGCGAAGGTTTCGACTGTGCCCCGGCGTTGTTTCGTGAAATATATGCCCCATTATTCGCCGCAGCAGGGATAAACGAGATCCTGTAGCGGTGGAGGGTTTGCCGCGTCCCGTTCTTTCTTTTCTTTATTTTCCTTCTCCATCTAGCAAAAGGTACTGACAAGAGCTGTACGTACTTACCTACCCCGGAGCCTGGTATCCCGGAGCCCTTAAAACAGCTGCGGCCAAGGAGCGAGGGATATCCGACTCGTATACTCCTGCTGCATACGACGATGCACGTGCTCTGGATGTTCTTAGTTCGCACGGCCGACCAAAAATGAGAAAAAAAACAAACAAATAAGAATATCCTCACATAGGTACTCCTCCTTGTTTATGGACTGGATATAAAACGATTAATTTCTTCATTTCACGCCTCGTAGCAATCCGACACTTTTTCCCCCCCCTCTTGTTGAGGTATCCAGATCATCGAGGATATTTCTTCCTCGTTACGCAGGTATCGAGGTTATCGAAGCAATATTTTTTCACTCGGAGTCATCGTTCCATAAATTCGGTTTACTTGACTCAGTAAATAAGAGAGAAGGAAAGAAAAATACAAAAAATGAAAAAAAAGTAAATTGATTAGCGCACATCTGCGTAGCGAGCGCGGGTCATCGACTGCACCCTTAAAGTTGAAGCGCCGGTGCATCGCGGGCATGACGATCGTTCGAGAGAGGGGAAAGGGGATGGGATAAATTGCGTATACTAAGGTGCATAAATATTTATTAAATATCGTTTCGTATTTTGCGTGGTCACGATCGTCGATCACTCTTCGCTATATCCCGCTCGATCGAGCGCGGATCACAGAGTTTCCTGGCAAATTGTTAGTCACTCCCCTTACTACGGTATAGTAGATTTTTGTTGCATCGTCACGCCAGACGGTGTCGGACTCGAGGGTATTACTTTGGGTCAAGACCTCCGAATCGTTGACCGTATCACCCTGTACACGTAGATGCGCGTGTGTGTGTGCTAAGCTATTATTTCAACGAAGAAAAAGTTTCAGCGAGCCACGATTGACGCGACAATTTATTCTTATATACAACTCTAAATCGACTGGAAGAATAAAAGAGAGCGAAAAGAAGAAGAAAAAACAAAAAGGGACAGATAAGAAATCACCGTATTTTTCACACGTATACGATATATGCAGCGTTGTAGTTGAAGAAATCAAAAATCTTCAACCCCGAAAGCAACTAAATATATTTATACTTATAGATGTACACGTATATTTGGTTAAATAAATACGGGGATGATTCAAAGGGCGGTTTTTGTGTCGTTTGTAAGTTACCCCCTTAGGGTGTGGGCGTATATAACGGCAGTTCAATAACCGTATCACTACGCCAAGTTATTTCATTTTCAGCGGGTAGTCATGTGTAAAATATCAAATAAAATGCGGGATGTTTATTTAAGTGGCGGACCGTGTAGGAGGTGCGGAAGGAGGGAAGGATGGATTTGCGGGGGTTTTCGCAGTGGGAGACTTTTGGGGGGTGGCGGGGGGAAGAGAACGTTAATATCGGACGCGCGCGCGCCGGTTTTGGCGAGTTGGCGGTTCACAAAGTGAGCGAATGTTGACACTAGCCGCTCATTCCGCCACCACCACCACCCCGAAACCCCCCTTTTTTGCCCTCCAGGCGCTTTCCGGACTGCACATATCCGCCGACGGTTCGGCAAAAGCGCGCGGGCGGGGGCGGGAGCGGAGGCGGAGGCGGAGGCCGAAGGGTTGAAGGTTGGGGAAGGAAGCTGGAAACTGAGGGATGAGGAAAGGGGCGCAAACGGGCGCCCGCACTTTCACCTTTGAGTCCGTTTTTCACCCTCGGAAACACGTACATCGCCGCCGACTGACCGGTACGTAATTACTTTCGTCGCACATTTTCATCCCGTATATTTGAAACCCCTATATATGTGTATAGGTATACGCACAGGTATGTACGTACGTACGTATCCGCCAGTCTACGTGCCACCTATACGTATACATATGCGCGATATTACCTAGCGCGATAACCATCCCTTGACAAACTTTGTTCGGGCGCATGATTAATTTATTCGAAAATCGCAAACATAAATTTCAATTTTCATCAACTTAGTTTTTTCTTTTTTCCTTCTTCTCTCTCTCTCTCTCCTCGCAGACGATTTTATTGAGCAATGCTCAAAAACATATTCGACGAGTCGAGGGGTGAGAAAAAAATAAACAAGATTTGCTTTTCTTCCCCACAAACCCAAATTTGTCTCGATTCTCATTTTACGACTCGCGTACAGCTACACAAAATGGATACTTACTTATATTGAAAAAATTGTATGACTGCAGCTTTTTTTTTATACCTAGTACCTACGTAAAGATAAAACGGCGATACGTGTGATACGAAGCGTGTAACCGGTGCATCGGATCGTTTTTGAAGGAAATATACAAAAAAATAAAAATAAAAAAATTATAATAATAAATAAAATGACACAAGAGTGTGGAGTCGTAATAACTCAAAGAAAACGTTATGGATATATAGGGTGCGAAAGATACACGGGGTGAGTTTCTTGAAAATAAGAATAAAATTGAATTAATATAATCCTCAGATACTCCTACTTGAACGTGAAATGCAGATATATATATATACATTATAGTATTTATACACAGTATATAGGTATAGTCGCATATAATATAGCAGACTCGAGTCGAGGGGAACAACAAATTATAAGATTATAATTGAAAATGTTCCGTATTGTACCCTAAGAGTAAATTTCAATTCCCCGGGTCTCGTAAATCTGAGGTAAAGTGATTATTATTGTATTCCGGCAACGCTTTCTTCAACCGTTCACACCACCCCCTCAAGCCGGTGGTCGGCATGGGCGTAAGAAGGGCTCTTTTTCAAAAAGACGTTTACTTTTTTCAACTCCCACCACTCCGTACCGTTCGCAGCCCTTTTTGCACCTTGACTCCCTTCAACCCTGAAATGCACGCGCGCACCTCCATATTATACCGCTTCATATTTATTAGCAGTAAACTATACAGAAAACGCCCGTCGTTTAATACAATCCCTAGATATGCGTCCTTGCACAACCCACGATTAAATGAAACAATCCCGCCTAAATTAATTGCTACGAACATAATCAACTTCGATGAAATTACTTTATAACACACGTTACCATGCGCTACGAAATGCGGAAACAATTGTTAGTTTACCCATGTATAATATATACGCACATAACATACATACGGTGTTATATATTCTCATTATATTCGCGGATTGTGGTAATTGCGAAATGGATGATTATAAAATATTTTATGGTACGTATACGTATAGATTATACTCGGATTATTTCGATTCGCAAATAATTTGATCAGTGAATCATAATTGATCACGTTATACCTATAAGTCTGTCAAATTTCGAATACATATCGATTGATTTCAGTTTACAGGTACGAACTGTGATTCGAGACGAAAATATTGAAAGAATATAAATGAGATTCGTACGCTGAAGAAACTTGAATTATGAAGCGAAACATATAATAATGCGAATTTTCAGACGTGAAATGTAATGCGAAGTGACTCGCGTCTAATAGGAATTGTGAAATGTATCGAACGCGAGTTTCATCCGTTGATATAATACAAAAGGTGAAATAAAATGAAATTAAAAAAAAAAGTTGTAATTACAGGGGATGGGATTTAGCAGTCTTTAAAGGTTGCATAGCTATAGCGGCATCTGGTATATACGCCAATGAATTTCGTTATACCTACTGGGTGAAGAAGAAGATTCTTGCGCGCGAGAGAGAAAGAAATTTGTAAAACGGAATAGAGAAAGAGAGAAAAAGACAGAGGGAGAGTTAAGTTTGAGAGTTCAGATTCGAGAGTCTGGATTCGGTAGCTGCTTTCTGTACAACAACTCTGTTGAAACTTTCCACCCCCTCCGATTAAGCAAATTAAATTTCCTTGGAATGGCAACGAAGGAATCACAGCATGACTCCTTTCCAGTACACCAGTGAGTACCTTACTCCGATAATATCCTTATACAGGGTGTTCAAAATCGGTGCGATTGTTTTTACCCAAAAAGATCAAAATCAACTCTCGTAAGAATGCAGCAGCAAGTGTTTTCGTATGCTTAAGAATTTTCTAATGAAATTAAAAAAAAAAAAAAATAGTACAAGAGACAGAAAAGCTCTTCGGAAGCGAGCGAGGTCTGAACAAGACAGTTTGACTTCTGGATGGAAAAATATCAGATATTGAGGTCAGAACGTTTTTAGATTCCTTTGTCGCCCGATCCTCGTCTTTGGTCACCCTTACGATCTACAAAAACATAAACCCGGGCATTAATTAAAGCGAAGGCAATACGGGCGAGAAGGATAGATCTGAAGATCCTATCAAAGAGTTCAAAACTTGGAATGGAACTCTAAGAATCCGGTACGTAAGTAGCAAGAGCAGCAGCAGCAACAGCAACAGCGTCGTCTAGTTTCTTAACGGTCAAGTTATGAGGCTATCCATTTCTCCATAAGTGACTGTAGTTCTCGGTAAGATAAATTTTTAACGTTGAGGTATTCCAACTTCTCTCGTGTTCGACTGAAAATAACTGTTTGAAAATATATAAAAATGCATACCTATAGTCCAGGGGTGAAAAAAAAAAGTGAAAAAAAAATATCTCCGTTTCTCTACTAAATGTACGTTTTTATCGAGACACCAAGCTCCGTACAACCTACGTGTACACGTGACGTTTCCACCCTCGGAATCTGTCGCTCGTATTTCAGTTAACAAAAGCATTCTGGATCTCGCGCCACAGTTTCCGAAGCCGCATTCGCAGAAGCGCAAAGAAGCATTTCAAGTTTTAGTTCACTCTTCCGTAATTACCTGCGATACTCTACGGAAATACTGCATCGGAAGATCCGCACCGCCACCCTAGCTTCAGACTAAAACACGTCACCGCGCGCGAAGAAATAGAATAAGAATAAGAAGAAGAAGAAGAGATAAATAAAATACCTACAACGAGCCAGGGAAAGAAAATTTAATGGTGGTCGGGGGAGGAACGTGTTTGGCTTTGTGTAGCGCACGGGGATGTTATACATTATATAATACATATCTGTGTATACGATGACTCGTTTCGCGCGCGTCCTGCAGGATGAGATGAGGAGGCACGTGCCACAGAGCGCACCGTGGCCGGGGGAACCAGGAAGCGGTAAAGACAAATTCAATTCTGTTGAATTAGCCCGCGGTACATGCAAATTGGCGCGAAATGAACTCCCCCGTCTCTAGAACTCGCCCATCTCCTCTTTCTACCTCTCCACTTTTCCCCGCCACTTCTGTGGAACTATATTACATTATATCAGGTGCCTATGTACTGTATATTGTATGTATATACGTATATTTGTATATTCCGAGTTGGATTTTCAAACGCAAGGAGGACAACGAGTGACGGCAAGGATAAGATAATTGAGGAGCGAGAAATTCGATGCGAAGCTAATGTGAGCTAACGAGAGGATTTCGGAAACCCTGACCACCACTGTCTGAACTTTCGACTTTTTCAATGATTCCCTTTTTTTCTACCATTTAAAAATGACCCTGATAAATTTTTATTCTCATATATAATTTGAACCGGAGTGAAAAATTCCTCACGTAGACGAAAAAAAAAGAATCAAATAAAATAGATCGATTTCTTCATCATTCCATCAAGGCGCGACATTAACTTTTTATTTATTTCCATCACGAACTTTTTACTCGAACACCCTATAACTTTAACCGCGGTAGAAAATTCTGTCATTCCCACGTCGATTTTACATTCATTTCCAGAGTAATTAGACGAAGTAGTAATATACCCAGACGTCACGAGCACGCGACACAATATCTCCTGTACCACCCTTTTGCGGATATTTTTTCTCTCCACGTCCCTCGGCGCCCCTTTTCTACATGGTGGTTGGAAAACGGCGGCAGGAGAAGAGAGTGAACAACCGACTAGCGTATATAACTCACTCGATATCGATCGATCCAATGAGACGGGTACGCGTTAATTAGTAAACAGGGTGGTGTGGAGGCTTATTCGAATTCTGGTAACGAGTGTTTGACCAACGCGTTCTATTCTTGACGCCCGTTTCTATAGCTAACGCACGGCAAAGGATCCCCAGATCCGTAGGGAATAAATTAACAATTAGGTACAAGTGGCGCGAAGGATCCGTGCAAAACAGCTCGCGGAATCAATGGATCGGAGAAGTGAAGCCGAAGGGACCACCGAATTACCGCGAGAGCGACGAGGGAGAGAAAGAGAAAAAACAAAAAAAACAGCAAGAAAAGAGAAAGAAGGCAGCTTGGAATTTACGAGAATCACCGAATCGCTGGCTGCAGGGACATCGAGTGCGTAAAACCACTGTGCTTATTTTTAGGGGTGGGGTGATTTTGGAAAAGCTGATTCAACGTTTTTATAAAAGCAACCGAATTTCGAGGGATGAAAAAAACGACTGCGAAGGATTTTTCTGATCATCTGAAAATAGACGACGAGAAATGAATTACACAAGTTGATCGTGAAATAATTTCATTACTCGACAATATTCATCTATTGTAAATTCTGCTGTAACATGGAAGCTCCGTAATGAATTTTGGATAGCACAGAAGCATTTCCACGAAGGGTACGCCGCGATCGATTTTCAGGCATAATGCGGCTAGAGTTATACACTCGGTCAAATAACGAGACACAGCTGTTATACTCTGAGACTGAATGCCTTTCCTTGTCCTCTGCCGACCCTACGTCTCTGAATTCTCTTTGATAAATGTAGAATTAGCTGCTGGCCTAGCGAAGGGCAAAGGCTGCGGTCGACTTTGGCATATATCTTAGACGCTATCGGCGCACGCCATCTCCGAAGGTCTCCCTAATAAGGGCCGTCGTATAGAGACGACCAATAACTAAATTCAACCCAGATTCCATCCCCCGCATAGTGTTCCCGAATTTAAGGGGATACCCACGAACACCTTCGATCGGGTGAAAAAGTTCGAAGAAAGTGATCAAATTTCTCCACTTCGTTCATCCTCTTCACCCCTCTAATTCGCGATTGCGAAACACACGCGTTTTTCTCTATTTAGTAACGCCCTAAAATTCCTAATCCAACGCATGCGACGTGATGTGGCAATACGTCACGAGAAACTCCAAAACACGGTCGTGTATGTTGATGACAGCGTTGATTGTCCAGTCGTACGAATGCGGGGAGGGTCGTTACCTACCTCCTCTCTCACTGGCCAATATGCTTTGCATTTCCGCCCCCGGCGTGTTCGTGCGTAGATACGTATGTAGGGACGTGAACAAACCCTCCCTCGAACTACCCCATGTACATATAGCTGATGCACATCGAGCACTTGACTCCCGGACAACGCGAACGTTCCCTGAATAACGACGACCCTCTTCGTACTGCACCTATATGCACCTCCAGGACGTGTACGAAATGAAATTATTATAGAGCAAAGATGAACCCCTGGAAGAATTGAGAAAATAAATCATTTGTTTGCCCAGAGTTTGCTCCGTTTGGAAAAGGATTTTTCAAGTTTCCACTTCGTGCGAGTAAAGCGTAATTCGTTACTCCATTATACGATCAATTCGCGATGTATCCCATGTGTGCAGCTTTAAGGAAACCAACCCTCTGAGAAGTGGCGCCGCCAGGTGATTTTCCCACAAACTTTACACCGGGTTACCCTTTCCTGGATTCTGCGCAAGAGGTTGCTTATCGATAGAATAAAAAATAAGACGTTTTGAATCAAACGTCGTACTTAGAATTTCGTGGCAAACAAAAATTGTGACAATCTCCGAAGGATTTCGAACGGCGTAATCGATTTTTAGTTTTGACCGTTGACAGGTAATTTTGGACAAAAACGAGTCGTATATGCGGGTTTCCTGGAGTTGTTAGAGAGAGGTGGCGAGGGGATGACAGGGAATTTGTTGGTTTCCCGAGGGTTTTGCGGTCCTCTTGATTCCCCGCGAAATGTATAAGAACGTCCTGCAGACTGCTGCCTTAGCTTAGTTGCCGCCTTGACGACCTGGTTGACTTTCCCGACTATCCGCTGCAGGGGATCCTTCGGGACCTTCGGGGATCACCAGAGGAAACTGCCACGCGAAACGGAGGGATAGGATGTCACGAAGTGCAGACGAGACGACCCGCGTCCTAGGATTGCCCACATCTTCCTTCGCTGCCCGCGGGACCTCGTCGCAGCCGCAGGAACAGAAGGGAACGATGGAAGGGCGAACTTAATTGCATTTCCCATATAAGTTCAACGCTTTTCCTGGATCCGTAAAAGATCCTCAAGCCCGTAGGTGCGGTTAGACCTACATAATAGGATATATCAAGACTAAACATCAACAGAAAGGAAAAATAAATAGAAATATAGAAAAAAAATAAAAAAATAGCACCGTCGTCAAAGTTTTCATATCTAGAATAATAATTTCTTTTTTTTACACTTTCAGTAGACGACGACACTTTTGCCGGTTTTATTTGTAAATTCTTCCATTATAGTTTACCGCACGTTGCAGGGGTGTAAAGTTACAAAAGCACGTTTACCATAAACGTAACGAGGATACATATCATCTGTGAGAACAGATGTAAATATTTTATTTTTTATCATCATCCTTTCCTACACCATTTCCAAAGAGCTGTTGCATGCCGGCGTGCTTTCGGATGCTACATTTTGAATTTCTCATCCCAACTCTGTTCCCTTCTTTTTTTTTTTTAAGTATTTGGTTACAGGAAGGAGACGATCAGACGTCAAAACTTCCAAACGCGATGTGATTCAGAAAATCATCGTCCTCGTTGTTCTTTTCTTTTGCCTTTTGTCGAAGGAGTCGGAGATTGTTTCGTCTGTTAATCGAGTAATATCATCTGTCGTATAAATGCAAATTTGACGAGACAACTTTCGCAGAATAGTTTTCTCGGCCAAAGACCGCGCGTGATCACATAAGAGAGAACCGAATGAGGCGATGCGAGTATAGGTATACGAAAGTATGCGCGTTCAGCAAGTCTTGAGAAAAACCAAAAAGAAGAAAAAACTCAATGATAGCAGCATACACTCTGATTCGAAAATACGAAGGGATGAGGATAAGGAAACACGAATCCTGCATTGAAAAGGAAAAGGTTCTTCTTTAGTAGCCTTCTTCCCCTAATTTCGATAAGACTTACCGATAACTGTACTGCAGTAATAAGATTAACCACTTTACACTCTATACTGTTTCATACGGATTTATCGGATGACGCGTCTATAGGGTGTCCGTTTTTCAAAACTTACCTGAAGAATGAAGGAACCAGAAAGTAGCTTCTAATGAAAATAAATGAAAAATAATTATTTCACTTCATCCCGATGAAATTTTTCTGGTGAGGAATTCTAGAGAAGCGCCTTTTCTCCGTGTCAGAAAACAGAATTCATTCAATCTTTTCTCCTCACGTCTTCCTACACATCCGTATTACCACCCTGTATCTTTTGAACGAAATTCAAAGGAGGAATCTCTGGCTTGTAAAGTACTATGGTACTACTAACACGGTACGTCCGGGTGCTATTTACATAAATCAATTAATTCATTGACAATTCATTAGGGCGATAGGCTAATGTATCCCATTTGAATGCGGACGGTTCTAAATCAAGATGCGATTGGTGATAAACATTCCTCTACATACATACATAGAACCGGGTACCGATCTCTTCGGCGTTCTTTAACTCGGATCCTTATGCCCTCACCCTTATTTCCCTTAATTCTCTTAGAACAGTAACAAGGGCAGCAGCATCAGAAGCGGAATAGTCGACGGACGGACAGGAAACCCTTCGAAAAACTATCTGAGAAACGTGCCAACTCATGGGATGGCCTATACGAGAAACCAAAGTATGCGTATACTGTGTTTCCCCTGACAAACGTGTCGAATAAATATAACACCCCCTTGAATCTTTTTATACGCTCTTCTCATCTACGCGACACTATCTTATTTTCAGATGCACAACCTGATGGCCTACTTTGTCACTCTGCTTCTGGTCTACGTCAAGATCGAATCAGTTTACTAAATTACTTCACCAAAATCGATCGTACAAGGGTCACTAACGAACTGACCAATACCGTTGGAAATACGTGCGACCGAAAAATAATCTTTGAATCATACCGGTACTTATTTTGTTTTACGAAAAATGATGGAACATTTATTAATTTCAGATGAACAATTGTCGGAATTTTATTTGAAATCGATAGTTTTACGTTAAATTATTATCAACGTCTGGATACAATATGGGTTCGATGCATTGTTAAAAAAAAATTCTACGTTCGACATCTCCGTATTAAATTGAATATTAAATTTTGTCTCTTCTGTTAGTTGTTTTTTTTTCTTTCAAATTGCTTTTCAGATTGTTTCTTCTTTGTCCTTTGAGTCCATCGGGCGCGACGCGACGTCCTTGAGTGGCGCCGATCTGTTTTACGGTATTTCAGACACCTGATATTGTCATTATTTTAATATCGGCTTGATGTTACGGAGGGTTTATATCGCTGGCCTAATAATAATCCCCGATGTACATATTACGTTGGTAGAATTTTTTATATCGCGTTTATAGGCTCGTATTGGGATCAACCGTCACTCCAAAGCCAATCTTCTGTAAAACCGGGATTGTCAAGTCTGTCTGATACCCTTGACGCTAATTAGACCGCTCACCACTTCGTGATGAACTTTGAAAAATTAAAAAAAGTTTAAATGTATACTATATAAATATACTTGTAGCTCGCCTTATCAAAAACCAATAGAAAAAAAAATAGAAATAAAAAACTGGACCGTGAATGATTTGAATGAATAAAATTAACCTAAAGTATGTTAGACCGGTTCAAAATCTGTGTTATAAAATTCTCGAAATTTTTCATTTTCAATTTAATTACTTCCGGCTGTATTTGTGTGAAAAACTTTTCGGACCAGATCTACTGAATTCAAATTTTCGAATAGAAGATCTGATATTCACATTTTTTTTTCTAACAGGTCTACGGAGTGCCGATTTTTATCACTGTACCGACTTGAATGAATGAACGAATGAATGAATTCCGTCATTTTCTGAGTCGAATTTTCCAGGTTCGCCGGGTTATTATAATACCTCGGACGAGGGTCCTGGTGAAAGGTGAAGGGATCCTATACCCTGTAGTATTATGTATAGCAAACCCTGGGTATTCGCGTAGTCTACGTTCCTCCGGGAGACTGTTAGGAATTTGAAGCGTTTCTGCTGCTATTATGCGAGGACAATGGGTGTGTTCAACCTTTGCAGCTGTCGGCGGAAACAAATTTATAATACCGTATTAAACAAACCATTACAGTAAAGCCAATAGCTTGACATTTGACACGAGTCATACACCCATTGTGTTCACCTTCGTACCGATCACGACCTCCAGGTTTTCAAAACGACACGCGTGTCTCCGAACAATTCCAAATGCACCCGCAGTTCCGGGGGATGCTGTTCAATAAAACCAGCCATTTTACCTCGTGTATTTCGCTTTCTCTTTGATCGGAATACCCACCCCGGTGGTGGTGATCCGGAGATTTAAACAACACCCATCGAACGACTGCGGAGAAAAGGAGGAAATTGACGCCCTAAACTTTACCGATATAATATAGAACTGTTAGGGCATCAAACCAGGACATTGATACCGGAGGGGCATGGTTTCAGTGAATGGTATATGTGGGCCTGCTGGATTATTCCACCAACCATTTATGTATTAGCGTCAGATTTGTCGGATTATAAATTGATTTATGAAAACCGGCGGTGGTTTTTAATTTAATTTAGCAAACTTGATTTTTTTTATACATCCATATTATATTTTCTTTTGATTTTTAGTCACGTACACGAGGCGGGGCACGCGTTTCAAAATTAACAATCAACTCACGTATCTGACCTAACCTAACGTCGGTTAACTTATGTGAGAAATATACATACATAGCTGGTATATAACAAGGTGGATGAGGTGTATCCCCCACACCAAAACTTTCTTATCCCATACCTCACCATATACTATACTACCTTTACCCACGGGAAGTTATTTATGTCCCGACTGCTAAAGCGCGTCAAGCTTCCGTACAGATTTCGTTCGTTGATCTCTCAGCATGCTTAGTATGTGAGCTACTGCTGATGGTTATTATAAGGCGGTGACATCCTCGCGGTGAAAATTTCTTAGTGTTGAAATTTCTCGGTGTTTAATGTGAGTCTGGATATCCATCATGAATTATTATGCCGTACAAGCCACACTCATACCAGGTTTGAACAATGTCCAACCCCGATGAATTAATCTCAACTCTCAAGACTCTCAACTTAAATCAAGATTTCATATCTCCCCCTTAGCGAACATCACTCATAACAAAGGTAATCATTGTCCAAAACTAATTCCTACATGAATTTTTATGTCCATCAAGATCTATGGGACCAAAGGGGAATTGTTCTTGTGTCATTATCGAAGTCATTGTTGGTTCGGTTTATTCAGCTATACTTTACCTGATTTGTTTCGAATTTCTTCGTTCGATTTGAAGTTGGAACGTGAGATCATGGGAGCTAAGATCGTTGCAGGTGTCTTCAGGACGTGGGTAAAGGTAATTAAAGTTGATGCTATACGGTGGAAGTCGGTGCAGTTGACAAGCGAAGCGTAAAGAGAGTAATTTGTATTCACATTAGGTGTTGTCTGGAAGCACCTGGCAGCTCCTCTCCCATCTTCTGTCTCCTGTCTCCTGTCTCGTCTCATACCTAGTCACAGGACGCGTCTCATCCCTCCCCTTCATTCCCATCCATTCCCTTTTCCTTTCGTTCCATCCACGGGATAGGTTTTGGCCGTTCGGCAGCAGCGGCAGTTGATATATGTCCCCATCGATCACTCGACTCATTCCAGTGACTTGGCTCAGTCGTTTGGTCGGTTGGTTTGCGGCCTCCTTGTATATATAAGCCGCTCGAGTCGATGCGACGACGACGTTTCTCTTGAGAGCACGCGTTGCGCCTGTATATCCACCTTACACCTTATTTCCGTATTAAAATTCCAACCGGGTAGAGTTTTATTGCTTCAGAGAAACTCCGCGAACAAAGAGAGGAAGAGGTGGTTATAATATGGTGGCCCTTGTCGTGAATAATGTTTTGAAATTTCGAACGCTCAATTTTGATATTTATCGATCATGATCGATCTACTTGAAACTTTAAGAATTGGACGACAAAATTTTATAAGAAGTTTTGTAAGGTATGCCGGGTTTTATATTTCTCTATGGTATAGAGGAATTAATGACGTCTAGACTTTTGACTACAGTAACGTCCTACGTTATAATATGGACTCTAGGCTCCACCGGAGTCTAGACTTTGGTTGAGTGTTTAGTTTGGATACTCGATCTCCGCGAGAGGTAAACTTATTATTTAAAAACTTTAATTAACCGGGGAAACAGCCATCAATTAATATTACCCCAGCTTGCCGTTGAGCCGTCCCGGTTCAAACCAACCCATTCGTTAGTTCAAACCATCATCGTTGCTTAGCTACGACAAACTCTGTCTGTGCAACATCCCTATCCATATCATCGCCTGTCACCTTTAGCCTGCAGCGTAACGTCGTGTCGTTACGCAATTAATAATCCCAAGCGAAACACGACTTCGCTAAATTTTGCCACAGCGTTTCGAGACGTCGTCGTCAAAGAGCGATGAGACGATGGAGATAAAAATCGTTTTAAATTAGAATTTTCATCATTTTTTTGTCGACGAAGTACCAACCTAGTATTTAACCGGCAACAGATTTCACCATATCGATTAGGAAAGAAGGAAAAAACAAAAATTCGATCGCTTCTAATGGATTTTTTTTTCTACTTCAAAGTTGAATATTGACATTGAAATCCCTGCTGACCACAAAGCGCGGCCGTCTCACAGCTGTCATGGCTATGGGAAAGACCTGCCCATATTATTCTCTTTTACCTACATCTAATCCCGGAAGAGAAAAGCAAACAACCGATACGTCAGCGAGTTTAGTTCAGGCCGGATACGTGGGGTAGGACGTACACACATATATACTTGTTAGCGAAAAACAAATGTGTCCTGGTTTGACGTCAGGCTCACATCCCTATCTGTTGAGTCGCCGTCAACACCCTTGGGATTATCCAGGACCCCAGGACTCCAGGAGTCTGGAAATCCTGCATGACCAGATCATCCAGAGTTTGGCAGCCACCGTCACCGACTACGAAAACGCCAATCCGAACCCCAAAACACACGACCCACCCCTACCGCAGCCATCTGGCTAACGCGCAGCACACTGTTGCGTCTTCGGAACGTCGATCCATTTGTTTGTCAGGGATATGGAGATCCCGGAAAGTTAGAGGGGTAAATTTTTAAGGCAGACGCCGAAGAGCCGGCCCGGAACAAAAAGTAAGCTATCGAATGATCGGCGGACTATCGTTTCCTCAGTTTTACATCGATCTTGGAGACCTAGAAATATTTGTAGATAGGTATATCGATTAATGTGGATGTGAAGCAGGATCGGATTTATAAGTAAAATCACCGACGAAAGATCTTAAGTAACTTACGAACACGTCGAGTGAACTCTGAACACTTTTTTTCATTCTCCGTCTAGATATTGTACGAGTACTTTTTCTCCGCAATCGAAATGGACCTTGAGTTCTGTGGAAAGTAGAACAAAACACTTATAAAACACGTATTCTAACAACTCAAGAGTGCTGCTCGCCTTGGTGATTGAATCTTTGAAATGATGGCGAAACATTTCAAGAATGACGCAGCAATCGTTGCACCGACGATGTTAACAACCTAGTACTTGGTATACAAATGTTCACCGTATAAGTGACGACACATCAAGATCTCTCTCTAATCCCAGGCGTCGTATGAATAAATGTTCTACCTGACCGAATGAAGTGGATATACATGTATATAAATATGTATATACGTCCAGGTCCGTTATACATATGTATAAATCGAAGCATGAAAAAATAAAATTGAATAATCCAGCGTTATGCTTCCACGAACAATGGAGACCGAGCAAAATGTGATTAGCATGGACCATGAAGAGTGCAGCTTTTGTCTCCTCGTACGCCTTGTACAAATTTCTTCTTCTTTTTTTTCTTCTTCATTCTTTTAATTCCTTTTTCTTCTCTTCTCGAGTCATTTTTACTCCCCCAGATCGGATCGACCGGGTCCGATCGTATTTGAGATTGGGTCTCCGTATAATCACACCGATTACTGCTATTCGATGACAATCCTTGCGTGCCGTCGAGTGTTTAGAATGTTCGATCCTATCTTACACCCATACGAACACGAGATTTAAAAGTATAGAGACGCGCGTACTGCACCCATAACTGGGCGTCTGGTCGGTTCGCGTCCATCCGTCCGTCGGTCCTCGGTCGTTGTTAAAGATTTAGTTAGTCGAGTGATTTTCTATTCCCTTCAATCCAAACGTATCGAAGTGTGAAATAATTTTATCCTTCGGCTCTAGGTATGCCAGTGTAGCATGTAGTACGTTGGTAGGTACGTAGGTACAGGCGCATTCGAGCTAAGCGTATAAATTTACAAAAACAACAAGAATCGTTGAATACCGGTAGGTACGGAAACTTCCCACGAGTGTTGACCCAATGTTTTCACAACTAAGAAACTTACAGGAGTTAAAACGATATAAGGTCTTAGGGCTGCACCATGTACGCGAAGGGTCGAGAACGGAGAACTACTTGCCGCAGTATAAATAAGGAAGTCAACGGTCATACTATACTGAAAAAATTTACACACTTCGGAACGCACTCCCATGCACGGTACGGATTGTTGTTTTTACAAGTGCACTGCACCACGGCACGGAAAATGCAGGGGACGCTCGCACAAAGGCGTATCCTTCAAGCATCTAACGCGGAATATGAAAACTTGAAAATTAGTAATTCGATATTTCAGATCGTTTTTATTTTCATGGATACTTCCTCGTGGTTTTCCGGAAAGTTCAAATTTCATTTCACGGATTTCTAATGGCGTTGAATTTGTCAAGGATCCGGCTTCAGCTGGGGCAGTACTTCAAAATTGCGAAGGGTGTTCAACCTCTGGGAAAGTTTGAACTTGTGATATTAAAAACTCTGAGGGATTTCATATCTCATTCTTGGAGCACACTTCAATTTTCGGTTCACTTTAATCCTACATACTCCTTGAAATCCTGTTCACTATTTGATAGGGATCGGCACTTACGGCAGAGAAACCGAAAAAGTGGATCACGCCCTTCTGGGCCCCAACTTTATTTCCTTACGAAATATGTGTTAGGAATTTTTCGGCTCCTCCCGAAGAATTCGTGATATTTCCTTCGTGTTTATTGTACAATTTTCCATATTCCTCACTGAAGGGATCATATTTAATTCTTTGTAAAGGTGTATGCGACTGTAGAAGGAGAGGGTGAGAAATAGTGGAATAAAAGCTGCAAGCATTGCTCCCCCGTTTCGAAGCTCTTTGCTACCATATAGCTGGTGTTATATATACAGCCACTCTTTGGCTCACCCCCACGTTCCAGCTCCTCCCCCGCGAATTTTGTCATTTGGGAATACAACCATCCTCGCCCTTACCTAACGCGTAGATAGATGAAAGCGAAATCTGACCGCGAAATGGATTTATATCTCGCTGGGATGCGCGGAGGGATTTCTGGATTTCCTCTTCCTCCGCTGCGCTTGTGCCTTCTACATGGGATATTTTGTTTCTGAGAATCTAAATGCTAAACTAACCTAATCCCGTCTTTTCTTTTCGGAAAACGCGATCTTCATTATTTTCCTGGTATTTCGGTTCGCAGCATTTTATTCAAGAAAAAAAAAAACTAAATAAAAAAGTAATTTAATCCTGATCTACTCTAGAATTTTTTCCTTGAAAATCCGAGTCCAGAATTGATTTCATTTAGTTTGTTTCCAGTCGATCCCGTTTGTTTCGATTTCAGGGTTATATGGTCGGCATCATAAAGTGGTCAGGTTCTTTAATGGATGAAAAAAAATTCTTGACATCCTTTAACCAGCGATGTAACACGATATGTTATTCCTAAGGTAATTCTTTTTGAAGATAGATTCTAGAATTCTATTCTCCGAGAGATATATGTGCGTCTTCTTTAACACGGGGCAACATTTGAAATACGTTTTGAGGTACTCATGGTGACACGGCATTAGTCAAATGTGGGTAACGCCGTCATACTCGATATTTTATCATTGTTGACGTCTGCTAGGAATATTATTCAAAGTACACGTTATAGGGAAAGCCTTTGATCCCCGCGCCACTGCGCAGCGTTGTTGGTATAGATATAAGAAAAGGTGTATAGGTATATACGAGTGTACTTGCGTCTTTACACCAGATTCCGTGGGCTTTGCAACCAGCTGCATGGTTGGCAAATTTCGCAAGTTTCGACGTTTCGACGCCTCGACCGAAAAGCACCGTGCATTACAACTGCACGTAAAACCAACCCTCCATATTCCTCTGCACAAAATACGTAACTTCGTTCTACCAATTTGCGAGAAATTTCGCGACACCCTACGTTACTTACGTTCCTACCTACATACCTATACGGCCTACACAACGTCTACCAACTCCCAAGGGTAGTCCTCAACATTATCCTCCGCGACTTACCACAGATGAAAGCAAATTCTGACCACAAAATGTCCCGCTAAAGATAAGCCCAGGGTAGGTAAAACTACGAACGTAAAGCCGATCTTTCCACTCCCATAATGTTTTACATAATTCTTTTCACTCGCTCTCTATTTCTGTGACTTTCTTTATCTACTTTTTATTCTCTTTTATTTCCACGCACAACAAATTGGACGCGACGTTCAAATCCCACCGTTATTTGATGGTCATAATTTCCGATTAGTTCTTTCTGACCTTACCGTATACACTACTGTGGGTTGAAAGTAACGTTGCGTGGGGGGACCCAAATCTCGGTTAAAAATGCAACGATCTTTTGTTTCCGAATGAGATTCGAATATACCGAAGGATAACCTGTTTGTGATTAGAAAATTCAGCGCATAACTTTCTCTCACCGCATTCCACGTTCAAATTCGAATAAAAAAATGAATTGAGAATAAAAATATTACAAGAACCGAATTTTATAATTCTGTACGTGAAAATAATCGAACATGAGATTTTTAGAGCTAATCGTATTTGGTTAGAAACGATTGAATTTCAAGGAATCAAAGAATGTCCTTGATTAAAGAATATTTTTTTCATAATCTCCGTCTTCATTACTCGTGCGTGAGGTCTTTAGCCCACAGTTTACCAAACCCCCATAAACTATTTATATGTTACACGATGTTGCGAGACGCAGGCACAACTCACCCCATAATCGAGAGTAGTCCTTTAGGACCGCTATGTAGAAACCCATATAGCAGCTATACACAGGGATATACCCATCCCGTAGAGATTCTACGACACTAGACAACGCGGCAATTGGAATAGCCCGACGGGTAATGGCGACGACACCGCCGCCCGTCCTGAATCTCGTATAGTCGGTTTAGGTACAGTGAACGTAAACTCCCAACCGCATCAGCATCCTCGGCTGGACCACACACGGTTCATGTCAATTTACGCTGGTATTACCTCGTAACTTACCAACACCCACATCCCTGCGCGCCTTCCGAACCGCTAAAAGGTTACCCGCAACAAACATATTTCCTTTACAGGATTTCTTTCTCTGTGCGTTGTGACGATGATGCTGAGGTAATAACAATAACAACGACTCGAACAGTGTTCATTTCACCATTTATTTTTCTTTGTCTTTTGTTAAATTTCTAGCGAATTATCCGCGTGCGGGCATAAGGACTTCAGACTTTGGAATCTGAGATGTTTGACTTTATTCCCCCTATTATAATCACGAACTCAACCCCCAGTGCAGACTGCAGAAGCGGTGTCCGCTACTTCGGGGGCAGCCACATGAATTATGTAGCTCTTCACCGAGCATCAGGGGGGTCGGAGTTAGACCCGGGGCGGTTGGACGGGTTATATCGTGTGGCTGGGGAGGGAGTCTAGTTGGTGGTGCTGCTGCGCCGAGCAACTCTCGTCTACGAACACTAGAGCGTACTCGGTACGTGTCCGACCCGCATAGAGAACCGCAGATAACGTATTCAGGAGCGACACATCGACCCCTGCCAATTCAATTTTCATATTCGCATGTCTGAAAGTTTCGCATGATAGCGTCAACCCGGGGTGGGAGGATCAACGCTCTTTTACACACGTGCACTGTCTATACCTACACGTACACAAATGTAAGGGACTCGGGAAAATGGGGATTAATCAAGCCAGGCGAAGGCGTACGCGAGAGGCCAAAGAAAACCAGACGAAATAAGTGAAGAAGAAAGAACCAAAAAATAAAACACGGTTCAAATGAGTACAGAATTTTCGAGTCAGTCCCGCCAGACAGACCGTTCTTCCCTCTCTTTCGAGTTTCACAAATTTATGCACCTGTACACATAAAGTGGTCCCACTCAAGTTTGTAAATTTGTATCCCATACAATGCTCAAAAGTGGTAATTAGAAGGTCTGGGAATGCGTATGAAGTCTAACAGTCGAACTCCACGCGAAGGAGATTCTTTTCTTCTCCTTCTTCGAATCGTTCGTTTTCTTTTTTGATTTTTTCTTTGATTTTTCTTTTACGAAAATCCTTACATGAAATAACCTACACATACAGGGTGTCCTGACTAGCGGGACGCGTTCGAATATTTTGAAAATCAAGTCTGATGCTGATAAAGTCTTCAGACAAAAGTTGCGCGGATCCGAGAAGGACATGTTACGACCATGGATACATTGAACGATATACCTTATATGTTATGACGATATAGGTTTTGATATCTAATCCAAAAATTTTGTTATAACGATAATATTGTTTGTTCAAAATGTTACAACTGAATTTTTTTTAAGATAAAAGTTATGGCATTATATTTATCTCGTAGAATGTAGAATCTTTCGTAAATTTCAAGTGGATAAAAAAAAAAGTGAAAAATTCTAGTAATTTTTCTGCTCCAATTAAATGCCTATACAGTATACATATCAACAAACTTTTTCTATACTGATGCAGTTATAACTCTAAACGGTTGCTATCATAGCGATAAATTACCGTAGTCCTTGAGCATATAAAATTAATAAAAATGGTATATCAGTGCAAGAGTAGAAGTTGCATATGAAAAATGGCTAAGTGATAAAACTCAGTAGAGAGGGAATCATTATAAGAAGCCAACACTGTTGGTGTCGGTTCAAAGTCTCATCGTGATTCTTGATTCAATCAGATATGGCTGCTCCCGTAGTTGAGGTAAAGCAAGGGTGGCTTCGTGGTACCACCGTAAAGAGTGTTACCGGAGGATCTTACGTATCTTTTAAAGGAATCCCATTCGCGGCACCGCCGGTAGGAAAGTTAAGATTTGCGGTGAGTCTTGTTTAATTTTAACACGTTAATTAATGAAACATGGAATAGGGTCAAGTGGATGGAAACTGCTGGGCAATCATACGGGGTGTTCCATTCTAGGTAGCCACCCCAAATAGCTCAATAGCTTATGAAGTCACGAGAAAAAATGTGAGAGATGATTTGCTCAATTTTGGTGGGGTAGTTATACCATAGTTGAAAATTTTCTCTCCCGCAGGTGTCGGTTTCTACGTTATCGGTAATGCCGATTCCCGGGTCTTTCTGTGGAGGATGTTGTGAATTACATTCTTGCCACGACACTAGTAGGCGTGCAAGAATGAATAATAAGAGTGTACGTCTTATTACGCCAGAGTGCATTTGTAGATCTAGGGAATCGTTCAAATACCGTCTTCGGAAATGTGTTGGAGTTGATGACCATATATTGTTTCGAGAAATTTTTGGATGATAAAAAAGACAAGACACCCTGCATGGAAGCATATAGTTTTGCAGAAATTTGAAAGAATTTGGAAAAGCTTCTCATATAAGTGCCGCTTGCTGAGTAAGCAGTAGATACAGTAGAATCTCATTAATCCGGCACTGTGAGAAACCAGGGAGTGCCTGATTATTAGTATATATGTTCGGGTTATTCAATTGTCAAGAAAAATGAAGCATCATGTATGTAATAATTATAAGACGGTGTTATCCAACTACACAAGGACATACATACTTATTTTTAGCGTAAGGTGTCAGATTACTGGATGTACCGGTGTACTGAAGTGCCGGATTACTGAGACTCTATACTGTATGTGAAAATGTTATCTATCAAAAGTGCATAATATAACATAGGTGCCAGATCTTGCTGATTGTGAGTCACGCGAGATACAATCATCCGTCATGATATATTGTATGTTACATCAGAAAATTAAGATGAACTTATCTTTGTATAAGCAGAACGCAGAAAAAATATAGTAGAATCATAACAGCAAACTAAGTATGATAATAACTGTGGTGAAAATAAATACGAATACGATAATAGTGATTGTAATCATTTATAAATATAAAGGAAACCTGTTTGCGAAATGAATGCGACGAGAACAATGCTAACGCTGTAGCACGTTAAATGACTGCAGAAACATAATAATTTTTCCCCTGATTTCGAGAGAAAAACAAAATCATGGTCTTTATTTGGCCAGCTGACATTGAACTGTCATTCCAGAATGGGAGGTCATAAATGCAGTACGAGTTGAATGAATGATGATGACAGAGTTCAAAGGATGCTCAGAGTCCTTCTAACGTATAATTTGGGCCTTATGTATTTTTTTTTTTAATTCAGGATCCATCGCCTCCGCCATCATGGACTGGAATCCGAGATGCATCGGAGTTAGGACCGATTTGTCCTCAATTCGATGCAAAGGAAGAAAAAATTATTGGCGATGAAGACTGTCTTTATCTCAATGTAGCTACTCCTTCATTAGATGGACCGCGACCAGTCATGGTCTGGATACACGGAGGAGGTTTTTTCATGGGCAGTGGAAATGACGACATATGTGGGCCGGATTATTTGCTCGAAGAAGGCGTCATCTTTGTGTCTATGAACTACAGGCTTGGTGTCCTCGGTAAAGAAAATACTATTCGATATACCTACTTATGCCATACAATCATCGGACATTTTTGAAGAAACTTTGAAATCTCAGGGTTTCTTCAACTCGATGATCCGGTGGCGTCAGGAAATATGGGGCTCAAGGATCAGACAGCAGCGTTGAAATGGGTTAAAGAGAATATATCACAGTTTGGCGGTGATCCAAATAACATCACGATTTTTGGAGGGAGTGCCGGTGGTGCCTCGGTGCATTATCAAATGTTGTCTCCGCTTTCTAAGGGTAAAAATCTGATCACTCACTTTTGCTGTGTATTCCTACGACTGACTATAATATTCTCCTCTCCAAGGTCTTTTTCATAAAGCCATTGTGCAGAGTGGTACCGCATTGGATCCTTGGGCATGTAAGTGTGACTCAGCTGAACATTTACGCCGATATCTTGCTGCTTTTGGAAAAGAAGCTAGCGATCCGAAAGAGATCGTAGAATTTCTCAGGACGATTCCGGCAGAAAAACTCGTTCAAACGCAATTTGATGTAACAAGTCCAGAGGTTTGTCTGGTTTTATCACCTGTAGTTTCGATCATGGATGATATTGTATGATGAATTCAAACTCACCGGTATGGCGGTTTTTTTCCTCAGGATTTGCGCTGGGTACAGCTGCCCTTCATGCCAAGTGTTGATGACAAAAGTAAAATACCATTCATGCCGAGACATCCGAAAGAAGTCGTTGTGGAGGGTTCTGAGATTCCATTTATGATCGGATGTACCACCCACGAAGGAATTACGTTTGTGTCTGGTAAAAAGATAATTTTGAATATCAATTCGTTACAATCAGCGGAGAGAAACTGTTCAGCAGATGTACAACTTCGAACAGTTTAATATCGTGTTCGGGTTGAAATTTAGATATTTATTCTCCACTCCATAGTATTCAAGAATTCGATATCCACGGCGTTTGACGAAAATTCCAAGCTGACATTACCAAATGGTTTGGTTTCGAAGGACCATCCAAAAAAAGATATTATCAGCGATGAAGTAAGGAAATTTTATTTTGGAGATAAGCCGATGACCGAAGACTCGACTGATGACTGGATCCAGGCGTGTGGGGATTTAGGTTTCATTTTCGGTCTACACAAAGTCGTTGAAATTCAGCAGAAAACAAAAAAGGCTCCGTGTTACCTTTACAGATTTTCTTACGAAATAACGCAATCATGTGCAAAATTTTTCTTCAATTCACCGCATAAAGGTATTAGATATTGAGTATAATTACGATTACTGGCATGATTTTTTTTTAACATTTTTTTTTCATAACACAGGAGCCGCGCATGGAGATGATGTTCCGTTTCTATTCAACGTAAATGTGGCAGGTGATGATTTAAGATACAAATCCGGCACACCAGAAAAAATCGCCTCCAATAGGATGGTCAGGATGTGGACTAACTTTGCGAAAACTGGGTGAGTTGTAAATCCTCATAGATATTCATCACGATGACTGATCTGTCTAATTCTCATATTCTAGAAATCCCACACCGAAAATCGATGATCTGATCAATTTTAAGTGGCTACCAGTTACGGGGACAACAAAACATTATTTGAATATTGACGCAGAGTTTTCCA
Source organism: Athalia cordata (assembly GCA_963932425.1). Classification (NCBI taxonomy): domain Eukaryota; kingdom Metazoa; phylum Arthropoda; class Insecta; order Hymenoptera; family Athaliidae; genus Athalia; species Athalia cordata. The sequence continues at coordinate 30,469,626 of OZ010626.1, read as the reverse complement.
CAGGCATTAATCCAGATGAAAAGGTAGTCGAGTTCAGTCATAGATTATCTAAGATTCTTGAAAGTAAATAGGATACTTCGAAATTGATCTTGAAAATCTTATTTGTGCAATGGTTATTCAAAAGATGGTAATTAGGTTCTTGTTAAAATATTCTTCCTCTTAACCCCGATCAGCATTATTTCTCCGATTGTATGTATTTTAAAAATTAAAGTATCTCCTACTCTTTCCTCTGAAAAACGCTAATTGCAAGTTAACCGCAGCTTCCGGTAGCCTCAAGCGGGGCTTCACAGTAGGTCGAGGGTTCGGTGAAAGTTTATTTAGTACCTAATCTTCATCGAGCTATCGTATAATTAAATCCGATTCTCGAACAGTTAAACGCATACACATACGTATACTATACCCGCATGTATAACGTATTTGAATATACAGGGTGAGTAAAAACGTGTATCAAAAATAATACACAGGACAATTTTGATTAGTGAGTAAAAGCTGAACGCGAGAATGAATTTCAGGAGAACAATTTCTTTTTCTTTGTTGAAAATTTAAAGTATGAAACCTCCAGTCCATTGTTACAAATTCCAAAATATCTTCGTCTCTATATATCCACGAGGTTGGCGGGCGGGATTATCAAGGTAGAAAACTAGTGACGACCTACGTCACGAACTAGTGAGTTGAGTGTGTTTTGAGGGTGAAGTTAACACGGTCGAAATGATTAATAGCCAAGCTCAGCTTCGCGATGATGTCACCCTGGGGGGTATCAATTCGTAACCAACGGGATACGGCCCACCGCCTCGAAAACCCGAGGCCACCTAAACCCTCCCTCTCTTCCTCCTGTCCCGTTCCAATTCACCGTGTACACGGGAACAACCCACAGGAAATTACATCTCGCTATAGCACATAACGCAATAACACGCAGTACACCTAATACAACTAGCCAATTCGATTCTGACACCGTAAACGTCGGACTGAAGTAGTCGAAATTTCCAGAATCTAAATTGAAGAAAACCGACATTTTTGCAATCCCAACGTTGCCGATAACTCGCGTCTAAAAGAGACGATTGAGGAAAAATAGAACCTCGTGCGGAGTATTTTTTGTTCCCTTCTGTAATTCTTGATATTTGATGTCTAGAGGCGATAGCTTTTCTTATAAACCTACGCGTTCCCAATTCCTGTTTTTCTAAGAATTAAAGGACGATGACTTTTTTTTTAGTTTCTCATATCTCGTCGCAATCTGGGTACACTATACGCATGTCCAATAACTAAACGAACGACTACTTCATCATACCTATTTTTGAAAAAAAAACTATTCCCAAGGCATGCACCGAGCTGAATAAAAGCATCAGGATCGGGATCAGCATCAGCTGCAGCAGCTACTGCGCTTGCTAAAATATAATTGGCGAGTTACTTATTGTTAGAAAACTAGTGAGATATATGTTATACGTACAATAATAGCATATACCTCAGATGATTGATGTCCATATTATTCTACAACGAAACATTAATTGTTAAGCAAACATAGCGGAAACATGTCAGAAGCATACGATAAGAAAATCCTTACTGGTCGTACGGTGGATAGGTATATATCGTACATACCTACGTCTGGCTTTTGGATCTGCGTTCTTATTCTTATATTTCTTTTCTTCGCGATCGTTAATCATCTACCAAGACCCGGCCTGAGACTGAGCTAGCAAATTGCTGGACCGAGAGCTGCGCTTATAGCTGCCGTCGATATCCTTTTTTTCCCCCCTCATTCCTTCGATACCTGTTACAGTTCTCCTACTATTACGACCTTCGAACTACCCCCATCTTATAACACTGGCCCGAAACGCGTCTTCTGCAATCTATGATCTTCACTACTTTTTGCTTTCATCGTGTCCTTAAAATATATTAGCACGAATCTACAGCCTGACTTGTGCGTTGCACACGGAATGTTGTGCATGGGTGATTAATTTATTCTAAAAATTCGCATCAGTACTTGAGTCACGTGCTTTGCGGTGTTGAACATCAGGTGCGAATATATACGATTTATATAAAAGTTTGGTTATAAAAATCGACGGGTTTCTTCGGTCTCCCTTCTTCGTGTCACCTTTTCCTCGGACTACGTATACTGTTTTTTTCATTTTTATTCTTCGAGATGTTCGCATGTATAAATTATTCGGCAACAGCAATTAGCCGGGGAGTGTCGAAAGGGATGCGCGTGGGACGAAACAAGGTAGAATCCAGCCTGTTAATTCGCCAGGATATTTGCGACCTCCCGAATATTATACTTTTCGTTATGTACGTTATATACCTATACACATATGCTGTAACAGGGATCGGTTGAAACACGATGCAAATAACATGCGCCACGCGGGGAGATTTTTTGTAATTCTCCAATCGTCGCACGCTGCTGCTGATCCTGCAGCTGTGTCTCATTTGTGGATGCGACACAGAAAAGAATCTACAAATACAATACGTTCAATTTTTGCGACGAACCAAGAACAAAAAAATTCAAACAAATGAAAAACATTTCATATGAAATTTTTAATCATTATTACGGAAAAGACGCGTTTCACATTTATACGGCACATAAATATCCACGTGGTATAGATCGCCGTAACTTTATACTTTTCAAATCGTTAAGATCGATCGAAAGATCGCTATAGATCAAAAGGATATGTTACACACCCTTATAACAGGTCGGTATATACTGTTTTTATACCATCAGATAGATCGGAAAATAGGCATAGAAATTACCTGAATCACTTGAAACAGGTTTCAAACCGTATAATGGACACGTACCTATTTATACCTACAAGATAAGGATTGAGCGATCGGAACTTTATCACGTGTCAAACCGAACGATTTTTCTTTCTTTTTTTTTTTAGTATATACTTTTTATTTACTCTCTACCTGCTTTGCTATCAACTGTTTTATGTTGTACCGAAGTTTTATGTATTATACATGCATAAAATAAATGAACCAGCTATCGATACTTGGGTTCCGACTATTTTATTTACCCGTCGAAAGTTACGTAGTGCCGTCAAATATCACAGGGAAAAAAAATTGTGTACGGAAATGATATATAAGGGGTATTCCACGCGAAACCAACGAGCCCGTGAACTTTGACCTCTTCGATTTGACTCATTATTTTTTCCTACGTAATACGACTAAAAAAAACTTACACGTATCTCGTACTTTTCCGATTCTACTCTTGATTATGAGAATACAGAATTTTGAAATTTTCACTTTTTCGATTGCAGCAATATTTCACCAACCGTTAGCTCGAAAATTATCGGTTCTATCGTCAGAAAGTATGAAACAAAATTCTTTGATAATTGAATGGCCTTTTTGAGGGTTATGTTTTCAAAATTTTTCAGTCATCCCGAACCCGTTTTTTATGCGAATAAACGTCAAAAATCCGTTTTTCCACAAAAAGGCCGCTCTCGATTAATTTGAAAAACATCACAAAAATACCGTGAGAACAGACGAAAATTTTGAGACTAAAACGAAGATGGTTTGACGATTAGTTCAGAAGTTACAGTCAATCCGCCTAGTGTGGAAAGTGAAGTTTTACTTTCGTCACCAGTGTGGAAAGTAAAGTATTACTTTCGTCACTAGTGTGGAAAGTAAATTTTTACTTCGTCACTAGTGTGGAAAGTAAAGTTTTACTTTCGTCACTAGTGTGGAAAGTGGAAAAATGCTTTACTTTACTTTCGTCACTAGTGTGGAAAAGTATCTTCCCTCAGTAGTGCCGAAAAGGATTTTCCCTTCCTAGGGAGGTAATATCCTTTTCCAGGTAAAATCTTTTTCCGCACTTCATTACCAAAAAGATAGATAGGGAAGTAAGGGAAAATCCATTTTTGCCCTAGGGAGGTAATATCCTTTTCCGCCCAGGGAGGTAAAATCCATTTTTGCCCGAGGGAGGTAATATTTGCTCCCTAGGGAGGTAATATTATCTCCCTAGGAAGGTAATGAAGTCCACGCGAGAAATGAGCAATTTCCCATCCACTTTACATGCAAGAAAAAGGGCCAATTTCATGCACGTGTTGAAAAAAATATCTCACCGTCTTTCCAAATGAATTAGCCACTGAAAATGTTGAAAAATAACCCTCAAAAAGACCATTCAATTATCAATAAATTTTATTTCATACTTCCTGACGATAGGACCGATAATTTTCGAGCTAACGGTTGGTGAAATATTGCTGCACACGAAATAGTGAAAATTTCAAAATTCTGTATTCTTGAAACCAAGAGTGGAATCGGAAAAGTACGAGATACGTGTGAATTTTTTTTGGTCGTATTACGTAGGAAAAAATAATGAGTCAAATCGAAGAGGTCAAAGTTCACGGGCCTGTCGGTTTCGCGTGGAATACCCCATAATCATAATAATATAAATGATGATGATGATGATGATAATGGTAATAAACCAGTGAAAAGAGAGGATGAAAAATCGCTTCACCTACTCTCTCGGGTAGCAAACGAGCGGCGAGTAGCGCATTATATTATCATCCGCTATACCGATTATTATCCGATCGCCCCCGCCGCGGCGTTATCGCGGGAACGTTCAGTCGCCTATATAGGGCTACTGTAATGCGGCAACGAACCGCGCTATGTTATTGTACGTACACCGAGTATGAGATAAGCCGCTGCGGTACATATTTACCATCGCGGGGCCTATCGGTATACCGTATAAAGTTATCACTTGTCAACAACCTACTACTACTACTACGATGCAACCATTCACCGCGGCCTTTGATCAGAATTTCATCAAATTCATTTTAAAACGAGCCGAAAAAACAATTTTCATGGAATTTTTTTAATTTCGTCAAACAATATACTCTAGCGGAAATATTTAACCTGACCCGAGCGTAGAATGTTTTTTTTTTATATATTAATTTAATTTTTTTTTTCCATACGAGTTTGAATTTGCGCGAGATCAGTTCTGTCAATGTTAAATTTGATTGATTTTATGGATCGTCTATTTTTTCTATCTTTGTGTTTTTTTTATTCATTTTCTTTCTCTCTCTTTCCATTGACGGAGGAGTTCACAGATCGAGTTGCATCGATCAACGCGTACCGCTTATAAACCGATGTAATTAAAAGTGGCAACAATATATTGCTCTGTCACAGATCCGTGCTCCGCGCGCGTTGAGTTCCCTTCAGTAATATCGAGAGCCCACCCAGCTACCGTTAATTAGTAAACTCGCTGCCGGTTTAGTTGAAGCGTACTAATGAGAATTTGAGTAATGACCCCCGTCGAGTGGGTCCTACGAACCAGACGAAACTACCTCGGTACACAAATTTCGTTGTTTGATTCTCTCCTCTTTCATATTCTTAATTCTCATCAGCAGCTAGATATATATGTGCATAAAAATGTTCCCATGAGACTATCTAATATCTTCTTCTTTTGTTTCTTCTCTTTTGTCTTTAGTGCTCAGAAAACAGTAAAGGGTCTCTACGGAAAACGAGAGCGGGATCATCTCGAACTGAGGATAAATGTGAGCACACCTCGTCAACCCTCTGCAGCTCGTAAAGATCGTTTTCTTAACCGTTAGACGAGCTGCTACTCGAACTCTCGAAGTTCAAACTTCGGAAGTTTTTACTTATGCAATAATCAAACTCTCTATGAAAATTGAAAGGTACTGGGAAAAGTCAGAAAATAAAAATTTAATTAACGCATAATATACGCTGACTCATTTATTGATTGATAATCTTTTATGATTATGCCCTTGGAATTTGCAAGTTTTGAGGCCACGTTATCAGGAATCCATGAGGGCAAAATGAATTGTTAAAATACTACGAATTTTTGTGGTGATCTAAAATTTTTATCTATGCAGAAAGAAAAACGGGCAAAGATAAGATGAGTCGACAACCTTGAGGTCGTTCCCGTGACTCTATGAACCCTGTTGGTGGCGTCATCTATTCAACTTTCATTCAACCTTCAGCCGTAGCGACAGCCAGCGTTCAGTAAACCTTCCTGTAATTTTAGGGGACGGATAAGTTCGGCCATCTACACGATGACTCGATCGAGAAAACAGCCATCGTCCGGAAGATATATGTTTTTTGAAACAACAATTAATTAATCTGCTCCGAACTTGAAAATCCGACAACTTTTCAAACCCCGACTTACGCAACGCGAGTTTCGATTTTAATCCCGTCAGTCAAATGAAGGGAAAGTAAAAAAATAAAAAAAATAACAAAAAGATTATTATCATTACGATAATAATTACGGTTAATATATATGGGGAGTTTTGCGAAAGTTGAAATTGAAATATACGGGTCAGCTTATTATTTGAAATAAAACGTGAGCTGCTTAGGAAAGCTACTGAATGTAATTAATTATTATGAGGATTATAATGAACGTATTCGTGTTTCTTTTTTTGTTTTTCAATTTTATTCTACCAACCGAAATTTCGGGTTAACTGTTAAATTAAAATATCGTAATATTCGTTGCGCCTAATACCCACGATAAATTATTATTATTATTATTATTATTATTATTATAAATATTTTGTCTTTTTTGTTCGGGTAAATAATGTTAAATGCGAATGAAAGATCGCAAGGAAAGACAAATGTATATTATTTTCTCTGTTGATAAATTTCACCGACGTTGTATAGGTATAAGAAGAAAAAGCTGTCGTGGGGGGATGGGGGTGGGTACTGTACATCCAGTTTTTTGATTGATGCGTCTCGAGTAGAAAAAAATAATGAAACTTGTCTAGATATGAAGTGGACAAAGTGAATTCGTCGTCTCATATTTTATATAATATATAACCGATACGGTAATTTCTTGAAGAAGTAATAAAAAAAAATATAAAAATAAAAATAAAATATATAGGTAGTACCCGATGAAAGTGGTTTTGAAAAATAAAATCTGGGGAATAACACCGGTGAGTGCGAAAACGTTTGATGTTGGCAAGATATCGCTGCCAATTTTAGCCGTATAAGAAGGTGAGGGTGAAAAAAAGCCCGGTGAAATTATTTATGACTTATTCATTCGTTGCTCGATGTAAAACCGGGTAAGTTACGTTCAAAGTTCTCGCAATATATCGCATCCCTCGACCCCTCCCCCTCTACTTTTCGACCCTCTCGAAGGAGCGCCGCGACGCCACCTTATTGTCTATGCAAATCCTTATTTCAACTCAGTTAAAAATACTTCTTGTATCACCCGATTTTCTTATTTTTCTTATACCTTTCCCCGCTCGTTCCACAAACCTGGAGCCCACAACCTCGAGCCTCCCTTATATTCGAGGTATAAGGTAGCTACGGCGCCTCCTCGTCTTCCTTGTTCCTCGTTTTTTCCCAGTGGACCAACTTCCGTGAGGAAATCTTTTTCTTCTTCGCGCCCTTCGCGAAGCGTGCGGCCCGGGCTTTTTCGTTAATTTATTTGAATTTAAATTTAACAAGTGTAATAACTCTGGGCGAGGGAGAAATTATTGGAAAAAACATATTGCGAGAATTGAAAACAGGAATTTTCAAAAAAACATCGTCTCGCGAAATTCTTCAAGGAGATATGGAACCGCTGCGCTACCCTTAATAGGAAGTTAGGAGCAAACGCGCCATATCATCCTTTTCCCTATACCGACCCACTCTTCCTTACTTATAGTTCCTTCAGGGTTTACTCTGCTCCTTTAAAACTTTAGAAATATTTCACGGATTTTACGTTATATGCCTATTTTATTCATTCATTCGCTTGTTCCTCGGCGCGCGACTATAAGAGGGGAAAAAGTTAAACTGCAGAAGGGGTTTATTTCTCATCTATACCAAAGTATGGAAGAGTTTTTTTTTAGATTACAGGATATTTCGGCATCTCTCACGATTTTTTCCTATCAGAATCAAGGTCGAAGTTTAAATCTTGTGAATATACAACGGATCATAGTATACATGTTTTTTAACTTTCGAAAAAAAAAATTTCCCCATCGATTTTTCATGCGACATCGCACGACCCGCAGATTCCCGCGACTGTTCGTTCTCCTTGTGTGGATGAACTTTTAACGAGTTTTTTGCACCAAAAAATTAGGAGCAGCTTTTTAATTGTTCAAGCTTTTTTATTTTCAGGAATCCGATTAAGCCTGAAGAGAAAAAAGGTGAAAATAAAAATAAATAAATAATTCACGTTTCACACGTATATAACAATGAGAGAAGAACACCGTCGTACAAGTCTAGAGGGTCATTACGTAGCCATGAAATAACTCGCGAGCGTTCCATTAATCAAGTTAACCGTAACTTTCGAACCAACTTGTTAGCTCGCGACATCCTTGCGGTCTACCTTCCTCCTCACCTTCGTCCCTTCTTCGCTTCTCATTTCTCAACTGCGGATTGGCATATAGGGAAGAAATTGAGGGAAAAGGATCGTTGGATGGTTATAAAATACGTACGGGAACGCTTCTGCGGCTCTAAACGAATCAAATGAGACGGCGAAGGGCAGGCAAAGATTGTAATAAAAAACTGACGCTTTGGAATAGACTCTCGATAGTTTACAAACGTATTTCTCGATAAGAAACACAGTTTGTTCAAGTTGATTAGGAATAATCTTTTGCTGGATTTCTTCTTTAGTTTTTCTCTTACGAGAATCTTGACGTATGACAAGATTAATTTCATTTCAAGTGAGTTGAAAAAAAAGGAATATTATTTCAGTGATTCTTCTGGTATGTTTAAATGCCCACATACTTATATACTTTTACTGGCATCGTACACAGTTGCAACTCAAAAAAGTATATTGCTATCATAACGATAAATTGCTGTCGTCCTTGAATAAAATTAATAAAAATCATATATCAGTGCATGAGTAGAAGTTGCATTGGAAAAGTCGCTAAGTGACGGGAGTAAGTAGAGAGGGAATCATGAGCATTATATGAAGCCAACACCGTTGGTCTTGGTCGAAGTCACATCGTGATTATCGAGTCAATCAGATATGGCTGCTCCCGTTGTTGAGGTAAAGCAAGGGTGGCTTCGTGGTACCACCGTAAAGAGTGTTACTGGAGGATCTTACGTGTCTTTCAGAGGTATCCCATACGCGGCACCACCGATAGGAAATTTGAGATTTGCGGTGAGTCTTGTTTAATTTTAACACGATAATTAATGAAACATGAGAGTGGGTCAAGTGGATGGGAACCGCTAGGCAATCATACAGGGCCACCTCAAATATTTCAAAAGCTTACGAAGACACGAGGAAAATCGTGAGAAATGATTTGCTCAATTTCGGTGGGCTAGTTATACCATCGATGAAAATTTTTCTCTCGAAGGTATCGGTTTCTACGTTATCGGTAATGTCGATTCACGGATCTTTCTGTGAAGGTTATTGCGAATCACACTTTTCCCACGACACTATTAGACGTGCAAGAATGAATTATAACACCAGAGTTCATTCGCAGATCTAGGGAATCGTTCAAATACCGTACTCGAAAATGTGTTGGAGTGGATGACCATCGTTTTGAGCAAATTTTGAGATGATGACAAAGACGGGACCCCTTGCATGAAAGCATATAGTTTTACGTAAATTTGAAAGAATTTGAAAAATCGTATCGTATAACTGTCGCTTGTGGCGTAAGCAATAGGTATACGAAAATGTTATCTATCACACGATCAATCAATGTTGTCTATTCGTGGCGGGTACGTTTTGAATTCAGGATCCATTGCCGCCACCATCATGGACTGGGATCCGAGATGCATCGGAGTTCGGACCGATTTGTCCTCAACCGGATGGAAAGCAAGAAAAAATTGTTGGCGATGAAGACTGTCTTTATCTCAATATAGCTACTGCTTCATTAGATGGACCGCGACCAGTCATGGTCTACATACACGGAGGAGGTTTTTACATTGGTAGTGGAAATGACGACATGTTTGGGCCGGATTATTTGCTCGAAGAAGGCGTCATCTATGTGTCTATGAACTACAGGCTTGGTGTCCTTGGTAAAGAAAATACCATTCGACATACCTACTTAAACCATTGAATCATCGGACATTTTTGAAGAAACTTTGAAATCTCAGGGTTCCTTCAACTCGATGATCCGGTGGCGTCAGGAAATATGGGGCTCAAGGATCAGACAGCAGCGTTGAAATGGGTTAAAAAGAATATATCACAGTTTGGCGGTGATCCAAATAACATCACGATTTTTGGAGGGAGTGCCGGTGGTGCCTCGGTGCATTATCAAATGTTGTCTCCGCTTTCTAAGGGTAAAAATCTGATCACTCACTTTTGCTGTGTATTCCTACGACTGACTATAATATTCTCCTCTCCAAGGTCTTTTTCATAAAGCCATTGTGCAGAGTGGTAGCGCATTGGATCCTTGGGCATGTATGTGTGACTCAGCTGAACGTTTACGCCGATATCTTGCTGCTTTTGGAAAAGAAGCTAGCGATCCGAAAGAGATCGTAGAATTTCTCAGGACGATTCCGGCAGAAAAACTCGTTCAAACGCAATTTGATGTAACAAGTCCAGAGGTTTGTCTGCTTTTGTCACCTTCAGTTCCGGTAATGGATGATATTGTAAGATGAAATTCAAATTCACCCGCATGACGGTATTTTTCCTCAGGATATGCGCTGGGTACAGCTGCCCTTCATGCCAAGTGTTGATAACAAGAGTGCAGAATCATTCATGCCGAGACATCCGAAAGAAGTCGTTGTGGAGGGTTCTGAGATTCCATTTATGATCGGATGTACCACCCACGAAGGAATTGCATTCGTGGCGGGTGAAAAGACAATTTTGAATTTTAATTCGTAACAAGCAACGGAGAGAAACTGTTCAGCAGATATACAACTTCGAACAGTTTAATATCGTGTTCGGGTTGTAATTTAGATATTTATTATTCTCCACTCCATAGGATTCAAGAATTCGATATCTACGGCATTAGACGAGAATTCCAAGCTGACATTACCGATAGGTTTTGTTCCGAAGGACCATCCGAGAAAAGATATCATTAATGATGAAGTAAGGAAATTTTATTTCGGGGATAAGCCGATAACCGAAGACTCGACTGATGACTGGATCCAGGCGTGTGGGGATTTAGGTTTCATTTTCGGTCTACACAAAGTCGTTGAAATTCAGCAGAAAACAAAAAAGGCTCCGTGTTACCTTTACAAATTCTCTTACGAACCAACGCAATCATTTGCAAGATGTTTCTGCAATTCACCGTATAAAGGTATCCAATATTGAGTATAATTACGATTACTGGCATGATTTTTTTTTAACATTTTTTTTTCATAACACAGGAGCCGCGCATGGAGATGATGTTCCGTTTCTATTCAACGTAAATGTGTTTGGTGATGATTTAAGATACAAATCCGGCACACCAGAAAAACTCGCCTCCAATAGGATGGTCAGGATATGGACTAACTTTGCGAAAACTGGGTGAGTTGTAAATCCTCATAGATATTCATCACGATGACTGATCCGTCTAATTCTCATATTATAGAAATCCCACACCGAAAATCGATGATCTAATCAATGTTCAGTGGCTACCAGTTACGGGGACAACAAAACATTACTTGAATATTGACGCAGAGCTTTCCACAGGCATCAATCCGGATGAAAAAATGGTCGAGCTCAGTCATCGATTATCCAAAATTCTTGAAAGTAAATAGGATACTTTGCAATCGATGTTGAAAATCTTATTCGTGCCGGAATTTGAATAAAAAATAACGTGAATTGCCGCAAAGTCTTTTTTAGATTTCCACTATGGGATCGCGAAAAGATGGTAAATCATATTGCTCTTGTTAAAATATTCTTTCTTGCTACCCTGACCACCTATTATTTCTCTGATTGTAAATGTCCAAACACTTGAAGTATGTATGTAAGTGGGGTAGATTTATACTCTAAGTTACGATAGAACTCCTACTCTTTTCTCTGAAAAACCGCTAATTGTAAGTTCACCGCAGCTTCCGGTAGCCTCAAGTGGGGCTTCACAGTAGGTCGAGGGCTCGGGGGAAGCTTATTTAGTAACTTATCTTCATCGACCTAGGTATAATTAAATCTGATTTCCGAGTGAGAATTTTGTATAATATTGTATACGTTTTTCCGTATTCATTCTTTACGTCACTTTAAGTCTCTTTCGCTTACACTGTTGAGGACGCGAAATACTCTACTTTTTGTCTCTTCATTTCGAATGATACGCTCATAAAATCAAGGTCTCTGAGATTCTTCTTTCTAATTCTTTCCCACAATTCTTCTCGCATTATTTCCATCCAAACCATCGCCCATACTTATTACACTAGGTTCCACTCCGCTCCATTTCAACCATTTACACCCGCTACGCCCCAAAAATGGTCTCAACTGCTGTTAACAAATTTGTATAAATCTAACCCCACTCACATACGGCTGCCTTCCACCGCCTACCAATGCTGTCACAAGTGAGATCATAAGAGAGTTCATTATCGCTATCTACGTGATAGTAATGATAATAATAACAACAATAATAATAATAACAATATTAATAATCATCATCATAATCGTGATATCTATGAATAAATGGATACTATCAAAAATTCTCCAACCGACAATTCACATCAAATCACACCGCGGATGTGACAGTATAGTAGACAAGGTATCATTATAAGAAGCCAACACCGTTGGTCTCAGTTCAAATTCTCATCACGATTTTCGATTCACTCAGATATGGTTGCTCCCGTAGTTAAGGTAAAGCAAGGGTGGCTTCGCGGTACCACCGTGAAAAGTATTACTGGAGGATCTTACGTGGCTTTCAGAGGTATCCCATACGCGGCACCGCCAGTAGGAACATTAAGATTTGCGGTGAGTCTTGTTTAATTCTAACACAATAATTGATGAAACATGGAAGTGGGTCAAGTGGATGGAAGCCACTGGGCGATTGTATAGGGTGTCCCATTTGAGATAGCCACCCCAGATATCTTAGTAGCTTGTGGAGTTATGAGGAAAAATTGTGAGAGATGATTTGCTTGATTTTGATGGTGTAGTACCATGCTTGAAATTTTTTTTTTCGAAGGTCGCGGATTCTACGTTATCGGTAATGTCGATTGCTAGATATGTTTGTGCTCGTAAACATTTAACCACACCTTATCGTCGGAGCTGAAGAGTTAGAGATGCAGGCCATAGTTCGTTCATTCGTAGATCGTTCAAACACCGTCTGCGGAAATGTGTTGGAATAACCATCGTTTCGAGAAATTTTGGAGATGATCAAAAAAACGGGACACCCCACTTGGAAGCATATATTTTTACACAAATTTGATAGAATTTGAAAAAGCGTCTCATGTGACTGTAGCTTGTTGCGTAAGCATTAGGTTTATGAAAATGTTATCTATCGGGAGTATATAATACATAACGCACGTGCCAAATCTTGGTAAGCCACACGAGATACGATCATACGGCATAATATGTTATATCTAATAGCGCTGAACGACGACTCAGCGCCTCACATTATGGGGCAAGCTCTGACGACCGGGCGAAACCAGGAATGTAACGTTGAATAGGCCCCAGAAACTGGGCCTCGGTGAGCCTTACCCTGGTAGCAAGAAGAACCAGATACTGGGTGTAGTCTTGATTGTACGGAGTAGAAATGCAAGGCTCGAACTGCGGCAAGTGGCGGGAGACCTGTACCACGATTTTCTTTGATAAACCATTATTTTAGTATTCATCACCTGTCAACTAATTGTAAGTGTGGGAGTTATTTTCACCTCTGGAACGATCCCCTTCCACCTTATCCCAGAACGAGAATACAACGGATCAGAGAATTAGATTTGACTTATCTTTCTGTAAACAGAACAGAGACAAAATGTAATAGAACCCCAACAGCAAATTAGGTACGAAAATAAGTATAGTGAAGATAGTTATGATAAAAGCAATCGTAATCTATGTATGAAAAAAAACCTGTTTGCGAATGAATGCGACGATAACAATACTAACGTGTATCCAAAGTACGCTGAAGCACGGTAAAATGACTGCATGAAAATCGTACGTTCAACGAGTCTAGTATGTGCCATGAATTTCATAAAATTAAGCTGACAAAGAACGGAAAACCAATTAATTTTTTGTCAATCCCAAGAGAAAAATCCATTTCGAATCTTTTTTTTTCACACGGTCTTTCTTTGGCCAGCCTATACTGAATTGTCATTTCGAAATAGGAGGAGTTCAAAGGATGCTAAGAGTCTTTTCAACGTGTAACTTGAGCCTTATTTTTTTTTTTAATTCAGGATCCCTCGCCTCCGCCAACATGGACTGGATTCCGAAATGCATCAGAGTTCGGACCGATTTGTCCTCAACCCGATCTTAAGCAAGAGAATGTTATTGGCAATGAAGACTGTCTCTATCTTAATGTAGCTACTCTTTCATTAGATGGACCGCGACCAGTCATGGTCTACATACACGGAGGAGGTTTTTTCATGGGCAGTGGAAATGACGACATGTTTGGGCCAGATTATTTGCTCGAAGAAGGCGTCATCTTTGTGTCTATGAACTACAGACTTGGTGTCCTTGGTAAAGAAAATACTATTCGAACTACTTATTTATACCATTGAATCATCGGAAAACTTTTCCGATTACCGAATTCGGTGATCATCGGACTTTTGAAAAAACTTTTAAATCTCAGGGTTTCTTCAACTTGATGAGCCAGTGGCGTCAGGGAATATGGGGCTCAAGGATCAGACAGCAGCGTTAAAATGGGTTAAAGAGAATATATCACAGTTTGGCGGTGATCCGAATAACATCACGATTTTTGGAGAGAGTGCCGGCGGTGCCTCGGTGCATTATCAAATTTTGTCTCCTCTTTCTAAAGGTAAAAATATGATCGCTTGCTTCTGCTGTGTATTTTTACGGCTGACTATATTATCCTTCTCTTCAAGGTCTTTTTCATAAAGCCATTGCGCAGAGTGGTACCGCATTGGACCCTTGGGCAACTATGTGTACAGACTCAGCCGAACGTTTACGCCGATATCTTGCTGCTTTTGAAAAAGAAACTAACGATCCTGAAGAGATCGTAGAATTTCTCAGGACGATTCCGGCAGAAGAACTCGTTCAAATGCAATTTGCTGCAACAAGTCCAGAGGTTTGTCTGCTTTTGTCACCTTCAGTTTCGGTAATGGATGATATTGTGAGATGAAATTCAAATTCACCCGCGTGACGTTTTTTTTCAGGATATGCGCTGGATACAGTTGCCTTTCATGCCGAGTGTTGATGACAAAAGTGGAGAACCATTCATGCCGAGAGATCCGAAAGAAGTCGCTTTGGAGGGTTCTCATGTACCATTGATGATCGGATCTACCACCCACGAAGGAATTGTAGTGGTGTCGGGTAGGAAGACAATTTTGAATTTCAATCCGTAATAATCAGCGGAAAGAAACTATTCTGCTGATACTCAACTTTGAATAGTTTATTATTGTATTCAGGTTATAATTCAAATATTTATTCTCAACTCCACAGAAGTTAAGAATTCGCTATCCACGGCATTTGACGAAAATTCTAAGCTGAAATTACCGATCAGTTTTATATCGAAGGACCATCCGAAAAGAGATATTATCAGCGATGAATTGAGGAAATTTTATTTTGGGGATAAGCCGATAACCGAAGACTTGACTGATGACTGGATCCAGGCGTGTGGGGATTTAGCTTTCGTTTTCGGTCTACACAAAGTCGTTGAAATTCAGCAGAAAACAAAAAAGGCTCCGTGTTACCTTTACAAATTCTCTTACGAATTAACGCAATCATTTGCGAAGCATTTCTTCGATTTACCGTATAAAGGTAACAATATTGAGTATAATTACGATTACTGGAATTATTTTTTCCACCATTATTCCCGATGACACAGGAGCTGCGCATGCAGATGATACTCCGTTACTGTTCTGCGTAAATGTGGCGGGTGATTATTTAAGATACAAACCCGGCACACCCGAGAAAATTGTTTCTAATAGAATGGTCAGGATGTGGACTAACTTTGCGAAAACTGGGTGAGTTATAAATCCTCATAGAAATTCATGACGATGACTGATCTGTGTAATTCTCATATTATAGAAATCCCACACCGAAAATCGATGATCTAATCAATGTTCAGTGGCTACCAGTTACGGGGACAACAAAACATTACTTGAATATTGACGCAGAGCTTTCCACAGGCATCAATCCGGATGAAAAAATGGTCGAGCTCAGTCATCGATTATCTAAGATTCTTGAAAGTGAATAGGATGCTTCACAATCAATCTTGAAAATCTTATTCGCCCGAGAATTTGAATAAAAGATAACAGAAATTTTCGCAAAGCCTTTTTCCAGATTCTGACAATTCTTCCCGCATCACTCACATCTAAACCATCACCCATACTCACCATAGCAGGTTCCACTATTCAGCTACATTTCAACGATGCACACCCGTTACGCCCCAAGACCGCTCTTATAAACTGCTGTGAACAAATTTGTATAAACCTAAGCATACTCACATACGGCTACGTTTTCCGCCTACCAATACCATCATAAAAGAGGTCAATATCGCTATCCACGTAATAGTAATAATAATGATAACAATAATAGTAAACATAATAGTGATATCTATGAATGCTACTATCGAGAATTCTCTTACCGACAATCCACATCAAGTCACGCTTCAAATGTGACAGTAGAGAGAATGTCATTATAAGAAGCTGACACTGTTGGTCTCAGTTCAAGGCTCATCGTGATTTTCGTTTCACTCAGATATGGTTGCTCCCGTAGTTAAAGTAAAGCAAGGGTGGCTGGAAGAAATTGATGAAACAGGATCGTTGGATGGTTATGAAATACGTACGGGAACGCTTCTGCGGCTCTAAACGAATCAAATGAGACGGCGAAGGGCAGGCAAAGATTGTAATAAAAAACTGACGCTTTGGAATAGACTCTCGATAGTTTACAAACGTATTTCTCGATAAGAAACACAGTTTGTTCAAGTTGATTAGGAATAATCTTTTGCTGGATTTCTTCTTTAGTTTTTCTCTTACGAGAATCTTGACGTATGACAAGATTAATTTTATTTCAAGTGAGTTGAAAAAAAAGGAATATTATTTCAGTGATTCTTCTAGTATGTTTAATTGCCTACATACTTATATACTTTTACTGGCATCGTACACAGTTGCAACTCAAAAAAGTATATTGCTATCATAACGATAAATTGCTGTCATCCTTGAATAAAATTAATAAAAATCATATATCAGTGCATGAGTAGAAGTGGCATTAGAAAAATTGCTAAGTGACGGGAGTAAGTAGAGAGGGAATCACGAGCATTATACGAAGCCAACACCGTTGGTCTCGGTCGAAGTCACATCGTGATTATTGAGTCAATCAGAGATGGCTACTCCCGTAGTTCAGGTAAAGCAAGGGTGGCTTCGTGGTACCACCGTAAAGAATGTTACTGGAGGATCTTACGTGTCTTTCAGAGGTATCCCATACGCAGCACCACCGATAGGAAATTTGAGATTTGCGGTGAGTCTTATTTAATTCTAACACAACAACTGATAAAACATGGAAGTGGGTCAAGTGGATGGAAACCGCTGGGCAATTATACAATGTGTTCCCTTTGAGGTAGCCACCCCAAATATCTTAGTAGCTTGTGGAGTTATGAGGAAAAATTGTGAGAGATGATTTGCTTGATTTTGATGGGGTAGTACGATGCTTGAAAATTTTTCTTTCCAAGGTCGCGAATTCTACGCTATCGGTAATGTTATGATGAGAAGAATAAGTCTCCCCGCGTTGAAATTAATATTGGAGCACTAAGAAATATACCAGAATGGCTTAGAAAATTTTTGGAGCGAGTTTGGTCTGAAGCCTCACTCCTTCATAATTACAAAAAAGGTCATCAATCGAAAGTACATAATATACGTAACGTCATAACATGACATCCGTCACAACATGTTATATAAGAAAATTCAATTGAACTTATCTTTCTGTAAATAGAAAAGAATTCCAACAGCAAACTAAGTACGATAACGACCGTAGTAAAAATAAATACGATACGAATAAATACGACACTGTGATCTATTTATAATCAATTGAGTGCGACGATAATAATACTAACGTGAATCCAACGTACGCTGAAACACATTAACCCGCTGCATGAAGAGCAACCGATTGACGAGTCCAACATATGCCATTAATCCTATTCTAAAAAGTTGACTAGTCAAACTAAAAAGGTGATTTTCGACCTCAAAATCGAAAAAATCCAAAGGGATATACCTTAGATTTTTGTCGATTTTAGGGTAAAAAATCAACATTTTTTGAAATCGATCCTCA
This sequence comes from Athalia cordata, assembly GCA_963932425.1. Taxonomy (NCBI): domain Eukaryota; kingdom Metazoa; phylum Arthropoda; class Insecta; order Hymenoptera; family Athaliidae; genus Athalia; species Athalia cordata. The sequence goes on along the minus strand of OZ010626.1, from coordinate 30,451,430 downwards.
GGAACCTCAGGAACACGTAGGTGCAAGCTAAATTGATCTATCAATAAAATTGATCGAGTTATCGCCAGTTTTTTTTATCTGAAAAGTAAAAAAATCAAGATATTTCGATGGGATTAATTCCTAGCTCGATTCACTCGACGGATTCGTGTTTCTGAGGTCAAAATACGTTAGAAAAGTGTCCTGCAATCGATTTTGAAAATACTTCATTTTTGTCCAAAAAATCGAAAAAATCCAAAGGGGTATACCTTAGATTTTTTTCAGTTTTGGGGTCAAAAATCAACTTTTAATTTTGATATGGTTCAATAGGCGTTTATAGGGTATTCTTATGTATTTTGAGCCCAGGAATGCAAATCAGCTAACCAAATTGATCTACCTGTAAAACTGATTGAGTTATAATCGATTTATCGCTCTGAAAAGTGTAAAAATCAAAATATCTCAATAGGATTCCCAGAGGTAGGATTCATTCTTAGCTCGATTTACTTGACGGAATCGTGTTCCTGAGGTCAAAATACTTATTCGGCCAGCTGATGTTGAATTGTCATTTCAGAATGAGAGGTCACAATTGGAGTACGAGTGGGATGAATGATGACAGAGTTCGAAGGATGCTGAGAGTCCTTCGAACGTATACTTTGGGCCTTATGAATTTTTTTTTTAATTCAGGATCCATCGCCTCCGCCATCATGGACTGGAATCCGAGATGCATCGGAGTTTGGACCGATTTGTCCTCAACCCGTTTATAAGCAAAAGAATATAATTGGCGATGAAGACTGTCTCTATCTTAATGTGGCGACTGCTTCATTAGATGGACCGCGACCAGTCATGGTCTGGATACATGGAGGAGGTTTTTTCATGGGTAGTGGAAATGACGACATGTTCGGGCCAGATTATATTACTGAAGAAGGCGTCATCTTTGTGTCTATGAACTACAGGCTCAGTGTCCTTGGTAATGAAAATACTATTCGAACTACCTACTTATACCATTGAATCATCAGACATTTCTGAAAAAACTTTGAAACCTCAGGGTTTCTTCAACTCGATGATCCAGTGGCGTCAGGAAATATGGGGCTCAAGGATCAGACAGCAGCATTAAAATGGGTTAAAGAAAATATATCACAATTTGGCGGCGATCCGAATAACATCACGATTTTTGGTGAGAGTGCCGGCGGTGCCTCGGTGCATTATCAAATTTTGTCTCCTCTCTCTAAAGGTAAAAATATGATCGCTTGCTTTTGCTGTGTATTTTTACGGCTGACTATATGATCCTTCTTTTTAAGGTCTTTTTCATAAAGCCATTGTGCAGAGTGGTAACACATTGGATCCTTGGGCAAATATGCGTGCAGAATCAGCCGAACGTTTACGCCCATATCTTGCTGCTTTTGGAAAAGAAGCTAGCGATCCGAAAGAGATCGTAGAATTTCTCAGGACGATTCCGGTAGAAAAACTCATTCAAATGCCATTTGATGTAATAAGTCCAGAGGTTTGACTGCTTTTATTACCTTCAGTTTCGATAATCTATGATATTGTGAGATAAAATTTCAATTCACCTGCATGACGGTTTTTTTCCTCAGAATCTGCGCTGGGTAAAACTGCTTTTCATGCCAAGTGTTGATGACACAAGTGCAGAACCATTTATGCCGATACATCCGAAAGAAGCCGCTTTGGAGGGGTCCCATGTACCACTGATGATCGGATGTACCTCCCATGAAGGAATTTTAATAGCAGCGGGTAAAAAGACAATTTCGAATTTTAATCCGTTACAAGCAGCGGAGAGAAACTGTTCTGCTGATACTGAACTGCGAATAGTTCAATATCGTGTTCAGGTTATAATTCTAATATTCATTCTCAACTCCACAGAAGCTAAGATTTCGATGTCCACGGCGTTTGACGAAAATTTCAAGCGGACAATACCGATAGGTTTTGTTCCGAAGGACCATCCGAAAAAAGATATCATTAATGATGAAGTAAGGAAATTTTATTTCGGGGATAAGCCGATAACCGAAGACTCGACTGATGACTGGATCCAGGCGTGTGGGGATTTAGGTTTCATTTTCGGTCTACACAAGGTCGTTGAAATTCAGCAGAAAACAAAAAAGGCTCCCTGTTACCTTTACAAATTCTCTTACGAACCAACGCAATCATTTGCAAGATGTTTCGCCAATTCACCGTATAAAGGTATTCAATATTGAGTATAATTACGATTACTGGAATTATTTTTTTAACATTTTTTTCCATAACACAGGAGCCGCGCATGGAGATGAGGTTCCGTTTCTATTCAACGTAAATGTGGCAGGTGATGATTTAAGATACAAATCCGGCACACCAGAGAAAATCGTTTCTAGTAGGATGGTCAGGATGTGGACTAACTTTGCGAAAACTGGGTGAGTTATGAATCATTGTAGAAATTCATCACAATGACTGATCCGTCCAATTCTCATATTTTAGAAATCCTACGCCGAAAATCGATGATCTGATCAATGTTGTGTGGCTACCAATTTCGGGGACAACGAAACATTACTTGAATATTGACGCAGAGCTTTCTACAGGCATCAATCCGGATGAAAAAGTGGTTCAGCTTAGTCATCGAATATCTAAAATTCTTGAAAGTGAATAGGATACTCCAAAATCGAACATGAAATTCTCATTCGTGCAAGAATTTGAATATAAAGTAGTTACATGAATTTGCGCGAACTTTTTTCTCAGATTCTGACTATAGAATCGCGGATAGATGAATAATTCTGTTCTTGTTAAAATATTCTTCCTTGCAACCCCGATCACCTATTATTTCTCCGATCGCATGCATCCAAAAAATAAAGGTATTTCCTACTCTTTGCTCTGAAAAAGCGCTCATTGTAAGTTAACCGTAGCTTCCGGAAGCCTCAAGCGGGGCTTCACAATAGGTTGAGGGTTCGGGAAAAGCTCATTCAGCACCTCATCTACGTCGAGCTACGTATAGTTAAATCTGATTCTCAAACAGATGAACGCATATACGTACCATACCTACGTATAACGTATTCAATCATACAGGGCGGGTAGAAACGGGTAGCAAAAATAATACATCGGCCAATTTTAATTTATGAGGAAAAGCTGAACGCGTGGATGAATTCCAAGAATTCTTGGCAGATTGGTATGTAGGGACGAAATTGAGGGAATAGGATAATTGGATCGTTATAAAATACATACAGGAACACCTCTCACGACTTCAGATGAATCAAATGAGACGATGAAGGGCGGGTGAAAATTATAATCAAAAACTGACGCTTCGGAATGAACTCGGGGTAGTTTTTCTGATTTCAATTTTCTTTACAAATTAGACGCGTGAATTGGTTTTCATTTCGTTTTCGCATGGGTCGGTATTTTTGCGACCGCTCTGTCTCAACAGCGTACTACGCACTCCAGAGCGAATCGCTGCATTTTTTAATTCTCTGCAACGAAAACTTGAAAGGCGAACTCTGGCGTTTTTCGCAGTAAAATATCAGTTTTCGACGAGTGCAGCTAGGTAGGATTTGATATTCATGAAAGTTCGGAGCCTAAGAATCCAGTACCTATAGGGTGTATGCATATACATAGAAGGATTGTATTTACTCCAAGGATTGAGAGGATTTACTACCCTCGATGCACTTTTCTATGCCCGTCGTATTCAGTTGGCATCTCATATATTATGATAGTTTTTCACCATCGAAATATCCTCACGTCAAACTGTGTGTAAATTTCCTACACGAATAATATACGTATAGATGTATAGATAACAACGGGTGAAAGTATATCATAAAATCAATTGCATCACCGCCGATGTTTAACGAAAATAATACCCAAAATGTGAAACAAATCTTTTTCGTTAAAACTCTTCAACGAGGGATAAGATTGTTATTATTATTATTTTTTTTCCTTCATTTCTTCGCCCCCCAGGAGTCCAATATCTTATGAGGAACACCCTGTATAATGTATATCTATAAGCGTTTCGAAGAACATCTGCATGTAGTGTATTAATTTTAATATATGTAGTGGGAGTTAGAGGGTGAAGGCGTCGCGTTGCGTCGTCACACAAGCGACAAGAGGGGGTAGGGTTGGGGAATGCATAAATATACATACTAACGTTATGTACACTGAATTTCATCGTTTTATATAAACGAACCTTGAACGAGGTCGCTTTGAATACCGCCCGCCTCGGAGGTCCCCAGACGTCGCGACGTCACGCGTCTCTTTTCTCTGCGTTGAAGAAAGAGTTAAGGAGCTTTTATTTTCTCATGTATATACATACTATGTACTCATCTCTTCTCTTTCTGTAACTCTTCACTTTTTTATCCTTCTTTCTCTTTTTTCGATTCACGCTCCGCAGCTCCACTCGCAGAACGCGGTTTCTCTTATTCTCTAACGACTCTCCTCTCTATATAAATCTCTGTAATCACGGGGGAATTGGCAATAAACAACCACCAATCGCTATACCCTTTGATCAACCCACTTCGTATACCTGCAGGTTCTACTAACTCTGATTCAGCGGGATTCTTGATGCTGTAACAGATCTTGAAGACATTCTCTATTCATTTAACTTTTTTGTTTTTTGCCTGTTAATTCTATTTTTTTGCTTTTTGTTCTTCCTTTGTTTAATCTCGTCTCTTCTTAATTCCTCAACTCGATTCACGAGTAATAAATTTGTATATACTGTACACCTTCTCCTATTCCATTCTTTTCGTCTAACTCTGGGTCTCTGTATTTTTTCGTGCTCATTTTTCTTTTTTCTCTACGACCGCGCTTGAATTTGCCGTGAGTCCAACGTAAGCTTCGTGTTTTCATAGATAATATGTAGATAGGAGTATACATGTATCACCCACATGTACACATTTGTAGTTTCGTGTTGAGTCGGGTGAATTTGGAAAACTCCCATGCAAAGTATAACATCGCTGTACACTGTACAGCGCATGTACGGGGTGAAAAAAAAATGAGGATTAATTTCAGACCGTGAAAATCGCAAAACGTGTTCAGTTTTCTCTTTAACGTTTCTGTGGTAAAAGCTGCACAAATTTTCGGGCAATTCAATTTTTCGAACCTAATTTTTTCGAGTAGAAAAACTAGTGTAATGTGCAATTCAAATTCGAAACTCGAAAAATGACAAAAGTTGGAACCAATGAAAATGAGATACTTCGTCTGTGATCGAAAGAAATAGAGATTTTTGAATTTGTCAAAGCCGAAATTAAAGCTTCATTCATCTAGTTTTTCTCCATCATAAAAAGAGAAAAACAGAAAGAAAAAAAAATGGTGGGCCGAGATTCGTTGACGCGTTCAGCTTTTATTCCCGTTTTCAAATTGGCTGGTTTTCTTTTGACCCACCGTATGCATATATGTATATGAGCCAGATACATGGACAGCGAGTATAGAGCATCTCGCACGTCCATATAACCATTTACTACACACAGTCCCATACAACTCCCATCATCCTCGAGCCCACATTTGTTCGACGTTTCATTTAATAGGCACGTACCTTTTTTTCCGAGAGGATTTTCAAGGAACTTTTCCTTTAGCTGTAGGTGACGCAAAGACTTTCAGAAATCCCTGGCTATTAGGATGGTCCCGTGTCACGTGGTGAAGGATTATTCAGCCTACGCGACTATTTGCGGTATTTATTTTTATTCTCATCTTTATTTTTATTCTCATTTCCTCTTCTTCACCACGTTTTTATTCTCTCTCTTCATTTCACACACGCTTTCAAAATCGCTCATCAAATATTCGTATAATTTAGATATAAAATATAAAAAAACAAATGCAATTTTATTTATTTATTCATTTATATTTTCGTATGGGCAAAGTAGGTACCCGATCCAGGGCACGCTCTGACGAGGGTGTTACGTACGTCGTATTCTAATATGAGATCCCATAAAACCGATAAGGTATTTATTTGATTATTTATTTATTAATTTATTTAATTTTGTTTATTTTTGTAATGCGACGTACCCTCGCACGCCGGGTGATTGGATCAATGGAGTATTAAAAAGCACGTAGAAATAATAGAGGAACAATATGAATAAGGTAGACAAATTGATTTTCGAAAGGGCCGGTGAGATGATCAAACTATATAACATGCAGGTATATGGGGTATACTTTTCGAGGACCACCCCGCGCTCTTTATTATACCTCGAGTAGAAGTAGAAATAGCCTCGCATCGCGTTTTCCCCTGCAGCACGTATGTCCTTACGCGATAGATTCAACCCTCTTGTGCCTCTCGCTTTTCATACTCCCGCGCCGTGAGCCTATCCAATATTTACGCCTTCACGGGAAACGCATAAATATTTCAACCCCAAAAAAAGCCAGCCCAACTCTTCTCTTCGATCCTCTCCATCCCCTGCTCCCCCATTTCCCCATTTCCATCCCTTGTGAACACGTCACTCTACGCGCCAGGTGAGCGTGAGATTTTCCATCGCCTGAAGGTCCCGATTCTTCTGATATACCTTCTGCTGTCTCACGTGAATTTGACTCTTGAAATACCACCGCTTTTTTATATCATTTTCTTTTTCTTTCAGCTTTTTCTTCTCTAAAGTTCCCGTTCATTCTACCTGATATGTACAGGGCATTTCGTGCCTATTAACTGAACTCGGGATAATCAAACTCTCGTAATTGTTTTAGTTTTTTCTTCGTTTGTTAATGAATTTGTGAGCATGAAAAAAAATTCAAAAAAATATCTTTGTCACTATACCTATACAGAATTTACAAGATTTTTCAACAAAATTTTCAAAATTACTCGTCTCCTAAGCTTGACAGCTCAAAATACTCGTCATAAATAAACTGTATGAGAAAAAAAAAAATTGAATGAATAAAAAATTGTCGGGATTGAAACCTGGTGGAGTTGACACGAAATACCCCATAGGTATTATGTGTATACGTAAATGCGAAGAGATATCGAATCCCGACATCTTGGTTTGGTTGACACGATAAAGGGCAGACGTATATACTACATACGTGACGTGACGAACCTATTTACTCTTTATTTTTTGTTCTATTTCGTTTACTAGTTTTTACTTTATTTTGTTTTTTGTGCTTTTTTTTGCGAGTAGAGTATATGGTCGATGGTGGATACGATCATTTTATGCATACGCTCGATCGTTGAATTACAACTCCTTGTATATATGTTATTCACGTTGGGTTTACCCATAGGTATTTATATAGGTATTGGATTTATCAATAAAGCTTCGGCTCCAAAACTCTCTGCACTATTCATCGAACAACGTTCCTGAACCAGCGCACGTATCCTGCGGAAGCTTATAGTAATTATTGAGCAAATATTTAATTTCAAACTTTAGAGAAATTGCCATAGATTGTACGTTTGTACCATATGGTAATGTACACACACACACGTGTATGTATATATTTTATGTATATTAGAAGCGTTTTCAAAATTACTGAACCATACCAGCCGTATCTATGGCATACTCTCTTTGATGGGACGTTATTCGACCAAAAATTGAAATGATCGTTTTATCAAAGCTGTAATATTATGATGTGTACACATAAACGTATGTAGTCAGATGTCCATATATCTATGTATATACACAGATTCATTCAGAGTTCCTCTCGGTCTAATTGGTAATTAGGCAAAGGGCAATTAATCATCGTTTGACCTAAACCGAGCGTATAGAACGTCATATATCAAGAAAGAGAAAGGAAGATGCTTTCGTCTTTCTATTCATTGCCACGTTCATTCGTTAATGAAGTCACGTGTCTAGAAACGACACTTTAAAAACCTATGTACAGTATAACTTCACCTGGGTGGTCATCGTTAAGGGTGCGGATGATTTTTATTTTTAGGAGCGAACGGGCAGGGGGATTCGATTGATAAATATAAATTCGTTTCTTTTTTCATCTTTCAAGAGAATTTTGATTTTCAACAAACATGTAGATTCTCGCTCTGTTTTCTTTGTAACGTTGAGAGCCGGTGACCAAAAGGGCGTTATGAAATTCAAGCTCCACATGCGTTGCCAGATGATTATTGTTGATAAAAAATAAAAATTCACAATTTCAAAAAAAGATTTACTCGCATCAGATTTCATGCAACAGCCGTGATTGAATGAATTTTGATGTTGCGGTTTTTTGTGGGATACGACCTTATACCAGCAAATTAATTGAATAGGTACCCAAAAAAGACGGCTAAGCTCCTCTGATTTCTAGCCTTCGATGTCTTACGATGACCTATTTTTTATTTTATTATTCTATTACCTTTTCTCTCTGAACATATATCCAGCAGTTCTAGCCAGCACAGCCATAATTGGAAAAATTCTTTAGCATGCTCACAACCCAATGAAAAAGTTGACTATTTGTCAACGAGCTGATTCGGAATCAACTTCACTGCGGGTACATTTACCTCTTCTGGAGTGGGACTTCCATAAACCCCCTTTTCTTCCTCTTCCAACTGGAACAACTTTCTCACACCCCTTCCGCTCTCTCTTCTCCTCTCCCCTCCCTCGCCACCGCCATTCCTCATTCTCTTCATCCTCCCTTGAGGTATGCGCGCAATCCTGGCCACAGGACTTCACCAGGAATCGAGCAGCTTCTGTCTGTGGCTTGCCGACGGTCGCCGAGCAACGTTCTGTCCCATACGTTACATGTATATGTATACGTACATAGTAAACATATACATACATATCTGTAGATAGACTCCTGGCGTGCCGCATGTGGAAGATTCAAATATTAATTACATGCAGGTATTTCCAGGGGTAGATATTGTACGTACCTACCGAGTAAACTGCGAGCTTCAAATCACTATACCATATGTATAATTAAATGTACAGTATATTCGTCGCTATTGACCATGCAGAATTTTGTCGCAAATCGTGCAGAAGTTTGTCCGTTGGTGCACGAAATATCAAACTTCTAATATCCCTCCCGTGTAGGGTAGAATACCTAAAGTTATTTTGAGAATTCAAAAAAACAACGATAACAAAATGAACTGAAACTCCAGGTTAGGGTGTCAACTGAAAGTATTGTCTAAAAGCTCTCAGATTTTTAGGATTTTGTTTCTGAATTTTTTTTTTTTTGCATCGCCTCAGTTTTTATCCCGTAATTTGAATGTGACCCACAATTAAAGACCCGCATTGTATGTAATATTTCGAAAGAATAATTGTACACAGTTTGCCCGGAAGGGATTTATAAAATCCTGCATTATATTCGCAATCAAAGTGATTATTTAATCCCCGTGGAATTTCACGCGAGCTTTTACTTTTTAAATCCCATTATCTCTCTCACAGTGACTTAACGCATTACCGCTTTTATTTGTTTTGTTTCCCTTTTTTCTTTCGCTTTTCGCTTTTCTTTTTCTTTTTTTTTTTTCAATGAATTACATCGAAAACCAATTTGGTTCGAGTCCGTCGCAGGACTCTACGTTGGAACGTAACTGTAGTATAAGTTGTCCTACGACGCCGAAGATTTCATCTCCGACTCAGAGTACTGTCATCGCCGTTACGTTCAACTATCAATCAAACAACAGCCGACGTTGGCGTCGGACGATGCAGAGGGTACGAAGTACATGAGGTATATAAATAAGTATATAAGGTACGTGCATGCATGTAAGACGGTCCACGTTATACATACCTACTCTCTGCACTATTCTCTCTGCGGTAAACTCGAGCAGCCCTTTTATTTTTTTTCTTTCTTTCCTATTCTTATTTTCTCGCTTTTATATGGACCGTCGAGGTGATCGTTTCAATTGATCTCTTCTCTTCTATACTACGGATCGCAGTGTGTGCTTTTCTTCGCGATTTCGTTTGAACTCCAATGTTGGTCCCGCACATATCAGGGTCGTGCTTTCAGCAAGGGTATCACGAACCTGGTATAGCAGCTAATCAGGAATACGCTACGGGTAAGTTTTACTTTTATATTTGCATCTATAGCCGTACTGTTACAAAAATCCTACACTACACATTGGCATGCGGGGTGTCCTATTTTTAACGAAAGATTCGATCACATGCAAAAACTGTTCTTCGCATCAAGGAATAGTTCAAAGAAGATCTACGGCGAATTTTTCTTCCTTTCAAAACCGTATTTGATTCTTTTCTTTTATAAAAATTTTATCCTATTTCAAGACGAATCGAAGAAAAAAAAATTACCGGTTTGTGGCGAACGATCGATGCGCCACCACGTAAAAAGAAATATGCGTGGTTCATGTAAATGCAATTAACGAGAATGATGGGTATTGAAGAAAAGAAAAAAATGGAAAACGGGATCGTAAAGGACGTGATCACGAGCCTCTTGCCCTTACGATTTTTTCATCGGTAAGAGAGTGAGGCTAACAATCAACCTAGCTAGGCGTATGTACATAAATATATACCAAGTAGTAGTTCATTGCGGAAACACAAATAAAATCAACGGTATAGAGGATTTAAGCGAGCGAAGTCTGTCTGTCTCTTTGATTGTCTTCCGATCGACTGCACAGGGGGTGGGTTAAGGGGATGGCGATGCGGGGGTTGGGGGGCAGGGGAGGGGTGAAGAAAAGAGGGACGTACACGTTCTCGCGTCGCTTCACTTCGACGGGTTGTGGGCGTCGCGACGCGGCTCAAAAGTCGTTCTCGGCGGAGGAAGAAGCATCATCCCCTACTACCGAACGTATTTCACCTCTCGCTTTACCCTTCTTCAATTTTTCTACGTATCTCCTTCTAGATTTCTCGGTTTTCCCGTTCCCGCTATACGAAACACCCGATTTCTCATCCTCTTCATTTTTCCAGGAGCAGCGGCGGCGGTTCAGGTATGGGAATAAAGGGGAAACTGCGTGTCACTCGCGCGTTGAGTCCGTGACATTTCCAAACCACTCGTGACTCTTCTCCTCGTCCACGCGTGGATCGGACGTAAAACGAAAGAAAATAGAAACAATAAAGTGAATAAATAAAATGAAAAAATTGTATGAAAAAATATAAACCGCGGAGAACGTATAAAATGAAAGTGGAAATCCTTGTATATCCGATATCTGCACACCTTATTAGGATCAACCAAAGCTATCCGAATACTCATCCGTTCCGTATCTCGAAAAATTAAATAAAAATTAAACAAAAAAAAATCAGTCCTCGTTATCCTTGCGAAGCGAAGACGAGATTGATATGCCTGAATTTGGAGGTTTTCTAAGAATAGGATTTCCATATTATACTCGAGTGATTGTCATCGCTTTTCTTTGACGTAGCGAGAGATCAACTTCCTTTTTGTCATATTCCTCATCATCCTTGAGCATTCCTCGTGCTTGACTTCAACTATCACAATTTCCGTTGGATTTTTATATTTTCGTTTTTATTTTTTTATGTTGCACACACAAATGTGCTCGAAAAAATAACATCTCCGGAGCTTTTTGCTCCCGATCGATGCGGTATGTGAGGATGTCAACGAAATACACATATCATTGTCGAATATACTTCAAATTGGACGACGCTTGAGTTTGAAAATGAGGGATGAGAGGGGCCGGGAGTGGGGGGCATCAAAATATTCCGAAGTTACCAGACGTGGAAAACCTTCGAAAACCGACATCGAACACGTCGACGTCTCGCGATGTGGTTAATACCGGAATATTCTCGCCGCATTCATAATAGTTGTGGATGCAGAAGATGTAAGCTTTGCAGGACTCTCGAGATCAGCAATGAATTAATTGACGTGGTTCGGCACGTAAGATGAACTGAGAATTCGGTAACTTAGATCAGGAAGATCAACGTTTGAACCCTTCGCAAATTAACTGCGAATGCCTCAAAGCATTTCCCAAACAAATTTCCATCCGAACGGAAATATGCATTAGCTTCTCCGCATTACTAGTCTATTTATATTTATATATACGCGAAACCCGATAACTCGTCATTAGTTTATTGATGTATCGATGAAATTTCTTATTTGATCTCAAGAAGTCTGAATTCAAATACAAATTGATACAGATTTTCATACAACATCCGACGCAGCTACAGCTTGCAATTATCCTCGAACCTTCTTCGTATATCACGTTACATGAATAATCGCGCGCATCGATGAAATAATTTCCATTCTTTTGTCCCTGAAATCTCAATACCTATGTGTTTTTTGACCCCATTTTCCTTCTTTCTTTCTTTCTTCTTCTCACTCTTTGTTTTTTTTTTTCAAATTTCTTTTTCGTTTCGTTTCTTTTCTTCCATTTACAGTCACACAAATCTAAAAAGAGAAGCTCGCGCGCATACTGTGTGGCACGAGCGAACGAACTGGGTGCTGAAACAGGCGCCTTGTGTTCTCACTTGAAACTTTTTCCTTCAACAGCTGAAAAGGAACCTTCTCCTCTCCTCAAGCTTCACTAACAATTCGTTTCGTTCGTCACGTACAAACCGTGCACCTACCTTGCAGCTTTGATGGAATAATATATTTTCAATGTACGTACATATGTACCTGGACCACCATATACACATATACTCACACCTATATACACTCGATATGCGAATCTAAGAATTATCGAACCAAAAGATTTTCGATTCTTTTCATTCGTCTTAGAATTAATATTCTGTGTTTTTTTTTTCCCCTCCAGATAACCGCACAAAAAGAAACCTTTCGAAAGTATTTCAAAAAAAATCAATGGATGAAATTCTCTTAAATTCAAACAATACCAAAATATGCGTATAGCTGATGTACGGATTTTTTTTTATGCGTTTATCGCATTTACACATATCTACATTATACATGAGTATAGATTCTGGCGGCGGTGAGATTTGTGTATAATTCAAGTTTCTTTGATACATAACAGGTCGTTATGATAACATGAAAGAAAATAATGTGTATAGAGGAGACCATAGAAATAGCGAAAATGTTAGTGTGGGGGAGTCTAGTCACTTAAAAAGGGCCTCGATTATCAATAAGATCGCGTGTTTATCAACCCCAGCGCCGTCACGACGCGACGTTGGTTGCGGGTCGAAGTAGAGGGAGAATAATAACAATAATCAAAGAAAAAAGCAACAAAAAAATAATAATAAAATCAAATAAACTAAAAAAAAAAAAAAAGAAAAATAGAGAGAAGAAATAAAGTCACGTGACAGCCTTCGCATGCTCACTGAGTCACGTGGACTTCGCCCAAGGCTTAAACTAATCAATTTCGACTAGCAGGCGCGCCTCCATTACGTCGTAGCTTACCCCGTACACCTTCTGATGCTTACTTTGGATGTATATTTTACTCATTACTATTCCAATCGCAAATCACATATCTGCTGAATAAAAAAAGGAAATCCATAACGATTGGAGGTTTACTGTATATTCCGGTTCAATAAAACGAACCCTTTTTGCTACTTTATGCTGGTTTTACAAAATGAAAATCCAAAAACAAAAAACGGTATATTCGGAATTCGAATATTCTTCAGAACTGGTGAAACACACCACCATTATATACGGGTGTGTGTGATTTAATGACAAAAACTGAAACCCCATGAGTTTTAAACCACCAGATATATGCACCGAGTATGTAGTCGATTACCATCTAGGGGGTGAAGTGAAGTAAAGTAGAGTGAAGTGAAGTGCAGTGAAGTTAGGGTACAGTATAAGTGTGATAGGTGAATAGAATCGGAGCACATACCGTCATCACGGTAGAGGGTATCCCGTAGGACGTCGTCGTCTGTATATAACCACACGGGATGTTGCTCGATACGCGCAGGATCGACAGTAACGGAGAACCCGACGATGTTGGTGGTTGAAAACGGCGAACCCAGGGGCGCCGGTAGACCTCACAATCAGTCGTGCGCGAACGGCGCGTCCAAGAGCGTCGCGACGCTTTAACTGAACCGAAGTCTTTGAGTTATCAATTTCGACTACGGCGGGCGGTTGAAACCTCATGATACGTCTATCGCGCTGACGTCACGAGTCGGTACCACGCGTTCGAAAACACAATCTTGCACATTCGCACGGTTCGGTAACAATTTGAATTCAAACTTACGAACCCAAGTTGATATTTCAGTGCAAAATCAAACGTTAAATCGATCGATGGATGGACGATCGTCGAAGCCGATAAATTTTTCCCTTCAAAAAGGTGACCTTTTCGTAAACACTGAAATAATGGCCCAGCTGCGAAACCGATAATATCAACATTAATAAGTGATAACAGAACTTTTTCGTTGCAGAAAAGTTTTGAAAAATCGTTTAACTCAAATTCAAGTGATTTTATTATGTGATTGTTTTACAATTATTGCAAAGTTAATTATTGTGCATAAACTATATATTTTTCTTTATTACAAAAGTGACATTTCTCCAAATATATAAGTTTATGAAATTATATCGAAAAACTGATGCCTGAGGATCACAACTACGAATGATAAATTGGTGAGTCTGCATAATCCAATAATTTTTTTACTTCTTCGAAGAACAATTTTTTTTTTTCAAATTAACGAACGATTTCGGAGCAGAGAAAAAAAATATTTCTGCAATAGTACATGTAATGCACCGTGCGCATGTGCAAAAAAAGAGTATATATATACATAATGTGTAGGTATATACATATTTAATATCACAGATATGTACATATAGCGTATTTAATATATGTACCTAATCAAACCTTCGGATTCCATGAATCCATTTTTATTTGCCCATACGTTTAATATTTCAGAATTAAATTTTGAAAATCGATAATAATTTATGATCAATAAATCGATTTATATACAAAAAAAAAAAAAAAAAAAAAACGAAAAATTGGGCTTAAGTAGACTTTGACTTTTAGACTGAAAAACACAGTGAAGCAGAGCTATAGGGAGGGCCCCGTTCATTTATTTAGGGAACAAACCGAGCTGCTCTTCTCTATCTCCTCGGTCCTTCAGCTCTCGGAGCAATTATTTGGACGTTAATTGCTTAAATTTACTCAACAACTCCTACCGTTGGGCTACTTGAACATTGCGTATAAAAGTGGAACGGGAATGGAGAATGAAAATTTTTGGGGAGGAATAGGGAGACTCTCGCGCAGAGTTATGCGGAAGAGAGCAAAACCGCGCGCGCGACTAAACATCCCCCTTGTATTCCGGTAGGAGGATAGAAAGAGAGATGGAACCGGAGAGAAAGAAAGGAGAAAGATATAGAAGAGAGAACTCAGAAACTTGGGAGAAATACAGACAGCCTGTTAACATACTAATCACGGCTATATACCCGCGGTAAATTGAAAGATGTTTTCTCGAGTTGCGGACCGAGTTACGGATCGTCGAGACAGCAAGTAGGGAATACTTAGAACGCGTGGCTGCACAGTCAAAATTCAATTTCTCCAGAGAGAAAGAGAGAGAGAGAGAGAATGCAGAGGAGATATAAAGCAGGTGTATGGAGGATAAAAGCGTACGAGGGAAAGTCTCTGAGTAAATTGGAGCTTAAATAAATTGTTCACACACGACTGCCCCCCATATTTTGCCCGCTCCCCTTCCCTTCTTTATTTTTCCTCTCGCAGTATCCTCATACCATTTTTATAACCGCCACCACCCGCCCACATTTCTCTGATCCGCCACGTGCCTGAAAATATTGGATAAGCTTTCTTATATAACGAGATTTATGTATGCGGAACTTGATGACCTTGATTTTATTCAACGTCAAAGTTATAACCCAAGTAGCAGTGCCACCCTGCACCCTTAGATTTTACTTTCACCTCATACAGTCCTTTGAACAGTCGATACATAAACTTCACAAACTTATTTTTTGACGATCGAAAGGAAGATGGGGCATTTGCAATTGTGAAAGAAAACCAAAAAAAGAGGTATGTATCGTCGCGTAGCACCCTAATCGATGGAAATTTTTGATCCCCGGAGTAACAAGCTCGGAAGCACCTCAAAGTTTGAATCATTTTTTCCTTACATTTATCTCTGCACGTCCGACGTACCGTTATCGTTATCGTCAGCAATAACGAAAAACTCTTCCTATTTTTTATTCCATTATCTTTTTGCCACTTTTTTCCAAATTTTCTCTCCTTCTCCGCGCGCGTCCCCTGACAACCCTTAATATCTATACGTACTTGGAAACATACACGTACAGTTGAAATATATATTTACGAGCGTATAAAAGGTAAGCATTACCTGCGTGCATATACAAGGCAAAAACAGATAAAAAAAAAAGAAGCAAGTATAGTTTTTCAGTTCGCCAGACACACCGGGTGCCGTTATAACCCGTTATAAAAATTACCTCTGAGATGCAGTCGCCGACGTATTAATAAATTTATAAACCGAATAGAAGTTCTCGCCAAGTAGTTTTCTAACCTACAATAAATTTTCTGAATTTTGGTCATCCCTGTTTACCTCTCCCTTGGGTGGGATCAAAGTGTTCCATATTTTCAGGATACGTACGCACCGCCAGATTATTTATTTACGTATATAAATCGCGTTTAAAAGTGCATGTCCAATGAATACTCTAGCGAAACTTCGTGACTGCAAAATATTGTATAGAATGCATGTAATTTTGTCAAAATATAACCGCAGAGTTTGCATGGTAAAGAGAAGCTTGCGAGCGTGCGGATGTAGAATTTGTGGTAGGAGGGGTAGGTTAAAGTGTATAATTTATTACGGTGTTAACCCAGATAGGGAAGAGTAGGAGGTGGAGGAAAAGAGGTTTGAGGGTGTCGAGTGAAAATTGCGTTACTTGACCCGCGTAGGCTGCCGATATCGAGTTGAAACGTCTCGCGATCTATTTTCGAAAGGAAATCGTTCGGGATCAGAAGATCAACGTGTGCACGCGCGGTGCGTGCGTGTTTCCCGGGGATTGAAGGTGGAAAAAAGGTCTCCAGATAATCGGAAAAAAAATCGAAAAAAAAAAAAAAAAAACAACGAAATTTTGTAAAAAACAAAGAGACGGATCGATTGCATCTTTCAATTTCAATACGCTGTGTACAGCGTTATCATTGCGTTCCCGGCTTTCGCTCAAAAAACGATAATATATCGAGGACATTAATTTTGTTACTTTTGAAAACCTTCACCCCGTTCCCTCGACGTTGCTACAACGGGATACTCTGTTTCCTCGGTTCTCATTTCTTTTATTTTTCATTATCTCATATCGCAAAAACGTAAATCTTATAAAATGCTACACCAGAGAATGTTACCACATGGTTTAATATACGTATAACATATGTACGTCGAGTATTTTTGTTCGTGTTTCTAGGTGGAGCGTAGACGTATACCTAAGCGTTGTCACAGATATAATACTGATAATAACAACAACAGGAACAACAATAACAATAATAATAATAACAACAACGAAAACACGCGGAGTATCTACATCTGCAATACACAGTGTATTCTACATACTCATACGTACATACATGTATATGCAAAGTTATGTACGTATAATCTACGTTGTATAATACATACGAGATATGAGAATTCCGGAAGCTTAAATACCAACCTCTGCGTTGAGTAAACTTCACGCCGTAATGTGTAAAGGGTATTCCCTAAAACTTAATTTTTGAAGTATGCGCGTTGGGGCAATGTTTTCGGGCTAGGATATAAGTGACCCAATTTTTCAACTCGTAATGAATCAATTTAATGTGAAAAATATATCGTTATTCTCTTCGCCCATTTTTACCGCAGCTAATACTCGAGTAATTTATCTTCCATAACCGTCAGAATCGGAAGTGCAGGGTTTTCTTGAAATCGGGAACTAAATCACGGCTCGGAATCGCTGGGGGTGTTGATTCAACTTTGTATAATAAAGGGGGAAGAGACAATCCCCGTCTCATCTTCAATTAACCATTTCTTGCCAAGTTTTATTTTAGCTTTACTACCCTGTAAAAGAACCTCTGATACAGTCTTTTAATCCGTACCAAGAGTATTAAAGGGTCGTTGTCACGTTCCCGTACGATCGATTCCCGAAGAATCTTGTTAAATTAATAGACCGGCGTCGAACGGTATAAAGAGAGGGTGCCAACGAAGCAGCTCTTCGACTCTGTGGTAAGATCCTTCCGACAACGTATACCAAAACTGCTCGAATGATTCTTGAATGAATTTGAATTTCCTCACCTCTTCGCTGTGTCGTTTGTTTTTCCTTTTACCATTTCAACTCAACGTGGCTTGACTTTGGATCTGAAATTTTTAGCGCGTTTACGAATCTCAGGCGGGCCGGTAAAAAAGCGATTTCACCAAGAAAATTACCTGCATCGAAGTCGCACGAAAACTTGCAACTCCCTAATTTTTGTCCTTGAAAAAAAGAACGACAAAAGAAAGCTAGGTTTGCCAGGTTTTTTTTTTTTTTTGTGCAAGGGACCCTTTTTGGATTCTTTGTGTACGTGCTACAGAATTGCATGTAATATTTCCACATCTTCAGCTATTTTTTCGTCTCTCGTTTCAACTTATATCTTTTTTTCTAATTTCTTTTCTCTTTATTATTATCTCCCTTCCCCATTCGTCGTTTTAGTCTGGCTTCTAATTCTGTGAGTTCCACGTGTTATTTATGTAGTTAATACCACGTCCGCTGGACTAGACCTCGAAAATTTCTTAGAACCTTCTCATCTCTCAAAGTACATACCGTACACACTTTCTTTCTCCCGCACATGTGTGTTAGACAAAAAAAAAAAACACACACACGCATTCACAGACAAATGTATGTGTATACATAAAACATATGTTCGGTATACATTCAGACTTTTTGCGCGAACCTGCCATATTATTACTATACATATATACAGACGCATCCGTCAGTTTCTCAGCGGCGCACTTATTCACTTCGGGTATGTATATTTTCAGCCAGAAGGGTTCACGAACTCCTAATTTCTTTCGCCTCGCAAATTTTTCAACATAATTACGACGACTAATTCGCGCACTGCAGAAAAAGTCATTGACCTTTTTCATACCCCCCTTTTTATATACATATATGTAGGTATAACATACACCAGTCGCGCGATGCCACATGCCAGAACGTCAAAAGTAATACATATTTGTTCAATTTTTTTACATAGTCACGTGATTATTCGTCAACCGAAACGTTATCAGAAACAAAAAAAGAAGTAGGTGAAAAAAAAAATAATTCACCATGAAAAATAGTGCGAGTGCGGAAATTGTTGCTTATTTTCTTTTTTAATCCATAATCATTTTGAAACCGCGGAAAAGCTCCGCAGTATATACATATATATAAGCTCGCGGTTTGCTGCACTCTGCGGTTTGCGGCTGCTGTGTACACACGTTATCATATATATACGCGTGTATACGTATATATAGATCTCATCATAATCGTTACGTTGAATGTATGGGTAATGAAAATTTGAATCGCTCTATGAAGGTAAAAAAAAACAACAGAAAACTGAAACAAAAAAAAGGAGAGTTTCAAATCGAAACGGTGTACGGAATGGCATGAAACCCCGTAGTAGAGCATCGGCAACAGCAGCAGCTGGTGTGCAGCGGTAGAAATGTAGCATAAGCTATAGAAAATACGGTTGTGGAGGTAAACCCGAGATAAGCGTCGATATCACATAATTATCCCTGGTAAAGTAATTATAATTTGAACTCTTATTAATAGATAGTCTGGTTACCCGCGCGCCGTTATAATTGCACGGAACACTAACGAACTCGAATAGGGTGTTCAATTAAATGTTACTTAGCGGGCTCTTCGCCCTCAACCTCGCTAATCACCGCTAGCTGCTGGCTGCCTGGCTGTTACTTTGCTCTATCCACCGACCTTCCAATGAAATCGTTTACCGCTCAAACCCCTCCCCCCTTGCCCCGTGATAGCCGCCACACAGGGTCTATGACTGCGCTAAAACCTGTTAAGCCGCACGAACTGATCTACGCCGAGTAAATCGGTACAGCTGTAATACCGATAGAATTATCGATGGAAATTTCATTTATTTAGTGATAATTCACCCCCCGTACGATATCCTGGTGAAATTGCACATCTCCGAGCTTAATTGAAATAAAATTTGACCGGTGAATTTTGTGTCATTCGAGCTTGCGGAAACGTAAAAAAAAGGAAGGAAAAATTTGAATGAATCTCGCTTCAGCACTTGAAGTGAAAATCGGTTGTCTTTTTTTTCCACCTGACGGAGTAGTGAAAAAAAGTTATCGAACCAAGTTCTTTGTTGGAGCTATTTTTTTTTTTTTTGTGGGATTGAATGTCGTGAATTTTTTTCTTTTTTTAAATTGGAATTATTGTAACAAAAAGTGAAACTGCAGATTAGAAAATTACCTACCTGCATTCTTGAAAATGCATCGGTAAACGTACTGCATAATTTGAAATTTTTACAAGACTCGAAACTGGAAATAAAAAAAACTTTTCCCAAATTTGCAGAAACTCCGAGGTGTCTCAATGAATTTTTCTTTTTTCTTTTTTTTTTTTATCCGGTCATATGTCACACGATTCATATCGTATGTAAATTGAACGTAACGTAAATTGTTGGCAAGAATATTCAGAACGCTGTTGAAAATTGCTCAGGTTGTTTGAGGAATTTGAAACTGTTGTTCTTGCCGATACCCGACAAGCGTAAATTCTATATCTATAGCTGTACGTTACAGGGTATGGATCAGTTCCAGTTTATCGAAATTTCCGAAGGTGTTAGAATAGGAGGGATTGCCAAGAGCCAATATGATCAATCCGTGGCGGTAAGGTATTTAAGGGAATACAGTCTGGGGTGCAAAGAATTTTCCAATAGAGACACACGCGGGAACGGCGACGAGTCGGGAGGAAAGAGGAAGGTTGGCAGGTCGGCAGCGGGAGGAAATGTAAAAGAGAAAAAACAAAATGGTGGAAAGAATAAGAGAACAAAAAAAAAACAGAAGAACACTGGAGAAGAAAAAAAGGAAAAGAGACATCAACGGGACACGCGGCAAGGTTGACTCCTCCCGTTCGTTCATTCTGGGGTTAGGAATATAAGCTTCCCCTGTACCCCGAAGAGCCGTAGAAAGAATCAGCAAGGAATTTTTGGTTCCATCGTAACCTCAGCTGGTATATAAGGTCGAGGTGCCACCGTCCCACCCAACCTACTGGTACCACGGTTTTCCCACCGCAAAGAATGTCTTGTTCTCCTTCGCTGCAGGAGCGAATCCTACTACAGCCTCAAAAGTATCCCACAGCCCACAACCACCACCACTACCACTGCCACTACTACCAACACCAGTAACATCACCTTCCGTATAACCTCGGTACGAAAGAGATCCCGGAATCCCGGAATCCCAGCTATTCCAATATTCACATATACGTATTATATAGACGCGCTAACCAGAGTTCATCCCTACCCCTGCCGCCACATTTTTTTATGTACATATATATTTTCAATTTTTTTTATTTCCGACTACCTCGACGCTCTCTTCCTAATTTTTTTTATTATTTTTTTTTTTTTTACCTTTTTTTATTTATTCATTTTTTCCTCGGATGTTCTTATCATTGGACCGTCAGCAGAGCTTTCGAACGAACGAACTGTGTACCGTGTTTTCACGAATAGCCGTAATCTCCACAGACCGTCGCTCGCCCTCACGTATTTCCATACCGTTTTTTTGGTTATTTAGAAATAAGGTTTTTTTTCTCTTAATTTTCTAATCAGAAAGCGACGATTTCTGCTCTTAGGTACGCGCACAGCTACTAAGGGGGTTTGAATGATTCAGGGCAACGACAGTTATCCATGTAATCGGATAAAATGGACGTTGATAAGCAATAATGTCCTAACCAATAATTTTGAAAAATTCTTGCGATTGATATATTCTCATCAAACGAATCGAGTTTTACATTTTGCCAATAGGTTATTGGAAAAAGAACATTTCTTTTTTTTTGTTAGTCAAAACGGTTTTTGCTTGTAAAAAAACGAACAGAAGGAAAAAAAAAAAACCTTCGTTCTCGATCATCGTTACGGCATATTCCTCGGGTACGTAATTATTTCGAAGCGTTGAGTCGTCGCGACGCGACGGCAATATGTAATATAGATAAGAACGGTTAAGTAATATTTATACATACCTATACGTATATACCATGTATTTTGTAGAACCCCCTGCGTGCGTGTTTCGCAGGTATTTCATGAGTCCCGTTTATAATTCTCCGTTTGTCAGAAGTTATATATAAAGGATAAATGTGAGGAGGCTCTTTCGCAGCTTATTATTCATTGGCGTAATCGTTGTCGGTTCTGAGTCTGATTTATCGCGCGTGCATCTTCGCATAGATCTCTTTTAACCCCTCTTGAGTCGGCGTGGCGCGTTTCGAAGCGGCGTCCCGACGCCTCCCTAATATTCTCTAGGAGTTTCTGCACTACCGTCGGGATAAGAGAAACGAGTCTTCTCTTCTCCTCCTCCTCCTCCTCCTTCTTCTTGTTTTGCTTCTTTTTCTTCGGGCGAATAATTTAAAAGCTCATTAGCCCTGCCATTTCTTAAGTTTGGAATAAACTTCGGAGAGAACCCCAGGTAAGGTAGATATTGGGGTGGGTCGACTCAGAACTATATTATATGTTTTATAGGAAATGCGGTGTATAGGGATACACACCAATATTTTTGAGCGTTCATTTTTTTCTTCTCTTTTTTCAATTTCTGATTTCCCTCTTTCAGAATTATCAGCGTTGCGCCAGCCAACGAAAAGAAAGAAGAAATTCTCGCTAAAGTTCAAGTCGCTCAAAAGTTCGAGTTTCAAATTATGTAAAAAGAATTTTTACAAATCTCTCAATATTTTTTAATCTGGTCAGAACTCCATCGAGTAATTTTGCCCAAAACAAGTCATAATTGACTTTCGAAGTGAGACTAAAAATTAAATGAACTATTACTTAATAGGCACATCACCTCATCACCGTTGCCTATATAAGTATGACGTTCTGCGATGTCATGAAATGGAAGATAAGTAGAAAAAGAAATTAAAAAGAACAGTGTAAGTTTTACGTATGGAGGATGGATATATAAATTCTCCATATATTCACCTACAAACAGAGGCTGGCAGCGAGCTTTACCACATTGGTTTGTCGGGCCATTAATCGGAACAGCTTTATACCAGAAGATTTATATTGGATTAGGCTGCAGGCAGGGGCGGTGGAGGAGGGGGAGGGGGAGGGAGGAGGTATACGCTGCGGTTTAGTCAAAACCCCGCGGGCAACTCACCCTCTCTCTCTCTCTCTCTCTTTTTCTCTCTCCTCCTCTCCTAACGAGCGTTATTCGGGGAAAATTCTCCTGTCAAACTTATCATGACTTAACTTTTTTTTATACTTTATATGGTATGTATGTAGATGGAAAAATGAAATGAACCACATATGAGCTTATATGCTGCTGTTGCTCCAGTCTACTTACACGACGTACTTTTTTGCCGATTTTTTTCTTTAATTTTGATTCAAAAACGTGTACGTTCGTCGAATATATGATACATCGTCACGTGCCCCATATATCATATAGGTATATAAAACATGTACACACGTTACACACACTGACACTACAGCAGCGGTAGAACAAGCGCTATACTATACCTTTACTATTCCATAGACGGCACGTGTGCTTTTCTACCAAGGATATAGGTTATATTGAAAAAGTGAAGAAAGGAACACGTTCCGTTCAAAAGATATGTGTATACATATATACCTATATGAAGTTAACGTATATAATGCCTCATGTTTCCATCCGTTCAACCCTTTCGGCTTCATCCCCCTATACTGAGTTATACCGGATAGCTCTTTCGCGTGCGATATCAGTCGGTTCCTTCAGCACTGAGTGCTTTTCTTTCCGATTTTTTTCTTCTCGTGATTTTTGGAAACGGGAGGTCGGGGAGAGGAAGTTTCGTCGCGCGTTCGCAGCTCCTTTTTCCGCGCTTGGACGGTCAGTGAGTGGGTTAATCCCGAGTAGGTAGCTTTGCCACGGTCCTGAGGCGGGGGAGGAAATAAGTCGATAAGTCTGTAAATCGATAAGCCTTCAAGAATGAACACGAGAGGCTTCTCTTATTTTTTCGTTATTTTACTTCGTTTTAGCAGTATTTTTTTTTTTGTTCTTTTTTGTTTTCTTTCCATGGTTACATACTTCTAAATTTCTTCAGGTATATTCCTTCAACAATAAGTAAGTGTGGATCGGCCCTTGAAATAGGTTAGGATTTTAATCGGATATAATTTTGTAACAAAATCTATTCGAAGTGAAAAAAAGAGGGTGCATTTTGGTTCGAGAGTTTTTTTTTCGCTGTATGTGAGAACGAATAAGGAATTAAACTCGTAGGATGAGAAGAAATAAAATGTGGCGGCGTAAACTCTTGAGGGATGAAGTGAGGTGAAGCGAACCGAGAGAAGAGAAAATAAAAAGAAATAAAACAAAAAGAGCAGATAAAAAAAAGCGAGTTTGAAGTTTAACCGGATCCTCGTAGATCCGCAGGACCCGCAGGAAATGCGACTGTAGGTAAATCACATACATATACGTATGTACATGTGTCTATTCGGAAAAAGAGGTATGCAGAGGAGAGAAAAAAAAAGAGAGAAAGAGAGAAACGGAGAGCTGAGAGAGACTCGGACTTTGTGGTCTGTATCCTGTCGGATCAAAGCGGGAAAAAGTGGATATGTAGAAACAGGATAACATCTTGTTTGGCCAACTTTCTGCGCGCTGGTATAGCAGGGACTTAAAATTTATCGATTCGAAGGGGCTATTTTTATCCTTGCAGCTTCGTTCGCGTTATCGTTATCCTAGGATATCAACTTTAGTTTCTGCGGCGTGAGGTTTGGATTTCTTTTTCGCCTTATACCGCTACTGACGCATTGAGAAAATCCTCAAAAACTTTAATCGCATCTCGCAGATCCGATTGGCCGTTGATCACGAGCTGCCTATTCTTATGCGACCGTCCGACCCCTTTCCCCCCTCCCGCCCACGAGATTCTGCAGAAGCTACCGGCTGCCGCCGGCTGCCCATCCGATTGGAAAATCGTCCTTCGCGCGTGGCGCCATAACTGATCTTTCCGCACGCAAAGGTTATACGAAAAAAGTGGCACACTTTTATTCTTTCCTTCCCCGTATTTTTCAGGGTTAAAATTTCACCTCTTTCTCCTCCACCCTCCATCCCTTATTCTATACGGGGTTACAGAGATAGCTGCGGACATGCTATTTCTATCCTTTTTTTTTTTTCTTTTTCATTCGACAAATTGTAGCCTTCAATAAATCGTACAGCTGCTTCGTATAAGATACAATCTTTTCCACCCCGATTTCACGATCAATTTCTTCAAACTATTTATATATGTATATGAATATCTATCTGTTCCTTTTCTTTTTAGATTCGTTTTTTTTCTGTTTCGCGCCAGTCCGACCCAGGGCATTAGATTCGTCTTGAGATTTCAATCCCAATTTGGTACTAGCATAAAAAAAAGGTACGAAAAAATATTGAATTGAATTTACTGGTTGGTTTGAACTTCATCTACATGAGTTTCCTTATCATTTAATATTCTTCATCTTCGTTACGAGTCACAATGCGGGAACCGAAAACAGGATTTTCGACTTGTAATCGCTACGCCCCCTCAAACCCTTTTAAGTATATAAAAAAAAAACATCCCTGCCAAGTTTGAGCTCTATATAATATCGCAAAGTAATCGCTTTTCACAGCATGAACGGGCACGAGTTCGTGGGCGAACGAAACGAATGATATAAAAATAAAACGAAAATTCACTCGCGTCTCTTCCTTTTTCTTTATATAACAGCCCTCTGTTGTTTCACGTTTCAAATACATCGTGACAAAACAAATCCTCTTTCCTCGATCTTTCTTGACGGTAGGATTGAATAAGATTTTCTCTTCATGACGTCGTGGCGGCCCACTGTTCTCGTTCTCTCTTTATATACTAAATATACACGTTCGTATATACCACATACATGCAGTATACGTATACCACATATAAATATAAAGAAAAAAAATCACGCACAGATAGCGTTTAAAATGATATTCACGCTTGTAGGGGTGCGAGCGTGAAACAAATTTTCAAAGATAACAAGAAATAAAAATTAAAATGAAAAAAAAATAGTTTTGTTGAAAAATGAACGCGACAGCGGTTGCTTCAAAATTTGTTTGTAATTAGAATTTTAAAAAAAAACGAAAAAAAAAGAAGCATATTAGTTAGCAGAGAAGCGATTTTAATCAGTCGAGCTCTCGCGGATTATAACAATAATAATAATAGTAACAAAAATAATGATAATAATGATGACGATAATAATAATGATAATGTTCATCCGATATCGAGCAATTAATAAAGCTACAGAAATATAGGAGCTTGCAAATGCAGAGAGAAGCTTCAAACCGCAGAGTTTAGTATACATAGTATGAAAATTGCAGTTGCAGGGGTTGTAACTATACATTGTAGAATACATGTATAGCGAGACGGGGTGTACTACGAGCGAAAGTAATGCATCAAATGTCGTCTTATTGTTAGTCGAGTATTATGGCAGTGGCAAAGGCCTTTTGCCCTCCTATTATTATACGTACATACCATTTTCTATCACGTGTAGTCGTGTGGTAGAATATATAGTACAGGCATGGCGGGGTATTATGTATAATATACGTAGTAGTCGCGTAGTTGTTGACGTAAATCCTCACGTAGCTCTTCATCTTGAAAATTTATTAAATTTTATAGATGATACATTTTTATTTACTTGTAGGGAATCCTGAGAGATAGAGATATTGTCGACGCTCCTATCTACAGCTCACGTACGAACCCACTAACAATAGCAAAATGGCTTCTCTTTTGCTTCGCTATTTTTCCTGCAGGATAAGGTGTACATACCTGTGGCTATAGATATCTCTGGTATTACATCGCGTAGGTATCTTTTCTAAGAAGCCTTCGACGCGTTCCGAGGAACAGGAAATTAAAATTTTCATGTTGGAATTCCATGTGCCCTGTATGATTTAGTACATTTTATATAGAATGTTTCGTGACGATCGGAAAAATGTTTCAGGAGCATTTTTATGATGTTCGATAGAGTGATAGAAAAAAATATTTGATTTGAATCACCGCGAAGAATTTAGATAGTTTGTGGAATTTTTATAATCATAAAAACGGTGGAGAAATTTTTGAATACCTCTAATGACCTCATAATTTTTTTATATTCATTTTTTTTTCACGAGAAAAAAGCTTGAAATATTTTTAGTCGGTTGAACCGTGAATATCGTATACTTTACCACGGTGTATAATAGATGTATGAATTTTAGTATTACATTACCTGTGTATACATGTATACCCTATGTAAACATGAAAATTTACGAACAGTTGAAGGTATTTATGTACGCACAATGAGGGATGGATACGTAAATACCAACCCACAGAACAACTTTCCGCAACCACCACCCTGTAGTATAGGGCAGGGTATTATATTCGTCCAGAAAACAATGGAATTAAGCCCAGATTAACGTCTTCTGCAAACTTCAACCCGCACGACTTGTTGATATACTACTACCTCGAGTACCGCTAATTTCACGAATATTTTCACCGAGCTTTATCGCGATGAAAAAATGCTCAAATTCTCTTGAAATTCTTGTGTGAAAAATTAACTCCTTCGATTCGTAAATAACCAAATGATAATTAGTTCGAATAATCTTTGTTCATTTTTTTTCTGAAACTACATTCAAAGACGAAAATAATGATATCCAATTTTTTATGAATATCGATATTTGTCACCAATCCATCGTTAATCAAACATTTTCCACCTGAAAAATTCAAAAATCAATAACTCAACAACCGTCTGAGATAAAAAGCTAAAAATTGCTGTTCAAGTTGCTTCCGATATGTACTAATACACAAAAAAAAATTTAGCAGAATCAAAAAGGATCGCGTAAAAAACTTGGTGATTTGGCATGGAATGCCCCATATATAGGTGGGTATTTTTCCGGCGAGATACGCGTTTTATTCCTGGGAAAAGCGGAGGATGAATTCGAGTGGAAAGCGGAGTCGATATCCGATTTGTCCAATTCCTGTCAAACGTAGACCCGGGGTATAGTATTGCCACAGAGTTTCTACGACAGACGAACGAACCGGAAGTAGACGCTACCGAGCTCCGGACCGGAAAAGTAAACTTTCGAGTGACTAGAGTCCGAGTAGTTGCCCACCAACTGAAACCCGATTTTTAAGACAGTTTTTCCTACCGCACACTACCCTCGACTTCTCTACAGTGTCACCATTAAGAAGATAGTAAAGACTTACGTCAGTTTGAAAAAAACAACGAACCAGCTGCTATTTCTATGTGTTTCTTTTTCACCGTCGAGTGTCTTTCGGACGAAGGTGATGGTCAGTCTTTTAGTTCGAACGAGAGCAAAATGCAGCAGCTGGTTAGATGAGAAAATTTAGTGAAAAGGAAATCGCGCGAGGGCGTAACGAGACGCGGCCTTGGCGAGTGGTTTACTTACATCTTGGGAGTAATCCTTTTGGAACGTAGAGATAATGGTGTTGGGGGTTGGCAGCAGGATGGACGGTAGGTCGGTCGAGTCGTTGACCGGGTCGACGTGCGGCACCATCTCGACCAGCACCTACAGCTACTATGGTTTCCCTCCATTACAGGGTAGGAATTTACTAGTACCCTGGGACACCATCATCCGTGCAAATGGTCCACCGTTAGAAATGACCTTAATAACGTTAATTGAGGAAACTCTAGCTATGCCACCACGCAAAACACCTGCAACATTGCTGATGGTGTATAACACCTATAGTTGCTACGATGGTTGTACCAGGATGCAAACATTTTCATGAAAAATTCATAAACGAGGTTTGCATATAAAGGCTTTGTCAACTCGACTAATATTAGTATGCTATGTACTATATAGCCCATAGAACGTATGCATGTATTCCACAATCTCGTCTAGCCTATACACGTCGCGTCGTGTGCAATGCGATATTTACAGTACAGTGTCTTCCAAAAAATGTGGACGATTTTATAATCGAGATTGATGATCCTCAGCATCCCCTGTTGGCATCTTGGCCATAAATTTGTTCGAACTATTTTTGCTGAGCAGATATATGGTTTGTCCGCTATTGAGAGATTTTTCGAATTCATAAAATGTGCCGATTTGTTTTGAACTATCCTGTACATTCGATAACGAAATTTATCTCGTTATTATTCCGTTTTCCACCATCCAACCGAATCAATCGCATCTATTTGACTCATTTTTTCTCGCGCCAAAATGTAAAAGATAACGAAAAGAAGCGCATTCAAATTGGCGGGTTCGAACCAAAAATGAATGTTCAGATGTTGATTACAGTGAATCTAAATCTTGATCATTAACGAAGTAGCATTTTCTTAAAGATTTATCCGATTATTTCTTATATGCCAGTTCATCATTTCTCGATAGTTGTAAGAACCTCACACGACACATCTTGAGCAATGGGTTTATCCTTCGCACCTGATTTCAGCCCGGGCGTTCGAAAAACGAGTTACGTGAACGGACAACGAATCGATGTTGCTTTCGCGTTTTGCCCATCGAATACGGCGGGATGTAGTTGTTGGTATTGGTAAAAATGTGAAGGTGGTTTGAGTCCCTACTTTTCTTTCTGACTCCCCCTGGAAGAATTTTCCTTGGGCGCGAACCGGTGCTAACTACTAATGAAACTTTTTCGAAAGCAATTACTTTATAGATACGAACAAACCGTACGGAACGATTTTTCTCAATTTCTCTTCAACTCAACGGGATGTTGGTTGCTGCTAGATACTACCACTGAGATCATACTCCCTTTCTCTCTCTTTCCTTATATATTTTTTCTTCCTTTCCCCATCCGCCTCCAGGGACCTTGGATTTATTTATAGAGTAGCTATTGGAGACATAAGTTTGTCAGACGCCAAGAGCCTAGCAGCGAGAGGTAAAGAAAAGGATATAAGTAAACTATCCTTCCAAAGTGTGTACATACGTATAAATATACGTCCCGTTATACCATCGAATCCCCCCAAATCGCTTGGGACGCAAGCTCTAAAACTTCCGTTCCAACTTTTCGCAGCGTTGCTTAGTCTTCCTCAGCTTCTTTGGCCAACGCCGCTAATTCTCCCATCTTGATCCTCCCCTCCCCCTCTGCATACTACCACTCTCTTCTTTCAAAAAGAGAAGAGGAAGTAGAAGGACAAGAAAGCAGCAAAAAAAAAAAAAAGGGAAAAAAAGCTGAAAAGCTGTAATAGAAGAAGCTCTTTCTCTTTTTTTTTTCAGATTTTCGCCACAGTTGAAAGACCGCATCGTTTCGTGGTTGAGCTTGAATAATGACTTGCCTAACTCTTCGGGAAAGAGGAGAGAATAGTGCCGCATTTTCACCTACAGCATAACCTAGGATCGATAATATATAGATCTTGGACAGTTTTATAATCTAAGACCGGACCTTCACCCCACATCCCAAACGTTCGAGAATTCCGGTATGATTATGCCCTCTGCAAGTCACTCCTCCTTTTCAATATATATATATATATATATATACAAGTATTATAGCCGGTGCTGCCAAAGGAAATCCACCCCTAAAATTATCCGAGTTCCTTTACAAGTCGGCTTAGAATTTCCCGATCGACTGTATATAACGGGAGATGATGGATCCGCCCGAAATCAACTCCGACTAAAATTTCTTGGTTATACAATTTCAAACCGAGGTACGAGACGACCCAATTTCATTCAAAATTGCGTCTATGACATAGGTATGTAGAATTCAAAACCAGACTATTTCGGTCAAGCTCAACATTTTCCTGGTTAAATTATATTTACATTTACCCGTATATGATGTAATATTCGTGAATATACTTGTATTTGCAATAACTCCTGGGCAATGTTCTCTTGCACTGATGGAGCTGCGGTGGTTGAGGGATATGAAGGGGGTTGAGAGGGGGGGGCGGGGGAGTGAAGGTAAAGGTGGGCGGGTAATAACTTATCAGATCAATTACAGTTATTACTTTATTCTGGGTGGATGCTCTGCAACTTTATGTTGCGCTGAGGTAAGCGAACCGTTCCGTCTTTCTGCAGCAGCTTCTCTCGTTTTAACCAAGCCTCAACTGGTTTTCCTCTTCTTCTTCCTCTTCCGCTTTCCCTCCGTTCACTCTAACCGCGACGATATTTAATTTCCCACAATTTGCGCCTTGCATTAAACCGTCGCCATCGTTTAGAGCATTCTTAAGAAAAAATAAAAAAATTGGGAAAAAAAAAGTATTTTTGAACGATCGAATGCAGAAAAAGAGAGACAGAGAAGGAGAATCGTTAACCCCCAAGGGGATTCATTAGCCTTGATTCTCATTATGAAACCACAAAACGACCAGGCCACATGTATGTAGAGTCGATGCCATCGTCTTCCGAGTCTGTTTTAAGCACGTAAAACGTCATTTCAATGCTTTTCTTTTTTTTTTTGTTCACTTTTCTTTCTATTTTTGTAGACGGTTGAAGAATTCACCTACATAGAAAGAGGTAAAATGGCGGGTAGATTTGCGTGCGGTAGCTTAAGAAAACTGTGCTACCTACGTATGTACCTATATACCACTGAAAGGGGATGAGTTTTCGCCTTAACATCCTGCAGGGAATAAAATAAATCGATCCATTGGGAATATATTCGTTTCTTCTTACGTTTTTCTTTTATTCCTTCGTTCGTTCCGATTTTCAAGATTCAACCTACACGTTCACCTTTTTACACATACATATACGTGCGGAATACATACACAGAAGACAAGCGAACATCAGCATAACAAAGGAATTTAGGACGAAAGAGAAGTGCTGTTTAGATTCCTTTTCTTTTCTTTCCCCCTTTTTGCTACGGATTGCCCCATGAGCTTACATACTATGTTCGTGTATGTATC
Organism: Athalia cordata; assembly: GCA_963932425.1. Taxonomy (NCBI): domain Eukaryota; kingdom Metazoa; phylum Arthropoda; class Insecta; order Hymenoptera; family Athaliidae; genus Athalia; species Athalia cordata. The sequence continues at coordinate 30,419,827 of OZ010626.1, read as the reverse complement.
TTTGCATATATTGATGTTTCGAAATCGTACCGGGATTTACAGAAATTTACGGTAGCATTTTAGTTCAAAGTATTCCTCTGTATCTACATGGTTGCATCGATACTTCAATCACTTGAAGTCCTTTGGAATTGAGAAAAAAAACGGAATCTCACTTCTGTTTTTACGTTGACGGTTTCATCGGTTTTCATATTTATGAGAGAAAAAAAAAATCTTCAAATTGTGAATATCCTTGGAAATCAGTGACAACGTGTATAATTTCTAAGATAGCCGAATAATTGATCTTCGACTTTGACTTTCGACCAAAACTGAATTGAAAATTTATTTTTTTTCGTACAGAGATTGTTACGTGGAGTATATTTTTTGAAACTAGTCCAATTGGTGGGATTTGGCAAAGAATACGCCATATACGGTCTCGAAATTTTAAGATCTACAGCGGTACCTTCAATTTTCAGGTATATAGCATCGATCTCAGTGGACACAAGCGCGAGTTCGTTGGCTCCGAGAGGGTAGAGAATTTCGTCTTTTGCTTTTTCTCATTTTATTTTTTGCTGCCGTTATACGGTGGAGTGGAAAAAGAAATAAAGAAAATGAAAAGAGAAAGATAAAAAATGGAGAAGCTACTACTCGTTTATTCGAGAGTTTACGTTGTCGTCGTTGGTCCGGTGTCCAGTCCTTCTCCATACAAGGGGAGCACTCCCGGGCTGGCCAACGACGTCAACGTCGTCGTCGTCGTCGTCATCGTCGTCGTCGTCGTCGTCTACTGAAAAAAGGATCTTTTGATGAATTTATAACGACGCCTGTTCGAAAACAATGGAGAGCGAGAGAGCCCTTCGACTACCAAATGGTTGAAACATCTTGATAAGCCGTCTCAAAAGGATACTTTGTATATTCCCGAAAGAACCTAATAAATCACCATTCTTACAATAATAATTTTGATATACGTTTTCAAATAAGCATTTATACACCCACTAGAAATTGTATATGTATAGAAAAAGAATCGTGTATATCGATAACTCGTTAAACGGTACTTAAAACATTGTTCACTTTAAGCCCCTTACAAAGTGGATTTCAAAGTTCCTTCATCTACGGTTTACTGATCGAACCTTTTTTTTTTTTTCTTCTTCTTTTTTTATTTTCTTCCTTCCTTTTAATATACCCACACCCGCAATGTTACCTACTTTTGAATCGGATTTCGCGCAGCGAACCTGCTAACGAAAATCTTATAGATTATACAAAGCTGCTATCTCACCGCAGAGAGTTTAGTCGAATGAGAAAAAAAAAAAAAAGAAAGAGAGAAGAAAAAAAAAGAGCAAAAGTTCTTTTACGTCCAAATACACAGCTTTAATAGGACATAAGAAACCTGAAACTGTATTACGAGTGAACTTCGTATCTGCTTGATAGCTGGTAGTATAACCGAAGACGGATTATTATTGTTTCAAAGTTATACGAATAATAATTGAAGCAAACTTTGGATTTATACCTATTGATTACCTATCTCCGCTCCGCTCCGGTATGAGAGAAGGATATTATGGGTACATGCATACATACCTGTTCCCTCGATAACTCGTTAGCAAAGCTTAAGACGTGAACTACGCCAACCTACGGCAACGGGAACGGTACCGCGGCGGCTATACCTCGTTCAAACTAGATGCTCGAGAGGGGCTCTATGTACCTACTTTATTTCAAGACTATAAGGGCGCCTCTATGCTTATACCAGAGATCTGATCACCAACTAGCTTTTGCATCAGCAAGCGGATGAGGAGCACTATTCTAAAGAGGTTATCAGACTCCTATCTCATCATCCCATCGCGCTTGTTGAAGGTGAGACGCTTGCTTTCCCCGCGCCCGAGCTTTCGTGATTAGCAAATGCCTACATACGCTTCAGGGCATTAACGAACCGACTATAACACTCAAGAGTTTAATCGCTACTACGAGTCCAATTATTATTGCTTTTACTCGTAAGGCTTGATTTCCCACTTATCATATACCTTAATGATTTTATTTTAATCTTCATTTTTTCATTTTACCTTCAATTCTCATCTCGCAAACGCGAGATTAAAATCGATGGTGCTTTCGCTTTCGATCGGATAATCCAAATTTCGCAAACGTTTTCGACCGATGTACTTTTTCCACATTTTTCGGTATATCAAACGCAGACCGTGGAAGCCTGGAATTTTGTCAAGACTTTTTTTGGGGTCGAGAGAAAACCCGCACACGGTGATGCTTCTGGTAGATACGCGGGGGGGCGAGAGGCGGGGAAGAGGAGGGCGAAACCAACGTACGCATAAACGCTTCTTGACTTTAAGTAATATTTATTGCTCCTCCAAACCTTTCAGACATCTCGAGACACTGAGAAGGAGGTCTCAGCGCTATATAGAGTGTACACACTTCTCTTTGGTGGAGTGCAAAAAATACTTTTGACTCGCGGACAGATCCGTAGAAGTTGTTCTCCAATTCGCGGTATTATACTTTGCCGGTAAAATAAAGAAAAAAGGGGTGGGAAAAACAGCTGGTTGGAACGGAAGCAGAGTTTGTAGGATTATCAGCTGTATTATATATAATGCAGGGGGACGAGGGAGGGGGGGGGGGGAGACGAATACACGTACAGCCGCGTTGGGTAAAATCGCCATCCATCGCTTAGTTTTACCTTTTGCACCCAATGCAAATGAGTTATTATAGCAATTTACATTTCCATTAGCCGCATGCCTCGACCCGCACCAATAAATCTGGCTTTACACGCCCTGAAATCCAACTTTCTTAAACAATACTCGGAACAAAGGATATTATTCATTTTGGCAGAGTAACGTTTTAGAACAAATTACGTTATGCTGCAGGGGCAGAGGGTGGAGGGATTTCGCAGACCGCTGTCTACCCTCAAAGAGAGGTAGAATTCGGGGGAGGACGAAAAATAGTAAGAGATCCCCGCGGATGCCTAACTCGAAAAATTAAAAGAGAGGAAAATAAGGGCGGAGGGGGGGAGTGCTTTTAATATGGAGCAGCATCCGGCGGTAATGCCACGATATCCTGAGCAGAACTTACAAGCGCAAACTCACTCTCTTTTTTCTCCTTTTTCTCTTTTCTTTACTGCATCTCATCGTCGCTCCAAACTCACTCCCCCCCCCCCCCCCCCCCCGCGTTTCCTACACTTTACAAACCACCCCTTTTTCCGTCCCCTCGTTTGCCTCCCTCCCACATATATAGCCCCCAGGCTGGTTCACCGCTCTGCTCGGTAAGTTGCGCGAGAGAAAAGTATAGGTAAAGGGAAGGAACGGCCATCAAGCTCTGGCGAAGCTTTTCAAAGTACAGGGCAGCCGCCCCGCGCCAAAACGGGCGACTAGGAACGGTACGCTTATTAAGACTTATTACCCAGCTCACCGCCCTTACTACTGCTACCGCTGTAGCGAGTTGCCTTCAGGGATGAAGCTGGATACGGAACACCCCCAACGCCCCTGGAGTCCCGCGGATCCCTTAATTGTTATAAATCGGCCCTTCGGTTCGCAAAATGATTTACCACCCCCGACGCATAAATTATCGCAAAAAAGAAAAAGCGGGAAAAGAGAAGAGAAGAGAAGAAAAAAAAAAACATTCAACCGCCAAAGTGCGGTGTGGTGAGAAGAGAGAGAAAGTAACTCCCGACCGCTAATACCCCAACTACCGTTATAAGTCCTAAAACCCGAAGATGTCGCCAAAGGGCAAACGGCCCCTCAGCTCTCGTGGAATAAAATAAAATGAAATTCATTTCAATTCTTCTGACCTTTTTTTTTTCATCTGTCTTCGCTCCGCGATAAATTTAGCGCTTTTATTAGAAATCCTATAAATCTACACCGCGCGGACCGCGGATCTCTTGCCTCTCCGTTTAATCGTATTCTTGTCATTTTTACCGGTAGAAAAACAAAAAACTAAAAAGAAAAATGGATGAAATTGTATCGACGAATTTTATATACTGTATTATCCAACACCGGAGTAGTCAGGGACCGCGGGTGTTGCCCTGGGAAGTCGTATAAGTTTGTGGACGACGAAGGAAGGGCTTAGCTCTCTCTCGGTATTCGGTTGCGGAACGTCATATTTGGCTGAAACCCTGGGGATCGGAAAACCCTATAACTGTACCCACCTAAAAATGCTTATAAGCTGAATCTACTGGCCTCAGATTTCTTTCTCGTCGTCGTCGAAGTTCGCGTTGGCCAAAAGAAATATTAGAACACAAATATGACAATATTCTACCGCAGCTGTTTCATTCCATGACGACGCCAACGTTTATAAGACTGTAACGTAATACGGGGCTGGTATATAAAGGCTACCAAATTGTCCCATGAGCTGACGGGCTTGAGTCAATATGTTACGGCATAAAACGTCGGCGCGACGTATACCTAGCTCGCAAATTCAACGTGCTTTCAAATCAGGGCTCGGCGAGGCGGAAAAGTGAAAAAAAGGAAAATAGCCAAAAATAAAAACAAGTAAATGAAAAAGTAAAATATAAATCGAGACACAACTCTCCCGGTATAATATTTTTCCACGGGACTCGTCGCCTCGCTCGTCTACTAGTCGGTCCCACAGGGCCGGTGCCGCTCTTACTCAGGGTTTTTCAGGACTACGTTCAGCGCTACGAAGCTTAATCTCGAGGATGTCTGGCGTGACTCCCGGATGGAAGTTTATAGCCTCGTAACGTACAAACACGACGTAGACGACGTCCGGGATTCGTCCTAGTACAGCCCTCCAAAAACCTCGACATCGCACGAAACGTAGCTCGGTTGTGGTTTGCTTCGGATTTTGAGCCCCCTTATACGCTCTAACATTACCGCCAAATCCCTACGAATTTTTATACGACCTTGAAGTATTCTCGTCGAGGAGAAAATTATAACTCCGAAGGAATTGGGAAGTTATTACATATATTACAGGGCGAACGAAATGATATGCAAATTCTTCGCGGGTTAAAAATCTTTTTATTATACTACTCGCTGTTCGTACGTTTCACTTTTGGTTATTTTAACTCGAGCTGCCGGGTATGAATTGAGATGTTACATATAGTCTTGAGGAATTTTCTCAACGTGAATTTGTGAAAATTTTTTGGCACGCGACGGAAATCCAATAGCGCGAAACCATCCGCTGCACTTACCGGAGCGTAAGAGAAAACCCATTACCTCATAGACAAGACTCACTTTATACTTTGAAAATAACCTTAGCCATTCTCATCTTAGCTCACATAGTTTTCTAATAATCCCTATCGTTCGGTAGTAATAATGATATTGTGAGAAAAAAAGAGCAAAAAAGACCTCCGGACATTGCAGATTGCAATTTTCAGAAATCTTTCAACAATCTTTAAAAGTCTATTTTCTCATCTGGTGTGAAATGATGAGAAAATCCTGTTCATTATGATAATAGTCTCTCGATTTCATCGACATTATATAATACGAGGTTAGGATTGCTGCGACAGTAATGTGGATGATGATGATGATGATGATGATGATGATGATTATCGTCGGTGGCGTCGAATTTGTAACCTTTCGTTATCGTTGAGTTGCACTTTAGATTATCGTCTTGGCAAAATGAAAGACTAAACTTTTGGACAAAAGGTGGACCAAAGTTCTCTTAGAGTTTCCCATTGTCCTGATCGAAATCAGCTCGGGTGCTCGGCACGAATATATACTTTGGCATCAGCGGATTGCCAACGATTGGTATTTACATCCACAGCTCCGTGGAGCGGACAATTTTGATAACAGCCTTTCCCCGTCGCCCCTTCGTCTCCAACCTCCCTTATACTCAACTCCTATACCCCCTATCATTCCCTTTATTTCCCACTCGGGTCTACACGCCGCTTCTTTTTCGTGTTTTTTTTTGGGGTTGATCCTTGGGCCGGTCCTTCCTTCCTTCGACGGCGCGCGTCGGACTGACGGAAAAGGTTTTTATTTGCAATAGTGACCCAATTACGGTGAGTGGTTCTCGTATAACGATCCCGCAGGACCAAGGACCGACTCGCGGTGTTACCGAAAAGAGTAAAAAAAAAGACAACATAAAATAAAATAAAATAAAAACTATTTCACCCACGATTGGCTAAATTTCCAAGCGAATTCATATGCACGTGTATAAGTACCTCCCATTTACATGCATGACCTCTACATAGGTATTACTATATACATTTCATATACATTTCGCTCAACGACCAGCTGCAGTCAAACCGCCCATTTTAATTTTCGACTTATTAATTTGATATTCATGAACGGTATCCAATTCATTAGTCATTGTGTCGAGAGAGGTAGTCCCCGGGGAAAAGTTTGACTTTTTATTTTTTGATTTGAAAAAAAAAGAAAGGATAAAAAAACAAATTTATATACGGTCCCTGCGGGTTGCGGGTGGAGCGCGCGCGGTTGCCGTTTCGATCAGTCGTCGAATCTAACACGCAACCGGGCAATCGTCGCGTGGATATACAGCGTGGCCTTAATACGTACCTTGAAAAAAAAAAAAGAAAACGAGGAAAAAAAGCAAAGGTACAGGTGGAGGTACAAGGTTGGTACGTATACCCGCACCTAACAATCTGCCTGCTTTTGTATAATGGAAAATCGAATTGCTTATTACGTACCGTACGGTTGTACATTAAAGTAAATGGGGTATTTTAAGTAGAAAACATTATACATGGGAGAAAATTAGCGCGAGTTGAGGCTCTCGGGGTGATCTAATGCGGCTATAGGTAGCTTCGATTTGTCAGACTGCAATTTAAACTTTTCATATGTAATTTACGTATTCATTTTTATTGCTTTGAATTCGGTAAATATATTGTTGATGTATTATGAAGATTACAAATACTCGCGATAATCCGGTTTACCCCAAATTTACATACAAACAATTCAGCTGTATGATCAAGCCGAAGATCTTTACCTCAAAGATTCGCAGTCTACCACCTGAACAGTTCAAATTTAGGCCGACCACGTGCACCCCGCAGGTACAAAAAAAGACGAAGCGATTTTAAGGCCATGTTGGCCTTTCAACGAGACTGAGGGGACATTGCAGCAGCGGAGAAACTGTGGTCGTTATATATTGTATATAAATATATGTATAATATATATACATACAGTACATATGTATATGTACGGTATGTACAACAAAGACCATGAGAGGATAGGTCGTGCCTTGAATACGAAGGAGTAGGTGGTTTTCAAGAAGAGTCCTGGAAGGAAAGCCCTGCGGGGTGCACGCGACTTTTCTACGTCGACGCGTTTTTCTCCCTTTCATTTTTGTTTTCTTTTTTTTCTTCGAGATGATCGTTCACAATCACTCCGTATTTTTCCTCCTTCCATTTTCCTTCTCGTTTTATTCTTTTCTCATTCTATCGTTTTTCTTTTCTTTTTTTTCGACTTGCTGCAAGGATATATATTGGATTCGATCGAAATCGCGACTGTAATTCTCTCGTGGAAGAGTTTATTTGAAAAGAATTATTATCGCAAAGAAAAAAAAAAGAAGAAGAAGAAGAAGAAGAAGAAGAAGAAGTAGAAGAAGAAGGATCTTCTGGAAGTAATTGAATGAATGGAATCCACACGTTGAGATAAACTCTGAAATTTCTAGTGTCCTTCCAACTGTCAAGATGCCCATAGAAAATAAAGGATAAAAATAATCTATCAATTACCGATTCGATCAGTTTTGGAAAAGATCCTTGCAGCTGGTCGGATGTTCTTGTTTTTTCCCCCCTTTCGAATAAGAGCGTGCGGTTGAAAATTATACTTTTAAAACGACTTTCTGGTCGGCCATACCAAAGACATGTATAACGTACTTAACTTGGACGAAAGCCACGCCGACTGACCGCCGAAGTTAACCCTGCCTGGTCATCAGTTGACCGCTACTACGGCTGCTGCTGGTCTGCGCTATAAAAAGAGGCGGTTGGAACGGAGGCGGATAGGGAAAGAGGGAGTCGGAGGTGCAGAACGAAGAGTGCTGACTTCATCAGGACTCGTCTTGAATAAATAACGATATTTCTACGCCGTGCGAGAAGATCTTTCGACAGTGGAGTAAGAGAGTTGAGATGAACGGTGCAGATGTCATCGGAAATACAAAAAAAGAAAAAAATATCCATATATGTTTTATTCGATTGTTTTACCGTCGCCGGCAATTTTAAAGTAATGGCTGTCGGGTCCTGGTAGAAACTACCAAAATTGCCCCGTCCGAGGGGTGATGTAGATACAGAAAGGATGAGGTTGGCTGGTATAAAATTCAATATCTACGTTGTATTCATAAACCCTCGTACTCCATATCTAGGGTGCACCAATGTGGCATGAATTCTCCGTAAAATCTGCGGTGAGTTATCACGCTCGCGTTTCACTATAGATATAGTATTTATAACGTTGAAAACGAACATCGACGTTCGTTCATTCGTTCGTTCGTTCGTTGGTTCATTCGTACGTTCATTTCGATTTTAGTTGTATCTGCCATTAATAAATTGACCAATCAAGTAACGGCGAGTGCTGGCTGACCGGTTGCTGGTTGCTGCTATACTGTTGCTGCCACGGGAGAATGAAAAGAGGCATTTTCATTCCATTTCATTTCATTTCGTTTCATTGCATTTTATTTCATCGCATCGCGTTGAGTCGAGGCATGTTATTCACGCATTTCTACTGTTGCAGTCGCAGTAGCAACAGCAGCGAAAGCAGCAGCGGCAGGTACATCTAACGCGAGGAAGGCATATTTACTTTCGACGATGACATACTGCAGAGTACACCATGCACCGTGCACTCGCTATACTTGTGCAGCGATGTTTTTTCGATCCGATGTTGGTTCTGAGAGCTTACGATGTGTGCGCTTCCACCTTGTATACCTCATGCCGTATATATCTTGGATTTATTTTCGTAAAACATGAAAGCAAACTGAACGTTCGGATAAATACTCGATTTGAGGTGGAGGATAAGAAGTATAAACAAGAAGAAGAAAAGGTTTCCTTCAGGGTGAGAAAATTCCAAAATTATATCGAAAGAGACCGGAGATCAGCTGAGTTGATTAGTTCGGTACTCGCGACGGCGTTTTCCATTTTTCTTTTTTTTTCTTTTCATTCTTTTTTTTTTCTTTTTTCAGTACACGACCCTTTATTTCACCGTAGATAATACCCTACATAGTAACGCCGACTGAGGTGGATGAATAAGGAATTAGGTGTATATATGTAGCTAACATAAGCAAGAAGAAGGTGTGCAACAGTAACGGGCATAGTAGCATCGCCGTCGTGGGGTGTCGCGCAGGGATTTATGAGGGGCTTTTTAGAGCTCACCAGCTACCACCACGTTGCCACAATTCGACGTCGACGGCGACAACGACGACGTCGACGACGGTGACGGTGACGTTCGTTTGTTTATTCACTTACGTCGCCCCGACCGCCTCGCTCGGAATGTCTTTGAGCTTTTTTGCCAGCCAGACTGCTCCTACTACTTTTACTCCCGTTCACCTTTCATCGCACGTAGACGCTCGCAGACTAACATTTTTACGTACGTATACATGTGTATACCAGGCAAAACCACAGTCACATCTTTGCAAAACTTCAAGTAAAACGCGTCGCGTCTGCTACTGCAACTTATGCATATTTACCTCGTATGAAAACGTTGACTTTAGCACAAGATGCAGGGTACGTACCGTAACGTTGAAGTAAATTTTCAGAGCCCGGAATCAGTCGGTTCGTTATTTATTATGCCTTTGAATTGGAGCGAAATTTCCTCAATATCCAATATAATTATTTCCGAAAATAACTCAGCTCATTTCTGCAGCGAAACAAAATTTTAAACGTCATGTAAAAAGCTCGTTCCTCTGTTTCAAGCTTGCCTTCACAATCTTCATCGAGTTTTCGATGAGATTTTTTCTACTCGACACATCTTAATTTATTTTTCACTTTTATTTGTCCGAATTTCCATTCATCTTTTCCTCCCCTGCATCATATTCAATGCATATTACCTCCGGTTGTGTAAAACAGGAATATTCGGAAGTGGTATAGAAAAAGGATATTATTGGTCCGTTGCCAAATATAATCGCATATAGAGAATTACCAACGCTTTTCGTTATCTCCCGTATTTAATCTCAAGTATATTCTATAGGATACGTGGTCGATACAATAAATAAAGATTTCGATAGTGGATGATTGTGCCAATTACGAAGCCAATTTCCTCCACAAAGTCCACAGCTCGAACGAACGGACGAACGAACGGAAAAACGACGCGAGCTGCTGCCGCGTACAAATTGAGAATAAGATATGCGACAACGTCACGTGGTTGAAAAGGGAAGAGAAAAAAAAGAACAGAATAGGTTCCGCAAGGATACAAGGCTGCAGGAACTGGAGCGAATAAAATAAAAACAAAGTAAGAGGGAAGAGAAAAAAAATAAATAAATAAAACAAAAAAATAAAGAAACACAAGAGGGAAAGAAAAAATAAGAGGAGGAAAAAGGGAAACAGGGATGGAAGGGAAAGGAGTCAAACTTGTCGCAAAAGGTCGACCGCTGGCAATAGGAGATCTGCGGCGTGTGTTTTATTGGCCCCGGGATAAATGGGAGCTCATTTCACGACCACTAACTCCTCCATAAAAATGATAAAGAAGGATATCACTGACACAACTGGTGAGAAATATAAAAATACATATGGAAACGTCGCACACGTCTTCCGTATATTATGGGATATATTTATGTATATGCAGCGTATAGTAAGTAGATACAATATTAGAGGGGCGTGTTTGTCCGTCGATGATAATTAAGGAAAATATTGCTGACCAGAGGTACAGATCAATACGAATAAGTTCATAAAATCGTAATTTTTTTTTCTTTTTTTTTGTTTCGTTGCAAATATACCGTATAAGCTAGGCATCTTATATATATCTAAAGGGGATTCGGAATCCTCTGAAAATTGATTTTGTTACTATTGTAACACGTGTGCGATCCCCTGGGGTGTTAAAAGGGAAATATCAGTATTCTTTTTCTTGACCCTCCAAAGTACTGTATATCTCTTCTGTTGTCTCTATTCCGAAATTGGACCTTCTCTGAATGGAAAAAAAAAAAAAAACGAAACAAAAATGGAAAAATTCTACAGATCCTGCAAACTAAAATTTTCGCAAAGTGCCGCCTCGGGCAATCGATTCTTTTTGAAATTTTTTCCATTCTGGGATATAATATATGGAATAAATACAGAATATATTACATCCTCGTGTGTTCTTTTTTTTTTTTTTTCATTTTCAACGATTTGTTAGAAACTCTGAATGTTGACTTTGTATTTTTCAGAGAATTCATGTTCATCCCGGAATGGTAACGGCCATACTCGCATGTACATAACACATTATGCATATTATTGGTATATGCGCGGCGTTTTATCGAAAATCAATGTGAACGGTGCTTCGTTGATCGTTGCCTCGATAACTTCCTTTTGCTTTTTGCCTTTTGCTGCATTCTGCACGGGCAGTCGACGTTTTCGATTTACCGTTCACCGTTTACCGAACGATATCAGTGCTTGCATAACTCGACTTCGGTGTACACAAAATTGTATCTCTCTGTTTCAGCCAATAAATGCGGTTATTTGATCGAATCTTATTTCGTCACTATACATATACATACTCACCTGTACATGGCGTAGCTACATATGTAATACATGGGATATTCGTATAAAACTCGTTATAACACGCATCGTATCATCGAGGATATTTTAGCCGGTCCACGCGATATTACCCGTATAACAATACACCGTTTCGTTTATAACATTATTATATTCTTCTCTATTTTTCTGTTCGCGGATTTACCTTTTTATGTATCAGTTTTTATTCTTATTTCCGCTTCCGTCGTTCGGCGAGGACATAACGGGGCCTTCAGCATCGTAAGGGCTTTAACAGGCAACGAAATGGAGTGTCTGGATTTGGTAAATCACTTCGTTCGATATGCGCGGAATGATTTTGGTCCCATTTTCCTCCACACCCTTTTCGCGTTCAACTCTCAGCTCTTTATGCCGTCGCGCTTTCGATCCCTAAATCTCGAGGTGAGGGTAAAAAAGAGAAGATAATAAAAAGCAAAGAAAAAAACCAAATAAAATAAAGGAAGTAAAATGCGAAAGGATGAACGAAGAGACGGAATAAGAAAGCAAAAAAAAAATTAAATAAAATACGTATATAAGGTATTTCGCCGAAGCGCCTCGTTATATAAAAACACGATAAATTATAATAAAATAAAAGTGAGCAGAAGCCTCGGCTCGTAACCATAAAATAAATATCGGTGTATCTTGATGTGGTGGGCGGAGAGCGAGCTATTAACGACACCGACGCCCGACGTCGTTTTGCTGCAGCACACACAACGTATGCGTCGTCTGACCACATCTTTTCTTCTTCGGACTATCGCGGCTATTATGATATAATAAACCCCAGCTAACGGCGAGAACGGTGAAGAAGGAATAAAAAAATTTCTATAGATACACGTGTGTGTATACTACATATGTATCGCATATGCTATATATACGTTACACCCACCCGACGATCAAAGCCCGCGGAGCTTAATACTTCCAAAAATTACAATCTAGCTACCAAAGTGCCTTTCAAGGCCACAGACTCCGCCCATAAATGACAGAAAAATATTATGCCACTTGATCTTTTATATGAGAAAGGTTGGAAAGAAAGCAGAGAGAAAAAATAAAATCAAATAAAGAAAATTGGCGTTATTTTATGCGACGCGCGTTATCATCAAGAACCACCGCGACTTTTATACCCACATTACCTCGAAAAACCAGCTCCAAGTAATTTCTCATATCTAGGTGGGTAGGTATATAATCCGTTCTATATCCTGAACAAGGCGACTTATCCGCAGATGTAACAATAGAAGCAAATCTTCTTGCGATGGAACGTTTCCAAACACCTGAGTCGCGACTCGTGCTAGGCGAAGCAGTCTTATCTACCCCACGGGTCGAGAATGGGGACGCACGTTTCCTGACTGCAATCGTTTATACTCCATTTTCTTATTTTATTTTGATTTTTTTTTCTTTCATGTTTGTCACAGCGCGTTCTCGGAAGAGTCGCAGGGGTCTGAGAGCGTCTGGAAATGGGAGAGAAAGAGAAAATTGGGGGGCAAAATTGGGCGTCAAGCTAATGCGGCGCATCTTCTATATCCAGGCAATAGCCCAAAGGTTCTGGAGATGACTGGTTGGCCGGTGAAAAGGGGGAAAAGAGAGAAAAGGTGGGGGAGGTTAAGGGATGGGAAAGGAAAGGGGGAAGGCAAAGACTCGACGGGCGCTAAGCTAAGCCGTAATCGTCTTATCTCGTGTTAAATCTCTCCCCCTCATCCCCATCGTCCTCCCATCGCCGAATACTACGTCTTATAGGGCTGTGGAATACCACGGCGACGAATGCCCGCAGCCATTGTCTCGGGGCTTACCAACTACGAAGGTACATAGTTATAAGCTGGGTAGGTACCTACCTAACCATTCCGTTAAGCGCTTGGAATTCGCAGATTAAAAGCGTACCGCTTTTCTTTGAGTCGACTCGTGTCAAATGTAATATCATACCTCCTCCCCCCCGCCCTTCACCCCTTTCCTCCGCCTCCTTCCACCTTCCAATGAAACACTCAGTCTTTATCTGGATATCATTCTATTCCCATTTTCAGATTTTTCTTCTTTTTTCATCTCTTTTAACGGTTCTCTCTGATGTGCATAACCTTCCATTTATCTACCTAGATATAGGTAAAAGGGGAATATCTACTCTTCGTTTTTGAAATAGATATTAATTTTATCATCTGGTTCCTTTAACCATTAGGTAGACTAAAGGTATGGAAAATAGTCAGTTACGAAACGCGATTGTGCATACGTACAGGCGTAATGGCGACGATGGAAAAATCTTCGGTGCATCACGTGCCAAATTATTGAGTCTAATAATATCCTTAGTAGATAGTAGTATTTGATATACTCTTAATTCTTTTTTTTCTGTGAAAAAATTCAATTCGTTTTTATTTTGATCAAATTTTATGTATCGAAAAACGAGGATATTCAGACCATTTGGCTCGTATGTTTTTCACACATCATTCCGATGCTCCACAGAGCCTTTCAGTTCTGGCAGCATTTACATAATTTTTTTTTTTCTTTCTAATAGTACGTGTAAAAGTACGTGCTCCATTTTTATTTTCGTGTATAGCCAGCTCCATTATATTTTCCAGACCTCTATTTCAGCCATATTGTTTATTTCCAGGTATATCTACGTCAAGTTACGTCAGTTTTGGGATTCATGAAAGCGTTAAAATAAGCTAAAATGTTTCCGCATTTCAGGTATGAAAATCTGTTGATATATCTACGTGTCTACATAGTTTTTGTTTTGTCAAAATTTTTGCCTCACGTAACAGCCCGATAAATATACCGACGATTCACTGCATAGAAAATAGTTGTAAATATATGCGCTTATGTTTATTTAAAAGTTTCTAGTTATATCATACGAACAAACAATAGACGAATGGGGATGCTGCTGCGGCAACATTATCCCGTTGCTTTCAAACGGATAGGGAACAAGGAGATCCCGTAGGAACATCAAACGAATGGAACGTAGATTCCGAGGTTCACTTGTCTCACGATTTTGCTTGTTAAAGATGCTACAGAAAAACCTATATTCACACTGCAAAAACGACTCGCAAACAGAAGACAAAATCCAAGTACGGATTTTTCTTAGAAATTGTGAAAAATTCAATATTCAAGATATTTTTACTTCGGGTTTGTTCGTCGAATCTGAAAACTGATTTTCACGTCGTTCCAAATCTTGTCTCGATTTCGTGGGGACTTTACTCTTATTTTGACCTTTGAACGTATAACACTGAAAAGTATCTGAATCATTGTTGAGTATAATCCAGTCAGCTAGCAGCTCGTTTTCTCACCCACAAATATCTAGAAAGTTTCTACGTAAATCGACTTTACTAACGTCGTCTAGTTTAGCCCTGCAGAGATCAGTTTCTGGGAACCTTGTCAACCGCAAATGGCATTACAGTTGTCATTTTATAATAGCTGATCCAAACCAACCGACGTTGGAGGAGGGTAGACACTGACAGACAATGAGTGAGGAAGGGAACAAATACGGAAGCTGACTCACATCGTAATTATTACAACCAGAATCGGAATGTATGAATTTTCTACATCCGAAATCTACGTTTCCAAAAACTGATGAGTCAAAAATCAAAGGTAATTGATTTTCACAAGCTGCATTGCAATTTCAGAGTACGGAATGCTCAACTGTATTCCGAACCGAAATTTTCGTTGCTTGAAAAAATAAAAACGTTTCGCACACACGCGGGCAGAGGAATTCCGGGCGAATATTTCAAGTGTCACGGTATGTGAACGGCATTCAATAATAACAGTTTGCAGAATTTATACGATTTTAGTTGCAAAACGGTAGCGGCAAGTTTAGTCCGTCTGCTGCACAGTTGAGAGAGGATAAAGTGGCCAAATTTCAACCTCATATATTAAACGTTTCAAAGTTATGGAGTCCCACGTCAGAGACGCTCGGAGCTGCTCGGAGCTATTGCATGAAAATACGAGCGCTATACGCGCGGTGCATGAAAATTCGTAACCTGTCACCTCTCCGCCCCTCACACTACCTCTTGCGGAAACACCGGGGTTTCAAACTTTTTTCTTTCCTTTTTTTTTTTCGTCAAAACGGTGCATATTCGTATATATATAAATGGCTATTCAGTAAAATCGTCAATCCTCCAATCGAACCGCGATAAAACATCCCAACAGTCGTTGACGGTACGCGTCAAAAATACGAATGATTTCTTGCCTTGACTTTTTTTTTATCACCGATGCCCATTCGAACGTATTGTTTTTCATGGAAGAAAAAATGAATGAACTGGACAACCGAAAAGCGTTTTTTCAGAATCGATCACCTGTTACTTTTTTCCGTGCAAAATACTCGCGCATTTATCACCGACGAAAAAAGTGACCAGATCCATTAGTCCGAAAGCCGCGTCACTCCACAGCTGTGGATCGAAAAACCGGCTATTTCGCGATTTCGAAACCTTGAAACATTATTAGTTTTTCAATCAAAATTCGAAACGACCGATTTTCAAATCCGATTTCAATACAGCCGGTTTTACCACGCGCAGAGTCGTTGAGCTTTTCTATCTCTTTCTCTCTTTCTCTTTCTCTCTGTCGTGCAACATCGGTCTGTGATGGGATTTGCGATCAGCGAGTGTATCGAGGTGTTTCGGAGGCAGCCGGCCTCGTACAGTTTGGACAATCGATGCTCAGCCGTAGAGCTTTCAGTTACACCTTTCCCCAGACCCGCCCCGTCCGCTTCCCCCGATTTTCCCTTGAATCATTACGTTGCTCGGGACACTCGGTACCACGAGCCACAAGGACGCGATGCGATAATACAAGAGCAATTTCCTAACCATGGCTGTGTCTAGGTGGTTGAATAGGTTGTAGGTAGTACGTTGTAGATTTTAGGTTGAGTTTGAGGCGGGGGTCAGACGGGGCTAGGAGGTAAACCTTGGGTAGGCGCAGGTCGTTGTTATAAACTTGGCAGAGAACCACCACCCGGCTTGTGCAGCTCCATGCTACTATCATCTACTATGTTATAAACTCGACTAATAATGCGCCCCCGCGCAAATAATTTATGGACAATAATTAAGGCTACAAAATTGCCTATCATTTAAACCTGAGTTAGAATATTATATACACGTACACATACACAAATACATAAACCTCATACCTATTACTCCATACTGTACAAACTAAGCGATTGTATCAGCGTTACCGAAGAAAACATAGGATATTATACCGATATTCTACACCGAATCAATAGTACATATTGTATAAAACCATGAAATAATAATATATTATAAGGCAGAGGAGGAGGAATTATTATGGCAGTTCCCGTATAATATGGGGGAGGGTCGCGTGGTCCCTGCAGTCGTCACGCATCTCTTTTCTCTTCTATATAATAATATTGTTTATTGTGTAGGTATATTGTACGTATTATATCTATATGTATGTATCTACTGTACATATATACTTATTGTTAATCTACCCTGCACTACAAGCTAATGCTGTTAGCCAGCCCTCCACACCTCATCCCTTGTACCTGATAATTCCTCAAGGGTGAGAGGTGCCTTATTTTTCCCATTGATTTTTGTTAGTATTTATTAACTTATATTTTTTCATTTTATCACATTTTTTCACGCTGCAGTGAGAGAGGTAAAAATATGTGAATTTCGAAAATGCGGAACACGAGATCCTGAACGTGTTGAAATTGAAAAAAAAAATTCGCTCATATTGCAGCGAAACGCAATCTAGCTGGTGAAATATTTTCGCATGTTCAGAAATTCGGAAAATCGATGTAACGCGATGTGATGGAAAAAGAATTCACAAGACAACGATAAATGCAAATAGAGAAAAAGAAAGGGAAATGCATGTTCGACGATTACCTAGTAGGATCTACAATTTTAGAAATAGAAAAACACCTTTTCCAAATTTTTTATGATTCTTAAAGAGAGCTTTTTCAGCATCTAACTCGGATACATACTTTCTTTTTTTTTATACCGAGGTGCTGGAATATGTACCGAAGAACAAAATCTATAATGCAAGCGCTCGTTTATTTATTTGGATATTTATTTCTTCATTTCTTTCCGAAGCCTTCGTAATCCGTAGAAATGGTTCTAACATGCGGATATCTGGCATAATATAGCACGATGAGGTGGTGCTGCGAGTCTTTCGCAGAGAGCGTGTACCAACCGATGCGTGATAAACACATCACCTAATTACATACGCTGGATCACCCTCCCGATGCCCGACACGCGACGCTGAGGTCACGTGAGGGTCACGCAAGGGCGTCGGGCAATATCTACACAATAGTATAACGTATAACAAGAGCTATCTGCTGTGCTCGCAATTATCTCGTCATGACGACTAATTCTGCGGAGGCAATGTGCACCGGAAAAGCAGGTATGAATCATGTAGTGCGAAAAAATTTGATTTCTCGTTTTGTTTTATAGAAATTTTTCTCCCAGTCTGTTTGCTGCAGCTCGCGTCTCAAAGAAAGACCATGCGAACCTATGTATTCACGAACAGGAAAACAACTGAATCCATCTTTTTTCGTTTTCCATTTTTTTCGCTGTATGATTGTCCCTAGTATTTTCGTCAATTCGGATGCGCAATTTTCAATGGATTCAGAATTTTTTGAAACTGGGTCATATCCCTCAGGAGGTCGTTGAGATCTGATTTTGACACATACACAGGCTATCATTCTTTTCATACACATATTTTCTTTTATTTTTTTCCTCTACTTATTTTTGGTGGAATGTTCGGTACGAGAAGAAAAATCCCTGTGCGAGAAATGTCGTCACGAGGGGATCGGAGAGCGCGACTCTCATATTGCGCGAGAATGATGATGAGGCTATTTTTTTTTTTTTTTCATTCTTTTTCCTGCGTTTTTTTTTTTTTTTTTGTATGTAAAATCGGAAACGAGTTGTGCTGCAATCGTATAGTAGAGGTTTAACGACGTTGCAAAAAACTACAACGTGCTTAAAGTCTTATCTGGCCACTCCCCGTCTCGCCTTGAAAGAGGCCTAAGAAGCGTAAAGAACTGCAAAAGACGCGCTATGGTCGCACGAAGACGATGACGACGACGACAACGACGATGAGGAGACGCGACGTCGCGTTGATCAAAGCCCTCTTTAACTCCAGCGGCTTTAGCCAAACACTTAAAAAACAGCGTTCGTCTTAAAGACTCGAAATTCACGCTCTCTTGGGTCAAATCATAAGAGAACAAAAACGAAAAAATTCACAAAAAAAAAATTTTAAGATCACGATTTGTTCATCTCTAACAAACGTCAAGGTCGCGACAAAAATTTTCAGAACTTATCCCAAAAATTTGTGGTTAGAGTAAAAATTTTCCGTCTTTATACGATTAACGGTCCGTGTGATCGTTTCTTACATGTGAAAATTTTTCGGCATCCGAGCGCTTTTTTTATGTACCGCAGTGTGGGGGTTAAGAAATGTGGTTAATGACGCATAAAATAGTTTGTCATAAAAAGTACTCGATATCGTGTGTATTATATAAAGTGGGGAGATACGTTGACAGTAGAATTTCAGGCTATAAATCGAAAATGTTTGATGGTGTGTACGTATAGATATCGGTATATATCACGCACGATATGTTAGGCAAAGAGGGGTTAACAGCTTTCGGATTCACGACGAAGAAATACGTCGTTTTCATACAACGTCAGAAATTGGGGGAGTTCTTTGACGTGTGAAAACTGAAACTGGGGTTGTACGAAGCATACAGATTCTAAAAAACCCTGACCTCCTAAATCGGTTCGAATTTTCGCTGTATAATTATCGGTATCCACATAACTATTATCATCTTGTTTTCCGTGATTTTCTTTTGTACGGAAAAAAGTGTAAAAATGGAAGCCGAAATCAAAGAGTGCAATTTAGAATTGTTTGAACAATTACAAAAAAAAAATAATTGATTTAAAAAATCGAAGATTACCTTCAGTTTGAAAATGTAAATTTTAAATTTCAATCGTGAACAGAATAGTTCTGATACTTAAAATGAATTATTTTTCTAACAAGAAAAAAGCAAATATTTTCCTTCGTTCCAGAGAACGAATAAAAAAAAAATTGGTGAAATGAAGGATTGAATAAAATAGCGTGAAGAAAGTACGCGAAAGTTTGCGTTTTACATGATGAAATTAGTTTTAGACTTTGCAGAGGCCTAGTTGCACGCGAGTAGGGAAATAACTTGAGGAAATTTTCTTATGAACATACAAATCCCATAGAACCGAGAAGTAGGTAACACAAATGAATAAAGATAATTGATGTCTCATCGTGATAAATGAATTACAAAATTTCAACTAGTTCGAAATTTCCAACTTCTCGTCGCTCGATGATTCTTCCTACGTTAGCGATTTTCTTTTTTTTTGTATCGCGAGGTCGAGTGAACGACTCGTTTTTTAAGACAACCGGATGTGTTTGGGGGGGAAATGCGAACTGTTAGGGAAACAAAAACAGGGTCGGTGCGAAAGGTGGTGTTGAATTTACATACACCACGTCATGCAACAACCATGATTCGCCTACGTGGGTGGTGTTCGTTCGGCTATTAAAATGCAGGGTGGATATTCACTCGCCTCGTAAGTTGGCGAAGGTAAGCTCCACCAAGTGTTGCCAAGTCATACGATCTGCAGGTTATACGTATACCTATATTCGAGTGTATACCTATACAACGACACGAAACTAGCTACTACGCGACGACGCCTGGTGTCGATCCGAACGTTTCATAGGTCAAGGATTTTCAGGATCCGGCTACCCACCACTCGATAACATCCGGTATAATATCGATGTCGCACATGCCAAAGGTGCGCGGAAAAATTGTGATAATATATCCTGTGCCATATTGAAGGGGGCGGGGGACTTTTGATTTCGAAAAATTCAACCAAATAAAACATTCGAATCCAATGGACTCGTCGCACGGGACAAAATCAATCTCGAGAAATACATATTATTTTTTTATTGCACTTTATTTATTGAAATAAAATTTTCGCTCCGTAATCCTTCGCTCATTCGAAGTTGCACGAGCCAACCATCGATGCTCGTATTCATTCTCAATATTCCCGTGAATCAGAAAATTTCTGAATTTTCTCAACGGGCATCTAAAATTCTTGTTGAATAGAAAGTTTGACGTAGATTCGTGAAAAGGCTATAGAAAAACACCGATGGGGGTAGACACTACATAGACGGATATAAATCGAATGGTCGAATCGGCCGAGACGTCGTTTCACATTTCCGGTAACGTACTCGCTGAAGAAAGAAGAGGGGGAGAGCATCACGTGTCTCTGGAACGAGCCAATTATGGCGTCGACGAGCGTACGTGTTTGGCAAAACGTTGAATTTATCCTGCACGGCAGGGTTTCAGGATGAGGAAGGTAACTGTGTGCAGAAGCTGCAGAACAGCGGGGTAAGGGTTGAATGAGTGAGAGGGGGAAGGAAGGAGGATAAAATCCTTAGGTATTTTCCAAATCGAATTTAATTCCTTCACCATCCCTTTCACAGCGTCTTTGATTCCACCGCAAGAGCTTAAACGAGATTAGAGTACTCTCCTTATTCCCTGCGGGGCACTGTCCTGGCGGCGTGCCCTAGCGTCGTTCGTTTGGTAGGTCGGATTGTTCATCCGGTTCTTGAAACTATATAAGAGACCTTCTCGACCCTTTGGGAATATGAGAGGAAGAGAGAGGGAGGGAGATAGAAAAAGGGAAAAGAAGATGGTGAGAAACTAAATTTTAGTCCACCCAACCAAACGTCTGCAACAGAGTCCGTTTTCTCACCCCCTCCCGGTCACACTCGTATAACGTCGTCTAGGGATCCCGACGATCCATTGGCCCTATCTACGCGTTTTCCCTACTGTCCCTGTATTTTTTATTTCGGCTTTTTTTAACATCCTACACTTTCCCCTCCCGCTCCTTCACATACACCTATACTTTCAATTTCCATTCATTTCGTTTCGTGCGTCTACGTTCAGTTGCTTTATTTGTTTTTTTCCTTTCGCATCCGTTCGCCTTCGTCCTTCGATTCCAGGACCTCGGCTTTCGGAATTTCTGTGAATTTGCCCAGGACTCGGACCTGGACCTGGGCCTGGAGTTATTGATATACATAGCTATGTACAGACCCTCTATAAGTCCAGTTATCTTGAACAAGGTGAACGCACGTACCGCGACCAGCGTCCCAAAAAGCCCTGTAGCCATCTACGTGGTCCTCGAAAATTTGGTGGTAATTGTAGAAATTATAGGACTGTACTCTGAACATTATTCACACACCTTTCTCGTATTGTTGGATACACGTGACGCGTATATATAGACATACAACTTACACACCCTACACTTATCGAACTACCAAAGGAGTTGGTTGGTTGGTTGGATTTGTTGCGCAGATCTTAAGAAGGAAGTACCAGCATATCTCGCTCTACACGCTTCAGTTTCCAACGAACGTGATTCTCGAAGTGCCCATACTTCTATATATATATGGTGTATCCTCCGCTGCTCCTTCCTTCCTTTCCTTCCTTCCTTCCTTCCTTCCTTCCTTCCTTCTGCAACCTGCTTTCTAACCGACCACCGCGTCACGTACTTCTATAGGTTATTATTCGACTTGAGTCTTGAGTTATCGTTGTTCGCAAGGTACACTATACGTATATAGTTATATACCTCGTATGCAGGTATTACACGATACAGGGTGTACGCGCCATAATTTTGCGTATTAGGTAAAAACTTCCCCCTCTTTATTCGGCCTTCCAGAATCTGAAAATCCCTGTACGATTTCCACCCCATTTCCATTGTTGTATAATTGGGTGATTTGGAAACTCCACTCTTTTTTGCTGTTTTTTTCTTACTGAAATTTCGAATTCACGAACCGCTTCTGCGTTACTCCAGAAATTTGATCGTTCCGGCGAGTTTTCTGTAGTATAATTATACTTACGGATTTTTGGAACACCCATTGGGCGACTTCTGGATAATTTTTCCAACTCTGGAAGCTTAACGAGAATCTTTCTGTAGCGTTGGGAAGATGTTTTTTTTTTTTTTATAGCGAGTGACGCGATATTAGAAAATATAGATTTCAAAATATCGTTACCCAAGAACTCTTGTCTCTTGATATTATCAGCCACAGTTGCAGTTCTCGCGGAAAATAACCAGCTTTATTTTCAGTTTCTGATTCAGCGAAAACATATACGATACACGTTACGCAATATTTGATATAGTAAACTACATCCACGTGACTTCTACGAATCGTGTCTCTGAGCCGTCGTATCGATTTCGAAAATTCCAATTTTATCGCATCTGGAACACCTTGTACATAGCGTTGATCGACCCATGAGAGAATAGCAAAGAAATCTTATGGGAACCAGATCCGTGCTATAATTTCTATATTTAAACAGCCTTTTATATCGACGTGTAATCCGTCGTGCGTGACTGCAGTTTATGAAGATATCATCAATTAATCCCTCGAGCAACAGAATAACGTATGAATTTTATTTCTTTCTCTTCGTATCCTTATTTTTTTTTGTTTTTTTTCTACTTCGATCAAACAAAATATTCCACGAAAGATTACGTAGGAATCTCACTAATTCGTCGCTATAATCAAATGAATCTCATCATTGGACACTAATTCTTCTCACATTTTGATATATTTTTAGTAAACGGTATATAAATATTTTGACGAGTTTTAATTAAATTAAATTCTGTGTCTCTGGAGTAGATAATTAATGAATCTCTTTTTCCCTCCTCCGTCGCCCGGTCGAGCTGCTGAATTTCCGTTCAAATAAATACAAGCTATAGATGTAATTAAACAACGAATTCCGTTACAGCCGGAACATACCTGAAGGTTTTTAGTAAAATGAAAAAAAAGAAAAAAAAATTGCAGCTGCAAAAATTCTATATGTGCTGTATAAATGAACGAATTGTATTATATAGTATAAGGTACAAAATCGTCACATCGTTGTTCCATATGAATTCGTGTTGATTTCAATGTGCAACTTGAACAGTAGTGGCTAGTACGAAGGGGCAAGCGACAGTTATATGTGGGTGTTTATATATACCTGTATGTATACCTATGTATACATAATATACATGTGCATATATTTATATACATATAGGTTAGCTGGTACGATCAATATATCGCAATGTATACCACTACCTTGCTGTAAATGGGACACCCAAAAATTTATGTAATTTTATCACATCGAACGGCTGCATCGCCCTCGGGTCCGTCGGAATATTAAATAATTGATACGATACACCCCATTATATGATAGGGTGAACCGCGGACGTAATGGACAGCTCAGAGATTGACGTATTTAAAAAATAAAATTGAAATCTTTTTTGCTAAAAACGGTCGGTTTTCATGTCGTTTTTTTTTTTTGGTCCGATATAGATTTGAGTAAGGTGGTATTCGAGGCATGTTTGACTGCATAGTTAAAATTTATTTAATTTTATTATCGTATCGTCAGAAATTCTTGCGGAAATTTTAGCGTAGCTGATATACGTGTGGTGTACATATGAATACTTGTGTATATTATTCATGTATGTATATCTGCGTTATTATTTAAATTCCTATTGAATTTGTATGTGGGGAAAACACGGTGAATCAATCTATTCGATCTGTAGGCAAATGCAGCAGCAGCAGCAGGTCGGAACTCATCGCTTTAGAGATACCCATCTATGTATACCTATAGTTATACATGACCTATCCATCTATCTATTTACCGATCTATCGCTATTCAGTGGATATTGGTGAAGTGTATATAGATATATATTTAAATACATTCGATTGTGACACGGGCTTGTTTTCGCAGCCTTCTGAAGACAATAGCTCTCGTCCTTTTGAATCGCAAAATTTATGTAGAGTTTCCAAAACGCGTGATCAATTTCTGAATGACTAACGATATAAAAGAAGAAAAAAGAACTTTTTTTTGCATAATGATTTATTATGTAGTTTCAGGTGAAATTTTCACGTCTTTCACGAACTGAGCGACACTCGCACTTAATTTGCCTCCGAAACGCGATTATTTTAAAACTTTGGCCCGGCGAGGGATTTAAATTTCTGTACATACCCATTATCCACGTAATTTCATATCTCCTGAGAAACGAAGGTATAATTTCCGCGTTGATCGTCAGCTGCCAATAATCAGGTATTTAAAGAAACTGCGCAAGGGAGTTTTATCAACTTAGAATACACATTATTACGAACCTTGGATGGATCGATAGGAAATATTCATATTCGAAAAATTTAGTGACCTCAAATCGCGACGGCACAAGTAATAAACTGACAGTGATTAGGTAATCGATAAATTATTTATTTATACCGATGCCGAATTACGCTTCTATACGTTGTATTATACCTTATCTACTAATTATGACCATATTATTTATAACCATCCTCATTACACGCCGAGCGGTATAATGCTTGAATTATCAACAATAGCTTAACGGTTGTTTAGCGATGGAGTAAATGAAGAGTGGATTAAAATAATACAAAGAATGAAGTTCGTTAATATTAAACAAAAGTAAAGTTTTCGACATTGATGACTGTATCTACTTTTCGACGTTTTGTTAGCCGATCCAATGATGTTAACAGGAATAACAAAGCGCCAAAATTGAACGTGCGTTGAATAAAAGCGCATTATAATCCATAGAACGTTCAATATTCGCCACAAGCGGATATAGCGGAACAGTAGAAAGAAAAATCGGAAGTGGGTTGGGATTGAAACGATGAAATTTCAAAGTCGTTTAACGATGTAATACGGAATCTCGTGAAGCAGTATAAATTCAAACGCGTATTTAAACGAGGATCAGATTTCCTATTCAACGTATAACGGTCGAAGCCGGTTTTCTTCAGGATTTTGCTCCTGAAATTATCACTGATCCTTTTTTTTTTTTTTTTGTTCTTTTTTTTCCCTCTCACAACGCCGAGTATGATTGTTCGCAGGAAGTTCCATAAAATTATTCGCGGGCAAGTCCCGATGGACAGCGAAAATAAGCAAACCGGAAGTAAGCTGCAGATTCGGTAATAAAAAATTCAGTTCAAAAATATAAAGCTTAAAAAAGTTAAAAGCTTGTTTTCACATGAAAGGAATTATGAATGATAAAATACCCCGGATTCTCTCGCAATATACTGAAAGAAAAAACCTAAAAAAAAAATTAGTATAAAAACACTATATGAAGAAAACAATCGAGTTGCGTTAGCTGGTCAAAATTTGTTTCGTGTAAAACAAAAAAAGAGCAGAAAAATAAGATGAATCAAAAAAGCACCGGGCAGTCGAATAAAACGGGTTGAATTAACGGTCTGAATTTTTTTTTTCGCCTTTTTTCATTGTGTTCGGATAGAAGTGTTCCGTCAAAGCGGATTGCTTTCCTCGCTTATTACGCTTATTTCTCTCCAGATATTTTCTCTCTTTCTTTTTTTAATTCTTTTTTTGTTCATTTTATTTCATTCTTCCATTTTAGAAACGTCACCCGCATACACGTCGTGTGTGAAATTATTTGTACATTCATTCATTGGCATGAAATTCAGCAGTTGAAATCTGAATTTCAGAGATAACTGACCAACGAGCTCGGCTCGTCTAAATTAATTCATACACTTTTTATTTTTCGGAGTCATGAAATGTAATGTTAACTGCAGAAACGAAATCGCGCGATAATTTTTTTCTTTCTCTCTCTCCCTCCATAAACCAGACGATAAAATATTTTTGCCGAAATATACGAAGCTTTAGGATTAATTATTTTCCCACTTTTTTTTTTGTTTTCAATGTATAAAATATCACCACGCAACGGAATCCGCGCGATTACATTATAATATCGATCGAATCCTATCGAATTATTATAATCGGGATAATATTATTGGGTAAACAGACAATGTATACTTTTTACGGGGGAAAGAGTATTAAATTTCGAACCTTAATACCCGGTGATGAAATATAATTATACATCATTTGTGGTAAATATAATTTCTCGAGGGTGTTATAATTGATCTAGAATCAAGTGATAGGTATTATAATATGACTGTGAAATATTATCTGAACTCGCAGTCCGATCATTGAACTAGAGAACTATTTTTGAAAAAAATATAACTCATGTTAAAATAATAAAATCACGTCCATCTCCATCTCGGTGGTAAATAATTTTATTTTGGAGTTTAAAATTAACGTCAAAAATGCGACTTACAGCTGAAACGCGACGATGGGCTTCTGCGGCTCCTTCAGAGGTTTTTCATTTCTTTTAATAGTGAAAAAATCCTACGTAAGTCAAAATATCGACGTAGATTGGGTTTGGGTATATCATCATTTTCAGTGGGAAACATGCGATGGCTGATCTCTACGTGATCGTTTGTTCTGACAAACGCCAGGACTCCCCGTCAACCGTCGAATTTACCCGGATATAAAATAAAAGGATATAAAAATACAAGACATCGGTGGGGTGGTGGGGGGAGAAAGAAATAAATAAATGAAAAGGTTCAAAAGAAAGGGACTGTGTAAAAAAAAAGAATACATAAAGTAAAAAGTAAAATATGCAGAACCCTTTTTCTACAACGCATCGATTGTATCCTTTTTTTCTGAAGGCGGTTTTACCTTTAGCTAGCTCTTCGGAATTCGCTCGCGAATGTTTCCCTACTCTAACGTTATAGCTGTCGTCATCGTCGTCGTCGGTAGCCGCGGGTTGGGTGGAAAAGAGACGGAATAATAAACGGAGTGAGGTAGGAAGTGAGAGAAAGGAAAAAGAGGAAAGGGTCCCTGGGATCGTCTACCCCACTACAAAACCAGGTAATATCCTGAATCCTCCTCCGCAGCAAACCTGCCAACCACGACGTCGCCACGCGTAAAAGCATAAAGGCATTCCAACCGACAAAGCACGCAATTATTTCATTTCCACAAGGGAAAATGTTTACGATATTAAAACTGCCCCCGCCTTTCCACAAATCCTACATGTAGGTACTGCGATTATATACTTATACAGAGATGATATTATGCATAACATGAAAAATTGAGAAAAATTACACGTAAATCATTTTGCATAAATCATCGGAATAGTTGTACCCGAAATGTTTCTATATAGCTGCGACATTCTACGGGATTTCGTGACTCGAAGCTCTTAAATATTTAGTTTTCTTAGTTTTTATTCCAATATGTATATACCTATATACGAAGATACGGTAAATCTACCCCGAGAAAGAGGAAACGGAAGGGTATAAAGGTGTTGCCGTATTTATTCGAGGCGATAAGCGAACGGCAAGTCCGTGACTTTAGCTGTTGCAGATATAAGCGAGATTTGGAAAGGAGTTTTCGTGCCGAGTTGGACAAGATCGTCGTTTAATCAGTGAAACAAAAGAGAAACGAGAAAAGGGAAAAGGGGGGAAAAGGAAAGAAAAAAAAACAACAACAATAATAATACCGACAAAAACGAGAACTAAAATTTCTCCAAAGATTACGCAGTTTAAGTATATTCCGCAAGTTTTAATCGATTCGAAACCCTCTGAGGCTTGCGTTAATTCGATTGCGATTTCGGGGTGGTATAGTGTATAAAGTAGATACTACCCTGTTCGAGATATAACTATGTATACATATATAATGGAAAAAGAGAGAGCGAAGAAAAGCCCCGCGAGTAAATCTTATCGCGAGAAAAGGTATTGGATAGGCGTACCGCGGCGGCGTTAGAAAGAAGAAGAAGAAGAAGAAGAAGAAGAAGAAGAAGAAGAAGAAGAAGAAATAAGAAGAAATGGTAAAAGCGATGAAGGGATGAAACGAAGCGAAGAAAAGAGGAGAGGCGGGTAGAGGAGAGGAGAGGAAAGGAAAGGAGGCGAAAAAGTAAGAAAGCACTCGGCTGGTGCTTCCAACCGTTCTGCCGATTTAATAACGTAAATTGTGCTCGAGCATTAGCAGTTCCGTCACGAATTTTTCTAAAGCACACTATTGAGTGTTCGCGTTCCTGGTGGGAATACAGAGACCCGATGCCAACCCACCCAACCTACAGTTCTGCTCTCGATCCGGGTCCACTAGATTCTCTTTTCCTCTTCTTTTTTACACTCTACTCTATACTTTTATCCGTGTTGCGCCTCTGGACCACCGACGACACCGTTTATATACATATTACAACAGGGTGCTCTTTATTTTGCCAAAGTCTAAAAATTTTAATCTCCCACCCCCCCGAGTCTATTTTTCTTGGGCGAAGGAACGGGAGGATATTTTCCGAACAACTTGAAATTCAACGTCCGTTTTAAACAATGGGCAAAAAAAACTCGTTTTTTTTTCATCGCACTAACAATAAGCGGGAAATAAAATCCGCGGTTTCGACAATCTTTACTTCGACTTTCACCATGTCGGATGAAATTGGAAATTCCAAGCTGGTCAATTTTCCACACCTGAGTAATCTGAGGTTTCTTTTACGATCGAACAATGACTAATTTTTTTTAAAATAAACGAGCCAGCTCGAGATTTTTTTTTTCTTTTCTGGTTTTTTACTCCGATGCCCAGTTCCACTTAACCTCTCAAGACTCCGAATAAAGATTCTCGAAATTGTAGCGCAGAAAGACTAGGAAATTTCGATTTTTCAAACCAAAGTAATACTCGGCATAGAAGAAGAGCAAAAAAAAATGTCTAAATTCTGGTAATTAAGGACTACCATAATTTGTTACGTTCATTAAAGCCATGGTGGAAACAGTTCCGGTGGATGTGATGCACATTTGATTTACACATGCTTCGAAACAATAGCTGTATATCCTACATAGACATATGCGCATGTAGAGTACGTACATACATGGAAGTGGGAAAATTCAACGCATGCTGAAAACGGGATTGATTAATTAGCGGAATTCCAGATTACCGTATTCTGGGTACAGGGTACAGTGGAGATAACATGTTGTATGCGTTACAAATATCGTCGTATATAAACTGATAGACCAGATCAGAACTATACTCGAGCCATAATTCCGATTATACCTAAATGAACGAGATTTAAAAATCTGCAATTTCAGTATCTCCTCATACCCAATTATTCCAAATTTCGAAGTATTAAAAAGAAAGAACGAAAAAAAAACTCCACAAAAATTTGACCGAGTTATTTTGTTCGCTCGTTCCGCGGTGACCTTTGTCGGGGGTGTTCTGTGAAACAGTTGGTTTCCGGGTGCATGAAATATACGTACGTTCCCCCAAAAGCTGCGTGGCGGGATGTTTTATTGCCTGGAGGTGATGAGAGGGATTCCAGAAACGAGGGTAGCTCGGAGGTCAACGCGCGTGAATTGGGGTGACGTTCGGTCTTCAATTTTGAAGAAAATCTGTGCCGCCGTCTTCCGCGTTTGCACGAGTCGGTTGGTACCCCACAGATGAGTTTTCCGAGTTATAATAATATCTGTGTGTATAAAAAGAAGAAAGAAAATATAATAAGAATAACGATGATAGAATAAAAAATAAAATAAATAAAAGTGGGGAGGTTTTTTATATTCCGCAGAAGTAAGAACATTCTTTCTGGAATCATATTATCTTAAAGTGGTGAACATCAACTTTCGCCAGCGGTATTTGCATGTGAGTAATGAACTACGACGACGACGACGTGGTTCAAGGGAAGAAAAGAAAAAAAAAGCGTGTTAGAATATTATAAGGAGCTGAAGAGAAAGAATGTATAAGAAAAAGAAAAGGTAAAATCCAGGAACTAGGTAGGCATATACATGTATTATATGTATATACACGTAGAAGACTCATTCTCACTGTCCACAACTTTCTTCGTGGAAAGGCGTTCGAGAAAACCGCAGAAAGAGAAAGAATTCCATCAGATCCCGCTTTCCGCTGTTCCGCACTCTTCAAACTACATTCGATTTTTCCATCTGGTTCGCTCCATTCCTTCCCGTCTTCCTTCGCTCTTCTTCACTTTTTGTTTCTGCTCCTTGCTTTTTTTACTCTTATTTTCTTATTTCTATTTATTCAATCTCTTCTCCTACAACTCGTTCGGATTCAGTTTTTCGCGTCACATACTCTCGACTCGCCCGCGCCGCGCGGCTGTACACGTACTCGAAATATATTTATTCACGTACCTCCATGATTTTCAAGAATATTCGTGTCACCTGCATGCACAAGTGACAATTTTCGATTGATAAATAATTAACGCTCGCTATAATCTAACTCAAGTAATTAATTAATCAAGCTTCACTGGATTTGTCGCTGCAGCGCGAAAACTCGAGAACTCCATACACATATGCATGAACAGTAAATTGTAATTAAAATCATTTTTCCCACCTTATATACCGGACGAAAACTTGCAGCGAAAATATTCATCCTGATTTAAATATTGAAAATTTCGAGTAATCGTCAATTATTTTTCGTCCAGATTATGTTGAACATTAAAACCTGATCAGAGAATTATGACATTATCCTAATAATATAATTCGCAAATCCTGGTTGATGTGAACAAGGGTTGAAATCGTAACCTGCGGTGGAAAGAGGAAGGGAGGGGGGATCGTTTAGCTATATCCTATATATGTTTCGATGTCGAGGATGGCTTTATTTTATTTTATTTATTTATTTTAATTTTTTTTTTCCTGAGAGTGCGAGAACCGGAGTAACGTGACAAATTGGCAGTTTTAGCTAGCGCGTTTTACCGCGACGCGAAGTCCTGCAAATAGCTGCACATCGAATATATATATAGATATGCATACAGCGGAACACAGCATGAAAATTCACGTATTCCCGCACTCGTTTTATACGTAGATCTCAACTGTAGGTTCATACCAACGGCCATTAATCAGTGATTTTTTTTCTGTTATTTTGTATTTTTTATCAGCGTTTGTCTTTACATTTTTTTCCTTCCCGTTTCGTTGTCGTTAATTCTATAATTTTTTGTTCGTTATAAATATTTTAATTTTAAATAATTTTTTTATTTTTTATATTCACGCGCGTCCATGCCCGTTTCGTTAAAGCATGAATTGCATATTTCACGTTGTTTCGAATTTCTGGATTTCCTTTACCTGCAAGCGCGTAACGTACGGCTTCGCGAATTGTAGGTACAACGTAAATATATGGGTATCTATCTGCCCTGATAAATGTCCAGGTTCACCCACTGCAACTTGAATTAAACGCATACGTGTAGCTGATGAATGATCACGTCGGTTTTCCGACTACCAACCGTCATCCGTATGCCCCATTCGCTCTCCAAGCTTTTTTGTCTTTTGGATAATAATCGTTCGATTACTACGAAAGAATCTTGAGATCCTCGCATGGAATTTTGACCCCGGCGAAGGTCCAAAGATCTTACGTACAGTTGCGTAGTCCCACGCTTCATGAATACAAATATTACACGGGGTACGTCGAAAAAAGCGTTGTTTTTTTTGTCTCTTACGATACCCAAAATTTTTGGACCGGTAGAAAATTTCTAAGTGTCGACACTTCAAAGAATTACACAATATTAATTTTACTCAAATACCCGAAGAGCGGTCAAGTGAGTTCTATTGTTTATAGAAATGAAACAGAATATTCTGCAATTAAAACTTCGAAAATGAATATGAATGAATTTTGCTTTCTAACTACAGTGAAAAGCATTCACCTAGCAAAAGCAGAGTTATATAGTAATATATCTTTGTCGATTCACTATTCGGACTTTTCATCGAGTGGAATTTTCATTGTTATGCGCCGATTGCTCTCGCGTTTGTATGCATGTCGTTATTACGTTACTCCCGTGTTTTAAAATTGTTAACTTCTTTTCATTGTTCGATTTGAAAACGATAAAGAAGTATGTGATGATTTTTAACATCGTTTGATCAAATCAAATTCATTCCGAGGAGACAAATCAACGAAATTATTGACCGCTATAATGCTAATGTCAATCTACATCCGATTCCTTGTCAATAAAAATGAGAAATTTTGCATGGAAATATCATCCGTCCAAACTGGGACCTGAAGAATGAAATTAGTCAATTATTGGAATGCCCAATATTTGTCTCAACTAGCTACTTTTCGCTCATATCTCTCTGGTTATTCATTGCCTCTGCTGCTCAGATAATTTTAATCGATTGGGTATAAGTTGCGTCTCCGTGAGCTCTGGGTCAGCGAGTCGAGCTTTCAGGTCGTCTCTTTTTATCTGGTCTAATTGCAAGCGACCAGCAGAGCTGGATAATTGTACCACTCGAGCGTGTGGTTTGAACAGTGAAAAAAGGGCATCAGAAACTCTCAAAACGCCAAAGTGGCTTACTCGGATTGTTTCAGCAACCTGAACTTCGAACTATTTCTGGCGTAGTAGGCTGTAATAACGTTTCAATTTGTATGAGAAATAAAAAAGAGCCATTACCGATGAATCAACGAATTATTGCAGGCCAATAGTTAGCAAAGTTTTCCAAAATATGCAGAGCGATGATTTTGAAACATTTCCACGCGCCATCAAACTATACTAGAATTTCTACGTAACTTCTTGTAAAACTTGTTTTATCTTCTTTGTTATTATCCTGTTTATTTTCACACGCTCATTTCTTATCGCGAGCGTTTTCTTTTTATTTTACTTTACTTTTTTTCCCCGGGCATGCGAGCGGAGATGAAGTTGGTTGGGTGCGCTTCGAAGGAGCTATGAGACCGTCCAGAATCGCGGAAAAACTTGACGTCGCTCTATGATGTTATGTTGTACATGTGCGGCGAAAAGACAAGCTGAAAATAAGAAAAGCCAAGAAAAGAAAATCGTATACCTCTCGCAGCAACTTCTCGCATTGTACGCCGTACGTACGGCAGGAAGAAAAGCGGAAATTAAGAACGCGGTCTTGCTTTGACGATATATCTAACTGCTTAGGAACACCAGTACACATATACATATATACGGACCTCTCCGAGCCAATCCGACCACAGTATTTGGCTTCACCATTTTTCATTCGGCCAAAACTTCCCAGGCATATACCTTACCAACACGCCAAGTTTTGTTATTCACTTTTATAATTTCACTTTTTATAAAATTCTTGAACGAGCTTCGCGAGCACTTCTATTTCCTATTCCGATCTTTTCGAGTTTGATTCCATGACCAAGTAGTCATTTTCTTTTTCTCTTATACTTGTTAAGAATTTGAAAAATTTTCGATCAACGCGATAACCGTTTGTGAATCAACTCTCAATTATCTTCTCAAAAAATTTTCTTTCGCATTAAGTTTTATTTGAACAAGTCTGATTTTGATTTTTATTCTCACTTTTGTGGGTTGTGCCCATATCTGGTCGTCAGCATCCGACATAATGCGCAAATTCATTTTACTGGATAAAAAAGAATATCGGTAAAGAAAGTTCATTTTCCCGTTCATTTTGATACTTTTCCTAGTACGTGTTTTCTTCTGATTGTCTTCGTTAATTTCTCTGTCGAGATGGCAGCGAGAGACGTGCATTACGATGTTACTATACGTGTAACCTTGCTGCGCACGCGACCGTTCGATTATCATTTAGTGCTGAGCCGTTGAAGAGAAATCGAGTAGTCCCGTTGAATTCTGCTAATTGCAAAGCTGATTGGCGGAAATCCAACGTGTTTGGGCCGGTGCTTGGATTTAACGTTGAATGCAGGTCATTAACACGTTTCGGATTATCCACTATTCTATAATTCAATGGACTCATGCTGCATCGCCAAACTGCATCGCTGTAACTGCAGTAGGTACAAACATACCTTTACACAGTTCGGATGGTAACGGGAGGGAACACAAAAAGTAAAAAGGAAAAAGTTGAATAAAATAAAGTAAAATCCGATAGAATGAAGAATCATTCAACAACTATTCGATCCACGCGGTTATATTCACCACTGCAGTATACCTACGTACTGAAATGTTACACAGCAGATTGACGGCTTAGTCAAACGGCGAGAATTAACCGTTAATTGCATTCCGTTAATTCCGTTCGATTCGCCCACGCAAGAGAGACTAACAAATGTATTATTATCACTCGAGTGGATAACGACGAGGTTTACAGGATACTTTCCAGACCACCGGAAATACTTGCGAAGCAGATTTTCAAATTTCAGTTACGCGTTTGGATCGGAACAATTTTACGATTATGATCGACGGCATTAGAGATTTTTCTTAACAACAAAAAAAAAAAAAAAAAATTGTGGAATAGCTCTATAAAAATATGAAAAAAGGAAATAGAAATTTATGGATCGTGTTTATAGATGCGTTTTCTCAAAGAATTAAGAAAATTCTTCATCGCGTCGTTTGAATTTCTTATATTTTATTGCAATCTGCAACTCTCGCATTTTGCTTAGTATGAAAATATCCTTTTGTAATTTAATTAAGATCAGAGCTTGGTAGTAAAACGGGTATATCTCCGGAAAATAGGCATAAAAAGCAGCTCCGTTACTATATTGCAGGTAGCTATGTACATCACTCGAGCGAATTGTTTGGACTGAAGTTTTCTTCATTGAATGGAAAGATGTTACGCAAACAAGTGGTATATATATGTGTATAGTACCCGCTGTAGATGCTTGCCCACGAATATTATATTATGACTGGTACCCATCCCCTACTTTACTGCATTTTTAATAAAGATATATTGTTCCACAAACAAAAGAATGAAGATAAAAAAAGAATTGAAAAAAAAAAGAATTAGAAATTCATTTTATACAAATATGAAGATACCTCATATTATATATCCATGTGAGTTTAATATTTCATTTCAAAGATGTCGTCAGATAGAATATTTATGGTGAACAATTTTTTTTTCTTTCTGTAAATCTAAGAAGTGAATTTCCGTCCTCACACCGGTTTCTATTTAATTTTTTCTTCAATTTTATTTATTTAATTTTTTTTTTTTTTCTTATCTTTCTATAGAAAAACATGCGATAATAAGACGCAATTGTTGTCATTCTTGTTATTGTACTCTTACAATCAGTGTAACATCTCCATTGAGGTTGTATACCTATATAAGGTATGCTTACAAATATATAGAAACGAACGAAGCGAAATATCTTGCGGATGAACGCAACGTCGTGGAAATAAGTATTCTTTTTTTTCATTCTTTCTTTTTTTTTTATTTCTCCATTTTATTTTCAGTTTCTATATTCATTTTTATTTTTTCGATATTCTTATTTTATTCATACTCCGAAGAAGATCCAAGAGCTTGCGCGGGGATCTAGAGGACCCTGCAGACTATGCATAGAATAAAAAATAAAAAAAAATCATATTCGTTCGAATCATCGCCATTGTCATTTTTCTTATATTTTACCGTAGATTATAAGCGATAAAAAAAAAGTGCGAGAAAAGCTCCCCTTTCTCCCCCTGCCTCCCCATTTTTTTTCTCCGTACTTTTTAACATTTTCTCAAGGTTCGCAATAGGCCTCGCACGTCTACGAAAATATGAAGTGCGTAGATTTTGGGGAAAAAAAAAAAATTAAAAATCTCATTGTCGTCGATGAAAGTTGGAGGATATTTTTTTTATCGATTGTGGAACTTGCAAAAAAATATCAAAAAATATGTTCAATACCTATACGTAAATTAAAGAGATCAAATGAATTTCTGAATCACTTTGTTGGTTTCCATCTACAGTTCGTTAATTTTTTTTTTCTTCCAAAGGGCACGAAACCTTTATCGTTTATTCAGCGAACCGTGCTTTCAATTTTTTTGTTTTTCTTTCATGTTTTTGGTTAATTTTTCCTACGTGAATTTAAATCGAAATTATCTGTAGATAGGCAGATAGACCACGCCCGACAATTTCCAACCCTCGATACGACCCCCGCTTTCCTTTCTCTTTCCAATTCTTCTGTCAAACCCTCTAATTCCTTTAGAATTAAACGCTACCGCCAGATTTATTTTCACCCAGCTGATGCTCGCGGTCGAATTCCCTTACTTGGATTATAGATTCATCTACCTATATATACACAATATACATATAGAAAACTAACTCGATCGTATTTCAACGATTGTAGAAATTGGCAATCAGATTGAAAACGGTTTATCCCTCTTTTCCTCTTGTAATCTTTTACATAATATGCTAGGCCGTATAAGTTTATGGCTCAAGAACACGGAATGTGTTTCTTTTTTTTCTCTCTCTCTTTGTCATACTTTCTTCATAACACTGAAATTTTACCCTAGTAATTTAATTAATGTAAAGCACTAATCAAATTATCACACGTTAGTAACTATATTTTTTTGTTTGGTTTTTTTCTCATTTTTCTGTGCACTCTGCACGAATCTCTTTTAGTTCGTTCTCACGCACCCATTTTCGCATACCCTTTACACGCGGTTTTATTTGAAATATTAATTACACGTAATTCCGTGTTACCCGGAGCGGAAAATTTCATTTGAAATTCAATCCTCTCTATTTTGAAAATGCAATCTTAATTGTTATTTATTAATTTTTTTTTTTTTTGTATTCTGAATCGTTTGACGAATTTAAATTCGCGTACAGAAATGAAAACTTAACAGTGGCGTCGACGGTGTCGACCAAAGTGGTTTAGATAACAAACGCGAACGGTCAATTCCCCAGTCGCGTGCTTTTTCTCTGTTCAGCGCCGTAATGGATCGCCGGATTCTATATGTATACGTATACTCCTCTCCCCCACGGATATACCTTCACCGGTAATAAATATAGATATAGAAGAGCGCGGGTACTAATCCACTCTAACATTGCAATTGGCCAACAGCTGCCCGCGGGTCGTTCCCGGGCCCATGTGATCTCCGTACTACATATGTGTACAGTGTATGTATTTACACGTTTGCATATACGTGGATACAACTGTGCCTACTAATAACGAAATACGCCATATATATACACGTCATATGTGTACACGTATGTACAGGATAGTCCGACGAAAAAAACAAAAAAAAGTAAACGGCCAATTCCGAAATGAGAATAAAACCGAATGCATGATCGAATCCTGTGTGAAACTTTGTTATTAAATTTTTTCTTTTTCTTTTTTCGCACGCACTCGAAAGAAGGCTCTTTAAAAATTAGCTGTTTATAGGATCGCAACATCTATAGGAAATATTTATTACAATTCACATGATCGAAAAATTCAGCGTGGTTATCGATTAGGTTTTACCAATCGTTGATTAATTTGGCGAATCTCACTCGCCTCGTCCTACGCATCCCATTTTTTTTTTTCGAAGACTGAAAAATTACCCTCTCTAAGAATATGCATGGCAGTCTCATCTTCAATCTCTTCGATCGAGGAGTTAAGCTCAAAAAAAGGTACAAATGACAGGATTCGAAAGATCGCTGAAATCTCATTTTCCGATGACGAAAAAAGCGCAATTTAAAATGATGTTGAAAAATTCACTCTTACCTTTTTTGCGTCACAATTCGTCTC
Source organism: Athalia cordata (assembly GCA_963932425.1). Taxonomy (NCBI): domain Eukaryota; kingdom Metazoa; phylum Arthropoda; class Insecta; order Hymenoptera; family Athaliidae; genus Athalia; species Athalia cordata. Next base: position 30,382,094 of record OZ010626.1, on the reverse strand, counting down.
AATTGCCCTTAAAAATTCGGGATCTTACGCATCAAGGAGATTGATAATCCTTGGCGTCACCGATCATCATCTAGGCACAGACTTTTTCCAAACCCTTTTAATCGGTTATCAGTTCTCGACGGATGAAAATTTTTTCGAAACATCAGAGACTAAACGAATGTTGATTATCCTTCTACTTTTCAAAAAAAAAAAAATCTCACCAGGATTCACTTACGCTTCAAGCTGCTCGCATTAATATTGTAAAATTGGCCAGTTTATTTCCTCACATTTTTCTCTTCATTTCTCAACCACTCTGCACAGACAAAAATATGCAGAATGTCCACGAAGTACAAACGCTCGTTTCGTCGAACTGTGAAGTGTACGAGCCAGGATCTAACGAGACTCAAACGGGAGTACAGACAGACAGACATACAGAAAGCTAGGCAAAGGTACTATGGGGGACTACAAGCGAGATGAGGGCACAGGAGTCTGAGGATGAGGATTGAGGAGGGAGGAAGACTCGAGTGTGTTTTGTTGTAGGCTCGTTTGCTTTGCACGGACCATCGAATGCGCACAAAAGCTTATGGGACTACAGCCAGCCAGTGACTGTCTCTATATATATGATACGAGGGCGTGAACGTGAGCGTAAACGAGGACGAGAATCAGAAGGATGAATGTAAAGGGGATGAGGAGGGCGAAGGCTATAGAGAGTGCGAGCACAAGAGATATAATAAAGGCCGAGGTTGTGTCCGCCGCGTTACTGACCGCCCTTCGCACCTAATCGATCGTTGTTATCCTTGTTATCGTTCCGATGGTCCTTCCGCGATATCATCCCCCTCCCCCTCCACCTCCCCCCCTGTTCTCTTTCAATTTTCACCCTCGATTCTCTACCAATGGAACAACATCGCAACATCTGCTGATCTTAGTTTGTTCTCAATGTTGGCAAAATCGCCTACTATTAACAAAACAAATATGTATGAATATACGCCAAACATCGAGGGAAATAGTAACTGTTATTGATACCAAATTGTGGAATTTTTGTTTTTTTCAGATACAGAAAAGGGTGACCCTTTACCTCTGGCATGTTAAAAGGGCGGAGAGAGGGAGGAGGCTTCTGTAGGAGGTAGGGCACGGGGTGTCTCCTATGATATCGCGTGCCACCGAGCGTTGCTTCGCGATGAGGAAGTTGCAGGAGGGAAGATAATGACTCTGGTTAACCGCAACATGACACCTGCACACCTACGAGATCTTCTGATTTTTATTCTGGCCTTGTTTTCCCTGCACCGCTTGCCGCAGTCCACCAACGCCTTGGATTTAGGTGAGACTTTATGCTAGCCACTACAAATATGATACCAACTTTTTTGACTCACCTTTCCCAATTATCATGATTATTACTAATCGATTGGTGGGGAGGGGAGGGTGAACAATTTTATGTATGTAAAATCTACTCGTTCGTTTGCTACTCAAAGCCATCCATTTTTGAAGAGTTTTTTTTTTTTTTTTTTTTTTTTGGCAATAACGTCCTATACGTGAACAATTAGGCGTCACGAAGGTATAACTTTGGTAGTTATCCATAAATACCTGGTAAATGCTGGTGGCTGACGACGCGACGTTTCCTTTACATAACGCTGCCGCGACATACAACGACGACGTCGACAACGAGGAGGACAAAGTCACGAGGGGTGAAGGGCGTCGGCATTGTAAACCTACAAATGAAATGTCAGGAGCACGACGAATTAACAATTCTATCTAACGCCCGATTCCCCAGAAAACAGACAAGTGAGCGTTGTGTTCTAACATCTCGGTTTTGTTGTTCGCGAACCATTCAACGTGTACATTATACCTCTGTTGGTTATTTTTTTCTTTTTCTACTTTTTTCTTATTTGTTTTATTATTTTTTTTTTTTTTTGCCTTCCCTTTCCATCGTCACAGTCAATTATCGTTCTCCTGTACATTATATTTATTTAACATCCTTTTTTCAATGTGTATTAAATTTTTTTTTGATTTCGTACTCATTTCTAGCATTGCTTTGGGGGCGATTCACGATCGCACGATTATACGTACGTCGGTTGTATGCGAATATGGGGTTGTGATCTGTGCAGTGTAACTGTTTTGATTGCATCTAGGCAAGCGTAATCAAATTGTGGTGAACTGACGTAATTAACTTTGCCGACGTGTTTCGAACCCCCCAAGGTTTATGTTGGGAGCAACGGAAAAGGCAACTACTATAGAGAGAGGAAAGGGGATGTGCATACATATATAACGCGATCCCCCTAGGAACATCGCGCGAAATCAATAAACAAACCTATAGCCAATGAATAATGGGAGTACGAGGAATGACGAATTACGTCGCATATCGCTTGATACATGTGTATACACCTATACCAACACCGCACAGAAACGCTGTAGGATAATTTCAATCCACGTACTTTGGATATACATACATGTATACGTGAAGTCAATGAATAGTTTAACGCCTTCGTCCCGTTGCACGTCCCCCTGAAATATTTGACACTGAATCGTCGACTACCGAAAATCTTTTATGCATGCCATATGCTGATTGTAAGTGACAGTTAGATGGTAGTCCAATGTCTCCCTGTACCTGTGTAGATAAATGTTTCAAAATTCATTTTCGTTTTCAAGAGAAAAAAAAAAGAAGAAAAATGAAAAAAAAACTTTCGCACAAGGATCGGACTCGAGAAGAAATAAGCGATCTCTGAGAGGGTTAGATTCTAACTAACAAAAAAAGGCAAATTTTTTGTGCATCGGAGTTCGCTATTCAAGTTGAAAAAATTTGAATTGAAAATTTGGAAAAACACGAGTCTAGGTACGGTCGAAAACTGGTGGCTGAGAGCTTTTCTCGTACCTTCGAAGCTCGTTGCAATATCTATTGTGCGATGAAGTGAGATAGTGGTGGTAGTGGTGGGGTTGGTAGAGGGTACGCGTACGTACGTGTGGGTACCGGAAGTTGGTCTCTGTAATACTCTCGGCTGTCTCTAAACCGTAACATTCTCAGTAGTCGCCCCATGAGCCAACTACCTTCTTTACCGCTAGACTCAGCTCTAGCTGCACCCTAACCCCGGCGTTGGGTTTTGCTTGGTTTGGCTCGACTAGCCCACTCTGGCCTAGCCCGAGCCCGGTCCGCAGGACAGAGTTCCAGTTCTGCTCCGGCTAATCCCAGGTCCCTTGCATTCTGCAGTTTTGAAACTTTCCCTCGGAATTGTAGTGGTAACTTAAGTGCATGCCGTATACCACAACGGCTGACAATTTATCACACAAGTGAATGCGATGCAGGTAACACACACTCACGCCTACCGGTTGCCAACATGTAAATTCAACACTGCACCAAGTGCATGACAACAATACATATGAAATGTATATTATAGTCGTTGATGAGAATTTTTTGTTTCATTTTGTTTCTTTCCGTTTGATTTATTTCTCCGTTCATTGCGTTCGGGATCCTCTCCGATGTTCGATCGTTTTTACGACAAGATGATTTCCTTATTTCTTCGTTGATTATATTTATTTTATTCATTTTTTTTTTTTACAGGACAATGTAGCGCGGCACTTGGTATGGAAAACGGGGAAATTCCAGACGACGACATCTCCGCCAGCTCAATGTACGATCCAAGCCTCGGGCCGAAGCACGCCAGGTGAGTGCTTTCCTGTTTATATAATGTATTATGTAACCACCTCTTTCGAGTGGATCGTTCGAGCGGCCAACCCGAACCTACCAGTCAACCCGGCGCGGGTACCTACTGTGCCCCTATCCCACCTTCCCAACGACGACGTTCCAAAAGAGTTATTTTATGCCTTCATTTTTTCGTGAGCTGAATTTCCAACGCTACTTCCGGTAACAACGTTCTTGAGGTATACCAAATTCCGATACGCATGACTAAAAAACAAGAAAAAAAAACCAAGTCACGTAGTTACGTGCGTATAATAAAGGGTGAAAATGTTTTCCATCTATATAAAGACGTTACAAAATAAAAAGTATGAGTAATTTAGATAAATTTGATTGTCAACATTTTATTAAATTTTAAAAACAAACGGATTCACAAGCTTGCAAAAAAAAAAATTCTCTTTGAATATCTGCAGAAGTTGTTTTTTGATTTTAATAATTGACAAAATTCAAATTACTAACACTTTGTTTTTTGGAACGAAACTAGCGTAGATTTTTTGTCTGTCGGCTTTTCGGAATGGTTTATAGTACATCAAGCAAGGGGGGGTTTGTTTGTATCGCTGACGACGAATGTTGACCGATCGTGAGTCGAGGGAATATTTGCAACGTTAGCCCAGATTTCATCCGAAGCCCTCGCACAACAAAAGCATGGAACAACAACAAGAACAAGAACAACAACAAGAGGCAGCTAGAGGGTCATTACGGTCTAAACTACAAGATACACACGGGAGGGGGCAGGTCCGTAGGTATATGTATAGCTGTTTTGGAACCGGTAACACAGCAGCCGAGAAGGACTGCTATACAAATTACCCCCAATTTCGTGTAAATTCCTGAAGCTTGCCTCAGCATAATACCTGTATTAGGGAAACGGCTCGAGCTCTTACCGGCAATAAATCTGTATTAAAGGAGTATTTTCAGACCGACTCCTGTTACGCCCCGGTATACCTATACCATCATCCCGAGGAACTCTAAGGGAGCTAACTTTTTCAAGGTCGGTTATAAATTTTATCAATTTGCTGATATCTCATCTCAATCCAGATGAGATTCCATCTGTTAAAGAGGATCGGGGTTGAGTAAAATTGACCAAAATGTTTCGATCGATTCGCCACAAAAGCCTGAAAGTCGTGACTTATTGGGCATTATATGTATCGCTGGAAAATGCGCAAACTGACCTCGTTTTACGTATGTAGATATCTTCTGACTTTTGTTCCCCCCAAACATCTTTGAGGTTTGTTTTTCCGAAGCCATTCAAACTCATATCCCGCTCATACCTGTGGAATGAGAAAAGACAGCTTCGATTTTCAAAAACGTAATGGAAGCTCGATCTTTCTAGTTTTTAGATGAAATGAATTTGGTTAGAGTTGATGTAGATTCTTCCAACTTTCGCATATGCCGATCGGTCTTTCCGATGGTTTTTATCGCTTGGAAAGCCCCGTCTCGCAAAACAAAACGGAAAATAAATCCTTTACGCCTTTGCCGAACCAAAAAATATTGCAAGACAACATAAGCTCCTTCTGTACACCTTTTTCTCATTCGTGCCGAGTCGTAGCTCTTGCGGATCGAATATAAGATCGAGTGATCCGCAGACTTTGAGCATTTTCACTTCGCCTTAAAATGTGCCCTTCGAAAGAGTGACCGAAGCGTTTAGATTGTAAAAAGTAAAATTTAAAGCTCGCCTCACCCTACCTTCATTACATTTAAATGATCACCGCTTTGCCTGAGGAAAGAATTGTGCATAAAAAACGATCGATCTAGTGCTACGATAACCGACCTCCAATTCTTCAGAGCTCATCTGTACGACCTGTAATCCGAACAAAAAACTACACGCGACGATGGTCTGCGTGTTCAGTCGGGGAAAAAAGGAAGAAAAAAAAAGAGAAAACAAAAACCAGTGTCAGGGAGCGTCGGGACGCTCGATCTACCTTACGTATAGTCGCGTTGGAGAGACAAATCGTCACCTTTATCAAAGCAGCCATATAGCTTACGTAGAATCGAAGCCTGACGTACGCATTACTCAGGTGTTATACGGGGCAGGGACGAGATGGGGTGGATGCGACGCGGGTCAGAAAAGGTGGGCTTGGGACGTGAAGACTAGAAGTAAAAAGACGTATAGGAGAAATTGTGGCAACGTTGTATCGGCGATGACGGTGGCATAGGAAATCGGAACTCACGGTGGCACCACGCACGTATCGTATGGCTTTCAGCGCAACGACAAATGGTCCCTTAGTGTGTCCGTGTGCGACGTCGTTTTCCATCGTATCATCGTACGTATATCGGGGGCTCCCCTTTTCATCCCTTCGTCTCTCGCCGTTCCCCTTTCCCCTTTACCGTACCCGTTTACTCCACTGTATCGCAAAGGGAAAAGGAGGAGCGCGAGGAGCGGGAGAAAAATAGGATGCAGCGAATGCGCGGTGGTGCCACCATCTCTGCGATCCCCCCATACCCCACTTTGTTAACGGGAGCCGGATAAAATCGTGAAGGGAAAAGGGAGAAAGGGAAGAGGGGATGCGCACGTGGCGTGATTTATGACCGACTCCTTTAGGCATATCACGCAAATAACGCGATACATTCATGTAGGCACAATCGGGGATACGTCATATTGTGTCCTGGAAATGTCCCGGGTTCTCGCGTGACGACACTTTAGCATAAATCTCGAACGCCCCGCGCCGCGGTACCAACAACGCGCCCGATTTCAGCTGTTATATAGGTATGTACCTATACACCTATGGATACACATAAAATATAAATACATACGCGTCACATACATACATACGTATCCCTATCTTCTGCCCCGTGCGAACGTGAATTCTTTTGATAACAACAAAACGCGTGCATTCCCATTCCCTGAAGTAACAGGAAAATGGGAGAAAAGGTCCCCGCGCGCCACTAGCATCACATACATATACATATTGTACATATTTTATACGTGTATACGTTTTACGTATATAATGAAACCATTCACCGGAGCATAAAGAGCTACAAAATGAGAAGAAAAAATATTTTTTTTTTTATAAAAATACAAAAATATCAAGAAAAACGAGTTTGTTGAGTCCGAAGATCGAGGCAACGTGGAACGCGCCACGGTTTTGTCAAATTATAATGGTGAATCATTTTTCTAAATAGAAAAGGTATTGAAAAGTATAAATTTGAAGAGTGGAAAATTTTCGAAAAGACTTGGTGCCACTCACTAGGTTACAATGGAAATTGCGACGGCAAACTTTTCTCAAAGAATTACCTGGAGTGATTTCATACGACATTGGCGTACCGAAATTTGGAATTTTTCACATTTTTGTATCCATCTATTTTCAAACAATCGAAACAATGACTCAACTATAGTTGTGTTTTTACATTGTATATAAAAGTAACGGTACATATTTCTATACATCCGTTGCGGCCGTGTCGTCAACGTGAAACTGGGTCGCATCAGTCCTAAAGTTACACCAACTGATACGAAACTTGCACCATGTTCTGGATTCCCTCTGCACCGATAGATATCATACATATATACATACGTATATAAATCATATACACCTAGCACTGTACCTCCATACATTATACACTGCAGAATCACGTTTAACGTGATGCAGAGCTGGAGAATCTCTCGACAAATCTTACGCTCAATGTTCGATAACTCCGGTTCACATGGTGTCCTCGACGTTGTCCACTACCGCAGCGTCTGTTTTACGTACTTCCACAGCAAATGGAGCATTCAATTTCAAGACGCATTGCCCATTCGTTTGTGCATTTGTTACAATGTGCCGTAGATATCAGCTGCTGAAATCAGTCCAATTGTTAACAATTCGCTCGAATGACTTGCTGCTTATCATTTATCTATTTGTTGCGGTCGATGGAGTTACTCGGGTGCTTCTGATATCCGATCTATTCAGCTACAAGTTTCGAAAAATATTTGAAACCGCTAACAATAAATTGAAATAATCAGGTATATCGATTTCTCGAAACACGCTCTAAGTGAAATCTAACAAAATATCATAACTGTGGAAACCTGTGCGATTGTAATTAATATCTGTAATTGAAATTCGAATCCGCCCAGAGGATGGGAAAAAGTTGAAACTTTTCTATTCCGTATCCTAAAGCGTATTTTCCGAAATCTCAGAAATTTTCTCTAATGAAATAACGCACGAATCCAAACAGATTCTATAAGTTTGATTACAATTACTTTCCCAACTGCAACGATTATTTTGTTACCGAGTAGATAAAAAAGTTTCTCTGATTCCATCCGACAACGACAAATGTTATACTTCACTGGATATGTTAGAAGCTCGAAATGTTTTAAGGAAAAAGAGACTACGGAAAGCCCCTTATGTGATGCCCTTTGTATGAAATGCCGTTTGAAAAATTTGCGTATGTAACTTCCTCCGTCCTTAACCTTCTTTTTACATTCCATATAAATCCGGATAAGGTTACCTACATCGTCGTGCGTCTCCGCGTACGTCGTTCGATATACCCAGAGTACCATAGTTGACAAATGTGTTACAATTCTTTTGTGTTTCATTTTATTAATCATTATGTATTCGTGTTTTTTTTTTTCTTCCTTTTGTTAACTTTTTTCACATTCATTAGCTCTTTGAACGTGGAGCACAAATTATTAATAATCCGCACTTTACGCGAGTAAAAAGAAAAGAAAAGAAAGAACAAAAACAAAAAAAAAAGAGGTAAAAAACTGTAACAATTCTTCATGACGTGATTCAAGGCGTGCAAGGTACCTCAGCAGTGATTTAAGACTCGAGTCAATTTTCTCCTCGTACCCGCCACGCTATTCGACACGTGAAAGTTCATCTTTTTTCAAGGTAAAAAAAAAAAAACGAAGATGAAAAAGAAAAGAAAATGCTCGAGAGTAACTTACGGAGACAGCGTTCATTGTATAAGGTTGCCTCGTAAAAATTTCCAAGCATCGGACGGAAAAAAAGGAAGACAATAAATAGAAAAAAAAGAAGAGAAATAAAGTGAAATAAAATAGAAGAACAAAAAAAAAAAATTAGAAATAAAAGATCGGTCTGCAAAGGAAAAATAGAGGGAGAGTGGGTTATATAGAAGTGAAAGTTGAAGAGAAATGAAAAGAGAGAAAAATGAAGAAAAATCTGAAGATGAGTACAAAAGCCCAGCAAACCAGCTCGAGTGCTTCTAATACTGTCGAGCTAAAATGCCTGTGCTAAAACGCGAAAACGAACGAACGCCCGCGGGAACTATACGAGTAGGTGAAGAAAAAAAGGGGAAAAAGGAGAAGAAGAAAATAGTACGAGAAAAGGTACGGGAAAGGCGAGAAATAGGATGAAAGAAGAAAAAAAAGATATGAGGAAAAAAAAAAAGAAAGAAATTCACGCGTGTAAAATCCGAAGGGGCAAGCAGGAATTTTTACGGATCATTTAGCTGATGGCATATTCGACGCCACATTCCTAGCATATTCAATAATGCCCGGACGATGAGGTCAGCCGGTTGGGTTCGCAGCTCCTACTGGGATAGCTACTGCGGAGATCGGAGCAAAACCCATTCCTGTTACACGCCCCCTTCCTCTCAGACCCGCAGAAATGTAGTTCGCAGATTCTACAGGATGCACCAAAAGTTAACGAATAACCCACCGGCGGACAGGTGAGAGAGAGACATGGAAAAATGTCGGAGGAAGAATTAATGAAGACATTTTTTTCATCAAATTTCAGATGCTGGTAAAGTCTGATAAATTCACGAAAAATTAGTCGGATTGTTTGACAAAAACTCTTGTGAAAAGTTTGAAAAAACGAATTGCTTCGAGCCCTATAATCATTTAGATTCAAAAGCGCCTAGTTTTGACTTTCAGATTCATCTAAAATTTTTATCTCGAAATATTATCGAGTTTCAAAGATTGTTGAGCTGATATTGGTTTGGGATTTTTGAAAAACCTACGATAATTTATGCCGACTCAGCTGGGAATCGACGCCATCTTGATATTTTGTACGTGGAAAGATTGATATAAAATGCTGATTATTATTACATACTTTTCCTTTTTCTAGTTTGAGTTTTTTTCTTTCTCACAGTGAATGTTCTACAAAAACGTTCGTTCGTTGGTTCACTGCTTAATTAGAGTAGTATAGATGAGTAATAGCAAAAAGAGCTTTTCTATACTCCTGCGCTCGACAAGGGTAAATCTATATCGTTTTTTTTTCGTAAGGGTACGTGGAGGATAAAGGTGGTAAAAATGGTCACGCGCGTGGTATATTTGAACTACATCAAAAGCGTATTACCTAAACCTAAAGCCCCAGCCTAAAGCTGTATCAAGAAAGATATGATCCGAACGAGACTGTTGCGAAATATATCCTCCCTTAACTTCGTACCTGGCGGCTCTGCGCCCCAGTACCATAGGTACGTTGGAAGGCCAAAATGGGACGAGGTAAAATTTAAGTTCACCTCCAATTTCTAGACGGGAGAAACCCGCCGCGACAATATCGGATCAAAACTTTTCCTCTACCCGTGATAATAGACTTTCACCTCGCGTCCCTTATATACTACACTCCATGTACATAGGCCGGGATGTGCCCATCCTTACATACACACATATCAAACATACAGGGTGCCTTGAAGGAAGGAAAAATCTGCCGATTTCAAAATGTGAATAAAAAGTGTAGAAAATTTTTATTCGTCATTCACCTTTTCATCTTGAGACGGTGAATGTTCGATGTATACATAAAATGAGATCAGACTTGTTTTTTTCGTTTCCCCGGATATGAGCGCGGAAAATTCGCAGAAGCTATACGAGCAGCGGCGGATTTTACTCGACAATGGAGTACAGGTCGTCGGATGTTGCACTATACGTATGATATACGTGTGTGCTCACTTCGTGCATATAGCTAGCTGGTACACCTGTGCATGGAAACGCATTTACCTACGTGCCATCGTCGCTTTTGTCTTTTGCTTCGCCAGACTGAAGGTGGCATAGCGGCAAGGGGCGCGAAGGGGGCTTGTATAAGAGGGTGAATAATCCGTATTCCCTTTTACACTTCTCTTGGCTCGAAGTACGAGAAAAGCTGCCTGCCTGCCAACTTGGTTGGTGGGTTGGTTGGACGCGTAGCTTTTATTACGTGCAAATTATAAGCAGCGAACGAAATGATGGCTGCGCAAAATTACGAACGGAGAAAGACGAAATGGGTGTTGTAATCCCGGCGACGCCGAAGGCGCCCAATTAATAGTATACGTGTAATATCGTGGGCTAAATACCAGAAGGACGTAACCCGCAACACTCCGGTCGTGGGACGTCGCGCTGCCATATTTTTTACGTTAACGTGTGAAAGTAATAAATGTCGTTCGAAATAAACTACATTATCTATCGATACAAATGCTGTACCTGAAATGGAAAAAATATACAATCGGTTGAATTTGACGCGAGGCAATATACCTACACATATATATATTCTACAACGTTAAAACGTGACGGAATGGTATAAATGTATATAATAAAAATTTTCAATCACAAACAGATGGGAAAAAAAATAAAAATCTGGTAGAGTCAGCGGGAAGCTTATCAAATGCGCACGTGGCAGTGGGGTGTTCTGTGCGCGGGGGTACGAAGCCGCGGGAGTTTCAAGGGTTCGCGAAATGTTGGCGAGGGGGAGGATGAGGCGGAATCTACATGTTGTAACGGAAGAGGAAAAAAACAAATAAGATATATACATGTATAAAAATAAATAAAATAACTAAAAAAGTGACAGCGAGGTTCTAACGGTGCGATTGTCACGTAGGCAGAATTTTGCTGTTGCAGAAAACGGTTATAAGGTTTACCGTTCGTGGGCGAAGGAAGAACGGGGATGAAAAAGGGGGGAATAAAACACGTGTTGAATCTACTCTAGATGATATGCTGTTGTCTGATTTACAGTCACGGATGTGAGTTTTATTTTAACTCTGTTTTTTCCTATTTTTTTTTTTTTCGTTCATTTTTATTTGACATTCAAAAGTATAACGGAGATCTATAGGTAGATGGATGAATTATAATTCGTTCGATGAAAATGGTAAGAGCGCCGGGGTAAAACGTGGGTAAAATTAATAACGAATAATTATTCTCTTGGAATCGTTATCATTCGAATTACCTAATTATAGAAATAAAGTCTAGAATAATAATGGAAGAAAATAGGGTGTGAAAAAGTGGAAAAATTAATTACTTTCTATACACAGCTGAGGCTCCACACCACGTACCCGGGAGATAACGAAAGACGGTGGCACCTGCACCGACGTGCTTCTCGTTGAATACAAATACAGACCCAGAAAACGTTAATCTACGCTGAATACAATATAGATTATACAAAATTACATACAGGCACGTACTTCTGCTGCAGTATATGATTTCTTTTTTTCTTCAAATCGTACATAATTACGCTCGGTTCTTTCCTTATATCGTCATAATAGCTCAGTTTCAATGTGGTAATTTTCCAAATCAATTTGAAGTATTATACATTTATTGTTCATTATTCATCGAGCTGCACTAATTGACATGCCGGATTACAGTAGGAAGTAAATTTTCGACACTCTGCGCTCCGTTTGTACTTCTGCGAGTAACGAAGAATTTAGAAAATTTCTATCACCCTCCGTAGAGAGTACGGTGACTAGCCGCCAAACAACAAACCAACCGACCAACCTCTCATTTGACCAAACCAAAAGGGGTGTTTTCCCCTGGTTATAAACGGTATTATCTTTCCCTTATGATAAACGTTAATCTATTTAAACCCTTCGTATTGCGGATATAATCCGTAGTTGAAAACTTATATAGAATTAACATGTTTTACAACTCTGAAGGCTACACAAGTGAAAGGATAATCTTCCTCGTATAGGTTTATCCGTGCAAAATATCCTTACTGCAAATTTATGAAAACCGAGCAATCAAATCGTCCCACGTCCGACGAAAGCGAAATTCAATTTTTTTCTTTCTCTCCATAGAAATATCTTCGTTTTTTTTTTTTTGGTTTTTTTTCTTCGTGCTTTTCATATACACTCGGATGAAAACGTTGGTGAATATAAAAGAAACATAAAAGCGCAGCTCTTGGGGTTAGCAGAAATCGAGTGTACGGGGTTGACGGTGAATTGTCGAGAAGAGAGTAAGTAAAGTAATATGGAAAAGCGACGCGTCGCGACGGTTCCTCTCGGTGGCTGGCTGGCTGGCTCTAGCTTTCTGCAGCATGTGGTGGTAACGACCGTCGTCATTAGCAATGCTAATGCATCTTTCGAGTGATGAGGCACCGCCGTACCTGGTAATGCTCCGCTATACGTTACCTATAGTATAGCTCGTTGCTTCTATACTTCTGGAAACCTCCGCTCTTCGCGAATGCTGTTCCGATTCCATCTGATTCTCCTCTTCCGTACTATAAGGACATATACGTACGTATTATACACGTCTACATGCGCCATTGGTATCCCCATATTCCCATATTCTCTTTCCTTATATATTCTCTCTTGGTTCGTCCTTTCATTTAACGTTCCATCGTATCGTCGTGCTTATACATAATATATATTCATCCACAAATGCATCGTACAAGTCGCTATCTGATTGGCTTTTCCATTAGAACACCTAGATTATATACCGCCTCCATTATTACATTCGAGGACCTTAAGTACATGCGAAATGAACGTAGATACAGAGGCTTACAATGTTGCGCAGTAGGTTTTCGATCCTCGCAATATGTTCGTGTTCATGTTCGCGTTCATGTTCGTGTTCGATATGTTGAACATGTTCATTTTACCTGCGGTCGCATTAAGACCAGTTGAAACAGAATGATCAAGTATGAAGTACATGATCGAGTGGATGTAATATCTACATAGGGTTTTACGGATGAGTGCCGCATGTGAATCCGTTCGCTTTTATTGCCCCTCTAATTACAGAAGACAACGAGCGTTGGATGACTGTACTAGATGGTATGCGCGTATACTGTACAGTATAAACTTCAATTCCACGTGTACGAGTTGGTTGGTTGGGTTGGTTGGTTGGTTGGTTGGTTGGTTCAATGACACTTCGATTCTCCTTCATTCTGACGCCGCTAAATTAGAGAGCGAAGGATATTGTTAAGCGAGAAGATATCTCATTGCCAATTAACTTTGATTAGAAGGTTCTCTTTAATTGATCTCTAGATACGAAGTTGTCGCAATGTTCCATCTGTACCTTCCCATATACCTATACCTCAGTTTCTTTACCCCGCGCATGCCGGGAAAGTTACCATTGAATTAATTTAAATCCTACGTCTCGATTCTATCGCTGCACAAGGTAGATTGCCGTGAAAGCGCGAAAGAAAGAAAGAAGAGAAGAATTGGCCACAGAAACAGATGAAAAAAAAGAAACCATATGGAACCTCTTTCGGAATACCCTAAGAGATTAGGCGCGGCTTTGAGCTTGCGTTTAACGATATTGACGCGTTATCTGACCGCTTAGCCTGGGCAGTAAGCAATATTGTGTCGGTTCAGCGAGCCATCCCGTTGACCGGAGGGCTGCAGAATTGATTATTGGGGGTTCGATGAACTATTATCTTCTACCCTCTCCCTTTCCGCCGCCACCCCCGTCACTATCCCTTTTCTCTTTTTCTCCGCTAATCATCCCTCTCATGATCAATTTACCGAGCGACCCGTATTACCAACGTCATTCAAATTACACTCTAATTTAAACCGAGGGATTTGGCATCCAAAAAAAATTCAACAAAAGTAACGTGGAGATCTCTTGCGAATAAATTCTTCTGAAAATTCTACCATATTCCAAATTCCAATGCTCGCATCGATATTTTTAACATTTTTATTGTCGAGAAAATAAAAGGATCCAGCTGGAATTTTTTTCGTTCTTTTTCCTCCGTACGAATTTGTGTACCTACTTTATTAAGGGATGGAATGATCGGAAACATCGGGTTGCGTATATCGGAAACTACTTGAGATCAATTAATTAATTCTTTTTGGTGAAACTGACGATTCCGAAAAACCTTCGGACGATGCGATTTCAATTTTTGTATTCTCAAGTAGTTTCTTTGAAAAAAATCACAACCCCAGGTGTGCGCTGTAATCACGTATTGAACGACATAGAATATAAGTTTTTGCAATCTGGACCAATGTACGATATTGATACACTAATATAGATGTAGATATATCGCTGTACATATGTATTATACATACACCCGGTATATTTATTTTATTATATACGTATTATACCTCCGGTTTCACCCGGAAGGTATACGATTCTTTTTTTTATTTCTGTTCTTTTGTTTTATGATTTTTTCTATATCGTGTAGTTATCGTTTGCCGCAAACAATGCCCTATTTAGAGCTGGTATAGTGCGCGATAAATCTTTCGTAAAAATTTTACCCACGCTTCCAACGGTAGAATAATATATAGTATCCAGAAAAATGGTGTGCTGGAATTATTTTCAAACAAAATCTGCAATTAATTTCTCAAAGAATCTGTAAACTGGTGCAATTTTAAAAACTATTTAATACCATATACTACGTGGTAATAGAACAACAACAAAAAGGAAAATACAAAAAAAAACTGAGCAAATAAAAAACTATCATCCATGTAGTTTTCACAGGTCGAGTGTAGGGTATACACATGCATATAATGATCAAAGTTTTCGATTCAGATGCAGTACATATAAATCATATGTGAATAGAGTTCGCGTATATGAGGAATGAAAAACGAATGAAAAAAAAAAGGGAAACGTAAAAACAAAGTGTAAAAAATAAAAACTAGAAACTAAAAATTAAAAACTGAATTAAGCACGGCCCCCTTTCGTCGTGCCTGGGGCGTCCCCTGAATCGTCGAGTTAATTCAAATCGCCGCGCCCCTAAAATCAAACGGAGCAGAGTAGGCACTGGAGTTCATATTCGAAATTCGGAGTACCAGCTCGCATGCTTCAATTTCGTTAACAACGACCATTGATGCTTAATTAACCACAGGGGGTTTCCCACTGGCTAACGGGCTATTGTTTGCATGCGGGTGCACAACCGCCCGACGTCGTCGTCGAGTCTATGCGCGTCTGCGTTTTCGTTTGTCAAATTATACAACACATACACACACGGAATAGCAGCTAATATGCCTTTAGGAATCCACGTGTATGTATCGCATATTCACCCTGTATATTATATACGATACTCTGCGTATACGTAGAGTGATGCGTTTTTTTACCTGAAAACTCCAATTTGTTTACGTTATGTCCGTGACTGATCAAAGTTTTTATACGGTTTTTAATGCCATAGAGAACGCCATTGTCTCACAAAAAAAAAAAGAAGAAAGCAATGCTAACGGTATTTGATCATTTTTAAAGCTCGCTTAAAAATCTCAAAAATATTTGTTAAAAATTGATTCTCATCCATCTCGTCAGAAATCGGATCAAATCGTTCGACGAATCATGGAAATGTTTCGGATCGTTTGGTTAGAAATTTATACGTGCATACGAAAGTGTGAAATGAAAATGAACGTTCTCGATTATTCGTATAGCTATAGCGAATAACCGGTTAATTTTCACCTGCACCACGCTATGTGTTTCCATATGTATATGTATTCATATAAAAACTATAAAATATACAGTCTTCTAAATGAAAACTGCGAGTATCGTTCCACGCCACATTTAGCTGTATCAACTCGAAACAAATGAATAAACATTGAGTGGAAAAATGAGCGTGTAGACGGTTGAAAAATGCCTTTGCGAAATTTATTTCTATGGGTATAATATACACGTATCTACACATATTTACGCGATACATCTACACCCCGGCTCGGCATATAGACGGCGTCGTTTATATAAATAATTCACATCGCAATAACGACATCCCCATTCCACCACGCCATTTCCTCGTATCCGGTATTACACCTGTTCATTAATTCAACACTTTTTAAATTCTTTGCGCACTTGTCCAGTTCACGTGCGTTACTGCTTTATGTATACATACCCACGTTATAGATATGTATTTGTAACATACGCGTATACACATATGTATCTACAGACATGCAACTCAATAAATACTTATATACCATCGCGGTATATAACCAAAATTCCACATGCGAGTTAAGTTATCGTTAATCTCTGAACGAAAAGAATTAATGAAAATAAAAAGAAGGAAAGAATGAAAACAAAAGAACCGTTAGTAAACTCGCTTTATATTATATCTATATCGTACTGCATGTAATATGATTTATCTATATATTGTATATATACAGACGGTGAACTATGGAAAAATATGGGGTGGAAAAAAATTCACGTGGGGTAGTTATCATTATTTTATTCTCGCGAACAAAATACCTGCGCCGTATACATTCGGTTGGTATAGAGGTAGATGAGCGAACGAAAAAACAAAAAGAAGAAGAAAAAAATACGAGCAAAAGGACGTGGAAAAATTGAAAAAAACCAAGCACGGAATTCTGCAGACTTTATACATGTCGATAATATTTTATATATATGTATACCTGTGGATATACATATAAGCTTAGCTTTCATCTACTCATTGATGGTGTGTTGACGTTTTTAGAAAGGTATTTTTTACACGTCGCATATCTCCCTATAAATCGAGTGATTGACTATCGAAAATTTCTATATAATATAATTTTTATCCAGTATATCCACAGCTGCAACGTTATTTGTTTCAAAAATTTTTTTGTCCGACTCTGGTCGACAAAGAGGAGAACATCTCTTTTTTCTAACACGAATGAAATCGTGTCTCAATTCAATAAAACCCTGTGGTGCAAATGCATTTTTTCGTTAAAAAAAAAAACAAGTATATTAGATAGAATTCTCGCAGCCATGTTGCCGTCAAATTACCTGCAGATTTTTCACGTTTTCATGTCTAAAATAATTTCAGATTACGACAGGACAAAGGCGGCGGGGCATGGTGTCCTCGTAACATGGTTACCAAAGAGGGTAAGGAGTACCTTGAGATAAATCTTCACAATCCTCGAGTCCTCACATCAGCTCGCACTCAAGGACGTTTCGGTAATGGTCACGGGGTAGAATACACGGAGGAGTATTTCGTCGAGTACTGGCGTCCGGGTTTCAACAAGTGGACAAGATGGAGAAATCGTCGAGGAATGGACGTGAGTATATAGGACTCTACATACATATGGCATGTAAATATAGGTGGATATTACATGCGCACACCTAAATAACACTAAGATCTCGAACGGATCTAACCGTACATCCGTATAAGACGCAAGAAGATGTTGTCTCGTCCTTCTGATGTTTCGCTGTGGTTCGTGACCGCAGCATCTTGGCCAGGTTGGTCTAGGCGCCTTTGTTGTCTATGGTTAGCCTCCTAAATTCCGGTGCAAAGTTCTCCTTTATAGATGCCGCTGTTGCTGCTACTGCCGGTACTACGACCGTTCGCGTGAGAGGTTCACGGATATTATGGAGAGTTGGCTGTCTTGTGGAGGAGAAACCTGATCCTGTAAACTCGATGGTTAAGTTTAATACCCTTCCAGTCAGGGTCAAGATCGATATCTAATTGCCGAAAGAGAACGTGGTGCAGAATTGGGGGAGGAAAATTCATGATGCAATGCACAGATTCGATACGCCCCAACAGTAGTGTCGATGAATCGATCATTTTTACTCGTCCTGATTAACATCGTTAAGAATTCAGTTTTTATAGCCCTGAGATTAACATCCTGACATTGATATTTGGAAAAGAAAAAGATATTTCGGGGTCGCAGTTCGAACACCTAAGGTTTGATTTCGAACATGAAAATCAGCTATTCAGAACGAAAATCCTAAGTCTATAGCCGGAAAAGTTCAACACGATTATCGTCGATCTATTTCAAACTCGATTTTAACCATCCTACTCCAATTAGTATCAATGATTAATGACGATTTTCGCACCAATCGTGAATTGATTTGCCTCAGGGTTCATTTAGAATTTAGCATCGTCCTTATAAACACGTTTGGATTGGAGACAAAACATTCAGAGGTTTTTTTTTTTCCGTTCAAAGTATCTACATATATAAAACATGATAATTAATTGGTATGAGTTACTACGCATATATTTTACCCAGACTAAGTTGGAGAAGAAAGGGAAATACTTCTAGGAGTGCAGTATTATCCGCTATGGATACTGAAATTCTATATGTCATTGTTATTTCACATAGAAAATCAGCTGCCCACCTGCGACTTTCAATTTAATTAACTCTGAAGTATTGTCACAAGAATGTTGATGTTTCAATCACATTTATTGAAAGTTAAATGATACCATACAGGTCTTATACATAGGTACCTAATTAGTGTCAGGATATGAAAAACTCGCTTGCCAGTGGCGAGGCGAATTTGAAAAAATCAAACCACACCCATTCAGGCAGAGTCGATTGATGGTATAGCTGACAAATTCAATAAAACAATATGATTGAAATCGTAATGCAAGAACTGAATAGATAATGTAACATGGTACCACAGGAGCATAAATATTTTCAAACCAAACCACAAACACCGAAAACCCCAAAAGTTATAGCAACTACCATGACCGAATGAGTTAGCTCCCTGTGAGTATTAAACCATATCCATATTAATGGCACATCAAATCTTCGTCAGTTGCAATGACGTTCTTCCTATTCTTGAGGAAGTCTTCCAAAAGACACAGCTTCTCACAACCAGGAAGTTGCACTTCGACGAATTCTGGTGGAATTCCAAGCCAACGAACGATCTGGGGAAGAGAATAAAAATTTAAGAGTGAAAAGCCGAAGTTGAATTTCTTGATTCTTAGAATGTTCCGAACTGACTTCGTGCGAAGGAAGTCAGTGATTGGGCGATAATTGGAACTGGGATCACTAAAATTTTTTGAAAGATTTCGAAATCGAGAATATTGGAAAATTGATGACCCACCTTGACATAGAATTTCTTATCATTTTCCCACAGTTCCATGATTACAGCGCTTGAGTATTGCGGCATGTGGGCTTCCCAGATACCAAGAGTACTCAGCAGAGCGGCGACGTTTATGTCATGGGCGCTGTAAAGGTAGAGTTTTCGGCCATCTGTAATACTACCGTCTCGGACGTTCTTGAAATCGTCGGTGATCTTGCGCAACAATTTTCCTAGAGAATAAAATTTAATCATTATTAATATACGCGGTTCAGTTATGAATTCGATATCCAATTTTTAGTGTACAATTCGTTCGAACAAGGAGCAAAGAATGATCTGAGGATTTTAATTTACCTCCGTACAATCTCCTTATTTCGTCATTGCCATTCTGCAGTCCAAAGAAGAAAGCGGCAGCCTTCAACAGTTTACCCTTCGGGAAATGTTCCTTGATCCATTCTGGAATCTCTTTTCCCTGAGAGGCTTCCTGCGCAACTCTGATGTAGAGGAAAGCCAAATCGGCAATAGACGTATACTTTTCTCCGCTAACTTCCGAAAGGTGTTTCGCTAGATCCAACAGGTCATTTTCCAAATCAATATGCCCCTTGCTGGCCTGATAACGAGAGGATGCAGCGATGGATCTTAAGGAAGAAAGAGAAGAAAATTATAAGAATATTAGAAAATAATAACGGGATTGGTATAGGCATTTTCTGATCTGTGAATCAATTTTTGCACGATGAATATTGAATGTTGACTGTATAGTCATCAACTCACTTGGGGCATAGATCGGGACGTAGAATACAGTCCTTCTCTTTGTGCCAATAATCGGTAGGAATTGGTTGCCAGTTGGATTCGGAATGGAATTGCTGAATTGGTGCGGGTGGGAAAATACCGTTCAAAACCAATTGGAGCGACATTTTTGTACGTTCGTAATCCGTGCTGCGAGCCTTGACCAACGCTGGATAATAGATCGAGCCCAAGAAAGTATTGTATCTACACCTCAGCGCTCGTCCTAGGTTTTGTTCACGCAATTTTCCTTCCTAAAATTGGAGACTAGTTAGTCTTTTTTTCAAATCCTTTTTTTTCCAACTATAAAAAACTCACATTGGTGAGACCTCCTGGCCCAACCGGGAAGAAATTATTTTTAGGATCGAGAGTTGGATCCGTTGGGTAAGATTCACCTCCTGCTCCATTTATCTCCGGAGTACGATCACCGTGTCTGAATAGCTAGATCATGATACAAACAAAAATTAATAACGAATGAGAAGATTATTCTGAATTATAGCGAACAGCTGATCATAATTTTTTTTTTTTAGTTTTTCTTTGCCCTGCCGACAAAAGTGCGAGCTATGAATTAATCATCGTTATTATTATTAACCCTATCCTGATATAACCTTGCATGGATTGTGAAAGAAATTTTTTTTTTTTTTTATCTTATACTTACCACGGTGACGAGTCTCAGTTGGGCGCGGGATCCACCCTCGCCGAATTTTGATTCTTCGTAGGCCATTGCTGTAATTCAAAAACAGAAAAATGTTGAAAATTTTTTTCTTCAACTTCAATATGAGATTCAATATAAATAATAATTGAAGAACTATGGAATATAAAAACAGAAAATTTGAATTGAGAATTGACTTACCGGATTCAGATAGTAACTGATGACGAACGTATAACAATTTTACCTCGCGGAAGTGTTATAGAATGGTTAAAAATCTCGAAGACTTTTTCGAAAATCGCGGAGGATTTTTCTATGAGTTATTCTGATCGACTGGAGTGTGAGAACTCTATAACGTCGTCTCAGTAGAACTGAACTTCGAACGATGTACTTACTGAACTTATATACATACTGCCTATCAGATTCCATCTGAAAAAGGTACGACCTTATTACGTAGTATGTCAGATTGCGGTTGGTAATTTTTTTATTATTTCCGCCCACTTTTATCGTGCGTGTGAAGCATAATTAGAAGGATAACTGCGCCGTAAAATAACTTAGAAACGATCGAAAATGCATGCATAATTAAAACTTATCGATGACTGATATTTATAATTTCCAATTAGGACTCACACATGCATCGTATGATAACAGCTACAGCGGAACGGCCGTCGAATCCGCGCAGCGCGACGCTAGATTGTTTCAAGATATATTTAATGACATCGCCGAGATTGAAATTAGTTGAAAAAAGTAATTCGATTTTGGATTTCGTTGCTTATCGAGATTTTAGTTGTACTTGATTTTATTATGCAACCAAGAAAATTTTCATTTCAATCGTGCATGGAAATAGGAAAATAATTTATGTGAAAAAGGAAACGACTCCACATAAATCGATTAGTCTCGAGGTCTTGCAAAAACTTCATCGGGATCTGCATTCGTCGCTGCAGATTTTCGAAGTCGAAAGAAAGTATTTTTGAAAAATCAGCTGAAGATTACAATTTATAACGCAAGTATCATACAGATGAAGTATTAAATCCACGTTCGACGTAATCACGAGTCCCAATGAATAATCGAGAAAAAAAAGAATCGACGCACGCCAACTGAAATAAGTAAAAAGGCACAAATCGATTTCATCTATCGCAAAATTAATCTGGTTAGCGAAAATATAGTGACGAAAAAAAAAAGATGCAAATAAAGGAGAGAAGAGGATAGGCCGACGGGGATGGGACGACGCAATGTAACGTTGATTGTGGAGTCTCGTTTTCATCCGGCGCACGATTTTCCGTCACTCAATTTTTTGATTTATTTCACCGTTTCGGATGTACGCTGACACGTTAAAATGGTTGACGTGTTTACACGCGCTGATCAGAACTGTATAAGCGGACGTAACGGCATAGGACGGCACACACTGTGCTGGCACATACACAGGGCGTACTTGATCGTCCACGGTGGATTCTATCTGTAGGGAATCCTCATACAAGGTGTCCTGGAATAAAGAAATCGCCAGTTCAAAAATGCGGATGAAAGCTGAAAGCGTGAGCGCATCCATAATTTTTTTTTTTTTTTATCGAAATATCAAAAACGAAATAAATACTTAATTTAACCGTGCTTTTTTCAGAGCCCACCCTGTGTACACATTGTAATGCGTATCTTTAACGATATATACGCCGTAATTATACCGTTCAAATATCGAATCTGAATCAATATTTGATTATACTTTATGCTTTACACGCCGGTATACGGGGGATGCCGGCACATGTTCACAAGCCAGTGTTATACCTACTTCGCATTATGCATTCACGTGGAAACCACCCGCTTCGAATTCGTAGCTTTGACGTCGATATTGTTCGATTTGAAAATTTGAAAAAGAAAAAGTTTCTCCTTCAGTCGACGGTGCTTTTTGGCAAAAATTTTCGCGTTACGCCTAGAGCAACCGTGTCAAAACGAAATACAAAGCGTATACAGTTAATTCAGTTTCTTTTTTTTTCTCTGACGTGAGATAAAATCAGACAAAATTATCTGTAATTTTTTATACCCGACACCCATGAAGTTATATAGGGTCAGGATGGGAGGACTGGACTTTTAAAATTGATAGTTAAATCGCGTTACCGAATAAATTCTAGTTCGCATTTCGTGTCTGTTTATAATTATCGCATGGCATTTGATTAAGTCATGTCTTATCCCGGAATCCGAAATTTCGTATAGTAAAATACTGTACCATAAACAAGTTTTGCGAGTTGGTTACCCCCTGGCTATCTCACGCTTTGTCCCAAAGGAAGGACCTCCGGCCCCTCCCACCCCTTGTCCATTTCATCCCCCCCGACCTGGGAGATCCTTTCTCATACAGGCGTGACGAGTGAACAAAAACAGGAACGAAGCAGCTTACTATCGTATCTAGTAGTAACGCCACCGTACCGGTCAGACCGCAAGAGCGCCGCCTTCAGTAGAAACGCTACCGTACTGGTCAGACCAAAACAGGTATGTAGTAGGATACCATCGCGTCGTCGTTGACTCATTTGAATTCACGCAGCGAAGTGAAGACGGAAGGAAGGAAGAAGAACAAGAAGAAGAAGAAGAAGAAGAAGAGAAAGAGAAGTGTGAGGAGAAGAAGAGGGTGGTCTGGTGTGGGCTCAGGTTCGGTTTTGAATTCAGGTTAGGTTGGTTGAGGAACGAAGCCCCAGTATAGAAGTTGAGCTTGGCGGTTGCGGCGACAAAGCTGGAAAGGGGAAAAGAGAAGAGTAGCAAGCTCCTGCGGGAAAGGGACGCCACCGGGAGCCCTGATAGATACCGAAGGTAGTTCCCCCTTCCTCTCCCTTCACTCTCCCGAATTTTCCACGGGTCGGAGAGAGAGAGGGCCTGCGGCGGGACAATTGCCGACAGTGGACGTGTTTCATTATCGCGGACACAGCACGTAGCGCAGCGACCTCCTACTCGCAAACTCACGGAATCTATACATACGTGTACATATATATACGTATAACTATATGAACATGGCTACTCCATGATGCCGTGATGAGGAGGACACGAAACGGGAAACAGAGAACGTGGAAAAACGGGTGAGGGGACAAGGCTCGCCACCACCTGCTCGTCTTTCTAATCCGTTTGTCCCCGATATGTATACGTAGGTGCGGAGCGTGCACAATTCCCCCTTCCCTCTGGTTTGGAACCCTCAGGAATAGATCCCCCAACCACCCTTCCATTTCAGGACTCCGATTGGCCCCGTGGATTCACCCGGGCTTACAAGACACGCATATAAACCACCCAATTCCACTTTTTTGCACCAGTTCTGCTATCAAATTAAGTGGATTAACGAGGAACAAATGGTGCCGCTCTCTCGCCTCCCCCTTGCTTCCCTTACCGGTGGGTACCTCTCTCTTCTATTTCTCTTCCCTTTTCATCCCTTCTCTTTTACGTAACCGCGCGGTCGCGTTCCACATTCCCTGCATCCGCTATGTATAGTGTGTATATATGTATACCTTTTCCCTCGTTATCAACGCTCGTGACTCGACTTTACCGTTTGGCGCACATTTGTTTGTGTTGAACCGAAGTTTGGTGTTAGTTTGGTTTTTTTTTTCTATTTTTTTTTTATTCTTGCCTGTTTGCTTTCTTCTTTTTTGTCGTATCCAAACTAACGGGGGTGAAATAGCTCGCGGCTTAATCGATGTATTTAGGAATTGGTAGGCCGGACACGGGGTCGATTTTTTTTTTTTTCACTTTTTTTTTCTCCGTCCGTAAAGACCAGAACCGATGGATGGACGATGCTACGTACCGACGACGACGCATAGCGCGAAAGTTTATAAACGTGAAACAACGGGAAATTTTGTTATTTCGTAATCAGACACGATATCGAGCTATAAACTATTATATGGACGGGTGTGGCGTCGAGATAAAAAAGATATAGTTCAAAGGGTGTTCGCACGTATTCGATTTTCACAGAATGCAATGAACGAGCAATCCACGAGGTCTTCGAGATGCTAAAATCAAATAAAAAAAACAAAAAAAAACAATGCAATTCAAATTTATATTCCCGTACGAATTCATCAGCGATACTGTACCGGAAACGAACGAGAACTGGTAATAATTACCATATTCATTACCATCTTCGCTCGACATGGCGTGTAAATGACAGGGCGCGGGCGAGAAGGGGGCGGGGGGAGGGGGAGGGGGAAAAAAAAAAAGGTAGTTCATAGTCGGCGGAGTAGCTTGCTCGAATAAAAATCACACGAAATAGGGGCTACTATATACTGTACGCTGTCTCTCCCTCTCTTTTTTTTCTTCTCCTTCTGATATCTGCAACTGAAGGAAAATGAAAGAAAGAACAGATATGAAGAGGAGTCAGAAGAGAAAGAAAAGTGAGAAGAGAAGAAAAATGGAATATTTATAATTACCCCAGTGATGTCTTCTTTACTTTAAAGTTTCATTATTCATTCAGAATTTTTTCATTAAAATTCCATTTACTAATTTATCCATATAAATTTATATACGTATATGTACACATATAAACGTATAATAATGCAAAGGTAATTGGACATTCTTGATGGTCCGAGATATGAAAGAATTTGCTATAAGAAAAAAAAAAAATACTTTTGTAACGTTGAACGTATAATATTTATTGGAATACCCATACCTTTACCGGAAAAAAGCACACCATAACTGACAATCAGTCAGTCAGTCTTTTTTTTTTTTGTTCTCATTAAGAAGAGGAGCAAAACAAATACGTAGTAAGGGTAGGTGAAACGGAACCTATATGATGAAATATAAAATAAAGAAACATTTGCATTTTTATATGGTTGCCAGCGAAATAAAACAGTGTGTGCATCGAAAGCCGAATCGACTTCCGACCGAAGAATTCGTTCTTCTTTTTTTCGTAAGATTCTCTAGTTTCTGTATCAAACTAGTCGTTATCGATGATAGTGAAACGACGTTGCGACATCAGTTTCTTCTTCACTCGTCTATCGATACAGAATTTTATTTCCTTTTTTTCCCGATCGGTTTTATCCCGCAGGGCGGTTCTACCCCGTCCACTTTTCCCCTCATTTACCTATACTACGTAGGTACATCAAGGATTTTTACTTTTCATTAGCGTTTCGCGTCGACGAGTTTCGCGCGCTAAAAGGAATATCTTTGAAAAAATTCTTTGAGCTGAGCTCATATCGTTATACCGACGTTCCCATCCAACACTTGACGATGCAGCAAAAAAGTCAGTGAGCTGAAGGGAGCGCAGCGTAATACTTATATACTAAATATATATGTGTATATAGATATACATGGAAATACATATATAGCACATCACATATATATATGCTTATATAGCAGGTATATAAAATCGCACGCGCTAAGCTTCGTATATAATAGATATATGGGTAGAAAATGCGACGGGTACATTATCAGTTCTCACAAACAACCCCCTAACCGATGTGGCTTACTAATGAACTGGAATGTTCTTCGTAAGGATCGCGTGGACACCAATTTCTCCTTCTCTTTCTCTCTTTATTTCTTCTTATTTTCATTCGTTTATTATTTTCTTTTTCATTCTTTGCGGTTTTCATATTACCGTACGAGCATCGCGCAGCCCAGTACCTACTCCCATTATATTTGCGATTTTGCTATCTCTTTTTCGTCCCGTTTCGCATCCCCCTATTTTTGCCCATTATCAACCGGATAAAAGAAGGATAGCCTACAAAGCGGAGGCGCTCCTTCTTCTCTTTCCTTTTCCCTATATATTCCTTTCTTTATATATATCTTCTACTCCTCACCCTTATATTCACCTTAATAATCCTCCCCATCCCTTCGTGTCCCGGCATAGAATTTGGAGCATTAATACGACGGGGCGAGCTTTGAGGAAACAGTTTTTAATTAGGGCTAAGTACCCCCGCAGTTTCTGACATTTTTTATTCTCCCTTACTAACTCTGTTCTTCTTTTTTTTTTGTCTTACTTTTTCTTCTTTTTTTTTATCATGTTTAGAGGGCGGAGACTAAATATTCCGCGACGTCTTTATACCCGCGATTTTCTTCTTTTTTTTTTTTATTTTGTTCGTTGTTATTTGGCGGAAGGGGGGGGGGGGGGGGGGGCGCTGCAGAAACAATGAACAACCAAAAAGAACGAAAAAAAACTAACAAAAAAGGCTATCGATAGGACGGGGAAAACGTCATCGTAAACCAATTGATCGGTCTTATTCATGCAAAACGGGACATTTGCACTTTCCATAATTACATTATCAATCTTATTTTCCAAACGTCCTTCAAGATGTCAACGAAGGATCTTGGTCTCCCCTTGCAACAGAATGGATAATTGATCCTTCAGATATTGTTTTTGTACTCTTGTACAACAATATATTACAATATACATTCACGTTTCGTATAACAAAATTAATGACCTTATATTATTCAGACTTTTCGTATATTTAAAATAGATTAAATGCAAGATTCGCACCTTATATTCGCTTTCATACCTCGCAACTCAAGAAAGCCTTCTCTTCTTTTTCTTATTCTTATCCTTATTATTCTTCTTCTTCTACCAAACTTCTTCGGACGAATTCATTTATTTCTACAGGTTTCTTCTTCAGTGGGCACAGAGCGCGCGCGCAACTTAATATTTATGACATGCTCATGGCAAATTCCGTCTTATAATTAGTTAATTAGAAAAAGTTTTTGATTTTTTTTTTGATTTTTTTTTCTATTTGATTTTTATTATTCCAATATATATATATATATAACCACTTTTTTCTGTCTCTCTCGTTTCATTCTTGTCGATTATTTGAATTTTCATAACTTTATGTATCTGGTTTTGCATTTATATGAAGAACTCTTATAATTAGCTGCCGCGCAAGGATACAGAAATTTATTTTCTTTTTTCTCTTGATTTTTCGCTCTTTAATTTTCTCTTCTTCTTTTTTATTAATTTTTATTTTCGGTTTCTTTTTCTCTCTCTCTTTTCATTATGTAGAGGAAAGTTTCGTGAGGTATACTGCATATAAGAACGAAAAGCTCTTACTGCAGATAGTTTTGAAATAATTCCAATTCCTGAAAGCCACAGTGGCGATGAATTCAATTGAAAAAACCAAATCATACCTGCAATAGATTTTGACGTATCGGCGTCATTGGGCAGCGTTGTATAAAATTTAATGTATTTGACGGTGGCGATTCGTTGCAGAGCTGCTGGTTAGAAGCAGTTCACCTTAACAGTTTTCTTGAAGGAAACTATACGGGAGAAACTTTTGCATCCCCGCCCGACCTTCGGCCCCAACCCTCAACCCGACCCCCTTCATTGTCCGTCGTTATAGTTGCGGGCGTATAACGCGTTCCGTCGTAACTTATAATTAGCAAATGCAATTAACAAACGCCCTGTAACTTTTCAAAGTTTATAATTAAAATCTTATAACATTATAATGCCAAACGCGCGATTCAGAATTCTTAAACCATCCCGTTATATAAGGTTCTAATATAAGGTGTACGTGTATACCTGTACCAAGATGAAAAGAGACGGAGAGATGAAGGAAATAAGAGGGAGAGAGATGTGCACGGAGAGTGAAAATTCACCCCATGCTGGCGCGTGATCTCTGCGGGGTTAAAGAATTCTTAATTTTCAAAGAAAAAATAACAACAACAACGAACACTTTACTTATTTTAATTTCATCCCATATTGTACGCGAATACCCGACCTATAAAGAGAATTCTCGAATACACCGCGTGTGATTCGAACAAAAAATCAACAACCTTTTAGACCCCTGCACGCTCGAATTACGTATAGATAACATTTTCTCCAAAGATTTATTAGACCCACGTGTTTGTTTAAACAGATCATGAACAACTTTTATGGTAAATTCATGCGCCGGAAAAGCGGAACAAAATAAAAAATTAAATAAAACAAGCCAAGTATTTTAGTGTTTTAGCACGTGACACGTTACGCCCGGTAATAATTTCTTTTTTATATGTATATACGTGCGCGTAAAATCTTCTAAACATATTTTTTGGTAGCTCGTATTTATGTGAACTTAATGGACACATACATATGTCGTGTTCCACGTGCTGCCTGAACACCCGGCGATAGAAGAGGAAAAAAATGTTTCCTTTTTTTTTCCTTCTCCGTAAAACGAGATGAGAGTAAAAATTACCGAGTGTATTTTATGTGGTCGATTGATTCGATAGCAATTTTATTATAGATTTGTAATCGGGGCAATTAAAAATTTTAATTATGAAACGTGTAACGTATACAGCTGTAATTCTTATCTCTAATTAACGGTAACGAATTAGAATTTTCGCTCTTCAATTCATCGCATTTATAGTTCGAGGAAATATACGCATTACGGAAATATTTGTCATGTATTTAATCGCTTCTAATGTTCCATTTGGAATTTTCATTGAGGTTTCGGGTATCTAAGTTATTCTTTGATGAGGAATTCTTGTGCTCCGTATTTGCCAAGATCTATTCCTTCGTAACGATAATATGAAAGCTTTAGGGATGATGTACAGGGTATCAGATTTTCAAGTTCGCAATACGAAATGAGGAAAAAAAACTAGGTTCATTTTACATCAATTCAAACTGCTCTTACTTTGACCTGAAAGAAATGCTGTTTTTTTGGTCCACTTTGTACGGCTATGGGTAAACGAATTTTTTTTTTTAGGGGTTAGTATAAAACAGAGTTGTTATGAAGTACATTTCCACCGTATATAATATAACATAAGTTACATAGTATAATGAACCGTATCGTAATCTTTCCTGGAAATTCGAATCGGAAGTTTCAAAGATAATGGCTACGAGTTTGTTAGTGACTCGCGCGATTAATAAACAAGGTGGGTTACAACTAATTGCTAATTGCAATTCTACTCTACTAATAATAACTCATCAACACGTCATAATTATTATAATTACTTCTGCTAATTATCCAAATGGACGATCACGCAAGTAGGTTCACTACCTAATACTTTCATATCTTACTCGACCCTCCGTCATCAAAAACTCACCCCCGTCATATACAACGAAATTTAATGCTTCTAGCCTTCTATTTCCAACGCACTATATACGTTGTATTAAACCAACATTTTTCATACTGGGGAAAAATAAAAATTAAATACCAAAAAAATAAGGGTCGCGCATAGGTTACGTTGTCAAAAATGCGCGAACGTCGCGCGCGTGGCTCTCGCGACAACTTGAATCATCCAATCTTGAGACTATAATCAAATTTCATGTGCAGTTCGTCCACCCTTCTATCTATGTAACGTACTATATGTACACACATTCAAATATTATACAACACATACGGCTTTACACATAGAAGTGCAAGTTGGTAGTAAGTTTTGTGAGAGAAACGAGATCGAGCGAGTACAGTAGGTATAGTAAGTTGAAGCGAAGTGGGCGATGGGGTGTTGAAAGTAGCGCGAAAAGGGGGAGGGGAATTGAATTTAATTGAAACATTTCGTCGGTGACTTCGCGTGCCTCGAGAATATCGTTGTACGGATGAGTTTTTGGAGTTGTATAAGGTACGGTAGTCTCGTGAATCTTGAAAGTTTTGAAGAGTTGAATCTTCAATTTTGGGTCTTGAGTCAGCGTGGGTTAAATATTCAAATATGATTTTGCTTATAGACCACCTCGCGACGTTACCTTTGAAAAAGCCAAAGTACCAAGCACAAACAAACTATGCGGTACAGTCGCGGCTGTATCTAAGAATCGAAGCAGTCCCATCATTTAGCTCGTCTTTAACGTACCTACCGCGGAAGAAAGCAAACCATTTTTAACCGTGCTTTCATACCCTCCAAGAAAAGCGCACCTCCTTCCCCCCATTTTCTCTTTCCTCATCGCGTTTGGATCGTTCAGACTTCGGACGCCTTTAACAATTCACCCTTTCACACCAGCCGACGTAGGTACATCAGACTCCGACGAGCTTTCAAGATTTTCTTATATCTCCACGCTTTGAACGTCCCGTCGATTTTCGTTCCAACCTTCTACAAAATAGCTCGGTTCGTCAAAATTTCCTACAAGCTTCCAATCCGCTAAACTTTGATAAGTAGAAATAATTTTCGTGTATATACGCGGATTCAAGTTTGGAAAGAGACTCGATGATTGAACTCGAAACAACTGGGATGGGTGCAAGGTAGATATTCGTACAGGAGAAAAAATACTTTCATTCCTTTTATTACTGATTCAAAAATTAGTCATTCTGACAATCTGCACACTCTCTTTACTCTCAGGCGCAAACCGCGAAGCGATATAATGAGCCAATTAATTCCAAGTATTAATTATCGGTCCGGTAAGTGTACAGTTTTTGGTCCATATTTGATGATCATTTGATTCAGCCGGTGGTTTTAACCAGGTTGTCGAAGGTGTCGGCCACGGAGGATATCGTTTGATGGGTATAGGTCGGTTATAGTCGTTGTTGGGAAGCGTTACGAGGAGCCGGGGGACGGGCGGCGGGGGGGGGGGGGGGAGGCGAGAGTGTGGCACGTCCTTGTTTATGAGAGTATTAATTATTCCTATCGCGTATACGTTATGCTCAGGGGTGCAGGGTTTCCCTAGTCGCTTCCCTAGGCTTCCTACCTCTCTCCCGTTCTCTCGGAGGTCTCTGCCCCGTTCTGCAATACACATATGACCCGGGTACACACGAGCCACCAAGGACACCGAGTACACGTACCTACGTAGTCCTGGACATATCGCGTCACCCGAACCGACACCATTTTCCAGGTTACACACCTAACCGCCGGATACTGCGGGTCGTATTCCTCCGGACCACGAGCTCGTAGCAATTCCAACATCGTGACATATGTGCCCTCTTTACATATATAGATATTATATACGTGTGTACATGTATTTATTAGTATATATGTATATCCGTATCAAGTAAAACCGAGTGGCATGTATACATACACGTATATTATATATATATATATATGTACACCTACATAGTCACGGCTACCGTTTCAAAGGACACGTTTCATTTGCCTCCAGCATGCAATGTCCAGGCGTTCTGCAGGCGCCTATAACTCTCTCTCTCTTTCTCTTTTTCTTTCTTTTTTTTTTTTAGTTTCTGTTTTTCCTATGCAGCTACTCTGCAACATATGGCGACTCATTTCGCAGCTGATGTGCATCCCTTTCTGATACCACTTCTTTATACCCAAAGCCTTTTCTTTCTTTCTTTCTTTTATTCTTATTCATTCTTTTTTGTACATATATATTCTTTTCTAATGAATAATCAGTCAAGATCAATCATAAAAAACGTCTTTTTTCCTCTTACATGAATAAACATACGACGCGGAATTTTATATTCGTTTATTTTGAAATTAACGATAATGAAAAATGACAGAATGCAGAGAAACGGAGAGTGAAAGAAATGAAAAGAAGAAATGTATCCGTCTTTCAAACGATCTGTATATAGAGGATATAAGAAAGCTTTGTTTTTAAGCAGAAAAACTTACGTCAGAAAAACGTTCTTGTGATTTGTCAGATTTTCGGGTACATCAGAGTTACTATTCGTCAAGGAAAGTAAAATTATTTTTTAGTCTCGGCATTGTACTTTTTTTTTCCGTCGATCTGGTTTTTATCGCGTTCAACCGTGAGGCAGAATAAAAAAAAGAAAAAAAACTTGAAACGAAATATAAATATAAATATAAATGTGTAAGAAATATTTGGGCGGAAATTGATACGGGTCGATTTGATTGGCGTGGGGAGATTTGATAGCGGTAATTTTAGCTCGATTCTATGTGGCAATAATTAATAGAGCATCGCGGTTGTATGTACATATAATATAGCTACTAAACCTTGGGGTCATATAATGTGGTATTAATGATTGCTAACTTCATGGGATGATGTCCGTTCGGTGTAGAATTTAGTTTGCTGGAATATAACGGTTCGGAAAAGAGGCACCTGGAGAACCTCAATATTATATAGAGGAAGGTCGTAAACGTGGCTCGTCAACGTGAGTAGGGATGGAGTGTAGATACATACGTATATATTCTCGTACAAATACGACGCCTGACGGATCATCCCTTACGTATTTAATAATTCGCGTTGGAGAGGATTTGTGACCGCTCCCGATTACGGTTTTGGGTATAAGGGATCGCCCTCAGGCTTCTCTGCTGCTCTGGCTCATTCTCGACCGCGCAACGAGCTGATTCGAAAATTAGAAACCTCGCTAAGCCTCCTCCAGAGTTTTGGAATAACTCCAAAACTGCCTCTGGCTATAAATTGTAGTAAAAATATTTTCCCAAAATTATAGGTCTCTACGTGGTCGTTCTTATTAAATCCATAACGGCTCTCTTGTTACTAAAATAATAGCCCAGCGTTTTTTTGGTTTTTTTTTTCCTCTTTGTTTTTCTTTCCAAATTCGAACACGCGCTTACCCAGCAAAAAACAAAGAGAAACAAAATTCTCTCAAGTAATTACTCGAACCGGAAACACGAAGATGTCTTCGTCCCGAATTTTTTAAAGGAAAGCCAAAAACACGCATCGATCAATTTAACCACTCCGATCCATCAATCTGATTTCAGCTACTCGTCGGTAACAACAATCCGTACACGGAAAAAGAACAGGCATTTGATCCACCAATAATAGCGACGAAGATACGTTTCATCCCCTATACGTCCCACATGAGGATTGTCTGCATGCGAGTTGAACTTTACGGTTGTCCCTGGCTCGGTAAGTGAAATTTAAAGACACTATTTTCCTATCTTTTTCTGCCCACCTACCTATTCTACGGGGTCGGTTTTCCACCCCCTTCCCTACCCCCTACCCCCTTCACAACTCCAAACGCAACAAATATTACCCTTACCGAAGGGGCTAAATCTTCCTATCTATATAGAGATTTAGATATCGCTCAACGTGGGCGCCGCGCCGCCACGCTGGAAGCTGTCGTGGTATTTACTACTATCGGTGCATGCATATAGGCATGTATAGGGTGTAGATAGATTTATGCGGAGGAAATTTCTTTCTATGAAAAGGTATTTCAATTTTCAATCGATGTATCGAGCTACCTTCTCTACCTACGGTGTATGAAGTTATGTCGATATGGGGCGCATTTTCTCCAACTTTAGACACGCACGATGTATATTTATACAGTTTAATAGCTTGGAACGCACAGGTTTTTTTTTCGCCTTCTCGAAAGAATATTATTCGAAGCCCTCGTTTATTTTCCCGCATCTGATCAAATCTAGTTGGATATAAAGAAAAAAAAATTCGCTGCATCAAAATCTCGGATGAATTTCGGAGAGCTCGTATGTCATTTATTATGAAAATTCGAACCAAAAAAAAAATCCATCCACAATTGATTCCGATTTGGGATGCCTGATCAATCCTTTCGTTTCGAGCCAAAATTCGGTAAAAGGATACAGATCATCGTTGCGTTTGATGCACAAAAAAGTAAAGCTCTTCGACCAAAAGCTCCTGGTTTTTTCGTGACATTTCTTTTTTTCCGATTACATCGATTCGCATCATCTGCACGTGAGCATCAATCCATTGCTCATCCATCCGTGCCCATAGTTTTCCATTTTACCATTTTTTCTTTTCTTTTTTTTCGCGTACTAACTTGTAGCGCATGCCAAGAGAAAATAGAAATGAAAAGATCGAGAGGGTAAAAGAGAGATCGTAGCGGATGTCTAGCGCGCGCTTTAACCGCGACCGCGGTGTCTCCCACCCCCTAAGTTTCTATCTGAGATTAACTTGGATTTATGATCGGCGGCAAAAGCACAGCTGTGTCTGCATTAATCCAATCCGAAACGGCCAACCAAATAGCTGTATAGATATATTTATGCCTATATCTCTACATTGTGCTCGGCCATCTGCCGCGGCGCACATCCAACTACCGGAGGGCTCGCACGTTCTACCGTATAAGGATTTTGTAGGTTATGTGTAAAATGTACATATATATATATATACACACATATCCTGTCTATGTATACAAATTTCATATATACACACGTAGGTGTATAATTATACGAGGTCTGCACCGGCGTGCATGTACGTAACAATGATCCCGGGAAAGTTAATTATTACGAAAGACTTTCTTTTTAGCATTTCTCTGCAGGCCAGTTCGGTCCCATGGTTCCTTTTTTTTCAAGCCCATTTTCCTTTTTTCTTTTTCTTTTTTCTGTTTTACTTCATTTTTTTACCTCCATTTCGGTAGTCCTTCTCGTAGGAAGGACTGACGATGAAATTAACTCTGCAGAGTGCAAGCTAGTTGGATTTTCAAGCGTGAAGAAGAACAGAATTTTTTGAAAATAACAATAATGACAAACTATTATGAAAAAAATTGTATAGGAATTTTTTTTTTTTTTCCTCACTCTAATTTTGAATTACATTCCAGTATTACCAACTTCAGTTAAGAAATGGTGTTTTAAAACTCGGCCAGCTACAGACCTATACTACTTAAAACCAAAACCCTTATCACAGCCTCGCTCTCTTAAATCCAAATTGTACTCGACAGGTAATTTGCGGTGCAGTTTAATATTTTCTTTTATTCTTCTTTTGAAAAAAAAAAAACAAATTTTTTTTTTTCACTCTCACCTTCATCGCTGGAGAGACAACGCGTTCCAATTAGTGCCCCTTATTGTTCTTCCCCAGAATAAATTATAAAACAACTTTCACGCGCATAAAAACGTCTCTCCTTTTTACCTGTTTGGTTATTTTTTTTTTTCCTCTCTTCTACTTTACAAGATATTTGATTTTGTTTTTTCTTTTTTTTTGTTTGCTTGTCACGCGTATGAATACAAATTGAAAATTCATTACCATTTTTGTGGCGTATATGTATATCCAGAACAACAACCGTGGCGCAAAGAGAAGAAATTTTTAGTCGGACTTAAACATTCTTCCTTCCCTTTTCTTTGAAATTAGGTTCACACCCAGGACTGCGAGTAAAAGTTAGGAATGATAATAAGCTCCGTTGAAGTTAGTTAACATTCATGGCTTGTTTTTTTATGTATTTTTTTTTTGTTTTTTTTCTGTCATCAGAGGGTCTCGTCTCGTATTCCATGCCCCAAGGAATTCAGAGAGGATCGGAGGTGGACCTTTCGGACAGAACATACGACGGTCGGGAGGAGGGTGGACACCTCTCTAGGGGGTTGGGGCAGCTGGTTGACGGCCGTAAGGGTGCGGACAACTTTCGCCTCGACGTCAGTGGAAATGGCAAGGGTAAGCTGCTGGACGTTGTTTATTTTTATCAAAGATATATGTATAAGTCGTGTCGTGATCCTGCAGAAAATTAGTTTAAAAAAAAATAGTCTAGAGAATTGGCCGGGAGCAAAGAAAAAAAGTTATGATGATAATGATAATAATCAACCCCCGGTGAAATTTATATCCACTTCAAGGGGTATGTGTACACGCCTTTTAATGAATGAGGTTAGAAATTGGAAAAAAGTCCTCTTGTCTCTGAGTTAAAGTTACGGAGAGAAAAAAATTTCCGTAGACAAAAAGCTACGGGATGGACATAAAGATTTGGATTAAACTGAACTGAAGTCGAAAAACAAGGAACAATTTGGTACTCTCGGATTTTGAACACGTTTAAAAATTACCTACTCCGAGGGATGAGTCAATCTTAGAATGAATGACGATGACAATGAAATCTTTGACGTCCCAAAAAAAATCACATGTAGTCCCATTGAATATCGTTAAGATTTCTAGTGATACACCATGTCATGAGTCTATTCAGGTTCTTGAAAAATTTTCGAAGTTTTTCAAACCCCAAAAAATCTTCATACAATCCGTAGAATCTTACGAAGTCCTTGACGTCTAGTATGTATTTTATTCGTTGGATCGACCAAACCCCCGGACATTATCCCTTTAATAGTGCGCTCGGATCGTCGCTAAGAATTACGAGCATAAAAAATAAAAAGCACATCGGATGATATAAGGATGACAAAAGGGTCGACCGACGCCCATGAGCATAGAACTGAAACTATATTAGATCGAATGGGAAACACTATGGAGACGGTAACAAGAAAATAGTCTGACCGAGTATCATTATTGGCCCTTTACCAAAACCAGGTACGGGATGATATAGGCTGAAGATTTTAGTTCGGAGATAAGGAGAATCCAGAAGGTTGCGTTGGGGCCGTTGGCGTTGGTGGTTTATGCGAGCCTATAGCAGAAGCAAACGAGTAAAAGCTGTGCCTTGTGTGCTTGGCCGGGTGATGAGACCGAAGTGCTGAGTCCATTCAGTCCTCCGGTATGGTGCCCCTCCCTACTCCCCCTATAATATATAGGAATGAAGGAATGAAGGTGGAACAAAAGGTCCAATTAGCGTCAAAACCTGCAGAAACTGAGATATTCATCCCTCAAGTTTCGCTTGGTATTGTCCCTCTCACTGTGTCTACCCGTAGCGACCGCGGTCCGTGAATCAATTTTTAATCTGCTCCAACCACCGTTAAGATTGAGGACACATCTACGTACTAGAAAAATTTCTTCAATTTTTTCTTCTCATCCTTCATTCATATTCTCACTTTCTTTCATTCTTTCTTTCTTTCTTTCTTTCTTTCTTCCTTTATTTCTTTATTGCCGGTGTGATGAAATGTGGCGAGCGAATCCTCATCCCGTTTTCTCCTTCATTTGAGTCCTGCGACTTGGAGAAGCTGTCTCTCTCTCTCTTTACCTTGTCTTATTGCTATAAAAACCCCCATACCGAAATTGTATCCAGATGTAGTATAAAGTGTATAGACGGCGTGTGCGTTTAAGTAAAAGTACGAGGTGCAATTTCCGCTCCGAATTCGCGGGAGATGAAATTTCATTAATCGTTCCTTAAGCCGCGCTCTGGGTACGAGGCGCCTTGAAAATGTCTTAACAACTTTACTGCAGGTCTACACTACGGGTGCGAGTAAAGTGATTG
Organism: Athalia cordata; assembly: GCA_963932425.1. Classification (NCBI taxonomy): domain Eukaryota; kingdom Metazoa; phylum Arthropoda; class Insecta; order Hymenoptera; family Athaliidae; genus Athalia; species Athalia cordata. The sequence goes on along the minus strand of OZ010626.1, from coordinate 30,344,418 downwards.
CCCGACATAACACCGGCGTTGTAGGTACCTAATTAAAACCTCGCCCTACTGCCTCGTTTCGTTATATAATGTAGGTATGTATAATGTACATAGTTATACGTGTAACACAAGATCTGCCAGTTTAAAGTCAGCGGTATATCTCACAGATTCAAAATTCCTCAAGAACCTTCTGGTTTAATAATTTTTCTTCTTCTTTTTTCTCCTGTTTTTCTTCGTCTGGCTCATTATATATTTTTTTTCAAGGGATTCTTGCGAGATTCGATAAATCTAGAGAGTAGGTATTACCGCAGGGTTAAAATGTGAGAAAATTATTCTACTCAAAATCTGATACCAATTATTAGAGACCGCGAATTTGATTAAGAAATAACAAATGGCAGCTGCCTCGCTCGTGGGTATAAAATAAACCTATGAACCAATTTTGAATTTTTTTTCTTTCGCTTCATTTTCAGTTTCGTCCAAAAGATTATTTCACCGGATGAACATCCATATGGAATCGATTTAACTAAAATTACGACATTCTGGATGAAATTTTGTATAAAGTAAAGTAAATTTGATTCCGACACATGCGATAACGAAACGTTTGCGTATCTCGAGAAAAGACGCCTCTAGGTTTATAGGTATGAATATAATATAAACTTAATATTATTCACCGTATCCAAAACTCAGCAATAACATCCGTGCTGTAAATCCAAACATCAATTTATCTTCAGCTGTTGCACATGCACAAGAAATGAAAATAGAAAATAGAGAAGAAAAAAATCGGAAAAAAATAAAATAATAAAACGGAAAAGAAAAAACAGAACGAAGTAAATAAAACGTATATTCCAAACTCCCTCGGGATTCTGCATATTCCCATGGTCGCCGATATATTGCAACAGCGGCAACGTGTACGAGACTCGGTATGCATAAGGCTCATGTATTTTATTTCCTTTCGTAACGCCAGTTCCTTCTACATTCCACTATATAGTACAGTATGTTGGAGTTGGTATAAGATATACACTACACATACATGCGCCTAAGATATAGTCCCTATTTACGCGAAGGGCTGAGATTGGCGCCCGCACAGAGCTTTTGGAGGACCGGGGGAAAGGGGTGAGTTTTCATGGTACACAGCCTGGCTATAAGGGGGTGAGAGAGATTTCTGAACACATATGTATATCTATACATACGTACGTATATATATATGAGGTTGGTATAGATGAATTGTATAGTAAAGCTACATGAGAACAAAGCCGAAAAGATCGGCCCTAAGGATAACTGGTTTTTCCAGAATCTGCAGGTTTTATTCTTTCACCTATAGTGATTCCAAAAGTCCTTACACATACGTAGGGTATGTATAGTATATCTATATCTTCTTAACCTCGACGCGTGACGTTCGTCAAATCCAGGGATAAGAAACTGGGGATAAAATACAAGAAGACAAAAAAATAAGGATAGAATAGAATAAAGGAATCGTTCCAATCACCTCTCTCTCTCTCTCTCTCTCTCTCCCTTTCTCTCAGCTTCCAAGCAAAGCTCTACTCCGCAGGACGAAGAATAGGAAAAAGAGAAAAATAGAACTGTGGAAAAGGAGAACAAAACGGAGAGACGCCAACTGACCCTGCTGCAGTGTATTTATATGTATACCTTCTGGCTACATATACGTTCAGCTATACATATGATACCTATGTATACATTTATGTAAAAGGCAGGAAACCGAGGTTTGGACCGCTGGTCGGTTTTGAGACAAGGAGGAACGGGACCATCGCGGGTGTTCCTTCAGGATAAAGGAGGGATGGGAGCGACGGAAGGCTTTGCTACATTTGAATCTGTTCGGATTTACATTTATATTGAACCGCAAGCTAGGCCGCGAGGTACTTTGAACGGGCTGCTGTTTACCCGTTCTCTACAAATTTATGTCTTTCTATTACGTGTATGCGTAATTTTACATTTTTACCTTTCAATCTAACAGAACTAAACTTACCATTCGAAATGTGGGAACTATAACTTATTCTCTAGTCGCCATGATATCATCCCCTCTTACCCACTCCCTTTTTTGTTTTTTCAAAAAAACCCTCACGGTAAGTCCTTCAGTCACCGCAGAATTTATTTCACCTATTTTATTCATAAATACATAGGAATGGAATTCACCGCACAAAACCCACATCACTTTGTAACGGAGCAGGTATTTGCAGACACGCAGATATACGTATAATTAACCTTCTAATTGAAGGGAAACCACCGCAACGGCTTGACCAGCGAGTCAGTTGGTCATTCGACGGATGTTATAGATAGCTAAATCAAACCAACAATCAGCATAGCGTTGATGCTGTTGCTGCTAATCCAGGTTTACGGGGTAATTATTGAATGCACACAAAACCACCAGGGGTAGTCCATTTGTGCAGAAATACCCCAATCTATAAACCAGGTTCGCAGAGCGATCCTACTAATAATATTATGCATTGCGTGTACATTAGACGGATTTAATAAAGTGCACTGTGCAAATTTATGGAGTTTATATTGTCGATGGAATATTTGTTACTTTAATATCACAGAAGCTTCTCACTTTTGGTTCCAGCAATTTATTGTTTTTGGTTTTCAATTTTCTGCGATGACGTGTTATGAACACCTTTGACATAGATGAATACATGAAGTTCGATCCGCTTTCGAGTACAAGTTTCGAGAATTTGCAGAGGGTATTCAACCCCTTAAATTGGTATTTAAACCTTCCCCCGTATACGTATGTGTACGTGGAGTAGCCTAGCGTATTTCGGAGTCTGCGTGTTACACAATACACCGCGTTTAACTAAAACAAAAAAAAAGCAAAAAAAAAAAAAGAGAGTTCGGAAAAAAGTACAACGAGCTGGTTGTAAAATGCATTATTGAAAATTCTCTCTTGCGAACGCTCTCATCCCCCTTTTATTCCTTAAACGAGCGCGCGCGCGCGCGTACGCTTTCGGTTCTCGTCAAACGAAATTGCCAAACTTTTCCATTTGCTGGGCACAGGGCAGCCCTGCTTTACGCCGTGCCATACCCATGCTAAAATGCCCTGCAATTCTCATCTCCTTCTCCCCCTTCCTCCCTACCTTTCCCCTCAATCCTGCTCCGTCGCCTGGCCCAAACGAACGAACAAGGCGGGGGTTGAGAGCTCAACTTTGGTTGGAATAAAGCGATTACGCGCCGATAGCTATTCGCCTGAACGGAACGCGCGAGCACTACGAGAGCCTCGGGGCTAAAGAGAAAGGGGATCAATTCACGCCTTCGATCCGCGACCACCAAGTGCTAATTCTGAAGGGGAGAATTTCAACGACTGAATCTCCGTAGCAGATGCTCCTCAACGCGCGTAAATTATATGTAGCTGTCGGAATAATGATGCTGAAAAATTAGAAAAAAATTATTCATACATCTACGGATCTCAACGAATTCACTTGATTGAGTTATTTCTTTTTTGTTTTTCGTGGAGTCTCTATCATGTATACGTAACACGGGGAACCCATGTGCAACGACGGACCTCATCTCGCCTTTTTTGTTTTTTTGTCTTTTTCGCTCTTCATTCATTTTATTTACTTATTTCGTTTTTTTTTTTAGTTTTTTTCATCACATACGGGTGAAAATCCATCTCCATCGAGTCAACTGATTGATCGGCTTGTCAATACGTCAGTGGTAAACAATAGAATTTCGACCTAAACAAGAGCGGCAAAATGTGTCCAATTTAATCATGGGAATATATCGATAGAATTTGCTGACAGAATATAAGGGGAATATTACCGATGGACGATAAAAAAGAATAAACGTAATTAATTCAATCGTTATTTTAGTCGCTCCCGCCGATGGTAAAGTACCAGATAAAATTAGACGAACGCCCTCAATATGTCCAGCCGTTTTTAAACGATTTGATAATAATGTTTGTACTAGAGAATTAGTGGTAACAGAGGTAGACCGAAGTGACGTCCCTAAAAACCATCCGAAACCAACACCCCTTCCTTTACACCTTGAGTCGTTGAAATTTAGGACTCCGTGCAGATCATTTTGATGAGTGATTCATGGGCGTTATAAAATTCATGGTTTAAGGTAAACATTGCTAATGTAAAATTTGTGATCTGACCTTGAATAGCATGAAGGGTAAATTTTCGGGGTGGTAAATGCCTGAGGGGTTGATTTAAAGGAGACCCTTCACGTGGCATGGAGTAAGGCATTCCAAGAGGCAAACCCAAAACTGGAAACTATTTACTGGAGGGGTGATATTGCGGGTGGTGTGCAGTATGAATACATTATATATACCTACGTACCTATATACCTATGTACGAAAACTGATAGGTCAGGACAGTAGAGAGATATTGTTTGGTAGCTAGAAGGAGAACCGGCAGATATGCAAGAAGGGGTTTATATTCATTGTCAGACGGAAAGCGAGCGGGAGAGGGAGGGATGGAAGGCTATAGGTGCATGGAGCGGTCGTCCTAGAGGACAAACCCTCGAGGTAAATGGAGAGGGTGAAGGTTGCTTTGGTTTACCACCTGTTTGTCAAACGTATCTGCTTCATGTACATACATATAGTGTACGTGGGTTATAGATAAGAACATATATACTCGAGGGATAGAAGGAATATTCAATCTCGAAAATTTTTCCCTTAGATATGTGTGCATCTATAGACACGAGGTACTCGCGTCGTGATCCTGAAGGACTTTATTCCAGGCAGCACGAGATCTCCGGGGTTAAAACGTTGGGGAAAAAAAGGAGAAATAGGGGAACCGAAATATTAGCTATCTTACATAGGTATATGTGTGTATACATACCTGTACGTACGTATGTATTTTCATACCTAGAGGATAGCTCGGCTCGTCGAAATCGATGATGACCTAGATGCGAAAAGTATATCACCTGCAGCCATTTTCCATCCGCAGACACTTACCGGGACACCGGATAGTTCTAATGGCAAATGTCTTGCAATAACGCCAGACTGTATATCTTTAGATTCTTTTATTTATCTTCGATATGGTATACTCCCGTTACCGTACACATATATATACCAGATATATCTGTATTGACATTGTCAGGATAAAAGATATATATATATATATATGAGAAGATTTATTTCAAATTACTTATCGAGTAAAACAGCTGCTATTTTTTGTTTCAATTTTTTTATTTTTTTCCATTCGATCGGTGGGGCTGGTACTTTAGTTTAATTTTAATCACGTGATCGCTACCGCTGGTTATACATTAATACCCAACTTCACCTTTATAACTTATCCGAACGACGTATTGGAATAACAATTTGATCACGAATCGTTGCATACTGTATACCTATATATACAATATTTCATTCCGGTTCAGAGGTCACGTAATAACGGTGAAAGTAAAACTTTTAAGAGGCCGGGAAAGAAGTTTTTTTTTGTATTCTCTTTCTTTCCTTTCTTTTTCTCTTTTTACTTCTGGGTTATGTTATAACGGCTATACATCGTAAATCGCGCGAGTCGCCCAGAAGTGGTTCTTATTTCTAATTACACTAATTCATGTGGTATATGATATTTTGAAATTTTTTATCTTTTTTGCTTCAAGGATACGAATGGGTCGGATGGAGAAACGACACGCCCAACATGATCGGAAGACCGGTTGAAATCACGTTCGAATTCGATTACGCTAGAAATTTCACAGCTATGCATCTTCACACGAATAACCTATTCACCAAGGATGTACAGGTGATTATATGTGAACACGCTGACAAGGAAAAGTCAATTTCGAATTATCAAATTTTGCAATTTTCTAAACCCGTCGCACGTGATTTCCATGTATCAAAAGCTTTTTTCACTTCTGAGGCATGCGCCCTCTCAGTAAAAGAAAAAAATATCAAAAGAGTGTCCTTCTGCTTTCTACACCTCGATGTAATGTGGTTCATTTGAGAACAAGAAAAAGAACAATCAGATATTTCAATTCCCCAATTTCTCATTTATTCCGTAGGTGTTTTCCCACGCTAAGGTGTATCTCAGCGGTGCTGGATCTGGAAATAATTTCAACGGTGAACCGGTTCACTTTTCTTACATGCCAGATCTCGTCCTCGAACAAGCCAGGGATGTCACCATCAAACTCCACTCACGTGCTGGACGGTACTTGAAACTTCAACTTTATTTTTCCGCCCGATGGATCATGCTTAGCGAAGTGGTTTTTGACTCAGGTGAGTCCTGAATTTAAGTGCTACTTTCATTGTCCATTTTTTAGAGCTAATACGTGTCTCTCATATCCCAAGCAAACGATCGGCAGAAACAGAAATTAAAATATCTCATCTCATTCCCACATACGATTCTTTTTTCTCTTTGACGTTTAATGAATTCGAATAACTTTCAACAATACAGCTTTTTCCCCCTTCGATTTCTATTGTACCGATATCGATGCCGTTGAATAGAAGTGAGTTTAACAAAGATTGTTCGGAACAGTTCGAGTGTATCGTATTTTATATGTTATTATGTCGAATGCCAAATCTACGACTCAATCGAACTAATTTGTAATCGTTATAGTCGTGTAATTCAGTTAACGATAACAATTTATTTTTTTTATATCGATTCGTAAAAGTTTTCTGGATGTTCTCCTTTTTTTTTTTTTTTTTATTTCTAGTGTATGTGTGTAATGTATAAAAGTTGACTCGTTGACTGGCGGCGAGGCCGACACCATTAATCATTCTTGCGACTCTTAACGGTTAGCTTTTTACCGGTTGTATAAGGTGACTGTCGCCGGCAGAGTGTACCTCTTGGCTTTCACCCCAAACCACGGAAATTCACAACCTTATAACGTAGAAAACCCTCGGCGCTCAAATGCTCCAGTGAACCGCATCATCGATAAGAAAACACTAGATTCCGATACACCCGACTAAGGGTTCACCAAAACGATACACGATCTCGACACACACACGCACACGAACATTGCACCTAACAAACTGCCAACCTTCGAGGCACTTCTACCTGCCAAAACATTCGACGGGGTTGGAAACCTTTTCGTAGCCTGTTTCGGACGTGAAAACCTATGTTTATACCCATACACCGTATACGTTCCACACGTTCTATGGGTTGCGTGGAATATCACGATTGATTCATCCAAACTACCGCGATCAACTTCGCAGGGAATATGAGAGAAGAAAAAATCGGTAGCTCAAGGGCGTTCGGAAGCTGCTATTTCAAAGTCTGATGAAAAATAATGAATTTTTTCTATCTGTTTATTCATTATTGTCTTCTTATTTATTTTTTTTTTTTGTTTTTTGTTACATCCACAGTGATTTCTGAATGGAACAACACCGACGAAGATATCATCGAGTTGGGGCGGAACAGAAGCACCATTGTACCCGGTGCTACCGGTAGTCCATATCAAAATAATGAGGGTCCACTTCAGAGGGACGAAGTCAAAGCTACTTTCAATAACAATGACGCTACGAGAAGTGACAATAATATCTGTAAGTCTGAAGATGAAGAGATTCCTTCGATACGTACAGCTACGTATTTTATCTCATTTGTTTTCTTTCTTCTTTCTAAACTAGTCAATTTTTTTTGCTCCTCTTTGTTTTTCCAGTTCCGGACAAGAGCAAGGAACCGGAATCGCGTCAGTTGATTGGTTTGGTGATCGGTATATTGACCACTGTAATCGTGATGCTGCTGGCAGCTATTACGTTCATATTTTATCGTAACCAAAGATTAAAAGCTACTCTTTCACCAGCGACGTTTTACGACCAAAATGAACAACAGTTGCACCCAGCGGAATTAAAGGTGAGTGAAGCTTCCGATTAGTTTTAATTGTTCGCTACGGTGTTTAATTATAATTAATGAAAAAAATGAATTCGGACTTCGAAGAGTCTAGCTAAAAATAATCGCCTTGTAATGAGCATTCATGCGTAATTCCGATTCCTTATCATTGACGAAAATTTCAAGCTCCGAATTCGAGGACGAAAGCTAAAGGTTACAGCAGGATCTTTTTTTTTGTTTTTGTTGTCCAGCAATTTCCACTTTTTTTTCCTCTTTTTGAGGATCTTATAAATTTCATCTCTTACAGCGAATATAGGCTCAAGTTTCCCCGCTCGGACAACTTCATAAATTTTCTCTCTCACTTTTCCCACGCGATGTTAAAGGAGTGAAAATTTCTGCTACCAACGACCTTGGCAAGCACCATTCAATGCAATATTATTCCTGTTGAAAACCTTTTATTGGGTTTCGCGTACCCGGGGTGACTTCACTTAATTAGTACCGAAGGTGTTCCATCGGGGATGGTGTGCGGCTGCAAGTAAGACAGATGAAAACAAAAAAAAAAAATGAAATAAAAATGTTAAAGAAGGGAAAAGAAAGCTTCGTAGAATCCTCCAACGAAGAATGAGAAGTACAGTGGAGTCTGGTGAGAGAAACGTTCGAGACGACGAAGGCATCTATAGTGTCACGAACGACCCGCGCTATCGCCATCACTCATTGGGTTTCCACTTGGCTTTCTTTTTTCTTTTTTTTTTTTTTATTATTTCTTTTTTCTCTCTTCGTCGTCTCCCGCCTAGCTCCTTTCTCTCTCTCTCTCTCTACTTTTGCTTCCGTCTTTCTATTCTCCTGTCTCATAGTTTTACTCCCGGGCGCATTAACCACCTGCTACCCCGTTTCGCCTGTCTTACTACAGCCGCACCATCCCCCATCTACAACTAAATTCTACGTTCCTCCTGCTCCTTCTCCCTTCTGACAACCAACATGGAACATGGGCATAGTTTAGTTTGACGTCTACCCCTAAAGCTGGTATAAGCTACCGTTTTAAAGGCAAAACGTCTGCATTTTTTTGTGTGGCAGGATCGTCCTCAGAATCTAGTATTAAATGTGATCAGCTATCCGGATCCGAGTCCACGGAACCTGTCGTTATCTCATTTTGAATCTAATCAGATCTGATCAGATCTGAAAGTTCTCGAATAAAAATCCAATTAACCACCGCGGTTCCGAAGAAAGCAGAGCGTATATTTTCAGGCTGTTCGATATTCGACGTTAAATCGTGTCGGATTTTATTTTCTTCAACTAAACAATATACAGGAAGTACATTATTGAAATTTGTTTTTTTCCGTTCGATAGATTTCACGCTATGTTGCAAAGAGCAATGCTCAGACCGCTTCTTTTTTTTTTTTTTTGTTGTTGTTTCTTTTTGGTATGACGAAGAGAAGATAAATCTAGTTGGTTTTTTCTTCATTTTTTGTTTTTCGTAAATGGCGACGCGGTGCATCAGCAGTTTGTTGCAGACGGCGTGAAATTAATTCGATTGAATACGGATCCGTAATTGCTCGACGGAATTGCCGTACGTATACACATCATAAGTATAGCGTGCAACCGGTGATAGTCAGTACGTGGTCACTTCCGTTAAAATTTTGTGCAAGTGGTCATGACCCAGAAACTATTTCACACGTTTCAACTTCCGACCCACCCTGCAATCTTCTGCAAAATTTCACATACATAGAAAGAGAGGAAAAGAGATAATACGGACCGAGCATCCGCGCAACGTAGGTAATCAGAGCTCGCGGGTCGAGTTCCGCAATTGTAAAAAAAAAAAAAAAAGAATTTTTCCAGCTGGTGAAAATAAAACGTTGGTTCATCATATTCTCGCGGTGCGATTCCCTCTTTTAGACTCGTGCGCGAAGCTTTCGTAGATTCATCCGCATCCGTTCGGGTTGAATGCGTAATTTCTTTCGTTATTTACTTTTTTCTTTTTTTCACCACCCAGTTTTTTGTTATTTTCATTCATTTATTCTCCTTCCTTTTTTCTCTCCCATGTTTTTTCACGGCTAAATGAAACGCGGGCGGTAAACTTCCGGAACAAAAAAATTGAAGTTTCTATATGTACGTAGGATATGGGTATGAATTTGTAAAACGTGTAATCGTGAAATTCAACAAAAAAAAAGACAATCGAGAACGAGGAAGAGAAGAAAACCTTTTGTACGACGGCAAAATTTTCGCATGCGCATGCCGATAGGTACGGTTTTGCGATAAGTGTAAATATATAAAACTCAACGGGATCGAACTACCAATTCCGATCGTATAAACGTTTCACATATATAGTACGTAAAATATGCATAGAATATGTATATGTTTCGTTTAACCTAATTTACACAGACCCTGATATCCGGACGTGCCTATACGGCAGATATTATATCGGGTATAGGGTGTATTGGAGTTCCGCGTAATATTCGCACGTACTATCATATCATATGCAATGGTACATTCGTATATATCTATATACCTATTTACATGTATACAGGTAGGTACATTGATACATATACACACACCTGTACACCTACTCCTCCGACTCTTGATCGCGTGTGTAAACATAACGTGCAGATTTGTTTAAGCACACGTCGGCTTACCGCGTAGTAGATATAACTACATGAATATATTCACATTACGTACCTACATATCTATACATATATAAAGGAACGTGCGATACATGCATGTTTTACATCTTCAACCTCCGTAACATGTATTCAAACACGTGTGCTCGTATGTATTTTGTAGATTACATATACGTATATATATCTACATGTATATATTTATGTATGTATAATCCGAAATATCCTGCGAGCGTGCGCAAACTTTAATCTCGAACGTTCAATTCTATTGCGGTTAGCATTCGCTTCCGAAAGATACGACTTTGCCAACAACCATGAAGAGAAGGAAGAGACCCGACCATGAAGAGTTCTGGAGGCTCGGAGTAGGGTGGGGGGAATTCGGGGACGCTAAAAGGCGAACTGGAGGGGTAGTAGAGGGAGACGGGTACGTACAGACCCGTGTAGAATCCTGATGGCTAAGTGGTTATCTTATCTTAACGGGCTGCAGCATCTCGGCGTCCCCCTCAAACCGTTCCTCCTCCCAACCCGCTAACGCGCCCTAAACGGAAATTAACACCACCTCTCCCCCCCTCCTCCTCCTCCTCCTCTTCGCGCCGTTCTCATCCCCTAACATTCTCTGGTTGTCGCGTCGCGGCGACGAAGCTACGTACAAAAATCAATGGGTGTACTGATATCATAACCTGGCTCGCGAGCTTTGCAGCAATCTTGAAAAGAGAAAAGAGAGAAGGTATAATATACGTACGGTATATATTTGTATAGGTACGACATACCTATAATACACTTATCGTACGTAAAACCGCGTCGTCGTCGAGTCTTATCGTTAGTTGTAACTCACAAATTGTTTGTTATAAAAATGTTAATTTCCTTATAAGAGGCGAGTGTGTTAGTTGATTATCGAATCAAATGCTACACATACAGCGCCGACGGTGCGACTTCGCAAGTATATGGCGTAATCGTTTTTTCACTTATGCGCGCGAGAAACAACTATAAAGACTTTATATATATAACACGGAATGTTTTGAGATAAAAGAGCAACTGAATCTCTTCCACTTTCTCTTTTTTTTCTCTCTCTCTCTCGTGTACACCGTTCCTATTTACCCTCAACGATCGCCCTTAGTGTCGACCAATAAACGAACTTTTATAGCTGTTCTGGATTTTATGCCGCATTTGGTAGGAGCAAACGAGCATAACGAATTCAATGTGAAGAGCCCCGCGGAGCTAACGGGAGCCCGGTACACTTGAGAGATAAAAAGAAAGAGAGAAAAAAAAAAAAAACAGGAAAAGAAAAAACAATTTAATCGTTTTATATCCACCTCCGTAGATATCAAGCTTGGAGAAATCGGAAACGGAATAATATTTTCGAATGAAATTTATAATTCAGAAATTTCATTGATAAATATTTTAAACGATACGAAACAGTTGTGAAAAATTTTTCACTCGTTCCACATGATCGCTGTGGTGTAATCACCTGATTAGATTTTTTTTATATACATTAGTTTGAACTATTTGATTAATCTTTTTTTCTCGTTTTTGTTCCTTCGAATTGGAGGATGTATCCTATGAGAAATTAGTATGGGTATAAGCGATGATGCGTTTCCTTTTGTGTAGATTTCAGTTGATGACGCTCAACAGGCGGAAACTACGGAAGACAAGGGTCCGATCTGTCCTCCACTTCCTCCCCAGTACCACCCAACGATCTACACGAATAGTTCTCAACAATCTCGAAACAACTGTACAGATTACAATCCAGGTTAGTATTCAATCATTAGTATTCGTTAAGATCTGAATTTCATACGATCGATAGTTTGCCTAAAAAATGACTATCTAGGACTCTGCAAAAATCCAGTTCTATACAGATGAATTACTTGCTTGTCTCTTAGGTCTTTCTTTTCACGTGTATTCTTATAAAAATCGTTGCAGCAGTCAGAATTCTCTCTGGGGAATTCAATTTCACGTTTCGAATAAACGTGAATAGGTTCACTCGTTTTCGGCCAACAAAGCTTCCCGAGTAAAGTGTGACGTCCGGTATACGCCACTCGTTGGTTGATCTCTTCAGAAAACGCACAATAGCTGTATCAGAGGAGACAGGAGACGACAACGAAACTATAGATACGCTCACTAAACTTATCTTCTACTCACCAGAAATACGTTTCCTGAGTCAGCGATGGAAAAATGATTCCACGTATATTTGTGGGAACTATATATTTATCTACATTCCGAGAAAAATATTACTGCGGAGGAGTTATAGTGCAAAGTGGAAACCGATTGCCTATTCCGAAAGCAAAAAGATCATGCGTTAAATTAATTTAATTAAATGCTCAAAAATGTAAAACTGAACGCCGAGGATTATCAGAATCTATGAGAAGATAAAATGTCCGAGGTGTAACAGATAATTTCTTTTATAAGGAATTTTCTTTTTCTCATTTTTCATTCCATGGTTTTGGTATTCGCGCAACGTCTGAGCATTTAATTATTTTTTCCTTTCTCCTCTTCAAGCTAAAAATCGTAGGCGCGCGGTTGGTGGCAATTTTATTTTTCTTCACTCACCGAGTCTAGACATATTCCTCAAAGATGCCGATATTTTTTCTCATAGGCTTTAACGAGATAACTAGTCCCTTTTTTTTCGACGTACGAATTACTTGTAACCTTTTTTGGTGAAAAATGGTAATTGCAACATCGATGTAAAATGTAACGGCCGTGTTTTCATGCGACTGATGAAAAAAAAAAACTTGTACTTTTTGACTCCGGTTTCTTTTGCTTTTTTTTCTCCATGCATCTTCTACACCGACGAAAAAGGATTGTTCAAAAAAATAAAATCAAGTCCGAAGTAATTCGTAGGGAAAGCCATGAAAAAAAAATTTCACAAGTTTGAGCAAATAAGATTACGTGGTCGAAGAAAAAATATGTATATTAAATGTGTACAGCGAGGGCTCCGACATTTTATTTTCCATAAATTCTATGTGTATATGAATGTTGGACTACACATTGCAGAAGGACCTACGGAATTGCAGCAGCCCATAATCCCGCTGCTGCTGAACTCTGCCATTAATATTACAAGACCAATACCACCGGTCGAGGAATATCAGTCGAATCCACCCCCCATACCACCACCTCCGGAGAAGTACTACGCCAGCACGGAGATCTGCAAGGTAAGTCTGACTTTGCCAAAGTCGAGTCAAACCTCACTCAAGACCGATGACTGCCCAAATTTCTCTTTTTTTTTCTTCTCTGCTCCACCATCTTGCGGGAGCAGTGGGGGTGGGGGGCTGACTTTTTATTTGAAAAAAAAAAAAAAACCACTCAACCCGTGTATACCAAAACAAAAAACGGGAATGAACTTTCCATCCCCCGGGTTGAAAATTCTGCACTTTTCACCCGCTTCAATGGAACTCTAAACAAAGTTTACATACTTATTTTGGAAGAATGTTCTTTTTTTGTATCCTTCATTGTTTTTTTGTTTTTCTCATTCCGGGAGACCACATGTAGAGCGAGCGTATATTCCAAGGGCCGGAAAAGAGAGGAAAGAAGAAAAAAAAGAAATCATAAATAAAAACAATACACAAAAGTACAAAGTTGCGCACTTGGTATCCCCCTTCAGGTTCACTCTGCTCACGCTCGGCATTCTGGATTGTAAAAGGGAAAATTAGGGTGGATGAGTTCAGAGTATTACGTATGCATACCTAGACAGTCTACAGCGCGGCAACGGACGTGAAAATTATTTTAATTTTCTGGGGAGCAAGGGGATTGTAAAATTCGGTCAATTTTTTAGTGATCTGATGGTGAAAAAAAACAAATACATATTATGCATACTTTTTTTGGGAAATTTCATTTTTCTTTCCTTCTTCATACACCCTCACCGCAACACGTGAAGTAGAGACTTCTCGGAACCACCCTGATTCGTCTGCCAAAAAGGCGTAACTAGGACAAAGAAAAAAAATCTGATTAAAATATTTCAAATTTTGATGATTTTTTTATTTGGCTCACGCATCCTTGGGTTTTGGTGGGTTGCTCATTGCTGCGCAAGAGAAATAATTAACTAGGTGAATTCCTCGATTGACCAATCTAAACATGCTGCGTACGTGCATAGGACGTTTTGTACATATGTGACTAGAGAATTTCTGTTTCGAAATAATACGCGACATCTATACCCGGATCAAGTATTCCAGTTCTCACTATCGTAGTATATCTATATGACTTTACACATACTGTCGGAGTTTATGAAACACTAAACAATGTTGGGTTACTGCTAATTAATTCCGTTTCGGAAAATTGTCTCGACTGGTTAAATAATATCAGGTTTGCCCTTTACGGCATGATCTGGATTTTCGTACAATCGACCAGGATTCAGCGGAAATGAAACCAACCGCATACCCAACTGCCCTTAGGTGGTAAAGCAGAAAACTCAAAACCACATCCAGCTGCTCTTCACAGCGCTATTAAAAGTTGTACACACCGTAATAGCATACATTTGTTTTTTGTGATTTTTCGTTTCTCTTTTACAATTCTATTTTCAACCTACATCCGACCGCAAAGGTACCTCTGCGTTATACTGTTATATCATATTTTATATAGACTTGTTAGGGAGAATCCTGCGCGTATGTACCTGAAACTAAACCACTTCTAGAAACGCCGACGTTTCGTACTATGCATTTTCACGTTGTTCCATCCCGGATGTGCGTATATGATAATGCGTACATACAGGTATGCATATTTTATACGTTATTGTTAAACTTCACAGAATATGATATTTCTCGAAGGGTTTTACGTTTCGCAGACTTGTTAATCATCCCAGAGAATCCCTGGATTGTATAAATGATATGTATGATTGATATGTTTTCGAATTTTTTCTAATCCTTTATTTCTATACGTCCGAAGTAGATTTATTACCTGAATTCTTTTTTGCTTTCCGACTAATCTCCTGTTGGGATTGTTCAAGCCTTTTGACCCATAATCGTAATGAACTTTACTCTGGGTAAATTGACGAGGAGATGTTCGCGGTTTGTTTCAGAGTCCTCTTCCGCCTCTTCCTCCTTCGCCGACGCCGAGTACGCCGCCACCACCTAGCGCTAAAGCGTCGAGTAGCATGACGAGCTACAGTCCCGAGGATATGCTAACCGAAGAGGAAGACGAGGATACCGGGATCTTTGATTTTCCTCGTGAAAGGTTGAGCATTGTTGAGAATCTCGGAAACGGTACCTTCGGTGAAATTCACCTATGCGAGGTCGACAGATTCCCGGGGTACGACGAAGTCTTCAGAAACACCGGGAGTGACCTTGTCGTCGTCAAATCCCTCCGGCCGGGGTCTTCGGAGACTCTTAGGTTCGTATATGAGAACAGTAGGTAATAGTACATAATATAAATCTTATACCCTTAAACAGTTGATCGCGGAATTCAGGTAACGCGATTCAACGGTTATATCCTTTTTCCTGTAACCTACTTTTCCACCCGGGAAATTCCATGTAAGGTACTCCAGAGTATATATATACATAAGCAAGGCTCAACGCGTGATCGGCTTACGTAAAATTCTTCTTATCAAACACCGAGCGAACTGCCCACCCGATTATAGATTCCATCTACTACACCTACTTCTACCTATTTATATATATTTATATACGAAACTTTGATCGAATTCGGGGAACACAAAGCTCGATAAATGATCAAAACAGAATTTCACGCCGTGCAAACGGTATAACTTCGTGTTTTTTTTGTTTTTTTTTTTCATACACCGTTCGAATAACATGATGGGATATCGTTTGTCATGTTACAGGATAGAATTTCAAGAAGAGGCAAAAAGATTGGCGAGACTTTCGGATTGGAACGTAGGAAGATTGCTTGGAGCCAGTCTTGAGGATGACCCGATGTGCATGGTCCTCGAATACGGGGAGTTCGGAGATCTCAATCAATACCTACAAAGCCATATAGCTGAGACCTCCACGGTACACACGGCCAAAACGTTAAGGTAAATCCAATTTTCAAGCTAATTGTGCCGCGGCTGCTTCTGCTGCAGGGGCTTATTTATTATTTAATCCTGAGGCGATATCTTCTACCAAGTAACGTCTGGAATCTATAAATTCGAGAATCGCGACAGACTGCAGAATATCGAGTTCAAAACTCCAAGTTGTCTGAAACAAATCGAGAGATTATATACTTAACTTTTTTGCTTTCTGTTTTTTTCTCGTTTTTTTAATTTTTCTCCACAGTTAAATTTCAGATAATCTGAAATACGCTCTTGCCAATCTCGTGTGCATAATAACCCAATTAAATTCTCGAAAAAAAAAAATACATTTAAATCCGTTTAAATTCGTCTCGAATAAATAGTTGAGAATTATCGTTATGACCTTATCTATTTTTTTGTTTTGTTTTTTTATATACTTTAATCCCTTTTTTTAACCACGTCTTGAATAATTTTTGTGGTGTAAAATTATCCGAAATTTGAAATCTTCCCACGATCTCCTCCCTCCCCCCTTTGCGAATGAGATCCGCGCGTGCAACCGCGTTTTTAAACAATGGAAATTATAAAACTTGAATATCATTATATTGTATGTACAGTATATATATATTTTCCCCCTGCTTTCGTTGTAATTCTGATCGCTAATTATGGTAATGATCTCTTTTTTTTTCTTTTACTTTTTTATCATTATTGCGCTCATTTATTTCGGTATCTAAATTGGAATGTTCCGAAAAATATGAATGAGGAACGATCCAAGGATTGAATCGTTGAATGGAATTGAGAAAACAAATTTGGTTACAACTATTTTTCCAGCTTTGGTACCCTGATGTACATGGCAACCCAGATCGCCTCGGGAATGAAATATCTGGAAGAGATGGATTTCGTTCACAGAGACGTCGCGACGAGGTAATTAATAATAAACTGACCTTGCCGGATTATGATGAGCAAAAGTACCTAAAATTCGACACACGCATATAATGGAAATTCATCAATTGCACAATTATTTTTCAAAATTGTTGGTTACGGCACTATTCAATGTGAATCATCATATCGAGGGCTTATTACTGAAAGGACGTAGCCCACAAGAAGTGTAATGTGATTAAGTGGTACAATAATTCATCCGCTTTCATTAACTGCACGCTCCATTTTCTCAGCCATTAAAACTCACAAGTGTAAAATGTGGTGTTGCAGTTAATTGAACACTGCATATTATTGCCTAATAGTTACGCTAATCTTTCGGTGTTCAATCCTACGTTGCAAGTGGTCTCGATATCGTAACGTTGCCGATAAGAAAACCACTGATTCTAACCGCTAATTATCATTGATTTGTTTTTTACAGCGCATAATGAGGTAATTAAACCTATCGCGAGTCGACCTTGAAAAACTATTATTCATGGATATAATACTAGGATATAAATGAATGGTGGTTGGGGCGGGTGTGGGATGGGGGTTGGGAGAAGGGGTGAAAGGGGAGGTTAACTAGTTGACGTTACGCGGTGTTTGACAGGTTGAGTTTGAAAAAATAATTTACGAGGTAGAAAATGAAAGCAAGGCAGGCAGGCAGGCAGGCGTCGGCAGAACGCGTTCGTTGATTAACTGAAAGTGCAGAAGCTGGGTTAGGTTTTATGCGTATATACATAGGCATGTATATATAGTATACGTATATACAGGTAGAAATAACGCTTACAGCGCGGGTGGTGGTAGGATCGCTTTATTAGAGTAGTCCATTGTTTTATCGCCAGCCGATTAGAGAGGGCCAGGTGGCTGGTTCGTCCCGGCCGATTCCTTGCCTTCCTTCATCCCCTTCCTACTGGCCCACCCTTGTCCCCTTCTCTTCTGCACCATTTTGCAGACCGTACGCCCGGTACTTCGGCAATAGGAACGTAACACACGCCGGGACAACATGGCGCCAAAAGTGCGCAAGCCAGCTCTTTAGCCACTGCCATTTACTATTTAATGAAGGCACGTGTTCGAATTATTAACTGTAATAATAAACCTTAATTATAATACCCTTAGGTATTATGTACCCCACTAAACTGCTACGTTGATATTAATTGTTCTGATTTATAATATCGAAACGAATTTAGAACACCCGTCTCATAATGCACGCGAACTAAACGCGATCGAACCTACTCGCCGCTTTCCCGCAGCTCGTTCGATATACTATAGAGAAAAAACAAAAAAAACGATTCGACATCGCGAAACACCCGGTATAATATACATAGAAAAACGAAAGCTACGAAATCATTTCATTTATATATTTAATTTTTCTTTCTTCCCTTCCGCTTTTCATCGCGATTTTTAGTACTATCACCACCATTTTTCAATACCAATTTAGTCGTATTACTAGAGCGTAGAATTTTCAAATTTCTCGTTCCAATATTATATTAGATACAGGTACTCAGTTTCTGGGTATGCAAATTCTGGTACATACGTATATGTGCGCGGATTATACACATCACGTATCGTGTTTCACCCCATGCAGCTCATACAGGTTTTAAAACGGGTATTTCGAACACCTAAAATGAAATAAAACAAAAAAAAATAAAAATGAAAAAAGATAAAAGAAATAAAGAGCGGCCGTGCGGGTGATCGATAACATATTAAACGTTATAATAATAAAATAAAATAATATACGTATACACATCGTGCATAGGTAACTGCTTCGTACAGGGTGATTAAAAAATTACATGCGCAGATTTAACGGCTTAGCAATAAAATTCTAGAGAGCATCAGCTAATTATTCAGCGTGCGTGTATGCAGGTGCATTATACGTACATGAGCATGACTGTTAAAAATTGGGTTTGGATCATTTGAAAAAAAATAAAATTGATAAAATAAAAGTTTAATTAAATTTGGACGGGCTTAATAGTTTGTTGGTTTGGTGGAGCAGAATTTCATTCATATGTACCTACTTGTTACTCGGACGTTCTGCCAATATATGCAATGCATATTTCAGCGCATGATAAAGTGATGGCAAAAACTGCCGGGGCTCTCTAGGTATGCAAAGGCAGAATATTCCAATTTAATATCATCGGTTCATTATAAAAGCAAACAGAATAAACATCGCACAGATATTTCTACGCCAGAATCGTAGGCGTTTCCATGTATATGAATACATATACCTGCAAATATGTAGTACAGATTGTATATAGGCTTATGTACACACGAGTGGATATACATAGGTATATACGTATACATCCGTCTCGAAGTACAGCTTCTTCGGCTGTAAACCAACGGAACTTGAAAACCACTTTCAGAAATTGCCTGGTGACCCGAGGCCACGGAATCAAGGTGTCCGACTTGGGACCGGGAAGAAGACTCTACGCAGCTGACTATTTTCGCATCGACGGCCGCCCGCCCCTTCCGATTCGCTGGATGGCCTGGGAATCCATGCTGATGGTGAATATGGTTATCCCTCCTTAATTTTTTCATAGATTTTTTCAAAACTTTTTTACTTATGGTATTACTCCAATTTTTCTCAAACGATAATACCCAGTCAAATTTTCATTGGTAACAAAATCAAATTCAAGATCCACCGACTTAGTTCTACATATTTTGTACATAAGATAACGGGGTGGGTCTCATTAAACTTTTGAAAACCTGAAGCTTTGATTGGATAAAATTCATGCCACCTTCATTTTTAAATTAAGTAGGGTACAAATGTATGTTGCAACGGGAGAATCGTGTAGACTATATATCTGTGAAATACAGTAGGTATAGTAAGCTTCCAAAACGACGCGACGAGTAACATTTAGCATACATTTGCATAGCCGCTTCAAATTGACTAGGTCATTAATGTTTCATTATTGCCCATTATTTATCCGAAAACGCCATTAACCCTCTACTAATGAAACACATTTGGTTCTGCGTGCACGAATATAACGCTACGAGGCGGCACTACCGCGGCGAGTTCTATGCGATTGCTTTAAATTATCACCGCGACCGAACCCGTCAGGCTAACGAGGTTTCGACACTAATTTAGCGATAAAAACATTTCGCTCCGATTCACTTCACTTATCAACGCTCGATGACGACGATGATACACAACGTATCCTGTCGAGTCTTGGAAAATTCTTAATTTTTTTTGGGGTTTTTTTTTGCCTCCATTTTTCATTCCCTCGTTCAGCCCCATCGAAAATGGCGCAGGCGCTGACAATTACGGATGCGTATAATATATTTTTTATCGAAAGTTAAAAATACGTTAAATTTCCCCATAAATTATATTTAGGTGTATACGGGATATCGGTACTAATTGGGTAAAGTTTTTGAAAATTATGGGCGCAAGTAAAATTATTACCCTGAGAGTCGACGACGTTGCTTGACTGACTCGTGCTTGAAGGGATTAAGCTCGTTGGAAAAGCAGCTCGTGAGAAATTTCATGTACCTACACTCGAAGGGAGAAACACCGCTAATTAATATTCTCGTATAATCCAGGGGAAATATACCTCGAAAAGCGACGTCTGGGCTTTCGCTGTTACCCTATGGGAGGTGCTCACCTTTGCGAGGGAACAACCCTTCGAGGAATTACCCGATCATCGAGTAGTTGAAAACGTGACGCATTTCTACCAAGACACTACCAGGAGGGTGAGTCCAAAAAACAAAGAAATTTTTTCTCTTCTCTTTCGTTTTTCCTTCGTTTCTCTTCAGGGATATCTCACGGAAATCCGAGGAGCGTTTTTTTTTTTAATATTTTTTTTGGTATTTTCTTCTCCTTTGAATCACTAAAACATAAATTAATGAAAGAGAAAAAGGCGAATTCTTCCTTGCTACTCGAAAAGAAAGAAATTGGAAGAGTTCCTCGTGATCCGTTTACGAGGTTTTTTTTTCCCCGAACTTTTGCAGTTCATCGTTCTCCCCTTGCCGAAGAATTGCCCTAAGGAAATATACGATCTGATGTGCGAGTGCTGGCAACGTAGCGAAACGGACAGACCAACGTTTCGGGAAATTCATCTTTTTCTTCAACGGAAAAATCTTGGTTACAGACCGAACAACAACGTCACTTGATACAGAGAACTGGAAGGTTGGAATTTAATCCGACTTTCAATGATCGGAGAACTTAACGGAAATTGGTGGGGAACGTCCTCAATTGTTAACGATAAAAATTGAGCTAATAAAGTGCAACCGCTTTGATCGGTCGAATTATCCCAAATAATCGAACGGAATAATTAAATAATCAATCGATTCGAACCAATACGGTCATCTGCAGTACCAAGTGGACTGGACCAAACAAATCACTCTGAAAATTCATCTTGGTCGGATGAAAAAAAAAACGGAGATAATTAGCAACGACGTCTACAAGGATCAACGCCGCTGAACGATGTAAATACCGCGGATCTTTAGGATCCAAAAAAGCGTATAGAATGTGAAAAAAGAAAATATACATACACAGATATAAATTGTACAGAGGGATGACGGCGACGCGCGTTGCGATCCATTTATTGATGATGAAAATGAAAAAAAAAAAAAAATCTAGAACGCAATTACTGTTGATTTTAATTTTTTTTTTAACTTTTATTTATAAATACGATACAACGTCACGGATATAATTACTTTCGACGATCTGATCAGAGACGCTGATGATCTACGCCCGATGATTTTTTAAGAACTAAATAAAAATTAAGGTAAAAACCAACGAGATACGTACATAAGCGATATACCTGCAGCTATATCTAATGTGCAGAGTTTCGTTTCCTAATTATACAGGGATAAAAGTTCAATTAATCAGGTCATGCGAGCCGGTAATTCCCCTCAGAGATTGTAAATATATATAGACCTCTACGCATATATCTACATGTATACGTATATACATTTATATATACGTATATATTTAATACAAGCAGCAGCAGCTCAACTCAGCTCAGCAACTCGCTCCACTTGGAGTGATTAATTATGTGTTTCGAATTCCGTGAAGAGAATTACATACTTGGCAAGAGCTTTAAAACATGCTGATGAATGAGACCCGATTGATCACAATTAGGCTCTGCGTATATGTACACATATATAATATCCGATACATGACCCTTACGTACGTACATATACATAAAACCCTTCCATCGTTAAATTTTTACATATTCTCAGAAAAATTAATTTCGCGCGTTCAGGACTACCGGGATTATCCTTGGTACGGTGTACCTAACAGATGTCACGAGGGATGAAAATGTGCGATGTGTCCGGTGGATCGGTGTACATGTACGTTATACGCTCGGTGAGGTTGATTGTGAATCGCTTCGCGGCCAAGCTCGCTTGGACAACTTTCCATAGCCGGCCAAGCTACTCGAAAAAGTTGTCCAAACGCGCACTTGGCCGCGAAGCTATCCAGAATCAACCTGAACGGGCGTACATATAGATTCGGCCTCCTTGGGACGTCCGCTTAGCTTCCCGGAGGCTGTAATACTGACGTTTGTAACATTCATGTGTATAATCCGTTTCATTTGATAGGATTCCAAGGCATCATCTCCATAACCGAATCGTAGAACGCTATATCATACAATCGTATCGTATCGAGTTAACCTGAACATTGTCGGAGTCAAACTCGCTAATGCTACATGAACTCCGTATAGAAATTTCGCGGTAAATGCCGAACGATATAGTTGAACGTTACACGATTTGCCAAAAGCTAAACTATATGCCATCTACATAAGTAATACACGGACGGAATTCGTGTACGAGTCTGTACGGAGACCAGCTATACATATGTACAAATTATACATATACACATGTGTATATACCTACCTGTTTTGCTCGGTACACTGTTTAACTATTAATTCACCGTGGAATCCAGCGACAATTGTACTCATTGTGAATCGGTATACCCGCGGAATTCAACATCCGACCAACCAATCGACCTACAAACTAGACCGACTAGACTTCTGCTCTCCTATCGCGCGGGGCGGACTACATTCGCTGGACCGTTCGCTCTGTAGGTAGATCACCTACGAAATGAAATTAGCCGTACACAGGTACGTACAAACGATGAAATTACACCCAGCAATTGCATTCAAAATATTCACCACAAAGCACGTTCGAAGTTCCAACTATACGAAAAAAAAATTTCAAACGGCTCGATCTTTTTCTTTTACTTTCTTTGTTCTTTTGTCTTTTCATTGATTTACGTTCGATGGACGAGATACGATCTGAAAATCGTTCACTCTTATATAATTCTGATTATTTGGGGAAACGTAGAAAAAAAGTTGAAAATTTCAGAATATAAAAAAAAGGACATGTATTTTGAATGTACCGTAAGATCTTTATGAAAGAGGCCATTTATTTCAACGCGGAATGCCCTGTACATAAATAAACATACATAGGTACACCAGAGGATGATCTTTGCATAGATATAACTAGTTAAATTATAATAACAACAATATTCTCGTTATAAAAGGGTCGCGTGTACGTCGCGTTAGTTGGACTTGAATTAATATAGTTGTACACTTTGACATGTACATACAAGAACCTGCAGTAACAGCATGCAGTTCTAGTGCCGGTGAATAATAATAATGATAACAATAACGATAATGATAAAAATGATGATAATAATGATATTATAATAACAAGTTGGGCGGGGCGTCGCGTCGTCGTCGTCGTCATCGTCATCGTCATGATATGTTTATCGCATACATAAAATAGGTTACATAACATAACGATATACTCTAGCCGTACTTCCGGTATACGTATCCGAAATCAGAAGCCTTGATGTTTATGGGAGAAAAAAGAAACGAACAAACAAAATCACAAGATAAAATGCAAAAGAAAGACAAAGAGAAAACCGATAGCGAACCAAGAACATATAAAAATTAAATAATGAAGCTTCATACGTCGAGAAGAATGAATGTTTTCTTATAATTCTTTCACGATTAATAATAATGACGCATGCGATGTTACGTATGGTATATTTCTAGTTGTATACATATAGTTATGTAATATAAAGGAGAAAAAACTAAGAGGACTATATAGGTTTATTTAATTTTTAAGCTTAAAAATGCGCTTAGCCCAAGTGCATGAATATTTGACAATACCATAGTGGTTGCAGAATTGAATTAACAAAAAAAAAAATATATATATATATATATACATACATGAATATAAATATAATATATATAAATAATATAAAAATTGTTGATACGAAGATGTTGAAGAAGATGAGCAAAAGAAGAAAAAAAAAAAAGAATAAAGATATTATATATAATAATAATGAATTCGATAATTGAATTATTTATAAGAAAAAAAAAATGATGATATTTGGTAGGTCTTAAAAAACAAATTATGTCTTATATAATACACACGTGCAATAGTTGTCTTGAGGGCTTACGTTTTTAATACTGGCATGGAAAAAGGCAAAACAAAAAAAAAAACTAAGGAAATATTTTCCTCATTTTCGCTTGTAAATCGGTCGACATCATTATAGCTGTTGATAATTTCTAATGGTAATAATGACATTATTAATAATAATAATGATAATAACAATAATTATAATAATCATTGTAATGATTGATCATATACCTATGTGAGCTGTAGGCTTTGAAATGCACCCTATCATGTACTAATTGAATATAATGTATCATCATCATCATCATCATCATCGCTACCCTTCAGACAATAACGACCCGTAAAGAACCAACAAAAAAAAATGTTATTAATATTACACCGTTCGAAAAAAAAGGAGAAATAAAAACTTATTAAAAATTGGCATCGCTATCAATTCGTATCGGTTTCATTACGATAATGACATCGATTGGTTCACCTTAGTTTTATTCGTGCGATATTTTATCTGAAATTTAACGAATTTTTGGTTTTTACGAATTTTTGGCGAATTCAATCTTTGGCCGATGCATCGCATAGATTATTACATATACATATAGATAGACGAATGAATAAATGAATAATTATATACGTATAGTATATAACTATATACAAATTGATACATACGCGTATATGGTATATTAAAGTTATATTGTAAGAAATATTAGGTGCTCGATTAAATTTTTGAAGAATGAAAAAAAAAAAGGAAAATACAAATGAATAATTATACCGATACTAACGATGTAAAATTGTGAAGACGAAGACATAGAAAAAGAGGAAGAGCATGAAATACATAATATATTAGAAGAATTGCAGCTGGATATATATATAGAAAATCGTTTAATTGCCTATTGAAATGAGAAGGAGAAAGATAAAACAAATGAAGTGGAAAACGTTCGTTCCTGATATACCTATATCGGAGAGAATTCTATATATAATATATATTAACACACGCTGCGCTGCGTTTACGAATAAGAATACAAAAATTAATAATAATAATTATCATGATAATATCTAGTCATGGAAGAACAAAAAATGAAACAGCGATGTTCGAAACTCGTACATATCCTGATCTGCACAATAATGAATAAATAATTAAATAGTTTAACGAACGAATAAACAAATAAATAAAAATTGATACAAAGAATTATAAATATTATAGTAATAAGAGTACATTTATTATGCGGTCAGAGTCTATAATTAAATTATTATTATACATATGACATATACCTACGTTATTAATTAATGCTGAATAAATGAAGAAAAAAAAGAAAATTAAGAAAAGGAGAACAAAATCACAATGCAGTCGTTTTGAATGTACGTACATACATTTAATGGAACATCACGTTGAAAACCAATTTAGAAAAAAAAAATTGACTACATACATTACAATAATTCATGTAATCTACGGCACAATATACACATAGATATACATATATGATATAACGCTCTTCAAATAGTTTTGTATAACCACCAAGATAACGAGATGAAGACAAAAAAAAGGAAGAAAAAAACTGTTTCTCAACTTTTTTTATGTCAAAATATATAGTGCGGCAGCGTAAATTATATATATCGTTACAGTTCTGACACGACGATATCGGTACTCGCGCGAGTCGAAAATATAGGAAATAAGAGTAAAAAAATTTTTTTTTTTTTCAAAAGCCCAAAAGAAGAAGAAGAAGAAGGAAATGATAAAACGTTAAAGTTCACGTCGGAATAAATGGCCAAACCGTGGAGATGCATGATCCATTTCATCCCTTCCTCCCTTTACATTTATGGGTTATACCTTTCATCTTTTATTCGACACTCGACGAAACTTTTTTTTATTCGTATATAGATGAAAATTTGACTTTATTCCAGAAGAATTTTTTACTAAAAAATATTCGATCACATACAAACCAGTTCGATATTATAGGTATAGTATTGTTACGTATTTTGTGCAATCGTAACGTCGAAAATGGATGTGGAAGGTAACTATAATTATTTGAAATTTCGTATTTGTTCGTAAATTATATAACTGTGCCCATTATTAATTCGGTCGTTCATCTGACTATATATACCAAAACCGACAATATTAACACGTGTATAATTTTGACTGGTGGCAATCCAATATGAATTTATCATTTGAAAATTCACATTAACTTCGTATACCTATATATGTACTATATATAACGTTATAAAATACATATTTATACAGAAATCACTCCACGCAATTGTTTCAATAGCCGTGGCGTCGATTTTTTTTTTTTTTTTTTTCTTTTTTCATTTGTTCTTTTTTTTTCCTCTGTTCCCCGAAAATGTTTAGGGTATAAATCTGGGCAAGTTATACGTTCTATATACCGTGACCCAAGTGCACGCATCATTGCCGTCCGATTTTCGGATAAATCGGATAGCCGGGAGGCCGAGCTATGTGCTACCTGCGCAGCATTTCATATAGCAACCCTAATTTATCAGTTTACTCTAACGGACCAGCGGTTTACCGATCTGACCGTAGACTTGGATGAACTAGATATCAGCGGAAAATGGAAGGTGAAAATTTCAGGTTGGGTCACGTTAGATTAGGTCGGATTAAGTTAAGATTCGACATGGCGCGTGATCATTAGGTGCCGGAGTTTAGTTAACTTTTTTATTCCAACAACATTGCCACGTGACAACCGATTCACGCACGATCTTAATCGCGTGAGCAAATAAACCATCCGGTATGATTTAGAGGGCTGTGAACGAAAACGGCGTAGACTGTATCGTTTTTTATTTTGGGACGGCGAGAAAATTTCTCCCTCGAAATTCAAGAGAGTTAAAAAACGCATGCCCATGGGATGTGATCGGGCCTCGAACTTCGATTTTTTATGATAGATCATTTTAGGATTCCTGGAAATGGAAATGGCTCTGGGTTAGTTTTGAAAATGTAATAAGGGTGCGTCTTTGAAGAATTATAAAATATGAAAATGCAGAAGGGCGCAGGCATCCGAAGAATTTAATGCTCTCATTCAAAAAACAATCAAATTAATTTATAGTTGAGGTTGAAGGGGGTTCGAAAAAATTCGATCTCTTGTTTTCCTTAATTTTCTTTGAAAGTTACACAAAATCTCTTTTTAGGAGAAAGTTTTATCCCATAAAAATCAACAACGCATTCAAAAGACTGAATTTCCGACTAACTGTAAAACCGACAAAATTAATTTCAATATTCCTAAATTATATCAAAAACTGTACTCCCTTACAAGCAGCATCTATAATTTTCCTGGACTACAACATCTCTCTAGTCTTCGGCCCTCTACATATAAAATAACGTATAAAATAGTGATAAGGAAAAACCAAAACTATAACTAATGTAAATAAATCTATGGATAAAGTTGCGTAACTTATTATATTATACATATTTACAATAAGTTACATATAATATACATATAATGACACTATTATTATAATTATTATTACAATTAATAAAATAGATACATCGATATATACATTATATGTATAATTACGATTACGTATCCTGTATAAATGTTCACGTCTGTTTAATACGTTTGTACATAAAATACATATATACCATGCATACATATAGTATACATATAATACCGTGTAAAAATAATAATAATAATAATAATAATAACTATGATAATGATGATGATTTGTTTTCAATAAATATATTAAACGCTTTGATCGAAGTCTGGATAGATTTTACACCTGGATTGTGACACCGTGCAGCTAAAACTTGTGACTCGACGATTCACTAACCAGTTGATCCCTCTTTATTTCACCTTGGGCGCCAACGCCTACAGGGTTATATCAAACCATCCTATACTGAATGTGAAATCGAGTCGGGATAAAGTAAGTTCTCAACCCTATCATACCTATATGTAGGTATATGTATATTCACAGCCTGCCAGCTCACGAGTAACAAACAAAGGCGAAACGTTTGATGAAACCTCCGACTGACCTGCCCTGAGGATACAGACGGGGGTGGCTACGACCGTTAATTTTAAGTCAGAGATGAATATAATATCCATATCATATACGTCTATGTATGAAAACATGTACTATGGGATAAATTTTACCCGAGGTCGAGGTGAAATCTGTAGCTGATTATTCATTTCATCTAACCTACGCACACGTACGTGTGTGTGATTCTTGGCGTGGGAAACTCCAGGTTGGTAATACGTAAGTAAACTTCTTTTATATTTTATTTTAATTTGGTCTTGCATTTTTCTGTTTATTTTTTTTCCTTCCCCCATGCGAAATGGTAATAACATTTACTTTTATTTTTTGAATTATTCTTCATTCCAACGTTTGAACTTCGGTATACACATAAGCAGACCGCTTGCAGCAGCGACACGACGACGCAAATACTGCTGCAGATGCGGACGCTTTGAATTGTTTGATGAACGCTGCAGGTTCGCCTCGTAGTGCATCATGGGATGTAATCAGCTCACGTACATGGTTATACGTATATATATACACACTTGTGCATGTAGTACAGAGGTGAACGCGGGTGGTTTTGAAAAAAAAATATGCGCACATACACACACGAATGTTTAAATATATAGTTATATGGAAAAAGAAAAGTATCAGGAAAAACCTCAGAGAGAATTAGTTTTTTACACGTGTTTTATTTCATTATTTTTTTTTTTTTACATTATTTTAATTATGCCAACGCCTGACTTGCTTCCTGATAATCTGCCCAGCCAAACGAAGGGCTCATTAACTGGACTGAAGAGATATAGCGACGACCACGTTCTGCGAATTATCCAAGTGAAAGTCTGGCGTATTTTGCATATATTGTGGAAGGGATTACAGTTTTTGTTGATTTTCATTATCGGAAATTTCAGATTTATTGCAAGACTGCGTACTCCGATTTTTCGAACAGTAAATGCAGGTTGGGTAATTCGGTGAGAGAGTGCGGCGGAACTATGGGGTTCGGAAGTTTTTATATCGCGTTCAGTTTACAACAGCTACAACGGTTTTTATGGTTGTAACAGAATTTTTTTATTGCACACGTGTGGAAATATCGCAGTGGTAAACCTCGGTCGTTCATTCGTTATCTTGATAAGAAATCAATACATTGCGTTGCTTCAACTTTTCGATGAAAATCAACATAGACCTCGAGAAAAAAAGCAGATTGGAAATCATCCGATGTGATAAAATTCGTTGAATTTAAGAAGGATTGAAAATACTTTTCTTTTTTTTTTTTTAGTAATAGGTACGTCACAAAAATCCCCTTTGGTCTTGATCTGCGGGCCAGAACTTTTTTGATAAGGACTCTTATTTCTTTGGTGAGAATTAGGTATAGATAATACATAAATTTTCTGAGTGAGATTCGAAATTTGTAAATTTAGTTGAAAATATTTTCACCCTACAGAAACATCAAAGTGTGAAGAGAATCTCTCCAAAGCGGGTGTGTATTACACGTATAAAGGTATACGTATACATAGGAGGTGGGATCCAAGACGCTATAATCCAATGAGGCAGAGTTGGTAAATTTGTTAGAGCAAAAGTCAAGCCTTTGACTCTGATCTGAAACGCACTTCCGTATCACCCCGAATACAATTGAAAGAGCTTTTCCATATCCCCCTCGCGCTTCTTCTTATTCTTATTTTTCTTCTTCTCTTTCTTGATCTACGTGTCAAGGATGAACCAAAGTAAGTGACGTACGAAAGTACGTGAGCCAACATCCCGTTGTTAGTAACAAGGTTTAAAGCACCCTCCGCAAATACATGTACCATAGTCCATAGTTACAGTTACATTCGACTTTTCCAACTTTTTCTATCCCCGTTCCCGTTCCCGTTTCGCCTCCCTGGATGAAGATCGCGCCATCGCGCGTATATAAGGATGTGCAGAGGGTTCGCCCACACATACCGCGTACATGGAGTACATATACCATCTATGTACGAGGTGTTTTCACACGCCCAACACGTGTCCCGTGTCACAAGCTTCGGAGAAAATTATTGGACGTTTGTTCGCCAGGGGAGTAACGTAATGGATCAAGATGTCACACGCGGCCAGGTTATTTTCAAAGTCTATGTATTTATATTATATACTATGTCTATACGATATAACTTCTTCGGCGACATCGGAAACGACCGAAAAACCGCAGTTTCAACCCACGGAGTGACGTCATCCCGAAGGCCTAATCGAGGTCCGCTTTCCCACCTCCCACGGTCAATGGATAATTCTCTGGAGCGTAATAAGTCCTGACGTCCGATGGGTAAAAGGATTTCGGGCTGACTTATCACGTGACGAATAAGAGTTGAATTAGAGGAGTTTCGATTTTATATAATATATAGAACGATGAGATATTGAAATTTCATATCAAGTTTGCAGTACACGGTGTGTACGACTAGCTACTAATATATAGCTAACGTTTAGAGTTAAGTAATGGGAAAACGAAGTAGCTAGTTAATTGCAATTTCATCAGCTGCAAGTGGTTTAAACTTTCCAAGAAGTTGTCTTGAGATATACATACCTATTTACCTCGGGTTATACATACGTATATACACATCCAGTCATAGATGGTTTTAACAACAAGCTTTCAGTCAGTCTCAAAAGTCAGAAATCGATCGCAACAAAGTTCGGAGTACGAACCCGTCGAACTCATTACCGAAGAAACTCACTTACTCGATATACATATTCACGAAATTCTTTTAAACCCCTGACTAAAAAAAAACAGGATAAAGAAATTACAAGACAGCCATTGACAAATGAACACGGATGTAAAGTGATGGGTTGAAAAGATGTCGGCTTACATATTTCTCTCCCCCTCCTCCTTCGCGCCTCCAGCCCCAATAATTTGCAATCTCTTCGGTGTCAATGTTCGTTTCCTGAAAATATAATGACGAGTAGTACACAGACTGCGTATAAAGGTATTTTCTTCTTTCCTCGACCTGAAATTATAGGCGAAAAATCGATGTAAAAAATTAAAAAAAAGAACTTAGCAAACGTGACGGATATTCAAATTTCATTTTTACCTTTACGTTTGCTTTTTTCTTGTCTCATTTCAGCGCGCAAAGCTTCGGATCGGTTCTTGAAGTATATTAAAGTTACTGCACTGCAAAAAAAAGGTGGCCAATAACGTGTTACTTGTAACAGTAAATTTTTTTTTAACATTTCGTTTCTAGTTATCTGCAGTTGGTAACGACCAACCCTTTGAAGATTCACGTCTATCTCTTCTCCTCTGTCACGCAGGAGTTCGTAGTTCGCTTGTGTACGTAAATATGATACAAGTCAAGTACATGTACCTCAAAGGACCGATAACGTGGCACGGGTATGTATAGGTGTGTACGTTGTAGTTACCAACCTTCACTGACAATGAGCTTAAATTTTCATATATATCCTTTCGCCGTTCACCAAGCGTTACAACTTTGCGTTGCTTTCCTCATCCAAGGATCTAGATTATGGCTTCAGATCTCATCTCATTTACTGCCTAGCAACGCTCGCTGTTACGTTTTCGTTCGCCACTTGACTGCAGCAGGTACAAAATATATGATAGGGTAGGTTAGGTATATACGTATGTATGTGATATATATACTATACATATTTCTTGTATAATTTGGTATCCGGTATTGTACAGTGTCAAAATTGAAATACCTTAGTCGAGGGTATTTTACAGCCTTGTGTAATATTTTACCGTGTCAAGAATTCCTTCTTCTTTATGGAATTATATTCGCGTATACCTTCCGTACCCCCATAAAACGATTTTTCTTCGTATAAATCCAGAGTTTCGTTGCCGAACCCTCAAGTTGAAAAAAAAAAAAAAAACGAAAAAAAAAAAAATTAAACCGGGCTGTTGAAAATTGGAAAAAAAAAACAAAAATGAAAGAACTAATAAAATTTAATTGTCAACGACACATCGATCATCCATTCATATAGGTATGTATATCTATGCATACGTTGAATTCTGGATGAGATACCACTCGCTCTTCTTTTGTTTGTTTTAATTAGTTTTCATTTGGCTTTTGGATTTTCGTGATTAAATATTTATACATCGTGAAATTGATCGTTGAATTAATTGGGGAAAATCAATGAGGATGATAAACCATTTTTTTTTCGAATACGTTTTGAGGTGACGATACTTTAACACGTGTAGGTGAAATTGATCCTTAAATTTTCCGCCGACTTCGAATACCGTGTAGAAAATCCTGTGATAATAAAAAATGAAAGTAAAAGAAAAGAGAAGTAGCTGCGCATTTGGAGAGCAAAAACTAGACAGTGAAAATTGAATTTGGCGAGACGATGTGTCGCCTACAGCTCAGTCAGACATATCCGACGACCGCGTTACTCGCCTTTCTGTCGTCAATTCAGTGAACATCGGTTGCAGAAGAAAACGCGCGCGCGGTACGGAAGCGAGGCTATGGGGAGATGCCGGCTGCACGCATTTTGCAGAAACTGTACATCGTGCACTCATCGGTATGCAAAAGCATGTTCCATGGTCTTCCTCTACTCCGCGTTGGCTTCGTGGACGCGAATTCTCCGAGACTACGACGTGGCCCCCCTAGTTTCCATTATGTAAGCTCGTAGAATCCTCTCTTTTCCTTTTATCCTTGAGGTCCTCCCTATAGCCATCCTCATTTCACAGAGCCTTGAACGCTGGGCTGTCACCTGATAACGTATCTGCTTACGGCTAAACAATGTAGCGACTCTCCAGTTGGCGGTGACAAGAAGAAGAACAAGAGGAAAAGTAAAAAAAGAAGAAGGAGAAGAGGAGAATGGGCGTGAGTAAAGGTATAGGGAAGGGTATGTATAGAGATAATCCCGTTGCCCGGTGTAATAAATTGTCGCTGAATATTTAGCTGAATATTTGATTAATCTTAAAACGGGGGTACGGACGGCGAGGGCGTTGGAGGTTCCATCATCACGGGCCTAGGACGAGCCGGAGTTCTCTCCTACGACCTTGACGTCACCTCCTAACAGAATAGAATATCATCCCTTCGAGCAACCTTTGCGGATCCCGCGTTTCGAAAGAACGAAGACAAAGTAAGAGCAAAACGATCATTACTTTCGACTGGAGTCTGTAGCTCAAACAAAGCACGGTCGCTCATCGCTGCCGCAGGTCCAGGTTTTCGTGAAAGAAAAACAAAATGAAAAAAAAGGGAATATTAATCCTAATATCCTCCCGGACGGGAGTGCTGATAAATATTAACAGACTCCCGCTTTTTATACACTCCCTCCCGACAGAAGCTCTCGGGACAAAATATACATACAATTTTTTTTCATGGTTTGTTTTTCTATTATCTGTATTTTACACAGTGTGAGTGAAAAAATTTGTTACCAAGCTTTCACGTGAAATTGTTGTTTCTCAAAGTTGATTGTTTTTTCTTCTGATTAGCGGTTTAGGTCACGGCGGCGGCAGTGGCGGCGGTTTTGGCGGAATTTTTGTCTTTTGGTTTTCTTGGTTTTTTGAGCTTCTACTCTCTTTACGCTGGAGTTAATCTCGTTCTTAACCAAACCACGAATAATCCGGAGTGCGGTTGAAGTGGGCAAGGTAGGTATACGTATACCTGACGTATTCCCGGACTAATGAAATATATCGCGGTATTATACCAAATCCGCATTCCTCTTGAATAAACAAAGGAAAACAACGTCGGTAGATTTGCCTGCTCGGGGAGTGCAGGGACTTAGAAGAAGGGATCGAAAAAAGCCCTGTTGGAAATTCGAAAAACGGACGTTTCGTTTCCAATAATTTTCCTGTGTTGCGCAGAGGAGCGGATATCGATCAAGTTTATAATCTCGGCAATCT
Source organism: Athalia cordata (assembly GCA_963932425.1). NCBI lineage: Eukaryota > Metazoa > Arthropoda > Insecta > Hymenoptera > Athaliidae > Athalia > Athalia cordata. The sequence goes on along the minus strand of OZ010626.1, from coordinate 30,310,122 downwards.
GTACAATTAGTTTGCAGATATTTCGCAGGTGGATCAGTTGCAGAAGCCTTCCAAAAGGCCGAGCTCCTTTTTTCGTCATTATCCTAGTTTTTCGTTCCCTGATTTTTTTTTGTTCACATTTTCCTCCTCGAGAGCAAAACTTACCAATATGCATTTGGAAGGCCCAGTGGGTTCCGGCGATGTCGGCACGGGAAACATTTCCATTTTATTGGACAGCCTGAGCAGAGAACGATGAGAGTATCGGTGTCGGTAGGCATCGGGCGTCCTGGGCGTCGCGACGGGCGACGTCGTCGAGCGCGTTACGGACTACAATATAGGAATCCGAATTGGGCAACGTGCAAGCACTCGACCGTCCGCGGGTTCCGCTCCGGGACATCATCTGCATGCCGACTATACTCCACACCCTACATTTCCACATACATATAACCTATACCTTGTCCCTACAAAACCAGCATCACTGCAAGCCATATACACCGTCTATGTAATATGAAGTAGTCATATATGTGTACTGATTATGCAGGGTGACTCACCTACGCTGCAGAATTTCTATATATGTAAAGCTCAGGGCTATATATAGCGTTGGTATATGCCCGGGGATATTACAACCCCAATGAATGTACCACCTACAGAGGTGTTCCATTCCGCGTGGTACAATAAATTGGTTAACAAAACAAAAAAAAAAAAAAAAAAAAACAGAGGAGCTGGTTAAATCGAGACCGATGTAGTTTGTAATCGATGAATTGTTCGAGCCACGCGCGTGCTATGGAAAAAAATTATTAGAAAAAAAATTAACGAAATTATATAGAGTGCGTGAAAATTTTTCAATAGGTTTTATTCGAGATACTCGAAAATAATGATGTTAGTTTTTTAGACCACCCGTTGTACATTTATCCTACGTGGGTATAGGTATATGACAGACGTCCTCGCGTTCGGATCTACACAATGCGCAACAATACACACGGCAGCAAGGCAATCATCTCGTTACAATACGTTACGTTACGTTACGTTACGTTATACGTCGTTGCGTTACGACGGAAAGCAATCAAACAGCTCGTCACGCGCGCGGGTGTCGCGTCGTCCCCGTCGAATCCCCCTTGTGACACATTTAGCCCAAATACATGATTAATGTTTAATTATAATGACGAGCTATTGATAGTGGTCAGCCGTATCCGCGACCTGCAGTCTGCCATCATGTTATATGCAGACAGGTACACATCCTCTGTACATTATGTACGGGGCAATCCAAGTTGATTCGACCAAGGCCTGACCTTTGACCTTTCGGATTAGGTTAGGATTTTGAAATTCTATACCGAAACCAAAGATTTGATATCATTTTCAAAAACATCTGCGCGCCAGCTGATGTCAAAATCTCAGATGCTTTAATTGGTTCGATCAATAAGTCGTTTCAACCAAATACCTCCGACAGTCGAGATAATCAGATTAAAAAATTGAGGGTCCGATCCCAGAAACCCAGGTCGAATCGGCATGAAATGTCCCATATACGTAGAGTACATTTTGGTTAATATCGTTATTATAATTATCATTATCATTTCTGGTCCTGATTCTTGTTATCGTTCTGTCATCTTTTCCGACATGTTTACTGCGGTAGGAGGTACAAGGCAAAAGGTATATCCCCACTGCACCGTTGAAGGATTAGGGTGTTTACCTTTCTGAGAGCCGAGACAAATGCTGGGGGCATTATTGATAGTGGTTCCTATGAGTACGGACGCAGTTTATCTTATTCTCATTTTGGGTATTGCTGTGCGAAGCGGTCGTACCTGCAACTGCCTACACTACTACGCCGTGGCAGAAACAAAATTCATTCCTCATCCCCTGGAGATACAACAAACTCATTTTTAATTCAAACCGGAGCCATATAGATGATCATTCTCAACCGGAAAGGGTGCACATTTGTTCGTCAGACCCGACAGGCGACGGACATGAACGTGAGTGAACAACATTCACATGTTTCCTTGCAAACAATGGTCAGTACGGTAGACGAAATTTGTTTCGAACATTTTTTGGTCACCAAAAAAGATGTGTTCCTTGTTCTCCCGAAGTTCTTGTCCGTGATATTTGTGTGACAAGAAAAATTAAATTCCATTCAGTTGGAGAATTTTTGAGGATTCTTTTCGTTCTTTTTTTTCAACTCATTCTAAGTCCCAAAAAATACAACTTCAAAATGTTGCCGCATCCCTTGACTGAGGGGGGAAAAAAAATGCGAGATAGAAAAATGATATTTCTACAAAGTTTCAAACTACCGAAGCTCGAGGCATTATATCTGGAACCTACAAACAGCACGTGGTGCGTAAAGTGATATCGTGTCCCGTCGAATCCGGGACATGAGAGAACGACACCGCGCGCCGCGTTGCTTTTACTAAATTTATTCCCATTGGGAACGAACGGTGTATAGGGAAGGAGGTGAATGTCGGTAAGGGGTGGAAAGGCGGATGAAAAGGTATGGGGTTGAGATGCGCTCGGTGGGGGTAGAGGATTACTATTTACCGTATAAATTTGCATGGGTTTCAGAAAATCGGAGAAAGCGAATCCCCTCGTAAATCTCAACCGGAATCTAAAATCAGTGATCCCCATTTATGCGTTCTAATCCCCCGGATGCGCGATTCCTATGTACGCTAAAAGTGACGCTCTGCATCCGACTGCCCAACGAATTGCGATAGTTTTTTTTTTTCTACACAATTCTCCCGAGAAAAAGCTCGCCTCTTGGTATCGCGAATCACACGATGAAAAAATCCTGAGATAACCGAAAAATTATCGAAGAAATATTGAAATAAAAAATGGGAAAGGTAGCGAGTGGAATCTGGAATCCATGAAACGGGTGTTTTTTGCTGACCCGCCGCGTCTGAAGCTGAGGTACACACACATGTCCGTAGCAGATATGCTGGCATCTGAAAAAGGAGTAGACATCGCGTGTATATATACATCTATATTATACATATATATATAGTTCTTTGGGTAATTTTTTCCAATAATTATTTCCTTCCTTTAAGTAATGAGATTTTCCACCGCAATTGCAGGGGGCGTATAAGAAATTGAGCGAAGATCTACAATCCCGTTTATAGTAAATGAAATTCCAAAGATTATCAATTCTAACCCGCATAATTTATTATTATTGTTTCATCATCAATCCGCTCGGATTTGCAACAGCATGCACAAAAGGGGTGTGTTATTTTATCCAATTTCTATGTATAGGCACAAATATTATACCTATATATGTGTATAAATAATACACCCCGAAGATTCGTTATTACCTTATATTATACTACAAAACGGTAGTAGTTCCCCTCCGGTTAAGTCAATGGTGACCCATCAATCCGAGGAGGGTAATATTTCGTTATTATATAGCTTGGTCGTATAAATTTGTATTAATGTCTTCCCCGACGTTTATCGTTAACCATAAGTCGTTAGCGTCCCCTTAATATACCCCCCACCCCCCACCCTCGTCACCCCCTCGGTAAAACCATTAAGCGTTCGTTTAGTTAGGAATAAACTCACTCCGTTCTTCTTCTTCCTGCTCCTCATTTGTTGGTTATCTATACAATTTACCCTATAAGAGTGCAAAATATTATAATAACGACGCGTCGTCTTAATTCAAATATAATATAAATAGATTATTGCACGAATTAAGTAGGAGGCTAGTGAGGTGAAAAGAACAAAATTTGATTTTTCTTCATTAATGTTCTTAACAAACACTCATGTTATACGTATATGCGATGTGAGCTGAGACGTTAACTCGGAGATTCCAGATATACTTGAAAATATCTTAGCACTTTAGGAACGTCGCGGATTTTGTTAACAACCAGATTACAAGAGTATAGAAGAAAAAGAGAAAAAATGCAAAATATAAAAGCAACTTTCTTACCCCACCAGCCTTTCTGAAATAACGTGGGCATTTATGGTGAAAAATCGCTGAGATCTTTGAGAGACGTTTTATTTCTTTTATTTCATTTTACTTTTTTTTTTTTTTTTAATTCTTCTCTTGTCACGCAAATAACGCACCGCGAACGATATATACGCGATCTTCGTGTCACGGACACGTCGTCGCACGCGATTTCTTTATTTCCTTGATTCCCCCGCGCGCACGCCAAGCTTCTGTCTTCCTATTTCTTTTGGCTGCAGTAGCTTCAGGTTTGGTGAACGACCTCATCCCCCAACACACATACTTTTATATCTTCAACATTTTTCCCACCGAAACGTTAAGCGCGCTGACAGCACGTGAGACGTTCGCTGCTACAGCGTGTACGACGTATAGGTATACTTACAGGGGTTGAATTTAGTTGAAAAGTTTCTTTGCGACGCGCCGAGAAGATCCCACCATGTCTGCCTGTTCAGTTGTTTGCTTTCGCCAGCTATCTCGTTGGTTGCTTTTTTTTTCGAAAATCGCGACCCTTAATAATATACCGAAAATACATAACCTACATCATATAACACCCCGTCGTAGTATACAAAATTTTGAAGCGTGACGGCAAAAACCTCCGTCTCGATGCAAGCTCGTTCGGTTTTCACGTTTCACTTTTATCTACATTTACGAAATATCTGTGTAAATGTTGAACAAGTTAAAAGTTTAATACGCACAGGAAATTCATCGGTGCACGTGTAACTTGAGTGCTGAAATGAATTCTTACGTTGATCCTTTTTTTTTAACGCACCTTTTAAGGATTTCCTTAGAACCTGTACGCTCGTACACATTATATATATAGGTATGTGACGCCGTTTTCTGAATTCTGAATATTTTTCATTGAGCATATATTTTACGATTTTCCCGCATTATATTTGTTACATTTTCATGCTTTTCCTTATTATATTTTCGGATGTATACGTGCGAAACCTGCACTTGAAAGCATTTTGAAGCAGAACGATGTAAAAGAAAAAGAAAAACGCCTACTTATACATGTAGTATAAATACTTAAATACATTACATGAATTGTAGCCGACTTATTTCAGTATATTTCTAAAGTTATGTCACGCTACCGCATTCCCGAGGGATTTTTGTCAGGGGTCGTGGGATAACCAGAAAATCTTCTGGTAATCCTTGAATTTAGGTGACAATCATGCAGCCGACTGACCCATCGCGCTACTCTGCTGTGCGCGGTATCCCCAAAGATTTACCGAAATATCACCAAAATGAGAGTAAAAAAAAAAAAATGAAAGAAGAAAATCGTCAAGGAGCTAAAAACGCGAAAAGTAGGAGCCGCGAAAAAATAAAATAGGAAAAAGAAAAAAAAAGAAAAAAGAATGGGGGGAAAAAACCACCAGCTCTTTCTACTCGACTCGCGTTGATTGTACGCTGATAATACTTAAAGTTCGTCCGTGCGCGCGACGAGCAAAGAGTTGGCAAGGATAAAAAAAAAAAAAGAATAGTAGAAAAAAGAGCACTGCGAGGATCAGAGGAAAGCACGCGGGACTTTCGTGGAATGTAAAAAACAAGCAACAAAAAAAAATGAGTAGAAAAAGAAAGGAGGAGAAGAATCAAGGGATCAGGCGAGAAGCAGATGAGGGCCGGAGAACGGACGGTATGAAAGTGAGAGAGTAGGAAAGTAAAGCTACATTTTAGGAAGGGGGTGGAAAATGTAGGAGTAGAGAGAAGAAAGTGGGTGAGGAAGGGAAGGGGGTGGAAAATATAAGGGGAAGAAGAAAAAGGCACACCAGCGCGAGTGCCAATATCTTCGTAGATTTGTGGGTGCCAGGGGCCCAACCTCCCTCTCCTTTTTTCCGCCCTTCCTCCTTCCTTCCTTCCTCCCTTAGCTTCTCACTCTCGTTCTATCTTCTTTTCTCTTCCGGTAGCAGCTCTCTCGGCCTACATTTTACTCCGCGGATATCACGCCAAGTTTCCACCGGCTAAACTGCTGCAAGAGATAAATAATATAACTTACGACTCGCACGTATTCTCACGGGTTTTTTTCTCACCCTACTCCTTCTTTACCTCGTTCCTTCGAACCATCGGATCGCAGAAGCGTCCAAATTCGCGTCAAGGTACAGGGGAAAAAAATAATATAATAATAATCTTATAATATAACTCAGGTATACGTACAGATGGGCAAGCCAATCGGGTACACTAGGGAGGAAAAAAAAATCATAGCAATGCCGAGGGAATGCCGGCGAGATTAAAAATCAATGTTTCGACCATTAAAAAAAAATAAAATAGAGACAAGCCTAGAAATCGTTGTGTGACAATTTTTTTTTTTCTCCATTTGTTCCTTCTAACTCGTAAAATTACAAATTAGTTGCAGGAATTTTCCGCATTATAACTATATGAGTCGATGAAAATCTCATTTTCTGCATTCTCACGCTGCAATGTTGGAATATTTGTACATATCCAGGTATCAATATCGCGAATTTACAATTTCAACTTTTTTTATCTCTTCTGTACACTTTTTTGATTTTTAATTTGACAAAAATGCAGCAATGCATGTAAGCGGTAATTTATTTCATCTGTGTTACAGCAAATTTGATCTTTGATTTTCCGAATTGCGATTCTACGAAATATCAATATGGATGTGATCATTTTCATATAGGTATTATATAACGTCAATATTTTCGGAGGGATGGCAAACACGTTATTATTACTCCCCATACTGCGTCGTGTTGTAAAATAAAATGAATCTGTTTCAGTTCAGATAAGACGACGCGTGCTGCCGAGCGTCGAAGCTTTCGGACGTACGATACGAGGGGGATTATTCCCATACACTAGATGCGAGTGTCTGTATTGTTAATATAAAGGGCGAACATCAGCAACGCCGCCCCGGTTACCCTAACTATGCGCGATGCATCAATTAACTAAGCTCGTAAGCCCTTTAGTTAAGTTAGCACATGGTGCGGATCCGAGTTCGCTCATACTCCCCGTTTTCGTTCTCCATCTCCTTTCTCTTGAGCTTTCCTCCCTCCTCCCTTCCTTATTTACTTCCTTCCTTCCTTCCTTCCTTCATAGTTTCATCTTTCTTTAACCAAGGCACGCAACAGAAACGACGACCACCACGCGTCGCGGCGTCGAGGTTCGAGAATGCTTCGCCCCTAACGGAAGTCTTGGCTCGGTCTGTAGATTCTGTGGAAAGGAAACAGACGCGGTAGCGTGACCAAGGTGTTGGCTGCTATTCCAAGGTGGTTGGATCTCTTCCTTTCTGTCTCTCACCCTTGGCACCTGAATAATGCAGCATCTAAAATCGTTTTCAGATATCAAACAATACACGTCCGATGCGGATGATGGGATATTTCAAAACCAAATACTGCAGAAAGGGAATTTTTTCAAATCCCGTCAACCGCTGCAAAATCATATCTGGAGTTGGAAGGTGCGCGAAGTGGCCATGGGATCCTATGGAATCCCGTAAAGATCTACGAAGTTGTCATGAAACACGAAGAGTCTTCGTAAAGTTCGAGTTCGATGGGATGTCATTGAAAATCTTTAGAGTCGTACGACAACGGTGAAGTCCCATGAAATTTTACGATGTCTTAGGGAATTTCACGAGTCCTGTGAAGTCTCCGTGAAATTTTTTTTTTACAATTTCTTTGAACCGCGGCCGAATCTTGCGGAGTCCGAAGCCGTCTGAAGTCTGGAAAATTTCATGGAACCCCATGAAGTTCTTCAAAAATTCCATGAAGTTTTATCGAAGATTTCATTCCAAAACAGGCTTACAAAATATTCGAAGCAAAATCTAAAATCGAAATCGAAATCTTTGGAGCCTAGAAATTTACAGACTTCATCCGGAATGATTGACCCCTCGTGTATATTTGCATCGTAGAAACTCAGCAAAAAAAAAAAAAAAAAAAACTTGGAGGCGATTAAAAAATCTTATGCAAATTCTAACGCCATGACGGTGTAATTACCACAATGGTATACAAGGTGGTGGGCAGTAATAAACGCGAGATTTTCCACCCAACTCAGAGAATGTTAAACCGCGAACAATTATACGTACTTTAATCTGCAGTATATCCTGTAGGTTCTACTCGAGGGGGAGGGGAAGAAAAAAGGATGTGCAGGAAGAGGAATTAAATAAAAGAAGCGAAAAACGAGAAAAGGTAAAAAAAATAAAATAATAATAATAATGATAATAAAAATAGGTGAGTACATAAAAGCGTAACAATATTTGCTCCCCTTTAGCTGCTACTTGCAGGTAGCACTCTTCAATTTTTATACCTACTTTTATATACTGCAGGATCTGCAGGAGCACTTTCCGCGTCTGCAGCAGCAGCAGCCGCAGTAGGAGCAGCAGATCACTGAGCTATTTCAACCGGACGATTAAGTACGGCCTGTTAAATTCTCCTTGACTGATAAAAAGATCCGAATTAGGTCGAGACGAAAAGAATAAAACTAAAATGAGTCGAAAAAAAGATTTTCTCTTCGAAGTTAATGAATGGGAGGGTATGTACGAAAGATATGTGTGAATGTACATAACGTTCTATCTATTCAAGGAATTCTGTTTTTGTCTTTCATCCTTTTTTCGGGTGCCGGAAATTGATCTTTGCCAGTTTGCAACAATAATTAATGGATAAGTCATTCCTTGTGAAGATATACCTATCCGTGCTATACTTCAATTACATAGCTTCTCGGTTCGAAGTTCGTTTATTAATAGTTAATTAGAACATTTTCTCTCTACGGTTATAGGATCATAGATGGAATACCAAAAATTATAGCGTTCACTTTGCGTGAAACTTCAAAAATTCTAAAGTTTCCTACATCGATAATAAATCCGATAAATTCCAAAAGTTTATTACAAGCTCCGTAATATCCTTGGAATATTATGCCAATAATAATCTGCAACCCCGTGTCGTTACTAATTACTGTTTTATAATATTATCATCCCTATTATTATATACAACATACTTTCATTGTGTTCTCACCGGCGTTCTAATAGACTGTTAAAGGGTTTGAGTTAACTTAACTTCAGAAAAGTTTTTCAGAGGAAAGAAGATATCGACTCAAAAGATAAGAAAAAAAGGGAAGATTCCACTTTGTCGGACATGCTGGCTCTTTTCATTCTACCTATTTATTTGATATCTTTTTTTTCTAATTCTATTTTCTCTGTCTTTCTGTTTGTCCTGCTTTTGAAACAGTAGCAATGGTGAATATATGGTATCGATAATTATACCAAAAATCCACTCTATTTATAAATAATACATCAATCTCACACATAATTAACCCCCCTTTTGTCTCCCCTATATCTACGAGAACTTTACAGATTATTTATATACCGAACGAGATCCCCTATGTATTTATTATCTTCCCTAATTACAGAGTATAAAGTATGTATATATGTATAGGTATATGATACGTATATACTTTCAAGTGATACCCACCAAATTCTACTACATGTAATATATTTATAGAGGTATAGGTCAACGCGTGAGGCTTTTAACGGAATTGCCTTCCGAAACTCACGCCGCGTCGGGGCGATTGCAATAGTTGCAGTTTACTAATTATTCATCATCTCTACCGCGGTCTGTTGCTGATTCAGGATCTATCCATTGCCTGCGAGAAATAATTATCCGTTTTTCTGTATTTGAAAAAAAAAGGACCACAAGATTTTTGCTTCATATATGTATGTAGTTTTTAATTCCAGGTATCACCACAAAAATTCATTCCTGCTGGTTACGGTGGGAAAAAAAGAACCTCGAAAAAGTTCTAGACGGACAAAAAATCCCGCTCGAGGGCTTTGAACATTCCTCCAGCTTTTTTTTCGTCAATAAACGCGAAAATGTTTTTTACCCTCGTTTTGCCCCCCCGGTACGGCTAATTTTCAGAGGTGCACGGGGGGCAATTTCAAGCAAAAATATTGACACTCTGAGGTTGTCGCAATTAATTTCTTAGGAGTTTTAATTTTTGTTAGATGAATTAAGTCGAGGATGTACCAATGCATATATAACATTGGCACGAAGAAAATGAAAGACCCATTAAATACGTTTGAAATTTTTTATTTTTCACCCTCAAAATACGCCGAGACATATCTGATCCTACGGAGATATTACATACGAAGGACGCGGGATCAGCAGGACTCAAAGTTCGGTCGCAGTCGACTGACGTCCGTCGACTCCCGTTGCAGGGGTGCAGATCTGATTGAGGTGCAGCTTAGAGCTTTGGACACCCCACTGGTAAACCCTCTTCGAGCCACTGCGCACGCAGGGAAATAGGCAGCAGGCAGCAATTCGGGCTCCCCGAAACGTCAGCCAGGTCGTGGCGCGACGCCCTCCAGAGTCCAACCTGAGTTCCGAACGTAGTTTAAAATCGATGCTTCTCGCAGGTTAACGTTCAGTCTGCGAGGAACCTCCGCGCGCGTCATATCATCGCATCAGGTGTACACCAAAAACATCCCTTATCTGTCACGCGTCGAAAACAAAAACTTATTTTTTTTTTTCAACTTGTTCAGTAAACCGAAATGAAATTTTTCCAACCATCACGACGATAAGTATTCGGTAAAAATGAAAATCCAGTCAGCATCTTCAGCTGATTGTTATAAATAATGAAAAACAAAAAAGGAATTCTTGAAATGATTCTAAAAAATGACTAACAAATGGTAAAATTTCTCGTAATAACAAAACCGAAAATGAATCTGCGGCGACTTTTTCTGGGATCAATTTCAGATTTACGTTATAAATATGGAGAGAATTATGCAAAAAATTACTACGAGAGGATCGTCTGTAATTTATATGATAAAAAAAGTGTTTTCAACAAAATTTTATCGATGAGTTTTAGACACTAGAGAAATCATAGATCGTTAAATATTTATGTAGAAAATTTCCAACGGTTGTGAATGTGCTTGAAAATTTCCCTCTGCTCGTGCAGACGGACGTCGAGAAGGCGCCGAAAAACGGAGGAAAAATATTTGCTAAGTTTGTCATTATCGTCAGTTTTGACTTCACCGGAAGAAAAAACTGGAGTTTTCCCACGAGATTTTGAAATTCGGTGAGTAAAATTAATTAAAAACAATTCTATGAACAAATTACAGAACTTGAGGGTTCAGCGATCTAGTGAACTTATTTATTCCAAAACTGAAAGATAAAAATTTTCCAGTATTTCCAGTACTCTCCGTTGTTCAAACTCCTCCTCGAAGATATTTGGTCATTTTCATCGATTAGAAATATGGTTGTGAAACAATATTAACCACTGCAGTGGTCGTTCGAAGTTGCCTAAATTGTTATGAAAATTAAGTGCGCGCGAAAAAAAGCGAGGATGAGGAAGCATATTTGGGAGGGACAAATAGATAGAACGTACACGATAACAGTTATTATGAAATAACACATCGTTTAATAAATTGGAGCGAATATTGCGAAAGCTTCGCAACGCGTGCTTCATACGCGTGTATTATACATATTGCTTTAACGTCCTTCGTCGATATCAAGCGTCTCCCGAAAAGTTTCCCACAGGTAGTTCTTTGTCGACCGAACCAGAGCTTTTTATGTTATCAGGTCGAAAGCTCGACGAGTTTTTTTTTTTTCTTTTACAAATTGAATTTAAAAACCTATACATATTGTCACTAATTTCTTTCTGCTTTTTTTCTGTTCACGAGCAGCACGTCGTTGTTCCGGGTTTTTTTTCTTTTTTTTTGTCAAGTTTTTACAAATCTTGATAATAATTGAATACGTAATTCCATAATTTTCTAATGAGGAGGTCTTTTTATATATTCGGCAGACAATGGCGTGCCGAGAAGGGATTATTTCACTTAATATATAAAAAGCGAGCTTTTGTGTTACGAAATTACCGATATACTATACCGTTCATTCTTTTTCCTCTCTCAGCGAGCTTAACGGTCGTAAGCTTTACCTACATAAGAAGGGAAAGAAAATGGAATAAAAAAAGGGAAGGGAAAAAAACGAAAAGCAAACGAGAGGTAAAGAAAAAATTCTTTTTTCTTCCTCTAGCTAATCTCTAAGATAACTTAACTAACGTTGATCCTTTCCAAGGCGTGCTTCGTTTGTCGAAATTTATATAGATATACTTACAACCACACGATACGTTGTACGTACCACCTCTATACTTTAAACTGCTGAAGGATGAAATAATTTTAGCTTCTAGCGTAAAGCAAACTATAACCCTTAACTCTCTCTCCTATAGGGCTGAAGAGCAAGCGTCTGCAGGAAGAGAATTTCGTCGATGGGACGTAAGCTTTAAAGGCTTAAGCTCGCTCTACGCGTATATGCGTAACGTGTTCAAAGTTATACACCAGAGATTGATTTTTTATCTTCACAGCGATTAGGCTATAAATCAAAAAACAAAAATTAGTCAACAAGATATCGCAGTACGCGCGAGGATCACAAGCTGAAAATACACCCGGTAAATTTGATTTATAAAAATACTTTCGGCAAAATGGGAGCAGGGATGGGTGAACAAATGTTATAAATTATATATTTCAAACATCGGTGTTTTACAAATTTTTTTGCAACTTCCCAAAATGTAATTAAGAATTTATTTTTTATTTTATTTTATTTTTTTGTTTCCGTGCTTTCTTCGTTGCTTTCTCTCGCGGTCGTAAAAATTTTTTATTCAAGTGTGCACTCCATCGTAGTAGGTAGCCAAGAAACAGAAGACGGAGTAAAAACATTTAAAAAGAAACAAAAAAGAGAGTAAAAAAAAAGAATCGAAACACTACGCTCGAAAGCTCTGGCCCTCATGCTCGCATTTTCTTGGCCCGGTTGGGCAACTCGTCGACGCGCTTCCCACCACTTCACAAACCAACTCTGCTTGTATAACGGGCGCAGAAATTTTTCTGACAAAAATCTCGAGTAGGTTTAAGATTCTTTTAGGATTATTTTTTTCTCTTATTTAATATTTATTTTTGTTTGTATTTTTTCCCCCCCATACCGTGGAGCGGGAGGAGAGAAGATTTACCTTTCGAACCGTAAATTACACTCTTGATGCACCTCGTATAATATTTTGACGAAGAAAAATTTCCATTTTTCAGGGAAACGACGTAGCACGATAACTGTGAAAAGTAGACAGTCCTTTTTTTTCGAACAATTTTATAGATTAAGAAAACAATGAAATCTTAAAACCGGATCCTTTTTATAATAGATGAGCGTATATTTGTGTAGATATGGAGTTTCCGGTGAGAAACGATGTTCACCTGGTTAAATCAAGCATGTAGAAGCGCAAAGTCATCGTGAAGGTATTTGTCAAGTTGTAGTATAAATCGATATGTCCGAAAGGAGGCGGAGGAGGCTTTTGAAGAGAGAAAGAGAGGAAGGAAGGTGCGATCGTGGAGATTGGAAGATAGCCTGGTCCACGCTCTGCACAGCTTCTATCACGTATATATATACAAGCTAAGGCGATAAATTTCATTTAGAAAGTTCGTCCGGTCTTCGGATGAGCTATGGAAGCGTTCTAGGAAATTGCGAATCTAAGCTTATCACAGCAGTAGCAGAAGCGGTGAAACCAGAACCTAATAGTAGGCAGTTTGGCGATTGGTTCTCAGTTTGGAAAAATTAACACCCAATCGACACACCTCTGGTAATTTCGGCCCGCCCCCTCCCACCCACCCCCAGTCGTTGTATGTTACGTCTTTTATGCTTCTTACTTTTTTCCAAATTCATACCTTCAATTTCTTACATCGTTACCAGTTTTGCAAATCTGTATGTGAGCTATTACATAGGTATGTAGTACATATACCACATATATATTTAAAATCAAGTATATGAATGCAGAACCATGCGATGGTGAAGGTCGGTGAATATTTTCTGTATAAATCTATGACAGCAGGATTTTATTTTTTTTCACCAACATTGGAATCGTGCATAACGGTCACCCTGTACGTACGTATATAAATGTCACATACATCACGACACGAACCCCAAAAACAGGCAGTCGTCCTCGCTCTCGTCCTTATCCTCGTCATCGTCTACGCCGGAGATAATCTGCAAGGATTACGTTCCCAAAAAAACCTAGAGAGGAGCGTAAGCCGATGGTAACATACAACAATTTTGTTAACATTATTATTTTCTGGAACAAGTCGCGACGTCGTTCTCTTTAGACTTTTTTAGGTTCATTATATGCATGTTACGTATTATATTATATGTATATCACGCAGTTTCATAAAAGTGAACAAAATTTAGGAAAACATGAATACTATACACGTATGCGAGTTGCTCAATCGATTCAGAATTTTGAGCTTTCGACTGTTTCAACTTTGCAGGGTTAGCAAGGGTCGAATTTCCAGAGTTGCTTGAAGCTTCCTGCCAAAAGGGTGTATCCCTCGTAACAAACGCAAACATACGATTCCTCTGATTTTCCATATTTTTGAATTATCCGTTAACTTTTTAACGTTATTACGACAGGAGCGAAATATCGTGAGACCCTTCCGTCTCACAGCCCTCGATATGTATATTCTATGTAAAATACAAAGAAAAAGAAAAAAACGACGCCGATGGAAGAAAAAAAAGGGGAAAAGTATGGTCTCGAGACAAACGAGTAGAAGAGAGTCGTAGTAAATCCACGTCTTGAAAGGGGTTGGGGAGGTTACCTACCCCTATTATATACGTCCAGTAGTATAAGGTGGGCGACGTCTGTCGTCTGCAGAATTTGTCGAGTAGTAGTCGTCCAATAGCCAAGCTACCTACGATCCTCGAGGCAATGCGAGTAGATGTACGTATACATACATATACATACAAAATATATGATGTATATATGTATATAATATATGTAGAAATAAGTATAACGAGCCTGCGAAGGCGAGCCGAGACTCAAAGCGAGTTTTTCAAACAGCACGTGCAATATACAGGAATTCTCTACCAGCTATTGTATTTCACACACCCAGAATATAACAAGAGAATTGTGGGTGAGTGAAAATGAGAGGGGGATGGAATTTGCAATATTTTTCATTCCCACCTATATAGCGAACTGTGAAGTCAATTTGGATGGTAATAAAAAATAAAAGGAAAAAGGAAAACAATATCAAGTGCAAAGAAATGAAAAATGGAACTGGGCCGAGAGGAGGAGTCGAATTGGGATACACGAAGGAACGGAAGGCTCGAAAGGAAACACAAGAAGACGAGAAGAGTAATAAAAAAACAAATCACGAGCAACAAAATATAATAAAATAAACCAAAACAGAAGACTCGAAGAAAAAAAGGGAAGAAAAAAAAGTACACAATGAAAAAACAAAAAGTTAAACGGAAGCGCACGGTAAATAGGGATATATTAGCGGGGTCGGGACGACGGGTACTTTGGACCGTTAGAGAGCTTAAAGGGGGATTGCGGGGAAAAGAGGGTAAAGTTGGGGTCTGGAAGAGGAGGAGGTTCAAGAGGGTCGAAAGAAGGGCGGGAGAGGAGCGGGTTGTGACATTGACGGATGAAAGCGGAGAAAGGCATCCCTTGGCCCAACCCCCGTTATGCTACATAATTTACAACGCGCCCTCGACGATGGCGAGCAGCTAGCTAGCTCTCTCCTTGCCCAACGCTTAACTCCAAGAACTCCCTTATACGTGAAGGTTATCCGCGACGAAGACGCGCTCTCAACCAGCTCCACGGATCCAGAATTCTATGTGAGTTTTTGCCTTCTTTTTCCCCTTTTTTCATCTTTCTTTATCCTTACGGGACGGATCACCTGGAACGCACCTCTGCATCTCCGTCTGGAGCAGCGGCAGCATCGTCCCCCTCGGGACTTGAGGAAAGCATATTTTCTTAAACCTAAGAATATGCTCGAAAGATGGACGGACACGGATCACTGCAGCCAAATTCGTGCGTCTCTTTTTTTGCAGAGGGGTGAGAAAAAGGGTTTCTTTTAGAAAAATCTCTTTTCTTTCCTTTCTTAGTCTTGTATTCTGCGTCGAGATGAGGTAGATGAGATATTTACTCTCCTTACGATTAACATTCGATAAGCTTACAGGCATCTTCGATTTTTCAGAATTTCGGAGGCATGAAAAAATTCAATTTTTTCTATTCTTGGTTCAGGTAGTAATCCAACAAATTTCAAGGAAGGTTTTGAACTTGCTCCATGAGTTTTTGCAGAGAAAATTGAGCTTTGATAATTGAATAAATTTTGAAATTTTTTCCTCGTCTTGATGTTTTCTCCGTATGAGATCCATCCCACATAAACGGGTACAGAACTTCTTTGAGGAGCCAATTTTCAGCTGCAAAGAACCGGAAATTTAATGGAGGTGTGAGACAAGATTTTCAATAAAGAATTTATACGTGCACAAGAAATTATTCAACCCAAGTTATTCAAGCTTCACGGCGTAATTTACCACCTTAATAATTAAAGGATCACTTGAATCAATTCCCTCACCCTCCAGGGCTAAAAAAAAAGTGTTTTCCAAAAATTCTATATAAACATAAAAAATTGTTTTTCCATCCAACTTTACTGTTTAAAAAATAAATTCAGCAATTCCGAATTGGATAGCCATATTCAATTGGCATTTGGAAAAATCAAAAACGAATGATTCTGAAAAAAGAATGCGATCCTTATCTGCATTTTTGTGAAGGTTACCAATAAATTCCTAATGTTAGCGTTATATGGACACTTTTTCCAAACTATTTTTAAACGCAGGTAATTTGGGATTGGAGTTTTATTTTTGAACTTTGGTCCATCATGTACATATTATATGTAGTATAGACGAAAGCTTCCGCGCCTTGACTCGATTCGCTTGACCTGATTCAACACTCGATTAAACCGTGATTACCCCCGTGAATATGTACATATAGTCAACGACGATCCAAACCAACCTACCCCGCGGCTCCTTATTTCTCCAGTAGTAGGAGGAACGAACCAACCTACACAGATCTATATACATATATATAAACCTACATAATACGCCGCTTCCAGACGGGAACTTGGGAACCGGAGATTGTGTCCCTAATTTATAATTTACTTAATTTACAACGCGAAATCGTGCGATTTCAGGAACGAGTAAATTCCCTGCACACGGTTCATGTACCTGATATACCGCTCCGATGATCGGGAGAAGAGACGAGAGTCCTGAAAAAAAAGGGAAGAAAAAATATATGGAACGCTTTATAATATATCGTGCATAATCTTATCGCGCTGCAGTAGTTTTAGGTGTTCAACAAAAAAAACGAAGAGAGTGAGAGAAGAGAAGAGAAGAAGGAAAAAATGGATGTTATAAAAATGGTGGTGGGCCTCGAGGCCGGAGTCGCTCATCCCGAAGGGGGTGGAATCGGTTGTATATTTCGTCGTTGTTGTCGTCTGCGGTGTAAAGGATATTATAGTCCTTCCGAAGGTATATCAACGGTATCTCACATTTAGAGCAGTCTTTTTTGGACGGGAAAACCCGCACACACGTGACTAACACTCATGACGTTACTATGCAGTAACACTTTACACAAAACTGATGTCGGGTACGGTTGGCTGTGTTATCTTTTGAGGGGAATATAGGGACGGGAACTTGGAAACGAGAATGGCATGCGGCGGGGCAAAGGAGTGAGGAAAACTTACTCGAGAGAGAAAAAGAGAGGCGGGAAGTTAAAGGGGTGGAATGGGACGAAAGATCGCTCGCTTCGGAGGCAATACCATCAGATGAAAAACCCCGCCTCTTATGTCATCCCTGTACCATGAAAAGTAGGTAGCTGTACGTACATAGATACATACATATATAATAAATACATACATACAGGTACGATATATAACTTGAAACCGCAGGGTATGTGCGATAATGGTGACCGATACGCAGAGGAAGTTTGCTCTATAGACTCGACGATCCTTCAGAGCTACAAAAGCAAAATAACCTGTGATGTTATACACGCGATACAAAAGAATTCATGTACGTCTACGTAAGATACGTACAGGTAACCTACATGTACGTACGCATGGATTTCTTTCAATTTTGCCGTACGATTTTCAAAGATTTACTACCCTGGTGCAACTTATACTACTACCCCCATTATGGATGGTCTTTCAAAGATGAATGGAATTTTTTACTTCGGTACATATAACTGCTCCGAAATATGTTTTTAGGGGTAGTCGAGAAGAATTCTGATGTTCATGAAATTCGAAAAACACGTATAAGTTGGGAAGAATGGAAAATAATGAAAAAGTGCATTCTGCCCTAGATCTGTTAGGAGAAATGGTTTTCACTTGGAACGTCCTAGTTGTTCTATCGTGAAAAGTGGGGTGAAATAATTTTTTGAAAAAAAAAGTGGAAAAGGCATATTTTTGAGATTCGAAAAAAAAATCTAAATTCAGAGGAACCGAAATAAATGAGAATAGAAAAAAAAATTTACTGAAAATTGAAACTTTCCTATTTAGATGAATCACGTTTAGTTGAGGATTTCCCACAGCTGTAGCTCCAAAGTATCATCCCGTTTAATTTCGGAATAAAGTCCGGAGGGAGTAGAGGACGGTCTACAGGTTGCGTTGACTAAGGGAGAAGATTCGCAGAATATAGTTACCGACGGTAGTCCCCCAGACGTTGTCTTTTACCTTCGTGGGTTTCGTAGCTACCAAAGCGTGCCTAGGATTCCAAGGCCTACGGGGATTTCTAACGCCGACTCAACGTTATACACATATATGTATCTATAGCACTTATGAAGCAAGTTGCCCAATTCTAACCCGGATTGCGTATAGCAACAGATCTAAACATTCAAGCTGAAAACTCAAAATCAGCGCGGTCGAACGCCTTGGGCGTAGTCATCATTCACCCCATACAGCACACATCGATCACGGCCATTGATATGAATTTGTCATTAATTTTTGTCAAATACTATTCACTGCCCGGTACCTGATCTATTAATTACCCCGAGGCAGAGCTATATGGGTGCTCTCGTATAAATTGCTGTATTTGATTTGATTCGTTTCGATGTTTTTTTTTTTTCCTTTTTTTTTTTGGTTTCATATACGTACGTCGTATTTGCGATGTGTACCTACCATGTTTGTTTGAAATGCTCGCACCGCAACATTTAGAATTCGAATCGTTAATTAATTTCTCTGCGAATAGAAGCAAATTAATTTTCATACATAAGTATATGCAAGTTTGAAACTCCTGATTTTTAATAACGAATATTTTTCGCCCCGTTTTTCAAGTGATTCTTCATTTTTTGCTTCAGGTTCACATGAACGATTTCTGACGAAGGATCTATTTTTTCATCGTAGACGATAGCATGAAGGGTGATTCATTTTCGACATTGGCTAACTACCGTTACCTCTGCGTATTGTTCACTCTACTTTGGCTGGGCGATCACGTGACTTCGATCAACTCACGTAAGTAGCAAGAGAAAAGTGAAGAAAAAAAACAAATGAAAGTATGACAAAGATTCGTACGACACGTTGATTTTATTTCTGAAATACCATCGTCGATTTTCGACGATAAAATTCTTTTGCCAAAGCTTTCTAAAAAAACGGATTTGTTTTTCCCTCGTATTTTTCCGCATATATGTATACATCTACGATGTATACGTAGACGCATATGTACATATGCACATACCAATATAAAAGGGATATAAATTGAGATTGAGAGAATTCACCTCAACTTCCATCTGCTTGGAGGCTTATCCGATCGACATCGTGCGCTTATTTTCAATTCGCTTTCTCTCTGTGGGCTTGAATACCTGAACTTATGTTGGATGTATATATGCACGCGTGTACATGTACACAATATGTGTACATACGTATATATTGGGTATAGGACAATGACGCAAGGGTAGATAATAATTTCTGGTGCGCTCGTTCGTCGGTCTGTTGTTTCAGCCTCGATATTTCCTGTATACGCGTTACTCGTACCTACATACATGCGAGAGATTCGTTCGGAGAATTGCTTTGAAGTATCGA
This sequence comes from Athalia cordata, assembly GCA_963932425.1. Classification (NCBI taxonomy): domain Eukaryota; kingdom Metazoa; phylum Arthropoda; class Insecta; order Hymenoptera; family Athaliidae; genus Athalia; species Athalia cordata. Next base: position 30,290,401 of record OZ010626.1, on the reverse strand, counting down.
GTAGGTTCCTATCTACCCCGCGGCAATATTTCAGCTCGCTAATTATCCAGCCGTATATCCTCCGCTCTAGGTGATGTTGGGAATAGGTATGCCATACCTCACATTTGTATCTACACAATGAATAAACACGTACGCAGGTAAAGGGTGGGCAACAAGAAGAAACAAAGAAAATTTAATAATTTCAAAACTCAAATTAAACCTGAATGGGGTAACGAATATATTGATAGTTTTTTCGTTTTCCATTGTGAAAAGAATGGAATATATAAAAGCCGAAAGCGTCGCGTTTTAATTTATCGGTTCTGAAAATTCAAAAAAGATTTCATCAAATTTCACCTATAGACGAAAAAGTTCAACTCATCGATGAAAAAAAAGTAAAAAATGAACATTTGATCGATTGTGAATAGAACTGAATAGAAGAGAAAGGGAGAAAATTTGAAGACTTTTTTTCCTTGGCAAAGAATAGAATAAAAATTTTTCTATTTTCAAAAACTTTAAGAAAAGCTTCTTAACTTTCAGTTTTAGTATTAGGAAATTTATTGAAAGTAAAAAAAAAGCGAACAGTATTTCAAGATTAATTCTTTCACGCGTTTAACTATGATTGACGTTTAGAGAAACGTGACTATTTCAACGTCGTTTTTTTTTATTTTTACATTCCATTTCGGTTGAGGTTTATTTTATTTCGCTGTAGCACGGGCATGGAAAATTTGTAGCGAAATTCAAATGAATAGAAAAGAGAGAAATTATATGACACATGAGCGAAAGAGGGATGGGGGCAGTAGAAAAAAGGGGGAAGGGTGGAAAGGAGGAGGTGGTAACGATTTAAATGCGAATTCAATGAAACAAATTGATTTCAACTACGTAGTATTATAATGCGAACGAATTTCCCGTACCCCAGAGCTGCAGCAGCACGCGTTGTGCATTCCACGTATATTCATTTTAGTATAATTAAACGGATCACCTAAATGACGAAGTAAAATCCCATTTATAACGGTCTACTGCTCACCAGGTAAACCGGGTATGCTATAACGTATATACGCGTTTGCCCAAAAGCAGCTGGATGAATTTCCGAATCGATGGGAAATATTTGAGCTAGCGTGGAGCCACAGCGTACGAAGCAACCGGAGAAACGCGATGACGTGCTAAAATAGCTTCACCATCGCCGCCTCCACGCCAACGATATATGTATAGATATATATAAACTAACAGCGAAATGGACTAAACTCAGTAAACCGTTAATAGGTTACATCTAACGCCAGTTATATTCAACCGGTTGCTAAATGCACGGTCAAGTGCCGTAATTTGCGACCCGCAATCTGTACGTACAGTAGGAAGCCCGTACTTTATATACCACCGGAAAATAGAGTAGCGAATTTTTTTAAACCTTGATATCATGCGATGTGAGAATTATTTTTTCTATACGACGTATGTTTCACGCTCGCAGGTGCAAAATATATTAATTAACATGCATCACAAAAAAACCCATAGAAAAAGGAAACTCGATTAGAACTCATTAATTATTTCAAGAGCTCAAAGAGTAACTTGAATCGATATGGGATTCGAAATTGAATCGGTTCTAATTGGTAAGTCAGTTCGAATCCTATCCAGAGATAATTAAAGTGAATTTCGTCCACCCAAAAACTTGAGGATAACCTGTTGAAAACGCAATTTTTTATTCTATGGGGTGGTCGAGAGACAAAAATAAAAATAAAATATAAAAACAATGGAAGACAAAATATCTCTGCATGGCGATCTTGGGTAGTATCATATTGTATATACTCGTATATATATGTAGATATTTATTATGTATTACATATCAGGGTTGTTACTCAGATTCGAAAATGTCTGAGGGCGACGTGGAAGTGGTAGCAGTTGTGTTGGGCCAACAAGGGACGGCCGAGGGCTGTCGGTTCCCTCGTTACGGTAAATGGTAGATCCTCTGCCCGGGTAAACAGTTACACAAAGACGAGGGCAGCCGACTCGAGACGCCTCAAGTGCCCTCCGTGTCGTCCTCGCTCGCTCGCGACCCTCGCGGCCTCCACGACCTCCGCACATCTCCCTATAGTATAGTACCGACCCGCCAGGATTCTCTTTCTTCCTTTCTTTATTTCTTTATTTCTTTCCGTAGACTTCACGCTCAAGGATCTTCCAGTCATCGGGTATCGATCAAACTGTTTCTCCTACCTATACGTACTTTTATACCGCGGTTGACTATATTCCGCCATATTGTAGGACATACGCGGTATACAGTCACCTTTATTCCCCTGAACTCAGCGACAAATTTGCTCCGTCATGCTACCAGCTGCTATACTGACGCGTTTGCTTTCAATCGGAAACGAATTATCGGAACATCGTGTCACATTTCGCGTCCTAGACACCCAAAGTGTAACGTACCAATTTCAAAATGTTCATCAATCTGAATACATACGGACAAATCTGTCCTGCCAATTCATTTGTCTTTTTGTTTAATACCCAAAAGGACTCTTGTGTTCTACTTTCGAAATTTCAAAAAAACTTACACCTGTTGCCCAGATACAAGTGATTCGAGAAAGTATTACCAAAACCTCGCTTTTCGCAGGATCACAATTCAGGGCATACATTCGATTCTCCTTTTTTTTCTCCATCTTCTTTCTTTCAGCGTACCGTCAAAATTGTACTCTACAAAAATTTTCTAATTCACATTACGTAAAATCTTTATTTAATTTTTTTGATCCACCCCGTATATATAATTCTCTTACACAATTTTCTTTCGGTTTTTATTTTTATTTTCACACCACGCGGGATTAGTTTTTTCTACGCTTCTATTTTTTTTTTTTTTTGATTCAGTTCACTTTGGTATTTTCGATTTTTTTTTTTTTCTCTTTATTCATAAACTCTGCGTATGTGATCGGTATATAGAATGTTTTATTGAAAATATATATATACAGCACAAGGTATTCCTTGGAGACGTGTCTCCACACTCGACACTATTACACATTTATACACGATACATGGTATATGTATCCCTAGAATTTATACGGACGGGGGTTGGAGCGAAGAGCGGAACAACGTGTACGGCGGGATCGATCGCCGGTTGGTAACACATACTCACCTGCCGTGGAAACTATGTCTGATAATCTGTGGTGCATATTTCATTAGCGTAGTGTTCTAATTGGGCTCTGCTCTCTATAACTGAAGCAGCTACAAAATCATCGAGGTAAAACCAAGTATAAGGTATTAGGATATTTTATGCATATACCCATACAGCTAGCGGTTTTCCAAACGCGTAGAAATCGCCGCGTATATAACTATTATCAAATAACGGTAATTATGATAGTGATCGTGATGATGACAAGTCGATTTTGTATCTTCATGTGTTATACGATTCGTATGATAATCGTGAAAATTGCGTTTCCCAGTCATAACATGTATACGTATATGTATATGGAAGAGCGGAGAAGCGGTTTCCTAGATCTGAACCGAGAACTACTTTGGCTACTTTCCCAGCGAATATGATTTCGGTATAAACTTTCTTTTATAACATACGAAAGTTATCACGGTTGGTATATATTTATTATATACGCCCTTATATGTACATTTGCATGTACAGATATATTATGTGGATAGAAAACTAGCGATGGCATAGAGACGAGGAAGTAGCAAAAAGAATATATATACATATTATGCTATATACAGCACATACACACCTACCCGATTTCGAAATAGTTATATTACGTACCATATATATATTGAGGTCAAATCTGGGATCCAACTACTGTATCCTGCGAGTACATAATAAATTTAGCGAGTTCAATATTTGTTAAGCTTCCACCGTTCTCGTTTGCGTTACAATATCGCTTTGTTTATAAAGTATAGCATTATTTGCCATGCCAATATACGAGTGGTTTTAACGGCAGACAAATCCAATTCCTACGCGTTCTCGAAAGCCCACGCTGCATCTATACCATGCACCCCACATTGAACGAACGTCAAAAAACCTTCAAGTTGAAATGAAATGGAATCATATGGGCAAAATTTAGATCAATTCACGTGGAAACCATCATGTGAATTTGCGCACGCGTGTGCTACGTGAAAATGATGTATCATTTATTCTAACGCGGTTAATCAAAATCCGTTCACTTTGGTTTTCCTTTTAATGAATTTAGTTTGCGACAGCCATTTTAATAATTTACCACTTGTTAGACGTGTCACATAAACGGCTATCATTTATCATCATTATTTTTTTTGTAACGAACGTAAACTCAGCCGATCACGTTACAGGTTGAAAAAACCTTAGGATTCACTCTGGAGTGTTTAACAAAGTTTTGAGTTTATCAGGCAAACTCGTGTTCCATTTAAATGAGTTGAAAAATTAAGCTTTCCGATTTGGACAGAAATTTCAATGAACTTTGCGAAATGTTCGCTTCAAAATTATTTGGAGCGAAACGGAAATGGGCGATTGAATAACACGTCGGTTTGAAGGATTTGATTTTTAGGTTCCTCTTTTTTTCTCTTCTTATTTTCTTCACAAAAAATAAGGTCAATCGTACGGTCGGTCTATCAGATTATATCCGGGCATACGATAGCGCGGGGTCCTGTGGGATTCAACGCGCGGTTAAATGTCGATCATCCTGCAGTTATGCCTATTATGTAATCTATGTGTGTGCACATGTATAGTACACAAATGCAGGGGGTGGCTAGAAACCCTCCGGTTTTCCTCGAGCGCCGTTGGATGGCCCATTGTGGGTTGATATCTTTGTTCGAAGCCGTGAGCATAGTATATACCAGCTGGTTGGATAGGAAAGACGTGAGCCGAGAGCGTCTTCCGGGTAATACCGTATTATTAAACCATTGTCTTTCGTTAGCCAATTCGAAGTAATGAGACACAGTCACTTGCGAAGAACAATCGCGAGTCGCTCCTATATTGAGATAATAGATATAAGGTATAAGGTATACCACCTAAATATATAACGCTCAACCATGGTCCATATCTGCTTCGGAATCCAACCCCCTTTATATTTATACATACATTGGCTTTATCCAATTCTCACAGCTCTAGGAGCAGCGAGGTTGGTTCTGCGTTACGTAGATACATGGCTCTAGGTACGCTTCGTACCACCCCTGTAGTTGCTCACGCCGGTTCGACGCTCTTTAGACATAAACTGGCGCACGTCAACGCGCAAAGTTGTACAAGCTATAGGGTTGCGTGGTAGTAGATGGTTAGGTTGGACACGCTTCGTTGACGGTGCATAATATAATATCATCGCTCGGCTCATCGAAAACGCACGCGGAGAGAAGCATCGCTGCGTGTTGTCTGTGTCGTACACGTAGACTGCACACCACCCTTCTCTCGATACTGAGATATAATACGGGGTGGTTTCATTTGGAATTTAACAAACCAATCTTTCCGGCAATATTCAGGATAAAGAAGAATTTCTTCACCTACCTATGGTAACGAAAACCCGCTCCTACGTTACGAGTCAACAACGACCACGTCACGTCACGTTTTGTTACTTGAACGAACGTGTACGTGATAGTTGATGTTGCACAGATATGTACCTATAGATATATGGAAGTGGAAAAGTTGTGCTTCCAGGCAAGATTGTTCTCCTCATCTTATCATCATCATCATCATTATCATCAGCAAGATACGTTTAACTTTCGAAAGTCAACAACACTTTGTCATTTTCTTGTTGGTTAAATTGTACAGAATTGCTATGGGAGCTTCGCGAATCCCGAAACATCGACGAAAGTAGGGGGATTACATTATAAACTGTCAATAATTAATTAGGTTGATAAAATGTATGATCTTGGGCAGATTCATTACTTTGTGATAAGATCGTGCGCACTTGGGCGAGCAATTTGACTGAAGATTGTTTCTTCAAAAGTAGGATGAAGAAAAATGTGATCCTCCAAATCCGAGCTCGATAATTGCGTTCCGAATTTCTCTTTTTCTCACCTGATATAAATATCCAAAATCAGCTGTTGCTGCTGATTCAGTAGTGGGTGGTGGTTGATGCTTAGCTCGCTGGCTAACGAAAGCTACAATTTCAAACCATCCCCTTCAAAACACATGATCTAGGTATCCGTATTGAATATCCATTAGGGAGATGAAACCCGAAAAATGACGTATTTTTATGTATAGTTTTCATAGAATTTTCATGGTATCGCAGAGAGTTTATTTCCCTTTTAATTTTCGTCAACTTTCTTTCACTCTTATTTTCAATCTCAACTTTCTCATTTTTCATTTTCCCGTTTCATCGAAGTAAAACGCCTCTTCAATCGCGTTTGATTCACTAATTTATTCATTCATTCATACACCCATATTTGATGCGCTCTGAAATGAGTGATTCGTATAAAGAGGTGAGAAGCGTCTGGCGTATTTCAATTTTAATATAACGTATGTACAATATACATACACGTATATGGTAGGTATAACACTTTCATACATAATATATATAGATGGTTAATTTTTCAGCATTGTTTTTACCCCGGAAATTTCTCCTCGTGCATGTCGTGTAAAATAAATTAATATACTACACGCGATGCTATATGCAATTTTTTCTTTTGTTTATTTTATCATTTATTTTTTTTTTTGTTTCTCAAGTAAAAAGTACTCGTAAAAAGAAGGACCAAATAGAAAAAAAAAAAATTGATGAAAGAAAGAAGAAAAATTGTAAAACGTATTATACACTGTACGCTGTAATTTTGTACACTATACACAGGTCCGTATGAAAGTTTCCATTTATATAGGAAAACATTTAACCACCCTGCAGGATAATTCTTTTCACTCGAGTAAACTTTTTCACCGGTTAGATTGCGTTGTGCAGTGATTGAAAAACAAAGTGAAAGTAACACAATAGATTACACTGGATGATTTTAAAAAAAATTTTACATCTTGTTCTATTTTTCGTACGTTTTCAACGCGTACGAGAAAAAAGAAAAAAAAAAACACGAAATCGTAATTAGCGTAGGGTGCAGAAATACGCAAGGGTGCTTACCTACCAAGTGGTATATAATAACAATATAAAATAACCCATTGAACTTCGGGGTCACGGTGTAGATGTAAGGGTGGTTATTTTTCGCGACGTGATGTAGAGGTGGAAATAAAGGTGGAGGTTGCATCAATTTCCACCCTGCAGCACCCGATCCGCACTGAACGTGAAATTCAATTGTACCTTACTCATCGTAATTCTTCAGTTTGCTTTCCTGCCTTTTATTCTTATTCTACTTTTTCTCATTCTTATTCTTATTCTTATTCTTATTCTTCTATTTTTCTTTTCCATAGCCATGTACCTGCAGCCTACCTTTGAAAATAGCGTGTTGGTTCATCTATGAGTTCGGCGCCGCGACGCTTTTCATCGATGGTTTTTCGTTGCACAATGTATAGCAGTGCCACGCAGTGCCTGTCTCTGTCTTAAATTTCCCTTTTACGTTTGGTAATCGAAAAATCCCAACCAATCCTCGGAGATATAATAATACTCGAATATCGATGAATTATATATTTTTATTTACCTAAAATCACCATTTTTACATGCCCGAACTACCTCCATCGTGCCAGTCTACAGTGAACATAAAAACTTCTATAGGTACGTTTAAAAATATTTTACCAACAAAATTTCACACAAAAGAGAAAATTTCACCACTTTTATACGCGAATACGTGTGTGTATTCTTCTGTTTTTTGAAAAATCATTCAAAGGACGATTGGATCTATATGTACTATGTAGCCCAGTTTACAAAATGAAATATGAAGACATGCATTTGTTGCTTCAGAAAATTTGATGTCAGTAAATATATCAAAAATCATTTGCCGCCGATGTTTCCATGACTTTTTCTAGCAATTGCGATTCGATTGGAAAGGGTTATTGAGGTGAAATGATGTTAAAAAAAATGGCTGAATTGCAAAAAAGCTTGTTGAAATGAGGAAATACGTCGAATAGCGTGAAGGTTATTTTATACACAAATACCGTGTAAACCTGACGTGCGGTATAGAAAATGGGTGAGCTTTAAAAAGCTTCTCTCAGTTGGAGTGTCTCGAGGACGCCTGGCCAGATTACTGCTCAATTATCCGCGAAGCTTTTGTTCTCGGTAGGAAGGAAGAAACGAGAAACCAACCGCCTGGGGACTTTCTCGTAGTCTGATAGTAGTGGGACGTACGCCAGTAGCACGGAATTTTCTTCCTAAGCTTTAACGTTTTTTTTAACCAAAGTTCATTTAAGTGCTCTCTCTACCGAGCCGGAGCGTTGCGCAGCGATCACTGTACTAAGCGAGGAAAACTAAAGGAGATGAAAACGGGAAGATGTAGTACAGTGCGATCCTATGGAAAGAGGGAGGTGCTCTTGGAAGATCTGCAGAAATTTGTTCGAATAAATATACGCAAGCGCTTTTCTTCCAGTAGCTCTACACCAAACTCCATCCCACTAACAACCGCTCTTTTCTGCTGGTAGTCAGAGAGACAGGATGAATAAAGTTTCTAGGAAAATACAATACCTAAGTATACCAACCCCACCTATCTCACTGTTTCTCTCCGGACTTAGCCTTCCACCAGACGACAGAAACTCCGGCAATTCAAAACCATTATGCTCGTATAATAATTAATTGATGTAAACTTGTGTGCCGTGTGCATGAAAACCCGTTTAATGGTACATCACAAAAATTGAACGTAAGTTTTGAGTCTTTCCGCGACGTTTCAATAAAATTGAAACAGCGTATGTCTATAGAAACACAATGTTGTTCAACTTGATTCGAATTGAAGTAGGCTTCAATTCAAGTCCGTAAAAAAGCTGTAGGGCTTCGTCAAATATCGTCGAGACAATGTAGTGTACATGGGCTTTAGACACTTGAAATGGACCACTCTGTATATTACTATACGTTTACTGTACACAAACGAAGGATCGTACAGGTGACACTATTTCTGACGGATAAAAACCTGATCCTGAAACCAGACTGTTGTAAGTGCGCTCAGAGTTGGGAGGCGAACGCCATGCGCGCTTGTGCCACGGGGCCGATCCACCGAGTTCAGTTCAGAGGATTATAGCTTTACCACCTGACGGCTCCCACTGGTTCGAGGGAAAGATTCCCTTCCGTTCCCTTCGCTTCCCCTATTTTTCCTTCTCCGTCTCTCCTCCCTTCGCCGCATATCAGCCCTCTCCGTAGGTCCTCTTCGCAGTCAGAGCTCCGCACATTTATCCTTCCCTCTGAAACATCCACCTCCGTTTTATTTAAAATAATGTCCACCTTCGCCTCGTGCAGTCGCACGAAAACGATTTTGTTTTCTTTTCTTTCATGTTTATACATTTATTCAGTTATTCATTTATTTATTTTTTAAACAAAAAACTTTAGTCGCTCTATTTACGCCGCCTTCTCCGATGCTCGACAAAATTTTTCTATCCCCACAAAAACACGTGAAATCTGCTTTGGAAACGAATCAACGTTCTCGTTTTCAGTTCACACAAGAGTTCGGTAACTTTGGATTTTGTTACTCGGGGATTGGAACAGGCTACTTATCCGAGTAAAAATATGTTCTCGTACCAAATCCTTGGCGGAAGTGTTTTTCTTTTCCTCTTTCATTTTCACGAAAATCTCGAAATCTAAAAGATCTCGAGCAGTCCTTTTTTCAACCGGTCTAATGGGTACCCGCACATGTATACTTACCCAGATTGTAGACTCACACTCACATTAACGCATCATTCGTATTTCGACCGTACCAGTTTCGCCACTTTACCGAAGAGTTTTCATCCGTACCTTCAGTAGCTCTCGCGTCCGAAGTTGAAAGGCCGCGTGATGATGGAAATATCGGTAAGCCACCACCTCTGCCAACGCCACTCACGACCACTCACAGTTCTATGCTATATGTACCACTGTATACTTATTACTATATAGTAAAATACTATATACCATGTACACCATACTTTCCCGCCGTTACCGTGACTTTTCAAATAAAGTTCACGCGCTACTTCAAATTCGTTTCACGCCATTCACTTCGCGAAGGAGAAAAAAAGATATATACACATATATATATACATAGCTACATAGTATATACACATAAATATGTATATAATTCTACTTTCCGTACATAAATACTCATATTCGTAATGTACCGTACCAGCTAGTTTCCAATACCGCGTCTGCAATTTTTCCCTCAGAAAAGCTCCTCCTTTCGCGCACTTCTGTTCGTGAACGAACATAAAAACGTTAGGTTTCATTTATTGCGCGAAGCTTTTATAGTTTTTCATAGAAAAAAAAAAAAAAAAAAAAAAAAAACAAATGCAAACGATGACTTGGGAACGGAGTACGTCACGCGATTGACTGATTTTTATCAAACCTTTCACCTATAGATCTACTAATTTTTTTCAAGTAAAAAACAAATTTTTTCTGAGCTTGCGAATCGCCGAACAGTCCGGGATTCAAACTTGAGCAGGGTGCTGCGGAAAATAAAAAACTGTAGACGCAGAAAAAAAAAGAAGAACGAATTGAAAAAAATGACGTTATAATACGAATTGAACGTTGAATAATAAATAAGCTTTCATAGCAAGTCGGTTGTTGGGAACTCTTGGGATATGTATTTACGTACGAACGGGTACGAGCGTATACATACATCATATTTCAGCTTCCATATATCACGGGTATAATTTACGACGTAAATTTATGTAAAAAAAAGTTTTACTCCACCTAGCTCTATACAAGATATACTATAACCGCGAGGATTCTCCGCTGACTATTTAGGCAGCTAAGCGTTTGCAAAAATTCAACTAGAGGGTGGCAAAGTGTTTGTACAAATATCAATAATTGTATATGTACCTTTTACGGTGTATAAACCTAAAAATTTATTTACACTCACAGAAGAACTCGAGAAACCCGACGATCAGGGTTTCAAAGAAAACGGTTCGAATGCGATATTTTCATTATCTGAAAGAATGGATTTTATCTCGATTACCCACGATGTAATGATTTCTCTAATTATAGATCGACGCGAGAAATATAATACGTAAATATAACAACGTGCATAGGTGTACCGTAGATGTATATTGTATACTCAAGCTTCGTAAAAGGTAAATTCGCACGTACCTATACAATACTCGTCCGCAAGACGGAAGGAAGGGGATGTACGTAGGTAGATATATAGAAGGCATTCAGCTTCGCGTTCGGCAAATTGCACGCCAACTCACAAGACGAATTGTTCGACGTGGAATGCGTTGCAATGAATCCTCTTGGGTGACGCTTTACGTACGTAGTGGGTATAAGAGAAAGACGGGATTCGAGGTGGTGCGGGATTTTGGTGGTAAGAAGGAGCGAAAATGGAGAAGTAGGTGAAGCACACCTGCTCAATGACAATTGTCGCATCTAAGGTTACGTACATACAACACCTTTCGATATGGTTAGCTAGACACACCGTATATCAAAAGACAAAAGCGAGGAAAACGGGCTTCCTGCAGAAAATTTTTCGTTGCAATTTTTAAAAATCAAACAAACCGTAAAAACGGTATTTTCCACCATGGCATTCAACGTCTCGAGAATCAGTTGAATTCAAAAAATTCTAGGCCATCTGATCCATTCGCGAAAATTATTTGTCCGTCTCCTCATCAACTACTCTCAAGTCTCAAGGAGCGACAACATTTAAGATTGTTCAATTTTCTTGAACTAGTCAAATACCCAGCGGTGCATTTTCGACCAAAAAAGTACAAGACCTCCTCGTATTAGATATAGAGACATGCAAATTGGAGTTTGGGACGGTTCAATTGCAAGCTCGGAGATCCTAAGTGAGTTGAACTTTCAAACGTATTCATGGGACGACTCGAAACACCTGTCTTCTTCGATCATTGTTGCGACTGTATGTTAGGTATGTACATCTCCATTCTACATGAATTGAAGATTCTACTCGTCTCATGGGATCTATATTCCTATGAATCGTATGCGCTGTTATTCCAATGAATTGCGAGGATGCGCATTTCGCAAACTACACAACTTTACCTCTAATGTACGTTACATTTACCTCTACGACTTCGCCTTCCAAATTATACATTCTCAGCTGTTCGGTCAGTTTTGCGTTGACGCTAAAAAATTCTCAAGTTACCATATGTATCGGAAAGCCTTCGTCAACCTCGAGTCTACCCACGTTTATTCGATCGATATCCTAAAAAAAAATTTTTGTACATCTTCACCCGTAATTTATTATTCTACGTTGTTTCGTGGCTTCTTACCTCCACTTTTTTTCTTCAACGTTTTTTTCTACATAGTCAAGAAATATCTTGGACACATTTTTCTTCTAACATAATGTACGTGATAAGGTGGCGGGTGTATTTTTCTTATTTTCTCCATTTACGGTGGATATCGTCTAGCTTATTAACGTGCATCGGGTGACTGGGTACAATTATGAGGGTATATAATCCAGAGTTCCACGCGTAATATACGCTCGTCAAAATCTAGTTCGCCTCGCTCAGCGACATGCTATTTCCTCAACCCTCAGAGGTATAAACCTCCACAATACTGATCGAAGAAGGAGGTACCTACTATTAGCGATATGGAATCAGGGTGAGCTTAGCTCTTGAATTTGCGGGATGGCAAATCGTGTGTATATAGTATGCGTATACCTATGTATCTATACACTATGTACATATACCCGCCAAACCTAAATGTATTTCCAATAAGTCCCGGGCATCGAGAAACTCCCGCGACTTGTCGCCTGAGAGAAACGTCGCCAAGGACAACGACGAAATCGGCGGTGGGATGTGAAGAGGAAGAAGAGAAGATCGGAACAAGGGACAACGCGGGGGGTAGGGTGAGATCCTGAGTTACTCCAGTTAGTTCAGTCAACCGAATTTTCGTATTCCTCTTGAAATAATAGAATGTTGCGTAGGAACAAACCCGCCAACGTGTATACGTATACAACAAACGAACGGATATCGGAAAATCCTACCGCTTACCAACGTTATACCACCCCGTGCAATAAAGGGGCGTGGCATATCTTTCGAAGATCAAATACCAGAAGGACGTAACCCTCAAAAGCCTATACAAATACCACCACAAGAGAGATATCGAGAGTCTGAAAAGTGAGGGCTTCGTCCTTCCGGTTCCGAGCCTTCGATGTATATTCTGTAGATATCAGTGTTATTTCATGAGTTGAAAAACTCATCGATGAAAAAAACAAAAAAAATTCTCTATGGAATTTTTATAGCTTGGAATTATAAATCGACCGACATCGCGAAAACACAGCTGTTGCATCGGGTCAAAGAAAATATGGTTGAAATTTTTTTTCGCTCAAGTGGAATATAAAAAAAAAGAACAAAAAAAAAGATTGATAAATATGTGAAACTGTTAAATTTTTCAGTTTATAATGGTATATAAAACACACAAAAAAGCTGTGCAGCGTCGGTGGCTACATTTAGAGTGCCGGAGGCTGTTCGTATATAGAGAAAAAAAAAAAAGCAAAAATCTCCATGTTATGAATATGGTGCGCTCGAGGTCTCTAGATAAATATTAATTTTTAAGCTTTCACAATGTTTCAGGATCATGTAATTCACCTTTGGGGATGGAGTCCGGTGATATTCCAGACTCCGCGGTCAACGCATCATCTTCATACGTAACGAACGTCGGACCACGTTATGCCCGGTGAGAGATTTTTCTGCTACATTCATTTTATGAAAATATAAAAATAGTTCAATGAAACTGAAAAAAAAATTTGTATTTTTTTTTTCTCGACTCATAAAAGTCCCAACGCTCTCGGTCTTTTATACTCCGAATTTTTCATCCGATTTTTAGTATCTCTGTAAACCTATAGCTGAAAATATTAGGTCGAAAAATTGTCTCTGTATATTACAAGACACATTGTACATATGTAACTTATTTCTCATTCCCTATTGATCAGCCCCTACGGTATAACAAAAAATGTATATACATACCTTGTTATCGTGCAAGAATGTATATAATAAACAATTGACAGACAGAAAAATAAGCAAGGAAAGTATAGCGAACACGTATACTAGCAGAAACAAGAAAAAGAACATCCAATAATACTCCACCTGCTGGAAATAAAGCGCCAACTAGCGTTCCTTGTGAAATTCAATTCCTACAGAAAGACATAGGAGTTGGGGGTGAAGAATATGAACTTTATTCAGATCACATGTAGTACGTACGTATATAGTATACATATATAATAAATATTTCTTATCGTCTGATCGTGAGAAATGATCGCGCAGGAATGATAAGAAAAAAGGAAAAAGTTTGCCCGAAGCATTTTTGGAAAGGACCCCATTTTCATTATTTCGGTCGTCTATTCATCCCGTAGGCGAGAAGGGAAAGAAGGGGGAGCTGGTTGCGCGATTTCTCGTTGGTCATAATATAAAGCTTTTGGTTCTTCATGTTTTTGCTTTTTCTTTTCTTCTTTTTTTTTCTATCCATTTTTCATTCGTCGCACCGTGAATCCAGAGAATTCTGCAGCTTTTCTTTCGTTTCATCAACCTTGGGTGTGATAATACTCGTGCAACGGAACGTCTGATGCCTTTTTTTTTTCAATTTTTTCTCGCACCATCTCGATTTTCGTTTCGTGTAAGAAACTACAGGAATTCGTCGAGGCTACCTGTCTATCCACGTGCGTGCAACCTCCCCCCCCCCCCCCCCCCCTCCCCCAACAGCTCATTCGTTACAATAAAAATCAAAAAACATAAATGGAAGAGAAACAAAATACGTAAAACAGGTAAAAAATTTGAACTAGAAAGAGAGACAGAAATCTACAAGTCTTTCTTTTAAACTCTCGATTTATGCACCATGAAAACGCATGGAAATTTACGCACTAACGCAGGTAAACATACATACCGAAGTAGAAAAGCTATTGCAATAACATTTCTTTGCATCCGCTATTGACTTTTGAAACCAACGCCCGCCTATCCTTTCTCATCTCTATTTTTATCCCCCTTCCTCTCCTTCTTCGTTGTCCCACCCTAAAAAAAAAGCTCTGTACCTCAACCCACGCCAATATCGGTCGCGGAGCTTCTTGGTAAACACCTCCATTATTTTGTTCAAACAAACGTATATGTATATATGTATCAGAGCCTGATATACAGGTATATACGAACAAACAAAACTCTCTTTACTTATTCATAAACTTCCGTTCATTTGGATTGATCTTCTTTTTTTTCTTTTTTTTTTTTTCTCTTTTCAAAATTCAATTATCAACATCCCAAGATATACGCTCCCACCTACTTTCTCTGAAGCTCTGGAACAATACCCATCAGAAAATCTTTCATAAACTTCGAACAATATTGAGAATATATCACGTAATAGTAGAGAGAGGAGAAAAATTCGAGTCGTTGTAAAACAGCAAAATACTTACGAAAATTAAAAAAATTTCACTTTTTTTCTATCAAGAAAAGTCGTTAGCGTTTCGGAATATCGAAAACTATTTTTGTTTTAAGAAAACCGAAGAGTAGTAGTGAGAAAAATATGGGTAAGAAATAAAAAAAAATCGATAGTTGATTAGGAGAATGATAAAAAGAAAGGGAAAAAACGGATGACCGAATAGGGTGGATATTATACACAGATGTATAAGTATACCGTACGTGTCTGAGATTTGCTGAGTTGGCGCGGAAAGCTCTATGTAAATATACATACCTACTGTGGAATAAATGCACGCAAGCACTCAACGGTCGTACATTACTTACCCCCGTTGAATCGTTGCGCGAGGTCGTCTTGAAACGAGAACCACGACTATACGTAGGTAAATAGCGTATAGAACGGGCAATCATCATCAACAACCAGCGTAGCTTGTGGCATTGATAAGATGAATAAATAAGCAACCCTTTCACACCGAAAGTTTAACCTGCAGACGCGTAGGGTGCTTGATTTCTGCAGGGGTGAATTCAAACAACGATGTGTACGTGTATGGGTATATCTCTATGTATACGTCTACCCTATGGGTATATACCTATATACCTCGTTTGCTCACTCGCCATGTGCTACCCTTATGAATGACACTTGCTAAATATTCAAAAAGATTTATTATCAACGCTCATATTTTTTATGTGGAAACCAGCTGACACAAAATCAACTCGATCTATGAAAATTTAGGGCAAACGCAAGGCAGTGACTCGACTGAGCAAATTGTGATGGAATTTAATCATTTTTTTTCTGTTTCCTGACGATTTAATTGAACTTGTCATTAATTTCAAACGTCAATTACCGATTAATTTTGATTAGAATTTTTCTTTTCAGATTACATAGATTCTTTAATCAATTTACTTTATAGTCATTTTCAGAAAACGAAAATGACAAAAGCCCATATTAAACGAAAAAATCTGAAAAGTCATCGTAATTAATAGTTGGATTGATTTTGTTTAGTTTATTTTATTTGGATGTATTTTTTCTAAGTACGTAATGAAAATTTTATTTTTTATTTTCGTGCATTTCTAGATTACGTAAGGAAAGTGCGGGGGGCGCGTGGTGTCCTAAAAGACAGATCGAAGCGGAAGTTCGTGAGTGGTTGTTGGTGGATTTGGGTAGTTCCCACCTCGTAAGAACGATCCAAACACAAGGTCGTTACGACCATGGCCGTGGTCAAGAGTACGTCGAAGAATATACGGTGGAATACTGGAGACCAGGATTTTCCGAATGGCGAGAATACCGCAGATGGGATGACGAAAAGGTCAGGATTACATTCGCGGAAAAACTCCTTATATAATTCCCGAATTAACCGTCCCACGGGATTCCCTCCATCGTGGGGACAAAACTTTTAATTTTATATTCATTCATTTATTCCTCCCAACTTATTTCAAGAAACGGAACTCTGAGGTTGCATTAAAAAAAAAAAGACGGAATAAAATCGCTTTTCCCTCACTGGGGTAGAAAAGCTGATTTTCTTTGGCACTTTTTTCCCCCCGTGGATACTTGTCATTTGATTAATAATTACAATTGTAATTCTCATCAAGTGTAACTGAAAATTATAGCGAAAAAAAATTATTACTCGAAAACTTGAAATGGGGGAAAAACAACACATGATCATTACGAACATTCGATAAAAAAAAATCCTTTGGTAAATTGTTACGCAAATTTTACTCAGCTGAGTTTGAGAATATCTTAACTTTCATTCGGCCTCATTTGTTTCGAAAGATTATCGTCGATGCCACTAGAGGACTAACTTTTTCTGAATGTCCGGCTGGGAAAACAATCCCCATGAGTCTCTGAACTTATTGGTTGAAGTGAATCGAACATATTTTATACAAGGTCGAGCGTAAGGTGTTCCAACGCGTTTTTCTCCAATATCCAAGTACGTTTGATGCGAGTCAGCCGAACTCTGGAACTGATCAAGGCTACGCTTATCCTTATTATGTATACCTGGTGTACGTAAAAGATATACATAAGGACAAAAAAAAAATTAAATTTCTTTGTTTTTTTTTAATTTTTCATAACAAGGATCGTATTTTTCAGATATTGACGGGAAACACCGACACGGCCACCGTCGTATCTCAAGAATTGGTACCCCCGATTATAGCCAATAAAATTCGTCTGCTACCTCACTCGGTTCACAGGCGCACAGTGTGCCTTCGTATCGAATTAAAGGGGTGCCCTGAGACCAGTAAGTGATACCCTTACGTACATTATCGCCCTCATATACCAATTTACTCCAATTTATAAACCAAACATTCTATTTAATGAACTCACCACTAAATCTTCCCCGATATGAAATTCTAACGTTTCGCATTAGAAACTAGAGCGGCGATCTCCACCTATAGTTCGTATCATTTAAGACGACTGAAAAACTTTATTTCGAAATTTCTGGTTTTTGAAAACAAATAGGTACACGTTTGTAAACGCTGTATTACGACCCCTGATAAATGTTAATATCAAATGAATCATTTACTTAATTTACGTAAAACTGTTTTATCGAACGGCAAACACGTTTTAAAAGCCTAGACTCGAACCATAAATATAACAACAATTTGTGGTGATTTACCAAAACTTTGAATTCGAAACCAAAAAAAGTTGTTGGGCTTTGGCGGAAGAACTTATTTTATTAATCCACTTCACTCAGCTAATTTGCAGGTGAAACGGGTAAAAAATATCTCGAGTCCGGATACATATAGGAAAGAGATTTTCCAATACTTGCATAAATAATTTTTCTGGAGCAGCGAGATGAAACTTGAGGTAATTGCGGAAGGACTCGTTACGAGTAGCGGACGTTGTATCGGCGCTTCTTTTTATTTTCATTTTTCTCGAGTATACTTTGGTTATTTTTTCTTCGACCACCTTATATACAATATGTATGTATAAGAAATAATCAGAGCGCGTGAGCTGCTGGTGAACAGGAGTGGCAGATTTATGGCGGTCGTGCACGACAGCCAGTTAAAATATGTCGAAGTCATCGCGAATGCCTTCGCCCGCAAGTTGAGCTTCTGAGCCTTTCCATCGTCCTTTTCTCTTCTCTTCTTTCGTTTTTTCTAACTCCCAATAGCTTTAGGTCAGCCCTTTTATACCCGCAGTATTATTAGATCACAGAACCGCGATTGCGGAAACGAAACTCAGCGTAGGCATTTATCCACTTTTAATACCGATTTCATTAATTAATTTTATTCTGGTAATTACCTACCCCTAATTCATCCCCTCCCCAGGGTTCGCGAACCCTTTTATCTGTGTGTATGGGTCAGAAGGAAAAAACTGAACTCGGAACCCACGTACAGCCACTCGAAAAAATTCGACGTTACAATAAACCGCAAAACGCGTGGATCGCGTTTATAATCGCGTGCAGCTTTCGTGCAGCTTACATCAGGTAAAACGACGAAAGAAATATGGCAACCAGTTACGGGATTCCGAACACGACACGTCGTTTTCAAAGGGGGGTAAAAGTAGAGTGAAGCTTTTTTCATTTTCTTTTTCTTTTTTTCTGCGTGTTTTTACTATATTATTAATTAAAGTAGGTATGACGAAGTAAATAGAAAAAGGATGTCGAAGGAGATTCGCGGGGCAAGGGGGTAGAGGGCGATGCAATTAGCTGCACATGCAGGTTATAACTAGAGGGGGACGAGTAATCGAATAATACGGGAGTTTTCTCTCCTTTCAGTTTTTATTTGATTTATTTGTAATCAATTTTTTTCATCCTTTTTTTTCGTTTTTGGTTATTTGACGTGAGAAATGAGAAATTGAACTTTCCGCAGGTGGTGTGGTGAACTACGCCATCCCTGAATCTCCGGTGACAGAACTAAGCGACACCTTATACGACGGTCGTCGACAACACGGCATACTCTTTGACGGTCTGGGTCGGTTAATGGACGGGGAGATTGGCGCCGACGACTACAGAATTGACATGGGCTATGGAAAAGGTATGTATGTATACTCTTTCTGATACCATCCTCCTTTTCTCTATACTCAATAAGCGTTACTGCGGCAACGCTAAAATTGACAGGAAAAAATTAACGTCACTTCAAATGAAATTTTAAAGTCAAAAAAATAAAGAATTTTGTGTCGGAGAAAAAATTTCTCGTCAACTTGATTATAACGTATATATATGTATATACGAGATCAGAAACCAACAAAAAAGAAGAAGAAGAAAATAAGAAAAGCCTCCGATTTTAGTTTCTAGAAAAAGTAAATATAACTTCTACCTTGCAGTCGCTAATGACAAACTGAGGAAATAAAATAAAATAAAACAAATAAAGCTTATATATAATCAGGACGGACCAGCTGCACTGATTATACTTGTTTTATTTTTTTTTTTTGGTTTTCGGCCGAGTTTTTCTTTAATTCCAGCAATGCGGGATACCTTATATATCAACTACGGCAACGCCATAAAAATCGTGTATCTACCGTTGGAATTTTTTTTTTTTTTTAATTTACTTTTTCTCTTTATAAATTGTTTCTTTCCTTTTCTCAAGTGAAAATTCTCACTCGTGGTCATCAAAACTTTTCTCCTACTTACCTATGTATACATATACATATACATACGACTGAAGGAGAATCTGTTTGAGAAGCTCTTTGAAAATTTTCTTGGTTACCTACTTCCCTGTCGGAATTTTTAGTTGGTGGGTGGTAAGGAAGGGGGTTGAATTCTACCTCGGAATATACATACCTATGTATATTATGTATATCTTGTTCTTCCCACGAGCGCTAAATTGGCACCGTAATAATTCCCAGGCACGAGCTGGGTTGCTTGGATGAGCGATTCCTTTCCGACGAACTACGTTGAACTCGTCTTCGAGTTTGACGAAATCAAGGTTTTTCACGCCGTTCACCTATACGCGAACAACTACTTTTCGAGGGACGTGCAGGTACGCTGATAATACTTTATTTGAAAAGAGGAAAACAAAGAAAAGAAGAATGAAAAAACAGAAGTGACAAAAAATTTAACGAGTCATTCTTTTGGACTTTTTTTTTCCTGTAACTGCAGAAAACTTTCATAAATTTAATCTGTGTGGTAATGAATTTCCACACAGATGAACTTGATGAGGATGAACTTGAGATGAATTTTCAAATTCTCAAATTAATTGGTTCGATAATCAGAGCGATAATTCCTTTCTTTTCACATCCAATGTTTGAACTGTACTTACAAATATTCTCCGGTAAAAAATGAATCTATTTTCTCGGTATCGCATTGCAGAAGAAATCCGTTTCTGAAAAACAAAAGAATAATATTTTAAGCACGATCCTTTGATCAAATATTACTTTTTTTCCGCCTATTTTCATTTATATAGCAACGGTCGTATTTATCGAATATTTTAACTGCGATAATTATGAAAAATCGCGAGTGGACGATCCAAATCAAGATTATATCGACGATATATGGATTTAGTGGAGCTCGTATATACGGCTTCGGAAACTAATGTTTCAAACTACATAGAGAAAATAAAAAAAAAACACAGAATTTATACGCATGAACAAAAAAAAAAACTCAAGAATACATAAAAAGAAGCAACAAAAAAATATGTATTTGAACAGCGGGGTCATGCTTGAAAGTGCGACATTTTTTTTTTTATCTTTTACAATTCAATAAATTGTTCAATTTTAAATGCCTGCACCGATTTGAAAAAAAAAATATTGGTCAAATTCAGTTACAGGAAAAAAAAAAAGAAAAAAGGAAAAGAAGAATCGCCTGATGAAAGAGTGACTCATATTTTATACGTCTAATCTGATCGGTTTTATAATTTTTGTTCTCTTGTTTCTTGTACAACCGCAGGTGTTTTCCAAGGCAAAAATATGGTTCAGTGTCGGTGGTCAGTTCTATAATGGAAGACCACTTTCTTACTCTTACATGCCGGATACAGTATTAGAAAATGCTCGTAACGTAACGATCGGTCTGCACGGAAGAAGCGGACGATTTGTCAAGTTACATCTCCACTTTGGCAATCGATGGATCATGATTAGCGAGGTCACCTTTGAGACGTGTGAGTAGTTTTCTTCCCTTTTCTTCGCTATGTATACTCGTATAATATGTAAGCCCCATCTCTCTTCCTATTTCTCTTTCTCTCTCTCCTCTTTTTCCTCGGGGAATTCGGGTCTCGGTTTCCTACGTCCACATGTATGTATATAGAGCCGCTGCAACATCCTCCCGAATCCCGATTATAACGAGACTTCACGGAAGCTCAGAGGGGATAAAAATTGACGTGCTGCAGACCTCCGTCGCTATACATATAGCGATGGGAATTACACCGAGAAATATTATCCCGTTTTTATTTCAACGTGCGGTTCTAAATAAACATCTGTCCCACATTTTTAATCCCTATCACCCAGTACAATTTAACCAAGTTTTAATTTTAATTTTATTATTATTATCAATTTTTTTTTCTTCTCTTCGATATCCATATTTTTTTATATTTCCGACTCGATGGTAATTTCGACTAATGATTTCTCATCGAAATTCGCGAGTTCGTAATAATTTTTTCTTCTCTCAGCAAGCTTATATGATAATACAACGGAAGAAGTGAACTCTGAGGCTAGTGCAGGCGGCAACGAAGTACCTGGAAACCCGGAGCTGGACCTCACTTTACAAACGAGTAAGTACCTCGTTAAATATACCCGCTTTTATTGATATTCATCGACCGCCATCTTCGTACGGACCAATTCTTGGAAATTATTTACACAAGAAATTAGTAAAACGGATGAAATGTACAGAGGATGCCCACAAAAGAAAGAAAACCGGCCCGTTTTGAAAAATAAATGAAAGCTGAACGCGTGAACGAATTGTAGATTGCTTTCAATAGGAATACCAGAGCTTGCAAACAAAAAAAAAAGAATTCGGTAACGCGTTCAGTTTTTATTTACGATTCGAAATGCTCATTTTTTTCTCTTCGACATCGCCTTATTTCAAAACAATAATTTCGAGCTCAATGGAAATTATGATTTACATCGAATTAAAGATCTATAATGTTAGCGCGAGGATTTTTATTGCTCTGAAACTCAACTGACGATGAGTCCTAAGCGGATTTCAGGATTTAAACTGATTAGGCTTGATTGTAACTGATTAGAACGCTACGCCCAACATTGCCGCAATTAAGTTGAGGCAAGACACAAGCGACGGGGATTCTAAGCCACGTTCCTTTACCCTTCTACCGTCTTTTCAACTTCCTCTTCTCATCTTCATTCAGCCCATAAACATCTAAAAGCGTGGAAACAACACGTACGACAGTGTGAAATCAGAACAGTAGACCATTTTACCAGGTGGATTTTGAACAGCTAAAAGAGCGCTTAAATTCTCACGTCGTATTATCTTAAATCCAAGGATTATATAAATATTAGATCACGATGAACAGGTCTTCGTCAATTTCTCGATGGTTCATCTCTCGAGGAATTATACGAACAATGCCTTTATACCTCGTCGATCTAGAAAAACCGAAATTCATTCTCTCGTAAAATTTATTCTTACACATCAAACGTGCAATTTTTCTTTTTCGATTAGATGTTTTCTTTTGCTGTATCATTTTTTTGCTCCTCTTCTCTTCCTCCTCTTCAGTAATTGAAACTCGATCGATGTAATACGGAGTTCCAGCCGCGAGCATCTGCAGGAGTAAAGAACGCGCGGTTCAAGCTGGATATATAAATCTGAAATTGTCTTCTTATGCATAAAGCTGACTAGAGCACAGCTCGTTCTTATACGTATGTTATCATTGTTGATTGCCATCGCTGCGCACCACGTTGCTGTTGACTTTACTTGATGAAAATTATTAAGGCAACCGCAAAACCTTGGAATTGTCACCACCCCCTCGGTATAAATATACATGCGACTAACGTACGTCAGCTATAGGTATATATATATTTTAAACCAACGTCAGGATTAGCTGTTTCATAGTATATATATATACATAGATGAGGCATCTAACCAAGAGAGTAACGAACTGGGAGTGAACGAGTAACTTCATTAGTAAAATGAGGCCTTCATTCTTTACCCAGCAGGAGCAGCAGCACCAGCAGCAGCTAGTAGATACGATTAGCAAAAGTAGAGGTTCGCTTGTAGGCTGTAGGCGAGATGCTTTATAATTCACGCGGCAACTTCCACCTAACGTAAACAATTAGTTGGATTAAGGTAACGGTAGTGGGTACGCAGCTATACCAGTCCTCGGCTCATCTTCAGCCAGCATTCACAATCTACAACCGGTCCACATACTCCCAAAATGAATGAGTGTATATACATAGATGTACATATATTCTCGTACTGGATATGAAACGAGGGAAAACTGGGAGGCGGGTAGAGGTATAGCGGCTATGAGAGCAGCCAACCAGATCCGGAATTACGTGTCTCTGATATGTACGAAGTATAACGACCTTCGTGCATAGCTATATTATCATACGTGTGTAAAGGCATACATGTATGTTTGAGTCGGTATATTTCACGAGCACGAACGCCGCGGCGTTTCTGCCGTTTCTGCCGTTGCTGCCGTTGCTGCTGCTGCTGCTGCTGCAGAGTAAACGAATATTTTGTTCACATGTATACGAGAGCCGAAATACAAGCAAATTCTGTGATGTGTACATACGGTGGGAGTCAGTCAGCCCCTCGAGCAAAGCTTTCCTCCCCAGGTCCCCACGAAAGAGAAGAACGACGTGCAGGTGGTCCGGCATACTGTCGCCTTGTTATACCAGGTTGTGCTACGGTAGTGAATAAATACCTCGGAAATGCATATTTCAAACACCAAAAAGATATGAATTTTTACCGTAGATATGCACACGATCGAATCCCAACGAATATATGGGTACGTACGTGCATACCTGTACCGTATCAAAAATACCGGACGCGTATACTACTGTACGAGTTTCATCTTTCCTACGCGATTTATACATATACGAAGATGAATATTTTCAACGTGACAACTCTTCCAACGTGTCGGATTTATCCCTCAGGGGGTTACGGCCAATCGGTTTCTGTCATTTTTTTTCCTCGTTTTTTTTCCTCTTTTACCCTATCGTACATCAAGTTTTGTTTGATTTTGTTTCACTTTTTATCTCTTCTTTACTTTGCTTTACCGTGGATTATTCATCAGGGTTACGGATATTACGATTTTTAGCCCCGAAATGATCAGGAAATGGTTCTAGACGGGTGTAGAAAATAGTTTGTTAATTTTTTGTAGAACATTTAAAAAAATTCTTTCTTAGTTTTGGTCTTTTTTTGTTCGTAGATTAGAAGTAGACATTTTCAAAAACTTTAAGCGACTTCTGAAGATTCTTCGTAACCAGACGCTCATTTTCGGCGTCGAGACTTGACGTTGAAAATCCCAACCTTAGTGTGACGTGAAGTCGTGTTGAAGTTTCTGACGTGAATTCGGACACGGCGTAGCGTGTATAGCCTCGCTAATGAAATGAACGAGGGAGATGGCTTAACAATGTAACTGATATACGTTGTGTAGAAGGAATTGACGTTAAGTATTACTCCATTGTTCGTAACAATGAGCGAAGTTGAGGCAAGCAGCGGCAGCAGCAATAGGTCCTATCCCTGTTCTTCGCTTTACCTATAGATATGGTAGCGTTCCGTATCGCACCATGGAGAACCACATAATAGTGTTAACCACCTCAGGACTTAATCGCGCGATGGAATTGAGATTGATTACACTGCGCGGATTTGGCGCTACCACTACTAGAGGGTTAATTTAATTTCCATTTAGTTACAGCTAGAGAAAAAGGTCAGGAATACGTCGAGGTCCTCATAGGGGTTCTAACGGCAATAACTTTGCTATTACTTCTCGTATTCGTCATCATATTACTGCTCAGCAGGAGACAGAAGCTACAAAGCTCACCAACTGTACTAAAAAATCCATTCGGATTCGCCGTGAACATGAAGGTACGTATGTCCCCCAGTTTGGACGATGCGAAAAGAAAAAAAAAGGGGAAAAAGAACGATGTTCCATTTTGAGAACATAATATGATGGCTCTTCATTATATTCGACTTTACAGGGTTTACTGTTGAATCTGACGCCCAGCGGAATGTTACGCGACAACACCCACGCCTCCCCCAGTGCCGGGGAAGATTTAAGTATGCACGAGTCCTTGACAATGGAGCAATTTCACTCGCCGCTGGTTGCCGCCCAGTCACTCTCCTACGAACCAACCTATGCGACGGTCCTGAAAAACGGTAAAAATAAAACAGGTTAAATTTTTTTTTTATTTTGCCACTATTATCAAGGACCACCCGATATTTTTATTACAAAATCCAAATGAATAATACAGATAACAAAAACGCGATAAAAATTTTCCTCTCCAAGGTCGCTGCAATTCGGGAAGCACAGTTGTAAAACGAGTTGTATAGCGTTAGGCGCAACTTGCGGGAACTCTTAAAGACAGAAAAAAATTCTTTCATTTAAGCTTCTCCGGAGACTTCGAAAGACCTGGAAGACGTGGAAGAACCAGAACCCCATTTCCAAGATGTGTACGAACATAAGTCACGTTCGGAAGCGAAAATGGATTTGATAGTGGGCGGTGGAGGTGAAAGATCACCGTGTAGTTACTCTTCACCGACCTCTCAAAACAAGACTGGATTATCGGGATCTAGACAGCATTACTCGTCGTCGCAGTCCCAAAATTATAGGACCCTGCAGAGTAATTCGAGCGGAAGTTCGAGGGCGTTAACCAACGCAGTGATCTCGTCAACCTCCCAGAGGGACCTTGACCTCTGGCACTCGAAACGTTGGCACACGGCGCCCAAGGAGAAACACAAGGTATGATATTATGTATACCATAATATAATATAGGTATAAAATGGTACAGCACGCTGTACTGTAAATGTATAGATAGTTCGTGTACCGGAATTCTCCTGAGTACTTAAAGCTCGTCCGTTCCGTGATGCGTATGTATATATAAGCGGCTAAAAAGCCGCCCGTGCAAAAGCAGCAACAGAAGCAGCTCAAGGATCTTAAATTATAAACTACTCTTTGTGGGTCGTTAATGAATCGGCTTGTACACGCAGAAGCGACAGACGGCCCATAAATCTAACGGAAAGTCTGTTCACGTCTCTACGAACCTAGAAAACGACCCCTGCTCCGCGCTCTATACACCGACTATTAAAATAATGGAAGTTGACGTCGCATTAATTAACGCTTCTTGCTCGTTTCCTCCCTTCCTATATACGTATACAGCTATCCTGCAGCTACCTGCACCACTGACTACACACCATGCTTATAACGGTGGGAAATTGAGTAGCAAGTTTGTTAACGGCTGAACGAAGAAACAACGACGACGAAGACGCCTGTTTGCTAACGCTCTTGGTCGTTATACTCGTAATCTTAAAATCCATATACCCACAGTCTAGACCAGGTGATCGTGTATATGTACAAGTATGCGAATATTGTACGAGTCATGTTTGCTTGTCATATTCGCACAGATACCGGCGCCCGTAGTCTGCTGGAACATAGCGCCCAGCATGAGCAAGCCCTACAAGTGCAAGGAAACGGAGCCCACAGAAATTCCAAGGCAGTGTCTCCGTGTTACGGAAAAGCTTGGGTCAAGCCACGTTGGTGAGGTAAGTAAATGTGTGAAGAAAATCCTTCGCCAACTTAATAATCTCTGCAACAATCTCCGACCGAGTAACTATAACAAATTTCAACGCCTATAACTGAACTAGACGATTATTGATCTGCATCGGAACGCCCTTCAAAACTATTCACCTTGTTTGTTCGACAAAAAAAGGCGTCCCTGTTTTTGCTCGTCTGCTAATCGACCTTTGAACCACAAACACCCCAACAGTATGATGATAATGATAACAGTTCCATGAAATGTACTAATCGCTAATCGATCCCGAATATTGAAAACTCAGGTTTTTATCTGCGAGACCGTCGGATTGGACGTGGTGATTCCTGCATCGGGAAAACTAGTGGTTGCCAGAGTTCCTCCGATCGGTGATGAGGAGAGAAACACTCCGCGGGTAGAAGCTATAAGGGAAGTCAGTTTCCTCGCAAATCTAGTCGACCCAAACTTGGCCCGAATCTTTGGAGTCTGTGTGGCGGATCCGGGTCCCTGGATAATTTTGGAATATACGGAACTAGGAGATCTCGCTCATTATCTCCGGTACAGCGTGCCGTTGACTGGCACCTTACGTCCCAGCTGCAACCTGAAAGCTCTGAGGTAAAACTTTTTAGGGAACGAGGTCAATTGCCGACCTTTGACCGTTGGTATCTTTGATTCAATACACGCCATCGCCATGTAAATCAAATTTGAGAATCTGACCAGGCCTTCGGTATCATTATCATAATCATTTATCTTTGCTTTGTTTTACTCCACAGTCAAAGCTGTCTCCTTTACATGGGGGCTCAGATAGCGTCAGGCATGAGATTCCTCGAATCAAGAAACCTTGTCCACAAAGATCTTGCTGCCCGAAACTGCCTTCTCGGACGGTCCTACACTGTCAAAGTCACTGACATCGCCATGTGCAGCGATCTTTACAAAAAAGATTATTGCGATATCGGCGGTAGACCGCCGGCGCCTATTAGGTGGCTTCCGTGGGAAAGCATTTTGTTGGTAAATACATTTTTTTTTCATTTTTCGGGGACACCACTCGTAAAAAAAACCATATCCGAATAAATATATGATTATATTTTCACAGGACAGATACACTTGCGCAAGTAGCGTCTGGTCTTTCGCCGTGACATTTTGGGAAGTCATGAGCCTAGCGCGGGAAAAACCCTTCCAACACTTGAGTAATGAACAAGTAATACAAAACGCTGAGCTTATGTACTACGGTGGCGAACTTCAAGTAAGACTCTACTAAGTATCTTCCCATTTAAACCCATAGATATATAACGAGTCTCGTAAGACCCGCTCGTGAAACTTTTTTCTCCCGTCAAAGAGGCTGCAGCAGTTCGCCTTGCAGAAATTATAAGTAAAATCGCACAAGCTGCGATGGTTCCCAAAATATTTCGCCAAACCCTCCGAATGTTTGTATCCACAATATAAAAAATTTCGATTATCAATAATTATTTTACAGGTATTTTTGCCGAAACCTACGATGTGCCCGGATAAAGTTTACAAGGTGATGTGCTCTTGCTGGAAACGCGACGAAACGGGACGTCCAAGTTTCAAGGAAATCTGCGCGTTCCTCAGCAGCGTAAACGGGGACTTCAGGCCAACGTAGAAAAATGAGTATTCGTTTTTAACTGTGATAAAAAAAAAAAAGAAAAAAAAATAACATCAAATAGTTATGTCTGTCCGATGAATCTATAATTCACGAAAAGATGCCCGACAAAAATTGAAATTCAATATTTTTAACCCGATTCAGACGCAGAGGAATAAAAAGTAATTGAAAAAGCAGAAATAAAAATTCTGAAGTTCAGAAAAATGAACAAAATTGACGGTATCCGTAAAAAATTTACTACACAATAATGAATATAAATACCAAATGATACGTACTTGCGGAATGAACTGAAGATCAACGCGCAAAATTTATGTATTCGAACCCTTTGACTGTTCGCAGTCAAAAAATGCTAAAAGAAAAAGAACAAATACATCATGTAGTATATATATATAAATTTTGAATAAATCATACCCGCTCGTTATCGGTGAGAAATGTGAATTTCGCCGAAGACTTGATCTCAAAATATTTTTGAGATTTAAAAAAAAAATACCCCCATGCATTTCTCTAAAACCAAAAAAAAATGAATAATAAAAAAATCAAGCTACCTTTAGCGGCAGCGCAGCCAAATACCGCGGCACACATGATCCTAATGTTCTCTTCCTATTAAATTAGTAATTATTATAACGAGTGTGTAAAATTTTCGATTCACAACGATGATAATAATAGTAATCAATGGCACGCAGCCAGAGGGGTTGATAGAGTATAACGCAAATCTTGAATCAACGACTCATTGGAGACTCTGTATACCAAAACTATATAATGTATAATGTAAGCCCTAAAAGAAATGAAGAAAAAAAATGTAAAAGAAAACTGTTAATTCGTTATTTCTATGAGATTGCAACAGCAGATGTTATCGTGTACAGATATTTCCTATTGTAATAGCTCTATCGCCATGAATTAATGATAATGAACTATACTGTAAAATGTAACAACTGATTCTAGTCTTGAAAATGAAAAAAAAAAAATGAAAAGAAGATAAAAAAAAGAAACAAAGCCAACTCTAAAACGGTTATTTTCGCTTATTCATTCTCATCCTTGAATCAAAGTGTTTCTTTTTAATTAATTCCTGATCGTGGGAATTTTATGAAAATTTTTTAAAACCTTCGGCCAAAACTACTACGCTGATATAATCATACCCACGTGAATTGAATAGGCGCTTTTTTACTCACGCTTCTAATTATACATATAACGTCGATAATATCTGACCATACACGGTCACGCAGAAATGTTTGATGTATCATAACGGGTAAATTATAGCTCATTATTACGATATGTAAGTATACATATGTACGCATATCAAACGCATTGATCTTCGGAATAATCTCTATCAGAGATTTTCTATTTTTTAATACATATCTTAGCGTTGTTCGCCTATTTTTACCGCACAAGGTGAAATAGATAATTGTCACGTGGTTATTCTTACGCCATTTGTTGTGGGTCGACCCAAATTTTGTTCGTCCTACGGACCCAGAAGTCCTGAAGTTAGACTACATCGAACTTCTTTATACTTTCTCCATCGTTGATGAGCCCGTGAAGAGTAAAGTTTCGATTTTAAAATTAGTTTGAAAAAGGAAATCAACGAATTATCTGGATGTCTAACTGTTTCCAGTATACGAAATAAAATATTCTAACGTTTTTTATATTGCTACGATTTTACATAAACAGATGCTGATTATTTGGACGAAAATTCGTCGCAGAGATTTGAGAGGAATATAAATTCGCAATTGGCATAATTTGACAACCTTAATCCGATGCTATTTGTATTGAAATTGCGTTTAGAAATCGATTTTACAAACGCTATATATCAAACCGGAAGTTCACGTCTCACGATTGGTACTTTGCTGTATCTTGATGTTGTATAGATAGTTTGTCGCAAATTATCTTTCCTCGAGGCTATATTTTACCGGTGAGTGGTCAATGATAGATTTGTTGTGGCTAATGCTTAGTTGCCGCTTATCCACTCCACGTACCACACCGAGTGTGTCCATTAGTTCAAATGAAATTGGACCAATTGTCCCATTAGACAAAGCGGAATGGCGGGGGGGATCGTTACTCAGAAAGGACAGACGCGGAACGTGTTTCCCGAACTCTATCCTCCTGCTCCCCATTTCCCATAGACACAACCCACGGGACTTAACAACTTGGCAGATCGACAAACTACAGGTGCACGATACGGACTAGCGTTTACTCAACTAATTCAGCCATCTATCCCGTTTATCTATTCAAGTGATGATATTTTCCATAGATTCATTCAGTTGAACAAAAAAAAACAAAAATTCGAAGAAGTTCTAGCCGGAAAAATAGCATCTCGATGGAAAACCGTGAATTTTATGTCATGAAATATTTTGCTCATCATCATGCTTGGAATAATTTACTACCAAAAGTACGGAATACAGTTTCGATCTTGACACTTGACATACAAATAGTATACATATATACCTACGTGTCTTTTTGCATAGAGGAATCTATCTTCGCGCGTATTGGCCAGTATCACGTCACGTGATCAGTAGCCGTTAGGAGGTAGTTATAAATGATGTAAAAATTTCTATCGAAATACTTATCTGTCCGTTAAAAACATACGACTTCCTTTCGGGCATGAATTTTGCAGCAAGCCATGTGCTATAAGGAGGTACTCAGGTGCTTAGGGCGGTTCGATTGCGCGTCCTCGCGCATCGGCCAGATAGCAAACCGGCTATGGGCGACTACTTTGAGTCTGAAGTTAACTTCCTGTTGCTTGCGGCTGCCCGACTTCTTCCTTCTACCTTCTATATACATCGAACGCGATAACGAATAACATCAAAATAAAATATGTACCTCATTTGAAATTTTTTCGTAAAGTCAGTAGGTATAACTTCTTTGCGCAGTTCACATTATCGTACAAATATAACGCATATATAGGTAAACCATAAAACAGGTCGATTCTTTATCGAAACCGGTTATTTTTATTTTATTTTATTTTTTTTCATTTTTTGATTTCGAAAGTATCGTACTTATACGTACTACATAACGCGGGTCAATGTTTCGTTTCCATTTCGGTAATACGTATTATCGCGAAAATTTCAATATCCAAGAGGAATTCACATCGACTGGGCAGCTGCATTTATCCACTACATCTTTTTCGAGTTACATTCGATACCATCGCAATTATATCGTTATCTATTTTCCAGTATACCGGAAATCAATGTCTGCCGTGTGACGTATAATAATGCGGTGTCGATGACGTTATTCTGGAAGACTATCCGTCATACTCTGCGACACAAATAATTTAACATCTGATTAAAATCGAGGACTTCCCCCGATCATGTTGTACTTCATACGATTTATAATACAAGATTAACCATTCTCAGAATGCTCGTTATAGAGATTATTAGGACGATTAGGTTCGACGACGTGCAATGTGTGTGTATAATTGCGGCAATTACGATAAACAGTAATACAGTCAAGCGATTTTAATGCGGCTGAAGAAACAATGGAATCAATGTTTTTTGTTTTTTGTTATTTGTTTCGTTTTCTTTTTTTCTCTTTATTTTCAAATTGCATGTGTTTCTGTTGCAGATTTCAACATGCGATAAAAAATATCCGATTGTGTACTATAATATTTATCCAGATGTATAGGGTGTCCCTGAAAGAACAAAAAAAAGTCAGGGCCTCTTCGTTACCAAATAATTTAGAAATATCTTTTTTTTCTTGGATCTCATCTCTCATTTCGTGATGGGTGAATTATAATTATTGTTGCTATTTTTTTTTCTGCCATAGCATCGCATTATTTTTAAATATTCCAGCCATGTTGACCTCGTTTTTGATTATTATAACCGATTGTAACACTTGTTCAATTTTTGGTGACCCACAAAAATTCTACAATCAATTGTCAACGTCGAGTAATTTAAATTTATTAATTAAAAAGACCTTGTCAATGATAACGAATGAGACTAGAATGAAAATCAAATCGTACGAAAATCCTGACCACATTCAACATTTTTTCTTTGCACACGATTATCATATTCACCTACTTATACCGGATAAAAAACTGAAGAATTATTTCTAAAGAATCGTCCACGTTTCTGATTACCCGATTGAATGCGATACGAATCCGATTTACAGAAATGGATTCGAATGTCGTTGAAATAAAAGACACGTCACTTTCAGTTTCCCTCATATTTTTCACTCGCTTCCTCTCTTTCTTTCAATTTCCGCGTTTTCTGTTTCTTTTCTTTTCTGTATTTTCTTACGTACCACCTACCCCCATTACACCGTCATTTATTTTCATATTCCGCTACTCGCGTATATGAATTCACATGTATGTAAACGTCACGCAGCAAACGTTGGTAGTTTAAAGTGACAACGTAAATATGATATGTATTACATGTGTAAATACATTTATGTACAGATATATATGTATGTGTATATTACACATAAATGTACTACGCGCATTCGCACAACCGCAAAAAAGCAAAGCAATACATATCGAAATGTACGTACATATATACACGTAATACATATGTATAGAGGTCTACGTTTATATAATAGTCCCGCACGGGAAAGTGCTGGCATTAAATCGTTAACAGTCAAGACGAGCAATATAAGAAGTTTGTTCGCTAGCCAAAATGCGTTTCGAGTCACTTTTGTTTTTTACAATACTTTTCATCGTCGGCTCCGTACATGGTTTGGGTAAGTTGATAATACTTTTAACTAGACGCATGAATAATATTCTAATTATCTTGTCACATCGTTATAAATCCGATGGACAAAAGAGCGTCCGGTTTTACGCGGGCTTATAATAATATTCAGCTGAGGAAGATTTCACTTCGACATTTAAAAACTATATGATTAAAATGCAATACCGACACCTACTGTACGAAAGTTTATTATGTATTTTTTTTTGTTTTTTTTTTGTTTTCAAATAAAGTATACATAACGCGTATGAAGTTTTATTAATTCATTCATGTTCCGTTTTTTTTTTTTGTTATGAGTAATTTATACTTTTGATTTTTGTGAATTAATGATGTGAGATGGATTGTAAAATATCGAACTTTGGATCGGGTTGCCGTATAGTGATAGCAAATGAAAAATAAAAGAAAGTAATTATCAAACAAATCGAAAAGAAAAAAGATAGTTGCAAACCGTTGTTGGTCACGATCAATCAAAACGTCGTAGATCGTGGCTACCGCGATTGAATAATGAATTAGTGACGCGCAGCTGGTATTGAATAGCATCATCATTATCATTATCGTCAAAGATGATCGGTATAAATCACACGGGAGCAAATCGATAGCTGATGATGATCGCGCGCATGGTCGCGGCGCTCGCGGAAATTGATAGTGCGGGATTATCGTTCGTATTGGTCATTAATAAATAACGAGGTATATAGCCATCCATATATAACGCTTCGGGGAGATATTTCTAGCTTATATTATACATACTGTGCATACGTGATATCGCAAAGAAGTGTTATATATAACGTGCAATGCAGAAGTGTCCGACTGACGATGAGATCAATGATTAGTTTTCTAAATATTAATTAATTAACTGCGAACTAATCATCAGCCGTGTAATTATACTAGTCGCTGAATCTAAATTGTAAATTGGTACGAATGTAGAATACACCTCAGAAACAATAATTCACTTGTAAATTTCTTCCTGTGTTTTTTCATTTGCATATTTTCTTCTTTTTTATCTATGAAATACGTAGTCTTCAGTTGTAGCAACTTACGATTGAAAACCAAAAGCGATATGATTTTTTAAATAACTCATTTATTTATTTCTCTTCTCTCTGGTTTATAATTCCACAGATAATTCTACAGGAATCCCCGAAGCTTGCCGTCCAGATAAGTGCTTGGAGCCTCATAAATGTGAAGTGATTTGGAGCGGGGCTACCTGCCCAAATAAATGTCACAGTTGCTGTAGTGTTGGTAATTAAAAATTGTACATGTAAATTTATGATCACATGGTTACGTAAAAATATAATGATCCACTGATTTGTGGACATATCACGGAAATATTTTTACGGTGTAAGGTAAACTTTTTTTTAATAATATTTGCAGTTATGTTTCGCTACAGTTCGTGAAAAAAAATAATATTTGGAACTATAGTCGCAGGTATTTCAAAATTTTCTACAACGATCATCCGAATTTTAGCACACTTGTAGTACATGGTTAGAAATGAAAACAGAAGGATCTTGCGGAGAATTTCAACTGAGCTTTTTTAAACGATAGCTTATAATAGAATGAAAAAAAGGCTCACGTTCCGGAATTCCTTGTCGAGAAACTTCTAGTTCATTGCAAGCACATAGGAAAAGCTTATAATTCGTTTAGGATATTATTTAGCGGTGAAATAATCTTCCATTCCTTTTCTTTTGTCTTTCAGTAAAACAGCAATTCAGAACACTCTGTAGTCATCATGACGGGGAGTGTATGGATTGGTGCGGTCCAGCAGTACGACGTCCAGCGAAAGATTGTCCTGGTCGAATGTGCTGCGTCCTTGTCTGATCGATCTGAATGAAAAATCTGCGTGTGCTTCGGCGGTTGTTCACCTGTGTTAAACAATTGAAAAAAGAGAAAAGAAAAAAAAAAACCTGTACAAAAATACAAAAATAAGATTTAGTTGTATAATTTTCGGAACGGTACCGCACTTCCATAATGTCCTTTTGATCTTTTGTTTTTCTGATTCGGACGAGAATTATTATCAATTAATTTAAATTATTATCAAGGTATCTCAGATTCTGATAGTTGGTTTTCTATGGATTTTGCGTTAGACAGAATGTTGGTTACGAATCTTAAAAGATCAGATCGTTAGATCACGATACATCGATCTGAAAATCCTGGCGACGCGACGTAATCGAGCCGCAGCAGCAGCATCGGCAGAAGCGGCAGAAGAAGAAAAAATTCTTAAAACGTGGATCAGTAGAGTACCTATAGTACCGTAAAGTACAGTACAGTACAATCTAGCATGGAGGCACGGTCGAAGTGAATTCCGTCGATTGGTTCGGCGGTACCATAAACGAAAGCCATCTTATCTGGAAGAAATTGCTCGAGGGTATACAAGTAGGTATATAGGTAGAGGTACTGCATGAAGGTGGTTGTAAAGAGGAGGTTGGCAAAGTAACGAGAAAGGGAAGGAGAAGAAGAAGAAGAAGAAGAAGAAGAAGAAGAAGAAGAAGAGAACGAGAAAAGGAAGAAGAAGCTGTAGAATAAGAGGAATATAAAGAGAAGGATTGAAGTAGGATGAGGATAACCGTAGTAAAAGTAAAGAAAAGAAATAATAAAAAAAAAGAAAACCATATTATGAGTAAAGGATAGGACGAGGACGAGGACGAGGACGAGTACAAGAACGGGATCGCTTGAGGCACTGCAGGCAGACGCGAGGCACAGCCGTTTTGGTCGCCCTGAGGCGAAACGGGAATCATGCCGGTCGCTTCAAGGATGCCACGATTGGTGGCGGACGAGGTGCACGGTATAGAAGAAAAGAAGAGAGGGGAAGGAGAGAGGGTCAGGGGGAGTCGCAGGGAAACCCCCGGGCGGCTCACGGGGATCGTCGGGACCGAAGAGCTTGCCGGCTCGGCATGGCATCGCGCGGTTTCAGGTATACCTACTATAAGGTATACGCTCTTCGTATACGACGACGACGACGGAAACGGGCAGAGATAGCGGCTACGGCACCATCCCCCCGGGGTACGAGTGAGACAATGCAAGTCCCGATGCCCCCGGGGGCACGAGACGGGGGAAAATAGGGAAAATGGGGGAAGGAGGAGGAGGGAGGCGCTCTCTTCGAGCGGTAACGACGCCCGCCGGCTATCCGCGGCAACAGCTCCAAGAAAATGATAAGCGCGAAATGAAATATTAATAATAAACATACCTACCAGTGTGCTCTTATACATCCGACGCTGTATATACAATACATATCATATTATATGTATACATATATAGATATCTGTGCACTCCTGCTCCCCTGCAGATCGACAAGCATATTACGGCTCGGAGGCGTAGATTTCCACCAGACTTTGACCTCAGGGTTTGGTCCCCCCTGAAGTACACGGTTCTTTCAGACGACCACAGGAAGCCACAGGTTTCTCATATAAATGTATGAAATGTAGAGATGAATTTTCGAATCTGTTTGATTCTTCTTCTTCCTTTTTTTGGTTGATTTCAATTTGTTTCTTCGATGTACGTACATGGATGCAGACGATGCCGCTACTGTGGTTTGAATACAGTTCGTAACGGAAGAAAAAATACGGCTAATTTCTGGAAACCGTAACTCCCGCGGGTATCAGACTTTAGCACGTGAATTGCGATGGAGCGGGGCAAAAAAAATAAGAATAAATAAAAAACAAAAATAAAATGAAAAATAAAGAAATGAAAAGAAAGCTAAAAACAGTTTCTGCTGCCCCGTTGGCGCCGTTGAAGCTGTTTATACCGGCTGACCCGCGCGCGATCGCGACAGGGGGGCCGCGGATGAATTGCGCGATGAATGCGAAATACCGCGGGCAATTTCCTAATTGCAGTGAGCGAGAGGTTCGCGTATATGTATATGTATATAAGGTTGGTATAGGTTCTTTCGTGGGCGGCTTTGGTACTGCGGCACTGAGGAGAATGGAAAGAGAAGGAAGGACAGAACGAGAATATGGGAACGCAACGAAAGACGAGAATCTTGCCCGAAGGAAAAGAAGGAGAAGAAGAAGGAAAAAGAGCCCCCTTTACGCCCCCGCAGCCGTAACCTAGCTTCGAGATCTTCGCGTCCCCGCCGCTGCAAGCACGTTGAGCACGAGACTCACGAATTGCCCGAGGTTTTCCACCTCATCCTCTAAAGTCCCTGTATGGGTTCGTACAGATATAAGGAGGTTGTATGAATGTACGTATAAGAAGGTACAAACCAACCTTATACACATAAATGTATACATACCTACCTACCTCCCTATAAGCATCGGAACTGAACGAAAAAAAATCTCTACTTCTCTCGCGTTGAATGTAGGTACCAACGAACCAACCAACCTATCTACTTATACTACCCATACCCACAAACGCCGTTTCCTCTCACGGCTTGAGAAAATGTACATACCTCGCAGACATCTCCGTACAACTAGAGGTAAGTACGTACATTATAGCTATAGCTATACACGGGGAGACCACGTATAATAAGGCCTTTGTTCGACGGATCGAACGCACATCGCATCGCTGTAAATCGGACCAACATGAGCCTCGTGGTGGTGCAACACGCTCTCACTGGAAAGGCGCGACACCGGAGAATACGGGCGGTCGAACGAACGGAGAAAATACGAAGGAGATTCGGACACTTAAGAAATTCGTGACTTTCCATAAAGATGTTTCCAGCTATTCGTTTCACATTTTTTAACACAACCATTTGGAAACAAAAAAACCTTTTCTTACGAACGTAATCACCTGCACCACCCACAACATGTGTCCAATCGTTTCCGGACGACTCTACCAATTTACTTGTAATTTTGTAGGAGAGAAAGCTCCGACTAAAAGTGGTTTCTACAATCCATGCAATAAATTAAAACGATGTATGGAAATATTGAATAAATTTACTATGTCAATTTCTTGTAGCAATAAAATTATTCAATTTTGTACAAAATTTATGGCAAACAGCATCGTTTGAATTCAATGATGAATTCTTGGTATATCATCTTTCAGGAAGTTTCCCAATTCATTCAAAACTGTCAATTAATTTTTACCTCCTCGTACAAAAAAAAAGCAAGGAAAACCAAGCCAAGAAATTGCAAGAACCACCCCGCGTAGACGAAGATTTCGCGGTGATTGTCGTATATCCTGATAGACCGCAGACTGCTAATGTACTCATAGAACATACCAGACGTGTATGAGTATATTACGTATGTGTATGAATTGCGGATATTCTGAGAACGTGAAGGTTAATATAATCTCGTATGTTATACGAACGCGTACGGTTGGTATCGCGACGCGACAAGTTGCCCCACCGTTGCAAGGCCGAGGTCGTTCGATTCTCGGAAGACAATTACAAGAGCACGCGTTCTCCAGTCTCGTGGTATCGTATATATCTGTACCACTATGTCTATATATTGTTATAAGAGACGAACGTTGTAGACAACAACATATATTCACATAAACATGGCAAAGATATATAAACATTCGAGAACAGCTACCAGCTCGGTCTCTCCCAAGAATGGAAAATCAAGAATCTCTTCTTATTCCCACGGGAGTATGTTAGCTCTTCGATTTACGACCGCTGCAATAATAAAAATTTTCAACAATTTATTTTACACGTTGTAAACTGATATAACAAAGGCGGAAAAAAAACAAATGAAAATTGAGAAAGATTAAAATAGAAACCGTTAACGTCACAAAATGTATCTTATACTTTAGGATACCCTTATTCTGTATATATTGAGATTGTAATTATAAAGACATGATGCAGAGCGCAGCTGTACATCGCGTATGTAATTATATATATACCTACAGCTGTACGGGTATATATAAAAAAGATTTATAAATACATATGTATGTATTTTTGTTTTTGATCGAACTGGAACAACCTCGGGCGGACTAATTTAAAAAGTTCTCTTTCTTTTTTTTGTTCTAATTTTTTTCATCCGGTAATATCGAGTACTTTTTAGTTCCTAATTCCCTATTTTCTATATTACATGTTGTGAAATATCCACCGTGTTCATGATTCCGTAGATAATATTGTGGACCGGTTTAACGTAACTTAACCGAATAATTCTCGTTGTTATAGTGGGGAATAAAGGCTCGTGCTTTGGGTCTAACCGTGATTACGATTCAGTCTTGACTCACGTGACCCCAGGAGTGGGTGTGTGCTTAACCTTTTTGATGGAAAGGGAAGACCGCGGGCACCGGTATAGGTATATAGTATAGCAACGTCCAGAGATCACCCACGCAAGAGCATGTAAATTACCAGAGGCTGTGAATCATTTCGAGTAAAGTAGGAGTAGGAGGATGAGGCGAATAACTCGAAGCCTCGATCCTGGATATCCTCCTCGTCGGATCCTGCGGGCTCGATCACGCGCCGCTTACATAAGAATATTCCTTGAGAAAGGTTGATCTCAACCCATGCAACGGTTGAACGTCGCGCATGCTGATCCCATAGATGGCCGTGGGACGCGCTTCGGGCCCCAACTCCCACCTCACCAATCTCACCGATAAAGGCTTATTAGGTATTTCAAAATTCGGGAAAAATATATGTAGAGAGATACAAACCCACATTTCAACTATCCCACCCGTCTATATCGTCTTTTTTTATTCGCAAGAGGGCTCATCATCTGAAATTTTTCGGCTCAATTCTTTTGACAAAAAAACTTTTGGTTTTATGCGTTTTTGACCATGGACATATAAAAGTTTTGACAACCTTCGATGTTTCTTCTAACGCCAATTTGGTTCAACGCAACGTGCCGAATTGTAGAAAGAATATAATCGATTAGATAACCGCGCTCGGTTTGATAAGGTGGAGATCCACGTTGTGCAACGTGATGAGTGCAACCAATCGGTAATGCAGAGTTATGTCGTATTTTTTCTCGAGTTTTTCTCTAACATCCGCAAACGGCTTCCGATTGGCTATTGGCGTCGACGTCAGCGATGAAGGGTTATAATGTAACGGTGATTCTCGTCCCTGGAACGTCGCGTCAGCTATAGGAGGTATGTATTATATACTCGTCTCCTAACTAACTCGGCACCTGGTTTCCGACTACCTCAGATCCAACAAAGTATGCTACGGTTAGCGGTCGCATCTGTTTCTATATACCTGATAGATACGATCGATACTCGGTGGATTATGACCTCTTGGACACGTGGGCGGATGATAGATTTAATGTAAACCGAGCGACCACGATACTGCATATCCTACGCGAAATTCTCGTAATATAATTCGCTAATAATTCTTGCAGGTATAAACCATGGTGCAGAAATGACACGTTGACCGGCCTCGCAAAATTGCCTTTTCGCACGCCCGCGGTGACGATGCCGATACCGATGCGGATGTTGATGGTGGTTAAGTCTTGAGGTGGTGGTGAACAACCGAAGGTTGGAGTTGCATGTATTTCTCGTACCCTTGATCCTCTCGGAGGCATTGTCTGGAGATATAGGAGGAGGGTAGCCTGCAGTGAAGAGAACTGAGAGAAGCGACGGCTTAACGTTGTATACGGTTCTGCAGGGACGAAGGAGGTGCGGAGGAAGAACACCGCGCGCGGCCTTAGCCCAAGGCGAAACACGACCCGTTTCAAAGACACGTATAGGGCCAACGGAAGGGCGCGCCCTAAAATATGTGGGCCCCCGGGCGACGCGGACTCCTCGTTACATCCTGGCAGATGCCCCCGGGCCAACAGACTCCGTCCATTCGTCCGTTCGTCTGTCCAACCGTCCGTCCGTTCGTCCATCCGACGGTCCATCCGGCCGACTCCGCTCTGTATATTCGTATCGTACAAAAACACCGCGTTATTTTCTCTCTGTATCATAGTGTGGTATAAGGTGGTAACACATAATATCGTTACGTATATGAATACACGGTAAGGTGTATAAAAATTTCTATATAAGTGTAGATATATGTGTGCAATATGCACGTACCTAAGCCCGTGACCCTAAGGCAACCAAGGCGACGCGGCCGTAACGACGACCTTCCAACGATGCCCGAGAAAAAGAAAACAATAAAATAAATTGAACCCGATAAATAAAAAACTATCGCACAATCGATTTGTGTTATAGTAAAGAAAACAGGGGTAGATGACGTTGTTTTTGGCTACAACCGCAACGTCGTTCGTTGCCAATTAGAATTTGCATATTAAAGTCGAGGATTGGGCACACCGGGTACAGCGTTATGCAACCGCGCATGCACACGTACACAGAGTTCGTGGACAGCAACGTTTGTTAGTTCGTTCTCTATACTCTTCTATCTCGTTCGGAAACGCCTGAAGGCATTGAGGAATAACGTTGTTGGCCGTGGCTGCTTTTGCCCCGAGGGTTTCCAATAATATATCCTATGGGTGTAGCAGAACCATCGCTTCTATCAGTCTTCTCGGTAATAGATAAAACCGATGCCCGATACCGTATATGTATATGTATAGTTCATTTCGACGCACGAGACGATTCGTTCCTCATTCGATATCGACGATAATAACTTAGGCAGAAAATTCAAGGAACATCGTATTAAACAGTGAATTGCGAACGGTAGAGCTTTTTGAATTTTTGTCATGTTTCGTGTGGAGATTTCTTGTAAAAGTGGAATGCAAATTGGCGCTTACTCTTTACTGTGAAAACAACAACTTTGCGGTGCATGTTTTCGCGTCCTGCGATCCTCGAAGTTTCCGTTGGATAAAGAATAAGAATATCGAAGCGATGACCAACTACCCGAATGAAGGACCTTCTTCAAAATCAAACTCTACATCCTCCTGAGAAAACTGACGAATGATTTGTTCGAAAATCGTTTCTATCGAAAATCAAATAACTTTTGCATTCGTGGATGGAAAAGAGATTTGGATTCGTAGATGACCACTGAATCGTCCTGAGGATCGAAAGTCGAATAAATCAAAGCCCGAAACGCCCTTCAAATTGATATAAAAAGTTGAAGTACGGCATTCGTCGCGCGATATATTTCTTGGTCAATGATAAAAATGGGGTCGTATTGGGCCCGAGGTTACTCAATGGTGTAATTATTGAAGAAGGGAGTTAATTCAAAGTTTGATTTCGGGTGCGGGCAATCCACAATTCAAAATTCAGAGTCCGAAATCTTAAGAAGCGCCCAGAAAATCAAAAGTTAGATCCGTGCAGAGAGCTACTCGGGTCGCGGAAGACCTGAATCAAAATTGGCGTCGATTGCGGCGTCGCCAACCAACCGGACGAAGAGTCCAAGCAGCCTCCGGCCCGACGAAAGCAGCGCAGTTCCCGCCAGACTATCGCGTCGTGCGCGTCGATGTTAACCGCGCGCGTTATACCACGTGACAAGTGCGTAGTGTGACATTTAAATTTTAAAAGAGACGCTTTTGAATCGTCGCTTTGTTATTTTGTTTTCTAGTATCTTCGGTTAAAAAACTTTTCCCTTCGAGGAGCGATATTTGAATTGTGTGAAATTAAATTTTGATTTTTCGTTTTGGAATGTCAATCGTGCTGCCGATGCGTAAAATTCTTTCCTTTTAAAAACTGAAGATCAAAAATAATAAAACGTGTTAGAAATGTGCGTGAAAGGTGTCTGTTGATCCATTATTCACCACTCGCTTCACACATTGGAGTTAAACGAGAAAAATCAAGCAAAAAGTTCGTGCAAGTGTTTCGTGCATCCTTTCGCCGTGGACAACAGATCAGGATCCGTCAACCTGGAGCCCACGTGTCCGAAACGGTGAGCGCATTTCATTCGTTTGTTCGTTTCTTTTTATACTTTCTCAGTCGTAATTCGTTTCCAATAACTATTTTTCATAGTCTTTATTACTAATCACGAGTGTGGAACGAATTGATATGCATCCGATGTTTCACTGTCTGCCAATTGATCTGATCGAATCTCTACTTTTCCGATCCTGATGTAAAAAATAAAATGAAAATTATCAGAGAATTTATGAGTATAACTTTCAAAAGTTTGTATAGATTATGTGATTTTCGTCCTCACCGCATTATATTCTTGAGATACGTCGATTTAGAATAATTCATACATGTGATTCGTCAGGTACTGTAATTAAAAAAAAGGTTTCAGTGTAGATCTGATTGCGAGCGAATTTCAGGTGGGCATCGTCGTTGCGTTTGTGTGCTATAATTAATCCTGAAAAACAGCAGCTGCGATGTTTGCATTATACGTATACATGCATACTCGTTCATTTGCTGAGTTGCATCGTATCACATGCAATTATTGTATATACGTACGGATACAAATGCGCGGTGTTTGAAAATGAGGAGAAGATTTACGATCGTAAATCCGCGCGCGAGTCATGTTCCATGCGGATGTATGTATTATATGCATGTATATACCAATTGCGAGAAAAGCAATTAAAAACACGGTGCAGAATTAGCTACTGCGGCAAATTGACTTGAAACGTGCGCTGCATATTTTAAAAACATATTATGTACATCACCTATATGCATATATCGTGGTACCTGGAACCAAGAAATGCATTTCAATGCAACGAATATCAGAGATTCAA
Source organism: Athalia cordata (assembly GCA_963932425.1). Classification (NCBI taxonomy): domain Eukaryota; kingdom Metazoa; phylum Arthropoda; class Insecta; order Hymenoptera; family Athaliidae; genus Athalia; species Athalia cordata. The sequence continues at coordinate 30,246,771 of OZ010626.1, read as the reverse complement.
ACTTGCATGTAATTTTCCCGGCGATGGTATGAAAAAGTTTTTCATTCTTCCACGAAATCCGCTTTTTGTTTCAACGTTTTGTACACCGCACAATAAATATGGGCGTATTTCAATCGTGTATTTTACCGAACGAGCCCCGTTCAGTCGAGCTCAGCAAAGCATTTCGAAGGCTTGCCTATAGGTATATATGTGTATATAATATGTATATAGCGATGGGTCGAGGCTAACCCGGAGTGCCCCGAGGGCAACGGGGTGGAAGGCGAAGGGTGAAGAGGAGAGAAGGTGGAGCGGGTGGAGGATCGAGCATGGGGAAAGAGGACCCCGCGATGCCCTAGGCGTCGGGATGCCCCCGGGCGTAGACGCATTCGCCGTGCCGTTCCCGTAATTAGAGCAAAAACCCTCAGGGCCAGCCCATGGCGGTCGCGTCACTCGAGGCCCAAACTTATTCACGACCAGAGAATACCTCCGGGCTAAATTCTCTACCGCGAATATATTTTGTTTGGGTCTCTGGAAGCCTCGTACCCTCCACTCCCTTACCCTACACCCCCTTCGGCGCGACCGTTTCAAATTTTCCGTACATTATAATACACCTACCTCGTATCATACTTATATACCTTAGGCGCAGTGTAAACCAATAATACCGTGAATATGGTCAGTAGGTAACGAAAGTAGGTATGCTTTTTATAGTATTTCGGTACACGAGTAGGTGGGCGGAAGAAATATTAATAAAAGTTCGATGCAACGAGATGAAAAACCTGACAAGCGCTTTTTGTCTCTCAAAATGAACCCCATGGAAAATAATTGAAGTATAATTATTATTATGAGGGCGATTTATCTCCATCGAATTTCCCATGTCAATTGTAAAATTTCACTTTTACTTCTTGATCTTCCTATTTTTTCGGGCTGCACCTGTACATATTTTCGAAAGTTTTTAGAAATATGTATAAATTTATGTACATGTTTACGGTGTATACAGCAGGCATATATACGTATATAACTAGATCCCGTTGAAGTTGACCGTAGTTTCCGTCTGGTTGGTAAGTAGGTGAGAGCATAACTGGTCGAATAGGCAAAGATGAAATGGAGCAAGACACGCATTCGCGCGTGTCGGGGGAGTGGCAAAGTTGTGTCACCCCCGCCTATACCCCGTGCGCTACAAGAATGCAAAATGCAAAATGTCAGTTCCAATCAACTCTGTTCGTAAACGCATACAACATATTATTCATACAATTTTATTAAATACATCCAAAGCGGCTCAAATTATTGCTCACACAAGACGACAATCTTGTCGAATTGAATTTGCACGTTTCAAAAATAAAAAAACAGGAAAATTGGCGATTCGTCCCAAAGCTCGGAAGCTGCTATCATATGTCTCTCTGTTATAACAATATGAATAAAAAATTTCTGAACAAAAAATCAAGCTTTTTGTAGTAAAAATATTTTTCAGCCATGAACTAGACGACTCGATCATTTTTACATCGTGAGATAATTTTTTCACAACTTTTTTGCGAGATGATAAAACATTTTTGAACAAATTTTCATACACACTTCGGCAAAGTTTCAGCCGCGCGGTTGATCGATCGTGCCTATATAAATTTGATACGGAGAAAGAAACTAAAAATAAAATAAAATAAAATGAAATAAAATAAAATAAAATAGAATAGTGAGACGCCATAGCAATATAATATAATAATGCCGCGGGTTTCACTTTCTTTTGATAGTGTTTCTCAATATACTTATATAGATCCGTACCTATAGTTATAATAGGGCTCGGGGTCGGGTCGTCGCGCAAGAATGATCGCCAGGTGATCACGTTTGAATATCGTTCGAAAGCCTCAACATTAAATGGATATATACCTATAGGTGTACATACCTCATATATAAGCATACATACAGCCTTTGGGTGCTGCTGTTTGTTTAAACGAAAAAATAAAAAAAGAAATCATCCCACATATTTCTCGATCCCTGCAGACATTCTACTAGATTTATTCGAGGGCAAAGATCGATCCGATCCGCACTCGACGAATGACAATGATATCTAAACGTCGATCAATCGGACGAAACTGTACGTGAATGTAGACGACGAACGTAAAATAGAAAAGAAGAAAAATGAATTTGAAATAAAACTAAAAATTAGATAAATGACGACCTATACTCCTAAAGGTCCTGCAATATATCGATTCTTTATCGGCGACGATGATGACGTCCAGTTTTGCTGACCGGTTGAGGTATATATACGCGCTCGGTGAGTAGGTCGAGAAATTTTTTGAAAGTAAAGTATCGTCCGGGTGCGTTGCCGTAGTGTCGTTATATTCATTGGCCCGTAATATATATGAATATACATATATATGGTTTTGCTAAAAGGTACGTTAATAGAGGTCACGCATCAGTGTAATGATCAGATGAAAATTGAGAACGACGATGAGCGCCACCGAGGTAGGTAATAGTGACTCCCGCGCGTATGTACACCCGGTGAGACTGATTCTGACTCATTTTTCTATACAAAACGGGAGGTCTTTGAGTCAGAATCAACCTCGCCAAGCGTACCTACATATATCTTGTCCTCACAGTGTTAAAATTTATAATTATGATTATATGATTACTATAATTATTTAAAACCGTATGCATAAGGTGTAGGGATAAATGACGGAGTGATCATTTTGTACACCGTCTGACGTATACAAGTTTCCGATTTTCACGAGATCTCGTAAAAAAATTGTACATGATGTGTGCAAGTTTTATTGATTATTGAGTAAACATTGTATAAATTTTATTTATATAGGTGCGATGACACGATTCTCAAAAGGTCGCTTGAGAATTTCGAAAATATGGTCATTGAGCATTCATTTTATTGGGGTATGAAATTTCGAACATGGAAGTCGCGAGCTATTCGAGAAAACAAAAAAAGATTTTCGATCAATTCAGTTGTTTTCAAAATACTTAAACGATCTTCAGACACCTTGGGGGCCTGCTGCAAGCAAATGCAACAAAAAAGCTGTTGTTAAACTTTGGAATTAGATCAAAATTCAAAATACAAATCAAAAATTGTCATTCTATATATCCAAGTCTGGAAGGCATATTGGAAGGTTCATTATATTTCAAACCAACTTATACATACATAACTACGACACACACATCGGTGATTAAATTTCTTACCGGTATTTTACATAAAGTACCGACACTGCAGCAGCACGCACCGTTAGAAATCGATCTTTATATTTATTTGTACAATTTTTTTTTCCTTTTAATTGCGTATAAAGAAGACGATCATCGACGAGACGCACGCACCGTATACTTTATAGTACGTTGGTAGGTATTCATTCTTAGGTACATATACATGCACATACACGTGTGTGTATTATATAGGTATGTGCACTTCGTGTATATACACATATATAGGTATATAACATAGATATGCGCGGAGGCGTCGCGTCGAGACGATCGCCGAGCGCGCGAGCCAAACCGGTCAGGCACGCGCTCATCCAAGTTTCATGTAGGTAATACACGCATATACAACACTGTACGAGTACATATACCTTTATATACCAACCATCTCAGCAGCAGCTACTATATACGATATCAGCATCCTCGTCATCATCGGAGATCGCTACGTCACATCTTTTTTATCTAATATAGCCTGCACGTCGTCGATCAGATATATTCGTGTAAAAAATTATCTTTCCTGATGCCGATCGAGAGCATGCAAATGATGGTGATTCTCGTGATCAAAAAAATAGATCTGTTACATTCGATCCCCTTTTTCCAAAATTTACGCTGAGAAATAAACTCAATATGTGTAGCATATCTGCTGGCTCATCCTGATCCGTGAGGTGGCAATCTAAAATCGATCGAGATATGATTTTATTTTTAGCAATTTTTTTAAATCGTCATCAGATTACGCGCTGCAGATGTTCGGTAGCTGTTTATAACCGCGAAGTGACGCGTGTATCTGTCACCGATCTTCGTATTATATATATGTACGAATATATATATATGGTATTATTAAACTGACCGTAATAACATGCTCGTAGATCTCGATTCCATACGGATGGTCGTTAAACCAGCGCTACTATCTAATTAACAGATCGCTCAAACCGATAATTTATGCCGCTGTATATCCCGGTGTATACGACGAAGCGTATGCAAAAATGAAATAACATCGCTCGTCCGGGGCGTTTCTGTAATGTATAGTATATAAGTAAGGGAAAAAAAAAGAGTATAAAGAAATATATATAAATCAACGTATAGATAAGGAGAATCTGCGAAGAGAATACAATCGTTCTTTAAGTTTATTGAAAGTTATCGGATTTGAATCGCGAAAACTTTGGGGTTAATAGCTTCCTGCACAAATTTCGGTTCGATTGTCCGACGCATATTACATGCGCGTTGAAAACTGAAGAGAAAAGCAAACCGCATTCCGCCATATTTGATCGGCACAATTTGCTCGGTAAAATAAATAATTATATCGTTTGCTGAAACGAATAATTCTCCCTCTCCTTTACGCGGTGTACAGGAAAAAAAAAATATTATATGTATATGTTGAATGCCTGATGAGCGGTATAAGTGGTCCTGGTATAAGAAATAACGAAGGAAAGAAAGAAAGCGAGATGCGAAAGATGATCGCTGAGGATGTTACTGCGGGCGGTCGACTCGCTTCTTCCAGATACACCCGATGCGCTTGGTCCGTTGATGCTGCCCAGGGCAGAACGAGGTGTACCAATCCGCCCTCATATCTATCGTTCGAAAAAATCGACGCGGCGACCTCCGCGCGCCACCACGAGAACCATCGCCTAGGCGTGTAACAGAAATATAAATATGCAACCCACGTCTCATCTACTATTACCTATAACACTTTGTTCTGTCAGAAGAAACCAGTCCACGTAGCTGCAGCTTGGCGATATCCTAGTACTGAAATTACGAACGAGCTGGAATAACGATCTTCAGGTCCGAAGTCGATCTGTGAAAATTGTAATTCAGATCGTTGAGAATTGCTTTGTGGAAAGAATTAGCCGGCAATCAAATACAGAAACGTGTGGAAAAAGAATAGAGAAAATGAAAGTATTTGCTCATGAAATCAATGAGATATTAGCAGAAAACTCAGAACGTGTAAAATCATTTTTACAAAACTCAGAGCCATCCAGACCGGCCGGAACGCTTTTTGTCGAGTTCGTTCCACTGAAATTGACTAAACATGTTCGGGAGATTCCGACAATTTTGTTGAGTACATACGTTACAAAATTTACACCAGAAGGTGCACTTTGAAGTAAAACTACAGTGTACAATGTGGAGTGTTATTATATAGCGTCTCCAAGACCGCGCGCAGCGTTTTTTAGGTTTACACAGCGTATAGAAATGAGCTGGATCTTTACTCGGCGTATAACATCCCGTGCAGCTTCTGCAGTACGATTCTTGACTCGCGATCATTTCACCCTTAGGTATATTTTTCTTGCCTTTCCTAACGACCGCAGTATTATAATTCGACTAAATATTATTTCAACACTAATTGCCTCATTAATACTCATTAATATTAGACAATTGGTAGGTACATGAAAAAGTACATACAGGGTGTCCCATTCGAGTCGTATTATTTTTATTTTTCCTTTGAATTCTGAAACTTTTTAAACAAAACTATCTTCTTCTACGATTTAGAGTCAGATAAAAATTATTCAATCGTAAAAACATTGGTCATCGAGAAGAGTTACAAAATTTACGTATACTAAATTATTTACAGTAAAATTTCGCATATGAATCGTCCACGAGATGAACAGTTTTTTTTAGTAAATGTAGCTCCGGAGAAGCTCGAAAATCGCCTCATAGCGAGACAATCTCCAAACGAACCTTCTACCGAAGCTGGCAATCGACCTACGGGTAAACCTGGTGAAAAAGTATAATTGAAATTAGTGCGATGAAATTTCATCTGATTAAACACTGATTATTGGATAGAATTAATTACCGTTGTCAGCTCTGACCCATTCGTTGGACTTGAAAAGACTGTGAGCCCCAAGGAACCATTCGTTCATACCAGATGATGTTACCATATGTTCAACCGCGCGAAATTTCTCTGGAGTATCTATAATTGCCAGATTAGCTCCATCCGAAATACATCTCTTACGTGCATCGTCCCAGTTCAGTTCTACGTCATCATAATTCCTGTACGCAACGCCTAGATGTGCGTTCGATTCGTATCTTGGTGGAAGATTGACTTGATATTGTTGGAACGGTCGAGTCGGAAACGTTGCAGTCGCATTATTCAAATCTAAATTATGATGAAATTAATGTATAACGATGCAGGCGATGATGACCTGACATTTTTGAACAATTTAAATCACCTACCTCACTTGCACGAACATATTTTGAACAATAATTAGACGACAATACAAGCAATTGTGTTGTAACCGAGAATTTGAAGAAAAAATCGTGCAAATGATACATTATATTCTTATTGTATAGATCTGGATAACATAAAATTTTGTTCTCAACTTTTTGATATGTATTCATATTCTTACCCAAACTAATATTGTTGTACCCTGGATGCCCTGTCATGTATAATTGACAGGCAAGTTGCAACGGAATAGTTATAGCTGCTACGGAAACCATATTTGCAGGCAATAGAAACATTACACGTAGTTCGTCTTCTGACGCCTAACAAGAACTGAAACCAAAAATTTTCGCGTCCATATGGTTTATGAATTCCGATGTTGAGATAGTTCAGATTACCCTATGAACTTTGCACTATGTACACTCGTATACATATATCGAGTTTGACTCACTATTCCGTACGTAAGTCATTTACTTACACTCGTATCTTTATCATCGTTTGTAATTCGGGGTTATCAGTTGCGAATAGTATATGTACATACAGAATATGTATGTAAACGACCTCCCACAAATATTATGTGTGTTATTATGTATAATAGAGATGGAAAAAAGTAATCCTGCTTACAATTAGTTTAATAGAGATTATGAAATCGCGTCATGTATGTTATATAATTACAACTAAAATTAGTTTGTTGACAAAATTATTGCGTCAACTAATTGCGTTCGGAAGCAGATAAAATTTGTATAGAAAAAAAGAATGTGATCCCGAAGTATAATTATAGTTTCTTCGTGTGAGTATACATGAAAAGAATTTTTCGAAAAATGTCAAAATAGTATAAAGGCGCCATCGAGAATCAGCCTGCAGTGCAGTTTTTGAGAAATAATGAAGAAATTATAACGGGAAATTGTTTTTTGAAATAGTAACGAGGTATTTCGTTTGGTAATTATGAGAAAATGAAACTAGGCATTCGACAACTAAAAAATATATCGATAGCGTAACTACTACGCTTATACTTTGCAGTAATTAAACGCGAGCCCTGCTGGACTGCAGAAATAGGTATACCACACATGCGGTGTTACCAGTTCGGGCGATGCGGCAATCGACCATGATTAGCGCCTATATTATACACTTGACTCCCATTATCCTGATTACTTGCGCGTGCCAGGAGCCCGTTTTGCTACCCGTTTATTCCTATAGCGCATGTCACCTTTTTTTGAAACACATGCAACGAGGGAGACTTGGAAGGCGTTTGAAAACCTGATATACTTTCTTTTTTTTTCAAATCAATTGTCACTTTTCCAAAATCAAGTAAAAATATGTGACGGTTTGGATAAAACCTTCCAACAGACTTTTGAGTCATTATTTCTACTCCATATCTGTTTATACGCATACAGATAATTGATATTTTATAATATTTAAGTAACGCGTATGTAATTTTCATTACACCTCGTAATATATTTTATGCTTTCTCTATTGCAGACGGAAATGTGAGGCTGATGGGAAGGACGCAAAGACGGAGCTGGCAGCCCAACGCAATATGTTCCCGAGCGCTCAAATAAAAATGAGGTATATAACGATCTACGACGAATATGTTCTCAATTTTCGATCTCACTTTAAAAAACTATACCACTGAATATATAGCATATACGAGGGACCGAGAATTGGGAAACTGAGATTAAAATAAGTTGTCCACCGTAATACTTACATTGTTTTATTTTATATGATAAAATGTTTTTGTCGCCGTAATAGATTGCTATCGCCAAGCAGTTCGCCAGCAACGTCGCCCACGATGTCAAATTCTTCGTCACCGACGCCTCCGACGCCCGCGGCGCCTCCCTACAACCAAAAAATGACGGGAATCCCCTGCGTCGCAGCTGCCTCGAGGTACACCGCCCCCGTCCACATTGATGTGGGTGGAACAATTTATACGTCTTCCCTGGAAACCCTTACCAAGTAAGTATTACTGTACGAAATTATTATTTCCCTTCATTTATGCAATCATCGATCATCGTGAAAGTATATAATTTAAATTTCACTGCATATCGTTAGGGAAAAAATGAACGTGGTATCCGGAGCCGTCAGATTTATTTGTAGACGTTTTTTTTTAGTGCATAAAATATCGAAATTTGAATACGTCCGATATTATAGAAAAAATAAGAATATGTACAGGATTCGATTTTGCTTTATTGAGATAATAAAACCGGACGCGATTATAACCGATCCTATAGTTTGGAGCGAATCGAGAGCAACATCCACACATTCTACCTACTTAGATGTTTAAGATAAACTTATTTTGCACCATGCAGAAAATAATCTTCAGCCGCGGTCCACCGCGTTTCTGGAACGTCTGAAATCGCACCGTATTATAAGCTGTCTAGATTGCGGAACTGTTCTCCTTAGCATATTATACGTATAGCTTTGCGCGGTAAATAGTGCCACGAGATTAGAGAGAAGAAGAAGAAAAAGAAGAAGAAGAACCAGAAGAACAAGATGAGGAAGAGAAAACGGTAGATTATAAAGTGATGGCGCGATGCATACAGAAGAAATACATAGGCATATGTAATACCGCACGGTGTGACGTTGGAAGGAAAAAAAAATTTAGAAAATGAAAAATAATAAAATACAAAATGGAAAAAACAAAGAGAGTATCCGCTGGGCAGCGCGCAAATCGGTCTACTCTCGACACGCTTCGCTGCGCTTTCCTCCCTCGTTAAATAACTATATACGTACACGTGCTGTTGACCTTATTGTTTTGTTGAAAGCGACTGAGATTGTATCATAAATGTCCAGACCTACTATATTACTTCATTAGTTGGTCCATAATGTACAACATAGCAATAGAGAAATGTATTCTATACCCATTCCATACGTGCTCCGCAATGATACATAATTAATTAATAAGTCCTGAGATTCTTGCACGAGTTTCAGAAGCACTTGAATTCAACAAAAATGGATACATTCATGGAAATGAAAACGAAATATTTTTTAAAGCTTTTGGAGCAACCTTCGAATATCTACATATTTTGGGACGATACCAAAAATTGAGAATGTGACGTCATGCAGCTTTCATTCTCATCTTTATGAAAGTAAGACGATTTTTAATCCGTGGGAGCGACGAAATACCCGCGCTGATTATTATTGGACGTTGAAATACCTCGAGATTATAATATACCCAACGAGCCCCTGCACACTGAGATAATGTGCGGGTATAATTTTGTATGTATGAGTATATATCGTATATGTATAGTATCAGCCATGTATAATAAGGTATATAAAATACTACTTGGTTCGGTCTAAAACCGACCGACGCGAACGACGCGCGGTAAGGCAAAATACGAGTGATGTGAGCCGATCGTTTAACATTTTCCCATAGCGAGTCCAGCGTTGAACCTACGAAGGAACGAAACGAAATGAAACGAAGGGACTTGTAGGAAGGAATGAGCGAGCAAGCAGATCTGACCCCGGTCGGTTGGGGATGCCCCGCGGTCATCACGCCCGCCGCCCTCCGGACGCGCTTCCTTTTCCCTCCTCGATCTTATTCTTTTTCTTCATTTTCTACTTCCCCCTTTGTCGCCGTCGTCGTTATCCCTTATGTGTATAGGTATAACACGTGTGGTATATAAGATACGTACCTTGACTTTTACGTTCTTTTTTCTCTCGTTCCGCAAGCTCTTCTTCTCGCGGTTCCTTCAGCCTTCGTTTTCATATCGTATAACGTTACCCCGAGTTTTGTTTCGTCTTCGTTCCTGTATATATATTTGTTTTATTTATTTATTTATTTATTTTTTCATCTTTTTTTTATTTCATATACCTATACCTGCGCGGCTCACTTCATACAGACGCTACGACACCCGCGCTGCCGCAACGCAGCCAAGTCTTTTCTCTTCTCATCTTCTCTTCTTCGGTTTCTCTGCCTTTCCCCTTTTGCCTTCCCCCTACCCTTCACTCGACGGACCCCCTAGCTGCCCCCTTTTTTGCCCCCGGGACTCGCGGGCGTTATTGCGCGTTATCGCGAGGATGCTATGGGAACGTGCCTCGGGGCATGGGTATTCCTCGTTGTGCCATAAACGTACCTGATACCCACTACTAACGAATAATGAGTTTTGTTTTCCTCATGCCCTCGTCTCTCACACACATACCTATACAATATGTATGTACGTACAACGTACTATCCATGTAGAACGCAAAACGCCCGCGCTCGCATGCGTCCTTTATGCACCGTTGAGAGTAGAAAAAGCTGCACGGACATCGTATGTCTTATACATTCAAGAAAAACAGAAATAGTCACTCAGTTTACCACCTTGGACCAACCTTGAGCATTGAAAAGTTCAGCTTTCGAATTCAACCCCTGAGTAATATCGTCATATATTATTTTTAAATATGTATCTATAGGATGCGGATTTGAATGGGTGAGATAAGTGGATAATTTTTTTGGTTCTTCGTTCTAAATGATTTACGTTGTACAAGTAAAAACGGGGATCTTGCGATTCGTATATTTCATTTGATGAACTTTAATTCATAATTATTAGGATACCGGAAAAGAGGATGTAAAATAATCGCGTTCCGAATTCGTTTGTTCCGACCAATTTTAGTTTTTTTAATTCTCAAAACCACGCGATATCGAGTATAGCTTATTCGCCGTTGCCTTGGGCGTATTCTTCAACTGGATCTCCTCCATTTTGTATACAGAGCATACACCTAAGAATCACATTAGATTCCTTGCCTGCATCGGTATCAAAATCAACATCGGTGATTAAAATTTTCTAAGAAGAAGAAGAAGAAGACGCTGCTGGAGAAGAAGAGGAACAGCTGCGCCGCCGAATAACGATGCCCTTGGCGTATTATTATACCTATAAGAATATGAAGCTGCGAGAAATTTCTGGAAACAGCTTGTAGTAAGCGACTTTTGAACGACTTTAGACGGCAAACGAACAGGTGGAGATGATTGTCCATCCGTCCTTCCGTCCATCGTATATACCTTAGTCGATCGCTTCTCCATACACCTGCACCTCATCACTGAACTATTAAACTATTAAACTCCAAAACTCTTTCGCTGCAGCCTTCAAGGTGTCAATTAAATTGATTTTTTTTTTTTAGAACAAAAAATATCAAAATTGCAGATATATCCTGCTGTTCCGCTCTAAAAAACTATAAGAGCACGCGAAACTGCAGGCTACATTTCAATTACAGCCTATATACGCCCACCATTCCCGCAAAATACTTTCACTTGAATCGAAGCAAAAAAAAAACAGTCACAATAATTTCTACAAATTTTATATAAATTTGCTTTTTATTTTTTCAGGTACCCGGAGTCGAGATTGGCGAAGCTTTTTAACGGTAGCATACCGATCGTCTTGGATTCCCTTAAACAACATTATTTCATAGACAGAGATGGCGGGATGTTTAGACATATTTTAAACTTCATGAGAAACTCCAGACTTCTGATACCCGATAATTTTGCGGATCTTGATTTACTCCTCGAAGAAGCACGGTACTTTGATATCGCACGTAAGTATACATCGTATTTGTATAGACTTAGATGGCTAAGGAATCGGAAAATTGGTTCTTCGTCTGCGAGATGTTGGGGAAAATGGTGCGAGCATGACGAAACCAAAAGCTGAGACTATAATTGAACTTCTGATAATCGTTCCACGATTCTGCTTTATTCAGATCGTACAGATCACATAAATTTCGGAACACTTGAATATCGTCCCACTGATTATTTTTAATTCTTTTTATATCTAAATTCGAAGTACATCTCGAAATAGGACACCCTGTTAAATTACCTAAGTTCAGATGTCAATCACAAGATGGTAAGAAAAAAAATATATAATACCTGTTCAATGAATTTTTACAGCAATGTGCAGACAACTCGAACAAATGAAAAAGGAGCGTATAAAAAACGGAGCGACAACATCGTCGCCCAGTCCAATGCTGACGCAGCAGCAACCAATTAACAGTGTTAGCGGAGGTGGAGGAGGAGGTGGAGGAATCGGAGGTGGAATAGGAGGAGGAATTCCCACGGGATTATTTCGAGATTCTGACAAACGAAGTGATTCCTACGAATGTGTTGCTCTTCATGTTAGTCCCGATCTCGGTGAACGAGTAATGTTATCGGGAGGTCGCGCATTATTGGATGAAGTATTTCCAGAAACTACGCAAGCTGTAATAGACGCTCGTTCTGGTGTAGCGTGGCACCAACAGGACGCTCGTCACGTGATCAGATTTCCCCTAAACGGCTACTGCAAGCTCAATTCCGTGCAGGCAATAACGAGGCTTTTGAACGCCGGTTTCCGGGTGGTAGCGAGTAACGGAGGTGGAGTAGAAGGACAACAATTCTCCGAGTATCTATTTGTCCGCCATTCGATTAACACCTGACAAATATCACCTTCGGTTACACTACAAACCCGTTCGAAAGCTGGCTCGAATTCTCACCAGCGATAACCGTCGGTCCAGAAAAAACCAGATTTTCAATCCTGCATAAACTGCAGATATCTAGACAATGGTGCAAAATTTTAATGGTTGCAAACCGGAAATAACAACTGTACACTTTTGCAACCATAATACATAAGATCTTCATCGACGCATATAATAATTATTCATGCTTAAGCGCACTGTGATTATTAATGTATATATATGTATATATATATGAGTATATATACTATATACATACATGATATATGATACGGTCGGTAGTTTTTTTTTTATGTTATCGTATTTATTTTATTTTTTAATTTTTTTTTTCTATTATTTATAATCACACGACCTTAAAAATATTAACGGACTGATTACTTTGAGTAACTTATATTACGTAATATTATAATACTTACTTACATTTAGGTATAAAGTGTATTATGATCGATCGAAATTAATTTCAAATCCAATAAAGAAGAAAAGAAAAAACAACTGCGAATTAATTCTGTAGATTAATTTGGAATTTTGTGTTTTATTTTATCAATTTCTGCTTTTTTTTTATTAATCGGTCTATCGGAATAAGATCATCAACGAATATTATAATCGTGATATTCAGTTATGGAAAAAACTTACGTAAATTCTTCAGAAACTTGTTATATAAATTGAAAACGGGTTTTCCGCAACGCTACATCAATAATATGCAACGGAAGATTTATTAGGAAATTTATTACATAAACTGTACACATAAATATTGTAAGATTTGTTGTTGGATTTGTTTATAAAATACATACGTGAGATTCGATTTTGCAAGTTTCATGTCAAATTTTCAACTACTGTGTCCAAGCATAGCGAAAATAAGATGAAAGAAAAAAAAGAAAATCTTTGTAATACGATATGAACGAATGTATAATACGGCGATCGATGGCCGGTGGCGATTATCTAATGGTAAAATGGAAAATAAATGAAATAAGTATATATAAATCTGTATATAAATTATTTTTCACGAGACTTCCGAATTTTTTTTGGGATTTTTATTTTTAATTTTCTCCCTGACTCAATTTTATGATACATCGTAATCATTATGATCATTATTATTATTATCTACGTGGTCGAATTGATGTGATTAAAAATTTGGACAAAATTTATTGGAAATTTCCAATTAGGTGGATAATTATCGACTTGGATTACGCGCCTTGACTAGCGCGCGTGTGAGTTTGAACGAACTTTACAAAAAATAAATAAATGAGAACAACGAACACTGTTCGGTTTTATAGTTAAGTTTGGACAATTTTAGCCTCGGGATCAGTAATCATTTTGAAAGAAAGGAGAAAAAGAGTTGTTGGCACGAATGATTATCAAAAATTGCGGAATTGTCGACGAATTATACAGTGTATTATAATTGTGATGTGAAACAAGAAAAAAGAACAGATCGTTATTATTATCTTGAAACATTGTTGCTGCATATTCTGACCACCAACCACCTTGAGCACGATAATGTATACCTATTGTAAACCATAATTAATTGCACGAGGTGAATCTATTATGGAAATTGTGAATATATTTAAGTCAAAGGAATGGACGGAAGAGGAAATCGTATACCGGTGGACCGCCGGTACCAGCGGATGAACGGATGGACAGACGAATCCTCCGACGCTAAAGCCTCGGGCAAGTTGCCATGGTTACTCCGAACTCAATATCCGTAATGCCAACGGCGTCCTGGCCTCGGGCTGTCATCCCTAGAACCCGCCGAGCGAAGCGACTGGCTGATTATATTCCATTTCTGGATCGCCTTGAGCGAATATCCTCCGGCGCCCCGCTGCACCACATCGCCCAATGCTCGACACATAAAATACCCTAAAGCGAAACGTTAAAGCGAGTTTCAAATTTTAGGATCAAGCCCAAGCCTCGTATACGATCGCGACAGGAACAACGAGCACGTTTTCACTCGCTTATTATATATGTATATACTTCTTAGCTTTAACGAACAAACGAGAAACGTGCGGATTTTTGTTATTTTTGGTAAGAGCTGGAGAACGCGCTCGCAGGGTCATAGAATCAATATTTCAACGATGTGAAAATCAGGATTATGCCTGGAATTAAGTTTTGACTTTTTTTTCTTCAAAATATAATTTGAAGCCAAAAAGACTAATAATCGAGTACCTAGTTTAAGATTTTAGTTTATTCTTCCTATTACTGATCGAAAGTTAACCGCTTTGATATTTCTTAATTAAACAAAAATTTCATAGAGCAATTCATCATGTCATTAAAATTTCTTCGTTATGGTCATCGTTGCCATAAAATATCTCTCAACGTAATTACGAAAGCGCATTTCAAAGGTTCATGGTATTCGGGTACACGGTTCGATTGTATAACACATGAAAAAATTAGTCAGTAACGGTTCGCTAGACGGTAGCTTTGATTCATAAATAATAATTTGACGTTCCCTGGCATTTGATTAGACGATATAATCCTAGGAAACAGTTTTTTATAAATCGACTAACATTTTTCAACCCGTTCGCCGATGGTATACCATGATTAATAGGTGTATAAAAAATTAATTCGATGAATTTAAAACGTGTAATAGAGTTCAGTGGTGCCCAGGAACGTCCTGCATATTTCAGCGTCGAAAATGTCAAAACTCCACATACCTATTTATTTATTTAAAAAAAGTGTAGTCAATTGTAATACGCGTTGCCGAAACGTTAATACAAATACGCAATCGATTTCAAGAATCATGCTGGTCACCGTATGAAAACTACGACCTTTCGATTAGGACTAAAGAATTATAGGAATATATTTCGAACACTGTAGAGTATAGCCAAATTCATTATATGCAAGAAATCGAATGACAACATAATTTGTCGAATTTTAAAAGATAAGTTCTTTCACTTTATAATCCTAGCTTTTAAGAATTGTACTTGAACAATTGTAATAATTGAATTTCGTGTCAAGAACGTGAGAATTATAATATGATACGAAAAGAAAAGAGGAAGTAGACAAGAATGGGGCGAACAACCCTATGGGCAATTGAATCCATTGTTGCGAATGCCGCGCTCAGTTGATTCCCTGGTTTCCCCCGAGAGCAGCACCTACTGGCATCATCAGGAGGAGACTGGGAGCATGGGTGAAATGTGAAAGAAATGGAGAGAATTGGAGAGAACTCCCCCTGCTGTTTGTGGAGTACACTAGGTTAATATGGCTGACATTTGGACTATCAGCTGCCAAGAGCATAACACCCGTATCATTTCTTTGATGAACTTTTCTTACACCTATAACGAAATATAAAATACAAGCCTTATATTGGTGCCATAATAAAAGAACTTGCTATTAAATTCATGTTACGTAAAAATTCCGATGGATTTGGAGTCAGACGAGAGAGAGCTGATAAATAAGTAGCGGATCCTTTAACAATAGAGAGTTTTTTAATAAAGAAAATAATAATCAATTTTTGAAACTTGGCATTTTCAGAAGAAATTTTTTGATAAAGTTTTGTGAATAAATTGTGCAGTGTAACAATACCGTGTTATTTACGACGATGGAATATGTCCTGATAAAAGATATACGCCCTGGCCAGAAAAACATAAATGTGGTGTTCATAGTTCTTGAAGTTGGCCATCCTACAATTACCAAAGAAAACCGGGAAGTTCGAACGTTTAAAGTTGCCGACAGTACGGCGTGTATGAACGTATCAATTTGGGATGAACCTGGTCAACTATTGGCACCAGGTGACATTGTTAAATTAACAAAAGGTTACGCATCCGTATGGAGACAATGCTTAACACTTTATTCCGGTAAAAATGGTGATATTCAAAAAATCGGAGAGTTCTGTATGGTTATTAACGAACAATTGAACATGAGCGAACCAAACCCTGCCTTAGTTCAACAACTTTTAAATCAAGGAGGTTCCGGCCCACCTGCTAGCAATGTTAACAACGCAGTGACGAATAATGGCAACGCAAATAACGTAACTCCAGGAAGACAAACACCGACGACGCAAAGCAATGCCACAACTCCTGCAACTGCAACAACGACTGGAACGGGAACAGGAACACCTGCGACAAGTTCTGCTCCAGGTAAAGGCGGTAACGGTGGTTCCGCAGGTTTACCTGGAGGATCGGCAAGATTTTCTGGAGAATCGGGATCGAAATCTTCGACTACAGGAAAAGGAGGATCTCGCGGACGCGGCGGATACAGAAATGGAGGAAGAAGCGATCGCAGATAACAGGAATCGAAAAATCGAGATGATTGCAATTAATTTAATTATTTGGTCGCACTTTTGTCTTCTTTTTTTTTTGTAAAATAATTTTCCACATGACCAGACGGACAATTATATTGTGCGGAAATGACCGCAGATGTAAAATATTACATTTTTATATTATACTGTAAATGATAATAATAACAAGGATAATAAGAATCGGATATTAAATTAATACAACAATTTATACGAAAAACTTTATTGTATAACTTATACCTTCATAGCTAAATTATAAATTAATATCTGTAATTGTATTATTATAGTGTAACTAGAACTGGAATCTCGAGGAAAGTTTTTTTCACCGCAATCAAGGTGCGATAAGAATATCCGTTTGGAATAATTTCACAGTAATGAGCGTAAGAATTTTCATTCGCGTATTGCGCGGGGAAAATCATTTGCTTCAACAACACTGCGTGAACAGAAAATCATTTAAACTGAAGCAGATATTTTTGACAACCGTAAGTTGTAATGTTAGCTAATTGTTTTATTTCTATTTTTATATCCACGAATGCGTATCAGTTGCTTTTTTCGTATCGGCATATGTGCGGTTCACGAGCGGTATAATTCTTCCGTACAATCGTGTGCTTTATCAAAAAGTCTAGCGACGGAAATTAGCATATCGCATTATACTCTGCTGAAATAATAACCCGAGAAGCTGAGTAAGGTTTAACATCTTTGTAATTACGTTGACTGAAGATCTTTAGTCAACGGTAATTAGCAGCTAGTGCAGCAGGTGCGTTCCACCTGAATGAATGCCAATTCTTGGAGTCCAATTCAAATCGCATGCGCAGTTTGTCGGGGATCCAGAATTATAAGTGACGTGTTTTCAAAGTTGTAAATTGATCCAAATTTATTTGGAATTATTTGCCGATAATTGGACATGAGCACCGCGTTCGTTCGCGCAAGGCAAAAGGAAGAGTTGTGTCAAGGTAGTAAACACGAAAAAATAATAAAGCACTGTCACTTAACAGCTGTTGACGTCTGAAGAAGAGGTGATTCAGAAATGTTTAGCAAACGTACATCACCCTGATGGACGAATATTCACCGCTGGAAAGAAAGCTCGATAAATAATTTGATTCGGTAAGAATAAATTCGAATAGATTATTTTTAGTTATGGCTTGAACTCGCTCCCTATAAAAGATTGTGGTTCTAGGTTATGTTTACATAGTTACCTCATACTACCCTGGCTGTTCTTTTAGAATATACTTCAAGAAGACTAGGAAAAAATATGCCGAGATCGAATGTCAAATACGAGATCGCAAACCAGGATGCAGACACGCCTGATTTTTTCCTACACCATGTACCAGAATTTAAAAACGCAACAAAAAAACAAATCCCTTTTTGGTGGGGTATTCTGCTGACACTCCTCCTAATTCTAATATATTTTGTACTATCGGTTGGCCTCAGCTTCTACCAACAATGGTTACTTAGAACGTGGGTAAGTACCTCATTTGTTATGGATAGCAAAATTCTGGTAGAAATTCACATTTGTCAATGTTCCTAGAGTTTCTGTCTCAAGCAAACCAGTTTTTCGTCCATTTTAATTCATTACATATGATATTTATATTCTCATTTGCAGGGTTTTCATTATCCATTGAGTGTTGCAATTTGTCACCTGTATGTAAAGTTCCTATTGTCATGGTTTGTGCGAACTATAATAGAGTGTCACCATGGGCAAAAGAGAGTCAGATTATCGTGGCAGAATATGGTTTTGTCCATGGCTCCACCAGGTATTGCGAGTGGACTTGATATAGGTTTTTCAAATTGGGCACTCGAGCTGCTCACTATGTCGATGTAAGCATCACCGATCATCTAAGTCATAGCAAAACAATCCTGAAAGTAAAATCAATAATTTCAATAACTCAACTACTTTTATATTTTAGGTACACAATGACCAAGTCGACAACTATAATTTTTATTCTTGGTTTCGCACTTCTATTTAAACTGGAAAGAAAGGTAAAGACAAGCAATAACATTCATCTAGGAGAATATTCGAGTAAACATAACAGTACTTTCATTTTTCAGTCATGCTCTTTAATGGGAACTGTCATAATGATATCTGGAGGACTTGCCATGTTCACCTACAAAGCAACAGAGATGAATATTCTTGGATTCTTTTTAGCTCTTTTGGCATCATTTTCAAGCGGTCTTCGTTGGACAATGGCACAACTGATTATACAAAAGTCTAAGCTTGGCCTTGGAAATCCAGTAGATATGATGTATCATATGCAGCCTTGGATGTTATTGTCCCTCGTTCCTATGGCCTTATGGTTTGAGGGTATTACTTTTTTTATCATTCCTAATAAATACTACAAATTATTATTTCATAATAACCACTTCATTCATACGTGATCTCACTAGGTTCGAAAGTATGGAATGGTTTGGCGGGTACAGATTGGGCAGACAGCCATGCGGTCTGGGTTATAGTCATTGCTGTACTCGGAGGTGCTGTGATAGCATTCTGCATGGAGCTTGCTGAGTATATGGTCGTTACGCGTACATCTAGTCTGACTTTATCAATATCTGGAATATTTAAGGTGAGATGTCAGATTATGACTTTGAAAAACGACCGAATATTACACCTATCCTGTACCCCAAAAAAATGCACTCCAGTTACAGACTAGTAATAAGCCGATTAAAAAATCTTGCAGGAAATATGCACATTAACCCTAGCCTTTGAATGGAAGGGAGATAAAATGAGTGGCCTTAACTTTGTGGGTCTACTGATGTGCCTTGGCGGAATAATCCTGCATGCTATACAAAAACTACTGACGACCAAAAAAGAAAAAAATGAGGACCTTGAGTTAAACTCTAATTCCGGACTCAGTAATGGCACGAAATCCGACGATGGATTTGATACGAATCTACCACTTCTAACGCCACAAAAATCTACATCACTTACTAATTTACTTAATGAAAACTTTAGCTCAGATGACGAGGAGGGCAAAAGTGAAGAGAACTCTTCACAAGTTCTCTTCAACATTCTACAACGCAGGGAACAGTAATTTTCATCAATAATGAAACATAATAATAAAGCATAATATTACCAGAATAGGCATTTTCTATTGCTAAGACAAAAATTAACATTTTCGAATACATTCCTCCCCGTTATGCTCACCAGAATCCACTAGGTTTGTTCACACTGATTTGAGGGATATGAACACTACTACTAATCAATCATCATATACCTAACGAAATAAGTCTTATGAGATGTGGGAAGCATTCTTACTGTTAGTCCATAATGTTTGATTTTTGTTTTCACGCCATAGGAAGTTTTACAATTCCAAACATGAATAGGAATCATTGCTGTGTATTTTATTTCTATGAATCATTCTAAGATATTGAATATTTTTAATAAATTATTATTAATTTTTTATGTCTACGAAATACCTAAGTAACATTACTTTGTAGCGTGAGATTTAGCATTTTTTATTGTTCCACAATATTATTGCACAGTATGGCTGTAAGTTATTTATTTCGTTCGCCTTGATCGGTAAAAATACGTATTTCATTCTGATTTACTCCCTAATCTTCGCTCCCTCGTTTTTAGTGAAACATTCCATGTCGACCAAAATATTAATGATTGTCGTATTAACACGGCGATTGGTATTAGTAAATCATCAATCGACTCCATTGAACGGGAATGTACAGTACTAGGTTATTTATTCATATAATACGTGTATAGTCCGGGTTTAATATAAAACATGCATAATATTGGATAGATCAATATTGGATAGAACCTAATTGAGTGCAATACTGTAAAATCCTACAACATTCCAATGTAATGTTAGCGTTATGTAGTCTTACGTGATGTGGTGAGCTTTTGATGTATGTCTTCACAACCAGATTGTGAAATTACTATTGATTTTTTTTTTTTCTCAAAGCGAAGGAAACATAAGTTTAAACTCTGAAAAACGAGAATATAACTATTTTTTTAAGTACAAACAAACGTGCACTGTGTAACTTTGTAAAAAGATGTAATTATGCATAAGCTGCGTGACTATTGTATTTCAGCTTTTCTAATGTGCTTTCATGACTTTTATCTTTTATAAAAATAGTTACAAAAACAAATAAACTCCGTTCTAGCACTGATGCGTCGACTGGACTTTGCCGGAATTCTTTCTTACACGAATCATGGATGGTTACATAGCACATTTTCTGAGTAAACATTGCGCAAATAAAAATATCGACTTCTAGCTTCTAATTTCACCAGAAATTGAATTATATCTTCAAGAATTATCATAAATTCTTATCAACGCTTGGATCCCTTGATCGATTGGAAATTTTTTTTTTTTAGCAGATAATAACGATGATCAAATTCCTTTTCGGAGTAAGTCAGTCCAGTCGATCATCTAGCAAGTAATGATGATAGCATATCGTCCATATTTGAAACTTTACTAGAGGTAAAGTGACGACCACAATATGATAAATAAAAAAACTGAAAGTTCACTGAAAATTTTCCTATAGCTATGTATCGATCCCCTTAAAACCTTTTCCCATCATCACCCTTCGTTTTAGTAGAAGAGCAAAGGGCTGGCTTAGGGTTTTATGGATCATCGCGACCCTGACGTTCCGTTTAAGTGGATCTGCATTAGTGTGCTGCGTTAGATGTTGAGTAAACTAAAAAGGAACAAGAATATAAGAGGAAGACGAAGAAAAAGAAGTCTTTAGTCAGTCAGAACGAGACTCAGATGCCGCATGTAAAAAGGGAGTGCGGGTGCAGTTCTCGGAGAAGTGCGACGAGCCTCTTACCCTGTAGCTTATAACTTACCTATATCTGCTTATTGTTACGTTAGAAGTATGAAATTCTGAAGTGTCGCATAAAAGAGTTGCGTGTATAAAAAACCTCCTCGGGTTGCTCCTTTCTCACACGCGCAACGCGTGTATAATAATCTCCCTGAAGTAGCTCAGCCGGCAAATTCTGCTTCATATTTCCATCGAGCATTTGAAAAAAGCCTAATCCCTTCTTTCAAAAAAATTCCAACCCTCTAACTGTAAATTTCACTCATCGATCCTAAGAATAAAATCATACAAAATGAATACGAGCATAATACATAATATCTAGACGTATTGCGCAAGCATTTTTTACTCGTTGGAAAAATCATGGAGCGTAGAGGGAACGTTACAAGTGCAATATCTTCAGGGAAACCGCATCACGGATTGAACGGTTCACATATGGTAAGTACGGCAATTACGGTTCGTCTGACAAAAAATAAAAAAATTAATAAAATTTAGATTACACTATCAATCGCTATAACTAGACTACTCTCGGACAGTAAGTCCATTCACATATAATTTTTATAAAAATGAATTCATGAATGAGCCTCTCATTCTCGACGTAACATTGCAAAGTCTCACATCTATTCAGGATATTATGCGCGATCGTTTATCATGTGACCGCGATAGTTTAAAAAATCAAAAAAAAGGTTTACCGAAAGACCCACTACGCCCTTTATAAAGCTTGTAGGCGGCATTAAAATTTCTCCGTAGGTCGTCGAGAATCAAGAAAAAAAGAAAACTAGCAAAACTTGGGCAATGTTTATTTTACAGAAATCCGTGCTAGTGCAACATGATATTATGCAGTGTAGGAGGAGTTTTCTGTGGCATGTACTTAAAAGGCAAACTTTCGAAACTCGTGATTTTATCATCATATTATTATCATTTTGTAATTTTTTCTTTTTTCATTAGGAAATCGATCGATTGATTGATCATATACCCACGCAGTTCTGATAAAGGTATATCTCTATTACCATAAACGGAATCGTTCATTCGGATATTGACGAAGGTTTTCTACGAAATAGATTATAAGCATACGTAGGACGTGGGCAACTAAATAACGTAGATAAAGTTTATTAGGTTTTATAATTTTTTATCAAGATATATCGACACAGTAATTAAAGATCCTGCGGCGGCTAAACGACGCTAAATAATTTTTACTGGAATCTACACGCATATTATGTATATGTGAACCGTTTTGAATATGATCACGTGCTACACGCGGTAGTAGCGCAGGTTCGAAGTACAGGAAATGAAGTTCTGTCTTATAGGTATAAGGTACATGCATCGAAGGAACCTTAGCCGCTAGCTGCATAGCTCAGGAAGTACGAGAATAGCATCATCACTACACTGTCTTCTATACCGTTCGATGTTTCGTGCAGCGTTTTATTATATCCTTTCGTTAGTTAATCGAGATTCGTTTTTTTTTTTTTTTCTTTTTACTTTCTTTCTATTATGACATTTATGACAAGCGATGGGATAATGTTGAAAGGACAATTCGCAAGACGCACGTCTAATATTATCATTGCAAAAATAATGATGCCAAATTATTTTCCGATCTGGAATAAAATTTATTTTATTAAAACTGCACAGTGTGAAGTTTGTAAATCCATATATGATCGTTGCTGCGGACGATGCTCGCGTGTATTATTATACTCACGCTGTACTTATTTTTATTTTTATGTAAAACTGAGCTGACTCCGATGAGAGTTAATATACGAATCGGTACAACTAATTTTGGAAGGCGGACGTAGGTAATGCACTTTAAGAAATATAGTATATCCATCTCGAGCACACCACATCGCACGTGTACTTGACACTATGTGGCTCCGATATCAAAGGTCTCTTTACTCGGCGTCTCGGCTAGGATAGATTTTCTATAAATAAAAATCATCATCAGCGATTCTATTCTGCTTCATCCTCGATCATAGTATAAGTTGTTATAAAATCTCGTAATACGTTTAAGATAAAATAAAATATCATCTATAAAGGTTTATCGATTTTATCGTAGATCAGACCCACCGGTTCCAGAGGATTCACTTTTGTCACTACGAAATTAAGGCGAAATCAACCGCTACGAGAATATCAAAAAATGGCGAGGCTCTGCCGGTAAGTCCTTTAATTAAAATTGCCGATCATAACTATCTATGGCAAAAAATAATATTCGAGCAAAAAATCTAGTCAGGAGCTAGACGTTTGCCCCCGTAGCGTCCTCCCAAATTCCTGACAAGGTAGCTGACTTTATAATAATATGTAATACTCTCCGGGCGAATGGCTTGTGGAGTATAGAACCGGTCGAAACTTCCGGTACGCCGCGGGCGCGGGCGACAAGAGAAAAGACGAAGAGATCGGTGGATGTGCGTTGCTCGACACTGCACGGTGGTTGTGTGTTGTTATGTCTATAGGAATTAGGTATCTTGTATTTGATACACACACATGCAGTCGTGTTACGAGAGGGGAGTTTATATGTGGATCAGATTATAAACTTACACTAATGGAGGTCACATGTATGTTCGATTTGGGATAGCGGCACGTGGCTATCAATTGAGAAGGTGGTGGTAAGACACTCCGATCGTTTTATGATAGAATCATTTTGATTCCTGGCTTGTCGAGGCGTCGAATCAGCTGTGAAGACAAAGTGTGAATTTACGAACTTTTATTACTGTGAAATAGAACTACACGATAATCACCATCGTCATCGTGATAAGATTTTGTTCAGCTTTATAGCTATATAAATGTTCATCGCCGTATTTGATCGCCCATCGGGCATCCCAAACCGCTTTAATATAAAATATTATATTTTATTTGTTGCACTCCCTTTACAAGGTTGTATGCTGTATATCTGATACTTTCACGCCGTTTCCCTTTTGTCGTCTCGTCCTACGCCTTCTTATTCGTTGAGTTATTCGTCGTGTTTTATACCCACGTGTATCGCCCACCGCGTACGAACGTTCAAACAGAAAACGGAATATTTCTTTTTTTCAATTTTTCTTTCAAATTTCTTTTCTTTTTCTTTTTTTCATCAACCTCCGAGACTGATGGTGATATACATATATATTTATGTATCCGTACAACATAACGGTGCATTTAACATCGCGAACCGTTCAAAACCAACCTGTGCTTGCAGTTGATGAAAAAAAAAGTAGTTTTTCTTTTTCGGAGCGCATTTCACGGTTTCAACCATATCATATTGTAATGAATAAGACAGAGGGTAAAATCATTATCTACAAGGACATTTTACTTTCCTATGGATCGCAATCTGCAGCGATGATTCAGAATCTTGTGGAAAAAAAGAAGAAATAAATAAAAAATAACTTCTGATCGTAGGATTCCAGAACACAAGGTTTTATTACATCTTACAGCGCGTAGACTATTACTATACATAACTATATGATCGAGAGCGATGAAAATCGATCTCCCGCAAGAGATGACTTTCTGGCGAGTCACGCGTCAATGAATTTCAGGTATTGTTGGACTTCACGGGGCGTCAATTCCAACGAAACCTTTATTCCGGCGATCGACTTTTGGTCTTGTCTTGTTTAATTTTTGTTTCATCTGCTTTTGTTTTTTTTTATTTTCAAGAATTGTATGTCCGTGAAGTTAGACCGAAGCCATTCCTCGCTCTGGTTTTCTAGTTAATCAAGAATCTGTGAATTACACAAGTTATATCTGAGTGGCAAAATTATCACGCGATCATACGTACAATACCATTCGAATTGAAGATTCTAATTCTCCTCACCACCTGCACGGCCTTCCCAAATAATAAAAATATACGTATACATTATATATATAATTACCAAATTAGGGTCACGCGGAAATCCCTGGGAGACTCTGATATAAATGATACTAATTCACAATCGTGTCTGTATGTATGTACATATGAATTAATTCCCACAAAGAACTATGGAGTATGAATAAAAAACAGCAAAAAAAAAAAAGAATGAATAAGAAAAAAAAAAAATGGCCGCAAACCGATGTTCACTTGTTGTTTATACTGTGGGAAGGGAAAGCTGCAGACTCTTCTCGCTTATATTATATATTATATTATTATGTGCCTCCGCAACTTTTGCAGTGAATATATATACATAGATATTATTTTTTTTTTCGCATTTTATTTTTATCCCCAGATCCAAGGAGGCATCAGGCTTACGTCTGTTCTTTTACACGAGTCTCCTGCTTCGCCTCTATACTGCACGAACCTTTGTCCAGGATCCATTGTTTCCGTTTACATGAGAATCCAGCGCTCGGTGTGCAGAAACTCTTTTTTTTTACTTCCCCTCTTCTTCTTCCTCAAGTATTTTTTTTCATTCATTCTTTTTTTTTCTCTTCATTCCGATGGATTTTAAAAAATTATATCACGCCATCGTGCATGTTCTTTTGTTTGCTCTTTTTTTTCTTTCTCTTTTTTCGAAGCACTTTTATATCGTATAATATTAACGTTCCACACGCCATTTGACATAGAAGAAGTGAATTTTTGGTGAACTCGATAACGATAATTTTCAGATAATCTTAAAGCGGAAAACTTTTTCTATTTAAGCGTGATGTTGATTTTTCTCTTCAAGGGGATGCCGGAAGTATTAAATCGAGGGAAAGCTGGCTATATTGCTATAGAATGTGAACATCTTTAGCTCAATGTACACACCATCGGTCTGCATGGGATATTATCATCTAATTCAGGAGCAGCTAACTAACCCACGTGACGTACAGCCTTATACTTCCTGCAGTGTATATAAGACTTGAAAATCTTAATATTTCTTCTCACCAACGATAGCCAGGTATACGTGTTATACGGATGAAAAATTGTTACCTACTCTTTGATGAAAAAAAAAATGTACTTGGTTAAGAGAGGAAAAAAAGAAGCGAAAAATATACCAGTGATCTAAATATATATGATGAATATATGATGCACAGGGTGCTATGCATGATGATTTAATAATAATTTTTTAATTGGTGATGCTGCAGGGTTTATAAAACATATTCTATACGCTCGTCTGTGTCGATCAACCTCCCTTATATCCTCGACCCTCTTATTTAGTTTTTTTTCTTTGCTTTTTTTTCTCTCCACCTACATATCGTGACTAGCAAGCCGGAAGTAGTTCGGTTTCAGATAGCTGAAAGAATGTACCGGGTATATACGTGTAGTATATGATCACAGAATATACATGATACACCTGCCACCGCAGAGACCGAGCAGCACCCGGAAGCGGATAAAAATCCCATCCCAAATATCCAGTGATATCCTAATTGTATTAAATACTTTGCGTCAAAATGAATAATTGACGAGGATTCGAGGGTGAAAAAAAATTTTCAACCCTTGTAAGGGTTTCCCACGGGTCGTCAAACGAACTCCGTAAAGGATCACCATTTTAATGTGCCGCTGATTAAATGGTAGTGCACAACGCGCAGGGGTTTCGGAATCCAGATGTCTTCTTTACCCTGGACTCGTTAGATGGATATTATTACAGCGATTTGGAGTGTTATTAATTCAATATTTAGATGTTGTGATTAATTATCCTGCGTAGGTAAATATATTTTGTACAAATTTTTTAATTGCTTGTAGTAAAACTAGTTATTCACATCTTTATTTGTTACGTATCTACTTATACGTAGTATATTATACCCTATAGAAGAAATCTGGAGCAATCGAAAGTTTCCTTCAGGAATCTTAACTATAAACCGCGATCACACCCATTTTCCTGTACAAATGTATAAAATCATTATATACACGCAAAATAAATGTTCGCAAATTATATGAAACTCGCAATATATAATATTACAATAAGTATAAATAACTTAAAAATACATAAAAACTCAAGTGCATCCGAATGAACTAAGAATAATCCTGGTCAACATTCGGATAATTCGTCTTCTTCTGGAGGACCGCGGTGCAGGCTGGTATCTTTTAATGCTCCTATAGTATTGCCGGTAGGCGGACCGGATCTCGTGAACATATAGGTATAATACTCCACTGTAGACCAGTAGTTAAAGTGTTACGCAATTCTACGTGTTTCCTACTGTACATATCTGACTATATGTATATGTGTATATTTCTATGTGGCTAGCAACCTACGGTTCTAATATACGTAATGAGAGAATAGGAGAAAATTGTCGCTTTTATTGCATCCGCAGCACGAGTGGTGCAGCGGCAACAACTTAAATTTGCGCTTCAAGTTCTTAAATGCATTTTTTTCTTTTTTTTTTAGTGCGGTTTTCTTTTTTTTTCAAAAAATGTTCGGGTTCCAAACCAGGTCAAGTTATCCGTGGGCGTCGTGTCCATTTTTTTATTTTCTTTTTTAAATTTAAATTTTATTTCTGAACTTGATATAAAATTCGTGCACATGTTTTCGAAATTGTCGAATAAAATTTAAAAAAAAAAGCGCTATTCCCTTAGATATACCGAATAACAGTTTCTAATCTTGTCAAGGGGGGTCAATCAACGAATTAATGCATGTATAATAATAGAACACGTCGATGCGCACGATAATTGCATGGTGATGACGATATATAAAAGAAGAACTGCAGTTTATACATGGATAAGGTATTAAACAACAACAAAAACAACAACAACAACAATAACAATAACAATATAATGACAACGGGGTTTCGATTTGCGGTACAATACCGACACGTCGGGACTTCCTGTCGCGATGCTGCTATCCCGTCTAATAGACTTCCTCATCCGGCGGAACACGACCTACCTGACCGTGACCAGGAATCGGAAAAATTAATTAAATTTATACGTTGAAATATCTGTACGAGTTTATACCGGCGAATAACGAAAAGGAGAAAAAAAATGACATTTTATGGTGGTGGTGTATGTAATGTAAAAATAGCTTTTCATTTTGTTTATTCAACGTTTCGTTTCTTTTTTTTGGCTCATTTTTCTTTCTTCTCCTCCTCCATCATAGCTGATGCATGTGTAATCACATTAACTATACGTCTGTTATCTACCCCATAGTGCAATATATACCCTATGTATAATATATATACATATATATATACGGGGGTGTGTAGACAGTTAATTCTTTCTGCAGGGAATAATATATAACATCTATAGCCAACGCAAACCGAGCCCTACAGAGCAAAAAAAAACATACCACACCCTAATAATGCTTCGTTATGGGGTGTGGTCGAGGGTGCGCCCGCGGTCAGTGCTCTTTAAATCCGGCAACTCGCACGCTTCACCTGATATGTGGTCTTCGCTTTATGTGTATGTCTTATACTTGTTGCGATTAATTTTCATTAGCGAACGACGATTTTTTATGGAAATTATATACTCCATTAGGGAGAGGGTTGTTGATAACACGGAGGATATATAAATACCTTTCTCTTCTTACTTGGTAAATTATTTATTATTATTATCATTTTTTTCACTTTGGTAATTCATTTTACTTTTTTACCGACAATGATAGTTTTCGTTTATAAGTTTCTCAGCGTAGTGTATTTCAGGTATAACATTTCTAACAGGTACATCCTGTCAGTATCGACGATTCTTGAATTAAATATAAAATTTCAATTTTTCGAATTGAAAGCTCAAATTTTTTAGGTACAATAAAAATTGGAACGAGAAATAGGAATAGCGTGTCCCGAGCTGGTGTATAGCTGTAAAAATTTGGAGGGTTTCTTCATGGTCTATTTATCGTCCTATTCATGAAAAATACGTCATCGAGTGAAAAATAATAGCGTCCACTTCCGGTATCCTTATTTTATTTTCACGTTTCGTGTACACCTGTATGATGCTACTTACCACGATCGCAACTATATCCGGAATTGACGCGTATCGACTAAGGGCTCTATTAGGCTATGAATTTTATAGATCGTATGTATTATATGCGTATACGTTGTTCATGTTACCAGTTCCCATGAATCTTGTTTTACTTTATGCGTGTGTAAATTCGGCCACGCGCAGTGCGTTGGGAAACTTGTTTCCGCGATGGTGAAACGGAACCGATCCCATTATGTGCGCCCCCACATATTGCATATAGGTTTACACGTCGATAATTTCAGATATAATAATAGAATAATGTTATCAAATTTGTCACGAATTTGATGGTTGCAAAAACAACTGACACGCACCCAATATCCCATCGCTAGGGTGTAAGGGAAGTAAGGAAAATTTGATGGTCCCGATTCTAGTTGCATTGTGAATTTTTTTTTTTCCTTTTTTATATAACAAAAGTATCGCGTGTGTAACGTTACAAGAAATTCGCGTGAGAGATCTTTTTTCCCATGATCGGTTTGTGATTAGCTAATTAATAAGCTATACATACATATATATAAGTTAATTACCGGATGTTTAATTAACGAACGATCATATTAGGATTATATGCCTATATGTATACCTCAACACTATCGATTAAAAACTATCAACGACGATATTCATATCACAGTAGCGTTAAATGAATGTTGCATATTACGGTAACGAGAACATTTATAGCAATTTTAAACTTGAAATTCGTAGTCGTCAGCTGATGAAAGACGTTGCAGATCGTGGTTGAGTGAAACGGCCAGTTACGATGGTGACACGATAATGACGTGTAGGTAGATATAGGGTAGGTAGGTGTAACACTTGCTTATGTACAGTTTTGCCGTTGCTCTCGACTACCTATATTTTAGAAAGGTGCTCTGCAATAAGGTGTACCTTACCTATATACATATTTATAGTACATAGTGGTGGTCACGAGTGGGTCGAGTTCGTTAATTGGCGATAACTTAATTAATCACCTATCGTAACGATTGGTGCTGATAGCTCAACGCTCATATGGATCTTCTGTAAAATGATCCTGTATCCGGCGTGCAGCGATTTTTTAAAATTTTTTCATCGTCCTTCTTACTTAATCAGTTCCAACCAAAAGTGGGTCCGTATAATAAATTCAGTATACATATAATATGCCCCTGACAAAATCTAGTTACCATAAAATTCAAACAATTTTTCAATATCTGTAACACGTTTCAATTTTTTTTATTTCTTATTTGTCAGAAATTCTATGTTGAATTTTTGCAGAAATAAAAATTTGTTATTGCATATCATATACAGTACTTTCACCTGATTTTTTGTCTGGAATGTTTTAGATGTTTTTTTTCTCTGTATAATGTTATTTATTAGATGATTAATTTTTTTTTTTCAATTTGATATTGGTGCGCGATGTTAAGTTTGAAATTTTTAATTACACATATCCACATGATTTGATGATTCCGGATGGTTTAAATTTGTTCAGACTTTCACTATGAATATTAACAGCTCTACTGAGCGAGTACTAAATAATTTTTAGTGGGTACATGTACAACGCGTGTAATAATAATCATAATTTCGCGGGTACATAAAACAAGGGTTTTATTATACTAGGTAATTATGTAATTTATTTGCAAATTTTTCGGTTTTATCTTAAGGTCTCAATTACACATACATCAAACGCACGTTATTACATGCTACCGTATGTATGCAGCAGCTAAAAACGCGGCGCCCTTTTTGACTTCGTTGATTAAATTTTCTCGTTGAGCGACGTACCGCATATCAAATAAAACCATATGCATGAGCAATATACTGCACCGTCCCGCATTCCGCGGTTCCAGACTGGTTTTGCACTACATAATTTCGTTGCACTGGGATAATTTATTCATTTTTACTTTTTTCACATCAAAAAATAGGCGCCAATCATCAAGTTAAATTATTCCACCTAATTTAGGACTCATCGTCAGCTGGGACTCGTCATTCACGCTCCAATGACTCATTTATTCATTTTGTGCTCATACCAGCGATTTGTAGGAATTTTTTTTACAGCGCATATTTTGCGCCTCGATTAATTCATGGATCGCATACTCGTGTACTCAAATTATCGCTTTTACATCTTAATTAATGAATTAATTTCCGATGCGATTCGAGATGCGTTTCTGTGTCCCTTTCGCCGGTGCAGTTGTGGGTGTGCATCGTGCAGGTCGTCGCGCGCGATGGGGAAAAAAGGGGGGGAAAAGGGACATTCTGTGAAGCAGTTCACACAACCAGGGTTAGCCTGCTGCAGGATCTGTGGGAACGTAATGCAATACCATGAGACCGACTCGGGCCCTACTGGACCGCCTGGATTCTCGGGGTAAAGGACCCAAACCTCCCATATTATAGGGTCCCCATCTTCATCGACGATGTATATCTTATACATCTTATACCCATGTATATACCTATATATCTATACGTTTATAATACACTCGAACTTTTTGGAGTTGTGCTGCACTTGTTTGCCTCTTATATAGTAGTGTAAGTGCAGCGGTGCAGGTGCAGTTGGGAATTTAAAGATTCGTGGGGAACCTTTTCTCACTTTCTTTCAATAGCAGGAAAAAGAAAATAAAATCAACGCCATTAGAACGCAGCTTACATATATGTGTATCAGGTATAATCCGAGATTTAAAGCACCATACACTATACTATACTGTATAATCATGCGTTTTCATTGATTAATTATAATTAATGATAATACCAAATATTAAAAAAAAAAATTGTTTCGAAAATTCAAATATCAAATTTTCTGTTTCGATTTTTGTTATCATCCAGTTTTTTGAAGTGCGTTAACATAATTTCGGATTTAAATATCAGTTGATCCATTTTTGTATAAAACTCTCTTTTTAGTTATACCTGCACGAAGTCTTTGCAGAGGAGGATCGTAAATAAAATACATAATCCTTTCGCCCTTCTCGGTGATGTCGTGGGAAACGGGATAGATAGGTATGCTACTGCAGGTTGCGAGTCTTCCCCTATATCGCGAGTATAATTATAAATACCCAGTTCTCACTTCCCACCCAAACTAATTATTATACTACATACTTTCGCTATTGTGTCCCAAACAAAATCTTCATCTATACGTGCCAAATAATTTACATATGCGGGATTTCAAAACTCTCTACACGCGCAAATTATCGCCCATACATAGGTATATTTATACTATGTGCAAAAATATCATGAAATAAAAAACGAGGATATAAATGATATCATTGATAATCCCTTATCCTTATATATGGCGATAAAAATAGTCTTTTAAATGTCTCTAATTATACAATGCACGATTAATTGTATAATAATTTTATTTAATCAATCTCGAGACATCTTGATTCCACCGTGAACAATCAACGATATGTTGTAGTTTTTCTTTCTTTTTTTTTCTCTCTCAATCGTCATAACGGTGACATGCAGAGCGTGTATTATGTGTATAATAATAATCGGAGACGGCGCAGCATCATCGGGAAGAATGAGAAGCACGTCTTGAAGGCGTCTGCGTTGCATGGCGTATGGCTTGCATAAGTGTGGGTGTAACACATACGGATTAAAATACAGGATATACAGACGTACTATACGACGTTTTACGTCCAAGTAAGCTACTACTACGTGTAGTAGCTACGCGTTGCGGAGGATAGAGAGGGAATGGAAGGTCGTCTTGTATCCTACTCTGAAATGCACGCCATCCAGACCTCCGTTTAGTTGTTCCGAAGCGTTCGTAGTCGTCGGATCGAGCGTGGCTTGATTCTCCTCTGTACATTCATTTAAATCATCTCAGTATCAAAACAAAATAACCAAAAATTAACAAATAAACAAATAAATAATTATAAATACGAACACGATTGTATTATTCGAATTTCGGAGTAATACTGCCACTTATCATTGTTCATAGTTAACCAAATATAGTCAAATAAAAAATTCAAAATTCAAAAAAATTTGTGACTCGTTGAATTGTCAATTTGAAAAAAAAAATTTGTTTCACTCGTCGATGAAACACAGTGAAACTTCGTCCAGTGAATCGATGTAATAATTATAATATTTTCACGCGTATATTTCGTATATTTATATATACGTGCGATAAAATATTGTGCATCGTGAGATTAACGCGTATTGCGATATATAATCAAGTTTTTGATAAATTTTTGTACAACAAAAAAAAAATTTCAAGTGTCTGAAAATTCATCGGATGCGTTAAAGGATAAATTCCAGACGCTCACGGAGACTTGATTTCAACATGATCAATATTAATGAGAACTAAGATTGGATTGAAAATATCATCAAATATAAACGACGAAAGTGAGTGATTTTTTTTTTTCAAATTTTAGTTCCGTTTTTTTTCTCTTTTTTCTATTTTTTGTTTTTCAAATATGTGACCATACACAGTTATACTGTATACTGATTAAAATCGAAATGATAAAAACAGTAGCAACAATAATCACGATCAAAACCGCATGACTCATGCATCGATGTGAACACGTACCATCGATAGTAAAAATAAAAATTCCCTCCACATTATCGTCATCGACCATTTAAATTGTACGATTTGATTTTCTTCGTCACTCATGGAAGAACTTCTTTTCCTTTAAATTACAGGAGATCGGCGGAGCGCAGGATGCTAAAGCACGTGTCGGTATCGCCGTGGCGGGGAAGGGCTGATAGTGTTAGTATAGCATCCAGCAGTGCTAGTAGCTGCGGAAGTGGAAGTCCCACACCAGCACATACCCCGCCACCTTCGAGAGCCTCCTCATGCGCATCCCTAGCCCCTCTGAATGCCCTTTCAAGTTTCTCACCAGCGGACAACAACCCCCAGCAGGTGAGTCCCCTTTTTTATTTCTCCAATTTTTTTCTGTACCTATAATTTGAGGGGCAAGAATAGAATCGGATTAAAAGAAAAAACACCAATGTGTATAGCAGCAATTTTCGGATGCATAAATGATCGCGTTGTAAGCTTACATGATATATGTATGTGGGTATAATTTACCCGTCGCCATCATCTTTCCAGACATTCGTCTCCGGTGTTATCGAAATGTATTAAAAGAAATCTTTATGGGAATTTATAAAGAATACTATGAATATAATATAATAAGCCTTTGGGAATACATTATCATACTGCACGTGGGTTCATACGATCATGGCCACACTTCGTTGCCGACGTCGTCGTCGCGACTCAAGTTGGGTTTCTTAGATTTTCTTTAAAGATATGAAATACGAGAACACTCTCGTCAGCAGTAGAAGAATCGTTGATATATATGTACGAACGGTTAGTTGAAAATTCATAAACAAGCAGACAAATATGACGTATAAAACTCATCTAAAAATGCATCATATTGAATGTATATATACGGTAGGCCAGAGACCCCTGCGCAGTTGTGTATAAAAGTCGTGGATGACTCGTATATCCTGATTACGGGCAATTGTGTCGTATAGCTGCAGCAGCTTCAACAACTGCAGGGAGTGAAAAGAGAAAAAGAAAAAAAGAAAATAAAGAAAAGAAAAAAATAGTCGCTCAGGAGGATGAGGATGAGGAAAAGGTCGATGGAACCAAAACCTCAACTAGCGTGTCGCCATTGAACCGTTATACATGCGGGTGGCGTTTATAAGACCCTTACATTTCCCAACGATCTTGTTTGTAGCGTTACAACCACATTCATGTGACAGTTATTTTTATAAATAAATTTCACAAGTACAAGTTCCTTTTTAATAGTACAAATTAGAGTAATTTACGTTCTCATCCGGTTCTAAGGGGATCGACTCGAACATATCTATAACCGCACTCGATCGGGCTGCTCGATGAAAGTGAAATTTAATTAGTTATCTCGGTAAAAGTTTATAGTATCTCGGAGCGTTTTTTTTTTTACGGTGAACTATCCCAATTACAATCGATTTATAATGTATCGGAATCTACTTTCTTCTTTTCCCGTTGCATAGCATTCTCTCCCAAAATTAGATAATTTTTTTTAAGTCTTTACGACGCATCTAATTATGTGTGGCTCGTAAAAATAATCGGCCGGAGTTTTTAAACGAACTAATTCACGTCGCGTTCAGCTGCAAGTTACGATAACTCCTGATCGTTTATGATACACTATACCGACATTGAATCCAACAAAATATGTTTACACATGTATATTGGACGGCGAGACGCTGCAGAATTTGAACTGTATAAAGTGCAATGAAACGATCAATTAGTAAGTAACCATAACTGTGCCAGGTTTGTCCATTTAAAAGATGATGATTTCACGTGTAATGAGACAGTAAAATTAACGTGCTTGTTCCTGCATCAAGGATGTAGTTAGGAGCATTATTAGCGTTGTAATGTACGTAGTACGAATCAAATCACGCTTCTTTGATTTCACCTTCTTTAGAACCGCGCGCATGCGTTGATTGTGTGTAGAGTTCACGAGCTTAGCTCGCGACATCCGGTGTTGCTGCGATCCGTAGTTCCGGTTGTTTTCCTTAACTTCTTCTCGTATACATGCCGCCACCGCATACTCTTGCCCTTTTCAAATGGATAACTGCACCGAACGAAGGACGTCCAGAGTAAAGATGTTATAAAGTTTCATAAATCTTTCGATCTCGCTACATCTTTATATTATGTATAGTTGTAACTAAGCAACACCAATGGCGACCGTCGGGGAGGTTTTTTTGTTTTACTGCACCCGGTAAGAAAAAATGCTGATGCTGATGCTGCTGTATTGCTCCTGTTGGCCGCAATGTGCGGCATGATCTTCAAGAACTAGTGTCCCACCGCATATAATATGTATATATGATACAGTCGTCAAAGTAATTTGTGTTAGCAAAAAAAAGCAAAGAAAAAATGTTATGAGCCAAAGATTTTAAATCATGCATTCATTATAGGCACATATCTATAGTTGACGTATAATAGTACAAGTTGGTGTTGATTTTGGGGTTTCCAATCCATTTGTATACGTGCCTTTTAATTAATTCGATCAATACCGGGAAATTAAATTTATTATTATCGTGAAAGTGAGGAATTTCCGTGTACGGCGGTAAAACTAAATGTATTATAAATATTCGAAGTATGTAATTACCATAATGTAAGCTAATTTTATACTTACGCTTTGAGATAACAAAAAAAATTTATTGGACGTTAATAGAGATGACGTTGATTCTTATCTTACCATGTGTACGTCGATGTACTTTTTTATTTCTCTTTTCTCCAAAATAATCTTCGTTGCGTAAATTATACGACGAAGAAAATTTTTCACAATTTCCGCTTTTACATTACATCATAATATATATCAACATCAATCGTCGTTTCTTTGTTCTTATAGCTAGAAACGAGTAAACTCATGAGCTCGCTTGCGCGTTTGTAATTTCGTAATTATGATCTATGATAATCTCTCAACTTATTGTGTACATCCGGTAGCTTAATGAACGATAACAACTATCGTTACGTACATTTTTTGGACTCAAATCTCAAAGTTCACGTCGAGTTGATAGCTTCGGATTTTTTATCGTACACCTTTCGGAACCAATAATTTTTTACGATCGGACGTTTAATAGGAACTTCGAAGTTGCGACGGTCAGTTAAGCGTGCGTCTACACAACCGCGTTGTCTGATTGATCGTTTATCATATCTGTGCCTATACTACGTTACGTCATGGTAGTTTGAAAATTTTGTAACTATAAATACGCGGAATCTATGCTAATCAGTATCGATTTCATTCGTCAGATATTAAACGATTTGAATCCTGATCACAGTAGCTGATTGCTAACGCCTTAATATTCGTCGAATCACTTATTCTCGGAAGACACATTGTAATCGTCTTGTACAGTTTCACACTCGCGGCTATACCTAGTAGTCTTTCACTTATCTCAAGCAGTTAATAATTACGTAATGATTAATCAACATACCGGATCAAATATGTATGCTGCAGATATGCAATAATCAATCTTGAATAATTGAAATAAAATTTTCCCCAATTTCTTAATAATAATAGACATCAGAATTTAGGGCAATTTGTAATTACCGTGTATTCGAATTCAAGTTATATTGTGATATTTTCTGCCAGAAAGACATTATCACGCAATGGGATATTTTATACTTATAAGAGATACTCGACAGGTGAGCTGTCCCCTGCAGTGCTACGAATTCCGATGTCATGAATCTCCTATACGAGTGAATAATATGACGATGCCGGTAGCACCAACAGCAGTAGTTCAATATGTCTGTAGATACACCATAGCTGTAAAACAGTGAAAGCCCCTCGATCGTTAGAATACAAATCTCGATGGAGGGGAGATCGGAACGTTAACCAAAGACATAAACTTTGTCCTTACAACTTTGTCAATTCGTAGTAACGCTTGTTAAACACTTCGTAACATGCTTGGTTTACTGGCTTAAGTAACTCACGTTCTAACACTTGCAAAAGAAGGCTTACCAGGAATTAGTAGAGTTGCTCATTGTCAGTAATGATGTCGATTTTATCCATGTTAACGTCTATATCGACAAACTGTAAGCGTCACTTTTCGAGCAATATCAGTCATGGTTTTGATGTCTCTAAAATTTTATCAAACTCCCTATTGGTCTTCCTTCTAATTACGGTGTAGTCTGAAGATCTGCCATATGGTGGCTGCTACAGGAGTGCGTGACTTGCCTTTAGGTGCATACAATTATTACTGTAACGTTTAAGATTCTGATCATACGTTATTACAGGGGTTCTTTATGCGTATGGGGTTTGAATAGCAATGGGGTCCCTTATGGTTCGAAGTCTCTTCTGCCTCTAGCGTTCGCAGTATAAAATGTCCATACGAAAAACGCTATAAGGCTCTTCACCGTCCGCCGCATACAATGCCCACTATATGGTCGCTTCTCACTGCGTATATCACACGTGTATTATCATATGGATGTTACACACTTGTAACATACGCACATGTAAACACATGTTTTTTGTAAAGCTCGTTCCTCTACGCAACCGGAGGAAAACCGCATGTGCAGTAACATATCGGTATAGCATCACGTATTTGACTTGGTTAATATCCGCGTCACACATCTGAAGGACCATCAAAGCTTCATTTACGGATGTGCATTTGTGTGGGTAGAAAAAATTTGCGGCACTTCATCTTTCCTTTCCTTTTCTCTCCGTTGGTTCTCGACTTTTTACGTCAACGTGCGCGTATCCGTAGACTTTGAAAGGAAGCTGCGGTAAATAGGATGTCATACAGCGTGTTTGTAATATCCTCGTATATGTTATTGATGATGATGATTGCCGGGTGTAGGTTTTGACCGGAAGTCAAAGAGTCCAGGAGGGCCGAGGGCCGAGAGATGAGCGGAAGTGTAACGTGTGGCGATTGCGGATGCAGCTGGCAAACAAAGGGCAAACGAACCGACTGCAGTGGCTGCGGCTTCATAGAAATTGGCATTACCCTGGTTTTGAACGAAAAACAGATAACATAATAAACGAATAAATGAATAAATGACTAAATAACGTCGGAACGGAAATGCCGAAACTGGAACTCAAATCCCGTTTCATAGATTAAGCTAAAGAATCAGCTATAAAAGTGGGAAGAAAGGAAAATATCTACAAAAAGATCTGAAAACAAAAACACACCGCAGACGTGGGTAATCTTAAAAAGTGCTGAACACGACTTTTATAATGTTATCAGATGGTTTTTAATGACCTACTCTTCGTGCAGTATTCCCATGAAATTTAAACCCTTGGTTTTATTTTTTTATCACGAGACGTTTGGAGCTGTAAATTAAACTTCTGCTAATCAAACATGCATAAACATATGTGTGTCGAGTGCAGAGACCCTTGGCAAATATTTTTATCAAGCAAATATCCTGTTTTTATCCTGCGATTATTTATAGCGATAATACTTTCGATAACCGTTTAGAGAATTCTTAGAAAATCCGCCTGAACGAATGCATTGTACAACCAATGCAGATGGTGAGTGTAAAAAATTGGGTCGTGTTATACGAGATAAAACTCATATCAAAACAAACTGCCTCGTACTACGCTCTTCGTAATCGCATAATAAATTCCATAGGGCTATGAACTACGATTACAAAAATCAAGTTTGTTCCTTAATTTTTATTTTTTTATTCTACATTAATATGCTTTTCTCTCGCGTACTTTCTGCGGATGAAAAAGACGCGGTCTGGTTCTCCAGGAGGATCTCGTTCCGCAGAACTGACACTTATGCAGTATAATATGTTCGCTTTGGATTTTGTCGTGTCTTCACGTCGATGGAACTCGACACGTACTCTGCGGTAACCTCAAGCTTGAATCGTGAAGCCTCCAA
Organism: Athalia cordata; assembly: GCA_963932425.1. Taxonomy (NCBI): domain Eukaryota; kingdom Metazoa; phylum Arthropoda; class Insecta; order Hymenoptera; family Athaliidae; genus Athalia; species Athalia cordata. The sequence continues at coordinate 30,206,979 of OZ010626.1, read as the reverse complement.
CATGTTTCTTCGAGTTGTTTTAATCCTATATACCCAACAAGGTATTCGTATTACATGAAGTGCAGTGTAAAAGACGAGCTCAATTCTTCAAACGCACTTCCTACAGTGACGTTTAAATATAACTATCTGGTCACATACTGACGTGTATCACACATCGCTTCAATAGCATCGGACAAACAACGTGTAATACCAAAAGACAGACATGGCGCCATCATGATCCATCTTATATCCATCCGTTCGTCCATTCTTTCGACACTCTGATTCGAAGTATTCTATCAGACGATCATCATTCGGGATCATCGTACATATTCTAAATATACAACTGGTTGTAATTACTTGCCCTTACTACTAGTTACAATTAGTTAATTGTTTCTGCTTACGAATACCTTGAAATAGGAAGAGTACAGAGAAATAGATGCGATATGTAGTAGGGAGCAACAAGTTTGACTTGTACACATTGAGGCGTCAAGTGAAGTCAATACGAGGGTTAAACGATCGCACTCGTCACCGCCAGCTCCTCATTCTCGACCTATAATATTTAAGATGACGATAACCAGCCAAAATATACTGCTTCGAAAAGAAGAGAACATAAAATAATGAGAGACACTTTTTTCAAACCCAGCGGGGTCTGGTTATAGGTTCAAGGCTCGAAGGGTCAACTTTTTTTGAGAGTTAAAAACGACAATAATTGGATTTATTTCTGACTTGTATATTTGTTGTTTTTGTTATTCGTTGTCGGCGAGTGTCGATAAAATTTACGACTAAAATGTACGCAGGTGCAGGTAAAGCTTTAAAAAAAAAATTGAGCTGGACGATAATGGCCGTAAATAAATATAAATATAGCTTGCGACCATTAGCTGCAAGTCACGTTCTTGGAACGAGGTATATTTGAAAATCTGCAGAAATAAAATCTGTGGAGATTTATTACGTATATACCTAGTACCCTAAATTAGGAGTGTGTTTAGCCATTTAATAATGCGCCGGATGTTGGAGAATTCTAGACTTCTATCCTAGGCTATTGCTCCGGTGATAATCGGCATTCACTGCACACACGTATGTCAACGTTTACAGTGTTACACTTGCAGTATTACACTACTAAGTTGCTACTCATTTAAAACAATCAACAAGAGAGGAAGATCCAATTATCTTTAGCTACGTCCATTTATCCGCTTTCAAATAACAATCCCATCGCGTATGATCTCTGCCGCCAAGTGATCGACTTCCGTTTTTCATTCCTTCGGTTTAAAGAAAGAAAAAAGTGAAAAAATGCAAAATCGCAGATCTGGTGCTTGGCACACGTCTGCTCGTCACGTGCTTCAAACTTTCTCGGTTCACCGGAGCACCCGTAGAACTTTCAGGAAATTTAAGAGCCGGAAAAAACGAGCTCAATTCCAAAAGCCCTGAGGGTCAGACTCTCGGTCCCCAAGGGAGGATCGGAAACAATAATTTGTCCATACACGGTTGAAGAGGACATCCTGTCCTGTCATTGGCGGGGTGGAGCAGATCATTATCTCGAAAGGGTCAACGTTTATCTCACATACTCAGACGTTCGTTAGTGACTTTGAAAGATCTCCACCTTCCAGTAAATGTCGACTGTCTATCTTGATGATGCGTTCTTCATTTTATATTGAGTTCTTCGAATTTGGATTACGCCCCATAAAGGAAGTCCCTCGTGGCTGCTCCTGTGGGCCATATGTTTTCATGCCCCCACGGCAGGATGCGTCCAGCATGTTCTACGTATTATATTCATCCGCAATAAGGACATGTTACAGCTTCGCAACACGATTCCTCCAACCCCGCATGTGGGCCTAAGAAGACATGAGGCACGCGCCGCCTTATTTTATAATAGCACATCCCATTCTTCGACCTTGTCCTGGAAGCCTTCGAGTCTCTTTTCTTTGAATTTCCACTTTATGTCTTTGTAACAACCTCCTCAAAATTCTTCGTGTTCAGACCTCCCAGAATTTGATGTCGCTATTGTTTTTCACTCATGAATGAGAAGAAACAAATCCTTCGGTATGGGTGTCCAACGATCTATAACGCGATACCCTGTGAAGTGAAACGCATCTTTAAATAACTTGAGCCAGCTTTGATATGCTTGGACATTTTAGCGGTAATTGCTGATCACAAAGAACTCGAGACGGAATACAATGGCGTCATATTAGGTGTATAGTATGAGCCATACCGCGCTACAATTTCCATAATCAGCATTTTGTCGTATCGTTATAACAATTCTCATCGGTGTATGTTAATGTATGAAGTGTTATATTTAGTAGCTGCAGGTGCATTTGCGGCTACTCGGATTACGTTAGTTTTCTCGTGGCTATATCTTATCGATAGATTGCACCAACTTAATTCTGCCGTCATTGTTATGAATGAAAATATATTAGACAAAAGAAATTACTGCAACTGTGACTCATAATTTCGTATCGAATAAGGTAGATCTGCAGGGTTGTTATATATGATATATATGGGGACTTTCTCGCTGTGCACTTTCCCGTCTAGGAATGGACGGGATTTTTTAACAACAATAGATTGCGAAAGCCTGGGATTTTGAATCCCTGATGAACTCGTTGTTGCAGTGTCTCGTGATGTATAGTTGGTAACATCGTTGTTCGGTATAAAACACGCGATTCTACGTTGGGGAGCAATCAAGCCCATGAGACCCGCATGGTTTATTCGTTTTCATAGCTACTGCTGCTGCTGCAGCACGTCACCATAATTCGCACACTGTGGCAATCGCACGTCCTGGTTTACATAACGTCTATTATAATGGTAAAAAGCGGAGTACTATAGCTATGGTTATATTCATTTTATAAGAGTTGTTTTCCTGAATAGAAACTCAAATAAAATAGGTAACGCGTTTCGTTACGAAAAACATCCAGAAGGAGTAATAGGTCTTAGGCTAGACCAAAAATCAGGACGTCGAATCAGGACAAAATAGAAAGGCATGAAACAGGATATACCGTTCAGATATTCTCGTACGAATTAGGGGGAGAATCGGAGCCCGTGCAGCCCTCGATGTAGTTTTTGTTCTTCTTCCTCTGCACGGTTTTTTAACCGGAAATCTGGGCGGGCACGTGCGCCCCACGCCAGTTGGCCACCTGAACCAAGAGAATAAGAGGAGTGCGTCGGGTGGGGTTGTTGAAGAACAGGGAGTTCAAAGTCTGGATGGAAAGCTGGAACCTCAAGGCTCAAGAAGTCTCTTCGACTATACGTTGCGCACGTGCCCAAACGAGGATTTTCATGGCGTCGTACGGATGGATGGCGAGGGGGTATAAAGGGGGAGGGAGGAACAGGAGAAAGGGTTAGGGATTCTATACCCTGCAGGAGCCTCTAGAACAGAAAGGGTACTAGGAACAGCAGAAGAAGTTCTGATTCCGTATGCAAAGAAGGAGAATGAGGAGCTGGGGCTGGATTTGTATTATTATACTTCATCACGTCTCATGTTTTTTCTTGTTCTTGAGGAAATACGGGAATCGGAACGGGTGGGAGTAGCTCCTCAGACGCTGACTGCAGCTGACGATGAGACTGCCGACCCTCAACTCCATACAGGCTATTGACGTTTGTCCCGATCCAAGCATACTTTATACAGTCACTACATGAACGCGTGACATATGTCTCTGCATAATGTAATGTCTGTTAGGACGTACGGACGTTGGCTATTGTCCAACATGAGGATATCATTGTACTTATTATGTTAAACTCTCATCCATTCCCCGTGCGCGGCTCATCTGCTCACCTCATCGTAAAATATTTTTTATAGTAGGTACAATTCCATATGGTCAAGTGTAGTTTTTTGTTATTCACATCCGTTGATTCATAAAGCAAAAAAAAAGACAGAAAAATGAATAAATATAAATTGAGCACGAATTGGTTAAACTGCGTGAATTGTTTTGGATAGGGATCGTGGGAGTTTCGTTCAGAGTCGTGTTTGTCGAGTGGATGTATAGGATATAGGCCTAGAAACGAGGCGTCAGCGAAAAACAAAATAGAGGGAAAAATAAAAATGACCTTGTTAGTCAAAGTGAGGGGTCACCATTACGTACCAAATGACAAATGACAATTGAATTATTCCTGCGGACTTCCGGCCCCCCGTTCCGTGGAATTAAACGCGGTGCGAGCTGAGCTGTTTCGTTACTGAATCGGTTGATTGATCTCTGTCCCACTTTCAGAGAACTCAAAGTGTGTGTATATACCCTTGCAAAGCAAAATAATTATTCTATCTTACACGGTGAAAAACGATCGTGAGTTTGGATTTTACGAGCAAGAAGGGAAGAAAAAATAAAAAATCAGTAAAAAGTAGAGAAGAAGCACCGAGTCGCAGTAGTCTTCTGAAGGCATCGGCGTTCCGAAAGCCTCAAAGTGTTTGGAAATAGTTGCGGTCGAAATTCAACCTCCTAGAGGTTTTCCATGGGTTTTATGGATTCGAAGCCCGGCGCAGGGTGGCGACATATGGACCCCCAGAATTTAGATCCTCCCATTTACCTTCGTCTCGTTGAGCCCACGTGCTCGAGGATGTCCTATATCTGTATGTCGTACAAGTTCTCCCCAGTTCAGCGGAAGTGCTCCAAATTACTGGCACACCTTCGTAATTAAATTCTCCTTATCCTGAGACAGAACAGTGATCCGCGAAATTGGAGCTGCCTAATTGCAGCTCATGCGGAGCGTTTATTCCCCGTATTCGATATACAATAGATCTATCAAACTTGACTTCTTGGTAATCCCTTGAAAATGCTCCCCGAATTCTTTCATTCCGATGTTGAAATACGCGCGTGACATCAAAACCGGATGAGAAACAGCTGCTGTCGGCAAATCCATACTATTAAACACGCTAAAAGGAACGGCGTCACAGTTAACCATAAAGTCTCGGCTAAAGAGCCCTTGAAATATGAAAACGTGCCTATTGGTCGAACTACATAGTTCGGTCGTCATCCAGATGGAATTGTCGAATTAATTGGGCGACAGTTTAGACCCTTATCCTCGGATCAAGTTATTCGGCACGTGAAATTTGCAGCAATCGTAATCATTGATGGTTCAGCTGGTTGTTTCGCATAAATCAAACTAATCGATTCCTCGTGTATGATCTGCCGGGGGCAGGTCGAAATTTGAAAGGCTACGGTGAACCCTCAGAATTTTCAACGGTAAAACTGCACTGCGATCGTACTCGCAAAAGTCTGATGGCCTCCAGATGTGGGACAAATGTCTCAGTGCGTATACAAGCTGGAAATGACATTCCGCAAAGGCCTTTCGACTTCGCTCTACTACATCCTGCATCATGAAATATCTCACATTAATTTCCTATTTCTCGTTTTGCAGTTTACTATGGCAACTCCCTCAAACTTTTCGTCGTAGTTTTTTTGAGATCGTTATGTTCAGGAGGGGATTACGCAATACTCATTCTATTTCGGACTACTCCAGCATTAGTACTTTGAAACATAACTCTTTCGTCCATGCCCAAAGCAAAGGTGCGATTCGCGTAACCCTATAAACGTCTGGTACGCAAACGAACCCTGAAAACACATGTCAAGAAATTGTGTCGCCTGATTTCGTGTAGGTAAAACTGTATACGTTTTACGTATGGACTTCTAAAGATAGTAGATGATGCCTGCCTAGCGTATCCCGTGGGCTTTTATCCCCAAAAAACACCACCCTCACAAAAATAGAAAGCCTGCACCGCAGCTATCTCCGTCTCTATTTTTTCCTAGCTCCTCAAGCGGTTCACCGGGTGGAAGGTATTGGACCTGGACAGCAGTGCAACGGTTATGCAGTGACAAGACCCATATCTAGTCATTCATCGTTCGCTTGTCCCTCAACAAGTCTTATTCGATGCTTTCTTAGTCACTCCTTTTTTTTTCGTTTCCTTTTTCCTTTTTCTTTTTTCTAATCTTTTTCTATTCATCGGCGCGGCTGACCCCCACTGAATTCTTATTTTTATTACACACCCACCTAGTACGTGGTGCACAATAAATACTTTAGACGTGCGTTAGCGGCTCCCACGTTATTTTCAGACTATTGTAAACATTATGTTGGTATACATATTCTTTCCTCCGATTCATACCGACGATAATTTAGCGTTATCGCTAATTGTATGTACCCACGTTTAGGAGAACGCCGTGTCATGCCTTTTCAGGTAGCTCAACTCTCCCTATGCACCATGGAGACTGGATTTATGCTAGCTTGGGGCTTTTATTATCGTGTGTTTACTTGGGCTGGGCAAATGCCTCTTGCGTCTGTGTGCGCTGGTCAAATAAAGTAAAACTAGTCTTTGGAATTTTGTAAGCACGTATAATGACCGATAGTGCGATATTACGGTTATCTAAGCGCCTCAATTTGTTCCATTTATCTTACTTCCAAGGTCCGAAACTCCGAAATTGTCTGTCTATATGCAAAGCCGGATCAATGAATCCGTCGAACTCGTTTCTGCAGCAAATACAAACATGCAACGCGTGTATAGAAATATAACTACCCATAGCATAAATGGATTGTCTATGGTATAATCATACGTGAACTTATGATTGGTTTTTATTTTTTCAGACAACGATAAAAGTCTACGCAAACTGTCTACGCCCTGATATAGAGTACAAAACTCTGGGCATCAGTTACGAAACAACATGTCGAGAAGTTGTTCAAAATCTCCTCAACAAGTACCGGATGAGGCACAGAGATCCACGTCTATTTTATCTTACGATGGAGGTCACGGTGCGGAGGGCGAACGTCCGTACGGTTTTACCTCTAGACGAAGATGCTAGACCTGCTGTTCTCCAATCTTGTCATCCCCCAGGAGATTCCAGGTGACCAAAGATCCAAAATTCACACATTATCAATCGCGCGGAATATTTGAACGTAAATGACATTTAATTTTTCTTTATTCTCAGATTTTCACTTCAAACCCGACGTGGTGGTCTCGTAAAAGTATACGACAGTGCACTTATGTCAGGGGTGAGTAAAAAAAAGCAAATAAAAATCAAATAAAATTGCGTATTATGAAAATAAATTCACGCATCTTTTGGCATCGTAAGCCTCGCGGTGCTTCATTCGGCGGTTAGAGAACAGAGATTCTTGTATATTTTGGCTGTAAGCTGCTGTACCCAGAAGCTGTAAAACCAACTGAACCGCATCCTTTGTACAGACCGGATCACGTGAAAAAAGTGATTATTTTTACGCGTCCATTCACCATACCCTGTTAGACGACTCACAAGTTACGTGAGATGCTTCTGGTACTGCTGTTTTCATACAAAAAATATACACGAGAATTATGATTCAGTATTATTAGGATCAAGGTGCGGCGTATGTGTGACTAACCAATAGCTGTTATAATAGAATATGACTGTATAATTTATTATTTAGTTGGAAAAGCTAATAATATAAATTTCATTTTCCTTTCAGTCAAAGTACAAAAGTCTTCTGGTATCGGAATACACCACAGTGGATGAGCTCATCCAGATGCTTCTGAGTTGTTATAGTTCAAACGAAAGAGTCGAACAATTTTCATTGTACGAAGTTTGCGAGGGTGAGGAATACCAAAGAAAACTTCACCCCGACGATTCCCCGCTAAAAGTCACGCAGAGATGGACGTCAGTAGATAGACATTTACGCATTAGGCGAAATCCCGACTATAATCCCCACAGGAGAAAGGTGAGAATTAATTAAATATCATGATTAATTAATTCCAGGCACAGACTTGTTGATGATTTATATTTTTTTTCTATCTAAATTGCAGAGTATGTGGGCTTCGGATTCGAGCATAACGATGGCGATGTCGAAGCTGCAGCTTCACAGCAACCTGCAGAAACACAATATCCACCACCACCACCACTTGCATCATCATAATAATAACAATAACAATAATAACAGTAATAACAACAATATCCACCGGCATCATCATCAACAAAACAACAACAAAAGCCTGCACTCAATCCTACCCGTTCAACAACAATCTCGTATCGTTGTTCCTCACGTCTCACAGATAACGCAGAGCGTCCCGACGACGCCATTGACAACGAAACACATGTCAAATACTTCAGCTTATGCAGACTACGAAAATTACTTTTATATCTAGCTACCTGAATCCGACCTTTGATTATTTTTTTTCCCTAGATTAAGCGCGAAGAAACAAAGATACACAATGAATTTTATACATGAAATGAACATATATGTATTCGTATATTTCTTATTTATTCAATAGCAGTCGCAGCTATAGCTATATGTGTACGAATATTATTTAAATTATAAATGGCGTTTTGCACATCGCAGCTCTTTTAGTATACTATATATTTTAAATGTGTATAAATATATAAACGACATAATGATTCATTATCATTAATTTATTATTAAAAAATAGTTTTTAAACACAATGTAACTGTTACCACTGTTATTTTTTTGTGTGTATTGCCAAAGAGATGATGATAATGATACGGGAATGACGAATGTAAGTTTCATCGATATAATATAATATATAAATTACAGGATAAATCATGTGCTAGAATGAATTTGAAATTTTTTTACAATGTCTATGATAATTAAGCGGCAACATCTAATCCGATATAATGTTTATTGTATGTGAATGTTCAAATTAAGTATCTGCGATGTATTATCAGTGTCCCGCTTTCATGATTGTTATGTAAATATAACTAATGTACCGTAAGTAAGATGTTGTAAAATCCGTAATTATAGAATCTTTCATTTTGAAAAGTTTATTTTAGTCAGTCTTGTTTGATTCCACATATTATTTCACATTAACTAAGGATCTTCATATTGCCTATCATCTTCATCGTCACCATCATCACCATCACCACTAGAGTTATCACCGCCGCTATCGCTGTTTTCCTCTGCCGAACTTCTGACTTCTTCATCGTAATTAACGTTCATTTCCGCCTTAATTTTGGCCTTGTATTTGGCATATTTATACCCAAAATGGTCAACATCATCTTCTGCAAGGGCATAGGCCAAGTCGTCGTCATCTTCGGTGGATAGATCACTCCCTTCATCTCCAATATTCACCCTCTGTACCGCTGCCTGCATATCCTCATCACATATTGAGTTTTCAGAGTGGTCTGAGTCTGGATAATCATTCCTCCAATTAGATTCAGAATTGGAATCTTCAGACTCAACTTCGATCTCAGAATCGACCCCATTTTTATCTCGGTAAGAATCAAAGACTAGTTCTTCCTGAAATGGGTGGACTGAGACCAAGTTGTCTATGAGCATGTCATCTCCAGTCTGGGTGTAGTACAAGTCATAAACGTATTTATCTTCCTCCGATTTATTTTTTGAGTAAGAAGGGGAATCCTCGACATCAATTACTGTCATTTCCTTGTCCAAGAGTTCTTCGAGATCATTTGGTTCCAGTGATCGGAAACAGTTCACTACTTTATAGCGGCTCTCCTGCGATTCTTGTTTGGTTTGTTCACGTGCCTTTGAAGTAGTGTTAACGACATGCTGCTTGAAGTTTGCCTTCAGTTCTTCTTTACTTAGATTTTTAGTCAAGTGCTCTACAACGTCATCGCCCTAAAATGAAATCGGATTAAGGAATTGTGGAGCTAGCCTTGATCTGACATAAACTAAAATACATACGTGGTTTTGTAAGGTTCCTGCAAATTTAAGAACGGCGGTTACGGAAGCAGTGACAGTGTCTGTAGTTTCCAAATTCTCTGCGGTTTTTTGACGCTTACATGCAATCACTAAAGCCTCTGAAGGCTCTTCGTCGTTTCTACGTTTCACCCGCAATACGGCTGCCATAATTACGTCTTTTGGAGGCAAATGATCAACGGCAACACGTGCATCGTACGCGTGCGAAACGACGAGAACGTACGAAACTGATGTGAACTGTGAAGGTTGTCGTATTAAGAACTAACGGCGGGATCTTGGCGAACTTCGTGGTTGTAAACACTTTAGGAGGATTGATCGTGAACTGTCATTCGCAATTATAGTTATTGAAGTTTATATATTTCATAAATAAGGCAACAAATCCTCCAAGGTTTTTTTAATGGAATAAAAATGAGCGTTTCCGACGTCGAAACGATCGCAGATTTGGTGCATAAACTGGTCGTGTCTCTCTGGGGAGATCAAAAACCAGGTTAGCAGAGGTTAAGTCTTCTGTAACCTCATACAACTTTACAATAAACTAAACGCATCTGTCATTTATATATTCATTTGAACCTTCCTGCCCAATTTGATACCATTTGTTATCTAGATAAGAAAAATACACGCGAAATCACAAACCTCACACGCATTTTATCATTCCTCTTATTCCCCTATTTGTTTTTACCCATTGCAGATTCTGATCTGTTTATTTGGATTCATCTATTAAATCTTCAGCTAACAAAATTCTCTGGAATCCAGAATCAAATTTATTTAATATTCCCTGAGATATCTCACACCCAAACATCAACTGAAAAAGTACTCCAAATATCCAAAAGATTAAAAACAATCAAATAATTCATCTTGGTTCTTTCTTGATTCTGTATCAAGTTACATAACATCATCGCAGTTAAATATCAGTGCAACTTCATGGTATTTAAAATGTCACTGTCAAGTTTGATCTCTGTTCAGATTTTTATTATATTTCTTGAACTATTTTAACCAATTTTCTTTTATTCACCTATGTTTCTAAAAACGTGCACAACATGCCTGTTAAAGACCCATACATCAAAGGTACACTCTTCCTTTTTGTGATATTAAATTCAAAATCTTTTTCACAATATTTACAGAAGCTATTAGACGCTTTGTACGCTTTGCACTGGGCCTACTTTCATCCTCTCCTGGGGTGGACGCTTTGCGTGAAGATGAGATGACTATTGCTGTACAAATTAAGACAAAACTTACAGTCCGCGATGCTGTACAGTTTGAGAAACTCCACAATGATCTCAAAGATGGGGTACATTTTATGAGATTATAATCCTCAGGATAATATACTTTTTTGAATCTAAACAGCATTTTTTTTCAGCCTCTGAAGAACAGACTAAGCATTTTAACATTCCTACTCTATTTGGGAAACTCTACTGATCAACCTAGAGACAGACATTTTTCATTTCCGGATATGAGGCTTGGTCTAAATTCTCCAATGGCTTCGACAAGTCGTGAGTCCTTTGCTAAGGAAAAATGCATTAGATCTTCAATCTCTAATCTGGAATATTCTGTTTCAGGTCAAACCACGCAAGTTTCATTTTCTCAGGGTCAAATCATGCCATTGGGCTCTACCGAAAACATTCTACGTGGCCCCCCTTTACATCCAACTAGGATATTTAATGAGGACTCGGTACCTGAAGATATCCTAGTCCAGGATCTGATCTACTCATTCCAGGGAATAGAAGGAAAGGTATTAAAATTGGACTCCAGTTATGGTTTCCAGATAGATCCAAGGGCGAATGTAAATAGGACGCATAAGCAAGCAGTCTTGAGATTGGCTGCTCTTGGGTATTTGCACAATGTAGTAACCCGAGGATTGGAGAGAATGTCTGCAGCATGTGCAGGGCGAGTTGCAGACAGTTTTGTTGCAGCATTGCACCAAGAGCTGTCCGAGTATTACAGATTCATAGCAATAATGCAAGAGGAAATAAACAGGTAGGAAATATCCTAATCTATTTAATCTAATCTTCAAAATTTTCCTCACATTTCAATTTTTGACAGAGCGCAAAGCCCTCTTGGAATGGACGGCGTAACTCTATCGCATCTTCATTTGTGGGCATACGAACCGTTGGAGTCTTTGAAATGGTTAGCAAGTATAGTACGGGCATGTACAGGACAGAAAGGTGGAGCTTTGGCATCTGCAGTTTATAGCTTTAGCCACCATGGAGATCCAGGAGTAAAGCAGCTAGTAAAAAGAATTTTAGAAAAAGTTTGCGACCCTTTGCATACAATGCTAATACGCTGGATAGCAGAGGGAGAACTGGATGATCCTAGGGAAGAGTTTTTCATTGAAGCAAGGTCTGATGTAACCGAAGACAAAATGTGGCACCAAAAATATCAAGTGAGGGATTCTATGGTACCATCTTTTATCAGCAAGGCCCAGGCCAGAAAAATACTTGGTACTGGAAAAAACATCAACTTCCTAAGGGAAGTATGCAAGGATTCAGCACCACTGCAGGAAAGACACAGAGAAAATTTCAGGCATAACAACAGTGCGGAAGATTCTAATGGTAAGTTGCGAAATTAATAAAGGTATGAATCATGGGTTATTTACTATCCTGTTCTTGCCTACCAGTCGAAGCTCTTTTCGACATGGATCCTGATGGCCCACTTCAAACTATGATGGAAACAGCATTTAAAGAAACCTCTATAAGGGTGGTGGAAATTTTAACTAAACAGTATAACCTCATGGAACATCTTCAGGGAATAAAGGGCTACCTTTTGCTAGGACAAGGACATTTCATACAGCACCTAATGCACCTTCTAGAGTGAGTGACGATTGATTATTCCATAGAGTTCTGTCCGCGTTCACTTGTTTCTATAGATATTTCATTTTTATTTCTGGAATTTCAGACCCGAGTTAGCAAAGCCAGCAAATTCCTTGAACACGCACAATCTGTATCCAATTCTTGAAACTGCTATAAGAGCTACAAGTGCAAAATTCGATGATGTTGACGTCCAAAGACGATTGTATGTGGAATCTTTAGCACCCTCCGAGAATGAAACTGGATGGGACGTATTTATATTAGACTATAATGTCGATGGGCCAATTGGAACGGTGAGACAATTTGATAACAAGACTCACAAACTTCTCTACCGAAATCTGTTAGTTATTATGAGCAATTCGCCGCTTTATAGATACTCGAGCCTTGTCGAGAAACATACCAGACCGTGTTCTTTTCCTTGTGGCGAGCCAAACGGATGGAATCGATCCTTTCCGGAATTTGGAAACGCCAAACTACCTCAGCAAAGATTTTTAGAAAAATGCAAGAGGTCCTGCCTATACAGAACCACATTCATTTGATTACTAGCAGCATGGTGCATCTTGTTCATCAGATGCAGTACTACTTTCTATTTGAGGTACCAAATAATTTTGACCACACTGAATTTGTAGCTCAAATTGACAAAATTGTTCATTTCCAGGTCATAGAATGCTCCTGGGATGTATTTGCCAAGCAACTAGGTCAGGCCAGCTCTCTTGATGATATAATCACTGCACATAACAACTTCGTAGAGTCAGTTAAGAGGGGAACGTTATTAGATGAAAACTCGCAAGTAAGTTTATAGTCACTTGGTATCACACGAAAGTGCTGTTTCCTCCTCAGGTTTCAATTTTGTGTTTGTTTTATCTACATTCTCCAGGAACTTATGGATCATCTGAGGTCTGTCTACCGACCAATTCTGGAGCTCCAAAGTTTGGAGGAAACATTCTTGGCGCGAGCAATGCAAGAGTATGAGGAAAGAATGACGGCAGAAGATAGAATTGAGAACGAACTTCACCCCAGCAAAAAGTGGGGTCGGACGACAAGCTCTGATGCCGAAGGATCGAAGAGGACAAATCTATTTACAAAATATCTAGCCACGCTTTCATTGAATCTTAAGCTCCTTTCGAGGAATTATCAGGTAAATTTTCACGAAAAATGGAACTAATCCTGACATTCATTAAATTCTACTGACTTTTTCCCCCAGGACCGGGTTAAGAAGTTTCTGCTTATGCTGGCATCTGCGGAAGACGTGTCGCTTCAATTACTGAGCGTTCGTTTAGATTTCAATGAGTATTACAAGAGTAAGGATAGCCGGCTAGTAGCGCCTTTGACGTATCAGCACCGTAGACAAAGCGAACAATCATTTCCTGTTTCCAAGTGACACCAGTCAGTAGAAGAAGTCTTATCAAAGTTCGTCCGAAGCAAAGATCTGATTGGAGATAATAATCATCGCAATGTTTTTATGAATAAACAACAGTGTAGTTGCGCATCAGAGAAATTGCTTTCTACAAATGTTCTGAAATATAACTTAAGCTCCCCCAACAATTGTCCGGTTTGTTCTTGTTCTACTTCGTCATCTACTGATGTAAAACTAAATTTCAACGGGCCTGGAAAGTCTCAATATAGCTTGGAGGAGTGCTTAAAGTTCCGTAAAAAAACTGAGAGAATAAATTTGAAGAATATGAGGAAGAGTAAGCAGAGCTTCAGGGAGTTTTTTGAGAATGAAATTGTTCATCATGCTGAAATCGAACTGAAAAAGACCCTAATAGACGAGCCTGAGACCCCGATAACTCCTGGAGCATTCCTAAGCTACAATTTTAGTGAATTGACAGACTTCTCACTCTACCCCCCCAAAAATGTCGCATTCTCACCCTTAGAGTGCACTGCTAAGATATCGGAAGGTGAAGTACAAGATATGGAACAGTCTCCTCACAGCGACGAAGATTCAAATCTTAATTTGAAAAGCCTCGATATTCCTCGGGACCAGCTCTATGTCTATGACAATCATTTTAGTCCCACCATTACCCCACAATGCAGCGATGGGTGCATTCATCGAGATCAGACACCCTTAGTTAGTTCTGAAAGTAGTTCAGAGCACCTAGAATCTCAATTTGAGGAAATCAAGAAACCTGAATATGATCGTGGACGCAGAAAAAGAGGAGTTATCCCTTGTTGTGTTGGATAATTTGAAAATCAGAATAATGCGAAGATTAAAAAATTATTAACAGCACAATGTAGATGTAAGCTTACTAAGAAAATTCACAAAATTATCGTGGCACACTGGCTCTATAATTAGGTATCTGATTGTGAGTATGCGCCATCAAAATGATATAATTATTAAAAATGATAATATTGAAAAACAGCTCACCCAAGAGCCCGGATTATTTTACTCCCATATCCTGTGCTTCGTAAATAATCCAATATGAAAACTAACAGTATTAAAATCATTCACAAACCACTCAAAACTTTGTTTAAATTCGAATGCTATATCCACAGCATTCGCAAAACTTCACGATCGCAAACTACGCCAGCTCAGTTAAAAACAATTGAACCCGCGTCCACGAGCGGCAAACTTGACTCGCTTCTTCGCCACCTATAGCAGCACTTTCTTTCGCGCGAGTTTAAATTAAATCTGTACCTGTGCTGTCCGGGTGTATTTTTGCGCTTGGAATCGATCGCTATCAAACCTCTGTGCGACACGGGTGCAGATGAGAGTACGCTATAGTTAGTTCTTTTTATTTATTTTTTTACTTTTTTTTTCAACTCCCCAGCAGCTTTGCAGCAGCGAAGATTTACGATGCGACGTTCGAGCTAGACGCGAAATAAACTTGGGATCATCAATAAGCACGGTAGAGTCGCCGAACCGGGGGTTGGGGGGGTGAAAAAGAAATTCGCAAACTTTTTTTTTCGCATACTGCAACCTTCCATCAGGTGCAGAGGCTGCCATATAATTTTACGTTCTAAAACCTGCATAAAGTCGAAACCTGTCACGATATATGAGATGAATTTATTTATATCTGCTGTCTCATTGCGATTCAGAATGTAAAAAGTTTTCTCACAGCCTTCATAGAACACGGATCATCAGCATACCAGCAGAGTTCACCGTATATAGGAGCAGCTTGTGATCCACTATATCCGAAAAATTCCTTGGTGTGCACTGTGCTGAGAATAAGAATAATACACGTCTTTTTACGTGTATAATACAGCTCACACAGGGATATCCTATATTTTTGAATAACCGCATAGCAAAAACGCGGCGTGACCGTAAATACTAACGTTTACCTTACTCCCCACACACATACAATAAACTCACACATGGCGACGAGTCGGGATCGAGAAACGTTGACGAATAGCTCCGACGTGACGAGCTGCTCCGTCGCAATAACATCTCTCACTTTTTCCTTCCCTTTTCTTACCACATTTTTTTAATTTTTTTCTCTTTATTCTTTTCCCTTCTCTTTTACCTCCTGCACACTTTTGTTTTCTAATATATCGTTCACTCCAAATACAGCCGATTCAGATGCGGCCGGGATATATGAACGATGCGAAATTTGCCATTTTCATTTTAATTCCCGCAGTTTTCAAGAGCCTCAGCTATCCCTTACATGCAGAAGAACGCATACCGGAGATAGTCAGACCCTAAATTTTTGCATTACCAAGCGCTTTTCTCCGAGGTAAGATATCCACCCTGAATTTTCCGACTCACGTCCATGTCTTAGGGTCGTTTTGCAGCACGTGAACGGTTCTCTAATATAAGTCGGATAGCTATATATAGAGATTCACGTGGTTACCAAATAAGTCTTGACTTTTGAGTTTGACGTCCATGAAATCACATGAAGCACATGACGTCCACGGAAATCTCTCTCTTATTATAATTATAATAATTATGATTATTATTTCTACAGTGCAATATTCTTGATTAATAATGACTAATTTTTTTTTACACCGGATTATGTATAGAGCATATGATATCGGCTCGACAATTCCGTTTCGCTAACTCTCGATTATCACCTGTGCACCATCGATTATCAGGTGAAATTTTAATCTCATTGGACATAATCAGCAAGTCGACTGATATAGGCGGCGACTATCTCTAATGGAGTTTCAGAGAAATTATCAGACAGGTTGAACATCTGTAACGCGATCTACTGCACATCTGAATCTCCAAGTTCTCAATACATCAACAGGTAAGAGCAGAAAAAATGCAGACATTACGCTAGTGATAGATCTTCTCATTGTTAGAGAAGTTGGAATGTTAAAATAATTGTTTCAGTAATGAACTAACATCTGTGTTTCGTAATCGGTTTGTTAGACATATATTTATGTGTATATATATTTTTTTTCTCTTTGTAAAGTAGGCTGCAGTGCATATCTACCTGTTATGCCATAACGATTGGCTCAATTATCTTACACTTGCAAGTCAGGCATTGACGGTTATCAATATTGTAAAATTTCCGACTTCTAATATTTTTTACTTGTATAAGGTACTTTTCTGTTAAAGTACCTTAGTGCCTTAGATTAACAAATCTTATCCCGCAGGACAACGTCATGAACGTGAGGGAGTTAACACCAGTGTTGAAAAAATACGCTAAAAAAGAACTTGGCGAGGATGAAAGCAGGCTTGAAGAGCACATTCAAGTCATAAAGAAATGGCTAGAAAAACAACCGCACATAAACGCGAGGACAGGTGAGTCCTTTATTAATTTGGCTGAACAAGGAAAACGATCCAAAAAATGGGAAGAAAAATCATTCGATCATATTTTATTTATACTCATTGCGACGGAAGTGCAGGAATCATCGAATCGATAATTTACATCTACTCTTTTTCTTTGAATTATCAGACCCGCAATGTCTCGCAACATTTTTGAGGGGCTGCAAGCACAGCATTGAAAGAACAAAGGAAAAACTAGACACTTATTACACCATGAAGACTCATCTACCAGAGATTTTTGGCGATAAAGATCCCGAATTACCAAAGATAAAAGATCTATTAAATCAGGGGTATAAAAATTATTAGATATCAATCAGATTTGGTGTAATCGACGAGCAGATTTTTGAACGTCACGTAATTTATCCACAGGATTTACCTGCCCCTCCCTACTACGCATAAGCCCGATAGCCCGAGAATCGTTGTGATTCGCGGAGGAATTTATGACCCTAGCAAATTCACCTTCTTGGACGTAACGCGCGTTGTCTTCATGATCATGGACATTATGATGTTTGAAGATGACCAGTTAGTATAGAAACAAAATTGAATTTCAAACTCCTTAACTTTGTTGGAAGGTTGAAGTTTAATTTTTTGTGCAACACATTTTAGGGCGGCCGTCACGGGAATGGAGACAATTATTGACCTTACCGGAAGTGTTTTTGAACATGTATCTCAGTTCACACCTACGGTCGTCAAGAAAGCTGTTATGTGCTTCCAGGTGAGTTTAAAAGTTATCTACAGTGTTAAAAAATAAAAATTATATCTGTGATATTTTTCAGGACGCATATCCCTTAAGACCGAAGAGTATGCACTTCATAAACATCCCTCCAAGTTTTGACCTGGTTTACAGCGTCTTCAAACTTTTCATGAAAGACAAGCTGAGGAATAGAGTAAGTGACATTACAGGTGAAAAATCATATCGATGGAAATGGATTTCTAATTTTGCATCTACAATCAAAATTGCAGATCACCGTCCATTCGGACATCAATGAGCTGTACAAAAAAATACCTAAGGACGTTTTGCCCTCCGACTTAGGCGGTACTGGACCTTCGTATGCAGAATTGGGAGGTATGAATAGAAAAATAAAAATCAAGTAATATAATGCAACTTTTATCAAGGGTAATTAGCTGGCGATAAGTTATTTATTTATATCAATGATTCACATTTTTCAAGTTGAATGGAAGAAGAAGGTGCTGGATCGGCGCGATTGGTTTATCGAAGACGAAGTTTTCCGTGTCGACGAATCAAAAAGAGTTGGAAAGAAGGTCACCGGTGCTGATCTCTTCGGGGTTGATGGAAGCTTCAAACAATTGTCCATCGACTAACCAACTAAATTGATTTACCGAAAATGTATACAACGATTCGATCGTTAAAGCAAAAAAAAAACCAAAAGCACTATAAATTCTACATCATCCATAGAAAGAAAGAAAACAGACATATATGTGGTGATCGCAATGCAAAGCGGATCGAGGAAATTTGAGAAACATGTATACATAAATATTTGCCGTAAATAAGGGGCATATCGTTCCGGTGGCTAGGAGTCATTTTAGAATCGCGATTGTTTCGTCTCCCGCAGGATAAAGTGATCCGACCCTTTATACGGCAACGCGGTATCAAGCAGTGTGGCACGTGGTATGAATGACCTTTTTCTTTCTTCAGGAGGAACTGCAGCCATTCTTACCGTGTATTCTTTCTTATATATATACCAAAGTATAATCTTGAAGTCTCGGAAACATCAGCTGTGTTGGCTTTTCCCGTCTCCAAAAGTCGTTTCACGTTAACGTTTCCGATATTGCGATCGCTGAACTGCCCATCTCGCCTCTATTTCGGTCGCAGATAGATCTTATATTTCGAATAGTGTATAACGTTATCTTATAACGACAGAGATGTCGATGGGAATATCGATAGATAACATTCAAAATGGCCGAGAAACAAATGTATTAACATATATTTCATTTTTTTCCGACAATAAAATAAAATAAAATAAAATAAAGAAAATTAATAAAATACTACCGGTGAATTCGAATTTGCGAATATCTTTAACCTCCGGCCATTCGACGCCGTCTTGATGGTCAGCGTTTATTCGTTTCAGATAACAGCCATATTGGATCCTACCAGCCTACCGACGCTTTGTCGCTCTTCTGCACATCGTCACCTAAAAATTTCTGATCGTTACTGCCCTAAGGTTTAGTAGACTCTATAAAAAGTTAATAAAAAGTTGGGAAAATTTATACTGCAGTGTAGATTCCAAAATGAAAATGTACTTTTCTACTGCAGACACAGTATGGCATCTTGACCAATTCGTAACGTAATCAGCTCATTATTCTGTCAGCTTATATACGCACTTGAGCAGCTACTGCGTAGGATTCCGGATTTGCAGGGACCGGATTTTCACCTCTAAAAAATCCAGTGCAAGGTGACTATGTAGACACGCATTTTTTATACTATTTTCTTTACCTTACGACTTGGCGTCCTTCTACAACAAAGTATACACCACAATTACTACGAATAATATTACGTCGTAATTACAAATTCAAGATTTCACTTTGCTCATCGTTGTGCTGAAAAAATAATTCATTGCTCATTACGATTACGCGTATTTCTAACTGGACTTTTTTTTTTTCAGAAACAATATGGGTTGATCTCATGAGACCAGACTTTTCTGGACCCTTTTTTTCTCTTGACTTCCTCTTTGATCTAGTGCAGAGATGAGACACCAGGATGAATCTTTGACCGCTCCAGACCTCACATAGATCGACGTGTTCCTGTAGGTGAGTTGCAAGGTTTTGATTACTTCGAAGCTTCTGTCAGCTAACAGATATAATGTTCAAGTGCTGGTAGTTGGGTCGTTGCATGAAGACCCTGGAGATTTCCTTACATGAGCGCAAGTTCTTGAAAGAAGCCTCCGGGTATCACCAGATTTAGAATTTTATCCTAGTTGATTCAGTTGATTAATTTGTAAACCTGGTACATGATCAGCTTATGTTATATGACAACATAATGTGACACGTGTATGCATATATCCCAACGTATGGGGCAAAAGACAAGGTGGGTTACGGAGGATGATGTCGTCTTCTCCTATATATAGATATATATACATGGGGTTTGGGGATTTCGGTTGTTCGGTCGTGGAACGGGAAGAAGGATAGGGTAAGGGGGATGAGCAGGATGAGGAGGATACCGCGAGGATCGGGAGTAGGCGATACTCGTCTCCGGTAAGACATTATTAAGGACGTGCCGAGAATATCAGTCGAAGTAGATAATTACATTATCATCCGAGGGACTCGCTGCAGACTGAGACGAAGACGAAAACGAAGACGTGGATGAGGACAGGGGACGAAAGGTGAGGTGAACTAGCCCCATCTCTCTCTCTCTCTCTCTTTCTCTCTTTCTCTCTCTGTATAAACGCTACGTGTTCAATCATAACCCGATAATGGGTACGTAACCCCCAGGGTTATCAATGTTATCACCTTGTTGAGTTAGCGGGAGAGAGGGACGAAGGAGGGTGGTTGAGGGGGTATACGATCGGGATGGGTATAATATAGCGTAAGGGAAAGCTTGTACATACCTATACCATAGGGGATGAGAATTACTTTCAGGCTGAGAGTTTCGACCATATTGCTTTATTATAGTTATATAGTTACCATAATAACTTGCCCACAAAACACTGATTCAAATCCGCTAGATAGAAGTTAAATTTTGTTTTCCACAAACGTAGGTATGGGAATATTATATACTTCAAGAAGTTGATATTGTTCTTAAGAATGATTAACAAGCGATCATGTCTGAATTAAATTTGGGCGGATCGGCGGATAGGGGATGTCATGTGATCGTTCGATCGTATTACGCGTGTACCAAATTAGGCAGAAGTAGTAGAAAAAAAAAAGAAAGAGAAAAAGAAAACCGTGCGGAAATGGAGGTTGGAGGGTTGATGTGAGAGCGAAGAAGGGTGTCTGGAGGGTTGGAACCCAACAGCTACAGGATCTTACGGAAATTTATTCTAAGGGTTAATTTCGTTAGATACTTTGTCGACTAAGGTCGACCATGGAAGTCGCTCCAGGGTTTTCCGCTTTCTTTAATTAGGATTTCATCGGTAAGTTCGTTCGAAAGTATAAATATATGTACGTGGATATATACATACCTATATACCTATATATTTCGGAAGGTGAACACGGAATTAAAAAATTTATCATACTTCCTTTTTCTTTTTCTTTTTATTTTTCGGGTAACATGCAGTATACGAAATTGTCGAACTCCTGATACCGTCCTTTGTATTATAATGTATATCCTAGAGTATTACATCAGCTCGTTAATACGGTTTTCCTGTAAGGGTGCGCCTATTTATCAGATGAAAATCTTTGAGAAAGTAAATTTCGAGCGTGCTTTCAACGGCAGCTGCTGATAGGGTATGGGGTTGGGGGTATAAGGTTCGTCTCCATATGCAAATCGCCTCTCGCTCTTTTCAACCCTTGGAATAAGAAGTCGACATCGCGGGCGCGGAGAAGGAGTCTAGGCAGGATCCGTAGTTTCTTCTATATGCGAAAGGGAGACCCAAAAATCGTCGAGAAAACAGGGGGCGTTGTCGTATTCATTGATGTTATCTAGATTTTCTCATCCCTCGATGTAATATAGCTATATACATGTATTATATGTATAAGGATATATAGTACCAACTATACATACACCTATGTACAGTATATACCTTCTCAAAATTATTCAAATAAGAAACCTTGACTTTTGTCTGGTTTTCAAGCGATTGTTAAGTGTAGCTGTACGCTCCGTGCAATAAGGGTGAAAATTACTCGGTATATATATTGTAATAGTTAATCACAATCGGGCTGGTATAACACGGGGTTCGTAATTAACGGAAGAAGATCAGCTGATTTTACCCTCTTCTCATCCCCTATAGCTGTGAACAATTATTTTAATTTTGATAATTCTTTTTTTCTTCATTTTTCTTCGATCCGTAATTATACATAATTATACATGGTACGCCGGCTAATTCATAACTGAAAAGTTTCAACAATTTTAAATAATCAATCCATTAAAAGCACTTGAAAAATAAATTTTAACAAAATCTAGGGATCGAGCAAAATTGAACGTGAAAGGAGAAAAGAGCGAAAAAAAAGGAAGAGAAAAAAAAAGAAAACATTTCTCGCAATTCACCGTCGCGAAACGCTTTTTCGTTTCTTTCGTTTGATTTCTCACAGGGACCATAACACCCCCGCAACGCCTTGTGGCCCGAGAAAGAAAGAAAGTAAGAAAGAAAGGAAGAAAATAAGCGAAGAACAAAAAAAGCGCGACTATTATACTGCAAGAAGGCATCAGTTATGCGATGTATAGTATGAAGATCAATTTGAATTCAGTAGGGGATGTTTCCGGACTGGATTTACGTTTGTGCTAATTGAACTGCGGGTCCTGCAGGACGATGCCGGAAAGCTCTGGTCTTTCGGCTTATTCTTTTACTGCTAAGATTTCGGTCCAAGGTATGAGGGGGGTGGTGTTTCCCCACGAAAATAGAAAGCGGCAAGGGGCCGAGGGGAGGGGAGGAGATGCTATAGTATACAAGGTGATTTTCTGCAGGAACGACCGAAGAACACGAGGGAGACTTCTGAGATCGTTCCCGAATAAATTACCACCTCAAGCTGTATAACAGCTAGAAAGCGAGTGAGGGAGGACGACGGTAAGGGAGAGATAGAGAGAAAAGTGCTAATGAGAAAACGAATTTCGGATAATTTAACCCTGCTGCAACAGCAGCAGCAGCATCTGCACATCACCCATTCATATTATACACATACATATTTTCATTATTGATAGTCAAGTCGGGATAATTGAAATTGGAAATTTGATGAATTTGAGGTAATGTATTGAATAGCAGATTGTTATACATACTGCTTGGATATCACAAACCAAGTAATTTTTAACTACATATATTGATATAAAAACGGTTCAAATAACTAGATCTTTGCATGCGTAACAAGTGACATTGGCATACTGTCGATTTTATACCGATAGAAACTAGGACGCTTGTTATCAAAAAATATAAAAAAGAGAGCAGGGAAACAATCTATTTTTTTTTTTTTTAATGAGAACACAAGAAACATGGCTCTGGCGGATATTTCCATACTAGATGTAACTTGATCGTATATAAATGAAATAGAATTTTGACAAAAAAAGTTTTTTAATTTTTTTTGCACTGAATTGGCTACTGTGGCAGCTCCTGAAGCCGGAAATACGAAAGAAAAAGTTAAACAAATGAACCGTGCAGATCGGTAAACGAAGTGCTTATGTATGGTATAGGTATATATGTATACGTGTACAGATACCTACTATGCGTTTTGTATAGAAGGTCGAGATAGCGGGGTCGAGGTTTTAATTCCGGGTCTCATTCCTTGAAGTATAAGAATATTATATACGATACTGCTGTATAATACCGCGAGGAAAAACTTTGCTGAAATATACGCGGTAGCCAATTGAATTTTAACAATTCGTACAGGTACGAACACGCGAGATTTTTACGATACTCAAATCCACGGTAGGGCACGAATTATAAAATAGATAAAATATAAATAATTCAAAAATCGGAATATAAGTACGGAGGAAAAAAAAAAAAATTCGAAGCAAAAAATGTCCTGCAAAGAATCAGGAAAAATCACCTCCGTTTTAATGTGTTATTATAAAAATAAGAATATCTGCACCGGGCTTCCTGCGGTCAGCGCCCGTCATTCACGTACATGGAGTAAAAAGTGTATCCCAATCTCTTTGCATATCTACCGAGGTATAATGTATTATGTATATCTACTCTGAAGCACGTACTGTACGGATGTTTATTCCGAACTCGTATATGTGTAGTTATATGTTAATAATATAATTATTACGTAACGCGCCATTTCTATTTAGTTTCGTTTCAGCTATGCGTACCATATAATAATTGCAGAGTTGTATCCGATACGTATATCGTTGCGTCTACTGTAAATTTTTTTTCTCTTGTTAAGGCTTAATATAATATACAATAAAAATCGACGGTTACATTTTCGTGAAATGATATAAACGATTGCCGTATACATGCGGTCGAGTATCAGACGCGGTCAACTATATGCGTACAGGGATCTAAGATCGCTATAGCTATGGCATGAGACATCTTACAGGGAAAAAAGCTCGAATCAAACACGTTTCGGTCATAAAATCGAATAACGTCGATGCCCTAAACCCTGTAGCAAGCCATATGCTCAACAATGTTGACTCGATATATTTTGTTCGGAAGATACAAACAGGGTGTCGCGCAGAAAAGTAGGATATAATATAAACTTTTTCCACGCTCTTTCCTTTCTTTTTCAAGGGTGCCGATATTTTCGAACTAACTTTTTTCTCCTCCAATTTCAAGTCCACGACTTGAACCGGGTATACCTATGTAACTATGTAACATCAGATGTAATACTGCGCGGTTACGCGCGGAATCGAATTTTCGCTAAAAGTTTCAGACTTGACAAAAAATTAATTTTCATTCAAAAATATATAAAATTGATTCACGTCGGCCTTTCGAAAGCTTTCATCTAATTTCGTTTGAATTTGACCAATGAAATACGTGGAATCGTTTTTATTTCCGGCTTCACTGTGTACAACGATATATGAAAGATAGATGAAAGTATATAGTGATGTTTTTTTATATTATATATATATATATATATATATCATTTTATTACCAATCCCCTTGTGGAAACATACGTGGTCGAGTACCAGCTATTAGGGATTTTACCTCCGGAATACTCACCCAACCTAACTCGTATATTATACTGCAGGGGGTAATTCGATATATAATTCTTCAACCGGGGAAGATCGTCTGCTTTTGCAGCTATGTTATACTCAACTATATTTTTCAACCGAGTTATTTGCAGATATTTAAATACACTTGGGTTCGAATCAATTATATAATATTACACAATACTATACGTTATACCTAATTCTCTCGGATTCAGTTCTTCGTGAAATCGTGACTCTGGACTCTCCAACTTATTTATTGAAAGACAGTTTTTCCTTCGATAACTTTAAACGGTTATACAGATGCCATTCTTCATTCTTCCTTCTTCTGTTCGGTAATAATTAGTATTCCAAGTATGACAATATTTATTATAGTTCTTGATGAAAATTTTTCGAAATAACAAACAAATTAAAAATGTTTTCTAAACTAAATAGTATATCGTATAAATGAAGAAATTAGAATTTAATAATTTCCATAGAGTTTCACCGTAGATATACATAATACAGGAGACATCCCGTGGTATTGCAGCGGCGCAGTAAAAACTGGATGCGCAGTTTTATTTGAGAGTAAAAATAAAGTGAATAAAAACGTACGTACGTTCCTGCACGGGGAGATAGGGGGTGTCGAAAGACGTGGTTGAATAAAATAGTAAGTAACTATACACAGCATCTTTTTATTCGCTTCTCGGCGTTTTTCTCCCCCTACAGATCGAGACCTTCGACTGGCATTAATTTACCAGAAAGCATCGTCCATTTCTCGTGTTAAATGATTTATTTCAGGATCGTATAATCCGAAGCCTATAGGTACGGCATACCTATGTCTGTACGTACATACGTATGTATACGTAACGCTACAGTATCGTACGCGTCGCGGGATGACCGTAAAAGTGTTTTACCATCCACTGGAGGAAAGAAGAAAAAAGTAATATAAAAAAAAGGGAAATGAAAGAAAAAAAAATAAAACAAAATACATCAGCAGTAGCGAGTACTGTACATGTACTGTACGAAAGCTCGATTCGTCGTTCTCTCGTCAAACTAGTATTTCCGTCCTTCTTCCCATCCGCACGTGGAGGACCCTTAAAGACGGTATATACCTATATAGCTGTACCTAAATTTTAGGGGTCGAAGTCACGTATGCGAATGTCAGGGGCTGGTAGTCCGTTTTCGTAGTGTTAGTGGTTGAGGTAAATGAAACATATATAGGAGAATCGAACAGGTAGGCGTGGCTTAAGAGGTACGAGCTTGCGACGCAAACGCGTCAAGTTTCGTCGCAAGCTTTTAAAGCAACCAATCAAAATACGAGCTTTACGTTACCTTCTACTTTTGGGGGTGGAGCTTAAACTCAAACACGCCTATATATATATAAAAAAAATACATATATATATATCTATGTACATGCCTTAAAAAAACTGGCACGTCAAACTTGCAAGCACATATAACCATTTACGCGTATACTATAGGTAAACTGCGGATATTTCGACGCTCTGTAATTTTCAAATAGGCATATGCGTGTGTTGGTTTATGTAACCGAATAAACGAAATACTTGGAGGTCAAACAAAATTGGTAAAACATACTTGTCTATTACACTACGTACATATATATTTTATCTATGTGTAAAGATAAAATTACTATCTGTTAATACGGTTCTGATGAATAGTTCAAAGAAATTTTTCCCTCCGCTGTTAAAATTCCTCGAAGACTTCTTTTTTTTCCCTTTTTTATTTTCTGTGTTGTGAAAAAAAATTATCTACTCGAATTATTAGAAACGCGATAGGTATAGTATATGTAATTTTTAAATAACAAGCTCACGGTTTAGTACTTCTTTTTTCCATCGTATTCAATTTAATTCTTATATCATTTTAAACAAAATTTCTGGACACATTGTATTATACGGTAATCTACGCGTTTCGAGATTGAAAGCAGGTGTAACTAATCGAATACCCGCCACAATTTGGATGGTGTTCGGAAATAGTTTTTAACGTTGTTTTTGTCCGTTGCCTATTTAGAGTCTGCGGTTTCAATATAAAAATGACTATAAATAATTTTTTTTTATGAAATGAAAAACAAATTGTATCGTATACCCGGTTATGTACAATGAGGTATTATGTATTGTATTGCATTATATATTCTTACGTTGTATTGATTTTGCGTGTCGAATTGATCACGCGGGGAAATCGCGCCGATGCGACCAATATGTATATAATTATACACGTATATATATCAGCTCCAGTTTATATCACGAAATAGTTTGGTTTTGTTGTATAATCGTGCATGTACATAATGCACAGTTATAAACGTAACTATAGTTACGACAAAATTATCAAGCGTTTATTTAGTCGCATAGATGAAACTGCGCGACTGTTAAAATCACTGTAATCGTCACGTAACGTTATCACGGGGTTTTCATTTGAAACGTCCGTTCATTCGGTTCTGTTTTTTTTTTTTCTTGTCTAGTCTGATCAAAATCGAATATCCGAATTACATACATCACCGAAAATTATTATACTTTATCACTCTGCACACCAATTATTTTTATTCTTTTCTTAAATAATATTCAATTTGGCAACACGGATGTCCCGTATGTGAGTGAATTATTAAAATTGATCGCGCGGTTAGTTTCGTGAAAAAAAAGTTTGTCGTTTGAATAATAATGAGAAGCTAGCACATATTTTTTTTTCAACTTCTCCAGTGGTATAGTTAGTTATTTGCGGTTTGAATTTATTCTATCCTCAAACTTTATTGTTCACCGCTTCCGAAACTGCTACTTGTATAAACATAAATTTATAAATATGTATGTCTATAATTAGTTTTAAACTCTCGCAGGGATGAACATCATTGAATTGAGGAAAAAAAAATTATCCTCGTTCATTGGATCATAGATATATATTTTTTTTTTTTTTTATTTTCCATTTTTCTCTCTATTATACGGTGAGAATAATTTCTATACTATTTATTAATTCTGTACGAAAAAAAATAATAGTTGAAGACATATTTATGAATTATAACGAGCACAAAGATTGTGATTGTTAAATATTTATAGTTTTCTGCGAATCTAATAAGCCAATATGACAAATATACATCATGCGTGCACGTATACTATATTATCCTTCACTTTATTCATTAAATTATTTTAAAGTTTGCTCACATCATTCTTTCAAACGTCACCGTTGACCGCAGATGTGGGAGAATCCAAATTTTAAAAGTTGTTGACGTACGCGTATACGTACGTAGGTACTTATAGTTATAATACGACGTGCAGTATAGCATATGTTATTAGATTTCAGCCACCCGCAAATCATATGTGTATAGTTGTAATTTTTCACGTATCCCATTTTTCATTTGAACAACTAATGTATGCAAGGCAAACATTGTTGAATAAAAACCTAAACATTGCGGTCAGCTGCAAAATATTTTCAGCATCTATGAATGATCGCCATTATTCGGCTATTGTAGGACATTATACTTTATCGTTCATTTCAAATTTTTATCCATTTATTAGAATTACATTTTTTTTATTTCGATAAAATTCAAAGAAAATTGGTGTAGGAAAAAAATTATTTGAAACGTGTGACTCGCGGGGAAAGTGTAGAGAACCTTACGATTATTCGCAAACCTGAAGATCTTTTTTTTCTCCAATATTTGTGTTGATGCACGAGTAATAATTTTCGAAATATTTTTCAAATTCAACTGCGCGTGGATGAAAAAATGTTCGCAACCATTTTCCTCCCTCCTTTTGCCGTGACCTTTATACCTATATTGTATGCGGTATTATAGTACCGTTTTTGGTCAAGTCTATAGCGCGTACGTATAATTCAAAGTACATTTTCCGAATTAGAACTTGATGTGCAGGTAGATATTGTATGAATATATGTACTTGTGTTAAGCTATTTAAGCTTATGGACAACACGCATAATATCGTCGTGCGCGCGTTAAGGTCATACGTGACAATCTGGCGCGTTACTTGTTACCTGTAGTATAAGAACCGGAAACCCGAAAACGGAAACGTGATTTAATCTTCCGTAGGACTTGAACCCGTCGTCATTCGATTCAACTATGGAGAATAATATTATTATACAGCTATATCCATATTCAACGAATGAAACCATCAAAGTCCTTCGTAATTTCTTCCTGAACTTCCTTTTCTCGTATCCTCAGACTAAGAGATTGTGTGTATTTTATATTTAGATACCTTAGTCATATCTTATGCCCGGGCAAATATAAGAGTCTGTGACACAAATTTTTCTAATCTCTTTTTGTTTCTATAAAAACCCATTCAAGTATCTAATAATTAATTTCCGGCTTTCTTTTTTCAAATCTTTCAAATGAGCTTTATTTTAGATAGTAATAATCTATTATTGTTCATTTATATTTTCTTCAGATTACGAAGATACGAGTGAGGAAAAAAATTCTATCATTCGAATGATCAGGATCGTGTTTTACTTTTTTCCTTGA
This sequence comes from Athalia cordata, assembly GCA_963932425.1. Taxonomy (NCBI): domain Eukaryota; kingdom Metazoa; phylum Arthropoda; class Insecta; order Hymenoptera; family Athaliidae; genus Athalia; species Athalia cordata. The sequence continues at coordinate 30,177,664 of OZ010626.1, read as the reverse complement.
GTGACCCGATTCGCTCCACTCAATTGTACATTTTTATGATAAACCAGATAACTATAGTTACAAAATTTCGTTTTGTATCCGAGAATTGGGAATCACAGCTAAGAGATAATAAATATTATTATTATTATTGTGTACTTACTCACATCAGACAATCACGTGACATGCACGTGGTGAAGTGATGATGCGGTGGCGAAATTATAAGAATAAAATATTCCGTGTATATTTATAATAAACCGCAAGATTACAAAAAATAATGGAAAAAAACAATTGGAAGAAAAAATAATTGTTTCATTTCTTTTCGGTCTCATTTTCCCTATATTGTACACTGGTATACCTATTTATACGTGTGCGGAAAGACCTGGGATTCCATGAGAAATAAAGTGGGGAAATGATAACGAAAACCGCAAGCTCAGCCGCAGATTTGGTTTGCTTAGGTGACACGAGAATTGACTAAAAAAACAAAAATCCAGAAATCAATTCGCGAACCATATGTATTATTGATATACAATCGAGCGCAAGAAATATTTAGCAAGGTTTGGAATGTGCTAAAAGACATATATAATATATTAACGCTAATTATTGAATTCTTCTTCTTTTTTTCTTTTTTTTTTTTTAGAGAAATTCTAGGTACATGCGTATACCAGGTGATGTTTGAAGTAACAACATCGCGTTTATTCGACAAGTATTTTATTTTTATTTTTTCGATAAAAAAAAATTTCAATCGATCCGAAATATCAAAAGAATAAAAAATAATTAAAATATTTATTTAGTTTTCAGTGTTGTTTTTTTTTCCTTTTTTTTTCTGTTCATTTTTATTAAGTTACGACCCGATTAGAAATCGCATGTGGAAAATAACTGAGATTATACGAGGATTGTAATGATTATTATATTGGAAATAAAATAAGATGCTTATTAGAAATCGGGGACGAAGACCTAATAATGGATTATATGAATTGTCCAAAGTATAGGGGAGAAGAGTGGGAAAAAATGAACTCGCGGTTCAAAACTGACCATTCTTTTGGTAGCGTTGTATCTGAAAACGAAAAATCTTCCTCCTCGTTTCATTCTCTCTATGCATATCATGCAACGTTCAGAGGTAATTTTGAAATCATATAAATACAACGTTGATTAACAAGGAATAGACTTTAAATTACGCCATTAACGAATGATTTTTTTTTCTTTTTTTTTCGAAATGTGTCTTTCCGAATTTGTGTTTTTTTTTTACAGCTGATTTCCTCCAGTGTCTCTTGGAATTATGGCAACGCAACGAGGAAAGATCGATTGCGGTCGTCGAATTTACCAACAACTTATATTGATCAATAAGGATAAATAATATCTACATATACGCACTCGAATGCATTACAATTATATACCGCGATGCCGATGACGCCATCGTCCAATGCACTTGCAGCAGAAGTGCATGACTCGATTCATCGTCCCCTTTCTTCTTTTTCTCTTTTTCTTCTTTCCTGTTTTCCCCGTCAAATACGAATCCAGATGCACATGGTTTTATCAAGCTGCAATAGAATAAAATTCAAAAACAAGTACAGTTAATTCGTTTTTGACGATATAAAAATTGCGATTATAATTCAATACCCACTCATGTATATATATATGTACGTTTGCGAATTATCATGGTCGCGTATATTGTTGGTATTCGAAAAAAAAAAATACAAATAATTACACCGACCCACTGCACTGCAATTCTTGCTGATATAACAGGTAAAATATTTATAACAAAAAATTTTTTGATGATGCGCGTAGATTGTTACATAAAAATTGAATTTCATATTCATGTATATATGTATATATACATACGAAAGTTATTATCGCAATTCGCATAAGTATATATGAACCTGGTATTTATATATGCATGCTCATACGTTGATAGCGTGTTTCGCAACGTTTATATACTTATACATATAATGAATTAAAATAAAATTATACGAAACATTATAAGAAAACAAATGTAATTCATTTTACATTGCACTTGTACTGGAAAATTGTAATAGATAGTCTAGACAAGTGATTGTGATCGATCAATTAAATTAATGACAATAAAATGCGAAAAAAAAATATAAGTTAAAAAAACGTAAGTGTATAAATAAATGAAAATCGGGTTTTACATCGAAACTAATTGGTTTCGAAAAAGGAGAAAAAAGATTCTAAATTCAAAATTTAGATGAGAAACGTATCCTCCTAATAATTGACGACATGTAATTTATATGGTGGTGTTTGAGGCTGCAACTTTTGCGAAACTGCGGTCGATGTATAAGTGTATAGGTATCGGTATAACGCAATTAATGGTCGCGGGAAATTATTACGCGAAAAACTTACCGGTCAATCGGTACAGTCGTCGTTAAATGACGTCACTTATATTGCCAGTAGATCGGAATGCAGCTCTGACATAACATAACGACGACATTTCAGAGCCACAGCATTACCCGTTATACATATACATACTCGCGTTGTTCCGCGATACAAGAGTAACAGCAAAAGCAACAGCAGCAAACAGATCCTGCTGATTTCCCCCTCGAGTAAATACAGACGATACAAGTATAGTTAGCGTTCACGCATGTGTGACCGCTACCTTGCCTCTCAATTATCATCTCACCGATCCAAATAATGAGCTAATTGTTATTTAACCATAGTAAAGAAAAATATGTATAGAAGTAAATACATCGACTAGATAGCCAGACATACGAAAAAATATTTTGAGTAAGGTATCAAAAAATTTTTTTTCATCGAATCGTTAATTAAATCGGTTCGATAAATCGGTACGATATCCGCATGTAAAGTATATCAAAACAGGTGCCATGTTGTAAAATTATGACAAATTTCATGAAGATCTGATTTAACAATCGGTAATAGTCGACCGATTTTCATTACGCTGTCAATCTTTAGATCTAGGATAAGAGAAGAATGACAAAAAAATAATAGCCGAATGAATAAATAAACAAATGAAAAAAGTACAGAAATTCTGGAGCCGAAGATAAAAACTTATAGTATAATACACAGGTGCGTCGTCGATGAAGTATTTCTCGACTACATGTTTTACGGACGATCGGTATAATTATCACGTGATGGAATGCCTAAATCACGTGCCTCGGACATAACGTACGAACCTCGCCTGCATCTACACCCATAAGTATAACAAATAACTTTAAGTTTACTGTAATGGGATAAAAAAAAAAAAAAATCGAGGAAAAAATGAGGATGGAAAAAAATCGAGCAACAACAAAATAAATAGAATAAAACGAAATGAAGTTGTCACAACCACGCGACACGTGGCGAGGATTTTACACGTTCCGCATTTTTTCCCAATCATTTTTACAACCACACAGCGGAACTTGTGTAAAGACTACCGATAAGCGAGCGATATACCATAGTTGGTACACGTATTGTACGTATATCTACAGTGTAACAATTAAGGTAAAGAATATCAGGACACGGATATCGGAATCAGCCTGGGCTGGGGCACAAGGGGTACAGACATACGAATAAATATCTAACTGGCAAGATCGGTATGGATGCCGGAATGTCTGCACGATTTATATCGGTCTAGTTGTATAGTTTGCGGGGGGGGAAAAGAGGGATGGATAAGAAAAATAAAATATGGAGACGGAATCGGGCGAGGTCGCGTATCGCACATTCTTCTTATTTGTCTTCTTCTTTTCCATGTTCAATGTTTACGTTCATGTTCATTTTCGTCCTCATATCGTTGATTGTAAAGCATGGGGGGGTATGGGGCCCTGGTTCCCCTCTGGGCCTGACAACGGAGGACTGGGGAAGCGCAATCCCGTGCTGTTTGAAGCTCTCCCCACTACAAACTTATATTCTCACCTGTCACTCAATCAGCTTTAAAGGCTCAGTCAGACCACGGATCGGTTCAGTTCGGCACCACGTGCCGTTAAAAGATACGGAAATCGGTTCGATCCGTTCACAATAGCAATAAAATTGTAGTCAAATATTAATATAGATAGAATATTGCTAAAAAGAATTACACCATTATACCTACTATATTGGTCGGTCTGTTAGTGACGGTAATTCAACCAGCCGATTTTAAACCGGTAACGAATATTAGAAAATAATTTTTCGGTAACGTGGGAGTTTTTGTATAGTTATTTTTTTCTCTTCCTTCTTCTTGCATTTGGAATCGTTCACGCGATTTTACGATTGTCATAATCAAGGGAAGTCTATGAAAGAAAATCTTATACCGCAGCTTTTTTGGTGTGATCGGTAAATGAGACAGTGCAGAAATACTACGACAACGATATAAAACAAATAAAAAAAAGGAGGAAGGACAGAAAAACTTTCGTAGTTTTTGGCAATCCTGAAAAGTTTGCTGCCAGGATCAGACATCATCATGCATTTGAAGTTATTCTCCTGCTGGAGGAGAAACGCCAGTCCTTCCGGTATCGGGGGTGCAGTTCGAGAAGACGATCTCCAGGTACCGTCATCGATTGAAGATGGTGTTATTCGTGACACTACCGTGAAAAAGCACCTTCATGAATTCGATCTTCAAGAACCCCCAAATATCGAAAGAACAAGACAATGGTTGCAGTTCGCTGCTGCTGTCAGTGGTAAGTTTTCGATGATTTGAAAATGTCGTTTCGAATAGTTCAATGAAAAAAATTGAATCAAAATAGACGAAGATCACGCAACGGTGACTTAGTGCGACATGTTTCTCGGTGTAACCTGCGGATCGATGTACCCAAAGAAAAAACAAAAATAAACGAGTACAAAAAAAAGAAATTCGTTCATCTACGTGAAGTATGCTAATTCGTTAAGAGCAAAATTCGGCGATTCTCATTTCGATTTACTCAACGACAACCGATAGAAATAGTAAAGCAAGACCTTGAATCACTATAGTTCAAAATGTAACGGTCATCTCGTAAGTTCTGTCCTTGGGGTATTTTCATCAAGAGAAAGAAGAAAAAAAAAAAAAAAAGCATGTAGCATCTTGACAGGTACAGAGATTCGTATACATATGTATAGTAGCACTTGTCCGTAGAGCTCCACTCACGATTTTTACATACGTGTCTGTCGTCCGTCTACTTTGAATATTTTGCCCATGTAATAAAAAATATCGTCTTCCTTTTTTCCTCATTCAATTTTTCAAGATTTCTCCCCACTGTCACCGTAATTATTCGATTATACGCCTACATTATTCTAGTATACGTATATAATTATTATATCGATGGAGTTTACAAACGTTAACTAAATTGCTACTTCCTGCACAATAGGTGCGAACAAAAAATGAGAACAAAAAAATTAAATAACAATCAAAAACTTTACCGTCTAAATTCACGTCCGCATTTTTTAATGATGCATTTAGCCTATATCTGCGAATTCTCAGATATATATTTTTTTCTTGTTTGCATATGATTTCATTTATTCATTTATTAATTTTTTTTTTTGTTACTTTTAATTGGCGCCACAACGTTTCTATTTTTTTCACTCGACGTTTTATAAATAACTGTCACTACTAGGATAAATTATTGAACAATATATAACGTGTATTTATGTATGTATATAAGTATACAGGTATATATCCGCTTCGTAATCCTTGATAGATGAAAGGAATGCGTCTAGAGAAATAAAGACGCAGGTATAATACCATAGGATATATAAATGATCTGATTGATAATGGACCTAAATTAATCCAGCGAGTTTACAAACGAATGTCATCTGTTAATTTTTTTTTTTTTTCTTATTCTCTCTGTAATTTTGCTCCAATTGTAACTATGACGTGGTGTGGTTCAGATCCAGCTTTCTAACACTCTCGCAAAACTAGGATCGCGAATTTAATTAGACTTCATTTTATTCCATGTAGTGGTGGTTATGCGTTTCCACCTAAATACTAGAGTAATTATGTGAAATCAACTAGACGGGTCGAACAGGAAGTCGTTCCAATAATTGAGGGTTATTAACATTACGTGCGTAGGCATATTGTAAGTGCTCGCGGTAATGTTTTATATCTCTTTAAGTCCATAGATAATATGGTAGCAGCTCATCAAACTGCATTCCGATAAAGTAAAAAAACGATAAAAGGAGTAGAAAAAGTACAAGGAATTAAAGAAAAATACATTTACTGAATAGGATTTTCTTCAACTACCTCTAATCGTCGACTAGGGAATCGGAAATTCAGGAACTGGACGTCGCGTCTCATTATCCTCGAGGTTCCATTGATACTATAATCTAACCACCGGAAGAAAGATCAGGATTCGAAGGATGATCAGAAATTCTACCGGTCGTCTGTCAGATCGCAATCGTTACACTTTTATATCATGTACACATACTCGGTTCGAGTTTGTATACATGTATATATCCGAATCGGATCGGTATTCCATTAAAATTGTAAGAACGCGCGCGAAATGAATCGTAAATTAATTCCTGTGTATCGTACATATGTATATGCATGATACAAGTATATATGTACATTCCGTTTAATACCGTAGTACCCTATGTGACCGTTAATCTGCACCGTGAGTATGTGACGTAGAATATCGATACGTAGATAGGTCTAATAACTGCAAGTGGCGTTAACGCCCCGTGGCCGAGATTCTAACGTTCCGAGTGCCGGTGACCTGGTTTCATACGCGTCTTTTCGATCGACAAGACATCCCGGTAAATGCGAGTGTAACGAAACGCGTTACGTTACGTTACGTTACGAACGTTACTTTACTTCACTTTAGTTCACTTTACTGTCCCAGACGATACGTCGCGACGATATAAGGAGGCGTACGGAGCTACCTTCTTCTACCGTGCGGACATTAACGATCACCGAGACACCAGACTGGCTGTCTACTACGTGATATGATTCTCTCTCGTAAGATCCCGCCTGCGTAAAACCGGTTGCGCAATTCTTCAATATACTTGAATTTCACCTGGTTATTTTATCGCTGTTATTTTAAATTTTAGCTCACTTTTGTTTACCGCGTGTGTCTAATGTGACCATGCGATCGAGCGTCTCGACTTGTTGTTCTTTTTTTTTTTTCTACTTTTTTTCTCTCTTTAATTTGGTTAATTTTTTTTATAAATATACACCTAGCATTCCGTATTACGTCCTCGTGAAACCCAGTGCAGGTGGTCCGGCTTTCGAATCCATAAAGACAATAATTGATTATTATTTTTGTTATTGTTGTTATAACCGTAAAGGCAACTTATTTAGTCGGTTGAGTCGGTATTCGCGGTTTACTGTTTTGTCGCACGTGTGCATTATTGTAACTCCGTACACCGCTTTCTCTCGTGATGACGGTCATTCGATCATACATATGTATGTACATACAAACTATGCCGATTTACGATTCACAGGAAATCCCTTCATATGGATAACCCCATGAAAGGTTTTTTTTCTATCTTCTTCTTCTTCTTGTTTTTTTTTCTTTTGCTTACACCGAATCAGATGATCCCTATGGACTCTCCCTCCGCACGATTATGGTCTTAGAAAACTATCAACTATCCAGTCAATCATTAGCTACATTTTAAACGATGCCTACCGGTCTGTCGCATGTCTAATGTCATTTATGGAGCTGGAGTAGATCGTTCGGTAAAACACAGATCGCTATATTGGCAAGTAGAAAATCAGAGATTTATTGTATAAAGGTGTCGTTTTAACTGACCTTTCGCAACTAAGTCGCCGTTGGCGTTTTGTTAAAATAAAAAATAAGAAATAAAAAAAAATGAAACAGATCCATTAAAAATACGATCCGGAATCCGGTTTACTTGTTGCATATAAACCGATTAATGTGAAATAATTAAAATTTTTATTTTTAGCTTGCTTAGGTGTAATGGCGTGCGGTGGTCACCTTGGATGGACTTCACCTGCCCTCCCCCATTTGACGGGACCAGATTCTGAATTTCCAGTTACTAAAGCGGAAGGCGCCTGGGTTGCATCGCTCTATACCCTGGGAGGAATTTTAGCCTCGTTTATAAGCGGTTTTTGCGTCGATCGACTTGGAAGGAAATTTTCATTACTCGCATTTGCTCTACCACAGCTCGCGGGATGGGGGCTTGTTATAGCTGCGAAAAGCGTGGTGACCCTTTATATCGCTAGATTTGTTGCTGGCATAGGTCATGGAGGTATTTATAACGTGGCTGTTATATACCTCGGAGAAATAGCGGATAAGAATATCCGTGGAGCACTTGGTACATTTCTTAAAATGTCTACGAACCTTGGAACGCTCTTCGTTACCGCTGTCGGTGCTTATTTACCGTATTGGCAGTTAAATTTGGTATCCATGGTGGTTCCTTTGACATTTGTAGCAACCTTTGTCTTCATGCCGGAGACACCGTATTTCTTTTTAATCAAAGGAAGAGACGAAGAAGCTGAACAGTCATTGATGAAATTAAGAAGAGTCAATAAACCTGAAAGTGTCAGGGAAGATATCACTACCATGAAAGATGCTGTTATCGAAGGTCAAAGATCGTCGAGAAATGCCATATTTGAACTCGTCGGAACCAAAGGAAATAGAAGAGCCCTTGTTATACTCCTGGGACTTAAAGCCACGCAACAATTTTCTGGACATATGGCAATCGTTGCCTACACACAGGAAATATTCAGTCACAGTGGATCATCTCTTGCTCCGAGTCAAGCCGTAATCGTGCTCGGTGGCGCTCAATTGGTAGCTGGTTTTGTTGCTGCTGGTTTGGTGGATCGCGCCGGAAGACGACCTCTCATGTTGGTTTCGGGAATAGCAGCCGCTCTCGCACTGGCGGTTGAAGGATTGTTTTTTTATCTAAAGTACGAAGCTGAGGTAGACGTTTCATCGTTCACTTGGCTTCCAATCGTTGCTCTGATTGCCTACGAAGTTATGGTTGCTCTAGGTATAGGAACACTGCCTTACGTACTTCTCGGAGAATTATTTCCAACGAATGTCAAGGGTCCAGCTGTGGCCTGTGGTATAATCGTGGGCTCGATATTCGCATTCGCAGTTGGATTGGGATATCAGGCAATAAATTCAGTGGCTGGTATTCACACTACTTTTTGGATATTTGCAATTTGTTGCGCATCAGGAACGATATTCGTATTTTGGCTTACCCCAGAGACCAAGGGAAAAACCTTAGAGGAAATACAAGCGGAATTGAACCCTCCGGCAAAGGTTGTACCGGGTGCCTGAATAACAAATTTTTAAATAACCACACGGAGATGATCTCGAAGGTTCTGGTAAACCCATCCCTTCAATCATACGGGGGTGTATCAGAACGAAAATAAAGCTACTGGACTGGTTAAAAGATTTTTCATTTTGAATAGTTCAGAGTTTACTACTAATAGTCGGAGGGACTGAAGGAGCGAAAGGAATTCATTGAATCAAAGAAGATGAAAAACGTGACGCTGAGAAGACGGATAGATAGAGCCAGTGAGAGAGAGAGAGAAGCAGAAAAGAGAGAGAAAGAACGAGAGAGAGGAAGAGTTGGAGTTGGTGATGCGTCGAGGATAATTTGATAAATCCTTGAAGCGCCCATAAATTTTGACTCGTTAATATATTACCTGTGTTGCCAATTCAATTATGTTTGCACTTGCCAATATTTATTATAAATAAAATGTTATTTATCTGTAAAAATTGAAATTAATACATAGAAAACTTGTATACAGGAGTAAGCGGGGCAAATCGGATCTCTGTGTCAAAACGTACAATTTTTCTCCCCGCGTCATTGAAAAATGAAAAATCGTCTACTTTTGTTACAGAGATTAAATTTTTGGAATGACTTTCCTTTACACGAAAATTGATGTTAAACATTTTTTATCTATTGATTCCTTTGATCCTCTTCCTTGGTCTTATTTTAATTTCACTTTGTCTCTTCGATTTTGAATACTCCAGTCCCCGAGGCAGCTAATAACGATAACGAAAAATCTAAACTCACCTTGTCAATCGTTCGTATATACCATCTAGTTGTAACGGTCGAATAGACCCGCAGGCATCAACTTCCGATTGCCGAACATCCGCATTGCCTTCAGCACGTTTACATATCCTGATATTTATGTACCTCGTTTTACACGTCATGCATTGCGTTTGTATTATAACAAATCAACTTCAAGCTTATAACGTGAGCCTGCAGTTACGAATTATATTGACCGCGACAACACACGGCCTCGTCGTTCGTTTAAACTAACTTAATCTTTATCATCCATTGTTAATAAGGTTAATTAATTTTAATTTTAATTACGATTCATAACAAGCGACCTGAATTATAATTAAGCATATTTAATAACAGCGACGTATTTTCGGCACGTAAGATAAAACACACCCCGCCGTACGAAAGGATTTCTTCTCGTTCGTGGCGATGAAAGACGATGGAACAACAAAAAAGAGGGAAACTGGAACAAAAAAGAAGTGCAGGAGCGGGAAATTCAGGTGGACTGGGTCTTGATATATCTTATTGGAGGGTGGATGGTAAAACAAACGAAATATCTCGGATGCCGTCAACGTATTAATTATATCGTCAGCATAATCAGAAGTACGTTCGTGTCTATGAAAAAAGTAAACTTTCTATATCTGCACAGTCAAGGGTGGAATAGAAAAGACAAGAGTAGGTATTTTCAAGGAACTGGATGAGATAATCGAATGACATCTAATTAGTGAGAAAATATCGTTTCGTGCTTAATCTGATCATAGCAGTAGAGTAATCGGGAAATGTAGATACACGTAGCTTTTAGGTTCTACGCAAAAATAATTATAATAATTATAATAATAACAAGAACAACAACTCGCATAAATCGAACTCGTCAATTGTTCATTTTCATTGAATAATTTCAAAGCCAGACCTCCTCATCCGCGAAGAGACCTTGTTAAATACAACGATATCTATGCGGTTTGATATCTGAAGTAACAAAAAGGAAGCAGAAGAAACAAAACACTTTAGCCCTCAGTTTTTATTTCTTTTCCTTTTCTTTTTTTATGTACATTCTACGTACTTGAAACATCTGTAAAATAACGATGATAATAACAACGATCTTCGTTAATCAAATTACCAGGTATTTATTGTATAAGGATTTATCCTTCGAGGACGATGAGCCGTTCAATATCGATCACCTGCAATCATCAGGTGCACACAAACGGAGAGCAATAAGATTCACGATGTTCTGATTTATATACCCATTTCCGAGTCAATCAATTAAATCCTCTTTGGTAATCGACTCGACCAATAAATTCCTACACACAAATAATATGTCTTTTTTCCCTCAATTTCTTAACACATCAAATCTAATCGCTTTAATCGTTGTCAACAAATGCTGTTCATCAATTTCTGTCACAGATTCTACTGTTTCTTTGGCTATCTATTTATTCATCTATTTTTTATGGGGGGTAGAATTAGCTGATAGGTTACAGTAAATAGTCAATATAGGCTAGACATTAGTACCAAAATATACCTATCTGCTTTCAATTCGAACAAAGCCAAAACAAGTAGATATCTTTATTCGACCTAGTCATCTTCAGCCATGATGAATTTCTATCCAACGTATTTTTATCAAACTCATCGCTGTCCAAAACTTGTGATATATTGCCGCGCTATACGTTCAACAACTGATCATTGTTAGGACGATACATCGAATAAACATTGCTAACAATAAGAGGGGGGAAAAAAAACGAAAAAGACGAAGAATCGAATCACAATGATAGACTATATCTATATAAATATCAGTATCTATATATTCTACTTTTTTTCTGCTATCTCGAATCTAATGTCTAATGGGATTTATTATACGCTTAAATCCGAGAGCAATAATGTACAACATGTTATATAGTTTTGTCTTGAATCTTTTTCTATTTGTTTTTTTTTCTGTTTATTTTATGTTGTTAATTTTCTTTTAAGGCGTTGAACCTTCATCATCCGTTGGATGTGTGGTGATATTTTATATTACAGTGGTAGTGGTAATATAAACCGGACCTAATTTCATGCAGTTTTATGAGGTGGACGTGTACACTTCTACTTCAGGGGTTTTTATACTACATGTCACTAGTTCGTCGTTCATTTTATGTACCTTTAGTATACCGTAACTCGTCGTATAAGGGTATTACCAGGGGTTAAAAGATCATCCAACGTATGGGGTATAACGGTCAGAAAAATACTGGACACCACGTCAAAGACGGAACTGGCTAAGTGGAGGAATACCATGAAAACACCTAAAACTGGGCCTAATCCTACCCCAGCGGTAACATCCCATAGCGTAGCGTAATATCCTACCTCGAAATTGGAAATACATGCGACAGTGCTTCAGGTTTTATTATATACCTAAGAGAAAATTGGCTAATACATGTTATCCGATGTACGAGTCCGTCAGGCCATGTCCAAATGGTAGAGAAAACGAAAAAAATCTGTAATTACTTCGTTCGATTTACCTAATAAAAATTGTGCCATTTATTGATAAATTCTGTTATAATTGGAAAGGAAAAACGACGGAATATAAATGGAGAATATTTACCGCAAAATCGGTAAAATAAATTGGCACAGTTTATACGCGAAGAAGGATGTCCTCGTATATACATATAGGAATGACATGTGCATTGACGATCGCTGTTCGTATTGGCGATTGATAATTGACAATCGAGAACAGTATAGTCAGTAGCTTGACTGATGGAATTTAAGTAGTAGTGTTGAAATTATACACGTACGTATATGTGGATTCGTGTAATAAACCGGAAATTAAAACTAGTACCGTACACTGTGATCAGATTATACAGTTTATGTACACGTCAATTAAGCATTGCATGTACGTACTTATGCCTGTACACATACTATATACGTACATCTATGTGCGGAGACAGGGACAAGGCCGAACGTCGTGATGCGAACGCATTGATTTTCATTCTTTGAACGTCAATCCACGTCAGTGATTTTCATAAACCGATTACGTTTCCACCTGATTCACCAAAACCTAAATACCACATAAACAATATACATTATATGTATTTAATGGAAAATCCGTATGAAATTTCACCATTAAACCCATAACACCAAAAACGTCTCATATGTACCGTGCGGGCGTGTAAATCCATCTGATGCCAGCTAATATCTTGATCCCAACCCCGAGAAATAATATCCTCCTCGTATATATAGACGTAATAAACGATATTCCGGGGTTGGTGATAGTCGAGCCGTACCACGTGGACGAGGATAAGGGAAACTGAGAGGGCGAGGTCTGCCCAGTGTGTGTTTACTTTGGAAGTTTGACAATTTAGTTGATTGCGACCCGTTAGACCCACGGTCCAATCTCATCCGTTGCATCTTTCGTTTCTCTGTTTTATTTTATTTTTTTACTTTTTCCATTTTTCTTTCTGTTTTTCTGTTTTTTTGTTTTTGGCTTTATTTTTCTTCTGATTTCCAAACTAATTCCCCCTCCCTCTGCCCCCCCCCCCCCCTATCACTGTATATACATATATAGGTGCCACCACTTGTGAGTTGCCAGAACTATTGGAATGACACCGAAAAACAAATTGGAATAAGACACTCCTAGCTCGTGTATATATGCGCATGATTGCCCAATAATTGTACAGTCGAACGACGATCTTATCGATTTTTTTCTTATTTCTTTCATTCTTTTTTTCTCTCTATTTTTTTGTTTTTATTTCTTTGCTTTCTCTTCGTTTATCTTAATAATGTGATATTATCGGGGATGATACGGGTATAGACAAAGTTTACAGAAAAAATTTTTCACTTGTTTATTCGTTTGAACAATATACAATATCTCGCGGGTGTGGACGGAACATTTCTTATCGAAACGGATTGAATTTCTTATCGCTTAAGCGATTGTTAAGAAATTTATAACGCGTGTATGTGGCGTGGAAGAAAAAATGGATGCAACGTGCATGGGCACATTGTTGTGACGAAATCATGGATATTATTTATTTATTTGTTTGTTTGTTTATTGAATTTATTTTTCATCGCAATCGTTAGGTAATTGATTTCCACCGCGATTAACATGGATGTAGACGACATGGTAATATAATGAATATATGATAGCCTCAAACCAAGCGCCCGGATGTCTTTTGCGGTAGTTTGATTACCTTATTTATACCATTCTACGTTTACCGTTTACCATTTATACCAACAGGCAGTGACAGCCCCATTACCGAATGCTAATATAAGAATCCTCGGCCCCCCCAGACCCCTCTCTCTATAACATTGCACACTTGGAGAATTGTGCCTCATTGCACAAAACGAAGGAAATGCTCTTTCCACTGCATACATTATATTCTAGTTATTATTATTATTATTATCATTATTTGTTCGCCTTTCATTTCGTTAATCTCGGATATCATGATTACGTTATTAATAATACTTCTATACGTGTACCTATAATGGGCGCAACCAATTAAATTTTTTTGTTCTTTGGTTTCAATTTTTTAAGGTGTCGAAAGAGTGGAGGTGAAGGTACGCATGGTGGGGAGGAAACAAAAAAGGAAATAAAATAATTTAATGATAAATGAATAGCTAATCAAGATTCTTGGCGGTTACCCAGCAAATGTAGGTATATAAGTATTGGCACTCACGAATAAAACTTTGAAGAGTTTTAACTTTTGAAATTAAGATTTTAAAAAGTTAACTCTGACAACTTAACGCAAAATCGATGATGAGGATGAGGGTTGGGAGAAAAATACGATTTCATCTTTTCTCGTACATAGATATGTTAATCTTTGGGATAAGATTGGAAAAAATTAGGGACAGAAAATATCAGACAGATAATGCTGTAAATTGTTCGAATTCGAATATGGACGGTATACAGGTATCTGTGCAGTATTTTGGGGTTGAAGATTCATCTTGACTGAAATGAGAGAAAAAAACAGAAACAGCTAAGAGAAAAATTGGAGAAGGGGATGGAAAAAAAATAAAACATAAGATAACGAAAAAAAAATGTAATAAGTAAAAAACTGACGGCGGGTTGCCAAGCACCGTAAATCAGTCTTCTTAGTGTTTCGAATCTTTCTGCAGTACTCCCAACGTACGTTAGAGTCAAGAAACTAACCATGTTAGTTTTCCGTTCTCTAACGTTGCCAGGATTCTCTGTTACACTACCAAGTCAACTACGTGGATATGTATTTTAATTCTTTTTTGTCCATGCATTCTCACTTCGCGTATTGGCTCCAGACAATCCAAACCTCATACCACGAAAACTTGGATGAAAATAAACGTCAAAGATTTATCTAGTACGGATTTTGTTGGTTTTTTTATTTTCTGATTTCAATCTTCTTTTATTTTTGTTTCGGATTCAAATTTTAGTTCAAAGATTGTTAACGGGTCGAGTGAAATCGTCATTCATTTTGATTAATCATCGATAACTTTTTCGTACATGACTCACGTCAGGGTCGCATAGGGGGATATCAATTTTTTTCCGTCTTTCTTTCTTTCGCTCTTACTTCTGTGATGTTGAAACTGCGGAGGATGCAGTGCAAGCACATTGCGGGAAAAGACGAAATCTCTGGTGTCAAATGAGAGTCCATCAAATAAAGATGCAAATTTTCAACCACATCTAAAGCCACATCTTCCACACCCCATTCTCGCTTTCCACCCGTCATCATCGCATTCGTGGAGTTCTGCTAAAATAAGCATATTCCACGTGGCCCACCACATCCCGAGCTCCTTCTTCTTCTCCTTTTTCTTCTACTTCTCCCGCTTCTTTTTCTTCTTCTTCTTCTTTTTCGAAGGCTTTTTCAACCTTCTTCAACGACTTCTATATACATACTCCGCATTGAGATGCACTTGGAATCATAATAGCAGACACCCCGTGCATGCTAATGGAAAATGTCAAACGAGTCTATGGACGTTATGGTGGTGGTTTGGTATCTTACGGTTATTCAGTTCTTCATGAATTCAAAGGGTAGATTTGCCTTAAAATTTCGTAATAATTAGCAGAGTTGGCGAGCTATCGAACGGTGATTACAATTTACGATTTCTGATCATTAACACTTAATTATGCATGAAATTAATTCTTTCTTTTTTCTTTTTTATTATCTTATCACCAAAATACCAAATGAACAAACGATATTAAAATAAAAATATAAAAATATATTAGTCCGAAAGCTGCGAGGGGGTGGTAAAAAGAAATCTCATTCATAAATTTCCCGTTTCATGCATACGAAATGATCGCGCATCGTGCGCGCCATTTGCTAGATATTTTTGCCCCGGTCGTATTCCTTCTCGCTTATTATCCCTTTGTTTTGTATTCTTTTTTATTGTAATTTTCTTTTCTTTTTTTTTCTAATTGTCTCATTGTTTTTTTTTCCGGTTCTTATATTCTTTTTCTCCGGCAGGTCTGTTTTAATTTACTTTCGCACCCTCTCTCTTTTTTTTTTTCTTCTTTTTATCTTCTAGTCAGATTCATATTTTTCTATAATTACTCACCCCCGCGTCCTTTCAAGTTCTAGGGGCTGGGAGATTGAAAATAAAAGTGAAAGGAAGATGAAAAACAAAAAAAATAGAATACATATATAGAAATGAAATAGGATTTCTCATTATACGCCACATTTACGTGTGGTTTGGATTTTTTCTCTTTTCCCATTTTTCTCTTCCTTCTTTTACGTCTATGTGCTGGTCACCCGAAAGCTCGAACAAATTTCATTCCCTATATAAAGAAACTATTTTATTTCCATTTTTATATTTTTTTATTATCAACAAAGTTCATCGAGTCAATGTTATATACTCGAGGCGTAAGTTTTGTTGCAACGTTCATATGTAATAACGTGTTATATGTGGATCAAAAACACTGCACGTGGGGGAGGGCGGGCGGGAGGGAGGGAGGGGGGGTGAAGTAAATCATGATATATTACGTGTGCGGGTATAAAAAGATTTTATCCACTTTGGCTTCTGTCGGATGTGGATATCCGTACGTGATTTAATATAAATGTGTACATACATTTCTGCGGCTTGGATTTTAGAACGTATTGTGAAATTGCGACTCCATCACGTTTAGATCGTTTTTATTTTATTTTTTTTATTTTTTTTCGGATCAGTCTTTTGTTTTATACATACCAGATTTGTTGCAATGATCAGTAAGGTTGTGGGTAAAAGCGATATTGTAGATTCTTACCTATATGGGTGGGTATACGTATGTCTACACATGTGAGATTAGGTATACATATCAGAAAAGTGAAATAAGAATAATAAGATAAAAAATAAGAAGAGAAATGGAATACGCTGGGTTCTAAAGAATGACAAATGGCAGCGTTGACGACGTGCGCGATGAGATTTTTGTGTGCACCGTTGGACTTGATGCGTTCAACGCCGCAGGAATATTTAATATTATGTTACCTCGTTTCTCATACCCCATCCAAAAAGAAACCACCCCTTACCTCCTCCAACTCTCCTTAACCTTACCAACCCCGAGCCCGCTCCACCCCATTCCACCCTTCAAGGATCTAAGCGACGTTCGAGATTTGGTGGACATAAGGGCGAAACGTGACGGGATCCCAAAATGGCACAACTATAATGTATACACACGTTATAATACGACATCAAACACGTGCGGCAGGTGCTTATTTTATCTTTATCTCTATGATTCTTTTACACTTTTTTTGGATTTTTGTAGTTCTTTTACTCAGCCAGCTCGGACAGTGAGGTGTCGACAACGATTCTCTACATGCACTTCGATGTTCCGAAGTTGAAGGAAAAAAACTCTCATTCCGTTGAATTTTGAATTAGCGAAAATAATAGGAAAGAAAATTTTCCGATCACCTGAGTTTCCGAAGATTTCCAATTCTCATAGTTATAATAAGTATAGCGCGTAGCATCACCTAAACCGCGCTGCACCGGGTGTTCGATGGCGTATTATATATCCAGGCAAAGTAATAAGAAGCTTCGGAAAAGGTCATTACCGCGTCTTCCAGACAAATGAGCGAGGATTGGCGTGACTTGGATGTTGACGGTGGTTGGGGTAGTTTGGGTATAGAGGTGGTGGCATGTCGCGGAGACGTGTGTCGCAGAAAATTGCGAGGGTATGAGAATCGGTGGAGGGAAGGTGGTTGTGACTGACTGGAGAGACGCTGTGAAGGGAAGACAGATGTCCAACGTCAGGGGGAGAATCGAAAAGTTATTTAAACGGAGAGCTTGCCCGACTATAGAGAGGAGGGTGGTATGAAAAAAGGGAATAAAGAATAAGACAAAAAAAATAAACAAGACAAATAAGGTGATCGGTAAGTAGTGGGTCGAGGAGAAGGAGGAAAGAAACAATGATTTTTTCATCGGTCATCAGATCCATCTGTGATAATAAAAATGTTATCAATTTATAGCGGAGAACACCTTCGATGCGTACGTATTTAGTAAAGAAGAAGAAAAGATAAAAAAAAAGACACTCACGCAAATACACCCGTTGTTATTCTATTTCATTTTTTCCCCGACGCGGACGCATGCCGACGTCCAACTTGACGTCTACGTTCTACAGTTCCTTTTTCTATTTCTTCTACGTTCATTCGGGTACGAGGCACGTTTCGGCTGTAAATGGTTCTTTAATAAATCATTGAGCCCTTCGTATATAGAGCTGCAACGTCCTGTAACCTTTCGTAGGTTCAACGGGCGTGGGTGGAAAGGAGGAGGGGGGAGGGGTTTATCCCTGTTTTATTTCATTTTACCTCTTTCTTTTTTGCGTTTTCTTTTTGTACCCTCCACCTCTATCCCGCCCCTTTTTTTCTCACGGAAGAATTTTGTATACATAAAGAGAAAATGCAGCAGCGGTAGAGGCTATTAAATGCCATGGAATAATAAATTAGCTACTCTAAGCTGCAGTATTATTTCTTTTAGTTTCTCGTTAAAATCCATAAAGCTGTTTACCATATTTCATATTTACTTCTTTTGTATGTTTGTCTGTTTATTTTATTTTTTTTTTTGTTTTTCGTTTGTTCTTTACTTCCCCCATCCTTTGACAATTTTTATTCGATTTTTCTCAACCCTTTTGGGCGAGCACTTTCATTGATGGAATCGCTCGGGACTTTGGAAAGACACGTGAAGATAAAATACTGGAAATCTATATTCTTATACGGACGGTATATCCATACTTTTACGCTCGGACAGAGTAATCTACATTTTTCCATTTAATGTAACACCCATTTCATTCCTTGCATATATATAGGTACGTATATATGCAGTGTGGGGAGAAAGTATAAGAAAGAAAGAAAAAGGATAGAGAGTTACTAAACGTGCAGTACCGATATATACGTATATATTTGTACACTTGGCAGACAAATCGAAGGATCTTTATCAAGCTTCAGTTGCGGGTGCGGCACGTAGCCAAATAATATGTAACTAATTTTCCAGTACCAACCCCAGTTTCGTATTTACTTTCCGCTCCGACATCGCCATCTGAATACGCATACTTGCGCAGTCACTGGGGCGGTGTGCAGATGTTCGACAAGAAATTATGAAAATTTGAAATATTGTCGTAAATAAAATCGTATTGCAACGTTCCCCCATGAGTACGAGTATACCTATACGTGTATGCCATGGTATATCCGATACACGTATACATACGTATAAATGTGTAGAATTTTGAAACACTGGCAAAGGTGTACGCCCTTTACCTGTCAATTTTATTAAACGAAATTTAAAGGCTGAAACGGCTGCACCGCGTGAATGTTTTTTAAAAAGTGTTTGCTGTATGTGTACCACTTTTTTTTTTCATTCTTTTTTATTATTATTTCCTCACGCCACCATGCGAGCTACGCAAGGGTGGCAAATGATGATGGTAATAAATCGATCAAAGAATTTCCGGAAATTAAATCAGTCTGAATTTTTATTTTAAAAATTGGCGAACCATGTGTAATATAAAATTTATTTTTATCGGAGCCTGTGCAAATACTTCAGGAGAATTGTTCTGTTTTTTTTTACCGCCAAATTCGTTCGATCTTCTAATGGTAATCTAAGTAGCGTTTTTTAGTTTTCGATAAATACTTACGTATACCGATTTACTGAATACACATGCGTGTATTACGAATGAGGTAATGATTATGCTTATGCCTTACGTAGTAAAAGGCTGTAGGTGCAGAACCTCAAAGTTAGTAGCTCGCTGAGACATCAAAGCAAAGTGACGACGACGCAACATGGCGTTAGGGGGTGAACACGAAGACGTGTGCTGAATGTAGCGGCCAGACTTCATGTAAATATCTAACCTGCAGTACCGCACCGGTTACGTATACGTATAGAGGTAGAACTACACAACGATATCTGCCGAATAATCCTTACGTGTCAGAAGAATCAGTAAAGAATAAGAAGAATGAAAAAAGATCAGTAGTAGTCGGACGATGTGCCCTCCGAAGTTTTTTACACTAACTGCATAAAAAGGACACCGGGAAAAGGACACTTCTAAAATATATATATACGTATACCCTTGGCAAAGCGAAAAGTTACATAACTGAATTTATTTTATACTCCTGCAGACCTGCCCTGGCTACATGCGTGGAATAAAACAAACCTTTGTTCTTCATTACGTACTTTTTCCCTCCGCACACTCGATCCTGCAGAAAAAAACAGGGTGAGCAAAATTTTTGTACATCAAAACTCAAAGAATCTACTTCACTTCGGAAGGTGTGAAAAAAAAAAATCATCACTGCAGTGAGTTCGATATGTCCGGTGAAAAAAAAAAGAAAAGAAAACATCAGCTGGATGATTTATACTGGAACGCGGGACCTTCTATCCATTCTTCATCTTTCTCTTTGTTCCTGTTCTTCTTGTTCGTATTATTCTGATTTCGATTACACCAGAACTTATTTTGGAAGACCTTAGCCGACGCCAGGTGATGTCTTCTTTTCGTCGTATGTATATGTCGCCCGAGTAAGCCCTCGGGGAACGCAGCGTTTAATTTCACGCTGTTGGTTGCAGAAACTTCAGGAACGTACGGGGTGCGCCTTACCCAACGGAATATAGTATACCTATCACAGCATCACTCATCTTGCCTTTAACATTTCCTCTTGTCCTTCAGGCTATACGCGAAGCAAATCAAAGACATCCCTTTCCAAATTACCATTGAAAAGAAGAATCATTTTGCCTCTTCTTATGAATCATTCGATTCCATTTCACGTCTTCTATACCGTTCACATCTCAATATCCCAAGGATTCCATCCTTGACCTTGAAGGGTTTTTTTTTTTATACGAGGAAATAAAATGTCCACCCACCTCGGATTCATGCTATGTATGACGGTTAATTGTGCGTGAGTGTATCCAAAGATGAGCACATCACAGTATCACGACAACGACAATAATAATCATAATAATGGTGATGATAATAATTTGTGGATGGGCATTATTTAGCGGGAATGGATCCCCGGGACGCGCGGCCCGTTGGTTCGGGTGTATATGAAGCGAAAATTAATACTCTGGTGTCTCTTCATGTTGGTGGTGGGAGGGAAAAGCTAATCGCGTTTCACTCCCTCTTCATCTTCAGTACCCCCCGGTACCCCGACGTATTCTCGATGCTTTTACCCTACTACAGTTGGGTTGTGTGTTGCGGCCTGTATGGTACAGCTGGTCGTATATATACGCGCGTTACTGTGCGAAGCACACTATCAAAATATACCAACAATGTACCTTCTAACACACTAATTTCTTATACACAGACTCACCACTACCCTTCTCAATCTTGCTTGTTGGGCTTTGGGTTGGGTTTGAGTCGTGGGTTTGAGGATATATAGGAGGGAAAAAGGGAAGGCTGCTGCACAGGGTTCCGAGAGCTAACCAAATTGTCCCGTCGCGTTCTGACGCCGGAATACAAAGAGAACGTGCAGGACTAGCATGGGGGGATATCCTGGAAATGAGGGAGAGGTAAGACAAGACCGACGGGGGTGCGGAAGGAAGAAGTAAAAAAAATAAAACAAAATAAATACACCGGCAAAGGAAAACGTGAAAATTAATAAAAAATAAAAAAAAAAAAAACGAATTAGAAAAAGGAAAGAAGACTCGTCACTCATTGCTCAGGTTCCTCTTTCCCGACAGGTTGTACAATATAATACGTTGTGAAAAGGAAAATTTTTCTACGATAACGAGGTGAAATATATTTTCGCTAGGACGAAGAAAAAAAAATATACAAAAAAACAGAATCAAGTACGCGTTTCCGAATTCGATGGGATGTGGGCATTTGTACGAGTGGAGTTTCGGTTCGAGGAGCTTCGCGTTACGGGACGTATCAGGGGGATGATGGCGAGCTGGTTCGAAGAGGGGAGGTGACCCCTTCGAAAGTCGTGCATGTCCCTAACTCAGTGTGAGATATGGACTTCCTGAGACATAGATTAGCTGCCACGGACTTGTCTGTTCCGTACTTTGTAGTATATCCAAGTGGGAGAATGCGACGAAAGTCCAAAGGTTCGGTCGACGAGGGTGTGTAGTTTGTGTACCGCGCCATTTATGTTTGAAGAATATCAACCGTGCACCGTATTGTCCTGCACAAGTATTAGCCCCGCCTAGCGCACACGGTTGTAATTCGTTTATACGCTTTATGCGGATAAGGTGGATCAAACGACAAACTTGCATGTTCGGTCTCTGATATCCAAAGTTGCAAAGCTCCGATGCACTACGTTTTGAGGTCTGAGGGTTAGGCGGTCTTCTTCCTGCGTTTATATAACTGCTCCTACACACTGAATATCGGTTGAACCTTATGCGACTGCGACGAAACACTTCCGTTTTGTTCTTACTAAATACGTACGCGTGGTATACACGTATGCGTGTCATACATACGAAGAGGAAGACGAGTGATACGTATACATATAGATAGATATTTTAGCATGCACCATACCCAAAGCATATAAGCTCTTCAGACAATCCCTTTCCAAGCAACGGTGGTGCTCATGCACGATGCCCAACGCTTTGGTATATGTAAAGGTAGATCCTGAAAGATTTCACAAGGATATAGGCGAAGTGCCTCCCCTCACGTCGTTTGATAAAACTTGTTCAAAAACTTTGGCGGAAGAGTGTTAGAAAAAAGAAGTAGAAAAAAAAATAAAACATAAAACAAATGAAAGAAAAACACAAAAAACAATAAACAAAATAAAACAACGCGACAACAAGAGAGAGAGAGGAAGAGGAAGAGAAAGAAATGGGAAAGAGATGAAGGAATAAAATGCAATAAGGCGTATATAGAGACGTACGTGAGGTAGATGGAGAGTAGAATGGGTATATGGTGCTTTTCTACGGTAGAAGAGCTACTCGAAACTTCATCATATCTGAAAAACTCATTCTCTCTCTATGTATTCTGGCACCTTGAGAAAGAGATTCTCAACGAGAGACATTCGCTCTAAAATATTTTTCGAACTTTCCTCTATCCTCACCTCTTCTTTCCAAGGGGAGGTTTTCTACTTCTTGGCAATCTCTCTTTGGTTATATGTGTTTACCTACACATACGTAATATACATATACACGCACACCTATATACACCTAGTTTTGCACACCGACAGAATGGCAGGCAGCCTACGTCAACGTATACACGAGAACGGGAACGGGAACGGGAACGGGAACCCCAGCAGGAATTGGGCACGCGCGCACCCCTAACGCAATCGTCTCTAGTCGTACGCGTCGTCCCGATCCCTTCACCCCCCTCATTTCTCCCTTTTTTCCCTCTTTTCCTATTTCTCTCTCTCATTCTCTCCGGCAATTCTTTTTTTTTTCTTTCTTTCTTTCTTCTCTTCCCTTTTTTTTTCTCTATTTACTTTCTTTTCTTTTCTTTTTTTTTTCTTTTTTTTTACTTTTCTCTGAGAGAAAAACGTGACTACCATAGCCGTCCTCCTCCTAGCTGAGGCGGGAATAAACCTCTGGGGACTTTTAGCAGCCAGGGAATGAGGTCTGAGCACATAATTCAGCCATCTCTCGTACCTATCTCATACCTATATAAGGATACCTACATGCCAACTGCGAGAGGGAGGAAAAATATAACTGGAGCGAAATAAGAATAGAGAAAAAATAGAAGAAAGTCAAAAAAAAAGCAACACACAAAATTTTTACTCTTTAGGAAAGTGAAAAGTTGAAAGTGTAACGTAGTAGGGCAAAATTGTGGTATTAGGGTGAAAAAAATGTTTTTTTTTTTTCTTTGTTCCCGTTTCCATTGGGATTGATGTATTTCGATAGTGCGCATTATTATGTGTATCGATATTCACATTTTCCTTTATATTTGCTTAACCCGTTCTAGAACGCGTATAATTTATCTTGCTGCACTGCAGGCCGCCGTGGCTCACTCAGGTAGGCGCCGAGGCGTCTAGACACCAAAGCGTCGCGTCGGTTTGTGGTGGTGGTGGTGGTGGCAGTGGTGGTGCAGTTGCTGCAGCTGGTTTGTGCGGCTAATGGTCACTAAACATGATATGTAGGGAGGCAAAACCTGCGCTAGGCTATCCTATGGGCAGGAAAAGTATGTATAAGAACATTGGATTCCAGAATATGCGAATTAGTCAGGCAAAAACAAAAAAAGAAATAGTAAAAAAATGAAACGTGTAGCCCCTTTATTTCAGACTCTTTTTTTCTCTCTCGTATATACGTTGTAAATGTGTAAAAACGCTTTGCAACGGGCGGAATTTTCTTCCCTGTTGTAATTCACGTGCCGTGTATTTCGATTAGAATTCGGTGTATTATTTTTTATGTGAATAAAATTCGTATATCCACGGGGGGTACCGATCGACTCCCTGATAAATATTCCTCCTGTGATCAGAAACGACGAGTATGTATATAAATTTTTCCTACATCATATACACAAACTATGCACATAACGCGTCGCGATACGCGATGTCCGTTTGCACCGTGCGTGAAATCGTATGCCAGTAGTATAGGTATACGTAGGTACCGCCGCGCCGTGTCCTTATGCAAGTTCTCTTTGGCTCGACGCGCGCGCGCCACAACCAATGCCAAGAGCTTTCTGATTTCTCCAAGGGTTTGATTTAAATAACCTTAGATATGGAAATAAATTGAATTTTTTATCCCCCCCCCCCCTCCCCCCTCTTCCTTCACGCAGCGGGACGATCGCCTAACCAGGAATTCGTGTATATGCCTATACGCACTGTATTGGTTGGCCAAGTGTGCAGTTTGTGGGCTTATGGATTAGGGTGGTTATTGAGTATTCTTTTTTCGAGAGTGATGGAATCTGGATTTGCAAGTTTTTCTAAATTTCCATCATACCTGATGGTTGTTTTAAGGACGATGTTGATTTAATTGAAAAGTAGCTAATTTCTTCCGACACGAAATATAACCCCGCCAAAATAGGAATTGAAACCTATAAGAGATCAAATTGAGAAGTTACATTATGAGTATATTAAAATGAAGTTCATTTATTTGACGTATCGTTGTTATTTTTAGTGGGAAAAAAAAAAGAAAGTATAATTTTTTGAAACAAAATAGTATAAATAAAATGAAGTAAAAATGAAATGCGGGATTCCCCCCGAGGGTTAAATTGCGGCGGCACGCGCGCGGTTGTGCCTTTGGCGCCGAATCGGGGTCTCGAGGATCGATGCGTCGCGGGGTGGCGTCGGCGGCGGCGGTGGCGGCGGCGGCGTCGTCGGCGTCGAGTTCGTGCAGCACACGAATATAATCTGCACCAGGCCCGAGTAGTAGTCCGAACAAAATCAAGATGGCTGCGTGCCCGTCCTAGTCAGTGTCGCAGCGAAATTTCTACCCCGCTTTTTCCCGCCAAGGTGAGTCCCCGTGACGCAAATCGATACGCGATCCTTTTAAATTTTAATTTATACGACTAAGCGACCTATTAAAAATAAACTGCTGAATAGTAACGCGATTAAGAAATTTTTCCGATCATTTCCTCAACCGTAATTCTATCCTATCCTATCCTATACCTCCCTGATTATCATTTTACCTCGTGCTGTTACTACTGCTGCCGCTGGTCGCAACCCTTAGAGACTATAGGAATGCGCGCGCAATTCGTCCTTGAATTCGATGCGATATTCGATGTATCGCGATAATACCTAATTCACGTGCAACTACCTTTTCCCGCCAAAAAAAATAACGTTATAATAATAAACGGAATTAAAAAACTGAAAAATTAATCAACGACTTATCACGTGGAGATGCGTCCTGCGACCTTTTACTGCAACTCTCGAATAACTTCTTCCTTTATAACAATTTTGATAAATTATTCCGAACTGATTTTTCGCTGCTAACCGATCGCCGGTTTCTAAAAATTCCTGTCAAGGAACTCGAATATTTTTTTTTTCTTCCGTTTCTTCAATTTTCATTTCAATCCTTTTTCTTCCTCGCGGTTCCGGTGTGAAGTGCAACGTATAATTTCGGTCTCGTTTCACTAATTCGGTTCAGATACCGGAGAAAACGAAATATGACTGAATAAATAACAGAATATATAAAGAATACACCAACAAGAATTAGTGCCTAACCAGGACGTGCGATCCTAAAATATAAGAAAAATAGAAAATCAACTTTACTCTACAGCTTCGGACGAACCAGTTATACGTCAGGATCACCCTAAAAGGTACAACATTCATGAAATCTTATAATGATTTGTTTTATTTTATAATTTTTTTTTTAATCGTGAAGCGAGAGTTACCCTCGCACGCTTTACAATGGGGTGATTTTTAGGAACGTTTTGCGACTTGAACCTAGTAGGTGTTCGCTGCTACGACTGTACCTGCTACTTCTCACAGTGCAGCAAAAGCCCGCGTCGAGTGTAGTCATATTTTAGCTTAACTACATCGCATCCTTTACTACGTTTATACCCAGAATGGCGCAACGATTCGTTACCGTAATTAGGATCGTTAGCCGCTCAAACTGCGCCCAATGTAGGTATAGGACTCAGTTCGCTATAAATGTGATATTGTACAATATTACAGTGAAATTCAAAAGTTTTCTGCTTGAAAACAACCATTCTCTTTCAAAAGTTCCCATCATACGTATAACATTAGTTAATTCGTTTTACCATGAGACAGATTTTTTTTCGTTCACTTTTTTTTTCCGATCTCGTTTTTCGTTGATTTTATTTTCTATGAAATAATATTTCGTCTGCACTCGAACTTTTGTCCGCTACTGTATTACAGCTTTTCATACAAGAGAAAAACGATACAGACAAAAGACAAGAGTAAATGAGATGAAATGAATGAATGAATTGCAAGTACGTAATTTTTAAAAGCACCATCATTAATCTTTGGATTATCACGTTATCCCAAAGTGCTTGGACGGGAGTTGTAGATTGTGGAAAATAGGTCTACAGAATACCATAGAAAAGCAGATGAAGGAGCAAGCTTTCCCATAACCCTTTCAGATTATTCATCGATCTGTTTTTTCCGTTTTTTCTCCATTCATTTTTTTGTGGTCATTTTTTTTATCCTTCCCTCTTTACAGGGAAGAATTAGTGACGCACGAACTTTTTATCACACCTATCGTCGGGTCAACTTATTTCGCTAACTGACCACACGTGGAAAAAAGCAATCGAACGACCCCCCCCCCACCCCCGTATAGCTCCATATTACGTATGTATTTCTGTCCATATCCATAGAGAAATCTGATAGTCGACAAAAAAATAAACGAATCGAATGAAATGGAAATAGAAAAAACATTCTATCGGATCCATTTCGTTCGATGTGTTTTTGGCGCGTGAATTAGTTGACGTGTCAAAGGGTTGATACGTGATTTATTAGCATCTAACAACTTCGTGTAATCCTCACCACCGAACCGCGCGCGTTATGGAACCTTAAACCCACCTGTGGCTGCACTGTAGCAATAACGGCGTAATTCCGCGTTGGAGACTAATATTATGCATGGATGATGATGATGAGAATAATGATATCAATAACATTATCACACGTGCGAATTAACCATTCGTATTCGAGTCGAATCGCGTATAATATACGTATAAGCGATTGAATATTGCATTTCAGATGTAACGATAATCAGATATTTATATATCTGAAAATTGTTCGATTTTCACTCTGATAAAAATCTGGCATTACATTTTTTCATTTTCTAGTTACGGATCAGGATTAGTACCGAAGAATATAAATTACCTGGTATCTGCACGTACCAATAGTAGAAAAGTTGATCCTTTTTTTAAACAAAAAAATTGTTCGAAAAGTAAAACAAAGGAATTTGAAAACAAAAATGAATAGTTATATGAAGAAAAGTTTTAGCTATATGTATGGGGGATCACCTCATCCACCATAGATTTCGCGTCAGGAGCTTCCAGGGGGTCCAGGGGGATGACCGAGAACGGACAATTTGGCGTATCAGTATTCGTTGGTGACGAGCGCCGGATTGGCCGTCGGAAGTCGGGTCGGGGGGTAGAGGGTTTGGGGTTGGGTTTGGGTTGGGGTTGATCGACGCATCAGTTACCCACCTTCCCCATACCGATGCCATCCGGAGTATAGCTGTACGGATTTACATGCGATTCCAATTACAGATAATCCGCTACCGAAAATTTTTCACCATTCGCGTCGTTGCTGCTGTTGCTACCGTATGGAGAGTGAACTAATCTAACCTACCTTGACTTGACAGCAGCCTGGATAGAAAAAAAAATAAATGAATGAAACAAGAGCAAAAGGAAAAAGGGGAAAAAGACCAGGGAGTAAAAAATCGTCACGCTTTTCCGTCCTCTTTACCCAGATTCGCAATTGATCTCGAAAAGATAATTTTTTCCGAATTACCTTATTCTAGTTTCCTATAAATACTTAGATAGTTTTTCGACCGATCCACTTTCCATCATTAAATTTTTGCCGGTGCGAAATGTTATACGAATATTAAAAAATTTCTCCTCTGTACTCGACGGTCGTTATGTATTTTTTGTTGTTTTTCTTACATTTTTTTTTCTTTTTTTTCGTGTGCCTTCCTTTGCTCATTTTATTTATTAGTACCTACTTTCTCCTTACTCACCACTCCTCGTTAGCAGCCCCCGCCTAATTATGAAATTAATTCGCTCTCGCCTCTTTATACGCATTTTCTACCCCTTTTTTTTTCGTTCCTTTTTTTTCTCACCCCTCTCTCACTCAACCTCCTCGGTTCCAACGGGACTCTACTCTACTCGACTTCACGAAGTTATATATACCTCTTCCACACTCACCCCCTTCAACCCTCACGGTTCAGATAACTTTGGAGGAACTTCTGGGTTTCAGGATGTCCTGAAAGATGGCGCACCCTGTACCATTCGTCCTTTTTTTGACACGCGAAATCCGATTTCCAAAATATCGGTCGATGCACCGATTTGAAATCGGAGAAAAAATTCGAAATCTTCTAATCCTCTTAATTACTCGGCGCGATGCAGATTTACTCAAGTGTTCCTGGCGCGGAAACGGAACGAACGTTTTTGTTCTTTTTCCATCGCACTTTCGATTTTTTCACTCGGCTTATTTTTCTGCACTCTTCTACTTGGGGAGGTATGGAGATTCGCAGAATGAAACGGTTCGTGTCTTCCATCGCGCTTTTCCGGTCTCTCTTCCTTTTACTTCTCAAAATTCTGCCTTTTTTTTTTTTTTAATATTTTCCGTTATACTCAACTGACCACAACCGAATAAAGCGACAAAAATGAGCAGAGGAGTAAAGTCATCTAATCATGTCATGTCGTGCGGTTCAGAGAGAAACTTGAACCCAACCACCCGCTCTAATTAGTGGCGTCGGTGGGATAGCTACGCGTAAGATGCTCCAAGCTAAAGGGGGTGGAAAATAGGTGGGTTTCTAGACTGCTGAAATAATCCTGTTTCCAAAATACATGGTTACCACGGTTTACACAAGCCGTGCGCAGAGCAAAGCTTCTGGTGGTTTTCTTGCAACCAATTTTAATTCTCCACGTACATCGCTGGTTGTTCGTACAAATCCCATGTAAGTTTCTGTATATCGTTGATATTGTTAGTTAATTTTTTTATGCACCGGCTCATGTTTTTTTGTTTGTTTTGTTTTTTGTTACTCCGGTATTATTGTCCTGTTTTATTTTCTCTCTTTCTTCCCCTTTACCTTCCAGCGAGTCCAATTTCGAAAAGAAAATAAAATATTCAAAACCTCATTGCAACCCTCGGTCCATTTTCAGACCGCACGGGTACGCGCATGCACATTTTACGTAGGTAGAAGATAAAAAGATAGAAAAAAAAAGAACGAACATACACGAAAAATATCGGCGGACATTTTGATTTTGTTCTTTTTCTTTTCTCTTTTCTCTCTTTCCTCCTTCACTCGAATAATCGCCGCGTGATCTTCAGGGGATGAAAATTTTATATTGGATGATGAAGATGAGACTTGTACGGATTTGCTCCCGGAATGGAAATCCCTAAAATCCTTTTAAGATGGTTTTAAATGGGCATGACGTCCTCCTTACAATATCACAGGGAAGTTTCAGGTTAAAGACGTCGTCTCGTTGATCGTCGATCATTAGTGTCAGGAAAATATGCCATGGGGTAGATTATTTTGCGGTTCACGTATATTCGCTTACTTATATTATATGTACACCGAATCGAAGAATTTCACAAGAATCTAATCGATAAATATAGCAAAAAGTAGCGGAGGAGATTTACTAAAATAAAACAGTTATCATTCTCAAGGATATAATACGTATAGAGCCATCAGATTTCGACATTGATTCCTGAAAGTTATACGCTTGGAACTGAAATCGCCTACGGTTATACAAAATTTTATCAAACACCGAACCGAAAATGCATATGAAATCGAGGTAAAACAAATGAAACAGCATTATAATAATTATACCTCTAATATAAATTTTTTTTTCACATAAACTAGTGTTCCATTATTATTATTATTATTATTATTATTATCAATATTATTATTACTATATATTTTTCCACTCATTTAATCAATTTTTTTTTATCGTCTCTTCTTCAAACGTACATGTTTTTAGGTGCGCAGTTAGTTCTGTAACTACCTATATATTTTTATATACAATCCAGTTTTGCCAACTCCCAAGGGAAGGTATACGACGAACAGCGACGGGGGTTCCCGCTCTGCTACCTATATGCATGTATATGCCATTGCAGAATTCAATGGGGGCATCTCTGGCTTGGAAGATGATAAATAAATTTTACGATTTCTCGTTACTAAGTCATGAAAGAACGTGGGGGTAGGGAGAGAAAGGGCAAACGATACCGATCTGTAAGCCCTAAAGACAAATCGATGATTCGTAGATATTATATTGTTTAACGAAATGTACTTTTATTATATACGACGTAATTTAAGTCTAATAGATCAATTGTTTCAAACAACTTTCGTATTGTATGAGGGCTGATAAAAAGTTTGAAAACTCCTTTCACTTGGAAGAGAAGTTTCACTTTTTTCCCATTCTCTGTACTGCAGGCATTCAGCGAGCGTTCGATTTTCAAAAAATTTCGTGTATTATTGCGAAAAAAAAAATTACAAAAATTCGAAAGAAAAATTGGCATTCAGTGATTTGTGAAACTTCTGATACATCTTATTTCTGATTACCAAAAAAAAGGTAAGAAAATTTAAATGAATTTTGGCGTCGAAACGCGGACACGAGACTTTTAGGATTTCGAATCACATCATCTCAAGGTTGATATACTCGGAGATATAATTTATTAGAAAAAGTAGAGGGTTTATAAAATGTGTATATACGCGTAGTGGATTATTAATGCAGAACTAATATAACGAGCGTATGGTATGTAAGCTTGTGTTGGTTGTCGTTTTGTAAAAAACGAGTGCAGAAAATGAGTGAGCGGAGGAGAAAAAGAGTAGGTAGGAATAGGGGGAGTATAGAGGTGGATGTATAAAAAAACTTTTCAAATTAGGCGCAAAGGTAAAAACGCTCTTCTGCGAGGTACGCAGCTGTAAAACATGAACGACTGTCATTTAACTTACGTCATTTCCGCAGTCCTCTTTCTCTCTGCCTCTTCCTCATTTTTTCTCTTCCTCTCTCCGCATATTATCTAGTATATAGTAATAAGCGTATAATATAGTAGACTGTAAGTTATATAATGTTATCACGCGGTGGTGGTTGACAAAAACACAAAACGTAAGTTGCCAGATCTACCCGCCCCCCCCCCTCCCATGCCCCCGCGAACCACCGACAAGATAAAAATAACTAAATAAAGAACCATGCAACGATATAATAGCAATAAAAAAAGGCAAAAAAAATCCACCGAATGATGGTGTTCAAATTTTGTTGTATTTTTTGGCGCAGATGTTTGTTTGTTTTTTGTTGTTTTTTGTCGTTCTTTTTCAAAATGATGGTATCTACGTTTATACCTACACTTTTTCATCATTGATAATCTTTACATAATTCAACCACGCTGGTGTGATCGATCGATTAAAAATATATACACATTTTAAAATCCCATGTTGCTGCATTGCGGCAGCCTATTTTATACCATACCTATTTCATCCATCTCTCTCTTTCCTTCTCCGTCTCTTTCTCTTTTACCCTAACACACGTACATACAAAATATATAATTTTTTTCCTTTCGTCTTTTTTCTTTTTATATTCTTTTCTTCTTTTTCTAAACGCTTCTGCTGGGCTTGCGGATATATTGAAACATTTTGAGGTCTCCACGACGGGGTGATCTCGACACTCGCGAACCTTAACCCTCCTACCAACCCCTGAATAAAGAAAAAAACCAAAAACAAACAAAACAAAACAAAAAGAAAACCAAAAAAAAAAACCTTCGGCGCGTTTCCGGCGCGGCCAATATAGGAAGTAGATGCGACAGGCGAGCCCGCACTAAAACAAAATTGTCCTTGCTGAATATTTTATCCCCACTTCCTGCGGGATCCAAGAAGAGGGGAGAACGGGGGTGCGATGTGTAGCTGTAGCTTGGAAGGTAGGAAGGTATCCGGACGAGGAGAAAGGAGGGGGAGGCAAAGACGGGGTCTCCAACCCTACGTATATAAGGGTAGCTGCTCGGGTATCTACAGGGTAGAAGTATAGGGCATCCTATATATAGGGTATAAGGTACAAATGTCTCGGGATCAGGTTATAGCTCTCCCTTTACAAATATTTTTTATTTATTTTTATGCTCTTGCTCTTTTTTTTTTCCTTTTTTGTTCCGTTTTTGTTTCTTCATTTTTTTTCTCCATTTATTTATTCTTTTTCTTTTTCTTTTTCATGTGGGTATTTTATCTTTTTTTTTTCTCTTTATTTTCGGCCTTTCCTAGCTTTTCTTCAGCTTTCTCTCTTTCTCTCTTTTTTCGACCACTTTTTTAAAACCCCTCCTCCCCCTCGCCGTCCTCACAACCTTCTCCCTTACTTTATCCTCTTCCATTTTCCCCCTCAATTTCCTTTTTCATTTTACTTTACTGCCACGTGCTGCTGCTGCTGCTACTGCTGCTGCTACTGCTACTGCTCTTGCTGGTGGTTCCTTCGTTTCATTTCTTACGTTCATGTATTAGGTCAGGCGTATAAATATGTTGTAACATATACATGGATACCATGCATATCCATACAAGGTGATTTTTAGTAGAGTTATTCTCATGCGAAAGGGACCTGATTTATCGAAGGGTACGCGCGACTATTTTCATTCATTCTTTACGCATTATGTACCTCCTCAAATTGCAATTTTTCCTTTTCCTTGTTTTCTAAGCCGTGTGCAGGGAGCATGTCAACGAGATAAAGTATAAGAGAGAGAAGAAAAAGATAGAAAAAAAAGAACAACATTTGAATTCACAAATCGAAATAAAATTTGAGTCCGGGTGCTACAGGAAATCCAAAACAGCCGAATCCAGATACTGGGATATTTTCCTTACCCTACAAGTTTGTTTTTTTTTATTTTTAGACGATGTACACGATTTTCGGATGTGTCGAAATTCAGAACAGAGAAAAACAGAAGCTAGAACCTCAATCTTTCCGAATCCAGAGATCCAAAAAATTGCCTCAAAATGCTTCTTTACATGTATACACTACGTACTTTCAATTGATATTAGAAGAAGAAAAAGAAAGAAAAAAGAAAAAAAAGACAACGTGAGTTTACGTAGCTTTTATATCCGATAATGTGCCGCGGGTGATGCGGAAGTATATAATATGAACGGGTGGCGGCTTCGTTTCGCGGCGTCGAAACGCCTAGGCGTCTAGGATCTGTTTTCAACGGGTTTGCGTGAGACGCCGCGAAGCCTATACAACTTCTCCCGCATATACCTATACAGACACACGTATAACTCCCTCGTGACTTGCACGACCAAGAGAGAGCGAACACTAGCCAGTTTTCTAACTAATCAGTACCTCGCCATACATATCCGCACACAAATATTTTCCAAAAGGTACCGTACATATATATATACACCTGATTCGTACGCGGATCGATGCGGGTACTACGAAACCCCCTTTTCACCCCCGATTTTTTGCTTTTCTTTTTTTTCCTTCTTTCCTCCTGTTTTTACGGTTTGTTGTTTCGTTATACTTTTGTTCGTTCATTTGCTCGCGTATTGTACTTGCACATGCAAATTACCCATTGAAATATGCTTAATCTGCGTGGGATCGGGTTATATAATAACCTATGTGCGTAGGTGCATACCTAGTTATGATATAGAATTGTTGTTTTTACGATTGTATTTTTATTCAGTATTACGTGCACCGCAATTATATCAACCCCTGCACGTTATACAATGCACCTTGCATTTTTACCGTCATTATTATAATCAGGGGTCGGTGGGGCGTGCGAAATTTCTACCTCCAGAGATGAGTTTCACGACACGCGAGTACCACCTGATATGGGGCAAAATTTTGAGGCTTGTCGGGGGAGGGGAAAGGTAAGGCGCGCGTACGTTTCTCTTGTATACCTAAAAGTGCCGGAGGTAAGTTACTCGTGACATTTAGGTGGAAGAAGGACCTCTTGAGAGAGTCGGTAGGAGTTTTATTGCGGGAAATAGCACACGTGCCGGTGCCCTTCTTACTTTAACCACCCCCGCCCAGTTTTCACCTTTCCTCATACACATACATATGTATAAGTTATATACATATGTATATGTACCTATTGTATAATATGTACAACGACAAAATGGCTACCGCAGTGGAATGAAATTTTCCGTAGTTATGAACGACGAGTTTAAAAACTTATATCGTGTCCTCAACTATTTCCTCATTTTATTTATTTCCTTTTTTTTTTTTTCAAAAACGTCTGTACGAAATTGTTTCTTTTTTGTTGCGAAAAATTCGATTGCGAGGAAAAAAAATCGATCGTGACAATAGTAATAATAATAATGCAGTGATACAAATATAAAATTTTGCACTCGGAATTCTCCCGAAGGTGTAGGTTGTAATATCCCTTTTTGCCCTCCGTCCTATAATTTTCATTCCTCGAGACGTACCTCCAATCTTCGGAGTGAAGTTAGCTTTATGGGTACACGAGAGAGCGAAAAAGGGAGAGGGTAGAAGAGTGGATGAGAATTCCTACCTCACCCATTTTTTCGTTTTCATTTTTTTTTTACCTTCATCATTCCGTCCCGTAGGTAACGACCTTATCTTCTTCTATGTCTTCCTATGCGCTCCTCTTCGCTCTGGACTGAAGTTAGATATTTTTTTTTAATAACATCAAATTGGACATCGCGTGACAAAAATCGTGAAAGTTTTCTCCGAAATTTTTCATTTCATTCAGCTCATCTTATTAATTCGCGTATCTCGTTCTCGATATGCAAAAATACAGCAAAAAGTATGTATATTTATAATACCAGAGTAAAAAGAAAAGAATAAGTTGATAGGGAAAAAAAAATTGCAATAATTAAGAATTAAGAAGGATGGAGAATATGGAAAAAAAAAAATTATAATAATAACAATAATACGAAGAGAAGGGAGGAATAAAAATAACGAAAGAAAGAAAAAAAGAAAAGAGAAAAACTGAAACAAAAAAGGAAAAAGAAAAAATGAGACGCGTGGTTGTGGCGCCTCCGCGTCGTCGGAGGTTAATTAGTTCAATCAAATTATGAATATTTAATTCGTTGGTCATTATTCCACCGCGTACCAAAACCCCGAACCCCAACTCCTCTAGGTCCAAGGGGTGATACTATAGGTGGTAGAAATGGAGGGAGGGGGTGGGTGCCCATCGAGAAAAGATAATTGAGCAGCCCGCCCGAAATTAGTTTTTAGGGGTGAAAGTGCCTTATGCTATGAATGCGGAAGAGGATACCGCCACCAAACCAACCTCTTCCCTTACTCATTTCCCTCCATCCCCATTCTCCCTCCCCCCCTTAAGTTTCCT
The DNA here is from genome assembly GCA_963932425.1 of Athalia cordata. Lineage (NCBI taxonomy): Eukaryota > Metazoa > Arthropoda > Insecta > Hymenoptera > Athaliidae > Athalia > Athalia cordata. The sequence continues at coordinate 30,141,611 of OZ010626.1, read as the reverse complement.
GCTGCAGTCGCGCAAAATATTTCCCCAACCATAGAATATAATATAATAATAGCTATGGGGTTGACTTTATGGAAGGGGTTTGTGCAGATTTTTTTCTTTTGTTTTTCAAGAAAAAAAAAATAACAAAACACTATATTATATTTAGCGATTTTAGGTTATACAAATAATACAACACTAATTTTCTTTTTGTTTTTTTTTTGCATTCAACATGGCGGACAACCGATGAGCTTTATAATTATCTATAGATTTTTGTTTTTCTGTACGCGTAGCGGAACTATATATAGTAATAATAATAACGATAGTAATGATAATAATAATAATACGTGAGTATAAGAATTGGCGAGCTTAAGCTATTCAGAAAGCTTGCCCTATTATCATATGAAAGAATTCGATCGTAGCTACAGCTCGGCTTATACCTTATACTGCCTGAAAACCCCATAGGTATAAAATCTTCTTTATATACCATGTAAACCTATGCATACATAGTTATAGGTATACCTTATACGTACAATACTTTCATCTTACGGTACGTCGTTCATCTGGGGAAAGGAGAACTTCGTGGGAGTAGAATGGGCTGAAAGAAGGGGGATGAAGGGTGAGTAGGAAGGGGTGGGTGGGTGGGTTGGTTGAATCCTTTGAGACGAATATTGGCAAATGGGAGACTGAAGCAAGTCGATAACTTCTAGTTCGCTAATTTTATGAGATCGTTTCTCAGTCTCGCGGCAGAATTGTTTTTCTTCTTAAATATATATATACATATATATTATTCGAGCTTTTGTTGATTCAAAATAAAAAGTGAAATAGGGTAAGAAAAATAAATAAATTAGATATGTGTAAAAAATAGAGGCGAGCTGAGAAGAAGACAGCTAAATTGAATAGATGAGTAATACAGAGAAAATGAGAAACCAAACCCACGAGTCAGAAACAAACGACGACGTCGGTGGTGACTATTATCCTAGGATTATATTGGCGTAGTCCAATGACGTCAGACAGACCCGCGGGATCGCGATGAGCTGGTTCAAGGTATATCGTAGAGTAGTGACTCAACCTGGTGACGCTAAGGGTGGAATATATACATGTATACATATACATATATTCATAGTATATATGGAGTCTCGAGAACATTGCGGTAGGTATATAGATATAGATGTATTTGGAGTAACATATCTACTCTTTACCCACCCTTGAAAACTGTCCGCCCCCGTTTTCCTACCGGTATAGCAAGTAGCAAAGATATATATATACGCATATATATGCAGACTATAGTTTTGGAGCTCGCAGCTTTAGCACTGCCGAGTACGAAAGTGTAGACGTAGACTAGAAGAAGAACAACGACGACGTCGACGACGACAAGTCGTAAACGGTAGAGAATTCTCTCTGTATCTCCTTCTATCTTTTGCACTGTAAAGACAGTTGGGGGATGGTCCATTACAAAACAATATTTGGCACTCCGTTTTCTCACCTACAAACTCCCACAGCTTTTCTCTATCTCTATCTCTATTTCTGTTTCGGTATTAAGAATGGGAGGGGCAAGAGGGGAGGGACTATTTTCTAGCGTTTCTAGTCCTCATACTCCAACATTTTCTACGCCATGTATCTACCTACATACAATACACACGGTGTTGTGTCGTCATTGCGCACATCCCTCTCTTCTTTACCACCCTCTCATCCCTTATACAGCTCGCAAGGGTTTATGACTTTCTTATTACGCGTCCTCTCTACCGTACCATCCCCAGTTTTCCTTTCAGGGTTGGTACGGCACATGGGAGGGAGGAGAAAGAGAGAGGGTGGGAGGTGTGCCACCGGTAGATCCTCCCCACTTTAACTCCCACTTTTAACCCCCTTTTTACGTATACAGAGTAACTCATACGCACGTATACATCTAATACATGGAAACTATAGTTGTTCTACTAGACCCCTGGTAGTGTCTGCCTGATGTAGATGCTACCGCGGTGTCAGGTTTGGGTTTGGGTTTACGTTTGGGTTTGGGACTCCAAAGGGGGTGTAGCTAGGGTACGTTGGAAGGTCAGAGGAAGGAGGAGGTAGCAGTCAGCTAGCGCGTGTCCTGGGTCCTCGACCCTAATGCCTATTTATTGCGGGGGTTTCCGTGTTCGCAGGGGGGAATAAAGGGGGCGAGAAGTAGGTGGTGGGTTCCGTATTCCCGCGTCCTACAGGAATACATGACGTACCGTTGAATAAATGTGTGTGTGGGTGCGGGTACACCGTTCTATGTTTATAGCTACCTACTGATAGCGAAGTAAGGTGCAGGAGAGCCCAGGAAAAGGGGGAGGAGGAAGGGGAGGAGGCTCACCGTCACTCGTTACTTAGGCTTCGAAGTGTCTCTTCCAATTTCGGTATATTCTCTAGGCCACCTGCAAGTTATCTGAATAGTGGCCACCCTTACTTAACCGACACACCCTCGCTTCTTCGAAGAACACTCCCCCTGATCCGCTTTATGTTTTTTCTTTTTTTTTTGTCATTTTTATTTTTATTATATTTTATTTTTTTTCTCATTCAACGACGGATCGATTATGGTAAGATTATTTTCTTATAGGCTGGTCTCATTATCATTTTTAAGAATCGCAAATTAAGAGAGATTGAAAAATAGTATGAATTGGATTGGAGACATTTGAACTCAAGAATTTTGAACTTCGAAGAAATTTTATCACCTAATTTTACATCAATTTCAGTTAAAATAAGGCGATAAGCGGCATTTGAATTACTCCGAGTGACTTGTTCGGGTTATTTATGAATCAGTTGAAATCCTCGTATCGATTTGAGTTACACGTAACTTTGAGTGGCTTTAAAGTGAATTTTTTTTCTCTCTCTTTGAACTGAACATCAAATGATCACATTTGAATTATTCTGAGTCTGACAACGAGTAACTTCACATTATTGACGAGTCAGTTCGAATTATAGAATATGAAAAAAAAACATTTCAATCGCTCAAAGGGTCTTTAGCATGAACTTCGATCACTTTAACCATAAATATATAGATATGCTTTACCCGACTGTCCCGACTCAATCTCGATACAATTTCGAATGACTTCTCACGACTGCTCACCGTAATAAATGCACTTGACATTTGGAGTGGCGAATTACCTTTCGTTAAATCAAATGCGAGTAAAACGAAGAAACGAAAGTAAAAGAATTTTCGTACACCTTTTTATTTCTCGATTTTGTTCTTTTTTTTTTTTCATTACAATTTTTCGTAGTGTTCAAAATGGCGCGCATGCTCCTATAACTCCCCCTATCATTCCTTCCTTCGCTAACCCCTGTAGGGAATTTGAAAACATGGTCGTAAAACCGTTACTCGGTGTTGGTGCGAGTCAGGGTGGAGGAAGAGGGGGGTTGAGAATAAAAAAGGTAGTTAGGGGTGGTTCGGGAATTATTAATCCTTATCAAGGTGTATGGTATAGTGGTACTTTGTTGAATGGTTGTAGGTGTATAATATGCAGGTAGAGTGTACAATTACATTTTGTACCACTTGGAATTTGAGAAGCCGTGCCCCCGCTTGAATCTCCTGATTGGATGACTGTAGCAAGTACATATATACATACATACATACATATGTATAACGGTAGCGGCGTGGAGAGTGGGTCGTTTAAACTGAGGGAAATATTTGAAAATAATTGGAAAAACTTGAAGGAATATGAGAGAAGCAATCGTAGAGATATAAAGAATCATTTTTTTCTTTTTTTTTTTTTAGGAACAAAAAAAAAAGATAACGTCTCTCTCTCAAGTTTACTTCTCGGAAATATTATTTTATAATCTCTCCCGCAGCAACGCGAGATATACTATACATATAGGTGAGAGAAAAGAGAAGTAGTAAGTTACCTTGCTTTATGCCCGGATGAAGGGCTAAAGGGTGTGTATAATTTCATTAGGATGCTATTACGGGAACAGATTGCTCTGGGAATAGCTTTGAGACCGCAAAGCAAATACCACCTTCACCTTCACTGATGGGGTGACGCGAAGCCGTCCGCACTCTGTCTCCAATTTCTACAAACCTTATTATTTTTATTTATTTCGTTATTTATTCATCTTCTTCACGTCGTGATCAGAATCGCACCATTTCATACCCATAGCACTGCAAAAAATACCGTCAAACGTTTCTCAATCTTATCATAAATGCACGATACTATTAGACGAAGAAAAAAAAAAAAATTGTCGAATCTTCTTTTTCTGCTCTAAGAATTCGTTTTCTAGCACCGAAAGAAATAAGACGCATATAGGGATGTGTACGTATATATCTGCCTACTTGTTCTATTACCTAGGGGTTGGTTGTGCGTTGGCGCCGCGACGTCGGCCACCGGCGCCGTGGGGACGCCTGTGCCTTCGATCCGCGCCCGTGTGGCAACGAGGGGTCTGGGGATCGACTGAGGAACGGTGGTTGAAGGGGTAAAAAGAGGAAGGGGTGGTAAAACCGAGTATAGTGAGTGGGAGTACCGCGACGTCGGGACGCGAGCAAAGGGGCGGAGTAGAGAGAGAATGCAATTAGACAGCGGTCGGTCGGCTAGGTGGCTTGTTTATGCGAATTAGCGGGAGAACCCAACCCCTCACTTTACTCCGCCGCGTTGCTCTGCACATCGCGGAAATAATCCACTTTCTTTCTCCACCACGTTTCTTATTTTTCTATATACATATATACAGGTTATACGTACACTGCGATCCTTCAACGGATAAAAAGAGAAAAAATAAATTCGGACATCTGTATCTAAACCGTTCCGATCCGATCCGAAGGGGTAAATTTTCCGCTGGATAAAACACCCACTTCAATTAGTCTTCAAATTTCGACAACTCATCATCCCCCATCTCAGAGTACAGTCTCCCCAAAAACAAGCAGAAAAAAAAAAATATTTTAACTCGCCATAACTTTTGTGCTTCAAAACTTTAAAATTTCTATTTAATTAAACGCTTGATTTAATCTTTCTCGTCATTTTTTCTTTCACCTGTTTATCTATAATATCCTCTTCGTTCCAAAACCAGAATTCATGCTGGAGACGCACCTTATACGTGTATTCTAACTTTTGATCTGTAGTGTATGTGAGGTGTTTACATACGATGTACGAAACTAAACTAATTTTCAGTTACAGAATTACACGCACTCGCAAATTTCAGCGGTAAATCCTCCCCCACCTCCCCCCCTTTCTGCCAGTAGTAGCAGCAGATTCTCTACTTCATTTTAAGTACATAATATACACATTCCCATCGTACATCGCAAGGATCAACTAAACACGAGTGGAGTCGCTCTTATGCCCATGAATTTAGAGCTACGTGATTTGCTCTATTTGACTTCGTTATTTGATTCGGTAATTCTGATATCAACGGTTATAAGGTCCTTAACTTCAAGGGTGCGATTTACGGGATTCGCGTAACATTAAGCGGCAGTTATTTGTATGGGAATACATATATATAAGAGTAAGGATTTGAGTTATCCTGTTCTTTATCCTTTTCTTTCGTTCTTTCTTTGTTTGATTTCCTGTTTTTCATGCACCTTATATACAGACGTGTATACACGTATCGGATGGAAAAATTTTACCCGAAACAACCCTCGGGTGTCGTTAGGGCGGATGTGCCGGTGGCCATGAACGGCAGAAAATTTATCTGACATTTTACCCTGCAGAGATGTTAAAGGTCCAGGTTGGGTGAGGAGTATAAGTTGTTCTGCACGTCCATCCTGAAATCCTCCTTTCGCTCTTCACCCCACCTCTCATCAATTATTTGTGCCCCACTTCCTCCCCCACTTCTCTTCGTTTTTGGGTTCTTCAGTTTCACGTCCTACGCGATGAGAGAAACGCGTTGAACGGAACAGACAGGGAACGACGGTACATAGGTATATCTACACGTATATGTACATATAGGAATTTTCGGGACAATTTTACCGGTCATTTCGAGGGTCCTTATTGGATGGACCATTTGCGGTGGCTTCATGAATTATTTTGCAATCAATTTGTATTCCGTCAGTATAGTAAGAGGTGTATATGTATGTATATAAATACATATGTATACGTGTACATACGAGTTCCTTTGAAACTTGGGGGACTGGAACACCGAGGACTCAAGTCCTCGGTCATATTATCCCTCGTATGTATACCAATTTTCCTAGGATTTTACGACTCGACCACATTTCGGACGGCAAATACCAACTGAACTTTTTGACCACTGATATATTACGCAAGGAGTTGTAGGAAAAAAATTGCACTCGCAAAAAAAATGGAAAAAAGAAAATAATAACGATATCATTTATGTAAGAATAAAAAAATAATATGCAGAAACAAAATGGTTCGATAAAGAAATCTATAGTTGAAATGAAAATCCGTCATCTGCAGATCTCGTTTCGTTACATGTACGTACCGACGTCCGAAGGTACATTTATAGGCATATGGATATATGTGTAACATGCCTTATATGTAGAGGTACGTATCCTAAAAGCGCTCGGTGCGGTTTAATAAGCAAAGTTTTAAGGAGTAGAGGAAGGTGTACGATGTATAAAACCGGGGCACCTGCAGGGATCCAGGGGCTTCCAACTCTCCATTCTGGTAAATATAGGTATGTATATTCGCTCTCGTCTTCGACGCTCTGCAGTCTCTGAAATTGCGCCTAATACACTAAAGAGCAAAATTAAACCGCCACCCTGAATATTTCTTAAAAAAGTTATAAAAACTTTTTCACCTATGTCGCTTTGTTAAAAATTGACTCGGGTATAGACCGGTTCTTTCCTTTTTTTTCTATTCCTTCTTTTTCTGTTAAAAAAACGCGTTAATCGAAACCAGCTGGCTGAGGTATATCGCATCCGCCATCTTCTGCCGAGTCAATTTATCTCGACGAATTCCCAAAACTCGATTAGGAAAATGAAGTACAATAAATTATGGCTGATTCAGAAATTTGATTGTTTTATTTTTTAATCGGAGTTACAAGCGTCGCTTGAAAGTTCGTCTGGTTGTCTATGAACAAGGCGTAAAGGAAAGTAGTAAGATCGCGTTCACGGCAGTGATCAAATACCGTAACTAGTCGGCCTCCCAGACGCACGCGGTCGGACGGCTCTGGGTCGGTTGATCCATTAGATTAAAATTAAACGATCGTGACACGGAATACAGGGACGTAATTATCAATAAAACACGTTATTGTTCACGAGTATATATTATTGGGTTAGATCGTAGAATTTTATTAACTGCAAAAAGAAAAAGAAAATGAAAAGAACTTCCCTCTCTATTTAAACACTCAAGTGTTTTGGAGAAAAAAAATTTCTTTTTTTTCAAAATTCTGCTTTCGTTTTTTGTTGTTCGTTTATTTCATCTCGTATATAGCGATGGTCGGGTCGTGGTGCAGCTGGAAGAGCTCTGAAGACCTGTTGAACATCGTTTATTGATTGATGCGCCGTTTTCGCCGAACACCTAACGCCACTTATTGTATATATATGCACTCGCGTACAACATAAGTAGGTATATGTTAAACTGAACATATACGCGCATTTGCGAAATATCGTTGCCTAGCAATTTTCCGACAGTCATTTGTTTTCTTTGTTCAATTATTATATGCGTAACCTGAATCAGTTTTCGCTTCGCTTTAGCGCCGATCGCGTATTACAATTACTGCGTAATTCCATGTGCTTCTGCTTTTTCTGCTGCATTAGTTGTACAAATCACTTGCTTGCTAATAACGTTTCTACGTAAATCGCATTGAGTTTGATTATTCTACGATAATTAATATTCTATTCATCGGTCTGCAGATTCACGTGAGAGCCAAATTTCTAACCCACAATCTTTTATTATAGGTATACTTTCTATCATTAGGTGCGTAGAATCTTGACGTTTTCATTCTTAACTATCGTACAGAGAAAATTTACGTTAATTTCCCTTAAAGAAAAAAACAAATTGTTGTTAATTTTTTTATTTTTTCAAACCATGATCACCGTTATGAGGTATACCGGCATGCGTGGATGAATAAGAAACCCGAGCAGTGTGGATAGCCAAGTATAAGTATAGTGGGGCTTCGAATATCAATGTAACAAACGTATAGGTATAATACCAACCCCTGTAAAAATTATTTTCTAACTTTCTCCGAGATAATTTTAGGGCAATTGTTTCTAAAAAAAATTCGTAAACGTTCACAGTTACAGTTGAGTCGATTTCCTGATGGCTTGCAAAAATAACTTCTTTTTTCTTTTTCTCTCTCTTTGGAAAATATACAATCCTTTAATCTAACTGCGGAATTAATAAACGCGTTTTGATTTTTGGAATAGAAAATATATATTTTTTTTTAATTCACTATTCTAATCAGTGGCAACGCAAAGAGCGAGCGGTGCAGCAATCGATTATATTCGACCGGAGGTCAATTGGGCGTGAGTAAAATTTTCGCTGCCGTAATATAAACTAAAATAAATAACGACGCGCCTAGCCGTGCAGGCAGCGATATAAGTGAGATGGGCGAGAGGGGTGGTAGTTGTAAACCATCAGGTTGAGCACTCTCGCTAACGAACACAATTAAAACGCATTTGCAGAAATGAGATATATACGTGCACGAGTATACATGTATATGTGCAGGTATTTATGTGTGTTTTCTAGTGGCGCCTGGAATACGCGAACTTTTGGAAAAATATTCATGGACAAAACCCATATTGCGCAATCTGAAATAGCGAAATGATTCAGCTGGTTGATGCATGTATAGTAAATTTTGTCACTGTAAAACGTAATAATTCTGCACAAGCAAAATATGCTTTTGCACTATCCTGCACCGGCTGTACGAGAATTATTATTTTTATGATCGGACAAAAATTTTATTTATACATATGTACAAATATATTGTATAGATATAGTTTTATGCCCCGCATGTGAAATAGCTCATGCTAACAGCACTCGCGTGCTGTATAGTTCAGATTCGAGGGTTTTCCAATTTTATCAACAACCTCACCGCATCACCCTCCTCGCTTTGGTTCATCATCGCATCGCCGGTAATTGGAGATAAAGCGTTTTTGCTCGGAATTATTTTTCTCCAGTTATTAAAATGTTTGTTTCAAAAATTACTTAACATATGTGAGCAAATTTTCTCACATCGAAAGTTATTTCCCAAATATTTTAAAATTTTCAATTTCAACCCAGAGTAAGTTGAAAAAAAAAAAAAAGGATCCTGCAGACGTTTAGAAAATTTGAAAAAGCTTCATCAACCCCCAAAAACTGAGGGGGTGGTTAGCGTGCGCGGGTTGAAGTTGAAGGGGAATAAGGAGCGGAATGCTTTGGGAGAGGGAGGAGGGCGTCGCGAAAAGAGGCGGGTGAGGGGCGAAAGGAAATAGGGGAGGAATAGAAGGAGACTCGCTCGGTTCCTGAGTCTCCTCAGTATCCCTCTGCCTCCCTCCGCCTGAACTGCTGCTGCTGCCGCAGCCTAACCCAAGCCAAGCTAGCCAGCCAGCCAGTCGTCCGTCGACACTTCGCTGATAGCTTTGATAGCTTACCCTGCGTTTGTAATTTCGTGCCGAGGCTTACTTGCCAAACAAAACAAAAAAAAAAAAACTATATATAGATATACACATATATATACATGTACATGCATATACACTACACACATATATAAACACGTCTGCTAATACCATATAATTCGTATACACATATATGTACAACTATTTATTAAAAATAATACATATATACATATATATATATTAATATAACATAGTCACACGCGTACACATGCATATTGCACGAAATATATTTCTATAATAATTGAAATTATCGTAAATTTCGAATCGTAATCTAACACCCTCTTCGTTATACCTAATATTCATATACTGCTCGATGTATGTATAAAATTAAAACAGCAACTATCAAATTTTATATTCAACTTATATGATACGATTCAACATCGACTTTCGCTGCGACTAAAATGCATATAGCTTGAAAATCAAAAGAAAGAGAAAACAAATTACAATAAAATAATTGTGCCGTTCAAGAACCGAAGAGAAAAAAGAACGAGAAGAATCAAGAAAAAACGCACTCCATAATTCAAACGGATCTAATTGGCTGCACGAGTCTTTGCGAATAATAAATACGATATAATTTGTACAATAAATTCAATGCAACAAGAAATATACATACATATTTTTTCTTAACCGAATAGATATATTGATAAATACGTTCAGTCGTACAAAACTTGAAGACTCGCTTTCTCATCACACTGCAAAGTACTCAGATCTGATTCCGAATCATTTTTTGTTTATAATTTTTAAAATTTTCTTTGGTATTCTTAAACCACAATCACAATCTCCAACGTGATATCGTCTGGACTTGCGGAAACTCATCGAGCATCAGGATAATTTTGAATCGTAAGCGAAGTTAATTTTTTTTTTTTTTGGTTTCTTTTATCGAATCATTTCATGTATGTGGATATATGTATATATGTGATCATCTCTTAATGGCAATGCGTATGAATACTGCGCACTAAATCGGTCATCTTCAAATTATTCGTTATAAAATATTCTTGGTCCATTTTATCACGATTATTAAATTGTTTTTTTTTTATCGTGTTTCAGATCAACTGCGAAAAAGAAAAACTTAATTAAAAAAAAAGACACTCGCCGATCTTTTCTTCAGCTGCTGCAGTACACGATACAGTGATATTTAAATAACTGCTTGATTTTTGTGATTCGAGTTTAAAAAGTTTAAAAAAAAATCAATCGAAACAAACAAACAAAAAAGAAAAACTATAACAAATCGTACACGTATAAATATAATATACGCGTATAAATAAACTTCGATAATTATAATATAATAAAATGGTGTCGTTCAAATAAATAATAATTCCAAGGATTATCGAAGTATTTTCGCCTTTTTTTTTCTCTTTGTTTCAGTTTTTTTTTTCCTCATTTTATCAACCAGTGAATTGAAACAAAAAGAATGATATATATTATATCGTGTTAATGGAAAGTGATTCGACAAAATGATGACAGTATAAAGAGTTGATGAGGAAATAAAAAGTAAATAATTAAATTGATATCATATATAATATTATTAATAATATTGCTTAACCGTGAGTGAAAAAGAACAAACGAAACGTATAAAAGCTAAATCAAAATCGGAAGAGAAATAATAAAATAAAATAAAATATAGAAAGAAGAATTATTAAAAGAGATTTGAATAATTCGAATACAACAATGCGGTTTATACAACGAATATGAATTAAAAAAAAAAAAAGAAAAGAAATTTAAATTAAAAATTTTTATTGAACAAATACATATATATAAATCAATATATCAAGTTGTATATCGATATATCTGTAAATTTGGTGCTGCAGCTGTATAATCAGTGAGAGAAAAAAAGAATTGATCGAAGATATTTTTGACTGAATAAATTTTAGAGTTTTCGTCCAGCTGAATAAGAGTTTTATGTAATAAAAGAAAAAAAAAAAAGAAAGAGAGTCTAAAACAATAATTTACAAAAAAATAAAGAAACAAATAATAAAATATTAAAAAACAACGAGAAAGAAAAGGTAACTAAACGAAAACGTAACGAGTAAAAGTGAGAGGAAGATATTAAAAAGAACAAATAATTGCGCAACGAGGGAGGAAACTGACCTCTCCGCCAGTGATCCTGAAGAAATTGAGGGAAGAAATATTTGAAAAAATATATCCCCGTGAGCAGACAGCTGATTCTGCAACAGATTGCTGCGTTTAGTGCCCAGTCCTCTTCGGTCCTGCACAAGGTAAGACACACGTATAAATTTTATGTAGGTATGTCAGGGCATTTTCACTCCATATTCCAAAGTGTGTGGAAAGGTATTTTAATTTTCACGTAGGTCGAAACAGAATTATAAAATTTCGGCAGATTTTCGTCATTTTTTTTTTTTCTCTGGTTCTCGTCAAACAAATTTTTCATCTACTTTTTTTTCGGATCGAGGATAATATGTGTACGATATGTGCAGATAGTTGAAATTCTTTGCTTCTCTTTTTTGTTCTTTTGAATGGCGCAAAACGTAGTAACGAATTTGTTTTACTGTATAAATATATAATAGCTGAGTTTGTAATTCAGAATCCGCAGCTGGATATAAATTCAGGAGATGTAGAATTTAGTTGGTAGTATTTAGTCTGTCAGTTATGTCGTATTATATACGTATGTATGTAAATATATAGGTATAGTTTATGTCAGGGGTGCGTAAAGATAGTTAGTAAATTCTTGGCTTTGAATATGACGACGGGTAGGACACGTACACGGCTTTTGCACGCCGATGGATTATTCTTGTCGTACCTTCTTCAGTTCAAAATTTTCTTCTATTTAAAAAGTTTTTCTCTCAAATGTAGCAAATACGAAATTTTTTCACAAAATTTCATGCGTACAATAATATACGTATTTCATAGGAGATTTGTGCTGAAACAATAGGCGAATAAATGAAAGAATTTCAAAATTTTCTCAAAGTTCACTTTCTGCAGAGAAAACCAAAAAAAGACCCTTGAAAAGTTCAGGCGTACACTTTCTACTCTGATCCCCTTCATACCTACTATATGTTCGACGAGCGTGGAAAAACGATAATCCTGACACCCCTAATTATACCTATATGTATATGTTCTCTAGATTTTTTCTATTCACCCCCATTAGAAACAAAAGAAAAAAAAGTTGAAAAAGTTTCAGCGAAAATAATACACGTATGCGGATAGATCATTTTAATATTTTATACACCACAAATCCCCTTCAACTCCGGTGGTGCAGCAGGTTGCATCAAAATCTGATCGACTGACTTAATTCCGAAACTGCTTTTCCTGCTTGCATATTATTCGTTCGGTTAGATGTATATAGTATATAGGGTACAGGGCATGTACCTCGAACTAGTCTGTAGGGTTCGGCTCGGAATTATTGGACGGTAAAATTAATCCAATAAGTTTAATGTAGGGGAGGCTGGTTTTTAATGGATTTAACCAACGAATTTTGGTATATCATTATGGGATAGAAAATGCGATGAAAGTCGTCCCACTACTCTACTACCTGAATATTGGTATATATATATACACAATAATACCTCGTAGGAACGATCGAATTATATTATTTATCATCCGCGAAAAGGACAAAATGATGAAGAAAAATTATATTCATAGCCTCGATGATATTCCTCAAAAAATCGTATTCGTTTGTAATCTCTGTATATGTCATGTACGATGAACTATGTAACATGTATATAGGAATTATATCAGGTGCAGCGCTAATTAACAACGCGCGAAATAATCTCCACCTCGGGCTATATAAACATTTGTCTCCATGCATATGTACTATGTACGTGGAGATATCTACGTATGTACATTATCTGTACATATATGAATTACACGTGTACATATTTACATGTATAGTATACAGGGGTAGATATACCACCGGTTACTACGACGGTTACTGTTATGGTTACTGTTATACCTTTGCGCCCCCTTCTTTAGCACTTACTTTCTCTCTTATATATCCTCAATTTTTCTCGCTCCGATTCAAGACTAAATAACTATAATACTCGGCCTTGTTTGGCAAGTGTGAACGAGGAGGAGGAGATAAAAATTTTATAATCAACGGTAACGAAGACATGCGGTGAATTTCATAAACGAAAAGTTTTCGAAGTTCATACAAACGTAAAAAGTAAAAATCGTGTTCTCGATCAAAAAATTATATCGAGAACTTCTTGAATTTTGCCTCATATCGTGACAATCGTAGTTTGTCGCAATTCCGAAATGATGTTTAAAAATTCATCGTCCTTTGAAAATGATCAGTGAAGTACGTGTTGGAGCTTTTTGATCACGAGGGATTATTTCACGAAAAAAAAAACAACTGATTCTCACCGATACACCGAATTTAATCGTTCAAGATTCCAATGCAGGTTACATCCTTACCGCCCCCTATTATTTGAACAAACTGCACCACCACCTGCAGGACTATCACAATCGGTGTGTGATATACAGGATGTATAGAAAAGAGCTGAGAGAATAAAGGTGGGGGGTTTGGGGTTAGGGATGGGAATGGGAACGGGAACGGGAATGGGAATGGGTGGTTTCGGGTCGGGGATGGCTAGAGCACGGAGCCATTACAGTAAATCCTGCTTTGCGCGCGAAAACACAGACGCTAAAGCGATTAAATTATAACGGGGGCAAACGCGCTACTGCTACTGCTACTGTTACTGACTGGTCCATATATAGTATAATAGTGTGCACCGCACCAACGGGGGTATCGCTATTTTCTATGTTTCTATTTCTGTTACTGTTACTCTTGATGTTGTTGCCATACCGAAGCTCCGGTAGCGAAAAAAAAAATAAAAAAAAAAACAAAAAAAAAACACCCGGTATATATTTTTGCCAGCAGCTTCTGTTGCATCGTAGCCGCTAATAGTTATAGTTGCGTTAAACCGGTCTGAATGTTTCTATCATAGTAGATGTATACTATTGCACCTACTGAAATTGTTATAACATACATTCATACACCATGCAATTACTGTATTTGTGTTTGTCATTTTTTGTTTCTTGTCTTTCTTTTCTGAATATGTTATAATTTTTTTTTTCAATACTTTGCCTTTTAATCGGAGGAAACAATGAATCGATTTTTCGTTATTAAACGGTCCTTCAATTTTTAAAGATCTTAGAAACACGATAAACTCTTTCTATGAAATTTGAGTTTTTCTATCTGATTTTGTGTTCTTTTTTTTTCAATGGGTCCAGAGCAAGATATCTCCCTGTATTCGCACGGTGCAATATAACGTTATCCTTCGGACAAAGGTTCGATCGGTAAGCGTAGCTCGCGCATACAACCTCGTTAAAAAAAAAGAAAGAAAGAAAAAAAGAAAAGACGAGAGAAAAGGAAAAGAAAAAAGAATGATTTGCAGAAAAAAAGAAATACAAAATTACAATTCGCATATCTCGCGCCTGGATTATTATTCAAGAGTTTTATATACAGTTCGGGAGGATATAACCTTTAAGGTATAAGATGCGAGTCTTTGATAGCTGCGCTCTTGAAGGAAGACTGGGCAATGCAGTCTGAAATTTCTCCTTCCCTCCCAGCTACTATATATACCTCCCGGTTTGCACCACTAAAACTTTACGACGTTTGATTATAGTGCTCGTGAAAGCATGGTTAATGCACGCATCAAATTATTTTGTATATTATATCGAACGTAATTCCATCCACGACTTATACCTACGTATAGAGAAAACGAACGTGCATAAGATCGATAAACTTGCATCATCAACGGAGGAAAGAGAAAGGGATATTATTTATATACCCTTATTATACCGATTACATTATTACAAAAACGAAACGGAATTAAAATTTAAAAAAAATTGAAAAAAAAACTCAGGGTAAACGATTACTTCATAATTGTTTCGGAAAAATTTTGTACATTTTTTTTTCGCTTCTGTTTCAAAAAAATTTTATTAATTCACCCCACACATGTGCGTGTATAATTTGTGCTCACATCAACGAGATGTTTTCTATAATTGTTTATTTATTTATTTTTCTTCACCCTCGACAGTCACCTGCATCGGCTCATGTTCTATTTATTGAAAATTATAAGGCATTTTTGGGCGATGTATGTTGGAAAAATTCCCCATCAGTTTTACGAGTTAAAATCTATACCTTATCTCCTCGTGTACCTATTCGCAGATGGTACTTCTTCTTCCGCTTTTGCTTCTGCTGCTGCCGCTGCTGCGTTTCAAATAAGGTAGATACACATATGTACATGCATATATATGTATATAATGTATACATGTACCTTATAATATACCTTTCCACCTTATACCGAAAGAAAATATATATCTCAGGGTTATACACATGTTTACGACCCCCGCGTATGAGTTTATGCTGCTAAGGCAAAGCTGGGGGAGGGTTTCTCCTTTTTCGTTTTTTTTCTTCCCATTTTTTCTTCTCTCGCAAATATCTTTCGATGATCTATGATAGCTGCCGTTATACTCGCTGCTGTTGCTGGTGTACGCGTAGCAAATGATTTTCTTCAGACACCAGACAGTATGACTTATGGTTTATTGCTTTTATTCGGCTGTATCATCAGCCCATTGTCTGAGTGATCAAGTGTACTTGATGCTGCCACATCAAAGCAATAATATTATACATATATGGCCATTATCAAACGGCTGCCAAATCGACGCTGTTAAAATTTTCTTCTCTTTTTATTTTATTCCGATTTATTTTTATTTTTTTTTTCGTATTATTTTTCACGAATACGCATATGTGACGGTATAATGATACCGAGTGAAATAAGAAAGGAAAAGAGAAAAATGTATAAGATGGAGAAAAAAAAAATCGAGCAGCAATATATGTCGTAAGGATTTTCTAACGTCCTGCTGCACGGGCACATTAATTCACAGTCGCATATAAAACCCTGGCCAAATTGAAGCTATTATATTATTTCCAAGATATTTTCTCGATAACTTCACTCTATATTTTCGACAAATACCACCGTAAAACTGATCTAATGACCGCGATAAGCGATTATATATTGCCGATCTCCAAGGATATCTACATACGGTACATTTCTCGATCCCGCAATTACTTTGACACCATTTTTCACATTTTCTGACTATGACGCACGGAGAGAAACTATGAACAACAAAAATGAGGCTGAACAGAAAACCAAAAACAAAGAAAAGCTTATTCGAGATTTAGATGGTAACGCGTGCGCGGGGTAAAGGGAAGGGTCGGTATGATCTTCCAGCTTCCCTCTCTCCCTTTTATTTTCCTACGGGACCGTTCGCCCCTCCACAGTTTTCCAAGGGTTCAACATTCCCCTTTTATCCCGAGTAGGTACTGGATCGTAGGGGGTGTTATAGGTGGTACCAGGAAGGCACGCGTCTTTGTGCTTTTCCTATCTTCTCCACGTTCCGTTATCCGTTCACACTACTCCGTATACATATATCCTCCCTTTCGCATACCGAGTTTCCGAGTTTTCGACCTTATCCCACTTCCCCGTTTTCCTTATTCCATCACCTCATGCTTTTTTTTTCTTTTGCTTTTTTTCTTTCCGGTTTTTTTTCGTGCTTTTGCTCTCGCTCTCCCTCCATATACTTCCGTTTCTCCGCTTGTGCAGGGAGATCTTCTTGCGAAACATTCTAAAACCTGCACGACTACGATTCAACTTAATCGTGTATATGTCATACATACCCCATACATATGTACATATTAGGTATGTATAGTTCGTTCGAACCTTTTGTCGGCGATCTAAACGAGCTTTTTGGACCACCAACACACACAATGGCTTCTTATACGTAATATCAAGACCCTAAAACGCGCGGTTCGAGGAAATAGGTAGAAAAAAAAGAATTTTCACCTATTCTTTTTTTTTGTCTTTAGATTCGAGAGTGTTGATCTGGTATGTGTTGCGTATCGCGCGGTGTATATGAGAAATGTAAGGACAGGAAGCTACTTTGGAATTCAGTTCCTCAATCGGGAAACTCGATGTCAATACGTTACGTGCAGATTCTTTCGTTTTATTATAACCAATACCACACTAGACGTCGCACATCGCAAACTATACCGGATCACAAAAGTTAGATCAAATAGGTACCATAGATATAGAAAAAAAAAAAAAAAAAAAACGTTCGGAAAATATCGTCGCGCTCAATTTTTTTTTTTCACTTTTTTGTGCCTCACTTAACCCACACCATTTTATATTGTTTAGTTACTTTGAGAACGATGACATTTTTCGGAGGAAAAAGAAAGAAGGACAGGATTTTTTTTACACCGAAAGGAAAAATTCACCGTATCTGATTTTTCGTTATATGTTGATGTATTTTATTATAAATATATCGTGAAAAAAAAAAAAATGAAGAAAGTTTTATCTAAAGGATGACTTCGGAAAATGTTGGATAAAGGTACGTAGGTATATATGGGGTGTTGGAATGGGTCGAAGAAAGTCGAGGTGCCGACTATACTTAGGGGTAGCTCTGATACCCATGCTCGGTTCATCTTGAACCACTAATGAAATTCCTACGGGGTTTCTACTACCTCTTCACATCTTAACCTTCCGTGGAGCCTATATATGTATATATAATAGCCTTTCGTACGTTTTATCTTTTAGATATATTTCATACTAAAATTGCACGCGCTCGTGAAACTCCGGAACATTTTCGATTTTTTTTTTTCTTTTCCCTTCCCTCCCCCCCATGGAATCTGAATAGAACTCAAGTATGTACAAAAATTATTCCAGTTCTACGATGACAATCGAGAATAATTAAGTCGTCGCCCTGTAATGAAATCGTTGTCGATAATTTCTTCAAAATATTCCAATCACTTAATTATAATACGAGTGATATCGTTAGAAATATAAACACACGGAACTTTTTGTTACTTTTTTCTCTTTTTTTTTCTCACCTGATGCGATGCGAGCGCACACAAACATGCGGTAAGGGGTATATGCCGGTAAAGGAGGACGACCTCGTGGTGTAGCTTGATACGATTTTATTGCCAGGCAGCGGCAGTTAGTCTTCACTTAGGGGTCGGAGTTCGTCCGTAAACGTCTAGCTGCTGCTGGCTGCTACTTTCCGCCGTTGCTGGGATAGGTTTTGGTTGGAAGGTACGGCTGAGGGGGTGCAAAACCTGGTAAAAGGTAATGGGAGCAAAAGGGAAAGGGAAAGGGAGAGGGGAACCTCGGGGAAGAATATGTCAAGTCTGCCAACCCTTATAAATCTCTCCGCGCTCGCACCTCGCACCCCCTTTCACTTCCCGCCCGCTTATATTCCAAACACCTCACCCCCTCGCCTTAGGCTTCTGATGTATAGACAAACCCAAAAACTTCATTCGGATAATATCATCCGCCTATAAATGGTTTTTTTTTTATAACGAGCGAGCTTAGATATAAGCCATGTTTTTTTATAATCAGGGTGTGAGTGAACGAATCGAAATTTCTGGATGTTGCAGATTTTTGTTTCTTCATTCGCAGAAAATAGCAAATATTTTTTGTATACGTCACAACACTGAGGATAATTTATGAAATTCCGAAAACATCGCATGTACATTGTAATTTGATATTGACTTTTATTTTATTTTTCATCTAACTAAATTCTTGGCTATCCTTCCCCTGTAAACTGCACCCTATATTTTGGTATCTTCTCGCATTCTTACTTATATACGTAACCATATATATACCCCTTTTACTCTCTTTCCAGCGACGCAAAACGTGTCTTCGCAGCTGCCGGTAAATTTATTTCCTCTGTGCATATACGTATAAGATATACATATAATATCTATATATAGATACTGCAATTCCTGCAACAGCAGCAAACACCTAAACCCACCCCGTTTTATATCACCTATATACGTAAGTCTATGTACAATATACACACATGTATAATGTATATATCTACACTGAACCGGTTGTTCTCGAAAAATTATAACCATTATTCCAATTATTAATGTAAAGGACAAACTGCAACAGAAAAATGAGAAAACTTATGGGTTTCGTAATAACCAATCCAAGGGATGATGTGACATCGTATATTACACCGCAAATATTTGTGTGACGGTAATTTTTAATTCGCAGAATAATAAGAAGAAGAGAAAGTAGAAATAGGGAAGAAAAAAAGGAAATATCGGACGTTTCCGTGTTGAATAAAAAGGGGGAGTCGGAAAATAGGAAAATAATTTTTGGAAGGTACCCACCTACACCGCGCGTCACACACAGGTAGAGAAAACGCGAAACCGATCGAGCTTGCACAGTTGCGGTGTTTATGTGGGTATCGGTATAGAAAGCGAGAAGAAGAAGAAGAAGAAGAAGAAGAAGAAGATTATATCTAGCGGGATGCTGAACTACATGCGGAAGAGTTGGAGGGTGAAGTAGGGTGAAGGGTAGAGGTAGAGGTAGAAGTAACGTATGATGCCGCAGCGAGGGAACGCGTCCCGTGGGAATCCCATACCCATTCTACAGCCATACCATTCCAACCTACTCCTGCTGCACCTATATACATGTACTTATATATCTACACTGCTTTCCAAAATTACGACGACTTTCGCGCCTTTGGATATATCGTAGATATAGACTGACGAAATTATAACTCGACGCCCGACGTTGTGCATATTATGTAAAATAATTCTCTTTAATATTACTCACTTGATAAGGAAGTTTTTAGTTTTATCGGTGACGTGTTTGGAATCCTCCTATCATAATCGTATCGTATAAAATATCTATTTTTATTTATATTTTTTTTTTTCTATATACAGTTATATAGAAACTGAGATAGAAACCATCCCAATACAGACTGAGCGAAGAAAAAAAGGATCAAAGAATAAACTAAAAGCACCGTATCATGTACAGCGCTTGCTGCTGCAAGGATAAAGTGCAAGGATATATACGTACCTATATGGAAAATAGAGGGGGAATTAAAACAAAAATGAAATGAAATGTAAAAAACGGAAAAGTAAAGCTGACTTTTATTTTACGCGCCCCGTATTATGTAGTTATATAGATATACGTGCTCGTATATATCCACCTACCTTATACCCTATACCCATACCTGTGCCCGTTTACGCGGAACGCTTCCCATAAAAATGTAAAACAAATGATTTTAATCTAGGTTCTTTATGCGAGAAGAATTAGCTCTATGTCGGTATAGTCCATTGTTATACTATCCATAGATATACGTACTCAACACCCAACTTTAACGCACTTTATTCGTTACTTTTTTTCCCCTGTTTTTTTATTTTTTTTTCGCAAAAATTTCGAATCAAGTTCGACTGCGCGTACGAAGCTGCGGGGTTCCTTTTTATTTTCTGAATCTGAATCTGAATTTTTTTCTTCAGAATTTCTTTCGTAATTGCAGAAAAGATTTTTGACGGTCGTGGATAAGAAGAAAAAAAAAAAAAACATCAATTTCCCGGATCAAAAATTTCACGAAGATCACGACGTGCGGCGAGTGCAGCTCGCAGGAGTGAAAATTTCGTCCTCCGAAAGATTTGAACAATTTTCAACCGTGTATATTAGCGAATTGGTCAGCTGGTGTTAAACCTGCGTACAAGAATGGGGATTTTCAGGTCAGCAACTGGTACTAAGTACGGTATTAGCCTGTTATAATCTCCGGATATTCGGACAATGGACCGTAATGGGCATCTATTAAGAGTAGGAACCGGGTTATTCGCGCGCCCCGTGTTGCCCTGTTACACGTCTATATGTGTACGTGTATAAAATATGTTCGTCTTCGAGTCGAAGATCGGTTGATTACATAAGAAAAGAAAAAAAATTTTTGCAGCCACTTTAATCACGCTATTCGACGTACTGGCCCGCGATCCAGATACAACAAAAAAGTAAAAAAGAAAAAAAAAAGATCCATGCACATTGTTACACACCTTATAACTCTGCACCAGCTCGCGTTGTTTCGCGTTACGTTACGGTTTATCTGTCCTGAATATTTTCCTGCAGTACGGTATGTATATACCCGAGAGTTAGGTGGTAAGAAATATGCGTCTGCACCCCCAGCAGTTGTAGCAGCAGCAGCAGCATCAACGGTGGCAGCAAACTACTTATCGGACGTATCTGACGTAGTTTTATATATATAAAGAATAGTATAGGGGAGGAAAGGGGATGGGACGTCGCGGTGTTATGTGTTTACCTATTCACGTATAGAACGACGGCGTTTCATCCTCGTCGATTCTCGTTATTCGGACCTTTACCATGAGCGTAGGATATATCGGGGGGATCTGGTAATCCAAACGTATCGTATCGTCGCATCGTCTAGATCCCATATGCCAGCTGAAATAGGTATCCTGCAAAACGTAGAGCTCGTTCTACATTATACGTTATTTAAAATATGTGTATGAGCAGTGAATGCACCCCATAAACTTCATTCATTTGTTTAACAAAAATCGGAGTTATATCCACTGGGGGATTTTGAGGGACGCATCCTCCTATCTTGAAAAAGGGTGCACATCCGGACCTCGCATTACAAGAAAAAATCGCACCGGGCGAAAAAATTTGCAAATTTATAAAAATTCATCGGCATCACGATTATGCCGCAAATAGAATCCATCGAGACATCTCGATTCTTTCACTTTTTAGTCGAAATTACGATGACTCGATCATTTTGATAGCTGGACCGATCGAGCTATAGCAGATTCGGGAAAATTCCTGAAAACAGGTTAACCAAAGATTGTAACAATAAATGAAGCCAAAGTAGCAACGCAATGAAGTAATGAAGTGCGACGCGCGCGTGCGAGGCTAGTAATATTATTATGTAATTAATACGAGGAATTATTGTAAGTGAGTGGGGAAAGTGGTTTGACACTGTTGATATGGGAAACTTTACTTCGTTTGTTATTCCCATGATATAATTCAGGTTTGCTTTCGTCACACACATTTCGGCGATCTTCTCCTTACGTAATTCTGAAGTTTGTCAATCTATTTAATCAAGAATTTTCTTCATCTGTCATTTTCGTTAATTAATTATCTTCCGTTGTCAAAGTTGTACCTTATGATTTTCGCTGTATTCGGTTTGCTGTGGCTATAATATATGTATATGGGAAGAAATATATGGGGAGAAGAGGGAATTACCGTTTTTAAGGAGCAGGGATTTCAACCGACGACGTACTTATGTACCTTATATACCTATACTTCGAGCAACGTCGAGTTTTGGCTTCAAATATTATTCTTTCTTAACGAACTGTCTCGGACGGTGAAAAGTTTAAGGAAAACTTAAGTCTGAGTTCTGGCAACCCTCGGAGGGTGAGAGAAAAAAAAATACGAAAAAGATCGAAGCGATGAAAAAAAAAAAGAAAAAGAAAACAGAAAAATAAAAATTCAAGAAGAGGATGGAAAAAGTGCAGGAAAACGACGACGGCGCGGAGGCTGCGCATAAAAACCGGAGATATGAATCTGATTAACTTATTATCCCATCATACGCTCGGTTGGGTAGACGCGAGCCTTGAAGATTAAGGGAACGCGAAATACATGGGAGAACAATAACTTCTATGCAATTTCATTTTGTTTTTTTTTCGTTCGCTAAACTTTTTTTCTTCACTTCTACAAAACACATTAACTTTAGGTTATTTATTTGACTCAACAATTATTTTCGATATCTTACGACCGACGTCAGCTATGTAATTAACTCACGTCTTGCGCCCCACGATTCAACCACCCTTTTTTTGTCTCTGGCACGATTTACTTTTTTAGACTTTCGGTGGAATGATTTTTTTCATCGTTACTTTTCAGCCCTAATGATTTTCTTCTTTTATTTTTTAATTGTCAGCGAACATGTCTCGCAATCCGAGTCTTATTGAAAATGTGATGAAAAATATGAGAATAACGTAAGAAGAACAAAAAAATCTTGAAGATAAAGGATAAAAGTCACTTGGGGGCTGAATCGTCACCGATTGCCCCTACTCTGCTACTATTTCCCAGGGTTTATTCTGCGTGCTGCAATCTGAACACGTACTCCAACTTCGTGATGTTTTACGGAAAAGCGACGTCAACTCCCAGCCCATGTATACGTATACCTTTACTTTTAGCTTTACCTTTGGTCACACCCTATGGGACCAGACCCGATTCAGGGTCAGTGGGATTTGCCGCTTCCGTAGTTACCAGTTGAAGAAATTTCCGCCTCTGAGGTAACGAAAA
This sequence comes from Athalia cordata, assembly GCA_963932425.1. Taxonomy (NCBI): domain Eukaryota; kingdom Metazoa; phylum Arthropoda; class Insecta; order Hymenoptera; family Athaliidae; genus Athalia; species Athalia cordata. The sequence goes on along the minus strand of OZ010626.1, from coordinate 30,118,055 downwards.
AAAAAAAAAAAAAAAAAAAACTAATCGACAGGATTTTAGAAATTATTGTAATTTAAACGCCGCGTATATCGTCGCCAATCCCTGGACGTCTAATATTTATCAAGGATTCCACCACCGCTCCCTCAGATCCCTTATATTTTAGGGTCTGCATGGAATTTGTGTTCTGACCATTTTGCCACTGACGTCGAGGGTTTGAGGTTGGTTTGAGGTCGCTGAAAATCCAGGGACGTACCTTCCAACCGTGCTTATAAATCCCCTTTCTACCTCATTTATGAACCACACCACTCTCCATAGGGGCGTGCAGGCTCGAGTTACACTTTTCTTCTCGTCGGTATAACTCCCTTGCTAAAGGCAAACAAGTTTAAATAGTTCATGAATTATAGAGGCACAATTTGCACCAAAAAAACTCTCGCTAAATTTTCGGGGTTTCTTTTTTTTCTACCAGAAACGCGGTTCATTAAATCACAACAAAAATTTTTCATCTTCTGGTTTCACGATGAATTATTTTGTTTCGTCTTGGTACCTACTCTTCGGTTTTTCGCCCTTCTCAATTCTGATTCGCTAATACACCCTGTACGATTTTTTATATGTGATTGATCGATTAATAAATTAATTATTTTTATTTTTTTTTTTTATTTCTTATTCGTTGAGAAGGTTTGGATCTGTGTATTATATTTTGTACATAAAATTATACGATCGAAAAATTTAAAAGGCGATGTGCGCCATCGGTTATTTCCCGCCATACCACATGCGACAGGAAAAGTACCCCCTAATCTTTTAATAAGATCTCTTAATAACCCCTTGCTATTCTATACATATAATAATATTCTTTAAACTCCGATTTAAATCCCCTTTCCGTAATCCACCCCCGTCCGCTTTCCATCCCATATCATTATTATCATCATCATTATGCTATTATTATAATCATATGTATTACATTATATGTGTGCTAGTGTTTTATATTTTCATTTTCGATCTCATGTCCTAACGCTACCTGAATTCGTCTCGAAACTAAAAAAAACTAAATGGGCCTGCGGTAGTCGAATTTATTTTGGCATAAATAGACCAAAGCTCGACCACTTTTCCTATTCCAGCTGTGAAAGTAGCTAAAAATCATTATAATTGTTACGAAAAAACTTTCTATTTCAGAAAAAAATACGGAAACCCCTTTGACTAGATTTAAGCCACGCCCATTTGGGAATCCAGAAAAAGCTCATCCTGTATAAGAATGCTTTCAGACGGGTACCGTGTTATTTAAATCAGGTTGGGCCGCGGGGTGCCGATTACGCAATGGCTACCAAGTAATTCCGATTTCCATTAATTTCGTCGGGTAAATGATAATGAAAGGCTTGTTAAATGAATGGATGAATAAATGAATGAATGAAGCTGTAATAATTATTAATGCATGTGTAACGTATACGTACAATTCGGGATCTAAGCCCTAGGAAATATAGTACCCAGTATTTTGAGTTGGTGGTAAATTGCAGGGATAAAGGGAAAAGTGATGTGAAGGGTACCCCGGTACCGTTGGTGGTGTTGGTATTGGCGTTGGTGTTCGTGGTGGTGGTTCGCAAGGAATGAACTATGTAAGGAAGGAAGGAGGAAGGCGCTTCGTCTTGTAGTACTAAATATTCCCAAACGGGTCTCTAGGGACCAACTGAATTGGATAGGGACAGAATTATATTCCAACCAGAACCAACACTATTTCGAAACGGCCAAACAGTAGGTACCCCTCTACGTCTTCGGATACATACAAGCTACTTGCATAAGTTATACAATGTGCACGCGTAACGAGACTTTGTGGTATGGGGTATACATGTACCATGTACGAGAGGATAGGATAGGAAAAACTAAGAAAACTAACAAACAAACAAACAAATAAACAAACATGAAAAATAAAATCAAAAGAAAAATTGTAAGGGGGAAGAAAAAAACAAAAAAAAAATTGCAAGAAGTATAACAGAAACCGCGAAAAAGAATGCCAGCGATGTTTCGAGATCGGATTTTGTAGTCCGAGGCAAATATTGGATTGAACTTTCCAATACGTTAGATTGCAGGACGTTCAAGTTACCCTCCGTTGGTTTGGGTCAACAGGTCTGGAAATTTTGTTGTACAGAAAGCTAGTAGTATATTCGGCTATATTTGCGGTTTTTTTTTTTCCGTTTCTATTTTCTCATTTTCTTTCATCTATCCGCCCGCCACCCCCCGTTCTTCTATTAGTTTTCGGAGGTGCACTTTTCCCATGGGATAAAATACGCTGGAGATTACTATGGTATAAGTTTTTTTAAAAAATCTTCAAACTTTTCAGACTATTCAACCGACCACTATACCCATCTTTGTGATACATATTTTATATACTGCTTACACATACAACCTACACCTCTGTATATCTAATCGGGAATAATCTGAAGGTCCTTCGAAAGTGATTAAGAAAGACGTTAGTAAAGGTCGAATTGCAGTTTGGGCCCAGTTGTGGCGTCGAATATGGTATGGGTTAAGGGTTGTTCGAGGACATCCAAACCCACCCCTTTTCACCTACCTCTCTCTTCCATCGCGCTTCTCTTTCTCTTTGACAGACGACAGTTGGTCCAAAAGTTTAACCCCCCTCCCCCACCCCGCCCTTTTCCCCAGCCCCCGTCTCTTCCCTTCCACTAACATCTTACCAAAAAGTTTTCTTGGAATACGTAAACGTCTTGGGCGATTTACATTTGTTAGTGAATTTGTAACTGAGATGCCACACCGACTGTAGACTAGCTATAGCTGGTTGGTTCTCTGAGCTCTCTGGTATTCTTAACGCGTGGAACCTGAAGAAGAAGAAGAAGAAGAAGAAGGAGAAGAAGAAGAAGAGAAGGAGGAAGAGGAAAAGGTCCTCGGACTGCTGCAGCAGTCTCCTGTGCGGGTGGTGATAACTCCTGATTTACTCTTGGAGTTGCTGCTTGTGCTGCTCTCTTCTTACTCGCAGCATCCGAGCAAGCCATGCTGATACTGGCAGAATTCTCATTTTCTCACCTTCCTTCCTTCTCACTCCATTTCGCTTGTTGGGTAAGGATCGGTGGAACTTGAAGTGGGAGAGGAATAAGGGAAGGTTGTTTTTCTACTCCAATTAACTTTTAATGGCTCAGATAGGGAAACGTATGCCTCCTCGATCCCTTTTTCTCCTTTTACTTCCTCGCTTACCCCTCCTTATATTTTGTGCGGAAGGGTTGAAGGTCGGCCTGCCTTGCATTCCGGGTACGATATTCTCGTAACCGAATAATATTTTCTAACGTCATGCATATTTCGACAATATATTAATAAAGCCACACTCCGCGTCGTAGAGACAACTATCTAATTAACTGTTATTCCTACTGTAATTATTCCAAAGCGCACTTAATAATAATTTATAACTAAACTAACGACGCTTTAAACTTGCGGCTGCGTAAACACATTATCGTTTATTTACACCACACCGCTGCACTTGTCAACGGATTTCAAACTACTCTCCCTGCCATCTAGTATAGTGAGAGTTGTTTAATGGAAAGCTACTCAGATTCTCAAGACCATCTCACCTAGACCGGAGCTATTAGGGGCAATTCCGCACCAGACGTCTTAAACTTTTAAATTTCTTAAGCCTCAAATATTGCGCACGTTAACTTTAACGCTTCTTCTTTTCTTTTTTCAATTTGAAAATCGTTGTGCAGCTCGACGAGGGATACGTTTTATGCATGCATAATAAAACCTAGAAATCTACTCGAATGTAATTCAATTTTGAAAGCAAAAATAAAAGAAAAGTTTTTTTTTTTTGTAACAACGATTTATGAAAATTGCAACTTTTCTGAACGTTTGTAAAATCGTTTTTTTGTTGATCTTTTTTTATTCAGAAAGTTATCGACGATTTAGCGCAACTCTATACATACATCTGTAGGTACGTAAATGGTTGAAAAACTTTCAAGTAAAACTACGTTCGAATCGTTATTTTTCTAAAAGTAATAAGAAAAAATTCTAGGCGGTAAGTTTTTCGGCGGATGAAAATGACGGTGCAGGAAAGGGTGGAATATACATATATACCTACAGGGACGTATAGGTATGTATAGTACATTTCGAATTTTCATTCTATCCGCTATACTTGCGACAGGTACGTGTCGCCCGCGTGTTCTCAACGTGTCGGAAACGCGGACTGAATTTTTAAGCAGCATCGCGATGCCGGTGGTATACGTTATAGATATACGTGTGCATATATATAGTAGAGGGTAGTAGTGGTGGTAGTCGTTCGAAGAAGACTCGGAAGAGACTGTGAGTTGCAGGCGGCGTCAGGGGGGGGTGGGCAATACGTCATTGGTAAAACGAGAGGATTTTCCGACTCGTATAAGAGAGAAAGAAATAGAAAGATAAAGATGGAGGAGAGGGTTGGGAACTGGAGGAACACCGAGGACAGCACGGCAGTCGATCATTTGTTAGAGAAATTCAATAATCCGATCTTCCTTCAAGGATGACAGGCGCTGCAGGGTGACGTTAACGCGTCCAACGGAATCACCTTTCTTTACAGGGGTGCCGGACCCCGTTCCCTTCTTATTCCTGCACCTCTTTCCCCTTTTTTCCTTCTATTTTATTTAATTTCATTTTACTTTTTTTTTATTTTTCACTTTTCCACTTTATTTCTCACCCTTTTCCCCCCCCTCTTCCAGCTACCCCGTATACTACTCGTACACCGTTCGACTTTTAGTTTTGACGTCGGCGTCTCTCGATATATAACTATATAGTATCTAATAGTTTTATACTATTTCTAGTTTTTCTACATTTCACTGTAGAAAATTCACCGTAAATTCTAACAATTTCACCTGCAATTCCGTACGAATGCGCTCTGTGTATAAAGGTGGCTGCTTTATACGATCGAGGAAATAAAGTCAACGACTAACAGACACGCGACGAACACACAACGAAACGTTACCTACACTTTATCCACATGATCATCGTCTTAAATTACAACCCACATTTGCCTACTGTACATATGTGGGTATACGTATATAATGTCATATGCGCATCTATATAGCACACTAAAATGTCGCAAAATTTTGAGAAGAAAACAAAAACAAATCAATTCGTTATACAATCAAACGAATTTTGGTCGTGCGTTGCGTATCACGAGTGCGCGATTAGAAAAAAAAGAAGAGAAAAGAAAAAAAGTAAAACTTGACATCTATTTTTATTGTGTGAGAATATTTGAATTTATACGTAACTCGAATTCGTTCCTCCGGATACCTAGTACATATCTATAGTCCAACCGGGGTCGAGCTTGCAACGTCCCTTGGGAATCGCGTGTCCATTGGACATAGTTGAAAAGGCAGTTGGTTGTGCAGTGAGGATAGAAAAGGGCGGCAGGGGGGGTTGGGGGTGGGGGTGGGGGTCATAAACATGCACAGGTATATTCGCATATCGTATGTGTATAAGAAATATACGGAGGTGTGCGCATAGCAGGAGACACGGGATGTGGAGTGAAAAGTAAACAGGCTATAAGGGGGTGGTTGGCATCATGCGGCATGCGGACTCTATACCACTCATATATATCTATATAACCTCGTACATGGGGGTTGTACATTGAACAGTGTTGAACAAAATTTTATACCTACACGTATAATGTGTACATGTGCAAAGTGGAAACGTGGCTTTCTAAGTTCGTATATGTGTGTAAATTTGCAGGAGTTTATGCCCTATTCTCCTCCTTCATTCTCTCCCCTCCCCCACCTTCCCCTAATACTTTTACCAACCCCTCTACTCCGGCGGTGGCTCGCTTCAATTATTAATGGCTCTAATTAATTGTAATTCACTGTTCCTCTAGCTATACGTATAATATTAGGGTATATAGATGTATAGTTGTTGGAATATTACATGTAGTTGGGTATGTACTTAACCGTATAGTATATAGTTGTCTCTTTCATGTAGGTAATATACGATGTGTGATATACTCACGCATTATAAACTTCATATTACATACCACCTAGTTAGCTATGTGGCTAGACAATCATTTTTTTTAATGGCAAGAAACTGGAGAATTTCGAAAAGACGTGGGAGGATTCGCCGAACACGCGAAGGATCGGTCGAGGATAACCACAACAATTTCGTAACTTACTTATTTTATTGTTGGTTTATTTCATCAGTTTTCGTTTCGTATAATTTTTATCGTCCCTCTTGAAAGAAATTCTTTATTTTTCATTTCCATTACAACCGCGACGTGGGGCACATCCCACCCACCTACAACATCTACCGTACAGCTATACGCGTCTACTATCGCTCTCTTCTCTTCTCTTCTCCTCTCCGACGTGCGGCTCGTAGTGACAACAGTTTCCGTTCCCCGGTGTGCAGTAAATCTACCCCTGACCCCTGAACCCCCCCTTCCCCCGTTCATCCTTCTCATTCCACTTCGTACTACCTACCCTGAACATTTATCAATTATTTCACATAAACTTTTTCGCCTGTCCGTTACCTCACTGCAGCGGGTCTACGCGTTATTACCTATACCCCCTACCCACCCGTTCTCGGTGACATGACAGACAATCATGTTATTCCTATGTGTGGTGTGTATGCAATGCGGTTATAATATATGATCGTGGTTGTGTACAGAGGTTGAAATTCCATAAACTCGGACAACTGACTCACCCCCCCCCCCCCCCACCCTCCCTCCACCTCCGACCCAACCCTCGTAAAGTTTACCGGATACTTTTTTTTTTTGATTTGTTTCATTCGTTCGTTTTTACTTTGCTCTTACATTTTCACGATCCAAAATAATGCTTAATTGTGCGAAACTTCACGACACAAATATATGCGTATATATATTTTTGTTTTTGTTCTCAACCATCGGAGAAAAAATTCTCTATCATGGTTACGATCAGTTTAGATTTGCGAATGATTTTCTCTTTATCATAGAATCGCCATTAGTATACCAAAGATATGGATATTGAGCAGAACTACATTCTGTAGATACTATACGAGAGCGGGGGATATGGGTGAAAAAAAAAGTGCTGAAAACTTTTCGACGCGTCATTCGAAATAATGGATTTTATGAAGGGATAATAATATGACGAGAAAAAAATAGCGAGAAAAAAAGTTGCCCCTTGATTGAGAAAATTTTTCAATAAATTTACAGCGCGTTATTATGACATGGAATTATATAGATCTGCGATAGTTTGCTTCGGATGAAATTTTTTTTTGGTCTGATTTTCAATATTTTTTGTTCGAGCTTTCCAAATTTTCCGGGTGAGGTGCGGCGGTTATAATACGCGATCGGAGTGGTATAGCAGGTTGGTAGCCAATGAAAATGGGGGTGAGTTTCTTCCTCTTGGGCGAGCGATATAATTGCTCACGTACTTCCTAGGGGTGGTCGACTGGGGAGGAAGGAAGGAGGGCAGGGCGGGAGAGAGAGAGAGAGAGAGCGAGGGTTTTTGGGGGGTAGTAGTTAATGTGGGGGTCGTCCTGCCAGGATACGCTGCAGGACAGGGCTTTAACAGTAGAGACAATGGATAAGAGTCTGCAGGGTCAGCCAAAAGCTAACGACCCATCGCAACCATCGGGAACCCCCAATCATTCGATGTTAATTGTCTCGCAACGCTCTCCCGAGAACGTCCCTCTTTCTTCTTTCTCTTTTTTTTTTTCTTTTTTTCTCCTGGCTCATCCATCCCGGATCAGGGGTAGAAAACTGGGAGTCCACCACCCCGTCACGTACATTATACATCTATCTCAATGCCCTTGATATGTTATTTTACACAGAATCATTGTAAATTAAAATGTCCTTCCGATGCTGTAAACGACAAACGTGTTTAACGTAGAACAAAAAAAAAAGCAAACGGGATACTTGCTAATGTTACGTCCGGACCTCGGTCCAAACGTCTCGCCTCATCCATTCTATCAATTCCAAATTCCTCACAATTATTAGCAGTAACTCGCCTAGACGCAACCTAATATCTTTCATCCTGTCTTCCTATTTCAACCTGCATCCGGCCTCATTCGGCAACGCATCAGCACAACGTGCAAGTGCAAATCCACCAAGTCAGCGGCACGTGGCCTCCCACTTTACCTACCCCTTCTTTTAATAAACCGAGTTTACCTTATTCCTAATTTTCATATCAAAATCACTTCCGAACTCAGTACCAAACTCTACGGTCTTCCAGGACATAGTTCTTTAGTCGCACACCGAAATCCTGGATCGGTCATCTTATAATTATTCTCAACACACCTATAAGCCTCCTCGAGCCTGGTCAATAATTATTTCTCTTCAAGACTCTCAACGTCTGATTACGCCTATAAGCCTCCCCGAGCTTGGCAAATAAACAACATTCATATAGCATTTATCTACGAACTTTCAATCACCTCCGTCAATAAAATTCCTTTTCCACAGTTGCATTTAGTTGCGTAAAACGAGAAACGAACCAAAAATAATAACGGCGGCGAAGATCATTTCCCGACCGTAACAAAGTGGTGGCAGCGGTGACCTTCTCGTTTCTGTGGAAAACATCGAAGCTAATTCATTAAATCAATCAACATTTTCTAAAACACACCAATGCCGTAACAAAGTGGTGGCAGCGGTGACCTTCTCGTTTCTGTGAGAAACATCGAAGTTATATGAATAAATAATAAGTTTTTCTAAACACACCAATTTCGTAACAAATTGGTGGCAGCGGTATGAATTGTGAGTCTCAATTGTGATCTGTGAAAAATAACTCTGCACAAGCTTTTTACCGGTGGCAATACTTGCCAGCCGTCATAGATAGCACCTCGTACATACGAACAGCTAGTTTCGTGATAACGGAAACCCCGTTAGTGAAAGTATCGTGTAAGTTAAAGTGACCAACAATTGTGACATAAATCACTAATCAAATCCGCGAAAAAGCGACGTAAAATTTTTCAATCCGCCACAGAGCGACGTATCTCAACGATCCGCGAAAAAGCGACGTAAATTTTTTCAATCCGCCATAGAGCGACGTATCTCAAAACCGCGAAAAAGCGACGTAATTTCTTTCAATCCGCCACAGAGCGACGAATCTCAAAACCGCGAAAAAGCGACGTAATTTCTTTCAATCCGCCACAGAGCGACGTACCAAGTCAATCCGCAACAAGCGACGAAAATTTTTAAATCCACGAAAAGTGACGAATATAATTTGAAATCTTCGAATAGTGACCAAAGAACTCAGTGATCTTCATCAATTACTGAAATTTTCAAATCAATCAGTAATTTTATATTACTAAGCATCAAAGAAGTGGAAAATAGCGGAGAAATAGCAGCATTACAATTCCGTTCAACACCCGGACACCGGATAAGACGCTGACAATGCACCTTAGCGCCCAGCTGATACGACAACGGCAGCACAGCAACGCAGATCTCGCAATAAACTACAAAGTCATTGACACCAGATCTACGTCATCAACAGCATGCAGGTATTCCACATCTTCGTCACCATAATCACACTTCTGTAAGTTGTATAACGCATACCTTCTAACATTTACACATAAGCGCGCTAGAACTAACCATAGAAGGCAAAATGAGCCGCCCAGATGACAGTAACGTTTCCTTCATCTCGATGCAACACGCAATGACCTTATTACCAGTTTTTGATGGCAAGAACATGCCATACCGTACATTCGCAGCCCGGGTCCACAAATTACAACAGCTTATCAACCCCAGAGACTTATCACAATTCACTTTCGTAGTGCAACTTAAGATAGAAGGCGAAGCCGCCGAGCAAGTAAGACCAGAATCAGCCACTTTGATAGATACCTTAAGAGATCTTAAACGCGCATATAGCTCCAAACGTAACCTAGAAGATATTCAAATGGAAATCGCAGCTTGCGTGATGGAACGAAATGAAACTGTCATAGAATACTCCGCTAGAATTAAGAAACTGGTCACAGAGGCCGAAGAAGCGGCAGAAGCTACCCTAGCGAGGGAAACCGCCCAAACCCTAATAGAATACACTAGAATCGCAGCCGCGCGCTCTTTTATCAGAGGATTGCCAGATGACATAGAACTTAGAGTAGCAGCGGAAAGACCAAAAACACTCGCAGAAGCAACAGAAAAGGCTATCGCGATACAAAGAGTAGTGAACAACAGAAGCAATTTTTACACCCTGAAAACATCCATAGCAAACGGTAGCTCATATGACAGAACCTCAATATCTAATAACCAAAAACGGTTCGAAAATAAACAAATTGGCATATTAGGATGCTCATATTGCAAACGCCTCGGCCATTCCAGCGACGAATGCAGAACCAAGCAACGAGATATCGTTGCGTCTACCTGCAGGTTCTGCAAACGCATCGGCCATACAATAGAAAATTGCCGCGAAAAGCCACGCGACGATCCGGTTAGGTGTACGTATTGTAAACGCACAGGACACACATTCCAAGAATGCCGAACGCGAATGAGCGAAAATCAACGGTACCAGCAAAGACCGCGAGATCAGTATCAAGGGCGCGAAGCTAATAACTATAGGGCACTCGAACCGCTAAATCATTCGAGATCGAACGACCGGTACAATGAGAGACAATTCGGTTACCAAGAAAAAACCAGTCAAAATAGAATCGGACCAGGCGAACAAACACGTCCACACGTCCAACACCGCGCTAATTGTACACAAGGAGATCCTCAGAAATACCATAATCCCCGCGATGATTACAATGAACACCGCGAAGCAAATTTCGACAACGACCCTAGCAACAGCCATTTAATCGAGAACCGGGACATTCGAGAGGACATGTCGACATCTCAAGATGCACCAGCTAATTCGATTCAAATTTTCCACATGATTGCCAATCAACCTAGACCGGAAACAGAAACCTCGTTGTCAGAACCACCAAAGCGTACTACGGAAGCGCATCAGTTTCCCACTAGACCACGCGAATCGTCAGAGGAATCCGTGAACCCTGCGCCACGAAAAGAATTCATCGACACAAATCGCGGTACAAACTACGTCATTCAAGAGTCCACTGACCTCAGCTCCTCAAGCGACGACACGGACACGTCCATAATATCGGTACTTCCGCGAAGAAACAAACGCAAACGTAAGACGGAAACCTCCAGTAGTCCGACACAGCAAAAAAAACCGAACGTTGCAAAATTCTCGCAATCAGAATCAGATACAAATACGGAAAGAACTAGTGCATTCAGGCAAAGAGCTCTCAAATTAATTCAAAACCTTAAAACGGTAGTAAGGAAAGGCAAACTAACAAGATACACGAGCGAAACAGGGAATAGTAGCATCACGTCCTTCAACGAATCAAATAATGGTAGCAATACCACACACCGCTCAAGAAACATACACGTCCAACACACACTAACGCCAGGAATTAGATGTCACATACAGATAGCCGCGTGCAATACGATAGGGCACACCGAAACTGCGGCAGCAAAATCAACAAAATCCACACTCAAATCGGCAGAAAGTAACAGACCGATATTTTTGAAACCAAAAATTCCACCATCTCGTCGTCTACCTAATCGGACTTCTCCTCCGATTCCGCCGGAACCCCCACCATCCTCACCAGGCGATCGGATGACAACGGAAACCTCAGCTGATGTGTGAGCATAGGTAGCGCACACGACCACGACCTACCCAAAGCGAGTAATAATAACTAATTACGCTCACATCGTAGCAGCAGACTGCACATCGGCAACTGACCTAGCAAAACAGGTGATAGCGAACGGCGACGTTAACAAAGTATATTTCGCGAAGCAAAGACCACGAAAACTTGAAATATTCACTTCACGCGTGAAATTAAAACACATCTTCACCATAGTAGTAAAATCACGAGAATCTGATGCAAACAGATTGTCGACGTATTTCACACTCTGGTTAACTTATCGGTCATATTGCAAAAACTCAGAATCAAATCTCTGGCCATCCCTGTGACAGGTATGGAACTAGACGATTTTCGAGAAGCAGTCATTATGAGAATGATGTACTACGTATTTGGCACGATTGACACACAAATTTCTCTATGCCTCAACACCACGACGGTACCCGACGAAGGCTTACGATCAGATATAATCAAAGAATACCACGATTCTCTATTCGGAGGTCATCAGGGCGTCTCAAAAACATATAATCGCATCAGGCAAAACTACTTCTGGCCACACATGAAATTGGAAATTCAACAACACATCAGAGCATGTGACAGCTGTCAAAGGAAAAAATTAGTTAGAGTCAAGACAAAACTCCCTATGGTCATTACCGACACTCCAGCCATTGCTTTCGATAAAGTAGCCCTAGACATCGTAGGACCACTCCCCATCACTAAACTAAATAACCAATATTTGTTAACAATTCAGTGCAATTTGACAAAATTCCTCGACGCGATCCCGCTACCAGACGCAACCGCCCAGTCAATAGGAATAGCATTCGCCAGAGAATATATCACGCGATACGGAACACCCGGAACTATATTGACAGATCAGGGAAGAAATTTCATGAGCACGGTAATGAAACAAATTTGCAGGTTATTCAAAGTTAAACAAATTCATACAACTCCCTACCGCCCGCAATCTAACGGATCACTAGAACGCAGTCACTTAGTTTTGACAGAGCATCTTAAACATTACACCGACGCAGGAAAAGATTGGGACCAATATATTAGATTCGCGATATTCAGTTACAACACCGCCAAACACGAAGGCATAAACTTTACTCCGCACCGTTTGATTTTCGGAAAAGAAGCGCAATTACCGACCAGTTTAACACCATCCTCAGCGACTGCATTGACATACGACGCATTCGTCATCGATTTAATGGAAAATATCACTACCGCATGCAACCTCGCCGCACAGAATCTGAAAAAAGCTAAACAGAAGTCGAAGACCTTGCACGATAGACACCTGAATACACAACATTTCGAAGCAGGACAACGCGTATTTCTATTAAACGAAGCTCGTACGAAACTAGACGATCACTATAAGGGTCCATACATCATTAAGCGGATAATTAACGACATAAACGCAGAAATATATCTAACACCTCGCAAAACAAGAGTAGTCCACATTAATAAACTAAAACACGCGCACACAAACGCATCTTTGACATAGGAAAACCTCAATGTATCATCAAAATGAAATACACTGCTGCACCAAGAGGTAGCATGAGATCAGATTACTATGACAAAAATTGGCTAATAAGAATCTGGCAATCAATTGAGAAATAGCGCGTAGCTGAAAACAGATATATAGCTGTACAAACACCTGTAAGTTAGGGCCATAGGACAACGGATTTGCAAAAAATGACTACAATAATAAAAGAAACATATTTTCTGTAAGAAATAAACATAGCATAGGAATATCAAACATTGTATAACTTATAGTCAGCAACATTTGTAATAAAATTCATTATTATACTATTCGAGTAAAAGGATAAAATCAGTATTAACCATGGCATGTAAAATAACATAAGTAACTATCTGTAACAATACGGCTAATTCCTTCAATCACAAAATAAAAATTCAAAATCACCATTACCCAGATATTCAGGTAGCCTGTAAAATTCAATAAAGCATCTTCCGAAATATTATTCCAAAATAATTAATATTAAGGACATTGTACTCAGCGTAAAATGAACTTATATATATTACAAGATAAATAAGATCTAGAAGATAAGCTATCATTAAGAAAAAAAATTGTATACTAACCCGCTTAAACGCGCATTAACCATAGGCGCATTTATCTAAAAAAAAAATTTTCACTGTAAACAATCATTGCGAATAGGTATAATCAGACGTTGCTTCATTCTACTTTTCTACACTTCGCGTAGGGAACCATACCTCCGCTTCACATCGGTATGCTTCTTCTAACGGGGGGGGTGTTACGTCCGGACCTCGGTCCAAACGTCTCGCCTCATCCATTCTATCAATTCCAAATTCCTCACAATTATTAGCAGTAACTCGCCTAGACGCAACCTAATATCTTTCATCCTGTCTTCCTATTTCAACCTGCATCCGGCCTCATTCGGCAACGCATCAGCACAACGTGCAAGTGCAAATCCACCAAGTCAGCGGCACGTGGCCTCCCACTTTACCTACCCCTTCTTTTAATAAACCGAGTTTACCTTATTCCTAATTTTCATATCAAAATCACTTCCGAACTCAGTACCAAACTCTACGGTCTTCCAGGACATAGTTCTTTAGTCGCACACCGAAATCCTGGATCGGTCATCTTATAATTATTCTCAACACACCTATAAGCCTCCTCGAGCCTGGTCAATAATTATTTCTCTTCAAGACTCTCAACGTCTGATTACGCCTATAAGCCTCCCCGAGCTTGGCAAATAAACAACATTCATATAGCATTTATCTACGAACTTTCAATCACCTCCGTCAATAAAATTCCTTTTCCACAGTTGCATTTAGTTGCGTAAAACGAGAAACGAACCAAAAATAATAACGGCGGCGAAGATCATTTCCCGACCGTAACACTAAAATAAAAAATAAAAAATGAAAAAAAAAAAATAGTAGAAAAATAAAAAAGAAAAGCAAAATGAAAGTAGAAATGAAAAAACATTTCCGTTATACGGTGCCAGTCGAAACTAGAGATCCAATCTCGGAGATGGACCGCGCTGAGATAAGCTGCACTGAGGCGTTTTCCGGAATGAAAGAAAACGGGATAGGAAGGGGTGGAAAGGAGGGGTTGGAAAAGGGGATACGGAGCACTGAATCTATACGTATATGTATATACGTATAGGGTACTCTTTGGAGGAAAATTTGACGACGATGCTCAAGGCGATGGTGTAAGTAGACTTGTAGTACCAGGGAACACAAGTGCACCGGTGTACAACCCATTGCAAAAAGAGACAATAAAAAAAAGAAGCGAAACAAGTAAAAAATAAAATTGGAAAAGAGAAGGTATTATGCACCTATACATGTATATAAAAATGGACCAGTAAGGTGCCTAACCGTTATTTATTTCCTACTCTGATTTGTGGTCGACAGATCTCTTAATTTTTGGTCACACTTATGGGGGTAGAAACCATAAAAGACTACCTGTGGCTTTATGGTCACCATAAAACGAACCGAGAAATAATATCGGTAATGTACGATGTAGTGCAGGTCGGTTGAAAAAAAAAAAGAAAAAGAAGAATAAGAAAAAAACGTACCTAATAGGAAATTATAGTCGGATAGAGATATTATAAACGAATGAAGATATTCGAATCGGAATTCACTTTAATTTTACTAATCAACTTTCGCCAACACCACATGTATGTGTGTATCGTATATTTTTTACCATGTTACCGATCCGTGTCAAGTGATGAAAAAATGCGAGGGCACGCGCGCGTTGGCACCTTGAAGACTACACGAGTAGACACTTACGGGTTTTCTCACATGCATTCTCTTTCAGAATACGGTCCCTTCTCGAGTGGTTACTTTGAAGTTGTAAAATGGAAGAATGTAGCAAAAAGAAATAGAAAGATAAAAAAAAGAAAAGAGGGGAATTCTGCTCCGTCACTTCATGCTGCGGATCACACCTTACGATAATTACGATGTCGTGTGCATTTCCTGCGTTTACTCATTGTCAGACTTGTTATCATTGTACTTCCTTTTTTGGTCTTTCAACGTCATATTTGACCAATTTTGGGAAGTGGTAAAATTGTTTTGCTCGAACCATGCAGATAATGAATTGATAGAGATGCACATGCAGATGTTTCGAAGAAGAAGAAGAAGAAGAAGAAGAAGAAGAAGAAGTAAATGAAGAAGACGAGAGGAAAATGAGGAGAAGATCGAGGAGAGGACGTACGCCGGAGGGGGAGGGGATGAATGTGAGCTATGATTTATGCGCCTCGATATCTATAGCCGGCAGCAAACACCCCCGTATATACGCGATGAGATAAGAAAGGATAACGCACGTTGGGATCTATCTCGACGTCTACGGGACACAAAGAGGCTACATCAAAAACCCCAACGAAGACGACGCCCACCCTCTCCAAAACCCCGAACGTCGATGTCGGCAGTCAATTTTTATCCCCGCTCGTATACGAAGGACAGAAAACCAGAAATTCAACCCCTTGCAGTATCTATACATAGACTTATAGGCTGAGGAAAAATAGATTCAAGAATTGATATTGAGAAGAGTTTCTGCCTATTTTATTCTTTATTTTATTTTACTTTCCTTTACTCTATCATTTTCCTCACTCGTATATACCCACATACATAAATATATATTATACTTATATAAGGGTGGTCCTTACGAAGGTCATTTTTTAATATTAATCGCTGCGCCGCCTTAAACCCTTCCAGATGTATGAAAAAAAAACCTGCAAAGTTTGAGCTCTTAATATTAATATTGATGAAACTTTTTTGGAAGGGTTTGAGGGGGCGCACCGATTAAAATTAAAAAATGACCATGATAAGGACCACCCTAATATTCATGTGTAGGTGTACAGGTATTTCTATGTGGGGTAAGCGAACATCCTTCTGCGCCCTAATAAAAATTGTTTTCTTTTTCCTTCTGTTTCTTCTTCTTTCTCATATCTTTGCGTATACATATAAAATAATACACGTAAAATTACACATAAAAATGAACCGTATGATAAGAGGTCCAACGGAGGTTGGAAAAAGGCGATTAATTATCGCAGCTGTACATAGTGCGCCGCACGTTCATTAACAGTGAACACGTTCATCTGATACGGAAGCGACGCGGTGTTAATGCAATTCGTGACTGATTTAATCTTCCTATAAATTCATTACCGCAACTTAAGAATATTCTCATATATAAATGAAGAGCTGGTTGGGCCGTTCAACCGATTAAGAAAACCGTGCGAGAAATGAATGAAGCAAAAATTTTTTTCCATTTCAGTTTTCATTTCATTAAAGATTGACTCTTGACTGTATTGTATAATATTCTTTTCCTGAACTCTCAAAGAATGGTCATCAGTCCCATAACGTTAATCGAGGCTAATTGGTTTCTTCTTCTTCTTTTTTTTTTTTTTTCTGTAAATTAATTTTTTTTTTTTTTTTAATTTTATTATTCGAGGAAAATAAAGTTTTAATGAAAGGCAGATGTCGGAGGATCGATGAGAACGACCCGACCCGTTTTCCCTATCCAGCACCCTTCGTAATCAGCGTTTTGGTTCCACTCGCCCCAGATGCCACATATAGGTATATAGGTATGCCTATATAATATATATATAGATATATATATACTTATACCTGTACCATCGCATTTTACCTTTAGCCTCACCAGCTTGATCGTCTTTAACCAGTTTGCGACAAAAAAGTTCACATAAAAAAAGAAAAAAAGGAGATCAAGCGAGCTTAGGTGTCCCGCAAGAATATAATATATCCATTCTAAATTTTTATCGGGTTTGTAAACGCGTATGTATATGTATATAATATCGCAATATCCTACGCGTGATATCCGCTATTTTCAACGGCGATCTTCTCCCTTCCCCTTTCCCACTACACGTCTTATTCATCTACATATCTTCCATCGACCATCTCCGTGCTATACACGCGTGTATACACGTGGATTTCAAAGGCGAGCAAAGGGCAGAGCGGGGCAAAATCTGACTGCTTTCAACGCTCTTTATACCTCCTATGTACACTTTTCATCAGATAGAAATGACGAAGAAAATCAAACGAGGATGACTGTTGAAAAAAAAAAACAGAGAAAAAGAACTACGAAACTAAATTCAATAAATAAATACGAATTTCGTAAAATTGAGAGCTACTCAATTTAATCACGCAACGTATAGTAGATAAACATAATTATTCGGTATACGTACGCGTAAATTTCTCAAAGATAATTAATTCATGACAACTTTTATCTTACAGCTATCATATTTCTGCTTTACCGTCGTCCGGGACCGAAATAAAACTTTTTAGACGTCGCTATAACCCCTTTGATAATTCATCCCACGATTGTATTTATATTTATTAATTTTAATCATTTTTTCATTTTTTTTTTTATTCTTTTTTGTTCATCTTTCCTCGTACTAACATTAATTTCGATTATAGTTAAAACTTACGTATTACACTGTCGCGTAAAAACAAAGGGGTTCGGTCTGGCGGTTGGTCCCTTGAGTAAACGCAAAATTCTTTTTTTTCTGCTCTTTTTTACTCGTTTTCTACTTTTTTATTTTTTATTTTTAAGGGCGGTTCTTTATGACTGTACGGGATAAAATTACACCGACCATTAGCAGCGGTATAATGCTATCTGCACCACCAAAATTCTTAGCTACTAGGGGATATAGCATATACATAAATCCTCTCGGTAAATCTATTTGATCGTCTTTTATTCTTCTGTCCATTATTTTTCATCTTTCCCTTCACCTCAGCCATCCTTAGACTTCGCTATTCTCCTTCTCACTTTTTTTTTTCTTCTCTTTTCCACCCCTCCCTCAATCTCCGGGGACCCTTTTCGTATGACCAATAACTCGACGCCTTATCCCTCAAATTAGTTTCCCTCCCACTTTTCTTCTCTCTTGTTCCGTTTCTTCTCATTTTTCTTTGGTCTATTTTTTTCCTCTCTGTGTTGTTTTTTTTCGTTTTTTTTTGGTTTTTTTTGGTTTTTTTTCTTCATGATCGATGAGAAAATCGAGACTGGAAAGAAGAAGAAAAAAGAAATGAAAATAACATTAAGAATTTAAGAGGACCTGAAAAATTGCGAAAGATTATTTTCAACAATGATATATATTCTCCCCATACACCCCCCCTGTCGAATTGAAAATTGTATTTTGGTATTATATAGATCTATATATTTTTTGATGCACTTCGTACCGAAAGGGTGGCGGTTCAAAATACAAATAAGTTATGATAATGATACGAATACTAACTTTGCGAAGTAACGTCAGACGGTCCAACCCATTCCCTTTCACTTCATCTCCTTCGAACTAACTTGGCGTATTGGAAAAATCTGGCGAGAGCTGCAGAGTTCGGTCGAAAGGGGGTTGGATATGGGTGGTGCAGCAAGGCAAAAGAAGTATATAGGAGGGTATCGTCGCCTCGCAGCTTGTTGTCTCCGGGTGTTGCCGAACGTTACCAGTTCTCATCCTATCCGCATAGTTTTTTTTTTTTTCAATATTCTATTTTTTACCGTTATTTATTTTGTTTTTATTCTTTTACCGTTCGATTTGTTTGTTTTTTTTTCCTGTTTGATGAAAGACGACGTGTACATGCAGTGGTGGCGGCGGCGGTGGTGGCGGCGGCTGGGCGTGAACTGCACCTGGAAATCTGTGGGGCGATAGAAAAAAAAAAAAGAAAACGAGAGGAGAAATAGAAAAATAAGGAAAAATAAAATAAATAGAAAAAAAACTATGAGTAAAAGGGAGAGAAGAGAATATGGGAAAAATCTAGGGAGAGAGAAAGAGGGATTGAGGGGGATGAGTGAAATGGGGAGGGATAGGAGGGAGTTATTAGAGCACTTTGCCCGGTTAAGCTCGAGGGGGCAGGCAGACAGTAGCGCATTACACCGTCCAATATAACGCGGCTTATTGTGGTTTATCGCTTTTGGTCTTTCGCCTACTTGTTTCTCCCTATCCACCCCCATCTCTACCTTCTCTCTTTTTACTTTTTTCTTTTTTGTTCGTCCGATACACACACACGCCCGTTAGACCTCCCTGATTTCATAGGTCGATCGATTCCAGCTGGTAATATCGCGATGTTGTTCATTCCGATAATGACGACGATGACTGGAAGGGAAGAGAAAAAAAAAGGGAAAAATGAGAAATGACAAAATATTGTCACGCTGATCGGGAGATGTTGTACCTACCTTTTTTTGAGCCAGGGTAAAAAAAGAGACTCGATTCACTTTGCCGCTCTCTTATATGTTCCACCTTCATACTTCTTTCTGGATACTTTTAGGATCAGTTGTGCAACAGCAGCAACAGCAGTTATGAAGCTTTTCTTGAAGCTGCTGCATCTATCCCTCCCCCCACCCCCTCTCTGTGCTACACAACGGGATATGAACATCGTGTAATAACCGGGTTATGAAGGTATAAGGGTGGGTTTGACAAAGTGGTAGAGGTGATTGCACAGAGAATAAAAACAACGTGTAAAATATCAGTCAAGCCGATCCTAAAGGATTACATGCGATGTGATATCAGGGGTTTTCTACGTTTCGTAGACCTTGCAACGAAGGCACTTCGCACAGGTATACACAAATATATGGCCTTTCACGATCCTTGAACACTAAAAGAAAGAAAAGCACCAACCAATAACCTCGACAGTGTCCGAAACACCTATGGGTTTAATTTTTTGTACCCCTCTATTAATTCTTTCGAATACCTTTGTGTACATGGAGAGTCGTGCAGAGGATGAACGACCTTTCGTTGACCCCATTGACCTCTTCGTGATTCTTTCGTATACCATCCCTTGGGGTAACGTTCGGGTAATTTCGTAGCACCCATACCTTCTTTTCTTACTGTTGCTGGTGCAGCTCCTACCGCTGTTCGGTTGGTCGCATGGTGTGCACCAACGACGCTCCTAAAACTACCCTATAGTTTTACGGGGTACAGGTGCAAATTGGAAAAAAGTCGAAATAGTTATTCCTCATCTATAGAACCCGATGTTATATCTCCCACTTGTACACAACACGTAGATACACTCGGATTTCGTCTGAAACCTGTCAAGATCGTTGAAAATGTGATCACGCAATAGTGTGAATATACATGTATTTATTTAATACCGCGTTTCGCGTAAACGAAATACCGTAAGAAAGATAGTAAAAAAACCAAAAAAAGGAAAACAAAAAATATGTGTACTGCAGGGGGAATAGAAGATCGGTATGGGAGTCCTGGGAAGAATGTGCAGATGTTTCAAGTATTATACCTTGATTTATAGGTAAGAACGCGTAGTCGCGGTGGGGCTTAGGAAAGTAAAGTAAAGGAAAGGAAAGGAAAGGAAAGGAAAGGAAAGGAAAGGAAAAGAGCGGAGTGAGTGGTCGCGTTGATAAAATTATTATCGGCTAGTGGATTTATGAAGCCGGATTATCCCGTCGTGCAGAAACCGCGCACACCGCACCACCATTGCCACACGTAAGGATAGGCGAGGGACGTTTGGACACGCGTCGTTCGTTTTTCTTTTTTTTTCTCTTGTTCTTCATTCTTTTTGCTATTCACAGGGTAGTACCTACGCTCTACGGCTATCTGCCATCCAAAAAAAAAAAAAAGAAAAACAAAATATATATACTGACAATGAGTTGCGACTGCCTTCCACTTCCACTCTTCGTCTTCGTCTTCGTAGGATTATGATCGAAGAAACAAAAAAAAAAAATGAAAGAAACCATCGTAATTCGTCTCTCCCATGATTGGCAGAGGTGTATGTGTAACACATTTCTACGTCCACATCGATTTTATTAAAGCTTCTCCCTCCATTAAGCCTGCCTTCCAGGAAGTGCGCATCAAAATCGATTTTGGTCAAGTCACGCGTGTTTTGTCTGTACGCAGTGTTAAGTTTCACATATCGTGACTATAATAACCTGTGAATAAATTCTTGAAAAGTTTAGGTAATATATCGAAAATGTAAAAGAACCTTAACCAACGAGAATTCTTTTTAATTCCATGTACTCGTGCATTTTTTTTTTTCTCTTAGGTTTTTTTTTTTTATATAGTGGTTTCATCTAACCGCTACGTGAAGTTTCAACGAAGATATTGTATATACGTAAACGTACGATACTTGAAACTCACATGACTTACCTATATTCACACCACTTTCCTATCTGTACCTTAATACAGTGGTGTATAAACCAGCTAACCTAGTCTATACTATAGACTTACACGATCGGAGTATGAATGCGAGTTCACAGAGTGACCCAGAGTCTCGTCATCGCAGACGGAATGAAACCCAATACGACACTTTCATACCTTAACCGGGTGATATTGCGTTACCCGCAGTTGCTCGGCCGCCGACTACTTCCTCTTTTATACTTATTTACCTGTTATTCTTTGTTTTATTTTATTCTATTTTTATTGTATTTTTTTTTATATTCTTTTTCTCTTGCTTATTTTATCACAAGACGATCACAGCCCTTCGGGAAACACTCGAGATAGTATACATAATAACAATGCAGTTGAATCCTCACTCCGAAGGATTAGTATAAAGATTATAAAATATACATTTACTTGAAATCGAACCTTTCGCAAACAAAATAAAGATAAAAATAAATATAAGTAGAAAAGGAGAAATAAAGAAATCGAATAAGAAAAAGCAGCGGAAGAAGATTTAAAGGTAGTAGGTAGAGTCGGGTGGATAGAGTCGGGGATGTGCGGATTAACTTTGAATGTCATACAACGCGGCAGAATTCGAGTAGTCGAGTCGAGTGAAGTGGCAAGGCGTGGAGTGGTAGCAAAGCTTTGACGGAAGATGGGGGAGTACGCGAGGGAGGGGAGGGTGAGTCGTAAAGCGACGGTGGAGGAAAAGGGGGGTGGGGGGTGGTGAAAAACCTCCCCCATCGTCGTCGAAAGCTCTGTGTTACCGCCCGCGTGATACTTGAGGTGTGAAGTTGGGGGCGTCCGGACGCGCGTACTCCTCTGTATGTGTGTGTATAGAAAGGGGTGTGAAGAAGGTGGTGGTGGTGGTGCTGGTAACGGAAGAACGATTTCACAACATCCGGTCTCTCTCGTTCGCTATGACCTCTCCTAGCTAGCTCTCCGTTCCCTTCTCGTTTCTCGCTCGCTCCCTTCCGTTCTCATTATCCCTCTCCTTCTCTTACTCCTTCTCATTCTCATTCTCTTCGCCATTAAACCACCCCCCTCCGACCTTCGGCTAGCAGAACAGAACAGACTACGTCGAGCCCATACTTGCTTCAGCTATGGCGCCATCCAGGAGCTGCTCGCCCACCTCCTGCCTCCTGCCTCCTGCCTCCTGCCTCCTGCCTCCTGCCCCCCTCCGTACACTTTCCTCTGTAATTAATTCAAATTCCAACCCGGACCACTTCCTGCAGGGCTTCTTGAAGCAGCAACCCTTATCCAACACCCAACGCCTACCTCATACCACCTTTAACTCCTAGCCAGCTACCTCGTCTCACCTCAAAACTTCCCCGCCCTTCCTTCACGAGTCACATCTCTTATTCCTGTTTCACTCTCCTATATCTGCCGGTTATACGTTTTACCGTGGAAAGGGAACGAAGTTAAGGGATGGCGGCAGGGCAAAGGTGGGGAGGGTGGGGGGGTAAGGGTGTTCGAAACCGCAACAGCTTTGGTAATAAATGCATAAATGATAAACACACGCAGGACTATGGTGAGTTTATACATACTGTATGCATGTATTTTAGTTCTCTGCAGGGTGTTGTGTATCCTGCAGTACAGGAGGATCAAGTTAGCCTGGTCTAACTGCTGCCGGTACTCTCTAGACTAGCCTAGCTCATATTATCTAACGGGGTATGTATGACACCCCAAGCACCGCCGTACCACCTCATCTGGTACCTCCTACTAACAACAATTTACATTAATTCACTCTAATTATTCTCTCCTGGCCATTTTACAACGTACCGTACATGCCTATATATCAGGTATACCTGTGGTACACGTGTGTGTATGTACTAGCCTCGATCTTTACATATCAGAAACACGTGCACATCGTGTCCATACGCCACCTATACACCCTTATTACTCCTGCCGGATAGGTTTAAAATGTTGACGTTCACTTTTTTTTTCTACCACCTCCTGCCTCAATCCCCTAAACTCCAAACTCTGAATCCCCCTCTTACCGTTTTGTCCCTCTCACACGTCTATGTACGGTAGGGTTCAGCCTAAAAGGTTCAGCCTTTAACCTTTGACCCTTTTTATAGACTTCGCTCTCAAATTTAACCCCCCCTACTCCCGTACGATCCCACTCTTCTCCGCGTACCTGCGGTTCACTGGGTGATACCGTTTTTTTTGTTTTTTTGGTTTTATGTTATTTTTCTGTTTTTTGTTTTCTTCCTCCTACTACGGATAAAAAGAAACCACCCCTGTAACACTACATAATATATGTGGAGTAAGCGAACGTGGGCAAATTTGAGGAGAAAAAAAAAAAGGCAACAAAAAACGATGAGAATAAATAAAATAACGGGCGATATTTGACGTGGTATTGTTTTGACAGAAAATTTAGATTATGGCAATAGATGTATACGGAAAGGATTTGAATAAAAAAATTTGTATCATGATCGAAGCCCACTTCTCCTTTACCCTTTTCTTTTTTCATTTTATTATCGAACCACCGTACATTTCGGTATACCGACCACTATTCATATCCGTAAGAATACGAAGTCCTCTATTTTATCATTCTCCCCGCCCCTCATACTTACGAAAAAATTCGTTTTTCGCCAGCAGCAGAACTGGTCGTTGTCGTTTCACGACGCGTGCGGGGGAGGGTTCGAAATGGCCTTTAAAATAAAGGTGGGCCTACATTTTTGGTAACCTTTTAAAATTCTTGGGATGAATTTTTTTTTTCTTTCTTCTCTACCTTATATGCTTCTCCCTTTTCTTCATTCTCCTCCTCCTCTCCTCTGTTACACCATATGTAATATGTATATATATATGTATTTTTTTACCCCATGTATCTATGCGTAGGTACTCTTTTTTTTATGATCTTTTTTTCTCTGTACGATTTTTGTTATCATTATTATATATCTATATATACGTACGTATTTTTTTTGCTTCTGTGCCGGGATTTTTAGGGGGCAATTTGTGGGGTGAGATGCGTGCCCGGAAAAGTGCGGGTCGCCTTTTAGACGGCCGTAAATTCTGATAACGTGGAAATTGGGGCCGGCCTAACGAACTTATGTGCTGGTGGGGCGTCGCGCGCCTGGTGCCGCCGGTTTTGGCGGGGGTGGTAGCCCGGAATAAGGGATGAGGTGGTGGAGGAGTAAGGCGTGAGGGGATGGCTGCCCCAGGGGGCGCGGAACTTTCGCCCACCCTCGGGGCTTCAAGCAGCCAAGGCGTGTGCTTCAGATTTCAGCCTAGCATAGTAGTGTTACCCATATACATATAATACCGTATAGCTTTGGATTCGAACCCTTAGCTGGCCTTAGATGGTCTTTTTGCCCGCGGTCTTGAGAAGGTCAAATTGCTTTCTTTCCTATACTAAAATCAACCTCCAACAACCGACCCCCTTAGTTTCTAGATATTTTTTTTCTTTTTTTTTTCTTTTCTTTTATTATCTTGTCCGAATTAGATGGCCGAGTAGATGACCATCCTTGGCAATTTTTTACATTCATATTTCGTACTTAAAATCGATAATAAATAATAAAAAAATACGTAAGACTGATAAGCACTTTGCGTTTTTTTCTTTGAATTATTATTTTCTGTTTTTTTTTTTGTCACGGTATTTTCATGGTATTCGTTTAGCTTTTATAAAATAATACATGGGGTCGGAGGTGAGGGGGAGGGGGGGGATTTTGGTGTGCGCCCGGAGGGATCATCTGGAGGGATTTTCGAAGATTGAGAATTTTTCCGGCAATCAATCCTGCAGCATCCCAATTCGGTTTTTTTCTTAGCGGCTGCGGTTTGTTACGGTCGATAGTTCGCTGACTCACGATCAGTAAGAGAGGGGTACGTAATATACAGGTATGTATAGGTATACGTATACGGGTAAGAACCAATCTGGAACAAGAGAATAAAAATAATAAGAAGAAGCCTAAAATCAAAAGATACGATTTAACAACGTACTTTTATAAACGCGTTATATACGTTATACCCTATACGTACGGAGGCGCGCCGCTGCAGTACCACCGAGTGAGTCGAGTGAAGATTTATGCTCTTGAAGTAAATGAAAAACGTGTCAAGCGAAACGGAAACTGGATTAAGAATTTACTCCCCCCCCCCCGCGCTCCTCCCACCGACGTCCACCCCACGCCTCTCTTTTTTCCTCCTCTCGCCCTTTCCTTTATTTCACCTTCACCCCATCCATTCTTTACCACTCGGTCCGCGCAACAAGAGGGTGGTGGTGGTGTGAACGCCTGCAAAATATATGTATGTGTATTATATAACCTGTTTTATTTTTTCATATGTGTGACACATATTTTTGAACGTAAAAATTAATCGGATTCGAATCGAGAGAGAAGGAGAATCGAGGATATACAAATGTTTCGGCTTCTGTGATAGAAAAAAATCGTACATAAAGGGAGGGATGTTCGAAATCGTTTATCCAGAATCAGCGAGAAAAAAAAAAAAAAAACAGAAGCGGAAAAAAAGAAAGAGGGTTACAACGACCGGGTTTTGTGGAGAGAGGATCAAGTTATTATTTGAAGCTTCTACTTCCGACCTACCCTCCCTCTTGCCCTACCGCCTTTCATACCCCTCCGGTTAATTTACTTTTTAAATAAATTCTCGTAGCAGGTGATCGTTATCAAAGAAATATGCAAGTGCTGAAAACGAAAACTGAGAATCTAAACGGGTCGGCGTCGGGTTCTTGCTCTTTTTATACTGCAGGAAGAGAAGAGATATTCTACTTACATAAATTTCACCACCCGTGAATCGGTATATCGAGTCCTCACCGATAATTATTATTATTTGTATTATTATCATTATGATTCTCTTTTTATTTTATCATCAGGGACGCTCGGGATCTTGGTTCGATCCTACGGGAAGAACAGGAGAATAAATGTACATCCCTTCCCGGTGTGAGACCAGGTACCCCATTTGGCGATCGTTGCTACACCAGAAATCTGGTGAAAATAAATCTTTGCGAGAGAGGTTGGGGTGGTGCAGTGCAGTTAAAGTAAAGCGAATATCCGAACACCCCATCGCACCCTTGAGAACCAGCTAATTCTCTTCAATCTCGATGTACACCATTGTAGCCTCGAAAACGATTCCCATTCACCTACGGTCGTACAGTTGCACTCGCATTGTAACTGCTGCAGGTGCAATTTGCAGGTGGAATTTCTAACGGCCAATGCCTTGAAATTGGTGGAAATTCTTTGACCTGACTTAAAATTATCGTTCAACGCAAGGTTTGTCGGTATGACAAAGTTCGTAGAGGTATCGCATAGTTTTTATTATTTCTTCTTTTTCTTAATCCTTTTCATCGTCGCGAACCAAGATGATGCGATGATTATGCGGTTGTTGCGTTGTCACGATACTCACCCTTTGGGATTTTCTTGATGCCCACTTATACTGCTGTTGTTTGTTCAGTTTTAATGAAAACATGCAGTTATAAAAATGGCGGATGGGATGGTGGTTGTTGGTTTTTCTATTTTTTTTTTTTTTTGCTCTAGACTCATGTAAAATTCGTAAGAGGTAGCTGGGTAGGTACCTGCCTACCTTATACGTAGTTTACCCCCCCCCCCCCCCCTGCCCCTCTACTCCCCATATACGCGACGTTCCAGAGGGTTTAAATTCAGTAGGAGTTGGGATAAAACCTGGAGAGACTGGTGAATAAATCCGTTAAACGAGTACTGGCGCTCTGTAGTAGCTAACTGAACTTTGGTAGTTAGGGAAACTTTTTTATTGCGCATGGAATATACTATTTAGAAAAATAAATGTCGCCAAGTTTTGATATTTTTTTATTTCTTGTTTAATTTTTTTTTTTTTTTTTTTTTTACACAGTTTTCCAACTGCTGATGCATTCTAGGATCGCTTGACACTACGTACCTCTCGATGTAGCTACGTCGCTCAATCCCTTCACGTATATAACTTTTATATGCTTCTGTGCAGAGAGTCACGTTTGTCTGACCATGAAAGGAATGACCCAACAACCCCTTGTAATCCAGCTAGTTTTGTTGCCACCTGGCTATCCGATCCCCTTAGCTTAATCCTCGTCCCTAATTCACGTGTTTCTTAACCGTGCGTTTTTTTTTTTTTCTTTTCTTATGACAACACGAGCGCGCGTTTCCATGCCAGGAAGAGATTGTCATATTGGTGGTGCAGCAGAAACAGAAGCAACTACACTAACGCCGCTACTACCACTACTACTATACTTGCAATTACAACATAGGATGTGTCCTACTGGCGTATCCCAAAATCGCATGAAACGAGCACCAGCCCACTTGGCTAAGTTCCCAAACTCCAGTAGAAGAGGAAAGGGGTCTTGCGCTCTCCCATTTTCCTCCATCCCTCTGTCTCTACTATCCCTATAACGATATGCTGCAAACCATCTTTCTCTCTACTGCTCTACTCTCTTTTGCCATAATAACACACGCGAGTTATACGCGCCCGGCAGACTTGCTGCTTGTGGAAAATATCCTTCCACATTATAAAACGCTTCGGGAAAATTCTCTGTTTCGGTTTTATTGTCCGGAAAATCACCTTTGGTAAGCTCGCATACGGTGCACGTATATAATATTTATTTTTTATTCTATTTTATTTTGTACATTTTTTTTTGTTTTCTCACGTATATACCTGTGATACCGCATCGATACTTTGACACGATTTTTTTTTTGTATATTTGTGAGCAATATTGTGGAAAATCTTTATCACACGAGATGATCATCGAGCGAAGAGAGAATCTTGCGCAGAGTTTTCCCCGGGAAATTTTCCTTTTTCTTTTTTTTTTTTTTTTCTTTTCGTAGAAACTGACCGAGTTGCAAGTTTCTATGAGTTTCATTTGGATAATTTAATGGGAGAGTAGCAGCATCGTTTTATATTTATAAATATCAACGCCTCGGGACGTGCTTCTACAGTAACAGCTTATGGACGGACTTGGTAGCAGCTAAAACTTGCAACGAACGAACCAACGAACGAACGAACGAACGAACGAACGATGAAACTGAATTTTGGCGCTCATCCAGAGGCGTTTTAAAAATATTTTTCAAATAACACTGTATACACGTACACTATGCGTCTATCTCTATATCCGTACAAACATTCGAAACCGGCTATTTCTCATTTCATCAAACTACCACATAACGATTATGTTTCAGATATCGACTAACGAAATTTTTTTTTTCAATTCTCTGTTTCAGGTGAGTTTTTTCAAATTTTCTACAAGCTACTATCGAGGCGATGCTCTTACTACCGGAAAGACGCGCCTTGGGTGAGCCCTTTTTTTTCATCAGATATTTACGGAAAATCCAAAGCAATTCTACTCAGCTCTTATTTCTTCTTATATTTCTGTCTTATTCATACTTGATGTGCTGCGTACATTTGAATCGGGTTAATGTTTGACCGATTTATTAGTGTGGCGAAATGGTAGCTGAGAATTCAAAAGCAAAAGCTTCCGGTCTCCAATTTATTCGGAGTCGAATGATGAATCTATACCGATGAAGAAATTTGAGTACGATTCCGAACGCCATGATGGATATGCGATATTCATTTTAGTTCTGTAATGAAAATATGTATCTATAGAAAATCTGGTTTCTCATAGGAAATAAGTCGCACGGTTTAAGTTTACCTGTCAACTTGATTAAACTATCCAGCAATGAAACGCAAGTGTTCTCCAGAACTATAACTTAAGCTTTACTTAACTCGCTCTTATAACTCGCGCAGCATAACTCAAGACACATGATCTTTCGTGGCCTTAATTATCGGATAAACTTACCGCGGTCAAGGCGTCCCATTCTTAACGATAAATAAAAAAAATTAAAACAAAACTACAACAACCTATTAAAAATGAATTGAAATTTTTAATAAAACCTGTCGGGTCAACGGACTCGATCATGCGGTTCAGAAATATGACGAGCACGGCTGTTGTTCTTCTTTTTTCAACCGTATCGATCGATCTATAAATACTTTTTTTTTTTTTAATTTTTTTCTTAGTAGGAGCAAAAATCTTATCGTAGTTTTTTAATCAGTTTGTAATACCCTTGCAAATTAATTAGTTTGAATTATTTAATTATTTTTTTTATTCTTCGAACGCGTTCTTATCTACTTTTTCTTAATCGTTTGACGCCTCTCAGCATGCGTCCCGGTGATCGCGTCACGCGAGAACGAAATCCGAGTAGTCTTTGCTGCAAGCAAGACTGCCGAGAAAGTAGTGGGAGTCGAAGGTAGAAGGAGTAATAATAATAAGAAGAAGAGGAGGAAGATATTGTGGAAGAAGATAGGAAGAGACTTTGGTGAGCGATGTAGAAAAGCGAATCATTGTGGAGTAATACGAACAACTCGAATCTCTAACTCTGGCATCAGCTGCTGCTGCTGCTGCTTCTTCTTCTTCTGCTGGTTCTACTTCTGCTTCTACTGCTGCTGTTAGTGTAGACTGTAGGTATACGCAAATAGTCATTCGTCGTCAACCGGAAAACCAGCGACATCGAGTCTATAGCTGCAGGATTATAATACATACACATAAACTTTGTTACAGTGCGTAATAATCGTGAAAAAAAAAACAGAAAAACCCTCAAAGTTCAATCCAAAAAATTTTTAAATCCGGCTCAGATTTACGAATTTTAGAATGTAAACCGGATCGAGAAAAAATTCATAACCGATTCTTCCTCCCTGTACAGTGGTCATTTTTTTTCCTTCTTTGTCACCGCGGTATAACATGCGATTATTTTGACCAGCGCGTATCACCATCAGTATTCATGGCTATTATATCACTTGTAGAATACGAATATAATAACATGGTTATATTATAGATCGCACTATCTATCCATCCTTCTGTCCACTCTCCACACCGCACCGTTTTACCTACCCGCCAACGAACGAACGAACGAGCGAACGAACGAACGACATACCCAACCTATCTACCTACATGCATCATATGAATTATTACCCAGCAGTGTTAAACTGGTCAGGTCACAAGTCACTGTGTCGGTCGAGCGTTGGAACGCATTAACTACTAATATACACCATATGCACATAGGGACATGATATTTGAATAGGTGGGTGGGTGGGTATTATGCTACCTCACTCTGTATACATATACGATGGGACCCAACTTGACTCCGCTATCTCCACAAATTTTCCACCTCTCCACAGCTTTTTTGCCGCTCACTTAGTCACTTCTGCGGCAAACCAAATGTTAGAGAAAAACGAGTTAATATTAAAGGGAGCTTGTTCGGTCTACGGTATTAGAAGATGACAAAAAAATGTCGCCGTATTCTCTTAATTGAACAAACTTTTCAGAATTTATTTGACAGGTGTATGAAATTTGATTTCTAGTTATAATTGGTTAGTTTTTTCAACAATTTTTTCATCGTTCGTACGAATTTTTTTGTCATGTGAACTAAATGAGTGAAGAGACACCGCGGAAAGGCGAAATACATTTGTACGCGGTACGGTTGCCAAGTGACGAAGAAGGAAAGGAGTAGGTAGTCGACTGATCAAAGGTTACGTTCTTATTCTCATTCTTATTCTGATTTTTTTTTTATTCTTATTACTCTTGAGGTCTTCGCTTGACGGATTTTGTACGATGTCTGTGTCGAGAGAGACGCCGACGCGGAGTGTAGACGACGATCTAATGATCGTGGGTTGACAATGCGAACCTCTGCCCCGACGGGTCAGATGCCGGATGCCTAGACCTCGGAGCAGCCGCACAGACGCGACCCTGGATGCCAGACGCGCCACGTCGCACCTCCTCTTCTTCTCCTCCTTCTCTTCCTCCTCATCTTCTTCCACCTACCAGCTTCCCTCATTCGAGCAGCTACGACACGACACAACGTAACGTTAAGTTTAATTAGAGATACGGAAACCAGGAATAGTTGTTGTTACGTTCCCTCCCTCCACATTCACACAAACTCGCCCCCATATTCGGGAAAAATTCAAAAAAAAAAAAAGAACAGCAAAAACGACAATGCTCCTGCAAAATTATCATCATCGTCATCATCGTCAACTAAAACACGTCGACGCGTATAGTATATGCCCAACTGTATACCGGAAACGACTATCACTCGTTCTATAGGTACACCACCACCGGTTCTAACTAAGAGGATTACTTCGGCGGTCCATAAACCCGCAGGGATTCCCCCTCCCTTCCCTCAGGCTATTCGAAAACTGGGCACTGCTGCTGCTGCTGTTATTGCACGCTAAACGTCCGCCATTTTTTTTGTTTCTCCTCTCTCTCATTTTCCTTTTTGCAATTTTTCATTCTGCTTTCTTTTCTCATTATTAGTTCTCCCGATTACTGCCGATCAGAAGGGACTGTGTCACAAAAGTGCAGAAGAACAAGCGATAATAAACGCAATGTGATTCACGAATGCAATTCTTTAGATCATACTCGTTTTTCTTTATGTTCTCATCTCTCGATTTGGAACTCGGAAGACTTTTCGAGAACAGGTGGCAACAACATCTTTTGTGAAAATTGTGCTGCACTGCTGTGCGAATGTGTAAGGTTTGTAAAACTGGCATCGGTGCACGAGGGTGAGAAGGTTGGGGGGTGAGAAATGGGAGGGGGAGGGTCTGTAAGTATTCGTGGCGCGTCCTCCTGAATTATCGGGCGAGTATTCTCGGGGAAACGTTACTAAATCAAGCTGCAGCCCTCGGTTCCGTCCTCGTTCTCGTCCTCGGTTCCAACGAACGCCGGGTGCTCGAGGATGGGAGGTACACGGAAAGCTATACTGGCAGGTGTGGGTCGGTATACGAACGTAAAGCTTCTTCTACTTGTGCACTTGTTGTAGTCGTAGTTCTGCGCCACCTTCTGAAATATCGCTACTAAATAAATAACGAAGTGTACCTTAGGTACTGTAATATGCGAAATTACAAATCGCCGCCCACCAACTTCCTCTAGACAACGCCTACTTCACACTTGACAACCTCTGCAGTATAATATATAAATGCAGGTTTTCTATAACAAACGAGAAATTATTTTTTCTTTTTTATTTGATTTTATTTTATTTTTTTTCACAGCTGTAATTTGTCTGATTTTCATTATTCATTTCCCTCATTCCTGTGTTTCATCACTCTTCTGTTTTTCTCATTTCTTTTTTTTTTTCTTCTTCAATCTGATTGAATATTAGCACATCTGAACTCAGGTGAAGCGTGGATGTATTAGAGAAAATGGAAAAGTCTTTTCTCTAACTTCTTTTTCCATTTTATCGAGCTTTTTCTTTCGTACTGCAATCTGTGATTCTTAGTATATGGTATCTAGCTATCGAAATGATCGAGTTATCGCCATTTTGTTGCTCTGAAAAATGAAAAAACTGGAATATTTTGACGGGTTTCATTCGTAGCTTAATTCAGTCTACAGATTCGTATCGATGAGGTCGAAATACAAAAGGAACATCAAGTAGTTTGAAATTTCCAATTTCACGTAACTTCATGATTTCCAATACGTTTGCGAATTTTTGTCGTCTAGTGCAAGTTTTTTTTCGCATCGCGAGGTTCGAGTGAACACCTTTTTTTTTAAGATGGGAAGAATACCGTGTTCTCGAACTCTCAGCTCGTATATCATAGAGATACCCACCCACCCTTTTCTTCTTTGCATCTGGGAATACGATCGCGACCATTACAAGTACCTAATACCAAAAGTCGTATATACGTATAGAAGAGGGTGAGTACCGCGCACGATGAAAAATTAACCGTGTTTAAGAAATAAATTTACAAAAAAAAATTCAATAGAAAAGGAAATAAAAACTATTCCACTCTCAGCGAGATGTGCGTTACAAACCTGTATAATAATACGTAGCATGTAACCCTCTATTTCCGTCCTTCTTGAGTTCTTTTTTAAACCCTTGAAATTTATTTTATATCAAGGTCAGCGAATGAGCGCGAAATATTCGCGTACCCTGCAAAGAAATGCAGAAATTGGCTGGGAGTTATAATGCTCGAGGTTGAGCTTAAGATTAGATTAGGTCGCGGGCGGGGAGCGACGGTTCTAAAGTGTTAAAGCGTTACTTATTCCTCTAAAAGCTTTGTGAGTAACGGCTCTTCGCGGCTACCTTCATCCCCTTCCCTCAATTTTACTTCACGCTCCTATATTTTGCTTTGCTCCTAACCTCCCCCGCGATTTTTTCCCCCACCAACAGTCGGGGTCAAACTCTTTCACTCCCATACCGCGACCCCAACTCCTTCAAGTAGCTGTACAGGAAGAAGAAGAAGAAGAAGGGGAAAGAGAATAAGAAGAAGAATAAGAGAAGGAGATTGCTACGTTAAGAAGACTGCAGTGCAGGGGTAACGTGCAGTAGTTTTATCTTCTTCTTCGTCTTCTTCTTCAGGGATTGAAACTTTTCATTTATATCCAAGAGCCCCTTCCCTGCTCCTTCTCCATATTCGCGATTTTTTTATTTTTTTTATTCTTATCTTCGTTTTGTTTTTTACTTTCCAATTTTTTTTTTCTATTATCGTCTCGGTGTTCAACTAGTGCGGTTATTTTTCTTCGTACACGAGGGAAACTAATCCCGGACGCCCGGAGCACTTGGGAATTTCCTGATCGATATTAACGGGCATCGCGAAAGAAAAGAACGAGGGGGATACCCTAAATATGTATATCGAAGGGAAATGATCGTAGACTATGTAGCAGTTCTGGAGTTTTGCTCCGCAACCGATGAGATGCGAACACATTTCGTTTCGCTTAGATTTGTCGGCGTATCCTTATCTCCAGATCATTCTCGAGAAGAAGAGAAAAGAAAGAAAAAAAAGAAGCAAAAGAAAACGAAATAATAAAAGAAAGGATAGGAGGATTGAGAAGAACAATAAGAAGACGTACCCCACGAGGCTCTCTGTTGCCAGGCAGACAGACTTGCGAGGCTCGAAGCGTACACTCTGCAACATCGAGGGGGAGAGCATCGAGATCGGATGGAATGCGACTCGAGAACTGCCACGTCACGAAGATCCGCCCCCGTCACCCTTCCTCCTCTTCTACCACCCATAATCACTCAAACTCATCCTTTAGAGCCGGATGTGATCGTCCCACACATTCGGTGAGCGGGCGTGTGGACATGATGTAGTGCGGTGAGAAAAACAAAAAATCGTTGGTCAAGCAGTCGTGGAAACAGTGTTAAAAAAGTTCTGGTGAATGTAAATTTAACACCATAATTTTTCATGGAAAATAAACTCCCGACGAAGGGTAAAAAGCTAAAACGTGGAATCTGGATTCTGGAATCTAGAATCCCTAGGAGAATGATCATCCATCCGTTTCTCTATACGTAGGACAGATGGAAGCTGATAGAGAGAGGAGTCAGACTAGTGTCTATGCAGGGTATTCGATAGTGTTTTGTTTGTGTCTCGCGAGAGATCCTCTGGGTGCACGCGCCCGGGATACCATTAATCTTGATTTTGCACGGGAGAAGAGATTCTTAGAGGATCAGCATCAGGATCTAGATCCGGGTACAGAAACGTTTCGCAACTGTATGGATGTGCAGTGTGTTCTTGTGCCGAAGAAAATCATCGCAACGATGATCTTGATGGGTCAAATAACTCACGGAAAAGGAACAAGGACGGTTTAGACATTCGAGAATATCTGTGCGACCAAAAGTTTTGATTATGTTTTTGACAGTTTGTAACAATTAAATCTATAGCGACGATCGAATAAGAGCGAGGGGAATGGCTAAAGCTTTCTGTGTTTACAACGGCACTGGAAACTCCTCCACACAACGTCCATACGCCATCATCTCCTTCCGACCGACACCATTAAGCCAACGAGTATGCAAATTGACTTCGTTAACCTCGAGGAGGAGACTGTCTTCGGAACAGTGCAGAGAAGTACAGACTGAACATGGCTGCACTCGATCGAAACTCACTTCATGAAGAGTTCCACGGGGTACCCCTTTAGGGAATAATGATGATGAAAATATTTTTATTAATCTAGAATACTTTGGTGCCTTCATTATCACCCGAGGACACATTCGGATCGGTTCATCTAATCCGTGGTTGACCAATCGGGTGTTTAGCGTATCCAAAGTGATTTAACCCTTTCCATTGAGCCCACCACTCAACTACTAGTTCGGACGAAATGCGCTTGCGGTTTTAGCGGTTGTACCGGCACTTCTGTGGTTCGTTAATCCTCAGTTGTCGCTAATACACCCGATATACGATGATCCCTCGATCCATGATCCGGACACTATGGAATTTCTACTTAGCTCCAAAAAAAAAAAACAAAAAACAATTACAATAAGAGAATTTCTAGTGAGATAACTGCACGTTCTTTTTTTTTGCAGTAGGTCTACTGCTAGGAAATTCCCTTACTTTTACTCCACCAGGTTTCCCGCTTTCATCAATTCATCGCATAGTGGTTCGCGCCATATCACAGAGAGGACTAAACCCCGGAACAAGGGGCGCGAGGGTGGTACACTGGGATCGAGGTCCCTACCATGCCATTGCTCGTCGAGCTGTGAACTCTGAATGTTGAGAGGGTTGCGGTTATTACGCCAAGCGTCGTGGTCGCCGCGACGCCAACCCTCAAGGCTTTTCTGTCTCCGGACTCGACCCATACACAGGCACAACGCATGGAAAACGGAATTCAGCTCACCACTTTGTGATGACGATGATAAAGAAGCAATGGGCGAACGCGATGATCACCCATACCTCCGATGATGCGATGTTAACGATGGAGTTTATTCGAACAAAAAAGAAGAAGAAAAAAAGGATCAACGATGATTACTGGAGAGGTGATCGATCGACATTTGAGACCCCTTTGGAGAAAACCTCCATAAAATGTTTTTGGGAATAACCTTTCTCTGTGTATTGGTAAAACGACGTATGTACGTCACGTTGTGGTCTGAAGAGCAGGTAGAGTAGAAAAGCAGCTCCTCACCCAGACAACAATGAATACATCCAACCAAGTTTTGCATTTTCGACTAGATTAACTCCCGGGTATACCGTTACGGATTAATTACACCCATTGCGAGCGAGGAAACGGACGTGGAACGTGGTCGGTGAAGAGATCCTCTACTCTACTCTTCTCGTGTTCTCTCCTCTTATTCGTACCCCTTACTCTTCTCGGTTATATCTCGACGACCGCGCCGCACCGCTGAGCTGTGGGCGGAGAAAATAATTGAAGACCACGAAAGATGTACGTCTGTTTAATAACCCGGCGAAACGCAATTAATTCCAGGGAACCGGAAGAGAGACGGGAAACCCGTGCAAGCAGGAGCCTGAAGGCTGAAGGTTGAAGGTTGAAAGCTGAAGGCTAAAGGCTGGTCCTTGGAGCCTCGTCTGACTACCACTGGAACACACGTACAGAAAAGGAAGAAAACTATTGCCTGAATTTTTCGTTCAAATTTCCATGCCATATCACATCCGTTTTCTTGCACTGCCGGCTAATATCTGCGGGTTTAATCAGAGTATTTTGAAAACACGAAGTAAAAAGAGACGCTGCTATCGCTGCTGGTTGGTTCACGGGATGATATTTTAATAAAGCAACTGAGCTTGCTGCTCCGGTGAATTGTTATGGAATTTTGGCGGGATATTGGTCCGAGTCCGAAACAAATTCAAAGGTGCTTCCTCGCCTGCTTACTTGCTTGCTTGCTTGCTTGCTCGGGTAATGAAAAGGCATTAGTTATGAAATTACGCGCAACTCCCGAAGGCACGAAGGCTCCTCCCCTACTTAAGGGTTGCCTTTAAGGAGGGTCTATTTTCCGAGATTAAGGCTACGGGAAACAACGAACGAACAAGATAACGCCTGCTCGGGGGATCAACGGAAAGGCAAAAGCTAAACTCACCCCACCTCCTACCGAAACGACGACCTCGACTCATTGTCAGCAACGATATACTCTAATCAAACGATATTAGATAGAAAAAGATAGATGGAAAAAAACGACGATTCAATTTTCCGTCATTGGTCTTTCTATCTCTATTTGTTTTTTTGTTTCTTCTATCCGATTCGTTGTCAGCATCTTCAATCGTATTCCAAGTTTTTTACATGTACCGAATGCGTTGAAAATCCTTCCTTCTCCTCCTCTCGATGTCTATAGAAAGCACCTCCGGATATTTCGACTCCACGTTCGTCATTCGTAATATCCTACCGAGTAGTTTGCAGCAGCTTGGCATGATGCAGATTAATCTCTGACTCTTCCCCCTTCCTCCCTTTTCTCGTCTCTCTTCTCCTCGCCTCGCCTCTACTCATCTCCTCTCTTTCATTCTATTGCGATGGTATTTATACCAAATACATACAGTTATACGCGATCCAACGTCGTCAGCTTTCAGCTTCCGTCCCTCTTCACCGACCGACCAACCAACCAACCATCCCCCAAAAGATTTTCAGCGAGCGCCTAGATATCTGACTCAACAAACGAGGGGTCGAGTACTTTCTATGGAAATCGACAAATATTTTACGACTTTCCACGGTTATTTAGAACCGAAATAAACCCTCACAACTTGCTATACATATAATGTGTTCGTTCTATTGCAGAACCAACGAAATAACGCTCGATGAAGCGAAACCATCCCCATCCCTTCCCTCAGTCTCGTTGGCTTGGGACTTTGAATTTATTTCCCAGAAATCGTTGGGGTTTTTTGTACGGATCGATTAGATCTTGTACAGTTATCAGAATCATTTTTCAAATTAATCGGGTCTTCAAAAATTATTCAACTCTTGAACAGATTACTCAACTAGTCCAAGTCCATTTCCATCACTCAAGTTTAACGCCAACAGGTGTCGGCAATATATACACCCGCCTTTACGGACCTCTGCAGAGAAACAAAAGAAGTAAAAATGAAATAAACTTCAGCCGTTTGTTTCTAAATGCAAACTTTTTTCAGTAGCAAAATTTTCACCGGTGTATTCTGTACATATGTATACCCTTGTGCGTGTGGTAAGTGTATACAGGTGTTCTAAGACCGAAGTGACGTCACTCTGTACGCTAATTGGTAATTAAGTTAATCAACGAACTAGGAAGCTGCACGTGTAACTAATTTCAGTACAGTGACCGACGTACAATCATCCAATTAACTATTTAATTGAGATACTCGATTTTCAAGATAAACCATTTTGTATCTATGTATTAAATTATTTATAACTTATTTTTCTCACTACAATGCGAAACGTACCTACGGGCACGGACCGCAACACATACGCGAAGACCTGCCACTTTCGTTTTCCGAGGGGTTGGAAGGGTTGGCTTTTGGGAGTTTGGAGGGTTGGCTTTTTCTCTTGAAATGGCATCTCGTGTGGCATCGCGTGGCGCGGGTTCTGGGGGAGTTTATCCAGCCGTTCTACGACCACTATCGCACATACGACGGACAACTTTAATCGAAACCTTGCCTAAGTGCAAAGTGCTGTTGGCTCCCCGTCCGAAAGGTCACTTACTAACGTTGAAGGCAAGGCGTTCGGCGTTCGGCGTTTGGCGTTAGGCGCCCGGCAAGCCAAGGCGAGTAAAGTCAGACGGCGATCAAAAATACGGTCATGGGAGTATACTGCCAAAACCAAGCGAATTCACTCGCGCTATTAGGTGATTTCATTCCATTTCACCAAAGATCTTGTGAATTGCAGGGGAATTTTACTTTTCCTTGAAAATTGCAGCGTTGCTATACATGCGCGCTATACCTATATAAGTATCACTTTCGATGTGCTGCCGATGCCCCTTAACTTGAATGTGCGTCCTGTAATTTAATTTGTTAATTTTACCTCCATAGCTCGGTTAATTCGTTAATTGATAAAAGTAATTCAATGAAAACTGTACGGTACAGAAAATACCCCGCTGCTGGCTGCTGTTGAAGTGGATTAAAGCTCGTTTCGGCGATCAACGTAAATTGATTATAATCCTGGATTCTGGTCATCTGCAACCTATTCTATGCTACTTCTACATCGGTGCAGGGGAAGAAATAATTCTAATATCGATAACCACGAAATTCTATATTTAACATCAATATTTCAGGTGAATTCGATTCACCGCCACCTGAATTAGACTGACAGTATTCCATGTAAATCGATCGTAACACGCCCATATCTCCATATCCATCAAAAACACATACACATATTCTGCATACATCAACTCCTTGAAGCGTACCACAGATGCTTTTTCAGCCTGGTGTCGGTAACGAAACGTTTCGACCTCGACTCAATGATCAACATCGTAGCTACAATTGCTCCTTTTCTTTTCATAAGAAAAAAAAGCTATTCACGCTTTTGCTTTTTTTATTATTCGAGTCTATGATATCCTATACCACCGTAAATTCGGCGACATTTCGTCGCGACCAAAAACTTTTGAATCGTGATTTTCGAACGCATACCCCGCATGAATAGTTTCCATTGTAAATCGAAGCAAGACGCGTACCTACTCGGATCGCAGCATCGCAAGTCACGTTGACATTCCCAAACAAATTATCAGCCGACGTTTGCAGCTTGATGGAGAGACTAAACAAATAACAAATCCCGTCGACGGATTTGATTATAAACGAATCACGTCCCGCCGTGATTTTATTTTATTATTATAATTTGTTTTGTCCCTTTTTATTTTCTTGATATTTATTACAGCGAGGGCATTGATACCATCCGATAACCGTTGACGACGTTACCGAGGAATCCCTTTAACTTGAATTTGTGATTTTCAGTCTTTTAATCTTCATTTTCAGTTTTACATTCACAAAATGAGTTATCACGATCCATACGACGTTAAGTATATCACGTCGTTTCGAGAGAGGTAAATGAAAACTTCGCGCTTTCTACGCTCGCTATACAAAAAATATCAAAGACACACGCCACATTGCATCAGAAGA
Organism: Athalia cordata; assembly: GCA_963932425.1. Lineage (NCBI taxonomy): Eukaryota > Metazoa > Arthropoda > Insecta > Hymenoptera > Athaliidae > Athalia > Athalia cordata. Next base: position 30,077,670 of record OZ010626.1, on the reverse strand, counting down.
ATGCAAATCGAGCGATAAAACACACAGTGTGTGAGTCACAATTATTCACATCATGCGTTAACTCCGCACTCGTAATCGTCCTCCTCTCACACTTATAATAATTCATACACACACGCCGTATCGTACTTGTAAAAAATCCCTGCGGCTAGTGGATATACATAACTCTCTGTTTTTTTTTTCTCTTTTTTTCTTTCACGTTGGTGACGCTTTTGTTGTTCAAACACACGAACATATGCGAATACGACAGTGTAGTATGTGGTCGATGATATGTGAACGTTACATGTTATTTCCTTGTTATTTTTATACTTTGATTTTTCCACTTGCTTTTTTTTAAACTCTCACGTATCTTCGTACGTACTTGTATACCTCGCCTTCGCTTATTTTCCATATCATCTCGATTCAGACAATGTCATAATCGCGGCACATAACGTTGCACTTGGTGCAGGAAATACTGAGCGACCTTGCTGACAATTCTCATGTTACCAAAGTGTGATCTACAAGTGGTTGACGCCTCATGTAAGCACGTATACATATATATACTTGGATAAGTTGTGTAACCGGAACTCCAGAACTAGTTAAACTATATATAAGAATGGGATCAAAATCGAAGGAATCTAATTTTGTTGAGGCCCTAAAAACTTCATCCGTAAAACAATTCACGTACACGTATAGATCCGTACTGTTTTTACTCACCACATATTAAAAGGAAGAGAAAAAGTACCGTGAAAAAAAAAAGAAAAATCTCTCATGTGAATTCTCTGAGAAAATGTCTGTACGTACATAGGTGTATAAAATAAAAGCTTTTGAGAGATCGGTAGAAAAAAGTAACAATTGTACTTTGAGGCTCGGCTGATCTTCTCTACGTCAGTCTGAAATGCAATTGGTGATAGAATTGAAGCTGAAAATCGATTTCAGTTATTGCCGACTCTGATGCAACATGAGAAAGAGAAAGAGCCGAACCCTTTCTACTATATTACTATTATCATTATTATTTTATTTTTACATCTCTTCGAAATGACGGTTGGTTTTTTTTTGTGTTTTTCTTTTTGTTTTATTTTTCAACGAAACGAAACTGTCCCTAGCGCATCGAGTCCCGCGCATTGGTCGGTATTTCATCCGTTGACGTTCTACTCACGGTGCAGCGGTATTCGATCAAAGTTCATGACCCCTGCCAGCTCATCTGTAACCTCGAACCGGTATCGGTATCCAGTACCCAGTGATCAATTATTCGACGTTTCACCAATCCCGGGTGCGTCAGAGCTTCAAATTTGCAAGGCCAATTCAATTTTCCCTTAACCCCCTAACCCCCTACCCCCTTCCTCATTCCATACACCCGCAAACCTCATATCGATTTTATTCCCATCGCTAGCAATGTTGTTATGTGAAAGGGCAAATGAAACAAAAAAACCAGAAATGAGAAGGAAAAGGATTTTTCTGTAAAAATGAAGACAAAAGTAGAAAAAAGGGATCGAAAATTTTATAGAATTATAATAATAACGATAATAATAATAATAAAAAAAAATACCTTCGTTGGCGTACGACTCCACGTCACGTGGGCAGAGTTCCAACTAGAATTTACCGCACTACGTGTAGTCGTTTGCATCTGCTACTTTTGCAGGCCATGGTAGCAGTATTTCGTTGAGCGAAGCGACAAAGACTTTCTTTTTTCCGATACCGATGCGGAGGAAGACACGGGGAGGAAAAGTAGGGATGGCGTGGGGACGGGGGGAAAAAAAAGAAGAAAAAAGTAAAGAAGTTGAAGGCGGTCGTGGCTGGCGGTGGCGGCAGCGAAGGGCGCGCGGTGCTCTCTGTAAGAGCGAGAAGAGAAGAGAAGAGAAGAGTATTGTTAGATATGACGGCAACCCAATTTCCTCGGTATCACGCGTATAGTATATACCAGCTGCCGTTCGACGACGTTATATATATATATAAAAAGAACGTAGGAGAGGAGCCCATATCGGAGGGGGTTTAACAATAAAATAACGCATGCGGAATTATTGAGAAGTGCGCACGGAATTTAAACGACTCTTTTGCATGCGTTCGGTTCCTCCTGTTCCTCCTCCTCCCTAAGTAGGCGTTGGCGGACCCGACCCTATACGTGCTTTTCTGCGACCTCTTCTTACTTTATTTTATTTTAGTTTTATTTTTTATGTATATATATATTTTTTTTTTTCTTGCGCGTATTCCTCTTCTTTTACCCTCTTCTTCCTCCTTCTTCTCCCCGACCCAACACCCGAGATATATTCCACGACTGAAACCACTCGAGTTATTCGCGCCCCTCGAGGATCGTGGCGAAAAATCTAAAGCGAAGGAAGAAGACCAGCTGAGTGTCGAGTGGTGCCCACATACCTGTCCATGTCAGACTCCGACGATCGAATCTTCCGGACACTCGATTAAATTACCGAATTTATAACCCTTAGAAAAGCAACATAGAAAACGAGACGTACACCCGTATTAAAAACCGAGAAAAAAAATGGTAATAAAAATTTATCAACACTTTTTAACAAGACTGAACCAAAAAAAAATTCAACCTCAGATAGATTGTAGTTATAAACCTATATGGTACAACGGTAACGCGACATCCGCAGAGATAAAGTTTCGATTTGTAACGTACAACACGTACTCAATTTTCCACCCCCCTTTCTGGCTTCGCGCTCCCACCCTGCTACCGCGGTGCCCAACCACCGCAGCTTTTTTCATTCTTTCCATCCTTCGTAACGTATATAGAAAAGCAGCAGAATTTGTGAACGATCGCTCCAGTTTTTCTTTTTTAATTTATATATTTATCTTCTTCCTCAAAAACAAAATGGAGAACGAATACGTTCATGACGAGTATGCGAAAATTAAGATAAAAAAAGAGATGGTAACAAAGGATGGTATCATAATATTACAAAAAAAACAAATCCAACATCTCATATAAATCTTCTTCATAAACTTTTTCAGCGTCGGAAGTATCAGGGAGTTTGCAACGAAGTTCTGTACATGCGATGGGTTTTATCAAAAAAATGGCGTTTCGTCTTTTATGTGTGTCGAATTTTTTAAGGATCGTTTTGTAGGATTTTCATAAATCATGTAACGGAACTGATCAATTAAGGATCGATGAGATTAATTCATGTGGATTAAATTAATCGATGTGGCGATTTGAGGATTTTCTACGATGCTTGAAATCGAACGAATAATAATTTGTACGTATGTACATTTGTTCGCGAGAAGGAGCGTCTACGAGTATGAATTCCGAGTATAATCTCTGTACGTGCATTTAAACTAAGACGGAAGTAATGGTCTTCCATTATCATAGCGCGGCTGGCGGATTTGAATGAATATTTGAAAAGTAAGAGAATTAGGCGATGACGTGGCCCGGGGCCAAAGAGAGAGGCGAGTCCTCTGTGATATTCTCCATGCTCTTCTCATCGGTTATACCTCTTGCGGCATTATTATTATTATCGGTTTTTTTTTTTTTCCTTTTTTCTGAATCGATTTCGAGAAATAAACAGAAAAAGAAAAACGTAAAAACCGAAAATAAAATAAAAGAGTCACAAGTGCTAAATACCTCAAGGATTACGACGGCGACGACGATACGCGACAACGATGATGAATTCTCTGATCCATTGAAAATATTACGCAACTATTTATAGTTACGGTGTGATATGTCATAACAGGTTGAAATAAGCGAACATCGTCATGAGTGTGAATTTATTACCTATTCATTAATTTGTCTCATTCTACGGCGATGAAAATTTATTGGTCATTTATTTTGATATTATTTTATTTTGTTTCTTTCATTTATTTATTTTTCGTTTTCCCCAAACTTCTTTACTTCCTCGTTGGTATATCTTTGTTCGAAACAAGAGAAGGATGATGTCACCCTAGCCGAGGATTGGTCCCCAGTTGTCGTTACCTCGAGCCACCCTTGCCAAACATCTTTTATTTATATCATTAGAGAAGCGTTCTCCTGACCTTCTGGGCTCCCCTTTTTACCTTCTCTTTACCCGAAACACTTGGAATCGTTCGGTAGTCCTAAAACACGTGGCTCAGGATCTCGACTTATTTTTTTTTCATTTTTTTTGACAATTTTAAAACGGTAAATATTCCAAAGCTGCTGTAAAAAAAAGAAAAAGAAAGAAGGGAAAAAATTCCGTTGAAGTAAAATACCTAGAGACGGAGCGAAAATCGGAGTTCGGAATGATAAGAGGGAGAAAGAGACTATATGCGGTTGCGGAGTTTCCTGAACCCGCCGTTTTCAGCCCTTCTCGGTTTGTTGTCAGTGTCACTCACTCGTTTTCTACGTATACACACTTCAACAGGGTAGAGTACGACTACCCCATATGTATACAAAACGCGACATATAGTAGGTTGAAAATCCGCAGGATATACCGCGAAACAAAGCTCCTACCGGTTCTGCAACTTAACTCTCAACCAATGTCCATTTTCACTTTGTTCTCATCCCCCGCAGATTCTTAACCGCAGGATCTGCTGATAGCGACAGGTGAATATTTTTTGTGCTTTTTCTTTTTTTTTCTTCATCCGTCTTTCTTCATTCTGATTTTTGTTTCGTTTTCTTTATCTCCTTTCGACCAAGCTATTTTTTTCCAACCCCCTTGACTAACGATTTCAGCTTGTCGCGATTGCCGCGCTATACCGCGCTGCTAGTATTGCTGCTGCTGCTGCAACAGCGAATAATAAAATTGAATGGGTTATTGTCGCGGCGTAGGTACGTGATTTTAAATGCTGTATATAGCTGCATCAGGTAGTACATCGATAAATTGATTTTTAACCGTATAGCAGGTAGCGGTATTGCAGACTGTATGTGTGTAAATACGATTGCGAGGCAAGGGGTGAGTTCAGTTCAGTTGGGTTGGGTTGGGTTGGGTATGCAGGGTGTATTAACTTCGAGTAGGTTTACATAAAACGTGTATAGGTATGGGCATATGGATATTATAGATATACGCCCGACAATTACGGGATATTTCATGAGTTTGAGCAAACAAGCGGGTCATTAGCGGCGTAATTGACGTCTCTCTGATACCATTCTCTGTTAAACATTTTTCCCTTACTATTTATTCCTCATCCTATTCTCACTTTTACCTATTTTTCTTACTCTCGTACTAACTTTCTCTCTCTCTCTCTCTCTCGATAAACTTTTTCTATTTTATCCATCTCCTATTTCTCTCACTCATTTTGAGTTCCGTAGACGCAGAACATTGTGCAGATAGTACATTAAATATATATATATATATATGTCCCTATCTAGGTCAGCTGCCTTAATTGGTTTATACAACCCCAACCAACGTCGTCATGCCTATTCTATATAGTAACCTTATACGCCGTTACGCTCCCTTGCCTCATTCGAGAAACGTCGTTTTCGTCTATTTCCTCCTTATTGAATCTCGTCCGATCAGTACGAATTAAATGTTTTATGCGCGGCTGTACTCGTAAATATATCGGATATAAAGAAATTTTGGCAATATTTAAACTTAAACCCGATTGAAAACGGATCCAGCTGAGTAAACGTAACCCGCATATTGAAAAAATTAAATGTTCAAGCAGCGCGTGTAACCAGATGATCGGTAAATCTTGTAAGGGTTAAGCCCATAATTTACTTTGATGAATTATTAAATAGTTCGAGAACTGAAGTTGCGGTTGAACTTGCCGTACCGTATATAGCGGGTGTTGGTATTAATATAAACGTGGTTTATGTCAAAAGAAAATAGAGAGAGAGGGTTAAAGCTTCGGTAGTAAGTCGAGAATGCGTTTTGGTTGTCGACAACCGACCCAGCCGAGGAGACCATTCGTCACTTCCTACCCGGGGCTCATTTCACCCGATTAATTATAGATCGCGCCCGCGAGTTCGAGCTGACTATTATTATTGCACCACCTACGCTCTATCAAACCTTATATACTTACAGACTTGATGCTTTATGTATACCAAATGGTAGGAAATTCTATCCATCCAATTCAGTAGTGGTCTCAAAATCCTTCAAACATCATTTGTCCGGTAAAAAACATCTGTTGCAAAAGATTTTCTTGACAACAAAATCGCACAGTAATTTTCAAGTATTTGGTTGTAAAAGTGTCTAATTTTTTTGGATTTCTTTGTCTTTTTGTTCAGCGAATCTAAATTATTATCCATTTAACGATGTCAACCTAGTTTTGCAAGTTATTTTTGTGTATATAAGTTTAACGCGAGCCATATGACGACAGTTAATATGAGGAACCGTCATCTGCAGGATGGACGGTCGGAATTGGTTCAAACATAAATGGAGCGGATCGAATATTACCAGTTTGACATGTATAACGTGACGCTTGTGGTGTCTATAAGATTGAATTTTCCTGTTTATTTGTTTATTTATTGATTTTTTGATTTTTTAATCTTCGATTTTTCAAACGACGTATTTATTAGTTACAACGCGATGTTGTGCGGTATTTTCCGCGAACTAATAACATGCGGCGTACGTTAATAGAGGTACGTCGAAGTGAACATGAGCGGCGGCAGGCAGCAGAAGGAAGAAGAGGAGGAGGACTTTAACGAAGTCAAACGGAGGCGTAGTATAGGTACAAAATCGGCTTATGTCATTCGCTTCTCGCCCACGTTCCCCAATGCGCCTTCAAGTCTAATGGCCATACGTGTTAGTTTAAATGCTGTCTTTATAGCATTATACATTGCACACATACCAAAAGAGCATCAGCCATCGGCTTCAGCAACAGGGAACACTGCCGAGATGAGGAGAAACTTCTCTTCGTACATACACACATACGGTACGCATGATATTATGCCGTGAGTCCAGAAAAGGCCAGCCGTTCTAAAACGTTGCGAGGATCGTCGCGGTTGCCTCGACCTCGGTTACGACGTTGTCTCTAATTGATCCTAAACGATCCTAAACTGGCCTAAGAGTTGGTACAAGAAATCCCATGACCACATCTGGCTAAGAACGAATATCTGAAGCGGTATACATGCCCTGATGAGATTTGGTCTTTACGTTAATTTTTCATTTCTGGACTTGAAATGAGTATGACGATTACATCGAGGTGAACGAAACACTTTAGGGATGGGAAAATCAGAGGAAATGTAAATTTTTGAAGAATTTAAACAACGTTAAGCCAGTGATGAGGGCAACATAGCCATATACACATGATTTGAACAGTACTAACAGTTCACCAGTTCTAACCGCTGGCTCATTTCCAAAGCGATGATCAAAGGCAGAAATTTTTAGCACAAACGTTTCTTTTCTTTCTTTTTTGTATGTGTGGTTTTTTATTGTTTTTTTTATTCACCACATCCACGAAGTCGTCGATTCGATAATCAAATTAGAGACATCTTGTATCTATGGACACGGCTTTATAGTGCCGAAAAATGCCTACATACTATACGTCATCATATGAAATTGGGTATATTGCACAGCTCATTCCGCACGTTGAACAGCATCCACTTTGGTAAGGTTTGGCCAATGAATTGTATATAACTTCTAAGCTTGATTGACGTTTGATCATTGACGCTCATCAGTAGTAACATCTACTGTAAATTGGCTCTACTCTCCAACGATGTTGTTGGAAATACCCAGAAGCAATATTATGGTATCCATCATTGAAACACGTGCGTGGATAGGATGGATGGATGGATGGATGGTTGTTGGTTGGTATTGTTGTACAGAGAAACTCTAGGTGCAAACTATGATATAATATCCTCTGCACGTATCCCTATGAGATTACACTGGAAACTTCTCAACCACGTTCGACAATTCTAACTCTATCACTAATACATACTTGAGATAACATTTGCGAAACCCACTTGCTAATTACCGCGGTTATCGAACTCAACCCCTTTCTTCGATACAGTTTTTTCACACGCATTAGGATTTGGCAAATCGTATCGAACTGTGTTGTGGGTTAGGACTGTTATACAGGTACAATAATGGGGTACGTACTGTACGGCGAGACACAGAGTAAGAGAGAGAGAGAGAGAGATAGAGAGTGGTAGGAAGGGGGTTGAAACGCGGTCGAAAGGGAATCGAACTGCGCGGAATTGAATGGCATTAATTAGCCGGAATATGCAAACAGCCGAGGGAGCTCACGCCGGTGGTGCGGTCATCTGGTATAGCCATATACCGGGCAGTTCAGTACTGTTCAGTTCAGTTCACTTCAGTTCAGTTCAGTTTCTGTGTATCTAGAATTCCACATAGGTTTCCATACTGTGGGATCTATGAACGTGGAATGAGATATACCTAGTATCAAAATTTAGATGGATATTATACACATTTACACCAAAATATGCCAACCCTAGAAATGCTACCGCCGCATATCTACCACATCATGAAAATTGAGATACCTGTACTTGATGTGCGCAACATCAACGGGGAAGCACTTTAAATACAAATCATCAAAATCTATTTCTGTTTTCAAATCACAGTCGTCCGAACTATTACGTATTTTCATTCTACCTACCTCCATAGTATTTTTTACCCATCGGTTCATGTGGTAATCTGTATATCTTATTTGGCAGTTTGCAATAAGAAAAGGGGAAGGGAGAGAATTTCAAGGGAGGGGGGGTTCAAGGGGCAACAGTCTCACGGTTGCAACCCTTGCCCTACAGTCATGTCCTGCAGGGTGACTCTGACGCACCTGCACTTGTACTGTTGTACCTAAGGTAGGAATAAGAACTTTTTTTATTTTTTAGCTCAGCATTATGCCGGACTTGAAACATACGTACGTATACGTGTGTGCATTTTATCATGAATATAACCTGTGTGTTCGTATGCGGTATGGAAAATATGTACATGTATATTATATTCCGTTAAGTGTGTGCAAAGTATTTTTCTTTGCTGCAGCTTAGCCAGCATATAATATGAGCTCACCATTTATAACTCCAGGGGGGCGAGGGGAGAATGGGAGGGAGGGGTCATTTTGCAACCGGTCATTTTCCTCGAACGATCGTAATACACGTATATATTTCTCCGAAGATCTCACACTACATATTCTCGAAGCAATTATTAATCCGACGTCTAACTGATTCTAAGTGCATACATTTTTTAGCAAATTGGATCGAGCGATTGAAGATTTTTATTATTGATGATGTTCGAGTAACTTTAAAGTTTACTCATCCCCGGCTATTCGTATATAAACCAAACGCGATCAAAGCTGATTGAATGATTGAACCACATAAGCAACATTTATAACAGCACATATGCAGAAACTTTTTTTACATACGCTTACGTCAGTCTAAAAATAATAATCGATCTTTCGGAGTTAATCCTCAAGGTTCGTCAACTTTCGCTGCTTGATATATGACGTCATAGTGCGTAGGTGGTATCGAGTCGGTTTTTTGATTTTCGTTTCCACTCATTTTTTTCTTTTTTGTGCGTTGATTAGCTGTGCAAATCTGAAAATCGCGGGCATGAGAGAAAGAAATAAAAAGATTGAAAAATGAAATGTATAAAATCCAAAAGAAAAAAAGAAACAATAAGGAAAAAATAAAAAGAATCGCCAGAATGAGTTCATCTCCATTAACGTACATAACGAGAAGCTGACTTACACATCCTTTTTAACGCCTTACTCCGCGTCTCTAAACTCTGATTCTCATGTATGTAGGTATAATATACATTGTATATGTACGTATAAGTTTTCATGTACCGTAACACATATCGTCACCGGTATTACGTCATTTCTCCACGTTCGCATTAGTCCCTCTCCTGCGCCGCTGCGTATACCCACATAAGATTCAACATGTGATTCCATACGTACGCATCAAAAACACTTTCATCTCGTATTATTACATTGATGTATATATATCACGTACATATATTTATATAAATAATATAAACGCGCGTGTACACTGTGCGAGTGCAGTGTTCGTGTTTATATATACGGAGCTCGTTAAAAAATAATTACGTGAACGTGAGTTATAAGGGAAAGAGCTTCCTCGGTACTGACGTCACCGATCTGTTCGCCTATGGCCTATACGTATATCCATTTCCCCTATACATAAACCATAACACACCGAGGCATCGCCCCCTCACTCCGCTATATTAATTTTGTTTGTTTTTCATTCTTTTTTCATTTACCCCTTTGATTAACGTTTCGTTTTTTTTTTTCTAATTTTAATTTAAACCCTTTTTTTCTTTCACATTTATTTTGTCAATATTATTTTCGATCGAATTGAAATTCTTCCGTGTAATCTGACGAATTTTTGGATTTTTTGGATTTCCTTGTATTATTACGTATTACATATTAACCGTACATACATGGATGGTTATTGCATTTGAGGACAGTCGTCGATGCTTTTAGCTCATTTATTTTACTACCTGCAGAGTGGAGCGGATGTGTAACCGATATAATAATACGAAGTCGGCGCGACGGTGCGTGCTGCTGAGAGGCGCAGTCCGACTCGCAATCAGACTGATCAGAAGAAATTAGACTCCGAAAGGGTCGTTAGGAAATTATCTAAGAAGAAGCTGCGGGGGGTTAATGACCATTAACTAATTGCGTCAAATCTTATTTAATTATTGGAATAATCCTTTCTATTTCGATTCGTGTATGTTCTTTTTGTTTTTCGTTGGTCTTTTTTATCTCCAATGGACTAAAAAAAAATTATCGTACATATGTGTATAGAACAGCAGCAGGTGATTATTTTTATTCTATACATACCGGTATAAATAGTCTTAATTGGTCGATTAAATTCTAGTCGAGTTTTCGTATATACATATATACATAGTAATATGGTTCTATCGATTATTTCTGCAGAACTCTGCAGGAATGATGATGAATTGGATATACATACACATAGACGCGTGAGATTCTTTCAACTGAATCGTTCGAAGTATCCTTGCAGGTTTTTCTGAAGCTCGGTATAATAATAAGCTAGGTAAAAGGTATTAGTTGAATTGGAATTTTGATGCTGCAGAGAAATATTCCCATGCGATACACGTTATAAACACAGATCATATTGTGCCATATATATATGCGTATCTAGTTAGATGAGGAGGTGAGGTGTTTGGTATCAGGTAGGACAACCGGATTTTAGAATCATAGTTGAGACTGGTCAGGGTTTTCTTATACGCGAGGTCAAAAGGTGAAGGGGAACCTCAACTTGGAATATCCATTGGACTTGGACCCTAAGGGCCAAGGGCCAGAGGGTCGCGCGTGCAGTCTGATCTGCTACGCAGCGTCGACATCATCCATCCCCTTTCTTCTTTTTCTAGTTATATCAAGTTTTCTTCCCTTTCTCTTTTTCTCTTCGCATGTCTTCCGACGCCAGAAAAGATCCGTACCTGCGATATCAGAGAGCATGAGTGATAAAATTTAGAATCTACTTGTAATCTGCGAATATCGAAAACCTGATTTATGCGGAAATAATTATTCCGTACCTGCAGCAATCATTTTTTCGGAAATCGATATTGTTAGGTTTCATATAGCTATAAATGCATTATGAAATTTCAAGAAAAGAAGAAAGAAAGAAAAAAATTTTTACTCCTATTTCCTTGCGAAATAAAATCCGAGCAGATTTTTGGATCGGCCTGCATATAGCTGTGGCTATCTCAATGTCCAGAATATGATAAGAGAGTTTATGAGAAACTTTCGTACAAATGAGCTTGGTTTATAATCGATTTTGCAAAAAAAAAAAAAAAGAAGGAGAGTTTTCGTTTCAGACATGAAGTGAAGGAGAGAAAAAAAGAAAGAGAGAGATGGAAGGGATAGGATATCGCCGTAGGCAAGCAAGCAAGCAGTACGCGCGGCCGTAGCGGCGTCGAGCTTATCGCTTGGGGCTCATGGCGGCGAGGTTTTATCTTCTAGTTGCCACCGAGATTAGATTACGGGGCCGCGCGCGGTGCTAATACACAGAGCCACTGGGCGAAGGGGTATTATCGTTTTAATATGCGTGCGTCTTTTGAATTGCCAGCTGCATCAGGTACAACTATATAGGAATTGAACGGCTGCTCCTCCCTCGCGAGATTTTATTTATTTATTTATCTTTTTATCTATTTATTTTGATACTTTATATATTTCTTTTTTTTTTTCTTTTTTTTCTATACACTTTCATATACTCCCCCAGCTCTATTGTCAATCGAATCTATACAAGGAACGCCATATTTCTTTTTAAAAAGTAACCGACTGGAACTCCTTTTTACATCGCGGTCATGCGACGTCGTTTCTTGGTGCAGCAGATCGCGAGTCGGGAATTGACGTACAGTAACGCGACGATATTCTACACATTCATACCTATGTTCACTCCGATGACAATATTGCGGAGGTTCAGATATTGGACGCGATGGTGGTCCGTTATACTTGTAGTACAATCAAAGTATGGACTTGGAATTAGGCGACCATACGAGGAAAAAGAATATCACGGAGAAGTGGCAAAAAATTCATGTCATATACTGTTTTTTTTTCTTTTAATTTCATGCTGTACACAGCTTTTTTATTATTTTACAAAATTTTTGTACGGTCGTATACTTTTGGCTTGTAAATTTTATTTCAACGAGTACCCTGCGTCGCAAGTGGTTGTACGCGATCTGTGCACGAGTAACCGTGAGGCCAAATGCGTTAAGAATATTTTGCGAGTTGCGAGTTGCGAGTTGGCTTTTGTTTTATAAGGTCAAGGTTTCATCTCCTCTTCCTTTTTCTCACTTGCTTATATTTTCTCCTGTGGTTACTCCCGATATATCCAGCGGTAGCACAGTAGTGGTGGTGGTGGTGGTGGTGGTGGTGGTGGTTTGCAGTTCAAGTAAAACGTCGCTGCTTATAACCACCTACCAACTACTTCTCATTCTATAGAACCTCGTCTGGAGTCTGGACTCAAGTTGGAGCAGGTTTTCCCCCTGGATTCTTCCCGCCCAATTCTGTTCGCCGACTTGCTGCAGCAGAAGCAGCAGCGGCAGGAGTAGCAGAAGCATCGACGTCCTCAGCAGCATCCCAGCAACAGCAGTAACCAGCTTCGTTCGCCCCCGACTTGCTGGACCACTTCGTGTCTTCGTCGCTACACACATTCGACTATATACGTGTATACATATATATAAATACACCATTTCGTTTGGATCGCATATATATCCTGCAGCACTGGGTACGAGTGAGAGGAAACTAGTAACCCTGCAGGAGACGAAGACAAAAGACAGTCGAAAGGGGCCTCAAGGATCCCAGGGCGTTCTGTACCTCCACCTAAACACGAAATTTTCGCTCCCTTTCCCTCCATATCTATTATCAGCAATATCGAATGATAAGATATCTCCAATGGGGACATTTTTCATTTTTCCTCGCTTGTATACGGAACGATCTAATTTTCTAAAAAAAAAACTCGAACATAAGTATGAAGAGTAAAATTTATGTCCTCTGTAGACCAGGTGTGGTATGAAAATTAGTTTCGGTCAGCAGCAGCATCCGGTATCTTTCTTTTCCTTCTTCTCTTTTTTTCTTCTATTATCTCTTTCTTTTTCACTCAAGCAGTGAAAAAATAGTAAAAAGTCGCAAGCTCTTCTCTATCGGTCTTTGCCACTCCGCCTGCATGGTCTTCAACGATTAAAGCCTGTAAGCGTGTAAAGCTAAAGCTATGAAGGTAAACCTAAACCTTAACTGAACTAAAGCGAACTTGAGATGAGCTGCTGGAAACTCCTCGTCTGTTAGCTAAGGCGAACGGCGTTTTGGTATAATAAGCGTGCTAATGTAGCCTAATACATCATAAACGTTTGCTGTTCAAAGTTAGCTGCAGGTGATGCATATGTATATATCTATATACATAGCGTTACTGCAGTTGCCGTTCTTGTGCACCTAGCAACCACCGTGAAGAATTATTATTTTTTCCGCATAAATTTTTTTTTTTTCTCATCTTTTTTCTTTATGGTATGAAATTTTTTTATATTCAGACCGATACCTTCTTTCCCTCAGAAACCGCATTTCGAAATAATTTTTATTTGTATATTTTGTTAACAATGTTTAGTAGATAATGTATGTTATATTAACCATTAGGGAACGTACGTACATAGCTAAGGACTACAAAATAAAGCGGGAAACACACGGGGTTTCGGATTTATCGTTAAACCACTACCAAGTTCCACCGAAGCCACGTTACATCCTGTCTTAGCATTATCGTTATCGCATTACTTTTCCACCATGGATGCGGTTTTCTTTACACAAATCCATGTACATACATATGTACATAAATATTTCTTTTTTTTCGAATCCGTTTTCTTATTCATTATCAATATTTCAGTTTACGTATCCGTTTGTTTGCTCATTGATTTGATTTCTTTTTTTTTTTTTTTAATTTTTGCTTTTAATATCGTTCTCGGTAAAAAATTTTATCGTACACGTTATCGTAGAGTATAAAAGCTCGTAACCAACTATGATCTATGAATGACCGATTTGTTCTCAGGATATAACGTGTAATGTAATAAAATCGTTGACGATTATAATATTGGTCAGGGTTTTCTCCGATGAATACCTCTTTGATTTTACGATATTTTTTAAACCCGTAGAGCCACAAAGCAGAATCTCGCATCGTTTCATATCATATCGTAACGTATCGTATCGTATAGCACGAACAGCGAGCGTATCGCGCACCGGCCTGCGGTACCCGCGAGCAGCTTAAGACTTCGGGCTTCGTGTCCCGCATCTCAGGGGGAAGAAAATGAAATCAGGGGCACCGCGGCGCGTTGTTTCTCGCGTCGCGGGTTTCTACTTCTACGTAGAGCGTCGGCATCAGCATCGGCATCAGCAGTAGCAGCAGGCAGTGAAACAGCAGGCGGCAAAGTATGGGCGAGTTGCTGCACCGCTTTCCGTACAGAGTAGCGGCATAAGTTTTAAGGGTGGGGGAAATTACGTAGAAACCAGCAGTGCGAGTGAGACGGGGTAAGAATGAGAGAGACCAATAAGACAGACCGACGAAAACTTCGGAAACGTTCGGTTGGTTTCGCAGTCCAGCATGAATGTAGATTGTAGACAGCGTCGTCGTCTCTTCTTTAACGCTTTTCCCCTGTAAACCCGTACGTGTTACACACACGTACGTTTTAAGGTAAAAAGAGAGACAGACGTACAGACAAACCGACCGACCGACCGACCGACCGACTAGCATCGGCGTAGCAGCGTAGCGACGTAGCGGCTATTACGCGCATGCGCATTTTGTGAATTTATCGAGCACCGCGCGTGGGAGTGGGGGCGCAGCGACCGTTCTCTCGCAGTCGTCACTCAGTCGCGCCAGGCCCCCGCTAGCATAAGCAAGCCTAAACAGTATCTCGCTCGCCTATACCCTTTACCCTAAAGAATATAATATTATTATACAGAAAATAATAAAACAAGGAAAAAAACAAAACTAAATAATTATTTAATTTAATTGAAACGAAAATAATTCGAGAAAACTTGGTAAAAATAAATTAAATACACCGACGATTATCAAATCCGTTCGAAACTATCGAAGAAATATATACACACATAATAACAATATTGATAATAAATCTATCGCGTTTTTTGTGTTCAAGACTCAACTCTTCGGACAGTTATTTTAATTATTTTATTTTGTTTTTTTTTGGTTATTGAGTTTTTGGAAAATAAAATTTTATAAAAATTACTACTGCATTACCTCTGCTGCAAGCTAATAGCAAAATATAAATAAATAACTTCGTTGTTATCGTCTAATTGTGCATATTATTAAATTATCTGTTACATTAATAACATTATTATTATACTACGTTGAATTGTGTGATGACTGGGTTCTTTATTTCTCTCGATTTTAATCAATCGTTTTATAAATAAACTGCGTTGAGATATTAAATTTACAATCAGTTTATATAAATATTTGTACCAATAATCTGCACGTAGTTTGAACGTATTTAAAATACATCTGACGACGTTCTGTTTGTTTTTACTATTATTATTTTCTTCATTTTAAATAATTTTTAACAACTAATGATAAATGTTGAGAAGTAAAAGTTTCTACGAGTTACGATAGTAAACAATCAGACTATGATTATTACCACACTTTTAACGCAAAGAAGGAAATAAAATGAAGTAAATTAATTGGTCCAGTTTGACAACATTGTTAATCGTTCTCTGTTAATTGTTGTTGTGGTCTCTTTGTGGTGACCATTGAACCTCATGTATTGTGTAAATAAAATATCGACCGACTAATCGATGTAAAAAACAAACAAACAAAACAAAACAAAAACAGTCAAACATAATTTTGTTCTTAACAAAGACAAAACCGAATTGCCAATGAGAAAATTTGGCATAATTCTGTATGATAATAAAATAAAAAAAGAGATTTTTTCCATCCGATAATAACCGATAAGACGGTGGCATTTAAAGCAACGTAAATTTATCAGTTTTTTGCAAAAGATAAAAATTGTAGAAAAAAAGTAATTAAGTAAGAAAAAAAAAAATAAATAAATAAGTCAATTAATAATAATTAATAGTGGTGGTGTATTATTTTGTGCCGGTGCCGGTTTTATGTGGTCGGACAATCGAGGAACTCGGTGTGCCGCTAGCAGCAGCGTAGCAGCAGCACCAGCATCAGCGATAGCGACAGGAAATAGTGAAGAGGAATTATTATTATTAACAGTAACGAGGAGAACGACGACAGGAGGAGAAGAAGATCATCCTAATCAGCAGCAGCAGCATCACCAACAGCAGCGTTATTATTTTTCATTCTCAATTCCCGCTGCTGCAAACTTGTCAAATTCAGCTGCTGATCAGTCTAGCAGCGTAACGTAAAACGTGGGACGGACGTCAAATCAGAATTTTCTATATCGACATATACATACACACGTAGATACATGTGTAGAGAAGAATCGAGAACGACTTCCAAAATACGAAGTTAACAATATTAAAGGGACTGCGATTTACTGAAGGGATTCTGCGCATATAGAGGTAAAAAAAAAATCAAAATCAAATCATCGAAACGCATCATCGATGTAATCGATCGTAATATAATATGCGCAGTTTATATTCGACCGATCTCTTACGAAATTTATATTAAACGTTATTCGAACATCGGTGGGGGGAAGAAAAAAAAGAATGACATTTTCGCATAGCCATTTTAGCGCTAAATTTTATTAAATTATTACCCCGCTTGAATTTCGCATCGTTTCATTTTTCGGAGCAGCAGACGGAGTTAAAGCGATTATCATCGGTGCGTTTTTATATATTAAGGGTTTTTTTCCCCCTCTTTCATTACATTTAATTCTCTCATTTTCACATGTTGCCATTTCGTTCGTTTATTTTATTATTATTATTATTATTATTTTTTTTTCTTTTTAATCTCATTCTTGCAGCGGATCTAAAATTACGAAAGAAATACGATATACGTACCGCGCATGATATCTAATCTGAGGTGAAATAATGATTGAAAAAGATAAAAAAAAAAAAAAAAAACAAGCAAAAATGAACGAAAAGAAAAATCAGAATCTTATCGAGCTTGCACGTGGTTTTTATTATTTTTTTTATTTATTTTTTTTATTGCTCGACTGTTTGTATGTATAGCTAGCTGGTCGTGTACCAGGTTAGCTGCAATATCTATGTATGTAGATCATAGTAAATTAAATGAAACTGAACTAAACTAAACTAGAATATAAAGTAAACTAAACTGGAGTAGAGTTGAGTAGAGTGAAGTATAAGGTAATTAACTACGCTGCTGCAATCGCGTCCCATTTCATTTCGTTTCGTTTGGTTTAGCCTTCCCACTCATATTCGCGATGCGGGTATAGCGCGATGTGTTGTATATATACGGTGAAAAGAAACGCGTGCGTACCGCTGCATTCGTGAGAAAATAAGTGCACAATCACGAATGTGAAAAGAATGAAAGAAAGAAGTAATTAATGAAGAAAACAAAACAAAAAAAAATGTTCACAAATTAATAAATAGGTAAATAAACGTGAAAGAAAAAAATGCAGAAGTAAGAAAAATCCAAAATCTATACATTAGTATAATTAACAACGAAACAGCCATTAAGATAGATATTAAGATGGCAAGTTTATTAATACGTGCAATGCCACTGTCGTTTCATTGTACAATTTTACACCCGGTGGGTAACCACCATAATCAGACAACGTTGGAAAAAAAAAGAAAAAAATTCAAACATTTTCAACGCCGTTTATCATAATCGTTTGTTAACAAATATACATTATATGTAACATACGTATAGCAACGAAGTCGCTAAACTACGCGCCGCTGATTATATCAATTAATTTTCAGACCACGCATAACAACCGCACGTGTCTTTTTTTTCTTTTCTAATTCTACTTTTTTCCTCGATAAAATGCTCTCCGAATTAAACTCACTAGGTATAGTTTCAGAAAACCTGTACGATTATTGCGTGGCGGGAGAGGAAGAGAACGAAAAAAGAAAAAGAAAAAAATGATAATAATGAAGGAAATTGAAACAAAAATTGTTTGAGACTTGACTCGAGCGGTGGTCGTATCGTTGTTTCTCGCCGCACATCTCAAACTGGGTATATATGGAAAACACGCGTTGGTGTGGGTGGTTGGGTGGGTGTGTCTCGTGTTAATTTTAGCCACGTGACAGCAGCCGCGAGTTCCTACTCGCTATGACTATACACTAGTAACCAGATATAACAGCTCTCTTGCTAGTTTCTAACGAAGGAACCAACGAACGAACGAATCAACGAATTACAAACTAACAAATTAACTAACGAACTGGTGCAAATACATTCCCCCTTTCCGGCGCGCGCCCAAAAAACTCTCTTGGTTCTCATTTTTTTTAATCCGGATTCTCATTTTTAAAGATATTTACTCTCGCACGTATGCATTATATCCATCTCTGCTCGTATATCCGATATTTTATTAATCATTTTTTTTTATCATCTATTTTACTTTAATTCGTCTCTTTTTTTCATACTTTCTCCAAGTATTGTTAATCGAGAGGTTGAGTCAGTTAGAATGGTATGTAGCGGTGCAAATTCTTACTTGCTCTATTCAATATTTCGTCTATCTATTTCCCTCTCTATAGGTGCCTATATCGTTATTCTAGTTGAAGAAATGGGCAAAAAGCCAGACGCACCAGCCAGTATAGAAGCGTATACCACCCGAGAGTGGTGATGGCAGAAAAGCTTCGTATATACACATGAAAAAGGCGCGGGCGGATGGTGCAACCGCATTTTTATTTTTATTTTATTTTTTTGTTTTTCTTTTGGGGGATTTTTTGATCCATTTTTTTCCTCCTAATATTTTCTCTACTCACATATATACGTTGCATACATACATTTTTTTGTTCGTTTGTAAATTTATTTATTTTTCTAACTTAACATTCGAGAAATTCGTACCGTTTCGTTTCGCAATTCGTTTCGTATAATACAAAACTTAACGTACACATCATCTTTCAGGATAACACTTAAAAAAAAGTGGCCTCAATGTATAAAAATTTCTATAAAAACCCTAAAGAATATGTATGATAATTTTTTTTTTTTTAATTATTTTTTGTTCATCTTTTTATTGATGAAACTTTGTTGTTGCGTGCACGTGTTTTTAAGGCGCAGTTATTAAGTCTAATTAGGATTGTCGTGACGGTTGGACTCTCTTTCGTCTTTCTTTTTTTCCATTTTTTTTTTTCCCCCTTTCTTCAACTTTTTTTCTGTTGCATATTATATATCTGCAGTTTTTGTTCGTTTTTTTTATCTTCTCCTTTTTCGTTATTTAGTCAAAAGCGCGCGCCGTTATGGCGGCAGCGGTATAGTAATAGGTATACGTATATAACAAGTAGCGCGCGGAGGATTCCCTCGGGCGTATTATCGGCTACAATAATCCCCGCATCTGTCGTGGCGATAATTTACCGAATTTTCGAATGAAACCAGCAAACCAAATTGAACTTATTGCGCGTGCGTGGAGAATAACTACGTAATCGTGTATGTATACGCATCATACATATAGGTATAGGCATAAACGTTACGTATGTAAGTTGCGCGCTGCTGACCATTACAGGTTCTGCACCGCGTATTATTCCTGTACGTATAATAGGTGTACCGAGGTGCGATTTTTAATTATTATTCCTTTTATTTCATTCTGAACGTATCTCACTCTATGCCATTTATATCTGGATCGCTGTTCATTTATACCAACAAAAAGCCATATAATCCGATATTATAATCCCGAAAATCTGTAGTATTAACAATGATGATAACGATGATGATGATGCAGATGTGATTAATATAGATTTTGATTTTTTGTTTATTTATGATTCCAGATCCATCAGTTGCGGAAATCGTGATCAACGAGGGGATTCAAATTATACGGTGTGTAATAATCGAGTAAAGGAGAAGAAAAAAAAAATCAAGAAAATTGTGTGCGGTTGAAAATTAAAAGAGAAAAAAAAAATTACGCCTATATATTTCGATTTCGAATTAAAATCATTAAATAGCGATTGGTCCAAATTTCGTTCGACAAAAATATTGTATACACATATCTATGTTCGGAATTCCATTTTTCCAAATTTATTTTTAAAATCAAAAATCGATAGAAAAAATATTTTTACCGTATCGCGTACGTCATTATATCTATCATTATATGAATACGTGTTGATCTAACGCGAGGTGTATATTGTAGATGTGGTAAATTATATTATAAATTTTTTTTCTCATATTCAATTTTTCAAATAAATTTATTTATAATAATATTACGTTTACATTTGCACGAATCACCGATGATCGTTCTACGATTATGATGATAAATATAATGACGATGTTTCATATCGATTGATAATTCTAAAAAAAAAAAAAATCTGTGCGCGAATATACCTATGTTTAATTGTGCTAATTTTGTTCTCATCTTTCAAAAGTTTTATAGTGTGTGAAAACGATAACGAAAAGGAGAAGAAGAAAAAAAAAACCAAAAGGAAACAACGCAAAACATATAAAGAAGATAAAGTAAAATAAATCATAGATTAGTTAGAAAGAGAAATATATATAAATATATATGTATATATAAATACATAAAGAAACGAAAAGAAATAATATAATAACATAAAAGAAAAAGAAAGACGAAAGAATTTTTCCATAAAAAAAATATATATATATGTATATTTATATATATATGAATATATAAGACTTTTAAACGAAACAAAAAAAAGAAAAATTATATAAATCTATACAAAAAAGAAAAAGTATATATATATATAAAAAAAAAAAAAAAACACAAAAAAAACGGGATATCAACTATTGCGTTTTTAAAAAAAGTTAATTAAAGTAATTAAATAAAAAAGAAATAAAAAAGGAGTGAACAACGAAAACGACAACGAGATGGCGATGGTAAACATGAGTAACCTATTGAATGGAAAAGATTCGAGGTGGTTACAATTGGAAGTGTGCAGAGAGTTTCAACGCAACAAATGCACGAGACCTGACACGGAGTGTAAATTTGCACATCCACCTGCCAACGTAGAAGTACAGAATGGAAGAGTGACCGCATGCTACGACAGCATCAAGGTGAGTTTCATTTTTTTTTTTTCTCCTTCCTTTTTTTCTTCTATTCGAATGAAATTTTTGTATCCATTAAAATAGCAGGTCATTAGAATCACACATGTGTTGTGCATCAGCTATAATTCATACTTAATGTATTTATAAAGAAATGAAAACCCTGCCGCGCTGCAGGTGGATTGCGCAGGTAAAAATTTAGGGTTGTGCTGCAGCAGGTTGTTACTATACTACCTAATGCAGGTTATAGCGCAGGTAGAAAAAAGGTACCCAGATTTGCGGGGGTGCAAAGGAGGGGCGGGGGTGAAGGGTTTGGAGGAAAATTCTTGTAAGCCTTTAGGGTCGCCTCGGTGCGTCCGCCATTCTTTAGGGTGTGAACAAATAATCGATAGATATATAGGTCTACCTGTGCGGTGTATGAAAATATTTCAGTCACGCGTTCACCGTGCAGATGTGTATCGGCTTCACGTGTACGGGTAATCGTGTAGCGTATATAATCAGTGGTTTTGTTTTCTTCCAATCGATTCGTTTGATTAATTTTCATGTGATTTTTTTTCTGTAATAATTTTTGTGTACGATGTAATAAGACGCAGATGTATGATATTCGGTATCGTTGACGTATACTGTTAGTTTTGGAAGGAAACGCGACGATCAGGACAGTGCGATAGAGGAAGCTATAGACGTCCTAATGGAAGCGATAAACCCCCGGGGGGCTGCTAATCCCCCTTCCCTTACTTTCGATACCTCTGTCTCTGGATTTTCTCTCACCCTCATTTCCCTCTCTCTCTTTCTCTTTCTCCTTTCTCTCTATCGTCCTTTTGACGTAAGCACGGGGGGCGACTTCGTTTGCTCGATTTCCCTCCAACCCTCTTATCTCTCTCACTCTATACCAGCTCAGTTTCGCAAACGTGTGTGACAACAATGTGGCTATAGTTTCGAGGAACAAAGCTGTCATTATGATACCTATCCTTACATCATACCTTCAGACGTAGGATAATATACAGAACGATACAGTAACTGCAGATAGATTCCCCCCTCCCCCGCCCCCCTTAGTACATACATAAATATTTTACCTATAGACCGGTATCTTCACGATCACCCAATGCGACAGCTGCCAGGTATATAAAAAATCGCAAAAATTCGACTTCTTGTTTAATGCAACCATAAAATTATCGAGAGAAACAAAATATGATTAATATAGGTATACTTGCGGAGGGGTTTGAAATTTATAATTATACAATTTGCTCGGTTTGAAAAAAAAAAAAAAAAGAAAAAGAAAAAGAAAAAGAAAATGACAATTACTTGAAACATTAAACACATGGAATATATATATCCACATACATAATATGGTACCCCATGGTATATTGCGTAATTATCACGGCGTTTATTATATATTCTTCGTGCACAGCGTAATATGTGTTTTAGTAAACGTGAACGTTATTCGGGTTCACAAATGTGTACGTATATGTATTGTTTCTGTGTTTGTTATATCGATGTGTGGTGTACGTGGTATGTAGTCACGATTCAAATTACGACTCGTTAGAGTAATTTACATTCGGTTTCGTCGTCGTCGTCGTCGTCGATGTCGTCGTCGTTCTCGTCGTGGTACAAGTTACATGCGGGTGGGCCAAACCATCCAAACTTGCAAACTGAACCTGCAACGACTAGATTATATTTTTTTTGATATCGCATCAGTGTAAAAGTCGAAGTTTCAAACCGCGTATTACAAGACACCTAGATATCAAGATCGGACAGTTTAATTCAGCAGGAAGGGGAAGACGAGTGGGCAGGGGGGGAGGGTGGGGGAAGGTCGAGCTCAACAAAAATTTAGGTCAAATAATTTTTTTCAACTACCGTACAGAACGGTTCATTCATTTCATTATGAAATATTCACTTCAAGGTTCATGATTATGTACATTTTAACCTACACGAGACTTTCCTCTTCACATAATTTAGGATGTAGCGCTCCCGCTGAACGATGATCAGTCTCGAGTCCGACTTACTTTTTTCTTCTTATTCCCTCTCTCTTTCTGTTTCCTTTTTTCTTTTTTTTTTATTCTTTATTATTCGCGTCTCATCTCCTCATGTCGTAGGAGGCTGCAGGAGCAGATATATGAGATACAGATTGAGGTGAACATGTGAGAAGGCGAGCGAATCGGTGTACGTGTACACGTATATCGTAACAGTATCGTAGCGCCTTCGGGCATCGTGATCACGTTTCCCAGGTGGACGATATATATATGTATATATATCGTGTAGGGTGACTAATATATAATATATGTATACATATAGCTTCGTCACAACAAAAATAGAAAGTCTCGTCTCTTTTTGTACATGAAGTTTATCATGTCCTCGCTAGTTAATGTCGTTCTGGATGATACAAAAGAAGACGATCTTCTCGAAGACTTTTCTTCTTTTTTTTTATGACGTATGTAATTTTTCAAAAAAGTATCATATGGTATTAACGGTTATACAAGATAAATTCTAATGATCTAAATATTAATTATACTTCAGTTATATTTGATGCACAATAACGGTTATATTATTCGGAAAAACTGGTGATTAGAGAAGAATTCATTAATTCATCGACCCCAAAAAGCTTATCCCGCACCACCATCACAATGAATACGAAGGAATTATATTCCCCCCTATATATATTCTGAGTGAGAATCTAAAGAATTTTCATTATCGCGTTGGACGTGCAAGGATAATCCCTATATAGCTTTTGCTGCTGCTGCTGCTGCTCCTCCTTCTAATCGCGCGCGTTTATCGTATTCCTCCTATTTAGATATTTAAACGCATTGTCTGTCGGATCTATTCGATCTAGTTTTTCTCCTTTCAGTATTTCGTCGAAAACTAGACCGACATTTTGAACCCGATACTTGAGACAGAAAGAAAAGTGTAATTAAATCGTTCCATAGATATTTTCTTCTTTTTTTTTTGGTTTTCTATTTTCATTTTTCATTTCTTCGCCGCTGTTGCTTAGGGAGCTAAGCTGACGAGCTGAGCTGAGCTGGCTGGTTGAGCTGCCTACGCGTGTTGGGCGATGACGACGACGACGTCGATGATAATGTTGTGCGATATGTGCGTCTGTTTGAAAAATACATCCGTATATGTATCGCTCTGTGTATTTTGTACAAATACCCACGTAGATTTGTCACGTGTGTGCCGATACCTATACAACTGCAGTGTATAGGATGGAGGCGCGATGACGCGAACGGAACGACAAACCGGTCGGGTTCCACACGTAAACTAACTACCAAGACAGCTCGTCTCTGGTCCGATATACGAACCTATACCAACTTATTACGACCTGGTCTCAAAATGAATATTGCAAGATGTACGTACCTCAGCGCACGGGTGTGCGTGTGGGTGTGATGAATTTTCGAAAATTTTCATCACCGATGTGTTGAAGAGGTTTTTTTTTTCTTCTCGTCTCTTTCTTTTTCGTTGGTTCGGTTTCATTAATTCAACCCACACTATACGCTTAGCCAACACACTTGCTAAATATTACCCGCACGTTATAAGTTAAACACTCGTTTCCCTCTTATAGTCTTCTTCGTGTACATCCACTTCCTAGTTATTATACACATGTGGGTACACGTATTTTAACGCATACCTATATATCACGAACAGAACTTGCACACTTAAAAAATAAAAAATAATAAAATAAAACATCGTCAGCTACAATATAACGACTTCGCTGTCTGGTAGGTATATTGTGGGTCTTCTCTATATAGGTCGTCGTCGTCGTCGTCGTCGTCGTCACGATGCGTACCTCAATGTTCACGGTCTGCTGCGTGCAGCGAGACTTCTTCTCTCGGTGTGTTCGTATGTGGTGGTCGTCGTAATATATACGCGCGTTTTTTTTTTTTTTTTTACATTATAGTTAAATCAGTTGGACAAATCTACGCGTGTGCTTTTTTTCATATGTCATTTTATACGTGAACTATACGGAATATACGCACACGTATGATCAATGCGAGCGTACATTTGAGAATAGAAAAATAATTTTTCACTAATGCGTATAGGAAACATGTGAATTTTTTGATTACACGGGGAAACGTGTGCTTCGAGCTATAGCAAACCGAGATCGTTAATGTACGCGACCATAACCAACGAACGGACGTCAGAAACGACCTATGGTTGAACTTCCCACGCTTAAGTTGGCGACTGTAACGATAACCGATACCGACAACGGAAACCCTTACCCCAAACCTAACCTGAGTGAACGTCAAATAAACCTGATGGTATTTCGATAGGTTAGGTAGTACGCATATATGTACGAGCTGTATATTATAGTGATGAATAAGACGAATGTGATAAGCGCGAAAAAAAAATTCAAAAATATATCGATATACGAATAGTGGAATAAATGAAGACGGTGAAAAAAAAAAAAAAAAAAAAAAAAAAAAAACGTCGAAGAAAAGACTGGACTGTGTGTGAGAAAAGAAAGGGCATCGAAAAAAAAGAAGGCAAGAAAAAAAAATGGAGGCGATGGCAAAAGATTGGAGAGGGTCGGTGGTGCCGCGTACCCTGCGCGAGGTCCCTCAGGCAAATCTGAAAAGGGTGAGAATGCGAAAAGTCATTTCCTTCTAAGCTGAGGTATTTTTCTGCCATTTTTCGAGATGTAGGAAAGAAGGGTGGGAGAATACAACCCCGTGAATGAGAGCCAGCAGCTATATCAACCTTTTGCCTCGTGCATTGCATCGCGGCCGTGCCGTCCCACCACCTAGAGAATTCTACACCGAAGAAGAAACAGCCCGGGATGATGATCGCAGAGTACCGTGACACGACCCCGTGAAAAGAGGAAAAAAGAGGGGGAAAAAGAGGGAAGCGGGGGAGGGTCGTGTGTATATATAAATACAGAGAGGGTGAAAAGAGGAGCAAGAGCAGTTGGATCGATTATTTTTAACGACCGCGAGTTCTCTTCTCCGACCCCTAGATAGCTAACACTGGTGAGCGGGAACCGACGACCGTGCGAAAAGCGATACGAACGCGGTGGAATGCTTCGAGAGAGGATTGTCTCTGCAATTATTCCGGAAACGCGAGCCTCAGATCGGCCGTGGGGAACGTCGTCGTTGGTTCATTTGACACTCCCCCCTGTACATATATTTTTTCTTTTGGTTTTTTTTTTCTCCGTTCTTATTCGTGAACTTATCTCTTCCACCTTGCCTTTAACCTTCTACATCAATTCACGCCATCTGCATCAGCTTTGACACCCATAAAGAACTTGACTCTTGAATTGTTTGTATCCAAGTATATATTTATTTTATTGATTTATTTTTAGTTTTATTCATTATTATTTCTTTTTCTTTTCATAGAACACTCGCGGTTAATCGATATCGAGAGTAAATTCGCCGACATCAGATTTGATTTTTCAGAGGTCAAAGGATGACCAGTTTTCCTTTTTGAAACATAAGTTTGAATGTCAGGAAATAGAAATATACGTGAACTCGTGGAAACAAAGCAGCAGGATTCTTTTGAAGGCGAACTTATTTTTTTGTTATTTGGGGCGAGGATGAGACATCGGGGATTTTATTATTCGGTTCTTTCTACCAACCCCGGTGCTTGAGAGTTGTTTTTTTTTTTTTTTTTTGTTCTCGTTGTCTACTGCAATACCCCTAACTGCGACCACTTTCTTGTTCGGGGCCTTCTTCTTCTTCTTCTTCTTCTTTTCTTTTTGTCTTCATTTGGATTTTATTAAGGGTGTAATCATTTATTGTACAACCACCTCGTTTCCTTCCTTGCTTCCTTCCTTCCTTCCTTCCTTACTTCCTTTGTTTACTTCCGGGTTTCGTTTCTCGGTGGTGTGGTAGTGAAATCACGGGCGAAGTGCTTCACATTGTTATTTGGGGCGTTAAAGTAAGACCGGCTTTTCATTTCGTATCATTGTTCTTCCAACCCCCTATGTATACTTACCAGTACTTATATTCCTTGTCATTCTTTTGCCTACTGCGTCGTATACAGCGAGAACTTCCTTCTTTCTTTCACCTTTTATCCTCGTATGTTCATAATCACAAACTGCAGCTCAACTCTCATCCAAATTTTCATCCCCACACACTTCAGACGGTTCAGACAATTTAAGCTCGTCTCGCGCGCCTGAAAAACTAATGAATTAACTTCCGAATCACTATTTTTCATGTATTATAGCACTCTATAGTTCCCTAGACTTATTCATCCGGTAAACGTTTTCCCCGTGCGATATAATTTATCATCCCTCTGTTTTTATTTTTCTTCTTATTTGGCTGAGGAAGGGCTACAAAAGAAAGAGAGAGAGAGGGGTATAAGGCGAATCTGTGGGTTATTGGAAGAGGTTAGTATAGAAAAATATGCAAAAAGCAAGTGGTTTTTGGATATACGAGGGTAGGTAGATAGTTAGGTTGGTAAACAAACAAGCCTCAGGCGTTTCGAAAGCTGTTCGAAGGAGAAGACCCTTAATGTTTTCTTTTTCTTTTTTTTACCCCTATACCATCTCTCCGTAGTTTTTTCCATATACTTTCTCGAGGTTGCCGTGCGTTTTCCACCCCACGTGAAAAAAGGGCTGGAAATTCATGGCCACGGCTCATATTTTTCATTATGAGAAAAACAAAATCAAAGCTATGGAATTGTTCTGTGCGAAGCAAAAAAGGTTAATAATTGAAAACGATCTCAGAAGTTTCTATAATTTAATGGTAAAACGTTGCGCGTTTTTTTTTTTTCTTACATTTGCTTTGGTTTTTCCAAAATCTTCGTCGTTCCTGTGGGATGTTATGTGAATAAATTGAATCGGTGACTGGAAACTGTTTTACGAAAGCTATATCCGCGGTATCTCAACTCTTTCGATATCAACGTCGTGTAGAATAATGTCGCGTAGTTATTCCTGCAAGCTTCGTGGTTTCCAAGGATTGTTTCAGAGAAGGTGCCAGTCGAATTTTTAAACAGTCTTCGTCGTCTCGGATATAAAGGCGAAGAGAAGGAAAAGAGAAACAGAAAGAGGGTAGAAATGCGGGTGTAGGGATGGTGGCGGGTGAGTCGGGAGTTGTTAATGGAAACCCATTGTTCTCTAATCAAATCACTCGCTCATCCCCACTCCTTTAACGTTCTCCACGACTATCCTGCAGTATAACCCCTCCGAATGAGGGTGCGACGGAATGAGAGGAAGGGTAAAAGATGTATAAAAGGAGAAAACGCGTCTAGTAAAATTAACAAGGAAACTAGAAGGCTAACCAACGTTGCCGTGCGTTAAAATCTAGGAATTAAAATACGGGAAATAGAAAAACCACAGAGACCTTGAAGTAGATGCGAATTTACGCGAGAAAACCAGTTTACGAGGAATCGTTTGGTAACTTTTCAATGCTGATGTTTTTGAGCAGAGGCTTATCCGCCGGTAAAAAATCACAATCGTGGTGCCCAGCTGTTATGCAATTTCCTGCGTTGGTAATTCGTCCGGACCTTTTAAACGTCCTATTCGCGGTATATTCGGTTACGTTATGTTGCGTTGCGTTGCGTTGCGTTGCATTCCGTTATACGTTGCTACGTTGCCACGCTCTGACCGTGACACGATGACCAAACTCCGTCTCGTTAATGGATTCGCTAGTATGACGTCAACACCAGAGATAGAAGTACGCCAACCCACGGTGATGATCATCATCGCGAGAACTATGCTAAACTAGCAAATAGTATGAACAGTATTTGATGCGTTTAGAATTTTTATCATTCACATCGCACTTGTGTCGTCTAAAAGGCATCGCAACATCGTCTTCTCTTAGCCATGGAAATCCCACCACCCATACTGATCGACCAATTGTCGGTATACCACATTATGCTACAACGATACCACTAGCCGCATCATCGTACAGAAATAGACGATGCTCTGATGGCCTTTGGATAATGGTACAACTCAGTGTCTCGCATTCTTTTATATTCGAAATCATGGGAAAAAAAGAATGGCTGGTATGGATGGCCGATTATTTCATCAACTTCCGTACGATCGGAACAGGATTAGGAAATCTAGAGATGTGCAGTTTTCATTGTACATCATCATTCATGTAGTCGATGGTGATCACCATCGGTATCAGACCATAAACGGGAAACCGGTCATAGACGGGAGTGTCGATTTGATATTATTCGTATGAACTGAACGTGTAGAACGTAGAACGTCGCTTTGATCGGAGAGTATGACGCATCAGTTAGTCCGTAAATAATTCAGTGCTCAATTACGCAAATTGTGTGCGCGAGAGAGAGAGAGGAAGGAAGATAGCTGCTGGAGGAGAAGGAAATATAGGAACTGAATTGTCGGATAGCGCAGAGAACGGAATTGAGAGTGAGAGCGAGACGAAGAGGGTTAGTGATGGGGAAACTCCTACTGCCTCGCCCATAGGCGCCACTAATTTCTATCAGTCACAGTCACTTGTCAGTTTCGACTATCCGTGGTCATTTTGTTGCAGCTGCCCATCTGGACGCTAACCCTTTTTTTTCACTCTTTTTCTTTTTTCTTTGGTCTTTTTTCTACCCAACCACGATCTTATCACTACCCTTGGCTAACGAATTGACTGAGTTGCACATTATATGCCCTTAGGTGGCGAGTCTTCATGTGTACACAATGCACATCACATAGTGTGTATGCATTCGCTCTTAATAAACCACCTCGTATAACCAAGTGCTTGATCCTCTCGGTCGTCGGCGACCCTGAAAAGATATCTGGATAAAGAGGAAAAGAGGGTAGTGGAGGAAATTCTCACACACGGATATATATGTATACGTACAGACTTGCTGCCTCGTTCTCCTTTACTTTTAACGACCCTCTCTCTTTTCCTCTACTACAGGGGCGTGCGGATCTTTTCACAGGGCTTTTCAACCCCGTGTACAAAAGCACGAGATGAGTAGATATCCTGTAGTAATTGCATGCCGTCGCCCCTTTCGCGTAGCACTAGTTTCGCTGCTTCCCTCGTTTCGTTTCGTTTTTTTTTTCTTTTTCTTTTTTGCCCTTCCTATATACTTAACCAGGGTTTCGCCAGGGTCTACTGCTTGAACCTACGGTAATTCAAGATAATTCAGAAAATTGAACGCTTCAACCGTGCCGCTAAATTCGTCGACTGGACTCTTTGGACCGAATTCTCCTCATCGCCCCTCCCTCACTCCATTCTCCTTGAAGAACCTGGGGAAAGGCAAACACGGAGCACTCGATTCACCGTCTCACCTTCTCGAGGACTCCTTGAAGATGAGAAGTAGCATCATAGGCGGTACCGTACTCGAACCGTTTAAACCTAGCGTTGTGGTTTCTGATCACTATTTTGATCTAGTGGTAACTATCTGAAAATCGTTTCGATCTACTCTGGTCTAAGAACACGATTTCTGGATTCATCGTTCCCGTTCGCTTAGGGCGGGATAGCTGTGAGAAAGAAAGGGAGAGTTAAGCTGATAGCGCACGCTTGCTACTCCTCGCTATCCTTGGAATTTAGATTCAGGGAACGATTTTATTACACTTTGGGAAGCGATAACGCGATCGTCGGTATTACACGCAGGAAACTTGAAACCACCCGAGCTAGTCTTATCTGGCAGCAGGTTTCCCGGTATACTCGCGCTTCACTTCTGCTGCTGCCCCAATTTCACGGAACGGGGAATTAACTCTTTACATGATGTCCATACGCTTAGCACCCCATTTTGCGAATTTTGAGTTTTTAAAAGTTGTTTCGGCATATTATAAGCGTTGTTCTGAATTCTTCCAGAAGAAGAGTCATGTACGATCCATGGGAGCACGAAAAATGCGAAAAAACAATATTCAGAACAATCAGAACAACCAGAGAGCGAAACACCTTTTTCAATAAAAGGGGTGCTGGGCCGAAAATCTTTTCTTTTCGCATTTTTTATGCTCCCGTGGATCGTACATGACTTTCTTTCCGCAAAAATTTAGAGCAAGGCTAGAACATTCCGGAACAACTTTTAAAACCTGAAAATTTGCAACACGGGGTGCTAAGTGTATGGACATCTTTACGTGACGCCACTAGACGCCGGTGCTTTATAGTCCGGTAATAAACTTACTTGGTTTACCTGCTGTTGCTGTAGATAGTTGAAAATTATTTCTAGATGAATATAGAAGAGAATAAAAAATAGATAAAAATGGAGAGGCGCTATGCCAGCTGATAAAACATAAATATCGTTAACCGCGGAAAGTCGTTGGTAATGTATTTATGTTGGCAGTCTCAGAGCGCTCATCTTTTCTTTTTCTCATCGTAACCGTCATCCTAATTTCTTGGACTCTAAAGCCGCAAGTGCTATTAACGCGGCGCTGATTGTAAAATGGCACTCGAAACAACCGATCATACCGTATAAACTTTGCTCATCTCCGGCTGTGATTAGCGATTAATCGATCGAATCAAATGAATAAGCCACCCTTAAATCACCTTCTTATCGTTGATATACTATTGTTATAAAGTACCTTTCGTGGCGACTTTTGAAAATTTTTATCCCGATTACATAACTGGAAACGTTGAAGTTCTCTAACCATAATTGTTTATTTTTTGTTCCAGGTGAGTTGTTCAGATCATATTTGATAGGCATGATATTACACCAAGACCCTGAGTTTCGGAGGGTAAGTTTTTTTTCTTGTTAATTTGAAAACTTGTTTCCTTCATACATTAAACTCAAAAACCGTCTATTGGGCTGCCCATAAAGCTTCGAATAATATTAGTAAAATCTTGAGCTACGTCAGATATCGACGATATTGAAGGGTTCGCAGCGGAAGAGGGTAGTCGGGGGAGGAAGGGGTGGTGATGTGATGCGAGGGTGGGAAAAAAGTAAACGGAGAATATCGTCTGTAGTGCGGCCACGTACTCGCCGTTTGTCGATCGTACCGCAATAATTCCTTATTGCTCTTCGCAGCTCTTAGCCTAACCTTACCTTAAAAATCCAACGACGAAAGTAGCCCCCTCCCTTCGTGTAACCTTTGTTCTTCAATTCTGTACCGGTCTCCTTCCTCACCTGTCGTTTTGACCCCAGCAAAGCAGTGCTGGCGCGAATGAGCGGCATGGTGTAGAGGAGAAACCCAGCACACTATCACCGTCTTCATTCACAAATACCCTAGAGATAAGACACGTGTTAAGTACCGTTCCAAATAGACCTAGGGATGGAGAAGAAGGAAGAGGAGCCGCTTTGTGACTAGATAGGATCTTTTCCGACGATGAATACAGGGTCGGAATAATTTACCTGCCAGCTAGACATATTCAGGACATTTTCAGGTAATGCTAACGATTTAAAAAATGGTTATCCAAAGATCCGTGCCGAAAGCTCGATTCGATCTTTTATCCATGAGCGAATGCAGTACAGTGAGCATTTTGTTATAACGACTGACTAATGAGATCCTCTAGAGAGAGCTGTGGAATTTAATACCGATCTAATCCTGAAGCTCCCCTTTTTCAGGGCTGTTCAAATAAAAAAATAAAATAAAATAAAATAAAAAGCAAAAAACAAAAAAAAGAACAGAGAAAAATACCCGGTAATGTAGAAGTAAAGGTAAAGGTCGTGACAATTTGTTCTGATACTTTGTGAAGCTTTAATATCACTGGCTTTCGTTCCCTTTCTCTTCTTCTACTTCTTATTCGTAGCTGCTGTTGCCGAACGAAAATTTTCCCAGGAAGAAAATCCCCCTCCGGTATCCGAACAACGCGTCACGTGCTACTCATAACTCGTAACATTTAAGTAAGAAGTAAGCCTTACGAGACACCCTTTCTCATTTTCTACCTCCTCTCTTCTCTACTACGTCAAATTATATACCATACAGTGTACAGTGTAATTGTAAGATGTACAATGTACAATTTACACCTTCTAGGCTCTGAAATTCTCCGCTCAGTTTACACATTGCTTTTCATTAACTTTTTTTTTTCTCTCAAAGTTTGCAGGTCTTTCACAAACCCTAGACCATGCATAGATCACAATCTGGACCATTTTACGAGGAGCGGGGAGAGGGAGGTTGGGTCTCCTCAAACCACAATAGTATGGTACCTAAATTGGTGCGATGAGGCTACCAACCAACCTGTTCACAACCGGACAACACCTCTTCTAGTTCGTATAGTAGAGAGTTAGTTTGTTGTGGGCAAGTTGTCTATGTTGGGTTGTTGTTGACGGACGTTTAAGTACAACAGTGTTGGTGGTCGTCTTATACACCAAATAACCGGAGCGAACTTGACGAGGTGGCTGTGGGGCGGTCAGGCGAACCGGAGCATACCGAGGTCGGGTGGTATTCTGGTCATGTACCCGTTCTCTCTTCTCTCCAAACCCCCTTTCTCGAATCACCCCACGACGACAGTCTCAACGTACCACCAGTGCTCACAGCGGGGTGTTCACAGTATTAATTGGCTTACGAGGCGACACTCATTAGCACTTTGTGCGGAGTACCGAGTGCCAAACCCGCCCCCAACTACTGCGAGTCCGGAGCATAGAAGGTATAGTGACCAGACTAGATACAAAGTAGAATGTTCACGACCGTTTTCGGTTATTCTTAGTGAATTTCCTGCCGGGTGCAGTATTTGAAATTTGTGTAGATTTTTGGCTTCAGTTGCTGCTTGAGAAGGTTGGTGGAATGTTTTTTCCGGAAGTTGGTTTATTTTGAAAGTGAATATCAGCTCTGGGTTTGTTGGCAATTACTAATTTCTAGGTATTAATCCACTCGAGATTGGCGCAGTAATGGCAACAGTAACCAGCCACCGGCTGGTGATGGTAGTAGTCGCGCGGGCGACCCAATACCGGGGCGCGTCTCCCACACTACGTACCGACCTTGCGGACAATAGGGTGTGTCTTTTCCCATTTCACCTGCCGTAGACAATGTTGCTCGATAAGGCATTGTTCCACCTCGGTCTCCTGCTATATAAGCAGCTCCCGGCTATATTACTACCCTCTAGCAGCTCCACTTCTACCTCAAACCTCGACTCCCAATCCAACTCCCTCTCTCTCTCTCTCTCTCTCTCTCTCACTCTCTGGTTCTCTGCATCCCCACGTTTGCTGCCATCGTATACGTATACATTGTACTTCCCTCAATTTCTATCCATCCGTTCTCTCTGCATGAAACCTCGATGCATAGGTACATTCTAATATACGTGGGAGTATACGGGATACGTACGGATTATATCGCTACACTGAATACCGCTTATATTGCGACACTATTTGTCTAAATTACATTCATTATACAATGTTCCAACGCGATGCGGATGTTGGGGGATAACCTTTACGATCTATACCGGCATTGTAAACGGAAGGAAGAAGAAGAAGAAGACGACGCGTTAACGTTGACGTCGAGCTCGTAATGTTAAGGGGATATCACTAGCACCATTTGTATTCCCATGGAATCAATGAGTGGATTGAAAATAGTTGTTGAAGAGTACTTGATAAGGGGGTGGTTTTCGCGCAATGGGTTTTGGGCTTTAGGGTTTTAGAAAACAGGAGGGCGAATCCAACTGTGGGTTATAGGGTTTCCCGGGCTTTTGCTCGCGGGTCCTGGGCTGCTGATAATTAAAGCTAGGAAAACACGAGGAAAGAGGGAGGAAAAGCGAGAGAAGAGCAGTTTCACGGTAAAATGACTCTCTCGCACCCGCTTATGCGGGAATTAATTCCTAAATTGCCGCTCCGAATATTATCTTGTAACGTTTGAGGGTTCGCTGCTGCAATATTATATTCCGAGAAACTCGCGAAGACCGTAGCGCGAAGAGGGAGGTAGGAGGGCGAGAGGGCTTCAAGGGGACCAGGGGAAAGTGGAAAATGAGAAAATGGGAAGGAAAGGGGGATACTATCTATTCCATCTCGGAACAAAGATGGTCGGTGAGCGGCCATATCTACGTTCTTAATATACGTATAGTTTCTTCGAATTAAATTAGAAGCAGTTTTCAACTGATCCTGCTGCGTAACACCATCCAATGGTGAGGCGAAAAAAAAGTTCAACAATTATTCCGTAGGGCCATAAAAAGCACATTAACATGTTCGCTTGTTTATACCGATATCGTAGTCGAGTCCTACCGCAATTAGTCTCGCAGTTTTCTTCTTGGCGATGTACATATTTTTAAGAATTTTCTCGAGAGTCTGTATAAGGCAACGAAGATCCGTGGGGAGATGTCAAGCATCAGGAGCGTCGCTCCATAGTCGAGGGGCAGCAACCTACGACTTTGGTACCCGTTAAAATATTCAGGACTTTGCGGCCGTGAAGATAAAGAAGGACGAAGGGTGAGTTTTAGCTCAGTTTGTGGCATGGGTATATACGGGGGTTTCAGAAATGTGAATGCCTAAGAATTTCATGCTCGTGTCTTGGATCGTCTTCCGTCGATATAACCCTGCGAGTTCGATTACTCGCTGCCCCGAAGAGCGGAGGCAGCCCATAGATCGACTATGAGGAGTTTTGCCCTTCGTAACTTCAAGTACCCCGAGGGTTGCTGGGGGAGGATCAGAGTAGACGATAACACATTCGATATTCATCGTGTATGTGGCGATCCGGGTAAAAAAAAAAAAAAAGAGAGAAATGAGGGTTGCTTCGAAAATTATCACCTCAACTCATGTGGAAGAAAAAGGAGGAGCTGGATGAAATGAAATGAAAAAAAAGAAAAAAGGATATCTGGAGATCTGGTCGTCTTGCCCGGGGTCTGCAGCTGGGGATCCCGAATGTCCAGCGATTAACATCGAGCCATAATATCGATGAAAAGGGAAGTGAAGGGGAGAAGAGGCTGCTGTGTCTCAATCTGTCTGGTCTAATAGCGTCTTCCGAAACCCCCGGGTCTGAACTAACCCTAGTGGACTAGGAACGCCACCGCTCTTCCGACGAACTCGGGTGTGATTAATCGAACTTGCAAGGATTGTAATTGCGGATCCACTTTGAAGGTTGGCTAACGTTTGATTCCCTCCGTACCAATCCATCCGGGCACGTGGCTTTCTTCAGCTATATTATTGTGTGGTTACTATCTTACCGCGTTGTATATCATGTTATTTTATTTTACTATCGGAGTTATCACCGGTGCTCCGGTTATTCTCGTATCATCATCATAGTCGTCGTCGTCGTATTCCATACACACCGTTATTATATCCGTCTATCTATCTATCTATCTATCTACCTACCTATCTATAAATACAAATAGGAGTAGCTAGGCCGTAAAATTTTACCGCGTTCAAATACTGCGGCACCAATCGGTAGAGGTATAGGTCCTGAGGACATAAACCGAACTATTCGAGAAATTGGTACCTAGGTACCTGGGAAACCCGGTACGTAATATCCTACCAAACGCAAACTACATAAGACGTCAAAAAAGAAGAAGAAAAAACGAAGCTTATTGCCGATATCGGTTTATACCCAAAATGATATGATCGGTACTGCGCTGTGCATCGATTACGCAGACTTTACTCAAATAGGAAATAAAAAATAAAAAAATACATGATGTACAGTGATGAGGAGGGTCACCCGTGGTTGTGTAAATCGAGTTTCAGGGGTTTAAGGATCACAAGTTCTTCAAACACCCCCCCGACCCCACCCCTGTGACCAAAAAAAGAAAAAAAAAAAAACGGTGTATCTAAAGTGTGTCGTTTGCAAAGGTGTTCTTGAAAAACGAAAAGTACTACGGACAACCATGTTTGAAGAAGAAACCTGCACTACTACGACTACACTTTGTTGCTTCTTATCTTGAGGCAGATGCGCGGTGGAACTTCCTTCCTCGTCTCGTTCCTCATTCTCGTCACATTTTATCAATTTCCCCATCCCAAAACCGCCGCTGCCTCTATTCCGGGTCGTCCCTCTCTCTTCCTATGACCCTAGCAGTCTGGTTCTCGTGACAAGAGACAGTCTAGACAGTGATTGAAAGCCTT
Organism: Athalia cordata; assembly: GCA_963932425.1. Classification (NCBI taxonomy): domain Eukaryota; kingdom Metazoa; phylum Arthropoda; class Insecta; order Hymenoptera; family Athaliidae; genus Athalia; species Athalia cordata. The sequence continues at coordinate 30,040,460 of OZ010626.1, read as the reverse complement.
GGCCTAAAGCCACCGTCTTTACGTCAAGCCCATATCGCACGGGGCGGGAATTATCGAGAAACGGGAGCGCCCGAAAAGAAATTGAAAAAAAAAAAAAGAACTAGACAAGTGAATAAAAAATGAAGTGTAAGGACGGGCAATAACAACTGTAACTTGTTATTGATTTTTATTCTTTCGAATGGTCAAATTTTACCAGGGGTAAAACACGAGGGTGTAATAAGGGTGGAGTGGTTTGCTTGATCATGCTGTGATTTCTGATTTCTCGTCGTGAAGGTATACACGATGTTTTTAGGTACGAGGTACGCAGCTGCTACGTTGCGGTTCGCATGAATGATTAATTAAAAGGCACACCGGGTAATGAGCTTCAGATTAATGTTCCCCGATCCGAATAGCAGAGAGTGTTTACCTTAGTCTACCCAAACCCACTGACGGAACGCGAGTAAAGCGAGCGAGTTACTTTTACTCCCCCTAATCCATCAAACTCAAACGCTCTCTTCAGAAGAGAAGAAAAAACATTAGCCAGTCAGGAAAAGTCACCCTTCACTGATCTATCATCGGAAACGGTTATTGCCTAACAGAGTTTTTTTTTTTCTCTTCCTTCTTTACTTTTTCTTTTTTTTTTTTTGGCGTTCTCTTCTTCGGTTTTGGCCTACTTGCGCTGAATGGCGAAAAAAAAAGTCCCAAATATCCAAAACAACTAGATTACGTTCAGGACGGAAATCCAGCCCACCAGAGGTTTGCGTGGCGTTTCCTGGTATTGTGAGGATGACGGAAAGCCCGAACGGAAAAAAAAGAAAAAAAAAGATATTTGAAAAATTGTTTGAAAATTGCGTTTGAAAAAAAAAACGATACGTGGTAACGGGGAGTATGAAATTCCTCGGGGAAAGGGCTTCGCGGTAACGCGACGCATGGGGAGCGGCGTGCTGGTCAATCCGTTGGAATTTTTATAACACGCGTTCTACTGTGACGTGAGCCGGGCAACTGAAAGCATTAAAGGTGTCTACCGTCAAAGGCGAAGTTGTGGTATTGAAACCTGCCCTTCATCTCTTTCGTATATGGATAGTGGTGGGCGATGTTGTATATAGTGAACAGAGTTCTTCTTGTGTTGGAAAGCCAACGCGTTGCGATTTTATAACTTGGCTTACGGCCTCCTCATATTCCATACACCGTGTGGCAAAGTGTGCTCCCGATCTTTTTACGGAATTAGACACGCGTTCCTTGAGTAACTTTTATGTGGTACGTAACGGTGACGTATACGTTGTAATTATTATGCCCGGAACAGAGAAGAACCTTAAGGATTTCGAAACCAATATGCGAACATTAAATCGCTACCGAAGAGAAAAAGTATTTAAGGAGGAGGAAGAAGGGAATCGATGAGGATCGGCAAGCGTATATTGGAAAAGAAGGTATATAAGGGAAGAAGGCAGTCAACGAATCGTCTGGACTGGACTATACGAGCAAAAAGTCCTGGCGAGCCGTGGTCGACGAAGAAAAAAAGTATAAATCGAAAGATCGGACCGAGAGTCGGGTCGCCACTCGCCGCGACTAGTTGGCGGTTTTCTCTTTCTTTTCTTCGTTCTTTTTTTTTCATCTCTCTCTCTGTGCCTATAGGGTGTCCATAAAATGCACTTTCGAAGGTACAGGCAACATCGGCAAAAGCGATTATATTCATACGAGTCGCAAAAAGTTTTTCCTCTTGTAACACTCAATACGTAAGACCCGAGCAGTTCCTTACTTTCGAATCCAGAAAGCCACGTCTCAACTTCGCATATATTTACGCACACAAACCTCTATGTAAATACATCAGACTGTTTGCGGTTGTATTAGTGACGGAAAAATTCAAACATTTTGGCAGGATGGGTTGGAGTTAGTCGCGATTTCATTCATTTTTTTTTTACTTTTTTTCATAATGCACAATTCTGTGAAATCTGAAATCTGTAGGTGTTTTTTTTTTTATTTCTTATTTCTTTAAGATACGATATTTCAACGGTGAACGTGGATATAAACCAAGAAGACGATGATACAGAAGACGATTCGATGCGACGTGCGGACGTACTCTACCCTATAACTATACGTGTTTTCGTTGATTTCATTTTATTTTTTTACCATGATTCTCTTACTCTTCCTTTTTATTTCGAAACCATTTTTATTCTGTTCTTTTTTTTTTTTTTTTAATTTATTTTCTCCTCAGCGAAGGAACGAAGCCACAATGCCAGTCGATTGATTTACGTTCCTCGTTACGCGGTCCACTGCTTGGCGGAGAGCGAGTGAGAGACTTTTTGAGAGGGACGCGTACGTGTGTCTATATGCTACTAGGGTATGTGTGTATAAGTGGGCAGCGAAAGAAAGACAGAGAAGGGGAGAGAGAGAGAGAGAGAGAAAAGAGGAGGAGAAAAGACGGCTGGGAGCCAAGGAACGATTTGATAGGAAATGCAAAGTAGAATAAGAATTGTTCCCAGCCTCGAGCTCGAGCTCGAACTGCGTTCGTTTTTTCTTTTTTTTTTTTCATTTTCTTTCTCGTTCTTCTTTATTCTTCTCTTTGAAGTTATATAATGTCCTTTTCCTTCTCTATTTTCTACGGCTATTCTAGTTTTTTTTTTTTCCTTTTTTGATTATTTATTCTTGTTTTTTTGATGGGTTTTTTTCTTCTTTTCTTTCAAATATTTTTCTTTTACGTTTTATCATTCCTATTCTATCTTTCGTTTTCATCATATGAATGACACCGAAAACCCCATATAAGTACCTTCTCTTATACTCGTATAGTTCATCCACTTTTACATATTATCAGATTATACATCGGCTTTTTTCGTTACAACTGAAAAATTTGTTCGGATTTTTTTGTTTTTCTTTTTTCTCGTGATAACTTACCAAAACGAGGAAGTGTAAATCGGGAGAAAAAAAATATCACGTCATAAATATCGTGGAATAATTATTCAACGAAAGATCTATTATTCATGCAGACTGCCAACAACGAAAAATTCAAGTTTTAATTCCTGACTCGCAGTCCAAACTATCACTTTACACAAATACGAAAACTTGGACGAATATTTCTGATTTTTTATTGCGATAACATGAGGTTTTGGTTTTACAATCATCATTTTCAAACGTTTAAACTCGTGACAATCATGACTTTTAACGACTAATTACATAGTTTTGTGGTTTTCCTCTTTTTTTTCAGATATCTTCAACCCTATTTAGTATTTTTGAATCGTTCAGATTTGATACTGACGAGATGGGCGGGTAGAGTTTTGGTGTTCGTGTTGGTAGTGATCGCGGTATTGATGGTGCAAGATGCGAGATGCGCAGTTAACTTTACGGAATGGGTAGTTGCCGTTCATATTTATCGAGCAATTTCTATTATCACGGCACTTTGGAGACCGTTCATCGCGTTCATCTCACCTCACCTCACCTCATCTCCTCTCATCTCATCACTTCCGTGAATGATGGGTAGGCTGCGTTTATAAGGTATGGTAAGTTGGTCTTACTACGCCAGTTTCTGTTCAAGAATAAACTCAAACGACGAACGACGAACGACAACGACTTTTATACCGACGATTTTTACCCCTAATATAGAAAATTCATAAAAGCCTGCCGAAGGTCCTCCTCCGTTACCGTTTTACACTTTTCTTATTCCTTCGGGAGTCTCGCAGTTTCACGGGCAGATTTTCTTCTTCTTCTTTTTTTTTTTTTCTCTTTTTTATTCACGCCATGTTGTCGCTCTCTCGAAGTGAGCCTCTAATGTCCCAGATAGCCAAATGGCGAATGGGGAATCGGTGGCGGCAAATGGCGACTGGTGAGTGGTAAATGGTCTGGATAAATGGTCCGGGATGGCTTCTATCTCACTAAAAATATCACAAGATAAAAAAAAAAAAAAAGACTCATTCGGAAAACTGGAGTACTTATTGGTCCAGCCAGAAACCTTAGATCATTTTTGACTTTCATCCGTCATTACTACTATACTGAGAAATATTTCCACGTTCTCATCATCATCAACATCGTCGTCATCATCACCACCATTATAATGATCGTGCCGCATGTCTATCCATTTGCGATATTTTGAGGGTATTTCTAAATGTGTTGGTATTATGGAGACGTAGTTGCGTATGAATTTGTTTGAAACGGTATTCGAGGCACGTGCATCGTCGCTCGGCGCCTGGATGCCTAGCCATCGGAATACAAAATTTTGGTATTCAAATGGAGGTTTGCGAGAGAAAATTTACTTTATTGAGGTTTATTGATCGTCAATACCGTGTTTCATCCGTGCATACAATTCAGAAATCCTCCCTTGTACAATAATCATCTCTGCATCAACACATCATAATAATTTTCTACCATATAATAATTTCGGTCACCCGTTGGATCGCGAATATATCTTTTGCCATGCAGTTAGGAGGAGACACAAAGGAAACTGCTGTCGAGCAGCATCGTTCTGCAGTATAACCGTTCACCGGACTGGTTTCAGTTCTCACAGTTCGGATGTCCAGTCCTCCCCCTCTCGCTCTCTCCTTTTCTTTCCCTTATTTTATCCTCTTCCTCTTTTATCCTTCTCCAATTCTTCCACTTCTCCACCAAAGACTAAACACTCCATTAGTAGGTAGACGACGAGGACGCGATCGAGCCAGAGGTTCGCGCATAGTACCGAACCTTCTCGTTCTCTTCCTATACGAGTGTGCGAGTAGTCAACGACCATGCGATGCTGAAGAAACGCTTCCAAGATTCCAACCCGAAACCCTCTCACGATCAGACGCCGCCTGCTGCCTCCTCCTCCATCTTCTCCTCTCATACCCGTACGAATTCTCCCCCGGTTAACCGAACCGTCGAAGAAGAGGAAAGAGGGGAAAGAAAAAAAAAGATTGAAAAAAAAACAAAAAAACATAAGAAATAAAGAGAGAATGAACCAAGGGGGGCAGGTGGGCGGTCGTCTGGCCAGCCGGTCTGAAATGAACGCGATATATATACCTATACTTCATGGTTTTCGTGTACCAAGCTACGTTCGCACCAAGTGAGTGGAAGAGACGAGCCTAAAGTTTCTTGAAAATAAAAAAAAGAATTATTCCATTTCTCCAACGGGTTGTGATTTTAAACTAATCCAAAGGTTGATGGGTATCCACAAACAGGAATATAGGTAATAATCATTTTTTCTTCTTTTAACCGCGTTAAGTATCTAATTTATTTTCCATTGTGAAAAAAGGTTAGCGAGGTTTCACGAGCCCTCCAGGTACGCCACTGACCACAGCAATTCGTAAATTCGTTACGGTGTGCAATACCTACAGGCTTTTCAAGCCTGCCGTGAGGTATAAAAAAGAGAAAAAAAAAAGAAGAAAACAAAACAAAAGGAAATTGCTAAAGAATTGCGAAACGGCGGTGCGGTGTGAGAGGAGGCCCATGTCCTGGATTTTTGGGCAGGCGAACCACGAGGACCCTTCCCTATACTTTCATCCTTCTTACACTCTCTCCTACTCTTTCCGGAGGGAACGGCTTCTATAACGTTCGAGAATGGCGAATGTTGCTCTCGTTCGCCTTCACCCTGAACCTTCAACTCCAAACTACCCTCTGCAACGTTAGCTGGCGTTCTTACCCTCTAATACAACCACCTTTCCTTCCTTACTCCCGCCCCTTGCCAAACGGGTCGCCAAATATTTTCTAACAATAAGAGTCTAGAAAATATTTGATCCTGGTCGTAAAAGTAAATGACGGAACATCGTCGAAACGAATAGCAACAGTATAGGAGCAAGATACTGGGCTGGGTGTTTGCTAACCTATCTAAAAAAATATATAGTACACATATACATATGGGTATGTATGTATAAAACGATATACAACGTGTGGAAATTTATCAAACGTTCATTCGATCCGAATTTGAACGGTCCATCGAAATGCAAACGCAGATATCGTACCTTGAATCATGGAAAACATTTTTTGATTCTTTTTTCCACGGATTTATAGGGGGAAGATAGAAAGAGGTTCTTTATGGCGGAAGATGTATTTATCTCCATGCCCACATATGTGTTACTTTCAGGGTTTAGTACGTACGCTTTGTGGGTAGTGGTCAGTACAAACGATTCGGGGTTGCTGCGGGGACAGCTAATTATTTAGACACGCTCTGACGCCACCCCATCCGTCACCCCCTTCCTACGCGAACTATACGTTTCGCTCTCAACTTCGATCAACGTAGCCTTATGTACCAGATTCTATAATTATCGTACCAACAAAATAGCACGCAATTTTTGGAGCGCAAATTTTCATCCAAGTTCTCTGTTTTGTACAATTTTCAAACACCTGCACTATATCATTCGGAGTGAACTATAATGGTGAAATTTTCAAAAAATCAATGTTGAAATGGTACAACACGATGATGGCGAGAATGAGAATGAGAAACTCTGGGTTCGCCCGGTGTATAGTTGAGGAGAGGAGTGTGTGGGAGGAGGGTTTATGTCGATGTGTGTAAGTAAGGTGGGCGTATATGTGCATCAGTAGGGGGACGTGGAATACGGAATGGTGGATACACTTAGGTGGATTGTGCTCTGAGCGTAACCGAAGGCTCGCGCTCCGTGAAATTAAAATCAACCACCTCCAACAACGCAATCTCCAATCTCTAATCTAACGCTCCACGCCAATCCACACTCTATAATATCCGACGTAGTCCTTATCATTCTAGATTTTTGCATACATTTTTCTCTCGAACCAGCATCACCGACTCAACCAACAGCCAGCAGCAGCGTCATTGTCTGAAACTGAGCTGTGTTTAATGATTGGGTAACATTTTTTTATTTTCCCTTTTCCAACTGATGTACGGTGGTGTCTCTGAACTTCATCAACCCATTGGAAAGAAATTACCCCCTCGGTTTGGCAAGCAACTGTATAACCCCGAGCAACGTGAAACCTTTGATCTCATACTTACTCTGTTGTTCTTGTTTTACTTTTCTTTTTTATATCAAGGATAAGGATTGACGCCTACGTACCTACCTGAGTACCTGACTGCGGCAAAAAGGCAATTTCTTTCTGAAACATCCCGCATATGGTACCTTCGCACTTTCTTTGTTCCGACTGATCCTCACGCGACAGGATTCATTCATGTGGGACTCGCTGAAAGTCTAATCTCGAACGTGCCACCATTTTACGCTGAAGAAATGTAACAAAAGAAAAGAATTTTTGGGGAAAAGATATGAAAGGAAATCGGAAAGTACTTCAACTGCTGGAAAAATATTTTTCGATGTATTTGTTCATTCATCTCTTCATCATGTAATCAGTTCAGTGGCTGAAATGAAGAACGTTTTGAATTGGGTTAAAAATTGCATGGTCTCTTTTAACTTCAATGTACGTTGAGTCGTTGTACTTATGTTCTGGTTAATGCCATGAACTAATCTGCACTTCACGTCTATTGGGGTAGTTTGAGAGAAGGGTTGAAATGTCGTCGATTGCCCTTATATATTTTGAATGTTAAACGAACGCTCGCGATTACGAGTGTAAACGGTAACGTATTCAATCTTCTTCGGAACGATTTTTGAAGCCGGTGTTTTCAGTATTCATTCAACATTCTTTTCACCTTTCTTTTCTTTTTTCCTCTTTCTTTCATCTCGTGATTATCGCACAACGGGGTATTATAAGGAACATCGTGGGTACCTAGAGTTGAGAAAGCTTTATCATTCAATCTATTGGCTATTGACTTGCGCGATTCATTTGTTTAGCATAATCTCGCTATATCTACGTTACGGTAATAAACGATTTCTATGTGTGTTGCTCTTTCAACACACCCACCCACCAACTCAGGCACACTAGAATTTACATAATCCATCACGGTTCCGTGACACGGCACCGAGCGTAACCGTCCACCTCCTCCACGCCGCCATACTGCCCTTGTTATAAATAATTCTTAAGGTTAATAATAGCCTTTATTCACATCTAACTGTAAATCAACCATTATCGTAAAAACCGTACCCACCTGAACCAACCCCCATCTTTCTTTCTACCTTTTCTCCCGTTGTCTTATTCTTCTCGTTCTTATTCTTATTTTCATTATTCTTCTTCTTCTTCCGTTGAGACTCGATCCACCCGGTGATATGACCCGGCATTCCTCCGCCATGAAGTAACCACTTTCGCTTCTCAGAGTCGCGGTCATTTCATTCTATTTATACCAACTCGTACCCGCGTACAGCTACGCTCGATTCGCGTTTTAACTGCCTATAGACCGCAAAACGCTTAGCAAAATTGAACATCCAGGCTGTACATACCATTCCGAATTTCTCCACCTTGTTTCAAATCCAATATCGTCGCACACGGCAAATTCCTATTGTAACAGTTAACCGTACGAACTTCATCGGCAATCAACCGAACGCGTTGTGTACCTTTCAGTTTAACACCGTTGAAATTTAACCATATTTCAAGGTCACCTGTGCATCAATAACTGAACATCATCTTGGTTAATTTCAAATTTTCTCTCACTTTCCAACGTTCACCGTATATGCGTAGCGTATGACCTTTATCGATAATCAACTGAAGGTAATTTCAGTTTTTGGACACATTGTTGGTCTGACCAGTAAGGTGTTGGTACCTTTTACGGAGGGCTTTTCAGTGAATGCTCACCACCGGGTGGCTAACGACTTTCTGATGAGGCTATGTGGGCCCAGGTCGACCCGGAACGGCATAGTACCACCACTTCATCGTAATCATGGACGTGAGGGTAGAGAGTGGTAAGGGTGACTGCCATCCTACCTGCTCTTGACTTTACACTATAGTTCAACAAATTCGTTACACGAACCACAGAATGCAAACTCCATATACCTAACACTAAAATTCCCTTGTTGGTGTTACTCGAAGTTACTTCGATCTACCGAGTTCACCGGGCGGCATTTGCAATTAAAGCAAATGTTAAAAAGAATAAGAACAACAAGTATTTATACGTAACCGAAGTTAGATCGAAAGCCTTTCATTTGATCCTCAAGTGCCAACGTTATTCTTCATTTCATTTCTGTAAATTTTTGGTGCACAAGGGAAGGGGGGTGGGGGGTATAGTTTTGCGAATCCACAATAAAAAACTAAAGTAGGTACTTCCCGAGCACTTGTTTAGCGCCTCTTTCTACTCCTCTCCCTCTCTCCCTCCGTCCCTCCTTTTCACCCTCAGGATGTTATATTGTTCCGTAAATTATTATAAAACAACGCGTTTAATGGCGCGTAGGATCCGCGCCGCTTCCCGTAAGGGTGGAGTTTTCCCAACCCTCCGGTTAGATATCTCGCTTATTGTCATTCTCGACTCTCTTCCTATCTCTTCTCTCAACTCACCCTTACTCCCGCACACCTTCATCTCTTCTCTTTTTTACTTTCGCTTTCTCTCTCTCTTTACCGCCGCTGCTGTTGCTTCTCCTGCTCACTACCTTCCACACCGCACGCCCACCATTTTAACTCGTGGAGGAGAGACGTGAATTTTTCGGTCATTAAATATTCATTCATATTCATACCTGCGCTCGGTTACATTAATACCATTATCTCTGGTTACCTCTGACTCTCATCCCCCATTTTCTGTTTTCACCTTTTCTCACTGTATTCAGGTTTTTTTATTTTGCTTTTATTTTATTTACATGTACATTATAGTCGTATTAATATATACGTTGATGAAATTTCAGTATTCATTCATCTAAATTTACATATTAATTTTGATAAAGAGGGGAAGAAAAAATGAAAAAAACGTAACGATCAATGAAGGTAAAACAAAAAAAGCTAAACAGTGTGACTACATTTTTTTATATATACCTACTCTGCACTTGATGCGGTACACGGGACGCACCGCACAAAATTGAAAAACTTTTTCGAGTGGCTAGTGTAGACTATACTATATTTCCAACGTATCCTTATGCATATATGGGTATATAAAGGATAAAGGATAGGGGCAGGTGCAAAGGCGGGATTAGAAGCAAAAGGGGCTAGGGGGGGTAGACCCTAGTTAGCGGTAACATGGCTTTCAAAGTACCCATTGTGCTCTGATATATTTTTATTTTATTTCATTTTAGCATTTTTTTCTTTCTCATTCTTTTTTTTTTTTTTACCTGCACCATGAATGCAGACGTTTAACTCCGGATTCACGAACCGTCGGTAATAAGCTCGTGTTGTCACCTTTACGGGTCTTCCTGTCATCCCCTGTCAACTTTACGAGCCACTAGCGTGATCCGGGTCGTCGTTCTTCGTCGTCTACGTCGCTCCTACTTTACCCCAGAAATCGAGAAAGGAACAGAGGGGAGCAATGGAAAGACGAGGACGGGAAAGGTAGATAAAGGGAAGAAGGGGGGATGATGATGCTGTTCGGCAACCTCAAAACCCCAAAATGTCAGTCAGATCTCCGCCTACCTTAATCACTCTTTGTGGCTACCTGCTGCTATGCGATTCGTTGGATTTAATCATCCGCGTATGTGTATGTATTACGCTATAATCGTCAAAATCGACTCCGGAATTGACTAGGGGTTGTTTCTCAATTTGTTCAATTTTTGTTACGTTTGTTTCTTTGGCTTCTTTTTTGTTTTGCACTCCGTACTTATAATATCGGTTTATAATTGTCTCGTTTGGTACAAGTAGAACGAATCACGTTCTCGATTTTTAATCCTCCAGGTTTTGGAATGAGAAGGAGTTGAAAATGTGGGGGCAAAAAGGGGTGGTTGAGCATTGCTATTTTCCGTCTCGTGATAACTGGTAGTGGTAGCATAGGACGGGAGAAGACGGCGGATATTGCGGGTAACTATTCCAATCAGCCGGCCAACTTTGCCGACGTAGAAGTAGAAAATAATATAAAAAAAAATAAAAAAAAGTAAGTGGAGAATGAGGAGAAGAAAATGAGAAAAATGCATTCAATAATATAGATGTATATATAGATCAGGTATAAGGGGTTGAGAACTAAAATAAATAAATAAATAAATAAATAAATAAATAGACGAGAAGAAAAATAAAAACGAAAATGAAATAACACAGTAAAGATGGTAGGAAAAGGAGTGGAAAGGAAACGAAGAGCTAGGAAAAAGGGAATGGGGAATAAAATAGCAAAAAAAAATGAGCGAAGGAGCTTTACAAAATACTTATACCTACCTACTTTCCACCCACGAACACCACCACGAGCGAGGGCGAATCCTCGGAATGCTTTCCAGCATCTCTGCTATCCAGGGTCGTTCTTTAAGCAGAAATATCTTGGAGAAAAATGATCCCTACCCTCCTTCCCTGGTCTCTATTCGTTTTTTTTTCTCCTTCTTATTTCTTTTTGCATACCGAAATTTTATTTGCTCCCCCTTTTATTCGTTTTTGTTTTCGTTGCATAAGATAGCATGCCTGCTGATTCAGAAACGAAAATGAATAAATTGAGGTTAATGCCAGAGTAAAACTTCATTAGATTTTCGTATTTCTCATTTTGTTTTATTTGTTCCATTTTTTCTTCTTCTATGCTTCTCATTCTATTATTGTTCTGTTTTGTTTTTATTTTCTTCTAACATCCTTAAAGAAATAGAGGATATTATCCGTCGGAGTTCAGTAGTGTTTGGATTATTCCGAAATTAGAATAACTTGTAAAATAGTATCAGCTGGCTTTTCTTTGTGAAAACTAGATAAGGGGGGCTAAAAGATTGGTAGGGGGTTGGTAAAGAGATGGAATAAGGAAGGGGGTGGAACCAGCTGAAGACCCTCTGTTTGCGCTCCTCCCTGGTGATAAGATTCAAGATTGTGAAGCTACCCGACGACGCGACGCTCAGTTACGTTTTACTTTTTCGTTTTTTTTTTATCTTTTTTATTCCGAACGAAATTAAAGTCTTTAATTAGCTGACGCTCCTCCTTTTCGACGATGGTTACACCGTTACCATAGCGTAAAAGTAAAAATGCTAATAGAAATTGAGCAAATAATGAAATGTTTCTTAAACGTTGTATCCTAGCGATACAAGAAATATACAAAACTAAGGTTATCTAGCAAATTACCTGGCGATTAATTTCACCCTATATTTATTACCTGCACCGCGTGAACATTATTTTCGTTGGGACAAGCAGAATTTTTTTTTCTTCTACCGCAAGACGAGAGGGTTAGAAACAAAAAAAAGAGAAACAATGTAAACTCGAAAACGATTCGATGACAATTTAAGGAGGAAGACAAGACGTGCGTTGCGATGCGATGTTTCATCCTGTTTTATCCTACTTGGGCTACCCCAACCCATTATGTTCTCTCTCGTTTAATGGGTTTTTTATTTTTATTTTTATTATATTTTTTTTGCACTTTTTCGGTTCTTTCCCGTATTTTGCACGCGTGGATTCTTCTTCCTCCTCCTACCTCTCTGGTATGTATAGGATCATAGTTATCGAACTTTCTTTTGAATTTTCTACCCTAATGCGAATAAAATTCCTTGACACTTAACTTGTATTCAACACCATAGCTACTGCAACGGTACAGTTTCCTCATGGTTTTTTTTTCCTGCTTCTTTTTATTCAGTTCTTTTTTTCTGTCACCCTTGTTCATCCCCCTTCTACAAAATTTATATACACGCATATACATGCCTCGTAGAATATATATATGTACACACTTTTTAAACTTGTCTATACATCAAAAATCACCTTACGAAAATGTTCAAACCCGTATAAAGGAGGAAGAAATGAAAAAAAAAGGAAGAAAATAAAACTTTGACGTTCAAAGTTTTCACTCCACCGTATCATAGAAGGGGCGTGTATATCAGATATACATGGGATAATCGGACTCAATCCATTTACATTGGATTTAAATTTGACCGATGTAAAATTGCTGCACATGCACTACTCTTAGGCTGGATTAAAAAAGGGAAATACAGTTACCTGGGTCGCGTGTTTGAAATCGTTCCTTCGATTTTTCCTTTCATTATATTTCGGTACACCGTTGGCACGTCAGCAAAGAACGCTTCTCACCTCGCATAGTTTCTGTTGCTAATACTCTAAAGTAAAACTAGAAATGACCAATTGAAAAATCAATTATTCGGAGGTCGTTTTTTATACCCTATACGTGTTGTCGAAGTAAAAAAATTATACTTGAGAATGAGTTTAGCGTAGGTACTTTTAGCGATAACCAGGAAAAAAGTTACGGGAATTTTCAAACGATTGAAAATCCTGTATCGAACGGTTCTTGAGCTGCTGTCGGTTTGACGGATGTACAGACATAATGGAACGAAGGAAGAAAATCTTATCAAAATTTTTTTCTGCCAGTCCCACGCCTGTTCTCTCTTTCTCCTTTTTTTCCGCCTGACTTTCTTACACCACGTCGTTTTATTATACTCTTTGTCCATTTTTTTTAGTTTTTTTTAATTTTTTTTTGTCGTGCAGGCGCCAATATACGCTGCAAGACTTGTTTGTTCTTTCGTAATTTGCTTCTCGAAAAATGGTCTGGTGGTAACGGAGTGGTTAGGGGGACAAAAAAAAATAAAAAAAGAAATAAGGAAAATTAAAATAATCACGGGCCTTCCATCTTCTGCTTCACATTTTTGACCGTCTTTTGTATGTTCTCTTAAAAGTCCCACGACACCGTTGAATTTTTATGTTAGTCTGTCTGGTTACACGATGAATTTTATACCGGTAGGGGGGAGACAAGGGATCAGCTTGAAGGAAGTATAATCGTCTCTGGAGTATCGAATATTGACTGCAATCGGGCGAAAGCACATTCAGATTTGAAATCGGGCGGTACGATACGATATATAGATATCGTATAGTATACTGCAGTAAAGGGGTAGTTCGAACGTACATTTTCAATTTAAAACTCAAATTTTGGTAATGAATATCGTGCGGTGCTTATGCCTATGCTTTCCGTGTATAGGTACGTATTCATAGATATAACACAGGGGATGTTTTGCACAGGGAGTTAATACCTCTGATTGGAAATATCGGCCGCGAGTGCCGCGTTCCAACTTCATACTATAGGGCGATAATCCTCGTCCAAGTTTTTCCCACCAGTTTCTATCACTTTCCGGTTGAACGTAACGATGGAAAATATTGAATAAATTGTGAATCGTCCTTTTTCTAAAATTATAATTTTTCATTTATTCAGTTATTTATTTATGCATCAATTTTTTTCTATTGCATTTTACCAGAAGTTCTGAAACCTGGGCAAATTCTACCCTACTTGTTCACAAGAATTTTCTTTCTTTCATCGTAATAACAAGTGGTGAACGTAGGAAATTGGGGTTCCAAAAAAAGTGGTTCTCGTTGCGGAAAAGGATGGGCATGAGGATGAAATGGGGTGGGATGGGGTGGTTCATTCTTATTCACCACAGCTTCGGACAACAAAACTGTCTGGACTTTTACCTCATGACCATCCCCTAGCAGCGGTAGTCGTAGTAGCAGAAGCAGCAGCAGTAGTTCACTTCTACGTTTTCTCTCTCTATCTCCTCCCTTGTTTCCCACTCCCGCCACCTTTTTCGCGGAATGAAAATTCGCTCAGTCAACTCAAGTTCTCTCTTCGGACGGCGAAACAAACAAGCCAGTTGGCTCTTTCTTCGCTCTCCCTTACCTGCACCCCTATTTGTATTTTGCTCTTTTGTTTTTTTGTTTTTGTGTTTTTGTGTTTTTTGTTTTTTTGTTTTTTCCCTCTTCTACAATCTTTCTCTCTCTTATTCGTTTCTCTCTTACCGAACCAAGGCAACTTGCTCGACGGTTAATCTTAGAGTAGAGGTTCAGTCGTGCTTCGCCCCTTTCTTTTTTCCTTTTTTTTGTGCCACTCCCACTCTTCACTCCTATTTCCCAACCCTCGTACGGAGAGAAGGGAGTGAAGTACGGGACACGACAATCAGAAAGATAAAGAGAACTCTCAATTCAGAGTTACTGCTTCTACCCACCACCCCTCGATTCTTCTTTTCTTTCTTATTCTTTGCCTTACTCAGTATAACCACTTATTCTCTCCATTCTCTGTAGACGAGAACCACCAATCTCTGATGTGAGTGTGGTTTGAGGTGGGGAAAAAAAGTTATACCGCCTGTTGCGGGCCTTCGAGATCATAAACGGTACTCTTTGGATGATACCACTTCTTTTTTGTTTATTCAAAATCTCGGGTGGAAAATAAGAAAGAGCAACATTTGGCAATAGGTAAGAATAAAATTGCTGATCAGTGCAGGATCCAGGTGGTACCACCAAACTATGTTTGAGTTCTAGATTTTATGAAACGTATAAACCTCATAACGTACGCTTGAGGAATTACGGGCGACGGGGTGGCGGGCACTTGTTTACAAGAACTGCCGAACTTTCAACGCGTTGGTATAAGACGTCCAACCTAAACCCCCAACTCTGAACCAAACCCAGTATGTACCTTCCCAGCAATAAATTGAGCTTCGCAGTCGCGTTCTCGCCTTTCGCTCTTTCTTCCTGTTTCACTCCACTACCCGCTTTTACTTCGTACCAACTGCCCCTTTTTGTCCCCCACCCCTACCTACCTTCTTTCCTTCCTTCCTTCCTTCCCTCGTTTTTCTCTTTTCAAGTTTTTAACTCCTCTAACTTCGTTATTTATGTGTCGTACGACACGAATACATTTCTAACCGTTAACCTGCACCCCTGACGTATTTAGGAACCTCATACATCAGAAAATTCGAGTCCAATATACAGCTTTGGAAAATATGGAAAGTGTTAATGTGAAGATCATCGATATCATCGTCGTAGTCATCGGAGAATTTTTACAGAATAGTTTTTCTTCAAATGATTTCAGCAAATGTTTCAACCCGAAGTAAAATAACATAGAGTGAGCTGCTGTTTGAAATTCTTCTTTTCCACTGATATTCATATCATTCCAAACACGTATGGTATAAATGCACGCCGTGTCTTGGAACATAGTGCCGACACTGTTATATTATTCGGTTATATTCTGCTGGTGCTGGTAATGGTAGTACTGGTAGTGGTTGGTGGTTCGGTGCAACACCCACAGTCTGCAAGTCGTAGAGACACACGACCGGTATTGCTCTGAATTATTAAACACGGTATGGGAAGAGTGTCTTAGATGGGAGAGCCAGTGGCTGGCATTTTCTTAAGTTTTGTTAAGGGTGGGGTGAAACTCATCATGAAACCAGCAGCCACCGTGCCAAGGTTATATATATTATATAAAATTATCAGGCATTTATAATTCTTTAAAGGTGTCCAGTCTTCGGCTTTTCTTCAACGTGAGCGAAATGAGGAAATGCTCCAGGTCGCACCTTTAGATTCTCCAATCTCTTACAGTTCAGACTCCTCCTGCTTCCACCTCCTCCCCCTCCCCCTCCACCTCCACTTCCTCTAACTTCCTCTAACTTCGCGTACCAACAGCCGGATTTATGGATTTCATTATTGTCGGCCGCGGTTGGTTACGCCGCGGTGGAGAAACGACGGGAATCTTTAGGGGTGGGAAAAGGAGGCTCGACTAAACTTAACTTAAACTTGTGCGCCCCGTTTGCATTTTATGAGCGAGCTCTGCAACTTACTACAACCTTCCACCTTCCTTCCTTCCTTCCTTCCTTCCTTCCTTCCGACTGATATTTCGTTCACTTTACCCATAGATTGGTAGGTGAGAATTCAGCCACGTTTCTAAGTGGTAAAATCTAGTCGGAAGTGCTTCGATATCGTAGTCCGAAGAGTCCAGTTGAAGGTGTTTCTTCAGCGCTTATCGGGTTTTGTAGGAGTTAGATTTTATTCCTTAGAGAGACCATTTTGAAGAAAGAGTTTCAAGTGTAGAGTAGAGTATGGGTTGGAGTTCGGGGTAACAGCAATTCGGTAAAGAGTGCGGCGAGAAACACATTTCGGTAGGGCTAAGATGATGAGATGTATATTTGGGAACAAATACAATTTGAATGAATTAGCAGTAAACTGGAAAATGCGCAATTCAGGGTTACCTGACTTCGCGGTAACGTGGATAGAAGAGGAAAGAGGGTGTTCAGCTACCCTACATCGTATCCCTCGGGAGGAAATATTCCCCTTTCTCTTTTTATCCCTCTTCCTCTCTTTCCCCTTCTCCTTCTTCTTCTTCTTCTT
Organism: Athalia cordata; assembly: GCA_963932425.1. NCBI lineage: Eukaryota > Metazoa > Arthropoda > Insecta > Hymenoptera > Athaliidae > Athalia > Athalia cordata. The sequence continues at coordinate 30,023,501 of OZ010626.1, read as the reverse complement.
AAAAAGTCTAGACGCGACGATATTTTCGGAAGAAAATTTACCGCAACAAAGAATAAGATTTTACTTTGATGAGGACTCTTCTCTTCAGATCCAACTCCCTATCCTAAATTAACGACAACGAGTTGTTCTTAGAGGAGAAGAAAAACACCCCTTTGTTTGTTTGCTTAAAATTGATTACCACTTTTTTTCTTTTTTTTGATTATACATTTACTGTCTTCGACAAAAGCAAAAAAAAAAAAACAGAACAAATCAATATCACCTCTTTATCTGCGTCTTCGATTCTTCGCCTGCTATCTGATACCGATACCGATACCGATACTGCTCTACTGCTGTTGCTCTGTTTTGCTATTCATTTATTTATTTATTTATTTATTTACGCTGGGTCGTTCCACCCTTAACCTTTTGCGCCACGTACATACCACCCATACCTAGTTCACCGTGTGGGATGGGTATGGGGGTGGGTGGTAACGTTAGGTTGGTAGCGACCGGTGGAGCGTTGTATATATTTTATTCATCCCCTATTGAATTCGGGCTCAATCTTGCGAGAGTGTCTCTTCCACGACCCCTCAACCACCCCTCCAACTCTTCCAGAGTTCAGGATTTCCCTCGTTTCATCCCCCACTACCGTACACTGTTCTTGGCTTCTCCATTTCTGTCTTTATCTTTCACCTCACAGAATCACTGGGAAGGCCGACTCTTTGATCCCACAAGGATTTTCGGAAAACTGTAATTCCGTTACTTTTCACCCTTCGTCATACTGTCCGCCTTATGACCGATCCGATCCGATCAGATCAGTTCGATTGTTTTATCTTCCGCATTATCGTTGCACGAAATATCAAATATGACGAAACAAAAATAATTTACGTAATAAAAAAATTAGAAATTAGATAACACCATGTTACCTCGGATATAGTATTAGATACATATGAAGGCGAAGACAGTGGTTGAAAAGGGTAAGATACCTCTCAATATTTAATACGGTCTAGGCAGACACAGAGGAGTGTGGCGGAGTGCTGTCTCGACACTTCTGGAATTGCAAGCCGGGCGGAAGCTAAGACTTGGTACGACGGTGGCAGGGGGGGAGGAAGGTATCGGTGAGGACGGTGAAAGCGGTATCTGGATACCTAAAGAGTGTCTAGACTCGAGACTCCTGAACAGATATACATACACCAGTATCACATCTTCGAGGTCTTGAGAGTGGGAATGAGAAAATAAGAGAATACATATTTCCAATATTACTGAAAAGTTTGGAAGTGGTGGAAATGAAATACCGAAATGGTTTTATGAAATGTTCATTGATTCACGATATCGAGAAGGAGTTCTTCAAGACGAATGATGAGAAGAGCTTACATGTACGATCTGAAGGTTATTCGAAAAGGTAGGATGAGTGTGAGAAGCGAGAGTTTTCTCGTAGTATTTTAGGTTACAGGGTACTGTGAAATTGCCGGCAAGGGACCAGCGTCTCGATGTTTCGGCCGAGAAGGAATCCTGGTTACTTGGGGGGCTCCCTTAATTACAACGACCCTCTTCTGTCCCATTAATAAACAGCCTAAACAAACTGCCTTCGTATAAATACTCGGATCTCTCCTTCACCTCATCCTACTCTTCTCGTCTTCTCTCTATGTAATTAAATTTGCATTGTATTTCCCAGCTTCTTCTTATTGCACCCACCTATAGGATTCGAGTAATCGAAAGACCACGGGACGTCTAACTCTCTGGGTTGGTTCTGAAATTTCGTTGAATCGAGCGAGCTTGTATATTAAATGTCCTCGTAGCAAACCAAGTGGTTCAGTCGAAATCAAATGCTTCCCACTCGTTTATGATCTCCTGTCCTTCTTCTTCTCCATTTATTATGGTGTGTGTGGTTCACCGTGGAACGATGCGTTCGTTCGTTCATTCGTTCCCGGAAACACGCTCCGCCGCCCTTCCGGGGGCTTGCCGAGAGGACTAGCAGCAACAGCAGCAGCAGCAACAGCCACTCCTGCTCACACGGATGCACCATAAATTGTAATGCTAATAAAACTAGAGTGAGAGAGAAAGAAAGAGAGATAGATTTTCGAACATTCGTCCGTCGCTACCCGGATCCTTCATCCACAACTCAAGGCCACCACTTCCCAAACCTTGTTACCTCACTCTCGACATCATCGTCTGAGTCATACTAGGTATTAGACAAACACTGTTCTACACAGGCCAAAGTCTCTCTTGACACTTTCTGAAATTTCGCAACATCGACGTAATATAAAGAACAATTTCTTCACAGTTTTTGGTCTTATGGATCGGTCAACGCAATTGACTTCTTTTGCTTGTTCGATTCAGTTCGTGCAACGCGTCTCGATAGAGTATACAGTCGGTAAAGGTATATAGGCAGTTCGGAATAGACCTCGTAAACCGAAAAGGATTGGTTTCCAGGGTTTCGATGGGGTGGTTGGAATGGTTAGGTGGTGTACGCCTTTGCAGATAGTACCTTATCTCCCTCGACACGGTGTAGAGACATACGAGATCCCGTTATCTACCACTTCTATGTCTCCTCTGTGTACCTATCGTTTTCTACACCTATCCACCTACAAATATACATCTACTACCTTCACGGTACTATCTATTCCTGGCCTTGGCTTTACTCCTTCGTTCGCTCTCTTAACTGACACGCACGAACAAACTCACGCACGTACAGAGTAGGTATACACGTACAATCGGCTCACGAGCTCTGCACGCACCCGAGTTACAACCGTAGGTTCGGTTAGTAGGTACCCACCTCACGTGCGCGATGACTCATCGAATTGATCAGACTCACTCTTCTCTCCTGTGGGTTTTCCGCTATTTCTACGTTTACTCGAACGACGAATCCAGAGAGAAGAAGTAAAAAACGAGGGTATAAGGGACGAGCAATAAGCGCGAGGTATAGGGAAGGGTATAGCGGAAGAGATGATGTAAGGTAGAACTGGGAGTAATTGAGAAAATTGCCAACGAATATCACCTGCACGTACAATTTTATACGACCGCTTCCCATTTCTTCAAATTTCTTTTATATGTATTTATTTATTTTATTATTATTTATCATTACTTTTTTTTTTATTATTTTTTTTCTCTCTCTCTCTCTTAAAAAATATTCTTGTCACACGAACGAACACATTATCAACGGTATCATCATCAGCTTCTCTTTTTTGTTTTTGCTAAAAATTTGTTGTCCCATAAATATACTAAGCTAGTAAAGCCATGCCACCTGTCCGTCAGTCTGCCCACCAAAAGTGAACGACCGGATTTCTCTCGCTAATTTTAGACTTCATGCATTTCGCCTCTGGCCTCTGCAGCAGCCAGTTGTTGTTCCTATAATCGATATTTTTAATCTCCCAAAAAACACATATATTCTCCTAACGATGGATGGACGTGCGTGATATAAAAGCCCATATCACAACGCGATCCAGTCAACCCTGGGCTGTTGTGTTCATGAACGCTGCGGCTGTTTGACTTGTGGTGGTGGTGATGATGATGATGATTCATGATGATGATGATGATGATGATACTAATAACGGGAACTATAAAGAGTATAAAGCTTTGAATGGCAAGTTGTTTTTCCCCCCTTTTTTTTTCAACGTAGAAAGTTGTCCGGTAATTTTCTGATGCTTGCTAGCAGTTTAACCATAATACAAAACGTTACTAGGTACGTTTATTCCCCTGACGTTTGTCAATATGCCAATTATAACAGTATCTGCAGGGCAAATTGTTGTTGTTTCTAACTAAACTCCACCACCCTCTTATTCTATTTCTCTATATCTCCATATATAACTAATACTTTATACATATACGTGTGTATTCTCTTACACTATAGACAACAAATCTCAACACTACAATACCCGGTTGAACAGAGTACAATGACGACGGAACAATAAACCTCCGTAATAATTGTCCGCCTCCTACAAATACGCGCGGAAATCACTACGCGGTAACTTTCTACTGTATATATGAAACCAAACTCCTACACCGGCAGAGTTGATTTCATCCCCCAACGGAGTTATGGTATTACACTTGACATTGTTGTTACTATTATTGCTGTTTGTAATTTTTTTCTGGATACCCACTTTGAAACATTTTGTAATTTTTTTTTAAATAAAATCGATTGGGACATAAATATATCTATGAAGCGCATAATTTTTTTTTTCCCGCCCCTAAAGTATAATAAATCCTATCCTACGAATTTTAGAAGCTTAAACTTTTGGAAAAAAAAGCAGAAAAAAAATTTCGAGTAAGGGTAGATTTAGATTGCCCTTGAGTTTGACTCTCAGCGCCTTATGGGCTTCTCTCTTTTCCGGTGTCTGCTTGAGCGGGTTTTGATACGTATAAAGCGATCAATAATCCATTCTTCGGTGCGAGTGGTCGGGCGGATCGGTTGGACCACCACGTGCTGTTGGCGTTGGTAACGACGATAAAGAGAAAGAGAGAAAAGAGGGTAGAGAAGAGAGGAGTATGGCCTCGCCGGCGTTAAAATGTAAATCGTGAACGTATGGAATTAATTCAACCACCAAAACTTTAATATTATAATAGGAATAACAATAAGAAATGGCGGTTGGTCGGTTGCGGGGCCACCGAACCGCGGAGTAGGTAAGGTACCTCCCGGCAACACCGAAGACGTAAAGAATAAAAATAAGGAGAAGAAGAAGGAAAAGAAGAAGAAGAATAATAATAAGGGATGATATTACTATACTTATGGAAATGAAACTCCCTCCTCGATAAATATTCCCGCACGGACGACCTATACAAGAAGAAAATTACTTTGTAAAGCTTCAACTTTAATCTCCAATTTTATACCAAGCTAGGTACCACCCCCCCCCCCCCCCCCCCCTTCCCGCTGGTTTCCCCATAACCCCCATTATTCCTCTTCCGCGACGTTATGGTCCTCCGTTATAAGGAGGGCTAATAACAACGCGCTATTTTTGAATACCTTCTAATTGCTCGGTGAATATCTAGCACTCTTTATTATCAGTCGGATGATGGTAAATGGTGATAATCTCGAAAGCCCATTATTCTAGGGTAAAATATAAGAAAAAGTTGAATTAAATTTAGTACAGAAACTAACCTCTATTCTTTCTTTATCTGTTTCAGGTGAGTGTTCCGCAGCAGAAAAATCAACTAGTTTTAGGGCGAGAGGCTCTCATAGAGGTGAAGTAGATCTGAACAATATGATTGTTAAATGTACTAAAATTATAAGGGGTTGTCTCACTCCATATTATATTATAACATTAATGACGCCAGTATATCGCGATATAGTTACCCACGATTTTGGCTCGACTAGGGTTGTGTTTTCGTTGGCACATGCGGCGTTACTCGCTGTAGAGTCAGGCAGGTATAGGTGAAAGGGGTGTTGGTGGGACCCGCCGTCCACGACCGCAGAAGCGATTTTAGCGGAAATTTATCGCGAGCTTTCGGTAACGTGTGACTCTGCTGGGAACATGGAAGGTACATATGTACGTACATACCTGCCTGCCTGCCTTTCCACCTGCCTACCCTACCTCCCTTATTCTCCCTTTCCTCCCCCATACCATACCATGGATATAAATACACCTAGGTGTAGGTGCAGCACAATGTGTATTAACAGCTTCCATGCCGCGGGCAAAACGCCACCCCCTCCCAACCAACAGACCTCATCCCTACCCCCTTTCCCCTTGACTCCGCAACGCCAAACCCCCTATTGCGCCGCCATGCAACACCAACCCTTTCGGTAAACCCCACCACCATAATACAGATAACGTTGGTGCAGCTGCGTGTTGCCTTGCATTACGTACGTTCCAGGCATGTTACGTTACGTTACGTTACGTTACGTTACGTTACACTGACGTTTTAGGTTTTACATCGATTCTCATTCTCGTCAAATAAATCCCTCATCCGTAGTTCATTTTCTTGCAGCTTGTATGGCAACGCACATTACACGTTGTGAAAAAAGAAACATGTATTGTTAGCGCAGAGATTGTCAAAAAAAAAAAAAACGTTCATCCTTCACATTTTTTGTTCACTTTTTTTTTTCATCGAAGAAAAGGAAAAAGTCACAAAAAGTGAAAGTGATAGTACGGGTAGTTTTCCAAACCAAGAGAGAAAAGAAGAAGAATTTTTGTATAGCTTTTATCTCCATATACCAATACTGCATTTCGTAGCATAAGTACTATCGCACATTTGGAAGGGAACGTGGTTGTTATATTATATGGGTAGACGGAACGCGGTGAGAACGGGAGGGGGAATAGGGGGAGGGGGTATTGAAACGCTGATAAGAGAGCCAATTATCGAGCTATCAGGGACGAGAGAGGCGCTGTTCTCTGTTTGGGCTTCCAATTATTCGTTGGGTAACGGGATGCCAATATCCCGCTCGATAACGCCGCATAGGTAATGGAATGCGCCAATCACAGTAATAACAATAACAATTATTGCTATAACAATATCAACGATAATGAGGTGTGGAATATGTAGTGGAAAAGATGAGAAGTATGATGAACAGGAACTTAACTTTGTCGCGATAAGTATATCGGAACTAACGGATCTCTTCCGCTACACCGACGCATACTCTTGAAAAAATAAGTCTTTTGGGTGAACGAAAAAATGTGTATTGAATTCAAGACAATCGCAATGAAACATTGAATGAAAATGAGTAAAATTAAGGCCAAAAAAAAATTTGGAGAACACGTTGCGATATAGCCAACGTGTTCCGCAACGATCAGGGGTGATGGTTGGACGTTAACCATCACCTGGTCACACTGCGTCGTTCCCCCACGTGGTGCAACGATGCATCAGAGAGTGACGGGGGTCACTAACTCACTCGCTCAGCTATAGCTCCGTTTAAAACTACGTTGCATGTATATAGGAAAACGGTCATTAGGCTTTGTGCGAAACGGGTTGCAATATAAGGGTGCAAAAATCGTACGGAGTAGATTTTTTTTTTTTTTTTTTCTCTCTTTCTTTAATTTTTGGTTTTCATTTATTTATGCTTCTTGAAAAGGATGAGGAGGAAAAAAATACCCGCACTATAGTAGTGGAAGGAAGAAAAGAAGAATTGAATATACTTTAAATATCTTTGCATCTGTTGCAAGTTAGATGAAATATCATGATAATAAAATCCTCAGATTAGTCACGATGGTAAAACTAATTAAACTCTATAACTATCTCGTTAAGAGATAAATTATCTAGCTTCCGCGATTATATATAGACCGTACGTGCCCCCTTCCCCCCATCAAATTACACCAAGGCCACAAGTTTACGATCTTATTGATAACTCAGATCGAGAACGTTTAAATTTGGGTTTTTTTTTGTTCATTTATTTCATCATTTAGTTTAATTTGTTTTTTTTCTTCGTTTATCGCGAATAAAAACGAACGCGTTGTCGAATAAAAGCCAATTAGAAATTTGGCGTAAGACGATAGGATTGGTATGGAGTAGTCGAGGCACGTAAAGGGCAGCCGGAGAAATCCCTGGGGGTTATTTCTGTGTGCGACAAATAACCCGAAGGCATCATGGGCTGGTTCCCGGCATCAAGAGCCTGCAGGTTACTGTTCAAAACGTGCACCATGAAGAAGAAAGGCTGAACCTTTGTATCCCCATAGTAGTTGGCTAGTGCCGCGGTATTACCAGTAGCTACTATATACCATACGCATAAGGTATGTACGAAGGAGACGGTGAACAATCGTTCGCTTCATATTAATGAACACCGAACGAAAAGGGGGTTCCATACACGAGGTTCGTTGCTGTAGGTAGAGAGAGTTTGTACAAAGGTTCGTTGAAGGGAATAATTATTTTTTCATTTTTTTATTTATTTTTTTCATTAATAACATTAAGAAATCAATCCTTCCCTGCAATAGATATAAAGCCCATAATTGAATCGCTAAATTTATTCGCATATCATTTTTTACTCGATGTGTTGTACGTACATTTGTAGGGTGGGGTCAGTTTTCGAATATAAATGACGTGGAAAAGTAATCCTGAACTGACGATGAACGAAGCCGAGTGGATGATGATTTGAGTGTGTGTCCTGTATCCTGGGGGGTGATTAAAATGCGCGTCATGCACTCGGCTTGCCGTCATCGTGATCGTCCCCAAACCTACTCTTTCAACCTACCAAATCAGCACCTCCCTCGTGTTCTCGCTTGCTTTCGTGTTCCACTCATACTCTGATACTCGACAACGACGTGGCGGAGCATTAATCACACGGACAGAGAGAGGGACCCATCTAGCCTAGCTAGAGAATCACGAGAGCAACCGTGCACTCGCGTTACGTCAGACATCAAACGCAAATTTGCTGTGGTAGTAGGTGAAATGCCCTAACGGAAGGGAACGAATGGAATGGAATGGAATGGAATGGCTTGAAGTGAAAGGGAAACCGGGACGAACGTCTCTCTGTACTCACTCCACTACCTAATGTCAGTATCTATTGAATTCTACAGCACTTACTAGTGCCCGAGGGGTAAATCATACCTTCCAACAATCACCCGTCAGTGGTTATATTGTTTCCTTTTGAAATGAACCCACTCTTTTGCAAAACAGTCAGTCGTCAATCAGTCACTCGATTGCTCACCCTTTACTACCACCCTATTTCTGACAGAGTATTTATCCTCGAGAACGTCCATCATATCGACATTCTACAGGTGGATCTTAAAGCAGAATTTGTGGAACGATCAAAAATCGAGGAATCTGTTTCTTGGATTATTATTTCTGTCGCTACTATAACTCCAATAATCATTCGCACATCGTATACCGTTTTATCACTTCACTGCATTACCCTCAAACCCCAGACTGGTTTAGAGTCTTTTTTCTTTCTTCTGGAAAGAGTCTGTAATGAGAGTTAGAACCTCAGGGTCGATCTGGCGCCCGAAGCACAAGGTGCACTTTTGGTCCAGGGTGTCCTCGTTGGCGACCAGCCTGAGCGTTATACGGTACGGGGAACTTCTCACGGTTCGGAAAACTTTTTCTCTAGTCTAGGACGCGGCGGCATCGTGGCTAGTTGAAGATAGTAGAATGAGAGGAAGAAAAAAGCAGTAGAAAAATAAAAAGTCGGGAGAAATAGTGGAAGAAGAAGAAGAAGTAGAAGAAGAAGAAGGTATATAGACCCACTGGCAACTACTGGACCCCGACCGCCTTAACAGCAATAAATTTCCTCTAAATTTTATAAGAACCTACGAACACCCAGACCACCGTCGATGGCGATCGATCACCCTGGCCTTAGTGGTGCGGTGCAACACTTTGAGTGGAAAAAGAAGTTGAAAAAAAGGCGTACTACTACGGGACAGTAGCGAGACGAAAGAAACGAAAAAACATTTTGAGGAATTATTGAATAATAAGATGTAAGGTACCGGCAGAGACTCACTGAATTGACATATCCGTTTCTCGGTTTGGTCACCGCCTAGTCTATAACCTCATTGGGCAATATTTTCCATTTATAGCGTTGCTAAGCCGCAACTTACCGCCTTGTTAGGAAGTTACCCGCCTCTCCCTTTCCCTGAGTTTTCGAATGGCAGCCCTGCGGCGGTGGCATTGCAACGAACCCAACCCCGGTAAATCATAACTTCAGAAATTCGCGTGCGAGAAATGAGCTGGTATGGTATATATAGCGAGTGAGAAGCTACGGGGCGCCTTAAGACTTTACAGGGAGGAAACTCCGGTCCAGAAAGAGGGAAGGATAGCTGGTTCCCTGCTTGCCTTGCAATACTTGACTCAGCACTGTTTTCCGTAGCATGGAATCGATTCCTGAGTTCATCACTACTCGATGCTGATCCTGACCCTCCTATAAATGAACACCAACAAGTTCATTCCAACTATCATGAGGATGGAAAATAAATTGGCTTTTCACTACCAGCCGGTGTGGTAAGATTGTCTGGAGTTCTCAGTACTACTAATTCTAATTGTTATGGGTTCTTATGGCCTTATAAAAACGATATAGAGCTGGAAAAAAAAAAAAAAAAAAAAAAAAAAAAACCATTCGGTAGAGACGGTGAAATTTAATAAGCGTAGAGAGAAATAATAATAATAATTTTCCAGTCTCTTTTTACTACCACTAGCTTCTTTTGGACAAACAAGGAAATGGCTCTCCGCCTAGAAAATTTTTACTCTAGTTCAATGTGTGCGGTAGTACACGCCCTTGGCAAGCACTCGCCTCCTCCTGGTTTCCCTACCTTTTTTTTTTACACAGTTTGACACAGACCTGAGAGCGTAGGCGCAGGCAGGTATGGTGGAACGGAACGGAATGGAATGAAATAGAACGATATGAAATACGGTTGAGTGCAGGTTTGTGTATACTGATAATAAGCTCCGTTTTCTGCTACATGCTCTGCCCGTTCTCGTTGGCAAGTCGTGGTGCTGTGTAAAAAAGGGAGAAATAGAAGGGAAAAAAACGAAATGCCCTTCGCCACACACACACTGAGTCAGATCCAAGTTAGCGGTGTTGATGGTACTATGAAAACTCTCGCGTTAATTATATATGCGAAGTTCTGTTTCGCCGCAGTACACAAGGGAGTGCCTAACGTCGACATCGGTTGACGTAATCATCCGTCGAGCTGGGAGTGATGTCGCTCTTTTTTTTTCTCATTCGACGCCTCGCATTTCGACCTTTGACACACGCGTCGATGAGCAAATGAGGACATCGAGCTGAACGCCAGAGAGAGAATTAGATGGGAATAAAAGAAGGGAAAAAAAGAGGACATTAAGAGGTGACTGATCAACTCACTGTCCCCAAAAATATCAACCATTGACTGTAATTGGTACCTCGTTATCTTGGGAAAGAGACAGAGAGATAGATTGAATCGATGAAGATGATGAAGAGGGCCCCCATCAACCGTGGAAAACGTATTTCACTGTTTCACCTCGATGTTATTTCTCTTCTTTTTTTTTCTTCTTTTCCAAATCAACGCTATGGAATTCGCGTCATACATGAAGTTAAATTTTACGCAACATATTGCCGTTGCAGATTCCAATGTTTCGCGTAAACAATATACGGTATAACTCAAATACATACGGAAGTATGGTATGGTAGTGGTAAAACAGACTACATGGGATATCGTGATATAGAATCATGGTAGGTCGGTTGGTCAGTCTGCAACGATAGCACCGAAGTAACTGCACTGTACCAGCAGGACCACCAGAGTAGTAGTACTACCATCACCCTGCCACTGCCCTCCAACTTGTCAAGTAAAATTATCGGAAATTTATTTGCGCCGCTTGTTTCCCCGCTACTAGTAATGCTGGTGGTAGTGGTGGTGGTGGTGGTACTGGTGGTGGAAGCTCCTCTTCTCTCTCTCTCTCTTTGCAAACCTCTCCACCGTTAGAGACAAAGAGAAGAGATGAAACAGAACCACCGGGGAGGATGGAATGGGAAGAGGCAGTTAATCTTCACGGTCCACTAGGCGCGCGAGAATCCACCAATTAGTTCGTATCCACTGCATTTTCACCCCGCATTCGGAACACCCTCATACTCCATCTCGTGCAACCGCGTTAGTTGCACTAAATTTCCTGCACATCGCATTTCTTTCTTTATTTCTATTTTATTTTATTTTATTTTATTCATTTTCTTCTGTTTCTCTTTTTGTTGCTGGACATTATTTTGTGCTGTTTTTATTTTTTAACTGGCCAGACCATGTCTTAAACTTGACTTGGCTTTTTTTTTCATATCGTCATGTTATATTGGATGCCGATCCGAGAGTTGTTATGCGGTGGCAGGAAAATATTGAAAAGTCAATATGGACAATTTTATTGTATCCATGACCAGCAGCCGTTGTTTGTCCGCTAGTTCGATATGCTCACCATACTGTGCTGATTCCGAGGTTCGTGCTATAGATAGTGCTGTTGCGGCTCTTTTGAAATGACATTTTTCCCATCTATTTGCTAAACCAAGTCCGTTCGCTTGCTCCCCTTCGTTTCGCTATACCGATATCACGGTGCCAAACAAAATATACCTACTTCCCTCCCTCGAAACCAGAGCTTGCAAAACTTCCCCTAGAGGACGGAGACTGGGGCAGATCAGCGGGGAGTCAACGGGTATTTTCGATCGGGATCGAAATCGTGATTTGGATCACATGAGCAAAAGTTCACTCGGTTGCATTGGCGCCCCCCTCCCCCTCACGCAAACAATCACAAAGCAATCGAGTTCATTGTTCAACGATGAGTAAGTGAATCCTCGTCTCCGCGACGATGATCATTACTCCACTCATATGTATCTAGTAAAAAATATTCTTCGATCCTTTTTTTTTCCTTCTTTCAATTCACGAGTTCGATTGGTCGACGGTCAAATCTAACGTTACCCTTCAAGAAAAATACGTTAACAGCGATTCCACGTTTCCTCCATGTTTGAAGTTTTTAATAATCACTTCAACGGAACCGAATAAGTATTTCGAAAACTTTATCAGTTTCTTATATTGAAGTCGGTTGGACATACTTCTTAAACCGCAATATTCTCCTTGACTTCTCGCTGTTTTCTTTACCTCGTTCCAATCTTTTCGTTTTCTCTCCCTTATTTCCTGTATGGTTTCGTGCAACTAGAAAGAGAAAGATAGAGAGAAAAATAAGGATAAAGGGGAGGGCCGAGCACGAGGGGTTGTATTATAGTTTGCCCTTGGTCTGTTGCTCTGCGCCGTCCGCCGTATAGTATAAAGGATATGAAACGGAGCCGGCATGCCACGCCCGACCCCGCCCGTACTCTACAAAAGCGGCAAAGAATTCAGCCGTTATTGAATCAATATTGTGCCAACGTATCAGCCACCCTGAAACCGATATTCCAAAAAATCCATGCCACGCTCTTTACGATCAATTACCGGCCCAACCCCCGCAGATCAGACGCCGCTTTTTGCCTCCCTCTCTTACTGTTATCCTCCGAATATGCTTGTACGATTTTTTCTTTTTTTTGGTTTATGGTTAAACAAGGTCATTGGAAAACGTCAGGCAATTTAAGACCGGGAATAATTTTTCTCTCTTCTCTATTTTGATATCAATTTCAAATGGGCGATAACGTGTGGAAAATGATGAAATAAAGAGGGGATGAACAGGGAGGGTGAAAAAAAAAGGCGAAGCTAAAAACAGAGGAAAATAAATAACGAAAAATAATGTCGAGGTGGGTAGCTACTGAGGGTGGCGGACGTAAGTTATACTTATTTACAAAGTAGATAAATCCCTTTGTTGAAAAAAACCCCAGGACAATATGGCGCCCTAAATCCTCACCCCGCTCTCCTCACTATTTCGCTCAGTTCCTCGGGTCTTCCGTTTCTCCGTAGGCCTCCAAGCATCCCAAAAACCAACCCTGCATACCTTGTGGGGGGTGAGGGGGAGCGCGTGACTTAAATTATAATTAATTGACTGCTGCAGAAACAGCCCAACAGCACGTTGTGCTTCTTATATCGCGACGTGCGGGCTTGGGTGCCTTACGACGTCGGTTCCACAATGCCTAGGGTTAGAAATTAGCATCCTGCAGCAACTCACCCCTCCCCTCCCCCCCTTTATGTATCCGCAATTTGCCTAAATCTTGAACGCGCGTCGAAATAATAATCGCCCGTGTAATTCCCCCTGGTTTCACCCTCTTCTCTTACCATCCCCCTACCTCTCGGGATAATATTTTTACTTTGTCTTTCTTTCTTCCAGTTTTTTTTTTTGTTTTTTTTTCAACTGCCCCCCCCATCTCCTTATTTTACCGCCATCATCCCCTCTCTATCTTTCTCTTCAGCTTTGAAGCAACAAAGTTTTCTTGTAATAATCGCGGTCCTGCGGAGGTAGAAGTGCAAAATACCTACACTATGGTGTATGTTGTAAGTCCTAAATCTTGAAGGAATGAGGAAGAGGAAGGAAAAAGACTGGTGCAAGGGAAGGAGAAGGTGGAACTACCGTTGCTTCGCTCTGCTGACGAACCAGGGGCGTAACAGCGGTCGGCGAAGACGCTGCCTGAATAAAAAGTAGCGGTACAGCTAGTAGCTGTAAACAAAAATCGATCCACATCCCCCTTTCCTCTTTCTTTTCCTCTTTTTTTTTCTGTTATCTACCATTTATTTTATATCATTTTTCATTTTATTTCATTTTTTTATTTTTATTTTGTACAGCTCTCGTTTGAAAGAAAAAAAAAAATGAAATTAAACGATTATTTGTAACCCCATTTTATACGCTGCTCGGATCTACTGTTTCCGTTATCATGCCCTCTTCTCTCGCTCTCTGGATCGTTTTTCTTGGTTTTCTGACATCGTTTGGTATATGAGATGCTGTGAGGGTAATTTTTGAAGGAAATATTTCCGAAACAGGATTCATAGCTAAAATGAAAAACAAAAAATGTGTGGTAGAGAAAAAATAAAATTCCCCGCATCAAATCCTGTTTTTGTTCAAACGGTATTTGTTAATAAACGTCTTTGCCGCGTTATAAGGGTGAAGGGGGAATGGGTTCCAGTCCCCTGTGGAGCGTCAATAAAAGTCTCATTCTTTTTCTCGTTTTCTCCTTCTACTCCGCTAGTTTTCCACCAGTCACCCTCGTCCCTTAGATCGTCGTTCACCTTTTGTGGGACCGCTCATCTCTCGATAAGTTTACCGATTGGAAAAATCCTGGATCAGTTCTTCAGGTTGTGTGGGGTGGTGTGTCGGTTCCCCATACCGCGCGACGAGCCGCGGCGATCGTGTCCAGGGCAACAAGTCGATACGCGACCACCCTCTTCCGACTTTTATTCTTCTTCTTCTTCTTCTCTTTTTACATTTATTCTTTTTTCTCTTGCAGACAACCACCTTCCCTTCTTCTATTCTGACCCGTAGACGTTCCGTGACTTTAAACTAAGGATGGTGTATAGTATAGGTGGTACTGCTGGTAGTTTGAGTTTCGAAGGATCTTCAACGAATCGGGAGGAAAGTACCTACGATTTTACGAAGACTGTGGAAAAATCTTGAGAAGAGGTTAGCTGGGGGGGTGGATCAAGTAGAGGGGGGAAAGGTGGTAGCAGTATGAGAGGCGAGACCGTAGAGAAAAGGTCAAAGGCTACTGCATTGCGCCGTCACGTCCCCAGGGAGTTCGAGGGTCCTCTGGAAGATGGTTCATTAGTTGTCGCATTGCAGGACCTCGACCGCCGTCATCCTCGCCCTCTTTTACTCTTTCTACTTCTATTCCCTCGGACCTCGGGACTGGCGTACGAACGAAGGGGGAAGAAAATGAAGGAATGAACGAACGAGGGTATTTTATTGAGTAAACCACGAGCTAGCTGCTTGTTTCTCCTTCTGCTAGTTTCACTCTAGCGAAATCCCAAGCTCACATGCAATTCCCTCTATTCTACTGGTTAACTGGAACCGTTCAAGTCTTTACTTTACCACCTGCTCGCAATCCTACACATCGGATTACGAATTGCCCTTCCGCACAGTCGGCTGGAAAACATTATGGCTCATAAGTAGCAACAGCCATTAACCCCCCTCCCGAAAAGTAATGCTTCTCATTCCTGCAGGTATCTAACTGAGTTTCCAAGAATCAGCGCTATTTTGTCAATTCAGAAAAAGGTCAACTTGGAGTTCGACAAACTTGCCGGTCTGTGTAGATGAATAACGACTGTTGATCACCCCGAGAAAAGTATTTGTCGTCATCTCATTCTCACATCCATTTCTCGGGGTCAGGATACTTTTTCCCCCAATACGAAAATTGCAAATGTTGGAGTATACTATTGCCAGGGTGATTTAATAGTATTTTACAAAAAAATGAGCCGTTTTTCAATAATCAGTATTTATTTTTCGTTATAAACTTTTCCTCTCCACAAAGCAAAGAGATGCAGAACCTCCACTTCACTCTATGGACTCGACTCGACTTCACTCCACTTCAACCCCTTCTCCCTGTTCTGCTGCACGTGTTCGTACACGGATTGTACAATTCCAGCTATTCTCCTTGTTTCTCTCTCTCATCTTCCTCTTTCTCTCTTACGTTTCACGAGTGAACCCGACCGAACTCAACCCATCCTGGCTTACCCTGTCCCACCCTATCCTATCCTAGGTATAGCCCATTCTATATTATCCTATCCGAAGCCGCGCCGCGCAAGCTTCTCGTCCCGTACGGTTCTATTCCTGTTATATGTAAGTTCTTCTCTCTTCCACAGTTTCTATCGTTTTCTATACACAAATATATATATATCTATACATAACCGTGTATACCTGTGTAGATATATTCTATAGACCAGAATGCCGAATTTAGCGGAAACTTAGTTGAATATTGTTTGGCTGGGGATTTGTGCCCGAGTGAGCTTGGCCAGCATGCTCATACTCCGACTTTCTTCATCCTCCTCTTCACCCGCTCGATTCCCGTTACCATTCCTGCAGGATGCAGCGGCAGCAGCAGCAGCGGTAGCTGACTATGGAGAGTGGGAAGAGGGACTTTCCTAGTGTAGGAGTAAAACGTAAAATGCGCATCTCCCCGTCGTCTGAGGGAAGTAGTGCAGGTTGGCGAGCGACGTGGGGAAAATAGTGGTATGAGGGGTAAAAGAGAGATGAGGAAAAGAGAGGAAATGTATTGCATGCAAGATATAGAGCTTACGGTAGCCCACCACCAGCCGCTCCGGGATCCGGAATATAGGAGAGCCAAGGCGTTTCACGCTACGTTTACCATTTTATTTTACTTCAAAATAAAATGTATATATTTTCATACCAGATCTTCTTACTACGTGCCACGCTTCCCATTCCAACTACTTCTGAGGCTAAACCCGGCCTCTTCGTCTTCTTGGTCTTTTATTTTTTTCACCTGAAGACTCCATAACGCTCCTGTGAGACAAAAAACCACGTGTGTCTCTCAGCCGTGGGTTATGCACGACTTCGTGTAGTGCAATCGGTTGGAAAACTACCAAAAATCATTGTAATAATAACGATGAATTCAATAAGACGAAGAGACATGTGACACGAAATATCTCTCAACAAAATAAGGTGACACATCTTTCTTTTTTACACTATCATATTGTCCTTGTAATTTTGTTTCTTTCTCGTTCTCAATTTTTCCGAATCGAAAAGTGTCTCAAGGCGTCGGCGGGGAAAGCTGTGCATATTATTTCCTGGCAAATTTGCAATTCTGATGTTTACGTTACGGCGGCAAAGCGAGACAAATTTATTAATTACGTCGGCAGCTGGGTATCCTCACCCAGTTTTATTCTCTCCTTCTTCGGGTTTTTATACCCTGCTGTTCCAAGATTTTTTCATTTTTATTTAGCTTTTTTTTTATCTTCATTATTCTTTATCTAGCGTTACTTCTGCTACTGCTGCTGCCGCTGCAATGCGACGCACAGAGAGAACTTTTAATTTTTTCTAACTCTTGGATTAAATTATCACACGGTGGCGACCACCCTTTTCCTTCTACCTTCACACTCTAATCTCCTCCTCCTCCTCCTCCTCCTTTTTCTTTTTATTCTTTTTCTCCGCCTCTCTTTCGCGGCCAATCCTTTGCTATGAAGATTACCTTCTCAAACAACATTTCGCGTTTACTGAACTCGGATTTCATAAACTATCCCGCCTTATCACCTTCTCTACCAAAGCTCACTTTTTTACCGCTTTGAACTACTGAAGAAACTATAAAAATGAGTATCGATTTTAGGAGGAGTTCTTCCATTCCTATGGGCGCTTCCTCCGATAAACACGATTCACCCGCCTAGCGCTCCTAGAAAAGTAGACGGCCCGAAAGTATTTTCGTTTCTCGATCGATCGGCCTGGGTTGGGTTGGCATTTCGGCCTGTACACTCCGCTATTTGGACGAATCTAATATGTCGTTCTCTTAGTCAGCCTATTAAAACAAGAAAGCCAAATCTCGAAGCCTGATGAATCGATTAATCCAGAGATGAATCAAGGATACATTTGGCATCCGATGGCAATGTGGATGCGAACTTGTTTCGGCGACAAAGTGAGTTAAGTTCGTCCGTATACACTGAATTGCAAACGACGTCTATCTGCCAGGAGCACGAGATTCTAGTCGAGTAGATCTTACAGGGTAGTGACAGTGGAATGTCCTGGAAAGTCGCGCCAAGTCAGAAACCAATGTAAAACAAGAATGAGGAGGTAGAGAAATAGGGAAAAGAAGAAGAAGAAGAAGAAGAAGAAGAAGAAGAAGAAGAAACTGATGGCACGACTCGACAGCGTGGTGTCTGTCGGCCTGGTTGGGATTTGCGGGGTATCACGACGTGCCGGCTATTAGACCTCGGTGGCTCCAGGAAAACTTGGTGATAGTAGTGGTGGTGGTGGTGGTGCAAAACTTATGAAAGTGGGATTGAGTTTGAGAAGCGGGAGGAAAGAGGAGAAAATAGAAGGTGCTGTGCTACTGCTTGGATATATACGAAACATATTAGGCTCTGCGGCACGTCCTAGAATTGTTTGAAACTTTTTCCTTATACGCTTGGTGACATTACGACCATGGATGGTAGTGGTGGTGGTGGTGGAACCGCTGCACAAGTGCCCTACGGCAAGATTGAGCCATCAAAAGTTAGTAGCGCGTGCGCTGAATACCCCCACGATATATATTTTCGAAAAACGTTTCGGCGATCTTCGCCATCGTGAACTTCAAAAGTAATTTTTCTACACGAGTCTGTTAACTATAGTATTTTTTTCGGAATCGGTCACATGTATACACATAGGTATACATACACACTCATACATATCGTTATCGGTAGTCAGATGCATTTCTGGTCGATATAAAACTTCATACGTCAATAATCGGGTAATTAATTTCCATCGGAGATTGTAGACTCGGTTGAAGATCTCAAGCTTGGAAACGGGTGGTTTGCTCCGAGTAGCTTCTGGAGTTCTGAGGAGATGAGAGATCTCGAGCTAATTGGCGCGATAGTTAATGAGCTTTGAGACCCTCTAATCAAAAGGACGTTTTGATTGGCGACACGGCGCGACTCCCGCAACGTGCAAACAAACCTAAACTCGAGCTACACTTTACCGAACGTTCATCCTCTTCCTCTCTAAGTCATATGCGAAGTAATACCAGCATTGCTGCAATTAGTTGCACTTGTTATCTATGAAGAGGCATACTTTTCCCTTGAAGAAAACTTAGAGTTTAATTCTCAAAGTTATTCGTGGGATCAAAAAAAGTAATACAATAAAACAATCAAATAACATCGAAATTCGCACCTTGAGCCTAGCGACCTATGAATGTAATTTTCTCTTCGTCATAGAGTTCGCTCACTCACTCGCAATCAGTAACGTCGCTATTTCAAAGGCTTTGTCCGGGAGATCGATATCTGGAGCTGAAAAGCCAAAGTCCTCTTTGCGGGCTCGCCGCTCCCTTTGGTGATTAATTAACCAATTATACGAAGCGACTTATCACCCTCCTCTTCCTCTTCCCCGGCGCCCCAACCGGAGAACAGAATTTGTAAGCGACCCGCTATACAACTAATCGTTCGTCTCTCGGCGTTAATTGCCATTGTACGCCTCACGTACTACGATTCGGCCAAACCTCAAGCTTAACCGACCATCTCTGAGTGCTGCACTTCTCTTGACGACGACGATTTTAGACCTCGTACAGGTGGGCGAAGCCGTTTGGAAAACCTTGCGTTACGATTCTTCATTATTATTATTATTATTGTTATTTTTTTTTTTGAAATTATTCATTTCTTTATTTTCTGTAATGATGGTTAACTATTTTTATCTCCCACGTACGAATCCAATTTCTCCAATTATTATATTAGAATTTTTTTTTTTTGAGTCTCTTGTTCTCGCTAAAATGACTCATGGCATACCTATCTACCACTGGACGCAGATAATATCGCGTGTACTAACTACCCTTCGGGGTCCCTTCATCGACCGAGACAGACGCCTGCCACCCTCCACTCGATGAAGATCTGTCATGACTAGTCGCCGCTTTCACCATAACCGTTGGTTAATTTACATTGACATTGCGAATGCATACTGCATTAGGTTTCGGCGAATCTCTGAGTCAACGCGTATACGTATAATATATACATACTGTGCGTGTTTTGTTCATTGCGGTTCGTTTTTATTGTGGGTAGTTTTTGCCAGGATGCAACCAAGGGGTGAGTTTGAAACGTTTCCGGTTTTACCTCTGGCAAAATATACCTGTCCCATTTTAATGCCAGGTGCACTGCTGCAGGACGTGGATTACTCGTGTCTGTTTGATGGGAATTATGGGAGGGGGGAAAGGTAATTTTCGCCGATCGCGCTTCCTGTCACGCGCCGACCCAAGGCAAACCTGATTCCGTCAATTTAGCTGTTATACCTGGCGTTAGAGATTATCCAGACCTTAAAGTTCGGCTCGGTTGACTGAGACTCGAAGTAGGTTAGGTAGCTTATGATGAGGGGAGTAGAAAGTATAGAAATTCACGAGGCTGACAACAGTTTGTCAAAAAGTTTTCATTCAATCTACTTCCCAACCTCCTCAACTCTCATCTACAAATTAAACAACTTTCACAGACCAATAAATGTCGAGTGTAATAGGAAGGTATCTCTACCTAAATGTGATCATTGATCGCTGAAAAAGTTTACTTATATTTTTTCGTCGTGATTTTAGTGTTTGGTATAACTCGTCGTTTTCTCCCCTCTTTGTATGAGGGAGCGGATTTTACTCCCCTGACTACTTTTGATGTACATTGTAACTCGTAACTTTTCATCTGAAAAATGTAATGGCTCAGAGGTCGGGGAAGCGCCGCCAGCTGAGGGGTCGCTGGATGCATTTTTCATACCCCCAAAGAAGGAGAAGAAGAAGAAGAAGAAGGAGAAGAAGATGTATGCGCCACCGATCGCGGGTTACCTTCGTGTTGGGTTCGAAGGTACGAACGAATGGAAAGCATATTGTATTCAAACGACGTAATTCCTTTCCTATATATTTTCTTCGCAACTTTCTCGAGCGAGCGATGGATCGCCGGCTTCTTTTCTCAATCCCTTAGAATTTATCATCACTAGACGACGACGATGTCTTCCCTTCTATACTATTTTTTTTTTCTTCTCTCTTCCATTCTCTTCTTTTATCAGCTCTGTTAGTTTCTCATCCCAGAAACGAGTCCCGGAAGGATTGACAGCTTCAACAGCTGGGCTCCTTGACGACGTGTTGAGAAACCGGAAGAAGGATGAAATCCCCTGAGATAGGTGTTCACAAAATAGAAAGAATAAAGAACGTTGGTTATCATCGGGCCCCCCTCCCTCTTCAGCTTTGAAATAATAGCGTAATTAGTTACGACTCTTACGTCAGTGAGGCAGGTGCGAGCGCATGGTAATTATCAAGAACGGAAGAACCCCGCGATTCCTGCCAGCCAACCTTCCCCTCCCTCACCATCATTCCCTTCCATTCCCACCACTCCTCCCTCCCTTCGTTAATTAACATAGATAGTAACCGCTGTTTTTTGCATCGCGTGTAACATCTGCATTGTATTTTTCTGCCTCAGTGCCAACCTGAATGTCTTTTTTTGTCATTCTTGTTTCGCCCGCTTTTTTTCCATTTTTTTTTTTACAATTTCGGGTAAAAATAGTAACGAAGAGCGTTATAATTCAGGTGAACTCACTCCTGTTGGGGGAAAAAGCTGGTTCAGATACGACATAAGGTAACTTTAACATCCTGAGTGAGTTTTTGATCGAAGAACGATAGGATCAGGATCGGTCAGCGTTGAGTTGTGATTGAAGTTGATTCTAGTTGGGTGCGAGGATTTCGAAATCGTTCGAACAGAGAAAAAGACACGCTAGAGGAGGAGAACCTCGAAGGCGCAGTAGTTGCGGGAAAAGATGCCGTGTTAAAAAACGCGGACCAGGCAGAGGTTAAGAAAGGGCCGGTGCGCGTCCGAAATCTCAAGTGGCTCCCCGCCCCCAACTTACGCCGCGTCGCCACCCTCAACCCGACGAGAGCCCCACCGTATTTCGGTCTCGTCGCAAAAGATTCGCCTGGCTCCTACCAATGTACCAGAAAATTTAACCCACCATCTCTTCCGTTCGCTTTTATGCCGCTACCCCTCTCCCCAACCCCCCCTCAGACGTCGATATTTTCATTCCACACAAACAGCAGTCTCCTGATTTTAGATCGGCGTAAATCGATTGTCGAACGGAGCTTCCGCGTTTTTATTAGTCTCGCTTTTCCTTTTTTTTTTGGGTTCCTTTTTTCCTGCGATTTTTTTTTTCCTTTTTTTTTCGCCATTTTGGCAGTAACGAAGACCACCCCCCGGTGCTGCACACTAGCTGGCGTAGGTTAGCGAGGAAGTTTTTGAAGTTTTCGATTTTCTTTTAGATTCTGCAGTTTGCTGCAGAGGCGCTCTCTTGTTTCCGGTCAGCTAATCAGCGGTAGACGACCGCTACGATTGCTCCCCTGCAGCACGGATTTATCTTGGGGCCAGGGTCTTCGGGTGCTTCGTGTGCTCCGCTGCATTCGTGATGCCGTCTTCCATTCACAGTCGGTGCAGGGGTACACGCCATGAATCTTTCATGTGTCAATCGTTTTATACATCACCAAATTGCTATACGTTCCTTTAACTTTTTCAATATGTGGTTCTGTCTACAATTTCTTCAATAATGAAGAAAATGAAAGAAAGCATCGATAAGAAATCTAAATCTGCTTTACAAGTTTACTGAATGAAGTTAGACTTCACCTGATCATCAGAAATTATATTCTCATCCTAATCTTTTTAGAATTCAATTTCGAAAAAGCTGAAAAGGAGAGTAAAATTGGTATTTACGCTGACGGTGATTCGGGACATGTTGAAACCTCGGTTAAAACCTTCTAAACGTGTTCGTGCGTCGTTAGACCAACAGTGAGAGAAAAAAGTCGCATCGCATATCACATCGGGACGAGCAGTAGAAGGCGTAGCCAGTGTAACCCAGACCTACTGCCAAAGTGTAATAATAGCTCGACTGACATTTTACTCCCTGACATAGTGGGGTGGATAAAATTGAGAATGAATTTGGGTGGTAATGGCAGCAACTCCCACCTAGTAAACTTCAGGAATCGAATGTTCTGCTGAAAAATTACCAGTCCTCTGGTTCTACTTTTCAAAATATTATCAAATTCGTATCGAAAGTGCGTTGAAATATACCTTGAAAAACGTAGTTTTTGTTAGTTTATAAGATTTTGTACTGGCGTAGTACGTATGTACAATATCCGATGAAGGGGGATGTTAGAAACGATGAGGAATCTAGTCTGATCACGATTCCGCGGACGGCACGGAGTTGAAATCCGATTCGAATTCTCCGCGGAGTCGTGGGGTGGGTTTGGTTCGTATGAGGGGGTGAAGAAGTAAAGGGGTGGTGGTGTAGGGTTAGATCGTCTTGGCCCCAGGGCTCATCGCTCATTCATGGGGCATTTACTCCCTCTCTCCTCTCCATCTCGCGATCCCCGTGAGCTTGCCATCACTTGGAGCATCACCCCGAATCCGAACCTGAACCCGATCCTAACGGCCGAGCATTACGGCCTGTCCTTGTCCTCCGGGAAGTATTGCGAAGTAGAGGAAGCCCCCGCAATTGCCGTCTCAATTTCGCACCCCCAACAACTACCCTCTGAACACCTCTCCCTTTTCGCGATGGAAAAACTGACACTGCTAGCAAACAGCCGAGATTTCCCTATAGTCGTCGACATCCTCTTACACTACACAGATTATCTTCCTATCTCCTTATACACCTTTCGCTTCTTGCTTTCTGACTAGCAACTGACGTTCAGAGTAAAGTGAAGAACACGATACAAAGAAAATAATCTTTTCCAATCTTCTGTGTTCTCTGTACGTTATATATATATTTTTTTCTATTTTTCTTCTTATTCCTCAGTCTTTACTTACAGTCAGGTACACCCCACCTACGTGCAGCTTCGATTGATCACGTCCTAGTTGATCCGGGGTTTTTTCCGTATATAAGAGCAAACCCAAAGTTAGGTGTGGGTCTTGGAGACGTGGAGAGCGGAGAGCGAAAGAATCGCCTCTCTGGAAAGCTGTGCGGCAGTTAAGGGTCCAATAACAGCAATCCAGTGTTCCCGTGGCGTAGCGAGGGCGTGCGGGAGGGTCGCCCGTAGCCATAGTCGTTACCATTACCACGGGCAAGGGCCAGCAAAACCGTCTGCCTTTATTATGTCCTTCGCCAACACCTCCTCCATACTTCTACGATCGAATAAGGAGGCAGGCGAAGGACCAAAGGGAAGTTACAGGGGATGAGGAGCAACTAGGCCCACGAAACACCATCTACAGTAAACTCACAAACTCCAAATGGCGAGAAGCTTCTACCTACAGATTCTATGCACGACCATTCCAAATATCTTTCTCCTCCTCCTTCTTCTTCTACTTCTCCGAGTACCCTCGGAGGGACAGTTTATTCTTGAAGAACCGACCAACCGATCGCTCAGTAGTCCAACCGGAACGCGAAGGAAGTAATAATAAGGGAAACGTTCGCGATAACGATAACCTACCGCCATCGTAACATCGCGCCCCTAAATTCTCAGACCCGAAATTTCAATCACTGATCTTTACAGCCGCAAAGACATCGTCGTTGCACATATCTGATGCAAAATTACATTTCTTACTCATATGGTTTAGTTGGTTTCAGCGAATATTTTATCTGATTAATCACCTAGTTTGCCTTTACGTTTAACGTTGGAAATTTTCGCCTCATAAAATTTACCCAGCAATCCAACAACAACGCGATATGGGTTGGTTACTCGTACCCCACGGTTCCCGGTGCATCAGGTAATTGCAAATTGCAATCTACGAGCGGCAACATCGTTCCGTATGATGCAACAGGAGGAGAAACATGGCAGTGGGTAGTAGGACGAGCGGGGGTTGGAGGGTCGTAAAAATTTACGAAGCTAATTATACCGGAGCAGCTTATGTTGCAGACAATATATACGGTGTAGGTACCAGCGTCGTCTTTTCCATTGTGTAGCGTTATACTGCAACTTAGTATCATCAACAAAACTGGAAATCCAGGAGAGACAAAAAAAGAAAAGAAAAAAGCGGCTACGACCGAGGTTTGGAAGTTGTACCACATTCTTTTTTTTTCTTTATTTTTGTTCTTCTTTTTCTCTTTAGCTCTGACCTGACCAATTTGCTCCGCTTATTTGCGAACCTATCCTTCGTTCCTTCCTTCGTACGTGTGGCACATCATCTAATACGACGAGAGTGGATTGAGGGAGAAGCACCACGAGCATCTCGTAAAACCCAACCTCGGATAGGGTTAGTCAGCTAGTCGCGAGGCCCAGGAAAGCGAGGGGCAGGGGGCTGAGTTTGGAGTGAGGGGTCAGTTCATTACATTAGAGTAGGTACACTCCTCTCGACTTCCACCGATAAGAGTGACCGCCCGGCGGCCACTAGCCACTACTAAATGTTTCCTTCCTCCGAAACCACCCCCTCATCTCTTCACGCTGCTACTGCTTTTGCTGTTACTACTACCCTACCCTAACCCTAATCTGACCGAAACTCTCGACGCTTCTCTTTTCCGGTTCCGGCTCATCCCCAATCGAAAGCAAACGCTAACCTTGTTGCCCGTACCGATTTCATACCAGATTCAGAACTTCGGTACAGTTGAAAACAGCGTCTCTTTTTTATTCATGTTCTCTTCATGCTACGTGGTGCTTTATTGTTGAGACAGTGGAAATGATGATGATGATAATGATGATGATGATGATGATGATGATGGGGATAGTGAGGGTGAATTTGGCGTATGTGGCGAACATCCAGTACTTCGGGTTTTCTGGTACCCGTTACTACGACGAGGACTATAATAATTGGAGATAATGGCGCGTGCATATCTCGCTCGGAAGGACCATCGAGTGCCTGTTTGGTCCCTCAGCAGTTTCCTGACCCTTGGTTATACGATTATTACACTTACACCCCTCTCGTACTCGTCTACCTAGCCAACACCAAAATTTACCCCTAGAGTCCAGACGTCTACTTTTTCTCCCTTGTTTTTTTTTTTGTTTTTTTCTTTTGAATAATTCAAAAGCGAGTGAGGGAATACTTTTGAGTTCTTTTATTTTTCATCTTTCACCTTTCTAATAACCGAAGCAACGTGCCATATTAGAAATTTTTGGGGAGGAAAGGTCGCCTCTATTTCTCAGGCCCTTCAACAAAAAGTGGTTAAACTCTTTCGCCGATGCATTAACCGCACCCGGTGTTGTACATACTATTTCCCCCTGTTCCCTAATACTTGAGAAAGTAGAAGTGTCGGTAGAAGAAAACCAAGCAGCAGCAGCAGCAGCAACCGCTTTCTACCCCTAAAACTTTCGAATGAAAATTTAATTAAACGAAATCGTAAAATGATCCTTTTCCCTTCCCTCGTTGCTCCGACCCCTAACTGTGCCCCAAACGCCATCTTCTCTTTCTCTTTATTTTTTGGAAATATAGAGTCGACATTTTTCTCTCCACTCCAAACTCCCATAATATCGACTGAAATCACCCCCATATTAACGTAACTGGCAAAAACTTTTTTACCAAACTTAAAAATTCACCGACATTGTGGAAAAGTGAGAAGCGAAATATCAGTAAGATGAAATGATTTATTCACTATATTTTACCCTTCATCGTTCATGCGGTCGTAACTAAATCCATGTTATGTACCGAGTGTCTGGAAAGGTGAGGGAGATGGGGAAAGGAAGATGGGACGTCTTGGTGAGCGTGATATAGTGCGGCGTTGGGGATTTAAATAATAATTAGTGTAACGAGGTGGCAGCAGTAGCAGCAACAGCAACAGCAGCAGCAGTATAAGGGTGGTTTGTACCGTCAGAGTGCGTCTTCTTTGGTGTATACGTATACATACACACCTTATGGAATGTTGGTCTGCAGGAGTTCGCGTGCCAAGTATAAAGTTCAAATTTCAAGTCCTACCTTCGCCACATAAAACATCCCCTACTACGACGACATCCACCCCAAAATAAACAGGGGAGGTAAAAACGTGATAGAGAGAGATGAGAGAACGAGGACCTTCCTTCTTCTCCTTCTCCTTCTCCTCGTGTTCCTAATTTATTATTAGCTATCAAAAGTTTTGCTCGAGTTACCTCGCGTATCTTCTCTATATAATGTATATACCTATTCGTACGGAGAAAAGAAAAGAACAAGAAATGAAGAGAAAGAGAGAGAGTGAGAAGGGTATGCGGGCGGGGTGCGGAAGAAATGAGCCGATTTTGGAGGGATAAATTTTGGGGGGTGGTTGGAGATATATTAGTCGGCGTGATTCCTTGAGAACTGCAATAAGGTGGAGAAAGTGAGTAGGATGAGGAAGCGATATTAATAGTTCCCGTGATTATTATACCAGCAGCAGCAGCAGCTAATGGATATTAGTAACGATTATGTCTGTTTGGCTAACATAATAAGCCACCCCATCTCGCCCGTTCTATACTTTGATGGTAAACTACCCTAGAACTAGCTAAGCAGTAACCTAATCTAACTAGTTTCGTTTATTTATTTATTCATTTATGTCTCGAGTGAGTCTTAAATTTTCGAAAACTCTCGTGTAACTGTTAAAGCGCGCTTGAGGGTAAGGGAGGAAACCAAACGCGCAACCCCGAGAGCAGGTCTGAATACTTATTACTATTCAAACTTTGAAACTTCGGTATAAAATATCGCTACACGATTTCTGTACATCTCAATTCACCTTCCATGTTTCCTTCGTGTAATTTTATTTCCTCACCCAGATTCATGAAGAATTTCTGAAATTATATTTTTCGAATATGGATTGAAGAAAATGAAAAAAAATTTGCTATGTACATTACTTTGTTTTTGGATTTTCTTATTTTTTTTTTTAATCTGATATTACGCAACCCTCGTCAGTCAGTCGGGGGTGGCTGCAGTATGGAAGAGAAACGTCGTGGCCGTTGAGTCCGCGTTATGTGCCTGACATTTAAATATCGTCGCTTTGCGCAAAATTTTTCCCAAACGGCTTCTGACATATATAGTCACATACCCCTACCTTATTGTTATTATATTATATGTGATATTTGTTGTAGGACGGGAAAAAAAAAAATTGAACAAATAAAAAAGACGATACGCCAGACGAGTTTTTTGGGTGATTCCTAAAAAACAATTAGTTGTATTTTCCGCATACCCTTAGAAAGAATATCGGGATAAAGGAAAAGAATTGAGGAATTGTGAGAGTGGAGGGTGAAAAGGATATGGGACAGGGGGAGAATAGATGAATACTGGACCACCCGGGTGGTGGTCGGTCTCATTCCACGGAACGCGCGAGAGAAATTTCAATCAAATGCCGAGGATTCCACAGCAACGCTGTGAGCGAAATGACTCAAATAACGACGGAGACCCATTTCAACTATCCTTCTCCCACGCGTTCGCCATCAACACAAGTCGATGCCATGCGATGTTAAATTTTTGAGGAGGAAATTCAAAGTTAGAGAGAAATTGAAATAAATGAATAAAATAATTCGTTTTATCTGATTCTCGATCTGCCGATTGTTCGTCTTTTTTTTACCTCTATCTTTTTAATGGTATTAACTATAGGCTGTTCGGTGTCGAGTCCTGAAATCGGAGAACTGGAATCTGAAACCTTAAACTTCAAACCTTAATTCCAACCTGCGTATTTAATTTTGCTTCGACCGACTTTTGAATTGATGTTGTGACAAGTGCGGACGTATGCTGCGCGGGCGCAGGATAACGTGAATAACGGAAGGAGGAATGGAAGGCGCGGGGATGAAAAAGGGGTTGGGGATTGAGAACGAGGTTTAACTAACCCCGTTGGACGCCGTCCAGGCGGTCCGCCAGCTGATCGGGTCGCGCGCACGAGTTTTCCTCGTGGCGCCGTCGTCGTTTGTTGGGAGAGAGAAAGAGGGTGGAAAAAGGATAACGGTACGAAGGGGGATGTACGGGGTGAAATCGGAACGGCGCCGCGACGCCGTCGTGAGTATAAACGTGCATATATACATAGGTATAGCATTATACACTCATAAAAGGATATACACGAGAAAAGGGACATTTTCACGATGTTACGTCTATACATAGAAGTATGTACGTATATACCTATGTACATCCAGGACTACGGTGGAACGTAATTTTCAACGGACTAAACATTAAACATGATGTCATGACGTTGCGAGAGCTTTTTCCCCCGCAATTTCTGGATTGTTGCCAATTTCTATTTTCTCAAACTATATAACCTACCCACAGATTCGGCCTTATTGTTAGTCGGGTTTCCACTCGAAAGTCGAAATGAAGACGGAGGACACGCAGAAATATTCGTTCGCAGAACTCAACCCCCATACTTCTTCTTTTTTTTCTTTCTGATTATCCCTTCTTCTTTCTTTTTCCCGCGCTAAATCCTATACGCCGTTTTCAGGGCCCGAATTTTTACCCGCGGTAGTTTTTCCCTCGGTAGAGGGAATTTTCTCTTCTTGGTTTTCAGAGAGAGTATAGTCGTGGGGGCTCAAGGAAGTACTTAAGCCAGGAGCCAGGCGCACGTCCGTGTCCGTGTTTATGTCCGTGTGTGCGTCCGATGTTATCTGTGGTTGCCATGGGGATGCTATTGATTGGCCGACGCGCCGACAGACGTCACGCTGCCGTCGCGGCGCCACTCTGACTGCCACCCCCATCCCTTCGATATCTACTTTGAAACCCCCAGAAACTACCACCTACCAGGAACACTCATAGGACGGATCAGCTGAGCGTCCCGACGCCAGCCGTCGTGTACGATCCCCATCCCCCTACCCCTCCCACCCCACCTCCTCCCTTTACACTCACAATCAGCTGGGGAATGACGGAGTTCAAACTCAAAGCGTGTGCTTTAGGCATACACGATTTTTCGATCATTTGGGATCCGAAATTCCACTTAAACGTTGCTCAGATTCAAGGTCACGATCTTTATAAATCACGTACTTATACATAGTCTATATTATTTTCGATTGTAACGTTAGAAGTTTTTTGTTTTTCGTTCCAACAAAAATCGAACGTACGGATCGCTAATGTAATTAAGAGTAAATGACTACATTGAAGAAACTATTATCTAGAGAGAATGAAGTTTACTCAATCGTAAAACTCCACTGTCACCGTCTTAGTCGTATACCTCATAAATTCCTTTGAGTTATCGATTTAATTAAGAGGGTTTGAGTCATCCTCACAGTCGTTCATCGAAGTTATATATACATACGTATATACATACAGCTGGTATATACATAACCGTGATTAACGACTAGGTGAAAGAAGGAGAAAAAAAACTGAAATAAAAAAAATTAGGAACCATTTGAAGCCACCGTTCGTCATCCATGTTCCAGACCTTCGACCTTTCGTATGACCTTGAATAAAAAGAAGGGAAAAAAAAAAGAGAAAAGTTATTTCCGTACGATCGAAAAAGAATTTTTACCTACATGTATAAATTCCTGAAAGGTTTGAGTTACGTATATACGTATCTGGGGGTGTTTACGTGGAGGTAAAGGGAATTGTGTTGCAGGTATAGGATAACAAAAAGGTTCGGTTTGCGGAAAACACCAGAGAGAGTATATACTATGTATGGCGAGGGTAGGGAAATAAAGGCGGGAAAAGAGTAGAGAGTGAGAGAGGTAGAAGGGGATATGAAAAGAGGAAGATGGGGAAACGACTCCCGGGAGTTTTCCCCAATCAGCCAGCCAGTCTCGAGGAACTTGCAGAGAGAGAAAAATAAAAAATAAAAGAAAAAAACGTATGTAGAAAAAGAGAGTGAGAAAGAGGAATGGAGTCGTATCTTCGTATGTAATACTACTCTCCTTATCCCCCGTCCATCCATCCATCCATATACCATACATTCATGTTGCATAGGTGTTCCAACGTTCCTTCCTCCCTCTGCGCCGAGGCAAATAGCACCAGGGCGTTCTTACGTATAAATACGTAAATTCTCGTTCGGATCATGGTACGCATTGCCTTGGAAAACTTGAAAAAGGAAGAAGGGCCGAACGGGGTAGGGGGTGAGGGTCAGAGGGGATGAAACGGTCGGGTGAAAGTGAGCTTCATCCCGACGTATGTATATATAATATGGGATCACTCGAAACGAAACTATAAAAAAATATCTAGACGAGAAAGAAAAAGAGAAAAATTGAAACGAAACGTATACGATCTGTACAGCGAAAGGTAATTGAATCAATTCAAATCAACGATTCGATCGCAGTGTACAGTCGAATAGTTCGAATAATAACAAAGTATTTTAGCAAAGCAACGCGAAACTGCGAATTAAGTTCGAGAGGGGCGAAAGGGAGAAGGCAGGGGGGTGTTGGTTAGGAGAGTTTCAGTTTCCGGTTGATCTGTGGCTCCCTTGCCGTGAGAATCGATGCCGCTGGGCGGCCAATAACCATACATCGCTCGGCTATCACTCCCCTGGGATTTTACCCCCCTGGTCATGCCTACCTTATTACGAATAGCTGCGGATATCTGTTTCTCTCGCGCGTACAGCGAAGGTTTCTCGTTGGTTCGCGTCTGGGTATAAGTGAACACGAGTACCACCTACATATTTATACATATATGAACGAGTCTATCTCCATGCATTTGTGAAAAAAAAAACAAAAAAAAAACCAAAAAAAAACGGAAGTTATCTCGTTTTGACTTTCTTTTTCAACATTCATTTTTTATTTACTCTTTTCCTCGTATATCTATCCTTTTTTCACCTTCAATCCTTCATTATTATTAATCTACCCAAAATCCTGACTTTCGTAGCGCACTTTCTCTATCTCTTTCTTTGCTTTTTCTTTCTCTATCTCGACTTGGCGTGTCTCGGTACTATTTGGAAAAGTTAACCAGGTATATCTCTCTGACCTAGCCTTTACTACTATATACGGTCTATCAACTATCCTCGATTCAATTAACTAACTCGCACGCAGAGCCAACGCACACCCCCACCCCCCAAAACCCACCCACGCAATCAACGCCACTACCACCGGCCTTCTTCTTCTCTTACTCTTCTAGCTTACAATTCCTGACGGCCGTATACGAACTCATTCACTTATCGTATTCCTTTTTTCTTTCTCTTTTTTTTCGCTTTTTATTTATATATATTTTTTTTCTGCCTCTTGTTCCGAACATTATGAGCCCAAAAAACTTTCTTTTTTTTTTTCTCAAGCACGTTGATTGCTTCTTTGATTCAGAGCTTTGTGGTTTTCGTACTTTTTTTTTTTCTTTTTTTTTTCTGATAATTACTCTTCCGCCAGCGTTTTTGGTTGCTCAATTATGTATATATATAATAATGTGAACTATTTTATTCGTTCTTTTTTTCCTTCCTCGAATCTTCATCGCAACTCCGTTTTTTTTTTTTTTTTACATCCCATAGTAGACGTTACAGTGAACAGCAACTTCTATCTTTCTCATCGTGACGTAGCTATGTTGAACGTAAATCAAAACTGAGGGGGTATTAATCATCTTGTTTTTAAAGCAAAATTCTCTTCCTCGTTCTCGCTGTCTAGTACGTATACGGCTGTGTTACGTACGTGTGTACGATTTTATGAAAAAAAGAAGAAAATACCCTCGAAAAAGCAAACCGCATGTTTGCCAAGTGGAAATCGTACTATATACGTATTATACAGGGTGAGTTTTCTCCGGGGTCCTGAGAGGGTGTGGCTTAAATCGGCTGAGACTCCGCCTCCTATTATTCCTACCTAGCAACCTATTATTCTGATAAGCTAGCTCAAGTCAACAAGCAGTCTAGTCTGTCCTGACAATAACAAGTATGAATGAAAGAAGGCGGAGTATCGGCCGATTTAAGCCACACCCTCTCAGGACCCCGGAGAAAACTCACCCTGTATATGTGTATGTCTATATACACCATCTTCCCATTCCATTGCAGTAAAGATTACTTATTTACTCCGCTGATATTCCGGTGCTTATATAACCTTATATACATGTGTATATTTATAAACTTTTTACCGTGGGAAGGGAACGGAAGACATTGCAAATTTTCCGTAACGAGGAATATAATGTAGAAAGAATAAAATAAATATGAGGTAAAAGAGGAAAAGAAAGAGGATTATCTGAAACATCGAAAATATAATAATAAATAAATGAATCGCGAATCTTTTTAATGGATTTTATGTATAGTTGGCAAAAATATTTTCGCAATTATCCGTCGGTTACGTACGTACGTTACGCGATATATTGAAACGACTAACCCGGTGGTGGTAAACCGGTGAACAGTGATCAGCAGCAGGTGGTTGCGCACACCTGGACAAAAAACGAAAGGAAAAAGAACAGGGGGGGGAAAAAACAACAACTAATAGAAAGACATGAAAAAAATAAAGACGAAGAGAAGGAAAGGACTTTAAAAGAGTGAGTGCAAAGTGAGTGAGGCGTATATGTGCATATTTCATAGTATATATAAGGTGTAATTCGCGTGTACGAGTTTAGATGCAGGTCGATATGTGTAAATAATTTTTCGTGCGGCTCGACGAATCTTATATTATATGTGAGCATTATTTTATGATTTTTCATTTCATGCTGCACACCGCAAATCGAAATAAGTAGAACAAACGCGAACACCTGGGTAAAATAATTCACCACACCAGGTGAATTTATATAGGGCAGGTGATCACGTGATTCTTTAACAACCGATTCAACTATACCTATATACATTGGTGTTAATGTAAACGTATACTCATTCCCTACGGTGGCGTTATATTTTTTTTTTTATACAGATTCGCGAAGATGATAATGTATTTGAAAAAAAAAAGTCTTTAGATTTTTATTTTCATAGAAATTAAATGCGGCGTACGTATTTTATATTGAAAATGCAGCACTGCGGGTGTCGGCTTTGTACATATATTTATATCTGTGCCGGGTTATATACCAGGACGTGGATTCGATTAAACAATCGTAGCTACCCAGATAGTTACGATATATGCACAACTTCCATGGTGGCTGTTCGGTTAGTCCATAAAGTTTTTGGGGGCAAACAGACGTCGTCTCATCGAAGTTAAAATTGCGGCTGGTCACGCGATTTCTGAACCAAACTCAACCACCGGTACAAACGCAAGTCCTCTTCTATACGTCATAGTATAACGATATAGAGGAGGTAGTATTCTAGAGGTGAATTTTTCTCCGAGCTAGCGAACTGAAATAAAAGGGGAATTTATTATATCGCAAAACCATCGAATAATCAAAAACTACCCTTGGCAACCATCTTCGACCTGTGATGCAAAAAAAAATTTATCTATATTTTTCATCAAAATTTTCACGTGCCTTCGCGTTTTATGATTTCATCTCGAAAAAATAACCCCTCATAATTTTTTGAAAAACTAAACAACTCGGCAATTTTTACAACAAATTGTCACGATATTTTATCACGACTTGCGGCTATCCCACGTTTTATGAGGAGACAGAGAGAGAAAGATTGAAAATTAAAGGGTCAGGGAAGAGATTCACGGAGTGATGATGGCGGCGCTTGAGGGGGAGGGTACGACCCTTAACTTGAGAGGCGCAGGACTCGGTCGGTCTGTACGTCGCACTAGAGTGTAGGGCTCTTCAGTCGGAGAGTCGAAGGGGTGTTCATTAAACGATAACTGAGTTTTCTCGAAATAATTTACA
The DNA here is from genome assembly GCA_963932425.1 of Athalia cordata. Taxonomy (NCBI): domain Eukaryota; kingdom Metazoa; phylum Arthropoda; class Insecta; order Hymenoptera; family Athaliidae; genus Athalia; species Athalia cordata. The sequence goes on along the minus strand of OZ010626.1, from coordinate 29,989,116 downwards.
GCTTTTATATGAACATATGTGTGTGTGAGTCTGTAAGGTAGAGACCTGCAAACCCCTAATTCGTGACGATTCAACGGCAAATAAAAACGTATTTGTTGTCGCTGTTAATGTTTTATGTGTTTCAAACGATGAACTTCTTCTTGTATTAACACCACGCGTGCCCACAAAACCAGTTAATTGGGAGCTGAAAGCTTTCAATTAATTGTTATGAGTCGTGTTGGAAAACCTGATGCTTCCAAATTATGACTACTTTCATTTCCCGTTCTTTTCGTCTCCGCAAAGTACTAACTATGAGATAATATCTAACAAGGATATCTATACGAGAAAGAAAAAATTTTTTGCAACCTCGAGCAAATTCTATTCGTATTGATCATTATACGGACTCAATATATTTGTCAGTAAAGAAGAAAATACGCGAGCTTTTTATTCAGCCAAGTATACAGGATCTTATGAGATGGTGAAAAAAGAAACCACCAACGATTGTTATATATTTGTTTATCTCTTTTGTTCAGAGTCCGTGCGAACATTTGGTAACAAAAGAGCTTTTCAATTACCTTTTCGAACGAGGCCATATAATTGGAGGTAAGATTGATCACCGTGGCCCACAATTCTCAGCGTCTTCCGAGCAAGATTTTTCGTTCTTCGTTTTACTTGCAGTATACCTCGTTCCCTTCTTTAGAATCGATGGTGCAGGTGATATGGAAAAAAAGACCCTAGCGTTCCTCTAATATCCCTATCCAAAAACCCATCACTCTGTTCTCCCGGCACCATTTTTACAAAGGAAAACACCATCGTCGAGTGGTGGTCATCCTGCAGTCAATCCCGAGGATTGATCGTACATGGTTGTCGAACAAGAGCGTTCTACACTGCTTCCAATTTTCCATCGGTCCGCCAATTCGAACCTTTCTGCAGGAATTTTTTTCCTTTCCCCTTTTTCCCCTTTTCTTTTTTCTTTCCTTTTACTTTTTCTTCTTCTTCATGGGTGTCAATGGGGATGTTCATGGGGTGCATCACCATCCACCACCACTACCACGATCGGCAACGTTACCATCCCATGGGATGGAATCGATATGCAAATCTCTTCGGCAAATCCTAGTAATCTTCCACATAACCCCTTGCCCTGCAGATCCTACGAACAGATCTCCTTCTCCAACTATCATCCTCGTCTCGTCCCTGCAACGTCACCTCCAAGTTTCCCTAGGGATGGGCTTTCTAGTCGCCCGGTTATAAAGTGGGGTTAGCACCACGCTGAAGGATCTCACGTATTAGACCATTTTCTGTCTACCTACAGTGCGCATAGTAGCACGCCGCGTTATTACAACATTCCTTACTGCAGGCTAGCGCTTCTTTTTTTTTTTTTTTTTTCATACACGTTTTGGAAAGAAAAGTGTCCGAATACGTGTAAATGAAGACATCAAATACTGCGATGATCGGTTCGGCATGATTATAAAACTTGTCAGTTTGATCGGAGAAAATATTTCATTGAAAGAATCAGTAAATTAGTCGGTAAAACCGATATATCGGATGATTACTGAGAAAGAAAAGAACGAGAAGAAGCTTTTTCTTCCCCGGAACTAGGGAGTACGCCCGTCCGCGTTTACCCTCATTTCGTACCACTTGAGCCATTACTTTTCCTGAAATGAAAATGTACTTAGCCTTAGGTACCTACATACCCTTGCGAGGTTAATTCCTTCACACGCATTTGAACCCGCGAAATGTTTAAGATTATATATAACAACTGTAATAATTAGGGTTGCCAAAAAATTTTTCTCATACAGCACAGTGTTTAACGCGTGTTAAATACCTACCATCCGAACAAAAAATTAATAATAATTTTAATTTTTTACATATTTTCATATCTTTTTATTCTTTTTGTCAACAGGGTCGATGTAACAGAGAGAAGCCACCATGCAAGTACTTTCATCCTCCTCAGCATCTTAAAGATCAATTATTGATAAACGGTCGCAACCATCTCGCCCTGAAGAACGCCCTCATGCAACAGATGGGCTTAACACCAGGGCAAACATTAGTACCAGGCCAGGTGCCCGCTGTGGTATGTCAACGGTTAATGTACTCCTTATCCAATTATACCACGCCTTGATTCCACCAACCAGCCCCCCCCCACGTACATATATATTAAGTTGAAGAGTGATTTTTCATTTAATCATATTATTCATTACTTTATATTCAATTGTTCTTGTCGTCTTTTTTGTCCGTTTCCATTTTCGAACGGTAGTTAAAATTTAGTCTAGTGTTTGTATATTTTTTTTTCTTTAGTTTTTTTTTTTTTTTTTTTTCAATCTTTGGTCGCACAATATCAAAAATATTCGATAACTATACATATGCATTGATATAGAAATTTCACAGTTCAATGCTATCGCATATTGGAAATTATTGAACTCAGAATCGTGTCACTGCATATAATTGGATTACAAAAAAAAAAGAAAGATTTCAAGTTTTAAATATTATTTGTACACATATTACAATAAAAAAAAGCAAAAAAAAAAAAAAAAAAAAAAAACAGAAAAGGAAAAGAAAAAAGGAATCTGAATTTATATTTTTGAATGAAGGATTAGCACGCCGCATGTTTCGTCAATGTTGCTCCTGCTCTTTAAGTGTCTAATATTATTAATTTACACCATAAATCACAGAGGTTTTTTTTATATCTATTTATTTTATTTATTATTTTTTTTTACATTTTTTTTCAAACTAAGAAAAACATACTCATAACAATAGCGATCGATATAATTATTCATTTCACTGTTATAAGTGAATTTTTCGATTACATACGAACGAGTTGTTTTTTAATTTTTTTTTATCGCAACTCGAATGAAGATCGATCGTATTTTGAATCTGAGTATGTTTTTTTTTGTTTATTACCTATTATTATTATTAACGCTGATCTATGTCTTGCACCCCGTAGAGGACCGTAGAACACAAAATATTAATTCGTCACGATATAGCCGGGTCATTTATAATTATGATTATAATTCTTTTTTTTCCCCCTCATTTTTGAAATTTTCAATTTTTTTCCTCCGTCTCTTTACTTATCCGAAAAACAAGATGGGTAGATTATAAATTAATTGATAAAAAAAAAAAAACAGATTTTCTCCAATCTTGAATTTAATCGATAACCTTATCCGATATACTTTCAACTTGATAAATGATGAAGAAAAATTGACCATTAATACAAAGGAATAAATATATATTGATAATTATTTTTACCCTGAATTATAAATATATATATATATATATATATATATATCAATTATGATAATTGATTATTATTGTAACTTGTTAAACTATATCGTACTACACACGTACGTCCGCCTGTCTGTCTGTCCCCTATGTTGTCGCTGTGGCGCTCGAATGTGGTTGTTGGTTCGTTCTCCAATGACGAAATTGGTGAACAGGAGGTGCCACCTCCTTCACCACACCATCATCATCTCCAACAGCAAATCCAGCAACAGCTCCTCGCTACCCACGCCTTTATGGTAACTCCTGGTTTTGGTTGGCTTTCACTAAAGTTATTATTTCATTGTATTTTATTTTATTTTATTTTTCGTTCTTTCTTTTTTTTATCCATTAATTTTTTTTTTGTTTTTTTTTCTCTTAAGTTCTATCTTTCTCAAGTTACACGTATTTTTTTCTAATTTTTAATTTCCTTATCTTCGTTCTTGTTTTTCTTTTTTTTTTTTCTCAATCGTTACACAAGTATTGAACTAAAATTTTGTTTTATTTCATTTTATTTTGTATGATTTATTTCAATTTTTTCAAATTTTTTTTTTCCAAGTTTACCTAAAACTCTAAATAAATAAATACGATTGGTTATATATGAAATATTAATTCGTGTACATAAAAATACGCACGTAGTCCCCAGCGATTTGAGGTATATTGTTAGATTTCATATTTATTCATTTTCGGATATGTTTAATCAAATTATTTTTCCTACTCGTTTTTTTAAATTTTTTTAATTTTTTTTCTTCCAAAACTAGATTACTCAAACTTTTATAGAACCAGAAATATATACATATGACACATTAACGAGATCCGGTTTGTACTAACATTGCAGAATGAAAAACTAATTTTCTTCAATTTAGTTGATCTTATTCTTTTTATTTTCTTTACATTTTTTTTCTTTTTTAATTTTTTCTAGTTATTTGCTGCGATGTTACATATATTTGATTTTATATATGAATAACATATGTATTTATATATACAAATATATACGTAGAAAGTAAATAATAGTATATCTCCCTGTGAAACAACTATACTTTACATATATACATGAGCATGTGGATTTTGGTGTATGTATTGGTTTTTTCAATTTTTTTTTGTTTTCAATTGAAAAATTTTTTTTTTACTCCTTCAAATTGCCATTTTGAGTAGATAGTTGTCCATTGCTTTGTTTCTTTCTTTTTGTTTCCATTTATCAATTGATATTATTTATTTGCATATCTATTTTCCTCCATGTATTCTTATCGTAAAAATTTTTCGGTACCCATATTTTTAAGAAGTTTCTGCAACGGGAAAAGCTGAACTTTGTTTTATTATACTTACTTGTTTTTATTATTGTTAATACTATTTATCGCACAGCAATTGCATGAGCGAATGTTTAAAGTGCTGAGGTATGATGGTAAACTATATACAGTGATGAACTAAGAAACGAAGAAACACAAATCAAAAAGAAAAAGAACACAGTGTTTTCATACAAATTTACAAGCTTGCCGAATCCGTTAATATTTAAATAGCTCTTTTAACTAATAGATATAATAATAATTCTTTTTTTTCATTCACGATCTATGTTATAATCTAAAACGTGATTGAGTTGCGCTTTGAGTATACAGAAGAAAAAAAGAAAAAAAAAGCAATGTATATAATATCTATTTCTGCTTCCGGGACTACCGCCTTTTTTGAGCTGCTTAATATGGTCACCGCGAATATATTTTTTTTTGTTTTTCAATTTTTTTCTCTCCTTTACCAAGACTAACGAAGTAGTTTGAAACTAACCAGATATGAGAATGAATTTAGAAGGAAAAAAAAAACTTTCGTCAAAGGTTTCAAACTATTTTCATATCAAATGTCAATTGTTTTTATTTTTTTTCTTCAAACGGTTAAATATATACATAGATAATATGATTGATAAGCAAATTAAAAATTTAATTTGTGAAAAAGAAAAGCAAATTTATACTGTATATAAAATTAATAGAAAAATACTAACGTAATTTTGGGAATTTTTTTTGTAATTTGTTTTTCGCAGGCGACGAACCCGTACTTGACCGGTATGCCGCAGGTCGGCAGTACATACAGTCCATATTTCGCGCCTGGCCCGATAATGCCAACTATAATGGGACCGGCTGATCCAACGGGAGTTGGAAGTCCACTAGGAGTAGTACCCCAGACGGTAGCAGTACCGCAAAAAATGCCACGCAGCGATCGACTCGAGGTATGTCTACCACCAAACTACCTTCAACACGGGGCCCAACATGGGGCCGGGGCCCAATGCCCAATGAACGGTGGCGCCGCCGTTTACCAAGTGCCCACAGGTCCCCCCAACCAGGTATCGCCCGTATCCACAATGCAATCTGTCAATCAATCCCCATCCCCAACCACCATAACAACATCCGTTTGCACACCCATTCACAATCCTCACCACCACCACCACCACCATCACCACCCTCTCCACAACCTCGTCTACGTCCACGCGTATTACTAAATTATATTTAAAAGGGAAAAACGAAAAGAAAAAATGAGAAAAAAAAAACATACGAGAAAAGAACAAAAACCAACAAATTTTAAACAAAAGAGAGAAACAAAAAAAAAGCAAACTAAATATTTCGACGAACATATGAATTATACTAATATTGTAATAATAGTAACAACAATAATGATAACAATAATAGTTACGATAATAATTACGACGGAAATTAATTGATTATTGATAATTACTATATTAATACTTGTAACCCTATTAATTACGTGAATCGCAGCGATAACTCTTAACGAAACGAATAGAAAAATGAACGAACAAGAAAAATAGAAAGAAAGAAAATAAATCAAACTTATACCAACAACAGCAGCAACAACATCAACGGCAACTTGCGACGTTGAATTATACATTTTAAAATACCATGACTGACAAACGAACAAGCAACAAAACCGATACAAAATTATTTATATTTAATTGTTCGAATACACGTATGTACTATTATGCGACTATACTATACTACTATGTACTAAATACTTATATTTACCAACGATAACTCGCAATTATTGAAACAAAAAAATAAATAAGTAAATAAATAAATAAATTTACATATAATAATGATATTAGTAATGATAACAACAACAACAACAACAACAATAATAGTCATACTAATGATAATACAAAATGAATAACAATACCTAAATACTATACATACCCACATATTATATAGATATGTATATAATAAATATGATATATTATACATAGAAATAAATGTCTGAAGATAAATCCGAATAAAATTATATATACAATTATTTAAATTAATGATTACGATGATGATGATGATGATGATGATGAATCAGGTAATGAACAACACTCATTATCAAAATCATTATTTGTAATTAATTTACAAAAAAGAACGAAGAACGAAGAGTGAAGAAATGAAGGGATGAGTATAAAGAAGACAAAAAAAAACGATAACAAAAACTAATGTAATAACTGACAAGTAAAGAGAAAGAAAAAAAAAACCCGACAACAATGATGATACAAATCAATCTTTGGTATAGAGAACTATGCAAACACCACACTATTATCTAGTGGAAAATAGTTGAATTCACTAATGGTTTTTTTTAATTGATATTATAAAAATATATACCCAAATATATTTCATTTTTTCTGCCCCTAAGTTTTTATTTTCGGTGTCGTAGAAGGGCGGAAACATGAGTACATTTATGTAAATAAAATACATGTGTTACGTATTTAGCGATTGAGAATTTTGTTACGTAAATCAATAATTATCGATCAATTGAGAAATTATTATCGTGATGAATTTTTTTACTTTCCTTTTTCATTATATCTGTGATGTTTTAAATCGTAAATTCTAGTCCAACAATTTAGTTTATTCAACTATTTTCAATTTTATTGTATAATAAGTATACACAAAACAATTACCTATATATATATACATACTGCAATCGGTTTATACATATAAAAAAAAGTATATATATATATTGAACACATGAAACTTTCGGTATCATTATTATTATCATTATTATTCTCATTATTATTATTCTCATTCCTAGTATTATTATTACTATTATTGTTATTATCATTATCGTTATAATTAATCGACAAGACAGAAAAATATAACAAAAAAAGAATCGAAGAAACGGTAAAGGAAATAAGAAATGAAACAACTGTATGATCCGCTCCGAAAATAATTTTTTTATATACAGGCAGCTTTAATCGGACGGAATAAATTTTTTTCTAATATCTACAATGCATAAGAAAGGAGAAAAAAAAAAAAAAAAGGAGAAATCAACCCCTAGATTATTCTGCAACAGTTAGATGATGAATACATATTTGGGTAAGAATTATTATTCGGTAGTTCGATTTCTGTAGAAAATTGGGAGAAAAAGGGGGAAAAGAGAAAAGATAAGAAAAAAAAGTAGTGAAAGAGAGAAGACCAAGAATTCCTGGAAAAAAAAACATATATAAATTTTCAGACGATAAATTGATATATATATAAATATAAAAACCGTAATTAATATATAAACATAAGTAACGAATATATAAATATATGTTTAGTAGACATATACCGTAATATATATACATACATTATATATATATATACATACATTATATATATATATATATATATAGTGTATATGTATAATATGAATATATATTTAATATAATATCACATAATATAATATATTTTTTTGTATACATTATTTTCGTTATCGGCTATCAATAATACTATATTATATAATACGTATAAATATATATATAAAATTAGTTGTATTAATACTAATCCTAATAACAACACTAATAATAATAATAATTATAATAATTATGAAACTAATTATAACGATACTAATAGTCACAATCGTATTAATAAACAACTCAAGACTGCAGCCTCGTTTACGGCGCAGACTTGTGTTTCGGTACGTTCCTTTAATTTATATCGAACAAATTGAATGAGAAAAGAAAAAGAAGAAAAGAAAGAAAGGAAGCGAGAAACGAAAAAAAAACGTTCGAAAATGTTATCAGAATATATGTTACAACGTTACAACATTATGTTGCATATGAACAATATACGGGAAAATATTAAATACCGTCTATCACAGTAGATGTCGTACGTAGAACCGATACCTGCAGCCATCACCGTGTACAATTTGAATCGAGAATGACTAGAATCATGATGATTATGTTTAAGGAAAAGATTAAACAATTACAGAACAATGAACTTTATAATAACTAGAGATGAAAATACAAAAAAAAAAATACTCAATGCATGCCACTATTTATTTTTATTTTTTCTTTCTTATTGATAAATTTATTTATTTATGTGATATTTTTGTTAACTTTTTTTTCAAAATCTTACAGAATTTACTAAAAAATTATCATATTACCAATCGAAGCTTTATTTATTTCCGAAACTAATGATAACGATGAGAAGAAAAATAATATTAACAACAAGAAGACGAATGATAATAATCATAATATTGTTAACCATAACGGGGACGGCAACAACAACAATGATGATGATGATGATGATTATAGGATGCAGGGAGAATATTCATATCGTTGTATATGCAGTGACTATAATATACATACCTACAGGTGTATATTAACTATGAGAAATACTGACGTATAAGAATCTGAAGACAATGATAATCATAATATTAATAATAATGATAATGATAATAATGATAACGATGATGATATGATGACGAATGACGTAATAACGAAACTGATTGTTATATTGTTGTATTTTTTTAAAAACTTATCGCACATTCAAATATTCGATTATTATTATAAAATACGTATACATATATGTATACATACATACATCACGTCCAAAATATAATATGACAATACTCGTGTATTATATACAATATGTATGTATATATACATGCATATATAAATATACTTTACATACACATACATTCTCACTTACTATATCGATAATAATGATAATAATAATAATAATCATGATACTCATAGTAACAATAATAATAGCAACAACTAATAATAATAATAATAATAATAATAAAAATAACAATAATAATAATATTAACAATAATAATAATAATGAGGATAATAATAACACACGACACAGCGAATAGACGTAACAATAACGATAATGATAATAATATCTCATAGTAATAATATTAATAATTGTAATAATAATAATAATGATAACATCGTTGATAATGTTAGTAATTACCACAATAGCAACGATCACTATTGAGACGGATGATGATGACAATTTATAAAAGAAAAATCATCGACTTAATTTCCATATATAAAATTATTAATCTTAAATTATAGCGACATTATGTGAAGAAAAGAATAACGAAAACGGGAAAAATTGAAATTAAAAAAAAAGAAAAAAAAAAAAAAAATCAACGAGAAAAAAATTAAAAATTAATGACACCGATTGAAGTAATAATGTTATACAATCGGCATAAAAATTAAGTGATCACCTAAATTTTAATCCCTTAACAAGACCTATTTTATATTATTATAACCTATTTGAAAAAAAAAAGAAATAGGATTTGAAGCTTGAAGCCTTCGAAAATGTTCTTCTTTCATACGAGGTTAGGTTCGATAAAAGAAAAGAAATACTAGCGAAGAAATTCGTATCGTCAAAATTTTAGATCGAAGGTTTCGTACGAGTTTCAAATCCTCATTATTAGAGTCGGTTGAAAATGAGGTTTTTTTTTTCTTTTATTGAAGAAAATTTAGTTGATCCCTTAACTACTGTGGTGATTGTATATATATATAGTAAAAAACAACAAAATTATATATATACAGAATAACGATATACATATAATTGAAAAAATAATAATAATTATTATTAAACGATATATTAATAGTAATAATATTAATAATAATTGTGATGATGGTGATGATGATGATGATGATGATGATGCTGGATTATGACGATGATCAATAATGATTTTATGATGATGATGATGATGATGATGAAGATGATGATGATGAAGATGATGGATTATGATGTATGCGACGACTCACGCTAACGATAAGTCACGGGGGTCTCGTGAATCTTTTTTGGATGATGATTATTGATTCAAATAAAATGAATATAATTCAAACTAAAATAACGCGTAGACTGTTTTATTATTATAATATGAAAAAAAAACTCATTTATTTTTAACGTTTTATACTAATGAAATTTCATTGTTATTGGTTAATTGTCTTTCATTAAAAAAAAAAAATCTACGTATACGTCTCTGCTGTATATTTTTATTATCAAGATATTTATAGAATTTTTTTTTTTGTTTCTTGTTTGTTTTTCATTTTGTTTTTTTTTTTTTTTGGTTTTTAGTATTTTTCCAATTCTTCCATTTTAGAACTTGATTCTATTTGATTTGTTTTCGGTTTTTCTATAATGAAAATTTTTAAATCAAATGTTTTATGATAAAGTTTTAGATAATTTATTCTTCACAAATATTAATATCATCACATGGTGGGTTCAATGAATAGCAATTATACTATTATTATTTGCTTTCTTTTTCTTTTTCTTTTTTTTTCACTTCTCTTTCACATTATTTTATCCGAAGGCCTTTTTTAAAAATCGAACGTCGACAACTTTTGACTTCGATTTTTTTCTAAAGGTAGAAGTCGCGTTGCAGACATCTTATAATAGAAAATATATACCCAACCTGAAAATAAATCAAAAATGATGCATGATATTCTAATATTTTTTATTCTCAGTATTATTATTATGACTATTCATTTATTATCATATTTTTTTTGTTTTCATTTTTCCAAAATTCAACTTTTGGTTCGTATAGACACACTATATTATACCGTGTACTAAAGGTATGCTCGTATGAGTATAAATGAAAGAGAGAGGAAAAAAAGTGGAAGAAAAAAAAGAATAGAATAAATAATCGAACGAATAACTAAGGGAAAATATTAATAATAATTAAACAACGATATACAGAATCTACTATACAGGGTGTCCCAGAATTCGCGCCAACTAAGTACGTAGCGTTGTTCCTCGTGAAAAACTAAAATAGGGAAGTCGAGGTGAAAATGTTCTAAGTCTGACAGGTAAAAAGTTACAGGGTGCCAAAGTTCCGCCAATCGGCGTGCACCGTCACGTCGGTGTGCCACCAACACGCCGGGCGTAGCAGTGTGTTGGTGGCACACCGACGTTATTCCAGACGCCAATTGGCGGAACTTTGGCACCCTGTAACTTTTTACCTGTCAGACCTAGAACATTTTCACCTCGACTTCCCTATTTTAGTTTTTCACGAGGAACAACGCTACGTACTTAGTTGGCGCGAATTCTGGGACACCCTGTATATACTTTATACATTATATATGTCCATATAATTTGAACACGAGTCACACCTGCCCCTATATATGAATTTATAATACCACCAAACACTGAATAAAAGTGAAGAACGAAAAAAAAGACAACAAATGAAAAAAAAAAAATCAATTAATCAACAATTAATTGTAATCATTAAATATTATTGCCTGTTGCCTGCCATTGTTAATTAACTATACACATCTCTATGTGTTGTTATTAATGGTTATCTTTTTTTATTATTGATAATTTTTTGTTGTTTTTTTTTTGTTTAAAATTTTTTCTCATCGATATTTTCTTCGACTTAAGTCTGAGATATGGAATTTGATTTTGTTTGACGATTATTACTTTCTTTTTTTTTTATTTTTATATCTTTTTGACCTTGTTTCTGTTTTTTTTTTTTTTTTGGTTTATGTAACATAATAAATAATTAAAATACTCTATATAGTTGAATGTGTATTATATATTTGTAGAATTTTTTATGTATGCTGCAACTGCAGATTATTATATTTATATTTATATGTATATATATACATTATATATAAATATGTTTATTAAACGGACAATTGAAGAAAAAGAAAAAAAAAAATGAAATGAAACGAAATGAAATATTTGAAAAAAAAAATTACAAAACAACAACAACAGAATAAAATACAAAATATACATATATTATATATGAATAATGAATTATTTCTTTCATTCATTATCTTACATCTTAGAATTATTCGTTAATTTATTTATATTTTTAATTTATTAATTTATATTTGTTTTATTCATTCCTTATTTTTTTTTGACACGTTATACATGATTCGACGAATGAAAAAATTTCAATTTCACATACCGTGGGGTGTCAATTTTTATACAGGAATTAATGTTGTCCAAACGAGAAAAAAAAAATAATTAATTTCATTTCGCACGATGGAATTTTGTTTTGTATTTATTTATTTTTATTGTTCTCTTTCTAAATTTTTCTCTTCTTTGAATTTCATATCGAGGGCTTGGTACCCGAAGTCCATATATCTTTCGTCGTGGGTGATCGCGTTACCAGAAGGGCCTATACATTTTTCAACAGTGTAAGGAAGTAGAAGACACAGAAAAAAAGAGAACACGTGAAGAATTTATTTTCCAAAGTATACACCTTTCTACCGAATAGCTCCGCACGATATTTCCAAAAAAGTCAACCCTTTGATCTCTGAGAAAAAAAAAAAATATTAATTTTAGACATAAATTTTTTCAAAACGTTCTTTGATGACTTGATTCTCGTAACTTTTAGTTCTCATCGCTTCTTTTAAGGGATTCTCTACGTCTTTCTTCTGGCCCTTCTGGCCTTTCACTTAGCTCTCGATATTTTTCTCTTTCTCTTTCCTCGTCTCTTTCTTCTTTTCCATTTTATCTTTTATTTTTCAGTTTTGGCAGAGCTGTTTTGAAAAAGAAATGAAGCATTGAATACACTTCATACACACGCTTTTTCCAATTTCTTTTTTTTTCTTCTTTTTTAGAGTTACAAAAAATTCTGAATTATTTATTACTCTATAAGCTATAGTTTTTTTTTACACCATTCGTCGATAACCATTTTTTTTAAGTTTTCTAAATTTTTTCTTTTCTTACTTTTGATTCATTTTTCTTTTTTTTCGCAAATAAAATTAATTTTTTTTTTTATTCATTATTTATTAATCGTAGCTACACACTTTATAATATATATATATATTTTTAATACGTATGTCACACATTTGAAAGAACAAAAAAATATATATATATATGTATGTGGGGCATTCCATCTCAACTCGACCAATCATTTTCCCTCACCATTTTCAATTCGCTTCGCGAATTTTTTCAACAATTTTCCGATCTCAAGAAAGCACTCGTGATTTTTTCCTTTAACCGTTAATTTTTCATAATTAAACAAACCCATCTCAAAATTGGATTTTTTTTTAATTTGCAAAATTTCACGACTGCTTTTTCGAGATCGGAAAATCGTAGAAAAAACTGCGAGGCGAAACATAAATGGTGGGGGAAAATCATTGGGCGAGTTGACATGGAATTCCCCATATATACATGTACACGAATGCCGCGCGTGCAGTAATTGCTAATTATTATAATATTGTATTTACTGCTGATGCTGTTGATGCTGTTGCTGTTGCTGTTGCTGCTGTTGCTACCATATACTGTATTATACTATTACAACTAAAATACTATATGCTATTTACTTTGATAAATAATTACTATCGCTGTTGCTGTTGTTTATTAATTGCTGGGTTAAACAATCACAAAAATTTATACATGCCGTTGTATGTTTAATGACCACGTATCAAATATCAAAAGAATCGTGGAGATTTTTCGCATTCTTCTTTTTTTTTTCTTTTCCACCAATGCAATTCTATCGAAAATTTTCACAAAATTGAAGAAATTGAAAAAATTTTATGTCTCAGTTACCATCCATCTTTCATTATCTACATTAAATTGATATTCAAAAATATATTCATACAAATATGAACAGATATCTATAAATGCTATCAACTGATACACACCATACTTGCATTCACACGCTCTCGCCCTAATTTTTTCATTTTTTTTTCTTTCGTTTTTTTTCTTTTTTTTCTTCTGCTAATCTCATGCAATCATTCTTCGCCGCATTATTGTCACTATATTATTACTATCACTACTTATTATTGTTATAATAATAATTGCCATTACTATGATTATTATCATTATTATTATCATTCATTCATTGTTTAATGAGTCAACATGAAATTAATATTTATTTCGCAGCTATGTTATACGTATATATTATATTCATATTATGTATCATATGTATATATAATACGTATATAGGAGGAGGTGGCTTGTATACGCAAAACGCATGCAACTTACGATGATTATTATTATTGTTATCGTTGTTACAATATTAGCATACAAAAAGAAAGGATAGAAATCCAAGAAAAAAAAAACAAAAACTTTCCTGTAAACGAGAGAATATAGAAACCAAAAGCATTTGGATTTTGATCGTGTACTTGAGTTTTTCTTGTTCTTTTGTGAATCGACAGAATTTATTAATTTTCCTTTCTATTAATCTTCGTCAAATTTTGGTTATCTTATTTTCTTTTTGACTGTTACCTGAAATTTGAAAAAAGAATACAATTATATGCCTGCTGGGTACGAGAATCAAGCCAATTATATCAATTCTGGTTTTGGTACTTGTATATATATATATATATATCTTTATCATATATATATATATATATATATATGTGTGTATATATATAAAATTGCATCTTTGTTGATAAAAGTTGGGGATGAAAAAATAAAAAAAATTGTTTCTATAACATAACGAATAAATGTAAATTTTACTCACAATTCACAAATTAATTTGGTATTTGGCTCGTTTCTTTGTATATAATATCTTATCATTATTGCTGTCGTTGTTTTCTGTTATTATTATTATTGTTATTAAGTTATTACTGTCAATGTTGTGTGTAGAATTTTTTGGGACTGAATTTTCTCTATTTCTTTCAGCAACTCAAATTATATTTATCAATCATACAAAATAACAATTAAAAAAAGAAAAAAAAACATTACATATATATACACACACAAATTTATACGAACCATAAATATTCATATATAGGTATACATGTACACAAATACAAAAGAATCGAAAAAGCGAGGGAAGAAAATTTAAACAAACGAAATTTAAAATCAACAAAAAAAAAATACAAAATACAAACACGTCATATGTACGGTAGATACATACACTTACATATGTATACCTAATAATTATACTTAAACGACAAATAATGCACGTATACGCACGCACGTCGTAGGAGCACAACAGTTAACAAAAAAACAACGAATCTAATAACAAAAAAAAACAAACAACAACAACAAAAAGTATCACACACAAACGAACAAATTGAAAAATAATACAATTAGCACTAATACAAAAAAGAAAAAACGAATCCTGACCCCGACACACCACGGATAATGCATCGAAAAAGAAAGTAACATATAAGTAAAATAAGCTTACAGTCGCAAAGTAATAATAATTTCACAATATAGTAATTATTACGTAACAATCAGATAGAAACAATCACGTGGCCTTGAAAGCTAGCATGTGCCATTTCTATGTATATGTACGTACACATCTATTTCTATTTTCTGTCTCTATCGCGCAAACACCCACATATACACGACACGACACACGCATACGAACTTTCTTTCCACCTATCTATCTATCTGTCTATCTATTTTTTCTGTCTGATCTGTCGTTCTAATTTCTATAAATTATTAACTATCTATTCATTTATTTGACTCCTTCAGTCTGTCAGTTTTCTGATGTGTAGGTATAGGTGCGACATGTGTCTATCGAAAATATGTCATTAATTATAATTAGCACGCAGACAAAATCCAGTAGGAATATTTCATATGCATTTTGTTATCATCATGTTTTAATTCAATTTTATTTGATTTGATTTTTTGCTCTCGGCAATATGAACGTATGAACCATCGCTCGTGTCGTAATAGTTCTAATTAATTTTGGTCACATATCTGCTGAATCGCGAATAATTTGGGGGAACAAAAGCATTAACTATTATACAGTCAATTGATTTTCGCGATTCAATTTTAAATTTTCTATCCGTTAAAAAACAAAAAAAAAATGTCGCGCTTTCCACGTGTTCTTCGTATAATTAAATTCGTTAATCATACATACAATAAATTATCACCGAATATAATTTCACATCGAATAACGTTTGACAATATTTTTTTAAATTTTTTTTCACGTACGTTTCACGTCTGTCTTATTTATTTATTTATTCATAGACATATTGTAGTTTGTTTTTTTTAATTTTTTTTTCTCGTGTGTATGTGTCTGCGCTGTGTGTGGGCGTGTGCGTGTTTGAATTTTTTTGTTTCTTACATCGTTTTTTTTTTTTTTTTTTTTTTTTCTCTGATCGTATTTCAATGCATATGCATATATCTATCTATAGATAATACTTATATACCACCTATTTAAATAATGATATCTATATAGAATGTTATGCATATAATATTGTGCTCGCTTCGTGCGGCCTGTGTCGTCGTCGTCGTCGTCTTTTTCGTTTCGTAAAGAAAAGAAATGAAAAGAAAAGAGAAAAAAAAAAAAAAATGCCTGAAATTTTAATGACATTACTATACGTATTGTTATGTAATTCAAACATCAAATATTATACATACACACGTATATATATACTACATAGATAAACCTTCGTTCGTCGCAGTACTCGCAGAGTAACGCGCTGCTGCTGCTGCTGCTGCTTGATTTAATACCTGAGTTAGTGAAAGAAACGAAAACTTTTTTTTTATTCTTCTTTTTTTTTTATTCGATAGATTTCTAAAAGCGTCGTCGTCACTCCTATAGAAATATGTAGAGTTAATTCGCTCACCCTACTAAACACTCACTAAACATATTAAACAACTGGTCACAGCTGTTATACATTTTTAAGCTATATACCTGAACCCCCTGCCCCCTGCCCATCACGTATTATATTAGGCTGGTGGCTGGCAATTGAAGTATTTAATGAATCTAATTAGATTGAATTAATTATCACCTTTGCAGAACGTGATAAAAAGTCGGAATAACCATCTGCACTGCACTACAGAGTCATATGATTTTTTACATTTCAATTATATATGTATATCTGTATCTACAATTACATAAAACAATTACTCAAATCTTATATACATATAATATACAAGCGTATGTACGTACATGTGTGTTTTTTTTTTGTTTCCCCGCAGCAAAGTTTTTTTTTTTTTTTTTTGATGTGTGTAACCGCGTAAAAAGTACATATGCGATATAATTTGCCAATTTATAACTACTTTCATCATCCCTGTGTAGGTAAACGTAATTGTAATTGTAATTGTCATTGTAATTGTAATTGTATTATATTTACCCGTCGTTCGCCAATATTTTCCTTACTAATTGTAAGCTGCTCTATATACATATACATATATCTCTTGTAGTGTCTTTTTGTTTTTCGGTTTTTCATTATAATTTTTTTTTTTTTTTTTTTTTTATCAAACGTTTGACTAACTCTCTGCTGTGGCGTTGTTCGTCGCTCATATAATATCGATCGTTCATTCATTCGTCGATTATCGTTATTTATATATATATATATTTTTTTTATCGTGAACCAAAAACGAACGAAAAATACACGGTCCTCTGGCAACCGCATATAGATTTTTCCGTCACACTGAACTATAGCACTATCTTCGCTTCATGCAGCATTCCTATACGGACAGAAGTTCTATTGAAATTTTCTACCTTCAAATATGTCGAGGTGTTGCGGTCCACGTTATATTGCATACCTTTGAAAATTGTACACAGAATTTCGAAGGTATATTATACAAGTTTAAACTACAAGAAGGGGGAGTCTGACGATGAGAGAAAAAAAAAGAAATCCATTGACATCGATAACGCGATCGGCTTATCATATTCTTTTCGTGGAAAGATTCGGTCTCTTTTTTATTGCCATTATGAAATTTCATTATTTTTTTTCGCGATTTCTCGAGGAAAGATATTTGTGTGTATTTTTTTGATTATGAATTTGGCTAAGATAATTTCAAAAAAAAAATCCTCGTACGATGAAAAGCGTCCTGCGACCCGCAACAGCCATAGCATATTGTTAAACGATATTAAAACAAATGAATCGGAGATGAAATTTTGAAGTAGTGATGAAGGACAGCCACCATAGCCGAACACATAAGCCATATAGATTAGAGTGCCGTGCCATGCCATGCGTGTTCGCTCTTGCTGTAGGTATGTCGTGAGTTCCAGCGCGGGGCGTGCAAACGCGGCGAGACGGAGTGCCGGTTTGCGCACCCCCTGGAGACGGTGCAGGCGAACGAGGACGGCTCTGTGACGGTCTGCATGGACGCAGTCAAGGGCCGATGCAATCGAGACCCCTGCCGCTATTTCCATCCCCCTCTGCACCTTCAAGCCCACATTAAGGCCGCACAATCTCGGGCTAGCATTGCGGTAATGCATTCTCTCTCTCTGTCTCTCTCTCTCTTCTCTCTCTCTCTATCTATCTATCTATCTATCTTTGTCTGTCTATCTCTTCTATCATTCCCAAATTCTTTCCCGCCTGCAGAAACAAAAACCGCGTCCACCTGAACACAACCCCTTAAAATCAAATCGCTACTACTGCGCTTCTATTCTACTATACGAATCCTAGAATTTCTTTAAATTCTTCTTCATTCTCATCGTCTGTTTCCTATTTCTTATATACTTACATTGATTGTAATCGTTTTGTTTTGATCGTGTTTTATTTGATATTCTTTTTCAACAATTTATCAGGTGTACTTTTTTCTCGCGTCAAAGTAATGTAACCGGTGATACGATCCCCGATGAAATGTCATCGTGAAAAAAGAAATAAGAAAAAATAAAAAAAGCACACTTGCTGAAGTTTTCTCTTAACCACGTGGTTGATAAAGTTTGTCCAAAGCTAGTTAAATTACGTTTTCAATACTCCACAGTCACTTAACTTTTTTTTTCTTCTTTTTTTTTTACAAATATCTGTGAGTTTTTATTTTTTTTTTATTTTTCGTTTACTTTTTTCTATTTCCACACAACTAAGACCGCTCTGAAGTACATGGTAATCACTCTCCCCCCCCCCCCCCCCCCCCCCTTCTCCGGAGTTTCCTGGTTTGCGTATTTTTTATGGAAAGGAAAAAAAGCTTTTGCTACTGCGCTGCTTTTTGCCAGATACCTTACTATACCTATAATATACATATATCGCGAGTTATACCTAATTATAATATAAAATCGTTGTCATTCACTTGTCCCTTGAACCTCGGACTATATTTAGCTGCATCGGTGTGAAAAATTAATCGAATAACTCAACAGTAAAATTATATTATATGCAGACCAACCTTGTAAAACGTTACGAAATCCGATCGCTATTTGAACGATTTTTTTTCTGTTTTCAATTGTCATTTGGAAAGATGGTTTTTACAAAAGAAAAAAAAAAGTATAGAAGAAAGCTCATCGATCCCTCAATTTTTCATTCTCCGAGGCTCAAAGGGATATGTGTCGTGAAATTCAACAGAATTTGTTTTTTGTGTCTGTCTCTCATCTCTTCAAATCTTCCGGTAATTCGCTGCCTCTATGTATAGTTTTTGCACAAATATACCTAGTTGCAAAAAAAGAAATATCATAATAATAATAATAATTTCTTCCTCTTTTATCTTATAAAAATTCATCTCGTCAAAGGTGATGGGCTTCAAGCTGCAAAGCTTGTAAAATTTCTTCTCACTGATCAAACGGTCTTAACGCGAGCAGCATCTCTTCTTTTCACCCTCGTTTTTTTCGGTCTTCGTTTTTAAACGAACCCATTCAACTACGTCGACGACCTACACCACATCGAACCCCCTCCTCCCCCTCCCCTCGCCGCCCCTGGGACGTACGTCTACGACACATAGAAACGACGCTAGACGCTCGTATACCATATGATTTGACTTTTATTCCGTTCGTTAAACCCGGGACCTGATTACCCCAACATTATAGACATTCTTTATTCAGTTTATTCATATGAACATTTTTTTTTTTTTCTTTTTTTTTTTTCTTTTTTTTCAAGAAATATTTTCTCTCTATTTTCACGTGTTGATTTGAACTCTGATCCGTGTTTGATTCTATCCCTTCTCCCCCATTTGATCATCTGTGCTTTTGTATTCGTCTTATGTAAAATACCAAATCCTGTTTGACGTTTAGCCGTGTCAGTAGTAAGTAGTTTGTAGTAAATCATTTATATCTAGGTCTCTGCATAGAGGCAAAGAAAGAAAAAAAAAAAATGAAAATCAATCTGTTTATCGTCACCATCGACACCACTGTTTCTATTTCTCTCTTTCTAGCAGCCTATCGCAGCAATTAATTATCCTGCAGGTGCCAATATACCTATAGTTATTGCAACACACCAATTCTCACTCGATCAAAATAATTAGTTCATATGTAAATATACCTATGTTATCGTAACTGAGCACGTCCGTCGTTACCTTGCTGCTTGAAACTTCGCAGATGTAAAAAAAAAAAAAGGAACCCAAAAATATCGAAGACAAAATTTTACTTCTATACTTTAGAACCGGCTCGCCCGCAGTAATTCGATGGGCGCAGGTCTGTTTTCATATCGATAATTCCAATTTTACAGTACTCGTTTTGAAATGCATTCGAAGTGAAAGAAAATTTTTTTGAAATTGAAGAAATAAATTAAAAAGACAAAAATAAAAAGAACAAAGAAATCGGCAGTAACGTAGCGAGAGATTGTGAATTGTAAATAATCGTAGCTAAAGTAACTTGAGAAAAGCCTTTATTTCACGAATGACACACAAACTACACACAACCCTGCTGACAAGCTGCGCTGCACGAACCCCAGCTAAAAACCCTGCTGCTGTTTGCTGCCCTACACAAAACGCTACACAAAAAAAAAAAAAAAAAAAAGAAAGAAAAAGAAAAAAAGAAGATTAGAAATAATTACGAGAAAAAAAACATCGAGGAGATATTAATTTTTTATGTTTTTAAATAATAATACATCTTCGTTACGCGTATGGGGATGAGAAAAATAATCATACAAGTTGTATTTTGTGCTAACGGTTCGGATTCATTTATTTATTTGTTTTGTGTTTTTTTTCACAACTTATAATATTATCTTAAAAAAAAAACAAAGAAAAAAGAGAGTATCACGCAACCACCTGCAGCTAGCCACCGCACTACTAGATCAGCATATATTTATACGTAACATGTTAATTGGCATTAGCATTGGTAAACTAAAACACAAAACAATACATGGTGAACTCATAGAAAAATAATTCTTTCATCTATACTACGGTGCTGTGCCTCGACTGGCTTTCTTGTTTTTTTTTTTTTTTTTGTTTCTTCCATTAATCTCTTACTTGAATATAGATATATTTTTTTTATCTTTTTCGAAATTTTGACGCACGTCCATTCGTCACCGACCATTGAGACCGATGAGAGAACTTCAAGTAAGTATCTGCAAGTGAAGATGGCGCCGAAACGTTGATTATTGTCGTTATTTTTCGTTTCTTTTTGCTCTCCAGATGTGCAAAATTTCTGAGAGTGATCGATTGTTGATTTATAAAATTGGATTAAATTCTTTTTGATATTTGGTCAGTTGAGGCACAGCTTCTTCAATCGGATATTCAATCGAATTGGTCGGCGTCTGGTTTACGTCTCATCTGATGTCCGCCAAAAATGAGACAACGTACATCGATATAATTCTACCTATCTATCTACCTACCTACATACGTTTGAAGTGAAGAAAACGTACGGTACGGCACACGTTCGACTGGTTCAAAATTATTTGTGCAAGAACAAAAAAAAAAAAAAAACGAAAGAAAAAATTAAGCAAACTAAAAACAACAAGTACAACGAATCACGCGATGGTTCTGCGACACAATTATCTCTTCTCTCCTCTACGTGCTGCAATATTACAGTAAACGAGGAGAGATTCTGAGGAGATAACACTCGACTCGATTCAGCTGCAGCTGCAACTACGTGGTGTGGTGTGGTATGGTGAGGTGGAAGCTAGAGAAAAAGCCACCTCGTTATCGAGTCTCTGGTGTATTCAATTTCGATTTTCGATTTTTGAATTCGTGATGAGTACTCTTTTTCCCAATGTACAGATATATATATACAGTTTTTATATATATCTTACTCTCTCTCACACTCTCTTTCACTCTCTCTATCTCTCTCTGGTCATCTGGTGATGATGATGATGATGATGAATCTGTCTGAGATACACTGCAGATGCAGGTGCAGATGAGAGACAAGACAGACAAGAAAACCGAGCGGGCGACCTTGCGGATCTTTGCGGCAGACCAGCTTGTTGGCAGGGAAGTTTTATTCTCTACAAAAATGGGTTACAGTTCGGAAAGGGTGCATTATAATTTATAGTTAGTTTTTTTTTTTAATTTTAATTTCATTTTTTTTCACATTTTTTTTCAATATGTTTACGAAATATAAGTATAACGCGGCGTATAATATAAATACTAGAAATTAGTTAATTTCGTATAAGATAAACTTTTCATAATTCGATTACATACATATATACATATACTCTTGTTGTATAAATATAGAGTATAAAGGTATTTCATCTTAAAAATGATTTTCTTTAATTTTCATTTCGGTTTTGGTTGTCGGTATAGAAGGCAAAAAGAAAGGGGAAGGTAGAGAAAAATGATTAAACACAGTTTCGAAGTATAATAATTTTCATGTACATGATTATGTACTTCGTAAGCTAGAGAGATCAATTTCATTATTAAAATTAGTCAATGCACTCTTTAGAATTGCAACGCAGTACTTCGATGTTTTGTCAAGTGTAAAATTATGATCATGCTCATATTATGGATTATAATCTATAATACCCAAAACGTGACCAATACACACATTTTCGTATTTTTTTATGCATACATACATAATATATGAATACAATAATAAACAATTTCTCTATTTACACTACATTATGTATTATCTGCTGTAATACAAATATTTATATAGTAGTAACAAATTTGAACAAAAAAAGAGACACAAATACACACGTACAGATTTTTACACGCACAACAAAAATCAAAAAATACACAATTGCACAATTTAAAATTTTTTTTTTTTTTTTTTCACAACATTTACAAAATTTACACAGAACTCACCATTGCGAAGAACAAAAAACAACACTCTTTTTCTGAAAACACACAAATTACAAGAAAAGAATTGAAACAAAAAACCAAAAACATGTAAATACTGTAAAAATGTATGAAATGTATGTACTTTTCAGTTCCAACATGGTGTGGAATGCAGAGTTATTGTGGTCGTGCGCCAAACCGGAATTTTCATTTTCTTCATTCGCAAAATAATACTTGTGCTCGTATATGTTTTTAGTCTTCCAAAATTTCGCAGATTTGATGTTACCCGATATGCGACGAGCTGAGGAACCATTCTTTGCCAGAGGGTTTACCGCTGCCATGACTTGTTTCGTGTTTCAAAAATTATTTCAGGATTGCTGGTTACCATTGACGATGATGATGGCGATGGTGATGCTGGTCGCGAGATGTGGGAGATGAAAAATCATATTTTTGTCCTAGTACTAATATGATTGAAATCTTCATTTATTTAATTTCGATATATTTTTTGTTTGTGATATTTTTATAATGATGATGGTGATGTTGATGAAAAAATCAAAACCCAACAAAAAAATGTATATTTACTGTTGCTATAACTATTGCAATATCGTTCGAAGGAATAGTAATTATAAATTGATTAGTAATTATCATTGTTATAATATGATGCAAATACTCGCCTAGCCTCAACTGGTATTTTTTTCTTTTTTTGATTTTGATCTTGCCCTCTCGCTGGCGATGCTTCATGCTTGCTGAAAACCCATACCGCCCCGTGCGCTTCGCTACCTGCCAATTAACGCCTGCCACAAATGCCGTCAATACGAACATACGAAACGATATCAACCTTCGATCTTCTCCTGGTACCAACATCGTCGTCTTCGTCTTCGTCGTCGTCGTCTACGTCGTACCAAAAAACATTCACAAATTTGGACAAATAAACAAACGAAAAAACAAAAACTGAACATCAAAAACACTCTTCAACACAACCACATATTCGGTACGACTACTGTCTAAAGCAGACGGCGACAGTACAGACGAATGTACCGGGAATTGGAACCGTCACAGGAGTCCCAGGAGTGCCAAGTGGACTCCAGAACGCCGCTGCAGCAGCTGCTGCCAATATGGCTGCCGTCGAACTCGGCAAGAAACGGATGCGCGATCCCAATGACGACCTGCTCATGGTACCACAGCTTTTGCATGGAGTACACTTTCGTTTTTCGTAGTCATTGAGGAAACGAACGAACGTTGTTGATCATTGAAAGATATTTCTTTAAAAAACAAAAAAAAATTAAAACAAGGAAGGAGAAGAAGAAAAAGGAAAAAATACAATGACGGTGATAATGATGTCTAACTTCAATCATCGCTATTCAGAGATCAACAACTTCCGATCGGTTACTCGGTAGTTTTGTACAATACACCATAACGTATTTTTATCTATATTATACTTTTCTTGAATCTAAAAGTAGTCAGTCAGTCGTGATCACTGCGTTTCTTATCATACTGTACACAGAGATATTTGCTAGAGCTCCAGCTCTCCTCCGCCTTACAGAACTGTTTTTTTTTTTCTTTTCTCTCTTCATTTAGTTTCTTTATAATTTACGTAAACTTTACTCTCATTTCTCTTTACATATATTTCAATTCATACCATCTCTAAACGTGGTGTTATTTGAAAAAAAAAGAGAAAAAAAAAATGATAAATTTTTATTTCTTCCATTCGTATATAAACCTGAACCTAAATACGACTAACTTGAAGTTGCGATAGTGTTAAATTCCGTCTTCAGAAATTTCAAATATGTATACGTAGATTCGATAATTAAAATCTTCATCAAATATGCACTACACGCAAGGGATAAAATCACAAAGGATTTCTCTATACGGATTTAATACCATCGCTTATCGTTAGTGTCCATAATGGATATAAGCTTGCGCCGATGATGCATGTTGTGCTTTCGCGACTTGACTACTTGAGGTAATTTTGCGGTGATGGTCAAGGATAAGGGCCGTATGATGTATATACGTATATATGACTATAGATATGTCTCTGTTATGAAAAGAAAAAAGAAAAAAAGAAAAGAAACCTACGCAAACCTTGACCAGGACAAATTTTGATTGGTCAGAAAGCACAGTAGATCGCTTACACGTAAATTGGCAGAGTTGATGCCTCATTGAGATAAATGGGAAAAAAAAAACAATTTTTATTAATTATTTAATTAATGAAAAATAATTTTCTATACCGCTATGATGAGAGGAGGGAAGCGAGCCAGAAGGATGTTGAGGAATATCGGGATAAAGAAAATCACAGTACATATCCATGTAACCTCTTGTCCGCTAACCTTCACCGCAACGCTATTATAGTTTCTGAACCACCTTTACATTTCATTATACCTACCAACTATCATATTATTGTCGACGAAGTGAAATTTGACTTATTATTCAATCATTTTTCGATATCAATCGCCCATCCTGACTGAAGAAGAAATCATGGATCTACATAAAAAAAAAAACATTGAATTTCACTACGTCGTCGAATTTGGTAAATGGAATAACATGTCTTTAGAAAGTGTACTGTCGAACCTTAACCAAATCACCCCGATTGGCTTAAATCCCAACCTCAGCTTTTGAGCTTCGCAAATGATCGTAGCTTTTTTGGAACAACGATCATTTTCATACGAAAAAAAAAAAAATTCTTTCATATTTATTTTGCTATTCGTCTCGCTTTCTTCAACCGCTTATGGTGCATTCTATTATAACGAAGTTCAGCTATTGTACAAAAGGACGATATACGAACTCGGTGTTTCTTTTTTTTTTATCATTATTCAATTATTTAATTAATTAATTTATTTTCATTATTCAAATTACAATCACTGCTACTGGAGCAGTTGGTTAACTTATTTTACATCTCTTCTCAGAAATTTTGTATACATCTTTTGTTTTTCTCTCTTCTCAAATTTTTCTTGAAAGTTTGGCGTCCTGTTCGGGGTCCATATTGCTGTGTCTCAAAGCTTTGTAGAATATGTATTCATACATTTTCCGTTAGCAACGCGTCAATTATGGTAGTTTGAAACCAGTATACATGAGTGCTTACATTGCGCGCAAGATCAAAAATAAAACAAGAAACAAAAGTTATTATTTCCTTGGTCGCTTTCGTGACTTGAGTTTGATCAGATAATCAGTAAAGAAGAAAAAAAAAAGCGAACGAAAAATCCACGCCAGTTACAGATGTCGCAAGAAATTTTATAGAAAGAATCGCCGATCCAGAAAAGAGAGACGTTACGATAGCGTCTTCTTCTTCCACTAATGTCAGTGAGTGGCAACAATTTCATCATGCGTCATCGGCACAATATAACATCCCTCCCCGCCCACGTTGATGAGATTTTTTTTTCTTAATAAAATTTCTCTAGAAATTTATATACCTACCTTTATTCCCGAGATACCTCTTACCAATTACTTCAAACTATCCTGTCTTTGTTACAGATGGACATGAAATCTGTCGGGTCTTTCTACTACGAGAACTTTGTAAGTGCAGAAAATCAACAAGCAAAAAAAAAAAAAAAAGAAAAACAATCAAAAATACGTTCCCCCAATTCCAATGTGCCAGTTTATGAGTGAAAGACATAAACCTCCTTGAATGAAACGGGGATTCAAAAAACAAGAAGTTTATTTTGATATCGTGTTTTTTTTTTTCAATAATTTCCAGGCCTTCCCCGGAATGGTACCGTACAAACGACCGGCCGGCGACAAATCTGGTATGCCAGTTTACCAGCCAAGCGGTGCGACGACCTATCAACAACTGATGCAGCTTCAGCAGCCATTCGTGCCCGTGTCATGTGAGTACGCTGGAACACCCCCGATACCTTCGCTACCTCAAAACTCTAACCAATCCAGTCTTACCGGTTCAAATTCTCTCCAGTCTGTTCAAGTATCGAACAGTACAAGTACTTTGAACATAGGTGAAGCAAATGGCGGTTTAGTTGATCCGAGTAACCCACCGCCACCACCGCCAGGTGGTACGGTTGACAAACAGACGAGTTCGAATAACCACGATAACGATCAAACATCGGCAGTTTCGGTTCACAACAATTCACCGGAATTGAATCACACGGCAAATCATACACCCTCGATACACAGCCAATTATCCTTGCCCCCGTCTATGTCCCCAATGACCTCAATGGCCTCGATGATGACACCGATGACCTCCATGCCCGGCGCAGGTTTGACATCGGCAATGTCCAACATGCCGTCAATGGCAACCATAACTTCTTTGGCTAACATGACGTCAATGGCGAATATGGCGAACATGGCGAACATGGCTCACTACACAATGGCGAATATTAACGCTCTGAACAATTTCAACGCCGTTCAAAACCTTCCAACAATGGACCCAGCCGCTTTAGCCAAGGAAGTTGCACAAAAAAATTACGCCAAAGCGGTTAAACTATCCGTATCACAATCATACGGTATAAGTCCCCTTACCGCATTAAACTACACCGGTGTAGCTCTCAATAAACAGGCCCTAACAATGCCACCGCCATCGATGCCCGGCGGTGTATCACAAAGACCACCGGGGGGACTTGGTATACCAGGTTTAGCGGGAATTCCTGGTGCCCTAGCGTCTCCTCTTTCAGCAGGTCTTTTCCACTACCCTCGACCGCCACCTCAACAAGCACAGATAAATCCTTATTCTTTGATGAGACCTCAAATGTTACCCGGGTCCTACATGCAAACGGCAATGCCTTTAGGTAGCATCCAACAATTACAGGGTAATCCATACGCGGTTCATCAAAATCCATACGCAATGTTGCCAGGCATGACCGGCGTACCTGGTGTATCTGGTGTTCCTCAAGGTGTAGGTGGTCACCCACAATTGGCAACAAATAATTCACCGGCTACGATAGCCGCCCAACCACAAGTCGCCCTAAATTCGGCCAATAGTGGTGTTACCGTTATGCAACCGTATAAAAAAATGAAAACTACGTAAACGGGGTAATTTAAATTAACAAAAAAGTAAATTGAAAAAAAAATATAAGAACAACACATACAGCCAACGATCTATTGACTCAATGATGTCATTGTTTCATTTAAATCTATTATTACCCATTAATGTATCGTTGCATCGTCGTATGGATTATTTTTTTTTTTTATATATTAATATATAATTGAATTTCATCGTTCGCTGAACTTTGAATTTTGAGTATCGGTCGAAGTAGCCTAAAATATAACAACTATGAGCTATTCATTATATGGCATAAGATTCAAGTTAAAAAAAACAAAACAAAGAATACCATATTAAAGAATTGAGTAATGTTGATATATACATATATGTATATTCGTATACCTACGTGTATATCGAATTATAAACTACTACTATTACTATAGTACTACTACTACTACTGATAATATGATATAGAGAGGAATATTAGTTTCATTTTCTAGTCAGACATTGTCGATGAACAGTGCCTTATATGAAAAAAAAAAAAAAATTGAAAAAAACCCCGGTTCTATTCAAAAAAATCCCTTGAACGGGTTACGAGAGACAACCAAAAAGAGAAGAAGAAAACAACACACACATACACACACAAAGTAACAACAACCAGATTCTAAAATATATAAACACGATTTTCTTAAAGAAACAAAAATTATGAATTTTTTATTCTATGATTATTTTCATTTTCAATTTTAATTTCGCAAATGCGACCCTCACCCCATGCGACGTACGTCATTAACTTCACCATTTTAATTATTGTCAAATAAATTTCTTTGTTATATACTAATGTAGGTCCTCAAAGGTGAATAATTTGTACATTGAAATTTGAAATTATCACAAATGATTAGTGAAAGAATATAATTTTGCTAAGTTTGTAATTATCTACGTAGCATCATGTACACCAGACTATTTTAAGTTTTATCTATTTTTAATCAATGCAAATTCAAATGAAGTATATTTATGATAAACTCACACAGCACAGACACGTATGCGCGGTACATCACGTTCGATATTCATATACAATATAATAAAAAACGTTTCAAACGGAGGTATGCGCGTATACGAAACGAACAATTTGAAGACAGAAGAAGCAAAAAAAAAACGCAAAAAAAAAGTCAACGACTATAGGGTATTTTAGTTAAATTTTTGTCGTTATGACCGCACTATTATCATTCATCATTAAATTAATTGATGTTCGTATAATATTGATTGTCGTCAAAGTTCCCGGTAAATGAATTATCTATCTAAATACCAAAAGAAAGATTAAACAAAAAAACAAATCACAAAAACAGCAACAAAATATGTTTCCTAGATGAAAAAAAAAACACAACAAAAAAACCTTGCCCGTGTAGGTGATAATATTATTAATTATTAATTATTATTATTAAATATTGTACAGCCGTGATTGAATTTGAACGCACTTTATATACATATATTTAATTAATATCGTGGAGCGTTCTTATGAATTTGTAATATATATATGCATATTATAAATATGAAATAATAATTCAATTTTAATTAGCGTTGGAATATATAATATCCAGATCGATGGGTGAATGATTTTTTATTTTATTTTCTCAGTGACTTTTCCCAGTCAAATTATAATTTCGCTACCTTATACGCATTTACGCAATACATTATTATGATGTGATTATCGTAAATCATAATCAATCCCCAAATTCGTATTCTCCGTTGAAAGTGATTCAATTGCGGTATTTGAAAGTGAAAAGAAAACGTCGAAAAAGAAATAAAGAAAATTGGAAAAAAAAAATCGCGAATCAATCAGGAAAAAAAATTGAGAAAAACCTATAGTACATACATACAGGTTTGTAAATGTAATTTTCGATTATGATGTGCGTACATCGAAACGAAAGAATAACGCAATTTTATTATGATTATTTTTTAGCACATTATCGCTGCGTTGATTTCCATTTCATAATTGTTTTTTTTTTTCACCAAAATTTCTGTGTGTATTCGAAATACCAGTCGGATGTAATGAGAAATGGAAGGAACGAAACAATTAACGTAGATTCGAACTCGTCTGAAAATGGGTTGATTCAACGAACAAACCAAAAACAATAAATGTGTATATTGAAAAGAGAAGAAAAAAAATGAAAATACAAGAGAAAAAGCACGTTTTACTAGCAACAGGAATTAATAAGTGGGAATATTGAAAACTACACACGAACAAAAGAAAAAAAAATTGATAAACTGATTATATATACCAAAACGAAACGAAATACCGTCGAATATCGTTTCGTTTTAACGAAAAAAAAAAAAAAAAACAGACGACGAAGGGAAAAAGAGTGGAGAAAAAAAAGTATAACGTATATGTATCGATAATAATTAGTGAAACTTGTCTGTAACATTTATATAATTAGTATCACTATGTGAACGTATATAGGTACATAGAAAAAGAAAGAAAAGAACCGAAGCACAAATAAAAATTAAAAAAAAAAAGGAAAAAGAAAAAGAAAGTTGATAAGAAATAGAATAATTACGAAGGAAGAAGAGCGAGAGGAAGAAGAATATAAAAAATCCAAGGACGGCAAAATAATAAACCATGTTTTACAAAAACGGATCGATTAATCGGACCGCTAAAATTAAAACACACAATTGACAGACGCATATATTATAATGAACACATTCACACTGCAGATCATAAACGCACATGAATAATACTTGTGAACAAAATTGAAATTATGATTACACGCGTACCGATGGTTAAAATCAAAAAAAAAACAATCTTATTCAAAACTAAAAAACCAAACGCGACGATGAGAGTCCTTGCAGTAAAATTGAAAGTAATTCGGTGATGCGTATTCTTTTGTCGAATTTATTTCATTCGATTTTTTTATTAGCATTTCAATTATTTTATTTTTTTCTTTTCTTCCCGTCGTCTATATGTATATTCACATTAAACGAAAGCAGTCTTCCATTATCAATCGAAACTATATGTTATTTTGCACAATCTCTTTCCAATAATATTATCAAAGTATATTTGACGAACAAGATATTGGTTAAATTAGTCATTTTTTTTTTAAATCTTTCGGTAAATTTATTTTATTCTAATTTCTTGTGATAATTATATACATATATTATACCATACTTTGTGTGATCGTTGATTGTATCTTGTTTCTAATTATTATTATTATCATTATTATTTTTGGTTACTTATTTTATTGGCCGGAATGTAGATTCGTTTTATTCAGTGAGTAAACTAAATTACTTATCAATCTTACGGATTAATGACGTGAAAATCGTAAAATATGTGATAGCTATTAGCACGTTTTAGAATAACGCTTTTAAAAGTAAAAAGAAAGAACGAAAAAAAAGGAAAAAAAACACATAAAACTAGGTATCTATATAATAAAAATATACATACATCCTACTATATATACATACATTATTATAGGTATATATACCTACCTGTAGATCGTACTATATACACATAAATTACTGTGAATAACCATAAAATACTATAATAATAGGTAATAAATATATACATGTATTGAAAAGGAAAAACAAAGAAGAACTTATAACAATCGTCACATAACACATATTAATATAATAATGTTATATACGGACGGCTTACAATTTTCTTTTCTTTTTTCTTTTTTTCTCGAAGTAATAATGTCCAGAAAAAAAAAAAAATCAAGATTGAAGTAAAAAAATTCGGACAGACGAATAGACGTAGAAATACTACCAATAGGAGAAAAAAAAGTGAATAAACAAATAAATAAAATATAATAGAAAGCTTTAAACGGAATTGGTAGGAAAATGACGCGTACGATTTGAATAATAACTTAGCGATTTTAATTTTTTCATTTTTTTTTTCATTCTCCACCTGACATACTATATACACACATATATATATATACACATAAATATTATATAATATATTTATATAGGTATACAAGTGCCTTTTAATGCACCTACGTAAATATATAATATATACATAAAATACGCGTACGTCACTTACACACGAAACGAAAAAAAAAGAACGAAAGAAAGAAAAAAGCAACCTAAGTAAAATATATAAATTAATAATTATTAATTGTCATTATATTGAGCACTATTATAATAATAATAATAGTGATAATTAGCCTAATAATTAATTATACGCGTTGAAAAAATAAATAAATATTGCCATACGGAATGAATATATTTAAAAATTATACACGAAGTATTTGAATGGAAACGAAAAAAAAACAAATAAATAATATAAATAAACAAAAACAACAAAAAAAACTCAATCACAAGGAATTTTTTTAACACGAACGCACCTAATGATCGTGAAAAGCGGAATGCAAAAATAAATAAATAAAACATACATACTTATAATACATATAATATATACATAGGTACTATGCGTAAAAAATATAAAACAAAAATTCATATAAATATCACATTATATATGACATTTATATTCGATATACATATGTATATATATACATAACATATATGATAACGATTGATAATGTTACCTACATATACCTATAATATTTAATTAGCCAAAGTGCAACGATAAAAACGAAAAACAAACAAACAAAAAAAAAGAAGAAAACAAACAAAAAAAAAACAAAAAAAAATACGATAATAATTAAGTAAATTTAACCATCTACCTACCTATATACTAATCATACATACGATATATATCATTACTATATTACTATTCTTATCATTATTATGATTAATATTATTATTCTTCTATATCGAATTATTATTAAATTATTAAGAATTATTATTATTATCATCCTTCTGAACAAGAATTACATGCAGTAACAGAAAAAAAGGAAAAGAAAAAAAAAAATGATAACGCAGGCATAAAAACGTGGTTAGATAAAAAAAAATGACACAGAAAACGAAATAGATAAACTTCGACATTTAATTGTCGTACATATTCAGAAACAAACAAAAAAATACATAATTACATGCATACATACATACATACAGGTAGTATTTATGATATTGTGTCCTGTAACTGTCTCTTCATGTACATTTGTTGTTACATATATATACACACACACACATATATATATATATATATATATATATCTGTATATACTTTATAGTGTATACATATATATCATTAGTATCGCCTCTACTATTGTCATTATTATTATTATTGTTGTTATTATTGTTGTTATTATTGTCATTATTATTATTATTATTATTATATTATCGGTTCACTTATGCGTATTTTTTTAGGCCTCGGAAATTGCAGATGCGAAGTGTTTTTTTTTGTTCTTTTTTGTTTTTTACTTTTCAAAAATTTGTTATTTTTATTTATTTTATTTTATTTTATAATTTTTTTTCTTTTACAAAATTTTTTTTTCATGAAATGATGATCGTCATCCATGTTGTCATTTTCATCATTAATATTACGGTACACATACATACAGATATGTATGTATTTACATGTACGCGTTTAGAAAAGATTTAAAAAAAAAGTGCAATTTTTTTAGATGAGACAAAAAAAATCCGAAACAAGATAATTGAGAATAGATTCGAGAATAGTCATGAAAAATAAACCAGACACAATCAACGAATGAATATATACATATATATATATATATGTTGTATATATATAAAAATTATCACAGTCCTTAATTTTCGTGGTATATCATATACCTATGTGTATAGTAGTTTAATTAATTGCAGAAGTAAATTATGTTTTTTTTTTCGTATACGTTTCAATTTTCGATGAATTTTAAACAAGAAATGACAAAAAAGACATTTTTGTCTCGTCTTCGTTATTCATTTCCTTTCTTTTTTTTATTCTTTTTCTTTTTCATCAAGCAACCGCACCAAGTATGTCTGCGAGGGCGCGGGCGCCTTGCGATCGATCGATCTGTCGATCGATTAATTGATCGATATTGTGTTATAATAATTGATATATATTATTACTATATGTATACAATAATACCTATAGCCTGAAAAATCGTATATATATAATCAGTCAATGGTATATACATATACATATATACATGTATGTATATGTATTTTTAATATAATGTATTATTATTATTATTAATTATGAAATCCTATGATAATAATAATTATCCGCCGATTTTATTATGAAGATTATTATAACAACATTATTATTATTCTTATTATTTTTATTATTCTGATTATCTTTATCATTATTCTTCTTCTTATTATTATTATTACTATTATTATTATTATTATTATTATTATTATTATTATTGTGAGAGATTGATGTTGTGTAGTTATTTATATATAACTTGTATTTAATTAATTAATTAATGCGAGTTGAATATCTAAGTAATTATTGATATAATTGGTTATTTGATCGGAATCGGCTTGATTGAATGAAATATTGCGTCTGCATTTTCGTGGGGCCTGTCGAGAGAAGAAAAAACAACAACAAAAAAAAAAAAACGAAAAAAAGAGAGTGAGAGGGATGGAAGTGTGAGAGAGATTTTTTGAAAGAAATGAGAGAAAGTCAGCCAGTATTTGTAATAATAATGCTTGAAAAATGCATGAATATTTGTTTTATTAATGCTTTATTCTTATTTCATCTATATTATCTATCTATCGATTACAACTATCCCGATCAGCTAATCCTTATCATACCCCTTTAATTATTACACGCACATTCAGAAGATGGAGAAAAAAAAAAGAATCGATCAATCAAAAATGAAAGCATAAAAAATCCAAACGTTATCTGTGTACTTTTATCATGGTATAATTATCATATCCTATATTATTATGTTACCATCTACGATCAAGGCGATGTTAGTAGAAAGAAAAAAGAAAAATATAAATATAAATATAAATATATATATTAAAATATATTGGTAACAAATATATTAAATTTACTAGTTTTTGTTCAATTATTTTCTGAAATGATTCTCAGTTTGATTAACGTCACCTTTGTCGTGTCCCGATTACCCGAATTGCATCAGCAGGATCGTGAATTACTCGATCAGGTGCGATACCGATGTGAAAAAATTGTTCCTTTCGAAAACGGTGTTGAGTACTTTTTTTTTGTCATCTTTTTTTTTTCACTTCTTTGTTTTGTTTCGTTTATTTAGATGACCTGATTGTTAAATCCGATCCTCGAACCTCGCTTGTTGCTGCGAGGTGTGACAGAAGTCGGCTATTAATTAGATTCCTATATAAATTAATTAGAACTTCGAGGTCGATGCTGCAGCACCACCACCCTATTTATATTCCCTGGTTCTTTGTTTTGTTGGTCATTGTTGCCGCTAAAAGTAAAAGAGGGTTTTGTTGTTCGAGCTTTGCTTGCGACACGCGGCGGTGCGGAGAAGTTGTGCTTTTAATTTATTCTATTTTGTAATCGGAATTGTTTTTTTTTTTTTCATCCCCCTTTTTTTCATCATGATCTTCTATACATAACCATTATATGTATAGCAGCGTCCTACCTACGGTATTTTACTATTTCCAATTTCAACCACTGAGCAATACCGATCAGCTGTGATGGAAGATGGGCTGCGGGGAGCGGACGAAGCCAAGCCACGCCAAACCATGCCAAGCCAATCCAATAAACAAAAAAAATTAATAAATTGAAACAAACAAACAAAAAAAAAAGATAAAACAATAACAAATACCATACCAAACCCAGCAAAGCAAAGCCAAGCAAAGCACTAGTTGATGGGCGGTCCTCGTAGATATATTAGTTGTTGCTTCCTAATTAATTAAAATTATCATCGTAACGATTTACCTTAACAGATGATTAAACAAAAAACAAGGAGAAAAGCAAAGATCGTCACATCATTTACACACACTAGAAAACCTTCCGATATATCTATATACATCCTTGACTATATTTTTCGTTTTTTTTTCCATTTTCTTTTCGTTTATTCTCGTCTTCGCGAAAGCGGACGAAAAGAGAAGAAAAATGAATGGATAAAGAGAAAAGGAAAAGAAAGAAAAAACGATGTAATTCACCTTTACACTTTTCACATTTTAATCGTATATAAAAACGGGCTCGTTCTCCTTGATCCAAGTGAGATTTCCAATTATTCCTTAATTCCGTCGTGAAATGGACATTGGATGTATTGAAAGAGAAAGAAAAATACATAAACCACTTGCACCGATCGTCATAATCCCATAAATCGTATATGTAATGGTCTCACACTGTTGCTACTTGCAGGGTAAAAAATGAATTTCCGACCTTCCATGTTCCAAAAAAAAAATCAAATCAAACGGATTCCTGTTTCCCGCTTTTAGCATACATAGCCTACTCGAATATTCAAAGTTCCTTGACATACCAAAAAACAAAAAAAAAAATCATCCCTTATGTCATTCCTGACATTACTATCGTACTATTATATTACATTACTGAATTTACTTGAATGCTTGTGTCATGGCATATTGAGTAGCGCACCGCTGTATACGCAGTAAATTTTACTTACGCTGATATTACATAAATTTATCATATATATATTTAAGTAATTAGCAGCAGCAGCAGCAACAGCATCAGGAGAATCAGCAGCAGGTAGTTGATGGTGTTGAAAAATGAAAAAATTGAAAGGAAAAAAATTAATCAATCAATCAATTAAACAAGAATGAAAAACAAAAAATTAAATAAAATCAAATTAAATAAAATAAAACAAATGATAACGGAAAGAAAACAGCAGCGAATGTCCGTGTGAGGGCAATTTGTGATGGCTTGTCCATCAGGTGTCGTGTGTTTTTGCAACAGTAAGTAACTAACTTGGCTTTGGAAGATTCGACGCTGTTTTCTGATAAAAAAAAATACCAAAAAAAACAAAAAAGATAGGAAAAAAAAGAAAACAAATCACCATTCAATTATCTCATCTGTGAAAAAACACCTTGGTGGGGGGTAAGCAGCTGCTGCATCAATTGATATATAGTAGTAGTAGTATATAGTAAAAACAACAAGAAAAAAGAAACACGAGGAAAAAACCAAACATATAATTAAGTTTGCAGCTTTGTTGCGTCCAGGCTTTGTGCTTTAAACACATCGGATTCGATTTGTTGGATCTCGTAATCGAATGTAACCGTAGGTACCTATCTATTCAAACAAAAATTTCGCTGCAGCTAATTAATTATTGCGATGCACATTAAAAGTTTCTATGAATCAGGTGAGAATTGTGTAGTTCATTGCATTGCTTGTGATTTTCTACTTTTCTTTTTTTTTTGTAATTAATAAAGTAAAACCTTTACATATGATTTTCACATTACATTTTATCCTAATCCCGTAACAAATTATTGTGAAAAATTGCATGATCATATCATTATCATTCACTACGCATACATATCTTAAAAATGAAAAAAAAAGGAACACGCTTGTTAATATTGTAAATCAAATGTTACATCACTACGTATACGGTTTATCGTTAAAATTCAAAAAAAAAAATAAAATAATAACTGTTCTGCAAACCTTACAACAATGCATGGAAACGAAACAAGAAATTCATGCATGTGATAAACGAATCAATAAACAAAAAACATAGTTAATTTTTTTCATACCAAAAACTTCAGTTCGGTGCATCGAAGAAGAATTATATCTATTATACTTATATACGCATCTATGTAGTAAAATTTATCTGTTGTTTTTTTTTCTTTCTTATCTGTTATTTATATTTCTGTGCAACCATTTTCAGATTTGCTGAGCATGTTAGTTGAAAAAAAAAAAATGAAATAAATAATAAAGAAACAAAAAACAGGTTGAATGAAGTGTAGTAAAAGAAGAAAAAAAAAAAAAATTCATGATTTTTCTTTGATCTTTCTGTTTCATGCCTGCCTCTGCCTACTATGGACGCTGTGTACGACTATATGGCCTGAAATTCGTTGTATTACCATGAAAAAAACCAAAAAAAAAACCCAAATCATAACCATCCTGGAAAACAATGATATCCCGCAACCCGCATCATCCTATTGATTCCTGGCTACAAATATTTTGGTAAAACAAAAATCCAAAATCAACTGAAAATAATTTCTGCTGCACCGCCTGGTTCCTGGTACCACCTTATAATCCATTTACCACTACGTGACATCGTCTTCACGTCCTGCATCGAATCCTACACACGCATGTTAATGTTGGTTACATTTGTAATATCCTTTATGTATTCATCCCTGCAAATTTCATCCTAACCAAAAATCGAAAAAAAAAAACATTAAAAAACATTTTAAAAAATCCCATCAATTGATGATGAAACGAAAATCCGATTCAACGAAATTTGATCACTTTGTGATTATGACCATTTCATAAACTCCTCTCTTTCTTTTACTCTCTATATGTGCACCATAATTCCCGATCAAACAACGAACACAAATTGATAATTTCATATACATACATATTTGTACATATACATGTATCTGTGTGTGTAATTTGGGACAAAAAACCGAAAAAAAAACCCGTGTTAAACAATTGGTTTTCAACTGTCATATGAAAAAAAAAAAAATGTTCCTTTATTCAAATCCATTCGATTGACGATCGGTGCTGTTTTCCGTGCCGTGTGAAACGATACGTTTCATCATCGGATGAAAAAAACAACCAAAATCAAAAAAACAAAACCAAAAAAAAAATTAAAACTGATAATGATAAAAACAACATCAATGACAACAAACAACAAACAACAACAAACAAATTTAATTTACATATTTGATGAACTTCGTTTCGTGCTATATATATATATCATATTATTATATGTCCTCCGCTGCTGCCGCCACCGCCACCGCCGCCGTCGATTTTTTGGGGGCGGATTGCCGTCACTATGTTGTTATTACTTATGATATTACTACTACTACTACAACTACTACTACTACTACTACTACTACTACTACTACTACTACTACTACTACTATTTACTACCATTTATAATCCTGTACTGCCTAATTCTAATATATATACCAATATATATTGACGTATATTTCGATATTCTGAATCGCTGGCTTGGTATGTGTGCACTGCCGCTGCATTATTGCCATATGATGCCCGTCACTTCTTGTAATTCTCGTTATTACATGTAATGATATCATATTTAAACAAATACGAAAAACGAATATAATCCAAACAAAAATAAAAATAAAATAAAATAAATTAAATGTCGCACCATACGCACGTTCACGCGGTACGAATCTCGATTCGCGCGCGTGATTTTATTTGATATTACATTATAACATTGCATTAAATAAATAACTCCGCGGTCTCTGATAATAATCCTATTGCAATTAACGAACGAATAATATTATTCGTTTTTTTTTTGCGCGTGAACTTTTATATTTTTCAACCTCCGTATATGAATTGAAAAAAAAAATTTCCTTTTCGAATCACCTCAATTAATCTTCAAAATAATGACACCTCATATAATAAAATACATATCATAATGATTGATATCTACTCTTTACTTTTGAACGATTCGATTTTTTTCTCGTTTTTTTTTTTACTTAAAAAAAATATTACACCAAAAATAAATCGATTTTAATTATGTTTCTGTAATATTCTATATGTTGAAATGATAATCCGTGGCGCGTGAATGAAAAAAATTAATAAATAATAATTAATGAACAATAAAATCTTCACTCAAAACGTACGAAAACTATAACCATCAATATTTTTCATTTTTGTTATAAATGTTTGTGTTTTTTTGTTTTATCTCGTATAACGTCATATCAACGACGAAATGGCGATTATATACCTGCGTATATATTCTACTAAATATTTCAACAAACAAAAAAAAAAAAATTAAAATCAAATTTTGAAAATCGACAAACAATGAATAAATAATATTGATAAAATCAATTAAAATTGAATTCATTAAAACAAATGATAAACGAACGTTAAACCGAATGATGATTGATCTAAAAAAAAATAAAAAATCACAACAACCACATTATCAACAATCAAAAAATAAATGAAAAAAAAAACAACAAAAAAAAAAAAAATTATACCGTACGAACACTGCCTCGTTTGCTGCATGTGGACCGCCTTAGCAGCCTTAGCCACTGTCGGGGCCCAAGTGGTGCCCCAAAACGCTCACTGTGTCGTCTACACAGACAGCTGCGGACAGGTAGACTCATTATTGTAACCAGTTTTTATCAAGTATCGGGCCTGTACATACAAATATGGATATGATTTTTTATTTCCAACAAATTGAAATAATTTTTCGATGTAGCGACGAAACAGAAATGAGTATAGTGGAAGAATGAAAAAATGTGAAAGAGGAAAGAGAAAAAAAAAGAAAAAAAGAAAGAAAATTTATCAAAACAAAAAATTTTACACAAACTTTTTACGGGCCCGAAACTTTTATTGCCGCTAACACACAAGGTTGCCGAAGGGACTGTAGAATTATTCTAATCTACCTAAATTATGAATTTATACATTTTTTCCAAATTCAATCGGACTGAAGAATTTTCA
Source organism: Athalia cordata (assembly GCA_963932425.1). NCBI lineage: Eukaryota > Metazoa > Arthropoda > Insecta > Hymenoptera > Athaliidae > Athalia > Athalia cordata. Next base: position 29,948,537 of record OZ010626.1, on the reverse strand, counting down.
TTACGACTCTTCGGAAAAGAAAATAATCATCATACGTTATAAAGTCTTCGGAAAAAAAAGAACTTTCGATCGTTTTGTCACTTGATTCAATGGGAAGCTATTCTGATTTTATTTTAATGAATTTTTTTTTCTGCCATCATCTTCCCTACGGCAACTTTGGCTAACACGTAGCTTAGGGGGAATCCTCCCTCACGACTGCTGCTCACCGCAACTATAACTTAAAATAACCACTGCCTTATATATCTGGTGTTTGTCTATCATTATTTCGTTACGGTATTATTATTAGTATTACTATTATTATTATTACTACCATTATTGTTATTATCATTAAACACATGGCATATATATATTATATATTTTATACGTTGTCGGCTGTAATACGCTGTATTATATAGTTTATCGATGTAGATTTTTTTCTTCTTTTTTTTTCTCCTTAAAAACAAAATAGTTTTTGAAAATTCAGATATTGAGGAAGAAAAAAAAATCAGGTAAAAAGTTTGTGAACCATTCACGAAATATTTGAACCAATAGTTTTACGGTGTATCATATTTGCTCGACACGTTATTTATTTATTTATTTATTTATTAATTTTTTTTTATCCTCCGAATTTTGACAGAAATAAATTCTGTTCCAGGTTCGATTAAATAATATACGTGTTTAATTTGTGTTCATTTTTTTTTTTTTTAATTTTTTTTTTCTCTTCGATTTGTTTAACACATACACAGCACACAAACGCAAATCGTAAATCCATATGTTATATATATATTATGAGCATGTATATGTGTTTGGTTTTCGTTTTCATTTTCTTTTTCTTTTTCTTTGAATTCTTTATTTTTTCCAAATACTTCACCCTCTACTACACTTCGACTATATTCTATTATCCATACATGATCTATATGTACATTATTATACCGTGAGTATGGAAATTTTCTATACTTATTGTACACGTGATACGTATACACAGACTAAATAAATTTTCGGTCTATTTGATTTAACTTTTTTTTTTTTGTTTTTTTTTTTATCATTCAAATTCTCATTTATCCCTGTTTGAAATTTGAACAATGGGTGAAGTGTTCGGAAGTAAATGAAGAATTAGTTAAAGAAAAGAGAAATTAACAGAAAATAAAATAAAAACCAACAAACTAGTAAAAAATCGTGTTTTAATAAGCTAAAAGCTTAGAGAATTTGTAACGCTTCGCGGTGAATATATAAGCATTATATTTCCATATTTGGTATGATGGTATTGTCGTGTTTGATGCGTTGAAACGAATGAAACTGAATATATATTTTACCCATACATCGTTATATAGAGATAACATTGATATCTATATACACGAATATTTCGTTAAATAATATGCTGGTTATGGTTGCGGAGCCGCAGTTGATTTAATAGTGTTGAAATTATTTGCAGTAGAATATAAACATGTTAAATATGTATACACATATACATGCAACGAGACATACATGATGTGCGTATATATGTGTACATATTTATTAATTTCAAAGCTTAAAAGTCCCCAAATATTTTGTTATACGTTGTTGTTCATTACTATGATTATCGTTATTACAACTTTACTATTATTATTATTATTACTACTATAAATCATCTATAGTAATTTTGTCAGCGCAGCTATACATAAACATATGTGTCGATAATAATTTGTACCCTGCCTTACGAACTCGGTTTTTTTGCGTGAATCATAATTACCTCATTTTCTTTGTAGCTTGAGTAGTGACTATATAGCGAGTGAATGTATTTTTTTAGTTATTTATTTTCTCAATTTTTTTTATTTTTTTTCTCAATTTCATATCGATAATTCACGCAGAAAACCGATCAAACAGGCAGGCGAGCTGATTCTAGTAAGTTTATTCGTTCATTTTTTTTTCTTTTGATTAATTTTCAATAATCGCTCAAGTATTAATTTACCAATTCGTTGGGAGAAAAAAAAAAAACAAAAAAGAAAAACTCCTCCCCCTTCTCCCGGGCCATTATTTGCATGACCAGACTATGTGTTCGTAGAAAATTACTTATATACCTATACATATATATATGTATATATATATACATATATATTTATATCTACCGCAATTTAAAAAAAATTATCGTATAAACCAAAAAATCTTCAATTATTGTTCATTACTGATGCCATTGTTGTTGTTATTATTATTTCCCGTTTATTAATAATTATTTATTATTTATTCTTTTTTTTTTTCTCTTGTTCCGATACCGACACACAAATACCGCTACCGCTACTGCTACTTCTATATATACTTCTACTAGTATACTGTCACTTATTGCTATTGTTATAGTTTTTTTTTCCAATTTTTTTTTTTTCACACACAATTAGCTTTTGGTCCTAATTAAATATTAAAACGTTCATTATATATGTATATGCAGTGAAAATCTATTTGCACGCTTCTATGGTGAGCCTTGGTATATATTTTGTAACAATGACTACTATATACATACGATATTCATACGACAAAAATTTTTATTCGAAATTTTTCATTTTAGAAAGACAAAAAAAAAAAAAAATGATTTTCCGTATTCGTTTTTCAGTAGATAATTGTTATAAAATGCTTTCGAATTTGCATACCCAAACCTAACGTTTTGCTGATAAATTGTTATATATATTATATATATATATATTTTATTCTATTGAAATCATCTTTGGAAATTTGTTGAGATATATATTGTTGTTTATTTAATGTTCTATTATACGTAGATACTATATATATATATAATCAAATTTTGCTGAATTACCTATATATATTTGCATTTATTTGTTCAACGTCGAGATATTGGTAAATTTATATTTAATTAGTTATTTATTTTATTTTATTTTTCTACAAATTTTCTCGTAATCGTCTAGTTCGAATCTGAATAATCTTACGTACGAATAAATTCGTAAATAGTTACAGTTACCTTGAATTATGTAACTGTAATTATTTTTGATTTTATTTATTGATTTTTTTTATCAACTAAATGTCTGTTATGCCGTTTATCTCGTCGCAGAAGTGTTAGAATTTTCTGATAAAATCGGTGTGATTTATTTTTTGCTTTTATATACATATATATATATACTTTTTTTAAAATTAATCTATGTAAAATTCATTGACTGAAATATTATATTCTTGTTATTTAATACATATTCATACATACGTATACGATATTCAACTATTATGAAGAAAAAAAGAAATCCATAGAGAAAAAAAGGAAATTAATGCATACATTACATACACATATATACATAATATATTATCAAGTCTAGTCACTACGTGCAGCTGAATGGCCCGACGAGGAGAGAGGCTGCAAAAAAAAAAAATCAAAAATGGATGAAACAAAAATTTTAAATATTATCAAAATTGATTCGCAATTTTTCGTACAATAATTCTTCATCCGTTATATACACTACTATGACGTTGTGTCTATCTTCGACTGGTTCTTCTCCCCATCAGTGAATTTTTGTTTGAGTTTTTTTTTTTGATTCTTCTTCGAAAACATTACTCGCGAATTAAACTCACTTATCGTCGTACTCACGCGTTTTAATTTTTTTAATTTTTTTACAAAATTTTTACAGTTGAAGGAAAAAAAAATTATAATGGCAGAGACCGCAGCGATTTAGGGAATTTACTTGAAATGTTGTCGTTATGGTCGTCGGCCGGTAATTTTTTTCTTCTTCCTTGTTTCGATTAGTTAGTTTTATCATCCGTTCGTTATTTTTTACTTTCTTTTTTTTGGTTTGAATTTCATTCTATCAATCTTATTATAATTAAGTACAGGGAATATAGGACCCCTTAAAAAAAAAAACGAAAAAAAAGAAAAAACGTTCTACTGCAAATCAAAATGTTATTTATTATTATTATTTTTAATAATGTCAACGTACCCGAACAGTCAACGACTAGTTTGATCATTTTCTGTTTCTTATAATCTTTTTCTTTCGTAACTACTTCTTTTTTTTTTGGTATTATTTGGATTTTTTCTCATCACGATCAAATTACGAAAAATGACGTTGTTGATTATTCGAGTAAGTCGATAATAGTTTAACTATACTTATTTATACTATATAATTTAGGTTAATAAATCAATCGGATCCAATGTTTAGAGCATGTATAGAGGTGTTCATAACTATACCCGAGTGCTCTAAGGAGCTGGAAGATTGTATTAGTCATTAAGATTTAAATATTAAGATAACATAGTTGGGCTGTTCTTTAAAGAAAAAATAGGAGAGTAAGATGAAAAAAAAAAACGAAAAAAAAAAGAAAATAAGAGACTAACTAAGAGAGAACAAAATGCCCTAGATCAATAATTATCGATCATCTTGTAAAACTATCGGCCTTATTTTATTTCAGTTACTGGACACCCTCCCGGTGTGCCAAGATTTTAATCGGCAGTTGTGCAATCGACCCGCCTGCAAGTTCATCCATCTCCATGACGGTGAGTTTAATTATAAACATTCTTCAACGGTTTATCACACATCGTTATCATTCGCGTGTCAGAATGGCGGCTTTTTTTTTTGTTTCTTTTTGGATCCGAAGTGTCTTTTAACCGGAGGGATCAAAATTGGACTTGCTTCGACGACAACTTACGACGATGATTCATTCTTAATTAATTAATGGAATCCTCATTTGTTTCTTTATTTTTAGGAAGCGTGGAGGTGATCGAGAACCGAGTGACGGTGTGCAGAGACGCTGCAAAGGGTGCCTGCGTTCGTCCCCAGTGTAAATACTACCACATACCCGTATCTCTGCCACCGGCGCCACTCATGGCCCTCACCGCATCCGCTACAGCGCCTACCGCCACAACCGCCACCACAACCAGCACAACCCCATAGTAAATCTGATAGAGTCTCTCATATTATAATATAATAACGTAAATAAACTATATAGATCTAAACGAAGGAGGAAAAAGAAACTGAAAAGATTTAAGAAAAAACAAAAAAAAAGAAAACGAAAACGACAAAAGAAATTATTAAGTTGAACCGTTAATTTTAGGTACTACATACATACAAAACACATACAAAATCGTGGGTGATATGATAATCTTACCGTATTCGAAGATTTGAGATTAACAATTGAAAAAAAAAAAAAATTAATTTACGTTTGAGGCAAAAAACATGACAAGAACGCACCGCAAGGTAGCACTACCCGAAGACATGAGCCGAAAAAAAAAGTTATTAAATAAAATGATACAATAATTGAAATTGATTTTCAATATTTATAATTTATATAGGATTAGAGAATAATTAGGAAGAAATAAAAAATTACGAGAAAAACAACATTTATGTATCAACGAAGAATTGAAACGGGGTAACTTGCTGAATAAAAATGCAGTTCACCGAGTCCACCGATTTTTTTGATTTTTTTCTACACCGTTCGAAACCCCCTATGTTTTCGAAGAAGAAAAAACAATTATACTTATGACAGAAAAGGAGACAAAGAAAAAGAAAAACAAGAAACGTTCGAAAACGTTCAAAAGCTTTCTTTCCACCCTCCTTTTTCCCTGCCAGCTGAGTCCCAGAAACGTAATTAATAAAACTGGTGCTATCTCGTTTACATTTTACTTATAATTACTACTATGGTGAATATCATGTTATAATAAATATTACAAAATATGTTCAGTTAGAAAAAAAAAAGAAATAAAGAAGAAGAAAAAAGCGAAATAGAAAACAAATAAAAGATGAAATGAAAAGAGCGAAAAAACAAGAAACTTCGACCTCCTGAGAACAAAAAAAAAAAAAAAATTATACAAAATATATGTAAAATACATATTTTCTTTTGAGATTCTGTAGTTAATGGATAGAATTTTATTTGGGTAAGACAAAACGAAAAAAAAGTAACTAAAATAATAATAATAGTTATAATGGTAACATTAATTAATAATAATGTTTTCTGGGTCTGAAATACATAAAATATGATATTCTATACAGTTTATCTTATACAGCGACCCGATTATATTTTCTAATTATCAGTTCGATACATATATATAGTTATATGGAAAGAGAAAAAAAACAAAAAAAAAAAACAAAAAACAAACGATATATATATATAGAATATATGTATGAATATTATTAACTATATATTCTAGAATTACGAAATTAAACTAGTAAGAGAGCGAGGGAAAATAACGAAAAAAAATTAGTGTTGATAATATTTGAAAACGATATTAATTAAACAGAAGTAGAAAGAAAAAAACACGAAAAAGAAAGGAAAAAAGATAACCAACAATTGAACTAAAATAAAATTTAACACGTAACTAACGATATATCTCATGAATATAATTCATACATAGGAATTATTAACTTTGATTACCCACTAGTTTGAATATTACGAACGAGAATAGATTAATTCGGTGCGGGCTGGAGGACTCGGATCTAATCTAATGAAATACATAAAATAATTGAATATATTATGTATTTCAATGATGTATAAACAAGAATTAAACAGAGATTATTCGGCAACTGAAATTATCATTATAATTACAATAAATTGAATTTAACTTAGATTAAAGAAAAAAAAAAGGAAAGAATGAAAAAAATTCGCGATGAAACAAAATTTTAGCGCGTAAAAAAAAAATATACTATGACGTGCGGCCATTATTATTCTTTTTATTAATGAAATTTAAAAAAAAAAAATTTTATTACCTGTTCCTAAAACAAATTAACATAAGTATCACAGTCTTATATATACCTACATATGTATGTTAAATTAAGAGGCACGTATATGATATTGAATATCGGATAACATGTTTTTATTATTATTATTATTAATATTACATATTATTGTTGTTATTATTATTCTTGATTTTATTATTGTAGTATTATAATTACGTATTATCTTTCTTTGGTTTTCAGTTGTTTTCTAATTATATTAGCCCCGACATGAAGGTACTGTACTTTTGAACTAGTCATTCAACTCTGTATACTATATATATACATACATGTATTATTGTATTAACTCGGGGTCCTCCTAAAAACAGGCCCAAATTAGTAGGCACCGTTCTTTTTTCAATTATTATTCAAACCATAAAACCTAAACCACAATAAAATTATTGAATTAAAAAAAAAAAAAAAAACAACAAGTGAAGCAAAAAAAATAAAAAATAAAATATAGTATCTATAATATTATTATATTATTATTATAGGTATGATTACATACACAATTATCATATGTAAATCAATGCATGATGAATGCGTTATAACTATACATGATTAAAAAAATAAACGAAAAAAAAAAGTTATAAGAAAAAAGAAGCGTGACTAATATTAGTAATAATAATAATAATAATAATAATAATAATAATAACAATGATAATGATGATAATAATAAGAATGAATAAATTATTATCAAAGTAAGTAAATGTTCCTGTACAGCATTTAAGAATCAAATGACACTATTTAAACCTCAAAAAATTTAAATAAAAGACCTTCGGTATTAGTAGGGAAAGATCGAGGTAGGCGTATAGATTATAATATATATACGCTGAAAGTTCAACTGTAAGTCATTTATGTAAATATATAATTTCATATATATATATACATATAATTACACTATATAACTGAAATACTTGAAACGAAGAAAGGATTACTGAGAACAGAATTGAAGGATTAAGAAACCGGAAGAAAGTGGAGTAACCATAAATATTACGTAACGAACTAGAATTTCATGATATTATTGTGATTACTTCATAAATGATAGATAATTGTAAAAAAGAGAGGGAAAAAAAAGGAGACAAAACAAAGAAAAATTTTGCAACATGAAAAGAATGGTACGTTTGAATAAATCGAGAGCAACAACTATCGTACCTAATTATATTTTAAAATGGGGGAAGCAAAGTAAAAAAAAAGAGAAAAATTGATTGATCGAAAGAACTAATTAATAACAACAACCAAAATACAAACGCATTTTTAGACAGTTCTTCATAATAATCGTGAAATTCGGAAAGAAAAAAAATATAAAACTGTAATTATCACCGCATGACTATTACGTTATTCGGTATCGAATTTTATTTTTGTATACGTACAATATTTAGATAGATATTCAACATACCTAAATAGTTGAGTATTATCATTTTCATTATAATAAATTAAAGAAGGAAAGAAAAGGAGCAACTAGTTAACGTTACCTCATCTTTGATACTTATTATTTTCAATTATTTCATGTTTTTCAATAAAATTAACACAGACAAATTCGAAAAAACAAAGTAAAGGGAAAAAAACCATGTACAATTTCAATTGTCATAATCTTGGTTATGATGTACAGGTATAACACTATATGATGTAATAGTGATAAACATAATAATAATGATGATAATAATAATAATAATAATACTCTTTGTAATATTATAAAATAAATCTAGGGATGGTAATGGTACTAGTAACGACGTGTGAATAAATTACAAGAAATTACATACATACAGATTCAGAACACGTAATAATCAGATATAAAAATATTGCATACATATTTATTATATTATGTCTCTCCCTTCAATACCAAGTAGTGTATAATAGCATTGAAATATTAAAAATAAAATTATTACATCATATAATTAATAAATTAAAGAATGACTAAATAACAGCAACAACAACAAGAACTAGAGAGAAAAGCGACAAAAATTTTAAAAAAAATCAAAGGAAACGAAAAGAAATGTTAAAAACGAAAAAACGTACCGTATAAATAAACGCAGACAAATTTACATACGTACCATGATAAGTATCATACAAAGACCATGACAACGGGTCGATGACGAGATGAGGAAATATCAAGAAAAGACAGAAAAATAAAAATAAAATAAGTAAAATAATCATTTTATACACATACCCATGAAAACGAAAACGGAACCGAAAATAAAATGAGAAAAAAAAAGACCATTGAACAAAATCGATGACGATGAGCTTCCTAACTTTAGTCAGGGGATTTTAGCAGCTGTATCATGTTTATACAATGCAAACTGATTATCTATGTCTATTTTTTATCTATAGCACTCGTAGTATGTACTCAGCTGCTTTCGCGCTACGCGACCCGCTCCCCCGCTCCCTTCCCAAGCAAAGAACAAAAAAGAAAATGAAAACGACTACGTGGTTTTCGATTAACATAGTTACGTTCAAATTATAATTGAACGTAACGAAATTACAGTTAACGTTTTCTTTTCCAAAACAACACGAAGTAACAAAAACTCTAAAAAAAAGAAGAAAAGAAAAGACACTAAGATTAATGTGAGAATCAAACAATCGAATAACAAAGAACAACAATATAAAGCCGTCCCATTTTTTGTATAGGCTTTGAGATAAAAAGGAAAAAAAAAACTAAAAAAACTGAAAAAACTAAATAAATAAATATAAAAACACAAATAAAATAGAGTGAAAGTCATAGAAAAAAAAATTAAAGAAGAAAAAACGAAAAAGAATAACTTTAACAAAGAAAAAAAAGGAATGCGTAAAATAATCTTGATTAAACAATAATTATTAATTCAAATGAAATACTAATTAATGATAATGATAATATCTCTCAATATTTATACTCATTACTTATCTTACATATTACTATTCATATTATTATGATCCACGTGTAGCTTTCGATGTTGTCTTAATCAATTTAATTAGATTATAACTATGCAATTTATGAGAGAACAAACATAGAAGAAACAAAAAAAATGACAATTATAAAGGCAAGTAGTAAAATAAAGGTAAACAAAAAAGCAAAGAATCGTACCTAACCGCCATTAGTTGCAATATTTTGTGACGTATATAAAAATAGTTATAGATATAGTTGCATAGCTTCGTATTATAGGCCTATAACAAATCAAAAATTATAATCATAATCATAAATATTATCTGCTAGACTAACATACTATCTGACAAATTATTATATTAGAATACATAATAAGGAAAAAAAAACTCTCCATAGGAATTCAATGTCTTAGGCAATGGATACGGAGGTCTATGCCATACGCAGTCGTGTAGTAGAAAACTACTATTAATTTTCATAGTAATCAATTTTTTGTTATTTCGCTGCTTAGCTGTGCTCGCCTTTGCAAAAAGCTTATGATTCAGCTATCCAAATTCCCTGCTAATGATTACGATCTAATGCGTGTAAAAAAAAAAGATTCAACAAATTTGTAACAAAAAGAACAACATTACCATATTCCTTAAATTCAATAGTTGTATAATAAATTCAACAAGTGAATGATGACTAATTCTTTTTTTGTATGCACTCAATTTTTGAGTCTTTCCAATTGTTTGTAATGTTTTTCTCTACATTCTCATCTTCTACTCCTGTTTACTACAAAAGTTACAAACACGTATGCTTTTTGAAGGATAATTTGATGAAAAATATTATAACATAGAACTAAACAAGAACACGCAGATCTAGTGAGAAGAAAAGAAAGAAAAAAAAAAAGAATAAAATACCTAATTGAAACTCTAAACTCAATAAACCTACCTACGTCACCATAAATTGATCTTATAAATCATATGATACGTAAATAAAAATGAAAATAAAAAACTAAGAATTATTGATTAAACAAATAAAATAATTACAATAATAATAAACACATAAAGTCAGACGTTCACCTCGATCTTTTTCAATAAAAAATTTCGGATCTCGTACATACACCTAGTAATATTGTCGTAGCCTAAATAATAATGATAATATTAATTAAATAATAGTAATGATATTAATAATAATATACATTGATATAATACGTATATATATATACATATTAATATCCTATTATACAGTTAACAAGTATATTATTATAAATATAAATATATATATATATTTTTTTTTGCGGTGCAAAGTAGTTTTAACGTTATAACTAAAATATTTATTAGGTATTATTGTACCACAATAATGTATACGTATTATTGACAGCCGAAAAAAAAGGGAATAACTAACCAATAATCACAATATTTTACAGATTCAATTTTGAATATTCTTACGTTATTCTTGATTTTTTATTTTGTTTAATTTTTGTCATGTCTTTGTTTAAATAATTCAATAAAATCAAATTCTAGTTACAACGTCACAGCTACTTGTAACAAATTCACCGACAGTTTGTGATATATTTAGTAAAAAGATAAATTTTAAATAAAGAAAAAAAAAGCAAAATGTGTGAAAAAAAAAGTTAGAATGAAATAAAATAAAACTTACTAAGAAACCGAAAAAAGTAATAATGATTAGAGGGATAAAAAACAAACATTAATGAATGAAGAAATTAAGTAAAAAATTAACATGAAATACTGAGATCGTATATGATACAGAAGAATTGGAAAAAGAGGACATTTAGGACGACTACACATACGATGACAAAATTAAGAAGACTAGAAAAAAGCTAGAATTTTCGTCATTTACATTCGAGAAAAAAGCGCCTAGCGGTTCCATATACATAATATAAATAAAGTACAGATACATACATATAAATATAGCGTCACAAAACCCGAATCTTTATATAAGGTACAGGTTTATATACATAAATAATTATAATACTATTAATAATAATAATCATAGTAATAATAATATTATTAATAATAACATTACGAGTATAATTCAATATACCATCATTTTTCCAATACATAAGTAATAATTATTATTATTATTATATACCAACCTATGGCATCTGTCCTTTTACGTTCATTACAGACAGAGACAATTGATTGAATATCTTCAACTACCTAAGAATTACAAAAGAACAATTAAATAAACAAATTTCAAAAAACTCAGGATACTATTAATAACAATAATGATAATTCATTATGAGTAAATTCATTGCAATTTCATTGTTTTATTTCATTCTATAAAATTTTATAACACAGATAATGTAGTAAAACTTTTTTCCTGATTATTTAAAATTGATCCGGTACAAATAATATCGTTTTAACAATAAAAAGAATTGTAATTTCTTTTGTTCATATCTTGTGCGCCGAGTTAATATATTTTCTGTTAGTTGATGGTCATATCGTTTATGTGCTGTGGCAAATATTTATTGTACCAGTCGATAGAGAATTAATTAAATTATCATTATTGTTATAACCGATGAAATAATTGAAAATTTTCGACAAAGAGGAATTAATAATTCAAACAAATATTTCTAAAAAGTTAAAATACATCATAATATAATTCAAAGTGTATAATAATCTCATATACTTACACGACTGCGTTGTCAAAATATTATTATTATTATTATTTATCTTATTTTATTTTCTTCCTTTGAACTAGAGAAGATTTCGACGACATAATATACCAGGGAATATAATATAATGACGATGACTGTGTTTTTTGATAAACGAACAAACAAAACAAAATGGAAAAATGAAAGAATAAAATGCAAATTGCAAATTGCAAAAAGATTCCTTATCAAGTTATTTATTCGAACATCCGAGTATTGATTTCGATGAAACAAAAAAAGAGTTTTCGCTGCTAAATTTATTTTATCAACACACAATTATTATCATATCCTACAACATTTCGTTCTTTATTCTTTTATTACCTAATATTTCCATTTACATACCATATTATTATTATATATATATAATATATATAATTATTGATGCGTGGAATAAAAAAAAAAAAAAACTAAGATTTATAAGAATATTAAATTTATGCTTATGTAACATATTATGTATATTTCATCGATCTGCAGCGTTCGGAATTTAAATGCAGCGGAGACAGAGGATGAAGGATAAGAAATTAAACGAAAGAGTAATAAAGGTGAATTAGGAATGTGGGATTATTTTTTTAAAAGAAAACCAGGTAAAAATAATAATAATAAATACCAATATAAATATTATTAATAATCATCATCATCGTCATCATTTCATCATCATAATCATCACAATGATTATAATAATCATAATATATTAATAATAATAATAACAACAGAATTAGATAATCAACTGATGATAATAAAAATAGTGACTATATACAAAGTTATATGAGTAAATTACAATACAACTGAATATTGTAAATCTAATACCTGTGAACAATTTTGAATTTAGATTCTATACAGTTTACATAAATTGTAATGGCAAGGATAAAAAAAGATAAAAACGAAGAGACACAAATCGAATTTAATTTTTACTCGCTGGTAAGCGTTATACATTTAGGATTCAGTTTTTTTTTTTTTACTAATTTGAATTAATCGAATACACGATATTGGTTGTATTTTTTACTGTCTTTTATCAGTATTTTTATTATTGTTACTATTATTATCATTATATTGATAATGAAATTTATTTCTTAGTTATTACATAATATGTATAGATATAAAAATGAAAGATATGTGTGAAAATTAAAAAATAAAAGAGAGACTTTGAGGAGTGGAATCGATGAACGAAAAGAAAAAATAATAATAATTTAATTATCAGGTATTATTTATAATAATTATTTACTGCGTTGGACGTATAATTAGTAACGAAAATAGAAGACAAAAAAAATGAACGAAGCAGAATAATGGACGAAAAATAAAAAAAGATTAAAAAGAAAAGTAACAGAGAATAGAAAATAACATTGTGATGATCGCATTTGATCAAATAATATTATTAAATAATATTAATGATGAATGATATTATAATATTATTAATTATAGATGATAAATAAAAAGTGGCCCACTGGTTGTGGCCGTAAATTTTCTGAGTACACTATGGATAATAAACATTATGTAAAATTGATACGGCTTTCTTGTTCTTCATTTACCCCAATTTCAGATGTTGAGTAATTTTTTACATCAGACGCCGTTTTTGCTTTTTCTACTAACCAGCTCTACCTGTAATAAAATTTGTAACTGGACAACAATTGCTAACCAACTCTTTCGACAATTTCGTCCAATTAGTAACGTCAATTGACGGTGAGGAATATGTACAGCATTGCATACGAATCACAAGCGGTGACTGAAGATTTGTATTCGGTGATCTTCAGTGAACCATCGAATTCAACAATCCCACGTGGAGACAGCAAGGGTTGGGTGAAAAATATTCTGTCCATGAATGATTTTAACGTAAGGAAGGTCAAGTAATGCGATAAATACAGAATCATGTGTAACGTATGATATTTCAATGTATTTTCAAAAATTAATCTTTCGCTATACGCAGGTACACACGAGGTTCGCGATAACATTTTTATACCTCGGAGGCTGAGGCACGGCTTCTATCATACAGATAAGAAATTGAATAATCGATAAAACTCTGGCAGCAAACATATTTATCGTTAGTCAGAAGTGTGTTTTTGTGAAGAGACGTATTACCTCTGACATAATCAAGTTGTAAACCATGGAACGTTGGGTTGGAAAAGTAGCTTTGGTAACAGGAGCCAGCGCCGGTATCGGTAGTGCAATTGTTGAGAATCTTGTTAAAGATGGTCTTCAGGTTGTCGCAGTGGCTAGACGAGTGGAAAGAATTGAGTCGCTCAATGCAAAACTACAAGGATCCAAGGGAAAGCTCTACCCGAAGAAGTGTGACCTCACCAAGGAGGAAGACATACTCGAAGTCTTCAGATGGATAAAGGAAAATCTTGGCGGTGTCGATGTCCTGGTTAATAACGCTGGAATGATTAAAGCCGCGATGCTAACTGGTATAAATAAAATTTATATAGATGTTCAGTAAAATTGGTTTTGTTTTCTAAGTCTCAAATAAAAGGCGACAACTTTGGTCGTAAGCTACTGAACATTTTTTTTTTGATTCGCTAATTTACAGATGGAGAAACTTCAGGATTTAAACGTATCCTGGATGTAAATGTCCTGGCTGTTGCCATAGCGACGAGGGAAGCGGTGCGATCCATGAAGGAACGTCACTTCGCAGGTCACATATTTAACATAAACAGGTATAATTGAAACTTCAAAAATTTATTGATACTCAAATTAGTTCGTATGGCTGAATTTCTTCTTTTACGTATTGACATCAGTGTGAGGGGTCACTTCATTGGTGCGCCAAATGCTTATTCGTCTCTGTACCCAGCTAGCAAATTCGCGGTCACAGCTATGACCGAAGTGGCGAGAAAAGAGCTGATTTTAGAAGGAACGCAAATAAAAATCACGGTCAGTAGTGTAAAATATGAACGAAGGAATATGAGAGACCAACGCAAAATAAAAAATTATATCACTGATTTCAGAGCATCAGTCCAGGCGTGGTGCAGACGGAAATTGGTATTGCAGCCGGGTTTGACGATGCCTTGCTATCTCAGATGGCAAATTCCATGCCAACGTTGCAGCCAGAGGACATCGCAAACGCCGTCAATTACGCATTGGGAACACCTCCACATGTCCAGGTGGGAGAGAACGATCGAGCTTTGATTATTAATTTCCCGATGTTATCTTGAATATCTCGGATATCTCGGAAGTGTGGCGATTCTAAAAATGTAACTTTTTCCAGGTCTGCGAGCTGATTATCCGGCCAGTTGGTGAAACGATATAGCTAGTTTCAACTGAAGCGTACATGAATTTATTTGTGTATTTTTCTCAAGATATTTTTTGAGGATTGTTTGATTTAGAACCTTTATCACATTGTGCAAAAATAAATAATATACATAACGATCCGTCTTCGAAATTTATATTTCCATATCATTTTATACCAACTACAGTTAGACATTACATAAGACTTTACTGGGTATCACTGTGAAAAAAGTGGAAACTTCTTTTCTTTCAAGAAACTTGTGACTGAAAAATGTCTTTTTTAGTGATTTGATTAGCTGCAGCCCGCACAGATTTTGGTCAGTCATGTGTGAAGTCAAGCTCTATCTCAGAATCTTTATATTCACGTGAGAAATATTCTCACAAAGATAACTGACTTCCGAAACATCAAAGCAGCCCTTACAAAATATTTTCACAGGTGAATTTCTTACAGTAAAAAAAATGCAATTAGTTTAAACAATGTTTTTGAATGCTTTTTCTAGTTGTAATCAATAATTGAAGTTTGCCTAATTACAAATCAGAAATATTATTCGTAATTAGTTCCAGCGACACATGACATCGGCGAAAAAAATAAAAATTATTTCGAGTTCTAGATAAATTTCTTTTAATTTCCTATTTCACCGTTCACACGTTCTCCTTTTGTATTTTCCGTTTGTGGTTGACGTTTCACATAGCAAAGAATATTAACCCAACAGAAGGCTGCGACTCCGACATAAAGCACTCGAAAAGCAGGAGGAACGATGATGAAGTTCAAGGTTTGTACAGGCATCCAATAAATGCAGGCAATCTTGAAACAAATTATAAAATGCACCATGTTAACTGTTTGATTTTTTCAAGATAGTTTCAAGTAGGTATATTAAGAGAGATTTGAAGTTTACCCCAAAAGCGGCGACAAATTTTGCTTTACACTCAGCCAATATGTCTGACTTTCCCTCCATAAGGTTCATACCTGTAACAGAATTTTTTATTTCTTAATTTGAAGATTTTTAGAGTAACGCAATTAATCGAATCTATCGTAATTATGTGTAACTAACTAATGAAAAAGAAGGCGAGCAAAGCTGGCGTCAGGACAAATTGGTCTACTAGGAGTTTCTTAAAAACAATTTTCTTGGAAGTACCACTGTAGACAGCGTCCAGCCACCGGTACCTTTAAACAAATTAAATTATTTAAGATTTATAAAATAGTTTAATGATGTGAAGATATGTTTTTTTCTTTATTTTTTAGCGCAGTAGTATATAATGTGATATTATATATTAAAATTAAATTCAATGAATGTGATAGAATCTTTTGAAGTTTGTAGCATTCACATTGGTGCTGATCCTGAAAAAGTGCGTATAATAATAAATCACAAGAGCGATTAAAATCCAGGCAAAATGAAGCGAGTTCGATAAAATTTTTAAATAATTAAGGTATGGAGTATCCCTGCTCAAGTCAAACTAATATTATACAAACGTATGATATATAATTGTATAACAAACGCAATCGACTGCATCTTTTAAAATTCTCAAACTGAAATTATTGTACGGATTGGACCACTTGAGCTATGACAATTTGTTGATAAGAATTGAATATACCTTGTATCCAAATTAGCAGCATAAATATACATATAATATGTATCCTATGACTAAAATTCATCTCACAAAATAATAATTAATACAGTTGATCGACTATGAAACTTAATTTAGAGGTGCAGAAAATATCGAAAAATGTATTCGTGTATAGTACGATTATAGAGGGTCAGGATAATGTATCATAATTTTTCAAGCAGTGCTCATTGAGAAAGCCGTACATGTATACCGGAGTACATTGGATAATGCAGCAAAAGAGAATGATGAAGGCAGTGAAATTAGATACTTTTTTTTTATGAATCGAATTTAGGACGATGCATGTAAAATGATAAGCTGAATTAGGTATAGGCATATCTATACCATCCATGTAAGATTGGGCCTGCTAAAAGGCAGCCGTAGATTGCAAATCTTTTAAGTTGGGCCCAATTGTAATCTCCTGGTATCGTCGCTGCGTCCTGGTCGAGGCCCAATACCTTATTCAATTTCTGAACCGACGCAACAGGCCATGCGGTAGGCCCATCGGCAACGGCAATTATTGTCGGGGCATGATTTTGGTCAGGTGATTTGAACTGAATAAAGAAAATAGAAAAAGAAAAAAGTAATGTATAACACAAAATTTTGCGAATTTTTTTTTCATTGTTCTTTTTTTTTGCCACGGGAATTAAGTCGACTATTGAACAAACACCTTTCTTCAAATTTGCGATGTATAAATTACACTATAATAAATATATAATTAGACGTAAATGCCTACAATTTTCATAGTGGAAAACATAAATTAAAAGACCATTATGGTTAAAATACATAAAAATATAGTTCACCGTGTGATTTTTCGTCCAAGTCTGCTGAACAAATTCTGCAGATGTGTAAAGAGACCCGTAGACAATGGCATTGAAAAACAAGGGTCTTCTACGAGGCAGAGTACCGAGGTGAGCAACTCTTGAAGAAATGCCCATGATTTTGTATTGAGTCCCAAATGCAAGGACTGATCGCTGAGAGATCCTGAGAAAACAATTGTAATTATTACTTCGCCTAAATTCTACACTTTTTTAAGCTAACGTATAGCTGCTAGCCTCGAAGAATAGATCAAGCTAGGAGTAGATGATGAAGTCGATCATGATCAAGAGTACTATGAGTGAAGTTTATGCAGAATTAAAAAAAAAGATATAATCATTACCTAATTCCTACCGGACAGAAATTTGTAAATACAAAAAACCGTGAATTTTACCCATGCAGCCTTTCGAAGTCTGCGGATTTTTAGAAAGCTTCGAGAAATGGGAAATGAAAAGCATCATAACAAAATGAGGCGTATTGTAGATTGTAGTTGATAAACGTGGAATACTTTATATAGTGTCTGTAAATACCGCAATGCGGCTTCTGTATTTTGCAATTGCAAAGCCAGTCGGTTACATCCGGAATGGATATTATATTTAATAATATGTCAAAAAACATGATTGTGTTATAGGTAGGTACTTTCATTTTATTTAATTTGGCGGAGTCATCATTTATTCGACTCTTTCATAAAATAGATTACTTCAAATATTATTCACAGGGTATTATAAATAAAATATTATGTACTCTTAATGTCTAAACTTGATGTATACATTTTTGAAAAAATTCAAAAGTAAACTCACCAGATGAAAGGATAAATTGAGCAATGTATAATCTCCCGGTTAATTAACTAATTAAATTCACTTTACATTCCATTGTTGAATTTTTATATTCGACCAAATATTTTTATAGAACCAATGATGAATAAATTTTTATAGTATCGTGAACACGACATTTTCGATTTTAGTTCACACATGTATACAAGATGGACTTTCAAATATATTTCCTAGTTCCCTCCGTTCATCCTTCACGCCCTGTGCAGGACGTTCGCCCGCACGCTGTCGCTCTGGTATTGACCGAGCAGCTTCTTGGGCAGCCCCAACTCACCAAATAGAGCGTGTTCCTTCAATGCGCTTTGCAATGTGCGCCAAAAAAAAAAATAATCAGCAACGATTATGATCACACTTTTTACCACTAGCGACATCGCGGCTGTTCACAATAGTAATCAGTTATTATTGGATAGGTGAAAGAGTAATCAATTGGTATTTTTGTAATAAATAAATAATAAATGTAATTGTGAAGAACACACATTCGGAACAGAATCATATGAAAACGAATACTGCGATATTGCATTATGAAATTGTTTCAATTCTAGAACAATTCGCTTATGACCCAACAATTATTAACTTACTATATTTACGTTACCTTATTTGCGTCGTTATACAATTCACTTTCAAACTGTGTTTATTTTATTTTTCACAAAAAATTGCGATTCATTTTGGAATCTATTTGTATACACTACGTGCAGTTTCCAGTTTTAATTTGACCACTGAATTCCAATTTATACTCTGTTATGAGTACAAACTGTTCGGCAGGAGCAAAATAGCTGATTACGCGCTGGACCGACATTGATGTACCAAACGGAGGGAATGAGGAACTCGAGTTATTAAGCCACTTCGGTTCAATCACAGCCAATAATAGGCTTAGAGTAGTTTGAAACCTCGAGCCATTATTCTGTGAGGGTGTTCTAAGAGTCGAGGATAATTTATTGTGCATATGTAACAACGTGTAGATTTCAAGAAAAACTGGTTGCAAAACAAAAATTAAACAATTATATTTGTAATCAGAATCAGGACAATATGAAAACAATATTTTGTTTATCAAGGAAAGGTATAACATCATTTATAATTTTCATCCCGTATTGTATCTGCAGTTTCGGAAACCAGCCATTTTATCCAATCTTCTTCACAGTCCTTTGCGAAAGTGATTTCTTGGAATACCATACTTCTTTCTACCTGGAATGTGCATTTATAAAATTATGCACAGCTTACAGCCAATCGAGTATAATATAGAATAAGAAAGATAGGGAATGTGAAATATTACCTCATGAAATTTCAATTTAGAAAACATTCTTACGCTCTTTTCGTTGTGCATCGAAATTTTTACCTGGTATTTATTCACTCTCAATTTTTCAACCCCTGCATAGAAATCATTACAGACTAGAAATTTATTAAAATGCATTCGGTTATGCAAATCTAACACGGTGATATTTACCATAGCGTAGCATTAGTATCATAGCTTCCCAACCCATTTTCTTTCCTCTCGATTTCTCGTCTGCTATCATAATTTCTGCCTCAGCAGTACCCCGCTCATCTGTATTGTTAAAAAATAGATTCGTATCTCCAATCATGGCATCTAAAACCAAGTACGTAATACAGTATTTAACTTTGCCGTCTATTTCAAGTACAAATGAAATCATTTGTCCTACCAATTTCACTATGAGTTATATCATATAGACTCTTGTCTAGTATGATAAAGGTGCATTCTGGAATTAGGTGTAAACAGACTATTAGCTGCCGTTGCATGATAGTTTTTGTTAGAGATATACAAATTCTTTATGGCAAAATGAATTTATACTATCTTCATCCTCGAACCAACTTCTCTGCATAGCATATTCCTGCTCCAAAGTCAGCGGTTCGGATGCAGTAAAGTGTTGGAGTTCTGGGGACTTCATCCACTCGTGGTATCTGAAATAACTTAATTTCTGATCGGTTGTAAAAAGATTAGGTGGGACATTAATTTGGGTACGCACTGCAGGAGTATGAAATCAACAAAAACGGAGCAAGTGTTGGTCTAAGAAAGACCGACAAAAATTAAGTGGATGTGACAAGAATGAATGCTATTTGAAATCTTGGTTCGACATCGCCAGTTTGACAATCGATACATCGACTGCGACTGTTCAATGAAGAGACTTTAATGCGCCGGCGGGTTGCGCTTCATGCGCATGAATGAAAATCTGTCTGCCGAGGTATTAATATTTTTACTTACTTTTGAACGTGTGTTACTTTATATGGTACCAAAATAACATTCTTGCCAACGAGACGGGTCTTTTCGTTCACTTTCATTATTAAATTTTGCGCTTGCGCGTATAAACAATTATATTTTGCGAATTATAACCAAGGAAGTGTAGTCATATATGGTTTAGTGATCTGCCATATTGGAATCGGTATTTCTGGAGTTGATTGCGAGTTGATTGTGTAGAGCAACGTGTGTGTGAGCGGTGTTTGCGTGGAAAGAGAGGGTTGCAGTTTACTTGCTAGCTAGGAATGCGTTCAGTATCGACCCACGCGCCCTGCGATTGAGGCTTTCATGTAAACTACCGATGTCGCATGGTAACAGAATAATTCTCGGTCGTAGAAGTCAGAAGCCACATTAATATGGCATATAATTTTCCGGGTATGCCATCCACACCAATGCCTCCTATGGGTAAGACTTAACCATATTATTCTGTTGGGTATACTTCAAAAATATAGCTTTGAATTAATATGGAAAAATATCAGCGCAGACTTTTGCCATAAATGTTCTTCGTTTAATTTACAGGAATGGGACCGATGGGACCTCTGGGCCCAATGCCTGGCCCACAAGGATTCATGGAATTGACCGCACAGACTGCGATGGGTCCAGGTTTCCCTCCTTTACCACCTCAAATATCTATTCCAGGGATGAATGATTCTCCTCTTGAGTTTAGTACAAACAAAAATCAACCTCCGATGGCCAGAGAGAGCACCGATGATAGTAATGATAGAAGAAGCGATAAAGGTGACAACCGGAGGGATAGAGATAGAGAAAGGGAGCGAGAAAGAGAGAACCGAGATGGTGGACGCAGGTTTGAAAAATTTCATCAATATTCATATGCATTATACGAAATACTTGGAAAGTTAGCCGAAATTTTTTAACATCAGGTTGAGAAGTGACCGAGGAGAGAGGAGGGAGCGTGAAAGAGATAGACGAGATGATAGAAATGATAGAGATAGGCGAGATGAACGGCGAACTGAAGAAAGAAACAATTCAATTTCTAGTCATAATAACTGCAATACCAATGGCAGTGAAAACCCACCTTCAAATACCAGTACAGGTGGAACATCGCACACACCAAATATGGGTCCCCAAATGGATCCTCCAACAGGAGTGTGGGGTATGGGCGTAGGATATTCTATGATGGGTATGGGACCCATGGGTCCCATGGGTCCAATGATGGGTGAGATGGCTCTGGGACATCATATGGGCCATGGTTACGGACCAATGGGAATGGGAATGATGCCACATGATGGTGCAATGCTAGGGGCTCAGATGCTTGGCCCTGAGCAAATAATGAACGATGCCGCAGCACAGATAATGTCAGGAGCACTGCCACCTCCGCCAGCAGGACCTCAAGGAACAAAAGAAATAATTCATTGCAAGAGCTGTACATTATTTCCTCCAAACCCTAATGCTCCACCTCCAACTACAAGAGAAAGACCTCCCGGTTGCAGGACCATTTTTGTAGGAGGTATGACTGATAGATTATTTTCTACATTTGTTAGACATTTGTAATCATGAAGATGATCAAAATTGTTACAGGACTTCCGGAAAATATTACCGAGGCTGTTATTCAAGAAATATTTGAGCGTTGTGGTGAAATCACGACGTTGCGCCTGTCGAAGAAGAATTTTTGCCATATCCGATTCGTCTTAGAGGCTAGTGTAGACGCAGCTATTTACCTGTCAGGGTACAGAGTCCGGCTCGGTTCTAGCGGAGATGCTGCTAATACCGGACGACTCCATGTTGACTTTGCTCAGGTAGAAACTAGTTAAATTTTTTGCTTGCATTGAAATCTGCCAAGCTTCATCTTCCGATCTACTTCCACTTTCATTGTACTTCAAACTTTGCACAGGCAAGGGATGATCAGTATGAGTGGGAGTGCAGACAAAGACAATTGCAGAGAGAGCAACGGCACAGAGAGAGGGTAGAGAAAGAAAGGCAAAGGCCACCTTCTAGTCCGCCACCTGTGGTACACTACACAGATCACGAAGCATCTAACATATGTGAGAAAATTAAGCAGGACGACTCGTTTATGAAAGCTGTACAGGTCAGTAATATTGGTTATCATGTTGATCTAGAAATAAAGGAATTCTCTGACTAGCATCAAATACGAATGTTATAGGTGGTAGTAACTTGGTTAGAACGTGGCGACTGTGTGAAGCGCAACTCCAATACATTCTACTCAATGATTCAGTCGACGAATTCTCACGTTCGTCGGCTACTCACGGAAAAGGCATCTTATGAAGAGGAACTTCATAAAGCCAAGGAATTGATGAAGGGCAAGATGCAAGGCCTGCTAATTCAATGTAAGTGTGCTTATTGATTTATTTACCATTACTCAACGAATGCAATGCGATTCCGAAGTTTCAATTTCCCTGGTAAGTGTCTGCCATTCATTGTTGGGACTATCGCCGCACCATAACTTAACGTACTTTATTTCCAGCAGGCGTAAATTGAAACTGAGATCGATGTTAGCTATCACCTTTGTTTAGTGAATCGAAATTATACGACCCATTTGTCGAATGCAATCGATAACGCTTCCAAAAATATTCAGTTTATAAACAGACGTTGTGATAGGAAATTTTAAATTCCTCAAACTATTTATGACACATTAATATATCATACCAGTTCAGAGAATAAGAAAAGAGGGTGGTGGTGAATTCTGTGTTGAAACATAAAGTAAATCCATAGCAAGCAAAAGAATAGGTTGCAATTCAATTACTCTCGATGGAAAATAATTGATGTGGCTTCAGATATAGTCTTATGTTATTAATTGGCTTGCAATACTAAGAACGTGCTATGCGATCACCATTGCGATTATTAGCTTACAATTAGTTGTGACTCACTTTAACAGTTGAAGAACCTAGGAGATAATAAGGTGGGTGAAGACAATTTTTGATTCTAGTCTCCCTCTGCTCGTTCAAGATCAAATTTGCAGTTCTCCAGATATTGATTTTTTTAAACCACATAGAATATTCAAGAATTGCATGCTTGGGGACTCCAAGAATTATATGGTGTTGGGCATTACGGTTTTTATACATCACCCAGTTTCAGACTGGCATTCATGTGGTTAACAACCATAGATAATATGATCTTATGCTATTGCCATTCAAAACTGGTATCCACGATTGTTTTCGAAGAAAATTACAGATTTTTACATACGCGATTAAAGTGTGTGTGCATAAAATATGAAAAACATGATTGTCTTACATCGTTCTGTGATCGCATAAATTATAGTCTGAAACTATCGTGAGATCGCCATAGTTCATCAAGGCATACTGGATACTAGGGTGGACTTGAAAAATGTGTGAAGCAAAATATTCAAATTTATTAAACTGCTGTTAAGTTATTTTTATCAAACTAGCAACGACACCGATGACTTCTGTGATTATTCTGTGGGCACTCATTGGACATCACAGCACATTCAAAAATAAAAAGTGTTTTCATGTTGTAAAGTAGGCATAATTTTGAACCAACTACTTAACAAAGCTCATAGGCAAAGCTCTAACTGATGTGCCATTGCCTTTGCAAAATTTTTATTACGGATGGTCTTCATAAATGTAATGAATCTCTTCTCCCGAAATTATAGTATTTCAATCGTACATCTTTGTCTGTGTCTTTTGCCCATGAGCTGTGCAGAGTAACTGAAAGGTCAAGGTAAAAGATTCGCCTGCCCTGGCATGAGAAGAGGAAGGGCCCTGGAGAATCCCTCTGTTTCTTCGATCTTTGGATATACCTTTGTTAGAAAACTACAACTAAATGCATACAGTACAGTATAAAATCTCAGTTTCGAGTCAAGTAGGGTGTACAATAGAGGATTTGTTGTGTTCTTGTATGCGACATGCAACATCCGCATCATCAACAGTCAGTCAGATCGAACGTGTGTTCACGGCGGCGAGTCACAAGAAGGTCTGGGACCACTTCACCAAGGCTCAAAGGAAGAATATTGAGATGTGGAAGAAACAGTCTTCGGTATGTAAATACACTCACACTGACATACCTAGTGTCCCAAATAGTTTAACGTATTAACAATGGATAATCAAAAGGTTTGGCCCAGGCTCGGTGCTCAAATCTGAAAATTCATCATATAGCCCTCGAGTGTTGTTAAATTGCATGACAATCAATACTATCCTGATCTCTATGAATATTGTCGATCAAAAACTCTTAAGAGTTGGAAGAGATCTAGGTATACTTTCATGTCACGCGTTAGTATAACATCAATCTGCTTCCTTTTTGATTACATACGATTTAAAAACTTCAAAAATTCATTAATTTGCACGTGTAGAGATTTGCCTCTGAAAAAAAATAACTTCAGATAGATCGCACTCTAAATTATTTTAATCAAGTAAAATCGCCTCGGTCAAACTGGCTCATACAAAGGGACACTAGCTTTGGATACTGGAAAACTATTCACCAATTGAACTATACAATTTTGCATTGTGCAATGCATATACCGATGCAATATTTAGCTTAAAGAAAAAAAAGAATAACTTTGAATACAGATAATACGCAGGTAAGTGGAATTGAGAGAACACAAAAACTTGTGTTAACGACAACCAGACAGTCAGACACGTTTTCCACACGACATAATTTGTCTCTGGCAATTCGCTAAGAAACGAGAAGGTAAAATATTTTAGCTCGGAGTCGGTCAGTCGCAGGATATCAGGCATAGAAGGTAATAATGGTATAGATCGAGCTCTGAAATCTATATGGAAAGATACGAGGATCATTTACTGCCATAAGTGACACGGATTACCAGTGAAATGAAAATTCGACACTGCTTGAAAAGTTTTATTGACTAGTATATTTATTTCTGTACTTCAGAAGCATTCTAAGTATGAAATTCCCAGCTAATTATATTTATTGTTGAGGTAAGCAAGGAGAATAATCGCATAAAAATGAGTAGCACCTGCATATGAGGCACATGGACTGTGTGATTCTTACAGAAAACTCAACATTTAAAGCTTTTAAATTAACGAGAATAACGAGGTCGACTGCGCAGCAATATCCAACCTGAAGTTGAACAGTAATCCTAGTTACATCAACTAATAATATTGCATCAAGAATATCATTTGAATTCTGAAGTGCAGAAAAGATTTATATCTGTTTGCTCGACGCAAAGTACACCTCTCTTATTTGTCAAGTAAATGATGAATTTGCATACGATCCAGTAGTACTCAGCAACATGGTACATGGCCAAACTGTAAATACCTATACAATGTCATTATCCATGTGCAAAAATCACTTTACCAATAGGAACTTTTATATACATATGAACAGTCAGGCCATGTATAAACGTGTTATACCAATAAGTAGCCTTCTAGCGATGGACTGTGTATAAATGTCACTTTCCCATGTAGCCAAGTGATCAAATTCTCAGTACAAATATTGTACTTTGCCTAGCTACAGGGTGTGCATGCCAGTGATTGTACTAGTACGTCTTGGAACATGTGAATTTATGCACGTCCGAATTTCATGGAATTTCATCGCAGGAAATAAAAGCAGTACAGCTGGAAGATGCCTTGATGGAAGGCGAGGGAGAGATGGATGTTTCCGATTCAGAGGATGAGCCTCAACGGAAAAAAACTCGCAGTCAATCCGAAGCCAATGACGATGTCGAGAGGTTGCAAAATTTGAAAGAAGAGAATGATAGTTTACGATGTCAACTAGAGGCGTATAAAAATGAGGTTTGTATGCCAGCAAGTTTAAAAAAATTATCGTGAACTATGAGATATCCGTGGGAATTATCAATTTTTTGATCATTTGTTATAGGTGGATCTTTTGAAATCCGAAACAAAAGCGGACCTCGACGCGAAAGACAAGCAAATGAAAATGTTGCAACAGACGCTAAAGGGGATGCAAGAACAGCTCATGCAATCCAAGAAACAACAGGTGCAGGACGATCAGAAAATAAAAGACTTGACTATAAAATTGAATGCTACGAAAAAGGACGATCCTCCAGAAAGTGAAATAATTACATTAGACAAAGATGATGACGTCAATGAAGAACCCAGACCTCCCAAACCACCGATGCTACTCCCTGGCTGTGTGCAAGTCAATCAAAAAGATGCCAAACTAATTGGTGAGAAAACTATATAATACATAATAGATCTTTGTATAACCAGTTATTTTACGGCTTTAATTTTTCCATTATCTGTACACAGGCTTAATAGCAACGTTTTTACATATTCATCCATTTGGCGCTAGTGTGGATTACGTATGGTCCTATTTACAAAAGATGGAACCTGGGCTTAGGCCAAATGAAGTCGAAACACTCATGCAACGATTTCCACAAGTTTTCAAACAAGAATTATCTGGCATTGGTGCAAATATGGAAAGGCGCTGGCAGTTCTCCGGCTTTAACGTTTACCGTGCGCATTGAAATTCCGTGTAACGTCACTTGCGCTCGTTGCATAAGAACGGGTTTTCTAGCTCACATGGATATGACAAGTATATTGGCTAGACAACATCAATCTCCTATGAGAGCATTGAAAACTTGATAGACAAAACTGTAAATACTATATAATAATATCTTTACGAAAGTATCCAACAAACACAATTTGGAAGTGACTCATGAACTCATGTAGCTAACATAAGCATTAGTTAGTGTCTGTTATGTCTGATGTTATTAGTTCGAATCTTTGGAAATCGTATTCCGCGAGAAAATCTTTTGTTGTACCTATAGTTTGGAAGATCGCGCTATTTTATTTTTATGTACAAGTACGTAGATTTTCTTCTCGAAACCATGAGGATTTATTGTATCTTTAGTTTCAATTAGTGACAGAATATTTGTCATAGAGAACACTAGGCAAATATTAGATGTGAACGGTACGTTTCCTATTTCTATTCGTAATACTTGTCTACTTTCTATGCCTCGAATTTTAACGTACGTACCAATCGCAGTCTGCTGTGACAAGACAATGTCTGATCAGAGGTATGAAAGGCCAAAGCCTGTATGTTTGATTATAAGGAACTAAGAATTGTATTAGTCAATGAAATGATCTGTCCTCTTGCTTTATAGTCAAATGTAAGTAGAATTTATTGATAGAAAAGTAAGTATTAATGTGAGGCTGATGATTGGGAAGAGATTAATTTATCGGAGATCGCGATTACAGAAGCGTATAAACTGGCCAATTCATATTTACTAAATTCTGTCATTGTGCCATTATAGAAGTAACATAATTGATTATTTATATATTACATTTATTGTAAATTGAGCATGAAACTATTTGTACGAATTTGAACTAATCCATATCGGTACACGGAATATATAAATCCAAATACCTGGACAACAGCAGAGTCAACTATCATTTTTCTCCTGTGATTTTCCAGGCGATATCTCGAGTCAGAAAATCAATTAAAATTTTCAGTGACTAAACCTTTGATTTTGAAGTAATGCCACTTTGCATACTTACGCTAATTATCAGTAAAATAAATTGTATTATACATTCAAACTATGTAATAATTCGTTGTACTTATTTGTTCTGTAACCATCCCAGCCTATTTGATCCCAACATCGGGATTGACAAATTAATTTTCAATTTTTAATCCCAACATCGGAATTAAAAAATAATTTTTTACAAATGTTGGTTTGTTGGGATTCGCGCCTCACATAGCTGCAATCGTGCACACGCTCGCTTACAGTGCGGTGTATGTCCTATCATTGATACCTATCTATACTCAATGGTCCTATCTACATTCAACGGTGTATGTGCGTCCATGAACCCGACCAACCCGAATATACCCATTGCACCCATTGCTTCGGTCATTGGGATCCGCCATTATTAGGCTACCAATAAAAATCAGTCTTGTGGTGGCACATGATTCTGTTTTCATTAGGTGCTCCGGTGCGTTTCTACAAAAACAAACCCTGTAAAACACAGCCTTCGACCGTTCCTTCAACGTTGAAGATCCTGTATTCAATCATAACCTAAAAATAACGCCGGTGTTCACGTAATATTTCAGAATGGATTACCAGAAACGTAAAAGAAATTATTTTTCGATAAACCATAACTCACAGAAAAAGCGTAGACAGTTCAACTTAGAACCTGGTATGAGAGGTTTTTTTTGCACGTGCAATTTTCACGAAAAAGATTGTGTGCGCGAGGCGTATAACGTTCTCGCTGAATTCGCAGACAATCTGTATGGTCCTGAAAAGGTATGGTTATTGATCAACTTATCGTGATGTTCTCAGTGCTAATTTCTGTAAGCTATTAAGTACGCATGTTTTTTCAATTTGTATTAATAAAATATGTTGAAAATATACTCTAGGCTAAACCGTCCACTGGTCCATCAGACGAAAAATCATCAACAAATGATAACTTGTCAGAAAATTGGCGCGACAAAGAATGCAAGGATGATGAGGACGAGGATATTTCAACAGCTTTGAAAAAAGAGGTTGCCGAACTGAAAGCCGAATCCGCAAAGCCAGCATCACAGCGTCGTTTTCAAGTAAGCGATCTATTGTCAGATTTGATGGGAGTACAGTAACGATATTTGTTTCCGAGCTCACGACTGACTCTGTACGCAGGTAGTAGATACTGGTGTAAAAAGTGTTGTATTCATAAGAACGACTTTGCCTGAACCTCTGGAAGTCGTTTCAACTATCGTTAAAGAATTAGATGAAACAAAAAAACAACGCACTAGGTTCTTGATGAGGCTACTGCCCATCGAAGTAGTGTGTAAAGCCTACATGGATGACATCAAATTGAAAGCTGATGCACTACTTGGAAAATATTTTACACAAGAACCAAAGACATTCTCCATTATAATGAAGTGAGTACACAAAGAGTTGATGAGGGTCAAAATTATCACTAATGATTTACACATGAAATCCTGTTTCATCTTAGTCGACACAGTAACAACAACATCAAACGGAATCATATAATTGAGGATCTTGCTGATATTATCACACAGAAAAATCCTGGAAATAAAGCAGACTTGAAAAATCCGGAACTCGCTGTTGTCGTAGAAGTGATACGTGGAGTATGTCTTCTCTCTGTAACACCAGATTACTACAAGTACAAAAAGTATAATTTACTTGAAATATGTGGAATCAAGGAATCTGACAAAAAAGTATGTGATTCAAAATTGGTAAATAAAAAGTTTCATCACTTATTCGAATTACTATGGTCCACTTTTTATACTACTGCAGGGATCCGATAGTACGGGATCGCAGGAACCGACTGATTCAAAACCAGAAGACGAAGTCGAAAAAACGGTTGATCCGAAAATCGAATCGACCAAGGAAGTAGAAAATATTGTAGCCACTAGTGACGACAAATAAGTGAAAGACCCAATCAGCCGTCTCTAACGTTTTCATCTTAAGAACTGAAAGAAAAATATTTTATTTTTTTACGAAAATCGTTCGTATCCGATACCTGAATATTATTGTTACTAACCAAGATTTGAACCAGTTATGATTTTAATTTAATTTTTTTTATAACGAAAAGAATATATACGTATGTATATATTATTTATTCGTCAAAACTCGTAGCAATAATCGTACTATATACTCTTACATTTGCAATAAAAGTTCAAAAAAATTGAAGGATCGTCTTTTGTTTGGCCTACCACTTTTTGTCATTAAAATTTCTTTCTCCTCTGGTCCTGCTAACCTTTAAACACGGCCATAGCAAATGGGTAACGAGATTGCGCCGCAATGGCAGTCAACTTACACCGTAAAAATACCATTGACTTTGGGTGGGTAACAGTCAGAGAGACATGACTAAATTACATAAAAATTGACAGGGTCTAAACGAACCTGTATCAACTTATAACGAGGCCGATCTAAAGGATTCTCTTCCATATAATGTGGACAAAAAATTTGAGAGGGTAACTAACGGCGAATCTTTGTCGAATACTTATTTGGAATTCAGAGAAAATGAGCAAAAATTAGGAATCCCGGATTCTGCGGCAGATAATCCGACAGAATTTTCGTCAAGTACCTATTATTCAATACAGCCATATTGCAAATACTTGCGAGCTTTATAATCTGCCAGCAGATAACTGCAAACGACATTATGAAGATAAATTAAAAGAGATTCAGGATAATTTGAGGTCCTTAGACGACAGCTTACACGAATCACGTGTCTTAGAAACAGAGCATACCTTGAGATACTCTCAGATCAAAGTCAAGAACATAAGCCTACAGGTCGATTTAGACGGAGCGAAAAAACGAAATAAAAATATGTTAAGTAAGTCAATTCCTCAGACCATCATTATTATCATTTAAGCTGACTCAACTTGTTTCGGAAGATCTTTTTCGTCAGAATGCCGCAGAAATAGGTTTCGGTCGCATAAAAACTTCTATCAACACATTGCCGGAATCGTTGAGAAAAGATGTCCAGCGTATATGGAGTCGGAAGTACATTTTTCAAAAAGTATTTCACCCAAACTGTTGTCAAATACGCCATGATATCTGATATTTGACAGGTACGACGATTTACTCGAACAAAATAACAGGCTGAAAGAAGACGTCGCCAGTAAGGAATGCACCCTAAAAACAAAAGATAGGGAGGTAATCGGTATTTGTAAGCAGAATTAGAAATTGAACATTTATTTGGTTGATCTTCTAGATCGAAGATCTTCAGCAGAGGCTACTTAACTTGGCTGAGGAGTTGATCCAACGAGAGACAACGATCGAAAAAATATGTACAAAATTTCTATCTTTGAAACAGCGAAAAGATGAACAGGAGGTTCAATTTAGAAGTTCTGTCGAAGCATTGCAGGTTTAAAAATTGCTTTTGTATCCAGTTTTTGTATTCTTGACCGAATTGAAAATTGTTAATATTATGTGTTGAGTACAGGACGCATTAAAAAAAGCTCAGAGTACTGCGGTGACGTCGAGTAGATCGGAAAGTTCAATTCTTCCAACCAAAGATGCTCTACTGGCTCGCGAAGCACGAAGATGTGATCGTTTAGCATACGAAAATTCTCTACTTCGTGCTCTTCTTCAAGACGCCAAACGTAGCTGTAGAAGCAGCCGGACCTCGTCAACGGTTTCTTTCTGCGACAAGAATTTCTGATAATTCCGTTGTACATACAATTTCGGATCTACACATTAACTGTACATAATTTTACCTGGTTTCGTTACGTCCCTGAATCATGATCATCATTATCATCAGAATGATAAAAGAATTCAGAAAGATGCTTTTATATTATAGTAATTCGTAAAAAAATAAAATAGTGTGTCGCATATGGGTGCCTGGTAATGTTACGTATTATTGGCAACTATATTTGTTTAAACCAATTACCCTTATTGGATGTGCCAGTTTTACTACTGAGGTGATTCTGATATATGAGTTGCTCGGTTTCCTTCTACCTTTATTGAATGCCTCGCAGCCCTGAAAACTACAATTGTGTACACTACCGTTATTTCGTAAGTAAAAATTTTCAGTTGAACAAAAGTCAGAAAGTGCGTCTCTGTGAATAAACACGAAAGTACAAAAGAACTCGTCATGTATAAATTGCCTTGAAGCATTTATTATCGTTCTAAATCTTATTCACTCAATGAATAGATGGAGTGGCGCTTCCGAGATGCATTTGATTTCACCCTCGTTAATGTTCTTCGTGGTCCAGATATGATGAATGGTAATAAAACCGATCACGAGCAGGAACTTATTGCTGAAAATCCAGCGGAGCTGGGAATCGTCACAGGACTTTTGACTACGGCTTGTATATCCAATCTAATGACCACTGTGATGAAGGTACGAATAATTTAAGCTTGGGTGATTCAGAGTCATGACATAAAGAAGCTACAAATAGTGAACTCTACTAAAAGAATTTAAAAGTGAAAAACTGCTGAACTTTATTTTTCAGGAAGATCTCTTTGAAGCGCCTCTCCAAATGGAGTACATCAGATTTAAAGTCATGTTTCATTTAATTTTGAACTTGGTGTCTTTTTTCGTGATATTGCCGACTGTTTTTTTGTGCCTCACAATCCTGTACGCCTACAGATGTACGATAAGTTGGGTGCTAAGAATTCAAGTAGGAGAGAAATTTCGAGGACTTTTAGATGGTACCGATTGCGTTTGGGCACTTGAAAGTTCAGCTTGTAAATCCATCATTAATATCTCCGCCACTCTAGAGACCAAAGGGTATACGAACGACCTTGATTTGATGGTAAAATTGAGAAGGTTGAGCGAACAGAGACTTCTCACTCCTGGAGAAAGTGAACTTGAAAAATTATCGTGCCTGCGTAAAAAGAAATATGGTTACTTTTACTGGGAAAAATGTAGCACTGTTGATATTGTGGAACATGTTAAATGGTTGGACACGATCATTGACGAGGATTTGGCTCAAGGGAAGCCTGACAATAACCGAGTGGACAGGATATTGTCAAAATTGTGTACTTTACCGTTACCGCAGGGGGATCAAGGCTCTTGGGAAATTTTGGTTGGCAGAAATTATGGTTATACGGACACAAAGCTTGATCGGTTGAAAAATATGGAGGAGGGATTAATTTTTCATGGGAAAATCAATGATCGCGGAAATGTTGCCAGGATACCGATCATTTTTCGGGTTCATCATACTCTTGGGGATGGATTCGCACTTTTTAAGCTCCTATTGTCAAAGATTGCGGATTCTCAGACTGTCCAGATTACATTCGAAGATAAACTGAAAGAAGCGAACACTGAGATATCGGTTCCAAATGAGGAACATGAAAGGAACGATCTCAAAATTGTTCTATTTCCTAATTTTAGTAACGAGTTCATGTTGCGAAATAATAAATACCTTCTCGGAGCTTCGATGCCTTTTAGTTTGACAATTAGTTCTCAGTTGAAAAAATATTTGGCGAAAAATGTACTGGCGAAACTAGGAAAGTTCTTGTCATTTAAGGAAGTCGAAGCTCTCTTTAGCATTGCTCTTTCTAAAGCGAAGAATTCTACCACACATTTCGTGGAGATTGTATCGTCTAATTTCTGCAAAATCTCCAAGGTCGTCGTAGTTCTCGTCAAGATGCCATCTTGTGTTGTGCATCAGGCACTTCGCAGCATGGATAACAGGTACTTTATTTAATTATTTTCATGACCTTGAGCTCTGGAACTTTCGAAGGAAATTATATTACATGTAAATGAATAATTACAGTGCACTGAATGTTTCACAATTATCTGGAGACAAAATCATCTCTTCTTGGATTGAGAGTGAGTCCAGTAAGGATATAAACGATGCTAAGCTTCTGACTAAAATCCAACAAATAAAAAATGCAACTGGTACGAGATTCGGTGATGTCATTCTGGCTGCATTATCGTCCAGTCTATACAAATATTTCGAACAGGTAAAGATTAGTGTCATTACACAGCTAGTTTCAAATTCTGCATCGTCTTAAACGAAGTACTTCGTTACATATAATCAATAAAAAATTTATGGTCAGGTCGGTGAATTTGCTCCAAAATCCTTATCGGTTGTGCTTCCATCCCGAATGTCAGTTTCGACGAACAGTTTGGTTTTGGAGAATGGATTTTCGGTCGGATTGCTGCCTCTCTGTATTTCTGGGAGTACAGAAGACGAGGCAAAGAACATTACGAAAAAAAACCTCACGATATTGGAGCGTCTTTTCGACGTTGCGCGGTCTTCGCATAAACTGAGAGGTGAACCGGATTACTTGATCAATTTCTGGGTGATGAAATGGGTCTCAGCGATATTGCCAGAAGTATTGTTACGACCGGTACTTGAAAGCCACAGTACTATTGTGTTCAGCAACATTCCGGGGCCCAGAGAAATTCAAATTCTTGGGCAACGTGTCGGAAGTATCGTATTTTGGGTCCCACATAGGTCGGTCTATCGTCATTGATTTTATATGGACAGATTATTGTTGTCGTGACATTAATCATAGTCTAATTTTTTGTTTTCTAATTTTTTTTTACAGGGGTACTACCGGAATCGGTGTTTCTGTGTTGAGTTATGGTGGAAATATGAACTTCGGGATTATGGCCGACAAAGCGATAATCAAAGATGACAGACTTTTGAGGGTTATTTTAGAAAACACTGTTGAAGAGATCAATAACTTGCATGAAACAATTTTTATGTCGCATTTTACTAAATCTCTGCACAATTTGAGCACAGCTTCCATGGTACACTGTAAGAACACAAGATGATTCACAAATGATGAGGACATCAATTATATTACATGCAGTTTCAGATTATGAAAGGAGTTGTTCAATTTTTTTTTCAGGAATCGGCGAGCTGTACGTATCACTATAGCCTGCACGATAATAATTCCAGTGTCTTTCCAAACGCATCGGCGCGGTCCGAATACAGCATGATTATATTAATTGTTAAACAAAGTAACAAGGATTCGAACAATCTATACCTGCCACACCAAAATGATATCGAAATAATTACGAGGCTCTTGTTACGATTCGTAGTATTCGTACGATGTTTTCTACGTATCTATTCACATCATATTTTTTACGCCGTTTGATGCATTGAAAAAAACTAATAAAAATCTCTATCCCTTAGTCCCAATATTGTGAAGATGCTGAGGCGAATTGGAAATGTTTGAAAAAAAAACTACATGAAAATAACTGATGAATGAAAAATCGATTCAGATTCTTTTTATGCAGAAGTGTGGAACTTGAATCATATTAGAGTCTATACAGTAGAATATCGATTAACATATCAACTTCAAATGGAAATATAAATTTTATGTACAACGATGCTAAAGCATTGCGCGTATTACTCTATAATTAATTGGAGGCGATTGTAGATCGCGATATGTTGTGATAAAAATGATAAAAATATATGGAAATAAATACAAGTCTTCAAGAGCTTTTAATATCAGTAATGAGGGCTGCACTCGTATAAAACGGTCAATTTGCAAACGTCTGATTCAGTTTTGGAACCACAAACACCTAAGATTCATCAATATGGTAAAAATGGAATTACTTGTAAGAGTGAAAATTTCCATGAAATATGTGTCTTGCGAAATACCGAGCGCAGTAACCGACCAAAACGTATTCTTATAACGCGTTGTGGCCGGTTTGTTCTTCAACGCGTTGTGGTTGGCTTATTTTTCTACCACAACGCGTTGTGTTTGATCTTTCTGCTGGTAACCGTATTTTATCTTTGAATCTAACATTCCATATATTGGGGATAGTACGTATCAGTCATGGACCAGAAGAAGAAGCTGACAAAGGTGACGGACATGTCATTGTTGAAAGTAACAACGCCGATAGTTTTGGTTTCGCGATCACTTGGAATGAATCCAAAATCTAGCCGGTACAAAATCTACACCGTATTCGTTATGGCGATTAATATATCACTATTATGCGCAGTTTGGGGATATTTTATAAAAAGAGATTACCTAATTATGATGCGGGTTACCGTATTGCTACGAGCTTTTCAAGACATCTGTCGTCTGATATTAGCGTTTTTTGTTTTGGCACCTTGCCTGTGGGATCCAAATAGGTAAGTTTATCAGAAAAAATTCATTATGATCATTGTACGTTGGCACGATCAAGATTTAGAGAAAATAATCATTGCCGAAATCTAGTCAAGTACGTGACTAATAAAATGATTTTCAGATTTATGATCCCATTAAAAGAATTGAGAATAGTTGATGCAGTTTTGAGAAGTTTAGGCGTATCCATGGACAACAAAAATACGTACAGGTAAGTTTTTGAAATTTTCGTTTCAATTAATTTCTGATCGGTAAAATATTCGGAAAATTGGATGTAGATTCGTCGACCGTTACAGTAATTTTCGAAAAATATTAAATAACCATATTGGCCAACCTGCACGGAGAAATGATCAGAAAAGTTTCAGGGCGGAAATGACGCACCTCATTTACTTCTGGCTATTACCTATGCTAGTTTGCATTTCGGATTTATCTCTGTACCTGCCACCAGTGGATAGTTATAGGTTCAAACCATTTTTGGGTGGCCGATTTTTCGCAGCGCTATCAATTTCAATTTGTGCCGCAGCAGACTCTTGTTTTGCCACTACACTTTACATCATCAGAGAACGATTCAGAGTGATAAATTCGATTTTACGTCGGAATGGAAATTATTCTGGTCAGAACTTGAGGGTCAAAGTTATACGAGTTTCGAGGTAATCAAACGAAAAATATTTATCTTTTCTATGATTAAGAAGAATTCTTTTTGAATTAGTGAAAATAGCGATGATATCGCTTTGAGGGAACTGAAGACATTGAGAAAACAGTATCACTTCTTGTGGAAAATCATAAAACAGGTAATTCGGCAGTAGAACATGGTGAAATTCGTTTTCATGGTTTCAATGAAACTTCTTTCTATGCAAAGTTTCTAACTGTTTAGGAATAAATCTAACAGACACTTCAATTTAAAATAATATTTTTTCAACTCCTGTCAAAGGTAAATATCTCCTATGGTCCTCACCTGCTCCTGGCAGCAACAAATTCATTAGTGATGATAACTGTCAAATTATGGGAGTGCTATTTCGCTCTAACACTTTCTACCCAATACGGCAGCAATTTTACTGTGTTTCATGATGTTGCCGGGAAAACCGTCTGGGCAATTTTTTACTTCATGAGATTATTCTGGTTAGCAAAAACATGCGAGTTAATGGTTGCCGAGGCGAAAATTACCATCGGTGTGGTTCAAGTTTTAGGAATGAAAGCAGACCATTGTTCGGCGACAAAAAGTGAGGTTCGGAAAATTCAATTCATTGTTAAACAATAATCATTTATTCCTATCTAACTTATCGTTAAATTTAGTATTGAAATTCTTGACTTGCTTTTGTATGATAAAGTTCTTAGTGTTGAACTATTTTTTTTACAGGTTCGAGATTTTTTGGTACAGCTGAAAACGGAAGTTCAAAATTTCTCGGCTTGCAGGTTCTTCGATTTTAACTTCAGATTAATCTGTGGTGTAAGTAACATATCCGCTATCAATTGCTACGATATTTTAGCAATAGAAACATCAACGTTTTATTTGTTTCCTCAGATGGTAAGTGCGGTCTGTACTTATCTTGTGATTTTGATACAAATGGGTGGATCTAATGCTCGTCGAGTAGCTGCAATTGAGGCGAATATCACTGGAATATAGTTCAGTAACCAAAATATCACATGAGGAAGAGTCGAAGAGAAAAAAGCTACACATGGCTAGGTTAATCATGAAAAGGGTGTGGATAGAACCGCTTAGATTGCTGTATAAAAATGTTATACTCGAATCAGGATTAGATAAATTTCAAAATTATGCAAGAACATAGTGCAGTACCACAATGGATCAACTGGTTAATAATAATTTTTATTGTGCAAAAATCAACTTGTCTCTATGTCTACTATAAAGGCATCTATTCACAGTACACGCTGTTAGTACAGAATTTGATATGAATTTCTGTATTAATGAATTGCAGATCCAAGCTCTTTTCCTAATTGAAAAGTGGGAAAACTTTCCTCTACTTATTGCTCGTTCAATGAATAAGTAAAATCAATTACCGGGCGTATGGTAATAATAATTCGCCGATGTTGTCGGCGCAGCGCTAATGTAATATGATAACGAATACATCTGATCGATTAAATGTACAAGCAATGAAACTTACAAATTGGAAATTATGTCATTGACAAATGATTCGATCACATCGACACAATTTAACATCTATGGAAATTACTTATTGCCTATACTTTGTAATAACATTTTATTTTTCTTTACTATTTTTTAAAACTCTATCGCGGTATATAGACACCAGGATTAAATTTGGAGATGGGTCAGTTTTCGAAGAACTGTTTCAGGATTCACATCTTAAAATTTTATTCAATTATCATCTAATTGTAAGTTATGAACAAAATGAAACCAATCGTTGGAGCCGAAAGAATGTCGTTATCCGATGCAACCAGGCCATTATTGGTGGCTACGCGTATGATTGGAATCAATCCAATATGCTGGCGGAGCAAAGTTTATCTGATAAT
Source organism: Athalia cordata (assembly GCA_963932425.1). Classification (NCBI taxonomy): domain Eukaryota; kingdom Metazoa; phylum Arthropoda; class Insecta; order Hymenoptera; family Athaliidae; genus Athalia; species Athalia cordata. Next base: position 29,909,769 of record OZ010626.1, on the reverse strand, counting down.
TTTTTGTGTGGCACAAACATTGGTATTTTATGAATCTGTGAATTACCATTATAAAATGGAAGTTGACAATTTTTGGTTCAGAGTTACTGTGCATGCTTTTAAAGACGGATCTCGCGCAGCTTCAGCATTTCTTGTCATCATCACGACATTTTTGAATCCAAGGAGGTATATCGAGTTAAATGAATTGTAAGTTTTCAAAACCTACGACTCATGAAAAAAAATGAACCATTTCAGATACTTGATACCTTTAGAGGACTTTTCTATTATCGACGCAACTTTAGAGAATTTTGGTGTACGTGGAAACAATGAAGGCACGTTTAGGTGAATATTTTTATTCGTTATCCTACTAATTCTCGATAAAGAAAGTTGGTTAGGTACCGAAACAAACAGGTTTGATTTGAAAAAAAGTTATCGAAATGATATTATGTGATCATAGTACAGCTAGGAGCTGGATAAATTACTCCACAAAGACACGCGAGAAAAACTGAAACTTGGGTTCTTAATGACTTAAATTTCACAGACCTGTGTTATTTTATTATGTATCTTGAATTTGCAACGGCAATAACATATCTAGAGAGATTTCAGGTGGCAAATGTTACAAATAATTTTTTTCGGCACGACACCATTCCTACTGTCCGTCTGGAATTTCTACGTTTACACCGAGCAGGCACGCGACGAATATTTCAATATGATGATCACGGGTCACATTTTCACCGTAACGTCATTGTTCAATTATGGACTACTAGATTGTTCCTTCTGCACTATTTTATCCATAATCAAAGAGCGATTAAGATTAATAAACTTGATCATTCATCGAGCCGGAAATCTTCGGCCAAGGGCAAACGTCGCAGAAATTTCCAGGTCAGAAATTTGCTAATGAAATTAATGAGATTTTCGTGAACTGAGGGGTTCGATGCATGTAATCAGTTCTAGACGGTGTTTTTTCATCCGAACTTAGTTTTAGCAAAATCACGGATGATATCGTATTCCGGAAACTGAAAATAATGAGAGAACAGTATCACGAACTGTGGGTCATTGCAACGCGAGTAAGTCGCTAAAATTGATAACAAAAAAAAAACCAATCATACAAAATTTTATCCCAAGTACAACTGTGTCCCGTTTTCATTTTTGTTTCTCTTTTTTCCCGTATACGAGGTGAATGAGGCTTACGGTTTGCACCTTCTTGTGGCAGCGATGACTTCATTGCTGATGATAACTGTCTTACTTTGGGAAGGTTACGCAGAAACAAATTCAAGTTACTCTGCCAATTGGATTGTCAGTGTGAAAATTGAATGGGCTATATTCATAACGACAAGATTATTTTTTTTGGCTCAAGCTTGCGAGTCTGTAGCGGACGAAGCAAAGATGACCTTCGTTGTTCTTCAGGATTTGACGATGAACGGGAACTGGCAATCCACGACGAAAAGTGAGGCAAGGATATTAAATGTATTTGTAACAATAATTATTTTTTAGTAACAGATTTCTTTTATTAGTCTGGTATATTCGAAATGATTGTGATTTTTATAGATTCAAGATTTTTTGATGCAGCATCAACTGGAAGTTCAAGACTTTACAGCGTGCAAATTTTTCGATGTTAACCGCACAATGGTCGGTGGTGTAAGTGATCATTACATCTAATTGTGAATATATAAAAGTGAGTCATTCTAAATCTCGAACGTGTTACCTCAACGATGTATTCCATTTTTCAGATTCTGAGCGCAGTTTCTACTTATCTCGTGATTCTGATTCAAATGGGAGAAGACGATAATTCCTAAAAAACGCCACAGGACCTTGTCACAAGCGAAATAATTACTGATGTAATTCTACTCATAGTCAGAAAAAAGTACTACTTTTCATCGAATAATTTGTACCATTGTAACAAAAAATGTAATTGTACCAACAGACTTAAAAGCGAATGTTGATTAATCGTCCGAATGGCAGAGGTCAAATCTACGAGAAAGGACTATCACCACAGTTTGCCGATTGAGCTTGTTAAATGGTTGGATAATTCAAGATTCGTTTTATTTTCGAGAAACATTTTTTTTCATAACACCTCATAATTTAGGGACAACGGATCAGATATGAGATATCGATTCCCGTAAGTATTTCTCGATGTCATTAGTAGGAGAAAGTTACGAACTAGAAAGAAGAGATATACATATCTGATCTATTAAGTATATTAAAAACCTCGTTCAGCGGTGAAGTTTGACGGATGATGCGTTAGCATTAACAAAATTAAAAATATGAAATGTGCTATAATTTGCATCGCCATCACTTTTTCTCATATCTGGAACAGTTGTCCTGGGATCTATTCACTAAACTAAAATCACGAGCGATGTTCCAATTTAGAAATAAGTATTTTTGATCGTTGATTTTATAACTTCAATTAAGAATTCGGTGTTCCACGTTGCTATAGACTTGAATAATTTGAAAAAAAAAAATAGAAACCGACGTTTGGGACGAAAATGAAGTTACCAAATGCCATCAGTCCCTTTTCGGTGGCTACACGACTTGTAGGAATCAACCCAATATCGCGTCGGTCGAAAGTTTACCTCATACTAGTATTCACATGTAGGTTGCTCCTGATTTTGAAAGCTTGGCATTACGAATTACGACAAGATTATAAAAATTTTTGGTTTACCGTGTTGGTGTACTCCATTCAAGATGGTTTGCGAGTGAGTTCGGATTTTGTTATAGTCATTACGACTTTTTTGGACCCAAAAAGGTAAATCGAGTTCAATATATCAGCAACATGCATAAAAAATTGAAGAAACATTCTAACATCATCATTTTCTAGATACATGATCCCATTAAAGGACTTTCAAATTCTCGATGAAACCTTGGAAAACCTTGGTATACACGTGGACGATACTGGCGCTTATAGGTGAATTATAAATTTACATCTTACCCTACCAATCATATAGGCAAAAAATAAAACAAAATTAAGGTGTAGGAAGAAAAAATGTGTCATTTTATGGTTACTTGGGATTATACATGTTTTTATGACGATTAACATTAAGAGGTAACGTTATTAACCGAAGGACTTTCAGGCTGCAAATTTTACATCTGGTCTTCTTCGGTGTGGTATCATTTCTGATGAGTGTGTGGCATTTTGACTCACTTGTACAACTGAACCGCGCCAGTGAATATCTTGGGATAGCGATGATGGTCAGCGCTTCGAGTTTAATGATAATTTATAGTTTTGTGGTAGTAGACTGCTCTTTCTGCACTATTTTATTAATTATCAGAAAGCGGTTCAAATTAATAAATATGATTATTTGTCGGGGAGAAAATCATAGGCCAAGGGCAAACGTCGAAGTCACCGAAAATCCCAGGTCAGAAAGGTGTCCCGAATCAATAATTTTCATAATCCGATTATTTTACTGCATAAAAATTATCGAACGAACAAATGCATGTTCTGACATTGATATATCTATGACTTTCCATCCTGACTCAATTTTAGCGAAATCACAGAGAATATCGTTTTACGGGAACTGAAAATGTTGAGAGAACAGTACCATGAATTGTGGGACATCTCAAGCCGGGTAAGTCTCTATAATTAAAGAAAGGCATAATTAAATAAAATAGGTGAGCCATCGAAGAAAAAGATCAAACTTCAATAACTTCAACAATCAGAGACGTCACGATAGTAATAATGTCATCTGTTGAAAAAGCGAGAAAATAAAATTCACTGTCAATCAACCGCGTTTATTCATTTATTTATCTTTTTTATTTTTGCTTTCATAAGGTGAATGAGGCCTTTGGTCTGCATCTTCTTGTGACTGTGGCTGCTTCGTTGACGATAGTAACTGTTAGCCTTTGGCAAGCCTATACACTATCAACGAATGATGTTCATAACTTAGGGGCTATTGGTTCGCAAATATTCTGGGCCGTATTTTACACAATGAGGTTATTCCTTTTGGCCCAAGTTTGCGAGTTCACATTAACCGAAGCAAAGGTTACAGGTATTGTTCTCCAGGAGTTACTGATGAAAGGGGAATGCTGCAGCACGACGGAAAGTGAGGTAACAAAATGCATTTCAATCTAAAGTTTCAATCGAATGTCTGGCATTTGCTTGTGTCTAACAGCGAAAGAAAAAAAAATTCGTGATATGTAAATGCATGGTTTTTTTTCTATAGATTCGAGATTTCTTATCGCAGCATCAGCTGGAAGTTCAAGAATTTACTGCGTGCAAGTTTTTTGAAGTTAACAGTAAAATGGTCCATGATGTGAGTGATTGTCACACGTCATTTCAAATCTCAAGCGAGTTACCTCAACGGTGTATTTTATTTTTCAGATTCTAAACGCAGCTTCTACCTATCTCGTTATCCTGATACAAATAGGGACAGACGATGATTCCTGAAAAAAAAACAAACATCGACGCAATCTTACCCACAAAGGACTAAAATAAGTTAATCGAAGAATAAAGTTTATTCAAATAATATGAGTTTATCAATGCAAGAAAAACAAAAGTTCAAATACGTATGGGCGAAAAATCAAAACTACGTATTGCTTAATCTTTAGAATATCTGAGATTAAAACTCTTGGACAATTGGAAATTTGTCTTGTTTTTGACGCACCCATCGATTTTCAATGTTTACTGAGTCTCTGGGACCAAGCTATGGCATGAAAAATAATATAGTGAGGCTTTTACAATGATCTAGTACGTCATCTCAGAGATGCACTCAACATATTTGAGCATTTTTTTCAAACGCGATAAATGTTACTTCAACGCAAGCCACGTTTAGCTGGGATGAATTAATGAGATATATCGATTTTCACATGTACTTTTGACGTTATCAGACGGCTGGATGTTATTATGTGTAGAAACAAAGATATCTGATCCATTAGGTGTATTGAAACACGTGTTTGGTCGTGGAGTTTGATATATCATCCGAACAAATTTTTATTGTCATTATATTTTTCGTACATTGCATCAGCTGTACCGGGACTACTAAACTCAAATTTTGACTACTTTTGATCGGTCACATTACAATTCAAATTAAAAATAGATTCGCACTGCTTTATAGAACCAATGATCAAAAAGAAATAAACATTGTATACCGGAATGAAGTTGTCCAATTCCATCAGCCCCTTATTGGTGGCTATGCGACTTTTTGGAATCAACCCAATACCCTCCCCAGAATGGTGTTGGCTTAAAATTCAACTCGTACTTCTTTTCATAATAAAAATTTTCCTTGTTAGCAAAATTTGGATATTTTATTCAAGAAAGGATTCCGATCATTTTCGGTTCAAGACATTTGTCCATAATTTGAAAGATATCTGTGACATAATATCGGCGGCCATAGACTTCATGTTGACCTTTCTGAATTCGAAAAGGTAAATCAACTTCAATACATACGTAATAAGTTATGGAAAAAAATTCTCATTCAAACATGTTCAATTCTCCAGATATACGATCCCCTTAAACGACTTCGAAATCATCGACGAAGCCTTGGAAAATTTCGGTATTTGCGCAAACAACAAAAACACCTATAGGTAAGTGCGTTCGTTTATATTACTGATCATAGATTAGGGAAAAAATGAAAGTAAGCATCGAAAAAATGATGTGGCAGTCGATTGATTGCATCTTATTTTTAGTGACGATAAATTACTCGAAGACTTTTCAGGCTCCTAATTTTGCAATTGGTATCCTTTGGTGTGATACCAGTTCTGTTGAGTGTTTTTCACTTCTACACTCTCGCCATAAGAAAAGATGGAAACGAATATAACGCAGTAGCGTTTATGTCCGGCGTTTCGATCATAATGATTACGTATGGCTATAGGGTGATAGATTGCTCCATTTGTACCAATTTGTCGATAATAAGAGAACGTTTTAAAGTAATAAACGGGATTATTCGTCGGATGGACAATCATGGAGCGAAGGCAAACATCGCGAAGAGGGTAGTTTCCAGGTTTGAATTATTGAACGATTTTAATGATCACATTGACATTTTGCATAAAACCTATCGATCAAATGAAAAAATAATTAAACTCCAAGTAAAAATCAGCAAATTGATTCACCTCACTTTCTGTGTGATTTTATTTAAGAAATAACTTGCTTCTAGCGGAGTGACGGATGATGTTATTTTTCAAAATTTGAAAATATTGAGAGAACGCTATCACGAATTGTGGGACATCGCGAACCAGGTAAGTTTTTCTACTCAAAAAATAAAGGAAAATCAAGCTCCGGTCACTTCAGTCTCTATATTACTTATATCAATGATTTCTTGGTCCAAGATAGATGAAGCTTACGGTCCACATATTCTCATGGCAGCAGCGACTACGTTGGTGATGGTAACTGTCTCACTCTGGGAAGCTTCTCCACTAATGAAGTCTGACATGAATAGTGCAGACTTTGTGTTCCTTAGTGCAAAAGTTTCCTGGGCCATATTCGCTGTAACATGTTTAATTCTTCTGACTGAGGCTTGCGAATCTACAGTATCCGAAGCAAAGGTTACTTCTGTTGTACTGCAGGAGTTGATGATGAAGGGGAACCATAACTCCACTACGATGGATGAGGTGAGGATAAATATTGCTATGAATTTTCCAACAAAAATTCCAGATCAGTCTCGAATATGAAAAAAGCTCATGATTTTAACTCCTCATTTATTCCTTTATGTTATATCATTTTTCTGTCCGACAGATTCGAGATTTCTTGATGCAGCTTGAACTGGAAGTTCATGATTTCTCTGCATGCCGATTTTTTGATATCAACGGTAGAATGGTCCATAGTGTAAGTTACGCCGTAGTACTGACAAAAAATTTGTTTTATGTATTGTATTTTTCAGCTGGTAGGCGCAGTGTCTACTTACCTCATAATTTTGATACAAATGACTGATGACTAAGATATTTCTTCAAGGACGAAGAGGACTCCGTCACAAGACTAATTCAAATTCGCAATATTGTATGCGCGTGAAAAGTTTGGATAGTCAATAAAATAAAAAAAGTAGAGAAAAAATTAATAGAGAAATAGAATATCTGTACCTCTTTATGATATGTCATAAGAATAGTAATCAATTAAATTATAAAAACTGCATTAAGTTTTTTTTCATCGATCTCGTTGTTCTGATAGAAACATAGTTAGGTGATGAGATGATTAGTAGACATGCGAAATATTGATACACGCGTACCCATAAAAAAATTTCATAGTGTAGAAATTAATATTTATGATTGTAACGAATATTGCACTTACTCTACGGGATTCAAAAATTAAGTTTCATCAATCGTTTGTATTGCTGTTCATTCAGCTGATTCGACGATTCGGAAGTTGGTTTTTATTTTTGGACATACCGCTTAATTCATGACGCGAGTTGGGGTTTCAAGATCACGCGATTGAATAACGAATCCCATTTAAAGCTGCACAGCTTAAATTTAGCGTTTGATGAATAAATTAGATATTGATGCTCACATACACTTGTTGACGGCATGAGAGCATTAGTGTTAGTCCTGAAAACTGAGATATCTGATCCATCAAGTGTATTACAAACCCCATTCGTTGGCAGTTTGATAAGTTATCAGATACAGCAATACCATAATTTAGAATGTGAAACGTACTATTTTCCGTGGTCATTATTTTTTTCGTTCTTTGGTCAGCTATGCCGGCATGCACATACTAAATTTTAATACTGCGGCGGTCCTAATAATAAGTATTTTTGATCATTAATCTTACAATTTTTATTGTACATTAATTCAGGTTATTATCGACCCAATCAACAAGAAGAATCCAACGTTAAGGACCAAAATGAAATTGTCAGACGTCATCAATCCCTCACGGGTGGCGTTGCAAATCTTTGGAATCAACCCAAGATCGTGGTGGGCCAAAGTGTACCTCGCATCAATATTAATATTTGACATATCCCTGATTTTAAATGTTTACAAACTGTATTTTGAGCGTTTGGGGGATAACTTCTGGTTCAATACATGTGTGCATATGGTGAGAGACCTGTCTCGCACAAGTTCGTGGTTCGCCATCGTCGTAACGACGTTACTGAACCCAAAAAGGTGAAATCAGTACGATGCATACAGCAAGTTTGAGAAACGATGCGTCATTCAAACATAATCAATTTCAGATATGAGATCCCGATAAATGACTTCATTCTAATTGATGGAACTTTAAAAAATTTGGGAGCACAAGTAAACAACAATGCCACCCATAGGTGAGTACGTTCCTTTATGTTTCTACCATAACTTGAATGTCGAAAAGATAAAAGAAAAAAAAGATGTGGTCACTTAAATCACATCATGCAGACGATGGCAACAAAATACCAATCGCTCGAGGAATTTCAGGCATCTAATGGTACGGATGGCCTTCTTCGGTGCGGTACCAATTCTATTGACTGTGTCAAACTTCTACATTTACGTTGCAAGTGAAATCGATGATGCATCTTACAAACCAGCAATAATGGGTGGCATTTTAAACCTAATTATTACCTATTCCTACGGTGTAACAGACTGCTCCTTTTGTCTTGTTTTATCGATAATCAGAGAGAGGTTCAAAGCGATACATGGGGTCATTCGTCAGATGAGCAATTGTAGAGCACTGGCAAATTTCAGGGTCATAGAATTTTCCAGGTGAGAAAGTTGCAAAAATGAGTATTCATTCTAAGATAAGTATGAGCAAACTAATCAGTTAATTTTGCTAATAATTTTATGCCCTAATTTGATTTCAGTGGAATAAAGGATGATGTTGTTTTCCGGGAACTAGAAATATTGAGAGAACAGTATCACGAATTGTGGCTAATCGCGAGCCGGGTGAGTTAATTTATCTGAAAAGCAAAATTAAATTATGTAGCGGTCATTACAGTTACAATCCATCTATAAAATCAACTCATCAGAAAACATATAATGATTAATTTTACTTCAGCAACTTAGTCATCTCAATGAAAATTGTGTCTTCTCTTTGTTCAAGGCAAATGAAGCTTACGATATCTACCTTCTTTTCATAGTGCCGAACACGTTGGTGACTTCAACTGTCTTGCTTTGGGAAACTCATACAGTATTCAGAACTGCGGATAACACAGGCATCAGTTATGCCAGCACGAGAATTGTCTGGGCGGTGTTTCTTGCAATTATTTTACTTATTTTAGTTCGAGCTTGTGACTCTACAGTATCCGAAGCAAGAGTTACTTCTGTTGTACTTCAGGAGTTGATGATGAAAGGGAACCATAACTCCAAGACGATAGATGAGGTAAGGATAAATATTACTACGAATGTTCCGACCAAGATTTCAGATAATCCCATAATCCTGAAAAAGCTCATGATTTTCGAATCTTATCGTTTTTGTAGATTCGAGATTTCTTGATGCAAATTGAACTGGAAGTTCATGATTTTTCTGCATGTCGGTTTTTTAGCGTCAACGCTGAAATTATCTGCAGCGTAAGTAATCGTGACTCATTATTGATGTAAAATTTGACGTAAAGTTTGTCACTTAGTCGGTATTTCATGTAATTCAGGTGTTGGGGGCAGTGTCTACTTATTTAGTTATTTTAATACAAATGGGTGATGACGATTCCTTGTAGAAGTCGAATAGGACTCTATCACAAGACTAATATTCAAATTCACGATTTTGTGCCCGCAGAAAAACTTTCAAGAGTCGTTGAAATAATATGTACAGTTGCTAAAAAAACCACACTTGTTTTTAATGTAGAAATTATACGAAAGAATCAAATAAAATGATTCGAAAATCAATCAATACAATTAAGTGCAGAAGTATTGGTACAATCTACCCGAAAACCGAGCGTTCATCCAAGTTGTACATTTGACTGAAGTGAAATCTGCAGCGCATGATCACAGTCTGTTTCTTGAGCTTGTTGAATATTTTGAATCATCCGAAATTTGAAACAATAATTGTTTAATAAAATGAACCTCAACTACTCCCGATTGAAAATCATGCCTTTATACTAGTTAGATTTCTGCGACAGCAGATGATAAAAGAGTAGTATTCAACGATTTGTACGAAGGAAAAGAAACGGCCAAAAGACAATATCGAATAGGGTGTTCAAGAAGGAAAAACGAACCTTGGCACGAGGTTTGATCCGCGGGGAGTTTGACCTACCGGCCAAGTTTTTGGCTCTAAAGTTTTTTTCTTTCAAATATTTCTCTCTTCTCCGTCTCAAACTGCAGTCGCTACTGTAAGAGTCGGACGACAGGTCAAGTTCCTCTGAGGTAGATTCGCGGAATTGATCCATCTTCAGGGTTCTATGGAAATTTTGAAATTTTGAATTATCGCGTCACTGAATGTAAAGTATGACGTAAGAAATTGTTCAGAAAATTCTCTCGTTCGATTATAACAAGGTGATAAATTTGGAGCAATGTAGTTTGGTTGCTGTGTAATCTTTGAGAATTACTTCGACCATCCGGCAGGGGATCGGGTTTCTGGAGAACTTCTTGCGTCGCTCCATGAATCCTGCAAATTGTCGCGTATGCTCAGTTTTAAATTGAGAGTCTCTCTCTGATCGTTGCAAGAGCGGCAGGGTTTTCCTGGTGGTAATATTTTTTGCGAAGACATCTTGGACGATGGTGAATAATGATCACCTGCGTCGATGACCAAGGTCCTTGGAGATTCCAAACAAGGTTTATTTACTATCTGAGTATCGGCGAATTGTTCCTTCCGCAAATTGACTCTGATGAAAATAAATACCGCCTTAATTGAGTTTTGAGTCATCCGTTGATCGCCCGCTAAAAGTCGACCAGGAAGTAAAGGTCAACTTACAAATGTCCAGATACTTTTGATGCTGAAGATTTGACTTCAACTCCAAATGCTTGAAAGTGATGGACATGTCGTAACTTTTCGCATGTTTTTCGTAACACATCTTCTTTCGGCTCTCTAGCGAAATTGCTAATTAAATGAAAATGGTGAAGTTCAAATGTTAGGACTTCCAAATTTGAGTGAATGTGGTCTTTTAGTACAAGATTCACGATTTGAAATATAATTTGATTTTTAGATCAAATAAAACCATTAAATTTGGTTATGTATGAATGCGAATTCATTGTGGAAGAAGTTATGAATTCACATCAAGTTTGATCACGGAAACGAGCTTACTTTTTCGGACCTCGTCGAGGAATGTAAATTGGACGGGTAGGCAAACATTTCTTTGAGTTTCTTTTCGAAGGAAGCGGGGCAATCTAGAATACATTAGTGGCATGCCACGCTAATGTTACAAATAATGTCAGACAAATAGCTTTCCTACAGTCATAGATAGAACACAAAATATATAAAGGAAAATAAGTTACTGGGAAAACTTTTGCTGTGGCACTGGCAATTTTAGTAGACCTTGGAATTTTGCTACTTTTATTGCCATCCAAAACCGACGAATTCACGACTTTTCGTTTAAGTGAATCCTTCAGGTTGGTTTTTGGTTTCTGAAGATTTTGCTTGGGTTTTTCATGACGAGCGAGAATAGGAATTTGTTCGTGCTTCTTCACATCACTACTTTGATTTATTACATGCTCGCACGAATCCTTCGAACAAATATCGTATCCCATGCAGATGATTTTTGGATTCAACTAATGCATAATTATCATAGAGTTATCATACCTTGAGCTCCACAGCTGCGCTCTTCAACTCGATAGTTTGACATGTTGATCTTACTGCATCCTGCTGCTTAGAATCACAAATGCTTTCCGTATCTGACGTCAATTTTTCTATCGTTTGTACAAACGTAGTTTTCAGAGTATTTGACTCTTTTCCCAGATCCTGCAACGTCACTTCATATTTTCCTGGATGGCGACAGTCTTTGACAGGAGTTACTTCAGCTTCGTTTTCATCATCGTGATCGGTGTCGCGGAACTCTGATGGACTCGTAACAGCTTCGTAATTGTAGGAAGCGATTTCAGCACTTGGAGAAATTTCCAGTACCACGTTACTACGTTGTCGACTTTTGACCCCAACACGCACGTTCGTGCCACCTTGTTTTTTGCTCATAGTTGCGCGGTCATTCCGATTCTTACAGTTACCTTGATTTGCTCCTCAGCATCCACAATTGATATGCGGTTTTAAAAAGACTCCTATTACGAATGAACGATGAATTTTGGTATACTTTAGGAAATTGGTGGGAAAGAAATCATAGAAAAATGATAAACGAAGAACATAGGGGGCGAGAGATGACGCATACCTGGATGTGAATAGAGCCTTCGGGTTCCCGAAGCACCTTCAGTTTGGACGGAAATAATTAACTCAGAAAAAATTGACTTAGAAATTTGAATCAACATTCAAGGCTTAACCTTGCATTTAATATTTGTCGGATATTACATTGCCAAATTTTTTTAGTTGCTCGGAATTACTGCAAAATCTTCGTGAGGAGTGTTATTAATTTTGAATTGAAACGAGGTGGCTGTCCGTAGGACATTCGGCGAAATTAGGAAGTTTTAGTTATTGAAGCTTATTTTAAAATTCGGAAAGACGCGAATATTTCATCATATTTTGACACCACACGACAGCTGGACAAACCATTGCTTGTCATTTGTCATCATAAAATAGCGCGCCAATTTGCGCTCCGTGCACAAAGTGAGTTGCTGGGATAGAATCCATTTTTGATTTTTTTTTCATACTAAAAGAATGCATACTAATTACGTGCAAAATTTCAGTTTTATGCAACGCAATGTTTCGTTTCAATCGTTGTGGGGTGTCCTTTTACTTTGATCGCATTTTTTATTCATATCGAGCTACAAAATATCAATACTACGTACTGACGTGTGTAAAAATACTTCAACTTACCAATAGGACGCGTTCTCGTAATCGATTGGTTGGATATTAACAACATAGAAATTAATATTTTATCTAACGTAATTTAAAACAAAATTCAGTAGATCCTATTGTAAAGATTAGAGCACAACTATAAACAAGACTGATCTCGATTGAAAAGAGAGAGAACTCTCAAAATCGTTGTAATTTCGAACGTCGTGAGCGATTACGTAATTTGTACATATGGTTACAAATGCTTCGCATTAAAATCGTCCGTTAATTTGTTTTTAGCTCATAATTTATGCACCACTCATATCCGATTCGATATCATTTTATTATCGTACTATTCGATTCTGCAGTAATAACCTAAATACAAAAGCAGCGATTTTTTCGTATGCTGAAAACATGAGAGCAGCCGTCAATACTGTTTGCAGAAGTTTCGCTTCCATTCCTCTGTACAATCCACTAACTCCGTGTTTCCTGGAACAGGTGCATATATGGATTTCAATATCAGGTTAATTTACGCTGACACGTACTGCTTAAGTAAATATCCAATAATAAACAAACGCGATTTTATACGTGATAATTAAATACAACGCGACATGCTTAAATAATTATTGGTCAATATGACGCCATTCTTCATACATAATATTCAAGTACGTGCAAACTCACTTCAAAATGTAAAGAAGAATCTGAAGGGTCCCAGCGTTGGGTGATAAATTGTGGTAGTTATGGCCGTGCTGAAAAAATAGAATGACATAGTTTTATTTTATTTTATTCTTTGCATAGATTCTAAATTGAAGGTCATTAGGTTAACGTGGTCACTTCATCAAAGGTCTTTGATAATCAGCACAACTGCGTGAATTGAATTGTGACATTGACAAAAGAGCGAAATTGAATGAAATATGAACTTGAAAATCTTACCCTGAGTTTAGTTTGAGCCAATTGTAAGGGGTAAGTCACAGTAGTTGCGACAGTTTTTGCCACTGCCCCAATGAGAAAAAAGACGATCGCGGGCGGTGCGGTTGCGCCACAAATTTTTCCAATTCGTCTCTTTATGGCCTCGTAGGTCATGAATTGTATGGCGGGATTTGATACCAACAATAAACTTGGGAATGTTCCAGCCCAAAGTTTTTGGATACCCTCAGTTTTCCATATGTGAATAATTCCCTCTGTAGATAAAATATTATTCATCTGAAATTAGCCAAAGTAATAAGCACAAGCAGAGAAAAATCCATTCAGTTTCCAATACTCGCGGTCGCGTGGATGACAATATTCTAGATTAGATATGCAAAGTCCAAAACCGAAAATTAGTGGAGGTAATAAAGAATGACTGAAGAAATTTCGACAATTATTCATAAATTTTTATCTTCTGCAATTCCAAACAAGTTAATAGATTTTAGCCTTAAAATTTTTTCGATATATTCCATCAATTCTATCGCGAATTAATAGAACTTTCATGACTTCAAAGACGATTGTGAATCAGTGAATATCGTGTCTGTGGAAATTTATTTACAATAACTTGACGAGTCTGTAAAAAGGCTCTCCGGTTTCATGTGTCGTGATTTACACAAGTTCGTTTTGAATTTCAAATATCAAAGTGTTTTTCTGTAAATGTTGAAACATGCTTACCGTAAAGCGTATTGAATTCGCTTTTGCTCTGTTCACTGTACGACTCGATTCCTTTCATCTTTAGCCTCGTGTTGACGACCCATAATGGAGTCGTCGTTAGAACGTTAATTACACCTGAACGCAAATGAAAAAATCTTCAACGTCAAAGCGTAACTTGCGTGTATAGACGGTAAACAGTAATTGGTTTTAAGTCGAGAGAAAATCTCTGAAATATTAGACACGATTCAAGCAATTAATCTCACCAGCGATCGATGCCATGAGGAGATCATTTCCGGCGCTTTGGTGCCGGGAACTTCTTAGAATTTTGAGACCATGAAATGTGTAAAAGTAAACGAAGTTACTGGCACATAGACTTTGAAGTACCGGAACTATTCCTCTGTATAACGTCAAGCTGTAAAATGCGATTGATTATCATCATGATTATTATTATTGCATAATATTTCTATACTTGAAAAAAAAAATAATTCATATTGACTAAACTAATTTACAAAAACTCTATATCTGTCGGCATTTTCGCACTTGTGACACAATATTTCACACATCAAATAAATAACAACTATTCGAGAGTCGTGCGGATCGAGCTTGGAATCATAGGAAGTATGTAAATAATTTATTTAGCGTTTCTTTAACAATTTTTATGCTCAATATTCATGATTCCCTTACAGCTAAGTGTATAATACATGTATTTATGTACGTTTCAAAGTGGTACGCGGATATTATAATATTGGTTCTTATTTATTACGACCAATGAGATTTAAACCTCACACACTATTGAAACAAGCGCAATAAGTTTCAGCTACCATAATTCAAAATTTTGTTTTAATTTTTTTTGATGATAAGATAAATCATGATTAAGTTATGAAGCTATACATGGTATGAGCAAATCAGCGACTAAAACTTACAATCCTTCCTTTGCGATCAGTTCTCGTATAATAGCCAGCGTGTTTTTAGACTCGTGGCCTTCTTCGACTGAAAAAGAAAAAAGTTGACTATTATATAAGTGTATGCTTCTGTATGGAACTTACCGGATTGGAATAATTTTACATTTGTAGAGTAAGTCGATAATCGAGTTAGCGCGTATGTCAGCGTATTATGCGAGTAGCTACGGTTATGTATATTATGTAATTTGAAAAATTTCCCACACATAATTTTGTGTGTTTATTGTTATCGGTATCATTCTTTACGTCCATTGTTCGAAACAGTTGATTTCACAGTCGATTTATTGAATTCTATTTTTGTAAAAATTACTAGTTATTGAAGGATAAAGTATGTGAAGAATACATGAATTTCAAATAACCCATAATTGAAGTCTCAATTCAATTTTTTCGTTCAACAAATAAACAACGTTCCTATTCACATTATACATATCACTTCATATGATACGAAACTTATCATTTTTCCTCTATGAAATTTTCGCATAACTATTTTTTGCAATTTATGCTTACATGTATGCAGATTACCGCCACAAATCAAATAGAATTCAAACGAAGATCTTGCTGAATAGATAATATCTTTTTTTTAACTGTACAAAGGTCAGTTTTACTGTTTTTCCAGTATGATCTGTCAGCAGTATAAAAATTGCTAGAAGTAAACCTGCAGTGATTTAAATTTTTTCTATACTCACTTTGTAGTCTACTGCGTACGGTATCCAGAGGGAAAAATGTCGTCATCGCCACAACACTTCCCTGTAAGAAAAAAGAAGAAAAATAGAAATTGATGAATTACATGATTGTAGGAATAAATATCATTTCAAGTGGAAGAATATTCAGATTTTATACTCACCGCTGCACCCGAAAGAGCGTGGACAAGAGTTTCGTAGGTAAAAACGTTATTGCTGTTTACCCGCCACGTCATTTTTAAAAATCGATAAAACGACGACGAACACAAGGACGTATAAACTTGGGGTTGATAACGTTTTACTCGAACCAAACCACTGTGCTAATAGTTCAATTCAATTTCTTTGATTTCATTTAATTCTGTGGCATTATTCTACGTTGATTTTGTATCACTGACGAAATTCATTTCCATTCAGATCTTGCGACCGATGAAATACTTGGCATTTAAAAAACTCTAAGTTTGAATAATCGGAGCACGACTGGCTGTTTTTTCAGTGAGAAAACTCGGTAATGTTGCACGAAAATTATCACATAAACAAAAGTAAAATTGCACCTATGCTGTGGCACCTTACGTAAGTCAGGGCTGCATCAACGTTTATATTGTTGTCGGCGATGAGGTCTTCGGAGACTTGCGCGTCGCGATGCTCGACCACCGGCTTTCACTTTCTGATTGAATAGAATCGTCTCCGTAGCTCATAGTGTTGTCGAAAAATTGTTAGCGCACACCACGTGTGGGATTCATTCTTTCCTTTCTCTTTATCGTTTTTTACCGAAGCTCGTTCAACTCATCGCGGTATCATGTGTTTAATGTGCAGTAGTACAACGCGTTTATAAACAGTTTCACGCTGTGAACTTGATGTAATATCAGCCATTTTATCCCCACTCGTAGAGATATCTATAATCAGACGCGCCTGCGTCTACGACACGTGATTTTTATCCTCTACGCTCATATCTAGGTCAATTATACTTGCATTTCATGGTCTGCAATGAAAGCAGGCACGTGTTTGGGATGATAACATGTTGGGAAAATCTTACTGAAAAATGTCAGTGCAGCTTGACAATTTTTTCTTGTTTCTTCTAAAGCATAATCGCTGTCATTGTCACAGATTTTTTCAATTCCTCATCAACAAACAAGCTGCAATTACGTGGTTAATTAGCTGGGCGATGAAGTTTCCGGAAATGATGAAAGAATTTGTTTTTCCTCATTAGAATTTTTTTATTACAACTGACATCATGATTGATGAGATGGAATGGAGGAATACGTATGAGTTAGTTGTACGTACGTCCTTCGCATGACTTGTAAGAATAATAAAAACCCGTTAGCAAAATGATAGCGAACTGTTGGTTACATTTACACATCATTGAAAAACACTATAGACTACGTACGTACGTACGTGTTTACATATAGGTAAACTAATATAGATTCTATTTGATTTTACAAATCACATCTGATCGTAGACAAGTATTGTTGTTGACGTATGTACCTTGGAATATTTGGTAAAATAATTAACGAATCGGTAGCGAATAATGATTAGTATACGTAATTTTTATAGACAGGTTTACAATGCGTTTTAGGATTAGAGAAAAAGCGAAAGGTTAATAGAGATTCCTTGTTTTTAATCGAATTCATCAATTGTACCGCATCCAATCGGCCTTTCATTTACATACGACTTTGCATTTTCAGTATAATTTTGCAAATTTCGGATTAGGTGTCCTCTCTCAGATGACGTGGACAGGTCGATATTTTTGGTACTATGCGGTCAAAAGGATCCCGTATATCGCGTTCGAATCCATTTTCCAGTGTTCTTCCAACAACTGATTTTATCGAATCATCATTTCGAGGGTCAAATATTTTCTTCGACGTACCGAACATTTCGTCCGTAGAGAAATTCAGTTTTTGGTTTTCCACTGAAACAGGATTCGAAATTTGTCTGGAATTGTTAGTCATCCATTTTGTTTCACAGTCTGCAACTATTTAAAAACTATGTAAAATTCATTGCTAGTTTCTTGTAAAGTTTATCGAAAGATAATACTGCGCAAATGATTGGGCTGAAAATGTCCGAAATGATATTCGACATTTCCGGTACCATTCTGGTTACATTTTGATTCTAAATATATAGTGTTTTGTACAATTGAAGATGAACTTTACGAACATGCCATGAAATTATCTTCACAATTTTCAAATTGGACACGTATTAAAATTTTGTTGCAACTAAATAATTTGATTGTCAACTTACCAGATCGTTTCAAATAATGTTCTTTCAAATGTCCTCCTTAAGCTCGTTATTTCTGTACTCAGAATGGTTGACCATATACATTATGAAAGGTTGCTCTCGAATTGAATCGACCAAATGTTCATCCATAATATCGTCAAAGAGCTGTGAGTTCATTTTGCAGTCTTTCAAAATTGTAAATGCCGGCGAGAAGTTGAAACGAGATCGCTCACCCGTATCGTCGCGCTGCATAATATTAACAGTGCGTTGATGATGCGCAGGTTACCATCTACGGACAAATCTTACAAGTACAAAAGTATCCGTTACTGCGCGAAACTTGATGCGCGCGATTGTACGTTATCGCGCCAATCACTGATATAAACCGTTCGTGTTATAAAGCGCTGACAACATCATTCTGAATTGCTGAAATTTTTTGAAAATCACCTAACGAAGCCAGGAGACAACAAAAATTCCGAATGCTTCGCATACTCTTTCAGCCATTTTTTAATTCAGCGTATACTCATGACTCTTTATTAATGATCGAATAATGACTTATTTCTTCTTTGATTCCTCGAATGGTCGATTAGACCGCTGTAAAGAGCATTTATTGTAGATAGAACATCGACCGATTGTTTAACTTGATGTAATTTAAAGAATGAGAGAAAAATATACCTTTTCAATAACGAAATCTGACGTGATATCCTGGTACTAAATGTACCCGAATAAAAAAGCAAACATACAAGCGGAGAAATGTTTTTTTTTGTTGGGCGTGAAATAACCCCGCTGCTTATTAAATCGCCTCAACATCTTCATAAAAAGTGGATTTTGGGATTGTCGTAAAGTTGTTTGTTCTTTTTTTGGGTATAGTGC
This sequence comes from Athalia cordata, assembly GCA_963932425.1. NCBI lineage: Eukaryota > Metazoa > Arthropoda > Insecta > Hymenoptera > Athaliidae > Athalia > Athalia cordata. The sequence continues at coordinate 29,890,753 of OZ010626.1, read as the reverse complement.
CACGTCCCATAGTTCCCGTGACTCCCGAGTGTGCCGTTTGAGAAAAATTTTCATAAAAAAACGTTCAACTTATAAGAGATAAGGGGTGAGACTTGACTCGGATCTACATATTTTCATACAATTCTTCTCCTCTCGTCAACATTGACGTCACTGGGATTTTCGTCATATGATTCACACTACTTACAGGATTCTACTGTAAGCGTTTTGCTCGTCAGACCTGATGGGAATTTTAGTTTTTCCGATAAGAGGTACCCTCAAGGGTCGTTGACTATTCCCTAACTTTTTTTATCCTCCTTCGACCTTCTGTCACAGTCACAGCATTCGGATATCCCATTCGTAACGTTAACCTTACGCCTGTAGATTCGACGCTAAGCCTGAAAAAGAAGCAAAAATGCAACCTAGCAATGTTGAAGTTGAAGGCAATCATGACATCGTCAAATATACCTCGGAAGCGTGTAGATTAGATCGATGTAAAGTAAATCCAGCGGATATACCAAGCTATGTGATTCCGAATTACCTTCTTGTTTGTCTTCAGAAAAATCAGTAAAACGTGCTCACTGAGATAATACAACGCCTCCAAACCCACTTTACGTTTTTCTTATATAAACTCGGTCTGGCTTACGGGCGAGCTTTGCGGCTTTCTTTACATCGCAATATGAACTTGGTGAGCCAGAAATGGAAAGTGGTGTGGATAAGAACCAACCGCAATTTGATCCGTACTTTTGAAAGTGTCAATTGACACTGAACAAATTCGTCAGCAGCCATCTGACTTATCATTTTTCGAAGCACACATGGAAGCTGAACTCAAACGGGAGTAAAAAATCTTAGAAGTTCACGATCATTTTAGAATCATTGAATTTTTTTGGCAAATTTTTAACGACTAATTACTAAAAGGGACTAATTAGGATCGTTGCCTGAAATTCTGATACATGGTCACTGTGGATTCGTGTAACTATTCGCGAGGCCATTATTACTTGCATCAACGGATTAGTGGACAATAATTTCCTAATAGATTTAGAGATCCACGTAGAGAACCCGAGAGAGTCGTATTGATTTCACATGAAACGTTGAAATAGTAGGCCGCGGCCGCTCCAACATTGAGGGTCCTCGTCGTTGGGTTACGGGGTGGTGAATATGGTAAGAAAGAGAGATCGGTCCAAAGAGAAAAAACCTGCTCCCTAGGAAGTAACCCTTTTTTTATTTATATATGTAGAGTTGCTCAGATACGTGTCGTTTGCGATGGTATAAAATAGAACTCCCCACAGTGAGAGAAAATGCAATCCCTAATGGATCCCTTTGGAATCAGAAAGAAATCCTATTCGGTTTCACGGTTTTGCTTCGATTTTCGACCGAATTTTTCGCTTTTCATCAAGGTATGCTATAAAATAATTTACTATCACCAAAAATAGGAACACAAGAGGACATTACGGTTTTTGATTCTGAACACGTTAGTGGACGTATTCTAGATGAAAATAAGCATATCGTTCTAGTGTGTTTTTATCCGGCTTATCAAATATATTAAAAAAAAAGAAAAAGCATCGTGGCACATCGCCGATAAGGGGTTACCTCAAGGGATATTATGGAGATTATTTGAAATTTCCCAAGAGCTGCGATAATAGCAATTAGCGCTCGGTTCCAATATTACTAAGGTTCGTGTATAAATTTCATTTAACATTCCGATCCTACGCAGACCCACCTTTCAACTTCCCTTGAGAATCGATATTATAAATACTTTTTAACTTGATGATTTCACTGTGTAATTAGTGCGTCCGTTATTATTGGGAGGAAAAAAAAAAATTATAACAACGATAATTTACACCATTATTTTTTTAAATATCTATACCGCGTTAACAATTGATGAATCATTTTGAAAAAAAAAATAAACAAATCAAAACAACTCGAAGAAAAATTTGAATTTGATAATCGTGAAAAGTTTGTCAAGGAAATGGTTTTCAGGATCCAACAAAGTATAAGACAGGCTTTATTTATATAAAATGCGAACACGTATACTGATATGAGTATCTTGATGATCGCAATAAAATTTTCGTAAGATGTACAAGTACGTTACGCAACTCGCTTATTAAATATTTTCATAATTTTTTTCTGGCATTGGTACATTTGGATTTAGCTATGATCAAGCACTAACGCATTATTTTTTTTTCGTCTTTTTAATCTTTCATCTTCGTCCGCGAATTTAACGAGCGAATAAATTTTCGAAATTTGACATTATTATACAAGTTCATCTAGCAAGTCAATATACTTAATGAGTATAGTATAATATCTGTTATACCTACAACGATGATGTTATTGCTTCAGTAAAATTGGGTGTGTATATTTTATAGTGTAATTAAATATTTCATATTTATGTCATAATTCTGTATAATAAATTAATTGTTATTACCACATACGGTATTTATCGAAAGATAATGAAAATTGATGTACGTATAATAAAATCAAACACCTTTAAACATCTATAGCGCACTAAAGCTGAAGAATAAACTATCAAATCAATCCAAATTAGAGATTAATAGATGACAAAATCTTCGACACTAATAAACTTATGCTAAAAGATTATTCTCGTCATTTTTAATTACATTTTCATTATTGATGTGAATAAAATCACGCTAACTATTATTGGAAATCGATTGTCAGTTTAAACGTGAATGATTTTCATTAAAAAAAAAAAACAAGAAAAAAATTTATCTATTTTATCTTCTCATAAAGATTATGCTCAATCTATTACAATTAGAAAATCCATTTGGCTCATAATATGCGTAGGCACAAGCTCGCTTAAATCGGTTGGTCAAAGCCACATGGTCAAGTTTAGTATATACGATAGAGAAAAATATTATATTTCAATGAAATATATTTGCGCGACATTGAAATTCAACTTGGCTATTGCTATATGACTATTAAAACACCAGCATCACCATCATCATTATCATCATCATCATTATCATCCTCATCAATATCAGCATTACGAATATTCTACATAATTTTTATTTCTATTATTGTTGTCATAATATAATTATTGTGTTTATTACTTCCTTTTTTTTTCAGCAACATTATTACTAAACTCGTTTCAATTATCTTTATGCAATTATTATTATCATTATTCTTAATATATATATATTTATATTATTTATAACGCAACAGTGATTCATTGGGTACGTTCTATAATTCATATCTCACGTGGGATGATGGAGGGGGAGAATGCTGAGAAATGTGTTTCTTTTTCCTTTCTGTTCTCGTTTTTTCATTCTTTCAGTAAGCGAAGATATCATTGTATAGTGCACGTTTTTCTAGTGTCCGAGGACCTCAATGTAATTCTTGAACCGGGAGTGTTGTTCTCGTTTCCGGTTCCCAAAGAGCACGTCTTTGTCCTCATGATCATAAGGTCCGTTCGAATGCTAGGGCGACGAACGTTCGGCGCTACAACACCGCAAGCGTCGCTCAAACGTCGCTTTATACTCAAAGTGGCTTTGTGTTTTGGCTGAAAAATGTCGCAAAAAATTTTAGTATACTCGGTATTCTCGACCTCTTGTCTTCCTCTTTAAGTTTAGCTTATAATCGTAGGGCAATTCTAAATTATCTTGAACCGAAATTATACAGCCATTCTATATGACTAATAAGCTACTTCAACCGTTTCAGGTAAGGTCGGACGTACGTCATCATCCCCCCTTTTGTTTTCTGTTGGTTTTTGTTCTGCAGTTTCGGAAAGTTTTAGGCAAAATCCCTCGAGAGAAATAGGTATATGATAGTGGTACGTACCTGTGAAGGCGGTAGCATAGTTGGTGAACCAAAGTTGAGAGGAACTTTTCGGTGATGGTTTGGTGCCATTTCTAAGGGTAATCCAGCGACGACAAAAAGTTGGTAGAATAGTTCATCGACGTGGTAATTTCGCTTGGCAGATACTTCAATGAAAACGCAACAGTCGTCCTGGGTCGTACAGTATTGTTGTGCCTCTTCTACTGTTACAGTTCTGATGGTGGAAAGAAGTTAGAATTAGTTCCCTTTATTAGCGAAAATTAACGTCTGCACCGGTGATATACTAGGCGGTACACGGATAATGTAACTCTTACTTTATGTCACGGTCGCATTTGTTCCCAGCTATAACCATTGGAACTTTCAGGTTTTGATGCCTTCTACCCTTTGCGCCCCCTTGAGTAGCGCTCATTTTTGTTTCTAAAATTGCTTCCCTTAGCCTTATGGCTTCCTCAAAGGACTCTCTGCTGTCCATACTAAACACTACGACGAAAAGATCACCTGAAATATGAAAAAGATCAGAACTCAGTATTTTGCTTGGTTGTTTTCTGAAAAATTTAAGTCATCCATTTCGAACGCGCGATTGGGTAAGAAGTCAAGATACAGAGAACAACGTTGAGCGACACCAACGCAATTGTAGTTTGGAATAGGGTCTTTCGTTGTTCGTTTGATTGCAACAAATACAGGGCCTTGTTTAACCGTAAATTCAAGTTCTTACGAGTAGAATCTCCTAGAGTTTTGGCCTGAGAAACAGCTCGCTCGACACTTTGAAATTCGAGTAGTATCTACTTGGTGGAAGTTTCCCACAAGTCTCAAAGCCGAACACAGAAGGACGAACGCAAATAAATTTGTACAACATATAGAAAGATAATGAAACTGTAAATTAGTTCTTTTTATAAATAAAGCTGAAAATAAAACTTTCCGAATGTCCTTTGATGAATTAAAGTTAAATAACAAAGCGTTGATACATTCCACATATTATTTGAATAAAAAAAATTCAAATTAAAATCAATTGGGAATCTTAATTTTCCAACCACCCTGATGTCGCATTTTCAGATAATTTTTTTTCGAATTGTTATTTACGAGGTTGTTTACGATTCGTTTGTCGAGGCTGTTTGAGATCACGGGAAATTATTTCTTGAAAACCGAAATAAAAAATAATAAAAAAAAAAAACGTAAGAGCGACAATAGGCAGCATATTTTAAAAGGACAATACCTCCACCACTTTTAGCATAAATAAAAAATCCTTCAGAATGCTCTGCAAATTTTCCCAGGGGAAAAGAGATACGTGAAAAATGAAGACGGAATATACCTATGTTATATACAAAAATATACATGTTTCTCAGTTCGAAGTGCTTTTACAAACAGAGATAAGATGCCTGTTTCATGCAGAGAAGTCTTGACGCTGTTCCACTTCTATTCCAGTCTGAAGATTGTGTATAAATTTCCTTTTTTATTACTACAATCTTGACGTACGGATCGCTGGACTTTCCTCATTTTTTTGACTCGCTAATTTGTTTCGTTTTTTTGTTCATTGCCTATATTTTCACCGTAAAAATTAGTCAGTTCAAAAAATGGAATCGGACCAAACGCGCTACTATCAAGATGATCGGAATAAGTTATATGGCAATTAAAATGGTTTACACAACGCTCTCACGCAAAATGATCGAAGGTATATATACTCTGTAGTACTATAAATATTACTCCGATGACTTAATTAACAACTGCCAACCGCAGTAATTTATTCATGTCATTTTATAGTTAAATTCGCCGCTTCGTTCACTCCGAAATGTGTGTTTTTTTTTTGTTAATTTTTTTATTTTCCTCTTCCTTTCTTGGTGTAAAGGCACCGCTTTTACAATTAGTTGTTGGGTACCAAATTGCTTTTCATAATTATTGTACGATGAAAAACGTTTGAGTAATTATTATGAAAATGAATACGAAGGTATAAGGTACTCTAAAAAATGGAAAAATACGACACTGAACCGGACTGAATAACTGACTGTTAGAAATACCTCGAGGGTTATTTGGAGGACTCATTTTTCATCTTTGGAACGATGAAATTTCGGGGGCACACCTTATAACCTGCAAAATTAATTCGCTCTCCCGAGTCAAATAAAAAGAAAAAAAAGGAAAAAGAAATGGAAACGAGGGAGAAGAAGACAAAATACACCAATCCACGGAGAAGAACGCCTTAAATTCATTTTAACCCTCAATAACTTATCGTTCCGTTCGTCCTTCGCACCATTGGCTACGGAAGTGAATATTGCAAAGTCATGTGAAGTAAAGATTACTAGTCTCGTTTCCGAGGCCGCAATATAAGGTGCACATAACAGAAGGCTGAATAACAAATGAACTCGATATCCAGAAAAGTTTATTACATCAGATTCGATGTTATAGAGCTTTCCGATATTGGAAACGAGCGTAGATGATTAAAATTCAAAAGATAAATCTTCCAACTGTCGAGTTCTGTGAAATATTAAACACCCCACAATCGGAGTTAGAATATTTAAGTAATACGATTAGCCGAGTTTACAATAACGCGTGTTTTCTTCCCTCTGACAATGACGATTAATATGTTCCAAATACCAAAATTATTCTCCGATTCCGTTAAATTATTTATCTCTCGTTAATTTTCACCTGCAAAGTCTTTGTCACCTCGAGGCCCTGTATATAGAAATATGGCGAAATACACGTGCGCGATATAACTTCAACCCTCCCCTATTATATTATATACGCAACGATGATTTACGTTCAAGGCTTCGGCTCACACACCAGATAAATGTATATAAGGCATATATACACGATTACGTGTATCTTGATGGGTCTACAAACACATACTCGAAGGCTACGTTCAATCAAACTTCACAAAGTACCTACAAACTAGCGTCGCGAGCTGCGAAACGAGATTCGCTCGAGCGTTCGTAATCGATCCATTCAATTTTCTTACACCAACACCAACACCAGCGCCACGTCTTCTTCTTCTTCTTCTTCTTCTTCTCCTTTTTTTTCTGCATGGTCTACGTAATCTCGTCATTCGCAACCCTGTGTGACCCATTCGCATAAAGGTCGTCGCTACGGTATATCGCATGTTCACCCCATAGCTCCTTTAGTAATCTTTTTCTCTTTTTTTTTCCCTGTTTTTATATGTACGTTTTCTCATATTATACCTTGGCTCGCGCTTCAATTTTCAAATTACATAACTCATTCGAGTGACTGCCTCTTTTTATTTGTCCTCACCTGCTACCCTTGCACCCTCAAAAGCACGTTCCATGGACATAGCAAACAATGTTCCAAACGTCCTACAAAATTTAAATTGGATAATTTTCCCACGAACCACGTCGACGCCGTATAATAACCATATAACAATTTCGGTAAACTTTACTAACCTGATCTACATAGCTTTGGTTTCCGAATAGTACTTATGTCGCAGACAATTGAAATTAGAAAAATCTTCTTCGAAAACCTAAAGAGCCAAGATCGATTCTTTTCTGAAACAATCTCATTTGTTCCCATGCCCCATCGCTGTTCGCAATATTTGAATCATTAAAAGCAAAGAAAAAAAAAAAAAAAAAACTGTGTGTTCAGAACTACTCGAGTTATCGAGTTATCTCAGAGTAGGGTGAAGAATTCTCTTGTAAGAAATTAAAATCTGAATAATAAAAATCTGCAGTTGACATCGTTATAATTGACGTTGAATTTTGGAAAGTGGTTGATATGAAGAACTTCCGATAAGTATTTCTAAACACCATTACACAGATCCAAATTCTCGTTCAAATTGAGATCCAAATTGAAATTAACCGATCGTGAGCTAAGACGCGCGGATGTTGAAAAGAGGCTTTCTAGCCGAGGATTAAGCAGGTATTGGAGAACGCTATATAGAGTCAACTTTGACTTTATGGGGTGGAGAGGAAAGGAGGGGGTTGAGAAGGTAAGCCCGGTTATCGAACGTTTTCGCTATTCAGACCCTCGCGCCTGCAATCCCCAGCCCGGTACAACTCTAGCCTTGCTCTTGGCTCGCCCGATCGTCAGCTCAACTTGTTGACTACTCAACAGCCCAAGTCTCGCCACCCACCTACCTATACTCTTGACCTAAGTGCGTAAACCTTTCACGCTTCACTAGAAAACTACTATCCTTTATAGCTACCACCACCGATGGCGATGGTGTAGAGAAATTTAGTTGGTTACCAATAAATTGGAGTTACATATGGGACAGATTATTCATGAAATAGTTGGACAGAACCACTTACTACAAGCTTCGTAAAAAAAGAAACAACTCTTGGAAAAGCTCTCATTAGAAGGGAGAAATCAATGGTAATAATATTTGAAAAATGATCGAAACGATTGCGTTGTTCAATACCACGATATATTTGACGTTGAAAAGGTTTAAATTGAAGAGTGAAAAGGTCCGATGTAAAACTATCCCCTTTATTTTCAAATCCCGCATAATTATATTTCATGGTGAATTTGTGTATGTATAGACAATATACCTAAATATGTCTGACTTTTGCAGTTTCGTTCGTTCATTTACAGTCTCGCGGGGATCATAAAGAACAGTTATTATGGCAAGTCGGTTTACTTGAATATGAAGGGAGTTTTGTAAGCGTCTGAGCATATAGAAGAAAAAAGAAGAAAGAAAAAGAAAAAAAACGAATAAGCAAAATGAAAATATATATAAAAACAAAAATTCTCCGTAATTAAAGTCGGGCATTTATAATTCAGCTGAGCGTCGTGGTACATTAAGACCGTGTAAACGGAGCCGCGAAGAGTCAAGAATTATGCGAGCAAACAACTGTGTTCAAAATTTGTTCGGAGTCTCAAGGGTATCTAAATAACCAGATATAATTTAAAGGTCAATGCAGGTTTTCTTTTTCTTTTTCTTCTTCAGTCAATTTACGAAAATTAAAGTTTAATTTTCGCCTCTATTTAAGGTTACCCATAACAACCCTATTTCGGTTGGCTGGATTGTACAAATAAAGAAGAAAAAAGCTTGTCTGCATCTTTTATAGCCATGATATTTTTGATTGAATGTAATTTTTTTTCTGTGTGCTCGGTAGTAAAAGTGGAAGATGAACAGGGAAAGTGATTTTTTTTTTTTTTCTTTAAATCTTAATACCTGTCAAAAATGATAATCTTCTCATTGCGGGGAAGGGGTGGTTTCCACTGGTGTCTAAAAGGTCCAGCTGATGAACCTCGCCTCTGATTCTGTACAACTTCCGGTGAAAGTCTTCGATCGTTGGCGTGTAGCTCTCCTCGAATTTGTTGGACAGGAACCTGGAATAAAAACCTTTAAGATTATCAAAAGTCCTTTTTATCGAATTAGGTCAACTGGAAGAAAAAGAAAAATCCCCAAAGGGTCAACTATACGAACGAATAACAGTTTTCCCATAAAACTTGAAAATGAAAATCTAAATCTTGTTACAAATTCTGGGAATGAAAAGTCTACCAAAAAGGAAAAAAAAAAGATCCTTTCTCGGTTCGCCAAGGGATTCTACCTTTTTGCTTCCGTTTCCTGGAGCCGTTTGCTATAGAAAATCTTTCCATATCACGTTCTCAATTTACATGATGCCGTCCGCTTATGGTTCGGCAAATTCTTCTTTTTATCCCTGATCTGAACATCAGTATACGTTGGATAAGATTCTTCCTTAAAAATTTTACGGTGACAATTGAAGCACGCGTGCTTTAGACGACATAAGCTGGATTTTTTGAACCGATAACTCATGGCTGGCTAGGAAATAGATCCTATTTCAGTTATGGTATATTTCTTGCGAAAATCACCCTCATAACCCACCGTACACATACGCGAATTCTATACAGACTTTCCGCTAAAATTCACGCTCTATATATTTTTCTCTCCTGCTATCCACATAACACTTCGGTGTACTCTGTATAAGATAGTAATAAAACTTGGGAGATTCACGCCTCACGTCACGTATACGGTAATATTGATCTCAGTACTTCGGAAATATCGGATGTGGAAAACAAACATTGAATAGTTACTTTGCTTGACCCGAAAATTGTTTACTCCTTTCCCGTTATATAAAAACGTCGTGATACATCGGATCAATGGAACATTTTTTCTTTTTTCTTTCTTTTTCTTCTCCGTGATAATGGAATCATCGAAAGTGTCAGTGCCGTTAGTTTGTGTTACTGAAATTTTCAATTCTCAATGGTTCTTCTTTAGAGATTTTTTTTTTTGTTAAACGCGTCATACCACGTGGATGAACATAGCCATTAGCTGATATAAACGGATTATAACTGCATTGAACAGGCCCCATGACGGTGATTCAAAATTGCGAGGCTTGTCACGGAAAATCAATTATATAGCGTTTAATTATACAGTAATCTATTCAAGGGTATCTCTTGCGGTTTACACACGGCTCATGTCAAAAGTCTTTCGCACAGAAATTTTGTAGAACTGATATTGATCGATTGATTGATTCATTGATTGATTGATTTCATTAGTGACTACAATATTTTAGATGATATACAAAATTTTGATCATATTCAAATCGCACATACTTGTACGAAAAATGAGATTTATTTTATTTTATATTATGGGGGAATTTCTATATCTTCAGCAATTATTAGTTGAAAAATGTATAATCGGCGTAAAATCGGAAACCTGTCGAAAATATTCACTGACATATTTTTGGTGTTTCAAAGCTTTCGGGATTGATGATGTTAATACGAGTGGCACGAGATACGAGGGATCATAATTGTGCTCTTGAAATCGACCTCATTGTCAATTAATGTCGTTACGACTGATGGAGGAGATAATAAACCCCGAAGAATTCAGGATCATGTAAAAAGAATGGGAATAAATCACAGAATATTCGAAAGTTCTAGGGATGATATAATTTATATTTAGAATATACAGAAATTAAGAAGTGTTCTCATAATATGTGATCGTTATAATATTCACGTGATATGGATATAATAATAATTAGTCCGATTAGTCCATTAGCATATCTTCCGGTTTCACCAGATGTGGGTATAATTATTCTTCGTAGCGGACGTGTTGCGCAATTTATGCCACCCCAAAGCTTTCATACAAACCTATTCGAGATCACGAACTGTTCGTGACCAAGGTTCATCTTTCCGCAGAGACTCACAATCAGGCAATCAGCAACAGAGTTTACCCTAATCTTGGCAATTATAACCACACTACGTGAATAGATAAGGTTTTGTTTTCTTGAAGATGCTACCATGAGCATTCCTCTAACAATTTTTCACCCAACCCCGAATTATCGGCATTCAAAGATAGTCGAAATTGAGATTTTTTTTTTGTTTTTGAGAACTTGTTTTCCCGTCACCGCAACGTTACGGGGGTTTCATATTTCGACAGTACAAAAGAAAAAGAAACACCATGTTCGCTAGTGCCGATCGATTTTAAAATGGACGATCGTATTGTAATGCCAGTGAAATTTATAGGCCAAAGAATGAATCTGATTTTCAAACGATTACCACTAAATGGTATTGTTGACATGTTCAAAGAAATCCAATGCTTGTGTTTGCGTTTGCCGATCACCCCTGTCATATAAGTTTCAACACTAAAAGCCTTGCATTGGGTTACGGATCGATGAATGTTACTTTCGAGAAGATATAAACTTTGACTCACCTGGCGACGATAGCTGTCTTTCCAACCCTAGCGCTTCCCAGGAGAACGAGACGATAGCAGTTGCGTGGTGGTGGTTTACAGGAATCTTCTTGAGACGAGGTAGATGCGGGACTTGGGCTGACGGCGACGGGCGGCATCTCCTCCCCCACCGCCTGCCCCCCACGACGTCCACGATCTCTTCCTCTGATACTGTTGTGACTTGGTTCACTATCGTTTGTACCACACAACCGCTGCATGCAGCACACAATTCGCCCGCACACCTCCAGCTGGAACAATCAATCGGTAAACAATTCGATATATTTACTTTTAATAACTTTTTACGTTTCACTCAAAGATTTCAACAATGGTAAGTCAGAATCGACTTGTCGAGTTTAAAAGTTCCAATGAAGTTTTCAATTTCGTATATGAACATGAATCTCAGAATTGCTGAGCGTATAAGTTTGTGTAGAGTCTTCTCGATGGTTTGGACAATCTTCACCAGTACAGCTTGATCAGTAGGTATACCATAGTTACAATACTCGAGCGTTACATTATTCTGATTCGTCGAATAAGATTTTCTAGTCAATAAGAAAACTGTCCTAGTTTCCACGCTCGCGCATTTAGTCTTATAGTCCTGAATACCAGCCAATATTCGTTGACTGTAATTGTATACATGTACAAAATATGCATGTTATCCGTTTAACGTCAGAAGTTTGAAGACTATAGAGACATTTGGATTGACATATCCGTTTTTGAAAGTTTTCGATGATATCCGTAGAGGAGATGTGGGAAAGAGATTACAATTCGAAAAGAGGAGCTTACGGGGATGGTCATGAGGATAGTTTGGTATCTCTGTTTCAAATGTAACTGTACGCCAAGTCTTTCTAATACCTGCAGTTGACGGATGAGTGGCTTTCAAACATATTCGAAACTTGCTGATAAAAGTCGCAAATTAAAACTTGATCCGATCTGTTATTGTACTAACTTCGCACACACTACTGCAAATTTTGGAACGCCTCGTTGGTCAAAGTGACCTTCAATTTTATAGTCAAGTGCGCAAAGCTGTATGGCTATAGTAATTTCACTTTTGATGTAGTTGGGGTTTGACGAGGATTCCATCTGCGGAGAATAGGTCACACAGAGAATTAGTGAAACTATTCCAACAGTTATTTTTTTTTAAGATCGTTCCCGACAGTTGCATGTGGTGGTTTTGAAAGCCTGCGGTGGTTTTAATCCAGAAAAACCTTTGAATCTGAATTCTTGTTGGAATAAAATTCGTAGGATTTCACAAAGTTCTTAAGCAAATCCTTGAGTTTTAATTTTATCGACTGACGAAGCCTATCGCTAAATGTCTTCTTACCGCAAGCCTGACCCAATTCCTGATTTTATAAAGGTGACTTATACCGTGATAAATACCAGGAAAAACGGAAAGATCTATCTCGAATAAACTTTTTACGATTTAAGGGCTTTTACGAGCTGAAAAGTTTTTTTTTTTCATTAATTATTGCCAAATGTTGAATGTCATAAATTCCCTGCAATCTTTAGAGTTCAGGATTAATTCAAATAATCGCACTTACAAAACATCAAGTCGAAGAAACCAAAAGTTAATTTTTCCCAGAATTCTCGAACATCTGCATTGATCCAATAAGTAATCTAAAACGTCGTCGTAGAAATACGCAGAGAAATTGTGTGCACCAGGTTTGGATAGTTTCACGAAAAAAAATCGCTCAACCACCTTTGAAATAGAAATGGCGACGTTCCGTTGGGAGAGCACAACTCAAGGTACTTGACAGATAAATAATAATCATCGCCCAACTCCGTCTCCGCGGGTCCCGCGTTGTATGGAAATGTAAAAAATGTAGAATATAAATCCTCTAGAAATCCCGAATAACAAACTCGTTCTAGAAAAGAATAGCAGCAATTACCCGCCTCGCCGTAAGTAAAACTGTCGTGTTCTAGTTTTCGCCGAAAATACTTCACCCACAAAATTATCGATACATAGAAAAACTTTTCTAAAAAAACAAATTCATCCGGTGTCCATTTCCACCAATCAAAATAAAATGAAATCAGGTGGTTATTCAAAATTTTCATTATAACCCAAAGTTTTACTATAACATTATCATAAATTTCAACGTTCCACTCCCTCAATAATTTTTCAATCAATGATTATTCACCGTACAGGTTTCATATGATGTATTTACCAATATTAAATTCGGTATAATGACGCGAGTTACAATTAGCGTAATCATTAAAACTTACCAATATGCACATGACATACGATACTAAAGTTCGCGCTAATGATGAACCAAAACATAATTAAAAAAAAAAAAAAAACTTGATATATTTATTTAAGAAAATAGATTCAGAGGTATAAAATTTCATCAATCAATATCCTACGAGTTTAAATGAAATAAGTCTATCTACATACATCGGACATTTCAGAACGCGCAGTCATTAGGCAGTTATGTCAATTTATTTCGATCTAATTAAATTAATGAACAAATTTTCAGTCGCAATATAGTATACTATACATGGTTGTTGAATATTTGTTCGATAAATTGTAATTATTGTGGACGTTACCTAAAATATCATTTCACCTTCTCATTGAGTGACATGACAGTTAGGATGTATGGAACACGTGTATCGGTAAAGTGTTTTAGATTTTGACAAGGAAAACCGTGTAGTGGTCGCGGACACGAACATGCCCTATCTAGACACATCTGGCCATCTATACGTATAGACCCATATCTGGATCCAACATAACCGATGAAAGCTGCTGTCAAACAACTGACGATGTCGTAATGGCAGCTCCTTCCGGCTGTGCAGTACTAATTCAGTTATAGGATACGTGCAGTTCATACAAAAAGAGAATAGAAATAAAATAGAAATACAAATACAAATAACTTGTCAGTATGGTTTATAAACTTACGCGTTAGAAGAGAGAAGAGAGAGAGAGAGAGAGAGGGAGAGAGCTTGCACGGTATAAAAAGTCACTGAATTTTTAAAATCCATCCACGGTTTATCAGGGTATATATATGTATACTGTTGAACTGTACGGGTAGATGTACTGGCTATAACGTTGAACGTTAGCTCAGTTTCTGTTAAAGGCTGAGGAAGGAAATCGACCCGTTCATCAGCCTACCGCAAATATTTTATGTTGAACAAACCCCGTTGTATATTTAAGTGTTAAAAATTTTATTCGATTGAAATGGTTTGGTGACTGAAGAATATGAACAAATGGTAAATTACCCTCCGGTATCACCGGAGAAGATGAAAAAAAAGAAAAGATACTAGTAGGTACATCGTTTGCGTTGATAATTTCATGTCCCGTCACCCTTCGCTGGGGCGAATATTTTTCATTGAAAAATATGTGCTTATGTATAACGTACATCCGCTTCAAGCTCGCTATACTCGCTGATTTGGGAAAGAAGATTAAAATCACATGAAAAATATCGTCATTCGAAAGTTACTTGTCTTGAATATCGAAAATTCATTACGAAAATCGTATCTTTGCTTAAATTTTTTTATCGTAGAATATCAAAATTTTATCCGGCTGAAAAACGTGAACAAGTATACATGCGGATATCCCCTAGGTACATATCTGCGATATGTCCTTATCTCTGTTTCGATCAATATATATTCAGTGAAACATTAAATCATAAGCATTCAGGCGACCTTGATCAATTTTCAACACTCCAGAGAATTAAATTACAGAATAACACTTGAGTGTATTTTATTGTCGACTCTCCACCTCGCGGGGTGAAGTATAGGTACTTTGCAACAGATATCGGTGAGTTGCTATATACCTACGCCCCACTGACCAATAAGAGTGAAAATGATCTGAAAGTAAGAGTCTGTCAACTTTTCCGAATGGTTTTTACCTCTTCCCTTCAACTTTTTGACTTTTTTTATCTCTACATTTTTTTTTCCCGCAAATCAGAGCCCGGGAAGCTTTAGGAAGTAGCTGATGCGATAAAGCATCAGTTAATTACCTATCGCTTCATGTTGGAACGGTTTTTTTTTTTTCATTTTTCATTTTCCACTTTTCTTCTTTTTATCATGACATTTTATGTAAAGATAGACGGCATATTTCTGCGGTGGTCATGAAATTACCGGATGACATAAATAGATGCGTGCGTTGAACGGAAAATAGTCCGATAACTAATGAAAAGGTTCTTCATATTTTCAATGGGGTCGTACACACGGTTAACCTAATGAATTTAATTCTCGGATGAGCTTCGCGGTGCGATAATTCTAAAAAAAAAGGGTTCAGAAAAACTTGAAGCGACGAATAACGAGCGATGAAAAGTACCCTGTGAAAAAAGAGAAGAGCATCGTGTACATGGGCTATTACCCAGCAGCAGCAGCAGCAGCAGCTGTTTAACAGAATGATTAATGTCATTCGTTTCTCATTGACAAAGTCTTCATCTCGCATTTCCTGTCTTATGCGCGACAAGAAGATCTTCCGCGCGTAAAAGCTGCTGGGTATCATGAAAGCACGGTGGCTGAACGCAAAACAAAAACCACCTCCCTCCCCGCCCCTTCTTCCTCTTCAACGGGTGAAAAGCTCTCGCTAAGCGCCCCCTTGGAAATCGCCTTCCTAGATTTAATTATACATGTACATATTGTACACGTAAGTATATACATATGTACAAGACAGCCTTCAACACGTTGATGACTACTTATAACTAACTATTGCTTTGTTTTATTCAACGGTAAATATACAGGGTGTGTTTTTGATTATTTTTTTGTTTACTCGAAGAACTGAAAAATGATCTAATTGTAGCGCTTCGGCAATGATGATCTGCGATTTTTTGTTGTTTCGAAAAAAATGTTCGACGAAAATGATTTGAAACTAATTTGAAGGGGGAAAATTTTCCGGATTTACATTATACGTGACTATTTTAGTTGAAATAAGATACCTTCGATTGAGTCGTTCAGGTCAAAGGTGGAAACTTGGTCGAATCTACAAGTTTTCTGTTTCAACGTGATATTGTTCGAAGAAATCGCCCAAAGGCTATCGGCCAGAAGGGTCCTCCAGGAGCGTCAGCATTCTCGAATAGCTGATACTGGATATATACCGAAGGTAAAGCGAGAACGAAGCGAAGGGACATGGAAGGCGTTTCTCAGGGTCTGAGTACCCAGCTGCTTAGTTATGGGCAATTCCAAATTGCGGAATGTTCAGAATCTAATCAATTTACGTACATCGTTTCCGTTCGAAATCTAAATTCTGTCGAATAACCTCGTTCAACGATTAACAGCGTGATTTTATGCTATCTAGAATATTTGGTTAAAACAAAGGTGGTTTCAAACTAGGAATTTAGCTTAATGTTTGACGCAGCTCTCTCATGCACCAAGATGTGAATTTTCTCTTATATCCACCGTTTTTTTTCCTACGTCGAGCGTATGACGAGATAAAAATTCGTCTTCTCGTAGTTGTCTTACCACCAGCTAGTACGGCAAGTATGTCGTCTTGGATTCGGTAAGTTTCTACTAAGGAACGGTTATATCAAGTTGAGAATTCTCGTTTAACTTGACTGCAGCGTGTTCCAATTACGCCAGCGAAACGGAAAAATTGGTTAATTATTTAATTAACTTCTAAGATTAATGATACCGAGTTCCGCGAAGGTCACCTCTCGGCGGATTCTTAAGCTCTGTTCTTCGGTGTATACATGTATACCCATTTCAAAGAAAAACAAAATTAAAAAGAATAAATAAAATAAAATGGAAAAACACTCGTTTTCTTAATTAACGCGAGAGCAGCGTTGGTTCCAGAGTGGGTGACAGAATCTTCCAGACGTTTACCCTGCTTTTTATACAAGTGGCGAAGCTGACGGGCCGTCGAGAGAAAATGGAACGATATAAATTTCTGAAAAAAAAAAGTTATGCGAGTTTTTCTCGGAGAACTACAAATTATTTACATTTCGAGCGTTTGCATTTGTTTATTCAGATCGTATAAATAATTGCGAGGAATTTAAGGTCGTGATAACGTAATACAGGGCCATTTTTATAATAAAATTTACTTGTTTCAAATACACCCTAACTCGATGAAACGATTTTCAGTAAGGTCGGCGGTTCCTATATACGAAGGAGTTTCGGCATGCCACTTTTCAAGTGAGTTATATGTTGGAAAATTTATAACGTAAGAACAGGTAGGTATATTGCGAAGAAGGGGAGAAAGTAGCTATTGGAAGAAGTTCTTAGAATATTATTAAAGACTTTCGATATTCAGAGAGAAAGCTACCGAGAAACCCTGTTTACAATTTATATCCTACCTGCTTATAGATTGGAACGCAGCATCCCTAAGAATTTATAAACCGCAAGAGTCGCCTGTAATTTGTTTTAAGGGTAGTTTATCAGAGTGATTATTATCAACGTGAAAAATGGCTACGAAAAGGAATACGAAAATCCGTCTCAGAGTTGGAATTTATTCAGTAAGTATAACAAATTACTTCCCTTCGAAAAAACGAATGTATGAAATTTTTTGAAAATTTTTAAGCATCCAAGGGAGTTGATATCTTGTTATTATTACGAAGTACGTGCTTGAATTCAGCTTTGAAATATATTGGAGAGCGTCAACACGTATATAGATTTAGAGAGAAAACAAGCGTGCTCGAGTTCTACAAGCCATGTGATAATTGACGAGAGTTCGAAGGATGTTTTTTAGGACGTGTTAGTCACGTTTGAGCGGTCCGAATTTCCGGATACCGTTACTGCGGAGGATGAGAGAAGGTTTGTTTGCTGCTGACGAGACGAGGGACATGTTCCCATTAGTGATCCTAATCACATCGTGGAAAGAGAATGAAGTACGCGGACACCAAGTGGAATTAATTATCCCAGAGTCCGACGGTAATTTTTGATCGTTGAAAATTTTCGCGCGAACAATTCTGGCCGGAAGACGCACAAGTATCAAAAGAATCATACACGGATAGGGTCATTTTAAATGAGAAGAATACGAAAAGCTGTTGAGACTTATTGTAATAAAATTTTAAAAAACTGATGCGAACAACGTATAAAATTGATATACCCATACAATAGAAGTTGAGATTGTCAGAGGTCTTGAACAACTTGTTTTTTAAATCCTGTAATAAACGGGCATGGTATAGATATGATAATATCGTTACTTTCTCAGCTACCACGATCTTATGACTAGACATAAAAATGAAACACTCTTGAATCAATTTTGAAAGATTATCACATTACCCATGATGTGATTGGTATCGTTTTCAAAAGTACTTCAGGAATTGCTCCGAAGCCACTTGCCGTTTGCATATAATGTGATGGTTGAACACGAACACGTATGCAGTAATATCTAGATAATTTTTCATCCAGATAAAATACTTCCTATCACAAGTTGCAATTTCTTCCCCTCATGGTGTTTATTACATTTCTATGACTTTCATCCTCGGACCTATTCGAAATTTTGATGTAATTTCTCGATCTCACATGTCAAGTAACTCGCAATCGTCCTATGTGCAAAACACATTCGTCTTTTTTTTTCGGAAACAGCGATCGATTATCTATACCCGTGACGAAGGATTGTTTGTTGGTCAGCAAAAGTTTCTCGACAAATACTATCTGTAAGCTATAGCATAGTTGCGGTTCTCTTTTTACCATTCCACAAAAATCCAGAATTTCGTTCAGCTGTGAGAGCATGTGGACGATAAATCTTGTAACGAAAGTATATCACCTGCGAAGCGAGGATTCGCAAGAGACTGAACAGAGCTATATTGATTATTTCGTATCGAAGTGTTTCGAATATCTTTCCAATCGACACGATGTATGTGTTATCGAAGTAAAATTTTCCAAACTATTTGAAATTTAGAAATTCATTCACAGTTTCTCAAGGGAGTTACAGTAAGGGTGTCTGAATCGGGATGATAAGTTTTCTGTTTTTCGGACCATCCCGCGATGCCGGTGGATATCTATAAAATCAGACACCGGTTTTCCAAGATATTTTGTAGACGTCGTTCAAAGATGGAGGAATAAAAGTCTTTCTTCAATATATCGAGAGTCCTAAATAAATTTGCTTTCGCAAACCTCTTGCTATAAAAGAATTTCGAATTCTCGTCCTAGTCCTCTTCGCGTCGCGTTTTTTTTTCAGGAACCAAGCAGCAACAGTTTTTTTTTGTTTTTCCTTCTTCTCTTGCTCCACCAACCCTGTAGCAAATAAAATTCAATAGAATTCCTTGGTGAAAAGTTTTTTTCTTGCGGTCTACGCGTTCCGTCTGTCTATCTTTCTGTCTGTCTGCCTGCCAGTCAGTTTTCACTTTCGCCACAGATGTTACAGCTATTGTATTTCATTTTTGTTTCCTAATTTACAAAGAATAACTTTAAATATTTAGCAAAAATGTGAACCGGTGCCGAATTTCGAGACAAATCATATGCGCGCTCTTCAAAGGGGTTTCCACTTTATACTCTCAGTTTCAGCAACTAAACAGTTGGGCTATAATAGGGACATTCTTGCGAGGGATGCTTGTACATAAATATTTGAAAAGAAAAAAGAAGGAAAAAGAATCCTAAATAATTCTCCGTAAATACTTGAATAAAAACAGGGTTCCACTTTCTGCGGATATAATGATTTCTGGGCTTGCTGAGATTCGTGTAAAATCACTTGAGCAAATTTTTATACACGATTAAAATAGTTTCAAGAAAATAATATACTGTCAGTTCGAAAAGCAGAACTTTTTTTTCTCAGCTAGAGTCTTTCTCGGTACGAAGAAAAATATTTTCGAACAAAGATGCAGATCAGAGGACGTCATAATTCTTGTGTAAAATCTAGGGAAGGATGAAAATTAAAGGCTAAAGAACCAACAACTGTGTAAGCTCAACATGTACAATCTGCCAGTTCGTATACTCGTTGTGCTGAGTCGAGATAAGAAGCAGCACAGCAGAGTCGTTCCATCGTTTCAAGTCGTAGCTGTTCAAAAGCTTTGGAGTTTATGTATAAAGTATACGTCGCTTCATCCTGTGGCAGATATTGTGATTTACATAATATTCCTAGCTTTCTGTGCGAATCTCCATTCTCGAGGTTTTGAAAAAGGATGGGACAAGTTGCACGTCAAAAAAGTAATCTTTCAAATCTGGTCCACCAATGCGCAAGAGTAAAAATGTAATAGTAAAAACTTCTTGGCTTCCAAATGACCGAATATTCAGCATGGAAATTACAGAGACCTGCTTTACTCCGATTTGAGTAAATTTTATTGTTAGTGAACGAAAAGAAACGAATAAAAAAGAAACACGTAACAACGGTTCACTTTGTTCTTATTAAAATTCGTAAAATTTGACGAGTGAAAAATTAGAAATTGAAACGCCACAGTGTCATTTGTTTTTTCCATTTCCATTACAAACACTGTGCAAAGGTAATCAGACGACGATGGTTTGAAAGCATCCCCTGTATAATGCCCCGTTCGATACGACTGTGACCAGGTAGGTTGTCTGATCAGGGACCCGTCTTGTACCTCATTATTTTGACAAGCGCATCTGATCCGATACTATCAAGCTTTATTTGAATGTTTTATAAGGGACGTAAAATTATCATGCCATATTCTTCAGGTATGAGGTGATATTTCTGTGTAATATACTGTACTCGTTTTATTTTTCTTTTAAAAAAAAAAGAAGAAAACATAATATTTTTATAAATACTCCAAGTTGATTTCTCGCGAGATGTACTCCGTGCACATCCTCTTTGTCACAGGAAAACCCATCATGGGACGTGCAACTGTTTTGATGTACTTTGCAATAAAACGGTTTTCATAGAAAAAAGGGGAAAAATTGTCCGGGAATTTTGACGGAGATTTTCAAGTTCATGTACGTTTTCGGGTTAGCCATTGTGCCCGTATACACATGTGATGAATTTTAAATGAATCACGTCTTCTTTGTTATTTCATTTTCAGGTTTGATGAGATCATTTGAAATATTATGGTGTGACATCAACTGAATTAATCGGCAAACTAATATTACAGAATTTACCGGAACCGAGACCGGAAGCTTGAGATTTTTATTGATTTTTACACGTCAAACTTGCTACAACCGATTCAAAGGCATCAACCTATCACAGGAGATTAAAATTTCATTGTAAAAGTAATTGGATCGAGCTTCCGTGGAATTTTTACCGACTACGCAAATGAGACGAATTTTCTTTCTTGTTCGATTCTGTTCAGCTACTTCTCGTATAAATTTGAAGTCTTTTTCAGTTTATAATCAACTTTTATTTATTAATGTTTTTATATTTTCACTCAGTTAAAATTATTTCATTTTATTTCATCTTTTTTTATCTCAATTCTTGACTGCAAAGTTTTATAAATGTACCTTGGTTCGTCGTATTGATTATCATTTCCTAAGGTCACATAAAGAGAGTCGTGTGTATCGAGAAATTAAGGGGAAACATTCAAACGAAATTGTACAAATATATATACTGCGTGTTAATCAGCTTTGCGAAGAGGGAGGATTGCAATAATTTTCAAGGTTGTGTAATGAATTTGCGAGATCACACAGGAATTTGACAAATCAATCGAAAGTCGATTTCCCGAAGGCAGGTGGGTGCAGGATAAAAGCTCGAGAAATTCGGAAAGTAGATGGAACCTCCATAAAATATAGATTATAAATATGGCGGCGGCATTTATTTCGATTCGATGAAATTAGGCATTATTATATATAATATAGTTATCAACCTATTAATTGATAATTGTAAGTTGAAGAAAAAAGAATTAAAGATTTAGCACAGAAGTATAATATACAGGATAAAGGAATAAATTCGAGCTACGGGAGATCCCGACGCGGTGTCGGTTCAGGGGGGATTTAATTCGGGATTTACGAGCCGATTGAAACTTGGGAGAGCGTTGTTTGCTGAGTTTCGATATCGCTGAAAGTCATCTTGTAATCAACGCGCTGAAATCTTTAGCGTAAATCTCAAATGTTCCGTACATATGTATACCAGGGTATAGGTATGTATCAAGTTATGCATACGATCATAACGCGTTTGATATCATAAATCCAGATTTTACAACCAACAACATAAATATTTAGAGTACTAATGGAATACATTTTTCAAAAAATATTTCGATTTTATTTAAATTGAAAATACGGTCCCTCGTCCGTCATAAATACGAGACACGTTATCTCCTTTGTTCGTAAATAACTTATATTTTGAAGAAAATTTTTTTATATAAAAACATGCGGTGATGATATCATCCAGAGAAAACCGAAGCGATAGCTACCGTGGGTATAACTTTAGACCGAACATGAAGCGTTCGTATAAATTTCGTAACTTCGCTTTCCTTGCAGTGCTGATTTAAAAGCTTCCACTTTCAAGCTTAAAATTACATTACAAAGTTTTCAGATTCGTGAAAGCTAGTTTTTCGGATACCTGCGATTAAATCATGACTGATTAGCGAGATTAATTTCAGTTTTGTTCAACTCGATTTTTAATTTTTCAAAAACAATTCGCTGTGACAAATTTTATCGAGGTGTAAGAATTTTTAAGGTACCATTCCAATGTTTTCAAAGCTGATTACACTGATCTCCACATTTTTTTGCCTTTTTATTTTTTGTCCACGAGCAAGTATAAAAGAAATTTTGAAAGGGGTATATGTATATGTTGCAATAATCGATTATCCATCGCGCTCACTGAACACGCCATAACAATGGCTGTCCGTATCGTTCTCACGGTAAACCCCAAAACAAAAGACCGATATAGTACCTGATGGTTATATTTTTTCCAACTCGGAATATTATATGTAGGCCACGATGAACGCGTTTTTAATATACGTGAACTCGGATAATTTTTTTTTCTTTTTTTTTCAATTCAAGAATAAAAACTGCAAAGACTATAACAATAATTCTGTTATATTTTCACATTCAGTTTCTGGATGGATAACGGTGCTATTCACAAAAAAAAATAAAACAAGGACGACATATGTTCTCTTCAACGTTGAAAAAAACAACTGGAAAAAAACATGCATTCTAGTTCTAAAATATACACATTTCTATCTATTATAAATTTTTTATGTACCTACAATAGGCACAGATTTTGTTAGGTCATTAATTAAAGCGCCATTTTCTAAAGATTGGAGGTTGATAAATAGTCCGTAAACACATACCACTACACTATACGGTTGACCACAAAATTTCCTCTTCAAAGCGGGTCAAAAGTTCATTAAGCGAAGGAAAGGCAAAAGTTTATATACCCATGTACGACCGACTGGAGAGATCCGGAGGATGCGAGAGGTGGGCAAAACCACCCACTAGCAAAACACACGGTCATACATGTATCGCAACCGACATTTGTTTCTGGAGAACGCGGAATACTAACTAAAAGCAAAGCTCTCCAACCCTACGTTACACGTGACGACGGCAAATTCATCTCACCAGATTAAGTTCACCTTCAGACGCGTATCTCCGCGAGTGTCAGCTTATACGGAAGGAATCACTCAAATTCAAAGTTCAAGATTAAAATTGTTCTCCGTCTCCAATTATATTTATTTTTTTTTTTTCTCTTCTTTGTTCCTTTTTACATCTTTTCTTTTTCTCTTTTCTCCGCGTGCGATTTCAAGATTGTCCTTATTCAACTTGGAAACACTTCAGTGAATATATATACCTATACATATAAAGTCGTATAAAAGTGTTGCAAACTTGAATCGCACTCATTTATGACAGTGTGGCAAAACGAGGACCTCGAATACTTTTTTCTTTGACTTTGTTCTTTTTTTTTTTCATGTCCATTGTCTTCTGCCCTGTGTCTCATTACAGGAGGCCAAGTACTCCGAAAGAGGAAAAAAAACTCGGGACGAGGATGGAGAGATTAAAGCTAGCTAAGCGCTCTTTCTGATTAGAAATAAGAATTTTACCTATACTTGTACTAATACTTGAGATTCCGTATTTGTTGTAAAAAGTTCAGCAGAAAAAATTTAAACGTACAGTCACAGATTAATAACGGATCCTCGTTTACCCTCGGGCAGCAATCTGGTCGAGATTGAAAAATATGAGAACGAATTTCCTAAAGCATTCATTCTTGATTTTCTAGAGATCCTTATTTCACTATCCACATGTGTGTAATTACACCCCATCGATCAATCGGTGTACAATTTTATTGAATTGAACGTCTACGTGAAATCAAATCGAAGTTTGTTATTAATCAAACAGCCTCTGCGGCAGCAGTAACCCCTCGGCCTTCTATAGTCCGGCCTAGTTATATATCGACGTTATGCACTCAAACCCACGTACTCTCAGCAATTTCACCACTCTCGATTCTATTTAAAAAAAAAACAACAAATCAAATGTAAAACTGATTCCCAGCTTTAGCTACGTTTTTTCAACCGATTTATTTTTACCGATAACTCATCGGAGATTTTAACATACTCCAAAAATTGCTGTACAGGTCTATCGATCGTTGTCCATATAAATCAAAGTAAGCTTGACTGGCGAGTCATAAATTACTATAGATATTCTGTACCCGGAATGTCGCGCACAACAATGTAGAGGATAACAAAGTAAAATAGGTGGAAACTGAGAGGGTAGTTTTAGCCTGAAAGACGGTCTCGTTACTAGAATCTTATGTAAAGATTTTTATCAAATAAATCACGCCATTGCTAGGTTACACCATTGTCATTGGACGGTGTCGCTAACGATCTAACGTATAAAAATATTCCAATACACCGACAACAATAACCTACGTCTTATCATTATGACGATGAATTTTTTTTCTCTTACTTTTCATTAAGATGTTCTTCGTAACGCTGTACGTATTTTTTTTATCAAAAAACGAAAGCCCCTTCATTCTACGTATAGGTATGTACGTGCATAGTGGTCGTCGTATTTCATCTAAAGCAAAGAACGGGTAAATTGCACCAAAACACAGTCTTATTTTCATGACTCTTTTGTCCGTATCAAAGACAGAGATTGTCCAAATGGGAGAAAGAAAGTAAAAAAAAGAAAAAGAAAAAAAGGATAAAAATTGTAGGAAAAGAAAAGAAGAATTGCGACCCTCTGCATCCATCCTTACGTCCCTTGAGTCTCGTTAACTAAACATCGGCGTACCCGACCACACGCGGTTTTATGACTGGCTGTTCGGGTAAATGTGTTCGTTGTTCGAGGTGGACTTAACGTAGGACCGCACGCGCTTCTTTTACAACGGATAACTCTGCAGGGAAGAAAAGGAAGCCTGATCTTGTAATACTGGTGGTAAATTTTTCCTTAGAAATGGATACGTACGTCGATTATATACGTATATCTATCCTACACGCGAATCGCTTTTGTGATGCGACATCGATGGATGGAAAGGGACGCGACGTACCCATGTACTGCAGACACTGACAGTGAGATCAAGCATTCCTAAACCAGCTTTACGTTGAGAGAAAAAAGTAACAACTTTTGATAAGACGGCTTCGCGCTTATCGATCAAATGGAATTATTTGACATCGGAGTTTGACATCGAAAGCTACAATTCTGGATTGATTTCTATAGCGTCACATCGACCCGCATCTCCCTGGAGAATCAACTTCTGAGGACATAGTATAGTACGTCCCTTTTGTAATTTCGTTTTTTCTCATGGCAAACTGAATGTGAGGTATGAGATTATTCACAAACGAGCACTCCACTTTCATTACTTCTAAATGAATATATGCTTAGTGTACGGCAAACTCTAGCAGAAATTCAACAATATTTTTGAATTTATCCCGTTCTATGTTACGTGGATCATACGAACCGCATGCAATTCCGTTGGAAAAAACCGATAAGTTCTGACATTTTTCACAATCGAACGACCACTCCATAACACGATCAGATGCAGTGAAGGGTGCAGGCTGATCACATCGTGTACACAAACCTAGAGCACAAATGATGGTTTGCTAAATTCGAACCACGAGTAATCAATGAAACAAAACCAGCCGCCACAAAGCAGATAATAGAACATTGCATTATAACCAGTTTTCAATCTCTGACCTGCAGCAACACGAGTGAAGACAAAAGGTCCAAACGAGTCAGTGAAGCGTTTGAAATTGCAAATTGAACATTGTAGATGATGTCCACAATTTACGTGATTGCAGGTCACACGGGATCATTGCTCTTCGTGTTGTATGCAGGTTTGTCGTGTCATAACAAAATGTATATTCTGTTATTTTTTTATCCTACCAAGTCAAAGATTCTACCAAATTCACGAAGACTCGTTAAACGCAGGTTTGACAAATTTTTACAAATATCTGCGAATCGAATCCGTCGCATGAGCTTTATTGGACGAAACGACATCTTCCAGGACATATTCATTGGCACATATTTCAAGCACTTCACAGTAATAAGATGGGTACGACTCAACGATGCGTTTAGCTTTTTATTGGACCCACTCAAATTATACAGTCGATATTCTCGACAAGCAATTTTACATCGAGACAGCATTTTGTCGAATTGGAATACAAGGTATTACACGAGATGTTCTTTAGCTAGTAGAAGTTATTTGTAATCAGTGGTATAAATTAATTTGATTACTACGTGCTAGTGCATCTCAAGGGGAGTGCTTATAATACACTTGACGTATAGTCTGAATTAGGTCATAATATAAACCGCGATTTGTACGAAGACTTTTCCTGAAGCATTAATGAACGACCATTAAAGTGATCTGTTGTCGAGAGAAAAGTAACTAAATGTTGTCACCAGCTGGGGCAGTCATCAGTAAACCTAATTGCCATGAAAATTTATAGCAATTCAGAGTCCTCAATTTTTTTTTACTGCAGTGCTGGAATTCAGCACTCGTTAAATGAGTTAAAAGTTTGAAAATCGCGATTTCAGATTGCTAATCATTGTTGATTACGTTTCCGTTCTCATAAAATGTAAACATACTGGCAATTTCCAACGTAGTTTCAGTTATCTTGAAATTGGAAGTTCACGAAGTATGTGTGTGTGCGCGTGTTTCTGCACAGTGTATTCTTTCGCCGGATATTGCATCTGAGTGTTTCTAATTATTGTAAGTGGTAAATCGGATCCGAACGTAATTCGAAATGGATTATCTACTAATTCATCTCCGGTGCTTAGTTAGTTTCCTTTTTTACTTAAGGTCGTAAACGTGCGCATCATAATACGACGGAAGTCTTCTCTATCCGATATTGCCTCTAATTTGGAAGCTACCGAATCTAAATATATTTAGATAACAGGAAATTTGTCCTCGGTAACTGAACCAACGTGTATGTCACATGAATGTGGGCATCGTTTGATACTGGCCACGATAAATCATTCAGCTTTCTTATTGGAGGAAACGCGCCAAATAACCATCTCGACGATGAGCGACGAATAGTAAAAGACTGTATTTCGGTGCGTTTTAGCTTCGGCTGGCAAGTAATAAAATCGGAATAAACCGTGGGAAAAAAATTCACCAAACAAATTGAGAACTTCCATTAAGAAAATTCCTTCTTCTTTTTGTTACCTCTCAGTAATACTTTACAAAAAGTTGATAACGAGTCGAAAACGTTTACGGAAATCCGAATCGCGTAGAATTTTGATGATTCTAGATATTTTTGACAAACTTTTTTTATTTTTTATTTCGAATGTCCGAAGTTTGCGATGAGCGTATGGTAAGAGATTTTTTTGTTTGAACAATATGTATTCCAATTAAACATTGGACAATTTATTGACTCGGTTGAGTACATGTCAGCTGTGTCTTTCCCACGCGAATAAATGAACTATATGATTTTCTGTTTTTTAAATAGTGGGTCACTCACAAAGTGGACTAGAATATTGATGTCCCGCACTGCGGTATACATGCGTTTGAATTTTGTACCAGTTTGTGGAAAAGTAATTTTTTTCATATTAATCAAATGGACGATATACACGAACTACTAAACTTACACCGAGAATTGACCCAGCTGGCCTTATCCCTTGCACATCATTAGTATAAGTTTTGGTAGGTTTGTAGAGTATAATAATACTTGTTGGGGTCCTACGAATTCCGAACATGTGAAGCTTCTCTTTGCGGTAGGTACCGAAATACAGCAGTTACTACGAGTTTCGGCGGGAGTTCAGAGTGTCGTAATTAAGCAATCTGTCAAAATCAGAGGACTCCCATCTACGCCAACACCGTCCGTAAGCTTAGGTGGTATAATTAATCACGAAACTCTCGATCAAAATGACTAATTCGTACAAACGTCGTAACAATTCGTAATAAAGCATCAAACGTACGATCCAAAAATTATTCGATCATGAACCGTACAATTTTGTTCCAAGAGAAAATAGATCAAACCGTCCGAGATAACGCAAACATTTTATGGCTCGTTTTTCTTTATTATATTTTTTCAATATTTTTTATTCATTCTATGGTACCGGGTGGATGGAAATTGAGAGTGAGGTTTCAGATTGTTGCTTATCGTTAGCTTGTTATTCGCGGTACTCCTTAGCCTCGAGTCATTCATATTTAAAGCTTTTTTGCATATTATTTGCAATCTGAAAACATTTTTTATTTACATTTTTAGTGTACCGGTGATGCACTTGGTGCCACTGGTTGAATAAATGTGAAAAGATGGGTCATTCTGTGGACGTTGACTTTCGTAACCCGAACAATCAATCGTCGCGTCATTTATATTCAAACGAAAACGAACTATGTATTATATATTAATGTAGGTATTATGGGTACAGGGATTCGGCGGTAAAGTTTTAATTGAAAGTATAAAAGAAAATTCATCAAATAATACAAATTCTGATTCGAACAGTTTTCCAGTTTGGTTCCCGGAATTGAAATGAAAAAATGGAACAAAACCGAAAAAAAGGAAAGAAAAAAGTCAGCCAGAAACACCGTAGCACGAAATTATTCGGGCAAGTTATTTCGGATATACCTATAAGGTATTTTACCGTTATAAAGCAATGCAGGGTGAATGATGATATGAGCAAAAGCGAATGAATAAATTCGGAGAATCCGCGGAATTACAGCGAGCACTATGTATACCTATAATACATCCTTTTTCAATAACGCTGACTGAGCATAACGCGCTTGTATAATACGCGCTGGTTATACGCGTCGATTATTTTACGCGCGCGTAACACACGTGTAGGTACATGTATACACAAAATCGTTACCGCTCATTGTAAAAATACATATTTTATAGAGGGGTAAACCAAATCAATCGTCAACGTCACTATAGCTACGTACGTACGTACGCTATATCCCGTAGAGAATTTTTCGTTCATTATTTTTTTTCTCCCATAGCAATTTCTTTTTTTTTACGTAATTGAAAAATACGCATACGGTACTTATAGTCATACACATGTAGAACGCGTAGTTGCGTTCGGCTAAAAATGAACCTACAAAATTTGAGAAAACAAAAAAACTTTGAAAAGCAAAAAAATTAGGAAAAAAATTGTCTGTTTAAGTAAGAGAATCGTTGTAATAATTTGAAAATTATATATATATCGTTGCTTTTTGTTGATGTGCGGTATATTTTAATGTACACATATATATACGCGTTAGAACTTTGAAACAGGTTTTTGTTAAAAGGAAGATGAATAAGTGAACTTTTCGCAGTAAGTTCTTGTGTTGTACGAGGCTCTCGTATATATGTATACTAAACTAAATCGTGAAAGTTTGTAATTTTCATGCTTATAATTCGCGTGGTTCTGAGAATTTTATGACACAATGAACACTTTTTTTCTTCTTTTGTTTTTTTGTAAATTTAAAATTGAATCGACGCGTTTTATTATTTACAATTTTTGTTTATTTTTTTCCTTCTTCTTTCTCTCAGTTTTTGAGTCAGATTAAAAGCTGCTGCTTCTGCGTATCGGGGGGTGGTATTGTTCAGGTATAATGATGTACGATTTCGTACTTGACTTCGCGTGATTTTTAGCGTTTTAAATTGGCAATATTTCTTTTTTTTTTTTTCATTATAATTCGATTTTTCACGGTTTAATAAATATCACTTTCCGAGAACCTTATTAATTTCAGAGGTATTCACATATCCGAACCGAAATTACGGCCATTACGAATCGCGTCAGTTTTTGATAAAAATTTGACTTGTAAAAAACTTCGTCTAGACACACCTGCACGCATTTGATACGGTACTTTGAGACAAAATTTAGGTCGGTTGGTCTTTTTTTCCAACAAAAGAAGAATTTAAATAAATGAAAAATTGGCTCGAATGTCATTCTACTTCTCAATTGCGTACAGGCGATTATTTTTCATCATGGATCTCACGGGCTTAGCCTTAGCCCTCGTGATTTACGGCTTACTTTCACACTGCGTGCTGCATGAGCAACGCTATTATGAATACAAAATACATACAAAAAGTAGAGAAAAAAAAATTATTGCGAGTTCGGTAATAAATTATTCTGGGATTCATTTTCCAACGTGACTACATCGCGTATTCAAAAAAAGAGGTTTGTTACAAATTGCACCGCCATATCATTATCGAAAATTTTTCATGGATCAATGAGAATGATTTCAATGGTTTTTGAAATGGTATATAGAAAATGAACAAACTTCGTTAAGATTCGTCCAGGTCATAATAGAAAATTGAATTTTTTTTTTTGTACACCCTCTAAGTCGAATAAACGATATGTGTAGTAATTACATATGGCGGCTTCTAGTATGAGGACGTTTATAACGTACCTTGCGGGCACACCCTAGTCGCACACATTAATCTTCCCGATCTATCTAACTATACAAATACATGCGTGAGTTCATAAGCCATATCTGATTGTCAGAGGACGTTAAATTGAAAGAAAAAAAGGGAGGAAAAAAAACTAATTCACCATCTAATTACGATATAGCTGCAGGTGGTATACCTGCGGTAACAAAATGACTTTCATTTTCGTTTTACTTTTCGTTACTAGAATTTTAAATTTTCTGTGTTACGAAAATTTTTAGCCGAATGGCAGAAAGCTTTCAAAGAGGGTTCGAAGCTCTGCAGTTGAGACTTTTTTCATCTCGTAAAAATCGTAGAACGATATAACTACGAGTTGATGTTAGCAGGGGTAATTTATCGGGGAAAACTTGTTGTACCTGCACCTATATAACGACTTGTGAAATTGTTATTGCATTCTGCACCACGAGTGAGACTTAATCCAAGGGTGCAACAAGTTAGGCGCAGGCAACAGCTGTCTCTCGATGGAATATAGAACGAGTTAGACAGTATAGTCGTTTTGGCGAACTCCCAAGTACGCGTTCCCTGTATCGCCAATGCCCTCGACATGCGATCGCAGCCTCATTTTTCTGGTTTTACTGATAATTTTCACAGTGTTTTCTTTTTTTCCTAAGAAAGTTCACCAAATCGTTCTTAGTATAATGGAAAGTTGACTCAGGGCATCGCATAGTTTTCCTTTTGGTTTTCAATTAAAGTGACTTTCACCAAAACAGCCAATTCAATTCTACTTATATTTTTTTCAATATTTTTCTTACTCTGCTAAATCTTTTTCAAAGTTGATTGGCTTAAGCCGGCTTACTTTATCGAGCCTAGACGCAATATATTTAACGTATACATTTTTTCCTTAATTTTTTTTCGATTACACTAACAAAGTAAGTTGCAGACCCGAGCTATTGTTTGATTTACCGCGATCCTAATCCTGTGTATTCGGGGATATGGAGTCTAGAATAATGCAAGTTAAATATTGAGACTTAGAATTAGAATAGTCTTACCTCGAATTTCTCTAATAAAAAGGCGCTCGACCCGTTTCGACCCTAAATGCAACGTGTTACCCAAGTAAGAGAAGTACACTCGACGCGGTAAGGGTTGACTAGTCGAGAACCACCGCCACTTATATGACCTCGGTGAAAACTTTGTCGCGGCAAACGACTAATTATGTGTACCTCATATACACCTCCTTATTTGCAGACAGCTAATTACATGCATAAATCATAATTTTCAGAGAAGTATAGTGCGTAATGAATACGACACGAATTCAGAAATTTAATCCCCATGTGGTAGATACGAAAAAAATTCCTGCGACGTATCGAAAAAAAAACAAAAAAAAAAAAAACACAAAAAGAGAAGAACTAGAAGAAGAAGAGAGTTGACTATGAGGAAAGTTTTCGAAGAATCATAAATTCTATAAACGTGCAACTCTTGAAGATGTTTCAATCTTCTTTTCAGTATAAGAACGATCAAATTTGATCGATTTTCCGATCGATTTGAAGTGGAGCGTCGATTTTGGCGGTTACAATATCAAATTAAGGAAACCCGTAGCTTTGAGGAGGTACTTGACACGAAGTAAAATAATTATCGTGATTGTAAGTTTTATCGTACCTCAGAGGTGAAAGTAGATCGGTACTGCTCGAACCGAGTATATTCAAGGGTTGAGACATACACCGACCTGAAAATAAGGACCTAAATGGCCCTTTGCCTTCGTATTGCTTTTTTTTTCTTTTTTCTTTTTCACAACTCTGATCGTTGTAAGATTTATTCACAGACTATTATTCCGCCTTAGGGTAAGGGGTACAACCAACGTCCATTATTTTCACAATACACTTCACAGAACGGAAAAATATTTTTCAGGAAATTTAGAAAACGCTATTTATTCATTCATTTATATTTTAATAAGCCACTTTTTCACAGTCAATGGATTTTAACGTACCACTCTGTGTAGATGTATGTTTTTTTGAACGAAGTTTAATAAAATCGATCTATTTCATGACTTTGAAATTTATGTTCTTGTATCGAAATTTGATTATTAATCCGTAATTTTGTTGAATTTTTAATCAGCGAATAGACTGATTGATCGTTTCATGAATTATAATGTATGGATGAGGTCTCTAGTGAAACTGCGCTACCTGTATAACCCGACGCAATGGTTTACGCAAAGTCGAAGCGTCGACTGAACCAGCATCAGTAAAACTCGAGGGGTGGAAGCTTTCGAGGCGTCTAGGCGATCCTGCGACCCTGCGCGTCACGACGCTCTTAAAACCCCGTCCACAACGTAAATTCTTACGAATATATCATGCGCCCCTCGATCATTATTTCACTATCCCCATTCCGCCTCCGTCACATAATTTTTTTTACGTACTAGTCTTAATCACGATATCCGGCAGGCATAATTTTTTTCTGTTCTGAGTTTTTGTTTTCTTCTTTTTTTTTTCAGGTAACGGTAGTTCTGCCTACCACGGGCTTTGGTTTTACATGTTTTATTCATTATTTCCTGAGGCATAATTTTACAAATTTCCATGAAACCAGGAAAGGAATTATTTTTGGTCGTAGGAATTTAAGTGGCTGGCACTCGATTGACCGCGGGGCAAATGTGCAATGTAATACCGAGGAAATTCCGCGAGAAAACTATTTCGTCCTTTCTATGTACATATTACTATACAGATGTATGAGAGTAGAACTTACGATACTTCTTCGAAAACAAGTCCCGATATATGTATATCGTCTTCCTAAAAACCCACGAAAATTCAGTGAACTTTCCGCCAGAGCTGTATGGGCTATTTATTTCTCAAATATCTTGTTCTAACTTTGTTCGGAGGGAAACCCTTCTTTGATGTTCTTTTTACATCCCCGCACACCGTATTTCTTTTACTCAAAAGTTATTGTATATGTATCTAATTTATATGTACAAAAATAATTCAAGCCAAGGCGCATTTTGTAGCGAAGTTATAACAAATCATCTGACACCACACTACGAGGTGATTCTTACTTTTGAAAAATTTGTGTCAATTTAAAAGACACAATTTTGTGCACCGTCGGATCCACGAATATTTCCAATTATTTAGAGCCCAGTGAATTAGTTAGGGTCAATATTTTAAACAAAAAATGAACGTAAGTATTTTTCATCATACATTGAGCACAAAGTTCGTGTCAGTGTGATCTTTTTTATTGGCATTATTGTAAACGCAAATTTGAATATTTTGATCGAACAAAATTATTAAACGTTAATATGGGATACGTGTTGAATATTTATGCGCATTTTGTATCGCGCTTCGGCTTTGTACAACACAAGATAGGTAATTCATTACGAAAATGTTGACTGTAGATTCCACGGTGCATAAAAACGAACAAACAATTTTTAAACTGCGTGTAACCTGTACGGTATTCATTTCGGCAGAGGGTTGTTAATCGATTAACCACGTCTTCGTACTTTTATTGCTAATTTTTCGCTAACGGTTCTGCTGACTAAGAGTATAAAAATATATCGAGTGCCCAGCTGTGGAGTTTGGTGAAGGAAGGAAGGTAGTAGATAGGTAGAGTAGGTATGCAAAGCGTGACCTCGCATATAGGTGGTTTTGGGTTGACGGTGTCCCGCGCGGCATCCTTTTGCAATTCAGGGCGTCTTTGGTGTTCGTATAGAAATCCAACCACGAACCTTCTAAAAAGGAGGGAAGGTAGGTAGGTAGGTAGGAAGGTAGGTATAGGTACCTACTTTATTCCTCCGGCTGCCAAATACCCAGAAACTGAGGAATTTCCCGCAATTTTACCGAGGTAACCCTAAAGGCTTCTACTTATAACCAGACGGCCGGGAGGATTTTGGAAGACCTACTTAAGATGACGTGAACTTCGCTTTCTATTCTGTACCACCTGCGAAATTTTGTCCTTCGTCCTTCGACACTGGACACGAAATAGGTCGAATTTTGCATACTGATTAACGATTGTTCAACTGTCGGCTCGGGCAATTTCTACTACCAGACTAGTTCCAACTGACCAACTGTGCTACCTTATTTATACAAGCTGCAATAGCGGTTCCAGAACTTGAGACTTTTAATTTAAAATTACTTCCTCTCTCTGTAACGGGTGGTAGCTATTGACAAAGTTAAAATCTTGAATATTAAATTCCAATGGTTATCCGCAAGGCTTCATTTTCCGATATTCAAATCAAACTCTCAGCGTTCAAAACGACAGCATTTACAGGTGAGAGCTTAAATAAACTCCATACGGTTCATTTTCTCTTCTTCTTTTCTTGCACGAGTCACGATGTAAATTTGATGTATATCCAAGACGGAGAGCGAACGCAAGAAATATTCTGTAACTGTGATATGAATTTCATAAGAGCTAGTATCCTTCTATCAATATTTCTTGTCGCAAATTCCAATTTTTGCAGAATTCAAGAATCTACGACAAACTACGACGATGCGATGACCTTTAAAAATTGAGTAAAAAAGATTTCGATAAAATACGTTAAACCATTAGGGAAAAAAAACAATGCAAGGACATTTGAAAGTAGGTAATAAATACGAACGCAATATACATGCAAAGGCGCACATCGAATAAAATGTTCCGTATCGAAAAGTGAGATGTGCTGGGTAACATTTTATCTGTTTCTTGATTGACTGATGGAACTTGGAAAGCGATGAATGAGCAATAACTTGATCACTTCGATACATGATTCGATTTAATCAGCAGACTTGGATTTCTAGGCTCAAAATACATCAGAATCGGGTCGTACGAACAATTTTAAATTCTGGTCCGAAAATCGGAACTTTTTTTTCTTCTGCAGTACTTTGATGTAATCTTAATCGATTTCAGAAACATAAATCCGTCGACGAAGTTAGGCTAAGACCAGATGAAATCGGGATGATCCAAATTTTTTCACTCCGAAATGCGAAAAATTGACGATAATTCGATCATTTCGAAAGATAGATTGAATTTTTGTTTGATACGGGGTTCGCAAAAAAAGGGATCGATTGCATTTTGTTTGCTCTAGTTTGCTCTATCGTCAGTTCTGTTCGGTATTTTACGTTGTTATACCACCCCATGTTCAAGGCTGTTCATTTGCCTTTACATCGAAGCATCATTATGTTTGTTCAGGTTTGTGTTTGCCTATTCCAAAGATGAACTGAAATCGTATGAGCTTTTCACTCGTTTCTATGGAGTCGATGAAATCCGCATCAGAAACCTTGAACTTTGAAGACTGTACATAAAGTACAGAAATCCAAGGGTCACCCGGTAGACGTTATAAATCTATATATATGTATACATCCATCTCTTCTACCCTCAGGGGATTGCGAGTTAAAGCATACGATGACCCGTGAAAGCAGCTTTCGGATGAAAAATTGAAGCTTCTGTACATGCATACATATATACTTTCCCTAATCGTATAGACGGAATTCAAGAATGGTGGATGCAAACGAGTTATAGTGCGAAATGTGACACCACTTCATGCATACGTGCTTTCAGTAATCCATCCTCAAGCTTGTTACACTGAAAAATTTCCGATCATTTATTTTATGCAACAATTTTTGAATCCGTCCAACCCTCCGATGGGGTCACCGTAGTAACAGGGTCTTAAATTCACGAGATACAACAAAAATTTGAACATTTCAGATTCAAAAAGAATTCAAATACTCGTGAACATGTTGAATATAATTAATCCATAAAACTGACAATGATCATTGTGGTATAAATTGATCATCAACGAATGTCTACGTAGACATTTTGGACAGTTGGCCCTCTTCGTTTCTTTCCAATTCGCAGCTTTTCCAAATGATGTCTTATCGGTTGAGCTAAATTTTCGGAAACTAGACAAAACCCAGACAGTCGTATGTAACAGTCGTAGTACATACACCTATCTAGTTAAAATTCATTCGACGCGAGTGTAGCTACTTCTTCCACTTTGCCCCCAGAAACCCGCTGCTTCAATGTATTGTATGATGCTCTTACCGGTCGGATATTATGTGCGGGTTGAATTTCGAGATAAGAAAAGAGAAAACAGCCAAAAAAACAAATAAAAAAATGCTCAAAAAAAATGTAGTAAAAGAGAAAAATTCACCGCTCACTAGAGGGAAAACACCCCGTCGTTTGGTTCTATGCGCTCGATAAATATCTTCACGCTTTCGACCGTAAGGGGAAGTAATTTTAGCAAACTACTGGACACTGCATTACGGTATACCTATAGATATATAAAATACTCCCCCATGGTAAAGGAAAAGTCGAGAGAACTAAAAGTGCTCAATTATATGATATTTTTTCTTTTCTTTTTTTCTCCCATTTTTCTACTCAAGTACTAACAAAGTACTATAGCTTTCAGTCTGGGGCGTTATAGTTACCCTGATTAGTGCGACACGTCTAGTACAGGCGCGAATCGTTAGGAGTAAAGTGCATCAACTGAATATAACTTTCAAACAGTTAACTGATCACGTTAGTCTTTTTCACGAGCTTTTTTATATATTTTTTTGAACATCATGTTTGTTTTATTATTAATGCTCGATTATATTTTTGTTACTTTTTACTTTTGAAGGGTGATAAAACTAATCCCTGAAGAACGTTTATTGTTGAATGTTATCCGTTATTATTTGCGAGCGAGACGTGCAAAGGCGTTTCATCGTTATTCGTTCAGAATGGGGTTTTACCGTTGGTAGAAAGTTTTGGTAATTACAAGGAGGATGGATAAAGAAAAAAACAAAACAAAAAAATACCTTTGCGATGCTGAAGAGGGTGGCGTGGCCCAGTTATTATGAACGTGCAACGACGTTAACCTATCGGACGACAGGACGTGCAGCGTACCTCCTGTGGAGGTCGACAGCTAAACGCCATCAAAGTAAAATTCTCAGGGAGCTTCTAACTGGGTACTGGGGGGAAAAACGGAATATAAAAAAAGGTTGGTCGGACTTTGTAGTACTTTTTTCTTTTTATTCTAATTCAATATACGTATACACTTTTTTTGTGGCGGATGTTGCAGTAACGCCAGCTTATCCAAACACCAAAGCCTGGCTTATAATTTTTATCGCGTGTACGTATTGGCTGAATATTTCTTTTCAACGTCTTTTGCATATATACATCGTACATGCATGGTGAAAATTCATGGGAAACATCTGTGTACTTTTTATGGGAGTTTGGATGGGAAAAAAACGATTATTTGGTTGTGTTTATGGGATGTAATTTTCAGGCGTTGAATAGAGAAAAGATTGTAGTGTAAGGTGTTGATTATTTTAACACTATAGAAGATTTGATAACAGGATCGCGTGATGCATAATTTTGTTTGCTTTGTGATCAATTTCGCATTCCTAAATAGTTTACGGTACGGTTATTATCATTATATCAGATAGAAGTTGTTGGGCGACAGGTCGTCGACATAACTTTGATAACATGTCAAAGTGAAGGCTGGAATTTTGATGTCCAAAGGGGTGTTCTGTCGGTTACAGCAACTGTTAGTTATGGTAGAAACTTCAATCAAACGCAAATGTATGAGAAATTTGCTTGATTGTTTTCTATTTTATGAAAATTACTTTTGTCTTGTCTGATTTGTTTATTGTTTGAAAATTGTAGAATTTCAGCTACAAAGTTTGTTGCATAAAGCGTCTGCGAAAAGTCAGTTCTCATTTTTCGAAGGTCGTCATTAGGTTTCTAAATCAGTGTTAATTATCCTGAAAAGAGAAAAAAAAAAAAATAGTTAGCCCAATTGACCCTGGTTTACCAGTTTCAGACCAATAATTTCAAATCCCAACTGTTGACGCATGTCATTAATAAGTGACAAACTGAACAACGAAGTTATACTTCGCGATTAGTGGTTTAATTCTGACTTGCTAATTATGCATTTCCCAAATCCCCGGTTGCATTCATCAATTGAACAACGAATTCTATAGTATAACTGACGTTGAAATTTCTCAGCTGTAAACCCCAAAGGCCGTTCGATCGTTGGTAACGCCCAATTTGTATGTTTAATCGTAAACCGATCCAACCGCCGTAACCACATCGGTGGTAGTGAAACTTCGTATAAGATATCGATGTTACGGCACACGCGTATTCGCACACATAAACGTAAATTTGGTGGCGCATCCAAAAAAAGAAGACGATAAATTTTCAACGGTGACAAGAGCGATGAGGTTGACGAGGATAACTCCACTGGCAGATCGCGACCCACAAATCCTGTGGGAATATGATCGACAACCTCTTTCCTTCCATCGACGAATCTTGTCATGTAGATTTATACCAACACGCTACATATTCAATGTATATCTAGTTGATAAATGGCATCGTTCAGTGATTTTAAGATAGAATTAAATTTTTTTTTTCCATTCCTCGTGAGACGAACTTCATGCAGATTTACGCTTTTATCGCACATTGGATGTAGTCCGATGGTGGTCGGATCGGCTCCATTGTTTAAAATTTTTATAGTTGCGTTACATCGATTTTTGCTATTATGCACAAGCTAAAGAGCTCTTCGAGAGCTTCTAGCAATGAATATGACGAGATACGGCTCTCGAGGATCGCGTCTCGTATTTCATACCCTTCGCGCTTTAGAATGCGGGTCTATGGAGGGTAATGAGTACCGTGAGATTCTGAGTATATTTCAAGTGTTTCGTAAGTACTGTATTGAAATACGCTCTGCAAGTATACTTTCGACAGTGTCACCGCGAACGCGCCCATATTGGTGCAACTCTGGGCACGAAGGAAGAGAAAATGGAGACAGCTCAGAAGCGAAGCTCTAGTATCCCAGACGTCAAAAACAAAGAAATTTGATCGCCCATTTGAGCACAAACGAAGCCACAGATTTTACGTAAGCTACGGATTTTGATAAAAAAAATTGGACGTTTATTTTTCCATTTCACATCATTTTTGTTATTACTGTTATTATTTTTTTGTTCGGAAACTGGAAATAAGTGAATCGATCAATCAAATTGAGAATTTCCTGAATATACAGATTTGCCTCAATGCGACTAGTGCCGCAAAGTTGTATCTACACGCAATCGTGAATCCACGTTGATGAATCGACCTTCCGGATTTGTTGCTTTGATTGC
Organism: Athalia cordata; assembly: GCA_963932425.1. Classification (NCBI taxonomy): domain Eukaryota; kingdom Metazoa; phylum Arthropoda; class Insecta; order Hymenoptera; family Athaliidae; genus Athalia; species Athalia cordata. The sequence continues at coordinate 29,850,758 of OZ010626.1, read as the reverse complement.
TCTGGTATCTTTACCATCACTTTTTCCCGAGCTTTTTTCAGTGACGTCTGATAAATCCTGATCGGAAAATGCTGTAGTTTTTCCTTCCGTAAACCTTTGTCTGAGTGCAATTATATCACCGATCCGTTAAAAAAATATACATTGCCAAACTATCATGAAGGTCCTTTTAATTATACTTTAAATCGTCCAGCGTTATTCACATGAGGAGCACGAGAATGAGAGAGAGAAAAAAAAGGACTTCGAAAGTGACGTGCTATAATTTCCACCACCAAATGGCACGATTTTTTCATCTCATTCATACTGGCCGTTATCGTACTTCGTGAAAAATCTCCCTCGAAATTTTGGGATAATTTATCTCAAGAGATAGACGTAGAAAGGAAGGAAAAGCTCAGCTGCTAGTAAAGATTTTTCGAAGGTAGCCTGCTGACAACTCTAAGCTCTACTTTCTCCACTTGGCTATCTGATTTTCAGACGTAATAGTCTCCTAGCAACACGTGTAGAGGACATTTAGGAAAATCTTCTGAAGCTATTCTAACCTTTGACGAGGTAATTATGATAACTACTCTATGCTAATTACCTAGGAAAGCCTGTAAGTTTTAACCTTGACGTGTAACCAAATTCACTTGCAAAAAAATGTTCTCAAAATTCTCCCAAAGGAACTCGAAGAAATTTTAATGGATTCACTGTATCCTACATCACTTAATCTCAGTCATTCCGATTGTCCGATAAAATTTTTTCATGAATTGCTCATGAGTATTCTGAAGAATACATGTTTTTCTCAACTGTTTCATAAATCCCTGTATAAAGTGTAAAAAGGAAAGGAAGAAAAAAAAAGGAGAAAAATGTTGGCATCTGCACGCGACTGCATCCTTGCAAACTCATATTTAAACTACCACAATTCGTGTGTAGATATTATATAGGCTTCCAAAACGCGTTGGTCGAAATTTATTCTCGTGGTTCAAAAATTTCCATAAAATACTCGTTTGGGAGCAGGGGTAACGAGTAAAGATAGCGAAAAGTTTGCCACTTCGTCAACAGAACTACACGAGGAAGAAAACAAGTATAGAAAAGGAGCTGTAAAAAAAAAAAGTAGAAAAACGAAAAAATGAATAAAATAATGTAAAATAAAATAAGGAAACCACTTGGGAAAATTTTCTTTTAAATATTTTTCACAACGCCAGTTGCAGGTCCCGACATTAATATCCCCACTGAGCATGGCAAGCGGTGAACTTAAGAAACTGTAAAAACTCTACCCCGTAAAAATCGGATTCACATACACGGGAACTTATACCAAGAATAAGTATAGGCCTTATGCAATGGGCTTGTATTCTCGTAAAGCGGCGAACCATGCGACCGACCCTTCTGTACAATTTTACGTTGGTATATGTGCACTTGAATAAGCATATACATACAGATGCCACAGGGTATACGCTACGTTACGCCACGAACTGCACAAAGGCGTGCCTTCGCATACGTCTACTTTATATAACGGGTGATTGCGATAAATTTTAGGGGATGCCCTGGAAAAAATATTGTGCAAATTTATTCGCTTTTTTTATTACGTAGATATCTGCCGAGAAAAAAAATGTTCAGCACCTCTGAATCAATTGCAAAGAAAGGTTTTTTTGTACACGTTTTCGTAGGATACTTTGCGTACCGTTTGAACTTTATAGTCAAAAACCGTTTATCTATTTTCAAATGTTATACTAATTTTGACTCAGATTATATATAATTATTTATGAAAGATATTCGTGTCCATCGAAATATCGGAAGGTAAAAATTGTTTTGGTTCATTTAATTATTTTCAAATTAAACGAGTCCACCTGGTATATGTCCGGATATTTGCACGTGCTGTGCCCCAGTTGCTGCAGAATATGCATATACGCCCTTCGTGCACGTGTGTTTATAGAGATGTTTCATCATCCACCCCGTACACAGCTATAGCTGGACATTATCGCTCGCACACGATATACTCTGCATATGGCTATTTTACCGTGCGTGTAGTAAATATAAATATCGGAAACTCTGAACAACTGGGACTAGAGAGTTCATTTTTATACCTGTTCTAGTTTATGAGACCTATACAAAATCCGCGAGTAACTCTATAAAATAAGATTAACGAGTCAAGGATTTTCTTTGAATAAAATTCAGAGCTCGCATCTGAGTCGCACAGAGATCGAGGATTCTTTAGCAAAAGGTAAAAAAAATATGAGAATCTTACAGTCCTATAACTTATTAGTTAGCAACATATATATTGTTCTAGGCTGATTGCTAAGGCGATACAATTTCGATAATTTTGCAAAGTATAGGAACTTTGTGATGTGTCCAAGTGACAGAAGATTTACGAGTAAACTTGGGGCATAAATATTATTTTGCTTATGCTGAGGTAGGTAATAACCAGCTTCCGCATTGACTCGATGTCAACTTGATTTATTATCAAATTTGTTTGGGTCATTGTGGTTCGGAACTTTGTGTATTCCATTATATTGGTGGCATAACTGCAAACTCACTATCGTAAACGGTAATGAGTTGCTGGCTAGTTTCTACCTAACTGATTAACTTTCAATAAAATGCATCTCGCATTGTGTAATAGCCTTTGAAGAAATCAAGATTCATCACAGTACGACAAATCCCTCCGCAGTTGGTCGGTTGCAATCTTGACGTTTGATCGTCAACGACCGTTCATGTCCATGACTTTGAGACGTCATCATCAGTGATAATTTCACCTAGAAGAATACCAATGCATATTCGAATTGAAAGGATGTTTTGGATCGAATTAAGATAAAGAAATTGGTTCGTTCCGTTACGTAGGAAAATAAAATATATCTACATTTGAGGATTAGCCGAAATTCTGTGTTACCAAATCAAGTGGCCGATAGATTTGCTTCGATCTTACTCGCATGATTCTCTCACTTATGGCAATTGATCACAAGATTTACATTCGAATAGAAGTAATGAAGTAGCATGCCACGATTTCCGAATCATACTGTGGGAGACGACGATATTGTTGACGACAAGGCATAGCTGATTAGATTCCCATTACGTTGGAGGATTGTACGATAAGAGCGAAATCCAACTGACGCGCGATTGTGATGATGGATGACCACGATTGCAAAGCATCTTGCGTGTTTAGATCCTGACCAATTTGTGCTAATTGTAATTATATAACATTGATTGCAAGAATGATCCTTAAATAATCTTCATGATTCCAATCAATGCCAATCCAACTAATTTCTGGAAATCTGCATCCAAAACGAAACGAGATCAGGGGTTTTCAAGTTTCTATATGAGAGACTTATGAACGAATTAAGGGAATCGCACTATCACTTCTAAGTACATACCCGCGGTTTTCGGCAGGTACTAAACCTGCCATACATTCTCGGTTGGAGCTTATAAGGGAGAAATTTGAAGTTCCGATAATCACATGGTGCTAGGGGATACGTGTAGATCGCAGGCTGGCAGACGTGCAACAATATTATACCTATGTACAAGAATGAGCCAGAAGGGTGCATAGCGAATGAGCCTTATGTGTTGTTCCAGACGTACCAACAAGAGCTTTTTGCACGCACGTATCATAATAGATCCCGCGGTTCTCTAGCTTGCTCTTGTCACGGTGATTTGAGGGGACCTTTTAGTATACGAATGGCACCTTAATAGGTGTTGTCTCTTTTTTTTATGGGGTAATAGAAGTAGCATATGTTCAATTGAAATTTTTTTCGTTTAAATGTAGATATTGATTTCTTTCATTGATCCTAAATGGCAGAGAAGGAAAATTTCGTTTTTTTTTTTGGGAAACAACAAGCGAACGGTTCAAAGTTTCGATTTGGATGATAAAGTTTTACCTCCATTTCTGGTCGACGAATTGATGCGATATTTGCCAAACGGACTGATGTACATATATAAATGGAGCAATGCATGTATTTTTAATTTTAAAATATATCCGCGACTCAAACAATAATCCGGGTTGGCAGTTTGCAACACCAAAATTTGGAATCAATCCATTAGTAATTCGATAGAATAAATGGTGCTTCAGCTAAATAGAATGTCCATTTGTCACGGTATTATGGAGTATTCAAAAGTAATCAAACTTTTCCTGCAGTAATACGATCGGTTGGAGATTAGATAAGCTACATTGTTTATATATGTAGTTTCGAATTATTATGATTCACTGTGATGCCTTCTTGCGCGGAGCATTCGTAACTTTAGTAATTTCACGATAAGGTTCGTGAATGCACCCGTAACTTACTCGAACTAAACTCAATTCTATATGTTGTTCTTTAATCTTGTTTATAGTCATATTTACTCAACCATGATTGCGTCTCGCGAAGTAGAATCAAGCGACAAAGGTTATTCTATGATACTTCAAAATTCACTTATTTGTTGCAGTTATTACATATTCAAATAATTGAATTCAATACTATACCGAGAGATCGACATCTCGGCTCTTATAATATACATATAGGAGACACATTAGGCTTTGATCGTAAGTGTCAATAGATACAATATTTCAATTCGTCATATCGGGAGCCATTTTCAGCAGGCCCACGAAGTTTTATCATGCCCTACTGAAGGTTCGAGGATTAGACAGCATGGAATTAAAGGAAGGGGGTATCGAGGATCATCGCGGGTGCAATGGTGAAGCGTAAAGTATCAGAGTTAGTCTCCAACCTTATGATAGAAAGCTGATCTCTGACAGAATTTCATAATCGTAGGATAATATAAATAAGAGTGAAATGGACAGAAATATTCGTATGTGAACAGACATCGTTATTTCTTAGACATGCGATAGGAATATAATTTTCGTTGGGTCGGAATTAAAACCAGCTGTTCGAAATAATTGAAAAAAAAGTTTGCCAACGGCACGCGGTGTTCCCAAGTAGTCACCCATACGAACCGCGCCCAATATTGCTCAACTTCGATGATTCCCAGACATTTAGGAGTCGATCGAAAAATATTTAAGACAGCCAGCTCTAACGCTTGAATTTCGAATGAATTAATCTCCCATGAAATTGATGCACGTCTGGCGTTTCACTTCTCGTTGATAAATTTTTTGATACTGAATGCGTAGTTTCGGCGGATTTGTTTTTGCAGTGGTGATCATCCTTCGGCAACGGCCATACCACGTTGAAAGCACCGGTTCTCGTCCGATCACCGAAGTTAAGCAACATTGGGCGCGGTTAGTACTTGGATGGGTGACCGCTTGGGAACACCGCGTGCCGTTGGCAAACTTTTTTGCCATTTTGTCGGAAGAATCACAATCGGAGGAGATGCACGTCTGGCGTTTCACTTCTCGTTGATAAATTTTTTGATATTGAATGCGTAGTTTCGGCGGATTTATTTTTGCAGTGATAATCATCCTTCGGCAACGGCCATACCACGTTGAAAGCACCGGTTCTCGTCCGATCACCGAAGTTAAGCAACATTGGGCGCGGTTAGTACTTGGATGGGTGACCGCTTGGGAACACCGCGTGCCGTTGGCAAACTTTTTTGCCATTTTGTCGGAAGAATCACAATCGGAGGAGATGCATTTCTGGCGTTTCAGTTCTCGTTGATGAATTTTTTGATTTTGAATGTGTAGTTCCGGCGGATTTGTTTTCGCAGTGGTGATCATCCTTCGGCAACGGCCATACCACGTTGAAAGCACCGGTTCTCGTCCGATCACCGAAGTTAAGCAACATTGGGCGCGGTTAGTACTTGGATGGGTGACCGCTTGGGAACACCGCGTGCCGTTGGCAAACTTTTTTGCCATTTTGTCGGAAGAATCACAATCGGAGGAGATGCACGTCTGGCGTTTCACTTCTCGTTGATAAATTTTTTGATATTGAATGCGTAGTTTCGGCGGATTTATTTTTGCAGTGATAATCATCCTTCGGCAACGGCCATACCACGTTGAAAGCACCGGTTCTCGTCCGATCACCGAAGTTAAGCAACATTGGGCGCGGTTAGTACTTGGATGGGTGACCGCTTGGGAACACCGCGTGCCGTTGGCAAACTTTTTTGCCATTTTGTCGGAAGAATCACAATCGGAGGAGATGCACGTCTGGCGTTTCACTTCTCGTTGATAAATTTTTTGATATTGAATGTGTAGTTTCGGCGGATTTCTTTTTGCAGTGATAATCATCCTTCGGCAACGGCCATACCACGTTGAAAGCACCGGTTCTCGTCCGATCACCGAAGTTAAGCAACATTGGGCGCGGTTAGTACTTGGATGGGTGACCGCTTGGGAACACCGCGTGCCGTTGGCAAATTTTTTTGCCATTTTGTCGGAAGAATCACAATCGGAGGAGATGCACGTCTGGCGTTTCACTTCTCGTTGATAAATTTTTTGATATTGAATGTGTAGTTTCGGCGGATTTCTTTTTGCAGTGATAATCATCCTTCGGCAACGGCCATACCACGTTGAAAGCACCGGTTCTCGTCCGATCACCGAAGTTAAGCAACATTGGGCGCGGTTAGTACTTGGATGGGTGACCGCTTGGGAACACCGCGTGCCGTTGGCAAATTTTTTTGCCATTTTGTCGGAAGAATCACAATCGGAGGAGATGCACGTCTGGCGTTTCACTCTTCGTTGGTGAATTTTTTGATATTGAATGCGTAGTTCCGGCGGATTTCTTTTTGCAGTGGTGATCATCCTTCGGCAACGGCCATACCACGTTGAAAGCACCGGTTCTCGTCCGATCACCGAAGTTAAGCAACATTGGGCGCGGTTAGTACTTGGATGGGTGACCGCTTGGGAACACCGCGTGCCGTTGGCAAACTTTTTTGCCATTTTGTCGGAAGAATCACAATCGGAGGAGATGCACGTCTGGCGTTTCACTTCTCGTTGATAAATTTTTTGATATTGAATGTGTAGTTTCGGCGGATTTCTTTTTGCAGTGATAATCATCCTTCGGCAACGGCCATACCACGTTGAAAGCACCGGTTCTCGTCCGATCACCGAAGTTAAGCAACATTGGGCGCGGTTAGTACTTGGATGGGTGACCGCTTGGGAACACCGCGTGCCGTTGGCAAACTTTTTTGCCATTTTGTCGGAAGAATCACAATCGGAGGAGATGCACGTCTGGCGTTTCACTTCTCGTTGATAAATTTTTTGATATTGAATGTGTAGTTTCGGCGGATTTCTTTTTGCAGTGATAATTATCCTTCGGCAACGGCCATACCACGTTGAAAGCACCGGTTCTCGTCCGATCACCGAAGTTAAGCAACATTGGGCGCGGTTAGTACTTGGATGGGTGACCGCTTGGGAACACCGCGTGCCGTTGGCAAATTTTTTTGCCATTTTGTCGGAAGAATCACAATCGGAGGAGATGCACGTCTGGCGTTTCACTTCTCGTTGATAAATTTTTTGATATTGAATGTGTAGTTTCGGCGGATTTCTTTTTGCAGTGATAATCATCCTTCGGCAACGGCCATACCACGTTGAAAGCACCGGTTCTCGTCCGATCACCGAAGTTAAGCAACATTGGGCGCGGTTAGTACTTGGATGGGTGACCGCTTGGGAACACCGCGTGCCGTTGGCAAATTTTTTTGCCATTTTGTCGGAAGAATCACAATCGGAGGAGATGCACGTCTGGCGTTTCACTCTTCGTTGGTGAATTTTTTGATATTGAATGCGTAGTTCCGGCGGATTTCTTTTTGCAGTGGTGATCATCCTTCGGCAACGGCCATACCACGTTGAAAGCACCGGTTCTCGTCCGATCACCGAAGTTAAGCAACATTGGGCGCGGTTAGTACTTGGATGGGTGACCGCTTGGGAACACCGCGTGCCGTTGGCAAACTCTTTTGCCATTTTGTCGGAAGAATCACAATCGGAGGAGATGCACGTCTGGCGTTTCACTTCTCGTTGATAAATTTTTTGATATTGAATGCGTTGTGGCGGCGGATTTTTTTTTTATAAGTTGTCGTTAACCTTCGGCAACGGCCATACCACATTGAAAGCACCGCCGGAAGCTGTCATTTTGCTCGACAACCTAGGCTGCAACCAAGACTCGACGGGCACCCCGATCATATATCATATTCTAAGACCCACAGCAGACAAACAAATCAACCTAGAATTTAATGCTGCGAATAGAGATAGGTGGAAAGACCTAGTAAGATTCGATACTAAGATATCCAAGCCAGATATCGATCAACTTAAGAACAACACCATGAACGACTATTGGTGGCTCTAGCCTAGATCTTAGAAATTACGCTAGAACTATAAGCTCAATAGGTTATCTCAGAATTAACCTAATCTCTTGTTTCTTTTTTTTTTCTCTTCTTCCCTTTCGTTCTCCTCTCTCATTAACATCTCTCCTTTTCCCCCGTCATGCTCAATTAATATAGTCCAGCCGCTCAGCCACAGCAAGGTCTGGTGAAAATTTACAAATAGCGCTCAATCTGAACGCTTATGATCATTCATACCAAATCCCTGACCCTAATTAATATCATAACAGGAGTATAGTGCTTTGAATACATAGCCATGGCAACCTTAGCTTATTACATTTAATCGGAGCAGGCTTATTGAGTTTTACCTGCTGTAACTCCAAGCAATGGTCCCAACAATCATTACCCCCAATTATATCTTATTTTTTTTTTTTAATTTTACTTTATATTTCTTAGTTTTAAGTTATTATAAGTAGGTACAGCTTTATTTCATAATTTTGTATTTTCCTTCATATCGATTATTTTCCTTTCTTTACTCTATTGTTGTATGACATTCTTTATTTCATGTTATTACTCTGTACCTAAATTTCTCACGTTATACGTGACTTTATGTTGTTTTAGTTTTCTTTATTTCCACTTTGTTATTTTCTATTTATTTCTCTTTTGTCATGATTTTTTTTTGCCATTATAACTTCTGTATTTAAAGGCTGATGAAAATAAACTTGATTAAAAAAAAAAAACCTTGAAAGCACCGGTTTTCGTCCGATCACAATATTTTTTTACACTACTTCTGGGTAACAACCTTCTTTGTGAATGTCTTATGCTTCATAGATTTATTCGGAAGGGATTTCATAAGTATAGGTCTTAACCGATATCAGCAAACCTCTGAGATACTAATTCCAAACGAATAGACATTAAAAATTAGAAAAGTCAGCGTATGCAGGCATCATATTACCCAATAGTGCTCAAATTCATGACAAGTGACAATCTCTCATACATCCAAAGAAATTCTCCAGCATAAAAGCTCCAAGTAATACAGAATTAAATTACGTATATTTATGACAAATAATTACAGGGAGATATACAGTTACTATGCTGGTCAGAAAGTCACGATGTATCAGTCGTCTAGGGCACTGTGTCTTTTTATATTTGCAGCTCGTGGATCATCCGGTCTGATGACTGTAAGCAAACACGATAATGTCATCAAGAGAATAATTAGGGTCAAGAGGAATGAAGGTTTGAAATAATGAAATATTACAACAAGATCTCCTGAATCATAATCGTTACAATACTGTTTGTCAACTTGAAAACTGCGTGAGGTTATGTAATGTTCTGACCTAATCCAACTGTTGGCAATACCCCAACATAATAGTAATACCCCAACATAATTTCTCATAATAAGATAATGATGAGATACAGCTGTTACCCTTACCCGTGTATTGCATCTTGTATTTCTTATTCCAACCGTCTTTCTGGGAATTTAACCACAGAGCTGACGCACCAAGGCCGACTCCGATCAATGCCATAACTCCCGACCCAACGAATTCGGGGATTTCATTCCAGCCCCTCAGTAAGAAGCTAACTAAAAGATGGTTATAAGAATTTCACTCAAATGTTTGATTTATCTGATTCAACCTGAATATGTTTCCTTGTATATTTATTGGTCGAATTTTGTAATACCTTTACGTGCCGACGACGCCATGTTGGGTATTTCTTCGAACACGATGTCTTTGTTCAGTGTAGAGTGTAGACCAGAGGAGCTTTTTTCATTTAGCTTATTGAGGATTTTCGCATACTACGCTCCCACTTATTTTCGGTAACAGCCACAGCCGCTGAGGATCATTGGTAACGGCGCTAATAGCTATGGCCTAATAGTAAACGTCATGAACGTCATGCGCAGAAGGTCTCACTCAAAGGTATGCTCGACAGTGGCTTGACAGTTTCGTACCTTGTGATAGTTTGTGTCAAAAATTCTTGTACGGACTGGGGACAGATTTGTTGACAATTGTATTTCGAGCGAGCCCGTTGTGTGAAATAAACATAGCGGGTTGTCAAGTTCGTTGTGACTACAGTGAGATACGGTTTTTATTAGAATTGTCTCTGGCCGCTTGTTTGGCCTGTCGAAACCGTATCAGTATTATCAAATTGAAAGTAACACCTTCCGTGAGCGAGGAGCAAACCCGTTGAGCTGGGTAAAATCGACGAGTGACACATTTACCCTGACAAAAATGAGGTACTAATTTTGCAATTTTTAAACTCAGTTCATACGTCATTTGGTTATTTTATATTCGATATCGGTTGTAAATTCGCTGATGTATTTAATTCTTCGAAAATTATTAACGCCAACGAGTGACTGCGCAGATACTTATTTGACGTTATAGATTTTTGTTTTTAGGTTCTTGTTCGGTCAAATGTCATAAATGACTGCGGCCATATTGCTTGCTGATGTATATCGGGATGGTTTGCATGTGTTCCTTTTCCTAATCACGTGCGTGTCTTTTGACACGTTCGCCACAACAGGTTTCTCGATCTCTGCATCCTTCTGCTTATCTTTTATATACACTGCATTAGCATAAATCCATAATTAGCATATGCCGAAGGATATCTAAGCAACACGATATCCCCAACTATTTCGAATTTTATTACTTTCAGTTCAATACTAACTATAAATTTTAACCGAAGGATATGTCATTCAGCTTATAAGACCTCATTGTTGAATTGTCGTTTTTTTTTTCACTTTTGTATTCGATACAGGAGAAAACCAGTCAATAGGAGATCTTCTGATGAAAAATCCCAGAAAACACCAAGCAATATAATAGCACTCCATTATTATCTTTTGGCAATAATAACGATCTTGGTCTAAAGGTCTTGTACAAAAATTCCAAATCCTACAGTAATTCTTATAACAAATGTTTCTGTCACAGTGGAAGATCTCAAATGGCAGCGATGAATGGGAAGAGACCATCCGCCATTCCTGCTAGGCTACAGCCAGAGCCCCCAACGCAGCATGATGACCTGATAAAATACATCTACGACTGTAAGGATGAAGATTTTACTCTTATACTGCAAATTTTTATATTCTTTTGTCATCTTATTAGCAACAGAATGATATTCACCAAATCATAATTTCTCCTTCAGCGTGGAATATTGTCTCAAGAGAACTGGATATGTGCCACCAGCAACGCAATAATGCACCTTTCCGGCATGGAGCATTTGTTAAATACTATCAGGAGCAAGCGCCTAATCCCCAGCTCAAAGGTATGTTATAATGTACTTCTATGATTTGTTGAAATTATATGTTGCCAATACCTCTTATTGCATGTTTGTTCAAAATTCTGCTCCAGACGTATTCTCTATCTACACATTGAATTAATCATGCGCAACGAAGTTGACATCTAGTATGTGCATGCTAACTATGTACAAATATGCTTATAGTTTGTGTACATCTTTCTGAAAAACAATAATCGTAACAAATAACAGGCTTGCTTGCACAGCATCAATGTAACGAATGAGAATATATCATTCTTGCATTAATTCCATTCGTTATCCTCACATAATGACTATTTATTTTATCGACAATTCGTTTCCGGTCAAGAGACATGAATTCGTTATATTCTAGAGCTGTGGGTCATTAATTTCTGAGACATTTACATCCAATGACTCATGCTAATGAGTGTGTTCTATCATATTCATAAAATCATTTTTCACGCCTCAAACAAGGTCAAATAAATACATTTCTTGGTGCTCAAATAGCAGCTGTTTCTTTTGTGTCGGAAAAAAATTATTTATTGTGTACAATATATATTTATTTGTCAAATCAAATTGGATTAGTTTGGTTTAGTAGGCAATGCAATGATGACCTATATTGATAGCAGTCTTTTTACATTTCAGACTTATCTTTATTTTGTAGATGACATTTCATAAAATTATGTTGTAATTTGAATATTGACGTCGAAAATGTCTGCCGTGTTTCTTTTTCTTCATAACTTATGCTTGAAAAAAAATTAGGTCATGTCTAAACCATGTTCTTTCGAGATATGTCGCCCCAATTTGAAAAATTCTGATGCTTTCATTGAGGTCAATTTAATGTGTCACGAATTCACCGGGAAGTTTGATCTAGCTGAAGCATTAATTTGCAAGGGTCACGTGCATGGTAATCATGACTATCATTGTATCACCAAATATTGAATGATTCCCGCTATCAAGCTGGAAGCAAATTGCTGCAATATCCTGATATAAAGGCAGCTGGCTACCTTCTGATAACACAGTTATAATTTTTCCACTTGAATTAATCTACCAGACCTGTAATGTTTATATCCACGCTTATCAGCACTGACAAACTTCTATATTACAATCGAGTCTGTTTCCCGGTTTGATTGTGAGTCACGCGTTCACCGAGTGCTTTTTTAATCTATGACTTTCATCAATATAATCAACACTGATGTGTTATTTTCAGATTGCTTAATTCATTTGACGATCGAAAGCCTAGAGCTATTTCCAACGCCTTCCTCCGAAATGCAATCGCGGCAGAAACTTTGGTCATTTTCATGATTAATGCTTTTAAACTACCGCTCGACGATTTATAATTCCATTTAACAGCATTTGAAAATATTCCATCTCTTACTTGTCATGCATATGGTATTCGAACACTGGCCTGCATTCTGTTATTTTAAAGCTATCTGTTTTTACATAAACTCTGAAAAGAAAAGCGCTCGAAAGAAGGGGGGAGGGAGGATGCAACGGGGAAACCTACTTTAGTGTAGCTTTTTGAAGTTTCTTCACACATACCATTACGTAAATTATATTTCTATTCTATTCTCCCACACAATCGATTTGCCTAACTTCACTGCATGGACTTTACTGCGCTGTCGTTGAAAAGACGTTGATGTTATTTCTTCACTTCCTTTTAAGGATAAACATTGCTTTTCATCAGCTTGTAGCAAATAAATTACTATATTACTATGCATATTCTGATATTCTGATATTGTGTGCTCGACGATGTGGAAATACGGCGCTTTGAATGAAGATTGGGTGTACAAAAAAATGCACGTTTTTCACGCTCCGCAACTATCGACATTAATAAATGTAGACATAATATAAAAGTCGATTCCATAAACCTATCTATCCAGACTTCGAGCCGTTCAACTTGGAAGCTTGGTGGGGACAACGCGTCGTCCAGAGCATCACTAGGAACGCGACCTCCTAGTGCCAGGCCCCACGTGATCATCGGACCTTTTCTCACAGGCATAAGAAACAGAAAAGATAAATAATGTCAAAGAAATATTTTAAATGATTATGATCAAACGAAGATTTTTAAATTTGCGATGCTTGAAGTAGTGATTATTTGTAAATGGAAGTAAGGTAAGGGCCTACCAAGTTCAACTGTAATGTCAGGTAGGCTTCTACTTAAGGTAGCGCTGCTGTCATTATATTTAATGACAATGTCAAATGCCTATGACTTTACCCACGGATTTTTCACATCGTACGTGAAAGACTTATTATCCGAAACGATAAGATCGCAATTCAAATTTTGAATTATCGCTGGGTCAGTTTTTGAGTGCGCAAAACTTTCCGATTACTCAATATAATTCACATCTGTTGTTGTATTAAAGATTTTGCAAGAGGGAGGAGACTTACTGAACAAAAAAACGAAGAGGGCCGGTTTGATGTTGACGTAACAAAGCGAACTGATATAATTCTGATTAATTTATATTTTGACCTACCCATGCGTTTCAGATTTGATAGGTGCCGTAATTTATAACGGGATAGCTTGATGCACGGTGGGTCAAAAACTAAAATTCAGAAAATGTGAGACGATGAAACTTGGACTGAATTGTGTAATAAATATTTAATTTTAATTGCCACATCGATTTTAAGCATCAACTCACTTGCCTCGTTGCAACTAGACTATACGACTTCGTTTCCATGATTACTAAAAAAAAAAAAAACAACTAGAACAGGTTTCTGATGCGTTTTAGTTAGAACTACCAGCCCTTGACGTCTGCGTCTTGACTGATATGAAATTAGTGTAGACGCAATGGTTGCAGAGAAGTATTCGTATCAATTGACCGCTGAAGTTTTGCTCCTGAGTTTAAAAAATCACCGTTTTACAGTCGACCGATCACAACAGAATTGTCCCAAGCTTGCCGCACGTATGCTCAAATCAATTGCCAAAAGTTCTAACAATCCCTGGTAGACGCGTCGACTTTCATATTGTGGTTTGGGTCGATTGATCAAAAATAGTGAGATGTGACTGATGGCGGTTCGAATGAAAGTGCATTTCGGGTTGACACATGCGATGGATGCCATTGATTCGAACGCATTAAACACTTAGCTCGACTATAGCACTGCAGACATTTGAATTGAGTAAAAGTAAGATTTGACATGGAAGAAAATGTGGGATTACTGTGAGGGTGCTTTTATTTTACATACATCTTACGTCGTATTTAACGGTATTCAAAATTGAAAATACGACATGGAATAAAAATATACTCTGCTTTTGTTATTTTCACTTTACGTTAATTACTCAGATTTCTTGTGTTCCGAGTTTAGTGAACTCTACCCAACGCTAACCCAACGCTAAATCTCAGTGTTTGAACATTATAGTCTTCATCACGTGACAATACACTGCCCAATTTTTTCGCAACTCCAAGTAATTGATTTTCACAGAACTAGTGCTCGAACTTGTTAGCGGCGTGTCATCCAGTAACGTTAGTAGAATTATTCTAACGACTTTGTAAAGCTTTTTTTAAGCAATCATCGATACTGAGCCACGTTTGAGATTAAATAGGGGTCATAGATTACGTGTCTATTGCTTCCTTTAATTTTTCACCCCCTAAATATTATCAACTTTTTTTCTCCCCCTGTTAAATTAATGTTACCACTTATCGATGATTGGTAGAAAAAGCTTGTGTGCGTTTAAAGAAAAAAAAAATGACATTCCTCAATTCTACTGATTTAAAATGGGTTTCACGCAATTTTCGTCGGTGCCCCTAATATTACCGAAAGTCGAGAGCGCAGGAGCTACGACTTTTGAAGAGTCAAAGAATTTTTCTTATAAATTCATTTGTACTTTAAATGTGGAATGTTTTTGTACGTTGATATATATATATATATCTTTATAAATATGTCTATATGGAACGTAATGAAAACGGAAAATATTATAATAATGAGAATGACAGAGTTATTTATTATCATTGACATATACATGGTATAATATTGTATTATACAAATGTACACACAGACACATATACACATGCCAATGTATATGTATATATAATATTATATACAGTTATACATATATAAATTAATCATTTGTAGTTTTAGAAATGATAGGTACACATGAAAAAAAAATAGAGTATGTATACCTTATATCGTCAATAGTTTTCTAAACGTCATGTCTTTAGATATTTTTGTATTTAGCAAAATGTTGTGTCAGATTCGTATCTACCTATTTAAATAGACATGAAAAAAACGAAAAAAAAAACCCTTTTTTTTCACTATTTCTTCGACCACAATTAATTTTCTAAAAGTTTGCTGGCGTTTTTCCTCGAAATGGATCAAATTTGATCTAGATTATTTTAATGCTTACCAATTGATTGAGTACAGCAGAAAATTTTTTTACCCACTTTCCAAATGATCATAATGTAATTATGAACATAATCAGATATTTCGTGATATAAACAGATGAACCGAGTGTTTGGATTTTGAATAGTAAAATTCTCGTCACGCACGTGATTCAATTCACTGTTATTGTGCTGTGGCAGTTTTAATTTAACAAATTTTATAAATTATGACGATTTATTGGGTTGTGCAAAATTTTACTTGAGCACACACTCGCGAAAATAAAATGTAATATTATTATTGTATTAAAACTACATGGGATAGCGCACGAAAATGATATACAGTCTAAATTTTACCAATCACAATTCTAACACTGAATAATGTAGTTATAATAGTTGAAATAACAACAACAAAAATGATAACAATAACATTAATAATAGATTTATTAATAATCATAATAATAATAACAATACAAGTACCTAATTCATATTACAGAGTTTATATATCTTGCTCCTCGATTTCCTTCCCCTCGTTTTTTAATATCTTCACGAAATGTCGATGACAATAACTTCTGGAATATACTTTCTAACCGAATTTATTTTAAAATATTTTAATTCTTTTATTTTACAGTAATATTAACTAGACCACACAACGAATTTTTTGCTTTTTGAAGAATTGCACTTTTTTAAAATGGGTTTTGCAATGCCGTTTTTATTTCATTGCAAACATTATGCCTAGACATGTCCTTAGTTCTTTCATTGATTGTTTCTGCGAGGAGAAATGCAGCTTGTATTTTGAGGCTGATCTGCTGAAAGTTACACTCATTGTCAGTAAGTAATCCATCGAATTATAGAACGATACTCTGGAAAAATCACTCTAAATGCTAATAGGTAGGTATGTACAAATAGGAAAAAAAGGAATCCCTACAATGTCCCGTTCGCTAATGTACCAGTCCAAAAATTGAGGCATAAAACCTGTATTCGACAGATAATACGATTTTTTTTTAAGACCTTGGCGGATGGTATAATGCATTGCCTGTGTGCATTCGTATTAAATTATCTAGACGTTTTCACTTTCTTCTTCGATCCGGAGATCAGTCGTTTCATTACCAACCGTCGACGTAGTTTTATCGTCGTACGATGAAATTCAGGATGGTATATTTTATCGTAAAAGCAGTATTAAACCGTTGGCAGGTCAGTGGGTAAGAATATAGGGACTGGACGAAAAAATTCAACAGCGCTAACTGATAAATTCTAGAATGTATTGAATGGAATTTGATTTTTCTCATTACATGTGAGTTATAAGTTAAGAAAATCGATATACATTTTTGAGAAAATATAAACGTTATCCTCAAGTCAACTAGATTTATATACAGTGTGTTGGACATATATCACGTAGTACGGCACTGAGATAAATATCTGACGCAGTCAAAAAATTTTTCGCTAGGCGGAAATTTTTTACTATTAAGAATCATGGATCTTGCGTCCGCCAGAGTTTCCTCGCAGGCTTCAGAAACTGTTTTTTCCAAATCACGTACGCTGCGCTCCATAGCTCGCCATTCACTGTTCAATATCTAACGAGAAAAAAGCAGAAGATCCATTTATCAACGAATGTATCGCGACGTGATTATACACAAGTGACCTGTTTCGTCTGAGGCCGAGGGCGTCCTAAAAAAAAGAATAAAAAAACACCCGTGGTTAAGTTTTGCAAAGTTTTTCTTTTTTCTTTTATCTGTAAAACTCGACATAAGATCGATGATATGGCAAAAGAAAAAGAAAACACAGAAAAGGCCGAGGTAATTTTTGGAAGGACCACATTCATTTGCGTTGAAAGAAATACATCACTTTTTCTTCCTGTTTGAGTTTCATTTCGATAAAAGGAGGAGAAAAGATCGGTTCTACTAAATTTGACCGCTCTGCGACGTCGACGGGACGTTGCAAGCGATTCAGAATTCATGGGAGAACGTATAGTTGACTACTAAAATTGCTCTCAGTTGACGAATCAATCGAATTATCTAAACGACCTCACTGCAGGTGTTTCGAATTGGGTATGCAGTTAACGATAAGCACATAAATTACGGTTGTGTAACAATCGTCAGGTTTATTAGACTCAAATAGTATAATGACATGTAAATCGTACGGACAGTCAATTTACGGAACGCGCGGAGATGTTGCCCGATTAACTAGCATTTCCGAGTTAAATGTCAACGTGCCAATAATTCGCGTTTAAATACTGAAAATATCTGCGCGGTTGAAGTTCAACAGCATTTGACACTTGCTGATTTATCCGTTATTATGCGAAATTCGCAACTGTTGTGCAACCCCACAATAGCTGTGGAATTTGAAAATAAGCATTTTTTCGTCAAATTTACATTATCATGGTCGAATAAAATAGTTCCACGTGAAAAAGACTTTTGGAATTGTTTGAATTGTAGAAGCGCTTATATGTTTTGTGACCGGCAAAGGGGATCATGGAAACCCTTTGCTTTGTTTGCAATGAAATTTCTCCTGAATTTTTAACACTCATTTCAAAGTTAAAGGTATTCTGAGTTCACAGAGTTGACTTACGAATTATCATCATTACTCATCTGTTAACACGCCTAACATCATGCTTTTGATATGGTCAGTATGAAAAACCATTCAAGCTTGAAAAAAAAACAAAAAAGTTTAATCGACAAAGGTTGCCGTTCAAAAAACAAGCAGACACAAAACGAATTAATCATGCTAAAAAAAATTCCGCTCACACCAACCAATTAAAAAACGTACCTTTACTCCATTTCGCGCTTGGCTCACTGGCAGATTTTCTTCAAGCTCTTTAATTGTCTGAGTAAAAACACTCGCAGTTGAAATTGGCAGAGTCTGGATACTACAATTAGTCGTTTTTAATTTCTGGGAAAAGACGTTGCCATTTTTGAAGTTGAGAAATAACACCGCCTGATCGATGGGTATCTCTTGATATTCCTTCTCCGACGAAGCAGATCTTAGCTGAAACTTTCCTCTGTCAAACCTTCGAGACGTTGGATGCCGAACTTTTATATATAAACTTTTTGAAAAAGCTATCGTGTACTCCTTGTACAGTATGGAATTTTGATGAGATTCTATCGGCTCCAATCGACCCTGACAAATTGGCCGATCTTCGTTGCTCCGCTCTTGAAGTTCTTGTGCATTAACTTTTCCAGACAGTTGCCTATTTTTCGAAGCATCTAGATTTTCATTGACTAAGCGTCGGTCTTGTCTAGACCCCAAAGGTTCCGAGTTAAATTCAAAACCCTTCGTGTAGTCTCGCGTTTCTCGATCCTCGATCGTTTGAACGGGCCCTTTTCGAATCTCCCAATGAGCTTCTTGACTTTCGTCGCCGTCAAAGCTTAGCCCTTCTTCGCTTTCAAACTCTTTGAAGGTGTGCACCGGCTTGGTTAACGCAATAGAATTACCCGAGTTACAATTTCCATTGGGTATTACCGTCCGCTCTCCATATTTACTCGATTTCATAAAATCTGAGTTCGTTTCTTGTTCTGCCGTACCTTTCCGTATTCTGATCTCTGATTTCATCGTGTCGACGTCATTTTCCGCGGGCGGAGACTGTTTATTACTGTTTTTCGAGGTACATTCACCAGCTAACTCTTTCCCTTGAGAATCAGCATGGGAATCTTCCGCGAGCGACTTCAAAACGACTTCTCCGTTCTGTATTGAAAGAAAATGAAGTAATCTCCGTTACTACCGTGTCGTTACAACCACTTGTATATAAGGTAGATGTGAAATACAACATTTCATTCAATTCTTCCCCTGTCGAATTGTAGGTTCGTAGATCTCTTCGGTACGAATAAATGGTTTTTAGTTCATTTTCTGTATGTCTCGCGAGTAAAAGTGTACGCCGGAATAAAATGGCATTGCACTTTGTAATATCCGGAGTGAACTTCACCAGCGAAAACAAATCGAATTACCTTTTGAACTCTAGTCAATTCGCTTTTCAACTTCTTAACGACTTCCCTTAGTACTAAGTTTTGGCTCTTTAACGTTTTGTAATCAGAGATATCCTCATCAGGATTTATGGCTGGTTCAAGAACCTTACGATTCAACTCTTGATGGAGTAACGTCAGTCGATTTTCGTAATCGTCTTTAGTAATATTCAAACTCCTCAATACTAAAACATTGCATAATACACGTCGTATAAAATTAGTAACTTAGGAACGCAGTATTCCAGTAATAATAATAATCTCATTGTGATTTTCATTGAAAATTGTTCCAGCATTAATTTACCTTTGGCAATGCAACTAAGGATCGCTGTTACATTGTCATTTGTTTCTGGGAAAGCTTCGATCAGATTTGCCAATTCTTGCGTCCTGTGCCTCAGGACATCAACGTCTCCTTGCAGCATAATTTCCTTTCTTTTATACTCTTCAGCCTGAAAAATATAAATTTTATCAAATCATACTCGGTAGTAGACTAGAAAAACAACATAACTTCTGCACCAGAGAATGACAATTGCGATACCTTCGTGCGAGTATTTCACTAAAGCAAGGATTTTTGTTTTGTTTTTTGTGCTGTAATTTTTCATTTCAACCCCAGAAGTTCTCGTAGTAGAGCCAGCGGTTGTACGCGTGCTATAAATAGCAGAACTTAAAGCGACACAAAATTACACCTTCTAGTATTACTCGCACATTTTATGATTAGTACTGTGTACCGAGTATTATATCCAATAGCGGTGTTATATCACCATTTTTCTTTTTTCCTTATTGTTGGAACAATTAGTATAACAGATTTTCATATTCACATTGAGTATAATTTCATAGACCCAAAATGAAATAAGAGAAACTCCAAACAATATGCCGAGGGTTGAAACACAATGACAACGAAGAATGATGGTAGACATTTAAATTCAAACCCCTACCGCTATATAGGGTGAGATTGATAACTTGGTACGTGCAGAGCATGATATCCATAGTAAACGGCGATCAAGATGACTGCTGAACAAACAACCTAGTAACCTACTTTGTATGACAGACACATCATGTCTCAGCTTTTTTGGTCGTTCGCATCATGGCTGTGTGGTTCTACAATCGGGGGTTAAATTTGCCGTGGTTCTACCTATAGTGTAATTATGTAATTACAGTATAATTTTCAGCTGGGTTCCATTAGGTGGTGATTATCGTTTCAAAAAGGAGGCAATTTCTAAATTCACTACTTTCCGTTTTGTTCGTCATAATTTGCGGCGTATTTGTCGGTAAGCTCATTTACGCGCAGAACATACACCCTGGTGGTGCGCAAGACTCCAGTTATTTGCTCGACTGTCTACTTAATAAATGAAAAAAGGCGACCAAAAAAAAAACAAACAAAAAACTGTAATAGTTCATCAACAGGTTTTATTCTGAAACGAAAGCGAATATATATAATGTAAAAATACATGCACAAGAGAGGGTAGGTATATAAATAATTTTGTAATTTGTATCGAAAGGTGAATTTATTTAAAAAATGAACGGAACATCATTCGTGCAAAGGAACGATCCGGTTATAGCGGAAATTCGGTCTAAGTTTCTTTGCGGATCTAGTTTTAATTTCGGTTAATTATACGGCTAGGTATGAATTTTGTAGAAACTGCAGTTGTGTCCGTAGAGCGTAGGTATCTCGAACGCCTTTTCACGGGTGAAGATCGATACGGAGACACACGTACGTCTTCGTATGTATATACGTATAAGTATATGGATATATATGCTTAATATACCTATATATGTATACATACACGGCATCTAACGTTGGACTAACATGGAAACGGGCGCTTAATGTTTTACGTGCGGTGACAAATGGTCTTTATTTCTCCTTCTTTACGAACGGGAGGGTCTCTCTTACATTACGAAGTCTGGAAAATACTCACATATATATACATACATGTTATATATATATAGACCTACGTATACTAACTTCGCATTTATATCCCCGCTCACACTCTGAACATGGATTAGTTTTACAGCCCTAGAATTATCTCCCTACCGCCTTCTATGCTGGATAGTTGAACGACCCTATCTTTCTTATACTTTTTCAGTATATATGGCATAAAATATCTTAACGATTTTAAAAATTACTATTATCTTTTTTCTCCTCTTTTCTTTTCCTCTTTTTTAACGCACCTTTCATTTTACTGCACATCCCCATTTGTTTACCATCGGGATCAACGAAACACAAACATTTCGGGTACGGTTTGTGATGATCGTACACATTGTGTGAAAATATATATTGTTTGGACTTCTTGAATATGGGCAATTATTTTTGCATGAAAATGATAAACGGATTTTTTTTGTGTATGGATTAACGAAAGCATGAGCATTTATGTATTACCTAAGGTATTTTGAACTGAGAAAAAAAAAAAAAGAGAAAAGCTCAAGTGCATGTAAGTTCCCACCTTTTCTTCTTCCGTTTTCCACCGATTGACCAACGTTTGAATTTGCTTTTCAGCTGAAATTTGAGTTTCTTTAAGAGTTTTTTGATGGACGGCCTCTGCGGCATGGATTCTTAACTCAAATTCTCTGACGTATTCTTCGTATTTCCTTGGAAAGAAAAAAATTAAAAAATAAACAAAACGCGATGACAAGAATGTACTTAAGTAGCGACGGCACATGATCTCATTATTTTGAATTGAAAAAATACGGTTTTTGTTTCTTTTCAAATTAAAAGAGCACATGGTGACAGGCAAAATGATGACCCCGGTGGTGCAAATAGTAGTGGAGGTTACGCCACGCTGTATAACTCGGGGCTTGAAGCTCGAATCTCTCATTATAGCGGTGGCAAAAACGTGAGCACGGATGACTAAGCGCTAATGTAACAAAAATCAAGCAAAAAGTCTCATTAGGGATGCAAACCCACGTACCCCATGCGTTCCAGCTTTTGTTTGTTTTATTAATTTCATTCCTCATCACGCGTGTTCGCGCGGTAATACTAGATAAAATAGATCGGAATAGTTTGGTTGTAACGTTTCCGTTTCCGTTTTCACTTTCATTCTTTTTCTGAATTTCTCCTTTTTTTGTATCAGTCGATGAAAACAGTGACAGTCGATCAAAAATTTATTTCTTCATTTTTTTTAAATCAGTTGGATTGTGGGCTGATCGCGATGACAACTGATAAGATTTTACCGTCCGTAGTAAAAGTTTGTTGCATAATATTCCTGTCGGTTATATAAAGTTACGTAGCTGTTTTCCGATACCGTATATTTTATATTCCATAAGATATGTGGAAGGCGAGTTTTATGTGCGAAAGCTGCATAGTATGAAAAAAAGCGATTAGTCACGTGCTTTGTTTGATGATCCTTACAATGGGATTCAATGATCCGACAGGTGTTCGATTTTTACGCGTTCAAACTTCGCTTGAAATCGGCTCATCTTTTATCCATTTTACCCACCAGAGGGATCTTATCATTCTCTACGTTGGCAAAAAAATGACTGTATGTATATAAGGGACTTGGAATTACGTTTTTAGAGCTAGTATTTTTTGCTAAAGCCAGCGCATGAGTCTGCGGTATTATATGCCTTTGGGAGTTAGAATTTGAACAGTCACCCCGGCGTGGATATAAGCTTTTTTCCTCTTCCAAGGTTGAAGTCGCGACGTCGAAATTGCGTGCGCGCTTAGTTTCCTGCGACACTCGCGTAACTTACATATTATTGTTGACTTCTGACTATTCTGCCAAGGTAAATCCGAACAAGAGTCTCTACTGATGTCGACGTCACTAGCGTTCAAATTTATCATCATTTCTTTTTCTTTCTTATTTCAGACCAAAGATGGAGACATCCGCGAAACGGGCCAGCTTCCACGAACTTCCACTACCGTAACGCGAATACGACCAGATCTAAAACCTACGTGAACTCACATAACAGTAATACGACGCACTACCAGGAAAAGAACTATCAGCAGTACGACTACCAGAAGTATCATTTCAATATCAACGTGAGTTTTAACCCACTTTTAATTTCTTAAGAATAAAATTGTTACCAGATAAATATTGCACCGAAATAGTTAGGGAAATAATAGTTGAACGATGTACGGCATATATTTTTTTTCACAACGTTATATCGAGAAGCACATATGTGATAGCGTCGTTAACCGTTTCTGTGAAACAAAAAGCTACCCGTGTTCCAACGCAAACCCGGGCAATTAGTTCGAATGTTTTCGCGCCGTTCAAACATTCGAAGGGATTCGAATTACCTGCGCGAGAATATACACCAATTTCGCAAGGATGCCGCGATAATAGCATATTCGCAGCCGCTGGAGTAGTTAAAAAAGTGAAAGCTCCGGAAAAAGCATAAAAAAAGGAAGGAGAAAAAACAACACCGAATCAAGCAATAAAAGGCCATATCTGCTACGTAGTACAGTGATTACCAGTCTTTGGGGAAAAGGTTAAAAAAAATCTAGTTCGAGTTTTCAGAGCGAATAATCAGAAGGACGCAAACGGCATGTGGACATTGCAGTTTTATGAAAAATCCAAAATGCATTTTGAACGCATACATTTGAGCAAAAGACTACGCATATACGTGCAGGGCAGATAAATCTGATGAAACTCAGAACTACCAAGTCACTTACATCTTATAAATTCGCATGATAGTAGAATGGCACATTCTTTCTTACTAACACCGACCATCCTTTGTAACATCCTTCGGGACAAGCTACAACCCTCGTAACTCCTCACTCTCGTTAAATCGTTACTTTCTACGAGGTAGAACTTTGTGGCTTTGAGTGGCGTGACTAGCAACACGTGTAGGTACACTATAAGTGCTACCCATACTTATTCACGAACCCGAAAACGACCTACGAACACGACTTAATTTTCGGTTTTGTGTGTCTGTAGCGACGAAAACTGCGCCATCAATCTATCGGCTGTCCACCAAAGAATACTTTTCATTTTGGTATCGGTTTTACGGTGAAACGGCAATTCGGTATTCGGACAACACGAAATTGAAATTCTCTCGAAAGTTTCGACGTTAGGTATATTTTTTGCAGTGGTATTCGATTCGTCATAGTTGTTATCATTCATAGATATAATTCGTATGCCAGTTACAATCATCCTGACAATCCGCATCCATCGGTCCAGTGAAGATAAAAAAATTACCCATTCATATGAAAGCAGCTTTTCGAATCTCTTTATCTGACTTTTGTACTTTTATCTGCCGTCATCTCATTCATGTGCGAGGATAAAAACTTCTGAATCACATCTGACATGTCAAGGGTTCTCCAGCGTAAAGATTCTTCGGAATTCGGATCCCTTTCCATTTGAAACAATGGAATTTGATTCAGGTGATCTGTACTCGTGTTCGTGTAGTAAAGTAAATCGACATGAAGAAATCGGGTATTTTCTGATTTCCTCTTTCATTTGTCCAGTTTACGTACACAGTGCACTTTTTCAAACAAAACTTTGCAATATAATCCGATAATTGTAATTGAAGACAATTTATTTTCCTACGTTTGTTTCTTCTCGGCTCTGATAACACCCCGATAGATTTCCGAAGGGTAAATCATTGATGGGGTAACCGCGATGATTAGAATAGTCTTCAGGTTTCAGAATAATCTAAGCCTATAAGTCGACCAGCCTGTTTGTAATCTCATTAACGCTATCGTGTGCCCATGTACCTTATATAGGATTTCTGCTATACCTCACGCTTCCTGAAGCTCATGTAAATGAACCACGGCGGTAGCTGCCAAAGTTAATACAGGGTAGAGACCGGCACGTCCGTATTTTATACGGAAAATCCTCTCCGTGGAAACCTACGTTTCTCCTAAAGTATAAAGTGGTAGCCTCCGTTCTCTTTTGTATTCATAAATTCGATCAAATCTCGTAGCTATATGTATATAATACATAGTTATGTATCGTGCACACATGTACGTACGTGCAGGTTCGAAATTAATCCGATTCTGTTCTTACGACTTAACACCCTTTCTCTCTCTCTCTTTGTACGGCAAGCTCACCTAATACGTGCCCGGCGTACGGATAACAGCTTAATTTATTCCCAAAAGCAGCTGGCATCAACACTTGATCGTAAGCTTTACGGAAGTGCCACTTGGGGTCTAGCAACTGTATGTTATACCTATACTGTCCTGCCGACGTTATACAATCTTTGGACGTAATTAACTGGACGAAATTTGCATCTCTTCATGCCCTTACAGGCAGTTTCGTGGCGATTTGGGTCGCACCTTATATGGGATCAGCATTAGACAGTCTAAGTACGTTGACACGATGATGATGGATGCCAAATCGTGTTTCTACCTTCGTTTTTATTTCGTTTCTTCGATTCGTTGAGTGATTGAGTCCAGGAGCGGTGTCAATATGATATTGTACACCACGTACATTTGGATCGACTTTTCGTAATGGTTGAAAAAGGGGGTATAGCAGGGCATGAAAAGAGAAAGAAAATAGCATTAGAGGAATCGGATGCGATCGGTTCATAAATCTTCAACTTTTCCCACGCGCACGTGCGACGTTCAGATGGGTAGGTTATACGGAGTCTTTCAAATCCCCCCCTCTTGGAGACATCGAAGATAGATTTAGAGTTTTCGATAAACATTTGCGGATAATGTAGGTGTAGCTAAACATTGCTCTCGCTTTTTTTTTTTAATTTATTTTATTTTATCTTATTTTCCAACGCTCGAGGTGAGCAAAAAGCGACGATGCGAGCTTCCTGACCAATCTGCTTCCTCATCAATCTTTGTTAGGTTACCAAGCTCACCTCCTCCCTCCTCATAGACAGGAGCTACTAGCTGCGTATTTAGTTGACGTGTAGTATAGTAAGGTGGTGACCTACGGTGAGACTTTAGATACTCCGCTAAACTTTTGTCTATATATAAATTATAATTTCAAGTATCTTATACCGTTTGACTGCAACCCTAAAATCTATCGCATTTTTTGGTGATTTTTATTAAATGGTCATAGAATTTTTTTTTTATCTGAGTATCTGATGTACTCGCGAATGACTTTACACCCTTTACAATACTTCTTGTTGGCACAAATATGTAGTACTTATATGTCATTTTTAAATCTAGATAAATAAGTAATGAGGTATTTTGTTTTTTTCTTTTACATTTAGTCGTAGTCCAGTCGAGGCATCCAATCTTCGAAAACCGATCACGCTGACGCATTAGGGAAAGTTCGTGTTAATCATCGTTGAGAAAGTGTTGAAGAATTAGAAAAGTTTTTTTTTATAGGTTCATCAGTTCGAAGTTCAGTTGGCCAGTCAACACAGCCTGACTGATTCATCGGTTAGATGAGGGGTCGTAAATGAGAGAAAAAAAAAAAGGAATTTGCTTGCCTTCTGAGAGCTTTTTGCTAGTGTAAAGAATTTGAGAATTTTATTTCTTTTCCTGGAAGTACACAAGAATGCGATTTTGCTTTCGGAGAGTTGATCTTGTTTCAATTTAAAGTTTCGTTAGGCGTAGTCTAAAGAGAAACGACGTGATATGACGATGATCGGGAAACTCTATCTAACGTTTTACTGTCTGCTCTGTCTGTGACACTTTTGCTTCATTTGTCATTTGCAATCCATTATTAATTCACCAGGTGATCTTTTTTGTTCTATAATAACTATCTATATATATTTTTTCAATTTTAATAAACTCTCGCTGTGGCACTTACCCTTCGTAGAATTGCTTTTGATCAATTAAAGACTGTTTCCAATATGCGAGATCACTTTTGGCGACTTCTTTTTCCTTCGTCATATTAATCAACTGATTTTCCATCTTGTAAAATTGTCTCCGATGGTTCTCATCGGTTTTATTTAGTTCTGAAAGCATCGCAATAACTTTCTTAATAAGGATTGTCGCATTGTTCATATTCATCGCTCATATTTAAACAGTAACTTCTAGACATTCTTAACAACAGATTCCCTGAAAGAAACTATTAATAACTATTCACAATATTACGAAAAAACTCAACAGTCGAGTTCGAGTCGATCTAATTAGTTTTAACTTTATTTTTTGTTTCCAGACTATTAGAGCATGCGAAAATGAGTCAAAAAGAAAAGCTGTGTCGATTTTGAATTGCTTGCAGATCCGTAAAGAACGATACGACGAACGGTTAACTTATTGTTAGAAGAAATAAAGGAAGAAGCTCGCTGAAATTCCGTCAGGTGGGTTATTGCGCGGCGTGAATAGCAACGATGTTTTCCAGACCACGTTCGAGTTAATATGGATTTAGAAAGAGATTTTCAGCGAAACGGGAATCTCGAGAAATTTTAAGAAACGAACACTCGTCCTTATTTTACAATAAAAAAAGATGGAAATTCTGCACTTTAATAATCGCGTTACATTAAAATATCAAAAAGTTATTGTGCAGAACGAGTTTTTCATAGAACTTTGAAATTTATTATGGCGGGTTCCGAATCACCAAATCCAGATCTTTGGACAAAATATTATAACACGAACATTCACGTTCGAATTTCAGTAGGTGATATATATCTATAAAGATAATACATCTATTTCCATTTTGATATAGATATGGGATTTTTTTTTGTTGTGTCAGCGGCTGCATACGTGTAGACATATTTTATACAGAAAAGTATAATATTCTCACCTGCTCGCGAGAGACGCAAGTCGTAAATTTCCATCATGTGATGTTGGTGAAGTTCTAAATTTTTCCTGAACGCATAGTCCAGTTGAGAATAGCGGCCCTGAAGTTTTGAAAATTTTTCTTGTAAATCAGCCACCTCTACTTCTTTATCTCTTAGCCGTTCCACCAGACGTCGACTGTAGACTCGCAAGTCCTCGACCATCGGGTCATTCATTTTTTGAAATTATGCCCCGCACTTTTCAGAGTTTACGAATATCGAAGCTCAACAGTTATTGAATCGATGTTTGATCACGAGTTTATCGTATTCTGTTTAACAATAATAAACACCCCTAAGCTTTCGGTGTTCAATATTTTTCTTTACAACTCGCCTTTCGTATCGAACGATTTGTATATTATAATTTTTCATCATCCATAACCGTGTGATGTCCCTTTGACATTTCATGAATGAAACAGTTGAATTTTCGATTCTGAGTGACTCGGTATTCAGTTCACTTCACAACTGACAATGAATACCTAATGAAACATATGATTTCTGCAACTTGGTCAAGCTCTTTTAATGTCGATCCTAGAGTCAATACTCGTCATTGCAACTATACCTATCGATAAAAGTTTCATTTTCATAAACTCACAATTACTTCAACACGAACACTCTCTCTCTCACCGTAAGCGAACAATAGATGATGGAAATACCACATAATCTGACGTATGAAACGTCATGTCATGTCGTCGCCAAGTTGTCCACTCTCGCGTCGCGTGAAACACGAAAATAAATCATCATTTTAAAGCGTAACAGCTGTACGGAAAAATGTTTCACATGTATTTCAACTACGGTCTTACCGTACAATTTTGTTGGCGAGTAAACATTTTTATCATGATTCTTATTATTATTATTTTTTTTTTAATTAATTTTTTTCTTTTTTAATTCGAACCCCCGTGATTTAACGACAATATTCTGAACCTCTTCTATCGAGCATTCTTAATTACTTACTCAATTTAAATGCTTTGAACGAAGAGTGAGTATTTAATGTCATTTTCACTCTATGAAATTATACGGAAAAGCTCTTCGCGCTGCTTTCATATAGCAGTTCTTCACTACGACTACTCTGGTATAATTAAAGCACAATATATTACGTCTCGTTTTTGATCCTTACTTTTATTCCTGAATGATCAGTTAAAATGTATATGATAGTTGAAGTGGAAAGAAACCGGATCACGCTTTTTATCGCTGATCATTTTTGTGCTTTCGCATCGACATGTCGTATAAAACAAAAATTGTGTAAAATTGTGAACGTATTTTGTCAAAAATTGTTTTAAAAATTCATTATTTCAGAGATGAAGTGTCGGGTTGATATTGAAGCAATTTCTTGCCCTGTTATTTTCTACCTATTTTCCCTGCTGCCCGTTTTTTTCATCTTGTCTTCATTTGTTAGTTCTTTTTCTTTTTTCTCGTAGTTTACGATTATAAGCCACTTCATCTGCACATATGATCACTGACGCTTGTATTACATGAATATTTTCACCGAAGCGTAAAGGTTTATTAAATTTCTTTCTCATTTGTTTCAGGATCAATATCCAGGCACCAGTTACCGCTACAACAACCAGAGCCAGTCCTGAAAACAAGTTCCTATAAATTAACCGCTGATCGATTTATATCCATACACGTTTATCTTACAAAAAACAGCGAGGATCCTTCCATTTTAATTTGTTATGAGATCGTATGCATCCATGAATATTGTAATCCATTGACGCAGATTCACCGATAATTAATCCAACTTTTGTCCGGTAAGATTCACATAATTACTCATCAACTTTCTAACCACATTCTGTATCGATGAACACTATGTACCATTGTATGTTACGGGATTATTAATTATAAATTAGATACCTTTGAACAGTAGATTTATAATGTTTGATTGTTTCATTTTCTGCCTCAAAACGTGTATCACCTATCTCAGTTATATTTCA
This sequence comes from Athalia cordata, assembly GCA_963932425.1. Classification (NCBI taxonomy): domain Eukaryota; kingdom Metazoa; phylum Arthropoda; class Insecta; order Hymenoptera; family Athaliidae; genus Athalia; species Athalia cordata. Next base: position 29,820,551 of record OZ010626.1, on the reverse strand, counting down.
AATGGTAACTTTCAGGGACCGCTTAATTATGAATCAGTGATCTGAATCAGCGGTGTGAAAAGCTTATCCCAATCAACCTACCTAATTACTATAATTCTCTTGCTTTACGAACCAAGTATCTTTTCGGCACGGTGAATAACAACTTTGATATAATTTCTCTTGTAATCGGTTTAGATTGAAGAAAAAAAAAAGCAAAAAAAAAAATATTATCTTAATTACAATTCTCTGTGGAAACCTGGTGATGAGTACCTGCCTTCTCTAATTATCTCTAATTAAAAATCAATGCATTCTAAGTTCGCCAAACCTTTTCACCTGTATAAAGTTTGCCTCATGATGTATATAATTTGATCAACTGTAATATACAGGCAAGAAAATTATAGCCAAGGTCTTAAACTTTGAATTTAAACACACCTTATATTTGATGCAACGCAAAAGTTCTTGATGACGAGTATATATCTTTGAAAACAAATATTAACTCTTGAGCTTTCATCTAGCTCAGCTCTTTACTGTGCAATACTTCAGAGTTTATACCTGGAAAAAGTAGATAGAGGACTTCTCTTTTCTTTTTTTTTATTATTATTATCACAATTTTGTTCCGCACGACAGAAGCCTCGCCCCTTGTGCTATAAATATATGAACGTAGTAAAAATTTGCAAGAAAAATGTCAAGAGTAGTTGATTTGTTGACGTCATCGTTTGGTGACCATAAAACTGTGGAAATTTTTTCGTGGAGAATGTGGAAGTCCAGCGGAGACTTGCGAATTAAATCAATTTAGGCACTGGCTTTAAGATTAATTACACTAGGTAGAATTATTTTGTATGTAAATGTAAATTTTGTTCACCAGCCCATATCACAGGTTCATTTAGAAAATAATTCTAATGTGTTGGCGCTTGAATCACGGAAGGGGTCGTATATACGCCTTGAACACAACAAACTATTGTTCTGAAGGGGATAGTCATTAGGGTACAGGGTTGTACATCATTCCCGCACCCTGTCCCGTTCAGATTTTGACGCTCGCAGATTATCGTGGAAAGTTTAGTTCTGTTATGGAGAAGATAACTTGATTGCTTAGTCGAAGGTTGATATCACTCCGAATTGACGTCACATGGTATCATCGCAGAGCTTTCACTCAAACTTGTTACTGGAAATAACAAGTCGTGCAATTACTTCGCTTGAAAATTTTGAACGAAAATTCGATGCGCTTGAACTAATTATCGTACTGTTGTCTTATGAACGAAAGCGTTAATTGAGTGCAGCTATTGAATTCAGAACTTTTGCTTCCTGCGACCCAACCTGTCCAAAAATATTCCATTGCTAGTGATACATCCTCTTGAACCTTCAATAAACATCTGGAGTTAAGCCGTTGCCATGCTTAGAGGAATCAATGGTAACGATTAATCTTGAAACGGATGCTTACGAAGTTTCAATTAGAGGGTTTACAGAGCCGCGTCTATGATTAACCCCGTATTTCCATACTGCGACGATTTTCTTTAGACTTAAATTAGTCTGCCTTGCATTTACAAAGCTTTTATCTTGCGCAGGAAAAGTTCGCTCAAGCAACGAACATGGATTACTATAGATAAAAGCATTACCTAGACGCTTCTGGTATCAAAACCAGAAGCTCATCTTTGCACCGATCTAAGTACGTGACCAGAACTGGGGGGATGAAAATTCAAGAAATAATATTAAAGATGCACGGCAGGATTCTCAGAAAAGTACGATTCTAAAAGATTTATTTAATTCTCGTAAAGTGCGGCAACGGTGCAAAGTTTTTTGCCGTTTTTCAGAGACTCGCATTATTGATTATATGAAAAATATATGTATATGACTCATTTATAATAATAAAATGATCTAACTAACTGTAAGTGACATTTCTATTTACAAAAGTTTGTCAAGGTTCGCTCAATGTTCAATCTAAGTTCAATTGATTTATGAGCATAGTCATAATCAGTCTGCATGCGATATATCGAATGACTTAAGTTTTCATTTGACAAAAGTCAAGTTTCCAACCATTTTGGTCTGTTTTTACTGATTTTCTCGAGTATTCATTAAATTTTTCGAAGAAGTTAGAGCCTGTTGATGAATGAAGCTTTTCATCCAAAGTTTCAGTCTAAATCGCCATGTCTACTTTGGCAAGTATGTTAATGGCGGCTCTTCATTTTTACGGTCTGCAAGTTCTGTCGATCACGATCAAACTTCGTGAAACTGGAAGCTCCACATTCAATGTTCGGCAACTTATGAATATTTTTGTTATGTAGAAAAATGTATAATTACTTGATTCGAAATTTTTGTATTATCGGAAGTGCGAGTAAAATTTCATTTGACTTCCGTTAGATAACGTTATGAAATATTGGTTGTCTGTGTAAAAGACAATTATTATAACAGCTGATCAGAGAGGTAGATAAATATAACATTCGGTAGAGACTACGGTGCGGGTGAATTTGTAATTCGCATGAACCAGTCGGGTGATCCACATCTGACGATTCTACCCTTTTCTGGATCTCAGAATGATAAAACTGTAGAGGACATATAAAATTGAGATCGCTGGTGAGATACTTGATATTTTAATTATTCACCTGAAATCCACTGCTGGAAAATTTTAACCCCGCGAACGAGCCAGTGGGAGAGAAGAACTACGCGTATGTTTGAAATTCGCGAGGAGTTTGCGTTCCGCGATGAAAAACGTGATAATTTTGTTTTGCTTCAGGCGACGCATAGTTTTGCCTCTTTGAAATTCTGAAGTATCTCGTGGCAAAGCATAGTTTAAATATATGTAGTTTATTTTTGGGTCTCTAGGTTCATTCAAAATGTTCACATTCACCGTATTTTAAGATTTTTCTTCGACCCAGTGTTAACAATTATTCAGAATTCGACCCGAGGGGGATTACTTAGGATAATGGAAGACCTTACTTTTTGGCGTTGTATATTCGTAGATTTACGATATTCGAGATTAGGGCGATAACCAGACCTCAGAGGTGGTTGCGAAAAAGGGGCAGAGAAAATGTGAGGACCATGTACGACACCTGGGGGAAAATAAAATGCGGCTCGAGTGATATTTTGGGGGGGAAAGCGGAAGGGGGGTGTAATAAAAGAACGGTACGGGCGAAAAAAACCGATCAAGGTCCGCGTAGACCGAGTAAGAAGCAGCAAAGCGACGGTCAAGTCTTCAAAGGTGTACAGAATACAGAGTCGCTGATTGAAATATCTTCGAATGTTAAGAAAAGAAAAAAAAAGGAATTGTCAAAAAGCAAGAAGCGCTTGAAATACCCCAGCTTCAATTTTCTTTTCAAAATTTACCGTTAAAAAACTTGACACTCAGAATATTTGAAGCCAATGAACAATTACAGAAAAAAGAACTCCAATCCTGCAAATGACGATTTTTTCTAGCATCTCTTCAATAGTCTTGAACGCATCTGCTACGAAATCAGCTGCTATTGTTATCAGTGGGATGTACGAGCTTTGTAATTAACGTATTACGGTCTTAATTATGCACGCGGTTATCCAGAATGTGCCGTAACGGCTTCCTATACTGATTCGTATAACGACGCGGTGCGATCGATAACGTAAATAATTACCGTAGAGTTGAATGACAAAGGTTCCCCACCTCTGGATTAGGATAATATTACCTGAAGCTCAGCGGGTGTTGGTATCAGCGTTCAGTCAACTGCGAATCGCTCGTTCATTCGGAGTCAGCTCGCTCGTAACTACGTTACACTTTCTTATTTCGCTCCTTATTCTCTATTTTGTTCCCGTCGCGGAATATTAGTGTAATCTCATTTAGCTAACGATACACTGAAGTTGGCAATTATAATGGTACAATGAATGTGGCTTGTTTTTTGTTATTTTCTTACGAACGTTGACTTTAATGACCGAAATACTTCGGTATACCTGTGCTCTCTGCTCGGTCTTACGTTAGGCTTTTCATATCTTCACAATTTTGGCGAGTGTTGCATGCAAGTTTTCTGTGCGTGAATGGGATCCTTGAAAATTTACAAATAGCAGGTGACAGACTATATTCTGATTGGAACATCGAAAAATGTGCTGCCCGGAAATACAGGTAAGTCATTACATTTCTTGTTGCTTCGTGAGATTGAAAACAAGTCGAAATGACTACTCATTGTCAGTTCGATTTCGATCATCGCTGATTTCTAGAAATCTTTTTCACAGTCTATACAATTTCGAAACACACCAAAATTGCAAATGCTGCTACAGCTTTGCTGTTGTTAGGTATTAACTAACAAGTCAGTCAGCTAGTTTTGAGATGTTGACGAAGTTTTTCCCTCACTTCACGGTAGTTCAATCCCTTGAGGTCGGTTATTCCCCTAGGCGCTGCGCCGGGTTGTTCGTCATATGCCACATCATACACATAAGATATAGGTATACCCACGTCGTCAGCACCTATAGCGACGTGATTGAGTTAGTGAAATATTTTATGGCTATCCGGCCGTAAAGCATAAAGTTTCGTTGCATTGTCAATGTTTCCTAGATAGCGTCAGAGAATAGCGAATTTTAACCTTCCCAGTGGCCTGGGGCAGCGAAGGAAAATTTTCAAACTTTCAAAAATGAGCGCGAGTGACGCTGCCTTCTTAGGGATGAATGACAGACTCGATCAAAAATTTAGATCACTTAGAAAGTCAAGGGAATTTTAGTTCGGTTTTTATTACACCCCCTCTTTTTTTTCTTACAATTGCATCGTCAACGCGGTGATCGAGTGAAATAGTGTTAGAATTTATTTTTAGCATCGAAAGGGATGAGCAGAAGAGTAAGTGCCGATCGAATTCCCACACCCTATGACCTGAACACACGCACAAACACATCGGTGGTCAGCAGCTTCCCTTGGATAGTAGAACACTTGACCCTATTCTATGCTATAGCTTTTCGTGTATTCGCAGCTCTATCGTCGTGATCCCCATCCCAGATGAGACTACAACTAAGTGAGACCTCTTTAGAATTTCACATTGGTTTCTTTCACTCCTACAACAATCCAGGGTCGTTCCTTTGAAAGGGTGAAAATAATACCCCTATTATCCTGTCCTTTTAGCTCCATCAACAATTTATCTACTCATCTAATCATACCGGCTCATTTGGTTCGATTATCGTTTGATCTGCAGGTCTTTTTTTCGTTGATCCGATGAAAGTTTCCTTAGAAACGATCAATTTTTCAACTAAACTTCTTTCGACTCGATATCTTTGCCGCATGATACATGGTAAATATTACACAGAATTAAGTTCCGGAATAAATTCAATAACACCATAACAAAAGCGCCGTGTTATTTGCTGTTAGTCCATATGTTGACTTCCTTCCGTTCGCGTGAAACAGGTGAGAAAAACTCAAAGTTGGTTGAACTTTTAAAGAACTATATACTACACACCATATCGTACGACTCGCTTCGGTCATGGCAGCCGCAGGACTATCAAGGGACGATGGATCTACGGCTCTTTGGAGAGGTAGAGAAACCTAGAAAGGTTTTCTCTCCGGTAGAATTGTAGTTAATTGCATTATCACGCTTCTGGCTCATCCTTTTGGCTACTTTTTTTCTCTCTTTTTTTTCATTCTACATATATCCGCGCTGCAACTCTCATGGGGGTTAAGGGAAAATTGGTTCTCGTGTGATCGTGGCAGTATATGCGAAACGCGAAACGCATCATCATTGCAAAAGTTATTTTATAACTTTCGTTGAGACTACCATGATGAAATTGAAAAAAATATATGTACGCGGGTCATATCATATTCACAATTTTTAAGTGAAAAGGATCAAACAGTGTTTTGTCGCTTTGTTAGTTCGTGTCGGTATTTTTTGCCTCCTTCAACTACAGGGCACGGTTTGGTACTTTAAATGAAAGTTTACAAAGCCCTCTAGGTGCTGCTGCAGTCCCGTCGTTTCAGTCGACTCAAGCGAAAATTCGTTATCCGAAATAGTAGTTGCACTTCAAAGAAATTTCACGCCTTTATCGCCAAGCTACGATAGGTCAGCAGAAGAAAGATTATGCATATGAAAATGAATCAGTTTTGAACAAAAATTTCATTCAAACAGATCGAATTTCAAAGAAACCAGTCGAAAGTCCAGCAAATTTTCATCGATAGGCTCGTTAAATGATCAAGCGATGAATCCACTTGCGAAGTATTTTGATTTTTTTTTTCTTCGTTTGGTTTACCAGTAAGTGACTTGGTCGATGTTTCCGGGGTTCCATTTCGAGTCTAAAAAACTTGGTTAGGACTTTCTTTTTTCTTTTCTTTTTTTTTCTCTTCCTTGGTTTGCATCCATGAAAAGCACTAATGTCTAAGATATAGAGTACGGAGATGCGGTTGGGAAAGCAAAGTGGTGTCGTCGTATCGGTCGGCTGATTTTAGTCTTCGAAGAGGTCCTCGGGATGCTCGGGATATCCTGGTGACTGAGCGCCTGCGCCCGCACCTCAACCAGTTTGAGACGCAGCCAGGACTTTTGTCCGTTCAGTTCAGTTGAGCTTCGTGCGCGCCGTAGCTCTATCGCCGGTTTTTTTGAGCCATGCTTTTGACAATTAATGATGAGAGTTTCCGGTAGTGGGTGTAACCATATCGGTTAAAACAACAAAGAACCAAAAAAAAATAAAAGTTCATTGAATTCCGTAGATCAGGGATGATAATCCTTGACAGTTGTCGCGGCTTTTAGGAGTTGTCACGATTATTTTGGTAAACTTGAAACGTAGTTTGAAGTAGAGTTTAATAGGAGTTTTTTAATTTTTTTCCTTCCATTCTCCTTTACTCACCACTGCGAAGTAAGAAGTATAATACAGTGGTTTAAACACGCCGCAAAAAAGTTTTGGAAGTTTACCAACGATCGAGATGGGAATTTATGAGCATCCAGGAATATCCATATGAGGAAGAATATATACATATATGTGTATCATAGCCTTACCAATTTTTCTGCGGACCAATACCTACTAGTACGTGAGTTATACGGTGGGTCTCATCGATTCTCGTTTTGCAACTAGAAAAAATACAATTTTTACATACGTATAGTTTTCATTTCACAACCAGCGTGCGCTTCTCATATGTTCCGTATAATATCCTCTTTGTTTTCTCTTTCCTTCAATCGCATGGTTTTGGAGATCCCTATATAATCAGGAGAGATAATTTTAGTACGTACATTTCTATACGGTAAACTTATTCTGCAAAAATTATTCAAATAATTTTGAAAACTTGAGTTATACGTATTCATGGTGTTTCCGTCGCGCATCAGCGAAGCAAAGATGAAAACTTTGTGGGTATAGCTTCGCTGCAAAATAAAAGGAATTCTTGAGACGGACTAATGAGAATGTACTTATTCAAAAATGTTCTAAATATTCGAAAAATTATTTATAGTGACAAATTCAACTGATCGAGAAATCGATCATGAACAACAATAAAATTAATCGGCCATAAGTTCAATGCAGATATTCTTATTCTGATTTTTCAATATTCACATCCCATGGCGTGAAGTTACTGAATCAGGTAAAACGTTGAATTAACAAGCCCAGTTCAAGCAATCAGGAAACGAATTTTACTTCATTTCGAGTACAATTGTACTAATCATTTTATGGTTCGAGTCATAAGGGTTGTATGGGGTAACAAAAAATTAACAAATTTACTCCACATTTCCGCCTGTGACGGTCTACCTGACGCCTGACATGAACCTAATTCTCTGGATTCCCTTCCGATGGTTGTATGGTTGGTGTAAAGGGTAACGTAGGTACGTTTTTTTGGGTAGGAAAACGTTTGACATACTTTCCGATGCGAAAGAAGTGCGGCGGATACGATACGGTTCGATACGTTGGAAGTGAGAAGCCGATATTATCATGGGGAAATAGCAATCGACTCGGCGATATAGGGGTTGTGGCGTTGCAGAATTGAATAAAAAAAAAAAAAAAAAAAACAAACAAAGTGAGAGAAAAAACAATTGAAAATAAGAAAAATAAGAAAAAGCGACATATGTATCTGCAGCAAGGAGGCAAATAGTCGTTCCAGGACCACCCAGAGGACTATGAAACTTTGACCAAAAGGCAAAGGCAGTGGTGCGATTTTACACACTGACATACATAACTGTACACATGTATTACCTATACAGAGGTATAGCCTGCAGCTAGCTACTGAACTCACGTTCTCTTGATCCCAGGGATCCCAACGATCCCCGTGTGATCCCCACACACCCTAAGGTGAGATTCGATCTCAATCTTCATCCCTCTTTGACGAAACGCGAAACGGGGGAAAATGACATATATATGAATTCATACGTATACGGCTATATTTAGACCCCACTTTAGCTGGGCAATACGCCATAATATTCGAGTTTTATTTACTTGGGTTGAAAAAGGAAAGTCATTTTTTGCTAGGTGCAAAATGCGATTTCTTCGGTTCCGTGGTACACCGGAGAGTCGCTGATGATTTGTATTTTCATACATAGTTCAATCTTCCCGGAAATTGGCTTTAACAGCGCCGAATGAATTTTGATACATAAAAACCTGAATCTCCAGTGTTTGTACGCGATTTTTGAAATTATTATTCAAAGAATTCACACTACTTTGGAATATCGAAATACTGGATCGTTGAATGAAAGTATCTCGTTACAACAACGTCACATTTCTTGAATGTCGTCGTAGTTCTTCCACTGCCAAAACTTGTTGATTCTAAATTGAAAACAATTCATCAGAGTTATCCTCCAAGTGTTTGACATGTCAATTTTTATTCAAGTAAAATTCAGAGAGCAAGTTTCTCGCATTAGGTATATCTCACCAGGATTGTTCCAGATGAAGAAATATCTTTCAGCTTATATCGTCGGTAGAAAATATCCAAGATAGTGTGTATCACCCTCACCGTTCTCCTAACCAACCGTTATTCATTCTCGTTGTCAGTTTGATTTCCCCACATCTGGTCATACGCTACGTGCAGAACTTCCACGGTTCCTTCATAGACATGTTTCACATGTTCTCACGTACGTGTACATTACGTACATAAGTACATAGGTATCTATATACAATGACAGATATGGGTAACCAATATTCTTGAGGCCACTGAACAAGCTGAAAGCGCTCTATATTTCTAAGGGATGACACGGTGAGGTGTAGTTACGTGGTGAATATATCGTGTGGACAAGACCCGTTGTATAGTTAGAAACTAAGGTGGTCGCGGCTCAGTTTGTCAGGAAGGTAGTATCTTCGTTTGGTACGTTCAAACATGGGCGTTGCCAAGGTAAATTCTGCTTTTCATTAGATCCTTTCTTCCGTTAGAACGTAGAAACTACTGTGTAATATTGTAAAAGACCGGTCGTCACACTGGTTGCAATATTGGTCTGGATTCGCTCGGTAACGCAGCGATGAAAAGCGCTTTCTCAATTTTGTAAATGGAGGCTCGACTTGTTTCCGTATAATTATAGCGCTAGAAAAAGTTCCGTAGTACCTTTTATTTTGCATGCTATAAGTTTCAACAAATCGTTAATCATCTCGTTGAGCAAATATCTGTTTCATATAAGTCTCGCAGTTTTCGTAAATTGTTACGAGACCAGACCGCACAAACCGATGAGACAAAAGATTGTGAAAGTATAACGTGACTGCTCTTCGGAGTGGAAAATTAAAAAATTCTCATCCCCGGGGTCGCGTGAGACTCAACCATACCAGCCGGAAATCAAATTATACCCTTCTTAGAAAATGATAATGCAATTGGTGAAGTTTGTACGGCCAATTTTTATCCGTTTATTATTTCTTTTCGTCCTAGTCTTCGATTTTTATGCCTAGTCGTGGAATGAATACCTGCTTTGGCACCTATCCGTCGGATAGCCAGGCGTATTTTTCCCCCCTTAACTCGCCAATACTCCGAACCTTTCGGCATATCTCTCGGAAATCGATCAAATAAATAAATCTGAACCAAATATGTATATAAGCTAGCTAGAACGTGAATGCCCACTTTCTTTTTTACGAGGGTGCGAAGCTCCAACTTATTGTTGCCGTTTCGCTACTGCAGTATTATCTCTAAAAGTACAATAGATCCTATCCCAAGTTTCATTTTTTCCTCTAGAAATCAACATTTTTTTCGGTATATTTGTCAAATAATCATTTGACCACTTGATGAATCAGTTGATTTCTAGTTCCGTTAATAGAATCACAAGGAAACGAACTTTCAAAAATAATTTCTGTTCTTACGCATTCGAAAATAACTTCTCATACCTTATATTTTATTCATTTTTTCCGTATTGAGTTCAGTGTCATTTATCAAAGCGCGATGAATCAAAGTTTGCAAAAGCACAACTCTGAAGTCACTCGCTGCTATCTGGTCTGGTTCGTTAGCAAACACATTCCATCTTGTCAAAAGCTACGCGGCAAACATAAGCAATTAATGAAGTGTGCTGCAGAGTAAAACGTCGCTTAGTTGTATAACGTGGTTAAATTAATGACCGGGGACAGTCGTGCAATGAGCGATTAGCCCAGTGGCAGGAGTAAGTCGTGGGACTTCACGCTTTGACGCCTGACTGCGCGAGAAGGATATAAGCAAATATTAAATATCTTGTCACTGTAGACCGCTTGAAAATTTCCTACCACAGAATAAAAGTTGGAATTAAAACTTGAAGCTCTGAAGCGTTCATTCTCTTCTTCTTTTTTTTTTCACCAGCTGATGCAAACGCGATCAGGTCTTTTTATAATTTTTTTTTCAAAATTTATCTCTCTACCGATTTCTGATGCGTCACATTTCTTTGGTGTCACCTTATCATAAGCGTGATCGAAATGGCGTTGGTTCCTATCTGTTTGTTCGTGGTGATGTGAAAAGTACATTACATGATCTTTACCCTGTCTGTCGACTTAAGAGATTTGAAAATGGCTTCAGATCTAGCAGACTATAAAAAAAACCGACAGCCAAAAACTAAGCTCACAAACCTTGGGTAGGCTTTTAAGAGCTGGGAGAATACATTGTCGGAGTTTGAAACTTGAATCCCGACTTACAGCGACGGTATATACATGTAATATAAAAACCGCTGAGAAATCTTCTCTCATCTGGAATACCTGCGCTCAATATTCGGTCGCGCATGTGTGTCACCTGAAATCATCAAGCCGTATGTACAAAAAGAAAGGAAGAAAGAGTGAGAAATAAAAAAGAAAAAAGAAAATTCAGAAAAGCTGCTGTTTGTCACGCTTGAAGGAAGAATATATTCTGAAAAAAAAAACAAACAGAAATTGCGTCAAATTTGTGCCAGTCTGACGATTAATGGTAGGATTTTTGAACCCCCTCCTCAGGTCGTGAGTTCGTCGTTATATTCTCTGGGTTGGCTGAGTTGTTATGCCTTATGCTGCAACGGTAGGAAAGAAGCTTTGAGCAGACGTGACGGCAAAGTGCGTTACGTAGCGAAATAGTGTTGAAGCTTATGTGAAATACTGGGGTGGGAAATGGGCTTGAGCTATAAATGTTTCGAAGCTTTTCCTCCACGTGGAAAATAAAAAATTTCTCTTTGCTTCGCTTCTAAGCAAGTCTGTCATATGTGTTATACACACATATGTATAAAGCACGTATATGTATATATGTATTCGGTGTACGTAACTGTTGTTTTTATATGTATAAATATCCCCGCCCCGGACCGAATATATCACGTTTGGGGGGTCACTGCGCTTTGTTAGACAAGTCGGACAGCTGACAACGTATTTTCAGCAACGGCTTAACGCTGGGCGTGGTAATGCAAAAGAAAACAAATAAATAAAAAAGAAGAAAAACTGAGTGGAGTAAAAAAATATTTGGAGAAAACGGCAAAGGCGTCAAGGGACCGGTCTCTCACTCTTCGAGCTTTTCCTCGGACTAGTCTCTTCCGTTTTTCTGAACACGGTTCGGATTATAGAAGCTACCCTAACGTCAACGGAAGATGACATATTATGCACCTATATACATATCATATGATATCGGATAATTTTGTATTGTTGCCTTGGGTCACCCTGCAGGTTATCATCTCATCTTACGGTGTTCGAGGCAGTAAAAAAAAGGATCGAAAAAAGCTCGGACGGATCCTATGTTGCCTGATTGTTATGGAAGCTTTTTCCGACTGTTCAAACGAACCCTCTATATTTGTTTGAGAAATAAGATCGAGTAAATCCTAGACAATTATCGAGTATTTTGTTGATCCTTCCGTATTCATGAGGCTGTAGAATATGTATTGGAGTACGTGTGTTGAAAGGTAACACGGATTTCAGGCTACGAAAGCTGAGGGGGCCTGCGCGAAACGGGACCTGGACAAACAGTAGACGTGTATGTACAGTTGTTGACTTGTGGTTTTTTATTTTTGTTATTTGTTTTTTTATTTCGAAAGTGTATCACAATACATATGAAACTTTCACGCCTTAGTATATCCGGGGAACGCTCAAACACTAGATTTCAAAACCCTCGTACTTTTACTACATTAAAAATGAATATTTGTATCGAACAAAAGATGTAGATTGGTAGTATGTTCTGTTGTCACATCTGTAGCTTCAGATCCTATCTCCTGTATTCCACAATTCGTAACTACGGCGAAACTAGGGAGACTAGATACTATTTTCATTGAGAAATCTCTGATAGTTGAGCTAACCTAAACACCATTTAGCCTCGACATCATGGCGCATACGTAATTACATGCAAATGATCGCTTCATCACCACAGTCCTGTTCAGGATTTGGTAGAGATTTTACAAAAATCAGTAAACTTTGCTAACTTTTTTTTTTACCTGGAAAAACTTAGGGAACGGATTTTTGTACCAGATGTAATTGTGGATTTGCTGAGTGGTATAGCAATGGTCTTGACAGATGACTTAGGAAAGCTTTCAAGTATTCAGCTGTCAGCTTTTCTTATACGTGAAATAAAATAATTTTAACACTGGTCTACATTTATTTCTTTACGTCTGGATAAATGAATTTGTTATATTTTTTGTTCAGAAATCTTGTGCGAAACTGCCAATTACTTAGCAGTTTAGAATCAAAGTACTGGTTCTTTTGTTCCGTCGAATCCTTTTGAAAAATAATAAGAATGAAAAAAAGAAAAAGCACGAACATTCGATTAATTTTTTGCATATTATACGCTTAGCTGTTATACAGTATAGTGAAATACGAAATGATATGCAAATCATCAGATATCCTTTATCATCAGGCATTGTTTATTGTGCGTACTTTATGAGGGGATTCGAATAATGTCTGAGCCGATGGTATTCCGAGGGTGCCGTGGACCCTTTTTTTTTTGTTTGAAAATCGTACTGGGACACCCGTTCGTAGGTTAAGGTACATTTTCAAGAAGCTATAACTCATGATTGCCACAACTAAATGACATCTCCTTGCAAATCCCTCATCTTTTTTTATGCCATAAAACAAAAAAAAAAATCAAATCCAATTTCAACCAAATGAGTCTGTCGGAATATATTTCAGAACCTAGAATATGTCGAGGGATGAAAAAAAAAAAGGAAAATATGTAATATGAAAAAAAATATTTCGAACGACCCATTAAGCTCTTATATTTTAGGTACAAGAAAAAATCTTCGGGTTCTTCGACACGATTTCATGACAGTTCGCTAAAACATCCCATTAGATTCCTTCCTGCAACGTGAATCAGCCTTTATAAATATTTTATTCCCGGAATAAGGGTAGCAATGGGATGAAATGAAGGTAATACGTTGGGCGAACTAAGAGGAAGGTTTTACGGAGGGTATTGCCCCATTAGCAGTCTAGTGACGTAACTCTTTGTGGTTAGAAGTGTCTCGTGTTTAAGCAAAGTACGTGTTTATATTCCTCGACTTGTTGGCTTCACATTTTATGCGTACACTCAAAGTACCTACCCTTGAAAGGGTAGCGACTAATTCTTTTTTTATTTTTTTTCGCTTTCCTTTTTTTCTGTCTCATGGTTACGTGTACTTGTAACTCCAGTTATGTCTGTAAATATGTTTTTCATGAATTACATACTCGCGTGCGAGAAAATTTTCACCCGAGGTTCAGATCAGAGTAAAATTATGTTGATTTCACGCGTCGGAAGAACCGAATTGAATTTCCGAATATACATGAGCAACTCATGTTAATTCAAAATTATAGCTTTTTCAAATTCGACAGCTGATGCACCCGTAAGTACGTTCATATTTTATTCAACCAAACTATCCTGGCGATGAACATGGACAAAATTATCGGATGTTCTGGACGGTATCCATTAGATGCGGGTGAAATTATAATTTCATAATCGGAATGAGAAATAATTGAACACACGATTTTGAATTTTTTACTGGTAACATTATAACGCTCGAGTATCGAGATTTGACATAATTGGCAAGCAAAAACTTTGGCAATCAGATTGAGAAGTTTTTCGTTCTATACGCGAAGGTTTTCGATGGTTTACGTTCAGTGAGAGCTGAGACAGAATTCTCCGAATTTTCTGATTAAAGTAATTTCGGGTTATTCCTAATTGTTTTGCAATGCTTCGAGCTCAATCGAACTTATTGTTTGATTATTCCCCGCGTATTACAGATTCTGATTCATAAATTACATGTTTCTCAATCGAGCCAGACGAAACTTGGTTTCGAAGTAGCTGCAACTTTATCATAGATTAAAGTTTTTCTTCGCCATTGTTGCTTGTACAGATTAGACAGAAAATAAATTGGATATTGTACTGTTTCGGAACAGTAATTTTTTTTTTTTCAACGTTCTGATATCTTTTCTGATTTTCAAGCCTAACAAGCCTAAATTGCGATACAGGGTCTGTTTGTGATAACTGACTAACTTCATCATTAGCCATCAATTAGACTTTACGAAACATTGGAAGCGAATGATATAAAGTTTCTTGTAGATAACAACAAGTCTTCGAAGAAATATCACGCAACAACTTTCCCATATCATTCGATTAACTTCACATGTTGAAAATGGCTTCGCATACAGAGGCATCTGTTGAAGGTTTTCCAATACTTTCCGACTTCCATCTGTACGTATCCGCAAACTGTGCCACAAGGTTTTAGAATCTCATAAACAGAAAAAAAAACACCATAACTGCGGAAAAGTACCTTCGTTATACTTGTTGCCACTTTAGTTAGTAAGTTTTTTTCTCCGCTGACGATCATGATGAAGAAAGTTGTAAAGCCATTTAATTACTCGACACGTCTTAGACGGAAGATATCATATACGACAGTGTTTTGTACTAAGATTCGTTTTTTCTTCCAACATTGACTTTCGTTTCATGGATATTAGAACGCATGTTTGACACGAAGTAGCCAGACCCTAATGGCATCGAGTGCCCATATTCGGTGTAGATTATAGATCATGTTTATCGACCCGTTAAATAACAATGTACAACGTGTTAAAGCACAGGACCAATATACCACATAGACATGATTTCGTATGCGCATCTATATTGTCCAAACTATCCCTATCCACTACATGCCTGATCACAACCTACTTGCCCGTCCACTCAAACTGCCGATATGTATCTAACATTGTCCGATGGCCACTATGGCATGTACTTGTCAATCTATCATGGTACCATTGACATCCCTTTTTGATGCTCGGTGCGGTATCAGTAACTCAAAATCATAGTTCGGTTTTTGATGAGCGATGTGGTACAAGTCCCTCTGGTTGCCAATTAGTGTTAAATGTGAATTTGGGTTGCAGAATCGGTTGGCGAAGTGCAACAGAATTTCATGTTCATGTTCATCTATTTCAGCAATAGTTGCAACGATTTCCCATGTTTACTATAGAATTACTGACACAGGTATGCGAACGGTACTTCTGTGCCAACGGGAGTTGGATCATCAGACTTTGGCTTGTACGTTTATTTACATTCGAATTCGAACTTGTTGGACTGTGAAGATTGAACTTCCGCTCGACGGTGAGCTTTGACTACCGTACATACAGTACATAGACCACCTTTCATATCTATGAAAGGTATATTTATCGGTTTGGTATACCGCGGAATATATCGCGAAAATGCAATGAATGGTCGTACGGGTCGGTAGGTCTTCTGGTGTTTCGTATTTCATTCAAGATCGATGGTCTCGTAACATCAACTTTCAATCAATCATTGTTTCCTGAATTTACAATAAATTAAAATATAGAATAGACTGTGTAGTTCGTTATCAAAGACCACTGAAAAAAAAAGTTGAAATCGAGAAGATCATCTTCAGCATTCGACATAATTAACTCCCCTAAATTCTTGGAATCTTTTCACCTTAAATTACATTTCAGGTGAATCTTTACAGTAAAACACGTAATTGATTTATTCTATGTTGAGACTGAAAAAAAGGTTCGGTATGAATAGACTTATTGATTACTAAAACGATTCAATAATAACTTCTCTATATACTTTATGAACGAACATTATTATTTTTCAACTCACCCCGAGGGCTGTGGTCTTATTAAATTTGAGTAACGAGTGTGTGTAGACAGGGAAATATTTGCGACGAGAATTGTGTGTGAAAAAACATTTGAAAAATAGAAAAAATACGTCGAGCATGAGGTAGATTCGAAATATTTGTGATATCATCGCGTAATTGTATCATGTAGTATAGTGGGGTGGCAAAAAACACTTTCCCAAATTGGCGAAGGCTGCGTATAGAGTATCACTTACAATCAGCCGGATGATACATCGAGAAGAACGCAGACCTCATTTCCAGATTCGCGGCTTTCCCATAATTCTTTTCAAATAATATCCGCAAAAATAACTGATGAAACCAAAAATATCACGATATATCAAATATCGTTACATTTTCTTTTCAAACTTCAATCGAACTGTTTATTTTATCCCGGTACAGGTAGGTGCACGAAATAACGAGACATGTCTTCTCTCAGAGGATTCGAGAAAAGTTTTGGATGAATTCATCTTATCAGGTGAAATAATATATGTATGTATGTATCTAAGTATACGTTCAAGAGTACTTTTCAGCCATCGGGGTACCTCTCAGCGATTGGTGACGTTTTTTTTTAACATACTTTTTTGTCCTGACCTCATTCGTTTTGACTTTATTCTTTCTTCTCACTTTTTTTGCTTCCTCCGTTTTATTTGAATTTTGTTTTTGTTCAATCTCAATTTTACGCTGAGTTCAGACTACGAGAGCCAAGGTAAACGGAAGATGCATACCAGAGAGTTTCTCCCTCGATCGAAGTGTGCAAGGATGTGCCCCCTTAGGAAATTCGTCGCTGTACAGACTGCCGGTATGAAACCCAACGTTGTAATAGGGGGTGGTGTATGCATGGTCTCATTAAAAACTCTACTCTCCAGTGCATGATATAATACTTTGCACTTTTGTACTATAGCTCACAAATCATGAATTAACTTCCATATACGTATATTATATATAAAGAATAATGTTGACTTGCTCAGTTTTGAAAGGGTGTTGAAATATATTACCCTTTCATGACGTACGGTGTCTGGTTTCTCGGGTAAAAAAAATATTAAATGAATAGATTTCAGGTATTTGTCAAATTCAGTTAGTCAGTCGGATCGGATTTTGAAAATGAGTTTCCGCAAGTAGAAAATATTTTCATTTACTCGGGGTCAATTGAAACCTTGAGGTTTTTTTTTCGTTGTTTCTACAAGGAAAGCCAACGTGAGAGAATCTTCGCTTAAATATAATTCGCTAAAATTTGCTAATGAAACGGAAATTTCATATGCAAATCGGAAACAATGACGCATGTATCGGCGTCGGGTGGATTATGTCGAACAGATTAGCGCCTGGCAAGTAGACGCCAGGGTATATATACGTATATACTCTCTTCTATTATACCTCATGACTTATGGGTCGAAACTTTGAAACGCGACTGCTAATTCACCGCGTCGGGCGCCAGAATCTTTAGAGCTTAGAAAGTGAAAGCTCCAAGTCCACAGCGGCAGCACACAGTCCGGAGTCAAGGTGTAACGTACGAATGGGTACGCCGCATATAAGAACGAAGCAAAATGTTTTCATTGAAATATGAAATAGGGCGCGGCAGCTGAAATTCTTCGTAATATGCTCTGCAACATTTTTGCATGAATAGTAATGAAATGTAAATGAAATATCTGAGAATTGAATAGCAGAATTTCGACGGGTATCCTACTGTGTAGTACGTGTTGTTTTTGTTTCTTTACTTTACAAATATTGGAAAAACGCATGGCGAAATACCGTGCACGTATCATGAATATATTTTACGTGACTATGCATGGAATATTGTTTTTACGATTTTTTATGAAAAATTGGGGAAAAAAGGAAATAAGAAACGAAATGTAGGTTTAATGTGGTGTGGCGTAACTCGCGCTGAAAATTCCGAGTGTGATATGTATGAAATTCTTCCGGTTCAGAAGGTCTACTTCTGAGCCTCAGGTCAAGACGTCGTGAAATTTTTCAGGACACTTTTTTCGGATCAAAGAAACTCTTGCACAATTGAATTCCTGTCAAGTGTGCGAAAATTTGCTTGACTATTGCCGCCATCTACTGCTTTGAAGAATAAAAATTTGATCGTCTCAAAAAGCAACCCCATCAGCCCCCAAAATTGAACAAAAAAAATTACAGAAGGTTTGAAGAAAGTCGGTTGTTGAGAACCAACGTAGTCTTTTTTTAATATCTTTTAGAAAATAAAGTCACATTATTATTTTTGAAATATCTCTGTACTTTTGAGATGCAGTTCTCAAACTCGATAAAGGTCACTGTGAGCCGAGAGTGAAATATAATTTTTCCATTTCCAGGGAACACTAATCTAATTTTTTGTTAGAAAAGCTAAAAACGACAAATCAACGGACTTTAACATCTGCTCGGAAATGGCCAGTACCAGGCCAGTGCTAACATGACGTGTATATAACACGCGTGTAACTGACTGAGTCCGAGCTCATAAAAAGCCAGAGTTTATACCGCAAGTTGTAAACTCTGTCATATTATGTCACGTGCAGAACGTGTTAATTCTAGTTTTTCAAGCTAGCTAAGCGAATCGAACGTACCGCGACATAAAATTTTTCACTCGCCCATTTTCACGATAATTCTGGACAACAAGTCGTACATATTTTCTGGACTGCCCCCCAGATGCAGGTTTATCTTCATTGGTTTTCACTGCACAAAATTTTATACCGATTGTAAAAAGTGGTGTTTTTTGGAATACAAAAATTTTTTTTTTATCATGCACAGCTTCTAATTGTTCACTCAGCGATCAAAAACGGAAATTCGTGGGCGGAGGTGACGTTATTGATCAATTTGAATGCGTAAAAATTACGTGAAAAGGGTAAATGCGATAAAGGATTCCGGAAGGGTGAGGAATTTCGGCACAGTGTTTGAAAATTGAATTAAATTTCCGAACCAATAAAAATAATGCCAGTTTCTTTGACCATTCGGTTTAATTCGGGCTCAGAGGGTGGTACTGAATAAATAAACGACGGTCAAAAGGGACTCGTTTAAATCTGCACGCGCAATTTCTGTGCACATTCCAAAACTATGTTTGTCTCGCGAATTACCACGTGTGGGGGCTCTTATTTATTATATAAGAGAAACACGGAGTTGGGTCAAACCCACGATAAAGTATTGCGGTGAATTCTGTATTTGAATATCTGAAAATTTGTTTAACTGTGCAGAAGATCCTAAAATTCAACAGTTACGATGTGGATATTTCTATTGCTCGAATTTTCGTGCGTCCTGAATCAATATCTGGTGAAAATTTGGCTGCAGGATTATTAAGTTAAAAATAAAATTGTAAAATAATCCAACTATTTCAATACATATTTTGCTGAGTTATTTTGACAATCATTTTTCAAATTCAATAAAAATCTAAACAAAGGTTGACAAAAAGTTTGAATCTACATTCAGCTGCATACCGATTTTTTTTTGTTGATGTTCTCCAATTTTCCACAGCTGTACCAAATTCATGTATGGCGTGTAACCCGTACGTATAGTATATCTGTCAATGCGAAGAGCGAAATTCTTCGAAAGATTATAAGAGAATGGGATTCTTTCGAGAATGGTTATTCGAGAGCAATTGGCTTCCGTACAAAGAGCATAAAGATAATGAAATCTCCTCGGAATGTTGATAGAAAAGTTTCTCGAGTCAAGTACAATACATAAGGGAGGGATTTAAACGTGAAGTTAAAAGTAAAAGATCTGCTTCTTTTGTTTCTTTTAGTACAGTCGCGATGCAAGACGAACCCGAAATTGCTTTTCTCGAAGACAATGGGCCGAACCAAATCCCTGAAAATATTTATGTATACCTTTTCGCGTACATGCAGGGATAATATTGACCCGCGTCATTACCAAAAGCAACGCGAAAGAAGATCCTGAAATTCGTTCAGGTGCGCGTTTCGATCTCTTGAAGTTGACACTCACGCGATTAATTATTTAATTTAGTTTTCTCTCTTATAAACGAAGTTTCGTTCGTATTAATGAAATTATTATCTGAAGACCGTCACCTCGTCATCCTCGTTTTATTATACACGTCAAACTTGTTTCCTGCATATTCTCGCTACGTCAACGATGTTCGCCCATAAACATAACAACTTCAAAAAATTCTGCATTACAAACTTCCATAAAAATTTTATCACCGACTAAATCATGTGAAAATTTTTTGTCTCGGAACGGCTGGGTAGCTTCAAGGCAGGGGTTTTTACTCTGCATTCGCTTAAAGTATTGTGTGACAATTGACTTGATTTTAACTATAACGGTAACTTGTAAATTTCATTTCAAAGTTTCTGCATGAAATTTGTAAAAAAAAAAAAACTTTCGTGTTCGATGTTTTTTTTTTCCTTTCTATTTCTGATGATGAGATCCAAAATGGGGCGACAGCTTCGATAAAATATGGACGCCGTGCGCATGACTTCAATTTTTGTGAAATTCAAAAAGTACCCACATAGTTTTTTACTAAAAAACTTTTTCCCACATTCGCCTAAGGGTAGGCCAACGGTTATCAGTTTTCCCTGGAAGCTTCACAGTGAACTCCCGCTATAGTTCGTGATAGGTCTTTGGTGATTTCTCAGAACTGCCCCAACTTTCAACTGTTTTGTTCCCACACTCTGTTCACACACCCTGTTGGAAACCCTCAGGCATTTGACGCAAACCTGTTTCTATCTCGAATGTGACAGATATTTGGATCTTGATTTCACCTAGAGCATCACTTAATGTCACGTAGTCCTGTGGCAGTCGCTGAACTCGTATTGATTCTGTCAGCAATTTTACCACCCCCGAGCTTTTATTGTCTCTTATACAATGGTTCGAGTATTTTTCAATGTTTTTT
Source organism: Athalia cordata (assembly GCA_963932425.1). Taxonomy (NCBI): domain Eukaryota; kingdom Metazoa; phylum Arthropoda; class Insecta; order Hymenoptera; family Athaliidae; genus Athalia; species Athalia cordata. The sequence continues at coordinate 29,799,386 of OZ010626.1, read as the reverse complement.
CATGTTTTCCGAATGGAATATTCCAGCTGAAAATATCAGTTTCAATTATTATATCGAAGGTCAAATTTCTGTCGATGCTATTTTTATGGATAACGCCCGAGATGGTTATTTGTTTTTTCTAATCTTCAACTCAGAGGATTTTAGTTACACTGTACGACGTTTTCACTATTCAGAACACGCCAAAAGACGTTCTATGGAATCGATAACGCTGATTGTGATTTTCATTGCCACGAGTGCAGTCCGCGTAGTTTTCTTACGTTAGGGTAACAGATTGAAAATATTTTTATTGGTATCTGTAAAATTTCTTGCTAGTTTGCACTCGACATTTACTTTTCAGCTTCTAATTGGTATCGGTACTTCAATTTTCAGTTATGAATGTAAAGTTTGAGAATTTGAACTCGATTTGGAATATGTATAGACTACAAACATTTCGAGTTGCTTTGCTCTCCTCCTGGGAGAGGTTTCGAGTCATTTTGTATCCGACAATTTTAGTGCCGAAGCTTCGCCAAATTGTAATCCTCCCCCGCGCTTCACATCGCTGACCCAATTGCTATGTGTAACTACACGTGCTCGTAACCTGCAGCGACCTACTACTGGTGCTGCATTTTTTTGTCACTATTCCTAACGATTCGTCGATTTTCTTAACGAGTCTTCGAACCTTGATCCAGTGGTCCAATTATTTCATGTGATGGCGATATGATATAAGTCAATTGACACTGAAAATGATCTTTACGACACTGAATCCAAATTTCAACAAATTTATTTCGGACCATCGAAGAGCCCGGAGTGTTCCAGATCTCGACATCGCAATTTTGAATCACCTTGCAATTAGCTAAAGTTTAGCGAACGTTTAGGGCGTCGTACTTTGTTGTTAAGTAGACTTCATCGGATGTAATGGAAGTAAACCACATGCATCATGAAGTTAGTCCGCATTTCCCTCTACGGATATCACAGTGTTATATACTCTGTGGTTTCCAAAGCGCTGACAAGACTACCAACTCGAGTGTCCCGCCAACAAAGTAAAGAGGCCAGCTAGCGGGTCAAGGTCGTTTATGAATTCGGTAAAATACACGATTCGGCAAATTGCTGATTCGGGCAAAACCGTGTCCTCGAGATATTTATTCGAAACTTTAGAATTCATGATTATACACGTAAAATAATCGGAACGGTTTCATAGCCTTCGATATTTTCTGAAGTATTTTGACTTCGTTTTATGAACTTGATGCTCCGCGATGTCGTTATATTTTCTTTGAGTTTGTCTTCCTTTGAAAAGTGCTATGTGAATTCGATATTGGTTCATGCTCGTTCGTAGGTATTCGTTAACCATGCATTACTTCAGAGTTTGATTTTCTTCTTTGGTAACTACAGAGGCATATTGTTTGTCTTCGTGAGAATGTTCAGACAGCCTTCATTGTACGTACAAACCCATTTACAATATGACACGATGATCTAAGATAATAAGAAAAATATAAGAGAATGAAATTGGCACAGAAACTCGAGCGGCTGACTGCTAACGAAGTAATTAATGTCAACCTTGCTAATTTTATAGCACACGCCACGGCTAAAATTCATGCTTTTATTGCTCTAGAATATTCTTGCAGTACATTGAAGACGATCAAGTAAAATAAATTGCCAATTAGCATACTAACGGTTTAAAAACTATCTTGTTCAAGCTGAATTATCATATTAAGCGTACAAGGTTTTTTGATTTTTAATTTTTACTTTTTTTGGTCGAAAGATTTTTTCAGTTATTTCTATGATGATCAGGGTAGAAGCCTGCATTTATCTGGCGCGGCCAGAAAACCTTTTTTTAATCTAGTGTCAATGATTGGAAATTTCGAATATCTGTACATCAAAAAATATTGTTTAATTTGATTATACATACAGTAGTCCATTCGGCTTTTTGAATCTTCAGAGATCCTCTTCGTGAAAAATGAAACTTTGGTGACATTTTTCCATCAGTTCTATAAGCTCGCACAGAAGGGGCCACTTGGAAGGCTTACCGTTCGAATAATCCGGCAACTTTTCATTGATAAGCCAGTTCAAATTTGTTCATGGATTCGAGTATCGCATCACTTGTCATAATACCCACCATCACCCTTGACTTCTTATGATTACGATAGAATATATGGTCATCCAAGTTTTTCTCGGAAGTCAGAAAGGCACTATCCAGCTTTCTTTGCAATCTCCTTTCTTTCGTTTGACAATGGTGTGTTGTATCAGTGCCTGAATTTTTCCTTTTTTTTTTTTCTTCTCACTTTCAGTGACAGTCCGCTATACTAAAGCGGAGCTAGGATGGTTCCTGGTTGAACAATGGAATCTTCCAAGAATCTCAGTTTTGTTTTTGTCATTAAGCATATACCGTATCAAATTTGATGGACGTGACTCCAGACTGACGCGTCTTCAATTTGATTCGACGGAACTGATCGAATTTTTCCCACATTAACGACAGAAAGTAAATATCGTCTGACGTGTCTATCGTAATTATCGTATTAAAGAAAAAAAGAGAAAAAATCACCGATGTGTACCCAGCGGAGCGGGAAATGAACACTTTCTTAATCACATTTGAATAATATTTAGTGATCATTTTTCTCTACTTTTGAAATTTTTCTCATCACCTGAGTGCATCGGCCTATATGAGTCGGAAAAAATATTCTATAATTTTTTTTTTTTCTCTTTTGTACTGATCCAACATGAATGATGAATTGAAAAGTTTATACCAATTGGGACATTTTTCTCACTTCTTTATATTAGGCAGCTACATTTCGGCACGATTTCAGATGTAAAAATTTGACAAGGCGATACAATGCAGGTAAAGATTATTATTGACTGTATCGCTCAAATTGATCTGAAACTTGAACCGAGGGGTGGAGTTTTCAAAGACCTCAAAGCAGTTGCCGGAGAAATAAGCAAGGGGGAAAAAAGTAATTCGATTCGCTTGACTTCGATTCACAGTCTGTTATTGAACCCATTTTGAACCTTTGATTTAGTGATTTTCTACGATTAGTACCCAGACGATTAGAAGAAGAAGGGTCAGTATACCTTCAATGGTAGGATTAGAAAAAGGTCAAAGGATAATTGTTGAGACGGAGATTATCTGATCACGATCAGTTTACGAAGGGTTGAAACAACAATCAACTCTTGCTCTTTCGATTGTAAAATCGTTTAGTACCAAAAGTAGTTTCTCGACAGTATCTTGAACCGAATTTTGACTGAACGTTATTTTTGATGACAATAGAGATAAAAAAGTAGGCAAACTAAAAGAAAGCGCACGTTCGTAATCGATTCAAGAAATACGGAGTTACAGTTTTGTCGAATCCACGCGTGTTGGTGAGAAAAAAAAAGCAAAAATATAAAATAACATTTGATATTTGCTTGATAAAAAAATTTTATGATGAAATGAAAGAATCGAGAAATCATAAGATAAGAAAAATCTTCGTGAGAAAATCAAAACTGACTGATTTTGCGTCGTTATATTTATGTCCTTTCAAGAGTTGGTGAGTGCGTTGTTTTTATCTCTCATGAGTATCCAAGTTGACGAACGACCTTTATCACGTTCACGCATGGTCCTGTCGCAACTGCTGTTGTACAGACATCGATAAAATTAATAAAATTCAAATGAACGATTGAACGACTGTCTAGAATTTGAACGATGATCATGGAATAAATCGTTCATCGAAAGCGATCGACTGTCAATAAAAATATTCGTGGAACATTCCGCTACTACGTTGTTGTTAAAATATTACCATAGGTTGAATACGGGCGTATAAAATTAGTGGAGAAATTTGAAGGGAATGTAGAGCATGCGGGAAAGAGATATTTCACTTTGACAAAAAAAGGGTTCTGAAATTGCCCGCAGTTTCCGGTTATCAGAAAAAATATGGGCAACGGAAAACGAAAATAATGTTCGAGACTCGCAAAGCATCCTGGGAACTCCTTCCTCCCTTCCTGCCTAGACCTTCAGGAACGCAGGAATATTCCGAAGATTCGCCCGATAAAGATGTCGATAAGGAGTGAGATTTTTTTTTGTTTTCATTTTTTTTTCTCATACACATCATGCATAACTCAGGGTTCGATTTATCCTTTTATAGGCCCGCGAACTCTGACGTGATTATTTATAAAACACCTGCCAGCTGAACCGATCCTACGAGGCTATTAAGATAGCCAACTCCCTTTTTCTTTTTTCCTCTCTGGCCCCTTTTTTTATCCCACAAACTGAGCTTGTGGCCTTAAGAGACCAAATCAATTTTGCGAGCTTACGCGGCGTTCAAGTCCACCTGGCAAGAGGATTTTTCTGTTTTCTTTATCCAGTTATAAAAGCAGAAATTCTAATCGTTTGCGTCAATGCTCAAGATTTGGTGATGTAGAAAAAAAACCATGATTGATTTCGAGAACTGAATGCTCCAATTGTTTTAATGAGTAACAGCGGATTCTCACTCGGGCAAGTATAGAACTGTGGTTACTTGGATTGGGGTGAATGTGATTCAGAATTGAGTCGGAATCAACGAATAATATTTTTTCATATAAATGGAAAACAGTGCGATGAAGTCTCGCGCGATAAAATCGAAGAACAATACATCTTACACTCCTTTCGAATATCATCGTACGCATAAATAACGGAATAAATATTTATGCAGAGCGGTAGGTATGTGGAGGTAGAAAGGGTGAATACCAGCTCGTGGATTTATACAGAAGAATATTGCTTCTACATCGGCGTATAGTCCAAACACTGCAAAACACATTTATCCCCGTTATACTACTGTTTGCAATTCCAACGCTCAAGCTCGACTGATCCGCGTACGACGTCCGTTTGATTTATTCCGTGTGTATATTGGGCCGATGCGCCAGCCAGAGAGATTCGTTTACTTATTTTACTGGAATTTCGCGCCCATTTCATCAACCGGAAAATCCTATTCTCTCAATAATTTCGTTTTGTATGTATATCACTACGGAGGAAATTGTGGAAATCAAAAGAAAATCAAGGATAAAAAGTGTCCTCGAGAATCACAGTTGAGTCAACGCATCGGGAAAGTCCCACATCGATGAGTTGTTACATTATCGACATCAAAGTCCTTGTTGAAATTCTAAATCTTTTATATCGTTAATGCAACTGCAACGAAGTGGAAAATTAATTGGCAGGACTAAAAAGTCCTTTACAAACATCTGGCTCTTCATTTGCTCTTCGGAGAATTGACACTCCTTGAAAAGGAGTAGCAGTCTGGACATTAGGATGGGCGATTATGTCAGAACTCGAGAGTTTTCTTCGATAAAAAACTGGTACATATAGTGATTAAACTGTCTTGTTTTTTTTGTCTCAAAATCTACACCAGAACGTACGTTTATCAAGCGTTATGAATAGTGCAAAAAGTTTCCCGACATAATTCCATAAAATATCTGATTACATTAAACTGTGGCGGTTTTCCGATGGTTGCCGGACTTATCGGAGGTAAAATGGGTCAGTTAGATTAAATTTACGTGTCCAAAGAACCTGGATATACAGAGCTACTTGTTCATATGGTCGTGCAGATCACGTTTTTAGGTGAACTGCGACTATCGATTGAACACAGTAAAACATAGGTATAGAATGTTATGAAAGCTGCAAAACGGTCAAATATTCAACCACATAAAATCTTTGCCACAGTTTCACATTACAAATCAAGGACGATGCGACGGAAGTTGCGATAAACTTATTTATAAAACTGCAGACGTGGGTATAGAAATTAAACTTTCGCACGTTGATATTTAGCTATATGGACAATAGTGTGCTGCATTAGGGAAACCCTTAAGCTCCGTTCTTGCTCGGCAACTACGAGAAACAATCCGGTTACAATTATTCCACTTGACGCCGGATTTCCTACTTGGTAAAGTCTTTTGTTTTTGGAATGCGAAATAGTTTATATGTGTATATACCTTAACCGCAACTATATCCGGTTTCTCCGTAGCAGGCGAGAAAACTTCAACCGTATGACAGTCGTACCGGACGAAGTAATTTCAGCTTATTGTTAGAAGTTCCTGATGCACTTTAAGATTTTCTGACAGTGTTTAAGTGGCCCATGGCGTCTTTTTTTCTTCCAAAATTATGAGCTCCGGGATTAGCATTTTTAGTCATCATCGTCAGTGATTTTTATTTCAACGTTGGAGAAGGTTTTTGGGATTTACGACGTCTTTGAAAATTTTTAAAATTCCATCGTATACTGCAGTTGCTATAGATATGATTACCTCTAAAAATCCTAGTAACAAAATTGGAATTTTCAATTCTATTCGGCTTCTCCATTTTCAGTCTTGACCGTGATTTAGTTGCAGTGAATTTTGGTCCGACAGCTACTACTGTAGATCGAGTACGATAAATCTGAATCGCAATGTTTTATGCAAATTCGTATGACTAATCGGTCAAACAAAATTAGCCTATACAAACCACACCGATAATGGATCCATTGTGTGCTGAAATTTACTATACTTGTGATAACAGGATTTACGGTAATTGAATACGAAAAAAAATTGCACGATACAGAACCGTATAAATTTTTTGATATTCCATTTTAAAAACTGTAATGAAAGGTCGAAAAATTTGTTCGTTTGTACTTCTTACTTCTAATATTCAAGCTGTTAGAAGGAACACATCGATTTTGTTTTGTTATTATTGTTTGCTTTTTGTGAAATAATTCTTTTTTAGTCGACTACTCGCCTCAGCTGTCGATCACCAACTTGGCCCAGCTCTCCGACTAGATCCGAGGGTTTTACGCGCCACCAAATCCCGTCGCTCTTTTCTCGACTTTTCGGGATATACGTATATAGGTATCATTTTACGGAAACGTTCCCATCACGCCCAGGTCTCCCTTCATCCCGGTGATCCCCGTCGACGATCACTTCCTACAGAAGACAATCCCTTAAATCCTGTGTCTTGACTTCTCTGTTTTTAGTGTATCAACTCCTTCTGTTCTAGGACTCATGTGGAAAAAAACGAGCAGTTAAGCAACGCCGACTAGTTACCAGAGTCCTCCGTGCTTTGTCAAGAGCTTTATTCTTTAGACAAAAAACGAGAAAAAAAAAATTTTGTGTTTCGGGGTTTGCGAAATCGTATGTCAGAGGTCGGTACGGAACGATCGATCCGTTCAAAACCGCATCTCTCTGTAAAAACAGATCCCACATTTGCGGAGAGCAAAGAACTTCGATTGTGATGACAGCTGGTGGCCGTGGTCTCCGTGACTCACCGTACCATAAATTTCGGACGTTTCATTTTCTGCTACGTCAGGCATCGTGAAGATAAAAATTTTAGTTTCAACATCGTCGAAGGTGTTCCAGTAAAAGTGAAGGATTTCGCGAGGATATCTGCTAGCTTTTTTAAACTTCGAGTGACCTTGACTTTGAGCAACGAACTGAGAGAATTTGAGTTTAATCGCTTCAATTACCCGTATCACATTCACCGGCTGCAACAGAGCGGTAAAAACCTGAAAAAAAATTCACACCGATTATATCCGACGCTCCCCAATCTTAGAAATGAATCGCGAATAAATTCAAGACCTGTGGAAATGAGAGGAAATTAAAAAGGGGAACGGAATGGCGGCTGCATAAATTTTCCGTTCATCATCCTTATACCTGCAGCTTAACTACGAGTGTGGTGTTTCGACGATTATAATTTCAACCACGCGCGTGTAAACCAATATATACATTCAGTTGAAATTCTTTTTTTTCCCGAATCTTATAAGCTTTCATGAAAAATACAAAATGAGTGGAAGCAAGGCAAAAAAAAAAAGAAAGAAATTGCGGCATCATTAAGTCTGAGATGGAATAATCGAGGCGTGCTTGTGTTATGTATAGAGTTATTCATTTTTATAAAAAATTTTGATCCTCTGAGAAGCCGTTAATGGAGGGTGATATTTCTAAATCTTTGCTATCTTTTACTAAAAATCTCTTCATAAATCAATGTCACGATTTTCTCGTAGCGAGCTTTGAATTCTGCTCTCACCGCGATTTACCCCGGCAGTAAGGATTTCGGGATTTTCCTTACGATAATGACCCTTAATTTTCCACGCAGGTTTCACTGGTTTTTCTCTTTATCCACTTACTCTTCACATCCAAGTGGACTTATTAGTTGCGACCGTTCTAATACCTCTACCGTTACGAATGAGGTTAAAAACTTTCTGATCATTTATTTAATTCCTTAAAATAGTATACAGTCTCCAAGTATTTTTTCTTTTTACATCTATTTTCTGGTATCTCGTTAACTTGGATGTCTCTGATACTCGAGAGAAACGTATCGCGCGTGTCTTCTGATCCCTGTTTCGATGAAAAGCCTCGTTATCCCCTTGCTAAAGTCGTAAAGGGTCAAGTCGTAAGGGTCAAGTCGTTGAACCGCTTGGATCGGTTCGTGAAAAAGACCGTTCCCATATCTGCAGTGTTGCATTACACGGGAGAACAATGCTTAGCGCTTTTTTTTATATAATTCATGGGCAATCAACCTCTGCACGATAATTCTTGAAAGAAAATCTGTTCAGTTACGAAAAAAAAAAAAACATATGTTTCATTCATTCATGAATATTTCTCTCCAATTTTCAGTGGTTACCCAACAAATCGTGATCTTAATTTTCGAACATATTATCCATTACGAAATTCGAGGAATGTTTGGCAAGTACAGTCTCAAACTGTTCGCGTCAATCCGTCAGTTTGACAACTTGGGGTGTCTATGAAAGTTAGGAATTTTAACCAAAATTTACGTGCTACCCAGAGGAATATCGCGTTGAAATAACCGAACATCGTTGTCCCATAGAAATATTGTTTGCGAGATAGACAAAAATATTCGGTATAATTGCACTCATTTTATGAACTGCAAGCTTGCAGGTGATTAACAATATTTCATAACCAAAACGTGGCCCATTAACACCCAGGTGCTTTATTCTACCGGACCGTAGTTGGAGGGAAAGCACGAACTGCAATTAATAATTGTGTTTGCCAATAAGTACAAATGTACGCGACTGCAACTTTCATCTATGAATATTATTCGTGTTTTATTGTTGGCTTAACAATTTCGCAACTGGCGATAAATTAGTCAATTTAAAACCACGAAAATGAACACCAATTAGCCGCCCTAATCTATGAATTTTGTGATACCCATTACATAGCAGTGAATTGTTGAGATGTTAAATCATGAATAATTGGCAGTATCGGTTTATTCAGATCGGAAAATCCAATTATATTATTGAAGAGCATCCTGTATGAAAAAAAAAAAAACGACGTAAAAACAAGTAAAGACCATTTTGAAAGATAACTACAAATAATTGAACAACTAGTGGCTGCAGTATAGTTTGTAATCGATATACATGAGGAATATGGTATAAATTGGACCAGCTGGGATTCGTATATTGGTGCAGTTGTTCTTTAGAATTGTTCCGAATATTGTTTGAATTGTTTGCCTTGTTATTTAGTTGTTGTTTTTTAGGAATATTCCGAAAGTACAGCTCATTCCAAATGCACTTCAAATACAGTTGATGCTCATTTTAACATCTCTCGTGCGATGCAATTTGTTCTACTTTTTATCCGTCTCAAGTTTCACGGTATTGTTTTTGTGTAATCCAGTACTCTTCAAACAATATTTATTTAAATAATGTTTGTCGAAATCAGAGTGGAAATTTTTTGTTTTTTTTTTCGCCTCAGGCGTCAGAACTTATCTTGCGGTCATGTGACCCTATACTATGGTAGTTGATTCGGAAATTTGAGATCATTAAATTTCATCTTGGCATAATGACGCTTTAGAGTTCAAACTCTAGGCGCTACTAATTTAGAGAACAATTTGCGAACATTTTGATTGCTTTTTCAACCAATTAAGCGCGATTACTTTAAACGTACGCCTAACTTTTCGCTCGAATTCTTATTCACGTACCCGATGTGCCGCATGATTGTTGGAACGAAATCTTACTTGATAATTAATGTGGATGGAAATAATTGCTCGAAAATGGAAAAACAAACAAAAAAAAAAAAACAATTCTGCACGATGACATGCGGTTTCATTTATGCTACCGATTGTGCACTCGATTTTTTCATATAAAAAACAAATTGTATTTTTCGGATTTTCCAAATTTTTCACGCTACAAACCAGAAATAAAATTTGTCCATTTACCGACGATTGTGTGACACCTAGAATACAGATATGGATCTTTTTGTTCGTCAGTTTTTCCAAATTTTAATTGATAATCGTCTTTTGTGATAAAATTTCGAGTGTGGTTTCGGTGATTGAATGAGCATTTCATTGACGTTTCAATTACACCGTCCAAGCGTGTTATCGGTTGGTAGACTCACAAACAAGCTTTTATATCAGGTATCAACCGTGACTTTTAAATTGTTCCTAATATCGAGGGTGGCCTACCTATATTGAGGGCCGTTTGGTAGGGTGTAAATTGAATTTACACCGCCTAACAATTTTCAACTTCGTTTGGTTCGATTTAAAGTTTTCCTGGTCAATGTAAACCGAGAGGCGACGGATGAAATAACAAACAGGATATCGTTTTGTATTTTGTCCGGTACATAAAACACCCGGGGAATTGGCGGAAAATCGCGTAAAAAAAAAAAACTGTACAGACCAAATTGTTACCACTGACAGGATCGTAGAAAAGCTCAGTAGGGTGTTAGTTGGATGTCAGTGAAAAGTTGAAAATCCCTGCTTAACGATTTTCAAAATTGAATGTAATTTGACACATGGGTGCGACCGAAAAAATCGCGAATGAAAACTGTCACTTATAGTTTTCGCAACGTGACCGAAAATCTCTCGTACCAATTAGAATGGTACGTATTTTCTATGCCACCCATTTTGAAAAGAGTTGATCATCATTTTTCCGAGATTCTAAATATATTTATCAACAATTTGACGTAATATCTGATCTCATCAATTCGAAAGCAGCTGCAATTACACGATATGTAGTTTCAGAGGGTAGAAATTCACTGATATATTTCTCATGTCAATGTTCGCTCATATAAATAGATCTCTGTGATTGCAGTCAAGTGTCAGCTGCACACCGATTTACGTAATTTGGAAAATTGAAGAGGGTACCAACGGTTATGACACATGTGAAATAGTCGCTATGAAACATGAAATTCTAGTTCTATGCAAACCAATGAAAAACTTTGACTATGAGATGGAAATGTACCTATAGCTGTGAAGGCTATAAATGTGGTAAACTTCATTCAAACTCATGTAATTGTAGTTTTCAAGTAAATATTTCAAACTCCTCGCCTTTTCAAGTAGATAAATCGAATTTATATCTAGCGAACTGATCGAATGCGGTTAAAATTAAATTACATTGAATCGCTAATTAATCCTGTTCAGGGCAGTAATCCGGAGATAATAGAGATGGTTAGCAAACTATTTAAAAACTGTGGGCGTGTTCGTATTACGGAATCCGAGTAAATTTGCTATAGCATCGAGTACTCATCTATTATTTACATACGCTCTACGTTCCGAGCAGTGGGAAATCTCCTATCTATGAATTAATGCTTCAAATTGGCCTGTGCGAGACCGTTTCCTACTATTCGATATCGGAATCCAACAGTGAAGAACTCTAAGAATTCGAACATACCTCCATGGCAATTTTTTTCATCACTTTCTACAAGTATTTGTTATTGCTATACGAGTAATAAATTTAATTTTGAAACTCGATTTGACGTCAAATTGCATAAGTAGTAAATTATTACTCTACTTCATTCGCAAAATCCTATAGTCGGAGTTATCGAGTTTATAACATAACGTTCTTGCTGTCAAAGCTTTTCCCCCTACCCCCGCGCTCGTTATTTTAGTTGCCCGGACTTTTGAGCACGCTTTCAATTAATCTTTAGTAACCTTTGTCAAGGTTAGATAAAGTTGCACGAGTCAATTATTCCGGAAGGGAAATGCATCACGAGAATTTGACACGCGTAACTTGACGGTTATATGAGCTCTCGAGAGCAGTAATACGGTCGACACGAACATTGTGTAACGAGAAATTTGAACGACCGGAAATTCGACAATACCTCAAAGTAGCAAACCTCGCATGGCAAATTCCGGAACAATTACTCATTTCTTCAATTGCACAAATTAAATGGAATCAGCCGCGATTGTTGCGATTGTGTGAAACCATCGAGTCTGGTGTTGTTTAGAAAACATTTTGGTCACAGTGTTCCTAATTTATTTTGGTTTTTATTTCTTAAAGCTGCTGTTCTGCGAAACTTTTTCCATCGTTGAGCCGAACGAGTTCGTTGCCGCAGGAAATTAATTAGACCCCTTCGTGCAGCTTGGAAACTTTTGACATCTTACAGGTTGGAATCCACGCTACCGATCCTCTTCACAGTCTCAAAGTTGTTTCGTAAGCCTTCGGGATAAAAATATCGCAAAGACAGTACATGCGGACACTGTTCACTAACAAACTCAATCCTTCGGGATCCTTGAGCCCAATTATCCATCTCCAGAATTTTATAGCAATCGTACAAATGGAGTTTGAAAAATAAAATGTACCTCTCACGAAATCCAGTTTTACTCGTTAGTTTTCAAATTTGTTTTTTCCAACGCATTTATCTTGATCAATCATTTACGCAAATATGAAAAAATTTTGCATGATTTTGTTCAAAATTTCTTCGAATTCGAACCCTTCGTGAATAGATATGGATGAAGCGAAATAAAACGAATAAGAAAAAAACTTTAAACTCTGTGCTGATATATGACTTTTATTTTTTCCTTTCTCTTTCGAATATTTGTTTTTTTGTTCTAAACCAAAGTATAATATTTTTTCAATGTCTACATCGTAGAAAAAATGCTGAACAAACAATAAATTAACGACAGTCGATTACATAGCGGAAGTGTTGGAAAAATCTTCACGCCCTCAATTTTCTTCTCTCTTATGGATTCAGAGTTTGAATAATTTTCGTGCATAATTTTCCGGTCCCGGCAAAGCTAAATACGAACTCAACTAGGATCATTGGATATAGTAGAAAAAAAAAGAAAAAAAGTCATCGCCTGTTTCAACAAGTCCTCGAGGATTTCTCTGTATTATAGTAAAAGGCAGGAAAATCTCTATTTGAACGGAGTGTAGTGTTGTGTTATTCATTACGAGAGGGAAAGATGAATCTTCCGTCGACGGGGTTAGGTAGTTTTACTCGCTCGGTGAGTTCAGGCAAACATTTGCCTACATGCGCATAAATATGTACATTGTACGAACATACTTATATACATTTTGGCATCGCTCTAGAAATCTTCTTCGTCAAGGTATAGCATTCTCAATTCACAAATTAGCTCGATGGGATTTAACAAACCAAATCAAGAAACCAAAGTAAAAAAAAAAAAAAGAAAAACTACAACAAGAATAGAAGAAATTTAGAGTAGGTTTTAAGATTTTTTCAAGAGTGAAATTGCTCAGATTTCAGTGCAGTGAACACGTCCTTGAGAAATCTTATCACATCTTCGAAGTCGAGTTTCACGAAGCACTTTCAATTCCTTTTCTTTCATGCAGTTTTTTTAAATTGCGTTTCAATTTTCGGAGTTTCTTATGGTTTCGAAATTGTTTTACTTTTCGCTAAATTTCAGCAGAATTCACGACACACATCAATTGAACGCTGTGAAATATATTGCGTAACTCATGCGAATAATTATACGGAGGATTCTATTTTTTTTTTTTATTTTTTGCCAAAATGTTAGTCTTGACTTTTGGTAAATGATGAGGGATTCTAACTCGAGTTCCGTTGATGTATGTGTTTCGTAGACCCTAATTAAATTGCTCGAAACGTGGAGGTAAGTGCTCATAGATTGTCGTTTGAGACGCTCAAGAGGGGGTCGCTAGCAATTTCTGGATTGTACGTGAACGATGGCAATCGCGAGCGAAATCCAAATCAACCAATTGATATAATTGGTCACGCTAATTAACCATCACATCGTTGTGTGTTATATAATTTTCGATTCTACGCCAATTAATTTCGTCGCGGTTTTGGTTTGCATTCTGAATCTCTGACTTGAGCTAGAGTTCCAGTAGAATTTAATCGACGGATCCAAAATGTACCATAGATGTAATTTTCGATCACCTTTCGGCGTTTATGAATGTGTAGGTGTAACGAACCCGTTCGTTATTCGCGCTTCTTGTTACCCGGAAAATGTGAAATCTGAAGATTTTTCTAATCGTCAGAAGCATCGAATTTTAGTTCGCAGTTCAGTTTCGTTTTTGTAACGGAACGGCTGTCTGATTTAGAATTTTTGCGTACCATCGTCGTAACTTTAATTAATTTTTTGTTTCGATTAAACATAAAATTTATAAAATGTGATGATACCGGAGGTTCGGGGCTGCTTCCGACGGAAATTTGCACTCATACATTGGAAAGTTCCGCATGCGTACGTGATTTATCAAACCTGATTTATATACCTGGATCTATACGTAAAGATGGAGCGCAATATGCGGATTGATGAAACGTCGACTGGATGAAATTCTTCAGTGAACGATTTACGTTCATCAACCACAAATGAAATGATTAACGTTGTGTTTGAAAAAAATTCATCAAATTGGGTCGTCATTTATTATTAAAATATCTTGAATAATGAACATAGATCATTCGTGAAACGCGACGAATCCTATAATAGTGAAAATAATATTTATAATTACATTTTTAAACATCTGCTGAGATGTCCGCAAACATATTGATTGTCGATTTCAATATGTTCAGTTATTACCGTCTTGTAGAAAAAATAAACACTTGGACAGCTTCAGGCAAAGCAGCTGTACAAATAGATCGCGCTATTAATGCAATTTCATTTCGAACGATCCACGAAATTTCTCTAAAAAAACATAAAATTCTTTCTGGTTTCAGGATACCGAAATTATTGAATCAACATAGTTCAAGTTCCCCAAATACTTCGAGGGAGAGGAATCAAGATCTGATGGATAGAAATACCACTCAAACGAACGAGATGAATGATCTGCATTGCTGAAATTATACGCGAATCGCTGTTTTCAGAGAAGATCAGTCGCACAATGCGCATTTGATTTTGAGAAACGGCAATCTGAGGGCAAGATTAGCGTTGTAACCGAAACAAATGACGACGAATAAGACCACGTAAGCAGTGAAGGATTCAAAGCACTCGCCCACGGACATGTGTGAGCTCCAAGTACACACGATGCAAAAGTGTGTCGAACCAGATGGTACAAATGTGAAACAACTGAAGAGCATAGTTTAGTGAAACGTAGCTTTGAATTCCAAATCTAGACTGATAAAGAATCGGTACTATTATCGTTAACCGTTCATCGCCCAAGGTCGCCAAGATGATACGTCGCATTATCTGACCGTTCGGAAATTCCAAGGTCAGATATTCCCGGAATAAAAATCGTACGTGAAAAGTTGAGTCGAATTTTTGATTTCGCGAAAACAAAATGAAGCTCGTGTTCGGTGTACTTTTATTTTCACTCGGTGCTGTCGCCCTAGGCACGACAAGGGACAGTAGTGTGGTTAGGGCAGGAAGTGGAATAAAGATCGGGACTGGCGACAGGGGGGCAACTAGAGGTGGAAATTCTGGAACTGGTCGAGTTGGCTCGGGTGTTCGAATCGGTGACGCCAGAGTCTACAACGGATCAGCTAGGCAACGGACCATCCAACCAACCCCAACTACTCCAGCTCCCATGTTGTTCACTTCAGCCCCGGCGGCAGCCAGTCCGATTCATTCGACCAACATAACGTACTTGAAAGTAAGTAATTTTGTTTACTAAGATTTCGATCAAATCTTTTCACTCTTGGACGTGCCATATGTTGCTGATGAAATTCTGTTTTTCTTCAAATATTTAATATGACTGAGGCTACTTAAAGAACGAAATCGTCGTAGCTGTCCAGGTATCATTAGAACACGTCCCACTATCCCCTATCCACGGACGAATGAAAAGCAGACGTTAAGAATTTTTGTATTTTATCCACGTTCCTTTTTTTTTCAACAGGTGGGGATGGTCGTGCCTTACAAGTCCTTCGGGGTAAGGGAATACACAAAGGCGATGACGACGGCTTTAAATACGCTACAAAAAAGCACAAGAGGACCACGACTGGGGCTTTTTCAACGTTATGACATCCACGTTAGAATCGCAATGAAGGAGTTAACGCCAAGTCCAACGGGTGAGTCCAATTTCATTATCAAAGAAACAGAAAAAGGGAGGAACGGAGACATTACACGCAACTCCGATTTTTTAAAACTCCTAAGAAATTAATGTTGCCGTCTTATTTTAACTATCGCATAATGAAGGGCTTTTTTCTGCCAGACCGTTGATCTCTCGTAGGTTTTTCTACGTGTTTCATATCTACATACATGCCCTACTTTTCATTTATTGTAAGATAAGATATTCCCTCGCTTATTGTCCATTGTTGGATCATAAAAGACAACTGCGCAAGGCTAGTTTTGAGCCTGAACCCCCTTACTGTCTGATAGCACTGAAAACACCGAAGGTTTCTTAGCGGCAGTAAATCTTTTACCACATTTTTATGCTCGCGCTGGTTAATCCGAGACTCGTCGACTGACGTTAAGTAATGTCGGACAACTACAGCTGTTGGTGAAAATTCGCAACAAGAACAAATAGCCGGAAAGTGTGTGAATGAAATTTTTTTTTAATCTTTATACTTGCTGTCGGACCAAAGATTTCATGTTTTCACATTCTTACCGTGCAGTACTTTTACTCAAATACCAATCGTTACCTGCATATTTTTGACATCTGTAGAGGTCTCTAATTTGCAAGGCATTTAAAAACGGAACGAGTAATTAAACCGCGTGCTATTCTTTTTTATTTCTCTTTCATGGCGGTGCAGTTATTGAGCCGCTGGTACAGGTTTGTAAGGCCAGTACAGAACCGTTTCGGTATCTCGTGTAGAGATTTGAAAAAGCTGCGCGTAATTATGGATGAAAAAGAAAAACAAGATCTATTCAGCCGCCTGTCTAACGAACTATTATTCCTATATATCTATACTTATATGAAGGATGGCCTTTTTTAGGACAAGTATGAAAGCTTCGCTTCTACACCGTGACAGAGCCCATATCATCCCGTGGCTTGTGAATTAATCGCTGTAGTTTTGGCAGTACGTAATTCATTTAGGTCGGTGGTTGACCGAAATATAGGATTTTACTGACCATCAATCTCATAAACGACCTTGTACTTCGATGTCCCTCAATTTCGTCCAGCAGATTATATTGGAGTTTTCATGAGAAAATTTTTCCCCATGTTTGGGCTCAGCTGATTATGGTAGTAAAAAATTACCTACCGTGCCGGTCATTGAGGATTGGCTTAATATACCGAGTATTGAATGTCTATCGCATGTTCTTCGTTCAACGTGATTTCGTGAGATGAGAAGAAACCTCTTTGGTGGGTCGCAGTTTTCGGATCAGATCGAAAAATATCACAGCATTATCCGTTGAATTCAATATTCACGATAATGTGATGGTCTCACCGAACGAGAATCTGATGGAGGAAGGTACAATCCTCAATTTCTGTTACGACTTTATGGTAACGTTGTGGTGGATAAATGTCTACAACTTATTTAACCATGAGTAAAAATTGGTCCCATTTATTTATTTATTTATTTGTTCTTTTTTCTTTGCCTGCCGTCCGTGAAAAATTATTCAAGGTCGCACCGGGCAGATACCAATGGCATAATATGTTCGAAAAAGTTTTGATTCACATGAAGTGTTATTCGTGCTTTTCATCAACATTTACAGGCAAACCAAAGCAATTTTCGAGAATTGCTTTTCCTTCAAGCTCCCATTTCTGTGCAAGATTTTATATTGGATGTTCTATATTTTATAACGTCTACTCCACTCTTCTTGACGAGCTTTTACCTATGACGGTTTTTTTTTTTCCCCCCTCTTGGAACAGCTGTAAATTATAATTTGTCCCGAATCGATACTGTGCACAGAAATTTTAATTTCGTTCTTCAAGGTGAATATTCAAAATTATATATGGTTCTTTTTTCAATAATTCAAAGTTGACCATAATAGTCGACTTTTGAAAAATGAAAAGATTTCAAACATCTTTTTATGCTCGTATAAAAAATCCGTTCGGGCGAAATATGGTGATGGTATTTTTTGTCATATTTTTTTTTTATTTTCCGGGATCACAATCGGATAGGGTAATGTAAAATAAAATCTGAAATTTCCATAAAGTGGATCACCGGACGTGTCTGAAACTGATTCATAGAATTTACATCGATAGAAAAATGCTGATATCCGGACAACCTTATACTTTGAAATATCGATCCCAAACTGAACATACCGTGCGTTATATGAACGGTCGCGAAATTGTTGAATAAAAAGTTATTTTATTAAAACTATTTCAGAATTATCCAGACTATGAAAAGTTTTCAGAATGAAACGCGATGCGCGGTATTATAGTTACGACGTATTATTAATATACTGGTGAATGCAAGCAGTTCACTTTTCGAATTTTTGTAAAATCTGTTATTTTTAGCTTAAAAATTGACGTTTTCATAAAAAATTACTTTGAATCAGTTAATTCAAAGCTTAATCATGAATTCGAGTTTAGTCGGAACAGCGAACACGAATCGATCTAATGAACCGATCAAACATTTTTTTCACGCATGACGGACCGATAGCATGTGAAAAGAAATCAAAAGAATTACGATTGCTTTCACGAATGAACGGTCAATGTATATTGGGATACGAACCAAATGCAGTCAGAATTTCAGGTCGTACTTTCAATAAATGCTCAACAGTATTGCTTATTTTCTTTTTTTTTATCAAAGGAGTAGACAGATAAACGGTTCTCTTTTTTTGTTTCTCATTTTTATTGTCCAGAAATTTATCCGTAATTTCAAATATTTGAAATAAAATTCGATCAACAGCTGATAACGACAATTTGACGAGTTCAGGCCTTTAATTCAAATCGAAGAGAATCAATCATACACTATAGAGACTCTCGCGGTAACCCTTTCTAACGATACAATAAAGAGAAACCTATTGAAAAACGATGTCATTCGAGAAGCTATCAAAAAAAAGTGTTGTTCAGAAATTGCTTGACGTTTTTTTATCTTTTTTATTATTTTTTGTCAACATTTGTTCGCAATAAATAAAACCGCGTCGCCATTTTGATGAGAAACCCAGATTAAATATAAATAAATAAATAAAAACAGCAAAAAAAGAACTGAACAAACACTTGAGTCAGATTCTCGCGAATCAATCTTCACTTTAGAATTTCATTTGGTGAGAGAAGCAGTCGAAGCATACAGCGTTAATATGGCTACCGCGGAATATTATGTGGAAAAATATTTCATTCCAATACGTGAAGGAGCGGGTAAGGTGAATACAACTTGGATAGACCAGGCTACGTGTACGTATATATCGACTACTCTATGCTTACGTTCCATGGTCTTCAAGTTCGCGTATAGCATTGCAAAAACCTTTCAGCACTAAAATGATGCCTCCGTGGAGATATTTACTAACGTTATACGGCACGGCGAGCAACTGAAAAATGTTCACATCCAAATCCTTTCACGCTCCTGTACTTTCCTAGGTAAACTTCGGATCCCCGTAGTGGTGGCGTCGCAAAAAAAATTTGAATAAAACGTAAATATCTGAATTTTGAACCCAGTTGGTATCGTGCTTCGTAAGTCGATGGTAAGAAATCGATTTTTAATGAATGAAAAAATTGAATATAATTTACGTAGATCGGATAAAGCGAGAAACATGGAAATTGAAAATCGGAATTTCGTAAACCGCGTTTGAATTCTGAAGAATTAACTTACACCCCCTGTAATATCACTTCGGACCAATTGAACCCCAGGGTTTCGCATAGTCTGTACCGGCACATAAAGTAAGGAGAAAAGAAAAAGACTTACTTGCAAAATGCATTTTAAATTTTTCCATCGAGTAATATTTTTCCCACTTTATTTTCAAGTTTTAAAACTGTCCCATGTTAAGTAAACACCACCCGGTGTACGCCGAACCCCGTATCGTGAAGCATTAGACTTGTTTATGATATGGTTCCCGGGTGTTACTGCGAAATTATGCAGTCGCTGGAAAACGATAGCCGCCATTTTGTAAGCTACGCCTATACATTTTCACACCCTTTGCATCTATAGCTTAAATGTAATTTTTTCCAATTCTTCAACCCTTCATACGTAAGCTACTTCGGAAAACTGTGCAGATCCGATACAAGTTTTTTGTTGTTTCTATTTTTTTTTTCTTCGTTGTCAATAAAAGGAAAAGAGACAGTTTGTTAATTATGTTTACATAATTTCTGAGGGTGAAGTGAATAATTAAATTTAGATAATTAAATCGTCTTCAGTTTCGTCACGAGCGTATATGTGTATATTGTGTTACCTAATATTAATTATATTTCAAATTAATTGAAGGCTACTTTTCACTTTCTCTTTGAGCCTAATGAAATGTGTATACAAAACAGGTGGCACTTCCATAAAGATTCATTTCCCATTAGAATTTTGATACGTACAGACTAGATATCATAACCAGCAATGTTCGCACTTGTTATAATCGAAGTTTTCAAAATACAAACTGATACTTTCTTGTACCTGGGCAAAAATCGATATTATTCCAAGTACCTATGGGGTATTCCACGTGAAACCGACAGGCCCGTGAACTTTAGCCTCTTCGATTTGACTCATTATTTTTTCCTACGTAATACGACCAAAAAAAACTTACGCTTATCTCGTACTTTTTCGATTCTACTCTAGATTTTGAGAACACAGAATTTCGAAATTTTCACTTTATCGTTTGCAGCAATATTTCACCAACCATTAGCTCGAAAATTATCGGTCCTATCGTCAGAAAGTATGACACAAAATTTGTTAATTCATTTGGAAACACGGTGAGATATTTTTTCAACACGTGCATGAAATCGGCCCTTTTTCTCGCATGTAAAGTGGATGGGAAATTGCTCATTTCTCGCGTGGACTTCATTACCTCCCCAGAGAGATAATATTACCTCCCTAGGGCGAAGATGGATTTTACCTCCCTGGGCGGAGAAGGATATTACCTCCCTAGGAGGGAAAATTCTTTTCCGAACTAGTAAGGGAAGATACTTTTCCAAACTACTAAGGGAAGATACTTTTCCACACCAGTGACGAAAGTAGAGTAAAGCATTTTTCACTTTCCACACCAGTGACGAAAGTAAACTAAAGCATTTTTTCACTTCCCACACCAGTGACGAAAGTAAAGTAACGCATTTTTTCACTTTCCACACCAGTGACGAAAGTGAACTAAAGCATTTTTTCACTTTCCACACCAGTGACGAAAGTAAAGTAAAGCATTTTTCACTTTCCACACCAGTGACGAAAGTGAAGTAAAGTATTTTTTCACTTTCCACACCAGTGACGGAAGTAAAGTAACGCATTTTTTCACTTTCCACACCAGTGACGAAAGTAAAGTAACGCAATTTTTCACTTTCCACACCAGTGACGAAAGTGAAGTAAAGCATTTTTTCACTTTCCACACCAGTGACGAAAGTGAAGTAAAGCATTTTTTCACTTTCCACACCAGTGATGAAAGTGAAAAAATACTTTCCACACTAGTGACGAAAGTGAAAAAGTGCATTTTTTCACTTTCCACACTAGTGACGAAAGTAAAAAAATACTTTCCACACTAGTGACGAAAGTGAAAAAGTGCATTTTTTCACTTTCCACACTAGTGACGAAAGTAAAAAAATACTTTCCACACTAGTGACGAAAGTGAAAAAGTGAATTTTTTCACTTTTGTCACTAGTGTGGAAAGTGAAAAAATGCTTTAGTTTACTTTCGTCACTGGTGTAGAAAGTGAAAAATGCTTTACTCTACTTTCGTCACTGGTACGGAAAAGTATCTTCCCTTAGTAGTGCGGAAAAGAATTTTCCCTCCTAGGGAGGTAATATCCTTCTCCGCCCAGGGAGGTAAAATCCATCTTTGCCCTAGGGAGGTAATATTATCTCTCTGGGGAGGTAATGAAGTCCACGCGAGAAATGAGCAATTTCCCATCCACTTTACATGCGAGAAAAAGGGCCGATTTCATGCACGTGTTGAAAAAATATCTCACCGTGTTTCCACATGAATTAGCCGGTATTCATATATGATAGTTATTCTCCGCGTCGAACTGTGAGAAAAATTTCAAAGTTTTTCAAACAACGTCATTGTTTTTCCATTACACTTTTCCTTGTTTACTCGACATTTCTTTTGGCCAAGTTTCGGCGGATCCTGATCTTCAAATGACTGTAACTTCTGAACTAATCGTCAAACCATCTTCGTTTTGGTCTCAAAATTTTCGTCTGTTCCTAAGGTATTTTCGTGGTTTTTTTTCAAATTAATCGAGAGCGGCCCTTTTGTGGGAAAACGGATTTTTGATGTTTATTCGCATAAAAAACGGGTTCGGGATGACTGAAAAATTTTGAAAAAATAACTCTCAAAAAGGCCATCCAATTATCAATAAATTTTGTTCTATACTTTCCGACGATAGGACCGATAATTTTCGAGCTAACGGTTGGCGAAATATTGCTGAAAAAGAAAAAGTTAAAATTTCAAAATTCTGTATTCTTGAAACCAAGAGTAGAATCGAAAGAGTACGAGATACGTGTAAGTTCTTTGTGGTCATATTACGTAGGAAAAAATAATGAGTCAAATCGAAGAGCTCAAAGTTCACGGGCCTGTCGGTTTCGCGTGGAATACCTCCTATACTATATGAACGTGGGTGGAAAATATATGAGGGTATTACGCGCGTACGTAGGGTTTTACTGACAGGGGATCATAATTGTCTGTTTGGAGAGACAGATTGATGTGTACTACCTACTGCACATTAACGTGTCTCGGTAGAAAAAACTTGGTAGTGAACAAATGAAGACGGATATATGTTTAAATGATGTAAATTTGTTTTTTCGTTTTTTGGAAAAGTGACTACTTCATTTTGGATTTTGTGCTTTGTAGTCATACCCACATCTGACACGAGAACTCTTGAAAATACTATCGATCAAATTACCCGCCGAGGTGATCCGTGGGTAACGAAATCCCAATCTTGACCTGATGTAAAGTAAACTTAAGTTGTAAGAATTTCACCGTGCGATGGAAGAGGTCGCGAAATAACCACGGAGAATTCTGTTGGTTTGCCAGATGTCACTATTATACCCTAGAATTTGCATAGCACTTGTCGAACAGATGGGTTTCCCTTGGCGTATAGGTATGTATGTGTAGGTAAGTTGTCGAAGACGAAATGTTTGTGTCACGGTGATAGAAAGTGGTGGTTCAGGGCGATGTTTGATGGTAGAAAGTGGTGAAGGAGTAAGCCGGCCGTCTAAAGTAGGAGTGTGAGATGAAAATTGTGGTTGAGAAAGAGATATATACGTCAGGGGGTTCCTTTAAAACCCCGAGTCTTCATGGCCTGTAACACGATTCGTATGGTAAAATGTCTGACGCTTTATCCAGTGGTTGAAATCCAGAATTAGCATTTTGAGTTTATTCTACGAATGAGCCCGCGAACGCGTTTTCTTGCTTTAATTGAAAATATGGTACTCTCTTTCTCTGTCTCCCTCTCTCTCTCACATTCCTCAAGGCCCTCGGAAAAATAGATGAAATATCTCATATACGGAAGAAATTAATAAACTAAAAGTATCTACCTCGTTACCGGAACCGAATTAGTTCGTATCGCGCAATATTATTATTTTTCTTTTTCTTCATTACGTTTAAATAAACGAATATCAAGGCTTTCGAAGTAACTTTTATAAAACTTCGATGAATCGTTAACTTGATATTTATAAGCGTTTCTTTCAAGAGATTCAGAAAGTGAATAAAAAGCACCAGTACAACCCCCTGTCAGTGTATAAAAATGAATCTCGATGTTCCACAACTTTTCTGATCTCTTTTGCATATCTCGTATTCGTTTCAAGCGTCTCAATCAGCTATGATATGTGACGTATGAACCTCGTTGGGAAATGTCTGTGGCTGTAGACTATGTGTGTGTTATCATGCGGTTTGTTAGTCTGTCCAGTAGGCAACCGCTATGGAAACAATTTGGTCCACAGGTCAATTGGAAGCTGATTGTGAGGTCGGACATACCATTCCAGCGCTATTCTAGTCTGGGCCAATAGTTTGTACGGTAAAAGAAAAAAAAGGCAATCTGCTAAAAGAATTGGTGTAAATTAGTAGAGACAAAAAAGGGGGCAATGTTTTACTCTATCGGCAATATTTCTACGCCTCTCCCCTGCCCCATAATTTTCAGTAGGGATCAAAAATTTTAACCTACAATAAGATTCGATGACAAGCGTCTTTGTTCTCGCCTAAATTGCGCCTCGAAACTTGAGAAGAATATATCAAGTTACCTCGACGTTGACTCATCGGAGGCAATCAGCTCTGATGTTCGTTATCAATCGCCTGCCGAAATTATCGAACAGACGAAATGCGGTTAAACATTTTGAGTTTATGAAACAAAGATCAACGTAAATGTAATTCCAATCGAAATGATTCATATCTATTTATTTAGTTATTCATTCATTTTCTTTCATGCAATATCTGGGATTCATTCAGAGTACTTTATGGGCGTTCACATCTAGGTATACGGTTTAACCAAACTAGAATGAGTTAAAATAAAAGAGAGCTTTGTTGCATCATTTTTTTTTATTCAATTCTGTTTTATGTGTACATACTAACGGTAATTCATGTGATGTGCGAATATATGTTTACAGGCTATATCAGTATATGATGCATAATAAAACAACCAATCGTGACATGCAATACGGTTATATTCGAGAGATACATAACTATCATCATTTTTACGAGCACCGCTGATTTTTGCTATTCGTATAAAGAAAAAGAAACAAATAAATAAATATAAAAACCAATAAAAAATTGTAAATTGTGGTCAGTTTTTTTAATCCATAGGATGATGAGTTTGAATTTCGTCGAATACATGCAAAGGTAAAACCCCGAACGGCTTTGACAGATGGTCAAAAATTGATTCAATCTCCATGGATTTGATTGCAATATATTGAAGTTTTCACAACTATATATGTATGTGACGTCTAGTATGACCAAACCATCTGATAACCAGCTGCTTCGCTAATTGAGTTTGCGGATCACTCGATTTTGAATCCAATCACGTTGTATGAAAATTGAACGATTTTTTCTCGAACAAAATTTTATCTTCAAGTCTGAGAGATAATTTTATTGTGCCGGAAAAAATAAGTGATTAAAAATTAAATCACCAATTGAACGAGATTTAAAATCAGTCTTTCTTTTTTCTCTTCCATAGTAGTAAAGATCGTTTTTACTTTTATTCCGGAATGTCATGAATGATAAAAATATATCTTTTATATAACAACAGGAATTTATTTCATTGCGTGTATTAGTGAAGACAAAAGTTTTTCCCTAAAACAAAAGAAGGATTATACTACTTTTGTGCAGTGAGGAGAATGAGAAGTCGTGAGAACAGCTGTTGGCTGAAGACCGTACGTAATGTACCATCCAGCTTTTGATGGAAAAAGTAAAGACCTATCTTGACGCAAACAAAAAAAAAAGAAGCAAACGAAGAAAAAAGCTAAGAATACAGAAAGCACACAGTCTACATGAATAATGCTTTTCTTCTGAAGAAGCTATCATCCGTACATTGTATATCCGAGTGGTGTGATCGTTTTAATATATATCCTTCAAATCGAAGGATGAATTTGATGGAGCTTCCGCGTATGAAATTCATGATCGACGTGAGTGTATATGCGATGTTGTGAAGCGTGAAGAAGTCTTCTGTTTTCTCCAGTTCAAAGGACTGTAGATCCTGATAAAAAATATTGAAAAATATTTGAACGGAAATAACTAAGTGGGCAATATACCTGTAAATAATGTTTGTCATATTTCCACGGTGATGGTTGTCCTGCTTCGACACTTCATATACTTTCTGTAGCAGAGAATTTTTCACGCTTGCTCTTACGTGTATGATACAAATGTGTACATCTTGAAACTTTCTTGTGGTCGCCGCACCGTGAAGTTGGCTCAATATACAGGTAACAGGATATAATGTACGCTCATTCGTTCGGATATTTCATGTATAACTGATAGAGCTCTCAACCAAGTAATTACATTATGTAAAGAGAACTCGCTGACGTTCACCGTTAAATGGAATCTCATTAATCATGGGCTTTACCAAAAGTTCAGAACAACAATCGCATCTTTTTTTTTTCGCAAAATGGAATCATCTCACTGTGCAGAATGGAGGGAGCTTTTCTGGCGAGTGAACAATCGACCTTTTTTAAGTTTTTTTTTTTTCTTCAAGTAAAATGATATACAAACCTTCGTGTACATTTTTTTTTTTACCATGACTTTGCTTCTGGAAATCTTGAGAGTTCTATTTGATCTTTGAATTCGGAACCTGACACTCAACTTTCCGATGAAAATCGGAGGATATAACAGTGGTGGCAGGTGGGTCGAGCAGCAGTATATAGAACTGAAAATGCGCAATATGTAAATTGACAAGGAAAAAGAAAATTGGTGCATGTCCCAGATTCCGTAGCGTGAAATTGTCCGAGTGAATTTTACTCACCCCAATTTCTGGGTCACTATAGCAAACTGCTAGCTTTGTCACCTTCAAAGGTGGTAGATGTAGGTGTACATGTACCTAACCTGACCTAACCATATATACATATACTTCACATTCGCGGCATATTATACCCCACCCAATCTCGGCAGACCTACGAACCTGATTTCGGATATCCTGAATTCTTACATTTTCCTATAAATTCTATCAACGAATACCGAGCGTACTTCCACGTCGACGATAATGTGCCTGAATAAACTGCAACGGAATTTCAGAGACTGCAAAGAAAAAAAACGCTGGACAAATTCCATCGACATCGAACACCCTCTCGTTTCCACTTCGTTATTTTTGCCGCATTTTGGAATTCATGTGTTTGATTTTTGAAAAAATATAAGAATAATAAGAAAAAAAGAAGAACTAATTAATCGGGATGTATGATTCGGAGAATGACATTTTACGGTGATAAAAAATATCAACAAAAAAATCTTTCACGCTTTCGGTATCGCAATTCATGAGCGAGCTTTACAAAGGTTTGAACGAGGTATTCCTTCGGATCAAATTAAATTCCATATTTTTTTGTTTATTGCTTTTTTTTTTCTTTTTTAGGAAAGTTTCACTCGCGTTGTTCATCCTTCCATGATTTTAATTAATTCTATTTTTTTTTTTGTGGAGTTCAATTATAATAAAATTGAAAAAAAAATCTTGAAAATGAATCTCAATACACAGATAGGTACGTACATGTCACTCTAATTAAATTATCTTAATATTCGACAGACTTTATCAGGTCGATTTTCATGTGAGATGTGTTTTTGAATTTTCTTTCGAATAATTTAACGCGCGATGAAATGCAACACCCGAAGTAACACCCGAGTTCACATTGCGTTAAACATTTTCATTACAAAATAATCTGCACAAACTATAACCCTTACACTCCATAATCGTATCGTTATTTATTTAATGTCCACCGTTTAACTCAATGAATTATTCTAGAGTTCGAAATTATGGAGAGGTCATGAAAACCTTCATACGAGTCACGTCTGGACTTAATTGCCTCGCTAATTCTATTATCCAATTTCAACCGTCTAAATTTAGTTGCGGTTTCTTCGCGCGCAATTATACATCTATGTACAATGGGAACTATACTGATAATAAGACATGTAGAGATCGGAAATTTTTCAGCCCCTTGAAATTGAAATCTTGTTAACATATGCGAATCATATAAAATTGATCCGAATGGATTTGAAATTTATTTGTTATAAATAGAAACTACCTCGGAAACTACTATAACTAAAAGACATATTTGGTGAGCAGGTGCAACTGAAACGGAAAATCAATACACAGTATTGTTCGGATAGATAACATTTACATTTCGATTCAAAGCTCGGTTTCATTATTATTTGCTGTAACTACAAATTTTCTAACTACATGTAAATGTAACTACAAAAAAAAAAAAAAAAAAAATGATAAGCTGATTGGAGACTGTTTGCAGAGAAATAATTTGAAAAAATTATCGAAGAAGACTGAAAATTAATATCAAAATGTTTAGTTATGTACATACTACAGTCTTCTTACATGTACCGTGTATGTGAACTAACTCAACAAATATTTCGATGTAATATAACTTTTCATACGTAATTCATTTGAAACATGAACCACATGGGTCGAGTTGATGTTTTTCGATGAGTACCCGACCCCTGTGTGCTCCTGATGTTGTATTCATATATTTAATGAACAAACTAAATTCTGTTACCTCGCGATTATATGCTGTTGCCATACCTACGAGATAATTAGTTATTATTATTATCTTCGTAATTTAATCATCACATTTTCGTTTCTTGTAATTCCGACCGTTGATGCTTGATAAAAATTGAAGTGAAACTAAACAGATCTATTTCCAGTTCTTGGACATTATTGATGCGCGAGTGGTACATATACGGATCGGAGATAATTCAATACGATTCAACTAATTAAGCTTCTAGTTGAAGGCTCGAATCGACTTGGATTCAACTAATGTACGTAAAGCAGTAGCAGGTACGTGTAGTCGAAGACGTTCGGGATTTCAGTGGTCGGAGGAAATCCGTGCTGGTTATGCGAGTCGGTAATGCCAATTCAAACGACAATTTCTATGAGGTGAGCTTTATATACCTTATCGAACATTTGCGTTCTCGCAACTGCTTCTGGGGAGTTTCCGAATACGAGAATTTGAATATATGTACAACGTTATTCTATGCAACGAAAACACCATAGGTACCTTATTATAAAAGCACCTCAGTTGTATGCGATGAAAGCTGTGTAAATAGATTAAATAAAGCCCGTACTGCGTTCGACGATACGATTTATGAATTTTTTAAACAATCGCGTGAAAACTGGTGATCGTGAATATCGCGGAAATTGACGGCGGCATGGCAGAAGCGTGGAAAAGGATTAATTGGGTAACACCCGACGCTAAAGCAGTTGATTATACGGTGAGAACTTTTAATTAAAGCTTAGTAAATGCAGTGTTTCATATATTGTGACAAATCGGTCGATACAAATTTTTTTCGCTTTTCTTTCCGATAAACGCTTGTGAAATGTTAACAATTCAATCGAGCAATTGAATAGTCTGCTTTCAGGATTCCTTTGAGCCTTTGAAAATCCACTTTTTCCCGTGTAGCTTGCGTTAAATAAAAGACGATTTTTAGCGATACTTATTTCATACATTCGAATGAGCATTTTGTCAAACATCATCTGAGAGTTGATGACAAATTTCTATCTTTCACGTGGTTTGAATTAGGACTGACTGAATTTCATTTGCTGGCGATCTGAAAAAGCAAACCGAACAAATTATGTGTAAATCATAATTTCATGATTGTTTTATCGTCTGTTATAAACGAAAAATTTAGCATGAAATATACGTCGCCTGGGTGAAGTAAAGTGAAAATTTTGATGGTCCGCGCATTCATATTTTCCAATAACCATTGTCGTAATGAAAATTTTCGCTTGAATAAAGGGCAAAGCAATCTGGGTCGATGATTATAATTCTAATTTGACATATATATATTTATGTATGATTTCCTGCGTGTAATTAATACATAAGAGGCGACCCGGAGAGGGGCAGGGTGAAGGGGACGTTATTAATTATAAAATGCAAATCAGGCCAACTAATGTCTTCTATATATCTGCCCGGACGTTATTCATTCTTATGAATGTGAATAAAAAAAGTATATGTATATCAAAAAGTGGTACTCCGTGTTTGAAGTAAAAACGACTTCGTTTCATCAGAACAGCGTGATGAAATTTCGTTAAATTAAAATAATTTTTATCATCCCTTCAGGAGAGTGAAGAAATTTTTTGCCATATTTTCATATCCGTATAGTAAATTCGTAAAAAAAAAACAATTTTTTGCTCGTTCATGAATCTGCAAATATCACTGATAGATGAGAGTTCAATAGTTTCTACGAACAAAATACGAAGTCTAACTCTAGCCCGTGGTAAACAGCTGTTCAAAAAATCTGTATAAGTGAGTTATTTCTTTTTTTAACTCTACTTATTTTGTGTGGTAAAATTTTGATAATTGAAAATGCTCGTTGTCCGTCACAAGTATTTTTCTGTTATTATTTTATTTTTTGTTTGCACAGTTAAATATGATTACATTTTTTACGTTCTCACAACAAATGTTTGTTCAACGAGTTCTAAATACGCTAGGGAATCATCTCCGGCGCGAGCCACGCGCGCTGCCTAGCGTTTTTTTTTTTTTCAAATTATGGGTAGACCATTCTGCGCGTGGCATAGGAATAGGCACCCTTATTGTATGCAGCTGTGTATTTGTAATTTTCTTCTTCACTTTGATGAAAAACAAACTGTCAACTTCCGAACATACCACAGAATACAATTTTTCAAAGTGTTACAAGCTTGTCTCTTCAAATATTGAAAATGTAGAAGAACGTTGAAAAATATTATTACAGGGTTTAGAGAGGGAGAATTGATGGTAGTGTCTGGGACCTATCTTGACTTTTTTTAATGAAAGATGTTGTTTTTATTACTTTGAATCAAGATGGCTTCGTGACGAATTCAATAGTTAGAAAACTGTATTTATGCAGCTTAAAAATCGCTGGATGATGAAAAATTAGTAATTGAAAACTCAGTAAATGCATGTTTTCGGCATTCATTTTACGTCCCAGCCAACTCATAGTTTCGCAATAAGGACGCTCGCTGGCGCTGTCGAAGATACTTGCCCAGCATAGGGTACATTCTTTGTTTGATACCAATATTCATCGAAAGTGTGAACCAAATAACGGATACAATCTTGAAGAGCGACAAGAGTATCGTGAACATTGGCGAAGATGCTTTCTCAGAATGAAACAATCAGTAGACGATATTGTTTTGGATCGATTTCAAATCTACGGGAACATCGCAGCTGCATTGAAACCGGTTAGCGCTCATTTATGCGAAGCGTTTTGTACAATAAAAAATGTACTATATTCAGAATACATGGACAAAGTAGGTCGCATGCTTTAATAGGGCTGGGCAGCCAGAGCAGTCAACATTTGTTCATTTGCTTGGAGAAGAGATTCGTGTCGAATTTGGCATTTGAGATAATCCAATATTTCATCCATTCATCGTAGCATAAGCGTAAAAAATAGTCAACTTTTGTTTGTAGTGACCTAGAAAAAAGTTATACTAGAATTCTCGAAGATCCAAATATGCTGATTTGGCCGATCCAATCATGCAATCAATCATCTTATAATTTTTGACTTCTGGAGTATTTCAATTTCTCAGTTCTCAAAAAGACGATCGGTCTGGTTCATGAGTACCTACTTCAAAAATCGCGCACGTTATACTTGAAGAACGTAGTGCAGGATGCGCGTATGAGTATGAGAGTCGTTTCGGTCGGTGCAAGCTCTAAATTTGTCGCAGCTTTCGTTGAACCAGCAGCGATCGCCATCTAGTGGAGAGCTTGCGAAGATTAGAGGAAAGTCAAGATAATCGCTACATGTTGCTAGGGTCGGTACGGGTCACAGACGATTCATTGACCCCTGGTATAAAAATAACCCTGATCGTTGAAATTGATAATAAAACTCGGTGTTGTGGTGGGTTTGCTTAAAGTGATTACTTTTGCAAATTGAATCAAACAGAAGTTTTGATGATTTTGTTGTCTGGGTCAGAAACTCGGGTTATCGACCGAAGTCTATAACAATAGATGTCATCACATATGTTATACATACGTTTGCTTTGTATAACTTCACTGAGAAATTATACCAAATTTTTGTGTATAGAACATTTAACGCGAGTATACTTGTCGGCTTTGTTTTATTCCTGACACCTTTTCTCAAAGTTTTACTCATCAATGTCAAGCGGAAACAATCTTTCTTGTTTTCTATCACTTTAACACTCGAACATTAATTATCGTTTGTAATTAATCTAACGTCAGTGCGTCAGTCATTCCGATTTGTTAGTTAGGAAAAAAAAAATTACGATTCATTTATTAGTACAAAATAAATGCGTGAAAAAGTTACAAAAAGAATTGGACAAGGGGTGGTGATCAGAGAAAAAGAGCGACTTGATAAAATTTTTGCCAAATTTGGTTCAAGGTTTCATAAATGGTCCAACACGCAATTTCTCTACGTGACAATATACATCTTCATATCGATATCTATAGTTTCTATCAACATTATCGAAGCAGGTCAGCCGCTCACTGGTAAATAAATCCTGAGAAATATTTCCGAGTCGATTTTCTCCTCACGACTTGCGTTTGCGATTGCACGTATCCACTGTGCGTATTGGAGGAGTGGGAAAATCGATAAGTATCTTGTTTTTTCTCCTTTTTGGATCGGGTTACGCCTAGAGTGCCGTGGTCTGAGTATCTATTTCAACGGTGTGTTGATTCACCTCAGAGCGGTCGCAACTTTAAGAAAATTTTCTAAAAAAAAGTTCATTGACGCATTTTTGATGATATCGAAATTCGATTTCGGAGTTTTGGTAGTCTTTGAAAATGTGGCTCTTTCAGTTGACGTTATTTTGGATCGGCAAAATATGCTGATATACATATTTCAGAAACTTTGATGCGTTTTTTTATCAAATTTTCTTTTTAGTCAAAAACATACCAAGTCTGGTGCATAACTTTTCTTTGTACTTCGGGCTATACCGTTGCCAGTGAATCTTAGCGTATGACCTTCAACCATCACGAAGATTCTGAATACTTTATTGCTGCTTGTGCGAAGCAGAAAAATGAAAACGCAAAAAATTTAAGGCACCACAGAGAATACATTGGTTGTCGATGCGGAGATGTGTTGCTTTTACAGAAAATGTATCTTCCTTTGTATGGAATATTACGTGTATGCAGACGCGGCGCGAATGAAATGCCCCGCAAAAAGTTTTAGCACAAAGAGAGAATAACTCACATCGCCGCGGCTAAAAAACTTTGTTGCGGAGGCACGCCTTGAATTTTTAAACGGTAAAAGAACATTACTCCCCACCAAGAGCCGGGAAATTTGCGTTATACCTCTCGACTCCGAGGGGGCTATTTTTCGGTGAGATACCCCAGAAGCATGCAAATCGATTAGATGTTGGTACAACCGCGTGTACAATCCCCTCAACCCTCTGAAAGGCGTACTTGATATTAGGTTTACCCGATTTCATGTGTGTGATCCCCGAATCAGATACTTATCTGATTTTTTTTTTTATCAATCTATTTTTTTGTTCTGCTTACGAATCTGACAGAAAATCATTTGCATATATACCCATTTCTTGCCTATAGTTTCCGACCTTTTTTATTTATTCTTTTCTTTTTTGTTCTGTTGATATCAGGTGTTCCCTGGGGCGAATTGGGATAGCTGTAGCAAACTTTAAACAGGTGGGTCCTATTCCCTGAGGGCTGCAGGAGTTTATTTGATTTTTTTTTGGTTTGGTTCTTTTTTTTGTTGCTTGTACTCCTATTTCGTATTTTGTAGAGAATAATAAAATTTTACTCGACTCCTCGCAGTTTTAAAGTAGTGTCGTATCGATTCTCTTGAAATCTCAGCATCAGACTTCCTGAATTTCATATGACAGGGTGCAGGGGGTCGTACTTGGCATGCCATATATATAGAAGACTTTGGCCCCATTTCAAATAGGAATATCGGAAAAATACCTCTGACATATACCCCACTACGATTCTCAAACACGGCGTGGTACAAACAAGTGGGACGAGCATTTATGGAGCGTCAGTGTGATATAAAGGACGATAAAGGGTCTTTCACTGCAGGTTGGGAAAGAAGAGAAAAAAGAAGGTTGTCAACTCGGATCAGGTTATTATCCTATTGATGTCGAAGGCTAAGATCTTGGCAGCTGGAATTGATCAAATGGATAAAACAATAGATCGATGGCACTCGTTTAATTTTAACTCAATGATTTAGGTGAATATAAATCTTAATGTTTCGATTATTAAGATGCCATTTTATTGTTTTATTTTTTTTATTTTTTGTAAATTTATTTCTCAGTTCTACGGTGCTTGATAGTTTTTTTGGTGAATGTTACGAAGTTGCACGTTATGACTGTGTAATAAAACGTAACTAATTCGCGCCGTTCCAAAAGCTCTTCCTGCAGCCCACGACAGTGTAGCGCCATTAAAATGCCGTGTACCTTAGTACTGGAGAATTTCATGTAAAATCTCATTGTCATTATATGGTATATACCTAATCATATCAAGGAAACGTCTGGTACTTTTCTATAGGAAAAAGTCATTATGTGAAAAGAGAGGGAGCAAAAAAAATTGCCGTGAAACGGGACAGTGTAAGTACTATACTTGTCCCCAAGTAGAATAAAATTTGATATAACTACTTTGTAGATTCTACCGATAACCGTAGCGAAATTAACCCGATCTTTGAAAGTCGATGTAGACTTATTTTCGGAAACTAGAAAATATTTGAAGCATGCTGATCTAATTTCACGAAGTATACGTTCTTTTTATTTCTAATTTTTACAAAATGGGAAGGGAATAATTCATTCGTTTTCAAAATGTAAGACAATTGGAGTTGATTCAGGAAAATTCGTAGGATCTGCATTTCTAAAAAAAATCTAGTAATATACATGATTCAGAATTTGTTTGGAATCCTCCTACAGACCCGTTCAAAATTACCATTTAATTTTGATTTTCGTTACTCAAATTCTCTGATCTCTTGCAAACGAGCCATTAGCTTTTTTGCCGAATCACTTCGTACTCGCTCTCTAAAATCAGGATATCCTTCAAAATTTCAGTGTCAGTAGAGTTTGTCACAAAGGATCGCATTACAGTAATAATCGGTTCGTCAAAATTCTGACGCTAACAAGCCGATTATGTCGGGCGAGAGGCCGACATCAAGCGACTTACCGTGCCTTTAATTGGTCTTTCGTAAGCCTTGTAAGGGTGACTAAATCTCGTGGAATTATTAGTGTCGATCGAAACTTAGTTCATGGTGTAACCGATGGGGTAATGGTGGGTTACAGTGAGCACGCGGATGAAGTTAATGATGCTTAAATCACTAATTGCTGATATGTCAGGTCGTATTTCATCATTGGAGCAGATAAAAACCGTATATAGGTAGTTACTTTTATCCGTTCACCGGTTCGCCAATGGTATATAATGTTATTTCTATGTATGGAACTATTAGGAAAAGGTTGGTAGAAAAATAACTTACTTTTCTCTATCTTGATCTAGTATTTTTCTTCTATAAAGGCGTTTATACTAACCCCTAGAGAAAATAAAAAGTCGAATCTTTGATTCCGAGACTTTTGTTATTCTTCCGTTCTCGGGTAACGCAAACTTTGCCAACTATTTTTTACTGCTTTGTCTTTTGATGTCGCTGATTTCAAGACCAAAAAATCTTACGTTTTGCTTCTGGAAATGTGTTTCGCCGCCTTACGAATTTATTTGGAGAAGGACAATGTCTGAGCATTATTAGTGCGAGTCAAATTCATATGTAGATGACAAATTATCGTCAGGAATTTGGTTCGTCGATCCTTCACAAATGGGTTAACTGAACTTGTATCGTGACGAGTTGTCAATTTATAATTTTTTTCATTGCACTCAATTTTCAAAATATAAAATATTCGCGCGTCTGGCTATCATTTCAAATAAATCAAGCGCTAGTACAGTTTATTCCGCGTAAAATGCCAAAATAAAAGTTCATCAGTTGCAGCTGAAATTTCCAACAGAAATATTATTGTTTGGGTGTGTTGTACTTCCCATACATATGTACATTACATGCAGTGATGGTTCTCTTCCGGCTGTTATTACAAAAAGTTTCGAAGCTGTTTTAACAAAGAGCAATAATAAAAACTATTATTATTCTCTCGAGTTGTCTGCGAGTTTAAAACGAATAAAACTTACTTTTAACTACGAAACAATTTTAACTTGATAGTCTATTTTCCATGAAAATCCAGATTTTCAAAATAAGTTATGGATAAAAGAGATGATAAAATATTTTCACCTGGAAATCAATCAGAACTAATGAATTTTGGAATTTCGCCAATCCGGAAAGTTTAGACAATATTTTAAAGTCTCTGAATTACTGGAACCTTGTTAGATTCATGGCATGACTAATTGAATGAGCATTCAAAAAAAATTAATTAACAAATATAAATAACGAACAGTCAGAATAACAAGGATTATTTTACGGTTCGACAGCCCTTTTTGTGGCAGTCACTCGTGCAAAAATATGATTCAAATTATACTACGTGGCAAAGCAAAAAGAGAACTTTAATCTGATGCAGTCAAAGTCAGGTATATGAAAGGGGTGAGATACTCACGCGACAAGTGTGCAGCGTTGGAAACACGTTATTATATTCAAGAGATGCACATACATATATTATAATTGCTAAAAGGTAAATTATAACAGTTTGTGAATGTAGATAAAAACCCAGTTAGTTTTAATAAAGTTGAAACAGACCGCGGGTAGAATTATAAACATGTTTCCTTTTTTTCCGTTCACTTTATTCTACTTCTGAAACGATGACTCCATCGGTAATTTCGAAAATAGATCACAATATTCTATAGCAAAGCTACAAGCAAAAAATGAAAAAGTAGAATCTTTACAATCTAATTAAAATAGAAAAAGAATGAGATTCTTTTTCGATATTCTTTCAAATGCCTCCCATTGAATTTTATTGGTTCTGAAACTCAAAGTACTACTATAGTCACATACACTATAGGTACCTTCGATTCGGACTATCACATTGACTCTATGGTATCAGGTATGCAGAAACTACACCTTAAATGGTATACGAATGGTAGATGTAGAGTTGTTAGGATTTGGATTCCTGGGCTCAAAATACATAAGAATAGCCTATAAACGCCTATTGAACCATATCAAAATCAAAAGTTAATTTTTGCACCCAAAATCGAAAAGACTCTAAGGTATACCCCTTTGGATGTTTTTGATTTTGGGGTCAAAAATCAACTTTCTATTTTGATAGGGTTTAATAGGGGCTTATACTCGAGATGAGGAGCATCGAGCTTTTTTCTAGGACGGCAATCGAATCCAGAATCGAAGCTTTTGATGGGCAATTGCCCAGTAGACCCCGAAAATGGTTTCGGCCGGTCAACCTCTTAGATTCAGTGGGGAGTGGTCACGCGCGTTTGAATCGCTTCTGCAATCAAGATACGCACTTGAACTTTCAACTGACTCGATGAGAGGGGCGTTTGAGATGCTTGCAGAAAAAGCACGTGATAGAATAAGAAAGCCTAACAAAAAAAAAAAAAAGAAAAAAAATAGGTAAAGATGAAGGTAAAAGGTAAACGGTAAACGGCACGAAAAGGCTTGAGCGACCGTAAACGGTGAGGTAACAGAATTTTTTACGTATATTTCCAGATCTTTTTCACCGCCCGCCGTCGCTGTGTGACAAAAGCTCGCGTTCGTCGATACGTTCAAATTTCACGGCTGGTTTAGCCGAGGCATGTACATATTTTTAGACAGGAAATGCTGAAGCAGCATTTTGAAACGTTCTCATCTACTCGGAACAACAAAATGATGCCTTCGCGTTTTCCGGTTAATCCGTTTATTGCTTCACTGTCACCGATATAATAATTAGTGTCCCGGGGTTTGGCTGCTGATTTTTATTTCAAAAAATATAAAAACCACATTGCATGGATTGTAGAAAATTTTTGAAAATTATTATCAACGATTAATTTTTATTCGGAAGGAAAAATCAGGCTTGTTTCAGTGGCGTGTTCCCGATGTGAGTTTTTCTTCTTTTATGTCGATTAGTTTATCTCGAAACAATTTTTCTACAAAGTTCTATTTCAAGTAGGATTACAAGCAATTGGCAGCAAACTGACAGCCTTTTATCGTCGTATCTCAGGGATTATAGATTTATTTAAAAGTATTGGCACTTCAAACCCCCTACCAGAATAGCATTGGATGTCACGAACATAGTTGCACGTGAATCGAGGGGTAGGGTCGGATGAGGATATGTTATTTTCTTGAATTTTGTAATCAACTTCGTTTCAGCTTGGAATAATTCATGAGCACAAGCCTGATTTTCTCATCCACAATTTTCAGAACAACGGAAGAAAAATACATTTCCACGGGAAATGAGTTTTCATTCATAAACTTCTGAGAAATATTTTCCCACGATTTTTGTCGAATGTTTCAATTCCGCGGGATTTTATTTGATATTAGAATTTGCTTGTCTTTGAAGAAAATTCTTGATATATTTTTGGGTGGTCCAGGTACTAGCAAGGGGTAGTTTTCAGACATTACCCTATAGTGAACCACCCTCCGAAGAGAAGTGTATAAATAACATTTAATCGATATGAGCAAAAGCGCTTGGGTGATAAGCACCGCAGGAATTCAGAAAATAAAATTTGTCTCCTGTATATACCTATGAGTACGTATATTTCTATATACCTTATATCGCCCACATTTCCTGCGATTTTCCTCGCGTCTTTGCCCCTCGAGCAATTCGGTACCCTACAGCTTTTCTCTGGAACCTAGCCCACGATTCGGTATAGATGTGGATAACACAATTTTCCCTTCCTTCCCTTTCAAACGTATTTTGGACAGCTGGGTGGGACAGCGCAGGTTAGAAATGCCGAGCCGCACGATAAATTAGTTTCTGAAATTCGGCTACCTCGAAGACATGGGCATCTATTTTACTTTAATTACTCCTTGTCAGCAAAATACTTTTGATACTCCGCAAAAGTGTCAAACTTTGATCTATTTGACAGGCCCTTTATACCTAATTTGAATTTTAAATGTCACGATTTTTGTTTGTTTTTTCCTTCTTTTTCTTTGGTATAAAATGTCAGTTGACCAAAAAAACTTTTCACGTATTACAATTAAATTTTTTTTTCTAACCACAAAAATTTCTTACCACCCTATAATTTCCTATAATCGTAGAGATCAATACGGTTCCCAATTATATGTTAAGCACGTCTCTATGTAGGGTGGAGCAACTTCTTGATCGCACTCATAAGATCATCGGTGGTTATTCGCTTGGTGTATGTATGTATAAGCATACCTATAATATCCTTAGGCGTTTGAACAGGGCGGTGTAGGATGTTTGTACAGACATAAATGAGCTCGCGTTATCGCGGCAATCTCCCTAGTTCCAACCAATTAACGTTCGAATTGTGTAAGCGGTCAAATTCGAATATCGCGTGGTAATTTTGGGAGAGAGGATGAAATTCTGGGGAAACTCGTACCCGATTCAAAGGACTCATTATTGCTTTCAAGATCATGGTGTGCGGTATGTTCGAACCGGGTTCTGGTTAAGAGTATGCAGAAGCAGAATTTCCCTCGGCTAGAAAATCCCTTCGCTAATCACCGGGAAAAGGGGTAATTAGAAATGGATTATGCACGGGAATTTTACCTCTTTGCATTTTCAAAGAAGGAACATTAAAATGAATGAAATAAAAATAAGTCACTGCTAATGAGGTGTGATTAATATGAAAACGTTTGAAAATTCTCATCATTTTCGTACCAACGGTATGTGCATAACTGAGGAAATGAAACAGCTGTGGTTATATTATTTTTCAAACCTGCACTGGATCTGGTTTTGAAGAGTCTAGAACTCAAGGATGTTCAACTAGTTACACGAAGTCAATTCTGCGGTCACGTACTCGGTGATCAGAACCCGTGAAAGTTTGCGGATGCGTTCGATACGTCCAGAAATGTCCTCGGAGACTCGGGACTGACGGGATGTCAAATGAGATTACATCAGGCCATTATATCACTGTTCACCTTGCAGGACTGCTGAAATTCATGACGGTTCACTAGCGTTGAATTAATCCGATAAGATTACACGTTGACTGCTGTTACACTTGCAGCTTCATCGATCGCAGCTGTTCATTTAGAGAACGAAATGAGATATACAAAATCTTCTGTCCACCTCCGTCCGAAAAATCGACAAACATCAGAGTCACGATGTGGATATTCACATCGTAGTGAAAACCTCATCTGAAAAGAGTGTGAAAATTAAATTACCAGATACTTGGATTATTCGATTGAAAATTTGTTGTAATTCAACAAATTTTATTTCATAATACGAACCCACATCTGACTTCAGCGTCTGGCCAGAATTCAAGTTGTAAAGAATTTCAATCTTCCTTCACTCCATGTGAAAAGCAGTGACTGAGAATAGGTCAAGCAATTCAAAATCACAATGGCATGGAGAATAATAGTGCCGCTTTTGTATTCATTCGTCTTTTTCTGGCAGCCGCAAATGCCATGTAGGACACTGCTCACTGCTTAAGCCAGATAATCTATACGAATTTTTTCTTTTTTCAAACGCGAACCAACCGATAGTTGAATAAATTTTTTGATACTAGTCCATACAACATTTTCAAAGAAGAAATAATCAAGTTTGAGGGGGGGCGACCTCAGAAGAATCAAACCCTGTGCTTTTTTTGATCTTTTTTTTGCCTTATAACTAAGATTTACAACGTCGTGATAGATTGATATACACGAAAGTGAAGAATAGATCTTAAAAAAGCTCACGCCAAAGAAAATTTGTGCAGGTTGAAAAATTGTCTCGGACTCTGACGTTGGGAGGAAAATACATAATGGTCATATTACTGGAGGGATTATTGAAAAGCTCGATGTTTTCTTTTTGCTTTAGATGAATTCATTCATAAATAGACCAGAAGTAGCGGTCCAGACCTCGAGCTTTCGCTATAGAACCTAATGGTGAATGGTATCCACGAGACGTCGCAAGCTCTTCACGATTCATTGGCCCTATCCATTAGACGACGCTCGTCTGCTCGTCGCTCGCTAATTGGTTCCGCGTTGGTGTACGAGATTTCTCGGAAATGACTCGGAATTAAGATGGGTAGTTGATACCTACCTCGAATTCGAATCTGCACATCGGGATTAGTTTCTACCTGATCTTTTGTAGAAGATAACAATGAAAATCTCTGTGATGAAAAATAAAATACAAAACAGTCGAGCTTTTCGCGGTCGGAAAATTATTATTCATAAAAATATATCATAAGGGTATACCCGCCCCAAGAGATAAGGTAATACGTGAATTTCGATGGGGGTCAACACGCGGTTAGAGCACGCATTATATGGCGGCATTCGGTATCTCTTCACCCCGTTTTAGGAATTACCATGATTTTATATTCGCACCAGATTACGGGGAAGATAAAATATAACAAACGATGGTCTTTCGCCGCCTGTCCAGCGAGCTTGAAAAAAACGAAGAAAAATTGTACGGACGTTTTCAAGGACGTTGACGAGTTCGGGATTCATCGAATCGCTCCGCCCGTCATTCTTTGGTAATTTCTGTCTCACGGGGACATCTCCGAGTGTCCCATAGCGGTTTACTGCACATGGTGTTCTGACGGTTGGATGTCAGCTTGAGGCTGGATAGCTCAGTAGTCGCCATGGATACAACGCCGGCGCACTTTGTCGGTTAGCAGAATCTCTTAGGGGTGGTTTCGCGTGTTGGCACACCCGGGCTTCGCTGGGTTGGGCGGTGTCTGCCACCTTTTATCCTCCTGTTCTCTGTTTTCACTTCGTAGATATCGCGAGCTTTTCTTAGAAAAAGGCAACTAAAACGGCCGGAAGAAATGATAAAACATTTGCTTCAACTAACCATAATAAAAACCCTTAAATCTCGTATTTTTTCTTACAGAAATCGTGTGTGCTTTTCGTGAACAGTGAAAGTGTCGTGTTGTAATGTGTTTTAAATATCTTTAGACACACAGATAACAGAAATGAATGAATTTCAAATGTGAAACGTGATACGCAAATGATTTAAATTAAGAGGGAGAGACCGACTTTTCGATAAATATTTATACCACGAACCTTTTACGGTTCACAAATTATGATACAAGTGAAAAACGAAATGAGTGTTCACATGTTCGCAAAAACAACAACCGATCACAATTTAAATTCGTAGTTCTCACTCGATGATTGTACGTACGGCTGGCAAAAATTGAAGCACAAGCATCACCCGATGATGTAAATTTAAATGACAATAAATTAAAAGCTTTTGAAGAGAAAAGAAAAAAAGAAATCGGCTGCTAGTTTCATATAATTTATCTTTTGGACGAAATCACCGTTTAAAATTGTCGAATTCTCGATGCCACGCTGAAATCGATTCGTGTAGAATTATTTGTATTTATATCATAACGAAATACGTAGATCGTGTGAGCGTTAACAAAAGCACATTTGAAAACCATTGGTGCAGAATTACGTATTTAAACAAAGCTCGCTAGGTGCTGTGCAATTATTTGTCTTTCGTTAATTCCAAACGATTAATCGTGCGTTGTTTCTGCGTACTTGAACATCATGAAATGGGCTTTGATATATTTTCAACGAGCTATAACTACGTACGTGAGATTTTTCTGAGATAGATTCATTATTTTTAAAAAATAAATCTTGATATGAGATCAGTAGAGGGTGTATACCGTCTCACCTGATTTGAATCTTGATCCTTTTGAATGGAATCTGATTTGGCTTCAGGTAACGCAGTTACAAAGTAATTAAATCTTATCTTCATTGCCTGATGAAACTGAACCCCTTTTAAAATGGCAAATGTTTTTGTTGGATCAATTGATAATCCGTTAAAATTGCAATTAAATTTCTCGTTGTAAAACTGAAAAGATTATCGTACTTTCTCTTGTTTGCACGTAGAAAACTGGCACGTGGTTTAAACTCTAGTACGATATTATCGAACGGGGCACCCCTGACCGATGGGTTTTTCCCATGGTAAGGGGTGTGGCGGAATTTCCAGTAAATTCGTACCCCTTTTGTTTTTGTTATATTTCTAGAAATTCTGACAAAGACTCATTATTCTCATCCCGACCTTCTATACTAACGCCATATATTTCTCGCTGACAAAAGGATTCTTTTAATTTGTAGTACACCGAGATATGTTCAGATGACCTTG
The DNA here is from genome assembly GCA_963932425.1 of Athalia cordata. Lineage (NCBI taxonomy): Eukaryota > Metazoa > Arthropoda > Insecta > Hymenoptera > Athaliidae > Athalia > Athalia cordata. The sequence goes on along the minus strand of OZ010626.1, from coordinate 29,756,572 downwards.
TTAATTACGATCCGACACGGGGCACACGTATATACCTATGTATCGTTGGAAAGCTTTTCGGACCGGGCGAATAGGCCACGCGAGAATAACGCTATAGATTGTCAGCTGTCTAAAGTACTGTACGCATGGGGGTTACTGCGAAGTGGCCCCGGGGCGAGGAAAGACAGGTTTTGTACTTTCACCCACGTAGATGTGGTAACGTTGGAGGAATGCCCTTGGTTGAAGGATATTCAATTTTTTACGAGCTGCGTCCAAATGATGACAACGACCAGGGCAGGTATAGGTCCTTTCAGACGGCGTATAATGTACCTGGTTGGAGTGGAGAAGTTTTACTACTTTGATTAAAGAAAATCGAGTTTAAAATCGGCCGGTAAAGGTGGTAGATTCGAATTATGGGAGGTGGGAAAATGGCGACGATGAGAATGCGGAAATGAAATTATAAAGGTAACGAGAAGGGGTAGGTTGCGGCAAAGAGGGAGGGGGGATAGGGACCTAACTTTCTTCAAGAGGTGTGCCGGAGTGGGTGATGAGACGATGGATGAGTGGAATGGAACTCGAACTATAGAGATGAAAATTTACCGCTGTACATCCCGTAATTGCGTTACATATATTGATTATCAACTTTCTGTTCGGTTTAGTGTAAATTAGATTTTTTGACGACACGCGAAACGATGAGAATTCACAATTTTGTTTACTCGTAAGTCATCTGGTAACAAAAGCTCAAAGTCTCACGTAATATAGTAGAATGCGTGGGTCTAGGTACGTATTTCAGCTTATAAGAGATTAAAAGTATTCCGATTATCTTGCGGATTCGCATAATGTCCTTTGTGAAAGTTGATTCGCTCGGTATTACTGACTAACTTTTTTTTCTCCAATTAATCAACTATCTAGAAAATTCACTAGAACGAATTGTCCGTAAGTGGAACGTGCATTTTTTTCCGCTGCTCATTCGACAAATTTTCCCAAATTCAAAGCTCAGTACATGCTCGAGACGTAATGGCCTTTCTTGTTTCTGAAACAAGGAATCGTTTGAACCGCAAGTAGATAGATGTTATTGGTTTTAATTGATCTTCAAATGATTAATTATTCCGGCTGCGTTCGGGTTAAAGTCGGTCTCTGAAAGCAAATTACTAACCTTGACTTTGAAGGAGAAAGTGAATTCTTGAAATACCTTCAGATAATCGAACAGAAAGGTTTCGGAGCATAGGCTATCTTGGAAGAGCTTACGGTCGATTGGTTTCAACCATGTCGCACAGTTTTAACGGGTCACGAGAAACACGCAACGTTTTTATATAATCTAGATGCTTTCAACAGTTTATATGGAAACTCAGCGAGTGTTCAAGCTCAGTAGTCAAATTAGTAATTAGCGTTCTAAACACGTTACGATGTTGCGTAGATAGTTTCAACTTGAGTTTCGAGGGAGTGTTGATTGAATTACTGTAACCACCGAGTGTCTTTCATCTCATACGTGGTAAAAGTTTGCCACGATTTTTTTTCTCTTTTTTACCAATTACCGAACGCTTCGTTTCGTCAATATTTGCACTTCACGCATTTCATATGCGCATTCGATAGCGAGAACAATTTTTGTCCAATTAATATCAACCACGTGCACTTATAGCGAATTTAAGATAAATTTCCAAAAAGACAATTCAAATACCACGAGTCGACACTTGGTTGCTGGGTGTACACATGCGTATAAGTATAATATTTCTTCGCGCACTGAAACTTAGGAAAAGCTTTCATAGCAAAACATTTACCAACTTCCTCAGAATCGCTGTAAATTAAGGTAAAAGAGCAACTTCCCGGTTTTCGCGTAGATTTACTTCAATCTAATTAACGGTTTGCTAAAATTTACACTACATCAAATTCGAACCGTTTTATTTCGTACTAACTTGGTTACTTTTTTTTTATTATTTATGTTCCGGATCAATTCAATTAAGTTCTGAAAACTCAAAGCAAATTTCGGCACCAGACCAAAAACTTTCCCGGACATAAAGGACGCGTGATTCTCGATTCTCGGAAATAAAATCCATACCCGTAGGCCACATTTCAATAATTTCAACAAAAAAAAAAAGAAATACAAGAATGATGCACGGTGGACTTTTTATTATATTGTAAAATCGCGAAAGAATTTATTGACACGTGCAGGGGTGAGTAGATTATAAGTAATATTGGATGAAGGGTGACCAGAAGGTGGTTTGAGTTCTGTGATAAATGGCCGTCCTTCGCGAAAGCTTACGATAATTAATGTCAGGCCTAATCACCGTCCACCGCGCTGCTGAAAATCCCTGATGGATTCAACGTTCTCCCCTAGGCGCATCCAACTCTAGAAGTCAAAATGTTTTTTTTTTATCGGTATAATTTCCGCGTTTTATTACGGTAGCAGATAGCAAAAAGCCAGTGAACAGGTTCTTGTGAATAATATTTTAATGAAAATACCTGAATATTTGCAGAGATACGATTACAGTTGCGGAAAAATTTCGATATGGTAGAATTGAATGAAAGATATTTCCGGTTTTATGTTAAAATCTTGGAGGAATCTTTGAAAATGGTTTCTCCGACCGCGGTTATATATATACAGCTTAATTTATACGCATTTTAAGTACGAAAAATAATAATTGATCACGGCCTCTTTAATACTTCAGTCAACCTGATCGCGAACGTTATATTTTAAGCAAATGGCTTCCCACCCACCCCATGTATGGATGGCTTCTCATTCTTCTCCCAAGAAACTTGAGAATAAGTTTGTTTCGTATTAAATATTTGGCATGAAGTACCCTACACGCGATGTTCCGCAGAGCAGCTATACACCTATTATACACGTATATTATAATATATATATAAATTTTCTCTCGACTGTCGTAAACACCTGGAAAACTTTTTAACTTTGAGTACCTACAGCAGTAACGGAATTCAAAGATTTTCATATCCTATGCTTATGTTTATGCCTACACTTCACTTCGTGCAGGGTTTACCAGTTGTAAAGTTTCATAAGGACAATTTGCCAACGAATTATGCAAGGATGAAAAATTAGTTTTTATTTTTTCGTTTCTTTTATTTCAACTTTTTTTTCATCGCGAATTTATAAGCGTCCAATTATTTTGTTGTTCGGAATCACCAGTGTTCAATTTCTTGATCATTCAAAGGCATACCTGATCCCCGTACTCCGGTAGATAGAATGATTCATTTATCGAAGGTGTATATGGATCCAACTTTGAAAAAACTTTCGTAAAGGATCAAGACTGGTGATTAAGATTCTCACCTCCGAGGCGTCTGATTGTGAGTTTAATCATTCCAGCCACGTAGTACAGTCCAAAGAAAGAAAGAAAGAAAGATCAAGACAACTGCCCACCCTTAGATATTTTATTTTATTTTACTATTTTTTTATTGTTTCTTTTTTTGTCCACCAGACCTTCGGAGCACTGTAAAGAATATCCGCCGTGAAGAGGCGTTAAACAATATTCTGAAGGGCTACTTTGTAGAGTCTCTTTTATTTCATTTTATTTCATTCATTTTTTTTTTTGTCTTTTTATTTTGCCATCAGGTTCATCGTTGTTCAGTCTCTCGTCCTACACTTATTTTTCACGGTTTACTTTTCTCTCTTCAAAAAAATACGCTATAGGTGTTAGGGCGGAGTTTATCGAATGTAACGTAATAACTGCCTTTCTGATATGGATATCCGGATATTTTCCGGATTACCACCGCATCGTTGACGCGATTCCACGACACTTTGCTCAACGGTCGAGGGTGGAGATGTAGCAGAATTCTGTTTATTTTGCTCTTCTCCATTTTTTTTTACCTTTCCTTTTTTGAGCTCATCTGCATCGTGACACTCAATTAAATCCCCGAATGCGTTGCTTTCAGGCTTTTTCGTCCATCACAATCTGTAACTTGGAATTAACTTACGTTTTTAAAGCGAGATGGATGTGTAATTTAAATTCATACAATCAGTTCTCGGTTCCATTTATTTATTTATATTTCTTTTAAATGCCCATACAATTTTAGTCAAGGATCGCATCTGACTGAAAAAGTTTTGTGATTAATTTGTTAATCCGCACGAATTTTCCCGGTGGAAAGTTTAATTTTGTAAATGCTACAGATTTACGTAACTCCGACGACGACCACCCTTTGCCAAGGTTAAGTTAGGACGTGGTACGGTTGTCTGTGAAAAATTTCGGCTTACTCTCGTGGTCTGGGTGATTACCAATCAGTAGGGGATTCCGAACAGCGAGGATCTAAAACCTCGTCCCAATTGGGTGCGGCTAATCTCATACCATGACGAGGAACTTTAGATGATGTATATGTAGCTATAATATAACCATACACATAGGTATGCACAGGGTATGTATATCGTAACGATGTACGTAAATTTAGGGCGATAGGCTCACAATCCGTAAACTTCACCTCACTTACCGGTACTATGGGTCGAAAGTAACTGAAGATTTTCTTACAATGAGCAAGTTTTCGGATATTGAAAGAATCAGATAATTAATGAAAAATGAGTCATTGAATTACGAAGGCGATTGTACCGGAAAATCAAAGGGAATTGTTTTGCAATTTGCAGATAGTGTGCTGATGAAATAGCAAAACGTTCGTACAGACCAATAAAATGCTTTATGACATTATAATCTTATACAATGCGGTTAAGTTATTAAATATAGATCTTCCAAGATATCCAGATATTATCCACCCTGACTGTGGGTCTATTTACGTACGCACATCATATAATACTCACAATATGTCTGAGCTGTGGCACGCGGTTCATTCTTCGATCTACATCGATTTCTCCACATCCGGTTATAGGTTATCTCCTCCTCCCTCTCAAGGGAAAAGTTGAGTTCCTTCTGATTGCTTCGCGAAAAAATAAGATCGTGGCGATCCAGTTGGCCAATGAATTCTCGAGCCATTGTCGTGTGTTCGTATTAGTAACGCAGAAACGGAGAAAAGGAAAAAATGAAACAAAAAAAACCTTTCGAGACAGGATACGTCGGCAACATTTAGCAGGAATTGAAATATAACGTCCCGTCAACGCTGATCGGTCGTATTAGTGTCGTGATTAGCCTGACCGCGAGCGCTGAAAGTTAGACTATATACGTTATGTAAGAAGTATGTTCGAAAATGAGCAAAAAAAAAATCTACGAAATACGTATTGATTTTTAGAGGGTTGTAGAAACTTCGCCATTATCCTGTCCGAATTTGGAGCATTGATCCATATTGGAACTCGGTACTTTTGATAACGAGATAACGAAAGTTCGTTTAGTTTATTTGCTAGAGACAAATACCAGTTGATTGTCAGAGCTACTCTGGTATAGTCCGTTGGAAACGGAGCAGTCCTCTCTGATTAATTACGTACTTCATTACCGTACGATACTGCAAAAGCTCCGGTAGCGTTAATAATTATTATGAAAGTAAGAAAAAAAAAAGGGAACCAACTAGATATGTATAGAAAATAAAGATTCATACGATGCTCGCTCTTATTAATAATTTTTTTTTTTTTATCTCGGTGCAGATTCCAAAAACGAAAAAGAAAAGACGGAAACAAAAAAAAAAGCTCTCGGTCATACGATACGTCTTACAGTTCTTTTCGCACGGAATAAATTTACAACGAAGTACAGGGTGAATGTAAGAAGCTTAGAAGAAGATTGAGCAGCGGAAGGAAAGGGCGAATGAAGGGAGATGGTTTAGCGTGAAATACCTTCAGGGATTTTGAAAGGTTTTTACTAGAAGGTCGCCTTTCTTTTAGGTACCGTGATGGAAAATAAAATTTGTTGTTGATTTAGAATCGATTATTTGGGCAATCTAAACATCGGGCAGCTATTATGTTTCTGTGTAATCGCTGGATGAATACAGACCCCTGGAAAATAAAATCGAAGGAAATAAAATACACCGAGGCCCATCTAGAAAGTCCCTCATTGTTAGTACAGGGGTAACAGGAAATACGCGAAATTAGGGCGATGAAAAATGCAATAATTTTTATCTTCACGTAAGAGATACAAAAAAAAAAAGCAAGTAATTTAGCATCTATCCAACGGGATGATCAGTATATGAGGTAAATTTTTTTATACGCCTTGTTTGATCTTTGATGAAAATAATGGGTATAAAATTTTTGTTTATATTTGGATCGTTTGCTTGAAAGCACAAAGGATTTTATTCAAATTCGAAGAGTGGTAAATTGCTTTGTTCCATAGATCATAGTAGCTCACGTTCGTTCGACAAAAGGGGTAGCGAGTTATAACTGTTAGTCGTGTGGAGTATACCAACGCTAGTTGTTCGTTTTTTTTTTCCTTTGTTCGCTAATTTTCAAAAGCATTCCAACGATTCTCATCTACCTTGTGTATCATGGACCACGTCATTTATTTTTAAACTTTTTATTTTATAGGACCATTTCATGTCCCGTTGTTTGGAAGTGTTCTAACTTTTGATATAATTCCAAACGTAGGTAATACGGCGTCGCTTTGGCTCGGAAAAAACTGTACTGGCGTCCAGTTTTTAACGATCTAACATACTTCTTTTTTTTTTTGTAATCTTGTAGGAATGAGACCATAGAAAATTAGAAAAAAAAAAATAGAAACATGAAGTCGTGCGTGTTTTTTAGTAAAACAACACGAAATAAATGTGGTTCAGTGGAGGTGATGAAAAAATGTTCTTCGTTGAAATGATGATGTTAAAAAATATGAACAGAGGATACTTATAAACGACTGAAATGGATTATAATTAACATTGATACAAATATGTGATGCCTTAAAAATTCTCTAAAATAATCTCTTCGTGTTCGGCACAGGGAGTGCTGACGATACTGTAAAAACAATGCGGTATTTATTAAGCGTTCTCTTCATAACTGGAACGTTTTTGATATTCGATGCGAGTTGTTGGCGGTCAACGAAACCTGGACTCACCTATTCAATATCCAGCAATGGTTCGCTCAGACATTTAACCATCGGATTGATCGTACCTCATACGAACTTCGGCGTTCGCGAATATGTAAAGGCCACCAATAACGCCGTCGGTGGTCTCCACAGGGCCAGAGGTCAACCGAAATTCTCGTTTCTGAAAAAGTATAACTTTACTCAGAATCATGTAAGAAGCGTGATGATGGAACTGACGCCTAGTCCAACAGGTAAATCAGCATGAATGATCATAAATAGACCAATTTTAGATCCACTACGGAATCAATAAACATTCCAAAATTACTCTGACTATATTTTTTCTTATGCAGCACCGTGCGCCAAAAATTTACTCGCTCTAATATACATATTATATGTACCTGAACAGTGTGATTGTATTTCTAGAGGTTATTTTCTTGTGCGGATGTATCTTCTATTGTTGATGAAATGCATTTCACTCACTCACAACTAGATTCTATCTGAAACAATTTGGACTTCAATGTCCCTCATACAAGTTCCGCCAAAGAAATGTTTGGACATTGGAAAAATCTGAGCATCCCCTTTTTAGCATTGGAATATAGCTTACAACGAAAGCATCGAATTTCCGGCTTTTCCCAACATTCTCCAAAAGACCTCGCGTGATGTCCCTTGCCAGAATTGTAGTCGCGTTCGGTAGTTCCCCTAGGCTCACTGGTAGACCGAAGAAAGCATCTTCTGATTCCTACACTTGAATAACTGACCGTAGTCCGTGTGAAGATATAACCGTTGCTTTTTGAAAGAGTCTGGAAATTTAAGACACTGTTTGAGGGGATGAACGTGTTTCTGAAATAATTAAAGTCAAGCTATCTCTGGTATTTTTATTGACGATCAACGCGTCATCGATATAGTGGTGTAATTACCCGACCTATTTTTTTTCACTGCCAATCACTTTGTCGCGATGAAATTTTTTCACTTCCATTCCCGAACCTCATCAATTTTTTTCTTCTTTTTTTTTATCTGTCATGGTTCGATCTGAGCCTGCAGTTCAATTCTAGCAATTTATCATTCGTACGTGTGTATGTATGTGTACATTCATATTGCGCGTATCTTTATCTCATCACCAGATATATCCCTCACTCACGAATGGCTACTTACTTCGACGTCGATATTACCGCGTAATTCCAATCTACTATAATGTAACGTTGGGTCTGAATTTCATCATCTCTGTTCTCTCAAACGTTGAATCGATATCGTCGAGATGATCGAGTTTCCTGGCTCGAGGATGTCACCCTAATTGCATATATCATACTCCAGTAGAGACTTGAATTACTGTATGAGGATATAAATTCGATACACTTCTTACTCCGTACGATCCCTTCTTAATACACTACACTTGACTTGGTCGTCAAATATTTCTCGAATGTTTGAAATTCATTTTCTCCATAACCGTAAATTCATACATCATGGAAAGTCCGCATATTACGATTGCTCCAAAACTCATCGAACTTTGGAGACTTTCTGACCCATCGTTTTTAATCAGGAGCAGCGAAATTAACTGAAAGGGTTTTGATGGCGTTCGGTAAAAGTCGGTCTAATGATCAAATGTTGAATCACTTCATTTGGCTAGAATAACACTATTGAATTTTTTTGGACTTGATACTGATCATGTGTACATACAATGATGATATGATGTGTCCAACAAAGTGAAAAGAATTTCCTATGGGAATTCGCTGAGTCAAATGGATTAAGCTCAGCTTGTGAATTGATGAATCGGAAATTGGACTCAGAGATTCGTCTCATCGACAGATTCAGTTCAAGTGACTATAAATTGCTCGGATCTATTGAGCCACGTGGATGAACGGGTGATAGGGTTTCTACAAGTAGACGGAAATTCCTCTTTTCCAGAAGGATAAATGATTTGGTACCTGCGCTTGGCGCCTCCAGCTGAATTAACGTTTCAACAGAAACCACTCGGCTTCGAATCTTCTTCTAAGCTTTCCAGAGATCGATGAGGGATAGCAGACTTAGATACTCCGACGCTTGCAATCATCTTTGGAAGAGAGACTTGCGTCGAAGAAACACTTTTCGCTTACACGTGTTTGAAACTTAAAGGTTCAATGTAACCTTCCTAATAACTATTTTTTATGTTCGATCAGGCTTCACCCATTTCGTTTTCACACTACGTTGATTTCTGATCCCAGACGAGATCTTGAAATAAAGTTCAGAAAGAAAGCCTCATAAAATGAAAGAGTCTTAATTCAACAAGTATCAATGTAACTCAATATTCACATAATCAGAAACAAGAACCAAAAACGACTACAGTCATAGTCGAGAAGAAATATTTTTTTTTTTGAGACACGGCGCCATCCATCGTAGTAACGAATTGAAAATCTATAATTTCGTCTGAATTCAAGCAGTAGGGCTGGAAAGTGGCGAGGGATGGTTCAAGGCCAAATTGTCCGTCGAGATTTATTGACTTGCACTAACCTCTTAGAAAGTTGAAACCTATCGGACCTCTTGACTTGCAATTTTGAAATTGAAATTTATCGGTCTTAGGAACAATGATATCGATTCAGAAAGTCATGTCATTATCTGCAAATATCGCGAGTAATCGTTATGTACAAATATGTATCATCTATAATGTGAGTTCTCAAGGTCGATTCGTCTGATAGCCAGAATCCCACGCACCTTAAAAAAAAATAAAAAATTAAATGGTCAGATTGATGGACTCAATATTCCGTCGAACTTCTTGTCACAAGGTTTGTGGGTTCCGATTGCCTAAAAACTCTCATTTATCAAGGAAAAAAATAACTTACCATAATTCACCATTAATTTGACCCCCTGAATAAATTTATCATTTCTCCTACCGTATGAGGTTCGTAAAATATGGAATGATTTGACACAGGTTTTTAAATGATCAGTTGAGATTTCACTCATCAATTTGCATTTCCACTTCAGGTTCAACTATCTATAAATTTTCTCATCGAGTTCTTCGACCTCGGAGTAAGAGGGCTCAAATTACAGAATGTATAGTTATATCTACGTGTATTCTAGGTTCGCGGTAAACAAGGCTGTTATGAGCCAATTGAAATAACTAGCGCTTTGGCCTTCGTGCCATCAGCAGGTCAACGGCCAATAAATAATAGTAGATGAAACCGGTATGGTCAATACGAATTCGGAAAGCTTTAGAATGCCATTTATCAGCATGAAGTCTTCTTTTGGAATGGTTATATCTAGTAAGATTCTCTCATGAAACACTTGAAGTGAGCTTTAGATGGCTGTCCACGAAGCCAAAAGTTCTTCAGTATTTGACAAAGGGCCCCCTGAGTTTCGGGGTGAAGGTAAATCATTGAAGAGTTTACGTTGTAGAATATTTCCTCAAGATGGTCATAGGCAAGGAAAACTTTAACCAGGTCCAACCTTACCTTGTAAATCCATGGTTTCCATGCCAGGTATATAGGTAAATACGACTACCTGTCACTGAGCCGGGCCAAACTTTAGCCCTCGTAAATACACATAATCCGTAACAGGTAGAGTCCGCAGGCGAGGTATTCATCCCGAGGGAGAAGTTAGCGGTTAAGGCACGGCAACTCACCTCACTGAAGTAAAGAAAAAGTAGGGGGCTGGAGAAAAAAGGAAAGCCAGAGTCAAAAAGGTAGTGAAGGTAGTGAAGGTCCACAGGTAGACTGGTGTCCCACTTCGCTCTGTTACATACAATACACCATTCTTTGCTTTCCTTTTGCAAAATATCCCTGAAATCTGATTTCCGAAGCTTTTCGTTTCGTTGTTTCCAAGTCACACGATTCTTTCTCTGCTTTATCCCCATGTCGATGGCCGTTCAAGTGCACATCTGTATTCGTAAATGTCGATCGTCTGTATCTAACCCTTTGACAGAAATTTCTCAGAAGAGAAATTCAATAGTTTACTCATCAAAGGGTTAATATCAGCAAATTCAATGAGGAGCTGGTAGCACTATGTGCTTTTACGCCAAACAGCGCCAACGTTCCGTTTGTGAACGTAAAACACAATTAACTTTGCCGTTTTAATTTTTTTTCCGTAATATCAATCGTCAACCCCATTCAAACTACGGATTGCGAAGTTCCAATCGTACTTGTTTGAATTATAGAAATTCCAATAAATAATGAATCAACAAACTCCGTTATTCATATCATATTTACGTGTGATACTGTAGCTCGTGAGCGTCGTCCATTGAGCTAACTTCACTCGTCTAATAAGTCGTTACGGAAATTCCAGCAGCAAAATACAGAATTTAGATTGAAAAATATTTTATGAAGTATTTTCCCATTCCTTCTTATAACCGAGTTGAATAAATATAATATCCCCGAGAAATGCAGTGTTGAAATATATCCTCGTGCAGAAAAAGCTCAACGCAAACATTGAAATAGTTTGTGAATTATTTCGTAATTTTTACTGTGTAAAAGTTCCAACAGTTTACTTCATTTCGCGAATGAAAAATCTGTCCCAACAGCGGCGCAGGAAATATAAATATGGTTGCTGTCGAGATTGCTGAATTTTTTTTTATCATTTCACAAAGGAGTATATCAGTCGTTGATATAATTATAGTAAGTTGTATTAAACGTCTTGGGATGAGAATAAAATTCTGTGGTCTGGTAGCTCGGAACGAAAAAATTGAAAAAAAAAAAATTCATTCACTGTCTCAGCTGAAGAAAGTATCAGTGATAAATCCTAACGCTTTAGTAAAAGAATTTTCATTTTGCTTGAAAAATATATTCTCACTGTGATAGAAAAAAAAGACCATCCTTTGTCGTGACAATGACGATACGTATATTTTTTTCTCTTTCGTTGGGTTTGAAAATCCATTTTATTTTTCAACGTCGCATGTTATATAACCATCGTAATATTTATGTTGATAGATTCGAATGTCTTTTTTCGAGGTCGTAGTAAAAAATTATGTTCGTATGCATACCTAAATTGTGGATCCCTTGGAACCGCACGTGATTCGAAACCATTACAAAATTTATGATATGGTGGTAGAGTTTTGTAAGTTTTTAATAAAGTCCTAAAAAAGTTGAACAAACGTAGAGGTTAAAAATAGACGTATTGTCGAATCGCGAAAAAAGTAACTTCAATGCTTCGGTTTATAGTACCGCAATATATCGCATCTTAATCGGATTCCTAGTTGCGCTTGAATAGCTCAGTTTCACTTGTTAATATTGGCAGTTCTGTTCAGTTGGTAAACCTACAATATTGTTATAGTTGTACAGCCGTATAGCTTTAGCTCCTAATACGTATGTACAACCGACGTCCTTACGCACGTTACATTTACGGAATGATGCAGATCAACAACCTTGGTATATTCCACTAATTTGATCGAGGCAAGTGAGCCCTCGGCCTATGAATAAGCCAGAATTATATCGGTGGTTCACAGGGTGGATAGCTGGTAGACTGCTACGACAACCCCTTACAGTTACGTTGGCGCGTCGCGCGCGCGTATCCGGGACGGGTCGAGGCCATCGGAATGCGGTGACCTACATTGCCCCTGGTTTTTGCACGAACACAAGCGAAACTGAACTTGTACGTATGTATGTATATGAGGGAACCGATACGGCTACTTCCCCTAAGCCAGTAGCTAACCACCACGGTCACACTATTACTAGAAAACCACCCAGGTTAAATCAGAAACTAACATTCACCGCAGCTTTGCGGATATAAAATCGTTCCGGATTATCGCTATCTTGAAGTGATAGTTCACCGAAAGAGTTTCGTTCGATTAATTCTTGTTTTTGGAAGAATGAAAAAAAAAATTTCGAAATATCCAATACTGGCTTTTATTTTCCATCAGCTGTAAAAACCCTTGGACCAAGATTGTCACTTTCGGTTTTTTGAAATCGTACGAAAAAAAAAAAACAATGACGATCAAATATTATGGAACAAGTCATAAGAAAGTGGCAGAGATAGGCCAATAACGGATAAGTACCTACAATATTTTGACACTTTAGTTTCTTCGAGAGAGAGCGCGTCAAGAACGTACTTCGCACGAGTCCAAGAGCCGTCCTCGAAGTGAGAAGTGGCCCGACAAACGAGACCCTGTTAACATTCATTCGATATCAAATATACTGGAAAAAAAGATCGGCGCTACAGTTGGAGAAAAAATATGAAAAATATTTCTTGTCATAATCGATAGAATGAGTAATCGAAAACACGTATCGTTTGAACAATGGAAATGAGTAAGATTGATCAAAAAAATCCCATACGATTTTTTGAATTAATGAACCGATTCGATTCTCCTCATCGCCACATACTATCTTCTTCTTATCATACGCGATCAAATTTTACAGGCGAGGAAATAAAATTGTTTTTTCTCTTTCAACTCATACTTTGTACAGCAGCCCTTTTGAAAATGAGACTCACTTTAATTGGTTTAAACATGATTCTCGTCGTCATGGGAACTTGGGGTGTAGCAGATCGGTCCAAATTTCGCTTAAAGTGACTCGGTTGAAATTGATTACGCTTAATTTGATTAACCTGGTACCGCAATCTCATCTATGGCTGGTAAAGCTACGGAGCTGTGGTAACTTAATCCAGGGTACATCTTAATTATAGCCACCCCTAAGATTAGATGAATAAAAGAAGCTAATAATTTGGGCTAATCATATCGAAAAAGGAACGGATTGGGAAAAAAAAAATTTACTACCTCTTCCAGGCTTCAGAATACTTCAAAGCGAATATTAAACGTCGAAGAAACAGGTGGCTGCAAAATCCGCGCATTATTCTTTTCATGCAATCTTAATGGCGCTCAAGGTGTGATGATTCTTGACCTACTTGATTCAGATCTGAAATGAACATTGTCAAGTTAGATTCGATACACGAAACACTAAGTGGGAGAAAAGGACGCAGAATACGTTCTACGATGTTGAATTATCCACAATACTTGTTCCGATGACTTTCAATTCACCATAAGAATTTTTCTGTTTCAGCCATACTGCAGTCGTTGTGCCAGGAGTTTCTTTCCGTTAACGTATCAGCCATCCTTTATCTCATGAATTACGAACAATACGGGCGGAGCACAGCAAGCGCTCAGTATTTTCTGCAGTTGGCGGGTTATCTCGGGATCCCAGTGATTGCTTGGAATGCCGACAACTCTGGCCTTGAAAGGGTGAGTGCGATATTCAGGTTTTCTGAGTTTACTTTCCGCTTTTATATCAATTTTTACCTCAAACACGCACTTTCTTCGAACTGATCTATCACTAGAGATCAATACGGGTTAAGAATTCTTGGTGATTTTTTTTTGCCGATAATTTCTGAACCTGCTTATTACGTTACTTCGACAAAAAAAAAAAAAACTTCAAACGAAAATTTAAATCGTTGATGCCGTAACGCCGTAGGTTTTATCGGATTGTTTATCAAGACAATTCCCATAAATTTAATATACACGCAATTCGTTGGTCCAGGAACGGGGGATTACGGGGGCAGAGGGGAGGAAAGTTGTCAGAACTTTTGCTTACTCGGTGGGTTTTTGTCCAGTACAAACAAACAATGCGGTTATTTCTCTTTCAGAGGGCTTCTCAAAGCAGTTTGCAGCTTCAGCTTGCCCCATCGTTGGAACATCAAACCGCAGCGATGTTGAGCATTTTGGAAAGATACAAATGGCACCAATTCAGCGTTGTGACTTCCCAGATAGCCGGGCATGACGACTTCATTCAAGCAGTCAGAGAACGTATTTCCGATATGCAGGACACATTCAAATTTACAATTCTGAATGCTGTGCTAGTCACCAAGCCTGAGGACTTGTCTGAACTTGTCAATAGCGAGTCCAGAGTGATGCTGCTCTATTCTACCCGCGAGGAGGCCATAGAAATATTGAAAAATGCGAAAAATCGTAAGATCACCGGAGAAAATTACGTCTGGGTTGTTACTCAAAGTGTTATTGAAAATCTACAGACATCGTCGCATTTTCCAGTTGGCATGCTCGGTAAGTCTTGTCACCAAATACATTATGAAACTACTTTCAGTCAACATCGAACTTTCCCGACAATATTTCGATAATTCTTTTACATTTTGGCTAGTACCTCGTTAATGGCCTGTTTTCTGTCTGCTTATTTGATTATGCTTAGTAGCTGTTTTTCTCCACGACATGTTACGGTTGATCTATATTTTTGCTTTATTCTCTTTCCAAGCACATTCCATATACCTGATTCAGTCAATCGAAATCCTTACGGGTGAGAACCGCTCTGAAAAAGTGCATCGATACCTATCCTTGTCCATCGAAAGCATTGGGTTTGGTATAATTAGACGATCGTGAGTTGTCCGTAGTTTAATTTCATCGTTCAATGAAAAATTTGATTGACTACGACGTATTTAAGCTGGTATAGGTGGGGAGGAAAGAATAACGGGAATATGTCGGGTATTTGACGGTCGATTTGTTACATTATTTCGTATTTTGTCAAATTTATTTATGGTTTGGGTCTCATAATATATAGAAAAAGATAGGATAATATGAAGCGAGACCAGAATCTGTGCCGAGTAGATGTCGTTTGTTTCGAGGATGAAAGGGCTTTAACTTTAAATTCAAGTCACGTGGAAGGATACGGCGTAAAACGGAAGAGAGTAATTTCATTGCGTTTCTCCCAGAGGTCTAGATGTAGGTACGAAGGTTGAAACGTAGACCGTCGTCATAATACCCCGCTTCTTTTTGATCCAAGACAATATTTAGGTGACTTCCTCAACTGATTCGGTTTCGTTCGGCCATTTAACAGTTTTCACATCTTCTTCTTCAGAAGGATCAATTTATTTGTAGAGCAACTTTTCTTCCTTTTTTTTTAACATTTGCATACTGATCGGTTGAATAATCAAAGTTGTCTTCTGTATAATTTTTTTTTCTATCTCATTACCCATGTGTTTTTTGTTTTTTTTTCTTTTAAAAATGTTAACGAATCTTGAGAGAAGTACAGAAGAATTTTCAACCGAAAATGTAATAACTGCAGACTTCGAAATGCCAATGAATTATACTTCTGTAAAGTATGGTAATTGCAGTTTTGAATATTTATGTGAACCAACGGAGAATCTTGAGGCCTCCGAGAGGCTTTGAATTGCTGCTCTTACCTTGAACGACGTCTTGACTCAAGGTGGCGCCGCAGAAGTTCAGGTTCTTCATTTAGAAAATAATACGCGCATTTTTATTACCTACTCCTCCTTCCTAATTGGAACAAACACCTCTTTAATTTCAGAAGTAAAACTTTCGCGACCCTTGCGGATTAATTCTCTCATTACGTAATTTATTCACCGAAAAATAAATCCCTTTTGAACAAAAGTTACGGAAAATTCACAATCAAATATATAACGCAGAAAAGTTTTTCATTTTTTTGGATTCTTCTTCAATCATTGCAACATCATCACTGATTGTTCTCGAATGTTTAGCGAAAGAGAAAGTGTTTTTTTCTTTTCTCCAATCTGCCTAATGAGCTATTCACATTTAACCGTGCATATTATGAATGCACCTGCGCTGAAAAATCGCGACGTTCATAGCCAATGTCTGTTCATTTTACAAAGTAATTGAAAATACAGCAATCGCGAAAGTTTAAACTGATCAATATTAAACGTACGAGCGTATTCAATGGGGCTGGTATAGTAAATGCACAGTTTATGAAGTCACTATACAATATTGTTTCCCATGTGACTATTTCAAAACCAATTAACCGGGGAATATGCCGATTAAAAGATCGCGGTTCGACGTCATGCCGTTCAATTTATTACTTTCTATTAAAGTGTACCTCGTACGGGATTAAGTACACAGCTTCAATAAAATTCACCTCCACATATCGTCATCGTATCGAATCGAAGAACCGACTGGATTTTCATTTTTTTGTTCTTACCTTTCGATTAAAGCCGGGAAGATTCAGTTTTGAAGAAAAAGAAACGAAAAAAACAAAATTCTTTCCTACCAAATTTTCGAGCTTTCAAAAAGTTTGTTCGTTTCCGAAAGTTACCGTGACTAATCAATGATACTGTACAGCATATCCATACTCACAAGAGAATATGGTCATAGGGTGGTACCGAAATGGTTTACCCAGAAATTACAGAATCCAGTAGTCCGTTGGTTAGTAGTCCCCCTGAGAAATTAGGGACCTGCACTTTAATCACGTGGACAGGTAATTAATTAGCGTGAGAGAAAATATTTACATCATATGAAATAACCACGAGGTTTTGTATCGATGCAGCGATTGAAAGTTTTCTTAGATTACATATAAACGCTGAATAATAAGGAGGTGTATATTTTTTCAAACTGAGGCTTGAAACTCGAGCGTTAATTCTTCTTTATTTCTTCAGCTGTTTTTGCAGAAATTTTTTTAAGTCCAGTCGTATGAAAAAATCTGAAAAACGCGAGACGAGACTGCGAAAATTTTTATTGAAAATTCTGAGCGAATGAAGGAACGTCTCCGCTGATGTTCCTTTAGAATGGAACGTGCCGTGATTTCAATTTCCTATTCGGTTTTCGAGGCCAAATATGCATTCCACATTTATCGCATGATATTTTTATCCAACGATTTCCTACCCGCGTGAAAAGATATCAGAGGACATATATATACATACCATTCGTCCGTCATAGCATCACTTTCGTATCACGATTTCAATATATTATTATTCATCGATCGCATATGAGCTAGCTTTGCGTGGAGCGACAAGGAGAGAAGGGGAGTGTACATAAATGCCGAAATGAGTCCAGTTTTAGTTATTCCACCACATTATGTATATATATTATATATACATATATATATGTACAAGCCCCTGGTGGTGTATTTGCGAAGACCTGGGTGGTTACATTTTCTTAATAACGTAATATCATTACAACAACCTACCACTATCGTACTTATCTTAAGTATGATTGAAACGAAAATCAAGATAATATTCTTATAATAAAGGTTTTCGCCAGGTAATGCACTGTACCCATGCTCTTCGTTTCAAAAAAAAAATGCGCCATAGGAAACGTGGTTAACTCGATTTGCGTTTATCCACTCTGCGTATACCTACTGATTTATTATGATTATCTCTGCGGGAAAACTTGTACTGGAGTGCAGTCGATCATCACTCCTATACAGTTGCAGACAAAGGAATTAATGTTGAGAGATGTATGGCAAAAGTTTTTGGACTTTTTCTTACTTTTTTCTCTCCCTCACTTCGAGATTCCTCTAGACACTCGCCTCGTGAATGTAGGCGGGTGAAATTTTAGCGGTGTCTATTGTGTTTTGAGAACAGTTTAAGTTTTTACGAGTGTGAATTTTTCGAAATGAAAGTCCAATTGTCCATTACTAAATCAGAATAGACAAAATGTTGTAATCTAATCAGTTTCGGAATGAAATAAAGATTTGGCAAAGAGGATAGAAAATTATTGTTTTTATTCACGTGTCAAAAAAGTTGTAGGCACACAATTTTGGGAAGCAATTCGGTTTCTTTCGTTCGTAGGTTTCAGACCTTTGCTACCTGTTCGTAAAGGCTGGCGGAAAATGTCCGTCGGTTGTATTAATCCTTCTTTCACATACGCATTCATTGTCACAAAACGAACGTCTTCGACCTTCAGACATTTTTCATCGGTGAAATAATCGATGTTCCATGTGTTGCAGGCGTCCACTTTGACACCAGCAGCGCGAGTTTGGTCAACGAAATCACGACGGCTATAAAAGTGTACGCCTATGGTGTTGAAGATTTCGTCAACGACCCGGCCAATGCCAATAGAAGCCTTAACACACATTTGAGCTGCGAAGGAAATGGAGACTCCAGATGGAACACCGGTGATAATTTCTTCAGGTAATCCAGATATTATTAGAGTCCATTTTTTAACGACGGTACATCATTCGTGGTAACGAATGAAAATTCATTTTCTGCGTATCAGACGGAAGATTAAAAAATTGGAAAACGATACGATTCGCTTGAAATTCGATTCAAATTCAGCTTCAGAAATTCCGTGACTTTTGATCAGTGTTTGTATGAGCAAGGAACATAGTAAATTCTGATTCGGAGGCCATTCGATTGAAGCATTTGTGGTTTACAGATATTTGAAGAACGTCTCCGTTGAAGGAGACCAGGGTAAACCAAACGTGGAGTTTACTCAGGATGGAGTACTGAAAGCGGCCGAATTGAAGATCATGAATCTCCGACCAGGAGTCAATGAGCAGCAGCCAATTTGGGAAGAGGTAAGAATCAATTTCACTAATTAATTGCAGGTAAAATTTAATTTCGTGATTTCAATGCTATCGATTTACGATCCTTTTCAACTTTGTCGAATTTGCTACCGACTAATGACGTTCGTCAAAAATGTTCCTTAAATCGACAACAATTATTCTAAGCAATAGATTTGAATTTCATTCAAACGATCATCCAAGAATCTCAAGATTTTGTCTACTTTATTGAATCAACCTGTTCCCACTTTCTCAGATTAAACCTCTGCATTTAGTTTTCTCTCACTCCAATCCTTAAGTTAATTAATTTTCCAATTCACGTCCAGACTAGTTCTCGTTTAATCCGATAATTATCAGGATTAGTTTCTGCTTGATAGATAATTACGATATAGATTCGTAACGGAATCTAATTGCTTACTACAAATCAGATGATACTATATGATAAATAAAGCATACAATATTGCTTGCATAAAAATGTCGATATGCTAAAATATAATAAAATAATACAAGGTACAACAAGTTTGTCAATAGACGGAATAATAATGTTACCTTCGGTCGAATTCACGCAATTCATCTGCACCACACCTCGTTTGTTTTCAGGGGTTATATGGTGCCAGCGAATTCCATTATTACGAAATTAAAGCGTTTCTGATTATACCTACTGGGTTGAAAATTTAGCACAGTCCTCGCGCGAGGAGAAACTCAGATAATTGAGTTGAGCTAATTAAATTATTGGGTTCACTTGGTTCAGTACCTAAGGTAACAGTGTTTTCAGAATTGTGTTCCGTGTTAACATGAAACTAGAAATATTTTCTAATTAAAACTTGCACAATATATGTCCATAGTTTTACTGCGATGTGCGTGAGGAAGAAAAATTTTCACACCCTTGTTATAAACCAAAAAAAACTGACAGTCTTTTTTTTTAACATAAATGTAAAATATATCACTCGTTGTACGTTCGAAAAATTTTTGCATCGCTGAAAAGGGAATCAAATTTTCTCCGTGAAAGTAGAAATAATTATATACTATCCTGGCGTAAAAGTGATTAAAAGTGAAAAAAAATGTGGATCACGTCCTTCTGGTTTTTTAATCGTTCGCATGTGCTTTGAGAGTGTGTTTTACAGTCAGTTTGATAACACTGCGCGATAAAAGTGGTCGGGAATTCTGAATTGCGAGAAGACTTCTTCTCCTAGCTTCCGTCCGTCCATTCAATCGCTCATCCGGCCTCTTTTTGCGAGCTTTATTGGAAGTCGATATTGAAGGCGATATGTATAGCATATATACCTTTCCCACAGGATATGCCAACTAAAGTGGTTGCCGACTGATGTGTTTTTGAAAATTATATGCTATATTGTTATTCAAATTCAATGATATCTGAATACTTGCAGCCACTGCCTAATGCTTCTGTATTTTTAACCAACTTTTTATTCATTTGATTTGAAAAATGTTTTTTTCTCTTCTTCTTTTTCTAAATAAAATACACCGTCAGTTCATAGCGATAGTTTTTACGTCACTGATGATTTTCTCACGGTTCAAAATAACGATTACCATGAATTCGATATCGAATGGAAGGAACGTGTTTTGGAATTTAAAATCGGCATATTGTTAGCAGAAGTTTTTTTTTTTTTTTTTTTTTATCCTAACAGGAAACGAACCTTTATGCAATTCAAACTAGGCGCTCACAGGCTACTTTATTCATTCTTCGTCTTCTTCTTACTTTTCTTTTCAACCAAACGTTAGTGTGGTTCGTTTACACGATGAAAGGGCACTTTTCATCCCAGGAGTGTTGAAAGCTTATTATCATTCCTCGGTAACCGTACGCGCGAGTGAACTTCATCAAGTATTTAAAAGGTCTTTTTTCCCCGTTACGGCTTATACCGTTATAGGTATACGGATGAAGTAATTCGATTTTTCAGACAGTAATTTTTAGGTGTAGACTAGTCACTTGCTATACTTCTCACGATTACCACCCAGACGGAAGTGTCCCTGGTCGGTATGTGTCGAAATTTTTTTTTTTCATTTTCTTTTTCTCTCTTCTTCTTTTCCTTAAAATGACGGAATGTAATGGAGCTGCGTAATTAAACAGGAGTTTCCAGCTACTGATGAATCACTAGAGTATCCAACCTTCTCTTCCTACATTTTCCCTCTTTCTCTCTCTCTCTTCTTTTTCTTACCTCACTCAACATGATGTCAACGCTTTGACACCGATAAGGGAAGGCGGTATACCGTCTTTAAGCTTCACATCTACGTCAGTGATGTTCTATGCACAGACTTTGTCCGCCAAGAATCTAGAGAAACCCGAAAGCAAATGGTTTTGTCGGTGAATGTAAATTAGTTGTGTCTTATCTGGTAGGAACCGTACGTCGTACCTATTTGTGTTTAGTTGTCGTACAATTGTTCGAATACGCACAAAACCATTTTGTGTGTTACGATGTTACCCGGTTTATTTCAATGGTATGATATAATTACCATCCAATTAAAATATTTTTCTTTATTACACCGATCGAAAAAATAAGCTCGTCTAGTTTCTTTCTGTGATTCCGCCTCGAATGCTGTCACTTGATTTTGAAATTGAGGCCAAATCTCACAGGTCATATTACATGCCCATTAGCCCCCTCCTCCCTCCCCTTTCCTCCGGAACAGCAGGTTGTTAACCTAGAATATTTAATAGATTCGTGTGATCTGGCTGAATCTGATATTAGCGAAGGGATTATCACGATGTATAACGAAAACGGTCATCATGGTACTGCGGGGAGGAGGGTGGCAAGTAATTTAGGGCAAGATGTAAAGTGGAATTTTGAAAAAAACACAACAGGTCATACATCTATTTGCTTTTAAAGTTTTCACTCAGCAACCATTTTTCGAAATTCCATACATTTTTCATGTCGAAGATCGAAGGGTATGAAAAAAAATGATTGAAAACACTGAAAATACATACGATATGAAAATTTATTAACGATACTTTGCTACCATAAGTGTAAAAGCACAACGGTTGTTTTAAGTATCCATTAACTCCTTGACTATACAGATCCTGTGACAAATGTGCGTTGCACTTTTCGCGTAGCTATAATAGGGGTCATTAGATGAAAAAGGTTTCAAATTGCTGCAGATGCACGTCCTGTGGGATACGGTAAGGATCAATTTCTCAGATGTATACAGGAGAAAAAAACCAGCAGAAGAAAGGTTGTAAAATCGGAGTGAATAATTTTTACGGTTTCAAAAGTTCCCATAAAAACGAGTTTTGGTAAGGTTTTCGATTACCCGTTACCTTTATTGTTATTGATAAAATATTTACCTTCGTTGATGACTCTTTGAGATATCAGTGATTTTCAGGCAACTCAATTTCTTGACCTAATTGAAAAAATTGTGTGGCGAATCTGAGAAGTCCGTTCCAATCTTGCCCTAAGCTTCATCAGGCTATGGGTAGCACGATTATAATTATAGGTTCCCTATCCTTTACCTTCTTCCAACACACGCTACGTCGACAATTTCTCCTATGAATCCTGCGCGAGTAATTTCTCTGAGCTGAGAATGTACCGGCGAAAGGGCCTAACGGTGCCAAAGCTCCTCCGGTTGAATCGAGGGGTGATAAATTTCTTTCGGTAAAGTAAAGTTCGTAATAATTTCGCATACTCGACTCTCTAGTGAGAAAATGCTGAGTCGTGTCCCGATAACTGCCCCAAGAGTGTTGCCAACTGCCATCAGAGTCGACGTTGAAATGGAAAAAGTTCAACACTCCGAATAGACTTAAGAAACACCGGAACTAAAAGCCGAAAACGTACTTTCAGAAGACTTTAGTCCTGATAAAAAGGAACACACCAAGAGTGCTAATCAAGATATTTTTCGTACTTTGCCGTTTTATACTCCTTTGCACTTTCGGGTTTAAAATATTCCGAAGTGTGAAATATAAAATCCAGTCACATGATAGACTAGGAGGATTTAGCTTTTGAAAAATGTTTTTATTAATCCATAAACTATAGCTGTACATCGAAATCGTTATACTTTCGGGATTAATTTTGAAGTTCCGTATCGCTTTCAGTTTTGATGATCTTCATGAATGTCAACAGTGTTTTCACACCGATGATGTTGAAGGCTGTGCTCAGAAACGTAATTTGAAAATTCTCCGCTGATGACAATCCAACAAAGTAGCCTCTTAAGTGCTAATTAAAGACTAACAAAGAAAACCTTTTTGCTACATCGCCTTGGGGATAAAATACGAACTTGAAGGTGTTCAACATTTCCCGGATAATCCATTATCTAATTTTATCGGTTCGCCATTTTCAAGTTTCCGTTACAAAAAAAAAGTGCCGCGGGGATGGGGGCCGGTCTTGGGATCCTAATTTCATACTCCTTCGTCGCGTATTCGACCGCCGACCGATCTCTACTGAATGAATGATCGTCCGATCCAACCCAACCTTATCGACCCTGCACACCCTTCGGTTCACTTTCTCAAATTGTCATCGATCAAACCACTCTTGTCTCAAACCCCATGGCAGTAAGGTCTGCCCAGGATACGCAGCCACTGCGCCCGCAAGTTTATCATCGAGTTATCATCTCGTTGCCGCGTCGCTAGTCAACTGACGCTAGTGTTCGTTGCTGGCAAAGTGAGCGACGTATCACATCGGCAGGAAACTGTTTTCCGATGTTGTGAACTGTTATTTATTACAACCGTTTTAGATCTTTTCACGTCTTTTTTCTTAGTGTGAAGAGAACTGTAAGAATAGTAAAGAATAATTGGTAATTCGTTGAAAGTTTGTTTAAATAATAATAAAATTCGAAATGGTTCTGAGTCAACGGTAGAATCCAATTTTGATTCGAACAATATCAAACCTTATCAAACTCTGAGGTAGTCCAGACAACCGAAAGCTAATAACAAACAAAATGACTAACGGCTGCTTATCTTCAGGAGCACACGTTTCCGCCTCTTTCCATACTGTACATACGAAGGAGCTTGCAAGCTTTCACCATCTTTGTGCTCATGCTTAAGCGTTGAACAAATGGAAGCTACGTGTTGACAACGTGCTGGCATTGAGATAAGCGCTCAGTGTTTATCACCTCCAAGAAACCGTGCAAAGCTCAGGTGAAGGCGCTAGACAACCTCCAGCAGTAGATATGACATGAGTAGGTGATCAAGAAGGCGAGTTTACTACGGCAGCTGAAGGCTAAATAATAACCGGCTCTCATGTTATCTGCAGTGTCGGAATCTCCTTTACAACTTGCGCGAGCTCTGAGCACGACGAATGTAAAAAACTTCAATACGTTCACCGTCACGTTTCCCATATATCATGTCAGGGTGGACTTAGTTTTCAAGCTCGGCTTCCGTTTAACCGATGAAAAGAGTACGGTCGTGGTAATTGGTCACTTCAAACTGTCGCAATGATGGATGTCCGAGTAAATATCTGAAGTTACGAGGTTATTCCTTTGGACAGTCGCAGATACGGTGCCATGCTAACTTCAGCCGTAGATAAGGACACTCTGAAGCCCTTATACAGTTTAATTCTTTAAGTTTTTTATTGTTTTCGAAAAAACTATTCGGCATCAAGCAGGTAGATGAAGATGTGTTGCCCGACGAATGTAACATTTGTCGATTAAAATATTTAATCTTTACAGATCGGCGTTTGGAAATCCTGGCAGAAAGAGGGTCTGGATATCAAGGACATCGTGTGGCCGGGTGGATCTCATACTCCACCTCAAGGAGTGCCTGAAAAATTTCATCTCAAGATTACATTTCTAGAGGAACCACCTTACATAAATTTAGCATCACCCGACCCAATCACGGGAAAATGTTTAATGGACAGAGGTGTTTTGTGCAGAGTAGCCAAGGAGTCTGATATGATTGGGTGAGTCCAGATTTTCCATTAAAACTTACGCAAGTACGAAACATTTCTACCTTCTGCAATCATTGAAGTCTTCCTTCCCATCTGCACCCGGTGTAATTTTTCATTCTCATATCTCGCAACCGCATAACAAATAAATCCATTAAACCCGCATCACTTGTTATGCGAAAAATGTAGGCAAACTTTAAACTGCGAAGAAATTTTCGATGCAAATTTACTCGACTTGATTGAAAATTGAGGAGCGAGGTGCTCGGGGCTGTGTCAATTGCTCAAGTAATCAATTTATCGCCGAGTGATCACGCTTTCACGCTTTTCTGCGAATTACTCATTACACTCACCGATGCCTTAGGATTTCAGATGAACATAAAAATAATAATAATAGTAATAATAAACCAGAGCAAGTTCACTACGAATTGAAAACTCGTACAACGTGACGCTTACATGTGTGTGTTATTCTTCTAGATTTTTTTTTGTCTTCACCATTTAATTAATTTTGTAAAGCAAGCCGCCCACATTACATGAATACGAGAATAATCTCCGCTCAGTTATTTAATTTAAAATTGTAAATAGATAAGTGCAACGGTGGTTATAATTAAAACGGACAAATAATGAACAACAAGCAACAACGTTACATACGGTAATAACGTCCAACGCGATACGTTCAGTGGTTAACTTAATTGAAACGATGTAATATAACCTCAGCTTAGAAATTTAATTTTCCACACTGCAAGCGAGATAAAATATTACTAAAACAGGCCGCGCTATAACCGCAAAGCGTAAAGCTGCACCTACCTTCATTAAAGGCATATCAGCATCGTTTACTCCGACATACTGGGTGATCCACTCAAAACTGATCCCAACGCCTATTCGCTTTCCAATACCGTCGAACTTCGGTCATCACGTAACGTTGTTATCAACCCCTCGCAATTGTTTCAATTAAAATGTTATCCAGGTAAAAAAAAAAGAAAAAAAAAAACACTAATTGGTGCCTTTGGTGAGATGTTCGGTAAGAATTTTTGATGAATAAGGTCATAGATAAGGTATATATCCAGATGCAGGGATACCAGGAACGTTCCTTTAATTAACACTGTTAACTAAGTTTCCATGAGATTCACCCTTCTAAGAACACCTCCTTTTTAGACAACCCAAAGGGTCTGACCCTCCTGCTTCTGTTAACTCAACTCTATTAACCGTTCCCTGGTAGTAAGATTTTGTCTTGTGAACGAAATGAAACCAAAATGAAAAATAGGGAGGATAGTAGTTCAGCTAGCAACGGACAGATAAACTAAAAAGAAAGAAAAAAAAAACTTTATTAAATAAAAAGAAACAAAACGATCAATTTTATCTTCTATCTCCTTCCAGTATAGGCACATACAATATCAGCAATAGAAATGAAAAAGTTCTGGAGTATAAGGTAGAAAACCTGGTTCAGGTTTATTGGATTTATCTTGTATTATATATCTACCGTGGAACAAATAAGACGAATAAGCTTTGAAACGAAACACGCTGTGAATAAACCGACGGGGCTTTTTTCTTTTCGTCCGATTGAGTGAAATTATATTTCACACCCAAAAAAACATTGCTTTTTTTATCCGCGAGCTTTTGTGAAGAACCGTTCATTCTCTTTTTTCTTTCCTTCTTTCTTTCCATTTTTTCCCCATCGTCTTTCATTTATCACATGGCTGTAATTGTAGTGTAATTAAAACTTTGTTAAAATAGGAAATGGAAAAATGAATTGACGCAGTAATTCTAGCGCTCCGTTTTCAGCCACCAATGGAAAAAAAAAGACTTTTCTTTTTTTTTTTTCAAGCACTATTCGACGGGATAAAACAATCGGCGAGCAGGTATTTCCTGGTGGCAATTAACGAGGCAATTCTTTAGCTCAGCTCATATTTCAAGTCTTAGCTTCGTTCCTTAATTATTTTTTATCGCACGAAGCTCGAACCTCGACGTTGGTACTTTGCCCAATAAACTGTGTTCTCTTAAGTTGATTTTATACTGATATACCAGAAGTACTATACCGGCGAAGATTTAATCTGATTGAAACGGATTGTCGACGTTATTTCATT
This sequence comes from Athalia cordata, assembly GCA_963932425.1. Classification (NCBI taxonomy): domain Eukaryota; kingdom Metazoa; phylum Arthropoda; class Insecta; order Hymenoptera; family Athaliidae; genus Athalia; species Athalia cordata. The sequence goes on along the minus strand of OZ010626.1, from coordinate 29,729,648 downwards.
AGTTTTACTCGCCCGATGCATTAGGGTCAACCAGAACTTTCAGGATATCCTCCCTGGGGCGTAAAGGGTGAACTATGGTGAAGGAGTCTCTTCTATTTCTTGTGATTCACCGTTTACTTGGTGTTACTTTTTTCAGACAACGACAAATCGAAATCCTCACGTAAGCTCAACGAACGAAGGATTCGATTTTTTTTACTTTCTCCTTTTTTTTTTCAACCAATATCCACCGGTAAGCCACCAGGTTCCCGATACACCTTACCTAACCGATAAAACAATTTTTTGGTATGCCTTTAATAGGACAACGTTTGTTATACTTTTCCCATGGTAAATTGCTTCTTGAAATAGCGCGATAAAACGCGTTGTAGTTGCTGTTATAAAATTTTGCTGACGGGTACTTCGGAGGTTCGGAGAACATGAGCTAATACAATAAAATATAATCTAAGTATAATACAGTACGATGTACGGAATTGATTTTTTATTTCATTTTTATTGAATTTTCCTAAGGTGATGATGAATTCTATTTGACAAGCACCTTTTTACATTTTTCTAGAACATAAAATAAGAGTTGTGAAGAAAAATTTCAAGTCAAGACAAGGCGCCATATTTCTTGACGGAAAACATATTTTAACGCCATTTTGTTGAAGTATGTAAAGAATTGGTGTTTAGCGGAACTCGCGGCTCTTTTTTTTTTGTTCTTCTTCCTCTTTAGTTATAAGTAAAGATCGATTGGTGGTGTTGAGTGACAGCGGTCGTATACGTCAAAAAGTCTTTGCGGCAAGTAAAAGAGTCGCAGTTTCTCACGCCCACAGTTACTCTTGCAAACTATCCTGGATGGCATGGAGTTATGACGTCGTTACTGAAAAAAAAGAAGGAACGAAAAAATGAAAGAAATGTATCGTAATAGAAAGAGGAGAATATGCCACTGTAGCAAATTGAAAGGAAGCAATGAACCAGGGCGATAACTTCTTTGCAAAGCTGAGACGAAAAAAAAGAACAATAAACAACATAAAACGTCAGAAAATCTTTCACTCTTCGTCACTTACAGGAACTTTTTACCTTTAAGTGAAATATTTTAGAAGAGACGAGATTCTTTTTATTTTGTTCCACTTCTTTCTTAGCTATATAAATCTTCATTGATCGCCTACGTGATTTTCACTTGATCTCTTTATACGTTTAATTCGAGTCTCACTCGAAAATTTATAACTCCGGGCGAATGTATGTAATCCTTGGCTTTGGAAAGAGACTGTATTTTTTTAACACATTTCAATAAATCCAGAAAGAAAAGAAAAAACACAGAATGAGGATAGGGAGTCTGTGGATCACGTTAAGCTCATGCAACTGGAATTCAGTAGTACCTTAATCCGAAAATAATGAGTTTTTTTTGCTAAAAAATACATTACACATGCACGGAAGTTTCCGGATAGTGAAAGCGGTGAGACCAGGTTCTGCTTTCCTGAGAAATGAAACGATCCTTCTATATTTTAATCCAGCAGACCTGTCGCTCGCCGGAAACTCGAAAATTCTTCGGAGAGACGATGAAGCTTGGAACGTGATGCAGTAAACTTTAATCAGCTTTGACTTACGCTTTCGTCGTCAAAAGATTTGTAATTTTTATCCAACATTTCCGGTTTCCCCAAGGAGTCTTACTGGGAATCAGACCTCCGGATCTTCGGTGAAAAATAAAATCCTGCAATTAAAATTGATGAGATAATAAAGAACCATTGGGACAATTTTTCTCAGCATGATAAAAAAAAGAAATTTCCTTTCTTTGTGTCCCTGGACAATGACGCTCGATTTGTCAAGGGGCCGCGGAGAGGCGGGAAGAGTTCTTGCCAGTTTTGAAACGACTTTAAAAGTTTAGAAAAAAATAGTGTAGCGTCTGACAAGAAGACTTAACATCGTTACCACACAAAACCAATAACTTTGAGGGTAAACATCGCGTCAAATATAAAAGAAGAAACCAAGATAAATGAGTTGGCGCCGCGAGATGAGAGAGGAAGTGGTGTCGTGGAAGAGAAAAGGAAACTACCAAGGTAAATGAGAAGTGATAGTGAACAGCCCTGTGCGTACGTATATATACAGGTACAGTAACATAGCGGCAGAAAAAAAAAACAAGAAGGGAGAGTGAAGAGAAGGAAGGATATTTTACGGGTGCAGTATTATAGTCCCGCGAAGGGTGGAACTTATGGTGAATCTAATTTAACCTGAGCCGGCAGGCGTGAACATCTAATTCATCAATTTCCTTGCGGTTGTATGCGACACTTCTATGAGATGCAAAGTGAGACGAATCGCAAGGAATCGGAGCATGAGAAGTTTTAAAATGCGGTGCAATTTGAAAATGGAACGTTATTTTATTTTATTGATTTACAAGGGGAAAAAGTCTACACTTTAAACTTAACTCGGAGCAAACTTCGATTAGATTTTATACTTGGTCACTACTGAAATACCGTACAGATGTAGATTAGAAATGTAAATTGGAACATCAGGGGACGCCTGAAAAATTTTCGGAGCAACTTTATCTCACAATCAGTTATTCGACCAATTCTATCAAGGAATCATTCAGAAAAAACGAGGTTTTCGTTGGAAAAGGTGAACCGAAAACTAACCATTCCTAATTGTAAGTCATGGCAGGCTTTCAAGTCACGTTGTAACATATCTAAGAAAATAAATTGCAAATTCTATCGGAAATGCAAGTCATGGCTTTCCATCTAGTAAACGTATAATATGAGCAGATTTGCAACGAAATCCCATAATACGGGAATTTTCGATCTTTTTGCTCCTCCTGTCATATAATCATATTCTCTCGATGAAATTTTCCGTACGTTCGCATCCGTCCGTCCCGTTATTCTATCCATATAGTATCCCATTCGTGGTTCGTTCAACCGCACATTTTGTTCTAGGTACCCTAGAATTGTCAACCCCTAGATATCCATAGGTATACTCTTACGTTTGAAAGTAAATTCAGTATCTATATTCCACGTCGACGCGTTCAAAAATATTTATCGTTGTCTTCGACCGACGGAAGGCCTTGAATACAAAACAGCTGTATGTGCGTGAACCGTCTGTGACGTCACGGTCAACCATCCCTAGTGAGGCAAAAATAAAAAGTCACAAAAGATTCGGGAATAGTACGACGAAAAATATTCACGTAATGCATATGGTTACGATAAGAGTCAAATGGCTTTTTATTATAATTTATAATTAAAAATTTGCGTTTGACTTCGACAGGATTTTTGTTCAACTATAGCGGCGCTCTCGGAACACCTCCGAGAAATGAAATATCGCGCGAATATCGAAGTCTGGGGAAAGTATTCTAGGTATACACGAAACATATATGTGGGGAAAAAAACTCTTCGGGATGATTGGATTTTCGGTTGTCAAGGAATTTGGTTCTATACACGAATGTGTTCACGTTTGAATAATTCAAATCGGATTTTCAGATTATTCTAAAATCTCTGTGGAGAATAAAACCTGCAACTCCATAAAAGAAGATGTAATTTCATATATTTTAAAATCAACATTTACAGTGAACGCGGTGATTACAAATTTTCAAACAAAATCAAACCGATATACTTAACGCTAAAAAAAAACATGCCACTGTTCTTGACTATCGGAATTCGTAGACCGAGCTGTTCGCAAATCATTATATTAAAGCAAATACATAAATCAGTTTCCCGAAGTGTAAAACTTTTGTCATTTGTGGTCGAGGAAAGCGAAAGGGATCATTAATATTCCTACGAGTAGTAGTAGTTTATTTGAAGCTTGCAGTAATTAGTGGTTGCTGTACCTGCTTTGAGTTCAAAGCATAATCACTTTATTTTCATCAGTTTTATAATCCCGATTTCAGTGAACGTTTTCAACGAAGTCAAATAAAAAACTGTCTGAATTTTGGCTGGATAAAAAGCAAATTTTCAAATTCTTCCGTTCATTAATATTGTCTGACTGATGATTTTCCGCTAAACTTATGAGTTTATTTTCTCACGATTATATGGTACAGTCTTCGTCTTCTAAATTTGCTGTTACTAAAGCCGCTGTATAGTTTAATGCCGGTCCCAGCTGGGGTTGAAACAAGTTGACTCAAAACTATAGAACTTTGTGACTAAGAACTTTAATTAGCGCAGTTACCGTCAACGGCCGGATGTCTCCTCTGATTTCACCGACTTGTGTCCTGAAGCGTCAATCTTGAAACTACTAAATTCTGTAGACCTTACAAAATTATACAAACTATTCCAGCCGTACGTTCAATTGTCAACGATGCCTCTGTTCACATTTTTCACCCCTTTCATCTCACATTGTTACGATTCACCCTGCAATATCTCAAATTCCCGATCGACTTTTCCGTACATTGCGAACATACAAAGAGAAAGAAACAAGAAAAGCGAATATTTTTTGAAAATCAATTTCCTTAAGAAAGATTTCAAAGTCAGTTAACCGCTATTGAACTAAATTAGTTCACTCGAATAGAATCAACGTGGTAAAGTATATGTTTTTCAAACTAATCGTTTTAAGGCAATAAAAAGAACAAACATCAAAGAAAATAAGGATGTGAACGGATGGAAAAAAGAGGGGAACCTTTTACCGATGCCTTTGGGAAATATGAGCTTGACCTTATCCAACAGGCACGTTTTTTTCTTCTTCTCTTACTGCCGCTTAAATGACTTCAAAGATATATTTCCAAGAATTCTTTAATACGGTAGAAATACCGCAGTTTTTTGCTATCCTACGGATTTAACGAAAATCGTGCGAAGTGAGAAGTGGACCTTTGTGTTGCGCTATCGAGGATTAGAAGGGAGATGGAAAAAGGAGGGGCGGGAGGGGGGGGGAGGTAGAGAATTTGATAAAGCTCCATCAGCGAATTGGCGAGAGTTTAATTAAACCATGTACCGTAACCGTCGACCAGAGTCGAAGAATGAAGAAGGAACAAATACAAAAATGCGAGACAGACGGGCGTCGAGTACAATAGGATTGTGAGCACAATGCCATTTGAGCGAAAGTTTTATTTTCGGATTCCCGTGCTGAGCGAGGGAGTTTATATTGTAACCTTTAAATTGTCTAATAAAGAATACCTTCTATCTTTGGTATCTCATTTTGGTTTCAATAAAAAAAAATTTAATTTCTCTTGAAAAGTTGCACCACGCTACGCCGTTATTTATCTTTGCAATATCGTGTTTTTTTTTTTTCGGGGTTTTCAATTACAATTTGAGCATTTAAAGCATTCGTTCACGAAATATTAAATTTCATTTTGCTCGTTATACTCTCAATAAAAATAAACAGTTGAATACAAATTCCGGACAGGAGAAATGAATCTGACAAATATGAGTTTCAACATTTCCCACCTCCCGGATCGAAGTCGAAAGCAGTCGTTAGAATTCGAATTAATATTATTCAGGTTTTAATCTCAAATTGTCATCGGATTTTATCCTCATAGCGAGGTTAATTACAGCGTATCTCTACTCCAGAAGTTTAATTGGGATCCATAATCCTAATTAGAACCATTCGAATGCTATACCCTACCGGTATTAGTTTCAACTGATCTAGTTACAATACTGCTCTGTAAACAAGAAATTGGTTCGTTTCACTTTCCAAATTAAAAAAAAAAGAAACAAAAAAAAACATGGAAACGAACGAGTAACCATTAAAATTTAGCAATGTTACCACATCATGTTACCGCATCGTCATTAAAAAATTACAGAACTTTTGAAAGGGTTTGAACTTCACAACACCAAGTAGAACGTCAGAATCAAATCATTAGATGGAAAAAAAAAAATGAATTGGTTCAACTTGGGTCAAAAGTACCACGAACTTGGATAAGATGTAAAAGTTTTTGTCCCACTATCCAGAATTAGTTGCATCAACTAATTAAGGTTGGCTTACTGATTTAGCAGTGGGGATCACTGATAAAGGTATATAACTACCGGATATTAATTAAACTACATCTCGTCGGACATCTCATCATCGGTGAACTTGTCAAAAGCGCATTCATGCTTGGAACGTCAAGTGAATCGGTGGATTACGTAACTGATGAAACTACCACCTCGATGTATATCCATATTTTGATCGAATCATAATGGCTACGAGTTTGAATAGAGGTGTACCTATTTTGTGATTTAATCAATTGTAAAATCAATCCATATGCAGCGGATATTTGTTTTTTGATATCTAGTGTGTCCAATATTTGATGATCATTTTTTGAGAATAAATCCATATCATTTGTTACAGTATCGATCTTATGGAGGCTCATAGAAACGAAAGCTTTTTCCAATGCTGTAGTGGATTCTGCATCGATTTACTTGAAAAATTTTCTGAAGAACTAGGTTTTATCTACGAACTCGTCAGGGTAGAAGATGGAAGATGGGGTACTCTAGAGGTAAATCCATCCATAAAAGACATTATTGTTTTGAATTGATTGAAATCTCGATCAACACTCTGTCGTTAAAGTTTACACAAATTATGACAACATCCTTAGTAGGGATCTAATCGATGCTACACATTGCGAAAGCGTCTCATATAGTGTTTCACCTACTTATTCGTAGAATGGCAAATGGAATGGACTAATTGCTGACCTGGTGAACCGAAAGACCGACATGGTGATGACGTCTTTAATGATAAATTCGGAACGGGAGGCTGTAGTTGATTTTACAGTACCATACATGGAAACTGGAATCGCAATTGTGGTAGCCAAAAGAACTGGGATCATATCGCCCACAGCATTTTTAGGTAAGTTTTAAAATTTCATCCGATGCGAAGGACAGAGACCACCGGAATGTACGGATCTCACGCTATGGTTTTAACAGATCGTCTTCATTGAACTATTTCGATCAGATTTCACTGCCATATCATCCTTCGACGACGTACGAAACTCTTAACAATCCCCAATCCTCGAAGTGTTTGCACATTAAATCATGCCCTGATCATATTTTCGTGGGCATCTAGATGTCAGACGACACAAGAAGTTACGTCGCTAGACAATAAAAAACAATTAAAAACCAGCCGTTTATATGATCCTAATTGTGGGAGTCTCACTCTTTCAATTGTACGAAAACAAATTTATATAGATACAATGCAACAGTTGATCGATCATTCTACCGAAGCCATATGCCTGTCGGAAACTACCTCATTAGATTAGACTTCTATTAATTATCTCTTAATGACTGACTCATCGACACACCGAATGTTTACCCCACTATGTTTGTTTGTTTAATTATCTGGGATCAGGTAACACCAAGAATAATTCAGTCTGTTTTCTAACGTGAAATCGAGTGTAGCATCGAATTGAAAATTGATATTGCCAGATGTGAGAAGAGCAACGAAATTTGTTATCGAATCATCCATTTCCATCGTTCATTTTTTTTTTTATTCTTCTTTTTTTTTTGAATTTGTTCCAGAACCATTCGACACTGCTTCCTGGATGCTGGTGGGCTTGGTTGCCATTCATGCCGCAACATTGATGATATTTTTATTCGAATGGCTTTCACCCTCTGGTTTTGATATGAAGGTAAACCCTTCCAGCGCTCCGCAAAAACTGGTACCTTTCATTTTGCTTCTTATTAAATTTTCTCATCGCCTCACTATTTTTCACCTTTCACCGTCTTTCACTATCAATATCATTCTTTCTATCTATCTTTCGCTCTATCTAATTTTCTCCACTCTCTATATCGTTTCTTACTACATCTTACCTCTTCTATCGGACTATGTGCCTCATAAAAATTGACTTCCTTCCTTCATTCGTTCTTACGACTTGATACAATAAACCACCTGTTCATACTCTCGACATTAGAAAATATTTTCCACCTCATCAATGTAGTTATAGCCGGTGAAAAGTGTCTACAGCAACGTCTGCTATAACTCCTGGCAAACCAGCAGTAAAAGCTGAAACAAATTTTTATACATTTGAAGTTGTACAAAATTATTTTGAATTCAATTTTACATAGATTTTGAAAGCTGGGATGATGCCACGTTTAGAATTTATTTTAGACAAGTTTCATCACGCTCGTTACATATTGGCCACGGATGAATAGCAATCATTGCACTTTTCTCCGTATAATAGATAACATTTCCTCACCTACGAATATACTTTGAAAATAAACCTACCTAACAATTTATGAGTTGTGACGTAATTACCGATTCCTGATTGTCACTTGTCAACGTCTCGCCCTGGTTCCTTTGCATCCAAGATCTGGCATGGGTTGATTATTTGATCGTATATCATACACTTTGTGACTTTCATATATTTTGCACTGTTATGTCATTTTATTGTAAAAGTAAGTTCACGATTGAGTGACACTAGTACACCAGCAAAAAAGTTGGGTGTTCAATTATTTTTGCTGTCTAACCAGTTGTACATATTTCTATGACGGATCAAAGGTTGTTTTAAAAGTTTTTATGTGAGTTAGGTAATGTTTCACTGTACGCACGGTCTTTGCTGTTCACTTTTAAAGTTTTTGAAGATATTAAAAGTTTACATATTTTCATGCATAGGTAATTTATTCAATTATTCACTCACGAGGTGATACGACAACTTGTGTCAGGGAAAAAGGTTTCCATTCGAAATCGAACAAAATTGTTTGTGTTAACGATGTGTAGCAATAGCGATAAGATATTGATTTCTAAATAAATGAACTATTTGAACGACTCGCACCGGTTTTGTTTCAGTTATCAGTGTCACAGTTGAATCCCTCGCCAAATCACCGCTTCTCATTATTTCGGACTTACTGGTTGGTTTGGGCTGTACTTTTTCAAGCGGCGGTCCACGTCGATTCGCCCAGAGGATTTACCGCCAGGTAAGTCGTCGTGTGATGCAACCTACTAATCCACGCTACAGAGCTGTAAATATAACGCGAAGAAACAAAAGATGTGTGTATTCAAAGAGATCTTTTCATCTGTTCGTCACCCCGGGCGTGAATGAAAAGCGGTTCGTTTTCGCAAACAGTTTTTTTTTTTCATTTGTATTTTTTTCTTCATTTGCACACACGTGGTGAATGGAAGTTTTTCAATTTCACTACCGGGAAAAAGTTTCAAACCATTTCATATAGCAGCGATTTCGCATTTCTTCTCTGTTGAAGTTTTCTTTTTTTTTTTGTTTTCTGAAGGTTCATGACCAATGTTTGGGCTATGTTTGCTGTCGTATTCCTTGCCATATACACTGCCAACTTGGCAGCTTTCATGATCACGAGAGAAGAATTCCACGAGTTCAGTGGTGTCGACGATCATCGTTTGGCCAAACCATTTTCCCACAAACCAATGTTCAAATTTGGTACGATACCTTGGAGCCACACCGACAGTACTATCGCAAAATACTTCAAGGAAATGCACGCCTATATGAGGAGTTTTAATAAAACAACCGTCTCAGAAGGCATAGAGTCCGTCATCAGCGGGTAAGTTTCTGTCATTTGATTGAATCAGTGATTATTCCTACTCGATTTATGGCAACTTGTTTTTACAAACAAAAGTTTTAGTTTTTTCCTTATGAATAATTACGATCTTCTGTGAAGTATGAATGATAATTAGACATTCTTACAGTAAAGCCCGCGAAAAATCCCTCCCTTCAGAAAACGTTTATAATGAGGGAATTAAGACTAGACTGATACCTCTACTTGGAATGTAAAATACCCCCAAAATTATGAGATATATTCAAAAACTGCACTCACCAAGTTCAGTTATCGCATCCTCGTACCAAATCCCGCTTTTAGAAGTTGCGCGAACTTTAAAGCCTGCGTGGATTTTACCGTTGGCATTAAAACAGAGTATTGGAAAAGCAGTCGATATCTAATTAAACTTTATAAGCCTCCGGCCGGCTAACTAATTTTAAGCTGTGGTCAGACAGATATTTCACCGTAAAACTGAGCAAGAGAGTCTCCATAGCCGATATTGATTGTGGCTACTGGTTTGTTAAACCGCGTTTAAGCGATCCAATTTATTTCCATAATGATGATTATTATTTTTTAATTTTTGTTATTAGTTTCGCTCACACCGTGTAACTTTCATTTTGCTGTCGATAACCCAAGCGCGCGAAGGGAACGGAATTTTTACAATAGTCTGCTGAAATTCTGCTTCTCATTTTCTGGAAGAACCTAAGTGCGAATTAGCATGATAACGTTCTATAATACCATTTCGCCAAGGGGATGATATTCATAGACTGTGCTCGCTTGTACGATAACGAAACGTAATTTCAAGCTCGTTCTTATAGAGACATGGATGCTTTCATCTACGATGGGACGGTATTGGACTATCTCGTTGCACAGGACGAGGACTGCAGACTGCTTACTGTAGGTTCATGGTACGCCATGACCGGGTATGGGTTAGCCTTCTCTAGGAATTCGAAATACGTCCAGATGTTCAATAAACGGCTCCTAGACTTCAGAGAAAACGGTAATATACAACGTTCGTAGAATATGCTGTCAGAAATTTACGTTTACAATTAATTTTATCGTTAGAATATATTCATTTTGAAATTTTCTGCTAATACAGTACCGCACAGCGCCGGTATGCAGTGTGAACAGAACAAAGAGGAAACGGTTATCAAACGTGTACATGATTTCGGTTTATTTACAGGCGACTTGGAAAGATTGAGAAGATATTGGATGACTGGAACGTGTAAGCCTGGAAAGGAAGTTCAGAAGAGTAGCGATCCTCTGGCCTTGGAACAATTTTTAAGTGCTTTTCTTCTCCTGATGTGCGGAATTTTATTAGCAGCGGTATTGTTGCTCTTGGAGCACCTCTATTTCAAATATGTCAGACACCATTTGGCTAAAAGTGATAGAGGGGGGTGCTGCGCTCTCGTCAGTCTGGTAAGTTAATCCAAACAACGTTTCTCGTCAGAATGTGAGGCGTCGTATATCTAACGTCAAGTCAAATAATGTTTACGGCTTGAGAATTTCGAAAATTTTACTCTGACCTACGCCAAGTACACTATCTCCATTTCGTTCGTGCGACTCGTAGTATCTTTATTTGTTCATTTATTTTTTTTAATTCCAGAGCATGGGAAAGTCCTTGACATTCCGAGGCGCAGTCTACGAGGCTCAGGATATTCTGAGACATCATCGGTGTCGCGATCCAATTTGTGACACTCATCTTTGGAAAGTGAAGCACGAATTGGACATGGCAAGAATCCGGATAAGGCAGTTGGAAAAGGATCTTGAAGCTCATGGAATCAAGCCCTCACAAGCCAAGTACGTTACTGAAAGTTTTCATTCATATTTTCTCCAAATATCTCGTAAACACCGACTCCAAGCATTCCGATCAGAGCGAGAGGATAATTTTTATCAACGTAATATTTTTTTTTTTTCGTAAAAGACCCTTCGGTGGTGCGATAAATTATATACTCAATCAATCGTAATTTAGCGCCCTCAACTATAGATGATATTTTTTTATCTCTTTAAGTTCTGGATTACAAGAATTTTTGTAGTTCCAATAGAAATGTTTATTACATCACAAGTGGGTCTGATCCACTTCTAAGATAAATGGGTACGATTCTTGGTCGATCTACTCGAACATTTGGTTAAATTAGGGCCGTTGTGTTTCATTTTTTTTCTCAATTTGCAAAAAAAAAAAAAAATTCGGATGAACTCCAGAAAACCACGTTACGGAATTAGCAGTGAGATAAAGAAATTCGCATGATGCCAGATTGACAGTTTCCTGTATTTATTATAATATTATCCTCTAATTACACTTAAGGTCGTCGCCTACTGTATTTTTTTTTCAAATTTATTTCTCTTTCAAAAGCTAGATTTCGAGCAGTCGCGTTTCGGTATATTGTTTATCAACTCGCAGTGAGCAACGGCCTTAAGATTAAACCTACTTTCGATCACATTTAAAATTGAGTCTTGTTCGCACAGCATGCAACCACCCACTGATATATTGATATATTATGTATCATACTTTTTCTTCTTCTATCCTCCATTTATTCTTTTCTTTATTTATTTTTTCATATACTGTCTAATGAATTGGCTTACGTAATAATTGGTTATTTGCAAAAGAGAAACACTTCATATGCAACACTGCCATGAAGGGTGTAAGAGAATATAAGCTTGGCCAAATACTATCAGCTACAACGTCAGTCGGGTTTTCAAGGATTTTACTGGACAATCAGAATCGCACAATTCATAAATCAAATTGAACGTAATTATTGATCAAAAAACGCTTACACCCTTGATTAAACTTAAACTATATAGAGACCACATAACAACAAAAACTATTACAACATCTGAACACAGTAACTTAGAGTAAAACAGCTGAGCTTGGTAATTTGAGCAATGTAAAAAAAATATATATCCTAGAACACTTCCAGCAGTCTAAATTATTATGATGTTCAAATTATCCTCGTATAAATATGACCGCCTTGAATTGGGACGTTATATAATCCTGGAAAAATGTTGGAAAAGTATTATCCATTCAATTAAACGTCTCATGAATTTTTTTTGCGCCCATATTACCATCGCTTATAAATAGAAGACTATCGATACCGATTCGTGACTAGGCGGCAAGCATATATTACCTCGTGCATTTTGAACGGCTTCAAAACAACATGTAATTATTTTTCATCTGCACAATCGTAAAGAAAAGACAAAGAAAAAAGTAAAATTAAATGAAAGACATGGATATCAGACGAGGAATTTAAAACGGATCGAATTTAAATGGCGAACGGCAATATGAGGAGACAAGGGTACGGTGGTGGGTCTACTAGTAGCTGGTAGAGTAGGTAACAGATCGTCATCGGGTTCTTTAAGGAGGAAACCGGGAAAACTTGGCTGGTGGAGAGGATGCCTTCCGAGAACGGACGACTCCCACCCCCACCCTCCATTTGCGGTGGAAGCCCCCCACCCACTACCCCCGTACTTCGATTCGTAAGTTGCCACTGTAGAGAAAATCGACGAGGGAGAACGAAAATTCAGGGAAGAACTCACAAAACAGAAAAAAGAAACATCAACAAAATTTCGTTTCGAAATCAAGAAATCGATTGAAAGTGGGCCTATCTATAAAAAAAAAAATTAATAAAAGAAATCACGAAATAGAAGTTGGAATGCACTTGCCGATTCACATCATTCTTCTCTCTGTTTCATAGTCAATTTCCTGTACGGCACAAACATAAAGCACGACACTGTGCGACATATTATTTTTTTATATTTCTTTTTTTCATCCGAATATAACTCTCTGTAGTTAAAGAACTTTAACAATAGCTCAGATCCTAAGGCTATCGCACAAAGGTGTAGTAAAACTGAGCCGAAAGGGCCATTTCGCTTTGGTCTGGAGGCTTATGAACGGCTTTTGACTCCGAGTGACCCATGCTGTAACTGAAATGAACTTTTACGTCTCAAACTTTTTCAACGACCATATTATTATCAACGTTTCAGAATTGAAAATACATTCGTGGTAGTTGTCAAAATTTTCGCCGCCATCATTGTTACCGTTGACTCGAGATAATTCGAAATTTTTGTCGTCTTCGCCGTCGTTTTCGAAATCACTTTAAAATTTCTAGAAATTTTATCAAAACTGCCTCTCATAGTTGAAACGATAGGCCCTTTTTCTTCATCTCAAGCTTCATTTTCACTTTGTTAGTTTCATATGCTCATGCGTTGAAAAATACGGTCAATCACATTGAGATCTCCACGAATTCTTCCCTGTAATGTACTTCTCGATTAGAAATATCGCGCTCAAATTTACGACTCAATGATCAAACGTACTTCTCACAAACGTTGGGTTGTTCAGCGTGCGGAGCAAAAATACGTTTTGATTCAAATCTCCTTTACTTTCGAATCTAATTTCGAAACATTCACAACCACAAAGTATAATTTGAGCGTGATTGAATGATTCTCAATAACGCTTAGTGTCGTAGTAATGTGTTAGTATAGCTGCTTAGCTTTTAGGCTAGGAATATTTATTATAAATATTGAAATTTAATCGCATGGCATGATTAATAAATCCGGACGTAATTATGAAACGTCAATTATGGAATAGATATACATAAACATGTATATATGTATTCTGAAATCATTCTATTTTTTTTTCTAACATAATATTCTTTTCTCGCATATATACATACCTCAACTTTGAGCACACGCATAAAATCTATAACATAAGAGTCAATTTCAATATCGTGGAACAATTTTTGTTTTAAATTTCATTTTCATTAAATCATGCATGTATTCAAAAAAATATATAAAAAGGACAATTTTCGTTAACTCCGTTAGGCAAAAAACTGAAAAACCAAAAAAATTAATAGTATGGTATTAAGCAATAACGTCTTGACCAACGTTTTTCAAAAAATCGTGCAGTCTATATATTTTTATAATGTGAGTCACGCTTCACATTTTCGCAATAGTTTAAAAAAAATGTTTTCTTCGGTTGAGACGTTTTTGCTTATTACCGTCCAATAAATCGTAAAAAGGGTCAAATACAAGTGCATGAATGTGTGTGTACATTACAGGTACATATTTATATTCACATACCTACTCGTCGAAATTCCAATCATGTCAGGCAACGGCATTCCGATGGTATCGATTTTCAAGAATACGATTAACTTTTTTTTTTGTCGTTTCAATTTTAATTTTAATTTTTTTCCATCAGATTCGTCGACGCCGTGGAAGTAGCAAGGCCGAGAGATATGACAAGGAATCACGTAGCGAGTACGGAATACGCAGAGAGATTTTTTCCGACGGAAATTTATAGGTAATGTTTTTGCTATTTCATATACCAAATTTACGTTTATGGGGTCCTAAAGTTAGGGTAGTTTTTTTTTTGATTCTATTGAAATACGCTGTTCGAAAATGATATGGTTACTTAGACGCTGGTCGGCTTAAAAAATTGCGAAAAAATGAAATTGCACTGACGTTAGGGCCCTCGAACCTTATTTTTCTAAAATAGATCAAATTCGATTAAAAGTAATAGTGAATTGTCACAATCTAGGATTTCCGAAGACAGAACAGCGAGGACTGAAATAGCAGAAATGGAAACAGTTCTGTGATGTTAAAAAACACAAAAAAAAAAGAAATTTCAAATCCATCGACAACACTTGTACATAAAGACCACCATATTGAATAAGATATGAATTCGTTATTTGTGCTTTTATCTGAAGTTAACAGAGAAGTTGGGTTATCTTATGAATATCAAAAATTCACTCAATTTCGAATTTTTAAAGTTGAAAGACAAAATAATAATAATATTTTCACTACACATTGCACCCCGTCATAATTATACGAACAAAATGTTACAATAATAATAATTTTGGCGTTGATAAAAACGGATCGTTATGTGGGCTCACCAAAGATAACCCTCCGCCTCATAACTTTTTTGTGTATAATAAAAAAAAACGTCGGTAGCACGGAGTGCCAATAAAGTCCAGATCCGAATATGGAGTAAGAGGCTAATTAATTCTCCGGGAAACAGATCGTCTGACAATAGTGACATGAATAGTTAAAGAGTTAACGACAATTTCTGGTATTTTTATTGGCTCTCCGAATCACACAATGTGTGCCCATAAAATAGAGGATAATATCGTATACATATATATGTATATATATAATACAATAATATATTTGAATACGCACGGCGAGTACGAAATTCGAATTTTACTTCGTCGTTGGAATTACCATGACATACAAATATAACAGCAATGAAGAAAAAAAGAAAAAGAGAAAAAAAAAACTAAACAAAAAAAAAGGAAAAAATAACCTAAACATTTTACTACATAGTTAGGCACCGACAATGCAATATTTAGTATTGATGACGAATGATTTGTAAAACATAAATAGTTAAATACATTATATTTGTAAGCAATTTAATCTACAGACAGAACAAATGAAACAAATCTAAAGAAATTGATCAAAAATTAGTTATTTATGTGACAAGAAATTGAAAAAAGAAAGAAAACAACAAAAAAAAAAATGAGAATAACGAATAATGAAAAATCATACTACTAAACATTATGAATTAAAATTGATGTGTATCATACTAAATAAATATTAAATTTAAATATACGTCACAGAATGTAACTATAAAATACATATACATATACATTATATATATATATTATATATATATTATATATAGGTTTAAGAGTAAATATTCTAAAATTTACTTTCAAGGACGTAACATGCTCAACAAACCAAAATTTCAATAGGTTTGTATCAGTGATTAAAAACTCAAAATTCTGTACAATTCTCATATAAATTATATCTGAATTGATTCGTGTGATGTGTTTACCAGAATCGGTTTTCACCTGATGGAACAGGTAAACTCTCTGAAAAGGGCTCGCTGTTCAGTTTTCATTACGAATTTATCAATTCTGTTTTCAAATTTTCCCTGGAACCGCTTAATTAATAGTCAAAACGCACGTCAATTTGTTTGGCAAAGGTATACGTTTAGCCTCATCGTTGATATGGATGTAATTATAATCCTGAGAATCACTGTTTTCAAATTTTGACAATGATGGTATGTTGAAAAATGAAGGCAAAAACTATTGTACATATTGTTTGTCCGGTATTTTCAGAGATAAAAGTAATAGGGGTCAGGGGGGAGGCGGAAAACGACAAACTCTTGTACAATTGGTAGGATAATTTATGAAAAAAAGAAGAGAACAAAAAGAAAAAAAAAAATAAGAATGATAAGAAATCCTAATATGTGTAGTATAGCCAAAGCGAATGAAATTGAGATTTTAAATATGCTGTTATCGGAGGAAACGTTGTTACTGTTGTTGTTAAAGATAATAGTGTTAACTTGTTAACTCAAATTTACCTTCACCACATATATAAATATTGCGTATTTTTGAGCTTATATTATGATGTGTACTTTCGCCACTGCGCGCATTTCAAATTTTCTTAATTATTTGCAAGGGGGTCATGAGAATTAACTTCTTGATTAATTCTTGTCAAATATGCATAAACCCTTCAAGAATACTCGGTTTCAAGGCGTATCAAACCCTCTCAGCTTCAGCTAAATCATCGGGCGCATCTAACTATCGATGATATTTTTTTCTTCTGTTGAGAGATAATATCTGAATATAATAAACGAGAAAATTTTGATGCAATTATGATCATATGGGAAACATCTCGATTCGATTTGTAGCTCGATTCTGAGACAATGCTCAAATTTTTTTAGTTAATAAAATAAAATTTGTACTCTGAAAATAGGATTTTACAAAAGACGGGTGTTTGATGGATAAAAATTAATATTACTGTTCCTTGGAAAATTAGTTTTTCATTTTCATTTTGGAATCAAAAAAATATATATTTCTGTCCTCTGGTTGTACGCCTACTTTGAAAACTTGCACAAAATCTATTCTTTCAAGTTTTAGATCCTTGATAAAAAATCTAGGCTTTCTGTTCAAAATAATCATGCAGAACGGATTTTCGAAATTATTGATTGCATTTTGTGATACCAAATGACAAATGAACTGTGGTATCATTGATTGAAAAAAATTGTCTCTGGACTTGAGCCTCAAATTGACATTTGAATCAGAAATTGATTGGAAAAAAAATCTGATTACAGTCGCAATATTCAGAACGTTTGCTGGCGGCCGGGTTTTTGGTTTCGTTAAATTTGATGATCTTATCGAATGCAGATCTTACTTAGACGGTCGGTAAAAGCGCGTTCGAACTTTCGACAAAATACTTGTGCACTGAGCTTGCACCAAGTGAGCTTTGAATGGCTTACCGACAGTAGACCGAGTTTCACAGTGGTCTGAATTGATTAAAAAAAAGGGAGGAAACTTTTTTGTCGAAACTGACCCAATCCAACCCCACGCACGTTCCGGGGTAAGATAATGTTCAATCAAAATGAAACTGAAGAGCCAATAAATGAGAAAATGAAAACAAAAAAGGAATACCTACAAAATCTATGATATCGAATATATAAAATATGATAATATAAAATATCTATATAGATATATAAGTTCTGAGCTATACATACGTATATAAATATATTTTTTTTTGTTGTTGTTGAATATAAGAGAATTGTTCTATGTACCTCAATTACGTGGGTGTGCTACCTCAGCTGCAATCGATTATTTTATTTAGTTTTTCGGGTCAACAAAAACGAGTTTGATCCAGAAATGATTCACAATTAGAGTGCAGTAAGAATTGATATGTTCGTAGAGTTTAGATGAGTATATATTTATATCATTGTGCGTGCTTTGATCAAATTTGTTGTATTAGGTATATAATGTGCATGGTACGTACCTCTGCAGCTGCTTCGGATATCAGGGAAAGGGAGAAAAAAAGAAGAATTTATTCTTGAGTCAAATTTATTCAATGATTCACAGCAATCAGCTGAAGATCAAATTAACTCGAGATACATAAAATGAAATCAAAAAATTTCTCATGTAACCAAATGCACAAAATGACTGATTCAAACATTGCCAATGATGCGTAAAATAAAGGGAGAGAGACACAAAAATAAGAAAAATATTTTTTTTTTGTTGAACATGTTCATTTTGGGTCTGCGGAGCTTTTAGCGTTGCTTTTTGTGCTTTATGTTTCGTATCATCTCCATAGTTATTCCTACTTCTAGAATTTAATGTTATAACTCTAAATCTTGTGACTACCTACCTTGTCTTCGAGCCCTTACTCTGTCCAATCCTTATCGTAGCCAAGACTCTTTTAAATCACCATACATGTATAATAATTAGGAGAAACAAAAGTCTTCAACATTCATGGAAAACCTAGAATTTTTATTTAACTATCTAGTATTGTACTCACGAAAAACGACAACGGAGTTCGCAGTCTTCACTTCAAGTTTTTTCAATTATCTTGATTTCAATAGTTTCTTTTCTTTACAATTTCAAGTCCCGATCAAACCGTGATATATAACACATTCTGTGGTTGTTTTTTTTCTTTTAATTTTGATCGGAGAAAATTCTTTGCTAAACTCGCGATTTTCGATCAGCCATTGTGCCCCACCTGTGCAGTACTAATTTTCTCTGAATTTGAACGGGTGATAAATAAGAGTCAAAGCTCCTTAGAAATCTATACCTAGTCTTAGCAATCCAAGTAATTTGTAGAACCCTAGCGTAGCGTATGTATTATACCTTATGTATAGATAGATATATATATCTATAAATATATATATTGATAGTCAGTAGGTGAGAATTATGTGCCCACCAAAATGTTGCTGTGACGTCATGATTAGAAATATTGAGTATGTGTACTACCTACCATAATGTATCGTGTATGTATACTCGTGTATTATTGTACATAGCCCATTATTTAGCGTGAAGATATTGTATGTATGCCTGAACTAGATAATCACCTATCCAAATCCGAAGAACCTTTAAACTATATTCTAATCTATCTAATCTTATCTAACGAATAATCATCGACTACAATTTACATTAAACATTCATAAACGATCGGGAAAAACGTTAAAATATATGGAATTAAAATAAAATGAAACCGCATATGTATGCTCCGAAAAAATGCAAGTCAATATTATACATCATGTTCGTAGTAAGTCGAAATCAAAAGCGAAAGAAGATTGGCATAGAAAAAAAAGCTTTGAAATTAATTCAAATGTAACAATCAAAATGTTTGTTCATCAAGATCGCGATTCGATCATACATTGGAAAATATTGCGTTTTTTTTCGGCGTATACAAATAATAGGCTTAAAAATACCCATGGCATGTGACTGTACGTTGTTCCAAATAAAAAAATTGTTGTTTTATAAAATAACGACTTTCAATTAACTCAAATGATAAAATGACTGAGACATTACTTACGCGATTGATGAAAATAAAATCAACAAAATTGTACTCCACGATAGATATAACTGTGCTCCACTTTTCATAAGATCGAATCATTTGATATTATGATGACGTATTTCATAAATATCAAATAACGAATTATCAATATGTTGATCCAGTCTTCGACGAATACTTCCCATGGACGCTGACACTGACCGATGATTAATAGAATACAGATAAAAAAATTCACGTTCTTGGAAATTTCATGTTTTTTTTCACAGGATTGTGCGGATAATAAGGTATAGGGTAAGTGTAACTCTGAATTTTTATTGATGTGTTATAACGTATAGAAAAACGGTGATAAAAATCAGGGAAATGCGGATGAAGGCGGTCGGCCATGAGAAGGGATAAAAAAGTCCCATAAGACTTGCAGATCCTGAAATAATCGTAAAAGCTCGATATATAACATGCATCGATCGGGTCTAAAAGTCATCACTTCATCCGACATTCTTATCTTTTTTATTTCACTACTGACGGTATTTTGTCACTGCGTATTTTATTTTATTGGAAACACAGTTTTATATTCATGTTCGAAGTTAGAGGATTATGTTGATTACTTGAAATGAATCGAGTCCCGCTTGTATACGGGTCGTAAAATCACAACTTTTCCAAACTAATAAAGTGTAGAATTGAAATCCAAATGGAGGATTTGGGACTTCGTCTTCCATTTTCGCATTCTCCGCGCTGTCTCGAAAAATCAATTCTTCTCTCAGAGAATAGATATTTTCGCAAATGATCGAGGAACAAACAATTCACTCAATACAGCACCCATTAGATAAGATGAAGATAATCATTTTCACTTTCTGATGCATGATTGTTCCAGCGATTCCTGGCCTTGGGCAACTTCACTCATTTCCAAGCCGTACCCATTGGCAATCGTTTAACTTTTCATCATCACTCGATGGATTCTCGAGGTGACTATGGAAAAGTAGATTTAGGGAGAATTTCTAAAGCTGTACCACTGCGATGGTCTTATTGATTTTACTTAGTACGTGTATATTCTAAGAAATCTATTCTACATTCTATTCTTTGTGTTCTGAAAGCGAATTCGATTTAGGACAAAATGAGAAGTAAACGTTTATCAATATTTTGTCGAAATTCGTTCGAAGAAGTTGTAGGAAAAACATCTCTCCCGGTAGATTTTCATTTTCTAATTTTAATTATTGTCATTTCAAATGAGAATCGTCGTTTAATCCATCGCGAAATTATGCCGTAATATTACGACAAGCATTGGAGTATTGATTTAATACAAATTGGATTCGTGAGTGACCAGAGGTGTTTGCGAAGATTGGGTTTAAACTTCCGTACATTATTGACTGTGTTCCAAAATTATTCAGTGAATTGGGAATCGTTTGCAAAATAATATAAGCAAACAGGTGAGGGAAATAACCAAACCGAAACATGGATAAGCGGTCCTCGTTTTTTTGATGATCATGTGATATCAAAAACTCATCAATGAAATTGTTCAAATTCGATACAAATATCTGTTTCTACTCCGTAACGTTGCAGGAGCTATTATATAATTATTATATACCCGTTGATAGAATTACGCGATGGTATATGTAGCGAAGCGTTAAATTAATTATTGATAGGATTCTATTATTGCTTTCGATCAAAATAATAGACACGGAAATTGCACGATCCAAATGAGTAGATTAATCAGTGTCGTGGTTTGAAACGAAATTAGAATTGATAAAACGCGCCAATATGTCGTTCGCATAAATCATGCATTTTTTTTTCTCAAGTCATTCCTCGAGAAAATTAGAAATGAAACTCGTAAGACTTTTAAAAATTTTGCACTGACCTATTCTTTAATGAGGCGAAAAACAGCACTTGCGATATTTCTGATGCGTTGACCTTACACTCATCTGTTTTACTGATTCTATCTCATTGATAAAAAGGTACATTACTTCAACCTTGCCGCATTTTCTAGTGAATATTTAACACAACGAGAGTAACAGGAAGTTGGATGCTCCGAGAAAATAAGCGCATCAACATAGGTCAATGAGTGAATAACTAATTAGTTCCGTTTTTATGATCTTATTAAAAAACAGTTGTTTTAAAATTTCTAACTTTTTTCCCCCTGTTTCAGGAGAGAAATTGGCGACTCACGGAGCAACCCCGTCTCACTTCCAGAACACATAAGACTTGACGGTGCATCCGAAAAATTGCTCATTATATTTGTGAAACAATTGAAATTACAAATATTATTTATCATAGAGCTATAAGTCTAGTACTTGTAGGAATAATAAAGATGATATTCTGATGTTAATTGATATAAAAAATTCTTTTTATGATATTGTCAGAAAAGTAGTTTTCGCAGAAATAAATAAATGGTTTGTAATAATTTGTTAAAATTTATCTCATATCGTTGATTCGTTAATAAAAAAGCGCACCCTTAAAACTGAGTGTTTAATCAACATTGATTACATCCCTGCACCCATTACTCATTAACATCCTTTATCAGAAACACAGCATGACATCAGGTGATTTGGGTTTAAAAATTGATTTCGGTATCAAGAGAACATGACAGCGATGAGGTGTGCCAAATCATCAAGACATCATGTGCATGCATATGTATCGCATTATACTCGTGTGCCAAATCATTAATAGATCATCTGCGAATGCGTACAGGCCACATCAGGTGCATGCGTGTGTATCGCATCATGCTTCATTAGAACCGGTAGTGATAAGGTAGATCTCTGCAGGACCGGCCCTGAAAATGCAAGGCATATTTTGGCCAAAAATTTATTTTGGTATCAGGAGAACAGGACAGGCGAGGAGCCAGTTCGAAACATCCAGCCATCATGTGCATGCATGTGTATGCATGTGTATCGCATCATGCTCGTCTGTCGAATGATCAATAGATCATATGCGTATCCATGCAGGCTTCATCATGTGTATGCATGTGTCTCGCGTCATACTCATCTACCGAATCGTTAATAGATTATATGCGACTGCGTGCAGGCCACGTCATGTGCATGCATGTGTATCGTATCATGCTTCATCTCAACCGGAAGTGATAAGGTAGATCGCTACAATACCGGCCCTGACAATTCAAGGCACATTTCGGACAAAAATTTGAATTTTGGTATCAGGAGAACAGAACAGGCGAGGAGCCAGTTCGAAACATCCAGACATCATGTGCATGCATGTGTATGCATGTGTATCACATCATACTCGTCTACCGAATCATTAATAGATCATATGCGACTGCGTGCAGGCCACGTCATGTGCATGCATGTGTATCGTATCATGCTTCATCTCAACCGGAAGTGATAAGGTAGATCGCTACAATACCAGCCCTGACAATTCAAGGCACATTTCGGCCCAAAATTTGAATTTTGGTATCAGGAGAACAGAACAGGCGAGGAGCCAGTTCGAAACATCCAGCCATCATGTGCATGCATGTGTATGCATGTGTATCGCATCATGCTCGTCTTTCGAATGATCAATAGATCATATGCGTATTCATGCAGGCCTCATCATGTGTATGCATGTGTATCGCATCATACTCATCTACCGAATCGATAATAGATCACATGCGACTGCGTGCAGGCCACGTCATGTGCATCTATGTGTATTGTATCATGCTTCATCTCAACCGGAAGTGATAAGGTAGATCGCTACAATACCGGCCCTGACAATTCAAGGCACATTTCGGCCCAAAATTTGAATTTTGGTATCAGGAGAACAGAACAGGCGAGGAGCCAGTTCGAAACATCCAGCCATCATGTGCATGCATGTGTATGCATGTGTATCGCATCATGCTCGTCTTTCGAATGATCAATAGATCATATGCGTATTCATGCAGGCCTCATCATGTGTATGCATGTGTATCGCATCATACTCATCTACCGAATCGATAATAGATCACATGCGACTGCGTGCAGGCCACGTCATGTGCATCTATGTGTATTGTATCATGCTTCATCTCAACCGGAAGTGATAAGGTAGATCGCTACAATACCGGCCCTGACAATTCAAGGCACATTTCGGCCAAAAATTTGAATTTTGGTATCAGGAGAACAGAACAGGCGAGGAGCCAGTTCGAAACATCCAGCCATCATGTGCATGCATGTGTATGCATGTGTATCGCATCATGCTCGTCTGTCGAATGATCAATAGATCATATGCGTATCCATGCAAGCCTCATCATATGCATGCATACATCGTATCATACTCCATCACATTCTTGCTTAATATCAGTTACTGCAGAATTCTGCATTGCCACTTCTGTTTAAACGATTTTAGTCCAAAAACTGGCGACGAGGTGTTTTGAGTCAAAGTAGCGTTTATCTGTTTCTAATTATTAATGTCAGTGAAGGATACATGCAGAGGTGTTGTTGATAGTCATGAATTAATCAATAGTGGGAAGGTAGAAAATATTCAACAAGTTATAATGCACGCTGTGGATTTATTGTGGAAAATAGTTTTTTTCAAAAGTTTACGCGCTACAATATTATTGACAATAGTTCTATTCCAATTAGCTTTGAAATATGATACTTAATTTTGTAAGAATATCAGATATACAGAGATAGTATGATTCATTTGTACATAATTAATCACTCGACGTATACAGCAATCAGTTCATAGATGCACCAAAAAATGTTGTGATCCGGATGCAGGGGTGACTTACTTGCGGGCAGCTCGTTTTTTTTCCTGAAAATTTAAAATAAACCAGAGATGAGAAATCATCGTGGAAATAAATTGCAGCTTATGCTGGTGAAGCAATGGGCAGCTGTTTGACATCACCACTGCCATTACGAATATTTGTATTGAACAAACTTCCATATTTACACCATACAGTTCTACCATGCATTTTTACGAACAGTCAAATTTCTCAAGCGATCTGAGGACCTCAATACATTGAATATAGACTCAAGTGAATATCTCTAGACGTAGCTCAGATACCAGTTGTCACTTTAATAATTTCCCGAATCATGTTCAATAAGTTTTTCGATGATATTTATTGTGCGAAGCACTTATTTCTATAATTGCATTATCGACTTGATTCTGTCATCCAATCAGACCGCGTAGGTGTTATTCGAATTCCCTTGATAGCCGAAGATCATTGTTTGTAAAATCAGATCACGTCTTATTGGTAAAGGTAAGATACTGTGAGAGCATTGTCACTTTTTAGCTCTGTGAACTATAGAAATGTGTATCACGTAAACTGGTTGATAAGTTGAAAACTAAAGATTAAATGTCCGCCATCAAATAAGTTTGAGAAGTTTATTCGGCCACCGGTTCTAGATTTAAGATCTTTGGAGTAAGTTTCGTCGAAGTTTTCGAGGTGGTAATGATACCTTAGGGAACCACGAGGTATAAGGTTACCCAAGTCAAGTTTCTGACTACCTATGAAAGCCACGGGGGCCTATTTGCCCTAAATACTTAATGCCTAAGTCCACTGGACGGACTTCCTGCATATCTCAGTCGCCAGTACAGCACACCCTAGGGTGTCTATCGTTACGTGACCCATATCGTTGCCTCGGATATTGCCGTAAATATTTATTTCATAGCTTTTCTAGGAAGGATACCCATTCCTGGAACACCACCTGTGAAAATATACGCAGTGGGTTATACTACGTAAGTAGAGTCGGCCATCTTGGCCCACCAATACCCTAACTATCTGTTCAGTTCGCTGATCAGAGGAATTGATCCACGAATTTCATTATAATTGCATCCCAATTATGCCAAGTTGTTTTAGCGTACAAACCGCAAACATATTATTTTCCGCTACAAATCTTGAACTCACACTCACACGTTCCGAAGGACATTTTTGTTTTTCCTAATACATCAGAAATCTTCTTATCATTCTCCAAATTAATGAATTAAATTTAGTATCACATAAATCTTGTACCTTTGTTTCTGACAATATGTTCGCAGGGTTTTCATTCAGTGATGTAAAAAATATAGACCGCATCAGGTTTTTTCGCCATACTCAGCAATAAATTTGATTTTTATTTTTGTATGCATAGACAAATCAGTTACTTGTTCATATAGTTGAATACACCGGGTATACTCTGAATTACACATGTAAAAATGTGAATCCGTAATTGGTGTAAGTAATTGTCGGTTAAATTAATACATAGATCCTTAAAGTTCACGTAGGTATGAAATTAAAATCCACATATAGAAAAGTAAGCTAACTTTGAGCAAACGAAAATTTAGAAATTTTATCAAAGAATGTTCACTTGTTCTTTGATGTTCAGAAACTCAGCTTACATCCGAAAACTTTCAGAAATTCATGATGTACTCTATTGGAAAATAAAAAATATAAAAAAAGTATATATAGGTACTTCATAAAATTCATACGGTTCAATTATTCACCCTATACTTTTCCCTGAACACATGAACATTTTATACATCCACAAAGTTTGATTGATTGGTTTTAATATACTACAATAATCTATATGATTTACTGCACTCAAATTTATCACTTTTTTTATTTGCTTTAAAAGCTCAAGCGATAAACGTACACTTAAATCGTAAAAAAAAAAATTATGATAAAACTAATTAAACTAAATAATGCCATGTACACAATTGCATTCACACTAGTACTTGACTGTAACAGGAAGCTGTTTATTATAAGTGACTAAGGTCTGTGTCCAGACAGCTTCGAGTGTTCGAAATTTGATATAAAGTTTATCACATTGCACGTTCTTGGGTTGTCAAACAAACGGTAAATATAAAGAATATGTATAAAAAGTAGTTTAAAAAAAAAAAAATAAGGTATTTCAGTAGTATTTTTCCTACACACACCTTACAATCCTAATTAATTTTGTTTTGGCCTTAGAATAATCTACTTTTATAGAAAAGATCGGCTACTTACATTTTTTTCTATCTTTATTTTTTTTAATTTTTGTTTTGCTTTCTCACGAAGTATTCTTAATTATTGTATTCTAAAGATGCTAAAACTTTAATTCTCACTGCATAATTTTCCGTAAAATTTTCGTTAACAAAAGCTGCCTTTACACACGATGTGAACAATCTTATTTTGTTCTAAATCAGCAGCAGTTTCTGTTTGGTATTTGATATGGAATTGTTATTTTTTTCTTTTCTTTTACTCTGACGTGTCACCAAGATTTCAAAGATTATATATAACAATCAGTCGCATTTGTTGCTTTACCAAAACCAAGCGAAGGATAATGAAGAATAAGTCCACAGCTGTCGTCAGAAGCAAGTTTCCATAGCAACGTATTTTCGGTACGTGTTTTTAAATCGAATTTTGTTGAACCCAACTTTTGCGGTAAATTCATTGCAATTTAACTAGATTAAAATAAGGAATAAATAAAAATCTTTCGGTTCTGGTTTGACTAATTGTTATTTGAAGCGGTCGAAATGCTGGCAAAGTCGTCAGGTAGATTGAAATACTTCCTAGTCCAAGTCCTTAAATTCACAGCACTTCACAGACGAAAAACGTTTCGAAGCTGCAAGGGCTGTCATTCCATTTGAGACCCTTGCCGTCCCTGTTCCAGAGCTCCAGACAATGTTCCTCTTCACCATTCTCGTACCTGTGTTAGAAAAGTGGAGGAACAGAAAAAAAAAAAAATGAAATAATAGAAAATAACGATCGAACAACTTTTTACATAATTTAAATCCACCTGAATAGATCATGTTCCAAAAATAATAAGCTCAAAGTGAACGAAAATAAATTTGATGGGTTATAACTGGAATTGCAAATTGAATGCCAGATTATCTAATCTTCATTCCCAATTTAATTTTTCGATCGATTAAAATTAATTTGGACTCGAATCGTAAACTAGTAATGAATTGATTTCAGTATCCTTCGACACTATACATTGAATATTGAAACAAAAGACACGGATTTCATACCGGAAGTTATTTGGTTCTCCGACGTTCCAATTTTCGAACGTAACAGGTCGGCCATTAGCCATCCAGAAGAATGTTCCTTCTTCGGCCTGGTCGGTGCCTGAAGTCCAAAAGTGTTCGTGTCCGAGACCGAAGTCCTTTATGTGCTTCTCTAGTCGATCATTCTCTTCCTGAGAAGCGATGCTGGCCAAATGCATACCGTGATATCGGCAGTACTGCGATGCTCGGTACCAGTTAGCCTGTGGAATAAAATTTCGATTTAAAAAAAGAGAAGATTAATTATCATATTGGGATTGCTTTTATATTTTTTTGGTTACCTTAACGAGCGAGGTAAAAAACTTGAGAAAGGAAACTTAAATTCGATCACTTTTGCTATGAGAATTAAGTCTGCAGTTCATCGAACATTCAAACGATTTATAAATTCGAACTGAACAATTTGTAAGTTAGATCGCGCTCGACTAATTGTAGATCGTAGGTCAAAGTGGCGGATTGAGTAAGTTCGAGAAAATCAGAATTGCTTTATATCCTGACTCAAGGAAGTCTGAAATTAGCGTCTTGTTTTCTTTCCTGCTATTTACTTCCGTGATTAGTGTCAAGTCAATCTTTTAACATGGTTGAATCTCTTTCTAAAAGTATTTCTCAGAGACACGGAAGATACCTTACAACCATTTCGACAGGAAAAAAACTCTACGGTAATTCAACTTTGACCTCAATATTATAAAATAGTCATCCGATATCTTTCTCTTTACTTATCAGTCTCTAATAAACTCCAGCCCTAAAACGCGGTACAATAATTACCCGACACCCCTTCTCGTGCCGTTTATATTTCATTTTACAAGATCAATCGTTTTGTGAATCTTGGTGTAGCGTGATTATTTAATCTAGGAAATTCTGTGCTCGAAATAACGCAGATGTATCGAAAATCGCTGAAGTTTTTACCTCGATCAATTATGAGCGATAAAAAGCGTTAATAACATATTTAAAAAAAAGTGATAATCGTTGAAGAGTAATACAATCGTTAGATGTTACGTAATTAGAGATATCTCAATTACGTTCACTAGACAATTATCATTATAGTCTGGCATGTTTAGAATAGTATGCATTTTTGCAGGGTCAAGTATAAGCGCCGTTAAACCGTCCGGTTTTTTTTTCTTCTTTATTTTTTATAAATACAAACTGGTATCATATTTTTACATGACGTGACAGTTGAAGTAATTAGGTAAATGAAGAGAATGAAATGATCATCTGTGAGTTGAGCAATGTGTTTTTTTTTTTTTTTTTACGATTTTTTTACAACCAACACCAACATGTGTAGTACAAGCGGTCAGAAAATTGTCTAGCAATTATTCAACAGTATATTTCTTACGATTAGAATAATTGAATATCTTATTTGTTACAACCATATGTTCATGATTTGTACCGTTAGACTAACAATTATTTTACATCATCTGACATTAAAACTCACCGATACTAATCGCTAATAATAACGTGCATCGCAACGATCGTTTTTATGGAGTTAGAAATTAATTGCGATAATTTTTTATCTCCTCTTTTTGTTTTTCGAAGTTACTCCAAACATTGTTGAGTAACTCTTCAGTTCGATGATTTGTGTTGTGATTAGTTTTTTTATCCCGATTATTTTTTATCTTTTTTTTGTGTCAAACGAAACAGATAGCCGACAAAAAATTATGAGAAAGTGGCGCATTATATCCCATGATGAAACTGTACCCGAGCTAATCGAGAGTTTCAATCAATTTATAGATTCAGGATGCTTTGAAAATTCTCGTTATGCAAGCTCATTTATGTAAAATGGATGGATAAATTAATGGAAGAAAAAACGCGAGCCAGCGATGCAACGGGATGCGCGAATAATTATCTCGAGGTTCAAGGTTTTTCATCAAACCTGCACGGCAACCGGGGTGTGCTGGAAGATTTTCTCGTTTTTTAGATAATTCCTGATAACATCGTGAAGAAGAATAATAATTGAAATAAAAAAGAATTGTCTTACCTTAAAAAAGATGCCCAAGTAATATCTTTTTTCGCCTAACTTTAGCAGTGGCATTGTCCATCTGGAAGCTGCAGGTATACTGCCGCTGTGTTCATCAACGCAATTTGGACAATCATCTGTAGGGAACAAATGAATAAAATTAATTTTGCTATTATTGAGCTGCAATGATTTTTCTATGAAATATCAAATCATCTTAAATTTATGCTTGTTAACGTCTGAATTGTCCTTATAATTTTGTCTATTGTTTTAAAATGTTCTGCCAATTGAATCAGGCGGGTACAGTTTTGGCATTTATTCGTTACAAATTGTTGACCTCAATCTACATATTTTCACACTAAATAATCTGTAAAATTCACGCATTCAATTTAACAAGATAAAAGACTGGCTAAGTTTATGTATATTCAGTTAGTTCGTTCAAAAAATCCGGTAAAATTTTACGTTCTTTACATAAAAACTGTTGATATTGTAATCTTGCGAAATTCTAGATTTTATTGTCTCCAGACATTTTAAGACTTGCCCACTTTTTTTTTTATCTTTTTTTATATTAAAAACAAAAGAGCTCGTCGTCAAAAGCTATTGCAGATCCATTGCCGTGCTGATGGGGAAATGAAAAAAATTAAATACAAATAAAATAATATAGAAATAGGGGAAAAAACATTTAGGTAGTTGGGATGACAAAATAGCGTACGGTACATCCCGTTTTATGGTTGAATAAAATGTGCAAAAAAAAAAAAAAGGGGGGACCTTCAGCACGTTTAGCAGAAAACGTGAAGTTATGAAGAATAAAACCGTACGTACGTAGATTGACCATGACTGAAGAGATAGTACAAGTGACAATCTGCAAATTCATTTGCATAGAAGAAAGTATCGTGCACACAAAAAAAGAAGAAGAAAAAAAGGCGCGCCATTCGCCCAAGGGGATCGATGTGTGTATTCATCTGTCAGTACAAAAATAATCTGTATGACTACAAATATAGGAGGATGAAAATTTTTTTTTTTAATTCAATAGGTTTTTATCATAGTAGTAACCACATTGAACCATTTGTTTCTTTTTTTTCTACTTTTTATCCTTTCAAACGCCAGTCCATTTTTACATGAAGCAAAAAAAAAAAGACTAAAAAAATCCAGATTTTATACACCGTTCCGCGCTAATATGCAACATATTATAGCGGTTTCTCACAGTAATTTTAAACCCGAGGTTTTTAAAGTGAAAACAAAACAGCGTTTCGTTGAGATACGTAATTGCGTGTGTAGAAAAATAAATTTCCGTTGGTCCAGTATATCTATCTTGTATTATACAAGCTGGGATTGTTTTTACAATGTAAAGTAATCTGTAATTTAATACCAATTACGTAACATTCGCGTGGGAGCTTTTGGTAAGTAGATAAATATGTATATTGCGGAAGTACGATACAGATGCGCAAATTTATCTCGTAATCAGCTACCACATTCCCCCGAATGGCGTAACTGAAACTATAACTTATAATGCAAGTACGAAGTTTGCTCAAGATATGAAAGGTCTAAAAAAAAAAGAATTAACTCAGATCTTTGAGATAATGTGACCAATTTTGCAATTAATTAGTATACATGATCTGTGAGAACGTTATTTCCATACATAATCATAACTTGTTGAATCGCAAAAATACTTTACCCACAGATGATACCGGCAGTAGCAGAAGCAATGAATTTTATGCATCAAGAAATTTATTGTTGCAAAAAATTTCGAGTGACATTTGTTTTTCTGATCAATTGTTTGGCACGTTGGGATGAAATTTTAGATCGATAAAAATCATTCCGTAAATATGAAGGGATAATTGAACTTGGGAATCTATAGACTACATCTCAACGAATATATTTGCACAGGTAGGACGCCTAATATTATCGTATCCAGTTGAATTGCGATGGGTAAATCTTGAGCATGGTGATATAGAGGGAAAGCTATATAAACCCACCTAAAAGAAACAGTTTTGACCGCTTGGGGAAAAATTTTCATACGTATACATGTATAATGTATATGTATAATAAAATCGTTTTTGCCTTGGAAGTTAACGCCCTTGAATTCGTGTCGTTAACTGATTGATGAAAGGTATGGAAAAAAGTATCGTATAAAAAGAAAATTGACGTCGCTTGTCGTCGCGTGTGAAGAAAAGGAACTGGAACCTTCACGTAACCCAGTTCTTATATACGCGCATATAATGTCAACTACAGCAATACGCGGGTGGCCAATGTTCCTGTGAGTTAACTTTTTGCCCATTAAAACGCCAGAACCACTACTCTGTTACGTTGTACACATGCTAGACGTTGCTCGGTACCTGTACCCATTTTCTAATTTATTTTCCATCAACTTTTTCTAGGAGAAAAACAAAAAATACAAAGTTTGCATCCCCCGGGCTATCGTGTATGGAACATCCACACGAGACTGAGAATTGATTTTTTTTTCTCTTTTGCTTCTTTTTTATAAACAGCAATGTCAGTTGATTTTAAAAACACTTGAACATTTCAAATTTTATGATCCAATTCTGAAAGTTAGTGGCTGATGCTTTCGAGGGAGCTTTCAGTCGTGCTCCTTTAAGACTGCAGAAGAAAGAACTTGTGTTGTAAAAAGAGGGCAGAAAGAACGTGAGAATAAGAAGAAAATTGAGTTTCGATGTGTAAGCTGCTCTGTACAAACATATACCTAATTTTCTTTTTTTGTTCTCTCCAGATCGTCTGATAATTGTTTTTTTTTGTTGTCATTAATTTTTTTTTTTTTTTTCTTATTCTTGCACCGACTTCTCGGTATTACATTCAATTTTCGGTGTAAGAAAAATTCCATTAGCATGAAAAAAAAAAGGAGAGAAGAAAAATTGCGTAAACAAAGGAATCCAAAATCGATGACCAAACCGTGTTTAATGGTGCAAGAGTAATCGGAGGGCATGTGGTGAACGTTGAACGTTCACTTTCATCGATTCGCTTCAAGCCTTTATGGTGAGTTTTCACCTAGCGGATGGAATCGTGGAACGCAAATTTCTCTCGTCTCTAAAATCTCCCTGTTTGTACGCCCTGGGCAGAATGAGGTGAGCCGCGGTTCAATAATTTATTCATTTATAAACGTCGATCAAAAAGTGGGACGCACATTTTGTGGTGTCAATTTATTATGTATATTTGCGGACACGATTTGCTAAGTGAGTCCTGAGATGATATGAATTAGACAGGTGAATACGTGCGGAATGAATTTTTTGTTTGATTTGTTTGTAGTGAAAACATTCGAGGAATTTTGAAATTCAATCGACATTCTATCGAAGATGTTAATGAACTGCGCGGGTCTCAAAATAACGGCCAATGATTCTCATCCGTCGGACCAAAAAACATTGATACTGTGACAAATAAAACGTCGTATAAATCGGCTCTAGTTTCTGCAGGAACACGAAAAATTCGTCGAAATGACAATAAAGTCTCATCTTTATGAAACCACCACGTAGCTTCTATCAATTTTCTTATTTCCAATAAAAACTGTTCATAAGAGCAGATGCATAGCGGCCATAGATTATTACAGCCGATAATACGAAGGAATAAAAAGGTCCTTCTAATAACTCTCCGTTTTTTTTTTCCTTCTAGGCTCTTCCTACGTAAATTTATTAGGAGCTAGAAATATTATCGCTCCAAGTTCCCCTCTGTGCAAACGCTTATTTCTCATCGCTATTGTTTTGTTGTTTTTTTTTATTTTTTTTATTCGAGGTTATCTTCCGTAACTTTGCTATTTCAACGTATCCTGGACAAGCGCTTTCTTTCGGTTATTAATTAACCTGAACGGTTATTTTTTCGTACATTACGATACTACAAATCTGTATAGTTTATACGCAATGACGTATTTCGGATGGTTTTACTTAAGTTAATTTTTTCAGCCGATCTGTATTTTAAAAATCGTCGTTATAATTGAGTATCACTTCAACCGTTCATTATAGAACTCCCTCAAACGTATAAGTGTACAGTCAAGGCCTCGTGCCTAACGGATTCCAATTTATCTGGAGCAAACATCCGAGGAGAAATCGGACCCGTTTTTGCAATGGAGAGGTGCATATTCGTACTTGACTAAAGTAATCTACTCATATTTCTTGTATATAATTCCGCCTTCAGGTAAACCATTTTTTTTTGCGTCGGCGTCATCGATTTGTGTTTGTGGAATTCTAATGAACTTATTCTAGTAAATAATTTTGCGAAGTCGAAGGCACTATCCTATAACTATATATATCTTCGATAATCAAAGCTAGTCGATCGGAATTTCGTATCGAATGTAAACTCATTACGGTTTTGTTGAATCGCTGAATGTCCGTCGGTTCTGGTTAACTTGAAGCTAGCACAGCAAACAACGTATTGTTCCATGCATACTAATGTCACAATCAAAGCTTAATCCCATAGGCACATATATGCCACCCCGTATGCAAATGTTATCTTGTAATTCGTATTTGATAGACATATTGTACGTACAGAATTTCGAACAAAATTGTGCAATACGATGTCGATCGAAGAAATGATATCAAATTTTTTGTATCACAGAACTAGTGTATTCACATCCTAATCGCAATTATCGAAATCTGAACTAATCATTTACAGATCTACCTGAAAACCAACTTTTCAGGTGGACTGCAGTCTTGAGTGTAATTCGGTTTGCGATGCGATAATACTTATTACAAATTCATAAAATATACTCCGGCTTCGCAAATGATGAGGGTGGTAATATTAATGGCAGAATAGTGGCAATGATCATAATGATTAATTGTAATAACGTTCATTCCATGAACTGAAACCGCAAATACTGTTTCAGGAATAGAAACAACAGTTGGCGCGTGTACGATCATCATCCGCGAATAGTATATCTGACAACCGGACTCAGCGACGTCGGACTATTTGTCAAAACCCTTCTGCAGTAGAAATTTGTTTCTAAATTGAGGTTGAGAGGATATGGCAAAAGTGGTTTTGGTTTCTGTCTATCACATTGAAATTTTAGATCGTGTGACATCCGCCCGGTCCTATCCGTTTCGATAATTATTCATGCATAAGTTATGATTTCATCAAAGTTTTAATGACATGATGACGCTGGCTCGATTTTCAGATCTATCATCTATTTGTTTGTGATAACAAGTTGTTCCGAAGTGATCTACAGCGTGGCAACTTATACAGATCCTTGATGAAGGATTTTCGGTCAAGTTTATAATTGGGCCTACGTTTTCCATCGGAAATATTGATGTTTGTTCAAAATTAGAAATAAGCTAACAAAACGATCACAGATCGTACAACGATGATGATACGCGTTGTTGAACAAAAAAATTTTCAGGATCGCTGAGTCCTCCGACAAATCACCTTTCCACGAATTATCCTCGCAGAACAAAGATTCTCGGAAGTCGATTACCGGATAGAAAAAAAAAGCAATGTAAAAACTTATCAGAATCAAGGGGTCATTCGATTGGAAATAATTTGAGAGCGTTGAAAGAAAATAAGATAAAAAAAAAGAGGGGGAAATTGAAAAAAACTTCCGCACGATCAACCGTACAGTCATCTTTTCCGAATGCCACGCCGCGCCGTAAGGCAGCGCGGCGCGTGCGGATCGAAATGTGAAACGTTAGCGCAGGAGTCCACCGTCTCAATTCGTTCGCTGGATATAAATTTTATCGTGTTACACACGAACGAAATAGGTATTCCCGAGAAATACTTTCTCAGCCACGTGTGCCTCACAAACCGCGTGTTTGGCCACGTGAGAGAGCGATTCTATCGCCGAAGGCACTGTTTTATGTGCTCTTCCTTTATTTTAATTTGCAGATAACTTGACTAGTTGAAGAAATTCCGTTGCACGTAATTAAAAGCACTTTTCTTGTTACGCTTCCACGCCTCATCTGCAGATTTGCATGGTCTGTTGCTGTATACGTATACATGGGTTTTTCTTACATACTGAAAACGCGCTTCGATTCAATTTTCCAATTTTTTTACCGTGTGAAAAAACAATCTCAATGCAGCACGAGCAATCAAGATTTTAAGCCGGGTCAAGTTAGGTGCTCCCCAAGAGTTATGGCGGTCGATATTCGATGTTGGTATAATAAGACCGAACCGAAGCCGTAATCTATTATAGTTACGAACTGAAACCCTATATATATATTGACCAATATAATCCACCACAAGCGATAGTTTGTACGCAGTGAAAACTGTGGGTGAGGATTACGATGGATTAAAATTGATTTAAACTTGTTTGTTAAATGTTAAGTAATAACGACCTAGCAACGGTTGATTATAGTGGTCAGAAAAGATGTGACCTTGATTTGATTCGTTTCAAACGAATCATCATTGATATCGAATGCAAATGATTATTGAACGAAGATAATTACATCGGGTTCAAGTGGAGTATACGTCGTAACTGATTTCGAATAATTCGCAACCGAATTCGGCGGCAAAAAAAATCTTGAAACAAAAAGGTATAGTTTAATCGATTTGTTCTTCCACAAAAGTTTAAATATAGTACGGAAGGTGCTGAATGACGGTGACGAGTGAGGATAGACATTGTATCGAACCTGCAGGAATGAAGAAACAAAAGACGGTTTTTTTCAGCCTCAAAAAATTTTCCAAGAGTGGTTATCACGACAGAAGCAAAACACACAACTATGCCCATGTCATTGAGTGGAACGCGAGTTATGATCCTGCAGAGCAAAAACGTGAAATTTGTAGGGCCACACGAACTGGAGAAGCTTCTATACATTACTTCGCAAACGTAGAAAAATTTTCTCCAGTTCTCGAGGAAGTCGTAACTCACAACTCACTCGATAAAAAATGGTGCTTTACTGCGGGTGCGTTCAGAATTTTCTTCTTCTTTTTTTCTTTGTATGTTATATATATTTTTTTTTCTCTTAAACTCTCATCCCAAAAAGAGGGCGTAGTACGCGGTACGAAAAGATGAATGTTAGATACACTCGAAAATCACTACATGTGTGCAAGAGAAAAGTAAAAATGCGTTTGATATTTAGCTCAAATTTGAATCAGCTTTCGAATCTGACTTTCAATTTTCCCAGCCTGACTGATCGTGAATTCAGGAATCATGACAAGATCGACAAAAAACTCGGAAACGAGCGAGTGTAAAATAGGCAATTAATCGCACCTCGAACTCCATACGTGCATCAAAACTTTTTTAATTGTATGATGATAAAAAATCACGAGTCTCGCATAGGTAGACGATCCAAATTTTGATAAAGACAAATAAAAAAATTGATCAATTAATGTATGAAAGAGAAAAGAATCAAGTCTCGCACCGCTTATTCGTGACAATCATTGCATTGTCTGGCACATATAACTAAACTGGTTATGAAAACCACACAATCCTGTTACGAGTGACTTTTAGTTTTCATGAGTGTATTAAATTATATTGCACTAAAAAAAAAAATCAAAAAAACTCGACATTCCAGAGAACTGAATATAACGAGAGACTGCAGTAGAGTCCGTCGATTTGTTCAAGTTGTCAAGGTCGCTCACTGATCTCACTGCAGTTCTACGATAAATTCAGTTTCAATTTTCTACATGAAATGTGCACAGCAGCTCGCATCTGTATTACGGGTCAAAAGAGTGGCCCGAATTTATCGTAGGTCTATTCCATCTATATAGTCAACTTAAAACTGGTTTAAAATCAATTAAATTCTCACCTAGCGAAGCAGATGATTAACCGCGCTTTGTTAGCCAATTTTGTAGTTATCCTTCCGTAACGAGGTCACTGTGGGTTGCATAGCAAAATAATAGCGCCGATGAATCAACGGAAGCTCTTTATTTCTTTTTAGATCACTTTTGCGTTTTTTATTTTTTTTTTGCACAGCCAAAAAACATATAGGCACAAAAATCCTCTCCATTTCAGCTCTACCACTCGTTAATGGAAACTAAATTAAAAAAAAAAAATTGTCAATACGCGAAAAACTTCAGTAGAAAGTAAACCTTAGTGAAAAGTATCCAAATTGATAGATGAATATATTTAATGTTATGTGGGCGTTTTTGAGAAGAAAAAAAAAGCCGTCGTTTTCTCACTTTGTATTTGGCAAATATTATTTTTAGTAGAAGATCTCAGGTTCGATAATTGAGGTAAGCCACGATATTAGAAAGCTTATTGCGGTTGTTATTTGAAGGTTAGCTGAATAACACCAAGAGTCATAAGATTCATCGATATCCCAAATAAAATTATAGGTCATGACCGCTTACTGTGGTATAAGATCAAAGTGCGTAATTAACGATCACTCGAAGTAATGCTTTTCATGGAATCCCTGGGGCAAAACGATCCTCTCTTTACTCGAGAGCATCAGCAAAAATTAACTTCACATCTTTCTCTCTCTCTCTCTCTCTCTCTCCTGATCAGCAAGTTCATTTTTATACTTGGTTTTCATAACCGCACTTGAAGTATTGTAATGTAAAATCTCATCATCGTCGAACCATCGTATTCGACCTTTACGTATGTCGACGACATTCTTCGAATGTTCATATACAGTTTGTATGAATCGATGTAAGACTGATTTGCAAGGACTCTTATATATCATGTAACATCGTAAGGTGTACGTTTACACATGCGACCAATGACGAATAAAACCACACTTATAATATCATGGATAAATTTTCACGCAGACTGAAAACTAATCCCTTGGAATCTTTCGAATCTAGGGTAAGTACACAGAGTAACGAACATCGTTTGCTATTGTAACATACTCCCATGCATCAAGACATTGTTAAATTTCATTGCAAACTAGCTCGGAAAAGCGAGTCCAAACATTAGGTTCAAAATTGTCTCCTTAATGAATTAATGATCTTATACACTAGAGAACACGTTTGCGTTTAATTCTAATTAGTAAGGCTGCTGCAGTAAAACAACAACGTCACTTGGAAGAAACTTTGAGAGTGAAATTACTGAAGCATGATTGCGTCCCGAAAGGACAGGTCACGTGTCGTTACAATTAAAAATGAAAAAAAAAGGGAAAAAAAAAACAGGTGGAAACAAGAAAGTAACTTGTATTATGTCACTTACATGTTGTTTCCAACTAACGATTCTCCGTCTCGCGTGACACAACCCAACTCTTAACTCGGACAGGAATGGCAACGTTACTATAAACTCTGTACGGATCGTTGCGGATGTTTACGTAATTCGATTTATTCTGCTGCAAGATCACAGAGCTCTCTTGTAGCCCTGCTTTTTATTCAAATATCTACCGGATCCGTTACCGAAGGTTTCAGACGGTGTAAATCTGATGCAAGTATTCCGAAGTTTTTCATTTCCAGTCAAGGTCGCCCTTAGACATCTGAGTCAGTTCACTCAATTGCAACGCACGAATTCCACGACAGGAAATTACAAGATTTTCAGAGTCGATCTCACAGCTTTTTCAACGACGATTCAACGTTAAATATCCACACGCGGAAGACAATATTTTAGAAATTTGCAGAAACGTTACGTCAACTTTGGAAACGCCAGGTTGACACTCCAATGGTATACGGGGGGTTAAATATGACTTTTTGGCTTCAAGGATCGCGCATCGAGATATTTTGTCACTTGAACAATTTGTCGAACAATTGAATCCAGTTAAATGGAAGAAAGAAACGATTTATTGCTAATTCATATTTGAAAATTATGAATGTACAACACATCTTGACCTACCATTGAGTCGTCCGGCAATAGCTTCTAGCACGCCCACAAAAGCAGCAACAAAAACGATAACTGACATGAATATCCGTGCCATGATTGTTGACTTTTTTCCTAAAAGCGAAGAGTTATGTACAGTAACTTGGCACGCACAACGCGACTTAATCGAGGAAAGTTGGTTAACTCAACACTCCGGAGCGTCTCGATGCTGGGCCTCGGACGCACGGCAAGAGAATGTCTCTCAACGAACGCCGCCTTTACCTGAGGTATAAGATACTCAATACAGTCTTAAAGAGTAAGGTAATAGTATGAACTGTATGGGGAACTGGTGAAGTGTCAGCTATAGCTTTTTCGTTACGTTCAACAAGGACTCTCACTCTCTCTCGATATCAGATGCTAATCACTATCGCGAAGAAGATTCCATCGCATCCTGTACGGATCTCGTCGTGGTTCCATCCGAAATATTTACACTTGCGTGTACCTGATCGACTTTGAAAGTTTGTTGGAAATTAAGTAATTCTTTGAAAGACGATACGAACACAACTTTCAACAAAATTGATGATGAATTGTTTAATGATAAAAGAGATTTTTGGTACATGATCAGATTCCGTTCACGTTATTCTACACAACTGTACGGTGTGCTCGAATTCCATTTGAAGATATTATGTGTTTAAGCCAATAGCGATTGTCAACTGAGACCTTGATATGGTTAGTTAAGACTTACGATACTGCGCAACATCTGCAGAATTAGATCCGGTGCATATTTCGTACATAGAACTATGAAGTACCGACTCGGTAAGAGAGTTATATTTTTAAAG
Source organism: Athalia cordata (assembly GCA_963932425.1). NCBI lineage: Eukaryota > Metazoa > Arthropoda > Insecta > Hymenoptera > Athaliidae > Athalia > Athalia cordata. The sequence goes on along the minus strand of OZ010626.1, from coordinate 29,689,631 downwards.
ATAACTGTTACAATAATCTTGTGTCTTTTAATCTGTCCGACAATACCGCACGCGACTGAATTACGATGCCAATTACTTGATGTTGAATTATACATTATGATATATATATAGCGCAGCGGATTTCTCCATCTGTGTTTCATGTCACACTGATCATGTTTACTTGTCGCTTAAACTATTTTGAAAAATGACACGGAACTTGGAATAAGAAAACTCAACATTCCAGAAATCGTTAGTAAGTCTTTGGAAACAAAACTTCGATCTTAGACCCAGGCGATGGAGTGAGCAAAATTCTGTGACGTCACATCGAATTGAAACGTTTTTTTGTATCTAGACTATAGTCAGTTGTAACTCAAGACCTTGAACGGAACGGCCTGGGGATTGTTTGTTGAGTAGGAGGTGCGAGTGGCCGTATTTCAAGATTATCTAGTCTGGAACTTCAGACCAGTTCATGAGAGACAAAGACTCCGGAAGAAAAAGTCAAAGTGTTCTCGCTACCGATTTTGGATCGGGTTTTCTACAGTCCATAATATCGAATAGTAATATTATTAGACCGTTGTGAACCAGAAGTTGAGATTTTTCCCCCATTTTATGTCAGCGGTTTTATACAGTGGGGTCATTCAATTGTCACGGGCTTACCAAACGACGGTCGCAAATAACCTTTACGAGAACGTTGCCTGACCTTGAGAGGTTCTAAGCTTCCGTAGGGTGGTGAACATTAGTATAGTAAACGTGAGCGATATACTTCCTTCGGTTGACCAGGGAACGGACCTTTAGGCCAATAAACTCACGTAGTTTGTAAACGTCGATATTTCAAACGGATGACAGTCGATAGAAAAATTGAATCAAGTATACCAAGAAATCTGAAGCTTTCTTCAAATTCCGGGTACAGCGGTTGGTGTACCAATAGCATACCTCTATAAACTGGCAGTTAGTAGAAATTTAATGCACATACAATGCGGTTGTCTATTGTTCAATTGTAAACGAAACACAGCTATGTAACGTCTTTGTCAAATAAACAATAAGCTGTGAACTAAGTTGGCGAGTGCCTTCATGAGATGGTTGAATTCCAACCCAACCTCCGTAATGTTGGACTGTTGGTGAACTATGTTTTGGAACACCTCAGCCAATTAAGTGTGACGGGATAGGTATTCCGGCGATGTCATTAATTTTTTTATTTCATTTTTTTTTGGTAGATACCGAATATAAAAATTAGGGTCATAAATGCATGCGTAATTTAATGGCTTCTAATTCATATGTTCAGTTTTAAATTACAGCCGAGCTATATAATGTGTAATTACAACGTTGCGCATTAAAGTGTATATTTTATTGGAGTGAGAATTTTGGAGAAGATTCGGTGGTGGTTAATAGCGATGATGATACTTTTTGTTGATTTGGTAATTTGTCTGTGCAGAAATAGCAAGTTTATAATGATATCTGAAATTGGTATTCTCGAGGATTTATAAACGTCGGTAAAGCTGAGGATCGGCATTGGAGAAATTTAAAACTAATTTAAATACAGGTTCTTGAAGGAGGAAATCGAGAGCTACCAGTACTATTACTTATATCTTGCGAAACTAAAAGCACGGCAGATGCTTTTATCGGGTGGATTACAGGGAAACGAATCACAATTTTTTAATTTCTTTAATTTTTTTAAAAAAAATTTTGCACGATCGACTTGATTTATAATTGAAAAATTAATTGCAGGTCACGCGAAATACGAGCGCTCATTTATAATTACCTGAACCGAGGTCAAACGGATATTTGCTTAAATAAAGGTACTTTATAATTATCACTTTGGCCTACCGTTGGATAATAATGTTACCTAATCGAATTTTAACTACCGTTAGATAGCGCAGCGTTTACAAAGAAAGTTAGTCATTTCGGTGCGATTCAATTATTGCGTAATTCACCTAAGAAACGACAGCGCAAATCACCGTAATTTACAGCTCAAGGAAGATTAAGCAGACAATGTACCGACTAAAAGCGTGGGATTAATTTGAAACCCTTACAATCTTAAAAGCCATGGGTACATGGTGATCGAATGATTAATATGTACTTTACAGAGAAACTTACCTGCCCGTTTATGTATGTACGTTTGTTTCGCAATTTTCGCCTCGAGCCCATCGCTGCCGAAAGAAGAAAAAGTAAAAAAGAGTTGGTATTGGTATTTAGGCCTGGGTCACGGTATTTAGACCACGTATGTCAGACTGCGCGTACGCTAATCAATGAAAAACAGTATAGACAATTTATGACGAGTTGAAAAAAATGGGAATTTAGTTTTTCTATTGCGTTTTTTTTTCGAATTTATTAAATAGGGAGTTTATTTGTTTGGTGAATGTGATTTCTTTATGAACTGCCAAGGTCGAGTTAATGAAAACTTGAAATAATGCTGCACCCAAGAAACCTTGCGAGTGTAAAATTCTGCATGTTCTTCGCCGACCAAGGAGAACTTGAATAATTTTTTACAATTTAAACTTGATTTCACCTCGGTAAAGAAAATTCAAATTAATTGCACGTCAGTACCGTGATTCTATTTCAGGCGACGATCCAACGCAGCTGTGGGAACATTTGGCGCCACTCAATCGACGCTAGTCTGGACTCGGGCGAAGAATAACGAGGGTCCAGTATTTTGGGCCGTGACGATGACGCAGAAAGTGAGAGTTCTTCGATCCCACGAAAAATCCGCATATATATTACATGATCCTCGCCAAAAAATGATAAACGATAAAGATGTGTTCGCGTGCAAAAGCGTAAAACGTTTCGCATAAGCTGAAATACGCTTTCACTGAACAGTATATATACGAGTATAGAGATAACGAAGATTTGAGTGTTACGCGACGTGCTTTACGATCGCGTCAAATTGTTAAGGTATGGAAGATTAGGGGTGGTAGAAATTGAGAGTTTGAATCAGATGAATAGACGCGTTGGCGGTTCCTTGCTCTATATGCTGACTCCAGACTTTTTCGAACCTATTGATGTGTACAAAGAGTTACACGACTGTAGATAAAGATCCTGTTTTTCACTATTTTATCTTTACGAGCACAACGTGGAGCAAATCGAGAAGATTCTTATAATGAAATCTGGTTTTTCTGGCTCCTTGAAACGGACAGAAATGCACCGTTGCCACGAGGTGATTCCGCTTATTTCAGAAAAGCAATCTCCACAGAATGTCGCAGGCTCTCTTTTATTTTTTGAACTTTCCAATCCCGTCCTTCCCTAAACTTCCTTTTCCAAGATATAATTCGTTTAGAATTAATTTCAATCTCGAATAGACGTCAGGGAGTTCTTATAGCCAGGCAAAATAAATATTTTGAATCCACGAAAAGCAATAAATGTACGTCAACATACGTAATTGTTATGAAATAATTACCCCACCCTACTCTCTTAACATTATACTTTCAACGAATCCCCAGATGAACCAAATGTCGATTCGCTTGCATTATACTCATTTACCGAAGAACAACTCACTAGCTACCAGACTGCAATCTTGAGATTGGAATCCTGGTAATTCACTCCATCGAAAGTGGAGTCAAGCTGACCTACTCGCTCGCTCTGACTGCGCTCATAACACCCGCCCTGGTTAGGCGCGACTCGCCAAGGTAATTTCATCAACTCTCCATATTTGCAGATTCCCTCTTACCTTACTGTGAATCTCAAATTTCAAGCAATTTATGCAAAATTGAATAACCAGAGTCCAAAAAACCCATTAAGATACATCACTGTCGCAAAATAGCTTTATTAATTTATGTTTCCTTCTCTAGTCACTCTATCACTTTCAAAAATCAGTAAAAAATGATCTGGAAAAAACGAGAATATAGAACAAAAAAAAAAAAAAAAACATTACGTCTGTATTGAATTTTCCACTGACGATTATTTATGGTTTTTTACCACAGAGTAATATTGGGAGTAATTTTCTCGGGATGCGAGATAAATCTTGTGAAAAATATATATAACTTGCTTCCGTTCTAGTCACGTAGAAGAAATCTTGCGACAGAATGTAATTCCCTACAGCAGTGACTAGCTCCGTCCAAATGCCATCCGGTCATTAAAGATCCTAACTGACCGTTGAGCGTGTCGTTTGAATCGAAAAACGTGATGGAAATTCGGAATTCTTGAAATACTTGAGCAAACTTATCTAACAATTGTAAAAGACTTCAAAAAATTAGTGCCCACTAAATATTCAATACACAATTCTTGATGTTCAAACAAACTAGACGCTCTGCTATTCGGATTTCTGAATTATCAAGCCTTTTTTTTTCTCCGATAATCTTATTATCGTACGAGACGTAAAATAATACTAGCTGAAAATTTTTGAATAAATCATTTTCGAGACATGTAAAACCACCATCATTCACGCTTAGTCCTTGCTGTCTTAGAAGGTAACCGCATATCGCTCATTCTAGAAACGAGATACGTAGGTACTCGTCTTCATGAATAAATTAATTTCGACGAAGCGCTAATTACTTTTCTGCAGTGCGGCGTCGACGACGGTCCTGCATTATACGTAACTCTATACATATAGTAATCGTCAAGCTTCCTAAGAAATAAATTGCTCACTGTTAACTAGTTTATAATATGAAGAAGCTTGCGTACAAAATAAAAAAAGAAAAAAAAGAAAAAGCCAATTGCTTACTTGTTGTCAAGCGAGTACGGGGTGATAAAATTACTTACATCAAGATTGATGGCATTCCTTCTCACCTACGTAACGCGCGGATGTGAAAATAATCAATTTTTAATAATAATCCTCTATAGCTCGGCTCACGATTCGACAGACGATGAATTACCAGAACCCACTAGTTCCGAAGTTTGGAGCAAGGTTAAGTTTCCGCGGTACTTTAATAAGTTTCGAAACCGAGGGTTCTTGACTTCTACGAATGACGAGAGGAATTAGAGTTGCGTATTCCTACATTTTATTTGACCTTGTCTGACGGTCGTCGAAGATATGAAAAATATCTTATTCAATAGAAATTTGAACTTGTCTCCTTCAGACATTTACATCGAGCTTTTACTGACTGGAAGTATATTTTATGAAGAGGATTTGGAACTGGACGCATCTTATGTTGTTCAAGTTCATGAATTTTATTCAGAATCCTGCATGAATATTCAACACTCCAAACTCGGTAGATTCGAGTACACAAGGTCTCAAACGCAAAGGAGGGTTGAATTAATAACGATGAATTGGTGGAGAATACGTCTCACTCCGTAGGCACGTTTGATGTGCAGATAATTAATAACGCGACCATCATTTTTGACTATAACTTTCATCGGGGGAGTTGCTAGCGAGCAAATGAATTAGAAAACGATTCGCTAGCGCTGAATTCATCAAAAAATTATCGAGACAAGGTCCTTGACTGATTACTTTTTGATACACGGATCAATTGATCCCGTTTTCCTGATCGCGCGACGATCATTCGGCGTAATAGTAAAGGATGAAACGATCTTGACTCATAATCTTTAAAAGATTATTCAAAATGTCATGCGACAACATTTTATTGAAAAGGGGATATGATTCAAAATGAGATTTGATCAAAATTAACCTACTTGCACTCGTCGCCGGAATGAAATATCGGAAGTTTTTCGTACATTTCCCAACAGATAAAATTCTCTTTACATAATTTTTTCTAAATATTGAAACAATTACCTCATCTAGTTCTATTCCACAAACCATGTACATCTGATAGGGTTCGTTCTGATTCAATTTAAATGGCCAAGAATGTAACCGACCAACTTTTTCATATACGGCTGTCATAGCTCACTGTTGAAGTTGCCATTTAATTGTAGCTGCGAGACGATTCAGAATCAACATTACCTGGCATATGAACGTATGGCTTTAACTCGTTACTAATTGACCCTTGGACAGCCGCAGCTATCTTCTGCACAGGATGCAGCGTACCATTCATCGTTAGATCAAACGTTTCACCTTCAATGTGCCCTTTGACCAAACCACCGACCCTTCATATGCGAAATTGTTAACGATTCTGAGATTCTATCCTGGTGTCAACGTCATACTGGGCAGTAATCCTAGCCAACAAAGCTATCGGTGATCCTTCCATGAATTAAATTATATACAAGGCAATCTCCTCGAGTGATTTTGCTTGTTCATTAGTTTCGATACGTTAAGAGCGAAAAGTCAGGTCTTCATGTTCGCAGAATGTAAAGGCATTCAATTTCACACTTTGTTTAAGAAAGTCCAACGGTACATCAACATTGGTGTTATTCACGAATAAAATCTGTCGGCAATTATTATGTAACTTTTGTCAAAGGAGCTTTCAAGCTTCGGTCTGAATAGTAGCTTAAACTTTCCGTAATTTTGTTCAACAGTTTGTTAACGTCCTGACTTGTTTGTTTCATTGATCAGATTCGGTGACTTGATTTAAGGTTTGCAAATCTGTGGAGCATTACCAGAACTCCTGATTTCGGAGTTCTGAAGCGATCGTATCTGATGGTTTGAGTGGGCAAAGCGACAAAACAAACTACGTATGTATCGGTAAACAGTAAAATAACTTAGACTAATTGCGTACTAAAGGAAGCATAAGTATTGATTTGCCGTTGGGTAGCTAGGTATATACGTATAGCGTGCCCATTCGACATCTGGATCGAAAGCTGTTTGCGATATACCGCTAGGGTGGCCACAACTACTATTTGCCGACGGAGGCTTTTTGCGTCGCATAACTCACGACCCCTTTCATTGGTTCAACACTTGCCTTATAAACCGCCTGGGTGCCGAGAACACTCGACTATGGAAATCGGCCTCATAACACATACCTTATACATGTACCTCAGCGTACGCAAGAAAACGTGTATTTGACTATTTTACGCGTATTTCTTCGTCATGGATGTATGCAAGTACGTGAAAAGAGTGGAATCAGTTAATCCAATGTCCACGTTTGCGCAAAAAAGGAGCGATTCAGCTACCTCGTAAAAAAATCGACAAAGGAATAGCCAGTAACATCGCTTCCAGTTTTGCCAACTGAATAATCACTAATTTTAAGTCATGAATCAACACTCCAAAAAAATTCAGTATATTTGAAATTTTTGCAACTCAAAATGGTTCAACTTTTGTCCGACAATTGTGCACGAACGAATACGTTCGTCTTTCGATCATAGAAGTTATCCACATTTGCGCAATGGATTCTTTTTTTTTCTTTATTGTTCAGCTGTGCAATGAAACCAGGCCGACTAACCTGTGCATTTTCCAGCCATTATAAATTCCGATGACCATTTTCTAGACATCATTTGCTCAAGGTGATTTAAGATCTCGACTCTGCAGAGTGGATGCTGCTTCATGGTTGAAACTTGGGCGTACGTTTTTTCCGCACTTATACAAGAGTGGAAATACTTGTATTTATATAGATATACATAAATGCATGCGAAACGCTTTCTCCACAAAGTATCGCAAAGAGAAGGGGTAAGCCGGACACTCTACAGTTCGCTCGGTTGGCCTTGGCCATGTGAACTGGATCCCGTACTAAAGTAAACACATTTCTCTGTTCGAATTCCACCGAGAAGATATGGATGATATTACATATAAATATATCTCATACACATTATTTGTGCAACTCGTGACTTATTTGGACAGGCTATAAACTGCGTAACTAAATATGAAATTACATAAATACTCAAAGTGGTATCAGAAATGGTTTTTGAATTTCTCTTGTTATACACACCCATTTTTTGAGCTTTAAGGTAGAACGTACTCTGTTGAATGAATTGTGATTAATGACACGTACGTCAAAATTAGAAGAAAAAAAAAGTTTCTCTATATTTTAACATTGGAAAAGATTTTAGTTGGAATTGATTATTTATATTCATCATTTGAGGTTTTTATTAGTCTGGAGGTTACCGAATACCGTGAATTTCGGCAAAAAATAGAATCGATGCAACAATTACAGATAAATCTATAAAAAAAAAAAGAAAAAAATATTTGGTAACACCGAGGGTAACAGTGATTTCGTATAACTGTCAGTTTAAATTTTATGAGAGAAGATTACTCGGTTATTTATTATCGTCCAGTCGTCTAACTAAGTGAAAGGTGTTATTTTTACCGAGGTGTCGCCAACTAATCTTGACAACCTCCTGTGATATTATACAGGTGACTATAAATAAAGTTAAAAATTCTTGAGTTTAGAACTTTCATAAAGAGTCAAACTAACTCAATTAACCTAATGAAAATATCTTTCAACCGGAAAGCACGGTGACTTTACGAAAGAACTTTCAACTGCTTTTCTGCACAAAGTTTTTTAAAAAGGAAAAGGAAAAGGAAAAAAAAAACCCATGTGAACCCAATCCGACCTCGACCTTCGCTACCTTCACACAGTGTTCTCATACCCTCGGACCGTTTCTTTATGCTAATGTGCAAAAAATTTACCGATCTCGTATTTCGCTGCGAGGCTTGAAAATAATGGAGATATTGGTATATCGCTATATATCGTACGTAACATGGCCAGTCGTAATTGAGTCAGCTGTGAACTGAGAACATTAACTTGATACTTTGTGAAGAATAATCTGCATATTCTGACACTGAAATGCATTAGCTGATCTCATCATATCCGCCGGCAGATCAACCCGGTAGTTTTGAATAACCTCGAAAGTATACTTTATACTTTAACAATCAACCATCAACGATGAAGACAAAAAATAAAAAGATAGTGATCACTCCAATTATCGTATGATAAAAAGTGGGCCAATGTGAAATAATGATTTAATGTACTTAGAGTGAGGAAATCTTGCGCCCATTAGAAACGAACGTCTACGAAGAACAAACCCATTCGCATCCAGCACCGCAAATCTGCCAACATTCACAAGTTTAGACACGGAATGGGAGGAGTTGCTGAGTTTAAGAAGTGGATATGAATGCAGTGGGATGTTCGCACATTCAGAATCAATTGACACCGTTTAGTGAACTTATTTCGTGCTTGTTAATTCAAACCTCATAACATACTCACTATGATGAGGATTGTTTTCTTCATTTTTCGCTCAACCAAATTCAAAAATCAGATGCAGCTGCTGATCGTAAGAAACTGAGAAAATAATTTCTGCTAAAGCAGCAGAATATTTTTCGTTGAACATAGTCTTGATTCAATTCAATAGATGACCCATTAAAACAAATGAAGAATATCGAAAAGTAACCGTAATATTTGTTTACACATCCGTCGTTTATTTAATGAGTCAATAAACCTTCGATGAAATGTGCTTCCTAAACAGTACAGTGTAACTTAGCATTCGAAATGATTAACCGATGACAAATAAGGGTAATTACAAGTTCAGTGTAAATAAACTATCAACTCTAATGAGCACACAAATATTCAGTGCAAGAGCTGACATTATCAGGTATACAATATTATGTCAATAGAATGTAATGTTTGTTTTGTATTTCAAATACTCACCCATTAGACATCCCATTCATAAGACAGTTTCTTCGAACATCTGCATTAGAATAGAAATAAATTGATGACGGTAATGAAAGTGATAATTTGTCATCTGTAACATCGTGTGAGAATCGAGCGTGTGGTTGACAGCCGTTGATCATGATTTTTTAATTCCTCTGAAGAAGCCCAGGTAATTTCACCTCGTGGTAAAAGGGTTTGTCAAACTTAGGCGTCGCGCTACTCGAAAGTCGGCCATTTCTAATCGGAACTGTCAGTATAATATCATCATTAATTACTTCCGTGGTCTAAAACGTGGGGTAGTTCGTTCACTGGGACTTTGAGGTCTGCATGCTAATGCGAGCAGCGTTCTCGTGTTCGTCGTTAGATTATCCGCCTAATCCATCCCCCCTCCTCATCTCCCTCAATGGTACACCGAAAGCTCTACAATAGTTAAGTTACGGTGTACGCACACTCCCTGGGCCCCCGTTGAGTCTGGCGTATTTACACAAGAACTGTAATTAACTTCAGGCCAGGGGGTGAGAATGCCCTTATACACGGTCGGTCCACAGTGGACTTAGGATTGCTTCAAGGAGGTGCCGCTAAAGAGGGTCGGACCACTTCTTTGAGGTTCCCATAAAATCTATTAGACATAAGGTGTTTTTATCCGATGGTGTTTACCATAAACAATTTAGGAATCCAACAGAAGTTTTTTACAACTGAACGGAATGAAAGTTTCACATATCTTGCTGTTCACATCACGCGAAATATCTTCGCATTGTTCGATGCAAAACATTTCGCAACTTCGAATTGACCGACAATAATTTTCACAGGTAATCACCGACCTGTCCTCTGCACCGTCAATGGTCATCGTTAACCACTGAAATTGAGCTGCGTCATTGCAGACGATTGTCGAATACGTCGCGAACTGTACCGCGTATATTACGCTGTTATGTAATGTTCGATTAAATATAGATTATAGAATCATGACCATTGAATTTCAACGAAAATTCAGAAACTCATCGTCCACACATACAGTGATCGTACTGCGCGTTGGTATAGATATTTACAAGGGGTGTACCGAAATCGAATTGGGTCGTTGCATTCCGTGCGGTAGTCAGGAGAGCCGTATCGTGATCGTAATAGCGTAGATAATGGGGACGTTGATGACCGCGTCAAGGTACTTTCACCTATTTCCGTTCGTAGCATGTATAGTTTAGGATGGGTTACGTAATAACCGATAGAGATCCATACCTCCGTTAAGTAGTTCAAGTACTTTCGACTCGTCATGGATAAAAATCGAAGCCACTAGAGAACACTAATATAATTTCATTGTGTCAATTATCGACGTTGAAAAATACACCGTCAGCTTAAAAACAGGTCAAGGTTATCAACGCCGATTCGCCAGATTTCGACGATTTTGTATGGACAAATAGGAGCAAAAAGGGATTCGATCAACAGAGCTTGATTATTGAATAACATTACCGATATGAATAAAGAACGTTTACTCGAATTCAATTATCGTCGAAACGTTTATGTGCATCAATAATTTTTAGGTGAAATTTATACGAGAGGAGACCAGAGATATTTACGTACAAAATTCAAATGAGCGAAGTTATGCAGGACCAAACTTCGTCCCGCGTTTCCTGACATTACTGCGTACGACATTTTCTAATTGTTATCGAATAATGGATCAGGTGACGTTGCCCCATGTTGATATTAATTATTAGTTATAATTTTCAATTCAAGTTTTCGTTTCAAGCAAACTGTAAATTTACCGATGGCCTTCGATCACCTCGCCATCAATTATGGCGAAATAATTTCGACAATGGAATTTTAAAGATGTTCAACACTTTTTATGTTGGGCAACAGCCTCGTACCGATCCGAAATAATTTGCATCCGGTTTCGTTTCAACTTTCCGGTGAGAGTCTGGCTTCAGAATACGATATAGCTCGCCCACCATCATTCCAAGACTTTTAAAGATCGTGACAGATATTCTAACGAATACCTTCACGAGAACGACTTTTTTCCGTCCGTATGATCTTCTTGAACAAATAAAATTTGTCTCGTACGTTTGTCATCGCAAAAAAAATTTTTCACCATACATCGAAGAAACATAACTTTGAAAATAACGTATTCAACGATGCAATAAATTTCGACACATTTCTCTTCACCTATCCCCATTGTACGATATCCCCTTATTTCCGGCAATGCAATAATTTCCTCATTATCTTCTTGTCTTAAACGAGGTCAACGCGTTGTTAATAAATCGTAGTTTTTATTTCTTGCCTCTCCTACTTCACTTCAAACGTTTGTTAGTGTCGGAAAACAATTTCGGAGTGGACCACAAACCGCTGGGTAGTTTTACCCTGTGTAGTTTTCCAACGTAGTTTATCGTAGTCGTATAAATCTATGTACCTTAGTCCCAGAATTATAATAGACAAACGGCATTGCCCTAGGCCTTAGATATTCTGTGTATGGTGTGCCTTCCAGGAAAGGGCTTTCGCTTTGACCTTGAACTCTGGAGCTGAATTATATTCAACATTAGGTGATCAAACTATGCGTATTATGTTTTGATGGAGTCAGATATCAGCCAACGGCTTTGTGCGTCTGTTATGGGATGGGCTGATTTACTTTGACTGAAATTCAACTTTTAATTAACCATTGGCAAAAAGTAAATCTACCAATTTTGGGCTCTGGAGCTTTTGCTTCTTTTTTTTGAATTTATTTACCATCCCAGACCTGGAAGATGAAATCGTCACCCCGCATGAACCGTTGAGAATTTCGTACACAGATTTCATTTTCTCAAAGCTTCTAATATCGGAAAACTGCTACGTCTTGTAACCGACACGAAAAGAGGTGCAGAGCTCGCAAAGCGTCTAGACTCGATCAATCGGAGGGATTTCGAGTGCGATTAAAGCACCTAGTACAACCATGCACCGGTAAATCGAAGGGATTTCAGGAATCCGCATTTTCTGAAACTGGTACGTCGTAATAACGCTTTCGATGAATCTCTGCAGAAGTAAGTTTCTTTGTACCAGGTCATCACACTTTCGATACGTACGGCTAGTTCGATTTTCTTTCAGCATCGACAAGAAAAATAAAATTAGAAAAAAATGAGATGACGCTCTGGAATCTCAAAGAACTTTGTTAATAATTGATCATTTTTACCGAACAGGTTAATCCTAGTCCTGCTACACTCGCTGTCCTCGAAGCCTTGAAGATCGTCTGCGTAGTCATCGTAATCATCTCTTCGTTCTTGACTGTCGGTGTTATTAGATTCGATATCAGCATCTTTTTCGGACGTTTTCTCGTTGTCAGTCTTACGCGCCCTAGACTGTCGATTCAAGTTGAAAAGAACCGATGGAGGTGGTGGGCTAAACACTTGCGCACCTTGTAACCGTTTCTGAAGATACTTCGCCAAGATTCCCTGCACCGCGTCAGTGTCACTACCTGAAGACAGAGGGTAAAATATTCATAATTCTTAATTGACAATATTTTCTTTTAAACGGGGAGATAAATCCTTCTTTTTTGTTTCCAATAATTTAGAAATAATTACTCCATTCACAACGCAATGAAAAAACATTGTCATTTAATCAATAGGTATGAATATTTTTTCCTGTCTTCTTATGCTATACCTTTCAATCTTTGATTCGATGAACTGAAAAAACCTATTCGATTAGGCAGATAAAATGCATGCAGGAAAAGGCGCTCTATATTTATCGTTAGGCCCATAGACTAGGCCTCAAAGTTTTCCAAGTTGTTTTTTGTTTTTTAATCACCACATGGTATGAGAATTGAGCATAGAGTGAGTGCTTTGCGAGTTAGACAGAAAACCAATGAACTGTACAGTGTGTAATCTAAAAAAATTCCGTTCACATCGTCGGCTTTATACGTTGGCTAGATTCTTTTGTTTTTACAGTAGAATGAACGTGTACGCGTCGGTATAGGCCACCGTATAGTAGATCAGTGAACAGCATAGCGCGAAAAGTTTAAACATTGACGAACAATGAAAGTTGGTTCATTCCGGTGTGTCGGTGAGCTTGATATCTCGTGGGTCCGATTCAGGGCAATAGACTTCAGCTATCAATAGAATCCATTCGTCTGCTCCGGAATTGATTGGGAAAGGAGAAAAAAAAGTTGATACTCGTTTCCGTCTCGAGAATAGTCGGTTTTCAAGTTCGAATTTTATCCATTCTCGTTGTTGGAAATCTAAATCTGTTTGAATTTCATTCCTGACTTTTTACCGGCGAGTTGACTATTTCACGCTCAAGGAATGAGTGAGAAAATTTTCTTAGATTATGTTTCTGATGAGTTCATTTATGAATTTTTAAACTGGATATTTCATGCGCATTTATTTAATATAGATGAGGGAAAAGTAACTTTTTTGGGAGGTATTTATCTACGTTCGCTTCAACGAATCTCCCTGATGAATTTTATCGCATTATTTGATGTTTGTTATCCTGTTAATTTCAGTGGTGAGCAGCTCTAGCCGAACATTACGTAAATAAACCGGCGATTTGGAACCCGCGTTAAATTCACATGCAGTTCAAACAACTGCGGAAATTCACAATATATCGCGACCAAAATAATACTTTTTTGTAATATCGAAAATTCATTGGATGCGCATGTGCGTAGATGTGTGAAGTTGCAGCGGGTCGTAAAGAGAAATAAAAATAACGGTACATTTATTTTTTCGGAAATTATAAACCCTTAATAACCTCAACGGGTCTCATGTCATTGCTTTCAAAATTCTCGTACTTTTATCAAAAACGTCTCCAGTTCCTTTGACATCCGCGACGATGACGGTAGACAGAACGAGTTGAAGTTGCGGAAAAAAAATTGCGATATGATCTTATCCGTCTTTATCAGTTTGGGGATTTTATTTCACCTAATCATTTGGCGTTACATTTTCATTCAGTTTTTTAAGGTCTGTAAAAATTGTCCAAGGGCTGTTGAAGAAGACTGTGAATATTCCGATGCGAATAAAAATATCTCACTGGCAAAGGATTGCGATACTTTAAAGACCGTAAGATCATCGTGAGTTTTGCGCACAGCAAGCGAAATATTATAGCTATGGGTATTTCGCCCAAAATAACTATAAATCACAATGGAGTAAATATTACTGGCGGTGACTTTGTGCCGTTTTTCATCGAGATATCGATCTTCTACGGTCGACAATTCTCATCTACTCGCGCGATATCATTGCAGAGCTTTTCTGAAAATTCCCTTTTTTCGTGCACTGTATAAACTGTGATACACACTACTAGTTCAATCTCTTGACTTTATCTTGAAAGATACTTTTGGACATCCTCGCTGATCTCGCTTAGTCGTAAAATTTTTACTTCCTAAAGGCCGCTGGTCAGGCGGGTAGTCGTGAAAATTTTACGTATCTGAATCACATCGAGGATTTATGGGGACATGAATTTTGGAAGTAAATCGGAGCGATTGAAAAAAAATAAAGAAACGTGTTCATAAATGGATATACGCTGTGTTCTATACCAACAATTTAGTTCGATAATGCGTCACACTTCGCTTCACATATTATACTAAATGATAATGCAAAACAATTTTGGTAATATTATGCACAAAGGGAAATATTATGCATTTGTGTTAACATGTCGATGGTTCGGTAGAAAGCGTTTACATAATACACGGTAAGCTTAAATCGAGAATCAATTACAATAAAACGGTCACACGGGTTTTATTTTTTAGATAGGAATATTTAAAATCGATAAAAAATTTTGTTTAATGACGCGAATGATTTCCTCGTGTATAAATAACGAAATTCGATCACAAAATGCGCGTGGAATAATTTTACAGAGAATCAATAATGGAGGAGAATAGTGCAGGAGGATTTCTAGAGACGGAAGCGGTCGCTGTAGCCGATGACATCTATGAAAACGAACTGAACCCAGATAATGATCATTCGTTCAATGACATTCATCAACGTGACACTATCCAGGTCACAGAATGTCATGTGACGCCTCCAGAAACGTAAGTACTACACGTTCCGATGGTTAAACAAACGGAAACAATGAAATGTCAGAACTGGAACACACGATTTCAGAGTATGTAACGCACTTAAGTTATCCCGCAAGGATATCCATTGAATTGAATTGCACAAAAAATTGAGAGACTCCCGTCAAATTGATTACGAAGCAATGTGGTTTACGTTACAAAAAAAACACTGAAAAAAAAAGAAACATTTCACCAATGACTTATGACATGAGATTTTGATGGCCGCTGTGTTTGACAATTGCTACGCACAGTGCTTATCGGGTTTTTTCTTTTTGGAATTTTTTTTTGTTTTTAGCGGGTGGTTGGACACGCTGTGAAAACTCGTATTCTTGTGTAACGTTGTCCATTGATAACTCGTGTTTTTCACTGGTTTGAATTTATTGTTTTCTGTCGCGCGAAGTCCCGCACGATTCGAGTTCAAATAACAGGGAAGGGTCGCTAGTGGCGTTACCCCATAACATGAGGGATGTCACAGAATCGATGTTTGATTTTTCAGAAAATCAGACACACGCCAATTTGACAGGGAGAAAAAAGACCTGGACACATTAATTCGGCGGGTCGTTGCGGCGGAAATAAAAAAATGTTGTGAGAAAGAACACGCCGCTATGAGGAGAACACATTCCGATATAAGTACCGCCATCAAACGTAATAAATACAACAAACGAGCGGTGAATTTTTGCGTAAAGTAAGACCTCGGGGTAATCGTTCTAGCATATGACATATGAGAACTTCAACGTTGAGTTGAAATCATCTCCATATTTTTTAAATGTTATAAAACATTTTCACTGAAATCAAAAATCGCGCGTGTGGTATATACGCAGCCCTGATGTTAATGGATTTTCACACCATCATCGTCAAGTGATTAGCTATAATTATTCAAATTCAAAACTCGCCCACTTTACATGAGATGGATTTTCTGAATTAAACCACCTGATAATACGAAAATTAATTGTAGGGTATCCGTCGAATGAAAATTATAGGTCAATTGTCATGTGCAGATCGCAATACCTGCCGGTTTATCAAAAGCGAACGGAGTAAATGGTTTCGCCAAAATTAATTATATCATCAGAGATGTACACATTTCAACGTATCCTAGTTTGTATGTGAACGTTTATTTGCGGGCATTTTATTACACAGTTTATAATTTTGAAGAAGAATGCTTGGAAAGTTTTGCATAAAAAAATTAAATACTTGTGGTGACATTTCGATGATTATTTTGTCGAAAACATTCTAAGATGTCTCGATTATGAATACTTTATCATTACAGAACACCGTTGTTGACTGATGTTCATGAAAAACAAATAAAACCAATTACTCACGATACTCCGAATGAAAATTTATCTCCGACGCATTCAATCGAGTTAAAGAAGGAATGCGAGAACGAGAACATCTGCCCGGGGAGAAGTACTGGTGATGAATCAGAACGAATGAATTCCTCAGAAAATTTTGAAAATGTTGATAATGGTATTAGCAATCGAAATGTTGACGAAGTCAAAGCTGGTAACATAGATTGTCATGAAAACAACATTTTAACTTCGCAAACAACCGACGCGAGACCAAAAAAAAAGGGATCGGAATCCGATAACACAAAGCTTAACGAGAAACCAGATGCACAAAAAATGACCAACGCTATCCATTCAGATGACCGACTGGGGTGAGTAATTTTTCACTGGTGAAAAAATTTGACTTGCATTTTAACGCCCAGGTGTTATAGTGTACCGATTGTGAGTTGAGTCCGAATTAAACGCGCAAAACTGAAACCGAATGGTCATTAGCAAACAAAATGAATTAATAGAAATTGGAAATTTGTTGCTTCGCATTTAGACTCCTCAGATTTTCGATCCTGCGGGATATATATTATCATACATTGTGCAAATTATATGTGAACATGTTGAAGGAATTGTAGTCCGCGAAGCACATTACTGCAGCAGATAATATGCATAAAAGCCAGACCCCAAGTTCTGTTTCGTGCAGTATAACAGGTCTCATAGTTCCACAGAGGGTTGTTAGATTAGCTAGTTCACCTCTGTACCTCTGTACTCTACATTTTCGCCAGTAGAGTCGCGATATCCAAACATATAATATTCCTCGCCAGGACATGCGCAATGTAAATGTTTGAACAATTATCATGACTCGAAATAATCCTCAGACGGCTAACGATAAGCTCCGGGCCGTTGGCTCCAATTCAACGATGATAACGGTTTCCAAGGTTCATTTTTTCCTCTCAAACCACAGGTGTGATACTCATCTCACGCGTTTTTTTGTCCGTGTATATGATTCGATTCATCGATTAACCTTTTCAGAAACTACAACGCTCTTCTTTTTTTCTCTTCCTTAGCGGAAACGAGGTAGTTGCAAAAGAGTACGCAGATACGTCAACTCAAACTGAACACAAGTACATGATTCGCGCTACCCGGAGTTGTCCAGGTCGAAGAAAACGTATTCAACTACTCTCACCACTACATGGGGTATCCGAAGTCAGGAACAATGGCAAAAGTATCCCCATGGAAATTACCCTGCCCGCATTTCTCTATAGAAAAGCTTCGGACAATCTTATCTACGAAAAGGGCAAGGGAAGCCGTAGTCCTGGTTACGTACCAACCCCAGAACGTTTTCGCTGGCGATACGTTATGACTAGAAAAAGTAACCGATGAACAACGTGAAGAAAATTGGTCGTCTTGTCCAACCCAAATGATTGATATGAAATATAATACGATGTTTTCATTACAACAACTGAAGAGTTTTACTTGTTTTTCTAGATATTCGAAATACCCAAGTGCAGATTTCATAACCATCGAGTTCACAGACGACGAACCCGAGTCGGTTTTCCGAGTATTTTTCCACGTTGTTCTTTTTTCTCATCTTCGCCAATGAATGAACGGGCGAGAAATGTTCTTTGCCTATGTAGAATCGATCTGACGTTCAGATAAATGAAGTACCATAATCCCGATCACCGCGATTAATTAAAACGAAGATTATTCCCCGCTTATTTTGAAGTTGAATAGACAACGCGCAGCATGTTGAACAGCGGCGTATTCCAATCAGGATGGCCGTGGTGTAATGCGGGGTATTATTATTCGTTCGAAGAGTATATGATTTTGACTGAAGAACCCTTCGGAGTTTTCCCGCAGATTGATGGACGTTGAGTTTAATTAATGAGAGAATTCGATAGAGCTCGAATCCCAATGTAAACGCGGCTATGCTCGAAACGATTTCTTTGTTCACCGGCCGAATAATTTTTCTTTTAAATATTGTGTTCGTCGTTCTTTCTTTTTTTTTTGCTTTTTTTTCAGCGTCATTGAATAATCAAACCTACACAATTCCATTTATATTCCACGAGCCACCGCGCCTCCGAAATGCCTATATACAATGCGCGCAATTTTTGGAGTCAGCTGGTACTGGTGGGTTTGTTTTTTCATTTCTTCAAAAATGTATAATTTTTTTCCGCACGAAAACAAATTTTCATTCTAGCTAAAACGAAATACTATAGTTTTCAGCGTGTCAACAATTTTCAATTTTACTGATGTGTATAACTCACGAATCCGAAGAAATCGAAATATCTGTTCAGAGCTGATTCATGCTGAGCCCAGAAGTGGACTGATAAAAAAAAAAAAAAAAAGAATCAAGGGAAGCTGAAATAAATGTGTCGGCGAGGGATCTTTGTGCCCAAAAAGTTTGCGATCCCAAAATTGGAGGGAGACTCCGATATACCTTTGGTAATGGAATCGAACAGTTCGCGAATCGAAAGGTAGATGGCCTGCCTTAATTTACCCATTGGTGTCCCCTGTATTGGCTATTCTGATCCTAAGGTGAATTGGTCAATTCTATTATTCCGTAGCGCGCCTATAGTTGCAAACATTGGAAATCCCTTATCTTATCCCCAAGAAATTTATTTCAAGGTAGAAAAATCGATGCCTATACATATACGCGGTTGCATTGTTACTCGTAATTGAAAGAACGAACACTATATCTCTCTGATCATTTCGGCGGCTGTATACGCGAGCTTTATTTTTTCCTAATTAGGCGTGCGGTGGAAGTATAAAAAGAAGAACAGAAAACAGTGCGGATGGACGGAGAAAAGAAAGCTCGACTTCGCAAAAAAAACGACCTCACCATTGTTGCTGAAATTCATTTGATCGTTGATATCTGAGCGTTGTTTCCTGTATTTTTTAATTATTCATTCATTTTTTTTGTTCCATACTCTTATATTCTTTTTCGTTTCCATTCTCCGAATAATTCTCAATTGTATATTCTGTTATACCTATACACTAGAAATATTTCAAAAATCCCGAATGGAAATTTAAAAAAAAATTGAATATGAAAACGCAGTTCATCATTATACTTCTGCTATAATAGGATTCGACTTTATATGAATGATGATCTGAAAAAAAAGCGTCAAGTGCTGATTTATGAAAGTCAAAAAGATATTTTAGCTTTATGAAAATAATTTTGTAGATAGTTTATACATGGTGCAATTCACCACATTTCTCTGTAGAAATTAATGCGTGGAAATATAGAGACGGACTGTGATATACACCAAACCGTAGAACTACAAGTTACAAGAACAACAAACTACCCTATAATCTATTGTAATATTTGCAAACTATTCTGCGGTAGTTGGAAGCTTGCTTTGCCAGAGTTCTCGCATGCGTATATACACCGTAGGTATACAAGCAGTGGAAACCATACACGTATTATAAAATATTGCACTTCGCTGAAGTGACTCTCTATAAAATAGCAGCCATAACATGCCGGGGGGAAGGAAAGCTCTCGGAAGTGCCGTGAAGAAATATTGTCAAGGAAATTCCGTTGGAGCTTAAAACGAAGCACATTGAATTCAACGCTTATTCTCAAAACAAAAAAAATCAAACGCATTTATCACGGTGCCATGAAAATATTGACGTTTAAGTTTTTGAATGAAGATATTTTCTCTTTTCTGCAATATCTTGATAATAATTACCTCACAACTCTTCGGGTCAAGTATTTTTAATTTTTTCTCAGTTTCACTCCTCGTCGTATGGTTTACTTTGAAAACTAAGTACAGTTTCATTTGCATGTAAACGTGGAAGCGAAAAACGGATGAAAATTTCATGCTCTGCATGCACTCCCGCGAGAATCATCTCTTGGGACTCGCATATATTCAACTATTTGCGTTTAGGTACCTCACTTGCAGCACGGGTCCTAACTTTTATCATTCTCAGTTTCACCCCAAACTGCGAGCGATATTATGTCATGATCCAAGTGCTCCCAAAAACGGGCGCTCCAGCACCGGTTTATTTCTCATTCCGATTGATCGGGCGATGTAACATCGTGTATAGGTATACATTTGACACACATGTATAGCGGTACGATGGAATTTCCATAGTTTTCAAAACCGTGGCACGTTTTTTCTGTGGACATATCACACAACGATTTTCTGTATAAAAAGCACCGTGTGACTATGCATAATTATAACCAACGTGAACCGTGCACACGTCGAAATATATACCTATAAATTACCTTTCAAAACTCAGTGGGTGTAATTGGTTGTCCTTTTTTTTTTCTCTTTTTTTTTCTTTTTACTCTCACTTTATTCGAAAGTTTTACTATTTCAAGTGTCACCGAATAATGCCTCACACCCAAAAATATGTCGAAATAGTAGTTTGTTCATTTGCATTATAAAATTTGGTCTTATGTAATTTTCTCAGTTCTTCCGGGATGGTCATTTTATTTCAAATACTGAATTTTGTGGCAATAAAACTCGGGTTAAAATATATTTTTGCAATCCAAAGTAATTTTTCACATTCACAATCCATCGTGGAAGTTCGTGTATAAAAAAGTTCGAATTAAATTTTCTGTTCGGCGCACATACGAATATAAAATAAAAATTGGCAATTTCTCTATTTCCTTTTTCAGCTTTAATAAAGCTCGCGGCTTATCACAAAATTCTGCATTTCCTCGACCAATTTGTACATATATGTAGGTGCAGGTTTTGAAAATTCAAAAATTGTCAAATATTAAACTATTAGGAAAAAAAATAAATAATAAGAATAATAAAACAAGAAGAAAAAAAAATACACACAAATTCTCAACGAGGAATGTGAAATGAACCATTCATTTGTCAGAGCTACACTAGTGGTATCATTAGTAACGAACAATTGTAGACCACCGCAGTAATTTTAATTTGGAAGTGAATATAGTACAACGCCGGAAATATAATAGCGTTCGTAAAATTGATCATCAAAAATAAATGTTACACGACGCGCATCGTTGAACCAACGTTTAAATATATACCCGTGTATAATGTACGTATAATCTGGCTCTATACGCCAGAGGAAACGGATGAAAATATAATACAACGAGCAACATATAAATGTACAAAATTTTACGATATATACATGTATATGCAAACGCGGGGTTCTATGGTGCCCATGGAAACAATTGAATACTAATGAAATTCGAGGATGGAATTATGCAGGGATTTTGAAAAATCGTTACACTATTGTTACCACGTCGCGCCCTCGTATGATATGACGGCGGTTCCGGCATCGCGTGAGTTATTATATTCGAAATAAAAATATATGGAAACTAGAAAATGTAAAGGTGAATTAGTTTCTGGTTTAAACATCGTCATATTTTCATTTTCAACCGTTAACGTCAGACGCTACCGTTACGGAACGTAAGAAATTAGATGAAAATTTTGACGTTAGGAAACTTTCCGTAACTTCGATATACGTATACCTACACGAATCATAAGTGTCGAAATCGCTCCGAGATTTTAAATTTACATACAATATAACGCTCCTCGACGGCTTCAATCTCAGACAATGGGGATTACTTTTTGATGTGGGACGTAAGAAACAAAGATAACGATGTATGTGAATCATATCATCTCATTAATCTCTGGGCAAAGGTAATATTTCTATCATCGACATAACTCTACTTCCACTGTCTTTACACCATATCTACAAAATGTAAACTTTTTTCAGTTTCATGAAATAACCTTTTTTTTTTTTTTTACGGAAAAACTAATTTCAATCCCGTAGCTGCTGGTGACCAGAGATTTTGACAATGCGACTGAAATTGGTTTATCAATTGTAAAACGCCTGCAGTATTGGATTGATTGATCGAAGCAAGTTATGTGTACCGGAAAAACGTATACCTGTCGAGCGAACGAGAGTATATTGCGACTTATTTTCTATCGGAAGAGATGGAAAATAAAATTTCGTATAAATTTTTCAAACCAACACCCCATATTAATTTGACTCAAAACTGACTCTTGCCTTTATCGAAACCAGCGGAAAATACACGAATAAAGAGGTAGAGAGAGAGAGAAAAAAAAGAATAAAAAATAAAAATCTTTCCGCATGTAAAAAATTTAATCAACCCCAAACCGAGTCTTGGCGTTCCAAGAACGCACGCGTCTTTTTACTCATAACTTAAGCTTTGAGGCTACTGAAATTCTGGTGAAATTTTTGACGTGCTTCTCTCCTTTGCCAAAAGGACCCTTTCAGCAATAACCTTGCGATGTGTTGAGAATCAGGATTCAGATTCAAGGTAGTGTCAAAGTCTTCTCTATACTCTACACAGCAAGATATAAACTTTTCTGAACTCCCCCTCAAAACCACCTTCACGAAGATACATGCTAAAATTTATCCTCTCCTACCTCCTACCTTATACCGCCAGATTTTATACGGAACCAACCCCGTGGAAGAATGCTTTGCCACAGCATAGGGAAAAAGTAAAAAAAAAATGCACAAAATAAAAAATCATACCTCAATGCAGGATAACCGATGTACAAGGATAGCGATGAAAGCGAACGATGCGAAAGTGCGAACAATCCAATTTGGATGTGTGAAGTATGAACGAAACAAGATCAGAAATCGATGCTTCCAACTCGTTTCGAGTAAATTTGCGAACTTCGAAAACTAAGAATCATTTGTCACACAGGAGAGAAGAGAGGAAGTGGAGGTTGAGGTGGAAAGTCAAACCGAATTCCTGCGTTTCGAAAAGTTCTTTGATCTGGTGAAGAAAAGCATGATGCTGAATAGCTATGGCTGAGGGCTGGAGGGTTCCGTCAATGAGGTGATACTCTTATGAACGCTGAGAAAGAGAAAAAGAGAGGGGAATCGAAGGGAATGGGAACGTAATTTCCGAATCTACCCACCCCAGAATCTGATAGCGGACGTGATAGATTCAAGAGGAATGAATGAGGGCTTTCTTCTACTCCAATAGGCCCTACTACTCTTTTGAGCTAAGGGCCGAATCCAGGACAAACACTTGGAGTAGCTGAAGGACTAACCGAGAAAATGACGGTCCAGATCACTGAATCCTTACGGAAAGGGATAATACTTCCGGGGATTTCTGATACTCGCCTAAGTGTAATCAAACCGACCGCACTTTCGGCTTTTCTTCATGCTTACTGCTTGCCAAAAAGGGTTATGTAGGTATAGGGCGGCCCAAGTATTAGAAGGGAGAAAAGCTTCGATGGGACACAATTTCGCGTCAATTCCTTTTTCTCGCCGTTAAATACAGACGAAGATATGAATTCTGGGTGAAGTGTGATATGTAGATCAATGAAACCAATTCATCGGCTCTTTCAAAATCGAACTTCCAATACCCAGTTTCCAACGAATCAGAGTAGAAAACAATTTCGATAAACTGAAAGCTACGATTCATCTCTATTCCATTACTGCAGCTTCTCTCTAGCTATTGTATCAAAACTTTTGAATCCACCTGTATCAACGCTCCTATATACACAGATATGCTGTAGGTATTAACTGTACATACATATATATACCAAGTCCGGAAACTTGGTTACACGTTCCGGGGCAAGTCTCCGGATCTCCGGGGTCCGAGGCCAGACTGGGCGGGATCAGAGACGAAAGATCGCAAAGTTAAATCCTTGCCAGTTCCGGGACGCGCGCAAACTCGCCAATGCAGTGTTCAGCTTTACTGACTCGAGAATTGCGCGTCTTGAAAACCTTCGATTTGAACTCGAGATAATATATCAACGGTTACTCGAACTTTTTCTTCTTGCAAAACAAACTCTGATCGAATCAGCCCCGTACACTCAATCTCGATAATTGCCGGATTCGGTTGGACATCGCGTAAAAATCCAATGGTTAAAAACCCACATTTGTCGTTGTAAAAAATAAAGATCAAAAATGCTAGGCAACTATGTAGTTTTTCAATTTTCATCCTTTGTACCTTACTCCTATGATCTACCGGAGAAAAATAAGAAGTAAAAATACTCACTGAGATTTTTGTCCCTGTACTGCGGTAGAACTCCTTCAAAGAGACAGGTCATGAATATCCACAGGACGAACCGACTCCGCTTCATTTTCATTTTCTGTGTCTGAAAGAAAAAGAAGAAACAAGAAAATGATAGAGAATGAAAAGATGAGATCGTCCTATTTTTCGTCGGTAGAAAAATTATTCTCATTACAAATGGTTCAACTTGCGCTAATCCTCTTATGTATTATTGCAATCACTCAAGGGGTCATAGAGATTTTCAGAAATCTCAGTCTGAATCCTGATACATGGGTTTTTTTTTCACGTGTACACCATTTCGTGGCTGACAGTCCGGCGCAGGATAAAATGAAACAGCTGCAACAATAATGCGGTCGGCCGATTCTAGTTTTTGATCGATTGACCTAATTGATCTTGGAATCCCTGTAAAGATCAGGCAACTTTTTTCTGATTATTAGTCACATGGAATATGTTACATGTGACTGGAAATAATAAAAATTGAAGGAGTCGATAGAGTCTATTTCCAATCGAACCATTTTATTTTTCATATTTTGTTTTTCGTTTTTTCGATAACAGTACGTATTTTTAAAATCATTTTGAAATTCATGGATGATGGGTATAGAACCCTTGGTGAAATAGAGTAGGTAAGGGTCTTCCGATACACCATCGATCACCTCTACGCCAGAGCTGCTCTCGATTTCACGCTCATCAGGTTTAATATATTCTTAACGGTTTATTTTCAACGTAAAAATAACCATCGGAGAAACTCCACCGTGACTGAAGCTACGGCGATATAGATACTTACGTGTATATACCTATGTAAATATAAATTCCAGTGGAAAATAATTTCCAATAATAATTTGCTCGCGATGCGTTTGTCAATACGTTCGGTAAAGTGGGTTTACGTTTGGTAAAGTGAGTTTTTATACGCGAAAATCATTGATCTGTAAAATTTCGTTCCTTCAATTAAAAAATATCACTTCTATTTCATATACACCCTACTGCAATGAAACGCGGATCATAAAAAAGTTTCTCATTCCATTTGATCTCCAATTGGATAGACAAAATACATTTTACACGATTTTATAGGTCTTGCAGATTGCAGTCTGCTCAGTAAACAAGAAAATTCCTTGATGTTTGGAAAATAAAAGAGGAATTTATTCCGGAGAGTAATTTTTTTCTTTCCCCATTTTTTGCGGAAAATGCGGTAATAAAATTCCGTCTGACGCTTAAATTTCATTCGTTCTGAGTTTTCCGAAATTCAGAATTGTCCTCACGAATTTATATAATCGTAGTTGGAAAGTCAACGCTTTGAAGTAGCATCGTAAAATACGGAAATCTACAATGCAACGAAAAGGGAGTGCTTCTTTTAGGGATGAATGCGTCTAGGTAAATCCGTTAAAAAGGACACGGCGGATAAGTACATAGTAAAGTTTATGAGGGGGACAATAATAACGCAAACCGTCGATGGACTCGCTGCGCACTTCAGAGAGCTAATCGAAAGATCATATTGTAAGTCTCAGGTGTTCCCGCAATCTCCAGACTAGGAGTCGTAGCGAGTCTTCGTAATGGATCTCTTCTAATTGGCAGTGGTTTCGCTGGCTTTTGGTGAACCTGACTCTATTTTACGAAGGACATGACATGCGTGACAAATCGAGGCACTGGCTGAGAGCCCTATTAAACGATATTAACGGTCACCGCTCTACCATTTCACGAAATGTACATTTGCCAGTTTCATGATCAAACTAACTTTGGACTGTATATTTTCCGCCATTCTCACTCCATCCGGGATCAATGTAGAGTAGAAAAAGAAGCTTATTGCCAAACAAACTAGATTCTAGTTTGATTTTTAGAGAACAGATTTTTCTACAAATTTTATAACTTATATGTAGAAAAATTTTCATACATTTTTGAAGACTACAAATAATCAGCTGATTCGGGTTCGACACAGATGTGAAGTTCCCGATAATCATAGCCTTAAATTTTAGCAACGTTTCCTCCTCTGAGGTTTCCTCTTAATTTCATCTGAATATGATTAGTTTTTGTTTCAAAAGGATTGATAATGGTCCGCACTAGCTGCGGTGGTCGACGAATAGATTAAACGACGTCTACTGTGCAGGCGGGATATAAATGGTTTTCCGAAGCATAAGTTCGCTTGCAAACTTTGAAATAGAAACGTTGATCCAATTTCTTTGGCTCGGTAAATTTTAGTTTTCACCAATATTCACGGTGAAAATCCCGACCGTCAAAGTTGTGGATTGATTTAAAAATTTGAAAATTAGTTAGCGCTTTCAAAGCGACGTGAAATTTTTTTCACCACGATAAAAGAATCGCAACAAAAAATCATTCTATCCGTAACAATGATATTCGCTGCGATAATAGACTTCATTTCTCGTCGATGAAATCACTGGGAAAAATCTTTGATGAAAGGACAGAAATGAAAAAATAAAAATAAATAAAGCTCTGCTAGCGCCCGTCTTTGGTTTGGTGAGCTTGAATTCCTTGTCACGTCAAATCGATGATTGTAAAGAATCGCGGCGTCGTTCTCCGGCGGAAAAATATATCAAAGATATATACCTACCTACCTACCTACCTATACCCTCGTAGATTTGACACGTGACTGACCTTAAAGAGAAGATCTTTTTTCACGAAATTTCGTTACTCCTGATAAGAACCGCGACTTGAAATATTAAGTGAGGCTACACCAACGAATTTACCAGACCCCTGCTAGTTTGTGCTTGGAATTTGATATAAAGTCCGTACGAGTCTGACCAGCTGGTCCCATGAACTGAGTATAAGTTGATTCAACTTTGTTCAATCAGTCTTCGATCGTCCAGCCTTAACCCGCAACGATAAAGACAACGCCCGGAATGAACGGAAACACGCACAATCTTTTGTCTTCATTTCTGTAACGGTCGTTCAAACACTGAACTTTTCCTCAGTAAACAGGAGAGTGCTTTTCCCCGTTGAGTTATATCGATGTTCAAATTTACAGAAAGTTATTATACTTCACGCCTAAAAATAAGTTTTAATAAGTTTCTTTGCGCTTCGTCATAACTTAAGTTCTTTATGTACCGTCTAAATAATCGCTCCGCAAATTAAAGAGTATATAGTCATTTTATATCTGAGAATAAATATTTTCAAAAAATTTACAAAACACAAGCCGGAAAATCCAACAAAATTTCTTATTCGGTTATATTTGAGCGGGCATTTATACGGAATACCTTCGGCACGTGAATCCGTAAACTATATTTGCAGATTGTGGGCGTGACGATCCGGAATCAGATTATGTTTGATGACGCACGTACATCTTTTGGTTAACCAAAAACTCACAGAAACTCTGACCGTATTCCAGTAGGACGCACTGAATGACCTACAGCTTTCCGGAGCCAGCAACGGTTTACTTTACAACCCCAAAGTTTACCGAATCGAAGGACTGCAAATTACAAAGTATGTACCAGCGCTTAATCCGAGGGAGTAGAATAAAATGAAATGAAGTAAAAAAAGCATAAAAAAAATTGTATAGTACAAAATTCTAAGGGGGGCGGGGAAGGGGGGGGATAAACGAAATAAAACTGCGTAAACTAGATCCGAGTGGATTGGAAATTGAATTTTCCAATTTGGAGGAAAGTTTTCAATGTAATAGTACTTATAAATGAAATAAATCGACGAATCGCATTTCGGGAATTCGAAGTCCGTACATTATAGCATAAGTAAAGTTCGAAGAATCTTCGATCAGGTTTTTAACTTACAAATGAGCAACAAAAAAGTTACGTATCTATAAACTTGCCTGAATTTGATGCAAGGAGAAAGTGATCATCGGTCATAAAAAACAACATCATTCACAGCCTAATGAGAATCAAAAATTTATCGGCAAACCTAATCTAAAAAAAAATGGTTGATATTTTTTTTCAATAATCCCATCTATTGAAAAACGTATGTACTAAATTTCTCCGTTATTGGGCCGGAACAAACTCGAGGGTCTCTTATATGGTGTCCCATAAAAACAAGCTTGCTCGAGCTAGTGAGCCAGTCGTTAAGGATGAGAGCAATGAAAAAAAAGAATAAGATAAAATATAATAAAATGAATGGCTAAAGAGAAAGAGAGAGAGATAGAGGGAAATCAGGAATAAAGGAAGCAAAAATAAAGCAAGTTGAAGAAGAAATTTCAGGAAAATACGCGGATACTAGCTCGCAATATAATTCCCTGGTGTTTGGAATTTGTTTACGATAAACCACCTGTTGATCATCTAGAGTCTTGCAGTGAAATCCAGGCGTGGTATACATATATCAAATGTGGTTTAGTTTTTGCCTTGGGCAGGTGTGTCGCGGGAATGGGAAGGCCAGGATGCCATGCCTGTTCAGAAGGTCTCCAGGGTAGCGCGCAGGTGCATTCGCATCCCGATCTATATAGGAAGTATAGGTCGATGGGAGGGTTTGTGGATTGGTAGATGGGCGAAAGAGGGTCGTGTTGGAAGCTGAGCTCGTCAAGTAAACTATGAAAAACCCTCCAGCAGGTAATACCTACTGCACTAAATTCTCCTTTCATTATTGACGACGCCAGAGCTGCAGCTGCAGGAAAACTTTAGCCGCCTGCAGGGATATAGCGGTAAAATAAAAAAAAAACAGCTAAGAAAAAAAAGATCATGCGCGATTGAACTTTTTCTTTACATAATAATGAACAGAAATTCATCGTTGCTCAAATTACATGTATTCTAGAAGATGTTTAAAAAGAAAAAGTAATTCTTCCGAGCATCCTTTTGATATCGCCTGGTGATATAATAATAATTAGTTTCATAAAAGTTTTCACACAGTTTTCATCGCAATTATAACGTGAGATAATTATTGTGATTGTTCAACCAGTTTTGTCATCGGTAATTGAGATGCTGATGTGAATCAGAAAGAAACAAAAACGTACAGACCGGCTGATTTTTTAGTTTGAATAAAAATTTATTGGCAAATTTTCTTAAATTTTTTGTCTGAATTGCTGTTCAAATCCGCAAAGGTGAAACCGGGATTTTTCATTTCTTGGTATCACGGAAGTCGTCACTCTGGAAGAAACTTATTCCTCAGAACGAAATGATTCTTGCGGGTTTAACTATTTGTAAACTATATTTATCATTTACATTCAGGAGACAGCTTTTTTCTTTTTTTTTTTTGGTCGTAAGAGAAGCTGCAATATCAAATTCAATGTATGTGAGAGGCGAGTTTGTTCGCCTCTGCGCCATT
This sequence comes from Athalia cordata, assembly GCA_963932425.1. NCBI lineage: Eukaryota > Metazoa > Arthropoda > Insecta > Hymenoptera > Athaliidae > Athalia > Athalia cordata. The sequence goes on along the minus strand of OZ010626.1, from coordinate 29,659,784 downwards.
ATAATATCCTCTATACATCGCCATGGCAGTGATGATCAATAAATTTATTCACGTATCGCTGCACCCCGTAACTAGATAGGTACATCACCCATCCAGTCTCGATTTAATTGTAATTATAAAGCGTGCACATCAAATTAATTACCCTGATCGACGAGACGGGGCATTTTCTACCTGTACTTTATAGATGTATAAGCAATATACACATATATATATGTATAGTATATACGTACTTGTCAAGGTAAACGAACTCCCCCTCACGCCATACCGAGAATCCCAACCTCCAATTGTTCATTTCACGAACGATCGCCAGTTTAATTACCAAAAATTGCGTGTAAAATTTTACTTTCTACTCATTGTTGGTATAAAAATAAAAACAAGAGGGGAAAAAAAAATTGTTCGAAAACTGCCCGCGGCAATCTAACTGCTAACCAGTTTTTTTCCTGGATCCGAACAATTCTTTTTCATTCTTTTTTTTTTTCCAAACCAAAATGAAATAAATAATTTTCCCGCTGGCGATTGAAAAGAATATGTTTCATTGTGGTATATGATATCCAAGCGCGCATTTATCTGATCTTTTTGAATTCAAACGTATAAGTTCTCGACATTTTGCCGAACAGCAAACAAAAATGCCATCTTTTCTTATTCTGGGTTTCAAATTTTAGATACGATAAAATCATTATAGTTTGTCGAATTTTAGGATCCAAGTCTCACTTCGTCACATGTAGAGAGATAGTGATGTGATAGCGTGCAAGCGTAAAACGATGTTTGTAAGAAACGTAATTTATTAGTGGGATTAAAAATGATCGTTCCTATAGTACGGATAATAATCCACCTGCGGCTTAGTGAGCTTCCTCGTGAGCGTGTTCTCCTCTTATTAGCGGCGTTCGGTGCGCTGCGTCAACTCCCAGTGCGCGAATACGGGCGTCGGGTTCCCTTCTCCGAAGGGGAAAAGCGCGCGGGCGTCGCCGGGACGCCCGTTGGCAAGCGACGACTGCAGTTCGGATTCACAAACCCACGCTACCTCCCACGCTACATGATCTCCGTGTGCGGAGTCGCCACCAGCCCACCATTCCGGGTGATAATTAAACCTACGTTGCTCACCTACCATTATATACATTCTCGTGCATTTACCTTATAAGGTAGGAATTCTACGCGTTTTACATTTCCGACCCTACGTTCTGGGGTGGATGTGGACAATCGTTCCAAACCTGCTGCACCCGGGGAACTCGCCTGTGTGGAAATTATTATCATTATTATCAACGCTATCATTATTATTATTTTCCAGGACCTGACGAAGGACGGATATAGCAGGGCTTTGGCTACCACCTATTCCACCTATACCACTTCTCCGATAACGTAGGATCCGGGGATCTTGAGTGAGGCTGCTGGCAAGTTCACGTTAGCTTGCTTCATATAATTCAATGAGAGATTCATCCGCGTTCAACCCGCGCGCTCCGAAAAGGAACGTATTCGAACAGGGGATTTTTCCCGCGTGGAAAAATGAATGCAGAATTTTCAAATTTGAAAAATTATTTTTAATTACGAAATCGTGATTTACAGGAATAACAATCATTTCCACGCAGAACTTTTTTATGATTCGAAATTATTTTGAAGAGAACAATTTTCGGCGAGAGTATCTAACAACCAGTTCATTACTTTCGGCTTTATATAATTATAATTATAGCATAGGTGTCTTTTCAATTAATTAGAAATTTTCTCTCTTGGCTTATAATACTCAGGTAATTGCACATGTGCATACCTACCACGGGTATTAACCACGTTGCGTTATGATTTGTGGACAACAATTGTAATTACAACTATGTAGTTAATTTAACCCAATCTTATGTCGAGAACGGTATTGTTGCCGCGTTCTCATTTCAACTCAACACTATAGGAAAACTACTTTAATAACGTAGAATACAAACCATTATCATTACTATGATTGATATTTGCGCTATTTAAACACGGTAATGTTACATGCAGCTTTGTAACTATATTATATCATTCGCACACCACATATCTACGACCAGTTTCTCAACTCCGTCAAAGTTGTTATACCACACGCGCGAAATGTCGGTTAGAAATTCAACTTCCGGTATAAGAAAAAAATACGTATTTTACTTCTGGGTAAAACGACCTGTAACGTGTGAATTCTGCTGTAAGAAATTCTCTGAATGGAATTTTTTCAGTCTCCAAAAATCAGAGTTTTTGTATCGGTAGATAATTTCAAATTTTGCGGATTATTTTCTAGTGATCTCCGTGGAAATATTTTTCAAAAATTTTGGAATAGACTGATATAGTTATACGTCGTACTAAAATTAAGTAAAGTAGTAATCTTTGTATTCACAGAAAATGAAAATTTATCGTTAGTTCGAAAGGAGGGTAATTCAATTTTGTCGAGAATAGATTGATTACGAACATAATTGCTACGTCGAAGGTGCATTATTCTTTGATAATTTTACAAAGCGATGCGGAGCGGTGGAGATCCTCCAGAGAAAATACAACCCATGCACATTTATACCGCGAACACACCGCGAATCCAAGAATCAAATGCCTCGTTGCTTTCGAACTAATAAACGTCTGGCGAATGAAAATTGCATGTGAATTTGTTCCAATTCAATCTTACAAATTCTAGTGCAGACTAAGAACGCTTACATTTGAATTTCGGAGCAACAAATTTTTCACTCTTTTGGATACACTTCGAAAAATTCCCGTACTCAGCGAGAATTATTATACTCAACTTCAACGCGGATATTAAAATTGAAAAATTTCCCTACCAGCAGCCATAGTATGAATTAAGTTAACATGACAACAGCTAGTGTGGAAATATCCGCTTATAACATAGTTGTAAAATCTTTTGTTTCAGGTATGTTTTATCATTTATTTCCATATAAAGTGTTACCATGTTCCCTTTGTATATTACCTTGTACGTACTTTGGTTTTTTCTTTCTCTTTTTTTTCTTTAACGTACATCTTGCAAACCCTATTGCGTTTTAAAAAATGTGATATGTACCCTCTAACGGTAACTACACAAAGTGACTCGAGCGTTCAACTAAACTTCTTTTAAAATGAATACTGATCGCTTCGCTTACGTAGCAAAACGCCGATCAGATGAGATTAATTTGTTTTCCATCATAGTAATTTCACTGATAGTTCAAGTTGTCTGGTAAAGATTAATCAAACAATTTTGAGTGATTGATTTCCCTTAGACGACTGCGCGGAATTATCTTTTGTGTTCGGTCGGCAAATCTGTGATTTTCATATTCCGAATTATACGCGCTGCGAGAAATGGTTTCCCATTTTTATATTTTTAATTACAGACTGAATCGGAACTCGGCATCAAGATTCGTAAAAAATGATCCAGCAATTATCATATAAGAAAAAAAAAAAGAAAAGGAAATGGAAGTCTGCGGACTATATGGAGACAGTCACCGTCACATTACCTGCGATGTAATCGAACGCGTTTCGATTACTACATAAGAATATGTATATATATATACGGAATAAGCCTACGTAGTCTTGACTCGAGTATCATTAACATAATAAAGTAACAGGTATACAACCTGCGCCTGAAAACCTCCTGTTCATGCTGCTCGCCTGTCCGCAGGAGGTAAGTTCTTCTACCTGCCTTAACGCCTACACCTCCCACTTTCTCCTTCACATACCTTTCCGAAGGCACTGCAGTTATGTTTGCTAGTGAGTATAGCCTGCAGCTATACTGAAGCCGATAGGAACGAAGCACCTGACACATAAATATAGTATAGATTCGCTGATTCGAAAGGTTTCCATCAGGATTTGAAATTATAGCTGATTTTTCATTCACGAAAGTCCCTCTATTGTCACAATTTTTGCAAATAGCTAATTTTTCCGGCAATAGTAAAATAGTAAAAAAATTTACAACGGACCTTCCGAAACGGACCTCTAATGCAATATAATATTTGTAGGTTTACCTACAAATTTGAATTGGACTTACCGATTTGAATTCGATGTATCTAACAATCGCACGAAGATAGAGGGAAAAGAGAATATGCGTCAAAGACATCTTTAAGAAATTGTCGAACATTGAAAATTGATTATTCTGTGACTAATCCTTTGCTCAGGTGATTTTATAGCTTGCTTTCTATCAGGGAAACAGGTGTGGGCGCAGGTGTTTCTTGAACAGGTATATGTATATTTGCCTGCCTGATGCGAGTATACTGCCTAATGAAACAAAAGAACCATTGGCAGGGAAAGAACTTCACGGTTGGATGCTCACGGGAGGATTTCCTTTTCAGGTGAATCCTGGACGCGCAGGAAGACAGGGAAGCATCACCTTGACTGGGGTAGTCAACTATGGGTTTTTAGTCGTCTATTTTTCCCTTTATCTATTCACTCTTTTTTTTTCCTCTCCTCATTTTGCCTCGCTTCGTTTTCGGTCAAAGGATGGAGCTCGGTCTTTGATGTGCGGACGGTTTCCCCTTCGGTCCTTTACCATAGGCTTCACATTGCTGGCCGTTTCGAGAGGCCGTAACTTTGCGTAGGACGGCCAAGCCGTGAATACAAGTAACAGGTTAACAAGAAACCTCTGCAAGGTGTCAAGTCTGCATGCTGATACTACCAGAGACGATCTTTGCGTCACAGAGAAGGAAACCGGGAGAGTCAAAAAATGACACGAATCAATAGTAGGGTCGATAATGCCGAGATATGTAGCCATGGATGTCTCGGGATTTTATTCACCCAGAAATAATATCTCTTATTGAGCGATTGTACAAATGATTTCTGAACGTACCTGATGAAATAGAAAGACAGTCGAAATAACAAAGAATGCTGAGACAGCTGGATAAATTCTGACGATGGTATCCCAGTTGTGCCGCCATTTTTACGCAGTCGTAATCAACATGTGCGGGTATAACTTCGGAACGCATAACGGCCAGAAGTAATTTCAAATTATTCGAACAGATATAATTGGAAAAACCTGAATTTCTATCTATCAAACAGATAAAAATAAGGTGCAGATTTTCAGCCTGTCACGTACGCTAACACTGATATCATGAGCGGTGGGCGTTTCGATATATACGAGATAAGGTGAGCCGACCAGTGCGAAGGCTTCGCGTAGATAAGCCATTGACGTGACTTGGCGTGTAAAACTAGACAAGGTAATCGTTGTTTACCTGCTTCAGAAATATTATTCCTGTGAGCTCATTATCCCCTGATAGAATTCAGGTAAAAGTTTCACCTGTTCCGGCTTTCAATTTTGAATATTTTAATTTTGTAAAATTCAAATTATGAAGGTAAGTCGATGGATAGGCGATATTATAAGCGTGCAGTTATATTCTATTGCAAAACACTCCGAGAGGGAAAGAGAGAGATTGAGGGAGGGTAAAGAGGGAAAATGTGTTTTTGTATATTTGCGATCTAGGTGGTTCACCTGAGCTACCTGGAGTACCTGCCTCACCTGACTAAAAACGCGCATCGTTTCATGTTCTCCTAGTAAAGCGAAGCAGCTATTTTACCTGAACCTATCTTAACTCAGGTAAATGTTCGGATAAACGTGTGAATAGATGATAATCTATGATTTCAAACTAACTGGTTTGATGTCCTCAAATATGTATTCTAACTATCGTGACTTCGAACTGGACCCTTTTTCCAGAAATTTAGAACTGATAAGAAAGAGAGTCGAAACCCTGTTGTAATTTTTAGTATCGAAAATTGTAGATAAAAAGTTAAATTTTGGGAAAATGCGTACTAATTTTTTTACATCCGAGTAAAAGAAGTGCGTTTTACCTTTTAGAAGGGTCGAGCTAAAATAGCGTTCACTTTACCAGAGGTGCAAAGATCGTAGGAGGCCTTCTGCATGCTCATGCGCAGATAAATCATGAATTCAGGTGCGCGGACAGGTGGTGTAGATCAGGGTAACAGATCGAATAAAAGGTCTCAGGCAAATCAGCGATCTTTTACAATATGGATCATCGATCTACCGATTTCTCGAATTTTAAAACGTACCATCATATATCCACACAGCTGGTACTGGTGGTCATGTGAGTAACCAGACAGACGAATCCATATTAATCAGTTTATGTCAGGTATATCGCAACGTATAATTGAATCTCGTGCCAAAAATTTGCAATAATAATTTTACTTGATTCAATATCAGAGTCAGAATCCGGATATCATTACTACTAATATATGTGTTCCTGGTTTATATGCACCTGCGTAGTATCTGGATTCAGAATTACGTGCCATCAAAGATTTAAGCTAGGAATTAGCTTGCCATCGCGGAACTTTACATTTTTATTTATTTTTTCCAATCTCTTAATTCCTTTTTAACGAGATGACTAATCCTTGCATCTCTTCGGTAACTTGAGTTCCTGATAAAAAAAATTTTTTGCTCATCCAGAGCCAATAACCATAGAACCATTGGATTAACCATTTGTAAAGGTACGCGACAACACGACTTCTGATATCTTAAAGCGCCCGAGCAACGTCGTGAATATGTGGAAATATATGCGATGAAACCAACGATCACAAAACTTCTACCTGTTCCACCGTTACTTTCACCTGTTTTCCTGATCCACGATGCGTCTAAACGTTTGCTCATCGTGTTTTGAATAAAGATATCGATATCGGTCGTTTGTCTGGAGCTAGGGTAATTCAGAATAGAATCACCGTGTAAGTTTGATGAAAAAAAAAAAAATTATAAATAATGTTTGTTTGTCACAAGCAATATACACGGTGAGTACTTTGAAAAACAGACACGGTCAATGCACGACGTGTGTTTTATTGGTCGAAAGCTTCATCCGAAATAAAAATGAAAAGTAAATGTATGCAGTAGTTTAAGTTGACCGAGAGAAACTGGAAAAAGTGGTAAGATATTTTTTTTCCATTTTTACGCTTTGTGCTGTTCCAACACAGTTCTGAAAACTCATGATTGTATAGGCTTGTCGTGTTATCTCAGTGAGAGAAGTTAATAGCAATGCAAATATTAGCGAAGCGTGATCATGGAAAACAGGCAACTCTGCAGCAGCCGCGTGCGCGACCCTCACAACCGCGTTTACTCGACACGGTTGTTAGATCTCATTGACCAAAGTGAGGTAATTTCAAGTCTTAAGCGCGTCTGTCTATCTGACCGACCTAATCCGACGAGCAACGACATGAACGTCAATACGTTGGATCGCAATGTGTGTAAAGGGAGCGGCAACTCCCGCGAAGGAAATCATTGTGCAAACAAGCGTATAATAATGATTTGCATATACATACCATACGTAGTTGAAAAGGTGAATTGATAATTCATCCGAACTGGATCCTCAGGGACAAAATATTTATTACATGAACTTATTCTTACCGCTACACGAATGTAATTGTGCCACTCGTGAATACCTATATATGTATAGTGAAAGATTAATTTTCTAGAGATGTAAAACTATTTTGAAATCCTAAGATCATTCGTTGATATATGAAATCAATAAATTATTTGATGCACGCGGCCAGATAATTCATCGAATTTTGAAATGACGATCAACGGTTCGAATTTCTCCATAAGCATGAAATACACTGTAAAACGTCTCGATGTAAAGCATGAACTCGACGGTTAAACACTGAAAAAAATTTCGAACGAGGAACACTTCTCACAATGGCGAAAGCGATAAAAATTGTCATCGTACATTTTGTTGATCACCATACGCGGCTTATATCTCATCATCAATCTTTTTTATTGAGGTTATTCACGATCGAATTATAAACGGCACAAGTATCGATACAGTTGCGGTTACAAGAGCGCATAACTCCTTTTCGAACTTGTTGCACGAGAGTCCACAGTTTTATGGATTCGATAACGAGAGTGCAACTATTAGGATTCTGCTCTGGATTGGAACGCGAACGGTCAGAATTGGTAATACCGAAATTGCTGGTAACGTGAAACCGTTGGATTTGATATTTCCATTGAGGAAATATAAGATAATCCGATTCGGAAGAGAGACAAAACAATTTTGGCATCGCCTTGGGTATGAGTATTCCTCAAAGGAGATAGGGGCAAGATATGAGGCTCAGAGGCGAGAAAATGATTCCACATTTTTAAGCGATGCCACATGAAAAATATTTCTGAATTCTGTTCCGCGAGTCTAATCGCCCCACTTTTGTCTATATTTGAGCATACACTGAACCGTTGGAATACACAATCTGAAAATGATAGGCAAATACTAGAAATGCAACGTTATTATCTGAACGTTATGACGAAACGTGAGTCTTCCTCATGCTGGTAGTTCATTATCATATTCTGACGTCGTCAACACGGAACTTCCGTCTCGGGATATATTTACCGCAAGATGTAATCTTATGCGATAATAAATGACTTGTGAGACAGGTCAGCGATACTTGAACCAACTGCGATTTGATGTATACCAAAGCAGAGCCATGTCAAGAACCTCATAGTTTTTGGTTAAATTAAATTTTTCTGTCAGGGTGGCGCAGGAATAATAACTTTGACCGTCGTCAGTGATTACCTGCACGTGAGGAACACTGCGATAGAACGTTTAATTTGAATATAAATCAATTAAAATTATACGAAGGGGGGGGGGGGGGGGAGGCATAGGTATCGATTTCCAGTTTATCCGTTGAGCGATCATGTTAAATTCTCAATCGGATGGACCGATATACGTGCATATAATAATCAAGGTATATTTGTATTTTATGTATATCACAATGACGGATCGTCCGACATATATCGTGTCGATGATCGACAATTTTTATTCGTGTGAAATTCAACGCGAATCAACCCTGGAGAGGAAATAAATATTATGAATCAACGATACACCTATTTGTATACATATGTGCAGATTTATTTAAAACCATTTGTTAATTTTTTTTTTTTTCCCCCGTTTCAACTTCACGCGATAAAATTCTACACTTTTACACTTTCCTGGCAATTTATGTATATGGTGTGTATGTGTAATGTGTATATATGTATATTTTATATAAACGTCGAATTATTCAGGCATCAGCAAAGGGAACATATGTCGAGGGAGAGTTTGCGTTTCTAATCGATACACCGTGAATTACACTGCTGGTAATTCTCGAAGTTTTGTTCTCGAAATCGTGTCATCTATCAAATCAGGTTAATTCACATTTATACATGAGGAGAGATTCTTGATTCGTATATACACATACATATAATGTACCTGCATACTCATTGACAACCGATACAAACATTACACTAATTAAGAGCAAACGCGCTTTGGTTTCGGCGCGCGCTATCTGTACGCGTTACGATCATATCGATATTCTGCTTGTCGAGACATTTCCAATCTGCGTATATACGGCGCACAATCTACATGGAAATATGTAGCGTGTTTGGATCTGTACATAAAAATCTTTTCCAAATCGAACAACCGTTATTGGAAGACTGCAATCGTATCGCTTGAAAAGCAGATAGCAGTCGAGTCAATTTTCCAAACATCAAAAAAAAAAGAATAGAAAACCACTAATTTGGTGTCCAAGGCGGAACATTTTTTGTGTTCACGTTGAAGGAGCGAGCCGAGCCACCGCTGTAATGTATTTTTAAATTGGGATGAATATTTCAAAGTTTAATAAGGGTCATTACTTCCCTACTTCCGTAAAAAAAAATGTAGATAAAACATAAACCGGCGACTCGTATAGTCGTATAGTTTTCAACGATATGACGAAGTGAAAATTACATTGCTCGGTGTTGGAATGCCCCGTGATATAACACGACGTATAATGTAACGTTCAAAGTTCTCGTATACTGTACGTACGTACATAATGAGAGATTAGAATTTTCGCGACAAGAGTTTGTTGATGCTAAGAAATAAGTAACAGAAGTTACTTTATACGGTGCAATTAAATCCTGCAATAAGTCGGTAGGGTGTAAATAGGTATATGTAATAACCCCACTTCGAGGACGCGCTAATTACACAAACTAGTTTCCATTAACCGTGCACGACGATCTCGTCGTTTTACGCCACGCGTTCTAATAGTTCAAAAACTATCCTTATAAGCCTATCCTCATAATACTTGTTCCTTGATTATTATAATCGAATTCAATACTTCACACTTTAAATAACATATCAGGAAATTCTTCAAACATTTGAAATGCCTTTTGCTATTATAACCATTACAGTTGTACACAAGTTACGTATTCACGCGATTCATTTGCAAAAACACTGATAAATATAGTCATACTATAATATCTAACGCCGATTCTTATTGCTCGTTTATATTCTTATATCGTGTATATATTTACAACCTGCAGCAGCAGATCTTACAGAATTCCTGCACACTTTCCATCGGACCGCGGAATTTCCGTGGATTACAAGTTTTCTCTTTGCTGCGTGACAGCCAGATCGGGCAGTGGTTGAAAACAAAATAACAACAACAACAACAATAATAATAATAATAATGCTATAAACTTGCTCGACTTTAATTACGAATAAAGAGGCGGCCTCGGCCATGATCTCAATTTCTATAGACGTTACCCACCGCCTCTTTCATACCCTCTGATCTGTTAATTAGCCGCGAAAATGCACTTACTGGTAAACTCCAAAGAAATAAGATAAAATCTTCTCTTTCTCTCGTTTATACTTACCGCGAAGAAAAAGAATATGATAAGAAAAAAGAAATTAAATTAAAAAAGAAAATGTAAGAAACTTCCAACTCACCAGTAATATCCAAAGTCAGTAATTCAGCCACGTAGATCCTCAACTTTGAAAGAATTTTTTTTTTCTTTCGCGTACGTCACTGGTTTTTTAATTATTTATATTGTCCAGATATCACTTTTCGCTCACAAGAAACTCGCGGGATAGGTGATACTTTGTTCGTTACGTTATCAAGGTCAAATTATTCCTCCGCAGTTAGCCGATCTTAATTTAATCCTTTTCATATCCTGTTGCGGGCGATGCTGAACACAACTTAAAAAACACCATAGCCTGGTTCAATGAAATAGTTGAAACTATTACCAGACCTATTAAAAAAATTGAAGGATTCAAAGATCTACTTTTTTCCCACACCGAATGAACGAGGAAATGTTAGAATATTATCGAGTTTTTTTTTTTTTATTTACAATCAATGAGGAAAATGATATCATGTTCCGTAATATGAATATTTGCTCATCGGTCGAATTCGAATGTAAAATTTCTACAATTCGAACCAGTAAACGAGCGAAGTAAACGTATATATGAGTTTATTACAGATTGCAGGTTATTGGCTAGAGTGCAAAAAATTATTAGTACAAATCAGAACGATATAACTGTAATTTTACAAGGTATTTGTGTACACGTGGAATGGCGGGAAACCGGTATATCAAATGTCATAGATTAAAATTGTAATGTGCAATTCAGTCAGGAAATTATTGCATAAGTATACTGAATAGTTATAATATCAATTTTCATCGAACAACACGTCGGTTATTTATTCGTTATTATGAGTGAATATGAAAAAGAGAAAGATCTGTTCAAATTATTCCCGAACACGCCATCCGAATGACTCAACGTCTCACCATAATTTTACGACATGACTTTAAGCTTTTTCAACACTCATCACCTATGGGAATTAGTCGCACAGAACAGACGATTTTTTATATCCAGGCGATCTATGATGGCATGCAATTAAGTGTGCAATGATTAAAAACGTAACTCGTGTTATTTGTTTGATTTAAACAGAAGCCAAAAAAAGTACCGGCAAAAAAAGTGAAACTATACGCTGTGTAGAGAAGGTAGATTTATGGAAAAAAAAAATTTCTGTGAATGGTGTAAAAATAACTGCAAATCCGGACGTTAGGTTTTCTTTTTATTTTCATAAGGTTTCAATTATAAAATAATTTGCGTCACGGAAACGATAAGACTAACTTTACTTGTACATAACGCCACGTGACTCAAGAGGAGAATCGAACGATAAAAAGGTGGTCGAGTTGAAGTCTGGTAAGATACTGAGAGTACCTACCTTGTCAAACTCTGTGTTCGGTGCCACCTCTTGTAACTATCTTCGCAACGGCGTCTCTCCATCTCAAACCACGTCCCACTTGAAAGAGAGAGTGGTATACACGTTTTCTTGGTCTCCATTCTGTATCCAGACTCTCGTATTCTACATTTTGCTTGTGTATAATACGCCGGGATTGCCTTACGTAAATTTACGTTAAATCACGTGTACGTGTTTACATTCGATCGGCAGAGTCGTTGGATTAATTTGAACTGGTACAGAATATTTACAGAATTTTGATGAAATTTCATCCAGCGCAGATTCAACTCTGAATAATCGTGATTCGAATGTTTGGAAAATTTTTGTTGTAATTAGTCAAAGATAAAACTAAAAAATGAAAAAAAAAAAAAAAATGAATCTACATTTGATCATGCGATGGAATAAGAAAATGGGACGTTTTTTTTTTAACCGAAAACGAAAAATTGTCAATTTTTCCGGGATCTGTTTAATTTTCGGCCAACAGGCGGATTGATATCGAGTATCACTTTCACAACACCTTTGGAAAAAGAAAAAAAATTGTGTTTCTCATCGAACCCTCCAAGTGTTAGCGAGTAAGAGGATCTTAATAAGAAATTCTTCCTCGTTAAAAGTACCTCGACTAAGGATCATCTCTTCGAGGGTCGGTTGGTATAAAGTTAGATAACAAGATTACGAGAGAAAAAAAATAAACGAAAAACACGAGTTCAGTTCCACTCGGCACTATCTTAACCTTTCCCCGATCATCCTCGTGAAACTTTTATTCCTGTATCGGCCCGATATCCGATTGGACTGATAAATAATTCTGCAAGTATTACTTGGTTTTTCATTAAAATTGGCAAACGAGAGAATCCGTAGCTAATTGCGAGGACCAATGAGATAAATTTGGCTGTGAGAAGCCTCGACTGTCTAGTTAAGCCTATAATAAAATTATCATCAAGACATTAGTTCGAGTTCAACCTTCGTAACTCCGGCTGTCTCGTATCTGGTTCCCGACTTAATTGAGTTTAGGAATATCAGGAGCACGGTGAACACGGGAGTTCGTTATAAAGTTGCGACCACGTTAATCGCTGCCAGCGGCATTTGAGCATAATATTGATCCATAGGGTAGCTACTAGTTCACAAGGTTAATTGCAAGATCCTACTCCCACAGAAATTTTTACTATGTCCATCAGGATCACTAAGAGGTTCGATCGAGGTACAGAGAAAACATTCAACTTATTACCATTACCATACAGATTCAGCTTACGTACATTCACTCTGCTGAAATAGTAGGTCAAGTCTGCGAAATTATCTTTCAAAGTATCGGTGACTTTTGAACCTTTCACTCGATTTTCTTCTATTTTTTCATCACTCACGCTGCCATCGAATTTACAGTACAGAGTCCCGTCGTCACACAAAACAAAACAAAAAAATCGATCCACGGTCGCGGGAGCCAATTTTTTATCAAGCTGTTTGTGGCGTCGTGTATTTGAATAAGGAGGATGGGTTGAGTTAGAGGCAACCACATTCCGGAACACGTGAACGTACCTTTGCTACATGAACCCATACTCGAGCGAATTGCAGAGTGCAGAGAGAGGGGTCTTGCGTCTCGCCGGCTGCAGTACAAGTATGCCTTCACATATTGTGTTACATATGGCTGGAGCATTCTCTTGCGCTTTTACTTTATACATTGATCTAGCTTTGCCACTTTGCAACTGCAGTTTAGCGAAAATTTAATGTCACTGCAATTCATACAGTCTTGATTCTACCGATCATCATCGATACTCTGTACAGCTCTGCAGGCTGAGCTGATTACTTTATTTTTCGTACAATAAATATCAACAATTTCTTCTTGAAATGAAAAACAAGCAGATCGGTATTAGTTTTGAATTACCTTTTTGTCTGTAAGGTCAGGAGGCTTCGCATTAGATTCTTGGCATATGTATAATGACTGAATTGGCACCGCAATAGTTGTCAATGCGGTACCAGTACGATTCACTTCAGTGTCATTGATCGTTGAAAGAAGAAGTTGAAAGACCAATGCCACAGAAATGCTAATTTCACTGTCATTATTTCTGGTAGTTCTACCGATAGGATTATTTTGCCTTGCATTCATTCCTTCAATCAGTGAAATACTGATATATAATAGTGAATAAGAGCTTACGCATCACTCTATTAGTTGTAGTAATCATTCAGTTTTGATATCTGTTTTTTCATTCCGTGAAATCTGATTAATACAAGTTACGCAAATTTATCAGATTATGAGACAGAAGATGTTTTTATACAGTCCCCCTCCCCCCAGCCTAAACCCGCCACTCATTTTAAAAAATCGAATTCAGGCATTAAATTTTTATTGATCGACTTTATAACTTTGTTAGTGAATTTTAGTCCGCGATTTAAAATCAGCCAGTTTCTTCAAGGTTTAGTGTTCTAAGTTTTTGCAATGGATCGTAAAAACTTATGATTATATCATTGATGTAGTTCATGGTCCCAAATCAATGGGGTTAGAAATTGTTTGATTTCGTTTCAAAGTTTTTCAATTAAATTATCATCTGCAGCTTTGTTATAAGTGTCAACTTTGAAATATATCGATCGAAAATAATAACCAGAAAGAAGGTACTTTCAAAGTATAATTTATGATTTGATGATTCCGATTGAATTCTCGGTACAAGGCAGTTCCCGATCGTCAGACAAATTCAGTCGAGATACCTATACTAATGAATTGACATGTAATTTGTTAGAATAATAAATGATGATTTTTGAAAAGGCGGGACTTACTTATTTGATTCACGATCTGATTGAATCCACGCAAGCCGTAGGCTATTTAGACAGCCTGGCCTGAACTGGGTTAGGCAGGTTAAAAATAGACGTAATATATTAATGAAAATTGAAAAAACAAGAGTCATTGATCAGCTCCTAATAGTACATCGGAGTAATAGTTCGTAATACAAAGGTAGGTTGAAAAAAAAAAACGGGAAGTCATTCACATTCAGATTTACATGATTAATTTGCACGAAAAAATGATTTAACTGGAAGTTGATTTAGTCTTTGAATCGCTGATTCAAATCGCTTTTATTCGAATTTCTCGAATCCGACCTACGTAACTGCTTAGAATTGATAATATCACCCATTTCTCAAACCCTGAGCCTTGGGGCTGAGGACGAGATTTCTCAATGGTCGTTGCCTCGTCGCTATCCAATTATGTCTAATTAACATTTACTGAAAATTGACCTGTGGTACTATGGCTAATATTTAGATCCAACCTCGCGCTGCGATAACTAAGTGAAGACTCGTAATATTTTGCAAGATTTTATTGGGCCATAATTTAACTCGTTTAAAGGAAATTCAATTTCGAACGCAAGAAACTAATTGCGTATTAACATGTTTCCACCTTCGATTAATCGATGAATCTGAAGAAGAACGTGTAAACTGGTCACGCCTGCTATAGAATTTCACAATGCCCGAATAAACGAGCAACGTTATTCATTCGTCTAGGCGATAAGTAAGTCATAATACATCCGAACATATGTATTTCATTCCCATTCAGTCAGATCTATATCATTCGCAAATTGGAAAATACCCAAATGAAATCAGACATGTTTAATCTTTGTTCCAGTTTCAAGCTCAGATGATTCACCTTGAACTTGAAAAGCTCTCATCACAGAAATTGGTATTTGGAAACTTCGAAAGCTTCCAGATTAATCAAAGCAGGGGCGGCTGAAAATGTACAGAATCTCATTCACCATGCCCCAGTTGTGACCCAGCACACGTTCTGTCATTTTTTCATTTATTTATTTGCTTGTTCCAAAGTCGAAACACTGGAGTGATTTTTCGAAAGGGATTCCATAGAATGAATCAATTCGTATTCAAAAACAGCGAAAAGAAGGTTTGCAAAAACCGAAATAAAAGTTGAAAAAAAAACAGATATACCTGCACATATTCTTTCCATACCTTAGAAATGAGATACTTGAAAGTATGTAAATGTAAAAATTTTCGATACGAATCCCGCCAGAGGTGCAGTTTACTTATTCAGCTTCATTATTCGCAGTGGAAAATGGCAGGCGTAGTGGCCGTCGGACAAACGAACAGCAACACATGACCGCGTAAATTGGTTTACGAGGAGACCAGAGAGTAGCCCCATGCATTTTGGAAATTCATGAATTCGTGTTGCGAGGATTCATGTTGATCATATCCTGCAGGTTCAGCTTCGCTCTATGCGTGGGTAGGCGTACCACTCATCCCTATAACCGAACGTACATGCACCGGCAACGATGATGTTCCACTCCACTCATTCATTATTAGGGTGAATCCCGAGATTGCAAACCACCGTTCCGACATGCATTGCGATTAACGCTTTACGAGTCGAGTCGAGTCGAGTAGAATAGAGTAGAGTCAAGTCAAATCGAAATTGGCAAGCTTGCAGCATACCCAGCACCTACCACCATAATGCTTTAAATTACACCCCATTGTTGTTAGTTGATTGATCGTTTTTTCGCCATTACCAATGGGAAGTATGGCCTATTGCTTTCGGTAAAGGGTAATTAATTTATCAAGAAATACGGTTATGTCTGTTACCTCATTGAATATCCTACCTCATGTTTTCATTGTTTCGTTATTACAGTTGAACGCTTCTAAAGATATCGAATGCAATCTCATTGTCTTCAAACTTATCTTAACGCTTTTGTTTTTTTTTTGTGCCTTTTGCTTTTTCCAGAGGACACAATTTCGATTATTCTAATTTCGGAAAAAAATCGAAGATCCATCGACCAATTTTATCATGAAAAAAATTCGACCGTGTCAAGTAAATAGGTTGCTCAACTATAAATATGAGACGCACGACCATCTTGATGTACAATGAACGACCCTTCAAACTCCATAAAAGGTTGCAACAGGTAGCTCTTTCGGAATTACTCAACTAGTATTTAGGCTGGTATAAAAGTTTCTACGCATTTCTGCACTTAGCCGGTTGAAAAAAAAGAAAAAAAATTCATAAGTTGAGATCATCTCAAACACATTTAATTAGAATGCTCACATGTAAACGCAATATCTTAATATCTTACGATTAGTAACCAAATCGATGCAATTCACCGTATGTAATTACATTTTGACATTTTCTAAGTAAACGCTCCACAAGCTTATACCCAATTTGTTAAATTGCTTGTATGTGATCGCGTGTAATTTGGTTTCAGAAACTCAAACAAATATACATCAGTGTATATAAGGGAGTTTGTTCACGTAGTCCCTTTAGCAGGAGAACGAGTTTCGTAACCTTAACCGTAAATGGGGTATCTTAAATCTTCAAAATTAATTCAAAATCTTCCCGAATACTCATTAGAGAATTTAAAACTTCAGCCTCTTCTCCCTCGAACCCAGTGCGAGAAAATCGCTCGCTGGTTCAAGCTCGTACGAATGTGTAGTAGAAAAAAGGGTAATTTTAATTTTTTAATTTTTTGCTCACTCGACTATTGTGCATCGGTGGTTGGATTAACCCTTCATAACGTATTCCCATTTACGGGAGTTTCCGACAGGATTTCGGGCTGCGTGATGCGCATGAGAACTCGCACGAGAACGCATGTCGGTATTACCATAGGGTGTTTCAAGACTGGCGACGAACAGTACGGGGAAAAGGGGGTTTCCTTCTTCGTTTTACTACATGTTACTATATAGGTGAAAGACCCTTCCATGCACGCGCAACAATTGGCCTAATTCTATCCGTGCGTGTGCCCACGATCAACTATTCGTCCTGCGTTAAAGCGCGTGAGTGCTCAAAGCCACAAAACCTGGCCACGTCCCACGGTCTGATCGTACATTAACGGTGGCTGAAGACACCAAGCTTGGGTATGCGAGTATCGGTAGGTATACCCCGGATAAGAGTTGTACATCACATTGCCTGCATGCATCGATCCAGGAGAGAAATTTCCGTTGAATTACACGACACCTATTATAATCTAACACTGGTAAACGTCATTCCATCAACTATGATCTCATTTCACGCGCTCCACCGAATTTTCTCAACGCGTCAAAATAACGTATAACAATACGAACAAAATGTATAATCATAGTCTTTGACGTTCAAATGGATTAGCGAGTGGTATAAGTTGTTGTTCAGAAGAGGTGAATTTTGGTGGAAATATTGTTTGTTACTTAAGTGAATGCAACGTCGAAGAAACACAATATCAACGTTTTCAGAATATACGCTTAGCGAGCTTAATGATATGAATTTTATTTGTTAGTGATAATTTAACTAGAAATTCGCGGGAAAGCTTTCCGCTCGGTGGAGTACTCCTCATCCGATATCTGTGTTACTTTCAGTACCAGACGCAACGTTTTCAGTTACCCAATAGAAACAGTTTTCCAAAAGTGAAGAGATACTGAATATTGTTAAAATTTTACATCTACGGTCCTCCTCCCCCTCTTCCCCCACCTCCATTAGTTTCATCGTGCATATTTCTAACGAATAGAAGCCACTGGGTTACTATTGTCTGCTAGATCTATTGTGAGAATGGAAATCTGGGAGAGGAACAACCATGCAGATTGTACGTGTATAGATGGTGGAGGTTTCTCTCTGTATGTATAATTCTGAACGAAGTTAACCCACTATACGAACTGCAACTTTGGGCGTAAGCCTTCTAAAGCGTTTTTAGGACTGATGCGCATTAATTGTTTAGTGACATCTCCATTAGAAACATCCAACTACATTTACGTAAGGATAACTTCGTGTTTTATGGATTCCCAATTAGTATAGTTACCCTTACAGCTACCAGCTTCATAAAGATTTCAAGGGTCGAAGTCTACTCCTGGGAAAAAATGTCTGAAAAACAAAAATCCATCGATCGCTATTTCTTTCATACCAACAGCATATTCACTCATCTTGATACAATTATATTCTATTTTTTTCTAAATTTCTCTACACTTCAAATTTTGTTCTCATAACAGTTCTCAAATAAAATGAATAAACACATCAGCCACATCGTACCACGTATTTTTTTTTTTTTTTGTTCATTGGCCGTCTAATCGAGACAAGTATTTTTATAGTCATCCTCATAATGTTGGTCTCTATCTTACAATAACGATGAGGATGACTGGCTACTTATGGATATACGTATACATAAGTACTCACTTCAGTTCGCGCTTACGTTGGCTTTAATCCCTCTCATTCGAGTGAAGTGATCTCTCTACTAGCTCTGTGGTGTATGTGCTGATCGGTATGAGGTATATAAACGTCCATGTATACGTGTAACGTTCTTGAGATGAGCACGTGGGATTTCTAAGTGTCTACGAGTTTGTAGATTCTGTTCGTAATCCTATTCAAGTGCAGGATAATCGGCGAGACGTACGGACGTGGGGCAGATACTTTTATTCGCCACCGATGTTATGGGAATGTAAATTCCGCAAGGTATTCCTAAAAACATATGTTATGTGATTCTAAAATCCAACTACAGGACGGCAAAAATTTCAACACATTCTCCGTATAATGTTTTCACTTCGTTTGAGTCACTTAATAGTTAGCCCAGATATACAACCCCCCAAAGGTCGACCGCGATGACCTCTCCGTCAGTTTTCCACTCGTGGGCCAACGTACTCGCTCTTATGGTTTTAAAGGGCTGAGAGAGGCCCTCGAGGTTTGAAGGTATGAGTACCTTTACCATGGGGTGATGGGGGTGGTGGAATGGCGGGAGGGCGGGAGGGCGGAGCAGTTCGCGCATTGTTTAGCAGCCATTGTCTAACCCTATTACAGCACCGCGACCCGTATCCCAACGCTGTACCAGTTGGCTCCATTTGTCTGAGCAAATTGCTTTGTTACAGCTGCCTGCGTCTGTACGAATCCCATGTATACCCCGCCGTACACATAGGTATATATAATATATATACACATAACCATCCCCATAACTATTAACCCGGTATCTTCGCTGCACCCATCCGCTATCAACACTTGTGCATGCATACTTGGGAATGATACATTCGTTCTACATTTCATGGGAAAAGTAACTTGTCATCGATAATGGACGACGATCCAACCACGACACGAAACATTACGTCCCACACGTTTCTCGTCAGTAATATTGTCAGCGATCCTGAATGACGTCTTTTTTTTCTCTTCGTTCAATTCGTATGGTTTAATCTCATCGTATCGCCAAATGCGGTTCTTGTACTTGATGAATATTGATTTTTGTTTGAGATGTACCAGTGTGATGTGTAGGGTTTTTATCGGCGGGATTTTTCATTGAGATAAAACGGGATACGGAGAGACTTATTGTTAGCACTAGTCCCCGGGTAATTTCAGGAGGCATGAAATAGTTGAACCGCAAGTGTGACAGAGGTCTTGGTAGGACGGTGATGTAATTTATAGTCATATGTATCATTACGGAGGGGATGAACCTTGCGCGGGTTTTGGTATATCTGTATCGCGTACTGACCTCTATCTCTATGGTTCTTTTATTAGGATCGGAGACAGGGTATGTGTACAGCTAGACAGACTACTAGTAATCGCGCCTAGCCTTTGGTAGCCCAATGTGAAATACGAGGTGACCCTGCAAGGATTCTGACCAGGTCCTAAAAACATCGTGACCCTCTTGGCAGTAGAAAGTCAGCTTTATCAGTTTGTTTCGGTAAAATGAAGGTAAAGTAAAGTATAAATAATTCCGCTCTCCGAATTTGTCCTTTCGTGGAAAAAAAACCCAAAAAATCAAGAGGTTCTTCGCTGACCTCAACGAGACTTTATGGGACGGTAGGGCTTGAAAATCCATCACTGTTAAAAATCCTAACGGCTTATCAATCTTCAAGATTTATCTATTTGTTGTTGATAAAATTCATGAAATATTCAAAGATAACGGTATACTTCAGGAATACAAATTTTATCTGCAGGTCAGGTTTATGCGATGCACATCTTACAATTAGATGTAAGACAGATCAATTTAGTTTGCAGATTCGTAATATAACCGACTATAAATAAAGCCAGAGTAACAATAAACAATGAAGTGCAGTGCGCGTGCATGAAATTCTAGTTTATATTGAAACGAAATGACATTTCATCGATGTCGGAGTATTTGAAATGGAGTTGTCAAACACCTATATCCTGAAACAAAAGAGTTTGAATATTTCCGTACCCTGCAGTGTATGCAGAATGCCTTTATCTTTTGTCACATCTTGTCGAAGCGCGTAGACTTCGATTGTCACCAAGATATGTCGGTATGTTGCAGTCTGAATATCGATCAATTTTTGTTACACGGGGTGATATCTCATAATTCATAGAAAAGAGAATAAATATCTCTCTATATATCAATGAATGCAAGAGCAAACTGTCAACCCATTCTCTATACGTTATAAAAATGAATAAAAAAAATCCCATTTCCAATCCATTCCATTTCCGAAAGCTGGAGTTCACGTTATGGAAATAATTTCTTCACATCTTTTTTCAAGTGCATTTGGGCCCTATCCGAAGATACTGTAAATTTTGTAGAAACCGGTACCAAATTCAAAGTTAATGAAATTCGGATCGAATTAAAAACCTGTTCGCAAAGTTAACAAGCAGATCAACGCAGTGGAACCTCTTCATGTGAACTGGTTGGGGATTTTTTTTGTCTTTCTAATTTCATCAAGTTTTCTGTAAACCATCTACGGTAATATTCAACCTTGGAATCAATGCAATAGATTTATATCCATCAGTAGATCGCTGGACTCAT
Organism: Athalia cordata; assembly: GCA_963932425.1. Classification (NCBI taxonomy): domain Eukaryota; kingdom Metazoa; phylum Arthropoda; class Insecta; order Hymenoptera; family Athaliidae; genus Athalia; species Athalia cordata. Next base: position 29,638,179 of record OZ010626.1, on the reverse strand, counting down.
GGAAAAGCTTCTCCTAATTCTATTGTTCAACTTCAGGTACTGGCGAGTGAACATTATAAGGCGCAGATACAAGCCATAATTTGCGAGTTCCGAAACTGAAAACACGCTCATTGTTCAGCATCTACTTGTGTATTTAGTAGCGTAACTTTTAAAACCTCTGAAAAATGCTGAGTGCGTTGAAACCGAGCCATCCGAGTCCAGGCAGTTGACTCGTATAACAGTGCGAATGAATGCCCGTCATTAATCGCGTGGTGTAAAAAAAGGAAGAAGAAAAGAAGAAAAAAAAGACGACAACGTACCGCTTTCGAGTCGCCATGGTGATGAAAATTTTCCAAGCAACGAACAGCTAGCGTAGTTCTCGGCAGGGCGAAGATTCGTATTCGAAACATAAATGGAATCTGAAAGACGCGTGCAAAATGGTACCCGGGTACGAATAAAAACAAAAATAATGATAACAATAAATAAAGACAAAAAAGATAGAAATCGGGTGAAAAAGGGAAGAGAAGAGCTTCACAGAACGAAATGTATTCCGTCGAGTGCGACCACCGCAAATGAATGAGCACATCAGTTTCCGAATCTCTCTACTCCTCGCTGCGTTATGTTCGGGGGTATATCCCTGGAGGGTTTTTTGCTTGCGTAACAAAGTGTTCCAACGATATTCATGGTAAGCCTATCTATGTGGGTTGGTCACAGTCGCTCTGATCCATATAGACATATCATGTTTAACCACCCAGACCGTAGACCTATGCTTTAGCAAGAAGGGAGAATTCCCTCCTGAATATGATCATTTTTATATCCTTTCGCATTCCTTCTTTATTGAAATCTCAAGGCGTTGCAGAGCTGCTAGCCATGCCCAGGCTATTCATCTTCAGGCTCTATTTGGTCGTTAATTTGATGGCGTGGTCGCGTCCCTTTTACGCTACGAACATGGGTTATAGTATAACCGAAGGTCAGATGGCAGGTGCCGGTCATTAATTGGTGAATAAATGGCCATGACATATCACTAATTAACCACGCCATTAAAAACTTGCGTTTCCAGTTTTCTGACCAACCGGCCGTATATTTGAATCGTTCAAAAAAACACGATCACTATATCACCATCAATTTCTAATGGGCTCATTTACATAGGTTTACACGGGTGTGGTACTGCAATATAAATTGTTACGGTGCTACGAATTCTGCTAATCAAACGACCAATCGCAACCTTGAAAATGAAAATAGTTACGATTTATCATGTCAATGGTTACTAAATTACGAAGGAACAGCTATAATATTCAAAATCTAGTTCACAATACTCCCCTTCTCGCAGCGTCTGCTTGACCACACCTCTTGGAATCCTGATTCTCGACCTACCGAACGTATAGAACTTTATGTTGGTAGATTCGGAGGGTTCTGTCGGAATTGATTTACGACATCGGGTTCTTTTGGCACCGACTGATCAATCGTAAAACGAAATAACCTGTCGACGCAACCGACTTTCATTCACTACGTTAAAAAATGAAAATAAATGAATTAATAAATAAAGTACAAATAACAATTTACAAAAAAAAAATGAAAGAATAAAAATAAAATACAAACAAAAGTGGAAACACGATACCATTTAGAAATCGTTCAGACCGTGGCCGTATCTATATATGTAGTACATTAGGTTGAAAAGTAACGCGGGAGAATGAGAAACCTTCACCACATTTTCAATATAATTAGTAAAAAGTCATATTTTACTGTGCAAAGTGTCTTGCCAAGTGCCGTTCTACCAAATTAATGGTCACTGCAATGCAGTTTTAAGTTGGCGCCATTTTCACGAATTCCATGTCAGGTTGCGTCCCTCAAATGAATGAACGGTACGTACAATACAGGTTCTGAAAATCCGGATGTTCATGTGAAGGTAAAAGTCATTTCAGTCACGGGACATCTCTGATAAAAATCATTCAGCTGATATGCTTCGTAAAACATGTCCGTCGGACGACACGCCATTCATGAACTCCGTTGAACAAAATACAAAAATTTACGTGTGGCAATTCAGGTTCGAACGAAACATTGATGTTTAGGTATCTACGAGAAGGAGATATCGATTCAAAATTTAATTATAAAATAACGGAAGTTCTAGTGGCTACAGCTTCGTGAGCAGAAATATTCGAGATGTGAGTTGCCAGGGAAACCCGATCAACCGACACGCATTCTCCACATCACTGGTTTAGGACAATGTCGGTAAATTCTGAAAATACTGAGATGGTCATCACTGAGCTTAAAGCTTCTTTTCTCTTATTTGGAGAAGAAGAAAAAGAAGAAAAAATAAAATAAAAATGAAAAATAAAAAAAAATATCATTCAACCCCTACCAGCGATGCGTAAAGTATACATGATGTTTAGGAACGCCCAGATACACGTCTGTTCTTTCGTGAGGCAATAAGCTCATTGAGGAGTGAATGAAAAGTGTAGCTACATAGCAAACAAAATTTTTCTACCATATCGTCGTAGTGTGTTGAGTATTTTTGTTCAAAAATCTGGCCTCATTGAATTTCGATGGCGTTTGTGACATTGATTATAAAATATATTTAATATGCTGCAGAGTTTTCGAGTATCTACCGCAAAAGTTTGGCGCCAACGAGCCCGGATGGGTATCAGTGCCAAGTTTTCTGTGAAATAAATGTAGAGACTATTCTCCACATAAAACCAAAGCCGAGCCTGAAACTAATTTCAAGAATGAAACAAAGCGAGTAACAATTCTCCGAGCAAAATACAATGAAATAAAGTTGAACATTCATTTTTAAATTTCGTTATGAAGTGAAAGCTTCCGTTCGGTACGTTGTTGCGTTTGCTCACAAGGATTGCCCTGAAAAATCATCGTTTGAGCAATCGCTAAATACTCCGAATACAAACAAAAAAAAATAAACGAGTAAAAGACAAGAGTAGAACTAAAAATGAAAAGTATGAAATACTGCAAGACTCAATCACTCAAAACCCGCGAAAAAAAATAAAAAATTAAAAAACCAAAACCAATATGATTGATGGATTTGTGGTCAGTGCAGGTTTCGTTACGTGGCCGTTTGCCAAGGTTTCATCGACGAGATCGTTGTGGAAGGATGTCTTCCAATTGTAAAATGATTTCCCAAATCAATCGGTACTGGCTGGCGTATATTTGATTTGAAATTTCCATTTTTTCATGAATATTTTTTGTTTTAACGCGAGTTATATTAGACGCAAAAAATATAATCGATCCATTTTGATTCCAACGTAAAAAAAAAAGTAATGTAAAAACTGTCATCTCCTGGATTTCGAATGGAAGAATACGCCGCACCTGATCCGGGATGAGGACTCCCAGTTGGAATATAGGCGGTAGGTTCCACAGAGCTTGCGCGCGTGGGTTGAGAATTTAGACGGGCCTGAAGCTTTAGCGAGAAACCGGCAGTTGGCGGCAGCCGGGCGACGGCCTCGCGTCTCTCTGCAAGCTTCCCTCGAAACCTTGACCGCGAGCTTGCGAAACGACAACCCACGTTTCGCCGATATCCCTGCGATATTTTGTGTTCCTCTTTAGTGGCAGAATAAAACAAAAGAACAAAAAAATCATCGAGACTGTTTTCGATTTTATTTTACTGTGCGACCGCAATTAATCTCAGACGTTTTTTCTGAAGTAATAACCATCAGACGTTGTGCTTTTTCATATCGAGTTTTGAATTTTGATTGAAAATTCTTTATTTAAACAAAAAAAATTCTGGTATTGTTCTTCGCTCCTGGAGTTGACATCGCTTACCTGAGGTGTTGTTTGATATTCTTCGAAATACCGAAGACAAGGCTGTAAAATATAATGGCAATGTGATTTCTCTCAACATTTTTCGAAGCTCCACATCTCTATCCGTGTGAATATTTTGTGCGTTACATGAGAAGATGTGAACGCCGACGATGAAGGTAAGAATATGTCACATCGATGTATGAGTTAAAATATTTCGAATGCTAATCCCTGCGGTACGACTGTATAGGATAATATAAATTGCTGAAGAGTTACCGCAAGAACAAAGTTCTACATCATGTTCTTCGAGTGTAACGTAACGTTAATGCCGAATAAGCTTACGATGCCGAAATAAAACCACGAGCAAAATGTTCTAATACCAAGTCAGCTTACGACTTATTGTACAACTTTGCGTGGGTTTAAATTTCTCGTTAATTTTGTAATCCTGGATGTACATGAATCCGTGATTAGTAACGATATCGTATATGCAGGACACGGGGAAAATGTAGATCCTACAGTTATAATAATTTTATCAAACAAAAAGTGGTTTTTGGTTTTGGCTTGGTATAAATTCATAAAAATATCCAATCGTATCCGAGCGTCTCAGTTTTTAAATGTTACCCATTTGAATTCAGGGAGCATAATTAATGATAATTGTGATACTGGCTCTCAGCGAATTGCTCGTACGATCACCGGAATCGATTCTTCGTCGACCACGTGTCCATCGACTGTTCAATTCATTTCAACCATCTGACCAACATATGCAGCAGTATAATTGAATCGCGAACTAACCGCAAACCGCAATCCATGTACATGATAGAATCATCTGAAATTCGGACTTTCTGACTACATCACGTATGATAACATTACAGATTTATTCTCTCAATTCAAATACGTGAATTTTTACCCCTGAGTCAGGGTATAATTTTTCAAAATTCTCTACGTCAACGATTTTTCGCCTCGCTTTATTTCGTTCCATCATAATTTACAACGTCAACAAAGTAAATTTGTTCGCACACCCCAACGCTGCGAATTCCACCTGGAGCTGATGATATATAAAATATATTGAGACACGCCGATTCAGCTCACGCAAACTCACATATGTCTATGTGAATAAAAGTGGCTTTCTAATAACCGAAATTGAAAGAAAAAAATTAATGAATGAGTGAAAATGAAATCAGAGTGTCAAGTGGCTTGCGGTTTTCTGCAGTTCTGTAGCATAAAAATAAAGGTCGCATCGAGGTGAAATTTTCGCGAAATGGTATCAGCAAAAAAACTTTAGATATTCGAGTCAACTTTCGATCGGATGGAGATTTCGTGGTTTTAAATAACAAGATAGATACATGGAGAGTGAAATTTATACAATACTCGAAAATTTTGTGGTTTGTCACTCATACTATTTAATTCTCATGCATATTGAATGATTAACGAAACCCTGTGAAGTATTTCAATCAAAAGCTTAAAGTGCTCCGCTCGAATTTGCTTTTCTAATAAAAGTACTTTTCAAAGCATCTGTTATTTAATACTGCTGCAACTTTCCGTGGGAGCTCACAATAAGCTGATGTATATATGTAACTTATAACTCAACTTATCATTTAGCACACGCTCGCTGCACTCTCTACTTATATTACTTATAATTGTGGCTCGCGTGCATTCATTTATCAACCGTTAACTATAGTTACTAGTTTCCTCGTTAATAAAATTTTATATTTTCAGAATTTCTTCATCGAGTAACGATGGTATATGAGAAACTCATTCGTGATGTCGTATTTCTTATCACCTTCATACGTAATTATAGTTCGTAGAATTTTTTTTCTCTCTCGTTTTTTCTTTATTTTCTCTTTTCCTCACTTCTTTCATTTCATAAAAACCATAAGTCTCGAGCCCAATTATTTAGGCGTAACTCTGCAAGCTCCAATTTATTTTCGGTGACATTTGCGCGCTTTAATTCGCCTGAAAATTGGGGAGGAACCAGACACGGAAATAAAGGACTCTTGACGTGTAACAACTTTCCTACTACGTGATGTAAAGGCGTACATTCGACCGAAAATCTGGACGTATCTGGACTTGAACAATTTACAGTCGAAATTTAAATCACGAGTGACCAGTTGCGAGGTACATGAAAAAGTTGAAATGCGAGTACCTCGAAATTTGACCTCTGTGTCGCCAAAATCCTGACCTAAATTCTCGATCCAATTGCACAGTAACCTAATAGTCCAAATATCATCCGATATCGAAAGAATATTTATCGCTTGACAAGCGACAAGAAAAAAATAGCGAGACACAGATAAGCACCAAGGGCGAAGTGAAGGGCAAAGGAAGGGTGATGCCTCACTTATTAGCACTCAAGTCCCACATACTGTGGCATCACTCATCCTCTGTTTATCTGCCATCTTTCAAAGCTCGTCCCTACAGGCCCCTTTAACGCTTAACCCTATTTGATGGCGCGCCAAAGACGCTCCGCCTACCATTACTTTTACTTTTTTACTTCTGTTTTTATCTTTACAATCAATTGTAGACTGGAATTTTTACAAGAATTCGCTTTGGTGTCGGTTAAAATTTACTTTTTTTTTTTTTGTTGAACCCGCGTTTGCATATTTTTTATAAAAATACACCCTCCCATGGAGTGATGTTTTCAGAGCTTGCGCGTAAATTTTCAACAAGTATTTTCGCAGATATTTCTCTTGGGAATTTTTTTTTTTTTACCAGAGATAAATTTCTTCTTACACGTACGAATTTGTGGGAGATTCTTATCTTCGTTTTGCAACCACCCGAAATCATTTTCCATAGCGAATGGAATAAGAGATCAGCGATTTATTTGAGAAAAAAGAAAAAATTGTTACAATAAATATCTCAGGTCTTTTGATATCCATATCTGCGAAACTTGGTAGGTTTTTCATAAAATTATCAATCAGGTTTGAAAAAAAAAACTATGAATTTGAATGTGATCATACGGATAACTTCAGAGTAATCGTGTACTCGATTCTCGTGTAGAAAAGGTCGTTGATAATTGGATGAAGATAATCAGACTTATGGCCCACATCAATTTTACGATACTATTGTATCGCTAGAGTCGTACCCATGAGTTAAAATTTCGAATTCCATGCAACGAGAATAGCTGCCTTTCCAGGAACCCTCTTTCACGGATAATGAATTAACCACATAAAATACCAGCTCATGTTTGATCTGTGGATCCATCGCTTTTATCGTACAATAAAAAGCTGATCCCCTTGTTCTTGAATTGAGAGCCGATCGAACGGATAAATTCTGTTACGTAGCTGACTATGTGATCAAAGGATTTTACTTTCATCGGTTGATTAGAAATTTAGTATAGCCAGTGGAAGTTGTAACTGTGTTAAATTACCGACACAACGACCTTCTACTGAACTCACTCCAGACGCTTGTATGAACGAGACAGTTACTCATACGTACGTGTTGCTGCTGCTGCTACTGCATTTCACGAATCAATGAACACTATTCGGATGCTTGGGTTCTCTCTGTCCACGCTTCAGAATTCCCCACTTCTCGTGCGGCGGCTTACTTCACGGCTTAATCCCCCTGGTATTTCCTTCTGGAAAGCTCGCCCCGTAATCCTGAAACAAAATCTACTCTTCAGTTGGCCGTCCTGACCTATATTTCTCTACGAACTCGAGAAAAAACAAAAAAAAAATTTACATTCTCAATATTTGTACAAAATTTTTTTCGCAGCCTCATAGTTTCACTCTGGTATAATATCGGTGATGATATACCCAATGATTCGGTGAAATATTTGCAGTACAGAATCATAAGAATTCAAAAAAGATATCTCGAGTTCATTTGATGTAAATTTTTAATAAAAATTAAACGAATTTGCGCCGTGGTTGCGAATCCCGTCGTTGGTGTGACACCTAAAAAACTGGTTCTCGAGCACCACTGGACGTTGTGTTTTATAATGACGTTTCTCACCGTTGTGGTCTGAATAAAAGCTTTAATACATCTAAATGTTAAATTATTCGAAGTGTTCGTTACCACCTCGCAGCATGCTCGGGCATCGTTCAAACGAAGCTTTTATTTAAAAATAATTAAAAGCATTTTAACATATAAGAGTTATATTTTCCTTTTTTTTCTGCGGTCGTAACGCGCTGGCTGCTCGTGGAACGGACAGATTATTATTTTACGTAAATTCATCCAACGGGTTCATTTCAAAGCTTAAAAGAAATTATCATTATTATTATTTAATTATGTAACTATCAATATATCGCTATTTTTTCAAGAAGCTTTGGAATTTACGCAGAGCGTATAAACGTATATATTTTAATGTAACCAGTACGTCGAATAAAATATAAGATATTCACGCACGTATTCTGTCACTGCACGTATCAAGGAATAAACGGTTATAAGTGTCCTACGTCTTTCTCTGCACAATATTTCTATACGTCCGACGTCATACCGCGATCATTTTTCCTAAGACATATACGACACGTAAAGTGCAGTCTAAAGAAATAAGTATGTAAAAGCCCCGAACGAATTTGAATTTCTGAGGTGTGGATTACCACCAATACAACATTTTTCAAAAACTCTGTAAGACACTTCGAGAAACACGGTTGACCTGAGGTTCCGGATGTTCATCTAAACGAACATTCAAAAAGATAGATTTATACAGCAGAAACTATTCTTTCACTTTAAATTCGGAAAAAAAATTGCGATAGTAGAAAAATCTGAGGTAGACTACGATTTCACAATTCAAACAATTTTTTTGGTCTGACAAGTGTCGTACAAAATTTTTTCTCAAAACTTTCGTTCGAACAAACGTTCAAAACTGCAGGTACGTCGAAATCGAACCTGAAAATTTCGTGCAGTATTAGTAATTCGGACCGAACGGACTGTGGTTTTTTTATTCGTTCTTTTTTTTTTCAATATAATCTTTCGCTTGATTTTTTTCATCATATACTACATCGAACGTCCCGCATTTGTAACAGTTAAATACAACGAGGATATCGCTGATCCTCGATATCCGTAGCGCGAGCGATAACCGCAACTGCATACCAAGTTTTCCCGAACGTCAATTTTTTTTTTCTTGTTTTTTTGTTTTAGTTTTATTTTTCATTTTTTTTTTCAATGGCTTAAACCTGGCGCCGAATACCTACTGCACACAGTCGAAAGCCATTACCGATAATTCAAATATTTATGGTACTGCTATTTATGGTCCGATTATTGTCGGAGTGCGCTTAAAATAATCACAAGGGATGTCTCGTTCGAGATATAATTCAGTACAGCTTACTCTTAACTTCCGGTATAAACCTAGACCCATGCGGATACTGCAGGAATATAAACTCAGAATTCGTAGAATTTAATACGGAGATAGTTGTATAGTTTATACTCATGTTGTTTCCAAAACCGCAATTATTATCGTTATTGTTTTATCGTCGTTTTATTCTAATGTAAATTTAATGTGATTACGGAAAATATCTTTGACGTTGGATGAGAAAAAAATAAAAATTCCTTCGAGCAAGAAATATTCTCTGTAAAATTCTCAGTCAACGTTCAACCCCGTAGGTATTTCGTTTTTTTTCTTATTAGCCCCGAAGGTTTGCACATAGTAAAAAATAATTTGACTTACTAGATCGGAATTATTGCAGTATGATGAAAAATTTCTATGATGAAATCAACAGTTCTAAATGTAGATACGTACTGTATGTTCTTCCTTTGAAAATGTTTCACGTCACACGATACGCGAAATTTTTTTTTTTCCACTCGCTTCACTCGATGTAAAGAATATACGCAACTTTTTGTGGGAATTGAAAATAACCCGTGTATACCTATACGAGTAATCTGATTCCTCGTGCCCGACAAATTCGTTGAATGAAAAACTTCTTATATTGTACACATATAGATCAGAGGGATTATGGGACCGAAACCTTCTGTTTATGAGGATTCGATCAGTACACGTTCAGACACAGTTCGATTCGGTTCGTCTGCTTGATCGTCGGATCGAAGTCACGCGAAATAACGAAAGGTATATGACATGTGGTTCCGGATCTTTTAAAGCGATTGTCTGCAGGTGAATACAAATACCTATTTCTGCCCCTCGCTTCACCTTGTCAACGTCAAATGATGCGGAAATCCATTAAAAGGTAGTCCAACAAACTCTTCGTTTTAACAATATTTGTTCATCCTCCAAACACGTTCGCAATTTTTATTTTTTTTTATACCTTACAAAAATTGAAGAATTGACAAATATGAATGTATGTGGACCGTTCTTCTTGTATTGTTGGAATATTATTATTTTTGGTTTTAGGAGATTTTTTATTTTTTTTCTATTGTTCGCATGTAGTTGAAATTTCGCATGGATTTTGAAACTCTGGAGCTCCTGTGTGAATTTATTTTTAGGAGTTTTAAAATTTTTTCCTGATTAATCGCATTGAAATGGTGTTTGAATTTCGAACTCCCACCCCAAGAGTTCTGTTCGTATTCCATCTGTATCGATCCTTTTAGCTGCGAAAGCCGATATTTACACAATCCAGATAACATATATCGGACCGCGTAATATAATAAATTAATGACCACCGCCGGCCGGTTGACTAGGATGCCAGGGTGGTTGTTGTTGTTTTGTTGTTTCGTACCAGTTTAAAGCAAAAGGCAAACAGTTCTACGTACACTGCACGTCGCACGTTATACTTGAATTACGAATACTTTTTTTGCAAATACGAATAATCGACACACAGGTTATTTCTACGATAATATCAAATAGGCATATATGTATCTATTATCAGATAAAATTATAGAAGCTCGTGTCAGACTCACAATTACACTAGATAACCCACGCGATAGGTGCAGTGCAGTCTTCGAACTCCTTGATTAGTTGTGAAAACGGTTAACAAATGACCTAGTCCCTCAGGACCTTCCCAACCCTTCGCGACGCCCTTGAGCTACCTTACTCTCTTCTCCCTTCTCTCACCGAAGGCTAATTGCAGCCGATTACCTCAATTTACCTATTTATAGTTAAACATAGTTAGTCCCGTGGGCGGCGGTCGAAACAGGCATCGCTTTAACCGCCAACCCTGCAGCAACCCGTGATGCAGACATACTGTATATTTTATATAGGGACAAATAAGTGGCACAGCTGTCGAGAAAATCTCGATGACAGTCGTGAGTCGATTAGGCAATTTCACATCATATTACCCCAACTCTGTGATTACTGGTTAAATTAATTATGCACTGACGATTATAGATACACCAATTAAATTCGCATTTCAATTATGAGAATTCAATCAATCACTGTGGCTGTACAAAATTTATGAACATAGTTTAGGTACACGCTTCCGAATTTTGGTCAATATCATAAAACTTGCAAAATAAAACATCAAATTTTGAAGTTCCGTTCCATCAAAAATAAAAGTTGGGCTTTTTGACTTTCAATTTGCGGTTTGTTTGGAATCGAAAAATTTTAAACCTTCATAAATGAGCCAAAAAGATGTAATAAGACATGTGGAATATTACGAGGATATTATGTACTGCAGAGTCGTTATATACAATTCCGTAGCACATACGTTACCATAAATTCCAAATTTGGATAAACTGTAGGACGAAATTTTTCCGGGTGAGTGCAATTGAGGGGCCCGTTTACTCTTGCTAAATAGATTTACGCCGTGACCCGCGTATATGTTGGGTAGTAGTTGTAGTAGTAGTAGTCGGAGTCGGAGTCAAAGAAGCGGAGAATTTTCTTCTATCACGGAGGGATGGATAATAATCTTCTTGGCTGTAGGATATCTACAGAATCGAAACAGAACCGTATATACATAAAAGCAACGGACATATGTAGACATCGTTGCAGGTCGTTTTTGTAAGGACCAATCTGCAGACGTAGTTTTCTGTGACTGTATGCGGATATATAGGTGTAATCTAAGAATCGATATCGTTAAGTTGTGCAAATTTGATTCTAATGGTCGCTAACGGATATATGGGGTGATATTGAAATAGTAGGGGATGATTGGTGCTTTTCAAATACACGGATGAAAGATTGACTTGACAATTTGGCAATTGCTCCAAATTACAGTGCGATTCCGACACAATTATACATCCCCTATTCAACCTCAAGCCACGACGATTATGTCACGCTCTGATCTTCGTTGAAATTTGCTCAGATATTTTATAGTGATTCATTTTCTCGCAACAACTTTTCAACTATCGCCTTGATATCACCTCAATTTTTATTGTAAAATTGAAATTGTACACCCATGAATCGTTCTCACTTTACAATCTTTCGTACACGAGAAAACGCGACAAGAAAAGCAACTCGAGGTTCAAAATACTCCATCAGAATAAGTTTCTATATAAAATGACGGTGGTAAATATCGAAGAAGAATCCAGTACGAATTCTGTTCCACGTTCGAAAAATAAATTGATGAGAAATCGATTTTCACGTTAATATTACATTACATATCATATACGGTGCGGATAAAATATTCTACCAAAATTACGGTTACTGTACAGAATGATGTGACCCTCGTGTGCACGTACGTCTGGACATACCATATGGTGGTTTCCGATCTCTAGTATGGTAGTAGTTATTTGGGATTCTAGGGTCGCAGAAGAACAAAAGTAGGTGTCCTACCGAGTGATAAAACATGCTATACGCACCCGAAGGAAGAATCTCACGGGACTTGCCTATAGGTCATTTATTTGTTTCATTTTTTTCTTGTTTTTTTACGGTCGTAGAAGTCCCAATGGAAAACAAGAGGCGCTATACGGGCCGTGAGCATCCGATCTACATCGAGGCGTGGTAGAATAAGAAAAGATCGCGTCTTGGACAGAGGAACACTACGAAGTTCGTGTCCGCGTACGTAATATCAAAAGCGGCTTACCATGCACCACGAACGTGCTTAGAGTTACAAACGAAAATGCGATGTCTGATCCCACCAGTTCTAACCTAACTACAAATTCTTAGAAAACACAAGCCCACCACTGGTCAGTATATCGGGAAACAGACAAAAAAACAAAATTGCCGCTGAGGGTCTTAGAATTTTTTACATGTGATCAGCGGTCGTAGCAGTTTTGTTTGTTTCTTTATTTTCCTTTTTGTGCTCGTGATTTCTTTCTACGTTTGCTTTTGTTTGTCATAATATATCTTCACAGTGGATTCGATTGTTTTTTGTTTCCTCACGCAATATCGAAATTTATCACGATGGAGACCGATGGGAATTTTTCCATAAGTATCGCAAGCTGGAGCTTCTGAAAAGTAATCGTTATTTCAACAATCAAAATCGATGGATGAGAAAATTCTCGGTACAGTTTGGGGAAAAATTAGATCGGTTGACGAGTCTCACCGGATGCCCACCACTTCATACTATTCTATCGGCGAGTATAGCGCGAGTAATTTAGAAGGGAGAAGCAGGTGCGTGGGAATATCGTCAAGTGGTGGCAGGCCATATAACGTATATATAGGTGTACAGAGTAATACGTGAAGGGTTGTTGTTCATATGTACCCCACACGGTGCCGATCACGTGCGCGTTTCAATCTTGAACCAATCTTGGGAACAGGATACGACCACCGCCTTCCATCTTCTGTACCCAAGGAAACTCGCGCGGTGAGAGAAAAGAGATTGATCAGTGCAGCAACGCTACTGCCTTTCTATGATGAAAAATATATATATATATAAATATATCGTATATATACATGTATATACCGCGATAAAGTCACAAATAATTTCCTACATCTGTCATCACCCATGTGTGAGATAGCCCCGTACGTTTCGTTTGCTGTAGTTCGATGTGAAGTTTAAAAAAAAGCGAATTCTGCTGTATATACGCTATGGTGCAATCAACGGACTATAGCACCCTGCTGTAGACGAAGCAATCGTATCGACCAGAAAAGTTTCAAGTTTTAAAGTAATTTAAAAGACCCAAGTGATTGCGGTGGTACAAATTCAGGAAAGTTTGTGTCGCGCCACTCAATGCAGCTGGTGTTGCAGCTGACTAATTGGGGAAGCGAATACTCAGTTTGAAGACCATTCTAAATATACGAGGTAGTTTACGGAAACAAATTCTTTTTTTTTTTGCTTTTTTTAAAAAAAAATTCAACTCGTTAACTGTACGTGTAATAATTTGTACCGGTTTTTGACGCGAATCATTAATCGAATGACGTCGAGTGGAACGGAAACTATGTTACTAGTGAACAAATATCAGTGATAAACTTTATAAAATGAATCTGGAATACGGTAATTTTTCAATAATACTATACCAAATCACGTAATTGGCTCCGTGACAAATTTTTGCTTTTTTTCACGTTCTAGATGCAAGTGAGTCATTTATCGATGTGATTGATGAATTACCAAATTTTTCGCCATAGCTACGCGTTGTGGCGCGACAACAAATACAAGTAACATTAATTGCGATCCGATTCAACTTGAAATATAAGCTCTGGAAAAGCTCCGTAAAATATGATTATTATATATTCAACTTCCGAATAACGTTCAGGTCCAATGCTTCTTCTCGTTGATTATCGATATATGGTGCATATCTTCCTGTGAATTCATCCCGCCTTTTCTAATTCAATTTTCACTCCTGTAGGTAAAGCTTAATTCCGTAATACGGACGATACGGACATAATTTTGTGAGATCAGATATTTGGCGATTCTCGTTTTTTTTTTTTCTCAATTCAAAAACATACATTTCATTATTCAACATTTAATCATTTCTATAAAGATTTCCAAGTGTAAAAATACAGGTATACATAAATATCCGCACCTGAGGTTGATCTAGAATTCGGATATCGCCACTTTTCAACCCATTGGAGATAAAGTGCAAGAATAATTATAGAACTGAAGATAATTCTCATAGTTCGAATCGATTTATGGAATTAACTGAGGCAAAATTCCGAATAATTTTGTCGTCATAAAACCTATTGGATGGTTGAATTTTTTTGTTTTGAGATACTATAGGCAAATCATTGTGCTCGATTCTCAGAGTTTTCCAATAAATTTCTACCCCTATATAGGAAACGGGGAAACCATGGTTTCTGAGTTGATTTTTTTATTTTTCATTCATTGTTCTTTGTTCTCTTACACAAGGTACGGCCTGTAACGCATATTTTTATTTTACATACATCGCAGTATTTGCCACAAAACAAAACAGCAAACATCGACGTTTCAGTTTTGCAATGTCTTTTTTTCGCGCTTCAGTTCTTGTTTGCTTTTTACAATACGTTGGCATACGAACGATAAAATAAGCGGTGGAATAAGTCGTCAATAGGAATAAAAATTGAGCTTAATCGAACCGGGAGATTACTTTTCTTTTTCCTTCAGTTGATAATTTTGGGTCATTAAAACAAGATCTACCCTACGATCAGTGAACACGGGATCGATCTAAAAAATCTTGGAAAAAAAGGAAATATCTATCATCTAAAAAGACGTCTGAGGCAAATCGACCCCGCGTACGTTCTAACAAGATTCGCTTCGGGGTCGCGCAGATCGAAGGGTTGAAAACCGCATTTCAACTCCGTCATCACGAATCTATTTGCAGCAAAAAGTGACCAAATCAATTTCAAATTGTACCCAGCAGAAAAGTTTTCTCAATGAATTAACGTAATTCGTCTGCAACAAGAATGAATTCGTTATAAAATTTGCTTATTTATTCTAACGCTGAATTCTCATCGCAATTAGTTTTCCAGACATAATGTTAATTCCCTGTGATTATAAAAAAAAAAAAGAAAAACTCAAAATTCCGTCTTAGAATAATTTTATTTTTTATTCATTTTTTTCTGTTTTTATTTGCATTTCCTTTTACTCAAAAGTATAATTAAATTGGCCTCCAACCGTCGCATAACATTCACGCCACTCGGTAATTAAAGCACTCCCCCCCCAACTCCCCCCTCTTCCTACAACCCCCTCGTTTTCTCGAGACACTAAATTTGTCGCTACCCTTATAGTTCTCGGTGGCGGAACAGCGAGCTTGCAATTAAAACCTGTTAATCTTGTAAAAAACTAGGAACAACTAATCTCAACCGTACAGTGCAGACAACCATCATTCAACTTTAAGGAGGAATGTACGGCGATCTTCGAAAGTTTGATTCGCGAAATAAGTTTGTATGGATGACTGATAATCTTCGATTCATATAAGCTTTCTTATCGTTAGCTCTTGAAAATCTCCTGCAGGGTTATTCTGAGGGTGAAAGAAAAAAAAATAGCCTGGCTAACGGCGACCTAATTACTGTACCGGTCATTAAGATAGAACCCGTGGCAATCCGAAGAACCTCACTATCAGATCCCTCTGTGGTTCAGAGTGTGCGTGATGGGAAAAAAACAAAAAAACGGAGAAAAAATATTCACCCACTTGCCGCAAGATAGGGACGGGCTTCTTCCGTCTTGAAAATTAAGATGCCGATCTTCTATTAAAAGTTCGTGCCTCTTTACACTTCGCGTCTAATTCCCTCCTGCAGCTTCTTATCGTCGGTATCATCGAAGGTAAGTTTTAAGGAATCTCACTGAAATTATCCACGGAAAATTATTTTCCGTGCCATGCACACGTACGTGAAAAAAAGGTGCGGAAGAACGATTTTCAAGAAAAAAATTATGAAAGTTTGTTAAAACTTTGTGAAATTCAACACGTAAAGAAAAGTCCTTCCTGGATTGAAATTCGATGATTTTGGGTCATACGTACCTACCTACTTCGCAAGTCAAGCATCGAGGAGACTTGACTCCTCTTAATTGCCTTATAGAGTTTACTTCAATTCAGTTGAACTTAATTATCTCGATTTCTCAAGTGCTACCTTTGAACGACGTAAGTACTAACTACATTATGTACCAACAGCTACAGTCCTTTACCTTTGCGTATATACGTATACGTATATGTACGTTTAACGGCCGTGTCCTGGAGTAAGTTAACACTGAATGCTGCACGACCGTATGTTACTTGCGAGAAGATATACGCTCAACTAAAGACGTACAAACATTTTCAGCGAAAGATATGGCGGCGTAGTAGTTCTCCTCTACGTCGCTCCGTCACGTGATCCCCTTATAGCAAACGAGTAAACTACTATTAATGTAATTAAACATCAAGAGTCAATCAAGAACGGTCTCGCGGTAAAACAAACACAAAATTCACACGGTCCAATGATACATATACCAATAATTTGCACGAACATCCAAATTTGATACGACGAATTATAGTAGTGTATGAATTTAATTACCGCTGGTTTGGATTCGTCAGTATTTCTTGATTCTCAACGTTCCAATAAATAAACACAAATGGTGAAACGTAGGTACACTTATCGCGCATTTTCGTTGAGGGAAGTCAACGGAAAATGATTTCCTTCTCAAAGAAACACTTACTCGAGGAAAAGTTCTTGACTCGTAAATGCAGCCCGCCTCTAGGTGGTATGTGAAACACCTGGTACGCTCGTTTCACGGTAAACTTTTAGCGTCAAAAGTTTTACGTCGAGTTTTACTATAAACGTACTATTATAGCGGACTTGTGAAACGTTGAAAATAATTCGGCTCTCAGTAACTATAATGTTGTAAACATTTTCTCTATTTTATCTATTTTGCATGTATTATATGTAGTTCGTTATATCTCGGATGGATATGCAAATGGAATTTTTAGTTCCACTAATTCTTAGCTCCATCTTGTTGAATTGTGTAGTTGCAAGAACAGCTTAATTAGCTCCGACTATTTCCAACCTGTCGCGTGTGATTCTACTTTGTTTAAGATCCTCACCGACACCTCAACCATATAACTCATTTGTGCGGGGTGTTTAACGTCACCTGCGACAATATTACTTCCATTATGTTTTCAAACTATATCCGTCTTATTTTCCTCAAAACAAAATTCTGGCGTCATCTGTCTGACGTGGTTCACCGAATTAGTTGAAACAGTTTTCCACCATCCGTAACACCCGAATTTATCTGTTGTAGAATTTACATAACAGAACTTAACATCTCCACATCCATTCGCGTCAAATTTTCAAATTTTCATCTTCTCGTCGATGAAAGTGACCGTGTCAAGCAACTCAGAGCATCGGCTTAAGAAAAATATGAGCAAACTGAAAATGATGTTCTCAACAAATCCGCCCTTGGGGCGCCACCGAAACCGGCGTTGCAGATTCTGCAAAATGTAGGAGTAGAATTTTTTTTTTTGTTCATTCGTGAATTGTCCCAATATCGCTGTACGCGAGTCGTTGGGTCGGTTTGTGAATAAATATTTTATATAGCCTATAAAAGTCGCCCTATAGGCCATAACCTTGATGCCTTCGCGAAAGTATACATACAACACAAAAGAGAATACAATTGCGAGTCAGATAGGGTTATGCCAACCGTTAACTGTATTTCGAGGGACAGTGATCCTGCCTTCGATCTCGTCGACTGTTCTCCTCCTACATATATATGAATGACAAAAAAGTTTTCTTTTGATGAAATTCGTCCAACTGAAGGTATACATCAGCATATATATACGATATTTTGTTCAGATTTCAGTTCATTTTTTTTTCTCTACACTCTTTCTTTTTTCCATTAAAAAAAAAATAAATAAATAAAAAACGACACGGAACTTCGGTGAACGAAATTTTTTCTATACATATATCTGTATTATACATTTATACGCGAGCACTATCAGAATTGGATATTCGCGAGACTGTTCGGGTTTGTAAAAAGAAAGGAAGAAAGAAAGAAAGTAAAAAAAAGAGCCTACTTTTATCATCTCCGAATTTCATTGAGGCGTATTTGGCAACCCCAAACCGAAACCACGCGCCTCGTTAATCTTTTTCTCCACATTCGGAAACCTCTTTGGTCTTTGAGCTTTCTCGCTCTAGCGACAACCAATTTTAGGCAGAGCTTTATTAATGATCTAAAAAGCACTGTTGAAACTTTCAAAGGAAGCTTCTTTTGGTTCAAGACCATTTTAAGTAACATTTCTAGGACCCTCGTAACCGAAACCTCATACTACCCTATCATGGACCGTATTTTCTGTCAGTTTCCACGCGGCGCGGCGCGGGCGGTTCAAGATAGAAAATAAATCCGTTAAGTCTGAAAAATCCGTATTCAGATACGAAGTGCAGGTAGAAGAAAAAAAAAAACCAAATGTAAAAAATATACACAGTAAATATGCGAGTCAAATAAAGCCGATTTTTTATATCGAGGTGCTTATCATTGAAATATCAAGAATTTCACCACTTGATAAAGTCCGTAGAAGAACCATCACAGTCTTTCGCGTTTGGAAAGATTTGATTTGTTTCCTGATCGCGTACGGCCGATCTAGAAAGCAAAATGTAGCGCATTGAAATATGTACGTTTAAAGTAGAGCTACCACTAGATGATGATGATGAGGACTACTGTGGATCGCGGAAGCAACGGCTTGCGTGATTTCATCATTCACGGAATTGAATTATATCGTCCATCGGACGATGTAGATAAGCGATAGTTCAAAATAAATCTGTGTATAAATCACTAATTTAGGTTTCTCAAAAAATTTGTCCGTAACCCCATACGTGCCGATATGAGAAAACAGGATAAAATGAGTTGCCCGGGCTCCCGTAGAACTTTTTAAAAAAACGTTACACCTAATGATTTTTCATTTTCGTCTGACTTCACATTGTTTGAATTTCAGTCTGGATACTTTCAAGTTTAGTTATGTGTAAAAAAAAAAGAAGAAAAAAAAAATCTTTTTATCAAACACATGAATTTCGGCACGTGGCACACATCTCGAGTGTGTTATACTTTTTTAGCTTTATCTGAAAACGTACCCGGCGCTTTTGGTAGACGAACCGTCGGGTTCTCTCTTCTTATACAATCCGGCCGCGCTCAAGGCTGAAGGTTCGATTTGGCCCGAAGCTTACGGGTAGTGGTTGTAAAAACCTGGCAAGCACGCGGGGATCACGTTCGTCGAAGAACCCCCCGCATGGTTTGGTTGGTCAGGGTGAGAACGATCTCACCTGCTACCAATATTATTCGCGATAATTGTTTTCACGAAAAGCTTTTGTACCGCGTTCGTTCAAACGGAATAACAAATGAACAGGGAGAAACATTAGAATGAGTGGCCTGCGGCTGCGAACAAATAAAAGGCTTGCAGGCGTAGCTAAAAGGGAGGAGAGGTGAAAGAGTTTTCGTGCATATATTTTATTTTTCGTGCGGTTGACCTAACCCAACTCTATACTTTTGGCGAATATTAGTTGCTCAATTTTCAATTATACCTGGAGCGAATGCGTGTGCGTGAAAGCTGTCGCTCACATAGATATGGTTTGACCGCAGGATACACATGTGGTTAAGTCTGAAAATTCTAACCGCAGAACGATAAACTAGGTGAATTCCTGTGAAATTAGTAATTATATACCGATGCGTGAATCCTGTTGTACTTTCTACAATAATTAATGGTTAAATTGTCTGTCATTATATCCGGCCAATCAAAATCTGTGGTGAAGTATGAATTAATCATTCATCAAACGAGCAATTTTTCCCCAACTTTTTGAACTTGCGCCGTGATCTTTGAACCGAGATTCGCTAACCTATATTGGGTTGTAAAATTTCCAAACGTATAAACATCAATCTTTATGCTCCTAACGCGCCCCCGTCCTTGATCTTTTGATTTTTTATTGAATCACATTTCAGTTCTTTTTTCTTTTTATTCTTTTCCCTCACACTTTCCAAACGCCCAATGGGATAACGTGACGCAAATTGAACGGCCGGAGCATTCCCGCTCGGATTGGTAGGGATCTTGATAGATGACAGCTTCCAGGACAAAGTTGCGATTACCAAAGCTATGTATATGTACTACCTAGTATATAGACCAGGCTACACGTCTCACAGACGTTTTTTGAAGGTACGGAGAAATTTTTATCTCGGAGATATATTCATTCGAGAACTGACTTGCTCGTGTATCGAGTATTTCATTTTGTTGTACTTTTAATTACATCTCAAATCAAGTTTCTGCGTGAAAATCCTATCACTTCTTGATTTGTCAAAACGGAAGATGTGCCAGAAAAATTTCCCGCCCTTCACATTTTGTTGTAGAGAAAACCAAAGAAAAATTTATTTTTTAAGTCAAAATAATAATAATAAAAAGAGAACGGAGAAGAAAAGAGTGATAAAGAAAAATGGAATTGGTTTGACGCGAATCCCGCAAGACACATGCCTCACGCCCACGCAATTCTCGATAACCTGAAAATCCGGAAACGGTTCTATTATTTCTTCCGGCGGTGCTTTTGTTCGGCTGGACGAACGTTGAAGGGTTTGTTTGAAAATTTTACCATTGAGGGTGGATATCAAAGGTTTTATATAATGAAAGCTGCTTACAAAAAGCGATATCAAGCCGTGAGATAAAAGCGGCTGCAATTAACACTCGACAATTCGGTGAAAAAAAAAAAAAATTTGAAAACTCGTATACACGGTTAGGTATACCCTTTTCGAGTACATGGTTTATGTATAACGTTCAATTTTTATATCATGACTATGAAGCAACTAAGGTTTATCAAAATTAAATAATGTCAGTATCGGAAAATCTCTTAACGGTTAGGACGAGCGCGACTCGTTTCATTGTGAACTCGACCCCCGTCGCGAAGCAACCAACCTCCGGTACCTTTATATTGTCGCTAAATTGCCTCCTAAATAATACTTGAGCACCCCCCTTTCCCCTGCTCCTGCGTCCCCCAAACCACTGGTCTTCTTTCTTCTGAACTACGAGCGATTCCACTCAAGATTATGAAGCTCCGCCACCGCCGACCGACTACCTCGGCCCAGACGGGCGACGGGCTATGCAATGGTGCTCTGGTCCAGATAATAATATTGCCTCTCTCCGAAATTCAACCTTATATCTCACCCTTTCCAGCTTCCCCTTTTTCCTTCAAGCTCGAATCGCACGGCTTCAAGCTGTTCCCTAAACATGTGTGCGTGTATAATATAATGCATATACTATATGTTTATATATTAAATCTTCTCTTCGGCGTTGTCCTGAGGGAGAGTTTTATCAGGCTTATCGCGTGAATCGTAAGCGAAAGTTGTGTCTGCGGATGCCTTTTCCAAGGAACAAGGCGGGGAGGGAGATATGGAAACAAAGTTTTCAAGCGTGGTACCGACTAACTAATGTCTTTATAGTGCTGGCTGCAAGAGTGGTGGAAAATAGTTGGCGGTAACAGTGATGTACAAGAATATAGTTTTTGTTTTATTTATCAGTCTCATTAAATAACAGAGAAATACTATTATGCAAATGAAGGAGAAGTAGTTGCAACAGACGGCAGAGAAATCGTATCCGAGGTTTCGGTTATTATGTTATATTCAGATAGTACGACAGCTGAGACGGAAATGAAAGACATTTCAAGAGGGTATCATAGGCGACGCTCGCGGACGCGCGCTACGCTGCAGTATTTCAAGTGCCGTTGCAGAATCCCCTCTGCCAGAGGAGTACCGTACTCCTTGCATCCATTTTTAAATTGTCTCCCGGGGAATAACCACTTCTTCTATTTAGTTTGCTGAGGCTTTTGCGACCCCAGAAACTGCAGCGTTTCCCCTGTATGTGGTCGGGGACCTTCCGTCGCCCAGGTATTATCTTTGTGTAAAAAAAAGGAGAATAAATTTTAACAGAATGTTTAGAAATATTCATTCAACGGTTTACCATAAGAGGAATCTTTGCCGGGAAAATTCTGCTGGCACCTATTGGAAAGATATGGCGATGAATTCCGATATTATTTTCCTACTTCTTTTTCTGTATCGGTACGCGGAAATATTTTTGATACAACAGATATACGTATAAATAAAGAAAAAAAAGAAAAGAAAAGAATCTCCATCCGTACCGGCATTGTGTTCAGTAACCTGCAACAATTCATTCAACCAATAAAGTCAAGATATGGTTTTCTTGGAAACGTGACTACGTAAGGCAAAGATTCTCTCGAAGTTTGTTCCACCAAATGTAAGCCCCAAGGCGTCTGACTTTCGGTTTTGCTGTCTTGGGCATCTGCCTGTACTACGTGAAACTCCGACTTCTTGTCGGATGAATTTAACGTAACCACTTTCTGCGGTTGACGTTTGCCTAGGTACATACCATTGCATGTGTATCAACCGTTTTTAGCTCTTGAGTGTTTAAGATGAAATATACGAATTCGATCAATCGATATTTATACACGATATAACGTACGCTCTGTCAGACCACTTGGAGTGTGAAATTGAAATTTAAATCTCATAGAGAAGCGAGTTGAATTTGAATTTCGAAGGGTGAAATTATAACTGAGGGTAAAAAATTCATTCTCCAAAAACAAAACGATCATTCAACTCTGACCTCATCGTTTCACGTATCACGTCAGCTCGTATAAACGTTGCATTACAATTGAAGAAATACGATCGGATTTTCAAAATGTATAGAATTTCCTCTCATTTGAACAGCCAGCTCGTTTGGCTCTTGTATACAACTGAAACGGCACAACGTTTTTCCCGGCCAATTCTGATCAGAAATCTACGCCATTGCCTCTTTTATGTGATACACTGTACACGCATCTCACAACCACAAATTCGGAACGGTCTTCTCGTATCCAGTTAATTTGCTGGGAGCAGATAGAAGATTTCGGAAATCTTCTATTTCTTCCTGATTGGGTCACGTCGTAGTGATGCAATATAGCTTGCGCGCATTTCACAATAAGTATAGCTTATATTTGCGGAGAAAGAATTTTTTTTTCCTCCCCCCCCGAAGAAATGGTTTAGCTTGCCGATATAAAAACGAGACGGATAAAATATATGTATTTCCAGGAAAAAAACGAAAACCTGCCCCGTTTCGTGTCTCTTTTTTGGCGGATAAATTTTCTATTTGATAATCTGCGGATTTGACTGAGAGCTTTTTGACCTTAGTCAATTTTGGCGCTTATGGCTTGCAAGAAAACGGACATCGAAAAATAACCAAACAAAAGAACCGTAAAGAACAATTCCGGAAAATGAGAATAGCTTTTGATTTTCTTCCGGTACTCGTTATATATTTTTTATGAAAGATTTATCGATTTTATCCGTTTCTAAAACTCGTTTTGTTCGTCGAAAGCGGAAGGCTTCCATTCGCAAATAAAATAAATTCCGTGAACAAAGCTCACGGGTTGCAATTAAAACAATGTCATTCATTTAGAATAAACGAAAGCTCTTAAATCTCGAATACACTGCAGGTGGATGTTTTAGCGGGTCTGATTTTTTGTAGCTACATATGTATGTACATGAATATTCGAAAGTGCAATAAAGTCGGGTAACGTCGGAGATGCACATACTTGACCGAGATTTTATTTCAACATATATTGTGCTATAACCGCTCTCCGTAATGTACCCCACGGTATTCTAAGTTACATGAAGCAACACAATACGAAGCTTATGAAGTGGAAGTAGTCCGTAGACCTCGTTCCCTCATGAGGAACCCTCTCCTGGGTCTTTCTGTCCAATATTTTTCATCAAACTGTAAACGTCACATTGTTTTTGTTCATCTATCTACAAACGGTTGAAAACGGATGAAAAAAAAGAAGTCGCAATTTGATTTCGATGACGAAGAAGAAAACTAAGAGGTTTTCTTGTCAGTCGAATTTAGTTGTCTTGAAAGAGAATCCGAGGAAGGTTTATCGAATTCATTTAATAATTAATAAGTTTGTTTGATAAAAATTGGATTCGTACGAATTCAATTTCTGGATACGTCCGACACAGTAGTTTCATCTGTGTTCGGAAAGTTTTTCTATTCCGTTATGATGGAGAGAGAAGATGAAGCTCTAGCTTCTCGTCTTTTGTAGAATAGTGTTCATATAGCCCACATTCAGAACAGCTCCTTCTGCTATGTCATTTACAAGGCAAAGAAGCTCACATACTTCTTCTTTGCATCTCATAGAATTCATCCCCCATTTCGATTCAATTGTTATTCCAGAAAGGAATCCTTCTTTCAAGATTCAAAGTATCAACACAGCATTGGCCATTCTTTGTTGTGATATATCTGAACTCATATTACTCAAGTTTCCGTGAAAAACCAAAAGATATTCTAGAGTAACTCCGACTAGTATGAGAAAATCAAATGGAAATCATTCGAAAACTGGATATAGCTACCCCGATAAAACTTCTCTATGAACATTTTCATTGAAAACTTTCTTCAGATGCGATACCATGAAAATTAAAAAAATCATTCACATTTTACGTCAAGTCGAACGACCAACATGATAAACATATTCTAGATACCGTCTCCATTGGCTACCAACAATAAGATCACCAAAATTTTAGAACTTGGTGATTTTACTTCAGTCTTATGAATGAGAAGGCAATCGATTTCACTCGTCATGTTGAAAAAAAATTTCATAGTACGTACATATATGCAATAGACAGTAATGTGGGTTGAGTCATTCAAGTGAACAGCCTTGGATTGAGGCCAGTCAGAATAGCCATAGTGGTAATCGAAGGATTACCAAAGCAGCATTATAATAGGGCAACTGGCAAGGAAGAATTACATGGCCAAGTGCCAGTAGGAGATATTGTATGGCCTGAATCGTTTGAGCCAGCAAAGAGCTAAGCCTAAAACTGGAGCGATGTCATGTAGGCGTACGTTCTCAGTAATATTGAGTTGAAACCTAACTTGTTTATCGTAACATATTCAGTGCCCCTTTACCCACTTTCAACCGCTGCGTAACCTCTGAGCTTTTAATTAAGCATATTTTGTGCCCGTGTTATCAAGCTACCATGACTCGCATCAATGAAAGATTTAACGACGTTTCGGTTGACTGTTTATTACACCGTATATGAAACAATTATAGCTGTCGAACTCGATGCAAAAACAAACTCATGGGGTGTCGGAGAAATTATAAACCGTTCGGTGTTTTAGCAAAAGTAAGTCTTCTATTCACTTTTTGACTTTTTGATTGACATCGTTTTTTAACGATCATCTTTTATTCGATGAATTTATTATTGTATTGGAAAAAGTTGACATTTTGAGTAAAAAAAAACCATTGTAATGTACATATCCGTCGGGTCGCACCGACTCGCGAGTCAAATGTGTGGTACGATTTGTGACATTTTCTGCAACGAGATTGCAGAAATTGACAGCTTTGTCAAAGTAAATTCGATAGTTGAAATTGATACGGAGTTTTTGTTATTTTTGTTTTGTTTCTGTTTTGTTTTTTTCATTTTTTACTATCCGTTACTACATCAAAAGTTTGATAAAAATTTTCCAACGCCGGATGGATGCAGGTTGCGATGGGGTTCAAAACCGCCGTAGGGAGTTTGAGAATCTGATTCTGGATGTGATCGCATACGGACCATGTTATACAAATGCAAAATCTCCAGCTCCGGAAACCCTGCAGTGTCACTCGGTTCACATCTCAAAGTTCGACGGGTCAACGTTGAATGTTTTGGCGATGCTCCAGCATTCCAAATACCGGATTCAATCTCCAGTCTTCATACGACTGTAACCCGTGCACCCCCCTGTTTCCAGCAGGTATCGAGTCATTACGTACGGTCGACGGATGAAAAGTTTTTCAGTTTTTTTTTTTCATTCTTTAAGAAAATACGGATTGCTGAGAATAATATTCTGTGCCAAAAGTTGATGAGTCAGGTGATCTGATCCTCCTTGGAGCATATGCTTGGGATTATTTAGATTATTAAAATTTTAGGAAAAATGTCGAGAGAAATCACCTTTTGAGTCTTAGATCTTAGATACCTTTTGAGATACATGAACGACAAAATTATTGCATCGGGTGTGTTGTGGGCTTTTATATCCCGACGGATTTGAAATATTCGTTCTCCTTGATCCGTCAATCCGTTTAGACAGACGCAATAGGGTGAAAAAGAAATATAAAAGTGGGTTTAATCTCCATTGGGACATAGAGAAGTATTCCTTGTCGAAGCAAAGTGGCAAAGAAAAGTCACTCTGTGTTATCTCATGAACATTTTTCACTGGTAATTGTTTGAGAAATTTTTTGCTCCCTTGAGAATACTGAAAAAAATATCCCGTCGAAATTCCATTCTCCAAACTCATTGATCTGACAATCGGTAGATTCAACTGGAATATAAATTCACTCAGAAATCACGCGAACAACTTTTCCCAAAAATAAATTTCCCCGCGTTAAAATGCACCACAATAAATAGCATGTTATGTCATTTAGGAGCCTCACGATTTCACGTCTTCACAGATCAAACTCATTTTGCTTTCAGTTCGCATATTCTCTTACCTACAATTAGATGCAAACAAAGCCAAAGTTTCAAAGTCATGTTACAGGTGAATGTTATCCAAAGTAAACGTTCCATCTAAACTAATAGTAATAGTAACAGCATGTCTCATTCATGACCTAAAGTTAAAAATAAAATACTTGGCGGTATAGCCAAATAATTTTAATTCTAATAAATGATATAATGAGAGACGAAAGTAATTCGTGTAAGAATATCGTGTTTATTTTTGGTTGTCATAATCGATTGGAACCAAATAGATTAAAAAACCGAAGAGCGAAGTTTTCTTCTTCGGACGTTGACATATACATATAGATGGTGCATTCATTGGTGTAGACTGTAATGTGAAGATCACATAAGTATTGTGTGTATAACATATTATATATTTGGTCAGTAGAAACAAGTTGGGTACTCGAGATTATTCCGCGGACGATTGCATGTAAAGTCACAAAAAAACCTCCAGATATTCTCCGATACTTTGATTCAATGGAGATTATCGCAGTTTGGATGGAGCATCACAGGAATAATTGTGTTCTCCAAGATAATATTGGGAGGGTACGCCTGCCCAGTTCTTTATTTCATCGAATATAACTCTTATAGTCCTACTGACTCCTTTTATTGCTGCTCTCTCGATTTCTTGTAATTCAGGTGATTGACATGTGATCTTTCCATTCATTGGTCCGTAGTATATGAAACGCAAATACAATCTTATTGCGAGGAAAAGTTGACGGAAATTAAAAAGGGTTCCACCGAGTGCTCTTTGTTCAGACTTTTCATTCACGGCTAGAATTACCGGCCTCCCTGGCGTTCCTTGTCGCATTGCGATGAAAAATTGAGAAATACCAGTTAGGAAATTTGCAATACTATCAGGTTCGATGGAATCGATTTTATATACGACGTACTTCAGATCCTTCGAGTATTGCAAGTTTATTGCGTCGAAAATTAAGTTCGTGCCATTTTCGAAATTGCTGACTGCTATCTTGAACGCTTTTCGAACAGCATTTTCAGATTTTGGTACTACTTTAGGAATCGCACCAAAAGAAGGTATAGCTGCTTCGGCGAATACGTCGCATGTCTTACGCTTCGCAGCAGCGACTTTTGCTTCCACTTCTTTCAGATCTTTTTTTGACAACGTTTGTCTTGAACAACGTTGCTTCTTCAGACTTCTTAGTAAATTGAAAGCGTCCTCAAATCCTCCGCTCACAAGGTCAACTGTTTTCTGTTCAGCCTCTCGAAGTATGCAGTATTTAGCGAGGTGTTCATCAGAATCCTTTTGCCGATTCTGATGCGTTTCACCTCCTCGTTTTTCTCCACCACCTCGAAGTTCACTCCCATTGGCAGCCACATAGCTGAGATGATCCCGCGCCAAGAAAGCGATAACCACGATGTATATGACGTGACTGTTCATGTTTTTAGAGAAGTTCGACTGTGAAAATCTTGTACCGTTCTACGTTTATAGTAATATCATGTTTGTTCAGTCATGTTATGACAGATGCGACGGATTCCGATAAAAGGGTCTTAATTAGAACTAGGTTAGTATACGCATATGTTTCATACTCAAATTTGACTTTCGACGTTTGCAGAGTCCAAACGCTCCTTGAACCATTTAGACTCTGTAAATATAGGCTGAGTATTTCATCTAGAATCAATTTATTATTTCCTTAAATTCTAAGCGTAAAAAAGGACAGCGACCGAGCTAGAAGTGAGGAATAAAAGCTGAAACAGAATACGAATATGTCGATGAGAACGAAGGGAAATTCGAAGATCATTCGAAAGCATAACGAGTTTCTAGAATCCAGTCCTTTTCAGAAGATGTTCTGAATCATCCTGATTCTATCTATTTCCGGATGCCGTTTGAATTTTTAGATAAAAAACGCTACTTACACACAAAACTATAATGGTACAACAATGAATCTTAAAAAAAAATGAAAAGACTATCAGTTTCACTAGTACCATTTTCTATTCGGTCATAAGCCGAAATAATAATAATTTATAATTATAATATTCGTTGTCATTTTGCGATCTGAAAGTTGAAATCGTCATAATGAAGTACAAAAAATCGGATGCGATGTGTTATTTAAGGCTTTTTGAGCCTTTGGCGTTTCGAAAATGCGGTATAGGGATCTCGACATCATTTTCAGGTAAAGCAGGGCCGAGTTTGCCCGTGCGTCCCTGAGGACTCGTTTTCCATCACCCAAAATATGGAGAGATTGATATAAAAAGTCTGCTCAGATGAATTATATCGAAACATGTCCGCTTCGAAAACAAAGAATGAAAAAGGTATAATATAGGGAAAAGATGATCGATTAGAGAGGTCACGGCATATTATTTTCTCTCATGGGTTCGCATTTTTTCACAGATTTTCCAAAAGCCTTCGTTGAGGTATTCATGCTGAGATAAAATTAAAATAAAATTTTTTGGTGGTTACGTAACCAAACCCTTGTGAAGAAAAAAAAAATTGTGTGATCATCAAATAAGTTTCATCGTATTTCAAGTACATCTCATTACACAGAACGATTTGATGTGGAACTTAGTCTGAGAAAAACGGAATCGTGGAACTGTCCAAAGACTGATGACCATCTTCAAATGTTCGTTGTAAACTTTTCGAGTTAATGATGTGCTAATTGTGAGTATTGAGAATTTTTTTTTCTCATCGGATAGGATGCCGAACCGAAATCAAATACGGAGAATCGTTGAACCGGAAATGGCTCTCAGCGTCACAGAATGTCAACAAAATCAAGGGATCAAAGATTTGTTTGAAAGAGATTCGGTTGCTGGGAATTAAAAATCACCAACTCAAAGTTGAGTGGATTTTGCGTGGTAAAAGTCGTCTGTGGGATCCGTTCATTTTTTCCCCCTGATTTATTCACGTACGAAATTATTATTTTTTTACTTTTTTGTTTACTCACCATACCCCGAATTTTGATTACCGAGTATAACCTCATTCCAAAATTTAATATTTGGGAGGTAACTAACCACAATCTTCTCAAGCACTCCTTATTTTACAAATGCCAATTTTATACCGACTTACTTCTGACTTTTGAAAATCGGAAAAATATTTTGTCAAATATAAACGTCGATGAAGGTTTTCAATTTCCTTCAATCTGGCATTTCTCATATCTTGATCTGCATGTGAGGATCTTTGCGAGCTTTCGTTGCAGCTGTTCTGGACCAGAGGAAGCATCCCTTCTCGCATTTCACGCATGCGCAAAATAATATCTGCAGGAATACGGAAAGTCGGGCGGTGGTTGAACGATGACCGATGATATCGGCATCTCATTGACAGCACTCTGGGGCGATATTTAATCCAGCTCCAGGCATCAACCTCACGCCAACTAACGCCGTAAGGGTTGAGATTCGGAAAAAGGTGGAATGAGGGTGCCAAAGATGTTGGCTGGGCTGGGAAGGTAGAGAGGATGGTGAATGAAAAAATATGGAAGTTTTACGGTTGATGGGTCCAGCAAATCCAGGAAACGAGGTCTGGAACTCTTGAGTATTTATCTAGCTTGGACTCTACTACTCAAATTTGGAATATACAACGTGTCCCATTTTTAAAAATATACCTAAATCTATAAAAAACTGAGAATTATATTCAAAAATGTTTCGGAAAAAGTTGTATATGAAGAGGGACATTAGATGAGCATATCATTTCTTGGATCCAAGGTTTCTATTAGGCCAGTTGCGAGGGCCAACTTTCTTTCAGCAAATAGAACTCTATATTTTCGCAAAATCCGATGGATATTAGAGTCACGAAAATGTTAAAAAATTCCTCCATACTTTCATGAAAATTGTTTTATTCAAATTCAGGTGCACAAATTGGCTGGCTTACAGGTTCGGCTACGAGGCCCTAGTTTATCTCAGGAAGGTACGTTTCCCCACCTTCGTTTTTCTTGAAATAGGAAGATGATAAGATGGCGAAGTCCGTTTAATGATTTTCTCTGGTACTTTGGCAGCTCATATAAACAGTAATGGGCCTTGTTTCCGGGAAATATCGAATTCAAAAAGTATGCGCTTATGTGGAAAATATTACGCATTACATCAATGCTTGCGTTGATTGTTTTTTCTTGAAATCGTTCATTTGCGAATAGAATTACTGGCTTACCTGGGGTCGCTTGTCACGTTAAACTGAAAAGTTGAGTTACGTGCAATAGCTTCGAGTTCAATTGAATCGATTTAATTTGCTACTTGCTTTGGATCTTGTAGTAATTGCAAGCTAATTGATTCATACATGAGATCAACGTTTCCGGTATAATTAGCGGCTGCTATTTTAACTGCTTTTTCAACTACCCTCATCGCATTCGGTACTACCAATAGCGAAAATCAACCGGAACTACCTGAGATTCCCTCTGAGCATGCGGCGATGGTTTCAGCCTTATGGACAGCAATTTCCGATTCCACATCCTTTCTTGATCGAGTGCTCGATCAAGTGTTTCCGGAACAACGTCTACTCAGTAGACTTCTGAGAAAAGTGAGAATATTTGCAAACCGATCACGATGACCATAAACCATAAGTTAACTTCTTATTTCATGTGCCTTAAAAGTAATGATTCAAGATAGATGTTTTGGATAAACTGGGTTGTTTTTTATGCATCAACTTTGTAACGAGAAATACGAATTTTCATTCAAGAAATCAGCAACTACTGTAATGAAGTTTCACACTTTCCGTTTATTGTTTGGTCGTTGAAAAGTCAGATATTTTAAATTACATTGAGTGAAAAACTATACTGATTTGGTCTTGATGCATTTGTGTGTATGTATGGATGGTTTATCTTTTCGAGCTTCTGATGCTTCGGAAACGATGTAGAATGAGAGACTCAAAGAAGCTGAAAGGACTGCGACGGGCGTTTTCGGATAAGGTAGGGTTAGGTTTGCCCAGACGTCCCCGAGGACACGTTTTGCATCTTTCAGAATATGAAGGTAAAGATATGGAAGGGCTGTTTAGGTGGATTCCTCTGACACGTGTCCGCTTTCCAGAATTTTTGAGCAAAATATTCACGATATTTCAACATATCTTAGGTTTTCAATTTATCATGAACTATATATTACAAGGGTTTTCATGATCAGAAAAATTTCATAGCGTTCAGCTAATTTGCAAGCTGAGCCCGGCTATGAGCAAATTACGATTAATTCTCCAAATACTCAAACGAAATCGTTCTGCCAGAAACATTCCGGAGGAACATATCCATGTGGTTGAGTCCGGATTTCGAGAGAGTTGATATAGATATCCCACCAGAGTGACGACAATATTCCGATATTTCTCCGTACTCCGATTCAAAAGAAGTTTATTACAATCCAGATGCAGTGTCGCAAGTTATGCTCTCAGCTTCCAGTTGATCTTCACGGGAGACGCCTGCCCAGCTTTGTTCTCCACTGAATATGTATTTCAGCATCATGCGAATTCCGATTCTTGCGTTCATGTCGGTTTCTCGAAGGTCAAACGAACGGCAGCGGGTAGGACCAGACTTGCCTTCGAAAGATATCGCATCCAAGTAGTTTCTGGTTGCGACGAAAAGCAGACGGAATGTAAAGTTTGTCCAAACGAGTGCTTTGTTTTCGAAATGATCATTCTTATTCAGAAATGATGGCTTTTCCGGATCTGCCTGTCGCATTGCGATGAAAAATTGAGTAACACCTTTTACCAACCCTGCTATACTTTCTGGTTCCATGCAATCAATTTGAGACGCTATTTGCTCCCGATCACTCAAGAACTGCAACCTGATTGAATCATAGACTAAGCTGAAAGCTCTGCCAAAATTTGCAATCGCTATCTTGAATGCTTTTTGAACTGCATTCTTAGATTTCGGATTTATTTTTAGAATTGGACGGAGAGTGGTCTTGGTTGCATTTAAATATAATTCGTTCATTTCAGCCTCGTTAGCGAGAATTTCCGATACCTCCTCCTTTCTTGATCGTGGATTTCCAGAACAACGTTGTTTCAGCAGACTTTTTAGTAAGTTGGAAAAGATTTCGAATTGTTTGCTTATAATGTCGAATGTGGTCTGCTCAGCCTTTTTGATTGTACAGTAATTTGCAACGTCTTCACTCCTTATTTTAGAATCAGATTCGTCAGAGGTTGTCTCGTACGAATTTTCAGTATCGGTAGATAGGCATCCAGGAGCCACACGCTCGCTGCGTGGCGTTCCAACGTCTTGCTTTTCATCTTCTTCGTGTTCACTGCCAGTAGCAGCTCCATAGCTAGGACGATCCAACGCCAAGATCGCGGTAATCACAATAATTATAATTCGACTGTTCATTTTTATCTTTTTGAGTACCAGAATTCCGAGAATCACCCAACTTATATAGAAAGGTGATGTTTGTAAATGATATCATCACAGCTGTGACAGATTCCATCGGATTATTAAGGGTCTAGATCATAAGTAGGCCAGTGTGGCGCCTTTGTGTGTTACTTAAATTCGAATGTTAACATACTCATTCAACAGACCTTGTTCTGTTCAAACTCTATGAACATGAGTCAATTCACATAATTTGAAATTGACCTGTTAGTTCATGAGTCTTGAAAATGAGTAGATGATAATATCCGAATTTTCTATTTTGGATATCCTTCTTTGAATTCAGAAACCCGAGTCCGAAGGTTATTAATTAACTTGTACATTGGTATAGTTGTAAAAAAACCAACGAGGAAATGATGATTATTTGGTAATTCATTATAAGGGTGAATTACACATGCAAACAGCGAAAATTTCATCTCCTTTTTCGGAAACCAACTGCGCGTAACATGGAAAAAATTAGAATATTTATCAGACTAGGTGAGTAACTGGCTCGAAGCACCATTCACTCGGTGTGGACTTGACTTTACATGTCGCCCCAAAAGGCACTGAAGCGATGAGAACCCTCAGGACTAATTCGATCCAAAAATTGGATTCCTCCAAATGCCTCTTATTTACTCGACCATGTGCCGTATGTCGCCTCGTCTACCATTGGAACGTCTGTTCAAAATTACAGGATCGACGTGCTATTTTGATGTCCGAGACTACTCAGATTTCTCCTTGCCTCTTATAAATTTTTCAACCTCTAGAATTTCAGCGTGAGAAAAAAATTGACCGACCAGTTAGAAGTCAAAGATTCATCTTCATTGTCATGCTTAAACGAAGTACAAATATATAACGATGGGAACTCGGCGTCATTGCTGTTAGGCTATTAATGAAAGATCCGTATTTTGTTAAAAACAAGTAAATCAAAGCGTGTCTGATCAGCGGTATAATATAGGCCCGTTTTTGGTCATTCCAAAATTTGAACAGGAGCTAGTTTTTATAAGGCAAATAAATATGGCTGCGTATTTGATCTAGCTGATTCTGAAACAAAGTACGAGTATGACAATGCAAGTTACGCCTCATCGCTGCGATGTCCGAAACACTGACAGCGGAAGTAACGCCAGAGGGTCGTAAATTGGAGATTGCCGGATCAGGTGGCAACCGCTGAAAATGTGGGAGAAATATCTGGCATGCGATGGCTTGAGGGCAACACAGGACGAACACGATTACAAGGACGGTCGCATGCCATTCACGACGATAGATTCAAACGTCTGCATTTAATAGTATTATGATTCCTGATGATTTGAAAGAATTATTCCGTAAAGTAGGGAAGTTAGAAAATTTAAGATGGTCCGTTCAAAAAGATGATCTAAGTGGCTCTAATTTCACCTATACTCTGAATGTATCGATGAAATTTTCCAATGCAGAATGGAATCAAAGGGGATGAATTAGGTTGTTGTTCAAGCATCAAGTTTGTAACGAGGAGTACAAATTTTCATTCAAGAAATCAGCAACTACTGTAATAAAGTTTTAAACTTTCCATTTATTGCTCGGTCGATACAGAGTTGAACATTTTAAATCACCTTGCGTGAGAAAACTATAATAATTAGTCTGATGCATTTGTGTGTATAAATGAATGGTATATTTTTTCGAGCTTCTGATGCCTCGGTAACTATGTAAATTGAGAGACTCAAGAAAGCCGAAAGGACTGCGACGTCGTTTTCGGGTGAGGTAGGGTTGGATTTGCCCAGATGTCCCCGAGAACACGTTTTGCATCTTTCAGAATATGAAGGTATAGATATGGAAGGGCTGTTCAGGTGGATTCCTCTGACACATGTCCGTTTTCAAGAATTTCTGAGCAAAATATTCACGATATTTCTACACATCTTAGATTCTCAATTTATCATGAACTATATATTACAAGGGCTTTCATGATCAGAAAAAGTTGATAGCGTTCAGCTAATTTGCAAGCTGAGCCCGGCTATGAGCAAATTACGATTAATTTTCAAAATACACAAACGAAATCGTTCTACGTATACGTGGTTTCGTATCAACGTCACAGTAGTGAAATTTTGTTAGTCGGGACAGTCGGGATATTTAACAAGACGGAAAAAAAAAAAAAAACTGATCCACGGAGAAGCGAAAATTATTTCTCTGATTTTTCCTGGTGATTCACCTGCAGCCCGCTGTCTCTCATTTTTTATAGCCTGGACGGAAATATGTGACAGTTGATGGTACATTTTTGTTGTATTTTTTCTCTTCTACGCGCTCCAGACTATTTTCTAAATTTTTCGCCGCTTCCAATCGCTATAGCCAATATACAGTGACCAGCTTTATCGACGTTTGTCCACCAGCGATAGTGAAAGCCCTTCGGAAGTCCTGTGGGTATTTTTTTCTTGTCCAAATTTCTGCTCTGAAATGTTGCCCTTCATTTTGTTGTTCCTACAATCATGATTGGAATAAAAAATCATTGAGTACAACCCAATCACCAAAACTAACTATATACAGTGTAATTTATGACTTAATTTTTTGCGTCTGATAGGTTTTTTCTAAGATTCAAAAATCGCAGATTTTGGCGTACGGAATATCTTGCCAAATATGAACGTAAATGAAAAATTCCAATTTCCTCTGATTTGGCACCTTCGATCCCTAATCTTACGCAGATATATCTGAGTCCTTTCGCTCGTTGAAATTGAATTTGGTGCCGCCAATGACCTGCAACGAGCATGAGCTGGTGAGCTCCACGCAGATTTAAGTCGCTATACCTTGGACGCATGTAGTGGTGAAGGGTTTTTTTCATATTCAAGCGCACAGTTGAATCTCACAAATAGAGAAGGTCGTGTGGTGATTGGACGATGACCGATAATATTGGCATCGCCTTGAGATTCCTCTTGGGCAATATTCAATCCAACTCCAACCATCATTATATTTTCAAATCAATATCAAAACAGGGAAGGATAGACGGTGCGCAAGAAGATACACGAAGCAGAAGAGGAGAGATAAGGGAATGACAAAATACGAAAAAGTCTTATCACTGCTTCTAGTACGGCTAATGGATCAAGCAAAGTCGTCAAACGGAATTCGAGAGTACAAGTCTCGCTAGCCCAGAATTCACTACTCAGTATCGGAGTACAAAGTGCAGGGGGTAACTGAATACGAGAAGGACGATAAAACTACGAGAATAAAGAGAAAAATATCCATGTGGTTGAGTCTAAATTTCGAGAGGGTTGATATAGATATCCGACCAGAGTGACGAAAATGTTCCGATATTTCTCCGTACTCCGATTCAAAAGAAGTTTATCACAATCCAGATGCATCGTCGCACGTTATGTTTTCAGCTTCTAGTTGTTCTTCAGGAGGGACGCCTGCCCAGACTTGTTCCTCACCGAATACGTATTTCATAACCATGTGAAGTCCGATTCTTGTGTTCATTTCGGTTTCCCGAAGGTCGAATGAACGACAACGGGTAGGACCAGACTTGCTTCCCGAAGATATCGAATCCAAGTAGTTTCTGGTTGCGACGAAAAGCAGACGGAATGTATAGTTTGTCCAAACGAGTGCTTTGTTTTCCAAATGATTATTCTTGTTCAGAAATGATGGCTTTTCCGGATCTGCCTGTCGCATTGAGATGAAAAATTGAGTAACACCATTTACGAACCCTGCCATACTGTCTGGTTCCATGGAATCGATTTGAGACGCTATTTGCTCCCGATCACTCAAGAACTGCAATCTGATTGAATCATACAATAAGTTGGTAGCTCTGCCGAAATACGCAGTCGCTGTCTTGAATGCTTTTTGAACTGCATTCTTAGATTGCGGTTTTATTTTCAAAATCGGAATGAAAGTGGTCACGGTTGCGTTCAAATATAATTCGTTCGTTTCAGCCTGATTAGCGAGAATTTCCGATTCCTCCTCCTTTCTTGATCGTGGATTCCCAGAACAACGTTGCTTTAGTAGACTTTTCAGTAAGTTGTAAACGTTTTCAAATCCTTTGGTTACACGGTAGAATGTGACCTGCTTAGCCTTTTCGATTGTACAATAATTTGCAACGTCTTCACTTTTTATTTTAGAATCAGATTCATCAGAGGTTGTCTCGAACGAATTTTCAGTATCGGTAGATGGGCATCCAGGAGCCGCACGCTCGCTGCGTGGCGTTCCAACGTCTTGCTTTTCATCTTCTTCATGTTCATTGCCAGTAGCAGCTCCATAGCTAGGACGACCCAACGCCAAGATCGCGGTAATCACAATAAATATAATTCGACCGTTCATTTTTATCTCTTTGAGTACCAAAATTTTGAGACTCACCTAACTTATATAGAAAGGTGATGTTTGTAAAAAATATCGTCACAGCTGCAACAGAGTCCATCGGATTATTAAGGGTCTAGATCATAAGTAGGCCAGTGTGGCGCATTTGTGTGTTATTTGAATTCGAATGTGAACATACTCATCCAATAGACCTTGTTTACTTTGGACTCTATGAACATAACCCAATACACATAATTCTTAGCTTAAGCAATTGACTAGCGTTATTTCATGAGTCTCCGAAATGAGTCACAATATTCCAATTCGCTGTCTTGGATATTATCAGCCTTCACTATTTAGAGGTAAATTAGAGGTTGTCCGAATCAGGGAGCAACAGTGAAGTAGTTCAGATTCGGTATACGCTTACAAAGGGTGATTCTAGACATATGAAAGAGCCATATCTATAGGCTCGTTTTTGGGAATTCAAGAAATTCTCTCCTAACATAGAAACAATCGAAGATCTTGAATTGTGCATTCCAAGAAGTAATTCTAATTACTCGAATTTAATCCACCCTGTGGCTGTCGGGTGAATTTTAGACTGAAAAATGTATTTAAAGGGGACAATAATCGAAACGCTTCTTATCCTTGAAACTCTAACGCAGCGTTTTTATTCTTATCGCATTCGTGCGTGAAAATGGATCATATATCTTCGCAAGCTTCGGCTGCTTTGAAAAACCTACAAAAAAGAAGACTCGAAAAAGCCAGAAGAACCTCGGTATCGTTTTCGGGTAAGGTAGGGTCGAGTTTGCCGAGACGTCCCTGAGGACACTATTTGCATCTCCCAGAATATGAAGGCATGGATATTGAAGGGTCGTTCAGGTAAATTCTCTTGAAACACGTCCACGTTTCCAGAAATTTTTGACAAACGACGAGAAACGATTTCATCTAGATAAAGAAAATGATCAGGTCCACGATATTTCATCATATAACAAGTTTCCATCTTGCCACAGACCGTTGCGAAGAATTCAATGATCGAAGAAAATTTATTTTGTCCAACCCAATTCGCAAGCTGAGTGACAGGAATATGATTAATTCTTTACATTTACGATTATTTCGCTCATACTCGGTTCCATGTATTATCCCTTTAGCGATCAAATATCACTCAGATTGAGTGGAACGTTTGGTTGGTGGAAAAAAAGAATAATGATAATGATAATTATAATGTATGTGATGTAAAATTATTTCAACAATCATATTTCCAGCCCGTTTTCCACCATATTTTGTGGTCTGAAAAATGGTGCAGATGGAAATGTGTGACAATCAATAGAACATTTTTAGTGGTTTCCTTCTTTTTACGCGCTCTACGATATTTTGTAAATGTTCTTACCCGCTCTTAATCGCCGCAACGCAACGACCGGTAATAATTATTCAGAAATCGGGTCAAGATTTCCCGAAGTAATGGTCGGAAATATGTAAAACAAGTTTCTATCATTATAAAACCAGAATAATAATTTCATGCGGTCATAAAAGATGTTTCGTCGTATACTGCAAAGGCATTTCACAATGAAGACCAATTCGATGTCACATGGGTAATAAAAAAAAGTAGTGGATTAATCGAGACCAGATCACTGTCTTTGAAGGAATAATATTCGTAGTGAATTTGCTGAGTTGATGATGATGAATAGGTGGTGAGCGATTTATTTTTCGGTATACAGTACGTCGAATTAAACATCACCACTCTAAATACCAGAGGAATTTGCGGAGTGGAAGCCATCCGTGATCTGTGCGTATTTGCTTGCATCCATTTCTACTCAGCTGTAATGTTGAACTTCATTTTCCTGTTTACGCAGCTGAAACCCAAATATTTCGATCGTTGAACACAAATCCTATACTCCGAGATCAAATGGTTTTGTTTTATCGAACTTGATTCTCATCACGCGATCTACAACAATAATTATTTCGGTGTAACAAGTATTTCGTAAAATATAAACGATGATGGAAATTATCAATTATCTTCAATCTATAACATCACGAATATCACGGGGACCTCCGCGAGCTTCCGCTAAAGATTTGCTGGTCGAATTTGGCAACGCCAGAGAGCAACGGGGACGAGTTAGTGGGCTCGAAGCAGATTTACGCTTCGACAGCCAACGCGCATAATACACACGTACCTATACCAGTAGAGAAGGATTCCAACTCGTATGTAAGGCATGCGCAATGGAATATTTGGAATAAGGAAAGTCGTGCGGTGGTTGAGCGATGACCGATGATATTGGCATCGCCTTGAGAGCTCTCTGGGGCAATATTTAATCCAACTTCAGGCATCAATCTTACGCAAAGCGAGGCCATGGGCGTCGGGATTCGGAGAAAGATGAAACGAGGGTGCGAAAGATGTCGGAAGAGTAGGGGGGAAATAAGGGGATGAAAAAATACGGAAGTTGTCCTTTCACGGCTTGTACGGCTAATGGGTCCAGGAGAGCCGAGAAACGGGATCCGAGAGTCGAAAGCCTTATACTTGGTTCGAATCCACTACTCAATCTCGGAATATGAAGTGCTAAGGGTAGCTGGATACGAGAAACGACGATGAAACTACCAAGAGAACAAGGAGAAACATCGATGTAGTGGATGTCTAGAGTTCGGAAGGGTCGATGGATACCGACACCTGAAACGGACAAGAACAAATTCTCCACTTTTTTTCTGTCCAAAGGTCTCAGCTGTACTTACTCTTAGTTTTTCATCTCATTCACTTCACGTCCAAACTCCTCCTTTGCATGTCTATGGCCAAGAAGCTCCTTTAAGGCGTTACAAATTATCGTATCCTATCAATTTTACTTCGATCAACGTTACACATATTTCCTAATCATCTTTGCGGTGGCGTTTCATATGTAGACCGAATCGAGACCCTTCGGAATTCTTTTTCTCTGAATTCTATCATGACCCCATCGTGGAAGCGAAAACCTTAATAGAAACCTTTTTATATTCGACCGTACCCTTCTTTACTTTTTCTTCTTCATTTTCAGTCCCAATTGGTCAATTAGGAATGTACCCAGCTTTTTTATCCCAATATATGGCGGGTTCGTTTTGCAGTACCCATATCGATTACTTACCCAGTGTGCTGACCTTTCGGTAAATATGCCACTTGCCCTCCCAGAGAAATTTTCTCTTTCTTAATTCACACTGACACGTTAGTTCAGTTTCTGAGGATTCGTATGGGAACGGAGGGTGGAAATCTGCCTTTCAAATATCTTCTGTATTTTCGCCCTCTCCCTAATTTCCTGAATATCGTCAGATTTCGGTGATAATTTACAGTATATGGTCTGTTTGATAACATCTTTCCAGTTTAACAATGACCGATGAATTCGCAAATCCCAACTCACCATTAACACGGTCACACCTCGGTCGCTTTTGGGTTTTTTTCTTCTCAAGAAACGCTGTACTCTCAAAATGAGAATTCTTGCGACTCTGCACCTGTCTTTTTCCGAGTGCAGAGGATTTTCCGCTTTATCATAAATCCGAACATTTACCAACGATCTTTGCAAGGCACATGAACCACGGTAGATATTTTTTGAAACTCTGTTTAAAATTTCTCTGGATATTCGATTTTTATTTTCGGTTTTATATGTGATGGGACAGGAATATTCTCGCGATATTTTACCATCCGTAGCAATCTGATATTACCCTGCACGGACTATGGTAGAGATTCATTCGTGAAAAATAATTGGATTCTAGTCGGAATTATAATCTAGGTTTATGAGTGCACTGGCTCAATTATTTCAACAATTTTTCTCTATGCGATACACCGTAAATCTTTTTTTTTGTTCGGATTTTGATGTGGTTTTCTGCAATTTTATACATTTCATAAAATCCCTTAAAACGAGACGATGGGTGATTAGGCCTGTTAGATTCTGGAAAATTCATAAAGTAAGAAATTTTTCAAGATAGAAAAGTGGAGCTGGTGAACTCCGATATTCAAGCGCGGTTGAATATTTGCGTCTGAATAAACCAACGCGTCTAAAGGATGAATGGACAGCAGCGATGGAACGTTCCGAGAATTTGATGTTCACTTTTTACCCTCTATACCGTTCACGAGAAAGACTGAGGGTCAAGGGTGAGATTAATCTTCGGAGTTCCTGGTAGCTCTTGGTCTGTCACATGATCGTCCAGATAGGGCGAAAATGTGTCGTAAAAGTTACAGTAACCTGGGTAAAAAAGATTCTCATGTGGTGGCAAGGATTTCTATGTAGGATGTATATATTTTTTTCCGCCTATGAAATAGTAGCGTGTGAAATAACGATAGTCTAGGGTTGATTCCTGACAATGAGGAAACAAAATAGAAGAAAAATTACGTGTGAATGAAGAATAATAGTTAACAAAGTAAAAAAGTTTAGAAAATAACGTTGATTTAATATGAAATTTTTTTTCGGTTTTCTACGAGCGATTAACCCTAACTCCGTGTCACTTTTATTACGAGCCTTATACGACATCGCTTTCACGTGGGTAATAACTCCGCCGTTACCCTCCTCCTATCCCCTACGTTTCTACAATAACGTTAATGTTTCGAGTTACATGAGTTCGCCTAGTGACAAAGCACGCGATTCACGCTGCCTTAATATGCCTTCATTTGATGGATGACAAGTTCTCAGCCCGGTGTAAATATCTTGTGGGGTATAACGTTATAAGAGATAACTGATCGCTCGGAATATCTTACTTCCTTCAGGATCAGGAGCTGACAGAATTTTTCCCACAAACCAAAATTCTTCAGCTATAAAATTGCAATAACATGGTCTTCTTTTGTTACAATACGTCACCCAAGGATTTTATGGATCAATTGTACTGGTAATCGTATACAGTGCCTTTATTATTTTATCCGAAAACAAGGTGATTTCTTTCTTTCACAAATTTGACACTCTTAACTTCGTCGTAAACGATCGTTTCCGAATATTTTTAAACTTCTCTTCGAATTGAAAATTTTTAGTTTTCATAAGCAGAAAATAATTGTGACTAGCGTAGGACTAAATACCTCACTAAAAGCTGTGGCTCCTGGAAAATATGTGAACACTAACTCCCTAATTTTACAACCTGACGTAAGTGTCGCGTTAATCATTTATAGGATTATCATCAGAATAATTATGTTCTAAGTTTCATGAGCTGGTAGTTGGTCGCACCAGCTTCACTGCAACGATGTAAATATGTATAGTACCTATATACTAATTTCATGCAGCGCAGCTGTTTAATTGGAGGTCTTGTCGAACGATAATTAGACGCCGTACAAATATTGCGCAGTAGATTATATTTATTGAAAAACGTCCAACCGTTGTAATGCAAATTAGTTTATGGCGGTAAAGTTGTTTCCGAACCATCAACTTTTTTTTTTAGAACGAACAGCGCCCACTCTACTTTGAGAAATATACTTTCCTCTTGCAATATCATTACTTTGGCAGTCTATACTTTTACCCCTTTACCTCCTACTGACTATAAGTACACTGTACGCTATACGTCACATTTTTACGAAACTATTGGAAAACTTTTTAACAACTCCGTCTCCGTCCTATTTTTAAAAATAGAAGTAGAAAAATTTACATTCTCTTTTTTTTTCCTGCTGCCAAACGATGGCAGTGCAAAAATAAAAACAAAACTAGTACGGAATGCTTTTTTTTTGTTTGCCCGTTCTTTCGCTACAAAAAA
This sequence comes from Athalia cordata, assembly GCA_963932425.1. Classification (NCBI taxonomy): domain Eukaryota; kingdom Metazoa; phylum Arthropoda; class Insecta; order Hymenoptera; family Athaliidae; genus Athalia; species Athalia cordata. The sequence goes on along the minus strand of OZ010626.1, from coordinate 29,595,137 downwards.
TGGTTGTTTTTCTTTGGGGTAAAGTTCGAAATTTTAGGTTAAAAGGAAACTCCATGGTGTCGACAAAGAAAAAAACTGAAAAAGCGCCAGCTCCATATTAACGTGTTGCAAGTAGATGTATCGTTTTTCATTTTTCTCAATAAAGAAAAGTACCAACTTGACGATTATCCGGCAATCATCTCTTACTTCAACAAGAGATTAGTCGGTAACTGTTGGAAATGCTTACTTCTCTTGGAAGAAAAAAGAAAAAGAAGAAATCAATGAAAAAAGGAGCTGATATACATCCCGAAAACTCGGTACGTCGTGTCACTGCAGAAGAATAAATTCCCGAGATAAAATTTATAGCGTTTTTTTTTTTTTGTCTTTCTTATTTCGTCGTGGGGTTTGGATGAACGGCAGAGTTTAGCATAAGTGGATAAGTTTCTGTCCTGGAACGCGTGAGCGAGAAAACACAATGAAAGAAAAAAATGGAAAGAAGTAGAGAGTCTGAGAAAAAGTGAGAAGGAAGTTTAAGGCCTACTCAGGATGAAACGTCGTTTTGAAACCGTAAATTTTCACGCAGTCGTTCATAGGCGAGAGATATTGGTCCAGTATCTCGACGCTCTTGGCGAGACGGTTTCGGTGTTGATAAAATTTCGATTTTTTTTTTCTTCTTTATATCCTTCTACATTTTGTTGATAGTTTTACACTGAGAACTTTAACAGGATATTCGATATTGCAAAAGATCAAATTCGTTTCAATGGTATAAACACCAGTGTCAAGTTGAATCGCATTTGAAAATTCTAATTTTCGTTTAAAAACGCGCGAAATTGTGCGAAGACTGTGGGATAAGAAATAATACATGGTACGAGGTTTAGGAATTGAGTTTAACAAAAACTCACTGGGATGTCTCGGTGACGTGTTTTATTGCCGTACTGGTGAAAAATATTGGATCAAAGCTGACGTGATATTTTTATTTTCTCTTTCATTTTTCTATGACGATTTTCTTTTTGATAACCGAATTGAATCGCAGCTTTAATTTTCCACGTCTTTATAATCATGAAGTTTTTGCAGACTTGTTTCTATCAAAGATCTCAAGTTACTTCCATGGTCAATGATCTATCTACAGTGAAACAAGTTGTCCTAGTTTTCCAGCGTGCAATTGAAATTCGAAAACTATTGTTGGGAAAACGGCGTTCATGCAAAACTAGCAGAAACGCGTATATAACTGTAGCTTTGAAAATCCGATAAGCTGGTTATTTTGTTTTATTTTGTTTTATTCATTTTTTATGTTTTTTTGGTTTTGGTGGAACGACAGTCGAATGAAACACGTTTTACCTATATACGTGTACGGCAGTGGTAGGTAAAGAACGAAACAACATGACCAAGTAAATAAATAACACGAGAGTATACGGAGAAACAAAAAACATTTCGAAAGTAATTTCCGGCTCGGTTAACCGACGCTTTTTAATCAGATATTTGGCACTGTCTCAATATTACATTCGTATTAAACGTCGACTTCGCGCCAAGATTCTACAGAAATAAAAATAGAAAATCAACTTAAGCAGTGTAGTTTCACTTTGCACGATATTTAAAGATGGAAAACTGTTTCAGTTGGATATTTAAAGAACTGCAACTATTCGATGAAATCACCCCTGTTATTGGATATTTGTCCAACCATCAAACTGAAGTTCATTTCGTTTTTTTTTTTTTTTTTTATTTTCTTCCATCGGTGGGATTCTCTGAATCATTTCCTAGCAACACGGGATTTCTGCACAGAATATCTTTGAAGTGAACACAGCTCACCCCAGGAAAATGAACGCCCCTTGATCCACCGGATCGATTAACAGGAGTGACCTTGTCGATGAAAGCCCGCAGAGTAGAGTAATTTTCTGGTTGACCTTCAGCATGTGCTGCACATAAATATGTCCAGGGTCCTATTCGATGCAAAAGCTCATTACCACCGCCGCTCCGAATGTATCCGGTATTCAGACCCTGCTGGAGATGTGCGGACTCCAACCGTTCCATATTATGAGACAAGGATCCTGCGGGTGACATGTTTAAATATGTGGTTAGAGGAAACCATTAAAATTGTCAAAATATTACAACCGGCGTTCTATTTTACCGGGGAAAAAGTAACTGTGCGTTTTCCTCCGGAGAATATCCAGGAAAATTTAGCACTTTGATGGAAACCATTTTCTCTTGAAATCAATTATCTCTGTCTCGATACTCACGTTCAGATATTGGAAAGGCTCCCAGCCTTGTTATCGTGACAGACTGCATCGTCTCAAATCCCGTTTCAGTTTTAACCGTTTCACAAATTTCCCAGACAGTCGTTAAGGTCTCACTAAATTCGATCCCAGTGCCACCAGTAGCGAGGGAAAATTCTACGTCGTGTAACAGAACCTTGAGAAAGGTCGTTAGGGGTTGCACGCTTATGTTTGGTGTCAGAGAGTGGGATTTCGGATCCGAGGTTATCATCCCTTCCGTCAACTTTTGATGGGGTTTCCGCAAAGTATGTTGCGCGTTGTGAACTTCCGTATCTTCCATCACTCTGGTTATACCTGCTTGGACATCGAATCTTCCTTCTAGTATATTTCTGTTGACCCATATAAGTGTATGAACGTGCATGAAATGGGCAGTTTAATTTCGTCGCTGCACAATCGATCATTAAAAAGATGATTAACAATTTCCGAATCTATTTCGTACAGTAGGTGCTACTCGTGGTAAATGACGTGTTAAATTTTACACTAAACACCAGAAAGCAGATGTGTGTGAATTGAAGAAATTAGAAATTTCAGACGTTACGATGAACGGAAGCAATCGAATCGATCGATTGCCTGTTGCAGTGAACTACCAGAGTTACTGCGCTCCCTTTTCTAATTAATGGCCAAACTCTCTGCCGCTACCATTTCCAAGCGTGTTTAGTCCAATTCTTCGGACTAAAACGCCGGAAATCCTGAAATCTTTCCTGATTTTAGTAGCACTTTTAGTTCATAATTAATTACTTGATCCAATCTTCGCATTTCGAGTCGGAAAAAAAATTTCTGTATCTGCTTTCTGAATCAACTATATATAAATATCAAATCTTAACAAGAACTCAAACGCCGGCGTGCTTACTTAACTGGTGATTGTGGCCGCTTCGCTATCGATTTAGCCCCCAAGGAATCGTTGAATAATCCCCCAACGCTGTACCTGGATGGCGGCATTTCTTTGTAAGGTATTTTTCTGCGGGGAAAAAAACAAGAAGAAAAATTTTACTTCTTCTATGACAAGGGACATTATGTATATTTATATATATCAAAGCTGATGAATGCAGGGTGCGCGCTGTGATGACTGAAAAAAAGAAGAGAATAAAAAAAAAAAACTGCTGTTTTGCACAGGGCTCATATCAGCGATAACAGACCCCATTCGTAATGAATCGTCCTTTGTGTTTACGCGTATTGCATAAAATATTATATGCATGAGTGTATGAATACCATTACAAATGCATTATACACTATGAGCTCGATTACTTTCAACTGAATGCGCGAGGTGCAGTCGCAATGAATAACTCTTTCACCTTTCTTTCCAATTATAGATTCCAAGTAAATTAAAACAAAAACCTTTCAAACCGACAGCGGATTTGTGTAGACAATCAGATTGTTGCTGTGTGGATGGATCGTGAGCTATTTTTTGCTATTCTTTTTTTTTCTTTCATTTTGGTAAAAACTCTTCAGATAATGATAAATTGTGTGCAAAACTATTGTCCGATAAAACAATAATAAATTTCAATATCGTTAAAGCAATCCGATTTGTTATAGAATTCGATAAAATTTTCGGAATTTTTGCTCAAAACTTTACGTAACCCATACATATCTAGAGTGATAAGGCATTATTATTTATAGTATAGTACAACGAACTATTACAGCACTCCAATAAATCGGGGCAACTGGATTTAAGGCTCGGATGCTCAGTGGAAAGAATGAAAAGAAAAAAAATTGGAGCAGCAAATCGAAGTGCTCTGATTTATTGATTTATTCTGATGATAGTTGACGAAATTTACCGATCTGTTTTATATAGAAATAGAAAGAAAAAGTGAAAATAAAAATATGAACGAAAAAGCCGAAAACAATATTCGATCGCGAGCTCAATAATTTCATAACGTTGCCCCGGATTAGCAATCAGTATAGACTGTCCTACAAGCTATGCGAGACCAGGGGATCTTGGAAGAGTTCCGATTCTAATTCCGCTTCCGTTTCCGACTTCCATTCCGATTCCTGTTCTGATGAGGAAACGAAACGCTGGTGCTTCTCATATTCCAGGAAGTTGAAATCCTCCTCTTCGCCCAGTTCTTCGTGCGATGTTTCATGTTCATAGTCAAACCGTGACGTGGAAGGTTCTTCACTCTTACAGATCACATAGTCAACGCTTTCACCACATACTAAAGTTTGGAATTAACATTGTGTAGGAGTGCTAAGAATATTCCGAATTGTTATCGCATGTAACAGTGAATCGCATGTTAATGAGCAGAAAAGGGGAATCACCTGTCGTGTAGTACCGTGGCTCATGTTTATTGTAGAAATCAGCAAGGTCTTCCGATTTATTTTTGCGTGGGTCACATTGGACGTTTTGGAAAAATTCGTCTTCGGTATTCCTTCCATGGAAATATGTCTTGCAGGATTCATCGTCAGGTCCACATACCTTCGAATTTTTATCATCACCACCACCCCCAAAAGGTGGATGTAAATTAGAGTCGGATTTCCGAATTTCAAATTTCCCATCGCGATTGATTGGAATATTAGAGCAAACTATAAACGGTACTTGGTTTCTTCTCATGCAGACGGAAAGTCGAATTTTTTCAGGATGCCGTTTTATATTGATAGTTTGCGTTCTATGGGCATCATCCTTATCTAAAGGAACATGATGACCCTCTTGCCTTTGTCGAAATGGAGGATAAAGTCGTTTTCTATCACGCCATGATTTTAAGGCCGTTCTGATTTCCGCGCTTGAATGCGCCGGATTTTCATCCTCCCGTTCGGTACGCTCTTTTGATGTTTTTTGAATAAATTTTGGAATTTCAAGCTTAGCTCCTATGCTCAAAATCGAACTCCTCGATTCACTTAACCTTTGCATAGATGGCGACATTTTTTCATTTTTTTTTTTTGTTTTCAACTTATTTTTTCAACGATCGATCAAATAATTCTTCAACGAGCCTGGAATCAACTCCCAAAAGAATTTAACTGATGATGAATCTACGGGAGTTAATTCCCGAGACGTTGCAAACATCGAATTTTGATAATTTCAAAGTTAATTTCACAGAAAAATTTCCGTTGTCATTTTCGACGACACGCGTTATTCGATCTGAACCCAGCAATTTAATGTTTCAACTATTCGGTATCGCATAATAATTCATGAATATAAATCCATTATCGTACTGGTACAGAATCAATGAATTATAATTCACACGCGATGGTTCGACTCGGGAAATTTTAATCGTAACTAGAACCTCGTTATTATCTATGGAAAATCAGTTCTCTGCAGCCAGCGAAACCAAAAACGGGACGTAAGCACCATTAGCAGATTTTAATCAAGACTCCAATGGTGGCAGCTGGGCATAAACGAACCGCCCCGCTCATGTAGTCTTAAACCAGCGTATTTCGCGACCCACGGGCGTTGCAAGGTGGATGGAAAATTTATCCTTCATATATAAATGTATTTCTCATTGTCAGCCTTGCCACTACCAGAAAAAGGAACACGCGCCAAAACGAGGCCTAACAATAACCCGAGAGTTTCTAATAATAGAAGACAAAAAAAAAAAAAACTAAACCAATTTCGTTGTAATATGTCTTATTATTAATGGTGACGAACCAGCGAAAATCTCATTGTGAGCTAATTAAAAGTTCTGAAAAAATTACCCATGCAATTGCTTTCCGCACTTTTCCGCGGCGGAAACTTGAAATAAGAATATGTAATTTTTAGTATTCTACGTTGGAGCCCTTCTGAGAAATCTCACTCTATATATTCCGCTCTTTTCCCCCACGAAGTACACTTTTTTTTGGACGTAATCTCATCGGGGTATGTCAAGGATGAGAGTTAGGTAGGATTATGTTACATTTTGGTTTTCATGTTCTTTTTTTTTTGTTTGTTTGTTCGTTGATGCGTGAAAACTTGGGGTTCATTTTTAGTTGACAACCTTTACAGAGCAGCATCTTATCCAGAAAACTCGAGAGCCAACTTTATTAATATATTGTTTTAGAGAAGAAGTAGTATTTTAATTCTTTCCGACGATCCCAAAACGCGCGGGCACACGGCTGAGAAATATTTCAACGGTAGCTGGGTAATTTAAAGTTTTGGCTTTTCCTACTCGGGAGAGCTACTCCGCGCGAAAGGATCGTGTGAGCTGAGGAAAAAGTAAAACGAAAAGTACCACGCGGATGCTTTGCTACCTCCAATGAAAAATAACGAAAGAAACAAAAAATAAACAATTGAAAAAATAAATAAACAATCCTTTTTTTTTCTCTCGTGTAGATATCCATATAGGTATACTTATGTACGGTATGCATAAATCTGTACGGGGTGTCGTTTCTTTGTAACAAAGTTTGGAGAAATTGTTTATATCTTATATTTTTCCAGGCTATTTTATCGTTCCTCCGAGACATTTTGTACCAAATCGAGAGCAAAGAAGTACAGTATACGTGAACGCTGACTTATATTTTTCTCGACTGCGTAAACTCTTGATAAGATAAATTTCTACGATTCTCAAGCAGCTCTCATATAAAATTATTTTGCACCGACAAGTTTAAATCTGAGAATTTTCGAAAATATTACCAACTCTGTTCGAGCGAACGTACATGAGCGAAAGTTATTGTTACTCTATTCCGATCTTGGATTTAAATAAAATAATTTCACGTTATAATATTTTATTTCGAATCAGATAATCTTCTACAGCTGTGATGGTAAGAAAATATCCGCGAGGGTATATCGTACAACGGTATTCAAATTTTTTGTTCATTTCCCCCATTCCCCACCTCACCCTCGATATTGTGTAGCGGTTGGATGCGGTGAATTATATTTTATTTTTTCAAACGAAAATATGAGAATGAGAAAATAAAAAGCGTTCTGCGCGACCCAGTTCCAATCTGCATAAATTCTTAACAAAATTTTCCTTCGTGGTTAAATTTGAACGTGGTATGCTATCAACTTCCTTTGTAACAACAAACGAGCTGTCGACGTTTTACTGAGATATACAACGTTAAATATCTAACAAATATGCTGCGAGTAGTCGGCATTTTTTTTTCTTTTCAAGTGTGATCCTCATCAACGAATTATATGAATAGCGATTTTTTGAAGAGTTTAAAAATTTTTTCTGATGAATGATCTTTTTCTTACCCTTCATTGCCGGAATACCAGCTATGCATGAATCAGGTTGAAAATATTTCTCAGATGACTCGAAGTCCGACCCTTTCTCATTTTTAGATCAAAGACAGAGGTGATAATGAATTAACTAATATTTTCAAAAGGATATTTTAATTGTTTTAAAAACTTTCAATTCAATGGGTACTACTGTGACCATGAATAATTTTTACGGTTTAATTTTGTTCTGAAAACTTGAATTTTTTTTTTCTTTTTTCTTTAATAATGGGAGATGTTGAATTGAATTATATTTGGAAAGCGGTTTCACACGATCGTAGACATGACTTATGTTTTATTACTTGCCTCACCGCTCCTGTTTCTGTCTCTAAGCCTCTCTGCTATTTAATTTTATCTCTTGGCAGCCGCTTCGATTTATCGTGAACGTTCGAACCGTTAAAATCTTTTCATCGAGTCAGTGAACACCTTAACTTTTAATGCAGTTGAAGAATTTAAGACAAAGTAGTAAGCGAGACGATACTATCCTTCCATCTGGAATCGAGATAATCGATTGAACTGTTCTACTAGCTACTCTTGAAAGGACCTTTCAAGATATAATGTTTTAACATCAGAGCAGTCATCTGGATAATAATTAATAGCGCACTCATCTAGTTTTCATGTCTGCAAAAGTGGTGCCATTAATCGAAGCAATGAAACCCAAGTTTTTGTTCAACCATCAACATCGTCAGAGTCTTATTGCTTTCTTTGACTGTCGTTTGTTCCTGTTTCCTTCTTCCCCCTAACTCACCGATCTTCCTCGATATATACGGTGTGTTACGGTGTACTATGTAGCATATTTTTTGCTCCTGGCCTAGATGTGAGAAAGCCCGAGAGTTTGGTGTGCGCAACGTGCCAGCTCTTTGAGATCCTGGAAAAATAAAAGGGATCAGTCCGGGGCTTCTCTGACGATCAGACAAAGTAACGGTCGTTGTGCTTTTTCTATTATACATCCGGTTCACCAGAAAAAAAGAAGAAAGAAACTACAAGCGAGGAAAAACTCAGTCGAATTCCTGCAGTTACTTTCAGCAAAGATTCTTATACTTCTTCGATTACTCCTTGTAGTTTGCTCGATACGTTTTTGTCATTAAAAAGACAATCCCTTTGTAGAAACTATAATCATTAGATTGAGAAACTCCATTCGTTGAAAACACAATGCACAACTCTCTCGTCAATTCTATAGAAACTTTGAACTACGTCAAGAATCGCTTGATCTGAATAACAAGAGCATTGATGATATTTGAGCAAGAAATCAATTTTTGTTTTTTCTACACGGATGATGAAAATACGAAAAAGCTTCATTGAGAATCGTTCCAAAAGTACACATTAGCTGGTAAAATATTGTATTCGATATTTTTAAGGTATCAGTTTTGAATATTTTTAGTGAATTTATAAACGTGTGCAGTACATCCCCCGCAATTTATCGATCAGATCATTTAGTGTACTCAGTGCGGCATTTCGTCTGCCTGTTCCTTCACCTACATCCCCTCCTCGCCACTTTTCTCCACGCCCTCTTCTTCCTCTTCCTCTTCCTCTTCCCTTTCCTCTTCCGGTTTCTCTCTAGGGGGTCGGAGGTAATAGGTTATATTCCTCCATTCGCAATCCAAATAATAACCAGCTATCTACAAACGCGTTTCTCCTCGCTTTCCGTCCCGGGTGTTGTATGCCCTCGACATTCGCCCTTTGCTAGATGACGCTGCAGCCATCGTTGCCACTGCCGGTACCACAACGCGCAGGAAAATTAATGATCGAAACAAGCAATCGCGGAGGCTATTGTGCGTTGACCCCGATGTAACTCAACCTACCCCACCGGCAGTACGCCAACCAACCAACCAACCAAACAACCAACGTAACTAAAGGTCTTCCCTCCTACAGCAGCGGCAACGGTAGTCGCTTATATTCCCCACGAATTAGGAACCACAAATCATACGGTTATAATAGCGAAATGGGTTTCTATATATCTATGTGACCCACGTATGTGTGAGGTGATCAAAATGGCATGAGGTTGGACAGATATGTGTTCACTTTCCACTTATCTTTCTATGACTAGTATTTCCCTAAAATTAAGTTTATAACTTTTTCAACATCGTTTTCGATTAGCACTGATCTTTTTTCTCAACCCGGGATAAGTGTTCCAAATAATCAACTGGTGATAAAAACTCTGTGCGAAATTTTTGTGAAGTATTATTTTCGAATTGTGCCTTCTTGACTTGTGAATCGAAGAAACCGATAGTGAAAAATCGATGCGTGACTTTACATGCTATACTTATAATTGAAGAGCCAGCTGCCTGTTAGTGCAAGAAAAGGTGCCGTCAGAATTGATCGTAGGTCGTTTAGTCTTAATTAAAAATGGCGGTGTACTTCTACCGTTCCTCCTAGATTGCCTTTTCTCTGATAATGACGTCATGCGACGCCCCTATTCCGGCTAGGTAAGCCCTTCTCGACGTATACCTTTCCGAGCTTTCTCTACCAGTTCGCTGACTTCAGGCAGCAATTAAAACCTCTTGGTTTAAAAACTTCGCCCGGCTCCAGCTGACGCGGTTTCTTGGTACCAGTTCCCTGAACACTCGGGTGTGAGAAGACCCACTACCAGCCAACCAAGACTCGGCAGCAACCAGCTTTACGGCATCTTACGTCAATATCAAATGTTCGCTCCTTTTTTCTTGCTTTTAGTCTAAAAAGAAAAAGCTGACAAGCATTTGTAATGAAATATTTGTTTTATAACTCGGTAGATCATTCTTCCATAAATTAAATGAAAAATATACACGTTCAGATTTAACACCTGGCCGAATTGCAAAAATATTTTCTCTATAATTCAACCAAAAAATGAAGAAGAAAATTCCATTACCTGTAAAAAGCCACCGCCATTAGGGCATGGGGAAGTTTCTGTACGTACAAATTTCGTACAAAATTATTGAAAGTCGAGATCCAAAAATATTATAAGAGATATATTATTCATAAAAAATAAATACGTTGAACGTGATCGCCGTTACGATGTACTTTCAGTTAATGGTAAGTCTGGATTCAAACGCTGTATATCGTTTTCACCTATTTTGCAGTTTAACTCGAGAAAGCATCCTCTTGGAATAAGCATGTGAAGCACACGAAGCGTCAAGAAGCAAAGAGACCCTTGGCGAATGTATATTCCGGGCTAATGCAGATGTGCTTTAACTTATTTACAGCTTGCAAGGTGCTCGTCCTTGCAAGCCGTGGGGGTTCCTCCTCTGGGACTGACAAGACTCGGTGACAGATGCCAGATGTTTGTAGGTGGCTAGAGGATATGTATACGAGAAAAGCAAACGCGCGAAAAAGAAAGAAATAAGATGATAAAAAACAAAAGAGAAAATGATATAGGAGTAGAAAGCGGCGGAGGTAAGAGAAGGCAGGGAGAAAGAGGAGGGATGAAGAGAAGTGAAGAGGCATCGCTTCGCTGGCGTCGCGGAGTGCTAATTTTCTGCATGACTTTTAATTCACCTGCTACTCGCGCTCCGCATGATCCAACGGCTTCCGTTTCCCTAGCGTCTCTTCAACTCACTGTTGAAAACCAAGACGTATCTTATGAACAGAGAAAACAAGTGACCCAATTTGGAACATGGTACAGTCTCTCGGCTCTTCCTTCATTCCATATTTTACTACATGTATACAATTTTTTACCACCACAAGTATGTTCAAAGTATGTCAGACGCTCTGTGATCTTCTATTATGAGAATGGCATCTTTGACATCTATTTCGCTTTATCCGAGCGTAGAGTATGACACGGGTCGAACTGAGATTTATCAAAGAATAGTCATGAATCAGGTCCATAATTTCAGCTAAAAAAATGATGCGCCTTTTACAACGAGTTTTTTTTTGTTAATGAAAACTGAAATCTACCCTGAAGCCTGAAGAAGCCAAAACATCATAATACGCGGGAATACACTTTTTAACAGTCTTACGCACAGTGTGAGGTGCGAAAAATTTACATACCGAATAAAAGCGGGTAGAATTATGAAAAGGTTCAACTTGGGTACCGGTACGTGTACCACGTGAACCAGAAAGGAAGGTTGATGTAATTAAATTTCATTCAGTTTTCGCACAATTAACACTCTCTTGATGGGATTCGAGATTTTGGTACTTGCCGCGCAATTCCGCTTTTACCAGGTACCGTCCAAAATCCCCGAGTTCTCCGTGGAGAGGAAGAGTTGATTTCTTCGAGTAACTTTGTTACTTTGAGCCACTGACGATGAGAAAGATTTCATCGTTGCTCAGTTAACGCTATCTCCCAGGGTGACGAGAGTCCTGATGAAGCAGCAGCGATTTATATTACGTGGAATTTTTCTGTCACAGTTTAAGCCATCGCTAAGAATAACCGTTTGATAACAAGTAAAGTAAATATTCCAGTAAAATTTTCACTGTAATTAACCGCGTCCCCCGGAATTTCATTTTCGCGAGAACAATTAAGCGGTGTCTCTGAGGTTAAGCGATAAAACCTTGAGTTCCTACCCCAATGTCATAGTAATGAGATGATCAACGATAAGGTCATCAGCGAAAGATATCCATGTAAATTGGACTTTTATTTTCTCTTGCTTTTCCCAAGTACGCATTGTCGATCAGATCACTGTTATGATCATTCTAATAAATTTTTATGAGTATCGAAGGCTCAGAACTATCTGTAAAGCAAAAAAGCGAAATCGCGACAATCCAAGGTAGTGTAAAATGAGGAACTCTGCACGGAATTCATTTATTACTTTTAATATAACGGAAGCAGTACCTATCTGATCGTGAGAGCAAAGAATTTCAATTACCTCACTTTATGAAATCTTCAGATGAACAGCTGTCCTCTTCGTTGATTGAAATCTAACATCAATGAAATGATCTAACTTTGAAGCCAAATGAACCTCAGTCTACACTGGGCAGCTCATTTGATTCTTTTTTCGAGTGACATCTTCAACTTTTTTGACATTTGGTAACGTTCAAACTCATGATCTGATTATTACTGACCGTCAAATAGACATCTTAATTTGAACATGAAAATTGATAGCCACATTTTCACCTAATTTTTAGGTATACAGATTTTCAAAAAGTGCTAATATAATCTTTAAAATTTCCCTCGCATGTAATTTGCTAAACGTAACTCATCACGTGACAAAGAGCACCTTTCTCCCGGAGATAATGAGGATTGAATAATTTCACGAAGCGGTGAGAGAACTGGATTTGTGAATTTGGTTTGGTTCGTGGTAACAACGATCATGTTACCGGTACTCTTGCTTGAAACAGAGTCAAATGGCAATTCAAGTTCAAACTTGAACTAATCCAAGTTAAGGACAACTTGGACCCATTCGTAGGTTGGTGAGTTGTTACTTTGTCGACAAAGTAGTGACTGGGAGAAGAGCTTTTGTGGAATGGGGGGAGGGGGGAAGCGGCAGAGAAACTAAGATTGCTTGGAAGTGAACGACTTCCTCCTGCTATAGGTAGGCTTCAAGAAGTGTACTCCTACCGTAAAGTTGGGGTGAACTATGTCGAGTGCAAAGGGTCATATATGCCAAGAAATAACCAGGTGTAACGCTCAACCGACATTCCTTGCGCCTTAGATGGTGACCGTTGCTTTGGGGCTGCGATAAAAAGCTTGTTGCTTACGTCTCTCCAGGTTTCTCCAATCTGCTCATGGAATCAAATTATTCCTCAGAGTCCGCCCTACGACCCTTGAATATTCCGCTCCAAATTGGGGTCAAATCAGACGGTCTTCCTTCCCAGTAGAGTGTAGATAACAAGTTTGGTAGATTGTCTATGTAATGCGGAACTGCAGACTATATAACCATCGGATATTGCTGGCAATAGTTTCTTACAGAAAAAAAGTAAACCTCGTTTGGAAGAAAAAATGTTAATTATCGTTTAACGAGAAACGTGACATAAATTTTCTGGAATTATAATTAACCGGACGATAATTGATTTTCTGCGAGGAGTTTAAAACTCGCTAAATTATCAGTGAGAAACTCGGAACCACCAAACTTTCTTACGCTTCATAATTAACGCAATTTTAAGTCTTGTCCTATAATTAGCGAACAAAGATAATCACATTGTGATTATAAGTTTGATCAATCGATTTTGCGAGGTTTTCTCACGCTCTAAAGCATTTACAAGCAGCCCCACTAATAAGTCCGAATTTCTCGCGTTTCGGATTAACGTTTAATGAGGAAATTACCCCGAGCTTAATATCAAATGAAGGGCTTCTCTGTATCGCAACACTCGGCATAACATCTCTCTCTCGTCTACCGCTCGCAATTTGATGTCACTGAAATTGCCTTCCCTACTACCCCTCCAAATGCTCTTCCATCTTCCCACTCGACGCGCGCGACGTCTTGTTCCTCAGTACTATAGTGTAAACGTCATAGCTAATCATTAGCGAGATGATAATATTATCAGATGAGTCTAGTCTGCCAAAGTTTTCGAACAGCAGACCAGCCGCCGCGGCAGTATGCGAAACTTTCATAATTACGGATATTTATTAAGTAATTATCAAGTTCCCACTCTCCGATTTCCTTTATGTGTATTATGTATACCTGTACGTATCGTGTCTGCAGATACGGGCCACGTTCAATGTGCATAGCTTAAAAAAGTTGCGCTTGAAAGTTTCGCGGCGTATAAAAATTCACTGCCTTTCGTTCCCTGCATGGAATGGAATTTATCCGACTATATGGAGGTATAGGTGGGTATAATAGACCTTGTTACGCTGTATGCTGGTATCGCAGGCATCGTGTCGTTGAAAAATTCAAACTTCGTAACAAAGCAGTTTGAAAATCTGGAAAATGCTGTTCAGAAGATAATGATGAGCAGATGAAAGAGCGAGCGCGTTGTTGAATCGCATTGTAGTGATAAAATTGATTGGTGGATTACAGAAAATCGTTTGGAATTTCTCGAAGACGTGAAACGCCCTTTCCAGGTTTTCAAAGATCAAAGGAATGTTCAATAAACTGGCGCATATTTTCGTGGTCTCTATGATGCCAATCTTATTGTCACCCAATTTTGATGTGGATTATAATTGGTGACAGTTCATTTTATATCAGCTTAAAATTTTTATCCGTCGCTATTGAAAATATTTACCATGTGGACTGGGCAAAAAAACTAGCGCGAAAAGTTTTTAACTGCCTTGACAATTCCGTCAAAATTTCACGTATATTCTATATCATCGTTGATTTACCGTTACTTTTCAATTTGCCAATTTTCGAATATAGGTCGCTGTTAAAACTGAAAACTTTTGATATTATTTTATATACGAAACTGCAACCACCGCAGAGTATTTTTGTAATAAAATTTATTACTGTATCAGCGATTTATTTGTACGTAATGTACGAGCCATTGTCTCGATTCACCTTGATTTCCAAATAATTCGATCTGTTCTGTTGCTTGATACGAACTTAATGGTTTCGATTTACCTCGTTTAGCCAAACAACGATCCGATGTTCAAGGTGTAAATTTTCTCAAGTTTGCGGTAAACGTTATTTCATCTAAGTTTTCAGCTAATTCAATAATCCACACATCGTTATGTAGTAGATCACACGTTTGGAAGACGAGAAGTAAATTACTTAAGAAAATATTGTATATCGGTTCACGCTGAATTCACTTCCGGAAAAGCAGGATGTACGGAGAAACCATGTTGCGTATACATGTAGCATGAATGCATACAAGGTACCAAAACTTGGCAAGTTATCTGCAGTTTCACGGCGTCCCGGAAGGTTACTTCCTTCAGGGCACAGCAAAAGCAATCTGAAATTACTTGGTGGTATAGTACACCGGCAGTGTTGTTTCAGAGGGTGAAACAGACAAGGATCCTGTAGGGTCGGGAAATGTCGCTGAGGCCAGAAAACGACGTAGTAGAATCTCTAGCCTCACGGTAAAATAATGCTTCTCAGATGTCTGTGGACACGTGGATATTTTATGGGTAAATATGTGTGTCTGCCTCATGACTATACATGGGCTTATGTATTTACATAGTAATAGACGTCTGGTCATAGAACTCGAAAATGGATTTTCGTTCATTGTCTAATTGCAGATTATTATGAGTCCTTGAAAAAGAATATTTTATCTTATCGGAATATCGACTATGTAAATAGTACGAAGATATTCGAACTCTCAACTTCTATATACCAATTTAGATCGAGGACTTCTGCATGTATTGCCTTTACTGGTAGAGTAACTGCAACTTTAACTTTGCTTTGGAATAGCTAAATTCAAAGACGGGTGCGCCCGGCTTTTCCGTCCTCTTTAAAATCAAATATTGAATCTTCAATTTCTTTATGCTCTTTCAAGTCTGGCTTCAACGAGAAGCGGCCTTTGCCATGCACACCAATAGCATCAGTTTTTTTTCCCAATTCTTCTTTGGAAATCAACCAAGGGAAATAGAAAAAAAAAAACGAAATATTGCTTCTATTAGATGGTACCATTGATTTCGAAAAAATGTGTGATTTGTTTTTTAATCAAAACCTTACTGCAAATGCTGGTTGTCCAATGCAGTTTCTTGAAAAAATAAATCAAGAACTTCAGCATTTTTGCACACATCTTTTCAATACCTTTTACAAGTTCATAAAAAGGATAAAAAAGTTCTTGAAATATTGGAAAATACTTGGAGTTATGGCGCGAACCAGATGGCAGATTTATATGCAAGCACTCGCGTCTTCTACTGCCGATTTTGTGATTTCTTTAGGTTTTTTTTTTTTATCTTACATATTCAGAACTGTTTGTGTGAATGAATATTCCGTCATATGCTGAACACGAGGGATCATATTGCCTCTCTAATCTTCAACGTTCCGCACATGTATCTCAAAAGTAGTTTCAAACGTTGAAAACTGCTCAATTATTTTACGACGTTGAATGTTCGGAACCATGATGTGAAATTCATACGAACATGAAAAATTTTGCGGTTTCATAATCCGGCTAAACCCACCCGTAGTCGTTATTGTAAAAAGTCCTGCAATCAGAACCAGCTGTTTCAATCGTAGCACAGAATCGTGTCCAAAACATTTTTTCTTATTATTGTCTTTTTTTTTTCAATGACAGCCGAATGACACTCGATGAAATATTATGTGCGCAGCACCGCTATACCTGCGGTACCTACCTGATGACGCGTGAAAGGCATAAGGTCTGATTGAAAATTACTTTTTCAACAGCTGTGGATTATTTTGTTCGGTTCACACTCGTATGAAACGGATTGTGAAATTCCAATGAATCAATCGAGCATCGCTTTTTCACCGGTTTGACCCTACCGTGCAAATATCGGTGTCATTCATTTGTTCCATTCGTTGAAATGTATCGCAAGCTGTACGCATATCCCGTCAGATAGAGACAATTTTTGTTCGATTTATAAATTAACTGCATTTACGTTGACCATCTGTCGAGTAATGTCAGCGAATTCATGGTTGAAAGTAGGTAATAGAAGTTATGGAGATGCTCGTACAGTAAAACTGTTCTTGAACCAGAAGACCGACATGGCGTCATGGGGTATGGAAGCTTGTCGAGGTGAAAAGTAAAAAATGTAGAAACTTAGAATGTCTAATTTTTGACGAAAGCGTTGGATTCAATTTTTTTAACTTTGTAGTGTATATTTTGATGAAATATATATAAAGTTAGGCGTTGCAACGACTTAAGTCTGAAAAACACTCACTCTGCAGCCTGGTATGGGGAGCACTACTGTTCAACAATTATGCGAATTAATGCAAATCTGAAATACAAACGTGTCATTTACATCACTAATTATTTCTGCTTTGTTCGGAAAGAGAGTTCTTCACAGGTATCTGGGAAAACTCTCCACCTGTTTTTTTCATTCGCATTCAACCGGATTCGCAATCATTTGCTTTCATAATTAAGAGCTTACGATTCTGACCTACGAATATAACAACGCCGAATTCACTCATAGAACTTGTCGTATGAGTACCACGCCAAGTTTTTCGATTTACATTTTTAACATAATTCGTATCAAATCTCTTCCGATTAGCTATCAATCTGAACCGTTTCGAAATTCTCGGAAGATTCAAGAACCGGTGCAATCCACTCACAATAATCCACGATTTATATCGATACTGCAGGTTTTTTTTTTTTTCTTTTCGAATATTTTCTGAACAAGATCAGATGGCCTATTGTTACATTCGACCTCTAGTCCCCTCGTGTGTAGGACGTCCGTTTGGTAACTCTGAAGTGGCCAGGTGCGTATCCACTCGAATGTCAGAACGTAACAAATCTTCCGTTCATGGTAGACACATAAAAAGAAATTTATATAAAAACCCAGCCCTAAATAAATTCTGCGATATTTATCACCAGTATCATATATATTGTACATAAATTTTTTTTTTTCGACGTGCGAAAGGAATACAATACGAAACACCTCAATCGATAGGACAAGGTTTAAATAATATTTCAGCCTTCGAAAGGCAAGAGAAGAAAAAAAAAAATGTCCACTTGTACGATGTTCCACCGCTTGTGATTGTTTTTCAATCTATGGGGTTTAGAGACATGAGCGTGTGTGACTGAGCTGTATATACGATATTATCAAACCACTTCGTATGAGATTCGAGGCGGTTTTTCTTATCAATATGCAAATCAAACTGCTAAGCATAAACTGCGATGCGCGGAACAAAGCTGAACGCACTTTATTCCAAGACCAGCTCTCGTCAACGGATCGCTATTCCCACGGGCGACAAATAGTCTGACGGAATGGGAATGGATTACGTCGAGGGGATGTACGTGCAGCTTTGAAACGCCGTTTACACTCTGTTGATTTTTAAGAGTTACCATTTTCTTTCAGAACACTGAGAGTCCGGAATGTCTCGGATCTTATTTTAGCATTACCTCAGTCAGATGAAATACGTAATTTTGTGCTCACAGCGTAGTTCGCTCCAATGTAATCAATACAAACCCGTTTCACATCTGGTGATTAAGATCGCGCAGTAGAACTGACACGGTATGAACTGAAAAAATAACAAATTGAATTCCAAACTTTAACCGGTTTTCCAGTTACTACACGTCTCTGGATCGGAAGGGTTTAACCAATTAGAATACAATTTAACCGTCGGTACGGAAACTCACTACGGAAAAGTGTACACTCTCAAAATGTTTCAGTCGTACAGGCAATGGAAAATGAATTAAAAGAAATTAGTGCATTTTTTTGAATTTATTTTGTATTCTCAGATAAGTCTTACGCTAGAAACTGACGTCATTGTAGCGGGGAAATTACAGTAGCCTTTTTTTCAAGACATTTTTATGGTAGAATAATAACGCATCATTTGGAATTCTACTTTAATGGTTTCGGAAAGTGTAGCCCAGACAGCGCGCATTGACCGTCCGGACGCAGGTGGCATCGTTAAACTGTAGAGTGCCGACGTATAAACCGAATGCGCGATGCTCCCGGGGAAGTTCTGTACCTGACAGTTTATAGTAATTCATAGATGAAACAAGAATTCAAACGTTGAAAATTGCATTCAATTCCACCGTTTCGTCGAATGGCATAAATTGTTCGATCAGAAATTTTTATGTCTGATTATATTTGTTATAGAGAGGATGAAAATGATGAGAATTCTGTTAGTCGGCTGACCTTTGGAGCCGAAGTTTCCTGCGATATTAGACTCCTTAGTTTGAAAAATAACTGAACTCGAGAAACCGAATTTGTAACTTTTACTGTAAGACTTTTCGTTCTCATTATCACGTGACAAAAGTGATCAATTCTAGGAGATTGACGATGAGATTTTCTGCTAACGAAGGAGGCTCAAGATTGCGAGTAATTCAGATTTATCGCCTAGAAGCTCATCATCCATATATCATGGAGCTTAGAAACCGGCAGACACATAATTCTCATCGTACATACAACGTTAAAACTAGCGAAATTGATTTTCGAATAATATGAATTTCCGATACAGGGATATTCGAGTTCTTAGAAATTAAACGATCTTGTAATTCATGCATTGGATATTACGTGCAAAATAGTAAATTTAATTTGACACACATCTGATAACGGTACCTATATTGCGTTGCCTTATATACGCTCAGACTATATGAACTACAACATTTATAGCTCAAACTTCCGGCTCCAGGGAGACGTTCCAATTCACCCACAAAACAGAGCCCAATTTCTCCACCCCAGGCTTACATGGCTAACTCCTCTTCAAGCTTCCAAGTTATTATCCGTGGTACCCTCGTCAAATAATCACTTACATAAGCTATCCACTTCGAGGCCAAATGAATCTGGAGCAAAGCTAATATACTTGGGGACTTGAATTAACGTGTCATTGTTGAATCTTTCAATGGTGGCAAATAAAGTGCCGCTATGTTCGTTACGGTCAATTTTTTGAAAACTTACGATGAAAAAAGAACTTATTGTTAGACATGACATCGTAACCTTCATACTTTTTCCGAATTATTTTTTTATCTTTAATGTGTTATCGAAAGAAGTTTTTCGTATTCATTTATTTGACCATGGTTTTATGATGCATCATGAAATTGACTCAATTTGCACGAGAGGTTGTAATGTGAAGTTGAGTGCTGTAGGTTAACTGATGTGCACTTGGAGTAATTCTTTTTTTTAAATTCTTTTTCAAAGTAATATGTTCAACAAATTTCTGGTTCCACTTACGGGGTTAAGGATCACTTTAATACACGAAACTCCGTCACGCTTGCAAAAACGCGTTGGCGTTGAGAATACCGAATGAAATTCGGGTCAGCAAAGTACCATTCGTGTTCCAAAACTGTTGGTTGTGAGTCCGCACGATGTCGTAGTCTGTACGGTTGCTGGAGCACAGCAGCAGACCAACCACTCCAACGAGGAACCTTCTACCTTTACGTAATGCATTAGTTAGCGGTGGTTTCAACTTTTGCTACTCCTTCGTACTGTACCGCATGGCGGCAGCTCTCAGAAGTGAGTAATACGCTATCCTTGGTAAGGATAGGTATTCGAGCGGTGTTCGACCAACGCGAAGCTGCCCGCCCGCCGGCCTTTAAGGTCCGCCTGATGAGGTGTGGGAAACTGCGTGGGATCTACAGACCGGGATCGAGCACCCTGGTAAGGTAATTTCTCTTACGCCATCCACGTCTACCTCTCGGGTGACCTTTCCGACTTCAACCCCCGCAAACTTGATCCAGGATTTGGAAACTTCACACCTATACCATCGGGTTGGACTTGGAAGTCTAGATGCGGCAGTGCTTTAAGGGTCCTGATACGGTTGACAGGGTGGGTTGCCTTCGTTTGGTCATTTTTCAAAATCAACCCCGTACAAGGTTACACTTTGCTTTTCGGACCTCGTGGAAACCGTTAACCAATCACTCTTGCGATTAAAGTGGGTAGAGTATGCCTAATGAGAAGGACATCTTATCCCCTGAACTACGTTGGATTTGTTTAAAAGCTCTTTCGTAGTAAATAATATTCGAATATTCGTTCACCTCGTACAAAGCGTTTCGGCGATTTATTTTCACCCGACTACGTTGTGTACGAAAAAAATCATGTTTTCCATTCGAACAATTCAATGCATATTTTCCAGTAGAAGAGAGGCGAGGATCAAATGCAACTGCGCAGCGCTTGTCAAACCCGATTTTCCGAAGCCTGACATCATTGACACGTCTTAGTCGAAGACAATAGATCTTTGATTATGTATGTAAATAAGTACGTTGGGAAACACAAGGGTGCGAGTATTATCATGGTGTCAATTTTCGGTATCATATATATTCGGAGAAAGGTTCAGACTCATAAAATATGTGAAAGCTATACTGGAACCAGTAAAAGAAAAAGTGTAGAATTGAAGCGGCGCGAACGGCGATGCGCATAGGTCAAATGGAATTCATAGTTAAATAAATAAATATGAGACGTTGGTTGGCATAACGTCGGGGACTGGTGGTGGACTCAGGTGCAT
Source organism: Athalia cordata (assembly GCA_963932425.1). Lineage (NCBI taxonomy): Eukaryota > Metazoa > Arthropoda > Insecta > Hymenoptera > Athaliidae > Athalia > Athalia cordata. Next base: position 29,573,904 of record OZ010626.1, on the reverse strand, counting down.
GAATAATGCCCACTGAGAAGAGAATTCTGACAGGGAATGATTTGTTCTGAACAAATATGCTGACAGAATTCTAACCCGTGAATCTTGACTTCAGGGGATGTTACGTGATTTATTGATATCACGTTACACGCGCGCGTTAACTTATCTCGAATATTGTACAAGTTTGAAAAATTCCATAGCATCAAATCGATCGCTTCGCCTCACCGCTTACAATTATTAAACTCGAATATACTATATACGTAGGTACAGCTGCTGTAAAATGGTCTTAACGTTCGACTTCGTTCTACATTTATCAACGTCCTTTAGTATAATTGGAAAACTCTTCCGAACCAGTTTTTTGGTTTATTTTATTTTCACTTCTAGTTTTTACTACGAAAGAATAAAGGCTGATATTTTGGCCTCTCATTCGTCTAGCTCCTTTATCACAGATGTCTCGTACTTTCGGTGTGAGAGATAAGATTAAACACCGTTGTATTCCAGAGTCACAATTCCTTTGTTTGCCCTTTTTTTTTTTCTTCGTATGTCCATAATCCGCACCATTCCTCGTTCACGACCTGGATTCATACATATTTAACTCACCGGACTCGACTCGACCGGGATAACTAAGCCCATTCTTTTCTTCTCTCACTCCTCCTCACCTTTTATTTTTTGTTCTTTTTTTTTTTTTTGGGAGGGCTAGGCGAGGTTTGTTATTTTTCCTCTTCGCCGCATCCAGTTGGTTTTTGAGCTCCTGTTTTTCTTTATTTGATCCCTATATATCCTCCCATACTCCCCAAACTCTCCAGGATCAAAACCGAGGTCAGATGTGCTCTTTCAATTCTTAATCATCCCAGATTTGTCACACCCAGGTTGGTAGTGGATAACAGCTTCCCAAGGTAACGCTCGTAAATATCACTAAACTTTCACCAATCCTAGTATTCCCTGCACACATCCCCTGCGAATGTCGTTTCGACCTTACCAATGTTATAGGATGTCTGGGTAGGTATGCGTGAAAGATATCCCCAGCATTTGTCTTTCCTTACCGCTGTATATATACCTATACAAGAAAGACCAATGTTCATGGCACCAAAGTGAATCGTTCTATACACTATTCTCGCGATCAATGCCAAAACATCATATGACAAACGGTTCACGAATGACGAAAAAAATATGATTCGAAACTCTCGTGAAGCTTCAAAAAAAAAGACCAAGTAATAACAACAATAATAATAATAATCATGCGTTTGAAACGAAACCATATTTCGCTTGGGCTTTAATCTCTGGAATATAAAAGTTGGTTAATGTTTGATATGTAAATGAGATTCAGAATTTCGTTTTGTATGATTAAACAGCGGTTCACCGTATTGCTTTCTATGAGAAAGATAATAATAATAATAATAATCATAATAATTGTAATAAAAATTCTTGCGCTCTTGAAAAGACTTGCGTGTAGACCCGACCGAGACCCGAACGAATGCCATTTCAACGTTTGCTTCCGAGATGAAGGTTGTCGCGACATACGAGCACCACCACGGCGTTGCCGTTTTCCTTCTAATTCGCCGCGTGGGCGATAAAAAAGTACATAAAAAAAGAAAAGTAATTCGGTTGCAATATTGTCGGGGTAGGTTTACGAACTAAAGAAGACTCGCGGAATTCAAGTTGCTTATTTAAATGTACATTACTGCTTTTTACATATCTATGTATTTTTGTATAGTTTCATATTTTGGAAAGTTGTTCTTCCATGGTTGATAGGCGCGAAACTGCGTGGCGTTTTTTTTTCTACATTTTTTTTTTTTTTGGACTTGAGCGAATCGACCCGAATTTGAACTCCTGACCTTCAACGAACCCCTTTTATGCCCCATTAAACCTCAAGCGCTGCAGTATGTTCCTGCAATATTTTACGACCCAAACTGCTTTGTATGAAAAGTACCATTGATTTGGATTTTTTTCTCGGTTTTTTTTTTTTTATTTTTATTTTTATATTCAAACACCGCCTTGCGCAGATCTATAATGTAGTCAGTCTCTTTTTACCTTTATTTTTCGGAAGCTATTAGTGGAATTCACACGATTTCATTTTCTTTACTTTTTCTTCTTCTTCGTCGTAGTTTTCAAGTTAAAAATCAAATTTGTGGAGAAAATTCTCACTGGTAACGTACTTTTTTTATCGATGACTTTTCTTGAAGTTTTACTACCGCAGTCCAATGAAATTTGGTAAACTATTTACAATTAGTCAAATATGCGAGGCAGGGGATATTCACCTTAACCACAATATGTAATTGTTGAAACCTATGAATCTATTAGTTAAACATACACATATGTGTGTGTGTAGTTAGGGAAAACGTTAATTATAGTTGTGCTAATTTGAATATTAAGGGGAAAGTACTTTAATATCGAAACCGGGAGATATAGTTTCCCCTTGTACAACACATGTTGAAATTCTGTCGAAGCGTAACTTGTGATTCAACTGGAATGGAAATAAAAAGAAGATCGTTAAAGTTGAATTTTGATTATAGATATATACGTATGAAATCGTTGCAATTTTTTCATGTCAAAAATTTTCAATTTTGGGATGCTTTTCATACCTGTTTATGTTTTATCAAATTCGGAGTATATTCCTATTGACTTGAAAACAGAATCGTAGAAATTGAAGTACTATTCGTCGCTGTACGTGATCTCATGTATTTTTGAAAATTTGATCGAGATCGTGGAAATATATAGGTATGACGACTACATACACTATATGAAAAGTTATGATTGAGATTCAAAACGATTATGGTAAAACCGGAATTTCAATTCCCGTGCAGAAGCCCCTACTGCCCTCAGTCGTATAGCTCGAGTCAGCTGTTTTGATTTCGATTAAACCCATATACGTCTTCACCAGACTAATTCCTTTCACCGTGGGTAGTTATACACAAACTTTGAAGTACGTACATCTCGAAGTTTATGTGATGCAAAACTTTGTGATCGTGAGAAACTAACTAAGATCGTGGACAGGTATTAATTATCCTCAATCGATCGTCTCAATCAACTCAAATCAAAGAACAACCACTGTAACCGACATTTTGAAGCCGGCTTTGAACTTTCTATAGTAACCCGTAGTTCGTCAATGTCCGGATTAGGAAAGCTTGCAGATGCAAGCCCCACTTTTGCAATCGTTCTCGTAGCGAGAGGGAAGCGGCAGAATTTGGCATAAGTATAGGTATAGGTATATACGATTCTTACAATAAGAGGGAAACAGGACCCCAGGCAATGCGTCAACATCTACCGCAGACTTTGGTTAACCTTGGTGAACTGGAATCCCGACTATATTCCGGTAAAAGCAGATGCCTGAAAATACGACTTGCAGGGAAACGAGGGTTCGCCGGGGAGTTTTAATCTTCATAAAAAAAAAAATAAAAAAAAAAAAAAAAGAAGAGGAAAAGAGTACTTTGTAAAACGGTTTAATCTTTGTTCTCCGTGGAATTACTTGAATACCAATAACCAGCTGGTAGCATTATTCTGATTCTCTATATTAATGAATTAGGTTATGATAAAGTATTCTCGTTTACGATCCGGTAATTCTCTTCTGTTAAAATATTTGTCAATTTTCTTTACTGTCCACATTTTTCATAACAATATTGGTATGGGATTATAATCGTGACTAAGTGTGAATAATATGGAACCAGTTTACGCAACTGATTGTTATACAGAAATCATGCAAATTGAATGTGTGCCAAGGTAATAAATATCACGGGATCTTTCATACCATGTTCCGTTTGCTAATTTAATTGTGTTTTTTTTTTTTTGTTATAGGTAAGTCGAAAACGGAACGATAGACACGATGTGGTGTTTGCTGAGTATGGTTTGTAAAAAGCAAAACTTGAAGCCTATTTTTCACACTCCAATAAATAAACCACAACCTGGTTAGGTCATTACATAAAGAGCCGAAAAATCTATCAAAGCCGGTTGAATGAAAAAAAGAGATCCGTAGAATATGCCAAAAAACGATGTTGATTATTCAAAATTCGTTTTGAAATGCGTTCTGCAGATGGTTGGACTCCGTGTAACGTGGTCGTTTCAACATTTTCGCTCTAAGCGTTATAAACGGGTCTGAAACGCTCCATGTTGGACATCCCATATTTCCTCCGGAAGTGTGTTCACTGGCTCTGCTAATGTCCCTATACACGAATAGCGTGTACACATGGAACATGATCTCCTGCAATTTGGAGGTAACATAATTCATCGTGATTTAGGAATATCTACAGATGAATGTTTAAAATTTCGAAAAATTTTTATTCCGAGAATTCCTCGCTCCTAAAGTTACTTCTTCGATGAGCGGTAATCACGTTCACTTTCGACTGGGCTGGAATATACTGTTGGTAAAATTAATCAGCAATGTTTGAATTAGGTTTGCATAATTCCCCAACAACTATATGTAACTTGAACATATATGCATGTGTATGGATCGAGAGGGTTCTAGGACAACTAAATTTAAACTTGTCGGTCAAGTATACTCACGATGCGTTTAATATACCCATGCCAGCACTTCAAAGTTCAATATTTCAAGTACGTCTGGGCACACAATGTGTTTGCTTTAACGGTTTTACTGAAAGTAGAGAAACCGTCCGTTTTATGTGGGCGATTATATGCCAGTTATAGGGGATGGAAGTAAAGTCGTGCGAAAAATGAAGAAAAACAGGCTTCGGAGGCGGACGCGGACGAGGTTAGGATGTTTGGTGGATCTCCCGTTTGCGTGGGTCGGCTAAAATGACAGAGGTGAGGATCTCTGGTAAGCGATGATGATTGATGAAGGTGGTAGCGGGGAGAAGCGGAAATACCTTGAACTTCCGGTCTGAAGCCCCGTACGGGAACAGCCACAGAACGATGGTTCGGATTGTATTGTGAGCAAATATTATTTAAAAAAATTGAAAATAATAATATAATCACGTGAGTATAACCATTGTTCGAAAAAAAAAGAACGAAATGAAAATATGGAAATTAGGTGTGATCAGTTCGATGAAAATGGAAGATATCGGTAAACTCGCTTGAGTTCGATAGTATACTGCAGTTCCGTATGTATTTCTGACTTGTTTAGGTTTCTGAGAAATACAAAGCAAACGCAATTATTCGATGAGTAAAAGTGAGTTGTCGAGCTCTTTGAAAATGTCGCTTTGAACCTGCCATCCTTAGTACTCTACAGAGCTTTCATCAATTTTATTGGAATCCTCTTTTATTTTTGCCCACGCTTCAAACTTAAATTAATGAAAATACACTGGGACCATTCGTCCTCACCATCTTAATAAGATCTTGATTGTCAAAGTTGATTCAGTGAACTTGAAAGAGTTCATTTTGAACGAGCGTTAGATACATCAGTTAACAGCTCAACAAAATTGCAGGTCATTTTTTATAATTCCGATGTTGCTTCAGATTCTCTCATTAATTTCAGCGTATTGTTTGACAAACACGATTCTATACCACGTTGATATTTAAATATTTTGATCACCACAAAAGCGGTAGGAAATGTCACTTGAAACTATTCGACCCTGCATTGTTTGAACAGTACATGACACATATTTTTAATAGGTAAATATAACTAAATGTACGCTAGATTGCGAAGCCGCAGCGTAAATATCACCCGAAATGCAACGCAGTGCAAGTTAACACGGCAACTGGCGTGTCGTCACAATGAAAATATAAACAATCTCCCATACGGTTTTGTATTCATAACAACGTTATTTAGTAATTAACTTTTGTTGAACTAACAAAATCAAACGAGTGGTCGGATTTATTCGGGTGAATGTGGATTTGCAGCTATAACGTGATGATGTGTTATTTTATGTTAGTGCAGGGGTGCAGGGGGTTAGTCGTTTGTTTATTTGTTCCCTTTCTTTTTTTTATTGTCGTTTTGTTACGTGTGCTAAGGACTTGAAATCGTCATACATAACTCTGTATTTTTGACAAGTGTGTTTTTTTTCTGTAACTTTGACATTTTAACGAAGTTGTGTATCCTTCGATACACAAAGATCCTTTACCCCCTGAACGGTGCCGATTTTTTCTATTAAATATTCATATGGTTCTGAAGCACTCCCTCCATGTATTTGTAGAAACCTTATCATTCTTTCAGGATCTTGTTTCATATCGGCTTTCATCTCACAAAATTTTACCCTCTATAAGATTCGCGTGCTTGAATATTTCGGTGAAACGACATCTGGCGGAACATTTGTGCTCAAGAGTAGGCTTATCGTTATCCTGAGAGGTTCCGCTCTTTCGAAAAGAGAAAAGAAAAGGTACCAGGAAACTTCGAGGGTTAACCAGTTAACGTATACGGGACATTATCCAAAATGAATTATTTAGACCTTCTCCTCAGGACACTTCAGTTCCATCTTTTGCGAGGACGTAAAGCTCACCGGGTCTCTGAAGTAACCATCTTTCATTTTTGTTGCATTTTATTTGTATTCTGCACGGCTTGCGATACCCCATACTAAAAGTCGCCCGAAGTCCACCTATTCTGGAGTGTCCTCTTATAGGTATATGTACTAAGGTAAAAAGCTTTATATACATTCAAGCTTTCTTCAAAAGTTTGAATCTCTTAGATCATAAAACTCGATCGTTACAGTGATCCCCTTTCGCTGCCAAGCAAAACCTCTTCTGTCACGGGTTTAAAATTTTTCAGAGTTCAAATTTTATCCTGCAAAAAAGTGGCTTTGTGATACAATTTAATAAAAAAATTTCTGATATAACACATACTATTTGAAGCTGTAGTTTGAAGCTCAAATTTCGAAATTGTATTTAAAAATAAAATTCAGCTGATGACATAACGATGATTATTGGAGCAGGCTGTCGTTAGTCAGTCATTATAATTGATAATTCGGAAGTTCAGTTACGCTGACGGTAAAGTTCGACCATCTTGCGAGTTAATCTGCTGCAGTGTGGCTAGTTATTTTTCATTGGCTTATTTTCTTCTTTATAATTTATCCTGTCCCATAGTCTCTGGACTCTACCAGGTTCCTATTACTTCGGCTCTTCCCTGCCTACTCCCGGTTTCGCGAAAAAAAAATTTCCCTCGATTTTCGAGACCACTTCGCAGATTCATAATTCATAGCAGACCTGTTATGCTCCGCACGCTTCGTAGAGGTAATATTTCAAAATTCGGTACGGAAGTATTTTATAATTAACAGACACGCGTGTGCGGGGGGCATGCGAAATTCAATAGAGATTTATGTCGACATTAAATGGTTGCGAGAACTGCGGGAGCGTGACTGCTTTACCGAAAACAATTAAATTTCCGTTCTTTTCCTGTTTTTATTTATTTTTTTTTTTTTTTACTCTTTATTTTATTCTTCCTTTCATTTTCTTTTTTTTCTTCCGTTTTAATGCCCCACTGCAACATCCACCGTGGTTCCAAAGCTCCACGGCAATATATGATAATTAAAATAAAACAAACAATTAAGCGCTTTTGTGTTTTAAATTAAAAGCCCGCATTAACCCATGAAAAGACCACAATTACAGAAAGATACCCCAGTCTGTCTAAATACTATAACCTGCGGCAGAGCGAAAAAAAAAACTGAATAAATGTGGGAAATTTTTTTTTTCGCTACAACAATTGAGCATTGATTCTGGAACAATCATGCAAGAGAAATATTTGTAAAAAAATTTATTGTGAACCGATGAAAGTAAAAAAAAAACATGAGTGCACCGAGGCGTCAAGACTCAAGTGAGCCCACCTATAGTCGTGTTTGAAAGCGAAACTTTTTTCCGTTCGCCAACTCATTTTGAAAACTGATAGGTCAGAGTGAAGTTGCGGTTGTTAGAACGAGGAAATTGATTGGCCCACGGCCAAAGCTTTGAAGTCAGCCATAGAAGTCTAACAGGCTATACGTATGCCCTGCGGTTAAACAAAAGAACCTCTCGAGCACTTTGTTGGTGTACGTCCTACGTTATACACCTTGCAAGACGTGGACGCAGAAGGCTATCTGCTCTGAGATGCTATTTTCACCCTTTCGCTCGCCCAGTTTCTCCCCTTTGGCCACCCTTCGCTACTTCCACTCGCCTACAGCCCAGTAGAATATCCAAAGCTGCCAACACCATATCCCCGTTGACTACCACGAGGAGTAGCGACAACACTTGAAACTCGCTAAGCACTGTCAATTAATCGCGCGAACGTCGTTTGTTAGCGACGAGCCAAGAGTGGTCGTTAACGAGTAAGCACTATGCGGAGCACACCATCTAGTGAGCTGAAATCCCTACTTTACAACCATTAGATATCTATAGATTCTACGTTTTCATATACGTATCGCTAAGGTAACGATATACGTGTTTTACGTCAGTGTGTTGGTAGAAGGATAAAATATTGGAATAGTATAAGAGTTGAGATGTATGCACATTGAGCTTGGCCAGAAATTCTATTTCTCACACTATTCGGATTTGGCACACGTACTAGTACGGATGCGTGAATAACTCATAGTAGTTTGATATTATACCCATAGCAGTATAAACTAGAGTCGAATAAATTTACCTTACTCAACGTTTGAATTCCGGAGTAGCAGCCTGGCTCCCGCTCTTTCTCGGTAATAATAATTTACTTTTTTTTTCATTGTTGTTCATCTTTACTCTAAACTCTTTTATTTCGGTGAAATTTTATACGGTACCTTGAGCAGATAAAATTGTTCGTCGTGACATTGGAATTATTTGTCTTTTTTTTTCTCGGACACTTGCCATATAACCAAGAAAGGGCGCAGGTTTCATTCCCATCGAAGAAATGAAGAAGAAAAAAAAATCCTTCAGAATAAACTAGCCCACCTTTCTCTCGGCTTAAATTACTATGCTAAAGATTCAGAGAAAAGACGTTATGTAGAATAGAGTCCTTACCAGGTTCTGGACCGTTGAAAAATTTTTCTCTTCAAAAGACATCCTCAACACTCACGAGTGCACTACCTTTCAGAATCATGAACCCGAAAACGAAGACCCTCTCGTGACCTCGACCTCTCTAGGAGCTTTCAACTCCAATGGATCTCTAGAGGCAAGTTAGGATAGATAGAATATTAGGAACTATATGCAGAGTTAAGAGGGCACAACAGACCACAACAAAAAGTACTTACCTATCCATCACGATGGGTAAAGTGCTGACTTAAGTAGTGTTACACTATCGAATGTTCAGCCACAGCTGTGTACGCACTTTAGGCCAACAGAAAACGACACATTTAACCGTGTGAACTTGCGAACGTGTTGTCGAATGGTCCATCGTTTATATAAGAACATTATAGCAACCTGTCACAGAAAATAGTGGACCTGAAACTGAGAAACTTAACTAATGAAACATCGGCAAGTGGCAACCCTTATCTAACAAGCCAGCTTGGTTTACCAGTCCGAAAGATAAATTTGGTAACCAAAATTAGATCGGTACCCTTAACCACAAGTAGCGTATGACCAGAGTGAATATTGCCCATTACTTGATTCAGAAACTAATTTTGCGGTTGGGATATTGTTGTGACAGCATCAAAGCAATTTAATTTTTTTATTCTTTTTTATACAAAACGTGTGAGTGCAGTATGACGTATTTGAGAATACAAAACAGACGGAAAGTTCTAGTAAATTTGAAGTTTCATTTCCCGGGCTGATTTTGGTATTTGAGTTGGCTAAGGGAGCTTCGCAAGTTCACTTTGTTAGAAATGTTAGCCCAAGGCAGTCCTTTCTCCATCCGTTAGTTGCCTACTGGCTACTTGGACTACTTTGTTTCATTCCTTTTCTTTTCGGACTTACAAAAGCTGCAAAGAACCCTCTAGTACACACTGAAAAGCCTCATTCAAAGAGTTCTCCTCATCTTATACAATTTTTCTAGTGTGCAATTTAATTAACCTCTGTACAATTAGTCGCACTTTACATTATCCACAAGTATAGTATACGTGGTATCGTACCCAATTATCTATCAAATATTCGCAGAACTGCGGTGTTGAAAATTTCTGATGCTGGAAAAAAAATGAATTTTGTTTCTTGAATAACTCACGTCCAATCGAATTTTGTGTGAACAAAAATTTTGGTTAACGTCCTTACATGTGTACGAAAACCACCTTGTTTGGAAATCGGTAAAAAATTTGATAAGACAAGTTCAACAATGCATGAGAAATTCAACGTGATGGAATTCGAATAAGAGCTGTCAAACGCCTTCGTTGTGACAATCTTGAATACGTAAGCTTATGCATGTATGTAGAATGTAGAATATATCATGCTCGGATATAGATATTCGAGATTATTAAACTATTCGAGGAAATGCTTGGTACGAAATCCCATTTCTCTATGTCACGTGCCTGTCTACTGGTGCGATGAATGGGTAGAGTTGGACGAACAAGTCTGCTTATTCGAAATAATCGAGTTCGATCTTCCTTGACCTTGAACTCGGTCTCAAGGGAAAAAACTCCAAGTGCCGCCCGCCCGACTCTAGTCAAGCGAAAAAAGGAAAAGGTTATGCAAGGATAGTGTTCAGCTTTCAGAAAACTGTGCAAAACTTAACTCACCCTTGCAAACTTCGATCTAGATTTAATAATTTCAGGATTATTTTCAAGACAAACTGGAATCCTCAAACTAAAATTCCAAAGTGTGAGTAACGACGCTGCGTTCGAAATTCGTCATGAAATTTTTTCCTTACGACTGACGCCAATCTTCACAGGAAGTACATTGCAACAGATGAGCTGGATAAAATTATTTACTGTAATGATCCAACAAAATCTAGAGCGATGTGAAATATTTATTTATGACAAGCAAAAAAGTACAAGTACAAAGAATGGGGCATATAATCGTTTCTACACATGAAACGGTAAGTGAATAATTCAGGCGAATGTTCAAGCGAAAAGTTTTGAAAAAACTCTGACCACATGATAAACATGGTGATTGCGTGTATATGATAAAATTTTTCACTTGGCTTGATGAGTGTATTTTACGGTGCGGTCTGCAGGTGAAGACGTTTGCGCAATTCTTGATACGAGTCGTCGAACTTCTTTGAAGAGCGATTGTTTGATGTTATTCTTCCACACGAGGAAATAAAATATCAGCGAACTCTGCACTAATTCCAACGAAGCAAGTATCGCTGTAGTTTCCAGCGTGTGCCAGATGAGCCAAATTGCCCACATGATAGTGTGGCCACCCATAATTAAGAAAAGTTTTAAAAACAAGTTAAACCTGAAATCAAATGGTTAGAAAGAAAAAGAAAATTAATAGAAAAAAGCAAAGCTGCGAGAACGTATTTGGATTTATAGATCGTTTGACCCATATTTTATTTCAAATCGAAGTGACCCTGGAACCGTGTTTTGACTCACCATCGCTGTTCAGATTCGCTGTGTTTATTAACGCCGCCGACGAGTCCCGCAGTGTCTTTCTTAAGTTTTCTGATTGTCAGCGCCGTAAGAGTGAATAGAATTGCTGTGCAGCTATATATCATGAGAATTACTCCGGCAGTTATCAATCGTACCGAATATGGCGATACTGCGGAAAGTGAAACGGATTCCGTCCGTGAATCATTATGAATTAAAAGATAATTTATTGAACAAACACAATGCATGAATCATCTATTGCTTGAGGAAAATGTTGTGCATAGTGGATTATTATCAAAAACTCACGGCCTCCATCTGGAATCGATGTAACGCCAACGACGATGCAAGGCATTATGATCATAATGCTACCCCACGAGTAGAGCGCGTACCACACATACTTTTTTACGTCCGATTTCGTTGCGTTATTGCGATTGACAGCTCGGATAGAGCTGAAATATAATTTCGATTTTGTAACTGTCAAATTGAGAAAGATTTTTAATATATATATATATTTTTTTTTTTTTCAAATATTACGAAACTTACCGAAAATTGTGCCACATGTCGAAGCTTATAGCATTCGTCCAAAAAAGAGAGGAGCATCCAAAAAATAACACCATTCCCTCTGAAAAATTCAAAATCAAAAAAATTTTAAATCAATCCACAGGTTCGACACGAAGTCGTTCGATTTTTGTACATTTTTTTGATTGTATTGAAATTTACCGATTATTCGAAGCTTCAAATATGGCCCCACGAACGTTATTATTGATGTGATCGTTGTAACGTATGTGCCAATGCAGGTAATGACGTACGAACGAAACATTAAACCATGGAGGTTTTTCAGTTCAGGAACGATGGAGTAGACTATAAAAATTGCTAACATCACAATACCGGCACTGGATGAACAGCATAGACAAAATATTGCCCACCATGGCAGTGTTAAACATATCCTTCCTGAAGGTATAAGTCCTGTACTCGGAAATTCTCCAAACACGCAGCCAGATATTAAATGTTTTGCTCGATCAAAACTCAGTTCGGGTACAAAATTTCCGAACGAGATAAACTCCGATGTATTGATTGTTGTCCAGCCCATTGGACAATAATCATCTACTGCATAGAAAAAATCGGAATGTCCATAGAATATTTTCGAGATTATCTGCCAATACGACACGCTCTGGAGGTCCTCGACGCATTTCTCATCACGTAACGTCTGCCCCAAAGGACAACACAGTGGTAAGCACGTTTGCCAAGTACATGCACAACCGAATCTCGTGCCATTTATCACCTTCGTTTTTCTAGCGGGGAAAATTTGACCTGATTTCAAAATGAATTCCACAGGTTCCTCTGATACATTAACCCAGTGTGTCGTTCCTTCGGTGACATTAAAAACTAATTCATCCGGACACAGGTATTGCTCTATTGGGAATGTATCAAGAGCCCGAAGGAATTCATCTGCTAAGGTGGAAATAGTTTTCGTCGGATCCTGGACTCCATCACCCAGAACAAAATCATCAAATAATCCATCTAATCCATCCGTCCTCACGTCATTTGTCGGGTTTTCAGGTTCTCGACCAAAAAAATCAGACGCTGCTGCAATCTTTGTGGCAATATCCGACGTCACCAAGACGGCACCAAACACTTGAACTAAAAATGTACTTGACGTAAAGCCTATGAGCAGGAAACTTCGAAGATCGACCATCTTTGATGAATTTTGTTGCTTGACTGATTATCGTGAAGAGCTGTATTATCCAGTGTCGTATTCTTATTTTTTGTGGTTAATAATAAAAAGTACAATAACTTTGAATTACGTAATTGTGCAATTGCGGGCCACTTGCAGTCAACGGATGAGTGCGGTTGATACATAAAACCAGCAAAGCTGATAATAACCTGAGTGAACTCCTGAAACTGATTAAACTGTTTTTTTTTTCAGACCGTTAAGAGTGAAATTTTTTCTACAGCTTAAATTAATTGAGTGATGTTTTTATGAATTTATCACTACTCAATGTCCTGTCCGACGAAAGTCGCATAGATATTTCCAATTTTAACGAAGTATCCAAACGAAAATAGTAGTCAGTTTTATATAAATTGCTGCATGTTTTTTCTAATCAACTTTGAAGATTATAGATGAAGATGAAGATGTGCCATGTGTTGATCAGACTTTCAATGTGATTTGAAATTTTTAATCTTAAAATTGATTCTGTTTCTTTCTCACGACAATCAGTATCAATTCTTATGATTTAGAAGAATGGTTTTATTCAGTCGCCGTATTTTACAGTTCAACATAATGTTCATTGAACAATATTGTTTATTTTCTTGCTGAGGGTAACATTTTTTTGCTGTAATTTTCGTCGACGAATTAGCAGCGTCTCAAGGTAACTATATGTTAATACCGCCACGTTTCTCAGGAATCTGAAAAATATTCCTTCATATTGTCACTTCTTGAACACAGGGGTTTTCCCTGTCAAATCTGATGGGGTAAAGTACAGATTCATAAATATATTTCGGAAAGGAATGTCAAAAATTTGTAACTCATGAATGGAATTCGTATCACAATTTATTCGTAGTTTCTAAAATTACAGTAACAGACACGATTAATATTATTATGTTTATAGCATTCTTCGTTGAAACGAATTCAGAAACACGTATGCCAAATACCGTCGGAAAATTCTGAATGAAATGAACATTGTAATTGCGTATATAACCAAATTCTCAACTTTCATTTTACCGTATGGTCTCTGTATTTAGCTAAAGCGAAGTAATAATGTTTACGCATGCTGTCGGTACGTACATTGAACTTCTTTGCAGAATTTCTTTGTAGCTGATTTCATTATTTGATTTTTAATTGTGCAGGTTCAACTGAACGATAAAAATTGCCTTAATCATCTTATTATTATACATCGTGTTACGACTCCGCAATGATAAAAAAAATGTATCTCTGGTGAGTGGAAAAGTTTCCTCGTCTTTAACCGATGAGCCTTCGCTAGACATTGTGATGAATATCTGTAGCCCGCGAATAATACGCACACAAGATAAAAGTTTTTGCTGCTTTGTGTTCGAGGCGTGTCGTGTCTCGTTGGTCATGAGAGAGATGAGAAGAAGGCGGAGGGGGTGGTATAAGAAACTGGCGTTTCGAACCCTACCGCATCGAGTCAAAGGAAATTAAAGTAAGGCGAAAAAAAAGTTTACAACGAACAACGGCCCGGATTTTGAGAATAAAAAGAAACTGTGTAAAACAACTTAAATGAAGAGAAGACGAAAAAAAGCCAGAGGAAGCAAAAGTGATAATGAAACAAAATGAAAAACAAGTAATAAAAAAGTGGCGAATCAAAGTGCGACTTTCCCCCGCGTCACCCCACTTCTCGCTCGCGTCGCGCCACTCTTACCGGAAATCAAAAGCCCAACGGGCAGGCGAAAAGCTGGCGGAAAGGCGAAGACATGGATGCTTTTACCGTAGGAGCGGTGTTCACTAGTTCCAAAGAACTGCCGACGGCTCCACCAAGTCCAAGGATTTCCTTTTGGCTGTCGTGCTCTTCAGACTTGGCTACTATACATACTTTCACCCCAAAATCACTTTTGCCACGTTCCCTGGTAGCTTCTACGTTGAAAAACTTGTTGAGAATCCACTACGCTGGAAACTCTTTTATACAGTCGATACTACAAATGTGCCGTTGATTCGTGTCCATCCGGAACGTGGTGGCCACAGTCCTCGAACTTTTGGAGACGAAAAGTTTATTTTTTATTTCTTTTTACTCCCAATGTAAAGTTTCTCAGAAATTCTGAGGACGTTTGAAAGATCATAGTTTTTTCGTGATTCGCTGTTACCGTTTTTCTGAAAAAACATAATCAACTGCAGTGGAGTTTGAAAGGAAAATGATGTGAACCTTAAAAAATGAAATGTTAATAAAGGCGATTTTGCGTAGAGGTTTTAATTTTTTGAATTTTTAAGGGTTTCCTGAATTCATGTCGTGATTTTTTATTCACCGGAAGAAAGTGAATTCTTAAAATCATTTATTTACTCGTGGAAGGGCTTTGCAAGCGCGTTGTAAATTATGGTAATACTAATTTATGCCCAAATTACTTTGGGATTTTCTACCATCGTGGAATATATAAATCTGTTAGCGGATCATCGATTCGAGGTGGGTTTTCTGCGTTACCAATATTATTCGACTGTACTATACTGCTCGCGTCCCGTGACGACAACCAGCTCCGGAACTTGAGTTTCGGCGACGCGGTGAATTCCTGATCGCTTTACCTCTCGAAAGGTTACTCACGAATACCACCGAGACCGCGTAGACTTAATTCACTTGGAATACCAAGCAATTTCCTCAATTTCATGGAAACGCTTCTAACTGAACTGATCGGATAGGTGGGTGCCAAATCGGTCAAATTTGGCCCAGGAATTTTGGACGATTCTCGAAATAGTAGTTTGTGGTATCCTAAGTAGAGACTACAAAACGATAGAAGAAAAAAAAACAAGAATGCAATTCGAACTGCGATTGAATAGTCAAACGGAAGTCATGAATTTCTGAAAAGATTATCCGAGATTCCAAGCTCAGGATAAGCTTGTCTTGCCCACAGGATTCCCTCAGGTTCGTCGTTTTTTTTTCTTCATCACTGTGAATCCTCAACCCGACAAGCCATTAAAACTTCCGCCAGCAATATATGAAACGAAAAAGCATTGTTGGCTGATCAGATTTGTTTTTTCGTTTTGTAAAACTGTTAAGCCGTTAAAATAAACCGGGTTTTCAATTTACCTGAAATCCACAGTAGCTTTGATTCCTCTCGTTGATAAATATTTCATAATTACGGATTCATCTCCTATCTACAATAGCTATTTTATGAAAATCTCTGACTACTCTACCGAATGTATGATATTTATAATTACGAAACCGAAATAAAATTATACCCTATACCATGATTCGATTTTTGGAACAAAAAGTTTTCTATGGATATTATCAGGTATAAGGTGGTGAAAATTTTTCATATCAGAAATCAACGCCAAAGATAGGTCCTTTACACATGCAAATTGAATTTTTTTAATAAAGAATGACAAATTTAACTAATCACCTGAATCAAAAATTACATAAAATAAATTCGAAACATTGTATAAAATTTTTCTCAAGTTGTTGGTTTATTCTGTTCAAATTATCCAGTATTTTTATTAACTTACGACAACGCAATTCGCTTGTGTTCGTGCAAATGTTTTCGGGTTAGGTTCAGAGGTAACTACATTCGGAGTATATTTAAAGCTCTGCCGGAGGCACGCTGGAAAGGTTACGACGAGAGGGTATCGGACTACTGAAGATTTTAATCAAAACCGTTAAGAGATCGCGCAGGTACCGAGCACCTGCAGGAGCCGTGAGCTGATGATTTTCAAGCTGCAAGCTTACTTTCTGAATGATATTACACTTAATCATAAGCCACCCCACTGCAGCAGGCGGCGGCGGCGGCGGCGGCTATGCAATAGCTGGTAGCCGTTGCGACGGCTTGTAGGTCACGAAGCGTTCGAGCGTACCACATCGCCTAAGGTGAGGTTAGTTTAATCAAAGTGCCCCCCTCCTCCGTCCCTTCTATATTCTCCAGCTACTACCTACTCCCTTTTTTCTCTCAATTCCACGCGGTAGTTTCATCCACATATAATGTTGCCGCTCCTGTGGCTCCAATCAGATGATATGAAAGTTCAAGCAGAAGTTTACTGTAGGAATCGCCAATAAAATGAAAATAAAAAAAAAATAAGGTAAAAAAAACATAGCCTTCATTTTTATTGGATCACTGTCCGCGCCTTTCAATTTTATATTCCTCTCCTCTAAAACTCCATAGAGCGACGTCTTCAAACAGGTGGTGCATGGCCTCACGTTAGCGTTTGATTTTTTTTGATAAAGCCGCCTAGCTGTTACCTCCAGCATATATTTTTTATATGACACGTTTTATCGCCTTGAGTTATATAACTTTTTTTCTATCAAAGTTAAGATACTAGGGGAAAATATTTTCTCTTCGAGCGATATTGAGGGCGAAAAATACAAATATGATCCATCAATATTTTCGTCGGAAATTGGGAATCAACTAGCGAAAAAATCCTCTCAAGGTAAAATTCCTGGGATAAAAGTACGAGACTTGGATGAAAATTGCCTGAAATATTATCTGAGTTAATTGCCAGCGAGGAATTTGTTTTTTTTTTGTTCTCTTTTTTTTCTAACGAGGCAGACGCGATGGGAATAGCGGGGCAAATTAGTTAACTAATAGCCATGTGATCTACCATCGCATCGTATACGTGATATGTACCCCCCATCCCTTTTTGATGAACCGCTGCGGCTGGGCTTTCTCATAACGCGCGATGTATTCGTCTACTTTATCTTCCGCTGGTATGAAGAGGTGTTTTCGGCAATTTCAAAAACTTATTATCGTCACCTTATTTTGCCTTTTGGAATTAGTTCTGGAATCATTTCAAGGTTGAAAACTGCATTTGTTGTGCTAAGTAACAAGTACGCGATGTACTTATGCTGCACAATGGGGTAAAGCTAATTAATCGAAAATTTTAGCCGCATATTCAGGGTGTGACGATGATGACGAGAGCGGAAAAAAAAGTTTCCCTCAACGCTTTATACCGTCCTTCAAGTCATTAGGCTTCGGCGGTAGCGAACCGATTAATCCTTGTTTTTTTTTTATCTGTAAAAAATAATTCTTGAAAATCAATTTCAGTAATAGAATCAGTCAGACATTGCTTTCCTTGAAAATTACAGGATTTCCGGCTCACAATAGTCAATTTAAATGCCAGTTCTTCACCTTATACCTTTCGAAGGGTTCGAAGATCCACTTAGGATCCGAATCGCTCTCCTTCGTATTAGCCACCATTCACTGAATCTTCCAGACTTTATGATGCGATAGAGATTTGTGGAAAAGCACGATGAAACGAGCTATATATATGCGGTAATCGGAAACGCCCTCCCAAATCTTTTTAAATACATTCCGTTCCTATAATTATTACTTCGATATCGCACTGGTGCGTCGCAGGATGGAAAAGCAAAAAAAAAAAGAATTTGATAACGGTCTAACGAAGATGTTCAGATAGTGGAGAGGGGGCTATATTCACCCCGAAGAATAACCATTTTTTTTTTTTGTTTCTTCTTCTTCATTTTCATAAACTTCATTATTATGCTTTTGTTTGTAACAGGAACGAAATAAAAGATAACTGAAAAGTATGTATCTTCAGGGCGTTTAGGTTGTTCTTCATTTTCTGTTTACAGCATCTCTGATATTTTGCCTCCGAGATATTAAGCTCCGTAAACACCAAAACTTTGGGTACGGAGCAGATTGCAGGTAAAACGGGCGGGTCCGCTCGTGATGGCTTCATGGGGTCTGCGAAATCGCTGCGTGAAAAGCTCTGCCGGAGTCTAAAGTATATTGCGTTCAAAGATGATATTTCAGAACGTTAAGGCTCACGAGAAAATCTTACGTTGTTCGCATATAATCTCGTTAACTAGTTCTATAACAACTCATGTACAGAATAGGATTATTAAGGTTTAACCATCTGCGGATTTCTGATGTACACATATCCTAGAAATCGTACAACAAAAAAATATACTCGAATTTTTTTTAAAAAACTTCGATTCAGACAACGCTCCCTACAATTCCCCGAATAAGAGATAAGTGGGGTGAACCCGACGCTTTAGGGACAAAGTTAATTACCGAGCGAATCGTTATAGGGGGGCCGATGTTCCGGGTCGTTTTATTCGCCATAAAACAGTGTCGCTTTAAAACTTGACTTTAAATTTAATTTTTTTCGTTCTTTTCTAGACGGACGTTAATAAAACTCATTTATAAATCTTCTCGACTTTTGGAACACAAAATAATTTGCTCAATTTTGTTGGTACCGGCTAATTTATTCGTAACAAACTTAGACGTGAATTTTTATTAATCTTTTTCTTCCCGACATCCAACACACTCGCGGTTGGATCATCGATGATAAGTGAGGAAAATGCGGTGTCGATAGATCGGCTGTTTGGTCAGTTGAAAATTTTGATGGCGAAAGTAGCTTTTCCGATAACCAAAGTTTCAGAAGCTTCAATTCAAAGTTCTCCCTATGCATGTATACCTATACGTCCTATGCCAAACCGAGCAAGTGAAACGGAACCGCGATGTATCAACTACTTACCAAGTTGTCAGAGAGCATGATTTATTACCACGACCCCATTTACAGGTGAGATATTTCTACCCGAGAAGAAAACTGCTTCCTATTATTATCTACTGCTCGGATTTTAGATGCTATGCGATCCCTTCAGAATGTGAAAAAAATACGTTCTCACGTCATAAAAATAACACCGAAAAAATATATTGAGATTCTAATTGGATTTTGTCCACAAAACACCGAAGGCATTACGGCTGTGTATAGTTGAAACACTGATTACAATTGAATCGAAACAACGACGAGCCTCTGAAAAAATTTGGCATTTCGAATACCGCGCTCATTAGTCATTTGACATCTAAGCTCTGTTTTTGATATTGACAATCGCATTACCAGTGCTAAATACTTTGACTATACGTATACTTATATACTTCAAGGAGAGTTTGTAAGATCCTTTTCAGAGTTTCCTTGGCATAAAATTCCTATAACTTTGCACTCAACTCGATTTATGGCTTGAGGTTTCTCTCGTGGGCGGGGGGAGAGGTTTGTATCAGAAAAGAGCTAAATTTTCTCAAACAGCTTTGAATAACGCGCTGAACGGAAAAGGGAGGGAAAAAACATACAGATATGTACACACATTCTTGCGTACACATAAGTTTTCAGGTATACACAAGGTAGCAAAGCGCGACGCAGTTTGGCGCATTGATTACACGTTGAAACTAAGCCCTACACGAAACCGAAAATGAAAAAAAAAAAGAAGCAAAACGCCTAGCCGCTCAGTGGCATTTGATTGATGCTTTTTTCAAAGTTTTCTTTTTTTTTTTTTTGTATTTTTTCATCTTCATTCTACTTTTTCTATTCTAAGGTGGAAAAAGTTTCTCATTTTCTTTTTTTTTTTTTTAGCGACGAAGATTCATACGTACTCTGGCGAGGATGCGCCTCCTCTCCTCCACCCCCACTATACTCACCCACAAGCCTAATACAGAAAGTTTTTCCTACGCAGAACTTTGAAATTGGAAATACTTTTATGCGCACGTAAACGTCCGAAACATTCGAATCCCTCGGTAGCGAAAACTTCCGAGGGTGCCGATTCTTTGAATGTAATTTATCAGTTGTGAGGTCCAAACCATCATTAGATATGGATAATATGCGCGTATGACTCGTGTGAATAAATGACAATTTTTCTTCTATACTTTAGGTCAGTCGACCGAAAATATCGAGTACGGAAAATCAAGTCTACCAATTTACGGCGTGTGATAAACTTGTGAAGAAATATTGAGTTCGTTCGCATCCAGTTCGTTTGGATTTTTTTAACTGTGAAAAATGTTTTATGAATATCGATTATGTATCTCTGACAAATGTAACACGAGTGAATCTATGCATAGGTATGTATGTAAGGATATATGTGTGAGAATATTGATATCACAGCGTCGCGTCGTAGTCACCTCGTATAGTGTTATTATGGTACTTCACGTTCGTGGAACGTAGCAATATCCTTAATATCATAAATTGATAAGTACCTCGGTAGAACACTTTCAATAAATCTGAAGAAGCGCCATATTTAGAGCCGCGCATTTGGCTGGGTCCGCATTTATCAGTTGGGAAATGCGAGATCGATCACGCCTTCTGCTTTACATACCTATACAGAATTATACGCCGAAAATATCTGGAGTGAAATGGAAAGCTTTTTTTTTCTTAAGGGTATTATACACTTTTTTCTGTTCTCGAATTTCCAGAAGCACACAATAAACCGAAACCCCCACAATACCATGAGTTTGTGTACGCACCGTTACCTGCAATTTTTACTTATATTTTAAATTAATCTTTAACGGAACCGCCATTCCGTTGAACTAAGGCTTGCTGAAATATGGAATTTCAAACTTTTTCATTAAAACTTGCGACCTGTGAACCTTGAGAGAGAAGTTTGGCTCAGTGAAAAATGTAGGTAGTTGCGTTGAGATTTTTCTTTTTCTTACATTTTTTTAATTCTTTTTATTATTTCCTATTTTTTTTTTTTTCTTTTAATTTCTTTTTTTCTTTCATTTTAATTTACCGAAACCGAAGTCGAAACCGAGGAAATCGCCAGGACTTGTTATAAAAGTATGGCATATATGTATATATACGATGGAAATAATTATTTTCATCCACTCTCAAAATTCGATTTGCAATTTCACTTGAACTTTGTAATTTAAAAAAGTGCGGTTTGATCGCAAATCTTTAACCGAGTTAGAGAAGAGTCTTAATCTACTTTACTCATTGTCGGTACTGGCAATCAATGTCAAGTGTACTTTCATCCGCTAGAAGTCAACAAGGCGATTTGTAAGGCACCCTTGGCCCAATTTCGGTGTCAATTTCGATGAAAACTTTGATATCACTCCGAAAAACACGGTAATATATACCGTCGAGTTCGCAAATATTTCAGCACGGTAACATTAACCTATAAAAAGTATAACTATGGAAACCTGATTTCGTAAGTACTGCATATGTATAAGTAAAAACCAGCGTACGCGCGGGGTCAACTTGATAAAACGCGATCGTTGCAAGTTGCATTTTACAAAAGAGGTTTAAGAATAATATAAAATACTATTTTCTCTGCAATCAACTTATTCTCATTGTATGTACGCTAGACCATAAAATAGTTTTGTTGTTTTCAACGACATACATACTGCAGGAACGTCCGAGCTGCCAGACGATTGGATTTAACGCAGTGAATCGAACCGGAAGTGGAAAGACGTCCGTATACGCTAGGTCACGTATAATGTATATAGTATGCTTTGATACTAAGCACGTTTATACCTTGTTCATGAACTCTTCTCCCATACCCCGCGCCTTCATCGATTCTCGTTCACACATTCAAAATGCATCCGTGTGTTTGAAATGTGTCCCGCGTTTACCGACACGTACATGCCCTAAATACTTGACAAACGCGAGACCGTTAGTCGCCAAAGACCATAGATATTTCAACAAGAGGGTATGTGACCGCTGCGACTGAAGTCACCCAAACGCGTAAGCGGTTCCAAAACTCCCTGTGGCTGTGAATCAAAAACCTGAAGGGCAAAAAAGAGGGATAAATTGAAGCACCGGACACAATTGGCACACATTTTTTTAAAGCTTCTGATAAAATATATACAAGTTTTCTTTGTTTTATTAAATAGAAACGTTGCGGGCTGTGCATAAAATTGATCAGAGAGTCAAAAGTTTTTTTTTTTTTTCCGACTCATTTTGATCAATAGGGTGGTACGGAGGTCAGAGAATTTTGATACTGCGGAGGAAACGGTATTAAATACCGTAGTAACTCGGATTCTCATTAGGACGCAATTTTAGTATACAAACGAATTGAATCCTTTAACCAAAACCTGTTAAACAATTTTAACATCAAATTGTTATTCATGGTTTATGTATTTTATTCGTAGGAGTTCTCTCTTTCCTTTTCTCTATCTGACAATGAGAGTCGAAGACTGCGGCAGACCTGTGCAAGTAGCTAATTACATCCATTCGAAATAGTAAATTTCTGAGTGAATAACGAAATTGATTTGGCAAAGCAAAGCGGTTATTAAGATCGTTCCGAGCCACCGCCTGTGGCAGTGAGTAGTAATACACTTCGTGAAGCTGATTACTTAATTACAGGAGTATATATTAGCCAACCCTACGGCTCGTTCAGCAAAGTAGATTTCTAACTGCGTTAATACTCTTCGTAACGTCGCAATAAAACGTTTGCCAATTGAATTTTACCGTCACGGTGCCTTGCAGGTCGATGAACAGAATTGATAAGAGAGTTTGAGTAAAACTCCGTGTTCTCGTGCGACTTGCGAGAAATTTAGATTACTTCGTTGAGGGAAATTCCTGAGTTCCTTCTTTGTTTCTCTATTTCAAATACGTGATAGGTTACATTTCATTTTCGAACAGTTTCGAACAATGATAAAAGTTAACGGTAGTTATATGTAAAATTCCCGGCAGTATTATAGGTGCGCGATTTAAAACTCTTCATTTCAAAGGTAACCCCCCGATATAATGATTGCAAAGCACGCTCGACAAATTGCAGAACCAACTGAATAAACGGGCAAAGCTCAAGAAAAGTAGTGGAAAAGCATATTGAACCCACTTAATTTAATTAGTTCGTGGCTCTCTGCACGCTTTTCTCGATCGTTAACACTTCAGGTTACTAACAAACGAACGTTGAACGTTGAACGTTAAACGGGAATCGTGTGATCGTAATTCAACACGTGGTTCAGAAATTCAAAGAATTTCCAGTCCGGTGAATGACCGGCTTGAGTTTCTAGTAAATGGAAACTTGTCGAAACTAATGAATAAATTCTTACCAGTCGGGCGTAGTCACAGTGTTCCACGTCTATATGGGGTAGAAGTTTCAACCCCGAGCAAATATTGGAAGATGAGAAATTAAAAATTAAAAATCTGAGGCGCAAGGCTCTGATATAATGCTAGTAATTAAACTGAAATTTCGCTATCCCAACTGTACAAATTCCAGGATAACAATGGTTAATTGAATAACATCATTGATAGCACAGACCCATGCGGAAAAGGGATATCGTAACTTTATAATCGAAATAAAAATTGAATTAATGAAAAAGAAACAAGGAAATGTGAAGCACATCGCCGTAGTGGTCTACCCGAGGATTTGACGCGATTCCCGAGGATTCAGCAATGCGGCCTTGCCAGCACACGTGTTATCTCGTTTAACAAACGACGGTATTATTGTCACTATAGCATAACGAGAGAAAAGCGGTACAATTATGTAGAATCCTGTGCGATTAGGGTAAGCTCTCGGTGGATGAAGGGTCCAATTTCTCTCGGCGTTACCTCGTCGTACCTTACCAGTGGTATACGTGTTCACGTGCACCGTAAGCGTCCCCTTCACATACCGACAAAACATGTTAATCCATCCTAAAACGAAAATATTTCTTTGCTGGATTAGTGGGGAAATACGTAATCTGTTCGCCGATATAATATTAATTAAAATTTCATTTTAAATGGCAGCAGTGATTCGTACTGCAACTCATGAATCTATACGAAAGAAGCCTGATTGCCGTCCACATTGATTGATTGAGCGGACTGTACTGTGATGTATGACGAGGCAGACTGTTCGAGATGAATCGATAGATGGTAATCTACAGTCGTACAGCTATTCAGATAATTAATTCATTCGTTACGCTAGCTGTGGCCCGGTTCAAACCACCAAACGTGACGCAACCGCTAACAATGATTGATACAAATTTGCAATGAGCTTGGAATAACCGTCTCTACGTACGCTATGAGAGTCTGAATAATTCTCTGGATTCATCTCACCCGAATTCTGATATCAAAAACGAAAACAGGGAAGGAATATTTTGTGAAATAAGTCATTCTTAAGTAGAAAATTTTGTAAACTGGTGGAACAGAATTTAAAGTTTCCAAAATCTTTCGTCAAACGTCTGGAAACATTTTGAGGAAGTGAGATCGTGAAAAATGTCTGCACTTGCTGATTTCGCATCGAACCTTCCATCCCACTGGGCTCGGTTTTATTGCTCAGTTCTGCCGGTTGGCACGTACGAGGATCTCTGCAAGCTATCGTCAAGGGTGCGGTGTTCGGCGTCATTTACCTATCCTAGGTCCATAAGTCTAAGCCTGCAGGATATAACGGATCCTTTAATCCCTCATGGATCGACCTAAAACTCTACAAGATCGTTACGAAACTTCCAACACTCCGTGGTATACGGTGTGTACGTCAACAAATGTGTCCGAATAATGGAAGGGGGGAATTGTGCGGAGAGCTTTTTTTTTATTGTATCAAAATCGAAAAAGTTTATCCACTCATTTCTGACGTGCTGTTTATACGTTTCACCTACATATCGATAATTCATCTTGAGACTACTTTTCCAGATGCGTCGTTGAGTCACGGGCAGTTGATAACTGGAAATATGGATCCCACCATGGAGGGATGAATTCAGAATAAAATGTTTCACGGGATTTTCAATCTCATTATTTTCACAGATCGTTGAATTCGAACCTGTGCAGTGATATCCCATGAAATCTAGAATCGAATCCAATATTTATGAGAGCTTTTTGAAATATCCCATAATTTGACGAGTGGTTCGATCCGAAAAATGATGGCCTACATGAACTCACCCGTTATTACAACCGGCCTAAACGAAATTTCGGGCCTATTTTTCAACTAACGGTGTTCGCAGGTGCCCTACAAAAACCATTATACTAAATCTATAGATCGCCATAATAAGGTCCGACTATACTCGTATAAAGTAGAAAGCTCCTGTAATACTGCCGCGGAAATTGAAACCCCTGATTAACGAGCCGGCCAGCTTTTACCGTGCGAAATAATCTTCGGGCAACACAAAATGATTTATTTCTTCTTTTTTTTTTTTTCTTTTTCTATCTACTGTGCATATACCCGGTTGATATGAACCAAAAATCTCATTCAATCACAACATTTTTCACGAAAATTCCATTCTCAAACTTTTTAAGGAACGATTTAATTCATTGAAGACACCACACAATGAACACGTGTGTGTATTTTTACTGGAAAGTGAAAATCCTGACGAATTAAAAAAAAATTGGAATTGACAACTATGATTAGTTTATAGAAATTCAAAGTTCCTGATTGAACCATCGAGATGAACCTCAAGTGCCTGAATTTTTTAACGACACCGAAACGCTCGATCCCATTTCAGTTGAGTGTTAAGTGTTTCTCGTTTCATCGTTCTAACACCTCATGTCATATCCTGGTACAGGCACTTCGCGAATAGATAGCGTTGATGTAGGTCAACGACCACAGCTATTACGATCGACATATGAGCCAGATGTTCGGAAACGATGTCTACAGCGCAACACAACGCAAGACATTTCAGACGTGCGTTTAAAAGCGCCCGTTACAGAATAGCCATGAAACTACATTGAATCTGAATCCACGATGATGACGTTTAAATTTGCACAAATTTAAATCTTCATGGTCCGAATGGACCCCTGACAGCAGTTCAGGGAAAAGATAGAGAAAAAACAGCATTCAGCCCACTTTTCTCACGTGCCAAAAGACGACCATCCGTTTTACGATCACCCGGTACATTATATATGGTAAAGGTTTGGTCGTAAACAAACGCAGCTTTACGAGAGCTTGTCTAATACGTAGGCGGAAGGTGAGCACTAAGCAGGACTGTCCTCCGCTATTTCCCTCGTCCCTAGGGTAAAACGGGGACCTATACCATGCAGTCGTCTAGGGGATGGCAACGCGTTAGCTTGTGTTCAAGGTTCGGCTCAAAATCTTTTAAGTTTTCTGCAATTCAACAAGCTTTTATTTTCACAGTTTAACTCCAAAGACCTGTATATGGGGTATTCCACGCGAAACCGACAAGCCCCTTGAACTTTGACCTCTTCGATTTGACTCATTGTTTTTTCCTACATAATACGACCCAAAAAAACTTACACGTATCTCGTACTCTTTCGATTCTACTCTTGATTTTGAAAATACAGAATTTTGAAATTTTCACTTTTTCGTTTGCAGCAATATTTCACCAACCGTTAGCTCGAAAATTATCGGTCCTATCTGCAGAAAGTATGAAACAAAATTCATTAATAATTGAATGGCCTTTTTGAGGGTTATTTCTTCAAAATTTTTAAGTCATCCGGAACCCGTTTTTTATGCAAATAAACATCAAAAATCCGTTTTTCCACGAAAATACCTTGAGAGCAGACAAAAATTTTGAGACCAAAGCGAAGATGGTTTGATGATTAGTTCAGAAGTTACAGTCATTTGAAGATCAGGATCCGCCGAAACTTGGCCAAAAGAAATGTCGAGTAAACATTATTTCGCATTATCCATAATCGTGACTCCTATAGTACACCACAAAAAAGTTGCAAAAATAATTCTTGTCTTTCATAACTCACTTTTGATACTGAAGTATATAATAGTCTTATATTACATTTATTATGTTATCCATACTCATTGTACGACAAGATATCGTACTAGCTGAGTTTTTGACAGGATATCTAAAAGAAAAAAAACAGAAAGAAAATAAGGGAAAAGAAAAAAAAAGAAACATGTTCCAGTGAGTATAAGTGTGAAAGAATAAAAAGTTGAAAAGTTTTGCTCGTAAAAGAACGATTTATAACTCTTCTCTGAGAGATCTCGCTCGACATCTTCTGCAGAGCTTCTTTGATGCGCCCTTACGTTGTACAATGCCATAGAGAAACTCAATGATCATCAGTCAACGTTGTTAAACGTGCAACGTTTAAAAAATATATCACATGATATGTCTCGTTTGACAAAAGGAAATAAAAAGATGAAAAAAATCATAAATACTTTGAATTTCAAGGGCGATTTTACGTACTTTTTGCTCTGTAACGTAATTATTCGTTGTACCTTTTTCCCCTGTGGTAAATGTGACTGATTGAAAACCCGTCAATATCGCCGGTTTATACTCAAGCTTGATTAAAATGTGTCAAACGAAAAAATCGCTCTGAAATTTCAGTACGAATATTCAGATGGCTTACAGTAGATTGTGGAATTGAAGTCCCACACTGTAATGAGTGCAAATGAATGTCCCGTAAAATGAGGTGTCAACTGTTAGTTCCATCATTCCTATGCAAACCAAAGCGTATAACGTATGCAAATGACTTTAGTCAATCATTAACCCAGTCCATCCAGTTCGATGAATTATAATTAATTACTTACACGTGTACCGGTGGACGTTTACCGGATGTCCCATCTGTCAATCGGCGTAATTGTTCAATGGACCAATTCGAGGTGAAATATCGAATAATGCAAGGCACGGTGTACCAGAAAAGATTCGAATCAATGGCCATTGATTGTAAATATACGAAAACACTTCTAAAAAATATACTACACGACCCTTTGTTTTATTTTTTTTTTTCATTCGGAACGTGTAAAATGCAGTAGAAGCAGATATATTCCGATCACTCGACGGACATTTTGTTTTTTGATAAGGAATAAAATTCAATTGATTACCGTTTGGATATCCCATTAAATATTTAAGAACCAAAACGATATCGATTATCGTATTGTTTTTATTTTTCTCCTTCTGATTCGCGCATTTGAAGTCGGATTCATTTGTTTTAAATTTATGATATCGATTTAGATTGTAATATAAATTCCCAATTAAGATGCAATCGAATTACCGTTGATAATTAACTTCTAATAATTTATTTAACTCGCTGCATCGATCGAATAAATGTCTTAACGTCATCCAATTTGCTAACCCGGTCCACCGTCAAGATGACATGCTGAAATTGTTGAGATTCCGATTAAACTCGTAAGCTTTACGAAGAAACAAAAAAAAAAAGATCATATCATTAATTGTATCGAAAGCTCTAAATTCCCGAAAATTCTTAGCATTATTTTTATTATTATTTCTCTATATCTTACAGTAAAATTGATATTTCAAACTCTGGGTTCCTCTTTTCCGCAAAAGTCAAAGTATCTTAGGGTTTTTCCCCCCTCAAATTAGTTCAATTAATGACTCAACACGCAATGGCATTATCTTATAACGAGTGCAAAGTTGAACGACGCCCAATCGATTGTACAATTTAGTCAGTCATATATTTCTGGAGGATAAAATAACTGCGAAGGACTAAAGGCTGACAGATGGCATTTGAGACAAGATTTTACATGGTGGCTGAACTGGCGTCCTTTCAAGGAAATTACTTACATCATCCCTCAAGCTGATTTCGCCGTCCTCGCTGAAAACAAGAAAAAAAAAAAACCACAAGATTACGATAGATGCGATATATTTCGATGTTGCCACGCTATACATTCTCAAGGATTATTAGAAATGTAAATGATCATCAGTTTCATAAATTCAGCAGATCGAATGATAACCACAATTCCCAAAAATTTCTGGTTGATGTTCAAAAATCTGACCTTTTATCTGAATCGCAAGGCATTCGGTATCAGATCAATTACTATGTTGCTGACGGACGGTATTTCATCTGGTACTTTGTCAAGGATTCTGCTTATCCAAAATCCCTGAATATACATAAATTTACAAAAGCACTGCTTGTTACAGATAGCATCACATATGAGATAAATTCACGGCTATTCTCAAACACGATTCCACAATAAATTAAGATCGTGCTTTTGCAAAGTGCGCCAAAGAGAGAAAAAAAAAACAGCAGCGCAGTGCTATTTTTGAGAATAAATTGGAACAATCTGCTTTCCATGCCTCATGTTTTTTATCCACTCAATTATTCGGATGACCGAAAATTGATTATCACCAATTTCTGCATTTTAAATTTGATTGTTTTTCCTCTTTCAATTGCGATGTCATATTGGTGCATCTGTTGTATTCCGAAGCCAATGGAATATGAAAGCAGTAAATACTTGCGGATCAGATCGCACGTGATACATATTTCCGGATGGCTATTTATCCCGTGATACCCATGTAACAACATTCTAACAAAATCGAGGAATCAACTTTTTGGGAGACTCCACACGTGATTTTCTGGATAAAGGAATTTTCCTGTTCAGTGGTGCAAGAGTCCGGCAACTCAGCGAATCTGGCCTTCGCATTCTACCACGCCACCGTTCGCTTCTTTGTCGAGGTCGGTCTCTTGTCCGCTGTTCTGTTTGCAATCCCCAACACTATGGTTATGGCCGTTATATAGGCACGGCGTATAGCCGCGTTGGAATTTGTCAAAACGCTCAAACCGACGTTATGTCGCACGGTCATTTGTTCGCTTATATTCGGTCGGCATCCCAACCCTTGGAAAAGTTTCGCCATTGTGACAATACTTTTCTCAGTAAGAGAGCGTGACGTCACTCATCTTCCTTTTACGACTCAGAGTTTCCTAAGGTTTGTACTAAGAACTCCTTCGGTGGTTTTTTAGTTGCTTGAATCGGATAGTATCACATTGATTTCCGGTAACTTTGAAATTTTTATTACACAAACTCAGGGTGGAGTAGGGCGCAGAATCATAATCCAAATTTCAGTCAATTTCCCAACTGCTTTATTATCGTTGTAGATATATTTTTTAAGTGCTTTTACCATCCAACCATTGAGTGAAATCCAAATGCCAGTTCGTATATGATGATACAGAAGACAGGAACGAGTCATCGCAATTATAAGTTGTTCTTGTGTTTAATTTCCACAATTGTGAGTTCTCAGGCAGCATATCGGTAGATGAATTTCCTGATCACGTTGGTGACTGATTTTCATTGATTAGATTACGCACGGCATTTATCTATCAAATTAAACACACGAATTTAATCAACTTACGTTGTAAACGTATTCGATATACATTGAAGAATGATATGGTGATAGTTTTTTAATTTTCACTCAAGTCATCGAACAATAAGACCTTTTTTTGGTCGATGAACATTATTACTAAGAAATACCGAAGTATGGTGGTCATTATACCTAAAATGCCATAACGCTAGTATCGAAGCCACTGAAACCTGCGTGCATTCCCATAGGACTCATTTGAGCTTGTTGTTGTGGTGGGTATCCATATTGAGGTGATGCTGCACCTACAGGACTTGCGTATACGCCCTGTTGGTTACCTAGTGGATTCTGTTGCATGGCTTGAGGTGCACCCCCCTGAGGGGTGGCTTGTGGACGTACATGGTGGTGATGATGATGTGGCTTCTGTGGTGTCGGTGACTGTGATGGTGCCTGTTGTCCATAGGGATAAGAACCTGGTTGAGTCTGAGAAGCTGATGGAGAGCCGGGATATGTCTGTGCTGGATATCCAGACGCCTGATTTTGCCTTAAAAAAAAAACACGAGTGATAAATTAACAAATATGATGATTGTCTGATTACTACCGTATCTGTTCGGGAGGAGAATATTGCCAAGGTGAAATTGAATGTTCATTCAGAACGTCAACATTCCTAACGGCACCCGTTATTTAAACGAAACTTGATGTAATACAGCCGTCTGGAAACCTTGTAGACACGTTAACCTGATGACTTATTCTTTGCTTATCAATCAATACGATGCTTCTGAATATCTTCCGTAAATATTACCGTAAAGATGGTAAAGAAAAACTTACGGCCAAGGTTCATCATCCGAAATTTGGATCTGCAGTTGACCTTCTTGCGTTTGCCCCATTCCCATTCCAAAGGTGCCACTCCTGCGCCAATACTAAAACATTTTTCATCGGTACAGAAAAAGAGCATGCGGTCTGAAAAATGTGATAAACGTAAACCCGAACACAGCAAATACCGCAGGACATTGGCTTCGAATAGTATGTTGAAACTTTAAAAAAAATTTATTGAAAGTTTTTTCCCATTCCACTCGAAAGCAGCCGTGATGCAATTTAAATATCATGTAATAACTGTTTACTGTACCTTCAGACCTCTTTGTATGGCAGCCACATCGTCAGCCAATACTTTTATGGACTTGTGCAAATATTCCAGTTCGTTCGCTTCACCCGAATTATCGTCATCCGGATTGCTCTGATGTCCAGATGCTTGACTATGAAACGGATCATTTTAATCTTCACCACATTTTCTTGTACATTGGGAATTCATTATTTTGACATTTTTTTTTGTCAACATCTGCTGCATACTTACCGTTCTTCTCGGGGAGGCAGTGCGAAAGCTGCTGAAAAAAAAAAAGAAATGATTCGTCAGCAGTTCAAAATAGGTATGATCGGCATATTTCATCACGATGGTAATAAGAATCCCGAATCCGCACATTTTTTTTTCAAAATGATCACACTCTGAATTCGATGTAAAAAAATTTTTTTTCAGCGTTGCGAATTGAAAAATGAATTATTTTCTCAACTGTTTTATTTTTTTTCTCTATCAAAGGGTTACAATACTCAACCTTGATTAGCGAAGGTTACGGCTGCCAGGGCGAGAAGAACTGCACGTGAGGTTGTCATGTCAAAAGTCAATCGTAAGCGCAACGTCGACGAATTCAATGAAATCAACGTCCTCGTTTCAGCCATCTTATACTACCACGAAAGTACGTATCGATTGTTAGCGGAGCGTTAAAGATCGCTGTAAATTCACCGGAACAATATAATGTAGATTACTATGTCGCACTAACTAACAATTCGCCGATTTTATAACCGATCCATGGACGATTGACATGATTACTACACGC
Organism: Athalia cordata; assembly: GCA_963932425.1. Taxonomy (NCBI): domain Eukaryota; kingdom Metazoa; phylum Arthropoda; class Insecta; order Hymenoptera; family Athaliidae; genus Athalia; species Athalia cordata. Next base: position 29,541,449 of record OZ010626.1, on the reverse strand, counting down.
CTGTTATAGATACACCGGAGCTTTCAGGCTTCGAATTTAAGCAGAGAGATTTTTTCCGTCACACTGATTTTCGAACTCCTATTGGAAACGTTCTCTGCTCTCCCGATTCGTACCAGTTTTCCGGAATTTTCAATACCGCACAAAATTAGTTAAACTTTTGATTCAATTATGACGATTAAACAACACCTAAAATTATTCCTTGTGGAGTAATTCTATACCAATCGCTTGAATTACATTTATTCACAAAATGAAAAAAAATAAAATCGATTCAGTTCGAGTGGAAACAATTTTAGCTAATTGTAAGTCTTTACCTCCGGCTCGCATTTTTTCCTAATTCTCCTCAACCTGAATTTTACATTTAACAGCTTATCGTTAAAATAATTCGTATTTTTCAAATTCGATCTGAGGAATTTATTTGTTTCTAAACGTCTGTTGGGTCGAGTTCATCCTAACGTAACTCACACCTCACTGAAGAAAAAAGAGCAGTAACAATGAGGAGTTAATTAATGCTCGTTACGTCTGAATATTAAAATCAATTATGAGTTCCTAATTATATTATATTTTTCCATTATCCACACTGAAACAAGTCCCTTAAACAGCCATATTATGCTGATCCCATGGTACTGATCCAGGAGCGATAATTAATTGCTGACAATTACGAGTGATTATGATTAGAACGTTAATAGACTTGACGAAAGTAATTTAAGATCCAACACCCCTTATTAAAACAATTGTGGCTGTTGATTCTATATCATTTGTGCTACACAATTTCAACGGTCACTGAAATCAGCTACTTCACCGGGGCGATCTCTATCCCTCGGTAATTCAGCACTTATATTCAGCTTTTGTTCCTGAATTTGCAGAATAATTTTAGCGACGAACGCTGAAGATGAAGTTGTATTGTGAGGAAGGTTGAAAAGTTCATATAAACGAATGAAGAAATGAAAAATTTGGTTAGCCAGCTTCCGGTTGTAGACTTCGAATTTTATATTAATTGTCAGTTGATGTATTTCTGAAGGCAAAAAAAACTTAGATCCGCTAATCAACAAGATCTGCTACAAATCTCCAGTCAACGCTGATTACTACGATATTCTGAATCTGAATTAAACGAGACATGGTACAGAAATTCTATCAGTCTGATGAAATACTTCAATTAATTATATTATCTTTATTCAAGCGTAAAATTTAACGAAACTAGGCAACATTTCGAAACAAATTGAATGTTCATATTCATATTCTGTCGTGGGCGCTGTCAGATATGACAATACGATCGACTGTTGAATTATCATCGATATTTTTTGATGATGTTTTCTCACAATCGTAGATATCACGAAATCCATGATCTACGGAAGCACTTGCTTCACTTTATCGTTCGATTATTTTGAGTTTGTAATTGATGATACATCATAACGTGCATTTCAGATATCAATAGCGTCGATACCATTGACCATGCGTTGGGTATATTTTCAGGACGATATTCTGATTTACAAGAATTCATCGTACGGCAATTTGTTGTTTCTTTATTAGGTATTGTCACCATCATTTTCAGATTTCAAATTTATCACAAATATTGCTTGTATTTATATGAAGCTATACACAGATAGTAGATTTCATAGATCATACGTCAGAATTGAAAAATCTATGCGTTAAAATAACGAATACAACTGGTAATTCACATTATTAGGCAGGAAAAAAATTTGTACCATCCAGAAAATCAAGGACTTGTTAATATCCAAGTACCTCTGTCATCAGCGATATACAAGCAACTATAAAAAATGATTGCCATTCGAAGAATCCAGCCTCTACTGATCAGCTGGGATTTCGCTGTCCAAAAGATAATCTCCGGAAGCTTCTCGCCTGTTTCTATGAGGACGCGGACGTCGGCGTTTATGCTTTTTTCTTTCGGATATTCCACCAGAGTTTGGTGAAATATTTCTTCTGAAGTATGTATTTTCCTGCGGCTGCGGTAAGTAATCTGGATCTTGCTACGGTTAAGAAATTAATCAAATCGATTGAACCAACGCTATAAACTCCATTTAATGTATCAATGAGTATTTGTTAAATAATGAAAATAAAAGCTCGTGACATACCTGGCGGTTTCCGTGGTTGGAAATCTTGTTAGCATCGTCGTTAACATTGTAAGGTACTCCTGCCTGCGGTGGTCTATCAGGATCTTCTCCATCGACGTCACGGTAAGGATATCCAATTCCTTGCTGGTTCGGCGCATACGGATCCGGCAAACCATTGTCACCATAATGGACCATGATATTCGGACCGTCCGCGAACGGATACGGTTGATAGTAATCATCGAAATTCAAGCCATTAGGTGGCTTACAGTCGTTCTGAGTATGAGGTAATCGCTGATCCGGAGGATTTCTCATACCATTCGTTGGACCAGCCGTAGAGAAAAGTTGTGAGAAAAAGGTTCCTGAGTAATCTGGATTTGGTGGTTGTTGACCGTAACTATTGTCAACCGGAAGCCACGGTGGATTCTGGTTCGGGTATGTTGAAAATTCATTGATTCCCATTCCCTGATATGGTGTCAACTGGCTGTTTTCACGACCTGTCAATGGCAATTCTGATTGATCGAGGTCGGGAGGGTCTGAACGTTGGTTCGGATTACCTTGACGTCGGATTTTGTGCGTTTTCCGAACATTCCCTGAAAAGTATTTAGAAAATTATCGACTCAATCGTATAGGCTTGTTCTTTTTTGCCTAGCAATGTTTCAATCATGAACATAAGCCACAGACTTTGATTTTGGTTTTGATTTATTTCATTTTATGGGTTCGACAATTTCATCACCTTTTACGTTTTTCCGAGACCTCAAAGCGGCATTTGACGGTAGGCTGTTCATTCGTCTGGTCGATGCGTTCCTTCTCGACTGTAAATATGTCAGAATTTAATGTTCACATTCATTTTCTAACTACTACGTTTCTTTCAACGAGGAAACATTACGTTCACAATGTGTAAAGAACTCTCTGGAACCGCAGTACAAGCTATGTAGTGACTATTCTCGACCTCCAGAGTCCATAGCATACTTTCCCGTTCGGGACAAGGGGTACACCTGAAACCGATAACATAAAATGTTTGAAAGATTCGATAACATGGCAAAAATTATGATAACTCAGCTAATGTAAGAGCATACTAAAATGAAAATGCCATGATTTGGCCCAGAATTGGTTTACGGGCGGGACAAAATTCGCCAACGACACCACATAATTATCATCACTGTCACGACTTGTTCTCATTTTTCAATCGTCTAGATTATTTATCTCCTATCTATTTTTTATTTGGACAAAGCGCTCATACAACTTGACGCAAAAAAATCATAGAAATTATTATGCGTAAAATACGAATTACATACCCCGGGACGTTTTCTTGCTCGCAGCATTGACTTAGGCTTGTAACCGACTCCCAGCTGATGAAATCATCCGGCCTTGAAATAGATTTTTCATTGTAAAACAATCAATCTTACAATGATTTTATTCTGTTAGATGGAATTATTATACTCACAAAAAGTATGACGTACCCCTTCCTTCAAGATATTCGAAATCTAGAATGAAAAATTACTGCACTCATAAATTCAGCTCAACGAAGTCTTTTGATTATTTTAATTTTTTTATTCATCCATTTATTTATTTTTTCAAAATTTTCAATGCCACGTGACTGTTTCTTCGGGATTAAAATCTTCAAAATTTCTTTCCCTCTCTGTAAAGATATTCTAGACGATTGTCTCAATGGACGAAAAAAATTGCTAGTCTGACTGAACTTACCGCACGCTTCTCCTAATCTTGGAGAAACTTTTTTCGCATGTACCATGGAAATAGCGAACAGCGTAAGTAACACTGGTAGCAACTTGTCGCAGCTGCATATCTGCATGATTACATTCATCTAATATCGGTACAGCGATCCAAGTGGCCCCAAATCTCTTTGGGTTACTGGGTCTCCGTTTAGTTTACATTTCAATTATATATATGAGACGCACCATAAAAAAAATTTAATTACTTTCGTTTGGAGACGTTTTGTTGTTGCTTGCATAAATTACACATAGCTATGTAACTAAAGTGCTACGATAAGAAATAATTTAGCTATCAAAACGATCAGGAAATTGTGACCAATTCGATTCGCCACTTGGTATGCGGCGATACACATTTATCATGGATAAACAGTTGAATGAAGTTGAGCATTTTTGTCACAAATATTTCTATCACATAGATTTTTGTACGCATAAAGTTGTTGTTTAGGAAAAATGTGATACCCTGAGAACAATGCATTGTCACAAAGCTAGAGTCGATAGTTAATCAGGTGTAAAATGACCGATCCTTTGAAACTAATTATACAGCTAGTAATCGTTAATTAAAATCCGGCTAACCGCAAAATTGCGATAACATTTGTTTTATCGTGCTCATGTAATTGCAATGAGAACAAACCCCAATTTGTAATTATATTAATAGCTTGTTCAGAAATTACATTTTTATAATACGAACACCATCGCTCCGACATCTATGAATAAATTAGCAGCTCATAGTATTAACAAAAATTATTTCACTTCAGAAAATCCTTGCTCTACGGCATATTTCAAATTTCTACCGAACTAACGTATTTTTACCTCAGGAACACGAATTCGTCGAGTAAACCAAGCTAAGAATGAATCCCATCGGGATATCCTTATTTTTTCACTTTTTGGAACGATAAATTGGCGATAACTCGATCAATTTTATAGATAGATCAATTCAGCTCGCGGATTCGTGCTCGCGGTATATTTAGGTTTTTATCAATTACGTATTGAAACTATCGCTAGATTTCACGTTAATTAGCAGATTCCGAACAATGTAAATTTGTAGCGGAATTACCGGCGAATACGTTCGCTGTACGTACTCTAAAATTATGCGCCGTAATGTATACGAAATTGTAGTTCCTACGTCGGGTGTTCTGAGTGTGCGATTCGAGGGTTCTCGATATCCGTTGGTGCCCACGATGAAAATTGATCTGCCCGAACTGATTTTGATTCGACGTCCGTTGTGAGCAATATCGACCGTACTTATGACCATTTCGCATGCCGTTATTGACCCCGTGAATTAATCTGCAAATGAACTTGTGATTTTCTAGATAAAAAACAAAGAGAATACAGCACATATACCTTTTCCAATTCTTTCAGATAACAAAAAATAAAAATGCTCCGACGGTAAAAAATGAAAAGGAGATAAAATGGAAACCAAGTCGCATCCTTATCGCTGGACGAGCCTAATACCTGTACATCGAAAAATTTTATTTCTGCCCACGCGCGAGTTCTGTATTGTCTATAGCATACAAATGGAAACATAATACATAAGCACGAAGGGGTAGGTGATGCATAATACTTTTCTGCACGTGGCGCCTTGCCATGGTCGTATAGCCGACCGGTATTTTCATTTTGGCCATTACTTTTGAGTATAGCAGTTTAGTTTTATACGATTACGATACATACGATCTATATATCCAACTCCTTTGATTTCATAGTAATTGTTGTCTCTGATCGTGAGTAAATATTTTATTGGAAACTAGACAGTTGAATGAAGAAGTTGAAAATTATTAGGATGAGCATCGATAAAATTACCACAAAAGTCATAGAGAGTTGGATTTTAATATGTTATCATCGTCAAAGTTGCGTTTTTGCATTCATATAATAGCGTATAGTAGATATTTTCATTTATTATTGTGACTCCCCGTGCTATAATTTACTTTCTGAAAGCTTTATCCGAACCGCTGTTGCAACCTTTGCATAAAAATTTCATAAATAGCATCCTGCCTTTGCAGAATTATATTCCGCTTGAAGAACACATCCCCGAACTCGTTATCTCCAAGACATTTGGGACTCGCAAGCCGTTATTTATAATTTAAAGAAACAGAGAAAAAGGCCGATGAGAAAGAAACGCACGATACAATGTTTTATGTTTCTTTTTTCCTTAAAGGAAACAGGAAACTCTCGACTCACACACCGAGCTGAATGCTGTGTCTCGAAATTTCGAGTCTGATCCTTCCTACGCCAAGATTGGCTTGGATATCGGTATCCGGTATACCAAAATAAAAAAAATAAAAAAATCAGAGTTTAGAATTCTCACGACTACCATATGCTCGTGGCGCGAACTTTTATTTCTATGTACATTGTACATACACTGGAATATGTCTTTCGCATACTGGCGTATCGTACCCTACACATCTTTACCGCGGTATACATTTTTATGCATTTAGTAAAACATTCTTTTTCCCCATATCACGTAGTTTATAGTTACCTAAAATTCATGCAAATAGCCAGAACTGCGAGATACCATAAAAATCCATGCAAATATCACACCCACACTCTACCGGCGAACGAATATATACGTGCACACCGTATAACTACAATGTACGCGAACTAGTGGCCATCAGTTTCGAAGGTATCAAAAAGGCAAACGTTGCAAAGATTTACCCCGCACTTTATACCTGCACCCTTTATGTGGCCGACATTGAAATCGTTCCGCGTTTCATTTCTCTTTTAAACCCGCATAGCAAATAAAAGCTTTCGGGTAGACGAGGTAACGCGGTAAAATGCAATGGGGGTAAGGTTATATGACACGAGGTCAGGTGGGTTCGACGAAAATACAGCGCCCAAGCTCTTTTTGCCGAGCTATGAGCGAGTGGAGAATAGGTATATTTTGTTTTTTCTTTTATTTCCTTCAAGGCAAGGAGATTTTGAAAAATGTGAGAATAGTGCGAATTATTCAAGACGGTGTGCGACGCTACGTGCAAAACTTGTCGTATATCATATCATATCAGAGGAGAAGAAATCCACAAGTTTTTTTTTTTCTTAAGGATTCGAGGTGAAGTTTGCGCGTTGAGAAATAGCTGGAGGTCAAAAGACAGCTTTATAAATCTTCATCAAGAGTTATACAGAGGTGCGCTGGGGGCGGTGTGCTTGGAGTCTAGTCTTGTCGTTCGCGTTGAATCCGGAAGTCTTGACTCTGTACTGCAGCTTTCTTGGTGTGCGAGGAAATATAAATAAACGAGCTGTGCCCGCCATACTGCCAAGGTACGGGCCAAGTGCCAGGAGAGGTTTCTACCTTAGCCCTCTGTAGTGCTACAAATCCTACGTCTTCCCTTCCCCTTTGCCCCTGCAAACACCCCAATGGCGTTAGACGCTAAGAACCTGCAGCTATGCAATTCGAGGTGCAGTCAATCTTAATTCGGTAGAGCATAGCACCTAAGCCTGGGAAACCCCATTCTAAACATCGAAATATCTTATTCGGTCCGACACGAACTTGATACTATCTGAGGAGCCTCCCATGTAGAACACAAGATTTACGATATACCGAATTCTCGATCGCATCGCCAGACAATTACTGTTTGCAAATTTTTCGGAATTCGTAGGAAGGAAAAAATTTCGGAACATCGAAATTTTGATCAGCAATTCTTATTTCATGTTGTAAATAATTCGACGGAACTAAACAATCTATTTGTGTCAAAATTACATTGTGCCCAGGATTTCTGTACGGGGGGTTGACCTCCCAACGCATGTCTGACGTCATAGTATGAATATATACCAGCGTATATACGTCGAGAAATTATAGATATATATTTAATGTGTGAGTGAATCCGGTTCTACAACGTCCCTAAGATGATTAGCGGAAGATAATTGCGCCAGGACTACTAAGCCGAAGGATCAGTCAACACCTAAATAGATGAATGGTGAAGTTATCATTATTATCCCTATTGTTTCGCCTTAGTAGCGCGGAAGTATCCAACGGGGGACTTTAAGCCCCCCATATACGTATTGCACAATACATACATGAGCTGGTAAAGCTTTCGAGGGAAACCACTCGATTCTCCTTACCGTTTTCAAACTGACTAACAAGAACCACTTCGGACCGAAGTTATATCGCCTTAAATAAAGTAAGATGATCAACTAGGGCGAGTTCTAATAAGTAAGATCATTTTTTACCAAACTCATGTCGGAGTAATCGATATTTTTCCATGCAAAACGCTCAATTTCTTTTCTTTTTTTTTTCATCAACTCTGAATGTATAAGAAATCGAATTACATGCTGCAACTTTTTATCGATGAAGAACTGGTAGAACTTGCGAATGAAGTTGTGAAATTATGGCGAAACGTTTTATTAGCCATAATCGCTACTGAGATATGTTACATCGAGATAAGGAGAGTATATTCAACGGTAGTAGTGAGACACAGTTGTAATTCAGGTTTAGTAGAATCGTTCCGTGATTCCGAATGATGCCTATGAACTTTGAACTACCTAATAGCTTTGAAATTGCGTAGATATTAGAGATATCCACAGAACGTTATCAGATAGCTATATCGTTTAAATGCCATTTAACGTTTGACAATCTGATCCGAAAATCTAAGGGGCTTATTGGAAAGCCCCTTCGAAATTTCTCTGCCCTGAAGAGACAAGCGCAAAACCTTGCCTCTGATATATCTGGTACGGTGTAGCTACATACCTGAGAACGGGTATAGAACGAACGTCGGGACATGGACGAGGAGGGTGGTTGGACCTTAAGACGCGCACGTGCTGGAGTACCACGTCCGCGAAGAAGAGCTTCAAACCGAGAGTATGTGTGTGTGAAAAAGCTCAATTATCTGACGTTAACCTTTTAACATTTTCTGCTACGCAGCACGTCTTGAAAGCTCTGAGCCACTGCACCAGCCTTGTCCAACCTTTGTTCTTTTTATGCTAGACGTGCAATTACCAATTGCACCTCTACACAACCTTTGAAGTTACACATTTCGCGGTACACTTCTCTCGCGTAAGGTTTTGTCAAAAAAACTGCCGCACACTTCTGCGCACAGTTACCGTAATCAATTTCATCGTCAATAATAGACAAGTCGATGGTAATGGTTTATGGTACTTAATGACGTAAGCAAGTTACAATTGTTAACAAAACATAAAAGAATATTTTCGTCCAACAATAAGGTAGCCTGTCCTCGGACCCCTCGGTTATTAATGATCAACTACGTTTTCTTTCGGCTCAACTGTATGGGTTCTTTCATTCTTTCATTTTTTTTTTTTTTCAACGTCTTTACAAAGAGTTGAAAAACTGATGAATTTTTCGTGAAAATACACACAAATCCAATAATATATCCTTGATACGGATGAAAAATTTGTCTGAATCCTGAGCCAAATAATAAATGTCTTTTGGTTTTTCTATTTCCAGGGTTGGCACAACACCGCTTGGGCAGTGACAATAGTTTTTGCGGTCGGAAGCTGGATCGGGCGTGTTGGCCCACGACCCGCCGGTGGTCAGTCTTCTCTTTCCTCTTCAAGGGAGAGATTAGAAACGGTACGACAAGTGCTGGCAGAAGTTCCTCTCATAGATGGTCACAACGACCTACCATGGAATATTCGAAACTTCGTTCACAACCAGCTTGCAGAGTTTGAATTTGACACGGACCTTCGCCAGGTGGTACCTTGGAGTAAAAGCGCCTGGAGTCAGACTGATTTACTCAGACTACGTCAGGGCATGGTCGGTGGACAGGTCAGTGACGTTCTACGATATTTTTATATTCATTGAAAGAAAAACTATCGGAAAAAGTTAAAAAATTTTATGCGGATGTTCAAGTGGGATTAGAAACGAATGATAATATTATTTCGAAAACTAATTAAAAATGACTAATGCGCGATTATAGTTTCAGAAATAATCGTATTGCTGCACGTAAGTTATATGAGCTACGAAGTAGCTGCATTTTAGCGTCTCACTTCTCTCTATTCTCCAGATTTATAACTAGATAAATCTTTAAACCGAGAATTAAAGGCGGTCTATCGACAATAAATTCTGCAGCAGAGGTCGATAAGCCATCTCCTCGAGCTGCCGCATTCACTGAGAGTTTTCGTGCATTTTGCAGGACTTGCGCGCTAGTGTACAGACAAAACCATTTTGATAGCCGATCTTTCTCTTTATTCTCCGTCTCTGTCTCTCTCCCTGAGTCATCACTATAGTAAATTCACTAATCGTTACCAATGCATATAATTTTTATTTTTTCTTCAACAATTTCATCCCTTAATAATCATACAGTTTTTTTGAAACTCGAAGAACATTTTGAACCTTAAAAGTATCTTGTTTTGAAGACTACTTCAGCATGGAATTGTGACAGAAACAAAAGACATTCTAAAACTACATAGAAATGCACGTAGCAATAACATGCCAGAGATCCTATAGAGATTTTATAAATGCAACTTTGCAAGTTTTCGGTACATCAAGATTGGCAACAGTATTATTTCGTGAAGCGATCGGTCGTCGGGTTACTTTATTATATAGATGGGTTCACAAACCTGTTAAATCATAGAATCAATACAAGAATTCTGAGATATTCGCTGTTCAGCGGGAGCAAAGAGGAAGTTGTAACAAATGTTCCATTTTCACATTGAATTTATCGAATATTCGACTGCATTATTTAACTCATGCACTTCGCGAACTGTACGGCTTACACACCATGTGAAAAATATTTACGCTTGTTTCGTTTTTCGAACAAAGATTATCAGAGTAAAAAATATCGACAAATTATGTAATAGCATTAGAACTCCCACGCTGACAAAAAACTCGGGCTTCAATTCGCGGTCTATTTTCTATATACGGTGTGTCAATAATTTACACGATAAATATATGGCTTCTTATCAAGGTAACGCGTGGAAAAACTCTTGTAATTGCATTCTGGAGCTTATTTGATAAAGAAAAGTTGATGAAACTGGTTTTAGTTACAAAGAAAAATAAGATTGTTATTACACACCTTAGGGTATGTGAACACCACTTACCTCAGATATATGTAATAAAAGTGTACATATATGTATAGCCCCACGCATAGTGCGCGTTACATAGCACGTATGCGTTGGTATATCCCGTAAATATTGGAAGAACATAGTTCGCGAGTCGAGAGTTCGCGGAATGATGCCAAAGTTTACGAGGCAGGCGAGAGGAATTGGGAAGTTCTATAGAAACCCTGCGGCAGAGTACAACTGTTCGAAACAAATGAAACGATTTCATATAAGACGGAGCCATGTCAAAGTTCAAGAATGGGTTGGAAACGAAGTAAAGGCAAAAGTCTGCCAATTTTATAACAGAATTGCGCAATTAGTTTCACTTATTTTACTAGCATTATCGGTTTTAATTATAAAACAGAACTTTAAGTACTTCGGTAATGATCAATTATCATTTTATTAATCAAAAACTGGTCAAAATTAGGCCTCGCAATGGTAAAAGCTGACAAACAGGGTAAGAACCTCAGAGTTGAATTGGGATAAAAATTCGTGTTCACGAATTTGAAAAGTTCAATATTTGACAATACTATGTTGTCTTTAATCAGCAGTGAAAATGCGAAAGCTTTTAAGCTCTTTCCATTAAAACTTGTTAGTCGAGATCTGGACAGCCTTGTCATCGGTTTGGAATCAATATACACGCATTATAAATTCCCACCCTTCCCCCTCCCGACGCCAAAAAAAAATCCAGCACCGGCATTCGATGGGTAAGAAAATATTCGTCGTATTTTAAAGAGAAAAATTTTATACTGTAACAAAGTAAAGCTAGGTCGCAAATTCTATAGACAACCCAAGCTTTTTGTTCTGAGGGAAGACAAAAGATTCGCACATATCATAGCAAACGAGGACGACTAGCAGAGTAATGGAGCTAACAGTGGCATTCATTGCGCCGCCTTAATTCTTGAACCCTTTCGAAAGCTCCACAAAACTGGGTCGCTTGATCAGCACTAGAGCAGCGTTTTCCTTTCCATCCATGAGCACTTGATTGCCCTCCGACTCTTATTTCTACTGAAAAGTGCAATGCACTTCACCTCTATTACCGACGTCGACCGAACGTTTCTTTTACCTCAACCATACGGGCATATACTTTTCACTATGTGTAAGAAAATGATTCACGTATACAGGCGAAGACATTCAGGTATCGACTTTATACGCAGGATAATTTCGTAGCTGGTGAATAAAAAGAAGAAAATTATAAATATATTAAAACTGTCCTGATCTTAACCATTTTTGTATGAAATGTGGATATTGACAAAGTCTCGATTGAGAAAACTGGGTAAATTGCCTCGAATTCATGAATTTTACTAACTGATACAACTTCAGATTTGTCGAACAATTCGGCCTTAAAAAATTCGACCGTATATTTGATAAAATCCCAAATTTTTTCCTCCATCATTTATCCTGCATCGATTTTCTACAATTTGGCGAACTGCTTGTACTGCTGAATTGCAATCGATGAATCTCCGTCTTATAGTACGTTAACTCGATGTAGTGAGACTTTGCCAAGGAAAATTGAGCTTTAAATCGCATGACCTGCAGAACGCGAAAGTTTATGTCCTCAACGTGTACCGATTCGTTTTTAAAAAAAAAAAAACATTTGATTCACAGATCCGTGCAAAAAAAATAATTTGAGAAAGTTATGGAAATGCATCAACCGTTATAAATTCCATAGCTGCACGTCGGAACTTTTTAGACCAAAAAAAAAAGAAAAGAAAAGAAAAACCAAAAACTATAATAATGTCCTCATATGCATATATGGTAATCCAAACTCCGCTCACCAAGTATAATACCAGAGTCTCAACATTTGTATTTTTTAACCATTAATTTATTTATTATTTTTTTTTCATTCTATTCGTTTTCATAAATTGAAAATTTAGTTTCCCCCTAGCATGAAGTACACGTCATATTTCATACACGCGGTGCTGGTTATTGCTGCCATAACCTCTTTACATCACATCGCTTTTATCGTCAGTGTTAAAAAAAAAAAAAAGAAATGAGACAAAAAATAAAACAAAAGGTTTTCAATGTGTTTTGTATACGACTACTTCACAGTGGTTTCAATTTCGATTATAGACCAGCTGAAGATTTACCATGGGCCTTGATCTGCACGAGAGAATATTTTGTTTACTCGTAGTCTTGAATCGTTCGCAATGTATAGTTTGTAAAAGTGTTATATAAGATTAAAAATGATTACATGCGTTTATGAAAATTCATTTCATCGTAGAATGAATTGAATAAAAACAAAAGCTCTTGCGGTGTACAGCTCGTTTTCAGCGCTAGTAAATTAAACATTAAATCCGTGACGGATTAGAATTCAATATGAAGTACGTACAGAATGCGCGGGATATAAAAAATATCAACTCATTCGTTCAACCTTTATTGTTTTAGGTATCGTGACTGATAAGAAATCCAATGATTTGAATTGGGACCACGCCGAGGATCACGCGCGTAATGCACTTTTCTGTAAATTGCGAATGATTGTTTTTCATTTCTTTTTTACCTGGTTCATTAAAACAAATTAATATAAACAGTACGAATTTGTTGTTTGATTATTTTCAATGCAACAGTATATTATGGCCACTTCACTTCTTCATAACTTCATGCCATTTGGTTCATTGACTGTTTTTTTTTCTTGACCAGAACACCGTGGGACAATTATTTCTCAACGATGAATTTACGACCGCGGGATCTCTGCCGTTAACGCGCCTAACCATCCGATCTCTAGAACCACCGAACATACCCGGTGAAACTATGCTCGTTAATAACAGATACCAATCCAGACAGATATTGAAGTTCATTACATTCTCGAGTAGCTATCACGTTTATCTGTCTGTTATTACTACCAACTCTTGCGATAATCTGCAGGCACAGCTTGTCTTGCTGCAGATTAGAATAGGAAACTTGATCAATTGTGCTCCGTCCATCAAAATCCTGACTATACTATAGTACGGTTCGTGAAACACCTTCATTAAAATAACCACGATAACAAGAAAAAAGAACAAGACAAAAGAAGTTTGATAAAAAGATGAATAGATATTCACAGTGATAATTCTGCCTAATACGTTTCAGAATTCAGGGTTCATCAATTCACAAATCGATTAGAAATAAAATGCGGTTCGCGAATCGATTTACGATCAGAATGTTAGTAGGGAAAATGTCGTGTTTTTGTTTTGAATCTTTTTTTTTTCTTTCTTCGATTCCAGTCACTGAATAATTTACTAAAAACACTGAATAAATTCCACGTGACTCGAGACGTTTGCTAGACAATCAAAACAGTGTAGAATTCGTGAGAGAAACGAAATGAATATACACAGTCGAGGTAAAAAAGAAGTATAATAAATAATGCAAAACCATCTGGTATGTCTGATCGATGTTCTCGCGGTGCACTCAAGTACTCGTTGTTTTATTCAGAGCTACTCGAACGTCGGCGATTACTTTGTACTTTGCGCGATTACTTGTCACATCTGCGCAGAATACAATTCTCATAAATTTCCACATCACGCAATACGTTCAGCTAGCTTTTTTTTCTTTTCTATTTACCCAACAACAGCCTACATAGTTTTAGAAATTTGATTTCTGATTCGTTTGTATGAGTATTATATTTCAAAGAATTTCAAGTAACTATGAAACTAATCAATCGAACACCACTGGAGGGCAAATTTTTCAATCAATATCTATTTTCGAGTCCAATTAAACAGCTGCTTTGTCCTCGTCATGCCATTCAGACGAAAGCTGACGCGAAATTTCAGTGGTAAAATATTAAACGAAGTGCCTTCGTTAATTAAAGCTCTGCTGATAGTGGACAAACGAACGCATGTGTATGTATATGTCGGTTTGGAGATTGCTGAGGTGCATCAGGAAGCAGCCCCTTAAACCATGAATTCGTAAAGCAATTTCGATAGCGAAATCAGACAACCAACCCTCAGCCCCAGGCGTAATCTATTTCCGTTAGCGATCCAGCTATGGATACTCAAGATATTAAGGATTCGGTTCAGCCGAATACGAGCTACTTCATGATGCGAATTTCACTTCGACTAACACGTGATATTACCGATAATGAGACTTTGTTAAGATGCACATTCCAGATATTCAAACGCGAAATTGTGAAAATTTGACGTAACGCATTTTTGTTTTTCAGTTTTGGGCCGCCTACGTACCGTGTGAATCTCAGCATCTAAATGCCGTTCAGCTGACCCTGGAACAAGTCGATCTCATCAAGAGATTGATCGAAAAATACTCCCAACACATGCAGTTCGCCGCATCCTCGAGAGGTGAGTAAGACCTCCTTCTTATTATTTTTCATTTTTTCCAGTTCGGGTATATGAAAGGAACAATTTGTTCGTGGTTAGTTTTCTCAGTTTCTGAAATGATACCTTGAGTTGGAATGCAGACGCCCGTTCGTCGCTTTTTCATTTTGGGCAGAAAATTTTTTCAAACAGAATTATCGATCAGGGTTTCGTACGTTCCGTAGGCCACGGTCAAGGACGGATCAAACTCGCACAGATGTCCTTGTTCTTTCTCCCCAGTTTGCCCTACTGACGCCCCTATAACATGCGCACTCCAGAGGGAAACCAATGCCGCACATATATTTTCCTGCTATCGAGTCGGCTTTAAAAGCAATCACCCTATACACTTACCGACGTAATCGAAAGGCGAAACGTCGGGTTGATTTCCGACAAGGTTAAGCCCGAAATCGACGCCTTTCGTAGCTCTCCGCTGTTTCCAAATGAAATAAAATAAGAACAAAAAAAAAATGAATAAACAACGACTTGTTAGGTGGGCAAAAATGAATTCGTTAGACTTGAAGGAAGATTTCGAATATCGTTAAAAATGATGGTGCAGAAATTTTTCGTGCTCGATATGCGCTGAACTACCTGACCGCGTTAGCTTAGCGCTTCGGTCTTTCGACGTATACGGAGGAGATTCTCTTGTCGCATTTCCGTACTCGCCAAATATTTGTCTTCAGGTATTCTTCTTCCCCATTTCTTACGCGAAAGCGTCGCTCACAAAGTCGGATCAATTCCATCGCTCCGAAGAAAACTCGCCCCAGGTTTACGTGAAAAAATGTTTGTCCGTTATTTTTTTTTCTCTCTTCTCGCTATCATAGCAGAGAACTTTTTACTAAAGTAAACCACGCTCTCGAAGGTGTTACAGTCATCTAAGAATGCTGTTGATATCGATCCAAACTTGTTTTTCATATTTATTTCGTTATCGAAAAGAATAATAAATAATTTTGAAAAACATATTGAAGATAAATATAGCACTAGAAAATGTCAAAATTCTTGCCGTGGTATAAACTATACTTTGACAAGTTGCGCATGGGGTTGGTCACATACTGGTTGATGAAAAAGCTGAGAAATTTTGCCATCTTGTTTGAATGTTTTTTGTTTTAGTTAACTCTTTTTATTTCTTTCATTGCAACGTCTGGGAAATTTTATTAGATCGCAATCTTTACGACCGGTCGAGCATGGTCAAATTTAGGTGAGAGGAATTATGGGAAATTATTGTTAGATAATTGCTGAAGAAAATCCATAGCGCCGAATCTAAATTCTCTTGGCTGGACCAATATTGCATAAGTTTATTGGGTGTACATTACGTATGGTCAAGTTTCACCAAAGACGTTCGTTTCGGGTGCTAAAATTCTCTTCAAACTTCTCACCAATAGCAAATTCAGCGAAATTTACTAATAACCAATATTCTAACTATTCGCAAACACTATCCCGATGAACCGAAATACAAAATCTGTTGACTAATCCGCCCCAAGGCTGTTTCACCAAATCCAAACGTTCCAACAACCCGCGTTCAACTTCCGACACTCCTTAGGCCCCCAACTAATCCAACCCTAAAGTTTGAATCAATCCTCACACACAAACAAATTCTTACCCCAACATAACAAAACCAATTACAGAAATTTCTTCGACTCCCTATAACAATCGCGTCATATCAACATTATTTTAAGCTTTCTTTAACTTTCATGTGGAGGTGAATAGATTAACAAAAATACTCTGTTACATAGGTATGTGCCCGTAAAAAGCGAAAGAAACTTGGGTGTGTAAATCATGAGTGGTATGATTTTGCGAATATTTTTTCAAGAATACTGCTCGAGTAGGAGTTTCAGATTCTCAAATATCATACGATCTTCATCGTATAAGATTTTCGACGCATCGAGCGTACCAGGGAATTGCGTAGATATCTAACAAGGCAAGCGCAACCCTCTGCCAATACCATTTTCCTGACGAATCTACTTGGCCATTTTTAACCGCCGAATGGTGTTCCCAGTGCCTAGGGGAAATCATGATATGTATATATTTGTATATACGTGTATATATGTATCTTGTATTTTTTTTTTTTTCTATCCAAATTCCAGAAATCCTTGAGGCACACGGAAACGGAAGGATAGCATCCTTGATAGGAGTGGAAGGTGGACACAGCCTTGGTAGTAGCCTCGCGGTTTTGAGGACTCTTTATCAGTTGGGTGTACGATATCTGACATTAACGCACACCTGCAACACACCCTGGGCAAAAAGTTCTTCCGTTGAACAAGGAGACGGAGAGTCAGGTGAGTCGATATCACAATTTCCTCAATTTTATTTATTTTTCTTTATTTTCCAATCCGCCACGCTTCGGGTTCTTTTTTCGGCAAAAACGATGTTAAAATTCCTGTATAACTACCATTCGAGACTACGATGAGTCTGCAGTATAACCACAGCATATAGCCATATATATCTAAGGTAAATGAGATACGCACGCCGCTTTCTAAGAGGTTCACCTTTCAAACGCTTCTGACTTTGGAACTGTGACGCCTTTCCTAGCCAGAATTTACCCCCGCGGCCGTATCTTCCTCATTCCGCTCTCATATCAACCTTCACCCTTCACCCTCCCCTACTTAACCTCGGCCTCTGTGCTATTCCATAACCACCTCTTTGCCTTCTGCACCTTTGGGAATCATCGATCTTTCAGGAGCTGACTTTGATCGTGATACGGTTGGACTACTTCTTTGTCCTTGAGGAAAGGGTGGCTCGATCCTAGAGTCGAGTATTCCTGATGGCATAACTACCAGAAATTTCTCAAGGTTTTAAATATTCAAGGTTCAGTCGGGAGTAACTTCTCCGAAAATTCTTTCCTATAGCATCCAAAACTGAATTTTAGTGGAATAAAAAGAAAAAAACTGAAATGTCGAAAGAAAAAGAACATATATGGATAATATAGAAGGCTTCATCAGACGTACAACAAAGAAGAAAGAACATCTTGCGGTACTGATTGTCGGAGTCACGGAGCTCCGTCACTCTGAGGTGACGGTTAATAGAGTACGAAAACGTTAATATATTCATGCCGGCGTTATACAGCAAGCTACCCTCCGGGCTCGACGCACTCTCGTGGAATATGAAAGAGTACAAACGTACACAAAATGGTATCCCTGACGATCCCTCGCTTCTTCCGCATGTTTCGTCAGTCGATAAATTTTTATGATATATATACATATTTTTATTTTTCAGTCCTCTTTTTTGATATCTCTACCCATATATAACGCATGGCATATTTGTTTCTTTCAACAGATAATAAGCGTTTTTTTTTTCGTTGTTCAACATTACTATTTTTCTGGACCAACGATGAAAAATTGCTGCCGAAGATCGAACAAAGCTTCATTCAAATTTGTGGAATTGACGTGCTTTGAATGGTATTCACATGCATTACGATTGATTCGTGAACTTTTATTACGTATGTTTCAGGTGGAGGACTGACACATTTTGGTAGATCAGTAGTTAGGGAAATGAATAGATTAGGAATGCTCATCGACCTGAGCCATACAGCAAGAGCGACGATGAGAGATGCGCTTGGAGTGAGCAAGGCGCCACTTATATTTTCACACTCTTCAGCCTTTGCCATTTGTAATTCAACTAGAAATGTACCCGATGATATATTAAAACAACTGGTGAGTATAAAGATGTTCTTTCTTTCACATGAAATTGCTTCGCTTTTTTTTTCTTTTTTTTACTTCAAACTGGAATATCGTAAGAAAAATGACGATGATGAATTGCAAAAATAATCGTTGAAAGAAGAATTAATATTCAACTATATGATCTTCAAGCTACTGCTTATAAATAGTATAGCAGCAGATTAAACAGACTTATTCGTAGCTAGTTACTCTGTATACTATTTTCGTTGGCGAGTTTCCTGGTAGCGCTAGATGAATGAGATTTGAATCTCCGCACTCTGAACAGTCTGGATTAATGATCCTGAGGGGAATAGGTGAAGATTAACGGCAACCACGAACGATGCACTTAGGTATTCCTCCAGTCTTCGGGTAGATTTTTTTTCCTCGAATCAAGTGTGCATGAAATTGGACGTCGCTGTTTAAGAGACAAGGTGATTAGTGAACGTGGTAAAATACCGTACACTCTTTACACCGGGATCACTTTCGGACGAATTGTTAGCACGATCTAAAGCGATATATATACAACGTAATATAATCAGCTTTCTCAAACAACAAAATATCCCGTTAGGAAAGCTGTAAACGAGTAGAAAATGGGCTCCGGACTCGTACGACGAGTCCTAAAACTTTCATCATTCATAACATCAAATTCAAAACAAAGTGTGCTCACTATAGAACTCCCTTCTCGTTAATTAATTCATGTCGGGCTTACGAGCTGTGAGCTGTGGTAAGAAATATTCTCATTCACAGAACGGAATCGCTGTTGTTAATAATAATACTTGCTATGCATAGCGCCCCAGCAAAGTACGAGGGGTGAGTTATTCTTTTTTTTTTTTGTCTTTGTTCTTCTTTTTTCTTTTGCTCTTTTCTTCTTCGTTTTTTTGTCCCATTTAGAAAAAGAAGAGCAAATGAGAACTGCATCCGCCTAAACACCGCCCCAAATGAGCTCGGAAAATGGCGAACCGAGGGTTAAAACCAGAGCGTGGAATTTTTTTCACCCCCCTTCTCCCCTTCTTACACCCCCGGCCACCACTAAAGTGAAAGATAATTACCCAACTCGGGTGCTAGAATCCTAGAGGCTGGAGTTTAAATGGTTTCAAACAATTACCACGGCCAATTTCTGTCTATTACTGAGTTTTCTGCTCCATTAGAGTCTCGGAAAACCTTCCTTCTCTTTACGTACTCAACGAGTGAACTGCCTTGAAATCATCCACTGCGCCTTTCCATTCGTGTAACGACTCTTAATCTTCGACTGTTTTCGACTTTGGCCATCACGATCATGCAATGGCTGACTCGAAGACATAACAACGTAGGTATCCGTGATCAGGCCTCGAGTGTTCAGATCACCCTTACCACTTGAAATTAGGGTTCGAGGTCATTCGGAATTCAAACAATTTTTTTTCACTTTGGTTTCACAGGGTTGGGGTCCGAGTTTAATTTTAGTCAGTTAATTGCGAGCTTTACTGGTATCACTTTTTCTTATGGTTTTTTCTCTCCTTCTTTTTCTTTTTACAATTATGTTAAGCTCATTACTTACTTAGCTCACCCCTCTCAATTAAAGCGATCGATATACCTTGAACCTTAGGAATTATTTTTGGAGCATGGTGATGATGAAGTATACATCTGTGTTACATAGTGGTGTTGAAAAATGTGAAATTAAAAACTTTATTCCAACAATTTTGATTTAATTTAATTCTGCGGTTCCGGGGCTGGGGGATGAGGGCTACAATTTTTGGTCACAAACCTTCGGGTTACGATCTCGTAGTCCAACTTTAGCACAGCTGTAACCTTATATGTCCTTTCCTGCAGAGACGTACGCCTCGAGTGTCGTAAAAAATATAGTATATCCTGGAGTATTTTCCTAGCGAGTTATGAACCAGAGTACATATACTATATATACACTTGCTCTTGCACGGACTTGTGTATAATACATGATATATGACGTATAGCTGACGGTCGTATCTTTTTTTCCTTCAGTTTTTTGGTTTTTTCTTTCATTCTTTTTTCGTATCCACACTCTAAGAAATGAGAATCGTTTCGACGCGTCTACTTTACTTAAAGAATTTTCCTTCCGTTTTCGTGGTGCTCATGTCATCTTCTAATCCCGAGATTCCCTGATCCTCGGGTAATACGCGGAGAGCAATATCACCCTTTCTGATATTATTTCTACGAAACGTCACATCCACAATTACGGTTGTATGAACAGACAACAGTCGAGATATATAACGTAGTCCCTATTTTATATATAAAAAGAATATCACCTCTGCGGATTTTTATTACACCCAACGTATATAGGTACGCTTTTATTATACGTTTGATGAAATTTACAAGCTTGAAAAATTTTACTAACTATTTTTTATACCGCTGTAGGTTATAATGTGACTGAAAAATAAATATAACGTAACAGATTCTCATTATAACATCCGTCATACGTACGGTCGGGACAAGGTAAAATAAAAAAAATACAAACAATTGTTGGATATGAAACAGGAGATGAAATTCGGGAATATTTTTCACGGATTTATACAAAAAAACAAAAAGGACTCGCTCATATTTATTGCGTCACCAACACATTTTAAGGCATCCGAGATGCAACGAAATTTTGGAATCCGAACGGGTTTTCTATAACAACAATAACAACAATAGCCGGGGAGCTGACTTCGAGTGGATTTGTAACAACGCTATTTTTATGTGGACGTAAACTGGTTACCAAATGAAACAAAGTAATTCCGTGTACCGAGAGGAAACTGATTGACGACCATCTTTTGTTCACCTGAAAATCCCGTCTCAGAGGGCAGGTGGAGAATATGAAAATTTTGCTCGCTACTGCAGTCTATCGTACGATTCCCACAATGCAACGGACGCGAACGTGCGGTAGCAATTCATTGAATATAATAAATGAATGTTTGTTGTAGTGAGTCTGATTATATAGAAGGAACTCCCAAAGGTACCGTCGTCCTTGTATATACCACCCCATGGCTATTTACTTCGCCAGTCTTGGAGCCATTTTCTTGTATACTCATTGTCAGTAGCCAATGGACATGAGAGACACACACGAAACACGTGACCTTACTGCTAAGGTAAAAGTTTGATAGATATGCTCGTCCGTTGAGCTAGCTGGCTCTGGGCACATTTACTTTTCAATCCATTACACCCAATTCTGCCTCTCGAAATTCGAATGCAGTCAGAATCGTGCTATTATTGATTCGGAACCACAGGAAACTTCCTTCTGCAAGCGGCTTTTCCTCCAACATCGCGTACAGTATATATCATACCGTATATACGTATATAGTCGCGCCCATTTTCAGCTACTGTATATTTTCAGAAATTCATGCCACGTGATTTCTACTGCAGTAGCGCTATGCGAAACTCACGTTTACAATTAGGAGTGTGATATTCGCTATGGTATTTTACTATGTATGATATTTCAACGAGATTAATTTTCTACGGCGACAATTACTCGTAGCGCTAAAGACACCGTTAAACGTTATAACGACCTCGAACGGGTATACGTATACCTTATACTGCACGTTTAGAGAGAAAATTTCATTATTTTATTATTATTCACGAAGATCCGCGAGCGTTTCATGGTTGGATCTTAATGTCTGAAGGTATCAAAAAATATGATATTCAGGCGTAAAAAATATATTTTATTGAAATTCTTGTCACGTATGTTCTTCGTTTTCAATCCATCCGTTATTTCATACATGTAGATATTAATCTGTACAAATAAAGTTCGAAAAAAATTTTGCAAAACTTTCGTTGATCAGCCAAAAGCCTGGTGGTGTATCAGTGAATGCGATATGTGGTACTAAAAATGCTAGATATTCATTTTGTAAATTCAACATCCTGATAGCTCCAGCGAGCATAACGAATATATGTATGTCTTCCGCTAGAAAAGCAGTGTGCATAGTGGTAAGAATCCCATTTGTGTCAGACATCACATAGTGCAGTCAGAAAAGTCAGTCGAAACGGACCACTTTGTCAGGCGGTAACCGTTCTTATAGAGTATATAGAAAGGAGGTCTCTGAGCTGCAACATTTTCACAACGTTGATACGTCCATCATGTATACTCTTAAAACAATTGAATCTTATTCTACTGCAAAGTAGGTTGCGAAAACAGTTTTCGCATATTCATGCTTTGGCAATGTTGTTCTTTTTTTAGTTTTTGTTTCTATTTATGAGGGGATCGTTATTGCGTGAGCAGCTCATCCGTTGGAATTGATACAGAGGGAAAGAGAGGAAAAAATAAACGCCATATTGTAGAAAATTTCGTATGAAATCAAAATGGATGATGAAATAAAATGTGAATAATTTTTGTGAACGGAAAAAATGGTGAGATAATTGTTATTGAAGTGTATTTTATTTTTGATTATTCACAGGCTGCGAACGGAGGTTTGGTGATGGTAACATTTTACAATTATTTTGTCAAGTGTGGACCACAAGCGACCGTATCCGACGTTGCCGAGCACATTTATTACGTGAGGAACCTCATCGGGGTGGATCACATAGGCGTTGGTGGCGATTTTGATGGAATTAACAAGTGAGAACTGCGCTATAAATGAATTTGAATATTTATGATTCGTATTACTATTCCACTATTTGTCCTAGTATTTCTCTAATCAATATGCTTGAAAATTGGAATTCCAATGCATAATAATCGGTATCTTATCGCATCATTGGTACGCAAGTAGTTCAAGAACGAATTAACTCGTCAAACCCGGAATATATCAAATCGCAAATATTTTTCATTGGGTAACAAGTACTTTTTTTTCAATAAAATCTCGGGAACACTGTGACGCATTTTGATGATTCTCAGGCAAATTTGAATGAAGAAATTAACATTCCTGTGATGAAAGTTTTTCGAAACTATATATATGTATATATATATTTTTTTTTTTATTTTTCTCTTCGCAGAACACCCAGGGGGCTGGAAGATGTTTCCAGGTATCCAGAACTCTTTGCCGAACTTCTTCGGAGCGGTAAATGGAATGTCCTTGATTTGAAGAAAGTCGCCGGGCTGAACTTGCTTCGGGTACTTAGAAAGGTATGTGTATTGAATAATAATCACAAGTAAAAGTGATCCATAAAAATTCATATACGCTCAAAAAGGAACAAAGTTCACGGATAAGCGAACAATTCGTTGATTTGAATTGCAGGTTGAAAGCGTCCGAGATGACATGAGGACGGCGGGTGTGATGCCGGCGGAAGAATTTCTGGATTCACCAGACACAACGGGTAGTTGTGCCCTGGATATAAATGCGGTTCAAAGGGTGATGGAAGTCTGACCGCCGCCTTCTGAGGCATCCGGGATTTGTTTTGTCAGCAAACCTGCAGCGCTCGTGGTGCTCGTTCTATGCTCAATTCTGAACACTTTGTAACCTGCGACTTATATTTCCAGCTCAACTACCAGGGCGCAAGCAATTTGGCGCCGTCTAAAACTTTTGCGAAATCATTTTGAAACGAATGGTTTTCGTTAAAAATACAGTCACTGTATAAGCTGACTGGTGGAAATTGTGAACATTGTGCAAAAGTACGTTGAATGAAATATGTATACTGAAGAAAAATCGATCTCGTTTCTACCGAACTTTGTCAACTATTATATGTACCTACATCGTGAAATGATGCTTCGAGCGAATCATTGGCTCATGTAGTTTGGCAAATCAATATCAACAGATCCAATTCACACATGTTACCTCTTGTTATCTCATTTACTGACATTTTCAGAATACATTGGATTGATTGAACAATGGGCCATCGTCAGCTATTGGCAAAACAGACAAACAACACGCGAGTAATATCATCGACTGTAATTTACGATCGATTAAACGTAAATTCAATATCACTTCTGTACACTTCACATCAGTGCTCTGCGTGAATTCCGATATTGAAAATTTTGCGAGTAATAAAAATTGAAAAAACTTTTCACGTATGACCCTATGGGAGGTGTTTAATTTTACGAAAAACTTTCGGTTTTAGTCGAGGGTGGACCCTGCAGGGTCTGATTATGATCGTCCCGTAAAACCGAATGGAATTTGTTATGGATATGCGGCGATTTTCCCACAGAGTACACGATGAAATTTTTGACAGTTTATTGTTTGAAAATATTCAATTACTTCAACCGTTTGTTCAGCTTTGGCAGTGATTATCTACTTGACAGGTATTTTCGACCGTCCACAAAAGTTTTCTGAAACAAAATTTATTCGCATCTCTGTAACCCGTCATGTTCACGTCATGTTCACATAATCCAGGTGTCCAGTTACATGCGATGCTTGTTTTCTAGCTAAAAGGCAATAAATTTTTAGCATTGATTATAACTCGGTAATCTTTTTCTCACTGAATCAAAAATCAAAAACTCTATTTACACAGCACTGGAATATATCCTGCTTATCATCACATGGATTCTAATTTACTTTCAACGCGCATTAGACTACCAGAATGTTGTCTCAGTGACAGAAGAGCAGGGTGATAAACAACTGAAAATGTTGCTTTTGATGTGAGTTTCACTTTCCTACCAATTAATTTCTTGTACGTACGTCGAATTTGCGAATATAGAGCTAAATTCGCTACCCTGGAAATGGATGAATTATTAATGTGATAACGTAAGTAAGATATGAAGTAAACTAACTACAGATCTACTATCGGTATAAATCAATTGTCAGTTAATGCGTCGATCGTGTGACTTGCGCGTCTCGATAATTTCTAAGAATTTCAAAAAGAGAAAAAAAAAAATCAAAATAAGACTATCACCACAATTAAATGTATAAACAAAGACGAAACGATGGTAATTTTAACGTTCTAGTTAAATTACTCTATTAGGAAACTATTAACTTCCCAGCACCAAAAATTACGACACCTCTATCAGGTCCTCAAAGTTAGATAGAAAGTATTATAACTATAGCCATGATTTTTGTTTCAATCACTGATATTTCACACTTTTGTCTTCAAAATAGTCTCATAGATCAGAAAAGAGGAAGGAAACACTGTTCATTTAATGTTGAAAAACTGATATATTCTATTTAATTATTGAGGATCTAATGCCCCTCTGCGTCTAGTGTGCACTTAAGAAAATAGTGCGTAGTGGGATAAATCTTGCCTCTGACATCGTGATAGGAGAATTAAACAGAAACTACGCGGTGTAAAATCTGAGGCCAAAATTGTTGCCTACGAACTATAAAAGCCACCCTATCTTCATAGGGTGGCTAATAAATATATAGAGACTATCAAATACCGTTATACCTCACTGACGGATTCTATAAATAAATGTTTCTATTGTAACAAGTTTACTAATTATTCACCAGCACCCTTAACCCGTCCGCCCCATTTCGTCTACATGTCACGACCCTCTGTTCTAGGAACTCAATGAATACTAATTAGCGTTCCTCCTCCGAAATCAGAATATTTGATGAGCGACGCACCTAAGTGGAAGTCAATATCGTCATGAAGTTAGAAGCAACTTATATGAGGTAAACATTTTTTTAATAGGTCAACGGCAAATTAAAATAAATTTCAACATTAATTAAAATTAATTAAAAATGTTCTAACCAATATGAAATAAAGTAACTAACAAAATTATTCATCAATTTTGATACTCCTTATTCTAATGAAATATATACTGAAAAATTTCAGGTATTATCAATTACAAACATAATTTTGCCATGTGGTAGACTTCTTCTTTTTTATGTTCAATCATCGCAACATAATTAATTGCTAGTGAAGAAGACACCCGCTGTTACAAAACACCTGTTGTCGGTGACGTAACTTTATTCGCAAATAGCTCAGATCAATAATTTTAATTCATTGTTATGACTCGATTGATAATTTTTTTTTTTTTTCTTCTGATAGTCTACCAATGTTGACTACTGGCCGCGTGTAGATAAGGCGATGATAATGTGTTGTTGAGACTGAAACGAGTTCTTCTGCGCATCATTCTGCAAAAGGATATTCACACAATTAATTATAGTTTGGGATTAAGAAGAATCTTTTGAAAGATATACCGAAAGGTGAGAAAGCTTGATGAAATATCCAATGATACACTTTTCTACGTTCTCATTCGATATCTACTGGTCACCGGGGTCTCCTGCAACAGCATTATAACGTTATCATTTAAGATATCGCTATCGATGAATTTATCTCATAAAAGTCACTTCATTCGAGAAACGATATTACGCGGTGTATAGAAATAAAACATTATGGTATCAATATATTTTAGATGAGACTGAAGTGAGATAAACCATTGCCATGTATTTTTACCGTAAATCCCTTCTCTGTGCACTTCCAGCTTTGTCTGATCCACATGACTTTTTAATGTGCAGCTCGCTTTGCCAGTAACTCATGAACAGTAAAACAGTATATTTAGAGTGATTATCTAAACATCAAGTGCAAATTATCAGATTAGTTTTCTTCTTGTTAGTTTCGTGTTAATGGTTTTTGTGATAAGTCGTATACACTTTTGAATTTCAACCAAAAGTGAATAAGTGTCAATAATTTTTCGATCGCCACCATGAATTTGACGGTATTGGAGGCCAAGGTAGTGGCCATGGTCATAACAGGGGTGGGAAGTTTCATTATCGGAGTATTTCCTGCTTGTTTCACAAGCCGAGGTGGAGAACGGAAGCTGCTTTTGTCCGCACTGTTATGTTTCGGTGCTGGTGTCCTATTAGCTACCTCGATGTTGCACATGCTTCCGGAAACGAGAGATTCTCTTTCGGAATATTCCGAGCTTGTTTTCTGTGGTGGTTTTCTATTGCTCTATATGGTAGATGAAATAGTGCACCTCATATGGGGTAAGGTCATCGATCAACCACCGGAATTGCATTCGCATGAATTCGGACCAGGCCACAAACAAAACCGCACGTGAGTCCTATCATTAGGAATTTAGGGAGAACGCCAAGAACAAAATCTTGGCCAAAACCCTCAAATAGTTTGAATCAAGCGTCAGCTTGTATTCTGTTTTTACAGCCACAGTATCCGGAATAGTAATCCTTCCATCGTTCACGGTCTTGGTCACTCTCACGCTTGTACAAAAAATTTGCATCGTATCCACGGTGATACTTGTACTGCTGCTGGTTCGATTGCCGTATCTCACTTGGCTCCAAGCGCCCCCCATGATATCCTGGAAGAAAATTGCGAGCCAAACCTTAAGAGTGACATTGGTTACCTGCAGCGCCGTGGACATCAATTTTATGGAAGTATACCAGATGTTCGATCTTCAGCATCGGATATCCCAGCGCCTTGTTGCGATGAAGAAGGAACGTTACTTTGCCATGGAGCACATGCTGAACCTTGTAGTAATACAAATTCAGGTTTAGCCGGTCTTCTAATGGCCCTGACATTACACGCGATTTTGGAAGGACTTGCCATTGGTCTGCAAAATGAAACCCCTAAGGTTTAACTAATATGTGCTCATACAACTTGATTGTATCTCAGAATTTACGCATTTTTACTCCATCTGATGGGATTTTTTTAGGTACTGATCCTCGTAGCAGCGGTTGCATCGCATAAACTAGTCGTAGGATTTTGTCTTGGTGTCGAGCTTGCAGCAACTGCTGGTTCATTTGTACGGCACTTAATTGCCATCGCTGTATTCGCCGGTGGTTCGGCAGCTGGAATCGGAATCGCGATGGTGATCACACAGGTAAACATAATTCAATGCCATCATTGTAAAATTTGTCGGTTACTGAATTATCATTTCGTGTGGTCGCCTATTTGTAACAACTTAGATTGTTACTACGTCGTATAATGAAAGAAAATAAACAAATCACAATCGTATTATGCATTGTAGATCAAAGAAAAGTGGATAGTAGATATCCTATTACCAGTTCTACAAGGTATAGCTGGTGGATCGCTACTCTATGTAACTGTCAGCGAAGTTTTACCCAGAGAAAGAGCCAGGTGGCACAGAACCACAAGACGCATAGCAGGAATCACACAGTTTTTCTCCGTCCTCTTTGGTTTTTTGTTCATGTATATCCTCAGCAAGTACACAGGTGAAAACAATAGATCATAGTTTAACGATTAAAATTGACAGGCTTTTTTTTATATTATTCGAAATTTTATTATAATATTTCTGTTACAGAGGCAGCCCACGCTGCGAGTGTTGGTTACGAAAAACCGTAAGGTTTGTTACAAAGTGACATGGATGGAATTGAAATTACTCAACTGGAGGACAATTTTGGTCGCGAAGATTTGGTTTCCGCTAGTAAAACTCCAGCTATTGTATAATATCTCACATAATTTTTTACACTATAGTAAATAAAATACAAAATTGATTATTATCTTTATTTTCATGTTACAATAATGTCAGCAGCCCGCTCCGCCATGGCAATTATGACAGAGTTGGGTGTTCCTGATACCGGAAATGGTAGGATACTAGCATCCATAATCCTGAGACCATCGACTCCGATGACCCTATAGAACGAATGAAACGATTATTAAGTTTATTTACTGAATATACCTCGTCCTGTATACGTACCTCAAATCTTCGTCCACGACTGCGCTGCTGTCGTGATTCTTGCCGATCTTACACGTCCCACCAGGATGATGACTGGTCAAGCCTACGGTTCTGGTTAGACATTCAGTAAAATCATGATTCGCGTAATCCTGTGGCCAATTACTACATTCCTTCAATTTAGGAACGTGTGCCGATGTACCCAGATCAACAAATCCCGTTGTTTTCAGCGTTTCCAGGGCTAACTGGATTGCTGCATAAAATTTTAAAGTTTTCAGAGTGGAAACGATTTAAGGAAAAGGGATAGATTTATCTTTTTACCATTATGGGTACAGTCGATGTCGTAGTCGCTCTCCAGGTACCCAGGATTAATGATTGGCGAATCTGATGATTCATTTGATCTCAAAGTTATGTTTCCACGACTTTTTGGTTGCAAACAATTGGTCAAGTATATAAAACCTTCTAGTTTTGGATCGGCGTAGGACGGGAATACAGCCCTGAAAGTCTAAGTCCAACAGAAAAATTAGAAAGCTTCGAAGAAAAGGAATCAAATTAAGTAATTTTTGTACCGAGGTGTGAAAATTCGCAATTTCTTTTAGCAGGCCTTCATCGACTGTTCCCATTCCGAAAAGTACGATTCCACTGTGTCCTGATCTTCCCGTACCAACGATAGCATTCGACGCTAGCATACCTGCAGTAAGTTCAACATCAACGAAAGACCTACTTTGCTCGACTGTACGCTCTGCAGATATTATTATTTGAACAATTACCATTGCCGAAAACGAAATACTTAAAGATCTCATTAAGGGATTTTAACTTGTTCAAAGTCACGCTTACAGGTGCTTTAAGATTTACATAAATCGGGACGTTCAGATGATCGTACAGGTTTTTTCCAACTTGTTCATGCTGCTTTACGACTGGTATCTGAAAATTGAAACATGGAAAGTATCTTTCAATATTGCTCATTTGATTTCAATTTTTCGAACGTCAAAACATCGAAAATCGGTGGAGCATTGAATTTCATGACAATTAATCTAGAGATATTTTCACTCACATGATGCTTTCGGAGCTCATGCACTGGCCCGATACCGGACAACATTAATAACTGCGGGGTGTTGACTGCGCCACCGCACAAAATTATTTCTCTGTTTGCCATTATCCGCTCCACTTTGCCACTTGAGTATTTAACTTGAATTCCTTCAGCCCTCAATTTCGTGAATAGAATCTGAAAAAACAACAAACAATTGTTTCACCCGATTAATGATAGCAGAAATGGCGATTGCTGTAATATAAGTAATTGAACAATTAAAGCGTACAAACTTTTGTGACCAACGCGTTCATCAATATATGTAGATTTTTTCGATTCCAGGCCCTTCTTAGGTAAGCATGATAACTACTCCATCGCGCACCTTTTTTCAAGGTGCTGCTTGCCAGAGAAAACGTTGCGTTTTTGTGCGCGATTTCAATTCCAGATTTGTGAAATGCCCTAGCTAACTTTTCTTCAGCTGATACTACGGTAATGTTTATTATCCCTTCTACTCGTCGAAAGTATGGCAAGAGATTTTCATACGACCACTTTGCTGGCCAGCGTGAGTAGTCTTCTGGTACACCGAACGAATGAAGTATGTAATTCATCTGCCCACTCCCTCCTAGGCCTTTACCTCTAGGCCAAAATTGTTTCTGTTTAAAAACCGATGGTGATTAGAGTAAATTGCAGAAATGATGCCTGAAATACATCGGAAGAAAGAAGATTTTGATTTTAAACGAAACTTTTGGAAATTACATTCCTTCGTTTAAAATTATTCATCAATTGAGATCTAATCGGGTAAATTTTTCTCCAAAAAGTATTAGCAAAATCATGGAAGATACGGAATATCAACTGAATGACGAAATTTTTTCACAACTGACATCACTTTATCGGGTATTGATATTTGATTAGGTGATTGTATTCATTATACTTGGTGACGAAGTCCTCTTGAAGAATATTCCTGAGAATCTGTTGCATATGCCCAGTCTGAGTTAGTCCTTTGAAGTAGAGGTGCTGCTAGGGGGATGGAAGAGTGCCATTTGAAGTATCCCCCGGCTTCTACTAGTAAGACAGATACTTCCTTTGATTCTGATAGCCGCGATGCAATTACACATCCTGCTGTTCCAGCTCCGACTTAATTGGGACAATTATTTTATTATACTGTACCCTTTACAACTTCACTACTTTGCGCACGGATATGATATTTACCTACTATGTAGTCGTAATTATTTTTGGGATACTGTACGATACTAGTTGGTTCAGTGAGATAAAAATTGTAAATCAATGAAACTATCAAGCAAACTAAAGACAATAACACAAGATTCCACATTCCTATCTAAGAACTTTATCACAGTTTTTCTATTGAAATGTTGTTAGATGAAGTTTTAAATGAACTAATGAAACTGCACGTGTTCTTTCCGGTGCGATACTATCAATCATCATGAATCACAAGGCTGTATACAAATATATTGTACGCATTATTATTAAATTACTACAAGAAATCAATACTCAGGTCCCTAATCTTGAGAATTCAAACATACCGCTTGACCGAATAACGACATCTGTCGGTTGTACCAAAAGAATGAGTATACGGCATTTCTCTACCACATGCGAATTCTTGCCCGTCGTGATTTGCCAGCCATCTTCGTTCAATCGCGCGTATTCTCGCTCCTCTGCTTCAGTCGTTTACAAGAGACCAAGCTAAAATGCGTATTGAAAATTGTTACTTTTGTTCATCCCGAATTTATCCGGGTCACGGAATTCAATTCGTTAGGAACGATTGCAAGGTAAGTCATGAAATTCTGTTATTCTAAGTGAGCTATCAATTCGGTAAGTACGATTAAATTGTCAGTCTCTTAAACACGTGCTTTGCTTGACAGAAGTTTGAGGTTAAATGTTTTCAAACATCTTGTTATGTTGGAAAAAACCAATTCTCTATTCTCAATAGTAACATCAATTTTGCACTGATGATTCTACGTCGTTACTAAATGAACTTTGTTATTCTTTACAGATATTCAAATTCTGCAGATCAAAATGTCACGCAGCTTTCAAGAAGAAGAAGAACCCAAGGAAGGTTAAATGGACAAAAGCATACCGCAAGACAGCTGGCAAAGAATTGGCTGTAGACCCAGCGTTTGAATTTGAGAAGAGGCGAAACATACCACTCAAATACAACAGAGAATTATGGACAAAGTCTGTTGAAGCTATGAAAAAGATAGAGTCGATTCGACAAAAGAGACAGAATGCATACATCATGCAGCGACTGCGAAAGGGACGTGAACTTGAACAAGACAGAGACGTCAAGGAGGTACAACGTGACTTGGCATTGATTCGTTCACCAGCTGCAGGACTCAAACAACGTAAGCAGCTTGAAGAATCTGCTGAAGAGAGTAGTAGAATGGAGGCCTCGGATACAGAGGAAATGGAGGCCGAAGAAATTGTTCTATGAAGTGCTTCATTCATTGCGTGAGATAACGAGATTTTAATTAAGTTCTACACTTTCCAGCTTATGATTCAGTAACGATTGAATCATTTGCATGGTATTTTATGAATTTGGTTTTCAAGTATAAGAAACTCATCATTGGCAACCAAGCCGAGTTACTTACATAACACTGCAACAGCACAATTAAAGCAACTCTTTCTTACTTGGTCAAAGTGACATACGTTGTGTAAATAAATATATATTTAAAAAATGCATTTATTTCAATCTATTTTCAAAATAGTCGTAACATCTCTATTGCATCTCTATAAGTTATAACTCGATACATTATAATATTTCAAAAATAGCGTTTTACATCACAGATTTATATCATGGTAATTTTCAGTTCATTTAGTGTACTTAGAAGATTTTGTGAGAGTTATCTGCTCAGCAAACCCCTGAATTTTATGATGGTTACTTTGTTGCTGGTAGCAGCAATCATATACTGTTTGTTGGGACGTTCCATTATATCTAATACAATTAATGCCTGGTTATCAATGGTAATGGCCTTTGAGTTTCTTGAGCGAAAGTGCCAGTTGGTCAAAGATTCGATATCTTTGACGTGATAGATGTGCATGGAACCTGCAATGATGTTTTACTTATGTTACATAATTTGTCGTCCCACTTGACAGAAAATTTCTGTACCTGAATCTAATCCCAAGACTAGCGTACTGGCATAATAAAGAACAGATGTGGGGTATCCATGAAGATGTGGAAGAATATTATACATCTTCCAGGGTTTACTGTTTACAGATATTCCCAGAATACCATCCGCTGGAAATAGATAAACGTTCAATGGATCAACTAGCTAGAAATTATTCTTCAGTTGAGAATAATTTCAATCAGCCATATGAGATAGAATATAAATTGTTTACCTGTAATGCACATAGCAACCCAATGCCTAAATAAGTAGTATTTGCATACTTTTTCTGCAGGTGGTGTGACATACTGCTCTATGTACTGTGAATCTGGATCATTCAAGTCTATTTCATAGTTAAAGCCTACATCTGTCCATAGCAGAGCCTGGAGAGTTGAAAGAGTCAGTGTTCGAGTACAAAGAGTTATTTACTTAAAAATTTAAATGCAATACCTGTTCACCATCAGCTGCCAGTGCAACAATTGTGCCATGTAGCTGGACAAAGTCGTAAGTTCTCTCTTTGTTCTTGGACCGGACAGTAAGCTGGTACCCTGTTGTCTTCCAGATACGCCCATGGGTGGTACTATGGGCAGTGCAATATTTCATAGAATTTATAATGTTTAATACATCTTGTTCAGATTCTACCTCATTAATATTCCATATTCTTGTCTGCCAATGACTTCTTGCGTTGTGATGTTCCACAACATCACTCTGTGCATATTCGATACAGAAATGGCTTTGATTTCTCTTTCTCTCCCTTTGAGCAGACAAAGGTATTGGTGAAGCGGTAAAGAAATTTTGGAAACACCATCCATTACCTGCATTATTATACGAAACGTACCTTCTTTCAGGAATGTCACACTTGAAACATACTCCTTTTGGTCTGCAATAAAAATTGGTTCGGTTGTTGAACTATCAATGTTGTAAAAGGTGATAAATCCTTCTGAGCTTCCAACTGCTACTAGATTTTCTGAAAAAAAATGATTTGGTACAAAAATTTTGTGTTCGGAAGCAGTGAGATGGATTTATTGTACTTGCAATAAGTTAACAGAGAATATTGCTAACCGAGTACTGCGAGACAGGTAATTGTAACGCATGGAAGCCGAATGAAGAATGGTTCAAACTGTTCTTTGGAAAACTTTGACTTCTTCAGTCTATGCCACCTTAACCATGATTGATATATGTTTAGCCATATCAAATTGTCTACAGATCGATGTAATTCGAGCCAGCTCATTTTAGGATACAATTTCTCATGTATTGATCTGCAATGGTGAATAGGTATTTCTTGTCCGCATTTCACTCGCCATAAATTCGTATCCTGCAATATTATAAGTGAATCAGCACTCGAACGATTAGTGTTCCTATTGTTTTATATGACAGCTAATATGATAGTCACTCAATTCCATTATTGCAGCTGAAATAATACCTTTGAAAGTCTAACGATGATTTCATTCCATGTTTTGCAAACACCGCGGAAATTTATTACATCAGCGCCGTCTGAATATTTGATGAAAATTTCCAAGATCTCTACGGGAAACATCGCTAACTATGTTTGATAACGCCAGTAAACTCACACTGGCTGTAAGCTGCTCAGGAATCACGATATAAAAAAAGGATCAAACTTCACGCATTTAAAAAAACCCGCACAACCGCCGCAGCATTGACTGACGGCATTGATTGATTGGTTCAAATCTTCAGTTGACGGTCGCAGCACAGTATAGGGAATATTAGTATAACATATTCCCTATACTGTGGTCGTAGCGTCGCACAACGATTTATTCAACTTTATACCCACTCTAGTGTCAACAATTGTCAGCCTGCTAAAGGTGACCTCTACAATATGGTCAATATCAGCTGGTACCTCAGGATCCTGCTACACTCACAGCAGCCAGCGTTGTAGGTCGGAGTTTATCAACTGCACTGTTGACTGAAGAAATCTTCACTGCACCGTAACGATGCACTTGAGTGCACAGAGATGGCGTTGCATTATGTTTTCTCTTCCAAAGGAAGAAATAGAAATAACCGTCGTTTGAACTGCACATTGCATTCGATTATCAATTTCACGTTGAAAAAAAAAAAAATTATTTCTACTGTGTAGGTATTCAGGAGAACGTTTTTTTTATTGGGTAGAGAAAAATCCGAATAAAGCTACCTGGGTACTGATTCAATAAATTTGAAAAACGAACAACTTCTAATGAAGAGTGTCGCTAGGATTTCATTGTATTCTACATTACTTTTTTACACTCGCCTTTCACCCCTCAGCAGTACACGTACTGCAGTTTATGTTTCACGCGAACAGTGAGATTTATTTGGACATTAAAATGTCGTCACCTAAGAAGGCAGTATTCCTTTTTTTCCTTTGAGGTAAAAAGGTCATACTAATTTTCGTACGTGCTACTGCGCGATTGCAGCCTACATATACCCTACTGGCGCATCGACGTTAAGACTAATACAAAATGCTTCTAGACTCGTTAATATCTGAGAGGCGCCAGTTTGACTTCAACGTCTGGTATTATAGACTCTACTTGATATCGTAGTAGTAGACCTGGTGATATTAATAGGAGGAGTTGTCTGATCGTGAAGATAGCTATAAAGACGTCTTGACGCCGATCGAAGCGTTGAGGCGAGTGTTTATAGTAATTTAATAACAGGTTTGTAACTGTTATTCTATTAAACAAGGAACATACTCTTGCATCAAATATCAAACCATTGCATTCGACGATTCGAAAACTTTGATTGCAATACTAAATCTAATCAACCGCCAATCAACCTCTTAGGTTTTCCGAACCTTCCGGAATCACAGTGAGTCAGGTGCAGTGACCTGCAGAAATTGATATCTGGCTTTTGGATGAACCTTTCAAGTTATGCATACCAGGAAAAATATATGGGTAAGTTAAGTCTTTTTGTTTTTTCTGTTTCTTGAGCTTTGAAGTTGGGTGATATGCAAACGGTTGAAGATCGAGGACGAGGACTTCGAGCGAGGTGTGAGCCTCGATGACAGAGCAAACAGTGGCATGATGTTTCGGCAATTACCGGGTAAACTGAAAGCGCTGTTTGTTCTCCCTGAAATGTGTTACAACAATACTAACCCCGAGGACTAACAAAACAGTGGCCCGACCCTTATAACGGTTGAGAGCGTGACTCGCGGAATTTCCTATCTATATTCGAATTGGCCGAATAACCCTACCCCGAAATGCGACTTCTTTGACATACGCCGCGACGTTCTGACGCCTCTCATTTTATTCTTCTTCGAAAAGATTTTCAGTTTTACTCTTCATTATTTATATAGATTCACTTATATAATAATATATCAGATGTGATTGTTTATTTTCTATGATATTCGTACATACCTGCCTGGGGTTTTGCGTCCACGTGCCTTTTTCCCCTCAGTAGCTGTCACGAATAATTTCTATCTTTATATGATTGAAAAATCGACTGAAAACGGCTCCGACCACAGGTGACGCTACGGCGGCGGCGGGTGTTGATTTATTCAAAGCATTCCTCTCATCTCTTGTCTCGAGCGAGTGAAACGTGTCTGTATATTCAGAAAAAAAAAAGAATAAACCGCGTCTGACTTCCCCAGTACACATCAGATATCGGATAATCTTGTAGCGAAATAATCGATTGATTTGAGCAGCCTGAAATAGCGCAAAATACAATAGATTTTCTATGATCTCTCAAATTTCCCCTGCAGAGGTCAAAAGACCAGAAAAACTTCATAAACTATCCTGCAAAAGTTTTCATTCACATGGCAGTTTGCCATTGAACTGCAGGTATACATTATTATGTAAAATCAAATTCCCGGCATTGTCATCTTCCGAATGAAAGTATATATACTCTCGTTAGCTTGAGTGGGAAGTGATAGGTGGCCAACAATCAGCCAAAGGGATTATCCATCATTTTCGCTAAATTATCCAGCGAATTGCGGAGTGAGGGAGTGGGAGAGTGGGGAGGGGGTGTTTACCCGGTCCACTCATAACACTCTCTCAGTATATTGGCCCTCAGCTTACTCAACGAGTACGCGTCTCAATATCTTATTACCTAATATACAATATAACTTGGGGGGATAAAAATAAATTGTGAAATTTTCTGTGCTGCCGTTTGATTCAATCCAACAGTATCTACATGATATATCTAATAAACCTTGCAATTAGGGGTAAATAAATTTTACACGGCTATGTTGCCGTCGTCGAGGATACGGACGCTTCGATGAAACGTGGAAATTTATATTGAAGAATAAGTGTTGTGATACACGTATGAACATTATGGATAGGCGGCCTGCACAAGTGACTACCAACAACCTTAAGCTGGAGCTACGATACAAATGTTGACTGACAATTTTTTCCATGGGGTTTTGAATGGCTGCCTCCGTGAGTGTATCGCATATCCCATGTAATTGATTCGATTATCGGTATGCTTTTCATCTTTCATTTATTAATTTTTATCCTTATGATTTTCCTCTTTTTAAATCATTAATGTAGACCAGTAGGTTTTTGGAACTAACAGTGGGAACATCATTTCGAGTATAAATGATACTTGAGAATCTAGAAATATTTTTTCAAAGTAGGATGCCTGCAACACCGGTACTTCGTGTATTTGAGATTCGTTTTATTTTTTTTTTCTATACTATTTCTTATTCTTATTATTTTTCTATTTTTTTCTTAATTAGGGAAGAATGTTGTCTCCCAGACCTATCGAGTATCAAAGTAGGGTTCGTTGAGTTATGTTATTGCACTCCTTCGACGTTTCATAACCATACCAACCATCGAAGTATCTTCGAAGCATCGTGTCGGGACGCTTGTAATAACATGTTATTTGGAGATCGCAAATACAATACGGTGTCGCGTATAAATAAATAAAAAGCTCCTCAGGCCCACCGGTATTCGGTCCAACAATATTATTCCACGGGGATATTTGTGCGTTTTACTTTAAAATGTGCTTTAGAAATTCCTCAGAATTATGAAAAAGTTAACGGCACTTTGTACGTACAACTTCAGGTCGTTCGTCCCGTTCATGCAAATCCAGTTCATAAACCCCACACACAAATTATCTTTCTGCTAATTTCTCTGAAACTTCTTAAATTAAAATCGAATCTCCGAAATGCAACATTTGACTAATTGATCCAATGAGTTATTGTAAGCGAAAAAAACAATACAGAAAAAAAAATCGCGTGTCACAAAGTAATTTTCGCACGCACATAAGCGCCACGGTCGATTCGAATTTAAGCACCTGTCAGACAAAATTCGGCGAACCCTGAGCGCGCCGAAAAAACAAAACTTAAGGAACAGGAAATTTGGAAAAAAAAGAAAAAAAATACGTCAGAACTTTGAACCGGAATAGCAGGGAAGGGTTGTTCCGATGTTTTACGCGCTTGTGTATGCACACAAGGATAGGGAGAAAGGAACGCGTGGCCGGAAATTCTCTAAGGTGCATAAATTCGTCCTTGTCAGTATGTCAGTTGCGCAGTGTGCAGGCGGTGAGGAGATGAGGGAGGGGAAATCGAGTACCTACTCGCGGCATGGGTATCGGAAAACACGCGATACGTGCGACACACGCGCGTGTAAATAGGCACGGCACGGACGAATGAATATCCCTCCGTGTTCGTATATAGGTATAATAGTCGGCGTCCTTGTATCGGACTCTGGAAGTTCGGACAACCAGGTGGTTTGGTATTTCTCAAGCTGTACCTACACGCGTCGGTCGTAAGTTTTCGTGATTTCTCCACTAAATTAATACCACTATCTCGCGATGTAGTCGAAAAGTGGCTGTCAGTCGGGTTTGGAGTAAAATGTTGATGGTGTTTTGAGCGACTGTATAACCACGACGAACGTCGACGGGCACCGCCCATTTTTCACGCGGTTCAACCTGAGGGTCAGATGTCAAAAAACGCTGAAATAAGCCTGCGGAATAAGATGAAACGATTCCGAAATGCTATTGCTGGGCATTGAGAACCTCTGTCCAATCGGACGCCATCTTGAATCGACGTTTAATTAAAAGTTCATCAATGTAAGATAGGCTTAGGGCTAAATTCTTGAGCTGCTGCAGCAGCGTCAGCAGCAGCAGCACCGTTCCAAGTTAGCTGGAAGACTCGAGTTGGAGAGGGCCCGGTGGGCACAGTCAGACATAGAGACGCTGGGGTAAATCAGGTTCTGTTTTCCTCAGGAGGACCACATAGCTGGAAACGTAACGCTAAATAAATCAAGATAATTTATTTATGATTGAATTTGATACCGTCCGAGCACAAAATCCCTTTTAGTTTACCGTTTGCTATGGCCACGCAGAGATTAATGGTCTCCGAGTTACCCTCCAGAATTTTTGTTTATTTATTTTTTCCTTTTTTTTTTTTTTATTTTGTTCGATGGGAAAATCAACGGAAAGTTCTTCAAGTTCCCTCTAATTGGAAGCCGCCGATTTTATCTCACTGTTATAAATGAATTCATTCTTACCTAGATGTGACTAGAAACCATACGAAATTCCTATTGGTTTGCTTGTCATTGTTAATCTCGAACTAGTGTGTTCAGAAAATTAAGCTACTGTACTGACGAGTTAGGAAAATTTGTTCTCAGGGTAATGCCCCAATGAGCCTTGCTTGAACGAGACCGAAAAGTGAATAAAAATAAAATACAGTCGTTTTTATAGTATGTACGATCAGAAAAGTCCAATATCATTTTCGAAAATTGGACAAGATGATCAGCGACCGGCCGACATTTGTGTCCATCTATCGATCAGATGTCCTGTCGATAACGGCTGGTTCACGTTTTAAAAGTTCGAATAGTTAATGGAATTCAATATTTCCAAAGATAGTGAGATTCGAAACCTTTAGAGGCACGTGGATGTTTAAAATTCTTGGGTCCTCTTTTCTACGAGTCTGCAGCAGCAGCACCAGCAGCGTCAGCAGCAGCAGCCCAATGCAGCGTTCGATCTCTGGATTATCGCGTTTGTAAGTAACGCATTCGTATGTGATCGCGCAGCTGCATAAGTAGTCAGGGGTCTTTTATTAATCACCTCTAAGATAGGCAGAGATTTACCGATATTGAAATGCATAAAAAAAAGACGAATTAAAAAAAGTTGAGAAAACTCTTGTTCTCAACATTTTAAAGGTCTATAAATAACTAAAAATGTAATTAACTCTTGTGACACGGCCATCCACACGGTTAAGTATTTTGAAAGTGAAATCAAGTGCGAATAAGTCACGAGATAGGATGGATATAAATTCTTCACTGACAAAACTACATACAAAACAGAGAAAAATGAAAATATAGCTAGATTGCAAGAGATTGGGGTATGAAAATATAAACTGCGGTTCAGCTAACTAGAAATATCGTCAGTATTCATCCGCAAGTATTATATTTCAGATCCCCAAATAAAGCTTCGCAAGAATGCTGTTCACAGTTTCATTCTTGAGTCAGACTGACATAATGAGTGTGGGAAACGACTCTTGGGGTCTATGGGGCCCTTTGCCGCCCTTTGGGAAGCTCACGCCTCACGGCCTCACGCCGCGTATTTCGTTGCGGTCTCAAAGGTTTACTATAGAGTTTGATGGCTCTGCAGCTACAGTAGTGTTTGTGTTTCCTACCGTGTTTGTATGCTCGAACTAGTCACCGTATAGAAGCACGGTAAGACGTACTGCTGGCACTACAACCTCTGTTAATCGGGCGTTGAGTTCAAAGGAAGAAAAAGAGAAAAAAGAAAAGAAAGGATCACGATATTGAGTTGACTCGAAAGTTACATCTAGACGTCAATTGGATACGCCCCGGCACAATACGATAATCCGAAATGTCGAAATGTCAAGATTCAGCCCAAAGTATCTTCCAGAAATCAAGTCACATCAAAAGGTGATTTTCAAAGAAGGGAGACCATGGAACGTCCACCAATTAACATCATCAGGTATTATTCGTTGGAATATTTTCATCGATTCAGTCGGCAGAAAAAAATTTCGTATTATTGTGTGTCGAGTTCCTTTCTAAAGGCTGATAGGAGGCTTCCCACTGTGGACTGTATTCTGGACGTGTATAACGTGCATCCGACCAAAGTCTTCGCTCCCGGCTCGCGGGACGTGTGATTGAGGACCTCTCCAGAGTCAGGCGTTTTCAACTTCTTCTCGACGTAGAACGTATAACGCGATGGAAGACTGCCAACAGTAGTTCGTATATCGTCATTTTCTGTAGTAGGCAGGTAGACCCTCGAAGACTGACGTACCTACTCTGCGAGCTCTTCGCTTTCTGAAGCAGACACCAGTGGGTCACGCGCGACACTACAAATCCTAAATAGCTTTCAAGTGCCAGTAATGAAAGCTGGGAACGTTGGGAATTCAACAGTTTTGGTCAACTTCCATATCTCGGCGTAGCAATAATAAATTCTATTCACCGTTGATATATCCAGGAGGTCAACTGTTGCCAAAAAATTTATCGTGCAAGACTGTGGAAAGGAATTTGATCAAGTGTAATAGCCAATGAGATGATCCTGACCGTTTGGAAGAGGGTGTTTCAGAATCTAAAACTATCATCTCTTTCAATCCGAAAAAAATTTCTATCGTGATCAACAAGCAGTGCAATTGTTTTAGTCCATGACTCGAGTCAATTTTGATGACTTTAGAACACCATCTAACAATCTTTCTTATTACACTTTTACGACCTGCCCAAGGCAAGTCGCTCCGCAGTTTCAACGATATACAAATTTGGGGGTTGTAAACTTTACGACGGATTTATATACGGCAGTGGTGGTAATTCGTTCGGGAAAGAGAAACCATAGTCTGTATAATCGTGAACTTGCGTATGGAACTTGGGAGTTCTACGAGCTCCCACGAGCTCTTCGCACCTCAGGGGGAACTCCGGCTACTATACTAGAAGATTCTTATCCCGTCCAGGACCAACCACGGCGATGTAATATTTTGTCATGACATCAGCTACTCCCGGAGAACGGAATAAATACGACGATCTCAGCCACGCAGCTCATCTTGGAAAAATATTTCCTCGAAATAAAATATGGAATTAAAGCTATATGTGCACAAAAATTAACGGATCACTCGGTTTTCCGTGGATTGGATCAAGTGAACTTCGGGTTCGATAATGCTTTCCGTACAGAATTTTGCGCAAGCGTTTTCCGCGAGGTTGCAGATCATAATTTAATTCTTGGCGTGACATTTGATTCTGTCAAGTATAACAAATACACGGGCATCTTGGGTGGCAATTCAAGAGGTCAATATTTCATTCCAAGTAGCAAACTTCACAGCTGGGCATTGCCACTCCTCGGTTGAATTACATCATCGAGATTGCATTTAGAGATCATTCCGACAATAATACGTACCATGCGCGGATTTCAGCATACGTACGTGTTATAAAGCCGAGTGATCCTATGCAGTCGTTGAATTCTCCGGATGCGCGTACGTTACAATCTGTAGAGATGCTACATCACATGGTATAGGTATAAAGCTGAGTGAAAATCAGCGAAAATTTGTCAACGTCCTCAAGAAGGAGGAGCCGATATTTCTCATTGCTTTGAACCAAGCCCGCTTAACTACCACATACATATATTACCGCCTACCATATAGATACCAGTCACCGGTTCTATCCTCCTTCTCGTAATCAGGGACATGTTACCAGACGTTATTACAACCCACTGAGACAATGTGAGAAGCAGTTCATGCCCTGTAAGAGGCACATGACAACGGTATATAATCTCTTATGGTACAACTTAAGCAAAACTTCGATATATATGTAGAGACATAAATCCCCTATGATATAAATTACCACAAAGTACAAAGAAGCATCGTGAATAATTGTTCACATGATAGTTGTCGTTACTAACCTGTACACGTGGGTATACATAGGTATATATTACCGTATTGTACCGCGAATATTGAGTCTGCCCTTTTGCACATATTCATTAATTTATTCATTTTTTTCTTCAGATATTGAGCGTTTGAATTTTCGTTCCTACAACAAAGTAGGTACCGAATCTGCGTGTATATAATAATCGATGAAATTCTTTAAGCTTTGTATATAAATGACATGTGTAAATATTAACGAAAGAGAAATTGTAAGAGGATGACGCAATATTAGTGGGCCCAGGCACGCGAAAGATAAATCACTGTGTCCATATTGATATTGAACGACGATATTTTCATCACTATTTTCCGAGAATCTTGCAAGCCGTTCCGGAAGTCGAGCAATTCTTAGCCGATTCCAATCTTTTTCTTCGGTCTTCTTCTTCTTTTTTGCTTTTTTCGTCTTCGATGGAAAGTTGTGCTGGAAATTGCTTAGGAATTTCTTGTGATCGTTCTGCCATCAGAAATGTTGTATATTTATACCGATAACGAAACACGGATCTTTCTGATATTCGGTGTTCACGTCAATCCGGGAGCATAAATAATTTGGTTCTATTTTCACGGTTAGTGAACGCGAAAATACCTAAGAATGTTGGTATATATCCTACTATGTGTGTCTTTACACGTATATATAACCAACCGACTTTCCAACGCGTTTATACAGCTGTGTAATAATAAACGAATCGATCCATAATGAACTTCCTGTTCTTAAGTAGCTTTTACATCACTGTTTTGTTTTGTTGCTTTTTGGAAGGACTTTTTGACTACAATAGTTTATAGCAAATCCTTTCCACTCAGCTAACGAAAAAAATTAGAGAAAATTGGATAGAATCGGCTGGAGACAAGCTATGCGGCGTGTATAGTGATACCTTTCTAATCGTTGTTGACGTAATTATTATATGTAATTACATAACTTATGTACTTACCGATAAATCGATTGATACCTAATCGAATAAATTTTCAAGACGAATCGATTATCTGACGTAGAAGTAAGCGGACTTTTTTCGGTGTTGATCAACTGAAATATACTACAAATTATTTGCATCGATACTTTTTGGGTTTTCAGAAAATTTTTTGTCTTTGCGATATAGTTGAAGATCATGTGATCAATGATAGGATTTTATCATAGCTGTAGAAGAATATAATTTCATACTATATTATATCGCTCGATATTAATTCCTGCTTTAATGTCAACGTGGTAATTATTATCTGTAATACGTATTACATATACGTATCTGCAATGATCACATAAACCTTCGATCTATCATTAGTTTCTAATTGCCGATCGATTATTAATAATATTTATAAAGGCTAATTGATATCACATCAATTACCTACTATAACCACGCCCTTTATCGATGATAGTTCATTTATGTTGTCGTAATATTATGGCTCAATGAAAACTGTGCAACAAAACATGTTTCAACAAACACAAAATCTCTAAGTCACGCGCTGCTTTTTCCCCATTTTTTTTTCTCTTTACGTAGAGAATTATTGATTACAATGTAATGCAAGTTA
Organism: Athalia cordata; assembly: GCA_963932425.1. Taxonomy (NCBI): domain Eukaryota; kingdom Metazoa; phylum Arthropoda; class Insecta; order Hymenoptera; family Athaliidae; genus Athalia; species Athalia cordata. The sequence continues at coordinate 29,496,796 of OZ010626.1, read as the reverse complement.
CTGACAATGAGTTGTGTGGTACGTGCTTTTATGAATAATTTATATTTTCTTTCACTGCAGGCTGAAATCATCTGACCCCCAGCTTGACCATCGTTTATAAAACCTATGGGATGTTTAGCCTTTTCCATGGTTGTTTGGCTTGATGTTGTATTGGAGATCCTATAACCAGCTGTTCGTGTTTTACCTGGTGACTGATTTAATATGAAAGGTAAAACTATGTAATGTGACCACGTATTAGACGCGCTACATGACCTGAAGTAGGCCATGGCATAATTTAATGGTGTTTTGTATATCTGGTTACCGATTTTTTCCGACATGTTAGGTATAGTACGAGTCAGAATTTAGGGCTAAGCTCGATCACCTAGATCCCGTTTTTGATTCTCTCCCCCGAGAGTTTTTGGTCGATTCGATGTCTCACAATCAGTTTGAGAAAAAGAATTAGAAAAAAAAGAAAAGGAAAAGGAAATGCATCGCTTGAAGTATAAATATAGTCAGGGGTTCTAGACTTAGACGGATAAGTTTCCTATACAAGCGTTGGAGTTTGAATCAACACCGCAGTCTTTGGCGGGCAAGGAAAGCCAGACTCATCGCGGTATATTACGGTGTGGACGTCATTCGTCGAAGCGTAAGCAGAAACCTCGTGATTGTTGGCGCCATATTATTTTAGCATCCTACACGAAAGCACTGCCCGGATCTAAACCAGATCCTAAAACCGTAAGTTTAGATTTATATACCCATAGGAATGTGAGAGGAAATGACGGGGAGGTTCGTCATCACGAAGACAGCTTATTATAAAATCAAGCCCACCCAAGGTTCGATCACGAGGGTCATCAAACAACCCCGTTAACTTACAAGTTCCTTTACTGTCGAAAAAATCTCGAAACCGTCAAATTTTCCGTTCTTTTCGATCGATTGTCGATGAGACACACAACAGGTATACGATTTTCTGAAGACTTTACAATCCAGACGAAGAAACGCATTTTGCGTTGCATTTTGATGAATGGGGATACTCGTAAACCTCGAGAATAGCCTCATGCAGCGGAGTACGAGAGTGTCCAAAGTGCACATACGTATTATAAGTCAAAACAAAAGATAGTTTAAAACATACATGGATTGCACCCCACGGTCGAGTAGAAATATTCGTGGCGTGACTTAAGATTTTATTTAAACGGGGTTTTCATGACGGTGCTTATAATGGTGGCCCTTTACACTAAAGTCGGTAAATCAGCATCATTAGGCAATTGGCCGCGCCCGCTGCGCGTTCTCGTCGTGTGTTTCTTGTGCCCGCGCCTCTTTAAGATTTATGTCCCATGAAAATATGTATCACCGCGTGGGATTCCCTGCCCAATTCTTCGCTCCTGCAGAGCTTTTTGTCGTCAAGTAGCTGCTTTTTCGATTGTAACGTAATTGATCGTAGTCGGCAACGCTCTCAATTTTTATAAATTAAAACCTCATAAAATTCGGTGTATTATTCAGTTTAAAATGGTGCCGGGACGTGCAGTGAGGAGAAAGAGCAAAGTTCATACTTTGCGGAATTTCACTTTTTTCTTTTCCTGCAGGTCGACATTTTTGGAACGCCTGCACTGGTCGGAATCTGATGCAGATGTATCTTCGGGATACATTAATTGTTACTATTAGATAATCCGGTTCCTGCCCAGCTTATGCGAAGCTGCACCTGCATCCCATAAGATATCGTGAGTACGAATTTGCATCAGTTGCAGATGAATCTTTCCAGCACTGTCATCAGATTTGCAAAGGTGATATTAAATGGGCGTTAATCCAACCGCTCCTTTCAACGCCTGATACCTATGCTATATTAATGGTCAGGGAAAAGATGTTTGATTTTATTGTACCAATCCAAAAAAAAAGTTTTAATTCCGTGTCTTTTTCTTTCCTCTGAAATTTTGATTTTTAGTTACCGAATAATTGAAAACTTTTTCATGAAAATAACCACGTAAGGATCAATTTTGCTTTCCTGCATTTTTTTTTACGCTTAATTGTTGGTGCGGTTCATCTGCCCATCGACTGACTCACCTTATCCTTGAGACGAGGATAGAGGCGGACAAAGCCGAATCATCCCCCTGAGGTGGGTCTTCATTCATCGGTAGTACTTCAAGTTAAATATAGTTATATATATGTACCCACCATGATGCTAGTTAAAACATGTGAGGTCCGTATATAAGTATACTAATTGGTGCTTTCTAAACAAATTAGTATATACAACGCAGGAGTTTAAAATCATTCTTTTAACGATATGATTAACGAACATCTATAAGTCTGAGTACACATGGTAAAGAAATAAGGGGCATTTGTTTCCAAGAGTGACTAATTAGTGGGTGTGCTATTGAGTGGTGGGACTTTCATCTCGTCCTATATATCGTTACATGAATCCTTTGAAGCGATATCGTTGGGATCGACGCAAACTCGCCCATGATATTATGGCGTCGAATGAAATATATCTTAATTATTGCGACTGCTCGAATATCTTGGATAAAAAGGAGTGGGAATACCGCCCAGACTCCGGAGCACGCGACGCTTTTCAGATCCTAGATTTACATTAAAGTATTGACGCTAATATGTTGTAAGTGTGAAAAACGTGAACTTTTTCATAAAGTAAAATAATCGGGGAATTCTTCCATAGCCTAAACAATTTCAAAAGCGGATGAAGATCTTGGATATATGCTCATTAGTCACAGTTCGCTATAGCGATGATGAGTCAAAATTGAGAAACTAAATTACCTAGAAAACTTTTTAAAAAAGTCGCGGCTCATACATACGTCTCGAAGGTCTAATTGAACTTTCGTCGTATTACCGCAATGTGTGCGGCTATTTTAGATTCATACGCCACAAAATTCTGGTGGACATATATGTACACCAAAGAGACCCGTCAAAAGACGCGTCGTGTAAACATTTGGAGATGACTTGGCATCGTGGCGCCTATCCGACGCCCCTATATAGGAATAAAACGAAACTTGTTATCTGTGTGGCGCATAAATTTACCTTCACAACTCATATTCGGGAGATAATTCATATCATTCCAGCCGGCTACATGAATTTTTCAAACGAAGACATTTTTCGCCCAAGACTCACAGGAAATGCCCCAAAAGCAGTAGCCGCAGGTTGCAGGTAATTCCGTACATCATGGAGTGTGCCAGTGCCGGGGACGGAGAGGATTGATGTCATCGAAAAACCGCAAGAGTGATCAAAACTATGTAAGTAGATAACGAATGTGGCCAAAAAATGTCATTCAGGAGATTCCAGGGAGTAAGAAGGAAAAAGAGAGAAGTACTGTGAACACTCTTCACTTTTTATTAGATGTCAGTACAGTAAAAGTATAGAAGAGTTCTTTCTAAAAACCGTCTTTTGGTTTTGAAAGACATGCTCAATAGGGAAGATGTACCTAAGTATTATTGCCTGGTACAATATTCGTATTTGGTTTATCACTGATGAAATGAGAATTAGCGTTAATTGAGTTGAGAATTGCGGTAAAGTACAAGCGTGGTCTGAGAATCCTGAACTTTGGCGTCTGCCTTCGGCCTGGCTGAGAGGGAATTCCTGGACGGGAGCAGAGTGCAGCGTTTACAAGTCGCGATGATATGCGAGTCCACGGAACGCGGTATCCACCGGGTCCTAGAAATGAGCTCGGAAGAGGAGAACCACGCCCCCTCGTTGCTGGGGCCTTGAGTCCTCCCCTTCCCCCTTACCTCCATCACCGTGGCGATAATATCTTGGCAAATACGTCGGCTGCAGAAACCCTTTAGCTTTGCTCGGTTCGCCGCCTGCACGCAATGCCCTAAAATTAAACAGCCCTCGGCGCCGAAGGCGGCCGTCAGGCCTCACGTCCTTGCTGTTCGGGACAGTCGGTATCTTTCGGATCAGACCGGTCCCAATCGGGGCCAGTTTAATTTCTCGGTGCGAAAGCACGAGCTCATCTTCTCACGTACGCGATAATTCCAAATTTGTTCATCATTCTACAAATCACTAAAAGGGTCACGATCATTCCCTGAAAAACGGTTTCACAAATTTTGATCCGAATCGACACCTTAGATTTCTTTATCAGCAAACATCGGTATCGATTTAATTTATCATTAGCGTGGTTAGGGGAAAAGCTGGTTATCTGTTCGAACTTGTTTGACATTCTTTTTTTTCTAACATTTGTAGAAATTATTTCAACCGCGTTAGATTAATACAGATTTTCTACTTGCGTAATTCCTACGGCAACAACATTTGATACTTGAGTTATGGCAGACTTTGTATTCGATTTTCTTATTTTTTTTTTTCGAGAATAGCGGATTGGCCGCTTTCTGAATGTGGCAGAATAAACTGTACAGTGCGTTACCTATTTATGGAATATGCATGATTCTGTACAACGATTTCAAGTTACACGTATTTTCATGATCGGGATTTTGAGACCGTGGTGAGTCTAATCAAAACTGTAAGTGTTAACGCACAAATGTTTGTAACCGACCCGCAACTTAAATTTGATGATTTAAGTTTTCGTTGTATGTACGTAAATACAATGCGTTCAACTTTTACTGAGAAAACGTTTTATCTATTCCGCTGTCTCAGGTGATAGACCTCTGGTAACGTTACCTACGTCTTCCGAGGATTTGAATACCTTTTCTTTTCACATTTCAGATCCGTTTGGCGTTGAGCGTTAGGAGAACGAGAGGACGCTGTAGAAAAAAAAAAAAAAAAAAATGTTCATAGCGCGCAATGTTAAAGAGACAGAAAAATATAATTAGTCCAACAAAAGTTCGATACGTTCGGGAAAAAAAAAAAAAAAAGACGGTTTCGATGATATTCATAACATACAAAAGAAAAAGAAGAACTAGCGATTCTCAGGACTGCAGAGGAGACTCATATCATTAGCAAGCGTCAAATTATATATACGATTAATATAAACAGGAAGTAAGTATGATGCGATTTGATTTGTTTATGCGATGGCCCAGTCATTAATTTTTTCTAAGATCAATCAACGCCTCATGTGAAATCATTCGTGACGAAAATTTTTAAACAGTGCAGATAATATTGCCATTTCAGCTTTAAATTTTACAGCTAATTGATGTGAAAATTTTATACAATACTAAAAACTTAATGACGAAGAAATGTAATTTTTCTTTCGGTGGCTAGTATGTATAATATGGAAATTCGATTTACTACACATACAAATATATACATGTGATTATCTCCGTGATAGGAATTCTCCAAAATTATTTACTCTAACGACGATAACTCGCGGGTGATACGTTTTTAAACGTGACCGAAGTGCTAACCAAAATATAATTCCTAGTATCAATCCTGTTAATCGAACGTTCAAACAAGGGCGTGGGCGAATTTGCATTTCTAAGACGCAACATCTCAACTGACTAGATGTGGACTAATTTGCTCGTCAATATTTGCCCGAACTATTCAACACAGCGTCGAGAAATCCCACAAGTGAAGAACGTCCAGTATTACATCTTCACTTTAAAAACGATCATGATCCATCTCTCTATCCACATAAGAATAAGATACGCGTCTTCACTTTCTCAGCAAACTTTTCGCAAGTTTCAACAAATTTTTAATTACTGAAATCCGGTTTTGGCGTTACATAAAATCTAGTGCTATATTTGCATAAAATTTCGAATAATAAATCTATTTCCGAAGGATTCGCTTTCGTTTGGATACGAAGTCGTATCACATTGATAAGTGGACGGCAATAAGCGATATAATGGTCGTTAGCAACATTTTTGAAAATATCTTGCGATTGATGTATTCTCAACACGTGGGGCCTGCTCAGCATTTGCCCGGTATTTTAGAAAAAAAAAAATGTATTCATTTTTGTTGGTTATAACGTTTTTTCTCATCACCGTGCAGTTTTATAGTCGAAGCTGAGATGATGCGTTCTTTGACTTGAAATGTCGATGACTCACATACGGTTTGCTCAGATTTTATTTCGAGTGGAAAAAAAAAAATTTTTGAGTTCTCACTTTCATAATTTCGAAACGTACGTTCCTCGCTGTTGTTTTCGATCGATATTCAGATAAATCCGTCTCGTAGCTACCGTTTTGAACGTGCAGTTATTGCGATCAGACTTCACCTCGTCGGTGCTGAAGCTGAACCTGTTGCTGCTGCCGCTGCCGCTGCACGCACGCGTTCAAGTATTCGTGTATGGACTCCTAACTAAGAGTTTATACCTATGCTGGCAGAGGTGATGCGCGTTCATCGGAGATAAGTACACAGTCTTCGCACGGCAACTTTTGTATGCAAGTGGCTAGCTGGTTTGCCATCTTTATTTTGTCCGAATAGTAGTACGCCGCACGTATATAAAGTTGTACGAAATAATTTGACACTCCCGTGGTAAACGTTTGAAAATTCATATGACATTTTGAAAATACAGAGTAGTTAGATTGTTTGTGCAGTTTGATCGGTTTTATATGAATATTTTAATAGGGTACCAGAAACGCATTCGCATGTCGTATTGAAAAATGGAGTTATAGTTAAGTTGAACGTGAGAATTCATGGTTGATAGGATAACGTCTAGCCTGCAAGTGAGATTAAAAGGGTCGTTTTCAAGTCCCTTTTCAATGTTGTGTAAGATTAGACAAGATTAGGTAATAAGTTACGAAATAGTCGTAAAAAGAAAGTATTGGAATAGTTCGTGGAATTCTCAAAGCTTTAGAGCTACGGGATATATATCGGAGTTAAGGCTTACCCGTCGCAAGTGTTACTACATGAAATAGATGGACTATCTGCCCGTTGAGCTCCTCCCTTATCCAGATTAGGTTTTATCTTAGGTAAACACCCAGAGCTGCAGTTGGAGACAGTGGTTGAAACTGAGCTGGTCATCGGAACGCGTTGTCATGTGGCACCTAATTCGACTCGCATCTATACCGAATATCAGACAAGCTCTAGCATCGATTGACCCTCTGAGATATTTACGCTTTGTAACTCTGGCTATTCGTTTGCATAGTTATGGCCGGACGTATTTTTACCCAGATCCTTGATACCCAGCTGTACCCTCGAACCATTCAACGATCCACCGATCCGGAGTAGGTATCCCTTCTTTATCCTACAGGAGAAAAATAAAAAAAAATAAAAAATGAATAAAATGAGGATGGTCAATAAAAACCAGGCAACGTGTTCTCGTTCCATCTTGATCTCGGATTTAACTGAACACGAAATCAAATCCTGAGCAGACTCCATTTTTACCGAAATCGTGGGCAATGTCACAGTCCAGATTCGCGGTCATTGAATCGTTGGTACCTGCAGCTAATAGAGGGGGTATATTTGATGGGTCTCTGTCCCAAAGTGGGAAAGTTATATCGGACCCCATGCCCGGGGCCCGAGACACGCGTCCTACGCGGGAGTGGGGCGGTTCAAAGTGGTGATCCAGGATTTAGGGATCTCAGGCCTCGTTCGTGTGGCTCTCGTGGGCGTCCCCGGCTCGTTGGCCAGGAGTCGAGTACGCCGGCTGTTCAGTCTTCAGTCCGCACTGTCCTGTATGGCCATGCGTCGTCGCACACTACTGGCGTCCGTCGCACTATCATCGCCTGAACAGCAGCTCTGCAACCAGAACAGTCAGTACAGCCTCAACTGCCAGGTCGTTGCTGGCCCCAAAATCTCAAAGCACCGGCTCTCCTCATCCAACTCGTCTGGTTCGGTCGACTCGTTGTGCACTGGCAACCCCTCCGGGTGTCCCCCAAGCTCGCCATTAGTCCACCCAGGGTATCGCTCGCGCGCGGACGCGTCTGCTACCGGCCACAGTCTCAACAACTTCAGAACTTCTTCACCGGAACAAACTTTGAACTACACGTGGTGGTGGATTAATCGGCGTAATTATACTCCACGGTTTCACCTGCACGATTTTCAATTCGAAAAATACTATTCAAAAATTGTTTTCTCAAATCAAGTACTCCGTCATTATTTGGTAGAGATTTGAAGAGTCTCTTATTTGCGGACTGCAGTGGGCCGGTTTTACCTCATCGTTAAGAATCCTCGATCATCTGTTGAAAGAAATTTAGGATTATTTTCAGTCCAGATTCCACCACTTCGTTCTGCAGTGTTGCTTCGTAATGTTTGTGACCCCATGCGTATCTGGCCGTAACATAGGATAATTATTGTGCCGATAATTTCAAGTGCGTTTGTGATATCAAAAAGAAAATTCCCGCTAAGAGATCTGTCATTGCCTGTATGGTGGATCAGTTCTGCAAGTTGAATATTCATAAATCAAAAAATTTTATAATCAATTTATTTCACAACCATATTTCGGGGTTGTAATGAATAATCGGTAAAAACCATCGCTACCACCGCTGAAAAAAAAACAAGAATAAGAAAAAAAAATCTAGTGAAAAAAACGGCAGTGATGTCGGTTAATATTCGCGTGACGCCCTGTGCACCGGTAGAACTTTTGAATGCTCCGAAAAGCCGACGATACTTTTATACCTACAGGTAATTTTTCGCGGGAACTTTTTTTGAGCATTTTTTTTTTTTTTTGTACAACAAATTGATCCTTATTTATTTTTCGTTTATACAAAAACTGTGCAACGCCTACGATTTAACACACATACCTTTTACTGTTACACTCATATTACAAAAACCGCTAATCACGACTCGTTTAATTTACATTTTGTAAACTGTTTTCAAGTGCTCTTGCGGTTTGATATATCTGCCGAAATACGAGCCTCCACAGTTTATATTATCAGCAACGAATGAACGCGTTTGGATTCGTGATACGTGAGAAGGTCGACGTCACACGTGGTATGATCAACGGACAATCGAGTTAAACGTTACAATATCAACTTCAAACTCTAGTGAGAATCATCTCGAAGAATTTATTTCGAACGTGAATAATTATACCCATAACCTGTGAAAAGTTTCAAATGAGTGAGTTTTAGTGATAATATTTTCACCTCGCCAACGGATCGGATGGTTCGAGCTGCAGTCTCCGCTTCATCTTTTCTAAACTGTAAGTAATTTGGTGCCGTTTTTTTTTCCACAACGGTAGAATTGGTATTTACTAATTTTTTTTTTTTTTTTTTATTTCTTATCCGTAAGATACATGTCGGTACCGTATTTTTAGCCGAAGAAACGGCTTGGCGTAATCATTTAATATTTTCATGAATCGAACGAAAGTCCCGCACATCTCCTCAAATTATAATGCAATGCGCGTGACCGAGCGGGGATGATTTAACATTCCTATGGCGTTTTAGAACCCAAACCTGAAACGAACGAAACGTCAAAAACCTTTTCATACCGCCTGCAGTCTGGAAATGTTCAAATCATTTATTCATCGTTCAGCTAGAATTTCCCGATTACATTTTTCATTCTTATAATCGCAAATTTTGGATCAGGTACTATAACAAAAATTAGCAAAAAAAAGCAAGAAAAAATAAATAAATTGATAACATAGTTGCTCTATGTCTCAAATATCCTCTCCGTCTCGGCCAATCGGCGATGGTAAAATGTAATTGGAGAATTTGCTCGTAATTCGTCGACGAGGCGGTAGGTGCGAACTCAAAAAGGAACCACGAGGTCCAAAAACCCTGCGGGCCCGTGTAAGCTAATTGCATGCTTGCTGGCTGACAGTTCACGCGGTATATATTCGCTTACGCAGCCGAACATCTCGGCGATGCAGATTCTTATTTTTTACACATTTTTTTTGTACTTCTCAATTCTTCTTGCACTATTATACCAAAATTCCTGGACCGGAATATTCAGATGGTGATGTATATCCGCAGTACCTATTAATGCGGAATAATTAGCACGTTTGCAAGGAATATTTTATTTGAGAAATTTGGACAGTGTCTGAAGAAAAAACTTGATTCACCATACATCTATATGTATAAAAAAGCTTGCGCGTGCTACCAATTAAAAAACAAAAAACCGAAAAAAAAATTATCAATATTTGTGTGTATGTACACCGAAATGGGTGTGGTGTTTGAAACGTGTGCGTCTTAATTAGAACCGTTAAATGTTTATTCGTAAAATTTGTAAATTTTATAATACTTACGTATACCCGAATGAATTTCTACGGGTCTCGTGCACTGCGCGCGGCTTGTGTTGGGATGTATTGGGTCTTGATCAGCTAAGCAAACATCAGGTTGATGTGGTTTCTCACCTCTATCGTTATAATGGCTGTAATTTTGGCAGCTCGTCGCGATGTGTAAACGCAGATTGTGGTTGGATGGACCCCGCGTCATCATGATTGCATGGTGCGAAGCAGCCGAGGCCACGATTTATTACGGGAACCCATTGCAGTAGGTGTACGTAAAGGATTCACTGCGCCTGCACCTCCAACCGTTATAACTGATGCGGCTTAAACTTTCGTTGAATAAACAATAAATATACCCGCATTCTCGTATCAAAGAATTACCTGGTGGCCGCTTATGCAACACTACGTTATTACCTCAATCGGGTTAAAGAAAGAAATTCTCTTCGCGCCATAACGTCTCCGATCACCTTTTCACCCTCGGTTTGACCTCACGTAAGCTCCTTGCCAGGAAGCTTTCCCACCCTCCTTGTCCTCGTGTCTAGTAACTGCCATAAACGATTCGAGGGAAAGTAGGAATTATTTCACACTTTCTACTATGATTTTTATATTCTTCATTTATTCGTTTATATAAAAGTGATACATTTTTTTGCACGATTCCACGATCCCATAGAACTAGAAGAGAAAATATACGATCGCTGTATTTTTTTTTCTATTCAGACCCAAATTACTGTTTTTTTTTTCAACAATCTTAGATATGATATGTGGATTTGTGACGTTCTGTTATTTTGCAGTTATGTTGGTTCGCGGTTGGAATATGCGAGTAAATTATTCTAAAGCTGAGTATATAGTAGATGGTGTTGACGTGTTTACGCCGGCGCCAAATCTTCAAAGCTTCTTTTTCTTTTTTCTATTTCTTTTCTTTCCGTCAATTCATTCCCTGCAACCCCCACTGCTTCGGGGTTCAAAAATAACCACGTTTCATACCTAGATTCAAATTTGCGCTCGGAACTTACTAAACATGTAAATTCTAGCTGACCAAATTAGACTCACTGTACCAAGCGATTCTTCTTTTAACGAAATGAGAGAAAGAAACTATAGTCAAAATCGACAACTAGATTCAGCTCTTTTTGATTATTTTTTTTGTTCTATTGTAGTTATTATGTGAATCGAAGTGCTGTTACCGTCAACTTGTATCATGGTCAGAAGATGTAGAGAACGAATTTAAAATAATTGCTCTATTCAGTTTCACGTGCTGCAGGCATCTGATAGAGTTGTGAAGAATCGAGCCGGCATCCTATAATATTTTTTTTCCTCAATCACAGCGGCGAATAGGTCATACATCAAAAATCGTTTGAAGCTATAAATTTGAGAAAGCAACCACATCGAACGTTGCAATACAAACATTCCTGTCTCAAAAGTCAAACGTTATGCAGCAGATTCTGATGTTCGTGGAGAGATTTTTCGTTTATACAATATTCCAGTGCAATTTTCGCACTCGCCAAACCAGTTCGCAGGTTCGTTTGTAAGAACAAATTGATCACATAATTATCGTGATTTGACACTTACCGAGTTTACTTTTTATACGTGTGAATGGACTCTCATTTTCTGTTCTTACCGCGCGGTGTGAATTGGTGAGGGGAGCAGAAAACAAAAAAGAAGAAAGAATGAAAAAAAGTAAAGAGAAAATATAAATATAAACAAAAATAAAAAACGTGTGAGATGCATCGGTGAGGAGTTAGGTGAAGAGTTATAAGCCAGCGGGGTTTAAATGGCGTCGTCAACCCGGGAGCTACGTGTATATCGTACGTAGGCATTATACAAACTCGCCATAGTTCAACTGCAAGTAGTGGAAGGATAGAAACTCTGGATAAACAGACGCATCTAATCACTTACCGTGAGCACGAAAATAAATTGAGATGTCGGCGAGAGCGAGCGACCCGTGTGACCCTCTTCGGCCAGAACTTCATTAATATTATTTTACCACTTGTAGTTATTATGATGAACGGTACATCGATGCAGAGCTCGGTCTCTTTTTTGTTTTTCATTTTTTTTTTTACATACGAAAATTTCGATTATCTTTACAAAATTTAAGTGCTTCTTTCGATCAATTTGAAGAGGAGTAAGATTGTCACGACGAAAATGTAGAAGACATTGTTATCATCGTCGAAGAGACGTCAGACGATCTACAGTTTACCATAATTGTTCAGATTATTGAATTTCAAGATTCGCATCCTAGCGGCAAAATCAGATCGGGATCATTCGATTCGATAAGAAATGAACTCGAATGGGGTTAAAAATCTTCTGTGCAAGCATTGACACTAATTCGCCAATTTTACGTTATATATAGAAGCATTTATTCTGGTTTGAGGTCTTCGAAAAATTGCGATACGAGAGATCGATTTTAAATTACTTCATTAAATTACCATCCTGATTTCGTTATGCGAAATCAATTCGATGAAGTCCGAAATTGTTGTGTCCATTTCCACTAGGTGATTCTCCCGATGTTCAAAACCTGATCATTTGGTATTCGGGCATCTGACGATGGAGTTTACGTGGGAGAGGGAATTGAAACGTTAGTTCGATGTTGACATCACTAACAAGGACATCATCGTCGCTTAATTGTCTACACATAGCTTATCTTGTATTCGAAAAAAAAAAATTTTTCGCATCGATTAGCGATACTTTGCAATTCACATTTATACGACCCATGTAGTAGATTTCACGTTTATATCTTTTCTCCGCCTCTGGATCGATCGCAATTTGTTTATGGCTCTTCTGACCCATCTTAATCGCGAACATTATTCCTCATTAGCGATAGATTTATTATCCATACCTTGTGAAACAGCTGATTATATTCGTATCTTAATCAGAAAATCCGTGTTATTTCAAAAAAAACGATGTTCCAATTCAGAACTGGAAAGATAATCATTTTTACACATATGACGATAGCCTTATCTAATTGAAAATTTTTCAATAAAGCTCACAAATGTTTGTAGGTACAATATATTTACATTTGTCTTATTTTTCGTAACGAAAGTCAATTATTTATATGTATACCGGTTTACAATTCAATTACGATTAAATTTGAAAAGTTGCTGGTATAATTGCAAGATTAATGATACTTGAAGTAACTGGGCGTAATTTTCTCACAGAAGTCAACTATGATAGATAAATGCATAACGAGACCGGATATTCCTAACAGATTCTTAATGTATAACAGGTTTGCGGCTCTGCAGATTCATGAAAATTTTCTCTCTCCAACTAATCTCCTTAGTCCTTGTATTATCTGAGTGTCTATTTTTTTTACACCATGTAATGTTGCACGAAAGGCCAGAATAGTTTTTTTTTTTTTTTTTTCCCTTGACACACTTCAATCACAGCATTACAGTAGTAATTATGTATGTGCATATAATCGCCTGAAATTTTGAATACCTTAAGTAAAAATTTGCGGTGGTAGAAAATGATTGCGATCAACTTCGGTACGACGGGACTGCTCTTGTAAGTACCGATAAATGGGGAAAGTGAAGACGAGAAGTGTTGGGGGAAAAAAACAAGGAAAAAAAAAAACACATCGTTTCGTTGTAAGAACTCTAGAGGGACGTATCTATAAGGGTGCAGCAGCTACAGCCTATACGATAGTCGTGGGAGTAGTTACTATTTTTATAGTGGAAAAACTATTTAGCTTTCCAAAATCACAGCATCCATCGACGCGTTGCCAGAAATAGTCGAATATTTACAAGAGTTCGTAGCGTAGCGGGACGTACGTTCGGAGCAAAAGAGATATATATATATTTTTTTTTTGCTTGCAGCAGCACCTCAGCAGTGATACGCGCACCCCCTACGGAAAGTGTGTGGAGGTGCAGCAGTCAGGGTTCTGTTATGTTTCAAATCCCGCGTGATCTTTGCGCCGCGGCCGTCTCTTTGTATAAACACAGTCGGAAATATATACACTCTCCACACACTCTTTCAGACTCCCTCGGGTCCATTCAGAGCGCGTGGTTAGTTTCATTCACGCGGGTATAGTCCCCACCCTTCACCACCGCAACCCGGACACATAGTAAGCGTTTTAATATCATCGTACTTTGCTGGTTCAGATACCGAAAAGGCACCACGAAACGGAACCACAAAATAATCACCCCCGAAAGGAGATGCAGTTTTTTATACTTTACGCATCGATCAATTCCGTATATCGGAGGTAAAGAAACAAATTAGGAAACTTATAACAGGCCTGCATGAGGGTTTGCTTCTGACCTGAGAAATTTTGAAAATTTGTGCACGAATTTTCAATTTTTAATATAGTCGATGACTCTGTACTTGCAATTATGAATCTGTGAGTCGATGGACTCTCCGTCGTTTTTCGAAACGCTGTGTTTCTCTCATTTTGTTTTTATGCAAAAATCGATCTCTAACTGAGAATTTTTTTTTTGGCAAACGCATCCGGTTCTATGCACCGTTGAAATACGATTAGAGTGCGGTAACCGCGTGAACAAATAGTTGTTTTTTTGTTTTTTTTTTCCATTCCTAGCAATGAGGACATGAGGTGCCCAGTGACGATTTTACACTTATGTCACCGGAACTATACAGTAGCAGAGAAATACCCAGGCGTCAGTAGTAGGTCTCGCGGTCTGAGAATGTGGAAGTTTCAATATTGTCACATTTTTGTGACGTAAATTTTTTTGACACGTTTTATATTCAGGATATATTATGCCCGATACTTACTGGATGCAGCTTGTTACTGGGTGTGTTAAATATAAAAAACGAGCGTTTATTTTATATTTAGACATCCGATTTCTTTATTTCTGTACATCCGTGATGAAATTATATTGGGATGTATGCTTGATGTTGGCGCACGGAGAAAAATATATTGAGCACGTATAGCATTCGCAAGAGTAAACTGTACAAATACGTATACGTATAACGTCGGTCTTTTGAGGTGACGGATGACGCGCGTATATGTAAATCTTGATTCGAATTTTGTTGGTTTGTTTTTTGAACCGTCATCCGAACTGGTATGCGCAGGTAAAAGCTTGATTTATTTAACTTGGAAAAACTTTCTTTGCTTTTTATGTGATTAATTTTTTTTTTTTTCTCTTGATTTCACCCGAATAAAAATATTCTCGGTCATTTTTGAATCTGTTACAGTAATTAACGGTTCAGATTTTACACCTCCCAAATACCGTACGCAACTAAACGTGTCTTTTGTGACACTGATTTATTACATCGATTTCTTATCGCGGAAGGTGGGCACCAATTACAACGATCAGATTGTAGTAATCTCACCGTTCATCTAGCCGATTGTTTCAAGTATCAACGTAGGTATTACCTAAGACCCTACTGCACCGTTCAAAAACTGACGGGAAAAAATCGATATCTTGGTTATTTTGATACCGACTGGTTCGTAGGCTGTTCTTGTTATTGGATCCTGCAAATTATCAAAAGTTATTCAATGGCCCACAAAGAAGCAAAAACTCTTAGTCTTCAAATATACTGAAATTTTTCTTTCTTTCCTCAACGATTTCAATAAGCTATTTAATGTTGGGAGAAATGCAATTTGCTTTAAACTCAACACTGTTAGATAACATCTTGGCATTTCCATCAATAAACTAATAATCCTTTAATGGTTTGTCACGTTCATTCCATCGACAATTGGTGGAATTTTGCGTGACGGATTAGATTCGAATGGAAAAACCAGTTTATCTGCCATGACTAATTTTTTCGCACCTGACTGTCCTTTGGGCTCCGTTCAAACGGATTGTTTCTGTGCAGGATATGCGATGATTTAAGGACGTATAACTGGGGGGAAGACTTCCAATGAAAGAAATTTTGCAAAAGCGAAAAAGCAAAGGGATTACGCCGTTGAAGGTATAATAATGCCGGTACCTGCTTATCGATTGTGATGACTAATCAGAAGTGGGTCAAATTTATTTTGAGTACGAATTCCCCATGTGTGGCCACTGTTGATTTTAGATTTATGACTTCTTAATTCATGCGTCGTGGGGGGTGTCTCGAGGCATAAAGTGAATATCATGATAATAACGTGGAAAAAAACGCACGATATGACAAGAACTAATATGTATAATTGAAAATTTATCACACTCTTCACGGCTATCAGCTCGCGATAAACATTCGCATGTTCAAAACTATTTTTATATGATTCACCCACCTCTTATTTTCTGATACGTCCCAATTCGTCACGTCTGATTAAACTTTCACAAATAGTGTTATAATACCCATTAGCCAAGGAGGTTTTTTGGAGGATCGAGGGGGGCGAGTATTTCTCCCTATTTTTTGAAATTCATTTTTGTTCGTCTTATGACAAATAGATAATTTCTGGAAGCTTGAGTCCCCTTCCTAAGATACGTTAAGACGCCCAAAATGCACCTTTCGAAGTCGCGAGCTTTCCGGTATCAAGTTTTCCTCACTATTGACTCGCAATTCATGAGCTTTGAGTCTCGCCCATTCTGAGTGTGACAAAGGTCAACTCAAGTTTGATGGGGCTCCCCGTTCACTGACTGTCAACAGTACATAAATTCTGTCAAACAAAAATTATCATAAGATAAAGTGTCCTCTGTATATTGTTTGAACTTGACGGACAGTTGAAGACAGTGTTTGTCGATAAGGGGGGAAAAATCTCAGCTTCTGGCGCGTGAAGTCTACGTATTTGTTCACGGCACGTACGTAATTTTTTCGCTTCATATGACGGGACGTCAAGTGAGTATAAGAAAAGTATGGACAGTCTAATAAAAATCAAAAAAGACCTCATAGTTACACCACAAGCTGGTGATAATGTTCAAAGTTGATTTTTCGAGAAATACTCTGAAGTTTTCCAAACTTTTTGGGGGTGGAAAGAAATGTCCCTTGTCGTCAAAAATTTTGGGATCAAAATCAAGCGGGACATACTCTGAACTGTAGCTTTGTTCAGTGAACGATTGAAGGTCTTAACTCAAATTCCAACCCTAATATCAAAGTGTTTATTCAAAATGATTTCGAAACATCCACCTGTCCGTCTAAAGATTCTTTGAACAGCATCTCACCTGCATACGCTAGCAGTTAAATGCGAGTCATTCGATGTCGTGTTCACTTTGTGTGAACTTTCTCCTCAAAGATCTGTGACAGATTCATTTTCAACTTTTTCTATTATTTATTTTTTGTTTTTCATTCAAATCGACCATGAATAAGCTCGAGATGTTCGAACCCCGCCGTTTCATCCGTAACGGTAGTAAGAATTTGTGCATCGACATTTCAACTTTGTAGTCTGCACATTCCTCTAGCTCGTTGAAAATATATTCTAACTTCGTTTATGGTAAACAATTTCGTTATAGCCACCAGAAAATATATCTTAGCATGCGTATTTTGGTCACACAAATTCTTTATGACCCTTTATATGACATCTGTGACTATATATACTGAATCTGGATATTCGGAAAGTTCCTCTGAAAATGTGAAAAACTTTTCATGGGACAGCGTAGCTCATCGCGCCATGAATATAAATTCCTCTCTGTCTCTTAGTCCTATTGAGATCCGAAGGATAAAAAAAAATTTCATGCGGTCCAACGGTGCGCGCACATATGGGTATATGGAAGACCTGCCACTATAACGGTCCTACGAACGTTATAAACGAAATCATGAAAACAAGAAGAACGGTTTGAATCAATAGTCAGATTCTATTCATGGGATGTGTCACGATTTATTTTTGAAAAAAAGTGGATAAATAAAAAAATGTAAAATTTTCATATGAGACCCTTTTGATTGTGGTGTCTATTTTTTTTGTCACTATTCGATTGTGTCGATGGTTTTATTCTGTCCAACTACTAACAACAGTGTAAATAAAACTCACGTTCTTTCTTCTCGCGTATACGTCTGAAAATCTTATATATGCTCCCGCATCTATGCATGTATGTATATATTTTTTTTTCCAAGAATCAACTCCTGGGTATTTCTTTCTGTCAATTTTTCCCACGGGTAACCATCTGTGTGCACGTCCACTCGATATGTATACGTCATTTGGTCGAATCCTAGCTTCGCAGGTTCAACTTTTGTAGACTCACTAGTAAAGTGGTAACCATTGTTGTGTATAACAATTCTTCCACCACGTCGCTTCGGGCGTCAATTAATTATCGGTATGCATATGCATTTAGTGTCGACACATTATGCACTGACCAATTGATGTCTCAAGGTACACACCTGTACTATTAGGGACCTGGATTCCAGCCTAAGACAAGTTTTCCGATGTCAATCGATCGACATCTGGTCGAGTAATTACCGGATATTGTTGTGATACCTCAATTTTTCTTCTTGAAACAAACGGTTAGAGCGTGAGTTCAAGGTCTTTTATCACTTACTGTATCTACCGGTGCTTGTGGCTCGCGCACGCTTTCTGGTTAGCGATGTCGTTAAACGCGTTCTAATTGCATACTGCAGAGTGTTACGAGAGGCATGCACCCCATGAAGTATATGCATGTGTGTTTTACTTACTTGCTAAGCTTGCCGCATAGAAACTGAAGAGAGTAAATGCATCGGTAAACCGATGACTGAAGGATGGATAAAACCAGTCCGAATAACAACGCCTTGTGTGGATGAGACCTCGTAAAACTCGCGGTAGACGTATTTATAATAATTACTACCCCAACAGAAACTCTATCTTTTACTTCTACTGGACTAACGCGCGGGCGAATGATGAGAATGCGAACATCGTGGTTATTCACTGATATTTTACACTTGAAATGAATTTTTTCGACGTAACTACATCTGTCATGATAATAGCCTAGTGCGTGCAGTTCTCCAGACGAAATTTAAACTTTCAAACGGCCGGAGTCTTACACTGCAAAGAATTTCAATGCCCAAAGAATAGTCAGTGTGGACTCACGTATTGCTTGTGTATAAAAACCTTGACACGCCCCTTATCGCTAACTTACCACCACGCTCGTTAATTAGAACCTCGTATGCGTAGTGGTCAATGACCACGTATACCATCCCGTAACGATTCAATGTGATGCCACAAGGCTATTGAACGTATCGCATAAAATACTTCGATAAACAAAAATTAAACAGACTAAAATAATGGACATCATCAATTTAGAAACAATTATGACGAGTCCTTTAGTCAGGTTTTTGAGTATGGTAATTTTATGCCTGGAAGGAATAACATCAAGAGGCGCCTGTTCGGCTGGATGTCATCTATATTCAATACGAAACCACCCTCCAGGAACGGAATTTCTTTTCTATGAAAATTGCAGACGTTTGGAAGAAATAATTTATACGAACTTCTAGATCATTCTGTAAATCCTGCGAAGAAACCCGATAAAAAACTCGTCTTTTGAATAATGGAACACTGTTTTATTGGTGTATGTAGTATGGTAACAGTGAGAAAAAATATAGTAGCACCTATACCATACCGAAAGCCTCATTACGTTCCTCATACAGGAAGTACATCGATGTTTGCAGTTTTCTTGAAATTATGCGTGAAATTGCAGCGAATCTTTGGAACGACTTGTCAAAACTTTGGAACTTCAATCAGACGTGTTTATCTGTACGGATACCGGTTGTTCACATGTTTTATGTTTATTTTATCCATGGGGAGAAATTTCAAGCAAATGTAAAGCAAAATAGCTGCATTATTACATTCTTAAATTTCAAAACCCCAGATGATCTCTTCGAACTTTTTAGACTCCATGGTGTATCGAGCATATATACAGTATATATGTAAACTAATGGAAGGTCCACGTACACATATGAGTTACGTATACATATGTGTACATGCAAAGACAAGAGTCCGATGGGCATGAAGAACCACGTGGATCAGACCACCTACACAACGCACAAAGGGCCCCCATTACCATTTTGCCATAAGTCAGAGTTCGTTTTAGCCCGAAGCTATGTACGTTCAGGTATTATCGTCTCATTTGATTAACACTGTCCGTAATTTAACATGGGGCAAAGAATAATGGCAAAATCGGCAGACAGTAACCCCGGGCGTACATTTGGCCTTTTGTTACCTACAATTTTCTCTATATCACGGCGTAATTTCACTCTATCTATTACGATGATGCAGATTCTTACTTTTTTTTTTCTTTTGAGAATTTCTTGGAACAGGTTTTCCAACCACGATAGGTCAGTCGATGACCATTTCAACGTGCCAAGATTTCGCTTTAACTCCTGGGTCGTTGCAGGGAAGGGTTTGATCGATGCTCAATCTGTTTAAGTGTCTTTGAGCTGGCAAATGTTCAACTTTCGTGGAATTTATAACGAGTTTTATTACCAAATTTAGTTTGGAAGGACATCCGGTAGACGTCTACCTGGTAGATGGAATCCGGTATATTAAAAGAATAACTGAACAAAAAAAGGTACAGAGTAGTAGAAAAAAAAGGAGAAAAATGTTACCGGGGTAATAATTGAGGCCCCGTAGGCTACGCGTGACTGACCACTAGCCAAAGGCAAGTCAAGTACGCGGTTTATGAACTCTGAATTTTTAGGCAGTTTGTTACCCTGCCCAGCTACTATATGACCGTCATATAATTCGTCGAAACGTGCTACATTCCTCTTGATTGTATAAACGGCAGCCTTTATAATTCTCATTTGTTTAGCTACCACCGAAAATGTATCTTTCTAAGTTTAAGTCTTCCCAGTAAAATATTAACGTGATTTCTTCTTCTTCTTCATAGCATCCTAGTTCAGTTACTTAAAAAGAGAACAATAATCGTAATGACCGAGTGCAGTTGCAGATAATTCGTCACTATGGTGATTTAGAAAATAGTTTGACGGTGACACGGTGATTGAGGACACTGACGATCACTCTGTGCGGAAAAGAAACATTTATCAAACTACGATTCGGATCAAACGGGCATGTTGTCGCTTCGTGCATTAGCATACCGGAAGCCGTACCGGATATTGTTGTTAAATACTCTGCTCCCATTTTTCAAATTTTTTTCATTTCTTTTTTTATCATTTCAATCGATCCGTTATTATGCCAACTGTCTCAATACTTGAACATTGTAATTCGTGCGACCGGGAGTCGGCAATAAATAGACCTGTCCAGTTCATTCTAGAATTCAATCAGTCCTGAAGCGATCGTTCCGTGTGACTCGAAATGAGACCACTAACTTTATACGTATATTTACTAAGGGAGAGAAATGTGCTGGCCAAAAATATCTCATGTTAGTAGACCGATTAGAATCGTCATCGAGAGAATGATGAATCATATATCGTCCAGTTTCTCATTTTTGTTACAACTTGCTAAGATGTTTTCATTGAAAACTCGAATGTCTGAGAGCCCTGTTCAAGTTTTTTTTTTTCTTGGGACGAATCAATTCCGATGGATCAATAAATGTATTCATGTTTCTTGAAGAAAAAAATGTAATCCATGTAAATGTTACTTCACTCATCAAGTGGAACCAAAGCAAATTCTTCACTTGTTTTCACTTTCACGCCCTTTTTTCTTCAACGTGGGAGTCCGGCTAAGGGATACAAATTCCGGTGTCAAAATGTGGCATCCTTATTTTACAGCTTATTTCCGCGCAGTTTGTCCGTTGTAAAAACAACGAAATTCGACCCACTGCTTTGAATTCATGTGAAACTAGTAGCCACTAGTCCTACGTATCCCGTGGCGTAGTATAGAAATGCGATTTCACGGGGGCTGTCGGTCGAAACGTCAGGCTGTGGGCTGATAATTCACTTTGACAAATTGTCGGACCGTGCCAGGCCCAAACGATCAACTCCGGGGACCACAGGCAGCGGCGTGACGTGGGCAAGCTTGTGGGCCCGTTGTATAGGCAAGTCTCCGCCCCTCTTTTGCTTCTTCTATCTAGGCGCCGCCAATATTACTTTCCTTCATTCATACCCTCGTACATTTGCCTTTTCATTCTCAAGTCGAAGGATTCCGAATAACCTGCCATTAAATCGCTCGGCACATTTCTATTCCTAGACCTTGGCTGTAATCGATTTCATGGACTTTTTCTTTTTCTCTATTTGATCAGTTCATCAGATTTTGTTTCCTACATGATATCGGCGCATACCATGTCGGATATTTGTAGATACTAATCTAATCGGGAAATGTTGACGGCAATGGATAGTTGATGTGCTGAAAATGAGCAATTCTTTGATCGGTGACAAGATATGTTAACGGCAAGCGAAGTAGTAAGACTCACAGCAGGGCTTTGTAGGTCGAGCTGGTCAATCGTTCCGAAGACGATTACCTCCACCCGCGTAAGGGTGCAGTGACCACTGACCACTAAAAATGACCAGCCATGCCTCAGAGGGCCGAGCCCACCCGATGGCCCGAAATCCTCCCACCCAAATTCTCTGGCATCGAACAACAGCTACGGGCGGCCCCACGGGCTGCTTCCGAATTTCAGTATCCCGAACTTTCGTGGGAGTATGTTTGTTGCCTTCTGGATTCCGAGACTGACGGATATCCAGTACTCACGGCGGTGGTAGAGACCCGGATTTTTTTTTCTTCGCTCAAGAAAAATGTGATGGTTAATTGTTTCGAAAAACTGACTAGAACGTGGTTTGACCATTATTCTCCGTTAATAACTTATGCCCTATGACATATACGCAGAAAAATACTTTCGTGTCACAATTTTCAATTCGTAAACTACAGTGATAATTTGTGAATCTTGCAAAAATTCAAGTGTGCTTTTACTGAAAAGTGTGAATTGCCCCTCTTCTGGAGACGGAGATTTATCAATATCAGACACGTGGGAATACTGGTATGTAATAGTACCATTTTTTTTTTGTTATAAGATACTTTCATCACAACTCATATTTAAGGGTTTCCCAAAAAAAAAGACACTGCAAGCGCAGATTTTCTTGCGCTCTCATCCCTAATTGCAGGCTATAAGATTTATTCATCCGAATCTTTCTGTTTGTTCGATGAGCTTGCTTCTGATTTTATTCCAGTTTGGCTTAATTCAAGGTCAACCAATACGGCGCGTGATAAATCACGGGTTAATAACTGCCTAATCTCAACAGGGTAGCTATAACATCGTCCACTTGACTTTCGATCACTGTCAGATTCAAACGCCTCTAGAAGAGTAATGCGTTCGCTTTTAGGGCACGTGGATATAAAAAATCGTACGTGTTTTCTTCATTTTCGATTTGCACATTGTCATTTTTTTGTTCATTCGACAGTTCGAGATTCATGACCTGAACATTTACGGGTCGATATCATAGCCGCCCTTCCAACCCAGCCGTTTAAATCTTGGTTTTATATCGCCAGCGTAACTCAACTTGAAATATATTTATACCTACGCTAATGACGATGCTGCGTATCTAACAGAATGATTTCCGCGGCGGATGTTCCGCGAGGTCCTCATAACAGCAACAGCAAAAGCAACACGGGCGGTGCAACATTAATACTTATATAGGTAGTGTAAAATCCACGCCCCAAGTTTCATAACGTTCATTCGATCATATCTCAATACGACCTACTTCCAACTAAAGATCTTCTGCTGTTGCCTGTTCCTCACGCCGTAGCGAAGAGGATCAGCTCTTTTTTTAATATAAGTCCAACGTATCGCGTTTAGGCATTAGAAATTACAATAATACCGCGATAATCTGGAATTTATTGAATAGAGAGCGCTATGATGTTCCCTATAAATGTGCTTTAGTACTAACGGTATACAATATTTCAACATAATTATAACCTGCACATAGAGAACTGATCTATCGACTTTTAGCGCGCAGGTGTTACCGCGTTGTTATATATACAGGAATATGTTAAAAGGCAATAGTACAATTTATATGATATTCGTCCATAAATATATTGCATGATTTTTGAATAAATATTTTGCAGAGCGTCCAACACCTGAACGCTCTACCTGATTTTCGTTAATAAATTACAACGTATGTATTATAGCGAGGCAAGTCATGTGAAATAAATGTGCGATTTGCACGCGATGAACTTTTGTACGTAAAATTGCGGTATGTTTTATTGAAACTAGTACTCGCCGAGGGATGAAAAAATACATTGAAATACAATCGTGTGGATAGGTATGTAATAACGAATTACAAAATCGAAGTTCATGAAATTAATCGTAAGCGGAATTTTCGCGGGAGGATAATAAAATGGCTTCAACTTTATAAACGAGTAAAAAATGCCTATCGGAATTGTTTGTAAAAGTATCAAATTCGAAATTACTGGTATAGACCTATACGCCGACTAAACATATAGCGATGTTTACGATTTTACTAAGGCATTGAGGCACGTTTATGCTGCAACAATTCTCAAACTGACTTATAACGTTATAGCATAAAACTGGCCATGTGCTGCACCACCAGCAACAGCAGCAACAGCAGCGGCAGCAGGTCAATTTGCCAATGGGTAAAGCTCCTTAAATCACTCGCAACGTCACTCTGAACTCTCAGAGCTTTTTTTTTAACCCCGCCGCGCGATCGCATCGGGCGGTCTCCGTTGAACCAAACTTAGTTTGTCACAAACGATCGTTGCATCAAGATAGCTACGTTGCTATTATCGCCATTTTTTTTCCGTTACTTTTTTTTTCTGCTTACGTAAATGATGATTTCCGAGTTCTTGAATTATTCTCAACCATTCCACTGGGTTTTAATGATGTCACCAATGAAAGTCGGTTTTCATATCTTATATGTGAAGCATAAACCATAATTAGTTTGTATAATATCACCGCGTGTAAATGTCACCCCGTAGTACAGAGATTCATAATTCATTAGTTCAAGGGTCATACATGATAGTTGCAAACGGGATAATCGTGGGGTTCGAATCGCAGCTCCTTTCCCCCGTTATTATGATTTATTAACGACCGGATTCCGTATGGCTCAGAGTGTACTGCATGCGTACGTAATTGTGTGCTAGCTTATCCCAAGAAATGTTGCCGTAATTTCTTTGAGCACCGTGAACTCGTGTTACATGTATGAATTTTATAACCAACAATATAATTATTCGTCTCATCAAATAAAAATAGAATTCCATTGTTACAAAACAATGAAAAATTATAAAAAAAACTAATATACAAAACTCGCTCATAGCATATCACGATAATTGTCGATGAATGAAAATTTTTTGATTGAAAATTACAAAAAATTAAGCACTACGTGTGTGCTAGAAAAAAAATCTTCAACTGGCACGTGCAAACTGTGGTCATTCATTCTCGGTATTGATGTATATATATATTGTTGTATATTAGGGGTCATTGGCGTTGCCGAATGCGTCGATGCAACGAATCACTCAGAATTTAGATCGTGACGAAAGATTATAACTGTAGGTTTAAACAATTTGCGGCTGGTCGGATTTTCACGCTTTGACATCGCGTGAGCTCGATGACGCAGACTATATATGTGGTAACTTATACATATCACGTTACAATATGCATCTATACATTCGATTGAAAGAATCATCGTCATCGTCATCGCACTGCAAGCCGAGACGGATCATTGTATCGTCGAGATAATTTCACCGGCAGACAAAAAAGTATTGAAAAAACAGAAATAAAAAATACTTTTGGGGACATTTGACGTAGATCAAGTTTATAGTTTCCGAAAGGTGAGAATCCCTGCGGGATTTTATACTCGAAATTATACCGAAAAAGGGCGGCTGTAAAAGGTGGTCAAAGTTAAGTCGTAAGATTTTGGGATATCTAATCTCAGTTCCCTAGAGTATTTCATGGTTTTTGGTTTAAGATTGATTCTCTTTCTTCTTCTTTTTTTTTGTCCCAAATCTTGTTCCGAGCTGAATTATAGCCGTACTTATCGATTACTGATTGAACAAATCAATTGTTTCGTCTTTATCGTATTATGCGAGTCGTTCGACGTTGTTCGGTAAGAGTAATCAGGATCGGCTCTTATACGTCTGTATAAATGACGTCAATCTTCCATTTACGGGTATTTACTAGATAAAAAAAGACCAATGACCTGCAGCGGGAAAATATTTTATACCTTTTCTCGACGTATAAGAAGATAGCGAGGACAACCCGATGTGATCACTTATCCAAAAAATACCAAGAGTAAATCACTCCCATTTTATTCAGGAAATAAATTCTCATCCCTCAGAACAACCGACTACGTATTTTTGTCCGTGAAGAAAAAAATTGTTTGCACATCAACGACACAAGTATTTAATTCAACTTGGTTTCCTTCGAACGGGCGGACGACCAAAAATAAGTGTATTAGTTTCGGGCCTTCAAGAAGCCTTTTTCACGGAAAACGGACGCGTAAAGCTGTCATCGCGGTTTTAGGGCGTATTTGGTACGATCCGTGTAGATGAAAAAAAAAGGAATGAAAATTCTTGCGAGGCGTAGCGTAAGGCGTGCCGCTACTTTATTCTTGTGTGAATTGCTGGCTTCGTACACACTCCTCGGCAATCATCTATTCGAGCCCCCGAGGAGCACTTCTTGGGACAAAGATACTGGAAGATCGCCTCGCCGCGCCGCGCCACGCCGATCCAATCCTTTCCCGCGGCCTGCCTGACTGACTGCCTGACTGGATAGCCCTGCTTGCAAGACGGCCTGTGGGACCCGGGCGGTTTCCCAATGTCCTTAGCTGAGGCGAACTCGGCAAACAGCGCGCATTAGTACAATTATCGAGTCGGGTTCTCTCCGAAGAGGAGGCGAACCGAGCCGTAGCGTAAAACTTAAGGTGTGGGAACGTAGTCGGTGGCGCGGTATATAAGCGATACGTGTTGGTGGCCTCTCGATGTCCAGGGTTTGTACAATCAGTTATAAACCTAATGTCCACCCCCACCTCCGACTTCATATCACCTCCTCACTGACTAGATCCCTTGTTCTAGCCGAATACCTTCAGTACAACCAAAGGATTTCTCGTATAAAAATGTGCGAAGAATTAGTGGGCTTAAGATCACCATAAAAATTCTAACGTCCCGAATTATGACAAGATTCACGTTTGCGGACGTGACTTTCGAACGTCTTCACTCATGTAACATATTAATTTGGTATGTTGCTTGAAAATCCTTTACTTCTTTTTTTTAACGTATGTTTGTTCGGCATTTCTATTGTATAGTTTGGTCGACAAGTCCTTGTTGAGGATGCAGAGGAAAAAAAAGCGATGGAAATTTTTCAAGCATGTCCTTCATGATCGTTGGTTATTACATGATGTGAATGGATTTCATCTGTTATCATGCGTAACGCCGATGGCGCCAGTCGCCTGACTTTCTGCACATTGCTCGACGTCGCTCCGCACATACGTAAAACGATCATAATGCGCCCGCTCACCTAAGATAATTCTTTTCCATATCGGAGAAAGCAGAAAATGATATTTTAAATCTTAATGGTCTTGTACTTAAACACTAAGTAGACACATATTATCTATTTTATCATTTTTTATTTGTTCATGAAATACAAAGAATTCATCTCATTTGTTATACATTTTTACGATATGGTAAGCCGCGGTTAAACGAATTTTGATGGTATTATAAGTGTGTAGATATAAATCTCAGGCTTATAGTCTCGCCGATCAATTATATGTTTAAGCCTTGCAAATCATCGCCATTTTCTTTTCATCGCCACCCAACTAAGCTCGTATAACGTTTTAGATATTATCCAACAAGTTTTCGATATCAACGACATCGCTCGAGGGGCAAACTGGCATATTATATACTGCAACACCATGTGATCCCGACCGCAGATGGTTATCTACAAAACGGTTACATGACGCGGTGCAAGTTACTGCGTTCGAGTAATTTTCCCGATACCACCTTGACAGCGTATTTTACATCGTCAGAAATTTCTGACGCATGATATTTGTAACAACGAATTTCGCGGATCTGAACCAATATGGCGCGAATTTTTCGTGGCTCCGATTCGATTTTCCCTCTCCCATCTATAATCGGTCGTGGAAAAGTAGTTGAAGGATTAACAAATCGTTGTATATAATGCCAATCTTCATTCCAAAGATCTTATCCGAAGAGCTATAAGGTTCCTGTCTACCCTGCAGCCACAAGAGCTGCGGCGTTCGCGTCGCGCGATCTGATTCTTAAAGCAGGAAGAAATACGCCCGGTACACACTAACGAGAGTATACATTTTACACGTACGTGTATTACGTCTTCGCAAAGCTACGGTTACGTCTTTTAAACTGCGAGAGGTAATGGCATACTTGGACCAGGAGATTTATCTCTCGTATTAATAACGCGACGCGACTGGCTTTATATTTGAGAGAGTGTGAAACTGCACACGTTCTTCGATCCCCTAAATTCTCAGGCTGTAATATGTCGTCGGATGCTTTGGTTTTTTTTGTTCGCCGAATTATTCGATCAAAATATCAAATAAATTGGCCAGGGAATGTCACGGAGCCAAAAGCCGAAATCATTTTTTTTTTTTACCTCCACCTTTTTTTTCAATTTTATGTCGATTATTTGTTTCTATGATACAGGATCTTTATGTTAGGGACAAATCCAGGGACGAGTGCTCGTTTCCCCTAAAAGTGAGAAAAAAACGAATCGTGAATTTAGGGGGCGAAAAATGAAAAGTGTTGCAGCGACCGCGCGCGTGGTTGTCTCCCCGTCTTCTATCTGTTGCGTTAAACGAGGCGTTTGCGTTTTTAGTTTCGGCTCAACTCTCATGTCTCGGTTTGTTGCTGTCGCGTGACACGCGTCGGCGTCGCCAGCTAACAGTGCCTGCATACATATAAGTATATACTTATGTACCTACATATATATAAAACATACCCGCGGGGCGCCAGCGCCAAGACGTTCGGGAAGACCAACCTCATTTATTTTCAGGGGAGATTCTCGATTTTATCTAAGCTGCCTTTGTGTGCATCCGGCGGTGTATTAAATAAGAGGAGATGCACTATTTCAATCATGATATGGACTTACCGGATAAGAAGATGACCTACTACGGCATAGTTTATAATTGAAATAAATTTGAAGTTCGGCAGAAACGGGATCAGGGCAATGGTGATCTGAAACGAGATCTAAAAAGTTCGATCAAACTACCCTCGGAACAAAAGTCAGCAGCCTTTTTGTCAAATCCATGGATGAATATTTAGAAAAGTTGTAAAATCGTATGAGAAAATGACAAATTTCTTACAAGTCCATTTTTCTGTTAGCATTGTATATCTACTGTGTGTTTTAATTTCACGCTTGAAAACATTGCTGCACCTGCCATACAGGGCAGGTTCGAAAGATGCAACATGTCAACCCATTTACTTCTGTAACAAGTTTAAGTCGTCACTGATTAGACTTGATACAAAAATTGTTCATTTATCTATTTTTATATTTCTATTTTGTAGTCAGCGTATCTACGATTGCTACTAATGGATATTACATGTTTCTTTAACCCGTGAACGAGTAACGGGAAAAGAAGCTGTTCGTATCACGGATAAGAATCCTGTACAGGGAAGCAGATCCTGCAGGAAATTTTTACACCTCGTTAAACAATTATGAATTTTCTTGTTACTGCCGGTTTGAGTTTGATGAGTTTAACAACGATCGAGTGAAAAAATCGATCGCTATTTAAGATGAAAATGAACATGAAGGTCTGGTGCGAAGAGAAAGAGAGAGAATAATCAATTTAGCATTCGAGTATAACTTTTTTTATTTCATTTTTGAATCATAAAAATTACTAAAAGTTTCTATACCACAAAGCCATTAGTTAAAAACAAACTCCCACGGTTTATTTATTCTTTGAACGTTGTAAATGCATTTGTCCGTGTTTATGATGAGTCAATTCTAAGGTGGTACAAATTTATGGTCAGCTGACACATACTTCGGTCATAAAGATTCCGGTTGGTGCAGGTTAATGAGTGTATACAAAATTCGAAATAACTTCTTCCACGATACATGACTATATATTATATTATTACACAGTAGCAAAGTCTTCATTATAACTCCAGCCAGTTCAACAATTTTCGTTACAAACTTGAAAACTCAGTCGTTACAACTCGCTCCGCATTTATCACTCTGGAATTCACCTGTTTCGACTGATTTTTTTTTCATTTTTCTTTTTCTCCAATTCATTTTCTAACATTAACATTCATGCTAGTGCACATATGCATACGTATGCTGGGGATGAGAAACATGTACCTCATTTTACTTAAACTAATTTAATTTTCAGTCGAATAACTTTGTACGACTGATTTTCACACATTCCATATCGCGGCGGTATGTATATACACAGGTATATATGTATAAGAAACTATTTTCATTAAAAATAAGATAAGATCTGAAGAATCATCTGAGAGTTACTGTCCATTAGGATACATTCAACTGTAGGAATACCGGCGCTACTTATTAGTCTGACATCAAACTTTTCTTCATTCGTTGACTACAATTTCACGATTCTTTTACACTTTATGATTTGAAGGAATAAAAAATGATCACACTCGAGCAAAAATTCACCTGTGCAGATTTTGAGAATCAATTTACCAAAACGTGCTACGAGTACGCTTTTCAATGTAGAAAGACGCATTGAGACATTTATATCCACCACTGCTTCCAAGTATCACCTGCAGCTTTATTATGGCTGATATTTTGTCTACGCTCTGGTGTGCACATTATAATATATCGTATGTGCCTTTCTCGCGGGTTTTATGTGTGTGTAAAATATATGCATAGATTGCGCTCGCAATATCACGTACGCATTTATATATATGACACCGCGGTATGGTTATGGGTATGTGGAGCGCACGGTATGAAGAAGTGCGCGCGGGCAAAAGAGGGTGTAATAAAAGCGGCGTCTCAAAAGTCCTCAGAAACGCTGTCATACCACGTGACGTTGTGATAATTGGTTGCGATTTCGTAACGATAATCCGACAGATAAATTACTGTACGATCCAAGATGAACCGAGTTGTCTTTTCCTCCTTGTTGGAGGTGGACTCAAAAGCCGGTAAAATTGAAACCGACCCACGTCTACTGCTACTACGTCAACGTCGACGTCGTGATCAACAAAAGACGTCGGTAATTAATTCTACTTTGAATTATCGTCACACAATTTTTTTATCTAACGAGCTCAAAAATCTTCCTTTTTTTTTTTATACTCTGAAGAAGAGAATTATAGCATCGTACTACAATTTATCAATCGCGACAAGTTTCCTACACAATCTCAAGCTTAAGTCCAGATTTTGGAAGAAAATATTCTTCTATCGAAGGTGCGATGTACAGACAAAATGAAATTTACTGAAGCTGCTTCAGAACGCTTTTTTCCAAAGCTTTTCGCTCAGATCTATGAAACTTCATCTCGCTAAGATAATGCATTGAAAAAAAGTAGTCAGAAATTCAAGACAATTATCTATCATTCTTTGAGGTGCTTCATCAGATTTTATTTATGAAGGTTGAATACTTACGGCTGCGGAAGATTTTGAAAATAAAATTCCCCGACAAATTTATATCGCCACCTGCACCACTATACGCAAGCTGAATATAGTAATTTTGTGCGAGTTGAATCGCGTAAATTTTCTGAAAATGTCGTCTCGTCGGCTTGTTTTCTGCATGAGTTATCATCGCGGTCTGGTCTTACGTTGATATTCGATGACTGCGCGGCGGCGGTCTCGTGGATTTTTGAAAGCTCTCGACAAGAGAGTTAAGACATCGTTCTATGTTCCTTCGTATTCCTGGCTAACGTCCAGAAAATTTCTGGCACCGACTGTCCTGCGCTTCTGATCCATCCCCGATCTCAAGAGATGAGAACCGAACGTAATACACGACGTCTCAAAACCAGTTGTTGGAAATTCAGTTTCTATATATCCCCATGCCGGTACCGCGACGAAACGATTTCTTTTTCTCTTTTTTTTTCTAGCAATAATTTAACGCGCCCACCGTTGGGGCGGTCCAGTTTTCCGGGTCGGTGGGTGAAACGCGCCCGTTCCACTGTCATATACAACCGAAGTAAAATAAAAAAAAAAGCACGAGCTTTTAAACAATTATTCGAACGATATACAAAATCATTTTTTGATTTCAGTAACGATCATTTTTTCTCTGATTTGGACAGGCCAAGGATATGATTTTCCATCATGTTTTATTACCGGATAGTTGAAATTCTGATAAACTGATGTTCTCCGTGCACCAAGAATTCAAACTTTGTAAGCAAATTTCATTCGGAGCTCGATATATCTTTGATCGTGTACCACGTAGTACATTAATGGCTGTCAGTTTAAATTTAGAATAAATTTTAGACCACGGATTAATTGGTCAATAAATAACTCTCGATTATATAGCCGTCGTATAAGATGTTTTTTTTTTTTTAATTTTTTTTATTGTTATCGACATTAGTGCAGAATCGGTTACTATTCGTGAAAATTTTTCTAGATGTATGTATATATCTGTTCCAAAAACACTCAACAACGGCTGGTAGTTAAATCTTATTTCTGTTTATACGCCTTCGCATATCCACCTGAACACTGGCTTACACAGAAGCTCGTAGAATACGAAGCAAAGTATAACGACCAAACGCAACGTTCTTGTATATAACCCGCCACTTAATAGTCGGGGATCAACCGACCGCTAATAGGCCACAAGAATATACATGTACACGTGTTTTGAGATCCCCCCTAGTTTATCTCCAGTTTCACTTTCAAGTTTCTAACGTTTATACGTATAGTGTGGTTCAGCAAACGCATAAAATCTTGTGCTTTACAAGCGCGAGCGAAATTCGCACACGAATTATACGTATGTCTGGAAGGTCGCCGAATCCTTTTCATGCCGATCCTTTGGTGAAGGTAGATTTACATTGAAAATGTTTGTGTTCCGATACACTGTAGACGTGTTTTTACACGACGTCTAATAAGCTTGAAAATCGATGGTGGCGACTGTCCGAAGGAAATTATGTTGGAAACGTAACACCTCTTAACTTTTGCCTCACAAAGTCGCGGTTTGTGAATTTCGGAAGAGGATTATCGAGATCGTGCTTGAAACAGATGAAAATAAGACGTAGAATTCAGTAGAGAATTAGCAGGATGAGAGGGTAAGGATTACACCTGTACGCCTTAGGGAAGGTTTACGGTTTCATCTAGGCAAAAGTTATTCTGGGAAGGGTCGTTTTTGGCGAATTGCTTTCTGATATATCAAAGCGCCAATAGGGATAAAGGGGGATCATAATACCTACGTGATTGGACCGCGTGAACGGTCGTTAAGATCTTTTCTGGCTGATTGTGTCACCGCGTCGTTTACCGCAAGGAGTTAGGTGGCCGAGGGATTCTTATTCTTACCTGTACGATAATCCACCGCGGCAGGTCTTTCTACAAAAGCATTATGGTTATATATCGACGGTAGGAGTAAATGGCCGGCGTTCTTTGACAGGATTGTGAACCCCGACGAGAGACTTTAATATAGGTACAAATAAAAAAAATCAAAACTCCCGCCTTTGAACTCTTTGAGAAAAAAAGAGAAACGAAAATCATATTACAGAAATATATGTATATTAAATATGCTTAAAAACGACGTTCCGTTTACAGAGGATCAAAATAATTCACGAACTAATCTCGAGTTCTGTCCTCGAATTTTGCGAATTGGAAATCTTGATATTTGGAAAGGTTGAATAAATCGACCACTTTCCGTGAAATTCGGCGACTGCTATGCAAATTCGAGTAAGCTGACATAATGAAAATGTACGTACCACTTAAATGTTGCGACAGAATTCTAGAATCAGATGTTACAGATTACTAAACATGATCTTTGATGCAAAATGTGGTTTCTTCAAAGCTAAAAATCCACATCCCACGCTATGGAAGTTCAAATATGAGCAGGACTGGCCAAAACAAGATCCTAACTATGAAATCCGGCTTTCGCTAAGTCTTGTTTATGTGATCGTGTAACGAGTGCAAATACCTCGCTATGGACGTTGTACGAAAAAATTTTTTACAACCTCGTCGTCGTTGACAAGCCTTGAGATTATCAAGTCGCAGAAGGTGGTCCAAAATGATATTTGTCCGAATATCCATTCCGAAAGTAAGTAATATTTCTTGGATTACCTACCCACTGCTCATTGTACTGCACTGGTTGCATTGCAAAGTATAGTCAGATCCCTGAACGTAGGAAATTTATTTCATCGCTTCCAAATTGAATTTTTCTACTAAAAAATAGTCACGGCGGTTCTGAACGGACAACGCCCATCGCAGTATAAAACGTTTCAAAGAGGCCATAATAAAGTCATCTTATTCAACGATCAGTATTATATCAAAAAGCCTCGTTTCCAGTGCTCTATCAAACCCTTTTGTGAGTTTTTTTTGTTTTTTTCTTTACTACTTGATCTTCTCACGTACCAATCTCCGTGTCACTAAAAAGGATTTCTCTCAGACTGATAATCCGAGTAGATGAACTCATGAGGAACACGAGGCCTTTGTCACTGACCGTTACTAGAATACTATGAGAAAAAATCCGCCCGGTCATTCGGCTTAATCCGAACGCACCGGCCAAGTATGCGTAACCCAATGGATGGTCAGGATATATCTATTTGTGAAACAAATCATTCGATGTTTAAAAATAAAATTATGTTTCGAAATATCGCGCTACCCACATATAATAAGCTTTCGGAGATAAATTTTTAGTGATGAATTGTAGGGCTTTGAAAATATGGATTTAAGAAGGCAACGAACTAGCACCTGACGTGTTCTATTCCCTTAGCTTCTTGGCACGATAATTTACGGCTTATACGTATGTATATACCTATAGTTGTTGGACGGAAATGTAATGTGGTTGCGATTCGTTTCCACTTCACGCGAATTAAACCTGTTCATCAAAGTCTTGCATGGTCTAGGATTAATACGGCGATAAAACATGTTATGCGCTGTATGTTCGTGTAAGGTATGTTCGTACTTTTGCGGGGTGTCAAAGATCTCTAAATCTCACAAGAAGCGCAACGTCGTATTCACCCTATGGTACTGATAAATGCGGATTAACATCATAGCTAACTATGGCTTGACCTATGAACTTTTTAAGCTTCTTAGGATTAGCAATTGCTTTGGTACGTAAGCGAAGTGCCATAAGCAAATAAAATACGTCGAAATTCACGATATTGCATAGCTTCGTGGCCATTGGACCGGACTGAAAGAGGGTGCAGAACATCTATAAGCATCCACTGGAAACGCCGATCAGGTTGTCGAGCTTGCGGAGCTAAACGTGGTGCGGTACTCCCAGTTTCAGTTCAAGCCCTGAAATATTCGCGGTTCCACTGGAATGAGAACCACTTTGTTCAATAAAACTGATCTCCGCGGAAGCATTTCTGCGGATGAAATCAAAGTTCCAATCAAGAACATCCGCACCATAGTAATAAAATGAAAGGAAACCAGAAAATTACAGTTTACGAATGAACGCGTTATCCACGTATGGTTTAAGTAGCGGGTTTAAGATCACAGGAAATTCTATCTCACTTCCACAATATATTTATGTATCTTCAAAGTGTATGAATAAATTGTACGTATTATACATACTGTTATGGCTTCCCGGAGGCCCGACTGACTGCCGGGTTCAACTGTCATATCCATGCATAGTTAGCTAATACGCTCATGATATATCAACATGCAGGTACGTTTACACCACGTACAGCAGAGCGTACTGGTCTCGCTGCTTCGCAAGGAATTTCGCTAACCTGGTGTACAAATACTCTGCTAGTTACACGGTCATATTGACTAGACATATCGTTTAATGGCGCCAGAAAATGCCTGGGTTAATTATCGCTGTTGCATGCTCGCAGGTTGTCGTTGTAGTAGTATAAAGTAAATTTCTGACTTATGTTCTACGTATCAACAACTTCGATGAAACTTGTATCCCCAGCATTCAAACAACGTAACATAGTTGAACTATTGCTCTTATGACAAGATAACGTAGCTTATGATAATAATTATGAATTGCCATTAATAATCGACTCTAGCCTTCAACCGTGTCTAATTCAAGAACAGTCCTGGAGCGAATTATTGATTATGTACTCGATATCCTTCATAAGCTATTAGAAGCAGGTGAAAGGACGCTATAGTAATTTAAACGTCTTTAAAAATAATAGTTGAACACGAACAGTACTTTATTCATACATTTTCTTCTTTTTTTTTTAATACCAACTTACACCAACTATTTGTGATAACGATTGAGCCACTGCAGTTTCTTGATTGATCGTAACAAACAAATTTACAATAAACCGGCACCATCAAAAGAGCTGTAGAGAGTTGAGCTTGTGACGTGTATTCGTGTCCTGTACGATCTTTGATCAACCGGTCGATTCTGAAGCAGCTACGTGTATTGCATTGTTGGGCCGCCAATAGCCACGTTTGGGATCCACGACTTGCAAGCTATTTTCAACTGTTTCCCACCGTTTGGGCTCGGCAGGTTCTTAAGTTCAGACATATGACGACCTTGAAGGAGAGTGTCGCAAAACTTCTGATTGACCACTTGGATTTTTGACTGATAAACAAAGCGATAGGAATTCACAAAAGCTTTTTATTGTTGAGAAAATTATAGCATCCCTCACGAGAGATGGTATTTGTTTTATTTTTTCTTTTGTTCTGTTAAAAATTATGGTTCCAGTTCCCATTTTTCAAGTTCATGAAATCGGCTTCCGGTGGTCCACGGAAGACCGGTATAATTCTTCTTTATAGGGCTTTTAAAATATTACACTATCAAGATGGACGCCCAACTGAGGATTAATACAAACAAATAAAATTATGGTGTAAGTAATAAACCCACAGCTACTAATAAATACAAATCTGGCAGCCGGATGGCGCCCCCGTGGTGAAATCCGGCTGTTTGCGATCTGGGCCAAGCCGTCCCGACGCCATCAATAGGAAACCCCGAGCATTCATGTACCTGCCTAAATATCCCATAACATAAAATGGTGAACATTTATGAACCCCATTGATTTACTCGATGTGTTTCTTTTTTTTTTTATTCTTTAATTTCGGCCAGGATTTGGTATCATCTACATAGTTGGAAGAGTGAATATGAAATTCCACAGATTTCACCGCGTCTCGTGGTTCATCTCAAACAGTAATTGAATTTCCAAATGCAACGATAAGGTGTTGAATCCCATGTGCAAGTTGCCTGGTACCTAAAATAATTTAGTACAACTTCAGGCTGACTAGCGTTACTTGAGGTCACGTGTTTACCACCAGTTATAATACATATCTCACTACCTTTGAGTGCCGCCATGACTAACTACCCGTTGACATGAATTGTGATGCTTCATAGAGCGCCGAGAAGATAGTCGCAAAAGGGTGTGGCAATAAGTCACCTAAAGAACTCTGTCTTAAGGGCATGTTTTTTTGCTTTGTGATGAACTGGAGTGCCCAGACATTTGGAGCGAAGGAACTACTTTGGGAAAAAATTACCAAGTGAGTTGAATTTAGAAAAGGATGCGTCTATGCCAGGACATCGTCGCTCTGGTAACCGATTATTGCATCACGTGAAAAAATACAGACGTTCCTAATAACATTAAAGCTGCCTCGTAAAGTTTTAATTTATCGATCATATATAACATGCACGTCCCGTTTAATAATTAATCAATTTACTTGACCACTATAGTAGCGCATATCCTCTGCTAGATCTTCCATGGGTTTCTGGAAATTTTGACATTCTACTTTACGATTCATTCGTAATATTAACATATATGATGTCATAATTTTTAACCGTAATGAAGGACTCCACGTGCCGGAATATAAAACAGGTGGGATATGCAGCAGATACAAAACCAGAATTTTTGAGACGACTTCGAGACCTGCGGTAAGGTGTTTGATTTCCCGGAAACACGAAACGTGTTTTTTTCTAGTTTTTTTTTTGTGGAAAATTATGTCACCTCCAACTCGTCATTTCCAAAATGGAATATCGATTACTTTTTGATAATGTATCATTGCATCATGTGACTCTTCTAACATTTAATGTTGGTCTTATAAAAAAAAGGCCACCCTGTAGCCTATTTGGATCGTGAAATATGTGAGTATTTTCTTTTTTTTCTCTGTAGGACGCGGACTGATTTATACACCCGGGCATCGTAGTTTTGGTCACGATCACACGACGCCAAGTGTTACCTTTTTTTTTACATTTGCTGGCTCAAGGGTTTACATGTGGCTTCAAAATGACTCAAAAACTTCTCCAAACAACCCTAACAGCAACGAGTGGCGCTATGAGATTCTCGAAATAGTTTTCAGTCTTCTTTGTAAAAAGTGAAGGTTTGATCGGTTGCAGTATCAGCGATGGATTCCCTCGCACTTTATTAATACGGAGGTCACGTATCACGCACGTGCAGCGTATCTGATGGTTATGATCGTAAAATGTGAGATATTAGAAGATCGAAAGCTCCCTACCCCCGGGGAGCCGATTAATCGAAAATGGTTCGTAGACTTGATCCTGAATTATTGGCATTTCAAATCGTTGACCCACACGAAGCCATTCGATCCAGTAGGACCTCGACATACATTTTCATAAATTAAAAACCTTACGTGTTCTCCTTGTAAGAACCTATAAATACTCCTAATGAGCCTTGTATATTTAAAGTTCCGAAACCATTTGGATATCAAACTGAAAGGAGTATTCGTTGAATCATTTGGTCTCTTGGAGTTTTTTCAACCCACGTTGATGTTGAACTTGACTTTCGAACCATCGGCATGCTTTCATCATAAAATAGACATCCTTGCGTACTTTTTTCGCCGTTACATGAAATACAATTATTTAATGTAAGCTTCAAACAACGCTGGAGATTTTTGACTTCGTTGCGTCGCGGCGACGTCACCTTTTTTCTTTTTTTTTTATTACTTTCTCTACATCGTGACAATTTTGATTATATTCGCATCACAAGTTTCTTGCTGAACGTCGTGCAACGTTACTCAAGGAAGGATGCACAGTCAAGCTCCAGTTGACAATTTAAAATATTCTTTTCATCTTCCCAGCCAATTTTATTCAACAGCTCTTCAGTTTTAATACGTTTCCTTATTCAGAAACACATCAATCTTACTTATAAAAATCAGGGCTTTAAAACCATACTTAATTTACATAATTTTTAGATTTTGAATTTTTTTGGTCCGATGATCATACGTAAGAGGTCGCTTCAAATTGTGTGCTAGAGAAATATAAGCTTGAGCAGGATCATGATTCTAGAGAAAGAAAAAACAAAATTAACATGTTCGAACGTTGTTTTGTAATTCCCTGTGTTACTTGAGCATTTGAGAGTGACGACATTTACTTCATTTTATTACAGTTTTTTTTTTCTTGGTTTTCTATCAAATGTTCTAGAAAGGAGTCTTCCACCCACACACTAGATATTCGGCGTTAAACGAATCACACGGTTGTTACTCGATGAGATCGAACGACGGAATGCGTACTTTATTTCATGGACGTATTACCAATGTAAAATGAGAACGTAAGGGTTCAATAAGAAGTCCCGTCTGCTACCGCTTAGCGCATTACCAATCTGACACGAAGATAAGATCTAAAAGTTCTCGGGTATATTCGCTCTGTTTTAAATTGATTGTCACACCCGTCAGAAGCGGTTACTGGTCACTTATCGCGTTGGCGTATCTCCTCTATCTTTCGACTCTCGAGCGTGCTCGGCGTCCAGACGTCGTGTGGTAAAATGCATTTTTTGTTTTTTGATCCCTTTAATTTTTCTGCTTTTTTTGTACTTCTGTTACGAAGCGCATACCCACTTCGCAAATGTAGAGAGCTGCACGATCAGGGCGCCGATAGCGTTGTTAGGCTTTTACGGTATTCGATAAAACGAGAATACCGCAGAAATATTTACATCGCGCTTCAAGTGGTTCATGGCCCAACTTGTATAAATTGCGGTGCCAATACCGTAGTTCTTTTAAGATGTTGAAAAGATGTTCGGGTGACCCGACTCGTTAGCATACGGAGACGCACAAATTGTGTCGTCGGTTGATCTACGGATTATGGTGATGTTCATGTTAGTCACGTATCGTAAGTGTCTGAATACACGTGCACACGTATAATGTGGTTTGAATCGAATAAGTAGCTTTCTTTTGGGTAGCAATTATCGAAGAATCATGGCGATAATTCCCGAAGTACGACTTTGCGGATTACGATCTTTTGGGTTTGGCTGACAGGAAAAATGCAGTTCTTCAAGCTTTGGCAGAGGATATGCTCATTTGCTCCCGCAGACGTTGTATATCCTCTGACCACATGGAAGACGAATGCTGCGTTACTTTACCAACGTTACCTGAGGTACCGCTCCTCCATATACATATAAAAGTAATCTGCACGCAAAGCCGATTATTTATGTTTAATCGGCTGAAAAGCTTACTATATTATTGTACGAGTGGTAAAAGATGTGAAACATATAGCGGCGATTTAGATTTTGATGATCGGATCATTTAGATTGAAAAATAACCGATTCCGTGACCCAATCCCTGATCGATTCAAGATGCAGAGTAATGTTTGAGTTTTATTTTCTATGTAAAATAGAGAAATTTATTATGAGATTAGAACAAATGACGAATAAAATATCGTGAATTTCTTGCATCGTTCGATACCGTGAGTCGAAGAATTTTGAAATGACATGTGTAACGATTCGGACGTAGCTGATATACACATTATATCGCATATTATTGCATTCGATATTACGCGGTGAATACCCATCACGATTGCAGTGTAATTACCCTAATAGCTTCGATCGGCGGGTGAGCAATCTGAAGATTGACTTCCTGTTTTGCCGTTACTCAGGTACCTATAGCTCGTTATCGAACGAACCGACAACGCGTCATGTGATGAAGTAAATTAAAATTAGAACCGCTCACGAGCGCAAGCGCTCATTACGGCACTGATTGAATCGCTGAAGAACCAAATGATGATGAGCGAACATGTTGTCCGATTTCACCGTCATAATTTACACCAAAATATCTAAGACATTTGACAAGTGAAAATGTACATTCTTCACTCGTCATTGTCGGTGACATCTCACAAGCAAAAATTGGTTCATCCTTTGATATCGTGTACATTATGAAGGTGGTAACGTTTCGGCGAGTTTTTATTGCAAGAAGAACTGGTTTCATCTTTGAAAAAGGGTATGACCTTGCCACCCACAGAGCTGTCAGGCGTCACAGCTGTCAGTTGATGTTGTGGCGGTTCGCTCTTCATAAGCTGGTTTGGCTCGTTCATATGTCTTGAGTCTTGAATCTTCGGTATAACTTACCTCTCTTCCGGCGTGATCCAGGGGCTCGACCATCAGTAATGTCCAGTAATGCTAATGCACCGTGTGACAATGTTATGAACATTCTCGTTTATCGGTACTCCAAGACTAGACAGCCAGTTCAGCTACAGCGATTCAAATCTACCGCTCAAACGTCGCAAGCCTCGTAATTTAATTCGATTCGACTTTTAGCTGTATGAAAATCATCTTCCTTTTCTTACCTCAGCTGAACCACAAGTATTTTTTTTTGATTCCTCTTTCTCTTATGAACCAAATTCTTCCATTCCAAGGTTCGTTTAGCTTGAAACTTCGTCGAATTTTTCAATTATCATCCGGCATTGGCAAAAATGATCCAAATGATCCTTTGCAGTTATAATTAGATAATGTATCATTTTGTGTTCAAAGACAATTATGCCAGCATGAACGTGTGCGAGTTTTACATTACAGTAACAGTGTTGCAGATGAATACAAATGGCGTGTGATGTATACAAATAGTGTGCATGTGCATGAGAAGATCAGTTGTATGCACAACCAGATGCAACGCATTCGAGGGCGTCGAGTGGGACGATGCGGTTGCCACGAGTCTCCAGCTCTTAAAGACGCTTAAGTATATATCCCCTGGGAAACTAGATACAGAAACAAAAGAATAAATCTCTTCCTAAATAAACAGATCCTCCAGTGGAGACGTTTGGCGCGCTACAAATATATCTCGATGGAGCGACCACTTCAGTTTTCTTCGCGGGGAAGTTGGTTGGCTAGAGCTTATTCTCACAGTAATTATGTGGATTTTAGACCTAGGTAACTAAACGGATAGAGTAAATAATTCCTAAAATGAGCGAGGTCCGTATTCTGTTTGAATTCACAGGAGCTATTTTATATTCCAAACTCCTAGAATGTCTCAAAAAGGGTGCCGGTTATGTTCAAACCTGAACGTTCGTCAAGGGGTTGGAGAAAAAAAATTATTAGGAAAATGAGATTTTCAAAATCGATAACTATAACGATCAAGGATTAGGACCAGATAACATGACGACAATTCATCCACTACAACGAAATCCACTTACCGCAAGATCATCGTCATTGCAGTCGAATACTCTTCACAGTGACGAGACTGTGGGATCCCCCGGATGATTAGATCATTAAGTTACCATGATTATGAAGACTATAAGGCTCAGTCTATAAGGCTTTCTGAGTTTTCGTCCTTTTCTTGATACCAAGTTGGAAATTCCTGTAAATCGTTACACGGCTGACTGCCCACGCCCACCTCTCTAAGAATCACTGGTTATTAAAACCACACTGTTTGATTAGATATATAAAAGATTCACCGCCTTGTCCATTGAATTCTTTGTGCTTTCAGACCCTGTCGGCTTTTCTCGTTTATCGATCGGAATTTTATTCCGGCGACAGATTAGATCTCTAGCGAAAGATTTCTCATAGGTCATCGGGGCTAGGATTCGTGGAATTGTCTCCCCATATACGCTTACCTTCAAAGTGCTATTAACCAATCCTTTGGTAACACAAGAATCATTAAACTACATTCCATAGCAGATACTAATACGAAAAAAAAAAAGTAACAATAAAATTTTGAAAAAAAATAAAAGAATCAATCAATCCCGAGAATTGCAACGCGGTTATCTCTCGAAATTGTTTTTAATATCAGCAATAA
The DNA here is from genome assembly GCA_963932425.1 of Athalia cordata. Lineage (NCBI taxonomy): Eukaryota > Metazoa > Arthropoda > Insecta > Hymenoptera > Athaliidae > Athalia > Athalia cordata. The sequence continues at coordinate 29,454,112 of OZ010626.1, read as the reverse complement.
GGTATCGGAATGTGTCTTATCATAATTAAAAGCGATAAGTATAGACAAAAAGTTGAACCCGCTGGTATGCGAATGGCACTTTAAGATTATTATTATACCTTTGGGTATAATAAGCGCCAGGAGTGTGACGCATCGGATAACGCTGAGTTTCACCACACTGTAAATGGACAAAAATATACTGCCGCAACATGACTTATTACGTACCGAATCGCAAGCACTTCCTTTTCGATTGAGTGGTACAATATCGCGAATGGATGTAACCCGTCGACCCATCTCGGGACCAATTTGTCATTAAAAAAATGAAAAAGTTTTTCTAAAGCCGCTTACATCCAAATGGAAGTCGACAATTCCACCCACGGTGTAAGTGGGCGGATGAGTAGAAAAATAAGAATGAAATAAATGAATAAACGGTGCAGTTTGGAATAATCGAGATAGCAGTTGTTTTTGCTACCGACGATCCCCAATTGTACCTTTATCGTCTATTTTTTTTTTTTTTCTTTATATCGTAGACCGGATTCGAAAGAGTCTGTAAAATATTGCAGGAAGAACAACCTTACTATTTTTTCGCCCTAGTGAACTACATCTCATTTGAATTTGGATCATAGAATTCCTTTCTTATCCTACTCGTTAAAAGTGACCCTTTGCTGGTAATTATCAGAAGAAACAGTAAAACAAATGAAGGACGGGTCATCAAATCCTTTCTGATGTATCAAGGGCTTGTGCCTTCTGATCGAGTAGATCAGGACAGAAATTAGCTGGTATATATACGGGGAATAAAACGAGGACGAGTCGTTCATCAAAGCCCAAGAAAATGCTCCCCTAAAAGCCATCGCATCGGTATCACAACACTGTAAGAACAAAAAATAAAAGCACTATAAAGCTTTTTTTAGGATGACGAATAACTGCAGGTGTTTGTCTTTCTTATGGCCTCCATTTAACGTTGATCTATCGACGCATTTACACAATGATCCAACGATTTTCTTTTCTTTTCTTTTTCCTTTTATTTTGCCACAAAAACGTTTGGCTTTTATTCCGAAGCGGGGAAAAAAAAAAAAACATAAATAAGGAAAAGCTTTTTCTAACACTCAGATTTAGGTTTTGCAGGAAATAGTTCATCAACATCGCGATTAGAAAATAGATCTGTCCGCTTTCGTATGTTTTCTTTTTACGGTTTCTTATATCGTCACTGTATCAACAGTTGGAAACAGGTCAGATAAGTGAGATTATCCGAAGTATTGCTTTGTCGGTTCAATTGCCTTTATCTTAAATTCAATTGGACCCGTATAAAATTATCGCTGCGTTTGGGACATTCCTTGTGTTACTTTTAGGAAAGATATCGATACCGTTGTTCCCTCGGTTATACGTATAGTCGGATCAAAGGTAGACTCCGCAGGAGGTTGAGGATTATTTTTCAAGAGCCACTTCGCGTATACGTACTTATAGTGGTCCTGCGTACTATCTTCTTTCTAAGTCTAACAGCGATCGATTTAATCATCATCATTTATGTATATATATTTATACAGAGCTATAGTATATCTCACGTAGACGGCTTACACTAACAATTATCAATGTTAACGAGCATATAAAAGACTAAATAAAGTTTTTCTATTTTCATTTCAGATCAGATTAACACTTAACTGAATCATGCGTTGAGATCATCTCGCAACCTGTATGGTCAACGAAACAAGTTTTGGTGAGTTTCTATCCAATTTGAGTTTTCATTATTTGACAAAAAAAGAAAGGAAAAAATACCGATCACTTCGGTGAAAAATAATTAACAAATTTCTGAGTCACGGAAAACACACCCAGGATTTATTTCGGACAAGCTCGTCGACCTGTCGTCCATGATGTTAACTATATCGGCGTGAAAGATGTTTTTTTTTAAATCTTCCTTTTATGGTGTAAAAAAATTTTGCATGCATCTGGCACGTCGGGTTGTAAATTTGCGGTCACTTTGGTGCGTAATGGTGTTATGCGTGGCTTCCTCGTGTTTTCACTTTGTTATGCATTATGCGAGAAGGGTGAGAGGTGGTGGCGGGTAAAGGGGGTTAATAATAAGGCGGCCAGTGCAGATTGCGGTTTAATCATCGAGCGGAACTGTGAACGGGTGTTACTCGTTTGAAGGTGCGTATAGGTATAAGTACGCCGAAGGATCGAGTCGATCGTTGACTTTAACTCTTCACTTCATTATATGGCTTCTGGCATTTATATTGCGCAACATTCTTGTAAAGCTAACGATAGCAAGGATTCGGAAAAATTGGTTTTCTGGCAAAATGCCTGCAATTAAACTGTCAACGAAACTCGCTTTATTGTTATTTTAGTTTCTGATCTCGATTCGCAAATGCCGCATTTTGGCGGCTCACAATCGCGCTACATCAATCAGATGAGTCAACATTTATTCTGAAAAAACTGAAGCCGTTTCGAAATCGAATAAAATCATTTTTTTTAATTAATAATTACGAAAAATTATTAATTATTACAGACAGGTGAGATTCCATGTAGTTTTTTTTTTTTTTTGTCTTTCGATGAAATTTTGAAAAATTATACCAATTGGTGTGTCTAAGGTCGTGAAATTAGTCATCGAAACGTCGGTGAAACTTGTTGATATTGATCGTTCAATTCTATCTGAAGATATCATCAAGTATCCCTTCTGGCTTTATCAACATCCAGTGATCACATCGTATAGTTTCATTTGTTTCTCGATCAATCGCTGCACCGGTATATTTATAGCCCGATAAAAGCTCGTAGAGTAGCTGAGCAAGCTGTTGATCGGAAAATATGCGGAGATTTATCGCCAGGAGACATTAAACCGCGTGTTTCGCTTCGCTATAACCATCCATCCTATAGCTGAAAACCACTCTAGGAACGCAACGACTTGGTATAGATAGCGATTAAATGCCTGATATTAAAACTACGCCGTTATAAGTGAGCGAAAATTACTACTGGCATGCGACGAGATAAGAATAGTTTTCAGTCCTTCCAACGTTTTCACCCACTCGAAATCGCCTGCCGCCTCCTTATTTCCGGAGTTACAATAATCCGTGAATCTAGGTTTAAAAAATTTCAAGTTCCGAACGGTTCTCGAAATATCTTGAGAAAATTGTTAAACATATCCGTAACATGTTGACAAGTTTAATTCCTGATTACACTCGCTAATGTCTGACGGATTATGAACTGCAGCTAATCAGCCGTCGAGTTCTACAAGAGTTCGGTATAATAACCTGAGGATATTCATAACTTACATATATATATATATTCCGTGGTGCAGACTGTTCATTTCGAACCGCACCTTCCTTACGCAATGCGCGTATAAGTACAACGCTGAGGTACACAACTGCAAGAACGTAAATTTTCAGAATTCATAAAACTGTGTCACGGTCCGACGGTCTCCTGTCAAATCGAATGAAATACACTTTGCGTAGTTGAAGTTTATAAAACGACTTCTTACGTTCGTCAGTCCTCGTCTATCCCGTAGGTGTTGCCGTACTTCGCGACTTGATTTATTTACTGGTTAATCTCAAGTTTTACAAAAGGTTAACCGACTTGACTCCACCCAGGATATTAAACTCATGGTTGACACAACCCATGGTGAGATTTGTCTATGCATCTATTACTCGTTTATTTAGGCGTGGTTTATTCAGCGGGGGCGGTTACATTATCCGGTTCATTTCCATGCTAGTTTATCAAAGTGATCAGGTAGCGATTAAGCTTCATCCACGTTTGATAACCGATGTAAATTTATGCTCCATATAATTTCTAATAAAATTAAAATCGTTAAATTTTATTAGACTCTCTAGCAACGCATCACGTCTGTATATGTATAGATATGCACCTATGAGTTGCAGAGGAGTTGGGTTTACACCACAGCAGTGAGAAAAATGAACAAATTGTCGACGGTGCAATGGATTGAGTTACTTGAACACGAATTGGCTGAGAAAGCTCCTCCGACTCTTATCTTCATCGTGATTTTTCTTGATCTTGATCCTTATCGCCAGCTAACATTCTATGAAACTTGAGGTTTTATGATTTTTTGGTTTCTTATTACCCTGATTTTTTTTTCCCCAATGTACAACTGACTATCTACTTTCTGCAGTCTGAAGAGAGTCTGTTAACGGGTTGAGTAATTGAACACAAACACAAGAACGAAAGAACAGTTATGATCAAATATTTGCAAAATGTCATTCAATTTACAGTGAACAAATTTCAACGATCGATATTTTTCACAGCATCAATGAAAACTCATATTCGGGTACGGTGACAAGATTCGCTGACAAAAAAAACAAAAAAGAAAAATCGAAAATTTCCAATTAGATCGATCATATTGGCAATATTACATTTACCAAACTCTGACAAAAAAAAAATCGTTACGATGAAAAACGATACCTGAGTTATTTCACATCACATTTCGCAGAGGTGCGAAAAAAAGAGAATCTGTTACTTTGATGGTCGATCCATTTGAGAATAACATCAGTACCGCATAAAGGGCGAAGACCATAGGTTATATTTTAAATAAGATTAAAAGTGACGCAATCCGGAGGTACTTTGGGTAGAGAGACCTGCAAGGTAATAAAACCACGGTACCGGTTTATGGGACGTTAAGCCGTGAAATTGTTAGTCAATTGCTCCGCTTATACTTGTTCGCAACTGCACCGAGAATGTGGATCGAAAATTGAATATCATCCCAATCTGTTCTCATCCGCGACGAGGTCAGTTGCAGTGTGAAGTGGAAACAGTTTTACATCAAATTAATCGGATGTTATGCTAGAACCTCTCCTCATATTAATACCGACTTTAAATTTTCCTATGTAGGTGAAAAGTTGCGAACTGTATAATTACATGTTTCGCGAGAGCCCCGGTTCTTAATGTTAACCAATTAAATACTTGGTTAAACCGCTGCAGCTAAGAAACTGGGATGCAGATTATCCAACTGGATAGCCCGGGGTCAGATTTTAATTGAGGAAATATTTTTCCTTCATTCATTCTTTTTTTCATCTTCGTTTTATTGGCCTTGGTCCTGTTTAAGTTCAGCGTTGAATAGTATTTCGCATCCGTTGATACTCCGAAACGGCGATAATTAGGATGATTTTTTTTTATCCGTTCTTAAAACGAACCTCCGCCTCCGGGTCCCTAGAGGGTCGCTATCATCGTTTCTTGTCGTGTACGGTAAATCGTTTCAGAATTTAGTTTTTGTCGTACCATAACACCCATTCAACTCTTTTTTTTTGTTCTTAGCTTTTTTTTTCATTTTTTTTTTTCAAATCATCTCACTTGTGTCGCCCAAAGATCGAGCCGTGCGTGTCCGGCGAATGGAATCCGTTTAGGGAGTCCCCCTTTCCCCACTCCTCCATTTTTTCCTCGACTCTACGCTGCAGTGGCGTGTACAGGTATGTGGCATTAGGTATACATATATACATATGCCTCCTCAAGTCCTCGGCAAAGATAAAACAGATTAAGATAAAGGGGGACGGCATTCCTTGGCGGTGTCATACCAAGATCTTCCACGCGTTGTTAGACAGACACGATTAGCACGAGCCGTGGCAACGGCAGCGTGGCGGCTCGTCGGGTTCTGTTATATAGAATAAAACTTCATGCGAATTTTAAACAACCGATCTATCATTCTTGAGTTTAGATTCGTCACGTGTACTCTGTAGTCTATATTTGGACCGTGAAAAAGCTTCTTTCTTCAATTTATGGTACGCGCCTTGTCCTTTTTCTTGTTTTTTTTCTTTCGTTGCTCGAAACTTATATAGCTAACCTGAACATATATCATGGACTGGTCATGCAAGTGACATCAGAAAAAAAAGAGAGAAACGAACGAATCTTTTATCTCGGCAGATCGGTCTTACGATAAATTACTTCGTTGTTTTCTATACTATGTAAACTTATGGATTAGCAGTCTCATATCCACGATTAGGAGGGTGTACCCCGCATGGAATGACCATGATTGTTTGAAAGAAGAACTTGCTATCCATGATCACTTGATTAGATTGTTTTTGGTTATACTAAGGCGAAACGATCTTTTCAAAAAAAAGAAGGGAAAAAGAAGAAGAAACTCTGAATTGTTTAAAACCATAATATTCGTATATATATGCATGTCAGATCCTCGACCCATAGTACTCAGATGTATATTATCTAGGATAATCATTCTCTCGACGAATAACTTGATTATTTTTTTCACATAACGTTGAGCCAGGCCTGATGAAATTTTGTACATTGTAAGCGAGTCTGATATTCGAATCGGAACCGTCTGCCGGGTGTCTGGATAAAGTCTGACCGTCCAAAATAAGCATAGGTTTGACAGCTGTCAGATACATAATAAACAAATTTGTGTTATCGGTTATCCAACTCTTGTCACTACACCGTAGTCTCCGGCTCTCCAGTTTATGAATTGAAATTTTGTACATCTCAAATTTCGAATCATCGCATTCTGATGCCTTGTTCATTTGATTAAAAGTATACGTTTTTTTTGTTCTAATTGCACGAATTACTGCCCAAATTTAATGACGTTACTAATCACTGGATTTTTCCGGTTTTACCATACATGAATTGCTGCGAATGCTAAAGATTGAGATGACGTTTCAGAACGCAAGTAGAAAAACCATAACATCGTTAACTGTCAGTACGGCGAAAATGAAGAAGCACAAGCTGCAGATCAGCGTATAACGATGTAGGCAATCTACTCTGTAGCTCCAAGGCAAAAAAGATCCGTCCGTAAGATCTGAATGAGTGTAAAGGTGTATCCAGTTACAGTGTAATGTCGAGAAGTCGATACATAACTATTGCATGTACTGTAATGTAACTTTAAAAGCAAATGATGCAATTCATGCTAAAACTTATGGCGGATCTAATTTCTTCTAGTTCAGATTTGCCGATTCAATCGCAGACAGTATTTATTTTACTACAAAGACATAAATTTTACCATAGCGACTTTTCCGTAGGATTAACATTGCTGATATTTGATTCTAGATTCCAATTCTATGCACATAATAGCCACAGGTTCGCAGCTGAATTGATGAGGCAAAACACTTGGCGCCAGCGATATTTGATATTTTCTATTTTAGACAAAATATATATTTATTTTTACGTCGGAGCCTATAGCATTTAGGAGTTGCAGGATCGAGTGTCGATATTTGCTTAGATATTGACATTCAACAGGTTTCATCAATGAGAGTCAATTGCTCGCTGCAAACGGTCAATGATGTTTGCGTTCCCATATGCGGCACAAAGTCGGGAGATTTGTAAACGTTTTTGAACACCATTTTGTTTACCCTCAGAATTACGTTTTAAATGTTTACACCCGCTGCCGTGCACTGCGCTGCTCCGGAAATTTCGACCACGGAGTGCCTCGCACGCCCGTGAAGTGATAGGACCTCACAGCGGTTCGGACATCCCAATTCTGTGGCTCGCCGGGAATCCTTCAAGAGAAAAGTAAAAAGAATAAATAAATAAAAGAAATACAGTAAGGAAGAGAATAGAAAAGAACAAAGAGCAGTAAGACATGAGAGGAGTGAAGATAGCCCTGGAGGGAGTAGAGAAGTGTCACAATATCGTGAGAATGGCGTGAAAAGTGCGGTTCTCTCGGACACTCGAAATTGTCTGTTTGTTTGTTTACTCGTTAACGAATGTCCGACGTGGACATTATACCGGTATAGTCATGCAAATCAACCGCTGTACCACGATCTTCTTTTTCTTGCCCATTTTATTCCTTTTTTTTTTTTTGTCAATCGTTTTTTCTCTCACGGAGCATGGTCTGCGGTAATTCACGCCCCCGTCTTTGTGTTATAGGGTATATCTATTGCGGTAGTAGGTAGTTTCCACGATCGGTTCTAAATTACGTTCAGAATCCTTTCCGTGCTTATTCACCCCTCACATTTTTCGACAACTGCGATTTCTATATTGCAATAATCTTTTTTTTTTCGCACTTGTTTTAACAATTGAACGACCAGTTCTTGGAAGACCTTTAAACGGGTGATACGAATATGGGCAGAGTGGGTTGTAAGAGGTACGAGATTGAACTTTCAAGTAGTTTTCTGGTTACAAGTTTTAGTCTTGTAATAAATCGATTAGCCTTCGACGCGGTTGTATTAGTGGATAGCTTGCGGTAGTGAAGTTTCTGGAAATCTTGCTTCCGTTGCTCCGGAACCCTTCGTACCTACTCAGCATGTGGACAGAAATGTATTCGGTTTGTGAAGACTGACGTGCCCGAGAAAATTACAATGTTCTTAGTTTTTATCGCTAGAGATTTTCTGGAGAATGATATTTTCATTTTACCCTGGGGACGGAAAACTAAAAGTAGAAACTGAAAAATAAAAAGGAATCTGAGAACTATAGGAAAACCGAGCATTTACAAGGCGGTAAACTTGTCAGAGGCTTACCACGTGCTCGCATTTGTTACGGTAAAGCGTTGCTCACCACGCCGACCACTGCGAGTAAAGAAAAAACCCGAGGTCCTCACAGCACGTGAAAACATTTTCATATCCTGGGACAACGTTATTATTCTAACACCGCCGATGGGAAATTGTCACACCAATTACCCAGGTAAACGTTAGACTCACAGAGTTCTGTAACGCGTAGCGACAAAAAGAAAGATAGTAAGACTACATGCCATCTCTGTATTTGCCAGTAATTTCTTAAAAAATCTATTCGAGTGTTAGTTCGAAGTCCTGTTGGCATTATTTCTGGTACGGACAAAATCGAAAAATTTTGTGCACACCAGGTTCACAATTTTATGTAAAATTCTTCCCTATCACTTACACGAATCTGGTTCACTTCGTGAACGTGTGCAAGACATTGTTCTATTTACAGAGCAAGAGATATACGTTTCCGCACTCCAACTCTGACGTGTTACACTGACAACAATAGTCCGGAATTATAGCGTAATCCTTTCCCGGTCAGTATCCGCAGGATAACTGTCCATGTCCATGTCCAAAGACAAGATTATCCTTGTAACCCATAGAGATAGATCGACCAACGATAGTATCCGAGACCAGCTCATGGCATAAGTTCTTCTTTTTTTTTACGGTGAATGGAAAGTGGTTCTTCGAGAATCTCTCGTTTGATTTTGCATAAACATCCGAAGCAGTGCTTGCTGAAATTATTCGTCCAAAGGGCCATTGGTGTGAGATCGTTTTTTTTTTTCTTTAGTCTCATTTTCTTTTTTTATTCCGAAGAACGAACACAATGGTCTGCTAAAATTTACGTTCAGGATAAATGTTTTACAAAGTGATGGTCATTCGGGTCCCAGAATGATTCTTCAGGTAACGGCATTCCAGATATTACCCTCGATCTCTGGTAGTTTAGATTGGTGAGACTGGCAACTCAATTAAGACGCGATCCCAGTTCGACTTAAGACTGCGGTGCTTGAGATAACCTGACGAGATCTCAACCATACATGAAATGAAACTCACGAGTAGAACGTCTCGCTGTATTCCTCGACCGAGGCAAACCTCCACTTGTTTACTGAATATGATCGGTAGAAAATGCGCCCAGTATAGGTACGTGGATTTTATTGGTATCGCTTAATTTGCCCGTATGAGCTGCTGCGGTAACGACAGCGATGTTGCTAACCCAAACGTCCTGTACTTATACCAGATCATTTTTAGATCGTATGCTCTTCGATGACGATGACGACTCAGAAATAGAACGTATAAAACTTTTATAGATCATATATGGATTCTGGTTCTGCAAGGCTTCAATTTCCTCGTTTATCGAGTTTCTTTTCATTTTCTTTTTTCCTTTACAGTGCTATAAGTAAGATGATCCGCCGTTTCAGAAATTTTATCTATATCGATGAACATGCAGTTTACGATAAGCCAAAACCAGAATCCACATTCCATTGCACAATGTCGACCACATTATATAGATAACATTTATTTCTTAAAAGGAAAAGAGAAGAAAAAAGAACCGTTGGAAGCTCAGTTTCGGTTCGGTGAATTATTATCTACTCCAAATAATTCCGGAAACTAATCGATTTCCAAAAACAATATATTGGATCATATTCTCATGCTCAGAAAAAAAAAGAGTCGCAATCAGGCAATTTATTTCCACGCGGTATTTTAATTATTCCGCTAATTTTAAACAGTCAAAAAATGCAATTCTCATCTGTCAACTTTCAACAACTTATTAGTGAAATTCGCAATTTATGTGTTTTTTTTTTTTTTTCATTTTGTTTTATATTTTTCGTAGCTTCCTTTCGCGCCGTTCACTGGGCCGTACACCATGCATCAGTTTCCCTGCGGGAGTAAGCGATTAGCATTGGTATTTATCTATACGTTCGTAATATATAGAGATGCATTCGTGTGGGCGAGGTAATAAATTACGAAACTCACGTAGCAGCACGTCGGAGTGTAGTATACATGGGTCCTGATAGTAATTTCAATTGTCGATAGGAAGCCGAGAGTCGGGCAGGTATCGCAGGCGAGGGTATTGGATGAGGAATCGTCTACTTTGTCACAGGATATTCTGCTGCATAAACACGTTTAAACTGCACCTACGGAGAGTCGAGAATATTTATCTTCATTTCACGTTTCGCGAATAGAAATTTTTCGATCGAAGAATCATCGCGACGATCGCGATTCTAAAATACCGGCGGAAATGGAAAATACGAAAATATATCGTTCGCTTCATGAATCACCCAACCTCCACCACTTTATAGATCAAAGAATATAAACCCATCAATTCCGATTTATGTTATTACAGACGAATAGAATATAATGCGCCGCTTAATCCGATTAGAGAAATGCGATAAATTTTCTCTGTAATAAAAAAGCCTTGGAGGTAATTAAGGTCAAGTAACACATTTTTATTTGAATGGTCAATAACACAACTGAAGAAGAAACATATCTTATTCCTCTTTACCCACGGCTTTGAAATTCTTAGTTTTTAGTTAAGATCTAGCGCCTGATTCAACAACCCAATCAACCGTAATTATACTCACATATTTAACAGCCTTTAATTAACTCTTGGGTGGTGCGGATACCACGTATACTAATCCTCCGGCATCAATTGTCGAGTGCGATAAAATTTAAATACACATTATGCCTATTTTATTCCCGTAAGGCCTTCCAAAGGATCTTGAGGTGCTGGAGCGAGCCAATAAAAAGCCTAAATGTTCTCATCCTGACTGAGATCGCGAGCAGACAACGAACTCAAAATATATGTATGTAGATATCTACATATAATGTATCCATGCGTATTATACGTTTTTCAAACTTATTTTTCGCACCCACGTTCACGTGCACTAATACGAGACATGCGAATACGCGCGTGTGGATATTACAGATCAGCGGTAAGCGGTACGTTTCTTTTTTCTCTTCATTTTTACTTTCGGCGTTCTCGGATGCTTAATATTACCTGCCCTAAAGAGATATACCCGTCATAAAGATCGGTACTCACTGAGAAATCGTGACGTCAATCGACGACTTCTCCGCCCTTGAGAACCGCGAGAGTTATTTCCAACGGCTATAACATTTTTCAATTGTATCCATATGGGAATTTGAATTTCGAATCGGGACGATCCGTTGGTTTCGGAATTCCGATCTTGGTATCACGGAAAATTCTTATTTTTTAAACAGAATTACAATTTTCATTTTAGATTTTCATTTCTTTTTTGAAAGCATGATGATTCAAAAATTGGGAATCTGATTTTAACGACCTGAATCACGTGAGCAGGAGTGGAAAAAATATGTTTAAACTGTACGGCATGTGGTATACATGCTACATACATTGGCATGGAAATAATAATTAGTCCTTTTAACCGCGTTCACGAGATTCTCCATGCTTATATAGTGGCGCCTCGAAGTTTCCACGCGCGCTTATAAAACGCGTATATATGGTTCTCGGTAATAAATAAGGTGCTTTACTCGCAAGCGTGTAAAACTTGACGATAACATTCCTTGGACGGCAGAAGGAAGATATAGCAAGTCAATCCCGTACAGCCGTCGTTGACTCACGATTATTATAACTTTTTTACTAACGGATTCTCTCGGCCGTCTCATTTATTTTCATAATTGCATGGTACGCTAGAATCTGTCAAACTATTTCATGCGCTTCAAAATTAAGTAAAGTAATCGTATTGCATCTCTAAAATCTTTCTCATTTTCAAAATACTTTATCGGTTCATTCTTCAGTGTCGAGATAAAACAAAAAAAAATGCGCGGTCGGATCAGTGGGTCAGGTGAATCGCTGCCCGGCGCCGACGAAATTTTTTTTTTTTCTCATTTTACTTACGATTAGACACTTCAATATATTTGCATGATGACAATCCCAAATTGGCAGTAGGACCAATCAAAACCGGACTGAAGCCGAAGACGGCAGATCGTTCGAGCATGGAACTGCCAATCGGTTGTTACGATCGGACATTTGGATTTAAATTTTATTGCTCTTGGATGAAATTCATTCACGACAATCCTTGTGAATGGCGGGTGCGATGATCGGCCGTGGACCGAAACGATGGGATATGAAGGAAACGGTGGTAGGAGGTGAGGCGTTCTTTGAGCCTTGGAAAAACGAAGAGGTGGATGACTGGTTCCAAAACCAGTAACTAATTAAAGTTAACCGACAAAGAGAAGATCCCGCGTTTATTACGTATTAAATGATTCCGGTTTAAAGAAATCCTGGAAGAGCCTGCAGCAACTACAGCTATCCTTTCCCGCCTCCAGATATACTGCATGTATATATCCATTCGGTCCATTCCATGCGCGCGCATATGTAGTATAACGTTCTTTGACTTATTTGAACGCTCGTTTTTATTTATATTTAATTTTTTTTTCCTGCGCCATTGCACAAGAGTTTCCCTATATCTTCTTAGTTGTCATTCCGTTCTAGTTAAATTCTAACGTTAGGTATTCTCGCCCGATATATCTTACTAACGAACTTGGATATATTTTTAGATTTATTCGAACTTTAAACGACCTGAGACGATCACGTTAGGTCAAAAGTTTCAATAAGTTACTTACCTCGGTTGGATCTATTCTTCAGTCTGAGTAGTTTATGAACAGTTGACCAGAAGTTGGTCCTAGAATCGATAAATTTAGAGCACTTTCATTACGCTTTTTGGGACAGAAGCAGTTGTGGAAGAAAAGAAAAAAATTTAACTCCAATAATTTTCTAAGCTTCAATTTCATCAGGAGCGTATAGGTATAGTTTCCGAGAATATTTTTTATAGGATTTTACGCTGATGTTAGGTGAGAAGCAATTTGATTCACAGATCGTCCTGTCCGGGTGCTAAGGATCGGTAATTTGCGGGAGTAGCGGGTAATTTTAGTCCGAGGCAACCGGGACACACCTACTATGCACGATTTTATCGCGAATCATGATGTTCAATCAGGTTCAATCGGGTTCACAATTCACCTGACCGCCCTTGACCTTCACCGTAATTTTCTTTCCAAGGATTATTTTACGCTACGTATAATGGAAAAAATAATACCAAGTATGTGTGATAATTTCATAGTTCGTTGGCTCGAATCTCGACAGTTTTTATCGACCTATCTCAACTTAATGTAACTTGAGTCACTCGCCACGCTTGAAAGTTGACTCGACTGGGCGGTCATGAACATAACGATCTATGCGACATGTTCAGACAGAAAAAGTGCTGCGTTTGGATCGATTTCCGAGTCATTTTTGGTTCCTCATCATCGCAGGTGGTCGGGCGTAATTGTTCAGCTTTCTTTCGCTTTCTTTTTCTTTTTTTTTCTCTTTTCACGTGTAATACGGAGTGAGAAACGAATATGTTTCAATCCCGTTTGTTGCACAGCTTATTTATTTCAAACTGTTTCCATTCAACTCAACTTTGGAGAACACACGCAATACGTCCGAGCTACACAGGATTGACGAGGGTCGATGACGTTGCAAGATTGAGTTGTAAAACTTTAAAAGTGCTCGAAGCAACTCATTGCTGAGAGAAGTAAACGTGATTTATGCAACGCAGACATTTTAAGAGAAGCGAACAAATTACACGTACTTAATAATTCGGCGCGGAGTAAAAGACCGCGGCTAACAATAAGTCGCGGACAACGAGAATCATGTCCTTTGAAAATCACTTTAGAAACTATGACAAGTCTCGAAAAAAACTGAAAAAAAATGTTTTCAGAGATGATTTTAACATCGGTTAACGCATAATCAATTCTGAAACAAGTAACTGAACTTTGAATAAGAATAAAAAGAAAATACCGGCCTTTTCAAGAGCTTTTTCTCGGTCAGACACTGAATTTCGAATCTAACTTCACAACTCAACCCACTTTTTATTTTCTTTTTCTGCATATAAGAACATTGCATTTTCGATGCAACGAACAAGTTTCACTATGATTTCTGCTCACGATTTGCATAATATGCGCAGGCGTTTAAGTGCAGATTGAAAACTTAGCAACGTAGAAATTCTCCGAGACTTTTATTAGAGAAGGAAATTTTCTTCCGTTCTATTCTCTGAAACCACATCTGTAGCCCTATGAAAATTTTACGCGTGTCGTACGTAGCGGATTTCGTGATTCTGTATCAGGTGAATAAATTCCACCGGATAACGTGCGCGTGGATTTCTCCTTTGACAAGGGAGCTTGTGGACGTGCCAATTAGCGTTAAAATTAATGATAATTAAATAATAACACAGTAGAGAATTGGCGCCACGTAAGTACATACGTATATATATAATTCACGCTTACGTTTATAAGGTATATGTACGCACATATAGATATGTGTATAAGGCTATTTGTAGGACCGCGCGTTGAGCGTCGTGGATGATCTTATCGTACGGCTGTAGGCGCCGTTGATGAAGTGACTCGACGCAAACGTTGAGACACACACGTGACAAATATTATAGGACGTATTACTATACTTATCGAGTCTCATCAGAAATGCGCTAGCACGTATACATTGCATTTATTACACCTTATATACTACGTATATATCAGCTGTATCAATCGGCAAATACCAATGCGATGATGTTCCGTGTAGATATGAAAAATTTCAACGATAATTTAGGGTGTCTGGTCATCGATTCGCCTTTGGAATAAAATATTTTGTTGGAAAAAATTTTATCGAAATGATATAATTGCGATGTGGGTTTAATTACCGCGAGCGTATTGCAACTACGTCACATTTGATAATTACCTCGATCACGGACGAGGCAGATTTTCCATAGAGATACGACGAAGCTGCTCCATAAAATCCGAGTCAGGGGGCAAATCGTGATGTCTTTGGTTCGATCACTTTAGTTTTTTAAAAATTTTTTCTACCTCGTCTCTGACACACCCCCTTTGATGATTTGTTATTTTCCGATGTTCTAACTTATTGTTAGTACGATTAACCGATTACTTTATTTATCGAGAACACAGTTTGTTGATCCAGATAATGAAACTACCATGATCAAATGACTGATTCACAACTGAAGATCATTTATATTATACGCACGATATTCGTTACGTTTTCCTCTTGAATTTATTTGAAGGTGATTTCATGTCATGTGTTATTCATTAGTACCGTTCAAATTTGAGAAATACTTTTTGATCAGAGTGAAGATTCATTTTTGACCATAGCGATTGCCTTTTTTTTAAGGTATAGATTAGAGGCTCACAATCAATTTATTGGCAAGCAGGTGCGCCGATGAAAACTTTCAGGCGATTTGGACTCACATGAACAAAAAATTAGTTTTTTATTTATTTATTCATTTCTTTTTTTCAATATCTTATCTCGGAAATCGATCTAGTCTACAATAAAATTGAATTCTTATCGTAGTTTTTTTCCATATGCTTAAGAATAATATTGAATTATGACGTCATTGGAGTCTGCACCGATCATTGTGACGTAATCGGCTGAGGATGTTCGTCATAAAACATCAGAATTTCCGAAATTTTTATTCGCTCTATGTGACCCCTTGTGTGAAATTGAGGTAAAGGCTCATGGGATTTGATTCTTTACGAACTGCTCGGATCATCGCGGCAACGAGCGTCGTCGTGCCGCATCGATACCCATATCTTCTGGATCAATCAGAACAAGTTCCTACATTTTTTAGCCGTGATCTACGATATATGATTGCAATGGTATGTGTCCATTGTAAGCTAATTAGTATACCCTAAACGTTATTACGATATCAGATTTTTTGCAAAAGTTGAAAGTCCGAAAAAACAATAATCTACCTGTAGGCGCGGCCCGAAATCAAGATTTTTCATATTCTCAAACTGTTTTCTTATCGGTTTATATTGAAAATCGGTCAAACGTTGAGTAATCTTGATCTATTCAGTGAAACGTAATTGGCGCCACTCACGGATCACGCATACCTTTGGACTTTACATTATGACGCAATAATTGCTGAGAAATGAAAATTGAAATGCGAGCGTAGGTCAGTTATACATGGATAAACTCGATCGCGGCCGGAAGTTCATTCGATTTATGAGAAAAAACCAAGTAAATTAGTAAGCTCGGATCCAAGCGCGGTGATATCATCCAGCTGATGTGTACGATTGACGGTAATTTAGGAACATTTATGCGTAATGCGAAAACGTGATAAGATACACCATATATATATTAAGTTTGTGGCAGTAGTCGACACTTCCGCTTTTCGTTCGGTTTAACCAGCGCCTTGAGTTTACTTTTATCGATAGATCACAAAGCACGGTTCAGTCGATCGCGACATGCCGTAGTGGACGCTTCAAGAGCGTTATCGGCATATTAGCGATTGACTACGCTGATCCAAATCAGATCACAGGCTGCAATTGTACCGTTGCACTGCCAGGCGGCTTTAAAAGAGTGTAAAATTTTTTCTGTGATGATAATAAAAGTCAGTGCCAAACGATCTTATCGTGAAGTTGTGCTCCTGGTGCAGACCTTTCCACCCCGTGGCTCCTTTACCTCGTCAACTACCAACCGCAACTATTTGTGCTACAAATATAAACGTTGCTGTTTCATTATAACCGCCGTTGAATAGATCAAATATTTAGCGGTCTTAGAACATCTATCGTTAATTTTCAACATTTAATTATCGTATATCTTATTAGTGTAAATACCGATGGATCGAATGGTCAACAGCAATGAAAGGTGAAAATTCATAACGAATTCGTTAAATTATTTTTTTTGCATTGAAAATTATCTGCAGCACATCCGTACAATTAAATCGCTGGATATTTGATGATTACTATAACAATTGGGAATCTAAAAGTCAATTTGAATCTTTAAATGACCCGTTCAAATCACACGTCTGTAATACGAACCTACGCAACATATCGGTCTGGTTTATTAACCAGGCCGGCGTGACTTGAATAAAATTATTTAATTCATGCAAAGAAATAATGAAAAGTAAAAAAAAGAACTCATGCATATAGAAGACATGTGAAAATACAGGCGTTTTATGCCGGCGTGATTCAATCGGTGGACATCCGCGCTTTTATAGTGACACGTGGGTAGCATTGAAATATAATTATATTCCGGTAAACTTTTTACCGGGTCATTTTAAATAATAAATCAATCTTATGCCGGTGACATTGATTCTTATGCGCCAAACGCGATTGCGAATTCAGAATTACTATTCATTTAGTTTTTAACAGTTCTGCCGTTATCGGTCGAAAAAACTCGTTAAAACTGATGATTATTTTTAACAATGTTTGAGCAATATAGCTGATGTTGATTTTACGACTATAACTTAATGATCTGATGCAAAACTGATTCGATTTACTTCGAGTCATCGCGTGTGTCATGTCCTATACTGTAATAAAATTGTTGCATGAACTACTGAAATCTAGTTGCGAAATTTGAGTTTTTTTTTCCGAATCTGTTGCAGGTTGGCGTGCTAGCCATGTCAGGGGATCGCCGGGCAGGAGCGCGCCGTGTCGACGTGGAGCCAGGAGACCTGGATCACCGGCCCCATCCAAGGAGCTGAGCCGTAGGACACCCCGTGGGGACGAGATTTTTAAAAAAGAATTGAAATTTAGCTGCACAGTCTACGACGAGCTGAGGCTTGGTATCTACGGCCTCCCCGCTGGCCTGGCCAGCTACTATGCGAATTGAAGCTCTTAGCGCCTTTCTCGCGGTGAGTTTCCACCGATATTACAGAACATTTTATAGCCGCGTATTCTATCACGAGTACGTCTCCTTTTTTGCTAAACGATTTTCGAACTCCGGTAGTTTTATACGAAGGAATGATCACTCGATGCTTCACCCGAAATGTCAAGACACAAGAAAACAAGGATTTTCGAAAATCTCTGAAATTCCGTTTTACGCGTACATCGAATCTTCCGGATGAACTGATTTCAGCTTTTTCTTCTTCGTCCATTCAAAACTTGGTTATTCTGAATGAACGGAATGGTCATTTCACACCGCCAACGATTACGTCTCTCTAATTATACAATGCTGCAACAGAGGCAGGATTATAATGAGCACGAGTCCCCCCCGCAGCGAATAAAGTGAGGTTACTATTAGCATCTTGTGTGAAGAAGGTTGATCGTTGAGCGCGTTGAACTCGAGGTAGAATAGAGCTGTAGATTTCAAGTTTCATTCACCCTGTCAGTATGAAACAGATAAACCTTGATCCTTACGACTGTAAGCACTCCCCTGGGCGTCTCACAGAGTTTGTCACATTTTCTCATCGTATTTAAGACAAGTGTAATATAAAACTAAAAAATTCTAGTCAACGCGGGCGAACTCCACTACCTGTACACACGTACAAACATATATACACATTTTAGGAGTACGCGTGAAAGTTTTGTATTATGACACAAGGCCCCGGACTTACCTTATACGTGTATAGGTCCGTATAGTTTTTTCAAGGGGGAGAGAACCAGAGGTAATTTTTTCCAAATTTATCTACAAAACCTTGCGCCACCTTTCCTTATAATAATCCACAGTTGTCTTATAATCATTCGGATAGACCGATCGTAATTATGATTTCTAATTCCCGTCATCGCCCACGCAGCTTAAAAAAATGAAAAACTATACCCCGTGATCACAAAGAAGACAAAAAATACCGTCAGAATATGTTGTTCACATATCTGAAGATAATTATCATCACAAATGTGAAAAATACTTTGATTACAAACATGACAATATACTCAACATCGGAATGCGCGGTTGACTATATTTATTCAACGTACATGTACATACGTTTTCCTCGAATCATCTTTTGGATCTATAAAATGGCGACTCGATATAATCTCAGATGTAATTGCATACGGTGATTCCCAATCAAACATTAATAAACGCGCCGAAATGATGAGAAGAAAAAAAAAGTAATTGGCATCGCTCACAATCTGGAAAAAGATAAGCATCTGTATCACCGCGGCGCATACCTCAGTTATCTATATAACGTATATAATACGTGTTACGTGCTATTATAGTACCTATCGTGAGCGATTGGCTTCACGCCTTCGATATATTGATAAACGATGATAATTGGCAGTCTTCGGTTGGGCATAGATACGATGATCGGACTAAAAATATATAATAATGCGAGTTAGAATGTAGATCGTTTTATTTATCTCGAACCGAAATCTGAATTTGATAATTAAATAACAACATCGCTAGCCAGGTATATCGTTACCATCATTATATGATCGTGGCGATCCGCATTGTCGTCGACATCACGTGATCGAAACAACGCGTGCATATACGTATAATAACGCACGAATCAAACCGCGAGGGATATTGAAATATGCTAATTATCAACCGGCACCAATATTTCCAATAAATAATCCGCTTAATGCGTTAGACGATCGCCATCATCGAAGCAGGTTCGCCTCGTTGCATTCGTATTGCGATGAAAAGTTGGTAGTTTACAGGGATTACGTGAAGACCCCGCGTCGTCGAATCAATGTTATAAGAAGAACGTCGGACTCGTATTCCAGATGCGAAGAACTTGTAAAGTCCGTAAGAAAAAATGAATAAATAAATAAACAAATAAATTAAATGAAATGATAAAATAAATCGAAGAATTCAACCGCCGCGCCGCAGTGTCACTCGATCTGATAAATCCAGAGCGCTCTGCTCTCCCATATACGTTGTTAATCGAACGAACGATCGTATCGATGTTATTCTTTTAGTATCGTGTGCAAGTGCCGATTCGAAAGCAGCTCACATGGTTATCTCAGGATTCAATTTGTTCTCAATTTAACGTTTCAACTTTGCAATTAACTGCGTATAGATAATAATCAAAGAGTTGCTGTGGGTAACACACGTATGTTGGATATTCTACGAAATTTGTTTAAGAATGATAAAAAAATAAATAAAAAATAAATACCTTCGACAAAAGAAACGATAAAAAAATCGAATCACGCGTCTATTGGAAATATTTTATTAAATATACTTTAATTTTTATATCGCAATTTTTATACATATAGAAATTGCACATTCGAAATATTTTGGCACCAAACGACAGGAGGGTAGGTATATTATTTCCGTACAGTTGAAGTCAAGTTCCTAAAACCGTATGAGGATGATATTGTCGAATGAACACCCTTCTATTATCACTGATTGTATATATCCTCCTCCCCCACAAGACCTATAATTTAAAACAATTTTCAAATAATATATTACGAATGGATTACATGCGTATAGAATGTTCGACTCGTGCGCCGCCGCCGTATCTTAGGAGTGATTTACTAAGTCGTGGGTGTATCTCGCCCAAGGGGTTCCAACCACGTACGACGATCTCCAGCTTTTTTCGGGTCCAACGATAATGAAACCCCGAACTCTAAGAAAGATCCATCCAAAAATGGTCAGATTAATCACGAAAACGATCAACATGATCTAAAGAGAAAAAGTACAGATTGGTGATGCGCCTCGTTTGCTCTGGTATTTTTGATATTTTTGAGTCAATATTTGACTCATCAAATGATAGTCGAGAACTACCTTTTTTTTTTTTCTCGTCTGAATTGTTCCTTCTAATGACAGCAAAAGTGTCATCGGGGAAAATGATGTTTGTAGAATGGACGAACCGGAAGACGTTAGACCGATGCAACGGTATATTGAACAGTTTCTTTCTATCCTATTGAACCAATCGGCAAAGACATGCGAGCCCACATTGCCCCGCCCCCTAATAATTTTCCATCTCCTTCGCTCTCTCTTTTGCCGTTCTATGGATCTCGCAGATATTATTGACAATGCGGAAAGTCAAGTAAATGCAACCAGTGGTCACCGGTCCTTGGTCGATCGGTTGTTCATTTCTCCGGTTTTCATTTATCGCTAGTTTATATCACAAACTTCATATTTTTTTCCCTTTTATTCACCAATATGTATAAGGCCATACTATATCTATGACTACACGTATTGCTACTTAAGTATAGATTAGTACCTGAGTCAGTGAGTAGCAGCTGGTCCTATGGGATTGAAATGAGTTAACCGATCTGGACGAATTATTATCGCGGGTATATAAGTTGGAAAAGTTTTCTATATAGCTTTTACCTCGCAGGCGCCTTAGAGCTCGTTAGTGGAAATGGTTATAATGTACTCTAATATGCGATAATCACTATACTATGCAAATTAGATTCCATCTCGAGCAATTAAAATTGTTTTTTTTTTTCTTGTATATGAAGTTGGAAATATTACCGTCTGGACACGGTTTGAAAAACGAAAAAAAAAAATTAATTGAACCGTGCGACGTTCCTTCCCAATACGATAATATTCAGAGCTTCATGTATAATTGGGATTGGAAAGAAAAATTTACAAAACTGACTTTCGATTTCCGAAAAAAAAGAAAATCGTATTTTCTCAACCGCACTGCACATCTAGACGTCTAGGACGAATATTTTTCGTAATGGGACGCCTATATGTGGGTTTCTCGACATAATCGTCGTGTTCGACATACATTCGTATATTTTTAATATTCTGTACATACAGTTTTCCAAGTTTTCAACTACACGAACAAGTTTCATAAATAAAAATATAAGTTATAACCAGATAGTTCGTTCGTTACGCCACGTGAACAGGAGTAACGCTGATTCGTCGGTATTGCAAACTCAGGTCACAGATAATTTATTTTAGGTAATCAATTAACGTAATTATGATCGTCCAATCGGAAGTATCAAGTCCAACGTTTTAAGATCACATGAATTTAATTCGCACCACTTCACGGTCGGTTGCCTACAGCTGTTAACATTTTCTTAAACCACATAGTAAGCTGCAGTACTCAAGTAGGGCGTGCAATAAAATTTTAAGTACGGCTACGTAACGATTCTGAAGTAAAAGAGAAAAATTCCATTCAATGGGATTCTGGAATGGGATCCCAACTTTGCTGAAAGATATTAGGATTTATTTTTTATTTCATTCAGGCAAATTTTTAGATAAAAATTAACAAATGCATACATACGTCTTATTGCAATCACGAGACTCAATAATAACTCTTCACAGATAAGTTATTCTCGTTCAGCACGTATAATTTCAATAACTGTAATAAAACTCTGTATATTTATAAATTACAGTTTGATGTACTCTCCATGAAATATCCTCATAAGTTTCAATTTCCATATTATATTCACTCGTGATAAACCGCGTACGAGAAATGCGTATTAAAACAGCAAATATGATAATCCAATCTCTCGTATATGTGCTCATTATTTCGCTGTTAGATCGCGATAAAATAAACACTTTATATAATACAGTACAGGTGCAGAATAAGTACGATAATTTTTACTTAATTATTTATTTATTTCTTCCTTCCTTTTTTTTCTTCAAATATTTTGTAATGTCATGCGGTGAGCGGTGGCAGCTGCAGCGAATGATATTTGCCATGAAGTGAGCTTTGCACAATAAAAGCTCTCGCGAACCTACTATACGAGACGTTACGCGCTGCGTTTTAAACACTCGTCTTTTATTATGCGGATGATATATTGCTTTTTTCGATTTTTCTTTATTTTATTTTATTTTTTTGTTTAAGATCTGTGTACAGTGACGACTGCAAGACTCGTTTGTTTTCTAATTTCAAATGCGGCCTGTCATGATTAAATCCCATACACCTCATATAGCTGTACAGTACCGTGATAAAACTGCGATTCAAGTATCGTCATAATCCTTGTCGACGAGCGTAATTTTTTTCTTTTCTTTATTTTTTTTTCATACATTTCTCTAAGGATTCAGCGATCTTTTTTTTCTCCCCTGTATCTATATTCTCCGCTGTTGCTTGAGCACGTGCATTTTTTTTTTTTCGTTGGAATAGGAAGGACTTGATTTATCGAATCGGTCCTATGGCCAACTGCTATGGATTACAATAAAATACTGAGGTATAACATGTCGAAGTAAAATGTCAAGGTTGAGAATTACGTGATATTCCAGTTTTCTGACAAAATATAGGATTAATTAATCTTTACGAAAATTATAAAATTATAAAATTCATCCTATTATACAAGTTTTTTATCTTCCACATATTTCGTGCTCCTTTTTTGTTTTTAGACGTTTAACTTCGTTAATAGAAGCATTCAATTCCTGCAGTTTGACAGATTAATTATGATAATATTTTAATGCATTCCTATGAAGTCGAATCAATTTTATTGCCTTGTCTTATTTTTTCTTATTTTTTTTTTTTCAATCATCAGCTATATGTACGGTATCTTAATGTGATTGAATTAATGAATACGACTATCGGATGAGCATGTCTAATAGTCTAATAAATATTTGACACTCGTATAGATCATCGCTCATTTTACGTCACGGTAAAAACAAATTCAATTTTTTTTTTCACTCTCTCACACCGTCCGGCGGAAGCTCTGCTTTTGCGTTCGAAAGGATTCGTGACAAAAAATCGAGTGCGGTAGAAAGTCAATTAAACTTGTCTGGACTTTTTATTTATTTACTTATTTTATTTTATTTTTTCTCGTCAAAAGCAGTAATAGCTACTTATGACATAAGCTTCGCCGTTTGAAAAAGTAGAAGTCTAGTGTATCGAGAATTGTTTAAATAAGCGTGTTCTTTGAAATCCCATGGCTCAGCCTCCTGCCGCATCTGAGTTTGAGGTTTTGCGGAATCTTAGCGTTAATCAGGGTGAATGAAAAATGCAGGAATTCCGTTTTTAAAAATCTCGCGTATATTCGGCCATTGAGTGCACGTAGCTTTAGGGCGCGCTTATACATGTACACGAGGTGGGTGAGCTACTCGCGCTACGCACACTGTTTAACGTGTACATAAGAGCAACGCGACTAAGTAAATGTTTATATATGTCAATCACAACACGCGGCAAGCGTTCGCTGTCTAAACAGCCTCGAGGCATCGCAGACGCTGCGATGCAACTGCTAAGGGAGACTAGAAGACAGTCTCATCCATAGCGATAGATACGTTGCTGTGACTTCGTACGAACGGTTCTACACGAAGACTATGCCGTAAGTTATTAGTTTGTTACTTAAGTAACGGCGAGTAAAGATGGTAGTATTCATTGTGTACTGAAGTGGAACAAAGAAAAAAAAAGGAAAAAAAAAAACATATTAACAAAATGAAAAAATAAATAAAATAATTCCATTATTCCCAATACACCTAAAGTGGTACTAAATAGTTAACGCTTATTGCCGTAAGGGGCTACTGTATAAGGTACATATATTCATAGATTGTCATTTGGTTGAATAAATTTTTGATTATGAGGATGATTTTTACCGTTATTTTGTATTTTTTTTTTTTTTTTTTTTTTGTGTTCGAGTATAACTCATACAAGTTGACCTCTTTGAGACGACGTTAGCTTAACTTCACCCTTCTTAAAATTCAAAATTTTTTGTCGTTTCCAATGCAAACAAGAAATAATTATACGCATTTCATTAATACTTTCGTATGTACCAATCATCATTAAAGTGCAGTAATTTCATCCTGATGCAATGAACTTTGAATTACCACTCGAAGGTAATTGATGGATATGTTGCAGAACGGATTATACCATTATTTTTTCTTTATTGTTCATTAGGTCATATTTAAATTCATAGTTCAGAAAAATATTCAGACGTTTGGTTGAAGAGATACTAAGTTGTTGGCTAGTTTCCAATATTGCCAGTTGGACGATTTCGTGCACGATACTTGACCGTATTTCACGTTCGAGGATAAGATACTGTAACTCCACCACGTGTTGTTCCGCGCCGTTTGGCTATTGATGAAACTCTTCGACGCATAAAATGAGAACAATATAAAATACGGGATGTGAGAGTTTGAGGATAATTAGAATAACTAAAGAAATAATAGCTCTTTGGTCAAATAACGAAACGTGAGATATACATATAAATATATTATAATGCTGAGTAGTCAAGATAGTAGCGAAACGGAGTGTTGAAATCATCAACTTTACCTCATTGCACGAATGGATGATCAGGTACTACTGCATGGGATAAGATGCGATATTCCTTCTTGGTATTGGATCTCGTCTTCTCTTCTTGTGTACACAAAAGCTATGCTAATGATACGTATATACCTATGTACGTAGTATTCCGCGGTGCATTGACGGCTTCGTAAATATTGTGGAAACTCGCATATAACGTTTTCGAGTAACACGTTAAAGTATTTTTAATCATTATTCTGGCGGTGAAAGCCTATCGCCCGTGTAAGACATACGCTAGAAAATGACATAACGAACTTCTTCTTTTTTCTTTTCTTTTTCTTTTTACTCATTTCTATTCTTTTTGCCAGTGAATAACAAACCGATGACAATTGCAGCACGTTTATTTATGATAAACATATTTAACACGCGTCAAGGATAACGAGATTCTCGTACCTCATGTACACGAATATTATTACATATGTAAAAAATTTTTGGAAGACTAATTGATTCAACGGTGAAACGGTCACAGTTATTTTCATTTTTTTCCAGTAATTTACAAATCAAGTGCGAGTGTACATAAGCATGCAATTGTTGATGAATTCTGTTACTCAACGGAAGTATCGGTATGCTCTCAGTTGTTGAATTATTGACCTTCAGAACAAGAAGAAAACGAAAATTAAAAGAATGCCAACTCTGCATTTTGCACGCTCTACTTCCTTTGGAGGACGTCTTCCCAGTGGTTAATATGGAATGATCCGGGAGCGAGTAGCCTGACCGCTTGATCTCCTCAACGCGTAGAGTAGGGAACGTCGATACCAGAAAAGCACATTCCTGTCTAATCGCTGACAACCTCCGGGAAGTGGTTTGTTGGTCGTAAATGTATGAGACGACCTGGACTTTCTGGAGGGGTATTAAATATATACGTAGTTATTTGCATATTTCACGCCTTGTGAATCGAAATCGACGATCCCCTGCCTTCATCGCGACCATGTTCGAACAAATTGAACAAGCGGGCTGGTCGACATGCAATGTTCAGTCTCGAACTACCCTCAATTTGTTTGAAATTCTTTATTCATCTTCCTTTCTTCTAATATCTTGCAGCCATAGCGAACGGGAAAATTAACGACACGAAGCACAATCGATTTGGTACGATGAAATTGTAAAATGATAAAGGCTTTCTTGGAATTTATCTTCGGGAAAATAAAATCGATTGAAATTTATTTGTTTATTGGGAGTTTGAACAGTCCCCGTTTTGTAAATATCAGAACCTGAACACTGAAACCTATTGCTTCTGAGATGGACCAATATCCTTTTTTCAAGAAACACAGTTTCCGGTATAACGAAGAGCGAAGCGGCACTTGCATTCCATCACCCCCGTTGGTTCGATAATTTCTTGATCCGTTAACGTTGCGACACGTCCAGTACATGGATCCTCGTGATTTCTGAAGGCAATAAATTTATCCAAATACGGCGACGCGTAGCTCGTTATGTCGGAGGAAGAGAAAATAAAAAATGGATAAAACAAATCAGAAAATAAGAGAGATAAAAAAAAAGGAAGAGCTGATCGTTTCAGCTTCTCCGAATCGTTTAGCAGTGTGTGATCGCTGATCATTCGTTTCCAGGTGCTGTTGCTGTTTTTTTTTTGTTTTCTCCTCTCAAATTTTATTCCACCTGAGCACGGTTATATTGATAACAAAATCTGTCAGACGAACAGTCCCTGAGATACGTCGATTAGATATCCATATCGAGACGTAAATCGGGATAACGTCAAGTTCTCTAAACGTTGAACAAATTTCAGATTTATCTCGCGAATATTAGTCGATATTCAAACCAAACAGAAGAGAAAATCCACTAGACACGTGGCTATGATATGATGTTAGTGAATGCAATAGGCTGAGGTGTCAGTGTTGTGTTTCAAAGAATTATTTGAATACAAGATTATGTATCGAAGGATTAAGTCCCCCGAATTCATATCTGGACGATGATTGGATCCAGAATCACCGTCACTCCTTAGCGTTGGCGCAAATTAATGAGTTTTGGTTAAGCCTGATTATCGACTGGTTGAAATCGAGCCTGACCATATCTTAAAATGTTTTATACACAAGCACACGTATATAAATGCCATGTAATCAGAAAATAAATCGCAATTGATACTATAAAATGAAATGACATTCGAAAGTTTGCCCTCGATTTTTATCGTAATTCAAAAGATAAACGGGTATTGCACTCGTAAGAATGTCGAATAGACGAGAAGAATGTAATGGAAAACTGGACAGTTTCAAGTGATACTAAAGTTTCACTGAGTCCAGTGCACAAGTATTTGCAACTAGCGTATCTATTTGATATAAAATCCATGGGTCAATAAACTATGTTTTAGGTAAGGTCTGAATGTTTGCCTCATGACTTTACATCTCATTATACCTACCGTGTATTCGAAATTCAATTTAAAGGACATTCAACAGACCGAATCTTACTGAAGTACAATCCAACGTCAAACATTCACTACATCAATTTTAGCCCGGTGTATAACATAAGAAATAAATTAAGTTACATGTATAGTGAATTTCGAGACACAAAGTTAGATTAAAATGGCTTGGGTTGGCTGGGTGAAGTTCGAGACTCAAATCATCGTCGCCACGACCCGGCCGGCCGCCTGGGTTCGCTCGGTTACATTCAGGAGGTTCGATCTTGATTAATAATTCTCAGTTATAAAATCGATCTTTCGTGAAGGTTTCAGGTTCGTTTCTTCGTTGGTTAAATTATACATACCCAGAGAATTCATAGTATGTGGTTGCGATCGTGAAAAAAAAAGAAAAAGAAATGCAACGAGCTCAAAGACCGTCACAGCGATACGAGATATAACGGTTCTATAAATTTAATTAAGTCATCGTTTGGTAGGGTGTTTGTGTAATTAACGGCGTCCGAATACGCCCATGACTATACCACCGAGGTGGTATTCA
The DNA here is from genome assembly GCA_963932425.1 of Athalia cordata. Taxonomy (NCBI): domain Eukaryota; kingdom Metazoa; phylum Arthropoda; class Insecta; order Hymenoptera; family Athaliidae; genus Athalia; species Athalia cordata. The sequence goes on along the minus strand of OZ010626.1, from coordinate 29,425,954 downwards.
AATTAAGTAGATCAGAAAGACCACACAATGAGATCTTGGAACCATCTTATCTCACTTCCATTCGTATACCATCAGGTATGCTCAACTTTGGTTTGATCTCCAGAATTTTCATGTAATTGATTTCTTCTACAACTCTTTCCAAGGGATTCGCCTTCCAAATTAAAAAGACTGGTGGGGTTGGGTCACCTTGTTACCGAAAAGGTGTTAATTTAATTAAAAGCGTTACGTATAAAAATAAAAGAACGAACATAGAAGTAAAATAAAAATCCTGAAGAATGAAGCAACGTTTTAATAACGTTACCTCACTCCGTTTATCTCATTAGAATCCCGGAGAACGGGAAAACTCAGTAGCAAACTATGTTACGAGGTTCCATTCTAAGTTTTATTTGCATTTTAAATAGCCTCAAAATATTTTATGTTTCGCTTTTTAATGTTGCAGGTGGTTTGGGTGACCGCAGTCCTGTATCCGCGGCTTGTTACCGCGAATAACCTGACCTCTTCCTTTGCGTCGCGACGCTCCAGAGATCATCCGTTCAGAGGACACATCTCCACAGGGTAGGTATTCCGATCAATAAATAGCCTGTAGATAGTGGCTTGTGATAAGTTTTTCCAAATCGATTGGTGACGTGTTTTTATTCATTTTTTGTTGGTTTTTTAGAAAAGTGCTGTTGGAGGATACGTCGAGTAAGCGATTGACGTATCGCGAGATGCAGGAGGTGCTTCGGCAAGAGGGTGGCGACGAAGGTCACCCAGTTGACTGCTGCCCAACGATCGAAGAGATGGTTGAACCGACGGGTGGAAGAAATCGGGAGGATATGTACGTCGAGCTTTATGGATTTGGGGAGAACATGCAAAGATTTTTCGAATATTCTTGCAGACCAGAAGTTCTTGACAAACCGTGCAGATTTGTCGACCGAAAACTCAGCATTCAATCTCGATGCGTACAAAAGTTTTCGTACACATATGCCATTATTAAAAACCAAGGATTCAAGGTAAGGTGTTTTCTATTTTTAAATGTAATTTAAAATAATTAGAACAACGCAGCTAATGATTCTTTTTTAATTTATTTTAGAATGGTCCTGAAGAACACAGCAGACATCACCATAGGCGCAAGGATCTACTTGAATTTCACAATTCCACGTGGACACTGGACTACATAAAAGTTCGGAGTGGATGTAGCTGCGAGATTTCGCCGAAACCGAAGAAGAAAAAGGCGTCAGCAACGAAATCGAAAAAATCGAGGAGCAAATCGCGACAGTTATTGAGAGAAAACGAGTCAGATTCTGAAGTCTGATTTAACGCTTATGACTATATCCTAATCATACGACTTAGAAATTCTATAAAACTCATTGCCAAAAATTGTCAATTTGTCCAGAAATGAACAAGGTCACCTTGAAACGATTGCCGAAGATTGAAAAAAAAAAAAAAAATGCAAGATTCATCGTCGGAAAATATTGGTTTTCACATTACAAATATTTTACTTCTGGATAAATTGTTTTTGGCTTCATAGACACTCGTGTCTAACAAAACTCATTACGTAATCATCGTATTTATTGTCAAATAATTTAGTGTCGAAGTTTAAGAATTTTAGGGAAAGTGGCGGAGGGAAATTTTTATGGCGTCTTAGCTCGTATACTAAGGCTTATTACTTTCCATATTCCAGATCAAAATTCCCATAAATTCATATTCATTACTCGATTACTCTATCATAACCGACTCCCTGTCGTCAGCTTTGATCTGACCGATTATGTCCGCCTGGTTACTGAGATTGAGACTTGTTGTAGTTTTATTCCAGTTTCCGAAAGTGGTGGTGAATTTCAGTGCGAGTCGTTTATGGCAATTGAGGGTAATGAAATGAAAAGTCTCGAGACCACTTTTACACTATCATAATTAAACTTTATCACTTAGGCTATAGTTTTTATATGCGGCCAGTTCTTATTAATTCTTGTATATGAAAATTTGCATCTATTTAATAATTTTATATTATTAGAACTCTTGATTAATATATGTAATTAAGTTTTAGCGCGTGGTTATATAACGCGTCAGTATTCTTCTATAAGTAACATCTGATTGTTCGATGGATCTGCGTGTATTTTGAAAATCATTATTTTCAAATTACGAAATATTAGTTCTACTAGAAACTATTTAATTAATTATCTATTGAATAGATTAACTACTTGAATAATAATAATATACCTGTGCACTGAGTAAATAATGTACACGGCGTTCTCGACAATTATTTAAATCATTGAGAAATTCGTTTGATTCAAATTTGTAAAACCTGAGAAGAGGCTTCTTCATTTTATTAACAGAAACATCTGACTAAGGGCTCATGTTATGGTCGACGGACAAAAAATCATCTGTCATGGGTTAGGATAGTGAAAATTCTTTCATGAAATGGAACAAAAAAAAGTTCCATCATTCATAGAGATAGTCGGCGATGTATTTTATTGTCTTGTTTCTCAGTGACTTCATGGTTCGTGGGCAGTAACACCGTGTACAGAAACATTATGTTGTATTTATGAATGTGTTAGAGTGTATCTAAAATGATATTATGATTGAATGATAATTCAATCCCTAATTATATAAATTTCACATACTGTAATCATCGATCATGGCTAATTCATAACAACAACAATTTTTTTAGTTTCCGTGTATTATATAACACTAGGCTTCCAGAAAAACTGCAACTCTCTGTACGTACCTCCGTGTAAACATTGTAAATACATAAACATAAACATTATTGATACAAATTCAAAAAAATGTTTTATTCAAAAACCGATAACCTTCACTTAATCTTTTTCATCACGTCTTCGGTTTCGTAATTCAGAATATGCAACATGGATTCCTCGACGTAATAGGTTCACAGATTGGCCTTCGTATCTATTTTTTCTTTGAACGTGCATACAAGCATGAGCTTGCAAATCTGTGATGAGATAGGTTTGGAAATATTCTGTACCAAATAGAAAACTAGATAAATTAGTTGACCTTGGAATTTGGTTTTAGCTAGAGTTCAAAATGCATCGGAATACCCCATGAAACAGAACGTCGATTTTCGGCCCGAAATCAAGAAAAATCACAAGCTGTAGTCTTTGAATTTTTGAAGATTTATGTGTCAGAATTGCAGAATGATGAATTCGCAAAAACTTACTCATTTAGCTAAGTTGCAATCCAGTTTATTCATACTTTTCAACCAGCTCGTTTTTCTGGTTTCAGAGGATAAATTATCAGTACCAGACGAAGCAACTCCACCTCGCATCCAGAACACAAGACTCGTCGGTGCATCCGCAAAATTATTACAACATTTGCCGACCGACTGGAATTGCATGCGTTATATATTACGAAGTTATGAGTTTTGTACTTTATAGAATAATCGAAATGATATTCTAATATTAATTTAGATAAGAATTTTTGTAAATGGAAATTCAACATATTTATTGTCAGAACAATTTTCTTTATATGAATAGATTCGTAATATACATAATAATATGTCTAAATTGATTCCATATTTTTGATTAATCAATAAACAAAGAGTCCTCTTGAAGTATTTGTTCGAATAACATTGATTACACCCCTGCACCTATCACTCATCATCCTGTCTTATCATGTTCCCCTTATACAGAATCAATTTTTGGACCAAAATCGCCGAACCAGAAGTGATAAGGTAGATCTCTACAATACCGGCCCTGACAATTCAAGGCACATTTCGGACAAAAATTCTAATTTTGGTATCAGGAGAACAGAACAGGCGAGGAGCCAGTTCGAAACATCCAGACATCATGTGCATGCATGTGTATGCATGTATATCACATCATACTCGTCTACCGAATCATTAATAGATCATATGCGACTGCGTGCAGGCCACGTCATGTGCATGCATGTGTATCGTATCATGCTTCATCTCAACCGGAAGTGATAAGGTAGATCGCTACAATACCGGCCCTGAAAATCCAAGGCACATTTCGGCCAAAAATTTATTTTTGGTATCAGGAGAACAGGACAGGCGAGGAGCCAGTTCGAAACATCCAGACATCATGTGCATGCATGTGTATGCATGTGTATCGCATCATGCTCGTCTGTCGAATGATCAATAGATCATATGCGTATCCATGCAGGCTTCATCATGTGTATGCATGTGTATCGCATCATACTCATCTACCGAATCGTTAATAGATTATATGCGACTGCGTGCAGGCCACGTCATGTGCATCTATGTGTATCGTATCATGCTTCATCTCAACCGGAAGTGATAAGGTAGATCGCTACAATACCGGCCCTGACAATTCAAGGCACATTTCGGACAAAAATTCTAATTTTGGTATCAGGAGAACAGAACAGGCGAGGAGCCAGTTCGAAACATCCAGACATCATGTGCATGCATGTGTATGCATGTGTATCGCATCATGCTCGTCTGTCGAATGATCAATAGATCATATGCGTATCCATGCAGGCTTCATCATGTGTATGCATGTGTATCGCGTCGTACTCATCTACCGAATCGTTAATAGATCATATGCGATTGCGTGCAGGCCACGTCATGTGCATGCATGTGTATCGTATCATGCTTCATCTCAACCGGAAGTGATAAGGTAGATCGCTACAATACCGGCCCTGACAATTCAAGGCACATTTCGGACAAAAATTCTAATTTTGGTATCAGGAGAACAGAACAGGCGAGGAGCCAGTTCGAAACATCCAGACATCATGTGCATGCATGTGTATGCATGTGTATCGCATCATGCTCGTCTGTCGAATGATCAATAGATCATATGCGTATCCATGCAGGCTTCATCATGTGTATGCATGTGTATCGCGTCGTACTCATCTACCGAATCGTTAATAGATCATATGCGATTGCGTGCAGGCCACGTCATGTGCATGCATGTGTATCGTATCATGCTTCATCTCAACCGGAAGTGATAAGGTAGATCGCTACAATACCGGCCCTGAAAATCCAAGGCACATTTCGGCCAAAAATGTATTTTTGTATCAGGAGAACAGGACAGGCGAGGAGCCAGTTCGAAACATCCAGCCATCATGTGCATGCATGTGTATGCATGTGTATCGCATCATGCTCGTCTGTCGAATGATCAATAGATCATATGCGTATCCATGCAGGCTTCATCATGTGTATGCATGTGTATCGCATCATACTCATCTACCGAATCGTTAATAGATTATATGCGACTGCGTGCAGGCCACGTCATGTGCATCTATGTGTATCGTATCATGCTTCATCTCAACCGGAAGTGATAAGGTAGATCGCTACAATACCGGCCCTGACAATTCAAGGCACATTTCGGCCAAAAATGTATTTTGATATCAGGAGAACAGGACAGGCGAGGAGCCATTCCGAAACATCCAGCTATCATGTGCATGCATGTGTATGCATGTGTATCGCATTATTCGTGCCGAATCATCAATAGATCATATGCGAATGCGTGCCGGCCACATCATGTGCATGCGTGTGTATCACATCATACTCGTCTGCTGAATCATTAACAGATTATATGTAGATGCATACAGGCCTCATCATGTGCATGCGAGTGTTTGTATCGTACTTCATCATAACCGAAAGTGATAAGACAGAGCCTTACAATACCGGCCCTGAAATGCAAGGCAGATTTTGGCCAAAAATTTATTTTGGTTTCAGGAGAGCATCACAGACAAGGAGGTGCTCTGAGTCCAAGTATGATGTGAGTCATAACGTCTGCATCTATCTGTTTTTAATGATTTATGTCAGCGAATGATACATGCAGGGATCAAGTGAATATCAATCTAAGAATCGATATTGGGATTGTAGAAAATATTTAATAATAAGTCAAGGTAGTAGAATACATCCCAACAAATCATGATCCACGTTGCAGATTTATTGTTGTAAAGTCATTTTTTTTAACAGTTGATGCATTACGATACCATTGACAATACTTATATTCTAATCAACTATAAAATATGATAGTGAATATTTTTAGTAATAGTCTGTTTCATTTGCACATAATTAATCACTCGACGTATACAGCAATCAGTTTCATAGATGCACCGAAAAATCTTGTGTTCCGGATGCAGGGGCGACTTACTTTGTGAATTGCCAGTTTCTCTCCTGAAAATTAAAAATAAAAAAAAGGTGAAAAACCATGAATTAAATTGCGCCTTTGCTGTTGAAATTAATAGAAGAAGGATAACTCAAATAGTTTTAGGAAAAGCTCTGTTCAATCGACGGATACGTGTCTTGAGGTCAACGTTTTCTCTCGATGTACGCATGTCATGATACGATACTTTGAACTCATTCTCTTATCTTTAGTCAACTGCGAGTAAACCTGTATTTTCTCCGGCGGACGGTGACTTATCGACACCTGCACCCAACAACATTTCTATCGACGCTAGGAACTTCGGCGAGTAAACTTCAGCAGATGGAAATAAAACGAGATCAATAAAAAAAATAGCTCTTTATTCAACAAACGGATGAAAACAAGTTATTTTTACATATATCAAAGATAACTCACACTCACTTACAAATTAAGTCCAGGAAAATTTTCAACAATAAATTAATACTCAAATCAACTCTTCATGGTAACTAGAAAACGCCATTGCCCGACGCGTAGCTCTCACGGCAAGTGTGGCAGCCTACAAAAATCAGATTACTCGATTATGTACTGTTCTTTTTTCATTTTTCTGCCTCATTCGCACTTCAGAATACTTACTTTGAATTTTCTTCTAGCATTAAATTCGCGTAGATGTTTAGCGGTGGTCGGCATCGGCCGCTCACTGGATTTCTTTCCAAGCACCCATGGATCCAAAAGAAGGTCACGTGTCGTCGGTCTGTCCTTCGATTGTTGCTGCATAAGCTATAAATGAATGTTATATGTATAGGAGTCATCGGAAGTATATATTTTGTATTTTTTCTTTCAAATGTTTCACAAAAACTCTATGTCGTTCACCTCGTATCTAGACTATTTTTTATGAGTTTGAAGAAAGAATTGCCAAGCACTTACTCGCATTATCAACAGCTTCGAATCCGTCGTCTTGTCATCCCAGTACGGTGATGGAAATTCCGTCTCCTTGGTGCCTCGAAAAGGTTCGAATCCACACAGCCTAAAAATAAAAAATTCTGATTTCATTCAGATATCTGGACTTCTATTATCAGAGAATCAGCGATAGTTATTATTTTTTCATGTATTTATTCTCAAATTGAACTATGGGTAAAAATTCACGATGCTCATCAATATAGTTATTCGTAAAACAGAGCCAACATCAGGAAGAAAAAACAAATTTGTCCACCGCTAAAACAACCTTTTCATATCCAATTTCAAATTATCTCATACGCTTTGACCGCTTTTTATCTGAAATGAATCACCAACTAATCATCTGGATTATGGTCATTAATGTCACGTATAGCCAGATCGGAAATTCTTCCGGGTATCATATGTATGTGTGGCAAATGTGCATATTACTCATTGTCAGTTATCAGAGCCCAGGGACCTATTCAATCTATTTTTGAATCTAGACTGAAATTCAAAATTTGCGAACAATTTTTTCAGAACTGTCTAGTACAAAAAATGTGGGAATAGATAAAATTCAAGTATGAGATACTCACATAATGTAAATAACGACTCCCAGGCTCCACATGTCAGCTGCAGTAGTCGGTAATTCTCCGTCCAATACTTCTGGTGCTAAAAAGCGCAAGTGCATCGATCATTGTTACACCTGCTGATGACTCTATATTTGTTCAACCATTTTAACGGTTAAACAGATGCGATTTTTATTCGTACCGCCGATGAGCGTTTATTAATTTTCCAATAACCAATGAAACAAAATTGTCAAATATTTCACGTTATAACTCCGATAAAAATCTAATAATCCTTTAATTAAATATTGTATGTATTAATTAACAAATTTTCGGTATTTTTATCGCCTTCCTTGAAATATTTAATAAAACATACCGACATATTTAATTATACGCACCACAGTACAAAGCGTTATAGCTGTTCAGGGGATTCGCGGCAATTCCTCTATCTCCAAGGAGAAGTCTGGAGTTTTCATCCTCCGTTGCATAGATTAATTTTTCAGGACGTACACTGCCGTGCCACAATCCCATCCCGTGGAGGTACTAAAACACGGTTAAAAATTCAACTAGCTTCAACAAACTTTGAATATTATTAAAAAAAAAAGTTTCAGAAGCTTCTAGGAGGTATACATTTACTTCAAATTCGATCCCAGTTTGTTCTGAATCACATGATCAGATAGACCGAATCGTTTGAAATTCGCAGTACCTTCATACAGGTTGTATTTTACGCTACACGTAACTGAATTAAAAAGTCATCTATGAACCAATTCACGTGCTTCAGCTACTCGAATTTAGAATCGATAACATATTTCGTAACAATATCAACCGAACTATACAGTAGAGAAGTAAAATTTCCATAAAAATTGCAGCTATTTGACAAATAGCTGTGATTTTGAAATTTTCGGCAGTGTAAGGCAGCTCTCGAAATTTGTACAAGAAATGTTTTTCGGGCAAATAAACTAAGTTCTATGATATTATATACGAACGTTCAATCCGGCAAGCGCATCTCGAACGGCCTTAGCAGCGTCTTTTTCCGAATGTCCTCCCCTCATTGCAAGCCTCTCTAGCAACTCTCCACCATACGCGAGGTCCATTATCACAAATAAATGTCGGTTCTCATTATAAACCTTTTTCGCAGATATCTGTGACCAGAAAAAAAAAATAATATGTACGGATGAATGGAAAGAAAGAAAAAAAATACAGTTTTGATTTTTTGTCGATGATAATTAAGTCAGCTACCTTTCAAATAAAATGTCACATGATTCTTTTTTACTCGTAGAAATACAAGCACTGCATATAGGATTACCAGAACTCAAACGAGAGAACCGTTCTTAGAAACCTGATTGCGGACGCTGCGCTGTGCGTCGTTTTAATAAATCACCTGACTAACACCGCAACGTAGTCGATAAATTAATGTACATATATACGTACGGGACGTTCCTGTTCAACTTGTTATATTTATCGCGTTTGTTACCGCAAGATATCGTTGAGAATTTCTCTCCTAGTAAACTTACGATATTGTTATGACGAAGTTTCAGCAAGGTTTCAACCCTCGTCCGGACTTCTGATTTGTTCAATCGATCCTAAAACCAGGAAATGTAGTTGTACAGTGTACTATATACTGGTATTTTACGGGTACCTACTGTGGCGTGTAATATTTGGTAATGAAATTTAACCAGCAGGAGATCTGACGTATGAAGGGAGAATTGCATTGGAAACGAAACAGTAACGCAGCTGGAGGGTGGATTTTGATTCGGTTATAACACGAATTCCAGGCAATTTATACGCTGTCCATTTTCAATATTGGATATCGTAGTAAAATAGTTTTTCAAACCACTTCATTAACTTTGAATTCACACATTTTGTACTGCAATCATTTCATGGATGGTTATAAATTTTTTCTTACATTATTTTCTATCGTTCAAATTTTTTACCAATCGATTCGTGAATAAGTGCAGGTAATATAAAGCCATCGACAAATAATTTGCTATCATACTTTCTCCTTAAAGTACAAAAAGTTTCTATTTGTCAAAAATATTCTTACGAACGACAATCAAAACGAAAAGTGAGAAATTTCAATTTGACATGGTATTATTTTATTCTATCATATTTCATTTCAATTATTTTTTACCTTTGGTACCATTTTGCAGGCGAATTTTTTTCTTCCCTTATACAAACAGGTATACACAATCGAAACCGAACCCCTAAGATATAAAAATAATTTATCGTTAAGAGAAACCAAAAAAAACTTTTGTTTCAAAGGTATTAAATTCGTACCTTCCAATCATTTCACCGAGTATATAATCATTGTGGAAGTTCCCCTTGAAGACGTCACTTGTTAACCAATTGTCGTCGCTCTCCATAACGTCGACGTTGAGTGAAGAACTTATTTATGACGAATAGGCGTTGGTTTTTTTTTTTTTTTGTTCTCTTGTTCCTTTCTCATAGAATCCTGAGTTCAGTCATCACATTTTCACAGCTATAAGTATTTGAACAAAAAAATTTCACTACGTTTTTTCCATTACTATATGAGAACGATTCCTTTAAAAATGTTTGTCAGTTATGATCTAGTAAGGATGTGATTCTAAAATTTATTGGAAATTTCGTCGAAGCGTTTACACGTTTTGAATAAAATTCGAAAGCGATGTAGCAGGATTTAAACCGAAGTTGTTTGGCTGGATGTTCGAGTCGGACTGTCTTTGACAAGGATAGTTCCACATTGTATATAAATACACAAAAGATATCACTTTTCAATCCCCCTCGATAGCTGGTAGGTATCAAGAATTTGTCTTGCGAATCGAAAAACATAAGTCGTAGAACAAACTGGTAACATTTAAATGGAAATGTTCGGAAGATGAACACCGACCACTGCGCACTACCTCAATTGATAATAAGGAAAAATAATGTTTATTTATTCGCTTACACAATAAATGCGCAGTTTTTGGTTGTAAAACCGTTCTCCAGATCGCGGATGATCCTATGAACAACCTTTACACGTGTGCATCATTCATGAATATTATGATTATGGACACATGCGTCTCATATTATGCTGATGTCGATTTTATATGCACACATGTTTCTGCATTTAAGCAACAATGATAAGCTATAGGTGACTCACGAGCGGAGAAAAGCCTATCGCACGTGTATCGTGTGACGCTGATATTTGAAGCAAGATTTTTTTATTCTCAATTGAAAAAAATTTGGACACACCCATTTCCTAACCGAAATGTATTTGGATAACGAACAGTGATTTTCATTTTGTCGGTGTAGGTTTTATAAACGATTCTAGTCATTCAAATAGGAATTATCGAGATAAAATTTCACCGATTATTAGCCATAATTAGGATGTGTGACGGCAGAGATCGCTATAGGGGATCGCGATTTGAAAACCGTTTCCGCGCGAAGGTCGCGCATAGTTGATAATCACATATGATGCGCAGAACATCAGTACATTGATCGTGCGTATAAACACATATGTTTTCTATTGTTTACAGCAACAGTTTTCATGTATGCAACCACTATATATAACCTAGCATACACCGTTCCGATACGTAACAAAATGCTTATCATTTCAACCATAATAAAATTTCAATTCGCGGATTCATCGAACATTATATGTACCGACGTGATACATGTTTACTCTGCTGATAATGTTTGTACAATCGCGCGCTGTTTAGGTTGTTTGATTATGAAATTGAAAAAAATGATGCGGTAATAAAAAGCTTAATTAGCGATATTAGGTTACTTTGAACATAATTCCCGCGTTTCTAATTGTATGATACATGGTCACCATAACTTGACAGTGAAAGTTAAAGGTCACGAACCATTTTTACAGAGCATATCTTAGTCATGAGTAGTAATACTAGGCCAAGATCATTTTATTGGTCCAGAATCGATGCTGTTTCGCTAATAACCATCATCGATATCGTTGTCACGAAGAGAATGAATTAAAGATAGAAAAAAATAACAAGAAAAACGTTTTCAGGCCGATTCTATTTTCCATCGATTCTGATCAGTGTTTGACATACAGTAGCCGTAGCTCGGCTGCTGTATCGGGAAACAGTAACGCAATAAACTTATTTCTGTCTCAAGATTTAGGTATATACGTGCGGCATGTCAGCTAATTCAAGTCTGATAATTATGACATACAAACGTCATTTGAAACTCCACTAAACTGTAGAACTGGCTGCTTAACTTGGCGATTTACCAACGCAATAAAAGCTAACTAAGAAAAAAACCTACTCGGAACTTTATGGAACGGCACCAAAGGGATCAAATAAAACTACCGAAATTCCTAAACATGCGTTTTTATTTATGGAATGAATTTGCCTGACGAATTCATTATAATTACGTTGCACAGTTTTCGATCATGAATGTTATCGCTTCGGTCCGATAGTTAGATTGATAAATTTCTGATCGATTAATTTGAACAAAAATGAGAAACGATGACGAGATCGTTTTACTTACCGAATCAGGAAATCCGATACGATTCTTTTCAGGTAATTACCTTTTGAAAGAAAAAAGAAAATTAAAAGCCTGTTCGATAATCTGAACTGTCGTCGCGAATTAAACTGTCAAAACAGAGCCGGCAGCTTGGATCAGATCGGTGTAGTTGGTTACGATGTTTTATGCCGAAAGGTCGGTAGCGTACTGAGGACGTTGTAACCGCATAGAAGAAGGTTGATTATCTTGATCGTTTCGACGAAGGCCGGAGGTTTAATGAACTTGAATCAATTATTTCCGCGCTGGAAAATTTCTTCCAAATACTGCGTAACTGCAGTGCGATCGTCATTTCTCCACAAAGAACTACATCGATTTGACAAAAACGGAAATTAGGTTTTTTCGTCACGAAACCCCCGGCTTTTCAATCACCGGTTTTTACTGGACGATAAAGTTTACAGCCAACACCCGACTATTGATTGTGGATATTTTTAGTATATATTATACAATCGACAGAAAAACAGAATTTACCAATTTCTTGTTTCGTTTTAAAAAAATCAACCCAAGTAAGAGATTAAAAAAAGAATCCTATCCTAAGGTGGTGGAGAAATTTTGTTTTCACTCATATAATTTTTGACTAGTACCTACTGATCGCCTTGTGCCGAGAATAGAACGCGATCGCGATGACCGTTGAAAAATGATGTACGAAATCGTCATTCAAATCGTTGTGGCGTCGCACTTTTCCGCCCGCAATTTGAAAAGTTGAAAGGAGAGCGGATATTATTTTACGATTATTTTACTTACCGTGATAACTCGTGCGAATTTTCAATGTTTTTAAATTTTCTCACGCTCGAGCCAAGAAAACTGACTTCACAAGTAGTCAGTAAACATAGATTCTAATAATACACCGGCGCTAGCACGATATGTGACGTATCTATATCGTTCTGCACTAATGCAAACTATTTGTAATTTCAGTACACTTACCAAACTCTCTGTGACCGTTCGCTAGACTGATTGGTTTCGTCCCTTGCCATCACTCTTCAACGTCCAATCAGCTCATTGCATTTCGTTGCAATTGAAAGCAAAACGTGTACAACGTGTTACGTCACAATCTCATCTCTCGTTTTGATGTGATTATAATTAATCTCAAAATTTTAATAATCTCGTCATACTAACATAATGTGATGTCACTATTCGGGTTTGAACGGAACAATAATGCATAAATTGTAATCGATTATCATACGGTGGACGTATGACTGATCGGGGATTATGCTGGTTCGGAACAAGGTCTTCGAGTCAGTATATATGTAGTGCAAAGTAAGTGATAGCCAGTGATTTATACCAGCAAGTCACGGCGATTGTTCTAACCAAGTACACCCTGCGTACGTGAATTTTCTTCTTTTTTTTTTTTTCAACGTGTTCTTGTATCCGTACAAAGTGTGGATATGTCGCATAATTCGTTTACTAACTCGTTCACCTACATATACAACTCATGTATGATATACATAAAGTTACTCACGGTATGACCCTGACCGCCATGAGACTAGCGAGCAGTTTATCATGGGGAATTGAGGTCAATGTTAGGCAGGAAATATCCTCTTAGCGCTCAATAAAAGGATAATCCACGTTGAACACTGACCGGTGATATTTTACGACGGCATTTTTGTAAAATCATTTATTATTTACTATTATTCAACATTAACTTGTTTCGTAATTGTCAGCAATTAATTTCACTTGCATTTAACAACTACCTAAAGATGACTGTTGATATAATTGTACCATTCGAACATGATTTAATTACGAATCAATTCAGTAATTCATATTACTTATACCTACACCAACTATTTTAAGATCCAAGTTTATAAATGTAGTTTTTTGTTTCCACGCAAAATTTTAAATAGTTTCTTTCAGTTCATAGAACAGGGGAGTTAAAATAGATGACAGTTGAAAACAAGTTCATTGCATCAACGAGTCAATTGAGTCGGAGGCAGGTATAAGTTGATCGAAGAGTTTACTTATGTTTTTTTCCATCCATTTTAAATGATTTCGTTGAGCTACGCAGTGGATAGAAAAAAAATGGATGTGGTGAAAGTGTTAAGAAAAATTCTATGTCATTTGACTAGGTTTTCTTGACCCCTAATTCAAGAGTTGTGTGAATATCGACTCGATTTTCTATCGATGTTTGATTTCAAACGATAGTGAAAAAAATGCGCATCTACTTACCATACATTATAATAGACCAAAGGCACGTTTGCTCAGGTGTTAAGCAAGAAATAAGTTTGTTTAATCAACGTCGACACTACGGAGTAAGATAAGTAAGATGCGTACATGGATTTTTGTTTTGCAGGGACGTCCCACGTTCTTACGTTTAAATTCTGATTTAAAAATACACACCTTCGATGCCAAATATAAGTAGAATTTAAATTTTCTGTTCATGATTTTGTCTCTGCCAACAGACGCGAATAGTTTTGAATAAATGACATCGGCGTTCCGACTATTTTATGACCAATCGCGTCAAAGAGCAGAGAAATAACATCGAGTTCATCAACGCTGCTGAGGTTGTCCGAATACTTTTTAGAGTAGAAATGGCAGCTAATTTCCACACACCGGAAGCAGTTTACTTATTATACTTTAACTTAGGAATATCGATCACCAGCCCCCGCGTAACGGATGAGGCTCTTAATATTGCACCCCTCGGGAGTATTTTGTTAATTACAATTTCGAAATCTAATTATAGAGAAGCTTAGGAAGTGTTACTTGCCAATTTTGCACCAGCTTTTCTTTTTCCTTTTTACCGCGCATCATTCCTGGATTAAAGTATTATATGTTCATCGCATTCTTCGGGTTTAACTAAAAAAAAAATGATACTATCGAATTTTGTTTTTTTATTTCAATTCTGCAGGTGGTATTAAAAAATCAGATTTTATTCGATTCTTAATATTATATCGAATTTGTTGATCACCATAACAGCAATTACATAATGGGTGTATATTTCACTGCAGTCTTGTAATATGGAAAACACGGATTGATCATGTATGTGAACACGTCAGTTAATTTGAGTACCTTAATTTATTTTACAGTATTTATTATAATTATACAAGTTTAGTAAATTGTATAAAAATCTATTTTTTTCTTTTTGTGTTTCTTCATTTTTTTATAATTTTTTTTTTTTTAATTTTTCTTATTTCAAATGATTTCAAAAAGTAGTTTCATTATTAGTATCTAGTATGTATGTATGATATGTAATTGGAGAGTATAGCATAATTTACTCCCAATAATTTAACGAAGCAAAGCTTAAATATATTCTATAACGATAAATATCTTATATAACAAGATATATGCGATAATTAGCATTGTATAGACACATACACAGTACTCTCGAAATAATCACGCACAACTGCCGCATGAAAAATTATTTCCAACAAATCGGGACCACCCGCTAATGAGAGAAAAAAGAAAAAGGATAATTGACGAGATGTACAAGACGTGCTGAAATACATACTTAATTTTTTTTTTCGTGTATCAAACCTGAGCTGATTCACATGAGATCATCTCATATTATCAGTTATACGAAAAATTACATCTGTCGTAAGTTTTTCTTGATTTTTTTTTTTTTTTTTTGCCAATTGACAGTGTCGTTAAGAATTTCGCCAGAGGCGGTACATAAGCGCATGAAATAAGTGAAGTAGTTGACCCTGCAATTGACAATGGGAAGGTAAAGAGTTGGTAGCGTGCGTGTTGATGGATTTGAATAATACCGGTGAGTATATATTGCGTAGCGTGATTTCAAAGTTGCGAAATAAGAAACAGAGCCACTTTCATGGACAGGATCAGTTATATATCTCGTTACGATCGTAAATCTGAGTTTGCGCCTGATCGTGTCGTTTACATTTTACTCGCAAGGATAATCTATATATCCTGCAGTCATCGATAACGTATTACCTGCTCGATGCTTTCTATACGATGGAAGAAAAAAAAAAACATAATAAATAAATAACTCATCCGAGTCGACGAAGCAGTTTTAATTGGCAACCGATCAACCATGGGATGCAAATAACTTATTGCTAGTTTACGAAAAAATTTTTCAGTCGACTTTTCAACATGTATAACGCGGATTGCTGGTGCTTGCAGGTGCTGATTTTATGTGTACACGATTCAATGTTTCAAAGTATGGAGGCAAAATACTTTCACATCACGCGTACTAAGGTGATCAAATACAAGGTTACACCGCCGACGATGATCTTCGAAAAATCGGACAATGACACCTACTAAATTTTGTGGGATGTATCTGTAGGTGACTACATCTTTTGGATCTTATGTTTTTCTTTTATTATAATGTATTCCGAAAGAATCGAATGCGAAAAGCAGCACGCGAAACTGCAGGGGGAAAGTCTATGACGATTTTGGATAATTTTTTACTGTCCTACAATTACAGCGATCAATCGGTACATAATGTTGATTCGGCAAAATAATATAACTGCGCAGAGCACACGTGCCCGAATGGTTTGGCTCACGTTTTCAAAACATATTGCATAATCAATTTGAAGCGAATGAAAAAAAAGTTTAGACGATGGATATTTTCACCGGTAGTTATCTGGTGACGTCTTCTTGAGACGTTGAATAGTGGCGCCACACCGACCGTGATCGATTGATTTTTACACGGTCCATTCGCGTCGGTCGGGTTATATTAGATGAGAAGTTTCGTTTTCCTCGAGACGCACGAATGTTCGATTCCCGCTTTATGCACCGGTGTTAATTGTCCGACTGACTAAATTTTCAGTCATTCCTAAAGAAACTTACAAAAATCAAGAAGATTCCCTACTTTTATTCCCAAATACTTATTTTCAGTAGTGCGAAAAAAAAACGCACCATGTAGAGCGTAAAAAATTCACGCGAGATTCAAAATTTATTGTTATCTTGTAGTGGGTTAAAAATCCTAAGCATTTTTCCCCCTATTTGTTAGTCCAGGAAAATGAGAATTCGGGCCCAAGAAATGGTCCCAAGATGATTTAACGTTCCTCTTTTATCGATAATTGGTAATATTCTGGTTGATCACGAAGTGTTTAATCGTAGTCATTGATATAACCTACCTCAATATGAGCGAACAGGTTTTTTTAATGATCGGCGTTGATCACGTAAATGTTGCACGCATATATATGGTTTGTAAAGTTGCTGTGATTTTCAAATGAGTTACAATCATTTGTAATCATTTATGTTAAAATTGGTCAAATAGCGATCTAGAGGTTCCAAGCAATACATGCAATGACTTCGAGAGACAATCACACATCACTCTGCTATCATTCATTCATTCAGGATCCATCATTAAGGAAAATTGTAAAAAATTCAACTACGGGACCAAAACGTTGATCGATGGGTCCCGTCTTTACGTATAGATAAGCAGCCCGTCTCCTTGAGTAGGACGGAAGATTGTCTTTTTTTCTCTTTTTTAGAGAGTAAGATGAGCGATAGAAACACTGTTAGTTCAACTCTGGCGTTTTTAACTCCTTCCGGATTAATCTCGTAACAAATGACGCCGATTATGGCGTACGTGTCTTCGTGCACGGGAACAAGTTGCGCAGCATGCTCCTCTGAGTTCTTTAGATTCGTCGCACATAAAGCTGTATTTGTCACAAGTCGCTGGGTTAGGGGTGTCCTTACAATCTATAATTAGATTAAAAACAAAATCATAGAAATGCGATTAACTGTATCATTTAAAATGTATAATTAAAATTATCTTTCACTTTCGATTCATTAGAACGATGAACATTGTCCGTATTTGATATTTTACAACAACGACATATAATTTGAAGCTATGAAGCTCATACTCCAGATGGATTCTACATCCGGTAATAATTGTCAATAATCATTTTATTACTCACTATGCACGGGTGGGTCGCATAGTTTTTTTACATTGCACCGTCTGGTGTCCAGTGGACGTCTAGATGGATTACAATCCTTGGCTGAGGAGTTTGTTATTCGGTCACGGCATTCAACATTACGACGCTTGACGCCAGTTTTAGATAAGCACGTAGCGTTGCAAGATTTCCACCTTCCTGAAATTCAAATTTTACCAGTATGACTAACCTGAATCACTGTCAGTTCACGTTATACCACATCATCATGGTTGATATTTGGACCGAATGAAAGGAAGTGGCAATTTAGTCGGGAGTTAGCCAGGCTTGGCTAATTTGAAGGATATTATGTTCCCCTTACCAGTGACCCATTTTCCAACGCGACAATCCTCTGCCGAAACTGGCTTTGCGAGAGGGTCGCAATCCTTCGATGTTGAACAGGATACTTTACGCGTACGTTTCCCATGCCAGCAAGCACTCCAGTTGGATACAGTCCACTGTGCCATGGTGTCGTACATAGAATTGTCCTTATTACCATCAACAACGTTGTCAAACTCTAAGATCTCAGGTTTCTCGGTAGTCAGACTGCTTATCACTGTTATACCGTAGTTCTCATTCGAGGTCACATTGTAGAACGCGTTCTCTTTGTTACCCGTATAAACTATTAGTGGAATTGCTGAGGTCGATTCACACGGTGGAAGATCGGGGCATGGACCAAGTTCTTCAGGACGTATTTCACCGTTACAGTCACGGTCGGGTAAAGCCAAATCTGAACTCTCACTACCTCCACCGGAAGACACGCACATCACCGATCTCTTACGTAATCCGACCCCACACGTTACTCCACACATTTGCCAGGGGCCAAACCACCATCTAAATATTAAAGCGTAGCTTAATCAGGTGATGAAAATAGGAAGACGAAAGCATTTCATGGAATTGTCTATTTAAAAGTGGCTGAAATCCTTTAAATTTAGTTTTACCTGGCAGGACATGGCTTTTGATTACATTCTCTTGAAACAGGATCAGGTTTATTTGTTCCGTTGCAAAAACGTTCCTCAACCGCACCACTTTTACTTTCGTGACAATATGCATTTGCCATCTGCATACCACCGCCACAAGTAACAGTACAAAGTGACCAGTCGGAAAATACCCAAGAATATTCTGGTGCTCGATCTGGTTCTGCTGCTTTTGGAACCGTGTATTCATAGCGTAGGCCAAAGTTGCGGTAATGACCTCTGCAAATCAACTAAAATAATAGGACTACATTATTGGGAGAGAGAAGCACAGTGGAAAACAGAAAAATGGAAGGAGGTGAAGAGTGGAAAACCGAATTTTTTATCACGAGCACAAATTATGAGATTCCGATGAAAGGCTTCTAAAATAATAACCTAGTCACGTTTTTTTTTGATTACAGCAAGTTTTTAACAAACAGAAAACTAATGACTATTGCCAAAACTTCGAATACATCCTTTCGGCCATTATGTTAAAGGACCTCATCACTTTCCATGCACGTACCTATGGATAATCGTTACGATATAGAACTCATAACGAGATTATATTTCCGAGTTGATCTTTATCTAATAGTCCAAAGTTTAATCCGTAACGATTCCAAGGACAATCTACTGTAATTATATTTGAACCCCTGAATTACGCGATCTAATCTGTCGACCCGCAATCAAGACTGGCGTTCGTTTCTAACTGAAAATAATATCGATAAAGAGGCTCGGGCATAATGAGGGAAATCCTTTGTTGATATTCAATATTCTAAACAAAACTCACGTATACGACAATATCTTCCTTGATCGGTCCAGGAATTCTGACCTTTTCGCGTTCCCGGTCACGTTCATACAGTGCTGGTGTCCCCGCAACTTCGTACTCTCCAGCTAGGGTGATCTGCCTATGCAGAAAAACTTGAGCATCAGAAAATTAATCTCTAAAATCGGAACTCAAGATTCCAACGCTATAATATCCACACACACCGTTTTCCATTCAGAAAATACTTGTCGGACTTCGGTACACCTATGCCGATGTAATTTCTGTTGTTTCCAATCTCTTCAAGTTTTATGTTCCTCGAACCCGCTGGGATTATGACAACCTCGTTGTACCCGGGACCTTCATTTTTATCGTACTGACCTGTTGTGGTCAGGCACTGAGTTCCATCGCCATGACATACACCGCAACGGTCTTCAGTCGCACCGGAATCAACCGCCCAGTCGCATCCGACCTTCTAAAAATTTTATGCAAATTATAGTTTTTGGATGAAAGGATTGTTTTTACGATTTTGTTCATTTGTTTTTTTTCATGATCGAAATTACCTTGCAAATGCCGGCGATGCACATATCTCGAGTGCCAACGTTACACGGCGTTCCATCGAGTGCCGATTCACCCCATGGAACAATAACGCTTTCATCGGTGTCCGTACAATAAAGTTTACACGGTTCACCTGAATATGTTAAAGTTATTGCGTATAAAAATACATAAATTTATCATGATCCTAAAATAAAATCTGATAAAAGAAACTGACTTTGATCAAAGTATGGTAACCAGGTATAGTTCTTCTCCTTGTAAGGTTTGTCGTTGTAGGAGGTACACTGGGCGCTTCTGAAGCTAGGTGATCCATCGGGACAAGGGTCAGTATTGCAAATTTTATATCGGCGCCTCTCGCCAACACAGAATTTACCACCATGTGCGGGCTCTGGATGATCGCACTTTCTCTCAATAATCGAGACGCCTGCTCCACAGGTTCTGGAACAAGGACCCCACTCTCCCCACTCCCCCCATTCACCATCGATCGCGTTTGGCGTATCCACGATAGGAACGCACTCCTGATTTTGACACCACTGAAAGTTCAAGATTACATCACTTATCGATTTATCTAAATAACCAATAGATTTCATTCCAGAAATTACAAATCAAAGTTGACAAAAAATAAATGAAACAAAAAAATGTTTACCATATGCTTGCCGCAGTGGGTTCCCGGCGCTGCAGGGTGAAGCATCGAAGTGCAGGTGCCATCAACGACACACCACAGTTTTGAACAGATCTAAAATGGATGAAACGAAAGACAATTTTTTTTTTTTCAAACACCAATTTATTTTCTTGTCTTGTAAATTCTGACTGACCAACCTCTTGCAGCGGCGAACAGACCGCTGCTTCCCTAACACCGAATTGAAGTCTGCACTGATGTTCAGCGTTGTACATCGCGCCTGGTGGAAGATCTGGATATGCGTAGTCATTATCCGCTGGTTCATCTTCGAGACACTCTCCCTTTCCCTGACTGAGATTTCATTAAGAATTGAGTAATGGCTAATTGTTCGTTTGCAAACGCGAAGGGGTTGTAAAGGGCACTAGGTCATTTTATCATAACGTGTCTTACTCTAAAAAGTTCGTAATGTCCCGTCGAGAACACCTCGACCAAGCGACGCCTACTGTGTCCACTTCAAATGTCGGTGTCATGACATGCAAAGTATCTCCATCTCGTTTACTGCATCCAATTTTTTCTGTGTCATGATACATTCCAAAACTAGAAACAAAATTGGAACTCACTTCACTCACTAGTCAGTTGTCGGAATCAAGTCTCTCCAATCTTAATCCAAAACGAGCCTATTTCGGGTCGGCATGGCAAGATAAAGCAGTTTACTCACTTGTGTCCTAATTCATGGGTGATGGTATGCGCCAGTGTGATTCCATTGTCCTCGTTAACGCTGCAGCTTCTGTCCGGTTGGCACATGCCGGCAACATGAGCAACTCCCAATGTACTACAAGGTGTCTCGGCTCTTGAGCAAATATCTTCTCTAGTCACCAGTATCGCAACGTCGTGATGATTCGGATGCGAGTCATCGCCAGGGTTTAATTTTTGTTGCCATTTGCAAAAATCGTAAAGGGTCGTATCCGCATTCACGCTGACATTCAGTCCTTGCTGTATAGTTTACAAATTAAAAAAAAAGGAAATCGTAATTCACTAATACGTCAAAGATTGACAGAAACTTATGTTGTATCGCCTACACTGCAATTCAAATGGCTTCCGTATAATCATACTGACTGTAAAACCTACAATATTTGTAACGTTATATCACCACAATTAGTTTGTTGATGATTCATGAGCATTTTTTCTACTTGCCACGTAGCCAATTAAACTAGCAAGTTAAAGTTATCAAGTCGGAAGACTTTACTTGACTTGATTTTCTACAGAAATATTTCCTATCCGATTCAAAATGGGTGCCATTTTTCAATAATTTCTCGAGTCGTAAGGATTCAGCAAGTTGGTTCTTACCGCTCCGTCATCTTCTTCCATAAGTATAATCCTGACAACGACAACGTTAATAAAATTTCCGATAGTAGGATCCAGATAGAGCGCTGAAACCATGTTCATGATGGTCAGCAAATACGTTTCAACATCTCCATCCTGATGAAAAGCCATCATTGAGGTATCTGCAACCACTAATGCTTCAACGTGTCGGGCTCGACTAACAGATCGCTTGAAACGGTGCCATTTTTTTAAGGGGTGGTGCTTCCTACGACCACGACCTTGTACTTGAACTAGACCAGCCTGCGTTTGCCATTCCAACCGAGTCTCCGTCAGTCTTCTTGGTTCTATTAAAATCAAGGACACGAACTACTGTAAATTTCGTGAGTTGCAATTTTTTGAAACTTATTTATGGGGAGGGGTTGAAACTTCGATCAAATCTATTTTCTGAGTCTGTCTAGAAATCGAGTCGAAGACATTCAGTCTCTTGCAATTAGTGTTATTGATTCAGTCTGATAAAAACGTAGGCCCTGCTTCAGATTTGAAGCTGTTTCTTCGCAAATCCTGAGCCGGCCAAGTTTTGCAGTCTAAAAGAGCTGAAGGAGTCTCCTTAAATCAGCGCTCAAGAGGGTAGCACTTGAACTGAAGATACAATATGCCGTGAAGCGTATAAATGGCTCTCGAATTTTCTGTATCGACTTAAATTTTCACACCACTGCAGTCCAACTCTCAATCCCAGCAGATTAGGCCTTTTATATTTTTCCGACAATCACCGATTTCATTTTTCCTTGTTGATATTCCGATAATAATTGGAGCGGATGAGAAATTTGAGCTATTAGTTATCATATTGAAATACGAGAAATGAACACCCCATAAAAATTTCAGTAAATGTCAGTTCATTTTTCATTGCATGGAAGTCTGGGATTACTTTCCCTGATCGCGCTATCTTTGTTGAAAAAATATTCGTCGATCCCATAAATCAAAAATCATCCCTTATAATTGGGTAACGATCGTATCAGTCACTTTGACTCTGGCTTTTTTTCAAGCTACATAATCAACTCAATCTCACAAGTGTATCTCTACCATTTGTAACTCGTAGTCCTCAAGAATTGAAATATTTGCAGTCTTTTGTCACGTTACATACAATCAAACTCGATCATTGCTATCTTCACTCCTCGATGATTCATCGCGCCAATCAAATCCGCGCGTGGTATAAAATTTCACGTTTGATTACCTGATTTTCTCTGCCTATAAGTTATAAACTAAATGGAAAAAAACAAACGCCAGCCTTAAATTCCACGGCGCATTAGTAACCGATAAATTTCGGCACTCTGTTCTTTGCCGGTAAATAAACTAAACCGGCCAGTCATGTTTTCGACGTCGTTTAGTATAGAACCGCCGTGATTTCTGTCGATGGGGAAATCGAATGACCGGTCTGTCATCATGATTATATCTGATAGCTTTACCTAAACATCCGTTGTATGTTAGAACTAAGAATTTTTTTTTCCTAAACCACGTGCTTCCGCTACATACGGTGCATGTTGTTAATAATACTGCTAGAACGAGAGATGTCTTTGAACTTCCGCCGTCCTGGGGATGTGGTGCATGCGTGATTATTATCGACTGACGAGATGTGGCCCGTGGCATGCCGATACAGCGAGGAACGGGTGGCTAGTCAGGTCGTAAACAAAGAACTGGGCGCGTTGATACGAAGGCAGCGGCGGTGCGAAGAAAGAAGAGAAGAGAAGAAGAGAAAAGAGAAGAGAAGAGAAATGACAGACCTGTAGGAGCCGGTAGCTTCAGGAGCAGCAAAAGGGGGGAATGAGGGACCAATTACCGAGGCGTCTATTAGATCTCACCACGGGTGCCGCAGTTTTTTTCGTGTTTCTTCTTCCTTTTCTTCCTTCGCCTGCGGCCGGCGTTGGCGCCGACCCCTGAGGAGGCGGGGGCGGGCGTAGAACGTCGGAATACAAGGTGCGGGCGACCCGAAGCCGCCGTCTTCGTCGCGTGGGCCGTTTCTCTTGCCGTACCGTCGTTGACTCGATCTTCGGACATTGCGGCGACTGGTTCCATCCAGAACTCCCCGTTTTCCCCTCGGAGCACGCCAGCCTGAAACACAACACCCGGGTCAGTCTCTTGTTACGCTCCGTGTCGCAAACGCGTTTGTGGACGTGGGGATCATACGCGAGAGTCTCGTGAGTGGATGGTAACTCGTATAGAATTACCTTCATATGCGTATAAAATATATACGTATATGTACCCATTCAGCAGATACGCTATGATATTCCTTTTTTACCCCAAGATCTAGCTCTATGCACATCGTATTCACCCTGCGGGAGTCACCATCGATCCCCAAATTTATCATAAAAATTTTTTCTGTTCCCATTCCGAAGAGATTTCCTGCACCCTTGACAGTCGAAAACGAGCAAAGTCCGCAGGTTTGAAGGTGAGTAAAAAAAAGCGTGCACCGAACACAGTGGAGCGCTGGCAGCTGGTGTGGTTATATGGTCTGTGGAAAGAATCGAGTTCCTAATTTGAGCCGGCTAATTTCTTCGTTCACAAATTACCTGAGGCAGATCTTCCAAGTGAGCAATAGAGCTTGCATAGGGTTTGAGTCGTGGACCGCCGATTCGGTCCGGTAAACATATGGTTATAATCGTCGGCTAGACGTCGCGCCATCCCATAGGGGAATTTACCATCGCATATCGTTTGTATCGTTCGGGGAACAATGGGATAAAAATATCTCTTAAAGGCTTGTGAGCTCGCTATTTCGACCGATGCCGACGATCTAGCTATGTTACCGAAGTCATTCCAGCCTCCTTGACCGTCTTAGTATCAACCGTGAAAAGTCTCGGCGCCAGCGTCACAAAGCTAAGGCCGTCAGGCGTCGAGTTCGAAAGGAACAAGAAGAAGAAGAAGATGAAGAAAGAGAAAAAGATGAAGGAGAAAGAAATAAAGAGGACCCAGCGCTGGGGCTCACAAGTAAAAAGGGGGCCTGACTCAGCACGACACGGGGCCCTCAACTTTACTTGTTCGTTTTTGGACGCACGCAAACGTGACGCCCTTTGATCGACTGTATAAGGAATAATTTCTTTCTACGTGAGGCAAGCCCTGTTGCGAACTGAGCATCGTCGTTTGTATCGATCCAGCATCGAATCGATCTGCATGAAAAATTTGCCCTCCATTTCTTCTCTCTTCAACACATTTCCTAAAATTTGATTTCACTGCCAAACATGCGTCACATATTCAAAAATTTTTGCGATTATTAGAATTAGTTAATTAAGGTGACATTTGCTATTGGATAATTGAAATCTTTGCCATGAGAACCAAACACATGTAGGTAAGTAAAGAGATCGGGATGATGAGCTGAAAATTTTTCGAACAGATTCAACAACCCGATGATCCGATTTGCTATTTCAAAAATATACCTTGAGTAAAAAGCTCATCGCTTCATTAGAATTTGTACATCGGCAATAATACATACCTTATGGTAACACCGATAGGTAACCATTTGAATCGATAAAAAATTAATTCTGTATCGATACGTTATTACCGCCTTGATATCTGTGAACGCGCATGATGGGAAAAGAAAACAACAAACAAAAGAAAATGACGTATGAATAAATAAATAAAGAGAAAGAGATAAAAACAGACTACAACAGCTACATGAGCTACCTACGACGGGATTTCAATTCCACTTTTATTGCTACTCAAGATGCATTACGCTTCATTACACCCAATGTCCATGCATCATGTTGGCATATCCTTGGCGAATTGAACACGCATATAATATCGGTTCGATTGGCCACCTACATGACAGATATAGCATGATGCCCAGTTATATATATACCTATATATGTACCGCAGTAAAGCGAATGGAGGATCCATAGAAATCTTGTTTGAATCGCAAGAACTTTTCTTACAACGATAAATTAGTTCAATAATTATTCTCACTGGATACGTTGTATGAATTATTATTACGAATCGTTATGCTGCAGCAGTTTATTAGGTGTGGGATGGGCGGTTTTAGTTGCACCAGGTTCACGCCCATGTTAACGTATGTGTGGGTTACCATATTAAAGCGTATTATAGCTGGAGTACGCACATGATAATTTTGTGGTAGGTGTATTTTATGAATTATCTAATATTTCATACGTATATTAATATACATCCTCTGAAAAACAACCGTGAAGAAATTTTTTGTTTCACACAAAAATTAGGTGATTGTAATTATCAATTTTATGGGTATACGGAGGGTGAGTATATCGTAATCTATACCACGAACGAGTTCGAGGTTGCGGTAAGAGAGTTGGAAAAAAAAAAATTTAATAGCGAGGGCTATACGTAGCGTATATGGGAAATGAGAGGATTCCACGGGGGGATGACAGAAATGCGTAGGATTTTTGAAGGTTTTTATATAAAGTAAAAGAAAAATTGAAACTACGGAGCTTTACGCGTTGTAAAAGCCAATCAAGCCGTCAAGGTAAAGCCTATAGCGGGAGATTTAATTGAAAAGTTAATTGCGAACATAATCAATTTCATTATTACCGGTTAGCTTGCAGCAGGAGCGGGATGAAATATTCACTTTAATCACTGTACGCTAGGTGATTGAAATAATTGGACGTAATGAATACAATATTATCGGGGGAAGATTTCCGTCACACCGGGGCTCTGCTCTTTGAATGATCTCGTTTTAACTTTGATGAATCATTTTTACCAATTTACCTTTGATCACCCTATATTATCGGTGTCCTTCAAACAGTTTCCGGAGACACACGCTGATTGAATTCTACGTGTTATATGAAATAATCTTGACAGCAATAAAGCTCAATCAGAAAGAGAAAAATAAATAAAATAGAGACTCTAAAATCAGGCTTCTATTCTCTTTTCAATATCGATAAAATCCTGAAAAGAAACACACGGTTTTATAAACATGTCGATTTTCTGACATCAATTTTCGAAGTTTCGTACCCCGCGTTTGTTAATTATCCGCAAATATTAACGAAGTAGATTCTAGTTTGAGCGCAATTATTTTCAGAAAAAATTGAAAGTTATCTTTCGATTCACCTAAGCAACATGGGACTGCATTACGGCAAAGATACCTATCTGCAGACATGGGACGCGTCTAAAATGTAATTACCTTCACCGGTTCAACCTTAAATGATGTATATCATATTTCCAACCTATAAGATATAGTAAAATGACGCAATTACTTGTGTGGTATATATGAAGTCATCGCACGTGTGACAAATCAGATCGTAAGGCGCACGTGAACGTTTTATACATTTATACGTGCTCTTGACTAACAATTAGGAAACACGTATTCATTGATCAAAAGGTGTAAAGACTGACCAGGGCAGCAGCAGCGTACGGCAGGACGCGGAGGGCTTGATGATTGATCATACGTACACCTCATTCAACTTACGGGCCGCATACGATTGACATGATTTTATACGATGTGATAATACAGAGTACGCCGTGACAACCAAATCCGAAGGCCAATAGAATGATAAAAATTTTATTTGCCCTGAGAAAAAAAAGATGTTTTCAAAATTAAAAATGTTCATTTTCAAGGATAATGTAACCAAAATGTGATGATTGAAGTCGATTTTTCATTCGTTGATCGGTTCAATTTTTTTTTCATTAGTTCTAAGATGCTAATGGTTTGTCGATTGATGTTTAAACGATGTTTCAACTTGTTCGGTTTGACAAATGATCGATCAATCAATGTTTCACATAAGATAGTTTTTCGATCAAAATCGATCAGCTGACGGTTTACATTGATCGGTTCTTCTAATAAACGATTAATCAACATTTTAGATCACTTCGTATGCTTGATCACTGCACAGCCTGCATCTCTTTGGATTGATCAGAACCGGTGGATTGAGGTTTCAAATCAATCAACTTATGATCGAATGATCATCTATTCGCCATTCTCGACTGTATCACGGCATATGGAATCTACTATGATTTGATTTACAAATAATCAGTCAACCAACTCATCGCACATCTTTCAAATTTTCAATCAACAGATTAATCAACGTATCACCTTTAATGGGTTATTTTCAAACAGATAATTATTCAGACGTTTAGTCTCAGTAAACGTTGAAAGTCATAAAGAAAGTTCCCAAGGGTACAATATACAGTGGATCATAATTCAGGGCGATGTAGCCCAATCAAGGTCTGGAATCAGGACTGGTTAATTGGCTGGGCTAATAGGGAGACCCAAAAACTAGATCTTCATTTCGTATTAATAGCCTGACGGCTGGAGGGTAGATCGGTAGGAATTTTAGTTAGAAGAACCTACGCGCGCACACCTCTCAGATGTCTACCGAGATATAGCAAAAAAACGAAAAACGAAAAACAAAAAACAAAAAACATATATGTATATAAATATCTCCGAAGGGAAACTGTTCTTTTTTTCAAAATCGCCACTTCGATTAATTACGCATCTCAAGGTAGGAAGTGATCGGTAACGATAATCGAGTAGCAATTTACGATATAGGAAATATGAACTGTTGCTCTTCTACATCTTCATCGTCCGATTAACACTGCGATTAATTAAGTTACTCCGAATATGCTAATGAACTTTCAAAGTTATATATTTTAATGACTTGAACGGGTCTAGTGACATTACGGTAAGCTTCAAAAATATCGGACCTCAAAAAACACACCACTTCGATATTACATTCCACAGTCCGAACATCCGATGCTGATTTTTATCCAAATCTGTATCCATTGACGTGCGTTATCTGCAGCTAATGGGACATAAAGCCAACTTCACACGAGTCTTAGATGTCTTTTCTAAAAGGTCTTCTATCGGTAACGTATACATACGTATAATATACACAACGTACAGGTACTGCATTAAAGTGATAGAAGTATTGCTAGCCGTCTCGAAGGCATGAAAAGCGACCGGGTATATTATACCGGAAGACAATAAATAACCAGCGTCAAAAGTACCATTTAAAAAATAATTTTCGATAAAACATCAAGTCGCCCGCGCTCACCGGTACGCAGCTATATCATAAATCTCTTAAGAAATGCATTGCGCTCAGCGGCAGCAGCAGCAGCAACAGCAGCAATGGTGGTGGTATAAAGTACGTATGTGAGCCCAAGGCGTCGGTAAATGTTAGGGTACGTCAGTTTCGTGGTAAGTTTTATATATCTATAGATGTAACAAGAAATGGGTATAAATATAAATACAGATAACGAACCATATCGCATTCAGTGAAATATGATCGAAGTGGATAATGTATGCCGTATACATAAAATGATTGGAATGATGTCTGTCCCAAAAATTAAAAGAGTTCGACCAGCCTTTTATTGTTTTGAGAGACGATAATATGCGTTTGTAGAATTAAAGTGTTTGAATTGTAAAAGAGTCCTTTTTTGTTGCCCCTTGAATCGCGTTATTTTTCTATTTATAATCAGAAAAATATGAGCAGCCCATTCGCTTTAACTTGTTTTGAAGTGTGCAGCTGACGTTCGCGACACACCCATATAATGGTGTCACGTTCAATATGGGAATCAGAAGTTGGTGAACCTTCAACCTGTCATATTTGAGCGATGCGTTTATTGAGTGAACAGGATTCTGCACTCTGATGAACGCACATCAGCTGTATAATGTATAATACTAGCTTATAGGAATCTAGGGTGCCAATATATAAACTAATATAAGCTTCCTCACACCGATAAACTCATTAAATCAAGACATGCGATATCATGACTAGCTCCGACACGGTGCGAGGGTTTCATCAGGGGTCTCAGGGGTCCATAGGTAACTTATACGCGGTAGAAGATTCCAGAAGCGATTTAACTCCTCGTCCCACGATTGTATTTCGTATACACAACATCGTTCAATTAATTCTACGAGATTCAGGGATAACGGCTATATACCTACCAGTGGTTATACCGGATCCGTCTTTTTAGTCCTTTTATACAGAAAACTTCTATTCACCTAAAACTACCGTAACATTTCAGAAACGATGAACAAATGTTATACTAGAAAAAAATAGGCGAATTTCCGTCTCGAATCCGCCCAAAAAAGATTCAAAAAAACTAGTGACATAAGTTGGACAGAGAATTTTATAGACTCATTTTTTTCATCGATCATTTTTGAGTAGGTGCATGTGAGGTTGTTGGAAGGATTTTTACACTATTGTTGAATGAATTTGGAAAGGAATGAAAATCGTGAGAGAAGCGTCTCTTGCTCACGACTATAATAACAGTATAAAGAACCGATATAATTTTCAAGCGGTTTACTCGGATAATATGGAATTGTTTATCGTATCTGATAAACATTCGAGTTACTTTATTCACATCGCCTGCAGGGATCACTAATAGATAGATTTGGGCCCACCGGCCGAAATGCCCGTAGACCTATAAGTCACGAATTCGATGATGATAAATGTTTCCTGCTGGGCGGGTGATTTATGCCACCATTAGAATGGTCGTTTGTACTTCCCTCGTGGGCGGTGCATAATATGCTACGCCGCTACCCGTTGCTGTTAGAATGAATTTACCAAGAAATTCTTCTCGCAATTTTCTGATCGAGTTTCGATCATCCCGAATTTCTAGAAAAAGAAGAATGAGAAAAATGGAAGAGAAGAAATGCGTCAGCACGTTCGATATATACCTTCGCCATGTTTTTCCAAGAAGCTGTTTTTTTTTGCTCTTATATGTAGATGTGCATTATAGCAAAGTGGTTATAATATTTGAATGGTTATCGATGTACTCAAGTCGGTGCTAATCGTGTCACAAGCGCTCGTGCATGTCCCACAGCGGAGAAGGCCGAGTCTATAAATTAATTTTATCGGTAACGATTAGACGGGAACACGGACTACGAAGAAAATTTACGATCAACAGGGCAACAATTAGACTCCATACCTTCCGAACGCCTTTGAATTCCAACGTCTGCACAGCATTCGACGTCGTACGTCGTTTTAAACGATTATTATTTTGTTGCTCGATTGTATTTTCGCTATATTGACAACATCCCCAGATCTTCGTTCTAGCTGCTAGTTTCGCAGGTTCATTAAATGCATTAATTTGTTGATTTATAATTTTTTTTTTGTCAAGTTAGTCAGCTAGTATAACTTTTGGTAAGATGTTTGCCATGCTGGTAAAAATACCTGCTCACTATAGTTGTAAGTCAAAACAGGTGAGTTTGTCAAATTTTTAACTAGTTTTTTTGTTTGTTCTTTTTTTGGTCGTAAACTAATTTACAACTTCGGGATTAGCACCTGCACGTGCGCAGGACGTTGATGTTTCGTGATTCATGGAAATATATTTACGATCTTTTGAAAAAAGTTTCCAGGATCGATCAGATGATGCGCATATTTATTCCGATGACATTAGGTGAATTTAATTAGAAAATTGTCAATAGATTTCTATGGGGGAAAAAAATAAAATCGGTAATAACTTTTAATTGACCAATTTGATCAGGACTGTCTCAACATAATTGAGCGACTAGTGGTAAATGGTGTGATTTTTTGAATGTTCATATAGGAAAAATATTGATTGGAATACGTAAGCCCTGACGTTCACCCTTATATTTCGTATCTGTCTACCGCGCTAAGGAGAATACCGGTTGCTCGAAAATCACTTGGATGACGTTCTTGTGTGACCGTTAATTGGACCGCCGTCTGGCCTGTACTGATTAATAATTATACATAATTATATGCTAACTGTATATATCTATCTCGTCTTGACTTATGCCGTCCTGTAAACCTGTTTCTATACACATATAATACTTCTGTAAGAGCTTTCGAAGAGTTTCTAAAACTCATACGAGCATACGTGTAGATCTATACACGAGTACCTACCACTCAAAATTGTTTATATCGCATGAGGTTTGAAACAAAAAATCTTTGAAAATCATAGTAATATTCAAAATGTCTTTCTGTCTGAAAAATTGCAACTTTTTGCGCATCCAACCGACTATCGCAGAGATGATCTTTTGTAAAAAAGTTTGGTCGAAATTGTCACCTACCATGAGTACATGAACGGTTGAATTTTAGCATGATCATATTACCCCCGCGGTTTACGTAATATAACGTAAACTGACTGGATGAGCTTACGTTGTATAATTTGTTAATATTCGATAAATTGTCTGTACACCGGTGTATGGTTTACCCCTACAGTATAACAATAATTTTGTCACCAAATTTTCAACACCTCAATAAACCCAAACGTAAAACTTTACGATTAATATTAACGTTCTACTTGGTAATATTGAGCTCGATATACATAATCGGACTTATACCTTATGATGCAACCGTTCTATCTCTTCATTCGCCACGCTTCGGATGATATATAATTCAATTCGTCTCTCTTGATTAATCGATCTATCTGCGCAGGACTACATGTGGTGTTTGTACTCCCATACATGCTCGGCAAGATTATCCATGTGTGCAAACGCCTATCAAGTCCAGAGTAATCCAATCAAGCAAATGGCAATGCGATGAAAATCGGATGAGTCAATTCACTGCTGCAGTTTTAGTTTTTAGTTTGTTTTTTTTCAAATCGGGTTGAAACAAGACAGCATATTTTCAAAAATTGGCAGGATATGGTGTAGAATTTTAATGAAATTTTGGCGTTTTGCAATCCCAAATTTGAGTAGATTTGAAAATATTGAAAATATCAAACGCTGAATTGGATCGGTGAAAAATCTCGTCGTACGATTCGAAATAATATTTGATCAAAATTTGATCATTGGTCATACCGATCTTTTAAAGGATTTGTGTAGTTATTCGTTGATCTCTCGGCTATAGTTTAAGTTGGAAAATGAATGACATTCGTCGAATTAATAATTGCTCGTAAAATTATTCTGATTATTTGCACGAGTTTAAATTGAAGTAGGAAATATATAGGTACGTATGTATTTTTACGGCCTCTACATTACATCCGTGAAATCTAAACGCCTAACGTTAACACAGTTGCGAAGTAAACTATATAAGATCCGTATCTATTCCCAGTAATCATTTTACTTGATGCGTTGCCACGTTGAAACTCGAAGGTCT
This sequence comes from Athalia cordata, assembly GCA_963932425.1. Lineage (NCBI taxonomy): Eukaryota > Metazoa > Arthropoda > Insecta > Hymenoptera > Athaliidae > Athalia > Athalia cordata. Next base: position 29,392,828 of record OZ010626.1, on the reverse strand, counting down.
CTATACAACAGCAGCAGCAGCGGCGTTAGAAAATGTTCCACAATCTCGAGATCGACGACGTTCTATAGCTCTCCGCTGTTTTCCGACAATCAAGCTGACGCCGGGTATCCGCGTCGTGATCATTCCGAGAATTAATAGACTCGTTCAAGAGACGCATCCTTGATCGTAGGCCGATAACATTGAACACCGCGTGAGGTCCTCGCGTGTCTTAACTGACCTAGTCTAGTCCAATAAAACGTGTCTTTAAGCTGCAGTAGATGACGTCGTATATTCAGCTCGATATTGAACGTGCAGCTTTCATGTATAAAGAAAGAAAAGAAGAGAATGAAAAAAAAGAAGAGAATACTATACGGAGAGATCAACGATCTGATGAAATCGCGAGAACTTATATTCGTAATTAACGTTCTCGCCGCTAATTTATACTTCAAGGACGTGGCCAACAACGGATATCTCGACCTCTGAAGTATAGCCTGATTGTTGGACTCGCCAATTAATCTAGGTGATATGCAGTTGTATTATATATTATAGAGGAATTGTGGGAAATTTTTGGCAACTTCGTACAGATTATACCCCGTCAAAATCGTGCGATTTTCAGAGGCAACTATCGCTGTTAGTTTGATACCCGTATTTGCATTTTTTTTTTTTTTTTTCTCTTTAACACAAGATAAAATCTTTCTATGAAAATAGTTCTAACACTATTATTAATAATTACGATAATTAACGTGGTAAATTTCCGTGGGTTCTGAAGACACCATTAAAGATGAACTATCTTCATACAGAAAAAGAAAAAAAAAAGAAAGACCGGTAGCGTTAGATCACATTTTAATGAATCACCACGTCTCGTTTCACGATCGGCATTTCCGTAAATCTTTCCGAGTTCTGCTGACTGCCGATTTATTTTTCTTTCTTTTTTTCTCTTCTCCACTAATTTGCGGTTTTCGCGCAGTAATAACGTACGAGATACTGCAGATCAATGACGTGTGGCTGATATAACCGAGACCTTGGATTTTAAAATTCTTTTGGACGTGCAAAATTTCGGTTACGTAGCACAAAAGAAAAGAAGCAGAAAACAAGGAAATAGATAAATAAATAAATGAACGCACTTTCAAAAATGGGAAGACACTTAAAGAAACCGCAAACTCGTCGTAGGATTCAGAAAAAACAGAAGAACGAAAAAGAGAAGCTGATGCCAGTCCGTGATTATAGCGGAAAAAAATTGTTACGAAAGATTCTCCGAACTCACCAATCCATCGCAAGCGGAAATAGCAACGTGAGATTTTTCGTGGCCTCTGATAGCTCCGCGATAATGGCATCTGCTTCCCTGATTTTTGGAAGGCCTTCGAACGTGGATACCCCTTTTTCGGCTCTCCACCACCATCCCAGGGGATATAAATTCCAGGGAGGGTTTTAGTTCAAGGTGATATTCCATTCCGGCCACTGTCATCCTATAGTGAACTTCTTGTCCATCGTGATCGTGATGGTGCGTCACGTTGTGAGATACAAGTTCACCAGTCGGAGTCACTTTATATGGAGTTGCAATATTGTACTCCTCGATGGACCCCTCGTGCGTGTATATTCCTGAAATTCACAGACAAAAATTATTGCAATATCGTTTACAGTACATTACTTGCGTCGCCTAAACTGATTCCAACATTCAAATCAGTCGAACAAGTTGGAAAACGATGCGCAAGAAACGCCGTTTGTAGCTAATGGAACATACTCAAAATTTTCTATTTGGTTTTCTAAATTTTTGGAATTTTTGAAAAAGCAGTTAGAGGATCAAATACTGAGAATCGATTTTATGGAGTGGTCTGAAATGATGTTGAGATAGCAGCGGGGGTTTTATTTTACTTCGTCCTCCCCCGAAGAATTTTTGGACTGAGATAAATCGTAATTCAATGAGGAGGTTGAAAAAAAAGGAAAAACGAAATAAAAAAAATGTATCACTCTTCAAGAATTTATTGGCGCAAATAATCCAGGCAAGTTTTAAATTCGATCCCCGCGTGTGAAAACCCTGTAACGACACTCCTGATGGAGCATCATTGGAGGTTGTTTTATCAATCGATCGCTTTATTAGGCCTATCAGGGGTGACTGTGATGAATTTGGTAAGTAGACACTTTTCGGTGATTTGTCAACATTGCTATACTCCGATGCGCAGTTGGCTTGATCCGTGATGAATTGTTTCCGATATAACCGAGTACGTCCCCTGCATCTGCAGAGGTGGAAGAGATACCCTCGGAGATATCTATAGATAATTTTTATCAGAGTCGCAATTATCGACAAGTATTTGAAAACTCGACTATTTTTTTTCCATCATTCAACTCAGGAGAATTACAAAATGTGAAAAAAAAAAAAATTACCTCGACAACCGAGTCCAGGACATTTTCCCGTGAAAAAAAAGGGAAAAAAAAGAAAATTGACTTCGCAGACGCATCTCGATACCACGAAATATCTCGATCGTACTAATAAATTATGGATTATGATTATCTTTATTGTGCATGGTAAGCTTCAACGATGTACTTACGGTTACTTGAACCGTAAATTTGTTATTTATTGCGCCATATTTGCATACAATTTGCTTGCAAAGCAAAACCTTCAAGTCCCTCACCAAAGGATCCGCCATTTCCAATCAAGATTGGTGGATTCAGAACAGGAGCGAACCCTGCTCAGAAAAAAAAGTGCTTGCATGGTTTCCTTCGGGATACATTGGCTCGAAGTTGAAACTAGATCAATATCGAATCCGATTTTTCCCGTGGGTTATGGGCTCACAAATGTATTTCATGAATCTATACCGCATGACGAGCCCCGCATGCAATCACGCAGGTTACCTATTCACAAATTCCGTACACCGAATAAAATGGAAACGAAAATTACAAAAAACAAGAAAGATTGCATGAAACCTACCAGGAAACCTACGGGACATGTGACCACATCACTGTACGAAACTAATAGGAACTCCACAGGTTCCGCATATAACCCATGTCTGACCCGTGTCAGAGTTGGCCTTGGACTGCAGGTATATCTGTGGTGACCAATGCACGCATTGGCGAAAAATATTTGCCCTCTGATCTCTGGATGAATAATCATAGGTGTATTTCACACCTCGAACTTTTTTCTGTCAGAAAATACCGTCTCGCGGATGACTAAATATAATTCCATATGAAATTTTTTTATTTATTTTATTTTTTTGAAAAAATTCATATCTGACTGAATGACGTGATTCAATGTTGTGCGTGTCATTTGTTACACGCGAACAATCTGAACAATCGGTCATGGTAATTGAAACCAATTGCACCATGTGGAAAAGTTATTCAATAAATTCAGGTACAGATGAGACCGACTTTTGACATTTTTATCCACCGTCATTTAACCACCACAATACTTTTTCCGGTTACTATACATCGGCTTTTACAATGGACAATGAAGAGGCAATTTACGATTCTATCTTGTAGCTTGTCATGTAAATTCTTATGTGATGAAGAATTGATTTATAAAGTTTCGGCTTGCGGGCGGCGTTTTTGGCTTTAAGATTTCATCGGACGTAATGGAAACGAATGTAATTTGACTAGATAATGCATGTATCGTATCTTCGCATGGTTCCGTTTTCATTTCAAAATATGTAGATGAGAAAATGAGCGAAATGTGGTAAGGTACATAATGTACCTCAGTGGCGGTAGCAGGTTGCTGATTGCAACTTGTCCAACGTCCAATAGTGTATATATGCAGTACGCGTGTCGGCGACAAATAGAGTAAACTGTATGCAAGCAGGGAACTGTAATCATCATTATCTCATTATCATTGAACGAGGAAAATGGTGGACCAGTATATGGGCGGGCTCTGTACGGAGTAGTCAGGGTTGACTGGAAGAGCGCCGTTCTTTGCCATAACTATGTATAGGTATGTATCGCTATAAGCAAATTATACCGCGTTATTAACAAGTTGGCGTTAGTTGCTGGGAGTGGATTGAATGCTGAAAGCTTCTAGGTGGCCGTTAATGCAAGTAGTTCGATTTCCTCCGTTCCTCCGCAACTCCAGCTGGCTCGACCCGCACCGACGCGTGCTGATAAATTATGCGACCTGAACCACAACACGTTATACAGCGTTAAAAAAGAAAGAGATAAAAAAAATTGAAAAGAAAAAAAATAAAAAAATTGTGTTCGTAACGTAAGGGGAGAGAATGAAATTTTAATGACTGGTTCAGGTGAAAAATTGGAACTCGTAAATCAATAAACTGGCAATAATATCGTCCGGATGAGAAATTATGGGCCTGCGAATCTGTGGTACAAAAATTATTGATCTATGGCACCCAGAACTGCTTTCCAATTACGAATTCACTTTCGAGGTAGTCAAACGGGTGAAATATCAGCGACACAGACATCCTCCAAGAAGTTTTGAAGGGGGGAAACCACGCAGTGATTCATCACTTTTATTCAGCCGCTTGTGGGGTGAAATATTTTTCGTGTTATGCACGAGACTCAGACCCTACGTTTCAATTTACTTTGTCGTTTTTTTTTTTTTCTGTTTTTTTTTACCTTCCTTTTTGAATTAAGAAAAAGAAAAAATCGACTCAGAAATACTTTGGTAGCATAATTGTTCCTGTATTCGTGACTTTTTTTTATCGAATTGAGAAGTTACCTAATTAATTTAAAAATAAGACCGCAGAGTTTAGGTTTATTGAAATAAATCTATACCTCTGAAGAAAAATATTCGGAACGCGAACTCAAATGCCCCATCGATTTCTATATGCATAATGGATAGTTCGACGCCGATCGAAGAGTGGAACAATTATATGACAAGATTCAAAGTTTCATTGAAAAATGAAACAGACCGGCTGATTAAAAATCTTTAAATTCTGAGCGAACCGTTATCGATGAGACCAGAAGTTACAACAAAAACCAGTTTCTTCCAGTGACTCATTGATGGTCTGACTCTTGGTTTACTAAAATAAAAACGAATTTGCATATAAATTTATTGAATCAAATCTTTGAAGCTTCAAGTGCTCGCGGCGTCATCTTTAAACGACGATTATCAAAGAACACAAGAAAACTTATTACGTTTTTACTTGAGACACGTGGATCGATTTTTTTCCAGTCAGATCATTTCAGAGGCAGTCTATAATTACATCGAGAAGTAAACACTTTATAGTTCATGAACCGATGCCGCCTTTGATGAATCTATTATCAGTCACAAGAAATCAGCGCGATCTGCTAGTTCTTATTACTAACAAAGTAAAAACGACGAAATGCGCCTCTTGCTTGCTTCTGATAAAACGTGCCCAATTTTTTTTTGTCTTATTCAAGATTCTGAGTTGAAATACTTTTTGATTGAACATTTTGTAAATTTGTTTTTTCAATAAGCGGAGATAGGTGTGATCCATTGGAAAATTGCAGTAGTAAGTCGGAATACTTGCTGATTCGAAGAAAAGACGCGAATAAATTGGAATAAAAAAAATGATAAGCCAATGAGAGCAGTTCGTAGAGAGATGTTGAGATATCTAACTAGCGCAGGCATGTGAGAATTTGCTTGGAATTATCTTGTTAATCCATTTCGAGATACAAATGCATCATTGTAGTGCAAAGAGTGTTTTTCTCATTTCTGCAAATTAGGTATACGACCCCAGAATTTGCACAGATGTTCGTAATTCTCGAGGCAATCTTTCAATCGCAAATGTTATAAACCTTACATACTTCAAACGGTAGGATATAATTTATTTGAATATCGATGTGAATCGTTCCTACTAAGTCGCGAGGAGGAAACCCTTCAAATTGTTGGAAATAATTTCTCGTTGCTCGCCAATTTTTTGGCCTTCTTAAAAATTAATTATAACGTCTACGGTAAGTCGTGAACGTTGTCACATTCCGAAGTGAGCTTTTCGCGCGCCTTGCAGCAGCAAGTAGGGCAAAGTAAATCTTAATCTGTCGTTACAGGACTCGCGACACCATAACTCATTTTCTTCACTTCGACTGACCGAATCGACTTTGAGATTAGAACGTATCCTAACAGTGAAAAGGTTCGCACGACCCGTTAATAATTTATTACCCAAGTTAAGTTGTCTGCCATAACGTATGTGTGTCTGTCGCGAATAAACTGCACCTCTGTCGGATCTGCAGACATGAATTATTTAATCCTTTGCCTGGCCACCAGTCTGCTGTAGTTGTATATGATTTAATTTCAGATAATTACGGTATGATTTCAAAGACAGGGTAAGTACTAATTGACGAAAAAATCCTGGAGTTCGGATACACGTGGGAAATAAATTTCACTTCGAAATGTTTCAGCTGGTCAGTTTCGATCAGCGTTTGTAGAATGAGATACAGAAGAGAATCATCTTCAGGAATTACGTGGACAGAAATTTTTTGGTTCGGTAAGAAGAAGGTATTCCAACATTGCAACAACAGAAACAAAATGAGGTATGAAAAAAAAAAGAAACTGCAGTCAACGCGATTAAGTATTCAGAGATAATGATTTCCGCGAAGTTTGTCGTGTATTTGTCATTGATTGATTTGATTGCGAGGTAGAAATATATTCAAGTATAAATATACCATTTCTGGTCGAGCTATAGATATACGTACGCAGGTCGTTTTGTAGGGGTCTGTGGTTACGGTCACGCGTCGTCTGGCAAGAAAAGTTGCCGACATGATCAAAGCGCGAATAAAAAATACGACAGACGTAATAATTTCTTGTCGCAGTCTGAATATCGATGAAATTAATTCCGATGTGAACTTCTTTTTTTTTTTTATCGAACAATTCCAACGGGTAAATCCCGCAAGTTGTGCATTTGAAAACATGTTCATGACATTTCGTGTCTCATCTGCTCCTGCAAATACAGATTGCACTTGACGATGTGTATATTTTTGAAATTTTAGATACTTCTATGAATTTTTACTTCGTCTTGTGAACGACTCTCCGGCAAATGACGATTTGGAATTTCATCTGGTTCACATGAGTCGCTGCTTGCGCCGTCAATTTACTAATTAGAATGACAATCGGAGGTACTTATAATGGATGTTTGGTTTCATCCGAAAAATAGGATGTTCGCATGCTCAAACGCGCTGAACTTGTGCTGCAACTTTTTTCATAGAAAATGGAGCACTTCGTGCGCCGAAGTATAGGCGTGATTAGCAAATTGACCCGAACGTATCGGAACGTAATTCACGCCGTACGGTACGTCGACGTAGCCAGCCAGCCGGTATAGCGACAGCGCGATGAAAATAATTCTTCAAAATTTTTGAGAATTCTTGACACAGATTTTTAACGAAAGGAAATGATAATTTTTTCAGGCACGTTCACACATATATTTATACGTATTTTATACAAGCATACCTCTACAAATGCTGCAGAACACTCCCATTCAAGATTGGATAGTAAAGACCCACGTAATGGGCTCATTGTGGATCGTAAACGCCGACGTTTGCCGCAGCTTCTTAACCGCTTTATGGAAAGCTGTTAAGTTAAATCGGTCTTTATAAATACATATTATATTCAGACATATTATTTCTCACTCCGCTAGTCGACGACGTGCTCATCATATAATATAAAAATCGGCTTTCTTTCAGCTCCTCCGCCTTCACCTTCATATTCCAACTGTATAATTCTCCATGTCGTAGTTCACCAACGTGCGGGCGGACAACTGGAAGATACCAAAGTACGGACGAGGTTGCGGAACCACGTGGGACGCGAGGGCCGATAGATAATGAGTAGTGGAACCCACGCGTGACTCTTCATTTTTTAATTCATTTACTTATTAAATTACCGATTTTTTTTCTTACTCACATTAGATTTTTTTCTCTCTATTTTGGAAAGAGATCCACCCATGTGCATGTTCTTTGATTTTTTACAAACGAGACCCGTACAATTAGGACTAAAAGAATGAACATTTTGGAAGCCAAGAAGAATCATTCAGCTTTTCTTCAATATGAAAGAAGGAGCTGTTTAGGAGTAAGCACACGCGTGCACAGACACAGAAATATACATGAAAGTTTATAGTATACGTATAAAACGTCAGCGACAACTAGTTCACCTTGACAGTTGTGTTGTATCCCTATTTTGATCTGCGTAAGTTCAGCCAAAAATTTTACACGCATTGATTTTATAAGGTGAAGTCGCGTTCTCTCTCTCTTTCTCCGTTGATATTGGTATGCACGAGACGTCGTTGCTGACAGAAATCATGACGGGGGAAAAAAAAAAACGTACGAATTGATCCTATCGACTGGTTTGAAGTGAGGTCACGCGCGTTTCTTGAAGTTTCTTAAGCTGGTTTAAAAAGCCAATGCGACGATTACTCATCGCGGAATTAAATTTTGCAGGGCATTATTAAACGACATAAAAAAAAAAGAGAAAAAAAAACATTCGTGCTCTACAAAGCGACCGATAATTCATTGCGGATTCGAATATCGATCGATATAGACCATGCTGGAGTGTTTTTTTCATCTACTCTTAAACTACATATATATATTTATCGCGTCCGTTCACGTGATGTTCTGATTCCCCGTTCACTTTTCATGCAGAGCAATTCCTATAGTGAAGATTCAGAAATTTCAGTCAGATCACGTACGTATACTTGATTTGATTCGACACTACTACAGACGATATAAAATCGTTCGAACGGACGTCCGTACCGCGTATTACGTTCGACGTAGAACAAGTAATGTGGATTACGCAATGGCAAACTGATACGTCAAAACTGTTATCGACTCTTTAGGTGCGATACGATTTTACCCTGGCGCCTAATATTTCACAGATATATTCTCATCCCAATTAAACCTCATGGATTATGAGTCTATCCGAATTGCTCCACGCCTCATTTTCTATCGAGGCATCTTCGAATACCGCAGAATCCAATCAGATAGCTATGGTATATGTGGCTGACGAAAGATCGTATCTTTGATCAAAGCTTCCGATCCGAAGAAACTTGTAATTTCTACAAGTAAGGCGAGGCCATTCCATTTTTATATGTCGTTAAATACCTTCCACCACTAGGTGGTTGAAGTCACCGATTCCATTAGGTAGTCACCATTGAATCAGAGAAGAAGAGTCGTCTACTTCAGGGTATACACGTACCGTTGAATAGAAAAGAGCGAAAAGAAGTCATCGTGGCGAGTAAGAGAGGTGTGGAGATTGAGAATCTGGAAGTAGAATGGAGTGGCAGGAAGAAGAAGAAGATGCGACCGGTCCATTGACAGGATGCCCACGCAATATCGTGAGTTGCTCATGAGCACGTACACATTTTCCTATACGCACTAACACGCGTGTATACCACCTTCCAGAGTATATGCATTATTTATTACCAAGCACCCACGTAACGCGCGCCCGGCGTACACCAGGTATAGTAAAGGTACAAGCGTACAGTCATTCACAACGCCGTATGGTCGGTACTTTTCGAACAAGAGCTCGCATGAATGGACATCGACGTAAAATCCCATCGTGAGGACAACGGAGTTGTGAACTTTGAACCGTAAGCCCAGAAACATGAGGCTGTAGAAGTTCTTCTCCTCTGCAGTTCGATGAAATTGTTTGCTGTCGCGGCCCAATCGTGCCCGCCCTTTGAAAACACACTTCAATAACGTCGACTTGAAAAAAAGATTAAAAAAAAAAAATAAAGAAAGAAAGAAATGAATGGGCAAGTGAATGGCAAAGGTGCTGCGGCGAAGTACCGTTTACTGCAATTCAATAAATGACTCTTATCTTCGAGAACTTCTTCTTCCTCTCTTTTTTTTTTGTAACGTGTGTAATACCGAACGACAGCTGAACACTTGAACTGTTTCATACGTCATCCGGTATATTTGATGCAGAATAAAAAAAATTGGGCTACGGTTAGCTTTGGTATGGGACAATATTCGACCGCGCCAGGCCTGGACATTGGGTTTGGAGTATAATAGAGGTGCAATGTTCCAGAATAGCATATATCAAACCCCGGGGGACTCACTAGTTTTCTAAATTTTCTTCAGAACTGTTTCCGTATTTCCAATTCTCGGAGGGGTAATACGGTCCAACTTTTTCCACTTCAGTAAAACTCGTAAACTATTCTCTGTAGACTATCTTCCAAATGCTAATAATGCTCGGATAAATTCAGACTATTTTAGAAAATCCATATAAAACTTATGGGAAATTTTTACCCCAAATCTCGAAATTTTTTACCACGAATTTTCAGATGCGAATTTCTCTTACGTACACAAACATTACTTCCAAAATATAATTGCACGCCATTTATTCAATTGTGACTTCCGAAAAAAAAAAGAAAAAGATCGCACGAGGGTCTTGTCATTAGCTACCGATCCCCAGACTATAAGACAGAATTTTCTGACTAAAAAATATGAAACATTTCAATGAACTGTTCACTTTTTTGAAATATATCGAAACTCATCCATCAAATAAACCTAGAAAAAAATAAAATAAACGGTCATAAAATGTAAAATCAGTGAGACTATGTAGAACGTACGTCGATTGTTTAAGCAGGTTATCTCAAGACATATATATTTAATAACTCTATGTGGCTATACGTTCAAGAATCGCAATTACCTGCCTTACGGTGGACAAATTATCCATACCACTTATCCGACGGAGGTAGGGCTATATAATGTAAGGTTAGGTAAACTGCCTCCACGGAGCAATTTTCTCTGATTACGATAATTGGTTTTAACTAGACGCTAATTTCGTAACATCTGGCGTCTCCGTACATAAGCGCACATGGCCTGATGTATATTACACAAATATTTATGTACATGTATGTATATTATGTATACATAAACATATTTGCTTGTACAGTATATTCATGTACATGCATTTATGTGTACACATGTGTTTACATGGGATGCAATTTGACATGTCGTCGTTGAGGTTGTATAGCGTTCTTTTTTTTTGTCAACAGTATAAATAATATAATGATCAAGTACGACAAAAGTAACGTTTGTATATATTCCGCTTACTGTAAATAGGTATGATCAGCAAACTGTATCATTACACATCTCGAGAATATGCAAAGTGGTATGCTCGAATTATTAAAACTGCACATGCGAATTACTCGAATTTAGTAGTAAAATTGAGAGCGCGGAAATATCGCGAATAACTCTACTGTTATAATACGTAACGTACGCCATTTCAACTAATTGCTACTAATAATGATGAATATGCTTTGCAGGGGGTAAAGTTGTAGGTATTCTGCCCTGGTAATCTTTGTGACATTTTAATTTAAACGAGTCAATCGCTTCGCGCGTCGAAGTTCAGATATCGTCTAGATCGAATCGAAATGAAAAAATAGTTTTCGTAACTTTTTTTTGTTTCAATTTTCATCGAGCAAACGCCGTCTCAGAAAGTTTTTACGGTTGTTTCTTTACAGTAGGTAACAAGTTAATTGAATCTCGGTTAATAATTCCGGCGGCAGTCAGACATCTTGATTAATTAACTCGATTCTATTCTCATTCAATGTGATCGACGGTTCAAACGATCATTGCAATATAAGGTCGGACGAATCGGAATGAAGAATGGTCCTCAATTAAACCTTTCGGATCCTTAATTCTGGTGCGCTATTATTACGAATTTGTAATTAATACTTCAAAATGGTATGAACTTGCTGAATTTACCATCTATCAAAGTGTCCGCTTCTGCAGATGTGGATAAAAAATTTTATCCTTTTTATATACGAAAAAAAATTACTCTCACCTCTTACGGTACGTTCATTGTTGCGAATTGTAGAATGTGCCACAGCAACTTGTAGAATAAGTAGAATCCACATGATGCTGATTTTAAAACAAAGATTGTCCCTCTTTTCGAAAAATTTCCTCATCGTATTACGAGTATCTTCAAGGTTGGCATCTTGTTTAATCTGCAAAAAAATTTGAAAAATCTCATCAATATAATTTCCAGTTATTCATTTCGTTACTATCGTTTTATTTTTGCACTTGTACCACTTGAACGAAATCAAAATATCGATAGAAAAAACCCCGTGAAAAAAATTATTCCATAACTACAAGTTGTCCGGAAAGCAATCGAGTAGAGGGAATTAATTAAGGGTGGCACTAGAAGAGTCGCGGCCTGATTTTCGCCGACTAATTACTCCCGGTTGATTAAAATGAGGTTCATTAAGTGCCGTCAAATGAATTATATTTTTCTCTCTTCCAGACTCGTCATTTTACCTCATAATTCAATGAAACTCAAAGAAGAAAAAAAACCATTTTTTAAATTATATTTACATACTTTTACGGTAAATACCCTGCCCACATTTGCATGTATGACCGTAAACAGTACGGTGAATTAAACGATCACCTGATCAAGGGGAAAAAACATGCGGACGAATTGCTCGTCTACACCCTGAATTTCGTTTAAAATTAGTGTTCGAATTGATCGTTCACTCACGTATAATATAGCTTCACAGGTATCTGTGAGCTTTGAATAAAAGATCTTTTAAGAATTTCAAATCGAGTGCACACATTCGGGTCCCCTCTTGATACACAATTTTAAATATTCGGCGATCACCGAAGCGTGATGTAACAACAAAATATCTATATCAAGTGTTGCTAACATTAATCGAATTCATTTACTCTGTCGTAACACGGGAACTTTTTTTTCTTTTTTTTTGTTCCTCGCTTTTCTCTTGACATCTCGACCCTGTTTTGACTCGAGTAGAGGGCGTGGGTGTGGGGCGCGACCTGGCAAGTTTGACGCTGAGGAAATATGATTTTATGACCAAGCCAATTATCGTTGATACCAAGAGCGATTCTGATCAATTGGAAATGATAAAAAGTAACCGAAATATTTATGGATTCGAACGCATCGAAGGTTTAAATAACGGCTGAATTTTACGGAGCGAAATCAAATTCACATTATAATTTTCAGGCGCAGAATATCCCGATTTCATTATACGGTCCGAGAGAATTTTAAGGGATGATGAGAGAACATGAAATATTCATTTGAAATTTTTATACGAATTGCCACCGTTTGCGAATTGAAGTTTTCATTTTAAATCTACCTCGATAACGCGATGTGTAACACGTGGTTCCATCAACAAACTGCAGATATATCCTCGAGCTCAGCACGTGTCACATACAAGAGCACATGAAAAATTCGGATAGTTTAAAGGCGCAAACAACGCGAGTAAGCGCGACTCTGAAGTTGCTACCTGTTGGATTGAGCTATATGCTCCTGACTTCGAGGTATTCTTCGTTCTGAAGCGATTTCACGCTTTTCTCTGTGAAGTTTACAAGTCCACTTCTTTGAATCGAAGCATTGAATTGGTCATTCGATGTTAGCAAGACTTTAAACATTTTTGATTTTCTTTTTTGGGCCAAACGAGGAAAAATGTTATGTTTTTTAGTTAACGTAATGACGACTCACGTGGCTATTTACATGATGTATGAGAATACAAGAAAAAAAAAGCTCAACATTTTTTAAAAAGTCCCAGCAGGCCGCGATGGCGTTAGGCAAACAATAATTAAGCGATGAACGAAAGGCGCACACTCTGACTCGACTGGCTGACTGACCTGCGACAACTTTGCAGAGTTAATTGACACTTGCCGTCAGCAATTTGTGGTATAACTTCCGCTCAATATTATTACGGGTTCGGCGCTTGGCCAGAAATTCGTGAAACCAAACTAGCGATTATTTGAATCCATGAGTTTCTCTGATTATTATTAGAAATGTGCTTAAAATTCTCAACCATGAAAAAAAAATGCTTTGATTCGACGACTGAAGGTTTTCAGTTCCCATACAATCAAACGTTCTATAAAACAATTCAAAAAGAATGAGCGGCGAATCACGAAGTCATTTTTTTCGACCTTCGCTGTAATTCCTCCATTTTTGTGATTCTTCACCATTTTCATAGGATGAATGAATGAAAAATTCGAACGATTGGGACTTTCCTTTGGTTAATTACGGTCGTCGATAATAACGGTAGAGGGTATGCCCGCGGGTGAGGGTAGTTGGAGCTCGATTACAAAGGGGCGTCGTGATACTGGAGCGCGTTGTTGTCGGGTAAATATTTACCCATGATTTATGCTGGCCACTTTGAGTTCGGCACGCGGGCGCGAAGAGACCCCGTGCGCGCTTCGTTCGTATTGTTCGCCACTACTCTAGAGGGTGATTGATCGAATATACCGGTGCATATTTATGCTTTGATATTAATCATGTCTCGACTGAACCTAACTGACGCGACGGTTTTGGTTGACGCGAGAATTTAACTCAGGCGCCACGACCATGCGGAATGCGTTCGAATATCTCAAACTCGAATTTCCTTTACTCTATTTTTGCGAAATTGGCACAGTATGCGAGCCAGTAGTTCTTCGGCATGGCTTTTCGCCAAAATGAACAAGTAAATTCAACGGGATAATCAAGTTCGATTTTTCTATCGTCTCTGAGGAACAAGTGAGATTAATTTTCGTAACGGATCCAGACGGCTGTGATGGATTTCGAAAATTCTTCTTTTTTTTAAACCGATTGACAAGAAATTAAACATGTCATAATCATTCATTTCTTTTGCTAAATTAAAGCGCATTTATTTATCGTCAATAAAATCAGGCTGATATTTCACGTACTCCGTTTCGACAAAATACCATAATTCAAATCCAAAAAACGAGTCGTTGCAGCTTTTCTTAATACCGGAAGCGTAATTCTCGATTCAATTTGACGTCAACTAATCCAATGATCTTTTTGACATTATTTGGGATTATAGCTATACGTATATCGATGAATCCATCTGTCGCCATCTTGGTTGTATGTGAATAGTTCGTATAAATACTTGGCCGATTTTCTTTCGCGGAAAATCGAACAAAATTTTCAAGATTGACTGGTTGCAATTGAGAAGATTTTTTCTAACGTTGACAGAGGTGTGTGGTCATCCGATTCGGTACATAAGGTTATCCTATGGATCCGCACAAGACGCTTATGCACAGGCTCAAGCAGATCAGCGGATTGATTTCTTACCGATACCATTGAAATTCCAAAACTTAAACTATTCGCTGTGAGGAAAAATATAAAGAAAAATGACATCACAGCTGTGTATGAAACACTTTGAGATTATATTGATATAATGGCGAAATTCGATAGATTGTGAAAGTTAATGATAAAAAAAAAAAAACGTACCCGTTCGAGCGTACTTCAATTTAGATGCACTGCAAATCGATCGAATGATCATCACGATAATTGAAAACACACTAATCTACGTACGTATCTAGGTATACGTTGAATGTAAAATACTCGTTGAGAATTTTAAAGTGTCAGTCAATCATGCAAATGGATATATCTACCAATCACTATATACACCGCGTGCTTTTTTTTCTCAAGTCTGTGACACTCGGATTTATCTAATAAAAGAGTTTTATCATGTCTTTGGCAAAGTGATCTGCGCAGTAAATATATTACATTATACGTAATGCGTATAGATATGCAGAGTTACGGTTAAAAGTGCGTGGTAGCTTATATATATTTCGGTGGCGATAATAATTGTAAGTGATAAATATATAATGGCACGTTGAGCCGGAATGAGCACTATTTTAGTGATAATTTGTTTTGAAAACACTGATCAAGATCTATCCGAGTTGATGATAGACGCGGCGGTTTTTAAAGTCGTCGGAAAATCGCGATCGGTTTAAACGCGTCCCGATGACGAGGTAACGGTGACGATAAAAGTCACGTTGTTGCGTGTACAGCGTTCCGTATAGATTGTTGTACAGGCGCGCGGGTATCGGTGAATCGGAAGACCGCGAAATAGCTGCAGAGAACAACGTGAAGAAGTTTATATTGTCGTATACGCGCGTGGCCACCAGCTCAGCCGATACGAAGATGCCAAGGTGTCCGTTCGTTCGAACCGTTGCGGCGGGCGACGAAGTCGCGGTCGTGATTGCCGCCACAACACTAGACGCTACTCGATCTTGGTGCGGTCGGACTCGGTTCTCGACAACTCGCTGGATCGCCGGGCCACTCGCTCGTTCACGGTACTCTTGCTCGTATAGGCGCCCGCCACTGGACGCGTCTCCTCTCCACTACTTCTCTCCCGACCTTTTCCATCTTCGTCTTTTCTCCTGCGGTTTCGATGTTCGTTTCCTTGTTCCTTTTTCGAACCTGAACCGAACATTCGGCACGGGCAAGGCGTGATCTAGGTGAAAGAACACAGAGCGTTCCCGCAGCGGGACGCCAATTCGATGCGACACCTCATCGTGCGGTCAAGCCGAAAGTCCTAGGCGCTATCCGGATTGGGAGCTCGCTTTTTGACGCGAATCCAAAGACACCACGGCGACAAGACCATTACGTTATTACATCGGCTATAACATACCCGTCCGTTGCGGCACAGGCTCTCTTATGCTCGTGCTTCTTGGAAACGTGATTCCGAAATCGGGCCGCAACGACCCACGCGGACAGAATCTAAGCGAGACGCGTGGTCGGCAAACAGGTGCTCGTTAACGACCAAATCTCGACCGGATCAGGACCTTATACTGCCTACCGATGCGAACCATTTCCGAGAAATGGAAAATCTGAATAGTTTATCGAATCGTTGAGATAGTTCGGTTTCAGAGTTCAAATTTGTTTCAGGGGGAAACATTTGATTCTATTCGGCTCAACGTAGATCGACGTTCGTTTAAACCTTCGTCATTCTTTGCTCAGGTACTCGAATCAAACACTCTGATTTTTGTCGTTTAAAAGGTTTGCCCACCTTTTTCGAATGGTTGGGATAATTCAAACTTTCAGTTGAACATTTTGATCAACGCTCACCTAGACAATAATTCCAAAAATAGATGTCGTCGAATTGAGGCTCTTGTGGTCGGACGTAGTGTAGGGGAAGAGCGTGTGGTCAAGGGTTAGAACAGGTATTTATGATGAAGAGTATCCGGAGTCAGGACCTGCACCGAGTTTGTCTGGCTCCACGGGTCGGGCGTCTGGAGTCTCCTGATCGCGGGACGAAGATCTGTTTGTCCGATCGCGAGTGTGCAGCGCCAGGCGTCTCTGGGGCTTTGGGATCCCTGGCGTCTTCTCTCCAGGCGTCTCGACGCCCGTCTCGCCAACTGGCGCGGATCAGATGATCTCGTCACCTCGTGGCGTCTGTCTACACCGGCGTTTTCAAACTTGTACGGAACAAACGAAGCGACAACAACAACCGCTCTGGTAAACGAGAACAGAACGAAGGTGGACTTGGAGAAAAACAGAAAGAAAAGAATAACCGCGCCCATTACTGTCTTCCTATAAATAGCCACAAAGATTTTCAGATATCAAATCAACGAATCTCTGCGCCAGTCCCCAACTAAATGGGACTGATTATTTTACATGAAAATCCCAAGGGTAAAGTTTTTTTTTTCAACAACATTTCAGCGTTCAAATCTGCAAAATAGGTATATGTTTATCGGAATCGGTGGAATGTGTTAGTTAAGCAGTGGTAGGTAGTTTGTTCAGTTGGATTATAGCCATAACTCGATATAATTTGTAATGTTGATATTATTTCATAGTGGGTTGTTGGCGCCAAGGAACTCGCATTTAATCGGCTGAGGTTTGTGTTGAAAGGCATGGCTAACATGCATTGGTTTACAAGCGTGTCGCACAAGTGCACGTGGAATTCTTTACGAATATATCAGACTTGATACGGGCGTCTGGATAACATCCGAGCGTATAGTCACGTGACTTGTAGAAACGCCAGGTTGAACCATATTAATTTGTAAGAAAAAAAAAAATAATTCCCATAGTCAAATGATTATCCAACGATTCAATCGTATAATTATACCACAATGATTCGCCTTCATGTTACAGTCGATGAATCGTACGTACGTGGTAATTGACAAAAGGGGTGATTATGTTCAGCGTATAATTGATAGCAAATTGATTACAAACCTGCATATACGTCTGTCTACCTCACCTCGATCGCAAATTAAGTCGGAATCATCCGATAACAATGACGTACGGTGATAGGCGACGTTTTATATTTTCTTTGTTTTAACTACAGAGAACTGGCGCCATTCGATATGAAGACTAATCATTTGATGCGGGTAATCTTGTGTAGCTATATCAGAATCTCATAGTATCTTTATGAAAGTTGAGTCAACTTCATAGATGCGTACAGAAGCATAAGGAATTCCAATAACGCGACGTAAATCTGAGTTGCAACTCTTTAAATCGGTGGATAAACCTCAATTGGAATGAGATGGAAAAAGGAACGCGCGGTTCTCATTGGTAGATCTATATTATATCCACGTTGAGAAAGTATGTCCTTCGAAGACGTTAGACAACATTTTTACAATTCCTAAACTGAGACACGTATACAACTTTCCATCAACAAACTACGCGTATTAACAACGTACGCGTTGAAACTTCTTGTCAACCGTCGGATTAACGGGCGTGATTAGCGCCGCTCTAATCTTGAGATTAGCAATTTCTCACTACGGAAAGTTTCATCGATGTACACAGCAAACTGCAGAGATGGTTTTTCAGTTTTTCCATCACGTTGATTTTACAAAAAGTTTTACTCAAATCATCTGATTCTTCGAATAATTTTTAGCGCTTGAAGACGAAGTATAGACGACATCGTACGAAAATTCTATTGTTAAATTAAACTCATCTGACGTTTCGGTTAATCGTATGATTAAAATAATTTACCATAAAATTTAACACCGATAACATAACGGGCGGCTTGTTCCGAGGACATTCTATTCCTCCTGGTTTTTACTGTTGATAAAAAAAAAACGAGAAAAAAAAACAAAAAAAAACTGGAGTCGGCTTTACAAAGTGAATCTTAATCCTTTTTTGGGAAGCTCCAAATGGCGCGGTTCGCTTGTCGGTTATAAACGTGCGCGTACTATCACGAAACGTCGCGATCACGTTATATATCTTTTATATATACGTACTATACCTTGCCGCGGTGAGCTGCTATATTATACGCATGTTATACGCAACAAACTCCAACAGTGTATATGTTATACGTATGTCTATGTTCGATCCAACCCAAATATGGACTCAATCAACCCACAGTGCTGGTCCGACTGGTCAGCCTTTGATTACCGCAGCCGATCGAACAATCGCTGGAGCTCTTTCCGGCCGAGCCGTTCTTTCGAATGGTATATATATATATATATACAGACACACAATATATATGTGTATCCAATTGCTATTAAAGGATCAAAAACTTACGCCCGCTCTTCTACATTTATCGATTGCGTATCATGGAATTCTCTTTATTTCGAAATAATCGAAATTATGAGTAGTACAAGACATAGAACATAATTTCACTACGATGATTTTCACTCGTATTTTAGCTGAAGCTTGGAGAAACTAACTTCTTATCCTCCTGCATTTTTCATCCGGGATAAAAAACTTCTAAGATCGACCGGCACAGTAATCTGACCAAGAATTCGAGCCGGAAATATTATGGAGTGTTAAGATAACGACCAATTATCCGTTTGGTAAGATTATGCTCGGTATATGCATCTGGTCCCTGAAGTCTAGACGTTAAATAACCGATGACTAGGTACGCTTTCAAAAAATCATGGTTTTGACCACTAACACGACATAAATGACTCTTGACAAGAGATCAATGCGCGGTCACGTCCTGCGCTTGAAGCTGCAGAAAATTTTTATATCTTTCATATATCGAAGACGTCGTTCTTGTCTTCAGGTTTTAGTCCTGTTTTTTTTTTCGACCATCATCATTTCGATCATCATGTTGCTAGAAGAGTAGGTATGTCCCTCGTTTTTCTCGCTTTCACCACGATGTTAATTCTGGTTTATTTTTATTTTACATGAAGAAAAAGAAGAAGAAGAAGTTGGAAATATGGAATATATCTGGCGTCCAAGTAGAATCTGATAGATTCTACGTGGGGCAAATAACGTCGCGGTTTTATATCCGAGGATCATGTGAGGATCGCGATGGAAAGTATATAAACGTTTCATTTGTGCGGCGCGCCTTGCGATCTCGTATTAATTCTCCTCTGATGAATGCGCGTTGCGGGGGATGCGGGATAGCGAAGGCAAAGGTAAAAAGATGGAGTGAAATTACCATTTCCATTGAATTCCGGGAAAGTGGATGCCTGCACGTTTATGATAAATATGATATGGAATTAATTCATGGCAGTCAAAATTCCGCGAATCTTCTAATCTACGACGTATATATGTATGTAACCATAATAATCACGCGCAGACGTTATAAGGCGGTTATAAATTCATACGAGGCAATTTTTATGCATTTCATATCATTGAATTACATAATCCCCGGATGGTCCTTGGGTTTTGATTTTTCATACACATGAATGTCCAACAAACCCCGTTCAATATCCTGCCTAGGATTTCATTTTTGACCATCCTCATTACGTTATAGACTTCGATAATTTTCCTGTGAATTTTACTAGATCGAACGAATAATTTAGCCATGAAAAACCTTTTTCGGCCTGGAAGTATCTGGCCTGGGTGTTCATTTACTAAACATCCCCGAACGGCATCGCGATTTTCTATACATCGAGCCTTAAGAGGCAATCCAGCCCGATATGCCCTGCCCGAGGGATATTAATTAGCATATAGTGGCAGTTCGATCGAATCGTACTCGGAGACGTAGGCGCGTTAAACCCGCCCCAACAGTATAAAAGTGCGGTATGCCAAGTAACTTAGTGTAAAACAAAACAAAAAAATAAATAAATAAATAAATAAATAAATGAATAAAAATAAGAAAAAGCGTGGTCATTGGTCCTAGCAGGCGTATGCCAGCGTCCGACCTGGAAACCAACGATACGTAGGACGACAACGACAACGAGAACGACAACGAGAACGACAACGACTGCATATAGCCTGTTGCAGGGGAGTTGTAAGAGACGCGAAAGAACGATAAGCAATTTTGCGAGGCGCCTAGCCTGTCGGGAATACGGACGTGCCTCATTATTTCACGCCAGTGAGATGGTATTGGCTTTGATGTTGTGGGTATGCCCGTTTATATACAAGTTCACAGATATGGTGACGCTGAGACGACACGTTCCTTTCATTTTTATACCCCAATGGGTATATCGTTATGGGAACAGAAACGAGAGAAAGAAAGAAAAAAAAATTAAATGAATAATAAAACGAGGAATTATAGGATCAAAAAATATGCCGAGGCTATCGAGCGATCGCAATCGATTCAAAGCAGCTGGAGAGTAAAAAGTATTAAATGAATCGATGAAAATAAAAGACGATCGATCAACCGATCCTCACACTGATGCTACAGTTTTTGACGTTTCGTCGTCAGTATTTTGGCGTGTCTCATAATTCAGATTGATGTCATGAAAGAGGCATTCACAATTTTGATATTTCATAGTTTTTTATTAGCTACAGGCTTTGGCCTGAGCTATAAAATGCTGGATAAAAATAACCAACGAATCGAAGACGAAACAACGATTCATGGTAGGTGAGTGAGTTTTTCATTCCCTGTTAGGTCGTGAATTGAATGCAAATAATCTGATCCCCTATTCGCGATATGTTTTATTAGACTCTTGAAAAAATCCTAGCACCCCTTTTCTTACGCAATAACTTCAAATAAGAAAGAAAAAAAAGAAAAAAAACTTGTTACTTACATTATGGGTGGGTGTATCGTATCGAGTGCAGTAAGAGCAGGAAGTAGAAAAAAAAGGGCAAGAAAAAAATCGTACGTTCGTTCTGAGAACAGGCTCTTCGCTTTTGCTTGTGCTCTTCGATGCCTTCGGGAGATTGACTTTGGCGTCGTCTGTGGGCGCCAATCGCGCGTGGTGCACCTTTCGCCGACGTATTGTGTCTCGAGCCTAAATTGCGTTATTTATAGTTGATGGTATAAGAATAAGGGGGCAATCAATGCAGCGTCGAGCGAAGAACCGTATAAGCATCACCGTGAAAAAGTTTAGGGTCTTCTGGTCGATCGGTTTCTTAGGTTCGGGTCCAGGTCCAGAATCTGCAGGTTCTTTTATTATTTTCAACTCCTGCAAGCTTTTCTACAACCGAACTTGTCATGGGACTTTTTTACTTCTTTTTTATAAATGGTCGAAGAATCGCGGCGAAACTCATAAAGTGACATACATTTGCATACACAGCTATATACCTGTAACGTGCACGTACCTATACCGTAACTCGTGTTACGTTGGCAAGGGTATTTCTCTAGGCTAGGCACGAGCCAATTCTTGATTTACGACGTCGCGTAGAAAATTGTTTTACACGTCTCACCATGCCGTCCAAGAAAACCCTCTGACGTATTGTTTGAATTATTACCTACGACGTATAGATCGTTCCACGCGCGTGACAAGTGGGCAGGTATAAACGATTAGTATAAGACCATTTGGAAGAGTAACGAAAATATTTTGTCACACTAATCACGTGTTGGTTAATAAAACAATGGGAGATTGATTCATGTTTTTAACTTCTACGTCACGACCGACTTCGGTCGAGGATAAAAACAAATTGAAAAAAATAACACAAACCCACTGAACTATAAATTGTGCAGATCACGATTTGATTATTCTTTTTAATTTTTGAATAACGAAGGCAGATACACGCGGGACATCCGCAACGCAGAACTCCTGATCCCGTGGCATGGGCAAGAAGATGGTAGTTTCGTTACTTTCACATTGCCAAAATTTTACGACCGTCAAGAGCTTGAAGATCGTAAGAAACGAGCTGTTGACTCGAATGCCAACACAGACGCCGCCGACGCTGACACGGTGACCGAAGACTTGGCAGACCAAAGACTGCATTTGATACTTCCATTCAACGGCGATAATCACCACGTTGAATTGACACCGCATCATGAATTCATCTCACCTGATTTGGTGGTAGAAACGCATGGGGAGAACGCCTACGACGACCTCGAAAATGGTATACGTTTCAAAAGGATTCCTGACCTGCAGTGTCACTACAGGGGTCGTATAAGAGGTCATAAAAATTCAAGAGCGGCCTTGTCTCTCTGTGACGGTGTGGTTAGTATTTCCTGCAATTCACCCGTCTGCGCAATGGACATGGCATGCCTGATGATGCTCGATCAATAGCGACAATGGCTCGTCATCTTGCTATTAGAGTCCAATGACGGAGTAAACTATATGCTTATACATTGTTCACGTTTTCACCTATGGTTCGATTGCTGGTGTTTCGAATGTAAAATTTAAGACAAGGACAATTTGATGCTTACGCGTTAATTCGCCGCCTTGCAAATGCACCTCGGTATACCGAGTGGCTCATGTCTTCATTATGTGCATTGAAAGATTACGTCTTCATACATGAACCATCAAGTTTGTCTATCCGGTGACTCGAATATATGCAGATTGCAAAACGTACGCGGATTATAACGCGTCAATCATAACTATGATGACGTTGAAGCTCAAAAGGTGATTGGATTAATGCGTAGCGCGTCCACCGACATTGATTCGTCCAAAAAATCCCGGGTTAATATAATCATTTCTTGAATGCACGGGCGTGTCGTGCGAATTCGGAGAAGTGGGAATATTTTGGTGAAAGGTTAATCCTAGGACAGTCGACATTCAAATATATACTTCAATATTGTAGTGTTAGCATGGTACAACGAAATTGGATAGATTTTTGTTCATTTTTTAAGTTTTTTTTTTCAAGAAATGACGAGGTGGTTTATTTTTCTATTCATGAAATTAGCATCCTTGTCTCGACAGGTTTCGCGTCTTGTCAAAAATCATGACACCGTGTGATCGTGGCGGAAGAGTTGGCCGAATTTTTTTTTTCTTTTTTTTTCATCATCTCTCAATTTTCACAGACACCCAGTAGACTTTCTTGAATAAATTTGAATTCACTTATTTGATTTTGCAAACTTATGCAGTCAGCTTCTCTACATCTAGTCGGTTTGTGTTTTCCGATTACCATCACGTTTCAATCCTGAATTTACGATCGTCCGCCACACTGAATTGGCGACATTGTGGAGCAATGCGTCGATCTATATGCAAATGTTTTTAATAATTTGCATTCGTTTAAGATGTAATAAGAACCTCGCATGGATATAAGTGATCAGCTGACGTAGACTTGAGATGGCCAATCTACAACGCGCCAGCAGATACCAATATTTTTGTTTTCAGTTGTTGCATCTTCTTCAACAACAAACTAGTCAATATGAGAAACTGATAACTGAACATTCACATTTTCATACTCTTTGTTGAGATAGGCTGGATTCGTTCAAACAGACCACGGGCGTTTTTACATTGAGCCGGTCAGCGAATCGGAACCAAACCAAGAGGGCCAACATGTCCATATGATTTATAAAAGGAAAGCACCAGATGACGGTACAGACGAACACAGGCGCGTTAGCCGCTCTTGTGGAGTTTCTGGTAAAAAATTAATTATCATGCTTGGCGTCCGTGAAAAGTACGCGATTCGATCACCGAGTGATTAATTCAATTTTATAGACGATTGGGAATCCGCCTGGGCAGATGAGTTGGAAATAAAAAATCGACGAGAACGTTTGGCAGGTAACTCATCGTTCATGAAAAGGGCGCCGGAATCATCTGCTTCCCATAGTATTCATCGTTTTCTTGAACTTACCGTGGTTTGCGACAAATCATTCTTGGAAGCTCACAAAGGTAGCGACTACGAGCAGTACGTTCTCACGAACTTAAACATTGCGGCTGATTTTTATCACGACGCCAGTGTTGGAAATCAAATTGATCTTATTGTCGTCCGAATTATTTATCTGGAAAAGGAAAAGCAAGAAGTGAGTCAATGATGACTTTCATCCGTAAATGAAGTAAGGTCATAAGATCGCAGAGACTTAACTTGATCGTAAAACTCGTTCGCGAGTATCCCGTTTTCGTTGGTGCATAATTTATCAGCTTATTCGGTAAAATCGTACAGATCTCAGTTTACGTACCCATTCAGAAAATCGTCAGTCGCAGCACGTGACAGCAGACGATAATATACTATCGCTAATCATCTTTTTTCCTATCTATTTCCAGATAGACCTAGCTATTAGTACGAATGCTCCAAAAACCTTAACGAGTTTCTCAAAATGGTGTAACAAGATGAATCCAAAAGATTCGAAACACCCCAATCATCATGATATCTGTGTCCTGATCACAAAGTAAGAACTTCAAAATCGATTGCAATGAATTTTAGATCCTTTGTGTTAAGCATTCAAATTTGGATTCGGATGATGAAGTCTTTTCGGTTGATTGATGAGTTTCATTACTTTGACGAAAAATTTCAGATACGACATTTGTTCGGAAGATAAACAGGACACGGCTTGCAATGTTGTGGGTCTTGCGAGCGTTGCTGCAGCTTGTAATCCAGAAAGAGCCGCCTGTATAAACGAAGACACTGGACTAACTCTAGGTGACACTATTGCCCATGAATTGGGACATGTGTACGTATCCACAGCCCCAGGCTTCGCAGTGTTAATTGATGTAGTGTATCAGCTAAACTGCGTTACAACGGTAATTGGATGTTATTTTAGATTGGGATGTGGCCACGATGTATTCGAACAGAGTGGATGCAATGGAACAGCACCAGATAACACAACCTACATAATGTCACCAATCGCTGGTATAGAGACCAGGAGATGGTCACCGTGCAGTCGAAAATTTATCACAACATTTTTAGGGTAATCCAAATGTCTAGCTAACTATGAGTAGAAACATACGAACAGTACTCTGGTTCTCACATTTTCACATCCTCATGTAGTGGCGGTTTGGGAGAATGTCTCATCAACAATCCAAAAAAGCCAAATGAAAAATATAAATTTCCCGGAATGCTTCCCGGGGCAATGTTTGACGCACTAGCTCAGTGCAATTTTGTCTTTCCTGGATCAACTACCTGCGGAAGCCCAGAAGTAATTCGAGAATTTTTCAATATTAGATATAAAATATCAGGCTTGAAAATATTTCTGCTTTTTTCAACCGATTCTCAAATCTCAGGAAGTTTGTGAGCATTTGTGGTGTTCGGACAAGCCGGGTAAATGTAGATCAAGATCTTCTGCAGCAGATGGAACGAAATGCGGAGAAAAAAAAGTACTTATCTTGTATGTCATCTGATCTGTTGTTCAAACATTCGGTACACATAAACGTCACTATTATTCATCCTTCAGTGGTGCCAAGGCAGAAAATGTGTTGAGATAGGTAAACGACCAGCAGCAACCAACGGCGAATGGGGTAGTTGGGGTAAGCCCGGTGCATGTTCTCGGACTTGTGGTGGAGGTGTTAGTAGTACAGAAAGGGAATGTGATAATCCAGCACCCAAAGACGGAGGTCGATATTGTTTGGGCGAGAGAGTGAGATACACTCTCTGCAATACAAGTGTCAGTTATTACCTAAGTAAAGAGGAATGTTATGGTGTTAGAAGACGAGATTTCCCTCAACCTTTGATATCCTCATAGCCGTGCGACGAGAAGAAACCGGCCTTCAGGGCAGTGCAGTGCAGCGAATTTGATTCTCAGAAAATATTGAGTGATGGTCTTCACAAGTGGACACCACACCCAGGAGATCCAGATGCTCCGTGTGCTTTGTTTTGTGTTAACGAAAAAAATACGTACGTAAAACTCGCTCCAGTTGCCAAAGATGGAACGCCGTGTCAAGCGGGTACCAGAAATATGTGTATAGGAGGTGTTTGTAGGGTGAGAACTCGTTACATATGTAGAATCAAGGTCAAAGTTCGAGGATCCTGTTGCTGTTGAGTGACAGGGCCCATTTTTGATCGTTTAGAAAGTCGGGTGTGACTGGGTCTTGGATTCAGGTGCAGAAGATGATCAATGTGGTATTTGCAAGGGAGATGGTACCCAGTGTACTGCAGTTGAAGGTGACTACACGGCAACTGGACAAGGAGGTAAACGAAGCCCTATCAGTCGGTGATCGGCGTGAGATGGTCGTGGAATTTCAATTGCTTTTTTTTAGGATATCAAAAAATCGTAACAGTTCCTAAGGGAAGTCAAAATATAAAGGTTTATGAAAAATCTAAGAGTCAAAATGTGCTTGCCATCAAACTTGAAAAGGGCAACACTTATATACTCAACGGAGGAAAGTGAGTCTCGAGTTCCTCTTCTTGTTTTAGACGATAGTTTTTTGCATTAAAATTGTGTCACGAACATTTTGTGTTCAATAGTACAGAAAATAGGAACGGGGAATATCCGTGCGCAGGAGATATCGCAATATATCGTCACCCTGAACCTCAGAAAGAAGAAATTCTCATCAGAGGCCCGATCACGAGTGACATTCAGTTGCAAGTATGTTGATTATGGACGAAATCTAGTTATTGTTCTCTTATACCCATTCTTTTTTTTTTTCTTCTCAACAGTATGCTTTCTACAAACCACGAGAAAATCCGGGAGTACATTGGGTTTATTACGTCCAAGGCCAGAGCAAGTCTGGAAGAAGTTCACCAAATTACCAATGGGATTTTCTGGAGTGGGGTCCCTGCAGTGCTAAATGCGGGGGTGGTACTCAGGTAGACAATTTCACGACTGTTCAATTTCACGTCAAATGGTAATGAAAGTCGTTCATATTTTTACAAAAAAAAAAAGTAGTGAATGATAGACCTTCATATTAATCATGAGGTTAGGATATCCCATGAGTAATTGGGATGAAACCAGAAATATTCTGACGTACACGATTCCGCTGGTATTTCTGGTAATCTAAATAATGAACCTAATTCATTGATTATTCAAAAAAAAAATTTAAACCTTCTAATGCAGGTGTCCCAAGCATCCTGCATCGAGCAAGCAAGTGGCAAAGTCAGCAATTCCTTTTGCAAGGATATAAAAACCCCGGATCCGAAAAGCCGAATCTGTAACAACAAACCATGCGGTGCAAAGTACGATGGTTTATCCAAAAACATTATTGTAGTAAAAAGAATCTAGATTAATCTTGCTACGTTTTTGTGTAGGTGGCGCGTCAGCCAATGGAGTCGTTGCAGTGGATGTGGAGGAAAACAGGGTGAACAGCGTCGAAAGGTTCAATGTATGAAACCCTCGGCACACGCCGGTGGTGAAGACGTCCAGGCTGAACTCAGCGCATGCAAAGGAACGGCACCTAAGCAAACACAGACCTGCACAGGAACTAAACCTTGTAAAACTTCTAAAAAGAAGAAGGCGCGAAGCAGCGTCCTCGAAACAAAACGTCCATCGCAAGAAGAACAACGAAACATTATCGACAGACTCGTGGATGTTGGGATTAAAAAGTACTCCGCTAAATCCTACGATGAACATACAGATCAGGGCAAATCACAGAAAAGAAATGTTGAAGCTGACTTTAAACACCTGATCGACGACTGGGCTGTGCCGTCCAATGAAGCTAATATTGTCAGCAGAGGCACTTGCCAGGATGCAGATAATCCTCAGGGTGCGCAGTCGGTTGAATACCCAACGCTGAAGCCTGGTAGCGTGATTAAAGACGATATTAAGCCCGATGATATTGTTGTATTGGAAGCACCAATCCTCGATGAAACTTTAAAATCAAATCTATCCGACCAAGCTTTCCAAGAGGATGGTGACAGCGTTGGCGTTGAGATTGATACGAGTAAAATGAAGATCTTCAAAGGTGCTGAAGCCGCTGAACTGCTAAAAGATCACAGCGCTACGCCATCAACAAATGTTTCTATCACCCGTTAGATTTCATAGCTTACCAAAGTTCGGTACAGGCTCATCACCTGGGGCTGCCGCATTTCCAGGCCACGAAGAAATTCCTTAATTATGATCGCAAGAACTTATATCATGACTATAGTTAAGGTTTTAAGGCCCTAACGGTGCATTGTATTATTGATTTTTGTATTGTGCCTTATCTTTAACCGACGGATCATTGAGTCCATTCTTGGAGCTAAAATAAAATTGGAAAATATCATATTCTTTCCATATCTGAACTGATTGTAGAGTGAAATAAAAGTAAAATTTCGTTCAGTTGAAATTTTGTCTCCGCATTCAGTGAGTTTATCAGTACGCATACAAACATCGTAAGAGCAAGTTAGTATCTGTAGTAAATGACATGCATTCAAAAGCACACTGACTTACGCTAAAAAATATCATATTGCATCGATTCATCGTACTTCACTGTCGAGAAAGGCAGAACCTGCTCAGTGCAAACATGATCGTGTTGACGAGCAAATAGTTAGGCTACAAACCGCAATGAGATTAGTTAGAATTTTTTCGGTCACGGTCATGGTGGTGGCTGATCAGTGGAGGCGTGACCCTCGGCCTGTATACGTTGAATATATTTTATTGCATCCATTCCAACAAGGGTGAAATCGGTGCAATTTGCGGGGGGTTGGGGAGTAAAATCTTTCGGAAAATTGACTATATTATTTTTGTCGTCTCGTTCGAGGATGATTATCAGGGTGAGATTTTTTATGTCCTCTTTATCGAATACCACAGGGCCTTTCCTGATTTTATTCGGATTTGTAGTTGATTCGGTCGTATTTTCTTCTTTGTCCGTTCTCTTGATCAGAGCCGAAGGATGAACATCTTTTTCAGATGATTCTCGTCGCATCACATTCGAGAGATCTTCATCTCCCTCTAGATCACTACCATCGTCATATGCATCATCTGGGTTATCATTCAAAAGCTTAAAATTATTTTTCACATCTTCCAATTCATCATCCATCGCGAAATCATTATCGCGCAATCTCCCTTCATTCGCGTCTTCATAATTAGCATATTTAGTAAGAGGACCATTACTCCGACGTTCACGAACGTTGCACTGTTGTGATTCCTTTGGCTTTGGACCTTGGCAATAGCTTTCCGAAATGATATCAGCTTCTTGTTCGCCATGTCCAACTGGTCTGATACATTTGACGGCACGCTGCTTTTTGCAACCAGGAGTGCAAGGATCGCACCCTTGCCAATCGCCGATCATCCATCTATGCGGTGGAAATATGGAGGATGAAATTTTTCCCACTTGGTGACTAATTAATATTATCGCGTAGAGAATAATTTTAAACTTGAAATCATTCCGCACCTTGGAACACACGGCGCCTGATTACACGGTCTAGTTTTTTCTGCTGGCCTGGTTAATTTCTTACAAAAACTGTCATCTACCTCTCCTCCGATTTTTTCTATGCATCGTGGGACCGAAATTTCTTCACCTGGTCCACAAAGGGCATCGCAGTGAGACCATTCGATGTAGTCCCAACTGAACTCTGGCTTCCGAGGTGCATCTTGTTTGATGCCCAACGAATACTTGAGCGTTACATTTTCTTTGGGATAGATCTGACAGTTATGAAAGTTAGAGTATTGGTGTCTTTGAATAAACGCGCACATACTCACCAAAATGACCAAATCATCGGTGACAGGACCGGGAATGTTGAGTGCCTCCTGCTTCGCTCTGATCATACCGAGCCAAGCCTTAGAACCCGGTACATCGAACATTCCAAGTCGATTACTACAAAAATATTTCACTAATTTATTTCGCGCACATTAGACTCCGGTAAATAGTTTACGAACTAAATTACTGACCCATCAATTAGAACGTTTTTCGCGGATTTACTTCTAACTACTATCCTAGATTTTGTAGGTTCAGCTTCTTCCACGCGAATATTTTTGGCGCCGATAGGAACGTCGAGCAGTTTCTTAAGACCTACAGTTTGAAAATATTTTGAAAAATAGTTTTTCTCTTCGATTTTCGCTGTACTTTTGGATGTGCCTGGAGGAAGTTGAAGAACCGAAAAAAAAACCTACGTGGTTGTTCGGCAATAAATTGAGTTCCTTCTTTCAGCGTACACGATGTGCTGTCTCCTTTGCATACGCCACACATGTCTTCAACCGCGTTGGATTCCATGTCCAAATCGCAGGGTATTTCCTTGCAGACTCCGCCAATACATACATCGCGTATACCTTTATAGCAAGTCGTGCCATCTACGACCTTGGGCTTCATGGATGTCAGCAGCTTTGTTTCACTCAGACAAAAGAGGACGCAGGGATTTTCGGATGCTCTCAAATCTTGGACAAAAGTTTTTGGAGTTTATTTAACGTTACGACTAGACTGTAGACAGAGACGGCTATGGCAAACTCAGAAGGGCGTCGTAATCCGTGGATTAACCTTCATAATGGCATGAC
Source organism: Athalia cordata (assembly GCA_963932425.1). NCBI lineage: Eukaryota > Metazoa > Arthropoda > Insecta > Hymenoptera > Athaliidae > Athalia > Athalia cordata. Next base: position 29,361,887 of record OZ010626.1, on the reverse strand, counting down.
ACTAGTTCACGTAATCACGTAAGACACGCCATAGGATGTGTCGTAATCAGCAGTTTGTATAGGAGAAGTGCTTAATTGAAGCAGCATTTTGCCATTGTAGCAAACTCTTCTTTTGTGTTTCTATGATACTTTGCCTTGATAGAGGTAAAAAATGAATAAATAAAAATAAAACGAGAAAAAAATTTGTTGAATCATGAAGTAGAAAGTAGCGTGAAAGCTACACATCATATTTGTTCAGCAAGACCACTTATTTTATTTCTCCGCCTCTCGTTATTTTAACTTCTAAACTAACTGCCGTGTCATTAAGTTACAGAATAGCACGAATCCGATGGGTCTCTATAGTTTTGCGGGTAAGCTTTGGCTGACTCATTCGTAATTCGATTGGCTTTGCACGTGGGCAAGTCAAATTATCTGTTTTTTTTTTTTCCCAACAAGCGTAAAAAACGTAGTGAAATCCTCAGCTGTGCTCTTCACATGGTGTGCGTGGGTGACTCACGTGCATGTATGAGCAATTTCACTCATTTTTGAGTTGCACAAACACAAAAGAAGAGTGGGAATGCTTCATACATGTATCTGGTTATGCTACAACATTGGCTTTTTCCGGCTTTTTGATCAGTAAAAAGGTAATGCAGGAAATGTATTAGTATTCTGCATTGGTACTAAACGTGTAGGCTATAAATTGTGTGGATTTCGATTGATAAAGTTGTCGTTTCTTACTTTCGGGCAGATTGTATCCCACCCACTGATGAATTTTACCATCTTCAGGAAAAACCCAGTCGTTGAACTCTGCGCATTGTACATCACGAAATGACGGTGCTCCAATCTCGCAAGGCTAATTGAATGATAATTAGACTTCAGGTTGAAACATTTTCACACACTTGAAAAAAAACTCCAGTTTGAAGTAGACCGACAAATTTCAACAATTGAAAATTATCCACAGTCATACCAATTTCCTGTGATTCAACCTACTTCGGTAGCACAAATTTTGTGCCGTTTTTTCACGCCCTGACAAGACTCTCCTCCGTTAGATGGTCGAGGATGGTTGCATTTTCTTTCAGACGACGCAACCCCTGACCCGCAGGTTCGTGAACACCGACTCCAAGGGGACCAAGTACTCCAACCAGCATCAACGGCACCGGGACGCTCTCCAACCATGAGACATTTCATCTCATAGCACCACTGTAATTGAGAACTCGAATCTCAAATTTCATTAAGTGAATATTTGGCGGAACAGAAAATGATCATGTAAAACAAATTATTACGTATGCTATAGAAGCTTTACGGTATAGGGAGTTTGTGAAAGGCCTTCTAAATCTATGGGCGTGTTCGTTCTAACGCCGTTACTACTAGCTGCGAAGTGTTTGTATGTTCTGACGCATCTATGATTCAGAATTTGCAGAATCTTAGACACTAAAGCAATTGGCTATCGGTCGAATTTACAGTTCAACAAATCGTTTCCGAGTTATGGGAGCGCCCCGCGATGTCCCACCACCCAAGGGACGGACTGTCATATTTTAAGTTTTATTCCAATGAATTTATATAGTTTCAGCTGGTTGTCAACTATAGTTCAAAATGGCCAGTTGATAACCAGTCACAGTGGCAAAATTTTGAGTATGTGTAATAACGACACTTTGCATTTGACTTTTCAAGTTTTATCAAACTTTGAATTCGAGTTTCGTACATCATTTATGGATTTATTCTCTCCGAAAAATTCTTGAACAGAGGAGTTCGAAGAGCCCACTCGAAGAGCTGCGAACCGCGGAAACAAATTTTCATGGAACTTGACTTTCCACATAATTTGACCAAAAGTTTTCATCTAGATAATCATATTTGCACGTACTATAAATATTTATAGTACTTGAAAACTGATACAACGGATATTGTAACTGAATAACAAATGACGTCGTGAAGAACGGGTCTTGCTAAGGTTCAAAATATGTAACGTTTGTGACGCGTTCTTTATCGACGAATATGATCGTGTTCGAAAGCAAAAGAATTGCACAACAAACTGTAGGGTAATATCTTGAATTTGAAAGTCAATTTTTTCTTGAAATGTTCGAAACGTATTCGTGATCGAAGAAATGGAGCGTTCAAAAGTACAAATTGATTCCCGGAACCGGGAGACAGATTTTTTTGGTTTTCAAATCAATTATGAGGCGCTGTGGGAATTTACTTTTTTTTCGCCACAAGGCGTCCCTTCTGCGGGGGGTGATCGTTGCGACAGACATCCTCTGCCAGGAACGGCGCACTTCAGATCGTCACAAGTCTGTAATTCATAATCAAACAGTACACATTTCGATAAGTATGTAACATATGTTTGGTCCAGAAACAGGCAAATTCCTCGTTCGTCGTCACCCGCTTGCAATTGGGACCGATAAGATGGGCAGTCGAGCTACCGACTCCAAGTTTTATCGTTTCAGTACCAGGTGGCGGCTATCTACAGCGCTCGATAGGTGCCTGATAGAAGCTACGAGGTGATTGTATTTATCATCGACTTATGGTATAGTTATTTGATGCATATAGTAATCTAAATGATAGATTAAAAAGGATGTGAATTTCAATGACCGTTTACTTGGAATGGCCGTTCTTTTTTTTCCTGATTCAAAGAGGCGTCGAATTCTATTCCACAAATTACATATGGCATTCAGAATAAATTCCCTAGTATCAGCAGGGAAAAGAAAGATCAATGGGTCATGAATATCCTGGGACTTGGTTAACGAAGATTAATTAATTCGAGGAGTAAAGAGAAAGTTCTAATAATTAAGAAAAGCAAAAAAACTATGTTAGGGGTATGCAAAGAAATGCTCAAGGTCAAAGTTGACAAAACTGTCGAGATATAACTTTTATGAAAGAAAAAGTAGTCCAGCTTGAGAAGCCAAGTTACCTTGTAAGGAAATAATAATGATAATAGCCATTGTAAAAGCTCTGTACAAACAGAGGGTATCAAACTCAGCAGCCATTTAAAGAGGCGCGATCGAAAGGCCACTAAAGACAGCTGGCTTCGTCAATTTAACTTTGGGTCCAAAGTCATAGAGTTTGATACTCTGAATCGCGATAAAATATTTATGGAACGTTAAGTTGTTGAACTTCAGTGATATCGATGCACATAAATACTCACGATTCCTAAATCACATTGCCGGACGTCCTGGCGATACGTGAGCCGACACTGGTCATCGCCGTTGTACATAACTCCGGGGAGCATTTCGCTTCCGATAAATTGATGGTCTTGAGCTTCGTCTTCGAGGCAGGTTCCCATCCCAGCTCTATATTCGTGAATCAGTACTGGAAATCACTACCAATTCAACCACAAGATTAACCCGCCCAGGCTAACGGTCGGGGGGTGAATTGAGTTAGCTAAATCTGTAATCCGATACTGAATAGAATAAGCTGTTTCAAAGTACTACCACTATACTGTTAATTTGAGATTGTTGAAATATGATTGAACCAAGCAATGATGGCTACATTGGCCAATTTTCGGTAGGAAATGTTCTAGCGATGTCCAAACTATTATACGATCAGAGAATTAGTAATTTCCTTACTGTAGAAACGATTTGACATTGTTCTGCGAACATTCGGACCATCTCTTAGTGACATAAGGATTTCCGGGGTACATAACGGAAGTTTCAATGTAACCATCTTCGTGCACAGTAATTCCTGGGCAGCCGTTCTCTTTTTGCGAATCATGCGTCATACCGACCCTTAAGAAATGGTTAAGGTCAAAGATCAGAGGCTGTGCCGGAACGATTCCTCAATGATTTTGTCGTATGATCGCTCACGTGTGTCCGATCTGATGGGCGATGCTGTAGCCAGTCTTTAGACCGTTGTCTGTTACCACAGCAGCTCCATTCAAGGGATCGCAGGTACCTCCGATGGTTGACGTACCCGTAAAACCACATAGAGACTGCATCAAACAGATATCTATCCTGCCAAATTCCGAATCAATTAATCACCTTGAAAACCAGCCGCTGGGCTCAAATCTTGTCTTGACTAACGAGGCTAATGCGCCAGAGTAGCGGAAATTCCTTCATAATGGTTGTGGGTTCTACGATTAGCTCGTGAAAGAGAAGTGCGTGATGATCTCCGTTCGTGAATTATGTGAATACGCAGCTCACAGTGTGGAAATTATTCACACTTTGTTTGTCAAAATTGGTGGCAAATGAAATCTGATAATTCAACACACGAGAAATTTTACGTACTTCGTCAGGAGAACCGCGCAGTCATGATGATTTGGATGAGTATCGTCGCCTGGATTCATCCGTTGCTGCCATTCTTGAAAATATTTAAGCGTCGACTCAGCATCTTTATTCACCGATAAATTCATCTGTTACATTGCGTAAAAAATTCTTAGACTCAAATCGATATGACAAGTAATTAAACTTGATTAAGAGTCAAACCTGGTCCGCTTCGACTTCCAGTCTTATGATTCTTACTATTACTAATTCCATCTGGACACCCAAACTGGAATCTTCAAATAATCCGGACGCCTGACAGATGCATAAAAAATAACTAGTAGTAACTTTATAAGTACCTTTAACATTTAAAATCACACCCACCATGTTGAATAAAGTCAGTACATAATTTTCCACGTCGAAATCCTTGTGGTAATTCAGTAGTGTCCTGTCCAAGACTACGAGTAACTCGATGGTGTAGGACTTCGTATCGTTGCACGAGTCTCTTTTTTGTCTCGGAAAATCTAGCCTAGATATTTGTTTTTTAAATTTATTCGTGACATTGCACAATGGTCTACCATCTTCCTCGATTGCGGCATCATCCTGCTTATAAACTATATGTGGATGCTCCATGTCCTTCGTGAAATCATGTCCATCGAGTGGCTCGATCATGTACAATGCACGTTTGGTTCGGATGTAACCAGCCTGAAAATGAACTCAACTGGTCAATGGATTTTCAAAAATGTCGTTGTTTTTCAATCTGATATGTTACGTTTGATGTTCTCCATCTTCTACAATGTTCATTTTTGATTGATTATCTTTTACATGAGAAGTTTAGCGATGAATTAAAAGAGAATTACAAAGAGGATTATCTTCGGGTCAACTAACCAGTCCATAGCATGTGGAAAGCGCGCTATTTCCGTTATGATCGCGTACATTTCCATGGTAATGGCATTCCGTATCTCTTAGTCTTTTCATTTTGATATTTTTCAAAAATTCTGCTTCCGTTGCCGCAGGTTGCGTAGTTTCCAAATTTCGGGTCTCCAGTACGGCACCCGGGCCAAGAAGTTTATGGTTAGGGTACAACTCTAGATGATGTTCCTGGCCGTCTATAGCGACTCTGTAATGTACGATATCATCCGGCGTCATTTTTTCTCTCTTCCGATTTCTGTAGTAGGAGCGCTTGTAGTGATGGGGTATTTGGTATGAGATAAACTGTCCATCAATCATGACCTTCCTGGGCACAACTATTTCGTAGTTACGTGTAATTCGATCATCTCGGGTATACCGCCCTGAAACAAAAGAAAATGAATGAAGAAAAAAAAATATCAGATATCTAATAAAAAATAAAAAATAATAATAAAAAAGTTTATGATATGAGCGGCTGAAATGAAATCTGTCAGACGCGAGAGCATATATAACCGTATAACGCACAAACTGTCGCTCAATGTCCTTGCCCATGAACCCGTTTGAATGAAACGTAAAAGGTTTCTGAGTTGGACAAAGCCTTCCAGCGTGTCCAAAAGACACGAAGAAGCGAAAGAGAGAAGAGAGAGGAGAGAAAGAAAAGTTCGAAAATTGTCTCCTACGAAGTATGTCCGATCGACGATACATCCTCTGCAGAGAAAGAAATTTTTTGAAGGGTGGGTCATGGCGAGCCATAAGGTCGACAAACGCAGCTGTCTTGGCAGCTATAGAAACTACGCTTAATATCAATGTAGGCAAAAAATTTGTCGATCTTGAACGACGAGCTTACCTCTAAATGCACTTTCTCGAGCCGCCGATGCATCGTCGCCTTTTTCACAGCATCGAACACGAGTGCAAAATAAAACTAGTAGGAAATCTAACAATAAAAATTTCACCATTATCGCAGGGAGTCTGGTCTGGTGACTGCGGCTGCTTGCATTATATTATACGTATGTTCGTCTGTGAGTCGGAAAATATATTTAAGAAAAAAGTCGTGGTGTAGGAAAATCTGTCTTCTTTCGATCGGAATATACTCACAGATGTCATTGAAACAACCGATTAGCGACTGTTAACGATTATTATCACATCTTCAGTTTCGATTCCGATTCATTTTCAACTCCGATTTGCCGAGTGGTCGAGATGTGAAAAAAACCAAATGATTGCAAATCAATGAATATGAACGCGTTTGATTCACATTAAAATGGCGAATATTTATTTCTGTCTAAAAATGAAGTTGATCGCACAACGAATGTATCAAAAATCGAAAGACAATTCTTTGACTTGAAAAATTCGAACGTAGATGGGCTGAATGAGCTACTGGCAACTATACAGATCAGATGCAAATAAATGCGAATAACGACGCGGAAAGGTATAAGAAATCAACCAAGAGAAAACCGCGACTGCACAGCATCCCCTTGCGAAGCCCACTTATTATACACCGAATAATATTCGGCGCAATGTATTCAACTGAATATATTAGCAATTCAAAATATTGTTTGGATTTCTTCGCTTTTCTTTTCTATATCCTTCTTTTCTGTTTAGAGAAAATACCTGTTCTTTGCCACCGCAGCACAGTGTTCCATCTATCGTACGTTTTGTTTAAAACATATTCCACAACTGAGCAAAGGACTTATATGTATACAAAAACTGCACCATGATCTCGGTGAAAAGTGCGACTTTTCAGAATGTTTTCACCGCTTTTCCCTAGTTCATACTTTTTGTTTAGAACTATACAACGCCGGAATCCATTGGGATTTCTCGATATCACAATTCTGTCGTTCCACCCGCACGATCATAAAAACGAAATAAAAAAAAAAGTTATTATTTGTTCTTTTAAAAGTGGAAACACCACATGAAAAAACAACGAAAAAACAGAAAAAAAAAGAAATGAGAGTAGAAAATAGTGTGCAAGCGCAGAGTAAAAAGTTTTCGAAAAAGATGCATTCGCTGAACCACAATATACGTGAAAAGGAATTCTTTCACTCACAAATTGTGTGCGCAAAGGACATCAATGAGTTCTTGCTTTATCGTAAAATCGCGTTTCGTACAGAGAGGGAAAGCGAAAATCGTGAGAATTGTACAATTAAAACTGAAGATTTCATACGGAATCGTTCACGAATAATCGAACTGATGATACTTCAAAATTATTATTATCGTTAATAATTATTTTCATACTACTACCAAAATTTGATTTCACGGTAGATGTAATATTTGAACGTACGTGCGGTTACACAGCTGAGAATATTTCTATTATCATAAACCGCAGATTCAACCTTTGAGAATTTATGAAAATTGAATTAAATCGTGGTTCTTTAAATAGCTGTGAGGACGAGACGAGCGTAGATTTTAGGAAAAGCACTTTCGCCTTCGTGGGAACTACGGAGCACTCGAAATCCTGCAGTGGAATTCAAGCAAAATTCAACCGCACCTTGGATTAAATCAGGCCTTTTCGGCGTCTGCGAAAGACGTCAGCTCCTTCCTCCAATCGCCCCTTCGCCTTTTTTTGGCACCCCCGCCGTCCTCTCCGAAACGGCTTAAGCGATTTGGTGGACTAAAGAGATTCCTGAAAAATCTCCCCTTTGCCCTCTTTCTCCACCTCATTCTTCCTCCTCCTGGTAAAACCCCCGGCGTTAATAGGTTATTTGGGGAACGTTACATCCACTTTCATCTCACAAATGAACCAACCCACAGATGCACCGGGATGTAATTTTGCAACCATTCAAGCTATTCGTCGAAAAAAATAAAATAAATAGGTGAATAAAAAATACTACAAGTCAAATGTCATGGATATAAAGATATCGCTTAACTTCACGCTTTATGTAATGTACACTCTGAACGGCCAGGGGATGGGGGGGCGAAAGAGGCAACGCGTTTATGCGGACGGCGAACAATGCTTTTATCTAGTAAGAGATGAATGAGCGGAAATGAAATAACTTCGTAGGAAATAAGTCTCGTTGCGAGAGAATGATCGGCCGGTACTCAACGAGATCGCCGTGTATAAATACTTGTTTTCTCTAATGGGCTCGGTATTCAAAGTGTTGTTGTCTCCATAACTTCCGCGTATAAAATATATCGTATGAATATATGTATATATGCGTATAATACATGACATATCAAATGCGAAAAGAATGCATTTGCGACTTTTGATTCACGGCGTTGATACAGCTCATCCTTTCCGCAGGAACTTCGTTTCGTTGCTTTTCTTTCTTTTTTATTCCTAGTTTTTTTTTTTTGTTGCTCGTTCTCTGGTTATTTTTTGCTGATATACATTTTTTATTCTGCATGTTTGTTCGTTTCTTTTATTCTTCCTTCTTTCGTTAATCATAAATGTGGGTCACGATGGATGTTAGCCCGGCCGTGGAATGGGGGTGGATATAAGACAAGGAAATAATGTGAGGGAGGTTTTCCTAGGGTAAAAGAGATGGGGAAAGTATATACCTATGAGTCCACTGTAGCGCATGAAAATGCGAGGTAGTATAAGGAGGATATCGAGCGTTAGGGGGCGAGATGCGTCTTTCTGCAGGAAATAGCCTCCATTCCAGGAAGATTTGTAAGCAAATTACAGTTTACCTGTACCGACGTAATAAAAAAAAAAAAAAAAAAAGAACTATGCACTCCTCCATTTCTATACACATATGCACGTACCGATATATGTACTACATATACACGGTATGGAACCACGGCTTATGTGGTTTGGTATTCGGTTTTGAGATATTCTTTTTTCTTATGTCTTCAATTTTTTTGAATAATTAAACGATTTCGCTCGAATGGTTTAGCTGGTGAAAAAAAAAAAATTCACGTTACTCGTTATCGCTGAATTCTGTGTGAAGGAGTTCTCGTTCACAGTGTAAATATAGAATCGATCGCGTTGGAAACAATAAGTAAAAGCCTTCCGGTTATCTTCGAGTCTCGGAAAGAGGACGAGTATAAGAAAAAGAAAGTTGGAAGAAAAGAACATTCGAAGTAGGTACCCACGGCCTGGTTGGGTATCTAGCTTGCAGTATATTTATATATGGGAAGCTTGGAGCTGGAAAGAATAGAAAAGTGGGGGGTGGGGGGTTGGAAGGGGGTATAGAAAAGGGGAGATTTCTTACCATCGGACCAAGAAAAAGATAAAGAGAAAAGGGAAGCAGATCACGTTGGGTGAAAAAGGGATGCAACCTGCACTAGACCATTCCTTGCTCGATTTGCGAAGTCTCGCGGGCTTCAGAGTTCCACCGTCTGAATAGTCCTTCTTGTTCTGTGTATTTCCGAACACCTTTTGTTCCTGAATTTTCAACAGTATAAGCCAATTCGTGATTCTTTTCTACATTCCGACCTCCACTCCATATTATATTATACAATTCATTCGAAAATTCCATTAATTGTTTACTTTCGTACAATCGATAATACTATCTTCATATGAGTAATCCTGCTCACGTACCCTTTCACTTCCGTACCTTCAACTTCGTTAATTTGAAATAACCTTCAAAACAATTTCGTACTTCACGTTCTACACTTCATGATAATTATCTTCCGGAAAGGGTACAAGCATATTTCCGTTCTTTACGGCAAAACGATCGTCCAAACGCACCTGAATAAACCAATGAATCTTTTTACCCCGTCTCAATTAAAACTGGTTAATTGGGAGAAAAGGAAATTAGGATTTACATGGCAAAAATATCCATTTCAATAAATTTAGGATTTATAAATGAATCTCATTTCTGCTTCTGGATTTGCCGAGTCTATTTTCTCATTTTTTTCGCGTCTCTCTTTTTCTTGCAATTTTTATGGGCATCGACTTGGTATTCTTACGCAACTACGGCGGCCTTTATATCCTTTTATAGATTTACCCTAATTCTGTCTCCGCAGCAATTTTTTTTCTTTTTTTTTCTTCTTACGTAGTCTCTCACGTATAGCGTGAGAGAGGTCTACGGTTTTGGGTCGGTTTTATATTCGCCATATTTCCGCAACTATCGCAGAGATGAAAAAAGATGGATGGGCTGAATTTGAACTGCAGTACTTTCACCTGTGCAATATGATGCAAATATGATACCACCGTTTACGGTGCGCGTCGTTTACATCGCAAAGTTTTCATGAAATCATTTAGGACCGAAGATAAAAAAGTATTATTTATACCGGTATTATTTATTTGTGATAATATTACAGCAAGTGACCTTGAACCTTCGACCCTGTGAAGGTAGATTTAGAGACTTCCATTGACACACTCCCACGACCTGCAGAGCCGAGTATCGACGTGCCACTGAGAACATTTTGCATATAGATAGATACGATATTCCGAAGGGTGTCTAATCGTGTTCTATTATATCGTTATTGTGGTTAACGAGGTGTGATCAGCAACGCCTAACACGTCGTCGATCACTCGCTCCACGAAGCAACGATTAATGGTTCGAGAATCGTCGCTTGGCATCGTGTACTTCATCAAGAACTCGAAGGGACTCTATACAAAGTTTCTTCATGGAAAATTCGATGAGCGTTGAAATCGTTTCTACTACTATAAAAAATCTTGCGTTGCCTCGTTCTTGATTAAAAGGACAGTCAAACATTATTTGTAGAAAAAAAAAAATTAATAACATGCAATATGCGGAAGTTCCGGAATTCCTAGCATCGGAACGAGATAAACAAAAAAAAAGAACGCAAAACTATGGAAAAATAATCGAGTGCGGAACTTTTAATAAAAATCCAGGCGACTGGAAATGGGTTAAAAATACATAGACAGGGCTTAGCCTTTCAGCATTTCTCAGGTATCATCTTCGGCGTCAAGCGAAGCGACGTGATTTCTTTTTCTATCTTCCTCACGGTCGCTGGCTGTGAGGAGAAGGGATGGAGAGGCGGGCAGGATAAGAGAAAAGATTCAGAGGGGTTTGCGCAGCATGGGGTGAGTTGCAGGGAGACAAGAAGACGTCGCTCGAGATGATACTTTTTTGCGGTATCGTATATAAAGGTAAGTGGTTAAGTAGACAGTGCACGGTTTGCGCGGGATGGGTTTCAAAATTACAGAAGCGCTTCTCTGTAAGCCACCGTCTACATGCGAGGGAAAAGTTGATATGAAAAATATTAGAAGGCACTTGCGAAATGAAATGTGGGCGGATATATAATGTCGAAATTTGAACGGAAATCATCTCGGCGGGATTACGACACGGTGCTGAATATCCTCTATTGAAAAACTGATGTTCACTCGAACTCGCATTTAAATTTGAGAATTCAATAATACGAAGGAAAAAATAAAAAGCTCGCGATGACCTGTAGACGTAGGGTGTCTGTATCGTCGGACTTTGTTTCCTTGTACAACAAAATAACGTTTGAAAAAATTTTTAGTTTGAAGTTTGAACCCGTTTGTAACACGTGACTAGAATGCAGCGTGGTCGAGAGCTTTACTTTAATCACACTGGCTGGGTTTCATACGGAAGCTTAGTTTGGCTCCACGTTCTAGAGGAGAACTTACTCGCCATGGCGTGGGATTCGATTTTTACGTAGAGAGGCGGTGAAAACTCGGGGATTTGGAAAGTTTACGCGTCATCAGCATATCCAACTAAGATAAGGGTAGTCCAGCTTCCGCCCTTGCCTTATTCTCCTGAGACCGCTTCCACCAGAATCCTAAAGGATCCAAAATCTGGGGTACCGGCCTGTATAAGCTCGAACGATCCAAGCTTTCCGGTTTACCAATACTCTACGATACGAAATACGGGTTCAGCTATATCTGATTAATCCAACCATACCATTTAAAGGTGACCAAAATCAATCTTCTCAAATGATATCAGGAGAGACACTGTAAACTCTCGATTGAAAAACACAAATTCTGTGGTATCTTTGAAAGAAGAAAGATTCGAGTGATTTTCCTCCTTTTGATATCTCCGGATGGACTGAAAATCGCACGTTTCAACGAAGCAGTAAGAGCTGCTTGCTGGTAACGTCATGGCCCATCCCTCCTGACATAGTTCTCTTTTCTCCATCTCAGTTCTATCTTTCTTCTTATTGTTTTTTTGCTTTTTCCCATTCTTTTTTTTCCCCTCTTTTCCTTGGCCTTTATATCTCTTTGTTCTCGAATCGCTCTCGCGGTTTCTGTAATGTTATATTTTCCTTCTCTTTTATTTTCCCTCATTGTTTTACAGCGCCGAAGCAGCCACCCGCGTAGGTGTTGAATTCGAAAAAATATTCGATACAATTCGAAAGAAACAAAAAATAACAAAAGAAACAATAATAATGAACACATACTTTTATGCATTTCAAAAAACGAAATACATATACACTGCAGGAGTAGGTAATTGAATGATGAAAAATAAACGGGCGAATAAATAAATGAATAAAAATATCCATATAATGACAGCCACGTCTTCCGGCTTAAGTCTGAGGAATCTTATGGGTAGAGCGGAAACATGTGGGCATTATGTGATCGTGGCTTAGAAAAGTTGTAGGAACTGTTATCGCACTGTAATACCTACCTGCTGCAAACCACTGTGTAGAGAACTAGGGGGATATTTGCGGACGTGACTATTGTCGACGATCCGATTACAGGTATCTTTACGGGGAATCTTTTAGCGTCGTCACGTTGTCGTTTTAACCCCCAACGCAAGTATTAGAGAACGTAACAAAACGAAATGCAGATATTATACCATAGAAATTTTGTCACAGATTCTAGAATTTTTCTTCGAAAAGGATAACGAATTTTTATGAAATCTTCAATCTGCTTAGAATCGCATCATTTCATAAATGAGAAAGAAACAGAGTAAGGACTCTTAGTGTACAGAAGAAAAATTTCATTTCCATAAATCAAAAACTAAAGGCAGTCTGATTGATGTTCAGAAAGATAATCTATGATTTCCATCCCCCACCGATGGCTGTGCGAAATTTTTTTTTTTCTTGAAGTCAACAGTCGTTCGTATAAAGAAATAAAGTTTGCTCAAACGGGATTAAACTTCCACCATTTTAACTGGATCTTCAATTTTTCTCTATTCTATTTTTTTTTTTACATGTATAACCATCTAAGCTCATACAAAATATCTTGAATGCGACTACTGTCGAATTTCATAACCAAAAAAAAGGTACCATTGTTCCGCTTACCCCGTTTACAAGAAAACTGATTGAAGAAAGAAAAAAAAAAAACTCTCAAAAAACTCCTGTGAATTGAAACAAAGATTTTCATTATTTTAAAATATTACTGGATGGTTGTATACTTTCAGGGAGAATAGTATACCAATTATGACAAAGAGGGTTGGAAAGCGTATTATTCGTCAAACCGAGAAAGATGGATCGTTGATGCGTAAAAACGAAGGCCCCTTTCGCTCGTCCTTGAGACAAAAAAGTTCTTGTATTATTTCGCTGTATCTCCGTTTGTTGGTTGACTCGTTAGTGCGAACGCGGGAATATTCGAAAAAAAAGGGAAGAAATTTCGCATTTGGTAATGAAAATGCTTTCTTATCAGGCAAGTGTATTCAGAAGGCGTGTTCATTGGCCACTTTTCCTCCCTCAAAAAAAAATCCGTGAGCATTCTTTTTCCCTTTTTTTTTTTACCGGTCTACAGTGGCTCCCCTTTCGTTTCATACTTTTTTTTTCACTTTTTTCATTTTTTTTCATCTTCACCATGATTCTTGTTTAAAGGAAACATGCCTGAGGCCCGTTTGAAGCACCCACCTTTATCACACCCGTACATGGTTACATGATATCTTTTTTTGGAGGGAAAATTTCTTTTCTAGGTAGGATGAATATCGTGAATATCTGTACGATATACATAGACTTATATAAACTCGTAAGAAGTTTAAATGGCACAACTGGGAAATCCCAATCGTATAAACGACCATTGCAGGGGTTTGTAATCTCGCGAACTCGTGGAGGAAATAACTTAACGAGATCGATTGGCAAACATTATATGTTAGGTACCGAATAAATGTGCAGCTTATGACGTAGACATCATTGAAATCTTGTAGAAAAACTTTTGCGGTAAAAAGTGAACCGAATTCAAGAATGCAAGAAAATTTAAAAAAAATAACGTTCTCTACGGGACTTTAAATAAGAAAAGCAGGCTGTTCGAGATTTTTTCTCAAAAACTTTGAGTAGAAATAAAACGAAATCTTCTGTCTTCAATTTCTTTAAAATCACTTTTGAGTGTGCTTCGGTGATCGTTAAAGTTAGTACGACTAGACCTCTTTCCACCCTTTTGACCTATGGGAATAAAAAAGGCGATCTTTGATCTTGGAAATACACGTTTTGTGTCCTGCACTCATATGCGCGACATGGGGGTGAGCTAGAGGTCGGTCAGGAGTCAGGAGAAAAGAAAAATTGATAGAAAACGAGACGTAAAATGAATCGAAATTCAGAAGCAGTGCATTACGGTTAATGTGAAAAAAAACATGTAATGAAATAAAAACTGGAAAAATGAATTTCAGACTTTTACCGATCGAGTGCAAACAATTAGAAACAGATGATCATCTACACCCAAGATTGAACGCAAAAAAAAGGATCGTCATTCGTCGAGTCACGCGATGCGTGTGTTGGATAGAAAGTTTTTGTTCCATGCATGTTGAAAATTGCAACGAAAATATAGCATTTGTTTTTTGTTTCGGTCCAGGGACCTGAGCGATATGTTGTGATGATAAAAAAGATTCCATCTAACCGACGCGAAGGTGAGAGTAATAAAAAATGAAGCACTTTCATTTGATACGTAAAAAAAAGACGAGAAAACAGACCCACATAGCTGATTGGTTCAATTGGAAAAGCTTGTTATTGGGGTGCAAATATCTTGCTGGATATCAACTATTTCGATTTGCACCTTCATTGAGCTGTGTAAACACGTGATCAATTAAAACTGCTTATTCTTTTTATTTGAATGGAAATAACTTGCGATGCGAATCATGCTAATTCAATGAAGCAATTTATGGTGTGATTATGACCATTTATTCAGCATCCGTGCGCGGCATATTCGACCTTTTCGACGAAGTCGTAAATTCGTACGATTAATCTTCGTATTCGGAAGGACAAAAACTTCTGGAACAGACTTCCAATTCTACAATTTCTATTCGTTGCTCGACTTGGTTTTAAAATAAAATGCAATATTTTTCAACATTCTTAAAATTACGACATATCAAACCTGAACGGACTCGTAATTCAACTCACGAATCACCCGATCTTTGTCGTGTCGTTCCGTATAAGATATTTCTTTTTTAAAAAAATTTACAATTGCGCAATAATGAAATTCCGTAAGTATATACGTCCGTTCAATTGTGACTTTCGAGCTTAAATTTTATCGCAATCCAACAATTATAACAAACAAAGAAAAAAAAAGAAAAGAAAAGAGTTTATACCACAACTCAAGAAATCGCGTGACACGGAGACCGCAGATACAAATTACGTTGCGACATAAATACACGACATACATGTACTCATATACCTAACCGGTAAAGTTTATTCGTTCACATTCACTGCATTGCATTTTTACCGATGTAAGGAAAAAATTCTTAGGTCGAACCTACGCGTAAAAATTAGCTGCAAGTTGTTCCGATAGCATGCAACCCTGTAATTACAATGCACCACGATATATCAAGGTTGAGGGATATAATGTAAGAAGGTATACCGTTCGAGCAGGCGGGCGGCGCCCACTTTATGTAAATCTGGTTCAGACAGCCAGTCCAACGATATGCAATACGTAGCTGTACGTGTAGTTGGGTGTGTAGATACGTAGCTACGTACAAGTAAACACAAACATTTATAATGTTGTCGAATCATATTCACAAAATATCGTAGAACAGATAACGGACAAACGATCCGCTCAGGAAGGCTGCCAAGGAAAGACTGAATCGAAAAGATAATATTTTGGCTGAATCATTCATACATTCTGAAGTCTTGAGCAGGAAGTAACCAGGATTTCCGTTATAGCAATCTGGAATAAAATTAGCATCTACATATCCGTCTACTTTATACAGTATCGCTATTCCATTGTAATTGTTCAAGAGACACTTCTGCGAATTAAAAAAAAAAACCTATCAGTTTGATAATAACCACTTATATTATAAGAACGAGTTTTGACTCAAAAAACTCTCAGACTTTGATAAGGGTCGTTCACTTTCGATATTTCTTTTTATTTTGTTGCGATGATAACAGACACGCGAGCGAGTGAATAAATGCGGATGTCACATCACGCATACGCAGTTTTATCACGTTTCAAAGTTGAGGTATCGAGGCCCAGTGTCAGGAGATAACGTTCGAAAAAGGGTGATGACACGCGGGTTTTAACTGTCCGTTGAATTTTGATTACGATCAACGGCCGTACGATTAGCTTACGGGTGTCGTGAGCGTCTGACCGTCGAATGAAAAAAGAAAAGGGCAAAGTGCTCTTCGTAGTTTATTTAATGCCCCTTTTCTGAATGATGCGAATATATGATATTGATCATGTGAGTAATTTATGCTGTAATATTTCAAGGATCAATTATTTGACCGGGCACTCCTTTTTCCGGAAAAAAGAACAACCCTTTTTTGGTGATTAATATATAACTTGCGTCGCTAATGACATTCAACCTTTCAAATACCCTATTGACGGAGAGGATTGACGTACTATTACCTTCATGCCGTGCCGGTTTAATTAATTAGACACAATTTTGCACTCTCGAATTATTTCAGACAGTTTTAATAATCATCCGATATCTTCATCGTCTTGATTTAAACACACAACCGAAATTTTTATCGTATATAATTCGCTATATTATTTACGAAGGCAGGTGTGAACTGCCTTTCCACACGCGTGCTCGCGTGCTATTTGTTAAAGTACGTTAGTACCGTGGTACTTTATATCTTGATAAGCGCGGTGACGTTAAAGCCATTCTTAGAGTTAACCAGTCATCACTTTCTTGAGACCATAATGCTAATTCAACATGGAGAGTCATTCCGCATGAAGAATACTTTGGCGTATTTCTCTCCACCGAATCACCTCTGTTGAGTCGCTTCGGATGGGAGGAGTTGACTTTGTGAAAATATTTCGGCACACAAAAGCGACTTTCATGAATTTAAGGGTTAATTAATTAATAACGCTTTCTCCTACAATTAGTGCTGTTTATATTTCGCAAGGCGAAGCGGCCGAAAACTTGAATCCATAGACCAGAGCGACTGGAGTTTGACTAGGCTAATCGTAGTTCCGTACCGGTGATAGTGCCAAATTTTATACGTCGTCTGAAAATGGAGCTAAGATGTTAGTTGCTGGCCTAAAAGCGAGCGACTGCAAGTTGCGAGAGCAAAGCCAGAGAAGAGCAAGTAATTACTTCTGAAGTTATTCGGAGCGAACGTCGTTAATTACTCCTGTACTCCAAGAGAAACGAGCTTAGGGGAGGAAAACTAGAGAAAACCTGGTAGTCCGGGAATCCCCTCAGCCTATACTGCTGCACTCATCTCGTTAACATATCATCACTGCACGTATACGGACATGAAAACACCACGCAGGACTTGTCACTTAACAAGAGTCATCAACGTCCTGGTCTATTACCTACAATGTCAGACTTATTAGTAGATTGAAGAGTCCAATTGGGAGATTTATCCTGACGAGTGGTTCGAATACACCCTGGATTTACCGGCATACATTTCATCCTGGTAGGCCGTTGAGCTGCGTTTATAAGGGCGCATCAATGAAATATCGATTCTTATACCCCGCATGATCTGGTTGACTGTAGCACCCACTACAATCGGAGGTTCGTCTCGGATTCACTCTCGGCAGAATCCAACCCCTCCCACGAAGTTTGCCGTTTATTCTCCACCACCAGATATAGAGGCCTTTTATCCGAGGAAAGTGCTCATCTCATAGAAATCCGAAACCCGTGTCGTTTCACCCTTCAATTTCTCATCCTGCTCCTTAAATTCACTCTCGCACTACTGTGAGTAGAGCAGCGATCGTGGAAAAGGGTGTGTAGCATCCTCTGTCGCCCTTTTGAAGGAACGCGATCGCGTCTGGGTAGAGCTCTAATGGTCGATTTTCATGGAAAAGATTTTCAATTCTTCATCACGATCTTTTGGAATTGGAGTTCGTACCAATTTTTTTTCAACTTTTTCCTCAAGAACTACGTCACTTTTTTCAAGGTGACCAGGTAGAAGAGAAATCAAGGATCCTCACCGCGTGACAGCGAAGCTTCGCTTCAACGGGTAGGAAGTCAATCTGAATTCTGGCGATGCTCTCTGAAATCTGCGATACGACTAACGTGAAGCGTGTTTACCAAAATTACCATCTATCTGCATACAACTGGCGGTACTAAATAACGCTTCATGGTGTCAGTACAGTTCGGTATCGCTGAGGTAATAATATATTATTAGAGTGTATTTGAAACGATGGTTTATGATTGACTGTTCTGTTTTTTGTATCTGATATAAAATTCGAATTTTCGCTTTCCGTTCGTTTCACTCGTCAATAACACGTGGCGACACGGAGACGGGGTCAATTCATCTCGACGGTCCAATAGGGATACATTCCAAAATAATTTTAGCAAGTGAATCTGAATGTGAATGTGAAGTGAGTATTCTTGAATGAAAATTTTACCGCCAGATGAACTTTCAGTGTTTGATTAGTCGAGCAGACATCACAGAGCAAAAAAAAGTACTTTTTCGATGTCATAGTTTTTCCGTCCGTCACGAATTAAGTCCATGTGGGAACGGGGGGTCTGGGTGTATGAATGAAACCACTTGGGTGCCTATGCTGGAAGTCTAGTGGTTATGCTCATATTTACACTGGCTTATTACAAAGGAGTAGGAATGCCAAGCTCTATGGGGTGAACAACGCCCAGTATTATGACTTGAAAAGATAACCAGTCCCCGGTACCCATGGCGACGGTTTAATGAGGTACCATGCAGCGTTCAGCATATTAAGTAACAACGTATGAATCTGACTAAAGTGGTGGCAGAGCTATGCTCACGTACTGGGTATCAGGATGCATTCACCTGAAACACCCCGACTAACTAAGAGAGCTCGATGAGCTACGCCTGCGTTAATCAACTTGAGTTTATAACCCGACATTGTAGATGACAGGGCGAAGACTCGAACATCTGGGAATACACGCTAAACCAGCTCGTGTAGTAGTCCATTGTCACGCGAGCATACGATATGACAGATGTTACCAACCCTGTATTCAAAGGATTCTCGTATAGCATCTCAGTGTCTAACATAATCTGAATTTCAAATCAGGCACAAGAAATTGTAAAATTCCTCGCATTTTTATAAAATGAGGTACGTACTGTCTGTTGTAACCCACGGCACAAGCAAAAGAACCAGAGCTTTTCAGCATCCTCTTGAGAGGCAAAAATAATTTTGTTGTTTTCCAATATCGCGTTCCATTGACTCACCTCGTATTTGCATAAATATTTATTTCTGACCCAAAGTCGTAAAATTATTATTCCATTTTCATAACTTCTCCGAATTACGATTGGATTTTTTTCCATCGTTTCGTGTTTTTTCATCTGATTCTTTTTTTTTTTGTGATTGATTATTCATACGGTCGAGTACGTCTTTGAAAAACTTTGATGTATTCTCATGAATGTGATTCGTTGAATTTTTCTTTTTCTTCCTCTTGAAGTTTGAATCACATCAAATATTGATCAATGAAGATCGTTGACTGACCAGATTCATAGGGGTAGTAGGATTAATTTCTGATGGTATGCGGATTCGGGAATCTTGAATTGAAAATACACCCAGTTTATATATATTCAATCTGGAAGGGAGTTTGGTAGTAAGAAACTGCCTCCTAGGCAGCAATGTATTCAAATTGGTTCGTCCTTCGATTCGAACTTTCAATTAACTTGCAGATCGGATTGAACAGAATCAGATATATTAAAATTTTAAATCCATCCTTCGACGACCCTGCACGCTGCTGTCGTATTCGAGACCACGTCGAATCACGTCGTCAATTTTCGTGGAATTCGCTCAGAGTCGATTTGTTCCGTAATGTTGAAACGAGTTTCATCACTTTTGAAGATCGATAAAAGAAAGAAAAAAAAAGAAGATATTCTGTATTTTTATCAGACCTCTGCAGATTCTTGCCTCTTTCTAACCCCGAAGAATAACATCCAATTGTTTTTGGTAAGATTCATAAAACGAATAGAGAATTTCTCGCAATGCATTGCGTTCGTGTGACAAAACAGATGTAGCTTATATCCTAGAACTTTTTTTTTTGCCGAATGGTACGAAAATAATAAATCTCTCGATTCAAAATGATATCTTGGCAGGTTCGGAAGGCTCAAACCAACGGAATGCTTACTTCTAGGAATAAAAGATATTGAGTTTCACATTCCACCCTTGTTTCTGTCACTTTAAAAGTCCTCGAAAGTCTGGGTCGAGGAATTCCACGATATTTTTCGAAGGCGTGATAATCCCGTCACATGTGTAGTAGGGGTAGTTCGAAAGATAGACAAGTTACTCGATCGGGTATTCCGTCTTCACACATTTTCAAACAGAAAAAAAAAACAAAAAATGAATCTGATGCAAACCATGGAATGCATTATTGCTCATAAAACTGTGCCAAAAATTGAAAAAAGTCCCGAGCTCAGTAGATAGAAGGTTTTGATTTGAGATTTTTTTTCATGCAAATTTTGATGATGCATCTATCCGACTCTGTGAAAAAACGCACTTCGTTCTTCTGAAGAACAGAAAAATCTTCACGACCTTCTGAAGACTGCAATTTTCGAAGGACATTTTCTTTTTGGGTTCATAAGCATGGGTAAATTAAAATTGACTACCCTGACGTATATGTGGATTTCTTTTTAACTCTTTTTTAGTAGTTCCTAGTTGTAGTTGGTGAATTCATAACGCGTGTCACTAGACAACAAGTTTAGCGTGACTGCGGTCTACCCTGGTACAGCGGCTGCGCTCCCCGTGACTAGAATGATTTTTATTCTAGCCACGAGTAGGGTTTACGTGACGACCTCATAGTGCTGGTTCTTCTCAAGTCAGTAATGAAGACACGCAACCAACCAACCACGACTGGGGTAGGTGGTGGGGGCAGACCCCACCTAACTTATAAACGATCGTAGCCCGATACTCCAGAGCTTTCCTTTGGTCAAGGTTTTTATTTTGTTTTCTAGAGACGAAAATTCTCTACTGGAATGAGAGAAGAAAATTGTAGACATGTGAGATTGTTGAAATGTGAGCTCAGCTATGAAATGCTTGAGAACTGCACAGGACTGTTCCCGTTTAGTTTTATTTATATTCTTTCTAATGTTTTTTGCTTATGAACGGTGAGAAACTCTAACGTAGGGTACTTGAGATGGAGTGTTTTTATTTTAAGTTACTTGAAATGATAGCCTCTCCTTTCTCTAGACGATTAATGACACGAACGATAGAGCAAAATTTGTTACCTTCACTCCTGAAAGCTCGCTTTTGTAATACAATGTACTGGGTAGAGTGCTGGCTAATAATAAGCAAAGGAGTCAGAGAGAATTCAGTAGCTTCGAGAGACGTCTGCTTTTTGCCACGTTTATTCTGAAGAAAAAAATAAAAATAAAAATAAATAATAAAATAAAATAATGATAAGAACATGGTTTCTGCTTTCTTTTTTCATTCCTCGTTGTTCCCGTCGCGACGATGTTATTTGATAAAAGTCGGTAAAATATTATAAGCACAGATGCCGTGTATTCTTATTTCAGACTTCAGAAAGCTACGAGTATAATTCTCTCGAATACAGTAACGCTTTGAGGATAACAATTTTGAAAAATCCTACCGGGAAATGTACTTTATATTTTGTGTAACCTCTAAGGACTACTCTGTAGGTATGTCCGAGAATAAATTTTATATCAAAGCTACATCGGTGAAAAGTTGTAACGATTTCGATAAAAGTTTGGCGTACACTTACACGTCTATATAGTAGTTTAGGTAGCCATTCGAAATGCCATTCACAGATACCGAAATTAAATTTTGTCAAAGTTTACGTACACATACGTACGTACGTAGTAACAACCAAAAGCAAATGACCTTTCATACTAGATGGCTTTTGCAAAACTTTGAATAAACCGTAAAAGTACTACAACTTATTTTTACACAAGTTTTACCATACGCCGAAGTTATCATTTCAAAGAAATCTTACGACAGAAACTGAAATATTTGTACCTGAAGTATACCACCTTGACAAGATTTTACAGAAATCTCCCATTAAAGAATGAGCAGAGAAAAACTGCTGATCACAAGATATCGATCGAAAGTGTTAGTTGAGATCATTCATCTCTCAAAAAAAAAAAAAAAAATTAGATTGAGTTGATTGGAGTTGATTGACGATATCACATATAATACCACTGAGCTTTTGATATTTGACGTTGAGATCGGAAAAGGAAAGGTATTTTTTAAAACATTTATTTACTTTCTTCAAATTCAAAGTCATGGATAACAATAGTATCCTTGTTTTCTATCGAGTAGAGCAGGTTCAATGAATGCATTGAATTCGCCGAAGGTTCCGTTGCAAACATTGGAATTCGCAAGGATTGAAATCGATTCTTTCATTGACTTTTCGTACCGAAGGAAAGGAACATTCTAGGATTGAAAAACTTTCTCGCATTCGGATTCCGCGATTTAACCTTCCACCTCTCTATTAGTTCGGCTTCTACGTTACGTATAAATTCTGTTCTTCTAGTCGAACAACGCAGCTGTCTACCACATGACATTGACTGGTTGCTGCAATAAAAGATCACGCGAGAGGAACTGTGTGCTGAATACAATTCTAACAATCAGTCTCGACTATACGTGTATACTATTTGAAATCTTGTCGAAAATTCAATTTTCCGCACTGCAATTTCAACACCCTAGTTTTAATGCATCAATGATTAGATCATTCCATTAAACAAAACCGCCCTATTGTTAGTTTCGCTAAGTCTACTATGATTTTTATACATAATGACCCCGATTACTTTTACCCTCGGAAGATTAATTTCTGCACGAATAAAAAAGATAGCGATGAGAATAAAGAAAATAAAAAGGTAAAACAACACAACTGGTTTTGCCCTTGGGGCGCTGATATGTACACCATCTTGCCCCGGAAGTAGCTAAGAATTGAGACAGATGAGAGTCTCGACGTAAGACGTGATGTGAGAAATCTTGAGAAGAAATCCATTCGGCATTGCCTTTGCTCTGTTCGCTTTTATACTCGGACCGTTATTCCGATAACTAAAGCTTCACGGTGCACCAATTGAGCCTAGTTGAAACGTGGACTTGTACGGGTTGCCAAGAGCGTTTGCCGGTACACGGTTGCATCGAAATAGATAAGACTGTTTTACTCCGACGCTAGTGTGGCGACGTGGGTTTGGCTTTGGCTTTGTAAGAACAGAGTGGCGATATACCCGTGCCAGGAGAAACTACAGGAGGTTAGACCACCCTGATGATGACGGATCGCCTCTGATTATCCCACACAATTTATCTACCCTTTCCTTCAGAGCCTATTCACCCCTTGCGTTATATCGCGTATTTTATAAGGATAGTGTAGTAGGTTGTTGCGTTGGATAAAGTAAAGGCTGTGGTAGTCGTATGGCGGTTATCTGATAAAACACACTTAAGTAATTATATGAAATAAATAATCTTGTCAAATGTATTATATACCTGTATAATAGTTGGGTTGATTGGTAACACTTGGAGTATACTTTGTAGAGTGCATGTGCAGCGGTAGCAGAGGTTCACGATATAGTTTAACCTGCTACCGCCGTGATAAGTAAACGTTGAAAATTATGAATAACAGTAATTACATCGTCTCGTGCAGGTGATTACTGCATTGAGCGTGCTGAGTTTATTCCCATCTCTCTCTCTCTATCTCAACTATTTATGCGACTATAATTATTAATCTCGTGCAAATTTATTTAATCAATTTCACAGTCTAGCTGTGGTTATACAGGGGTTTAATATAAGGTATTTGCGTCAACAAATGACCGCAGCAGCCGACCGCTTCATAATTCTAATCTGATTGAAAAACCAACTTTTAACGTTTTGTATGAAATAAAGAATTTTTTTTCGGATTTTCTCTATTTTTACCTTCTTACTCGGATATATATCACGTCGTTATGGAACCACTGCGTTGAAGATGTTCTATTAAAGCAGCTTCACCGAGCGACTACGGTAAAGCCGAAGTGCATATTTTATCAGCAGGATCGGACATTTAGTGCTGGCACACTTTAATACCCTAATCTATCGGCGCAGAAAATGGAGGCGGACTTCGTATAAGATATCCACTTCTACGAGGCGAGAGAAATGGCTGGACCAATAATTCACCACCAGCTCTAGCTGACCGCATAGTTCTCTAGGTTGTCCGAGAATAGCTAGCGGGTCACCTAATTAACTCGTTAGTTAGATTTTCATTAAAAACTATAACGTGAATCGCTTACTCAAACGTCAAGATACTTCCACCACTCCCAACACGTGTATTTTCACCATCTGATTTCAACCTTCAGCATTCGACTCAACAATTTTCCGTGCTGAATAAAACGAGTGTTTTTTGAATTTTGCAGACTGATCCGTTTTCGGTGTTCCAATTACCGGTCCATTACTCATTAATTATCATTATAATGATCATCTCGATTTACCGGTCGATCAAAAGACATGAAAGAACTTAAATTTGAATTATGACACGGTGTTTGATGGGCATCGGAAATTGAAGTAAAAAAAGAACAGTTGAAAAATAATCACAAGACTTTTCTTGCCTGCTATTTTTTTTTTTTCTTCTCATTTCTTTTCTGTCACTCATTGTAGGCAACTCGTCGTAAAATTTTTCACTACCATACCCTAGGTTCCGCAAGTTCTTCCAGTAGGTATACTCGCGAGAAGAAAAACGAGATAAAATTTTTACTCCTACACACACCCCCCATCGGATACCAACCACCACCTCCGGGCTGGGTGTGCGCTTGATCTACACCACTCCCGTTATTGACTCGCTCCAGATTCCTGACGCTACGGCAGTACCTAGGCGTGAGTTATATTGAAGCACATTTTCAAATCCTGCTACCGGAATTTCTACGTAACGATGCTATTCCAGATTCTCACCAACATTGCCTCGAGTTTACATCGTGACATGTATGCGTATAGGAAATACCTTCGCGTTATAAATGCAGTAAAAGCTTATATAAGAACATAGATTACCGTGTGTTAAATAATGCGACTCGATGAATTTTCGGATTTGATAATAGTTATTCGACAGGAAACTTACCGATACAGAATTTAACTTTTTCTCTCCCGTTCTCGGAAGAAAATCAAAATTCCTCTACATTGACCCGAAAATGTTATCGAGGGTATTTGAGTTCCGGTAAAATTTCATGCATTGCTTTTCAAACCATATGAGGTTTTCATCGACTAAAACTTCCTCGAGACACTCGTCAGACAGCTTCTTAATATTACCTGGACAGTAAAATATTCATTCGCGTATGACCTGATCTAACCCCATCGGATTCCTGCAATTTCCAACAGTTTGATTACATCGTAAAAAGAAAGATAACCGATTAGAAAAATGGAATGTCTCTTAATTGAGACAACTACTATTTACATTGACTTCATTTCAGATATCTGGAATGTGAAGGTCTGAAGGTTTTCCGGTATGATAAATCAGAAAGTTACCCTTTGATTAGAGCCTAGATACAGCCATCTGTGTATCACTGCGAAGTTGACTGATGTCTCTTATCATGCTTATACTTAATTGTTTATATACAAATAGCCTTGTAAGTAACGAGGAGTGACTTACTGGTTAAAGCGGAAGCTTCACCGATGCTGAAAGTAGTTGGTAAACACACACGGAATTCGGTTGTGCATGAAAACCTCAAGTTGATTTTGAAACTGCATATATTTGTATAACGGTACGAACGAAATTCTCGGTATATGTATACGTACCAAGTTGAAATTACTGCAGTCGATTCCTGCAAAGTACACGAATCCTCATCAAAAGCGTGGTGGAAGGAAAGGGGAAATTTTTACCCTTGCGCATACGTTGGTGACTGCAGATAAATATCGATGTAGAAAATCAACTGTAAACGTCACAAAAGGTGGTTCTGATGACAAATGAATAGCCTGCACCCCGCGTTTCTATAAATATATATCCGCAACTGCAGGTAAAGTGTGAAAATGCACGTGCAGACAATATCATCTATGCCTCGGGGAAGACCTATTGAACCAGTTATCGGTAAAAAATATGCTTCAATGGATTTCCAGTCGAGTTTGTACGTGTTGTATGTGAAGACAGGGACGCACTTCGCTTGTCAATCACATACCGTTTTCAATATTTTCAAATCGAAATTCACGTGTGGTTTCAAGATAAAATTTGAAATCTCACCATTTTACATTCACGAAATGGAAAATAAATTCTTGACGCGCTGATCAAAATTTCAGGTGCACCTCGATGATCCCATATTTACGCACTTTCTAGACACTATGATACAGCTTGATACAATTTATACGATAATTGATGCAAGGGATCCATAAATTTGGCCCAACTGGTTCGAGCGCATAAAAAATTCTCACCCAAGGTACGTACACGAACATGACGTGATAAGTTGTCTGTCAAAATCTACCGAATAGATGAGATAAAATTTCATGCTATTTCAAGAGTGTTTTTCAACTTTTCCCATATCACTTTTGAAAGTAAAAATGGTACTCAGCTGGTTATGGACGATCCACGTATAATTTAGTGTTTCTTTACTATGCATCGGGTATGGCTTGAAGTAGAACAAACTCCGGTTGCAGGTGACTATTTGCTACCGATATAATTTCTCCTATCAAGCAAGGCTTCCAGTTTGGAAATGTTAACGGGTCAAAGGTCACGCGTATATATGTTTTATTAGGTTGTGTGAACGGTGGTGTTAATCCATGCGAGACCATCTGGTAAAATGGTTAGTGTTTACCAGCGACGCCTGACCTCGAGGCAGGATGGGGATAAAATATAGCTCGCCTGATGGTCCGAAATGGTGCCGGTGGTACCGGGCGAATAGTATAAGCAGGATGGAAGGTGGAAGGGGAGGGGCAGAGTGAAGGGAGATAGGAAGTCGAGATGGAAGATCGAAAACGAAAGGGTCTAGGTCTTCGAGTAAGCCTGCGACCCCTATTTGTCCAAGAGCCAATTTCGGGTAGGGTGAAAGAAAAAAAAATATACAGAAAAAAAAGCTTTTTCGCTAGGCTATTACCTAATAGATGTGCCTGTAGTCAACGATAGCAATAATACTCGTAAATATATCTGGAACAACTATTGTACGTATTGAGTT
Source organism: Athalia cordata (assembly GCA_963932425.1). NCBI lineage: Eukaryota > Metazoa > Arthropoda > Insecta > Hymenoptera > Athaliidae > Athalia > Athalia cordata. The sequence continues at coordinate 29,334,582 of OZ010626.1, read as the reverse complement.
AATTGCATTACTCTGTATGGGTCAAGCTTATGTACGTCAATCGAGTGGAATCGAAAAAACAAACGTGGCTTACCTCGAAGCCTGAAAGACCCAACGTCGTTATATCCGATGACAAAACATAAAATGAATTCGACGTCACGGTATAGGGATGATGAAAGATTTTAGAACTATCCTTCGTGCGTCAGTACGGAGAAAATAGAACTAGTCGCCGTTCCCGTTCAAGTAAATTATCCTGATGTTTAAAAAATATTTTTATTCGTTTTCACCGATTGATCGGATAGGCGAGTCAATTAATTCTGTTGATTCGATAATATGTTCATCTTTGGTAATAGAAACTGTATCGGTAGTGGTACCAACGCCCCAACCAACTGATCAATCTCTGGCCTTTGCTAGGTTTGTAACCAATTTCCAGAGCATGTATTACAGATACATGTAATTTCCACAGTTGAATGATCAAAATACCAATTTAGTTGATGATCGTCACCTCGGATATCATACTTTTAGGTTTCATAACCGTCAATACAGCCAGTTTTCATTCGACAAGGTATGTCGGATGATCCTCGCTTCGTGGAAAGTAAAATATAATGAATTAACTAGTAACCTTTAATCATTGATCCACAGCCGGTTCAAGGCACATCAGCAAGCGGAATTACTTCAAACAAATTTCCAACCAAATCAACGAACGCATCTCAAAGTTTCTTTTTTTTCTTCCTTTTTTTTTTTTTTATATTTCACAGAGCCTGTGATTCGTATGATAAAAACCTCAGCCCATTCGTTTTATCATATGATTACTTTTTTTCTTTTTGTACACAAAATATACATAAATCGTATACGTTCAAATACCATTCACTTGATATCACAATGAGAAAATTGTTACAATTTCAACGAAAAAGTCGCTTCTGACAAAGAATATTTATTTTCAATTTTTCTCATATCTTTGTTTGTAGAAAATATTTTTCATATTCAACGAAACTTGCAAACAGCGATTCACTAATTTTTTTTTTAATTGGTGTTCTCGGTAACTCGCGTTCGTAAATTAATTGCAGAATTTTTTCTAAAAACGTATCAGCATTTGAAAAAGTCTTTTGCAAAATACCGTGTTGAATGTAATTCACAATATACTGATTTAAATATGATCAGAGTAAAAGTTTCCAATATTCTTGACCAAGAATACAACGGAAACACGTGCGCGTAAATAAATTGGAAAGGTTCGATATCTCCAAAAAATTTATTCATAACACGGAACGAAATATGTTATAGAATTCATACGATTTATCGTCGATCCCTACAGGTGACGTATCTTTCATAACATATCGCCGTAAAAATAAAAGAAAATCAGAAATTGAAGATATCATATTGTACCGTGAGTACGTTACCCGGACGCAATTAGAGACAAGTTCACCAGACAAACATGGTCTGTTGTCGGAAATTGGCTGATTCGATTTCGTACAATGGATCAACAAAGTCATCTTGAGAGTTTCTACGGCCACTGAACTGGAGCGAAACAGCAGGCAACGTGTCAGCTGTAATACTTTGAATAGAAGTTCAAATGCAGTCGTGCGAAACTAACAATAAGACAGTACGAACACAGTACGAAGTTTGTGCTCAAAGTGGCGTATAACCGTCATATCCACGTTTCCTAGTAGGATGTTGCACTTTGAAACTTGGAACAAATTCCCCTCACGAACATCCGCCGCGTTGGAGTAACATGAAAATTTTAACAAAATAAATATCTTTTAACGATCAATTAGTAGATTCGATATTGTTTCTAAAAAAAAAAATGTTTACACGTAGCTAAATTTACAACTGATTGTTCATTCACACGCGGTATGTTGGACGAATTTTACATCGAATCAAACACTGGGCTTTCAAATATTTTTTCTGAAAGCTATCGAACGAACGTGGACAGTATTTTTTTTTTTTTTTTGGTCGCTAGTCATAAATTCGTATCGTACGCTTAATTAGAGATAGCAAATTTACATAGTCATGATTATCAGACTCAAAATGCAAGATGATGGAAGTTAAAGTTTAAGTTTAAACTGATTTAGAAGGAAGAGTTTCGTCTGAGATAAGATTGAACACACAATGTTTTCAACGAATAATAACAAGTACCGGAGTGTGAACAGTGTAGCATAAACCAATGGAGGTAAAGATTTTCACCTGATACTGGAGCATGCATATTTGCCCTGCACTTCTCGCTCCATCCGGATATACAAACACGCCTGAAGGAACTTTCTTCAAAAAAGTTACATATTGTAGATCAACGAGGAAGTTAAATATTTAGCTTCACCTCGGCCTCTGGGAGGTTCCCAACTCTCGACAAAAAAAAAACGACCTTTCAAACACACTGCAGTAACTATGAAGAAAGATTCTACTTTATAGATATTACGGCGAACTCTTTCTCATTTCAGTTGTCAAAGTGCCAAAAATTTAACTTCTCGCACGACTGAGCTAAGAAATTTCAGAACTGCAACCATTCGATATTAATCTGACTTCAATACGGAAATAGAATATCGTATTTACGCTTTCACAGATCGTGAGAATATTTTTTTCTTTTAATTCTAGAATGCTGAAGACTGTCTCGAGATTGTTTGTTGGCTCGCATCGATGTAGTGAGTAAAATCGATCGGCCGAGTTTAATGGAGTCGAGATTTTAAAGTATAGTTTTCAACTTACTCGTTCTTTTTTTTCACTCTATAGGTACGTACCTACTTCCTTGGAGCGGCAAAAAAAACGGAATTTTTTATTTTATTCACGACTCTTGATCTTGTCAATATCGGGAATTGCGTTCGAAGCAAACTTTGTCAGACACGATTTACACAAGTTTCACCGTCAACAACTCCTCGAACTTTTTGAACGCCAACCTTTTCTCCCGCTTCAACTACACTCGATCGAATATCTAGCCAGCAGAAATTTTCAGTCCTTCTCACAAATATGTGTACGTACATACTCAAAAGAAAAGTTTTACACTTCAGGTTCGTAATCGATTGCAGGTATTTAATATCGTGTACTACAAGTCCACTAAAAAAATTATATTTTTCAAATACTACGCTATTTTCAAAAACTTTTCTAAAAATCAATCCTTACTTATGGTTCTATATTTCGTGTGAAATTGACCTCCTTCGTTGCGGAGGCCTTAAGCGATTGATTTTCCATTTTCCCCCTGAGATTACCGCGGTAAATGGGTTCTCGGTCAAGCATACGATATAGGCGGTAGTACGATGATTGACCTATTGTATTAACCCCTTGGCTGTGGAGCGTTTGAATAATGATGCTGTTTGATCTATTATACGAGATGCATTGTCGGAGTTCAACAGATCTGACCGTTGAACCATATCGCTAACGAATCTCATTTGTCTTATGTATATTGCACGTACCTTATATACCACGGCTATTTCTCACCCATTTAAAATCTATTCCGAACAATTCGCAGTTATTCAGGTACCCAATTATATCTATGGAAGTTAGATAAATTCGTTACAGCGTACATATCGTACTGACAAATGAAATTGCGATATGCCATGTTTTACGGTCTGTATGTATATAACATGTACATATATATGTGCATGAAATTCGCGCGATAAATTGTAGAACTTTAAAATTAATCACCCATTCCATCTCTTATACTGGGTTTGAATTCCAGAAGCCGCGGAACTCGACTCACGCGGGTGCAGCTTCTAGACTTTTATACCGAACTAGTTACGAGCCCTCCGTTAGTTTAAATTTAATCCGGTACAGAAGTGAAAAACAAAGAAAAAGAAATAAAAAACGAAAAACAAAAAGGAAAATATAGAACGCGTATTACAGTCTCGTTCAGAGAACTTGTGAAGCGTATTAAACATTCTATAACACGTGTATAACGCAGTATTCGCGTACCATACCAGCTGTATCGTTAATCCATGCGAACAAATTGATGTTTCAACCGACGTTACGCCCAGGTATTGTTATATTTGTGGTCACAACCATCGTGGTGTACGAGACCATACGGTTATGCACGAGGGGGTTTAAGTAATCACGTTAAATTATACGATTCAAAATTAATAGCAAATATCCCAGGCCCTCAAAATTATATGGCACAATTTTCCGTCGCAAGTATAATCAACCCAATGTCACACGGACATATACATATATGTATATATATATACCACTATACTCGTTGTAATTATGCAACGTGTGGTTACCGCCGACGATAAATGATTTAAAATACAATATTCATCAATTAACTTTCAAATTTACCGATGCAAACAAGGGTCGTGTTTGGGGTGAGAGAGAGAGAAAAAAAAACGGTAAACGTTACCCATTTCGGAGATCTCCGTATTTTTGTCTTTTGAACTCTTCCGAACTCTTCCGAAATATTTGTTCTCTTATTCCAGTACGCCCCGATTTTCCTTAATCTTTCACTCTGAACTTTCGGGCTTATATTATAAATCCAGACGAAGGCACGAAAGCTGCCGCAAACCACGAAGGGGTGTTTGGAAAAGTCTATCGGGGTGGCTTTCGAGTTCGAAAGCGAAAAATGGAAATACTTCCGGGTAGGTACTGAAGACGGGATATTTATCCAGATAGTAGCGTATGAATTTCGTAAAAAAATTTAACGTTCTTTTTCAGACTTTGTAATATCGCCACCCTCTTGCATTGGAGTTTTTTTTTTTTTTCATCCCGGTTCGTTTGTCAAAAGACAAAATTCTGTGTCACAAAAAAAAAACAAGGAGAAAAAAAATGCGAGATATGTGCACGGTTGTTTCTTTTTTTTTTTTTCATTTCTCTTACTTCCAGAAAATTTCACTATCTGGGAGGTTCTTAACGGTAAGCCTCTCACTTTATTTTCTTGAGATGTACGAAGATGGCAAGATACAAAGGGATTCATTCGAAGAAATACGTTTCGCTATTCTCTTTACACTTTCATCAAGCAATTACGTCCGTATGTACAGCTGTGTTCCGTGAGGTTATATGCCATATACGACGAAAAGGCAGTCCCACGTGTGTGCAACTCGAAAACATGGAACAAAGCATCTTGGAAGCTCAAAGAAGCACGTAGCCTAGTGATTTGGACCACACGCGAAAGCTTCGCTTTTGCATGTATTGCCAAGATTATTGGAATCTCTTTGCTCTCAAAATGGTATTTCCAACGGAATGAATATCCGAGTTGCAGGCAAATGAAAGTCGTTCTATGTGCGGACTACTTTGCATATTTCAGATGAAATGTGAGAAGAACGAAATACGTGAACGTGCAACTTCATCCCTAAGAAAAATAAAGAAAAAAAACAAACAACAAAAAACGAACAGATTTCATTTCGGTGGAGGTCGAGAGTAACTTTCCATTATTCGTGTATCTGGATTCCTCGCTTTTCTGTTTAAACATAAAATCGCAATTCTACGGTGCCACAAGGCACATTTTTCATCTTTTATTTAGTTCCAGATGAATATCTCACCTACCTGCAACGTCCGGATGCCGAAGAACTCCATGAGCATCAATGACTCGATTTGTTAACTCCTTTGACCTTCAAAAATTGATTCAGAAGTGGCGGAATGATCGATTCGATTGGACACAACCGATACTTCAGGTAGTTAAACACATGAGCTACAAGTGGAAAATTAGATCAGAGTAGTCAGATAATATGACAAACAAAAAGGAGCAACGGAAATATAAATTCACCTGTAAGTTTTTATCGTAACCAATAATTTACCTTGATTTACATCATCGTTTATTAACACATCTGTGAAAAAAAAAAAAAAATTCGACCATTCGTCAAATGAATAAAATTACAGGTTAAATTTTATTTTCATGGTTGGGATGATTCGTGTGAAAAATTTTCTGCAGTTCGGTATATACATGTATATATATATATATATGGTCATGTAAAACAATACGTAATTTTTTTTCTCGTATGGATACGTATATCAAAATTTGACAAAACAATCCATGTAACACTCGCACATTTCATTTGGCAGCCAACGAACGAATTTTGAAATAGGTCGTGAACGCGAATCGTTCTCAAATGTCGCAGATCCGTTTTCTTTTCGTTGGTACAGTATGATATTTAATGTGATTTTTATTCAACACATCAATAACATCCAACATCTTACGATCTATCCTATATCACAATGTTTGATAAAATATTGAAAACTTCAATTAATAATATGTTCTTGACAACAGTAAATTATCGATAGTTACTTCATATGAAATTCTTTTCTTTTTTTCCCTTCCTTATTATGACGCAATCTCGATATCATTACACCTACGTATATGTATACGCGTATACGAATTTTAGTTAATTTTTTGAACACGAGATTCAAATATTATTATTATAATTATTTGTTCTGTTACTTTACAAAATGTACCCACTACTCGTTGTCTGCTAACCAGGAGTACCTTATTATCTCAATATATTTCATTTTTTTATTATTTCGAAAGTTTCAAATTACACGTACGTTATACAAACGATCGTTTAATTAGATGAATTAATTACAAACACTATAATTTGGTTCATGAAAGTCTTGTTAATTATATGACAATTATTTAATCCGCACTAGAAGTTATTACACCGCGTGATTTGATGATCAACGGCTAAGCGATCTATACTAGATCAATTTTCCTTTTTTTCTCTAATTATACACATCCGTTCGTTAAAAATCTTTCTGCAGGAAGAATCTCAAATATTGCACTTCTTTCGATTAAGTGATACACATTTTTTTTTTTTTTTTAATAATTCAATTTTATTTACATTATTCACAAAAGTCAGGTGTCTTCAACACGACTATACCCACGTGCAATCAACGAATAATTTATTTTTGCTATGTTCCAAGTCTGCATTATCATATTCTAGAAAAAAAGTATGGATTACCAGATTCTTTTGCGGTCCATTAAATGCGAGCAAATATATAGACACCTGACAACGTTATTTGGTTCGTTTGCAAAAATTTATTTAAATCTTATAGACTAGTGACGTGTCGTTCATAATTCACTTCTTCTTTTTTTAATTTTAATATTTTTCTTTTCTTTTGTTCAATAGGTATCCGAGTGATATGTACAATATTGTGCATTTATTTACAGAGCTTCTATATACTCACTATATAATTCCATCGTAAAATGCATTTCCCCACTCACAGGAGTGGCCGATTGAATCATAGTTATTACTAAATGATTTTTTGTTAATTAATTTTTTTTTCCCCCCGTATAAAAAGATAGTGAAATTTACAATCGAGTCACAGATTTAACTTGCACCAAAATAATTATATGGAACGGTATTCTCACGTAGTGCAAGATCTTCGGCTCTTCTATGTCCACTGAGTACAGTTCTCCATTGAAACGCATACACCGTAGATTCTAACAGATTATAAAACACTCTGATCACTAAAAATTGAATAATTAAGGACTCACTTTGCCTGATTTTTCGGTGTGCAGGGCAGAATTTTTTCTTTTCGAACGATTATTTTAGAAAATCGACCAAAGAAATGCAACAACCGGAAGTAGAGTAGCCGCCATTTTGTCACCACTTCCATGATGCATCGCAGCTGGGTGTTCTTCTGAAACAAATGCCACGCTATAGTTTTACCCAAACGTATCGTATATGGGATATTCCACGCGAAACCGACAGACCCGTGAACTTCGACCTCTTCGTTTTGACTCATTACTTTTTCCTACGTAATGCGACCAAAAAAAAATTACACGTATCTCGTACTTTCCCGATTCTACTCTTGATTTTGAGAATACAGAATTTTGAAATTTTCACTTTTTCTTTTTCAGCAATATTTTACCAACCGTTAGCTCGAAAAATATCGGTCCTATCTGCGAAGGTATGAAACAGAATTTATTGATAATTGAACGGCCTTTTTGAGGGTTATTTTTTCAAAATTTTTCAGTCATCCCGAACCCGTATCTTATGCGAATAAATATCAAAAATCCGTTTTTTCACAAAAAGGCCGCTCTCGGTTAATTTGAAAAACATTACCAAAATACCTTGGGAACAGACGAAAATTTTGAGACCAAAACGAAGATGGTTTGACGATTAGTTCAGAAGTTACAGTCACTTGAAGATCAGGATCCGCCGATACTTGGCCAAAAGAAATGTCGAGTAAACAAGGGAAAGGGTAATGGAAAAACAATGACCGTGTTTTAAAAACTTTGAATTTTTTTTTCACATCTCGACGCGGAGAATAAATATCATGTATGAATACCGGATAATTCATTTAGAAAGACGGTAAGATATTTTTTTGAACACATGCATGAAATCGGCCCTTTTTCTCGCATGTAAAGTGGATGGGAAATTGCTCATTTCTCGCGTGGACTTCATTACCTCCCTAGGGCAAAAATTCATTTTCCCTTTCTTCCCTATCTATCTTTTTCGTAATGAAGTGCGGAAAAGGATTTCACCTGGAAAAGGATATTACCTCCCTAGAAAGGAAAAATCATTTTCCGCACTACTGAGGGAAGATACTTTTCCACACTAATGACGAAAGTAGAGTAAAGCATTTTTTCACTTTCCACACTAGTGACGAAAGTAAAACTTTACTTTTCACACTAGTGACGAAAGTAAAGTAAAGCATTTTTTCACTTTCCACACTAGTGACGAAAGTAAAACTTTACTTTTCACACTAGTGACGAAAGTAAAGTAAAGCATTTTCCCTCACTAGTGTGGAAAAGTCACTAGTGAGAAAAAATGCTTTACTTTACTTTCCACACTAAGCGGATCCTGATCTTCAAATGACTGTAACTTCTGAACTAATCGTCAAACCATCTTCGTTTTAGTCTCAAAATCTTCGTCTGTTCCCAAGGTTCGGGATGACTGAAAAATTTGGAATAAATAACTTTCAAAAAGGCCATCCAATTATCAATAAATTTTGTTGTATACTTTCCGACGATAGGACCGATAATTTTCGAGCTAACGGTTGGTGAGATATTGCTGAAAAAGAAAGAGTGAAAATTTCAAAATTCCGTATTCTTGAAACCAAGAGTAGAATTGAAAGAGTACGAGATACGTGTAAGTTTTTTTTGTTCGTATTACGTAGGAAAAAATAATGAGTCAAATCGAAGAGGTCAAAGTTCACAGGCTTGTCGGTTTGGCGTGGAATACCCCATATGTTTAATCGTGCATTGTTCTGACAAAATAAGGGAAATATGAATAAAAAATAAATAATAAATAATTCTCTGCTTTGTAATCATCCGGTTGAATAATCTGTTTTTCATTTCCTTTGCCACAGCAGATAATTATTTTACCAAACTGAAGGTGTAAGAAAGTTTACTTTGTTGGCTTCGCAGACGATAACAGCTTGAAGGTATTTTGGAGAATTGTAAGGCTCGACCAAATAATCAGAATGAGGTGGTCTAGGTCAGGTGGGGCTTGATTTCGTTCTTATTCACTGTGACCTGAAGGCCTAGACTGAAGTGCCTGTGGGACTCATAGTCCTATTGAGAGATAATTCAGCGCCTCAAACCTGCGACCGAAATGTTTGCGAGGATGATTTCCATTCATTGTCAGTATAATAATCAAGACGCGGGTAGCTGTTCACGGCAGTACCACGAAATGAGTATATGTCTGAATAATAACGGACGTCCCTACAGTTAACCATCATGATTAGCTCCACATCAATGTAAGACCCTAAACTGAACCTCGTTTTTTAATTACGCTCGTGGATTGCAATGATAATTGGAGGATCACCGTTGCGGGTGGTGTATACATATACGTGCGGCCTTGCTTTTGGAATCGCTTTACAATTCGTGAACTAAATTTCGGAACATTTTCACCCGCTCAAAAGCAAAGTTTATTTCTTGAACAATGGTCGTTCGTATTTACGGTGAAAGATTCGTTGTAACCAAGGCACAAAACTCATACCAGTTCATTACGTCACGGTCTGTTAGCAGTGTTACAGTGGCACAGTTAATTTACATTTTAATTCGTCAAAACTTGCAGCTTAAAATGCCGAGGGGTAGCAACGGTCCTCATTTCGGGTCGTTCGTTAGCCGGTCTGTTCAGCATTATGAAACCCTGAGGGTTCTCTTTTCTGGCATCATTATTTCGAAACATGGTGTTGAGTAGAATAAGAGAATCGATGGCATTGTTTAAAATGGGTACCAATAGTTGTGACGGAGTGGAATTTATATGAAAATTTTGAATCGGAGACAAAAAAAATTGTCTCACCGCACCAGAAGATTGTGATGACATTTGAAAAAATATTTTGATGAATGACGATGCAAAGATGTATATTTTAACGAATAAATTTCGTCAACCCAATATTGCCAGTTGTTTGATTAACGACAGAGGTAGTAGCCTGCCCCATTTATGAGAAAACGAATACGTTGATTTTATTTTACTGCAGGTATTCGGAGTTTCAAAAAATTTTATCTATACTGGAAATCACAATTTTTATTTTCGTTTTTTCCCCAACAATCCATCCGTATCGGTTGATAGAAAAAATATGAAAAATACTGCTCGTTAACAAGCCGAAATGTTTGCCCATTCAAACGGTACGAAATTGTTCGAAACTTGTGCGTTTAAAAACTCGGTCTGGAATCAATCAGGAATTATATTCAAAAATAAATGTCCCTTTCGTCCCATATGTTCGTGCGTATTGTGATTCAGATTAAAATTCCATATCTTCGTATATCGTGACGCAATATTTCTTACCGTTCAAAATGTGGACCCTGATGTTAGTAGGATTAGCGTTGCTGGGTGAACACGTATAAAGACCAGAGTCATTGAGGATTGCCTTTTGGATAAGAAGACGACTGGAAGTCACTGGGCCTTTTTCCGTTACTAGGCTGATCCCCCCTCTTGGTGAGTCAAAGTTAATCGCCTGTGGGCAACGAGAGAAGGAAAATTTTACCATACGCTCAATCATCTGGATTCATCCTACGTGTGCTCCACACGCGACACAACCCCAACGGACATATTCCGCCGAGTGAACCAAAAAAAAAAAAACATACCGAACCCCGTCGTATTCAAAGTTTAGCAAAACTTAGTTGTATAAGTAGCCTGAAGCTCTTTCGATTATTCGTTATTTTTTTAATTTTTTTTTTTTTTTACCTATCCTTTACATTTTACGTTATATACCTACTACATTGGAATATTCTGTATTTTAAATCTGAATGCCGTGTAATTGCCCTTTCGCCGTTTACAAATCACGTTCCACTTGTCTGTATGTATGGGAAATTGAACATGAATAAAAATTTACATAAAATTTTTCCGAATGATATTAAAGCCCGCCAATTGTTGATTTATTCAAAATGTTTCTAACGTAAAATTGCGTGAACTTTATTATTCTGTTCAAAAATGAAAAAAGAAAAAAAAAATGAAAAAATCTCATAAACATGTTACGAAAATTAAAGTCTCAACTTTAAGCTACTTGTATAATTTAGTTCGATGCTATGAGGTGTGGCTATGTTGGCTGAAACAAAATAAAAGCACGTAAAGTTTGTTAAACTTTCTCCGGAATTTTAATTCATTTCTGTCAGGTACCCTAGCACCAACCGAGAAAAAGAGAAAGAAAGAGAAAAAAAAAGAGAAAGCAATAAAGAATTTTACATTGTTGGAACATATTTTTAAACTACTAACTCACGATGAAAAAGTTAAAGAGAAAAGGAACAAAAAAATATCGTGCAACTCGGAACATCCGTAAATTGGAAGCGAATGTAAATCTATCACCAGACTTATATCTGTACGTATGCTAAGTTCACCATACATGCAATACGTATATATCCACAAAGTGACATGACAGCTATAAATCCACGAATTACCTCGCGGTTGTGGCTCCAGATCATAGTCGGTGGTGGTTCCGGAGCAAATTTGACGTGACACGTAAGGTTAATGGTGCTTCCCTTATTGATAAAGAGATCAGGTCCTCCAATGATCTCAGTGATTGGTTCTGAAATCAAAAGAAAACAAAAGAAATCGTACAAGAAAAATTCTTCCGTAATTCATCTGTGGATCACGTATAACCACAGATTAGAAATGTCGGATGATTTCATTTCTGGTTTAGAAACGTCTAACGTATTCCAAGAAAATAGCCCGATGCTATTCCTGGCGGCAGTATGGGTTCTTTATCTTTCCACTTGTCGCTTTTTACTTGTTTTCCGCCGTTATTCAACCAGCGTGAACTCGCGAGTCAACTTGAGTTATCTATACGGTATTCGTTTCGCGAGCCTTTATGCTCCCCTACTAAACTCTCCAGAGAAACAAACAATAGTCTACGTTTATCGCGTCAACTTGACGGATTTCAACCGAAAACTTTACCTTTAACCCCGCATCTCCTCGCCCTTTGGTGGAAACAGCGATTATAGACACCATCGCTCGGATTTTTCAGTGTCAATCTCAAAGTTCGGATAAATTTACTGTAGAGATATGCGACCTCCCCTCCCTTCCCTCTCCCCGTGACTTGTGCTGAAATCGTCTGATCAGATACACCTTCAAATGTCTACCTACCTCATCCGCTCTGCTATTCTGTCAATCGTTATTTTTCGTCCAATTTACAAATTCCGACTGGAGGCCCCTGCGTTTAATTCTGTACAGATTCGAATCAGTGGTGCAAGAAACCACCGCATTCGGTTATTGATTTTACATATGTCGATTCATTTTGATAGAAATCGAAAAAACCGGAAGATACAAACGGTCATAGATTTTGGAACGAATAACAAGGCGATTCTTTGAACATGAGTAAATCAAGCTTGTCCTGAATCACTTTAGAATTATTTCGCATGAGATTTCAAAAGTATTTCCGTGAAGTTTTCGTCACCGATGGTTGGCGTTGAATTAGGCCACTCGGTTGTGAAACTCTTTGCTTTGTTATCGAGAAATAGTTGGTTGGGTAGGTCCGTAACGTACTCCGGATCGTGGTTGGAATGAAGAAGCGGTTTACCAGAGACGGTGTATGCCAGGAAGAGCTAATATTTCACTGGTAAAGGTACGCGGCGTGAACATTTTTGAAAGTCCAATCGCGCACGTGGTTCCCAGGTTAACTCCTTCCTCCTCACATGTTCGAACTATATTTTTCACGACAATCATTATCAATGCATGTGGCACACATGTGGACCATGAATATTCATTCCATGTACTTTCCGCGATCGAAGCTCAAGCTTTTTCCCTGTTACGTCGCGATCTGCTTAGTTTCCTCTTATCCTACTCGATCCACAAATTTTTTGAATAATCCTGGATAATTTTTTAACTGAGGAATATCTCCGGAATCAGTTCGGTGAACAGCATCCATGGTTGCGACTCATCGATTGTTTGCAAGAAATCACAGGTGCACGTTTTGTAGCCCAGAAACACATCACGTATTTTGGATATATCAAATCCTTCCAATACGTAACATGCAAATGTGACCACATCAGTTAGTCTAGAGTATAACATATCTCAAAACCATAGATAAGACGTAGCAAGGCTGGTACTGTAGTGAGCAGGAGATGAGGGATGTAGGAGGTCACCCGGGACATATGAAGGCCAAATAGGGTGCAGAGGAGCACATATACAACGTTCAGTGGGGCCCAAGAGGATGACATTAGCTACGGGCGCACGAACGGCTGTGAACCTGCCGTATAACCAAACGCATTTACTACTACAACGTGATACGTAGGTATCGTTCGCAGATACATGTACAGTATTATACAGAGGGAGGTCGGAAGACAGAGGGAAGGGGTGTCTGCAGGATATGAAGGTGGGTTGAGGGATAAATCGAGAGTGTAACTGGGAAGTACGAGCCACATATGTTACGCTTCATATCGTCAGGGTCCTCGCAACGCCGGTTGGCCCCTCTCGCTTCGTCTATTCCTGGGCGTAACCAGGATAGGGGATGAGCATTCCTTGGTCGATAATAACCTTCCGTTCGCGCCATTACCGATCGAAATTAATTACAGCCAAATGTGCTCTCGGGTACGATTCTGTTCTGGGTGGGTCTAGCTGAGGGTACCCTATCTACTTCTGGGTACGTCCTATTTCGAATGGTACTGCCTTCTACTATAAAGGGACTCTAGAAACTGCTGAACAAGAGTCGTTACCACAAAGGACTACGGCAAAGTAGGTACCCTCACTCTAATGTACAACGTTGTAACATCGGACCTGGAGTTTTCAAGGAAAAACAAAAGAGAAAGAACACGAAGGCAATGATTCACCAGGTGCACACCGCCTAAGTTACCCCCATTCGGTTTCAGGTTCTTGGAAATTTAATCAGCTACAACGAATGGAAAGATCTCTTAGTGAATTCATTTTTGACATCAACAAGACGATTGGAGCGTGATGGATATTTTATTGCAGAGACAACACAGTGAACAGATATTTTCTATCTGACCATAGAATCGTCGGTATCAATTTCTCTATTTTGGATAAAATGACCGGAACGATCTTGGCTATACGCCAAAACCAGAAACCAGTTTGCGCCGTATTGAACCGATGTACCTTTAATTTAAAGCTCTAGCTTTAATCTTCAACCATTTGGAAATACATTGGCACCAGCGGTCCGGTGATATTTATCATGCATCATCCATCATCGAAACGTACCGCAAGCTACGGTATTTTAAAAACAAAGATGATCAAAATTGTAAAGTCGTTGAATTATAGATGGTCAATTACATAAAACCTAACACAGTGTCCAACTATTCCCGGTCTGATGCCCTAGATTTGTTTCGAATAATACTGAGGATATAATACCCATATATCTAGTCGCGATTGCTGTTTTCATTATGTTTACAAAAAAGGTTGCTGAGTTTTTGCGGGGTGTGCAATGATCAAAATTTCCGAACAGCATTACGATTCTTGGGTCCTATACACTTACGGATATCTCTTGTTTTCCGCACCTCAGACTAATGTAAGCGACTTTAAAGTCTGTGGTGACGTAATACAGTGGCAAGGGTTGAGGAAGGAAAGGGTTTGCCTTGCAGCAAAATTTGACCATACCATACCTTACAAGAAGTTTATGGACTCGCAGTACCTCGGTACCTCGGATAACCTGGTTTACGATGAATTCCAAACTGTTCCGAGCATCCCTATTCTGGATTACACTTCGTTCACCAATTTTGCATCGGAAAAATCCAATGATGAATAGAAATGTAGAATACTTCGAAATTTTCCACGAGAAAAGGAACGTTACATCGACGTCGATTCGGCTGTAGCGAACAGGTTCCGCGTGTCATTGAAAATTTAATGTTATTTTCATCAGACTGGCTTGAAAAGATACCACCGTTCACGTGATATCAATGTTACATTTTCCCTGATGAAAAAGAAATTTGAATTCCAACGCAATAGGAATATCCAATTTCATGTTCGATCGTAATTTTTGCTATTCTACAGTAATTAACACCGTAACAGTATATCCATATTTTGAAAGAGTAGCGCAAAGTTGAATGGGCTTACAATATTACGTCGTGATTTTATCTGTAGTGTTCCAATTACCGAACCTGGGAATCGGGCTCATCACATTTCAGATAATTTGGCGATAACTCCAGAGGATTATTTTTCTCTGGAACACTTACATGGCCTGTCGTAATTGAAAATACAACTTTGTTCTATCATCATTTATTTCCCGCAATACCCGAAGCGAATCAACTGACGAGCACATTTTTAATACGGCTTATACACTTGCTCGAACACAGCACAGCGATTGATGTATAATATTACGCTTACGCAATCGTGCAAATAATGATTCTCGCGTAAAGAAAGATTTTAATGAGCGAATATCAGTGAACAAGTATAAGCTGCATAGTATTCGTCGGAATTATGAAGCACTTTAAATTCATTTTCCAATCAGAAAATTGCAGCTATTCTCGTATTCATAACGTCTAACATTTATTATTAGACGAAGAAGATGTGGCAGGCAACTGCTATAAAGTCTAGAAAAGACAAGCTAAAAAAAAAAGAAAGAAAAAAAAGGAAACGAATGAAAAGGCAAAAGCGAACGAAATCAAGAGATGGAAAGAAAGAGAAGTGGAGGTTCAACGAGCTTTCTTATGCGTAGCTTCATTAGCTTCGAGATAATTGGCTTCGCCCGTGACTTGCGTTATCAAAACGTGGCCTGGTCTTTGATGTCGTTGTAATCCACCACGAAGTCTCGATTGACTGGATTGATGAAAGACTTGCAAATTTCGTATTCCACCCAGTTCACCCTGTGGTTAGAGTTACCACCCCCTCCCCCCCCCCCCTCCTTCCTTTCTGCGGGAAACCAATCTTCGATGGTAGAACACCCACCCTCAACATTTGAATAGCCACCGCAATGTGAGAAATTTCAAGAAATATGACCAGCTATTATACCTTTGTTGATATAACCGATGTCTACAACCTGTTTCATTTTGATCCAGATCCCATATTATCACCAATTATTTTATACATGTTGTACAAAGTTATTGGTTCGGTACTGAACCTATAGACCCGTGATTGAGAAATTCCGTGATCAACAACCGGTCAATTTTGTAAATGATTGTAGAAGTAATCGCGTAACGTGTTGGCACGGTGCCTTTTTCCAAGCTCGGTTTAAAAGCCGTATGCATACAACTAATTTCAACTTTCCACCTATCTTGCTGACCTAAATGGATGTTATTGTTATTGACTTACACGGAAAATGGCTAGCTCGTTGACTTGGAAGACCACAGATATTTGGCTTCCTCGCCAAAAACATTCCGCTACACCGTATGCTTTTATACAAAAAACAAAAAAGACATGCGGTTTTATTTCTTCGTTGTGAATATAAAAAGTGACTCTCCGTATTGTAACAAATTTTTTTTTGTTTCAAAGCGAAAAACCGTCTGGACGTTGAAAAAAAAAGTATTATCTAAGTCAACCAAATCAGTTCAGATATTGATTCTTTAAAACTGCAATCGGCCTTTCGTCAACTAATTTTATCATACCCGAACGAGCAGACTGTCACCCATTTCACTCATATCAGTAATATTTTTCGAATAATTCTCTTGTTTTATTATCCTAGTCCAAGACCAGCTACCATGATGGCACGTTCGATGCGATGGCATTCACTCAATCCACATCGATGTCAATTTTTTTTTTTTTTTCTCTGTTCGTACTGTGATGTAATTCATATAACAAGTAACGGATACTGCCAAGTACTAGAACTGACGACCATTCAGGAAAAGGACATATAACTGAAATGTCGCAATTTTTATCCCATTAAGTAGATCGTTTGGCGTTGGAATAGCTGGAATACCGGCCACTACGTAGAAGTGTATAGTACAGAGTCTTTCTGATGGAGTTTACATGAAACTCCCCTTAAATTGTCCGATAAGGTTTCCAGATACCGATGAAGTAGTGCGCTCCACATTGTTCCAGCATTGTTACAACGTTATTCACGTTAAATACGGTTACGAGGAAATTGGGAGGCAGCTTTTACCCGTCCACAAGGAAAAGCGACGCAAACTTACAACTATATGTTGGCTGCACACTTCTTACTATTTATCAACCTGAGTGCTACCGCATTTACAACCAAGACAAAGTAAATCGGACAAACTGCAACGCAGTTCGTTGCTGGCATTTATGATCAAACGCCATAATGAGCTCGGCACACATTAACGTTAGTGATACTAAGCACCACACCGATCAATAACCAGGCTGTTCGTGACAAAGCATCGGTGAGAAAGTTTTTCGCATTATTCTGATGAATCGAATGTCAATTTTTTTTTAAAAAGATCGGAACAATAGCAGCAGTAAAATTGGTCCATACAAATGTTCAGTTGTTATTGTTAGCGCTACTCACCAACAACGGATAAGTAAACTGGATGACCCATGGGCGGTGTAGTCGATATTTGACACTCGTATAGGCCGGAATCCTTCCGTTGAGGATAACGAATTCGGAGAGTCCACTCTTCAGAATGCGGTGAATGGAGTGCCTCGAATCGTTGATCACTCGTATAGGTGTACCGACCAACGGTCAGCAAATGAATGTCCCTATGGCGAACCCAAGATACCTAGAAATCCACGAATTAGATGTCAGATTGATTTTTCATAATTAATTGGGCGGTCATGTGGTACAGACTGCAATCTCATCGTATCAAGTAAAACGTCATCCAAGTATAGCGAGTTCAAGTTTTATTTACTGAACAAATTTTCGTAATCAGAATTCCCTACATAATATTAACATGGAAATCAAAAAGTAATTTCTTGCCAGGTTGATTGAGGTTCTTTTTGAGGACGCCTGAATGTAAGCGGGCTCACCCTATTTCCAAATCGACATCAGAGGGCAAGTATGAAGTATGAGATAATTTGAGAAGCTTGCAGAAAACATTTTGTAATTACACGAAGTGGATGATTACTTAAACTTTTCAGCTAATGTAAAAGAAATGAAAATGCTACCTCTAATTTTCGGTTGGAATGAATTAAGTTTCAAACAATTAATTCCACCCGTTCAGTCGTTCTGCTCAAAGTCTTTTCAAACGAAACTTTGTCGGTAAGAGTTGGAGAGTTCAATGTGCAAAGCTTTCAGCCAACAATTCTGGAAATGCCATTAGCGTTTGATGCGGTGGACTCAGAATTTTGTTACGCCACTAAACTATGGATACTCTGTACAACCGTATACGACACAAACCGCATTGGTTTCGTGTACATGTTTCTCTATTGTAAATCTATACCACCACATACTTACGAATGTATTTACAGCTGCAAGCCGATTGTATGATTGTGAGATTAAGTCTGGTCTGTAGTATGCAGAATTCATTACAAGCCCGCTCAAAGAATATTTCAAAATTTTGTTCATTCCCTTAGCGGTAGGTACCCACTTGATATCTGTGAATACCTTCCTTATTTTGGAACGGTCTTCATTAAAATCGTTTGTGAGAAATTGTGATTCCAGATTTGTGTTTGGCGTCAAATTTGTAAGATTGTAACTGACAGATTCTCAGATTTTTGAGAAAAGCAGTGACAGATACATCAGGAACCTGTACGTTTGGTTCAATGATCTTTCAAAATGAGAAATAATTTTTTTCTCGTAATTAAACGGGAGTGATAACTTTCTTCAATTTTAGAGGATTGCGAATGTGTTGGAAGGATTCCTTATTAAATCCTTAATTTTATTCATAATGTTAGCCTAGAAGTGAATTTATCAGGAAAATACATTATACCTAACGTACGTGTGGCTGAGGTTCGTATAAACGGGAGCCCTGTTTTGCATACAAATGAGCTTTTGGATTAAAACTGTGCTTGTACTTGGTTCTACGACCTCGGTGTAGAAAAAGACGTTCATCCTCTGGTATTTATGAACTGTCGTAAAACCTTCCTGATGTGTTTAGCATGCATTTCATTTTTCCGCTCCAAATGTAATACCCAAGCTCTATGTACGACTAGTTGATGTA
Organism: Athalia cordata; assembly: GCA_963932425.1. Taxonomy (NCBI): domain Eukaryota; kingdom Metazoa; phylum Arthropoda; class Insecta; order Hymenoptera; family Athaliidae; genus Athalia; species Athalia cordata. The sequence continues at coordinate 29,315,309 of OZ010626.1, read as the reverse complement.
TATAGTGCATATAAATCGAGCAGGATATTCACCACATACCAGAGACCACATATGCTACTTTTTGTTTCTTAAATAATATAACAAAATCTCAAACAGTTCCGAAAGAAAAATTACTTTCACCGTAATCCCGCTCATCCATTGATCTTTTTGCCATGTAATACTTCGATTCCAATTGCATTAGAGGAATGTTGAATTATGCTCATCCTAATTGAATATGCGTTCGAAAACCAAGGCTGCTTCGTTTTAAACTGACTACAAATAATAGTAAGAGTTCAAACACGATTATAATTAATTAAAATGGTAAAATTGCCTCGTAATTTTTGTCCAATCAAGCTTGTAAAGCGATTCGCGACTAACATATGAGAGTTCAAAGTGATAATTGAAATGTAATTGCATTTGTAATTTCGTAATCAAACCCTATGACTAATTGTTAATCTGCAGAGTACGTGAAGTGTGTGTAGCAATGTTTTTCTATGTGCCTTATTTTTGAAAATACTTTCGCGTTAATCTGAAATCCAATATACAAAGCAAAAGTTACTTACGCCATTACATGGGCTAATTTGTACCTGGAACTGTTACTTTGTTCTCAACCTTGTTAATTACTTACAACTGAATTTCTATTTGAACACGTTGATCACGTAAACGTTAACGCCGTAAAACAAAGCTCTGATATTAGCCCGCATTGTTGTCGGAACCGAGTTCCAGAGTCACTAGGTCAAACGTGATCGGACGTGAATAAATATCATCCGAGTATTTAGAGATGAAACTAAACGTACTGATATTTACATATAGATAACGTTTCAGAAGAGAGATTGGTAATAGTCAATCGCCTTGACAACGGTTGGAAATGAAGTGTAACATTTGGTGTTACTGTGCGGGGCGAAATGTAGCTTGGGAAACGATATTTTGGTTTACCATTGTGAAAGCGGGACGATTATTTTAGTTATCCAATTACAACCCTCCCCTTAGTAGACCCAGAGTGAAAGTTCATGCTCATTAGCGAGGGCAATGATAGAGGAAGGATGCAGAGATAGCGTCAGTCTAAAGTGCGATTAAGAACTTATAAATCCAACTTTGACTCCGTTGGATATTTCAACTTATTCCATAACACTTGGTATGCAATCATCTCATTATCACTTCCGAATTTAGAGTTTCAACATTATTTTACTGAGATAACAAACTGAGAAATATAAAAAAAAAAAAAAACGAACGACTCACCGTCCGGTTTCCCAGGTTTTTCACCTTGCAGACCAAGTGAACCGTCTTCCCAACGAGTCCTGTGATGTTCGAGTGTACCGTTGTGTCAAAATACGGTCCTGTTCCTGGGGTTGGCCACTCTTCCAGAAAATCTGTCCTAAATCTCCTCGAACCGAAGGTCATTCCGCCTGTGGATTTATAGGAAAACGATTTTTTTATTTTTTGGTTTCTTAAAGCCCAAGAGGATTAAGGTCTTATAAAACTTTTCTTGAAGTTCAATCCGTAAAATTGCAACAGTCAAATTTCGTTGTACGTGTTTTCGCGAGCCATGACATGAACAGTTCGCTAAACTGCACGGACACGATGTTAGAAGTGTTCCGCTTTAAGCTCAACCTTTAACTCCTAGTAAACCATGGATTCCTTAAACTTGGTAGCAGAATTTCGTGCGCCCTATTTTTCAATCCAGCGTTCGCCAGCATCTCGCGTACGGCACGCATATGGAATGAAAAAAGAAATGCAAAAGGACAAGAATCAAATGTATTTAGAACCGCTGATGTTACAGGTCAGAGCTTTCAAAGTGCTTCGAAGTACTGGTCGCCCTCAAGTCTTCACTATAATACCGTGTCCTTTACAATTTTAACTAACCACACATACGTCACTAGCTTATGTCGTACACTTCAACAAGGAACAATAGGTCCTTTTTTGATACGGATCGAAAAGTAATCTTCTTATCGTTCATAAGACGAGTTTAAAGAAGGCAAGCCTTCTTCGAATTTGTAAATCAGAGGTAAAGGCGATGAAGCAATTCAACTTATTTTATCAAAGCTGCTTTACAATGATGAGGGCGTGGACGAGGAGGTTGAAAAATATACACGTAAAAATCACTTGCTGTTTCTCGCACCACGAGAGTATGCTCGGGTAGATTTGCTCCTTCTATTTTTCTTCACGTATTCAAACAGTGAAACATCTTTGTTAGCGTGGTGACTTATTCAGTGCGTTGGAAACTCTCCGTAAACAAAGGGGATGGTTTTACAGAGATAGCGAGATCAACTCTGGCGGGGTAAAATTCAACTCACGGTAGTTTCACTGACTAACTGATTCGCACCGTAAGTCCCCGAGGTGACGTGGTAGGAGGTAAGATTCACATTATATTTCACACAAAGGAGAAAAAAAAAGATCGATCCTACGTCCTAACGGAAGACTACAACGTGATGTAGATTTAGTTACGTTTCGCCTGAAAGATAAGTTGAGCTGGGCGATTTTGGGCCTCCGCAAACCTTGGGAGTGACTGGAAATAAAAGTGAAAAAAAGAAGACGAAAGAATCCATGCGGCGGAAGGAAAGTTGGAGCAAGAATTGCTGAGAAAAAAGACGACATGCTGCAATTTACGATTTATATTCTGCACGTTCGCGCCTCCCTCTTTGAACAGCTTGTCATAGAGGAGAGATTTTCATCTTTTACCCGATCCGTGCGTCATTTCAAATATGGCGGCTCATGGTGAAAGAAGGGTTGAGGAAGGTGAAATAGAAATTGTCGCTTGCAGCAGTCGTCAACCATTTTTTTTTATTTTTTTTTCAACCTCCTTTTTGGGGAATATTTTGCATGCGTGGACCGACGACATCGAGGATTGTACGAAGAAATCAAGTAGGGGAGAGAGGTTTGAAAAATTATTATTTTCATCCGTCTGAAGCTGCGGAAAGTGTGGTTCTTTTTTACTTCGAAGAATTGCGAGCCAAATATTTTTAACTCTCTAAATTGTCTAATTTACATACCTTTATAGACGAAAGACGTGCGAAAAGTAACGGCAATAATTGTACATTGTTAACATTTATTTCCATAGAAAATTTGATGCTGCACATCTGCCAAAGAGCAATCGCGTCTTAATATTCAATAAAAACGACCGGAGAGGCTTTTGATTAAAAATTCCACGCTCAATCATTAATAGACATCATTAATATTTGAATTAGCGCATGGAAAGTAATAAAAGTATGTCTACATTTCTCAGACACGGTAATACCAAAGGTTACCACAGTGAGTAGACGGTGACTCAACAATAAAAAAAAAACTTTTTACTGCGGAAGTATCCAATTATGATTTTTTCTTCTCGCCATAAAACATCGCTTTTTCAGAACCCTCTACACCTTTACCTTGTCGTCACCAAGACGAGCCCAGTTTCAATTCCATAGGTTATAAAAAACAAAAATATACAATACAAACAGAAAAAATAGGAACTTCCGATTATACATGACACTTCATCGGGGCGCTTGAATAATTGATCGAACACGTCGTCAACGAGCGAGATAGGGCCTGTATTGCGCATGAGTTTCAAAAACAAAAAGCATTCGCCGTGGTCACACAATTTACGAGGATATTCGCTTTGTTACCCCAAATGAAAAGTCTCTAGGGGCAGATAACATGATAACTGACGGATGAACTTATCAATGTGATACAAATTTTCGATCCATTTTTCGTAAAAATTCATTCTCCACAATTTGGAAGGAATGATGTTGAATTTTTTATAGACTAAATATGGGGAAAAGTACGTATGAAGTCGTTTCGATCAGAACGATCATAACCGGTTGTTTATACGGCTTGTCACAGCGAGTTCAGAATGCAGGGATTTTATCGGTACAACTTTTACTGTATGGAAGAAAAGAAACATGAAAGTAAAGTTTTCTTGAAAAGGCTCAGCGCTGAGTCTGTGTCAAAAAGCGATTCTGAATTTGGCTTTATTCGTGGTAACTTTTTGCGAGATTTTTAGGGTGGCTGTATTGTGGGGAGCCAAAACTCAGTGTTCGGCACTTTTCACATTTTTTACGGCGTTTAGTTTAAGGGGGGGAATAACCCAGGTCACCTTAATCCCACAATGATTCACTCTAATTCCAAGTTTCTCGGTAGAGTGAAATAAACGGATATTGTCCAATAGTTCTATTTCCTTTTAACTCACGTATGTGGTTTGGAGATTTCCTACTGTGAGCAAAACTGTCTTAATGGAGTCGTTTAAGACGGGGGATTCAACGGATTTCTGTTTCTTTTCTTTCTTCGTGGTCCCGCTTTCTTGTACGACGGTATAAACTCGTTCGGATTTAACCCACTTTTCCAAGTCACTTGAAAACTTCAGCGCGCTTCTCAAATAATTTCATTCCCTTGCCAGCGCAGGTGTGGATTGGTAAGAAAGTAGCCTCTTTAGTCATTGCACTGAGCTTCGATCGAACATAGAAACACATAGATTTTTTCAAAATTCATCCCTCACAGAGCATAAAATCATGTCGAGGTATCTCATTCCTTTCAAATTTTGCACTCACAAAACCAACAAAGGAAGACCACAAACACCGAGACGTAATGATCACGACCCTAGTGGTCTGCGCATTCGGACATATGGGCGTGACAGGGAACAAAAGGGTGGATAGATTGACCACTGGGGAGGAATTCTCCAAACTACTCGAAACCCCAAATCTACCTTACACGTTACACTGAGGACGATGAAGATAGTGATCAGAAAGTGTCCAAATCAAAGGTACGAAAATCACTGTAAGGTTGGTCGAGCAGTCCAGAAGGTGGATCTAAGATCAACGTTGTGATTTTTTTTTCCAACATCCTTCATCGGCTACGCGCTCTTCGCTTGCTTGTGTGTAAAAAATATCGGAATATATTCCAGTGATTGATAGAGTTTTTTTCCACGTGGCAATATGCTTCGACATATCGTCAGTTAAGAAACAAAATCGAAACGCTTTTCGTAGCCTGGGGCTCACTGCACTGTGGTTTGGAGATAGCAAACAAACGACCCGACTGTGGTAGCTTTTTAGTGATAATATCTCTTAGCTTTTCGGTTCAAAGGAAGCTTTAGTTTTCAGTTGGACTCAGAAATAACGTGAATTACGTAGCACGTAGTTTAAATTTGAGAAATGTTTGTTGAAAAATATCACATTCATGTGATGTGAATGACTGAAAATAATTATGAAGGGAACAGGTAATAGTTATTCAAGTGTGAAATGAAAGCTTTCGCGCATATTCCGGATTTCACTTTTCTCCCGGGCACACGTATATATAATAGCGGAGCTGATGGAAGTTTCGTTTATAACTTCGTAAGCCTTCTGGAAACTTATGTTAAAGTTTGTAAACTATAACACCCTATACCTATAGCCTTGTCTCATCGGAGGAGATGGGCTTCTTCCTCGAAAAAACGTTTTCTAGATAAAAAGAACCTAATTGGCAACTGAACGTTAGTAGAGTTCACAAAGCTAGCGTTAAATTTTTCTTTTCTCGTAGTTTTCGAAGTTTGACCAATCAGTGGAGCTAGAATCAGGTAGAATAGTTGAGTAAAATATGATCACCTTTGTCTCTACTCACTTGTGGATTTCTACAAAAGTCACAAAATGCTTCAATGACATTTCTACTAGCTCTTGCAACTCCGCGTACCGTGTTTCTAGTTTTACCGATCTGTTGCCGCCTACGAGAGAAATATACGAGCATCTCTTACAATGTATCTACCTCTATACGTGTTCTATTTGAGTTTCAATTCTTGTACAATAAAACAAACACACAGAAATTCATGAGAAGTCGTAAAGAGCCGTATTCATCCATCCGTTTACCATCACCATTTACGAAACTATTCCCGTTATTGTTTCTGCACGTACATGCATACATGGAAAGTAAAAAATCAATCACCTTCCTTTTTTAGTGTGATTAAAATTACAAGTTCACAAAAAAAAAAACCTTCTAGCTTTATATATCACAGTCTCTGATTTGCAATGTCGTGAACTTCTTCACCTGGCGTTTGATATTTCCCAGTATATCGCGCGACCGAATAGTGTGACAGCTTGCCGTCCAGTAATTGATAGGGTGAGTCTTGATTGAATCCTAATAATGTCAAGGGTGCAATTATATTTGATACGAGCACTAATAATATCCTACTTGTAACATGCAGTACACAAACATTTTCTCTAGGGCAAGGGTTTGCCATCGACTTTATCTTGTCGATAAAGTTGGAATCTATTTAAAACGTCTCTGCAGCTCTTACCGACGTCATAAATTTATAATAACACCCCGCATCAATTTTTTTCTTCTTTTTCTTTCTAGTAGATAGGACATGTTTTCAATTAAAGAGTACTCGACAATTTTAGTACACTCAATTGTTTGGTATTTACCAGCCGTGCATACCTAAAAATTTTTTTCGTTCACTTTTTATACGAGATCGAATTTTCTTTCGTACTATCAATGTTCTTTGATCAACCTTTACGCTGAATGCGTAGCATAAAAACGTTATGCAAATTAGATGAGTTTTCTTATCACGTATAGAAGCTTAGGCTGATTTTGTTCGCGTGAAATCTCTTTAATCAACAGAAAATGAATTCATTTCACCGAGGAGACTCTTCAAAAAAAAAAAGAGAAAAGAAAAACGAGAAAAAGAAAACGTAATTATGTGAAAACGAAGGTGCAAAAAGGAGCTTCGTCACGGTAGAATTTCGTCAGAATTGGCGAAGGGCGGGCCGCCCTCAGGGGGACCGTCGAACTCATTTCTGTTCCGGAAGCTGCTGCAAGGCTCCATTAAATCAACCCTTAACTTTGATATCGGGTACGTTACGCTAGAAACACGGAAGTAACCATTTACAGTGGCGTATTGTTAACGAGTTTTCGACCAATAGATTATACGAATAGGTATGAACGTAGTTTTAGTGCGAATAAAAAGTTTGGTAAAGCGATTATATGCGAATGATAATATAAAAAATCATGACTTGTCATTATTTACGACGAATCACTGTCGGGGATATGAGTTGAATCAAATGGAGTCAACTGTTTAACATTTTCTGATTCTGGTTGTTCTTCATGCACGCGTACGTTTGGCGAAGAGCGATCTAACTGAACCCAAGTTGATATATTCACTTTTTTCCGTACTGATCTCGTCATCAATTTCTGCTTTTATCTCGACATCCCGTCATGTTTTTATGTTCAAAAGTCAAAGGATATCATTTGTAATCCAGACAACCGACGTCATAATTTTAGGGTGAGTCACTTTCGTGATGGATTTGCAAAGACTAGAAGCAAACACAACGTCACTCTCTCGAGTATTAAATTGTCGTTTTTTTTGGGAAGTAGCCTTTCCTCATCAACTAACTATATTTCATATTACGTACTAATTACATGACGACGTCATCCATATAAATTTACGATTAATCAGATATTCAATTTTCATAATACGTTTAAAACGTGCTTTTCCAATTTCTTCCAGCTTCACGTCAATGATCATCGAACGATACGCGAATTATTCGAGCACTGATTGAACTGAAAATTATCACCGCGGTATATGTATAATTTCGAAAGTTTCAAAATAATTGTGAACACATCTATGTAGTTTTATGTCAATCGATTAATACTTGCATCGATGCGATTGTCGACCGATTGAAAAATTTTTGATTTTCACGCCATGGTGGAACTGATATAATAATTTTAGTGAAAAGTCGATTTGAGCACGTACATTTATCAATTCTAATGCACAGAAATGTCGTCTCGCTCGTTACAATCGTTCGCGTCTTGAGAAACGCAGCCGAGCACACTTCCTCGCATAGAGTGTCCAATTTGGTGTTACACGCCTCCGGCGACGAAGCGCACGAGATGATGGGATCCGCCCTATCGCTTACTCTGAAGTCTTGCCCTAGAGATTCTTCGTTTTCTACCCTGCTCGTCAGATATACTTTGGGTGGGGTTAGGGCGGAGTGATGCGAATCCGCGAGGTCGCTTTGTTTCCCACAACAAAGGAAAACTTTAATTTCGCACGAAGCCAGATTGTTTTAATAATTTTCTTGCGGCTCGCCAGTGTTATGAGTCGGGGTTAAAACACGCTCACCGCGTATATCTTCACTCCATGATTAACCAGATATCCACCCGACCTACACATTTTTTAACACCATTAAATCAATTCTCATTTTCAACTGCACCACTTCAGCAATCTCTCTCTTTCCTATTGTCCACGAATCTTTTGAACATCCGCATTTAGGTCCGGTAAATGTTGTTAATGATCATTATCCAGCGGTATTCTTTTCCAATTTCCTTCATCCCCACCCCTATGCGATAGTCTGGATTGAATCATTCTTGGAATTCAGAGTGCCTGATGCCACACGGATAACAGGAGCAAGGATTAGGAGTTGCTTTACCGTGGCACGCCTAAGTTCTGGATCTAACAGCTGGATGGACGAAAGACGAAGTTTGCGAAGCTTTAACCTTCTTCGAGCACAGTTTGCTCTAAGCAAGCTACATGTTTTGAATAACCCAACCTAGCTGTAAAAACCTTATTGGATTTTGTTGCAGCCGGTAAAAGTCATCGACCGGAAATTCTATATCCTTTGTCTCGGATCACAGGTTTGCTCACATCGTGCTTTTTCAGTATGAACTTTTGAGAATATTTTTCAAGAATATAGCGTGATAATTATCATCCAATAATCTCGCGGATAGTTTTCTGGATACTTTAGATAATTTTGCGAGAGTCAAGAGGAAGTTCAATTACGAAGTTATGAGAATTCCCATCCAATTCAGTCGCTCCCACGAAGTAAAATTTTCTCTTTTTGTTTTCCTTCTGTAACCTAACGCGTCTACATCCCCAGACAATTTCTTTTCCACTTGCCCCGAGTCATCCATATCGAGGACTGTACAAAGGTTTCCGCCAAGTCGTCGCGAGAAAGAAGGTTCGAAACTCTAAATGGGTCCCACGGCGTCTACGCCGCAGTCTTTGCCAAATTAGATTTCCGCGCTTCCGCAATCACCTCTACCTATACCGTATTATATACGCAATCCACACAACCCCACTACAATTCCAAAGAAAACTGCCAAACAACGGGGCTGCAGAAGGATGGACCCCATTCGCGAGCACAAACTCGAGCTTAAGCTGCTTAAGATTTTCCAGAGTTAATTAAGCACGCAACGCGAATTTTCGTATTGCCTTGAGATACCATAGCTATTTTGCTCGGCTGTGGTCGGTCGATTATTCTGAAATCCCTTCATTATATCCCCGAAGAAATTCTTAGTTTGGCAAAGCTTGATACCTACAAGTACGCGCGCAGGTGAGAAATTCACTGTTAATGAAAACTTAAACTTTCAAAAATTAATTAATCACGAGATAAAAGTTACACCATAGATATGTTCAATATATCTACGGTTACACACTTTCCTATACTATATCCTGGTTAATTTCTATTGACGGTCGAAGCAACGAAGCAGTTCGGTAAAACAGTCATCCATCGACTCTGTACGAAGCTAATTCTGTCTCACATTAGCTAACCATGAAACAGTACAATTACGCCGAGGAATATCTCAGTGAAATTCATTCCGAATCAATTAGATAGTCGAGGAGTAACGAACCGGTACGAAACACGCTCTATGGATATTCAACTAACTGAAGCCGTTTGTAACGAGTTTATACAGACATTCTGCAATAATTTGTTCCATTGTTTAACTTCCAGCATATCCAACGAAGTGTAATTTATGAAGTACGATGAGGGATCCGAAGTATCGCAGCTTTACCACGTCGGAATAGCGGTGGTGGACACTTGAGATTGACGACTCGGGCAAGGTTTTCCCCTTAAACGACGTCCACGTGGAATACAAATTGCAGTGATTCGATGAACCCGCGCTGGTCTGAAAGTCAGAAGAAGGAGGCCACTGGAATCACTTCAGCTCCTCAAAACGTGAGCGTGTCGGGAATGATTCATAAAATGATCCTCGATATGGTAAGATGCTAACATAAAATCTCCTCACTATTTCTTTCACCGCGGTAAACGTATTCGTAACCAAAAAATTTTCCGGATAAACGATCGCCCGGGTTCCAATTTCCAAGGCAATTTTTTCAAATCTCGTAACGTCACAAATTCGGGATTGTGTCGGAATACATCATCGACCGCATTGTACCGTGAAATAGCGTGTCATTCAGATTTGGTAATGATGAAAAAAAAAAAGAAGATTTTAGAAAAAAAGAGGATTTTGCTCGGAACCTGCAGGTGCCGAAGTCATCATTATTCTCTTCATACCGTAGCATATAAATATAACCTGCGCAGATTCTTGAGAGAAGGAATAATAAACGTGACCAACCGTTACATAAACATAAACCAGGAAAGTTCAACAACTAATAATCATTGTGGGGATGCCAGAAACTTTGCGTACAACGTGACGACGTAGACCAAAGAACTTTGGTAATTACGTATTAAACTTTCTCTGTCTGGACAAATGTGAGTATGAATAAATTAGGGTATCATAGTGAATTTGAAAGGTTTGAGTTCTTTGAATTTTCACGTTGTGCACGAGCCAAGTCAAATAATTGTTAAATTAATTGGAAAACGATATCGCCATACGATCTGTAGATGTGTGGTATGACGATACATATGTACCTTATATGTGAAATGTAAAAATGTAGAAAACAATTTGCCACCTTAGATCTTCTCTTGCAGGGTAGTTTGATAAAACTTCAGTTCACCCCGCGATCATCGACGGTTCAGGAGAGATCTTGGGATCTGAAAACACTTGGCCAAATCCCGTGCGCAAATAACGTTTATCCATCAATGCCTTTAGCAGCCGCCACACTCCATAGTCGCCTTTTATATAGGTACGTATACGTAGGTATATGAATACGTTTGGCTAGTACCTAGTTTATGTGTTGGTTCAAGTTGAAGTTGAAACGTAGATCGCAAAGCTCGCTGTGCTGATTGCTATTCAACATTCAACGGCGTCTGATTCGGCGTTTATTTGGCTGAGATTTTGACGTTAATGAGACCGAATGATAGATGCGCTCGGGATCCATCAGAAGCCCCTTTCCCCCAGCGCCACCCCCATTGCATACACTGGTCCAAATATCATGCGCATATATAAATCAATCGCCAAGATTTGCTGAATGACCCATCTACCTTGCTCCCCTATATCCTGGGATCTACCCTACACTGACGATAACGCATATACGACTAGAGGATCAATACTAAACCGACGATATTACCATGGAATCAGCAGCCAACAATAAGTTACAAGTGAATTTATTATAATTATAGCTCAGCAAACACGCGTCAGCAACGGTTGAAAAAAAATGTTATGCAGTTCCACTTCAAAACCCAAGCAGTTTACCACTGGCACAAATAATTTTTCCTGATCTCGTTGAATTTCTTGAATTCTTCGTTTTCTCCCCCCGTGCGGTCTAAACCCGTCAAAATTAGCGAGATTTTTTAATTGAAATATTTGAAACGGAAAAGGAAAAAAGAGGAACGATGAAAACACCGGTGAATCCAGGTCGCTGATTCAACAAATATAGTTCAAACTCCCACTAGATTCTGTTTTTTTTTTTTATTCATTTATTAACGCGGAGTTTTAAAAAAATGGCGCGGGAATCGTGACGAAATTCTAGTGGTTGCGTCGACAAAATGAATAATCTCGTGAACCTAGTTCACATGGATTCAGAATGTTTTTCTCATGATTTTCAATTATCTCATGAGCCAAAATTCAGCATGCAAACAGTGACAGTTTCCAAAAAATTGCTTCCAGATCCTCGCTATAATATCAAAGCGATAAATACGTTTTCCGATTATTGATTTTTCGAAGCTATGCGAATAGATCCTCTATATATTGTGCTAACGATTGGACTTATCACTTTGGTATATACGTTCTAATCTTCAGTCAGAACATGGATTAGTACAGTGTTTGACCAGCTCTTATGTAGAGGGTGTGTTTCGCTTGTCAGCTTTATCAACGCCCCAATACCTACTAGTGAACCATGGTTTTGATAAGAAATGATTGATATCGCTAATTGGCATCGTTGTAATCAGGGCGAGATAATATTTTCGAGAGATTATCCAAAGCTGCTATATAGTCGGTGTAATTTTCAATCTACCCATAGAGCGAATCGCTAATTGAATCCTAATTAAATGCAAATATTTGAAGAAAAGCTCCAGAGTTATATATACGTGCCTAGAAGCTATTGGCAATTTAAAAGCAGTCATCGTCGACACACTTTTTCCTTCCATTGTGCTTTGTTTTGGACGAAATCCAAATACGTCGATTTAGCTCGCTCGATCTGAATTCGAACAAGTTCTTCGCCTTATCACCGCGATGTATAAAATAGGTACTCTTCAATACCCGAGGAATGAGCCAACGCCCCGGTACCAGCGAGCAAGAACCGCATTGGTCTCTCCTCTCGTGGCGATAGCAAACATCGAGTTTTCTCTTCACACTTCTCACTTCTCACTTCTCACGTTTCTCTTTTCCCTTTCTTTGTCTGTTTTTCTTTCCTATTTCTCCCCGTTTTATTTTTTTCGTTTCTTTATTTCTCATCCCCTGGCTCCACTTTTCGATTTATTTTTCACCTCGCTTCGGGCGAACGTGAGAACTCGACAACCCCACTGAATTTCTTGCGTGTCCTCCGATCCTCGCAGCTGAACGTTTATTTGGAGAAATCGTATTTTGATGAAATTAGTACTCGAGTGGTTCATGTCCATTATATTGGTCTCACTATTCTAACCGAAGCCACTGCGGAGGCACGAAGGCACGAAGTTATTACAAGCAATTTTCTTCCATTTTCTATTCTCTCGACAGATTTTATTCGATTACAAAGTTTTTAAATTATTTTCAGACAAGATCTGACACGCTCCAGTATTTCGATGAAATAATATCGAAACAAAGTCCTTGGAAAAATTGGTCCTTCACCATATTCCCCGAATAATGTACCGTAAAATATATCGATAAGAACACAAAGTCTGACATTGCAGATACGACTAAAATATCTAACATTTAAGTTTGTTATCCACATCAGATTTCAGAGCGGATAGAGTAACGTTATATTTCTCTTTATATGCTATTTACTATAAGAATTTAATCACGAAACTGCACGAACGAGGTTTTCAGCCATCAAAAGCACTTGTATTTTATTAGTACATCAAATAGTCATCAAATGTTGTAGGATATTTTATCGTCCGGAAAATCTACCGTCCATCCGGAGGCACGTGACTCCTGCGCGCTTCAAGTTTCATACGAAATTGTATTGCTGGTAGAAAAATATTGAAAAAAAATTAAAATTTCTTTTTTTTTATAGATCCTTTTTTCTATTCCCGTAACACGAAGTAGTAAAATACTGGCGACATACATTCAATGTAATGGTGTAAATTGATCTTGCGTTGAATCGTCTCGAGTACTCGGCGTTAATAGGTGTACACATGCAACAAAGCAAAGTGTTTCTCATGACACGGAGAATCTCCTTAATTATTAGCAGCGCAACCGAACCACCTCGCGTTCTTCATGAGACGAGGCAGACGTGATAACTCTCATTGTCAGCGACTCTGGCATTCAAGTTTCGATTCATTCTGAATTCGGGTCTGAGACTATAATAGCGATGGTAGTTACGTACGTATACACCTCTTGCTACTCGGTGCTTTTAACGAGAAAGGTAAACGAGACAACAAAGCTTGTTTGGTTCGCTTCTTCGACTCATCCTACCACTTCTATGAAGCACCGCCACATTGATATCAAGAGACGTATATGGCCCTCCGAAACAATTGAAACTCGTAGGATATTAATAACCAATAAGAATTTAGATGATAATTGAAGGATCGGTATGATTATCAAATCGAGACGCAATTAAAAAATACTCCGAAGCAAAAAAGCTACAGCTTACAATTTAGTTTTTTACGTCAGAAAATATTTTTGGTAGGCTTTACGTTATTCGTGTGTAACATAAAGTTCGTGAAACTGGAAAATGATGTAGTGAGAATGAAACGAAGCTTCGTAAACAATTTTTTTTTTTTATTTCACGTTTTTATTCACGTTTCAAGAAACTACGAAATTGATTCAATGAAAAAGGAAAAAATGAAGAAAAAGAATCAACTCATCAAAACAGCTGCAAATATATAACTTTGCAAAGTCATCGAAATGTGGTGAAAAATACAATATCATATTCCGCAAAACAAATATTACAGTTTGGTAAATTTTTTCTTCCGGAGCGGTTTCTTCGTCCTTTTTCTTTTTCTTTTTTTTTTTTTTTAATTTTATATTCTTCTTTTTCTTCACTAGAAATATATCCTCTATTTTCCTTGTTTTATCTTTCGGGGGGGCTCAAAGTTATTCTCTACTTTCTTTTATGCTAGAAAAACGATACAATCAGGCTCGTAAACTTTCAAGCCTGCACGATCACCGAATATAGGGAGATACCGTGAATTTTTCAGTCCAGTCTTTCCAGGACTCGTAACAAAAAAAAGTGAAAAATAAGAACTTAAACCGTTGATTTATTATTATTATTTTTTTTTCATCCTTCCTTTTCGTCCCTCTGCTATCACCACTTCCTTCGGCGTCCCTCATTTGTCATCGAACAGGGTGCTGTTCCGCGATCAGACCGCGCGTTCCAAGCTTAAACCGGCTTATCCTGTTATAAATTTCGGATTTGCTATACGAGTCGTTTCGTATAAATATATATATTTTCACAACGAAAAACGCGACCTCTTCCATCGAGGTATGATTTACAAAGAGCGTAAATTTTGCTTTGATAAATTCTGACGTTTGGGGTGGATTTTGCAGGGCAACAATATTGCCTTCGTGATACATCGACCAGGTGCTGCCAACTGGAATATGGTTGAATTATCCGACATCATTTTACCGCGCAAATGTATCATAGAGAGAAGAAAAAAAAACGTACTTTTTATAATACTTCGCGTGACCTCACCATTTTCACTACTTACGAGATTTATCTATTCCCACAATATATCACGCGGGCTGTATCGCTCTGCAGCATACCGATATCTTCATTTGCACCACCACGTAATATAACCTACACTTATTACCACTGGGTAGAGCTGCTGCGATCGTAAACTAAAGACGACCGCAACGTGTCAGCCATGTTATATACGTTAATAAAAGTTTTTTGTTTCTTTTGGGATAGCTCGTTTCTATTTTCCACTATTTCCGATGTCGACTTCGAAGCCGCGTTACAGCTTGGAGAAATTTATTCGTGAATTATTACATTTTTTGAAAATATTTCTAATGGTTAACGAAAATTGTTCGCGAATACGTGCAGCTATGTGCAAATCGCGTATTTAGACTCTATGAATTTTATTTTTTTGTCATTTCCGTATATTATATACAACGTGAATACGAAAGACACATGCCATCGTTAGCTGGGGTACCCAACCATCGGTTTCATATCCCGCGCTTTTCATGTGCAAATCTTGAGCTTTTATTTGTTTATTTACTTTCCTTATTTACTTATTTTTAAAAAATTTATTTTTCTACTTCTTCTCGTCCGTAACTACCACCCGACGATGTTATATATCCAAGAAATAATGATGATACGTAGTTTCAAGTGTCACGAGCGAGGAATTCAGGGTGCATAACGACCCCGAGAGTTGTCGTCTGAATTTCTTACGCAACTGTATGTACGTATAAGGTGACGCTATATGTACATATTTAGTTTCAATGTATCCAACAACTTGAAAACTTTTTTATATAGCTATACATACGCGTGCATAGCGATGAATGAATCAGATTTTTGAGGATGCTTCGTCTTCCATAGAATGTTTCGAATACACCCACATAATAGAGCACCAGGAATTTCTTTAATTCTTGAAACAAGAAAAGATCAAGAGGACATGCTCCTCAAACTTGACCTGTTATTCGTTTCTCTCAACGTATTGTGCCCAAATTAGACTTGTTCATCACATACATGTTAAATTTATAATACAACATACTAGCTTGTAAAGTTTCACATTTCATTTCAATACAAATGATGAAATGAATGTCGCATTATCGTCAAAAAGTTTCGACATTATAGAAGCTCGAATAATTGCGTTCAATTGTATTCCATATAATTATATGTAATTTACTATAACTCGCGACGCTGTTCGCCCAAAGTCTGTAGAATTCTCGGTTCTTTTTTATTTCGTAATTTTTTTTTTTTTTGTGAAAAATAAAGCGAGAGCTACCGGATCACCGATTCAAATTTTCACACACGAACATATAAGAGTGTATAAAGTAAATATCAGAAAAAATAACGTACCGATCGTTGACAGTTTTTTAACTGTGGCTTTTCGGAATGCGTGATGAAATTTTCGCAAGTTGAAAGTGGAAAAAAGAATTCTTACCAAAAAAACATGCGACTCAGAAGGAGCGTCTGAATTATTTGTGTTGTTTTACTGCGACCCGAAGATTGCTTCCGGGAACCATTTGGACTCCCCAACCTCTTTTTCTACATAATATCTACATTTATAAAAACATTTCGTGCTTTTACGCACGGGGGTGGAGTTAGGTCGAGCTTTCTTTCTTCTTGTTTTTCAATATTTCTCAGGTTCTTTTTCTTTATTTTTGCTCCGTATCGCTATATTTTCAGGTGATGTAAATATACTTACAGGTAGATTAATGTATTTGGAACAGCCCCTCGCGAAGCGTAATTATAATCGTGAATAATGTTAAAAATAACGCAGATGCTCGTGCGAAGGATACGTGTAGTATACGAGGATATCAGAAAAATGTACGTATACCTGATCCGAAAAATAAAAAATGAAAATAAAAAAAAATGATAAAACTTTCGTAATTGGAATAACGCGCAGAATAAGCTGGCAATGAGAAAAAAAAAAAACACGCACAAATCTCTTTCGATTCTCGGAATAACAAATCAGAATCCACGAGTAATCCATCAATCCGAGTCATCGTCATCTATTTTCCCATCGCGAAGTACGCTCGATAATGTATAGGAGTTTTTGAGAAATTAGATAGTGAAAACTCGGAGTACAATTCTAACTCTAAATGAGAATTGACAATTAACAGTGATGAATCACTTTTTTCTACGGATCGGTGCAGAACGTGCATAGGTACGTAGGAAGAACTTTTCCATTATCCTCTACTTTTTCTCCCTCCCCCGTATTTCTGTAGCTGCAATTCTATTGCGAGACAAATAAGAATGTATAGTTACGTGCATCCAAACCCAAAACTACACTCCGTTGCCAAAGCCGCTTCTTATATTATAATACCTACTTCAGATGGGTGGAATCGGTCCAAAGTTTGCAAAAATACATTCCGCGTCGAGTTTCAATGAACGCATACAAAAACCAACCCCTATGAACTTATCTTCCACGTACAGAATTCGGATGATTCAACGTAAATTCGTTGACGTGACCTATGTCAATAATTACAGTTACTTTCACCTGGAGTTTGATTGGTCTTTTTCTTTTCTGTGGAGTGTAAAATTTCCGGCAGTGGCGCTCTTACGTTCCGTTTTATATAACGAAAAAAAAAAGAAACGCTGCTTCCGATTAGCCTACTTATACTTCTTCCAAGCTTGTCGGGATACAATTTTTTAACCGCAAGGTTTTTGCATAATCCCGTCTTTGGCAGCCGGAAATAAGAGCGGAAAGAAAACCAGCTGGGGATGGTCGTTGAACATTTTAGTTGAAATGCGTACCTAACCTCAAAACGCGAGAAATAAAGACGAAGAGGAGGAGAAGACAATAAATGAATAGGGAAAAAGTACCTACAATGTTCACGATACAAACCATACATACAGACGTGCTGTGGGTAGATTTTAGCAACAATATTCAAGGGCCCCGTCTCTCATTAGCATGCGAAGTGTATTCATAACATCTGTAGTATTAACTTCTCTCCAGAGTGCCAGGGAGGGACAACAACGACGACTACTCGTGGTAAAGACCAACACAAAACAGCCGAGTCCAAAGTGTTGAAGATCTTTGCAATGTTGAATTATACGTCCGCACATACCTATATACTTATATTCTGTTTTACCGGCATAAAGTTACCTTGGCCAGAAGGGACCAACGATCAACAATAATAATTATTACATTCTCGATGGTCTTTATCGCCGGGTTTTCGTCTGTAAATTGGGCAGTTTAACGTGACGGGGGTAAAATTATTTACAATTATAGCGAGAGTCACCCTAGTCACTTGGGCACATGTATAGTATATTTAAGATGAGGTACTTGGAAATTTCAGAGATCGTTGTTTTCCCTTGGCGAGAAAACCCTCCGCCACCTATTTCCGCTGCTTTCCAAGGTATGTGTATAGTATAAGCCTTGTTTAAGCAGCCCGGCAACGAGGAGCTGTTGAGTGCTGATTTTTTTTTTTTATGGTTTTTTACCTCTTCTCTCGTCTTTTTAACATCGCCTTTCATGCTAATTTTTAAACTACCCTACGCGAGCAGGGAACAGTGTGAAAATGAGATTAAACGTGGGGAAATTTATGCGAAACGGTCCCTTTGACGTTCGAATGAAATAGACTGGAATTATCAACCGGTAAGCTGCATCTCCGGCGTGGTATCATGCTTTGGAAAACGTCGCGATATATGTGGTAGGTATGTGTGGTATAGCAGCACGCGCATTTTGCTACGACAAATTCATCAACTTTTCTCTTCAACATCACGTGGTCGTCACGAATTTTAATTTATTCAGACAAAACTTATTACCGATAATTACAAACTGGATCAAGAGTGTTGCAATCGAAAAATTAAAAGAAAAAAGAAGAAAATATCTTGTTTCAAGAAAGTTTTTACAAAGCTCTTTTTTCACTCATTCGATTACTCACCACAGAGGAGAACGAAGAAAAATAAAATCGAAGACATCTTGAACCGCTGTGCTCCAAGGGTGAGACATTGATGGTATGGTTGGACGTATAATGATTTTCCGAAATTCGTAGAACGTTCGCAACACTTCATATTCACTTTACTCATGAAAATTCAAAAGACTTTTTCTTTTCTTTTTCTTTTCCTTCAACTTCCGGAAGGAAGTAACGATGTAGTTATACTCACGTAAGATGATTACTATTGATTTTTATTTCTGTCCACATGTTTTCGGATTTTATTTGATTTATTCAAACAGTCCCTTCCTAATTTCACCTGACCCACGTCCGTATAGTCCGTTTCAGCTGTAATAAGAAAGACGAAGGTAAAGCTGCGCCAAAAAGAAGAAAAACGAAAAAGGAAAAAAATATTGAAAAAAAAGAAGAAAAAAGAAAACTTTTCTCTTAGAAAAGTTCCCACAAAACGTAGGTATATATGTATGGGCGGACGGACGCAAAAACTCCTTTGCCCGAAGTTAATCTTTCCACTTTATTTATTTTTGTTTAGCTACTTTTTTAAACCCTTACCCCGTTTTTACATGCTCAATAATAATTTATGAGAAAAAATTTTCTTCTTTTTTTTTTTTTTTTTTTATTCAGACTCAACACATGTGCACTAATGATAAGTTGTTATTTAAACGTAGTTTTTCATAAACTATCGTACACATCACCTGTAGCATGTTAAATGAACAATTATGAGACTTAAATTGTGAAAAATTGTAACTTTTCTGCAATTAATTGTGCTAATTAGGATCACGAGTTATCTAGCACGGAACAGATCACATGCGATGATATTTTCAGCGCACCATAGTTACACATAGTACAGTCAGTGCGTTTCTGGCTGTGTTAACATTAATTAGTGGGATTATTATGTTTGGTAATGAACGATGTTGTTAATATGAACAGTTTGCAGCTATGAACCACCTGACGTAAATATCAGGGGTGATATTCATTTGAAAACAAATCATGTGGATCATGAGTTTTTCGCGTGATGATTTTCATGTAAATTCTACTCGCAGCACGATCACTAATTTTAATAACCACTGTAACTCGTCCAGTTTTGCGGGTTACTTCAATCAGATTTTTTGCCACTTGACGGAAAGTGTTAATTTAAATTACCTATATTTACGCGCGAGGTATTATCTTCGAGAAGATGAGCCTTTCACGGAGCACGCGATCAGCTCAGTTGTTCTCGTGGCGAGAACCTCGATCGGACTGCGCCAGCGCTTGGTGAAATTTCCACCCCCGAGAGCGCTGACTACTGCACCCTATAACGGCGACCCGCGCCGATCTCGGAAACTGGGATTTTGCCTCGATCTAAACCACCCAAGGGAATCGGGTCGGTACCATTCCGGGTTAGACTCCATCAATTCAACTACTGCTGCTGGCCGTCCACCTAACGCTACGTACGCCGAAATGCACTAATTGGATTTTAAATATTCTCTAAGCACCACACGGATCGTTCGAATTTTAACGAAACTACAACTATGTACACCTATGTACAGTGTTACGCTACGAGAAAACTAGAGAATTAGTTCAATGGGATTCTATTCGCTCCAATCGATTCTAGCTCCCAATTTTCCACACTCCCGCTGAGCTTCTGAGCTTCGAGTAGCTATAGGTACGGATTCTTGGGTGATTTCCTCGGAGCAAAAAGTAACGCGGGGGAATGAAATTGACATCAATTCTAGAATTTAGTATATTTACTTCTTCAGATGGACCAGTTTATTCACTCACTTCACGTTTGCGTCACGTCTTAGAAGAACCTTCCGTATGTTTACCGAACACTACGCTCTAGGGTGATTACTTTTCTGTCACACGCGTATCCTAATCAACTTGAATTTAATATTCCAGAAGTTAATATAATGGTAGCCGCGAATAGGTACTGGAAAACCATTACCTGCATACCTGACGAAAAGCACTTGTGCATACGACGTAACTCGAAACTGATTTTGTGCTTTCGATAAATTCACCATCTGCGGATGTGAAATTTAGAATTTCCGTGGTGAATTTCCATTCCCAAAACCGTCATGAGAGTGTTCGGCACTTTCCTTCCGACCGGAAGGTCCATGTAGTTCGAAAAAAGGAGATTTCCGTATATCGATTTTCATTCCCGGTTGTTTAAACACTTGAACACTCGCTAGGGGAACAGAGAATCACAGTAGTAACTCGAGGGGTAGATACCGCCGGATGTGTGATATTCATATCTGTATGCAGTTCGATACGTGTACATTGCAGACATACCGGTGCATATATGCAAATGGTACATACACATATACATATTAATGTATGTACATGGCGCCGGGGAACGGCGTAGTGCAACATGTGCATATAGATCAAAGGTCAATTGACAATTTGTACATTGCCCTATTAACCGAATGAGTACAGTCGTAGACAAGATTATTCCAAGGTTTAATTTTGCCCACGAATAGCTACAGATTATAGTTTATCGAGGCCTAATTTAAATTTTTAGTCAAAACAGGTCGCGTAAATCGATGCGTGGAAATAGGGGCACGCCCTTGAAAAAAGGTTTACTATCGTTGTACCGACAACAGTCATTGTCAGGGGCGGAAAATTTTGGTGATACTTGACTAGCTGCAACACTTGATGGAATGTTTTCTTTTCGTTTCTTGTTACTCAGTTTCACTGCAATTAGACCTCGTTGTATTTTTGAGTTTTGAATATTCATTAACGTCACTGAGAGTCAGCGAGAGGGATGTAATTACAGTACTCGAGAGAAGTATACCTTATTTTGGGACAGGAGTTGTTGCCTTTGAGGAACACGAAGCTTTCCTAATTTTTGTATGCTTTAACGACGAATAGTCAGATCTCTTTCAGAAATTTCGTCAATTTACACGACAGCCAGACGGCAAATGGCGACGATAACAGGGTCGTATTTGTGACGTCGAATCGAGGGGTCAACGATGATATCATTTACTAATTCCCTACAACTCGTAACTTGTCAGTGTTCGACATCCATAGCATAAGAAAATGAACAAGTCCACCTAATTTGAGGATAGAGGGAATCGACTGGTAAAAATCTTCTCGAAGGCATGTCCGTTTAGCATGTAGTAAAAAATTGTCTTCTGTGACGTACGTGATTCTGAACATGTTTTATTTCCACGATATATGGACTCTGGTTATTCAAGGGATGTCGCACCGTACGCCGGCCGCTGATCGCAAATTCTATTAATAGATAACCGGGGCTCGGTTATTGTTATCGGTACTTGAGACCGTGTAGGTGGAACGCCTGCATTGGATAACCTCGCGTCCACCTCCTCCTATAATATCCGACAAAGATTTCACATTTTTTCCATTGAAACGACGAATGAAAAACTTCTCCAAAGGGAAGACTTGGAGGTCCTTTCTTCTAATATTCGGCAAAACCAAAACCATGTTGCGATGAAGGGTGATGTCTTGATGGTTTTCTCATATTTCTAAGTCAACGTCGAACAAAATAATAATGATAACAATAAAATCATGCACATTTCCAAGTTATGTACACCCTACGCGCAATTATGTGTATGTTTTATGTACGTGACTAACGTATGCATGGCATAAAACTCTCATGCGGAGTGAATGCAATTAATCCAGAATTCACCGGCGCGTACCCGCCGCATGCAACAGTGTTTAACTCCGGTAACGTAACTCTTGAATTAAGTGTGCTGTAGAGTTTCTCCCGGGAATGAGGGTATGGCAATGGGGGTTCAACGCTATGAGCAAACTCTTGAGAAGCAAGGTGACTGCACACTAATTAGGTTCAAACCATAGAAAATTCCGCTACTACCCCCAGATGACTCGATCCCTATAAAGCGCGGTTGCAACATTTCTTCGGACTTGAGACCACATGAAGTTTTGCACATGGTTACACCGGTCCAGTTGTTGATTGATTCATATTTCTGCTAATTCATCATTAAAGGTTTAATGATCGAATAATTCATCACCCGATAAGTGATGGTTGCCGTTTGATTAATTACCATACCGGGTTAACGGGAAGATCTATTCTGCATTATCAGGAATTAGTTTCCATTCGTTCGAATTTGGCTTGGAATATACACACCAGGTGCGTGATGATTCCAAAATATTACAGCACAGTATTTCCGTTAGGTCTGAAAATATCACACCCACGAGACCAAGTATGTCTCATCCCCAGTGACTGGATAGAATGTGCAAAGTTCTCTTAGGATTGCTTGGACAAATCCGCAACTCCATTTCGACGAGAAAACCTTTCGGTGAAACCATCGCAGCGGCAGACTCGAGAGATGTACGAGAATGGAAGTGACACTTGTATTTGTGAAAGTATATAAACGTGCACGTGGATTATACCAGTGTGAACATATCCACACAAAGGAGCAAGGTACTCCACACGACGCTGAACTAAGGTGATGGTTTTTAACGAGATTGTTTCCCTGCCACGCCTTATATCTATCAAGTTCCTAAGTGAAATTTCTCGACTCCACCAACGACATGTGATCAAGACTGATACTGGAATCCCCTGGCAACGAAACATCTGACTTTACGGTATCGAATCATCTAAGC
This sequence comes from Athalia cordata, assembly GCA_963932425.1. Lineage (NCBI taxonomy): Eukaryota > Metazoa > Arthropoda > Insecta > Hymenoptera > Athaliidae > Athalia > Athalia cordata. The sequence continues at coordinate 29,292,002 of OZ010626.1, read as the reverse complement.
ATAAAAGAATTATGAAAAAGAAGAAAGAAAACTCGAGTGAGTCTACGATTTAATTTCCATCAGACACCTGTTACCCCGTTCGAACCATCCATATGCGACGACGGATTGATGATCGCAATTCATAAAAGATCATAAAACAATTTGATTCCGTTTTCCAGGTTTGAACAATAAAAAAGTGTTACTGTCAAGTTTTACTCACCCGTTTGTCAGATGAGGTAATACACAAATATCGGAAAGTACGACGGGTGAAGTGGTTTCGACGAAACGCAAGCTGACGTCCCCCATGGTAATGAATCTTGAGGCACTACGAGAGGGTTTCGTAAATCGCTACCAATCTTTGCGAAACCTGTGGGATATGGGATTTCCAAAGAGACACTCGTCCCACTCGGAAAGGGAGAATCTGCGATGATACTTAACGTTCGTAACAACACGTTTCTCCGACTTCTGTCTGAAGTCCCATTGATACTGTAAACAGTTTACAGTTTCCAAATTTCTCAGAATTAATTCATTTGAACTTTGAGTATCACGTTCAGCTAACGACTTTATCTCTCTTATTATTCATTGGTTCGTCTTACTTTTTTCTTTCTCAACGAAGTGGTTGGAAACCCTTGAAATAAAAATTACATAAAGATATTGGTTACGGAAACTACTGTATAAAAATTGGTGCGGCAGGGATCCCGTCCCCTGACCTGCTTGATAACGGAATAACGATTGTAATCCACTTCCAAAGCCTTCCCGAGGTTCTTGTGGGGCTTCGGATAAAGGAAGATTGAGAAAACGAAACGACAGAAAGATGGTCTATAGATGTTGTACAATGGTCAAACAGACCTGTATAAGATGGATATATGTCGCTTGAGAAACATGTCGAACAAAACCAAGTTGTCAGGCAGAAAATTAGTCCCTTACAAAACAGACCACGAAATCACTCGATCAAATAACCTGACCCTTCCTTGGATTCAACGAACTACTTAGGATAGATTACCGTAATATTCATCTCCGATCATTCGATTCCCTTCAAGCCCTTTCACTGTATTCGGTACCTTGATTCGAAGATCTGAATCAACTTGGATATCTGGAGCGAAATGAGATCCGTCAATAATCGGATGCTCACTACCGACATTCTTTGGTCGTATTCAGATCTTCGCCACGGTCTGTATTTCAGGAACACATGATGCCTAATGTTTAAAAAGTTTCATGTGTCGTTCCTGTTTGATCCCGGCAGTGACTTTTGCAAGTATCGTACATGAAATGCTGGAAAGTTCGATACAAAGGATTCGAACCGGCCCTCGGTTTCCCTTTCATCGAATATTTACTAACGTCGAAAATAACTTGTACTGCGGATCACTTTACATATCGTATATTTTTCCCGTGGGACAACTTGAGGATTAGAAGGGAATTTTTTTCCCCGGTAAAATCTAATATATTAACAATATCTGTAACATTAGGACAACGAAAGATCAGAGGGTGGAGTTTACCTGTGAAGCTGGTAGTCCGTAGTCTTTTGAACCTTTGAACCTTAAACGGCGAAACTGACTGAACGTTTGAGCCTTTGTAAACACAACCATCATCCTCGTGCACAGTTACTGCTATCGTTCAAAGCCATTTCGTGATGAAAAAAAAATAAAGGTGACAAGTTTATCTTCGAGGATAGCCCGAGGGCTGACCATGTATCAGTTTCGATGAATTTGGAAGTCTTCCGAAAATAGCAAGCAGCAAGCGACTCTTCAACCAAACTCTTTTTATCCCCTGTTTGGCGGCGTTTGGCGGTCCTCCAAGGACTACTGCGCGACCAGGTTAAGCGAAATAAAGAAGTACGAATACAACGACGAAACGCAGATTCGGAATGTCGATTTTATCCTCAATGTAATTTGAAAAGCAACCACTAGTGGGATTACCCTGACCAAACGGAGACTCGCACCCCATCACGGGTCACAGGGTCACATTAGAAGGGAGAACTTTCACCTGGGGACCTTTTTTTGGAAGTGTCCCGGGTTCCCTATTTTTATCACAAGCGTTACTAGCATTATGAACAGGATTTTCGTTTACAAATTTACAAAGTAGGGAGACATAATTTTGGTAAAGAGGTTTTACTAACGAAAAATTTTCTCGAGGAATTTTCTTAGTTAGAAAATTTGTTCTTGTAGCACAGTTTGAAATCGAACAATCCGCCTTGAAAAAATAGAAGTGTAAGATATTCGCGTTCTTCGAATGTAATGCGCACTGCTTTTTCATAGCAATAATAACAAATATTTTTCCCATTTTTGATGCTCCAATTCTTTCCCCATACCGATAACCTGAAGGCTATCGACTTTTCCTTGGACGTTCAACCGCCTTGAACTCGCATGCGATAAACTAATAACCTTCCGTCTTCGAATACGAACGTTCGCGTAGAATTCCCTATTGGAAATTTTTTCCAACTCAAAGAATCGAGTAATCGATTTGATGACCGATAATTTCAAACCGAAATACATATGTTTTTAATCGAGTTAGCATTAATAAATCAAACGACCATCAGTAACTTCCTACCTAATGAATTTTTTTAATTGATATTTCTTAACGTTCCACCCGCTAGAGACGGAATTGATAAGTCAGTGAATTTAGATCATCAGAAGTTAGTTTCGTCGGTCAATTATTTATCAAAGGCTTTCGTCGACCAGCGTCCACTCTCACTAAGATAACAAGATGAAAACTAGGTGCATTATAATTAAATTTACTCTGCATAGCGAGCAGCGGATTTGCTGTGCAGTTCTACTTCGTTGTTGATTAGTTAATCCAATGATAAAATTAATTTGAGATACAGATGCCATTGCGGACTCTCACGCCAAAGGGTTATTCTATGTATACTATATGTACATATATTTGCATGATAAAGTCACTCATATAGGGTTACAGCACAGGATCAAAATTTCTAGTTTTTCCCAAGCATCTCCTATTGATAGAAAGAAAAAAAAAAAATTATCAAAAATGAAAAATCTCTAAAGAAATTTGACTCTTTTGCATGACGTTGAAAACGAAGGAAGATACGGGTAAAAAAAGGAAGCGGATTAGATGACGGAGAAGAAGATCGAAGCTTGGTCATTAGTGCGAGACTCATAATAATCGTTGAATTTCTCGCGTTATTCAGAAAAGTCTCTCCATTCGCTGAGGGAATGAAAAATTAGAGGTTCTTCTTTTTCAGGCATTTATCAAGCTGCCCCGTTGAAACCGCGGGGCGAGCGGGGAATTCTACAGGGAAAAATGCAAGGGTTGCAAAACGTAATCTTGAGCATTTCAAAGGATCCTCGGACGACGTTACCCATCCGCCCCCCTAACCCTTCCGCCATCACTACCGTATAACCATTATCTATTTAACTGCAGCACACTTGAACTAATTTCTAACGATATTTTTCATACCCCTCCAGTAATAGTGTGATACCTTTCCATTTCCTCCTGCACCTTTCGTTTATCTCTCACAGTAGGTGGCGGTGGGTTAAATATATACAAAAATTTTTTACTCACTCGCCCGCGTTCACTCGGCGAGCGTACATAGTGCGTGCGTTGGTAACAATAGCCTTTGTGGCTTTGTTGGCCCGTATAAGAAAATTATTCAGCCTGGTAATATGCGGCAATTAAATAAAACGTGATAAAAAGTTTTTCGTTCTTCTTTTTTCTTCGTTCTCTTTTTTCGTTTTTTTTTTATTTTTTCTTTTGGCGGGAAGTTTACGCCACCTATTTCTTGCGTGTTGCCGCGCTGTTTTTTGTACGTATATATAGGTATAGAAATACACATAAGTACCTCGAAAGGTGGTTAAAAATAATAACGATTTGTCCAAAAAGCTTAACGTCACTAAGTACTTAAACTTGGATTCTTCGGTAGCGCTTATCAAGCGTTTGCCGAAACAATTCAGGGTAATTTTATTCACGTTTTATGTGACAGACGTATATATTTCAATGATTATTGTGAAATAATGCGCGATATAAGTTTGTATGAAAGTGTCATGAACGTTGGGATTAAAGGATTTTGTTGAAAAACGATGAAAGTTTTGCGGCGAAAGGCGCATATATATAGCGTCTCATTGCTTCGTTAAGTTAAATGTGTATTATAATCCGCATGCGAGCCACGTATTGCCGAAGGAAAAATTATTCCCTACCTCAACTATGCTGCTGCTTTAACTGATAATTTTTTCAAAGTAATTGCATCAACCCACGGCGGCTCATGTGCAGGCTATGTACGACGCTCATTTCTACGTTCAGTTTAATTACAAGCAACTCCATTAAAAATATTAAACGCCAAGACGTATAATAACGATGTATGGGTACATGTATTATGTACGTATATGTATGCATATTTCCATGCATCAAGCAATTATTTTTCCTCTTTTAATTTCATCAACAGAAATATGCTAGAAACCTTTATAGCATACCCGAGATGGTTACTGATGTATCAACCGTCCGAGTTTTTTCCTTTTAAATTGTGTGGTTTATGCGATCTGAGAAAATTACTTATTTTATATTTTAAACCATAATGATAAGAGAAGGAAATTCTGATCCCTCGATACTAAATATTAGTCCGAAACTCCATCGTCAGGAGTGCCGTACAGAAAATGTTAAAAAAAAAATGAATAAATAAAAATAAAGAAGAAAAAAAAAAACCTCTACGACTACAGAGTTAACAGATCCACTCGACAGCTACTGGCAGACTCACTTAATTAACCTCCTCGGGCAGAAAAAAAAATGCCGGGCTCTAAAGAGCTGAGGTCGCAAACTTAGAGCTGCAACACGACGAGAGAGAAAAGAGCGTTGACGTTTCCGTAATTAGTCCGCCTTGATAAAAAATAAAATGAAATAAAACGAAATGAGAAAACGAGAGAAGCGAATAAAAAAGTAACCAAAAAGGAAGCAGCTAAAAATTTGAGAAAAAAATAAAAGGGAAAGGGAAAAGGGAATGCTCTTCTGGTAAACTTGCGCATTGCACATCGGGTCATTCGCGGTGTACGCATTTCTAGAATCGTTAGATTTTAATTTATTCGATTTCTATCCAACAATGGTGATCGATAGGGAGGTCCAAATATTTGTCCCCCTTTTTCAATAATGGCGTAATTAGACTCAGCGTGAATTAAGCTGTTCATTCTTCAGCGTTTTCGTTCAAACGATACTACCGAACTCATCAGACTCCGACTTAATCAAGAGACTCGGTAGAGTAAAAGTGGTATAACAGTCGTAATTGCTGAAACGTGGATTGTACGTAACATCCCCGTGACAGCCCGCTCAGTTTTGAGGTGAACATTAATAATCGTAGATAACACCGCGAAGAGCACAACACGTTTTTTATACCGTATCGCTTATTAAGACGTCCGGGATTCACTCGCCAGCTCGCTGACTACTTGTGAGGTTACGATGAGACAGCTCGTCGAATCATCGGTATAACTACCATAGGTGTAATCCGTCGCCAGGAGAATAGTGCCGAAGTTTTTGTTTCTGAATTTCCGCGTTACAACAGGAAAATTAAACGAAGCACACGATCGAGTGGAAGAACTGTCAAATATCAGACCTTCGAATATCAGACCTTCGATTATCCGGCGAGATAATTGCTGGGCTATGCGATTTAGAATTTTAATCGGCAGTGATGAGGTAATGAGCCACAAGCTCAACAGTTGAAGATTCTGCTTATCGGCAGGTTGGAAGAATATGAATTCCAGAGAATCAACTAAATCTAAAATCATAAGTACTAATTATCTATGGGACTCACTTGATGATCGTATCGTATCGCTGCCGTGGATCTAAATTAAAAAATTATCTATTGCAAGAAATCAGTCAGCGATATTTTGATTTTGATTTTTTCAGTGTCCGATAAGAAATTCATATAAGTTTTCTGTTCGATTTGCAGTCCTGGTTTCAGACGTGCTGGATCATACTTTGAAAAATCACTTTCTTTTGTTTTTCATCCTCTATCGCGTGGTGTTGGCAGTGAACCGCACTTCCAGGAATTGGCTTCAAACCGGGCATAAGCTCATTACAAACACATCGTCTGCATGTTTACTTTAGACTAGAAAGACAGGAACTCTGGGAAATTTCCCTAATTTATTTGATGCAGACATCCAGAGGTGGCCCAATCAACGCCTATTATCGTATAGTTACATATACCTTTGTTCACATTATCTTGTAATAGCCTATTGAATTTGAAGTTGTTAGATTCCGGTGTAGCGATTAATATGGAATTTTTTTTGCGGCAAAAATGCGTGGCTCCCAACCCCATGATGCGAGAGCCGATCCACTCTGCGTTATGTATTTGTGAAAAAGTACTGTTGAATTGATGATAATTTTTTTTTGTGATAATGATTTATAAGAATCACCCTCTTTCAGAAGGTCAGAACCAATTGATCGATTCAACGTTCACTCGACTTTAAGACTCGAAACACTTGGAATGACATTGCATGGAATTTGAACTGACCTCAGATTACTTGAAAATCATTTCGCATTACGTTGTTCTTCTTGTGACGACATGACATCAGATTACTCTATAGAAGTTCACTTAATTCATCGCGAGGATTTGGAATCCACATAATTTTTCACAAATCGAAATTCACTTAAATTTAAGATTAGTTGACCTCCCGTCCATTCTCACCATTAGTGACACTTAAAAGACTCAGAATGTGAACGGCTTTAGCGCTTGCGCTGATTCCAAAAATTGTCACTTGTTCAGGATCACCGCCAAAGTTCGCAATATTTTTCTGAACCCACTGAAGTGCGAGAATTTGATCTTCCAGTTCCCAATTCCCAGATGCGACCTCGTCACCGGTGCTCAAAAACCCTAATGGGCCTAAACGGTAATTTGCAATCACGAGTAGAACATCTTTATCGAGGATATACTCTGATAATCGTCAGCAATGTGACCATCTTCATTTGTGAGAAATTCGGATTATAAATTGATCCAGCAGCGATTAATTATTATTTGATTATTAGGCTAGCTTATGTCGACAACATTGAGACGGTCACAAGGGAGTTCCGTTGCGGACCATAAGAAGGAATTGCAAGACAATAAAAATAATATCTGGCCAAGTGCTATAAACTCCAAGGCCAAGTATGGTTGTCCGTACGACTTATTATGATAATAAGGTAACACGAGATTACATAGATGCCGCCTTGGGTAACTAATGGCCAAGATGACGTCCGTCCTGGTGAATTTTGTCGTTTCATGATAACGTACTGAATTAACTTATAATTGACAATTGTTTTGTACGATATCAGTTTATTCCACCACCATATAACTATACGGGAATCGGGTAGCGCTGGAGGGAGTCGAATTGACGTCGAGGAAAGAATTTCTATATTCCTGTCTCAATTTGGAGTACCTGATGTCAGTTCCTCCCAAAACTGCATGCGTTCTTTGAAGAGAGAATGCCTGTTCTGCAATACCACGTTAGAATGGTTCCCTATCTCGAGATAACTTCCCTCATTAGAGAAGGGTTTCCATTCAGGTTCGTTTAAACGCGAAGCAGTGGGCGTCCTAAAATCCGAATTTCAATTTAAATCAAACGTGGGATAAATTCTGAGTGACCGTCGATTCCGGAAGTTGATAGAAATCGCGTAACACTCACCCATTTAGTGCGAATGTGGTCCACAACTCTACTATGGTGTCGACCATTGTATAATCAGATTCGGTCATTGATCGATTGTAACTTTGTAGTTCCGCGTCTCGTTGAAATAAGTAGTAGGTTTCGTCACCATGTGCCACACCGTAGTCAGTCGTAGTTCCAGTCCCAGCAAACGTATTACTCATAGCACCCCGATAATTGAAGACGTAGAGGTATCCAGGATTTTTAGCGTTGAGTGACCACGCGCTTACATTTAGTGCTCTATAGGCCGGGTAAACAAACTTACCGTCACCCAAAAGCGCGGTGAGATTCGCCAATAACTATGAAAGAGTAAAAATTAGTCAATGGATAAAATTGAATCAAATTGTTGTAACATGAAACTTTGAGTCTCTTTGCTTTTCGGAATAAATTCAACGACCCACCTGGGATTTATCTGTGGTAAGACCGTCGTTAAAGTAATAACTCTTCGTAGCGTTCACCCAGGCGGCTCCGCCGTCAGGTTGATTTTCCCAAGACATGACTTTTGGTAAGTTGGTGTCAATATTTTCCATGAATTCCCAGAAACCCTCGTCATTGACGAAAAAATCTATTGCCAGAAGAATAGCAATCGTTTTCATTCCGTTAGAATCAATATAGATTTGTGCGAACACACTTGTGTCTTTACAATATCACGGTACTGATCGGTAATACTTACTTGCTACGTGCAAAAGTCCTTCATCTTGAGTGACACCTGAAATCCATGGTAGATCGCGAATTCCTCCATTAACGTAGATATTCGCAGGATTGTCCGTTAAGATAGCACCCTCGATATTTGGTTCGTCGGTCGGCACCCAGGGGGTGACTGTTGAAATTACATCAACAAAATTGGGTAATGTTGCCATAAGATCTGGAACGCTGGTCATTCGTAGACAGTCGATCAGAGAATCGGTAGTGTTTTCGAAGCAACCGACGTACTCTCCAAGCCGAAAAGCTTTTCGTGCGGCAACACTTCGTGGCTCCCAACCCCATGTTGCGACAGCCGTTCCACTCTGCGTTATGTATTTGTGAAAAAGTCCTGTTAAATTGTAAATAATTTTTTTTTAGTGATAATAATTCATGAGAATCACCCGCTTACAGAAGGTCAAAACCACTTCATCGATCCGACGTTCACTCGACTTTAAAAATTGAAACACTTGGAATGATATTGCATGGAATTTGAACTGACTTCAGATTAAGTGAAAATCATTTTGGCATCACTTTGTTTTACTCTTCATGAATTCTAGTGACTTCATTCGAAATTACTCTTTAGAATTCGACTACACCCATCGTGATATTCACTCAATTCTTCACAAACCGATATTCAGTCCATTCCACGGCCGTCTATACAGGTCATGCGACCATGGGTGATTTCCATGGTGGGGAGCGACTTGAATCTTGACGCGATTTTCAGTTTATTATACTTATTGTCATTACATGTCACTCTTATAATGATCCTTAGTAGGGTTTGTTGCGGGTGATTTTCAACCTCGAAATTCTGATTTTGCTATGGTGCGTTCGTGCATGGTCGTGTGGTTCTATACGACAAACGCTACAAACGCAAATCGGGGAAATCGTCCCGAAATGTAAATCGGGCTACAAAAGTGCCAAAATCAAAGCTTAGTGGAGCATTTGCACACTGTAAAGCCCCTTCGTTCCCGTGAAATGAGGTGACACCATTTTCAGGGTGTCCAGAAAGTCTGGAAACGGCTTAATAACTTGAATACGATGAAGAAAACTGAAAATTTTAAATAGGTTTCTTTAGTGATTTTTCCTAGGAATCGGATGGTCGAATCAGATTTTGAACCCTATGGCCCTAAAACGGCTCCAGAGAGCCGGACTTTGAAATTTGAAATAGGAACCCTACTTTTTTATTTCATATTTGGATTCGGCGGAAAATTTTACATTCAGTTACGTCTTCAAAGCTTCTAAAGCCATAAGGCCCTTCATAGGGCGCGTAAATAAGATTACAGAGCCTAGTATTGCGTGAATCGAAATTTTGAGTGTAAACCTTAATTTTATCTGCAATATTTGATCCATTGTGGGGATTTTCCCGTACCGTACAGTAAAACTTCAAATTTAAAGTGAGTAACCTATTTTGATAATAAAAACTAACTCTACTGATGAATTGTATATTTTAATCTTCTATTGGGCTCCAAAAAGGGATACAGGGATCATATTGAGCCTTATGAAGGTCTAAAATGTAGCATTCCTCATTAGATTGAAACTTAAAAACAAGAATAAGGTATCCAGTTTAAATTTCGATTCACGCAATACTAGATCCTATAAACTCATTGACACATTAATCCGAAATCTGATTCAACCATTCGATTCCTAGGGAAAAATCACTAAAACAACCCATTTAAAATTTTCAGTTTTCCTCACCGTATTCAAGTTATTGAGCCGTTCTCAACTTTCTGGATACCCTGTATGTCGTTGATGGGAGCCACGAAGTGGGTTTCTGATTACAAGTCGGACTAGGCTTTTTTTCGATCGGGTTAATCCTTTATCATTGATTTCCGATTCGTTAACATTGTTCTAATCCGTATTTGAACAATTTTGTTCTAATCAGAACGAGAAACACGGAGAAATGTGTGTCGCACAGAGAGAATCTCGATCACAACGACCCTAAGGCTGTCAAGTGAACCTTTGATCCCGACTTCAAGAAACAAGTTAACCCCCACCACTAGAGTAGTAAGACCTGTATACACGGCTGTGGTTCATACTCACCATTTGTTACATTTGAAACAGTCAGAAGGTGAACGACTTTAGCGCCTGCGCTGTTTCCAAAAATTGTCACTTTTTCAGGATCACCGCCAAATTTCGCAATATTTTTCTGAACCCATTGAAGTGCGGCAATCACGTCTTTCAGTGCCCAATTTCCGGATGCGACCTCGTCACCGGTGCTCAAAAATCCCAATATGCCTACACGGTAGTTTGGAATCACGAGTACAACATCTGCATCAAGGATATAATCTGGTCCGAGAACTCCAGACGATGCATCTCCCCCCAAGAAAGCACCTCCGAATACATAAACCATGACAGGTAGTAGCGAGGAATTCGTATTCTCCGGCAGCTATGAAACATGATGATCACTGGTTCTTATAATCGAATGAAGTACTGAGACATCGGTCATGTTTCAAGAATTTATAATTGAGTCTCTGACCTGTGGCGTATAAACGTTGAGATTCAAACAGTCTTCATCGCCCGAGGTTTCCACAGGTTCGTTATCTACGACTCTTAACTGGGGGCAAATATTTCCATCAACTGCAGCATCTCGGGTTCCGTTCCAATTATCCGCTGGTAATGGATTAGCGAATCTGCACAATATAAGTAGGTATGATAATATGCAACATGCGGAACATTGGGATTCTTCCCTACAGAAAGATTAATTTACCTGAGGTTTCCGACTGGCGGTTGCGCGTAGGGAATTCCTAGAAAACCGGATACATTCCGACCATGGTGAGTCGTTAGAGTATAGCCTCGCAGTATACCCTGAGAAATTTCAACTTCCGGTTGAGTGATATCTTTGGATTGTACTTCGTTTAGAGAAAAACAAATAATCGCTTTCAATAATATTGTTAGAAATGAATATTTCAATGATAAACCGTACGGGAGAACCATCGTACTTGTCAGATTTTAGTCCCACGAACGGCAAGTTATTCTTTGAAATGTGATACAATGGTTTCCCCCCCTTATAGCTACAATTGAATCATAGATGGCTCACCTGATTACACTTATACATGACTGATTAGAACACTACAATCGGCAAATCGATCTCATCGTCAATTCTTGTCCAATGAAGTAGCAGGAAATAGAACAGATTCATTGCCATCTAATCTGCTGATCGAAACGGGATTCTCGGAACTGTGTCACCAGGTGTTTTGTTATATTTATTATCATTTCGTGATTTGTGACTCATGTTTTATTCCAATTTTTTTCCATAATCATATCTACTCGTGATCCCATGGGCAAATCAAAGTGTTCAGGATCTTCAATGTCACAAGAACAAAAGTGCTAATCGTCAATCCTGTGGCCAATTATTCACTTCTGCAATAGGTTCAACACGAGTCGTTTATTGTTGTCTGGATGATAATCCTTAGTTATATTATAATTACCAATATACCAGATGTCCCATTTTGAAATGAATCGAGAAAGTTTTTGGACAAAAGGTGTATGATTTCGAGGTGGAAATTAAGTGGTATGACCTATCACCTATGTGACTTTGATAAAAACGTTTCCAAGGTTATTTGGAGGTCAACGTTCGTTTTTTCAAACGGGACCCCCCACTTCCTTTCGCCGATTCAAAATCTATGGAACAAAACCAGTGACTTTCACCTGAAACGCTTGGATTCCAGCTTGGTACTCGTGATCCTCTGGAATACTATGAAGGTCCATCACTAACGCAGGTATTTCGCTACTGGGGGAAGGATCATTTTCAGCTTTCAGCAGTAGGACATTCCAATCACCAATTTCTGATAGTCTGGTGGCTACCATATAGAACCGGCACTTCCGCCTACAACGATTAGAAAGTAATGAACTGCCAGAGAATCGAATGCCAGGAACTACGATGTCCGATCCGGTGGATGCGATTCGGCTGATTAATTGAATTAAAAGCGATCACAAGGTATGTACTCACATGTAACTTTGCATCAGATAAGAACATAGAATTGGAGAGTAAATCAATGAGAATCGATTCGAAGAATCAAAAAAATTAATTAAATTAAATTAAAAAAAAAAAATCAAAAAAATAAATTGGAGGTAGTGGGACTTGGTGAGCTAATGTTATATTGCCATTCAAGAATTCTGGATTTTTTTCCGTAAAAGACAGATATCGGCCGCGTACGTTTCTCTCTCTCTACGAAGTGAGCGATTTTTTTTTGGCCCGAATGCTCTATGTCTATGCGTAATCCCGCATGATCGAATAGATTATGGATTGTGCGATATGGAGTTCGGTCAACGAAATTTGGACAAGTAAGTGAAATGCAAGCTTGCTGAGAAAATCCGTTACTTCGTTTAGTACGGACCAAAAAATATCAGGTCAAATATTTTAATAATAATCATTCAATCAGCAGGCAGTTCAGCTCTTTGACGTTGAAATTTCCCATCTGAAAGCAGCCAGCTTTTATAGTGGTGTATGTTCAGTTGTTCCCACAAAAGTCACTCATTCCAGCTATGTTGTGGAAAAGAAAGCGCATCAAAAATGAGAATAAATGATTAGTATCTGGTACGAGATAGGCATTGAAAGTGAGACTAGCTGTGATTTCAGTGAAAACAGGTGCATTCTATTTTAACGATGACACTGTTTAGGCTTTGCATATTTGGTTGATTGGATAAACGATGTGGCTTTGTATCTTGATGTCAAGTTTGAGAGTCTCTTTCAGTGAGTTCTTGTACATATAGCTATAGACATGTGTCTCAAATAAATTATGTATATATCGATGAAGTTGTCATTCAGATAAATATGTAAGATCTTCGGTTCATCTACTGCAATCAGTGGTATCTGTTATCGAGCAAGAAGGAATATCGACCGGCAGAAATACTATAACTGCGAGCCAACCATATAACAGTTGACTCAAAAAGTACCAGAACCTTGACCTTAACCATTCTATCAATTGAAAGTTTATAAAGCTGAAAAAAAAAGTCAATGAAAAAAAAAAATAAATAAATAAATTTAAAAAAAATCGCGGGTAGTGGGGCTTGGCGGGCTTTTTAGGAAAAAAAAAACCAAAATTCTTGTAGGGCAACATAACTTTAGCCCGCCAAGAACCACGTACTCCATTTTTTTTTTTTAAATTTAATTAATTCTTTTTTTCATTGATTTTTTTTTTCCAACATTATAAACTTGCAGTTGCTGATTTGGTGTGTTGTATGTTTATTCCAGTCTTCTCTAATACTCCTATGCATGGTGTAAACTTACATGTACTTAGCACAATGATTGATTTGGATCCATTTTTTTCAGAATTTGATTTTACGGTTATTATTGAGGAACGACTTATTGGTGGCGATTGATTTGGAAAAATTAATGTACTTGGCGATGTTTTTTGCACCTGAGGTGCTTTGTTCGGATCTACTTTAATAGAACCTGAACCCAGCTAACCTGATCCCTTTATGGTATATTTTATCCCACGGTTATTGCAAAGGATGAATTACCGCCGATCTGAATCTCTTTGCAATACAAGCCATAAAATAGTTTCTCTCATACAAGGATTTTACACCCCGTCGGCAAAAATTTCAACGCGGTGAATGAAAAGCTTGAAAAGCGCTGCAAGTTAGATAAAGTTTTCATGACTGAAGAAATTTCTCAAATAATAATAATAATAATCAAATCAAAAGAACAAAACTACAACTAACGCAGTTTTTTTTTCCCTCTTTCTATAACTTTACCCAAGAAATCCTTGGAATGTGAAGTCTGTACAGACGCAATACTCTGAAAAGTGCTGTTCACGTTGATTTGCAGTCGATGCATGGCATCGAAAGGAATATAACGTATTGTTGAATCTTTCTTTTGAAGTTACGAGCTACACCGTGATCTGAACGTATGCGGTGTATTGTAGAAATATAAATACCTAATCAAAGGCACTTGCGGAGCTATCAAAATCAGAGAAAAAGTTGGGACCGACTAAGCCGGTATCCGGGGACGGCAAACGTGCCCTCATGCAATCCGCGACGCGATCCGCGCGACAATAATAGTTCGTCCTATTTTTTAGTTTTTCATTTCTTTTTTTTGCTATCATTTTTCTTTTGTTTCATTTTTATATTTTGATCGGTTATACGTGCATATTCGAAACTTTCTGATGGGGGAACGGGGGGATTAATATTACCATGAAAGTACCAAATTTCCAATTGATAACCGAACATCTGTTGCTCCAAAATACCTACATATATATATACCCCGTGCGAAACTCGAACCACGCTGGTGTAAAACGACTGTTTTAAACTTCGTTGATTTATAGGCACGTGAAACATCGCCCTACTTGTTCGACCACAACAAGAGGAAGCTCCACTGTAGGTATTTGTTATATTACGCGGTTACGTCCCTGCGCTGGAGGGGGTCGAAATGGATTCAACGAGAGGATCTCTGAACGGATCGTGCAACTAAATTTTGCGTTTGCTAGCGAGAGAAATAGGAGATTTTCTTTGACCGATGTGGTCCTAGAAACCGTAATGGAAGAGAGGGAATTTTAAGCTTTCGAATAAATTTTAACTAGGATTCAAGTATTTTCAGGCGAGAGTTTGAGCTCATATTCCTAGGCGCGTTTATTCGGAAGGGGTGGTAACGTCGATAAGCTGGTGTAATTATAACCAACGTTGGACGATAGCCAAGTGAAATACGGTATCGTTCGGCATACCTAATCTGCAATTTTTTAATACATCAACGACGTTATACACGCTAGCTGCATGAAATGAACTTGGAATAAAATAAACCCCATCAAATATTTTGATTTTAAAACCTAGCGCGTATGTGATTTCAGTTTTTTTTTTTCCCCCCCATCTAAACTGCAGGAGCATAGAACGTAAAAAATATTCAAGATTCAAAAAACTTATTTTACGCGCGTGTTTTATGTGATATGCAAAATATTTTTAACGAAATTTCATACTTTACGTATATAGTTTAACCGTATAGAGATCGTTTCGCATGCATCGCTCCCGCAGGTTTTATCCCATGGGAAATGTTTTTTTCCTTATCCCATTTCTTGACGGGTCCCGCGGTATACACGCGACTAGAGGGTGACAAAGGGTGCACTTGCGCTGTTTAAACTTTGTTTTTATAATTCGACAATTCGTGAAGTTAAATTTTATGTAGGAAGATTTTTCTGATATGTAAGTAAATTTCTGACACTTCTCGTATTATTTATTTAATCATTTTAATTTTTTATTTCTCTCAGCTTTTTTTTTTAACCTGAGAAGTGGCGGTATTATAATCGTAGCACTTTAGAATATAGGGTAAAATAGTGCTTATCAAAATTAGTTCAATTTAATCAAAAAGCAAGGCGATAAGAGAAGGCCCCGCGTCATGTACCGCGCGCGCTACTACGTAGTAATCGACCCCTGCAGGGCTTGCCGGAGTTATTCACTTCCGGAAAACTTAGACAGGAGCAAGCTGCAGTATACGTAGTACGTTGCGTGTTTCCATCAGTAGAGATTGCATGCGCCACGCCATTTTGCAAGCACTACTTTTTCACCCTATTACGTCACACCAAAATAACCACGTGTTTAAATCGTACTCCTCTATTATGTAGCTGTATACTTGATATTATATACGTAAAAATACAAACTACATTTCACGCTCTGGCTAGGTATAATGGAAACTCTATTTCGTCCTGAATGGTGCTAAAAAAGAACTTGAAGAAAAAAAAAAAAAAAACAAGCATGTTGTACACGATTCGACTTCGAGTCACTTTTTCATCGAGCAAATGGATTTCAGCGAAGAACACTTACGCATAAAATTATTTCAACTTGAAAATTTTCTGCACGAAGTTTTTCATCTTATGCATTTGTATACAAGGTTTGAAAGAATTACGTTACTGTCTGATCCATCACATTGTCTTTGCCCTTATGGAAATCGTGTATTTTTCCGGTATATCTCAACTGAGAAGTTCGGAATACCAGCTTCTTTACTTTATGTTGAAAATCAGAGATGACGACGACAGAATACAGTAAGCAGAGGTTGACGTTTTCTCTCCTAAGCTTCCAATTTCTCTTGTCTTGGGCGGGTTCTACGGAGTTGAGTAAGGTACGTGCGTGAATCTTCGGCACGTACTAACGCTGCGTTTCAGCACGCGTCCCGTCCTCGCAAACTTTTACCGAGTAAGACAGCCCATAACCGTGGCCCTATTTTGACGGGAAAAACTAGGGAGAGAAAGAAAATATGCTGCGAAAATGACGCTGGATTTCCATATGATGACTTGGAAAGTAGCGACTCTATATGCGTATGTACAAAATACAAACGTATATCTATATGTGTCCCAAAATTCACGCAAGACAAATGACATTCAATATGTGTATCTGTGTATACAGAGAATATCGACGTTCTCGTCGATCCAATTTTTCAAGAATTTTAGCTCATTTTCGAATCGACTGCGTGAAACCATGGAGGAATAGTAAATATGAAACTATAACGAGACCCTTGAAGATCGCATGATATGGAGAGATTCTGACTAATTCCGTGGAATAACGATGTCTGAAGATTGGATAGCTTGATACATTATTCTTAACGCGACTCACCGCGCCGTCAAGGGAGAAGTTGCCACCCCAGCCTCTGTAGGTTACATGGTTTCCTGCGCAGTCGATTCATCGTCACGCATATCTTCCGCCTAGGAACATGCACATGCCCGTTATACGCGTTCTATTATTTCCCTAGGGCTGCAACATCGGTAGAATTATTATTCTAAGTGATAGGATTAGGTTTGGTTTCAATATACCTTGAATTTTACGTTTGGAAAATTTTTATTCTGTGCCGAATCGATTCTCTCTTCGATCCTTGTTTCGGATTCATACTATGTGTACTGCGATTTTATACAAATGTTTCCTATTATTTTTATAACGAAATCCTCAGGTATTATAATAATAACTCTGGTTCACCGTTCACCTGCAAGTCAACCAACTCGCGTTCAAAATTTGCGTTTGAACAGAGCTCGAGTGTGTATATGAGGAGCGTAAAAGTACTCGAGGTGATCGATGGCGAGACGGTGAGCGCTTGAAATCTTTCTGGTCAAATAAAGGACCTACGAGTTTGGGATAAATTTTACCGTGTGTGATACGTATACTTACAGGGTATAGTATGTTCGTCAGTTTTACCTGCCGCAAAACTCGAGTTTTTTCGAAACGGCATATATAAGCAAAGTTATGTTCGCCGTTTCCCGGGAGAAATGATCAGGTGCTATAATATTTACAGGTAGCATGTTTGCGGATAGTTCGATCAAACGTCCGTGTGATAGTTGTGAAATATTGCTTCATAAATATTCGAGGATTATATCGTTAATGATGGTCATAAATTTATGACGTATAATTATGGGTAATCTTACACTTACTTTAAGAGTGTATACATCTAAAATGGATCGAGGGATTTATGGTGGGAGGTTACCAATATTTAATGACGGTAAATGTACACACAAACGTGACTCGTTCTCAGAACGGCCGATCGTAACATAAAACTCGTAGGTCGCAAAATATTTTGAACTTGAAAATCAATGAACTCAATTCGAAATCAAGACTCGTTGAAAATCTGAAGATTAATTCATCGATTCGATGATTAGGTCATCAATCGATTTATAATTGCAGCCTGTTTTGCAGTTCGATTCAGTTCGCTATCTGCATTGGGTTGTATGTTCATTTATTCAGACGGTAAAAAAGTATTTTCTGAATATATTTGGAATGAAATATTATTCGACTCCGCTTTTGACACTAGCTGCTACTTCTCGCGAAATATATGCCCGTGTCGTTTATTTTTAATGAAACAGTTGGCTGAATTTTGATGATGGCTGGTTGCGTAATTTTGAAATTTTTTTTTGTTCAAAAACAAATAAATCACGGACCTACGTAACAAAAATTCGAGCCAAGGGACGCCGACGACCCTTATTTATCCGTAATCATTGCGTCATAACGATCATCGCGGGTTGAGATTTGTGTTGGATTAATAAAAATTTTACCCTGGTTTTCATCTCCTGGGGGTAGTTAGCGGGTCAACGGCACTCGCTTGGGGTAGTTTAGCGAAAGCTGCTTAGGAGTAGATGCCCACGGGAACAGGAGGACTCGCAACTACTGGTGGATATTTCCCACGCAAAAGTTTGCGCTGTGTACGTGCACTGGAACGGGAACGGGGACGGGAACGGTGCAAAATGCAAACCGTAACTTATGCATGCGGTCGAGCGAGTAAATTAAACAAAGTCGTAGAAAGTATTCAAAAAACCACAAATAATTTTATGCTGTAAAAAGATAGAAGAAGATAATCATCGCCAGAAATTAAAACTAAGGCGCAAATTTTATAAGGATAACAAAATGTTATTTTTCCATTCGACATTGAAATAGCCACGACTACTGTTTTTTTCGGGAGACAGAGAACCAGAGTCACATACACAGATATATTTCTCGAAGAAGAAGTCCTGAAACTCGAATGAAAGCCACCTGGCCTTGGACATCGCAAAATATTATTGGAGTTTCCAGAGTGATTGTGGTCTCAGGCGTTTAGCAAACAGTGCGAAATGTAGTCTTAGACTGTAGTGTCTATAGAGAAGACCGTCTGATGAGTGGAAGGCTGTAGAGTAATTCTCCTTCCGATGAAATTGTGTTTGGATACCCCCATCCAAATGTATGCTGTAGGAAATTACCCCAAGTCAACGATTTCCAGAGTCGAATTCATTCCGAGTTAGTCTTAAGCTCGGTAAAATATTCAGTGTCAAACCGAATTTATATACACAGTTATGTACAGGTCTTACTTTCAGTATTTACCAACGTGGCGAACGAACTGTGGAAAAGCCACGAAACTGTGTCTGTCGCTTTCAGACAAAGGTGAGTGTAATTTTATTGGAATTGACATTCGAGAATCTTTGCAACTTTTTCATATCAATTGCTCAATCGTTTTTTAAACCGATCTTCATGCCGCCGGATTAAAAACTTGAAACGAGTCAAAGAAAAAAATCCTTCACACAATCGTGACGGAGTATAAACTGTGCTTTGAACTCGTTAAACTGGCAAAGACAAAAAAAGTCAAACTCCTCTTTATGTGCGCAGTAAAAGTTACTATAAAATTCACATACAGGGTGATTAGATACAGGCATTTCTATCTGAGTGCACGAACACCTGTACGTGCGTTTCACGTAAAGGGAGAGGTACTTTCTCTGCTAGCGTTGAAACGGTTATGTATTAGTATTAGGGTATGTCAAGTCACTCGTAAACAGCCGCGAGCCGAATAGTTTTCATTGAGATTTAGGTAGGGACTGTAATTCGTACCTTTGTATAAGTAAACACATGTAGGTACAACGTTATAACTGAGGTTTGCGCGTACTATATTTGTGCGCACGACGTTTGCCGTTACGCTATCGCGATCAAAAGATGCGGCGACGGCAAAATTTTTTACTGTTCTCACTACGATATCAAGGAGGTATACAGATATTTTTTTGCGCTTGATATTTTTGCAACTCAAATAAGAAGAACTGAGATAAGAGGATATAATTCACTCTGAACGGAGCATTGTTTTTTCAGTCTTATTAACAAGTATTGCAGCCTCGTAAAAATGGAGGGCGAAAAGAAAAAAAAAGAAAAGAAAAGCTTCGAAAACAAAAACATAAAGAAGATGTGAAATTGAAAGGAATATCGCAGCGCAGCTAAACTAACCAAACAGAAAACTAATAGCCTATATGGTTCGGTTTCTATAATATTTACTCTGCCAGAATGAAATGTTCTGCGAGAAGTAAAAATGAAGACGAAGTTTCTGTTCTTTCTTTTTCCTTAGCGTCATTCCGTTCTATTTGTATCAGAGATTATACTGCTCATCAACGAAAGTGAAAAATATTGTCAGTCATTTTTTTTTTCGCGCTTCTCTTAAAGCTTATTGCATTCCAGTCGTCGTCCCACCCAAAGTTTCGTCGTGACATGAGAACTATGCGTATATTGGCATGTGCTACGTCCCTGGAATTTTTTGCGTAGTTGAACCCTGGTTAAAAATAACGCAGAATTTGTAAGAAAGAAACTAGATGTCTCAATCTTTGAAATTCCTTGCTGAACTTCGGGAAAGATTGGATCAGAGAGGCTGCAAAAAAGTTTTGCTATCAATCAATTTTACAAGTTTCGTAAGTAAATCGAAAACTGGACATTTGTGGGCTGATATTTTTTCAAAAATGATTTATAGGAATTTGGATCTCATCCCTAATAACGTACCAGCCATTACAGATTTTGATCTGATTATATTGTTGTGACACACCCAGTTTAATTTCAAAACTACGAAGAATCTATGCAGTGCTACTCCTGAATCGAGTTAATATTTTTGAAAATGTCTTTCACCGCCTGAATCCACCTATATAAAATCACGGGCACGTTGGCACTGAACTCTACCTCAGACGGTACGAACTCGACGAATCGATTCCTCCGAACGATCGGCATAAAAATCACGTACACCGATTCTATGGGCAAAAAATGCTCACTCAGGGCAGTACCTCGGGGGTATTTTCGTCAAAATTTTCGCCGAGGCAGCTACCACACATGACCTTCGTCTTCTTGGTACACGAAGCTTCGTTCAGCGCTGTTCGAATAGATCAACCTTCCTAATTCGATAGACAGAAACTTGACGGGAAAATGTCACAGAGATCTCATAGTGCGGTACGTGGAACGTACGTGTTGGTCTGGAATTTTATTTTAGACAATAAATACAAACTCATATGAACTCAGCTATATCGCACTTTCCGTGTAATCTAGGGACGTATCGGTACCCCGGAAAATTCTATGGAAGACCTTATGGCCGTTGGGAAAAGGAGGATCTCATATCTTTCACAACTCCAATGGCGGCATGTTCATTTATCAAGTCAACCTCCATTAATATCCGACAAAATAGTACGGGATCACGACATTCGATAGAACTCGTGTCCCCGTCTTCCTTTCCCTTCTCTAATTCTCTTTTGCCTGCAACACTATAAACTATGACGCGACGAAAGCGCCGGTAGCCTTGCTATATCCTAGCTTTGCCATCTACCTTTCTCTCTATTCAACGTACACTAATAACGCCTAATTGAAAGCAGAAAAGTTCCACCAGGTAGATGCAGATAGAATGGTAATTCCCATGTGGTTACGCTCATTAGATAAAATTACATTTGCTAATGTTATGAACCTCATTACGCAACTTTTCTCTACACAACTAATTTGAGTTCATCGTCAAGGTTAGGTTATCATCAATTGAAATTGATTGGAATGGATGAAGAAAAATTCATTCAACTTTTTACAACAGCAGTCAGCCTCCTCACTTCGGGTTAGGCTTTTCGGTAGGGCGAAGTTTCCGGTAAATATCATGTGACGGTAATAGTAAAACTTTTAAGAAACCGTTCACAGTTAATTGACAGTCAATCTGGCCGATTGGCCACAACAGATTTTCGAATGCTGATGGATTTTTCTTTGGTCGTAAGTGAAGTAATCGATTAATAAATATCGTCAAATTTGTAGGAGGTAAAGTTTTCCAAATTTCTAAACTCTGATTGACTCCAAAAATCTCGTCTCTTTATCTTCTCACCGTCAATTTCCGGCTATCATCAAATCTGATCTAATGTATAGAAGATGCGTCAATCTTACCATGTGGAGAAAGTTAGAAATAGAATGATGTAGCGAATAGTTACTAACGATGGCGGTTGTCCATTAACGATATAAATTTAAATATACATAAAGACGCGTGGCACAGTCGTGTCGCCAATTATCCATCTACTATTCAATTAAGATATAGTTACGTAGATTTCACTCACTTATAAAATAAAATCTAATCATAGATCAATCTCCCATGAAATTCCTAGGTAGCCCTCGAAGAAATAAAAAACTTACATAATTTTATTACGGAATATTCATCAATTCGCTCGTTCATTTCATAAAATGGCGGTCTTCTCAAGCGCCTCTTTCATATATCTCTATAATGGCAAATACGACGTGCGTGAAGAGCGTGAAGTGGAAACCGTTTCTACTTCCTTATTCGAAGGGTAAATTAACCGATTCGAGGTACATCTTTCACACCCATATTAACTCGCGATCGTCACTGACGAAGATTCATGAATTTCATTAATTTAAAACTGCAACACTCAAAAAACAGTCGATTTTGACAATGCAAGTTATCAGAAATAATTAGTCAATTCGTACCACAGTGTGCGTAGAAAATCTGAGACTTTACGCATCAAGTGTTTGCAACCCAGAAACTGATATCATAATGAAACGATACGATGAAAGGTATTGCATGAAAATAAAAAATGAAGAAACTTCGACTATCAGGTTATTTCTTTCTCTCTCTCTCTCTCTGTCACTCTGTAGTTTGGAAAGATGGATTATACAATCGTATAACGACTTCTATGATGACGCATAAGAAAAATTGTTCCTATTGCTGCCTCACTGTACTACACGTAGTGTATTTAGTAGCGACTACTTTGATCTGTACAGTGACTTCCGGTCGATCGAACTGTGCGATGAAAAGCAGCATTGCACAAAGAAATGAGGATCGATGTTAGCTACGGTATTGATTGAACATTCTACAATGTCACAATGGGTGAAAAACCTGCAGTAGCTTTGACGACAGTAGCATATCCACCTTATTGGTTGCGACTGTTTCTTGTTTTTCTTTTTATTGCACCACTTCGTGTGTCTCCCCAAAAATGGCAATCTTATTACACCGGTATAGAGCAATAATAATCTCATTTCTGGCCTCAGTTTCGAAAGAGTCATTGATCGGATCAGACAGAAGGCCAATGACGCGAAACGAAGGCTTTGTTTTCCCATTTATCCCCGTATCTTCGGTCTCGCGATTCCAATTTTTTATTGTCGTTATATTCGTTCTTTTTTTTCGTGTCTCTGTTTTCGTTCGTCGTCCAAATATATGTCTATATAATATTCATGTTGACAAGGAATAATACTGGACTGACAACGACCGATATTGATACATTAATTAGATGAAATTCAAAGAGAATTTGAAAAGCCTTTTGTTTGTCGTTTGACCCAGAATTAGTGACAACTTCGACATTAATCGATTTCAAAATAACTTGGCCACGATACAAGCTACGGCACTTCACGTATCCCTTCAACGTTGAGTTTGGGGAAATAATCCCGGTGGTAGGATCCGAAAAATAGTCTGGGCTGAACGGCCAGATGTGCCCTTCGCACATGGGAGGTGGGATTTTAATGCAGCTTTCCTGTTAGAAGCTCCTATCCTCGCGTATTAACTTCCTGGCTTTACTTGCCCTCGACATTCTGCCCCACGCCACGTTGAAACCAACCATTGGAAACTTTTTTTTTCTTTTTTTTTTCGTTTTGTTTTTTTCTGTCCTGTACCCTCTGAAAAAAATTAACCTACTCGCTAATTGGACTTTCCCTCGTTCTATGTTTATCTTGTCACATGCTTTACGAAGTGTGGTAATTGCCGAATCGGGAAGTATAACCTCTTCGAAGTTCTGACATATGTGCCTCCCTTTTTTCATTGATAACGTTGTTTTTTTTTTTTTTTTGCAAACTTTGCAAGGTTACGATTGAACTTCATTTCTTCATTGCATCTGTACTTTCAATCGCGCCCCTCGCGAGCATTTGAAATCTTATTCATCGAAATCAATATCACTTTTTTCTTTTGTTTAATTGAACCGCGAAGTTGATACTTTTGTTTTACTTCATTGTTGTCTTTGTTCTATACACCTGTAGTCTATTCTATTGTTACCTGGATCGATCGGACGACAAGTCATCTGGTTTTATTTCCATGAATTGAAAATAAAATTCAAATAGTTATACAAACAACCACAATGTTGAACCATTAAAAATACCTGCAACGCGACTGCGTAGCGTGCAATTACTGGGTAGTTCATCAATGTCGTTTCGCGCGCGATTAAAATCTGGTGAATTAATAAGCTAGTAGGTACGTCTCTACGCGACTGAAATAGGCATGCACCCATTGCAGACTCTATTCCAGTAATTCGCTCGACGAAAACTTAATTTTGCGTTAATCTACTGGTCACTATCGTAAAAAAACCGTTAACAATTATAAACTAATTTCGTGACAACAACTGTTTTCAACTGTACATTCTCACAGATAATTAACAGACTATATGAATACGGTCTGGCGGTTTCAATTCCACTTTTATTTATGCTTCTGTCTTCTTTGAGTCTAATAGATTAGTGTCCAAGGTGGTGCGAATGTCAACCGCGATGAATAATTGGGGCAGTTTTTCAACTTCGTAAAAAATTTTTTGTATCCTCACAATAAAGGTTTTTTAATCGTCCATGAAAAAAAATTGATAGTTCATTACTGCGGCAATTGCAGCGTGAACTCGACATCGTTCGCTGTCTGATTCTCCATTTCATTTTTCGAAATTATATTTTGAAATTTTGGAAAAAAGTTTTGATAGGATTCGTTCAACACTTTTAGCTTTGAATTACGTTTCGAAATTGACTGATTTATTTATTCTGTTTTTTTTTTTTTTTTTCGCAAATCTATACACATATGCATATATGTCAAAAGTCCGCTAAATGTACCGCAAAAAGCTGCAACCATCGACTAAAACGAATTCCACAGGCTTTTGCACGGCTAACCACAACCACAAGCGATTGCTTGCAGGTACAAATAAATTGCAGGTACCAGTTTGATTAATTTTTTGGTTAAAACTTTCGAAACAGTTTCAACTGGAAAAAGGTTTCAGAATTGTTTTCAACCTCTCCATAATATTTATTTACAGAGGAAAAAAGAAGAATGGAAAAATATCGAAAATATCAATTGGAAATTCAATTCACACTCTTTCAATAATTCGAAAGACTGGTTGAGATATGAACGTAAGAATGAGATTTTTTTTTTCTCACTCCAACGGATTATGCTCGATTCTATGAGGTATTTTTGAATTCTATTGTGAATAATTTACACCGATAGTTCAGACATTTTGACGCTAGCTATCGTGACGGTATTGTGATTGGTATGTTCTCTTTCTCGTTGCCAATTCACGCAAATATTATTTGATTCCATTTGGTCCCTTTAACGGGGATCAAAGCGAAAAGGGGGATAAATGGGGCTATAGAGCATTTGCCTTTTGACCCGAAAATACGTCGGGGGCAGGTTTTCTTGAGTCCGTTCGTACATTCACGCGTGTGTGGAATGCCGACCCGCAGCGGTGTGGCATGCGTATCGAGCAGAGAGCTACAGCTTCATCCTTTGTGGGAGAAAGTAAATAACTACTTTTTTTTTCGTCTGTCTGGTTTCCTGTTTGTTGCTTTTACTTCTGGATACAGCGACCGAAAACTTTGCGACACTCCGATGTATTTGATTTCGTCATACGATCCGCAATTCTGGATTCAATTTCGTCCACATTCCACAGGGTTGTCTTAACCTTGCGTCTGCACGTTTTATTGAAAAATTATCAAAAGGTAGATTTTCTAATCACCTGCGAAATTTCGTTCCCAGTTGAGTCTCAGTCGAAAACTGAAACTGGGAAGGTTCCAAATTACGCTGATTATTTACTCCAGATCATATCTTTACGAGGAGAAAAGCAGCCTGGCTGAATTTTGAAAAAGGTCACTGGGATTACTTGGTTGGTAAATGACAATCTTGATAATAACTGTCGGTTAAAATTGGCTGACAACTTTCCTAGTATCTCATTATTAACCTCCGTCGTTTATGAGGGTTGAAAATTACTCGATTATACGGTTTAAAATTTGTTAAATAACTTTTTACGATACGACTAAACTTTTTTCATCGTTAATTTACAATATGACAGTTACAATTCAACAATCTCGTAGTCAAATCTGCAGTTCGCGATTCCGGATATTATATTATCATCGGCTGTTGAATATGAATCCCCCTAAGCGTTGAAGAAAGGAAAAAAAGTCACTGCTGAATCCACCGATTCAAAGGCTGAACCGTAGAAGAGAAGAAAAGAAAGAGAAAAAAAAAAAACAAGGGAAAGAAAAAATGAAACGGGAACTGAGGAAACTGTCGCATCGATCTACCAATTCAGGGGAGATTAACTCCTCAAGAATTTGTCAAAATCTTTCAAATATCTCATCTCCACTGTGCGTCACGTCGTTGCCGTCAATCAACTGCACCGAACCTACACCGAGGAAAAGCTCTCCACTCTATCGAGGCAGATAATACATTTTCGCATTTTCCGCGCACCCCCAGCCACATCCTAAACGGAACGACGTGCTTTTCATCGCGTCAAGATCAGATCACAAAAATTATATGTTCGCAAAGCTTATTCTTCGTAAAAAGTGCGAATGGATTTTTTTTTATTCATTCTAGTTATATGCTCCTCGATATTTTTGCAACGAAATTAATGTACATATGTATACATAGACCGGGAGTACATATTGTAATTTCCACTAAAATTTATTCACATGGGGTAGACGGTACACTGTAGTTGACCCCTGTATTATCAAACATTTTGGTTGGTAAACGATTGTTTATTATGTAGCCCATAATATTGAACGTTGAACTATATACTTCACAGGGTTTTGGGTGGCCAGCTTATGTGTATATGCCTATGTTATATACCTATGTTAGTTGTTTCGCCCACGCGCGTACGATCAGTTTTGGAGCATGAGATTAGTTGAGTAAGTTGGTAACAAACCTCTCTCGGGAGTTATTGTAAACGCGTCGTAGAAGTTTACCAAAATGCAGAAGGACGAAGAGAAGGAGGAGGAGTAGGAGGAAAGGAGATCGAAAGAGGGGGTTAGGGGTAAGTGGTGGAGAGTTTTGGATAAGTAAACGTAAGTATGAGTTAGTTTATAACGAGCAGGTTGAAAATAGCGGTATAGGAAGTTACCCCATTGAAATTATTCAACGAGGGTTGCTATACAGAGAGAAAAGCTAACCGTATAAGAACCGTGGAGTTCGTTCCGTTTTACCTGTGTCGCGACACTCTGACCGAATTCTAGAAAGTTCAGTCGAATGATGTTAGTCAAACTTAAAAACGTTCATGAAATTTTTTTATCCTCAGTAAAAAATCAGTCGCCCGTAAAAGTACGTGTAGGGTAGTATGAATGAGTAACGAGAGACTCTAGGTTATTTAAATTTTTTTCTTCTTTTTTTCTTTTATATGTACTATTTTGAGACAGCAGCTTCAGCTACTGGTTACGAACCAAGATTTGTCTATTCTATCCGTGCGCAACGTCGTATAATGGACTAACAAACCACGTACGTATGCATGGCGAGGAAGAAAACTCGTCTGTGAACATTACGGGGTGTGGAGAGAAAAAAAAAAACTCGGATTCACTTGTTTATTTCTACGTATAACCCAGTCATGACGGAAAATGTAATGAGATTTTAAAAGAAAAACCTGTCAACTGCAACGCGCGTTGTTGGATGGAAGGTATAACGGAAATGTAACGTTAATTCTTCCAACGTAAATAACCGCCATTTTCTTTTTTTCATAAGGTAATATTGAGTTTTCGGAATTTTCGCTAAAATTAGAACCCATACAAATCGTTCTTTGTTTTATGTAGAAGTAATTTTTATTTATTTATTTATTTTTTGTTTATAACCTATCCGGCTATCGAGAAATGAACAAGTACGGAGTGCGCTGGTTTGTTCTTTACTTATGTTTTTGTACGACGACAGCTCGTCTCTGGGGTGTAGTTGAGGAATCCGAAGAGGGGGATAAGGACGATGAAGACAACGTCGAGGCGGGGCTAGAAACAAACGAGGTGATTGACCCTGACATCAGAACCAGCAATCCAACAGACCTTAACGACGACGAAGAAGAAGAAGAAGACGTACCGGATCCCAACTGGGATGTGAACAGAGCCATAAGAGACGTGGCCTATTTTCTAAGATCGCACAAGTTCAATGATTTCGATCACAGGTATTACCTCAACATCTCAGAGTCGCCTAAGAGACTGTACCAAGAATTTCCAAAACCACCTTTGCGGTCGCTACACTGGGAAGTTCACAAACAGTGCGAAGTCAGCTTCAGGTCTTGTCTTAAATTTCTCGAGGGGATTGCAAACTCCGCTTTACTGAAACGTGCGGATGACACCGTTACCATCATGAGAGAACAAGGTTGGGAGTACGTCAAAGATAAGGAAAAATTAGTTGCCGTTCAAATGGATTGCGAACGATCCAAAAGGAAGGACAATCTTACCGCTATACCCTTTCAAGGACCCATTGGTAACTAAAACTCGATGAGGAAAAAAGACAAAAATTTTTCCACCACCCGATGCAATAATTAAATTTTTCAATCGTTTCAAAATCTATAACGAAAGAACGTTTTCAATGGCGAACAACCGCCAGCTACTACATGTGCTGGTACACAATGTTGGGCGTTCCGGAGTTAGCGCTGTTTGGAGAACCTTGTAACAACATGGCGTATTGCCTGGATCACTATGGAATGGACAACAACGACCCAAGGGCTGACGACACTCAGCCTTTCGCTTGTGCTTTGTACAGTTTCTGCCCAGATCCATGCTGCTCTTCGGACCACATCTGGTATATGAACGACTGTTACCAGTCACCGGAAAATCCTTGCTACGCCGGGAACGGTCCAGGTGTTTTGAATTATAATCGGATTTATATTTTTCTACTTATCCTAGGATTATTTTTTCAACCCTTTTGAGCATGTGGCTGAGCCCTCAATGGGATTGAAAATGATGTCATCATTCGTTTGTACACGGCGGATGCACATTTTCTATCGCAAAGTTCAACTCTTCGGCTCGATTACCTTTTTCTTTTTGTTTTAATTTTTGTTCTGTCCAGAGTAAATTGATAATCGATAAAACGTTTTCAGACGATCGAACCTGCACATTGAATCGTGATGAAAACAAAGATTTTAATTCGTTGATAAAAAATCAATTAAACGTGACATGCGAGTGTCAAAATCCAGGATACAAATGGTCGTCGCGTTTTGGCATCTGCGTTGATGTGGACGAGTGCGCAACAGGAGCAAACGATTGTCATAAAGAGAATAAAACCGGCTGCGTTAACCTACCTGGATATTACGACTGCATATGCGATCTTGGTTACGTTTACAATGCGGAACAAAAATTATGTGAATTTGATAAAATCATAAACGAAGCTATTTACGGAATTGATGAGAGAATAAGTAATAACGAGACAGAATCGAAAAGTATGCTATCAATGATCATAAAAATTATTACCAGATCTAATGCACCCGATTTCAATCCTCACCCAGACGTTATCGTTTTATTTGCTTCATACATCGTTCTATTTTATCATTAGAAAATTTCATATTCTGCAATACTTCAGTGAAAATGTTCATCGGTTAATTTAAATGTGCAATATTCACTGAGAATTTATCTATACCGTTTGATTTATCATGAAATAAATATCCATTGCTGTATATTCCAAGTAATAATTTCCTTCGTGATTATTTTTTATCATGATAATAATAATAATCTTTTCGCACGACTGCCGAATGTAATAATGAATTCGAGTGCCTAAAAAAAATCCCTCTCATTTATACTCGATATCCGATTCAATTCGAACGAGTTATTTACCATACATAATTTTTTCCTTTTTTATTCATTTTTCTCAATCAACTCCTTGTAACTCGCTCCTCGGAGTATGTAAATGAAAAAGATAACGATAAGCGATTCAGTTTCTCGCTTAGCTCACGGAGAGAAATTATTTTTCAGTCGTACACAGGCTTACCTGTATTCTGAATATTGCAGTCCAAGTAACGCCTCAGGTATCAAGTCTGTATAAAACGCATAAGTTTGTCATAAAAGTTTGCAACATAAAAATAATAATAAAAAAAAGCACCGTCATGGTTCTCTTTAAAATCCCGCGCGATTCTTATGCGAATATACGAGGTCTGCTTTCATGCAGGTGCACCTGTTCTGTAAAACTTTTCAATCTCTGACACGTAGTTGATACGGAAAAATTTTAGAACTACCAACTAATTTTCGTATTACAATTATTACAAATACCAACATGAAAAAACAAGAAACGTGAATGGTTGTGTTTTTCATGGTCTTAAAAATTAATTAAATTCGAATAATTGAAGTGCCATAAAAATTATTCATTACAGTATTATTACTTTCTTTCACTTTCCACAAAAGTTGCCATTTTTTAATTATGTCAAGCATTTTGAAATCACCAGCGTGAATTTCGAAAAAATTCTCTACGGTTTCGTAATCAGTGACCCGAGAAGACCGCATGAGAGCATAAAGTTTCATGCGATTCAAATAATTATTTCCCACTGCAGTCGGCTATATTCTGAACGTTCAGAATTTCATATCCGAATTCATAATCCGCGGCCCCAAAAAACTACGGGTACCAACTTTCATGTCGATGATGTAATTTTTTGTAATGACGTTGAGAAAAGAATGGCAAGTGCAGGCAATTCTTTCTCCCCATTATACTGCAATGTAAAATCTTTCAGATCTCAAATTTTTTTTATCGGAAGTTGTTTCCAGGACCATCGCAGGAAGTTTTTCGGGACAGACCGATATAAGCCGATCGCCACCTTTTGGAAAACCTATTTTTCAAGATAATTAAGATTTGAGTGATTTATTGAAATTAAAATAGTTTTTTTCGATCAAAACCAATAATCCATTCCTATAGATCGCCGATAAGGTGATGGAAAGTAAAACGGCATTGAAAAAACAGTAGCCAAAAAGAGAGAGGGGGAGACAGAGAGAGACAGACAGATGGAACGAAATGTGTCTGCCCGTCGTTCGATAAAAATTACATATCGCACGCATTGTTTTAATCCAATCACGCGATAATATATATGACGATGATCGAATGTAACAGGTTGATAGTAATGAGCACATCACGGTGTCTGCATCGAGGTAATGATTATAATTATGGTCAATTAGGATTATTCTAAAATATGGCGTTGCATATACTACACGTATAAACGTACGTTTTATTCAACTCAAAAGTGAAACTTTCTAGGAGTAAGGATACATCTGGATACCTTTTATCGTAATGCACTATGAGAATTTCTGGGTATTATCCTTCCAGCTTGTCTTGATATTCAAGCAACGATTTTACCTTGCCCAAAGGGATTTCAACGAAATCACCAAACATCAAGTCAGTACAGCCCGTGAGCAGCAACTTTGGCAAGAAAAGAATAAAATAAATATACGAAGGCTCACGATTTCAGAAAAATACGCACGAACGCGTATTCCTAGACAGCTTCATAGTTGAACCAAAACCATGCCAATGGAAAGTTAGGCTCACTAAAATGCGATGGGAATATAAGAATCCATGTAAAAGAAAAATACACGTATTGTGTGTGGGAGGAAAACTCGAAAATTCAATGCTCACCGATGATGGAAAAAATGCAAGAAAAAAAAAAATTACAATCTGATCCGTAGATTTTTCTCGCCCAGTAAAATTTGTGAGAATTTTTTTGGACGCCTAGATTTTGAATTTTTTGCACGATTGCGCAAAGTATTAAATATTCATATACGTACGTTGCATTATGTTCCTTCCAGTCATTTATCAAATTCGATTAATTTGAATGATCGTAAAACCCGTTTTATCTTGCGATACTGTATACTATTAAACCTCACGGGAGATATGGTCACCATAATGGAGATAGATTTAATATTGATCAACTACGCGCGTTATAGATGAGGTGCGGTTCGTCTCGTATCCATGCATCGTCGAACATGTATACGAAAGATGCGAAGCAAAACGTTTTGAAGTTTTCCCCGAAGTTATATGAAGTCTAAAAAGTAAATGCATAAATTACGATTACGCAGCTTACCCCTCTCGAAAACGTAATCATCTTTTACGCAAACTCACGCCGTCATTCTTAAGTGCCAAGGGAAAAATATAATACATGCTCAAATACACGTGAAACTACCTTCGAAACCCTCGCGCAACCACTCCGGGGAACGATGTAGGTCTAAAAAATTGAAAATAGGCATAAGCAAGGAGGAGGGGAGGAGATCAAATAAATGAACAAATAAATAAATAAAAAATAGGGCAATATCACCGAAAGAAGGTGATGTCCAATTGGGACAACAAGATCTTAATACTGCAGACCGTTGTTTTGCAAATGGATAAAGTTGCGTTTCGATAATATTTTTTTGCTTAATTATTATCTTTCGTCTTTTCTGTTTCGGTAATGTGAAAGGAACATTGATGTAATCATTCGAAAATTATTATTTTTATAACTCTGATCGACAGGCAATTTCATTGCCGAAATCTTGGCCAGGTCATGGTTAAATTGTAACAGTAGAAATTTCAGGTTAGGTGGCCGTCAGGAGTGGCCTGAGGTGTTTAATAATGCACGTATGAACGTACCTTTACATATGCATGTATATCCCAGAAGCGACTGTAGTCGTAAATTACAATGTTCATAATTTTCTCATACGCCGTCAAGGCAAATTAGGCATTGTTAGAAAGTAAAATTTATAAAAATGGTCAAATATACCGCCCAGAATTATACAACTTCCTAACGTTACGGACAGTAAAGTAATTTGTAACCTTGAGTTACGGACTCACATTTTACGTTTTTGTAGTAACGTAAAAATCTTCATTTGAATGACCGGAACGAAATT
Source organism: Athalia cordata (assembly GCA_963932425.1). Lineage (NCBI taxonomy): Eukaryota > Metazoa > Arthropoda > Insecta > Hymenoptera > Athaliidae > Athalia > Athalia cordata. Next base: position 29,259,228 of record OZ010626.1, on the reverse strand, counting down.
ACGTCGCTCAAAATTTCTTATTGTTGATTATACCAAATATGGTGAGACCGAGTGTAATTTTGATACCGATTGTCAACGAAGTTTCAAGATCTCCAAACTCATAGGCTCGGACTTTATGGCCACGAATCGTTAATTTGCATACCTATACAAACCCGTATTTCGAGTAATAAATCGCACCTACTCAAAGTGAAAACGTTAGGCATAATTTAATGTGAATTTTATTCGAATTATATTGTTGTTAAATTGATAAATTGCGAAATGAACTCCTCGACTTTTAAGTACTTACCGAGGCACGCGCCATAAAATCCACACTTTTGCAGTTTAATTTGTTTCTAACCAACCGCAACGCGGCGGCTTCTAATCAGCTTCAGAAACTGATTGATAATAAACACCTGCAGTTAATTGACTGCAATGTAAAATACAGTTTTCATTGAAGACCACTTACTCTCGTCAGACAGGATTCCCGCACACGTCGTCACGGAGAAATTCTCAAGCAAGAAATCGCTCGCACTGGAATTACATATTATTTCGCTTATATCATCTCAACTCATCTGCATTCACATGATAAATACAAACGTAGATATACAGGATATGAAGTACTTATTATGGAAAAAAAAAATCAACGAAGAAGTAAATAAATAAACGAATAAATATTCAAAAAACTTAGCTAACTTCACCGCCCGAGTTCTCACTCGATATAGCGACCTACAATTTTATGCAAATATATTTATAAATATTCACGCAACATATATGAGTGTCTTATATAGCTAGAAACAGCTGAGTTAATTTTTAAATGTTACGAAATACTAAATAATACCTGCATCCCAATTGGCGTGTGATTAATCATCTATACATCGGTGACCTTGATTTTACGGATTTATTTATTGGATTCTTTATTTATTCATTTATTTATTTTGAATTGGCGTAAGTCTAAAATGTATTTCGTGAGGTGAATAAATTTTTATTCGATCTCAATTCAAATATCCTTTTGATTTCGGAGGATAAAAAATTAGAGAATAAAAAAAATGTGTATATATATGGGTAAATTTTTACACTCTACGTGAAATTCGAGAATGAATTCGATCATGTATACGCAGCGGAATTATTCTGGTAGGTATTACATACATATTGATAATAATCATCAAACTCATAAAAACCGATAATGCACCTATATTTCAGCCGGCACAATATATTCGTTTTATACGTTCACGAGAGAACTAATTTTTTCTTCTTGTTTTATTTCATTACGTTTTCGTTTTTTTCATGCAGTTTAGAATTGCCGATCTAAAAGTTCAAACCGTAGAGACCAACGCTGCACCAACTAGATCGAGATTTCGAAATGACTACTGCTGCAGGATTGGCTCATTTGTTCGTGATATTGAAAAATAAAAGTTAAAAAGTAGTGGGACGAGTTTCTCTTGCAGACAACGCTGTATATTTATTATTATATACCATGCCCCGAAAACGATAATCGGACAATAATATCGATGAATCAAAGTGAGCGTAGGACATTTACTAGTACTCTCATATTGACTATCGGTGATGAAAAACAAATGCACATCCCGGATGAGCGGGTCGCTTTTAGCGTGCATTTTGTTTTGTGAGAAACTTCTTTGCGTCTGTTTTGACATTTCACGACATCGAGTGATTCCTAATGACCGATCCGAAAGTACGAGATCGTCGTATAGTGATACTCGATAACCTGTTAATCGAAAGTGAATTTTCGCAGCGTTAAAATCCCGCGTCCAAGGCCCCTTGGTGAAATGATCAATTAATATCATTAGGCAGAATACTCAATCTCAAGCTAAGTTCTCGCCATTCCATTTCACTTCATTTCTGACTCTCATCATCATGCATTTCCGTAGAATTGATTGAAATTCCAATTATATTTATAGACTGTTTCAAAAATAGTCTCTCACCCTCGGTTATCTAATGATTACCTCATGGCGGCGGTTTATGGACCCCGTATCGTAAGTTTCCAGGTGTTGTCTGATTTTTACGTCATTCGAAATCCATTTCTGAAACAAAAGATAATTCCGCTTTGCATAATTACAATCGGTTAATTTCATACCGGTTTATTTGCACAACCATTCAGTCCTTTCTTCGAGTGAGATCGGGTAATTTGCAGCAAACTTTTTAGCATCGAGTGCATAATCACGAGTCAAAATTTCGGCCATTGGCATTTCGTGGGTTGAAATATATATCTCTAGGCGATTGCATTGCACGGCAACATATACCTACTCGTAAACAGCAGCTATACGGAGAATGAGCACTGCATCAGATTTCACTTGAAAGTACATAAATATATATAAATGTGACGAACACGACTATTTTGTTCACTGTATTCGCGAAAATCGAGTCGGTGATGCGGTGACTCAGTTGCAGCTCGAAAATTTTGCCTCTGGTCTGATATAGCGGATTGGAGAAGAAAAAAAAAAAAACAAAAAGACATTGTTCACTTACCAGTGATATTGTGAATCGGTATATACTTGAATCGCTCCTCCACTGGAACTTAGTTCGATCCAACCACTCCGTCTGTCTACCACTCTCGCGTGTCTTCCGCTCGCTTCCGATTCTCAGTCAGAAACGATGGCTGTTCGTGAGTGGTTTGCGGGACAAGAGATCCTTCTAACAGGAGTAACCAGTGACATAGGAAATGTGGTGCTAGAAAAACTACTCAGATCATGTCCCGGTGTCAAAGCAATCCATTTAATTGTCAGATCAAGGAATAACCAGACAAATGAAGACCGCGTCAAAAATATGTTCGCATCACCAGGGTATGCAAATATTTTTTTAGTTCTATTTTTTTTCAATTAATCATATAATATACTTCATTTTTTTTTAAAATCCATATCGCATTGTAGTTTCTTTTTTTTAAATCGTATATACTTTGGTATAGTTCGCAGCTGAGTAAAAAATATCCCATTCACCTACTGGCCCAATTTTATTTGAATAACCAAAAAAATGAAATACAATGATCGATTTTTTTTTTTTCTCCAATTTCATTCCGGAAACCCATTTCGTGATTATTGATAAAATTCAGTTGAAAAATATTTATATTTGATAGTTTCGGTGATAGAAATGGCTTCATGTTTTTTCTTTGGTATCTAATGGGATTGAAAAATGAAAAACATTTGTGAGAATATTACCACCCTTGGACCAGTAGACATTATGATAATTTTTCTCGGATGTTAAGTTGTCTTTATTAGACTTGGAGTATTCGTTTAATGTGAGAAGATCGATGTATTTCGAGATGGATATGACAGGCTATTAATCCATCCCAATAAGACAAAATCTATGAGTATAGAATAAGAGATTGTATAGAGAGAGAATTCGAGGTAATTATCCTCGACCCCAATATACATAATTTAGGCCGATCCCCGCGTAAAAATTTTATTCCATAAATATTATTCAGCATTAGCATCGCATTCGAAATTGTGTAATAACATGAAATTTTTTTTCGAATCAAGTTGTGAAAAATGTTAACCATTTTATAATTTTTCAACAGTTTCGAAAGAGTGAGGCAACAATGTCCAGATGCGATGTCACGCGTGAAGACCTTCGAGGGAAATTTGGTGTACGATGACTTGGGCGTACTTCAGGATCAGTTAAATATCCTGAAGAACGTGAGCGTCGTTATTCACGCGGGAGGACCTCACGATGCTCTATTTGAATTTTGTACCGAATTACCATCTCTCAAGGCCGCTTCTGCTGTGATGAGCGTCTTCAAAAACAAAGGAAAAATATCGAGTGATGAAAGTTTACCAAATGTTCCACTCTCAATTCTAAGAGTACCCGCTGTTGGACCAGCCCTTAAGGAACCAATGCCAGGATTCCTAAACGTTTTCAAAGGTGCGACTGCTCTAATGGTTGGAGCTGGTTACGCTTTAGGTGATGATAATCTTCCGGCGTCAGTTCTTCCGGTAGATATCGCAGCCAATACGCTCATTGCATCTGCCTGGGGTAAGGCGACGAGGCAAGTATCAATTTTTTGCATACTCATCGTGTAGTTTCTGTTCGTGATTTCTACCCATTTATATCAGTTGGAGAATTTTCACTCTCACCTATTTCACCGATCGAACAACCGAACTCTGCAATCTCACAACTATCGCACAATGAATGTTATATAGCCTAGGAAAGAAAAGTAAATGAAAGTCACGTTATGTGTGAGTTTTTTTTTTTCATTTCTTCTTTTCATTCTTTTTTTCATCGCCTTTCATTATAGTCTCATACAGGGTCCTTCACCTCCCCGTCTTTAAAGTAACTTAACAAAATTGTAATGGAAAACTACCGGAGTGAATTATGAATGCCCCTTAATTACAGTACCTATATCCTAGTCTGACATTGAAGACTGAGATCGGTGCACTTTCACTAAAATATAATTCTAGACACACTTATACCTAATAAGAACGCCTAAAAATAAACAAAGTTGGTCCATATCCCCATTGGGTATATGGTGTATCCGATAATGGGTTATAGTCTTCTAACGTTTGATGACTCTTTTTTGTACCAACAATTTCATTTTTTTCCATTTTCATTTCCAACAGTATCGAGAAAGAGAATGTAACTATTTACAACTCACCAGCCCTGAACTGCACCTGGCGTAGATTGATAGAAAGTGGACGTAAAGCTAGTAAAAAATTCCCATATCCTTCCTTCGGGATTCGAGGAATGACGGCAAATCCCTGGTTACATTGGCTTATCGTCTTATTTTTCGAATGGCTACCTTCCGTCTTGTGCGATACAATTCTGCAAGTACTCGGCGCGAAACCAAGGTAAGAATCCGTTAAATTACGTAATAATAAAGAAAAAAAAAAAAAGAACATCGATCTGCGATTTGCTTACGAACCAAAAATATACGACATTAATTGTTTGTTTGTTTTTTACGTTTCTTTTTTTGTTACACTGCTAAACGCGATGTCATTGAACACTTTTTTTTCTCTTTTTTTTGCCATTATGTGTTATACCATATAAAGAGAATGGAAAGAAAGTGCAGCCGTTGAATCTTTTTAAAGTTAATCATGCGGTCAACGATTATTTAGCTATAATAAATTTTGTTTATGTAAATGTGACGAGTTATACCCGGTGCAACTCTCACATATATGAGTATGTACATGTGGATTTATAATAATGCAGCGCGAAGTCTAGCCTAGTTTCACAACAAAATAGAGAAATGATGACCGCACCAGTCGAGGGCCTCTCCAGTTATGGACTAATGTTCGCCGCATCGTCACGTAATAAATACGGAAGTAAAAGTTGTTCCATGATACTAACCATACACACTATAGGTAGTAGGGGGCACACGGCTCGAGACCATTCATCGACAAGGAATCGAAACGTAACTTGCATAAACAACCGCTGCGAATAAGTATATTAAAAACCAAGAAGAAAAGAAAAAAGAAAGGAAACGAAAGAAAACGAAAACGAAATGCTCACTCGAAAGTGCACGGAAACCTTGGTGGTGCATTCGACACTAATGTAATCATTAATTACGGCGTCTGCGATTAATTCAAGTGAGCGCGGCAACGACGACTTTTACGTGGCTAGAACTTGAACTCGACTAACTGGTTATATATGCAACCTAACCTATAACACCTATAGATTTCATATAATCCGTTCGGTTTCACCGACCGTTTTTTGGTTGAATCGTTAACCTATAGAGGAAGAAAAATCTTGCAGCCACTTTCTATACCCGTTCTGCGATCCGATAAGAACGTTAAATAATGGACAACCGAACGTGGAAATATTCTCGCTAACCCAATGAATATTTAAATTGAGTTTATCATGTAATAGATTGAAATCCAAGTTTTTTTTTTATTTTGAGATCTAAGTTATGTATGAATTTCTTTTTTTATTAGACTCGTCGACGATCACCTTCGCATACGAACTGCACTCCAGGCGTTAGATCCTGTCCTGTCAAGGTCATGGGCATCTGATCATAAGAACTTGAACGAACTTAACAATCGAATGTCACCCGAAGACCAAGAAGAATTTTTCGTACTGCCAGATATCGACCTTGAGACATATGTACTCTGTGCTGCCGCAGGAGTAAAGAAATTGTGCCCGAATAACAATGCTAAGATCATCACCACGTTTAAGTTCGTATTATGCGCAGCACTTGCAGCTGCACTTTTTTTCATGGTCTTTATCTGATGGAAATTTCATACCAAATATAGCGATGCTATTGCCCTAAGGAACTCGAGGCAAAATTTCAGTAGGTTGTAAATATACAGAGGTATATTATTCAACGACGGACGCGCCATGCTCAAGGTGTTCTAACCCAATTGTAATTGCTATTGCTGCAGACAATAAGCTAAAAAAAAAAGTGGTTCCGGTAAAAATTGTATCATAATTCATCATGCAGCAATAATATGAACACAACATATAACGAGGCGTTGAAAACTAAGTTATACTGTTAATTTTTTTTTAACGATCTTACTATAGTTTCAACTTTCACGCTCGTCTGATATCATGTATATTGTGTAAATATTACCTGCACAGTGTTTTTTCATGAAGAAATTAGCTGCAGATTGTAAAATTCTCACTTTTTTCGTAGTAGATAATTATAATTCCACGTGTTCCATATAACGGTTTTGCTCGCTCGTCGCGCGCTTTTTATAAAGTACATCCTGCATGTCATGGTCCTATTTCCTGGATTTTTTCACCTCTTTTCCTCCCGTGCTCTTCTTGCTTTACGCATTCCCTGTGAAAATTGAGCTCGGCTTTTTATCAGAACGAGCGATCCACTTGAAAATAATTTTCACATGTTTAATTAATTTTAGATTAGGTTAGAGATATATCTAGAGAAATTCTGCTGTACAGGTTATTTTCAATAAATGTGTATTTTATACGAATATAGAGTCGAATTATTTTCCTATATTCATCTTGTTTTCCGTATCCCAGTTTGAGAGATCCTTATATTTTCCTGGGTCTTGACTAAAAAAAAAATGCACAATCATTAAAACCAGGTGTACTTCAAAAAGATCAAAATTTTTCAAGCCTCTGAATCTGAGGTGCTTGAAAACTAGTGTTGAAAACGAAGTTGACTATTTTGTTCTTTATGAAGACCGCATGGACTCAGGAGGATAAATCAAAGGACGTGAATTATTTCAAATTCAACCGCCGAACGAAGAAGCAGCTGCAGCTAAAGTGTGATCGGTTTGTAGTTTGAAAAGAATCGACCGATTGCTTCATCGAATCAAAACGATTCTAACATGTTTCTAACGCGAAAACGCGCGTATTTTTTCCGACCTCTCGAAACGGTCTTCTTTCTGCACAGCGATCTCACGTCCCGCAGGTGTTCGATAACGTTGAATTCTGTGATCAGAAAATTGAATTCATTCGAGATTACGCAATGTTTATTGGTCAGTCGAGTCAAATCTTCCGGATGACTTCTCACACCGATTCGCTTCAGCTCATGGTGATGGTATCGTTTTATTATACTCTGGAAGTGTTAAATTAAAAAACAGAAAGAAAGGAGTGGTAAAATTCCTGCGTCGTTTCAATTTGGCCGTGTTTATGAGATGCAGCCGGCTGAGCGCGAAACAATATTTATCGCAAGGAGATAATGCTGCAAAATAAAAGAATAAAATATTTTATTGTCATGATGTGAGATTGTAAAATGGATAATGACAACGGGTTTTCGAAAGCTGCATCTGAAATCAATATCAATGGAAATTTCCGTCCGACGATCGCTCAGAAATTCAGTTTCACACATTTTTTTTTTCTGTCATGCTTACGAAATAACATAGACTCGTTTTTTGAAATTGGATTCTCAGTTGCCGCACTCGGTAAAAATTACATCATACGTATTCCTACGCGATGTTCACGTCGCTGTTGCAGTTCAATTCGAAGCTGATGGTTATGACATCGTCGAATCATGAGGCGCGGCTTTTGACATCGTTATAAAACGAATCATTAATTTTTTTTTTTTTTATATATTCTTTACCTTCCGCTAAATGGAAATATACTAATCAAAGAATGAAAATTGAAAAAGCAACAGTGAGTGACAAATAAATAACATTGTCTTCAATCTAAGAAAGCTTCACGCCTTTTTTTTTTTGCTTTTTAAGTGGGTATCATAAGTTAATTTTCAAAGACATAGAGTTTTAATGAGCAAATTAATGATTGTTTCAGTCCTCATATTTCATAACTCGCTCTATCTATTCTCATCGTAGAATCAAACGTGAAAAAAACGTACATAACAATGTGCTTGTTTTTAAGGGTGACAATTATACCCTGCATTCGAAAGGATAAAGATTACCGAGCACATGTATAACTAACCCTGAATTACGTTCGTTAGCAGCAAAGCAGGGATCCATAGCCCGTTTGTTGTGACTTGTGTATGTGGTCGGTTTAATTAAAAGGCACATTTTATTCGCAAGCCCGAACAATTTACGAATAATAAATATATTTTTTTTTGGTTCTGTTTTCCCTTCACCTGTTTGAATTTTTGAATTATTTTCTTGTTCAGGGATACAAAATTTTCTTTTCAAAGCAGTTCTGGTAAAATAAAAAAAAACTACCACTAAAAATAAAAATGTTGCGAACACCATGGCACGTCTTCCGAATCTGGATGTATAATGTACATAATGTGCGGGAAGAAACTGAAGCAGGAATAAGGGAAAATCTCAACGGATCATATCGCTCGTGGAAAATTTAGCTTATTTCAACGTCTCCGACATAAGACTGTCTGAAAAGGTCAACAAAGAAGTTTGTCGTTCGCTATCGCGTAACTCTAACAACTCCTTTGGGACTAACTCAACGCCTGGTGCACCGTTCGTTCCATTTCTGAATCCGCCATACCTTTATGTATATACCGCGGTGCTACATGAACAAACTGTTCGAGTTATAACTTGATATATGTATTATATGATATATACATATGTACATAATTCAGTTGAAAACTGAGAGCAATAAAGTGTACCAACGGATTATTTGTTCACGTGCTAAAGAGGTCATATCTATACAAAGTTTGAAGTACCCTTCTTCACCAACCGTTTACCGCATTCGCTTCGCGTTATTTGATTGAAAGTTCCTACGTACGGAAATTTAACCTGTGTAATATATGGGGATAATTCGTTATTCATGAATGGAAATCAGTCTCATAGATTACCTTCATCTCAAACGATGTGGATTTTTTTTTTTTCTTTTTTTTTTTTCTTCTGCAGCTACAAAGAGTGGTCGGAGTAAACGAGCCTAGCCTAACAGGGCTTAACTTTTGAATTAGTTCGAGACCTCTCGGTCCCTTCTTTCTGCCCCGGCTTACCGCTTATCTTACCCAGAAACATCTTGGACCTAAGTTACGATACAGCTGGCTATTTAGGTCCGGCAACGAATTTACGAATTCCTGTTTTTTTTCTTTCTTCTATTTTTGGTCATCGCATTGGATTTCGATACCTGTGCGGTTGTATACAAGAAAATATATCGGCGGTCTTAACTGGCCATGTAAGCTCAGCGAATTTATTATTCGGATCTAAATTCCCAGATTCACCGACCAAAACGCCACGTTTTCTATCCCGAATTATACCAGCTTCGGTGGATCCTCTATACTTCGCCCGCATTTCGAAACAGTCGAATTAGTATTTGTTAGTATATACCGTCGATTACCAAGAGTCAAGTCATTGTGGAGCAAAAAATTTACGTTCTTCAGGAAAGGAGTCGATTGAATTGTTCTTTATTTTACCTCAAGTTGCGAATTATTATCATACAGCGATCAAAATCTTTTAGCATCGACAAATTTTTACACGTCCAACAAAATGGTTATTACAGTTTGATTCAAATTTTATTTCGCTGTGGCTGGTGATTCCCGGTGTCATTTTCGCTTTGGGTGTAACGTCGGCGTAACGATGTCTTGAGGAAACATTTGACACCCCCAGATTGCTAATAAAAAGGCATGCTCGTCAAACCGCGGGGCTGATATCACGCCGAAATTTCCTACTTTCAAAACCCTTACGCACAATAACTCAAGCCAATCGCGAAAACGCGTTTTCCTCGTCGTACGCTCATTCAACGACAGTACTGATTCTCCCAATCAGAAATGAGAGAGAAATGGAGAAAAAAAATGAGTAAAATACCGATGGATTTAACGTCGCGCGGATTTTGCTGACTGACAAAAGCTCGATTTCTGGCGGGCAGAGCTTCGAGGAGCTGAATAAAAAAGCAAATAAGAAAATCGACAGAAAGAGAAGAAGATCGTCGTGAAATATAGTCAGAGCTGCGACGAGGCACTGGAATGATCTATTTCCCAAAACCATTCGCATGCGTAAATTCTTTTAAATCGATATCAATATTTAAACAAATCGCATTGTTGAGGTAAAAAGAATTTCCGGTCCGCAGCTGCGTTTTTTTTGGTGCGGTCCAAAAATTAAAGCAAATATAATACAGGAGCGTGTTTCAATTCAAGTAAATCAAATGTTACTATTCGACATTAAATGTACACACTGGTATGTGTTCGCATCGTGTTACACATTCCGTGGATACGAGAGGTTGAAAACAGGGTGTTTGGAATAGTGATTAACAGGATAGGGACAGGTTGTTATTTGCGAATGTTACACGTGTCCATCGCCACGGTTACTGCAAACCTTCTATGCCAGATTTAACATTTTGTAGACCACAGGAAACGGTGCATCGGTTACTTCCATTTACAACGTTATGTTCAAAAGCGCAACATTATTTGATCATACATTTTTGAAGACAAATAATATCCGTGAATTACTAGCTCGTTGATCTCGCGTATATGAATAAATTTTGGCTTTGAATTACTCAAAATAGTTATTCAGCTATTGACTATTCAACGCGATTTATTAAATTTTTACTTTTTTATTTTTCACGCTCACCCTCGAAGATATCCATTAGGAATTTATAGACATAATATGCATCGAATAACAAATATCGACGTATAGTATTTGACCTCTAGCTATTGTTCGATGATGGATGTTGGGCAACAAAATATATAAACTATTCGCGACAGGGATGTTCGTATATCATACGAATCGATCTATTATCGAAACCACCATACCTCGGTAAATTAAAGCTCATATTTGAATATCGTATTTATCTACGTGCTGTATAAGCGGAAAAAAATGGAAGGGGGTGGGTGGTCATATTTACGATTATTCAAGACACGGCGAATATCAAAATAAGTCTGCATAATATCCAGACGAATATAGGTAGTACCGCTTTCTCTATTTAATATTTTTTTCTCTAATTTTTTATACCGGAAATATATCGATTCCCAACCCCTTTCAATTCATCGAAGAAAAAATAGTACAATACATCAGATAGTTTCTTTTCCTTTTGTTTTCTTTTTTTTTTTTTATCTAGGGAGGAAAATCCCTCGAGCGAACAACAATTTGTCAAACAGACAGGTCCCTCGGTTTGGTTGAGGTATTAAATTGTGAGATGGAGTGTTACCGTGTTAACTTTCGAGGGAAAGAGCCTGCATAGCAACTTACGTTCTGGAAGCAAACTGCAAGTAGATGTATAGAACACACCTACGCAGAGTAGAGTAACATGGAAAGACGGATCTTTGGCTCGGATTTTGATACTCGTAGACAATTACTTATGCTTAGCTCGGTGATACTTTTTGGGAGCAGACATGGACACGTTGGGTAGAATTGTACAATTCGCGAATTCAAGACAAGGCAAGTATAGCATCAAATGACTCGAATTTAATTACTGCGGCAAACAGATTGGCGGTGAGAAATGTTATAGTACCTAGTAGAGAGAGAGAGAATTTATACGCCATTGTTTTCAAGCTGAGCTTCTTACAACAATAGACATCATAAGCCGCGGTGGTTTGCTATATAAATGGCGACTGAAGTGACAGGGGAAACACGGATAATGGCGCAGTTGTAATTGTATCCTTTTCATAAAAACACGTTTAGAATAAACTCTCATAACGACTGGTCATTAGTTGACATATAATATCCTTATGGGCCTGAAGTCAATCCACTTTTTTGATTGCTTACTTTTTTTGAATTGATGAATTGAAAGATGAAAAAAAATGTGAAAAGCTTAGGGGTTGTTATACCACCACTTGCGTGACCTCTAACCTCTGCCGTTGGAGCCAGCTTAGGATTATAATAATAATCCTTGTTAATCAGCCTATGCTCTCGGTATACAAATTTCACTGTTTCCGTCGATTACATACTAGCGGTAAAACGTTGTTAGGTACGCATCCGCCCATCCAAAGCCTTACCTTCAGGCCACCAAACTCAGCGACGAAATTTCACGCACTGTGGTTCACATTTAACTATTCATTCACTATCCTAGAACGTGATAGCGAGAAAGGAAGTGAAATGATGGATGTGTGCGAGGGATCTGGTCGCAGGGCCATTAAAGCTTCAGGATAAGTTTCAACGTTGGAAGCTTTACGCTCGGCGGCGTGCGGCGGTTATATGATGTATAAGATTATCCCTTTCGGTAAGATATTTGTTACGTGATATACGTAATATCATACTAGTTACAAAGTATACTACGAACACCTAACCTATTTAATATCACGAGGCTGCTTAGCTTCTGCTTTCAACTATTGGAATTTTTTAAATACGAAATATTTGTTGCACCGCTCCGATAACTCACGAGATGTCTTCGAGGATGCATAAAATTATTCGGGAGCTCAGAGTCGAAATTTCACCGACATCGGATGAGGAGCTTGTAAAAATTCCTGCAAGAAGTTCGAAGATGATTCTTCGGATTCCTTGGAGTGTTTCGTTGCCTTCTGTCCTATTGACTTGACCTCGACACGTAGCTGTGTCCCAATCTTTGTTAAAGTTCGATACAAAAAGTACAGTAAAAGATATTCATAATTCGAATATATTAATCGCGTAAATTAATGTTTTTACGTGTTAGAAGTTTCGTTTTGTTAATTGAAATTCCAGAGATATTCATTGAAGTTGGAATTAATTTTGCGCTATTAAGAACCACCTGAACACTTGATTAGTATTCCCTGAGGCGATACGGACTCGCTGACGCAGTTCAACGAATAGTTGGAAAATCGTGTTTCCCACTCCAGTTTTATCAACCTTATAGAGCTTCATTTTCAGCTCTACTGATTCTCCTTTTCATAAGTAGAATCTCGAAATTTTTTCTCGCCAATAGTTCGATTTGAGTAACGACAAAAAATCACATTCTTTACAAACCGGAAAATCACGCATGAAACGTAAAACTCAACTTCGCATATGCATTTCCATTCAGAATAGAAGCACGATGTGTATAACGATCAATTCTTTCAGAGTTCAAACAGAGAAATGGGACAGTTTTATTTTAAAAACGTTTCTAGGATCGACCCGCGACTCTTCTGCTTCTCAACAACTGACACGAGGCACTTCCATTATTATCGTTTTGTGTTCACTACAGTCGCGTCGTGTATATCGCGTTTATTTTATGATGTCGATTGCACTCTAGATGTCAGACAGCCTCGAACGACACATACTATTTTCATTCTCAGAATTTTAGTTTTCTTTCTTATCTCACCTAGCCGTTTACCGTTGAATCAATGCCGTTATGAATTGTGACAACGCCATGTAAAGAGAGAGATGTTTTTGTCGCAAGCATCGTTCCGCGTGGTAAATGATACATCTCTCCCCACGATTCATGAAATACTTTTAAATCTTGAACGAATGTCATCGACGATGAAGTTATTTATCGCAGAAGAACCGCAGTTCATATCACACGTGAAAAATAGAAGTTGCATTTCCAAATGGAAGATTGAGGATGATCACATTTAGTTTCGGGAGTACGGCCTGGAGGCAAAAGTAACTTCCTTCGGATGCCATTAGTCCTAGACACCTTTTACAGCTTTCCTAGTCGTAGCATAGGTCAATGTAGCCGGTCTACTATACCTGGATATGTTCTATCCAGCTAAGATGCTCGCGGATGTTCACTCTGGTGCAAAAATTCTCCTTCTTTTCTATGCCCGAAGGAGTTGGCGAGGACTTGGACATACCCGGTTGTATGTATGTGTACATATACTTATGTACGTAGCTCTCAACGGTGCCCTACATCCTAACAGAAATGAGCAGCTTTGTCCGAGATGTCCTGCACTTCCATGCACTCCACGCCGGGATGAGGTCTCGTGCAACCGGATGACGTGATCGCTCGCTGCAAATAAGGGTATGTTCCCTATATGCTCCTGATGCTAAAGGCTAATGAGCATATCACCAAATGTTCGTTACAGCGATGCCCATTGCCTGGCCTCGATAAACAGGTAAAAATAGGCTCAACCGAAACACCTTGGAAGTGCAAACAGGTGAAAATAAAAGAATGAAAAATTAGTATCATTGGTGGGTTCGATATATTCCGAGGACGTGTTCAGTTTCATTAGCTGATTTCATTTCTACCCGAAGGGTAATTGAGGGCATCCTGCAAAGTCGAACGATGTGAGAAAAATCTTTTTTTGAAAGGGTTCAATTTCGGTGTGATCGTTCTTTTTTCTTTTTCATTTCGAGAGAATTTCATGAAAACGCGGGATAATGCCTCAGATCCGTTCGATCAGGGAACGAGTTGAACATAACGTTTTCGTTGTACGCCAACGGGAGTGTAATATAGGAGTATAGGGAGTGGCTGTGGTGTAGCTAGTATTTTCCGTATTTTGGATTTAATTAATTTTTGGCTCCGCAGGCTCCGTTCGTACCCAACGAGATGTGTAGCGCAACGGATTTTCGTAATTAAATCGTAACTAAAGTTGGAAGTACGACGGAGCTTCAGGCGACAAAATTCCTCTTTACACGTTCAAAATCAGGTCTGATTTGAAAATCGGTTCCTAGAAATATTCCTCCCGCGCGACAAAATTAAGTTGATATGGTGAAAATATCTCTCTATCCCCATAAATTTCACACTCTCGAATTAATCCCGTTTTCAAATTAATAAATCAATGACCTCGTAAAATACATCGTTTAATACCGAGCGAAACATAATTATTTTATTCATCAGATAAAAAAAAGCATATTATGACGGGTCGCGGGTAATACTTGAACGCGCAAGTGTTTAACTGAATTATCCTCCGTCTCTAACTCTCCTGGAATATTGTTTCGTACCGCTCGAATATTATTATGCTAATCTGACGCCCCCATATAAAATATTTTACGATCGTCGGTCGCGTAAACACTGCGCCATAATTGCACGTTAAATAGACAAGGCGGAATTTTAATTTCATTACATGTACCTACCATAGTATACACGTGGCAAGGTTCTGAATAATATGAATTATGCAGAGGTATTGCTAAAAGCGAACGCTCATGGTACGAACTGTAATATTACATGGTGAAAACTTCCAACGTTTTTATCACCTGCATACACAAACCAATTGGACATATTTTATCGGTGGAATATGAAAATTATTTTCATACCACGCGATTGATAGCTACAATTGATGAAAAAGCAGAATATTGACGTGAATTGTCACGTTCTAATCGTAGAAAAAAAAAAGAAAGATCCAAAATTCGGCTACGAGATCATTCCATATAATCATATATTCAAAATGATATTTTAATTTCATATTTTTGTTCGTGAGAAGATAAATTTCAAATAAATTTAAAAAATGCACCCCGACATCTGCGGAGTAGGTACTCGAGAGAAGTATAATTCCTGACGGTGTTGAATCGATTTGAAATAATTTCAGAATCTGTACATTTCCGAGATTAATTACCGTGCGTCCTGCAGGAGCCGCGAGTGTCGGCGTTAGCGCGGTTGTCAGCGCGATCTGTTGAAGAGGGAGGTAAAATTACCGAGGTTGGTATAGAGCACGGACATTGAACGTCGTGATGTATGTGTTTTAATTCCATGTCGGAGCCCTCCTTTATTTATTGGCTTTCGTTACAGGATATTGCGAAGGACATAGTCACAGAATGCTTTTTCCAACCTGATACTCACCGCACGTAAACGTACGTATCACACTTTTGTTTTCTTTCTATTTCGCTTTTTTTTTCAAACGTTTTTGTTCTTTAGCTGTTTTTTTTTTTATTTTTTATTCGTCGCAACCGGTAGTTATACCTCAAATGCGTCTATAAATAAATCGATGATCGTTATTATTAGCGGTATTACTATGGGAGACATATTGCCTCTTTTAAATCACGCGTTTACTTTCCGCGATCGGTGAAAAAAGAAGAATACCAAAAATTTATTAATTCTCTTTCTTTCTTTCTTTTTTCTATAGCGAAATAGATTTTCATACGTGTAATGAATTTGTCGTACATCAGGTGTATCCTTGATATCGTATATTCGTTTTCGAATCACAATTTTGTACCGTAACATTTGGTTCATTTTGTTTTCCCCTTTCCGCAGTTAAATAAATATTACGTTGGATTGAATTTCGATGAGAGAAAAAAATAGTGATGTGAAAATAATTTTCATATAAATCCTGTACCATGATACGAAACTATAATTAAAAAAATTTGTCGTGTTCAACTTTGATTGCAGAGAAACCGAAACCCGATGAAAATTTTATTATTGAATTTCCACGATACGCAGATAATTTTGAAAAAATTTGAGTTTTCAATTTTTTCATGAATTTGATTTGAAATTATTTTTTTTGCTCTACAGTTTCGAACCGGCAGTTTAACTCCTGTTCACCGTAACGCTAAATGAGTGAACGAAAACAGGGTTAAAACTCGAATGGGAAGCCGGTGCCCATTTTCTCGCCGGTTTCTGGCCATCAGGGCTCACTGAATGCTTTTATCGCAGGACTCGAATAGCTTCGTTTGCAATTCCAGGCAGTTGATTCAAATAATTGTGCAGTAGCCGGTGGGGCTTATCTCCGTCGACGTGACAGAATGCTCCGTGTGATTCGTTTCGCCATTGTGGTGGGGAAAACGACGATAACAAAAACAAAACCGCAACTACAATATTCGAAAATAAAGATTGGGAGAGAAATGAAAGCGCATTAAAGGGTTGGATCAAAATTGCTATACCGGCCACGAGGGTTATACGGGGATGAAAATGAAATTGAACCAGTTATAATAAAAAAAAAAGAAAATAAAAAGAAAATCTGCCCTCGAATTCTGATAACCGTTAGTTTAACGCTGAATATTCTCCCCACGATTCACATATTCACTCACCAAAAAAGAAGAAATAATGAAAATAAGATAAAAATGAAGAAATATAATTATATAGTTAATCGATTATACTTTTCCAACCAACAAAGAGTAGTAAAGAAGCGGTTTATATCATAAAAAAGTTTCTCTTTAAATCAAACTCTGATGATACACTCTTAAACTTAGATGGCGCTCATACTTGGTGAAGTATTCAAAACGTGGTTTCATTACAAAGTGTATTGTAATAAAATAAAAAAGCTCATTGTACGTATGATTCTGAAAATTTAAAACTTATCTTTTTCCTGGAAAGTTTTTTTAGTAGCGTTACATTGGTCCATCAACAATTGGCACAGGTGCCCTGAGCAGCATAATTAGGAGCAATAGGTGATGCTGATTGATTGAAAATCTTTGGATTTCTTGTAATTTGAAATAATTGGCTGAATATCGTGATTAAACAACAATGAAATTCGATGTATCGTTATTAGAAATTAAATGGCAAAAAATAGTGTATTAATAATTTCTTGAAAAGAGAGGAGAGAAACAGAATCAGGGGAGCTGTTTAGGTAGAAAGACAGAAGGGTAATAATTTCGCGGGTACGATTTCCGTCTTATTTTCAGCTGGTGAAATTTTCCGAGATGATGAATGACGCTAATATACCTGTTTCTCGTACAAGCGTAGCGGGATAGACAAAGTCAGGGACAAAAGCAAGCGAATTCAACAGTGGAGAACAGAATCCTGAAATATTAGGCCTATCCAACAACGTCAGAGAGTCGTGCCAACCAATGTGACGGTTACCTATTCATGCCGTACTCCACAGCGACCCCAACCACTCCCTGAGCTATTGTTGATAGAAGTTCAATCATATCTGTTTAACTTTTATTCCAATTCTCATCAATTTTACCTCTTCTTCATCGGACGTTGAATCGATATAGTCGTCCAATATCGATATCAGAATTACCCATCGAACTCGAAATATTATGGGCAGCGTTTTGGAGAGATAGACTACGATTTGCTGCTTAATTCTGCATAATCAAACCGAGATGCTCGGAATTATACGCGCTCTAGAAACGAATGAAAGTGGTGCCAATAACTCAAGCAGGTTTTCAAATACTGTTATTAAATAGATCACGTATTTCAGAACATTATGATTAAAATTTTACTTCTGATAACCCAACTTATAGTTGTACTTGCAATAAATAAAAATTCTATATCCGCATTCGCATGCGAATTATATCGATGAAATATTTATCATGTCCGGGTTTTTCTACCGGTAGTATAGGTATACATATACTGTGAGTCAATACCCCGATTTATTAGAACTGGGGAGGGAAAAAACAAGATCACAAAAATAGCCGGATGAGCCATTTATTCGGGGAACCCCAAGAGTCTTCTATTAAAAAAAACTATGATCGAAAAAAGTCTCAGAATTCGGTAGTCAGCGTTTTATTTCTGCTCTCCTTACTGGGGCGTGACTTTGTTAAGATTCTTGCTCGACGATCGTTGTGGAAAAGTTGCAATCAAATTTTTGTGTTTTTCCGAAATTAATGATAACTGAATCATCAGATTCGAACGGTACACCCTTCATGATCGAGAAGAAACCTTGCGGTGTATCGATCTAGGAGATGTGGGTAGTTTTATTGATCATATTTCATAGGGACGACCGGTTTTATGAAGCAATATACATACAGAAGTCTGTTATCTGCTGTTAAGATTTTCCGAAACGTTTTTATTTTTTTTACCGCACAATCGGAGTACAAAAATCATCAATGTCGAGCACCCGGTAACGAAGCCAACGCGATTTGTTTGAGAATCACTCCACGAAATTTGGTCTCTTTGTCGACCCAGTCGTCATTTTCCTCGGACATTTCGTTCACAATGCAATGTGTTTTCCTCCGTGACCACTTGATATTCAACAATCCGATGTAAAATTTTTCAATACTCGAGGTTGAATTATTAAAAAAAAGAAAATACAATTGAACGAATGTACACGTTTGGTGGTAAAAAAAATAAAATAAAATGAAATGAATGATTAAATTAGAATAAATAAATAAAAGTGTAAAACCATCGCGACGCGTTATTTGCATTGCCGTATGTATGTTTAAGGTGAGAGAAGAGATGATCCTGTTTTATTAATTTGTCGAGCTTTTTTCCATCGCGAAGCTCGTATACTATAAAACAATAATTTCCGAAGTTTTGATAATGCGAAACTCATCATTGCTCACTTTTTAAACTAAACGATGAATTAATAAGGTTTTGCTGAAATTAGTTCTACAACTTTTATAAACGGAATGATTTTATTAAACTGTACAAATGGATAATAACGAGTCGGACGAAAGTCCAGATGAAACAACCGTGAAGATGTTTCAAACTTGAAGATAAGCCAAAACTGCTTCAATTGTTTGTCTGACTGCGAAATATTTGAGGCGGATGTAATACGAACAACAATAATTGTAACAACAACTCCAACAACAACAAAAACGATAACACTAACAGAAGGTATTTCTTCTGATAACAATTACGGTATACACGTGGAAACCAATTTAATTCGGTAGGTTTCCCCTAGAAACTCGTTGATCTGCGGTTATATCGGGTAATCAAAAGTTCTATAAGGTATAGGTAGTCGTTAACAAGCGCATTGCGCTGCTGCAAGCGATCAGGATAACAAATTTCAAGTACTCGTACACGTATGTACCTATAACCTGCCTATATCTACTTTTCGTTGGCGCTTTCATGCGAAGACTTTGGATCACGCGGACTTCTAGGTATGAGCCATCAACCCAATGAGTTGTATAATTATACAAACCGGGTCTCCACTTCGCTTGCCTAATTACCCGAAATACCTAAATAAACCAGGTAGGTAGTAGCCTAGCTCTTGGTGCAACAGCAGCAGCAGCTATAAAGGGAACGGTATAAAGTTACCGCGTTCTGCGTTTGGAAGTAGAGCACTAATTAGGTAAAGCAGTTTGTAGATTCACCGAACGTTTTGCAGAAGTTAAAATTCTTCTTCGATCGTGTCCAACGATTTCTCTCTATTTTTTTTCTACTACATTAATGTTCTTCTTTTTCTCTTTCAATCTGTACAGACTTATCTCAATTGTTAAAATTTCAAAAACTTGAAAAAACGACCTTCGATGAACGATTTAATCATCAGTCTCCAGATCCCTAAAGCTGAACGTTAGGTACAGAGATGAATATCGTTCTAATCCGCGGATCTCACTGGGGATGAGGAAACTAATTTCGTCGGATATGTGTTATGAGCTCATTTTACTCGGCGAATACCTGTATAATATTTCCCCTCATCTAGTTTGCATGCATTAAATCTTCTTGCATCAATTTTCCCCGAAGCATTTACGGGTATATTATATAGAGTTTCACAATTTTAACGCATACGCAGCTTTTACACGTATATAACCAAAGTTCTAAGACTTCACGGTTCGAACAACAAACTCTGTCACGGACGAACAGAAGATGATATAGATTTTATTTTTTTCATCTCTTCTCTGTTTTGTCATTGTTCTTTTTTCTCATTTATTCTTTTGTAGTCTCTATGCGTGCGTTTATCGATATCCTCGGAATGGAGTAAAATGAGGGTATTTTATACACAGAGTGCGTCGTTCCAACTGTAATATTTTTGGACTCTTCGAATTTGGCTCTTCCTTATTTTCAAGAATTTCCAGAGACGAGACCAATTCTCTTTCAAGGCTTTACGGGGATTTCACATCGTATTTTCAACCCTGGCTTATTCAATTGTCATGTCATGCGATATATATGCGTACGTATAATACATGCGTATAGTATTTGTATCGAACGGTACGAACTCTTCACGTCTACTTGGTTGTGGAGGGAGATGGAAGGAGAATTTTGTCGAGTATTTTACGGTGAATAAGTTAAAATTCCACCGATCGTAAAATATGTGCCGACACGTGCAGAGTGTGGTACAAATACGATCGTACGTACGTACGTCTGTACCGAGGTGGTGAATTCACGCGCTGATCGTCATTATACATATTATAGAACCGCCGTTAGTCACGCGAATAACGCGAGTTGGGTCATGCGTGAAATTATAATTTTAATTGTTTGCTAATTAGTTGGTTTGTCGAGTTTGCGCGTTGTGCAGCGTTACCGAATAAAAATAACAATATCAATGAAAATAACACAATTAATTTTTCTATTCGCGAAAGTCGAGATGTTGGCCGATTTTCTATCCATCTCACATACGATACTACGTCACGAGGAGGAAAGGTGTACATGAATCATATAGGTAGAATTTCGGGAGCTCGCAACCTTTCGGGTCGAAAAAGGAGCTCAACAGCTTTGTCCATGTTACCGTGTTACATCGATATAATAACATCTTGCAACTGCCGTAAAGTTGGAATTTACTTTCGATTTTTATTTTTATTATTTTCGTTTCTTTTATTTTATTTTTATATACAGCGTACGTGATCCGCTTTCAACTCACGCGAGTAGAGTCCCTTCCCGGTTCGGACTTTATTGCAAAAACGATGGATTTGTTTGACGAATAGTTTCCGCACGTGGTTTGCTTTCACCTATACACACATCCACGTTACGTTCGCTCACCGCTATAAATGTATGGACACTGCGACTTGTATCTCAAATTGAATTTTTGTGATAATTTTTTTCTTCGTTTTCTGCCCTTAAAACTCTGAATAAGGCGAATAATCGCAAATTTCAATCAATCGAACAAAGCTGATGAGTGAAAAATGATGTCGATGTCGATATACGCGAAAACAAAAACTAAATATTAAATATTAACTCGATTGCAGATGTAATTTGCTTTGTGCCCGTGTACCTGCAATCACTCAAAGAATAAACGTATAGAATGAGGTATTCCAATATCTCTGTATCATTATTATTATTATTATTGTTATTATCTGGATTTTAATGGACTTTGATTCAACGAGCGAGTAGGAACCTATATGAACTTTATCGGATCTTCGTGATTGGTTTCATTACTACAATAGAAATTCAATGAAATGTGAATGATTTCTCCAAATTCACAGGGATGTGTATACCTGGGTGAGTTTTTTTTATTAGGTTCGTTGGGGGAGAAAAGAAAGCTAAAAAGCTTAGCGATCAGCTGACTTGGACTGCACCCTCATTGTGCTCCAAAAAAAAAAAAAGAACTCATCCCGTGGTAGATGAAAAAAAAAGAGAAGAAAGTGCACGACGACTCCATCGTATATATATTCAAGTCGAGTATTTTTTACAACCGGAAGTTATCATGATTCGACCTTGCACTAGATTATTTTGCTGGGGAAAAAAATGATGATAAAATAACCCCCAAGAAATCAACTAACATTCTACCCGCCCCGAGCGTTATATGTGAAAAATATACCACGTATATAAAAATATAAATGTATGTACATTGTACATACACCTTTTAGTATATGATACGGTAGATATGTAGAGGAAAAATAAGATAAAATAAACAAGGGAATGGTGCGGGAGATCGAAGGGGGCAGAGGCGACTCTCGTCTCCGGGCGTTATTAAATGTTTTATTACGGTCCTCGCCGGAGCCACCCCAGACCTCCCCGCATATCCTTTTTTCCGCCCCTCGCCGCACCCCTGCGCACCTTTCATTGTACATACCTGACACTCTTCTTCTACAGCTCCCGTTAATCACCTCATGTTATACGTAACAAAAAAAAAAGATAAATAATATAATGAAATGGAAAAAAAAATTCAAATAGAAAAAGAACTTCTAAGAAAGAAAAAGAAGAAAACTGTGATACCGATAACCAACGACAACGCAGCCATTATATTTCGGAAAAGGATCCTCATTCGACTCTGGTTGATTCATGCGATTGAGAAAAAAAGAGTTCTATGTATCGTCTACTCGGCTGATGAATGACAGACTTTTCGATTAATTTATATTTAGTAGAGCCATCAACGAACATACCTCGAATGAAAATTGAGAGAAGTGAGTAGAGGGAGTTGTGTGCACGGAGCGTCGACCAGCAAGAGAAAAAAAAAAAAAGAATAAGAAGAATAAGAAAAAGCAGATGAAGAAGTTTCATGAAATAGAAGAAAAACCTAAGGAATAAGAAATGGAGGAGGTACCAGAAGCTAAAAAGCGATGAAAGTGGTAGCTGGAAAATGCAGAGCCGTGAGAGTGTCAGCTTAGTTTCACCCCGTCACGACGCTATTTTGCGCTACCCCACTCGTTTCCGGGGTGGTATGAAAACTCTTATATATATACACACGTATATAGCAACGACGGACGAACCAGCTCGGAGGTGAGTAGTGGTAGTAGTTCACCGGAAAATTTTGCACCCATCATCGTGTGAGAGAGAGAAATAACAGAGAAAACGGGTGGAACGAAAACGTAGAATTCTTACCACTGCGCGTCAGCTGGGCTGCACCGTAGGTATATTATACTTAATACCCTATACCGCTTGGGATCGTTCGCTCGCTCTTCGAAAGGATAGTATTCATTTTTACCGCTCCATTACTTTTCACTTAAGTCGCACTGGGATCGGAAATATGCAAGCTTTTTTCCACCCGATCCAAGATCCCGGATTCCACCGTCCGGAAGGAACCTAAATCAGTACCGATACCCTTGCATGGAAAGAAGTTCCGATGAGCGATCCTGAAGAGCTTGAAATCATACCGATGAGGATAAATGTACTTTTCTTTTTTTTTGTTGAATTAGTAGAGGGAAAAGTATCCTGATGTTTGAGCAGATCAAAGACCTCGCGACAAATTCATACAGATATATGTAGTACGTAGAAAAGAATCCGGAAAATGACCACAGAAGACTATAATAAAATAAATAGCGAAAAAGCGCGAAGTCTAGTAAATCGTTAAAGGCGTAGGCGCTTCTTGAGGTCATAAAGGAGGGGAAAGAAACACTTTCATGGTCGCCACGAACTTCTGACATAAGTTAGAACTTTCATCACCCTCACATCGCCCCTCCATAATAGCACTTTTCCTTAAAATTCTTCACAAGCTCGAACCTCGAAACGCGTGCAAAGAAGCCACAAGTATTTCTATACCATTTCTTATTAAAGCAGCTACATTATACTCATTTTGACGAGCGCAATTCATAGATCCGAAGTAGGCAATTCAAGGAATTCAAGGATTCCTGGATACGCTCCTTATTTCCAAGTGCTTTCATTTCATCGTACCTCGTATCTCTTAGTCGCAAACCCTGCCAGCCCCACCTACACAAAACTCGTTTTTTACTGTTTCTTTTTCTCTCAAGAATGCACTAAAACCAGACTGGCGTGAAGATAATGGATAGCTTTAAAAAAAACATCCGCTAGTGTGAGCTAAAGAAAAATATTCGAATCAAGTGAACGACATTTTAGCGCCATTTGAATTATCGTTCATATCACCGTCGCGTTATGTGCAGAAGACAATTTTTCCACAGCCCAAAGTAAGAGGGCGAAAAAAATGAATGAATGAAAAACAAGAAAGGAAAAACATTTATTCCCCATCCCGGACTACCGGTTGAAATTTAAACTCCTAGATTAAATCCAAATTTAATATCGTGCCTGGGTATGGAAACGGGGTGAAATTCACACCTGAATTATCCATAACGCGCTCGAGTCAGCATGGATCGTGTAAGGGTTGTAGGTATATATATATATATATATAAACGTATGTATATATCATAAATGTGCGATGTGTGGAAAATATGGGTAAGTTTAGCGCATGTGCAAAGCCCATATTTCAGTAGTCGCGAGGTGTCACGTGTCATTGGAAAATTTTTTAATAAACGAACCGTCGCGGCTGAGACGTCACTAACGTGACCATTACCGTTTGCATACGAAACAGCGAACAACCACGACGCATAGCCGAACCCCCTGCGAGCGTATTTTAGGTGAGTTTTCAAAAACGTTTGGATCGCAGAATTTCGGAGCGATAAAGTAAAGACTCTTTGCGTACTGAAGTGACACGTATGTACATATAAACATACATTTCTGGTCGATTTTTGAGTCGTTTAGAATTCGGTATAAACTTTGAATATTTTTTCTTCCTTTTCTCTCTCTCTCTTTTTACCTGGCCCCCTCCTTCCCACGTCAACTGAACGGTGCGTGTGGCCTAGTCGTTTCCAGCTCAAGCACCCTTCTGTACTTTCGTGTACCTTTAAATCCTACGGTAAAGTTACACGGGATCGTAGAGCTCCGATCAAAAGCACAATAAACTCTTCAAACTCCGTTATAGTTCTGATGCTAAACAAAATAGACGTGCATAAAAAAAAGGGAAAATTTCCGAATAAAGTTTTCACGAAATAACGAGCTTTGAAGAAAAAAATGGATTGGTAATAATATGTGCTTGGAACTTATACATTTTTTTTCTCCAATTGGTAGATCGGTATGAAAAATTCAAACATCGTAGAAGAACAAAAATGATGAAAAACATAAATAATGATCCCTATATACATGCGTAAGAAAGTGCTTGAACACCCTGCAGATCATGGAGATATTTATTAGTATCGATATCTACAAAGGGCCGATGTAATGGAGTTCCGGTAAGCTCTGCCTTCGACTTTTGAATGGGCAAGGATAACTCAGATCACCGGTGTATATCTACGATGTATAAATCGATGGTCGTTTACGCATTTTAGGGGGTAAGTATTTTGTCAGTTTGTAGGATTCCCAAGTGAATTGTGGGACAATGTCAAGATAAATGCACCCATTGGCTTTATAAGTGGAAAATCCCGATAGTTGCCTACCTCAGCATACCCTTGGCACTGAAGCGAAGCAATAGGGGCGTTGGGGGGAGGGGGGAGGAGTTCGAACGGCGAAGGAGGCTTTACTTCGGACTTAAGCCGCGTAATATATTTGATAAGAGTTGGACCCTCGATCGCAGATGCGTGTAGATCTTTATATATAACCAAGTTCACTTCGAGGTCCACTGCAGGGGTGGCTAAAATCGACTCGAGATCGGTTTGTACTTTTTTCTGCTAATAACTGCTGATAAATTTAACCACAAATAGGTGATAAGGCTCCGGCTTGGACGATCCCACTTACTTTTTCTAATCTTTGGTAGCACGGTCTTGAAGTCAAGCACTTTGTTCGTCTTCCAACAACGAATATTTTGACTCGATCTTGATACGTCCGCGTCCCTCGGAAGTTATGCCGACATACACCGCTGATTGTGAAGTGTATCGACGGCGTGAACTAAAGGGTGTATATGATAATGGCGTATTGAAACAAACTTGCAATTGTATTATAACTCTGTTTGTGCATACGCAGATAAAGTTGTTGAAACCCGTGAATTCATCATTTACAACGCTAAAACTTGTACGTCTAGTTTTGAAATTTGTTCAAATGCGACCGTGCGTTCTATGAAACGCTCGATCACCTGTGCTACTCCGCGTTGATAATTCTGTGCGTTTAAATTCAATGTAGAAACTACAAAATTTTCAAAATCATACAAGCGAAATTAAACAATGTTCGTTACAGAATCGCAACGCAACTATCGCCATACCGTTCCGATAGGTTTGCTTATTTAAATAATTCTACTCATCGATCGATCCCGAATGTCCTCAGAAATTCAGGTCTCCCATCCCATTCTTGTTCAACAAATGTCGTCGACTCATTTCTGATTAATTGAAAGCCGCTCGAATCGAGCTGAGAGGCTTCACAACGAGATGATTTGAGCCTTGACTTCAAGGAGGTATTCACAATTCCATAATGGACCACGAATTAAAGTAGAAAAGGAAGAATTGTTTGAATGCTTAATAGGGAAGTGAACTATAGGGTACTTTCCATTA
The DNA here is from genome assembly GCA_963932425.1 of Athalia cordata. Lineage (NCBI taxonomy): Eukaryota > Metazoa > Arthropoda > Insecta > Hymenoptera > Athaliidae > Athalia > Athalia cordata. Next base: position 29,232,445 of record OZ010626.1, on the reverse strand, counting down.
CACCAATCGTCAATTAATCCACGAGAATTATCGAAAAAAAAAAAATTAAAACAAAAACTGTCGATAGTCATCGAATCACTTGATCGTCCATTATCGATAGATTAAAGCATCGTCCATTATTGGGACAGAAATACAACGCAAAGTTTTCATTGATAAGTTCAGAGTAGTGGAGTGGCATGTTGTGGTCAGTGACTGCTCAAACTAACGACAAGCTTGGCTAAACCTCGAGGTTCAAACTCCATTCTCTGATTGATGGGTTTGGTTTCGATGTACGAGGGTCTTGGGGGAGTTGACGTTGATGGCGTGTCATTTGACACGTTTTAATGGGATTGTCAGTATTACAGTAGAAATCGTGTTATCGAGGTGATATTTCAAGAAGCGAATTCCTGGAGTTTTCGAGAGAATAGAAAAAAAAAAAAAAAAAATCCCCCTTTTCATGAATGGAAAGTACGAGGGTCCTTGAAAAGTAGCTGCGTTTATAAATGAAATAAGCATCAAGAGGTGTAAACTTGATAGGTATATACAGCGAATCTTGACATCGAAACTGTCGCCAAAAGGAAGCATAGCTTATGTTCTCCTCGTTCGTAACAATATATTGACAAAGACCCCCTGCATTCTAGAAAAGTTAATTGCCATCTCGACAGTACTGAAGGAATTGTACAGAAGAGACATTCCGTTCGAGGAGTTCTTTGATGACGGGAGCAATTTTAATGGAAAATAAGACCCGCCGGTGCATCGCATATAATGTACAAGTGCCTAGAGTCCTCTGGAATACTTAATCTGAACTCGACTGGAAGATGAAAAAGCAGAGTGAGAAGAGAAAAAATTTTTTTTTTCAACAACGTGTCAGTCGCAGCACCCAACTGACGAATCGCATGCTCTAGGATTGAACGAATAACAAATAATTGATCAAGATTTATCAGCGTCAAGATTGTTGAAATTAAGCATACCGAAAAATATTTTCATCGAAAATCCAAATTTTATTCAATCATGAAAAAAAAGACGAGTTCTTTGAGCAAAAAATTTAAACCCACCATTCAGTTAAAACCAAACACTGCGTAATAAAGGAAGATTCTGGTATATTACGGTATACAAATCCATCGAAGGATCTGGAATCCGTCATCTAATATCACCGAGGCAAGTCCCGTTAACAAAGAAATTCAATCTCTCAAGATTAAAGTTATCCATATAAAAGGTTCACGTTCGCTGAAACTCTCGGTATACAAAATCAGTGAGGTTCATCGAACTCCTGGGTAATAAAATTTTTCAAATCCATAGAGATATGATATTTCAAAGTCATCAACGATATCGTAGGTAAATCGCGATTCGAGGATGATTTTTTTATATTTCTTTCAAAATACAAAAGTTTTTTTGATTTTCTTTGAATTTAAATTTTCAAAAATCGAAGGAGGGGAAATATCGTGCATGCCTTCACGTTTGACTAATCGTAAATATGCTTTAAATTTTTATTTATTTGTTTTTCTTTTCCAACAAATTAGCGAGGACCTTTGATGCATGTTTGCAACGTCACATAAATTGATGCTTGCCTTTGATCTCAGTCGCATGCTGCTCACAATGTTATGGTTAAATATCCACTGTGCGTGAAATTTTCGAATAATTTTCAAATATTAGTTTTGTTTTAAATTTTTTTTCTGTTTTTCGATTTTGGGCGGACTTGGCTTTTTGCATCACGTCGGTCGGTCACTTTTTTACTCGATCTGCACGACCGCGCATTCAATTCGACGCAAATTTCTGAGCTTCCGTATCGACTCTATGGGATATAATTACACAAACGCAATCCATAATAGAAACGGTCCTTCTGGGTCGCCGAGGGTCTATTTCCGGAGCACCCCCACTCAATGAGAAACATCTCTAAACTTTGAACTGGCAAAAACTTGTACATGTAGCGATACTCCTCTTCATGTATAGCATTGAACAAGTTGCCCGGATATGATACGAAGGTGTGCATAGTGTTCCGTAAACCCGATGCGAGTAGCGTTTCCTTAATGGTGAAATTTCCCATTAGCCTACTGCCTATCCCATTATCATAGGATTGTTAAGCTAACGATCAGTTAAGCGATGGTAGCATTCAGAATCCTGGGCACGTCTGCAAGGCAACGCGAGGATGCTGGTCGGGAGGAATTCGTAATACCAACAGTGAGACTGACGCAGGTATAACATTATATAGACTATGTGGTCCAGACCGACCATCATGGGTTTGAATTTAGTAACAGGTGCCTCGAATTTATACATTTTTATGCCACTCTCGAGGAGGGAAAAGGTAGCCGAGAGAAGATTAGGTAATTTCAGCCGAAACTTTGAATCCGTATACCGTCTACTCGGATTACTTGATCACTCCACTCAACTTCGCGTCAGAAAATATGTGATATAAAAACTGAACGGCGAAAATGGCACAATCAATTGGCATATCCTGGTATCCTGCTTTCTGTTACAAACAACAAAATGGTGTCATAAATCCAGTTTTTTTCGAAAGTGAAGGGAAAGGTTTTTTACCACTGCGGAACGGTTGACTTGAATCCGTCATTTCAACGGCGATAAAAATCCGATTTTACGAGCTGCGAAAATTCATTTGTTATAAATCAATTTCCCAACAAATTTTCAATACACGTGTACGACAATCGAGCTTTAAAAGATATTTTTTCGATCGGCAAGAAAATTTCTTGCCTTCAATCGTGGATCTATGATATAATCGAAATTTAGCTAACCATGAACCTTCAGCCAACATGATAGTCTAATGAGAAATCCAAACACATGTGGTCACGTTGTAATAAGAGGATTCGAAGGAGTAATATTATGTTTGGGTAAGCGACATTCGTACATGTACGGGTTTCACTTAATTGGGTCTGCTTATCCCTATTTACAATGGAATAGATGTAGGAAGGAAGAGAAAGGGGGAAAGGGGATTTCCTAAAATCGGTCACGTTCAAAATCGATAATTCTAATTGGTCCTAACCACAAGACTCGTTGATGCTACTTCGGGGATATGCGCAAGGGTGGATATGTATGTTTATACCCACCCATAAACTGGTAGGCTTCTAGGAAATATCCACTTCCATGAAGATCAAATTCACACGAGAGTCGAGTGTTAACTGTATAGAAACTTCAAGTTTCACAGTTTGTCAAACACTGGAGTCTCGTGCACTTGTTTGAATTTATATTGTCGAGGGTTAAGTCAAGAACCGAAATTTCACGTCCTATCAAAATCGGTGACCCATGCGCGGAAACTTGTCCCGATAAAACCAGAAGGTTTTTTTTATACATACGAACACAACAAAAATCCCGGACACCAAACACGTACGCTTTTTGCATATGGTGCCTCTTCGATTCTTTGGTGTATAGAATTTTCGAATACATTCCAGCGTCACGTAGATTATATAGGTGGTTATATTTTCCCTTTCCCACCAAAAAAAAAAACGATACTGGACGCGTAAAATTTTGGATAAAACTATACGGCTATATAGGTATCATACTGCGTATTATAGTAAAACGTGTATCATTATATTGTAGTTATTGAAATGTGTGTGTATAAAATTCTGCACCTCGTTGTTTGAATTTTGAAGTTGTCGTATGAATAATGCATGACAATAGGATATCACCATCGGTTTTTAGAATGATTTCGTATGGAGCGAAGACGCGATGCGGCGCCAACCTTTTGGATTCAATCATTCTAACACGTTACTTCTATCTTCGGAGATAAAATCTATGAGATTTCAGACTGCAATTTCATGGAAAATCCAAACCATCTCTTTTACAGAATTGCCACTCCAGTAACCGGACTCATATACGTTGGTCTGCACGGACAAGAAACGCCATTTTTCACCATACTGTAAATGCAAAAATCTGCTTTTCATGATGGTGGTCATTCTGGAGTGCCATTCAACGGATCGATTCAGTAATAAATTCGACCATACCCTACATCATCCCTTTCAGTCTCGCCTTTGTTCTTCGGCTGATATATTTAATAAGGACGTGTAAATTTACCTGTATCGGTGCATTAACGTTCAGGTTATTCAGAATTTACATAGTTGGAAATATGCACTTTGTACCAACACTGTTACTCCAAAGCACTAATGCCGTGTCTAGTACAAAACAACAGTAATTAGTGGAGCCAAGTCTACAGTAATAGTGTAACCCAAGTATCTGAATATATTATTCCACGCAGCTTTGAAAGGCATGATATGCACGTTATACGCTATGCGGCTGTAATCAACTGAGCGAATTATGCTGCACGCTACGATAATTGAAGGACCGATAGGTGCCGATAATCGGACGATAGCATCGTTGAAACAATGATAGTTGAATCGGTAATTCAACGCAGCTTGTAAACGGGATAGTTTTTCAGACCAAAAGTCGTCTAGATAATTTTTTCTTCTCTGTTTTTTTTTTTTTTTCAACTTTGAAACCATCACCAGACTCAACGTAATAACTCAAACTTGGCTAATGATGTAGCTATTTAGAGTTGAGAAGCGCTTTCTGTTTAAGCCGCCTTAAAACTTGGACAATTTATCTTTGATATTTGCTTCTTGAATGTACGTAAAGACCGTCCAAGAAAACGCCATAAGGAAAGGAAGTCACCGTGCCCCGTAGAACCAAAATCAACACACTGGCTATTCAGTAAACGGAACCATTAATTAACTTAATTAAGAAAATTAACTTTAGACAAGTGACACGTGCCTGTCAAGAAACTGGCTTGAGTTCATTTAAATAATTTACTCTCACGTTTCATAATGCATTGCATCTGCAGTACATCCTCATTTTTTCATGGTATTATTTCGTTGACATTTGTATATTGGGATCGGTATTTTTCTGCACAACTGATACGCTCGTATCGCATGAAACCGGCGTTGAGGATATTCCAGTTAGATTAAATTCCTTGGCACCTGAAATAGATTTCAACAACGGAGGATATCTTCAACCAGGCGTCAATAATCGGCTGTGGGGCTTCAGCTAGCCGGGCGCAGACGGCAATTTTGTTAACAAAGCGTCGAATGTTCTGGAAAACATTGATGCATAATGAGGTCAAACGTTATACCGAATAATCGAAGTGTTAGTGGCATCAGTCGCTCAATGCGGTTCAGGCGAACGTTTATCCAGCATTGTGTTGTAAATTTGAACTAACCGTATATATGCCTGATTTGTTTCAGAATAACTTTAACAATTTACATTATGCATATTTATCTGGGCCAGTGAGTCTGCGTTATTAAATCCATCTTTCTCTTACTTCATGAATATTCATCAATACAGTTGCAAACAATCGACGTTTGGAAACGATAAGTCAAACCTAATTCATGTTTAGCACATCGTGGTATAACAGACTCTGTGCAGTATGTATAATACCTAAGCTTTTTCGCGAGCTCCAATCCCAGCGTCAGTGTTGCTAATTCGAGTCGCAATGTTTTCATGCTCAGATCAACGAAGCTGGCGTTGGAATAGGCTGGGCAATTGGACTGGATTTGATTAAATTTATATGAAGAGCGGGGACCACGGTATATCGGACAGTGAGCAAAAGCCGTACTCGAATGTATAGCTCTGCAGTCTTTTCCGGCCATCTCGACCAGATAACACCCGCCCACATTGGACTTTACCGGACCTCTACATCTACATATTTGCACGACCAACTACAGAAGCTTAATCCTGAGTACTTGAGTAACTCATTTCTGGGATCTGCGAAACGCTTGATGTTTCAGCGACTGAATATGCCGTGTAACACGACATTATTTTTCGATTCGATGTTTTCGTCATTAACGTCCTTTTTGAATTATCAACGAATCTGCAGAGTATTTTCATTTCGGCGTAATCTCCAGATAAAAGTTACTCCGAGTTCGCACCGCTGATATAGAAATTCATAGGGTCGAAAAATAACGTCGTGAAAAAAACCGGCCAGTCGCCTAATCCCAGTAAAGGTTTATTACGTTATTTCGAAGGATCGATTGTTTCCGGACGTCCAGACCTAACGGATTTTTGTTCACCAGGTGCTCGCACGATTCTGTTTTTTATTTCCATCATTATCCTTTTTATTTTCGGAACCACGCGCACCGGTAACGTCTCGCTAAATTCTATTTAAAAAGTCAAGCTCTTATTCGGCACTAGTTATTTATGCAAACTTTGTTATATAATTTAGCATCCGAATGCCCTGATAAAAGTAATTCGGTATAAGAAGGAACGAACGCCACCGGCCACACGCTGGGTAACTTCGTCATTTTTTTTTCTTTTCTTTCTTTTCTTCATTTTTTTTTTTTTTTTTCTCTGGCTGAGGCAAGGTAATCACACTTACTTTCTACATCCTCGGGCGTTGTAAATTCTAAATTATTCTAGTTTATGGAAGTTTCCGTTGCTATTTTGCTAAAAGGCTCCAAGCTACGTTTTTAACGAGTACAAAATTCGGCGCCATCATATTTCCTTCCGCACCACTAGGTTCTCTTTGATTATCATCATCGCGTTGTTATTATTTCTTTCTGTTTTACAACCACAATATTTGTGTATCCTTTGCTTTTTTATAGATTTTTTTTTTATTTATACAACATCGTCGTTCGCAAATCACATATATATTTACTCGTGCCGTTCTGCAGGTAAACATACGATAAACGCATTTATTGATCGACATTTTTTATTACATGCATAGTGATACTAGATATGTCAGAATCGCGTTCGAGTTCCACGGTTACAACGAAACTTCGGTTTTTCAATATCGTTGTATTCATCCCTGAAGAATGCGGTTCAGTGATCATTTTTATATGTATGTGTAGCTGTACGTAAGCTCAGTTTAAATTTTATTTTACAAAGGTTTTGTACCTAGAGCCACCATAGCGAGACGATTACGAAGAATTCATCGATAGATATTTCCACGATCTTAGATGCATTCCATTATTCCGTTACCACCTCAACCTATGCATGTATGTGTAACGCGGAGCGAGTTGAATTCTTCAAACTTCTTTCTATTCAGATAATGCAGACGGCGCCGCGCCGTTATGGGATCCGAGAGGAACTATTTTTTCGAACAAAAATCTTCTTCCAACGTCAAATTTGTATTCCACACTTTCATTGGTCGAGTAAGTTGAGAAAAAAAATTTGCGATATCAATCAGCTGGTGAAGTTATTTCGATCGCAATGATTTCGATCTATATAACGTAAAAATGATCTCTTAGGTGAATTTTTTTTTCTGCTTATCTGTCGCAATAAGACGTGCAATCTTGTTTCAAGGATCTTCAGGGATGAGGAAGAATAAAATATGAGGTTACTATCTAGTACATATCAAGAATGTATTGGCAACGGACCTTTGGTCATCGAGAACAGTGGGCTTTTTTTTGTTGTCCTTTTTTTATTTTATTTTTTTTACCACAGGTAAGACGATGCGATCATGATAACTGATGAAAAAAAAAAAGGAAAAACGCCAGCATCTATCCGGCGATCGTAGATATATAGTAAAAACCGTTTTGCCTTTACTGCCTCGTAAAATTTTACGTTCAAAAGTTTGATGGTTGGCCAGGCACTTGAATCGATGAAAATATCCATTGTATTCTTGCGAGTTCAAAGTTATCGCACGGGAGCTTACTACCAGGTAAAAAGATGCTTTTGAGTGGTTAAAAAGAACTCTAGGAAGATCAGACGTATTTCGAAACATTTTCTAACAAGTGGCTTATACATGTGCCTCTCACAACTTCAATGATATCATTTGGGAATATGAGAATACTGCGGATTCTAGGAAAAATGGACTTCCATTCGTAGCATCAAAATTCGAAATTATTGACCCGATAATGCGTAGATACCCTTGAAAAGATGAAAGAAAAAAAGAAAAATGTTCAGAACTGTACTTTTTTCAACGCTTCTCAAAGTACAAGTTTTTCTTGAGGTATGTGTTATGGAGAATTTTCAAAGTTTAGTTCGAATTAATCCAGAAACATTTTAGGGTGAAAAAAATTACTCTGGAATATTATACATCGGTAGCGAGTGAAAAAGAGAAAAAAGAGTCGAATAAGATAAAATAAAAAAATGATCGTGTATTTCCAGATTTTTATATTTATCACTGATATTCGTCAGCGTCGATTTCGGAAAATTCATTTCTTTTTCCTGCCTTCGCACAGCCTTGATTCTGAGACCGGATGAGAAGAAGATATGAAGAATTTATGTACCGTAACCGCACCGATATTTTCAGATTTTCCGCATGGGGAATCACGACGGGACACGGTTTTTCATGCAAAATTCGGATCATTTTTTTTCATATTCCTATGTACCATCTTTTTTTTATTTTTTTTTTCCAGAACCAAAGCAAGAATTTCATTTTCCGAGCGAAATCTTGTCGAAAATATCGCGTGAACCAGAAAAAAAAAATGAAATTTGTAACCATGAAATTGTAATGTTCACGTGATTATGTTCGTCTTTTACGCTTCGGTAACTTCTTCAAGGTCATCCATAACTTCAATTTGGGACGATTGAATTTAATTCATAACTGATATAGAGAATAAAAAATGAACCATCCTTCGTCAAGAAAAGCAGAGGTATGTACACAACCTGTAATTATAATATGTATAGTGACCTGGTTGTTGTACTCTCGCATAATTAGCACGCATGAATAATTCGACGTTTCCTTAACTGCAACCGGCTCGTTAAAATATTTAAAAAAAAACCAAATACAAAGCAAAATATAAAAACAAGAGAAAAAAAAAAAAAACTTTGAACGTAGTAGGTATAGCTGGAAACTGCAGTTTCGAGCATTAAAATTTAATCAAAACTTTCGTCAGTTGAGAAACGTTGATCACCCATGGATCAAGGTACGAGTATTATATCGCGGTGCCTACTCGCGTATATTTCGTAATTAGCGACAGCAGTGTTTATGCAATATATCAGGTATAAAGTGGTACTTGAAACTGGTAACGAAATAGTATAGTTAGAAAATTGATGAAGGAATATTATGGGGATACATGTATATGCGGCGAGAGAAAAGACGAGTTGGTTCGGATAATTATAATTAATAAGAGCAAGCTCACTTCCCAACTTGTAAACGAGTGTTCGACGTAGAATGTCGATTATTTAATTTGAATAGATACGTATAAGACTGAAACTTTAACCTTCTTTCACTCGCTGATTATAAACTATCAGTTTTGATATGGGCAACGTATTGCATTTCATATTATACATATATTACGATGTTGGATAGTTCGAGACGCCTTCGAAGACACGAGGTAATGCATACCGTGAACATGACGTGAAGTTTATTCCAATGAATTAATTATAAACTACGGTTGGCGTCCCGTCTCTAGGGTAAGGTAATCAACATGAATATGAAATACGCGTTCACATCGCACTTTCCCAGAAGTGGCTCACTTTCCGGATCAGAATATTTCTAATTTGATTTACACCAGCTAGATGGATATACGACTATGTGCACATTTTCTACCATAGAGCTCCGGCTAATATTACGTGAAAACAGGAGAGAAGCTAACAGACGAATTCTGCTCACAATACGCGAAACCCGAACCGTATATCAGCCCAAAATTTTGCCACCCCTACTTTATTACCATACATATTCAAAGTTTGATAATTAAAAATTAAAGATGATCATTTTGTCGAGAATCTGCTTCTTCTTTTTTTTATTGTTTACCAAAAGCGAAATCCATTTGGATCGCACGTTGGGAAAAAGACTGGTGCTAAGAGTAACAACGATTTTGTTCATAGATAAATGAATGAGAAAGAATGAACGGTGTAAACGCGGGAAGGACAGTTAAAAATCTAACAGTCGCCGTTCTCGAGTTAGAACCACCATTTGTTTTTCTCTTTCACTTAAGCAGCGCGAGACGAAAAGCTGAAACTCACCCCCGTGTTATTCCTAGTCTTCTAGGTCTCCCCGTACAACAGATGACAGCATAAAGACGAAAGGTGATTTACGAGGGTCGAGGGCACCAAGGTTTGAAATCTCCACCCCAGATCTCGTCCTCTCGGAACAACGTTCTTTGAAATACTGTTATACAATGAGATGCTACTGTTCTCGCGATGAGCAGCGTAGTTTATTGTAAGTCAATTAAAAAGAAAAAACAAAAAAAAGAAATTGATTTCTCTAAACCATATAACGATATAAAAAAAAAAAGATTTGAATATTCTCTGGTTTATTCAAAATTATACGCTTTCCCTCAGTTCATATTGAAATCTTGGTAGACGTGTGCGCGTTATATCCGAAGGTCGTATAATCTTGTCTTAGACATATATCGACCCCACGAAGACTCCTTCCCGTATTATCTTGTTGATTTAACGAATCTTCATTAGCTACGACTTTAGACAACAATGTCGTCCTCGGTTGTAGCTCGTGTTTAGGATAACAAAATTCAACCCAAACCGCTCCTTCCGACAATCTCATAGGGCGCGACACAGCAGCTATACGAGAAATCTTGTACACGTATAAACTGATTGAGCACATACGGATTCTGATATATTTAATAGGAACAAAAAAAAAAGTACGAAAATTTTTCGAGTCGGTTTATCAAAATTTCATTATTACCAAATCACAGAGTTGTTCAGTATTGAAGATTTTAACCGAAAACTTTTTTCTATTCACCTGCTTCAATCGTTCGTGTTGTAAAATTGAAGTCTCCAAGATTTTCATTCCTGGTTCCATATCGACTCGGTCTTTCGGTATAAAATTTGACCACGCACCGCAGCAAGTTCCGTTGCAATTAACGACATTAATATTGACATGAACCACAATGGATACGTAAAATATTGATTTCATATACCTACTGATAATCGGTAAACAACAATCTATCGTATTTGTGTTGACATACATATAGCTATAGGTACATTCTATAGAAACTATGTAATGTGGATCACTCGATCAAAGAACGCCCACTACCCGTATTTGTAATGGTTGGTACGAGTCGTGTAATGTAATCTCGTTAATTTGAATATTAATCCGTGCGTAACCGAAACTCTGCATCGACGAATAACGCGGAATTATTGCAGCTCTACCGGTAACAGCAGCAGCAGCTCATTCCGTTTCGTGGTTTATACTCGCTTTAACAAAATTCCGATGGAGGTTAAACACGACGCAGACAAACACGAAGACGGGCACGAGCAGCACGAACATGGTGCTGAGAACGACGAAACTTTTGATCGGTTCAAACATCTCCCAACACCATTCAGCTTCTCTCTATATAAATGAAAATATACTTATGTACGCCGCGATCAAATTTTGCAAGTATGAAATTGAAAACTTTATATCCGTTTCAACCGTCGAAGTTAAATGGTAAATTTCATTCTAACCGAAGGCTACCATATACACCTGGATTCCGCAGTCATGCGGAAGAAAAGTGGAGTGCAGTAAAAAGAAAAGAGAACAAAATCAAAATCCAAAATGTCAATAAATTTAATGAAAAAAGACAAAAAGAAAAAAAAAAAGGACTCGGCCCGCTAACCGCAAATGTGAATCGGAAATTTCACGAAAATAAAAAAAAAAAACACAAATTTCGGTACTCGTTTAAATTTTCCCAGTCTCTAATTGAATATATCATGCAAACAGCGTGCAAACGCGTAAGTTCGATTCAATATATATTCGAACAGCTGCAACCGCGGCGGGAACGCTTCTGAATTTCTATGTATCTACAACGAAATGTATTTCATTTCGCGTTTGCTGTCTGCGTTGGAAGTGCGGCACTACTAAATCGTCGGTTTGTTCCTGACAAAGAGGACGTCCTCATGAATATTTATAAACAAAATGGAGAGCGTTGCAATAAATAATTTTTTCAACTATCGGTAAGAATTTAACGGATGACTTTGAGAAACGGTATTCAAAAATGTAAAAACCACAAACTAGTGTAAAAAGTGATCGTTAATCAGAAAAGATGTCTGAATTCGGCGAACGCTCGAAGAACAATATTTCGATATGATTTTGGAAATGAAATGAAAAACCTCGATGTAAGTATAGGAAAACGAAAGGAATTAAATCCACTGGTTCAACTGGTTCAAAATAATTTTTCGATGTCTTTTTTATTTATCGAAGGATAAGATCCAAGCAAGTGAACAGATTGTCTTTTAACATATTTATCCGAATATCCAATATCACAGGCTTTCAATCTTCCTTGAACAAGTGGTCGGATCGGGGACGCAATTTCGAGGCCTCTACAGAAAGAAACAATAACCCCAGAAATCTTATCGTCGTTCAAGTTATATAGCACACGTGTACTAAGCCGTTGTGTCTACAATACCGTCGATGAGAGTTGAAAATATCCGCCATATCTTGCTATATGTGAAAAGAATTTCAACCTCGACTCACAAATAGCCATAGTGGTGCAAATTTTTTTTATCGAAGATGAAGAAAAAAAATGATAATTCAGCTTTGCTTTTTTTTAAAACAACAAAAGACTGATCCATGATCCAAAAAAAAAAGGGGCTAAAACGTACCGGAAAAATAATCTGCGTGTATTAACAATGCTCCACCATATACTTACGGACCGCGAATTTTCCGTACAATCGTAAAACCCGCACGTATGTACGTACATAAAATCCCACCGCGTATAAGTAAATTTGCGCTGTGCAGAATTTTATTCCATTCAACGAAAGCCAGTTCCGTATTCAAGATGAAGGATTGGGATTTTTATAACGTTCATTTGTTTTCATCTCTCCGAAATGGTATGAACATTTTTACTCGACGATGCAGCTCCACCGCTTATGGTACGACGCCGCACTTCGCGAACGAACATAAAAAAGTGCATCGAACAAACGAAACGCTTCCGATCAAATATTTCATCTCCATAGAAAATCTAATAAGAATATGAAATAAAAATAAGAGCGAAATAAAAAAGTATGGTAAATAATTAGCGAACGCATCGCGAGGTATGAAAAAAGAATATTGATAATCACAATGATATAACGACGTGATTAGTAATAATAATAATAATAATCACGATTGTACTTATAATTATAATAATAATGCGCGATGAAAAATACAACACATGTAATCCTTGAGTTTGAGGTCACTTCATCATATACCTGAATGAAAGTCAACGGATTTTTCAAATTTCGATGGTGGTTACACAGACAGAAATACGTATACATTCAGGTACGGGATGCAGAGTGATGTAAACGCGTGGGTGATTTTTATCCGCTAGAGGGGAATATATTTTTGAAATAATGTGGAGGGATGACGCCATGTCGTACAATCGATCAAGCACTAATAACCAAAAGGGGTGAACTTTTATTGCAAGCTGTATACGTACATGGAATAACAGCTGACATTGGGGAAGCAAATATTATGCTTGAAAAAAAAAAAAACGAAAAAAAAAAATAATCGACAAAAAGACAAGGCTTAGGTTTTGGAGTTTTGTGCGAAGAATTTTCATTTTTCCTATTTCTTGAATCCCAACTTTGCGTTATTATAAATTGAGCGAAAATTTACTCACTCTTGTTTCATTCAATGCCTTGGTAGTTTTTAACCAAGAGCTTGGTTTACTCGGCAGAAAATATTCTCTACTTGAAGGTTCCGTCAAATATTCATCTAAAGATCACAGTGATTCTCACGTCAAGTTTAGTTAATGATCCGTAAAGGCTGGAAAAAGACGAAAGTCTTGAGCAGGGCATCTACCTTTTGGATTATACGTCAGTTTAACTTTTTTACTCTAACTGGAAACCCCGTTTGCAGCAGATATGCACAGTATAATAGACTGACGTCTGTACCATTCGTATTGTTTTATGGCGTTGAACTCTGTGATGATCAAACAAGAGCTACTCGACTTTGATATCCACTATATTAGTTCACTTCGAGTTTCGATAGAACACCTCTTTGCCTTTTGGTTTCTCGTTATAAAGCTAGCATTGCAAAGAGCATGGAAATGAACGTCTTAGTAAGTACAAATGAAAGTTTTCCAATCACTTCTCAATCTGATCCTGCAGGTTTGGTTGTTCTAGACGGAACGTAAAAACGAAACCGTTCCATCACAATGATCAGTGAGAATTTTATACAACTAACTTTGATCATCATTCCATACAGTTTTTAATGAAATCATAAGAATAATGAACAATCATTTCGAAAAGGAGAACTGATTTTAATAATTTCATACTGAAACTGGTCGTCACGTACCTTGACCGAACGAATTCAGATGTGGTTATATAAAATTCGGTTCGAGAAAATTAAAAAAACATAGTTGATTTCATCGAGGCTGTAAAATGACCAGTACCGCGTGGCGAATTAGAGAAGCGGAGGGTTTCATCCTAAAAATTTTGGTCATGCGAGATAAATTATTTCACATTCAATTAACAAATTTGTTTACAATTCCAATCCACTAGTTAAACGCCACGCGGACCTACCAAAGAATTATGGCAAATGATCGCTCATATTATTAGAATAAATTTTTTTTTAAAAATGCGACCAGATTTTGAAGCCGAAGACTGTTTGCTGTTCGAATTCTCATCGATCTACGCGATCGGTAGTCGTCAAAAATAAACACAGAAATACCCTCTGATAACGTAGTACTAGGTATGGTGAAGTAGTATAAATTAGTTCGGTCAAGATTTATAGCGCAACTGGAATGATGTATGCTGCCCAGACGGTGGAAAAACCATCAGTGGCGTCACGATCAAAATGTTCTGTACAGTCCGCATAGGTGTTTTTCAAATAATGGCTTATCCTATCTGGATACAGAAAGGGAATGAAAAAAGAAACATTCAGATTGGATTCGTGGAATCTAACGTTACCGAACGATCGTATGTATACTGTGCTATGAAAAACTCTCTATGGATATTTGTTTCATGACGTAACACACATGGATAGAATGGAAGGGAGTTGGCTTTGGTCGGAACCGATAATCGAGGTCCGTCTACCCAGGGATTCCCCGAATATCCGGTGGTCACCTGCCACATTTCCGCAGGTAGTGGTAGACCCATTACCACCCTTTTCCTAGGATAACTCCATCGGGAGTGGTCAGGTCTGGCTTACAATAAGTTTCGACCGTTCTAACCCTGCCGACTTCGACCAGCTGCCCCGGGGCACAGTGGTGAACCTTCGAAAATTAATCAAACTCCTTGTCAAAGATTTTACGACTGAATACTCGCGACCGCGCTCGAGACTCAGAAATTAGAGACGCCAACGGCGATCAAGTTAAATAATAAAAATACACTGTATATCTTGTGTTCCGAACATTTTTCCATTTTATAACATGACTTGAGTTGATAATCCTTCCAAATCGTCCCTGGATCATGAGCATCATCTTAAAATTAAAGTTTCACCTGATCTGTTCGTACATCATGAAAAATACTGGTTCATAAGTTAAAACAGATAAATACATTATCTAGAATTCCAGGATACCAAACCCTACAAGTTCCACTTCCGCAGGTACTCGAGATCGATGAGGGTATAAAAATTGGATATCTGGTAAAACACGTGACTTCCTTGGAATGAGCCGGTGAACTGCACCAGATATACAACTGGTTGAACGGTCCTTAGGGATGGTGTAACAAGGCCAGTTCCATAAAACGATCAATTTAATCGTTCCCTCAGGACCCTAGGCGAGGCACAAGAGCTGCGGACTAGCGTTAGTGGTATGTATGTCGGAGGGAATCTCGGCCATAGTAGCGTCTCGACTCTCCCCTTCAAGAGTCGCTCGCGCGCCACTTTGTTTGAAATATTACCCTGACTAGACGGCACCGAATCTACTTGCCATTTATACCAATAGCCAGATTTTTCTGGATTGATCCTCGATTATTTTACCTGTCATCCATAGATCGGAGTCGTTTTTACTACGGTCACGTCAAAACTGATCATCGTCTGAAAGACGACGAGTTGTTTTTTTACCGTTCTTCTTTCTTTTTCCAACACCATTCTACAAACTCGGCAAGCATGCAATAGTTCATAGAAAATTACAAAACTGAGAAATTAGAATGACGTGATGTTCACGCGTGTCGCGTATCTCGAAGTTACCATGAATAAAATTTCGTCACCTCATTCTTCATGCTTCCCCTATTTATTTTGCTCGATTTCGCTGACAATTGATGACACGTAAATGACGTTGAATGAGAAAAAGAAGAGAACAAAAAAAAAGAACAAGTGAAAATTGGACAATACTTGTTGGCGTGCAAAGATTTAGTTTTCTCGGTAAAGTTTGGTTCGCAAAAAAAAAACAAAAAAACGAGGAAAAAACGCCAAAGAAAAATGAAAACGCAAAAAAAGAAATGAGGGGGAGGCTTCAGTTAGTGGGTTGGTTTGGACAGAGAGAGAAAAAGAGAAAAGCGGAGAGTAAAGGAAAGAAGGAAGGAAAGAAGGGAGAAACTGAGGGTAGGTATAGATCATGTTTAAGCAGGACTTAGTATTCAGGGTTTAAACATTTTTTCCCGCCATTCGTCAGGATAATGTTTTTCTTAGAAACTCGCGTGGCAGTTCCCATTCATCTTGTAGCGAGCTCCTAGCTTCTCCAGCATCGATTTAGACCTTAGACGACGTTGGAACGGTGTAACGATATACATATAAAACATATACTAGCTATATCTATACGTTTACGTACACATTCACCTGCCTACTACCTCAACGATCTGAAATAGCATACGCTAATATTTATCCCCGAAAGCTAACACCGCGCATTTACTTTCTTCTCTTTTTTCTTCCCTTTTTTTTCTTGTATTTCCTTCTTCTGTTACATCGAGCTTTGAGCTACAGTGTTGTTTCAACGTCAAGCTCAGGCAACAAGGAGCGCAAGTAGCGGTTGTTGTACGTACATACGAATAAATTCAACATCTTTTCACTGTATAATTATCATTTCAAAGTTTTTTATACAAATTTTTGTTTATCTTCAAAATTTCGAAACTTACTGATGTATAATTATTCCTGCGGTAGCTAATTATTGCGCAATGAAATTAATGCCGAAAGTAATTTTGATTTGTTTCTTCAAGTTTGTTTCTCACGCTTCGTTAAATTTTATTTCATTAAGTAAACAAAATTTCGATTGAAATTCGTTTACATATTGAAATCAACAAAAAAATTTCGCCTGCGTCGGTAACACATCAGCAATCTTGTTCTCCGACCGTATAACTTCTATCTTTGAAAAACGTTCGATTCATGAACTTGTACAAAAAAAAACTACCCGAATAAATTTAATCTTAGGTTACATACCTTATAAACAATTCAACGATTTTATCACTAACGGTATATGAAAGAGAATTAAATAAAAGAAAGAAGACAAAAAAAAAACCCCTCGAAGGTTATGGATATAACCAGCCTGAAATGGAACTTCACACGTATAACAGTGAAGCTCTGCCCAACTTGATTCAAGACAGCAACGCGCGTCTCGCATATAAAAGAGTGGGCTGAAAAAAATATGAAGAAAAAATATTGTGAAAAATGGAAGAAAAAAGAAAAGAAAAAAACTTCAACGCACTCGCCGAATATTTGTTACTTGGGATGTGTAACAGAAAAAAAAAGAAAAAAGTGGCGCACATTACACAGTCAACGCGTGTTTTCATGCTTGACGAGGATTCGTTTTTTATTTTTATTTTTTTTATTCCTCTCTTACTCTTTCTCTCTCTGGGGAAAAGGATACCACACAACGCAGCAGCACGAAGGAACCGACGGACGTGGACCAGAAGAGGATTCGGTAAAGTATGTGGTTAAAATTTTTGGAATTTCGGGAAAATGTAGAATGCTGAAGGTGTGGCCTTTATGTAAGTAAAATGAGTGTTTTTTATTTTTACATTGCAGAGTTGATGAAAATAAAACACAAAAAAAAAAAAGAAAAGAAGAAGAAGAAGAAGAAGAAAGCAGCTGTTTTTGACGGAGAAAATTTGAGAGGGTGGGTTATTAAGACGCTTAGATAGGTTTAAATTCAGCCAAATCCTGTGATCCCGTGAATCCTGGGAAGGAAGGAGAAAGTCGGGTTGCGGTTTGTTTTCATTCCCTTAAAATCTGTTTATCAAACAAGCGTGTCTGCAGAGTCAAAATCTCGTATCTTTCTTCGACGCGTTTGAGATTAACGCCGGATTTATCCCAACGTTTATACCTGGTACGCGCGCGTTACCCAACGCGCGGGGGGTTTTCGGGGCCTTCTAACAAATATTTGCTTTATCTCCAAACGAAATTTGATTCCATGTTTCTTTACTTCCCATCTACTGTCTGCTGTAAATGCGTAAGAATACCGGAAATAAGCTCAGCTCCTGGCCAGTCGTATTACAACCTCCTATCTGTTATAGATGCTATAAGAACCGGAATCCAGAGGGAGCAAGATTCGCTTTTGTAAATATGTAAATTTCGTTCCCGCACTATCGCAAAAGATATGTTTGTGGTATCTAATGTTTCGGGTAAACAGCCCAGTTGCAATAAACAAAACCTCTTCTAATCTGCACTAGAGGGGAATCTTTTTTTCTTTCTCTTCTTTTGGATTTTTTCATTTTATTTCTAACAAACGCCAACGTGCCAGTAGTTGAGGTTCCTCCATTTTGATATGCCTTTCACACATAATACATTATATGTATTCCTGCGGATAATTATCAAGGAATTTCAACTATTTCCCAAATTACTTTCTGTATCCGACAGAGTAGTTTAGTATTCTGCGAACGCTAAAAAATGTTGTCCATATATGACGTGTTACAATTAATGACATAAAGAATTTTTGCATTTTCAACAAAACGGGATGAATTTAAAACAAAAGTGAGAAGAAAAAAAGACTAGGTCGATAAATGTTAATCGGGACTTCGTCTGACTCTCAATCAGATGGATCAAGATTTGAATTTATCTTTTTCTCTTTTTTTTTTTCTTTTGAGCAACGTGATCAAGATCGTGAGGGCGAATAACGAATTGAATGAACCTCTGCAGATGTCTGGATGCCAAAAGATAGCCAAAGTCTCAAGAGCCTACCTCCTAAAGTTTGAAGTACCTAACGTGAGGGTCACGTTGACTTCTACCGTATGTATACATATATGTACGATATGTACCTCAGAAGGGAGTTTTGCACAGTTATTTCTAAGCTTTGAACTTGACTCAAAATTATACTCTTTTCAAACAAGTTTCAAAGTTTGTCCGAACAGTTCTTGGAATAAAAACAAAGATTACAGGATATGTATGGAAAACTAAAAAGAGGTTCACTTATTGTATCCTATGAAATTCAAACGCGGATAAATATAGGTAAAAGACATCTAGTATCCGTTTTAGTTCAGGTACCAGCTGATCCAATTACAAGCTGGAGATCTCAAGCCAGCTGCAATGTTGATCCCGAAATGTATGGAAAAATTTGAACAGTCATTTCATCAAACTTTCGCATGTCTATTGAAAGGGATGAAGATTGTTTGAATTTCGATCATTCGGAAAAATTTAATAAACTGGTACCCGAACCCAAAAATTTGGCACTATAAGGACGCATTCCACGTTCCTAAAATCCTACACCCAGAATCCACTGGATATAACAACTATAAAGCGATGGATTCCCCAGAACGACTCCGGTAACTATAATCAACGTTATCCGATCTTAATTAAAAAAAGGCACTCAGCGGAAACCACGTCACAGAAAAATTTTCGACGTTGTGAAAAAAAAAAAAAAAATCTCAACCCTCCGTCAACGAATCGAACATGGAAGAGCATTTTTGATTCGGCCAAGTAGCACTCGAATTTCAATTCGTCATTGTAAAGAAAGGGACATCCGGTCTGATAGAAAACAGCTACGTAACTTGGATCCAAGTAAAATCACTCGGATTGACCCGACAGTTTCTGATTAAAATAATGAAATCAGCTAGAACAAAGCGAAGCAGACGATTCGAACATGAATGAAAATCTTGTCAGAACGATTACCTACGCGTGATATTGCTCTTAGATTCCACCCCGAACCCCCTGAATGGTTTTTTTCTTTTTTTTTTCTCACTTTGCGCAGTACCTACATTAAACTTATCTGATCTTGAACGACAAAGAAATAGCTGAAGCCTGTTCGCATATTGACCTTAGAAATTGCTTCAGGCACTTGTCAATCCACGAATCCAATTTCTTTGAAGTTATATCGTGACTTCCTCCTCATGTATACCTACCATTCTGCTTCGCGTTCAAACCGCTCAATATCAAACATATCCTAACTTCATATAGCACCGCCCCAATAACTCGGCTCATGGCCCTTGGGACAGGATCCTTGCAGTCTTGTGAACTAAAAAACAGAAGAGAAAAAATAAAAATAGTAATAACAATAATATTGATAAAAACATGAATTCTCGGATATAATAATGCTCTCAAGGATCTGAGCGTCAATAAATACGATAAATTCAATCTTTTCTCTCTGTAATAACGAACGGGACAAAAATCGATCCTGACTGAACGTTGAAAACGAGTGTCACGATTCAAAGGAGCGTTCATTTTATAATGAATAAAGACTTGAGTCGTGCTACTTACGCTCGGGTTATCAACTATGACTGTTCCAATTAACCACAATTTGGCGTGCGGACAAAAAAAATAATAATAAACACAACTCCGCTCTTATAGTCAGGGAGAATAAATTGCTACATCTCGCCCTCTGCGTCTGCGTATCTACCGCATTGCGCTCTCTACATTGTAAGAAGGCTTTCGAAGGTCGAACATACGAGAGCTCGAGGCACTCTTTGCTGATGGTTCACTGAACATGGAGTGAAGCGTACACGTCGTATATACGTATATACTATACATCTATATGTATGCATATGTATGATGCCTGAGAGACGGAAAGTTGTATAGATAGTATCTCTAAACGGGAAGCAGACTCTAGGTTCTGCGAGACTGGGTCATGTTATGTTTATAAAAGCTCCCTTGGGCACCCGACTTTGAGGTGAGGAAACGACCTTAAGATAAGCGGCGGCGGGGGCACCTGAAAATCAGGTAATTGTAATCCTTAATAAAAAAAAACATCATTTTTACTCTAGTATTGATTTGAATTTAAATTTTGGTATCCTAGAGAAAGGGGATTTTTTATTTTTCAGCCGATGGATATAACAAGATCCCGGTTCCGGTTCCGTGAAAACTTTAGATAACGGAAATTCCGTTCGGTAAAGATACGTATACTATAAGCTCTGAATTAGAATTTCCGTTTCATAAGGCTCTAAATAATTCCAAGTTGAAAATCCTTCTCGGCTTCGACGTTCGAGTCCTGATCCAGGGATTGGAATTTAGAGTAACGATGGATGCGATTACGCGGTTTGATAACCACCGCGTGATATATTATCAGGTGTTAATAAATTACCGAAAAACCGGCTAACGAGAAATTTCCGAATCGCGGTGCTATGTGCATTTAGGGATAGATCCTTTTCGTTCGAACTTACCTAATCTTTGAAAATTTGCATTTATGCGATAGATAAATTTTGCAATTAACTCCTAACGAGCGTACAATGTAACGAGTTTTTCACCCTATTACGAGGATAAGATATCCACCCTATACAGCATATTATATGTATATGTCGTATCATACCTCAGACACAACGTGCGGAGAACGATTTTGATCCCTCTTAATTAACTTTACTCCAGATTTGTCCGGGTACTTGCCAAGTCACTTAAGTAATTGCCGGTAGTTCAGAAATAGCCAAATCTGAGAGAGGGTTAATGATCCCTTTCCCGCGACCTTCAAACTTACACTCGGAAGAAACCCTATCAACGAGACAATTTTGGAACACCTTAAAAAAGAACATCATGAAATTATGGTAAACTGTTTAAAAAGAAATTCCAGCTTCACCGTCGATCGGACATTATTGAACAACATTTGAAACGTTGATTGATTGAATGAGATCAATAATCTGCACAGCATATTTTTCTCGCATGTATACGTATTCATAGACCACGATCGTGACTTGATCGATTTGTTATATTACGTCTCCAACAGAGATGACTCGTTGATAATCAATGATTGACCTTAATTCGTTGGATTTTCAGAGTTTCGTGGGAAAACTAAACCGCCGTGTATTGGCCGATATCGTTGAGCCACTAGGTGTATGTGATTGATGATGTTTCATCGAACTCGGTATCACGAGCCAACCGAGTCCTGTACCACAAAGATTGAGGAATGCATAATACATATTTGATCAAGTGAACTCGCGGTCGTTCTTTCTTTATTTTTTCCGCACAATGTCTTTTGGTTTTTCAGAAAAAAGACAAGTTTTCATGTAAGCGTAAATCAATATTCGGTTCACGATTGAACAACGAGCAAATTAACGAGCGTGTCCTTTAGGCAAAGTTATATTTTTTACCGCGATAACTCCACATTAGATTCGTTTCTTATTGCAATTCAAATAAGAATGAAAAGAAAATAAATGTGTTATTATACTTGTTCCAGCATCTTTATAATTTCGAGTTTCTGAGTTCTTGGTGAGGCGCCAAGTGTAAGACCAGGAAGGTGAGAGGTTGGATGTTGTCAAATCTATCAGGTTGAGTGATGCTCAAAATGAAGGTATCCTACCAACACTTGGTCCTCAGCTAGCACTTTCCTAGAAATCCATCTTCGTTATGTGTTTGTAACGCCCTCGTAAAACGGAAATTGAATTATACGACAAACTGCAGGAAACCATATAACAGTGTAGTAATATGCAACTTGTTAAGTTAATGACGTGTGTCTTGACGACGCGGCGACGGCCATTGCAGTATACGATTATATTCGGTTGCAATTTGGAAAACGAAACTTCCACTTCCGTCAATGAAATATTATCGTGATTTCCCTCTCTTGTCAAAATTCACTGTCAAGTGAAAAATCAATAAGGATAATCAATGATACCCTCGAGGAATCATCATCCTGATTATCTGATCCTGCAAGCGTCCTAGGACTACTGGACAAAAAAAAAGAAGAAAGGACGATCATAACCTGAACTTCCGAGGGGAATAAATGGAAAAGAATAAAGTTTTCAATCGAACTATATGACGAAGATAAAAAAAAAAAAAAAGAACCAGAATAGATGAAAATCAGAGACTGTCGGATAGCATCCCTCGACAAATGTAAGAACGTCGAATCGGCGGTTATATTTTTTCGAAAGACATCTGACGAGGAGCCTACTAAAGCTAATAAATAAGCATTACATTCTCCCAAAGGTTTGCGGAGCAATTGTCAATGTCTGAATGAATCGAACTTACGTAAGGTGTCGGCGAGGTTCGAATGGCCACGACCCTTATTTCCGACTCAAAGGAGGAAGAGCTGCTTTCTTGCTTCCTATAACCGCCGTCCACGACCGCTTTCCAAAAGGCCTTACACACCGTCTTCACGCCTTCGATGTGTTTTTCTTTACTGATTGATTAGCCCACCACATCGTACATAGGTATACATATATACATACATATATACTCAAGAGATGTTTTTCCCGCTGTAAGATTAAATATCCTGGTCTTATAAGTCATTTATTTTCAAACGTGAATTCAACCGAAAGTTTTCTTCTTTTTTTCTTTCTTTCTTTCTTTTTCTTCTGCACGTCAAGAGCACCTCGATCCTGTTTCAACGCGTGAAGAAAAAAAAGACACACGCACTACTGGTAACCCTATAAAAACAATATCGATTCGACATAACGTGCGTAAAACGTCGCCACGTTTTTTGAGTAGCTATATATTGCTTACTCGTAATTTTCTTAACAACGACCTCATTATATGAGTAAATCTTTTTCACCATAGCTTTTTCGGCTACATATATGCATAAATATGAGACTATAGGTAAGACTTAAATCAGGTTGTTTATTTAAGCCTGTTTCATAAACTAACATGCTACGTTCAACGCTTGATCAAATACGACTCGAGGCGGAGTTGGTGCGCGAGCTAGTGTAGGTTATGACCTTACATGCGTGCTAAACTGAAATTAACATGGAACCCATAATTCCAAAAGGAACTTTGATACAACCGTACGAAGTTAACCAAAGAACGATTATTACACCGATGAGTTTGTATTGTTGAGACCCGTTGCAAAGTAAGTAACGCTTGGTAATTGTAGTTGCATTCTATTTTATTATTCGTTTGTTTTTTTTTTATTCTGCCTTGGAGTTTTTTTGAAAAAGGAAAACGCAATGGAAATAGAATAATACAGTAGCTGAAGCTGCAAAACGTTTGTGTTTTCTACTTCGTGATTTCTTTTTTTTTTTCTCTTTTCAACGTAAAATGGTAAGCCCACGAGATTTCAGACTTTGCAACAAATTTTAAATCCTTCGTTAAAAAATATGAAACGTTGAATAACAAAAGATGAAATGCAGCTTATCTGGATTCTACGAATCACTGGTTGAACCTAAATCTTAAATCTGATGCAAAAAAGGAACAAAAAAAATGGTCAAAATAACTAACAAAAGCCGTAATCTTCATTTATTCACACAAGACTTTTCGCGAACTTTAACCGGCTACTTTGACGTTGCAATGAAATTTCCGCGAGCTTTTTGTGCTTTGTATGTCGTTGTTCGCGAAAGAAGAGACGCACGTCTGTTTGTTTTTTTTTTTTTCTTATTTTTTCTACTCTTATAAACGTAAAGGCGACATCACGTACTGTGACGACTGCAAAGAGAATATTAACTAATGAGAATAAACAAAAGAGAGCGACTCGTCAACACACTTAAATATTCTACGTAGTTCAAGTCAGTTTGAAAATACTATACCTACCTAATACTTTGAAATGTACTTTTCGGGATACGACAATTATTGGAAATAAAACAAAAAAAAAATGAGAGGTAAGCTGCTTTTTAACGAAAAATTTCTAAGATGAGGATACTAGTCAGTGTAATATCGAGGGCGCCGGAAGTGGAATTTTGGCTTTCACATCAACAGGGGCGCGAAGGGGTGAAAAGTACAGGTATATATTCTAGGGTTGTATCTGACTAGTGTGGGTAGGTTGTGCACGTTTAGGGGTAGATACGAGCAACACAGACGTACAAAAATCGCGCTCGAAGCGACTGCGTGGTCCGCGAGGGAGTGGCGCTCGCGCAATGTAGTCCCTCGGCTATCTTTGAGGCGGGAGCATCTCCGTTCGAAACACTCTGTGAGCTCGTTTTGATACTCGTGGAGTTCTAAAAGCGCTAAAAAAAATCGCTATTAGTTCTCACCTGATTCGCTAGACACTTATAGAATAAATAAAACAGTGATTGGTCACCGCCGTCTGACCGAATCGACCGATGAATTTCAGCGATTAAATTAATGGTGTTCATCTACAGACGGGTCACTCGCTCATTCGACAAATTAATGACCATGTAAGGGACTTGAAAGTTCATAATTAAGAAGCAACAAAAGTGTGACGTAATAATTTCATTCCTTTTCTTATTGATCGACGACAGCTGGTTTCACCATTCTGTATAGTTTATACAAAATGAGCCCCGGGTGAAAACAACGAGGATATATACGTTTTATTACCGGCTATTTGTGAAAGGGTGGTGATGGATTAGTGTCCATAGTGAAAATTGAGGTGACGAGTCTTTTGACGAAAGTTTCAAAAGTCTGTTTTCTTAACAATAAGTGTACTATGGTGTGATTGAAAAATTATTTTATCCGAGTTGGGCCATCGTGAACAACGATTACAAGATAACGTAATCATGTTGTTAATTTTCTTTTGTTTTTTATTTTCTGTTTGAATAATAAAATGGTTCAACCTGTGTAATTAACTTGACTATCAGTTATGCCGAACAAGTGTGCCATTTCGGTGATGATTGATTAGTTTTGACAAACATAATAAAAATGTGTTTCTCGACCCCGTGTGCCGCAGTGCCGGAGATTAAAGGGCGCTGAATATACAAGGGTGGTTAGATCGTCCGCATAAGTAATCGTGTTGAATTCAACATGTGCCAGAAAAATTTCATGGGATGTATTAGAATTGAAGAAAGTAAAATTAACAAAGTTATTTTAAAACATGTTTAATGCGTCAGTGACGATATGTGATAATTACGTAATGATAAACATATTATTAATAAATTTCTAGCCGCTTTAGCTATGTCAACTCTTCTCCTTACGCTCATCTTTTTTATCGTTTCTTTTGGTAAGTCAAATTCGCCACCATCGAGCGTACGGATAAATATTAATATTTTACAGATAACATAAGAACATAAATGACAACCACCTACATCATTTTAACCAAAGGAAATAATTTCATGCGGGCTCGTTGATTGACTTGACTTTCACGGAGACACGTTCAAGTTACAATATTAACATTAAAAATACGTTTATATGATACCCGCTGACTTCCCGTGCAGCTATATTTCTAATACTATCGGTTTACATTTCCGATTCGCCGGAGCTTATAGTGTGCTTTTTCTTTTTTACGTTTCTGATTTTTTTCCTTTTTTTTTTCGTTCACAATTCTGCACGATATTTTCAATTTTCCAAACGGCGTCAGTTCGATCCACGGCTCACGATGGGATTTAAGCTATCGATATGATTCGCTATAGTTTTTACACAAACAGTCAGGAAAAAAAGCTTGCTTTCAATTTTTATGATCGGATCAACTTTTCAAATCCCCGTTAATAAAACACAAAATTATACGGGGTTTTAATGAAAAATAAATTCTCTAGTTTTTTCCGACGGAAACTGCAGATACGCGGAAATCGGTTAGGCGAGGGTGTTGAACATAGAAGAGAAAGAAGGATCCGACTCAAACTTTATTGACAGGAGATGTAAGAAGAAAAAAAAAAGTAGAAACAAATCAAATAAAAAAACGCTCAAGAGTTGTTTGAGTTGATCCGCGTTCCCAAAGTCCGCGGAATATATCGCTTCGTTCCGCTTCATCAGCGAAAAATGCTGAACTTCGGAAAAGCGGTACGCTTATCTTTCCTTCGATCGGTGAAAAAAAAAAAATGAAAAGTTATATAATAAGCTTCGGAAATATATATTATTCAAAAAATGCAGAATTTCTGTTACTATCTGGTAAAGATACAAAAATTAATATGGTATGTTCAGTTGATTCAGAAACACATGAATCAAGGTATCTTATCTGAGATGACAGAATTATAATTGGAGAAAAAGAAATTATCCGAACCCTTCTCGCTAGGATTGTGATTGATCAGATCCGAGGTTTGAATAATCGGTTGAATTTTTCAAACCTATCGATCGCATAAAGAAGGATATAAATTAATGAGTATATTTATTCGTTTATGAGTTACCTCCTGTGACAGAACTCGACCCATAAATATATACCCAGGCAATCGGATTGGTTTTCGATTTGTAAAAGCACATTAATTTCCGATAATAATAAAGAATTGGAAAGAAAAAAAAAAGAACGAATTCTAATGGGATTCTTCGTAATTTACAACCCTTTTAATGGTTAAATCATATTCTAAAAGTGGAACGGAACACAATTTTTTTAAATAAAATTTTTTCTTCATTTTCTTCTCCTCTTCGTTTTTCGTTTTTATACAGGGGGGACGTGTACATATAATAATTCACACATACGCGGCTTGCATAAAATATATTCCAACAAATCATCTGCAATTTTAATGAACCAGAGGGGTCCGCTTTTCCCCAGCATTATATTATAAAAAATAATGTAATTTTTACGAAATTTTATTTCCTCGTGTTTTTCACCGGGGGCAGATATAATCCGTATGAATTTCAGCTAACACACGTCATTTCATTAGGGTTAGACCACCCCATGAGGATATCATGTGTATTGAAATTAGAATTCATTGAGTTTATTGATTAGGGTGTCACGTGATTTATGCGTCAATTTCAAGTTGAGTTCGGAATAACCTCTAATGCTCATTATTTCAAATAATTTCACCGTTAATGAAGCCGTTACAATAACATTAATTCTTACAATTTTTTTTTTTTTTCTCCTCATTTTCTATCATTCAATTTTTCGTTCTACCAAAGACTTCAGAACTTTATTCATTAGAATTATACGTTGGATCTTTTGTCTAATGAACTTGTGAAACTTTGCGAAGACGTTCCTGAATTGCTGTAATCCACGAATTTGCGAATGAAGTTTCTTACGTCAAAATTGTGTATAATTTCAGTTGTTTTAAGTGGTATCTATAGGTACGTAACCTATCGAGAATAAAATTCATGTAAATTTATAGTTGAGTGAAAAATATTGTTCGATAAAAACATGATTATTTTCCAATAGATATATTCTGCAAAACTACAACAGTCTTGTAGGAATTCTATTTGACTTCCCATTTTCATTATGATCCCTTGATCCTTGAGGGACCACCAAAATATGGCTGCTGGCATTTCCTATTCGACCTTCTACACGCCTGTGTGGAATGTAAATTGTAGGTATAACCACCTGCCCTAGCAATTCTCAATTAAACTAAATGTCCCTTACAAGCTTGCACGTGAGAAGTTAAATTTCACCTCCACCATTAAGGCAAGAATTTCAACGATATTGTTATAAATGAGACGTCGCAGGTGTTTGAACCCATGTAAAATTCTTATCATTTACATATGAATATTACGTGGAAGTTTCTTCTTCATTTTATTCCGCGTGTATACTACCGTTTGCAGGGATATGAGAGCGTACTTTTGTAACTCTTTGAATATTTCATCGTTTCGGTCGATCAAAAGCAGCTAACAGAATCTGATCGATAAACAGTCCATCTAACCCTCACCTATATACACTTCCTTCTCGGTTACACTGAAACTCGAAAATCGAAAAGCACATCGCAAATAATGTCCAAAAAGTACAAGGTTAACCAGTCAGCCAATACTTATTGCCGATTTTTCGGAGATGAGAAAGGCGTTCGAATAATGAACACAAACATTAATCTCAATAAAGAATATTTCTTCCCTATTGATCATCCGAAAATTGAATAAATGGAAGAAATAGTTTTCTCTGATTTGGTTTATCATATAGAAATGCGCAGTAAGACAATTATGAGATTCGTATAGTGTTGAATTTATTCGCGTTTGTAGATTCTGAAGAACGGTTTATAAGCATCTAGTTTCAATAATCGTAAACTCTGACTTTGAATACACTCCATCAGTGAACGAATAGAAGAGCAAGGAACGAACAATTTCTATCTTCTTTTGTCGCTCAAGCGAAACACAGTGAAGTACTTTGCTCTAGTTTCATTGGTAAGAATCAGATATTTCATTTCCTCGTACAATAACAAAGTCTAGTAGGATTCTCAAGTGTGAATAACTCAGCTTGATTAGATCGAAGTATTTCCACGAACTATATATTACATGCATCGCGATTCGAAGAGCTTTTTCACACCGAATACCATTGATCGATAAGGATCTTTGGTACGGTCGGTAAGTCAGAGTCGATCGAAAAGCCAAAAGAAAAAAGAAAAAAAGAAAAGTAATCGTCACTGCTTACCGCAGTTATATAACAAAACTATGAACACCCCACGGATACAAATGTCGCAGAATAACCAGCTTGTTACCTAACTTAACGCTATATGGCCGGGCAACCCTCGTCTGGTCCGACTTCATATATCTGCACCCCCTACCAAAATTCAACTTCCCAAGTATTACATGGCAATGTTACTTCCAGGTCTATTGTGTCCGACAGCTCGTATAATTCTGGAAGGAATACATTGTACCAAGAATATAGTTTAGGTATAGGTATACATATACCTCTTACATACATACCCTTGAAGCTACCATACAGAAACATATATAGCCTGTGAAAATTAATGGCCTACCAATTTACAAGGAAGACTCGAACTTTCGAAAAGCGGAGGGTAGCGCGCAGCTACCTCGTTGAGAACAATAATTGATCATGTTATATTACTGATGATAAATTGTATCGCACCAATCGAAAATATATTCAAATAAAACCCTGATAAAAATCATAAAAAGAATATTTATAATAAGATATTTTTAAACCATTTTGACATCCCTCTCCGGGGATAAAATTTCGGTAAACACTTGGACGGAAAAAATATAATAACTTTTACGGTATATACACGAATAATCGAACAACGGAAATTTTTCACACAATACTTTACTCGCGGGGCACTATACAATCTAAACACAGGGACTGAATGTATACTTTTCAGAAATAAAAAGAAAACCACCATTATGATGTGAAAAACATAAAATTGCGAGGACTATAATTCTTATATTAATCAAAATAACACGACAACGTGAACGACGATAATTATGTAACAACAATTTTACCACGAATGAAAAGTAAGCAAGTTATACGAATCCCAGGCAGAAAAATATTAAGCATCAAATTATGAAAATTTATTATAAAATAAAGAATCGTGGAGTTCATTCTGTACAATTACAAAAATGAAACATTTTTCGAAATCAAAATCTTCGCGAGTTAGAATTACGTTCCTCAAAATTTCTGTAAGCGAGTCTTCACTCTTGGTTCTTTCTTCCCCGTATCCCACGATATCCAGGCTCTAAATGAGAAAAAAAATGTATATGTACAAAAAATTAAAAAGAAGAAAAAATAAAATACCGAAGGGGAGTGTCAGCGGCTGGGTGAGTTGAGCCAGAATCCTCCGCACCCGCCGACCTCCCTGATATATATTACGTCGGATCCGTCGCCAATAACCCGTGACGGATCTGAAAAGCCCTGGGCGTTGTCGTGGGGCTGAAACAATTTTAATCCGCTCAAAAATCGGCAGACATTTTAGGGGTCACGTTTTTGTTCAGTTCATCCACTTGATCCCATACACGGGTCGATGAGGTCGTGGTGTAATAGTTGTGAAATACCGTAAGGCTCCCCCCCCCCACCCCCTTCTCCCTCCGGCGCCTCCGTTTTCTTCAACCGATCAGAACTTTGCGTATTTTATTTTATGATATGCTTCTGTATTTGACGAGAGACAAATTAGTTCATCTTGTGATACCGATCTGTATAGTTTCTTTTGAATAATCGAGCGTATTATATTTTTCTAATTACAGGTGGTACCGTGATCGGCTTACGAAACTTTCGGACAGACTTTCTTGAGGAGTGGCCAACGCCTGGTACAGGTCCTTATTTCGACACATCTATGCCTTCGAACTTTACTGGACTTGTGGGAAAAACCGTTCATCTAGTCTGCAAGGTGAAAAATCTGGGAAACCGGACGGTAAGAAATATGAGTAGTTTATAAGTATTGGTGAATTTTAGTTTCTTGATTTATTAATTATCGATCTTGGGAATAACGTAAATACGTTATTTCGCTCATCAGTGGGGAAAAAAGGTCGTAAGAAATTACGGAAATCGGAACTAACAAAAGATCGAATTGTCGCATTAATGCTCCCCCTTAATTTACTAACTTTGGTCCACGAGGGACAGGGATGGACTTTTATTGGTGGTCAGGGACCCGGCAGTCCCCTGGAATAAAAAGCACATGTTTCAATCTGACCACAGTAATTACGTTGAGAAAGGAGGAAAACAGTAATTATAAGAATCCCAAACAACTTCTACTTTTCCCTCCATATATCGTTGAACAATATTTAATAAAATGTTAACTAGATCAAGTTTCATAAAAGAGCAGAAACTTTTTTCTCATCTTTTTTTGAGCGAACGAGAAGAGAAAAAAAAAGACAAAAAAAAAACCGTAATAATAGAAGAACAGAAGCTCGCCATTTCTTTCCAAGTCGGATATGTTATGCTTATACCCTCTCTGAAAATAAAGTCCGGGTATAAATTTTCGTGATGAAAAAACCTGTGACGACAAGTCTACCATAAAATATGTGTGCAAGCCTCTACACCGTTACGTGTCTCTGCAGAAACATTTAAACACCTGTGACTCTCGTTTTTTGTTTGTTTTTTTTTTCTTCAATTTTTTTTTGCGGAATATGTGCTTCGCGACTTTTCAATGTCATTTTTTTTCGCCATCTCGTACATCATTCTTAAAAATTTATCTCGTGATGATCGGTGACTCGAGGTAAATTTCTATATAAGTCTCCGGCGCAATTTAGATCAATGAGCAAATTTGTTGATCCGAATTTGTGTATATGACGAGAGGACATAACCCATATATGTGCCGCATTGATGTCAACAATGAACGTTCGCGGTCTACCGATCGTTGCAATTTACCAAAATATATTAAAATCTATACCCATCACGCTTCGCTGATTATTTCGCGATCATTCATGCGTAGAAAAATAGAAAAAAGGGATAACAGAAATGATAAAGGAAAAATCGATATGAGCTCGTCACAGTGCCTGCGCAGATGATAATTTCGATGGATAGAAATTTCATTTCATTGTGAAACCAAAACTTGTAATAATTCGACAACAATTATTTGCCGCATTTAACTATTATGTCATTTATAGAAGGGTAAAAGAAAAAAAAAATAGAAGAAAAAATTCTTCCACAGCTGCGCATTTCCTCACCCTCATTTTATGACTGGTATCATAGATATATTGCTGGTGTGTGTACTTTTAAGTATCGCATTCTTCACAATTCACGTAAAGCTGGACTAAAACTTCTGCAGTATTATACGAACCATAAATCTAGGTCGAGGCTGAATTAGAAAAAAAAAATTTTTTTGTTTTATTTTCCACCAACATTTATGGTGCATTGTGTTTCTTCGATTCTCAGCTGCTAGTATCGGATGTGATACAATAGAATCGAGTTCTGAACGTGCAGACGATTGCTTCTCTTTTTTTTTATCGGAGATTCGATTTCGTATTTTTGATATCGATAACGCTAATGAATTTCAATTAGTTTTCATCACCTCGAATTATAAATCACTTAAAAACTTTTCTGTCCAATCTAAAATTCGCACAGCGCGAATCAAAGTCACAGGAAGTGGTGCACCTACTACAGTGCATTTTAAAAGTTTCTCATACCAACCTGCGGGCTGCTGCAGAAAAACAAAAGCATTTAACCCGCTACTGCGGTCAGCACTTTAATGTTCTCTAACCGTTAATGCAGTTTTCAGAGTATTTTACCACGCGTGAATGCGTGCGGTTTTAGCACTTGAAAAACTAATATTGCAAGGCACCCTGACAGCGCTATAGAAATAATTTTACGACCTCCATATAGTTAACCGCGGTAAATGCCGAGCTCCACGCTTTCGAAGATACAATTTGCACTCGTTCTTCTAACAAAATGTTAGCAAAGTACTTCGTTTTAACTGTGTTATAGTTTCAAAACTTGCTCGATGGTCTTTTCTTTTTTTCTGTTTTTTTTTTTTCTCTCTCTCTTGGCACGAAATGCAGTTTCAGTCGTACTCAACAGCTGCGAAATGGTAGAATATGCCTGGCATTTATTCATTTTTTATACTGCACACCTAAAAGTCGTACAAATCGTATCCACGCAGTCGCAGTCGATTTTTATTTTTTCGATCACTCGAATACAAGACCTTGAAGATTATCCAGAAATTCGGATACCCCATCCTAATCTCATTTGCCTTCTACGCGAATAACCAGTGCGTTAACTAGTTTGCACAACATAAGATCGAACTTGAGGGAAGTCATGAAGTTCGATTGATAACATCAGAATACCTACCCCTTCTTCCCCCAATTCAAACGCATTGTCAGAAATCAGACGAAATAATTTTCGCCCAACTGATTGCATGATCAAAGGGGATTTTCGTACGAGTCGAATTAGCGCCACAGCCATTATCGTTTGGATTAACTCACAAGTGAAACCGAACTAGGCGTATACCACAGGTAATGCGTCGGATTTGGTATTGATCAATCGGAATATACGAAACTATTTAGATTTCGGGGAATTTGGTTTCGATGTAAATATAATTTAATCATGAGCTAGTGAAACAGACGTAATACTAGCCTATGCCTATGTGATCAAAAATACACTCACCAGTAGTTGAATTAATCCAGGGAAGTTAGCGCGGAGTGTGACGTTTATTCACAAACTACGTTCCATGTCGTAACCCATTTAGCGGAAGACAATATCTGCTATCACAGAACTGCCTAGATCTCCAGACGAAACTGTAATGCGGAAATGTCGTAGGTGCGTGATTTTCAGAATGTCCCCACCGAGCGAAGGCTTTGTCGAAACTACAAAAGCGCCGTTCGAACGAATCGAACTATGATCGTACGGATAATAGAAGAGAAGAGGAAGGGAAGGCTAGAGTTCGATCTTCAATTCTCGTCACTAATTTTATCCGATGCTAATCCTAAAGACATAACAGCTTGATAAATGCCATATAAAAATAAAAATACAAAAAAAGAAAAGGAAAGAAAAAGAGAATTCTTGAACTTGACGAATTGTATTGACGATAAACTTGAGAATATTTTCGTTCTCTGAGGAAGATACTTTACCTTAAGGTATAGTAGGCGAAGGTGGTTGTTAAAATTTAGGAGGTTACATTATTAAACGTACTCTGCCCCATCCTATATAGCCTCTTGGGATGGCGAGAGTAAAGGTAAAAAGGAGACGGAGTTTTCGGGAGTTAAGATTAAATCGTGGAAAATCGCTTAAACTCGTTAGGGACAGCTGATCTCCGCGGCAGCCCCCATTTACGTTAAGCCTCTTTTCTGGTAATACCATAAAGTGCGATAATGTAAGAACCGTCGGTGCAATTACGGAAGGTGGTGCCTGATAATTTCTCACTGTCTATTTGAAATTGCAACGGATTCCGGATAAGCCTTACATCGGGGTTTCCCCATCCGAAAGCCAACTTCGAGTGTCTAATTTGGTAATTGTTCTCTAAGTAATAAATTTTGCCTCAACATTCACAGTTTACCTCATAGGTATATACGTAATGCGACGGTGAGATTCGTCTATTCGATTGTCACCGATGAGGCTGGAGTATCCTAAGTCATTTTATGAAATTACTAGAATTTAATTGGACCGCCAAAATGTACTTAATTACTATCTCGATGACATATATGTGTTTACATGTTCAGTGATTCGCTTATAATTACCGCTCTTGTCAACCAGAGCATAGTAATTAAACCTTATCAAAACCCATCAATGAATTGATGACCTGTTCATTAGGATATCTTTGTTTCGTCGGATCAAATCTGTGCGACACGTATGTCCCCATAGTTACACAGAATTTCATGGACACCGGATGTGCGTCACATCGAAGTGAAAGAGGGTTAAAAATACGTGGATGATATCATTGTTAACCGTAATTTAATATCGTTGATCCGAATGTTGCAGTTCAGAACTGATGCAATCCCCGAATGATCGATGGGCGACATTTTGAAATGTGTATTTTGAGAGCCACGCGTTGAGGGGATTATTGATTGAAATCTTTTTCGAATTTACATTTTCCTGAGTTTTCCGAGAATCAACGTGACCGTAATTATTACTTTATGATTATTTGATTACATTTAGGTGTCATGGGTGCGACATAGGGATATTCACTTGCTGACTGTTGGCCGTTACACTTATACAAGCGATCAGAGGTTCGAAGCACTCCATTCTCCACATTCTGAGGAGTGGACTCTCAGAATTCGATATCCTCAACGTAAGGATTCCGGTATCTACGAGTGTCAGATATCTACTACGCCACCCATAGGTCATCCGGTTCAATTGACCATCGTCGGTGAGTTCGAATTCTCTATCCAATTCGAGAACGATTTAAAAAAAAAACACTATTTACCACCTGATGTCCACGTCGCGGTAGTGCGTAAATTTTGATTTATATGTTTCAGAACCAATAACGGAAATCGTTGGATCGCCAGACCTATTCGTCAACAAAGGTAGCACCATCAACCTGACTTGTCTCGTCCGTTTCGCTCCAGAACCACCCCCGATGATGATTTGGAGTCACAATAGAGTGGTGAGTGCTTAAAAGGGTGTCCTTGAAGTTAAAAGAAACACCTGACAACGTGGTTACGACTTTGAGGGTCCTTTAATCAGTACGAATATTCGTTATGCCTCCCCCTGGTACGTGATTCGAAATTCGACCACACAGCTGTCCTCGTTCCGGCTGTGTGATCTGAAGATGAAAGAAGAGAGAAAAAAAAAGGAAAAAAAAAGAGATAAAGAGTTCAGGAAAGAGCTTCTAGCATACTTCTCTCTTGGGCTTGACAAAAAAAAAAGAAATGGAACGAGGGATATTTTTTTGGCGATAGAGTATAGAGTAACGTTTTCCCCGCCTCAAGGCTGGCTGGAAAACACCAAAAGCTTCTAATAATTCACGTTAGGGCTCCAGTGCCTGTATCAGAGATTTCGCGGAAAAAGGGGGATGGGCTTTACGTTAGAGAAAAGATATACGTTGGTAAGTTGCCCAAATTGTCCATTCCCTCGACCCGGTTTTTATTATCTCTTCCCAGCTCCTTTCTTAAGGCGTATTCTTTTTATGTCCAGGAGATTAATTTCGACTCTCCACGAGGCGGTGTCAGCCTCGTGACCGAGAAGGGGCCCGTCACGTCTAGTCGATTAATGATCCAAAAGGCGGTGGCGACCGACTCTGGGATTTACACTTGTGGCCCAAGCAACGCAAACCCGAACAGCATACGAGTTCACGTTGTCAATGGTACGTGTATCGATGATATTCCGTTTCAATGGAGCGAATAAAAACGGTTGAAATCGTTAAAACTACCACCGATAGTTATACTCGATCAGGTGACCATCCGGTGGTTCAGGGATTCCGCTTTCCTAGAAAAGTTCTTACCATTTTGTTACAGAAGAACATCCCGCAGCTATGCATCACGGAGGAGTTAGCCGGACTTTTGCTAATATACTCATCGTTTTTTTAGCAATTTCGACGACCGCCAAAGTTACGTTTTTATGAATCAATTTTATTCAATTATAACACAATCTATATCAGAGCGAATAATCAACCGTTCTCAAAGATATTCAAATTATTTCATTATTTTTGTAAACGCGTATTACATCGGATATACCCGCAGCGTTTCGAAACCACGGACATCTGCAAAGGAAAAACGATAAATAAATAAATAAATAAATATATATATAAATAAATAAATTAAAACACCTCTTGTAAATAAATTTATGTATGTACATATCAATAAATCGAATGTCTTTAAATAGTTTTTTCATACAGATCTTTCGTTATTATTTGAAGATTTTTTTCATATATTCATTTTCGTTTATTCATTGTTACGTTATTGTTGCAATTTTTTTCTTACACGAAACTGTATACGGACACTTGGCCGAAGGCAACCGGCCACGGATTTTGAGGCAATAAAAAAAAAAAACGAAAAAAAAATCTTATCGTTAGGATCGTCACACAGTCGTCGTAAAATATTTTCAAATTCTGAACGTAGTCACGCGTAATCTTGGCGATTTCATCTGAAAGTACACGAACCTCACCTTACTCGTGAGACCCAGCCGAAAGCAACCGCGCGAAATCCAATCCTGCGAGATATGAGAGGTGACCGAAGAACCCTTGGATATTGTTGTTTCGCTATATAGGGCGCTATAAGTAATCGGGATCGCATTAAACGGGGAGGGAGGAAAAAAAAAAATTGGCGCCGTAGGCCATGAGATTCCATGAGTTTCGTGCTCATCGCGAACGACCCACTGAACGTTTTCTTCCAAGAGGGATTACGCAACCTTCGCAAAAACCACATCGCAATCAACTTACTCCAAAGTTACTCCGGTTTCAACCTAAGAAAGGTCAGATTGGATTTAGTGTTCACACATATTTGGAACATTGTAAATCGGGTTCGATATAAATCATTGTAATCTCACGTGTAGTAGATCTTCAAAGAACAATTACTAAATTAGGTCAACTTGAAAGTGTAGTAAACGGCGATTGAATTCCATTCGACACATGAATTGAATTTAGGTTGTCTAGAATGCACGGTGATGAGTTGACTTAAAATGTACATGATCATTCGTATCTATAGTTATTTACTATATAGATACCATAAGATTATAGTTTTATCGTGGGTTGTCACGTCCAGTGAATTACCTTATCGACAGTCCGCTTAAATCTACACGACGAACGTGACGCGGACGCTATATGGTGCAGGAGAACGTGATCGTAGACGCGCGGCTTGTTCAGTTCTAGGTAGCGTGAAAAGGGAGGTTTCAACGAATAGTTCCACGAGTGGTTTTCAAAAAGTCGATTAAATCGATGACCCCTGGGTCTCTAGCACGCGGCATTACTGGTGGTGCGGTCCAAGCACGATGCTGTTTTCCCCAGGGATTACAGATCTTCCCTCGGGACTTCCTCTCGTTTTCTTTAGAAGGCGTGTCCTGCAGATTCATCGCTTTTCCAAAGACGAACATGCAGGAGCCAAGGTAGGGTTGGAACTCGGATATGTTCTGCTTGTAAGCGAGGACAAAACCACCCGTATCCGCACTCGGATTCAACGGCAAATCGAACACCACTGGAAAATTTATCACCCGGTTAAGCAATCAAATCGTATTTACGTATACCTCAATTCCTACTCCAGAGAAAATTTATTAAAAAAAAAAGAGCCACCGAGGAAAAATTCCATTGTATAATTATTTAATTCACCAGTTTTCATGGATAGTGGAAAAAAGAAAAAAAAAAACAGGTCCGAAAACGATGAGGATTACCGTGACTGTCATCACGAACACTTTCTCATGTACAATTTGTGTGTACGCCGAGTGAAATTTGGAGACGTGAAAGGGAGTGGTAATATCTCCCTTTTCCTAATTTTACGCGGTCTTAACCCGTTTAATCCTTAACTCGATTTCATTCCGTGAAAAAGGCATTAACGTAGAATGGAATTAGAACAAGCCTGGTGTTATCAGCGTTCGCGGCAATTCCAACGATATCTCGCCCCTGCTGCGACGATATGCGCTTTATGACTTCCACTCGTCGTTAGATTCACGCTATAGTAAAACGACTGAAGTAAAAGGTCTGCAATTCCAGAATTCAATCGACAGGCTGCGTACGACGAACGAAAGATATTTGGAAAATTGATCGAAGTGCAATAGAAAAATCGCAGATCGTGAAACAAATAAAAAACTATAAACCTTTTACCAAGCTTTCCAGCACGGCAGGATAAAGACGTTTCGTTATTTTCAGGCCGGGCGGATGCATCCGAGGATTCGTATTTATCTCGATAAGCCAAACGGACAAATCTTCCATTACCATAAAATCCGCCCCGTAGAGCTCGAAGCTACATTTCCGCTTGTCCATGTATTCTTGAGAAGCGAGCATCGTCAAAACGATCGCCTCTGTCATCTTAGGAAAGATTTTCTCGGCGTACGGTTCACCTTCGTAGCCGACGTTTCTATGAACAGAAATGAAAATAAACTAAAATTCGATAGAACATTGATCACATGAAGAATTACTTCAAATAATCATTCAGCTTTTTGCAATCCCAATTTTCATCGCGAACAGATACTTCCTCTGAATCTTCGGACTTCATAGTTTTTATACGTCGTTTTTTTCTTTCATCATATTTCAGTTGCACAGCCGTGTTACAAATATGGATTGCTTCGTGATAATTATCGAAGGTATACGGCTTGGAACTGAATCGAAGTAACGCTTCGCTGCGGATAAATTGTAAAAATAAGTTAAGTTCAACGGTTTGCCGTACTATAGTTTTTTCAACAAAGTCACAGTCCTTTTGATTTTTCCTTTTTTTTTAGCTCTTCTTTTTTATACATCAGATAAAAATTTCATTTCGTATAGTAGTGTGGCAATAGGCTCTTGAATATTGCACTCGACAAAGAACCCCCTTAACGATGTACATCGTCACGGGTCCTGCGCCAGGGAGTCGCGTATTTTTTTTTTTCTACCTTCTTTTTTACTTTGATTTTCTCAATTCTGACTACCCCCAGCCGACTGTGTACTTTTGATTGTAAAACTTGAAGGAGGAAAAAAAAAATACTCCCTCCATTTAACCCTTACTCTTCGGACTCGAAACTCGAAACTTTTAACCGTATAATAATTCGGCTCTTTTTTTCATAAAAACCAATTAAAATTACTTGAACATCCAAATTGTCAGGGGAAAAGTGTTGGTTACGAGGTACCATTGTCGTATGTCAAACTTCGTTCTGTGAACCAGTAACGGATGTTCTAAAAGTAATTAAAACAAGGAATTAATCCTGAAAATTTTTCGAAACCTCATATTTAATCTCATTGAACAAAAATATGTATATAATTACGTTACGAGATGAAGAAACCATGGAGGAGTTATTCAAGGTCGAAGGTGATGTTGAAAACTCACCTATGTATTTCTGGACAATGTAGTAATCCTTCGGCCTGCTGTTTACTTTTTGAAAAATATCTTTGAGCCTGTGCGATAACATGATACCCGTGCCACAGCACAGATCACTAGGTTTCAAGATCCAAATATTCTTCATCCCGCAAAGCTCATACTGATGATCGATTTCCTTAAACTTTCTCAAAATCGAATGAGCTTTCAGGTAATAATCCTGCAAGATTACGTCGTTATCACTTTTGACATCCGTTAGTTTTTCAAAATGTTTACCCTACTCTACCTCTATCGCTCTTTCTGCAGATTCCGAGGAGGTAATATGGACGCCATTGTTACCGTGTAAAACCTTTTCGTAATCGCTTAAATATTCTTCCCATTCCCTGTCGGTGGTAACGATCTTCTCCAGCTCATCATCGAGGTCCTCATTTCTTTCAGTTGCAACCCAATCCTGGCATTTCTTCAGGGCAAATTCGATACTCGTAATAGGGATAGGATTTCTTCCACGGTTCGCGATATCCCGATTATTTTTCACCTCTTCAACGTACCACTTGAGAAGTCCCACGGCCGCATTGCGTCTGAATTCTTCAACGAAAGCATCCGGATCCCGAGTTAAATTGTAACATTTTGGAAATTTGACACTCGCTACTCCGTCCTCGTTGAACCAATGGGAGGTTTCGAGAAGGTGTGCCATTCCAAGCTACATGTAATCGATAGAAAATTAGGTATACTCTGTGCCCCTGCTCCGAATTCAACGTCATCCACATTCACCCCATCAAATTTACAACCGCATACGAATTAACAACCGCGCTAGATTTCCAACGAACGTACACGTTGCTCGCAATAATTAACAAATTATCGAAGCTAGTTCGCAGCTTGACACTTCGCTCGCTTTATCATTCATCCACCTCCCGCCCCCCGAGATTGGTTGGACCCCCTAGGGACTCGCCAATTTCCAGTCGGACAACGCTGATACTCATCGGGTGGCAACGGAGCGATTCGAAGTACAGCAAGGAAAACTTGTTTTATTTTGATTTTTCATTCTTCATTTTTATTTTCACACACAGCCATTGTTGCGCAGATTATTATCGATACGTAACAACGAGGAAAAGGACGCCTCGGAATCGAGGAACACAATTTTAATTTCACCCAGGGAGATTCATTTTCGAGAATAATAATACTATATACAATGGATTGGTCGCGTGCACCTAAGAATGCTATTGTTGCGCGTATAACACGAAATCTTCGAGCGTGGCAAAACTCCCACAACCACTAATATCACCCTCGTTATTCCAGATTCTATAAATAAAACGTATACACAATCTATTAAGATCCCACCAGGTGTTTTCGCTGTAACAAACTATACAACAAGTATTTTTCTAAAGCAATATCCTTTGCGGCACACCGCGATGTAATTTTTCTTCGCGGAATAGAAACTCCATTCGTAGATTTTTTTTTTCCTATTTTTCTTTCACCACACACTCGGTTTCATATAACAAAAATCGTCTATTGTTCGGTTTTGTGCTAAAAGATCAGAATGTGCACTTATTTCGCGGAGAAGGTAATTCTAAGGTGAGAAATCTAACGTCCAAAGTACGGTCGTGAACACTGTACGAATCCATAGAAATTATGGAGAAAAAAACAAAAAAAACTTTGTACAGTTGGAAAAGAAAATTTCGTAAGTATGAATATATCGTACCTTGGAAGTATAGATGAAGGACTTTTGAAATCTGTTAAGAAGCGTGTCATTTCGTAAAGTGCAATCCCAGTCGACGAAATTGTTTCTGCAATCCCAAATGAAATCTGGTGCCCGGTGACGTAACAGACGAAAAATCAACGCTCTCTCGTTCAACGTACCGTCCGATTGTCTGAGATCGCCCAAAGAAATTGTGTCCAAACTCGGAACACTCCCTATATATGTGGATGAGAATACAGGAAATTGTTATTTCTCGTTGTGATATCTTCACTCAAACATCAGACGAATTTTTTTCGAACACGCATATATTATGGCCAGACCAGTTTCTAGATTCGAAAAACAAAAGCGAATCAGATATAAGACTTAGGGAAATTGAACGACGTTCTTGATGGTTACCACTTTAAACAATGGTCGGAACAATAGTCTATATTGGGTATTTCATCTTTACACGTTTCATTCTCTCAGTATCTCGCTGTTTCCTAGGGAATTTTTGAAATTGAATCGTCGAACAAGACTGTTTCCGTAACGTATACTATACACTTTATTTCGGAATGGACGTTGTAACATTTTTTGGTAAAAGGCCCGTGAGTATACTAACCGTATGGAACCGTCCGCGATTTTGTAGCCTCATACTTTTGTACCCAGCCTCTTTCCTCCAGTGCCTCTTGCAGCTTAGGGAGTTCTCCTCTAAGGAGGAATATTTTATGTCTCTGTAATAAAAATCGATCGTAAGAGCTGAGGAGGTTTTAGTATATTTTTTGTGGCAATGCGCGATCCGATCATGGATTTTCGTTGACTTGAACAGTGTTGAAAATATAATAGAAAAACACGTCTTCTCAGACATTGCAAATTACGGCCTACCGTTATGGCTCTTTCAACTCTGGACTTAGTCTTGTAATAAAACTCCTTTCTTATCCACTCAGATACGCAACAACCTTCTTTGGTTCGGATCATATTTGCACAACAATTAAGGGGATCCTTATCCTTTGGGCAACACGAACAATGGTCCAATGGAGATTTAGGAAAAAATCCACACTCTAAGGACGCGACACTGTTCACTACACCTATCCTTGGTTCTTCATGGTCTGGGAGAGGCCATTGCGCAAGCATTTTAGGGTATTTGAATCTGTTGTAAGGATTTGGTGGACTCTCAGGTCTCTCGAAACATTCCGAAAGTTGCTTCTCGTCGCTTTTGGTCTCCAAGATTGGCGTCATCGACTGATCATCACTCTCTGCGATTTTCTCGTTTACGTTTTCCAACAACTTGCCGATTGATGCCTTCGATTTTTCTGTGGGTTTCTTATCGTCCTTGCTAATTTTCGAATAAGTCGACCGCCGACTCGAATTTAAACTTGGTCTAACTATAGAAATTTTTGACGATTGAAACGAGCGCTCGGACGTGTTCGATTTTGAAGATCTCTTCGACCCAACACGACCTGATGACGATCTTTTTCTTGATTGACTCGCAATTTCGCCACCGGAGTCGAACACTTTATTCAAAGAGATGTTATCTGCATTAATCGACTTCCTTGACTCTTTATTTACAGACTTCATCGATTCCTCTCGAACGAATTCTTCGGGGTTTTCTGACGAAGATTTCGTTGATAACCGCGCTTTTGTATTGACTGTTACGACTTGATCAACTTGATCCTCAGATTGTTCGTCCGGTTGTAATCCATTGGTTTCGAAACCGACGTCTTTGTCTTCCATTTTGGGTATCTAGTCCAGTACCGAATAATTTTAGAATTTAGGTAATCAAAAATAACTGACTAAATAAAAGTTTTATCTTTGCGAAATTGGTTATGGGCCAAACAAGTTTGAAGTGAAGGTGGCCGAGTTTATATCTTCGAGTTTTACCTCGTCGTACGTTACTTCACCGATTGCAAGCTGGTCACGTACCGAATCGATGATAAATTCAGACTTGTCTCCCGGTGATAAATGATCATACCTGCATTTCGAAGCTTGGTAAAATTTTTGAACTCTCCAACGCCACTATGTTTTCGTAGAATCTAGAATAAGTCTGTTTCTCGACCCCAATGGTCGACGGCAACTTTCTTGAATCGATCTTTGATGATAGGTGAACAAAAACCCGAGGCGTTAGTTCGCGCGCGTCTGTTCATCGTTGGGACTTTTCATATTTTTTTAGCAAAATTCTACAGTGGTAGAAAATTTATTGTAATTCTTGATAAATTCGATATTTTTATAGGTATAATATATGTGTATGTGTATACCAATGGTAGTCTACCCTCTCACAATATCTACATGAAATACGATCTACATAATATTTCAAGAGTATGCGATATATTATTTAACGACGCAGAAGTCGAGCTATACGCTACTAGAAGAGAATAAGTAAAAAAAAGCAAAAACAAAAAAACAAACTGGATTTCTTTTTTACTTGCACGAATTACGAATTGTTCTTGTACGATATTTCTGATCACAACGTTTAGGTATTATACATTGATATTTCATCTCCAGTAAGGTAAATACCGTAATAATGGCGAGATGATCGTCACTCGTTATCTTTGCAGGAGATATAAATGGAGCTCCTAATAATCATTCGATGGATAGGTCATAAAGAACGTCGAATCTACACACTATTAAGATTGCGTTAGAGTTTTTCCAATTTAGTTCTAGTCGAAGATATCTTATCGGAAGGGTTAATACTCCATTAACATAACTAAATGAGCTGAGGGAGCGTCGAATATCATGAGATGGATTGGATCGACCATAAGACTCTGCGTAGGGCTGGTTTTATATAAGGTATATGCGAGATTGATATGCTCCAGCCTTCCTCCCCTGTTATTCCCTCAATTCCCCCGCCAACGTAAGATAAATGATGGAAGGCTGAAAATCCGTAAACAGAAGACGATAAAAACGAACCTCTGCACGCCATAGATGCGCTATTCGTTTTATTTCATCAATTTTTTCCCCCTTTTTTTTTTGTTCTCCGTTCGTTTTTCCTACACGATTTTTCCGCGCATCGTCACCTATGTACAGAAAACTTTTACGGTTTTTTTTCCGCCGAACGAATAGATTTAGAATTACCATGGAATTATAGAAGATTCTAGAGGATTTCTGTTAACGCCCTATACATATAGCGATTCAACGGAAGCGCTCGGAAACTCGGAGAACAACCTTTGTAGAGCACCGGGTGTGAATTCCCTGTCGCAACGTTATTGCAGTCGACTGACAGAAATGCACGAGCCGAAGGACCAGCGTGGAAACAAGGACATGTCCCCATCCGATAACCAATTTTAATTTCGTATAATTAAACACGACGCTTTAGAGGTACCTATTATCTACAGTCACCCTGCAATTGAATCCCTATTTCGATAGAATTTTATCTAAAAGTTTTGTACGACTTATCTAGTCGTCCGTTCGCTAAAATTAGATTTGACTTTTTTTTTCGTTTTTCAGACCAATGAAAAAAC
Organism: Athalia cordata; assembly: GCA_963932425.1. Lineage (NCBI taxonomy): Eukaryota > Metazoa > Arthropoda > Insecta > Hymenoptera > Athaliidae > Athalia > Athalia cordata. The sequence goes on along the minus strand of OZ010626.1, from coordinate 29,187,468 downwards.
TGTAATTTTTCTCAGCTCTCATATTTTTCATGTAAATAGAAACGGGCGACTCTAACATCTCGATTTAAAGTAGATCCCTAAAGCGATTTTATAAGGATGATCCCATTGCTCAAATACGAAAGAAATTTTTCAAAATAAATCTCACGCCTCTCGATATATGAATTGAAACTCAAACGCATCAATTATTCTCAAGAGACCAGCACGTTGTTATCGAACACTAAAACGCAACCATCGTTTAACGCGAACTCACACTATTTTTATATCCAACGGTGATATCGTCGTTATATATTGTTTTTATGGACAGATAGAATGAGATCTAAAAACCGTAAAGTACCTACTTCCTCAACTGCTTTTCAGCTTAAGAAAGTTTTATTAACTTTTATCGCTTTTTAAAATGAGCTTCCGATATTCATTGGATATACTCGATTGGATTGCGTTATTTAAATTCTTCTCGAATTATACAAAATACAAGGCGGAGTACACCACAGGTACGATGGAAAATACCGTGCAAATAAAATCACCAAGTGCACCACAACTGTAACGAAAACACCATTAATTTTCGCTAGCAATTCTACAAATTTTCTAGACTTTTATCTCGAACGGCGTCACTTTTCGCTACTTTTTTGAATATATTGAACTTCGCGCTGTACTTTGAAAAGTCACTTGATCGGTTACTTTAAAGAACGATTGATTTCAACATCCATTTTATGGTTCCAGCTCCAGTGGAGACTGACTTGTAGAAAACATAAATATCGATCTTCATTTTTCCTTGGTAAGAAATTAAATACCATCCACAATCAGAGCCGGGTTTTAATTTTCCGATAAAAATTAAGGCACGCCCTAGGAACGAACGTTAAAGGGGCACCCGCATTCCGAGACTGTAAAGATTAATCGTCCATAAAACGGTACGGTCCTGCAGGCTGCGAATTACGTGCGACGCGAGCACAAGGAACGAAAGTACTAGACATTATCTTGACCCTGGGTGAAACATTTCTGCAAGTTTATGGTATGGTAACGTTCATATATCAAGGCAGAAGTTGATGGTTTTATTTTTTGTTTCTGCGAGTAAAGAAGCGGAGATTGTGTTATTTGGTGTATGGTAATTTCGTCAGCCATTACCTGACTGTAATTAAAGTTCTCTACAAAATTCCAAAACCGGAAGAGCGACATCAGCTGATGCATTTCCGCAAAATTTGAAGTTGGAAGTTATTGATCCAAATTGAGACGTTCAACTGCCGATTAAGCGACGTGATTAGCGGTCCAATCGTATAATTCCACCAAAGTCTGGTCTAAATCGACTTCTCTGTCTTGAAGTGGACCGTCAGAGAATACGGCTAGTTCATTAAGCACGAATAATGAAACTGCAATCAACCGTGAAACATACTCTCACGAAATGGGCGTCGCGTCGCTGCACGTCGAGTTATGATAGCCGCAGCGTCGTTGTCCGCCCCCTTGCAGTTTAGACTTCTCGCTTCTTTTCTCAGCTTTTTAATTACGCCTGCATCGCGTCACGGACTCCGAGAGTCACTATGAGCTATCCGGTATGTTGGGAAGCCGGGACGCGTGGCGGAAGCAACCGCCCATTCATACAATTTTTTTTGTACTCCTCCATTACCAAGATTGTCCGTGTTTTGTATTGTACGAATCTCTTTCGCGTACATTTCCTTCTTCATACGTTATGCCTGGCAGCAGCTGCTGCACGAGGGAACGGTCGTCTTCTAACGGTGTGATAATTCCGAGATCTCACTAATTTCACAAGCTTTATAGGCATGTAGGACAAATGTTTATAAACGGTTGAAATATTTTTACACCGAGCCGGGCGCATCGAGTCGGCAATACGTCAAGGATTTTTGTTTTTTTTTCATCAAGACGTAGCAAAACGAAAAATCCTTCTACACCATCCATCCTGTGCGAAGTAACGCAAATTTTACGTCGGTCGTTGGCATCTGAACCAAAAAAGGTGTTATAAAATTTTTGAATTAGCTATCTAATTCGAAACTGTCAAAATTTCACTTGATTTCACCCTCGAGATATTATCGAGATACCGGAACCAACACCCACTCGGTTGGCGAAGCGTTAATTGTACTGGCAGAAGCTCTGACAAGGGTACAAAAGGTGCGTTTATCAGCATGCCAACTATATAGAATCTGCCATAATAAACCGAACGAAAAATTTAGTATGTACTTCTGAATAATGTACGTTTTTATGAGTTCTTAAAAAGCCTATCTCTTTTCTCTCACATTGTTTTTGATGGTTCTCTAGCAACGACCAACGAAGATACACGCGCAGTGTTTCAAGAATCTAATGCTCGAACCGCAAGCCCATAAAGTGTGTTTACACTAAATTGACAGACGATAATGAACTGTGTAACTCATTCCCACGAGCGTGTAACTGACTTTCTGGTAAATCCCAGTCTTAATTTAAAGTTATTTGGACAAGTTCACCTGGTATTCACTTGACACAACAAATCCGGTCACGATTTACGTCGTAAATCATGGTCTGGAGGATCATTACAGTGGTCGACGTACTGCAGACATTGACGTGAACAGGTGACCAGGCTTTACACTATTATGTGGTGGTGGAAGAACTATCGACTACCGTAAATTCAACATAGTCGTGACCGGCTGCAGGCATTGGAACGTAGCCTGTGGAGTGTAACTTAGCGGCTCGCTGTTTATAACATGTTTCCGTAAAGCCACCTGCTTCCATGGTTACGTGATTGGTCAAAGTACCGCATGCCGCAATCGTCGCCGGGGCAAATTTTCTGCAGAAGTTCAGAATTTCCGCTGGCGACCCGATTGCTGAGGTGTTGACTATGATTTTTAATCTAATTTTTTGAGTCATTATCGCTTTTTCAAACCAATTGCCGTAATTGGTAAAAATAGAGCGATCGTGAAGCGGTTGGGAAAAATTATCGGATTATATTTTCTCATGATTAAGAATCCTTTTTATTTATTGATTTTTTTTAATTGCCTTTCCTTGGAAGATAATTAAAAGCTACGCTATAGTCTCGGGAGAAGAGGATGAAAACTATTCTCAGGCAGAATGACGGTGACTGAGATGGTTACGAGGGAACATGTGCTAACCAATCAGCGGAGAACCGCCAACTTTCTAAAAACACCTATGTCATTTCCACCGAGGTTCGGTAAGTGCTGTGGTTCATCAAAAGGATGACCTCAGGTGCTGTCCAAAGGACCTCTAGACCGTCGGACTTGTGCCTCAAGGGAAACCGTTTGATCCAATCTGAGGACAATGTCACCATCTGATTTTCGAGGCTAGCCGCCGGCACTGGTAACCATTTCTGGTATCCTCATGCGCTCGGCTTTGAATGGAGTTAAAACTTTTCGATATAACGCGATTAAAAGCCGTGCAAAATATCTTTGAGGTAGAAGCGCTGAATCGTTGGGCATTTCCGGGGTAGTAGGGCGCTGAAGCCGCGCCTCAATGACCGAGCTATACCCTATGCGCAGGTTTTTCCTGCATTTTCAGTCTCTACATCACACCGCATCGTGGGGCAATCGATATAAATCGAACTTGCCGCAGGCAGAGGCTCTCCTCCTGCCTGCAGCAGTCGTTTGATTTCTTTTAAAGCTGGGCTGAAACTGCTGGTTCAAGTTAATAGGGACAAAGTGAATCAGTCACCAGCAATTCGATCACTCCAAGGTAAAACCAATGTCTACGTAAAATTATTCTTTACAGATTACTCATTGCTTTTTTCTCTAAGTTCCGGAATTCCTTGTACAGTGCGCGTATTGATTGTGAGATAAGAAAAAAAGAAAAAATAGGAATTGAATAGATAAATAAAATAGAATTTCAAAGCAACAAGAGTCGCTGAACCGGCTCAACAACTCATCAAGGAAACGATGAAGTATGAGAAACTAGAAATCTTTTGAACCGATGGCGGTGCCGTCGGACGCCACCACGAAAAGCCACCTACAACTGATTTTATATTCCTTTATGACCAAGATCGCTGAATTGAATTCTCGAGCTAAAAGAACTCGCGACATTGTTGGTAATGGATACGGAACAAAGCGAATTTAAACTGATTTCCACCTGAGAGCGGAGCGCAGTCCGTTTGCCACTTTTTCCTCGTTGCTTCTACCATCCAATACTCGATTTGCCACCCTGCCGCAGTACTACAAATAAATCTCATCAGCTAAGAAAAATAATACTTTGAGAAATTCTTCAACTCTTCAGCACTATAAATGCCAAACAATCGACGCGATTTTTGGCAAAATACTACGCCTGATGTAGTCATCTCTAAAGACACGACTTTTAATTGTAACCAGAAGTTCACTGATTCCTAATTGTTCCACCTCTCGAGTCTACTGACACACCTAACACTGGACATATTGACCTAGAGATCACGCCATAATATGGTTCCTACGCTTGGGATCATTCCAAAAAGACAAGCAGCCATGGTGATCTCAACTAAATCCTTGGTGAAATAATTTGCTACACAGTGGCAACTGCTGGGCAAGAAAGCTCGATAATATTTTACATCGAATCACAAGCCCGCAGGCCGTGTTTGTGCGGTCTAAAGCAAAAGCTCAGTGGGCAGGTGATTGAGTGACCACCGGTTCGGAGAGGGTTCAATAGTATATTGACACCAGCCATCAGTCGCGTCGGAAACCGAGAAGAAGGACGGAAGAAAATGTTTCCCTGATGTTGAGGTTGGTGAGCATGCAGTGCGACGGTGTACGAGCCCACGATGAGAAGGACGCAACTAGAAACTTGTGCAAACTACCAGGAAACAGTAATTAGGCCACATAATTGGTGGTGGGGATCGTCAAAGGCTCAATTAGGGTTTCATCAAATAATCTCGCCTAGCTGTGGGTTACGCCGAGGTAAGACAAACAGAAAATTCTCAAACACTTTACCCTCCTGATTAATTGCAGCGCATCAAATGCACAGCCTTTGTGCAGGTGCAGGTGCTTTCCAGCACCAATCTCTGGAATGGATCGTAGAAATATCGAAATCCTCTTTTTTTTTCTTCGGTATTCACGTTAAAATGACATAACCTTCGGATTCAGCGACGGTTACGTTCTCAGGATGTACATTTCGTCGTTTGCAAATGTCAATCAGAGATTAGAGCGCGTGCACAACGTAACCAAGTTATGCATGAATATGAGAAGTGCATGTAATCCTGTCGATTGATATGCATCTATATGCGTGTGTTTGTATGTAGATTGTAGGCCATATAAACAAGGAGATTTTCAGTTAGACATGAAATAGTTGTGGCCTGTGATCTTTTGTATAAACTAGTGGTCTGGATATACAAAACCAGAGAAAACGAATGGGGTTATAAACTCAAATAGCATGATCGGAGTTCACAGATCGTTGGATAACTGAGGTTGAGTCAGGAAGCTAGTGTTTGCATTAAATTTTCTGTGAGATCCGTAGCCAGTCAGGAAGATTGAATTCACTATTTCTGGTTGAACTGAAATACCACAGATATCGTTGGAGCTTCTCGAAGGTGAATTATTCTCCTGGAAATAGTGTATTAATATCAAGCTTTCCATGATTGAGTACCTCGGATAGACCACATCCTGCAAAATTCATAACCCGCGATAATATCTTGAAATAATTCCTAAGATTCTACATTTTTCCGTATTTTCATTTCAACCACCCCCCACTATACGCTGTTGGAAAGGTTATGAAATTCGTAAAACTCTCGCATTTATCACCAACCTTTTGTGTGTGCAACAAAAATTATCACCAGCTATTTTATACGCGTAATTAATCATACCGCGATATTAAGTAATCGGCCATCATTAATCTATCGAACTCATCCAACATCGATCGTTTCGAAAGGGATTATCAAATATTTATCAATCTAATTGCTACGAGCCAGTATTGGGAGTCTGCAGTCAAACACAAAAAAAAAGAAGGATAAAAATCTTTTGATTATCGGAGGTCGTCAGATTAACCGAATTCAGTCATCAAAGGAATGAAATTCAATTTGATGATCAATATCGTAAAGTATGTCGTTGAAAGTGAAACGAGATACGTATAGTGAGAGACGGGGTAGAAATGGGCGTGGTTTCGAGAGTGGTGATACCGCCGTAGGCTTGTACGTCTCTAATGTAAGCTTGCAGTGATAATCAATACAATGAATGAGATTCCCTCAGAACATTCGTTAACAGAAGAGACGGCGTTTCGCCCAATAAATTGTACATTACCAGTTCTACTTTACGCGTTAAAAAGTGCAGGGATAAAATTGCGAGTCATTCCAGTGCATTGGATTACATATGATCTGAAAGGGATAATGAAAAATCTGCAGTTTTCGCATTTTATTTGAGCCAATGCAACCGTCACTGCATAGATTAAATGGTATGAGGTTTCATACAAAGACTTATCGTGAACAAGTAAACATTGCCACTGCTTTTCTCATCTACTCACCAATCACTCTGGTAATTAAAACCCAACCTCAGTCCACCGTTTCCGCAGGATGTTCGAATGAGTAATTCCGAATTTCTATTCCAAGTTGGAAGCAAGGAAACTCAAATCAAACTACAAACCTAGTGTGTCTGACAATGAAATCCCAATCACCTATTGCTACACGTGAATTTTTTTTTCTTCGTCGATCCAACGGTTTTAAATTAAATAACGTGAACGCAACGTGGAATAATCTGATAAACTTTTTCGGTCAACTGGAGGATGATCCGGAAATATTGGCAACTCCTCTGTGAGAACGAGGACGTGTTTGTGTTTATTTATAATTTGTTCTAAAATAATATTGTAATAATTCACTACATGGAACACTTTCACTTTTTAAACATTTTTTTTTGTTTTTCTTCACTTGGTTAGGTATTCAAAATTTTCCATTTCACACGAGTCAGTTTTCTAACGGACTAAATTCAGCGGGGTGACATAGTCATAACCGATTGAACGCGACGACGATATTAAACTTTTTTTTATTAGGGCCTCGAAGGATAAAGGGCGCTCCGAGATGACGTATAGTGCCTGCACGGGTAGGCGGCATCCGGATATCAATCCGAGTTGAAAAGGTTTTTATTAAAGTATGCCTAGGTACTATATACATACCATGCAGGCAGCGCTTCTCCGCAGGGTTAAAATTAAGGAGGAGAAAAAAAAAATCGATAATCTCTGACAGCAGTTACAGCTTTTAAACGTTCTTTTTTTTCGATTTTTGTTCAGAAATTGTATATCTCCGAGTCAAGCCTGCTCGGGGTCATATAATTTCAACTAATTTGATTTTGACAAAACCTTCTACAACAAATAAGATGACGATGTAACGAAACCACAAGATTATAGTTTTGAAAGCAAACAATCTTAACCTAAAATCGAACCCTATAAATAGATTGTGTAGGACTGCGTTTACACAGATTAAAGATTATGGATGAAATCTGCATAATCTTGCAGCCAAGTGACAGGGTCACAGGGATTAAATGGAATCTCTATCGCCGAGCTTTCACGACAGAACATCGATTCACATGAAACAGCGTCGCGGTAAGATTGATTTGCCATTTTCACGTAAGTTGAGTTTAAAAAAATCCTGATCCACGTAACTTTATGCTCGAAATAGCTTTCGAAAAATACTCATTTTTTTCTGCTAATATCTATTTCCCAATCACCATTTTCATCTTTTATTTATTTTTATCAATATCCAAATTTTCTAACATTCAACCCATCGACTGGATTCTTTTTCATTTTTTGTTCAGCATGTGAACTTCAAACAGATGAGAACCAAACGATCGTTAGTTATTGTAAAAGTTAAAAGAAATTTGAAGTTTCATTTATTCCCTTTTTGAAAAACTTTCAGCATAATGTCCACGCACACGTTACTGTATTTGAAAATTTTCTTCAAGTCGTTAAACGGGTACTCCTTACCAATCTACTCGTTCTGACTTTTTCTTTTATGTGCTTCTGCTGCTCCTCCTTCTCTTCATCTTCTTATCTATGTATGGAAACACAGAGAAGTGAAAATACCTCGCAAGCAATATATTCCCGTATTCTGCATTGCAGCGTGTGGCAGAGTCGTTTATCAACTCCAAGTATCTGCACCGCCTTCTTCTTGTGCTGTAACTCGTAGCTTTTATAACAAAAGAATAAGTAATTACTAATTTGTACGCTTGTAGAAACTTTAACTTTTTTTTTTCTCGTTCCTTAGTTCAAAATTTTCTTTACCGCTTTCTCCGTTTTAAGCTCGGTATACCAAATTATATACATAACTTCGATAAAAAAAGTAAAAAAAATTGACTGTATACCAGCGGCACATACCTAGCTATTTTGCACATTTTGGAATGACACGAAGAGAAAAAAAAAAGAGAAAAGTAACAAAACTCACGTAGAAATATTATACTTGTATATGCAGATTGTGTGAAATACACCAATTAGAAATCCAAACACCGCAATTCGTGGCTGGGCACCACACAGTTTAATGTTTACATAGCTGATTGAGTAGGTAAAATTACATTCCGCTTTTTTTCGGCTTTTCTCATTTCGTTTTTTCTTCGAATTTAATTACACCCCGTCAAATTCTGGAATGAGTATGTGAATGTGGTGTGAAAATTTTTCAATTACTTTATGATTACTCGAATCGAATCAACGTAGGTGAATATAAAGTAAAAGGAAATTTAAACAAAAGGTAGTTTTTACCTCGTCGTACCGCGAATTCGCAATTATGCACCTAGGTGTAAGGTGTACGGTATTTCAGCTGTTTCTGTGAAAATGTCCTGAATTGTTGTAGGCTTACCGCCAAAATACACGAAAGTTGCAGTCGTGTTTGCTCTTAACTCGAATCCCGGTAATCAGATTTGCACCTGTGCGTCCTTTCGTATTTATATGATAATGAAATTACAAGCAATCAAAAAAAAAAGAATAAGGTGAGGAGGGAAAGCAAAAAAAGAAGAAATTACACCCCATGACTTGGGGTGGCTTGGAAAACAGCTTTCTACGATCGGAAGACGTTTGTCGAACCCATTAGACGACACAAACATTTGCGCTTTTCTTCTGCGGGTAACGAAATTCCAAAGTTTACCCAGTAAATTATCACCCAGGGGTTATGTACCCTACTATCACACTAACGTAGATCGTAAGCGTAAATTCACCACACGCTTTAACATCGCCAAATATATTTCAAAACCATTCGCGGAATCCTTACTGCGTATTTCAATTTATAAATTATACGTAGGTGATATTATAGTAATCTGTGTATAACGTACGCTTGTATGGAAATGTTCATATACGAATACGACCAACAACCATATCATCAACCGATAGCGCTTTATTGTAAATTTGTTTGCCCACTAGAGAGACTTTGTACGTAGATCTGAGGCATTGTAATCAGTTTACTATATTCCAACAATCCGCTTCAACGACAATAAACTTGAACCATTCAGTTTATATAGGTACGCCGCGCGCCTGTTATCTGCTCAAACAATTGACCATAGAATCTGAATAGAAAGTTTATGACTGTGAGAAACCGGCCTAGGTACTCAGGTTCTCTATTTCTGTACATCTTGTACTCATGCGTAATTAGGATTGAAAACGTACTAGAAAAGTACTTAACAACGATTAAATATAATTATTCAGGGAAATTACAGTTCATTGCAGAATTTTCTACAAACATTAAAAAACTGGCTTCAGCAATAAGCTGATCCTAGAATGGAGATAGTTGAAAAGTCTTCGAAAATTTTCTGTTCACATCGTATCTATTCAGTGCTGGCATTTCAGGCCGAACAATATTATTTTATTATGATGTTATTATATTTTCCTTTTTTTGTCTTGCCTCGATTGCGAGTTTTCTTGACTCCTGTGAAACAGAAGAAGTTTAACGAAAAAGTTTGAAATAAAATTTTCATTGTATATCCTCAACTCAATTACGAATTCCTTCGAGCTGTGGCCATATATACGTATGTATTGTGCGTCTCTATAGGTATATATATAATATACACAATTTGCAAATATTAAGATTTATTTGTCCCAGGTCTAAAACCGGTTAATTTAACGCAACGAAATAAGTCAAAACGAAGAAGATTCCGCGGTGTGAGGCGCCCGAGGAAACCGAGGAGGCTTAATTAGTCGTATTAATCTTAATTTCTGCTGTATAATTTCGTATTTTATTCTCGTGCCTGTGCAGTGGAAGGAAGCGAGGGGGGTACATGGGGGATGAAACCTGTTCTGTATGTATATTTCAAGTTTTCAAGAGCATCGCGATGTTAATATTGCGGTTTCCAATTGAAATGAAATGAAAAAAAAAAACATTTATAAGAAAAAACGTGATAAAATCTTAGCAACAGCATTTGTTTTACACCGTTTTCACATGATTGCAAGGCATTATTGTATCACCACATCGATATCGGCTCGATATTACGAATGATCTGTAGTTCAACTATATTCATAAGATAATTGGAATTACGTTAAATCGACCTGTTGATCCCACGATATGGTGTATCATAAATTATTGTTATTGTATATCAGACCACGTGGTAATTGCCGGATGAATCTACGTCATCACCTCGTCAGCACAAATTAACCCCGAAAACTATCGTGATCGAAATTTAATTGAAATTACGAGTACCGAGCCCAATGTATGGATAATAATCCACTGTATGAACGAACAATTATTACACACATACATATTTCGGCGAAACAAAATTTCCACACAAAAATTTTGATATCGTTTGTTCGAATATTAACGTGTATGTGAAAAATATGAAGAGCTTCATTCCTTTTTTGTTTTTTTGTTGTTTTCTTTGTTCTTTTTTGTCAGAGCCCTCCGGATTCGGATCCTATTTATGAAATCTCTTTTGCAGCATCGCCCCTCCAGAATCAATTGATTGGTTAACACCATAGTATAGTGATTTTAACCGATTGAGCAGTATTCCAGATTTATGGGGGTCCGTGCAAAACACTTCATTGGTCTAAAGGTAATTGAAAAGTTATCGCAGATCTGCGGAGAAGGGAATTCCACGCGGGTTTCAATGGACGGGGGTTGGTTGATAGTAGGTGGTAGCTTTAGGTGGGATGCAATAGCCGTGCAGGGTATTATACTTACGATCGCGTCGACTCGAGACAAAGCCGATATGGGTATTCAGCAAAACCGGTGAGTAATTTAGGTGTAAAAATAATAGATCACTCTAAACGGGCGGGAAAGAAAACTCTTCTCACACTGCAGCTTGCAATGGAAAGAATGATAAAAAGAGGAGAAATATATCCAAAGCCGATGCCGCGGGCCATTCGAACCAATAGATCATGGCCCAAGTGCACTAAATGTCTCTTTACCGAGCGCAGCTTATTATGCGGCAAACTGCAGCCACTTTTTTTTTTTATTCTCTTCCTATGCATCCTGCAACGACATTTTTCACCGGTTCCGTCGACGGCAGAAATTTTCAAGTGCGTCAAACCCGAGCGACGTATCATGATCACTTATGTATATTTCACCGGATTATGGATATTTTCACTTTTTATCCGCATTTTTCCCTCGGAGGAACAAAATAATTTTGTTTTTCATCTCCCATCTGAATTCCGAGGGTGTGAAGGAAGTTGCACCGTGAACATTTTCACCGTGAGAAGGTGAGAGACTAGAGAAATGTGGAAAGAATAAACTGAAACAAAAAAAAATCGCCTGACATTTTCCGTTTGACATCGAAACCAGCTAGGGATTCTGCTCGATGTTGGACTTCTTGGATATGGATTTTTACTTTTTTCTTCACGATGCAAGTGAGTACTCTCAGGCCAATGCGAGTTCTCATTCAGAGTGGAAGTGTTTACAGTATCTGTTGCTGACGTGACCAAACGACAAATATTATGGAATTCTAGAGTAAAAGTCGCCGTTGTACCATAGAGGTTGGAAAAATGCACGATATTCAGCGTACGTATGGAAAGTATTGTCAGATTCCGTACAGTGTCATATTTTTCAGTATTCGACCATCGACGAAGTAGATTTTAGTTTGAAGGGGCAAATCATGGTCGTGCCGTCGTGATATCGTGATCTTGGATATACAACAATGAGATGTTTTTTTTTTTACTCCATGTCTTGAAGATAAATGTGATGCACTTTTTTAGTCGTTTTTGGTTTTCATCACGCATCAATGATTACGAATTCAATTCACATCAAAGTTGACGGAACATTTTTTACGAGTAGCACGCGATAGTCTTCGATCAGAAATGGATCTTTTTGATATCATCCATTTCTGTGTATATGATTGCTAACTGATATTAACCAAATGTTCGATTGGGTTTTGCATACTTTTTATCGACAATTTTTGGGACGATGATAAAATCCGATCAAAAACAATAAAAAAATTCTCCTAATTAAATGGTTTGTTTTGATAACTAGCTGAATATGCGGATCATGCAGGGAGATTAGAAAAGAAGAAGAAGAAAAGATTTGCTGCTTTTAATCTCGATATTTTTTTCTGTTATTTTTCTAAGCGATATTAATTTTCTCCCCAAAGTAACGTGTAATGTTGTGCTATACTTTTCGTACATACCTTTATATGGGTAAACTCGTTCACTTCGGTATATACGTATATTCTACATAGGTATATATAGAAATGTGTATTGTACATGGAAAAATACATAAATAAATACATAACTTCATGCTCAGTGCTCTCCCACGTATATTATGTACACGGGCAAGTTGGTCCTCTTGTATATTTTATGTATACGTAGTAGCGGCAAGTAATAAAGGAAATCCTTAATACATAACCGTGTTTATCGATGGCAGAGGTAAAGTTAAGGACTTCGAAACAAAAACGCGTTGCCACGACGTTCCCCAAATGGGAGGCAGTTATACGTTCTCCGCAATTTTCTCATTTTCCTTTTCCTCAGCATCAGATCCTCCCTCTAACGCCAGCTTCTTTATTTTCTCCCTTCATTTTCTCCCAGTTCTTTTTTCGCTTCATCATCTTTTTCCTCGTCTTCTTCCTGCCGCAGATCTTCTCCTCATTCTCCTTCGTTTTATTTTTGTATAAATTTTTTTTATTCTTCATCTCTTTACTTTTTTCACCCCGCAATACAGCCGAAGCGAAAGGTACCCTCTCAAGGTTCCTGAACCACGAAACAATAATATTTATGGAGCGCTAGCCCAACACTTGAAACCCTGGATGAGGATCTTCACCGCCCGGGTGGTCCAGAGTTGAGTACTTCCTCTGCAAGGCCCGTAATCCAGGGACGCAGGAGCGCCGTCTCCGACTCCAAAGAAGGTATACTGATCTTCCTCGTTGTTAAAAACCACCACGCGACTTTCGCCCCTACAAGGGAAAGAAGCTTTTTTCTCCTCGACTTAACTCAATAAAGTTTATTTCGCAACCTAGATGTCCTGTTCAGACTGTCTTTACATTGATAATTAAAAAAAACAGCCCGTCAAATTTTAGAACAGAATTTTTTTCTTCCCCCACACCATGTGATATAATAGTTGTTTTCTTTTCAAAATTTCACAATATATCAAACACACATATAAATAATTTAACCACGAGTGAAAAAAATCTTCCATTAATTTTTGTTTCCGGTATTTACGACTTTTGTTTTGAAGAAATGGCTTCTTTTTTATTCGAATTTTTTTTTTGTTTTTCGTTTTTTTAATTTTTTTTTTTTTAGTTTACTACCTTTATAATTTACCAAGACCTCGTCGCTTTTGTCACGTTACTTTAATTAATAGCCTCCACACGGATAAGTTTAAACTTTTACTGTTATACATCGGTGGGAAAACTTTTTCACGGTACGTTCGTGCAGAGCTTACAATTGTATTCTCAGGGGGTGGGGGAGCGCCGAGGAGGGGAGGAGTGGAAAATGCTCATCGGTTTCAATTCTTTCTAGGTAAAATATGACTTTTATTCCCAAATGTCGCATTGCAAAATTTCAAGCCAATGTATTACGAAGTTATGATAAGAAAATCTCGGTACCAGGAGTTTGAACGTGATGATCATTCGGATGACAAGGTGTATATATATGTATAGGTACCTACAAAGCTTGTCCAACTACAAACGTTTAATTCCATTTTTCCTTAGTTATTTTTTTTTTCCCCTTTTTGATCAGAAAACTCAAGACAAAGACCTTTTGTAGTATAAGAAAAGAATTGGAGAAAAGTGGTGAAACATAAGAAATACGGGTTTCACCACATTGAAATAATATTTTCACGTATCGTATATATGTATATCTTGCACGCGACCTCCATTCGCGCCGTTTACTCCTGGGACATGAGAATCTCGAATGTTTTTCTAGCAATTAACCATTTTAAGCAAGAAAAGCCGGTGGGCAAGGAGGTGGAAGCGACCCTCGAAATCTGGGAAAAGACAATTAACCAAGGAGAGAGAAAATAATTAACGCTGCCTTACGCAGTCCAGGGATCAAGCCTTCGCAGCTCTTTGTTTGAGGCCTAAAGTAAAGGACTTAAAAGATATGATGGCTGTTGGTGATATTTTCATTTATTCTCTGAGCGGCTTTCAACTCTCTCATTGCTCCATAGCTCGACTTACTTCATCGTAGCTCACGCCACAAGCTTCATCTTAAAATAGGCAAACAGCCGGTCGAGTCTTACGTGTTATTCGGCATCAACACTTACCGCAAAAGCACCAAAACATTATTTGAAGTATCATCTTCCTGATTCGTTGTCAATAACGTCCACGACCAACGCTCAGGTGGTTTACCAATTTATTCGAAATTTATTCAATAACTCAACAAAAAAACTGCACCCTCAAAATAGTACTCAATACGTTGATTGAAAAAATAGCATAAAGCATGTCATAAAATTCGAGAGCAGCGTAAACTTATCAAGATCCTCTCTGGGACTATAGAGTAATTGAGAGTACTCGTTGAAAACTAGGTACGAGTCAGATGTACTGACAATTATTTGAATTTTTTATTATTAAATTTTTATTTTCACCTCTGAATATCGATAGTATGATATATATCTGGTGCGTGTAACAGCGAGCGAATGAGAAACGAGTGAATAAACCGCGAACAATGTAGTTGTACACGGAAAAGAAAAATAAACATCTCTCTTTGCATGCACGTGTACGGGATATTTATGAAATAATATAAAAAAAATAAAATAAAATGAAATGTATAAAGGAAAAAAAAAAACTGGAAAGAAAGCATTTTTTTCTGTTATTTATTCCCTAAACGTGGTATGTTTTGTCTGCGTTGGTGGGTGAAAAGAATTCGCGTCACGCTGCGCGCATTCCCACTTTATTACTCCGAATCCAGCATCCCATTCTCTTGGCTGCTATAAAATTTTAACAATCCACCGCCAACGGCAACTCGTCTACCGAAGATTTGATAAAAAATTAAAATGTAACCTACAGTTAGAATATACTGTACTAAAGAAAGACTTTAAACACCTATTTCTTAATCATTCTACCGATAAATCCGATGAGATATTTTCACCGGAAAATTATTTGATCGCCAGTTTCTACCGGAATGGATGCGACAAATCGAACAGAAGTCAGAGAAATAATTGAGCCAACAATCGAGAGTTGATTGATTTATTTTAAGTTACCCATCGAATATAATGATACGCTCATTATTTTACCAACTACATATGTGCACCTATACGTACATACAAGCTTTAAAATCACCGTGTTCATCATTACCGATTTTTTTTTTCCACTCCGGAGTGTTCGCGATTTTCACCCCGTTTTACTGTAACTTGCTGGGTCATACCGCGTGCTTTCATTAGCAGTATGCCAATGGACTCGTCACGTGCGAGTGAAACGTGCTTCAACTGTAAATTTATTAATGTTGAAAATAGGAGACAGAGAAAAAGTGACAGGAAGAAAAAAAAATGTATCAAACTCCTTAATGACCATGGATCATTTACATGTGAAGCTTGTTAGACTCGAAAATCAATGTCATTACTATCACCATTCAATTCTATACCGATTCAAAAACTAATTTCTGCAATGGTAATTTCTATGGACGGTAAAAAAGAAAAGAAATCGACGTACCTGAAACCGTTCAGTCGATCTACTCATTCGAATTAACGTTTTGGTAAACTGATCGACATGAAAATTTGAAAAATCGGTATTGCTGTATCGTTCTTCCAAAATACAAAGCACGTAACGGAATGTGTTAGACTTGAGCTACGATGTGCCGTAAGAAATATTTGACTTTTCCCAAAAACAAACCGACGATCAAAAAATGCTGACGAGCTGAGTAAAACCGACGCGTCGCATAGACCACTGAGAACATTTGCATTTAGTTTCACACTGTGAACCGAAACGCACATTAATCACGCAAAGGGCGATTTGCCGTTTCACTATTCGGTCACCAAGCCACGTTTCTGTTACCGCAATACCGACTTGCTCTCTTGGAAAGCAGTGAACATAGCGAGTATCAGTCTGGAGCGAAATTTCAAGCAAATTCTCCGCCTCGAGTTCTCTAAGCGAAAACGAAAAGGAGCTTCAAGATAAAATGAAAAAAAAAAGAGAGGAACGGATAAATTTTACACAAAGTTCTACTGGGGCACCGAATCTCGAGTAGACCGGCAGTTATTTTCCTTCTTTTGTACAATTAATTCTCAAGGCTCTGAAACGCCTTGCTACAAAATAAGGGGGTGGTTCATTATAAGACCGGATCTTTCAGCGTTGATTTTCGCTGACAACTAGTCATACGTTATTCGTGCCACATTATGTTATTGCTCCTGATAATCGTCGTTACTTTCGGACAGATCAGAAAAAAAAAGAAGCACCTGTTTTACGAGTGACGGGGAGAACCTGCAATCGTAAAGTTGAACCGTTCAAACCAAATAAAGTTAACAGTTTTTCTTTTTTTTCTCCCCGGTAGTTTTCCGCAAGCGCGTATAATAATCTAAATTACTTTTTTAACGGCATGTCGAATGCTCTTGCAAACGTTTTGTTCCCTAACTCGATCGTCCCTCAGGGTGTAATTGAAAGTGAAAATTGGAGGTAAAAAATTACGACCGAAACGCCGCATCAGATAGTAAACCATATTTCACGAAATGTTAGTAGAACCATAATTCAAGAACAATCCCTAACGTTTTTGCAATGCCCTTATTTTTTGGGAGAAGATATCTTTAAAAAAAAAAAAAAAAATCACAGGTGAACACGGGAAAGAAACTAACTCGATCAATGCCAAAACTATTAAGAGGATACATAGCTGTTGGAACAAAAAAAAGAATTTAGTTTCGCTCCGTAGGCACATTTAACGTCACGCAAGGAGCCAACGCAGAGGAGAAACATGACGAGAAATTTCGGGCACGGTTTCCTAGCCATTTCCTCCGTTCTAGCGGACGATCGCACGCTTTGAATAATTTATATCATCATGAAATAAAAAACGGAGTCGGGCTCGAGTCAGTCCTGCGATACGAACTATTTCTATAGGTGGGTACTTTGCCTTATAAAACGATCTGTGAATCGTGCCAAGAGCGAAAAAATACAAAAAAATTATTAAAAAACAAGAAAAAAAAAAACGAATGAAAAAGGGACACGAGCGAAGAAAAATCTCTCATCGTAAATCGTGACTGTAAACAGTGTCACGGCTCATTTAACATTCACGCCGATGATATAAAACACGGATATTATGTAAGGATAACAAATTCTAATATAACCTGTGAAAAAATCATTGGTGATCGTTGGGAAATGAGAAAAAAAAAAGAAAAAAAAAAGAATAGAAATAATGTAAACGGGATTTTGGAAGGCAAAAAACACAGAAACCTGCTATTTCTATTAAAATGATGAGTCAACTGGCACTGTTCTTGAAATTCCAAGCACGTTACGATACCTGCGTAAAGGATCCCTTTATACCTTCAAGGGTGGAGAACGGTAGATGTGGAGGGATGGGAAATGCCCGCGAGAAGGATGCTGGGACGTCGAACGAAATGTATAAAGAGAGAGAGAGAGAGACAGAGCGACAAAAGGTGACGTGGGAGCGGGAGACAGCGGAACAGCAGGACAGAGGGAAATGCACGTGACCAGGGTTTTTCGAGCGGCTGGAGAGCCCACAAGCTTTCCACCCTAAAGCTCGCACATTCGACTACCTTAGTTTTATGGTTGGCCCGCATTTTGTCGCACAGACTATTCCCACCTACTAAGCAAAGGTATCTTGAAACAGAACTGATGAGACTAGAGAAGCATATGCATGATCTACGAAACCCTTGTTATATGTATACGTACGCGACTGGCTTCATCTGCATATATCCAGCTAGCCTAGCCTCGGGACACGCGTAAAGCTGTTCCACTATCGCGTATAATTTAGGTGGCTTGACGTGCAAAACGGAAAGCGTAAACTTCCGTTGAATTGTTACCCCAGTCACTTCACAGCGTGCAATCTTCTTGCAGGAAGAACGTTGAGGTGGATTATATTGTTGTAACAGTGTCAGCGTTTTCATGCACCTCTTCATCTGTGATTGAATACCTGCATCACTATTAACTTGAAAAATACGTTTCGCTGTGATGGATTGTAACTGACAACAGCACTTATTCGTAGGTAGAAATGATACATGAAAGTGTCGGAAACTTTTCCAAAGACTAAACAAAATCCTCCGAAATTGTGGAAAAACATTTATACGATACAGGTTGAAATTTGTTAAGAGTTTTTTAATAATTCCTCTGGGTTCTCAACTCCTTTACTAGGAGCACCTTTGAAGGTTGTAAAAATTACTTTAACAGGTACTTGAGTCGAAACATCGAAATCCCCAGGTGTATAGCAGCCACTGCACAACGTATTGATCCATTCCACATGCTATGTGGGTATCAACGGAAGTACATCCCTCTTCTGATTTCCTGCTGTCCAGTTCGTAGAAACGTCTCAGAAGTAATGGTGAGTCTGCTTCAATATCCATTACCGACATACGTATTTATAGACATCGAAGGTCAACCGAGACGCGAAACACCCACTTTGTCAACTATTTTATTATACAGTAGAAAATATCGAACGTCCAACTCATCTGAAAGGCGTGAAATGGAATGGGGTTCATAACGAAGAATTTGATGAACATACCCTGGGGTATATAGATATATGAGTAGAAAATAATGCCTGATATGGCTATTTCGATATATCGTAGCACACCGTGTTCAGCCAACGTATTCGGCTAGCTGGCTTTTGCCACTTTTGGCTCGCTTCGCTACATTGACCACCAGATACTACTAGCGGTATGGAAGACTTATCGCTTTTTGAAATCATCTGATATGGCGTATGTTAGTATGGCAGATACGGATCTTGTACGCTTCCTGAATATGAGTATACTTTAGTCAATCTGCTTGGAGCACATGTTCGAGGTGGGTGGATAAACTCGTCTATCCGATGAAGCCATTTTTCTAAGGAATTTTTTAAATTTGATCATACGTCAGAGTGCTCGTCAGGAAAATTGAAGGACCTGAACTCATTTATAAATTTTTATGGTATAAAAGCTCCAAGTTTATACTCATCATTTTTGCTCTCTGAGAATGTTAGCGTAGACGAAAGCGGGTTATTTCTTCTAACTTTTCACCAAATTCATTTTCATCAAACTACTCACCATTATACATGGCTCGTACAATTCGTGGCATGTATATTCGGAATATCGTGAATGTAATGGAGTCTATTTATCAATTAACTGATACCGATTTGTCGTCGACTGAATCGGGTGTCTAACTAACCGCAAATCCGGCTTTTCATCAATGTGATAGCTTCTCTGGTTCGTTGAGATGCACCTCAGAGCGAACTGGCCGCCCCAACGATTGGTGCCGACTAACGACCATAATCAACGTACCGATCGATCGGTTCAAAATCGCCTTCGCTAATTTACCGACGTTACGGTTCACGAGTTTCTTGATTCCTTCGGCAAATTGCACAGGTAATAGTAACGAGTAAAAATGAAAAATTATCCTTATTCCAACGAACATGTCAACGAATGATTGAGTTAACTAGCTAAGTAACCGCACCTACTGCACTGTCTGATCAACAAAGGCATAAATGCTTTTAAACCGCCCACCCACAATTACACCTTTATTCATATAGAAGCCTCCGGTAGACCTTCCATTACTCTAATTACGTCTAAAGGGTAGCTCATAAAATATATTAGTTTAAACGGGGTTAAGTGCTGCTTGAAAAGTTCGTATTACTTTGGGCTGGTGTCCATTTTCCATTTTCCTTCTTTTTTTCTTCTTTTCTTCTAATTTTTATTATTTTCTTTTTATTTCATTGTTTCAGTGTTTCACATCGTTTCGCCACCACACCACGCTGCACCACACCTTGATGCAGAGCGCATCTAACCATCGGTGAAATTCTATTCGAGATTTTTCTTTTCACCAGTATAGAACGTATATCTGTTTTAACAGAGGGGTATAAATCCTTCCTACATCGAAGGCGATAACGATTACACTTTTTATGGTAGTTTTTCGATACGTTGAGAGCTGGGATTGCTGCGACTGCCCGTGCGCGTAGCTAGGGTACGTTTTATATGAGGTACGTTATACGCAGGAGACCTTCTCAGCGATTTCTCGTTCTTCGCAATTGACCTATAACCACAGAAGCCAATGAGCCGAACTGAACAGGCAACCAGGAACTACGCGATTTCCTTGAAAAACAAATATTCGATTCAAACTGTATAGGAAACTTTCCCATTAAACGTATACATTATGAATAGCATACATGGTTAAGTATCCAGAAAGTCGTAAGACAGTCTCGGTGATTTCGTTCGAAAGGAATATCGACTCTACTGTATGCTTCGATATTATTTTCAATGTTAACCTTTCGGTGACCTTGACATAATAAATTTTTATTTTACTATCATTTTTTCTATAAGAAAAAAAAAAAAAAAATTCGCGAAATATCGTCTCTAGGTCACCCGCACCGATTCCGAAAACTGTAATAAAAATGAATACTATTTCATTGGTGTAAAAGATGAGATATACCAAGTTTTTTTTTTTTTTCTTATTCCATCCGCTGCGTCTTTTCGGTTATGAGCTGCGCCGGGATGAGAAAAAAAAGAAAGGAAAATGATAAGGAAAAAAAAATTAAGGTCACCGTTGGTAATTTCCATTTTTTCAC
Organism: Athalia cordata; assembly: GCA_963932425.1. Lineage (NCBI taxonomy): Eukaryota > Metazoa > Arthropoda > Insecta > Hymenoptera > Athaliidae > Athalia > Athalia cordata. Next base: position 29,166,507 of record OZ010626.1, on the reverse strand, counting down.
TAATGTTGGGGAAAATTTACATAAGCCTGAATACCGTATCCCTCTAGAGCGGGCGTATAAATCCCAAACAGCTAGGGATTGCGGCCCAATGGCGTTGAATTTCCATGTGTATGGGTCTTCGACCCACCTATGTATACGGAATGACTCGATGCTTCCGACGCGCGACGCCGAGAACTATGGCCCGAGTCTGCTGGTTACCCATGCTGAAAGCAACGCGACAAATCCACCCTTTTCTCAAAAGATACGGCGCATTCTTCCGAATTCCGAATTACGAGTCTGTACATGCAACGGACGATCGCTGCAGTACAAGACGATTCAAGTTCAATGACCTATTTAAAACTGTTCGGAAAGATACGAAAATGCCTTCTCACTATAGTTCGATGACGATGGATGGTCAGGAAGTACTTTGCACAAAAAAATAACGATCGGATATGTTTTGTCGAAAATTCGATTTCAATTTTTTATACCACTGAAATCGTGGCGAGATTAATGGAATTCAAAGATTCGAACTATATAAATTAAGACGATCGTGAAACTGAGAATTTCCTTTACAAAGCAGTTGACCACTGATAAGGGTGGCCGTACGACGGAAAATAAATGAGAATCGGACAGGAATTCGAGTCCATAGCATGTAATTTTGAGGTATAGTAGAAGCGGAATTCGGAGGATTTTGTAATCAAGTAACTGGATAATTACTAGGTATTATTTCTGCATGAGGTAATATTGAGTAAAACAATAACCAGAAGATCGAGTGGTAGCGGTGGTTGTGGCGGTGGTGGTTTCAAATATTTCTCTGATATGTTAAATTTCCCACCATTAGTACCATACCCGGTGATTATTGCTCGCGTGACTACGTGAAGCCTCGCGTTTATCAAGGTCCCTCGAATATAGGTACCGAAGACAATATCGATCGTGCAAAAAGCAATTATCGAAGGAACGGCAAATTACTGGTCCACGTAGGTATCGAAACTATGCTGAAGGAGGTATTCTTGATTATATATAATATTAATATGCCCCCCTTCGTTGATCATTACCCTGAATTAACCGGGGAAAGCTCTCCCTCCACCCTGTCTGCAACAAAAAAATTCAATAAAATATATTCCAAAACGTGGCTTGGGTAAAAAAAATTAAAAAAATTAAAAAACCTCTCACTCAACGTCTATACTTCACATGTGAAACGTATTATGAAAGTTACGTACATATATGTAGACCACCGGGATCAATATGCGTGCTGCAGTTTGTAGCGTACCTTGAATACACCCAAATATACTGCATTCAAGTTCCATATCCGCAGAGCGCGGTGGGATATCGAATTTCAAGCGCATATACTAAAAAAATCAAAATGTGTATCTACGTACCTAGAGTTTTTTAAAAGCTCAATTTTCTACAACGTTTATGCTTGTGACTTTTTAACGTGAAACTTGAGAGGCGAGAACGAAAATTCAGCGAACCAAATTCCCTGCACCAATAGGACCGAGGGTTTTCAAAATAGCCGTAAAAAACTTATAGCTTTTGGAAAAAAAGTAAAAGTAAATACACCCGTCAACACCGTCGGATTTTCTAAGCCGCAATAACAGGTGTTATTAAACTTACCAGACGAAAGTTTTTTTACGGGTTAACCCTTGCGCGCACGTGAATCGAAGGCTCCGCATTAATTAACGTTTCAAGTATTAACTTTATGTAACCAAATAATTTAATCCACAAAAAAAACAAAAAAACATCGCTCAGAAATCATGGTCGCACGTAATCGCTACATACATACGAGTCTCTGATTTAATTGCAATCGAATTTGTCTGATCAAATAAAATTAATTAGATGGTTGAGGAATACCAAACACTTTTTTTTTTTTTTTTGGTAAATAACATAACAGTGCGCTTTTTGCTTGTTCGATAAATTTAATCGCCCCAATTAACGTACTGCAGGAAATGATTGCGTAATTACACAGTGACTCAACAGAGAAAGGGATTAAAATTCGTCGGAGTGGAGGTTTTAGAACGTGATTCGTTTAACGATCATATGAAATCATTGAAATCCACAGACGTGAACGTTCAGTTGATTTATTTATTTATTTAGGCTACGCAAAAGCTGAATTCGGTAACGAGGTAGTCAATGAACGATCGAAGGGTTAAAAACTTTGAAAATGAACGCAACATTGCCCATCACGAATCTGATCACCAACACGTAAGTCAATTTGTGACGAGAAAAAAGCTACGCTGACCACCTTTTACGTAGGTCGTACGACACGGTCGCGTTCGTAATAACAAAAGCTTCGCTTTTAAGTTCATCTTAAGCTCGGAAATCGGCGTGAAATGTGCGGTATTATTGGAAAAATCAATTCCTGACACCGAGGAAACGATTGGTCTAGTGGAGAATAAACAGACCAGACTAAAACCACCATTAATAAAAGTATCGTGAGGACGTTCTTTGCCCTTCGCGTTTCTTTCACTCTAATAAACCCGCTCAAGTCCCCAATAATTACGGTTGTTCACTTTTCGACGATCTATTGAATGAAACTAGTAATGAAGAAATAAGAAATAAAAAACAAGCATTAAGGCCGGTTGACTTGGTAGGGAAGTTGATTGACAAATTTGGCCGAGTTCGTGGAGTAGACATTAAGCCGAAATTTTCTCGACTATATAGGTTGAATTGACGCGGATTACCGGAAGCGATGAGGAGCGAAAATTAGAGAAATAAAGGATCGGAATGAGGACGAAAACCGTTAACCGTAAACATTTAACAGTTAACCGTCCACACCGTTTGGCCGTAATCTTGTTGTTTATGGGAGAAGATCATTTGCAGAAGTTCCATGTACCTCAAATTATCATATTTACGTATGCGACGTAGGGAGGAGAATATTACCCTGTCATATCTATATTCCGGTACGTGTATAGGCATTCATTACGGCGAGGATAATAATACAGAGGGTTGCTAACCCTGCTAACCACCGCGGTAGGAGCAAATCTTCTTGGAAACCGCGAGAGGTTTCGCTGCAAATTCCACAAGACGGGCTAATGAAATTGAGTCACGTGATTCACCTTGTTTCAGGGTTACGTACATCCATACCTTAGCTCACCTATACCTATATTTCAATATTCCCAGTTGAATATCCTGCTACCGAACATTCATCGCACCGATATTATACTACGTCTCATAAATGAATGACGTTTTTTAAACTCCCTTTTCAGGTGTAATATTTTTGAAAAACTTTCAATTGTGTCCGAAAGAATTTCTTAGATAATACATATTCAAAAAGAGAATTCTCGAACAAACATTTAAGAGACTTTTTTCAAATTGTCAAGTAAATTTTTTCACGTAAGCAGTTGATCATTCTCAGTACTTCATCAATGTCAGAATGTAATTAGTTATTAAAGGACGAGCATCCGACAAAGATAAAAAGAAGAAAAATAAATGAAGTGAAAAAGAACGTCAGCTTTTCCATCCCACCAACCCCTTTAAGGCTTGGTTTTCGAAGCTGCGCAGATAGACGGACACTTGACTATAGAGTACGGACGTGCAACGTGCGTTCCAATTAACCAAGCGACGGCTTCGAAACTCTTGAAACATCGAGGGAGACGAGGTTACTATAGTGCGTATACCACCCTACTCTCTAGTCCGGGAACTCACCTGCTACTGTATACGGACGTTAGAAGTGCGTCGGAACGTGCGAACGTGAGAGGAATTCCCTCTGTACTATACGCACATACCTATATGCACGTGAGAGGGTCTTGTGAAAATGTACAACCGATATACGCATGCGTGAGTTTGCATGTCGAATACAAGCAGTGCAACCAACATAAGGGAACATGAGAGTGAAATTTCTTTATTGACGCGACAACTGGAACCGGGATTTTATGGAGTTGGTAGCGCAATTCAGCAGACGACATGTAGACGCGTGATTTTTAAATTCACGTTAACGCGTGCAAGCTCAACGTACAGTCTCGCTGGATCCTCTCCATATATTTACCTTTATTTGCAAACGTATGTTTGTACACTTGTACACATAGACTCACTAACTTTAGTATGGCTTCATGTCTGTCATCACCAACACCATCAACTGTCTTTCACCCTCGTAAGTACCACCGCAGAATGAGACATCAAACACGGCAATGGCCTGTACTACTAACTTACCCTTCGCCATGAAGCTGTTGAAATGGAAGCTCCAAGTACCACGCGAGACAACTCACTACGAAGAATATAAAATTTTTACCATAGAATCGAGTGAGCAAATGGTTCAAGGTAAAATGTTCAGTGATTGTGTTCAGTTTGTTCGTTTATTAACGTTCACATTTGTTTTTTGAAAATTGATTTTACGCGCGTATTCCATAGACCAAACACTTGACGTTCTACTCCATATTCTTTGGAATGTAAACTGCAAAACCTTTTTCGGCAATAACGAAGAAACTTGACCTGTGAGGTTTGATATCACTTTGAATTTTTTATTCGCGGGTAAAAATTTTAATTACAGGGTAAAATTACCGGGACTATTTCTGTCGACTTTCGCAAAACGCGTTTCTGGAAAATCAACTCTAATTCGGATGGTTTCATAGATCATTCTGCATCGATCGAAAAATAATTTACAACTTTAGGACTTCGATCGCATCAAAGATGCAGACCCTCAAAAACAGTGAACAGACGATCTGTATTTCGCAGTCCATTACCATATGCCTATGCAAGGTAAATTTACTATATGTATGTGGGCGAATTGAATACCGATTTGGGCCTCGAGAATTGATCAAGGTGGTCGTATCCACATGTAATTGTAGCGCATGCTTTAATTATCGGTATAGTTATACGGCTGCGGCTATTAATCGGTATCTAATAATCAATAAATCGATAATCATCGTCATCAAGCGAGGTGGTAGAATGCCTGGAGTTTACCTAAGTGGCCCGCGGGTATCTGGCGCGAAATACTAGCTACGTGATTACATAGAAGTAGGTCAGCCCTTTCGCGTAAAAGCTAACCCGGTCCACTTTACGGGCTCAACTTTCTGACCTTTTTCCAGTAACTACGAATCTAATGAAAAAATCGGGGCCGTGAACGCCCTAGCTAATACGTTTCAAGCTGCGGTTTGCTACTCATGGCCTAAATATTAAAACCACATAGTAGAACGTACCGGTGCTTCGGTATATATTTTCACATTTTACTAATTCGCCCCAATGCCCAGGTGTCCCGGGTATATAAAGTAGGACGACCGTACGGTTTTCGTTAGCCACAAAAAAAAAAAAAAAAAAGAAAAACCAAGTGTACGTACATTTTTTCTTACATTCGTTCGAAATTTTAGCTTTTTTTTCCAACATCCGTTCGGATCATACTCGATTTTTCGAACCCGATCTGATAGGAAAAATTTATTTAAAATTCGTTTAATAAAACTTTTGTGGGAATCGAATTCTCAAAAAGAAAAAACGTTAAAAGCAGCTGGTATATGACCGGATTGCTACGAGTGCTGTGATATACGCAACTTTCTCGTTTCAGGCCTACTACATATTACGACCACGTAAAGTACCTAGGCCAATCAGAAGTTTACACGACGTCTAGAAGGACGGGGGGTAATCCCACGGGATTCGGTATAGTACAGTATAAGCATCAAAAAGTCGTCGGAGCTGGAGCAACGGAGATGGGGGGGGGGGGGGGGCACATCGACTCCCGGATTCTTGATCGATCTGATTTGTTCCACTGTGAAAAAAAAAAGAAAAAAAAAAAAAAACTTTTCAATTTGAATCCAAAACTGCGTCCATATAAAAAGTACGTGTTCGCATATTTCCTTGTGCATGCTGCCCACGACTCCCGCAGGTTTTTCTGTTTGACGCGATTCGGGCATGGGAAGCACAACCCACTCCTACTAGAAGGAGGTGAATGGGAAGGGGGGAGGTTGGAGAAGGACCAAAAATGTATGAGAAAGGGAAATTGATTTTCTTTCCTCGATAAGATCGTTCTCCCCTGGGACGGTTGGAATTCAATGCCCCATAAATACTAAATACTTTTCCTGGGATACGCTCAAAGGGCACATCAAGCGTCAGCTTTGATGAGCTTCAAACTCAAGATTAGAAATAGCACATCTATGATGCCTTTCCCACCCCCATGAGACCTGCCGGATGAAATTTGCATTCCATCTACTCCGTTATATTCGATATATATTTTCAAAACTCGGACGACCGTACATACATACACATATCTCGTTACCTGATGTGAGATTATAGATACTGTAAGATGCACATAAATTTGTTTGGATGTAAATTATGTCGTATATCGTTCACAAAATTCAAACTATCTGAAGATATACCTTACGAATATTTTTATTCCCTACTTCGATGGGAATCAATTGTCGAGAGAATATAATTTATTAATTTTTTTGTACTATGCGAGGTTATCTGAAAAAATTCTTGTGGAGTCTGGAATGTTTCGGGGTTACCTTTTTTTTTTATAAAAGGGATGTCGAGTTCCACAGTAAGTTGAATTTTAAATTAGCTTTGAATAATGAAATTTTCTAATGGTAAATATCCAGTAGTGCAACAGTGAGAGCTAATTTTAATTATCCTGCACCAAAATTACCAATTTTGTCTGGCTTCTCACTGATAAGATAAAGTCCCCGTGTATCTCCTTTGTCTTATTCACACGGCTGCCGTAAATCGTGCGGATTCCCTACGGACGCTGTTTCACGGGGAAAAGCAAACGGCGAACGTTGGAAGGAACAACTTTTTGAAGGGAAGAAAGGAAAGGAAAAAAAACAGGAAAAAGTTTTGAATTAGATTTCCCAGCTCGTTTTCGTTTGCGGCCTTTAGTAAAATAGATTTTAACAAGTTGTTGTAAAAGAAAATGTCGCCTTTGTTGTTCCCTTGAAAAGATCGAAGGAGAAAGAAGAGAAAAATGTTTGTGTGAGGCGGAAATAGACAGCAGCTGTTTCGATCGACGAAACTCCCGAAAACTAATATGATCCCTTTCGAGAACCTTTATAACTCCGCTTTTTCCTTATAACAACATCTCATCCTCAACAACTTGATGATGAGCCTCTCAAGTCGTGTTTCACTTTCCCAAGGCTAAACACCTCGCTAGACAATAATTCATAATTATTTAGATCGGAGGTCCGTAATTACCTACCCTTACCCTACCACTTTAAGACCTCACGCTTAGTCTACCAACCAACGGTTAAATATGGTAATGAGTTTCAACGCCTAGCCTACAACCCGTCATCAATTATTCTAAATAATTACATGCAAATAGGACGCAGTGTAGCCAATTAATGTCACTATTTGCGGAGGGTTATCCCCAATGCATAACAACCAACCAACCCACAACACGATACGCTCTTTAGTTCTCGGTCACACAAAGGAGGCCGATATCAATTAACCAAACACCTTGTTGGTCGCCCCGTCTTATTTCCAACTCATCCGATGTCGCAGGAGAAAATTGTTAACCGGAAATTCTTCTTACCCTGGATTTTATCGCATAGCAATTGCTTTCCAAGAAAATTCCCGCGTGCATGCGCTTTCAAGGGTGAGCGTGGGAATCTTCGCACACGACACTTTTCAACGACAATTTCAAAGGACATTTTTGCCTATCACGACGCCATCGTATTAAAGCACCACCGACGTTGACTGTGGATACAGCTGCTGTAAAGTGTATTTGAGAGACGCATCGATACCACTAGAATTTGGATATTCAACACTGTGTTGGTAGCATTTGAATAGGCCGCAACGACGATGCAGAATTAGACTAAACCAACGAAGTCCAATACCCCAGAGACTGATGAGTGACATTCACTTTTCGGACAGACGTTGAAGCGCACATTTTTCTATCAAACTCAAATTGCTAAGAGAAATTGTCACGCGAATGGTCCGCGGTACACCTGAAACCAGCAATTTCATGTGAAACACAAAATTTCACTAACGTGTTAGGCAACGAGTCCACCCAAAAATTGCGATACACATCCCGCAATATTTCTATACTATATTCGTCGAACGCTGAAAATACCAGAGTCATCGCGTTTCCGAATATTTGGGTGAAAAAAAAATATCTGTTCATAAAGGATTGGAGGTACCGCGCGTGTACGTGTAACTTTTGGCGTATAGAAATTACTCGTTGAAATCCATTCTGTTCGATGTTTTTTTTTATTCAAAATGTCGAACAATGATATTGGCGATCCCATTTCGATCCCCTTTTTATGGTGCAAGTGGTTTGTAGCGGCTTTTTGGACAATCTTTTCGGTATATCCGTATCTGTTGAAAGAGCCACATGGGGACAGGTGAACGGAGTACAAACAGATACTCTTATCTTTATACCATTCCGAAGCGTTTTTTCTCCCGTTCACTTCACCGATTGAAGAGATTCGCTATACACAGTCTTCCAACCTGACCTGACGCGATCCATTCAGATTCTCCTGTACTACCTAGGTACCAACATTTGGGTCCAAAGGTTGTCCACTTCGTATTCCAGTCCATTCCTCAACAGGCGGTACGTACTCAACGAGGATAGACGTTGGTGCATCGATTACCAGAATTTTCAACCCATTTCCCCAACTTTGCTACTGTCAAAATGTTAAGAACATCAAATTTCCGAACTGACCAGTTTCTGAAAGCTCTCGGGAATCGTCGGGGTTTTTTTTCCTCGCACTATTCTTTTATCCCCATAGTATTTTCGATCTAAATTCAAGATCGCGAAATCGCTATATCATAAAAATTAAGTGGCGTAATTTTTCAAAATTAAAAACTCAACTACCACACTTGACTCAAAATCGGGCGTATACGCGCGAGATTGTAGCAGGAAAAGACGGAGGGTAAGTTGGGTTGAGTTAAAGTTATCCCAAAGTCGATCTCCTCCATATTCACGACAACGTGGAAATCTCACCTTTTCTCGAACACACGGCGGCGCACATATGCGGCGTTGAGGAACTTTGATGTTCAGCTGCAATCGTCTACGTCAGTTCGGAGTTACCGTGAAAAGACTGCACTGCGCAAATTCGTTAACTGTGCAATCGAGTTACGAACTTACGAAGAAGTATATATCTAGATAGAGAATAATTGAAACCGGAATCGACCCCCCAACGACGTGCGAATTGTTCAATCGAATTGTTCACTTCCACTGGTACATGAGCAATTATATCCGGTTTCAACTGTTTTAAATTCTTCTTTTTTTCTCCCTCTTACTAAAGCGACTCGTAAGTACGTTAAATATTACGTACGGAATTTTATTTTTCACAAACTCACAATCAGAAAAACCAACAAAAAAAAATCACGCGTTGAATTGTTCAACACACTGCGACGCTGTTGATTTTTTGTATCTGATTCTGATGACGATTCTACAAGAAAAACACGATTCATGAAACTTTTTAAAATGTAAAAAAGCAATTGAAACTCAATATTTATAGTTTCATAACGTGATAGCCGCAAAATATCTCTCGAATTTTCTGTATTTTGAATTAGATACCTTCATTTTCATGGAGTGGAAAGTGAGCGGGAATTTGTAAAAAAAAATGTACACGATGTACAGCTTGTAATGTGCATACCTTCTTAAAAGATTTCGGCCGGAGAAGGAGCGTCGCGTTGAGCGACGATTTGAAATTCCGGAATGATTTCACATTAAAAATGTTTGTTTAACTTGAGAATTTCTGAAGGTTTCCGTAATTTAGTAATTCCGAAATCGCACGAGCTGTCGCAGCGTTTACCTACTCGAAGTAACTGGCAGTACTCATCGTCAAAGGATATAATTTCGAATCGTTGTAGATAAAAATATGTTAGAATAAAAAAATATTTTCATTGCCACGGACCACCGCGCCAAGTAGTCGTTGAAGATGTGTTCATCTCAATTCAATAGCGTCGGCAAAGGATGCGATGAAAGTTCCTTTTCATTCCCATAAGCACAGAAAACGTCAAAACCATTGGCATTGAGCTTCTGCGCATTTAAAGTACCATCTGCAAAGACGTCGAGTACTTTTCTACACACAGCCGGCTCATAGGTCGTATAAATACGTAAGTCGCTCTTGTGAAAAACTGTAATTGAAATTTGTATCCCAGGGTCTGCAGCCGCCGCTAAACATGGATATCGCGTCGAGTATATATTTCAGTTTCGAGAACGATCGTAAATTTTCACTCAACGTATGCAGACGGTGGCGGGACGAATTATTTTCCCACGACTAATTCGGTATCAAGCTCTGTATTTATCGGGAAATGAGAATCAAAATTAAATTAAAAATAACAAAAACAAATGCGATAGCTTTCCAAGTGTTTTATGGGTTGGAAAATGAAAATCTTTCCGGTAAATTACACTTGTTAACGAAATAAAATGTGCTAATGTAGTGACCCATATTTTATTCTGCTATAGTATGTATATAGGTATACATATGTGGCGAAAACCAGATTGCGAACAAACTTTTTTAATGATGGGAGAAAAATTAATGAAAATGAAAAAAGTAAATGAATATAAATAAATAAAATTCGATAGTCAGAACTGCGGCGATCGAAAAACAAAAAACGAAAAGCAAAAAGGATTAAAAAAAAAGACTTCGTTCGTTAACGCGGCGCGTATGTATATATATGAGAAAAAGGGTGAGCCGAGGTACTATTTTGCAACACGTTTGTGAATTCAGTGCAACCCGTCTACCGCGGTCTCACGTACTATTCGAGTAAATAGAACCCGCACCGGGGTACGAGAGCGCGGTCAATTAACCCTGCCGTCTCATTTGCTATCCATTGTTTTAACACGATTGCGCCCCCGCGACCGAACGAACTTTACCAAATTACAGTTAGACTAGAGTTTAAAAACTTGACTCTTACCACCGGAAAAGTCGCATCTACTGTCGGGCGGAGTCTCCGCGTCGTCTTACGTTAGATGGTTGCTATAGGACATCAAAAAATTATTTGACGATCGTCGATGTGTGCAGAAACTGACAGTTGAAACAAAAAACATGTTGGGTATCGTTGCAAATGATGCTTCTAAACTTTCGAAGAAAAAATGTCGGACAAGCACCCAGCACGCGGTTCAATATCGAGCAAACTGTGTGAACTGCACTCTATACACTGCAGAATATCAGTTAATTGATGGTAATTGATTCGATCTATGCGCCCACCCTATCAGTGCGAAGTTGATCGGGTACGGTTAAACCGTGTATAAGGTTAGGTGTATAATCCTCAATAATTAGTTCGCCATTACTATAGACTCTACGTATAGTTTCAGAGTTTATCCTTTACGCGAAGCTTCAGTAGTCAATCTAGAGTAGGACTTGAGGTAGGGAAGGATGAAGTTTTGTCTATATATGAGACCAGAATGCCTTGATGTATGAAAAGGAGACCCCAGAATGAGAAATTCTTGACTAAAACTTGTCAGTCCTGCCATCCTCGCATGGGTAGGAGCTGAAGGAGCTCCACGCGTACCTCACATACATATAAGACGGCGGAAACTCCTCTTGTAAATCATACCAACAATTTACTCGGTTTCTGTGTCCCAGAGTCCTGCGGTTCGTTCCTCTATAGTATATATCTATATTCCTATCCCTATCCCTATCCCTATCCCTATCCCTATCCCTATCCCTCAACAACCAACAATGATACAAATGCCTCGGAAAGTGACCCTGTACGTATAGAGTTGAACTGGTTCGTGTTCCGGTTAAGTTATATTGTTCAACTGTTTCGAGACCCTTACCAACGCCAGTGGTTTGAATACAACTTTCGCATTGACTTTGCTCTGCAAAATGTTGTGCAACATGTTAATCGCACTTTATAGCCCAGGGGCCGATACTACGGAGTTACCGCGAGTCGAGTTCAACTTATACAGGTATGTATCAAGTCCTGATATTCGGTTCCGACGCGAGTCGAGAACAATATCTGGAGCGACGCCATATTATTCATCCGGACAAATGATATGCCATTATCATAGGCGATAAGTTAAATTCCCGGAAAACGACGTCTTAGAAAATTCCACATGAGCTCAATTAGGTTTCGTAGAATTCCGATCTATGAATTTCATTATCAGATGCAAATTACACCGCGATAAAAAGCTCCGTCCTCCGATGTCGTGTAACTATTATAGGTTTTTGCTCTACGAGTAGCTTGAAACTATTGGATCGAATAAAACAGTCTGAATAATAATGAAAAAAAAAGAAAGAAGAAGAAATCTCGATCCACTCGTTACGAGTCAGGAAGCTTTAAGAAACCCAACATCAGTCGTTATACCGGGTCTATTTTACGGAATCTGCTTTATATCGGGAGTCTTGTGAAATTCTCTCTGTGTGTATATTCGCATCGTAAATTGAAATTCTAAGAATCTTTGTCTCTCTTATATTAACTGTTGAATAGAATGGAAAATCGTTGGAACAAAATGATCAAAAGCTCATCTGCACCTCCACACGAGATCATATCGAATACCCTCTACCTATACAGATCTTCTAGTAGAATTGATAATCTTTAACATTCGTGAGCGTGAAATTTTAGACCGTTGAAAATCTTACGCTCGTGTGCAACACCCGATATAACGATAACTATATGACTCGAGGGTGACTCTTTGATTCAAGGGTAATATCAGTTTACATGTTATATCATAGACAAAACGTACATAGATGATGGCCATCGTCGGAACACGGTGGGCGAACAGAATTCGCCATTCGATATCAAGGGCATTGACAATGCGGATATCGAATTCTCGTCCAAGACTCATTATTTGATTCGAAATAACGAATAATAGAATTTTACATCCGATACGTGCGGACGGTGAAATTAGATACAGATGAATCCGAAGTTCAAATAAAATCTGCTTTGTACTCAAAACTTCATTATGTCAATTGATTAAATTCGGAAGCATATTTGAATTTTTTTCGCAGCGGAATTCCAATTTGGATACAATTATTTTATTTATTGGAATACCTGTACGAACTTCGACATATTTTTCTTACCGTTAGAAATTGCTGATCAACTAGATATACAGTCGCGATGTGCAGTTGGCAATGAATCAATTTCACTCCATTGGCTGCCAGCTGTGGAGCGGCGCAAGGTAAACCATTCAGATTTACCGAATGAATTTGTGCAGTTTGTGTAGGTGCACATCTGTGACGACAACGGATAGTTATAATTTTTACTCTTCTGTACACGGATGTGCTGAAACGAAGAAACAGAGAACGAGCTTGAAACTTACAATCAGTTCTAAAGTTTTCACTTCGTCATTACAGATTTTAGAATTTTTTCGTCACCTACTTTATCACGAGAAACGAAAACAATTTTTGTACATCGTGTTTTCCAGAGTAGATACGATCTGTTCAGATTTACTTTAAACCGTGGAGGTTCTACGACTAGTCATTTAGTTTAGGTAAAAAAAATCTCTTTTGATTTTTCATAGGAAAGAAAAACTGTATTTATAATAGTATAATTTAATTCAAGCAGCTACGATGAGTTATAAGGAATTCTACTTCATAAATGATTCAAAAGTGAGATAATTCAAATACTCCTAAGCAGACGGAATAATAGAATGCAGTTCTTTAAACGACATTTCGCTCCTAGATGCGCATCTAGCTGTAAGGAAAAAGCTATGAGAAGTCTTGAAATGAAAAATTTTTCGAATATTTTTCTCCTCTCAAGCATCACCAACGGTCCTCCGCTGAGGCTTATCTCTCTTCCAACCTTATACCTCTTTGAATAGCGTACCGCGCAATTGAATCACTGTAATAATTTTGTTGGTTTTTATGGAACGGGCTGACAACGAGCATCGTTTCTTTTTTATCCGACGATTGACCTATTCCCATTTTGTTTATCACATTATTATCATTATTGTTATCATTATTTTTCTTTCTTCAATACAAACTTGACACAATATAGAGCACCTCGGAGTGCGCGACTGCCTTTTGTTATTACATACCTGAAAATGGAATAAAAATAAATTTGAACAAGACGATAGTCAACTATACAAAGCAATACCGGTAATAATGAACTCGAACAAGTGAGCTGAAGAAAGCCTGAAATTGGAGAGGAAGAACTCGAGCGCGGAAAAGTTTTAAAATGCAAATAATAAAAGAAGTGAAGAATAAGAAGAAAAATATATTCAGATTTAAAACTCTAGCGATCTATTTCAAATCTTTTTGATAATAAAATTGTTATCACTACTTGTTGAAAAGTTGAATTCACTCTCATGTGTTTAAAATCCTGTACTTCATAATCCACTGTGGTATATATATATCCTGGGATTTCAATTGATCTACGTTTATAGTCGAAATTTTTTTCAATGAAATTTTACGAGCGGACTTCGTGAAACCTCCGACTATTTAGGTTATTATTTTCCATAATTTAATTTCTTTTTTTCTTTTTTTTTTTTTGGTCCCGTTAAGGGTGTTTTCCGGTTTGTGCCTCGCTAATTCTTTTCTCTTCCATACATTTTTAGGAGCACCTGCGGGTCGGACTACGCAAATTCATTTATTCGGGTTTGTAAATTGAAATATGAACTTTTTTCATCAGCGTATCTTATTACGAAAATTTTGTTTGTTTTTGTTTTTGTTGTTGGTTCCTTCGACGTTTGGTAATCACAAAAATCTCATTTATCTGAAATTCAGCACAGAGTAGGATATTACCAGTATCGAGGAAATTTTAGATAGCAATCGTAGTTATATCGTTATTTGAAAGAGAAAGAAAAAACTTTGCTGCACGCATACTTAGAAAATAAGCGAAAAAAGTATATACCTTTATACCTTATTACAGATATATTTCGACAGACAAGAGTGTTCCGAATATTTGAAAAAAAAATTTTATACACCTACATTTCCCTTTATTTCCGGCCTATTATCTGCTTGTCGACTGGAAATGGCTGCCTGAAGCTACCACTTTTACAAAAAACTTCTTTTTTTTCGTGTTTGTCTGTTACTTTTTTCTGTTTTTTCTCTCCCATTCATACCGCACTTCCATTTTGTGTTTTCATGCAAGTCATCCGAAATCCCTCTGACGAATCAGGTTTGTAGGGCATTCGAGGTGAACGCCTCCACCTCTAGCTGCTGCCCCATTTCATCACACCTATATACGTGAATGGTTTTTTTTTTTTTTTATCTCACTTCCGTTTGGTTGTCTTTTTTCTTTCTTTTTATAATATTCGGCGTAAAAATTACTTGCGTTCATCAGAATGTATAGGGAAACGTGATAACTCATCGAAAATGAAAAATAAGTATATCGCTCATTGTATAGTATGGAAATGATGAAGATTGCTTGTATTTTACTTTTTCATATCTTGTTCTCTTGATCTTAAAAATTATACGTACATGAAAATCAAAGACGGCGCGATATCTGAAGCTTTGAATTTTGTGAGCGATTGTCGAGCCGCATCTAAGCTCGTTTAAAAAAGGTGCTTAAGGGCCCGTTTGAAATGAGAAGCTAGCAGTTGATCGAATGTACTTCTCGTAAACGTTCGATGGGTGATAAAAGAAATCATTAAATTGCAATGCTACGATCGGTATCGAGAGCTTTTTCAATGCTTTCAATCGTGTCGTTAACTCGTGCGTTTATTTAATGTTGAGCGTTACGCTTTATTCAAGTAAAGCTCGCCTCAATCTCCAGATGCCGGCGATATAAATGAAGTAAATTAAGGACTATATAGGAACTTGTCAATCGATGAAAGAGTTCAACGTTCTGTATCCTCAATTATCGCGTACAACACACGAGCGCAGAACACAAGGACGAATTGCAATCGAACTTTTTTTTGCCTCCTTCATTTTCCAAAGTCACCTTAGAAGATAGAAAGAAAGAGACAATTTTTTGTTTTTCCAACTTTTTTGAACCATTTGAGACTAGTTATTTTCATTATCAAAACTTTTTTGTGTATATCCTATAATGAAATTATTTTTTTTTTTCATCAGGTAAAATGGGCTGACCTATAAGAATGTCTGAAATAAAATAAGTGGAGTATATCGACTTTATATATCGATGGTACTTTGAAAACTGCAAAGCTTTATCTGTCGGACAAATGTGTTATAAGAAACTATAGAGCTATAATATATATATCTTATATCTATATAGATAATATCGCAAGCTTTCGCCCTGGCGATCATCGATTCGAGGTAATCACGAGATTGGAAGACGCCTCCGTGAGCAAGCCAATCCTTTTGGTGCAGAAAATACAATTCAGTGCTGCAAGCTTACGATCGCGGTGGACGGCTACCGAACTAAAAACTTAGCGAATACCTGAAAGCTCGAAGGAAATTTTTTCAAATTACCTACCGGAAGAGGAAGTGATCGGCGATAAGATAATTTTAGAAATAAACATGCATGAAAGATCGACCCATGTAATAGACGAACAAAAGAAAAGCACAGTTTTGACAATCGATCATATCTTCCATTGGAGTGTGTGTAAGTTTTTCACTTTGCTGTTAAATCAGCACTAAATAACGGGACAAGTTTAATCGATTTAGAATTCTGTTTCACCTACACTGAGGATACACACACACACGCCTATACATCTATGTTATATCCAAACTTTAACCACCATATCAGATATTTTTTCAAACTCTGCAGTTGCCTGCGGAGGCTTCCTTTTGAAAAGTTTGTAGAAAGCAGGCTGTAGAGAAAAAAAGAAAAGTAAAAAAGAAAAAATTCGTTATCATTTCAGTAGAACCGCAAACTCGCCTAAGCGCTGTCAAACGTCCCAAAAAGCAACCGTATATAGTAGCATAGCGACGACGACGTGGTCGTCCGTAAACGTTCACTGCCTACTCGACTATTTATTCTTAGAGATAGGTCGAAAGGCCTTAGTTTTTCTTCTTTTTTTCGTTTTTTTTTTTTTTCTTTCTTCTTTTTTGCGTTTCCTTCGGGCTTTCTCAAGCTATTTCGTTTCGAACCATTTAGGCGTTCGACGTGAATCCAAAACCAAAGATATTTTTTTCTATACGTGGCCCATCTTCAGACATTTTACTTTAATAAGCCAAACTTTCTTTTCACTTACTCGTTCAATTTAAGTTGGTACACATTATTTTTTGTTTTTTCTTCTTGTATTTTTTTCCTGTTTTTTTTATTTTTTTGTTGTTTTTTTTTTTCTTTTGGCCTTTCTTTTTATTTTTTCCCCGCAACTTTGGTTATAACGAAAGTTTCATTATTGCAATATACTTTGCGGATTCTTCTTATACCCGGTCTTGAGGTTAATTTCATTTAATAATTACTCAACTGCAGAGTCCTCAGCCATAAACGTTAACTCACCGCGAGCTTCTAGCAGCGAGTTACGCTTTAACTTTGCTCGTCAAGAATAAGGATAACGGACCAACCAACCTGTACCAAAGAGGACGAAAAAGACGACGTTAACAACTAGCCCAACCACGCTGTCTCTCAATGCGGATCTTACCTTCTCAATGCGATTTTTCATATCATATATATTTCATTTTACCTCCGCCTTTTTTCTGTCTCTTCTATCCGTTGTATCTGGGAGTTCACACGTCCGGTTCTCTTATACCAATGCGACGGCGACGTCGTGAATTCGTGCGTAACATCAAATATCGGATCGAATTGTACGTTATAAACATACGTATGGGGTTATTTGCGGAGAATATAGTAGAACGGATAACAAAAACCGTGAATTGAACTCACCGTGAAAAGTAGAGAGAACGAAAATGTGATAAAAATTGTTACGGGTAAACAGGCTGTTTAAAATTCTGATGAAATGGAAATAATAAAATGACCATAATTCTGACTTCATTCATTTTTAAATCCGAAAATTTTATGAACTTTTTATTTTATCGAAGACGAAAAAAGGGTGAAAAAAAAAAACAGTCCACCTCACGCCCCGCTCACGCATCGCCAGAGCTGTCCAATGATAAATTAATTCTACGTATTCACAATGCGAATTATCGGGTATATAAAATGTGTCGCGCACAAGAACGGTCATTCGTCTGTTTTTGATAACCCCACGGGTTTTGTTAAAGTGTAACGAACTTTTATCATCAAAATATAACGTTGCCAATATTAATTTAAAGTTTTAGTTATCAAACAGCGTATTTTCAATAGATAGGGTAGTAAAACGTTAACTGAATGTTTGAAATCTGAACTAGGATTTCAAATGTTGAAATGCTTGTACAAACCAGCAGCCGCTCCACAGTTGTTTCCATATAACAACGCCCGCATAAGTGTTTGAAAAAGTCCGGGTTGAAGTCGAAAAGTTTCGAGTATCTACAATACGAATATCAACTAAATCTCCCATAAACATAACCTCTTCTGTTTCCTTTTTCTTTTTCTTTTTATATTATCTTTGTTCGTTTTACTTTTATTCAACTAATAAATCCACGTACAAATATACACATTTTTGAAACAGAACGTCACCGTGATGTATTTTTCTTGCAGACCTCTGACATTCTGCGATGAGAGAAAAAAAAAACAGCTGAAATTTTTAATCCGATTGTGAGATAAATCAAAAATCTATCTTTCATGAAGACCTGCACAAAGTTTGATTCCAGCCACGCACCTTCGTGGTTCTTTTATTCCTTGAGGTAGACGAGCTTTTCGAGCTTGCGGTTAACTATATAGTTTCTGTTATTTTTATCTATTTTTTTTTTTCGTTTTTCTGTGCCCCGTTAGGCTCGTCATCATGTTTCGATAAATAATTATAGACCGACAACGATCCGCGGAGATTATTATAAATATGCGTACAGTAAAATGGGCTTGACAATTATGTTGTGCCGCGCATTGCGCTCTAGCTTTTCGGGATAACGAAATACACGTGTAATGCAGAATATGCGCGGTGTCAACTAGACGACACCATAGTATTGTTTCCTGAACAAAGCAATTAAGCCCACAACCTGTCGCTGACAGGAAATCCTATTCATGAAACTACATATATATATATATATATATATATAAATAGAGAGTGAGAAAGAGCTACACGTGAAGAGTGGAAATTGATATCGATATACTCTATATGTACATAGTTCCGAATGATAATGGTCCGGTAATCCTCGCGTTAATCGCTCAATCAGCATCTAAAAACGAAGCCGCTTTTTGGTAAAAATAAAAACTGTAATCTGTATCGTTAGAGTACGCCCACGATCGATTATAGGAACTTTGAAAATTCACAAAAGTTTTTCAATTATTTAAATTCGACAAGGATTGAAAAATTTATTACAATCCTCAATGTATCGGTCCGATATAGTTCTACAGCTGATGCAGTGTTCCGATTAAAGTACCGCGTAATATAATCCACCGTAATTTATTACTATTACTTTTTTTGTTTGCAATGTCGGTACATTGGTGGTATGAAATGCCACATTTAATTAAACTCAACGGGTAATATTTTCGCGAAATCGTGTTCGACACTCTTCTAGAATCATATTGACGTCGATTATGTTTCAACGCGCGATCGCAGCATACCTCGTTAATATTCGAAGCGTAATTAGCAGACCGACATTTACTACTCCGCTGTTCGTTGATTAATTACGATTTGATAGACAAAAAAAAAATACTAAAATGATATTAATAATAATAATTATAAGGGTGAACTGAAAATAAAAAAAAGAAACAGCTAATTGCTGACTCTTAACAATAATTATAACTAATTATAAAAAATGTTGAAGAACGTAATAAAACTGACGGTATATTTCTAACCAACGCGCGTTGCTCACTTGACGTATATGTATATCGCGCGAGACGCGCGTTGTGCAGAGGAATTCTCGAGGTTTGCCTCACAAATTAGTAAACGCTCTTTCGACGTGCAGGAGTAGAAACTTCTGCGTTATAAAATTTTCATTCGTTGTCCTCGTTAAACGAACCCTGCGAAAACCCAGAGCAAACTGAAGTTACATTAGGTGGTGAGGAAGGAACTATCGCACATCACCCCTCACACATACGTACAAGAAAATGTATGTATACAGATATAGGTACGTCGTACCTTTACGTACGTATAGATACGATGCAGAGAGTTAATTACTTTAAGATGTCGGGCGTAATTAAGGAGACGCCATTATGCATACTTGAAACGTATCCCGCTCACGTCCCGGTCTACTTTCCTTCCTGAACCTACGGTCTTCACGGTTGAAAACGAAATGGGGAAGAGTGAAAAAGAAAAAAGAGGGAGGGGGGTGACGCTCTACAGGATCAGAGCGACGCTATCCTTCCTATCCCCGATTCCTTGCAACGTCCAGGACACGTACTTCTTCCTTTACACGTTTTAACCGCTTTGTTTTGCGTTGCACGGATTTACTTTCCAACGTTACGAATAGATTCTCTGCTATAACGGAAATACAAAATGAATTACAAAGATCGTTGAAGTATTTTTCATTTTTTTTCTTCTTCGATTTCGACTCAGTTGTGAAAATTTTTTGCACCTTTGAATTCGGCTTATATGGAAATCTAGTTTAGTTCTTTTGTTTCTCAATCAATTACTAGCGAGATTATTATTCGTGAGTTTCTGAAAACCCCTTTCGAAAATATTTGTTTCGTCGATTAATACGATCGTCATATAGGTGTGTAATATCTTGTCAAGTTTTCTAAAACTACCGCAAGCTTATGTATTATATACAGTTTTAGCTGAGCATATATATCATCTTTCGAACAATAAACTTCACTTCTTCAAAACCAAAAAGGATCAGGAAGTTGGTTGAAAAAGGAAGAACAAGAATGAAAGGAGAAAAAGAAAAAAATAGAGTGAAGTAAAGAAAATTTATGAACTACGCGCTCACGTGTTCACTTTATGTGTATATATATGACGTCACCACTATAAGCTAGTTCCAACATCGCTGGCTCTTTTTACCACCCCTACAGGGTCATCTTTTGCTCTCTCGTTTCTCTTAACCCCCAACTGCCCAACCAACCCCTAGGGCAACGAAAACTACGCCACGTTTTCTCATCCCCATGTATACCCCATATAGGCTGCAGTGCGCTCTATATACCTTTACCCCCACAGACCGCAATAAGCGCGCCATACTTTTTATAGACATGATATTTTATTTTTTCTTTCTATTATTTCATATAATATTTCATCGTCAGACCCTCTCTCTCTCTCTCTCTCTCTCTCTCTGTTTCTCTCTCACCAATGAAAAAGTTGGGAGGAGAAGACTACACTTCGATTCTTCTAAGACAAGATGCTATTTGTTCCAATGTTCGAACTGCAGCCGTTAACCTCATATATATACCTGATATATAATATATATATACCCTCCGCACGGGGGATTCATAAATTTCTATGAATTGTTTGAAAACTGCTTTTTCGATAACTCTACTGACTTATGTCCTGTATGGCAGGAATTCAAAAATTTTCATTCAACTATAAATAATTTAAGAAATATGTATATTTGATGCCAAGTTCGAATAATTTGAACGAGAAATTTGTTTGCCAAATTTTTGTACAATATCGCATGTACAAATAACCTACAGATACAGAAATCATATAAACTTCGGAAATTGTTTGATGCCTAATGAATTGAAAAAATTGAAACAAAAAGATTTCGGGGCAAATCTATTTGAAAAAAAAATTGTGCTTCGCGTTCGCGCAAAAATCCCCGCGCACACCGAGCGATCGTAACTTCCGGATATGATTATACCATCAGAGACTTGTATCGCTAGTTTGCCGGTCGGAAACATCGTTGTAAAACGTGACTGAAATTCTTGACGTTCCGTTGGCTTAATTGCATCACTACAGCCAAGTATATATATATATTTACTTATTGCGGCAGTAATTTGGCGGGTATAAGTAGCGAGGTCTTGTGACTCCTGGGTGAATAGTTGCCATTGTCAAATGTCAGGTATGGTATACATAGTGGTTGCATTTGGTAGGTTGGTACCCAAGGACATGGAACGTTGTTCTGGGAACATTATGCACCGCGCCATGTACATCTTGCGGTTTGAGCATCAAACTCCAGGGGTTAGTTTCCATCCAGCCCAAAGAGAATTTATTCCCATCACGTGGCTTGTGTGCATACGAGAAACGACAAGGAAAACCGCTTAACGGCTTACATCGTTGAGGTGTGTTGTGATACTCGTATAGTGTGCAAACCTCTGTAAAGACGGAATCTATTATACCTTATATCACCCCCCCAACCCAGTCCCAAATTTCATATTCTATAATTTTCAAAAATGTGTCAACGCGAATTTGTAACCCAACCCTGGTACCTTTGTTTTGCGTGTAATTTACACAATTGAAATGATACCGATGAAAGTAGTGAAAAAATTTATCTTGACTCGCTCGAAATGTTACGGAAAATTATTGCGATTTATATCGCTATTTTTGCCGTTCCGCGTTGTTGTACCTACTGGGCTGGCGGTCGTGAATGAAATAAAATTTTGAACGAAGATTTTTATATCCAACGTTACGAAAAAAAATTTCTGGCTATAAGCCACACGATCCTGCGAAAGTATCGAACAAAATAGTTATACTGGCCCAGAAAAGCGGAATTTGGTATTCGGTAGATCGCGCATAATATACGATTTTGTCTTTTTCATACTATTTATAGATATCGTTTTCTGTTATACGCATAGTAATTTCCTTTATCAGCAGAATTGAAATGAATTAGTTCTGGGTTGTAGAATTCGATGTGCAGAATATTTTTGTTATTCTAATTGTAAAGGTTTTAGCTATTCGTTGTAGCTGCTGTACGCTTATGTAACTTCCTTGTAAACGAGCATTGTCATTTTTTACGAGAGAAAATTGTTCCTTTAGAGTTAAAACATTCGGTACTCAACGGCAGTGATATTGTCCTTGGATGACATGAATAATGAATACGCAACGTCGTTTGCCTACGGGGAAACGGTGTACGGTGGGCCCCGCAAAGCTTCAGACTTTCCACTTTACTTATTCATATGCATAACCATTTTACAATTGTGTTGTGTCGAAAAAGACCAAGTACATGAAATCCCAAAATTCACATCTCTCTAATCAGTTTTCCAAACTGCAAAGAAAAATTCCCAGCAGATCAATTGCTGTTCCAGAATTTCGCGTCTGCAATTTGTCGATCACGTTGTTCGGATGATTCTTTGAAAATTCAAAGGTAAAGAAAAAACGAAACTTCCCGTTCGACGTTCGTGAATCGTTGTTTGGAAATCCACTCTGGGGAAATTCTGATAACAAATAATATCGTTACACGTATCCGGACAATTTTTTCGCTAACAAAAATAATAAATAAATGAAATGAAATGAAATAAAATGGAACGAATTGAAGGTGATCCAGATTTCATTCAGAGACGTACCGTTTCAAGTATATATGTATTATATCATTTTCGAATGACTCACAGACAGTATTTCGTATGGTCCTCGTTATCGGACTGATTGTGAAACCCAGTCCACGTGTATACCCTTTCAGTTTGGCAATCCCCGTTGGGTATAGAGGATATCGAGGCTATTGGATAACCCGTGTAAGGGTTGTAATATTTTTTTTTTTTTCTTTTCGGTTACTTCACACGATGGTTTTCCACGAAATTCAGTATATGAGAAGAGCATAATAATCGTACAGATACATCACGCGAGGAGTATGGGTTGTATGAGAAATCCCGTTTGATATTTTCTATCGGTCATATACGGAGGCCCGTCCATTTTGGGTCTGTAGAACATAATAGAAGCTATATTATACGTACGTAAAGAAATGCGTTAAAGTACAAATATTCACAACAATAACGAAAAAAAAAAAAGAAATGAGTGAATAAAAAGCAAACCCCAATTTAAAATATATTATACACACAAAACGCATCAATTTGTTCGAAGGTATCGGTTTTCTCTTCTGCAGAAATAAAATCGCCTCGTATTATACATAGTTCCCCCTGCAGTTCTGACGATAAAATTTATTCTGTTTCCATACGATCCGCAGACAATTTCTAATATAATACGGAATATCAAGGATACCGATATATATTTTTTCAAATAAACGAGCTACTTAGAATTCGAGGAGAGCTATTAAAGTTACACGGTTCATTTATGTGAGCGAAAGAAAAAGAATGAAAATTTTTTATTTTTTTTTCCTTCTTCTTCTCTTCTTCTCTCTTCTTGCCTCGTTAAAATTTAAACCGGACTTCTCGCGCAGCTCCCCCAATTCTGGTAACAATTCCATTTTTTTTTAAATAATTTATTACACAATAATACCAACCTTAAATTATGAAAATCTGAACCGCTCGCACCGCGGTCTGTATTTTTTTTTTGTCTTTCTTTCTTTTTCCTTCCTTTTTTTTCTGTGCATAAATTTCAACCACATGGACGTCCCGAATTAAACGAACGAGACTCGCGTCACCCCTCTATACATGCAATAATTTATGAATCGGAGTATACCTGACTTCCGCTGAAAAACCATGTAATATTTTATTTTTGCAACATTGTATATAACGTCGTCCGTCACCGGACGTTTGTCAACCGGTTACCGGATGTGCCGAAGCATAAATAAAATAAAAACTCAAAAAAAATAAAATAAAATAAACCAAACGAAAAAGATGAAAAGAAACGAGCTGCTGGACAAAAAACAGGATAAAAAAACCAAAAAAACAAATTCATTTTATCCCTGCAGAGCATTGCGGTCAGCTTAACGCGAAACATGCGCCTCCATATACCCATACCAGTAATCTTGGGGGTGAAGGGTCCGTTCGTAATATGCTATTCCAAAGGTTCAAACGTCAAATTTGTTTTTCCAACCAAAAATTTGTGTATATTTATAAAGAGAAATTGACGAATTTCCGATATGTTCCGCCGTTTCATTAACTCGTACCGATATACGTGGAATATATGCAGTGACAGCCGAAAAAATTGATAAAAATTTCTCTCCTTTTTTTTTCACAGGACATTTCGTCCTTCTTCCTCTACGCTACGTTTTATTAGATTGACAAGTGCCGAATCGTTGCTACGGTTAATTGTATTTTTTAATCACGTACATATGCTATGGTTAAATGTTTCTTCGGAATATTTGACTAGATGGTTGGACACCTAATAGCCAACAAACTGGTCAAGTGTTTCTTTTTCCTGCAAGTTAGTGCGAAGACGTAAAGAAAGAAAGTCAAATCGAGTCGAGCAACTTGAAGGCGTAGCACGTTTGTTTAAAACGGTAAGCGATTTGGATTTCCGTTTGTTATTCGTCGCTTATACTTCCCCCTGCCAACGGGCAGCCTGACCTTTCTGACCCTTGATACGAACCCTTCTAAAGACGGAAGGGTAAAGGGAAGATAAGTACATACCTACGAAGCAACGTTTGCGCCTACAAACCCGAACAAGGTAACCAGTAGGAGACACACCGAGCGGCACAACATTCAAACCGAATTCAAATCGACTTTAATTTAAACTTCGAACGTGGCCAACATAAGTCCTTTATTCTATACTGTGATTGGAGCCTGAGCAAAATTTTTCGTTTGTCTTCTCGGTAAAAATCTTCGTGGAATGTGAAACAAAATTAGAACAAATGTCAAGAAAAAAAGAACAAAAAAGAAGCAAATAAAAATGAGAATTGTCATTTTATCTTACTTGTAACAATGCGTATACCTATGTCAGTATTTCCGGTATTGTATTATTCAGACTATACTGTTTTTTTATGACCACATCTGTTTTATACTCTTTATTCAGCATTTTTTCTTTTTTGATTTTTTTTTTTGTCTTTCGAGGCCATAATCTCCGACGATAACGCGATGCTCAGCAGGAGTAGCAATAACAGTAAATATCCATGAGAAAAAATTTGTTACCTCTTTTAGTGGGACTCGCATGTCATAGGGAACTAAAGTCACCCTAGAGGGTCACAAACTTCAAATGACTCCGGGCTCTTAATTCATGCAAAAAAAAAAGGAAACCAAAAGAACATGTGACACATATATCTATGGTACGCACAAGACGAAGAAATAATACGTAAGACAAAAATGGCGCAGAGGCCTCAAATCTAGGAATATATAATTATTTTTTTTCTGATATATTCTCCGCAAAATATCGTTTCATCAAACATATAAGATGATGGGTTATTGCCTGATTGATTTCAGTGGTAGTCGTTTAGGTCTTTGTGTTTTCTAAAATCTGTAAAATGAAGTTGTTTTTTTTTTTCTTTGCTTGGCAAGATGAAAGTTTTAACGAATTTCCAAGTAGATAGATACATATTATATATTACCTTTCGGATCAGTTGAGCGTTGGTATTAATTGGAGGCGATAAACATCCCTTGATGTTGGGTCGATTTATAGACAAGAGAGGGAAACTTTTTGAGTTAGTAATGGTGGTGCCGTTGCTATCCATATAACGTTACCCGCGCCACGGTGCAATGTGCAGTGTATGTTATGCTAACAAAGAGATATGCGGTGTATAAAGTTATGTAAATCAGAAAGGAGCGAAGTTTTTAATGAAAATTTGTAATCTGGTATTTTCTAAGGGGGCACCAAAACTTCCAAACATGATGAAAATGTTAATCAAATAGCTACTGTTCTACTACTGGAGACATTATATATACATATATCTTTTTGGGGTTTTTTTCTTTCTTTTTTTTTTACCTACTGCAGCCACTACAACTTATTCCACTTCTCGTTTGCATCGAAACATCAAATTTAGCATAAAGTAACCATCTTTAAGTGAATTTCTTGTCTAAACCGACGACCGCCAACTGTTGCCCAGCTGTTGCATATATACATCTGGACATAACTTTGTGAGAGTAAATTTTATCTGGTATAGTGAGACGAAAAAAAAAAACATAAAATTTTGGCTTTATATACGTTGTGTCTTTTTTTCTCGGATGTTTGCCGTTATTTAATTTTTGCGACGGATTGCTAGGCGTTAAAATAATTTTGGTATATATACATATATAGAAAAACATGTGACGTAAGAAACGGGGGTTGTAAACGTTGAAAAAGTAGTGTAGCCCCTGCTATATAGCTTGGATTTCACCATAGCAGCTCTTCGTGGCATTTGTAAGAATAAGTGGCACTTTACGCCGCTGAAGTGAAATTAAATTCAACAAAGATAAATGTGAGAGCTAAGCCAGCCTGGTGCGAACATGTGAAATGTAAATTAGCTTAAATTAAGGCGAATGGTCACAGCCCGTATAAAATATATAAATACCTAGGCTCGCCACCTCACCATCATATATATAGTCTGACGCGAGTCGACCACCTTTACACATCTTCTACCCTTATGTGCCTATATCCATATACACACCTATACGTGCGAAGGCAGGCGGGATTTAATTAAATAAAAAGAAAAAAATGCTTATAGAAGAAGAAAAAAAAAAGAAGAAAAACTTGTATAACCTGTGACAAATAGAAGGCCTTTACAACCAGCCGTATTTTAAACTTGGCATGTGTTTGGCGTACGGTATACCAACTATACTACTGCAGGGATTCGAGATTTGCGTAATTGAACAATTTATTAAAATGATATATTATTAAAATTGTTAAATAAGTTAAAATTATTCGGTGACAAAGCACGAGTTCACGGGTGGCTTCAAATATGATTTGTGAAACAATTTGTATGTATTTCAGTTAGGTATATACATGTGATATACCTATATATCTGCACGTGCAAATCAACGTCACGATATCTGTTGCTAGAAGCTCTCCTTATAAAATTCTCAACGTTCTTTTTCAACATGATCATAAGAAACAAACAGCTGCGCCGACCCTACCTTTATTATTTTTTTTTTTTAATTTCTTCATTTTTTTTCTCTTTGTCAACTCGATCTGAAAACCCATCTGCAGTGCTCTCTGCCGCCATGTCAGACGAGAAATACACGTAGTCTTGCCGTCTGGTCGTTCGGGAGATCAAACACTGAGGAACGAAATGGAATGGAGTAAAAAATAATCATGATAATGATAACAACAACTATTATCGAAATTAAAGCATGCCATATGTTGCACAGTGTACGTATAAAAAGTATCACTGCAGCGATGATGAATTTTGTTCAAGGAAACCAAGATCAGAATTATTGTGCAGTTTGTTAGAAACGTCTAGTTTGCGTATAATAATCGACGCTGAAGTGGCTAGAAACTTGAAGGATTACAAAAAAGATTACGTACAACCCTTCATTCTTTTAAACCTTTTATGCCTTGGGCTCCTGCATTTTCCGGTGGACTTTAGCATTACTTTGTAATATTTTCTGGTCACGTACCGGATATGAATGAACTTTAAAAATGGTTGCTTCGTGCTTACGGAATATTGAAGCCATTCATATGCGGTAGCCACTTGAGCTTGCAGGACTATAGGTATAATTCTTCACTTTGGTACCATTTTAGTCATGGCTACTAATAATGTACTACTTGATCGTATCGAAATAATGGCGGGCATGATATTCATAATTTTTACTATATTTACTGGCGTCGTTTACACCACTTTTCTAATACCATGGTTAGAAGTACTTATTTGTGCTAGAATTGGCTTCGAACTTGAAATACTAAAGGTACTCAGATCTTGAGCTTTTACGAGCGAGCCACAATTTTTCTTGAGTCAGAAAAATAGCAGCGGAATCCCAACGAGAAATCCAGAAACGTCATTGGTCCTAAAACTACAAGTTCATTATTTTATTTTTAACCAACAAAAAAAAAAAGGATTACATAGTTTATTTTCACCACATTTAACTGATTCTAGCTCAGTCATTACGAGAATCTTTTATAGATATATATACGCTTGTTAAACCCCACGTTTTGCTAACCTCGAAATGTTTTTTTCTCATTTTTTGTTTCTTCGTTTAGCAATCTCCCTCCCACTATCTTTTTTTTTTTCTTTTTTCTATTATTATTATTCCGCTGTCGGGATATGACGAATTTCTTTGCCCGAGGCCAACACGTATCATTCTGGAAGTCAACATTTTTTTTCAAGCTGTTTTTCGTTCCTTTTTTTTCGGAGGGCGTCTGAAGTTTCCCGAAATGGAAATTGCTGGCTCTGTCAGTCGACTGATGTCTCGAGAATATCGCCGACTTAAAATATGTACACGTATACATAACCTGGTAAACCTTTACTCTATAAATGAAATTAAAGAAAAAAAAAACAAAATGTTCCTATTTCTTTCTGTAACCGACATGCAAGTAAAGGGTTGAACTAAACCGAAAGCCATGCGAATAAGGCGTGGCCAAAACGATCGTTAAGTTTTTCGGTCGTTAGCTTCAAAAATCGAAGAAAATGAGAATGAAGATAGTTGTATACCTGATATGCCGCATTGGATAAATTACGATTCGTTAAGATCAACAACTGAAACTGTACGAAATAACTGCTACAGGGAGTGTAAAAAATTTATTAGAAATAAAAATAAAATACCAATTTACTGTTCAATCGTTGGCGAACGAATTTCTGGGAAGAACAAAAATAAAAATACCACAACGAACATAATAGGAAAAATTTCAGCTCAAAGCGGTTTTTTTTCGTCAATTACGATGCCACGGAGCAAGAATCTGTTTTATTTTATAATCTTTTTTTTCTTTCCTTTTGTTTTTTTTCTTTTGTTATAAGAGTTCTTTCACAACACCACGCTCGCAATAAAATATTCATGGCGATCAAAATGCTGTACAAAACACGCGGTGGCAATTTTGCTGCAGGCAGCCCACGAGATTTAGTACATCGAATTTTAGAAGCAGTTGCAATTGTTTCGACTTTCTTAATGACTTTATGATTCTCGACATTTTTTCGCTTTCTTACTCAACATTTTTAACTTATTTTTCATTTTCTTTCTTTCAATTCTTTTTTTTGCTTAATATATACCGTGAAACGTGGCGTTTTTTTTTTTTTTTCTGCTTTCGTCGCTCTTTCTCCGCCCCAAGCAACGACTACGATTCGAACGTCTATATTTTGGACCCGGTAAGGTAAGGTTCGTGCATACCCTACTCCACTTGTGCAATTATATGGACAGACACCTGTCAAACAGTAGCGTACTTATACATGCTCCCTGAGCAACAGCAAGTTCTGTTTAGATAGCTGGCTACGCAAATATTTACTTTAGTAGATAGGTAGGTACGCAAGTACTCGAAATTTGTGAGCCGAGGTTTAAGTTTCGCGAGATGCATGCCAAATCTAGGGACGAATTACATTCTGTCTATAGCATGTAAAACTACATACTAAACTCTGAAGCATAATAAATGTGTACCGAACTGCTATTAACCTGAAGTTTAAGACCCGTATCCGAATTATAAGTTTATCTGAAAGCGAAAGGAGAAATAAAATTGAAATTTTTTTTATTTCAATGTAAACTATACTAACCACTGTAGCAACATAACTTTCATAAATACCTGCACCCTTTGGTTCATGTATCAAACGGATATTCAAAGTCAAATTTACAGACTCAAGTTGGGTTTCAACTTCTCTGATCTAACAGCGGTTTCTGCTGTTCTACGAATCTATGAAAATTGAGACTGTCGGACTGTAATAACTTGTGGATAAAATTTTTTCCCAGAGTGGATTCCGACCGTTCGAATCTAGTGTCTGATGTCGTAGGAAATTTTTGTTGAATTCGCTAACCCTTTGAACCTGCGGGCAACGCGCGCCCAATTAGAGACGGGATGGAGACGTACGTACGTATATATTAAATAAGCAAAGTGCCGTAAATGAGAAAGTTTCACATTTGCAGAGTTTCGTATATGATTATGGAGCATCGAACCGCGCCATCAACTATCCCATTTCCGTTTTACACTCAACAACCGGTGCTGTGGTGGGTATACGTATAGGTAGGTGTAGATGTATAGATATGTTACCACTCGCTACGTACTCCTGTGTAAAGTTTTTGCCTCGAATTAACGCGCGAATTTGCAGTTGGATCACGAATCCACATGTGTCCCGTATATGTAGAACACGTATACGTGTGTGCCCCAGTGCTGACTGCGAATCAACACTCCGAGCAGGCCTGGTTTACCGCAAAGTGATCAGACTATACATGTACACCTGGTGCGTCCCCGATCGACCTAGCATATATACGAATACACGTATGCGGGCCCATGAGATCCCTTGTTCCCGCGTACGAAATAGTTTTGCAAGGTGAGAATTTTTTTTCTTTGTTTTTTTTTTCCAACCTAATTATCACGAGGTACGTACCTATAATCATCTCTGTGATAATTACGCTTTTTGATGGTTTCAGGTGAATCATGAAAAAAAAAGAACGATCGTGAACATCAAAAATTTCAACGAGCGTCTGGCCGTCGTAAAATCAAATTTTTGTAAAAAATATTATTCAGGCGAATGGCGGAGGTTGGAGCGCCGGTAAAGATGAGCTTTTTTTGGAGAATTTATTTTTTTTTCTAGAGAAAATGTAGAGATTAATATTTGATTAACGGTATTCGGTTCACTAGATATTCGTGATAGAGAAAAAACACCCTTGCCATTTTTTAGCTCATCGTGGGCAGATTGTGAGAAAAAAAATTGAGTCAGAGAGTAAACTCCTTGTGTACGATCCATTAGACAATTGGTGGATCTTCGAATGACTCACCTGCGGTTATAGAAGTACCTGTATACATATTTCCTTATAAGTACATGAGCATACATATAGGTTATCTATGGCAACATAGCGTACGTTATATCTATAGGTTTTCGCTGAAAGAGCCACTTAAAGCGTTCCGAGATCCGCTAATGCGTTGCGGAGGCAAGAAATAAGATGGAGCAAGGACATTAGTCACTTGCTGACAATCGTCTTTATGTATACAGACCTCCTCGGTTCGGGTCGCGATTAGGGTGGATTTATCAGATTTTGACGTAAGCAGGTCAGGGATGGCGCCGTCTCAGGCCAATTGCGTTTCTCTTTTATGCACTAGGAATCACTTTAATTTTTCAACACGTTTTTTTACCAAGTTTCTTTTTTATCGTACAGCCATTTTTAAATTTTTACGTTCAACGGGTAGGCGTCACATATTTCAAAATAAAAAAAAAATAAATTCAGTCAAGTAGCATTTGAGAATGATTGAAAATCGATTCAGCAGCTTTTTATATTTCACAAACGGTTTAAAAATTTGTCTGAAATTTTACGTGTCACCGTGTGCTAAAATTCCGCTGCAAGAAACATTTGATCGATTCCAAAAACACATGGTCAACAATAACCGAAAATAATTTGGGTATTTGATATAAATGTTGAAAAAAAATGGTGTCATGATTTTGTCTACGTCAAATATCGTGATTTATCCCGTGTAGCATTCGATCATTGGTTGATTTTAACGACATATGGATGAATATACCAATAGTTGTAATTGCCTCGATAATTTAGTATATTTTCCATTGTAAATTATTCCTATGGGTATTTGTTATCTGTAATTGAATTAGTTTGTATTATAGAATTAGTTTCGTAATTGTATTGCAAAATTTGAACTACGCTCGCGAACGGGTAATTGCTATCGGATACGTGGTTAATTAGATTCGTTAAAATTTTCTAGTTATTTTTTCACGTAAATAGGTGGATAAATAAATATTTGTGAATAAAAGTACTCGAAAACGGGTATGGATGGGGTTTCTAACGTGTAGGTATATAAATAACTCGAATTCATGGTTGTCAATAATTTATGAGCTTGCGGCTCGTACCACGTGTACGCAGTTTCCATATAGTTTTCCACGAATTTTCATATGAAATCGACACTCTACGTTGCTGCATTGTTCATCCCTCCGTATACACTGTACATATATTCATATATGTATCCTCCCTATGTATCATACCTACAACACTCCATATCCACCGTGTCATGGAATATGTATTTAGTTTGGGTAACCTTTCTCTACTACTATTATGCCGCGAATCTCGAAGGCGTTCTGCAGTCGTCCCAGAGGGGGAATAATGATCTTGGCGTCTGTCTAGTGTACCGCGTATGTGTTGAGAAATATTATAAACATATAGCGCAAAAGTTTCTCACTATACGCTGCCGACGCTTTTATTATACGTAGTGGTATTACGACACAACTGGATTTAATGACACGTAACATTTCATGCGCTTACACGAGTCGAGAGTTCATCTTCTGTATACACAGATTTATAAAGGTGCACATTATACACGACCATATTTCAACGACGATATAATAGTCGTATATTACTATAGTATATATTTATCATTTTCAAATCACTTTACACGCGCATTTTGCTTCGATATTTATTTGCACTTTATATTATATATTTATTCATGCGTATAACGAGCGCTTATAAATCCGACAAATTCATTTAATGTATAATACCCCATTCGATGTACCATTTAGCTCGATTTTATTCCATCGCGAAATGAGCTTTTTACTTGATCGGGTCGTTGCCACTCGCTAATTATTCGAAGATATATTTGAAACGAGAAAGAGAAAAAATATATTCTTCATCATGACGATTCGTGATAGTTTCCTTTTATACGGATCTCCTTCTATACGAGGAAATTTAATAAGCCTTGATTTTTACTCGGGACGTTGAGATATCCGATGAAGACTACATAACGCAATAAAGTAGACAGGGGGATGATTTTTTTTTTTACAAATTTTTATCTTTTTCTTTCCACTTATATAACTGCGTTGGCTGGCTTAGACACGAACGTCGTTAAGAAGGCAAACATTCCGCTGTTCCAACTTCCGCCCCTCACTGATTAAATTGTTAAATTTGAATTGCTTTAATCTTTAGCTTTTCTTTTGAACGTGTAAACATTCAGACGTATAGAATATACCGGCAATTATATCGGCTTCCTGTGATTACGTGTCTACCTTACATCCTCTGGAATATCAGAAGATTGATTTTAATAAAAAGCCCGACAAACATGTTATTCACCATGATCTCACAATCGAATACATCCGTAGTTGAATTGCTGGAAAAAAGAAAAAAAAAATCGCAACTTTTCGTTAACCGGAATTTATCTAATTTCCTTCGATCCCGGTATGCGATCCCCATTACACCCGTTCGCGCGCGATATCCCCTATGCCCCATGACCCGGCGGAAGGTCAACGAGCAATCCTCTGTAAATGATCTGTAATTAGGAAAAATGTTTTAAATTAAAGGCGTGGGACGTGGCGCGACGCGACGCGTATTAGTAACCGCACGCGTGTATAGGTATAGCCGGTAGACGGGGGTATCAAATTCCCGGCGGAATGTGGAAAGCTTCGGGAGGATCGGGGCGTCGAGGGTGCGGCAGGTCACGACGAAGGGGAAGGAAGGCGAGCGACGATCAAAAACTTTTGAAAACCCGAACCGCAATATACCGCAGCGCGCGGAAAACTTGGATCTTCGTAATGGATTCAGGAAACATCTATCATCTGCTGCCATCAGTGTCAAAAATCCTGACCAAGTACACCGGGCAGCAACTTCGCTATAGATCCGTACATATTGTATATATATGCAATTTACTGAATACTGAACAGTGAATGTACACGCCCGTGAATAGAGCTAGTCGTGACTGGCATCATCTCCCCGTTCTCCAAAGGCATGGAAAAGAGCAGCTCGCGTAGTCTTCTGTTATTCGCGACGAGATATTACCCGAGTGTTTCTTCGAGCTTTTCAAAAATCTTCGTGAAAATCCTGATTTAAGCAGAGTTTGAATTTTCATCGGATCTCATGTATAGGGGTGATTTTTTTTCTTTCTCCCTTCTATTTCAAATTTTATGAAACCGAGACGACGCGACGCGACGAACAAATTCTACGCATCAAATATGTACATACGTGGAATCTCGCAACAAATTACATCGCAAGTTCGGGTTACACAACAAACATAGTATAGTTTCGTGATTTTAACCCTTCACAGACAAAGTTCGGGGAAAAGTTTGTTGATTAGTTGTCCAATCGAAACTGTTGGTAAATTCAAAGACGAGCCCACGACGCGACGCAACGCTCGCAGACTGATATATACCTATGTAACAGTCTACGAAAATTTATCGTTTCAAATATAATTTCGAAAATCGTGTATTTAATTGGCCTTTATCTTTAGTTGATTCTATACGTTTAAACGATAATTGCGGCTTCGCTATCCAATTAACCGGCCCTCCCCCCTCCCCTCTCCACCCCCTACCCAAAGTAGTTTAATAACGCTATAATTATACAAACACGCGGCTGCAGCCGACTTACTTACCTACTTACTAATCGTTAGTTTCTCAATTATTACACAACTACGTGCATAGGGTAACTTGAACGATCGCCAAATTATTTAATTGTAAGTGGAAATTATACCCGTGCGTGAATTGTCAAATGAACCGCGTTAAACGGTTAGAAAAATACACCCTATGATTTACCGAGGCGAATGAAATTATAGATGCGCAATAATTAACGTGGAGGGGTGTGTGTTTGGTTATACAATAGAGAGACGAAAACGCGTTAGATTTCGTGAGTTTTGCGCGGTATTAGAAAGATGGGTGAACCATTGTCCCTTTCAATTTCTTGGGTGTGTATAGCTTGAGTGTATCTTACAATACGAATGATAAAGAGTTCTGAGAATTTCCCGAGCTTTTGATTTACACAAAGCAAATTACAATGCGGTATTTCTTATTGTTTGAGCCTCGTTTCGAGGGGCTATACCACTTTCTTTTATCACAAAGATAAGAGGCACGAAGTTTTAGATTTTCTTTTTGTGTATAATGTATATTTTAAAAACATCATCTTTAAAATAGAATCCTCATCTCCAACTCCTATTCCATTTATTATTTAATTTGAAATTCGATCTATGTACGGCCCGGGGCGACCGATCAGCTAGAGCTGATCTTGGAAGAAAAAAAGCAAAACGAAAAAAAGAAGATCACTATCCTGTAAAGCCACCCGGTATGCCGGGTGAAACGATCCCTCTAAGGACCCTGGGCGCAAGAGAAATTCTCCTGTTCCATCCTTTGGGTTCACCACTTCCATTGGGTCAGGCAATTCTTCTAATGCGTTGCGTGATGTTCCGATCAGTATATATGTATGTAACCGCGTATCCGGGACACGCAACTCTCTGGGAAAACCTTCCCACTCGACGAAACTTACAATCAAAACCTGAAACCACTGTCAGTGCGGCGTGTGCAGGTAATGGCGGTTGCGGCTTTTCATTGGCCAATGTAGAGGGCATTGATAGATAAAGATTGGTGCAGGTGAATTGAAGATAATCGAACTACACGGACATGGCGATAACAGGATATAAATTGAAAAATTATCTGACATTTGTTATCGTCTTTGCTGCAGTTACGAAGGGATGATTTCTTCAAGGTTTGATAATAATGTCCGCTGGTAAAATTGGTATTCGGTAAAGTGTGAAGTTAATTTTGTTGAAAAGTGCAAATAATACTTTTTCGTCGTGATTGAACTGCGTGCCATTCAATCTGTCTTGGTTTGTACAGTCATGGTTATCAAACGATAAGTGAAAGACTGGTAAAGAAAAAAGAAAAAGAAAAAGAAGCTATTAAATACCATCGCGTGATCCCAGAGACGATCATGATAGTTAATCTAATTTGGGACTTTTGGATAATGAAAGCAAAGTTTGGAAGAAAGTAATCCCGTCTACTCAAACTGTTGTTAGGAAATGTTGAACGAGCCAAAAAAACGTCATGCAGAACACTGACGTTGGGGTTTGAGAAGTAGAAAAAAAAAGATACTTAGAATATAACGGAAAACTGCTCGCAACAGTAGCGGTATAGAATCGAGTTGTCATTAAAAAAAATTTTTTCATTTCATCGGATGAAATAGCTATAGGGGCAAATTACTAGAATTCTTCGAAGTTGTTTGGTAGCTGCAAGTTCTTTTTACATGAATAAACTATTCCCGAATTACAGGTAGACGAAGTTTCGATTGAAAAACCTCTTTTTTTTTAAAGAAACTCGCAAGCTTCATGTCCGATTCTGTATTAACCTTTCGCGAAGTTTCGAGAAGCTAAGAAAAGAAGAATACAGTTTCGTACTACGACTACTTCTCAATACCAACTCGTCTCAGTCCCTCAACAGACTTACCTGCATCCCCTATTACTTTTACCCCTCTCTAAGATCCGAATGTAATCTCAACTCGAACAAGATGGAATGAGACGAAAGGGCTGATCGCGTACCTTAATACGTGAATTTCCTCCTCAGCTACCACCTCTTCATCATCATCTTCTTACGCCAATACTTCTTTCCTTACCAACTCTGCAGTCCAATCCGACCTAACTACTATATCCATTCAACGCCGAACAACCCGGCAACTCCAGCCATTGCTATACTTGCGCATACACCCGATTGGTCAAACGAAATTCTTTTTTTTTTTTTTAATTTTGAAAGTTTTTGTTTCAACGTTGGTCGTGTTTCGATGGATCGTAAATCCGTTTTGTGTACGATTTGCATTACTGTTAATTTGTTTCGAGTACCCGGAATGTTCTCAAAATGCGTTTAATGGACAACAAAAACAAAAAGGTCTATAAAGTAGTCAGTAGCTTTTAGCGAGATTCCGTAACCCTGGGATAACTGCGATTGTTATCGTTACATCGCATTTTATCGTTTTAACCTACATCAAATTGTCGATATATAGAGTAACAAACACACGTGTGTACCTATATACTTACCCTTTACCTATACGGCAATGCCAACCTAATGACCATTTCGATTGTATCGAATAAACCATCTATCATAAGTTGCCACCCAGTTGGTTTTGGCTATCGTCGCACCATCGGGCTTTTGGTCAACCTGCTCTATATCGCGTGCACACGTTTTCAACTTGTCATTCAACGGGGTATATATAGTTCCGAAGCGTACGGTCAAAAAGTTTACCTACGTAATTGATGGAAAAACAACCCATGAAGGTATATGAATGGTGGTCGCAGCTTTTTTGTTACTAGGTTTTGGCATCAACGATAATTATGCTTGCATCAGAGTTTTTCGTCGTCTTCGGTAAGAGTATTATAGTTTCCCCCGATACGAATATATTATGTTTGTCTGAACATCGAAATATCCGAAGCGTTGTAACTTGAAAATATAATCCAGCACACTGCGACTATAATCCACGTTTAATCCTTATCCATACTATATTCTTGTGTGTTGGTATCACTTGAACGCGACGTGAACTTTTGCGCAGAATTTACCGCATCGTATGTACAAAATTCAGGAGTAAGAACCGAATGAATTCATGAATACGTTATAAAGCGATGGAAACTACGGGTTGGTATGTACAAGTTTCTTAGATATGATATATACACGCAACGGTATCTTTTATGACAAAGACAAATGACTAGCCTAGTTGTACTCGTGGATTGATCAATTTTTGTTTGCTCGTACGAAAATTATTATTGTTTGTTTTAATCGAACATATATACCTACGATGTACGAGGTGTTTTCCCCATAATAAAACAAAGCCATGGGTTAAAGACAAAGATGGTATGTGATATATTTGCTAGCATTTTCCCCGTAGACATTATCTATAAGCTAATACCCTCCCAGTTAATCAAACAACCCGACGCAAACTGGAGAGATGTCTAAAACTTTGATATTATGCGGTAGAGACCGGAGACTCCAGTTGAGGGCAGGGCATCGGAGATACCTAGCTAGCTACTAGCTACTACCTCTCAAACTCTCTATTATGTCTCTCGGTTTTCCTGCTTCTATCTTTCCATCCACCCTTTATGCCGTTAACTTCCCATGTATACCATAGGAGACACACATTGCCAAACACAAGACACGGTACTGAGGCTATCTAACATAGCTACATGGTTGTTAGTTGATGTGTGCAAACTGGGGGATCCACAGAGGACCAACAGAGCAAACAGAGTTCACGCTAAGAACTTGAAACTGTCCTCCCTGACTGCACAGAGTGAAGGTAGTCCGACCTTGTCTTATGGTCAGGAAGCACCTACTATTCCTTGTTACAAGTAACGTGTCGTGAACTCTGTACCATATCCAACACCAACTTGTTGGTAATAATTTAGTAACAAGGTATACGAATATTGACCAATCTATTCTGAAGTGTACCGTGTTGCTGCTGGTAGGTATAGTGGGCATTGACCTTTTTGGTACCTGAAAGAATTATTTAATTATTACCTAAATCAACATTTTGAAAAAAACTTTTGCAGAAAGTACCCGATACGACCTTGGGGGAAGGAGGGGTTGAGGTTATTTTCAGCCAACCGATTGAACTGATTAATCCGGTGCAGTTTTATAGCTCACGGAATATCTGCATTCATCTATATAACGTATTAGTATTATATCCCGTCGATAGCTGGCGTATTTCCAGATTCTCCCGGTACCCCAAATAGTTGAACTACGATAATCTGTCCGGTTGAACCCGATCGAACGATGATTTGAATGTCAATAGATGCGCATCTCTTATTATCCGAATGCTATCATAGTCCGGATGATCCTTTGAATAGTTTAGCCAAGTTACCGTTGGCTCAAACCTTACGCGCATCAGGTAAGACTGCGGTGGTTCTTGAAATTTCTTATAATATTTTAAATACGATTGGAATATAATATAAAATTGTGAATTTGTTTCAGGTTACCTCAAACGTACCCGGAGCGACGGATGACCTGGAAAAAAAAGTTAAATAACTAAAAAAAAAACAAGTAATGATAACGTTTTGCCTGGTAATAAAGACGAAGTAACGACGATAAATCCTTGTAATTCTCTTAACATTATTATGAGGTTTTAATTAAGGAAGGAAGGAAAGAAGAGGAAGAATGCAAAGCACAAAGGATCCACCTCATCGTGTAACTTTTATAACAATTAGCACCTTCCACAATTCGCTAGAATTCTACGTTGGAGATCCCGTTAAGTCTACGAGATCAGACCTGCAGGTTTCCATATATTTTTTTCTCTCACATAACTCGCTCTCATATTATTATAGTGCGGAAAACTCCTCTTCGATCGAAAGCGATGCAAGTGATCTATTTTTCACACTTGATTCGCAGCGATTCGATGCAGTGTCATGTCTTTTTCTTGCGTCTCTTTGCTCGAAACGTTAAAATAAAATACTTTGAATGAACGAAGACACCGTTTCAAACCAACGAAGCGTGGGTGGGTTAAAAGTAAAGTTCGTAGGGTCGTGAGTGTCAAGTTGAAAACCAACCGGACTCACCCTCGTGACAATTCCTTTTTTCTTGTTTTTTTGTCTTAAGACCTAATCGACAAAAACTTTTCGAACCCTCGACCTAATCTCCTCACTTCACTTGCAACCGCTTTAAAAATTAAGAACATCAAATAAAGGAAACCAAAAAACACTCAAACCTAATGGCTGAAGGCCATGTGAATCAGGCCACGAATAAAACTATAATCGAGGTATCAAAATTTTTTTGCCTCTCAGAGCGAGAAAATTAGCGATAACTCGATCATTTTGATAGCTAGATTAATTTCGCCAGCAGACAACAGAGTAAGGTGCAGTGCTGGTATGTATAAAATTTCAATCCAAATTTCTCATCACATTACTCAAGGAGGTCAAGATTTGAAACTTTTCAACGTACAGACGTTTCATATTTCCGCGTCTAGAATATCACAGATGGAACTGCGGAACATTTATAATAATAAAATTGTACTCTCTTACCGCAAGACGGATCCTTTCACCTTATGTCGTTTTTTTCCTCAAGAAGTATTATAGATACCATTCAATTCCAGCTAGCTGTCAATTGTTTCGATCCTCGATAGTAACAAAGATGGGTACGTGAGCTTCCGAAGCTCGGAAACTCCGGAAGAGAAAGGAGGATGGGTGGAAGGGAGGGGGGGGGGGGGGGAAAGGGACCTGTGTGAGGACGTGGACGTGAGTGGAAGCATGGACCGTGTATCAATTATGTATACAGCACTTTGCAGCGGTAACAAAGCGGTAAAGCGATGGTATAGTTATAGTATATATAGGTATGTGTACTTGCAAGTCTCCACTACATAGTCTGCAATTACAGTTCCGAGCGTGTACATGTCTCTACGTACCTGTAGCGGACACTTACATCTTACCGTTTACCTAACGCAGAGTGATTCGAAACAACTGCAATTTTCCGTAATAAAGTGGGGTACATACAATTGCTCATATAGCGTTTTGAGATAGCAAAATAACTACGATATTTATGGATGCTTACCGAAGAATTCACCTAGCGTTACTCTCAGTGAGAATATCAAATATCCATTTTTCTTTTGTTTGGAAACGACCGAGTTTCTTTCCTCAAAAGATACGGCGATATAATTGATGGAGATATTTAGATAACAAAGTGAATACCTGAGTGTTTGAATTGTGAGGTTTTCAAATTGCGGATCTTGAGTCTCATTGAAACTTGATAGACTTTTTTACAAAATCGAGTTTCTCTTTGTTTTTTTTTGCAAAACATTTTTCTCGCCATTGTTCTTTGTTATACCCGAAATAAGGTAATATTTTTATCGATTGGATTCTCGATTTCTGCTGCAAAATTGTGGTTCTTGAAAATAGTATCTTGTCTAATTTTGTGAAAATAAAAAACGACGACCCACAATTTTCTGGTAAAAAGAACAGTTACGAGCTTTATAGGAACGATGCGGTGCCAGAGAAATCTGATGTGCATTTCGTACCGCTGGATTTTCATCTGCCAAGTTGGAAGGTGATTTTAGGGGGTGAATAAAATGAGCTGGCTTGATCTTGTTTAAAATACCACATTAAGCAGTTACCCTGAATAACGCTGTCACGTTTTTGTATGGTACCTATAGCTATCATTCTCATTTCCATTGTATACCGTGCATAAAACTGGTAGCCTTTGAATGGTTCGCGTCAAATTAATCGAGAGGGGCGGGACGACCGACGAAGAAATGGTCTGTGAAAAAAGTTGAGGAAAAATTTTGAATCTCCTTCATTATTATCGTCATAGCTATAGCTACGTATGGTTTAACGATATCAGCTGGTATAATACCGTCTGGACAGCTGATAACCAATTTTGACTAAACATATTTTTCAACGTAATTAACAAATAAGCTCACCGCATAAACGAGTACGGTGAAATGCAATTACTGGTAAATGGTTATACCACGCGGGGTGGTTTGGCGAGTGGAAGGAAATTTTTTTTTTTTCCCACAGTTTTTTCTTTCTTTTTTTTTCATCCTCGTGTGTGGCCGATGGTGTATAGAAGGGTGATTTTATAGGGGCGTGAAAATGTTATTGCAAATGTCGAAATCCCGTGGCGGGCACGGGTGACACCTCATTTCACGCAAGAACGAATAAATTTTTAACCATAATAGAACGGTAGGGGTTTTTGTTATATTCACGGCGCATATAACCTTCGATGCGTTGTTACGCTAAGGGTACTTGTCATGTGTAAAAATTTTCGGGGTGTGAAAGCTTACGAGGATTATTCAAAGTTTTTAGAGTTCACGCTGGGATTGGAGTTATGAAAGTCGCTTTGATACGAATAAGCTTAGGGTTCGGAAGGGTGTCGAGTGCTCTCATCTCCAATTTATCTCAATTAGTACAAGAACTTGGGATTAAGTGATTGCGCTTGACTCATACAGTAACGAAGTTTCGGAAAATAGGAGTTTCAATGAATTAGTGAAATCGTATTCGAAACCACGTTATATTATATTTCTCCATTCAAATTTTGTGTCCAATGTTGAACCGCATACATCCACATATAGGTATATGACTTCATCATCATCATTGACTTCTTTCTGCTAGCTACGTAATAAATTATACCACATTTGACAGTGCGATAATTGCGTTTAATGGATTCGTTGGAAATTTGAATTTTCAAGCTTCCATTTGGATTATTTCATTCACCCAGAGACTTTGAGCGATCGCGACTAATAAACTCTGTGGAAATTATAACCAGTGCAAGGTTTTCACATTTTTCAATTTTTGTTAAATTTATAACAGCATATGTATAAATTCGTCTACCACCAGCTCGTCGGCTGAATAGGCAAGCCAGAGGACCTACCTCTCTGAATGGGCAATTATCGCGGAGGATTTGCAACTGCCCATTAGGATAAGCGCTGAACACACCCAACCGATCGTTGCTGCGCAGAGTAATCCAGTTGTAATTAGCGCGTCATCGTGCGAATACGAAATTGTTTCACATATCGAGTGTGATTGGAGTAAGAAATGAAACAAGAATGAGAAAAAAGTGCGAGAGAGTGAAA
The DNA here is from genome assembly GCA_963932425.1 of Athalia cordata. Taxonomy (NCBI): domain Eukaryota; kingdom Metazoa; phylum Arthropoda; class Insecta; order Hymenoptera; family Athaliidae; genus Athalia; species Athalia cordata. The sequence continues at coordinate 29,123,730 of OZ010626.1, read as the reverse complement.
AGAGTTCGAACTTTCAATTACGGAGTTGAAATTCTAGAAAATAAATATCCTTACGAATATGTAACTTTTCGGTCACCAGCTGCTCCGTACAGCGAGCGCAAGTACCTCGCGATATTTGAATGGACGCCAGAAAATATTGGTAATCGAGCGACCGTAGACGAAGAATTGAGCAATCCAGATCAGAGTTTTATAGAATGCGGTGAAACCACTGGGGCAAATTCATTTTCATTGTACTTCGCACAACATTCAAGAGCTTGTAGTTCAGTAATACTATTCAAAGTTTCACAATTAGTACAAGACCTGAACGAGGGATCCGATTATAAGTTAAAACTCAGCATCTCTAGCGGCTGCTTTACTTTAGACTATGACAAGATGAAGTCGAAGGCTAACTCGATTTAGTTATAATGCACATCATAGAGCATTTTTCTGTCATTTCAGTATCCAGGTAAAACTTTTCTAATTTTAATATTCCTCCAGATTTTAGCTAAAATTCATGATGACTATGCGAATATTGTACTAGAATATTTTTGTTTGAACTTTGAAAAAAAAATTCAAAAAACCGCCAACAAAGTTGGCCAGTAAACTTTTGCTCCAACTTGTACATTTGTTGTCGGCAACGTTCGATGTACTTCTTGAACCATTTCAATAATGAACTCCGTGACGGCGAGGACATTCGAACTTGCAACTTTCTGGTCTAGCTGGTATTTTCTTCATTAAAACACTCAGAACAATGCGCATCTACGGTAACTGCAACGAAACGCACGAAATTCCGCAAACTCAAACTCTAAACGTTCCACGGAATGGCATCAAGTCAATGGGAAATTAAACGTGGTCAACTGTCTCAAATTGTATTTCACAGTACAACCTCTGGCTGGATGCAAACATTCCCCGCAATACTCCCGAGTACGTGATTTTTTATTTTCTATATTTTTTTTCTTATGTTGTAGTTATTTCAACAACTATTTGGGGGTTGTGAATAAAAAACGATTTTACAAACGAACAAGGGAAAAAGAACTTGAAAAACAAGCGCAAATTCGTTCATTCATTCGGTTGAAGTATTTCGCGATCGAACTAAACGGAATGCAAGTTGATTCGGAAGTTGGAGGTTGTTTTATTCAACCCCCATTATATTCGGTTGTTTTATTATTTTTTTTTTTTTTACTCATTTCGTTTAGAGCTTGTATTATCAGATCCTCTCTATAGATGTCCTGAAAACTTTCAGCTCATCTGGTTTTTATTGGATTTCACTTCTCACTTTAGAAGAAATAACGACTCCATCAATCCCCAATAACGGTTTACCCCTAGCTGTTAAATTTTCGGGAAAATTGGAGGTTGGTCCTTTAAAGATACACTCGATTTTTGCTCCATCAAGATACTGTCTAATCTTACTTTTATCCTTATATTTTCACCCTTACCTACTCACACATTCGCATGTCGAGCATTTTTTCTTTTTGTTTGCGATTTTTCGATTCAGGATAGAAATCATTGACGGAAACGAAGAGGTGTTCCATTTCATGCAATTCCAAAGTGACGCCTGCATCTCTTGGAGTCGAATAGCCTCCCCAGCTACAAGTGTCAATGTTCGATCATCCGTTAAGATACAGCTGTCGTATACGTTGGTACAGAACTACCATGTTCAATCAACTGGGTTGTCTTTCCCGCGGGAGATGTCCCGCGGCTTAAATCGACTCCCATGGCGATGACTCTTATGGTTGATTCCACAGCGCCCGAGGATCATGAAGTAAAAAAGTATTGGAACTTGGAAATTAACGGTTAGGTCTTCTCGTAAAAATAACAAGAACCTTGTTTTGCCGGCTTAAATTTTTTTAACAGTTAAAAACCTTTTACGGGGTTTAAGCGAATGGTGAATGTTTTATGAACACGGTTACTCCAACCGTTAGCCATCGACGGTGTCCTTTCTTTCCGTAAATAATCCCACGATCAAATATTTCTAGATATGCGTTTCACTTTCCTTTTCACTTTGAGTAAAACGCCGAAAACGACTTCTGGAGTGGTATACATGTATATACCTTCCAAGTGTAGTACGCCGGTCCTGAATAATCCTCATACAGAGCATCGTCATTTTTTATTTATTAGAAGAATCTCCGTGACACAAAGGATCTTTATAAAAGCGAGGACACGCCGGCATTCAGTTTGGAAGGTATATCTAGCCGAATTACCATGAACTAAATTTAACTTGGTAATTCAGGAGGTTTGGGAAAGGAAAAAAAAAAAGAAAAATGCTTTTATTTTTCGCACGCGAATTATCGATCTTTCCCATGCGTGGTATCAGATATCGTTATACCCAACACTCAACATTCCTCCTCCATTACAATCAAGCTTGAAAAACTGTCAGGATATTATATATGCTATAAACCATCTCGCCATATTTCGCGATGGGATTTCAACGGCGACGTAGCTGTACCTCTCTCGCTTCCTGTATATTTTACCCAACATACGTAGTCGGAGACGTTGCTCTGATAGGTGGCAACTTGCTAGCTGGGAAACATTCGCCACCACCGCTGCTTCGACTCAGCTCTCTGCTGGCTTTAACATGAAATGTGAATAAGATAGAGTAAATGTAAATGTAAATGTGAGAAAGCCGGAAGCATGTAATGGTGTATAGGAAGACAAGCCCCAACGGCGCAGTAAAACCACATTGCTAGGGACGTTGCATTGCGGTACATTCCTTCATCTTTATACCCGATTCATGTCACCAACCACCAGACGATCGCACATGCCTACTTTCATATATTTCACCAACTCATGTCCTATAATCTTTGGCACAAGTGTTTTGTGTTTCACGAAACAACGATTGTTCGCCACTTCCTGTACAACTGTCAATGTTCGAATAAAAAATTTTTTCAAAATTGACGTTCAAAATTTATTCTACATTTTACACAATCATTTTTTTCAATTAGAAATATAAGAAATTGATGTGTAGAAAAACACTTGAATAACAAAAAATTATCACACGGTACCCACGATAAAAGAAAACTGGGTCGCATGGTGTACGATTTACCGGATTGTTCAGAAATGGAATTTATTTCGTTATTCCAAGCGAAAGGGAAAATCTTCTTAACTTAGGAAAGGCACGTCACGCATATCAAACAAATACGGACATTCACGTTCAGAAAAGAGTCTTTTCTGCTTATGTACCAAAGTCGAGGGAAAGAAAAAAGGATCTATACCGAACCGTCCTATGGTCGATTTATTTGTATTCATTTATTTGAGAACACTTTTCTCAAACTCCAAACACGACGTCATTGATGCACGGAACCATAAAATCCGACCGTCCATTTGAATTTTTACAAGTATCCAACGTCGAGATCATCTTTACGTTGCGTTTTTATAACCGCGTTTGAATCTGGATTTGAAAAAAGCGCGTCATAACCAACTCGGTCAAATAATTTCATCGTTATATCCTACCGTTGTCACAAATTGCCGCTAATATCAGGTGCAGGTGTCAAAAACTTATTTTTTCACTGTCTAGACCGCAGACTCTTTTGTTGTGGTCCATGTCGGTACAACAATAAGTATTATGTTTGTCCCCATCTACCGAGATATCATTTTTTGATAGCCTCCGCTAAGTAATCTAATAATTTGCCGACCAGATCATTCGTCAGAATTGAAAAAATACACGTAATCGTTGACGCACTATTAATCAGTCTCAGATGAATTATTTATCGACAGGGTTCAACAAAGTCTCCTCGTTTATCAGAATCCAAAAAGTTTACCCTGAAAAACAGAAAACAAAAAACAAAAAAAAAACTATCAATAAAACCCTTTCACATTTTTTAAACGAATATATTGAAAAGTCTATGCAATTTTGTATGTGCGATTCTCGATCGTTCTCGTCAGGGCAAATAAGATCTCCACTCGATAGCGCGTTGTGCCGGCAATACGTCAGAGACCGTAAGGGCGTCAAAGCGCATTGATCGTTGGGGTTGGTGACAATAAGCATGCGAAAATCGGAGATCGAAATCTTCTACTCCGCAGACTAGCGAAATGTAATTCTGGTTCTGGTGGAGAGATGCGGGACAGAAAGATAAAAGTATAAAAATAGAACTCCGCGTAGAGGAAAGTGACATATTCAATTTCTTTGAAATGATACGTACCATTCTTTTTTTTTTCTTCCTTCAGCACTTGGTTCTTCTCAGGGCGCGAGACCCCTTAATCGAATCGTTTTCAAAAAACGCTCGGTGTTGTTCTCTTGTTCTTTTTTCTTTTGTTTCTTCTTTTTACTCTGCCACCATGTTTAAGGTAGTCCCGCAAACCTTACCTGCATCTACAGTCTTTCGGTTTTCCTTTTACAAACAACAATTTACGATCCCTACCAGCTCCTGCCCAAAATTTATCATTTTCGTCGCACAAGTCCGCCGCGTCACCGCATCCCACAGACCTGGAGAGACCTCGTCTCCCGTCCACCGAAGAAATTTATGGCATATAACCCTCGACCCTTCATACCTCATGCCTCGTACGCAGAGAACCTTTACACCTTATAGCAACGGAGCCTAAACGCTCTGCGCTTTTACGATAAGAAAAACCCCAGTTTCGTACCTTTAGTGGACTTCGGTCTTCATCATTGAATATAGTTTTGTATTCCTTACCGCTACAAATTTACACTATATTTTATGCTTCAATTTTCGTTCTACAAAATAAAGAATGTGAAAGATATAAAAATAAAAATTGAAGAAAAAAAAGTTGCGTTTACAGTTCAGGGGATGCTTGAACATGATGTTAAATTAGTGCGAGCCATGTTTAACTGTAGGTCATGATTAAATAATACGAAAATACGATATTTAATTGAGTACATATACGTATAATTTTAGGTCGGTAAATCGCCGTATATCATTATTGGCGTTCCCGTGGTCTATACGGTAAACTGCAATAATTTGCAAATATCGACCACCGATGCAGTCGTGGAATATATTTGAATATAAACTGGTCAATAACAGCGTCGAACAGTACGCGATCAACACGAAAGCCCTTGTACTCTATGACAAATAGGGGTCAAAATTAGAAATAGGCGGCACAAGGGCGACGGCGGAAACAAGACAGGCGGTCTACCACCATACTCCAACCCAAATATTAGCATGCATAGGAACATTTATTGCATCCGACATATAAGTATGGATATTTGTAACATCCTGTCCTACAGTCAAAACGTAACATGGTGAGAAATAAATTTAGCGTTTAAAGATCACGTGATACTTGAGTTTCAACGATGGAAACTTGAATAATTTTACCTATATTAATTGTGCAAGTGAATCGAAAAATGCGTGATCTATTTTCTCTTTGAATTCAAAGTTGGAATGAGGTTTGAGGTATAATTATGAAGAAAAAAATGTGATAAAACTTATGTTCGCATAGGAAAGTCACGCGCGTTGAGGTCACACCAAATTTATAAGGCATTTTCTCGCGCTGCAGGATTTCCTAGGTAAAACTGGAATCCATCGATTCTGTGGTTCGCCCTAAAATATATGAGTCAAAAGTTTGTCGAAAGAACGTCCGCAAAGAAGCGGCGGGGTTCGTATTTTTGAGGTAAAATTTCACCTGCTAGTTGCTTGAAGCTTCCGTATACATTCATAACATTCATTCATTCACTCAGAAAAGTAACTCATTACAGTTTTCACCTTTTCCAGCTGAAAATGTGGCGTCACAACGCGCCTTTGAACTTTGCGATAAAGGTATGTCACTATACATACAGTGCATATAGAAAACCTCAAACCACCTCGCGGAGAGTTCTGTACTAGACCAAAGGGTCGCGACTTTTCATTCTTTCTTTTATTTTTTTCTCACTCTACTTCACGTCATCTTTTGTACAAACGAAACTGTATAAGAAAATTATAATGATGTTGTTCGAGGAAACTTTATAATGTGCAGAGTAAAAAAAAACAAAAAAAAAAAAAAAAACTGCAAGCGCCATTTTTGCATCTCACTCTTTTTTTTTGTGTTTTTTTTTTTTACGTTGTCGCATTGCGATTCTTTAATCAGAGGTGACTTGGAATTAAAAAAATGCACTCAAGACTTTTATTTTAATGATTTTACAATAATCAACGGTTTGCTATGAAAGATCATAATGTAATCGCCGATGCTTGTTAAAGAAAAACCCGTAGATTTTTTTTATTTATCCATTTTTTTTTGTCTCTACAGCGCTCGCCCCCGTTATGTTTAATATTTTCATGAATTACGGTGAATTTCATTTGTTGAAAACGATAAAATCGATCGTAAGGATTCCAAGGTCCTCAAATAACGCCAATAATTGGCCGCGTTTTCATAACGACGCAACATCCGAACTTGAACTTCTTCACTATAATAGAATCAATTTACTGTTATCACGTTGAACATAGAATTTCCCCGTTATTGGCACCAGCTGTTATAACGTTGTTCCGGGAATTTTGCTCCCCTTCTGTATACGTATATATACGTATACCTTTAGCATGAGAACACCCACGCCACCCTGTCCCCATACCAGGGTGAGCTGAAATCGACGCGAACTCATACCAAACTCACCCACCGCCGTATGCTTTGCATAGCTGCTGCTGCTGCTGCTACTACTGCTGCTTTAGTTGCTCCATTATTTTATTTTAACCATAAAACTGCCGCATCCCTTTCCCAACATTCGTTTGCTTCTACCCCCATCTGTGCACTTACTGATCACCCAGACCCCAAAGAGGGAATTGTTTTAAGCATGTTGTGTAGATTCAATTGAAAAGCGAGAAGTTGAAATGATGCAAATGACAGAAGTGGGATCCGGTGGGATTTTCTTTTTTTCTTCGCAGGCGATTGAAGAAGAGATCGGTTTTATTTGATCCACCGAGCATTCGATCGAGTTTCCGAGAAATTAGTAATAAAGTATAATTTCTAGACCATAATCTCGACTAAATTTAGTTGTAAAATTTTTTTTTTTCTCTACTACTTGTAAACATCACGGGGCGCTTTCACCGATTATTCAATGTAGTCGAGTTTTAATGGTCCGGAACGGGCTGCGTTCAATATACGATTTTATGTTTGCAGCTTTCTCAATAATGTAACTCACACTCGCTCCATTCGAGAACATCAAAAGACGATAAATTGTGGAAATCCACATTTAATATATGTGATGCTATATATTTACCGGCTGTATATATCGATCAATGCTTTTTTTCCTTCTCCTTCTTTCTATCCATGTATAATGTAACAAAGAATCAAAAAAATTGAATTTCATTGCCAGATACGAATGACATAAAGAATATTCCATCACTTTTAAACTTAAGACAATCAACGAAAAATTTTCATATCAAAGGTCTCTCTAAAAAGTTTATTCAAACCGACTGACCGAAAAACAAACTTGGAATTCAAATTCCAGGTACTTATAATTATCGTTCAATTCCGCGGCCCGGTCGACTGCAGCCAGCCCAAATCTTCAAAGCTGCTGAAATATATAAACGAGAAATATTTTCAGGTGTTATAAATCTTACCAGAGCTTCAAAGTGGATATTTCTGTGTTAGGGACTTGAGTAGAAGTAGAGTGATATGATCCGTGAAATACGCTAAGATCTCCGTGAGGGTTTGAAATTTTCATTTCTTCTCTCTCTCTCTCTTCTCTTTTCCATCCCGCGTATGTCTTCTTTTTTCCTTGCTTTTTTTCCTTTTTCTTTTTTTTAAGGGACAAAAAAGCACAAAAGGGCTGTGAAATCCTGTTGTCGGCGTTGTGGCTCTTCCTACTGCTGGGTACTTTACGGCACCCCGTTTTCAACTGACGGCGACTATACATATACTGAAGGAACGACGACGATGAGGCCTACCTCGAGGTGCGGGCAGTCGCAGATTGATTAAAATATTCCCCCGCGGGATACCCCAAATTCTGCTGGGACTCGTTACCGTCCGATGTCGGGTGACTAACTTCAATCGTCCGCAGGTATGTATAGCGGAGGTATAGATATAGTTGTGGCACGATACGGAATCGATGCATCCCGATAACCTGAATAGAATTTTATCAATTTCATTTATAAGCTTCAAGTTAAAAATTGAGTTCAATTACTCGTTCACTTCACGCCTTTAATAATAATTTGGAAATAACGACAAAAACAGCAGTTTTTAGGTCAGCTATGTAACGGTAACGGAATATTTTGTTTCGGAATGTAAAATGCACGTGTCGCTTAACTTTTTGAACAAAAAAAAAGAATGAAACAAAAAAAAACACTTCAAACGTACATCGTTCTACGGGGTCAAAACGATCTATATCCTATACAGCTGATTTTAATGACCCCCAGAGGGCTGTTCGGAACCAAAAATCTCCTGTTTTGGCTCACCCCATACCATGTTAAAACAAGATATCGAATTACGTTTCTCTGTAGTGGAAAAAATAAACGCATAAGCATAAAAAATATGGAAAAAGCTCTCGATGGGACATCGATATTGGACTCCGTAACTCGAAAACCTTGTATGATTAGTTTTTTTTTTTTCTCATACCCTGTGGGTTTATTGTTAATATTACCCACCCGTCTTTTTCTTTAATGCGTATCCTTTTTATAAGTAAAAAAACTACATAGTTTACAAATAAATTGCAACAGTTTCAATTTTGAGTATAAAGATATAGATTTGGCACGTTTCTCGAGGCGTTTCTAGGATGTACATTAATCTCCATAATTCATTAGCTGAAGTATTAATCTTGATAAATTACAGCTCTTTAGGGAATGCACCATCTCGACTGCTGCTGCAGGACCCAACTTCAGAGTGGTATAATTAAATGCAAATAATTCAAAGCTTTCGTTGTGCTGATACGAGTAGATATATATATATATATATAACTCAACGACGCAGATTTAGTAACTATGAAATGAACTTGAGCGAAAATTATTAAACTGATTAATTTATTATTGGAAAATATATTATGAAAAATACAATTTTCAAACGTTACAAGAAGTTTATGACATCGACTCTCGCAGAGTTCTAGTAAGATTTACTTTTTCTGTACAGATTTTACCTTCTACAACCAAAATAAGAAGCTTCTAATCTGCTGTAATTATCGCTATTTTATCGTGAATTAACAATATATATGTTACCTATCTCAAATTCGATATGGTTGAACTGATAATATCTTATTTGTCCATTTCGCAATTGACCTTTGCTGCGTCCGCCGTTTACAATCTACATAAATATAAAGAACAAATAATTTTCGTTCCACACTACAACGTAATATATCAACGAATATAAACTGCAGGTCGTACTTTCGGAATCGAATACGTGTACTTATAAATCTGAAGTTTGATTCCGTTTTTCTTCACCTCCAACATTTTTACGAGGGAGGAAAATAGCGTGAGTAATAAAAAATAAGAAAAAAAACAGAGAAATAAGAAATTTATATGAGCAATGGATATAAGCGTAAAAAGAAAAATAATAACAACTAGAAATGATTCTACATCCTGTACGGGGCGGTAAATCTCATAGGAAAACCCGTCGCTTCTACTATACGTAGCTAGTGAATTTTTGATCAAGTTTACTCAAAGATTATGAAGGTATAAGAAATACGCGGAATAGGTTCCTTGAAAAAAAGGCCCCTCCGGGCTACTTAACGAGCTTTGTAAAGACTTCAAGGGTTTTCTTCCCCCACTAAAGTATACCACCTTTGCCAAAATTTGTTGAACAGCACTACATCACGGATCGTATAGCAAAGAAGGGTGTTTTTATAACTGTGTGTGACGTTTCCGAAAAATTTAATACTTTCTGAAAATTTAAAACACCGGAAAAATATGAAATGAATAAAACTAACGGGAGAATCTGATCGGAGTATTCTACAGATGTTTCAAAACTCGACAAAGTTCGACGAGAAAAAGTTAACGGTAATTTTAATCGGGACTAAAAATTTATAACTTCCAATCGGTATGAAAGAAGCTTTTATTTTCGAGGTCAAAATCTACGTTCCGAGTCCTGGAAGATAATACGTAACATATGTAAATTCACCCTCTCAATTAGCGCTTTCGACGAGTCAACTAATTAGATTTATTGTAAGCCGTGTTAAGACGTACAAGAGAAAGCTGCGAGTAAGACGAAACCTCAAACTGTGCTACCGCGTAATTCATCATTCCTTAGAAAACCCTCAGATCTAAAAGCCGAGAGATATATAAATACATACATATCGTACTTATACGTATACCCAAGAACCAAAATTGGAATACGTGATCATATAATTAGGATTACCGGAAAATTTTCACGCTATAATAATATAATTTATAAGACGCGAGGTAATTGGAAAATATAATATTTTCCCACCGCATGTATTTCGATCCCACGCGGGGAGCTCACATTTCACAAAGCTGGCAAGGCGAACATTTTTCTTAGTTTAATTTTCATTCATTTTTCTTGATTTTTTTCTTCATCCGTTTGTTTTTTGTCTCTTTTTTTTCGCTTCTTTACTTTCCTTTTTACTCCGAGATTTTACGGTACATACCGAGAGCACATTAACGGTAATACAAAAGGACGGTGGAACAAAAAAAAAAAAATCTAGCATTTATAAATTACGCGAATATTTTGTTATTATTTTTTTTTTTTCGAGACGTTTACGTTATTACAGTTATTTTCCGACGCCGGGATCAGTGGAATATAAATTTTCTTACGGGGAATTATATGCGATGACATTTCGATCGGACGGAAGAGAAAGCGTTCTGCAGAAAAAACGAGCAATTTTACCTCCAATTCCGTAAAGGTGAATCAGGTCACATGATTTCGGTCGAAAGTTTTCTGCACCTCGCTTTTGATTCGGATCTTTAGTTTATGATAAAAATGGCCGTGAGTAATATCGTTTGAAACAAATCGAAGTGCGTTCAAATAGAAGCGCCACTTTGCGGTGTCAGCGATGTCAATTTCGCTGTCTACATTTAGGCGTAATTGAACGCATCGCAGCTATCAGTCTGGAAAACGAAGCTCTCTGATATGGTCCACCATGAAGCGTATGACAGTGTTGTGCGGAATGCAGAAGTAACATGAACCCAACGGAAATGCCTATCAATAAACGGACAGAACTCTAGAGAGAGTGACTGATTTTGAGTGACGATACTTCGTGGTTGTCGACAACAAAGCCCGGTAAATGTTTCGATCTCGTTGTACAATACGTTTCATTCCGCCGAAATTACATAGGTGCGAAGAGAGTGCAGAAAATGGTTTTCGAGTTTTGAGTGCAGTTAAACATTTTGAGTATGCTTATCAAATTGGGTGAAGTGCCGGATCAAATTATGGCTCAAAAATCTATTGAACTTTCACAATTGTCCCGATAATAACTTCGTCTTCCTACCTTTCTAATCTTTGAAATTTCTAATCTCTATCTTGATAAAAAGTCTTAAAAATCAAACAGAGTTTATCGTATCGGGGCATGATCGTTGGTATTGATAATTTGATGTCGATTACAATTTTTTAAGTGATTAAAATGCTGCGTTGACAAAACAAAACGACTCAAGTAACTATTATTCCGCGGAAAAAACTCGGGGATAGAACTTTTTTTTTGTACGCGCGCGCACTGAAAAAATAATCTACACAGCCGGATGCGGTCGAGAAACTTTTAATTGATAAAGTTCACGCGCGACTTTGTATACGTGGAGGTGGAACCATCTGAATGACAATAATACATGCATTAGTGGAACAAGTGATAATTATTTTTTATATGATTCATTCATTGGCATCCATGACATTCAATATATCAGGGGGAAAACTGTTGCTTCGAAACTTGGAAATCGGTTGAATTTTTTTTTATCTAGATTTAATTTAATTTAATTTAATTTGGTAGATAAAGAGATGATCTTGTTTTGCCTTGTAGATCAGATTATATATTTTAGTAGTTTTAATCAGCGCAGATTTAAGAGCAATATCGATAACAATCTTCAGATTTTTTCTGCCATACTCTTGTCTGATAACCATCATTCATCGTCATGAAATTACGCAAATGTATCGCAGATATAATAGATTAATTTTCTCGAAAAAGGAATGTGACGTACGCAAGAACTTCAGATGTTTAAATTCACAGATCGTAAATAGACGAGCATCGGCATGAAAAGTTGATTGTGTAAATAAGTATCGTTTCACCTTTCCAACGTGATTGTATATTTGGGCGACTTTTTATTCCAGGTTCGGAGCAATCGAATGAAAGTGAGTGCAGATAAAGGCTACGAACGGTGAGGGAGATCAACATGCGACGATTCGTCCTCCTCATCATTTTCTGGCTATGCGAAGGTGATCTTGGAATATCTTGTTCAAAGAAACATTCGCTTTAACATAATTTATCAAAATCCTAATATGTAATTGGCTGCAAATGAGATATCAAGAATAGTATAGGTACTCATACTCGTTCTCATTATTTCTTTGAAAAAAAAGACAACCCTCGGATTTTTCAAATATGAACACCGCTGACCGCGAAAATAATTCGTTACATCGAATCTAAAATCGTTGAGCGCAATATTTTTTTGTTTGCACACTAAATTCATCAGGTTTTTGTAGAGAAATATCAGCCATTGTATCACCACAATTGTTTACTGGTTGAAACTCTGCCAAAAACGATCATTCCGAGTGATTTGAACCTTGGTATTTTTCATTCTTTCTTCACAAAGAACTTATCGGTTCAATTTAGTCAATTCAGGATGATAATTTTGTATCAAGTTTCCGTTAGACGAATGAGTTCAAAGTCATATTCCCTGAATTTAGAGCTTAAATCAGATTTCTTTGAATTCCCAGCTGCAACATCGAGTCCCTGCATACCTCGAGATTTCAGAAATGGCGGAACAGTCTGCGTCTGCAATGCAACCTACTGCGATATGACCCCGGAAGTTGTCGTTCCGGAAACCGGTAGCTTCGTACGATACACTTCTAGCAAAGGTGGTTTGAGACTCGATGTTACGCAAGGTGTTTTTACCGGCGAATCGACCTCGGCTGACCAAATTATCGAAGTAAATCCACAAACGACTTATCAAAGTATATATGGATTCGGAGGTGCGTTCACGGATAGTGCTGGTATCTGCATTAAGTCTCTCAGTGCAGGTGCACAGGAAAATCTAATGAGGTATACTATTATAATCTCGAGCTACACTGTTACAAAAATGTCAGTAGTTTCAGGTAGTATGCGTGATTCAGAAATGAACTTTATAATTCCGATGATTGTTGCAGATCATATTTTAGTAAAGAAGGTAGCAACTATAATCTGGGACGAGTACCGATAGGCGGCACTGATTTTTCTACAAGAAAGTACACTTACGATGACGTTGAAAATGATTTACTGCTGGATCAATTCCAACTCGCCGATGAAGACCTTGTCTATAAAATTCCTTTGATGCAAAAGGCTCTGGAAATGAATCCTGAACTCAAATTCTTAGGAGCTGCCTGGAGCGCTCCACCATGGATGAAAACAAACAACGATTACACCGGATTTAGTATGCATTATAATAATGATCGTCACTATCAATTGTCTAGTCAAACTGCAACTGCTGCAGTTAAAAAAAAAAATAATTCGAAATTTGGCAGGTTTCCTACGAAAGGAGTTCTATCAGCAGTGGGCGGACTATCACATGAAATTCTTAGACGAGTACAAAAACTACGGACTCGAAATGTGGGCAATTTCCACGGGGAATGAACCGTCTAATGGCATAATACCAATAACTGGTTTTAATAGTATGGGATGGACTCCAGGGCAAATGGGCGAATGGGTTGGTGAAAATCTTGGGCCCACGCTTCGCAGAACGGAACATAAAAAAACTTTGATCCTTGCGCTAGACGATCAAAGATTCAGTTTGCCGTGGTATGTGAACAGGGTGTTCGCGAATGAGGCAGCAAGAAATTACACCGATGGAATCGCCGTACATTGGTACTGGGACAATATTATTCCCACATGGGGCGTAGACAGAACACATCGCAACTATCCTGAGAAATTCCTGATCATGACAGAAGCGTCGGTTGGTAAGTAATCAATATGATGTATCGAGATGTTGATGAATTATGCCTACAAGATTTCTTTCACTTTGTATTTCTACGCAGGCGACCGACCTTGGAATTATCCGAAGGTACTCTTGGGATCTTGGAAACGGGGGGAAAAGTACGTTATGGACATAATAGAAGTAAGTAGATTAATGTGCGGATATAAATCAAAGTAAAATAATTATGGGAGTGTTCTACCAGTAATGAAATATTTTCTCGTTCATCTCTGAGAATCTGGAGCACTGGGTGACTGGATGGGTAGACTGGAATCTAGCCCTAAATGAACAAGGAGGCCCTAACTGGAAGAAAAACTTCGTAGACTCGTCAGTCATCATTAACGCTGATGATGACGAGTTTTACAAACAGCCGCTGTACTACGCGATCGCACATTTCAGCAAATTTATACCGCGGAATTCAGTGAGGATAGACATCAGTCGAAGCTCAGGGTCTGTCAAATCCGTGGCCGTCAGGACACCAGAAAATAATACGGTCTTGGTGCTGTACAATAGGTGAGAGCAATTTTACGCTAATTATTCGAAAATCAAGTGACTTGTGGCACAGAATGCGAATATTATTTCGGTACGTATTCTTCTCTGTTTCAGACTCACTAAACAACAAAGTGTGAGCATTAGGGATCCAGAAAGAGGAAACATTAACCTAAATTTGCCGCCGAAATCGGTTCACACTATTGTTTATAAATAGTTACGATCTGTGATTGAAAAATGTTAAAAAAAATCAATAAATCGTTGTTGTGAGTATTCGACTCGATGTAGGAGACCAAAAATAAGAGGAGGCAGTAAGATGGTTGGCTTACGTGAGTGTATTTAATGGTATAGCAAAATTTCAATTTACGACAACACTATGAGGGAATTGCTCAAGGATAATAGGTTTTCTCCCACTTATTTTTGCTTCTTGGTCCTTCCGGCCTTAAGCATTTAGGTATATACCGTGGCAAATGGTCATCGTATGTCCTAGACGTGTGTCTGTAACCATATTCCCATTTCTTTCGTTTTTTATCCATGAATCGTGTATTGAAATCGATCTTATAAATCTTCTCCCAATGATCGACTTCCTCTCTTAGGCTAAAAATTTCAAGAGTAAATTATAATGTAATTGGAATTCACGAGAACTTTTCATATGTTCAAGCACATAGTTCGTATCTACTCACAAGTGTCTTGGCCTGTTGGAGTACATGTGCTTAAAACGTTCCTCGAGCCATTCTCTTTTCTTCGGATCTTTTATATCTGCAATTTTTTGCTCCGACGTACCAAGATAAGGTTTCATATTGACGCCTTCCCGCTTTTGCGGTACATTTGCGTAAAATTTGATTAATGTTTTTAATACATCATCGTTCAAGCCAACTAGCTTTCCATCCTCGATTTCTTCAAAGAGCTTCATAGATCCTGTAGTCCAGCACAAGTTCCTACGGGGATTTTTGTCGACATGCTCAGAGTTCACTAACGTCGTATTCAATTGGTATGCATAGAGTGACCATAATTGACCATTGGTTATGACAGTTTGTGTTAATAAAGGATACGTCAAATCCGTGAATGTGGAAAACCCTAAAAATTCCAGGAAATGTCTAATCAACTGTGTCTCCAGAGATCACTTTGCAATCAAGTCATCAACACCGAATATCTTACCTTGATAATAGGCTTGAGAAAGTAGCCAGCTGTATGAGGCGTATATAGCTTGTACATTAAGGGCTTCATCATCATCTTTGAATGTAGGCAATCTCTTGTCAATGTGGTTTCGATGGTGGAATGACAAGAGTCCAAATTCACTTGGATCTCCAGGCCAAAAGCCGGGTATGCTAGTTCCATGAACATATTTGAATTCGTATCCCAAAACTCTGGGATCGAATCTAAATTCGGGAACTATGAATACTGGGTTTTCTGATTCACTGAGGCTAACAATTTCTCTTAGAGGCAGATCATGTCTGAGTTGGAGGATTGGATCACCTTTATATTGAACCCTAGTATCCACAGGATCATTTGCATAATCCTTCAACCATTTTATTGATTCTTTAGCTTTTTGCACAGTTTTCGGGGGTTCGATTCCACCTGCAAACCAAAAGGCTTCGACACGTGGTTTGTCATCAATTTGAGCCTCCAG
Organism: Athalia cordata; assembly: GCA_963932425.1. Taxonomy (NCBI): domain Eukaryota; kingdom Metazoa; phylum Arthropoda; class Insecta; order Hymenoptera; family Athaliidae; genus Athalia; species Athalia cordata. The sequence continues at coordinate 29,107,677 of OZ010626.1, read as the reverse complement.
CAGGTGAGGTAAATCGGAGGCTAAGGTAGTAAGCAAAATTCTGTTGATTTGACGTACAACTGCTTCTACTGGTGCATTGATCGATACCTCAGGATCTTTTTTAGACAATGCTTCTAATTCCTGCTCTCTTCTGTAATGAGGTACAATGGACAATAAGCAATCACGAATAAATGGATGGATAAGCTTATGAAAACCCAATACATACTTTCGAAAAGTGTATTCTAATAACACAGCCTCCTCTATTTGTTTTTTGATTTGTTGTAATATTTCTTCCACCCTCTCAGGAGCCATAACACGATCATAGTATTTAGGGAGCCCCGGCTCTTGAATTAGATGAGTTCTGGTAATGAACTGTGCGAGCGATTCTGAGTTGTACGGTATGCTGTGTTCGGTCAACATGAGAGATTTCCATCCGTAGTAACGGGGCATATTTATCTTCATCAGTTTTTCTTCTACGGTATTCAATTTGTTTATTTCTTCATGCCAAGCCTGGTGTCTTCTTTTCTCTTTGGCTTTAAGCGAAAGATCCAAAATTGGTGGATACTGTGGTGGATCAGAGTACTCCTCTTGTTTTGCCACAACAGAATGAAGTCGTTTTCCTTCTCGAAATAACGTCGACAACCTCACGTACGATCGAGGGTTCACTCGCATCAGCGACATGTTTGCACTTACTTTAATAAACGGATTAAACAATAGTTAACTATAATAAATACCGACTCACCATTTTGACCTAAAATACAGAGAGGTTAAGTGCCCGATAGCCCCGGCCAAATACGTGAGCCAAGTACAGGTTAGGCAGGTTAGAGCGCACTGGCTACAGAGCAACGGATTCTCGTTGGACCGCGCATAGGGACTTTAGCTACAGTAACGTAAAGCGCTACTATTCTTGGCTGTAAAAATAGCTAAGAGATGGCCGCATCGAAATTCGGCAGCGCTACTCGACAGGTAGTGTCCTCTGCAATCTGTACTGAAGAAATGATGAACATTTTACCATTGATTTACCAATGATTTTACTCTCTAAAGAGAGATCAATCAATTCAGACAAAGATGGCAATAGCATTAAAAAACAGCGGGATCTTATTTGAATTTTTTAAAATATTTTGAAAATTGTTCAAGAAGTTTCTAGTCTAGGCTTTATATTATTCAATAGTCTAAAAATTCGTCAAAAGATTGAATAGATAGAGTGAATAGATTGATAGAATTTAAACCAAACACGTATCTTTAACTTAGGAATCCAAATCCGGCGTCTGAATTAATCTAATTCTGAAAATCAAGAAGTTGACGCGTCTCCATCTTCGTCAATAATTTTTCAACAACATCAGGTCCATGCGCATTCGATTTTTTGCCGAAAATTCCATGAAGTAATCACATGGCTGCAAGGCTTATGCGAATAAAGTAAAATTGGTTCTTTTTTTCTTTCATTAATGAATGAGTAGACTTTCTATTTAGCTTTTTTTCTGCCTGAAAGAAATTTTTTTCACACTCGTGCCAATGAAAAAAAAAATATATATCAAATTCACTACCCGCGGAGCGCTCGTGGAATTTGTAAAAATTTAAGCTGTCGCGAACACCAAACAAGCTTACCTTTTTCTTTTTTTTTGGCTGGAGTGAAAAAGAATTTCAACTCTGTGTCTGTCTCCTCGAATTGAGAGAGACTTCACTGAAGTTTTACCCAAAAAATATTCTCTCAATTAATCTGAATACAATTTACCCAAAACTTTCTTCTTAAAGATCTTTCAAAATTTTCGGCAGGTTTTATTTTACAAAGTCATGTAGTGTAATGCACAATAAATTTACTCACGCCACAGGTGCGCGATAGGCTGAATAAATTTATATCCAGCTCTTGCTACACCATAGATGCCTTTACTTTGGTTACACGGTTATATCTTGTCTCATCGATTTTCAACGCCAGTTTAATGAACCTTTGTCGCAAATGGTTTATTATCAGCATGAAAATCGCTATGTTTGAATAAAGGTTAAAATAACAATGCTTATAAATATAGCGTCCTCGGTGTCATTAGTGGGAACGATATTTTTATCTATAATTTGTTTTTTTATCACCCTATCTGTAACATGAACAAAAAGAAGTTCAGTTGGAACTTTCATATGTAGATTTTGAATATGAACGAGTTTCCTTCGATGTTAAAAACTGTTATAATGTTGTTATATTCTTAAAAAGTGGAAAAAGACAAGGTCCCACCGAGATTTGAACTCGGAACGCTGGATTCAGAGTCCAGAGTGCTAACCATTACACCATGGAACCCACCCTCTGACAAAAACTCCATTCAACCCCCGTCGTAAGGGGCGAAAACAACCCGGCAATATAAATTTGCATATATTTATGCTAACTCATTTTACACACTTGCAACAATTATTATCTAGAGTAGGATTATAAGCACTAAAAGAGTACTACATATAATCAATTTTTATTTGCTCAATGATCAATCGTCATTAAATTTGAATCGTTATAGATATCCAATGTCTTCTGGTAATTTGATATCGAATATAACAAATGACAATCACATTATATCATGATCCAATTGCCATCACACCAATTTATTGGCTGTCATCAATTCGATATTGTTATTTACAATTCTATAATTGGAGCTTCAGGGTGACCACTGCAAACACTAAGTGTAGAGGTCAGATTGTCGGCTGACGTACGTATGCTAACATCGATTTATCGCTCCCATATCTTTTTTACGACGATGTGCAAGCAACGTCGAAGGTTATTTCCTAGTTTTCATGTACACAGAAGATTTTTCTTCTTTATCCGTTTCGAAATTCTGTGAAAATTAATGTTCTCGAGAGACTGGTCGCCGACCTAATTCCTGCCGTTTAAACGGAGTCCCGAGCCATTGGTAGAAACAAAATTACATATTTTCGAGTCGTTAAAAGCTCCTCTTTTCCTTTATACTACATCATGGCAACAATTTTGAAGATTTAATTGTCGGTGGATAACGACCCAGCTAATTTCGGCAGCGTCGTATCGTTGCCTATATTAAGAGAAATTTATACTCACAGGTAAAACATGAATGAACGAGTCCCAAAGAGTGTTACTAATTTAGCGTCTCTAATTGATATTACGTACCTACGTCTAAAGACTTTGTCTTCATTGTCGAGTCGCATCTACTTGACCCTTATTTTCTAACCTTTTGAGACGCAAAACTCTATCCGGTTTAGAATTATATTACGACCTCGAGTACCATGCACTCGTGCTAGGAACATCAAATTTTACTGAAAAACTTTTGTCTTACGGATCACGTGATCGGGCGAAAATCCGTTCATGCGCTTCGATTTTCAAAGTTCGATATTTGTTATGTAGAATCAAATTCTTTTATAACGTATCAAATAGTGGGAGGCTTTATTCTAATTTTATTTCTCCTTCTTTATCAGCCTTTTACTTTTCACGTTATAAGAGATGTTGAGGAGGACCACCTGTACGATTTCGTCCTTGTATTGAACAGACAGAAACTCTAATGGACTCGTTCAAGTTGCAGTTGGTAATTTTAAAGCTTTGATGTTATTTTCAATGGGGTTACGACGTCGTGACATTTTTTGCGGTAACTTCATTGGTGCTTTTTTCAATTTTGTCTTCGCAGTTTTTTTACCTCTAGAAGTATAAGAGGTGGGTAGCAAGTTATCGCGTGACCTCTGTGAACAGTATTGCCAATGTCTTGCGATTCGTGGTTTTTTTTTATTGTATCAACAGACATCGATCGTAAGTACACGGTGATAAGATTTGACGATTGATTCTTCGTCTCTATAAATCATCACTGACAACTATCCACTTCGTCGATTAGCGTCATTCCTACTCAACACGAAGTCCTGAAATTAGTGACGATAGAGTCAATGTTGAATGTGGTCGTTTATTTTCTCTCAGCATGCCACCCGTCCGCGCGTCGCGTCTTATAGTCGTATGGAACATGTGGAAGGCACTTGCAATCTTCAATGCCAAACCGAAAGAGGCGACGTGCTGCATGAAAAAGAGTTGAGTTTGAAACAGGGAGATGAAGAATATCTGGATGGGCGCGAGAGGTGAGTGATGATGAAAAAAAAAAAATTAAAAAAATATACGGCGAAAGAGAAGAGAGCTTTCGCCCGGTCAAGTTGAGGATGAGACCAAGAAGAGAAGTGGGAAGAGGGAAAGGCGCGAGAGTCGATGCCTCATCTTGACGCCAAAAATAGACCCTAACCGTACCCAACCACTACAAGTTGAAAATATACCAACACGCCCAGAGCAACTCGCTCTTCTTTCCCAAAGCTACGACGATCGCAGGAGGGAATTATGTTTTCTATGTCTTCCTTAATTATATCGACAGGGTTAAATTTTTCAGAATCTCGTATACCTCCGGGTTTTCATAGCGCAACAGCAGCTGTGTCCTCATAAACCAACTGACAATACGCGAATTTACGTCACAACTTTTAAATATATAATTCACTGAATTAGTTACAAAAAAAACAATTTCTTTCCTGAAACTCAACCGCGACAATATGGTTCCTGATTAACTGCACCGTCGAGCTGGTCTAACAAGATTTAACTGCAGTGCAAGTTAAATAACTGATATTTTGCGGTGAAACGAAGTTTGATGGAAAAAATAAAAATCTTAAATGTATTTAAAAGCTACTAAGGAATTCTATCAAAAAGTTTAGTAAATTTAACCTTAAGTCAAGGGAACAGCTGCCGGTGACGGAATTACTGAAATAATTTAATAAACCATCCTTTGGGTACACATCAGGCAAAGTTCAATTCAATGTTGCATATAACTTCTTTCCAATATAGGGGTGAATACCATTTAAATAGGCAAAAAGAAATTTTCAGAGAATTTCTTCTCATGAAAATGGAAGCTGAATATATATTCGACCATGACTTTTTTAAAAAGAAAAAAAAATTGTCTTTGATTTTTTTTGTTTCTCTTGTCGAAAAATATTCACTAATTTTCAATTATTGTCAAATTACGTTTACTGCAGGAGACATTTGGAATCCCTTTCGATTTTTGTTTTCGACATTTTCAATGCCAGTGAACCATTTTTCAGAAGTACAATGTGACCACCAAATTGCAGCTGTTCCCATTTACCCTACTTTACGATAAATTAGGGGTAATCTGGTAACTAGAAAGGTCAGAGACTGACCTCTACTCCGACGATGAAAAAAAAAAAACGTAAGTGCCGATTTCATGTACGTATTTGTTGTTGAAAATTCAAAAATTCTAGAATAAAAATACGTTGATTTTACGCCCATAACAGCTCGCGACCCTGATGATTGAACGAGTAAATATGTACCAATTTATAGACATCTATATCGAGTCTATGCAGCATGTGCTTCGGTGTGCACCAATCTCCGTCTAATTACGAGGTTATATAATTACTGGTAAACCACTGGGGAAAATTGCTGTAATTCCATCTAGTTAAAATAAAACTATGCGAACGGACGTAAAACACCGCGGATTTCTGTGCTCATAACTATCTCAAAAAACTAGAAAACTTTTTTGTTTTAATTTCACGAACCATTGCAGTAACCAACGAGTGAATGTGCCATGAAAAATCAGATGAGAATTTCCGAAGAACAAAACTTCTAAACGCTATGATTTTCAAATGCGGGAGATTCAAATTTGACCAATATAGCATTTTCGAAACCGGAAAGTTTAGGGTGTGGTTGCCGGTGCGCGTCGATTAGAGAAACCAGAAGCAAGTCGCGATCGGTGAATTTTAAATCTGTGGCCGCACTTTCGAACTTTGATGGTGAAGATTATTTCATTATTTCTGAATAAAAGTGCTTAACGTCAATCGAAAAAAAAAGAAAACACAAATCCGCATGACCCACAGTGGAGGTTTCTTATATTCTAAATTAATTGGTGCAATTTATGGTCTTTAAAGGGCTTTTTTCGAAGCTAATCAACGCGTTTTGATGCACTTTTTGTTTTGAACGACGGTAATTCTGCCTTTGGATGGCATGAGGATGAAGTCGTGTTGAACATTCGGTGCGTATAGTATAGGGATGTGTATTGTTCTGGCTGATTGCCAGGGGTTGTACGAAGTGCGCCGGGCGGGCACGACGCCCGGCGTCGCGACGCCGGTGTATCACGGATCTTGCGCCGCGTCGTCGGTCGGTTTAGTATGTCGCGAAAGCTAACGCGGTATTCATCGCGGAGTGGCGATAGCCGTACGATAAATTTTTAAATAAAAATCTTAAAAATGTGAAAATTAATTCAATTTATTTACACCTTAATGAATCTAGTGAATAGCAAATGTGACACGGTTTGTCCTCAAGCAATAAAAAATTTCACTATTTCAAAAAATCTTCCACTTAGCCCAACCTTACATTCGTCAAAGCTAATCAAAGTACTTAGATATGAAGCTTTCAAAAAAAAATTTTTGACCACCTATATAGCCCGATATCTTGAGTCCACCTCACTATATTCCTCGAAATTCTCACCCTCTTGTAACGAAAATTTTGGTCAAAATTAGGGGTGAGAAACTTGACCTTACACCGAAAGTTTCCCTGTTGTTTTATCACCATCTCTCTAGGGAGTCTCGCGTGCTCGTTGCTGTCGCAGAGTTTTCGAACATATATATGTATATGTAATATGTAGATATAGTGAAGTGGTTTGCTCACCGTAGCTTTCGTATACCTACCTATACTATGTCTGTGTGTATAGGAATGAACGTGGAAACTTTATTACTATAAAAGCAAAGAGACATGAGGTTAAAGGGTGGTCTAGAATTAATCCAAAGCTAAAATAGCTAACAGTCCTCAAACAAGTTCTTGTCTACATTAAGGGTTATGGTTAACAAGCATTCCCGAATATATTTCAGAAAGTTGCACCGTTATAATTATGGTTTTGTTTCGTATCAATTTTTTCTGTGAAACCCTACGGCCCATGAGTACAACGTGCCGCTAATTTTCAAGAACATATATCGGGTAAGACGCGGGGAATAAATTGCCGAAAATTTGTCTTACAATTTTATCATTATCATTATAAGATTATTATTGGTATTATTAGTTTGTTTTTTATTTTTGTTTTAACGTGTATGCCGGGCGATGCGCAACAAATCTGTCTGAGCGGGATTTGAAAATAAACCTCGTGATTCAGAAAAATAAACTAGATCACTCCAAATCTGAATCTTTCTTGGAATAATTATAAAGTTTCCGTATATATATCTTCATCATCTAAATACTTTGAACTCCTTACCCAAAGTACGTTTCTCGAGAATTGAAGAAAAAAATATATGTACACGTATTTCTTATTATCGTATTCTCGTATACATTGAGCAGGCATATAATTTTCATTTATTTTAGAATGTGAAAATAATAATGGACAGCAACAGGAAGAGGAGAGAAAATTTCGACTAAAATATATGTTACATAACATTGTCCCCATTCGTGAGTTCGTATATATTTAAATATAAAAAAAAAGCACATACATTTCATGAATAGAAAAAAGAAGCCAAAGTTATGCTGAAAATTCGTCCCGCGGTCACCACAACCGATCAGTTGTGGTGAGTTTATTTATTTTTTTTCAAAAGTGAAGATCATTCTGTGGAGTGTTAACTAGTATCTGAACAATTGTTCGAAAAACGGCGTCAAGGTGAAGCGACACGCGTCGGTAAAACACCACCGCAACTACCAGGCGGAAGCTGCGGTTGAAACGGAGATGGCGGACGACGTTCTCCAGAGGAAAGGCCGTTCGGCCTCGATATGCGCCCCCGGTTTCTCAAGCATGGAACAAATGTTGGGGGCAATTCCTCCCTCGGGAGTTTTAAAAGACGGAAACGGTGGGGGTGGAAACGTGGGTGCCACTAGCGGGAATGGATGCGGTACCGGAACTCCGGAAAATAGTACGCCGACTAGAAAACGACGACCTGCGACGAGGTCCCAAAGTGCCAGGGTCTCAGGGGCGAATAAAAGCATCAGAAGAAGAGCTGCTGCGCAAGGTAAAATCGCCACAGATAATATATTGCCGAAAAAAAATAATATGCCGCAGAATACAATCAAACACGATACTCGAGACGACGAAGCGATTGTTTCTATTGAGATTTTGGTCTCTTGGTAATATGACCGAAGATATTCCTGGTACCTAATATATATTGGGATAAATTCCTGACATCTATTTAGCGGAAATTCGAGGGCTGATATTTTCTGTCCGCAGCCCCTCGCGTAAGCTTATAACTTTATCGAGATAGGGTTTATCCTTCTAATAAACAAGTTTAGAAGATGGGGATCTTTTATATAAAGTTTTGTGTTCCTCGGCCCGATGCCACGTCGATCCCGCGTCGATCCCATGCGAAAATTTTCTATCTTATTCTCCTTAACCTTTCGTCTGCGACCTTCAATTTCGGATCTTTCATGAATTCAGAATGAGTCGAAGTCTCCGAAGTGTTCGACTTTTTGGGAAAATCGGTTAAAAATTGGTATCGCTTTTCGAAGTGTCTCCCATAAATCGTCCGTCAGTTGATAGAACTCAAAAGGTTGAAACTCAAGTTTTTAAAAACCTTCAAATTATTAGATCAAAATTTCTAACGTAACGAAAAAAATCATGTAGGGTGCATAGTAGACGGAGGGTTATGTAAACTTCACATCGCGTGGTACTACTTGGTTTGTAGGTGAGATTGAAGTCGACTGAAATAATCTGAATTGAGGAATTGATTATCATCAGTGATGAGAACCGACTTCAAATTCACAAAAAGAAAAAAGGTAAAGCATAGCGTTTATGCAGACAATAACGAAACAGCCAGACAGAGAGAGTTTAAAAAATTGCTTTCGCCTTTTTTTCCTTAGAAATTATACATCAGACCGTTGAACGATAATTATTGGTATTTTAAGAGTTGAATTTCAGCGCCCAGAAGATTGCAGTAAGTAGGGGAGATTCTCATTAAACTCACGATGGAATCTTTCTCTATGAATCTCGCGTGTCTTTTATCTTACGTGCACCTTACGAAAAAAAAGTTTAAGTTTAAAGTTTGCTTGATATGACTTTTCATTCACAGAAGTCTACTGTGCCTACAGTCTATAGGTCCCCCTGAACATGTTATGCTAAATTCTAGATCGTGCCTCGGTCTTAATTCGACTCACCCCCTCTATATGGTCACATGATTCACGAAAATAAAAGAAACGTTAATCGCGCCTACTCCGTGAGACTCGTATAATACTCAAGTTTATCGTATATTCGGCACGAAAATCTCATTCGAAAAATATATTTCAGGTCAGCGTTAATATATTAGGGTACAACATAGATATATACATATCGTTGTAACCAAACAGAATATTCTAGCGAGAATTTAGTGGAACGTCAAACGTACATTTTGGTCGAAAATCTAATTTTAAAGTAATTCGATTTGTGTTCTTTCTCCCCAAAATTATTATTGCATAAGCGGCTGTATATTCGCAGATGCGGGGAGGATCAACGAAAATTTTCCTGAACTCTTGCCGATATTACGTGATATCCTGCCGGAGTTTTATCTTCGAGGACTCGCGGATACGCTCCTGCAAAAAACCCTCCCGATGTATAAAAAAAAATAAAAAAATAAAAAATAAAAAAACTTCTTGAGTCAGTTCTTTTCATCCGCTATATACCTACCTTTGATCTATATCTTCTCACCATCTTGTACGCGTTATACCATGGCTGCGCCCTTCAACAGATATACAGACGTATGCGGTTGGCCTTGGGATCAATCGAGATCAAATCAGGACGCGATAAAACGGAACAATGTGGTTTAGTTTCGCCGTGCAAAACGCGACAGCAATTCACCAACTCTGGAGGCTAGATCGGTAGAAAAAACTAGAAGCGGGGGGGAAAAACATGGAGGAAATAAAAGGATGAAAAATCCAATGGTGCGAATCTACGCGTATACGCGTCGATTTAATTGATATTGTCATTTAACTCCGATTGAGCTGTCGATTGATCAGGTCAGAGACATAGAAAAAAAGTATACAAAACGCATAGATACAAACGAAAAAACGTGATAAAGTTTCACGTATATACGTGGATCAATTTATTCGTGATTGAAGCAAAAATTTTTCATCGAGAATTTAAGGGCAGGTCAATTTACAGAGCGGTTGAAAAATTGGAACGAATTTTTGAACAGTATAACGCTATGTTCAGAAAGGTGCTCTGTAAATAATCTACAGAACTGTACACAGGGAATTTTCGATAAGACAAAGGGGGGATAGAACAAACAAGCAAACGATGTCGTTCGCGGTGTTGTCGTTTTCCAATATAATAATAACAATAATAATATACGATATCTTCTATATCTTCTCTATACATATACAAATAGAGGGATCAACATGCGCCGCCAGGGGAAAAGAGAGATCAACCACGAATCTACTCGGTGCGAATTATTCTTGACAATGCGTACCGGTAAATAGAGATTAACTCGAAATGCCTGGTTTAATTCACGGTGTAGATACAAAACTTTTAACACGTAGAATCAAGAATGGAAAACACGCAGCCGTAATACACAGACCACGTAGGTTGTACACACACAGCTGGTGGATGCTTCCTGTTGGAGTTAAATGCAAATTTGTACGAGCAAACTTTGATCAAGCGGTGAAAATTAGGGTTAATTCTAATTCCCGACAAATAAACAACCCGTGATATCACTGAAATAAATACTCGGATTATCCGTCAAAATGGCACGGCCATAGCTTTCATTTTATTTCAAGTATTCATGATCTGGTCGGAAACACAAAAAATAAAAAACGATCCATGTATAGAGTTGAGGATATTTAAGTAGAAATTATATTTAATAGAATTCTGAAAATTTGGAACTGTGTAGCGCAGTGCAAGTACCGTACAACGTTTCAATTAGGTAGCGTATATTTGTCACGGAACGCAATTCACGAGCATCGATCAAGTTATTAACGAGTCAGTTGATTCGGAGCGGTATATGTGGCTGACCCTTTCCAGGAAATGACTAAACCGCAGCCGGAATTCGAATTGTGTGTCATGATTTTTTGGAACCTCAATTATATATGTATATAGGCAAGTTTCGGAATTCACTTGTGCCGCACCCCAGAATGGTTCCAAATCATAAAAAAATATCTTTGAAAAATATAAGGATGCTTGAAACTCATAACACTGGACGCTCCAGACGCGAAAAGATTTCGATTGTTACTCAAAACCCGTCTTTTTTTGTTGAGTCATAAGGAGAATAAGACTAAAGAGTAGGAGAACCGTTCTAGGGGGCGACACAGGTGAAATTCAAAACTCTCCAAAAAATGACGCACTCTAATAATACACGCATGCATTAATTTGCTGTCTGACAATTATTCCAATTTAGCTGCGATTCATTATATTCGAACGAATAATATTTGACATCGTGTCATTTTGGAGTGACCATATTATATTCCTAGCGCACAATTCATGAACAATTGTTATATTAATAAATGCTACTCATGCAGACTTTTGAATTCATCGAAACGTAATTCACGGGACATACTCCAATTTCGGCCGGTAAAAACCGAAACAAAAAACTCCATTGCCTGCATTGGTTTCGCAAACCAAAATTGTCTTTGACCTTTTTTGCGACACGTGAAAGTACCTATATGAAGGGTGTTCATACAGGGAGAAATTGGAAAACCATTTTTTTCCGCCTGACTTTCAATTGATTCGATTCGATTTAAATCAACTCTATATATTTTTCGCTTCCGGTTCATTTCTCGTGTGTATTTAAGCTTTCCATACCGTTTACTCTACATTTAGCATGTATATGTATACAACGATTCAACGATATTTTTTCTTCGTCATTCGCTCCGAACTTTTATCTTGAGATCCGTACAGCCAGATATCTTTTTTACATAAAAATACATCATGTCCGAATCAGAGTCCTTCGGAAGAAAATTATAAAATTATTCAATCGAAATTTTACCCCCCACCGCAGCTACCGCTGGCAAGATATAAGTTTAAAGAACAAAAAGAAAACCAAAAAAGAACAGAAAGAAATCACAATCATGTTTGTGACGAAAAGTATTCAGAATATTTGTAATTCTATGGAAAATTTCAAAGTAATTCTGATCGATAAAATGACGGTCATGAACGCAAGTCAAAAGCTTTTTGTTGCTTTTTTATGTTTTTTGTCTGTATTGCACCTCCGTAAAATAATTTGATGGTTGAGCTTTTGCTCTTGTTGTCCTCTGAGCTTGATTTCTTGAGATAAATGTGACGCTGCAAAAAGGGAAACACGTATGTATAATATATTATGTACACGATGTATGTAATATATGGTCTTGCATGGTTTACATAAGGGTGTTCTTCTTGTCGAGAGGTGAAGCTGGTTTCGCGGGGTAGGATTCCTCTGTTACCATATTCTAATTTTTTATTCAAAAGTCCTACCAGGCTTAAATTCATTATTAAAATGTAAAGTCCTTTTTGCGAAAGGGGCAGGACACCGATGAATGTATATTATGTCGTTATTAAATTCAGTTTTCGATTCACTCAACATAAAATTAAAAAAAAACTTTATTTCTATTCATATAATAACATCAGATCCTCAGCACTATAATTGTTTCGTTCTCTCTACTTCCATTCCGACTACATTTAATTAAATTGTAAGAATTCGTATGAATTTCCTTTGAAAGCTCTCCTCATAATTACATAATACGATGCATCGGGTCACGTTTGTATCACAAAATGAAAAAAAAAATTTCAATCCCCTTCGCGCGGCTGTCTGACCAATGGAATCTTTCAATCGCGAGAAATTCCATACATCGACAGCAGAATCTATACCCTACACTGCTTTTGATTTCTCACATTTTTCCAGTTGAAAAAAAACAAGAAAAAAAAAAACAAGTTTCTCATTATTTCGTATCAGAGATGAAATCGAGTAGCGAGTCTGCAATGGAAAGCAGCTGAGAAAAATTAATCGGGTTACCGTTCTGCAAGTAGAGAAAAAAAAAAGTAGAAAAGTATAAAACAGATCCATCAAAGATTCAGATAATTTTCACAGACCATTTATTTCACAGAAAAATAATTGAATAAATAAATAAAGTTCATATTCTGCAGTAGATCGTATGTATATATACAGTCTTTGATCGTATATGACACAAAAGTAGGTATACGGGTGAGAAACAAAAAAACAAAAAAAGACGAAAACAAAATAAAAATAAAATAAAATATACGATCGAACCCGTCGACTCGAACAATGTCGATCGTTTTGCTCTATCCTCGTGAAAGTTTCGTCGAATCGACTTTTCTCTCACAGAGGATTTTCGTCAGCTGGGCTTCTCGAGCCGTTCGCGCGCTGTTTTAATGCCGTTCGTATAGAATCGCTGAATAATTTGACGCTAAAATTTTCACCAGCTTTCGTCTTTTATCTTATATATATATATATAATATAAGCCAGAGCCTGTATATAGCCAACGTTGAAGGACCTACGCTGATATTTGATTTGATTTCTTCATTATATATATTTCCTAATTTTTTTCTCCGTTTTGCAATATCTTGCACCAGGTCTTCGGGTCCCAAGAAAACGTAACTGAACGTCATTTATATACTTTTTAGTAATCTTGATATGGCTGTCAAAAATTGATCGTGTTTTTTAAACAATTTTAAGCCACGATGGTTTTCATTCAATTAATTATCCTTGCGATGCACCCTTACGAAGTGAAACTATGTACCATGTGTCCCAGCGTTTACACTGCAGTATATTTGGTTGCCTGTCGCAAGGCGCTCGGCATAACCGGTCACAGGGAGCTGACGGATCTGGCGAAGCAGAACGTGCCCTTTTTGTTGGCTCGCCGAAACCGGTTATGCCGAACGCCTATTGGCAGGCAACCAAAGATACTGCGGTGTGAACGCTGGGACACAGGGTATACGTATCAGACGAAGTAATCCTTTGAAGCTTTTGTAAATCGAATTTCATATTTAACAGTTATAATGAGATAGCAAACTTTTGTTTTCAACAGCCGCTGCACAACATCAGCATCAGGAAGCGAGCGTAAAATCAGCTCATTGTAACAGTGAGCCGCGATTATCTGAGAATGAAGTTAGTCCTGGCCTCAGACGTCGCGGAAGTCGACGTGGGCAGAGTATGCATCACACTCATCATAGAAAAAGCGCCGCATTTCTTGACGTCCCAGACTCATCTAATCAACAACCGCAACGAGAAGAAGGAGAAGATGAGGATAGCTACAGACTCCGCAGTTTCAGCCTCACTAGCAAGGGTGAGTTGAAAAAAAAAAAAAAACACAAAAAAAAGAAATTTTTTTAAATCACCCCCTTTTATGTTTCCACGTTAGGTTTTGAAGTATAATATACGATTCCCTGATGGAGTGCGTACTACAGTTTTTTTTTTGCTGTTTAGTTCAATACCACTTTGCACGTATCGGATTATCGATTTTCCAACTTCAATGAGAACTTTGTCAAGTTCGTTTTGGCGTTAGGTATTGGCCAGGTCATTGATTTGGCTTTTTAATGTCACGTGATAGCGCGATCAATTTAGCCACCGCGCCGTAGTGCGAAAGGGGAGGTAATCGTTGTCACTATTTAATATCGTATGACGTGTCCGTGGGAATCGGCGAAGAGTAGTTCGGATTTCCCATATAATTTTCTTTTCATGAACGACGTTGGACGGCAACGACGACGAGGACGACGACGGGGGCGGAGTTGAATGTTCTTTGTCGTCACTGAAAAAGGGAGTTTCAAAACGCTTTGACGCGTGCCAAAAAGTCTTCGGCTTGACTGACGCTGTTGAATGGGGGGGAAAGAAAATGCGTCGAATTAGATAATCGAAGGGAACCGGAAGCGCGAGAATATTGGGATGGACCGCAATTCGCCTTGTGTATAGGATTTCTACTACGGTGAACATTGAAAGTTCATTGTACAAAGCCTAACAAATTGAGACGCTAAAAAATTTCTTCCAGTCAAATCATACACTTTTATATTCGTGGCGCGAAAACAGCTGCTCAAATTTCGCGTATTTACCAATGTAATTTTATTTTTATCTCGTTTTTTTTTTTTTTTTTTTTTCTATTTTTCATTAAATCGAGCAGCTCGTAGTTGGAAATAAGATTTTCGGAGATTCCTTTTAAGTCTGAATAGAATAATTTATGACGTACTTATGTATTTCTCTTATGCGCGGCGTTGGAATTCTTGGTGCCATCTCATGCTTGCTCGCGAATAATTCTTCCAAACTCGAATGTAGCGTAAAGGATTTAAATACATGGAGACTATTTCACTGGTTAGCTAAGTTACACTAAAATCTGTCTTCGGTAAAACCATCAAGACGTTTCGAGTCTCTGAAGTTGTTTTGTTTATTTTTCTTTTCTTTTATTCTCTTTTCTTTTCGTTTAGTTATTTTCGGTGTTACACCAAGTTGGTCCACGAGATACTGCAAGATGGGAGGCAATTCGAACGCACCACGCGCGCTCGTCAAATTTAAACTACTTCAGATTTTTGAGGTCGAGGATTTGTGTGATGCGTAGTCACATAAATACCCCTACACGCTGCTATAAATATTATACTACTAGTTTTTAAATCTCACAATAAACCATTTTTTTTTTCTTTCTCCATCTCACTATATATATTCATCCATAATAGATCATAAACATTTTCTATCGTAAACAATTCTTCCATCTACCTATAAAAGAATTTTGAAAATTTTTTAAATTTCATTCTCGAAACATTTCAAATACTGGTAAAAATTGCGAATTGAAAGCTGAAAAAGAAATAGAGTCAAAAAAAAAAAAGAAAAAAGAAACTGAAAACGAATTGAAAAAAGACATAAAAATTGACATATAAAACCGAAAAACGTACGAAACGTGTGTAGACTGACGTAAATCGATTTATGAATGTCCGCCAACAGCTAAAATTGCTACTGGACTATCGGAAACTGTTAGAACCCTACAGTCGATATAATATAATTTCGGTCGAGACTTGCAGCAGTTTTGTGTTGAGCGAATTTCGTTTGCTTTCGGTCTCCGCACAGTATCGTGCAGGCTAATTCGGAGATATAAAAATTGGATATCTCGTTGACAACGAATTCTTTTTTTATCCTGCTCATTTAGTTTTGAGAAAAAAAATTTCGACTTATCTCCCGATGTCATCCGCAGAAAGCCGTCTTGCCGCTGGGATTTTTTGGCAGGGTTCATTGGACCGTGTATTTCGATCACGCGTGCGGTGTGTCAATAATGTTATACCTACTAAAGTATTGGAAATGCCAAGGCGCGTGTCTCACGTGAATTTGACGTGCACACAAGAATTTTAAAGTCAAACGTCGGGTGGATTTGGGAAGAAGAATTTATTTGACAAAGCGAAAGGATCGTGGAGCTATACAATCCATATACTCGAAGTTTATGAAAAAGAAGACGAAAAACATATATCCTTTTTCTTTCGAATTTAAAAAGCTACCCCTCCGCCGTTCCGCTATACCCCCAGCTCGTACGAAAGCGAGAATACTTCTATACGAACACGCAAAATCGAAGAAAAAAGAAAATTTAATCAAAATTTTACCAAACATCCGAAAAATTGAAAGAAGGATAACGAATCGTTGACTGCATATCTTTTACGAGGACCTCGATGGGGACGATTGATTGAATAATTGAATCCGCTATTGCTAATCGATCATTTGAATAAGCGATGATAATATGTGATGTATATGGAATACAGTTTAAATTAATTTGACGACACGTACTCGTAACTATTCGATAATTATTCAAGAAGGGACTTATAATTACATCGCCCGTGAAGCACGTGATCAATCCATTATTCCACATGCACGAATATTTGTTGAAGGATTTGCACCGATAAGGTTTCAAGCGATATTTCGTATCGCGGAAACCTGAAATTAGACTGATAATCCTTTGAATTAATTACAGTCAACCCTCTCAAGGATCACGCGTACTTGCGGCTCGGTACATACATAAATATATGTACACACCTATACAAATAAAAAAAAAAAAAATGCACGTATATATGTATATACGTACTACACGTACCAGTACATTGTACGTCATAAATTGAGTATGACCACGGAGGAATCATATAGATATATAGAGTGAACATGAAGAGTTTTTTTTTTCTTTTATACATAACCGCGTTACCCTTCATTTTTTTTTTTTTTAATTTGTTTGGTTTTTATTTTAGTCTACTCGTTTTCCGACGTACTGCAGGGACACAACGTACGTGTCCGTATGAGCACTGTACACGCCGCGCATTACATTTTCTCATTTTCTCTATAATGGTGTCCACGTACCGCAGCCAGGAGCGTTCAATTTCAAGGGAAGCAAAGTGTCCGGTTTTGTTACGTACAAGACTTAAAAATTCATATACTGTAACCACTACTGTGAAGTTTCGCGCCGAAGCTTCCAGCGAAAGTTTTGACGTTAGAAACTTGGAAGAAAAAAAAGAAAAATTAAAAACCAACGATGAAATTAAAATATTGACACACGTATGAAAATATATTTATAAAATTGATTTTGTGTATTGGAAGAAGATGTCTGAATCAAACAAGATTTGTGTAAAGAGCACTTGATCTTGTTTTTTTTTTTCTATTCCATTTGTTTTCTGTATGGTCAAGTGAATGACGTGATGTTACTGTTGCGGTGATTCAGGAAACAGCTGTGACGTAGATACGAAGTAATCGATTTTAATCACACTTGAAACCTGCACCTTGAAAGCAACCGTTCACCATAGACTATAAGCACCGATGCACGTCGTACCCACTTTCATTCGTTTGTCGAAAGTTAAAATTAACGCGGACAGCGGTGCGAAGATGCGGTGAAAGGTTAAAGCTCATGTATTTGAACCCTTAAAGGTCCACGCAAGTTAGGAGATTTCATAGCGACAAATTGTTGTAAGAAAATTTGAAAGTTTCCTTTTTTTTTTCAAAGTAAATTAGGGGCCATTGCATCCGTTTGTACTTGACTTCGTGACGAGTTGCTCTTTTCTTTGTCTTTTGTCAATGTGAATCTCCGAATCTGAGTGGTAAATATCGAGGCACTTTTGACCATCCCGTGAAATTGAAGTTTCCTTCGACAGGGTCCGGGCGAGGGTTCGTGAAATCACAATGGGATAGAATATATACCACAAGAGAGTCTTGCTACAGCTAAGAGGATAGAATAATTTCCGAGGAAAGGATCACTAGCTGATCACTGCAGGATATACCCATCGTATCTAGGCGGGTAAACCTCCAGGCTAGACAGACAGACGAAGAGCCCATCACTCCCCGGAATATGCCTTGAAGCTGTGAAGGGATTTCGACCGAAAACGAATACACATAGCCATAGCTGGATTATGAAGGTTTCGGCGCAGAGGTAACGCGTACGTTCGAAAGGGTATCTTTACCTTGAGCGTCATACATACTGAATGGCCCTTATTATTATGCCCGCGGTATCCAGTCGAATTTCGATCTCCGAAAAAAAAAAAAAATTAATTCACGTCACTGCCAACAAGGCATACGTGCATACGCAGTACAGTCATGTATAATAAGTTAATTAGTCACGTAGCCTGATTAAATTTTCCCCTAAAATAATCCTCGCAAATTATATATATCCATATGTATGATGATAATGTGTAATGTGGGATTAAACTTGTACGTTAAAACTGCGACTATTATTTTTCTTACCGCTGCAGCAGGGTCCACTTTACAAATGTGTTTATTATATGGTACATGTATACACTTCTCGTCGGTTATTTTTCATATATAAAAATAGAATTTCTATTTTTTCATTTTATGAAGAACAAGCCTGGAGTCATTGACCAGTAGAGTATATACCTATAAGTGAAGAAATGCTATACATATTACATATGTATATTGACGGTGACTACAAGACTGGCCAAGTTATGGAACCAAACAAAAAAAAGAAAGAAAAAAAAACCAAAGAACGTTTTGATTAAGTAGCCACTCGAAATATACGTGCGAAACGAGGTCTATAACAATGAAATAAATTGCATTTAGAAAGAACCAACCGCGAAAGAGCTTGGGTACGAAAGCTTGCCAATTTTTGGATGAACAATACATTTATATACGTGTAAACCCGCCTTCGCACCGTCGACGCAACCGAGAATAAATCAGCCTGCAACGTGAGTAGAAAGTCAGTTCTCGACAGCAGACGGAAGCACAAAGAGACTTTCGCTGATGAATTTATTTCCTTCTTTAAGGGGTCGACCCACCATATTTGTTCGCTTCTCTCATCCCCTTCATTTTTTTAATTGTCTATTTTTTTAATTTTTTTTTTTAATTCTTTTTCTTCTTTTAAACTTTGACAAATAATGAATCGGAGGAAAATCCATATCTGGAACTTTCAGAGTTGGATAATAAACACCGCAGTGGTTTACGAACGCTCCAGCCGTAGTTATACCAGCCAAAAGTATACGTCCTTTATTTAATTTTTTCGAATTTCTTTTTCTGTTTTTTATATATTGAAATTCCTTTGTCTAGAGACCACAGCGTGCCCGGAATAGTTCGAGTTCCTTTCTATTACCGAAATCCTTGGTACGGAATTGAATTGAATTCAGCTTGGATATACTTATGTATGGATGTATATAGGTGTATATGTGTATAACATACACAGGGAATAGTACAATGTGTTGTATTGCGTAGAACTTGGAATACGGTATCGATTACTCCATGGGTTCGTTCGTACTAGACAGGGTGAAGGAATTTAACTTTATGAAACAAGGCGTCTACACACCTAATTCCAAGATATTATGCAAAGTTCATTGTCACCGCTATGTATTCGTGCCCGGAAATTATTAGCCGTATATACGCTGCATGTTTGAATAATTTTGCGGCACGATAAACCGCAGTTATCCTATTATAAACAATTTTTAAACTATTTTCCCACCTTCAAACCTAGGGTTATTTAGCTAATTAATTTATACTCGATAACGGACTCTTCGAGGTGACGATTTCCGATATCCTCGGTCAACTGAATTTCGCGTCCGATGTAGTTTACATGATGATTATTTCGATAAATGTAATGAAATGGGAATAGCTACCCCGGTGATTCTATATTCAGACTAATTTGCTTGTGGTCGTTATCTAATTGTCCAGTCTAAAAAAAACATACTCGACTATGAATTTTTGAATCAATAAACTATCAGCATCGACGAATTCCAGATTCGTATCACAGTATAACGACGGACGAAACTATCGCGAATTAATGTTCAAATGAAGACCGTAAAGTTTACTAAAATAGACAAAATACCACAGCCGTATCCCGCAGTTGAAATTCATCGGTTCTTCGTGAAAAAAAACGTAGAAGTCGCGCGGTGATCGAGAGCAACTCTTGAAAGTCATGTTTTTATTTATCGGTACATTTTTAAAGATGATAAATACGTTTGTCATCCCAAAGTTCCAAAGTCTCACCCTTTGAGCCACTCTACAATATAAGGTGCGAACTTATTTTTTATAACCCCCACTCTGTTCTTCGGCTCTTTAATTTGATTATTTCAACCCGCTAAAGCCTCGTGGTGCTATCGAAGAAGTATAGGTATACAAGTGTATACATAATCCAGAAAGTGTGCCCATATATTTTCGGGGTATATAATTAAAAATTCCCATTTTCGTTTACAAAAGTTTCTGCATTGTGCCCGTACCTTGCGTTCCCACAGGACACGTACTTATATGTACATCATATTTTATTCCGATTTTCTTTCCTTTTTCTTTTTCATTACGCTATCGTCATCGGAATCGCTAAACTTAATTATGGTTTGAGGTTAATAACCATCCCGTATAATACCAATTTTTTGTTTTTTACACAGCCGATAGCGTAATCAACGATCCTAAAAAAATTGCGGTCGAGGTGTAACACACGATGAAAAAGTGGAAATCGCAGGGTTTGGTTTTATCAAATATTTCACATACCCTATAGCTATAGCTATAGCTATAAGTCATAACTTTTGGTAGCTTCGAGGTCGTGGAAGAATTCTTGTGCCGAAAGTTTTGATCACGAAATAATAGGAGTACATCAAAGTGCAGGGTTCAAAAGTTCCAAATTTAGTTTGGAGAATTAGTTCAGGCGAAAATCCTTTAAGCGTAATCACAAATTTCACATACATCCCCTTGTACATTGAAAATCATGTTAATGATCCAGTTGTAAAACTCAAGTCAAATTTGTCGGTACGATTACAATTTACGGAAACGAAAACTCGAGTCGCTTCGATTTGATTATATCTCTTGCAAAGTATCTCGTTATGAACGGCTTAGAACAAAAAAAAAATCAAAAAATCGGACGATACGAGTATTATTCTTCTCAGTCTTTCCTTTTGTTTTTTGATTTTTTTCATTCCCTTTTTATTACGGGTTTCGTTTTGATTTTCTAACACTTTCAAGCTCGGTATAATATAAAAATCATCGTCAAAACGTCGAGGGAAGAGCAGAGAAAAAAAATGAAAGATATATGGGTGCCTCTTTAAATTCTCCACCCTATATTTGTTGTATAAAGTTTTTCTGTCTTCCATCTTTTTTTATACCCGCTTTTTCTTCTCCTTATGCGGTAACAAAATTTTGTTCTATAAGGATAAAATAATACACGAGTCGCCGAGAAAGTCTGGGACTCAATATTGGCAAAGAGATGCAGGGCTCTTTTGACGTATTACCTGTGCTTTCTGCAGCTTTGCAGTTAGAGAGGAATAAAAAATTAAATAATCTTTTCCTACTGTATAAATAAAACAAAGATTTTCATAATATGGGACGATTTTGAATATGAATAAAAATCCGTTCCACATATGAACCCAGCGAATTTATCTCGAGGTCGGAAAAATTTTACAATATGAAAAGCTTGATTGTCACAATTCACGGTTGCCCGATAGCTCTAATAACTATAATTTGTCGTTGTTCATGCTCGTGACTCGTGGCATGTGATCATAAATTGTACGTTCGTCTCTGTTTCTACGCGTACGTTATAACCTACCTGCTGAGTGATGCGTTTATGGTTTCATTCGACGATCATCTGCACATATGTAACGTTGAAATAAATTAGAGTATACGCGTGTTATTGCGACGATATTAATTTTACTGTCGAATAATAACGGCTGTTGTAGTATGTTTCAGGTTACAAATAAAACCGGAGTTTTTTATCATTGTTTTTTTTTTTTATTTTTTGTCCTTTCTCCTCGATTAGCGGTTCGCGTGCCGATAGATTTTGTACCTCACCCGATTGTCGCTTGGTTTTTTTTTCTTTTTCATTTTTCTTTTTTTACATAGCTTCGGGTATCATGATTTATTTTCGCGATATATCCTTCTCACAGTTAGGAGAAAAAGAAATAAAAGAAATGAAATAATTGAGAATACAAGAATTTTGTCTCTTCGATATTTTTATGATCATTTGTGTATAATGTATACCTTACAAGACTCGGTAAATTTTCAGGTGAATCTTATAACAAGTCGATTTTCAATTAGCATGAAATAAATTAACGCTGGTATACCTACTGTTCGATGGATTTGTTAATTAACAGGGATATCCATTTTAGTCGTTTGCTTTTACCAGTGCTAATTTTAGAATTCTAAATTCGTTGGAGTTTCAACGATTTGTTCGTTAATTGGTTCGCACCGAAAACTTTTCAATTTCCTTCCAACCGATAGCCGGGACGATGCGAATGCTCGTAGACGATGGTTTTCATTAAGAGAATTTGCGATCCCGTTTTATTTTTTTACAAATCTATACGCTGCAGCTCTATAAGTTGATCATATACGAATGTGAAGCTATACAATTAAAACTCGCTTTAAGGGCTTCAGAGAATTAATTTTTTTCTGTCTTAACAAGTCTTCATCAAAAACTTCATGTTAATTGCAAAATACAGATAATTTTTCTACACCCTATTATGCATAAATATAGCTGAAATAATTGAGGATTAAAAAAAAAAAAAAATACGCACACGGTTACTGATAATGCGAGTTTTAAATTTCAGTGCTTTATTTCTCTAATTTTTATTATTTCTTTTTTCGTTTTATTCAATTTCCGAGTCGTTCAGATGAAACGCATGAGGAGGGTGGTCAATATCCGCCGTTGGAACGTGTGGCACCCTGCAGCTGGCGTCGTATAACATTCGACATCGATATACAACGAATGCTGGTCTTGATGTAAAATAAAATAAAATAATTGTCATGGTATACGACAGATTCAAAAGAAGTGAAAAATACAGGGATATCATTTTCATTCTCTCGAAAAACAAGTGTATCACTTTTCGTCATTTGCACGAGACACATAAGATACACTTGTTCCTTTTGTTTCTTTTTTTTTCATACACCCTGCGCATATCCATTTCCAGCTTTGAAATTTTTTCACCAATTTAAATTTCAATCTCGAGCCGGTAGAACCGTAAGAAATAAGAGATGGATATGAGAATCCAGATTGGTGGGGAATCCAGGATGTCGCGAATTCACCGTACGAATACCAGAGCGAATTAGAATATTCGACTCGACGATCAAGAGAAAAAAAAAAGAAGAAATAATTTGAAAAACGTATACCCTCAGGAGCAGCTGTACTTTTGTCCAACTGCACAGATATTTTATTATATAGCCCGGAAATTGAGGTTGTGACGTCGAAAGATATGAGAAAATTTCGATACACTTGTGAAAAAAAAGATCTGAATATTGAGGGAATATATTTCACAATTGCTGCAATTTTACATCAGGGTGATACAGGGTGAGTTTTTCCAAACTTCGAGATTGGGCGGAGTTTCATTTGGCATTTGACCTCCTCATTCATTGAGCATGCTCATTTTTCCCATTTTTCTCATATGCAGCGCGTTGACTGGACAGGTAACCAAATGAGGCTCCTCCCTTCCTCGGAGTTTGGAATGACTTACCCTATACATATAATATAATCTACGGAAACTGAAAATTCATCTATTTGGAAACAACTGACGAGTTTTTCTGCTGCAAAAATTCGAATCGTGATAGCTGCAAGTTATGCCATGCGGGGAAAAATTCATCCGTTTCATTCAATCAAAATAACCGAATACCCGAACCTCGTATATGTTTATGTAACTCATCAAAGCAACCCGAATTTCAGTGATTACGTTATACTTTTCAACGAGGGAATTTGATCACCAGAGGTAGAATAATTTAAAAAAATAATAATATAATTACGACAATAAAACTTGCTTTCAAATCAGAATGGGAATGATAATTTTTGAGTAACCGTTTTTAATCTGGTTTTTGGAGAAGAAATTGAGAAACAAAAAAAAAATCTACTTTTTAGTTATCACAAGACGAAATTTTCTTCTAACATAATAGGCAAAAAATGCTTGCATATAAATTGGATGTACTTATAGCTTTGACGGATAAGTGTGAAGTTGCAGCACATTAGAACTAAAACTTGGCTTATACAGAAGCAATGTTCAATTAGAACTTGTTCAAAGTTAGGCAAGTAAGTTCACTCTCTCTCTCTCTCTCTACCTCATTGCAAGTTGTTTATACAGACTGCGATGCACGTGACGTTATGACTTATTCATATCATCATATAAGTTATGACAATAGCAAATGAGCAACAATTGTTCACAATGAAACCCATACAGAATATCAACTGTTATCTATATCTTTTGAAACGGTATAGAATTTGGCGAACAGTACGCGGTTGTTATGGGCATGGGCGAGTTATTTAACATTATTTGAAAAATGGCATAGCCAACTCGCTCGATCCAAAATCAAACGTAAAAGTTCGAAAGTCTTGCACGTGTGATGGACAAATCCTGGATCTCAAAATTTACGCTTGCGGATGAGATCTGGGACTGTTCTCATGTAGATATTATTATTATTATCATAATTATTCTTTATATTCAACATTGAGAATGTCGAAAAAGAGCTATATGAATTCGGAGGTCTCTGATTAATCATGAACATTATTATTAAGAAGAAAAAAAAATCAATCAAAAGAAAAAATCTTCACACCTGTATTTTTTATGAAATAAGATTTTCTATAAATATGTGCTTTTCAGATCAGCGACGTTGAAGCATAAGAAAGAGGACGAGATTGAAAGTAGATAATTCAACAGCGCTTCCTGAATGAATAAAAAAGAAAAAGCAAAAGCAAAAAAATAAATGCGAAACTGTGCTCTGGAGATACACGATACCATGAGATGTCCTCATAGATATAAGGTACGGGCGAAGGTGTTAGTAACGTGAGAATCAAAACACAAGAGGATCCCATTAAGATGGCCGTATACTACCTGATATACGGTTAGAATTGTTTTTTTCCACTTCATCTTCTACTCGATTGAATTCTGAGTTTCCTTGAGTTCATCGTTTTTTTCTCGCTTTTGTCACGTGCGAAAAAATAGAAAAATCTTAGGGTTCATTTATTCGCTGTATAAATCTAGTGGCGTCAATTTTTGTACGCACCGCTCTTTTTTAATGAATAAATATGAGAATCTAGCATCTAGAAATTCCGAAAAAAAACGCAAAAAAAGAAAACCAATTTCGGCTACGTACCGTCGCACCGGTACTTTGAATATGCGTGTTCAAAACCCACTTCTTTCCCTCTTACATTTCTGCGATCTCATGTTCCTGAGCCAAACAGCTCAGACCACCTTATATACCACGATATTACGGGTTTTAATGGTAAAAAAGTGGCGGCATAATTTACTCGTTAGGAACTCCTCTGCATCAGCAGTAGCAAAGCATCCGTTCTAAGCGGAGTTAAAAGGATGAAAAAAAGGAAAAAACAGAAAGAGAAAAAGGAATATCCCGAAATATTGACGGAAGAAAAAATGTGCGGATCAAATAAAAAAGTGATAACAGCTACACGAGTACACGCCGTGTATTAGTTATATTATACATCGTATGAATCACTATAGGTTTTTTAATGTAACCTTATATACAGCCCCTGGCTACCGTTGCGAAAAGAGAGAGAAATTTTTAAACAAGATTTCAGGATTATATAAAATCCTTTTTATGCCCAAAGTCCTTATGAATACATATCTCTTCCTGTACCTATACGCGAATTAAATTCGGAGAGGCTTGGTTAAAGAAAAAAACAGGATTATACGCGTAAGACTAGCGATGCAGAAAAAATACTCGCGTTTATGGAATTTTATATAGGTATGTATACCTGCAGCAATATTGAGGTGTAATCAAAAACAGAAAAAAATCTATTTCAAAATCCACGTCGATTTATATTTCTTCAAACTCGCAAAATGAAGTATAATAGTACATATGACTCGATATACAATTATTTCGGTCACGCACAATTGTGTAACTAATTATTTCGGTATTTATTATATAATCTCCATGTTAATGGCGAGAATATATTCACAGGTATTATACCGTAAGAATTTAACAAGAAAGAAAAACGATTTGTGAATTCTGAATTTCTTTTATTGTCTTCATCAAATACGCGTATAGGCAGGATAATATTACAATTATATTGTCTGCGGTTTCGGCACTCGGAGTAAATTAATAATTTCACCTATATAACCTACCCAATCCATATCTCTGGGGGTATCAGACCTTACACGCCTCGAAGCTTTTGTATCCGATGCGTCTCACGCTCCGGCGAACACCCTTCGAATTTTCTTTCTTTTTTTTTTTTTGTTTTAATTTTATTATTTTTTTTTTTATATTTTTGCTATCGGCCCGAATCGAATTCCCAAAAATAATCCCCCATGGATCTTTACTTGTTCTCTCTCTTCGCGCCGTATAATATTTCAGGATAAAGTGAAGAGAGTAAAAGAAAAGAAAAAAAATCAAATAAATAATGAGAGAAGTAAAAAAGAAAACCTTAACAATGAAAAATAAGATGATCCCTTCGTCATTATATTCTATCTTCTACATGTACTCACATATGTTTTGGGCGGATATTTTACAGAGAAATAAAATTTCTTCAAAAATACATTTTATCTGAAATTTTCTACGTGGAGAATCACGTGGTATGTATATATGTACTTGTATTATATACCGTTTCATATTTATATCGCAGTGATCTTTCACTCTTTTGAAAATTTATCACCCTTTTTATTTTCTCGCTTTCTGCACGGTGCAAATATTTAGAATCCACTTTCGAAAGACTTTTATCTTACATGCGTATATAACTATACCGCACAGCTTTGGTAAAAGCCCGCGAAAATTGTACCTACATTTACACATATAGGTACATACCTATGTAAAAGTTTACTATGGGTATGTACGGAACGACGGAATTCTACACGGTGAAAATAATTTACCGGCAGATTGCACCACGGAAGTAGGTATATACTATGAAGATACAGTATATAAATCCCGACGCGTTTCTATGCCTGCACTTTTAAATTTATAAACCGGAAATGTGATCCATTCGAACCGGAAAAAGTAATTTACGTCTGCATTATGTCGGAGGATTTCTCCTATTTGCATACATGTTCTCGTCAAATTGAAATGTACTTTTTTTCAATTTTATTTATTTGTTAATTTCTTTTTTTCAAACGTTGCGGACGAATTGCCGACCAGTAATTGGAAAAAAAAAATATGCCTGTATCACATGAATGGGTGAGTTAATGATAATTTATGTGTCCAAAAATAACCTTAAAAGATACGAAGGGATTTTGCAGGGAGGTATAAGTTGCGTATATGAGATTAAATTGCGTAAGATTTGGCGTTCTACAAGGATCGCGTATAGTCGAGTAAAAATAATATAACGTGGAATGAAATTTCCATGATAAGGAGTAAAAAACGTGGAATCAGATAACTTTTTGTTATATCCACAGGTAAATGGTTACTACCTCATATATGTCTCTAGGAATTATGGAGTTTCCCAGGTCCCAATTTTCACCCTTTTCTCTGCCTTGTGCTCTAGTCGTGAAAGTATAAAAAACTTGAAATCATTCGAGGACTACATATATCTACACTAGGCGTATTGAAAATTTTTTTTTATATGTTTTTCTAAGATATATCCTCGAAGCGTTTCGTATGGGGACGTTCCATATACTTTGAAAATTTTTAGTTGCCACTACGTTTATTCGTGCAATTTAATTTTCTTGTTCATCCCCCCATCTCCCATGTAATTTAGGGCTGATACATATAATGTGCAAAAATTGTAGAAACAAATTATTTTTTGTAATTTTTTTTTTTTTCGGATATACATACGTGTACACAGGAGCAGGCTTGTTTGGGGATAAAAATTTATTTCCAACAACAAATTGGGTGTGTACCTGACTTGACACTTTTGTAAACACGGAGGGTGTTCGTTGCCATAGGGGAGATTTGAGTTACTAACTTTGAAAATGTATCACTGACACACCACGCTCAAAAAAAAATGTCGTATCAAAAAATCTCTGCAACACGCTTGACGACCATATCCTTGTTCCGTGCCGTTAGATGTTTAAAATAATCTTTGCCATGCAGCCGAAACTCGACTGCCGCCAGCTGATCCGAATACGCGGTTACTCTATTTTTACGTATGCGTTTATAAGATCGCATACACGATTTCCCGTAAAATGAAAACCATTTATTCCATTATATACTCATTTTTATGGGATTTTGACTAGCGTGAAGATGTCGGTGAAAAGTAGATTGATTCGAGAGATTGTTATATCAATCGGAAATAATTTTTACGCGTTTATAACGCGGCACGATGAAAATTGATTAGAAAATTCACTCAACTCGCATTAGTCGAAACGTAAATTTGAATTCGTGACGTAAATTTTATGGCGACGTTATAAATATCACGTGATGAGAAGTACACGTTCGCGTTTGTTATTTGATTTTCTTTATCGTTCTAAATTTAATATTCTCAATATTATATTTTGTACCTAAACGGCAGTTTTTCCATCGAATTTCGTCTTTAAAGGATACCTCATTAGATCCATGTGGACAAATCCGAAGAAATACCAAATGAAAAAGGTGGACAGAGCCGGCACGGAAAAGCGCCTTTACATATAGAGAAGCTGAAAAAAGAAATTCGAAATCCCAACTTGACATGAAAATCTCTTAGGAAAAGGGGGATGAACATCCCCAAGCGATTTGGTGCTTTCGACCGGACGTAACTTTCGTAAAACAATTACCCCGAATTAAAGAAAAGAAATAAATACAAAAAAAAAAACCCCAAGCAAAGAAAAAAAGCAGAGGAAAAAATAAACGAAATGGGAAATTCCCACGAGATCATTTCCAAGTATGGCGGGGAAAAAAAAACGAGAAAAATATCAATAACATTTTAAAATTCTGACACTTTCGCACGGTATACGGGGTATTCCACGCGAAACCGACAGGCCCGTGAACTTTGACCTCTTCGATTTGACTCATTATTTTTTCCTACGTAATATGACCACAAAGAACTTACACGTATCTCGTACTCTTTCGATTCTACTCTTGGTTTCAAGAATACAGAATTTTGAAATTTTCACTTTTTCTTTTTCAGCAATATTTCGCCAACCGTTAGCTCGAAAATTATCGGTCCTATCTGCAGAAAGTATGAAACAAAATTCATTGATAATTGAATGACCTTTTTGAGGATTATTTCTTCAAAATTTTTAAGTCATGCCGAACCCGTTTTTTATGCGAATAAACATCAAAAATCCGTTTTCCCACAAAAGGGCCGCTCTCGATTAATTTGAAAAAAACCACGAAAATACCTTAGGAACAGACGAAAATTTTGAGACCAAAACGAAGATGGTTTGACGATTAGTTCAGAAGTTACAGTCATTTGAAGATCAGGATCCGCCGAAACTTGGCCAAAAGAAATGTCGAGTAAACAAGGAAAAGGGTAATGGAAAAACAATGACCATGTTTGAAAAACTTTGAAATTTTTCTCACAGTTCGACGCGGAGAATAACTATCATATATGAATACCGGCTAATTCATGTGGAAACACGGTGAGATATTTTTTCAACACGTGCATGAAATCGGCCCTTTTTCTCGCATGTAAAGTGGATGGGAAATTGCTCATTTCTCGCGTGGACTTCATTACCTCCTCAGAGAGATAATATTACCTCCCTAGGGCGGAGAAGGATATTACCTCCCTAGGAGGGAAAATTCTTTTCCGCACTACTAAGGGAAGATACTTTTCCACACCAGTGACGAAAGTAGAGTAAAGCATTTTTCACTTTCCACACCAGTGACGAAAGTAAGCTAAAGCATTTTTTCACTTTTGTCACTAGTGTGGAAAGTATTTTTTTACTTTCGTCACTAGTGTGGAAAGTGAAAAAATGCACTTTTTCACTTTCGTCACTAGTGTGGAAAGTATTTTTTTACTTTCGTCACTAGTGTGGAAAGTATTTTTTTACTTTCGTCACTAGTGTGGAAAGTGAAAAAATGCACTTTTTCACTTTCGTCACTAGTGTGGAAAGTATTTTTTTACATTCGTCACTAGTGTGGAAAGTGTTTTTTTACTTTCGTCACTAGTGTGGAAAGTGAAAAAATGCACTTTTTCACTTTCGTCACTGGTGTGGAAAGTGAAAAAATGCGTTACTTTACTTCCGTCACTGGTGTGGAAAGTGAAAAAATGCTTTACTTCACTTTCGTCACTGGTGTGGAAAGTGAAAAATGCTTTACTTTACTTTCGTCACTGGTGTGGAAAGTGAAAAAATGCGTTACTTTACTTCCGTCACTGGTGTGGAAAGTGAAAAAATGCTTTACTTCACTTTCGTCACTGGTGTGGAAAGTGAAAAATGCTTTACTTTACTTTCGTCACTGGTGTGGAAAGTGAAAAAATGCGTTACTTTACTTCCGTCACTGGTTTGGAAAGTGAAAAAATGCGTTACTTTACTTCCGTCACTGGTGTGGAAAGTGAAAAAATGCTTTACTTCACTTTCGTCACTGGTGTGGAAAGTGAAAAATGCTTTACTTTACTTTCGTCACTGGTGTGGAAAGTGAAAAAATGCGTTACTTTACTTCCGTCACTGGTGTGGAAAGTGAAAAAATGCTTTAGTTTACTTTCGTCACTGGTGTGGAAAGTGAAAAATGCTTTACTCTACTTTCGTCACTGGTGTGGAAAAGTATCTTCCCTTACTAGTTCGGAAAAGAATTTTCCCTCCTAGGGAGGTAATATCCTTCTCCGCCCAGGGAGGTAAAATCCATCTTTGCCCTAGGGAGGTAATATTATCTCTCTGGGGAGGTAATGAAGTCCACGCGAGAAATGAGCAAATTCCCATCCACTTTACATGCGAGAAAAAGGGCCGATTTCATGCACGTGTTGAAAAAATATCTCATCGTGTTTCCACATGAATTAGCCGGTATTCATATATGATATTTATTCTCCGCGTCGAAATGTGACAAAAAATTCAAAGTTTTTAAAACATGGTCATTGTTTTTCCATTACTCTTTCCCTTGTTCACTCGACATTTCTTTTGGCCAAGTATCGGCGGATCCTGATCTTCAAGTGACTGTAACTTCTGAACTAATCGTAAAACCATCTTCGTTTTGGTCTCAAAATTTTCGTCTGTTCCCAAGGTATTTTGGTAATGTTTTTCAAATTAACCGAGAGCGGCCTTTTTGTGAAAAAACGGATTTTTGATATTTATTCGCATAAAATACGGGTTCGGGATGACTGAAAAATTTTGAAAAAATAACCCTCAAAAAGGCCGTTCAATTATCAATAAATTCTGTTTCATACCTTCGCAGATAGGACCGATAATTTTCGAGCTAACGATTGGTGAAATATTGCTGCAAACGAAAAAGTGAAAATTTCAAAATTCTGTATTCTCAAAATCAAGAGTAGAATCGGAAAAGTACGAGATACGTGTAATTTTTTTCGGTCGTATTACGTAGGAAAAAATAATGAGTCAAATCGAAGAGGTCAAAGTTCACGGGCCTGTCGGTTTCGCGTGGAATACCCCATACATACCTATAGGTATATTAGATATACACAAGCGAACGGAAAGTCTTATCGTAATATTTTTGGGGCTAAATTGCGAGCTTTCTAATAAAATTTGCCCTTATAATTACATTGAGGGGATAAAATTTAGGGGAAAACAAGAAAAAGGAAGAAAAAAATAAAAGATGAACTTATTTAGAGAGAAGTGGTTCCTAGATTTTCGGACATAATATTTTATATAGAGATTGTTTTTAGCGGATTACTCAGGTTTAAAACGTTTTAACGGCATTAAGTTTCCGGTAGTACGGTGGTATATATATATATATAGCGGCCGTTTGATGGCGCGGCAAAGTCTGAAAATCCATTTAAAATCGAAGCACGATACTTTTAAGAAACCTGCCAAAGTTACTTTCCAACGCTTTTTCTTCTCTCGAGTAAAGAAACTCTCCCTGTATCTGAGAGTTCGTTCCCTCCTCTGACTCCTTCACAGGATAAAGATCCGCTGAATTTATCGCCTCTTCCGATGCGAATAATGGCTTTAGACTCTTGAATAAGTGTAGAGTAATAATGGAGAGGTACCAAATGGAATCTCCATATATACCTTCGTTATAATCACGAAGTTAGAAATCCCGAATCCTTATTCTCGTGTAGCTGGTATATTTACTTTCAAGTTATCGGATTCCGATCGAAATTTATTCTTTTTTTTTTCCAAGAACAGTTGTCGCCGGTTCAAATCAAAATTGAATCGTTTCCCCCGCGCGGAATTTTCTTACCGATTTCAGATTCGGAGTGAAGAAATTTGAAATTAATATCGAAGAACGAATGGGAATTCCTCAGGAATTGTCCAACTATAGTTGCATAAATCGGAATCGGAACTTCATTTATTTCGTTATACATACTCATATTAAGGGTAGAGAGTTGCCGCTACGTAAAGATTAACAGGAGCTGGAGAAACTTAGAAACGCGTTTACCGTGACCCAGGATATCGCGATGACTGTCATGGTGACGGCTCGTAACGTTTTATGACATTTTCGTTCGCTCTAACGCGACGGTTTTAATGGAGTTTTACATTCGAGGGTACATACCTACTTTCGTTGTTCACGTTTATAACCTGCAACTGCGAAATATTTTATAGCCACGTGGCCAATAACGCCATCTGCCAAACCATGAATGAAAAAACAAAAAAAAACAATAAACAAATTTAACATTTTCAATTACCCGACATGTGTATAGGTATTTACATCCGCAGCAAATCGTAACAACAAGTATTTGCTAGTATAATTATTATTAATTTTCATCGCTGTAGGTCTTGAACTTCGGCCAAATTATCCCTCGCTGGATATGAAACTGGGGAAATATGTATGTATATGTATAGTTTAATGGTTGTCATGGCATTAGGAAACGTACATATGTACATGAACTATACCTACAATATATACTCAGGGAAATTCCGAGTAGGAATAAAATTCAGAAGTAGGCTATAACGTTAAGTGTTGATACCGCGTCATATATAGCGTCGTCGAGAGTGATAAATCGTCGGATTTTTTTTGTATAAGAAATGATTTTCTTGATATTGAAATAAAAAAAAAATAAAAAAATGGACGGTAAGGAAAGTTGACATCGATCATTGCAGGTATACCGCGAGTTCTTTTATTCATTGTCATCGTTTTACTTTATTTTATTTATCATTTATTTATTTATTTATTTTATTTTTCTCTTCAGACCGTGAATATAATGGTTATCAGCATCATAAAATTTACTTATTATATGCACAATAAGCGCCAGGAATTTTATGAGATTCATTATTCCGCTAACGAGACACGATTAAAGTATACCCACAGATATATGTATATAGAGACTTTCAAAGGGGGTAAAGGAAAAAACAAAACACACAAATTTTAATGGTCCCTGAAAATTGCGACAATTAACAATCCAAAGGTTTTCTCTTTCTCTTCTTTTAAAACAAATAGAAGGACCAACGTAAAAAAGGATTAAAGAAAAAAAAAAATATATCACCCTGCAGCAGCGCACTATATGTATACGCGCGGGTTGGGAAAACGTGTCTCATATAATACGTATACACGACCAACTTCACGATACTTTTACTCGTAATGTAGTTATTTTGTCTTTCTTTCTTTTTTTGTTCTTATTTAACCTTTTGTATTTTATTTTTGCGGGAAATATTACCCGCGTACAAAAATACACTAATGTGACAGCGGAATTTTATGATCCAGGTTCACATATATTTTATTTATTTATTTATTAAATAACTGTATATGTTCCAGAGTTATTTCAAGCCACAATATGATCACGATTGATATTTTTCTTTCCGAATGATACAACATGAAATATGATATATAAAAATTCAAACGAATTCAACGTGCAGGCCCGCGGCATCAGGTATACATATAGTTTATATATTATACATATAACCTGCACCATGTACATTTTCTCGGTCTACATCACTCGGGTATTTCATTTCAATTTTTCTTTTTGTTTTCCTATTCCGAATAAACCTCAAAAAGAAAATGCCGGAATAAAGACAAAGAGGAGACATTAAAATGTAAAAATTCAGTAGAGCCTGAAAACTGAGGCATTGAGTTTTGAAAATAACCAGTTTCACAAGCACTTAGGCTGAGCCAAGTATCGTTTTCATATAAAGTTATTGAATAGATTTTACATTATTATATTAGAATAATGTACTGATTCTGAAGTTTAGAAACCATTAGAAAGTTACACAAATGGGTTATCTCGTTTGTACAGCAATAGACCGTTGCTCTATACGTATACTGTACGGAATCCCTTGCACAAACGCTCTGTCCGTGCAGATGAACTTCACACATAATATGTGGATCTACCTATATAATACGTATGTATATAGATATAGATATATAACGTTATATTGTGCAACGTTGAGTATAAACCAACCAACAGAGCGACATATGTTTCTATAGGTACGTACGTGCATAGATAGCTTTTAGCCCGTCAGAATTTAATGGAGTTTAACCACAATAGAGTCGCGTACATGATACCTAATGCTTAATACCTAATGTATAGCGAGTGTATACATATGTATATGTGTATACATGCCTATATACATGTAACGTGCGAATTTAGATTATGAGAATGTTGAGGCTATTCGTTAACCAAGTTTTTGAAAAATACTTACCAGGTAGGGTGGGTAATTTATACCGGAAAAAATGCAGATCAACGACGAGAGACGGCCAATGGTAAAAATTTCCCAGTAAAAGTTGAAATATCAAGAAAAGTTTGGCTGACATGAGAGAGCTGGTTATACTATCATTTTTGTGAAATGTTAGTTTTCGTAGGAAAATTTTGACCATTGGCCATAATAAAGACTTGTTCTCCATCATTGGAATCGTACTATAACTCTGAAGTACGTATATTTATTTTCTATCAGCTATATCGATAATGTATATATATCTTTATTTTCGGATATGTAAGAACCGAAGAATGGAATAGTCGCCGTTGAATTTATTACCCTCAGGGACTAAAATTGCTTTTTCACCGGCGCATTTATTCACGTTTATTTATTTATGGAACAAAGTCTTCTGTAAAATCGGAAAAACGTATCGCATATGTGAATACATAGATGAACGCTACACGTACATATTTGTATCGAGCACTTGTGTCAATTAACATTCGAAATTCTGATTGTGTAATGGTCATTAAAAATGGCTGGCGAGAAAAACAATCACAGGCTTATGATATCAAAGAGCCATTCGAGCCTTACAAACCCAGAGCAATTTACGGCTAAATGAAAAATACGCATATTCCGATCGAAGATTGAAAGTTAATTGAATGAATTGAGAACGAAAATATACAGGTGGTTACATTCATGGTGGGCTAATAAAAGAAAATTACAAAAAAAAAAAGCTTATGTGTGGCTTGGAATCCAATTGTGCTTTCATCCGTAATGTTCTTTTTTTTTTCTCTTAACGGCATTGACAATTAGAATCGGTAAATATGAAGACAATCACCATCGAGGGTGGTTACGAATCACTTCAAAAACAATTATCATCAGGGTCGTGTATACTTGTAATAGATTGCAGGTTTAATTTTAAAACTGAAGAACGAAATGAACAATCGAATAATATATTTATAAATAAATTAATTAAGAAAAAAAAAAGAAGTTCTTCCGGGTTGAGACATCGCGTTGTTCTGCAGCGCTCATTGTCATTTCGAGTACGAGGTTGAGACGGCAACAAATGCAAGCGTTTAAAAGTTTCGTAATGTTCTACCTTGACCGCAGAGTAGATGCAGCTATGTCTCATATGATTTGTCTGTCCAAGCATTACTTCATCATATTATACAAGACGAATTCGAACCGAAGACCTTGACTACGAGTTACAATTAATTGAGAATATTTTCTAACAAAGCTGGAGTTTCGCACGTTAGCTATTTAAGTTGGAATCGGATACGTGCAGTTTCGATTAAAATTTATTGCCAACTGCTCGTCAGGTACAAATTAGGTAGAACACTTAGGAGTAATTGGCGCGGGCGCGCTTCTAGTTTGATCAGATATAATGAAACTATATTTGAAAGTTTCACCTTTTTGTGTGGAATATTCACAACAATTATCCTTCAATTTTCAAAACTATCCGATATGCAAAGTTCCCAACAAGGTTTTCCATACGAGGAGAAATAATCATAAAAAAAATTGATAAACCGACGTCACGATACAGCTATTGTAAAATTTGATCGCTCCTTGTTTTTCCATTAAAAAAAAATGAAAATAAAATAAATGGGATTATAAAAATTCTATACATTTGAGACACATAGATTATTCGAAACACGTTTTCGAGCTACTGCAATGTCGCGTTATATGAGGTATCGCATTACCTGTATGGGCCATCCGATTTTATCTTCCATATAATACACAGTTCCGCTCTATACCGTAAGTACTAAAAACTAAGGATCAAGACGGTATTAGGAATACACCAAAAATGGCCGAATTGCGTGACCCCACGTTCTGTATATCGTAGTCATTTATCTGAACCTCCAACACAGATAGACTTTATTAACTACATTGCAGAAATAAAATAATCGACCTCGAGCTTAACACGTCCGAATAATTTGACTCAACCCCTTAGTTTTTTTCGTTTTTTTTTCTCCTTGTTCAAATAATCGTTGCAGCTCAATCGATGCACAAGAATAGAAACTAAAATTCATAATTAAACGATAACCATTGCGTATTCCTCCGTATAGAAAGCACACACAAAAAATGCTTGGCGTCGTCTGCATTTCGTGCAGCAACACCAACGGCGATAGTTATTAACGTGTGTGAGATTTGGCACACGACGTCAATCACTGAGCACTAGTGTTTTCTATAAATAGTAAACGGAAACGTCGGACTAGAGTCGGTCGGTAGCCTGAAAAAGCTCGATAGATCGACGTTGCGTATAGGTGAAAGCCAGGACATCTTTCATTGAAAAAAAAAAGAATAAATAAATAAATTAATCCGCTCGAAGAGCGTTCATAAGTTTTGACAAATTGATGCTCATCGTCGGTATTTTTTGTTTTTCTATCTTACTTATTTTTTTTTTCTCGTCCGACGTTTAGAGTGT
The DNA here is from genome assembly GCA_963932425.1 of Athalia cordata. NCBI lineage: Eukaryota > Metazoa > Arthropoda > Insecta > Hymenoptera > Athaliidae > Athalia > Athalia cordata. Next base: position 29,070,420 of record OZ010626.1, on the reverse strand, counting down.
ATCTGTACGTAATATCCTGTGGGTTGGCCTGATATCACAATGATTAGTTTTCCCGTTTAATTTTCAGGTGTCGTCAACAGGGGTGACTCGTTCAGAAGGAGACGCTCCAGATCGAATTCCCTAGTTCCTGCGGAACAGGAAGCAGAAGAGACGAAAACTTTACCACCAACGGAAATAGTATCATATACCGTAGCGATGCTGGGCGCGAGGGGCGTTGGGAAAACTGCCCTGATCAGCCAATTCATGACAAGTGAATGTATCAACGCCTACGACCGTCAAAGAGGTCAGATATATTAATGGATTGTAACACCCCGCACGATTTTATCATACACGTGGATCGCATCTATAATTTTGTATATTTTCTGGTTTCTATGGCCATCGCATATACTCACTTTTTTCTCACCTTCTTTTTTGCTTTTTACATATTTTTTACACGCACCTGCAGCAACCACCGAAAACACGTCCATCGTATATTCATACCAGGGATTATACGACCACAAAATTTATCGGATTAACTTTAGTTGACGAACAAGTTTTATGTATTTGTTGCAAAATTTTTATTCCTCACAGTTAAAATCTAATATTACATGACACGACGGTTTGTAATTAATCACAGCTTGGTCGTGGTAAAAAAGGAAAAAAATTGTTTCCGATATTTTTTTTTTTATCTTGCAGGTTGCTGAGTTAATTTTTTTAGAAAGTCGATGCCGGAATTGTAGGTAACCAAAGAAATACCTAGTTTTATGATTTATTGCAACAAATCATAAAAACGTAATCACATTTCAGACATACCATAAACCTATATTTTTCGGAACGCAAAAAAATGAAACTCGACCTAAATTACCTGTTACACCGTAAATGAGCAAACGATCAAAAGTATGGGTAATTTTTGAAGCCAATTTGTCTTTAGATTCTGGAAATTTGTCATTTATTACTTCGAAGTTGACGCAGAAGAAAATATCCGATACGAAAACTACAAGTGGGGTAAAATATTGATGGTTAAAGATAGTCCGGTTATTATACGAGGAAAGCTTTTTTGCATCGATTTTAAGGGAATTCCTGTATTGCGCAGTAATAAATATAACTGATCCAATTATCGGGGAAATTATACGAATCACTTGTATACCCCATGATAAATTGCACACTTCATCGTTCTCGAACGAAATTTATTTTACAAGTTTAAACGAAGACCGCGCTTAAAATTCTCGAATATCTATATTCGGAACTTCGATCGCAGACCTTTTTTTCGAACGGAAAATCCTAAAAAAGCCACTACAATCAACGACGAATTAGCATTTATGCAGACAAAGAAACTTGGAAACTCCATCACATAATCTTCCTAACAACGTTGAGGACGAACTAGATCACCCGTGCAAAAATTTTTGGCTTTTTTTTTATCATCCCTTTTGAGGGCTTTATTCGGTGTTCCACCAGAACTATATTTGGCTGTACTGAAAAAAAAAAAAAAATCAAAAAAAAATTGTAGAGATATCCGTGGCTTTCATAACCATGTGAACGGTGATATCGGATATCGTTGAAATTCTGCATTCAACCGTTGTACGAAGCGAAATAAATTGGATATGTAGTTTGGTAGATTTTATTGATCGATTACATCGACTCATGATATCATGATTATATCATTTTTCTTTGGGCATTATTACGTAAGGTTGATTAAAACTTTGATCGTCCAGTGTAAGTCCGTGCGAAGATATACTATCTAAACTTGACTCTTCCAGTAATTGGTTTTGGCAAATCAGCGTCAGTTTAACTTTGTTCTTGATGGTTCTCGTTGTCACATATATAGTTGAGACACAATAGTTCAAAATTATTATCTAGAGCGTTCAAGAGAACGGTAAAAAAAAAAGAAAAGTATCACGCTAGTCACTATAGTATCTATACATAAAACTGATTTGCGGTTACGAAAGTTTATGGAAAAATTTATAAAAATCACCCAGCTGTATAACATTCTCACGCATCTGATTTGAGAACCACTGCAGAATACCCACTTTGCGGGAATCGTTTTGTGGTCGCGTCTCCTATATATAAACCAATCTACTACGTAACTATAATTAAGCTTTGAGTAGAATACATATACTAGGTATATCATATATATATATATATATATAATATATGATCGGGTCAGTCGATTCCTCACCGCCATCTTTGATATGAAGTTATTTTCCGTGAGATTAAGATCGGTGAAACTGATGAAATTAAAATAACGACTTGGTCGTAGAAAAATGAAAATTTTGCTACACGACGTATCTATATCGTCTGTTATCAATAATAAGAATCTTTAGAGCTTCCTCATATCGCGTATTATATATATAGTTTAAGAAAAGAAAAAAAAAAAAGAAAAAAAAACGCAGGCAGAAACACACATGATGTGAACCTTGGGACAAGTGGAGCAAAGGAAGAGAGAACAAGAGGAGAATGAACGACCGCGTGTAACGCGTGAGAGGGACACCTGTGCTCCGGTATTTTTAGGCGCCGGTAAATCTTGGCTCCTCTTACACCTCAGCTCTCCTTATTTCATACGTCACACACGCTCCACGCAATTCATTCTCAGCAGCCTGCACGTACGCTGGGATCGGTAAAACAATAAATTCCGCCATGTTTTTAGATTAAAAGTACGCTTCTCCTTTTTTCATGATTTTCTATTACTGTTTTATTTGTTCCCAATTTGTTTCCACTTTTAACTCGAAGATGGGGTAGAATTTTTTTTCTAATGAGACAAGGATACAAGGATATTTCGACAGGACTGCAACTAAGAAATGAAAAAGGAGAGAAACAAAAAAAGGATTGAGATTTATGGAAAAGGCTACGTGAGATACATGACGTAATTTTGATTTTGGTGTTATAATATATTTTCAATTTCAACACCACCTTGACGTTATAGACAAAAAATGTTTATTTAACTGTTCTCCTATGAAATTTCTTACCTTTGGAATGTAAATAATCATAACGTAACACTGTCGGTATTAAATTCAGGATCTGGTTTCCAAAAATCTGAAAAAATAAGTAAATAAAAGGAAGAAATAAAAAAACGGAATCTCGTTACAGCTGCGTTATATCACATGATAGCGGAAAAGATAAAGTACCTCTTAATCTGTAACATCCCATAAGTTCACTATAAACAAATTTATCATTATACATCGTTGGGAGAAAAACGTTTTCTTTCGATATAAGACAAAAATACTATAGCTGATATCTGCCCTCGGTCCCATTTCCTTTATCGAATCATATATAGCAAATCATTCGATACGTTGAACCCCTACTGCCAAACCACCCTTATGTTACGTTCCGGAAACTACGTCGTGAAAAGGACGACGTACATGGGAGGTATATAGTTAGTATATATACCTACATAGGAAATGTTTGGGAGTGGTCATGTGGACAAGCGAAAATGCATCTAATACCAGCTCGCCGATGTCATGGCTTCCCGTATGGTATATATGTATGCAGGGGAGCAACAAATGGGATGGGGCCATCAAGCAACGACGGAATGTGCCTGCAGGGTCTTAACGGTCGATCGATAATGCAGTCGAGTAGGAAGAACTAGAAATTTATACTCTGCATATCATGATTGAAATGTATAAGTGAAAATAAATATGATATAACCTATAACATCATCATGATTAAACTGAGAAATGTGACACTCGAATCCAACATGAACGGACACAAATTGTGTTATTGGAAACCGATGAAAGTTTAGCATCTAGAGTCATAATCTTCACGTAACTTCTCGATTGAAGCTTTTTGCGCACACCTTATCTAGAAAACTGTGCACATCACGTGTGTATTGAAATCTTAGATTTATAGATAAAGATTAGAAAGTGTAATTCGGTTTTGTGTAGCTTGTTGTAAACACGAAATAAAATTGCGGTCTTCATGACCCGAGAAAATATCTTTTGAACTATCCAGACGTCAGAAGAGTGTGAAAAATTCTCACGGTTAGGTATGACATCATCTCCACAGTTTCTTCTCTATTCTTCAGACCCTGTGCCCGGTGAACCGATGTAACGTCTTTTGTCGATATTATATATTCTTGTCACAAATATAACGTAAAGTTACGTCTGACGGTCGAGTTCAGATTATAGTTACCACGGCTTGGACTTTGGCGTCGGTATCACCGGCCAAATATATTACGTTTGTGTACGAATACGTCTCTGTTACGATAAGATAACTTATAACTAAAAAATATATCGGGTAAGAATCTAGGTCGAAAACCCGGAACTGTCAACTTGTTCTAAAATATCGTTTCAAAACTGACTCTTTAAATCCCTCTAAGACTCTCCAAGTCCACAAATCTCACCACTAAAATAGTCGTGTAACATGAAACCACAGCCATGAGTGGTTCGATTGGCAGATGTTGTGCATTATCAGGTACCTACAAAAACCTATCAAACTGTTATCGTCGAAAATCGAAGAGATTAATTTATCAGAGGAACAAACACGAACATTGAAACACGACTGAAACCACAACAGCAAACATTTGTTTAAAATAATGTAAAATCATTACAAAACGATGTACAATAAAAAAAGTTTCAGGACGAAAAACCAGAACCACAGTTCCAAATTCATCAGGTACCCGATTCAAACAATCTGACGTTCCCGTTACAAATTTGGATGGCACCATAACCGTGACGGAAACGGTTAACTTCAAAATAGTTTTGGATTTCCGGTTGTCATTCGTTTCTAGTGTCGCTTGAGTTCTTCATAAAAATTATGAGCATAATTTCGTATTTGCGTCTAGTAATGTGTAGAGGGAATCCCCAGTGAATGTAACTATGGATATACCTAAGTTTTGGTTGAGTGGCCTGATACACATTGAGAACAACGAAACCGATCGGCGCGGACGGCGCCCAACTTTCGAGAATATAGCCAAAATCGTTGCGGTTTACCGAAGTGGGGCACCTGGATTTATTAGCCACTTTGTCTTCACGTTCTTGGCACAAGATTTTTCGCATCTATATATATATTTATATTGTTTACGCCTACGTATAATAAAAGAGGATCAACTGTTAATGCAATTATTGAAATGCTCTTGCGTTATCGGCCGTTTAAAATCCGCTGGTTCAAAGTTGTGTAAAATTTCTGAAACAGCCCAGATTATACAGAGACTGACGTATTTGGAATTTCAGTATCCGTTTTCTGTTTTTTGTTTTCTTCTTTTTTTTTTAACGAATGTTGTATACTTTCCGAGACAGGTAACGTAATTCTAGTTGAAAGTTTAGAAGAAAAAAAAATTCTTTCTCTCCTTTTTTTTCTCTCTCGAGAAAACAGAAATCGTTTGATCTTCGAACGGTTTGAGTTTTAAATAAGTTCACGCAGCGACGATGATCGGACCGTAGTATAAGCTTCTGTTTGGTGCGCATAAAGCAAAAATTAAAATATATCCGCAATATGATTATTTTTTTTTCTTGAAATTTTTAATTTTTTAATTTATTCTTTTTTCGTTTACTTCGAGAACATATACCAGATGCATGCCTGATTATTATCACCTTCTGGATCGAATCTTTCGACTAATAAATCCAAAAATAGATGTCGGTACTCGGGGTACCGCAGCGCTGGCCATAAATGCCTTCGTAAATCATGCGTGACGTGGGAAGGTGCGATATAACAGATATTTCGGTGAATTATAGAATCATAATTTTATTTATCAGCGATTCATGGGACTGATTATTGGTTATAAATATTTCTAGACGTCAAAAGCAAAGAAAATTCTATACGAGAATCAGCGATACGTAAAGTATATCCGTATAATACTTTTTGTTATAAAACTTTGAATATATATAAACTTTGTAAAAGTTATACTTAATATTCAATGAGATTTTCATCGACGCCGTCACAAATTTTCGCATTCGTTTCAAACCATTAGCAAATTTCATCATCGAAATCGTACATATATTTAGTTTAGAAAGTTCTGGGAAACAAATGAAACTCCTTTTGATTGATCGTGAAATGGTTCCTGGCAAAAACCTGATAAAATACGCTGACAATATGATCAATAGTATAACGTGTCACAATTGGAGTGAATTACTTTACCTTTTCCAATCACTTTCTCAACGAATCGGAAGAACTTGCAAAGATTTTTATCGATTCAATTTCCATCCCGACGAACTCAAGTGCAGAACGAGACAATTGACTGTCTTATTAACTGTGATAGTATTCAACGTTGACAATTGAAGTAAGTCAGATCTGAACATGATTGACGTCATAAGCAAGTTTTGGGTTTACGGCGAAGTGACGTCAGTCGTATAACTATGAGGCAGAAGTTATTACGGTAACATCATATTTACTCGTTTACATGACACTTGACTGTTCATCAATTTATATACACATTATGTCTATCTGCGTTTGCAGTATGTTACGATATACTACGGAATCTATTTGTTTGTATAGAAACAATTCCCTTGACATTTTGACAATGGCATAAAACGATAACTCTGAGTTTCCGGTCGCGTGTTATACACGAGTGCTATATGATCCACTAATGTATAATATTTATCTCGTTTACAACAATTTCTTTTTCACTCAAAAACTCTGGACAGCAAAATGCTCGCTAATACAAAGCTCCATTGAGTGGAAAAGTCCCTTTTGAATAACGCGATAGCGGATCATATTCTCGAAACGGGAAAACCGTTGACATCTCATCGGACAGTTCATTTCATTCTATCGTTTACACGCCCATAGAATTCAGCGTAAATTTTACCCGCAGTTTTGAAACAAATTACGTGTATACATGCGTTTCAAATTTTCAAACATGAGTTTCAATTTCAAACACTCCGATTTTATTTCCGCGATATACAATTTCAACTTATTCTATTTTTTTTGTATATTTCATCGTTATTTTACTCGGACCTGCACTTTATACACTGTATAGTTGAGAATATTTTTGATTCGCAAATAAACTATGATGAAAAAAAAAAAAAAAAATTGTTTTTGAGGAAATAAAATTCTTCTTCAAAGTCTACTATTTCGGTGGCTATTAATTTTAAACCCAATTACGGACCATTGAGCGACACGTATATACGCCTCATGCTCAAAAGCTCAAGGCCATCGGTACGAATATAAGAGAAAAAAAATAATAATAATAATAATCGGAGACAGAAAAAACAAAAACGAAATATGAAGTAATTAATGTCAAAGATGTGCGAAAAAAGTTGTACACGTATACGAGAAGAATGGAATTCAACGAAAAACCCGAGGGACTTCATGTAAAATCAAGGAGTGACGCGACGTCCAAGATAGAAAGTGCAATAGGGATAAGGCTTACGGAAATAAACTTGAGGTTAAATTTGCACGCATCCAAAGGGGTCTCTCGCAAGATACGACCGCGTACGTCACGACTTCGAGTCTGTTCATCGTCTACAGACTTACTTATAGACACCGCGAGTAATCCTTATTTAAGAAATGAATTTTCAATACAGATTCGATAAACTCAACGGTTTCAAATTCTCGAAATAGATCACTGACGTTATTTCGTACCTAAGAAAATATTCAAGTTTCCAAAATTTGTAGATCTGGGAACGTATAATCATACACGTGTTAAACAGAAATTAAAAATCACGTCAAAAATCTGATTGCTATGTTTTTAAAAATTGTACACTATAACGTGAGACGATTTTTTTGACCAAAACTGGATTATTTTCTGTACTTGCAGACGTACCCAGTGAACAATCGGTCTTCATAATGTTGAATGGAGAGGAAAGTGAGCTGAGATTTTTAAACATCACAAATCCAAAGGTAAAATTGCACAGTTCACGTGATTCATTAACGTCATAATTTCAATAGAGAAAAATAACTCAATAGATAAAAAATATTTGCAAAATCAGAATGAATTTGGCAAACTGTTAATTAAAATCCACACAATCTTGTGCAGGCCGAGTTGGATAAAATATCCCAACCAGGTGCCTTCGTTGTGATGTATTCGGTTACCGATAAAGCATCCTTCCAACGAGCCGAAGAACACCTTGCCCACCTACACGACCAGGATCTCCTCAGAGGAAGGCCGGCCATATTGGTCGGTAATAAAATTGACTTGGCTCGTTCAAGGGCAGTATCTTCGCAAGGTGCCTCAAACATTTCCAATTTTATTGTGTTAAGAGAAAAGAAAAAAAAAAAAAAATCAGAAGGGAAGACTGAAAAATCATCCCCGATAACATCGGAATACAAATTCAACTGATCTCACTGTGTGTGTTTATTTTCAGATGGGAAATGTATGGCGTGTACCTACCGTGCAAAATTCATCGAGATATCCGTGGGCATAAACCACAACGTAGACGAACTTTTGGTTGGTATTTTAAATCAAATACGTTTAAAATGGGTTCATGCGCATTCGGAAAATCGTAGTGGCGGAGGAGGAGGCGGGGGTGGAGGGGGTGGTGAGGGTGGTGGTCACTGGTACAAGTCAAGAGGAGTGGTCAGAGCTAGTATGAAAGCACGTCAAATGTTCACATGGCTATTTGGCAAAGAAGATAGCAAATTTAAAAACTGCGAGAATCTTCACGTTTTGTAAGTCGAGGAATTGAAAATTTGTTGAACTTCCGCTTCCCGCTGTATCAAGGTTTAAATACGTAATGATCTTGTCATGAAAAGTAAAATTATGAGAAGGTAAAACAATTGAGTACCTATAGTAGGCTAATTAAATAATTCTAACTCGTTATACGATGACGAGGCGCTCTATACGGCAATGGTGCTTCCCAAGTTTTCCGGGACTCACAATGTATGTGAAGTTACTTCCTGGAATGAAATTAAATATACAAAGAAACAAGAAAGAAAAGAAGAGAACCGAGTCAATAAAAGAATTGAAAAAGAGTGAATGTCAAATCTTAATGTGAACCATATCCAATTGCTTATATCATAATATTTATCAATCTTATCTCTTCAAAGTCTGAAATTATCGGAAGTTGAAAAGTGCAAGTGAATGGAATTGAATTTGCAATTGAATAATTAATTCAGAGACCGTCTCGAAGAGAACATTCGAGAATATATATACCTATAAGCGGCTGTGCGCAAGTACTGCAAGAAGTTGGCTTTCTGAAAAATTAAATCTCGTCGCGTTCGTTCCTATTAATTACTTGATAATTAAATTGTTTCCTTGATACTTCGCGCGTTTTCAAAATCACGTTAATATTCAGCCAATGTAAAATGCAGCCTCTTCTCACGCAGCTCCAAGAACGGTACGAAAATGAGAATAATGATAATTAATAATAGTCTTTATAATAATAACAATAACAATAATAATAATTTAAAGGTTATAAGTATTAACAAACACATTTGGAGGCGAAAAAAAAAAAAATTAACTAATGAATTTAATACAAAATACGTACAATTACATTATAGTGTAAAATTTGTGCCATATATAATTATATCAGCAATTTGTATAATATACGCGTAAAATATATATACTAGAAAAGAAAACATACATATTGATATGCGAGTGATAAAAATCAAGAGAAAAAACAAAGATACAAAAAGTAAATTTTAACGCTATTATAACGTATAGCTCAAAGCTATTTTGAAATCAAAGTAATAGGTTATACTGAATAAAAATTGAATATCTAACCAAAAATCGGACCATGGCAAGATTAGTGGCCAGATAGCTTATTCTATAATAAAAAAAGAGAAAAAAAAATGACAAAAAAGTTTGTAATAGTTGATATACTATACTATATTATACAATACGTACATGATAAATATTACATGAAATAATAATGAATTATGGCGCTATATCGTATGAAAAATGTTAATCAATAAGTCATTTATTATGTATTTCGTGTTTATACTGTTTGTATGTTTAGCTAGAATTGATCGTGAAATGTTTGCAAAAATTTTTACACCATGTTATTCTAATTACACAAATATTGTGCATCCAAAATATGTTCAATTATAACTGTAATAAAAGATCCAGATTCTTCAGCGCACAAATAAAACCCGGATGTTTGATATACTGAGAACAAAACGCTTTAGAAAAAAAATAGGATCACATTTAAAAAAGAAAAACGGAAAAGAAAAAAGACCGAAAGACGAAAACGGCGCAACATCAAACCATACAATACCTATACACCAAATAACTTGAGGGTTTCAAGTTTTTTTTTTCTCCTATACCTAGTTTCGTGTTCTTCATTTTTTGTGAATATGTCGTATACGTATAATAGTAGGAAAAATATTATAAGTTCATAGTTTTTGAATAGTTCATTTGTGTGTTGAGTATTTTTAGTCTATATTATACAACCAATGGTCTTTATTGAGATAATACTGAAAAAGAAAGAGAAAAGAAAAAAAAAATTATTTACGACTATAGCTGAATGTTTCTTTATCAATGTAATATTATGTAAAATGCAGAAAACTGGCAAGAAATTTGTACCAAATGAGTTGAGACTCTGATGAAGTGCCTTTGAGTATTTTTATAATTGAGTGGTATTAATATCGTTTCCTATTTCCCACTTTCCTGCTTGAGAAATGAGTTGTGTATCGAAACAATAAAATATAAAAAACCAACCAGGTGCACAGAATTCCCTGTATTCAACGTTTGTCAGGTTATTAAAATATAGTTATAGATGTGTATGTACTACGTGTAATATATATTTACATCACTAATGAGTGCATTAATACATATTACGCTGGCGCAAAAGTTTTACCGTTATTACCAACAGAATTTGCCGCTCTTTTCAATTTATCAGGAATAATAATTGACATTTATTTTCCGTATAAATGGTAATTAAAATATCGCGCTGCAGTTACGAAATTGTACATGATACAGTGTAATTCGAATAATTATCGGGCTGACCCGAAGAATCCGATAATTACGTTGCGTACGGAAACTATTAGAATATAATTCAATCAACTTTTGATGACGTAATGCTTTTTAATTTCGCGATAAAATGTCTATACTAATATTTCATCGTATCGAATTTATGTATGGGTGGAAACCTTATCGATGTTCATTGTAATAATGTCGGCTCGCCATAAGATGTGAAATGACAATACTGCCAGTTCTTTCAACAACAATAATGATAATATTATACTTAACGATATTATTGATAAAAAAAAAAAATAGAATATTGAAAGTATAAATAATAATATTATTGATATTGATGATAAGGATAATAATAATAGAAATAATTACAACAACAATAAAGGATCAAAAAAATTTCAACTGTCCCATTCATTTTTGTGTTTCACCTCCAGACAACTATACGACCACCAACTAGATTTTCTAGTCATCTCTGGCTGAAGAAATACGGATTTGAGACCAGCAATAAGTGTTAATTGTTGGCCAGAAAATACCCGAGTCAGCTGTAAGTAAATTACACCAGCTAAGGCGATAGTTTGCAGATTCAGATTTCTGAGCTCATAGGACTTCATAATACACTCATACAAACGATTCTCATTTTTCACGCCAAAATCGAGAAAAGTCAAAGGCTACGGTCTTTAGATTTTTTAAGATTCATGTCTCAAAATTGCAAAAAATTTGATCTATTCACAACTCTGAATACAAATAATAGTGATTATTGGAGTGATGCAATTCATTCGCATCATGATTTCTCAACACTATTTTATTTCAATTTTTCAGGAGCGAAATGGGCAGTCCACTGAGCAATTCGCCCCTGCATCTGGATCGCAAGATCTTTCGGCTCATCTGTGGAACTGATTACCGTATACGTCAAGTGATTATTTATTATAAAAATGAATGATAATGTCCATGTACTACATCTAGTACTTTTAAGAATATTTGAAATTTGAAATAATATTTTGTCGATGATATTGATACTATCAGAAAAAACTACTTCGCTATGAAAAATCCATCCTCTGTGTTCGTAACGTGCATTGTAATCTTATGAGATTTTTCGATTCTCAAGGCGATAAAATATTTAAAACTACTAATCAACTACTAATCATCTACTAATCATTTGTATACGTACTAGGGGCGTCACTGGTAAAATTTCAACATAGCGCATGCGTGCCTCCGTTAGGTTGGCCTTAGCTGCATGGGTCTTGTGCATTTGTGCCAGTCGTTGGATAGGTGGTGTAGTGTCGAGTGACAATTTTGGTTAGTTGTATTTTACCTGCATTGAAGGGGCTCCTCAAAGAGAATAGGGCTGTTATAGGGAGGAAGAACAAGAAGAATAATGGCCATAGTGATGGGTAACAACTTGTGATAATTGTGAATCCATGAATCATGGTGCAATTATCTCTAGTTTGCATGAGTATTATGAAATGTGAGACAAATAATTTTTTGTTTTGTGCTACGAGCACAAACTACGATAAAATATGCTTGTTCTGAATCAATGAGCCAGTCAATTATGACCACGATTTTGATTACTTCGTATAAACCATTACTTATAATTAAATTACTCGTCTCATCGAAGATGACGTTTAACCCCTCTTTAGAGAATAAATATGTCATACTAGTCAACAACAAGGTCAGATGTCAGATAAATTGAAAGAATGCATGTTTGTCTGCTGAGTTGACTACATAATGAATGCGCTTGCCTATTCTGAGATGATGAAGGATTCTGGGATTATTGACAGTTATGAGCAAAGTATACTTTGTTATTGGCGATGGGTCTGATACTGAGTGACCACTGCAGTTTACTTGTCTTGTGTTCAATAATCCAAATAAAAAATTTCCAGGAGTACGTGTATCTGAAGTAAAATAATTGGTATTACAATTTGCTGCTAGCTCTTGTAAATGAACTCCAATTAGTGTTGCCGATAACAAGAAAACTATCCTGATTCCATTTCTATCAGTGATATCTAATCATTTATTATTCATTGCCATAAATGTGATGAAGTTTGCAAATATTAAAATCTGTATTGACAGTGACTATTGAGAATTCCATTTCTCCACAGAGTTCTCCACAGTGAAGCCTCATTTTCATCATGGACGGAGAAAAGCAACAAAGAAAAGTAAAAAATCCTATAGAATCTGCAAATATTTTCAGCATGATATCATTTGCGTGAGTATCAAAGCTATCACTTGAAATTTGAAGACTTTCCTAAATAGTTATTCTTTATGATTTTTGCTTTCCAAATTACATGCACAGTTGGGTAGTGCCGACTTTCTTGATTGGGTACCACCGTGATCTCGAAATTACAGACCTCTACAGTCCACTTCCTGAGCATACAAGCTCAATTATTGGCGAGCAAATATCATCTGAGTGGGAAAAGGAGTTGAAACGTACAGCTCAAATCAGCGCTTTAAAAAGACAGAATGATGAGCGCCATGGTAGTGACAGAAGCAAGCCTGTTGCACCCAGCCTCTGCAAAGTCCTGGTGAAGTGCTTCGGTACCAGGATTATGTGCTATGGTATCATACTTGTTATACTGGAGCTCATTTTCAAGTAGGTTGAGGGAGAATTTCAAAATATCCTGACATCTTGTGCTCAGTTTGAGTGAGGGGAATAAAACGAGAATCGTTTCATAAACCTTGGAACTTATCACTTTTCTGCAATTGTGTATCAAAGAATCTAAAGAAGTAAAGTCACAAAGGACTATATATTCCAAAGTCGTGTGTTTGTCTAATATTTCTCCTTTGTTTGCCCACTCCTGAAAGAGATAATCATTTAAACTAGTAGATTTTACCGTGCATCCAATACGTCTTAGTAATGCTATTCTTGTCCCTAAATTCGAAATTTGATTTTGATTTTCAGGACTAGTCAACCGCTTCTTTTAGCTCAACTGCTTCATTACTTCAGCAGCAACACGCAGACAGAAATATCATATACAAATGCATTCGTTTATGCCACTGGAGTCATTCTGTGCTCAGTGTTTAATGTTATTGTAAGACATTCTTACATGTTGGCAATTTTGCACTCGGGGATGAAATTGCGCGTCGCTTGCTGCACGCTCATATACAGAAAGGCATTAAAACTCTCTAAAACTGCTCTGGATGGGGGGACGACTATTGGCCAGGCAGTAAATCTTCTCTCAAATGATGTGAACAGATTCGACATGGCTATGATTTTTGCTCATTACCTGTGGATCGGACCCTTGGAAACAGTAGTTATGACTTACTTCATGTATGCCGAAGTTGGTTTAGCGGCTATTATCGGAGTTGCTTCACTTCTCATGTTTATACCAATACAAGGTATGATTTTTCAAATCAAGACTGTCAAAATTATCCATATTTACATGCGGTGCATAAATTGAGATATGTATTTTTTTCAAGCTTATCTTGGGAAACGTTCTTCAACTCTGCGGTTACGAACTGCCATAAAAACAGATAAAAGAGTCAGATTAACCAATGAAGTAATATCCGGTATTCAAGCAATAAAGATGTACACATGGGAAAAGCCATTTGGAGACCTCGTTCAAAAAGCAAGAAAGTATAGTGCGATTATTCAATGCTTGAAAACTAGAAATATGTCAAACTGCACAGCATAAAATATAGATTGACATAAAATGATGGATGGGTTGCTTGCTGTTCATGTTCAATATTGCTACTCTTTCAGACAGGAAATCAAGGCCATCACAGCAACATCTTACATCCGGGGTATCGTATCGTCCTTCTCTGTTTTCTTGACGAGGTTTTCACTTTACATAACCATCCTCACCTACGTTTTACTTGGCAATAATGTAACTCCGGCAAAGGTTTTCATGCTCTCTGCCTACTTCAGTATCCTACGAAACGTGATGACAAATTATTTTCCACAAGGTAATGACCGTAGGCTTGTTAAGGCATACCAAAAAATTCAATACTACAACCAAATATCTTTTTCTCTACAACCTCATTACAGCCATTACGCAGCTTGGTGAGGCTTTTGTGTCAATAAAAAGACTCCAGGATTTCATGCTTTATGACGAAGCTTCAATCATTAAGTCGCAAGCAAATGGTATGGAAAAATCGGGCGATCTCGCTGATGGTTCTGTGCATATAGACAACGGTTGTGCCAAGTGGGTCGACTCTCTTGAAAAAGAAACACTACAAGATATAAATTTGAGGATAGAACCTGGCCAGCTAATTGCCATTGTTGGACAAGTTGGCACTGGAAAGTCGAGCCTTCTGCACACGATTTTACAAGAAATGCCTCTAACTTCCGGTACACTAAAGGTACGTACAAGTATTTTTTGCCCTTCAGATTGTGAAGCAAGGATTCAGGTAGATTTCTGAATTGGGATTAGTAAAGTTGACCTCGCGAAATTTTTCGAAGCTTTATTTTTATTCCCAGATTCAAGGATCTCTGGCGTACGCGAGTCAGGAGCCATGGCTTTTCTCAGCGTCAGTTAAGCAGAACATTCTGTTTGGAAGAGCAATGGACACTCGTAGATATAATCGGGTTATTGAAGTCTGTCAACTAAGAAAGGATTTCATGCTATTTCCACATGGTGATAGAACTATTGTCGGAGAACGTGGTATTAGTTTATCTGGAGGGCAACGAGCGAGGTAAGAATTCAATTCGACGAATAAGAACGAAGCTCTTAATATCACTATCTTATATCATAGGATAAATTTAGCAAGAGCAGTTTACGCAAATGCTGATATTTACCTCATGGACGACCCTCTGAGCGCTGTAGACACGCACGTGGGTAAACACATGTTCGATGAATGCATTGCTGGATTTTTACATGGAAAGACTCGTATCCTCGTAACCCACCAGTTGCAGTATCTGAGAAATGTAGATCGGATAATAGTTTTGAAAGATGGTGCGATCATAGCTCGAGGGTAATTTTTGTGCTGTTATTTGTAACAATTGTAACACATAAATACTGACTGTGACCGTGTAATTTGGAATTTTCAGGACATACTCGCAACTTCAAGACTCGGGAATCGAATTCGGATGGCTTCTCGAATCCGAAGAAAAAAGCAAAACCGATTCTCAAGGCGAAGATAAATCCCTATCTAGACAATCTAGCACCACCTCCGCCCACTCATCCGAGTTCGCGGAATCAGTCGCGCAAGAAAAAGCGCCTGTACAGGTAAAAATATGGTATCTCTACGTTCCATCTTCGATCTTTTTATATCCAGAAATTTTCCGTTATTCATCATTGACGATTTTTCATCAGGAAGCAGAAACCCGAAGCGTCGGTAGCGTCGCAGGTTCGGTGTACGCGAATTACTTTCGCGCGGGTGGAAACTCGTGCATAATATCGGTAATTTTTGCGCTCTGTTTGCTGACGCAGTTCCTTGCCAGTGCCGGCGATTACTTCATAGTTATTTGGGTTAACTTGGAGCAGCGCAATGTGAGTAATCTACAAAATATCAAAATTCTAACAATCCAATTCTCTGTGAAACAACATTTTGTGATATTTCTCCAACAGTTTACGACAGCAACCGACAGTGAATCTTTTTCATTCGGGCAGAGTGGTTGGCTGACCCGAAACCTTTGCACCTTCATATTCTCGGCTTTGACGTTGCTGACAATAATTGTGACATTGATTCGCTCTTTTTCATTCTTCCGTGTCTGCATGGAAGCATCGAAACGTCTACACAATTCAATATTCCGAGGAATAAGTCGT
This sequence comes from Athalia cordata, assembly GCA_963932425.1. Lineage (NCBI taxonomy): Eukaryota > Metazoa > Arthropoda > Insecta > Hymenoptera > Athaliidae > Athalia > Athalia cordata. The sequence goes on along the minus strand of OZ010626.1, from coordinate 29,053,953 downwards.
GCGACAATGCGATTTTTCAACGCAAATTCATCCGGTAGGATTTTGAACAGGTTCGCAAAAGACATGGGAGCGATAGACGAGCTTCTCCCCACTGCTCTACTCGATTGCATACAAGTCGGTCTCGGACTCATCGGAGTAGTCGTTGTTGTCTCAATTTCAAATCCATGGCTGATAATACCCACAATTGCTGCAGGCGCCGCTTTTCATTGGCTTCGTGTTTTTTATTTATCGACTAGTCGCAGTATCAAGAGATTGGAGGGAATCAGTAAGTTTCTCTTTTCAAAATTATTCGTCAAAAACAACTGACGAACAGAATGCCTAATCGGTTTTTTATTCTATCCAGCCCGATCTCCTGTGTTCGCTCATCTCAATGCTACCATTCAAGGCTTGACGACGATTAGGGCTTTCGAAGCTGGGACGATTTTAACAGCAGAATTCGACAACCACCAAGATTTACACTCGTCAGTTTGGTTCATGTTCATCGCCTCTTCTCGGACTTTTGGTATATGGTTGGATGTTGTCTGCCTCATTTGGATAACTCTCGTCACTTATAGTTTCCTGGTTATTCCGTTTAATGCAACCGGAGGTAACGTCGGACTTGCTATAACCCAAAGTCTCGGCCTTACTGGCGTGTTTCAATGGGGCATGAGGCAAAGCGCCGAATTAGAAAATCACATGACATCCGTAGAACGAGTGTTGGAGTACAGGTGAGTAGTTTTTTTGTGGCGCTTCAAGTAAATCGGCAATATAAAAATCAAATTCACTCACCGATTTCAGTACTGTGGATCAAGAACCACCATTGAAAACTTCCCCAGTAAACTTACCCCCGGCAAATTGGCCCTCATCCGGCAAACTGGAATTCAAAAACCTGTCTATGCGATACGGTCCAGAGAAACCACTAGTGCTCCATAACTTGAATTTCGTTGTTGAATCGTGTGAAAAAATCGGAATAGTGGGAAGGACGGGCGCTGGGAAAACGTCTCTGGTCTCCGCGATGTTCCGTCTTGCATATTTGCACGGCGATATAATAATTGATGGCGTACTGAGCAGTCGTTTGGGTCTCCATGACCTCCGTTCCAAAATGAGTATGATTCCACAAGAGCCATTTCTATTCTCCGGAAGTTTACGGCGGAATTTAGATCCATTCGACGAGTATCAAGACAGTGATTTGTGGCAGGCTTTACAAGAAGTTGAATTGAGAGAAATGGGACTCGAAGAATGGATTACAGAAGGTGGATCCAATCTCAGCGTAGGTCAAAAACAGCTAGTTTGTCTCGCTAGAGCAATAGTGAGGAAGAATAAAATCCTTATCCTCGACGAAGCTACAGCCAACATCGACCCTTACACGGATGAGCTTATCCAAAAAACGATTCGTGCCAAATTTGCCAATTGCACAGTATTAACGGTCGCTCATAGATTACACACTGTTATGGACAGCGATAAGATTCTTGTAATGGACGCAGGAACGGTCGTGGTTAGTATTCATTTTTTTTTTTTTTTTTACTTCCATCCTTTTACTGGACTACCAGCCCACCGGTGTACTCACGATAAATTTTGTTTTCTTACGTCACTTCTCAGGAATTCGATCACCCTCATATCCTGCTTCAAAAGGACAACGGACATTTACGTGGCATGGTTGATCAGACGGGTCAATCTATGGCCGAATCGTTGGCCCTTGTAGCTGAAAACGCTTATAAAACTAGAACAAATGAGTCACACTCTGGATTTTAATCTGCGAAGCTAGAAGCGGCTTGACTAGTAAATTATTTTCTTGACATCAGAATTAGCCATTATTATTACTGTTATTGTTATTATTGTTATTATTATTTTTACACAATGCCCCAATCTATGAATGATGAATAAAATATTGGGGGGATAATGTGATATATGTTATTACACATCAAAGTACAATCAAAAATGCTGTTACCAAAAACCAAAATGAATGACATAAAATAATAAACCAAGATTCTTCTTGCTCACCTTCCCGCGTCATTCCTCTTTTCTTCCTCTCTAACGCAGATTCTGATCGTGAGTAAATTATCATTTATACGTTTTACTTGCTACCTAACTATACTCACAAAGTATAAAACGTAATCCATCAGATCCGCATATAAGGAAATTGGCAACCTTGCCCACAAACCGCTAGCAATCAGAGCGATTTATTATCCAAAAGCTTCCGACCCCGCGGTCGTCCTGCATGTTTTTTGCCAATTAACAATCTGGAACTTATTTAATTCATTAAACAGATATATCCTCAGAGTATATAGTATAGAAATATACCGGCTTTATTCGGAAGTGAATTTTGTAAAATGAACCCTTTTTCGATAAAAAATTCACAAGGGGACCTTTACAAACCTTTTCTAAGTGCTGTACTGCAGAAAGTATGCGCGGGGAAAAGTCAAAAGCGCCGGCGATCCTCATGGTCAAGTCCTCAGGGTACTCCGCGCGCCCGATTTTATTTATTAATTCATTAATTCATTATTTTTTTTTACCTTTCTTTCAATTTTTGTTTTTTATTCTGTTCTTCTTCATTGTTTTTTTTTTTGTTCAATTACTTTCTTCTGCTTTTCCTTCCTGCGCTAACGAATTTCCCGACAAATTTGTACGCTGAACCATCAAATTCATGCTAATCATAAGCAAAGTGATGTAAGTTTGTTGAACTCTTTTTTTCCAAAATGGCGGATCGATTATGTTCAATTATGTGCAGATAATTCCGAAGGGGACTGCAGTCTTATACCTCCACCCTCCATAGTCATATGAGTAAAATAAAATTGCAAACGCGTTTATTATCGAGTCCTATCTTAATTCATACAAACCTTATATAGATTTTAAGTTAGAAATTCTACAAGATCAGAGAACCGAAAACTAAAAAGAAATAAAAGATTTGAAAAACAAAACAAAAACCGTGCAGACTATTAAGAAAACTTTTATAGTCGGTACTTCGGCAGCGACTGCAGCAGCAACAGCAGCAGTTTTTAACCGGAGGCTAAAAAGTGCACTAGCATTGGGCATATGGTCCTAAATTTGAACAACTTATAAATATGCCTCCAGAGTCCCAGATTGCTGCAATTATCGAATTACAGTGGTCCTCCAGGGTTTAGAAGATAGTATTAGAGAAAGAAAGGAAGAAAGAGCACGCCGCTGTGCAGTGTAGTGCTATTTCAAATTGTTTCAACTCTATAATAACCGCCTCAAAAAAATGCTTGCGGCATTTTATCGCGGGACACCATACGTATTGTAAAAAGTTATGTATAGGCTGAAAAGCACGATATTTTTGACTATTGCATATGTAATGGAAGAAAGAAAAATAAAAATTATATCTGCAATTCTTGTAAAAATCCGAAATTCAATAATTGCGGATGGACGATTATGTGCGATGCGGTGAATTTTTCTGCAGATAAACTACTTATAGGTGGAAAAAATTAGAAAAAAATTGTCTGTTAATTGTATATACGGTGGATTCATTTTTGAGTCGTGTGAACCATATGGGATTTGAGATTTGCCTCGAAAGTCACAAAATTTTGTGTCGGATCTTAAGAGTGCATCGTCTCTACGTATATAAACGTAGCGATGCATCTCGTTCTACATATCTCTTCGTCTTATATTCTACTTCTACTTCTACTTCTTTGCCGCTGTCGGTGGTGGTAGCTGCGGTTTGTTTTGTTGTTTCGTTTGTCCGTCTTCAGTCAGCTTCTGTCGAAGGGTATATTATACCCGTACAGTATAGATATCTATACCAACCGACCGCCTGCCGCCCGTTTCTCCCTCTTTCCCTCCGTAACTCCGTCGCTTATACGTTTCTCCGTCGGACTGTCCGTGTGACCAGCGGCAGCTCCGCCAGCCAGGTATATGTATGTATATACGTATACATAAAATATATACGTCTGCATATATATATAAAAGTATATACAGACATATGTACGTACATTGAGCTTATATATAGAAAATGGTAGCCAATGGCGTTGGCTCCTCGTCGCGGCTACGGTATTGAACGTCTCCAACGTGAGGTCCAGGGTCTCCTGCGATCCTCCCTGTAAGTCCCTCTTCCCTCTTTCCCTCTCTGTGTAGTCTATCCCCCTTCTCTCTTCTCTCTCCTCCGTCTCTTTCTCGTGACCCTCCGACGTCCTCCATATCCTCCCTTTTACCCCCCGTCGATCCAGCCGCCTTCTCCTCCCCCTGTTCGAATCGGCTGCTGCGACTGCTGCCACCTCTACATTTACCTCCGACTCTCTCTTTCTCTCCTTTTATCCCTTCGATATCTTAGCCTTTTTCATCTCCTCCTCTTCATCCTATATACAGCTCGTCCTGGAACTCAAACTCCAGAGGTCCAGGACCGTCTGAGAGTCTACCGCTGCTCCTGCTCCCGCTGCTCCTGCCGCTGCTTCTGCTAATGCTGAGATCCAAAACGGGGACGTGCGATGGGAGATGAGATGAAATGGGATGGGATGAGATGGGAACTTTACGGGGTCCGCGGTATACTATATCCTCCCATTAATATCCTGCACGGCGTAGAGAGACACGACCTCAACCGCCCTCCTCCCTACCCTCTCTTTTTCCCCCCACAAGCTTAATTGAATACTCGTGCTCTACGATTGATGCTCGGTGTCAGTTGCTGCCGTTTGTCAGCTTTCCAAGAAATCGACAGAGATTTACTAATTCATTGTCTATATATACGCTAGGTATACGTATGCTATACATAAATACCACGTAGTTATATTATACATACAAGATTGCATTCGGCAGATGAGACGATCAATTGATCCGACGATACGTCCGCGTCGTCCTGCTGCTTTTAAGTGATCGAGATGGTCCAGCTCATATTATAGACGGCTAGGTAATACCCCGTTGGGAGTATCGCTGGGAAGTTGATATACGCTTTCAATTTTAGTCGAATTTTGAAAAACCAAAATTGAAGAAAAAAAAAAAAATTATCGAACATCAGGGGTGACCGTACATATACATATGACCGCGTGGACTGGAGTCGCGATATATTACATGCTGGAAAATCTTAATTATTTATGTATACATATATATATGTTCATATATTTCTATGTATGATGTATAATATGTATAGTTTTGGCCCGCAGCTGCTAGCCGGATCTTATGCTAATCCCACCCCTTCTCCCTACTCCTCCTCCTCTTTCTCTTTCTCTTTCTCTTTCGCCCTCACCAACCCTCCAATTCTAGCATCACGTGAAAAAGTTGCTCGTTACACGCTCGCTCATAAATCTTCTCGCTAAGCTTAATCTGTTCGCCTCCGCGAGCGGCGCTTGGTCCTTATACTCAGGGTATGTATAGTCGTCGACGTTGTGTCCCGCCCAACAAACTCCAAACTCTCTCTCTTTCTCTTCACCCTTATACTAGCTATAACACACACATACATATATATATTTTTAATGTATATATGTAATAGCTAGCTATAGCTATTACCGAACCTGGGAAAACTCTCTTTTCTGCATAGCTATATATATATAAATATACACGTATATACTTTATGTAGCGGCGGCAGGTGTGTCCCGACGAAAAATTTTCATAATTTCTTCTTTTACGTTTTTTTTTTGTTTTTGTGTTTTTTTTTTTTCTTTCATTTTCATCTTTCGGCAAACTTAATGTTGAAAATAGAACAAGATCCTTCGCCAGTTTTTCGAAGTCAGGGTATTAGTGTTTATGTATGCAAAATTACGACACATTTAAAGGACGTTTTATATACAATTATATTAATATACATCATCGTAAGTGCAGGAAGGAGCAGAAAACGAAAGAAACGAAACAAAATTATTGTACATTACGACTAATTTTTGCGAATTTTCGTACGTGCGTCATTAATTACAGTACATGAAAGAATAATCCCATAATACAGATATATACATACATATGAAGTCGAGTGGAGAAAAATCTTCGTTACACGATAAGCTTTTCCAGAGCTTTTTCATTTTTTTCTCTTATCACCATAAAATATGAGGTATCTATCAGCTGTAGATAAAGTGCAATTCTGACGGGGCCAGTATACATATGCGTATGTGAGCTAGTGGTTGAGTTTTCTTGGTGAACTGGATATAATGTATACATACCTTTGGTCGCAAAGGGATGGGTGGTGGGATTCGGTGGCCATTATGGAGATGGATCTTCGTTCGAATAAAGGTTGTCGGTGCAGGCGGGGGTGGTTTCCAAGAGGTGGCGCGGCCCGCGAGTAGTCTGGTGATGCCGTTGCTGTATATACTTTGCAACGGGGGGAAGGGGGGGGGGGGTCGACCCAGGGAGGCAAATGGGGGGAAAAAAGTGGGTGGCAGGCGTTCGCCTGGGGTAATATATCACCCTTGTCGTTCGTGAGACCATGCGAGGAGCTCGTCGACCGATACCCAACTATGTATATGTGTGAATATACCGAGTGTCCGCGACATAATCAGCAGGTAGGTGACAACAATTATTGCACAAGTATTGTAGATTCGATTTTATTGGCTCTTCATTGACATGAGAGCTATTTCATTCATGCGTTCAAAGGATTTCGTACAGTGAGCCAATAAAATTCGATGTGCAATAGTTGTTGTCACCTACCTGCTGACAACAACTATTGCTTCCAACGATTTACTAACTCTACCTCTGATTACTTTCCATCAACGTCAGTTAACCAAAATATTGTAAATTATCGAATTCTTAACCTTTCACAAATATTCATGGTCGCTTTATTGGTTTGGTAGAAGTGTCACATATTAACCTGATGCAACCTTAAATCTCCAACTCAACTATCAACGCTGGTTATTTTGGACGTTTTATTATAGGTAGCCAACGGGCAGCTCTCCCTTACCTCCTCCGCTGAACCCGTCAGCTCTGCGTGACCGCCTTGGAGGCAGGCAACCAGAGTTGCTGCGGCGTAAGCTCGCGAACACACGGTATATGTATCAAGTTTACGCTAGCTCTATGTATAACATATAAGATGCAAACCACGTTTACCGTTCTACCACACCATACTAAAATACGTTGTACACAACCGTGGCGACCCGATGAAATTATCAATGATGTATAGTTATAATTATGGAAAGCGATTTACGAAAACAAACAAATTAGGAAAAACAAGCAATGATTCTCTATATAGTCGGAAAGAAAATGTCGTTATATGTTCTACATACGTGATCTACATGGTATATAATGCACGTCTAGACCACTATCGCGCTTTTTTTACGACGGGAGGGGGAGATTGAAGCTAGAGAAATAGAGAAAAATAGAAAGAGAGAGAGAGATAGATAGATAGAGAGAGAGAGAGAGGGAAAGGTGAACGCGGTTTAATCAAGGAAGTGGAGGACTTGGGAATAGTCGGGGAGAAGGTGGAGTAGGGTGGTGACCGTTGGGTTTCGTTCGAGAGCGTGCGGGGGTCGATCGATTTGTCGCCAGTAGCTCGCTGCTGCTATGGTGCTGCTGTTTGAGAATGTTACCTAGGAGGTAGCTGCTGATGCCCACCGCGCGTCCGGTGGAGCATATATCTTAAGGCGCTTGCGCCGCAAAAGCTGCTGCTGTTGCTGCAGGTTGGAAAATGCGACATCTCTGATTCGTCACCACCCGCCTCCAGACGACACCAACCCCCCATTTACAATCCCTCCCCCCCCCCCCTCCCTCTGGCCCCGCGAACTTTCTTCCCACTCTTTTTGAAAAAATGAAGAAAGCTTTTAAGAAAAACTACCCTTCCGATATGTGATCTCGTGTCACTCTTCGAGACGATGCTACTTTTGGATCTTGGAATTCTGAAACCTGAATGGGAATGAGAGGAAAGAACCTGTAAAAACTCCGAAAAATACGGTGGCGAAGGAACCGCCGCAAGGTAGCTGAGAGGGACACATATAATCCGGAGGGGACTCTCCAGTTGGAACGGCGACATCGTCTATAGGCTCTCTGATACGACATGGGTGGGGCTCGCTTGTCGTGCTCTGCGGGGGCGGTGGGTCTGGTGTGGTTATGGTATTTCTGTCCTTGTTATACACTCGGTTTTCTCGTTAGCCTACGGTATTATCTTTCCTCGTCGTCCGAACGCGAGGGGACAAACCGGCGACAGCGCGCATTGGTCCTTCAAATGGGACAGGGCGTGGTGCGACTCCATTGCATTATTCGAACGACTGAAAAAGGAATTGAAAATTAATCAGAAAAAATGAAATAACAAAATCTCCGGTACGTTTCGTCAATTTCAATAACTTTAGTTGGTCGTCATTGATATATATTATATATTGTAATTATTTTTATATCTCTCTTTACGAGAAACGCAATTTTTATATATAATGTGTCGGAAAAAATGTCGCTGCAGAACATTCCGAAGTTTTTTTTTTTTGTCATCGGAACAAAACTGAGTAGATTGTACGATCGAAATCTCATCGCGTTGATGATATACGAAATTTCCAAACGTGATCATATTTATCTTGTACACTTAAAATTTTCGAGCGTGTCAAGGGATAATTGGGAGACATATAACCTTCCTTCCTCGATATCTCGCGGTACAACACGTACTCTTATAGAGCGTATTGTACATGAATTGCGTTGCCGTATACCCACCCATACCTATGCGTACGTGTATACCTGAGACAATTAAAATCACAAGGTATACACATTGTACCTACACCTTTTTACCTTTTGTTACATATACACGAGGATGATCATTGCCGTGTGATTGGGGGGGCGTAGATGGGTCGCGAGAGATAACTGCTGACCCTAACTAAGGTGGAAATGGTAAAGTATGTATAGGTATATATGTATATATCTTTAAGGACCATCTTTTCCATCTGCTGCAACACCGCGGCGTTACTATAACGTTGATGCATGGCGTGGGCGTAACCGTATATAGTATACAGGTATATGTATAGTTATATACGTTTATATCAGTGTTTCTCAACCGAGAATTCGAGGTCTTCGTTTATACCGAAATATGTATTTTATGTAATGAAAAAAGGCGCATTGAAAAAAAAATTTCTTAATCAAATGAAAAAAAACCTTTTCACATCGGTATACATAAAAACATGAGACCTTTACACCATATATAAATTATATAATGACCTTTTCAACAATTCATTTTCAAAAAATTGACGCCATTTTATTACATACATATAGTATATCTAATATCATAAATTATAATATAACGTACAGTGTACGTTTGGCGGAGACCTTTGACGTTGTTATATAAATACAACTGTATGTACATATAACATATGGACGCGTATACCTGTATACATATAAATATATATATAGTTATATTACCTGCGCGTTATTATATCCCATGATATTTCTTCGGTCTACTTGATCACACCGAACTCCGATGCAGCATCATAACGCCGTTTTACCCACATTATTATATATACTCGCCGCACGCACGCCGCACGCATGCACGATATTATATTATTAAACTGAGGATGCGATGGGAAGAACGGCGGGGGCGGTAACCGAAAAAGCGGTTCACTGCGATATGGGGAGGAATCTCAAGAGGAGAACGAGCAGAGGACGGTCCTCATTAACAGATTATTAATCGCTTACCCAGTTCATATTAATGACGAACGCATCTGGTTCGTTCCGTTCGCATCGTATATAGGTATATACCTTATACAATACGTACACACAGCTTATATACTCTGTATCTCGCATGCAATACATACTTTTCGGGTTACAAGTTTTTTTTATATTTTTTTCTTTCAAATTTTAGTTTTTGTATTTCTTCAATGCGACGCGGTATCTATTCACTTTAACTGTGCAGTTATATTGAGCATGTTGTAAAAAATATTAACTCGTGTAAAAAATATTCTCATTCAGTATATTTTACGTATTATGTATACATGCACTGATGCTGCGGTGGGAGGATGATGTGTATTAAAAGTGATCCATGCAACACCCGTTACAGCAGCTATAAGAAGAATCGCTGCTAAACTTTGTTCGGTAGCGTCTGCCGGTAGGAACAACATTTACAATATAACCATGATCACTTATACCAATTTAAGGGGTATTCACAACTGGACAAAGGCCTTGGAGTTCTACTCTTGATGCACGTTCATATGTCATCGGCGATATTTCTGCTCCTATACAATATGGCGCCGCGCCGTCAGTTATATACATATAATAGTAGTATAGGGTTATTATAATAATGCTGCAGCTATATACGTCTTTCAAGATGTGCGGGTGCAGCGTTATGCAGTTCAAATATACAAACGATTGCTAATGCGGGATGATACTTAATTTCACGTTGCCGTCATACAACGACATTATGTATAATATACGTAGCTGTATAATATATGATGTATCAACCCTTAATTTACTTCGTATGTCCGCGAGTTGCAGCTCCGTACGAATATGCGGCGAATAATTTGCGTTTTTCAGCTGCTCGACGTAATATAATATAAAAAGAGTTAAAAGTGACATGAGTTCAAATGTCACTGTGAAAATCGTTAATCACGATCCATATAAACTTTACAATAGGTACGTATGGCTGGTTTTGTTACCCCCGATATGGGAGTTATGAGGTTGTGTTAGATAATAGCAGAGTTTCAAACGGTTACCCCAACCCTTAAAATAACTGTTCCTAATTATTTGGACCGTGCAGACCCGCAGCACTTATGATATATCTTGTCCATTCGATGTGTATAATGAACGCGTATACCTAAATACAGATTATTATATAAATATACCTGCAATCGTGCTATTATTTTTTATGCGTTCGGTATATGCTGTATAGAAGCGCGAAACGGTGTAGATATACGTATACATACAGGGGCTGCAGGATCATAGGAAGATTGTTTTAAGGGGGGTAGCAGGGCGGAGGAAGAAAAACTGAAAAGAGTTCTCTTAAAGCGTGTTATTTGACGTTTAGCGCGACTTAAACGTTCGTCTGTGATCGCGTCTGTTATAGAACGCATCTATAATCTTTAGGCAATTCTAAAGTTTTCGACATGCAAGCGCCGCACGGCGAACTGCAGCTGCTGTTGCTGCTGCCGTTGTTGTTGTTGTTGATGATTTTATGCTACACAAAAGTTTCGATACATCCGTTTTAGAACCAACACATCAACAGCATCGGCAGCATCTATACTTTTATATATAGTTAACTACAGACCCCATCCTGGACGACTGCTACGCTACGAATTCATCTTTTAATAGATGTCTGCCCGTTTATCAACTGTCGCCATATTTTTTTATTCTTTATTTCTGTTTCTTTGACCAAGTTTTTCGCTACTTGATTCATATAATATCACAGCTTATATACATAAAAGTACAGCGCCGATAAAGTGAAGCGTTTTAAAATGTATAAGAAACACCTGGGAAGGAAGATATGCAAAAATGTCTCCACGATTTTTCGAAGGCTTTTTCTCAGAACTCCGAAGTAGATATTATAGAAAAAGCCTGAAAATATATATGTGAACGTAAAAACCGAAGCAAATTTTTTTTTTTCATGTCCAGGTTTGTGAAATTAAAACTCGTTCGATCGATTTGCCATGTATGAAGATGAAACGTTGCTGATGATTTTTTCTTGTCTTTTCGTTGCAGAGAATATCGGAGCCTACTGGATCTGAAAGAAATGATTCGATGTTGGATGATGTCCTTCTTTTTTCAGTAATCTTGAGGAGCCTCTCCCGCTACCTCTTTCCATTCGAGCGATCACGGGTATAATTGGGCCGTGCGACCGCCGCCGCGTGGATTGGTATGCATAATACTCACATATGAGGATATATTATCCAGTGAATCTGAAATTCTGTAGTTTGGTTCACCGGTAACAACACAAGGAACACCATACATATACGTACGATAATTTCTTTTGCAGGTTCCCTGGGCACGCATAGGCCGAAGTTATAAACTCTTGAGCACGCACGTGTGAAGCTGCTGCAGTTTTGTGTCGCGTTATAGGTATAGAAACGAAGGTAGGTACTTTTGTATATATACGATGGGGAAAAATAAGGCGCCGAGAATCGCGCCAGTGTGGGAACCCGCCCCGGACGAAGCAAGCCGCGGAGCATCCGCGAGTAGTATTTAATCAGGGCCCTCCTGCACGCGGCCCAACCATCGCCGACCGGACCGTTGAAGTAGGTATATGGTTCGGTTAGTTTTTGCTTCGAGGTTGCCTGGAAATTGGCGCCAAATTAGTAAGGAGACGAACCCGAAGCGGCGCAGAGCTCAGGAGCAACGCGCGGGTATAACGGGCGGGGCGAGTGCAGAGGGCGAACTTTACTAAGGTTTATATATGCTGGGGTCCCATATACGAACTCTCAAAGAGCTCAAAAAGTACGCCGTACTACAGCCAACCAGATACTCAACTCCTTCGGCTGCGTGACGCGAGACATTAAAAGTAACCTCTGCTCTCGTGCTCTCGTATCCCACCGTCCATCAGATATGTATACCTACTACGACCAAAGTTGATGCTGCCGCTGTTGCTTTTGCCGCTGCTGATGCTGATGCTGAGGCTACTGCTGCCGCTGGACCAAAAAGAACGTTTCTAGATTATTATATGTTGGTATGGGTCTACGACCAGACTATGTATAGGTACAGATGTAATACCATCGCGTATACACGTGTATTTTAGTCGAGCGTGAAAGTAGCTCGCGTAGTTTAGAAATACTTGGGAACGTAATCATTACGATGTGTATATACGTTTTTAATATAACTACTCGGTATGAGAAGAATTTCGAACGGAAATGAAAGAGCAATAAATATTTTAGACATTTTTACTATATGGTATAAACGATCACATTTGCGATTCGTTGTACTTATGGATGGTGCATGGTATATATATATATGAAATGTAATTTTTTTATTTACGCCAGAGCTGTGAGATGGCGGCGAGATTGAAGAGTCATGGATCAGTATGGGAAGGTCACCATACTTTACGCCAGGTCTATGGTTATATGCAAATAAAGTACACAGCGGGCGTCGGTTTAATGCTGTAAAAGCGTCCGGGCGGCGCGTACGTGTTGAGGTCGTTTCTGAGACGTCTGTTGGAGTGCCTGGGGTATACCGGTAAAGACGGTCCGTATATCACGAGCTAGGGATAAGTTTTTGATCGGAACTTGCCGCCCCGCTGACTGACCTCATCGCCCCGCGCTCTCGGGGGTCTTTATACGAGCTAAAATCGAGAGTAAGAGTCATTATCAGCCTTTGTTTTACCCTTAACGTTCGATGATCGATTGTAATATTATCGATTCTAATACCGATGGAAAACAATTAACGAGAGTTTATAATGCAAAATTGAAAACTAACCTGTTTTTTACTTCGACATTGAGCACAATGACAGCCGAACTTTGAAACGTGACCTTATAAGTATTGATCTAAAAATGAAATTCAACGAATGGAAGTCCCACTGGATCCGAGGTGGAAAGGTAATGCACGTGACCTGGATCGGTAGGGACGTTTTGGCGTGGTCCTCCGGTCTGCACATAGTGTTTTACGACGTTGTTCGGAAAATAACTAACCACCAAAGTTACGTTAAACATTCGCAAGGAGAAGGTGTTTGTTGTCTTTCCGGTCATCCAACACTAACGATATTTGCATTTGCGGAAAAAGTGAGCAACCCAAGAGTAATGGTGTATACTTATCCAGAGATGAAGCTGATATCAGAGTGTCCTAAAGGTGGACCGAGCGGGTACCTAGCGACAGCTTTTACAGAACATGAGTACCTCGTTACGCTCGCGTCATATCCTCATTTTCCGCTGGTCGTTTGGTCGTGGAGAACCGGAGAACGTCTGGCGACAGTTCCAACGGGAATAAGGGACATCGACCTGCAGGAAATCGCGGCTACTTACACAGGTCAAACCATGATTGCACAGCTGGGTAAAGAGTCCGGTAAGCTGTCGGTTTGGCAGATGAGAATATGCGGAAAAATGGTCAGCTTGAAGTCAAGGGAGGTGACATTGCCCGAAAAAAGTCGAGTAACCGCTGCCATATGGAGTCCTGAACCAGGGCTCCCGACTCTAGCAGTTTTAGACGAAGCCTGCCACATTTATGTTCTTCAACACGATGCAACGGTACCCATAAAAATCGCACAGACCCAACGGTGTTCCGAATGCGCAGAATTCGAGGCTTCCGATATCTGCTGGTACCGAGGTGGGATTGTCATTAAAACAACGTTCTGTCAAATAAGGTACTACAAAAAAATATCGGATGGTAGTCCAAACTGGTCAAGAATATGGATGGTCAAGATGCGGGAGCATCCGTACGTCCTGACTTCTCATCCCTTCAGGAGTGATCGTCTTTTCTTTCATACTCTTGAGGGAGATCTTATGCAACTTGAAATTGGAGATGATGTTCACAACTCTCAAAATCCTGTCATGGTTCCCCATTTACATAGAGGGGCATGCTATCGATTTATGGATTGGATTTATCCCTGGGGGCATCACCTTGTGGTCGTAGACAACGAAAATGAACTCAGCGTACTCGAAACGTATACCGGCGAAGAGATTAGAAGGGTTGACCTTGAAATGTCAGGAAAAATATCGTGTCTCACTTCGAGAAAAGATCTGCCATTGGTCGGAGTTACAAGCGACATGGGAGAGGTCACGATGCTCGGTATTTGTGATCCCAAAGAACCGCTGATTTTGGCCCAGTTTCATCTACACCGTGACAGTCTTGATCTGATGAAATTTTCCTACTCAGGGAATTACCTTGTTGCAGGTTTTTCGCTGTCAGGAATTTGTTTTTGCATTACCAGCAAAATGAGTACTCAGTTTCAGGTGATCACACGGGTTGAAGTCAACCGGCAAATTGTAGACATCCTTTTATACGATACCCAGGGTCATTTGAGACTTTTTGTCTTATGTGTTAACTCAAAAAGAGCCATTATCGGCAACCAGGTCCTATTGTTCGACCTTCCTCAAGGTCAATCTCGCGTTTCGGCTGCCAGTTACGTACTTGAATTACTGGATAGTTTCCAGTCATTACATTACAGCCCTGCTAGTCACCAACACATAATTGGATCACCTTACCTCACGAGACAGATACAACTTCTTGGGATTCAAGGGTGGAAGGAGGTCACTCTTCTTGAAGTTGCACCCTCTGATCATCAACTGCGGCATGTGAATATTTTCGTAGATAATCGATGGATCACAACTGCCTCCCGGGATGGTATCGTAGCCGTCAGAAAAGGGGATAAGTTCCGAACTCGAGTGGCGGTTATTACCCCGCATCATCGAAAGGACCTAGGAGCCGTCAAGGGTATAATGAAACCGTCTGGTGACGTTATCATGGCACTCGGTTACAACGGTTCTCTAATTTGTACGAAATTGTTCGACGGTACTGACCAGGATGATTTCGACGCTGATGATTCAAGCTTTCTGGATTTAGCCGGGATAATAGCGAAGGACTCCGAAAGACGATCCCACGTAATAAAAGATGACCATCTCAACTTGGATCCGGCAATTGTGGAAGCACTGGCTGCTCAACCTCGGGTGTACTTCGCCTCCGAAAATGAACGGAAAGATAAAACTTGGGAAGAATGGAAACAGGCGCGGAAATTCGCTGATGAGTCGAGAGAACACTCCGCTGCTAAAGCAGCCATCCTGAGTTTTTTTGATTCTGTAAAAACCACTATTAATCATTTGATGAATGTGAACGAAGCATGTCCGGAAATTGAAAGACTTCCCGTTTCGGCATTCGATTTGGACAAGGTCAGTAGAGATCAAAAACTAAAAAGTGCTCGTGACATGAGAGAAGATGTGCGTTGTCAGCTAGAGTGGAACTGTGCAGGTAGAGATAGAGTCTCGGATTGGATAAAGAGTTTCTGCTGGGACAAGCAACGGGTTCAAGGCCAGTCGATAAACACGATATTCGGTCGATTCAAGGTCGTTAATTATCCGACTATACCAGGTGATCCTTTAGACGATGATTTGCTAGTTTGGGCACGGTTTTCAAAAAAGTTTTCAAGTGAATTAGTTGCTGATCCCAGTGTCACATTTCACCCGTGGTTAACCCTGTCAAGTAGCAATACTACGCAACACATGAGTTCTATTGCCGAACCAAATACTAGGAGACCCACTGAGTTGTTGGATATAGACGAAAGGCAGAGGATTGACGCGATGCTTGAAGAGGATGAGGAAGACACAGTTATAGATGAGGCTGAAATTGAGAACCAAAAGACATTGGAAGGCATGACTACTTACAGATTCATAGAGCACCCTGAATGCTATTATTCGCAATTTGAACTCTGCAGTTACGCCCAGATGATGATTGAAAGACAAATGCTAAAGAAGGACGTCTCACAGTTACAAAATTACTTTAACAACCTCTTCAACGATGTGTACAACGTCAAGGAACGTGAGATGAGCCTTGTCTTCGAAAGAAATGAACGTATTAGACACATAAACTCTGAACTAAGCCTTATGTTCAACCAAAGAGTCCCGGAAATCCCACTGGACCCGATCTGGAATCAAACAGAGATACCTGATAGTCTGATCAAAGTGTCAGACTCGGAAGTCAAGGTAGCTCCTTACATATCGCCATCCACGCAGGATATTTTGAACAAACAAGCCGCAGAAGCAGAACGTTATCGATTGTTCTTACTGGCTGATGATTTCCGGGAAAAAGCGTTGATCGCTATGATGGACGGGGTGCTTGAAGTCCGTTGGGAGGACCTGATAAAAAAAGATGTTCCAAAACCACACTGCATGCTGGTCAAATCGCCAGACACTTACAACGCGGATGATATTCTGATAGTGAAACAGTACGAAAAGGAAGTTGAGGCGCTGATTCAGGAACGGGAAAAATACAGAAGGATCCTAGAAGCGGACTATTCGAAGGTTAGTGGATGTCTGAGCAATGGAATTGAGCGGTTCAGGCAAAGATTGGAAAAATTTTTCATGACAAGAATTCACGTAGACTCTGCAATAAACCAACTTAGACTGAGATTCTGGCGCGGATGTTTTCGAGACATGCGTCGGCAAATGATGAACGAAAAAGAGGAGATCACGAAGAGAATGATCGATGAAAAAAAAGCTGAGATCGAAGCATTTCTGGACGAAATCCGCAAGCAACAGTCGGTAATCGCAAACCTTAGAGGGAACTACGAGGCTGCTTGTAACCGTGACAAATGGCAGGAGAAAAAGTTTCGCTCGGAATTTCCAGGGATGGCTAAAACTACGCAAGAACTTTTAATGAGACAGTATAAACGCAGACCTAAAGCGATTCAAAAAGCTGTGCCACCTGCGTATATGAGTGAAATTGGAAAAGCTGCGGTGCATATGGCGAAACCTTTCTTTTTGACTGGCGAATGTCATGATTATCTGAAAGCTCTGGATAGTCTGGATGTTCGGCCGGCTAGCCTGCCGCCATTCATTGACGGGTTGCAATGGGAACATTTAGTACGTCTTCGTAGACACAAAATCGAGAGTGAAATGCGCGTGAAATCGATTTCCATAGATATCGCCGAAGCTGAACACACTGTTGCTGAATTTGGAAAAATTATAGGAAATGCGAAAGGGGAGTTGGAAGCACTGGAAGAAATGTTGAGTCGTCAGAGACGGGAAAGAATGAATTTTGATCAAGACATAGAGGTGCAGCTGGTTCTTAAAATGGGACAAATTGAAGTGACGTTTCACGGAGACACGGAAAACGAAAATGTCCTTTTAATACCACGATCTGAGATCGAGAAGATCAATTCCGTTATCCTAGCCACGGGTAGAGCAAAGTTAAAAACTATGAAGAAAACAATTAATTTCGGTAGAGGGATAAATTTCAAAGAATGGGAGCATAAGATGTTAAAAATGAAGATCGAAGATCTTAAAGAAGAACTTTACTCTGTCGAAAGGATAACAATAAACAAAGAGATCCAGGAATACCTGAAACGAAAAGCCAAAGGACTCAAAGATGACAAGACCCAACTTCAATTAGAAAGAGAATTGGAACTCATGCACAAAAATTGGGAAAAGCAGCTAGCGGATTGGACAACAAAGCTGAACAAAACTAGCGCCCGAATAGATAAAACTAAGCGCGAAAATTCCATACTAGACAAAAAGATCACGACGATGAATGTCACACGATGTGAAATGGAACTCCAGAGAGACGTTGTTTCAGAAATCAAGGCCCAAGAATGCCGCGGAAAAAATGTAAAACTCATTCAAAAGAGGTCCAAGATTGTTCGAGAATTACAAGAAAATTATTCCGAACTTATGATATTAGAAACCGAATATGAACTACTCAGACTCCGACGATTCCCAACTTTCAAATCTTTCAGAATCCTAGACGATAATTGAATATATACCTTGTTAAGTTACACTTGTCACAGTTAATCGTTCTTCACTGTATTAACATCGTATCTCAAACCCTCGACAGTTCCGTGTAATAATCGTAAATAATAGTAACTTTAACAACGAATAGATCCTAGTTTGATTTCTCCTCCGACACAACGCGCCTCGATTCAACATAAAAAGCATGTGAGAAATTCCCAGGTGTCTTTTGCGCCACGATCATTTTATAGAAAACCTGAAAATCATGCAGGAACTATTAGCCCGACGAAGGATACAAAAAAAAAGAACACAGTCTTCCAGATCTTTCGAACAAACGATCACGGTATACGCGGTAATACGGATTTAAACGTCCTTAAGGTTGCACTCAAAGTGTCCGGCTTACGACCGTCACCATTGTCAGGGGTGCGACAATATAAATATTTTTATTAATGGTGAAATCATTTTTATTAATGGAACATATTTTCTCCACGTATTCAAGGTCACCTTATTCACCGTTAAAAAAGGTAAAAAAAAAATATGGGTACATTTTTTATAAATTCTTCTTTTTTTTCGTGTCAAGTATCAATCATCCATCATTATCCGCAGTTATTTGAATTGCGGTGTGGTAACGACGACTTTCTTTTATCTTATTTTTTTCACGATGTTTCTTCTCTCATTTACCGTTAAACAAGACCCCACGCATTACGAAGCACTCCAATCAATGCAAATAAAATCGTCAAATAACCATGGAAACGTTTGAGAATAAAATAAAAATCGCCTTTGCAGGTTCATGAATGTAGCAGACCGCCACCGCGGCTATGCTAACCCATGCAAGGCAATCTGGTAATGCTTTTTCATTGAGAAAAAAAGTGCGAGAGAGAGAGAGAGAGAGAGAGAATAAAACAACAACGCATACCGGGTATCTATAGGAAAACAGTTTTCCCATCGTATAAAGTAACCGATGCATATATATGGCATATAAAAGGTGGCCAGCTCACACTTTTCACATAAACATACCTAAGACCCGGCACTTAACTCGTCGCGTGATGATCTACCATTCGATCACCTACTATAGTCAGCATCATGTATATGTATGTATATACGTAAAGTCGGTTACTATATATTTTCTACAAATGAAATTGGTTATCAACTACCTCAATCAAAAGTGAAAACTCTCACCACTCGTCGTAATCGACAAACACAAAACAACCATAATTGATAAAGTTACAGGTTTCACATGTGTGTCTGTGTACATGGGTACTCACCATATACACATACATATATATAATGTCCAGGATTTCGTGCAGCAATCAATTTTCGATTCAACTATAATTTCGGTTTTTATTAGTACCTTATATACTATTGGTGCTGATGTGTATTGTGTATGTATACCCATGTACGTACGTACCTGTATATAACTAAAACACACGATGTTTGAAAAAACAAAAAAATGAAATAAAAACTAAAAAAAACTAAAAAATAAAAATGAAATGAAATGCGCATGCGGCAGTAAATTCACCATACACATACACGCACAGAGGTATAATGTACGTACCTACCTGTAGAACAATTTGACACTGACACCCCGTGAGAAGTAAGATCGTTGAATAAGGGGGTTTTCAAGGGGGGTGGCGAGGGGCGGGGGAGGTAGGAGGAGGTTGGTGGTTTTACGATCGCCGGTACACAGCATAAGCGACTCGTGGAAAGGACAGCGTTCTTAAGGCGTGTTATTACCCAACCGTAGCTCTTCGCTCTTATTCGTTCTTCTTGGTGTAGCTTTTACCCAAGTGGATATAACTTGGGATGTATATAAGATGTGTATATACCCAGTGTGCATACGTATAGTATACGCGCGTTCTGCACGAAGGACTAACAACAGCGAGTCGAAGCTGGAGATAAAGTTGGTCGAGGTACCGGCAAAAGTCAAACCAATACCCGATGGTGCTGCAGTATATACCAGTGGAACCAAAGAGTACTTTGCCGTTGCTGCTGCTGCTGCCGCTGCTGGTGGTGCTCTTGGTGCTGCTGGTGCATCGGGTAATCCGTTCGCGAGCCTTCCACTTTCAGACCATAAAGAGACAAAGGAACATTCTTGCTACAGTGTACGGGGCCGTAAAATATATTCCTTGTTTTTTGCAAAAATTACACGTAGGTATACATACCTATACCCCCCCTATCCTTTGCGCGCGCGACTAACGACCGCCGGCGGTGATCTTGTGCGTAAAAAGGTCTTATAGGTTTGTTCGTTCGTAGATCGGTGTGCATGCACAACATGCGCGGGATTAGCTCGTCGGATGAAAGATCTGAATTTTGGAATCGATGAGAAATAAATTAATGCGAAATTTTCCCACCGTAATATACGATCGAGCGAGCATGCACGTTTCTGATATAGTTGCATCTCTCAGGTGTATATACATAAATGCGTATAAAACGATGATGATGATGAGAAGAAGAAGAAAAAGAAAAATGAGAAGGAGAAGAGGCGCACTGGGGACTCGAAAGATTTTAAGCTAATCTAATTTTAATGACCGGTTTCCAAGTCGTGAAGGAATAATGAAGTGTCAAATGGTTTGTAAGGTGGGCGGTGTTTTTTTCCACCGGGAGGATCGAGACCGTATATATAGATATAGTTACATACACGTATTTACACATATAAGCAACCAACAGGAACAAGAACAACAACCAACAACAAACGCGTATTTCTCGAGCAGATTTTAATTAGCAGGAGGATCTCATGGTCGGTTATAAGCGAACGATGCATAACGTCCCACTGTTATTATCCCCACCTATAACTGATAGCTCTATAACTCATTACGAATATTAGAAATTTAGAACAACAGCGTTAGAGAATTGTCTCTAATCATATAGGTGCAGGCGTACACGTCAGACTGCTTGCAACGTCAATCCAAACACTATAACACATAAAAAAGGAAGGTAATCTATACGATGACGAGCATGGAATTTATTCGCCCCAGATTTGTTTTACAAAATTCAGGGAATGAGTTTCGCACACACATGTGTGACATTCTTGAGACATGGAATGATCATTCTTAGGGATAAAAATTTTTGTATTGAAATCAAAATCTGCACAATATATAACAGCAGCAGCGGTGAATATACTGTACGACGCGGACACGCGGAGATCGTGAGTTACAATTCAAGATCGGCTGCTGCACAACAGCCCCTGAAGAAACGGGTCTCGAGTGAATCGGTTGTTGGGATCATCTCGATTGCCATTAATTTGAAGTTGGCTGACAGGTCACTCGAGTAGAACATCCCATTATAGATTACAAGAACGAACGAACGAACGAACGAACCGAATGAAAGGCGCCCCATGCAACGGTTATTTAACTTATTGGATATTTAATAATTATTATTGTTATTATATGTTTGCATTGCGGATCTGAAGGGTCAAGGGGTCATCGGATACATGAATTTATTACCGTTGACCGCGAGAAAATGGCCGCGTTCGCAACTATACGTTGGGATTATTATTATTTTGGATAACACCTTAACAATGGGTGTGATATTTTAATTAAAAGAACAAAAAAAAACGATTTGATTTATTTTTCAAAAAGTAAATGACACGAAGTAGATTTTTGTTAATCTGCCAGTGAATCAACCAGCTCGCGTTGAAAATATTTCTGCAACGCGTATTTGAAGTCGATAAGTTTGGGTACATAGGTAGGTGTAATCTGCAAAGCAAACGTTGAAATTTCCGCATCATATGGCGTAAAAAATGTTAAAATTTTTTAAACTTTCGGTTACAACTTTCTACGTAATATTTTTTTATGAAAATATCAACACTAACTGAGTCTCGATTGCTTTATGTTCATTCACTTGAAAAATTCATCTGCATGGAATACCTACTGTAATTATGGGTTTTTAGAAATTTTTTATCAACGCTGTTTTGATTTCGATCAAGGTAGAATTATAATGTCTTTTCATTTTTTCAATTTTTCAGTGGTAGGTACGTTTAGAAGTGACTCTCACGTGTTGCGTGTTGAGATTGCTACCTAACCGAACCTAAGCTGTATAAAAGACGTGTAGCGCCTTAAATAAGATACCGAAAAGTGGGACTTTAAATGGACCCAAACGCAGACGTCGTGGTTAAAAATATTCGGTTACTTTTTTCATCCAGTTCAGCTTAATATTCTCAACAGCCATATACCTATAAGTTATTTATATGAAGAAGTCTTCCGAAGGAATGAAAGCAAAAAAAAACAAAAAAAAAAAGGGACAAAAAAATTACCAGCCGTGCGGTGCATTATAATTTCTTTTTCACAATGTAACAGTATTTAGAATATATATACTGAACCTGGATTTCATATTATTTATTTTTTTTTTTTCCTTATTATTATTCTTGGTCCCGACACGTAAACCACATAAAACAACGTTTTCTGCACAACAGCGGTGAAGATGACGTGGTAATTTGCAAAATTGCTTCAACTTTCCTACAATTCTAGCTAGAACATTCATATTATATATGTATAATATATATGTATATATATATCCATACATAGCTTCCATCATTATTCAAACCAGGTTCGAAAATAAATTTTCAACATCCTGTTATAGATCGATTCCTTCGGGAGACGGTCAAACCTGTCCGAGGAATATAATACGTCTCGCGTAAAGATTGACGGGAATTTTGAAGAGTTTGATAGTTTTTCTTCATATATCTTTTGCTTTCTTTCTTTTTCCCCCCCCTTTTTTCTTTTATCACCAATATGCGGCGCGTCGCGTCGTGCGCTCGCTTTTAGAAATGTGCAGCAGTTCGAATCTGCAGTTGGTTGCTGCCGTTGTTGCTGCTGCAGAGGACGATTACAGGGCAGTAAAGATCGCGAAACGACTCGTTTCCAGTCATCCAGGAGGCCCTTTTACCGTGCCCCGGAGCTCACCCGTGTAAACCCCCTTCACCCCTCCTCCTCGAGTAATTATGTAATTGGCGAACGATTACTTACGGCCTGCGCGTTCCTTCGAATATAATATGTATAGCAGTGCAGTACCGCATAACAGGAGGTATAGCACAGGCACCGCTGCATGCTTCAGAAATATTTTCACCTATAGAATTATTTTCTCGTAACTGGAACATCGCTTCAGTGACATTCCACCCCTTTTTTTACCGCATAGTTATGGGTAGCGCTCAACCATTTCATGATTCTCGGTAACTTTTTGCTCGCTTCCAGCCAATCAGCCTCAATTTCCAAATTGAACGACTTGTAACTTCCTCAGCTTAATCCGCCATTTTGGAAAAGGTGTGCAGTATACGTTATAGCGTCAATCAAAAATGTTATACATTGCTCATTTTCCAAATGAGATTTGGTAGTACTAAACCTGATTGAAAAATAGAAAAATAATTGCCAATAAATAAATTATACGAATGTATTTTAATTGCGCATTTGTTCTTATAGTTTCCGTAGGTATATATTTAACATACCTATATGTATATGCGGTGAGAATACATATAAATAACAGCTTTAAATTGTTCTAATAATATTTTGAAGAACGATGTTAATGATACAATGTGTATTTTAACATCGCGATACGATCACACTACTTTAATACCTGTACGTATATAGAAAGGTCCTTGGAAGGGTTCCGGCCAATTTGACTGTCAAACTTCCGTGCGCGCTTTGATGTATTAGAGCGATTAAGGTCCCCCAATTTGTACTCGATCCCTAAAACAACTGCAGGTTATCAGGGTACTGCTATCGGACGATTTTATATGAGCATGAAATGCGGAACTACGGTCCTTATAATAGTCATCACCTCCTCGCACACCCTGTACTACCACCTTATTATGGCCGCTATGCACGAATATTATTTTCAAACCTCTCACAAAGTTGAAGCCCCCTTCACGATTTAATCCTTTTTAAAAAAATACGCCCATAACGAATTCAGAACTTTTATAATAGATATTGTTTTTATCTATTCAATAGTTACGTTTCAACGGTTTTCGTCAAACTTAATCAAATTATCAGGTTCATCATCAAGAAAATTATCAATTTTCAATTTAAAGATTCTTTTCACCATTCATTCACCCATATTTCACCCTTGTACGTCTGGATCCTTTTATTATTCTATCGCGTTTTGAAGTTGACCAACATAAGTAAAACTAAAATAATAATAATGATAATAACAATAATGGTGCAGCGAGCTATTCGAGTAGACTTCGCGTGTCCGAAATGAGCCGCGAACACAATTGCGGTATACATCATACCTATACCTAAACCACCGATGGCCGAGTAGTAAACTTGTGACATCCTGTGACGAAAAAAAATGTACACATATTATATGGTATCATAATTCGAACATATGGTTCGCATCATATCGTATTTTGCGGTGTCACCACCACTCTATATATGTATAATACTCGCCGCACCATATGACGATTATAGTTATCCTAATTATTGCCCTGCATTTTTTTTTTGTTTTTCTTTTTTTTCGCAGCCTCAATTATATTTAGCGGTCGTACCTCTATAATATTGTATTTTTGTATGCGTATAATCTTCAGTTTTTGAAATAAAAGAATAAAATAACAATAATTACGTCAGGTTTATATGATTTTGTACAACACGCACCGCAATAATTTAATATATGTGATTCATCTTGTAATGTTATACAATAATTGATGATACGTTATTTTTGGATGTGCAACTTATAATCGTGCTGCAATCCCGTTACGTATATATCAGGTATGCTCGAGCAGGACTTAATAACTTTTACGTGTGTCTTTGCCGTATATTTGTAATTTGATACGTGAGAAAGATAGAAAGATTTCGCCGAGATTTCGCTGAATTAAGTGAGTTTTTAAAGATCCTCGATCTCTACAATCTTCTAAAACCACGTTGCAAAGAATCTTTCTCGACTACTCGATCGGCCGATATTCGAGTTGAGTCGAGTTGAGTAGGGTATTTTATGCTAGGGCCGTATTTATTTTTTCTTCATAACTACAAATCGTTCGCTACGGTAGCTGCACGCTTTTATATATACAGCAGAAAACCGGGCGCGGCGGTGGTTTCTGGGTAAAGACAGGGTACGGTTCTATACCTTTTCATTAAACAGTATCCCAATGCATGCACCAAAAGCAGAAGCAGCCCCCCCATGTTAATAATATTCGGGGATTCACGTTGCTCGATTTTTTCTTTTTTTTTTCATCCCATATAACATCATACTATACGCACCTAATTGATCCACGTCTTTTTCCGTTTCCCGGAACGATATAAAACAAAAAAAATGTAAAAAACAAATTTGCTGTCTGAGATCTCGCAGAGATCAAGGCAGCTTAATAGGAGACTTTACATTGTCGAGAATCGATATTTATGATTATGATTTGTGTGTCATTTGATTTTTGGTATAGGTACCAATTTTTTTGAGTCTCATTAGAACGCGAATTTCAATATGATCACTCAGAATATTTGGTGTCAATAGTGTCTGAGGTTCGATGCAAAATTATGACGACAAATCGAACACCGCAAGAACCATACATCGCTATGTATGAATATATGCACCATTTCCTCAATTCACAATCAGATTATAAAAAATTTCTAACCGCAGTTCCCACCGGAGCGAACAATTTGATTTATAATTTCTGAATAAAAAAAATGTAGTGTTGGATATAATAGGTGCGGGATTCGACTGTATGTGTTGCTTTTCATCCAAGAGATGTTTGTTACATTGTAGAAAAGAAAGAAGAAAAGAACCAAAATATATTCGATTCACCATTACACGTTGCTAACACTGAATTTTTAATTAAGAATACCTAATTACCTATGAATCGATCTTCGTGTGTGTGCAGGGGATGTAAATTGATATCAATGTGTATATACGACGAAGGTTAAAACAATTGGCATTCATTTCTCTGCAAAATGCAGCGTCGTTCGGTCACTCGGAGTGGTCATCGAGTCGGTCGTGGCCGTTGAAGAAGGGGGAAAAGGTGGGCGTCCAGCGTCCTCTCGAGTCCCGCCTTCCCTCGCGCCGACGCTCATCCTCTTTCCCTCTTTCCCTCGTTCGCACATGTATCTTTCTCTCTCATTTTCTCTTTTATCTCTCTCTAAGTTCCACAGCTTCGTGTCATCGACTCTCGCAGATTTTTCTATTTCGAAGATCGCCAGCAATCCGTCAGCCAATTTTCAGCATTGACTCTTAGCATAGGTTCTCGCAAATGACGTAATTTCAACGAAAAATCGATCGTAACCATCGACAATAACTATTATCATTATACGAATACAGTGATGAGGGTTATCAAAAGATTTGATATATTCGTCAAGACTCATATATCGTTGTAATTTCATTAATTTTCATTGATTTTTTCTGTTTTTTTTTTTTCTTCATTTATTTATTTATTATTATATATATATTTATTTTCATAATATTGAGTGAGTGTGTTGCTTTATATAATTGATCTATAATATACATCATAGCATTCAATTTTATACATAATTACAATTGTATATTTATTAAATTTCCGTTTTTGTTGTTTTCTTGTTTTCCTCTCTCTTCATTTCATTGAATTACTTCGTTTGTCTTCGTAGCATATAATATTCGATTACATTATTTTGTTATCCTGCAATTTTTTTTGTTTTCCTGCCTTTTTTTTTTTTCACGTCGTTTATTTGTAATACGATAATATATACGTATATATTATTTACCTAATGTTAGTGTAAACCGATCAAAAACGACTTCGCTAAAATGAAATTTGAAAAAAAAAAACAAGAAAAAAAGAAGTCCAAAGAACAACCAATTGAAAGAAAGGGGGGGAAAAAAAACTTGGTTTCTATTTTTCTTCCATTGCATGAATTTTTTTTTCTGCGCTTATGTATAGAAAGTCATGTCGCGTGCCAAAAAAATTATTAGGTAGGTATACTATACATTTATGTATATAATCCTTTTTATATATATAATATTTAATATACATATATGCGAAAATAAAAAATATATGTACAATTGCATTATCATCAGAATTATATAATATTAATTATATTATACAGGAGAGCTGTCGTTTGTTTTTCCTTTTTTTTTTTAACTATTTTTTTATAAATAGCGCATGAAGTTCAATCTATTTATCTAATTATCAATTTTTCTTTCCTTTTTTTGTCCATTACGTATTATAGAATTAGTATTAATTCTAGATTGATAAGAATATCATTATTTATTTGCGATCGACTCCGATATTATACATATACATATATGTATACGTAAATATAGTACCTATATAAAAAGCCCTTTACGGCAGCAATTAAGAGATCAGCTGCATAACCACATTTTATAAATAGTATATATATACATACATAGTATTGTATATAGGTGCAGCAGCAGCGCCGGTTCTCGATAATTATATATGTATAATATTTGTTCATATTTATCAAACGTAATAAATTGTTTCGTCGGTGAATGAAAAAGAAAAAAAAAATCAAAAATTGTTTTTTTTTTTGTTGCTCCATTATTTTATTTTATTCATTTATTAATTAGTTTATTTCCTTATTCGTTTATTTATTTATTATTTTTCTTTTCATTTATTCTAAACAGGAAGTCAGACGGCAGTGCCCGCTACTGGCCGCATCATGCACAGAGTATTCAATTAATATTTAATTTATATAATAGGAAACAATAAATAAAATCTATCTATATATATATTTTTTTGTTTCATCTTAATTTTTCACTTTTTTCATTTTTCTTTTCAATTTGTCTATCTTAGGCGAGGAAGAGAGAAAGAGAATCAGAATCATATACGATTTTTGAACGTCACGTACTACAGTTTCCTTTTTTGCGTCTTCTGTTTTTTTCGTTTCTCTTCCGTTTAAATATTTCGATATACGATATCGTATCGCATCTCATCGCATCGGTCGAGCAATTATTTATGTAATTAACATAATTATTGCCACAACCTCATCTGCCTATATATATATATATTATATATATGAGCGCGCTATAATTATATACTATGTATTCACGTACATAATAATATACTAAATTTAAAATTCTACTACTACTAGTTCCCTGCACTAAAATTGCGTAATAATAATAATAGTAATGATATCTATAGTATAATTAATTATAACAATAATAATAATGAAAATAATAACAGAAATTGTAAGAATGATAAAAATAATAATTGTAATAATATTGTTTTATTAGCTGCCATTTATTGATTTACTTTTTTCTTTTCTCCTTTCTTTCATCTTACGTGATATTTGTATACTGCAATTTTTCAAAAAAATTCACTTTTTTTTTCTTTGCTTCTTCTTCTGTGAAATACAATATAATATAATACAGTATAAGTGTATATAGTCACAGTTTTCTGATATATATAAAGAAAAAAAAGAATAAAAAAAAATCTCAATCGTATATAGTCATGATCATCAATCATCAACGTCTCAATAATAATGATAATAATTATCTCGATTATAATTAAAACTATATCAACATTATACATAATATATGTATATTTTTAAACCTAGAATATTACTATAATTATATTTACTTATATACATATTGTATGTATATATGCAATACATCTACATATGCATATATGTATAGTATTTTAGTAGGTATTATGTGTAGTTTAATATATAGTATATGTACAATTACTGATTGATTAGTGAATATATAAATAATAATTACCGGGTATTAATAATATATAATATACTATATTATATGTTTATTATTATACATTATCACAACAATGATAAAATTAGCATTTCATACGGTTATGTTTAGTTTTTAGTTTTGAGTTTTTTTCTTTTACCTTTTTTTTTTTTTGTTTTTCTGTTCGTTTTGAATTTTGATCTACTTAATTACAGCTGCCACTTTTACACTTTCATGCTTTCTCTCTATTTCTCGGATTTTTGATTTTTCCCTTAATTATTTATTATTATTTCCCCGGAATATAGTCCCGGAGTCCCGGAATCCCCACCTTTCGTTCCCATTTTTGACCTATTGAAAATTTACACACATACATACACACACCTCTTAATATACAAGCGACAGAGAGTATTTGGTATTGCACAATTATTGCGCGGGCATGCAGCGTTTCGTTGAAAAAGGAATCGTCGCAATCAACTTTTTCTATTTTTTTTTTTTTCTACCTATCATTCGTGCTAAATTTTGAAAAACTCGAAAAACGAAGAGACGAGGAATAAAATGAAACGATAAGAAACAAATACAAAATAGAAGTGAAAAAAGAAAATACGAAAAGAGAGTTATAGTTGTAGTCACCTATTTTTTGATTGTTGGCTACTTTGAAATATTTTGTAAAAAAGTTAATTTTGTTTCAAATTTATTTTCTTGCAAAAAACGATGAGAAATGACCTCTCAAGACAACGAAACCGACGGATATTGAAGATCGTCGCTTGTACCGCGCGGCGATTTGAAATGGTTTCTTTTCTTTTCTTTTTATTTTGATGTAATGTTAATCATACCCTATGAGATACGTATTTAAATTACATAGTATATAAACATTCTACGGTATTTTTCATCTACATATGTTATATGAACACGACATATATACATAATTTTTTATATATACATATATATATAAATCGCACGTAGGGCGAGTGAGCATATGATCATATATCTCGATATTTTGTTGCTTTTGCGTTTTCCTTTTTTTCGTTTCCATGTTTTTGTTTTTATGTATATATTCAATATTATATAAGATTAAAAATTTTGGCATCACAGCAAGGGGTAATTACGTTGTCTTAGAGCGTGATACCATGACATCGGTCACGAGGTGTTGGTTGAAAGGACGGGGGGTAGATCACGGTGTGCTTGAGGGTCGCGAGAATGGGCGTCACGAACTGCTTTTGAATTAAAAACGCGATCACAACCGGGAATCATGCACCGAGCTGTTTCCTCTTTACAAATTTGTACGGTTTGATGTTGTAATCCAGATTCTTGATCGGGATTCGGGGAGGAAGAAACCGGAGACCCTGAACGAGGTGAAATGTTGTGAGGATTCAAATTTCGTTCTTGGGATATCCTGGTTAAATGATTTAAATGGTGTTGTGTGATGCCGTTTAATCCTGCGAGGTGAGTTGCGAAGGATGAAAGTCCTGGAAATGTACCGAGATGGGGTGGTAAAAGGAGAGGATGAGGGGGTGGAATTCTAGCGGCTAAATCGACTCCAACTGGTGTTGGAACGCCGGGAGGAAGAGGATAGGATGTACCGAGAGCACCGATACCGGCATCCGCGTAAAGACGTGCGAAAAATTCGTTGTGTAAAAGAGCAGGATTCAACTGAGGCTCTTCGAGATGAGGAGGGAGACTAGCGACTGAAGGTAAATTCGCGAGTGGTGGACTCGATGATGTGGACAATAACTTTCGGTGTAAATTTAAATTCGCGGAATGACGATCGCGAGATCTTTTGGATGGAAATGCTGCGTTGCAACCGTCTACGCTACAACGATGCATTAATTTTAGATGGACATTTTGATAATGAGTCTTAACACCGAAGTGATTTTGGAAGACCTTCCCGCATGCGGTACAACGTCTAGGGTTGTCACGGTCCAGAGGGACCTCCTGAGTGCTTACGAAACCGCCGTTTTCGTAACGGGCATATGTTATAAGGCTATTGTCCGTGTCCATGCCCGTTGTGGAGGGCGAGGCGCTGGATGAGCGTGAGCCATGAGAGAAGGTGTCCATTTGGTCCATTAGCTCCATTTGGTCCAATCGGTCCAGCCGGTTCGAGTGCAGCTCGATATGGTCCATCGTTAGGGTACAGGTTGGGCTGGTAGAGATTCGGCCAGACCTCGAAGCCTCCAGCGTTCCGAACAGCATTCGACCCTGCGACAATGACTCGAGTTGACGCAAAGCATTCGAGGAGTCGAGCGAGAGGTCGTCGGCAGTTGTCAGGTGGCTGCTATCGACCGAGCTCGGGGCACGGGGGGGATCATCGGGACGCTCACCTTCTTGCATTGGTCGTTCATCCTCGTCATCATCATCGTCCAGCTCGTCGCGATCATCTTCATCATCAGGATCATCCCGTTTCTCCTCCTTCAGGGACGTATCGCGTTGTCCTGGACCTGGTGAGGATATTTCGGGAGGTGGTGTAGACGGGGATACGGTTTTTGGTTCAGGAGTTATTGTCCGTTGCCTAATCGCAGGTGATCTTCGTCCACTACTCGCCCTTGAACTAAGATCCCTTGGTTCCTCCTGTAGCGGTTCTTCCTCAACTTTGAGAACCCCTGCAGGTGCTCCTGCGGCTCCATTATTCGATGAACTCGAATTTACAGGTACTATATCGATTGGTTCAGTTTCTGGTTCTCTTTCTCCGGTGCAACTGGTTTCCGGAGAACCAGAATTTGACCTACTTTCCCTTGAAGATACTAAATTCTTTGGGGATGGTGATTCGGTTTTCCCTTCCTCAACTTCTTGCAGTCGAGACATAGACATGTCTTCGGGTTGGTCCTGGAAAATGGCGTCGTTCGACGAGTCCCCATCGGTTGAAGACGAGTGGATCTCAGCCGGCATCGCGCATCTGGTAGGATTCTGGGATTTCCTCTTTCTGACCCCACGTCCGAGGTGAATGAGATTAGAATTTAATGAATTTTTACGAATGGACGAAGATTGCTGATCAGTTGTGCTCATAGAATCCTCCTCATTACTGTCGGCATTGCTTGCCAAATCATCCTCTAAGTCGCTTACCGACAATCTGGGTCTCTTGGCGAGGCTAAAATCTGCAGGTTGGTCTTCCCGATCCTCGTGATCTTCCCTCTGTGGTTGAAGCTGATTTTCATCCTCAGCTACTACTACGATGCCATCGTCATCGTCGTCGTCCTCTTCTCCCTCAGGAATAGTAGGTGGTGCAGGTGGTGACATACTAGCGGTAGTATTCGACGAAGTTCTCCTATGTTGAAACTCTTCGTACCCTCTGTTATTTTGCGTCGATGATAAATCGAGATGTTTAAAATCTAATGCAGCGAGTGACGTAGAGTGTCTAAGATCCGGCGGAGGTGTCAAAAGAGGAAAAGACCCAAATGATAAAGGATTGAGTCCAGTTGCAGGAACGGGAAGTCCAACTTGTGGCGGAAGTACAAGAGCATGTGCCATCGATGACCGTCCATCGTGAGGTGATATCTTTCTTCTTAAATGCGGCGAATGAAGTTTTGGATTAGGATTTGCACTGTGCCGATTCCTAGATCTCCTCGAACTAAACATCATGTTGCATCCTTCCACAGTACACTTGTGCATTTCTCTAAGGTGAACAGCGCTGAAATGAATTTTTAGTGCTCCCTTATCGCAAAATGTTTTGAGACACACGTTGCACTGTACCCTCTTCTTTCCTGTGGCAGGGTTTATAAATTGCGTACCCAAATTTAATGGTAGATTCGGCGATGTTCCCCACTGTTGACGTTTACCTGGAGAATGCGGTTTCCTTCCTGGGACACCCGGTGGCCTACCAAGAGGTGCTGGTTGCATGGACATTTGATGATGATGGTGATGGTGGTTGTGATTATGGTGATGGTGATTATGATGGTGATCATGTTTGATAGAATCTCTTCTGCTGAGGTTAAGAGCGCTTCCAGAATTTTCGTCGTCGTCTTCATCGTCCTCTGATCCAAAATCGCTGCTCTTCTCACCGCTGCTGTGCATATCGACTGGATTAGTCGTCGTCTGCATACCTCCGCTATTTGGTTTTCCAATCATCGGAGGTGGCGGAAAATGGTTAGGAAAGTTTGGCGGCAATGTCCCAGATGATACAGCAGCTGCTAATGAATGACTAAAATTTAAAGCTGCCGACGATACCGGAGGCATTGTAGGTACCGGTGGCCTTAGTTGTGAATTTGATAAGTGATGAGGTGGACTATAACAACTTTGCGAGTGTCTCATTGATTTCCGTGAACCTAGAAGAATATCCGCCGGAGGTGGAGGTGGCAGAGGGGGAAATCCAGGCAGACCGAGGGCGCCAAGTTTCCGAAAATCAAATGGCTGCATGCTCTGTAGCCTGTTCAATGGTGATACGGTGAGATGAGAATTTTCCATAGTTGTTCTTGGTGGCGAGTTATTTCCACCGATTGTTGTTGGTGTTGTCGGGGCGTTCGACGAACCCGTTATAGGGTTATAAACGTGTTTGTGCGCCGAACTTGGCGACATTGAAGGGTGCGATACTGGAGGAACTGGAGGAGGTGGAAGCCGCGAACCGGGAGGCGGAAGACCACAATGTAGGAGATGAAGAGGAGGAGGTAAATGGGCAAGAGGCATTGTTGGCGGCGAGGGTCGGCGACTCGGGGACATAGCATCCGATCCCGGCGTTCCCGCTGCCAACAAAAGCTGCTGGACGAAGGGACGCGTCTCGGCGAATCTGAGGAACTGCTGAAGGACCAGCGGCTCCTCCTCAGCCGAGCATATACTCCATCGGTCCAGAACCGGGCCGTTCTGCGAGTCCTGAAAACAGAAATAAAAGAACCAAAATTAATAAACCAACAAAGATAAAGTCTCGTTTCCCAGGTACAAAAAAATTATATCAGCAGTACGTCGGTTGCTTGACACGTTGATGGATCAAAAGTGTAATGTAATAAAGACTTTAACTTCCGTACACCATAAGCACCGTATACTCGTTTGCGTGAAATTAAGCAATTGCGGTTAATTGGCATACATTTAAACAAGCATATTGTGCGTTATTCGGATTCTCAAAATTGTATCCCTCATGTCAAGTGACACTTTGTACGGTACCCGCATATCAGTATAGTTATTTCAATGGTTGTATTCATGGTATACTACAACGTAGTAAGGATATATGTGTAGGATTCAATTGCCGCTGTGGGGGAATCCCTGAGGAAGCAAGAGCTGCAGCCTAGCTAGGGAGTATCTGATAGAAGGGTGGAAAGGTCTAAGGGTTGAGGGTATAAGCGTTGTTGAATGTATATGGAAAACCATATAGAAGGTTATTCCGTTATTCATGACCTCTGCACGAGTAGAAGCGTACAATAATAATTATCGTCCTGAAGCATATATAAGGGACGCGTCTGACGACGAATTATCCCGCGTCCGGACGACCTCTAAATTGACCCCATGCAATATCGTTGTGTTGTATCTATGTACCCAAAGGGTCGAATTGTGAGAGAAAATCGATATTGCACTTTAATTTCTTGTACCTTTTCAGATATCCGCGGTGTATATTCGTTGCAAAAATTTCGAATACACATTCCACAATTTGCTCAGTGCGGACATATTATTTATCAAGAAAGATGGTCACGCGGGTCCTTATAAATTTGAAGCAGAGACTTGTATACATAATACAACATCGCCACGTGAGCATTTGTCTCTCTCTCTACTTGTATATTTACGCATTCCAACAGAATCTGATCTGTTAGCTGCCGCGTGCCGTCGACGTAATCCAGGACGCTTTTAAGCTTGTGTTCAGCACACACTCGCGACTTCTTCGTTCTCTGCGTCAATTCTTGTATATTTGTTCTCTTTATACACCGCGGGATATGATATCCCAACATCAATTTTCCATTTATAATTCAACGGAGATCGTAGAAATATTTCTAAAATCGGGCTCAGGAAATCGAAAGTACAATTTATAGTATCGTAAATACAACGTTCTAAATCTCAATTTGATATGACAATTATTTAATATACAAGGTGTGAAAATATTTAAGAATGATATTATTCATCTCTTCTTTCTTTTTTTTTCAATCATTTTTCTCTGTGGGGGACCAATTTTGATACAGTTTTATAGTCTTTGATTTTACGATCGCGTATGTGTAGTATAGTTATATTATATAGAGACGATGATCGTCACTTTCAAACACTTTTTCTTTTAATTTTTCTTTTTTCATCGTCGCGGTCTTCGTTTTCGTCGTTTCAATGATGATGACGGTGATACGAGAAGATAGATTCTAAATTATACCCACGTCAGTGTTTTACACGAGGTGTATAACACATATAGGTATACATCAGTTTTTCTTCTTGTTCGCTTATGTAGTTCAAATTTATAATTCTTCGAAGTAGCTAAACAATCATGTACCTATTCCCTGAACTCTGATAGATAGAAAAAGACGGATAAAAAAAAAATGCTGTTATACAGTTCAATTTTGTTATGCACGAATCTAACGATTTTGGTACGCCCGATTATTATTTAAACGCGTCCATAGTTTGATCATTGAAAAAAAATTCAGGTAAGACTGCAGCAGAGCCAAGTTCTGATAGACATATATACTCTACTTTACATCGATCATTGGATTCGCTCACAATATTCAAAGATTGTATGATTAAAACAATTAATATCAAGATAAGTTATACCAACGATCATTAATATACAGGCTCATGTATGTTTCTTTAAATAAGCAGAAGAGGGAAGGGTAAGATAAAAGGAATAAGAAAAAATAAAATAAAATGAAATAAAAATGCAATTGAAGGTGCCATCCGTGACTGGACACTGAATATCATTTCACGCCTGGGGGCTTTGTCTTATTCGTGTGTAGAAAACGTGAAGATCGCCGTCCGATAGCGTATACCTTATATACCATGGATTTCAATTGCATCGTAGGTAGGTAGGTAGGTAGGTAGATGGGTATACTTTATACTAAAATACTTATAGGTATACTCGAGTCTTATTTTCTCTGAATTGAAATTTCGTCGTTAATGGCGTCTCTGCTTTTATATCGCGTTTTAAAATCGGCCCATGCGTCCATCGTGCAGCGGATATGCGGCTGTATAAATAACTCTCACATTTCAATTCATATTCTAACGAACCGGCTACATACATAAAAAGTACGTACGTATAATCAGGTCCCCGAAAATGTTACCCGTTCAAAATTAAGGTCCCCGAGTTGTTCATCTCCATTTCTTTTATTTTAAATTTTTCTATACCCCTTCTATCAAATTCGGTGTTGATTATGTGTATTGGAGAAAACGCAACAGAAACAAAAAAAAAGAAAGAAAAGATTATAACCGGACAACGTCTGCAGCCGGGACACGAAAAGATATTTGCTCGAGGCTCCTGTAGCGCGCGGGTCTTCGGCTCAACTCAGCGTATAATATTAATAATATTGATATTACCATATGATAATATAATTCGTTTGCCAGAGGGCCCGTTTAAAAAACACAAGTCTTTTCGTTGATACGATTCAAAGTGGTTGGCTTCTTTTTCTCTCCCTCTCTACCTAAATTTCTTCTTTTCTTCTTTTTTGTCATACGATTCCTTGCGCCGATTTATTTCCCACAACCGAAATGCGACTATCGTATCGAAAAAATAATTTATACATGTCATCTGTTAAAAATTCCTGCAGCTATACGTATAATGTTCTGACGATATTGTCGGACCTTTCTCGCTTATACATATAATACGATCATAAATTTTGTGAGCAAATTTCGGAAAGTATAAGTACCGAGACATTCGAACGCCACTACCATGATTTACATATGTAACGCGTTCATTTTTTCGTCTCATATTTCTCCATTCTATTTTTTTCCATTTCTTACAAGATGGCGCGTACCACTTTATATACTTGGGACGAACGGCGTTCTCTCACGCGTGGAGACATTTCAGGCAATTTCTCGCAATTAGCTTCATAATACACCATGTTATCATATTATACATAGTACCCCGAGCGAGAAGAGCCAACTAAAATAATAACAGATAAATCGCCCCGTGTGAATTATTCATATATCCATCATCTTGAGTAGTTATAGTCACGGATAATTTTTATTTTTTTTTTCTACTGTTCTCTATACTATGTCAATTATTCTATCGAAATAAACAAGAAAAAGCCGCGGCAGATCCTCGCGACGAAAATATAGGTGATAACGACTTTGTTTTTTTTTATGTTTTGTGCAGTGTCTCACGTTTATAGTTTGCATAATAACCTGATTATAGTTACATTTCTATAATATTTTCAAATCATGAATATCTTACGATGTTATACCATTCGAACGCGCGAATTACGCATTTTCTCACTAAATAATTTCTTTTTTTTTTATCAAATAAGTATTTTTTCGTCAATGAAATATTTGAATATTTGTATTAATTCAACACCCGTTATTACATTCGGAGTAGATATACCACGATCATTAGCTTAATTATAGAACAGGTATAAGTATATATATATATACAATGCGTATTTGTGGGTGTGTATATTTTGACGTTAAATTAATTCCGATATAATACGCTAATTTTCGTGTATATCCATATCTATATGTATACATAACGTGGATTATATGAGCATCCTATACTGTCATGCTTACTGAATTATATCCGCGATATATACGCGTATATCTCAAATGACATTATAAACATCGTGTATACTGTACACGTTTATAAGGATATATAATTCGATAGGATTTTATCGTTAATTTCGTTGCTTGAATGAGCACTTAAAATCGTTCTGCAGTCGGAATATATATCATATAAATAGACGATACGCTGCAGAGAGTTGATCGGCGGAACTTTGATTTTTTTCTATCTCATTTTATAGATATTTTCTGCTCAGAATGTTTTTATTTATTTGTCTCATTCATTTATCTATATACATGAACACATACGACTCTCTCATATTTCTATAAGTTGTAATTACAAGGAATACCTATACGTGTTTAATTAACGTTTTACGGTATTTTTTTTTTTCGTTTTTTTTCTCAATTATTATTATTAATAACATATGGATGTATACTTATAATCATTAAGACAGCAATATTCCGTGATCTTTGACGTTTTATCGAACACTAATTCCTGATGCTTGTAAATTGGTCTCCGATGGAATTTCGATAATTTTTTCATAATATGTACCGCGATTCACGTATGGAATGCCAAATATATGAAGTATCTAAGTTTTGTTTCTGTTTGACAGGACGTATATAAATTAATAAATATAAATACATGCGTAAGGTACGTGGCTCAATTTTGATGTAGGATGTACGTAACTATTAACGATGAATAAAAAAAGAAAAGAAGATAAAAAGGTGGAAAAAATTCCATTTAATTAAATTCATTCCTGTTGCAGGATGAGGACATGAAGAGAGCCCAGCAGCCTTCGCTTCACCGTCGATTCGAATCGCGTGTCGTCCAAGCAAACGCCGATTGCTTCTCAACTGGCAGCCGTCGCGTCGTAAATCGGTTATAACTAATCTGTACTTTTAATAAGATTCAAATAATTTGATTGCATGCCATGTAAACCAAAATACATACGCAAAGAAATTCTTCTTCACTTTATTCGATATCTCCATATGTACCGAGGTGGCAATGTTCAATCTATACGATACCACGAGAAGACAATTGTCAAGACTGATTTGTGAATTTGAATTGAAAGTTTGTTGTTATAAATAAACCAAATAAACAAATAAATAATAGGAAGTAGACAACGTAAGATCGCTCTTTTATCAGTCGCGATCTATTTCCAGGTGACATTCTTCCGAAGATCAAGTGTCATGTGACACGTTAAAAATTCAGATAAATTTAAAAAAGCACTTTAACTTCACCTGCTACAAGAAGATGCATTTAGACAGTCCATAACATAATTTTTTTCCGCTTGTTAAATGCCAGTTTTATTTTTCAAATTTAAATTCCATACCATATGACAGCGATACGATGACATTGTTTTTGGATCATAGTCGACAAATTTTATGATGTTCATGAAGTTAGTTCTTCATGTACAAGATATAACTCCGTAGAACGATGACACTTTCGGTAATCAACATGTTTTTCATTCAGATATTACGTGTTCACTTTTTTTTAGAAATTCTTCACGTGACTGTCAAACTGTCAATTCACGAATAGTCATTTTTTAATTTTTCAATATTATGGTTTACTCTCAATATTTAAGAAAAAGAAATTTGAATATTCACTTTAACTTATAATTTTTTTAACGTTTATTATATTACACTCGTTCAGATTTATACATGAAAATCTGACTTGTACACACTGTCAATTAATTATGAGTCGCTAATTAAAGCGTTTATCACTTTTTTTTCATTTCTCATCTCATGTATATCGCGACACTTTTACGATTGTGTTTTAATTTAATTTCTTCTTTTTTTTTTATATGTCATTTCTTTAGGTCACTGTTTATATCTTCATTTTCAAAAAACAAACAAAAAACAAATTCGAATCAATTCGATTGATTGTAGAAAAATTATTCTTTTTAAAATTTGATTTCATCTCGATTAAGATCATCCGTAAGTTGAAAAATCCAATAGGTCTTACGATTGAAACAAAAACGGGGGGAGCTGTCACTGATAAAAAAAAGTTTAATCACCGGTGCATACGTTGTTTTAATCCATGTGCAGTACTTTACATACATGTATCTAACGCATTGTTCGTTGAAGGGGGTAACGGGGGGAGGGGGGAAAGGTCGTGATGAGGTTAGGGTGGTAAGGGGGGTTGGGTTGGATCGGAATTGGTGGGGTGGGGGGGTTGGTATGTTAGGTTAACGAGATGAGAGTTGTTAACGAGAGTCTTGACTCACCTGCAGTATGTATCCTCTACTGTAATCCTCGTTGGTCCAACCAAATGCAGCAAGTAGTCTAGTTACTTGCGGATGTGGTAGTTGATTAAACAATTGATCGAGTAAAATTTTAAGTCTTATTGGTAACGCGCGCGATCCATAGAGTACAAGAGATGCGACGTCAAACGCGGCCGTCGGCTCGACACTCTCTGGACTGCGTGACTTCTCCACCTCCTGTTCAGCGCTCCGCTCCTCCCCACCACCTAACCTACCTACCCTCCCTACCGCGCCGTTTTCATCCCTACCACACGGTAGGGGGCTGGAGGCGACATCCCCACCAACTCCGACGCCACCGCCACCGCCACCGCCACCGACGCCGTTGCTACTTGACAGTCGCGCCAGCGCTGCAACACACATGAAATAAAAAGAGAGAAGTTAGATGCAAGTTGGCTAGTATTGTATACGTATTTATGGTTGTCTTCTATTAACACAAACACATAGTTTAACTATATGGGCAACTCTGTCTTTTGTGTGTACGTATCGTATGTACACGTTTACACGAAGCTACGACGCGACGTAGAAACGCGGAGAGTGGAGATCCGGAGACCGTCACCCACCTCTCTCTCCCTCTTTCCCCTCTCGCACATCCTTCGATTGCCACCTTGCGCCGTCGCCGCGCGTACGTTTCGGTCTGAAAATCCTCCCCTCTAGAACGAACGACCACCAGAAAAGCGAGCGACCGACGTTGCGACGATTTTCTATGTACTTCTCTCTAACCCCCTGCGCTGCCGTCTCTCGTCATCCCTCTCCGCCCTTCGGCCCCCACCCTTCTTCCCACCCCCCACCTTTTCGTGTGACCCCCTCTAACAACGGATTTCTGCCGCCCTTCTGCCCGCCTGTAAATCCCCCTCTTCTAGACCAACGGAGCAACGGCCCGCCTGTCGCCTGAAACTCCTCGTCTTATAGAACCACCGAGTGCTTTGCAAGTTTAGAACCGCCGCATAGACCGTCCGACGCAGCAGACGTCCGGTCGCACTTATCGAATGCAGATGATTCTTTTTATTTTCATCTTATCAATAACTGCTCTTGAGAAGACACGCGTATGTGAAACGTACGAGTTATCCTTTCGTGGGGATGAGATTCTTTGGAATGGGAACACATATTCACGAATCGGTTTTTCTCTATTATTTTCTTTCGAAACAGTTATTGAAAAATTAATATTTTGTAATCGGAACATCTGCACGGCGTGAAGAAATTTCCTGGGTGGGACGTATAAAATAATGGGAGCAGCTGGACAATGATCGAAACTTATAGATGACTCGAGAGAAGTTATATACGAAAAAGATATAGGTTGAGTATATAATGGCGTTTATCGTGACATGACGTCTAATTTTTGATTTCTAAATTGCACGATAAATAAAATAAGGAATAATTTTTTGTTCCGAAAGATTTTGATAAATTTTCATTCGCCCTAGTTTCTTTTTTACACATTTTTTTCTCCTTCTTTAATCCAGGTGGATTGATTCGCCTCTCGGTGTTGCGGTGCCCGAGGCGGACGATGAAATTATTATATGGGGGTTGGGTATTTTGATACCCGCAATTACTTTTAATACAAAGTAGAAATCAACGATCGATCGATCTGCATCTGCGCGATGATTATTTTACAATATACGCGCGTATGCAAAATGTATCGCGCAAATTTTGTTTTACTAAAATAATTATGCGGTACATATACCTATATACACGTGCGCTGAAACTATAAGTTTCTTTACAGTCCTCAAGCGTTCTCAAATTCATTTTTGTTTTTTGAAAAACAAAAGAATTAAAACGAGAAATAATATGATACATGAAAAAAGTTTTTCAACATTATATCATAGCTCTTTAATACGCAGTTTTCTGAAATCCTTAATTTAAAATTACGGAAATCTTATTAGTCCGGTTCGAAGTTTTTTGTCTTCAATTTATAGCTACCGAGATATTTTCTGGCATCACGGATATATTTAATACCTTATATACATTATATTAGGGTGTTTTCTGTGAGAAGCTAGGTAAAAGATTGTCGATTAAGTTACCAACGCACCTTTGTATAGGTATATGGTATGTATCGTAGACACACTTATGGTATATCTATATACAAGCTGAAGAGAAGGATCCATTAAACCTTTTTTTTTTCTTTTTTTTATCTTCCGCTGACCAATCGATATTGAGAAGCTGGCGGTGTGTCTTACACAACGGATGGCCTTTGCCGGTGACTTTTATAATATTGTCATTATTTGGACCCGTTCCTCTGTTCCCCGTTGTATATATATGTATATACATAGGTATATATATAGGCGTCCCCTACCTGAAACAGTTGAGAGGTGATCGGAGCGAGTGTATATAATATGCTGGTCAATAGAAATCATGGAGTCATCGCTATTGGGCGCCACTTGTCATTAATGACTCTTCGATTTTCGATTTAATTGAACTACGATGACGATCTGCCACCTAGAACAATTTTTTCTTGGAAGGACCTTCTTGTATTGTAGGTACCTATACACGTACGAAGCGCCTACACCTAACGCCCATATTATAGTCAAAAATTATACCTAATTCATACTAATAAAGTTACTTAACAGCACTTTACCGATATGCATATTACACACCGTGGAATCGTTACATGCGCTGTTAGAATTCAATCATATTATTTCAATGTTGAAGTTTTGAGTTACCACGTGATTACTTTTTTCGAAAACATTTTTCGGCTTGCAGATCGAACGTCGATTTTCCGATATTAAATTGCTAGTCTTTTTTATTTTTTGTGGCTGACGTGATAAAAAATTTTCCTGAAAATCGTTGACTCAAGGGGTGGTTACGACGCAGAAAATTGTGCGTTTCCTCGTTATACTCCGGAGATTCGACGGACATTATAGTCAACACATCTGTTACATGCGTGTTTGATGCGAGCTTCGTGTGTATCGAACATATTCGCTTGTATAATCCAAACGCCCTACATAAAGCGGGTCGTTCGGAGCTTGGTCCGTTCGAGGATAACGTGATAATTGGAAAATCCGGGAAAATCGGATTTTGGTATGCGTAATCCGTTAATATAACGAAATATGTATTGTACATACGTGTATAGGTTTACCTACATCTGCAGGACCCGCACAGGTTTTGTGCTTTACATAGGAGTTCAGGTTTCCGACATGGAATTTTTCGTTCTTCCATTCACCCCATATTTATATTACACTCTTTCCAAAATTTACTCATCTCCGCAACAGATTATTATTTTTTTTTTTGTTCTCTTCATTGTTGGTTTTTAAAAACCGCGATGCCGTTTGATTCGTACAATGTAACATTTTGTCAGAAAAAACGGTGACTGCGGTACGGGCTGACCGTTGGGCGGAAATTTGGATCGACGTTGACGCGTATATACGTTCATCTGTGTTTTTATCTCCTTCCTCCTTTTTTTTCAACCTGTCCATCGAGAAGCCTGTCGCTGCGCATAGCTGTCACGTGTACAAATGTTGGCGATGGACTGGCAAAAACGAAAGCATAAAAAAAAGAAAATGATAAATATTTAAAAACAAAAAAGGTATATGGGGTTAAATTGATGCAATTACGGTAGAGACAATAAGTCGATATTACGGTTGTTGAATTTTAAGGGGATGCGATTTGATCTTTGAGACTTCCCACAGTCAACTGTGACAGGTGTACAATGGATTTGGTTGGTCCGTTTTGGGGTTTTTCGTTTTTCGAAGCCCTTTTATTTCCATGGCAGGTTTCGCGTCGTCCTCTTTTGTTAACCACGTTTCGCTGGTTTACTGGCTCAGCTGTAGTGTTTTCCGACATAAAATTTTTGATCCTTGAAGTTGCTCGAGGCGCCGGTTATGGCAAGGGGTCCTCTGCAGGATCTTGAAAGGACCGCTCACGCGAATACTTTTGCTGATGTTCACCACCGAAGACTAATATTTCAGTGTTTTCGGAGGACGCGCATGACTTGAAGAGTATATAGCCCTTGATGGTCATTTGCTAATTCTTTTGTCATTATTTGCGTGAACAATTTTTCAG
The DNA here is from genome assembly GCA_963932425.1 of Athalia cordata. Taxonomy (NCBI): domain Eukaryota; kingdom Metazoa; phylum Arthropoda; class Insecta; order Hymenoptera; family Athaliidae; genus Athalia; species Athalia cordata. The sequence continues at coordinate 29,010,353 of OZ010626.1, read as the reverse complement.
AGGAACATTTTTCAACAAAAGTATTATTATACGGGGTCGCAGTATAGACTATAGAACACCGTATGCGAATCAGCGTCATCCCAGCTGTCCAAAATATTCATAACGTTTTTTTTTCGTTTTCTTGTCTTCTCTCCTGACCGGCGAACGAAAAATCTGTAAAAACTAAGAGAAGGAAAAAGGGGGCCGATCTTTTACGACCGCGCGAAACAAACGTTGCAGTTATACATTTTTTTTTTCAAACGAAAGTTATGCACAACTTATGTTTTCAAAAATTTTGATCACGTAGTCGTACGTGGCAGAAAATAAAAAATATAAATTATTATTTTTGATTGATTAAATGATATTGTGTATTGAACGATATACGATTGATGTTAAATTGGTTTATCTAATCTTGCAGAAGTATATATGATATTTAAGAGCTCTGAGAGCAAATTGACCCATCTTTCACTATTAATATCAATTATTTGACCGGAAGTTGGGGGCGCCAACTCGGGTGACGGGCTAGTGACGTCACTGCCGGTCAACTACAAGTATTTCGCATTAGCTGACCGACCCCGATGTATAAGCCACTAATTAATTAGGTTAAAAAGACGTTAATTAAGGGAATTGATTCCAGAATACGTGTCTATCAATTTTTATATTACATTTATACCTTCTCGTATCGTTATAATCACGTATATATACATATATTTCTCACGTATATATAAAAAATGAGGAAAAAAATGAAAAAATAAAACAGTAAACCGTTACCCTGTACGAAAAATTACATTTTGTTAATCCCAGCTGCAGGTCATCAAGTTATTTCGATGGTCCATTGTGAGTCGTTGGTGCTTAAAAAACTTTCTTATTATATTCATTGGTCTACCTAATTTTGTTTTTACCGACTTATACCGGATTTTCAATATCTTGGTTGTCAGCAATCCCTTCGTTGCCAATTGTAATCCCAATATAATCCAATATAACCTTAAATAGAAGATTCAAATGGGCGGAATAATACAAGCCTTCAAAAATACCAACCTCCTTATTGTATATACATACATAAATACCTATACCTATACACAGCCGACGCTATATAGCAGAAGTTTTACTCTCTGCACGGACAATTTGACCAGAACAGTTGACAAGGCTGACCGCGCGCCGCGGAGTTAAACCTATTATTATCATATTTCATTCATCCCCCGTAGTGAAAATGTCAAACGAATTTGGGGGAGTGATTCCCATTCCCTTTACCTTTACCTTTGCCTTTACCTTATGGCTTATGGTATGGCTACGTCAACTCCTCATATACCTACCCATATACCTAGCACGGTGACAACCGAACTGACCGGGCCAAGACGCCCTTCCAAAATAACCGACGATCGAGGAGGGGAATTTATCGGACGGCGGTCAGATCAAAGAAATCTTCACATGAAAATTATTATTACCATTATTATTATCATTTTTATATATCTTCCCACAGGACTCTGGCAAGAACACCGCGATTACGAGTGTTTCGGGAATTATTTTTCAAATTTCATCCGTCCGGGGATGAAAAATTGTTAAGTGATCGGCAAAGTAGAGATCGCCAAAACTTCTAACAATAGTTGAAGTTCGAAGAATTCTTTACGTGTAAGTTTGTGAGTCGAAATATACATAAAGTATTGCAACTGCAATGTAGAATTAGTACAGAGGCTATACCTAATACCTATGCTCGATTATAGGTACCTATAAGGAAGCCTCCGGATCCCAACAATAAAAAATAGAAGAATAAATTCGTTCTTCATTTTCATTGTGAGAAAATAACCGAGTAGATCGTTGACTCATCGAATTCACATTACATAAAGAAATTGAAAAAAAAAGAGGAAAAATAAAAAAAATGAAAATTATACTCAGGTATATACCTGCTATGGACAAAATTGGTTCGTATAACTGGTGCGGCCGTTATATTGCATTATATATATGAAAGGAAACTGACTGTTCTACTACATAATATCTCTGCCCGAATGCCGTGGAACAATTATTTCGCAGGTCTCAAGGGATAAGCTATATAGAGTCCCGCTGGGAGACCGCGCGCGGACAGGATGACAAATGATTCGTTGGTGGCTCCGACATTATTTTTTTTTCTTTTATTTTTTTTTAAACGGCCTTAATCGTCGGAGAACCTGCTATACAACTGCGTCTAACACCAAAGAAAAATCTAATTCAACAGCTGGACTTGACTCGTTTCCATTTCCAGCGCCACATTTTTTCATTTTTCTCTCTTTTTTTTTGTTATCACGGTACAAGAAGGTATTTTTCAACACTTCCGGTTACGATTCAACTTGTAGTAGAAGTAGGGTATACGTTTTTATTTTTTTTTTATTTTAAGTTTCACAATAGCGTCGTAAATAATGCTCCTTGCGAATTAAGGGCTAAGGGCTAAAGGGCTGAATGGGGATGCCAGTACGCGGAGAAAAGGACAGATCATAAGCGTCTGATTTTCCGAGTGCATCGACACGTGCTTAATGTTTTAATGGAGTTTGCGGAATGGTACAACTGCAGGCTATACATATATATATAAACGTATACATATATACATACTACATGTCTGCTGGTTCCGAAGGGCGATTTCATCCCCTGGATGGCTGTGGGAAAGGGATACATATTAGTAGTGGGGATTTTGTCGAAACGCCTAAAGGCTAGTTTACATACATTTCGAAATTCCCTTGCTCCAAAATTAATCAAAATTTACGCGCCTAAATGTGTCTCCTCGCATTAACAGCCCTTTAATTTAGCACCACCTTATATACCCACACCGTTTGACCTGTGGTTCAAAAAAAGTTCACGATTAATTGAGAACTTGCCGTTTTTTAGCAACATATCTGCATGGCCTTCTACAAATCACTGTGAAGAAATTATTCAAAAAAATGAGAAATTCTATCTCTCTTCTTTTTTTCTTCTAACTGCATCGGCCATCAATGGAATCTCGATGAGCAATTAAATGTGTAAAAAAAACCTAATGCTTATTTTTAAAATATATACCATGCGACCGCGGTCGAAAGATAAAGGATATTATTTATCTACATTAAAAATCAGTTCCAATATCGATTTTCGATTAAAAAGCAAAATGAAATAGAAAAAAAAAAAGAAGCAAATTGTCTTCCCTTGTGCGTCCTTGTGTATAACCTATTAAACGTATATATATAGACATACAGCTATAAAGCGCGGAAAAAGTTCATACGGCAGAACTTTGGCGTCACGCAGAGCAAGCGTTGTTCTCGGACGAGGTATAGCCGAGTGTCTTTTTTGAACCCCATGCAGGGAACACGCCCATCCTTCGTAATAAATGATAGTTTTCATAATTAGCGGCCCCTTTCCCGAAGCTCAGGATACAGCTATACGTCGTAGTGACTATATACCGCCCGCTTAGTTGTTACCGAAGTCCTCTGAACTTAAGTTTTGCCTGATCTTTGCGAGGCCTTTTGTCCTCACTTTACGTTATGTATATAAGCAGAGTCGCGTTCCCCGGTGACCAAATAGCTGTACCGTGTCAAAGTGCTGATATACAAGTGTTAAAATTACCCTATGGGACGGTGCAAGGGTCTTCCTTCCGTTTTCCATGTATTTTAATTGCGCTGACGAGGTTGGTGTCAACGCTGAAATGGCAGGTGCTTTTCATTGTCCTGCAATACTACGCCGTACATCCCTGCATTTGTAAAATCGATAGCCGCACGTTCGTTCGCAAAATACATAGACGCAAATTTTCTTTAGAATTCACTGTGACGCCAAAAGGTTGTATACCTGCGCGGATACTGCTTTTGGACAATGAGAAATATTTTTCGAAAAATTTTAACCCGGGAGCCGTGTCACAACAAATTTGCATTCTACGCCGGACACCCGGGGGTCCAATGTCACTTGATGCCATCCTATTCATACCCATTTAGTTCTGCAACCGATACCCTATAAACTAAAATTAACAAGCTTTTTCTCAAAAGCAACATTTCAAAGCCACTAACGAAACCTTCGCACTATTTCACCGATCGGTATGAAAAGTCGGTGAATTTTTGAATATTATAGACAACTAATATGAGAAAAAAAAACGTGATGGGGCCTTTTTTCTTGCATCAGAGATGTCAACTCTCAGCTAATTTTCTGTAATCAACTTTAGTGCCATTTAACTCAAAGTTATACGGCGTTTTTAAGAAAAAAACAAAAAGCCAAAATTTCAATAAGCTTCCAAACTGTTTTCGATTCAACTCTTTTTCCAAAACTCAAAAATTCTGAGTGCAAAAAATATAAAGCACAAGATTTTCCGGAAATGAATTCAAGCTAACAGTTAAATTGAAAATAGAATAAGAATGAGAAAAAATAGAAGAAAAAAAATAGCAGCGACCTCATGAGCAACAGTATAAAATAGGCTCGAGGCTATAAATGTTGGGCACAATGAGCGGGCTGTGGGTAGCCATTGACAAAAAATAGCCGTGTCATTCAGACATGATACACCCCATTGTGCCACCGAGAGACCTTCCATGCGACGCCGTTATCGCAGTTTAATAATTATCTCTACACATCATCAGGATTCTTAAATACATTATTATATATCAACCCGCTCGCAAAGGCATGAACTCAAGAAATAGAGTCCTTGAAAGAAAAAATCCAAGTGTGTAGGTTGGTAAGAGAAAGAAAAAAAAAAAAGAAAAAATTAGAAACAAAAAAGAAACGAATTACACTAGCTGCTGTACATAATATATAATATAAGTAGAGTTTCGAATATTGTCGGGATGACCATCTGCCCCTTGTGCAGGTCGTAAAATCCAATCAAGTCCCACGCAACCTTTACCGTGCTCGCCATGCTGTGGCTTTCAGCGCGTCTTTTAATAAACCCTGATTTTAGATAGCCATACCGCACAATCTCGGGGGGTGTTAATAGTAGTCCGAAAGATGAAAAAAGGTTCCAAAATGGAGAAAGAGAAGAAAAAAGAAAAGAAAAAGAAGAGAATCAGTATACGTAGTCGGAAAAATATAAGAAGCTACTGCATGGCGCATAATCGGTCATGCAGGTGTATAGGCTCTGCAGTAAGGTCTTCCGGAAAAAGGTTCCGCGTGACTATTTTCATCCCTTTTATAAGACATAGATTTTGTCAGGGGCGCTGCGCCCCCCCAGAGGGTTGACTAGCATCTTGACACCGCGTTACAACCGACGCCCGGAGATAAGGATCCCCTGCTTTGCGTCATAAGGTGGTAACCGCGCTCAGGTCGGTCGTGCGTGTGACCCGTGCGTTTGTTATGTGGAACTGTATAAACCGTAACTTTTCTTACCGTGTATATTTTACCCCCTATACATACGTGTATACCAATGCAGCACGAATGCAGCTAGAGATTTAATTAACGCGATTTATGACGTTTTCAACGCTCACCACCAGCTCCTGCGCGCTCTCCCACTACCAGGGGGCTTATGAATATTTAAGGGAAGTTTCCAACGATATATCCGTGCGACATTCGACCGAAAGTCACTAAATGTGAAAGAAGAAAGATAAATTCGTTTGGTCGAAAATTCTTTTATAGAAAATTGAGGTCACATGGGACGACATCGGCAAAAAAATTTGATTTTCTTCGAAAAAATGTCAAGTGATTTGAAATCGAGATATAAATATGTTTTGGGTTTTTATTGTTCGAAAAAAGGAGGAGAATAAAAAAAATGGAAGTAATAAAAGTGGAGTAACTACTCCAAGAAAGAAGATCGGTTTATTTGATCGGAACAGATCGTGTCGCGGAGGCCCATTAACAGGGTAATTAATAGCCCGTAGGATAAAAATATAACTGAGTCCACAAGAGCGGCGTTGAAGTAGGTATACATATGAAGATTATACATACAATATCGAGAACGATCGAATTATTATTCGTAATATCGATTATAAAGGGCCCGCGAATATAAGGCGACTGGATATTGTCACATTTGAATAACACGACGTGGTTTCAAAGTGGTATGCCCACCTAGTGCATAAATTTATAATTACAAGGGACGTGTCCTGGGCATCGTTCGTATGAGGTACGGTCCTCCTTAGGTACATAAATGGCTAAATGCCGATAAATATCATCTGCATAAATATACAGTGCGTTTCAAAAGTTTTCAATTTTAATCACGGGCACTTTTTCCAAAACTATGGGAAATTTTATCGAAAATCATTCTGAAAAAAAAACAGACCAAAATACTATTCTAAAAATATACATTCACTCGTTTTACTTTGAAAAAAAAAAAACATTTTCCTCTAATATTCTCAAAGATTTCATCAATCGCAAAAGAAATATTTATAAATAAAAACTGATATGGACGGACGATCTATTTTGGTGAAAGTACGTGTGACGAAAAAACTAAATGTGAAGAAATTATGAGGAAAAGTATGTAATTCCATGGAAATGGTATACCTATATCAGACCACCTGCTTTGGATATTAAAATGGTTTTTACGACCTTCAGGACAGGTAATTTCCGTGATAGCTGCCCGTGACGACGGCGCTTATTAATATATTATATCGTATATATATATATACTATATATTTCGGGGGCGGTTACGCAACCCCATAAACAGTAGAGCTTACGGGGGCCAAATGGAACCCACAGTATATATAGCCGAAGAGAAAAGCGAAGGTAGAAAAAAAAGGAGAACCGAGAACAGAAAAAAAACACCCTATGGCGACACTAAAGTCCCAACTTTACACCCGAAACCAAAGCGTTTTTAGGGTGTACGGGGTGGATACCGCAGGTTTGTAATGGTGCTGTAGATGATCATGCTTTGTGGGACGCCGACAGCATTGATGTCTTTGTCATCCCAATTAGGAGGTTGGTATAATAAAACTCCACTTCTCTTTTTTTTCGGCTTTTCGTGTTTTCTTTCGTTTTTTTTTTATATTATGGGTATGAAAATCCCGTAAAGCCACGTTTTTCGGATTGAATAAAGTGGTTCTTATTTTTTTATTTTTTTTTCCATTTGAAAAACGAAGTTTTATTTATTTTTTTTTTCTATTTTTCGCAGAACGACTGACCCTGCATAGATATCCCGGAAATGTATGAAGATATCATTCGAAAAAGAAACTGTGAAAAAAAAGATTTCGAATTCATCGAAATTGATATTAAGAAACGATATATTTCACTTTACCATAACGTTCGCAGTGTGCAGGTTCACTGGAGATTTCAACGCCTGCAATTCGAGAATTTCATAGTGTTCCGGGTTTATGGGGGCGGAGAAAAAAAAAAGAAGAGAAAAGACCTCGTTTCGTCGGATTCTTCGTGTGTTATACGTCCAGGTTTGGAAAAGAGCGATGTGTGAGTATGTGATTTGAAAAGTGGCAGGTGATTTGAGGCGTGATCGCGAGGTGCAGAGCGCGCGGGCGTAGGGGGAGACTAAAAACAGTTTCCACGGTATAATCCTGGAGCAGGGACGAAAAACTACTAGAACGTAACATAGTTACTTCCAACATATACGTACAGCGTAGTATGTATAGGTATATAGACTGGTGTAGCTCGAGTTAACTCGTGCACGGGCTGCAGCGCACGACACTGCAGGGGGTACCAGAGAAACAAGATCTCATCTAGATAGCGGGGCAAACACTCGCTGGCACTTGCTGGCACCCACGGCACGGAAACGAACCAACGCAACGTTACAGGGCGTCGTCGTCCTTATACACACACATACGTACAATTCCAATCCCTATACGTATCCCCATATTCCTATACACATCAAGTCCCATCCTACTCCTTCTTCTCAGCTGCAACTGAATATATACTGCACGCGCACACACGCTCCTTATTTCCTCTTTCCTTTATTTTCACCTTCTTCTCCTTCTTCTTCTTCTTCTACTATTTTTTTTTTCAAATTGTCTATACGAATACGTAGCAATCACCCCCGCTAATAACCGAGACGCGATGTGCACTGGAAACGTCTTTTTACACAGCAACATATTCGCGTCTATATTATATAAGTGCACTTATCTTCTTCTACTTCCACCGTCTTCTTTTGATTCCGTTCATATTTTCACATTTTTTTCTTTTCTTCCTTTTTTTTTCTTCATTCAAATACTGAACATGTACGGCGTTAAAATAACTGCGGACGCCTAATAGATGTGTATAACATATCCCCATAAGATGTGAAATTAATTTCCGGGATTATAATTCGTTTATAACGGTACATAATATATATATAATATACATATCGTCACGCACACGATGAAAACCAGGTACACAGATGATGAAATACTCTCACGCTTTTGAATAGAAGAGTGAAAAAAAAAAGTGGAAGCAAAATGAGACGCGTTAAAAATGTACGTGGAATTAATATTGTAATCTGTAGGTTTTGGAAATACAACTTTACCGTATTTTATGCAAGGTGTGAAGGTGATTTGATCACAGTCGTATATATTTGAAATCAAATAAACACCTCCCTATCAATTTTAGGGAGGGTTTTGTAGACCGGACTAAACCAAAGTAGCAACAGCTATAGATTTCTACGTATACCTACACACATTTTCAGACGCAAGTATTACACCGATGGTATCTGATATTCGGTGGGAGGAATCGGTTAAAAACGTGTGCATTATGCATATAGATATTGATATATATACTATATGGACACATGTATATGATCCTACCACATATGTACTACGTATGTATTTTATACATGGATATCCGTATCTATACATCTATACATGCTCAATACATCCATGCCAGCAGGAATATTACAGCCTTGACAAATTGCCACGCTGAAGGCCGACCTCAGTAATTATAGGCCTCGTTGACCGTCTGCGGATAGGTAAGGTTAGGTATTATACGTGTACACCGCGTGTCTCCCCCTCGTGCCCCCCCTCATACCGTTCCGCGTAGACACCTATCTCTAAACTTCTTCCCCCCTCGTTTTCAACTATCCCTATGGGATAGGGATACGTTTTGTTCGGTGGTTGCAGTTGCTGCGGATATTAAACGCTATTCCCATCATGATGAAGATAAGACAACACCTTGATTATTTTTTTACTCGCACCTAAAAACTTGTTTTATATAGTTGACGAAGAAAGACCTTTTTTTGATAATGAAATTCCTGGATCCAAGAATTATTTTTTTCTTTGTTTTCTGATCGACATTTTTTAAGCTAATAATATGAGTAGCTGCGGGTTGAAAAAAGTGGCGAAACATTAATTGTTTTGTTAATAATTAATTGAATAGGTATCTCTTTTAATTTTGATTTATTTATTTATTTTTACGTGAGCGAATTATTGAACCGAAAAACCGCAATTTTCTACATATATTGAGAGTACGAAACTAGTGATTAGAATTTCATGTGTGATGCAAGATGGGATAATAAATATGGCCGATGGCATCTAATTGTAAATGCTGGCGAGGTGTTTTGGTAACTATATGGGATGTATTATATGGTTTACGTACGTGCGTATCCACCATTGGAGAAGGTGAATAGTAGAAAAAAAGAAGAAGAAAAAGGAAAAAAAAAATAGGAGAAATAGAAACAAAAATGGAGGTTTGAGCCGATTGCCAGGAAGCGTGAATCCGACGACACGCCCGCGCGTTCCCGAAACAAAATAATTCTAGGTTTCCGTTGGCCAACAACGCGGTGCAGGCGTATGTACAACCTATAAACCAACTGTGTTATTAAATAGTAGGTGTTTCGTAGATGAATTATTTATACGAAACGAAACTCTGCGGCATGTGTTTATACTATACATATAATATATAATGCGATATACGAGATCGGAATAAGAAGATATTTAATATTACCCGCGCGATGCGACGATTTAGAGCCGGTGTGTTAATGTTTTCTACACCTAAGAGAAACACGAACTTACCCTATAGAGAATAAATCCGTCGTCGTCATCATAGCGAGAGGTTTAGGTGCAGGCTATATAAATTCAGATTTACAATCACACGCAAAATGTTTGATGAGAGTCAGTCTAGCCTATGTATAGACATGCTACGTAAAAGTCCGCAAGCTAATCGTAAGATTTTTACGCCCGCCCCATTTTGGTCGATTCAAAACGAAGCGAACGAATCGTTGTGCACTAAAATCGGACGCCTAGATTTCTCTCTCTCTCTCTCCTTCTTTTTTCTTTCTTTCTCTCCCGCTTCTCCTCGATCTTCTTATTTATTCGTTTCTTTTTTTTATTTACTTTTTTCTACCCGTACGCCTTATAACTACGTGACTTTGCCAGTGAATGGCTACCATGATCCCGGTGCGAGAGGTCCTCGTAATCACGAATTGGAAACAGAAGGACCAAATCATAGTTATCAACTTGCTTGCTTGCCTCCTGCACACCACCTCGTGATGTTTTATACACGGATCCCGCGTATACACAATACCTCACACAGATATATCGTAAACGGTATACCACGTCGCCGTTTGTACAGTTTGGATAAAAAGTTCGTTTTGTTTGGTCTTTATTATACTTTCGAATTGTGTAAAGATTGAAAACTCGATGGACAGCGATGATGGTAAAAAAAAAAAATATATATATATATAGGTCTCCATTAGCGAACGAGTAATTTATGCATCATCAGTCGAGTTATAAGTACAACCCTTTTCGTATACCAACCCTATACCTATATACACCTCAGAATCTTCTTCTTCCCGTTTTTGCGAAGCCCCTTTCTCCTTCTTTTTCCTGCATCCATCTTTTAGTTGAAAAGTTTTCTAAAGATTTTCCCTGCCTTCCCCCTTTTCTTGGATACAACCCCGTAACCATAACCACTACCACCATCGCTATGTATACCGTCTTAATTATGAGCAAAGGGGATATATACGTATATATGGTACATAGTGAAACGGCGTTGGCCTGACATAGCAGCATCAGAAGCATCAGAAACAGCAGCAGCAAGAGGAGCAGCTATATAAGGCTTCATTCTGCACCGTAATATAGAGACCATCTCCGCTTTTATACAAACAACAATGGTGAGGGAGGGAGGGGGGGAGGCTCTAAACCTTTTGGTTATAGTGCACACGGGGTAGTAGGTAAAGGTACCTGTCCGTAAGATTCCTACGCGCCGTGCAACAGACAAAAGGACTGTAAATTCATAAACGTGTCGTCGTAGTCGTCGCCGCAGCGCCTGACCCATAGAAAAAGAAGGAAGAGAGAAGGTAGGAGGGAGGGAAACGCGGGGTCTGAGGGCCGCAAGGCCCCTTTCCTCCCACTCTTCTACAGTTCTAAAACTTGCCAACCGCACCGCACGACAATAAGACAATGGCGATCCGTCGCGGTGAATCAAACAGAACAATGCTTTCGTGGAAAAAGTTAGTTTTGATGATTAATTGTTAATGCTTTCGCTGAAATTTAATATGTAAAACATCGTTTGCGGAGATTTCGACGATATGAATATGGCAGATGTACGAGATCCGCCATTTTTACTTAACCGTGACAAGCGGGACTCTGGGAAATTTGAAAAGGAGAGGAAGAGGCGGAGGTCGTACGATACGATGATGATGCTTTTGGCTTAGAACCAGAGAGAGTTTTGGTTAGCTGCGTTTCGCTTTATAGCGTGATCCTCGTTAGCAGCTGCATAGCAGGATTTCTCCCTCTGCGACCACCCCCTCATTCCCCTCATCCCCCAACCCCCATCCCCCCATTCCACGTTCATCCAATTCCCCTGGAGCAGCTCCCAGCAGCTACAACACATCCCGCCCCGCGCGAGCGAGTCACACAATGCCCTGAATCGTCCCCCTTTAGATCTATATACGTGTATCAGAGGGTGGTTTAATGACGTCACCGAGGGTAAAAACGGGGACACACCTGGTTCATGAGAACCCATTCCAGTCGACCAATCGACGCGGAGGGAATTGTAGGACTACTAAAAGCGACGCGCGACTCTCGACCGTACGAGAACCAATCAAAGGACGTGTTTTAGGTTTTATCCGTAAATCAGCAGCGGGGTGACAAAATTCTACAGGAACAACGTGGTGACAGGATGTTTTTTTTCTTTTCCTTTTTTTTTCACTCAATAGGAAGGGGAAGGGAATGATGTCGTTTGTTCAAATCACGACAAAATGAAGGACGGGGTAGTAGGATTGCACTTCTTTTTTCTATTTAGAAAAACTAAATCCTTTCACACTATGGAATGCGAGCAATGAAAATTCACGCAAAAAAGAACCGAAGAAGATGAATGAAAATAAAGAAAAAAATATCGTTAACACGGTATTGGTTTCGGATTTATATACATACAAATATATGTACGTGCATAAAATTTTGGCTATGAAGTTTTTCCGTATTGACAGGTTATCGATTCAACTCTACGGTTTTCATTTAAAATCTATAGTACATGTACATTTTTTTTTTCACTCGGTATTTTGATTCCATGTGGGAAACTGACAATGAGAAGAGCTATTTTCGGGCCGATATTTAGCGTCAGCTTCGTCGATTGTATAGGGTAGTTTTTACCGTACGTTTATATATGATGGACATGTCAGTCTCTGTATACATTTTTCAGAGAGACGAGTAGAAATAGAAAAAAAAAAGAGAAAAGAAAAAAGAGAAACTAGAATTGAAAGAAATGAAGAGAGTAAAGGGAAGAAAGGGGAGGGGGGAAGCACCCTAATGAAAGAGAGAGCAGCTCCCGCGCACTCAACTAGTTCTCATCTGTCCAGGTTCTCATGCGAAATAAAATATCGCTAATCACCTGCATGCTTCTCTATGATGCAGGGTTGTAAGTGCCTCACTACTTCTATGGGTGCCCTCGTACTCCATACTGTCCCATCCTATCCTATCCTATCCTATCCTATCCATTTCTATCCACATCACGCATTATTACGTCGCACAGGGCGTTCATGTTTGCCTCGAAACTCAACTGTATATCCCAACGTTGGATAGAGTGCAGTGTGTGCGGCTTATGTCCCCTCTATTTTACTCACAACTTTTATTATTATTTTATTTCATTGTGTCCGTGCAAATGTTGGCATGTTGGTATGGGATTTATATATATATGTTCACAACATGTGGATGTCTGCCTGCCAACCTACCCATGAATTACTGCAGGACATGCAGCTTTGTAGATCCAGCATATACCGCACGCTTCGAATAGTTTTAATTGAAATTTTACGGTATCAATTCTCATTATCCAGCTGCACAATTTTAGAAATCAAACACATCGACTTTGTCAGGAGTAAGAATGGGGTCAGGTAATATCGTGGTATCACAAGTGACACGTTAACTTTCGATGAAAAATTAAAGAACACGCAATTTTTCTCAACCATATTAAGTTTGATGCGCGCAAATCGCGTTAGATTTTCCGAAGCTAATTTACGGAGAGTCCTGTTGTTGAGAAATTTTGACGATCCTTGGTATACGAGTAACGTGGTTTGGTTCACACCCTCAAATAATTACACAAGTTTCCCGATATTCCCACACTCAAATTTTTATACCATTTTCTTTTTTTGTCTTTGATGTTACGACAGATTTGGTGTGTTGAATAGGTTGGGTACAAAATGACGGCTAATTAGCATTTGGCAGCCTTTATTAAGGGTGCGCTTTTCAGGCTTGATCGTTAATGGAAAGAATAGCAGTTGATCTCGTTGCTCTCCTGCAGAAGATCGACGCTTGCTCTTTCATATATGGATATACTTGAATGCATGTATTATATAAGTTACATGCACACAGCTCACATAAGCTTTAGTAATGAGGTACCTTACCGTACTCCATATTAAAAAAAGCCGTTCATAGTCCACTTTGCGAAGCCATGTGCAGTATGGCCATATACATAAATTTATATATATATGTGTATATACTATGTGGAAAAAGGATATATGTATATATAGAAGCGATCGGAGTGGTTGTTCGGATAATGGAGAGCTGACAAAACCCATGATGGCCGCTTTCCTGTTGGCTGAATGAAAAATTAAACAACAACCACCAGATAAAAACCAAAAAAGAAAAAAAGAAAGAAAGAAAATAGAAAAGAAAAGGAGTAAAATGAGAAAGAGAAAATGAAAAAAACCAAATAAGCTTTTTTTCTAGTTTTAAAACAGCTCGTCGGCTCGACAACCCTTTGTGAGGACAGAAGGGCGCCCCCTGATCGTGTACAGGGTCCTTATGGGTCCCACAATGTAGGGGGCGTGTGTCTCCAGTTCCGTACCTCTCTGCATATATAGTCATGGTGCTCCATATTATATACGTCAACAAACAAGTATGTAGGTATATACAGCATAGGTTGTATGTACATACACATGGGATTCAAGTACGCGCATGGGTATATATTGAGAAGCAAAAAAAAAAAGAAAAAATATAACCCGAATGCATGCACATGGATTATACAAACGAACGTCCCCTACGTCGATATTACGGACGAGTTCGATGTGGACAAGCCCCCCAAGCGCTTTGTGGAGACCCTTCGAGGCGGCGCCGGCCAATCCCGGGCCTCCCGGACGACGATTTTGTTATGTGGAAAAAAAAAGAAAAAGGAAAAACCGCCATGGGGTTGATCCCATCCCCGTAGCTCCGATTGACGCTGCTAGGAAAGGGTTTATAATATTCCCTCCTAACCCTCTGTGCCAATTATTGTTCGAGTTATGTTTGGCGGTGAAATACCGAACGGTTATTTCTTCTTTCAAACGGAACCGGCCATGATGTCCGGGCAAAAATTCAACCTCGACACTCTTCTTTTGCTCTTTCTCTGCACTCCGAATCTTGTAGAATTTTTTTCATCAACTTGGACGACGTTTCGTTCACGACGGTTCCGACTTGGGCGTTCTTAACGAAGATTCTCAAATCGCAACCCAAATTCAGTGGAGGTCAGAATTTCAACGTCTCTACGTACGTACGGTTTTTATAATTTTAATAAACAATCCAGGTGTGAAGGGCGTCGTCTGCTGATCATTGATAAGATGGAAAGTTTAGGGCGTACATGCGATTGTCACGGTCGTCGATAACGGCGTTTTTTTGTCCAGGAAGGTCTTGCTTTCGGAAGATGGGCATACCAGACATGATATTAAATAGTAGCATATTTCCTATTTACAAATTAGAATCACGAATATGCTTCTGCAGGTCAGGAACAGTCGGGGCGTATAGGAATACGTCCGCCCTGTTAACAAACTTTGAACAAAACTCATTAAACATCTGTCCGTTTGTTTCGATGCTTCCAACCTCGACCTATACCTATATTTTATAGCTACATATAACGTAACCTGAAACATTGGAATAACGTATCCTGTATACCAGGAGTAAAACGGGAGAGTTTAATTCACGTGTTACGAACATACCCATACAATCGTCGTTCGTTTCGGTTATCCCGTGGGTCCTGGAAGTTGTTAACAAATTATCGGGACGTCGCCGACAGAACGTGGTATGTAACCCATACCTTTTTCCCCTTCGGTATACAAATATCGTATGTTCGAATATTAAGCTACAAATAAACCGATATCCGGCTGATTACAATTTTCATTTTTTTTCTTTTTCTCTTCTGTTGGTTTTCTAATTATTTTTGCCTGGATACATGTATAGATATAGGATATAACTGCTACCCCATTGGGCGCTTATCCTTCCATCCTTCACAGTTTACCTTCAGAAAATTTTTGCCCTACAGCGCGTTACGGTTCAATTTCTAAACGTCCGAAGTGGCCTAGGCTGTCCGAGCAGATGTCACGAAGTTCCTTTTCTTTTTTTTTTTATGGTACGGGTTAAAAAATGGAAAAGAATATTTTTCTACCACAATAAAAATACCGGGACTGGGTGATGACCGCTCGTCCTGCTGCTGCACTGCCGACTGTTTGTTTCATGTTTCAACGCTTGGATCAGAAACAAAAAACAAAAAAAATTGTCCATGACGATCATCAAATTTTCGATGATCGCGGTCACCGCGGCGACGACAGGTATAAGAAATAAAAAAATAAAATTGAAAAAAAAAAAAGATGGAACTATACAAACGAGCATATGGCGCAAGTTATGGTCGTGCGTCGTGCAGGAGTTGTGGTTTCTGTAATTTGCCGATAATCGGTTTTCCTGCTCACCCTTCGTCGAAACTCTGTAGTATTACGAACCGTCCGTTCATTTGTCCTTCGAAACTACGTCGTTTGTCGCTATATATATACGAATTAGTTTCCGGTTTATTAAAATTATATATGCGACGTCGTCTACGTAGGTATATAGCTCCAGGCCACAGCGCCTCTGATACGACGATTATCACCGTAAAAATTCTACGAACAGCAGATGACGCGTGTGTTATGTACACATGTACATATAATGTATATAAATATCATATACACACATGTACACGGGTAACCTACCTATACGCGTACGATGATGTTCATGTAACATATCGCGCGTGCACTTGTTAGTTTTTATGCATATTACTTCCGCCTAATTATACTGCATACGGTATTATAATACATTGACTCTCCTCGTTCTTTCGCATGACGATGATCATCGAAATATAATGTCTTCGAGCGAAAGTTGCTCCGATACGAGGCAGCGAATTAAGGTATATATTATTTATAATTTTTGTCCCGTCTGAACAGTTAAGCCAAATAATTCGAATTTACATTAACGCGTTCATATAAACAGTACTTTTACCCCGCGATCTTGTTTACGACGTAATAAAATTCTTCTC
This sequence comes from Athalia cordata, assembly GCA_963932425.1. Classification (NCBI taxonomy): domain Eukaryota; kingdom Metazoa; phylum Arthropoda; class Insecta; order Hymenoptera; family Athaliidae; genus Athalia; species Athalia cordata. The sequence goes on along the minus strand of OZ010626.1, from coordinate 28,993,808 downwards.
CTTATTTTTTTTTCTTCCATTTTTCTCTCTTTTTCCGACATACCACTGCATAAGGATACTATAATACAGCGTCGTCGGTGGCCGATGAACGGTGTCAACCGAGGTTTAAGATCTTCAAGAGCTACTCTCGAAATATTTCGTTTTCTCGCTGCACAGACGGCGATAATTTCGTCGAGAGCAAAGCGAACGAGAATTGAAAAAAAAAAGAAAAAAGAAAAAAACTTTTCCTTCAAGAAGAAAGAAATCTTGGAACGAAATTTATGTGAAACCCGCCCATCCACGTCGTTTCGATATATTCTTTTCCTGAGAAGACTACGGTGGCCTTATATATAGGTACCTATAAGGTTGGAAGATTGGGACACTTTCGTTGAAAAGAAAGTTTTTCGGGACACATAATAACTCCTTCATATTATGATCCATGGGAAATCGTACCTGTCACCGAATAACCGCCCCCTCCATACTCGAAGAAGAAGAAGTAGAAAATTCGAAAAAAACAAAAATTAAAAAATTAACAAATAGGTATATCCCTTCCTTCTTCCAACGATCGGCGATAAAGTATAAGATATACAAAATACATATATACGTAATAAATTTCGTCACCATTTATGTATATGTAACACATGTCTTTTTTTTTACGGTTTTTTTTCTGAGTTTCGCAGCGGTAATTGGGACACGCGGAAGATCCGAGGGTTGTAAATCCATCGCGGGTACTCGAAATGTCGAGAATTTATGTACAGGTAAATATATAATGTTGAAGCGTATATAGGTGAGCATAATCTATCTAATGATATTGTACATATAGACGCGGGTGTGGATTACACCGATATACCTGTGCGCGGTTTTTTTTTTTTATTTTCTTTTTTTTATTCGTATACGAAGGTCGTTTGAGCCCGTGGCGTGTGTGGACGCAATAAAACCAGCGTATGGAAATTGAGTATTGTATGGAAATCCACTGGGAGTCACTCGGAGGCAACCACTGTGACCAGCGGCCCTCCGGTAACCTCCTACTACTACTACTACTACTATTTTATACTCCCCATCTACGATTTTTAAACGTTCGTCTATCCTGAGAAAGCCGTCCGAATTCAACTACCTAATATACAAGCAACTTGCAGATTGAAGAAAAAAAAAAAATATAGAAGAAATTTAAATAAATAAATACGTCGGAACCCATCCGTTACGTTACGCAATACGTTGACTTAATGTTGTCATTAAATTTTTCGGTTACTGCGAATACAATTAAAACCACCATTGCACGGTTTTGGAAATATGTCTTTTTTATCTCATAATGACCTCTCTGAAGAAAATTTTTTTCGTTTGCTTCAAAAGTTATTTGCAGAGAATCGAATAGTGTTCGATGTATCAAATTTGAACATCGATCCGATCTTCCGTTTTTCGAAGCTGGATAACGGAATAATTGTTTGAGAAAAAAAAGAAAGAAGGATATCAACCTGATTACCATATATGGAAGTGTTAAAAAATTTCGAATAAAGGGTTACCGTATTATACGATAGTCGAGATCAAACAAGTCGATAAAATGTTTTTTCATGACATTTACGAAGTCCTTTCGTGATTGGTGTCGGAAGAAATTGGTCTGGACACCCTGACGAGGTAGAAGGTTTATCCTGTAGGACCTCCCGTGGACAATGTGTCTGTCGTCTGAGCGTCGTTATGCGTGATCATAAAAGTCTTTCACAAGCTATAATCTCAAACAAATGATAAGTGTCTTTTGGCGGTAAGAAAACGAAGAGAAAAAAAAAACCTGATCAAACTAAAAATCGAAGTAAAAACAAAAAAAACTGGTCTGACATTAGAAAAGTGCGTGATAATGACACACGACAGTGTCAAAAAATAGTCACGACTATTCGAATAACAAGTCGAATGCGTCATAACGGTTAGAAAAAGTTGAAAGAAGAAGAAGAAAAAAAAATGGATAAAAATGTTTACCGGAATCTAGACGAGCGTTTGAAATTCTAGAATTCGATCACTTTTTTTTGAACCGGTATACTATAATACATGATATTGGTACGAACGTTCTTGAGATGGGAGTGACCGTTACGAAGTTGGGAGAATCCGGTTGTCGCCACGTAGGTATAGAAGGTACATTTCTGTTGTAAATGTGGACTGGATGATCTTCCAGGCAGTTTTGGTAGCGGAGCAAAGCGATCGAGAGAGCGAGTGGAGCGAGTGAGCGAGCGAGCGAACCAGCGAGTGAGAATCGTATAACCGCGTACGCGGTGACTTTTATTTTCCCCTCCCTGAAATAATAACAGGGCGACGACCATATCGTGATTGTAGTAGTGAGCCTCTGAACGTGATCAATTTCGTTCGTAGTCAACTCTGATTTCGGCATAATTATAGTTTCTGGATGTACATAAGTGTACATTGGTATATATATACGCAGGTATGTGACTATCAGTTTTCGTCCTCCTCCACCGCCGCCTGCCTGACCGGTGCAGTTCCGATCACAATTTATCCCATAAATCATACACTGAAAGTTCCTACCCTCTCATCCTACCACATAGCGACCACCGTAAGGATATCCTATCCCCACTAGTCATTATATTGTGACAAACCGTTCCAACCGCGGGCATCAGCCATTGATTTCTCTACAGACTTTTACACTCCGTGCTTTTACCCCATGCTTCATCACGATCTTCTCATGTTCTTCGTTTTCACTACCAATCGGAATGACCGATTCGAATAGGTTTTAGTTTTCGGTTATACTTCGGGTTACGATCAACCGCGGATCAGGGGCCTCCCCGCACTCCCTGGCACAATTTTTCTTTTTTTTTCTTTCTGTTGCTCCGAGTTAGTTCGCGTTCAGGTCGAAGTCTCACCCAATAGTTGGACGTATAGGTATATATACCTGAACCTCAACCAGCAGCATGGTATATGGGGTATGGGGTACGGCGAAGGAGTCTTCTCTCGCGGTGCAGCTCTCGTGGTCGAAACAGAAAGAGCAGATGGCTTCGAGACGCGGGTAATTGGTGTGCCATCAAGATTATTGCCTTTAGGTCCTCAAAGACGGTCAAATACGGCCGGAGGCTATACGCGAGACTCTCTTAGACGAGGCGTCGTCGATCGTATCTCTGCTTGAAAGAGGGAATGAGGATTCTCATATTTTTGGCTCCATAGAAAAAAAACAAAAAAAAAATAATCTTTTCTTTTTGCTTTTTATTTAAACCATTCAAAAAACGAGAGCAAAAAATTTTTGTCGTCGTGCCTTGACGAAATTTCGCAGAAAATTCGATGCGACAAAAAAATATTATATACGTCATCTCGCGATGCGGTCATTTAGCTAACATCGTCACGTGTTTTCGTTCGATTCGATTTCAAAAAACAAGTCTCCATTTTTTGTAGTGCAATTTTTTTTCTTACAATTATACTCTCTCGCATTAACACCCGCATTTTATTTTATAACGGGCTGTTTCTTTCGTTATAGAAAATATAGGGAAAAAAAGAAGAAAGAAAAAAAATCGCCGTAGGTAGAAGGTTTAATAATCCTACTTACCGAACGGCGGAAGTCCCTAACTCACTTTATGATACGAATTAGAGGTAATCTGAATGGATTTACAGGTGTGTAGGGTGGGTATAATGTTACGCTAGCTGAGGTAAGGTAAGATAAGGTTTGGTTAGGCGTATACCTTCTGCATATCCGTATCCTCCTTTCTCCTTATAATTCATTCGAATGCAGGCTATACGTATATAGCTGGTGCAGCGCAGCTTGCAGCGTAATATACACGTCAACCATTCGCAATTATCTACGCTACCAAAAATTAGACATTTTTTTTTGTCTTCGTTTCATCTCTTGTCTTTTTCCTTCTTTTTCTTCTAAAGTTGCGAGGTTGTAAAGGCGTTAATTTTCCTTTCGAGAAATAGGAAGCTGATTAGCATAGGGTATCTTTCTTTCTGACTATCTGTCTGTCCGTCTGTCTTGTCTTGTCTTGTCTTGTCTGTTACACGGAGTTTAAAACTCACCGTCACTCGACTGGTGTAACGTCCCTTTCGCTGGGCGTCCGGCAGCCTCGGAGCGTGTCGAGACGCTGGCCAGGCGTCGCGGCGATGTCTCAACGCCTCGGGTTGAGAGAAAGAAAGGCGGATTGATGGATTGAAAAGATAGCAAAATAGAGAACTTGCATATTTTTCAGATAGCTATGGCACGTTCTTTCATTGTGTAATTTCACGATTAACATTTCATTTTTGGGATGCGAGAAATCGATCATTCTATCAAGTGCATGTTGTTCTAATTTTTGTATTTTTAAAGTTGCCAAGCGATCGTGATGCTGGAATATTTTTGATTTTGGATTCAACGTGATTGGCCGATTTATACAAAATTTCCACATAAGATCTACAATTTGACCTACATTCTTCATTTAATATGGTGTTTGGAATTTTCTGGTTAATCTATAAGTTTTTATCTATACTAACCTTCGAATAATCAGAGACCTTGAAAATTAACCCCCTCTCCTGATATTCGTACCGCCGACGGTGAATTACCGGGAATTTATCATCGTGATCTGTTTGGCGCGTGATGATCGCGTAAAACGCGCGTTGATCGAAAGATGTAAGTTGTGGTTTCTGACCTCTGACCCCCCAGAAACGGCTTTATAGGTATATTTTGAACTATGCGTTACACATACAGATGTATCCGATCCTTACGTTACAGCAGCAGCACCAGCAGCAGCAGCAGCAACCGTCTTTATAACAGCGCCATGCCGTAGAGATATTTATTGTAGATAATTACTTGAGCGGTCGTAAACTCTTAAACGGGACCCGGTAATTCTTGGATACCTCAGATTGTATATATTCGCACGGACAAACCTCTCCGCAACTGCATATACACGGGGTGTCGCAAATAAAAAACTACCCTTCAAAAATTACAAAAAAAAAAAAGAAAATCAAAGATATATAGAATGAGAAGACAAATTCGTGTGCAAGAAAAAGTTCTACCACAATAGGAATGATATGAAAATCCATTGAATTTTGTGAAATTCGAATGAAAATGTATGCTGACAACAATTTTTTTTTTGGCACTTGTGATTTTGATCCCTTCCAGGTTTTTTTTTTTTGTTATTTTTGCTGTTTTCCTTGAAACGAAACTTGGATACGGTCGGCGGAGTAAAAACTTTTTTGTTTTTTTCTTCAATTCGATCACCGGGTATAATAAAAGCGAGCGCATTGAGCCTGTCGAGAACTGGTCGCAGATATCATCCGTGCATATAGTGTAGGATAGGCCGAGTGCTGCAGTGTGCAACACGGAATGAAAATCGATCAGTGAACCGAGTAGAAATTGAAGGTATATATAAGGAGGAGTTAAACGAGAATTGAGTAGATATGATGCATTGATATCAAAACTTGCAGAGTGCTCCACGTACTTTTACGAGTGCATTATACGTGTATACCTATACGTATATAACAACGAATGCCATATCGATGAAATCGCAATTTTCTTTCGCCTTATCCCAGACATTCCATTGAATCAATTCGATTGTGGAATTATATCCAGAATTTGGTTTCGCAAAATTTTCAAAATTTTATTAGTTCGTAGTTTGATTTCTCGGCGATCGTGCTGACCGCAGGGAAATCGATATTTTTTGTCTTCAAATATTATTTTATTATGTTATTTAGATTTTTATACGTACACATATATTTGTATGTAAATGTATATACCCTGTTTGAATTACACGACGCGGGGTGAAATAATTAAATTAAACACTCCCAATTAGGAGCGAAAAGTTTTTAATGAATAATTAGCGAGATGCCTTCACCCCCTCCCTCCCTTTCCGCCGAACTAATTCCTTTTCTCTTTTGTTCTTCGCGTCGGTATTTCCTTGAGGCGTATCTCACAAAGACAAAGTGTATGGACGTACACAATATGAATTTACCTATAAATATATCTTATCCCCACACATAAAATTTTTTTTTTTTTTTATATACATGTGTATAAAACTACACATAATGTAGATGTACATACATACTGCACGGCAGTTGGTTTCACTATAGGTATGTATATAGTGGCCCAGGTAAAGTTTAAAGAGGAAACATTAGTCTAGAGATTATCATAATTCAACTTCCCTTGGGACTTTGCGATGCCTTTGAATATGCATAACTCGCTAATTAGAGTCAAGTGCGCCCATAAGGCGTCCGTCTAATAATTGTTCAAGATATTTTCGGGGCCGAAAAATTATTTCTTATTCTTTTACATACCACATGCATAATACATGTGTATCCTTAAAACCAGGGCATGTACAGCGTAACCTAACCTGTCACAATTAATAAAGAATCATCAAACAATAACGCTCCGAACGCATTATGTTAATTTCTTTATTTTTATCACGAGATCAACGCTAAATTCTTTCTTTTTTTTTCTTTCATTTCTTTTTCTTTTACATTCTTTTTTCTACTCGCGCGTACAGTTATAATACGGTCCAAAAAATTTTAATTCACGTACTCCGATTTGTTAAATTTTTTTCTTCACTTTCCGTTTAATGAATTTCCATTTATGATTTGAAAGAAAATCTCATCGTGCACCGATGCTTATTTTTACTTTGAAAAAAGTCTAATGAAAGCTTTTGGAAAAAGAAAAGAAACTCATCGAATGATTATCTATTAGGATTCGCAAGATCATGTTTGAAATTTTGTTTTGTTGTTTTTTTTTTATAGCTTGAAATCAGCACGATAAATATTTCTACAAATGCATACAACGTTGCGGTAAAAGTAGAAAAAGAAAAAAATGCGAAGCGAAAAAAAAAGAAAGATAGATGAATTCAGTGCTGCAATATTTGTGATGTGTTTTCAAAGCGTCTGGATAAACCTGAAATTATACGTATACACCTTTTGCGTATGAAATAGGTGTATAAAAAATAGGAAGATTTACTTCCGGTTGAGAAATTCGTTACTTCAGCTCATTAATAATATCGTAACCTGTACGTAGGTATTATATTATGACGTTAGGCAATCACACATTCATATACGTGTACATCGGTCAGCCTCGAAAAAACAGAAAAAAAAGAATAACCAAAAAATTTAAGAGAGTTAATAAATTTTTTTTTTGTTTTTCACATATGTGTATTATATTCACGCGTTTGTCGGTGTCGTATTGAATTTTATGAAGTTCACGTATAATTATAATTTTATATCTGATGTGTAAAAACTAATTTCGTCGCTAACGTAATATAGTATAAGGCACACCACCTTATATTTGGCAATTATGATCCGATGCCGTTGCGGTGCACAAGATCGAATTAATTAAGTGCCCCCCGACTCACGCTATGAATTACAGATGAAAACATAAAGCTTATCAATAAAACTCGCACGGATTTATCGGTGTTTTATTTGTCTTTTCTTTTTTTTTCAGCTTTTTATTTTTGTTTTTTAATTGACTTTCGTTTTTCAAATAATTTTCACGTTATTTATTTTCAACTCCGACGGGGTATCGCTAAATCCCTTTAATTCAATTCTGGAGTCGTGGAAAGCCTGAAAAAATGACCGATTGAAAATTTTTTTTATCCCTACGGGACGAGAAAGAAAAATAACCAAAAAAAAAATTTTACTTCATTACATTGAATTTATACAATACTTTTTTAACAAGAGAAATATCATCATTCATCGAATGTTATTTAATATTTTGTTTTGTTTGATTATTTTTCTTTCTTTTTTTTTTTTTATTAAACCGGAGAGACGTGATACGTATATATTCTGTATAAATTCTGTATACAATGAAATAAAATAAGATAAAGTAATGAAAAAATCGAAGAACCATGTCTCACTAATTCATTTTTTCTGATTAACTGTAATGTATATATGTATAGTTTTTTTTCAACCAGTAATCCGGTCAATATATACTCATATCTATGACGTAAAATATTATACGTGGAAGTGATTTTGGGACTTTATTAAATTTTTTTTTTGATTTTCTACTATTTTTGTGTTATTTTATTTCATTTTTTTTCTAATGAATCGAACGAGATCGTTGAATGCTGCAGCGTATGGTAAAATAAGTAGAAGCAGAAGCAGCAACACAGCATATATACTCGAAATTAGAAATTAGTAACGGGTGGATAAGATGCGACTACTATTAATACCCTCAAATTTATATAATTTACTCGTTAGTTCGGCGATCTCATATCGGATGATGCGATCGTTAACGTAAAATCCGGTTCTTACAATTAGCGGCGCGGCGCGGTCGTCAGAAATAATGCAACAGCAGGAGCGACGCGCATGAAGAAAGTAAAAAATAATAAAAAATATCGAAGGAAGAAAAAAAACAGATTGGAGTGTACAAAATGGAAGAGGAAAAGACTGCCCGTTCATTTACCGATAAATTGTAATATCCGGGATGTAAAAGTATATACGTCTATACATATACTTACCTAATATCCCTCGGGATAATATGACACGCCGAATTCTTATTATTTTCAGATTCATCCCGCACGATTTTTAAACGATAACGTTATATATATAATACATAATATATATTTACTATTTTACGGCTCAATTTCGTCCAAGCCACTTACGTTTTTCATTAACACGATCATCAACGGGCAACAGCTCAACCGGCAGCACCGTCGTAATCATCCACGTCTAATTTATTTTTCTCAACTTGGAATAGTGAGTCCCATAAAATGAAAAACCCGGTTTTTAATACTGGGAAGTTTTTTCCCTTTCAACTTTCCATTTTATTTTATATTCTTTCAATTTTGAATAGATTTTCACAAATTTATTTTACCGCTCAATTCTTCTGTGAGACAATATCGGGAACGACTCGTACTTTAACAGGTGAACTTGGAATTCGATTTTGAAAACACATTTTACTTCGTTTTGAATCATGACACTGTAAAAATGCAAAGCGGCACTATGAGTGAAAATTGCGGGAAAAAATTAGAATAAAGCAAACGTGGCCACGTCCATCTCGTTCGCCGGTGCGACAATAACTGATCAAAAAAACTATGAGTAGAAAAATATTGAAGAAAAAACATCAGAAGAAAAAATGAAGAAGTCTGTACGAACGGTTGAAAAATATATGCAGGTAGTTCGAGGGGAGTGTCTGTATGGGAAATAGAAGAAGGGTGAAAAGATCCCTTCTGGAGAATGAGTGGGACAAAGAAAAAAACAAAATGACCGTTTTTTATAATATTCTTGCGATGGTCGCGTCGCGTCGTGTCGTCTTGCAACGTCAAGAGGGATGTATTCTCTTTGGGGATTGAAGCCTTCTTCCGATCAAGGGTGGGTATGAAGAGTTTGTATTATACACATAGGTGCATAGGTATATTGGTATATAAAGTAGGTATGAAAGAGAATCGAGAAGGTAGGTTATAACCAACTAGGTACACGCCCCTGGGCCGCACCCTGCAACCCAGGCATCAAGGATTAATCCTCCAATATAATTTACTTCTCAAGGGCACCCCGAGTGCAATGATCCCTTGCAAAGGGTGACTCGAAGAATATTTTTCTTATAATATGACACAAATATGAAGTAGAAAAAAATCTTCAACTTTAGGAAGAATTCAAACAGAATTCTGACTTGAAAACAGAAAAAAAATGAGGAACTGTTCGGTTTCCATTTTGAGCTTTTTCCAGAATTGTCGCAGATTAGAAAATTCTCCGGTACGCGTAGCTGGGCGTTGTGAATATATGCAGATGTATAATATATCTTCCTATATGTGTATATTATATATCTGTATACTACACATATTTAGAAATATATGTTCTTTTGTTTGTATATTTTCTGGGGCTGGAGGATGAGGATGATGCGCGGGATTTGAAGGTGGATAAATCCAGCATCATCAATGTGTTGACCCATGGGCTGTAGTTTTCAATATGTCCGTCGGACCTTTCGAGTTTCGCGTCTAAATTTCACAATAATCCTGCGGTCGCCCCCAACCCAAACCCCATCCCTAACTCCAACCCCAAACGATGCCTGATATTCGGGGGCCGTTGGCCGCGCGTTGGCCGTTCGCATTGTGGCCGACGGGATAGATCGGTGACTCATTATTTCGCCGTTCACTCGTCTCTCCCTTTCTCTCACTCTCTCTCTCTCTCTCTCACTTTTCGTTCATTCTCTCTCCGCAGCGGTATCCCCCCCCCCCGCCTCTTCCCACCCCCAAAACTTCTCCCCATTTCCCCCCTTTCCGAGCTCGACACAACGAAGCTGCAGGGCGCATCGCTGCCTTCAATTTCGGATTCGCGGCGTAATTTCAATAATCTCGGGCCACCCGCGCTCACGGATTAATATCCGCTATATATACGCGTATGCATACCTATACATGTGTACGTATAAGGGGAGAAGGGAGTGAAATGGACCAAAGTCCAAATAAAAAAAAAAGGAAGAAAAAAAAATAATTTTTTTGTGGGTAATATACATATTTGACAAAATATGTACGGGGTGTAATTATAATTATCCTATCCTTGCAGAGGCGACTTAATTTTTTTTATCTTATATCACAAATTTTTTTTTTAAAACTGCCGTCGGTTCGGATCTCAACTTTGCTTACGTTCATATGCATTTAAAATTGTAGTACACTTCGTATATTCTGGAGAGGGAATAAAAAAGAAAAAAAAGGAAAGGAATAAAAAGCAAACGTGGAGAAATAAGGCAAAGCTTACGCAGCGCCAGAGGTGTTTCCGCGTGTGGGTATAATGCACATTGTGCTATAGGGATTTTATGAAGCGAAAAGAATTATGCGATTCCGAAACGCGCGGTTCTTGCGGCAACAGCAACACAGCAACGGCAGCAGCAGCACATATGCTAATTCTGTAAATAGCGGTGGTAAAGGGAAAGCACAAAACACTCTCTCACATTGCTTTTTCCCCCGCATATCGCGCCCGATACGTACCACTAAATCCGGAGAAGAGACTCTCGATATTCTCCGCGGACGCGCGCGGCTAGGATAGGTATAGGTAAGCGCGGTTTGTTACTTTCCTCCTGCAGAATTGAAGGAGAAGGGGGGGGGGGGGAGAAGAGGAGCGAAGAAAAAGAGACGGGAGAGAAGAGAAAAGAGAAAATGAAAATGGGAAAATGGGGGAGGGGACGGAGCGGAGGAAGAGCCAGGGGCTTTAGGGAATGAAATTTTCATGGGAAATAGCCGAATTTGGATACCTAATTCGGGTAAAGTGTCGAGTGAAATTTGTATCGGTGTTGCACGGGGGTTGATGTGATGGGATTACGTCGCGGGTTTAACGGTACATAGTTCAACCCATATATATACATACATTATACGCACGTACGTACATCTCCGCACACCAATAACGCGTACTTCAAACGGAACGATCAGCGCGGTTTTATTCACCCCTCGGTGAATTGACAATTGACAGAATTGATACAGTGCGCGTTCCTTGATGTAGATATATGTATAGCGATCCTGACGGTGATTCTGCCTGCAGTAGAGCTTGCAGTGCTACAGACTAAAAAGCGTTCGAACGGAACCACAGCTGAAGCAAAAGCAGAAGCAGAGAAACTGCGCGTCTGCAACAGACGGAAATATCGCCTACGGCTTCAAATGTTATCTACCCACATTTCGTACTATATAGCTGCACATGTACGATGATTAATTTTAACCAGGGTGTAAATACGCCCGAGAATTCGAGAAGATTCGAGAAAAAAGAATAAATAGGAGAAAACACAATTAACGGAGATTGGAAAACTTGTGTAATAATTGATTCGCCCTTCATATGTTGTTTTTTTCTTCTCTTTTTGAATGAAGATAAAAAAAACTGAATTTTAGTAGGTCAGGAAATTCTGTTCGTTACGTGAATTCTCGATCGGCAAAATTATGTCGAACACGTGATGAAAAATCAAGCACGAGATCACTAATCGGATTTTATTTAGCACGACGTTATTAATTACAAGAATTTATGAGAAAGTTTTACTCATTCCTCGTTTATTCGGAACTCATTTAATTTTAATTTTATAATTTCTTTATTTTCCTCTTTTATATTTGATCTTGTTTACTTGTTTTATTATTTTCCAATGTCATCGCTGCGCAGCACACGTGTCGGCATCGAATTGGGTCTCATTATATTCGCGGTATTATCTCGTCGATAAAAATCGCACAAATTAATCGTTGCTTCGGGGCGACAACCTGCAGAAGTAGGATAAGCATTTCGCGATATCTTCAACCAACCGACGCGACGTCGCGGCTTCTCGTTTCATACCTCTAATTGCTCGGATTCTCGTTACGCGACTTCCGGTGAAATTAACGATTTATATACATACAGATATACACATACATATTACAAACGTTCTTACATACGTCTTTACCATTATTATACCGCGCTCTGCCTGTGCCCAAATTATTTTTTTTTTCTCACTGCACCTTATAAATTCTCCGCAATAATTACGCATACGTAAAATATATCTATATAGCTGTATAATACACATAGCCATATAGGTATACTTCCTCCTCTCTCTTTTTTCATTTCTATGTACAGCTGGTTAATTATTTAATGTTATGGTTAGGTTAGACGGAATGAGAAAAAAAAAAACGTTTTTAACATTATACTTGCACTTATACAATTTTGTACATCGGATGTACGCGCGATCTATGCAAGGACCTGACCAAAGAGAAGATAAAAATGTAAAAAGGGGACGAAAAAAAAAGAAAAAAGATTCACTTCTATTCAGCTACTATATAAGTATGTGTATGTGTTTTACAAAGCGGAACACTTCGAAGGGTAGTCAAAAAATTACCTTGCAAGATAGGTACGTCGTTCTCAGGACGCAAGGGCCGAGTCCTTTCATTTTTTTTTTTTTTTTCTTTGACTACATTATACTCAAATTTTGTGTATAGTATAAGACGAGTTGCGGAAAGGACCACTTACGCGATTCTTTTGCACGGTATGTAAGGTACAGTGCCAGGAAAAAGAAACTCATATTTAATTGGTAGGATGTGAGGAGAGAATCCCTGGAATGATTAAAAAGAATGAAATAAAAGAATTATAAATAATGGCGAAAAAGGAAAATAAACGCCGCAGATATCCATCCTACTCTGTTCAGAATGAGCTTCTGATTTTATTTGATCTTTCTTTTTCGTTTCGTTGTGTAGAAAAAGAGAGATTTGTATTTCCCACGTTTTGAATATGTATCACACTTGAAATACATATTTTCGAAAATTATATCCACGTATATACAAGGCAAACTGTCACATGCAGTGAACGGTTGCGCGGTAGTTTACGATGCGGCAGTTGAAATCGTGTGGAAAATTGACCGGAGCGTGTGCGCAACGGGTTTGATCTGAAATTTTCTTTGAATTCGTATCGCACATACGATCTATAGATTTATCAAAATCACTTTTTTTTTTCTTTTCTTCTCCGGTACGATTTTGAATTTATAATTCGTTGAAGGAACATAATAAACACTTTTCAGTCTTTTCAAATGTGGATGTATAGTAGAATTATGTCTTCTCGAAGCTCGGCGCAGCACCCTTTCGAATATTCTATGTAGATGTACGCCGCGTGTACCGTGTGTGAAAAAATTTAAATTTCGAGTGATATTTTATTACCACTATACCAGTCGTGGAGAGTCAGGGAGAATTATAAAAGTCGCAAAGTGGATTTGTGTATATGGATACATATGAAATGTGGTATATATGTAATCGGTTTCAGAGGGTGACTCGCCAATTTTATTCAAGGATCTCTCTCTACTTCAGCAGGATGTTATACACGTAATCTAATTTTTCAATGTGACCGCCACGTTGGGTGATGACATGCATATTCCACTACACAATTATAACCTCACATACGATTTACTAATTCTTGAAAAAAGCAGAAGCAAAAGCAGAAGCAGAGACATTAATACGCCCGATGAAAAAGTGTCTTACAAATAGCGGGTAGCTGAAAAAAGGAGTGCAGGGAAAAATCAAAGAAAAGCTGATCTCATGAGGATTTTTTTTTCTGCAGTCATTGAAAAGTAAAAGAAAAAATTTACTCCAAATTGCTTGAAAAGTTTCGCGATCGTGAGAATAATCCAGATTAGAATTTTCCTGTACGGTCTCGTGTCATCGTCGCACTGCATAGGATGGCGTTTTTCTTTTATTCTTTTTCCGTTTTTTTGACTCACCCACTGTATAACGCGTGATTCTCGCGCGCTGAAATCATCGAATACTAATATACATGAACGCCCTATGGTGCATGGTGCCGAGGTTCTGATTACGCAATTATATAATAGGGTACCACGTATAATATATGTTATACGTGCACAGTCGTTGAGGGTGGATAATTTCGGTGGTAAAAGGTTGGAAGGGAATATCGCGCCGTATTCCGTATACCGTATACGCATATACGTACATGTAGGTACAGGGGAATAATTAGCAGAAACTATGGTTATACGTACGTGGTCAGCCGCAAACGATGCGTGTATGGTAGGCATGGTATGTACGGCTGACAATAAGCCAAAACAGCTTGTTACTGCGTTAACACCGCTGAACCGCCCCAGCCAATCCCGAAAACACAGAAGCTAGGTTGGTCTGGACCGTCCGGTTTGCCTGTCTGTCTGTCCATCCGTTCGTACGTCCGTTCATTCGTCTGTTTATTCGTCGCTCGACTCCCTATTTTAGCATCCCTGGATTACCGCACTTCATGCATGCAAACATAGGTGCTGCACGTACCACACAACAATGGCTACGTCATCTACAGTTTCGCGCATCTCGCGGCATAATGGTAGCTTGATTGATTTTTTTCATTTCGGTTTCTTTTTTTTTTCCTCTTTCCCTTTTTTCTCGCTGCTGCTCAATTTCGGCATGGGTAAAAACTTGTGACAAAATAGTGTAGACAGAAAAAAAAAAGAAAAGACACAACATTTTTCATGGTTTGCACGTCTTGGAAATCTAGGGGGTTGAAAATCTAGGGCAAAATTTTGTTCTCGATTTGAACATTTCTACTCTGAAACTGAGATATCTGGTTTTTTTTTCATGTGGATAATTTTTATTCTCAAATTAAAGGATTTGATCCTCAGCCCAATAATCCTGTGTAGTGAAATCAGGAACTTTACATATTCAGAAGTAAAGAATTCTTTTGTCGGATCAAGAATTTATCATTTTCAGAAGACAAAATTTTTTTCTCCTTCATACTCAATCTCCGCGTGACATATATATTATATTTGTGAGTATATACCTATATGTATATATATACATACGTAGGTGAATATAATGCAACAGTTCGCTATAATTAATCATTATCTAATTCGAAGGACGACCACAAATTATATTTTCCGCACAAACATGTTTTGGCTGTCACATCGCTTATACTATATTATTATACATATTGTATATAGCCATGTACGATACGTTGTAATAATTTGACTGTTCCTCGCATCAGCATCACCAGCAGATCCCCAGAAACTTGTTATTTTCATTAAAAAGATACTGTACAAGTGTACGTATTATAATGTACCACATACTTCACAATATCTATACAGATGATAGTACAGGTACAGATAAGTGAACAACAATTTTGTTTCTTTTTCGTTTTGGTTATATTGTTCCTTTTTTTCTTTTTTTCTTTTTTTGTCAATCGTTCGAACACCGTACAAGGCAGCTGTCATCCAGAACGAGATACGCGACAGCGATATTAAATAGCAAATTAATGGCATACGTATAA
The DNA here is from genome assembly GCA_963932425.1 of Athalia cordata. Lineage (NCBI taxonomy): Eukaryota > Metazoa > Arthropoda > Insecta > Hymenoptera > Athaliidae > Athalia > Athalia cordata. The sequence continues at coordinate 28,978,211 of OZ010626.1, read as the reverse complement.
AAATATACATATAGATACACATGAACTTATAAATAATAATTCGTAACTTAAGTCTCGATATGTAAAAGTCGTGTGACGTGAGCATACTATACATATATTTAGAATAGTATTTCGAAATTTATAAGAGACAACCTGAAGTCAACGCGAAATTGTGCCACGACAATTTTTTGTATCTCTCTTTACTTCGGCTGTTTTTTGATTTATTTATTTTATTTTTTTTGGTTCCCTCGAAATTGTTTTCAATCGAAAAATTTTCGGTACGTATGTAGTCATCGATATTTGCGCAGCTATGTGTGGAGTGAATAAAAATTGTTTCGATCGTCGGCCAATTTTTCAATAATCTTTCATAGGTCATTTCCATTTTCCAATTTTTCTTTTCTCCTTCTTCTCTTCAACTGCACATCGAAGTCTAGGGATTAAAGTGATTCTAATATGGATATATTATACGTAACGTAACTCACATGTAAAAGTACCTCGTATACTCTGACGAGAAAAAAAGAATTTAGAAATCTTAATTATTTAATCGTTAAAAATTGAAAAATGCGAAAATGAGAGAGCGGGAAGTGCAGAGAAAAAAAAAACAACCCACGTGATACAAAGTTCTGTACATCGTGTGCATTGCAGGACACGTATAATCAGAATTCAGCGACGCTATATCACGTAGAAGATGCAGATATGACGGAGAACATACGCACAGGAGAGGTTTGTGTGATTCTTAATTTTTTATTTATTCTCAACCCGGCTGCATGAAGTTTGAACGGAAAGAGAAGGCGAGAAGATTGAAATAAGAAGAAGAAGAAAAAGAGGACGTAAGGTGTCATAAAGCGAATGGTCACGATGCGACGCAACGACTATATACATATGTATACGTGTACGACATTCCGTACGGGAATTTTTGAATTGTACAATTAAGATATATATCTATATACATATTTAATGATATATATGTGTATAGGTACTCGGATGAACTTAGTATATACTATGTGCAATATGCCATGTCGATATTTATGGTACATAGATCGATCCAAGCCTGAATACATATATACATATTACATATATCTGCACGCACACACATGCGAACCGCGGAACTGTGAGCCGCTTATTAATGACACGATAAAAATTAAAAAAAAAAAGAAGGAAATAATTAAAAAACTTAAAGTATCCACTGACAGGTGTCACACGAAGAAATACATTACATCCGCTCCTTATCTCCTGCTCCCAGAATTCTGGCTCGGAAAATCGGTGAGAATGCTTAAGAAATTTCGAAAATATGTACGTATGTCATGATAAGGATCTTTCAAAAATGATAATACACGTATACCCCTGACTAATAATGCACATCTATACATACATTATTATAATCGATGTATAGAAAAACTTGAAGCAGGTTTTACGATTCGTAAAATAATATTCCCACGTTTTCTTTTTTGTTCGTTTTAATGTATATTATATATGTACTTTTTTCTTTCCTCTTCTTCACAGTGGACCACAACGTATCACCCGCGCGACTATGACGCCGCAAAGTCCGTTCGCGCGAGTGACAGTCGAGGGCGTGTGACTCATAGTGGGACGTAATTTATGCATGTATATATTTATGTGCATGCATACGTGTGAGGGATATAATATAATATAGGTACAGAGGTGAGTAAGTGCACAATATATTGATAATTGAATTTTTTCGTGAGTACGTACGGAGATAATTTACATCATATCCCTTATTATCGTCTATGCATTAAAAATCTGGACCATTATTATCTGCCCAATTATATTAATATCCCTGTAATGCAATTCTGGCGATATCGAAAGAAAAAGAAAAAAATGATAACCACTAAATAAAGAAATAAGTAGAAAACGAAGAAACAAATTCTGTATAGTAATACGTATTGAATTGGTTATGCGTTACGGGGATAAAAGAGTCTATGAAAGAACTCTATGGAGATGAAATACGGAGAGAGAAACTGCGACCGCGACAAGACGACGAGGACGACTGTAATATAATTGACGAATTTTTGACAGGTAGATTGTTCTCGATCGATTGCTACGAGTGGCCCGATGAATGCCAAGCGTATATATACATTGTATAATATTCTATACAGTATAAGATGTGTTTTATATATTGTTAATCTGGTATATAACAGATGATTAGCGGCCTTCACGGCTAATTAAGGATCTGAGTGATTTGTGAAAGTCCTCTCGATGCGATTTTGTTCCAATCCTTATAAATAACGGTACACCCTCTTCCTCTTTCTCATTTTTCTTTTTTTTTTTATTATCCGCACTTCCTTTTACTTATTGAAAGCTGTACTAAAATCAATTTATATTGATTTAACATTCACCGAATAATGCAACATTTTCAGACTTATATTGTTTAGTTCCAATTCTCGAGCCCCAAAATTGAAAAAAAAAAAAATCCTCCAACCCTCGCAAGAGCTGCTTCTTCTCGCGCTTTTTTGGCTCACGTACCTACTTTCTAGAGTTATCCCAAAGATAGAATCCATTTTTTTTTTGTTATAAATCCGGATGGACATCGTTTCAGTTTTATCGGCGCACCAAATATAATTGTCCTGCAATTTTCTTTTTTGAAGGTTTTTCATCGAATCCTGCAGGATATGATGCTATTCGAATCTTGTCGTATGTAACACACGAGTATAGGTGTATATCTTATGATGTTCTCTTGATTTCCCCGAAAAATGACGTCGCTTTTATGTCAATCAAAGGAGTGCCGCCTTCTATACCCTGAGGGCAGGTCGTTTAGTGGTATAAAAAAAAGGAGCAATATACGCGTGTACAGAATACATGTATAAAATATACATGCGGAAAAATCTCAGTGAGACCCATAACTACAAGATAAGGGTCCTGTGACGGAGGAAAATCCTGTCCCCGAATCCCGAAATGAAAAAAAAGAGGGAATTTCCGACTAGGAACGCAATGGTAATGGCATATAATGGCGTCTATATTGCAGCGCGGTCTTTGTCATCTTCGGTATAATTGTGACCCCCCATAAAAGTATCTGCGTAGCTTTTTTTTTTTTTATTCCAGCGATGCGTCCCAATTCTCCGTCCTTTCGCCGCGCTTTTTTAGATTTTTTTTCGTCTCTTTTTACTTTTTTCTATTTTTACTCTTCACTCCAGTCCTTTTCAGCATCTGCACAGTTCTCTCTGTTTCTCTATTTTCTACCTACCGAATAGTTCTTCAATTTTACGGCGTTTTCAGAATTTTAACGATCGACTATGCAGGCGGTACTATAAAAATCAAATAACAATACGCAGGATTGTAAATATTTTTCTCGTAAAAATAACAACCGATTATGGTAACAACCACGGGGGTTCTGCTGCCGAATAGCCGTATAATAATGTGAATATGGGGGACACATATGAGTAACCTTTGGGTATACATACGAAAATCTGTTATACATAAAACTGGGAAAAAAGTTCAAGAAAATCTATTTCTTCTTCACATCCCGAAGCAATTTGAACCACTTTTCATTTCTCAGTTAGTTATTGAAAACTTAAATTACATATATCACGTGACACAAGTCCTCTTTTATAGGGATACAATTATCCTTCAAAATTTTGACAGAAAACAAACGTCCGTTTTTTTTCTTTTTTTTTCGTTCTTCCTTTTTTCATACAGTTCGTGGTTTTTACACGCGGCTGGCCGCACGTGTCGCTTTAGTTAAACCGACACCTCCTCACTCCCTGACCTCAACTAAAGAGGGCGGTGGTGGAGGAAGGGGGATGACGGCAATGACGTTTGACAGTCGACAGTTGACAGTTGACATTTTGACAACGGATTGTGACGAGGAGAAGGAGAGTAGGAGTAGGAGGAATAGCCCCGCATTGTGCGTGCCCGAGTAAGCGTGGATAAGCGTGGTTTATGTGGATGGCATTTGTGTTTGGGCAGAGAGGGATGGCAGGTGATGGGGGAGGGAAAAGATAGGGTGAAGGAGGGAAAACGGGGGCGTCGTACTCGTCGCATTTTCCGGTATATCCGTTTTCCGCGCGTTCACCCGTTCAACGTTATATGCACGCGTTTAAGCGACACGCGGGGATGAATAATTTAGTGACAGCGACAGCTAAGCGGGAAATACACCATACACACGACATATACGTATATATTTACTACATGTATACATGCATATCACTAAATATGTGCGTTTATACGCGAATCATATATGTATAATAATGCGTAAACAACGACGCGCGATATACACGTACAGTTAACTTTGAATTTCTTACGTACAGAGTGTTCAAAAAAAAGGAAATAAAAAAGAAAGAAAACGTAACAGTGGTCTTGCTCTATGATTTAAATTGTGAACCAAAATCCGAGAAAAAAAACCAAAAGTCATGTCACAGATGTTCAAAACTAAAATGAGGCTAGGGGTAGTTTTTCATTTTATACCCGTGGGATAATAAAGAATGATCAGAAAAATGGACTCGAATTTATCGAAGCGTTCGTTCAAAATGTGATGTTTGTTTTTATTTTTGCTTTTCTTGTCACCCTGTATATAAATTTTCACTGAATATATACGCGTTCACGTATACGCGTGACACGTGTTTACATATATGTATCCATCTTGTACGACGTGGAATATATATATAATATAACTGCGAACTCCCCGTATACATTTTACAAGGGAACTCTGGAGTGACGGGGCGTATACAATATTGTAGGTATAAAAGGGTTCGAGGGTGCAGGAAGTTTGCGGGATTTAAATGAGGGAGAAAAAGTGATACGTACCAACTTACTATATACTGCAGTCCAGACGAGCGTCGCGACGCTCTTCACCCGTTTCACAACATCATTTAAATTCTCGCATGAATAATTTGTGTGAAAATATACTTCAATTGTTACTGTTCTCGTATTTTATAATTTTGGTTATAAAATTTGGAAGATCGGCTGGAGATTTTGACAAATTTCTATCATCGCCGTTACATGGGTACTATATTATATGGTTATTATCAACTTCCGTATAGCACGATGTACACATGTTATAAAAAATCAGAGAAACAAGTAGGTACGATGAACGGAAAGAACTTACCGGGAATTGTCATTTTATGATCGCGTTCTTCGTCGTCTCAGAACCTTATATATATACTCCCAAATATATATCCCATCAAAACTTCCCTTCGTTGCAAGATAGAAAAAAGAGGAGGGAAAAACAAAAAAAAAAAGAAGAAAACTGCAGCGGAGGGACAGTTTACGATTCACTTTACGACCTGTCAATGGGTTTATGTAAGTAACCGACCGTAGAATGTGTCGTGGCACTTAGAAACCCTAAAAACATTCCATATACAAAAATATATAGGTATAGATATTTACTGTACACATTCATGTAAGTCGAATGCACATATACGTTTCAAATTCAAAAGGACCTTTTCACGGTCTGCTAATTTTTCACGTTTCTTTTTTTTCGAGTTTGTTTTAGGTAATATTTTTTTCATCATTTATGATCCGCTGTCTTACGTACCTCATCGTATGAATAAAATAAAATAAATGCCTAATTTGCTATCTGAATTACATATTAATATACCGCGGTATATATTTTGTATAAATATATGCAAAAATTATTCAGACAAGTGCAGGTGTAGTAATTGACATTGATTTTGTACGTACAGGTATACGAAGATGATATCAGCGTAAGTATCGTCTTTTGTTTGATAAATTCATCTGGAGTGCATTAACGCATGGTGAGGATGCAGGTAGGGATGTGTACGATGGGTAATATTAGCATAGCGCATACGCCCATCGCATTTGAATTGAGAGAAGCTAGCAGCAGAAGCCTCCAGGAGTAGGATGAACATGAACATCACCGCGTCAGCGCGACAGGAGCACCGGGAACGGCAGCCGCCCTTCTTCCTCTTCTTCTTCTTCTTCTTCTTCTTCTTCTTCATCTCCTTCTTCTTCTTCGATGTACTGCATGGGACGCAGAAGAGTAGCGGTATAAGGAGTCCCATCGTCTCTTTGTAATGCTAATACAACACCCATCATCCGCCATCACTGCATCATCGGCAAGAACCAAACGAATGACGCGACCGACAGTAACGCGATGACGATGCACACCTCATCTTCAACTTCTCCATCTCCATCTCCTTCATCTTTTTCTAATACTTCTTCTTCTTCTACTTTCCTCTTAGAATCAAGGTAAAGGGTGTCACCGCTCGAAGTCACGTGATAATAAAGGACAAAATGACTCGCCCAAATTGCGCTCTGTCATCGGAAGAGTTTCTTCAATTTCTTTTCGTCTAATTATTTCCCATAAACTCTTTCGCTACGATTTTCATTTTTCGTTACGCGGTTAAGTAATCGCATAGAGAAAAAAAAAAAAAAAAAAAACCGACAGCTCCTTTCTCCTACTAACCTCTTATCATTCGTATCTCGGCACTTCAGATGTGTAAATTCTCCTCTGTTCTATAATACATGCGTAAAAAGGTGAAGAAAAAGGAGGAAGGAAAAAAAAAAACGAAAAAGAAATTGGTGAGATCGTCTGTACAAGGGTTTCTGTATAGTGCAGGGCCACAGAGAAAGTGACCTGCAGTATATAAGATGAGGTGAGTTAGATGAGGATTCAAGATCGCAGATAAAACGCGTGCGGCTACCGCGCGCGGGTCGGAGACAAAAGGTAGTGCATTAGTAAACCGCTAATTACCCGCCCACAGATTTTTACCGACTGTCTTTTTTCTTTCACTCTCACTCTCTCCATAGATTTTTCTATCCTTGTTCTTTTTTTCTCTCTATACCTGACGAAGGAGAAGATGTGGGCGGGGGTCCCATCTAGCTGCGGAGATCGCTTGTCGCGTGACTCGCGACATTTTTTACAAGTTACGGCCTCTCAACCATTTTTACCATTGTTATTGTTAATTTTTTTACTTTTTTTTTTCTCTTCGTATCTCTCGCGTGAATCGATTAAGAGCGAGTTTGATATCTACTTTTTTTTTTAGTTGATCAATAAAAAAATATAATAATAACATATCGGTATTTAAATCGGACGAATTAAATTCAGAAGAATGTGTCACTTGAGAAGAGGAGAAAAAAAAAATGGAAAAATTCGCGACAGCCTACTAATGACGCAATTGGATTTACCCAAAATTTTATGGATCAACGCGTATGTTTGTAGGTTATATTATATTGTATATTATAATGTCTAAAAATTCCACTTACTCTGGTCACTTTGTAAGATGACCAGTCTTTCGTCCCATCCATGTGCCATATATAGTGTATATCCTATGTGTGTATGTATTTTATACTTCTGATCGTTGAGGACTTACCTGAAATCAGAAAGAGAAAGAGGAAAAAATTAAAACAAGAAGAATTAGGTGTATAGGTACGTATATTAATGCTATCCGACATATGTATGAGATAAGCAGAGAAAAAAAAAAAAAAAAGAATCGAGACGAAAAATCAAGAAGCAAATGAAAAAAAAGGGATATAAATAAAATAATAACCTGTTTAATTGGGTACAATCAAGACGGTCAAAATCACGGTTCAATTCGGTCCGCGCGGCATATCGTAAGATCGCGTGGGAACTTGTTATAAAATTGATGATTTAATGAATATGTTCGGTGTAAGTACTTAATTTTTTTGTTCATTCAAATTTTTTTTTTACACAAATTTTCCACCGAATCATGTAAGGAAATGTTACATGTCGCAATGCGGAAATTTTTTTTTTTTCCTTTCTCCCACAGTTCTTTACAATTTACAATGTGAAAATTAATTAGCGCGCGAGTAAATTTAAGTTTTTTTTTTCCTAATTTACTTTGCACAGGGAAAACCGATTTTTCACGAATAGAAGTAAGTGTATGGGAACACTAGAGCTGGATTCATCCGGAGTATTAAAAAAAAAAAGAGAAGAAAATCAGTGCGGCGCGATCCGCGCGTACCCCGCTGCGAGTAACATGAAAAACTATGTCGTCTTTTCGGTGAAAGTGTTCGACGATCACGGGGACACAATGACACCGGCTATTACATAAGTCCCGCCCTATGGTTTCCGAGGTATATATTTACTATATAAGCTGATCCCTAAATCTGAAAATCGTGTATACCTGCAGTCAGTGTATTAGGGGGAGAGACACGAGGTTGACACTCGTCAGTGAGGACAGTTTAGTTGGAGCACTCTCGACTTTTCCTATGGGGTGGTTTCAGGGTAAAAAGGGAGCAGGATTTTGTCGGAAGATATTGTGTCCTGGATTGACTGCGTTTACGTTAAGTTAGGTTGCGGTGTCCCGCACAACGACGACACCGACTACTTTAGGTATATATGAGGGGATCCTTTCGTAACTTCGTAAGCTATAATAAGAGGGGGTCACGGGATAAGCTCTGGATTTTTCTTTCTTTTTTTTTTTTCTCTTTCTCGTCTCTTTCTTCGGGAGAATGATTTTTAAGGACACTATACAGGGATTGACAAAAACGACACGCTTCTATATTTACCGCGGGCGGTAATACCTGAGTTTTGTCCCCTCTGTATAGTGACTACTATTGTCAGGACTAGACGACGGATTTACTATTTCATCACTTTAAATCTGACTCGAGATGAAAAAGGAGATCGGTTCCGATTGTCCCTCGATTTGACTTGTTGATTTTGCAGAATCCGAAAAAAGGAACATAAAAAATTTAGACAATCGAAAACTATCTCCATTCTTCTCCTTATTTGTTTTTGTTCTTCTCTTTTTCTTTTTTCTTACGAAATTTTGTGTGTCGAAAATTCCGTTTTTTTAAATTTACGAGACAATGATTGAAAAACAAAAAGAAAACGAGTAAATAAGTAAATGAAAGAAGAACCTTAACAAATTTCTACCGGGTACGTGAGACTTGAAAAAGGAATCTAGTTTCTAAATTTTTCTACCGTTTCTACTGGTTAGTGATTTTACGTAGATCCGAGCGTTAAATTCGCGGTTGACGTGAATTAGGTTTAAGTTGACCGTAATTAGTTTAAACAGAGTTTATAGCTCCGTGACAATGAGATTTAGTCGCGCACGTCTTAAACAATAGCGACGACTATTTAAACACCGTGGGAGTTTGTGGATATAATGATTTCTTGTTCTAATGAAAATTTTTAGTAGAATCAAAATTCCGATCACTCGAGTAAATCGATCTTATGATTATGTCTCGTACAACAGATCGATTGATCTTCTATATATTGGAAGAAAAAAAATACATAGGTACATCAACGTACGATAATATTTTATTGCAAATCTTAATCACATATTAAAACATAAAAGGGGTGAAGGAGGCAGGAAAGACACGCACCACCAACCTTGCGGAATCACAAGGTCATCGACCCCGTGATCAACCTTAAACAACGAATGTATTAAATGCATATAGCAAAAAAAGGATTTTCGCAATCTATCTATAAACATGATACATAAAAAAACGGAATTGAAAATCTTCAAGGAAGCTACACGAGAGCTACGTAAACTATTCAATTTTTACAACTCTCATAATATAACGATATAATTTGATAATGATTTTGACATTAAGAATGCGTTCAATTTGAATTAACTATAGATTTCGTTAATGACAGGTGATGGTCCTGATGGGTTGAGGAAAGTGCAGCTTGAGGCGAGGTCCTTAAATATTTGCCTCGTGAAGGACCTTAAAAAACATGAAGAGGGGGTTTAAAGGGGTCGAATATATGGAATGCTCGGAATTTCTGTAGGGAATTCTTAATGCGTTCTAAATTGCACTCAAGTCCCCTAATTGATCGAAAAAAAAAGAAAAGAAAACTAAAAAGAAACCCGAGAAAAAAGAACAAGGAGAAAAAAAACCAATGTGGGTCAGTGACACGTGGGGTCGCTCGTTTCAATCTCACAATCAGATACACGGAAAAAAAGTTATGTATATAATTTAAAACGACGTTCCAAGGATTTCGGATTTCGGTATAAATTATTAATGTAATAAAAATTCAGCTATAATGAGAAAGAATTGCATAACGATATAATATATTATCACATATAGGTACGTATTCAATTATAATGTTCTAAAAATATATTTTAACACGAACATATATTTATGAAAAATTTATTTCACACGGAATTGATTTTATTTCAAAATTTGCACGTATTTATGTATAACGAAAAGGTATAGATATTAAAAGCGAGAAAAAGAGAAATGTGTACGACTATAAATATAGTGGATTAATAAATTCTGCAGACATAAACAAGCGATCAGAAATGAAAGAGAAAAAAAAGTACAAAAATAAAAAAAACTAAGAAACAAAAAGGATGAGAATTTTTAAAATAAAAAGAAGATATGGTGTGTCACAATCTCACAGTAATTTAAATCTCATTATATTTGAGTGTGGTTTTGTGGTCGGGAGTCAGTGGCTCCCAACTGTAAGTAAAAATGTAGCTACATAATACGCTTGTAAAAATATAAAGTAATTTTTTAGTCACATGATAATCCGGCTGGAGAATATAATCTCAATATAAATGGACGAACGGCTCGTCCTCACCGCGAATCGAGTTTCCAATCTCCTTTGATTCGCCGGTGATCTGCAGCAGACGCGCAAAAAAAAGTGGACAAAAACAAAAGGAGAAACAAAAAAATTCTAGCAAAACTGAAAAAATGACCGTACAGTGTATAAATACCATTCATATCTGGTATACAGAGATAATTTTTAACAAGTTGAAATTTGACATCGGTTCGATGAAAAGAAATCGCGAATGAGTTCCCTCGGAAATCAACTCGCGAGATATTTGAAAAGTAAAATATTTATAAAAACCGGACCAAGATTACTTACAAAACAAAAATTATCTCAACGTTAATAATCACGAAAATATAATACGACATCATTTATTCTACGTCACTGTAGATTATTGTGGTACACGTATCAAGCGAGACTCCGTATTGTATAAAGCAGGTCTCGCGTTAAGTGCATGTACATTAAAAACGAACGGGAACGACATCGGGATTTTTTACCGGAACGGGAGTTTAAAATCCTGAAATCGTTTCTGATCACCGATTGGGAGATGAGATTTATAGTTTCTTCGTGAAAGCATGAATTCTTTTAAAATTTCAAAAATTTCTGTCAATTTTTGCCAAATTAATGTGTCGTTATTAATAAATGTCGCCCGTAGATATATAGCCAAATCGAAAGCGTCGTTTTTTAAGCTAACCTATGCCGATGTGAATAACAGTTAGAAGTGGCGCATGACTACCTAACCCTATTTTTTACATCGAGTTCACCATCACTCACCGATTTCGTCTTCCAGATCGTCTCGTCGATTTACTGTTCGGATTTATCATCGAGTGGAATTTTCATTGTTTGCTGCAACTCACTCTGGCCTTCGTTTATACACATATAAGTATATGATGTGTCGTTATTACATGTTACCTCACCAATTGCTCTTAGATATATGTATAACATATCTCGTATATAATAACTGGTTTATATGCAACTGTAGTACGGGAATTATACCAGATATATACTCGAATTATCGCGTCAAAAACTTAACACGTTCGATACATCTCCCGGATATTGTCAAGGACCTAAGAAGAAGACGCCGAAAAGGAGCAAAAAAAAAAAGATTGTGAACAAAAAAAGAAAAAGGATATTGTAAAAAATGATCTGCAGGATAACACAATGAGAATCGATGGATTGAACAAATGAAAAATCGAGTCACGTGTTCACATTATAACACACGATTTTCGAGTAACCTTTTTTATTTCCTCAATTCTTCTACGAATCAATTCACCCCAATAAATTTCCTTGTATAGATCATAAAAACGTTTTACCTACTGCAGAGGCTTATGTTTGTCTTTTTCTTTATTTTTTCAGCTTCTTGAATTTTTCGGCTAATATCAGCTTCCTAAAGTCCTTGTAATACGTAGGTATACACGTACGAGCATTATACGGGATAAAAAAAAAAGAAGAGAGGAAAAAAATATCCAGAGGGAAAAACGAAGGGAATATAAAAGGGGAATTCTGGAGACCCGGGGGGTAGTTTCGAGAACGATTAGGTGGTGGTGCCACAGCAACAGAGCGTTGAATCGCGTCGCGTCGCGTCGCGTCGGGACGCAACAAGTGGAATGCCGCGAAACCGGCGGATGTCAAGCCGAGGGAAAATAAAAAGAAAAAAAAAAAACCAAGAAAAAAGACGAGCAAAAAAAAAATGCAGTCACCCCTATATTCCCTCAGGGCAAGGCTAATAAAGGAGTCTCGGAATAATAGGGAGACTACCGGGAAAGAAACCTGGTGGTTGAAAGAAGAATAAAAAAGAAGAAATTCAAGAAAAAATAAAAGCACGAATCAACCGCAGGCTAAATACTCGAGGATATAACAAGATCGCTTAACGTATAACACGCTTTTTTTTTTAAAAAGAGGGTTGAAAATTTTATCCGAAAAATACGGGAATATATGAGAGCACGAAAAAATGTATATATTGTAAGAATTGGACACTTCACAAATTCTAGAATATTTAGGGATTGATTTGTTATTGAAATACGAAAACTATGCGTATTCGATGGGTATCAACGATATTCATTCTCACATATATATAATATGTATACACGTACTATCCATATACGTATGTATAAGGTTAATTAATTTGTGAATAGCTTTGATCTATAAGGGATTGCGGCGATGCACTGGAATGGAAAACAAATATAGAAAGGGGGCTGATGTGATAAGGGGAATGGAAGGTATGCCCTATATATACATACATACTAGGTATACGTATACGCGTAACCATGATCATCTGATTTCGTAAAAAGCAATTACACAGGAATCTCTGTGTAAAGAAAATAATACGTACAGTTGATCGCGTAGATCGGAGATTACGTACCATATAAAATAACGGAGAATGAATTCAAGATGAGAATGAGCAGAAAAAAGAAGGTTGGAACAAAATTCAAGGGCGTTGAATTTCATTCCCATCGCCGTCCAGACAACGATGCTAAAAAAAAAAAAGAAAAAATCAAGGGAAAAGGAAACAAGAAATTCGGACACGTGTCGCGTTCTGCACTGTAGGAAATTTTATATACGTATTCTGTCCGAAAATCTAGTTAAATTTTCATTTGCCAAATTACGCGTATGGGGGATGATTCCACCCCACGATGGTCTATGCAGGGGGATGTGGTTGTAATCGCGTAAAATTTCGTCCAATTTTTTGGTAGAAATTTTCGAGTGACATGTAACAGTTAATAAATATATATTTTTTTTTTTTTGGTGTATAGGGTAGGTAAATACATGGGTATAGTTTACCCTTGAGGATAGCACGCGACGTGTACGTCAGAAGCAGACGACGACGCGTCTCTGCGACCCCTAAAAATACAAGTGATTGTCGGTTACGCGGCGCAGTGATGGCGTTGCCGTATAAGCGATTATAAGGACCTTTTCCGTCTCTCTGTGATCGTCCGGCTGTGTATAATCGGCAAGTATGCAGATGATTAAATTTGTAACATCATCACACAGTAGCTGCGGGTATTGTGCCTAACCGCCACAGTAACAGCGCGGCGACCCTAAAATCGAGCGAACCGTATAAAGGACCTACGTCAAATCCCGAAGGGTCAGCTGCTCCTGCCGCTGCATCAAAAGTCCACGAAACTCTTCATATCCGGTAATCCTAAAGCGGGACGTAAAAATTCTCATGATCTACCTTACTTATTATTGTATCCCGAGAGAGGATTGTATATTTTATTAATTCGTTTCGCATCTTCCTTACTTTTTTTTTCATCTCTCCAATTTTTCTACCTCTAAAAATTGAACCTTTTTTCGAAAGCCATATTTGCTTGGTGTATTCGGAATAACAATAATAATCATGACAATCACACAATGATATGAAATATTATTCGGAGCGTTTTTAGTTTCCGGATAATTTGTTCAGGTATATGAATTTATGTTTTCTTTTTTTTTTTCAAAATTCTTGCAATGGGTGACCGATCACAATATTTTTGACAAGTTATGCGCGTCTCGGGTATTAGGATATATAATAAAAGGATGTGCCTGTATATATGTATATACATGAACTTTGTTCTTTTTTCAAATTTTCAAAGCTTCGAAATCTGTTTGGTTCTAAACACACGCGTTGCTTGTGAAAATTCGTCCTTTACAATAGAGAGTATGTTAAAAATAAAAATAAAAAAATAAATAAAAAGAGATAGGGAAAGTTGGTGGTCCTTGAGCCTTTAAAAGCACAAAGACATTCGCATCCTGCTTATCCCAGAATTTCTAGTCCCTCGGGAGGTTCAGATCCTTGGAGCGTACGTAACGCGTGTTCACCAGCCCGTGAGTTATGAGGGACGCAATATTAATATTTTGTATCATCCTTCCTGCACAGGAGGTTTCCTGGCAACTTTTCAGCCCCCGATATATAGTATAGGAGCGCAACTGCTCCTGCTGCACACGGATAAACCCGAACCAGAAGCAAAAATTTTTTCAAGACCCTTGTCTACTCGTTGTCTTTTGTCGTTTGAACGCCCGACTTACATGCCATCGGCACAGGCATCGTCGGCGGTACGTCTCTTTTACCGTTCCCCTGCACAAGGAATTTTCGCGAACCTTACCAAGTTCTACGTTTTTCTTTTATTTTTTTTTCTCTCATACATCTCTATCTTCAGGGATTACGTGCTTTTCCTTCTCCTCTCCATATTATATGACTGACAGGACAAAACGCGTGCTGCAGAAGGACCACATCATCGGGTAGTTTTTAGCTTTGTATATATTCGGTTACGAAAGAAAAAAAATTGAAAAACTGAAATATTATATCACATATAATATTCAGCGGGGGATAGGGAAAAATCTATCGAAGGTTTCAAAAATGATTATCCTCGCATGTCCACATTTTTTTTCAGATCAATTATTTATGTGAGAAAAAAATAGTCAAACAAACACCTTTGTTTCTAATGACGTGTGTTGCTTTTTTTTTTAATTTTTTTCATTAGTACTTACGGCGGAGAAAGACAGACGAGGAATAGACAAAAATCAAAAAAAAAAACGAAAAAATGGAGAAAGAAAAAGGGCAGAGAAACAATAAGGGGGGAATGACTGTCAGTCGGGGAGCGAAAAATTGCGTCCCTCTATTTTAGGTGTGACGAGCTCCGCCCCCCCATTGGAAGTTTTGTACCAGAAAAGAAAAAAAAAGGTGACCGAGTGAAAAGGACGAGAAGGAAAATTAGGAACCAAACAATTCAGCACCTATTTCTTCTTCTTCTTTTGCCATAAGGTTATTTGTATTATTCTAACACCCCTTAAGGTTGGCTGCAGCGGCACGCGGCATTGTTTCGAAAAACCGCAACAATGCGACCGATCCTCGATCCCCGCTCCTAATGATCGAAACGTCACAAAACGAGCCGATAATTGCGACTGTCATTATTTATTTATTCTTTTTTTCTTGTTTCGTTCATGCGCGGTGTATAGTGTATGCGAAAATCTGCAACGTCATCGCGTCCCTAATTTATATTGATTGGATTTTCTGCCGAACGCCGAAGAAGTAGAAGAACCAAAGAAAAAAAGAGAGAAAAACGAACAATCCCCGAGGAAAAAAAAAATATGCTTTTCTATCACCTCGCAAATTAGGTACAAAATTTCTGAAGATCTCCGTCCGCTGCAGCGAGAGCAACCGATTCTTTTTTCTTTATGGTGTGAAGCTCCTCCCACTATATCTATTCAGCACCATAAAGAAATTGCAAGAATTGTAATTTCGAAAAGTGAATATTAATAATTTCCTCTTTTTTTTTTCTTTTCTCAATTGGAATATGCAAAATTTTGCGTTTAGTATTCACCGATATCGGTATCAGTAAAATCTACTTCATTTTCATTGAAATTTCATGGTATTCCGACAGCCCCCTTTTATTATAGCGGTGTAATATACCTCTACCACAAATATTTAAGTATATCATTGCCCTCCATATGGCCCCTTTCTCGATTATATTGTCAATGCATTTTTATTTTTAGTTTTATTTTGTTTTTTCTCACCGCGTGGCGTTGTGCCACATCCCATGGCGGTGGTGATAATGATAATGATAATAATAATAATAAAAACAAGCAACGTTTGTATCATCTGCATCGTCAGCATCCCGTTGATCCTTATTCCCGACGCCCTCGGTATATATATGTTTTTTTCTTTTCTTCAACTTTTTTTTCCCTACTTCCCTGGATATTAAATTTTGAAAGGGGGACACATATAATGTCGAGGGTACATCATATACGTCCTGAATCGGCGAATAAAACAGTTATTATTCCTTACTTATATTGTAAAATATCCCCATGCGCGCGATACGATTCACATGATCACCATCGTCATTATCATCATCGTCGTCGTCATGAGAGTCGCGTGTTTAAAAGTTGAAAGCAAATAATGGTTAAAAATTTTCACTATAGGGACATGAGGTGTTCAAATGATACTGAAAATTGAAATGGAACACATCCTTTAAACGAATGCATGAATAATTATTATCCCCTTTCGCTCTTAAAATGTTCCCCCTTTTTTTTTTTATTTCTCTGTCTCTTTATTCACAGCGGATGTTCGCGCCATGAGTATAATAATAAATTACATTTGGCACCGCAAAATGCGACTTAACACTTCGCATAAAATAAACCCCCCGGTAACGTATATATTTGGCAACGATATAATATACATGCGTCTTTTTTTCCTTTTTTATCCAGCTACCACGTTTTTTTTACTCATAATTTTATACGTTCGTTTGTCTCCCGACAGGTATTACGTCTGTATTTATATTGATTTCAATATCAGTCACAGATGACGGTGATTTTCTCTTTCTCTCTGTGTCTCACGTTTTGTCCACCATTTTTTATTACACTTTCTTTTGTATTTTTTACCCCTTTCTTTCTCTTTCTTGCTTCGAATTTTTCCTAACTAATTATTTCACGGCTAACGGAAGGAACATACGTGCTGTACATTCGTGAGGTTGTCGAAAACAAAAGGAAAAGAAAAATTAGAAAAAAATTAGAAAAAAAAAAATTTTAAAAAACCAGTAAGGATTCATTAGAACCGTGGATAGATACATGGCGATCGCAACGTACGTTTTGTGTGTGTATCTAGAGATGAGAACTTTTCGAAGTATTCTTGTAGGATGAGTCTCTCCTCCATACTTATGAGAGGAAAGTTCTCCGCTTCAGCTCTGAAGAACGTTCCGAAGGGCACAAAACCACCGTATAAGACAAATCGTAACGATTTATCATTCTCTGATTGGAGTAGTTGTGGTCATTCCACCGGCGGTTATTATTATTCTCTTCAATCTAACCATCAGACACCCCATTATATACATATATACAACCCTTGCCATCGCTGCGGGACACTGTCAAACACCCTTGTATGAAAAAAAAAAAATTTGAAATATAAAATTATAATAACTACAAATAAAAAAAAACAACGTGTAAACACCGTTCATATATTTTATATTTTCACACAACGTCGAGTGCCCAATCATATTTTTGGAAAAACTATTCAAAATACCTAATCGAAAATTTATGAGAGCTCGATGTCATGTGTACCACATTATATAGATTCAAGAAACAAATGATTTCAGTCAGAACAGCTGACGGTGAGGATCGAATCTGATGAATAAAATACAAATCTAATCTTAACCGAAGCGTAGTACAGCATCTCATTGTCAGCTGCAATTGGGATTCAGAGAAACGTCCGCGTCGTCGTCATTTTGCACGTTGCAGTGTAGCGTAAAGGACACCAATCCACGTACGTGCTGACAGGCGAGCATGTTTTCATGAAATATGAGTGTCCCTTTTTTCGTACTGATAATTTTTCTTTTTTTTTTTTTCTTTAATGTTTCCTCTATTTTTTCCCCATTATTTTTTATTTCATGATCAATTTGCCCACGACAGCTTGAAGCTAAGTAGACGAAGACAAATGCAACTATAGCGCTGCGCGGTATATCTTGAATTACGCGCATTGCATTTTTTATAATATATATTTTTCTTTTGGTCATTTTTATATAACATCCTTACCTATGAGAAACCAGATGAAATTTCAAATTTTCAAATTGACGTTCAACGCTTATGTTAAGATTATGTTGAAGATTCTTTTTTTTTTTTTTGCTTTTTTTTTCAGCAACAAAAATTAGAAGGGAAAACAATTCTGCGATTCATACAACTCGGAGTAACAAATAATCTATCGCACATAAAGGAAATTACAAGAAACAAAACAGAAAAAAGGAATTAAATTTCTGGTATGAAAATACCTCATAAAAAGGAGGCGAAAAAAAAAGAGGTATGATTCCGTTGCAGTTTTGTGAATCGGAGGAAGATCGTTTGGTCAGGGCAATGATTATGTCCCGCAAAGTGTCGCCCATGGGGCCTCGGGGCTTGCGTGCAAGAATGCTACGAAGAAACCGCTCATTATTTTCAGTGTCAACCGGGTGCAGGGTAATTTAGTCGAAAGTTCGGATTATACATCAACGATACATACCTATACGCGTACGTACAAAGATGGTGGTAAAAGAAAAAAGAAAAAAGAAATTTCTCTCATGAATTACCGTATAGTAGCACGACTGCCGGATCGTTGTAGAAAATTGACTTGAAATAATTTTTCTTTTCGTATACTGACAATGAGAATCTTGACGACTTTATATCACGTGTATATTGTACATCTTTGCGGTTTGTGGTCACCGTATAATATGTGTATATGATATCGTTAAAAATATAATTTCGTTTCATTTTTACGGCCGTTTTTTTTTTTTTTTAGGATATATATAACAATTCGTGCAATATTTGGGTTACACGTTTTTTAGTAGCACTCAAATCTGTCTTATTTCTGTCTTAATTCCTGACAGAAAATTTGTGGAAAGCTTATACGGGGGTTGGTGTATTTTGTAACTGATGCAGACGGGGGTTTCATAGAATCAACTTTAAAAAACTGTATGTCCTATATAACGAAGTACATGGTTTTCTCGGAAAATGTCGCGTATCTTAAATAGACAAGTTGTCGCTGTACTAGATACTCGTGACGTGTGCGGTAATCAAACAGAAAAGTATTCCATGCATACGTTGCTTTATATCTGTACCGCGGTCGTGGGGTCAGAAATAGTTTTCATCAGCCAGCACGTTGACATTGATGTTCACTCGGGACGCTGCGAAGACCACCAACTTCACGTACCTCTGATATTTCGAACAAACAGATGGCGCTCGTCTTCAAGATAACAGGAATTCACATCCCGCGTCGCGTAGCGTCGAGTCGAGTCGCGTCTCGTCCCAGGCGTCGCAACGACACTTTCGTATTTCTGTACCACCGAGTATAAACAAAACACGAAGTGACGATCACCATACGGGTGATTTTAACTACACTCAAAGTTTTCAGATCTATACCGCCGGATTTTACTCCTTTTTTCATTCGTAAAGATTTCCTCCGTTTTATTCCGTTAATTTTCTTTAATTTTTTTTTCTCCCGATACCGCGAAATTCGTTGAAATAAATTCAAAGATTGGCTGATATATTATAGATCAAGGAAAGTAGAAAAAAGGTAATGGACAATTTACGAGTATAGCTAGATATGATATGGCCGGTACTCCTGCATAAAAAATTAACAAGAAGTTCTTTGTACCGTTTTGTCCTTTACTCGGAATAGAAACGTTTTTTTTTTTTTATTTTGTCTTTTTCTCTTATTTGTTGGACGAGCGAGACTATAAAACGATCTTTGTCCTTATAGACGGACACTTTAGATTTACATATTCTTATATACTACAGAGATATGTAACTACTAGGTATTAGACACTTGGATCATACGTTGAGGGGGGTAAAGATGAACGTAAACATTACATGGAAGGAATTCCTGAGTTGGGGGTCCTCAAGATATCTTAGGACTATGCATATTATGCAGACGTTCTGATCTCTAGGATTTTAAGTACCACGTGCCACGCGTCATACCAGAAATATAGGTGCCTACAGCGGTGCACATGGCTTAACATTGATGAGAAAGAAATCGATGCTAAATCCATTGGAAATGAATTATTAATTACCATTAATCCAGTGATTCGAGTTTAGAGAATTCAAATTTGAAGATTTTAGGGATGAGACTTGAAATTCAAAAACAGAGCAGTACGATAACGTTGTTCCGTCCCATAAAAATTGAGTGAAAAATTATTCCGCAGTATCTAAAGGCAACGAATGAGAAGAGGAAGAACACAAAAAGAAGAAGAATTTTAAGTCATACGTAACGAAAAAGAGTTAAGATTTCCGCCATTGGGAATCATGGTGATAAATTAATAATACCCCTCAGCAATATCCTTTTACAATATAATAATCGCCATGGGGAACATTTTCACTTTAAACAGATTTGATTAGCATGGCAAATGAATAACGAGGTGGCACCGAAACGGTCAGTATAGCTGTATAATAATATTATTATTCAGTTAATGAAGCTTGCAAGCGCGCGGGGCGTATAGATTAAAATATATTTATCAGGTATATTCATTTGTTTCATTTCTTTTATCTCTGTGATTATTATTATCGTTATACTAGATATATAATTTTTTTTTTCATTCCAAATCTGTTTGAAAGAAGAAAAAAAAAAGGCGGTCTAGCTGAACTCTTCCCCCCCTCTGTGATAATTATTGAACCCCGAGGGCAATAGCGCCCCCTGATGGGTCTCGTTCGAACTAGAAAGGTGTCCCAGACTTCTATCCCGCTCCCCAGGGACGAAGGCGGTCGGCTCTTTGGTAAAACCAGAGACAATACGTATCCCGCGGGGTCCGCATATAAATTGTTTCATCCTCTGTCACGTGATTCTATACTCATATACGAAGATTATCCCGCTGGCTAGTCGATCCCTCTCCAAAAGTCCTTTTTTTTCCACTATCATCATTTCTTCTTTTTCTTCTTATTCTTCTTCTTCCTCTTATATAACTATCGACAATATCATCTTCTATTAATCAAATGATCGCATTAATCTCTGGACCAGAAAAAATAAAGAACAAAAACAAAATGAATGAAGTAAAATATCCGCAGTTGAAAATTATACTCCCAAGGAGCATATAATTCCATCAGTTTCTTTCTCTTTTATGGTATGGGAACGTTAAAAAACCGCGTGCTCGACTCGATGGTTTTGAAGGACGATAACAACGCATTACATAATTGGCTCTCTTGGCACTCTTTTAATTTGCCTCGCCCCATTTGGTCTTTTTTTTTTCCTTTCCTCTTCTTTTTTTTTTTTACTTGATTCATCGCGCGCCGTGCATTGCACTGCCGTGGATTGAATAGAAAAGCGGGTTGCGGAAACGTTTAATTTCTTCACGTGGTAACCCCATACATTATTTGGGAGTACACGAAAACCCACGTATTCCGTTATACGTGTCCTACCCTGTACGCCACCATCGCCAGCATTTGTCCAAAGACAAAAGCATTGTTCTTTTTGCTGCCAAAGCGCGATGAGGGCTTTGCCTTTCTTTCCTTCGTTTATATTCCCTCGCGGTTCAATTGTACATGCGCCACGTCCGTTTGCGACGTACACATACATGCAGGGTTTGGGGTGTGGTACGAAAATTTTCTGTAGGGGTTCATTTTGTCCAACATACAATACGCGTTCGTACGTACAATATTATACCCTCCTGTTGCTCAGTTTTCAGCCAAACGCGAACGCTGCTCGTTTCAAACCTCAATTTCTGTGTTTAGTTTTCCGTCATGTTATCATATGCACTACGGTACAAGGCTCGGGTAAGTTTTTAGCTTTTAACAATGTTTCAAAAACACACTCAATTTTGGTTGTGTGCGATATCCTTGTAGGCACGTACACGTGTCCGTGTGTATTTTATATGAAACCCGTTTCTACGGGAGCAGGAGGATCACTAAAGAATCCGTTTTAACATTTATAGTATTTGTTCACAAAACTCGATGAGGACCAACGTCCGGCGCTTTTGTGGACAGCTCGCACGGGGTTTCCGTTCACGATGATGATGGTGGTCGTACGGTGGTGGTGGCGGTGGTGGTGGTTCGTTGAATGACCAAAGCGTTGGTACCCTCAGAGAATGAACGTTGCTTACGGAGCACCCATTCCATTCCATTCCATTCCATTTCATTTCATTTCATTTCATTTCATTTCATTCCATTTCATCCCACCCATGCATAATATCATACAACAGAGCACCCTCTTCTGCAGGTTGGGTTGGTACCACATTGGTCCAGAAACTCGAGACTTTTAGGTCGCCTATTGCAGAGTAGGATATAAGGTACTGCTCCGGGATGAGATGAGATGAGGATATGTTATTTCTATCATCACCGATGCAACCAAGTGTTCGGATAATTCTCTCATCGCGTTCTTCTCCTATCTTTGTCTGGTAAAATAAAAATCGACGAAGAAGATGAAGAAGAAGAAGAAAAAGAAGAGGTATAACCGACTGATCCGCACCGAACGTTATACCTTCGCGTTCTCCCCGCTTCGGGCGTCCTATGGTAATACATCTGAGAGGGACATATATACGAAGGATATAGTATACATATATATACGCGCGATCCTGTATAGCTGAGATGGCGCCTAAGGCCCCGTCGCAACTATACGGCTCGTATGGTACGTTCGAAAGCAAAATTAGCGGTTTTCAAATGAAAAAACTATGCCGAAAATCGTCATTTGTTTCAATTTGTCCCGAAGACCCAGCGCCGGGAGATCAAGGGGGCTGAATTCCGGGGGCGTAGGACTGTATGGAACGTTTTTTTGAGGTTAATAAAAATGGCGGACAGTCTCTCGTAATTTTTGGGTTGACTGTACGCGAGGAAGAAGGTGGACAAGTTGAAGTCTTCTTGGGTCTCTGAAAGCGTGGGCGGGGCGGAGCACGCATAGCTCCCGGCCCTCCCCGCGTATATAACTATTTTTTATTTTATTTCCTCCTTATTTTGTATTCCGTTTCTCTTCTGCACTACCCTCATACATATACACCTTTTGTTTTCTTCCTTCATCCACCCGAGAATGACGTAGAGGCAGAAAATATGCTTCTAGGGCATAATATACGTAAAGATATGTACGCTGCACCGGCATATTCTGCGAGCCACGTATCGCGATAAAATACCTACGATGTCCACTTGTTAACTTGAGAAATACAGAAAACGCCGTGGGTGAAAACAAAAACGAATCCTCCTAAGTCCTACGCGAAGTTCCACATTTTCTTCTTTTTTTTTCGAAATACTAAGCGCTCGATTAAACTACGACGAAACGTATAAGACAATTTCCGAAAATTCTCTGTGAATTTCTTCTTACACTCCAGTCGTTGATTAGCATGTTAGTATATGCTGTGCTCATAACTTTTGTCCAAGAAAATCATTGGCCAATCAGCGCAGGTAGGTACGGTTAATTTTCCAACTGTGTTAAGCAGCAGCGGCAGCAACAGCTCTGAATATGCTTCAGGGCTTTGAAACGACCGTTTTGTATTTATTTATGCGCTGTTTAATTACCGTGGAATATTGCAACTCGTACCACCTAACCAACACCACCAGGAGCAATATGGATGGCAAAAGGCAGGTAGGTAGGTGGGTAGGTAGGTACTGTACGTTTTTGCGGCTTCTTAGTACGCGCGCGCGCGCGAACAACTCTCCAATTGCACGCAATTAGATGTCGTGAGGAACCATTTTTGCTTTCCTTTCTTGCCAGCAGGTAGTGAGTACTCAGTATAGACACACACATACGGGGACTGACTCTAGTCGACAACTATAGTTCTATTAGTTTTCATTTTTATGGGGTTCCGCATCTCAAACGAAGAGAAATGAAGACCTCGTGAGATCAATCGTTATGCCACATTATTTTTCCCAGCTGCTCGCAGTGCTAAATTATTTTTCAATTGTGTGATAAAATATATGCGATAAATTATTTGAGTGACGTGCTATTTATCACAGCTGAGAACGCAGATGCAAATTTACGTATTCCGATAGCTGCACAATCGTCAACTGCATTCGATCCACGTGTACAATAATTTTCCTTTCGCGAACTTTTTCAACGGGCAACATCGAATGCGAGAGAAAACTATCATCCAATCAATATTATACACCAGATTAATTATTCGCAGATATTAATGTTCGTAATTTTACAACCAACAGCGAGTTCCGGTTCATGAAATCCGCAACTTCTCGAGATCGCGTAACTCTCGGATAAAATTTTATCTCCAAAACAAGCGCGTAGGTTAATAAAATTATGATTTAATGAGCGTAATATCACGTCTACGATAGTTTTAACAATAGAATTAATTATTACGTAATTTTGTAGCAAAAAAAAAAAGACAAAAGCAAAGATAAATTAGATCGTGGTGTAGATCGTTGACCAACACCTGGTACCGGATGATACAATATTAAAAAAAAAAATATATGTCTATATACATCACGATTTGCATTGCGGTTCGCGATTGCGATACGATAAAATATATAGTTTGCGGAAATTTTTTTCTTCCGACGGGCTATGAAAATGATCAGCTGGATACCGAGACTAGTTTGTTTATAGATTTAGCTCGAGGAGTTTTTACGCAATCCTGAAACGCCCGAGGTAGCGATTCAGCGCCTTTCGAGTTCCTTTGCCACGATCTTCTTCTGCTTCTGCCATTTCTGATACTGCAGCAACTGCAGCAACAGCAACAGCAGCAGCCAGCAACTTCGCAAGCGATCGCATCCGAGTAGCAGATCACAGATTAAACAACACTCCTGGTCGGTCTCTTCAATAATTACCGAGCTGGGCAGGTAATTGCCGCAATCTGAGTAGGTACGGCACGCAGTTCTGTACAGCAGCAAGCAACTATATGCTACGATAATTCAACCAATGGTGATTTCGAATCAGATTACGTTATATACCCTGCTCGCAAGCAGAAGTTCACCGGCCAAAGTTGGAATTGGTTGAATCGGAAATTGAACCCTGGTAATTTCAAACTGTAAACTAATTCCTATAGACGAGAAGTTTCCAAACGATCGGTGGTTAGGTATATTATACATATAGCTATATACTTGTATATACATACATAGGTATTGGGTATACGCAGCGATATAATTGCGTCAGGCAAATACATACACATATATATATGTATATACATCGCCGTTAAATTATTTCAAACCTAATTCCGTTTCTTCAATAAATCCAAAAACGGAAAAATTTGAAGACAAAAAAAAACAACGATATTTTACCTATAGCTCTATTTAGAAATTATAATTTCGGGTTTTGTCGGTTACGCGACGGTTGATGATCGCCGCCGAGCGGCGATGCGACTAATAAATCGGACGTGGTATATTCTAGCTGCAACAACAACCCCTGAAGAAAAAGAAAAAAAAAATATATTATTTTCGGGTTTGGCTTGGTCATCAGTTTGTAATTAAAAGCTCTCTCTCTCTACTCTTGCTGCTGTTGCTCATCGTCCAGGTCCCCGTGTCATTATTTTGGTCCGCGCGCGGCGCCAGGACGGACCCAGTATCTCATATTCTCATCCTTCTACAAAAATAACACACTGACGACCCAATCTACGTAACGGGTGACCGAACAGTCTCGTAACAACTTTTCACACGCGATATTTAAAAAAAGGAATCCGAATGTTTTCATCCTCTCGTGATGCAATGAGGATAACAAAATTCTACAACAAACCTTGAAATTCAGCAATCTACAGGCTGGAGTTACCGATTTGCCCAAAATCGAGGAAAAAGTAGAATATTCCTAATTTTGCAATATCGTGATTGAACCAGAATTAATGATTGTTATTCTTGAATGAAATTAATCCGAACTCAATAACGTGAACAATCTTCTCCTCGACTCATCGTCAGTAATAATAAATGTTCGAATTACAAAATCGAAAATTTATTCGAAGGTTAGGATAAAAACTGACATTGTCAAGTATTCTTGTTGAGATAATATAATTGGTATTGTTAATTTTCAGGGAAAAACAGAAAAAAAAGTTTTCCACGTTTGTTAAATATATTTTTTCCCCATCCCCCTATCCGAGGGGTTATCACCCGTTATAAGTCGGATGCGTGTCTAGAGGCCTTTCTTAAGCCGCATCCATGCAGATGGGTGGGATACCGACCGCATTTTTATTTACGGCCACTGGGACAGTTTTTAATTTGTTCTCCCTTAGGGGGAGAGATGAAGGTATATAGTGAAGAGAGGGAAGGAGGTTTTCTGAGTTTCGGGTCTCCGGGACTTTCGGGACGCGCGGTTATTCGGTTGGTTCCCTGTTACCTGCCGGTTGTTAGGACCTGGTAGGCGTTTCTGTGGTCTTCTTGGTCCGACGAGCTGGGGGCGTGCGCCTCCGCTAATAAATCCTTAATTATAATTGCGCGAACGCGTGACGGGAATATCTATAGCTGATTTAATTATCGATCGACGCCTATATCGCGTTCACCGGCAATTATCATTACATGTACACACAGCTATTATTGCGCGATCGTCAACCGTAACAACAACTCGCGCGATATAAAAATTTTCACCCAGAAAAAAAAAAAACGAAAAAAAAAAAACAAGCAAACAAAAATCGTATTCAAGTACCTCACGATTTATCAGGATTCGTATCTCGATCGCCTTGTGATCATCGCGGAATGAAAAACGAAAAAAAAAAAAAGGATTTTTTCCCCTTTCTAACCAGGCTAAAAACGCAATTTTCAAGTGGGGGCGTTGCGGTCAGCTAGACAGAATTTTACACTGCTAAAACGATCTCATCTCATCTGATCTTCTCTTACGTACATTTTTTTTCTCATCTCCGCGGGCTATTCGAAGATATACTTTATGGATGCGCGCGTCAGTCGCGCGGGTTTGGATGCGTTATATAGCTTATTTTTTCACCGGACTGGACACAACATTATATGTATATATATATACCGATTTTTTATCATTACCCTCTCGGGTCTGGACGAATCTGTCAAAATGTCCTGATGGCGCATTGCTTTCTCTCTTATTTTTTTATCTCTTTCTCTCTTTTTGTTATACTGCAAGCAGTTGCGCGTTAATTACGGTTTCGGGTCTCGACGCTGGACCCTAATAATTATAATAATTAAAGGACACGCCTATTTTCTAGTAGAGATGGATGGACGCCGGAATTATTTGAGATTGGAACGATTCTTGGAGAGCAGTTTTATGTTACGTGTACGCTAATTGGCTCGTTAAAAAAAATAAAGTAAAATAAATAAATAAAATTGTGAAGAAACAAAAAAAAAAACCTGGTAAAATAAAAAATTACCAAAAGGCTCACTATCCGAATTGGTTGATCGGTAAGCAATTCCGGAATTTGGATATCTATTCTGCCATAATCAATTAACCCGATTTAAAAAATCTGTTTGACAAATGATCTATACGTGGCTCTTCAAAAATTCATTCTTAGACCTTCAGAAAGGTCAATTAAAATTGGTTTCAAAGTCCATACCTTATTAGTAACTGAAATAAAAAGGCGAACAGATATCTCTATCATTACTGAAAAATGAGCGGAAGAAAACAGAAAAACGTATGGAAGTATTGGAGTGGTTATCGCTGAAAACTACTCGAGAAACTACAAATGTTGAAATTGTGGAACGGTTGTCATTATGAGTTCCGAATAATAAAGTTTTCTTTTATTTTTTGATTCTCTTTGTTTCTCTTTTGTCCATATTAAAGTTTTGGTTCAGTTAAAGTTTCAAGTGGTGCCGAGGTGATCCGCGGGGGTCCAGGACCGTCTGTCATATCCTAAGGACTAATGGCCGTTTCACGGTGCTTCGTTATATTTTTTAAATGTAAATTCGTACACGTCCCATATGGGTTTATGCTATACGAAGTCTCGCCATACGTTCACCTCCATATACGATTGCCCGGAGCTCTTTCATAAAACAAAAAACAGTCAAACCTCACCCTTACCCCACCTATCCTACTCGCGTCTCTTACTTCTTTTTCTTCTTATTCTCCTTCTTCTTCTTTTCAACAAGGAATATCAGAAGAGTTAGAATTTTGCCCATTCTCTCGCTGATTGCACGCGACAGTTTATGGCTGTGTCTCCTCCCAATGGACCAATTAGCCAGAAGGATTCCAAGAAGTAATTGCTACTCGACTATCGCGTGTTTTTCAATCTCTTATTTTCTCATCTCATCGTCACCTCGGGCATTTTGAATCGGGTCAGGTGCGCGAGACATATATGGAAAATTTGTTTGACAATTCAACGTGGTTCAAGTATTTCATACATCTTCAAAGGAAGTAGGTAAACCAATGAACTGAAACGACGTTCCGGTAATTTTTGATCGGTCGTAAAATTGAAGAGGATAAAAGAAATATATATGAAAAGAAAAAAGAGAAAAAAAATGACGTGCACAAAGCAGCGTAATATTTTGCGATGTATAAGCCGGGCCATAGCCATTATCGTTGGTTGATCATTTTAGTTTTTTTCGTCTTTTGATTTTTTTCTTCGGTTTATTTGGTCGTAGCCGCGCTGTCCATTGTCTCGAAGAAGATTACAACACGTCCTGGACGGTGGTTATAATATAGGGAGCCCGTCGCGCCTTCAGGATAGAATAGCTATCTTGCCTCCAATATACGCACAGAGACACTGGAGGCGGTCCCCGAGAATTTCCCCTCTTCCCGAACGGGGAGCGAACAAGGCCCCAGTTAATGGGATCGCCGCGTCTCTCCCGGTCCCTTTTAGGACCCCTCGGGACCCGCCGCGGCTGCCGCCGACGTTGCCGAGAACTGAAGGACGACGACAACCGACCTGATTCGAGGGGGCCAATTGGACGACCGACGACGTCGCTGCTCCTGCTGCGGCCACCACGACCACGACCACGACCACGATGACGACGACGACGACGACCACCGCAAGAAAAAACTAAACCAATTTGAATTCCTCTTGCCTATTACCAATCGTCCGCGGGGCGGTCACACACAAATTGCTTTAGGCGATTCTTATAGACATCGTCGAATCGCTAACCTCTCCTTATATACATGATGATGATGGTCGACCAGTTGGTTTTTTTTTTCAATATTTTCGATTGCTGACAAATACAAAAAAAAAAATAAGAAGCGATATATACGTTGGACAAATTAGCGACTGTCATTTTTTTCTTTTCTCTTTTTCCTCTTCAATTTTAAAAATTTATTTATTCTCTTTTTTAGACTTTATTCGTTTCCTAGAAAGAAGACCGCGAAGAAATGTATCTATTTAATATTGAAATGAAGGGTTCTGTTCAACAGACATAAAAGGACAATATCATATGGAATTCCTTCGATTATATACCAGCTCATTACCTTGTGACTAGCAATTATTTTATGATTTATACACGCGTCCCAGCTCTTTGGTCGCCATTCGTTAGAGGGCTAAAGAAGAAGCGCAAGGCAATGTCTTGTCCTCGGTGGGGTTGGGCTTGAGTGTAATAAAAAAACGAAAAACGGAAAAAAAAAATGAAAAAAGGTGAAAAAAGCTTGTGGACAATTTCAATCCCGTTTATGACAGAGACAAAGAAGGGTATGAGGTATACGAAATTAGCGGTATATTGTGATGGTAAAATTTTTTTAATACAGTATGGAATATTCTGACATTGTCATCGAATGTCGATATAATGATTTTTAAGGTAAGAATTTTTAATATGAAATAAGTAAAAGCCAGGTGGTCGACGTGGTTATGATACAGTTGGGCAAAAATTATGACGGTTTATCATCGAGATTGTTGTTGTGTGTATTGATAAGATGACAAACCGCCAATTGCCCAACTTATTATTGGTTATTGATCGTTTATTCATTCAAATGAATGCAGATTACTCCGGCGCTGCTTTTCAATGCTCGCCTTGCAACGAATAAATTGCTACCGGGCGTGCGCCACCAGTTAGCGAGCAACCATCCTCGTTCAAGGTCTCGAGGATTTACGACCTCCAATAAAAAGAGGAAGAATATTAATATACTATAAGGAGATAGCGAGCGCTTGGTGAAAATCGTGGAAGCATCGCAAAAATCGTGACTTCTCGTATTTGGATTCGATTATTTTTTTGTTCCCGTTTCAAATTTCACAAATCCTTGGGCGAGTAGTTCCAATGTTGGTCCAAACATCGGAGCGTCATCATCGTCATCATCCCACGCGTTTTGAATTAAAAACCCCTCACGTCTGGTTAGTCTTGATTTATTTCCCCGCATCATTCTTGCTCCTTTTGTTTCGTCGGCAGAACCGCCGCCGCCGTCCGCCACCCGCCACTACCGCTTTCGAACCAACCCCCTTTTGTAATGACCCCTGCTGGATTCGTGAACGACGACGTTCAACTGCCGCCGCACCACCAACGCCGCGTTGTGCTCTTCTTCTTTTCTCTCGTATTCCGCAGTCTACCTTTTATACCTATACATATACGTGTACCTTGCCGCAGACTCTCCGGCTACTTCCATACCTCGAAACTCTTGAGACATATTAACAAATGCCCAACGCTCTTAATTTCAAAGCTACCTAACTACTATGCTCGTATTTGATGACCCTTATATATTAGTTCCTCAAACCAGTACGGATGGATCAAAAGACACGCTCATTTATATTACACGTGAGCCCAGCGAGTTACTCTGTTTTGACTTTCGATGGGTTAGCTGTCCGAACCAAAAGCTCCCAACTTCACTCGTTACAAAAAATAACCAGATCGGTACGGTGTGATCGAACCTCGTGACAAAAGATTCGAAAGAAAATAAGCTGAAAATCGGCACACGAAAGAATGTGGAATGAATTGAAAAATTCATGGTTTCAAAATGATCTGATATTGATTTTGAAGATTGATTCACAGCGAATAATGGTTGAATTTTGTACAGGCTAATTTAGTGTTGAGATATTTCATTTTCTGCTCGAGGTGCAGTCTCTTTAAACCTTAGATAATTATATTGTATTATAATATTAATGTGAAGCTGATAGATTGGAGTTTCTCAGAATTCCTTTAGCTTATGCATCGATATCTTTAACTCTTTAGGAACGAAGTCTGTTTGTATTAATTCGCATAAAGTATCGTATTCATGGTTACAGTATATGTATAGCTAATTAGCAATCCATAAAGCGATAATCGTGACATGTCGTTGAGCAGATAGCGGTATGAGCGACATGTCGTTAGTTTTGTCTTCTAGGATAACCTTAGCCGATGAACCCAATCGCTCAATTTCTTTCCATCACTTTTAATGTGTAAAATTCTACTTATCCAATATAATGCAGTGTGTATATGCATTACATATCCACGTTGTGATATTAAGAAAAAAAAAAAAAAAAGAAAAAAGAAAATCAAACTTCATAACGTTCTAAAATAAGTCTTTAAAGACCGTGATTCTGAGAAACTGCTTCATCCCGGACTGTCGGAAGCGTCGCGATTAATTACTTGAATATTTTTTAACGACTGTCCTCCTCGTACGTATTTCTTTCCGCTGAAAAAAGCATCAATTATAATTCCACGAATTCGGTGCATCGAACAGCTAATATGTATAACGCGAGTAAAACACGTCATCTGCCCGAGTGATAAAATCGATCGGCGATGTATTTTTTTTCCTCTCTTCCGATACCTCGTACATCATTCTACTTTTATTTAATTGAACCGAAGCTAATCATCGAAATCTGTTCGACTTTTAGACGTTGGGAGGGTTCGCAGGACGCGCCTCTATTGTTTTAGTGATCCTCCTCGCAGTGGTCAACCTGCTTTACCAGTGGTCAGAGACTGCTCATCAATATGGAGTAGCCACATCCAATCCCGATCAGCCCTCCGGCAGACCTTTTGAAGGTTACGAGGCGGGCTCAGGACTGTCATTCATTTGATTGGCTTTTAGAGGTTCTTTGTCTTTTTAATCCTATATCGCCCTTCGCCGTCTAAAATCTCCCACGAGATCGTACTACCATAAACCACTTTTCAGCCGCACCACCAAAAAGAGAAAAAGAAAAAATTGAAATAATTTAACCAGCTTGAAGTCGCTAGAATTTCACGATATTATAAAATATACGAAAAAAAAGAAAGAAGGTTATCGTATTAAAATTTCTAGATTTATTGGTTCTCTTTTTTTGAACGGAAAAAAATGATAAAAAAAAACCATCAGCTGTATGAGTTTGATTTTTATTATGGTAAACCATAATCGAGCATTGCTGTTTCTCTTTATTTGAATTTATATATATATATACATATATATTTTATTTTTCGAAAGAATGAAAAATGTGCTCACGTCAACGAGACGCAACTAATGACGTTACGAGACTGATCCAACCGCACACCCCATGCGGTTCTTGCGGCCATGGTAACAAAAAGTGAGAGAACTGGTAAAAAATAAGAAAAAAAAAAACAAAAAAGATAATAATAATAAAAGAAACAAGCAAAACAAAAGGAGAAAAAAAAAGGAAAGAAAGACGCAGGTTGACTTCGTGGTCATCGGCATGGTCCATCGCCCCCTGGTGACATCTCCCATTCTTCTCGGCACACCATTACCGGGTCAAAGCCGCCGCCCCCGCGGGATGCCGGGACTTTGGCGCCGCGGTGCTCAAAGAATACCGAAAACTACCGGCTCATATATACCCCGAGATCCCCGAAGCGCGCGTTGAGAGAACTGAGAAATTAAAATAGGTACCGCACCACGCGCCCACACGGCGCTCTTCATTTCAGAATCGATTGGGAGGTTTTTGTTCCTTCATTATGTATGTTTTATGGCATAGCTATGAGATGAAAATTCCAAAGCTTTTTGCACGGCTCTTTAGTACATCATTTGAGAATTGTTTGTTGAATGAAATTTTCGAAATTGCGACATTTTAATCGAATTTTCATATACAGTTTTCCGATCGTTGGTCAAATTTTTGTTTTTCAAAAAATTCGTGTCCTGAGAACCTCCGGTGTGTCACAGCAGGTATACATATTATTCGAAGGTTTACGACCTGGTGTCGATCGTGGCTCGTGCCCGGCGTCCTTCGGGAACGTGGAATGAGGTGGTTTTTCGAGATAGCTATCTCATTTGAAAAGACAAGATTACACGAAGTTTAACCGACGATCTTTGCGATAGTCTAGAAAACCGGAGAGAAAAAAAAAGAAGAAACTGACCGTTTTTAGTCTCGCAGCTGATCCGTAATCGAGAAACTCGTAAAAAGAATGTCGTTTCAATAATCGTCCCGAGGGAATGGCAGAAAAGGTGGACAGAAATGGGGATTAGAGCTTTCTTTTTTTGCTCTTGACTAGCGGACGCGAATCTCTTAATTTAAACTAGGGGGAAAAATGAGAAAAAAGAAACGGAGAAAATGAGATCAGCGCGATGACGAGGTTAACCGAATAGGGATTATAATTCGTGTAAAGCTCTGAAAATGTGCTATCGTACTTCTACCTACTACATTGAACAACTGCAGAACATACAGGGGAGAGCTATTGCAGCGTAATAACACAGAGCTTGGGGCTGAAAAAGAGAAAAGTGCGATTTAAACGCCGCCCGGTGGAACGGAGGGGAATAGAAAGAGAAAGGTACATAGGAGTAAAGATAGCGTATACGAAATAGGGAGAGAAAAAGAGAGACAGATTATGGTGGCGGGTAATGCATGCGATTACTCGGATCAATGGGCTATGGCGCTATTTATGACTCTATCAGCTTGTGGGTATATAAAACCACACCGAACGACTCACACCTGGGGTATCGTCACCCCCTATTATCGTACAGATTTACAAACTGATTGGACGCTCCGCGCATCGCTCCATATATTTATACATCGAACGCATAGAAAAAGTTCTTCTTTCATAATCAAAGACGAACTTATATTCAAAATAAATTATCAAATCATTATCTTATTCTTCTTTTTTTTCATCCCTTGCACGATGATTTTTCACGCAATTAATTTTCCCAGTGAAATCAAGCGCGGAGGCTAATTTTGATTTTAAACAAAGACGACGGGGGTCTGCCGCAGTTGTCGAATGTTGAATGTTGAATAGCAATGGCCACTTTCGGTAACCCCTTAAGAATTAGCATATCATATACCAGCTGTTATTTCAACTGGAACCGTTCGCTAAATTCGTTCTTGTAACGATATCGCGTTTTCTGGTATACGTATACGCGTATGTATAGCTTGTGTATGGCTACCGAAGTAAAACGAGTCGAAATACCTCTGATACTTATACTACCGAGACTTTACAGTTCTTAGTGAATAAATCATCCTAATAATAACCTACCCTTTTTCTACACATATATGTCTATATAAATACACGTGTACCCTTATATATTCTAGTTTTCACCTGCACTCGGCATTTCGACACATATACCTACGCCGAACCCACCCTGTAAAACTGCACTTACTTTTTACCTCATACATTATTCAAAAACTCGAGCAAAACCGCCGCAGGGATTATTTCGCTGTTGTTTATAATAAAATTCTGAGCATAGGTTTTTTTCTTTGCATGATAAAGTTTTTTGTTTCTCTTTTCCCCTCACTATTTTTCCTGCTTTATTTGCATTCTGTATCGCGAGAGAAGGTCCTACACCATATTATACCAACCGACTCCGACGTACTAAATAAAACTCGCGGATCAATTAACACAGGGATAATTAGTTCAACCGTTTTTTGATTAGCGAAGAACGACCGCGCGACGACCACTAAAACTTGCACACGTTTCTCCAGACTCCCATTGCCACCTGCTAATGTACTACGTTGTTCGCCCTGTAGCAAACTGACCATATAATACCATCGGTATACCTTCGTAATATTCTACACGTTGAGCACGTGCTAAAAAGTAAACTTCGTCGCGCCGTTTCAGACCGGATTTTGCTGAACGGATGAAGAACAAAATGACGCTAAAGATGGTTCTGTTTGGGAAAAAAAATAAATAATAAAGATGGAATAAAATGCAGGATCTTAAAAATTACTAAAGTTTTTCACGTGATCTTGAACGAAACGATTTTTCAATCATAAAAAATTATGATATACCTATCACAAGCCCCATATATGTATGTACAGTAGTCGGGTAGGTATAATATCCTGCCAGCTATTATCGTTAAAATGTAAATGTTCCCAGTGTCTAATGGCCTCCTAATTGACTTTACCATTAAACCCTCCCACGAACCTGAGAAAATATTAAGATATTACACTCGTTTGTATAATACGCGTATTATGAAATACCGAATCAAAAGTCGTCGAAATATTGTAATGCGTGCGCGGCAAAAATTCAAAATTTGATCGTAATAAACAATAAAAAGGAAAAAAATTATAAACTAACTTTCCCACGTTGAAAAAAAAAAAAACATGAATAATAAAATTCTCGTAATAAACTTTTTCTCAGGTAATTTTGAATTTTTGTTAAAAATTTGATCTTGCAAGGATCTCGATATACCCAAAATGGGTGAGTGAAATGGTAATTCCCTGTTTAGTTAGCATCGCGAACGAACACATATGTAAATCTAATTTATATTGGAAAACTAACTAAGACAGAGTCGGACAGACTGACTGACAGATAAAAACAGACATATTATATACATTGCGGTGTATTTATCGGCCTAATTCGAGGCGTTAGAATCGTTTACAATATACCAGGTGTCTCGTGCATAACTCGAAACGTGGCGTCATCGTATAAACATACTTTATATAAAACGTTCCGCGATTATTCTGTGACACTAACGAATTGTATTGTTTGACAAAACGCGTTCGGTCGTGGCCGTTTTCTCGCCACAAGACGAAACGTTTGAATTTCCTTTTCTTTTTCTTTTTCCTTTTTCTAAAACAAAAAAACAACGTACAACTCGCTCATATAGATTACGAATCGTTGGCATCGGAGCTTTTTTCCCCCCAAACGAAATTCATTGCGAGAGAACAAAAGGATTGTGAAAAATAATATATAGCAATACATATGTACTATATATTCAAATAATTATTATTTCAACCCGATATTTGCGTAAGAATTTTATTGTAACCCGCTTGTACAACAAACGCCAGATTCCAGGCGTTTGGAAAAATACAAAATCTACGGAAAGCATTATACTTTTTCCATATTTCTTTCGATACGTCTAGTTATAAAAAAGAAAAGCTTATAATCGACGTCACCGTGAGTCAGATCAGGACATCTGGTGGGTTTTCTTTGCGACCATAATTACCTAGCACGAGCTTTATTTTTCTCACAGTTTTTTCATACCTGTGTAATTTTCCAATTTCTTTTTATCAACCAACCGTTTCATTTTTAAACAATTATAATGTATTTCTACACGCGGCCGATGAAATAATTATATTACATTGGACCAATTATGTGATTTCGCTTGCGTACAGAATAATATCTATAAATATAATAGTTTTCTACGCATATATGCATTGAGACGTGGAATATAAATATCGTTGTAAAGTTTCTTTCAACAGTTTGTTTTTTCTCTATCTCAAAAAGTCTTGAAACTACGTACAGCAGGTGGTACAGCGCATAGTCCATGCGGAAATTACTGGAAAACAAGCTCAGGTTATACGTACAAACCTAGGATATATGTATCGACCCGAACGAAGTGGACTTTGCTGGAAGTACTTTGCAGGGAAATCAATTATTACCGAAGATTGTTTTTATTCTTCATACTTAAAATATACCTTGTGCCAGTACAAAAAGAATATGTACCTGGAGTATCCCTAATTATTACGAGGGTTGTTGCTTTTGCTGCACTGCAATGGAAAATATTGTTTGTGAAATCCTCAAGTTTTATTCAACTTTCCCACCACATCTTCATTGTACACGATTTCAACTGCAAACGATGAAAAAAAATTGAAAAACAAAAAAAAATTTCTTCAACGTAATAAAACAATAAAATTCAGAACCGGCGAATGTGTCCCTCGCGAACTATATAATGACACATACTTTTCTTCTAGATTACCAAAAAGCAGAAAAAAAAAGAAACATAATTGAATAATTAGCAAAATACTGCGAGTCTACTGTACAAGAAATGTATATTAGCACGTATCATACGAAATGGTATTCTCTTATCTCTTGGCAACATATGCGCGTGGCTCGGCGATTTAACATGGTTGGTGGAAAACGGGGCTGGGGGGAGACCAGGGGGGGGGAAGGGATTGTGAAAAAATGAAGACGCGTAGGAGGTACGAGCCGCGGCGTGCATCCGGTGCCCGGTTTAGGGTCACCCGAGGGATGAGATCTGCGTTCTGGAGAGTAAAACAAGGAGGCCTTCTGTGTCCCTACGGAACACAACGTCGACCTCCCCTCCCCCCAGCCCCCCTCACGATATAATTCCTTCGGCGAGTTTCTGTGCCGTGATCTCGCGTCAAAGTTTCTCGTTTTTTGTCATCATTTTTCTGTGCAGTGGTATTATATGTGTAATATCTAATATACTTATACATATATAGCGTCAAAGAGTGGGAGGAAAGAGAGAAAGAGATAAAAAAGGGGGCGAAAAAAATAGTAAAACTAAAAAAGAAAAAAATGGAAAGAAAGAAATGATACAATGACAGCTTTCTCATATATTCAAATACATGTGTGCCGCTTAGAAAACGTCTCAGCAACGCGATACTTCTTTAAATATATTTGGCTTGGTTTTGGTGTGCCACCCTTATAACTATAGGATGTTTTTTTAGTATGGATTACGAGCGTGGCAAGGCTGCAGAGGATAGAAAGAAAAGATGAGAAATGAAAAAAATAAAAGCAATAATAATAATAATTATCTCAAATATATTCGAGAGAGACCCCCCGCTTCGGTTGACTTTTTATTTTTTTTTCTAATTTTTTTTTGTTTATGTAATTTTTATTTTTGTAAGCGAAAGAGAACCGCGGACACACTACATGTACAGTGAATTGTAACGGAGGCGACGCGTAACTAACCTGCAGACGATGAAAACGCTGTGTAGTAGCTGATGCTTTTCTTTTACTTTTACTTTTGTTTTTTGCTTTTGCTTTTGCTGCTTCGCTATATGAGGGAAAAAAATAAAAGCAAAAGAAAAAAAATAAAAAGGAAGAGAAGATACACGGAGAGGGATATTATACGGAGACACTGGTTTCATTCATTACACGCCAAAGCCGCGTCTCGTTAATTATATATTATACGAATATGTGTACATATGTACGAGTGTATGAAAATAAAGCACTATATATGCTCTCGGTGAAATTTCGTGCGGTGATAAACGCGAACTTTGCAATAATAAAAAATTGCCGCATAATTATAGGAGAAATTCTCGCGAAATGTTGAACAAATTTTTTACCCGTATAGGACGAGGATTATACCAGCTGCGAATCGGCAAACGATCGAATTCGTTAAGAGTTTATGAAATCATCGAGCTATCAAATGTTTGGGGGTCAAAAGTGATTGTTCTTCTCTTCTTCGCTGAAGGAGATTTGAATGAAAAAAAAAAACTCCGCTCATCTCAGCATACCCTTTTTCCGTGTGTGGCGTCGCACATCTCTCCGATTTTGAATCCGAAATATATTTAAATGACTCAATAAAACGATAGAATATAAGAAGAGAAATAAGTGCAGTAAAGCATATAAAATTTACAGGTCGTCATTTATTTAATCTACTCATACGTATACTCTTGAATTATAAAATGACACGAGCGACTATAACATCATTAAATTTTATGTATAGTTCGCAAATGCCGCGTGTATAAAGGGTTATCTGAAAAATAAAAGAATACAAAAAAAACAAAAAAAAAAGCAGAGAGAGAATAAAAAGTTAAACGCTGGACTATGACATCAATCAGTCTGTGTCGTGGCGCAGTCCGCACGTCACTCATTCGATTTAATTGTTATCGCGTCTCTCGGAGACAAGAGAAAAAAAAAATTGAACAAAAAAACCAACAACAATATATTGATAATGAAATCATCTCTGGATTCCACTCATCGATAATATCGCATAGTATATTGTAATACAATTACAGAGATGAGATTTATTCGTTATTATTTTTTACTTTAATTTTTTGAACCGTTCGCAGTATGATTGCAGAGGCGGAAGGAGAGAGGAGAAAAAAGGAAAAGAAAATTAATAGGTATTAAATCTGTTTTTACTTTTTATCTTTCTCAATTATACACCCCAGCGACATTTTTACGGTGAAATTGCTTTCGAAAACGCGTCGACTCGCCCAAGATTGTCGTATCGTTGTGATTTCTTTTTTATTTAAAAAAATTCCTTTTCTCTTTTATTCTTCTTCTTCTTCTTCTGTCTTTTATTCATTTACGATGTAAACAAACTATATTTGTGGGGATATCGTCTGAGCTGTCACCGGTCACGATAAACACTCAATGACAGAGGCCAGCTGCTTGTCAGTTCGGTTATATGCATCAGACACTATAATATATGAAAAGAAGAACCTCTGAACTCGATGCATTATATTGCGGACGAAATCGCGGTTTTTCCGTCTTTTTTTAATTTTTAATTTAATTTATTCATTTATTAAATTTGATTTATTTTTTTTATTTTGATATCGAACGAATCTGTCCATAATCCCTGAACTCAGCGACTCCGACAAGAACAATAAGATTCAGGGTATAAATAAATAAATAAATAATCAGTAGAAAAAAAAAAAATTTTGCGATTACATGACACATCAATCGACGTACAAAAATAAATTATACTCTTTTTGACTTTGGATATTATAAGTGATTTGAAAAGGTCATTGCCAATGGAAAAAGAATTCTGATTCTGAAACTTTTGAAGTGAACGAACCCGAGCTCTTCGGATCTTTTTCTTTCGTTTTTCGTTCCACCTGACAATTATGAGTAAAACACACATATACATATGTACTCGCATGTATATAAAGCAATTGCATCAATGATATAATGTTATGTATAATATATAAGGTTCGTTTGTGGCTCCTTTGAGAC
Source organism: Athalia cordata (assembly GCA_963932425.1). NCBI lineage: Eukaryota > Metazoa > Arthropoda > Insecta > Hymenoptera > Athaliidae > Athalia > Athalia cordata. The sequence continues at coordinate 28,938,592 of OZ010626.1, read as the reverse complement.
CTTTATGTATACATGTATAGGAAAGGGCGGGTATTCCTAATTTTAATTTGGAGGACAAATTTTGCGGCGTTGCTTATTGGATTCATCTCGGGGTAATTGTACAGCCCTAAATCACCCCCGCAGCCCCTGCATTTCCCTTCCCTTTTCCCGCCCTTTCCTTCCTTCCTTCCCTTTCCTCTTTTCCGAAGAGAGTGGAGTGAGTATTTGTCTCAGGGAGCAGGAAGCGGCATCGCGGGATTGGAAAGGTGTAGGTAGGGAAGTTTGGAACGGAGAGAGGGAAGGCTCTAATTTCACGTCGGGACTTAACGTAGCGTGGGTTTGTGGATTATGCAGGCCAAGCAAAGGGTTGAGTCCCTTGAGACGAGCGTGCTGACGCGACAATATGTATAGCTATGTGTATATTATATATATAGACATATTTGTATGTACTACGCGTACGTTATGTACTTATATTAGTCAGTTCGGAACACAAACTTCAAACCAATAGAAAAGCGATAGGTGAGATGTGCAAGCCATACTTATACGGTGTATAAATGCATATACCACTACCTATATGTAACCTATGATACAGTCACACTCAAAATTTTGTTGGAAAATTATCTTGAATGAATTTTCAAAAAAAAAAATTTGATTAAATTGAAAGAATTCCAAGATAAAAAGTTTTCAACACTTTTTTAAAACTTCTCCCACCTATTCGGCAGGGATTTTTCTTTCTGTGGGTTGCACCCTTCTGGCTCTGGACTCTTGACATCCAATTTCCTGCGGCCAAACCGTGACCCAATGTGTACAATATGATAAAAAATGAAACTTTTGAAGAGTACTGTATATACTCTATAGATATATAATACCCATCCACACCCGGTGGTGTAAACAACGTCGTCGAACCGCTAGCCTCTGGCTTAAACTATAAATTATGGTCCCTGAGTTTTACCGGTCTGCACAGTAGATAAGCAGAACCAGAACGTATAACAATCTGGTATATACGTAGAATATAGAATCATGCGGCGACGTTTGATGCATAAGAAAAATTATCACAAATTTCTACGATCGCAGTTATAAGGATGTATAAAATTTTCACATCATCGTATGTTAAAGTACAGTCAAGATTTAAGAGTATGTAAGTATAACATCCGACTTTCTGTATAGCTGCATGAGAATGGTTTTGGCAAAAGTTGTTATGACAGTCAGCGAGAGACTATCAATCACTGAGATTTGGTCTCTGCGGACTGACCGCGCGTAGCAACTTATCCAATATTTAAGGTTTTGTCCCTCGCGGGGCGAGTTGATATATCACTAGCATTAATATATATTTGCGGGGGAGATAACTCCGATCGGAGGTGGATATAATATACGAAGTATAGAAGTCAAGCTAGTTCTATGAGCAAAGAAAATTTTCTCCCGTACAGCCCCGTCACACGCACTGCAGTCGAATAAGCTGCCTGCAGACAACCACGAACAATAAAATAATAAGAACAAAAAAAGCTCACGGCCATTTTTGCATTGTACTTGAAACGAAAATTTCGTCATTTTTCTTTCGGCACATATCGTTGACAACGATAACTTTCGTACGTTCGAAAAATATTTACGTCTGTGAGCGTAAATAATTATTGAACGTTTGACCCGATGTCGTCGCGAAAAAGTTGTCCAAACGTGCGCTTGGCCGCGAACCGGGTCAGAATCAACCTAACTGGGCGTACACGTCGTATGTATTTTCCGCACAGTGCAGCTATCTTCGTTATGATAATAAAAAATTTTCACACTTTTTCATTCAACTTTTAAAAAATTTATGACCTTGAAGATATCGTCGGAGACAAATTGGTCGGAACGAAACTTACAGTCAAATTGCGATTTCGGAATAGTTTCAATCATTTTAAAAATTTTTTCATTCTATTCTTGGTTCATTTCAACAGCTTGAGCACGAACAAAAGATTTTAGAGAAAGATCTCAAATTCTAACTAATTTAAAACGATCCCGTTGGATACGATGTGACTCTGGACATCGTCTGCGCGGTCATTGCGTCTCGCGCCTCGTCTGCAGTGCAGATCGCGACGTGTGGTATATAATAAGAAAGTTACTACTAAAAAAATTTGAGGGGAATAAACTGCAAACTATGTACAAGCGGAGGATATTTAGACCGAATGAAGGTATGTGGAAGTATAACGTAAAATGTATTTGTACCTGCATTACGTGATGGTACGGGGTACATGATACGTAAGGCCCGCGGAAATCTTACGTCCGTTTTGAGACAACCCGACATTATCCATGCAAATATTCGGGTTAAACGACCGTTCAAGAATAACGTTATATGTATACGTATATCCCATCTGCGTCGAATGCCATTGCCGTAGTACAAACCGTGTAATTATACGAAACTGTATTTTCCCTTATGGTATGTAACGTGTGTATTATATATTTTATTTTACTTCAATCACATGTTTCATGTATAATAAATAACTTATGATTCTCTCGCAAGTTGTTAATCTCACGCCTCGATCAATCCATTAGTAATAAAGCAAGGAGGAAAAAAAAAAATAAGAAAATCTCATTATGACAATGTTCGGCGGTTCACATATATGTATATTCACATCATTCCCATGTCAATTAACACCTTGCGGTTTCATTCATATTTTACCTTTTTTTTTTTCATTTTTTTTCTCTCCCTCGTGTCATGATACTTTAAAAAATCATAAAAATCCGGTAGATCTTTACCTCAAATTTTGTAGATCACAGGCGATACGTTGTGAAAATCGATTTTATTTATTTATTTCTTTTTTTTTTCAACTTCTCATTTCATTTCCCACGTATATATCACGTATTATTTTTCAGTTAAAAATCTTCCTTCGACTCACAGCGTCGCGTTTTAACGCCGCCGCTGTCGCTGTTGCTGCTGATGCTCGCTGCAAGTCGCGAGAATTCCATCCATCTTAATTTTCTAACCCATGAAATACACGACCGTCATTATTGTTAAGGTATGTAGTATATTATATACCCATCTATGTATATATATACATGTATAAATATACTTTACGGGTTATACAAGGTGTATAACCCTCGAAAACCAAGTTCACGGGAGTTCATATAATTATATGATACGGTAATAACGCCCAATTTAAATAATACGACGCGCTGCTTTGGTCAATTTTTTCTTTTTTTTTATTATTTTCATTTTTTATTTATTTGTCGTTGTTGTTTCTTTTTTCTATTTTTCCTTTCTTGATACACCACCTCGTAACATGTAGATGTATGTATATTTCTCACCATCTACAATTCTCCATTCCTTTGCTTTCTTTCGCTCTCCATTTTTTCCCTTCAAATTTCGTCATCCATTTTTCGGCTATGAGTTTCAACCCAAATACCACGTATACACGCGTAACATATGTACCGTAGATCTCATCACTAGTAACGATGATATCTCGAAACTCGAAATTACTGGTCTCTAGTCGGTCCAATTAGGTAGTTGAAGATGGTAAAATGCAAATGCATGTAACCCTAATAGAGATATATCCAATTCAGCCTAACAAAAAACAAAAATTTATTTTTCTATACAACAGTAATAATGATTACAAAAAAAAATAAGAGCTTCCGAAAAATTGGAGCCTAACTTTTGGATTGTGACAATAGAAAGATTTAAAAAAAAACTAAAAAGTTTCTTCAAATTGAAATGATAACCAAAAAAAATGTAACGACTCGAGCAATTAAACAAGAAAACGTAAATTTCTCTGTATAGCGTTGATTGGATAAGCCTTAGTAATTATTCCAGTACGAAATGTACAAGAAAGGTGAGAGAAAGGGTGGTGGGGGGCGGAGGGGTGGAGGGGTGGCGACCGTTTCTGTCTCCAAGGTACAATTGCGCGTCTATTTACTCCACCCTTGGGATGTTCTTCGGTAGGAAAAAGAGGGTGGGGTAGGAAAGGGATGTGAAAGTGCGTTGCGGAGAGAGGAGGAATAAGTGAAGGCATGAGAACGGAGAGGAAGGCGGTAACGGGGGTGGAAAGGGGATGAAATGTAGAAAGTAGTACAGGCGGAACGGAAGGGGGTGGTCTAAACTCCTGACTCTAAGGCTCGATGGAAACCCTTTCCGAACAGCTTTAAAGCTCCCCCCGGCCGTCTTAAAAGAAAGGGTTAATTAAAAACAACAAAAGCTATCCACCCCATTAACGCCAGTTTGTATGCGAATATACCCCTTTTATATACATACTTATACGCGTTGCAGTTATAACGATTATATGTACGCATATATATGTAGGTATATAGATGTGTATATAGATATTAACACGCGGGTCCGTCGGTTCACGTTGGTCCAAGGTTGGTTCGGTATTCGCAAGCAAGATTATCTCAAAAGCTACGGAACGTTAGCTTACATTGCTCCCAAAGGTCGCGAATTATGAATACTACACTCTGAATACGTACGAAAGTCATCACGAATTAGAGATATTACTTATAACCACCCCTTATAATTATTATCCGAATTATATTCGTGCGTTAACTTTTGTCAAATTAGTATAAAATATGAGAACATCTTAATCGGTTTCTCTTTTTTTTTTTCTTCTCTCGACTCAAGAGAATGCTCGGACTAAAAAACAAAGAGTAAAAACAAGATAATGTTTCTAAAGATGTAATGGTTCTTTTCTTTTTTTTTTTCCTGCACTGCACTTTGAAAATCGATGCATGTGCAGTATAGGAATAACCATGCTGGATTTCAAAATTGCAAACTGCAACTTCATTTATTTTCTTTTCTCTTCCCATTTCGAATCTAATCCTATATGACAAAAAAAAAACTGTCCCTCAACTGGGGTGAAAAATAATTTGCAATAGAAAAAAGGAAAAGAAAAGGAAACGGAGCTGAGAGAAAAAAAAAATGAAAAATTTGTTGAATAGGAAGAGAAAAAGAGAAAGAACAAAAAAAACGAGGAAGTTGGTTGCACTCCGCAGACGTTTGTTGGGGGATTCGATTCACGTTCATGAGCGAGCGCATCATCAACGCATATCACGCATCACGCGGAGCGTTAGAAACCGCAACCACATAGGGTGCTTTATATTCCCTCTCTTCGGTATATATATGTATGTACAGATATATAACGGCGAAAGACAATAGCGTTAAACACGCCAGTTTCACAAGTGCGATGTAACCGACAAACGCGAATATTGAAATGGTATTATATAAGTATCGTCACATCTAATCCACAATTGGTGGCAAATCGACCGACCTTTGTTGCGGTCAAAGTTCTGTCAGTCTGCACATATCCCGTGGGAGGGAACACGTGAATCTTTACACATGTGCTGCGCCGACACTGATTTCACTTTTATTTCGTTACAGCCGCTGCATTTTTGCACTTGGATAAAAAAAATAAAAACTCTTTCGAACGTCGTATGATTGGTACTGTGAGAGCTTTCGTAAAATGACGGTCGAAGTTTCGCAATCTCAGTCAAGTTCTGAGATCTCCAATCTTCAAAATTTAGCTTACGGGGAGGGAATCAGGTTGGGTTGGATTTACTTTACAATTAGATGAGGAGGTCAGGAGTTCTAGGCCAATCCGACACCCAGATCACGAATTTTGAGGTTGGCGTAAAGGAGAAAAATGAAGATAAAAACTAAAAATCTTCTAAAAGGGATATTCAGTGTATAACTGTGTATCATGTAACATACATGTTTCGCAAAAAAGATGACGCTATTTGTATTCTGATATCGAGTTTCACGGCGTTGCACAGAAAAAAGTCACGCGGAGGTGACCAATGTCCGGTCGTTAAAACACCCTAGAGAGATATATTCGCGGTCGCGGAAGGAGAAATAACGCATAATATATAAGAGAAAACATCTGCAAAAGCGACAAAACTTTGATTTCTTGCCGCGTATCACGTTTTCGATTTTTCAGATGATGATGATAATTATAACGATAACAACAAATTCTTGTTGAAAATTTATATGGTTAAAAAAAAAAAACGAAAAAAAAACGCCGCATCACGCATTTGAGTTGGGCCACCCATGCTGCGCTGTTACTCGAGTGTTTATCGATATTATTTAATTATATTGTTCAGCGAAATAATTACAGATCATTATGGCAAACCTGACCATATGTATATATAGTGATATCGTACATAAGGTTTGTGCTCACGGTATTAATTACTCAAGAGATACATACACATATGTATCATCATTCGTATATTTTTTTTCCATCGTTCTTTTTCCCCCAAATTAGTCGTCGTAACACGCGTTATTAACCCTCCGTCTGCACACTGCTTCTTTCAAGGTACACTCAGAAATTGTGAGGCAAAAATTCAAAAGTTTTTCAGGACTAAAGTAGACACTTCGAAACCCTTAACTCATTCTGAATTCGCAAAAAATGTGAAAATCAAAGTTGCTAACGGGGGCTAAAACGACAATTTCTTTTTTTCCCCTCTACCTTCTTCTGTTTTCTTCTCACCTGAAGAAGATACGATACGATTAATAGACATATGACAGAATTCTATTTCTATACAGGGCCTCCCACGTATAAATAAAATTTGTCATAGATAAAATAAATGATGAAAAGATACGAGTATAATTTCCGTTTTTATCGGGATCAGTGAGAACTACTGGAAAAACAGAGGAGTAAGGAAACAAAAAAAAAAAAAAAGAGGAAGAAAATGTCAAGGGCTAAATATGAGGGAACATTTATCCCGACCTGCTAATAGATTCCCCCCCATATATATAAGTTGCAGGAAAACTAGCAGGGCGTTGTAAGGAGTACGTCCTTTTGGGCGACGTCGAGCGCCTATCTCGGGATGAATGTCCCTAAGGTTTCTCGACCTTCCCTCCCCTCCCTTTTTCCTTCCCCCTGCCACCGAGCGAGGCGGTTCTTCATAACGGGAACGAAAATATTATGGGAAAAGGAAAGAAGAAAAAAGGACGAGTAAAAGTTAGGGGGTGAAGATTCAAGAAAGCCAAAGAGACGAATGGACGAGATAAGGCGTCGCGACAATCTGCGTGTCTAAGGTGGCAATCAGGAAATTCTCTTGATATTTTTCCGACCCGGATTTCCTTCAGGATCTACACAACGTATATAGGTATACACATGTGCATATAAGTTTGGTAGATGGAAAGGGACGAAACGACCAAAGACAAATAACCCCCTCGCAACGCGTATAGTCTATACACAGACGCCAAACAAGATCGGAGGTCTTTCCCTGCCCAACGAACGTAACACATTAATCTGTATCAACCGATTCCATCAATATTTAATTGCAATCTCATCCCTTCTAAGTCCATATCCAACATGTTTCTTTTCGTTTTTTTTTTTTCTTCTTCTTACTTTCCCTGTACATCTAACAATATGCTTCATAAATTAATTTAGTGTCACCTAAAATCACACGCGTAGTGTTTCGTGTTTCAAAATCCCGTCTACATATTTTGTGAGGGGGAAAAAAAAAAAAAAATTCAAAGAAAAAAATAATTCGAGCATCTGAACAATTTGATTCTTTCTTTTTCCTTTTTCTTCAGATTTTCTTTTCGCGTTACACTTGGACCGTGACAAGTTGTCTGTCCAGTGATGAGGTACGTATATACCTACACCTATACGTATGTACTGAGGGTATACGTGTGTATACATATATATAATGTATGCGGTGTGATGTGAAGGTGACCCCGTTTCTTTCGCACAAATATTTACGTATACGAGTTTGACGTCGTGCGTCACTGTGGCAGCAGCAGTAGCAGCGGCAACGGATTATACAGCTCTGTTACACTTTACTTCCGTCGTCGCTCGCGGTGCTTTTTGAAAATCATTTTTCCTGAAAGATTTATACACATTTCCAACACATCGTTTTATACAGTACATGTTTGTGAATGCCAAGAATATCGTCATCCATTTAGAATTTAAAAGAAATTGAAAAATTAACTCCGCATAGATGACATTCTCACGATACATTTTTTGTTTCTTCTATTTTCCCCCTGACATAGGGTATATCGACGATCTATTTCCGGTGCACGCCAAAAATATCCGACGTCCATTCAAAATATTTTATGATGATAGAAAAATTAAAAAAAAAAAAAAAAAAACGAAAATTTCAAAAATTATTTTTAGATATTATATTGTTTTATTTTTATTCAATGACCCATCACCACCGAAGCGTGCCGCGGTAACCAGATGTGAGAGAATGTATATAAGTGGGAAATTGATGCGTGGAATTTTATTTCTCTCTGTTTTTTTTTTCATTTTTTTTAGTTGATCGTGCTTCGGCGTGGGTTAAAATGAATTGCACATTTTTTGCTCTGAGGAAGGAGAGTGCACGATATGGCCGGATTTACATTTATAAGAATAAGTACGGTAAAGTTTACGGAAGACGCCAGCGTCGCGACGACGTCCCGACGCTTTTAGTATATGGTGTAGCTGGGTGACTGCACATCAGGGAGAAAGAGGAAGATGGGACGCGTCAGTATCTTCTACGGAGGTACCCGCGTTGCATGCGGGTGTTAGCGCGTGGCTAGTGCCAGAAAGGTAAACATTTAAGGGGGACGCTAGCTGGCGTCGTAAAGCGCCGCGGCGCCTCACTGTTTACACCGCGACGTCGCGGCCCACCAACGCCGCGCCGCGTCTCGGTTAGATCGCGAGCTCACAAATTTCTATACACACCCCCTTCCTCCCTGCCCCGATGACATTTCACATTTTATACTCATCTCGGATCTGCGTGTGAATATGTGTAGTTGAACCGTGACTTAAGATTTGGGTTTCTTCTTTCTTTTCCTTTTTCTTTTTTTTTTTTCTCAATTTCATATTTGAAACAGTGACGATATTCCGTACGGACAAGAGAGAAAATACAACTGCACGTTCGAGGACCGCGTGCGGTTCTATCAAACATCTGCGTTTCCATCTGCGCGCTTGTAATTTTGACTGGTGCAGAGCCCGAAGCCTTCCAGAGTATGGAGCGAAGGCAGCTGAAGGAGAAAATCCCCTTCGACATCATGAAGACGTCCTTTTCTTTTTTATTTGTTCTTTTTTTTTTTTATTTAGAGGAACGATATGAGCATAGAGAAGTTGGCAGAGATAGAGCAGAGAATAACGAAAGAAAGAGAAAGAAGGCTACGTTGTGCCGGGGTCATTTAGCGCAGTAGCAGCCCCTGGAGCGTCCCTTATGGGCGTCCATGGTATTCTCTGGCATTATACATCCCATTTTTCCTTCACTCCCGCTAATACAAAACTTCGTAAATCATTTGAACCGTAGTTAAAAGGCGACGTACAACTCACCCCTCCGTTAATAAACACCGCTTAAACTATAAATTACTAATAGAAGGGTGGCGCGCGCGCGACGTCTTTGTTCTTTCGTTTTCACGCACATAATACATACACATTCATTTTTTCCCTACGTACCGCGAATGGTTAACGAGATCCAAAAGTTTCCGACCAATAAGAAACCTGCGAGTTCGAATGACGTCTAGCTGTGAAAATAGGTATATGTATAGGTGTCAAATCCCGGGGGGGTCCAAAAAAGAAAACGAATATACCCATTAAAAAATAGGGGGTTGCAGCCTTTTAAAGCCAAAAACACAAACCTATTTGTTCTAATACGAAACCGATGCCATGGATGATATATATCACGTTTATATATGAACGTAAATCCGTGCCACGAGCGTGATTCATTTTTTCTTTTTTTAATTATAATATAAACGCCTTATTTAATGCACATCAATTTATCTTCCCTCAACTTTTCAAAAATCGCCTATATTCCTTGTCATCAACAAAAAAACAAAAAAAAAATGGCCATAAGAAGTTTTTAATTTCAAATATCAATTCGCGAGTAGTTGTTTTCTCGTGCATTCGTTGCATTCACTGTTACAAGCAAATAAACGACTTGAAAAAAATGTTGAAAAAAAAAGGAACGATTCGACGGATTCCGTGACAGCAGCGGTGCGGGGTGAGAGACGGATAAATAAAATATCGAGGGATATAGACACACATATCGGTGACTGACGTAGAGGCAAATGAAAAATGCGGAGTCTGGCGATCAATGTAAATATATTCATGACGTGGGGTGGATGAGGATGAGAATGAGGAGTGGAAGTATGAGGAGGAAAAAAGAGACAAGAAAAATAAAAGAAGAAAGAGAGGGAGAAAAAAAGGGGGATGTAGGGGGTTGCACAGCAGATATATCATGGGGTCGTCGAGGACCCGATGGCACTTGGACCAAACATAACTCACTCTTTGGCAGCTCATTACAATTTAAAAAGGCCTTTGTCAGTATATTACTCAAGATTTTTCTTCAGACTCGACCGCACCACCCCATCGTACACGTATGGGTATATATAACGTAATATATCTTCTAATAAAGAGTCAGAAAAAAAAAACTTCAAAACTAACACACGCGACATATCGACCGCGTTATCATAATCAACGATGCGCGACACGCAATTGACAACGTTAAAAAACAGAAAAAAAAAAATGATAGATTCGTTGGTTTTGACGTCCTATTTTTCATTTTACTATTCCCGCGAAGCTGTGAAGTAAATTTTATATGTATAATTGCGACGGCATGATCCTAATTTTTTTTGTGGGTTACGTCCTTTTGGTTCACAGCCCCTGATATAATTATAGTATACGACAGGTGCTCGCGAGCGAAAGGATATTTGACCGTTACAAAGATCTTCCTTGTTTTTTATATCGTTTCATGTTTTTTATTTTTTTCGTTTTTTAAAGTCGGTTCTGATTGTCACACCGTTCTTACGATACGGGATAAAGGTATAAAAGGTAATTGGCCGAATCACCGGCGTTAGAAGGATCCATACGTGCTATCTAGGTTGTAAGTCCAGCGATTTTCCTTTCGACGCGGTCAATCAAATAATCGTAATTCTACCGCGTCGAGAAATTCTATACATATACGTACACCTATGTAATACACAATCAGATTAGAAAATTCTCTATCCTTAGGTATATGATATATGTATGTACAACTTTTTTTCCGAACGTATTTATTACATCTCTGCAATACAGATAATCGTTCTTCATATAAGATCTGCGATGATCTTTCGACGCTTTTTCGAACTCACCTTATATACAATAAAATTATACATATACCGCATTACATATGTATATGTTCTTTGAAGGCACCTTAACTCATCTATATAGATATATACACAATATTTATTTATTTTTTTCAAAGGCTTAATTCCATCAGATTCGAAAGGTCTTAAAACCCTTTGAAAAAACGGGCGTGCTGCGCGCTTTTTACACATACATATACTATAGATGTACATAAATATGTATGTATATACGAATAATAAAATTAGTTCCGATGATTTTGTCTAGAAGGTACAAAAAAAGCACAGTACATAAGCGCATCGGCTCCCTGTCTCTGGATTTTTTTTTTTGTGTTTTAGAATTTTTTTTCTTCTCATCTTTTAGAGCCCATCCCTTCTACCCGATAAAACGGAGTCATTCATCTGTACGGCAAATTATAAGATTAGTTCCCACAGAATTCTGAAGTTCCCACAGCGACGATTTGGAATTATTATCCCGTAGTAAATTATATTCTGCTACCGTCCGACGTGACGTTAGATACCTACTTTGCGTTAGATTTGTATTCACACTTGTTTAACTCGAGATACATAACTCATTACAATTCCGGGAATATTTAATTGTGTTTTACATCGATACGTTTCGTTCGAATGAACCCACTGCGCTCTATTCGAACGGCTTATTTCAATACAGATCTATTTGAGACGCGACTATATGCCTGAGCAGATAATCTTTGTGTGAATAATCGACGGGGGTTCAGACAAATTCGATGGATCTTTGACCAAACCAAAGCAAAACCTAATTAATACGGACGTGAAAAATTTTACAATAAAATTACCGATCGATCGGCCGTGCATGCGATGCAATTGAGCTAATTTTATACCCATGTATACGCTTACCGTACTGATCCAATCTATTCTTATTTTTTAACCGTTAGATACAACGGAATTATTTGAACGGAATGTACAATAAATTAACCCGCACTGCTGATTTTTTTTTTGTTTTCAATTGATTCAGGCATAATGAGAACGGTCACGAAAAATCCGCTGCATAAGAATCAAATTTTGTTTTTACACCTGTTTTTTGGATTTTTCATTATTAATCTGTTACTACGGGAAGAGAATTTGTCCTGAGAAAATTTCCGAAAAATTTTTAGTATCGGAAAAGTAAATTATCTATGTAGAATTTTGAAGTCCGTATGAAGAGAAGAAAAGGTTCGTTGAAATTCATCACATCTGATAAAATAAATTGAAAAAAAAGACACAAAACTTAACATCCGAAAATCTCAAAAAATACTCTTCACCGAGTGTGTTAAGAAAATTCAGTCAGTCAAAAAATCATCAATCAGAATCTCACTGTCCCGAGAAAAAAAAGAACTTAAAAAAAAATCTGTAACTCGTCCGGTTTCAAGTTCAAAAACATATGGTCGGTTAAAAATCGAAAGTCTATTAAAAAACGTTCGAAGGTAATTTTCTGCACCTCAAACCGTGAGTACGAAACTGAAAATTTTAATTACAAGGGTAGTTACGAGCCGCGTTTTGGTGAAAAAAAAAGTAGAAAATAAAAAACGAAAAGAGGATAAAGCGACAGTATATACTGTGCGGTGGCGCAAAAATATGAAAAACAAAAAAAAAAAATGAAGAATAAAAAATAAAAAATCGTTCAGTATCGTCACGGTTGTCCCATGAGACGTGCCTCGGAAATTGATATGTATTCCGCAGTGCGGAGAGGAGTAGCTAGGTATGTATATATGTATATATATGTGTATATATCTACCTACATAGAACATCGGCGAGCGCTCCAATCTATCGTTGGTCAAGCGAGCAGAATTTTAAGCGTGCGATATGGGGGCCAATATCGATATATACATAAACATGTAGATACACGTATATACAATAGCATGCATATATGTATCGGGATATGCTGTAACATTCTAAAACTTACGACCGCATAAAGTCTGAGGTCTTACCGCTTGCGTTGGACGTATTATAGTTGGCGTTCTCCGCGGTGTGGTAGAAAAAACCTGGTACGTTACACGTACGTCGTACATTCGTGTGTTGGTAAAACCCAGAGGGACGGCGCGTGGTCATCGTTGGAAAATTGAATTTTGTCCCTCAGGATTCACCGGATGAGGTATGCTGACATTCGGGAAATTTGCCTTCACCGCGGTGTAATCGCGAGCTTTATTTCGTTTTTTTTTTTTCCCCCTTTCTCTTTTCTCTCCTTTTTATCGCTATCCGTTGTAATCGAGGTTCGCGATATAATTCATACGTACAATATTTACGGTTCGGTTGAGAATTATTATACATATACATGAAGATTTAAAATTCGGGAAAGAAAACAAAATAACTAAGAAATTATTTCAAAAAGATACAAACGCATATCTGAATGTGGATAATAAGAATGAATCAAAAAATCTACTCACCGTGAGGAACCCATCCGTGATGACATTTGTCGCAGTATCTTAAATGACGTTTTCCAGGGGTGAAGGAATCGCAGGAACACCCATTCACCGTACACCTGATGGACTAAAATCAAAAAAATTAATATTCTAGAATTGATAGAAGAAAAAAAAAAATTTATCTTCGGAACAAAATTGATGCAATCAGGTCGAAAAAGCTCCAAAAAATTAAGTCAAGTTTGCCTTCCCCATGTTCTACGGTATTTTGTTTCCTATAGAAAATATTATACGTAGGTATATGTTAAGGGGTTGATTTTGTACATAGAGAAATGTATTGTACATGTTATAAATATGTATATAATAAATGTATGTATATGTATCGGCATGGTTTGAGTATATATTTTTGAGTGACCGTTTGGCATAACGCCACCCTTGAGGGTCAGTAAAAGATGGGGTTGTCGGATTTTTAAGGAACCGTAGAATATTTTTACCCTTCGGTCGAAAATTAATCCCATGGGGATCCGCTGTTAGACGATATCGTATAAGGGAAGGCGGATAAATCGAAAAAGATGAAAAAAAAATCGTATAAAAAAAGAGTAAAAATAAAAAATGAAAAACCGTACGAATTCGCATGTATAGATTGTTCATATGCAGTACATCGTACATGTGAACATTATATACACTGACCACACACACGCGTACGGTTATAAATATTTACCCTTAATACCCGTGTTATAAATAACGAAATTGGGCCAATGGGACACCATATTATACCTCCTGGAATCGAAATCTGCGAAAATACCAGGTAGCACTTCCAAAAACCAAAAATAAAAAACGTAAAAACCAAAATATATTATACAAATGCTGAGAATTGTTTGTCAAGCATTTGTAGTCTCATCGAATTCAGCAAGTTTTTCAATGAATTTTTCACTCTGTCCCGTATTTTTTTATTTTTATTTTTTCGAATTTTCTACCCGCAATCCATAAATTTCATTCAAAGCGCTACGATAATTACCGTTATAGTATATAAATTTTAATTTACGTCAGTTAGTCCGTTATACATACGTATATGTATATGAAAAATACTTCGCGTTGTTTCGTTCCGTCCATGTAAATGTAAAGCAGTAAATAACTGATCTTCTATAAGAATGCCTTTCCCTTTTTTTCATGTTCTTTTTTCTCTCTGTCTCACAGTTTCTAAACCTTGAAACGTGTTGTACGAAAAAAGAATCCCTCTGCCCCTTTCCCTAAAGACTGTGGGATGAAGAAAAAAAGGAAAAAATTAATAACAAGAAGAAAGAAAAAAAAAGAACCACGCGCAGACACGCGCGTATGAAATGTGCACACTGCAGCTAATATCACTTTATAATCTGTCGCCCTATAAAGGGCCGTTCATCGTTTGTTTTGAATAAATTACCTACAGCGAAGAAGTTAATAAAAGTATTAAGTATATTACATACATATATATAGGTAAATATGTGTACGTGTGAGCACATACAATATGACTGTATATAGCTCATATATGTGAAGAAAAAAAGCTTTCTTTTATATACGTACACAACGTATACCTACCAACAGACTTCCTACCGGGTTAGGGCTGAAAATTTTTTTACGACCAAATATTTTCCCCGTTGATATTTCGAGGTTGGCACATGCACGAGACGCTACTGTCTATATAAAGACACATGGCTTGTTATGCTGCAGCTCTTGCTCTGCATTGGGGGTCCCGTATAAGCAAAGTTCATTTGTCTTTATATTAACACCGTGACTTCACCAACCCCCTAACGAAAAAGAGACAAAAAAGAAAGGAAACGAAAAGAAGGAAGAAATGGAGCTAAAAAATGAAGACGCGACAGACTCCGTGCAGCCACCCTTATTACGTATATATGTACGGTATACCCATGTTTGCGTTCGCTATAAAAACCAAAAATGAAAAAGTATATGAAAAATCAATTTTTCTTACTTCTTTTTCTGCACTAAATATTTTTAGAAATACATTCGACTTCTTTACGCGAGGACGATAATTTGCCATTTATTTTTTTATACCCATAAAGCGTTTCGTTTCTAAAATTTATTTGTCTTCTAATTTTTCTATCTTAATTTACAGCTATCACTTTTATGCATAACGTACATTATATATACGTCGCACATCCGATATTTTTGTCTACACAGAATTGGGAACAAAAAAAAAAGGAATTAGATAAAAAGAGAGAAAAGAGGGAGATAGAAAACGGGGGTTGATACCATTTCTTTTTTCGCAGGGGTTCGAGAGAAACGTGGTTGGGTTAGCATACGGCTTGACTTACCGCCCCTGCGGGTCTCGTCCGTCATATTTTCTTGCTTCTTCTTCTTCCTCATGTTTTTTTCTTTTCGTTTTTGGTTTCTTATTTTTTACTTGTTCTGTTCTTTTTCCACTCGTCGCGTATATCGCATGTGCAACGCCTCGAACCTTTTCTTTTTCTATATTTTCCAATATTCTGTCGCTACGCTTTATACATATAATAGGACGATATCCGTATTGCACGTGTGCGAACTATACATCCGCCACGCGTACCGGTTTGTTGTAGCAGAAAATTTTTTGGCGCGACGATACGGACATACATCATACATAAGTATGATTTTTTTCGGTTTCTTTTATTTCTCTTCGTTGCGTCGTTCGAGGGACGACAAATACAAAAAAATTTTGTGCAGTTCATGGGGATCTGTGTACATAATATACGTGTACCGCGTATATGGTGGGTGAAGTAGAAGTTAATTCCGGTACATTTAAAAAGGTTTTCCAGCTATAAGATGCAGTCATATTTTGAACGAATGGGGATATATTTCATGAAAATTGCCATTGTGGTCGCGACAATATGCTAAACAGTTTCTATACGGGCGGGTGGCAGTTAGCATTTCATTAAGGGTAAATATATGGCCTTTACATATATGTATACACGATATAAACTACGTGAAGTATATGGGGAGATGGGAAAACCCATATCGTTATGTGTAGAATGAAATTATATTGTTATAGAATGCGAAATTGCTACGCGGGCGCTGAAGGAAAAGAGTAAGATCCAGGAAAAGAAAAACTATAAGACGCGTCAAAGTATTGAAAAAACAAAAGAACAAATAAATAAATAGGACACCCAGTGGGCAATTTGGATGATTTTTTTGACATTTTTTCCAAATTTCTATGATTGGGTCCGCCATGACGAGGAGATATACGAAGAAAGAAAAAAATCGGGCACCGACTCGATCGTTGTAAATTTTTGATAAATTGAAGCATCTGCTGAAAACTTGATCGTTACGGTCGCGCAAGGTGCAGCGTCGCATCGGCGCTGTCCCGATCATATGTAGGGTACGTTGGGTCTGGGGATCTCAAGGATCCGTTACACGGTCTCGCCATTGTTTCCCTTCTGAACCCCACAGCCCATGGTGGTTGAAAAATTTTCGTTCCAAACCTGCCGCGAAAGGTCCTAATAAGAGCCGTTTTCTGACCATTTGCCGAATAGCTGCATCGCTCTTTTATATAACCCAACGCAGAAAGAACGAAAAAGCAAACGAACGAGACGGCCTGCGGGCCAAATTGGGCGGGACAATTGATCAAAGGACGACTACGTAGTGTTCCTTGGATCAGGAATTCGAATGGGATGTAGACGAAACCCCCTCGTGCCCAAAAACCATCGTCACCGCGCGCGCGTCCTTTCCAACCAGCTCTTTGTATTTCACCGATCGTTTAAAGGGGCGAGAAAATTCCCGGGGGAAAGAAAGGACGGAGGGTAGGTCCTTCACCCTGTCAAATTATCAGAAATAAAAGACAGAATCAAATTTTTCTTCACCGCGTATAGGGTAGCAAATTATCTATCGCATTTTTTAGCCATAAGAATAACATTTCTTCCTCCGACTCGAGTCACAGGACTTTTGAAATTCGGATTCAATCCTCCCTTTGTTTTTTCCTTCCCGTTATCATTTTGTACACAATATATATTCAGCTATATGGGTGCGTTTGCTTTACCAAAATGACTGGGCATTTTAATCCACTATACACAAAGTATGTTTTCATCTATCGTCCCTTTTCATCGGCAATTTCCGATGAGTCGCCCGTTTTACGTGAAGGGATAAAAGATATATAGATAGAATCGATAGGCATATTGTCTATAGTAAGTTCGAACTTTCCCTATTAACGCCGAGGGTTAACTTTTCATCGTGACTGCCACACCTCGTCATATTCGCCCAACAAATACACGTGTACGTGCACACCCATATAAACGTACAAACTAATAAAAATCAAGCATAGCACATGCAACAATCTGGTAATAGAGTTTCCATTTCTTCAACAACCGAAACAAACGCAAGGAAATGTACACTGTTAAAAATTTCTATGGTGAATTTACTAAATTGTGTTGGAAGTTTTATTCAGATACCGTTCAGTAAATTTACTTTACCATGTACAAGTAATATTTAAATACACAACTTTTGAATTCACTTTTCATTTTAGTGAAATTACCAAACATCGATGCAGCAAATTCAGTAAATTAAAGAGCATTTTTCAATTCTTGATTAGCGAATTCGAATCAAAAATGTATTGTAATTTTGGTGGCAGTCTATCAAAATTACTACACCGGTTGAGTGACTTTCTTGAAAACGTATATTAACAATTCACAATTAACAAAAACCATTAAAAAATACATCAGCAACGATTTTTTCAGAATTTTCATGGGGTTTTTCGACGAGTTAATCGCTTATAGATCATATATATGAGATGAAAAACGCTTTTCGAATTGTATCCAAATTGTCCTACCCGAGATACGAACCGTCGTCGTTCGAATTACTAATCGCACGCCCTACCTATTACGCCAAGCTACCTTAGAAAAGATGTTAATGTTATGTGGTTTATAATACGACAAATGTTCGATTTCGTCGAAAGAGTTAACTGATAAAAGCCCACCAATTCGATAAATTCAGAATTTTTTCGATCAACACAATTAATTAATAATTAATCCAGAAGTGTATTCCCTACACAATAATAGTAAATTTCAAAAACCCTTCAGTAATTTTAGTAGCAGTTATGTGAAATTCCTAAATGTATGGCGAAATTGAAATTCACCAACGTTATTTTAGTATTTGGTTCCAGAAAATTATGAATGAAAAAGCAAAATTAAAAGCCATGTGTAGCAATCCATTTTGCTACACTAAATTTCTTTATTCCATGGACTGTAACCGAATTTTCGTGGACATATAATCGGTAAATTTCCCACAAAGTTTAGCGAAATCCAAATATTATGTAGCGAAATCACAAATTTTTCCATTGTTACTGTACAGTTTAGTAAATTTAAAATACGCTTTTGTATTTTCTTATCCAATTCAGTAGAATTACAAAAAATTATTGCAAATTTGAGAAAAATGCACAGTAAATCCACTTTTCTCTGTCGAATTTGTAATTTTACAAAACTTTCGTGTAGCAAATGTATAGTGAATTCGCAAACATTTTTAACAGTGTATATAAACTTAACTAAATACAACCATATCAAAACAAAATTACAACCGAGACACTCAACGGCAACACTTAGAAAAATTAAGTGACACACGCGAACGTTATTTCCACGGTTCTGGTCTCACACGCTTTTTGTTATTATTATTATTATTATCATCACCATCACGCGACAATGGAAACGAACAACCCTATATAATATGGACTGCGGTAAACATTATGTTAGAAAGTTTAAATAGTTTCTATAAGGTTTTCGAAGCTTGTTCACCGGGTGTGTATAATATTGGGATGGTTTATAACGTTGATGGCTTCTTGACACGCGTGACAAACTTTTGGAAAACTATAATATTACATCGCTAAAATTCATCGTTTGAGTTTGTTCGAGTGCCCCAAATAAACCAAATTGTTTCTTGGGTTTTTGTTTCGTTTTTTTTTTTCTTTGATTTATCAATAATTTATTTCCACATCAAGTATGTATAACACCATTTTGCGCAATCCGCGAAATGAAATAGAAAAAAAGAATGTCTGGTATATCCTATAAACAATTAGGGCGGGAAGGGATTCTTTCTTTTTCCTTTTTTTTTTAGAGCGTCGAAAATGTGGAGAACGTTTGTGGTCGGTCTAATGAAGAAATGTTATTCGCGGGTACGAAGATATCACAAATACATATAGGTTATGTGGTTGATACGTGAAATGATCAAGTGTTCCGAGGTCGCTGATAAAGGGGGGCAATTTTATGCCTGCAGTTGAGAATAATATTACTTATATACGTGGGCGTGAACTTTATGTGATGTATATTGTATATTAATAATGGTTGTACATAAGCGTACATAGTATATATACGAAGCAATTTTTCGTGCTAACGAGGGTGCGACGCGAGTGACTGCGTGTCAAGATTGTGTCTCGAACGATTATTTATTCTTTTATTTTTATCCTTTGACTCCTGTTGTTTTTCTCTTTTTTTTTTTTTTTAATTCTTTATGTTTTTTTTATCTCGGTTACTTTCTCTCTTCTAAAGAGGCGCGGAGTAGTGGGCGTCGATAATGGAAAGAAAGGAATTGTTAACTCGTGATACATAATGGGGTAGGGTGTATAAAACGAGAGGAGACCCTGCAGTCGCTAATAAATAGGGGGATGGACACACCGAGAGGACTAGATACCATAATGACGGTGATGGGGATTTCTCGTGTCAAACGATCGTGCGGTAGACGCCATATAGACGAAGAGACGAAGGAGTGTCCGGAAAAGAGATCCCCGGACTATCAATACCAACCTGAATTTGACGGAGGTATCGATCACCCCTCATTCTATGCACACACATTCCTTGGACGGGGAAATAAAATCATCAACTTTAATCAACTTTGATGAATTAACTTTTGTGCACTGAAGAGCACGGATTATAATGCACCATTCGTGTATATGACTACTGAAATTCAATGACGAGGTATAAATGAGGTTTAAAATTAGACGAATCAAAAATTTCCCCCAAAATTCTCACCTAATCGTCGTTTCACGACGATCGAGTTATTCGTTAAAAGTTTTCGGTACGCAGTTAGATGAGTAGGGACGAAAAAAAAAATGGTACAGATTTCGGAAAAACAGCATTTGATCAGCTATTGATTGGGTTGGTTTATTATCGGAGGAGGAAAAAATTTCGCATTTTATAAATTAATTTCAATACGAATGGCAATTTCTTAAACAGTATTCAGGTTATGATTCTTCAGCAGGTATCCGGTCGTTCGGTTTCGCGGTGTGTTGGAAAGGAGCGAACAAGTTTGTCGTAAGTTATATGTGTATAGGTATACGAATAATACTTTAGTCCCGAAGTAAGAAAAAGTGGACGACCATAATCGAGCGATATATACGATTTACAGAACATGACGTTTCGGAAACATGAAACGATATGAAGTTGAGTTCTGCAGAAAACTCGGCGCAGTCTGGAGAATTCGGTCCCAGATTTCACACCGATGATCCTTTCGGCTTGGCACGATCATCGATATAATCCTTATGGGTACGCCGAGTGTATACATATACGTGCAGGAATACACCCCGTTCCTATATCCATGTATGTTACGGTACACCATAGAATTTTTTTCCATTTTTTCTTTTCTTTCCTCTTCTTATTTTTTTGACCGCGTCCTGGACGCGATCGGTTCTCGGGCGTGAACCGCGCGCGGACTCGAAGAACGCCGATGTATGATATATCGGCTCGTAAAAAACCTCGCGGGATAAAATATCTCCGCAGGATCTCAGGGCGAAGGTCGCTGGTCTGTATCGCCTGCTGCATCGCCGAAAGGGCCTTTAACTTGCGCCGAACCGGCATTTGCTTCAAGCATTATATGTACACCAGAGTATCTCAAGACCAAAAGATACCAAAAGATTATTATACTATGCGAGGTGCGAACAATGTTAACAAGTCGCGTATTTTATACCGGGTACATAAGGTATTACAGATACAGATATATAGCTTGTGTTTTCGTTTAAAATCGTCTGCTCAACAGCGGTCTCAGTGGTGCTCCTCTTCTCTTTACTCACATCATGACAGCCAAAAAAAAAAAAAATACTTCTTCAGATGAAGAATTCAAGGATATTCATAGCCAAAAAGCACCGTGCTGAAAAGGCTCGTCATGGTTTGATGGGTTGTAAAACCGATAAAAAGTAAACTGTAATTTAACACAAAATGAGTGGCTTTCCGAAATCAGGTCAATTTAAATTGGAAAGTTTGCAATTGAAGTGTTTTTTCATTTTCTCACTTTTACAGGTCCACTTTTGGATTTTCGTTTTGACCGGTTAAGCAGCAGTATTTGCTTCTTTTTGTTTTTCGTTTTCTTACTTTTGAATGTGGGCCTTCGGACTCTAGTAAAACACGTCCCTTATTGCCATTCAAAGGAGTTCGGCAAACGTATTTGGTATATAAAAGATGGGCGGGTAAAGAGGGAGTAGTCACAGAACGTCGGGGATTCGAGGGTACGGGTTAAAAGGGTGAAACATAGGGTGGATGGGTGATATAGAGTATGGAGGTGAAACAGCAAAGGGTTCGGGTTCGGACTCGAATGAAGCGAACGATCGAGCTAAACTTGAGGCTATACCGGAGGAGGGCGGTCGCCCTCGGCCAGGAACGGCGTATTGATCTGGAGGCGGAGGCGGCAGCGGCGGCGGTGGTCATCCGGCCGCTAATTAAATGCCAATCGCCAACCTCCCTCATCCTCTTCGGCAACCTTCCACCCTCTGTTCTACACTCGATTCCAACCCTCCACTTGCCTTGTGCTGGACTTTTGCGATCACCTCCCTCTTCCCTCTTCCCACCCCCCACCCCCCACCCTGTCCCACTCCCTCCACTTACTTCTCTTCCCATTTTCACCCCCGCTACATCCTCCTGCCCCCAACTCCCTGCAACCGACATCCTTTGCCCGGGAAAAACGTTATTCCATCGGATGGGTACATACCAACCTCCGATGCTTCGAGAACCTATACATTGGCATATGTATCATGTACATGGGGTCCTCGGGGATGAGAATTTATTTTTTATTTTCAACCAAGTTATGTTCTTTTTTTTTCATATTGGGGTGAGATTGATTTTATGGTTTGTCTTTCGAATTTGTGAGTTTTAATGAGAACGAGTTCGTTGTATCGTGCGATGGTTGATTCGTTGTTACATTCCTTTTTTTTCGTTTTTTTTTCAATGGGTGGGAATACAAGCAGTCCAATATTCAAGAGTCAGGAAGAAAAGTAAAACGTCCGTCATATTGTTCGGTACGTTTCCCAATAAAGATTAACACTTTGATATACCGATAGCTTAGACCGGATTGTTGGCTACCTACCCATTTTTATCTTTCTTCTTTTTTTTTTTTTTTTATTTCATTTTTTCTTCCACGTTTTTCTTCCGCCCTGCACGGCGAAGACGTCGGCAGGGGTTCGTGAGTTCGAAAGGAAGCGAAGAAAGGCCAGTTGATTGACTTCCCACGGGACTCTCTCTTACTACTCTTTCCTCTTTTTCTCATCCTTTACTTTTACTTCTCCTTCTTCCAGAGTCTACAGCTGATCCCTCTCGGCTATCTTAGCTCTCAACCCCTTGGTTGAAAGAGCATAGCACTCCCGGGCACTCCCGGGCACTTTTGGCACGTGACTGGCTTACTCTACTGCTGATGCTCCTTCCTGATGCTGCTTTTGCCTTTAACCGGGTCCTTCGGTAAATCAGGAGTCGCGGAAATCTTTTAAGGGACCGTCTTCCCTACGGAAACTTTTATACCAGATAGCCAAGATTCTTTTCGCGGTTGGACCTATCTTCAAATCCCTTTTTCCAGAGCCATCGGTTGCACCGGTCGAACCATGTTTTGACATCTTAATATTTGGTAATGTCATGAATTTCTAAATTTCATTGTTTTTTCTGGTTTTTCATTAAATGAAAAATTAGGATTGGTTTGTGACCCCGCGGCTTCTGGTACTTGAAATTCTCCGTTGGATGGTTCATAACTACAACCCCCTTCTTAGTCGCGAAGCGCGTGTTAATTGGCGCGGAAGTAATTAAGAGATGGCCTCTGCATCCCCTGATTTTCCCTTTCACCCTCCCACCTTTAGCCATTGCTAACGAGCAGAGCTGTTTCTCCTGCCCCAAGAGATGGCAGCGTTGTGATTAATAACAAACTCCACCACAACCGAATCAGAAAGGAATACCCACAAATGCAAACTAGAAAAAAACCGAAAGTATGAAAAAGTGAAAAAGTGGCAATATTTCTAGCGCTGTGTCTTCATTTTGAGTCCAACGCCAAGAATAGATGACGAAAGATTGATTTCTGGAGATATTTGAAATGGAATTCAGAGCTCGAAATATTGCTGCGCAATTTCATTGTACATCGTGCAAAAATTTTTCGCATGATTTTATGATTCTTATTCCCATCCAGGCCTTCTCGATTCGCATCTGTTCGGGTCGTTAAGAGTCAGACGTGTACGTAAACTGTGTATAGTGTTGGTTTGGTAGCTGGGGGCGCCAGGTGTGACCTCCCCGAGACACTAATGACGGCTCACGATATCCGGCGCGGGTTCTTTTGGGGCTACGATGCGCCGTTAGATTGACGGAGAGATTGATACACCTTGTTAAAGGGCGGGACTGATGGGTCGAAAAATATCCCCGGGGTACATAGGCGCGATTTTTTTTAACCAACCCCTCCAAAACCCGCCAACCGCCCCGAGTGACCCTTACACATTAATGAAAAGGGACGGCAAACAAGATGGCGACTGACTCGAGGTAGGAAAAAAAATTTTTTTGAAAAATGGAGACCATGTATCACTCGACCCGCCATCGATTTCAGAAAACTAATTAAGAAAGGACTGTATAACCCTCTCTTATTAGTATAAACAATATGGCTGACCCGTTCAACGGGCCCAATTTTCGGCGTGCATCAAGTTTGAATTTTACGGATGAAGAAATCGGATCGTCTGGTGATTGTTCTTTTTGCTTT
The DNA here is from genome assembly GCA_963932425.1 of Athalia cordata. Taxonomy (NCBI): domain Eukaryota; kingdom Metazoa; phylum Arthropoda; class Insecta; order Hymenoptera; family Athaliidae; genus Athalia; species Athalia cordata. The sequence goes on along the minus strand of OZ010626.1, from coordinate 28,914,271 downwards.
TGATTTTTATTTTGCTTCTCCGCTTTTGATCAATCACTCACCGATGTGCTCGACTAATTACCGACCCTTGAACGTTATTTGCAGACGTGTATCGTTGAATATTTATAAATCCAATGTAAGTGCATCTTTTGGTATATAGCTGCAGCAGTCGATAGATTAATGACCTTGCAATGATGCTCCAAATTTGTGGCTGCACATATCACATTACGGGAAATGACGTTGCTCGATTTTTCAAATAGGTATACTTCCTCTTCCTTTTACCGCTTTTTCATTTCATGGATGCTGCAGAATGACGGTTATATAAGAGCGAAGAGTCGATGTCAGGGATTATCATAACGTCACTGTGTAAGGAGAAGAAGAAGAAGAAGAAGATGTCTGTTCTGTATATATTTACGCTTAGAGTTTGTCGTCATTGAGATGGGGGGTGGTATTATACCATGGATGGGGTGAACTTTGCTCTCCTTTTCCCTTGTATAAACCGCACAGAGTTTGAAGAGTGCGCTCTTTCTTCAACTGCTTCTTCAAGACTCACCTCTTCCTCTTCTTCTTCTTCGTCTTCTTCGTGCTGATCGATTCACCCCCTGAACCGACACGGCCGGTTACAAAGCAGACGTCAAAACATTCGTGAAATATGAGGGTGCGGACTACGCGGTACCGTAGGAAGATCAATTCCCCCGTAGGAAACTGACGAAGCGAGTGCTCGAGGTGGTCGTCATTGTTAAAAGCCCGTAATAGATTATGCATTAAACGTGAAGCAGAATAGAGAGATAGTTCAACAATGGATCAGCTACTTCCAAATCCCGAGGGGACTTAGTCGTCCGTCATTTCTCGCTACTCCAAACTTTCGCCACTGTGGCGCTTCCATTCCAATCCATACATATCAATCTCACATAGTTTGAATACGTCGTGATCCTGAACAGATTAAGACAATTTCTGACTGGCGACGCGTTCTACATAATTAGAAACAATAAAACGAATAAAATGAAACAAAAAAAGCCTCCGCGGGACATCGAAGTATTTATGTATATTCCACGGTCATTTCGAAAGAAAAGAACAAAAAAAAAAAAAGGAATCATATAAATGCTGGACATTATATGGAGCGCGGACATTATAGAGTACCCATATTTCGAAACGTTTCGAAATAGTTTAAAACTGTTTACCATAATAGGTTTTCTCCGCAGACTCCCATACCCAACAATTTGGCAGAGTGTAGTCTAATGTCAACAGATTAGACTGTAATAGTGAAATTACATGTTGTAGCAGTTGATCCAAGTTCACATATGCGGCACGTAGACGAAAAGTTGCTGCTGCTGCTGATGATGATAATGCGGAATATTCGTAATCGCTCTCAAAAAGAATACGCTTTTCTGTTTTTATTTCTCTTTTCATTTTTTTGTTATCCGTGTATAATACTAGGGTTAGGTGTATTATACATCGGACAAGAGGTCAAACGGTTTTATACCCCATACCATACCGTGAAACAGATTATACGAATTATTTTTACGCCGCGCAGAAGGTTTCTCTTTGTAAAAATAATTTTTTTTTTCATCTCCAAACAACCGATAATTGCCGCGAATTAAAATCACCGGTAGATCCACGCCGCCAAAAATCGAAAACAATCGAACGCAAAAAGTGAAGGAGACTATAAAAGTGATGTTCAAAGATCATTGATCATCAAACGTTGCCTAATCGAAATGGAAATAGTGAAAAATGAACGACTGGCAACAGTATGACCTTGTATATTCATTGTCACGGCGGTGCGTCACATCTTGGGTCTCCTCAATTCCCACCTTCTATAGTCTACAGATTGTCTCGACGCAGTTGGCGTTCTTTTCCACTTCCAATAGTCATCACATTCGATTGAAACGCGGCGTGACCTTCGACGAGACATTCGATTATTTCATATTCACGGCGGAAAGGTGAAGACGTTCCATAAACCGAAGACAAACGTAAAATAGGCGACAATTCCTTCGACATTTTTAGACCCTTTCGGTTATCAGATCGCCCCGAAGATTTTTTGACAATCGTATTTCAAATAATTTGTAAAAATACTTCCCCACTGTGTCCAAATCACAATCAAGACTGCGAATTTGAAAACGAAAAGACTGGACAGTTCCACATCGAGTTACTATTGGGAGCTTAGAGATTCCCGAAAATCCTTGAAAATTTTTCAATTACCTTTCACTCATTTCGATCTTTCCAGACTGTGTCTATACACCACTATGCAAATCTTTGGAATTGAAAGAGCAAGAAATGTTCGACAAGCAGTCTATCGGATTCGAATTTCAAGCGTGGTAGAAAACCAGTTGTCATAAGGTCAGGACAACGGTATATAAGACATCCGAAATGACTTTCTTGAATTTTTAACATACCCGATATTAATCGCGTCGCGCGTACTTCCTTCCTCAGATTTTGCGAGGGGGCTTAATATAAACTGTGCACAAGTGATGTCAGCCGCATATTCCCTCATGTATAGGTAGGTACACACCGTCTGTTATGATGGAATTTTCGGAAAGTTCTGATCTCATGGATGGTCCCGTCGCTTGGCAACGGGCTAATTAGCGCTGCCAGCTCTTTTGAGTACCCTTGACGCCACGGGGTTCTCTTCCAGTCAGGACCCCTCGGAGCCCAGTGACACCGTGCAGTACGATACTCGGCAGCAATACACCCTTCAAAACTCAACTGGCAGCAGCTGACGAACTGTTCGTATACGGGCCATTTTACCGCCGTCATCGGGGGAGGGTGGCAAATTATTACTATACAACCGCCATTTTGTATTTAAATCACGGTATACCTATGCGGTATCATTTTTTTGAGTTAAGCCGTACGGTGATGCGTATCTCAGTTGCAAAAAAATATTAAAAAAAACACCAAGAAAAATCTATACACATATATACGTGTAGGGCACAGGTAGGCGGAGTGAAGAGAACAGGTGTAGTTGGGTCGGTCGTAAAGATGCAAATATTGCTGGGTAGGATAAACTCGTCTTTGACTGACAATGTGTGATTGCAAACGGAGCGATGTTATACGAGCGAAGAAAGAGAGAGGAACAGAAAAGGAGACGAAAAGAAAAAAAGAAAAGAAAAGAGAAAACGAAGCGAAACATAGAAACGTTCCTTCGACGTGGAGAAAGAAAGATGAAGCTACCGCTGCAGCAGAAAAGGGCGTGAGGTCAACTTCAAGTGCATATTGTATAAGCCTTAAGGCGTAAGGTGGCGGAGGTTGACCCTTCGGAAGTTGTTCGTGGCGGTGCGTCTTGTTTACTGAACAAACATTTTAGACTTTTACCCTTTTCTGCTTATATACGTTCGAGCAACACAGTTATGCTGTTTTCTCTATTCTCATAAAAATTTGATTCCTGCGAATTTTGGCTATGCAGGAGTAAGCTTAACTTAAAAATCATTGTCTCTCTCGGCATTGGGTTTCTATTTTCGCTAACAATTTTCTATGAATGAACCTTTTTTTCCATCACTTACTATTATTATTATTTTTATTTTAACACGCTTTACTTAGGGGACGCAATATAAATATTCTCTACGTCAATTTTTACACAAAAGCCCATCGGCCAGTTTTTCCCATAAGATACAACCCATTCAAGTACCTCTCCCCCCCCCCCCCCCCACAACAGCCGCGGTTGCAGTCCTTTAAATAAGCAAAGAATTTTTACCCGAGTCACACTGATTTTTTTCTTTTTTCTTTCTCTCCGTTTGCGCGATCATCTTGTACAGTATAGAAGGTTCTTTTACGGATTATTTTTCCGGGTAAAACTAAAGTGTTGTTTTTAAGGGTGCGATTGACACGACAGGTGCACAATGCAGGATCCTCATCATCCTTTTATATACCGATGATTATGCTCAAAATAATGATGATTTTGTTGCAGGTGCAAATTCAAAGTTTATAACTGCATCGTCGGAAACTAATTTTTCTTTTCTTTTTTTATTAAAAAACAAAAAGAAAGAAACTAGACTTTTCATCTCGGTCTGACAATTTCTTGATAGAAAACAGAACAAAAAAAAACTGAACGAGTTTCGCAATCTTGATGGATGAGTATATAACTTCTATTCCACGTACCTAAAATAATCTCGTAGATTATTAGAGAAGAAGAGCTTTTTAAAAACGAGAAAAGAAATGAAATAAAATGAAACAATAAGAAAGCAATTCGTTATTTCGCGCAATCGAGAAATCGTCGCGCAAAATCACCACCTCGCGTGTAATTGGCCAGGATATGAACGATTATATACATATATATATATATGAGATATAGTCAGAAGAAGATCGACGAGGATGACGACGAAGCGGTAATGATAATTAATCAAACCGAGATGGCGTCCTACGCGCCTTATTCTTCGACCTACAACAGCCATATACCAGCGTAATAACCGTACACAAGTTGTGTGTGGTCTCCTACTATAGCAAACGACGAATCGTCAATTTTTCTTAATTTTATTTATTTTTTTCCTTGTCTTTTTTCTTATCAAGTTTTTATATAAGAAAAAAACAAAAATACTGTCGTCGGGTTTTAGTCTTCGATGACTAATAAATTTTTATGTACATACAGGTATTCTTGCACTTTACATAAGAAATATGTAGGTATGTATTGCGATAAAAAAAATGTCAGTATAGGCTATATACCAGTTTCTTTTATTCTTCAATCTTTATCCGGTAATGAACTATTGAAATGAGATTTATGATCGACAAATCGCTAAGCGAGTCACGTTATACATATATTTCTATATATGTACATGTATTTATTTATACATATATATAGACACCACGCGGCAGGAAAATCATGAGGTGGGCATACAGCGCGTTACCGTCGTTTAGATAATCGATAAATTCTCTTGTTTACGATCACAATAAACCAAGCGAGGAAGGTACATAGCTACACATACATGTACATGCGGAATATATATGTATAGTTGTACATATATATATCTATAATATACGAACAGCGTTTGTCTGGTGAACTGACGCTGCCGCGGGGATAACTTGCAATGTTGTTGCATCATCATAATCATCATCATATAATGATGATCGTCATCTTGGAATTCAATTTGCAGGACGATAAAAGCAAAAGGTACCGTTGAGCAACGCGACGTACCTTTTACCTATACTTTTACACAAACGCACACGTATACGTCTACGTTACGTATATACATACCCACCTATATATCTGCTGCTAGAAGAGACACTCGTAAAATTATACGCGGTTAATTACCGTGACAACACGAGAACGTTTCGCGTTTTATATACGTATATACCTATACCTTGTACAATATTTATATGTACACGTATGTACGCACGTGTATATCTGTACATATGTACCTCGAGGGTATCACCTTGCCGCGAGGATCGACTCGAACTTATACATACATAAGCTGCTCGTTTTAAAAGTTGTAGAAAAATTATTGACAACTTTGCCCTCGCGTACATGAGAAACGATTAATAAATATTAATATAAATATTAATATTAAAATTTCTGATTAAAAATTCAAGGGATAATTTTTGAACCGTATCAAGCGTGTCTCTATATTGTAACATGATGGATCGAATTTGTTGTTTTTTAACGATGATAACTCATGAGAAAACCTGTACCGATCGCCGGATCTCAGATTCGTTAACCGCGGATCGGAAGAAATAAATTCCCGATTTAAGAAACTAAAATTTTCATCTCATAAGAAAATTGCATCGATCCTAGCCGGAATAAATCTCCTGATTTTTGCGAGTTGCGATCGATTTACTTACACCGAAAATTCTAAAAAAGAAAAAGAAAAATTATTTCGATCGCTCTTGCCGCATCTGCATTAGGTATATATATATAAATATGTATATGTACATAGGTGTATATGATATACATAAGGTCATACCTATAACGGATTGCGTTATCGGATTATTATCGTGTTAACCCAGCTGCCTTCTCTCACAATTCCATAACACGCGTGTTTTACAACATTTTCAAATGCAAAACTGTACACGCCGCTATACTAAAATCGCGTGATCGTCATATGTGGCATGTTAATTAACAATAAGAATACAAAATTTAGCCAGGCGTTAACAGCCCTAATTCTCCCATATCCACTGCAGTTTTCACATCTATCTATTCTCAACGGCGAAATATATGCACGGATTTTATAGTTGAAAATTTATTTTCGAAACAACTTTAATCACTCCTCAGACCACGCACACACCTGCGATATCCAGTTTTAGGCATATTTTTCGAAATTCAAGTTGAAAAAAATAATATACATTCACATTCATAAATTAATCCGAGCAAACTGTCGCCATTTTTGAATAACTTTATTTCTATAACTGCACGTTCTTTTTCAAGTAAGGATTTTCAAACCTGAATATTTCAATCGAACTTTTAATAATTTCGCACTTTTCAGTTTCTGCGATATATCACACGTGAAAACAGGCACGAGTCGAAGGAAGAAAGAAGAAAAAGAAGGAAAAGATTCATCTACTTCAAGTTTCGACTTTGAGTACGGCTGGATCAGGTGGCTAGACAAACAGATTCGTTTAGCGTTTATAAGGTAGGTAAGGTTATATACACAGGTATGTATCTCCAGAGTTGTACATATAAGGGTGAGAGCGAGCCTTTGCCGTTACACGGTGGTCAGCAGCTACCGGTCTGCAATTGGATCCGCAGGACAAACGTCCCGAGTTGACGGTGCTTTGGTGTACATACATTATGTGTATAGGTATATATATACCTTATATTAGCGTATAAACTGGCAACGTGTTCCCCATAGCGCGCGGCACGGGGTTTATTTTCCTGTTACTTCTCGTCGGGGATTAAATATATACACATATATTTCTGTGCGTAAGAAAAAGAAAAAGCGGAATGGAATGGGATGGAAAAAAAAGAGATGAAAACTAAAAAGATGAAATAAAGAAAAAGGACCCGAACCAGCAAAGCCCGGGAGCCCAGGACGCGTTAGCATCCTCGAAGGTGTTAATTGCGCCGGCGACCGGCGCTTCCGATTCTCCAATGAACTGCAGGGGACAGCCATCCAGCTAAATACTTTGGCAAATACCGGTGTCTGCAGCGCAGGGTCGAAAAGATAGAAAATAAAAAATAGAAAATGAATAACAAATAAATAAATAAAATGAAACGAAAAACCGAAAGGATAAAGGAAACTCAAAAAATAAAAAAATAAAAGAATTACAACGTATTGTATACAGGGACTCAATGGAGTCGCACTAACGTTTTATGTAGGATGTTATAAAATATTTTTAACTCTGTTTTGTAATTTGAAAACTTTACATCAAAATTATTGTATAATCGGGTACACTCATAGAGCTTAAGAAATTATTCTCATTCCAACAAAAATTGAGGAAGTTCAGTTTTTATATCATGCAATAAAGAGCATTTTTTTTTTGTCCATCTCATGACGAAACTCCGAATAAAAAAAGATCTTAACGTGCACGAAGGAATTACGTTTTTCAAAAAACAGAATGGCGAAAATTTAGTGAAATAAAAGAACAATGATTTGCATTGAAGGTTTAAAAAAGTTTCAGGTGATCCTCAGACAAGAGTGCTCGAAACGGAATTAGGCTCCGTATTATACTTTTAGTGGGTCCTATCCGGCGAGTCTCGAGAAATAATTCGAAAACTCGGTACAGGCGCGGAGCAAGTTTGCGAAAAAACAAACGCAAGAAAGGAGTCGACTGGGGAATAAAAGAAAAGTAAAAAAGTACGACAAGGCGAAATGACGACGACGACGTCGATGAGGCATGATGGCGCGTTGTCCGCCTCATGCCACAAGATAGAAAGAGAACGAGATAGAGAAAAACGAGAAAAAGAAGCTTGTTAATTGCAGTTTAGTGTTCTTCTACGTAATTAGGGTTACTCGAGCACCTGGCCACGAGACCTCTTCGGATAATTACCAAGCGAGTGGACCGCGCAGAGATCACCCTTCGTTTTTTTCCCTCTCCCCCTTCCTTATCTTTGCTGCATGAAAATTCATTTTCTGCAAAATAAACCAACGACCATGTACGTAACAATATTTCTATCTGTCAATTTTCGAAATCTTATAAATATTTTTTTACACTTCCATCGAACACATCGTCTGTTATTATTTTTCTCTATGGTGATTTATGGAGAATGTGATTAAAAATTTGATTTTGTCACATCGAACCGAAGAAAATGAATAATAATTATCTTTCCGATTTGATACTTAATCACGTGTTTTTCAATATGACGCAAGTGAGGACCGACAAAGATGTCAAATTACGGTAGGCATGTACTAATAAGGTATACTAATTGTCAATTCGATATTGTATATTATTTCTTTTGTATCAATTGTAGCAAAACGTGCCCATTGAATTTGGTATTGTATTATACAATAATTAGATAATAATATGTACAACCATTCCCGGAATCTGTCTGACGCAATTGCCAAGAATGGAATATGCAGTATATGTATAATACATAGACATATATTTTTGGACTCTGAAAACGCGATCCTGAAATCTGCACAAAAGTAGAAAAGCGCTTGTGTTACAAGATATACACTTACAGGCAAATGTACGCCCATCAAACGCGTCTCAAAGTTCTGAACAATCTAATAAAAGATTACGATCTGAAAGCAGCTCTATGGTTAGCTCAGGTTATGGCGTTTACTATAGCGACATATAATTCTATCACCCCGATTATTAAAACTTGTTCAAACTAACGTCTTCCAGAAGAACCGTAACCGCGCACTTCAATAGAAGAAGCAGTAGAGGCAAATAAAAAAAGGAAGAATAAAAAATGGACACCCTGATTGATCGATTGGGACAATAAAACAAAAGAATCTAACCACATTACACCAACCTTATCTTATCTTATTTCTCTGCTAGATTTTTTTGAATTCATTCATCTTTTTTCTTTATCAAATTGAACAACAAGAAAAGAAAAAAGGAAACTCGTGTACCGATGAACTCGAAAGAGTTCACTTTTTCGGTGGTCTTATATAAGAAAAAGTGGGGAATAGAATTTTCTGCAAAACTCATCAGACATCAAGAACTTGTTTTCGGTTTTGCGAATACATGAATGGGAAGTTAACTTCGCTATTTTTTATTTCCCAGATTTTTTGCGCTGAGAAGTCGTTATCGCAAAAGACTCAGGAGAATTTTTGTCAAAATGATTTCGGCACCCACACGGAAAACAAAAGAAGAAAAAATTCTAATAAATAAATATAAATAATCTAAGTACGTTCATAATTCGTGTCGATAAAATCTTGTTCTACGATCCTGCGAGTTCTCCAGTTATAATCGGTTCAAAATTCATTTACATACCTCGAGGCGTTTAATGTGTAGAATATAATCGCGATATGACGAACAATTATACAAAAGAAAATCTTTCCAAGTATATATACGTATACGCATATATTTATAACCAGTGTTATATACACACGCGCAATTCTAAAGTGCACTAGGTCTTTCCCACGCGTTACTAATTAATATATCGATGTAAACGACACACCTATACGGCCGATAACTAACCTAACTTCACCCAACATTATTAACCTGTATACAATTTTATAACCAGAAGAACTCTTGTATGTGTACGTATAGTATTCCACCTGCGGAATGGGCATCGTTACCAAAGTTACGCAATATATTATTATTTCCATTATATACCAGATGTAGAATTGAAAATTATCTTGCGAAGTATATATACGCGTGTACAATGTACATGGGTATGTACTTGTGCGTGAAACAGAGATTTGTTATTGTTGTTTTGATAACCTGTACATGATGTTGCAGATTTATCTCTCACTTTATTTTACGTTTGATCTTCGCAGCGAGGGTGAGAGCGAAAGGAAGAAATGGAAAGGTCTATTTCAAATCAGAGTTTCGCTGTTTCCCGGTGGACGTGTACGTGTGTTCTTTATACGAATGTATAGATATGCTTGCGTGTATTGTACATAATAAGATATTTTACATATATATATATTTGAATGTCCATTGACCGCACCCTTATTAGGATACTGCAGCGCCGATACATACGACGTTGCTTATTACTAACGGATTCCCCCTAAGGCCCAGAGTACAACAACGCGTGGGCGTGGAAACGACGATACAAGAACAAAAAGAAAATAAAAAAAAAAAACGAGGAAGGAAAGATTAAAATAAGAAGAAAAAATGAAAAATCCAACAGCTTCACAGCTATTGATGCGGAACAGATTTCGAATAAAGATGCGTTGAATGAGGTACGCGTATAGTGTACGTGTGTATTTGTATAGACGTAATATTTACCGACCACATTTTATTACGCTATAATTTGGAATTTTCATTTCTTATTATTCTCCTTCATTCAAAAACAAAAATGATCAAGAGTGGAAATGATTCACCTGAAATTACTACAAAATTGTGATTCAACATGCTTTTCTGTCTGGCTATCTGCCCTGAAAAACTGGTTTACACGAATCAAAAATTTCAAGAATCGATTATTCCATATTTCACAATCATAGGTATATTATAGGTAATTAAACGACGACACTATCGATATGCACATAATTAATGAAAATATCGTAACGAGACAAAAATAAGAAAAAAAAGAATCCGCAAGCGAATAATCACGTTGTTTAACAATCGTTGTACAATACAATCTCTGATCTTAATGGATTCCGCTACTATCTTTTTTTTTTGTGTTTTTTTTGAGCGACTATGGCGCACCGCACCAGCAGCAATCGAACCTTACGTCGGATCCTGTCGATTCTTTCCCTTTCTTCTCCCCCTTGCCCCGCTTTCATCCCCCTAGGAACTCTTCAACCCCCCGCCCCGTCCCAATCCTCCAACCCAAGTTGTTCGATTCGTTCGTTGTGGGCAAATAAAAAAAAAACCGTGCCAACAAAAGTTGCTCGCCTCGAGTATCATCAATATTCGATGGAAATCCTCTTAAATTATTTGAACAAGGGATGCTGGGATATTTTTTAATAAAAATAACTGAAATCGAACCCTCTGTAGTACTTTACATTTATACAATGTACAATGTATAATTGTATACCTCTGTATACATATATGTATATAAGTATTGTAATGGCAACTCGCGCCAATTCTGAAGTTCTGTTTCATTTATTTATTTATTTGTTTGTTTTATTTTGTTTTTCTTACCACTTTTGCGTGGGCGATTTCCTACGTAATCCGTAACGATACTTCTCTCGGGAGTTCTGAAATTTTGGATATCAACTATTTTTCGAGGTGTGCGGTAAAATTTAGATTTTTCAAAATTCTGCCAATCAACTTTTTAGATCCATGATTTTTTTTCTTTCATCGCAAATGTCAGTAGATAATTTTATCAAGATCGATGGTGAAAAAATTTATTTGGACTAATTCTGAGGAGGTAATTATGAGCCTCGGATTCTTGGAACCCATCGTTAGCGAATGAATTTTTAATCCATGTTTCAGCACATTCGAGCTTCTCGTTTTCCAATCTAAAATATAAAGAAAAATAAATAAAGACCATCGTGACTCGTTGATATGAATATTGCAAACATGCAAATCGCATGCCGATCGCAATATGCAGTAGATATACGGATAAATCTAGGGTTAAATTTGACGTGTTTCATAAAGTAATCTAACAAATAATACCTAAGTAACATCTTTAGGATTTTGCAACACGGGGTGACCAGAACTCATCGAGTAATGGGCTTTCAGGGCACGCCCGGTTTCTCTCCAGTAATCGATACACCCATTAATTCAAGTATAAAATATCGCTGTCTCTCGACAAAATATCGCGATGCACAAGATGCGCGTTACAAATTTCGAAAAAAGGAGAAAAAATATGTACCTAAAATTTTTAAAATTACCCAAACATAAAAAATTTTCTTACACAGCTCTGCATTGCTCGGTGCAAATTTTTTTTTTCAAATAAATCAACCGAGATAAAAACGAACGAAAAAAAAAGTCGCTTCATTTCTTTTTGAGAATTGAAATAATTATATGATAAATGTTAGAAAAGTCATTTCGTTTTGCTCTGAGTTACTTTTTATACAGAGAGCTCCGGACAGAGGTTATATAATAAAGCAAGTAATTCGCATGTTGTTTCGTTAATTCGTGTGTCAGAAAATTTACTCCTCTGTACATAACATTTATATAGAAGATATATGTATACATAGCGAGTTTAGGAGAAAGAAAAACCTGAAAATGATGTAAAGGGATCCGAAACAACGCTCGCGGGGGCTTAGCTCGAAGCTTCGCCAAAAAATATAATGAAAAAATGTACCATGCGCCGGGCATGCACAGCGTTATAACGAAATAAAAATGAAACAACAGATCAACGGAAGAGAAAAAAAAGAAGAAAGGAAGATGAATAAAAATGAATGATAACAACAATAAAAAATATGAAATAAAGTAAGGAAAGAAAGAAAACGAAGCGGAAAAAAAAAGAACATATAAATGAAAAAAAAGAAAACATGAAAATTTCACGAGCCGAATCCGCTTAATGGGGGCGATGAGAAGCTTAATTTCAACGGCTTTTTATAAAAATCCCATTTTCCCTGGATTTAATATCACTGCTTTTTGAACTCTGGTGAGCTTAAAATTTCATATCCTAATACGTATACATTGCGTTTCGTGCTTTGAAACGCGTTTCCCCCGCCCCGCATTTGATCAGATATACTTATATTATACATTCGTATATATTTCATATACGTATACCGCCTAATTACTCCGAATATAATCCCTTCCAGTTTTTACAAGAAGCTTTTCACACTGTGACGTATTACAGAACTGAAAATCGAAATAAAATTTTTTTTTTTTGGTTCTCGTGTTCAATGAATTTTATTGGTAAAATTCATTTGCCGTAAAAACATGTGTAAGGGAACAAATCAGGAGAAATTAAATAATCGTCGGTAAGAAATAGAACGAATGAATCAGGAAGAATTACAAAATTGGGTAAATTAATACGGCAAAATTTATCACAATTTTGGGTCGAATTGAATCCCGTTCCTCGATGTACACGATTGACAAATTTATGTGTATGTATGTGTACACGTGTAAAGCGCGCACACCGCGCAGCAGTTTATATAGAAACACATTTCATATGCAAATTACGTGTAATCGGAGTCAGGGAACCGTAGGTATAGCATACAGATGAGATAATAACATATCATATCGGTTTAACAGCGAGTTTATAATTACTGAAAATTAGCGTTATTAATTACCGATATCCCGCGCGATCAAAATCAAATTATATATATACGCATGAGTAACGAGAAAACATAACATATATTTAATATAGAATGTACAACACGTATACATATGTGTGATAAATATTTCCGCATAAAATATCGAAATCAAATTGACCCAAGACTCTGACTTTTGGTTGACTTATATCCGACCCAAATAATCGCTTGTGTAAAATATCTGACAATTATAATACGACACCGCGCGAGGTAAACTTTATTATCGGAAATTTTCAATAAATTTTACCAGTCAGCCGGGTCAAGAGTCTCGGGTATTTTTTTTATTCTATCTTTACATTTTTTTTATTTTTTTTTACGTCGCTCGATAATGATTTAATATTATACAGTACGCGTACACGACCTTGTCCGCGGATAAAACCGACCATGTATATACATATAACTGACGCTGAAGATCATGAGAATAAAATGAAAAAAAGAAAAACGAATAAATAAATAGGAAAAGAAAAAAAGTATTATAAAACTAGTCGGTGACCGGTGTCCACTATACCACTGGTTTCAATCAATTACCACTTATCGGAAGTGAGTCAGCCATTTTTCGGTGTACACGAAACGTCAGCGTATAGTAATAGTGTGGCATATAAGAAATGTTAGAATGGGTCTTTTAAATACTCAGCGTGAACCTGTAGCCAGCAGTCATTGAATTAGTTCTAGGAACTATGAAAAGCTCTGGTGCCTGTAATGTAGCAACGTTAAATAACGCCATATTCATACCGCATACCAATACCATTAAAAATGTGGTCACTGATCTCCAACGTACGCTCCATCGATCGAATAGAAAAAAAGAAAAGGAATACGAAATCTTCTTATCTTAATTTGAAAACGATTCATCGTCAGATTTAAAAACAACTACAGCGTGATAGAGAAACATAAAAATCATGAAACTCTGGGATAGTTTCTTGTTTTTTGCTATAAAATCGTTTCCAAAACTGGAGAATTGGTTTTCGGACACTTTCTTCGACTTCACAAATGCGTGTGCGTGAAATCGGAAAAATCAGTACGTCGCCGTTTCGAGATTCGGTTCAATGGAAAATAATTCACTTGGGCCTTGAGTACAATTCTAAATAATTGTAATTTCAAAAACAACGATATCGACTCGATGTATTTGGAAAGTAGATGTGCGTGATTTTCCGTCGAAGTGGTATCACGAAAGCCCTCAGTGCATCTATCAATTCTACGTGTACCCGTCGAGATGTTTATACGAACATTCACGAGTACCGGTGGTACATGCCTTGGAAGGATCAGCGGCTATCAAAGTTTCATACTCTCATACTGTCGGTGGCACGGTGCTGCATCAGAGCCAAGTCACGACCCACTAATGAATGATTATGCTACAATTTGCCCCGGGACGGCAGCAGCTATCGCAATTTATTAAATTACAGTGATCCATGACTACTCGGTATAAAGCATCATACGCCGCCTTCTCAGCAATCCATCCGGCGCGGTAGTCCTGAAATGTTACGCGCGTTCATTCGTACAAAACGATTTTCTCTACATATATATATATTTTTACACACGTGTTTATAAATACCCCGATTTTCAATATCAAGAAGTTTCACGCGCGTATGGTAGGCATATATACGCGTTGTACGACGTGATTTGAGAAAGAGTCATCATCATCATTTTTTCAATCATAGTTTAATCGTTCTGTACTTTTTCCATACACGCGGTATAATAGCGACGTGCGTATTATACGGCAGACTCTACACCTCTCGATCATTATAATATTTATCAATTTTTAAGACACATGGATCCTCGAAATGGCCTTGGACTTTTAACTATACTCAATTCTTATACATAATATATGGTCAAGAGTACCGCACGGTGGTTAAATTCTTATGTTTTAAACAGTCATTCGGACATCGCTGATGATCGCGTGTTACTCGAACTCTCGAGTCGTAAACAACGGTCCAATAATTGAAAACGTGCTATGCTCGATGCATCTATAGGTATTGAATCCATCGATAAGATATATTATCGGCATTGGTACGTATGCATGAAAATGTATATTCGTTTAAAAAATGAATAAGGTGCGATTGGCCAGTGGTCCATACAGAGTTCGTTGAAAGTGAAATAAGGCGAACAAAAAAACTGAAATAAATGAAAGATGTTCCGAGCAGTGCAGCGGTATATGTATGGGGTAGGATAAAATGAGCTTGGGGGTGTGAAATTGCCGGTAATTTTACAAGCCATAACGATCTACTAAATCTGAGTAATAATTAGGGCGCAGATGTGCCTTGTGCGCGGAGTTTGAGCTACGTCAGGACGGCTTATTGCGCCTGGGGCTGGATACACGATAGCAGTAAAGACGACGCCGGGCCACATCGTCATTCTTCTCATCGTTGAAACGAATTTTATACGGCGATCGGTTCGGTTTGAAGGTTATGACAAAGTAGCTGTACGTAAATGACAAGGTAAGGTGGAAATTTACCAACAAAAAAGAAAAAGTTTCGATTTTTATAGAATGGAAAATTTCTGATGATGATGTTTTCTGTATGCATAATAATTGAACAAAATCAATCGATTTTAATTTTTGAGTCAATAGAAACCACTCGATCGAAAATCTGTCAAAAGTTTCGTGTCTCTTCGTAGAATGTCAAACAATTTTTCACTTAGAATTTTTCAGAATCTTCTCAGATTTTCGTAGAATTTTTTATCAAAGATGTGGAATGAACAGTCTGAAAATTTTGCCGAAATTTCGTCATCGATTGCCAATGTTTCCTTCAGATTTCCAAAAATGCTCTTCGCGCGCAATATGTACACTACGTTATACTATAGTAATTTTAACTGAAAATAAAACTCTTGTTTCAGTCTCTCGATGATGTATACCATATACTATACATACACATACGAAAAACATACACGTATATGTATACATATCCAGATAAGGGAAGAGGCGAAGGCAGGAGGCCTCGTTTCTTAGTTATTCGGTGTGCTTGAGGGCACAAAAAACCCAATTCTCGTCGGTCTAACGACTGATGAGGAAGGCGACAAAAAGCTCAATCTATCAAATTGTCACTGGCCTTTCTATTTCTCCTGCGAGCAGCTCCGGTTGCTGCTGTCTCAGCAATCATCTCCAAGTACCAGTATATAACATTTTTACGCATACGATACACATACATACATAGGTGGTACGTACGTACGTATATAACCCACCGATACGCTCTCGTACTCCTTTCATAACCACAAACATCATCCACCGATATATTTTCTGTACACACATTTCTTCACTATACCTCATCCGCTGTACCATATACACCTCGCTATGTACAGATGTGCGTGATCCAGTCGAGCTTCGATCATCGCGGGACGTAAAAATCGACGCGATCAGCTGCGTGTAAGAATGTTCGATAATATTACCCGTCAAAAATAGTTTTCTTTTTCTTTTTTTCCCATTATCATTATCATTATTATTATCATCTTTTCCGTTCGTTATCTGAGATAAAATCACCGCTCTAAGTAAGGTACCTGTACGATCCGCATTTTCAGGTCTTGCATAATGGAGCTGTGCAGTTGAAAAATCGAGTTCAGATTTCTTTCGATCATTATTATTATTATTATTATTTTTTTTTGTAGATCTTCCCATTTTTATTGTACGGTGGAAAGTAAATTTATTACATATATATTTCGTATATCCTGATTAAAAGTACCAATTACTTTTACCAGACATACCTCAGACTTTTTTCTTGAAATTTTTTTTTTTCCACTCCCTCTAGCTTCTGTTGGACGTTATGTCCGTGGCTTCCAGAGATTCGTCGCTTCACCGCTTATGTTTTATTTACTAATAAGTCATTCTGGCGCTCGCTTTTAATGCCGCCGCCTGTGCATAATGGGATCCCTTCTTCATCTTCTTCTTCAACTTCTAGAATTTTTTTTCTTTTTTTTTTTTTTTAATTTTTTTCTTCTCCTCCTCGAAGACATTTCTTTGCTTATACAAGCCGTTTCATTAACCTAAACTCGGTTTATCATCGCTGTTAATTATTTCCGAGAAATGATACCGCGGGGTTACCACCATAACCGTAGTACCATAATTACGTTATGGTGCAGGTTCTTCATTTTTCTATACGTAGTAGCCACGAATTTTCGTTATAGTCTGGCTATACTTATTTTATAACCTCATATATGCTAATGCGACAGCGCCAATCACTTAAGTGCATAATTCTTATTTATACCCCAATCCACCGTGATTATCTGTATACAAAAAACGTGAAAAAAAAAATCAATCGGCTTCCGTCATATTTTTTTTTTTTCACACCATGTAATATGTGATTCTCGCTTTCCATCAACCAAAATTCTATAATCAGTTGCGATTAATTGAAAAAAAATTACATCCGAATTTTTGATCCACGTAATGATCGCGCTCGCGGTGATCTAACGCGGAGACGTTCGTCCGTGGGCTGTCAATTCCAGCGTGGTAGCGCGGCTGGTTGACGAGGTAATAAAAGGAAAGAGGAATAAAAAGAATTTAGATTAAAAAAAAAGTAAGAGATAACAGATGGCGTGAAATTGGTCGCAGGCTAGTCACTCGTTTTATCTTATACTATTTCAGGTCTCCATGGTGGTTGAACCTGATTATCCGCGACAGTGTCTCACAATCGCATGACTAGGTGAATTATTTTAACTGTCCACAACATCGGCCTTTTAGCCGTATCCTTTGGTATCTTAACACCAATTGACGTTAAATTTATTCATATCGTTAGCTTCTAGCCCGATGCAATGTAATTTTCGCAATTATGCGCAATTCAGTTTTCTTCTTTTTTGACAGAATTTCTCTGTACATAGGCATACGTATGTCCTTGGAAACTTCTATAATTATACATAAGTTTCAAGAAAAATGTTAATTAAATATCGATCAGTCCATGTACATCGGCTTCGCTGTGCAGCGTTGTATGTCGCGTAAAAGTAAAACTCTGCACCCCTTTGGTTTGCTTTTGCAGGTTCGCGTTTTTCGCTTTTTTTTTTCTTTTTTTTTTTTTTGTGACGACTTTTGTGAACCAGAGTAAGTACATAACTATACCATACGTCCACATATATGTAGGTATAAGTACACGATGTTGTATACGGAGTGCGCCGCCACCATACTATACATGCAGACCGCAACGAGTTGATGTTTTTTTGTTCTTCGTTTTTCTTTTTTTCCGATCGTTGGTTTTTAATTAAGCCTTCATGCGCGATATTTTTTTATTGCCACACACACGTATAACGTATAGGTATGCGCGCACCTATACGAACGTACGTATGGGGACCGCGACGACAACGACGACGACGACGATGACGCGCATATTTTCATGGCGAGCAGAAGGAAAACAAATATTGAAAAAATGAATTAATAAACGAGGTGTATATAACCATATCATACGGTGATGGTTAAAGATGTGAAAAAAATAAAAGAAAAATTCTCAGTTCTCGAGATATTTGTCTCAGGATAAAAAAAACTCACCCTGTATATAAACTCGCCCGATGTTGGCTCGAATCAAAATAAAATCGTTCGACCAATTTTGAAACGTGATGATCGGGAGATGAATGCACGCTAACGAACCCTAACCTGATTTCGAGAAAAAAAAATTCTCTTGGGAAGTGGAAGAACAAAATTTTCATATAATTTTGTTCGGCTTTTATTTATACAAACATTTCGAAATTTTTCGAGTGTTCTTTTGTTCTTTTTTGCTACCATGTACTCGATGAGCGATTTCTCTGAAGATATTCGTCGCTACGGTCAGTACGAAGAATCTTATGAGATCAGAGGTGATTCATCACGCGGATGTCGCGTACACTTCGTTGCTGAACGCGTATCAACAGCAGGAGTCTGAAGACACGAGCATAATACAATATATGTACTACGTCTGTCCGTACTTACGGACATACGTTGAGATTCGAAAGAAAGAGACGTGCCTGACAAGTAGACATTGTAACGCATAGGTACGACGCTACGAGTTTCTAGTCTTTGAACACTGATTGAATAACATCATCGCGTATATAAGGATTTTAATGTACGTACATACAATATAGGTACGTACTATACTCTTTCCCATATCCAATGATAAAACATTTTTTTTTGTGTTCAGAAGTATATGAATTTTTTCTATCATTTTTCTTTTGCTTCCGATATTCGACAGAGTTTTACCGATGATACAAAAGAAAAAAAAACGAAAAACAGCCAGTTTTCGTCAAATGTTGATGAATAAAATAATACTCACTTTGCAAGTATTCGATTCGTTAATTATTTTTTTTTCTCAGTCTAAAAATGAATCCAACGAAAAAATAAAATGAATTGAAAGCTCTTCTACCGTACCAACTTCCTTTTTTTTCCTTCTTTTTTTCATTGGATCATTTCATTTATCTGATTTTATTTGTAATCAAATTGTTAACACTCCATGATGTCAACTTGTTGATCGATCCTGTAATCATTTATACTCCGTTTACGGTTAATTGCTTTTAATTCCAGTTGGCAAAGTTTGATAAATCGGTGAATGGTAATTATGAAGCTCCTTGGGTTGGGGTATTTTAAATATTCCTATCCAATTGTAATACCCTTCGATGATTGGGTATTTGAATTAGACTTGTAGAAAGCTATCACTTTATAAATTGTTTGATATAATAGAGGGGTGAAAATTTGGCGAAAGGGTTAACAAAATCCAAATAATGGATGTTGAATAATTCATGGTAACTCTGCAAACACACCGCAATACTAACAAGCTAAATTGTTGTAAACGAAAATAAGAAAAAGGAGAAGGAAAAAAAAAGAAAAAATGTTTTTTCCACCCACCGTGCAGATCGTAGGCGTTTGTCCGTGAACTTTACTCCCGTCCTTGGGCGTATCTTGTGGTTTTGAAACTTCTGGATGGATTCTTGGTGTCAACGATGACGAGATTGGACCGTTTAACGAATTCGATACGTTAGTTGTCACTGAGGCAGATGAGATCGGTGGAATTTCAGGACGAAAAAACCACGTCGGCCACTGCAACGAAAAAAAAACGAGAATCATTGATAACCCTGAATAATAATTAACCTAGTTTTTAACGGAGTGAAAATTTGAAACAGGCAAAAAAAAAGACCTGTGGAAAACTACTACTCAACATCTTTGAAATTGTATAGAATCAAAATTCTTGCGCAATGTTAAAATTCTTTTTTTCAAAAGAATAATTGAAGCTCTGGAAGAGTGAAGTGGGACAAAATTTGACAAAGCTCAGGATGTTTAAAATCAAAGAATTCGTCTTCGAATCATCGGTTCTCTTCTTCCAAGGAGTCTTTAAGATTACTTTTGACGAATATACGAGGGATGTCGTATTTTTTTCTCGTTTCTTTCGAGAGTTTTCCCGTTCCATCCGAGGTTATATATACTGTTGTGAACATTAGTGTCACTTAAGCTTTTGAATATGAGTTCCTTTTAAGATGGATGGTTTAAATCCTGACCCTGGGCAAAGCTACCAGCAATCTGTGTGGTCCATTGTGAGTATGGTTAATAAAAATGATAAGTATAAGTACCGAAGTAACAAGCCTGAAGTCTTGAGGAGTTTTTGATAAGTAAAATATGACGATATCGTTTTGTCGTCAAACTGACTATATACCAACGCCATTTTCTGTACGCACCTAATACTTAACCCCCGATATTTTGTTCTTTCCTTTTCGTTGTTTTTTTTTCTTTGGTTCGTGTATTTAGACAGATACCATATATATTACCGAGTTCCAGAATCCCCGCGGATCGAAGCTTTGGACGTTTAACGGGACGTTTTAAGGGAGAGAAAGAGAAAAGAGAGAGCTGGGGAAAAATGGTTCCCGGTGGTCTGGTGAGTGTCTCTTGTCGTCGCTTCGACCAGGCTTCTTCCTTCCCCTTTTTTCACCCCCCATCCCCCTCGGTACCACAGAATTTAGCTCTTTCCCACGAGATAATAAACTCCTAAACTCCTAGTGAGTTATGCTACTTTAACTTTCGGATAGCTTCGCTGCAGATATACAAAGATTTTACCAATTTTCTTTGGATCCGCTTATAACCAAAACTCACAATAACAAAACCCAGTCGCGCAGCAGTTCGTATTCATCTGCGTATCGGTACACGTATACATAGATATGGCGGCCATGTAATCTGAAATAAGTGGCCAAATATTATCATAGTTGCCTTTCAATATATAAAGTGTTCCAAGCTCAGCAGGCGCACCTGAATTATTTATCACTGCCGATACACATATCTATCTCATCCTCGCAGGAACAAGAAATAAAAAATGTAAAAAAAGAAAAAATGAAGTTTTGGCCACAAGATTGCTCAAAATCACGTATAAAAATTTGTGCGTACACATATGTATCATGTACGTACGTGTGAAAATAAATTACCGAGAAATTTATCATTCTCCTAACACCCCTAAAATATCTGATGACAGAGAAACACTTGTCGTGTGAAGATAACTTTTTTTTTTCTTCTTTTCTATCCTTTTTTTTCCTTACACTGAATTAGTCGAAAGTGGCGACAGACACGGGTCTCGAGAGACATCGTAAAAAAAATTTTATTTCACAGTTCGCGATATCGTAATGCGTATATATATTACATATATACCTACGCGAAGCGATAAAAATAAACCACTCTACGTGTTTTATTGCGCTCACATTCATTTTTTTCCCTTTCGTCAATGTTTCCTCCGTTATCGCAAGCGAATTATATCGGGTTGAAAGTTTTTTAATATTTCTTTGTTCTTTTTTGTTTTTTTATTATTTTAATTTATGCATCTGTTTATTTGTTGTTTGTTCGGTATACTCGTCAAGTTAGATAGATTTGATTCGAAGTTTTGAAAAACTTGTTCGATATAATTCCGTAGATTTTATACCTGAAGCGAGTTTCTTTCGCGTAGTGGATGTATACATTTAACAGTTATGGTGGCTGCAGATACTAATTAGTAATAATTAATAGTCGTTGAATTCATACGTGTATGAAAATAAATAGAGGTTATATAACACATGACCTATAGTATAATTCGTTAGGACTCGTATCAAGCTACGACGCAAGTTTTACAACTTAGGTAATTTCTATAAAGTTTATATCTATAATACTGTGATAGATTTACATATAGGCTATTAGTAATCATTACTATCATCATCACCAATATCACTCGTACCGTCTTTCACGTAGCTACATACTTACCTAAATAATTAAAGATGCAAGAAAATGATTTTTATTCTCTTCTCATCTTAAATTGAGAATCCGATCTAAGTTATAAAAAATTATAAAAATACTTTGACTTTACTAAATACTTGTGTGTGCATATATATATTTATACAATTAGTATTTGTATACGAATAATATTGGGGGTTGGGGGAGGATGACTAATCAATACCCACAGGGTTAATTTCCGCGCTTTTAAAATCCATTAATTAAACCCGCCAATTAACGAGAGCTGACGCGGGTTATATTATTCGAGTTGTCTTTTCTAATTTTCTTGACTTTTTTTGCACCGTTTTTTTTTTTTTTTTTTTACTCCGTCCGAGTTACCTTCGCGCACACGCGTAGTTACGTTGCGTTATGTAGACGAGTATATAAGAACATACATACATGTGTACATGTGTATAATAATATGGAATGTAGTGTGCAGCGTCTGCAGCAGCGGCGCAGAAGTATAACAATCGAGACCGCGCCTGACAGCTTCACATTGCAAGTGATAGCCCCGGCGGAATCACGCAACCCGTATCAATCCCTGTGGGCACGTGCGACACGCGACATGCGACACGCCATGCGACGCCCACTTGGAGAGCTCTGCGAAGGCACGTGATATCGTTGGCGACAAAACGGCCAGGGCCGCGCTCACCAAAAACAGCGGTTAAAAAAATATAAAAGAAAAGTCAACTTTCCAATTATATTATTACGGGCTCACGACGAGGAGATCGCTCCTAAAATTATTCGATCACGGTTCGATATGAACTGCGTTGCCGTTTTGAAAAAAGCACAGCTTTCATACGTTGGATGACTCAAAATTTGTGGCAACATGTGTGACGGATATTCGAATGACCCAACGGTGTTTGTTGAGGTTTTGCTCGTAACAATACCCATACTAAGAACAAATAATAATAATAATAAATGTAATAATACATGACAACAATAATTCTGTCTCCAAAAGAGGGCTGCATGCTGCAGTTTAGGTATAAAAGGTATATATATATAAAAATAAAATTGCAGAGCTGCTGAATAAAAGAGCGCGATACCTCCGGGATTATAGCCTGCAATCAACCCGAGGGTGTCATCTGCTGCCAAAGAAACACCCACTTCCGTTTTACCGCGACCGCATATAAAAATTATGAAAAAGAAAAAAAATTAAAGTAAAAGAGAAAAAGGAATAAAAAATGTTTGGAGAAATGAGGAGACACGCGACTCCTTACATACACGATACACATACACTAATGCAATTAGTCGGAAAGAATTTAAAAATAAGAACAAAAATTAAAAAAAAAAAAAAAAAACCCAGCGCATAAGATCGATTAATTGAAGTTTTTTTTTCATTATATTTTACATCCTTCAATTACATTAGGATGTTCTTCATCATTTCAGGAATCATGTCCAAGATACCAGAAATGAAATGATTGAGAGCAAAAATTTGAAAAACAAATCTTCAATCCGACTCCGACATGCAAACATATAATTTTCGGAACATAAAAAAAAGGATATTTTGTGATTGGTACAAAATTCAAAAGCGCGGTTAACAGAATTTAAAGAGAAAAAAAAATGTATTTTAATATTGTTTTTACTTAATTTTCAATTCAGCTTAATAAATATTTATAAATATACATAAATTATGAGGATATTATACATCTATATTGGATACAATACCCAAATAGGAACCCGAATAAGCGCTCGTGCGCGTGCATGCGGTTGTGGTGTTTTAATTCGGTGCGTGACGAATAAATTACGTTATAGCTGAAGAAAGTTTTTCTCGAATTAATCTGTTACCAAGCCTTTTGATTCGTTTACATGGTATGGGGTCGAGAAATTCAAGCTATACTTCAATTTTAAGAGGCATTACAAATAAATATATATAGATATACATAAAAGATAAATTTATATTCGACCGAGAATAAAATTTCAGTGCTTTTGCTTAGACGTATATATAGGTATATACCTGTTCAGCTATACATATAGGTAGCAGCACATTGTATCGCATCTCTCTATATTATATACGGGCCAGTATTACATCTATATATATCCGTTCAGATATATATGCGCTAAATAATAAGCGCTCCTTTTTTAGTTGGCCAACGCATAATGCAGCAGCAACAGGAGTCTTCATGAAACGGCTTTATCTTCACGCACTAATAATGTTGTTGTCTGTACATATAACTGACAACGAAACAACATTAAAAACACGCAACACGCGCCTTCCTTAACGGGCTAAACGTATAATTCTTTCTTCCTTTTTTTTTTTCGTCTTTTATTGCTACATATTTTTAATTGTTTCACCACAATAAAGTGGAAAAATAGATCGCAAATTATATTTATTATTATCGTCAACGTTAATTGACGAGTGAATTCATTATGTGAGTTTCGATAAATTTTTCCGTTTCCCAATTTTAATCACACAATTTTCTTTTGATTTTCAACGCACACACGCTGTGCAACAAACTTTTTTCATTCATAAAAACTATTTGCTAGTTTGATACGAATCGAAGGGGCCCAAGTTCATTAAATTTCTATCATTCTGTCCTGAGATATGATATGAAAAAATAATGTATTTGGTTGAATTAACGGGGAATATTTTGTGCGTCGAGTAGACTGCGAGCAAACGGTGAAAATTTGGTTCTTATTTTCGCCAAAGCGTTGCGCATGTCGCGAGACTTGCTCGGTGCCTTCTCGCAGCCGAAAAACTCCCTGTGAGTCAAACGAGTTGTCGATACCTAATAACTCTTATTCACATTTCCTTATCGTTCAAATTGAATCATTTTTTGACATACACATGATGTGCGAAAAGCATTATAAATCCAAATCACTTGGCGAGGTGCCCCAATGCAGTTATTTTGGGCTATTCAAATATTACGCCGTAAAGATTTTCTCGAAATTTCTATGTAACCGCAAAAATATGCATGTCCACGAATTCAGTGGCTATGGGATTTAGCGAACACGGTCCTTTTCTGAGATAGTTATTGCGTGTAACGTTATACGCTGAGATGAGAAAAAATATAAAAAGTAGAATAAAAAAGAAGAAAAAAAAAAACAAGATGAAGAGACAGTTATGGCTCAGGTTAATGCAGTACAGCAGCCGCAGGATCATGACAATATGAAGGAAAACCGGGAGTAAAAGGGAGGAGTGTGCTTGCAGTAACCGGGAATGGATGCGGTATAGGCATAAACATATATACCTTTACCTATATGTGTATAGTATATAATATATATAAGATATGTATAAGTAGATATGGATTCACGCGGTTGTAATACGACACTGCTGCACGAGGGGGGTAGTGAAAGGGAACCCTTTGCGGGGTTGATGAGGGGGAGAAGTTGGGGGTTAGAAAGAGTAGGGCGAGAAGGTGCTGCAGGAGAATCGAGCCAAGTATCAAACTAAGCAAAGCAGCAACCCTTGCCCGAGGGTTTCCGAGATGGAGAGCCCAAGTATAGAGAGAGAGAAAAAAGATTTTACTATATATAGAGGGATGGAATTTGAGGGTGGCGAGAAAAGGGTTAGAGTGAGGAGAAGAGGAGGAGGGAAAGGGTATCTGTTGTCATGGTCCCTGATGCTCCATTATTGATTAAAGATGGCTGACTGGCAGACCGTGACGCCATTTTAATATGCGCAATTATAATGTGTACCCAAAGCCCGCGGGTTACTCTGGGAAGAGTCAACCCCATCCCCCCCCTGCTCCCTGCCCCCTGCACCATCCGTGCCGGTAGCCCAGTACTAGATATTATATAACCACCTCGATGTTGGAAAAGATATGTTAAATTCAACAATTTTTGCATATCCCAGAAAGTCCACACTCAAATATTGGTTATTTTAACGCATACGCCTGATGTCAAAAGTTGACGATCTAAAAATGTTGAAAAATTGACGCATAAACGATACATTGATTTTTTTAATAATTTGACATCACGTTAAACTTAGTAGTGAACACTGCAATTCAGCGGATTGATAGAAAAATAAAATGTCCAGCCGACTTTGGTAAAATGTAATTTTTAACATAAAAATTTCAATAGTCAGGAAATTTAACATTGACGCATGCACATTATTTCCAACAGTGTATGCGCCTTAATATATGTATATATACTCTGTATATAACATACCATATATATATTTACACCCCATCCGCGACGTCATCGGGTTTCTTTGTTTGCTGAAAATTATCGAGGCGAATGGACCCCGCGCGTTAGTTAATTGCGGGGGATTTAATTAGGATGTTGGTAGGGTATGTATAGATTATATGTATTTGTGTATATACGTGTGTATGCATTATATAGTAGAAGAGGCGAGGGATTTAATCTCGGATTTAATTGAGTCGCCTTCCCGATCATCTCTTCCCGCCCTCAAAACAAACCGGTGCAGGTTATGCGGCGGACAACGATATCATTGTAAAAGCTCGAGATTTGCTGGAATTTCAACAGGTTGTTTTCTTACATATATGTATATATGTATTGTACATATACGCGATAGTATAGGATAGGTTTTCAGAATCGACATTTCCATTATTGCAGTTCAAAAAATATTTTTCATCCGGGGTTCAAGAATATCTCGATTTTTAATTTCGAAGCAATTCAGTTTAGATAACAAATATTCATACAATCATGTGTCCGTGTGACGAGAATATCATTTTCATTCTCGATTCTGGTAAAATACTCAAAAGCATGCTTAGGGTGAA
Source organism: Athalia cordata (assembly GCA_963932425.1). NCBI lineage: Eukaryota > Metazoa > Arthropoda > Insecta > Hymenoptera > Athaliidae > Athalia > Athalia cordata. Next base: position 28,887,257 of record OZ010626.1, on the reverse strand, counting down.
TTGAAATAAAAGAAGTTAAAAATAAAAAAAATGGATCAGATCTTCCCCTTCAAGATACAAGTTGCCTAGATTTCTGTTTTCCATGTTTATTCCCGTTATATATATTTTGTACTCATATATATATTTAGAGTGTATACGTATGTATACCTAAACAGCGTATATAGCGTGGTATAATTTTACCCCATGAATTGGTAGACCGTATAACGGACACAGCGAACACTGCAGATGGATGCTTTATACAGCAGCTATGCTTACATAATTCCATTAGACATACAACTCATGTCAGCTTGTTAGCGCCGTCATGGTGGTACAATAGCGTCGCGACGCTTGATACTTGATAAGGTAGTATATGTATACATAGTTCATATTTATAAATACGTAGATATGATAGGGTTCCGAAGCTCGACGTCGTTCTTCACAATGCCAATATTTTAACCGCTTTTAAACCGCTTCGCGTCTCTATACAAATACATAAATGTGAATATAATATATATGAATATATATTTATATGTACATCTGTATGGTACGGTATAGGTATGCATACATATAACGCATAGCTTTACAATGCTGAGGTAATAGGAGGATTAAAAGTCGCTTATTATAGCGTTGCGTGTGGTCGCGGGGCTTGTAAAAAAATGAAAAAAGAAAAAATATATACATACATATACATATATGTATGTATATATTATTACAATATTATGTACCTCCGTGAGATTCACGATAACATTGTAATAATATTATAATTTTTCTTTTTTTTTTTCTTCTTTTTTCTTCAAGTTACAATATAAGCGATGACTTCAATTAATTTGATACAATTAAGCGTTCAGTGATTGCCGAGATATCGAATAAATCTAAAAAAACCATTATATATATGTATTTTTCAAAGCACTCGACATACCTGATATACATGCATGATATGTTACAAAAACATGTGCGAATATTTTAGGCTGACGCACGATTTGGAATTTTTTTTTTTCCAATATCTTTCGTTTCCAACAAGCAAAACGGTCTAGGATTTGTTCTATAAATAACGGTTTTTTTTTCACAAATAAGAAGAACATACATAAATATATACATCGCGTTATCCACGAAACTATATACTCCAGCTGCTCGTGCAGACGATCATACATGTGTATTTGAAAGGGCGAACGACTGGCAAAGTCAAAATTTTGCATAGATCTGAGAATATATCTTTTTCATTTTTTTTTCATCTTCATATTTTACGCAGAAAGATTAATTTCAAGGTTCTCCAACTCTGTAATATATCCAAAATTAGGTGGTACGACGGTATAAATTTTACCTCGCGAAAGAAAAGTTGTAAACAAAAAAAGATACTTTATAGATCTCGTCCAATGATGAATGACCTTTTTTTTTTGTCTTTAATGCAATTCTTTTTATCCTCTATTCGCGCGCTTGTTGCGATATAATTTCCTGTAATAAAGTCCGTGGTTTTACCTTATAGCTTTCAGAGGGATGTGTTTCCACATCGTAGAGAAAAGAAAAAAAAAACGAGAGTGCGAAAGAGTGCAAGCAAAGATGCAACCACGTCGTGCTGTCGTTTCAGAGACACATTAAAGCACATACGTGTGTACCGCGTAGAATAATGGGAATTGGCCGAGAATGTCGACTGGAGTTTTGTGTAAAGAAATATAAAATTAATAGTGTCTATACGGTTTGAGTGTATGGGAAATAAGAGAAGGGGGTAGTGCAGGCGTATCGCAGGATCGTTGGCTTCAGCCCCATACAGTATAGAGCAAAACTCGATATAACCTGGGCATATAGTGGAGTGTAGAGGCGACTGGTTGTGGGTCTCGTCGTATGGTTTAAGGTGAGCTGGAGGTTCGAGTCGGAGTTCGTATCGGCGTTCAGTACCTACGTTTCTTGTTTGGGCGCATTGAAAGCGTGTAAAGGTATGATACAGGGCCACGAAGCGGCTCCTCTCAAAGCTTTAGAACTCAAAGCGGTTTTCTCCGCCATTGCCGGACGCGCCGGGGGCGCAACAGCGTGATACATCGTTACACGGTGTTCCTCCGCTTCTTCGACCATACGATCATCATCATCATCATCATCATCGTCGTCGTCGTCGGAGTCGTCATCTCTTTACTGCTAATAACGACTACTGCCGCAATGCAGATCATTCACGTATTATATGTGAAATATGTCGATATAGAAGATTCATTTTTCACACAATTTCACGATCACAACGGCGAACAAAATACAACTATGATCATTCAAAAACTCTTCGATGTAACGCGTGAATATTATGCAAAAAAATTCGGATCTGAAAATTAAAACGTCATTTGTTCCGCGCCATACAGAGACTCGAACGATAATTAGTCGAGTCCTTAATATTGAGTCATCTGAACATGCTCTTCATGCGGAAAAAAAAAAGAAACATAATCAAGATCTATGGAGTCCATGTATGTAACATGGACGCATTGGCAAGAAGATATAGCGGACGTTATAGAAGATCAGAAATGCACCGCGTCGCACTGTTTTATGGAGGCATCAATTACTTTAATATTCATGGTCGTAATAATATCGGCGGTATTATGTACGTTCGTTCGTAGATGGGGACCGCGGTAGGTGTCATGGCGGTCATAAAGTTGCGCAGGATAGGCAAGCAAAGGTAGTGGAGGGTGAGATGGGCAACAGTGTAGTAAACCTATTCGTATAGTTTTTTAGAATGTAACGTAATAATATAAATAATACACCTCCCAGAGACGATCGTCCAGGCGTTAGGATTGCCACGGAGTTAGAAACCCTACAAGAGCAATGCGATTTCGATTCCTGTACTTTTCTGCTGCCGTCACTGGTAAATCGGTGTAGTGATGGCGATGGTGGTTGAACGTATTATAATAATGTTTACTATGCGACTATATGAGTTACTTGTTTAATGGGCCCATAAACAATCACCGTATCGTGTTGTACCGACTAAACCATGGGCAAAGTCTCGTCTAAATCTGACCACCACCACCTACGAACCAACAACCAAGTATAACTGCACTATACCAACAAACTGTGCCATCTGGACTATTATGGTCGTTATAAGCGCGTCCAGTTATAACCCCTTCAAAACATACAATCCTACGTATGATTAGTTTAAGAACACTAGGTTATTTTCACGTATTTTTCTTTTATCGTTATTGATTGTCCTTTATTTATCATGAGCACAATACGCGCTGTACAACACTTGACCAGATAAATCGAGAAGGCATGTTGTACGTTCCACACCACTATGAACTTTGATGCAGTTGTACACGTGCATATGCTCAGGTAGGTGTGTATGTACATCGTCGATTAGATAAATCAGTATGAAATAAAGTGATACCTACTAATTTCAATTTTCAAAGTGAATACGTATAGTTCGATCGTGACCCGGAGTCTAGAGTTCTTGGAAATATCGTTGCACTATCGGTATTATAGCGGTACGAACGATATACGTATAGTACGTATATACCTCAGTCTATCGAGAAGGGCTTCGTTCTAATGGTAATTACGAATAAACGTACCGTGAGATACATTATCGTGTCGTTGAAGGTAGAGAGATGCAACTAAAGCTAGCTTATAGCTATGTGGAGACCCCGGATCTTCCATTATTTCGTATTATATATTATCCTACGTACGGGAGGTGGAAGATTTGATTTACGTTTGAAACCCTCCGGCTAATCGGTCCATCAGATTTTTTTGGAAACAAAAAAAAAAAATCAAAAAAAAAAACAAAAAAACAAGAGAGAAATAATAGCATGATACATCGATCGGAACACAGTTGCGAACACTCTATACGTGTATATAGGTATAGATAAAAAGGTGTGGTATATGGTATATCCCCATAATTTTTCAGGAATATCATTATTACACCATTATATGTACATATATTTATGTGCATCTAAGGTCCTCGGGGTTGTGACAGATCGTGACGTCACGTCAAAAGGATACACGAACTCACACACGTACACATAATTTATAAATAATTTCACGGTGCGGTTTGCCTTGCGGTTTTGGTTGTTGCGCACGCGCCGAGTATACTTCCTATAATAATACATGCTATACTTCCAGTTTACGTCTTGTTCGGGCAGCGTCGCGACGGTCTGCGACGGCTGGCGTTCTACTGTTTATGCATTTCAATGGTCCCACGTGCATCTATACACGTACGTATGATATATACCAATGGTTTGGCGAACGAATTAATTTTCCACAATCAACCGCCACATCGCAATTATCGCTCAATTATAGATGCATATCCAAAAACAATCGACAAAAGGTCGATTACAAAAAAAAAAAAGAAAACACCTTTTCTACAGAATTATGAACAATGAATTTTGTAAAATTAATCAGACTCGAATCTATCGGTCGAATCAATTTCTCATCTCAAATACATGCCATTCATGGGTTTTCGAACGGTGCAGCGGAGAGGCAATTCTTTTCTACTTTTTCTACCTGCAGCGCGGTAGTTCCTATGGAACAAGACAACACATGGTGTTCCACCATGCGTTTTGAACACAACGAGGCATGGCGGATTCCTTTTCAACGCATACACTACACCTACCTATATACCTTTTCGGAAGTACAATGCTGCCTCTTGGAAGCATATAATATCTGAGGGTATTTCCCTTATGCTATTCCCCATATAAGTGATGGGGAATAGAGACTGCACGCTTGAAAATTGTGTAAACATATTAAAAACCATCGGTGTTTACATTCGGCCATTTTTTTTCTTTTTGGTTAGAACGTTAATTGGTTGGGAACTAACCAAACTATGCAGGTTATATCACACACGTATATAGCTATACATGAAACGTGAGCGTCGCGGGTTCATGATTTGGATCTATTTTTGATCGACCGTTTGCCGCTTTTTCAATTCACGAACTGCAACGACATTCATCGACAGCGGAATTAGCTCCTCCACTGCGCTGCAGCATCGCAGATTTTCATCGTCGGAATACGAATGGTGGATGAATAAAATTCATTCGATTCTTCAATCCCCAGCTCTTTTTTTCTCCGTTCCTTTCTTACTCCTCCTTTTTTTCGTTCTTTCTCTTTCATCGAATATAAACGTTGCATCGCAAAAATCGTTGTTGCAATTGACGTATACGTACGGTGCGCAACATAACAGTAGAGAGAGGAGTTCGTACATACCTATATACCAACGGGTAGATCATGTGTACGGCATATTGCCTGATAATTCACGTTGTTGTGTTGTTGTTGCCGTATATACCCCGTTCGCTAACTAACTTCGTTAATCAACCTGTCAGTCGCGAGCACCTACTGCATTATATACATACATACGTAGACATAAATGTGTACGTTAATAATGAAATACAAAGTTGTTAGCTAGGCCCATAACTTTACTAACTATATATATATATATGTGCATTGTGTATATGGGCAAGTCCACCAATTATCAACGAATGTTTGGGCCCGAAAAAATCGATTTGCCTCAATTTTTTTCCTCGCATTCTGTGAACCAAGATTGGTAGATTCACCAAGTTTCAGCCCAATAGGACGTACCGTTCACGAGGAATACGACATTTAATTTTTATGACAAAATTTTTATGCGCATTTTTAACGCATTTCTATCGTCTCAATAAAAATTCGGAAAAATACGTTTTCTTTGTGAAAAACTCTCAGCTTTTTGAATCCATTTTTGATTTTTTGTTAACTTAGCTAAAACTCCCTCAAAAACACGTTTTTTGTCAGAAAACAGCGATTTCTCCTTGTGCTCAATGTTTTATCATTCTTTTGAATTTTTATTCTGAAAGCTGAGATTTTTTCAGTAAGAAACCCAAATTTTCAGAGTGGGACGGATACGGGGTCGGGCGTGAGCTACGATTAATTATAGATGGGTAAATGAATTTTTCGCTGGGGTGAAGCTCTGTAAGCAATTTCGTGCTGTGAAAAAATGAGCATTACGCTATTGTCATATCGCCCTGGAGGCAGTTTTAGGTATCACATATTTAGAGGTTATGAGTAAACAATCATGGTACTTACGTGATGGAGCTAAGCCAAATGGATTGAAACACCGCGGAATCGGGCGGTGCTGACGATTTTGCTTATCAGACATTTTGTACAAGAGAACTTGTTCAACAACTTGTTCAAGAAAACTAAGCCCATGTGTGAGGTGGACTGCAGCAACGCTATCAGCCCGTAGCGGCTGTGATAGTAATCTAGTGATCCCTTCCCATGACTGACAGGAGTTCGCACCGCCGCTAGAGACATGTGGTAGTGCACAGTTCGGAGAAATAAAGATATTCCGTTGAGTCTCAAAAGCGAATTTCATTTACCCATCTATAATAATTAATCGTAGCTCACGCCCGACCCCGTATCCGTCCCACTCTGAAAATTTGGGTTTCTTACTGAAAAAATCTCAGCTTTCAGAATAAAAATTCAAAAGAATGATAAAACATTGAGCACAAGGAGAAATCGCTGTTTTCTGACAAAAAACGTGTTTTTGAGGGGGTTGCAGCTAAGTTAACAAAAAATCAAAAATGGATTCAGAAAGCTGAGAGTTTTTCACAAAGAAAACGTATTTTTCCGAATTTTCATTGAGACGATAGAAATGCGTTAAAAATGCGCATAAAAATTTTGTCATAAAAATTAAATGTCGTATTCCTCGTGAACGGTACGTCCTATTGGGCTGAAACTTGGTGAATCTACCAATCTTGGTTCACAGAATGCGAGGAAAAAAATTGAGGCAAATCGATTTTTTCGGGCCCAAACATTCGTTGATAATTGGTGGACTTGCCCATATATATATTATTTACGTTAGGAATTATTAACGTATCCTGTGAGTATGTGAGGATGTCTCATAAAAATCGAGCGGAATTTCAATGGATTAGAATTATTTGCGTCCTTGGAGAAAAAAGAAAAGAAAAAGAAGAATTATCGCATTGAATTGCAGGCAGATTATTCTATGTATCATGTATATGTATAGTATATACCACATACATAGAAATCGTGTTGGGCAAATCAAAGTCCACTTAAATTTTCACTTGTAATCAAACCTCAGCCAAGTTGAGTCGATCAATATCAAATACAATTTTCTCCTCATGCCACGGTACGCGACGTCGTATATATGTATACTTTATATATACGTATATACATAGTGGTGTATATAGAAAAGGTGCGGAGACGCCCGCAGGGTTGTGAGAATGTAATCACTGTAATTTTGACCCCATAGATAATGAACGGGAGATTTTTCTTTTCCTTTTTTTTCGACATATCTTTTGGCTTTTTCATTATCAATATCACACGTTCGGTGACAATGAATGCACCTTTTTATACCGTTTTCATCAAACGATGTCCGATACTGAAAAATAGTGCATTTCTTATAAGAACTCGAGTAGTAATTGGTTCTTATTTATTCCAGAAAATCTTCAGTTGTGATTCATTTCACGTGACGCACGTGTGCGTTCGATAAAATTTGGGAACAAAACAAAATGATTAAAAAAAAGCAGGAAAACCACATTCGTTATACGAGGTGGTAAACCTTGCGAGAATACATACCACCCCATGAGATTCTCGCCAATTGCCGTCGCGCGAGCTCGTGAAAATATAAACTATGGTTTTATAATTGACCGTTTAATTGCATCGTATTTTCTTTCTTTCTGGTTTGTATGATTATTATTATTTTTTTTTTCTTTCCTGGTTTCTTTTGCACGTGGGGTTGATTTAATAAATACGATATTCGATATGGTATATAAAGGTGCTGCATAACATCAGCGAGAAAACGATCAAGTATATATTATGCATATGATCATATACAAAAGATGAAAGAGGACAGACAATAAACTGCCCTTGGTGATTCCCATGGGATTTAAGAACACGATGATCTTTATGGTGAATCTTTTTTTTTTTAAGATTGTTTATCGATCGATACTTCGTTTTTGAAGAGTCTGATTGTAAAGGTTATACGAATTATTCCAATGAGAGGGAACACGTTGTGAGTTTTTTTGAAAGAAAGAGAAAAAGAAGAACTTACAGGCATAGGTGGAGGATGCAGTCCTCTAAGTCCGGTGGGATTGTTCCATTTCCTATGTCTCGGGTAATGAGTCCTGTAGTTATTATTCTGATGATTATTGTAAGCCTGAATTGTACCAGCTGCAGCATTGCAATTTTGTTGCGAAGTTAATTGTAACGACGAAGAATTACTAGAAACCGTTGTTGGGAAACCCGAGTAATTTGACACTGTAGCTCCCGTTGGTGTAGGTTGTACTGATGAGGTATAAGAAGAACCCGTCGGCTGATGTTGTTGCAATTTCGACGTTGCGAGGTGATGGAAATTATTATTGAAACGATGATGGAGATAATTCTCGTTATTCGATTGAAGGGGTGGTCGTCCCCTGAAGCTACTGTTCGTTGTAGAATTTGTAACGGGGTGTTGATGTTGGTGGGTATTTTGTGAATGACCATGGTGAACGCCGCTAACTTTGTTAGCTGGGTGATGTTGAAGACCGGGTGAATTATGTTGACCGTGTATTTGAAACGGCGTAGAAGCGGCGTAAAAATTTTGAAAGTTGAAATTCCCAATCTTTCCTCCTCCCATTCCAGGAAATGTGCCGGGATGATGATACCCCGATGTATGATGGGGATGGTACTGCGATGACGGTTTTAAAAAATCACTTCCAACTGTTTTTTGTAACGATGGAACCGATGGTTCGTTGTGATGATCGACATTTGTCGGTGCATTTCTATGTCCAATTGAAACGACGGACGAAGATGGAGGTGACAATTGATCGGATTTATTCGTTGTCAATTCCGCCTTTGTATCCGAACATCCTTCTTTTATCACAGTTTCTTTTTTAACACTATGATGGTGATGATGATGATGATGATTATGTTGATGATGATGATGATTATGCATCTGATCTCCGGCTAATCCATCCGGGGTCTCTTGAATTTCCATTTTCACTTTAACTTCCGGATTATTATTTTCCGTAGTTACACTACCGAGATTATTTTGATTGTTATTACGAACCGGCTGCACTAAGTTGATAATATCTTTACTAACAACCAAATTGTCACGATCTTCTCCACCAGCTGCACTTTTTTCAACCGTTTTGACGTGATTAACGTCATCCTGGTGATTATCCTTCAACTCTGTACTATCCTTCACACGAATCTTTTTCTCCAGGTTAACGGGTACCTGAGATTCGTAACACCCGACGCTTCCCTGCTGCATCTTTATTTATATTATCCTATCCCACCTGTTCGGTTCACCAAAATTTGAATTAAAAAATGAAAAAATACATCGCACAATTATTCAATTATGTTTCCTTGTCGCATTGTTGTTGTCATTATTCACCCCGTCGTCATAGACCACTTTTAACATATTTCAATATCGAACATAACATGAAAATATCCGAAATTAATTTCACTTCACTGTAATCACGTTTCCGATGATACGGTGGAATAAATGATTGACGAAACTGAATGGGAAAAAAAACCGATTTTTTATTTTTTCATTTCTATTTTCTCTTACCCATATTATAATGACGTCACTTGGCCTCTAACCCGCACAAATTTTGGGGTGGGGCGCAGAGGGGTACAAAATAAGTAAGGAAGAGGGGGGTCGAGGTGGTAGGGAGAAAGGGCGGCGTGACAGTTTCCCTGTCACGTGTCCCCGACGACCTTAGGCTCCGCCTACTACACCAATTTTCCCTTCGCCAACGCTATAACACTCCGCTATCCATAGTGTCACTTGCCACAACGATCTTAAGACGACCTGCAGCGGCTCAACGATCTCGTAAGGTTAATTGTATTACGAGAATGATATTCAATAAAATTGTATTTTTTTTTTGAACACCATTACTTTTTCTTCTCTCGATATTTTTTTGATTTCGATTATTTTATTCACGCACAATTGGATATTCGGAATATTATTTTGAGATTGTTAATCGTTAAACGAACACTAATTTTATTTCAAATAAATTAACAATATTTCCGAAATATGACAATAGAAAAAACAAGAATATGACACTGTTTTATATTAATCACTGATCGACGAACTTTTATTTAGGCGTAATTATCGAAATTAGGTTTTGTTTATCACGGTTTTTAAAGGTATATTGTTTAATTTTTTGGAAGCCCGAATAACGTGGTTACAACAACTGGCTGCGATTCACCACCACCTTATAAACCATGCGCGTTTGATGTACACTTTCATACGTATAATACAAGAATAGAATACAAAAGTAGCGAACAATCCAAAAATCAAAGAAAAAAAAAAGGAATGAATAAATAAATAGGAGAAGAAAAATCCGCGACGAATTAGTACGTGCAGTCGATAGTAGGTATTATATGATATCGTCGTTATAACGTTTATTTGCGATAATTATTATTTATTCGTAAGATTGAATATTTGGAGGACCTCCAACGGCACCGTTAATATCATGATATGTTAATTCGATTAATAATTTTTGAATAAACCATCGAACGTGGCACCCATCAGTGAAGAAGCCAGTTGCCGTTCAGTTGGTTCGCGTATACCAGCTTATCCACGCAGCTTGAAACTCCGAACCGAGGTGCGCGGCCAGCGCCAAACTCACGAACTTGAACGATCCAAACCGAAAACGCACGAATACCATACAATTCTACAACCGACGTTCAGCGAACGAAACACACGAACCGAGCGAACCACCGCCGCCGCTGCTGTTGCTGCTGATGCTCCAGCTCCTGCTCCTGCTGCTGGTTTCCACCGCTGCCAGCTTCACGCTAGACCACTTCACCTTTTACGTAGGTACTAAGGATATATCCCACATGGATACGTATATTCTTTTCTGCTCTACGTACGTACGTCGTATGTACGTATACGGCATACCTACGGTCGGACGCCTGGTTCGGAGATGAAACAGAGAATGAAAGGAGGCCTTATGCTCTCGTTCGAACAAAATATGGTAGGGTGAGTAGGTATAGCATATATAATCATACATACATGTATATACATACAAAACTACCTTCGATAGTTTACATACCTGCAAATCGAATGTGGCATACGAATTATTTTGAATTAACGATCATCAACGTAACTATCTCGATGATACCATCTGACGAAAAAACAAATTCCCTGTGTTATATTTTCGGACAACGATATATATAACATGTATACACATATGTTTACATATGTACACATCCGTAGTTTATTTATATCGGATAGAAACAGCGACATTTAAATTTTCATCGCATTTATAATCGGACTAAATCGATTAGGGCGTTAACTATTAAAACCCTTATTTTGATCGACCGGTTTTGTATCATTTTATGTTATAAAGTGATTACGTCTTACATCTGTCAATTATCAAAAGCGGTCTATTATGTATTGTCGTGAAAATAAATTGACCTCGATGTCTAGTGAAATAAAAAAAACTATTTCAAGAAATGATCGATACACAATTACAATCATCGTAAAACTTCAATCGGGATGTATAGGTAGATATATACATATAAACTCGATACAACAGTCAATAAAATCGCTCTTTCCTAAATTGATTACTACTATAACCCGCTACTCTTCTATTGTCTCCGTGTTTTCTCTGTATATCTTACAATTATGTCTCGATATCTGGGTCGTAAATTTTTTTTTCATTTCCTTGTGGAGCGATCCGCTTTACAAAAACGTACCGGAAAGTTTTCGGTGTTACATAATCATTCTAATAACCCACAGTCCCAAGTTGCCTGGCTGTCTGCCACAGACAGACTACAAATTTAAAGTTACTTTCATCTCTAGTTTATCTATACACGCGAATTTTGTGTCCCTGTTTACTTTTGAATCTTTCATTTCATTTGATTTGAGCTTTTCTTTTTTCATTTTCATTTTCATTCGCCAATTCCATGGAGAAATTACACAGAGTCGAGGGATAAATGCATTCATATTTATGACAGAAGAATAAGCTGACGAATCGCTAATTTTCTTGATGGGCGTATAATAGTTATGAAACTGCCGTCAGGTGCAGTTCGATCCGGGGTCGAATTGTAATTGAATATGATTGAGTTTAAAGTTGAATCTAGAATTGTAAAAAAACAAAACAATTTCTTTTTATCTTACCATCGTCTCTCTGAGAGTCCGATGGGCGGTGTAATTTAACGTGGACAGATTCGTCCAATGAGATCAAGAAGGCGTGGAATCAACGCCGGGGACACCCGAAGAACTCAGCTGGGGACACAACCGACGACAGCTGGATTTCTCTCTGTCGCACGTTGCTGCGACAAAACTGGTGGGGGAATACGAAGGGGATTAAGGGGAAGTTTGACGTTGAGGTGGGGGAAATAACACGCCCATTTTCGTCCAAGGTGGGGACCAACGATCGTCGTTCCGCGCGTCACCCGCTGTCTTACTCCTTCTGGCTACTTCACTCGTCTCTCCTTTGTAACGCTGAAATTTGTATGTGTGAAATTTTCTGTCTCTGTATTTTTCGTTACATGTATACGTGGGTAAAATTTAGACACTGAGAGATCGTACGCGCGAATCTTGAGAACATCCTCCCGAGGGAGATGAGGGAGATATGGAAATTTGATGTTGGCGAGTCTTTGATGATCTGCAAAACGAATTCTTGATTCAGATAAGAAAATTTATTAACAATTACCGGAGACACTTTAAGCGGGAACACATTTAGGGGAAATGTTTCGAGAATTGTTCAAGTTTCTTCCCTTGTATTCTGTTGCGTTTCGTGTCTATACGCGCAGCATCCCTTCGGATGTAACCTACGTTGATCCCCCTATGGTCTTAGCCCTTCCGAACGATTGACGTCTCTTAATTACCACTTTTCTTCTTATCTACTGTCACCTTTCTCCGAATCTATAGCTGGGGATTCTGAGACTCGGATATAAGAGCCAGGATTAGTCCCCATCACTTTGGTCCATAAAGAGTACTTAATCTTTTATTCCCCTTCGAGCATCTTTTCTCACGCCCAGACGCATGTCGTACATGGATCTGTGTGAGTTTTTCATGTATGTAAGTTATATCTCTATTTACTTGAGAAACTGTATACTGTGTATATCGATTTCTATATGGGGAATTCAACGCCAAGTCTATGAGCTTCAGGATCATCGTACACATAAAATAAAGATACTTCAAAAGTCTATGGCTGCCGACTACCAGTAAAGATAATCAGAACGGCTTCGAGTGCATTTTTTTCAAAATTTAATCATGACTTTGTTCTTTCAGAATCTTGATATGCTGGAGCCGAGCATATTTTATAGCTTCGTTGGCACACACATATATCCCATTATCCCATGTATTTCATCCCGTACGACAAGCAAGTAAGTTGAAAATTGGTAATAAAGTGAAGGAGCTGCTGCCGCTGCCGCTACCTCCGTCGCGTAGTATACGTCGGGCGAGGGTTGTTTCCGAACAACGAAACGCAAGGTATAACAGCTTCCGTTAGACGCGTTGCTGCAGTTTGAGTGATGGATGTCACACACGTCAACGGGTCGTATCCCCAAACTAAAATTGGGGAAAACGTCTCAAAATGATTTATGTCATGTCACGAACGCTTCGTATTTGACTATGAGGCTGTGCAACACCCTTAAAATACAGAAACTCGGATACTCTACTCATCCAGCTGAGGTGGGTTCGGTGCATATATTCATACTTCATTTTATAATATATTCACGAAAAATCTGGACTTTTTTTCGCATCACGTATTGATGCAAACTTTTTCTCCAATCTATTATAAAACTATACCTAAAATTTAACCAATGTGAGATCATTTGACATGAAAGTAGTTGAAACATATCATCTTGAAACTCGAATCCAGTGAAGTAGAATAATGTTTTGGTCCGATTGCCTCGAGCCAAAGTCTAGGCTGTATAGATAAATTAAATATCGAGACACAGAGCATCTTAATTCTTACCACACGCATCACGTTTGATATAGCTGGTATGGATATTGTATGGCTTAATAGGTGAATACTGTAAATTGTTACTCTTTTCATCCCCGTTTTGACATTTGACATTAAAAGTCACGATTCTCGTGCAACTTCGTCTCCGTCAAGCTGACGGATCGGCGTGCGCACTCAGGAAATTAGGCAATTTCCGGTTTAGCATCGCGGCCGTGTCTCACGTGTCTACGTTTAACGGCACCCCTTTTCTCTATGGATAACTCGCGCTTATACTTGGGACAGGTATATAACAGCGTTGCATATATTGTATTATAGGTGCCAACAGTTAGCTCGTCGACACTATATAGTCCGCGTGCAGGAGGATTAGTGAATTAGTGAAATGAACCCATATTAATATTAAATTTTCGACTGCAATAGTACTATACGTGGTTCGCACCCCTTGTGCTCGGACTGTTTGGAACCGCAAGAGGAACAACTACGCGAACCATTAGCAACAGCAGAAATAAATCCTTCTAAGAACCGTAAACTGCAACCTGATAGGGATATGTAGCTTAATAGCTACTTCGTTTGCGCTTAAAATCCGGTTTATCCTGATGGTAGTTAAACCTCGGAGCCGACGATGTGGAGCGCGCGGAAGGGAAGGTAGGTACGGAGGAAAAGGGAAGGTATAAGGTAATTACTGCCTTCAGGGTGGGTCGTCGATACGACGTGATAAATGTCGATGTTCCTCAAGTCCCTGGTATAGATACTGGTAATTGTTAATTATGAGGACGTCGCGCTATTCGCTTCGCTCCAACGATCCCAAGGTCACATACGTATAGACCGGTACGCAAGTTTCGAAAACTTGAGCACAAATCCCCTTTAAGATCCAATCAACCAATAATAAGTATAATCTTTTTATTTTCCACAGCGTATTACAAATGTATGTGGGTACCTATGTAATTCGATATGATTGGAAAATTTCTCTCATGACTTATAACCGCGCTGGTATACATAAAGGTGTGAACAATGCGTTGCTCATATACTCGCAGAGATCACGTGGGTCGTATGCCTATTGCTGCAGTTGTTCGAAAACTAGGTGGATTGTTGAGACCAACGATTCGTATAGGTATATCCGCATCCTATGCGGCGGTTACGTTGTAACTTATATAAGTTATAAGTTCCAAGTTACCTTTGGTTTCCACCTCCCCATACGGACCGCGCTGTAATACACCGGTGAGTATTATGAAAAATGCCGGCGTCACAGAATAAAACAAACACAAATTACTACCTACACGTACCACGATTGTGCGGCTTGTGTATACGCGAGGAACTTGTACGCATCACGACGCGCGGAGCATCGCGGACGGACATCAACGAATGGACAGTGGATGGATGGATGGATGGATAGATGGATAGAATGGACTGTATGGCACCCAGGCAAAAGAGTAGGAACGGTTGAGCTGCGGCGGTGATTTGGTTAACCACACGTTCCAACCTACTACAGCCCTGAAGCCTGCCATCGAGGTTCGACGTTACCATCCAGCATTGTTTGTTCGCTTTGATGAGACCAATCCACGTTTTACCATCCAGTACACCCACCGGTACTAGGTGATGCCGGTACGTGTATATCTTATAAATGTGATGCAGTATATGATTCTGAGACCAACCAGAGTAGAGTAGGTACTACCCGCGCGGCCGTACCCCGAGCAGGCAGCAGCCTACTCTGCGTGTGTCATTAGTGACCTTTTGTTGAACTCGTGGTTCGCTCTCACCGTCCTGGCTATCAACACCGACCACTGTACGGGACCCCATTACATCTTCCTACCCCCATACCCCACCACCTCATACACAGAGGAACTCTTATTGCTACGTGCCGCAGCCGTTCCGACCCATAGGACCCAACGGACACCACGTCATGCAACATGTGAACAATCATACAACGTAAGTGGCAGTATATTCAATATCGACATCAATGATATTGCTGCGATGAAAAAATTCAAGTTTCGCTTTTGGTGAAATCATAAATTCGTTTCTTCATTCTCGTTGCAGTTTGACTTTCCTCATTGCGCACAGAAAATCTCGAGTTAATTCCAGGAGAGTTTAATTCTAAATTCACACGGTATTAACACGTCAAATCGTGTCTGTCCCACTCGGGGTTTTTCTCGCCTTATATTTCGATAGAGTTTCAAAGATTGTTAAGATTGAAGCGTACACCGAAGAAACGTAGTAGGTATATAGTAGCCATGCTCAGTAAGATCGAAGGCCTTAATTTATAGAACGGGTGTTGCAGGGCATGAGGCAGGCGTTTGATTTGTGAGTCGATCCCGTGTGCCAGGTTCGATGGGCGTGCGTCCGGTTGATCGTTTCTTGCTTAACACACGCGTGCTTCTCTCCGGATCGCGTTATGGTTGTTGGAAGTTTTATCCTGAAACTCGGAGCTCCACGGAGACGCATCACGTTGTAGATACGTATGTATAACGTGTACATACATGAATTATATATACTCGGCTGATATCCTCCGCCTGAGCGAGGCTTCTTCTTCTTAGGGGTTCAGTCCTCAGGCTCTGAACCAGCAGCTTCGATGCCGCCGGGCGTGCTGCATGAGCCTCCAGCTGATAATTGGAGGACGAATTCCGTGTCCCGGTCGTGAGGCTGGGGGCCCGGGGGGCGGACGTAATTATAGACGCGTCGCGCGGTTCCACGCCGCGAGTAAGAGGAAACCACCGACCTTTGAACTTAGAGTTACAAGGCAGGATCAGGGCTGCCGAGAGCGAAGCTCCCCGCATCCTCGTGAAGAACAAGAAAAAAAAGAACACAAATAACCAAAAAAAAAAAAAAACGAAAAAAAATAAAAGAAGCAGGTATGAAGACGAGGCGGATTCGTGGCCTCACCACCGGCAGTCAGGAGCACCATGAGATCGGTACGGCGAGCTGTATAACGCATCGCTTGACGTAGTTATACTACACGTTGAATAATTTGAAAAAACAAAAACAAAAAAAAATGGAAAACTCTTTTTTCTTACAACCTCAGTCAGGTATATATGTAACTTACGTATACGTACGTATATGTTTAAAATCGACGTATGTAGAGTGCGGAATCTATATATACTGCAAGACCCACATATGATGCAGGTCCGCGCGTCTCTGCATGGGTTATGGAAGCGAGACCGACTAATAAAAATGTTAATTGCATGCCTCGTTAGAAGGCCCCCCGCAAGGACTTGCCAAGAGAGTTCATCCCGGGTCGCCACGCGGGGAGTCGCGGTGCAGGTATTTGCTTGTAAAACCTTTTTCCCCTCGCGTTTCATCTTTGTGTTTTTATTATTATTGTTATTATTGTTGTTATTATTTTCATCATTTTTCTATTTCATTTTTTTTCAAGTTGCTTCATTTTCAACTCATATATATTATATATATATATATTTTCAAGCCTGGCGTGTGCGCTACGAGATTATTAAATCCAGAACATAATAATAAAGTGCCGGACGATTTTATTTACAATCGTAATTTTTTTTTTTTTTTTACAACATTTTTACACGCATGTTATAAAAATTTTCTACCGAATTTTCTTTTTTTGTTGGTTTTTCGTATTATTTTATTTATTCAGTTTTTCTCTTCCGTTGAACGGATTTTGAATATGTTTGTAGATTATTTTGTGCTTTTTGTGGTAGTTTTTAAGGGACGAACGGTCGGGAGGGGGCGGGGAGGAAGGGAGGGATCGAGGGTCTTTCAGAGAAATTAACGTTGGTTGATGTACTACTGCAGCAGATATAGCTGAAAGTGCATGAGCGTACAAACGGGCGCGCGGCGAGTCAGAATTATTTGAATTGAATGCAATACATTTTGTGTTTTTGGGTATTCACTCGGCCTCCTGCGTGGCCCGCGCGTTCTCTCTATATATTCGTTCCATTCATCCATTGAAGGCAAACGTCGACCCGACCGACCCCTCGGCACTGGCTCAACTCAAACTGATCCCCGACCCCTGCAACGGTATAGGTATAGGTACGTTACGCGTAATACGCTCTACCTATACGTACACGTTCGCTAGGGCCGAAATACCGAACGAAACGAGCAGCGCAGCGGACCTTCCTTTTATAGAGTGGCCCCGTGTTTAGGCACAGGAAACTAAAAAGCTAATTTACTTTAAAAGTATTCGAGTTGATGTTGATGTTGGTACCGGCACTGGCGATGGTGATGCTGGTGGTGGTATTTGCACAGAGAAATGTACCGAACGAACGTTTCATCAAATGGGAACTTTTGAAAGCTATTTTGCTGGTTTCAAGCTAATGTAGATAGCGACAGATTGGCGGTGGCCAATCCCGCATGTGGATCAGAGAATGCTGCCCGGTTGCTCATTTCGTTGATAGACTCTTCCGTGTAGGTAACTTCAAGCCATAGAAAATGTCAAAAAGGTTGATAATGTAAACGCCGTATACATGTGTTGCATGTATGTGGTCATAATTATTTCGGAGTACCTTACGGATATTACTTTTCGTACGAACCCTTTTTGATATCTTTTTTCTTCTTCTCCCTCTCTATCCACGTACTTTAATACTTGATCCAAAACGCGCTGCTGAAACAAAACACAAAAGCATATCATCCATCGCACGTGACGATCACGTATTCAGCTATATACGTGTACGTACAACGTGATACACGACGATTATAATTGTATTTGCGATTTAAATTAATACCGGTGTGTGCTAATTATAATTTCAAATTTGTAACAATTATTATCATTGTTATTATTAACCGTAATCACGACCAAACAGGAAATAATCATAACCTCGCGATATAACCACGCAATTATTTTCAAATAAAATATTCTATACGATATCGTATGTATGTAAGTTTCTGCACAGACTCGACGTACACCATATACGCGTGTACGTATAGTATGTGACTTACCGTAATAATATAACAATAATGATACCGTCGTCGCGTTTTCCGACGAATTATAACGCTGCAGAGTTACAAAGGTATATAGAATTTCAAAGACGTAAGATTTCGTGGAGACGTACTCGTCCGGTCAATTAGACAATTCTAGCGAGCTAGATAGGTGCTCATGTGTTACATTTTTGAGGTGTTGAACGGATGCGGACGTATCCTTTCTATTCTTTCGACGATTAATGATTATACCACCTCGGTGTATAGGTATATAATAATGCAGGGGACGCGCGGAATCCCAACGACTGATTTATTTTTATTACCTCTTTTGTTTGTTATCTTTTATTTTTAGCTGTTCAATTCTTTTTTTTTTTTCTTATTCTTAATTTTATTTCCTTTCAGTCGGGCTAATAAGGATGAAGCGAATTATTTATAGAGGGATTATAATAAACCACCTACTGTATCGCATCATATATACACCAATGTTGTAGAATTGGATGTGAACCGGCAGATCGTCTTATATACGTTGCAGGTGTAAATTAATTATACACACGTCAAATAGACCGCGTTTTAACCACCGGCGGCTAAAAATCATCGTCCAGTTGGAAAAAAATATAATAACGTGCGTACGTACGTATATACAAGGATATAACTTCGGGCAATTAAGGGTAATAATCATCAACGTTAATTTTTCGTTCGTCCTAGCGCGTGTGTATATTTCAATCGCCTAACAACCGCGAAAAATAAGTGAAAAACTATCGTATAATATATATACATGTCAGCACTAAGAAATCGAAGGAGAAAAAAACATGTGAAAGAAAATTCGGTATAAGATGTGTAGGAAAAGTTTCCACTCCTGCAGCTCAAACTGGATGATAACACACAGCGTCGCGGAGTCGAGGCTCGAAACAAAGACGATGGACAAAATAAAAAAAAAAAAAACAAAAAAGAAAACCATCGAACAAAAAAAAACGATTGGTTAAACGGACTTCGGCATTGTGTGAATTTTTTCGGGAGAAAAGATCGAGAGGATCAGTCCTGGAAAAGTTTTAATCGTTGGTCGTCCAACCGTTGACGCGTCGTCTTAACACCCTTTGTGAGTGATCCGATTCGTCTACTGCCACTTCTTTTTTTTTTAGTTTTTTCTCTTTTTCCCCCCTTTGTTTTTTTCCTAAACGCCCGCATCCCGGACTGACGATCTCTAAGACACTGTTGAGATGATCCTTTTTGACAAATTGACTCGATATACGTGGGATCTAGTTTCAAACTCTTTTTCACGCTTCTCCATTATGTGAGATACCTTCTATACGTACATCTGTTTGATACCCATTTGATTCGGTATATGTGAATTGATTTTTGGATTTTTGGACGGTTTTTTTTTTTTTCGGGAGCTGGAGGCTTCGGAGAGGACGCCATTAGCATTTTATTTATAGACCATGTAACGACCCCGTAAAACTGAATATTGTCTGCCCCATGGACCACCATAAATATCGATCCATCGTACACCCCTGCATGGATAACGGGACCCTTTCTGGAACTATACGTTCCAGAGCTAAATGACGTCATGCGTTACACCCTAATACTCTCCCTCTTGTAGGTCACTGTGTCAAATTCTAGATGTTAAAGCAAAACTTCCGCTTATAGATGGCTGAATCGCGTGAAATTCCGATATTCAGTGATTCTGAAAACCAAGAGAATACCACCGGCTAACCACATCGTAATTTTGAAAAATCGTTCAACGATTCCCGAAAAAAAAGGGCGTCGAAATTTCGAGAAGGTCAAGCATTTAATTTTGTGGCTAGTGGGATATGAGATCATACGCAGACAAATTTATGCACGGGTTATTATGGTTTAACTAAAAAGTAAAGAAAAAAAAAGAAATGGACGAATAGATGTGATAATAATAATAAGATTAATAATAATATCGAGAGGCGTGACACTTGTTCAGGATTCTTGGTATCGGAACTTTAAATACGCGTTTGGAGACGCGAGGAACTCGCTGAACGTACGTCGCGGTGTGACAAATCCCTTCAAAAGCACCGCGGAGCCCGACGGTTTCGTCGTCGCCGACAGCGCGGGCTGCAGACTTGAGAGATTCCTCTGTGAGCTGCAAGGTGGTCCGATTCGATCCGCCAAGAGAGGAGAGCTCGCGAGATTGGGACGAGATGAGTCTGAACTGAGGATATATATCCCTTCGCAACTCATGCGTTTCGTGTCACTCCGCCGATGTATTATTGCCACTTAAGATCTTATCCCGCGCTACCTTCGGTCTGTGAAGCTTATTATTCAAATTCTCATCATATCCTCGTATAAAATTCCCGAACTCAACACGTTCGACTTCAACACATCATTTTATTTATGTGAATATAAGCGGCCGACAAATATTCGTAATTTAGCCATTGTCTGGGTAAAAAAAATTGTCCGCGTAAACGCTGGCGATAAAAAGAAGAGCGCATTTAATTTGCAGACGTGACGGCGATGTAATAAGAGAAATATGGTTTCTATCAGCGCGTCAGCTTTTGTTTTAAATATTTTTGTTCTCCTATACTAGAGGTGCTGGAAGGCTGAAACAGCTGCTATTAAAAGAAGCGTATCTAAACTAGAGTAAACCTCGGTACGGCGTAAGTAAAGGGGGAAATAAATGGGGGTGAATCGGAGTGCGATTGTCATCGGAGCGTATCGACGTTCGTATCTTGAAGGTGTTGATAATCATCATCGTGATAATCATCGTCATCATCGTCATCGCGATGTTCGAAGTACGACGACACTTTGATCCTGTTTCCCGATGGGCTTTTACATAGGTACGTATAGCTGTCGTTGTGTTTATGGTTTGATAGTTTACTTCTCTTTATAAGTTTCCTAGAAATTTAACATTGAAAAAGAATATCGTCCCATTATTCCCGTTGGGTTCTATGGAGAGCGGAGGACACACATAATGAAGACGAGATGAGCTCGTCACGTCGGCGTCTGCCCGCTGAGCTGATTCTGCGAATCGTGCCTCGTCGGTATTTTCGTGTCACCTTTTTTACCTGTCAGGCTATTTACTTATTCAGCCGTTCACGTGTATTCAGGTAACCATTTTTTGGTCCCCATACCTGTATATACACCATAATAATACTCGACGCGGCAAAGGCGCGTTGTCCGGTTGACAGACCACGGTGATTTTTTACCGGCTTAATTGAGGCTTGACATTGTAATCAAATGGTTCAAGGGTTCCTGGAATCGATTGTTTTTTAATACTCTATAGTCCTTACGCCGATGTTGCGATGCCAGTCGTCGCATCTCATAGATTATTGTTGTCCAGCTTCCAATAGCCCATTAACCAAGGCATGGAACGAACCGAGAACGTTATAGAGATTATATATATATACACTCTTAGAAAAGGAACTGCAAGAATTTACCGCAACGCTATTTTAATTTCAACGCCCATCAGCTATTCTAACGCAAACTAATCCTAGCAATTTTATATACCCAGATAGTAATGGTATAGTTTTACTTTTATTACATCCTTACACCGCAATTTTTACCCTACATTAGTCATTACCATATTAAATCGATTAAAATATATCAGAAATTCGCGGTAATGGTAGCTAATACAAATATAAGGTCATCGACATCGAATAAGTTTTGCGATAATAGTAAAAAGTTATGATAAAACTTCAAGAAGACTGAAAATTTTAAGATTCAATACGTTAGATCTGACTATTTTTAAATCGTCCGTTCGAACGAAAAAAGAAATCCGCGTACTTGGTACCCAACCTAGCTTTTTTCTTTTGTTTCTTCCCCATCGATAATTGCGTATTGATTATTATTGTGCCGTTGAAAGTTCCCCTTGTTAAGTTCTTATCGTACGTATATCGATTACTATGGTAACCCCTAAATGACGAAACGCGAAACACCCTACATGTACAGCAAACTACTGCACTATACCAAAGTCTTATAGATGTGAAGCTGATTCCGACTGTACACGTATATATAAGGGTGTCTAGGAAAGCAACTAGGGGCGTTCTATCGCACAACACATTACTTTTATTCCGTATCATTTGCGAACACACTCCGCCCACACTCAACCAAAAGACGCAATAGATTTTATACCAAGAACCTTCAGGTTTTCACGTCCAACAGGCTGAGAGAATTATATGCCTTTGGCTGTAGTTTCTTTTTATTTCATTTTTTGTCCAATACATAAATATGCAGACGACATGTAATCCGAAAATTGTTGCAATCTTTTTTCTTTTTTTTTTCTGCTGCAGCGCTTTATACTTTGATCATTTTATTTTATCATTCAGAGATTCGCTAGACAGTGAATATATTTATATGTGCGATATAAGGATGAGTATAAGGCATCAAGTACCCGACGATATGGGTCTTGGAATTATATAAAAATGAAAATTTGATGCGGCAATGGACGCTGTGGTCGCATCAGGGGCGCTCTAACCCTCAATCACTGGGGGTTCTTATGACCGTATACACGATCCACTAGGGAAAATTCTGGCGATCATGTGGTATACATGCGATATTAAATATTCAATGCGGTCGAATCTACGGTTATGTCGTATCAACTCGCTCCGACCAACCAACTACACGCGCGCTTTTCCTTTCCGACAAACCTTGCCTCACGTGTATATCTCCCATACTCACTCTCGTTGCAGCTATCGTTTTCATCCAAAAAAGAAGAAAGAAACTGAAAAATGAATGGGGGAAATCCGTTTGTCAAGGGGAAAATGGGAAGCCCCGCTTACCGCGTGTCGTTGTTATTATTTTCAAAGAGAAACCGGAAACGAGGATGTAAAAACTTGGTGCCTTATGGGCACCTTTGGCTTCGATGTGCCAAACAGAAAATACTCGTTAATATGGTCAAGTTGCAACAGCTGATTGGATTTCTCCATATATTTAATAATCGTGATTGTCGGATTTGGTCTTCTCGAATACCTTAATTTGGTAGTTGGGTTATTACGAGTGAAGGCCGTGTTCACGTTTACGTTTGAGGAGCCCCGCGCGCTTTTGTGACCTATTGGAAAGTTGAATAATAGATGCGATGTCGGGACTCGGGACACGGACGGCGGCACGCCATCCAGAAACGCAGCCTTGTCACTCTAAATGTCAGACGGGTCCGCGATGGCTACCTATCGGGAATTAATTAATTAACTCTTATAGTAACTATACGTACGTATACTATCGCCGTGTTCTCCATATCCCGCAACAAGAAAATTATATTACCGTGTCAAACACGAAGAACATTCTTCGAAGTACCAAAAATAATATATTAAAACTATTAAAATATTTCAACACCTGTACAGCCAATTTTATTCACCGACGCTGGTCAAACTGCCATGCAATTAAAAATCATTCACATACGCGCGGTTAAATAATGATAATAATAATGATCGTTATTTTTTTTTCTACATCTCGCAAAAGTCGGTATACGCGCGGGTCGCATATTTCTATGAAAATAATCTTATGTATTCGTTGGTTTTTAATGCCTTTTAGACTCTCCGGCTCGTCGACGATCCTATACCAGTAATTAATCACCATTCGTTAACGAACGAGCGGAAACTCGACCAGATGAAGAAGTAAATTTACTCTTCGCACGCCATGTCCGGAGATATACGTTTCAACTCGAGTAAACGATAATTTTATTTACTTTTATTATCATTATTGTTATTATTTTTGTTTTTTATCTTGGAGGAACGTTTTCAAGATCTCTCGTAATTAGCGTAATCTCAGAGTGTATGAGGTATTCAACATTTTGAAGATATTAATGACATTTTTTCCACAAGATTTTTTGGACAATCTCCCGATTTTATCTCTCGTTGACCTCGCGGGGTTAAAAATGTCCGTATCCCTGAGCACGCGTCTGATTCGATTCTCTACAACGAATTTCGGTACGTATAAGGGGTGAATCTTTACCTTCCGGCGGTAAAGTGTTGAGTCTTCCCTAAGGTCTTGGGGACGTCGTAAGGGGATTTCAAGAAACCCTATTTCTACAACACGCGGTGGAACGCTTTAAACAATTTTAAGGCTCATTTCCCCCCTTAAAGCGAATATCCCGGAGGTCCCACCCTCTCCCAATGTTGCCCGGGGCGCCACCGACCCTCGTTTTCTATCCTCTTTCCGCTTTCTATCCTCACGTTAAACTCGTCCTTTAAACTCGCACCCTGTAGAACCAAACGGCAGCAGTTCTCTACTGTGTATAACCCTCGTATTTACCAATTACCTAAGTAATCTGCGGTGGCCAGACTTCGTCTCTAAACTGTCCTTACATCTCCCAACTACTTCGTCATCCCCCTTACATATACGTATAGTCAGAGGAGATATTCCCTCCTTTCGTCTCCTACGTGCCCTGAGGAAAGGATTTGGCTGTATAGTCGTCGTTTTCAACCCTATTCAACTATACGTGTTTTTGAGTCAGTGGACGTACGTTGACTCAGAATTTGGAAATATTTTTTCAACATTTATTAACACGAAATTGATGTAAGAAATAGAAAAAAAAATAAAAATAAGTAAATAAAATTTTATCAAGGCGTGTGCAACAGAGTGTTGAACATCGGGGCCTTTCTCCTGCATATATGCCTGAGAAGTCAGGCACGTGTAATGGCTAATAAGTATTCCAGAAAGATGGCTGGCGTTCGTGGCTTATTGCGTAATCAACGTTAATTATCATAGCATCGCGTCGTACCTGCCTACCTACATGCGGACGTTTTCCGTATAGAATTTTGCTGCTGTTGCTGCTGCCACGGATTGCTAGTCAAGCGAGCAAAGTGGTACCAAAGCGAGTTGTTGCGCCGCACAGACTCAAAGAGACATAATAATGGCACTAGCGCAATCTGCATACATTATATCTATCTTATATAAACCCATAATGTTCAGCAGCTTTGTCCCAAGTTACTAAGTTTCTCAGGGAAGTTTATAACTGCAACGCCGCCATTTCAAATCCCAAGGTCTATCAACTTCGGATGATTCCACTGTTGTAATAGTGACTTTAAATTCCGAGGCTACACATACGTCCCGGAAAATCTGGAAACAAAGATCCCTAAAAATCGTTTATAAATATTTGGCAAATATTTTGACATTTCTCTTTGAAGCGCGTGTACACAAAATTTCGGTTTACACGTCAGTCGACCCATCGAAATGTATAGAATGTCGTGGAAATCGGTTTGACCGTTCATCTAAAATCGTGTACAGGGAGAGTCGTGTTTGCTGAGCTTTCTTTTTCCCCTCGGCCCCGTGCGTAGTGTATAAGTATAGTTTCGCACAGGAATCATCAGTGGGAAGATCGTGCAGGCATTTATACTATTTTCTGGGGCGCGGGCAGAAATAATATGGGGTGAGATTTATACCAGTCTGTTTGTCTGTCTGTCTTTTTTTTCCTTTTCTTTTCTATTTTGTTCTTTTTCTCTCTCTCTTCTTTCTTTAGCGCCTCGTGTGTCTCGCGCTTAGCTTCCTGCTGGTGCACCACCCCGTGGTATAAGGGATGTTCGGCTCATCAACTCTGACCCCGCAATCAGGACCTCTGCACTCCGGACACGTAACGTAGAACACTGCGTCAAATTGCTTCGGACGAACAGAAGGTCCCCAAAGTCATACGGAAGAAACTAACTTATCCATTAGTTGGCGGGCAAACACCTTCGAAAGTCGCCTCAAACAAGAAAAACTAGCCATTAAATTTGAGCCCAATATTTATTACAGCGATTCGTGTTTTTCTTTTTTTTTACCCAAATTTTTAGTTAGAATCAAAAACCAAAATTCTCAAGCTTAGCACTCCAGAAACAGAATGGACGTTCTTGCCAATCTCTTGGAAGAGGGAAACAAAAATTACAAAAATATCTTTTCACGTTGCAAAGTGGTAAAAACATCGTGTCGTACAGTTTGATGGAGCAAAAGCAGTGATTTCCAGGACGTACGCATGGATTAGTAGAAAACTTTTCGTCTTTCTTGACTAGAAGTTTTTCCGGGAGTACTTGCCGAGGGGATTATATTGCTTCCCGAGTAATTACTGCAACAGTAGCCACGCAACCAATTGCACAGAAAGTTACTCCGCGCTGCAGAACTACCACCACAACATATACAGACAGTAATTGTTCCAGTGATTCCACCTCGCCAGCTACGAACGCCGCTACAGCAATTGCACCTGTTTCGATTTGGCTCGGTTTTTATGCTTTGAAGTCGTGCGATCATCATCTACAGGATACTTTTTCATTTTTTTTTTTTTTTTATTTTCCTCCATATCATCTCCCGCTTTTGTGTATCGGCCTCGGTGGGGTCAAGAAAAATATCCCCAGAAATTTCCTTCTTCCTTACACCATACCTCGTGTTGTACGACCATATTTTCAAAATTTTAACACGTTTTTTGAAGCGAGTAGAATTTTTTTTTTAAATTTCTTGTTCTTTTGTAGGCCCTTGACGAGTTACGAGTCTGAGATCTAAGTCCTGTAACTGCGAGAAGTATTTGTTTTTTTAAGTTTCTGAGAGTTCGATTTTGATCGAGTCTGTACCGAATGACTCGTCTTCGACTATAGTCAGCCACTCACGCACCCACACGTGAAAAATAAACCAACATTGCGCTGGAACTTGTTCAACACGCACGTCTATCTATACCATATGTATAGCAGTGGTCGTCTATACCGCGGTCTACGCAACTGTAGGCGTACACACGCGGCTACTGTCAGATATAGAAAACTCCGCATGATTCATGTAGACTTTAAGATCATTGCGATAACGCCAGCCTCAGAACACGAGCTTACAAATTGGAATTGCACAAGTGCCTCGAGGTATTTATTCACTATTCTGGATTGGATACACAACTACGCGTTCATCTTCTTTCTCTCTTTTTTTTTTCTTTGCTTTTTTACTATTTGCTCTTTGCATTTATTGCTTTGATCCGCTCTCGAAATTTCCCCGCGATTAATTCCTCACCGCGTGATAAAAAAAAGAATCGCGCATTGCAGAACACTTTCTACTATTTTTTTTCCTACGAAGGATCAACCTGAACATCGGTACAATAGCAGAAAAAAAGTGTTGGGGGAGAGAACCTTGTACACGCGTTAAATGGTTGCTGTAATACGAACAAAAACCGAAAGAAAAATACAACAACAAAAAAAATCGTTCGAGGTGTCTGGCGTGAAACAAAACAAGGGTGGGGTCGATCGTCAGAATTCTACGGAGGGTGGATGAGAGAAGGGAGAGAAAAAAAAATTCTACGAGAATGCCGAAGTGGCTGGACTCGTTGAAAAGACATCGATCATTCACTATTTTGTGTAGACAACAAAGAAAAGTTAGTACCGCGGTTTTCGTTGATTGTTGTTAATTTTTTTTTTTTTGTTCTTTCTTCATTCTCGCTCGGTTTGGATTTTTGCGAATAATTATTTATCCGAATATATACGATGACAGTTTTTGTGGACCTATTATATTGCGGAAGATTTTATTGGCGTCTGCTTATAGACCGAAAGATATCCCTGCAGGGATATAATTTTGTGGAAGGGGTGTATAGGGTTCTAAAATAGGATAATAGCGAGGGGAGCTAATTACGAGAAGGTATAGTATTGTTTTGTCCTTTTCTTTAACGTGGCTAGTAGAGGCAGTAGAAGGAGCAGCGAAAGCGGCAGCTCTTTACGAACCAATTAATCCAATAATTGAACTCGAAAGGAGCCGTGGCCACAAATCACCATTAACAACGGGCGCGCGAGGCCATCAGCGGGACCCATCGCTCCTGACTCTTCTATCCAAGATGGTCCCATCCCGAAGTATCCAAACGAATTTAGTTTGAGTCGGCTGCTCCTGCCTCTGCCGCGCGATTATATTGGTAATTGGGTTTTTCGTCATTAAAACTTTGCACCTTGACTCTTAGATTATTCGCTCATCTTTATAACATTCTACTATACATGTATACGACCTTTAAACGCGCCAAGTTTGTCACGGTTTCTGATACAGTTCTCGACTAATTAAAAAGTGATTCTTTTAAAATTTTAACGACAGCGTTATTACCGTCCAGGTTTTGAAAAGCCTTAAAATATCGGGTTGCATATTGAAAGTATTCTCCAAGCATTCGAAGTCCTTAAATCACATATCCCTACCAGGATTCCAAAACTTACTACGAGCCTCGTTCGAATATCTAAGAACTGAACTCGATCCGGTTCACCGAACACTAAATAGATCTCTCACCGATTTTACAATTACATGAAGTATAAAATGTCCTTCAACGTCGGAAAGGTTAATTGACAATGACGCGGGCGACCCTTGTCTCGTTTTTCTTATTTTTTGCAAAAATCATCTCGATGTTACTTCATGGTGGGTACTGTGATCCTTACATAACTCGTATTTACGCAAGTATTTTTCTCGACTTCCAGAGGTCAGAAGAGATGATCGAAGTGCGCACCACCAACGGCAGAAGCAGCAGCAGAAGCATCAGAAGCAGCAACGCCAGGTAGCATCATGGGGAATGATTCGCCCCGCAATATCCAGTAGGACGTGCCTTGATGCGGCGTGGTCGTTGAAGATACGTGCGCGAAGCTGCTGCAGAGGCAACTTATACCTACCATATAAAAAACAAAAAAATGAAGGGGGAAAAAAGAAATATATATTTTTCTTTTTCCGTATGCTGCAGCGACTATAATGGCGGTTGGTTCCAAAGTAACTGCGGCAAGTCAGTCCTCTGTACAAGTATATATAGGTATACCATATAGCATATATACACAACCATCTAAAAGTACATCGAGATCACTGCACTGCACTGCACTGCTATGCACTGCACAGTACCTGAGATAATTTGCCCTCAAGAAAATAACAGGGTGTACCCATGCCTATGTTGAAACCTATACTGCTTCGGGTACCTACATCGTAAGGTATATACGGTGGAGGAAGAGATCAGACTCTTCGTACCGATCATCGTTACGCTGTACCTACTGGTAAAACACGTACACATCGAGGGCATTGATATACCCAATGCGTAGGCACCTGTAACATTGATGATTCAGATGAATGTGTATTGAATGTTAAGAAACCTTCACAACCATATCGAAATGATGGCCTTTACCAGGCCTGATCGATCGATAGGTACGAGAGCTTTTCTCTCTTTCGTTTTGTTTTTTTTTTTCATTCACTGCTCGGTTTATTCTACTTCTTTCTCATACCGATCGGTCGGATCTAACTCAGAAGCGATATGCTATAATTGATCGTTGCTACACTTGATCCTTTCGCATCGTACCGATGGCTATATGAGCGCTTGGATATATATTTTGAAACTGTACTTGTCTGCTTTTTACAATAATTTACTCATAACGTCGAAAAAGAGAACATGATACTTTGAAAATAATTACGCAGGACTGAATCTTGAAAAAAAGTATCTAAATACATACCTGATCAAGCTTTGTCGGACAAAAGTCTCAGCAACCCTTTCATTCTAACCTTATGCCTTTTTCCCCTCAATGAATTCAAATGATGCTGATGGATGTAAAGTTTCTGTTCGTCGATGGACGTCTGTCTTTTCGAAGTGAATGTCTTGCGAAGATAAAAACAAAAAAAAAACAAGGACAATATTCTTCCTGGTGAGAAAGAAGTTTCTGGTATGGCATGTTACTTGTTAAATAAATGGACCTTACTCAAGTCCACAGTTTCTCACTGGTGGTTGGAAGTAATTCATTACAAGAGTCTGAACAAGAGCAATAAACGACCACTGGCAATAACGGGTGATCTGTGCCCCCCCCCCCCCCCCTTCCCTCCACCTTGGTCAGACTATACAGCAGGAACCAGCTATGCTATACGGTCAGCCCTCGACCTTTGGTTTATAGGTCCAACTCGCCACGAGCCCCGAGAGACTCGATTTGTCAACTCGTTAGTGAAACTCATTTGAGCCCATGGTAGGTAGTAGGTAACCTTCTCCTCCTCCTCCTTCTATTTGAGCTCTTTCTCTTTCTCTATCAGTACAGTTTCCGTTACTGCTGGGGAACGCCGATCTGTCGCTTGAGAATTCCCAGAGGGTGTTACAGCCCGCTTATGTTCTCTACGTACCCATAGTGGAAGTGGGTGTATGTACTGTGGTGGAGGTCCATTGGCAGAGAAAGAGGAAGTGAGAGAAGGAGAAAGAGAAAGAGAAGGAGAGAGAGTGCGAAACGGACGAGGAGTTGCTGGAATTGGGGTGACGGATGCCGGTTCGCAGCTATTACAGGAATATAGAGAGCCATTGGTCACTTTGCTGGAACGTACTTCAAATTGACGAATGGTAATGAGTTTCGGCAGTTAAATGACTCCGCAGTAGTCCCTATTCTCTTCTACCTCTCATTCCGACGGCGTAACATCGTATACACAGTTTGCCATAAGGATAATAATAATAAACCGACGGACCGGAGTGAATCTTGAAAGGCGAATCCAATCGGTATTGGAAACCTGAAAATTATTGATGAAAAGGGATAAGGTTGGGTTGAAAATTTTGGAAAAAAATATACATGCGGGTGCATATCTGCAGGTCGGTAGAGAATAAGATAGAATAAAATAACTCTCGGCGTCGATTAAGACACGAGATAAATTCGCATCAAGGTTATACTTGTCCCGTGAGGGAGTAAACTAGACGTCTAGGACGAGGAGATGCTTCCATACTGACCGTACTTCATTACCCAGCAGTCCCTACCCGACGTCCAAGAACCTCCCTGACCATCCGTTATCATTTTTACAACCGACGCTATCAAACAACGTCGAACGAAAACGGGGTCCGTCCGTTTGCCCGCAAGGGATTTCCTACTCTAGTGGTTCTAGTTGGTACACCTTGAGCTTTTGAGGTTTATCGATCCGTAGCTTACGTCCAACTCATCTTTCTCTTTCTACGTTTTGCCATTTCTACTATTCGAACATTTCAACTCCACGATTCTCAATTCTTTTCGTAGATACAACACATTGGAAACTACAGGGTATTATTGAGGTCCATAAAATCGTAACCATTAATGGGGAAACACTCGGTTCCAGGGTAATTAGCACTTGACCGTGCATTAGTCCCTCCGTCACCCTACGACCAGGACATTGGTAACGCCCTTGCAATAACGTTGGAACTACCGGACCTCCCATTCTACTAAGTATTTCTCCTCTTCGTCAAATTGAGGTATACGAAATTGACTCAAGAGATATGAATCACGTCTAGGACGCTTGAACATTTCCAAGGTCATCCCGAGTATAATTTCCTGATCTGAACAGTCGTCAAACCAAAATAAAAGCAAAAGAAGAAAAAACAGCACCGGTTCGATCGTCGTTTGATCAAAGGTCACAGAGAAAATATATTTCGAGCAAAGAAGAAGAAAACGACGACGAAGAAGAAGAAGTAGAAGTAGAAGCACTTGAGGCGGAATTAAGTCCGGGGGTTAAAGCTCAGCTTGCTTAGCTCTTTTTCTTATCTTTAGCGTGCCACGCGCGCGTGTATGTGAGGTGCCAGGAGGTCGGACGTCGCGGCGCGTGACGTCAGGCGACATAGAATTTTTGACTGGCGTCGTCTCGATATAGGGTCTACCAACATGGATTGACAGGTTCGCTCTCGAGAAGACACCACACATCGCACTTACACACAGAATTCACCACACCCACGTATCCAAATACTTTGAAAAGATTATATTTCCGTGTACTGGTATAAAGTGCGACCCATCCGTCCAGGCGTTTTCGATGCTGATAGGAGCCAGAGACTCCAGTTGCTCGTGCGAGACGCTTACTTAGAGCCACTTTATCATCTAAGCTTAATTCGGGAGTTTAAATATTTATACCCACCACCCCGGGTGACCTCACGACACGCTTTCGTCCCATATGTATGTTTTTTTCTTCTTTTTTTTTTCTTTTCAAATTCTTGTACGCGTGCGCTGAAATGAAACCTAAACTTGCCGTTGCTTAAGAGCAACAAGAAATCTATTTTTCGAACACCCGCAGAACCGAATGTTTCTAACGTTATAAGCGATACACTCGTTTAAAAGTATCATAATTTATCAGCGAACGCGCGATTCGAAAAATGAGAAAAAAAAAAAATTGAAAAAATATACGCAAATCGTGGCACGTTATTTCGTAGTAGTTTCCGCTCCATATCATCGAACCAACTGGTCATGGGGTTAATATACTATACATCAGAGAATGAGATGGACAAAAGACGTTTCCCGTCAAGTCTTTTCTGCGATTCGGTGTACGCGGGATGAATGCGCTAAGGAGAGGGGGGGGGGGGGGGGAATTATAAGGAGCATACGATGTTTAACCCTTTGTTGGAAATCCTTACGGTGTTTGACCCTATACTGACCCCAGGCAGAAGCCAGGGTTTTATTCCCTATCCGATGGGGTGTGTTTGAAGCACTGAAATACGGGGTGATGAAATCAACTAGAACAACCTTCCATTGTATCGGAAAGGCACTTGCCTCCAGTGACAGCCTGCGTTCGGGAAAAGGGTTACCCTTGATCGGTGCTTGTTTTCTCCTAACTAACCGGGAAGTTTGCGGGACAACTAC
Source organism: Athalia cordata (assembly GCA_963932425.1). NCBI lineage: Eukaryota > Metazoa > Arthropoda > Insecta > Hymenoptera > Athaliidae > Athalia > Athalia cordata. Next base: position 28,854,091 of record OZ010626.1, on the reverse strand, counting down.
GAAAAGGGTTGGAAAAATTTCTCTTTATCTAAGTATATCCACGTTTTCTCTCACCGAATTCTCTCACTCTTCTTCGTATTCGTCCTCGTCGTCCCTCGGATCTCTCATATTGCCTGCGCCTGTCAATTGTTGGAAACGCGTATATTCGACGTCTGTTATATATTAAATTAATATTAGGGTCAGAAGGCTTAACTCGTTCAGAACAAACTGGCTAGAGGGTCATTCATTCGCGATGTCCAGTTTTCCTTTTATTTGTACCAAATTTCCCATGAGGATCCAATTTCTCTGTTTCTCTCAGACAATCGATACAACTTATAACCCCCACCCTCTTTTCCTTCCTATCACCTCGAGGCTCGTTTTCTGTAAAAAAAAAAAAGAAATCGGGTTTTTGATTCGTGGAGTTTACTAATTAACTGCAATAATTATTGTTACTAATTACCAAACGTTTGAGAAGGATATAATTTATGCTGCATATATTCCAAAACTTATGTGGTTTGACATGAAAGGAAAGGACCTCGTCTTACTGTTGTGTAATAGATGCGTCTGGTTATGTAACAGACAACTTTTCCTCAGGGCTAAAGCAAGCCTTGAACTTGAAATGGTACAGTAGTTGAGAGGGAGAATTTAGCTAGGGATAAAGATACGATATTACCGTTGTCAAACGCATTTAGGATAGTACAAACGATAACTGAACTCTGTACCGAGAACCCCGCGGGCAAAGTTTGTCCTCCTGGATCTTAGGGAGTTTAATTACCCGGTTAACAGGAAGACGCTTACACACATACATATACATATCACTTGCTCACGACTCGAGAGCAAAAATTTTCGATTTTGGTCTTCTGGAAGCAAATGCAATATAAAAAGGAAAGAGGAAAAATAGAAAGGGATAATCGTTGTAGAGGGACGACATTGGGATGAAATTAACGAGATAGCCTGAAACCTGAATGTGCAATTCTAATAAAATATACCAGCAATTACCGCCCTAAATATTCTCGTACCGAACACCGTGATCTATAGGTTTAAAGCTGCGAGAAGGACAGAGTGAGAAACAGAAGTTCCACGTATATAGGGAATAAAAGAGAAACGAGGCGCGAAACTAAATTACTTTTAATCGCTATTTTTCAACCCAAATACGATCGCTTTTACAGCCACTGTGCAGGGCTTCGTAAAAATTAGTTAAAAGATTTTTCTTTTTCGTTTTTTTTCCTATCTGTAAATCAATTTAGACTAAAAACAAGATTCACATAAATAAAAAAAAAAAAATGATCAGATAGAAACAAATAATAGGTTATTCGGTCTGAAGTTTTCCTAAAAACTAATATGTTATCTAATGATTTCGGAACTTTGAAAAAAAAAATGAAAAAACAACCAAGCTGCAAAAAGAAAGTTGGAAATTTTGTAGGTGAAACCGTCGTTGATTGAGGTCTGTACTATGACCACGGTGCATACCTATACGTATGCCTCGATAGCTAACTCATTTTTGTAATTAGGCGGGCACTTCTGTCGTTGGTGAGAGCAAAATTCGTTGATAAACTTAGTAGCGAGAACGTGCCTTCTAGGAGAAGTTGATCGTGCGTTAGCTCACTGAATTTGGTGAGTGTTAGTATGTGCAGCGATAGGAAGAGGTGGTGCGAGTGGGGGGGGGGGGGGAGAAAGAACCTTTATTCGGTAGATCAAAGCGCCCCCAAAGATCAATACGCCCCTGGAGAAGAGAAGAAAATAGAGGAGAAAATTCTGTAAGAGAAAAAGTGAGTGAAGAAGAGAGAGAAAAGAACTGGAGAAAAGTGGAGCCAAAGAGACGCTGGAGGGGATCGTCCGATAGGTTGATTGAGGGCATCGAGCATTAGTGGACCTCGTGTTCATAAACATGTCACGTACTTCTTCTCGGGAAAGGAGAAAAGCAAAGGGGCATAAATAGACGCAATTAAGCCAAACGCTAGACTCCGAAATCCTGACTAGCGCGACTGGATCTTTTCTTCATCTCGAAGAAATCTCTTACCAACTTTATTGCACTCTGATGGTACGAAATATATATTTTAGTTTTTTCTTTCTTCTTTACTTAAATCGCCAAGTCAATGACCAGAAAATTAAGCCCCAAATGAAATATTAGAGAATAGAACGATTCTCTTGGGCTTGTAAACGGCAACTCTTATACTCGCCTTCATGAGCAACTCGCATTTGGTTAAATATTAACAACGTCGTTAAGAAAACGCATTTGCGGTTCATTAGACCTTTCTACAAGGGCTCCTGCGCGTAACGCCCTAACTACCCCGGTTAAAGGACGGCCCGTATTACCAAACGGTTTTGAAATCAACCCGCGCCGTCGCGTGACATCGATATACGGCGAAAGGGAAAACCAAATTTTGAATTTAATCCAGTCGGTGAAATTTACTAAATTTTCGATTTTCCTCAATAAATTTTTTTTTTTTTTAAAGTCAAACTGATTTAGTTCCGAAGTTATGCCGATTTGGAATACCAAGACAATCGATTCGGAATTTGAAATCTGAGCTTTGGGATTCGGACGAATTTTGTTAAGATCTCGAAAAGTTTTAAGCCAGATTTTGCACCTTTTTAGATCAATGTTAGAGTTAATTTTGCGAGCTTGTAACTATAACACTATAAGCTGGGTCAGCTGAGTTCTGTTGAGTTTTAAGATTTGCATCTCTTGCACACCCTGGATGATAATAAATCCATCCAACGTTACTTCCTTACCCTAGTTTGTCCATATATCGCGTCCACCTCGCAACTCTGCAAGCGATCTGTTCGGATAACTGTTAGGGTCTGAGCGATAAAACTATTTTACCGTATGTAAATTCCCACCTTACATACCATTATCAACGAGTTCTGTACCTCGAGATTCTACTCAAACTTTAATCCATGCAGATATTTTTTTATTCTTATTTTACTGTGTTTTTTTTCTATTACTTTATCACAAAGCTTGGCTGAAAAAACTTTCTCGTAGATTTTCGCTACACATCAGGACTCTCTTTTATTTTTAAGGATCACCTCACCACACGATTTTCTTCGTCTTCTATCTTCAAGACTTTAGGAATCTGAAACGTCCGATAAAGGCAACCTACCGCAGTACTGGAGGTTTAGAGACTCGAGCAAGCGAGAGGACAGGAGGCGATATTTTAACAGCGTCCGCCCCGACGCCGGTCGTCCTTAGGGCTGTGGAAGTAAGTAAGTAAGTGGGTGGACTACGCCGAGGAGTTCTACCTACGGTTGCTAGTTAGGTCGGTCTAAGGGACGAGGGTATAAATCCTCGAAGGAGTCGAGGGATGACCTCAACGCACGCGAAGTCCTGCACTCGTGCTACGGCATGGTCGCGGAAGGGTCCGAAATGTTGTTACTGTGAGGTCACTCTTTTTGTACTATATTCCTATTCACTCTTGTACAGAAATTCAGGGACGTCTTCTTCCCGTCGCGTGTTTTCGCCAACCCTCCTCCACTGATATTTTCTGAGACCTAAAATTTCCGGAGGAAGATTGCGTGACGTACGAAAAAGAATCTCTGGAAGATTCCGTCCCGGATAGCTTTGAATTATCTGCACCTGGAACGGCGCTCAGGTTCGAACGATTTCGAACGCGATCATCCAGAGTTTGAAAAATCGATTTACAAATCTTCAATTTCCACCCGGTTAATTATTTCCTGATCGTTTTTCCGGAAGATTTTCAAAGACAACTGACTTGACTGTGAGGAGTTTCTTATTGGTTCGGACGAAGAATCTGTGAGGCGCGATTTCAGTTTGGTTAAAGGTTGACAGTTGACGTCTGTAGGTTTGTTCGAGTTCGGACGGTACCCGTCAGTAAAGTTGGACGAATTCAAGACGTCGCTAGAATCTTTGTGGGGTCCAAAACGGCGACCAAAGACGAAGGGTGACGAGGTCTAAAGGCGTCGAGGCGCGTCACCCAAACGGACATTCCCGACGCGCGGCAGAGATTCCCGGAAATCCTTACGTCCGACACGCGTTCCCCCTCCGACCTACACCGCCGTTCGAACATATTCCGAATACCAAAGGTTACTGTACACACAGAATCCTAATTCAAGGCGAAACTGAATTTAAAAAATTATCCGTACACCCAAAATCTACTGCAAACTAAATGGGGGGTGTAAAAATTCTTAAATTAGGGATGATATCCCTGTAACAACCTGAGGGGGAACTCTTTTCATAGCAATCTTATAAACGTCAGCTGAGCCGCGGAATCTGTCACCCTGACACTCTCCGTGCGGTTTTCTATCCTCCTTCTCCAGTTTTTTATGTTCATTTTTTTTGTTCTTTTTTTTTCTGTTCTTTTTATTCTTTAATGGATACATTTTACTTTCCCTACTCCCTTTCGCAGCCTCCTGTTGTAATAGCGAGTCGCGGTAGAGTTTAAAGTCTGCCCCCAGCTCTTGTATAAGGGTGAGATTTAAAACAATTAGAAGGAGTCGGGAACAGGCGAGCTAGCAAGCTCTCGTTCTCAGCCTCGACTACGAGAAGGGGGCAGAGAGGGAGCTAATCTCGAGGGTGGTTTAATTAAAAGTGTTGCCAACTGACGGGCGCCCATCGATCAACGAGTCCTGGAACCCACCACCAGTCTAACTGACGGACGACGGTGAACGAAACGTTTACTTTTACCGATTAAGGCCAAAGAAAAAAAAATATGTATATCACCAGACTTCCCGAGGGGGTAACCACTCGATATAGGTATAGGTGTCCCAACCATTTAACATTTCACAACTTTTTCACAAACTATTTCATACCATTTCATACAATTTCATGAGCATTCCACTAGTATTTCATATCAATTCAAAATTGGCTGTCCCAAGAACACAAGCGGTTACCCCCTCGTATAAGCCCCTATTGGACCCTATCAGAATAAAAAGTTGATTTTCGAAATATCTCGATGGGATTCAGTTGTAGCTCGATTTATTTGACGGAATCGTGTTCCTGAGCTCAAAATACATCGAAATTGCCTATGAGCCCCTATGAACCCTATCCAAATAAAAAGTTGATTTTTTACCCCAAAATCGACAAGAATCCAAAGGGGTATACCTTAGATTTTTGTCGATTTTGGGGTCAAAAATAAAGATTTTTTAAAATCGATTGCAGGACACTTTTCCAACGTATTTTGACCTCGGGAACACGAATCCGTCGAGTAAATTAAGCTAGGAACAAATCCCATCGAGATATCCTCATTTTTTCACTTTTTGGAGCGATAAATTAGCGATAACTCGATCAATTTTATAGATAGATCAACTTAGCTCGAGGATTCGCGTTCCTGAGGTCAAAATACGTAAGAAAAGTGTCCTGCAATCGATTTTAAAAATACTTTATTTTTGGCCCAAAATCGACAAAAATCCGAAGGGGTATACCTTAGATTCTTTTCGATTTATTCGACGATATATAACCGTGAAAGAGTTCATTTTATTTTTAAAAATATTTTATCATAATTTACGGAGAATGTCTACCCAAATTTTTTTATTAAATGATATCATTACCATTGAAAACATTGTGATCTCGGTTTAAATGTTGAAGAACTTTGGAAGAGATACGCTTTTTGGAAAATTTCTTTTGATACTTTTTCAAGGTTGGAATGTTAGCTTCCAGATGATTCTTTTTTTCTCTTGTAATTTGCTTGAGCATAAGTTTTCTCAAAGTTACGTCTTTGTGAAGAAACTGAAATATCAGGATCCAAAAATTGCTCTTGAAGTTTTGGATCTCGAAGTCGAATAACTCGGAAAAAGAAAGAAAATTACAGTAATAACGGCACAAATCAACATTCTGATGATCATTGGCGACTTTGACAACATTTTTGTGCCATATACTGACTAGAAAAAAAACTCCTCAATTTCGAAATTCTAGTTTTCAACATAATTTTCTAATGAAATATAAAACAGATGTATTCATGATTTGTTTGTGCAAAATAACCTTGTATCAAGTTGGAAAATGAAGGTAACTTTACGAGGGACTACGTTCAAGTAGTGCTTTAATTTTGCTCTCATATATTTCGAAGTTGTAGCCGGTGCACCGAGATAGTAGAACTTACCGTATCCATCCATAACCCTCATGGTCTGAACGTATATAACCAACGAATCCTCTTAAGATGTATGATAATTGTACCTGGCTAAGTTAGAGACTGAAATGTAGAGACCTCCGCAAAATCCCCATCCGGAAATTAAGCTCGAGTTCCACAGTAGTTGTCTGAAAGCTGTGCAAGTCTGGTAATCAAGTTCCGGTTCATCATATCAAATAAGAAAAATGTTTAAAACAGACAAACGAACTCAAAAGATCCTAGAGGAATTCTTTGAAAAGATCTCGCTATTCAGTCTCTCTCGAAAGGGTGTTTTCCTTTTTTCTTTGTTTTTGGCGAAGCAGCACTGATGATCGAGTAGAAAGACGCAGCGGTATCTGGCTTTTGTACTCATAAGCGAAATCGGATAAAGTTTAACGACATCAAAGCTCGAACTTACCTCGCGTTTTGATCGGGTCTTATACATTGAGATTGGTAGAGTTTTTTGACCTGTAAGTTGTTTGAGTGCGCTGTTTATCAGCGCGTCTATGCGACGATGGGCAGATGGCGGGTTGTGGGTTATTTTTACCATGTTTCACATCAACGACGTTCACCACTTGCATAGCGGAGCATTCGAGAACACTTTGAGCAAACTTTATTATTACACGGTCTCTTCTGTACATGTGTAGATCGAAACACCCGCCCACCTCCTCTGCATTGCCCAGTTTCGTAAGAACCATGCGGGAAAGCAATTTTGGACATCTTATTGGACGTACAGGTACCATATATTTGTATGTGTATACGTATACTGCAGAGAATTGTGTACTTACTTCGGTCGTCTATATAACGTCTGCAAACGAGGTTTTAGTCCCCAGGCGGTAGTTTCAAAGCTTGGAAACCTCAGGCGCTAACCATTCCTCATCAAGAGACTCGGTAGAGTCTCGCGCCAAGTACATTCAAAAGAACGGGCGGACTACCGAGTATCTTTACTGCGACGGGAGCCCAAAACGGGAGTTCGGTTCGCGTTTCATTGAATAGCTCCCATATTAATAATGTTACAGCAAAAGTAAAATCACTTTTGCTATATAAATCGGGGACGAGCTTTCATTTAAGCCTAATTTCAATGAAATCGGTAGTCGGAGAGTTGAGATACGATGATCTCTGATCACCGGCAGGCTCGTTTCATAAGATTCGTCCCCGTCGTCATCATCAGACAGCTAGCTATATGCTCCAGAAACCAAAACCATTCCAACATAAATGGTATAGACGGGAGGCCGCGGTGTGGTTACTGTTGTGGCTCGCACCGTATTCTTGTCAAGTAGGAAAAAGGTTGTAATTTCCGCACGCCTAGCAGGTGGCGTCAGCGTAGCCGGTACACTACGGTACACGTCTTATTTCTTACAGAGTTCGCCACCGCACAGCGACTCCTTTTCATTGGGCCCCAGAAAAATGGCGCTCTCATGGCTACCGTTCGAAAATTTTTCTTACCCCGTCAAACCATAGATGTGGAGTAGTACATATATATGCGTCAAACATCTTACAATAGTACACCAAAGAAACCATAAATAATACTGCAATATTCTCCAACAACATACAAAAAGTTATGAGATCCCCCCAAAAGGCACCTACGGTGCAAAAAACTTCGCCAAGTACATTAAATGTTTGAAAAATTCATTAATAATAAGAAAAAAAGGATCCAAATCTATTATTGTGCCAAGTAAATGTAACTTTACATCGTGTAAAAATATAGAATTGGAAAGTAAATCAATGAGAATCAATTCAAAGAATCAAAGAAATAAATTAAATGAAATTTAAAAAAAAAAAAAAAAATTGGAGGTAGTGGGACTTGGCGAGCTTTTCGGAAAACGAATCCAGAATTTTCGTATGGCAATATAACATTATTAGCTCGCCAAGAACCACGTACTCCAATTTTTTTTTTTTTTTTTAAATTTCATTTAATTTATTTCTTTGATTCTTTGAATTGATTCTCATTGATTTACTTTCCAATTCTATATTTTTACACGATGTAAAGTTACATTTACTTGGCACAATAATAGATTTGGATCCTTTTTTTCTTATTATTAATGAATTTTTCAAACATTTAATGTACTTGGCGAAGTTTTTTGCACCGTAGGTGCCTTTTGGGGGGTTTAGTTCTCCAGTCATTCCAAGCGACTCTTCATCCTTTGTTCGGGTCAACCTTAATTAAGCTGTGCTTTTCTCGAAACCATCTATAAAAACAGTCGGATGACCTTCGACCTTAAGAATAACTTGAACTTTTTAAAATACTCACGACTCTAAGTTTTCCAAGACTAACTGAATTTCTCTTCTTTTTCTATTACAATACCTCCGTTGCATGTATTTTTGGATTTTCACTGAACTATAAAAAAAAATGCTAGAATTCTAAAACTCAATTTCGAAATTGTTGAGTTTTTTTTCTTTCCAACGTATCAGCTGATGCCATCTTCACGAGAATCTTGCACTAATTTTGCACTTGAGAAATGAATGGGATGCTAGGAATAAATTTGCATGAATAGAGACGCGTTCGAGAATCAGGATAGAGGGGCTCAGCTGACCAGTTCGAAGGACGTATCGGGTGAGATTGGAGATTCACTATGTATCGTAGTGGATCAATTCTGTTCATCTGTAGACGGTTTTGAAGGTGAACACAGTATAGGTATATCTATAGTATATGTAAGTGGTCGAGAAAGGGAATAACGGGGGTAAGCGGGAGTAGTCACCCCATTTCGCAAGTGTCGCCGAAAAGCGGGGCTAATTTGTCAGTTGTCGAGTTAGGCGTCCTCCAGGGAATTTACAACCACTTCGTACCCCGCACCCTATCCCCTCTTTTCCCTCTTCCCCTTTGTCCCTCTTTCCCTGTTTCTCGGCGGGCGCGGTAATCAACCCGTGAATATCTGAACCATGCGCCTGAACTTACTATACATATATACCACCCCGAAAACGCCCCGTTGCTCCTCATTTATAAAGAAGAGACTTCCTACAGGAGCGATTGATTGGCCTTGGATTGGCGGCGGGGCAAAATTCGGGCGTAGGGGGTTTAGAATGAAGGGATCAACGCGGGAACTATAGGGAAAATCCTAGGACCTCGACGTTCCTGTAACTCGCATGTAAATTCTTTATTCTTTTTTATCCCTTCGTTGGCTATGGGATATTTCACTGATCCACGGTGGAGAATCGTTCGAAATCAATCACGGTGGCAAATTTTTTTTCTTCCTTTTTTTTTAATTTCTCTTTCTTCTTCTTGTCTTCGGTAGACCAATTTCTTTATTTATTCATTTTTTTTTTTTGCTTTTTTAGACACGTGCCTGGAGGACACGTGCTGTTTTATATGGGGAGCCAAAATTGGGCTGCTTTGAAACATTTTCTGGCAAACGAAAATAAAATAGTAGCTCCTCTCCGTCGTGCAGCAGCATATACGTATACCGTATTGTATGTAATACGAAGAACCTCGGAAAAGTGGCAGCTAATGTTTAGCTCTTCGAGTATAAGGTACACGATGGCAGGTGGGTTTCCTCTGATGTCACACGCTTCACAATTCTCCCTCGACAGCTTAGCGGATTTTGAGGCTTTGTAGTCACTCACCCATTTCCCGCGGCCAAGCTTTCTCTCCTCTCTCTTTTTCACTTCGATCCCCTTCCCCCTCCCCGGAACCCTCGGGAAGTCCTCCTCTCCTCCCTACATTATTTAAATAAACAAGACAAGGGAGATTGCCTTCCCCCTTCCTTCGCCCTTTTCTCCTTTCCTCCTTTTCTCCTTTCCTATACCGTCTCGCGTTGGTTTCCTTCCCTTACGCTTTCTCTTACAGTTTCTATCCCACGTTTATCTCTCTTCGAGTCTCGTAACAGTGACGAACAATTACCCCCTACTACCTTTTTAGTGGAACGGGAAGGAGTGACAGACAAGGGGCGTACAGTCCCGCCGTTTCCTACACCTTGTAATGAATTTTAAATTGGCTAGCATTTATAATATACCCCTTGTTGACAGCCGGGATGAACCGGAGATGACAAAGTAAAACAGACTCGCTAAATTTTACGATGAAGGGGAATAACCGACGAAATATCCCGTCTTATACGTTAAACGTAATACTGGTAAATTTTATGTGTACAGGGGCAGAGGAGGGTGGGGGGTTTTGACTTCGTCTTTTCGCTGCGTTGTTAATTAAAATATTTTTTCCCTCGGTCCAAACAGAATTTTTTTTTTCCCTCCATTTGTTTATTTATTTGTTAATCTTTTTTTTTAACCTGAAAACAAAATTTCATACGACCCTCTGAATTTCCCGGGAATCAAATAGGAGAAGAAAAAAAAAAGGAAAAATAAAAATGAGATTACCAAAGCGGAATTTGTAACGTTTGACGCAGCTTTACCATCGACTAGGAATACCATTTCTAGATAGTCGAGACTTGGAACTCGCTGGGGAGTTTGAAGACCCGTTTAAACGCAGGAAATTCTTCAATGGAATCTAAGTGGATTGAAAAAACGTATTTGGCTGTGAAAAATCCGTCCAATTTTACCATTTTGCTAAAGTTTAGTATAGTAGTCAATACTTTTTCAATCGAAGGAATTGTTATTCTCCTGGTGTTGCCCTACGGTGTCGCTTTCACTAGAGTCGGTTCCTGATAAACGAGCGGTTTTCACCCCTGCCACAGCCCACAGGACCCGCTGCGCATTGCCTCGTGAATGTAAACTCACCCCTGATACAGACACGCTTTTAAACCCCGGCACGTGGTATGTGCGCGCGGTATATCTATATCTATACACGCGATGTGGTCTGAAAAAAAACAAAAAAAAACGAAAACGGAAAACAAAAAACAAAAAACAAAAAGAAGGAATTGCCAATTTTAATAAACGCGCATATAATTTGAACAGGAAGGAAATCGTTGAATATAGTAGATGGTCAATTTATCCAACCTTGAAATTGCGATAAATATTTGAACGGGAAATGAGAAAATTAATTTTAGAAGAAAACGTGTGTATATGGGTGTTTACTTTATTTGCTAAATTTTGCGACAAATCACAAGACGTGACCAAAGAAATTGTTGGCATCGCGTAGGGCGCGGTACGTGATCTGGAAAGGCAGGACAACGCCTCAAGGGAACGATGTCTCAAACGACGACGAGGGACCGGAAGACGCACCTGCATTCAATTGACCTACGTGTTCGGTGCAGCCCCAAAGTACGGGATATCGTGACAGTATTTTTTCTACCAAAAATGGGGAACCCCCGCCACCACCAGTCGCGAGGACGATAAGTTTGTCATAGCCAATTTATACAATTGCTGTGTAGCGACGGTATTTGGCACTGGGGACCACGAATTTATGGTTAATGTCTAGGTTTCTTGCCGTTACGGGAAATATTTGTAATTCCCTTACAGCCATATTCCAGACATTTTTATCATTTTCATTGCACGACTGAGTGGGAGTGGAGAAAATTTCTGAAATTTCAACCGCAGCGTCCTTTCCAAGAATCCAGAAATTCATGAGTTATTTTTAGTTTTTCTACCGGATTTTTAAGTACAACTACGATTGTGATCGATTCTGAACCAGAAAAAATAACCACTTGAAATCCCAGACACAAAACCAGATTTTTACGTCCAGTTGAAAATAAAGTTTCTCTTACCAGTTGGACAGACAGTTTGATGGATTCCCTCTCCAGCTGGATTCAATTGGAAAAATTAGATAGACAATTGGACTGCAGGTTTTTCCGTCCAGTTGGATCGATTGTCCGATTCAGTTGGACGGATTTGGTTTTTTCCCGTCTGGGACATTTTTCACCTGGTTTTGATGACTCGAATTAAACTCTATCAGTTGTGAATAATTCATCTAAGCCTGTCACTCGATAAAAGTCAATAAATCAGGGCAAAAAAACGGTTAGAGTTTTTTTCCTTTTCCCTGAATAGAACTTTTATATTTTTCCCAATGCGTATTTTCCTGACTACGTAGATAGTTTCCAACAATTTTCAGTTGGGCAGAAGAAAAATAGAAAAGAAAATTGCAATTCGATCCAAGTGCGTTTAGAAATAAAATACGTATAGAAAGCATGTGTCAGGGCAAAGTAATAAAGGGCGTTCGAAATGCTAGGGACAGAATTGCTGTTTAAAGCTGCATCGACGAGCCATCGTTAGGGACACGTGTGGTTTTTAATGTTCGACCGCAATGCCCGCGATAACGTCCTTTAAACTTTTATCAAAGGCTATCAACGAACGTGGATCGACTCGCCATGGCCTATTGGAGGGGGTCTGGCGTGGAACAGTGACTTTCTATGTGTACAGAAAATGTCGTCTGAGGGAGAAAATCGTTTTTGAGCAAACTTTTCTGTATACCCTTATAAAAGTTCTGTATATGTATAGTCGAACACTTATGTCACCATGTAGAATAAAACCGAACGATTCACGCCTAGAAATTTTCTGTTCTCGAGAACAACCTTCTGCGATGTACAACAGTTTGCCGTCAAATATTGGAGATCAATACAAAAGTGCGCGTGTCCGCTAAAGGCCAGCGGGTCCATTATTCCATTACTGGGTGCCGAGGGGTCTCGTCTCTTGGGGATGGAAAAAAAGTTAGAGATGATTAACCGAGGCCAAATCATCGATTTTGATGCCCGACGAATACCGCAACTCTCCTATATGCACATATACAATACACACGGACGCCGCAATTTTTGGAATAGCTGTTGAATGAATTGCTTAAACTTTCCTCGTTTATTAAGACAGTTTTACGCGGATTGAATTCGCTCAATTAGGACAGATGGAGATGTTTATGATCGCGTGGAATAGCTGCGTTCATTTAACTTACAAGTTATATTATCGTCAAAATTCGAGTATTTAGAACCTTAAACCCTGCAGCTATGAAAGGCATTAAAATAATCGGAAAAATTTGTACGACCGGTATTCAGCTAATCATATAATATATATCTACGTATATTATATATTATAAATTCTTTTTTTTTCACAGTAATAGGTATAAAAATTCGCACTTCTATACGGGCAGTTAAGAAATAACGACCTAAGTAGCAGCTATCTCGAAGCTTCCGCATTATAGATTTATAATCTTGGTACATTAACGACGTCGGCAAATATCATATGTTCTTCACGAGACATCGAAAATTATCGTTAAACTTCAAACGAATAATTATAGTCGTCGCGTTTTGCCTTTAAAAATTCTTTATCCATGAATCGAACCTTTCAATTATGTGGAGTTTGAGGTCACCGACAATTTTTTGCCTCCGTTATTAATTTAACTTTTTACTATCGACGACCTTAACAAAAATTGTCGACCGCCGCCTATAAACTTGGTATTCCAGGATACGACCACGAACAACCTTCGATAAAATTCATCTTTTGTTTTTTTTGTCATCGTGGATAGATGTCAGCAAAAAACAAACAGAGATCGTTAAATTCGTGAAAACAGATACGGTTCGGTGCATTTTTTAATTGACAAAGTAAAAACCAACATCAAAATTTTATGATCTTAGTTATAATTATATAATTCAAAATTCTTACAAGTTTTTTATTTTTCAATTTTTAACTATGAACGGATTTTTTAATTACACAAGAAAAAATTTATCACTGATTAGGAGATTTGAAAAATTGCCACACGGTCTCACTGTCAAATTCATATCGAATTGTGAGTTTAACCTTATAATAATTTTTAGACAATCGATTAACGAGGAGTTTCAGACGAGGTTAAAAAATTATTACCTCATTCACGTTTACAGCAACTGTCAAAAACGATGAGGGGTTCATGTCAAGGTTCAAAAAATTATTCGGCCAATCATCCGGTAAGAATAATTCGATTACCTACAAAATTACTAATTACTTGGGATAACATGCAGTGAATATCGGAAAGAAAAAATGGTTATTTTTGTATACATGTACTAGTCAATGTAGTTGATATTTCGTTTGTGAGGACAGCACAGGTCGAAGATTTTGGAAGAATGAAAACTTGCCAGAGAGACTCAAGAACTTTTTCTCATCACCATGAAAAGAGCTCCTTCGTTTTGTACGGTGGATTTTTGCGCACCGCGAATTTAAACATGAAAACTGTAGGAATTTCTAAACGCCAGATGTCAATTCTGAGTTCCTTGAAGGCCGCGATGGGTTTGAATCCACGAAATTCAAAACCCGTACCCATCCGTGAACCGAACATACCGCAAAAACCGGTGGATCGAAAAAAAGAAGAGAAACAAAAAAATGAGAAACCTGTCCTGCGGACTGATCAAGCTGAAAACGTAGAGGAGGTAACGCACGTACGGTCAGCTATGATGGATGAACATGGGAAACCCGTGACCGAAGATAACTTTGTTCGTACGGAATGGGGAGTAAGAATAAAAGATAAGGCGCGAAAAGTTGACCCCCAGGTAAGCGATTCTAAAACAGATGTTAAAAAGCCATTTTACTTTGAAAAATCACTTTGGGGAGTCAACGTTAAACAGTTCCTGACCAGGAACGATGAACCCCAAAGAGCAAATGACCTCGGCTCAAATCGAAGGCATCAAACTCCTGAAACTACACCTGGAGATAATTTAGATGTTAACGTTTCGTCGGCAAAATCTGAAATCGGAGCTACTGAAACACATGTTGAAAGGTCAGCACTGTCTTCGTATCAAAACATACCTGAAGACGTTAATTATGATAGTAATTCACCGGATATAAAACCAGGAGGTGAAACAAACGCTTGGAAAGAGTTAACGGAGAAAAGTCTGGGTAGTTTAGTAAGACGGAAAACAGGATCTTCCTCCGTCAAAGCCCCTGGAATGTTTCTCCAACCTGAACCACCTATTCCAAAAAAAGACGTGAAATCCATTCCACCAATTTGGAATTTTGAGGCTGAACTCAGCGAAGAAGAGATGCGAGCGAAGCAGGCTAGTGTTAAGAAAGTTGGAAGTCAGAAGACGTTTTTTGGAAAGCTGCTGAAAAATCCGTTCCGGGTTGTTAAAAAGTCATGAATTGAGAAAATAAAAAAATATTGTGAAATCAATCCGAGGAAACGTATCTTCAGCATATGCGAAGGAGTTACGTCCGGACTGAAAGGTCAGAGGGAAACTTTCCAGTGAAAACTGAACCCTTTGGCAAAAAGCTGCCGCCGATTTGTGTGAGTATTTACCCTGGGTCGCTGGTATCATTCGGATGTGTCGGTACCGGGTTTCGTCAAAGCATGATCCTATAACGTTGGTGTACCCGGAGTAAATAGCCACCATATCTGAGGCGGTTGTTTGAATTTTCGTAATTAAACCGCTTCCACCCAGTAATCCGGAACGTTATAGCCTCATGGGCTCGAAAAACGGGATAGGGAGATTGTTTAATAAAGTCAATAAATATTTTTAGGATTACACTCTCGTTTTATTATATTGACCATTAAACGGAAGGATTTATTCTTCATTCTTTCATTCGGTAAAATTATTCATTTTCAGGGTCGCCGAAGGCAGACGACCGTGTCCAAACGAGTCATCCCGACGTCATTCAGCCTTTCGAAAAAGATGTTGGAGCCATCGGAAAAATTCGAGACGGTAAACAGTCGCCAGTTCACTAGGTAAACGGTATTGTCTTCAGTTGGGTAATCTGGATCTGAAATAGATAAAAATTGACCCAGAAAATTGATAGTCGAAGAAAGGTATTTTTTCTTTGAAGCTAATTTATATGACTAAAGTGGTATTTTTGGTTACTCAGGAGACGATGACCTTGTTCAGGAGCCATTCATGACCACTTCGAACAAAGACAAGCCCAGTACTGTAGACGAAACTGATACAAATGGCAGACAAAATATTCGTGAGTTGAGCCTGGGGTTTGTTTAATACATCTTACAATTTTTTGGTATCCTCGAAATGTCTTTTTTGATTACGCTTCCTACAGTCATCGATCTCGATTACAAAATAAAAACGTACGAGTTAAAAAACTACGCCTATCTTCGCCCTGGTGAGCTGGAAGGAGAGGAGAGAGTGTTACACAAAAACAAATCGATAACATACCAAAACCCGTGGCATAAAGCAGCCTAATTTACGTTGCAGAAGGTCACGTGGTTGGAATATAACTAAAAAAGTGGCGTATTCTATCGGTGTGAAAATGTACAATAAACTTTATCGTCATTCAGTTGTCTATTTGCGTTTCATAATTTGACGTTTTTCCAAATGGTCAACGGATCAACCGGATCCCTCTTGGCGCGAAAAACGGTGCGGGAGTTCGGAAAAATCAATTTTACTCCAGGTAAAATTATACTCTTTGTTCCAAAAATATATTTTTCATAAAATCCCGCAGGATTAACATCTTCTTTGGAATCTCTTTCAATCCATTCGCACGCACACCTAACCCCGTCGATCATATGTTAACCTTGAAGAAAAAAAATCGTTCAAATTCCACTTCAGTTGAAGAAGCTTATTCTAATGGTATTCCGAAATCGTAGGTAGCTGAAGAATTCATCGTTTCCGTGGTCAGGCTCTCCACAAGATTGGGAAGAGAAGAAAATCAGTGAGTACAATGAAATTCAAATAGTTCACCCCATGGCCAAAAATAAGAATCGAGAGAAAAAAATAATCTGACCAACTAATCTCGAGTTGATAGACCTTAATTCGACGAGTCAGAATCTGAAAGTGTAAACCCTTCCAATTGGCGATTGAATGGTGCCTATTGATCGAACGTTCGACCACCTGCGCCTTCCTTACTACCGTATGGAATTCGTTTTTGATTTGATGTTGCATATCCTGAAAGGACTCGTTGGTCAGGTTATCCTCCTAGACCAGCGCGCGCCACAAGCGCAAGAGGGCTATTATTAGATCATTTCCGCGCGATTTCTGAATTATCGATCACCTAATCATTTCCGACCGTTGTGTTGGTGCTGAAGGTAGGTAGGTAGGTAGATGGATAGGTAGGTAGGTAGGTAGGCGGGGAGCCAGGTTGGCCACTCGGCGGATACGACGATCACGATATGATGCCTCTTCTTCAGTAGTGGTGGGATCGCACGTTAATATGATTCCCTAGCGTATCAAGGGCCTACCGTTTGCTGGCAATTTGACGGATAATGACGGACCCTGGTTCTGATTGCCGGCAAGGCCAGCAAACAGATTGGACACAGATGCCTCCTCCTCACTTCCTCCGCGACCTCCTCCTCTCACCTCTTTCTCCATCCGCTCCGTCAATCGGACCCACAGCTGCAGTGGTGGGTTGCGTGCCAATTTTCTCCGGAATCAGTATATGGCATGAGCAAGCCGCAAGTCTCATACAATAACCAAGAAATCAGATTTTTTATTCTCTTTTCTTTTTACTCCTTCCATTTCCCAACAACTGCCGCCGAGCGTGTCCTTGTACAATACTCCGAACGGACTCGATAGCTCGAAAAAAAGAACCCAAACCAAAATCAAAATCAAAATCTTGCAAAGGGTCTCTGAATATTTTTTAATCGAATTTATCGGAAACTGAAAGGATGCTCGTCAGTTGTAAGGAAATTGTGAGATGGGTTTGGGGTCGCTCGTAATAACGTTAGATCGACAATAGTAGCAGAGTAGCAATGCACGGGTTCGTATTTACGGCTGTAAGAAGAATCGCTGACTACTCCGGGTTCAAAACTCCTTGACCCTCTCTCTGCCTTAGGGATATACGCCGATATCATCTACTACTACGACTACTTTTATCTATCTCTTTCTAAAGAGTACTGTGCGCAGATCATTCCCTTCGCACTGTATACCGCGGTATATATGGCAAGTGTGTTACACTGTAAAATATCAGCCGAAGCTCGAAGCGAGCTTGTATATTACTCACAGTGGTGTATTTTCACTCGGCGAGCTGGCGATCGGTGCCGATATCATAACTCCTTGTCCGTACTCTCTGCCTGGCATGGCCCATTCCGGACGAACGAAGATTCTCAAGTTCAGTCCAGTGTGAAGGTAGCTTTTGCTGAAGTCACAGCGATAACACTATGCCGGCTTGTTTCAAAGTCAAGTTTAAACGTTGACTTTTACTATACACCGATTTTTAATGTTACTGTACAAACATTCAAAGTTTAAGATAAGGAAAGTCACCAGCTGATGGTCATTCTGAAACTGCAGTTTATCACGTTCTAGACTACGGAGCAAATGTCTGTTCAGGAACTGCTAATCACTGAATGTCAGATAGCCATGAATGCCAATAAACTAAAGCCAACGTACACGAAGAGTCTCTACCGATCCGGTCTTCTTACTTCGCACGTTACAGCCGATGATGAAACTTCAAGATTGATCGTTTAAAAATCTCACTTATCTTCTGAAATAATTCTCCGCGAATTAATTACCTTTCCAATCGTACTGAACGTTGACTCGGTGAAGAGAGAGGAAATGGAAGTGTGAGTTTCTGTAGCACTCCGCTAAATCAAATGCTGGACCGACGAAATATCCGACCCCAAGATACCGAGCGAGACTTTAATCAAAGCTCCAACGCTCAATCATCTCTGTCAGGACATTGACGTCACGATCAAACGTTCGTCACGAAGCAATTAACGTCCTAGGGAAGCGGAAACCATTCTTATTATACCAGACCACTAACGATCCAAACATATCACGTTTATTATTTGTGTCTTCACGCGTGGTGTACGAAAAAACAAAAGAAAACATCAGAATCAAAATTGTGAAGACCTTACGTCAAAATAATGGGCATTGTCAAAGATTCTTTATTTTTTTCGTGTTTACTTTTCCCTGAATTTTTGATTATTCTTTCCAAAATCCGCACTTGGGAAAGACGTATTTTTGGAAATGTGATAACCGCAAAATTTCTTTACTTCCACTACCTCTCTTTCGACCGCTAGAAAAATCTTTCGAGTCTGAAGTACTTGGCTGTTATTGGCGCCAGCGAAGCGCTGCAACGTCACGTCGGACGTTGAACGTTTTGAAAGTCATAACACATATACTAAAGTTTTGTTATTTCAGAGTTTGAGCGTGACATTCATAACCCGACCACTGCACACTGTAAAGCTATGCGGTTAAAATACGTGAGTTGGCTATCAGATCGATATAATAATGCCCATCGAAGAGATACTTTATACCTATAAAATGCACTGAACAAGAGCAAAATGCATCGCGCAGCGAATTCGAGATAAAAAAAAAAAAGGAACAAAGGAAAATATCATCGGTCAATTGTCTTCTTATCCACTCTTTTTTGTCCCCCGTTAATAGAATGGCTCAACACGCTTCGTGACCTCGATGCTTTTGTCTCATCTGGAACGTATTTAAGACTATAATTTTTATATCTGACAAAACGTTGCGGTCGTTGGGCGGATGGAAAAAGAAAAAGACAAGTAAAAAGAAAAAGAAAATTGAATCAAACGAAAATAAAACCTTTGAAAAACGTATGAAAACAAGCAGGACTCTAAACCTGGAACACATTCATATAATCCACTTATATTATGTAAATGTATATAAAATGGCAAATTAGTACGTGGGAAAAATTTCTGAAGGCCATCTTTTTCATTATGGGAAAAGGACACCGGGTGTCATTCGATTTATATAAAAGAATAGGTTTCGCTCCTTGGTCATTAACTGCTGTACACTGCAGGTCTCATGGGGTCTCGATCTTGTCAAAGTTAGGTAGATACCGCTGAATGCTTCAAGTTGTTTCTGCAGAGGAGATGCTGCTGATCGAGTCCCCTTACTCGCTTATATTCTTCCAGCAATTTGGTGTCCCTATCTCTCTCTCCCTTATTTTCTACTATCCTCTCTCTTTCTTTTTTCCTCTCTTTCTCTCTCTCTCTCCATATATCTCTCTTCTCTTTGCTTGAATTAAGGTTGCATTAAGTTAAAATTGCAGAGACGTGCGACGACGAGATAGGTGCTATAGGATCACCTTGAGCGGCTCATTCAAAAGCCGCCGCAGCCAATCCTGGCTACATACTCGAGAGTATTATATTCAATGGTACGATCCGAAGCTCTTTTTGGATTCCACAAAATTTTTTAAATAGAATCATCATCGCTTTTTCTTTCGGTTTTTTTTTTTGTTTCATTCCTAAACTAAAAGTGGAACGTAGCGATACATCTGTTACTCGACGAAAAGGAAAAAAAAGAAGAGGTTTTGAACCTGAAGTGTGCAAGATGTATATAATAGTTGTATACATGCAACGTTGAACAAGGAGAGAAAGATGTAATATTGATAGAATCGCGTGCGTAGAAAGAAGTGTACGGTGTATAAGGTGGGCGTTTGTAGCAGAGAAATTGCGGTAAAATGCGACAGTGTTTTGTATATACCTATAGTGTTGCGTGGGATGTACACGTGGTGAAACGAACACGAATTAACTGCAGACGACGATGAGATGAGCGGGCCACTATGGGGTGAGTAACCACGTGGTGAATCTCCCACGCGGTAATTACCCACTTGGTAAAATCGACCTGCGTCGTCGACCGAAAACAGTTCTCACCTAACACCCCCTATCCTCCCTCCTTCGCCTACGATGTCAAAACCCACCAAATCGCATTCTGAACAAAAAATAACGAAAAAAATAATTGAATCCTCGTTCGGATGTCAAGTTGAAAATTCGGGCATGACTTAAATATAGATATAACTTGTACCTTAATTTTACATTCCAGTCCAATTGGAGCGACATTCTACTCGATCAAAACCTAGACAAAACAAAATAAAGTAGAGAAAATTCATTTCCTACTTCCGTTCGATTTAATTCTAAATTGCTGTTTCGACCGATCAATTTGATTTTCAAGGGTGATGTGAACGCACGTATATATCTACGAGGTACAGATCAGAGTGTCGTATG
The DNA here is from genome assembly GCA_963932425.1 of Athalia cordata. NCBI lineage: Eukaryota > Metazoa > Arthropoda > Insecta > Hymenoptera > Athaliidae > Athalia > Athalia cordata. Next base: position 28,833,358 of record OZ010626.1, on the reverse strand, counting down.
GAATTGACGTTATTCACCTTGGGGGCATCTGGAGATCGTATTGTGGAATTGGTGTTCGTGTTTTTGTTTGACATTGAAAACCGTCGAGCCAATCATCAGTTGTATATATAGAGGCGATGTGGTGGTGGTGGTAAATTGATGTTGTGATTTACCTCGGATTCTGCCTAAACATGAAACGCGGTTGCGTTGCCAGAGGGGTGGTGTGGAAGGTGAAAAGTGGAGGTGGAGGTCTGTGGCTGACGGCAATTAATCGCATACGACTAACACGCGGGTTGTGGTGAACGACGTGACGCTGACTTGCAACAACAATAATCGTATCATCGTATTAGAGGTAATTGAAAGATATCGACGTAGAAAAGAAGAAAAAAGAGAAAAGAAAAAAAAAAAACAGAACAGTGCCCGGATTTTTAAACGATCTATCGGCGTTGGAAGAACCACGCCGCTAGTGTGTTCCATCATGCTGCCGTTGCGGTGTTGCACGGGTGTAACAGTTGCTACGAACGATCCTTCGATGACTTGCATCGTTGTATACGATTCGTATGGGGATTATATAGATATATTGTAGATATACATACGAATATAAACGCGTATGTTATATATACACATGTGATATGATATGTTGTTTGTGTAACAGAAGTGATAATCTGGTATACACTATAAGACCGATGATGATCACATGGGCGACACGCCTCGACGGCGACAGGAGAACTCCAAACCAAACACTGTTCTGACGCTGTGTGATATTAATACCCGCCATTTTGAGGGGGAGCTTCTGCCGCTACTGCTGATGCCGATGCTGATGCTGATGCTGATGCTACTGCTGTTGCTTCTCGTTTCGAACTCTGCGCTGCTGCTGCCTTCATCGTTTGAGTTGGCTTCAGGTCGTGACAGCTCGCCGTCATACGAAAACATTCCTAGTCAATTTACTTTCAGGAATTTTCGCATAAACGTTGACGTGTTTAAGGGAACCAGTAAACCATCTATTTTTGGTACACCTAAATACGAAAAGGACGCTACTATCGAGAATAATCACCTTCCATAACACAATTTTGTGAATATGGACAACCGTCAAAAACGTACGATCAAAATCTATCCTCACGATATTGTATGGGAAGAATATTTTCGTGCAGCCATTCAACCCGATTTTGAAAATATTCAATTTGAAAATCTGTAGCTCAAAAAGGTTTCGGTTAAATCAGGTCGATGGATTGACCTTTTATTAATCGTACCTAATAACCGTGTTACGGTACAATATCTTATGTAGTATCCCGTTGTTTGCTGAATGAAAAGTTATTAAATCCTGAACACAGGAAAAAAAAAGAATCAAAGTGTCAACAAAGATACGCGGGTAAAATGATGAAGTGATAAAACTGATACATATAGGTAGAGGTAAAGGTAGCTACGCGTTTATTTTCACTTATTTTCAGATTTTAATAATGTCACGTCTGTTGAGCGATGCCCTCGGCCTGTCATCGGTAACCCGCCCTCCGCCGCTTTCACGTATCTCTGTTTGCCTTTTATCCTGTTTTTCTCTTGCCACCCGGAAGCCCGCGGGAGTCGACGATCACCACCGTCGATGACAGATTGGGATCCAATTCCAGCCTTTAAGTTTTACACGACGATATTATCTCTTACACACGGTAAAAGGGTGTCCAATTGTCGACAATTTCCTCATCTGCAGGCAGAGAATAAGCTTGTTTGAATTTCCAACTCGAAGTCGTATGTTAAAATCAATGTCTGAGTAAATAATTAATGCGGTTTCTGCGCATAGATCACTGTTAAACAGTTAAACATTTTTGACATAATTTACTAAATAAGGATTCAAATCACGTTAATCTTATTATGTTACTCGATGTGCTTCGTTGACCCGGAATAAGGCGATCACGTCTCGTAGCAGCCGGGCGCTGCTATACGCGGTGATTAACGTCAATTTCAAATCGTCTTATTCAAAAATCATTTCATTACATCTTGCAGCAAGTTAATTTATGATATTATTCCTCGCCATTCGACCTGCACAGCTGCAGTCGTAATTTATTTTCTGTTGTCTCACATACCTATAATGTACCTAAAAATCTGGGAACCGATGATCTAGCAAAGAAAAAGAAAAAGAACTGAACATAATTCGTTGAATTTTGAAATTATTAAACAACTCGACGAATTATTTATTAGCAATCAAAAATTAGAGTTACGAAGGCCACCGCTTGATCGGGGCAGCTGGAGCGTCTTCTTGTCGCCAGAAAACAAGTCGTCGTTAAAACTCTAGAATAAACGCCAGCTTCGCCCAGCTGTTGGCACGGAGCCTCGGTCTCTATGTTGACATAACTTTGACAAAGGCGTTGACAAAGTCTTGCAGGGTGGGTTAAGACCGTCGAGAAACTTTACGATTTCGGGACCATTAAACGCTGATAAATCTCCGATGTAAGTCTATTTTGAGCTTTCGTTGTACACGCGGCCAGAGTCCGTCCGAGTCGGTTGTGTTAATACACGCAGAGTTGCTTTGCCGCTCCATGAACGTGAAACTAAAACGTAGTAAGGCACTGCGCACTGCAACGGATTGTGCAGGAACCCTTCCTTCCTCTTCCTCCCTCTTCGCTCCGTACGAGCTTATGAAAACATCGACGACCATCTTCATCTCGCATGTTTGCTCGCGTGTTTGTCACTCAAGCGCTCCAGGGGCAAACAAACATCTAGACGGGTTTGCCACACTACCGTCAATGACACACCCGCATCATCGCCTCCAGCATCACCGCGACGCACTTGTTTATATATACTTACATTTTTAAAATGGGCGCACGCGTTCCGAACCCTGGAGGTAATAACGTTTTTTACATGCTGTTTGTGCGTCGCTACAAAATCAAACGACAAGATTGTCGGATAGAACGTGGGGATTTTTTAACGGAAATTTTAAAAAACTCTATAGTCCTCCGAGAAAATTAGATCCCAATTTCCGCAAAAATCTATCCATTTTCTTTCAACTTGCATCAGCTGTCTTTGATCCACCATTTTGAATTTTGAAATCCTGATATCAAAGTCGGCTACAGTGACGAATTTTTTTCATTAAATTTTGAAAAACTTTTTTCAGGAGATGGCCGACATGAAAAATTCGTCAGAATTTCACGTCCTTGAATCACCACTGACAATTACCAGAAAGATAGAAGCTTACGTTGCCAAGTAAGCTTTATAACATATCTTACTTCACCAAAATTTGTATTTAATTAGCTGTGGGTAAAAAAAAGTAAATTTTGGAATTGCTCCGCCGGATGTTTGGCGTATAATTCAGTAGAAAAAGGATATTGTATGCGTATATAAAAAGCTGCTGGGGGTGGGGGGAGTTCCAAAGCCTTTGCAGGGTTGTCCATTTTCAAAGCCTGAACTGGCTGATTGCCAGGCAAAGAGAGCCAAAGGATTTTAATTATCAAAGTTTGTTCGTCGTAAACACCGGCCGAATCACGATATCTACACATGAAATTCGTGGCTCATAATTCAGCTCGGTAAACAAATGAAAATTTCTTTTTACTATTTTTTGTATTTTCATTTATTCATTTCAATTTTTTACTACTATTTTTTTCTTTTCTTCATTTTCAAACGATAACACGTTCGATGGGAATGACCTTTCGATACAGATTGATCAAAGATCCGAACTGATCTTCAAACTATATTTGAATCACGCCCGCCCCAGTCGACCTCTCGAAATAACCCCTTTGACACGAAATGCTCATTACGAAAATAGGCAGTGGCTTTTAAAACACTCGAATATATACCGTGACATGATTCCGCGTATGTATACAAGAAGATAAAAAAAAAGTTTTGAGAATAAAAAAGAAAAACAAAAAATCCGTAACTTTATTTACGTCAAGTACATGTCACTCGTTTGCCCTGTGAGCAAAGTCACCTTAGTAGGTACGTGACAAATGAGCCTGACGTTGTCGTATTCGTTTGTTCAAATTACTCTAAACATTCCAATGCGAGCGCGCCCTTTTTACTCTTTGAAATATTACACCCCAGCCGTGACTGTTTTAAACCGTTCCGTTACCCGTTCAAGACCAGAGCTTTGACAGTTTGAGTCAAATTCGAGCGAAAAAAAAACTGTATCAAATGAAAAAAGATGAAGAGGCTCTCGACACACTTTTCTGAAAAATCGCAACGGCGGAGGTCGCAGTGGACTGTATGTTTTTTATTTAATTTTTTTTTTCAACCACTGGCATACGCCCCCTGTTTAATTCGGAATCAATTACGGGCACGTCAGTGCAGCTCCACTTTGCTCTCTAGGTGAGGAGTTTGAGTCTGAGTTGGGGGAGTAGGTTATGGTAAGTCTGCCGCGGCGTTTTTCGACTCTTGGAATCATTAATCACCTGCTTTTTAGGCCCGAACGGTCTCGGATTCCCTCGCGCCTGGTTTACAGCTGATTGTGAGCGAGGGTCGCACCGATCTGCCGCGTCACGACAAGGCTTACGACAAGGGCTGCCTTGTGCTTTTTTTTCTACTTTTCTTTTTCTTTCTCTCTTTCTTTCTTTTTTCCCCACTCTTTCTACTTAGTATAAACATCGGCGAATCAATTCTGTGAATTCGGGAAAAGAACTTAAACATACCCATACTTACCATCGCAGATTCTAGATTTACGGTCCATTCTAATCGTCAATTAACTTCACAGTGAATAGCCACGTATAATAGAATGCGGCTATCGATACTTAAACACATAAAAATACAACTGCTTTCCAATCACAAATTTAAAATAACCACAGATTGGATAATGATAGACACTTAAAGAAATAGAACAATGCCTTCTGCTCAAAGATGCTATTTTCGGTAGACTGCGGTGGACTGCGAGCTATCTTTTTTTAAACACACACGCATCACACTATTCTTCATTTTCGAATCAACGATAGTTTAATTGTTTTTTCAGTTTTCTTCTCTTTTTCTACGCGGAAATCATCTCCGATCAATATCATTGACATTTAAAGAAATTGCTTTCTAAATTTCAAAAGTAAGCCTAGATCTGTCGGTAAAATAATACATATCATGTTAGTTAGGAGATTAATCAATGATCTTTTTTCGACGCCTGCTGCAATCATTTTTATAGTACCGACGCGACGCGACGCCTGCAGCGCATTAAGTCATCGCCTCCAAATACCTGCCACCTTAATCGCGCAATTTTTCAATCGAACAAAATTAAAAATCCACAAATTGATTATAATCCCTTCACGGTTTAATAAGAAAATTAATGATGATTGAAGATTGATCGATTCTGTTTTTCTGTGTATTATTTCTCCTCTCTCTTTCTCTTCCGCAATAAAACTGTTCGGAGATCCTCGTTAAATCACCGGCTGCAGTAGCCGGTTGAGAACACTTTCTGAAAAAAGAAAAATTAAAAAATTAAACAAAAAAAAAAGTGTTGACATTTCTCCCGTGGTGCGGTATATAGGGTTATATACTGTATAAGTTGAATAGAGTGGCAGGCATTGGTTTACACGAATCTAGAATCCCGACTGAAACTCGCTAACTGGCTAACTGCTAACTGCCGGGGGGATAAGGACTGAAATAACAGAGACGCATTAGCGACGACTCGCGAGGATCAAAGTGAGAGAAGAGGTGAACAGAACGAGCGAGTGAGACGGAGTTATCCAAAAATAAAAACTAAACAAAAAAAAAAACAGAAATAGAAAAATCAAAAGAAAAAAATTTGAAAATAAAAAACGTATAAAAAAGTAAAATAAAACCGACGGAAATAGGAAAGCCACCCAAGCCGACTCTATGCACTGTACGGTAAATGCATATACCTATATCCCATATGAGAATGAAATGCTTTAACATTCTAACCAAACTCGAAAACTCGGTCCTTTTTATCTGCTAGTTACATGCGTCGCTACACATCGCCATGCGCCAACCCCATAACGCGCATTTTTAACCAATGCCACAAACCCCCATTTACTATAATTAGCCCGTATTGTGTTACTCGTGTTAAGATTATTGCGCTAGTAAAATGTGCTTTTGTTTTTTGAATTCTTACCATTTTACTTCTTCTCTTTCTTACACATAGGAAACGATATTTGAAGTTGTCAATTCGATACGTTTGAATCGAAAGAAGTATCGCTGGATATTGTAATGGATAACTTTAGAATATTGACATTTTATCCGATGATCAGACTCCTTGATCAACGTTTGAAATATCTGCAGCACCACGTCGAGCCTTGGCCTTGTTTATTTTGGCAAAACTCACTGTATCACTCGAGCCATTAGAAGACGTTGTTTAACAAAGTTTCAAAGAAATAAAAAACTAGGGGAAAAAAAAACTGAAATTTAAACTCCACAAAATTGACGCTTCGTGCGAGCATCCTCATAATAATAAAAAGAAATAAATAAATGAAATTTGAAAGAAAAAAAAGGCTTGGAGAAATTATAAAAACTATACATTGACAGCGAAAAGTTTCATTACACAGTTGGATTACAACTCTGAAACATACAAGCTTACGAAGATTCGAATGAAAGGCGATTAAAGGATATAAAAAAAGATTGTCGATTCATAAGATATCCCGCGCTAAAGTGTTGAAATGAGAAGTAGATACCAAGAAAATAGAAGAAATTAAAAAATTGTGACACGTCATCTGAACGATCAGGGAATTCTTCTGGGCATAGCGCGAATGTGTGAAACATTTGAGGATCAAAGAGGGGAAGAGAAGGGGTAGGGGAATGATCATGAGACCACCGTATTCCGTACCATAATTCCAGGAGGGGTACGCGGTGTCCTCAGAAACCGGTGTCCCTTTCTTCGGACGATGACGATGCACTACGACTTTTCTTCTTCTTCTATTTTTTATTCTGGTTCTTTTTATTCCCCGGTATATATCGCGGGCGTCAGTCACGATCACCGGACGCGGCCAACTCTGTCAAAAATACTAACTCACACAGATACGTAAGTACATGAAAGATACAGAAGAGAGGAGCTGCTTTGGCTTCAAATTACTTTTACATTGTCCACGTTCGAGTGATACTCGTAAGGCTGCTAACTAATCTTTTGTGTCACGCGCGGCGACCCGTGGAATTCCTTTTCAAACGACAGGAAAGGGATAGTGAAATAAATGGTAAAAGAAAAAGAAAATAAGTGTTTTATAATGAAAAAAAAGCAGATGGTTACCATAAGACCCGATCCAACGTAGCAACGGATGCACTCATCAGTCCTGAAAAATCATCCCACATCGATATGAACGGAAGAACAGCGTTTTGAAGGAGTCTTCTCTTATCTGTTGGTTAATTTGAGCAAATTTGAAAAACGTAATCTTGCGGTTTTCTAGACAAAATCGATACAGTTATACCATTAGTAATCCTGTAGACAAAAGCTTTTTTGAACGGAAATAACAAGTGTTATTTATAATCGCTTTCACGGCAATTATAGAATAATAACGATTGACAAAAGCATTGTATATCCATCACTTCCATTGGTGTATACGTCAAACGCAATAGTTTTTGCAACCGAGTCATGCACGGCGGATCGAATTATACATCGAGTTATTTTCTACTCGCGATCCAATTTGTCACCGGATGAGACCAATCGAAAATATCACCGTTGAAAAATTTTCGAAAGAAATCAAATTATTATCGTTCGATAATTTTCGTTGTTACAATTACTCGATAACCGAACCGCTGAATTGCATCAATTCCTGCCCAGTGTGAGGTGTGTGCCAACGATATTGTCGAAGTACGAAGAAATCGAGATTTAGAATCGACTGTATAAGAATAACTTGAATAGTTCGTTACAGTCGTAAGTTCAACCGATGCGATGAACGCTATTTCTGTATAGATACATTGAGCTAACGATGCATTGATGAGTTTCAGTATAACTGTCTCTCATCATCTTCGCATACACCGATATCAACTTATTCAACTCGAACTAAACGCATTCGTGGAATAGCTGTGAATAGATCTTAAACTTTACTTTCGTATAAAAAAGTCTTTGGATTTTATTCGGTCAAAAAATTTACAAATGTTTTTTTTTTCCAACTCAAGATTGAGATAGTTCATTCGAAAAATTCAACACGGCAATATATATTAAATTGTAGAGTAGAGTGAAAGAAATTTGAAAGTAGTATAGACAGAACTTATATCGAGATGATTTTCTATTTGAAGAGAACATCACGATGACTTGCACATCTACAGTGTGACTGGGATTTGTTATATGTATATAGAAAGGTGATGCCGATCTCCGATAATCCTCACAATACTCCAATTAATAGTTCTGCTTCCGCTTCTGAAGCACCAGTTTATTAACCGTACATTGAATTATAAGAGTTATCTACGACACAAACGTCAACTGATGAACTTCACTTATCTATATAACTTATTTTTAAGGACGAAAATTATTTTCTTGGAATAAAAGTTTCACGTTGAATTACCCATGAATCTGATGTTACGTGTCGCAAGTGGTTTCTCAGAAACTCAAAATTTGTAGATTGAATTTTGAAAATTCATTTAACACACTTGGATTCAAGAACCTTCTGGATTTTTTGGCGAGAAGACGAAATTTGTCTCGAATTTGTTTTTTTTTTAATTTGTTCAGCTTCTCTCCGGCATATTGGAAGACTTGAATTTATTTTTCCTCCCAAATATTTGATGGTGAAAATATTACGTCCGATAATATTTGGCCGGTTCTTGCTTAGTGGTACATCTCTTCGGTCGATTTAAGGTTGTGTGTTTTCTGGTAATAAAGCCGGCTTCGGGTTGGCCCACGAAGAGTGGGTTTTGTCCTGTACCGATAATGGGCACACTTCATCAAGGTATTTCCGTCTCTCTTTTCCTACGGGACATGGTCACTGAGGAAGATAGCTGCCTGGAGAAAGAAAAGGAAGTAAGTTTTCCGCCAGTAGTAGGACGCCCGCGGGAGGCCATCTGTTTCGTCATTACTAGCGAGCAGTAAACCACCTTCCTTTTTTCTCAGCATCTCTTGTCGCTACTTCACTCCACTCCTCCCTCGGGTGATACATCGTCTTGCCTTATCTACGGGACGTGAGCTGAGAAAATCGTCGAAGAAAATCGAGTGATTTGTCCGTGAGGTGTTAACACCGGTGACCTTATATAACGTCTAACGTAATTTCGGGTTCAACCAGCTGCACGCTTTCATCTATTTTTTGGTTCTCGGGGAGAAAAAAAATACCTCCGAAATAATTCACGTCACGTTTCATTTTTCTCCGCTATTTTTATGTCTACACATAATAGTCCGATAGTTTTCACCGAAGACATCGCAGTGGCGTTGGAATTTGCTTGGGCAGTTCACACCTCTTTGAAGAATGAAATAGAAAATAAGGAACAGGATTCGAGGGAGGTCAGTGGGGGAAGGTGGAGGGGAAAGGGGCGAACGAAGAGAAGAATCGGTGGGGAATCTTCAGAAGCTGTGAACCTGTCAATGAGGTGGATTCCCGGCGTCCCGGACGCAAAAGAGCGAAGATGGTTTGTACGCCCTCGCCCTTCTAGCTGCCACCGGTACTGAATCTTTGGCCCCCGGATGGCAGGATCTCCGTTGAAACCTCAGAAGCTCTTCGGATCGTCCCGCTTCGGCGGCGTGACTTGCACCTCAATTCCTTAACGCTAAGGGATCCCCCTTCTTCTCAACACACATATAAAACGCGCGGTGGCAACCGACGTAACACTAAAAGATCATAAAAGCCAACGCGTTACTGGGAGGTATAAGAATACCCTTACAAATAAATTGCTACCCACTAAGTCTCTTGAAGTGCCGAAAAATGGTCGTCGTGATAATAATATCGTAATTATAATCGTGGGATTCACCTGCAGGTGACACAAGGTGAACCAAAAATACTGCAGAATCAGAATAACTTTTGGAAAATAAATTTCGAACCAGCTCTCGTCGACTGTACATTTTTCGGCTTGAAATTTTTTTTTTAACCTGTCTTTGAGCTACATTTACATTCGTTAGCTTTATTCTGAACTCACTGCAGCCGCATTATCCTTGAAGGATTTCCAAATCGTTTAGTATAATCATGCCTCTTATTGTCACAGGAGTTTTGTACGGCCGGTGCCCTTAATGCCGCTGCAGTTGTAATTGGATTGTTTATATTTCGAGGCTTTTTGTTGGAGTGGTTGAGAACCACATGTATAGTCTCTACGGCTGATGGATACTCGACGGATGACTCGCTCGAACATTCAGTTTCCTTTTATATCCACCGCCCGTGTTACTTCATAACGATTTTTGACGTTGACGACGATCTCTAAATACTCATTCGGTTGACTCTGACCTTTTATCAATCCTAATTATACTTTTAATAATTTTTCTCTACTCGTCAAAAGTCTTCGCAAACCTGGACGATTATTTTCATTTCGCATCCACATAATCAATCTCATTGATTTTGAGACTGAGATTTAAAGTGGAAAAAAAATGAGTCAAAAAATCTTACCAACTCAACGCTATACGTGTGTTGTAATACGTATTATACCAGGATTTCAGATTGTAAGATAATACAATATTATAATATCCCCCGTAGAGCTGCATCCGCGGGTTATCCTTAGGGATATTCATTAGCTGGCCGTTCCTAATTATATACTTATAAGAGACGAACGATCGTTGTCGCGAACAAAATATAGAATAGAATATAATAACGATTGAAAAAAGCGTAGCGTTATACGATCCTCGACCGTACGACATGCACGTCCCATCATTCATCATCCGAGACGCAATTATTATTATTAATATATCGGCGGCGGGCAGGGAACGAAACGAGCAAAGATCGAGTAGATTTTATCTCGATGACCCGAGCCTAGCGCCTTAATAGTTCAATCGTTTTTATTATCATTATTATAATTAGCATCCCGAGTACCTACGGTTGACGCATGGATCGGCGTTACAGCGACCTTGAATCTGTCCAAAGCTTCCGTTTACGGGAGACAATTGTCAAAGGTCATACAAGGACATTGATTATTCCGGGATCGATCGAAGTGGAAGTTTTGGTTCTTTTATAGCTTTGTAGTGCTTTATTAACGGTAAGATGTTCTTTGCTCCGCATTACTACACGTTGAGGATTGGCGAAAAGCAATAACATTAATCCAAGGCAGGGCGGTTTTGGTAAAGTGGAATGAAAAGGGCGAGTATAGTTCTATACGTTATAAACAGTAGTCTGCACAAGGGTCTTCCGAAGTAATCTCTGGTGGTCAAAGGTCGAAATGTTCTCATAAACCGTACAACCGAATTCGAGTCACCAAGGAGATATTCTGACCGTTTTACCCACTGTCTCAACTACCTTGTGGCTTGTCCCTTTCAGACGGGGTTGCGGTTAACGTTCAGACCCTTCAAGTGACCCATTTGTAATTTTAATAACCTGTATTATGAAGATCTAGTGCTCTAGCTACGCCTCAAAATTACCTTTATCGTTCCACACGAAATTGTTCGCCGAAAACACGCTATATATATTATTATTATGCTACACTATCTACACCACCAGCTGGTACAAAATTTGTCTAAATTAACTTTCGGTTATTTCTTTTTGTTTTATTCTGTTATACTTCCAAGAAATTTTTTCTCTTGAAAACGATCATTAATTCTAAGCGAAACTTGTCATGTAATCAAGAAATTTTAAACCAACTTTTTCTTTTTTTTTTTACACATAAACCGTGATTGAAAAAATTCCAAACCTGTTGAAGAATTAACGTGATGTTTTTTCCTTTTTTTTTTAGATTTATTGATGATTTTTTTAAATAATTTTTGGTCACATTCTTTTCATTTATTCGTTTATTACAAATTTTTTCTTCGCGATTCTGTCGTTGATGTCCGTTGGGATCACGCGATGAAACGACGAGATGTCTGCAAATACTGAAATTCTAAATATCCAGAGATCGTCGACAGTAATAAAATTTTTTATGGGAATCGTTAAAAGTGGTTAATTTGTAGGATTTACTCGTGCCCACCATTTAATTTTATTTTTTTCTCTCAGTACATTTCTGTGTATTCTTATTTATTTTATTTCATTTTTTTTTTTTATTACGCTCGTACCACGATCGATAATTTTGGAAGTATGACAAACAAAGCTATATAATCCTTTTATTCCCGCAATGTCAATGTCAGCTATTTTTTCCATGTCGATAAAAACAGAACAAACAAAGAAACGTATAGCAACAAATATTAAAAACAAAAAAAAAAGACCTGTTGTCCGAGTAAAAATAATGTTTTTTACTACGTTTCGCGGTGATAAATCTCGGACTAAGTGACCTCTAACGATAACAAATTGGTTGTATGTAAACATTGTAAAATTGTGTGAGAAGAGAAGGGTACCCAGTGGCAGTTAAGGTTCGGTGGCGTGGCCACCATGCACCACTCCGATTTCAATTTGTGGATAGGGAAGAGGGCGAGAGGTTTAATTGCGACCTTGTATATACATTTATTATTTTATTTAATTAGAATCTGGAGGGTGTCGCGCAAATGAATTATGCGGGACCAATTTAATGAATTTCTAGCCTGTACAGAAGGTTTTATACGTATTATAAGGACGATACCGAGGCGTCAGAAGGCGTCACGACGACGCCCTTCCCAACCACTGCGCTGTAGGTTAGGGATTAAGACGGTAATCTGCAACACTGTTCTTTTTTGCATTTTTTTTTCTCTTCTTCTGCTTCCTTTTTTTATTCCTTCAGTCAGAGTGCAAAAGGGAGACAGAGAGAAAGAGAGAAAGAGAAGGAGAGTTGAGGGCTTTTTATCGCTAATTAATTGCCATAAATCTGGAGGATTATTTTCAGGACTTTCTACTAAGCCTCAAGTCTGACGTTCAGCTGCTAGTCGTGAGTTTTTTTCTTTTTTTTTTTCTTCATAAGTACGAAACGAGATTCGATATATTTTCAAACAATCAAAATTCAAAAGTCATTTTGTCAGAATTTTTCTAATGTTTTTGTTCATTGTTGGACAGGATGAAAATATGGCGAAATGTATTTGCAGAAAAAAGAAAAATAATTTCAAAGAGACAGAGTCCTGACTCTGAGTTCTGGTTGGGTATACGGGGGCGGGGGAAGGGGGTGGAGGAAGACGAAATAAATTACCGCGTACCAGAGAGGTGCATATTTAATTCGAGCAATTAATGCCGTCTTGTAAAACATGCCGGTGGGGTTGCCATCCCTCTACCTTGAACCCCCCAGTTTTGCTCCCACCCCAAACGTAATGAGCCCGATAAATCAACTGCCTCTGCACTCGCGAAAGTTCGAATAACTTTAAGATATTTCTGCAGCTTGTATACTTAACTAGAAATATATAATACGATACGCAGAACAGTATAGTCTTTTCATAAACGTCAAATTTGCCAGACATGAATTAACTTATTTTATGCAAATTTTCATTTGGGATTATACGGGAAAAAAATCATTGCGGGATGATTATGATTGATCGCACGTAATTTAAATTCATTCGTTCATGGTAATTCTTTTTTTTATTGAACTGAGATTGTACGTCGTAATTTTTTACAATTTATTTCAGAGGTGCGATAGATGAAGAACGTCGATCCCAAAAAGCTCTGCTACTGCTGAAAGCTCGTGACCAACAAATTGCTCTACTTGAACGTCGAGTTTTACAATTGGAAAATGCAGCGGCTGAAATGCACGCATTAACTCTTCAGGGCCAGATCTCTACACCCGCAGAAACGTCGGACAAAACTTCGTATTTTAGCATCCCTGATTATCGTGGGGTTGTTTTGACCTCGGAATCTCAAGAGGAGGTCACAACGAATAATAAAAGACGTACAAAGTCTCCAGTACGTGTCCCGGAACTGAATCTTTCCGATTCGCCTAAATCGGATTCTGAGAACGACGTATTTTCAACGCCAGTATCGTCGGGTGTAGATGAAGATGAAAACGGGGAAGATGAAAGGACTTTAAGGAAAGCAGAGAGCACTGGTTTATCGGGTGAGGACACAGTTTACCTCCTTCGTGACGAATCCCTAGGGAATTTTGAATCCTGTTCAAAGCGGCAGCAGACATCGTCTGTTGACATTCTTCAACGAGGAGATGGGGCGAGCAGAAGAAGAAAAATTGAAGACGTTTTCAAAAAGAATTCAACTGAAGAAGCTGTCAAAAAATCTGATGCTAACAGTGGTCCAGTAACCTGCAATCTGAACCTGGATAATAAAATCCTATCGGAAATATCTGGGAATATTTTTAAAAGTCGGGATCGCGGTTCGTTGACACTCCTCATGGCGGCCGCAGCCATTTTAAAATCCAATGAAAAAATTGTGCAATCTCAGGAAGTTGAAGAATTAAAAAAAGTTCAAGGAGACGATCCAGAGAGCAAAGGGTCGTCCAACATGAACTTCAGTAAACTCGAGTCATCCCGTTCAGTGAAACAGCTGTCACCGTCGATCCCATGGGTCAGGACTAAGCGACGTTTGCGAAGAAAATCCCGAGGCCATGAACCTACGGTGGGATTCGTTACAAGACAGGAAATGGTCGGCGGGAAAGACGTACGGCGTCAGAAAATCGGGTAAGTAAAAAGAAATCTATATCCATTTTATCTTACAGAACGAGAAAAGAAGGTGGTCAATTTTTTTGGGGGCAAGCTGGAAAATGCTACAGAATTTTATGTATTGGAAAAACAAAAAGTCCGACAAATTGATCGCCGGAATTAAGTTACGACCAATTTCAACGGTCGATTCCCATATCTAACTCACCCCCGCATAATCATCTTCCCGCGGGAATAAAATCGGGATGATTGCCCTCGTCCCTCGGCACGTTCTAACAATTTTTTTTTCTTTTCTTTTTTTTGTTTCTTAACGCGCGATAGATCCTGATAGACGTAGTGCACGTAGACATAGGTATCAAGTTGCTGTATGGTGATCGGGGAATGCCCGTGGACTTGAAATGAAAATGCATGTAATTAGCTGAAATTGATGTTGCCAGCAGTGAGGGGCCCCGCGATTTTAATCGGCTGTCGTATGATAATTACGCGAGCGAAGGACCTCGCGACCTTAACAGGATAAATCATCTTCTTTCACACTGCAGATGGTGGTGCTGGTTGCTGCAATGGAGTAACGTTTATACTACACCTCAGTTTATACGATCATTCCCAGGTATTCATTTACTCCGTATTAATCAACGTGTGAAATTGATTATAGACTAGTGTTAGTCCATAACGAGGTATACGCAGCGATCAACTAATTTTCAGTTATGCAAACCTCTCCGCCGCACTTTCAGAATTCATACCGATCATACTCCGATCTTTACAGATCTGTTCTGATCTCGATAGTAAATGAAAAGTACAATTGCCTCCTTGAGAACCTTAGCTCATAGAATCGGAATAAATCGACCACCGATTTTTTCATGGAGTCATGAAATTTTCTTTCCTTCGAGAATTTCTACGGATCGTCTACCGATTTGTCCATTCTGTTGGATGCCAATGACAATCAATCGTCTCGCAATTCTACAGAGCATCTCAGGCTTGGTTTCAATTTTTCGAACGTGACCGGGCAGTTTTCATGAAACGTAGACACGATGTTTTGATTCCAAGTATACGATGGAGGTTCGAGATCGGTAAACTGCTCTACCTTCGATTCTTGATCTGTAATATCTTACACACTCACATATGATTTTGAATCTTACAATCTCATATAGTCGGCGTCGATTATAATTGCGCAGCGTGTAATCGTTGCACTATGACGGGTACAAAAGGCCGGTCAATAAATCTGTCAATATTAATCCACGCCTAATTGATTCCATTAGCGTCGATTCAATGCGGCAGCCATAATTCCGTTACACTGGCACACTGCCGCCGATCACCAGCAGTGCGCGTTTGTACGCTCAACGTACGCTCAGCACGGCGTACCTAAGCGGGCAATGATCTGCATTAACAAACGCCAAGCGATGCTACAGCCACCGAGCACTGAGCATACGACGTGGTTATGGTTGGGTTAGGTTCGTCCGTTTGTAAGGATTCAAGTTGCGTGCACGCTCAGAAGAGAACTAGGGTCAGAGGTTAGCTCCCTGTAGGATCCTACCGTTGTTTTCCGAGACCGTATAGATTGATTTTATCTATTCGAACAACGATCTTTGCCAATAGATTTCGAATGGTGACCCTTATTATAGAAACTTTCAGTTATAGTTTTGCATTTTATTTGTTATTCCAATACGATGGGTGTTTCGCACAAGCTAAAAAGAAAGGAAAACTAGAGAGAACTCAGCTCGATGTAAAAAACAAAGAGGAATGGAATCAAATTGTCGGATCAGTGTGTTATCGATCTGGTAACTTTTCACATTTTCCAGACAAGAAATTCCCTAGGATCCTTTTTCGTCACGTAGAACTTCGCTGGATTCGAAAAATTTCTTTCCCTTATTTCTTCGTACAATCGAAATCCTAACAATAAGAGGATAAGTTTAATTCTCAAACGGAGGTTGACTGAAGTCGGGGACGTATTCGTATTGCGTGGCAACTTACGCGGTGTTTACGGCGTGACGTAGCGAATTTATCGCGTCCAATTAGCCCGGGCGTGAGACACTCGGTCGCCATTGTAATACGTTTGGAGGTAAAAAAAGAATAAGAAAGAAAAGAAAAGGAAGGAAGGAAAGGCGACGAGAATCACATGGACAGAATGACAAACTTAACGGGGACGAAAGTACACTACCTTAGCAACTTCAGCGAAGTTAAAAAGTGGCAAGGTGGTACGCCGAGTGACGGCGTCTGTAGGGTCTTCTACTCTCAAGCAATTCGAGCGCAATTGCTGCCGTTGCTTTGCGGGATCCACGTCGCAATTATAAGGAGAAACCCCATCGCTCCAATGTGACGGGCATTACCGATCAGCTGCAACAGCTCCTCGAAATCTGCATTCCCAGGTTTAAATCCCCCGCGCCAAGAATTATCTCCAGGCGAGAATATACATCGGCTGTATATTTCAGCTGTATTTCTTCCAAGACTAAGACGAAGATTGAGAGCGGCGAGGAGGTGAACGGTACTGATTGTGAGAGTGATCGGTCCCACCTCCTTAGAATAAAAAGTGTGCGTATCTATATACGTGTAATAAAAATTTTAAGAATGAGAATGTCGGATATTATCGCGGTGACAGCCCTTAATTAAAATCCTGATGATCGTCTTATTGCTGCTCAAGCCTACCCCTTTGATCTCATCGAATATTAATAACACTTTTGGTAGACGTCGTGAGGTAGCAAATACACAAAATTGCTATCACGTGAGATTAGAAATACCCAACTTATAATGTACTTGTATACATATATATACTCGAGACTTTGTGTCACAAGTTAGTGGTGAAGACTTTATCGTCTATATATAGTATATTCGACAAGACGTCGTCCCGCATCTCAATGAAAATTTGCATACTCGCCCCTCAATATAATATCCTCATCCGACAGCTGAGACTATCTCGTACGTATAAGACGCAGACATTCAGACGCCAAGAAACTAGTAGCGGCTCCGATAAAACATCCTCGGTGACATCCATTACAGCAAATTAGCAAATTTGCCACCACTCTCGAATGTTGCTTCAAACCCAATTCAACTCCAGTCATTTCTGACTCCATAAAAACTGATCGTACGGAACTTCTGAAAAAAGCATGATGAACCTCTGAGCGTGCACGTCGAGTTGTCTGGTCAACTTGGAATTCTGTAGAGAACAAAAAAAGTAAAATCCTAAAATCATACAATTTTTTAAATTTTGATTCGTCAACATTTTGATTTAAAATAAAACGCCGTCGAGAGTCACAATGATAAGCACGTTTTTTCATCGTATTTGAATATTGAAAACCGTGACTGTTGGCACTATTTATACGCGTACTAATCGATGTTTAATTTCTAAACACGCGAACGCGGCAAGTTAAGACATCTACACAATACCTTCGAATACATTATAACATACAATATACGAAATGGAGATACGTATGTGTATGTATTCTGAATTAAACATAACAATATATAACCCTATATTCAGCGATTCGAGGCACACGCGGTGGTGTGCGCATTTATCGACAGAAAATTCTAAGTACGCGTTTTTATCAATATCATAACGTATACAAATGTATGGAAACATACTTGATGGTAATTATTATGAGGAATAACCGTCGAAAATTTTTTGACCGTATGGTAATCAAACTTTCGTCACTATGAAATATACGTAAATTAATAGGTAGGCGCGTACCTATTAAAATAAAATGATGGGGAAATCCTGAATGGACATAAACATCTGTATAATAATTTCAAAATTAGCGTATAAAATTATTTTTTTTCCACATTAATTTGTTTTTATTTTCATTTTTATTTTTATTATATTTCATTTTCGAACTCTGCATGTATAGTAATCGGTATTGAGCGTACAACTTCATACGTATAGACATGAAACGGTAGTCTTGATTGGACGCGTATCCGAAATCAAAATGAATAAATAATTGAAAAAGAAGAAAAAAAGGAAAAGAACAATTTACTAATTCGAAACGTTTTTATTATAATCGTACGGTGATTATGTCCACAGTCAGATTCGTGTGCGCAAAGTCAACTTAGGTAAGTTTATATTTCGTATATAATATTATTAGTGATCATTCGATTTTCTCGGTAGTGCAACCAGCGCTTCGGTTATATACGAACTAATTTTAGTTTTGTCAGATCGTCATGTCCGGCGTGGACCGGGTCGCCCCGGGTCACCTGTCGACTCTCCTCTTCTCCTCTTCTTCTTCTACTTCTCTCCCGTTTCCTCTTAGGTTTTATTAATGCCATGTCACATCGTACGCCTCCTCCTCTTCTTCCCGCTCTCCCCCTTGCCTCCCTTTTTTCATGAGATGTCCATGACGACGAAGGCGACTATAACCTCCGCAATACAACTACCACCACCATAATATATAACTGCAGAGCGCTGCGCAACGCCCGTAGCATTGGCGAGCTTGAAAGTCCGTTTAAAACGTTATACACCTTATATCTCTCATACCTACCTCCACGCTCCTCAAACTCCGCGCCCGTGCCAGTCAAAGTGGAACGGAGAAATTTCTCCTTTAATAATATCAGAGATATAAACTAGCCAGCCGGGGGGCACCGACCTTTTTAGAGGATTCACTATACCAGCTGCTGTTATATTGACGTCATTTTTAACCATCGCGTACGGCGAAAAAATGAGAAACTAAGAAGATCTAGAATGGAGTACAAAAAAAAATTTCGGAATCAAAAAACAAATGGGAAAAACTTCTTTCCTGATTTCTCAAATTAATATTTCAACCTTTTTTTCTCTTTTCTTTTTATTTTCGTTCAAATTAGTGGCTGCTTTTTTTCTTTTTTTTTTTTTTTCTTAATGGTGGTAAAGTCGTAAAAGCCGTGTACAAAAAATGTCGCGTTTCGTTAAGAGTTTAAACAGCTGCTGCTGCTTCTGGCTGCTCCTGCATATGTATATATATGAGGGTCAAGCGAGACGCAAGTTTAATGCCAATTAGTTCGGTTCTATTAGTTACGCGTGGTTACCAATCAGGACGAAGATATTTGTTTTTTTTCAGCCGATATTACAGTTTGCGGTTAACTGTCGTCGATTTTTAGATACTCCGTTACAACTTGGATCATAGGGTTTATACCACCTTGCAGTTAGCATCATAGATGCAAGAAAACCTGGTGTAAAATAATCGTAATAAAATATATTACAGTCTGAAGATCGAAGATCAGTCCCAGTAGTATTATAAAATATGAAAGTATGTGCGTCTTGTTTTTTCATATATTCAAAGATCGTTGAGATAAAATAACACGAATTATGGTTGGCTGATAACAAAATTTTTGTTGCTAACAAATTCTGTTGATGAGACCGTCGAAATTCGCTGTGAATTGAGAAAATCTTTTTAATCAAATGAGTTTCGATAACGAACTACTTTCCCATGTTGAACAGTGAACAGCTGTCTCTTGTAATAATAAAGTGGTGGCCGCGGGTTTCTTTGGGGTTAAATCACAATAATCATCCTGGACACTTACTCGTCATTATCATTAGCTGGCCTTGGGATATAGAAATATACGTTATGAAAGTGTCTCCATATACTACCAGTTATAACCGTCCAACAGCGCGCGACGCAATATTATATGGGCAGTAAAAAAATGCTGTAGGTGAATCAATTAGGAGCCTCGAGCTTCAACGTTAAACCGAATTGCTCCATAAAACGACTCCTCTTGGATTCGCCTTGTCCGCCTCCGTCTTCGGTCACCTGGTCCACCATGAAGGCGACAATATATATGTGTAGAAATTTTTCTCTTCTTTAAACTTTTTCTGGTTCTGTTTTATGTTAAGAAATGAACAAATAAAAAAAGGAGAAGAAATAAAGAGAGAACGGAATAGATGCTCGTGTTATGGCAACATCGTTCCCCGCCATTCTATTTATTTCATAGGATACATACGCGTTGGAATTCATCGTTGTTCACCTATCAGAGTAACATAGCAGATCGCGGAAGCAATCGAAACTTGACGAGCATGACGGACCGTTTTTTTTTTTTTCTTCTTACTTTTTTTTTCTCTGTACATGGGTCATTTATCGAAGCGACACTTGATCCTCGCTCCGTAGGGGTCCGCTATGTGTGTCACTTGACCAATTTTTTTTATTTTTCTATTTTTCAACATCTTTGACAAAGATGAACGAGTCCCAATCGCTTACGTACAGGGACTAAATTTTATCATCGCGTTTCTCAGTGTATACTCTGGAATCTCCGGGAAGCAACGATCTTTGTCGGGATAACACCAGATGGAATGTTTTGTTTTTTGAGTTTTTTCCTTCGTCGTTTTTCATTTTTGTTTGTATATAACTTCGTTATACCGTCGGATCTGATCACAACCGGACTGATCTTATCTCGATTTAATATTAAAACTGTTAAATGTCATCCCCAGTCAATCAACGGGGTACGCCCAGTCCTCGATTATACTTACCGGCTGTCACGTAACATAAAATATCATCAAATCGAACATGTATGCACTGCTTGATTTTTCTACGCTGGACATAACCGATTATATTTTTTTGGTCAACGATTATTATTTCACCCATACTATGAGAGTTTGGAAAGGTTACTCGAATTTTTCAGCTACGTTGCAAGTAATGACAGACAGTTTATTTTAGTTTTCTCTTTTCGGCTTTTGATAACACTTTTTTCGAAGTTCATCGATAATTCTTCGGAGAATCATTTTTGTGTATCGAGAACTGAAACTCAGATTGAAAATTGCAGGAAAATTGATGATCGGTAGAATGTTGTCCAGGTGGCACCGATTTGTCCCTGTTTCTTTTATCGTCTGTCATCTGAGGGGTTCAGGTGGTTCGGGTCCTGGACTTGGACGCGTACGTGGCGGTGCAGTGGTGACCTGACACCACGGTTGACTGGTTGCAGTCGAGGTATACGTATGTATAGCTACCTTGAAGTGACACCAACCCACAATGGGAACAAAGCAGCAGTCGACGTCCTCGCGCGCTGTTGCACCTCGAATGGGTTTTGTTTCATTCCTTGGGACGACACCCGTCTTTTATTTTATTTTTATTATCCCTCTCTCTCTCTCTCTTATGTTTATTTTTATTCATTTCATTTTATTTCTCTCGTCCTTTTTCACTTCCATGCATTTTATTCAACCTCGCGATTTCATCTCCCTCATTTCTCTCTGTCTTCGTTGTTTTCCATACGCTCGAGCCGGAGTCTATAAACCACGAGAAAAAGGGATGAGGGATAAAAGGGGGCTTTCATGTGTTGCGTTGGAATTTTTTTCAGTCTTCTTTTAAATAGCGAATCAGAAACCCAAAAAATTCCGAACCATGTTCTATTAGAAGTTATACCGATTGAGCTTTTACGAAACATGATCATTGACTGGCACATCGAAAATGCAAAAATTGATTAGCAAAAAAAAATGCACAGCTCTGGTCCTGGTAAAGGATCGGGGAACATTGAAGAATCTAACGAAAGTTTGATCGGGCCGCAAATCTGAACGCTGTGGACATTTTAGTTAGGAAATGCTTTCCCGTTATTACAACGAAATCGGGTGAGCTGATCGTGTTCGTTTAAACGGCCTATCAATTCGAAACGAAACGTCAGATTCCGGTGAAAGGCGCTGCGGGATATCCTACGGGTTAATAAAGCTACATGAGCTATCCATCCTTGTTCAGTGTAAGCACAGTACCAGGTTAGGTAAAAATTTATATTCGAAAAACCGATCTTGACTATTTCAGGTGTTATATGTTACTGAATACGGTAACTGGAATTAATTGAAAAAAAAAATCATCTTCAAAGGATCAAAAAAACAAATGAGACTCGGAGGGTATGATATTATCATAGGGAACCACGTATTATTTTTTTTTTTTTTTATATACTTTATTATTATACATCAGCTATGTGTTTTTGACCACTCATCAAAAATCGGACCCATATGTTGAAACGCACACGACGATGGTAAATAAAATTACGTATGCCGAACGCAGCTCCGAACAGTTTGACCCCGACCGAATGGTATTTGTTGAAATAAAAACAAAAAACAATTAAAAGAAATATATATATGAATAAATATAATCAAATAGTGGGTTGAGAAAAAAGAAAATAAATAACTAATAACTATAATGATGATCGGTAGAATGGACTGAAAAAAACGAAAAGAATGTGACGTACTAGCGAGAAATACGTCAGACGGTTGTCTCATGAAGTAGCGATATTAGGTTTCTATACCGAGATTTCATTTCTTTATTTGGGTCAAAGAATCTTCCGCGTTGTTCACCGCAGGAACGACCGTTTCGACGTTATGTCACTATCCTGTGTAAAAGCGGGAGAGAAATAAACTGTTTTTTGGTTTGTTTTTTTTTTAGTTTTTTTTGAGTGTCCACAGCGATGCTGACCACTGCATTGGTCAGTCAGGTGTAAAAAAGATCTTCGATCTCTGCACCGGAGTTTCGGGGGACGAGTTCCTGAAACCCAATGGGCTGTGTTTTATGTTCAGAGATTTTGTCAACTTTCGATATACGCATACATGTGGGTATAATAAGATTATGTGGTAGAGGCACGTAAACGTCGTATAGTTTTGTCGGAGACACGGGGTGAAAATTTGAAACGCAAAACGTTTAGGCGCACGATATATATCTTAACGACCAATTCACGAGCGTTTTGTTAACCAGAGCTGAAAAACCAAGTAAAGCAAAACCCGTGTATAAAACGACGCTCATGGTTGGTATTTTTGAGTAATTACTCGCAACACGCGATATGCAGGAGGTGTTAAGTTAAGCTCGTTGCAAAACAACGTGAACTGTGATCAGCTCTTCGGGTTATGTTTAAAATGCGCACATATACCGAATCTGTATGTATACCACACACATACATGTATGTATTGCGCGATAGACGTAGGGTGGTGTTGCAAGTGAAGAATAAAGTGCAGGTGTGATATGGTGTGCCGATAATACATGTACGTGTATAGATACGGCGGTGGCGTACAGTCATAATGATTTGATACGGCGGGGTTGAAACGAATGAAAACCTTGAAGAGTTGAAAACCTTGAAACGCTCGATAAAATTCAACTCTGACAGTAGTTAAAAGCAAAAGTTTTCAAACTGGTAGTTTGATAGTCGCATGATTCCGATATAAGTGATTACATCCTTTAACGAACTATCGCTGAGGATAAACTAATGGCTTCCATTGGCTTCTCACGATCATTGTTTGTCGGTAGTAAAATTGAAGGGTGTAATATGTGTATACCTAATAACACGAATAGCCCAAACATCCTCCCCGCAGCTTGATTCGTCATCATCTTTCAACAATGTCTCTTGCGGTTTCCATTTTGCGGTGATATTCAGCAGGTTAAATTGTGTACGGTAACTTGACCAACCCACTAATTTCCAGAGGTCATTATTTCTCATATTTTATTTCATGTTGGAATCAACAACAATTCGGAACAGTTGATGATCGATATGGTAAGTCTGAATTTCAGAAATTTTTACCGCGCTCACCCGGAAGACGTACGCTGCAGACAGTGTCTTGTTTCAAAAATCTTGATCATTTTTCAAAGCAAACCTTAATCCCTCCGAAGGTTAGATTAGAATGACCATAATTATCAGCTTCCCTTTTTGATATAGAGAAGAATCTGATATGGGGGAGACTATTGTATTTTTTGTTTTTCGTTTCATTATTTTTCCACCTCCGAACGATTAGAATCTAGAATCTTGGAAGCGAAGTAGTTGGAATAGGAGATAGACGGATGATGGTTTGAGTTGAGAGCCGTGTTCCCGATAACGACGTCACGACTTTGCGTGGCTGGAGAGGACGTGGCGCGCGATGGCATGCATACTCCTCACCGACAAGTGGAGTGGCAGCGGCCCTATATATTCTATAGCTAAAGGCCGTTCCAGGGCGCCCCGCGGGAGCACCCAGAAGCGGCTTCGGGGCGGCCTTCTGTGTTGTGGTCATCCCACCGTCACGCGCTGTCGAACACCACGTCGTCCTTCCCTCTCCGTTTACTTTCCTATATACGCCAAAATCCAATGATATCTAACGTACGTTATTTTGGCGAAAATTTTATCACGAACTTGCCGCGTCTCCATTATAGGGTTGAAAAAAAAAGGAAATTACCAACCAAGTCATCGGGGTTCAAAGGTTGAAATTAGTCGAATCAACGTCCTCCTTTTTTCAACAACGATGACGAACAAGAAAAACGAGGATAAGGTGAGGGAATGAAATTCTTTCGGCACGGTCTGATTGCTGGGACCCGATAAGTGCTGATGCAGTAGGCGACTGTTTCTGGGCATCGTCGCGTCGGTGTCCTGAGAAGAAGGACGCGACACGACGCACCTCACCGCGGCGACGTCGGGTGTTTCGGATGAGTGAATCTACAACGGCGGTCTTTTGTGCCGTCGTCCGTCATAATGACATGCGGCAAAAACTGTCAATGCCGATGTATCGGCTTTCATGCACATAAGAAGGCGACTTCCAAACTTTCATTCCAGCTAACTCGGTATTATTTACCTTCGGCGAACACGCCGCTTTCGGAAAGTAGAAAAAAAAAATTCACGACTATATGAAACGACGTCATATTTTTCGTCCAGACGGCACCTAACTAGGATGACATTTGTCTCCACTGGTTATCGGGTCAACATTTTCTCCAACATTTCTAAAAGTCAACGGGCAAACAATTCTAAAACTATTCAAATAAGACCGATCGCATTCTAATGTCATTTCATAAGACTATTAAACCGATAGAAAGTATGAAATAAATTGGAAGGGTTGTCAGTGCGAAGTTCGTGTTCAGGTAATATTTCGTAACCGTGCACTTGAGGTCGCGCGCTTACCGGGAGACTATTGAAACTGTGTACACATAAAAAACCATCGCGTCGTGCCGATACAATTTTAGTTTCACAATAATTCGGTACCAATATACATACAGTTGGTTTAACGGTTGGAACCGAGACTCGTAAATTAATGAATCCAAA
The DNA here is from genome assembly GCA_963932425.1 of Athalia cordata. Taxonomy (NCBI): domain Eukaryota; kingdom Metazoa; phylum Arthropoda; class Insecta; order Hymenoptera; family Athaliidae; genus Athalia; species Athalia cordata. The sequence goes on along the minus strand of OZ010626.1, from coordinate 28,807,989 downwards.
TAAAAAGTGACTGGACGGAGTTCTGCAGATTTCGAAATTGTTTTTTTTTTTTTTAAGTGGGGGTAAAACGTATCCGGTACCAGCGACTTGTGAAGGGGGTCGAGGGCGATAACTCGTTACCGCATAGCATATTACAGTATTCTGATAATAAAGATTCGAAGTACTGTAAAGAAAGCGTTTATATTACACCTCGGTGAAAAGTGCAACCCTTCCTTGGTGTGCGGTAGGTATTATAGGGCAAAAATGTTGAACGGGGTGTTCTGAGCTTTTAAAAACTTTTCCACCAACCCCCGTTTTACAACTACATTTTCATGATATAAGCCTGATTAAGAGTTCTTCTCGGTGTTAAAAATGCATGCAATTAGCCTCTCGCTCGACTAAACCAGCAGCGGCAGCAGCACCAACGGCAGCAGTAGGGATTATATTATAATGTTTCTTACTCCAGGGGTAGGTAGTTTGAATGATGCGCCAACGGCCGGAATCCAACACAACCCCATCCCCGATCTTCCATATACTATATGTACTGAACTAAGAGTGACAAACTTACGAGCCAACTGGTGTCGTTAATATCAACGAGATGGCTTGGGGAGAAATGATCTGCGAGCATAGGATGCTGTAACACGATTTCACGTGAGTAACAACCGCGAGGGGTTGATGCTCAAGTAAATCGATGTACACCAACGAACGAACCAACCGACACAAACTTCTACCACTTTGGAAGGTTTCCGTTCGAGTTCTAACCATACAGTAAAAATAATCCCTTGGGACCAGAAACCAGGAAAACGTCTTCCCTTATAAACTACACACAGTGTTAACGGCTGGAGTCAACCGATACAATGTAAGAAAAAAATCTTATTCTTACCGAGCAAAACTGTGCTACGAAATAACCTGACCTGACTTAACGTAACTTATTATGTCTATGATTTGATTGCGTAAACCGAATCGAATGAGAATAAAACTAGACTGACCCTCGTATCTTAACGTAACTATGATGATCTGACCTAACCTTTGATCGAATTAAACTATAACTCCACCTGACCTGACCTTGTCGAGAGCAATCGGTTGCAGATTCCCATACCGATATAATCATCTCTGACCTCTAGATTGCAAGCAACTATGTCGCGGACCACGTGATCTAGGAATTATAATATATTCTTCGTATCGACCAATAAAATGACGTTTACTTTTTTGATACAAGGCTAAAGAATGTCGCTGATCGGTTTGTCGATTAATTTGTCATATATATACTTTGAGGACGTTTTCGCTATAGTTAATAGTAATAATAACAGTATTGTACACACGCGATATAATATTATACTGAGCTATTAATCTCTGATGGTATTCGTCATTTGTCTTTGAAGTTATAATATTATAGGTGATGTATGTACTGTGTGAAAAAGGGGGTTGAGGACGTACGTGTGGGTGAAAGGAGACGGAGAATGATCATTGCCACATTCAACAATCCTGAATCGTGCAGACCCGCGAGACTCGCAATCTTATGTAACTCGCTGTGTCATTGTGCTGTTCAAGTTAATTCCATTAGCTAATGAAACATACCTAGACGTAGTTCGCGTACCCTGCAGAACACACGTCAACACCGTGAAACTGGATAAGAAGCAAACTGTAACTTGTGGTAAAGAAGAAGAAGAAGAAGGCGAGCAAAAAAGTACTCGTCACAAATAAGGTCCGTCTCGGACAGAATGATGAAAATCATGAGCTACAGCTGTTGGAAGGGTCAAAGACCACGAGAGCGCCAATCTTTTATTAAAAGCTTCTTTTTTTTTTTCGTTCCTTAGATTTCTCATCATGTAGTACATACGTACGCCGACCAACTTCAGTCTTAAGATTTAATCATTGTCGTATTTATTCCCCGATAGTATCGGACCACACGATGTCGCCTCTCCGCGCCCGTCAAGCGAGCCCTTGAGGCTTGACAGGAGGTTGCCGGATTCTCTCACCACCCCCTGTGGCGCCTGATTCACCGACCCGCAAAGAAGGTGACAGCTGTCAACTGCGAGAGTTGAGAAAAGGGGAGGGGCGGCAAAACAGGGGGGAAAAAAACTAAAATTTTTGGAAGGGGATGCTTGAGCGCCGTGCGGCGACGGATCACCTTTTAGTGCGCGGAGAAGGCCGACTGACCGTAAGATCTTGCGGCAGAAGCATATATGTGTGCATCCTGCGATGCTTTATTTCATTTTGTTTTACTCTTTTTTTTTTCATACTTTGTCTATGTACCTGCACGCACGATGACGTATACACGTGCAGCAGCATCAAGTCCATCTTGATTGTTTGTGTGTAGCCACACTACACGGAGATACAGACGCAGGACTGACTCTGGATCGCCTTGACCCGAAGGGCGTGCGAGGCGCTCGCGGCTAGCGCCTGCAGCATTCGACGTCGACGAGTATCAAGGATCAGTTTGTATACCGGGTGGGGTGATGACGCGATCAGATTCACCATAAACAGTGTAATAATACAATTGATCGATCGATCGATCGATCGATCAGCAAACGCTCTCATGGGAATCCATGGAATTCTTATTCACGCGACTTCCCGTTATCGTCGCGATTATGTTCTCATAATGACGCTCAAATTTTTATTCAAATCTGCAAAATTAATTTGTCGCCAGACGAATTTCGAGTTTCATTATTCGGATGACGACGAGAGTAGGAACGCATGGATATATAGCATACGAATAGGCTCGAGTGGAATGAGATAAGGAACAGGAAATAATTGAGCGCTGATAAATTCTCAAAGATTTTTATTTTGCAGTTTATACGTTGCGGTACGAATGCCGGTGTTTATCTTGACGTTTGAATCGTTCAAGACGTACGTACGTCGTCTTCGGGTTATATCCTATGTATATCCCCCGGACTCTACAGCAATTCACAATAATGACAGAACCGTAATGCTCAGGACGTTTCCTGGCTGCAGTAATATCGCCTTTGGGACAATAGCTGATGCGACCGCGGAGCTCCTCGCTTTCATCGTGCGATGACCATTAATGATTGCTGCATTTTATTTGTTACACAGATACCGCCGTCTCTGTATTATAACGATAGTTTCAGGAAGTGTCACTCCGTCACGAAGTACACCATTTATTTATCTATTTATTTATTTTTATTTTCAGCATTCAACTGATACTCGGCCTATTTTACTTCTGGCTTTATGTTTCACTTCGCCATCCCGATATCCCTCTTGACCAGTTCACCATATCCATGAGACCACCTTTCACAGCGGGAGTTCGATCTCCTGATCATCATCATTTTCAAATCGTTTCGTCCTTCTCTTATTCTTGACCAACGACGATCTGCGTTCACCTAACTTTGATCACATATCTTTTCCGCATACCTTATTTGACGTACCCAGTTTCTCTCTAGGCTAGTAATAAAAAAGTATCGAAAAAAGATAAGAAGTAAGAACATGGCACGGTTGATGAAATTACGTAATTATACATAGATGGATATTATTATCAGGGGTGTAGATATCGAAATCAAAATATTATACCAGATTGCTGTCTTGTGGTACGACACGTACAGTTGAAATTCTTTATGCGAGATCATAAACCGATATCTATTTCGCTTGGGTTAAACTGTAGAGGAAAGTTAAACCCGTGAGGTGCGAAGTACGTTCATAAATTTATGGTGCTAAGATACGGTGCAGGTAGTCTCGTGGGAACGTGACACTTTCAGGTACCATATAGCTTCGGTTCACTGGATTATGAGGCTGCACTATAGGAAACACCATCGAGACGACGGCGTTTATAAACGCGGTGACATCACGGCTATATAGGTTATTCGAAAACTTATACGTATGATCATCAATTTAACGTTCACTTAACCGTAACGCGATCAAGCGATCGGTCCGTGCGGTGAAAAAAAAAACAAACAAAAAGGAAACGAAACGACAAAAAAAGGAGAAAAATTGCTTTCATGATCTTCTGATTATAAATCAAATTGTTCACTTTATATTGTTAATAATAGTCGGATTTACGGGGTCTGAAAAGGATCTAATTTTAGAACGTTGTAATTCGAACTCCGTGATCGTGATCGCGCGGCGATAGAATTATTTGATGATCTCCTAAAAAGGAGATCAAAATTTTTTTTTCCAAAGTCGATCGATGTTTCTTGTCGCTGTCACCCGCAGCCGTGTATACCTTATACTTTTGAATATGCAAATTTTTTTCCCTGTCTTTACAATGAAGAAGAAGAAGAAGAATGAGGAGCAATAGCAGCAGCAGCAAACCGTGAAGCGGTGTGCATCAGAAGCCGCTAATCTTAATTCGCTTATCGGGTTACCTGGACGAGAAACTGCGTCAGCAGTGCATGTGCAGTATAAGGATGAAGATGTTTTTGCCGAAAGATAATCCGGTGGGTATGGTAATTCAAAACCTTATACACCAACAGAGGAACGATATCGTTAAGGAAAGGATATTATTATGAAGTATATACAAGGTTATATTCAACCACGTAAATAAAGCTCCCTCTTTCGCGACCACTCTACTCTCTGATAGCGGAAGATGATGCGGAAAGTTGATAATGGCAGTCGTAACTTTTTGAAGAACGCGAAACAGCGGCATTGCTTTACCTCAACAGAGCGCGCGATTACTTTCAAACCAGCTTCAACGATGACCATGTACACATTCGGCAGAATAAAGTAAAAGGACCGTCCCATAAACGCCAATCAATCACGATCATCGGTCAATTTCATTACGAGCACTTTACAACGTAATTTAAATCTTGGATTCTGCACGATTCCTAAATTAACCATTAAATTTTTTTTCTCTTACGAATAAACCCGTATAACTATGTATACAGCATCCGCGGTCCTAAGGTGCTTTGAACCGTAAGCAGACTTGATGTCTCCAGGCGATCGCGTGCGCTTAGCTTCTGCAGCAAACGTATCAGGTTTCTTTATTGGACGTGTGCTGCAGGTAAGCCGGTGACACCGAATAACCACATAACCGTATAGTGCCCTCGACCTGATCCTGAACCGCTTTTCTACTCGCCTGCATACGCCATACCGAGTGTATCGTTGAAACTACTTGGCAAAAGTCAAGGATTACGCGTAGCTACGATATAGCCCTAGAAAGGACGAGCAAAACTTACGCATAGCTGAGGTTGGAAGAGCATAAAGTAATGTATCCTCCGTCTGGTGCAATAATACCATTTTTGGAATTTGAATGTTCGTAGGAAAAACACCCACCGAAAGACATTTGAGAGAAGAGATTTGACGAAGACTTAAAACTGAGGGCCGGAAATATAAGGATTATTATGGTATTTACGCAATGCTGTACGGTGCATCTCTCATACGTGACCGGGGTGAATTTCATTCACTTGTATATGCCGTATTTTATTTTTCAAACAAAAAAAACTTCAACACCCACGCGATTATTATCCTTATACATATTTGACCTCCTTACAGCGCATAGCCGCTGCTTTCCAAGTGAAGAACATCCTCGTTTCTAATTGTTGATACATAAGAAACGTCAGCTAGTGTCACAGCATATTCCGAGCGATACTAAAGCTGAAAGCTACGGCGTGAAAAGGAGGCATTAACCTTTATAATCGTAGAATTATATGCGCCGATTAATAACATGGTTATACATATACACGTATATATAAATGCGACAAGCAGCGTGGGACTCCCGTACAGTGCCCACCGTGGTATAGTTTGTCGTTTGAATCGAGCATGGAGATAAGCATCAGTCGTGAAGCAAACAACCTATACAAACGTAACAGAAAACCAGCTGTGCGCACCTTTACCTACCTACCTACCTACCCACCTACCTACCTATCTGTCCATATCTACCTACAACGACAAAGCTCGGTAAGCGGAAATCTGAAGTAGATGTAAATTAATTAATCACTAGCTTACCACGGGTTAAGACCAGTTTAATGCTAATTATGTCGTTGCTGAAATATTCTACACTATAAGAGTAAAATTAAAGCACCTGCACACGACTACCTATTCTGAATCCTGATTGCAAAAATCAACTACACTTCGAAATATATCCATTACTCTGTGGAAATAGCACTTTCAAATGATTTTTATTTTCTGTCATTCAGTTCAGTCTAATCTTTTTTTTTGTTTTTTTTTTCAATACAAAGAAGCACTTATCCTCGATTTATGTCTGTATAATTTTATTCCATATAGTGGCTGTGGTAAAAAAGTAGGATCAGATTACTATGGACTCAAATGTCGTGTGACTCGAACAGAATTTGGGTGCATAATTTTCTGAGTTATTTTTTTTTTTTTATTTTTATTCTAAAGCACAAGGTTGTTAGTTGCGATTAATAGTTTCTACCGTTCGTAATGAAAAGAGCAAAAGAATCAAAGCTCGAAGCATTTGCCTTTGTGCGATCGGATATATGCATACGGATATGTTTCGAAGAGTACAGAGAAGATGGTCTGCACTGTTCAAGTACAAGGTATATACCCCATACCTTTAACTGCGCCATCCAGGACTGTCGCCGTATTTCTGTACATATTCCTTACCGCGCTCAACGAACGTTCACCCACGCCGCCTCATTAGAGACCCTCATCCTCATCCTCAACTTCATCCTCATCCTCATCCCGATGGATATACACACGGCACATGGGATGCACTCTCACCGAGTCATGGGGATATAATACCTACTATATGTGGGTTGCGCGCGTGGAAACCGGCGGAATATTTTTTGCGGTATCTCTACCTTCTTCTTGTTCTTGTTCTCGTTCTTCTTATTCTTCTTCTTCCTTCTTCCTTCAATCAGCTCCCGTTGGATTTAATCCTCGTAGTAGAATCAGCTGCTGCCGTGGATGGTTAAAGTGAGGTGAACTTGGTCGGCGTGTGTGCCCGGCATCAGGAACTTGTGATATTGACTAACACGGGCGGCTGTGCAAAGGTAAATGGTGGCGTTTCAAATTTATGTACGATGTTTAGTTGGAGCATAGGGTTTAAGAATCTTATATGTACCTACTCGATATCCTAGTGAACCGCCGAGAAGCTTCGGTGTGACAGAACAGTAGGATAATATGTGAACCGTTTCTTAAGAGCGGAAAATAACCTGAGGTAGAAAGGGGAAAGAGAACTGCCAACAACTTCGACAAACGGCTATCCGATTCCGATATCATCACCTCGCCCACAAATGGTAGCGGGCAATGCGAATTATAGGGTGAAATATACACAACTATAGCTACAGACACACCATCGTTCGAAATCGCTACGTGACCTTTAACAAATAATTAGATCCGCTCATGCGTGTTAACGGATTGCTATACCGATTTGCTTCACGCATGTCTCGAATCGTCTCATAAGACACTTGAATGATAAATTGCGATTTATTTTTTTTTCATTCTAGATCGTTTGGTAGTCCGAATAAAGCTCGCCGATCAGAGGATTTTGGAATCCTCTTGGATCGGCGGTAAGCTCAAAAAGTTTAATTATCGTGGAACCGATTCTTTTTTTTTTTTTTTTTGTAAAGATTTAGTTATGTGAAAATGTCTGATGGGGTTGAAATATTTGTCGAAATCGAAGCGTGGATTGACATTTCGAAAATATCTCGATATTTGTGTTGTGCAGCCGATATTATTGGCGCAATTCGTGTTCGCTGCAAAAGATGGCCGATCTCGAGTCGCGCGTTACGTAAAACGACTATGGCGTTCACACGGGGAGTTGACGCGACGATATTATGAAACTGATACAACTTACAACGTCAATCGAATACCTGCCCACATACTTACCTTCGTTATAAGTATCCATTGTTCGCCGAAACTACTTCGAATAAATAATGATTAGGGCACTAGGTTATTCGATACGTCAATGTTGTAGAAGCTGAAAAAGTAGAAGAAGAAGAAGAAGATCGGATGTCGAACAGTTCGACATTTATTTATTGATCCGTATTTATTGCTCTCGTTATTCTTAATAGGAGCGGTTCGAAGCTCGATCCGTCAAAATTAGTCTCCTGATGCAATCCGTGAGCGCAAAACTTCCGGCAGCGTTTTATTCTGAATTTTTATCTCGTCCTTCAAAAACTAAAAAGTTATCGTCTTCCACACCACCCCTTGCAGACCTGAAGGTCATCTGACCAAGGCAGAGTCAACGGTTTCAAAAAACAGAAAGAGTAATTTTGAATGACGATGAAATTGGTTTCTGTATAAATTCTATTTTCAAATATCAAATAATTAGAGCACGTCATTCGCCGATTACTTTCGTTAAGGTTTATCGATCTAGAACCCCCCTCCCCTATTGCAGAACTAATTTTAAACTCATCCTCGTTGGAACGCAGGGTATATAAGGTGTACCTGCACGCAACTCAAGGCGATAGAGCCGAAGCGAGTTAATTACCGCACATACATAAATGAGGAAGCAAAACAAAGAGAGAAAGATAAAGAGAGAGAGAGAGAGAGGAAGGCAATTGCACTTCGATCGAAGTTTTCTCTAATTATTCCCTGCAATTTTCTGGTAACCAACCATCGCACCCGAGCAACAAAAACTGTCAATAATCCCAAAACTTGAACCCACTAATTTTTTGTATCAGTAAACAAATGTCTGCGTCTGAGCCGATGTACCGATTTTTGGTAATCAGGCCCACGCGTTGACTTTACAAAAAATGAAAAAAACAAGAAGATTTTTGCTTACAAATCGTTGAAGAGTGCTAATAACTTTTGAGAAGCGTGTTGCAGTTGTTAATCAGGCTTGATCATATGGACAGATGGGTAGAAAGCCGGACGCCTAACCTTTTTGACCTTCGTGCGAGACCGGATAGGTGTTTTAATGTCCTCAGGATAGTCTAGAGCGCCCGGAGGGGGTTGGGACTTGGAAGATATTGCGAATTGTAACTACAAACTACAACAGTTTCTCATGTATAATAAGTGTATGTATACCCACACTCGCATACATCGTCACGAGCTGAGACGATAACCGCAGGAATTATAAACCCATCGTAAGCATTTCACCATTCCTTATACCCAGGAATGATTAATCGACCAGGAGGTAACCGTGCCGGAGGCACCGTTCGTACGTACGTTGGTTACGGTAGCAAAAAATAAAAACGCACTATAACACGCATTGCACGCGCGATGCACGAGAGTGAAAGAAAAGAAAAACGAAAAAACAAGAAAAAAACAAAAAGAAGAAGAAAATCACGAGAGCGTCGACAAAGTGCAGATCACTATTACGTTATCCACCAGAAATAGGTAATACGCGAGAGAATAAATGGGGTCACAGATCGAAAAATTAGGTAAAAATTGAGTCGTTTAGTTTTTATGGAACGATTTCAACGGATCTAACCTAATATAATAGTCGTGTTTCTTTTATTTGGAGATTACGAACTAGGGTAACAAGATGGAAAAACTCATCGAGCCAAAAGGGCCGAGCAAGAAATAAAATTTGACTAAATTTTTCTCGTCGTATAGAAGAACGATAAATTTCTTCAGTTATTGAGTGGCTGGTATTTTCCATTTGAAATTTTCATACGAAGGGAGGTAACAAAACGGCGGCGGTTCAAAAAGGATACAAAGTTAAGCGATAATATCCTAGCGTGAATATTAACTAATAATACACGTTACATACCTACCGCAGATGAGCACATACGTTGTATACCATAAGATTTACCTTTGCTACCCGCATTGCAGACCGCGTATAGGTGAATCTCGGTAATTATAAAGTCGTAGTTACATACGTGCGTGAATCTGCATAAATACCAAAAAGAACATGCAAATAAAGAAAATGAAACATCTTGGTTAAAAGATATGAACATGTATAATATGTATTTATTAATATATATCCATGTGCACTTTGCAACGAACACTTTGGTTAATAATTCCGTTAGAATATATAGGTACGTGCATTAGTACGTGTATATAGGAACGTTTTCTAAGTCAAGAGTTGCTCGGGTGAGCCAACCTCGACATCTAATCGTCATTAATATGCATGATAGCCTCCGTTGACCACGCGTGAATTTCCTACTTCACCTTATGCCAGTATTACGGGTAGTTTCTTCTTCTTCTTTTTTTTCTGTGTTCTTCATTTTTTATTTATTTCTTCTTTTTTCACTCTATCATCCTTCCCTCTCCTGAACCGAAGCGCAGGACCTCGAGGCGCATAAGCAATATAAGTAGATCTGCGTTATTTCTATCTTATTATACCTACTAGTGTCACGGGACATAAATCCTCTGGACTTAATCAGCACTCGGAGGTAACGCGGCGTCGAGTTACTTATACTTCGTCATTCTTTGTATATATTTATATGTATATATGCACATAAATGTATTTATCTATAACCAACTGCAGCTGTTGCACACCTTTTACTCTACGATTATGTACATATGTGCATGAAAATATATATGTAAAAGCATATAGATATATAGTACGTTTACATACCTTAGAGTACAGGTAATAAGGATGCAGGCCCTGGTCGGTAATTTGTGAATGTGTCTAAGGAAGAGTTATTAATGAAATGTCATTCTAGGATGTGCAGGAGGTAATTGCACTAATTATCATAAAATTCCTTGCGTCGCTTGATTACGTTCACGTTATTATTGGCGACTCATTTTTTGTTCAACTATCGTGAACTATTTTCAAGGGTCCCAAATATTTGGCTCTTTGAAGGAAAGGTTTGAAGAATAACCGGAGTGATAGATATAAAATGAAATCGTAAGACCGATAATAAAGAAAAAGGAATGAAAAAATAAAACAACTGAATATCAGACAGGTGATATTCGCTGGCATTTGCTAATGTTAAAATTCCGAATATGCAATGCATCCTTTATCTCCGCCTCCCGCGCTTCTTTGTCGGTTTGATTTGACGCCTGGAGGGTCGCTTAAATATGAGGTGCAGGGATACGAATATGGCTATCTGGGAAGTAGTTGTGCTCTGTAGCGCTTAGTTTATACTGAAACACTCAAACTCTTTTAGACCGTAAGAGTTAAGCTCATGCACGGCACAGCGCATCGCATCGTGTTGCACCGTGCCACCCACCTGTGTATATACCTTTTCTATGTATAATGTATATGTACACTTGCGCACCTTTCCTGCTTCAGCGCATTTCATATATACAAACCTATAACAGAAACCTGCCCTGCACCTAAGAAAAGCGATATATTACAACCTCGCACGTCGTGACATCTCACCTGCGCCACGTTATCCTTACCGCATGCACGGCCACAGTATAGCTCGTTTCCTTGTGGGTGGAATCGCCCTGGGGGACGAGAACGAACGAGAAGTATTGTAAGGATGGTAAAATTCTGAACGCTTCACCGTGAAACCTGCAGGCTACCTTTCTCCCTTCATGCGATCAGGCACACGGGGCGAGGCTGCAGTCTTCCTCTCAAATCCTACCTACATACAAATACAAACGATTCTTATTTGGTTTTTATTCTTATTTTACTGTACAGAGAAATTTGCGTTACTTGCAAACAAAAAAAAAAAATTGAGTCGAATTGCTTTTTCTATCCTACAAGAAATAAGAAGGAAACCCCATCAAACTCATTGACAAAAAAAAAGAAAAAACAGAACCGATTCAATTTTCATGCGGTTAATTAGCATAATTTGCTACAGATTTGTAATTATTTTTTGGACACAATTTTTTCGGGTTACCGTATATAAGTGCGTGCACATACGTATGATCTGATGGCGATTATATGGGTAGGTAGAAAAGAAGCGTTTGAACTCGAACGGAAATTATATCTTCTTTGAAGAAGAAACGCTGCACGTACACATACACGAATGTATAGGTAGTATACGTTAGAAAAGCAACGGTATAATAATTTAACCCGCGGTGATATGGATAGTCGCGGTATAGGTATAGATATAGGTAGATATAGGCTTAGTTGCCGCTGCACCTGTGACGTTTAATTACCACAACGCACTCTTTAGAATTAGCGGTGCGCGCGCTGAGAGTATAGTAAGCGGATTCATTAAGTATCCTATAGCTTTTATACTATAAGAGCGAGTATCAAAGCGCCCGAGAATTCCAACTTCATGGTATGTAATGGTGTGCGGCAGGCTCGGACGGTAGCAGATAGGCTTCAGTTTGTTGGGGACATTAGTTTACGTCCTGAAACATCGTGGGACACATTCACCATCCAAAGAGATTGCGAGGGAATCGCCGGCTATAAGGTTCCCGTGGGGTTTTTCTTTTTCATTTTTTCCCATTTTTTTTTTTTTCTATCTCTACCCAATGATACGGAAGAAAATGTGCAGTACAGCTAAAATAGAGTTCGCTAACCGTTGTATAATTAACATGGCGAAACGCTGAAGAGAGGCCGATCAAAAGGAAGTATAAGGTACTCGATATCCTAATCTCTCCGTAACGAATACAAGCCCACATCTCTCGAAGCCTCAATTTTTTTTTCCCCCTCACACACGTTCTTCAAAAAATAATGCAATTTTTCATAAATTTCATGTAACACGTGAAAGTTATAAGGATATAAGGTCATTGTCCAGTGCATACGTATGATTATGGCTGATCGTGGGACGAAATTAGGAAGCTGTGTTCGTATATTTTTTAATTTTTTTTTTTTCAATTCCATCGCTTCACGGAACCCGGTCGAAAATATTCTAGCGATACAGGTATAGCGTATATACCTACTAAATTACGTTTGGTTGAAACAAAAAAAAAACAAAAAAAATTGTGTTTTTTTTATTTTGAAATTTTTTTTTTTCTCTCCAGGCAATGTATATACAACGTTATAAATATGGAATTGTACGATATGTCCAGAGATCATTTCCTGCGTATATAGCCTAGCAAAGCGAGTATATAATTTATGATCTGGGGGTCGATTAACGTAATTAGCTAATGAACCATTTTGAACCGCTTTCCAAACGTCACGCGACTATAGCTCGTACGTACCACTACCCACCACCGCTCGCGTAACAGACCCATCTCGTATTCTGTCTAGAAAAAAAAAAGAGAAAAAAAAAAGCAAACAGAATAACATTCCGACCTGGTCATTTTTAGGAGTTTTTTACACTCCTGCACTAGCGCATATACGTATGCATGACGTATTATACCTATATGCAAAGATTTTATCGATCGTTGAAAGGAGAGCAAGTGGAGTTGAAAAAATTGGAAAAAAAAAAAAATTGTATCGAAACTTGGACACACTCGAGATTGCTGCACAAGGGAATAATAATTGAACCGATAAATCCTGACCATACGATGTGAGATCGTCCGTCCGTCCGTCCGTTCATCCGTTCGTTCATCCATAGCATAAGACATTGCGTAATCTCTTTGGATCGCGCTATTTGGTTCTTTGGTTTCGGCGATACTTAAAAGTCGAAAGCGATCGGTCAATTAGTCGAAGTTGAAGAGAATAAAAAAAAGAGAAAACAAAAGAAACGAAACAAGAAAACAATGGGAGGGCCGCCAAATGAAACTAAAACTATACATGTATAGAAGTTGTTATATGCGTCGATCATTCGAGTGAAATTAAAATTATAGTAGTTGGTATGGATAGTTGGACTATAACGTGGCAGTTTTTAGATCCGGGATTGTACGGTGCGATGATGGAAGTGCAAGCTGAAGGGTCTCTTCACTATATGGGATCGGAGTTATAGGGAACGGGGGGGAAAAAGAGGACTTCGTAAACCTGCGGAGACGACGAAGCTGGAAACTGCCAACTGCAGCCTTCCGACTGCTGACTCTGGTAATTTACAACTCTGGACATCGCGTCCACCTTGGTTTATTACCTGGTTGTTTATTTTACGGTCGAACCTCACCGCACTTCACAACGTCCTGACGGCCACCAGCTCCCTGTGGAGTACAAGCTATATTCTCAACAGAACGGCACCCGGCTCTGTACACTTTGCACGAAACGGGGGCAACTATCAGACTATCCCGAGACGTTCCCGCGGGCTCCGGGTTATACGAGCTTTTATAACCGTCGATACGATTCTTACGGGGTGAGTTTGATGGACGAGTAAATTAATGTCGAGTTTTTGTTTCTATTTTATTTTATTTTATTTATTTTTATTTATATATTTATTAATTTTTCTTTCATTATTCGTTGGTTAATTAAATTCAACACCGTGGCGTTGACTTTTCGGTAGTTCGTTTATTTTATTTCATATACATGTATTACTTTAGTATATGAAATTACATCCAAACATTCCACAACGTTCCACGTTCTCATCAACGTTCATTAAATTACATTCCATCCATCCGTATGTAACATAACATGGAATTATACTGACATTTGTAACAATTCATGCATCAACTAACCGCACCTCAATTCTAACAGGTTTGACATTTTATTTTGCATTTTTTTTTCTTGTTTTTCGTACCGAAACCTTTCGTAGAATAATTTCTGGACTGCAGTTTCAATGTGTCTCAATAATGTCAAACGAAGATCAATCCAACATCACGTAGGTAAAAACATAGTTAGTTCGACGACTAAAGGTAGAGGTAATCCTTTAGTGGCTGCTGAATCAGAATTTGGTGGTCAAAGGCCAATCAGAGATCGATATAATTTCTTTACTGTTGGCCAAAACAATTTGTGTAGCGGGTGGCCAAAATGCTTCTTATTCACGATTTCGAAAATATTGTTTTTCAAGGAAGATGGGTAATGATCGGAATAATGTTCACCGGTGATTGGTGGTTCGTTAGATTTGGTTATCAATGCATCCGATGAGAATTTCTACAGTCGAAATTGAACGAAACGTATCGTCTCTTTCATTGAGGGAAAAAAAAAAGGAGTAAAAAACAACTGCCGTTTTATAATAAGGCGGATATGCACTTGCCCATTTGCTTTGCGAGGTCACTTTCGAGTCAGCTGTGCAGCCTTTTCGCTACCTGTAAGATCTGAAGTCACGCGGTTAGTAGTCGTTTTTACACTCATACGTAGAGTGAGTATCGCACAACAGAACTTGCTCAACTATATATTTCTCGCGTTTATACGTATAGCTGTGGTTACGAAGTTTAAGAAGGCGCGGTGGGTGCCCATGGTAGTTCGTTGGGCCATTCGCCGCGCGTTGGTCGGTCGAGACCCGTGTGAACGATGTGACATATGCATGGTGTAGTTTTATTCAATGACTATTACTACGGCTACTACTACTACTACTACCACCACCATTACCACATTGATATAACCCGGGCTGCGGGATTATAAACGCAAGGACTCGAAGATCTGCGTGTTCTCCAGGCTACAGGGGTCGATGACACAGGTGTGTATATATCGTTACATGGGTATATGTATGTTACATTCGTACGGTCTGTATATCTAACGACACTAACAGCAGCGGCGGCAGCCAGGAGCAGCAGTCCTGCAGCTAGAGGCTGGGGAGTCCGAGAGATTTTCCGCACCGTTGCGGTTGATCCGCGGCCAGCGGCCGGCGGCTAGTAAAGTTCGCTAATTGGCGCAGCGTGGCTCGCGAAAATGCCAACCATTAATCCCGTCTTCCGCAAGGTAGTGGGTAGCAGGTATATGGTAACATAGATTGTATATTTCTGGTCCCTCTCTTTTCAAACTCTCTCAGTTTCGTACAGGATTATACATGTATATAGAAATATAAATAAATCTAAACTAAACGTTATATCCTTGCGAAACTCGACGACGCGTATACCACGTTGAAAGGTCAAGTTTTAATATGACCAATATTCACTATAATTGCAGTGCGCATGTTACACACTCAACATCTATACAATATTAAAGAAATACAATTTGATATTTACACGATATTATGAAACATATTTCACAGATTAAATCCCGTCCGTCGTCACAGCCGAGCGGATCTTAGGATCCTATCTAAACGATTGCAAAATGAGAGGAAGTTAAAGTTATATCGCCAGGGAATGCACGTGTCCCGTTTATTTTCATATATTTTAAAATACCTGCACGAGGATAAAACGATACCGCGATCAACCACTTGATATTCCTCAAGCATCGATATATTCCACACAGCTATAAGCGCGGTCACTTAGCGGAGCGTATAATTTCTTAAATATATATAAGTGTGCCCATAACCTACTCAATTAGTTTCAAAATTAAGAACAATAACGTTAATAATCCGCCATTATTATAATTTATGTATAACCTTCACAACTCGATGGTTCGGGAAAGGGAGTGAAGGGGAAGGGGAAGGAACGAGGATAAAACTCATCTATATATCCTGCACCGTCGATTTTAAAAAAAATTATGATGATAGCGCACTAATAGATTATTAATTTACACGTCGGACGATCGAAGAGTCGTTTAATGTATAATAATAAGCGAATTGTAAAGCTGTTAAAAAAAGGGAAGATAGACCGTACATACGATCATATGTAAAGGTAATGGGATGTATAAGCGCATGAAAAAGGCAGCGCGATCGCACCTGTCCCAAACCCTGTCTCTCTCATCCTATGTACCGTTGATTATCTTATACATTATGCAAAATATGTTTTTATCGAGCTTTTATATACGCCTAATAAATGGTTGTCGGTAACGGTTGACATAATATGCGTTTCGGGACCATTACGCAAAATTTAAAACTTCAAAAGCAAAAGGAGGAAAGAAAAAAAGAAATGCCACATGCCTCCAGCTCATCTCTTATACACACATGTGCATACCTTCTCTGTATACCTGTGTGTATATATACGACTTTTAACATCTGATTATCATCCGCAGATGGGTGGATATGCGATACACCGATGTGCTTCAAATTCGCAAATTAAATCGAATACAGATCGATAATTGATAATTCAATCAAATTAGGATTCCAAATATCACGTTTTTAATTGAGTTAAAAATTTATTTATGTTGTTCCCATTCAAAATTGCTTCTTCTCTAATCGTTTTTTTTTTTTTAGTCTTTTTTTCTCATTTTGACAACGCGCACAAAAACTGGTTAGTGAGAAAGAGAAGCATAAATTTTTCGTCAGAATTATTGACGATAAAAACTTGCCAGCCAAATTTAGAACTTTTACATGGGTATGTGTATGTGCAGCGTACCTATAGTACCCTTTGATTAGAGGCAATGAAGCCCTCGTTTATTAAAGATCACTATATAAATACTTATAGGTAACGGAGGTGGACGACGACTTAGAATTAGAGGAGGTACTCGAGACCTTCAGAGCGACCCCCGCGGGAAACGTGAGCTTTATATGTACATGTATTTATATACATATATTTTCCTAATGTTTTTTTACGCCTGTGAATACATGTGTACATAGGCGGTACATGTTGGTCGGTTAGAATATGCAGCGATGCTCGGTCGTTACAAATTAGGCATAACTTGAGCCCGCGTATATTCGGAGGTCCGACGGAGGTAGAAATGGTTTGTGTATAATTGACCATCGTACATGTGTACCGCAGGTAGATAATCCCCCACTCCGTTAGAATTGGAATTACAGCAGCGTGTGGAAGTTATCCACAGTTATAATTCTCGAGCACCTAACGTCAGCGCTGCTTCATCAGCATGCAAATCGGCACCCGGCATCATATCACGGAGCGTATAGGGCTGCAGAGTTCAAACTTGAGATTCATATTGTCGAGTATATAGGTATGTATGCGTCTATACGTAACAGGGGTCAGTTAAAATCGTACAACCACATTTCACGTGCCAACGGATCCCACTACGCATGTCGATCACGTTCGCCTGAATCATTATCATTGATCATCATCGGATATACATATGTTGGTTGGCTGCTACGTACCTACGTACCTACGTACCTACGTTCGTTCTGTAATATCCGACCTATACTAGACATTTTCATACCGCTATACGATCCAATCCTCTAATTGCTCGCGCAGCACAAACAGCTCTTCGATTTCTAGGCTAAAATAATAACCCACCTTGCACACCGTAATATATATACCTATATATACGAGTATACCTACACGTAGTCTCGATATATAGACTGCGTTAGATACTCTGGCCGTTTATTATCTATATCGTCGATATTGTGTATCGACTGACTAATATCTGCGCGTATGGGTATGCAGAGAAATTTTTATGCCTCAATCTTTCGCAGCGTATAAGGTACCATTTTATTATAATATGTAAAACAATGACCTTCGAAAAGAAAAGAGAAGATTTGGATTCTAAAATCGACCAATTTTTTATTTTCTCATCTTATCTTTTGGCCACCCTGTAGGTGGAAGAAATGAACGCATTACATTCGCCTTTGGGTATCCATCCACCTGCCGCCGTCTTTCATTTGTTCGTTTTCCGACCGTTAGCCCTGCAGTCGTCTGCAGTTCATTCGTCCAGTCGTTTGGTTGGTTGGTTGGTCGGTCGCCCACGCACGTTACATTGCACCGTACCGATATCAGAAATCCACCGACGACGTTTATTGGGTACCACGTATATAGCTCGACGATTCTTGACGCTGAACTACAGCTACCGCCGTAGGCATATGAATTTATTCAAAACGACCCACATATACACCGTGCTTAAGGGAATTGGGGGATGATTGTATCGGCTGTGATATCGCAGATATATTAATACGGGATTTTATGATGATTTAAAAGCAACAAAAAGGGTTCAGATTTTGTTTTTTGTTTTTTCTATACGATGTTAAATATCGGTCGTCCAGGTGTGTACGACGCATGAAGGATTATATCGAAAAAGTGATTATATCCTGTTGATATAATCATAAAATTCGACACTTGAGACGTAAAATTTTTATCGCCTTCGTATTCGATCGCGTGAATTGTTTCAATTTTCCATAGATACGTGTGTAACGTCTGAACCTGCACGTACAACCTTTTACCTTGAAACGATTCAACACGAATAGTTTGATGAAAGCTCTCAGACATATGTATAATAAATACGTACGATAGCAGAATGAAAGTTTTGAGGCAATAAACTATCCTTATAAAAGCAAGATGGTTGCCTGCCTGCTCATAAGAGTCTTCGAAGTGTCTGGAAAGGGCGGGGGGTTGGTTTGCATACGAGAATTCAATTCCCCCGACAACCACCCTATTTACTGCAACGGAAGAAAAATTCATTCGGTTCTATAAAGAAATCATAAATTATTTTATTATCATGTCTGTAACGTATAAAGCACACGAGCGTCGCTTGATGAAGGAATTCTAAGAGACGAAAGAGAAAAATGAAAAAAAAAAAACAACATGGCGGACAAATTGATAGGAAAAAACGTAATAAATGATGAAGAAAAAAGGGTAATCTGAAAATTGCAGGGGAATCTTCCGAAGACCTATTAAAATGCATCCGGCGTTTGATGATTTTGTAATAAAACGACTCATGTATATCTCACAGTTAAAAACAAGTATTCGCATCACTTACCATCAGGTTTTCGAATACCTCGCGTTATCAATAAGGATTGGCAATGATTCTAATTGTGAGCTTATTACTCAATAACTCTTATAAAGTATAATACCCACCTTTAGACAGCCCTGTAAGATCATGAGGTATATGTATTATATACGATATTATGACAGGCCGCAATTACACATCATGTAATACTGAGGTTGGTATATTTATAGTTGGGTTATAGTACACATTTTAACCTATAATTGGCGTGTGGTAATATTATCGTCCCTATTACGACAATCACAAGTTTATATTGGTTTCGAAATTGGTTATTATAATTGGCTGAAATGTTAACTCTGATTTCAGCGGACCTCTTGTGTATACATTAACTATATTGTCAATCTTGATGTCCATCTGCACCTTGCCCACACCTCGCGTTTACACAACCTTAATAACCTCCCGAACGTAAAATGATTTCGGTTTCACTCCGCTGTATGAAACATTGAAAAAACTGTGTGCGCACGTTGTACACCTATGCCTGTAATTGGTTCACACCGATCTCTGGAAGCCATTTTTTAGTTAACCATCGATAACAAGACCAATGAATTTCTTTGCATTCTGATTCCCATTCATTCCTACGAACAGGTCCAGCAAAGGACGATCGCTGCTCCCGCTGTTGCTGTTGCTGCTGTTGCCCGTTTGATATAATTTATCGACACGCCTACATACGAGTAGGGATTCCATTAGTAACTTATTAATAGCGAGCGGATAGCCGCCGCAAAGAGACCGCCGCATCGATCAAACGTTATTGACGCGCCGGATGCATTCATATACCTACATACATAGATGGGAAGAATTTCATTCCGATAGTCGAGTGTCGGTTCCAAAGTCGTTTCAAAATATCCTACGAGTAAAGTAGCTATGGGTAGTACATTTAATGCTCAATTTTGAGACAGCTTTAGAAAGCTCAAACACTCCTAAACTTTGTCTGGTAGATTTTGTGGCAGATGAACGTACAAAACTTGGGAAGGAAGAAGCCAGTGGACAGATGATTTCCAGACCTGACCAGTGGTCAGTCAATGACGAGATTAATTTGTAAAATAATCTCGTGTTCCATGGCCATGATAATTTAGTGGTCAGATGCAATTGGTCATAATAATTATCAGGCTGTCACCATTAGCCGGAAGTATATTTTTTCGCCATTGGTAAAAATTCATTTGGTGGCGATATAATAGCTAGTGGTTAAAATTCGGTGACCAGAATAATTTAATGCAAGCTGGTGACGAGCGGTGAGGATAATTTTGCGACTGTATCGCGGTAGCGGTGATGAGTGTAATAATGAAATGTGCTGAAAAAATGTTCTTACCACGTTAAGTTTCACAGTCGGTGATCGCATGCCAAAAACCACCTTAAATATTATAAGCGGCCCCGCGGGCCACGTGCGCGAGCGCAAGCCGTTTGGCCGTGTAATGAATGACTTTTTAATGATGGAAAATACGCATGTTTCGAACATCCACGGGGGTTTGATCATGAAATGATAACGTACGTCGCGTCGTCACGCCACTTATATTTAAAAAACCTTTTAATTTTCATAATCCGACAAAATATATTGCCGAGAAATCTCAACTTGTACTCTTGATAGTCATATCATCTCTTGTACAAGTTTCTATAAATAAATACCGCTGGACGTTGCAAATTATTATCATTATTATTTTTTTGTTCGATGCTTTTTTCGTTGACACTTTTCATCTGATATCCGCCATAACGATACGGATACGCGTCAGTTACCCCTACCTATATACTAAATACTAGCCCATGCGAATCGCTCGCTAGGTCTCAAAACGGTTGCTCGCGGTTACCTTAAACGGTGGTTGTTATAAATACTTGAGAGCAATTCGCAATTACGGTCATGACTTTGCGTGATTCTTTGATGCAACCGCCATTTGTCTAACCGGGCTTGAAATTAGACAGTTTTTTGCTCATTAGTAATAACGAACTAGGTATATCCACACGTGTGACAATACCATGTAGTGTAAGTTTCAGTTAAAATTCATCCATTTTTCATTTTATTTCATACGACTAAAATTTCAACGATTCATCCGCGCCGCAGATTATACGAAAAACCGTAAAGCTCATTGATATATCACTTTGATGTAATTTAACCACGTGTGGATAAACTAATTCCCATGCGAAGAAGAAACATTTTTCCGAGCCTCCCCCCCCCATCGTCCTTCGTCGCTATTCTTCACCCTACTTATAACGTTAGTATGACGCGATATGTAACTTATTTGCATACGTACTTAATTTACGTGCGCGCATTGATGATCCATGCACGCGATTTTATCCCACGCACGTTATACAAACGCGTCGCTCTTCGCTGTTGCGGCCGTTGTTCTTGTCGTCGTTGTCGTCGTGTGTTTGTGGTTGACTATATAGCCTGAGGGCATCATTATCGTCATTGAGAGCAAAGGATATGACCAGCCTATGTGTGTACGTATAATGTATACATGTGGTGTACACATGTATGTATTGTAGTTGGTGGTATTACACCTTCGACTAGTATATACCGTCACAAATGCGGTCAGGAGAACCGGGATGAGAGTGCGAGTCGATCTGGGTCGGACTCGCGACGACGGTGTCCTCAGGATTGCAGAGGAGTGAAAGTGCCGTTTCAGTACAAGAACGATCGCAGACACACACCGCTCCCACACTTGCTGGTATGTGTTTATATTATAGTACTTTATTTCTACCGCATGCTGATCGGACATTTCTGATTAGATAAACATTCGCGGAATTTGATTTCTTGTTGCCTTTTTTTGTTGTTTTTTCTTTTATTTTTAAGACTTTTGAATTTTCAAAGCTCACAGTTGGACGTGAAGAATCGCTCTTGAGCAACGATGCGCGGTGATGCTTGTCGAATGTTGGTAAGCGAAATATTCTATCTAAGAAATAAAAGCGGAAGAAGAAGAAGAAGAAGAAGAAGAAGTTGGAGTAGAAATAGAAGTAGAAAAGTAACGAGAAGATCCTTGCCTCGAGATTCCTCGGGAATAACAGGAGCAGACCCATGCAGAGTAAGACAAATGTGGGCGAAAGCAATGTCCGCTGTATTATGAGATTGTTTATTATTCTGGGAAAGAGGAAGTGTCATATTTGTTTATGCAAAGCGGGAATTGTTTTACTCTATGTGTATATATATAACACATATATAAGGAAAACAACCGACGCGTGACAATCCAACTGATTTATACTATCCGGACGTCTTTATTGCATTGTCTGTAAAAGGAATCGCTGCATAGCGAATGAAATAGTCATAGTAATACACTGAAGAAACACGACCAAAAGGATCACGCGTAAGGATAATCGTTCTTATAACTTTAAACCAATTATATCTCGGTCATATTCTATACTAAATCCTTCTAGCCACCTTAGATTTGACCATCCAAACCACCGACCTTGGTAATAAAAACTATCAATTATCCTGGCCATCCACCACTAAAATAATGTCCAAGTCATCGGCTACCAGAAAATCCTGCTCAGCAGTTGTAAAATTGTCTTGGCCAGCGACCACCAAATAATCCTGTACGGGATGAACGGGCCACCGAATTATTATTTGCAACCCGCCGTGCACCGGTGAGTCTTTATATTGAAGGTCTCACGACCCTGAGGTCTCAGGATGTAGCGGGGCGACACTATATGCTGAGAAACCACGTTCTATGTAATAACAACCCGACTGCAATTTACTGTTAATAACTTGATAAACGCTTTATACCGAGAATGCGAGACACCTTGCTGACCCCGCGCCCCCATATACCGCATACGAAATCGTTCAGCTCGACCACCTTTTAAGTAAATGGCAAATCAAAATTAAATTAACAATTACGTTATATATACGGGGAGTATAAAATTTTCGATTTCCTTTGAAGTCCGTAATGGTATTTTTTACGAAACATTATATTGGTATTCGAGTGGTATAGCCTCTCTAAGGTAGTTTGCACATAATGAGACGTGATCGTTGGAAATACTCTATAGTTGGTACTACTTTCTAGTGAATTGCGCTGTAGTGATAACTTGAAGAATGCGGAGTCGCTTGGTTTTCTAGTATAAAGTTGACGATTAAAAGTAGAGTTTATAAAGTAGAGGACATAGAAGTGCAGCGAAAGAAGTTGAGTGCATATCTAGTGGTAGGTATATATGTGTGTGAGCTCCACCGCATGCGGCGAGGCAATATGCGAACGTTAGAAATTAAACGCCGGTGGTCCAAGACCGCGGAAACGATCAGGTGCGCAACTCGCGCGATTTTCTATATTGCTGAGTTTAAGAGATGCGAAGTGGATCTAGAAAGGAGCAAATAATAAAGAGCAGTATATAGTAAAGAGCTGAAGACATCTCATTAGGGCGTCATAAGATAGCATTACGCCTTACGGCGCTCCGTTATACTACTATCCGCGATATGAACAGGCTGAGGATATTCGCAAGGTATGCTGCTGCTGCTGCTGCTGCTGCGGTCACGCCGCTCGCCGATCTCTGATCGCTAAATTATGCCGCTTAAT
The DNA here is from genome assembly GCA_963932425.1 of Athalia cordata. Classification (NCBI taxonomy): domain Eukaryota; kingdom Metazoa; phylum Arthropoda; class Insecta; order Hymenoptera; family Athaliidae; genus Athalia; species Athalia cordata. The sequence goes on along the minus strand of OZ010626.1, from coordinate 28,784,259 downwards.
TTATATATTATACTTCAATTTCCGGTATTACGCAACTACAGATATAACCGAACGACTTTCTTATTAATATATACACACTGCAATTCGATTTTCCGAAGCGCGCGATCTGCCATAACAATTCACCGATCTCTTCGCGTTATGCATCAAACTCAACTTCATTTCAACGATCAAAGTTACTTCGAAAATCATACGGTCGAATATTTTAAGATTATCGTGAACTCAGGATTCAAAATCGAACATAACCTTCAAAATTGGTACCAACGGTTCACGGGTAGGTCGCTGAATAAAAATTCCCATCGCATCGGCGTTGATTATATTCAAAATTTGTTTCGAATTTTTTTTACTCGACGAATTCCAAGTTTCCTAAAAAATCTAGATCGGTATCATTGCAGTGTTGGGAAAAGAAACGAATCAAAGGTGTTCTGGGTTAACTCAGTCTGCTGCTGCAGGCGCCGCCTTTTGTGTATATACATATAAATAATTCTACGAAGTAGTTAATAATTTAGAAAAATTTGCATACACCGATATCGTTATATACACCTCAAAGATCGTGGACGGATGTCTGTGAGTAAAAAGCTCGTAGAGTTTACACGCGCGGTTGTTGTTGGCGAGCGTTGGTCGTCCGTGACAAAATTAAGTTGCGGTTGCGTGTCTCGCCTCGCGCCCCTAATTTTCTCTGATCTTAACTTAGCGATAGTCCCGGTTAAGTACATGTATAGGTATATGAAATTCTACGGTAGAAATTTAGAAAATTGTTGTTAATTGAAGAATATCGTGCGCTGCAACTGCTGGACGGTTCGATCGTTGCAGTAGCATATAATGCGCGTTTCATTTGACGGGAAGTGGACAATTAATCGGTTATAATTGAGGTTCGTTTCACCCCAAGACATCGTTCAAAACGGGGTCTCGAATAATTGCCATAATGTATATCACCATTTATTACGCACGTCAATTCGCATAAAAATTACATTCTCTCTTTTTCTACATTTTAATATTATAATCACGCATGCAGGTTATCGGTCCTAATTAAGTCACGTGTACACACACAGCCGGTTATGAATGACATTTTGACACTGAGTAGAACAAAACCGCTATTCGAACTTAATACTTGATTCGCAAACTGCGCGTACAACATGTGCAGATGACAGGAAGGAAATTAAATTCTCAACAATAAACCGGGTCCAATTAGCGGCCTTGATATCACGTTCTCATTAGCTTCGTACCAAAGTAGAAAAAAAAGAATTTTGAAATAAAAAAGGAAAATTAAATTAACATAAACTATCCTTATGAATTATTCAAAACTCTGCGCAGAATTATCCTAAAAACTTATGACTCAAATAAACCTATAGCCTGCAACATGACGAACGGATAGACAGCGACCGTCTCATCTCGCATGTAAAAAGTTTAAGATCCGTTAAATTCCCGCGGGATTAAATTATACGGTATACGAATAAAAAGTTTGCCATATACCTACTTACCTACAACTCTTGTTAAAATAGAAACGAAAAAGAATTATTATCAAAGTTATGACGTGTTGTCAGGGATAACAGAAATCCAATTTTGATTGGTTCAGATTTTGATCTTTGGAAATTTGGTAGTATACATAGGAGTTCCACGTATAAATTTAACGTATAGAAAGAATAGATGTTGATAGATTTTGATTTTTTGCAACTCGATGTACTTTATACTCAGCCCTTATTTGATCCATGACATTGTCTCATATACACGAGTTAATCGCGACTCAGTGGAGTTTCGCCGCCTTGTTATTAATCCCTAATTGAATGTTGCCATTCATTATACTCGGACGTTATATATTCCAACTCAACGAGTAGCTAATTGAGGGTCCATTCATATCGGGACATCGAATTCGGAGTCCCCTTCGAAATCGGGGAATTTTTCATCGAGCGAAATCCATGACTAATTGTTGCATACCGAGTAGACGCAATCGTACAACGTAGAAAATTATTCTCTCCATTCAAATCCGCATTGGATCAGACTCTGGATCGTTGATTCGAATTTTGGATAAAATATTTTCGATCAATTAGCGTGACGCGCAAAATTTGATTTTTATTTTTAACATTGCATTTTTCCTCATTGCAGTAATTGGAGGACGTGCAGTGAATTTCGTTTCATAAGTATTATCAGGTGTGAAGTGACCCTTAAGTATCCGGTTTATAAGAAGTTGCACCAGAGGTGTGGGTTATACAAGGTATACGCCATAAACGATGAATATTCATGACTTTGATACCCGCGGGTAGGTAGATTGTACGTACATATAACATACGTAAATTGTACACATATGTATATATCTTGTGCTTATAATATGCGAGCATCGCTCCCAATTTGACACACACCATGAAATCATCCCATTTTGTTAATAAAGTAATACCATCATATACTATAGATATATATAAGCTCCGGTGAATCGCGACGCGACGGGTGATTAAATTTTTATTTATTCTTTATTATTTTATTAATTATTTATTATTATTCTTTTTTCCTTTCTTTTCTTTTTTTTTGAGGAACGTATAATTACGCAACAAATATATATGTAAATAAATATATATGTATGTGTGTACCTGCAGCGTATACTTCGGTATGCACGCAAGGAAAAACGCGATATCGCGTCTTTGTATGTACTTATTATTGTATACTACATACCTAAATTATATTCTACTGCTCAATACATACGTGATAATATGTACTTGTGAATGCGGGTAACGAGACAGAATTTTATTACCAGGTTCCTTGTTACCCGGCGCGGCGTACCGTCGTAAAAAGGAAAGCTCGTCGTGTACTCGCGCGGAAGACCTGAACCTCAATTGCAGCCATCGGTTTTCACTCACAATAATCAACCTTGCATTTGAAATCAAAACGATCTCCCTATCTTCCTTCCTCTTTTTTCCAATTTTTATTTCATCCTTTTTCTACTAGATGTAACACATTTTTTTTCCAACTGTCTACTCGAGTCCATATAATGACCGTCTCGTTTGTAGAATTTGCCCCGTCAAATGGCCACCCCATAGGAAATTTTTGATTCTTTTTACGGGCTTTTTACCTACTCAACCTTCGCTTTTAACGTTCGTGGATAAAAAGCTCTTCATCACTGACCGAGTTTTGCATTTTCTTCTTTCTTTTTCCAGGTTTCATTCGACATCGAGGAGCCTTCCGGCAGTGAACAGCGTTTTTCTAGAATCTAAGGTGAGTGCAGGCGATTATTATCGGTAGTAAAACAATTTGTTATTTGGAAAAAAACAAAAGCTTTTTTCCTTCCATTTATTTTCATGCGCACATGTCACGCCATGCGATGTCTTTGAAGTAGAAAAAAAAAGAAAAGAGAACGAAAATTCTACGACAGCAAAGCCGGAGGGTAGAAGAAATCGCACAGTGCTTATTATGCAGGCGCATCGCATTGCAGGCGCCGCTAGGTCAGAGTGGGTAGCGTTAAAAAATGTTTTAAGTCCGTGATGGTTGTAGTACGAGTGTCTTCCACGGTCTGTCGTTCTCGCCTACGCCGCATCTATCTGTCCCTTAGAGCACTTGGCGATTGTACATAAAATATTATTATCGTCAACTAGTTTGAAAAAATGTTGATACGTACGGCAAAGTACTCGAAGGTACTCAAGAATTTTTTCATACGAATTTAAAAACACTGAAAAACAAACTGCTGAAAAAAATCGGGTGTATGGATCTGTGAGGATTCACCTCTTTCCGCAAGTTTAGTTCCAACATCTTGAATTTAGAGGTATCAAAACCATTTCTAAATTCAGCATTAACTTTATAATCATAAGCTATACAAAGTTCTGAGTAAATGATCTTATGCATGCAAACTGGTGATCGGTGAGGATATTTCGAAGTGTCCGTCACGTTTGCAAGTGACAGTTTAGCATAGCTGCGAATATGTAGTCGAGGATAATTCTTCTTTATCCTTTATAAGCGCGATGGTCTTGTAGTCGTGGATCACGACTGTGTACCGGTTACGTGGTTCTTCTTCTTCTTCTGATCCGCGCACCGTTTGAACCGCACACTGCGTTATACATGCGTATCTTTTCTATCTACATTTATTGTTGTTTGAGTTTGTGTGCGAATTGCATCAGCGGTTACATCACGCGGTATCAAGAGCGACTTTTGCAGTGAGGTCTGAACACCGACGAGTCGTCGGGGACGTCGGGAGTCTCGAGGGGTGCGTGTCTGGACATGGCTTGGCCATTAGGTGCACCAGAGTTCCATCAAAGTAGGTATATACTGCTATATAAAGAGTAAGAAGGAGAGAGAAAAAGAAGAGGAAAAAAAAAAAAAAAAATACTATAAGAGGATAAGAAAAATCAACGTAAAAGTAACCGATCCGCAACAATATCCTCGACGATCTACCGCATACATTGCGGCATTGCAATAGTTTGAAATGCACTGCGCGGCAACGGTCGGGGGAAGATATCCTACACTTCCTGGATTCGTGGAATACATATACCAATATATGTATAACTATATAAGGATGTATAAATATACGTATATGCTAGGTAGATATATATAAATGCTTTATAGTACGTTATAAGCGTGTTAAGCTGCGGACTATATGATGAGGAAAGGTCGAACAGAATCGCATCATGATCGTAGTTCAATATCACGGATGCTGCGGGAGATTATCTTGCGCGAAGGTCAACCGTGCGGCCGAGGTCGCTATGCGCCAACTCGGGTAGGAATTGCCGCATTAGAAATCGCTTTATAACACTGATCGCTATCAAAGTAGGCGAACGTCACGCGTATATGTATACAGGTATGTATATATGTGCATGGCATAAATTCTCAATGAAAAGTCACCTGACAATCCAAGCCTTTTTCCCCCTCGAATTATTTAACCGAAGCTTTGGAGAGCTTTCTTGTTCGATTCAGCACAATTTTTTTGCATCGGATCGTCGAAGTTTGAATCTCAATTTTTTTTCCTCCTAAAAATCCATAATTATAATTTATACTTGGTATGAAACTGAAGAAAATATTTCAAAAATTTGAAGACTTTACAAAAAAAAATTTCGAACAAAGATGAGTAACTGTTTCTCCTGACTTATTTCTCGATAAATTTCTCAGACCTTTTCGTTGATCTGCAGATAGATAAACCGTTCGATCCATGAGAAAAAAAAGAAAGAATTCGTCCGTGTAACACTTTTTGCCTTCACAAATTAAATCACAAATGTGAAAAAAAAAAAAAATTTCCCGCTCAAGTACCGTGCAGTGCGCAGTCTCGTTGATACTAAAAAGATCACGACAATATGGTATGTTGTCACCGTCGAACAAGGTGTTGAGTAAAAAAAAAGAAAAAGAAAAAAAAGAAAGAAGTTTCCAGTAGGTAGCGCCCCGAGTTAATGTTATTAGGTACGTGTCGCGACGCGGCGTTTGTCCTCCAAGTGCAACCAGCAGGAGCAGATCTTTGGTCGTGACCAGAACCGCTAATGCGGTTTGTCCTACCGCAAAAAGATCCAGCATCAGCTACCGACCGTCTCGATCTTTCCGTCGCTTCGCTTGCTAAGCAGTCGCACAAAACTCGAATAGTAGTTGCCGATGCTGCAGGTATAGTATAATAACCAGGCGTAAAACTCACCTGTACTCACGTATGTGAATATATCTGTACATTTGGTATACCTGTACTTACACAACTGCTAAGAACAGGCGCGACGACCGGATCAGAAAATTCATTGAAAAAAGCGTGACAACACTTTATATTATACGTGATCACGGAACGTTATACGACAACGTCTGTCGCGTTCGCTTGTCATTTTCTTGTTGTCGTCGTCGTTGTTGTTTTATTGATTTCTTTTTCTTCACTTTTTTTTTCATCCTATTTCACAGCGTCGCGTCGCCACGATCGAGACGAAAGATGAAAACGCTGCGGCGTGGACTGGAAGACCAGCTGATAACTGTATGTGCATTTTAGCAGAGGTTTTACGAAATTTTCTGTTTCGGATCGATTAACCAATTATCAAGTTCAAAATGGCGCGTGGTAATTCGTTTGACATCTTCAGTTAGCGAAATATCATTGAGCCATTCGCCCAATGTGCATATGTGAAAGGTTCGCCATTTAAAAATGTTTTGACCGCTTCGAGAACGCTCTTCGAAATTTTTTCGAAGTTACGCTTTGGATTTGGGTGAAACTTTTTGCAATCGACGAATTATTTTGGCAAAAAAGTTTTCATGTATTTCACTTTTTCAAAGACTTGTAAAAATTTTAAACTTTCACGAAAATTATGACTCGCGAAACCACCTAAGTAAGCAGACGACAGATTAGCTTGCTTTTTAAAGTCACACCGGATTCAATATTCACCCTACATATCTCTAGATTGTTTAAAAGTTTTATATCACCGTTCAGATATATAATTCCGTTTGAAGCGAATTCTCTTAAGAGTTTCTATATGCTGTTGGTATTGGAACACGCGAGGTTATAACCGAAGAACGCGAACTCTTGGTGGCCGCTTGTCAGCGTTATCTTGGGTCGCGACGACGACGTCCGTTTTCTCTGCTCTTCTGGCTCTTTGCCTTTTAACCGTGCAAACTCAGCTGCGGTGCAATGTTTCTGTATTTTAGTTCGCACCGCACACTGTGCTGCACGCAGCCCTACTATATGCGACTGTATCTCCCGTAGTACCTGCATGGCTATATAGTTAAAGATATATCCAGTTCTCCAGCATTTCCTTCCTTCAGATTCTCTCAGAGCTTGCAGCGCAACTCTCCTGATCTTTGCCGCTATTTTACCCAAGGTGGTCGATCGGCAGTAGCAGCTCCAGCAGCAGCAGCAGCATGAAAACAACCAGGAGCGCCCGCCCTGTCTTTACAACGTGATGTATATCGAACGCTTGGCGACAATCATCAGTTCACGTGTTCACGGAGCCAATTACAAGGCCCATAGTTCCTTGGGATAAGGGAATATACCTATATATATATTATATATATACATTCACCTGTAGGTAGAGTATACGCAGAGACCAGAAAAACCTCAACACGTCGCGAAACCTGCGGCAAACGTTATCTTACGAAGATATTTACACCCGTATTTACCTTCATTAGGGTCATTCGAATCTTTTCTCGCAGTATATGGTATGTAACGTACCAAAATATACTGCAGACACTCAACCTCTTGCGTGCCGAAAGTAAAGATAAAAAAAAATAAAAAGAAACAAGACATAAAAATGGAACGCCTTTTTTATTTTACTGCGCTTCGAATCTACAGGGCGATTCACAAGTGACTAATTTGCTTTTTCTCGTAGGAAATTTGAAATCATGAGCCCCGCGACCTTGCCCCGTTTTCCGATAATCACAATCAGTTCCGAAGGTCAACGATCATAATGTGACTGTTTCAATTTTTCTTGATCTCTTTTTTTGGGAGTGAAGGGAGCAGTTATTGCAGATACGTTTATTTGTCTAATTTTGTCTTCGTTTATTTTTTTTATTAATCGGGGATTTATTTAGAATTCCCGCGTGTGTCCGGGATACATATATTGCATAATAGTTAACTAATGCCCGGAGGCGAGTGTTTCGTTGAGCAGCAGGAGCAGCAGCACCTCGCACTTGATCTGACTGGGAGGTATTTGATATTGACTTCTGGAGGCGCCGCTTTGAACTTCTACAGGCTGCAGCACGCCAGACTTTACGAATCTCCTCATCCTGCGGGCTTCGAGGGTATCGCGGGACCCGAACCAACCCCTACCATCAGTTTCGTATATAGTATGTTTAATTAAAAAGCTTTGCAAAGATATGGTATATACATGTATATATATACGTAATTATATGTACACAAACGGGTATCCTACAGGACCTTTCGGTCGAGCTGTACATCCTAATACCCATCCATCCCGTTGCGCGTCGATCTTCTGCGACCGTGTGTAGGTGCAGTGTGGAAAGGATAAATTGGGAAAGGGAGAAGGAATACGTTTGCGGGATCAGTTTGGAAAAGCGTACTGCTCCGAGATTAGCTGAAATTGTATCGCGAAAACTATACGTACATATTTGTACCTACAGGTATAAATGCTTTCGGTTAAACCACGAACTGATATAATTGTTTCGAATCCGATATGTTCGAATGTTTATATGCGTAATACCCGTAGATAAGTTTAGTATATAGATGAGATGGTTCGAGAGTTTCTTTGACGGGTAAAAGGCGCCGCGTTGAGGATTATAAACGCGATTATTTGGTCGTTGCTTTGATCGCGTTGTGCAGCTACTACCCCGTCTGTTGTAAATTAAAATAGTTTTGTAAGTATAACTAATATACCTACGGCGAGTACATATGTACCTATATATACGTAACTGGTAGTTCAGAGACCATAGAGAAGGAAAGAGAGAAAGAGAGAGAGAGAGAAACCCCACGATGGTGATGATCAGACGAACGTTTTACTGAATCTTTTTTTTCTACTTTTTCCCGTTTCACTTACTTCAAAATCCAACAAGCATCAAACGTAACGGATCAAATTATTTAATCAATATAGACGTACTTGAAATTTCCAAAGAAACAAATATTTCAATCGATACACTTTTTACTCCATTTCGAATTTCTCGGTCTAGATCATTTTTCTTCCCCTCTTAAGTTAAAAGCTTTTTTCTTTTTCGATATCATCACGGTCTCATATTCTCGATTTCTACCTACTGCGCACACAATTGTTATTTCATTTTTTATTATTTTCTATACATAAAAAATTTTTACGACGTATTTAAACATCGCAGATGTGGTTTCATGTATTATTTCTGATCACTACACACCTACACAGAATGAAATTATAGGCTTGAAGTGTTTTTAAAAAAAAAAATTTCTCGATATATACTTCGACACAAAATTTCAGCATTAATTTCGTTCTTTTATATACATATTTATTTTCAATTAATTTTTATATTGTTTATAAATTCATTTTTCTCCTTGTTTTAAACAATAATGATAATGATAATAATTAACTAACAAGAGACTTCATTACCTATATAATACGCCATTCGTTTCTGTGCAGCGGCGGCGGCTTCTATAATTCTTTATTTATGGACAAGCTCATTATTTCTGTGCAGGTAAGCATATGAAAAATCCTTCCCTCTTTCCTTCTCACCCTCCCCCCCCCCCCCCCCTTCTGCTGCCGCTACTTTTTTTTCTGTATTTTTTATTATTATTATCATCTTTTTTTTTTATTTTACCTCTCCTTTCCGCAATTTTTCCCTCCGCCCTTTTCCCTCTCTTCCTTTTACTTTTTTTTTTAGCTCCTCCCGCCGGGACATACCGTCCTGCAAACGCGCGTCTCTCGCGCGCTCACTTTTTAAATTAGCTAGAGCTCCGGGGAGCTTTGGGCACGAAGCAAACTCGCCGTGCCTTTTGCGAAGAGTTTTCTCTATATGTTTTTATGTTTTTTTTTTCTTTTTCTTCTCATTTCATTCGTTTTTTATTTTCGGTTTTTTCTATTTATTTTTCTTAGTTCTCATTTTGTAATACTTTTTTTCTTTCTATTTTTGTAAGCTTTTCTTTCGTTCTTTCTTTTTGTCCACCTTTTTTTGCTCCTTCTGTTTTAACTACTGGATATTCACAAAGGGACGGAAGTTCATCGCTAGCAAATAAACCTGCCAGAGCAGCGAGCAGCGACTCACCTTCGTTCTTTCCGTTCTTTCGTTTACTCTCGTTAATATTCACCCCACAACGAAGTGGAAAAACTCGCTGCATGCTTTTCTCGCCAGATGAAAAGGTCAAGCTTACAGCTGATTGTAAACCTTTTTTCATTCTTTTTTTTTTTTCCTTTTTCGTTATTATTTTATCCCATTATACCCGAATTCGTATTACACATAGGTATATAACCACCATATAATCATGTAATAAAATTCAACGTCACAAAAGTATACATTAATTGGATTAATTAACTTACTAATTCATGTCCTGCTTGTATGCGTATTCGCGTGAATTTTTTACAGCGATTTTTGGGTTGAGAAAAAAAAAAGACAACGTACGTGTAGAAGTAATTTTTTGTCTTTTTTCCTGGTTGTGGGACAGAAGTAGAAAATGAGATTAATCTTCCGTTTTCGGGTCCGTCTCTTTTTGAAGAAACTATAACAAGAGCCGTGGGCATAGAGTCACGAATTTTCTCTGCAGATAACGTCTAGGAGGTAGGCGTCTCTCGGAAGCTGCTGACCTGTACTTGACTTTATGAGAATTTGATGCTGATGCTACTGCTCTCCCTGCTGCTGCAACGACTGCAGGAGGCGCAGTGACAAAACCCGTCCTACGCGCTTAGTGGTAAATATAATAAGCTAAAAAGAGAGTGGAAGAAAAAAAGAGTCACAGAAAGTTAAAAAAAAAAGTAAAGGGTTGCCGACAGAGCACCGAACGAGGAGATCACGGGATAGGACTTTGAAGATCAAAATCTGCGGATTAAGGGTGCACCGTATATGAGCTACGTTGTACTAATTTAAAATTCTTTTTTTTTTCTCCTTCTTTCATTGTCTTTTATATTAAAAAATTTTATTTTTGTCTCCGCAATTCGAGTAATACCTACAAGCAGTTGTAGAAATGAAAAATCTTTTCTTGTTTTTTTTTGCTCTGTTTTCGAAATGGAGGAAAATATAAAACAGGAAACTGCTAACGAGCTATTGTTTCGAGAGCCTGATCAATGACGCGGAAAAATTGGAAGCCTGATCCAAGCCAGAGGTCAAGGGTCAGAACCAGGTCAAAGTGGTATGAAATGCCCGAAATATTATGTACCGAAAAAGATCACCCCTGAGCGGCGTAAGTTCAAGCTGCCGTGGAAGTAGCCTAGCTTCAAAAATTTCTTCCCCTCATCCCTTACCGCTCTGACCCCTCATCGCCCTCCCTTGGAAAAGTCGAGACTGTTCATAATCCGTGCAAACAAAGTAAGCCAACAGCCGGAAGGATGGGGGCGACAGGTTTAAACAAGATTATCAAACGATTAAAAGAATTCCTCCCCCTCTTAACTTTGTCCTCTCTTTTTTTTTTTTTCTTATTCCCGTTCTTCGTTTTCTCCGCTCCGCTTTTCTGCAGTGCAGGGGAAGCGCGCCGAGAGGGAAGTAACAGATCTGAGATTAGCCCCCAGGTCGCGCTCTTCTTTGTACGCCGCAATGAAAAAAATAAAATAAAATAAGATAAAAAACAAAACAAAAAAAAAAACGGCGGCCATCTCTCAAAGACGCGGATACCGACGAGGTAAAAATATTGCTACGTAAATTTTACAAAAATTACGGATGAAGTGATAGAATTATTTTTCCAAAATGTGTGCCACCGATAATTGGGAGATTTTCAAATCCAATTTTTATTTCCGTCTATAGGAAAACTATACGTTATACGTAAGCGTTCCTTAATCCTTTTGAAACGAATATTAATACATGGGAATTTTATCTGCAAATAATAACATCAATGATTTACCGTCTAAAATAGTTGAAATTTCTAGCACCTATTCAACTGTTTTCGGGAGTAAATACACGATACATACCTGTACCATATCCAAGCTTATATGTACAGCGAGGGTCAAAGTAACCGCGGAAAACTAAAATATTTCTAGGTAGAGAATTGTTTCCACATCGTTGGGATTTCGAAAGCTAAAATATTATGTCAAATAACTCGAGTGGTCTCTACCTCGTACGTATTATACGTTATGATATGAATGCTATAAAGTAAGTTGAAATTAAGAAGAATAAAAATCATCAAAGTAAACCTCAAGCAACCTGCGCGTACAGCGCGGTAATCTTTTCAGGAATGTCACGCAGTTCAAAACTATTTGCTCGACAGACGCGCGCGCGACGAGAAAACGAACAAATGAAACGCGGAACGAGCATAGATATACCTATATATTATATGTATAAGGTATAAAACCCGCTTTATACATAAACGCATTAAAACACCCCTTATTATTTCCACAGCTGAACTGCAGCTCTCTTGCTTTTTCTAGAGAAGGATAGGAAGAAGACCAAAAAAAGAAATTAAAGAATGATCTGAAAACACAAACTCACATATTGTTCATTACATATAACTCGACTCTACACATATGGAATGAAACGTAATCACTCTTTGTCACTGCATAGTGTATATTAGATATCGTATGTGTCGCATGCAACAGTCACACCCAAACTTTCTTTTTGATCGATATGCTGCTGCGGCTGCTGCTGCTATCTGGTATAATATATAATCTACTGCCATTTGGAGATCCAAATTATAATAATAATAATAATAATAATAATAATAATAATGACAAAGAAATAGATAAAATGAAAAACGAAACGAGAAAAATTAAAATTCCGATAGAAACGGTCGAGTATATGCCCATGAATTGATGTGGAAAAAGTAAAGCGACAGGAATTAAAAGAAAATGCAACAAAAAAAAAAGAAGAAAGAAAAAAGAAACGGAACAGTTGTATTGTTTCGAAATAGTTTACTGACGCAAAGAATCCTCGTGATTTGATTTTCTCTTTCAAGACTGAAATTCCTCACCCCCATCCCCCTCCGTGGAAAAATGACATTCCACGCCTTCGCTGTACATACAACAAGTTACACGACGAACACTCGTATTATAAATTATTTAATCAAGAGAAAAGCGGTAGGTAGAGAAGTAGGTAAAAAGAAAATATTTTCTCTTTCCTCCGCCCACCCCCACCTGCTATTATAAACAGAGGCGCAGAGGGCAAACGTTTCGTAGTAGGGTGAGAACGAAGAAGGTATATAGAATAAGAAGACTCTTGCTGAGGGGGTGGCCTCTGGCAGTAATAAGACGGCGGCGGCATAGTTTTAACTTCTCTTTTATGTCCGCATTTTCCGCGATACTTTACTTTATATATATGTATAGCAGCTTTGTGCGAATGAGAGTTAAAATTGCCGGAGCTTCTCGCAGTGAACGCCTTCGGGGAGACATTGAGACACGATGAAGACGCCCTCCCGATTCACCACCCCCGACGTTGCCGCACCAAGATCCCCGACGAACGTAACACATTTTCTTTGACTCAGACTCTGATCCTCTTGTACTCGGCATTCTTATAGTCTGAACTTATCCTTATATATAAACCTTCCTCGCGGTATTGATTTCATTCTTCCACCACCGTCACCCGCCACCCCTTTTCTCGTCGGATGGAGCTTGCAGGTGGAGAAAATGTACAATCCCATGCTTTTCATACAACACGCGTGGATCATCTGTATTCCATCATTCCATGATAAGAACAAAAGTTTATGTCTTGACAAGACGAACTTCGCAGGTACCGGAATTATTATTTTTAATTTTCAATTTTTTTTAAATTACCGACAACGATCGCACTGATTTACAAACCTGTATCGAATCACGATCGAGATCACACGTGTGACGATTATAGAAAAAAGAACAAAATCAATGAAAAACTGACGCTCATTTTACACCATTGTGTGACAGAAAAAAAAAAAATCCTATCTTGGGAATAAAAAATATTATAGATAAAATGCGAAAACCTCGGGAGTTTTTTACATGTATATATGCATTACATAAGTGTATATACTTCGTGCGTGCGATCCGGTAAATATGTATATAATATACGTATACATATGTAGAATCTAGTGTAGGGTACGGTTTAAGATGCGTTATCGAATGTTTTATTCATAAGCGTATAGAACAAAAGCCCGGTCTTTATCATGAGGACATCTCCAGCTCACCATAGCTCCTCCACTGCAACAGTGAGCGTATACAGAACACCGGTAGAGTCACCCAGGAATAATATAAAAGCCAGCTACTGCTTACCGTTTTATTTTTCTTTCATTTTTTTCCCCCTTCTTTTTTTTTATTTTCTGACAATGAGATGTGTTGAGGCATTTTTTTTTTTTTCTAAGCGCGCGACTTGCGTGCATACACACACATTATATATATAGATAAAACTGACACAAAACTATACAGGTGCATAAAGTGGCAAGGATAATATTAGGGCGCGTTTCCGTCTAACGTGAGTTTTGTACAGATTGAGGGTTGGGAAGGATAATACATAACGCGTGGATATATCGCGCTCTATACTAACCTCAGCTCTTCACCATGCCAACCACTTGTGGGTCGTCGGAATTGCCCTAATAAAAATGTTCCACTGTATAGTATACGTATACCTAATATCAGGGAGAAGAGCTACTGACGGGAGCTAGGAAAAGAGGGAGGAATAAAAAAAGGAGAATAGAAAAAAGAAAAATAGGATGCGCGATAGCCTCTTCAGATCTACGTGGACAGATAAATCGCGTCATCTGTTTAACGTTTCCCGCCATTTTTCTCACCGCGATATGAATTCGATATCTTTGCTATTCTATTTTATGAGTGAATAGAGTGAATAGTCATTGATTCTTTTGCTTTGTGGTGAAGTAAGTATGAAACGCGGAAAAACTGAAATTTTTACACCGTAAACGACGCGCCCTCGGCTTCGTTAATTGCAGTATATGATGTATATATACGTATACTGTATATATTGTTCTACGAGAGGGTGAATTCTGCGGGGTGATTTACGAGAACTCTGCCCGGACTCCAGAGACGTTTTTGCGATAGCGTCTGTGGAACCACATAAGTCATCGCGACTTTTCTCTACCGCCGTCCAGAGGGTGATTTTTATATACCGAAGCGATACGCGATGGTCTCCAGGACTTTGGTTCTTCCTCTTAACTATATACTATTCGTAATCTTCTTTTCACCCCCATTATCGAACCTACCGCGTCCAATTATAACCAACGCGATACCACAGGAATTATAATTGACCTATACGCACAGAATCCGCGGCCGCGCGAAATACACCAGAATTTTGTTTGGATTTTTCTTTTTTTCTTAATCGAAGAAAAATGTTAAAAAAAAAAGAGATACATGCTCGGGGGAAAAAAGATAGGGCAAAAAAGGACCCGAAAAAGTTTAACTCAACTCCTGAGGACACGAAGATCGCAGAATATAGTATTTATTGCACGAGAGAAAATTGATGATACCTGATTTTCAAGAGTTTTTCCGAATTCAAATGGAGTTTCTTTTTTGTTATAAGGCCCATTCTGTTTGTCCTACTTTTTTTATAAGCTGTTACACGCAGTGTTTCATGTACGGTAGGTTTGAGCCAGCTGATAGTTATGTATTATGTATTTTCTGTCCTGCACGTTGTTAATATCCAGCTCTCGGCGCAGCCCCATTTAGACATCTTGACAATTATCTTTCCAGTTGCTAAGAACCATGTAATATTCATGACAACCTGCAGCGCGGCACACAATACCAGAGATTTCGAGATTGCGCGTTAACCGTGACACTAATGCCGGGAAGGAAACGGTACTAATTGGGACTGAATTAATATCGAGGACCCGCAGGATTATGAAGTCATAATCTCTAACTAATAACGCCTCTTCAGTCCTCTTCGCCTTCCTAATCATCAAACGGTATAGATCGTGGCTATAACAAATCGATGGGGAAAAATGGGCATCATAGAAGAAAAGTGTATTTAAAATTTCATGCTATCGATAATTATACGTTCTTTATTACCGACGAGAATACAGAAAGTCTGCAGCAAAATGGGCCTGACCGAACCAAAAATTGTTTGCATATTTTTCTAGGGCCCTTTTTCAAAAATCGAACAATTTTTTTACCGATCACTTATACAGACCACACCATCGCGTATATATTGGATCAATTTACAAAAGATCTTTTCTCTGAATTTTGGAAATATGTACATTTCAAATTTTTCTAGTCGATCCTCTCAAATCGTATACGTTAACCTTTTTTTCTCTGGAAGGTAGTTTTACCCTCGACCTCCGTTTTTCGAACATAAATCATGATCTGACGTGCGAGGGACGCTTGCCGCGGGTTTGATCTAGCGTTTTTCAGGGTGCGTATTAAAGGATACGACCAGGTATAATTATAGAAAATCGCAGGACAATCACCATTCTGATGAGAAACTAAAATTCTCTAGACTACGCCACCTGTGGACCCTAAAAACAGCGACGTACTTAAGAATTAAGAATCAATGGGCCCCCACGGGATCAGGGACTATTTATCCCACCGATCAGGATCGATCACGTGATATTTGGAAAAGTGTTTCGAAGAAGGAGAAACAGTGAGATAGCCGAAGAGTTTTTGGGTCCGTGAATCAAGGTTGAATTTTTTAAATGATTTCTGGGCCCTGGCTGCGTCCCTGGTCACGTGAACGTTGAGTTAAATGTAAATTTGACGGTTTAAGGTTTGAACCGTAGGATAGGTAAGTTAACCAACGAATTCTAGCGTCCCAGGTTTGACAGATGGGTGAGTTATGTCCGTTTACAACGTGCAGCGGGTGGGGGGTGGGGGGGCCTCGAGACAACCGCTAATTTTGTAAACGACGAGAACGCGACTGCATCTCTTAGTGTAGAGACGACGATGAGGAGACCACTGCGATAATAACACCCCGGGTCATCTCTCGCATTAAAATCCACCAATAACAATGCTTAGAAGGTAGACTCTGTGATTATACGCGGATAAATCTTGCCGCGGTAGCTATAGATGATGATGAGGACTACGCCCAAGGTTCACTTAACTCTGCTAGAGGTCCGTTCTATAGATGTATATATACCTATAATACACGTCTACTCGAGACCGGAGCAAAAGCTTCTAGAATTTCTCCTTCAAAATATTCATTTACGGTTCAAGGAACCATTTTGGCTGCTTTACTATAACCTTCCGCTTTCAAAGCATTATATTCCTACAGAACTGAAGACCTTACTCCAGTTTCTCTTGTCAGTTTCCGAAACTCTAGATCATGTCACGTTTTCACTGTATTATAATAATTAAATCTAAAGGCATGATTTTACTGAAATAATTGAGAAAAAAAAAAAAATTTCGATTCTTTCGTTTTACACTTTTCTGCACGTTGTCGTATTCCTCGAAGACGTCTCTGCACGGTTTGAATGAAAAATCAATGCCTCCAAGCGCGCGATATTAAAATTTGACGACCGTTGAAAGTGGGTTACGTTCGCACCCTTCTTCTCCCTGTCCTTCTCTTTTTCCCCTTACTTTTATACGCTCTCCGATTTCTCACCCCCATTTTTTTAGTTGCTTCGGCGTATCGCAACGTTTCATATATAAGACGGTGTACAGGGAGATCCCTACTATAAGTCGGGGTAGATGCTAAATGGCGATAATATTTCAAACACACCGCCACCGCCCGCTCTCCGGAATTTCTGAACACGCGTTCCTATCACCCGAAAAAAGGGGAAGAAACAAAATAATCATACTTTTCATGTGTGAAAAAGGAAAGGAATTTTACTGGAATCGAAATTTCACCAACTCAAGAAGTGGTCACAGTGATTTTTATAATTCAAATTTCTAAACTCGCATGAAAGTCATACAACTTTTTTGAACTTTGATTCACCTGTAATTGGATCCAATTTTGGAGTTCAGAATTTTTCTCAAAAATCTGAGAATATCCGTAATATAATCGAAAGGAATAGGTTACATCCTCATTCAATAACGACGTGAAATTTTGAAGCTTCTATAAAAACGAGATCAAATTTGATTTAACAAAACAAAAAATCCTTGGTCCCTGAAAACCCCTCCTCTTCATTATCCCTCTTTCGTTAGGTTCAAGAGATAGAACGTAATTTCCTTGGCTAATATGCACGTGTACAATAATTAATAAATCTGAGTAAAAATCCAACGGGAAATATACATCGTGTAATATGAAAAGTGACCATGAGGTCAGTTGGGGGTCATTCGAAGGATGCGAACCGCGGGTAAGAGTCGTTGTTTGACGTGGGCACCTAGTCTGTTGCAGCGATGGATTATGAGCCCGTAAATATATGATCGGCTGATGGATGATACCGCGTTTAAGTTTCCTATGCTGCAGGGCGCGCTGCAGAGCACGCACGATCAAAGAAAGCTTGCGCAGTTTCATGAAAAATCGAGTGAAAAATAGACGTAGCCAATATAGATGCAGCCAACTAGCTATAGCGATCATAAAATAAGACGGATTTACAATCGAACGATTTGAAAAATTTGCCGATCAAAAAAAAGTGGAGAAAAAATGTCCTTCGGATGTGTATGGGTTTATACATTATATTTCGAGAGTACGAATTGGGGAATGAGTTGGAAATCGAGTTCGTGTTTCGTGTTGAAAACATTATAAGTAAGGGGAACGGCGGGTGCAGGTCGTGTAACTTGGTTTTATTTTTCGTTGAAACGACAAGTTTAATATCTCCATAAGGCGGGGAGGGAGGAGTAGTGGCAGGCTATGGGGGTTGGTGTTTCTCGCGTATAATAACTCGCACAATTCTGAGTGGCAAAGGTGAAACTTTAATACAATTTCATTTGCTTATATAGTACGACATAGGAGCTGACAAAAACATCCCCTTATATACTTCCCCTGCAGTCTCAAACTCTGGTTCACTTTCAGCTATATAGAACCATAAGGTTCTCCACTGCGTTTCAGGAAATACAATTTATAATCACGCAGATATAACGCGTCCTACGCGGGAAATGTGTTCGTGAATTCCGTGACAAGAGGAAGAAAACACGAGTCTTTATTTATTAATTTTTTTTTTTTTCATACCACCGCGCGTCACTTTTCACGTTTCCGCACGTTTTCGAGAAACTAATCAATTCTACCCACCCTTATGTGTTTGAAAAAGAACAAATTATCGCCGATCTCTTGTATATCACGACGTGAATTTTTAAAACCTCGTAAGAGGGTTCAGATTTTAAGTGCTCCGAAGCACGTCAGCAGTTATTTTTATTTTAAAAGAGCCGATGATATAATTTAAAACGAGATTTTGAGTACTTTTTTTATACGTTTATAATGATTGATTATTAATGATCTGCTCGCGCGGATCATCAGCCTAAAAAGTATACGCGAAATTAATTGGGATAAAATGACAATTTGAATATGTACACGTTTGCATAGTTTTCAAAATCATTCAAGGTCGAACATATTAATGTGGGTAATGAAGTACGTGATATTGTAACCGTGTATCGTATATACTTTGAATGAGGTAATATTATAGGTACATATATAATATGATATTCGGTGCATTTGTAGGTGGCGATATACCTATGTATACATACATATAGGCGTTGAGTTCTCGTCGTTTCGCTCGTATCCCGGAGGAAATTAGGGAAGCTTTTCCAGTTTCGGGTCTCCCTTTCTCGTTTTGAGCCGCACGAATAAGGTGAAGTCACAAATGTAATATTCAGGAAATAATACACTCGGCATGCTACTAACTCGAGCTCGTGTTTTCCCGGGTCACTTTATATTCTTGCTTATTTGACGTTCCGATGCCGACCCTGAAAACGTTGACGTCACTCTTACGTTGTTATATTATACATATTTATATATATATGTGCATAGATATAGGTATGTATATAAAATTTTACGCGATGACTGGTCTCTCCGCCCGCAAAGCTAGTTCATATACCTACATAGGTAGAAAATTAAAATATTTTAATTAAAACCGCGAATTACTCGCGTGGTCTACGTACCGTACCATGTCTCCCTGAAGCGCTCTGAATATTTGTTAATTATCACTCGCCTCGTCTATACGAACAAACGAACACCGCTAATTCTCCTGCTGTTGCTGCTGCGCTGCTGCAAGCATTCGTATACTGTATCCTTACATCATTATCAACGTTTCTATATAGGTAATTAATTACTATAGTCGCTAATTAAGCAACGAAATTAAATAACTGACAGCGGTATAATCCTTGATCCCGACAAATTTGTTTTATATGTTATTTTATTTTGATTTTTGTTTCCTGCACGCGTCAATAAAAATTTTGAAAAAGAAGATAACGCACGAACAAAATGAAGGAATCGGTGTCGCGGGAGGGGTACTCGTCCTGCGTACCTTTTGGGAGAGTTGAAATTAATATTTAAAGATCCTGAACTTAAGGCCTGATCGCATGTACGAGGTGAGGTGGTCCGACGTAACAATCTTATCTTTGTTTGAAAAAAATTGAGACGTCAACTTTTGCTTTTGTGAGCTCTTTAGACAGCCTATATAGTTACTACTGTATCAGGTTTTACGCCTTACGCGCGATGGTCGGCTGCAGATTATAGTTGAAAAGAAGAAGGAGAAAAAAAAAACAAAAAAAGTTCCCGCGAGGCAAACAGGGTAATCAAAACCCTGTGCGCGGCTCTGACGCTATATATACTTTTAGAAAAAAAAAAATGAATAACATAGGAAAAAAGTTCTTTTAAAAAAATGAATGAGAAAAAAAGACGGAAGATTCTTTGGAAAATGAATGCTTGTCACTTTTGTATAGGTATTATGAGGCGAGTGGGCAAGGAGGACAAATTGACTCCGAAGAGTTACACTTATCAGATTTTATCAGACGGAGGTGATTTCTCATTGCTTATGTGTACCGGGAAAAACTTGACATTAAACAATCAGATCTTTCTACTCTATACAATAGGCTGCTGGGTATACGCATTCAGCTAGAACTCACCAGATATCACATAACATATGATACATGAGATTTCAAATATATTTTCAAGGAGTATATATTTAATAAATAACGAAATAACGGCATCATGAATTTTAAAACTTCGATACCATGTTGGAATTCAGCGATACCAAAAACTCCTGGAGACTCGATACCTGCATAAACCTATTAGGATTTTCTTTCTTTTTTTTTTGTTTGATCCTAACGTTTTCGAAAAATTCTCCCGGTACCATCTGAAGATATAAGGACAGAATTTTGAAAACCATGAAGTGGTGTCATATGTCGCATATATATATAATTTGGTATTGGCTCGACTTCCGGAAGTTCGTTGGGGGTCATCGTCGAATGTGAGGAGTATATGAGGTACGATATCCTCATTGGCCAGCGAGTGCGTTTGTTAGATTCGCGGAGTTGTCATTGGTTCGAAAATTTTAATAACCTGACCACCGATAGGCTGACTAACCACGCATGTGCGTAGAGATTGTCATTCGGGGGGGTGTACAAGCGCGACACGCACTCAGTTGGTGACACTCCGACCCTCATCTCTCCCTCCCTCACTCCCTCTCTCTGTATAGTAGCACGAAACGGGAGGGACGAAACGGACCTCCCTAGTCTTCGACGCATGCGTGTCTTTAACGAAAGACGAAGAAGACGACGATCTTCTAGAAGAAGCCTAAGAAGAAGAAAAAGAAGAGGGTCGCCAATAATTCGGGGTCGAGGACCTCGGAAGTCCTGGTGAACTGTGAGATCCGTACAGCTTGATCTCTTTCGCCCCATCCGACGTAAGAACGAACGGTCGGAAAATATCAGAGGCGAGACGGGTAGCGAAAAGGGGAAAAGGTGGAGGTGCACCGAACATAGCTACCACTATACGTGAACAAGAGCGAGCAGTTTTCATAGCTTAAATAAATCTTGAACAGCTCGCGGATTCAGGGAAGAGTGGGAGGAACCGAAGAGGGATCACCGGGTCACCCGGGCGCACTCTCTCCTCATAGGATCGATACCAACGGCGCGCGCTGTGTCCTCTTCCGCCATTGGTCATCCCCAGAAGCTAGACCTGCCCGGTCCAAACCATTATATCCTTGACGTTCGCTATACTTCGCTAGAAAATCTTGCTCACTTCAAATTCTACTTCGAAACGCCCCGAAAAAAACGAAGTGAGCCCCCGCGGCAGGGGCATATAACATGAGAATGAGATCCGAATTTCCCTGGGCATGCGGCACCGTGAAAAATGTTCTTTCTTCTCTTTTTCTTCGCTTTTCTTAAGCTGGGAGAGATTTTCATCGAGATTAAGCCGTGATATCGCGACGGTTACAATAACGCGCCTCCGTATATACATACTATGAAGTACGTACATTCTGTCCTGGATATTTTCCAGCAAAGGTCACATTCTGGGACAAAAGATCCCACGATGACTGTCAACGCACCGGTGGATCGGTCTCGGCGACGAGTATAAGTTGTGGAGTAGGGAATGAGTTGTCTTATGACTATGGCGTGGACGGAAATGACTTCTGAATATGGATGAGTCGAGGATCGGACACACTCTCATGCTCACGACCGCGCGGGGACATAATTGCCTTAATTAACGCTAATATGTTAAATCGCGGATATGGTTTCCTTCTTATACATCAACGCAACTATAACCCGTACTACGCGTTCTTGCTTAGGTTTTATATTAAGTACGTATTATACGAAGCTTAGACGCCGACAATATGTAATAACGAATATATGGAACGGAAAACGAGATTGAGGCAACTACGCCTTAATTTTTCTTTTTTTTTCCAAGTTTTTTCTTTCCAGTTGTAACACATCGGCGAAATTCAAGCTTATAAGACTCAACTTGGCAACAAAAAATCATTTATATAAATAATTAATCATCACAGCAATTTTTTTATCGTGAAAAAAAATTTTTGTGACCCAGCTAAACTTTTGATGCCTCACAGAATCTTATTATAAAACATCTATATTCTTTTTTCAGAATATCATGAAAATCAAAATTACTTCGATATCACGTGATACGTCAC
Organism: Athalia cordata; assembly: GCA_963932425.1. Taxonomy (NCBI): domain Eukaryota; kingdom Metazoa; phylum Arthropoda; class Insecta; order Hymenoptera; family Athaliidae; genus Athalia; species Athalia cordata. The sequence continues at coordinate 28,761,851 of OZ010626.1, read as the reverse complement.
TTTTATGCATTTTTGGCCATTTTGACCTAGATTTTTTTTTTTTTTTCCCCTGAATCACTTGGTTGCATAATGATGAAAATTTTCTGTCTGTCATCATACTTCGTGAAGTTACAATTCCTGAAAAAGAAGAACCCCAAAAATTGGTCCAGACTGAATTACCTGTAGATAAAAAAAGCTTCCAAAAATGGGACAAATCGAAGTCAAAATACTGAATTCATTTTATTAGAAAAATTTCTAACCATGCACAATTATTTTCAAAAGACGACGATGGCGCGTTTCAGCTATAGTTCCATGAGATTTAAAATTCAGGAAATCTTATCCTAAATCACGGTGTTAATTTTAAAGGAAACATCTTTAAAAAAAAGCTCTGTTTCTGTATAAAATTTACAGTTGGTTTACGGTTGCGTTTATCATAGCGTATACCTACAATATATACGTGTTATAGTTTTAATTTTTATATCGTATAATATACGTAAATTATACTAATGTAATGAAAAGGGTCAACGTCTTATTGCAGAGCTATATAAGAAACGTTGTATGTGTATACGTATAGGTACGTATATAATAAATATAAGATGAAAAAAAAAGAAAAAACTACGACGAAGACGCGACGAGGACGAGGACGTTGCAGAATGCAGATACATAAATTCATGAGCAAGTATAACAACCAGTGACGCCATGGTAGGCTTCCGTGCCGCGGCTATATAGTATAGCTCTCGGCAATCGTATTCATGAACCGACACGGTAATTAGGGACACTAGCTCGCCTCACAACCGGAAGTCGCCTTAAGAATCCTCCCTCCGCAAGAATATTGCCGGAAATACTTATGCATTTCGTTCGTTTCGTATTGTACATTACGTATATATTGTACGGTATTCACATAGGATCCATAAAGTTGAGAGTATGTCTCGAGTCCGAAAGTACGTCTTCCAGTGATTTTCTTCTTTTTTTTTTTGTTTTTTCTTTATTTTTTCATCTTTTGTTTCTTATTTCATGAAAATATCCTATCCGTGATTACGTGTACTGAACATATACGTACGACAATGAAAAACGATGGAAAATCTGCAGAAGAGTTGAAATTCTCCACGTTCTTGCAGACGCGCGACGCGATCGCGTATGCGGACTCGAAATGTGGCGCCCACGGCCTGTACACGCGTGCAGGTGTATTATATGTGGTATATACCAACCGTTTCTTTTTCTTTCTTATTATTTTACAGCTTCGGGTTGTTTGGTAGCACCAGGAGTTCACTTTCAGTTCGTAATTCTTATACCCATGGTGTGCAGGATAATGAAGATATAACCACCTCAACTTGACTCAACTGCTGCTGCGCCATAAGACATCTTTACCATTCGCGGCTTCTCTCACTCACCTTCCATCCGCAACTCGCTTTCGGGTCGCCCGAGCTTTTTAAGACTTCATATGCATATTCTTTTTTTTTTATATCGCTTTCTCTGCTCTTCAACATCTGGTGTATACCCGATGTTACGTTTTTTATTCATTTATAGCATAAAATTGGTAGATAATTAAGTAATTTTTTTTATCTTCATTGGGTCATCAAAAAAACGCTGGAATGAAAACGCGTGGAGAGTTATTGAAATATCTTCTACAATGTAGCTTTTATTTTTTCGTTACGAATATTGTTGAAAATTTTGTGAAATTGATACGTAATGATTATATGGTACTCCTATGTATATGTATATGCGTGGGTATATAGAGGATGATGAAATTGGTGAGGATTGATGATGAAGGGGATGAAATATTGTCGGTGTTCATATCAAATTTAGTCTAATTAAACGGTGTTCAATATTGACGTGATAAATAATTGTGTTTACCATGCGCAACTGCAAAACGAGCGTGCGGTATTTATAGTTCAATATGCGATCGGAAAATAAAATTTGTGTACCTATATATATTCGTACGCCAAGAACGAATATCAGCCGGAATATTGTCCTGGTGGCCGGTGGGATGCGGACGAGTAAAATAATTTGCAATCTGTTAAAATGATTGCTATCGAAAATTCACTCCAACCGCATGGTATTTCCTTTCACATATGTATAATACTATACTCCAGATAAGAACAATTCTTATATCAATGAATTCACAATCAGTTTCAACGACAAATTTTCATACTAAAAAATTTGATCTAACGAAAAACAAAAGGTCCTATTATTTCAGCTCCTAAATCTATCGGTTGTTTCGAACATTTGGAACAAAAATTCTCCCTCTCTTTAGAACCAAAAAAAAAAAAGAAGAAAATGTTACTTATAATAATATAATTTTGTACAGATAATTCATACGAGGAGTCAATTTTCCCCCATCTCTTCCCTTAAATACGTCGCGTGGGTTTGTCGGTAATAAATTAGCAGGATAAAGCAATAAATGAATTCATCCCGATCATATCCAACTTATTATGCTCCCAGCACGTGGTATAACATCCCATACAACTAATGGCTGGTCACGGCATACACAATCTTTCTTTTTCATTTTTTATTTATGTATTTTTTCTTTTTCGTCCTACACCCGCGGGAACCGCGCTCGTTTCGTTGCGCGCGCACTTCGTCCGGGAACAGCTGATCGCACGGTGCAACCACCACGTCCGCTACATCCTGCGGGACTAAAGGTACCCCCTATACACGCGCGGGGAGTGAATGATAGATCACCGATCGCTGCGGCCGGCCTTCCATCAACGTATGCTTTAAGTAGATAGATATATACATATATATACACATGTAGATAATATATATAGCATATACATACATATATGTATACGCCTCTGCATCTCCAGGACTCGCCTCTGATGGAATCCAAAAAAATTATGTACATGATATAGCTCGGCAGGTATTTGTTTTTTTCGTGTGAAACAGAATCAAAATCTACTTTTTGGACAACCGATTCTATTCCCCTGCACCGCTATTTTTTTTTTTTTTTGGTTTGACTCTCCTTCCGATTTGTGAAACTTGATGATTAATTTCTTCCACATAAATCTAGTAATTATTATACATGGTGGAGTTAAAAAATTTAGAGATCACTATCCAGTGCATATGAGCGTTAATTTTGATTAAATCTGTGCCGTTAAAAAAAAAAAAAAAGTAATGATAATAGTAGAAAGCGAGCTGTTGATGTTACCGCTTTTTCTCAGGGGGTTGTAAATTACTAAGTGCGAATGTCGTTAGGATAATACCTGCGTATATAGTCGAGAAATTAATTCGGTTATTTCTTTTTTTCCAACATTTTTATTAGTACTCTTCTTTTTTTGTTTTTTTTTCTTAAATCATAGTGGTTGAACATCATCGCGTATATAGGAAGTTATATAAGGATAGCGTCTAAAAGGCGTGCGACCTCCTTGGAAACAGCCTCTGAGAATATCTACCACCGCAGGAACATAACATAAGCCACACCCCATCCAACGCTGGCTAAAAGGATTTGGCAATAAACAACGGTGAGTCTCAAAATTACGCGCAGGCCGTCCCAATCTGCATAAAAATTCCCCCTCGCCTCGCTAGGACTACCGAACGCGTACCCCCCCGCCAAACGTAGGGGGTGCCCAATGGATTAACGATGTACCAGCCGACCGCGATGCTGAAACGGAGAGAAAAAAAAATCAGCAGCTGAGAGAAGAAGAAAAAACAAAAAAAAAAATAAAAAAAAAGAAAGAAAAAAAGTAGAACGAAATGAGATCGTCGAATTTTTCGTGGGCGCCCAGATGTTGTCGCTTTAATTACAATGTTTTAACCTGCAAGCTATACAGCGGCGGCAGCTTTGCTGGGGATCTTAAGATTAGCTGCTTTTAATGCGTCTTATATATCTTACGCCTTGTATAATAAAAATATTCTTACAATACATCAGCTGTGAAATTATACGCGTTATGTAGCGTATAGCGTATAGTACCTACGTCACCTGCAAACTACATCCAAATTATTTCTTATATTACCTAATTTTTATTATTTGTATGACCCCACAGAAAACCTCGAGGACAGGCGATCGGGGAGGTGCAGATCTTAAGAATTCGCAAAATGGCGACGCTGTCAGTCGATCTGTTAATGACTTCGGCAAAACAGAGCAATATCGTGAAACTTCAGAGTCTGGTAAGTTTAGTGTGTGCAGTATGCGTATGTGCATATGTATAATGCAGGTACATATTATTTTCTATGTTACATCTAATTACCTATCAGAGACTGGAGACTTAACGTTTGCGTAAGCGTTTACCGCCGAGGTGATTTACGGTGAAAATTGTAGCGCACTGGCATGGCAGAGCAATCGGACGACCTTCCTTCCTCACCACCAATATTATACGAGTAGAATTGTAAGCTGAGCACGGACCATGCAAACGGTCGTTCGTGGCTAAAAACTCTGAAATAACATTTGGTCATTTATCATGACGGGCGTCCCGTCGTGCCTCGGGGGGAAAGTTACTATAATCCGACGGACAGACGGATGGGCTAATCGCCGGTTAACTATCGTGTATTATACACAATAATTTCACGTCATAAAACCACTCCAGCCTAGATTCCTCTAACCCCCTCCGTTTTTTTTCGATTTTTTTTCCTTTTTTCATTTAATATCTCGTTTCAATCAGTTCCAAAAACAAGATGAATTGGAAATATAATTTAACTTATGCGAAATCGTTGAGGTAATCCAAAATTTCTTGTATAACTTTTTTGCTTTTTTTAAAGCTATTTTATTCGGGCCGGATGACATGAGAGGGGGGCGAAAGATATCGGGACTGATGGGCATAAAATGCGGGACAAACTGCAGTGTCTCGCGCTGGCGCATATGCCAAAGGTTATAGTACCAGAGTACTGATCTGCAGAGTCCACCTCCGTGTTAGAGGTCCGGTTTTAACGCCCCAAATTACAGAGTGGCGTTCAGAAAACGGGGTCCATCCATCACCGAGTCCGTAGGACCCGGACTTGGGACCGCCCCACGTTTAAGTCGTTAGCAATTTCCTGCGCGGGACCATTTTTCGGTCCCAAATTCCATATGGCCCGATAATGCCCGATAGTTGGGGATGAGCACCGACGATTTTCGATGTGTTTTACCAGATAGGCTACCCTTTAGCTTATGGTACATGAGGTAATTCTGAAAATCGATCAATTTATTTTTTGTTTTAGTTTTTTCCCTTCTTTTCCGTTGTAATTCTCTCTGGCCATTTACAAAGGTTATTAGCGCTGTTGAGGAATTAATTTAATTCAAACAGCTGAAGACGACGACGAAGACGGTCACTACTGCACGTTGTTCGACGGTCGTGTATAAAATTTTTAAGAAAATTATTGTAAGGGATTTTTAAAAACGGTTCTAATCCGATTATAATGAGGCGGTATTAATGGCCCTTCGAGATACTTAAGAATTCGTCTCGCTATTATGGGTGAACGATGTGAATTACTTTGAAGTACTAGGTTGAAAAATATTAGTACTATAAAAAATGGTTCGCCGTGCTTCCACTACGCGGCAGCAGCTCCCAGAAGTTGAATACGAATTTACAGAGAGTTGTCGGTATAATTCGCATTGCGCCTGATGATCTTCATTCACTCATTTAATTATTACAGAAACTGCTGATCCGGTTCGAATTATCAGTGAAACGGTTGCCGAATTCAAATTTCCGGTTGTATCGAACAGGAATAAAAAAATATCGAGTAATGTAGATACCTTATCAGGCCATCCGATAACTTCGAAAGTTGAAATTACGACTGCTGATGACGAACCCGCGCCTCAATGGCTGATAGAAGAGGCCCTTCGACACGAAAAAAAGGTATGCAAAATAATTGAGAGCTCACCAAATGAAAGATGAAATTAAAAGCCTTTCTAAAAGTTCAGGGTGAGATGACGAGGAGCCTGATTTATTCAAATACTTTCAGTCGAACGTTGTCAACCGATACGATACGGTAAATCGCGTTCCTCAAGAAACTGGCAATGAAATTTCTTCCCTTAAAGCTAAATATGAAGGGATTATTTCCGACCTTGAAACACAGTTGAATGGGATGAAGATCGAGCTCGGAATAGCCCAAAAAAAGCGGAGCAGCCTTAAAGAAAAATTCAAAAGGTTCTAGATTTTTTGAAATAACTTCCTAAAAATTTTTAAATGCTAAAGTCAATTTCTTTTTTAATACGAAGAGCCGTTCAGAATGCAAGAATGGAGGGCGTAAGGGAGAATGAAATTTTGCAAGAAAAAATCGTACGGATTTGCAGTTCAGTTTTGGAGAAATTTGGGCCTTACGCTTTCGGTGAAAAAAAAGAAAACTGTAGTCATAGGGCAAAAAATCGTCGAGTTTTTAAACACCATAGACAAACGTGTAAAAAACTTCGTCGAAAGGTAATTTGATCGTATCACAAATTGAATTATAAACATATAAATAATTTTTGAATAAAATTTTAGCTTAGGTCGGCTCTTGTTGGATCGAGTAAATTAAAAGAAGAGTTATGCAAAACGAAGGAAATCGTTGCAGAAAAAAGCAGACGATACGATTCATTGGATAAAAAATTTTCTCGACTCAAGCAGGAGTTGGAAACGACCGAATTGAATTTGAATGATTTGATAAGCGAGAATTCATCGTTGAGAAAAAAATTTCAAGACACTAGGGAGTGGATGGAACTCAAAATCGGAAAAGATCGTCACGAAAGAAATAATCTGATGCAATTGAAGGACATGCAGAAGAGCAGGGATATTATAAACCTTAAGAAAAAGACTGATGAAGACTTTGCTACGATTACACAACTCAGAAACAAGTAGGTTGAATTAGTCATAATGAAAGGGTGTAAAACATGAAAAAACATCCGAACCGCGTGAGTCTTCCTCAGTTTATTTAATGACTTACCTTGTGCTTGTATCGCCTGGAGGTTTTCTTCTAGTTTTTCTTCAAGTTTCTCACATGGATTTACATCTCGAACTAGAATTCCTGGAATTTTCATGGCACATTTGATAGAAAAAAATACATGACGTGTATTATGTTTTCCCCATCGCAAACACAAGCCCGCGGTAGGGCTCTTCTGTATTTACGTAAAATTTCTTTCAGTCAGACATTCAATTACTGCAGGTTACTTAGGTCCGAGTCCGCCAATGCCAATAAAGGATTTTTGCTGAACAGCTACAAAAGCCAACTGACAGATATGATGAAGGAAAGAGATCAGAGTGTGTCCAAGAACAAAGAACTTGAAAATGAATTAACTCAGTTGAGAAACACAAACGCTCAACTCAAAGCCAAGGTATGAAAATCTCCCTTGTATAGTTTTGGAACGAAAATTTGATATCATTCTTGTTTTTTAATTCCCGTTGACAAACTGCAGATTTCATTGCTGACGAACGACAAGGAAAAATTGATCTCGGGCAAAAAATCTGGGTCAGATTCTAAGGATGAGGTGATTCAATAAAGTTCCTTTGTTCAATCATTCACAAATAATTAATTCTAAATCGCTTTCAAATCACAGCGCGAGCATTCGATGCTCAATGAAATTGAAACTACGAAACTGAAATGTGACGTGCTTTTGGAAGATATGCGCGATCGGATGACCTCAGCGGAGAACTCTAGCTCAGAATATTCCGCGGCAATTTTGGTAACTTTGTAAAGTAGATTCAGCTGATGATTTTCTTGCTCTACGATTCCCGTTTTTTTCATGCTCCAGGAGTTTTTGAGACGATTGACTGATCGCTTTGACGAACCGGAAGACGAAACCGTTCCGATCGATGATGATGAGGCCCACAAAACTGCATGTACGATTTTGAATATGACCCCAAAGGAGCTTTCCGGATTTATGAAAGGCCCGGAAACCGATAAGGTAATCAGATTAGGGTTCGTTCGTTCAATTATGGAGATGGAGATTGAAATCCGCATCCTTTTTTCTTTTATTTTTTAGATAAGCGCCTGTATAGCAGATTTCCGAAAAATCACATCCAGAAAAAGTTTCTCTGCGAGCCTCGCGAACTTTTTATTCGAGAAGATCACTAGCTAATCGAACCTTTCGACAATATTTCGGAAAAGATTAGGGCGCTGGTTTATGTGAACAGAAATTTTGAATTATTTGGGCAACGAAAAATAATTGGACAGCATTTTTTACTACTTTTAATCAAGTTTACAAATCGTGTTTTATAAATAAAATAGTAAATCTACAGAACGACATCCCCCGTTCAAAATATGCGATGGCCTAATTCCATTTTTCTTTATGATTAATGATTTTAAAAAAATGGAAAACGGCCAATCTGCACATAAATGAAAACGTAAAATATACCCACACCTTAATGAAAACCATATTTAACTACAATGCATCACTTAAATAGCTATAATCACGATAAGACTTAGGCGCATTATTTAACCCCTATGAATATTTCTTAAACTCCTATTCTACAGCCTTTTGAAAAAAAAAAGAAAAAGAAAAAACGACACTACTGATCGCTTTTTCGCTGATCATCGGAATTCCCAGATTCCGGAGCGGTTTGAAGTTTGGCGCTTACATGGTACCTTTCGTAGTCGTCGTTATTCTGTCCGAATATCCTGCGTCCTGGAATCCTTTCGTCATCTTTAACATTGACTTGAGTTCCGACTTGAACAGGCCATGGTAGCCTGGCTTCCGCCTTATCCGACACCCTGCCGTAACTTTTGTTTTCCACAAGGCCCCTTTCATTTTCCATATCTCTTTCAGGGTCTTCCTTTAGCGCTGCTCGATCAGGATAATGGTCTTCATCGGTTCTAGATTGATATAAACCATCGTAAGGACGCCTGTAAGGGTCACTACGGTAGGGTCTGTAAGCGTCGTATGGATACTGAATCCTGTAACGGTAATTATTAGGGTCCCTATTTCCAGGAGTACGACTGTAGGATGTGGAACTGGCAACAGCTACCGGAGGTGATCTGACCATTATATCGTCATATGGGTAGCCTCGGTAATTTCTAAGGTCGACTGGCTTTCTCGCTACTTCAGGAAGATGAGCGTAGTATATAATTCTTTTTGGTTTGGATGGATTTAACGCCCTACCGTAAGGCCTTATATCCTCTTCGTTGTAGCGGTTGTAATAATATGGACTCTCCCCTGGTCTTCGACCATCAAAATCTCGATCACTTCCAAAATTGTACCTCCTGGGGATGTGGACATCGAAATCACGCTCCCTGACTTTTTCTTGAAACAGAGGTACGTAGTCAGGATAGGCCCTAACTAGGGCAGGCATTTCCCTGGATTCTCTACTTTCTGGAAAGTCTCTGCGATGTCCGGTTATAAAGTCCGCCTTTGGCGCCTGGTGGCTTCCACGTACCGCCTGATTTTCCTTGTCGTAAATATTCAACTGGTCCGAATTACTGCGATGACGTAGTTCGATGGAAAGTGGTTGCTTCGACCACGTTTCAGGCGAATTCAAACGCGCTTCTCTTACGTTTTTAGTTCCTGATATTTTTTCCATTTTGGTGAGTTCCGCCTCTCTTCGAACTCGCGGTTTCCTGAGGTTTTCTATATGCGGTATCGTGAAATGATGCATTGTGGGATTTTCCACCAGTTCTACGTTTCGTTTGAACCTTTCATAGTCGATCCAGCCATCGTCTGCTGCCTCTTCAAATTCCTCGACGTCCTCGAGTCCCCGACGGTTACGAAGAAAATACTGAAAATCCGGATCCTCGATATAATCCGGAGGAGTTTCTCCGAAATCCTCAATACCGCGTCGACTTCTTTGATGATCATTCGACAGTTCCCGCGGAATTGTACTTCTGGGTGCCGTGAGATGGCCAACTCCGCTCACACTTCGAATTTCAAAAGCTGATCCTAATCTAGATCCTGAAGAATCCTGCGGGCGAAGCCAAGACGGACGATCCGATAAATCGGATGATGAACTAGGCGAGATGTCCCAAGCTTTACCAACCGCTCCACAATTGACCTCTAAAAACAGGAGTAACGTGCCCCAAATCAGAGGAAGCACGGAAGCTTTCATCCTGCGGGAAAAAAAAGCGGGAGTTATTTTTAGATGGCGCTTCTTCTCTCGTTTTACAGGTGGCGGTAGCTCATGGTCGTCTGAATTTAGTAAGTCGACGTACTACCAGCGGTGATTCTGTCAGGTTTAGAGTTTTACCAACCGAGCGTATGGATTTGAAAAACCAAAAAGGTAAAACGTCCAAATTGTAAATTGAAAAAAATGATCACCTTATACGATATACCGTTGAATGTGATGTGAAATTTTTACCGAAACCTAAACAATGAACGGGACGACAAGAATGGCGCATCCGGTTTGTTCATTTTACCAGATCATATCGACCTCGAGCTCCGCTGCGCTCAGACACGCTACTAGAGAGTTTAGCTATGCGATAATATATGAAACGAAGTTGGTTCATTTTCACTAACAAATATATCATTCTTCCGCGTTTCCGCGCTATTATTTCAAATTTCCGGTCATCCAGAATTATCCGATATGCACCGTGTCCCATTGTCTGCGAGGTTGGTCGTTTACATCAGTCGTATGGGGGACTTTCTGATCCTCTCTTTTTATTTAATTTTTTTTTCTTTTTCACCGTTTCATTGTCTAGGCAATTTTTGATCGCTTTCTATGCACAATTTTCTGAAGATTTTTGAATCGGTAGAAATAAATTTCAGGACTTTCAATTGAAATCGATCGGCCTACTTTTCGAAAATTCTTAACAAAGCTCTGTAGCAATGAATTGCAAGTATTCATTCCTTTTCATGATTGTTCTGCACATTATATAGTTCTAATAAAGGGACGCTTGAATCAATCGATGAAATTCAATTTGAATTATCTAATTCTACCTTTTATTGTCTGCTCTTTAGATTCTCATGAGGTTATTCAGTAGAGATTTCTATGGGTCGAGCTGAATCAAAAAGAGGTATAGTCTGGTGAAGAAGAATTTAAAAAATGAATGTAAAATCCGAATGCCGATATATATACACCTACTTTCTTTCGACGGCTTCCAAAAATTCTCGTAAATATAAAATTTCATAGACAAATGTAAATTTGAATTTAGAAGTTCTGAGCACCCCTGCGGGTCAGGTCTGAAGATCACTAGATACAAATAGCTTGAAGATTGATACCGCGCTATTCAGATTAACGAGCGGAACGAAATTACGCCTGTGTAGTTGGGACAAACGGAGTCAGATATTCCTTGGAGATGACGTCGCGGTCTCTTGAACTATTATACCAAAGAGACGTTATGCTACTGGTTTACAGTTACCGGTGGTTCAACGTACCCTCGACATTTGCAGTTACATATAATTCCAGAGCCGGGTGATGATCACATGCGCAACGAGGCGGAAAAATATCAAATTTAAACGGATCCGCAGTGCGAAAATAGATTCGAACTGTACACAATTTTTTTTCTTGTTTTCCCCTTGTTTTCCATCTCCGAATGAGGAGACAAAGAAAATGCATTCTCTCGAATTCTTGATCGTTATAAAATTTTGTGTAAATTTTTCATCACTTTTTATGAACGAGCGATTGATGAATGAACAGGATAACGCGAACAGATCGAAAGCGATAGCCGTTAATATATGGAGTGAAAAATATGACAAGAAAAAAAAAAAATTGTGCACAATGCGAGAAAAGTTGCAGAACTCTTTGATAGCGTGCTTTTTATTTTCACCGGCCAGCAGCGAATATATTTTTGAGCAAATTTTTGTGAATACTATCATATAGCTGCTGTGTCTTTTTTTCTTCTATCTTTGGAATCATAGACTCGGTTCTTACATTCTCCGCAAGTATGCCTAAAAATGATAGATAATTACAGTAAACCGAGTAAACGCAGAAAAATACGGAAATAACGGAGATTCCTATCCAACCTGCGATTATATTATTACGTGATTTATGTAAGGATCATAATTAACTTTCCACAAAAGTATGGTGTACAGTTTTCTATCGCATGAATGAGACGTATTTTTTCTTTTTTCTCGAGAAAATATGATTGAATGAATGAGAAAAATTCTTAGATGTGCAAAATTTGATCAAATAAACATAAAAAAAAAAAATTATTGCATGACTTTTATTTGAAACAAAATTCACCTGAGTTGCTTCTGACGACTTTTAACTATAATTTGGTTCCGATGTTGTCGGCACGGTGTGATGATTTTGACTGAAGGAATGAGTCGCCTATACTGGGGGACAAGCGTTTCAGGTGCAGTGCGCTCAACCCCTCCACCATGAAGACCATAAAGACTTTTTATTTTATTTTTGTATTTTTTTCGCTCAACACATGCACACAATACCTCAGCCGTGTCCACGAGCGAGACGAAATTGAGAATAAAAATTTAGCAAGTTAAATTAGCTGCCAGTTTCAATCAGAAGAAATAAATCTTACGCGATACATGATCGGAGTCGATTGTTGGGAAATCGTCCCCCTGCAATGGAGAACGCAACCCTATTTCCACGATGGGATCGTAAAGATTTTATTATGTTACGATTATTCCATTTTCATTGTGCATTGTCCTACAATTTACATCATTCCAGCACATTAGAATGGGCTCCATAAATTTAGGTAGCTATACGTAACAGTCGCCCGATAATTTTCTTACCGGTATACATAGGTAATCATTTCCAACATTACACTGGACCACCAAATCCACAGCAAGCATAACCAATTAGAGAAAAAATGAATGGAAAAAAATGTTATACCGTTTCCAAAAGGCAATGTCCTCTCCGATTTCGTGAAGCATGTGTTGAATAAATTTGTAGTTTTTAGTTTTACGTTGAAATTTAAATGACCAGCTTGACTCGTTATGCAAATATGGGAACCACGAGTCATACCTGTTACACAAATTCTGTCAAAAGATCGATACATTCGAAGGAATTAAATTATTAGAAATTGTGTGGGAGAAAAAATAAAAAAATAAAAAAAACAACGTACTTTTGTTCTGGCGTTATCTGACTGAAAGAAAAAAGAAACAAAAGTAGAACTTCGTTACAACCAGGCAGTCGTAGCTGTCAATTTTCAAAATTATGACATGCAAAATATTTTCATCCGAAATAAAGTAATCGGTAATCCAAAGCAACGTTTATACGATTTGTGAAATGAATTCTGAGTGCAAGATTAATTCCGTGATTTTTTCTCCGCAAATTAATCAATCCCAGCCGATTACTCAAAAATCATTCAAAGATGACGGGTCTCATAATAGAATCCCCAGGGATGTCCTCGATCCCATTCTACATACACAACCGAACGTCAGCGAGCGACTGTGGAACAATTTTAATTTTGATCACCCAACGAATGACGCAAGTGATCTGAAAAAAAATCATCTTGATCCATCTGTGGAAAATAACCTCAATAGATCGGTACATAATTTGAGGCGAAACAGTTGCTCAGCTTTTTTTGACGGAGACAAATCCCAAAAGGAATATTTGGCTGAATGTTTCGGAGGTAAAATGGAAACGAAAAATTTTAATGTTGAAAAAGAAAGGGGCAGGTTTAACGGCGGAAAAATCGTCGGTGGTGATCAAGACAAGCTGTCGATGTTTTCCGCGGAAATTTGGACCGAAAAATTACTACCAGCAGATCCTACGTTAATTTGTGCCGAGCCAGAACTATCTGAACTTCATTTTGATGGAAACCAGAAAACGGAAAAACTCGATCACTTCGAAAACTGCAGCAGAGAGTCAATCAATTCGTCTACGCCATGGAATGAAAACGGTCGCAATTTTATGGGAAGAAATATATTAGCAAATCCACTTCTGTCTGTTTATCAAAATAAGACTACGTCTTCAGGTCAGAAAACTATTAATTTCAATGACGAAATATGGCCAGTTTGTCCCAAGCTAATTCCCAGTGGAAAGGAACTGGAGATTACCATGCTTGGGGAAGGATACGATCCGACAGCTTCACCAGAGAAATTTATCGATAATTGCGAAAAAAATTTAAAGGATTCTTCCGGGAAACGAGAGACCGTTGAACCGACCCATGAAATCGAGTCTCTGGATGAGCGGACCGTCATTTCTGAAAATCACGTGACCTCTGAATTACAAGAGGTAGCGGAGAACGACATCAACAAAATTAAAGAGACAAAGAAAAATCAGAAACCCGTGAAAGTGGTACGGTTCAAAACGTGCGACAAGCGTAGTGGTTTTCGGGAGAACAAAATGGCTTTAGCAGACAGAGATAAAAAATCTCAGAGCGTTGAAAGTTTTAAGCAAGAGATCGACCAGCTAGCCGATGAAATTGCGAGTCAAATCGAAAGAGACTCAATTTCGAAGGATGCTGTTGAGACCTTAGCAAGGGTTGAGATTATAGTCGAAGCAAATCGTCAAACTGTTGAGAGAATTCACCAGCTTCAAAAAAACGTCGTACTCCCGAAACTAAGTCCTCTGGATGCAGGAAAATCGATTGCTCGAGCATTGATGAGGTTATTAAAGTTTTCATAGACCCGTTTTCAGAATCTAAATAGTTGAGCTTTCGCTCATGATATAGAACAGAATTTTGAGACTCCCCTCCCCCCCCCCATAGGACGATAAATGGTCTTTTAAACCTATTCTGATTTTGATCAAATTGCTTTTCAAGAAGATCCCTAAACATACCGTGCTAAAATTGGTAAACCAAAATTTCCACGGATAATTTCAGGTGTAGAAATTATATGCAAAGTAATGGATACAGCTGTGAAGCCACCGATACGATTAATAATCTGCTTTTGAGTACGGTTCGAAATTTGAAGGAGGCTGTAGACAGACAGAAGCAACTTTTGGCAGCCCAAGGCAAGAATCTAATCTTGATGAGTAAAGTGTGATGAGATTTATATCGCAGAAAATTTTTGATTTCCCCTCACAGAAGAACCTTGCGTGAATCCTTGGGGCAGACGATATCCGCGAAGACCGCGTTTTGAAGTTTCTCAAAATTCTAGAGGGGTTTTAGCTGCGGATGAGATAGGTACAACATTGGTCAAGGATTTATTATCTGATTTGCTTACACTCAGCGAAAAAATTGAGCTGAAACTAGACGGAAAAAATGGCCACAAGAAGCTTTCAAGCTTTCCAAAATTACCGGAGGACGACACCAAGGATTCTACCAAAATAAAAAAGTATTAGTTGTCGAACACTCCATTTTTAACGGTATGCCAAACGTCGCTTCAATTTTTCAGAATGTCTAGTGAACCTGCTCACATAAAATCGAGGAAAAGCAACTTAGGTAAAGTCCAGAAACCCGATTCCGAAAATCTTACAGTGGATGACATGGTGCCACACCATCTCTTGACCGAAAATATTCGGCAAAATCATGTCCACAAGATTAGTTCGGATCTGATAACTTCACATTTGCCCATTGCTTCTACTAAATACTCGAAGAAACCATTGCCAGGCGAATCTTCGAAGACCTTGAAGAAGCTTTTCAACGAGATTTGGGAAAATCGGACAAAAATTGTACCTAGACATTCGGTAACCAATGATCCTATAATCAATTTTCGATCAATTTTGGGAGGCCAAAGCGGTACCATGAGCCAAAAACCTCCAGCTTGGAAACCAGGTGGTAACAATCCCGTTCAGTCGAATGTGAGCATTGTTGGAAACACGCCGAAGGTCCGACTTTCCGCGTCCTCGTCCTCGTCCTCTCATAAGAAGAAGAACTTGAGGTATTGTGGGTTCTACTTTGATCCTGGATGCTTCATAAAATGGCATTCTTTCGTTTTTTCAGGGAGATGAAGGCACAAAAGCACTCTAAAATTATTGCTGGAACGGTAAAAGAATTACCAAAGGCGTCAGTAAAATCGATTCTTAAACCGTGCAACGCTGCGTCCCTGGGAAAAGAAGGAAGAGAAACTGTGACAAGTCATAAAGTTGAAATGAGCTTGATACGTAAAAGCAAACATCAAATGACAGCAGAGAACGACGAATCCAGGGTGAGAAAACCGAGATCCAAATCGCGGACGAGGACAACAATCCAGAATAAAATTTCTAGGGCCAGAGTCACTGAAGTACCCCTTGAATACGTCAAACAATCCTTATTGACAAATGAGAAGCACACTTCAAACGACTCTGTGGATTTGAATTTGAAGAAAAAGCCATCCTCTTCGCCTAAGGACATAATCCAAATGCTTGAAGAACTTATCAAGTCCTCTAGTCACCATTCTACGATCCAGAAATTTTCTTCCCAGGGAATTGTGGCGTCAGAAGATTCGAAAAAAGTCGATTCGAAACCTTCAGATGAACGGGGTGATCACATGAACAAAGTTCTTCCCCTAAATGAGCCCACGTTGCTGATATCAGGCGAAGAAAACGACGAAACGGATAAACTTCCTGTTAAAGCAAATCACAGTCAAGTATTTACTGAACCTCAGTATTCAAAATTCGAATCATGCTCGAATGACGCAAATGCTGAAGTAATATTCAGAACAGCGAATTGTTTCGCGACAGACAAAGAGCCGAACACTCCCTCAATACCGAATTTCAATTGTTCATCAGAAATAAGTTTCGAGTCTATGCCGAAAAGTTGCCTTTCCTCCAAATGCTGTCAAGCGTCGATGACATCATTAACGAGCCAAGATATTTCTAGTCAATTATCAGATACTGACGATAGATTTTTATTTTCTTGCGAAAAGACTCAGAAAGAATGTGATGAATTCTCCGACAATCCAGAAGATAGCACACTGGTGAAACTATCTAAGTGCCCTACAGAAGAAACTCCCCTCGATCGAACAATCCAGAAAAAATCGATCAATAGACACGCCAGATCCTTAGAACTACTCAGAGAAATTCTAAGCGACCAGAACCTGGACGTTCATCTCCTGAACAGAGCAGAAAACGAAGTGATCTACAAGCGGAAATGCACAACAAATAAACAGAAGATTCCGTGTACAAATCCTTTGACTCCAAGGACATCCAGTGAAGTCAACGAATTGTCCGCGAAACTAACAATCCTGACCGAGGTGGAAAATGACCATTTACACGTAGAAGTAGCAACTATGACCACAGTGAATGATTCAGCAGTGATTAAAAACGACGATGATGATAAAAAAGTGGATAAGGCACTCCTGAGCAAAGCGTACACCGCTGAGAATTCAACACAATTTGATGTTATTTTAAAATCAGATGTGTCTGTGGGTGCATTAGTAATCCCCGCTGCGGCTGAAAAAGCAAAAGTTGTACTTGCCGAAAAACATTTTTTGCCAAAAGATACTTTGCAACCTAATCTTCGAACGTCGAATGGTTCGGGTCAACAGTTCCCTACGCAAGAAACAATATCACACGATCATAAATTGCCGAATGACATTTTAGAAGCTTTCAAATTGGCTGCGATTAGGGCAGCAAACTTGTACGGAGCTTTTCATATTGTGAAAAAAAAACAGTTGAATTCCACTGCCCCTGAAAAACTTGATAAACATCAGTGGGATGCCAAAGCGACCACTCAAGATCACATACGGGAAGTGAATACGAATTTTGGTCCTCATGCAAGAAATAATAAATCACCGGAAGGATCACAGAGTCCAAAGAATATTTCACCAGCGAAGTTAATCCGAAGGGTAAAGGTCGAAGTCCAAAAATCATCAGTTGAACCGTCCGGGGATGGCTTAAAGCAAACTGAACAGCTTGTTAAAGTTGATTCCAGGTCTGCCGTTCCCTCAAAGCCTTTTTTGGCCACGGAAAAATCATTTCAGAGTCAGAAAGCAATTGAAAAAATAATGAAAGTAGAAAAAATTGGCGATCAGGGTGATAAGACGTGTAGTAGTTTCGAAGGTAGGGTAAAAGAATCCAAAGATGAAACGTCGATCGAGATATTGCACTTCGCTCCAAAAAAAGCTTCTCCTGACTTGAGACAAAGAGTCGAGAAAGTTGAAACTAGCCCAAGATCCAGGTCTCGCATAAAAACGTTGCTAGCTCAAAACATGCAACGCTTTAGTACTGACTATAACCTGATGAATGAAAAGAGGGTTTTCGAGGACTGTGAACGGTCGATATCGGCTGATTCGAGCAATGACGAAACATCAATCACCTATCAGTCTTTGAAAGAAACAAAAGACCTTGTGTCAGGCACAAGTTCGCCTGATTTCGAAATGCTTGCAGAGGTGAAAGGCATTGTGAGCCGAGTTTTGAAAAAAGTGGAGGGATCTTGTGAAGTAGTAGTTCACGGACAGGAAGAGCGAGAGTTTAAAACCCGTGAAGGAAAGCGTTCGAGGAAACTCTGCGCGCGGAAATTAATTCTGGAAGGCTCGAAGGGAGTCCTAAAGTGTGAAAAAGTTATTCCAAAATACCGTTGGAATAATTTGAGAGGGATGATTGTTCGGAGAGAACACATTTTGTCACTTATTTACGCTATTATTTGTTCGTTTGTATTTTGTTGTTTACAGTTTACGGTCTACTGTGAAGTATAGCATTTTTAGAAGTCTGCCATTTTGTTGCAGCTGTTTTTTATCAATTGTGTAATCGTCTAATTGTGACGAATTCAATGCATATAGTTAACAAGGTTTATGAAACGTAATAAACTTTATTTCTATATAAATAGTATAAATAATTTGATTGCTTCATCAGTATTAGTAAAATTGAGATCAGTATAAATAAGACGATTAAATACAGGAAATGAATCCGACTGTGATCTATAACATAAACGTTTTAACATTCGCTCCTCCTTGACACCGCATCATTCTTCGCTACTAGTAAGAACTGTGACGGTTGCCGATCCAGTAACATCGACGAGTTCTTTGGAGGTAAAAGTGGCGACAAGATTCAATTGTCCTGCTTTCTGAGGCACCAGTCTATGTCTCACAGTCGCCAGCTCGCCTGGCCGAATATCTTTGTACCGCAGCTTGATTTGTCTTGACAATCCTATTCCAGCATAGTTGAACTCGCATTGAGTGAGATTTTTGGTCAACGGATTTTTGAAACTGAAGGAAATCACGGTTGACTTTCCAACGATCAATTTATCTTCGATCTGAAAAAGACGAAAAATGATTCGTGTGAAATGACAAGCATTAGAAGTTTGAAACTTGATCAGCCCCACTTGGAACTTCGCGAATATTTTTTTTTTTAGAATCGCTCAAAACTCATACCTTGATATCGATAGTGGGTTTTAATATTTGAAAATCGTCTTCTCCGGACCAAGTTTGCAACGTTTCGTTTACCGTTGCAATTGCTTCGAGCTTCATCATCCCGTATTCCACCAACTTGTCGGTGTAGTCATCAGCGGTGACGGTCAGCTTCACAACTTCACCTAAGAATCATCAACGGAATTAACCACCATTAAAACATGCAGTAAACCAAATATCGTAGCTTTCGAACACTCTTGATAATGTGAAAATTCTACTCACGATCTCCAGGCCCAACGACGAAAGCTCCAGTTTTCGATTTTAACAGATTTGCTTTTATTCCAGTGTAATAAACACTAGAAGCGGTTAAAAGCACTCGGATATTTCTTGGGCTCTTTGACTTGTTCTTTACGTTGACTGTAAAGGCGAATGGTTCTCCAACGTTCACCCTATCAAGGTCAACAAGTTCAAATTCAACATCTTCTTTAGCTTGGTCAGGAATCGAGTAGAATTTTCTTGCTCTGTCAATGCCTCGAGCCGCTCTGAGTAGAGTCAAACGTTCGGCCTCGGTACCTGAAACGTTTTTCATGAAGTTACTACAATTTTTTCAGGTTTCGAAGTATTTGAAAAATCAAAACAAGGCTTACCTTCCATATACTTGTAATTCTGGGTTATTACTTCTCTGTCCCTTTCACCGTATGAATCCAAAATGAAAGGAGCTTTCGTGAGAATCAGTTTACCGATCCTGTAAAATAATCACAATAAATAATGTTTTACCTGTTGAAGCTTTTCTCTACCAAAAACTATCACTAGATTTTATCAATACTTACTGATTCGTATCGCTCGTTATTCTTTTCCAACCATGTACACTTTTCTTATCTTCTATCCACTGGATGACGTCAGCATTAACGGTGGCCAGCATGAAGGGAACGTCGTAGTTGAATCCAATGGCTCCTTGCTTGATGGCCTCAACAGAGGTGGGTCCACATTGGTACTTCCCATCAGAACGTTCCTGAGGAGTGGAGTCGACAACTTGCCATCCTCCGTATCCATGCGGAAGGTCTCGTCTCGTCATCCAGACTTCATCCCAGACATGGAAGTTCCAGATGGAATCTTCACCTCTACTATTTGGATCGTTGAGTGACTCGAATTTCGAATTAAAGTAACGATCTATTGATAAAGATGCGTTCGTGTCATGAGCTGACACTATATTGGATACGACTCTGGAAGGTAGTCCTAATGCTCTGCAAACCGTCGCCAACACTCCTGCAAAAACCCAGCACTGACCCCATCGCACGGAATTGCCAGTTTTCAAAAATTCTTCAAGAATCGGAACGCTCCCTGTCCATGCCGATGGTGCCGTTCCGTCTGAATATTCGCCGTCCCAACGACCGAGTAAGACACCTCTGTCATCATTAGCGTCTACCTGAAGATAAAAGTAGTCATGATAGTTTTTATTTCATCAGAATTATTGAAGTATTCGGTGGTTATTCGGAACAGCAACGTAAATCGATAACTGAACACTTCAACTTACGATTCTCGAAATTGCCCTGGACATTTTAATCGGGTCTCCTCGAGACGCTGGTATAATTCCAGATCTTTCGAGTAAAAGTTGACACGCTGGAAGAACACAGTCATCAAATTGTCCAAAGATCCAATGTTTACCTCTAACACTTCCCAAAGCACCGACCCAAATTTTTCCAGTCTCATTATCAACATACTCATCAAGCAGTTTCTGGTTCTCCATGTAAACCGAATCCTCTGTTATCGGAATCAAAAAAAGAATGAAAAAATACAGTTGAGTTGCAAAATTTTATCAATATCAATGTGTTCCTAAACCCTTATTTCCTCACCTTTCAGCCATGGATTGAACAAAGAATAAATATCCTTGTCAAAGTGATAAGTGCTGGTGATTTTTCCGTTCCCCAATGTAGTGATAGTTTGAATATCCAGATGCCAAAGTCCAACCGGACTGTCGGCAGGGCTCGTAACCTCGACGAAAATACCTTCGGCGTTGGAAGATACCAAGCGAACACCCCAAGCTTCTATGTCAGTTGAAGACGTGTCCCGAGTATCGAGTATACCGACTCCTTGAGTACCAGTCATGACATTTGGGTTTGGACCAAAATTAAAAAGAAAGGTAACGCTATCCACGTGACGTGTGTAACGCCTGTTGAATTTAACGGCCAATTCGAAGGGCTGGCCACGCCGAAGAACTGCTGATGATGGAGATTGGTGAACGAGCTCATATTTTGAAGTGTGATGAAGCTTTGCGTTTTCCTTTTCGAAGATATTAACGGCTTCCACAGATAAAGGGTTGGTAGGTAAAGCCATCTAGAAATTTAAATTCCAACTTGTAATTTGACGAAAGCAGATCGAACACTGGAGAAGACTTTGCGTGAGGTTCCTCCGAAGATATCATCTTTGGAGTATTAGGTTCCAAGAACTTGGCACAAAATAAATTGACAGGATAAAATACCACGAAGAATCAGAATACGGTGGTTCAATTATCGAAATATGAGAGAAAATGTTAGTACAGAATTTTTTTCGTTTCAAATTTTCTATAGATTAAGAGAGTACTATGATATTATAAAATTTGTATTACGTATAACTTCTTCGAACACAAATAATTGAAAAATTTGCAGTGATTTTCTCCGGATAAAATAATAATCATTAGGAGTCGTACGAGAAGATGAAGAGAGCACTACCTCCAATACGATTGCAAGAGAAAAAAAATTATTTGGTCCAAAATTTGAAGGGATGGAGACGGAGAGAACTTAACGTGATGATTTTTCTTCTCTATATAACCTTGCCAAGATGAAATCAAGATTAAGGCAGTTTCTCAAACGACGTACTATGTTTTCCATTTTGGAACTGGATGTAGCCAAAAATTTTGCTTTTATCTTGTTTTTGTTTCTTAGATTTGGTGACTTTTATTGAATAGGAAAAATAGATTTACCTTCTTTGAGCACTTATTTGTTCACTTGAAATGTGGAAGAAATTTTAAAGTATGTAACGTGAGAACGAACGGCGAACTATAACTGTCCCGCAGATGATCGAATGACTGTCTGAATATCGTGGCGTCTGGTCAAGCGCTTTTTATATTGTTTAACATCCTTTTAAAATTATCAATTCCACGACACCCTAAGAGGAAGTTCCGATGTTGACTAAAGTGGAAGTAATTAATACTGTGAAATTGTATCAGGCAAAAAAATCATAGTGTCTAAAGGTCTCGGACAAGGGATTTCCCTACTGGGAATCGGTTCAGGTCATTTATTTGTTAATTTGAAAGTGGGTCAAGCCTAAACCACTAAAACATTCTATAAGATCTCATTCGACTTTTTTCCTGCAGGATGCTTGTTTTTCCGGATTTTTCCTGAATCATAAAATTCCAGTAGCTTAGGTGCATTTAGTAATCGAGGAAATGCGGTTCACATGAATTGCCAAGGAAATTTCTCGCGAATATAGTCCTTTGAAATTGCAACAAAATTGAATTTATCAAATCGATTTTTGAACTGTGCAACGCTGCGTCTCTGAGGAGAAAAGAAAGAGAAACTGGGAAAAATTGCGAAGTTGCGATGAGCTTAATACGTGATGGTAAACATCAAACGACAGTGGAAAATGACGAGTTCACGGTAAGGAATCCGAGACACAAATCGCGGACAAGGACAATAATCCAGAATAAAATTCCTAGGCCCAAAGTTACCGAAATACTTATTGAAAAGGTTAAAAATTCTTGTTGAAAAATGAAAAATACAATCCAAACGATCCTAAGGATTTGAAGTTGGAAAAAAGCCGTCCTCTGCGGCCAAAGACGTCATCCAAATGCTTGAAGAAATTATAAAGTCTTCTAGTCACCATTCTTAGATCCAGAAATTTTCTTCCGAGCGAATCGTGGCACCAAAGGATTGGAAGAAAGTTGATAGACCTTTAGATGATCACGTGAGCGAAGGTATTTCCTCAAATGAGCCCACGTTGCTGAAAACAGGTGAACAAAACGAAGAAACGGGTAAACTTCCTGTTAAAGCAAATCACAGTCAAGTAATTACTGAACCTGAGTATTCAAAATTCGAGCCATGCTCAAATGACGCAAATGTTGAAATAATATTCAGAACATCGAATTGCTTCGCGACAGAAGAAGAGCCGAACACTCCATCGATACCGAATTCTAATTGTTCATCAGAAATAAGTTTCAAGTGTATGTCGAAAAGTCTCCTCTCCTCCAAATGCTGCCAAGCGTCGATGACATCATTTACGAGCCACAACATTTCTAGTCAACTATCATATACTGACGATAGATTTTTATTTTCTCGCGAAAAGACTGAGAGAGAATGTAACGAATTCTGCAACGATCCATAAGATAGCAAACCAGAGAAACTGTCTAAGTGCCCTACAAGAAAAGCGCCCCTCAACACAAGAAAAATCGATCAATAGGCACGCCAGATCCTTAGAAGTGCTCAGAGAAATTCTAAGCGACCAGCACCCGGACGTTCATCTCCTGGACAGAGCGGAAAACCGAGTGATCTACAAGCGAAAATTCACAACAAATGAACAGAGGATGCCATGTACAAATCCTTTGAGTCCAAGGACATCCAGTGAAGTCAACGAGTTGTCCACAAAACTCACAACCCCGGCTGAGGCGGAAATATCCATTCACATGTAGAAGTAGCAGCTATGACCACAGTGAATGATTCAGCAGTGATTAAAAACGACGATAGTGATAAAAAAGTGGATAAGGCACTTCTGAGCAAAGCGGACACCGCTGAGAATTCAACACGATTTGATGTTATTTTTAATGCAGATATTTCTGTCGGTGCATTAGTAATCCGCGCTGCAGCTGGAAAAGCAAAAGTTGTCCTTGCTGGAAAGCATTTTTCACCGGAAGATTATTTGTTCGTTTGTATTTTGTTGTCTACAGTTCACAGTTCACTGTGAAACATAGCGTTTTTAGAAGTCTGCCATTTTGTTGCAGCTGTTTTTATCACTCGTGTAATCGCCTAATTGTGACGAATTCAACGCATATGATTACCAAGGTTTATAAAACGTAATGAACTTTATTTTCGTATAAATTGCATAAATAATCTGATTGCTACATCAGTATTAGTAAAAAGGTTAGTAAATTAGACGATTGAATACAGGAAATGAATCCAACTATGAACAAGAACGTTCCAACATTCACTCCCACTTGACACTGCATCAGTTTGCTCTACTGAGGACTTTGACGGTTGCCGATCCGGTAACATCGACGAGTTCTTTGGAGGTAAAAGTAGCGACAAGATTCAATTGTCCTGCCTTTTGAGGTACCAGTCTATGTCTCACAGTCACCAGCTCGCCTGGCCGAATATTTTCGAACGGCAGCTTGATGTGCCTTGCCAATCCTATTCCAGCATAGTTGAACTCGCATTGGGTGAGATTTTTGGTCAACGGATTTTTGAAACTGAAGGAAATCGCGGTTGACTTTCCAACGATCAATTTATCTTCGATCTGAAAACGACGAAAAATGATTCGTGTAAAATGACAAGCATTAGAAGTTTGAAAGTTGATCAGCACTCCTTGGAAGTTCACAAATATTTTTTTTCTAGGATCGTTCAAAACTCATACCTTGATATCGATAGTGGGTTTTAATATTTGAAAATCGTCTTCTCCGGACCAAGTTTGCAACGTTTCTTTTACGGTTGCAATTGCTTCAAGCTTCATTATCGCGTATTCCACTAACTTATCGGTGTAGTCATCGACGGTGACGGTCATCTTCAAAACTTCACCTAAGAATTATAAGCAAAATTAACCACAACTCTTCCGAACAATCCCGAACAATCTTGATAATGTGAAAATTCTACTCACGATCTCCAGGCCCAACGATGAAAGCGCCAGCTTTCGATTTCACCAGATTTGCTTTTATTCCAGTGTAATAAACACTAGAAGCGGTTAAAAGCACCCGGATATTTCTTGAGCTCTTCGACTTGTTCTTCACGTAGACTGTTAAGGTGAATGGCTCTCCAACGTTTACCCTATCAAGATCTACAAGTTCAAATTCAACATCATCCTTAGCTTGGTCAGGAATCGAGTAGAATTTCCTTGCGCTATCAGTGCTTCGAGCCGCTCTGAGAAGAGTCAAACGTTCGGCCTCGGTACCTGGAACGTTTTTTCATGAAGTTTCTATAATTTTTTAAGGTTTCGAAATACTTGAAAAATCAAAACACGACTTACCTTCCATGTTCTTATAATTCTGGGTTATAACTTCCCTATCCCTTTCACCGTTTGCATCAAAAATGAAGGGAGCTTTCGTAAGAATCAGTTTACCGACCCTGTAGGACAATCATAAATAGTAATGTTTTACTTGTCAAAGCTACTCTCCACCAAAAACTATCACTACATTTAATCAATACTTACTGATTCGTATCGCTCGTTATTCTTTTCCAACCATGTACACTTTTCTTATCTTCTATCCACTGGATGACGTCAGCATTAACGGTGGCCAGCATGAAGGGAACGTCGTAGTTGTATCCAACGGCTCCTTGCTTGATGGCCTCAACAGAGGTGGGTCCACATTGGTACATCCCATCAGAAGTTTCCTGAGGAGTAGCGTCGACAGCTTGCCATCCTCCGTATCCATGCGGAAGGTCTCGTCTCGTCATCCAGACTTCATTCCAGACATGGTAATTCCAAATGGAATCTTCACCTCTACTATTTGGATCGTTGAGTGACTCGAAATTCGAATTATAGTAACGATCTATTGATAAAGATACGTTGGTGTCGTGAGCTGACACGATATTTGATACGGCTCTGGAAGGTAGTCCTAATGCTCTGCAAACCGTCGTCAACACTCCTGCAAAAACCCAGCACTGACCCCACTGCACGGAATCTCCAGTTTTCAAAAATTGTTCCAGAATTGGAACGCTCCCTGTCCATGCCGATGGCGCCGTTCCGTCAGAATATTCGCCATCCCAACGACCGGCTAAGACACCTCTGTCATCATTAGCGTTTACCTGAAGATAAAAGTGGTCATTATAGTTTTTACTTCATCAGAATTATTGAAGTATTCAGTGGTTATTCGGAACAGCAACGTAAATCGATAACTGAACACTTCAACTTACGATTCTCGAAATTGCCCTGGACATTTTAATCGGGTCTCCTCGGGACGCTGCTATAATTCCAGATCTTTCGAGTAAAAGTTGACACGCTGGAAGGACACAGTCATCAAATTGTCCAAAGATCCATTCTCTACCTTTACAGCTTCCCAAAGCACCAACCCAAATTTTTCCAGTATCATTACTAACATACTCATCAAGAAGTCTTTGGTTTTCCATGTAAACCGAATCCTCTGTTATCGAAATCGAAAACAGAAAGAAAAAATACAGTTTAGTTACAATATTTTTTCGATCATCAATGTTTTCCCAAACAATTA
This sequence comes from Athalia cordata, assembly GCA_963932425.1. NCBI lineage: Eukaryota > Metazoa > Arthropoda > Insecta > Hymenoptera > Athaliidae > Athalia > Athalia cordata. Next base: position 28,735,536 of record OZ010626.1, on the reverse strand, counting down.
TTTCCTCACCTTTCAACCATGGATTAAACAAAGAATAAATATCCTTGTCAAAGTGATAAGTTTTGGTGAATTTTCTGAAGCCCGATGTAGTGATAGTTTGAATATCCAGATGCCAAAGTCCAACTGGACTGTCTGCAGGGCTCGTAACCTCGACGAAAATCGTTTCGGCGTTAGAAGATACGAAACGAACACTCCAAGCTTCTATGTCAGTTGAAGACGTGTCCCGAGTATCGAGTATACCGACTCCTCGAGTACCTCTCATGACATTTGGGTTTGAACCAAAATTGAAAATAAAACTAACGCTATCCACTCCACGTGTGTAACGCCGGTTGAATTTAACGGCCAATTTGAAGGGCTGGCCACGCCGAAGAACTGCCGATGATGGAGATTGGTGGATGAGCTCATATTTTGAAGTGTGATGAAGCTTTGCATTTTCCTTTTCGAAGATATCAACGGTTTCCACAGATAAAGGGATAACGAGTGAAGCCATCTAGAAATTTAAATTCCAACTTGTAATTTGACGAAAGCAGATCGAACACTGAAGACGACATTGCGTGAGGTTCCTCCGAAGCTATCATCTTCAGATTAATAAGTTCCAGGAACTTGGCACAAGATAAATTGACAGGATAAAATACCACAAAAGATCAGAATACGGTGATTCAATGTTCGAAATATGAGAAAAAATGTTAGTTCAGAATTCTTTTCGTTTTAAATGTTCTATAGATTAACAGGGTACTATGTTTTCCATTTTGGAAATGGATAGAGCAAAAAATTTTGCTTTTATTTCGTTTTTGTTTCTTAGATTTGGTGACTTTTATTGAATAGGAAAAATAGATTTACCTTTTTTGAGCACTTATTTGTTCACTTGAATAATGGAAGAAATTTCGGAGTATGTAACGTGAGAATGAACGTCAAACTATAACTGTCTCGGAGATGATCGAATGACTGTCTAGATATTGTGGCGTCTGGTCAAGCGCTTTTTATATCGTCTAACATCCTTCCAAAGTTATTTATCCCACGACACCATACAAGGAAGTTCCGGTGTTGACGATAGTGTAAGTAGTTATACTGTGAAATTGTATCAGGCAAAAAAATCACGCAGTGTCCAATGGTCTCGGAATAGGGATTCCCCCTACTGGAAATCGGCTTTGGTCATTCATTTGATAAACTGGAATTCTAAAAGTAATGAATGGGGGGTTAACGCAAATATCCTAACTTTAAGAAACTTTGATTTAATTTGAGCGGAAGATTGACCGCTTAGCCATTCGATTAGATTTACTTAATGATCAATTGATAATTGAAAGTGGGTCAATCCTCAAATACTAGGACATAATATACCTACAGGATTTCATTTCACTTTCTCAGTCTTCGGGATTTCTCTTGAATCATAAAGTTTCAGTAGCTTTGGTGTGTTCAATGATCGAGGAAGTGCGGTTCACATGAATTGCGAAGGAAATTTCTCGCGAACATGGGCCTTCAACATTTCAACCAAATTGAATTTCGCAATTTGATTAGCTGGTACATTTCGTCACATTTGTAACAATTAACCATTTTTAGGTGTATCAATCGATGAAATTCCGCAATGATTCAGCTACTGGATTTCTAGAATTCAAACAAATAGGACGACAACCTTGTCGACAAGGACTTCTGATTGTTGTTTGTTGCTCTTCCATAAAGAGACCACGAATACCGAGTCGACGATTGATAAATTAACTCCTCTTATCGCGTAAATGACTAACGATAAAACCCGGGGAATCTGCTAACGTGCCCTACACACGTAATTCATCTTTCGTATTTTCTGCGGTCTTCTTATCGCTAATTCTACTATCTTTCGGTTTAGTGGTGTGAAAGTTAACCGCAGACATTCTCCCGGTATTTAGCCTCTTCTGTACTCTGAAAATAATGCATGTCTACGGTCTCATCGTGCCTTAAACAGCAAATCCAACGCGCCTGATTCCGTGAAAAAATTTATCGGCAGAATTACAAGTGATTTAATCCAGCACTAAATTATCATCAGAATTCATCTGATGGTAAAAAAGCTCTGCGTCTTGTTGCGGGCAGAAGCTCTCAAGCCGGAATGCAGTGGAATTCACTTTGCACATGGCGCGAAAGCCACAGATTTTGAACTGGCATTGAGGGTTGATTAAAAATGTGGTTTGTTTCCACAGCGGCAATCATTGCAGAACAATCCCTATACACTCGAAAAGATTTGGAACATTTTCGTGTTGAAAAAAAACAAAATATTCTGATTTTGTTTTACGCCTCAATAACGAGCAATCGAATGTTGTCTTGTTAATCAAGCTGCCTATCGTTTAGGGGTTTATAAACCAGCGCTGAAATCGCGGCGCGCGAGCAAAGCGTGGGTTGAAAAGTGGGGAGAGGCCTGACAAGTTGAGGAAGGATATCGATTCAGTATAAGTTAAACCACCCCCGTCAATGGCTGAACTCGACGCGTTATTTACAAACTGATAACGTTCAAGTTTTTTAACCGAATATTATCATGTAATATATACCGAATGTAATGAATAAAAATGAAAAATTTAACATGAAATAATGTTTCTACGATTCAAATTCTACTTTCGCGCGATCCATTGACTTCCAAATATTATTAAAACACAAAAACGTTCGAATTTTTGACCATCCGTGTCGTATTGCGGTATTGATTTGCTTAGTAAGGTGGTTTTCCATTTTTTTCCTCGCGTGTGTATATGCATTTTACCATAGCCCCTGAACAGCAGTAAAATGTTATCATTTCTGAAATAATCTGATCATTCGTCATTGATTATAATTTTTCAACGTTATCATTGTTCTAAACGTCGTCAATGTTATTGTTTTCACCCATCTCAGAGGAAACCTAGTTTCACTCAATTTTTGCATGCTCAACTTGTATTGAACAAAAGCAAAGAATGTATCGCATTTTTCAACGCATTATCAGAATATTTCGTTAATCAAAACGTCGAAGTTTTCAACGTTGGGATTAATAAAACAAAAAAAATAAATAAGTGCTCACAATTTATTATGCAAATCAGGATATAACCCACGAATATAAAAATTTACAGTTCACAATTCACACGATACGCCATGAAACTCGTCAATTCAAATTAAATTAATCGAGCTTTTTTATTCCTACATTTATTCTAAAAAAAGAAAAGAACAAAAAAACTGAACGAGGGAGACTCAATTAAACGCAACAAATTAAAAAAAAATTTTTGCTAAACTTTCAACTTAGTGTGTAATAACAATAATTTTAATAATAAATATAATAATAATAATATTAGTAATACTAGTAATAACGCAAGATTCATCGGTAAATTTAAATAAATATGTTAAGCACACTGCACTTGAAGATAACGAATACGAGTTACTCTTGATTATAATCATAAGCGTTATAATTCAAGGGTGCGACACAATTCCTAGAGATATGTCTTCGATATCTGCACAAGGTGTTGTTGAAAGGGCGAGCGCTGAATTAACGAAAAGAATAAACGGCTTGGGGCTACGAGCTTCTAAGCATCATGGTTTGTTTTCTGCAATTCATCCTATTCCACTTTCATCAATATGTTTATATAGAATGTTGAATTGTATTTATATACAATATACATATATGTACTATAAAAAGTATGAGGGCCGTGCCCTTTGTATGATTTTCTAGCAGAATTAACCATCGATCGGGTATACGAGCTTTTTTTCAGTCAACAAATCCTAGGTGGATTGTATGAAAGTTGAATTGCGAATTTTTAAGGCGCTTATACAGCTTTTGTTTGGTTAAAAATTTGCTAGAGTAGAATGAATTTCCTAATGTTTGAATGTTTATATTTAAAATTGGAATGAGCAATAGAACGTTGCAGAGTTTCAAAGCTTTTCGTTCAAGATTATGAATTCCGTTCAATGAACACGTTAACAGCCGTTTCAATTTGATTGGTTTATTGACACGATATTATTAGCGAGATACAAATGCTGCAGTGAAATCAATAAAACTCAATATACTATACGGTTGTAATATGTCGTTAGTTATCAGACTACGAGATTTTTATTGCTTGTATGTTGTTCGAGTTATTCACCATCCCCGTATTTTTATATTTTCACCAGTCGGTCAAATTAACAAACAGGAATGATGAAAACACGTGATGAATAAAAAATCGAAACCTGCCATTTTGAAAAAAAAGATAAAAAATCTAAAAGAAAGATCTCTATACATGATTATAATCAAGAGAAATGCAATAAGTTAATTTCAGAAGAAAAAAAAGATGAATAATCTGAAATTTTATATCAAAATGGTCTACTTTTACAGGCGGAGGAAAAACCAGCGTCATGGAACGCGTCACGAACGTATTTTGTGGAGGGGGTGGTGGAACGAACACAAATTTACAAACATCGAACGCAAATGCTACCCCTGATAAACCTAGCAGGGGTATACCAACGCCTGGAAGTACACCAGGAGGGGTTAATAACAAGGGGCTAAATAATGGTACTGCGAATAGGGGAAGAGCGCCTAGGAATAGGGCGAAAAATGTCCCCTTGGCTAGCGGAGGTACTGGGGGATATGCACCCCCGAACACATGGGAACAGCTTGTACAGGACGATCATTTCCTTGGGAGATTCTTCCTTTACTTCAATGCCGGAGAGAGGAGAGTTTTAGCTCAGGTGGGACGTACTTGAATTATTATTAAATAATATGCTCATACCAACAAGCTGGTCATTGCCAAAACACTCAGCATATTCACGCCATTTTTGAGTTTATGCTGCTGATCAAAAATTACATTGCAATTTGAAACGTAATTTCGCAAAGAAGGATTCGCATAATGAATGGTCAAGACTATCGGGCACAGATTCTTTGGTCTTTAGTCGACCATATTAGATACATCAGTTCGAATCTTAGAATTCTGACATCAAGTTCAGAATTTTCGTCCTAAAAAACCCCTAGATTGCCAACACCGTGACATTTCTCCCTGAGATAAGATCGTGCGATAACCCAAATTTTGAATTTCCAATTGTTCTTTCTTTTTTTTATCTTCAATTTATTCGGGTATTCTTCTCCAGGTCTGTTCGAGATGGAGGGACGTTCTTTACGCCAGACCAAGACTATGGGCAGGTTTAGTTCCTGTAATTCGATGTAGGGAGGCCAGAGTGATGGCTTCCAGTTCTCGAACTCGTCTTTACGCCTCCTTAGTAAGAAGAGGATTCCATTCCTTAGTTCTCTTAGGCGCAGCGGACGAAGACGCTTTGGAACTCACGCACAGTTTCCCTTTGGCACAGAGACACGTTCATTCTTTATCTTTGAGATGTTGTGCGGTAACGGATAGGGGACTGGAAGCACTTTTGGATCATCTCCAGGTAATTATCGGATGCACGAATATTTTTCAGTGCTAAAGTCTAGATAATTGAATGTACGTATCAAGTGAAAATGCACATAACAATCGTCAACCAAACTTTTCATTAAACGGCCTTTCGCTCAAGTCGCTTGGAATAACGCGAAATACTCCGAAATCTGAAAATATTTTTTCTCTTATTTCCAGGCACTTTTTGAACTGGAATTAGCCGGTTGTAATGAGATAACGGAAGCCGGTCTCTGGGCTTGTTTAACACCGAGAATAGTTTCCTTGTCACTCTCGGATTGCATAAATGTTGCTGACGAAGCTGTTGGCGCTGTGGCTCAGCTTTTACCAAGTCTCTACGAATTTTCACTTCAAGCTTATCACGTTACCGATGCTGCGCTCGGATACTTTAGTCCCAAACAAAGCGGGTCTCTCAGCATTTTAAGACTGCAATCTTGCTGGGAGTTGACCAATCATGGGGTTGTGAATATTGGTATGTATTTATTTTTTAATTTTTTTTTTTCAAAGGAAACTACAATTACCTTTTTTTTTTCGAAAATTCTGAAACTGTGACTGTTTGAAAAAGGTGAAGACTTTTATCATCATATTTAGCGTATGAGTTTTTATTTCGGGTATTAGAATATTTTGAAGCTCCGCAGTTTAAGTCGGATTTTATACTCAAACCAAAGTCATATTATTGCTCCTAAGTACTTCGCTCTACACATCCGCGATAATTATCAATGAAATGTTGGCTCTGAAACTTAGAGTGCCTACAACGTTTATAGGAAGGTAAATCTCAACGGCTACAGGAGTGATAAGAAATCGGGACATTGTTTCTTTATTTTTTTTTTCGTTTACTTTGTGTCCTAACCAGCTTATTTTTACAATTTATCATCGGTTTATTTTCACTCGCTCGGCGATAAGTTTCATAATATATCCCAGTCTAGACTCAATTTGATATCGTATAGATTGTACGTAACATAAGTAAATACATGTATAACTATATATATATATTTCTTTTTTAATTTACTTTTAGATTCGAAGTTAATTTATGCGCTTTAGTGAGCTTACTGGTCTCGTTTCACGTTTGCTATTACCCAGTGGAAAATTATTGGCATCAACGTAGTAGGATTTAAGCCGAGTCAATAAAATTATAATTACAGTTGCGGCAAATGTGGATTACCATTTTAGGGAAAAACCGTTAAATCAAATTGGGTAGATACCTAGTCTATTGGTATTAAATTTAGCAAAGATAGCTTTATATAACTTGAAGCTTTCAACGTACGTATATACCTCAGGTCAGGCTATGCACTTTGAGGACAACGGCCTGTCTGTGTTATTTATACACCGTATCGTCTTCAGATCGATATATGTACTTGTATTGATCGATTACTCGATTACGTCGACAGTTTCAGAATTTAATTAATTATTGGCACCTGCACAAAACACTGATTGTGAGAGATGGGAGTAAACGAGAAAAGAAAACATGAAACCTTTTTCAACCTTAATTAAAAACACGAAATCTAATTAGAATGTATATTTCGGTCTTCCCATAAGAGCCAATCTCGTCTTTGAGCTTTTACGGTGAAAGCGTACGATTTACTTTATATTTTTTTTTATTTCAGTACATTCCTTGCCCAACCTCACAGTACTCTCGCTTTCCGGATGCAGTAAAGTTACGGATGATGGTGTGGAACTAATAGCCGAGAATTTGCCAAGACTTCGTTCTTTGGACTTGAGTTGGTGTCCTAGGATAACAGATGCGTCTTTGGAATGTATCGCCTGTGATTTAAACCACTTGGAAGAGCTAACATTAGACAGGTATATGACCAAAAGTAAAAAAATTGTTAATATGCATTAAGACAAAAAAAAAAAATACATATTTTCGTAAAATTTGAGGCCTTAAAAAATTTTTGATGTTTTTGAAACAACTCGCGTAGGAATCTGATAAACGTTTCCTGGCACGTATAATAAGCGGATGGATAATATCTCATTTTGTTGACAACTCCAAGTCTTGTTAATAAACACATTCTTGTTGAAAGTCTATTTATAAACGTTCTTATAAGTTGAGCTATACAGGTAACGTACATAATATAGGTACATGTACTTATACTTGTCATCAGTCTGGCAGCTGCAGAAAATTTTTTAGTGACATTGGCAATGCTATAGAAATGATCTAATCCCTGTAATTATAACAATCTTTCTTATAATGATACTTCGCATTCAATTAGATGTTCAACGAACGAGTTTACTTTATTTTTATCATACTCGACAATCTGCAGTTATACATTTTTTAACGCAATATTCAGCTATTTCGAGACAACTTGGATATATACCTTTACCTATATGTGTTTACTAGTTGGCACATTTTATGATTCTGTATAGTCTTTGCATGTACATATAACACACGCTTTACTCCACAAATACATGAACGGTTGAATTTCAAGCTGGTCGTGAAGATACCCGTGTCAATATTTTCAAACCAATTACTTGAGTAATTGTAGAAACAAGAAAAACATCTGTACCACTTATTACTGGAAACAAAACCAAAAAAAAAAAAAAAGAAATGAATAATTAATATAAGATAACATTTTTTTCAGATGCGTTAACGTGACTGACATCGGTGTTGGGTATATATCCACCATGGGTTCTCTAAGTGCGTTATTTTTGAGGTGGTGTTTGCAGCTAAGAGATTTTGGACTACAGCATTTGTGCAGCATGAGATCTTTGCAAGTGCTTTCTGTCGCAGGTACGTCTTTCTTGGTGTTTTTTTTCTTCTTACTTACTTTTAATAATAAAACCGCGCGTAGTATTTGCATAACTGTGTCAACATCGGCTGTATGTATTTTTGCGAGTAAATTGCGTAATAATTTTCTAAGTATATTCAGTCGTTCTATGCCGAACAAAATACAACTTTGAATTCTTCTACAGTTTGATAAAATCAAAATACAAGAATATATTTGTTCATACGTTATTTTTTAATCATATAATTCATTTTTCTTTTTATTTCAAAACAGGATGTCCACTATTAACTAGCAGTGGTTTGTCGAGCCTCATCCAATTGCGACATCTTCACGAATTAGAACTAACAAACTGCCCAGGGACTTCACGTGAGCTATTTGACTATTTGCGGGAGCATCTCCCGCGTTGCCTGATTATTGAGTGAACGCGAATAAATTAAATATTTCTGTATACGTTGATCTACATATGAAGCAAAACAAAACGAAATTGCAAAAAAAAAAAGAAGGTGAGTTACTGAAAATTCATTCAATGTTTACGTTCGAATGTTATACATAAATATTGTATACTTTAATTTTAATATAAATATCAGTCATTATAATTATATGAATGTCGCATATTAATCATGGCACTCTATTTAGAAGAAAAAAAAACAGTGATTTTTAATTGTCGGTATTTCGACAAAATTGAGGTACGATATAATTATCCGACTCAACTGACTTCTCTCAAAGCAATATATGTAAGAGTTTGAATATGGACAAAGAGTGCTAAATATCTAATGACAAAAGTTCGAAACCATTCAATAGATGAAAAAAAAACAAAGCAAAATAATATTTAACGATGTACAAATAAAAATCTAACAAAATAATGGTTCCGAGATTAGCTTGCCCGTTTGATAAAGCTTTTCAATTATAACTAACAGTTGCTATAATTTGTTATTGAAAAGTAACGAATATGAAGTTTGATGATACTCAAATTGTTGCGTCGTTTTGAACGCAATAAAAATAATAAAAATAAATAAAAGGTACATCACGTATACGATGTACGAACTACAGAGTTGCAATTGATTTATATAATTTTGCAGGCATCCAGCACTCTTTTACTACACTCTTACAAATTATACTAATTTAGGTGTCCCTTGGCAGTGCAAAATATAAGAGATTAATGCGAAGTTTATTGCATGATTTTCATCGGGCGATATTCGTGTCAGTACATAAATTTATAAAACATACATATTTGTTATTGATATTCCTGATCAAATAATTGCCTCCTGTAAATCGTGTGTCAAGTGAATATTGCAGAAATAAGAGACACAAACAGATACTGTGATAGATGATATAACAAAAAACTAACAAACAAAAACCAAAAAAAAAAATAAATAAATAACGGATTGATTGAAATTATTGCGATGCCAAGTTTTACCTGCTCTAATATATATTTATCACATAGAAAGGAAGTTAAAACCAAAAATGCATCACCTTAGAAAGCTATCTAGCAGGCACAATGTTGAGACAAAAGAAATAAGAAAAATATGAATCATTCCAAAAAACGCGTTAATAAATGCCCTTCAACCCAAAAATTGAAAATCTAAGTCACGAAATTGGTTCTTAAGCATAAAAAGTCATCAAGTGTAGAATTGTTTGTTACAAAGGAAGAATGACTTTCTATGCCTAATACTCAACTAACGTTTACTCTCGCGTAACTGTATCTTTTAGTTTTAAGGTCTCCCCAGCCCACTATGTTGGAAAAAAATCAACTTTTTAATCAGCATCGATTACTTGAAATATTATGTTGTCGATGAAAACTGTTCAGTGTGATGAAGATTGTTAATAATAATTTAATTCATACATATATACATATTATTGATTCAATAAATTAAATGTTAATTATAATAAACGGAACTTACGAACGGAGGAAAGTGCTCAGGCAATAGTGATACTAAAGTAACGGGTAATACTCAAAAAAGAACAAACTGCGAGAAGAATTTTCCATGTTATAAATTTATTTTTAAGTGTTTTGTTTAACGTGGTTGGAAATGTTGATTGCATTAGCGAATAGGTAATGATTATTTTCACTAAAACTCTACTTGAAGTCTTCTATGCATGTATAAGTATACGTGTACTAACAAGTTATATGGAATTTTTCATAATTGTCACGACCCTCGAGTAATACGGTAATTAATGAGTAAATATTGTTTAATTAAGGGGTTTCATCGATAAAGTGAGTGGAAAAAGTTTTGTGAAAAAAATGAGACATAAATAAATGTAGGATAGGCATTAGAAAAGTTAATGTTTGCATACTGAGAATATTTTTCGCGAGGGAATACAGGATTAAGAGAAAAAACAGGAACATTGTATATACTATACAAAATATTATTAAATTAGTGATTTATTCGAAAAACGGTAACATTGTGTATGGTGTTAATTTTTAATGTTTTGCTGATAGGGTAACTAGACTAAGAATTAATAAAAAATCTAAAAACAATAGAGTGCGATAATAAGTGAAATAAAAGTTATGTACAAATCTCATCGCCTCGTACTATTCAAAGACATTTATTCATTTATCTTCAAATCACTCTCATGAATTCAGGTATTCTCCCACCAGGTAAGCAGACCAAGTCCTGGTTCATCTATCGCAGCCTGTTGACAAAAAATTCGTGCTCAACAACCAAATTCAGGCACAACATTTCATGCATTTCAGGCATCATTATGCTTACTCCTAGAGTGTAAGGAGAGGTGAGAGTAGCTTCAGATTTCTCAATAGCTTCAGTATTGATAGCTGGGCTAACGGGCGATGTTTCAACAAAAGTTTCGTTCACTACTCTGAATCGTATGCTTTCACCTGAAAGCAAATTAATATAAACTGTACCAGTTTTATTGGCATATGGAAAGATGTAACTTACCAGCATCCATGAATAGATCATGCTTCTCTCCATCTCCAGTATCGTATTCCCAAACCCATGCTTGTTCGGTTTGATCAAATCTCGAAGGATGTTGTAATTTATGAGGTGGAATAATTATGTCTTCAAAGAACCCTAGAGTGACTAGAAAGGAAGATTATTGCTTAGATAACTTGAGGTATTTGAGTGATGAATTCTGATCCACAGAAAGACTGGTAGAAAATTTACCATGCACACCATCTGCACTGCAGCTCCGAATTTTCCCAACAATAATTTCTTCCACGAATGGTCTGAACACAATGAAGCGAAAGACTACTTTTGTGTGGGAGGATCCATCCCCAGGAAATATGTATGAATCCTCTATGTTCGTTATGTCATGCAAGGCGATACATAGACCAACATTGTGGTAAACCTAAAATATGAAATTAAAATATTCTTCACTGATAACATTGATTTCAGTGTTAACCAAGTTAAGTATGCACCTTGTTAGCTAGCTTTCTATTCAGCTCATCGGCAATTGCATCGTTTAATTTACGTTGAAACATCCAAGGTCGAATTCGTACGTTGTCTTCGAATTCTGCGAGTACAAACATTTTATCAATCTGGATGACAACAACCAGTTTTCGTTTTGATGTATGTAATCACCGGGTATTTTCACACATGCTGACAAATCAACAGATCGCCATCGGGACGCGCTCCAACGCGCTCTGCGCCCTGCGTGAATTAGAATTCAGACCGGCACATGAACACCCTGTGGCTGTCTAGTGAACTAAAAAGCGTTCTTCGCATTTCCACTCAACTTTGAAGTGAGCAACAATTTACAAGTAACAAACGGCTGAACGCGCGGTCGCCTGTTTTCAAATTCCTACAGCCATTGAGTAACTATACTTCGTACACTATAGTTACTCAATGCTACAGCTAACAGCTTTTATATCTAATATCCATTTGAATGATATAACAGAGTTTTGTGGTGTTAGTTAATTTATTTAACGGAAATAAATATAACAGAATAATTTGGACATTCATTCAAAGTGCATAAATATCATCGTCTGTGTTTTTTGTGTTTTTTGTGATCTTTATGTTTGTGTTTTTTCTTCTCCTTTTTAGACTTTTTCTCTTTTTTCTTTTCGACCCATTCACCCTGCACGGAAGGAATGGGGTGTGCGACCGGAACTACGATACTTTTAAAGACGTGTTTTTGAGTTTGTGTTTGCTGTCCCGTATCTGATGGTATATTCTCGATAGTTTTTTGTGTTTTTGTCGGAAGTACTGGACCATACATATCAGGCAATATTTCCAAATCAGGGTCGGCTTTTAGCCCAAATAATCTTTGCGAGTCACTCGCATTGTCAGAGCCATCGTTATTTTGGCTAGAAGCAGCAGGTTTCGATGTTGTATCACTCTTTGGATTAGAATTTTTCGTTTCGATGAAATTGATTTTGTTATTTGTCGCAGCTACTTGGTTCAAGCTGTCCAAATCTAAGTTAGCAAAAATCCCACGAGGCGGGGAAGTATTTCTTTGTGTGTTTAATGCGCCGGGGTTCTGACCAATTAAAACAGACTTCAACTTCTCATCATCCAGTTCCTCTTCCCTTTCAGAATCAGAATCTTCGCTACTGCTTAAGAATATTGCCTTGAAAAGGTCTCTTTTTTCATCAACTTTATTCACAAGAGTCTTCTTCAAATCCACCTGCTCGGTTGATGCGCTATATGGACTTGGTAAACCTCTACCATGCTCTGACTCTAAAGCGGATTCGATGGATTTTTCAGTGTTGTCTACTGTTCCTTTCACATGCAAGATATTGTCAGTGGATTCAGAACCACCTTTCGATGAAATAGAGTCACTGTTTACTTCATCAGTTGCAGGTACTCCCAAAACATTGACATTTTTTCCGAAAATTCTCTCGTACTTCACTTCAAAGTTACGTTCCTTGGCTGAAACTTTATCTTTGTCAGCATTGTCGCACAAAAGCATAGCAGACACACTGATTAGCTGATTACTCAAAGATTTGTAGGGGTGGGAAGACCCCTTTGTTGGCCCTTCTTGAACTGATCTACTATTCAAATTCTCTGATTTGATCCTCACAGCGACATCAGTTGCACTTTGGAATGTGGAACTATTATGCACCGATTCTTCAAGGTAATCAAATACAGAAAATTTGGATTTCTTGTCTGTTTCTGGTTGTGCACAGCCAGTTCTGGGCTCAGCAATGTTAAATCTTTTGCACAAAATACTAGCTGGCTGCCATTCAAATCTTTGTCGTGTCAATTTGCCAAACATCTTTTTTGTCGCAGCATCTCTAAGTTGAAAGTCAGCATCTGGAGTTTTTTCCACAACACTTAATGGGTGTAAATCATCCTGGTTTTTACCACTAACAAATCGATCGCCCATACTTCCTGTTAAAGGTTTATAGAGCCTTGCAGCTTGCTCAAATTCTACCCTTTCGTGGTCTTGTTCCCACTCGGTCATTGACAAGGGTTGTATACTTTTGAGCTTACTTTTATCGCCTGATTTTGAAAATTCCAAAAACTGTTCATATCGCTTTTGTTTGTCAGGATTTGCAATGAATGGTCTGAAGGTTGTATCTCCGGAATTATCATGAGGTACTTCTGATTCTGAATGTGGGATCTTGGTTATTATAAGAATCTCTGAACTATCGGGGGTTGATGTTTCGATTGAAACATCCTGTGTGGATTTGTTATCCGCTTTTTCAGTTAGACTTAAATTCTCTACACTACCTTTAACAAAACTTTTGGCGCTTAATTTTTCGAGCCAAGAATGTTTCGAAGCTTTTGAATCATCAGTGTGACTGCAATTATTCAATGACGTTTCGTGGTTTTTAGCTGTCTGTTCTCTACCATGCAAGTTCAGTGTTTTTGTAATAATATTCGATATGACGGAAGGTTTTTTATAAGGTAATTGGATATTCACATCACTTTCACTACTTGAAACATCTGAGGCAGGCAAAACGGACTTCAAACGGCTATCCCCAACAAGTTTTTGAATATTTGTAGACTCTGTTTTGTTATGGTTGGATAAAATCAGTGCAATAGGATTCGGATCGTTGATTATTCTTGCCCTGTCTTCCGCTCTCAGGTCATGTCTAGCAAGTCCTTTTCGTCTAGCAATCTCCAGACTTGTCGATTCAGCAGTTGGTTCAAATCTGCTTTTTCTGGTTATATGAACAGGTTCGAAACCTTTTGGTAATTCTGGGGGTTTGAAAATATTTCTAGTTTCCACCTGATTCTTTGCTGGTACAAAACCTTCTATACACTTATTCTGAGATGTTCCGGGTTTTTCATTTGACCATCTGGACTTATGCACAGCTTTTGGTTCTAGAGTAAAATCGTATTGGGACATATCATCCCTTGAATAAATGTCTTCATCTTCTGCTTCGAATGCACCCACCCCAAACGCCTGTCCACGAATGGAAAGCTTCTTATTTTTTTCCTGCAGTTTAAATGTCGCTGGTTCAAACAAGGTAACATGCTGCGAAAGTATCGGTCTTTTGTCCAATCCGCTGTAGCCAATTCCAAAGCAATTATCCTTTGGGTTGCACCTGATTCAAAAATGAAAAACAATAAATATTGAATAGTATTTCTAAGAATCCATATGATATAGATCTATTGATTGTTGAGGTCAGGGCTATACCTGAATGGTTCATAATCATCAGGGGCAAAAGTAATTTGGCTATCTTCGTTATCTGATTCGGCAGAATCGGTTTCCATTGCTTCCCCATGTTGAGGTGGCAATGGGCAGCTATAAACCTTCATTTTATCATTTTGTTGTTTAACCTTGGACTTTTCTTTTTTTGAGAGACGAGGCCCAACACCTTGGCCAGGCTTCCAACCCATCTGTTTTAGCAATTTGATTCCAACTGTGTCTCTAGAACAAGTAATTTCTGAGTTGTATCTTATCTTTTATTCATCCATTAAATGCTGTCGAGAGATTGAATGAATTAAATTGTTTTTCTTACCTCACAGGCTTTAAGAGCTCTCGCAAGACTGGAGTTCCAGGTATAGGTCCATCCCCGACATATTTGGCCCTTTCTCTTTTGTTTCCCTTTTTTTCATGGTCAGTATAATCTGCGGTTGCACGTATGGCGGTTGGTGCAATTCCGAACTCTCCCATATCCTCATCGTCCATGAAGTCCTGCGGTCTTTGTGCTCTGCTCTCGGCCTTACTGCTTCGCGAAGATTTAAATTGCTGAGGTCTCCAACCATCGCGGGTACCAACAGAATTAAAATACCCAGCTGAAAATCCTCCCGTAAATGCACCATGAAATCTGCGCCGCCCTTGCTCATCACAGGCATATTGATCTTCGATGGTCACCGGTTTTTTCCGGGGTAAATTATCTGTGAAAGTAATTTAGGATAGTCAAATTACGTGCAATGGTGACCAAATGTGTGTGAGTGTTTCGGCAATACCACACAGTGAGAGAATGAGATATGTGCTTGCATATCTACAAAACAGGGTATAACTACAAGGGAAATTTGAGAATACGCATGGTGAATAATATAAAGCAATCCAACTCATGTAGCAGACCAGATCACAATATTTAAGTTCAACATACCTTCGTCCAAGGGATCTAGTGCTGTCCCGAATTTCACGTAATGCTCATCATCCGACTCAGCCATCGTGTGAGTTTTTATTTAATCAATTAACATCGGGCTCTAAAAACACTTACGGTATACCGTATAATTTGCAACGTATAACACCGCTGAATTGGGGGTTAAGTATTCTTTGTACGTTGACTGAAGAAACGCTTTCTATGTATGCTCTGATGCATCGTGTTTGATGTATAGTTTGAAAATTGGATTTTGGCCATTTATCAATTGTTTTATGTAATTTGTAATATGTATATACTTTTGAAAGATCACTTGCGTCGTAATTGTTCTACGCAGTATTGCGGAAACGCTGAAGCGAATCACATGATTATTGATAAAAGTTTCATACGAGCGAAAATAGAATTGAGAATTTGAAAACCGTGCTACGTGAAGTGGGTAGTAAGAAAAAAGATGGCACCGTACTCTTCGTTGGTGAATATCTCCAGTCTTCGAAGGATTGTTTCAATACAAAGTAAGTAATAAACTGCAAAGCATATTCGTGGATTTTCTGAAGTGATAGCTATTTTAGCGTGACAGTTTGACGTATCAACATATCCCTCGGTCTTCCGTGTATAACTGTGTGTTTGACACATTGTTGACTTTATATTGTTGAAGTTTGGTGCCTGTGTAACGCAGCATAACCTCGAATATGTCTGAGGAGATAATCGAGAAACCGAATGAAAACGATAAACCCAGTGAATTAATAAAAAAATTGATCAGCTTGTGGAACAATGAGAATATTGATGATGCGCTGATCCTTATCAACGACGCGCGGTTTTCGGCTGCTCTTGAGTATTGTTCATGGGATCTGATTCCAATAGTTTCCGGACATCTAAACAGTTACAATATCAAAAACAAGCCGGAATTATTTCAATGCTACGTAACTGTGCTCGAATATATTGCCAGTCACTGCGATCCAGCAGAAACACTCCTGGAATTCATCGAACAAGCAGAGTGTCCGGATAACGATACCAAGTTCTGCACTATCCTCAAACCAATCGTGACATGTGTGAAGAGGCTGAAAGGATCAAGGGGTAGATCTCTGGAGTGGTGTATCGACACAATAAAATCTCATGTCAGCGAATTGCCAGTCCCTGAAAATCAAAAGCTAGAAGGAGACGAAATTGTTCTTCTAGACACTGATCCAGCTGTGTTTAGAATCGTCAATGTTTATCAAGCAATTCTACCATTTTTGAAATCATTTATCTCTGAAGTATCTCTCTTACATGGTCAAATTGTTCTAACTAATCAAAGAGAACTCCTTTTGAGTTTTATGATCTCTTTGCTTGGCAAACCATTTTGCTACTTAGAATTTGAAGATCGAAAAAGCCTGAGGAGAGTGCTTGCAGATGATATACTCAAATGCATAACTCATTTGACTGGAAATGTGTTCCGGTTCTTCGAATATGTAGAAAAAAGAATAATGCAAGTATCCAGCCTACAATCACTTGAAGAAGACTCTACGGAAAGAGACTATTCTTCTGGCAAAAAAGCACATCATCCCACAGATTTATTTGCTTCTACGGACATGATTTCTGATTTAGCATACGCTAATTTTTATTACCTTATTCTTGGAAGTGATCTACAATTGACATTGGGTCCTTGTGTGTATCATCCACATTATGTGCTTCAAAATTGCCTTTATTTGTCATCCTGTTTGTTGGAAAAGCCAGAATATTTATTGATCTTCAAAGGCCTAGCGCTTATAAAGGCAGCTCTTGTTAGGATAGATCCTTTTTCGGTTGATACAGATGCCTTGGAGTTAAAAATCTACTTGAAGTTCATCGAAAATTTGAGCCAAGTTATGATTTACTGTGATGTTCGTGATCAGAGAGAGAGTTCTTTTGAGGTTTTCAAGCTTTATCTCAAAATATTCACCATGGAAGCCAAATATTTGTTCATATTACATTTGTATGATGTTTTCAATCACTCAGGACTTCGCAGCTGCCTTACAAGTATTGTAAAAGATTCTGTAATAAAATGTCTGGAATCTGATCCAGTAGATAAAAGTTTTACAGGCAAACATATCTATGCTTTATTGGTGAAAGCCTGTAAGATGCCTTTTTTGAGTTCATCAGACTTAGTAGAGATTTCGGACGAGATAATTGGAAGTTTGAATTTTATTAGATTCCTAGTAATTCGCGATAACACAAATGTAACTGGCATTTGGAATTATGTAGCAAAGCTTGAAACAGATTTTATACACCCCCTTCGCGAAGGATTAAATATGTCTCGGGCTCATTACCAACTTAAGATAAAAGATTTAGAAGCACAAGATAAATTAGATAGATCCAAAACCCAGAATGAAGCCAGCAAATCCAATGACAAAATTAGTTTTTCAGTAGGAGGCAAAACTCTGCCAACTATGCCGACTAAAGAAAAAATTAACTTTTGTTCACAAGCTATCAATGCCTTTGATGTAATGGAGAGCATTTTGATTAGGGTGAATGAATGCATTGAACACTGTCCGTTGAAATAAACATCAATTTTTCGGAATTGTATAGTTACTAGATGTAAGTCTATGTATATTTCTAAATTTATGTGCATACGTTTTTATTCATGTTAATTGTAAGGGATAGGTGATTGTTCATTTTCTGCACATGATGTACTGTATTCGAGTTATTTCTCAGATATCACTTGTCAATATACCTGTAAATTTTGTATTTTTCAATAAACTGTGTGACATATTATTGAATTCACGTTCAATTATTTTTACTAACCTTATCCAGTATCAATTGACTGCTGGAATATTTGCAAACAAAACGATGATGCTGTAGCCCATACTGATTAATAGTTCATTAGGTTTCAGAGGCTTCTGGACTTCAAAAGCCTTGCAAATCGACCAAGCGCAGAACGCTGCAGCACATGATGCAGAGTCAGAATTATCAGCCAATGAAAGCGATGGGGAATATGAAAAAAATATTAAAACCAAGATCCTTACTGCCGCCATGGCTTTCGTACCGGACCTTGGATGGAGCAAGCGGGCTATCAGCGCTGGTAAATTCAAACAATAAAAATGGAAAATTGAAATAGGTGTAGACATATCCATAATTTTTCAAGGTGCCGAGTCTATTGGTTATCCTGGGGTGATTCACGGCATGTTTCCAAATGGCGAAGCAGATTTGGTTCAGCATTTTTATTCCACATGCAACAAAAACCTTGCTCAGCAGCTCAAAGCCGAAGCACTAGCAATCAAAGAAGATTCTTCAAAAGCAAAAAAGTCCCCTGACCTATACGTGAAAGATGCTTTAGAAACAAGGCTCCGAATGTTAGTGCCATATAAAAAAACTTGGCCCCAGGCTATGGGTTTAATGGCATTGCCGCCAAGTGTTCCAACAGCCTTAGCAAATTTATTGACGCTAGTTGATGATATCTGTTACTATGCTGGAGATAGATCCGTGGATGTAAGTGTTCGAAATTACTTACTATTTGAAAAAGTAATACCAATAAATTATTTTTTTTTTAGTTCAACTGGTACACGAGGAGAGTAATTTTAGCTGGAATTTATAAGGCAACAGAACTGTACATGTTGCAAGACAACAGTCCTGATCATCAGCAAACTTGGCAGTTCTTGCAAAGGCGTATCGAAGATGCAGCACAGCTCCATCGAATCTTATCAACAGCACCTGGTCCACCCGATTTGAATCAAGCAACAGAAGCTGCGACTGCTGCATTTGTCACGGTAATCTAAATGCGACGTTTTTAAAAAAAATTATTTTTTGCAGCTTAATATTTTAACAATTTCTTTCTCTCTTCAAATTGCCAGGCACGAAATATACTCGGGCTTAATTGGAACAGATAGGACCTATTTGCATAAGTATTAGTGGAGCCAAAATATGTAATGTACATAAATTATTAAAAACAGTAATTAAAATATTCCTGTCGTCACACAAATAATGAAATATCATGATTTGACTCCCTTAATATTCCACCTTTCTTGTCAAAGGATATCGTGTGCTAACGGTTCTTGTATTCAATAAGTCCACACTCAGAGTTTGTAAATATCTTTTATTTTACACGCAACAAATATACGGCAATTTTAATATTCCGTACCATAAAAAATCGAAGACATATATATCAACGTACGGATACAAATAATCACATTTTGTATTTGAACATCATTTAGAATATTATGGTGAATTATTGCTTTGGATAACCGGCACTATGTATTTCCTTTGGGAATCATAATTATTGTCATAGGTAATTATTTCGAAGTTCTATTGATAATATTTATAATTATAGCATATTCACACTTATTTCTCCAAGTATTGCTATTTCTCAACCGGAACTACGCGTCGTGAGAATTAGGAAATTACAATAAATAGGTATGGAATAAACGTAATAGTAACAACAATGTA
Organism: Athalia cordata; assembly: GCA_963932425.1. Lineage (NCBI taxonomy): Eukaryota > Metazoa > Arthropoda > Insecta > Hymenoptera > Athaliidae > Athalia > Athalia cordata. Next base: position 28,715,617 of record OZ010626.1, on the reverse strand, counting down.
CGTACATACTTATTCGTAGAGGTGAAAAACCAAAATTTAGCACCAAATTTACATATTCACCGAGATTCCACATCAAATTTAGATCTGCCAATATGAATTCTTATAAAAATATTCAAGTCCCTAATTTGCTGTCGATTGTTTGAACGACAAATCTTTTCATAACAGTTACATCACTCTTACTACCTCATAATTAATCTTGAATTTACTTATTGAGAATTGGGGATTCACAATAGTTTTCTGTACACGCTCTTCCACGACTAGTAAGTTTTCATTTATTACTCCACATTCAACTCATCAACGATTTTCAGTCTTAGATTAAATTAAAAACAAATTTATATAATAGATAATAATCGAACTACTTTTTTTTAAATTTTTTTTACCAATGCGTATTATTTGATTGATTTTGAGATTTTATTCAGATTCCTATAAATAACTATTTACAATTAATTTTTTCACATTGTTGCTGCCCGAGCACAAAAATATTTTATTTTTAGTATTTCTTCATTTACCATGAGATAATATGTAAATAGTTTTGTAAAATAGACAGTTAATCGAAAAAATTTATCCAGCATTAAAATCGTTGCTTTAAATAAAGCATAATTAATTAACAAATGAAATTATAACACGTTTCTTTTAAATTTTTTGTCTTCTCGTTTTTTCATTAGGGTATATACATATTGTATGTATATTATATAAAAGCTAAATTGAAAAATAACGGAATACAAACATATGTAAGTAGCTATACGGATGGTTGTACTCCAATTACCAAAGGCACTGTATTGTTGTTCACGCTAGATGATCATTTATAATTTTTTAATAATGAGCCTCTTCTATATATTCTCTAATAGGATCAGGCAAAGGTAGTTTATCGATATTATCAACTCTGGTGTTTTGTCGGATTACAAAACGACAGAGGTATTGTAAACTTCTGACTTGAGTAAATCGACTAACTGGCTTTGTCAATCTAACTGGAAAAGCTGGATGACCAGGATATCTTGGACGAGAATAACAATAAACAGCTGACTGGCTAAAACTCATAGAGTGATTTATCAATGCCACTACCGAAGAGAATCGTTCGCACTCTGGATGGTAATATAATGAAAATAAACCACCGCTGTGTTCTACTCTTGTGTGAAGCAGTTTCCCTGAAGATTTGAAACTCAGAGTCAACAGATACCTAGATAAGGAGTAATTGTTAGTTTGTGTTATCATTGTTATCTTATGCGTATTTCAAGAAAAATCATCTGCTATAAATTCCAGATAAAATATGTCTAGTGGAGGATTCATATCAGAGTTAATTGTCACATAATGACTAATGCCATGACTAACTGTGATACACCCACACATTGCTGTCAGAAAGAAAAGTTACGTTTGAAAGAAAACAATAAGATTTTAACATAAAAGTATCATAAAAATCGTGATCAAGATATCGGAAAAATCAAAAAGAAAAATTTCAAGTAAAAGGCAAAATAGGGCTGGATGTTTTCACATCTACATCAAAAACCCTAGTATACATATGTTATAGACATGCTTACTTGTCAGCAGAGGAATCTCGTACTAGAAATGCTCCATCGGGTTCATTAGCAAGTTTGGTATCTGCCTCATCTCTAGAAATTGGTCCCCAATACCATCCGTACTTACTGAGCTTGAGCAGCTCTTCTGTTAAATTGAACTTTTTTTCATTTTTGCTCTCTGAATCTGGGTTTGTTCCCTCAGTTTCTCTCGAACTACTAGCCTGTGCTTGTGGCTCTGCCACATTACCGACACCTGATGATATGTACTCAGGTTTTTGCAGCCTGTTTTTTTCATCAATTGAAGTATTTTGTGAAATATTTTGAGCATGCTGCAAGTAGCCATTCACTGGGCCTGTACCATTTTGTGTAATGCTTGAGTCCAGCTCTTTCTCTTGTAATAGTACAATTGGCAACTGTGTCGGAGTTAGTTTAAAGGTATCGCTGAGACTGTACGATGGACTGGATGGTTCGATTGCTTTGATCTACAATAATTATGGATTAGTGTAAGAGATATGCTAAGAGCTATATTTGAAAACATGGTTCTGTATTGGGTTGATAGTTGCCTGTACCTTTTGCTTTGATTTACAAAGTGTCAGATCTCTGATGTGTAAGCGCTTTTTAATATTCCTAAAAAATCCGTTTTGTTTATCCTTGTTGGTTTCATTGTATTTTATGTCTTTAAAGGTTCTGTCTGGCTCACAGGGAGACGAAGACGTCATTCTGTTTGGACCTGATTCACTTGTAAAGTCGCGGTCTTCTAGGCTTACATTTTCTAATATATTATCACCATCGTTTGACGCAGTTTCGGCGCAAATTGAGCTTCCAGATTTCTTTTGAAAAGTATTTTTCAAGTAACTTAGACTCAATTTACGGACTTTCTTTTTCTCATCGCATACACCACTAGTACTAGCAGCCATCGTAGGCGATGATAATAATGTTATCCGAGTTTAAAGATCACTTGATTTTAATACTCTCATTTTTTTTGCTAACTTAGCATGGTCGATGTCTGCTAGTTCCTTCTTTCTATCGCATCAGATTACGCTTTTCTAATAAATCACATTTGCGGTGTCCACCGTATCCCATTACCCAAATAAATAACACGATAAACACAAACCGTAGTCGCAGACGGAATGCTACTAAAGGAACAACTCTGAAGTTGCAGTAATTTGGTGACTGACCCACCAATCAATTATTTATACTTGCATAGTTAGGCGTCAGAAAATAATGGGTAGGACACCTAACGGCATTGTTGTAAGATTACGGATGGCAACAATGGTACTTACGAGGAATTTTAAAATCATGTGAACGCCAGGAAGGAATGCTTATCGCGATCTACTCGGTAAGTCTTCGAACTAAGCACCGATCTCAAGTCTGGGAGAAAACAGTAGACAGTCGGAGTACAACATGGCGGCAGTTCTGTGTCATGTTCTCGCGACGTTCCTTATTATTTTCTCAAATATTTAGTTTATTTCGAAAGTATTAATGAAATCGAAGTGTGAAAATTATGCTTTATCGTGTTGTGTAAAGTGTTAGTGTAAATCCTGCGAAAATGTCTACCCGTTCGCAGCTAACAAAGGATTTAAATGGTAAGTACTAATTCGTATGTTTACGTTTAGAAATTTTTGCAAAGTGGTCGAATCTCAATTTTAAATTTCTGTACCCATTTATTTCTCTTATCTATTTTCAAAAGCCATTTGATAAGTATTTAAAAATTACAACTATTGCCTGTCTGAGCTTTACTCGTCACGTCATGTAGAAATTCCCTCAGACGAACATACTAAGAGGTGTCAAATCTGCCAAAATTTGCCTACATGTATTTTTCATTTTGGTACGAGTTTTTATCAAATCTCTATGAATTTCTGAACGAAAGGTTTATGGAACATCGTTAAAATTATAATTTCAACGACTTATCAATTGCTATCAGATTACGGTTTATCAATGTCAAACGATCAGATTTTTATAATCAATTCTGCCATTTACCCGTAATTATTACACAGTATTTGAATTAGAGTTGTAATTATTATTTATCGATAAAAGTGTAAATTTACACCACTTAACGCAAATTAGTGTTTTTTCGTGCGCATGAAAGAATTCAATTGGGACAAGTGACTCATCTGATATTCTCCGTTTCTTTTTTCTCTCTCTCCTCTCTTTTCTTTAGCTTAGTTTTTTTTTTTCTTATTCTTACAAAGAGATTCCCGGTATGCCCCCTTTTCAACGGGCGTATATCGCGTATGTATACGTATACATATATTACCACTTCCTCTCTGATGTTTTTGAAAAAAAAAAAAAAAGGAAAGAATTTATTGTACGTCTTGAGCATTGTCTTTAAAAACTCTTCACCCTCATACAAAAATTAGAATCACTTGAGTGATTGAGTAATATTTCAGAAAAAAAAAAGTCTTCTAAGTAACTCTCTTCAAAGCTTTTAGCGCAGATTTGTTTTCCCTGCACTGTATGATGGTTAACTCGGATGATAATAGCCAGGTTTATATAGTAATCTCTTCACTTCAGATGAAATTGAAACCCGCTCACTTTTTTCTTTCATTAATATTCTGGTACTTTTCAAATCATGAAAAAGAAAAAAGTTGTGCATTCGTTCAATTATCTGCAAAATACATTACAGCTGTTGCTAACGCGAGTGTAAACGTTTTTACATGATTGGTAGATTGATGTCTGTTTTTCTTTTGCAGAATCCGTAAAGGCCTTATTGGGCAAACATGTTAAAATATTGTTGAAGAATGTTGTGAGACTAGAAACGAAACAGGATAAACAAGAAAATCGCGTATTGGTGAGTACCGATTATTTTTTCAATCCTATTCCCATGTATCAGGATCAAATAGTAGTCTGAAAAAAATGAATCGCAGCGAAGAAAAAAAGCGAAAAGCAACTATTCACAAAGTTTGATAAGGATTGGTAACAAAAATTATTGTTTCGATCTCAACTTGTCATCGTGAACTTCTGAAATAGGCTGAAAACTCATCGTATAACCTGTCATTATATTCCACTTACAAAAGAAATCTACCTGTTTGAAAATACTAAAGAAACGGAACGTGAGGTGGAATACATTCACCAAATTATCCCTCACAGTTAGGGTATACATAATTAGTCACTTATACTATACCGACCAGGCAAATGTAAGTAAATAACCAACTAATATCGGCTTTGAAGTTATTCTATAACCGCAGGATAACCATGGCGCTTATTATAGTTAACGATGCGAAGTTCGGATTTTCGGCCTGGTCGCAATAGCAATAAAAGAAGATCATAGAAAAAGGGGCTCGTGTCGTTAAACAGATATGAGAGAATGTCGGCCGAAAAATTATATCAACATTTTGATGGAGGAAACGACCTTATCAAACTATATGATTAAACCGCATATAAACGTTGTCGTTAATTAACCACCTAGCGCCGTTTAGTGGTGAAAAAAAAAAGAATATAATTATTCGCAGCGACAATGCAACTTTGAAATCACAACGTCTATGAATCCAATTGATTACCTTATACGTCAATGTCGCCCTGTTGTAAATGTTTTAGGATATAAATAACTTCAGTTTTCCGTATCTTCATTCAGATGTTCGATACAATCGTGTCTTTAGTTTGTTCGTATTGAACAAAAATGAATTATAGTCACTTATGAACGTGACAGGTATTTAAATGAATCCATAAACCACTATATCAGACGAACAGGATGTATTCCGAGATGGAACTTTTGTTGCCCATTTTTTTTTTTTTTTCTTCAATTTATTTTATTTTCGCTACCTATATCCTTTCCATTTCCTTTCTTCCTTCCGTAAATTATACCGTTGAAAGAAATAAATAAATGATGATACTAATAATAATAATAACAATATTAATGAGATAGAAAGAAAATGCATCACTTTATCGTAATCGTATATATAATAAAATAACTTTGATATTGACTTTGCAAGAATGCGATATAAACTGAATCGTTGTTCATAATTTTTTTTTTCTCGTAACTTCAAACTATGTATATAATATACAATATTGAAAAACACTAAAATAGGTGAAGGTATATAAGCGCAACCTAATTTGGTATATGTATACATCTATATTGGAATTTCATATTCGTTTTAAATGCCACTTCTGCATGTGCTGCAGGTTGTGTGTAATTCTTTTGAAATCTATGGAGCACTTTTTCAAGATGCTACACTAATTCCATGACTATATTCACATATACGTGTAGGTATATATGTATATATACACGGTTGAGAGCCGCAGCTGGAATTGAATCGATAAGTCCTGCAGAATTTCTCTTACCTTTAGTGTAATATCTGTAGATACCGAAGCGATGCTATTGAAAAAATTGAAGAAATGCTTCGTGTTGTCTGTTAATATGTGTGAATTTTAAAACAATTCAGTATATTATGTGCATCCTTTTCAGCTATTTAAATTAAAAAAATGAAAAAAATTGTTCATCGTCTGAAATTACAATCTTTCAATTTCATCTTTAAATTATACGTGATTCTATGCTGATTTACATGATATATGTTGCGTGAAATTTCATTGAAATTTCTTGTTCACCTACAGCTAAAAAGTACATCTAAATATACATTAGGTATGTATATTATATATATACACGATGAATTAATTTGGAACAAAAAGAAAAGAAATAGACTCACTTCGTCGCGTTGCTTTCCCCTTTTGCGTAATTCAACAGCTGTACGCGAGCACAATTGTGATAATATCAGGATTTCTAAACTCTACATATTTTCATTACCGCGAGTGAATGAATAAGACTGAAATTCAAAAAGAAAAAAAATGTAAAAAATCATAATAATAAAAGAAATGAAAAAAAATTCTCCCATCGATTGCCCTACTTCCAACTGATTCTGGCCCAATTTGCCCTCCGGATTTAGAGCATACTTATACATATGTGATATCGTATCATATATGATCGAAATGTGTATAAGGTGCATACATGAATGACGAAGTTTTTACTGCAATGTCGAATACAATAATATATCATACATACATTCCTCCCATTAAAAATGTTATATTATATTGAATATAATAATTTTTTTCCCTTTCTTTTTAAACAGTTTTCGGATAAGATCTCTGATAAGATAATTCATATTCATTCCGATATATGTCTTGTATGTGTGACGCATTCGCGGATAACGGTTCTCCGTGTATTATGGGTATATTCCTTTGTATTTAATTACCATACATTAAATGAATAAATAAAAAAAATAAAAAAAATTGATAGTACAGTTCACTTGTTCAATAGAGGAAACTTTGGTTGTTTAACAGAGGAAACTGTGGGATAAAGAATACTTCCACTAAATTATAATGTAAAAAAGAAATTGAAGAAAAAAAAGATAATATAACGTTGTACAAACAATTATACATGCAAAAAAAGAAACTGCACGATAGTGTTCTGTCTATGTATTTAAACCATACACGCGACTATTTACTCAGCACCAAACATTCCAACTTATAAATTAATCTAATTATCTAAATTAAAAGTTTTTGGTTGTATACCTATGTCAGTATACGTATACTCGCACAGGTATACATACATATAGTATAAGTTTGGTGACAGTTCGATGTGACGTTTAGGGTTCTATAGTGAAACTTATAGATACAGGTAAAGTGCCTCGAGGCGCTTCTGCGATGGTTCAATTGTTCGTAGCTTCCGATGTCTGGTTGTAGAGGACCACGTATAGTATATAATTTGACGATGAAAAATGACACGGTTCGCCCTGATTTCCGTGGGGCGGTAGGTAAATCTTGTAACGTTTAACGGTGTGACAAAATTCATTATAAATTAATTTGTTATACTAACGTCAGTCGGAAAGTCTCTTTAATTTTATTATAACTCTTACATCTCATTGGTATACGGAATACTTTTTCGATATGAATATTAATTGAATATCCCGACTGTGCAGCTGGCAGATAAAATCCATAGGGTAATTGTATGCACACACGCGTCGTACGGAATTTTTTTCTCACTATGATTATTTGCATTCTTTTTTTTTTTTTTTTTCTAATTGAAATCCTCGGGCAAAAAAATTTTCATTACGGCGTATCATATACATATGAATATATAGTTAGGTGATAACGATGGTATTTTCCGTTATACATATTGTATACAAATACGTATATGCTGACCCGCATATAATGTAAAACGGTCGGGTGTGAACATAGCGTATATATAAAAAGCTATTATTGCGACTACCTTACGCTAATGATGTTGAGTATTTTTTTATGTAACTGTTGCTCTTTTGGGACACCGTTCCCAGGTAGTAATGAACTCGTATATCTTTACATCTGCATCCTACTTTCCTGGGCCTCTTTCCCTTGAAACACACGCAGTGTTTCATAGGTAGGTAGGTATAGGTAGGTACATACGTACGTACACAATGCTTATGTGTATGTCCGGTTATTATATTTGTGTTCAAACTTTATGTGGATTCCGAGGTGGATCCTATTCGTTTACTTCACTTGAACCTATGGGACACGTGAGTCAGCTCATCGTACATATGTATACCTATATAGCCGACCGAACGTGAAATGTTTGCCGCAAGCTCAGAATCATTCGAGAGGAAATGCAAGTTTAGTTTTTGTTGAAAAAAAAAATATATGTATATTGAACAAGTAGATAATAAAATAATTGGAAATAAAAAGAGCAGCGGTTTTTTCTTTCGCGCAAATTAGGGTTTCGCGCGGCCTCGTCTTGTTCAGGTGGAAAATCGATCTTCATTTTCCCCGCGGCATTGGATGTTGTTATAGTTATATCACGCTCGACCACCTGAACCATCGAACCGACCTGTACCGCTGTTTATTGTTTAGTTTCAGCCTTTAACGAACCTGCAGAGCAATGTAATGTGGAAATCGATTTTCACGCAAAACGGGGTTGCAGGGTATATGAGAGGAATGATTTCTACCGTTGTGAAACTTACGGAAGAAGTTCGCTTTCTTTTTGTCTTTTCTTTCTGCTAAGATTTTTCAATTTAAGCAAAAAATGACGAAACCGATTCGATAGAAATTTCATTACACATATAACATACCGAATCAGCGCTTTTTTCGCGGCGGAAAAACTGAATCTATATCGCTGCCGCGATTTTCAAAAGCATCCACCATTTGCCGCAATCTGTGCTCTCTTTGTTTGGCTCTGATTGACCAGGGCGAGTGCTTTTTCTCACTTCCTGATCGCTTCGCTAGAACTTGAAACGTTTTATGTAGTTCTTGAAACATGTGCATTAAAATGCAATGTGCATTTGTATTCAGTCGCATGGATTTCTGTGCATGAATGTGGTGTGATCAGTTCAGACTGGATGAATAATCCGGACAATTTTAATGAGTCCGCTGAACAGTCCTATACATATATGTATATTTGGGTATATACATTACGGAAATTCATTTCGTGTAATTTTAATGGTTTTGGAAAATTAATTAACCCTTGCCCCGATAGCTATGTTCATTACTTTTCTATTGAATTTACCGTGGAAAATTCATTGCGCGCGTTTTAATTTATATTAACGTGTATAATTATGTTTTTTTTTTTTTTTCAATCATTACCCGCGCATGTCTAGCGAAAAATTAATCTTCCATTCCAACACCCATTTTCTCCATGTATTTATTGATAAAATATTTCCTTTTTTTTCTTTGAGTTTTAATTAAAACAATTTTTTTTAACATGTTCCCAAATTTGTTTTTGTAATTTTTGTTTTTTTCGGTCGTTCGACACGCATGTGCATTGTTCCATGTATGCATGTACGAAATGAAGTTTCTACTATCCATACCAGTATAGGTACTACACATACATACGAATACGACAAGACCGAGTAGATCGATGCTCGTGTCTCTCCCTCTGTCTGTCTTTCTGAGTATATGTGCAGTGTATGTGGAGAGTGTAAAGGGCGCCGTGTTGTCGCGACGCACGACCTGTATTTTCACTATACATCCAAGTACACCGACAACGCCTATATTGTGCGGCTGTGCTGATGCGGTATAGGTCAATATGCAGCCCAGTAGTCTCTATGCGAAATGAACGAGTCAGCGATCGCTGACTAACTATATGCCTATCACGCGAGAATGCAAAAAAAGCTGATGCCAATATACAACGATCCAGGTATTGTCTTTTATAATTCTACCTCGCGATCTCTACGCGAAGCACGTGCCGCATGTGCTTACAGCTTCAAAAAATAATCGCCTGTTACACGGAACGGAAATATTAACATATTACAAATCACATTGGTCTGGTTTATCGATGAAAATGCGTTTCCAAATTACACATGATTGAAATTTCGGAAAAAAACCAAAATAAATATATAATCAAATTAAACCTTCGTCGGCACACTGGGTCTTTTACGGCACAGTCGAAATTCTGATCCGAAAATGCAGAGGTTGTCGAGGACTTAATTCTTAAACTTTTTAATCTATCGACTGATGGAGATTGTAGCGGACACTTTGTCCAAATTTTATCAGATTTTCAAGCAGCTTGGAATACTTCAAGAACTTCAACTCATTCTGAACTTGCGAAAAACGTGAAAATGAACGTTGCTGCAGACGGAGGGTTAATAATTCGAAGATATGTAGTTGGCACGGGAAGTTATAAAAATCGCACGTTGTCAATTGCAGATGAATCATTATCCCCGTTGCTACTACTACATGTTATACACTACATGCATGTACACGTCTAGCTGTGTACATACGCGAGGTCGAAAACGTATCTGAAAAGGGAATCAAACAAGTGAGCCGGTCAACCAGCGAAGCGCGTTTAACTGCGCCAAGCGGTTTGTAGCCCGGATTCTTTGCCGATATTACGGCGTTCAATCGCCCGAAGCATCTTATGACCCGGTCCGGCTTCCTACTTCTATGTGCGGGTTGTACAGGAATCAAAGTAATCGATTATATAGCGTCTCGGAAACAATTAGCCATGAAGTCAGCTTCTCGTGACAGTCGGAGGAAGAAGGAAAAAGAAGAGAGAAATTATTTTTATTGTCGCGGTTATCGCATATGGTCTGGAACGGTTCATTTATAACACCACTACATGGAATTATGACAATTCATGACGAGACATTTTATTTATAACCATGCATCGTACATCAATTTCCACGTACACAATCGGCTCGTAATTTGTAAGAAAAGTTCGTGACAGAGAAATTGTAATCTGCCGATGGTCGCCTGCACTCAATCATGACTCACCCCATTTATAAATTCAACATTATAGGGTCAAATACATGACTATATAAAATATCTAATAATTTCACGACGCTGTGCTTTCGCTGAGCTTTCGTTTGACGAAAATAGTGTTGTAGACGTACTAATAATTTCACGTGCGTGCTGCGGAATGGTGTGGAGAATATACAGGTTATAATGTGCACGTGTACTTCGGAGAGTACTTAATAAAGTTTTCAGGGTCCGTGCGCGTCGCCCTCAAGGATCGTATAGACCTTTACTCGCCAAATGTACCCCCTTCGTAAAGAGCTACACCGCACCACGGAAGCCCTAGGTGTAAGGTATAAGTATAGCTATTTCCCCCATAAGTACGCACTCTTCAGCAATGTTTCGTTATACCTATATCACCTATTGAAATGTGCAAATAAATGTGTAAACGCGGGGAAGCGACAGGACAGACAGACAGACAGTCAACTGACTCGGATAAGTACGTAGGTATATATAGGTATAATACTGCGGAATATGCGATTTACAGTCTGGCCTGAGAATCACGCCCATGCGAAACCTTTTTATGCGAAAGGTACATACCTATATACAAAGGGTTGAACAAAGAGTCAGACTTGAAAAAAACATTCGGATCAATGAAACTAATGAGAGGTATGATTAAATATGCACGGTCTGCGCTTTTTTTACGCGACTACACTTTTCATTCAATTGTTTTTTTCTTTTTTTTGTTTTACGTTTTCTACACTTCATTATTATTATTATTACTGTTATTATTATTATTATTTAATTTTACCATTACTATGTATAGTATACGGTACATGTAGTAGGTATATAAAAAAATCAGTCAGTCTCTTACGACTAATCCGTGCATAATGTGCGTTTTGCGCAACGAACAAACAGGCCATTGTTTTATGGTAATTCAAGACGGGGCGTGATCGTGAGAGTAGGTATGTAGGCATTAGTTAAACTGCGGAACATCTTGAGAAGGCGGTTTTTTTTTTTTTTTTTTTTTTATTATCAACCGTCAGTAAAATCTTTATTATATACGCATGGAGAAATTTCTCCAGAACTATTACCCATAAAATGAGCAACTTGAAATTATTTATATTTAATATTTATTGATGTTTTTTTCTTCTCGAAATAATAGGATATCTATGATACAATCGTATATATAGTCCATCACACGTCTATGTATGTTGTTAATTTTTTTGTTTTTTGTTTTTCCACAGGTATTTTCACCATGCCGCCTATTCCTCTTAACAGCCAAAGTGCCAACAAGGGTGAGTTTTTTTACAGTCCATAATCCATAGAAATTATGCAATTTACTTATAAGTATAAACCAGTGGTTAATTGGTGTGTAGAATAAAAAGCTTGTAATCAAAACAAGTACCTTTCTCCAATAGATCGACTGCCATTTTCACTATCTAGAGATTACAGCTGTAGAATCGAAAAGAGGAAATCAGTTAAGTTTAACTGTAGGAGACAGAGTTTACAGCTTTACCACTATGGGTGGTGGTGTCGATACCACAGAAGTAGACGCTATGATAGAAGCCTTGCATACTGCGATTCGAAATATTTTTCCGACTGTACCTCTCAAGTAAGTTTTTCGAATCTCGCCAGGCTTACTCGCACTGGGTAACTTTTTTTACCCTAAATTTCGCGAATTTTTTATAGTTACATTATACGAAAAATAGACGTGATACCAGCTAGCAGATTGCAAAGTATAAGAGGGAGCGAGTTAGCGAGAAGTACAGAAGCTACGAGACACACAGGACCGTGTGGTGGATTTTCTACGCAATACGCTTGCATGTGTGATTTACATGGAGTTCCATACAGAGATGAAGTCGCGTGGGTAAGTCGATCAGCTGGAATTTGTCACGGACATTCGTTCAACTCGATTTATTCATTAATTTATGAAGTATGCGGAAGAAAAATGATCAGTGTTGTTTAATTAAAACCTTTTTTTTTTTTTCTTTCTTTTCTCATACGTGCTTTTTCTTACATTAATTTCAGGATGTGGACACCATATACTTATCTCACGATACGAGAGAGCTCAATTTAAGAGATTTTGATCATTTGGAACAGAAAGATTTGGTGCCAATTATTTCAGCATTAGAATACAATACGTGGTTCACTAAGTTAAGAGTATCTCACATTAAGTTGGGTCACGAACCTTTGGAAAGGCTATTGCATGTGATGCGAAGATCATTGTCAATTCAAGAAATTTATTTAGACAATTTAGGAATTAAATGGTTAGTATTTAATAAGAATCGACTCAAAACTTACGGTCTATCGAAGATTCGATTTTCATGGGTTTTGATTTTTCTTTTTTTTTTTTACTTCCAGGGATTTTGCTCACAAGTTATCGATAGCTTTGATATCAAATACCAATACCATGTTGCATACGATTGACTTGTCGAATAATATGATAGAAGATAAAGGTGGGTACAGTATTTTTTTATTATATACCATAAATCAAACGATTTTGAACTTTATTTGCATATAATCTACGCTGCGCTATCGCCGCTAGTAAAACATCACCGCTTTTTTTTAATGTAATTATAACTAATGAACATTTTTAATTCAGTATTTTTCTATTTTTTTTTACAATTATTACTATTTATTTTTTTACACGATTACCTGTTCACCATTGCTCCAATAATCGTTATGAGGTATGAATTGAAAATGCACACGAACCGAATTTTTTTTTTTTTTCAAATTCACATATCTAGATACCCATTTGTGTGCAAATAAATTTATGTTTCTTCACATGCAATTTCTGTGTTCAATATATGCCTACAGTAAGCACAGTTTCTTTTTATTTGAATTTTTGTTTTTCATTTTCATCAGATTTTTACTACCAAAAGAGTAACAGCTTTCAAAAAACGAAAAAAAAAAGGTATCGCTCATAATCAGTTTTGACATTTAAAAAAATGAAAAACGGCTATATATAGATTCAACATTGTCGGTACTCATAATTAATTTTCGTGATTAAAGAATTTTCATTTCCGAATCAGACTCGCAAAATACTTTTTTTCGATATCCCGCGGTTACCGGTCAGGATGGTGATGAATTCTCGTACATATTTTTAAAAATTACACGCATATATACACGAATTAGAGATGGATCGTTATAGCACCTATTTTCATTTCAAAATAAATCCTGCATATCATTCACATGTTGTAATTCACATTAATTTTTAGTCCTACGATCCATCTCTATAAAACGTGACTTCTAATGAAATTCAGACTGCTTATTTTATAAATGCTATGTTCATACTTTTATAGGAGCCTCTAGTTTGTGTGGGATAATAGCCAAATTGATGCAAGGTGTGCACAAAACTTATTCGTAACTAATTATTATTGAAATTACAGTAAAATTTATTTATTTATACTTTTTCCCTCCATCTGTTTTATTAATTTTATATTTTTATTTTTACATTTTTTTCCCCGATAATGCATGCATTGAAAAAATACTGCGCACGTAGTGTTCACTGTAGTATTTTTTTTTTTTTTTTTTCTTTCTATTATTCATTATTATAATTATTATGATATATTAATTCACGAGTATAGAGCAGGAATGCCGCTTGTACTGCAAATGATATAATCAAAGCAATTTTTATTTTTCTTATATATAATTATTTTTGCTTATATATAAATAGCAATTTTTGCCGAAATAATAACGTAACATATATATTATGCCTTCAATTTCATGAGCACGCTTCTATACTCGAACTTGAAATTAGTTTGAACATATACATATGTTAAGTATTTTCTATTCATATCATACTGAATGATTATTATTTGAAGGTGCTACACACTTGAGTGGTTTAATGGGGAAACTGCCAAAGGGATTACAGAAGTTAAATCTTGCCCATTGTGGTCTGACAGGCAAAGGCATCAATCAAATTGCACATGCTTTGAGTCTGAACAGAAGTATGCCAACTAGTCTTCAATACTTAAATTTATCTGGGAATAACTTGAAAGATGACGTCACTGTAAGTACGAAGTTCGAAGTATTGGCGCGGTTTCGTTAGTACTCTGTTTTATTGCCGTTGCATTTTGTCTTATTTTTGATGATTGAATTTGAACGAACAAGAAATTAAAAATATCACGTCTTTCAGAATTTGTGCAATTTCTTAGCACAACCAAACAGTCTTACTCACTTGGATCTCAGCGGTACGGATACGACGTTAGAATGTGTAAGTTTTTACGATGTGTATAAATGCGATGCGAGAAAAATTCTCCCGCCTTTTATGGCACTCCATAAAATTCCGAATTTTCTATCATTGTTTATCTGAATTTTCAGCTATTCGGCGCGTTGCTACGAGGATGTGCTACAAATCTTGTTCACTTAAATGTTGCTAGGAACTCATTTACGAGCAAAAAAACCAAAGAAATTCCACCAAGTTTTAAACAATTTTTTACCGCAACCTTATCTTTAAAGTATATGAATATTTCATTTTGTAAATTACCGTTAGAAGGACTGAAACATTTACTACTTGGATTGGCGTGTAATGAAAGTACAGTTGAATTAGAGTTAGATATGAGTGGAAATAATTTAGGATCAATGGGTGCCCACGTACTAGAATCTTGCATACATGGTGTGAGATGTATATCTTCGTTGGATATATCCGATAGCAGTGAGTGTGAAGTTCATTAGAATATACCGCGATGAATTGAATTTTTTTTTTTCCACTCATGACAATATGTATCGCCTTTTTCAGATATGGACGTAGATCTAGCGCAGGTAATTACGGCAGTGAGTAAAAATAAATCGATCAAACAGTTGTACATGGGTAGAAATACAGCTGGTATGAAAACTAAACACATAGCCGTTGTGATGGAAGCATTAGTGACGATGGTCCAGGAAGACGATTGCGTTTTGCAAGCTTTACATCTGCCTGATTCTAGACTGAAAGGTGATCTATACAACTTAATCAATGCGCTAGGGAGTAATACATGCCTGCATACTCTTGATATCAGCGGTAATCAGGTAAGACTCGATATAAATATTTAGTAATTAGTCTTGGTTTTTATTTTCAATTGTATTCGAGAAGTTTATTGTACGTTGAATTTATATCTTCAGATCGGAGATCCTGGTGCAAGACTTTTAGCTAAAGCATTGCAAATTAATAATCATTTGAAGAATATTATTTACGATAGAAATAATATAACGTTGCAAGGATACAGCGACATTGCATATGCATTGGAAAAGTAAGTTGAATGGGCATAAAAATTAACACACTTCTTTTTTGTTTTCATTTTTATTAGTAACGATTGAAATTCATTGGTTTCTTAATTCGACAGCAACTACAGCGTCAGACACATGCCATTTCCAATATTTGACTTGCAACCCTGCATGAAAACTTCTGCGGAAAAGACAGAGTTACTTATGAAAAAAATTCAGGATTTGTTGCAAAGAAATGTTACTCCGAATAAATACAGCCACGGACAAGCATTTAGGTTACAACAAGGATTCCTTTTAAGTTCTACGCAACAAATGGTCGATAGGCTAGTAGTGCAAACACAAGATACGATAAAAACTTTGGCAGCTGAAAGTTGTGACGCTAATAACGACATCAACTATGCTACAGGGTTGATACAAGATGCTGATAATTCGAAACAGGTAGACGAAAGATTCTGGACACGTCAGTACGGCTAAAAATACAGTGAAATTTTAATCTTGAATTATTTTTATAGCTTTTACCGAGGTTACACGAGGTTGTTACGAGGAGAGATGAGAGTAGTCCTATTGAAATGAAATTAAAAGAAACATCAGATGAAATTCACAAAGTTGTTTCCGGCTATTTGCAGGTAATAATATATTTCCATATTGAATGAGCCTGTGTATCGCGATTACATGTCTAATTGTTCTGATTCTTCAGGACTCTCTGGACAGTATGCTCAAATGTGCTATGGATCAATGTCCAACTGTACTGAACCAAACTGTCATCAGAGGGGATGAAAGCGAACCGATATCAGTCGAATACGATCTAAGAAGTAGTTGCAGAGAGAAAAATCAAATCAGCGCTGAGTTTATTCACACTACCATATTCGAGCAAGCTGGGACTGACATCATCAATAAAGTCAAGTAAGAGGTTTTCAAATTATAAATATTTTGTATGATGCATGAAAACTTTCTTCGGAAATTCGTTTAAAGTGAAGGTAATAAATTTCAGAAAACAGTAAGACGATGATTGGTCTATTGCTGAGATGATTTGTAAATCTTTGAACATTTTATTTTATTTTTTCTTTTGTTATCAAAGAATATATTAAGAACAAATTTATATCTGAATATATCTTATCATCTATCGAACTATCAGACTATGGATGATAATTATACGAATCTTTTAGATTAGATTACATAATTGTATTCTATGTTTGTTGTATTCCGCTCGGCTCCGCTTTTTCTTTGTTTTTTGTCCAGTGAACAATTTGCTAGATAGTTTCAGATATGGAATATAGATAAATGGTATCCGTTATCGGAAGTCATTTTTTTACCACGTGATATCTATACTTTAGTGGTTAATCAAAAATAAAACATAGTCGCAATAAATTTCAATCAATAGCTAAGATTCTATGCTGCTGTTTCGTGTACAGGAGTTTTCGTTTAAGAAAAAACCATTACAATTATCGTTGCACGTATCATTTATTTTTCCCGCAAAGTCAATTTGTAGACATATCTGTGATAGTTTGTTTACTGATAATCTACACTGATAGCTTTCCGGCCGTGAATCATGTTCAGACTTCCAAAATTTACTTGGACGGTGTCGGTTAATTTCGTTCGTTTATGATTGTGATTTCATCTGCTACTCACTGAATTGATCAAGTTACTGCATGTGGCTAGCATGTAAATACAGTGCGCTGTGATTATCACTTATTCTAACAAGTAATATTGTGTATTCAATTCATTTATAATGATTATTTCGATGTTTTCAAATAGTGAACTGAATTTGGCTGTGGCAGCTCATGTGTCGGATCGAATTACCGACGAAGTTATTGAGTCATTATCCCGGAGTTACAAGACATTGGTGAGTGAATTAAAACTTTCGACTATCAATAATCATTAATCTGACGTATATTCGATAATTGCATCGGTGAAAAAGAAAAAACTTGTCAAAGTCATCATCGATCCCGATGATTTCGTTAATTTGGTTGACTCTCGACATTTCTGATTCTTCATTGTTGTGCTCGCGTCCATTTCAAGTATAACCAACTACCCGACGGAAGAAGTAAAGTTTTTCTTCTTTTTAAATACTGTCGAACGTTATTGATAGATCGGCGATGCCGGATGCAGAACGAGAAGTAGTACACCCGATGTGCTGAGATCAAGTGGATCTGTTAGCGCTGGAGTCAGCAGCATTAGTGGGGTCATGATTAAACCTGCCGGTAGAACTAGCTTAGATTCTGAAGAAGAAGGTGCAGCTAGTCTTTCCTTTGCTGACACCATCAGTCAGCGATCTAGCGATCAATCGCCTATGGTCAGTAATTTCATGATCTTTATACCATTTTAAGAATTTTTTATAAATTAGGAAACGTGGTATTATTTATGCATTTATTTGAGTATATATTTGTCATCATAATATATCAAATCCTTTCGCTTTCCCAATGCTCACCAGAAGTTGGAATATTTGAATTTGGTAAGTCAATGTAAAGCGCATTTTCCTACGAAAATATTAACTGGTATAAAATTTCTTGT
Source organism: Athalia cordata (assembly GCA_963932425.1). Classification (NCBI taxonomy): domain Eukaryota; kingdom Metazoa; phylum Arthropoda; class Insecta; order Hymenoptera; family Athaliidae; genus Athalia; species Athalia cordata. The sequence continues at coordinate 28,697,249 of OZ010626.1, read as the reverse complement.
TTGTCGTAAACTGTGATGATAGCTTTTATTGATTTACCAAATAATTTTTACAGGCCACTCCACATTTATCTAACAAACGAAAGAGCTTGCACGGGCGCAAACTCAGGCCAAAATCAGTCGTAGATTCTGTAGAGGGATTGTCCGCTGATGATATACCTGATTTATTACCGTCTTTACCTAAATGTCAGACGGAAGTTATATCCGAAAATGAACATTCTCTGACGGAGTCACTTGACTCAGTTTCTGAGTTGCCGAATACAGTTGGTCAACAGTTACAACATTTAGTAAAGTCAAGACCTAGAAGAACAAAAACTAGAGCACCGACGAGGCCGATGTTAAGACCTGATCAGTTGGCCGATGGCTTGGCGATCGGTGAAGGACTTGACACGTTTTTTAGGCCAACAACACCTACGACGCCCTTAGTATCACCGACGAGTGATGACAGGTAAGCAAAAATAAATTGAGCACTCGAAGAATTTCAAGTATTGACACTATTTTTGTCGGTTACAGTTCTCTTCACACATTTCCGGCGGACGGAAGTCCGAATCTTTCGTTGATGAGTCATAAAAATGCGGTTCCTGACGTTAAAATTGACGTTGATAAAAAACAAGGCCGAAGTTCACCTATGTTAAAAACGCTTTTGGAGCCAACGCCGAGATCTAGATCAACGGATAATTTGGAAAAGTTTTCACCATTAATTGGTAGAAGGTCTCAAGGCGATTCGCCACTTACGGCTTCTCCTCTCGCTCGTCGAAATACGACGGAAAGCGCACAGAGTCATGAAAAATATGAAATGAAAAAGGAAATCAGCAGTGGTAGCATAAAAGATGGTCTAGTCGACGTCTCAAAAAGGAGTACTTTACCTATAGCTAATTCGAGCGGTCCTAAAGACGACGCGAAAAGTTTAATACACTCCGGAACAACGGGTAGTTTCAAGGATGGTAGTCTCGATAATGTTAAAAGAAACATAAATAATTTACCTCAGGTTTCAAAAGACGGTGCTTTCGAAAATGGTAAAAAAAAATTATCAGCGAATAGCGTAGTAACCTCGGTTAAAGAGGACGTTAAAAAATCTACGACCACTACGTCAATAACTACGGTGACCAAAGAAGTAGATGTTAAAAAAAACATAGCGAAGCGGATAGCTATTGACGATAAACCTGTCAGTCCAGTGATACCAGCGGTCAAATTAAGATCAACTGGTTTCGATCTGCGAAGTCCGACGAATGGTGGAGGGCCTAAAAGTCTAGGGGCTGAGGTGTCTAAGTCCCCTATTTTTAAGCCAATGAATAAAGGGGAAGGTTCTTCAGCTGGCGATCTTGCGAAAAGTGGTAGTCAAATGAAGAATAAACCGGCTCCCCCGACCGCGCCGAAACCCAGACCATGGAGCATGGCTACCGACCGAAAATCTGGTAAGACTCAATTTTCTCGTGAAATATATTTGATTATCCCCTTAATGATTTGAACGTGGTCATGCTTTGAGTCAATTTCTTATTACAGGAGAATTCAATTTATTGAGTGACGGTTCTAGTCCTAATACATCAGCCGGAAACACCCCAGATTCTGGCGATGCGCTAGACGAATCTACGGACAGTGGCGTCAGTGGTCCAGCATCTTTGCCACCTACTTTATCTGGTAGTAGCACTACGAGTTCGTTGAGTAATACAAGTACGGAAAAAAGATCTGTGAGGGAACTTGCGGCTAGTCTTAATAAAGTGCAGATAGATAAAAAAGAAGACGGTAAGTACCTACGATAAGAATCTTGTTTCGATTGATTGATTTCTACTTTTGCGGATTCTAGCTGTTTTTAATGTCTGCTTTTTCACCCATATACATTGATCAAGTGTTGCATCGTTGTGAAAATTGTAATTGTAAATATAACCGACTGATGTGAATATGAAATTTTATTTTGAATGCTTTATGCCAATTTATGTGTACCGGCTTGTTTTTTCAAATCACAAATCAACTACCTACATCCCCGTATTTATATGTTATCGTTTTAATTTATGTTATTTTTTGTTGAAATTTTACCGTATTTCCGCTTCGCTCAGGTACCCATATTGTACGAGTTGTGTTTTAAACTCTTGTGATCTTTCTTATGTGGTCGTAATAAAAACACCATTAAATTCCAATTTTTCTTCTCGACAACCCTTCGAAACTGCTTCCAGATTGGCAATATTGTGTTTTTGAAAAAGCTTCAAGTTTTCGCTAAACGTGAATTTATGTACATTACATGTAATTTTTTTTTTCTTCTTATTTCGCAGATTGAAGTCATAATTAATTTGTCTGGCTTTATTCTCCATTTTTACAAGTTCCGATTTTATGTGATTGTATCAAAAGGGTTTTCCGTTAACTTTTAAAATACTTATTATGCCTGTGCATGGTTGATTAAAACTTACTAGTTTGCCTGTAAATATCGTTTTAGAACATACAGTCCCTGCAGCATGGCGATCGGTGCTTCGACGCTCAGTTGACCCACCTGCAAGTAACCAGGTATTTTTTGTTTTCTTAATCTTTATAATTTTAACGCTTTTTCTTTGAAACAAAGAAAATTTTTCAGTTTATGCTCGATCGTTATTCTTACTTAGGCGTGTTTATTTTGTTGATTTTTGCATAATAATGATATGAACATTTACAATCTGGCAGTCATGAAATACGTAATGCTGTCCAACTAAGACAAATCTCGATCAAAATATGGTCAATATAAGTTTAGAAATTCAATACGATATACCAATCCAGTTTTCAATTACATGGCAGGACGTGGAAGTGGGGAAAACGGTTGAAGAAAATCGCACGAACTTCAAGCTTCGTCGTACTTCGTTGTTACGTGACTCAAATTTCAACTATGACAACGACATAGTCGACGTCTAGCATCAACTAATTTAACTTAAATAATTAATAATAAACGAAAGTCGAATTCTAACCTTATTAAAATGACGTAGAAAACGCGGGCATAATGAGTAATTATATTATTAATTAATTATTAGGTACTAATAAATCGGGTACTGGAAGAATTTCTCTATGCGGGTATGTGGAAGTATTATTTCACTTTTGTTTCACCGCTGTGACGATGAAAGCTGCAATTATTTCTTTAATCTTCAACTGCAGTGACCCAGGTGTAGAAATCTTGAAGTCCTTGCGGTGAAAATTTCTGAAATCATGTTTTAGCATTATATCTTTCAATACACTATCAAACGATTAAACTGATCAATGGTACCGTATCATGTGTAATATATATAGAAAACAAAAAGAGACAAAATAATAAGATTTAAAAAAAACAATCGAATTCTTTAAGCTTAGTTAACGTCATAACACAAATTATTGTAAATAATGTCCAATCTTTTTATTAAGTTTTATTTTTTTATTTTTCTGCCAATCTAACGATTTTAGATAAAAGAAAAAGTAGCAACGATGAAAAATAATATCAGCAACAAATTATATTCGGATTTTGAAACATTCCATTGTTGCATTTTAGCGTGCCATCTATTTTGTTGGATTGAATAACGTGCTAATGTAATTTTTATTATTATTATTTTTTTATCTTGCAAATACGTTGTTTTTAGATGAATTTTAAGGCAGGGTTCTTTTTTAAGTACAATCTATGTGCGTTCATATGATTCATAATTATTTGAGTAAATATTTGTTCTACGCAAACTTTTTGCGAACGAAAATCTCAAAGATGAGAATAAACAAATAAACACGCTTCAATTTGGGACTGTGTTCTTTGATCGTAACAAACAAATGAACAAATAATTTTGAATCATACTGTGCCGTTGCAATGAGTGAATAGTTACCAAATTAATTTTATCATGGGATAATTATGATCACATTGAAAAAAAAAAGATGAAAAAAATACAATAGGTAACGTCATAAATACGGCAATTGAATAAAAATATACATATTGCACGTATGTTAAATTGATGGTATTCAATGAGTATAACATAGATGAAGAAGAAGAAAAAAAGGTGATCGCTGAGGAATTGCCAGAATGTTCTACAGAATTGAAATAAAAATTATAAGAATAATAATAAAAATGATTGTAAGCGATCTTGTATTACGAAAATTGTAACAATAGTTATGATAAATTATTTACAAACTTTTAGAGATGCCAAATTTATCGATAGCTATTTATATCATCATTAATTAATATTCTAAAAAAAAAAAAAAAGGAAAAAAATTCATATTGAAACTCTCAAAGATTATACATCTAGATTTTCATTACATGGTCGTTAGAATCAGCTAACTATACAAAAAATAAAAGGTGCAACCATAGATGTGCAACTATGTTCTAACTAGTTTCATTTTTTTTTATTTTATTTTATTATAATTCAAATTCGTTGCAATTTTTACAACTAAGAACTCACTTCAGTCTTTAGCCAGCGTGAGTCTGATATGAAATTAGAGTCAATATTAATTATATACATATATAATTCATAGTTTTCAACTTCATTTTGTATGTTTGAATGTTTGTACTGTGCGGTTGATATACTTTAAACATTTGAAAATGAATAAATAAATGAAAAATAAACTAATCACAGTAATAATATCCAACAGAGTGCCTGTGAGTGATCTTTTTTCTGAAAACCAGGACTCTTTTGGATCTTTATTATAAGTAAATTATAACTATTACTTATATAAGATATCGTTAAAATAAATATACGTTTGCGCAATATTTAAAAAGAAAAAAAAAAACTCTTCGTAAAACGTCAATAAATTTTTTTATGAAAATTAAGTGACGGAAAAAGTATTCAATAATGTCAAGATTACTAAAATAATAATAATAATAATAATAATGTTACTTTTGTTTTTTATTTCTACTGAATTAATTACGGTGCAATTCACGCGCATTCAATTGTAAATATTATAAATCAATTTCCGTTCTTCCGACCTGTAGTATAATAATTTAAAAATTTAATATTATGTCTTATATTAGTGATAATTATCGGCATCAGTAAACCAATTCAATTTCCATCAAATATTGTTCGCTATTATCTTTCCGGTGAGCTTATTCAATGATTTTGTCCATATAATTAGTTTAAGCTGATTTAAAAATGAATGATTTAGTGTTTTGGCAGTGAGGGAATGTGGAATATATTCGTTTGAAGTAATGTAATATACTTGACACGATTTAATAGTTACTCGAAGACAGTCAGTTTATTTTACGAGAAATTGATACAAAACTTTTCGATGGTTACAAAAAAAAGAAACAAAAAATAAAAAGAATTGCCCATTATTTGTAGCAATCACTGATGGCAAAGAAAATAAAATATCCGAAATAAATTTCCAGCAGTAAATGAAAGATTCCTGTACATTCCGTAACCTGTAATATATGATTTGACTGAATTAATCTGTGTACTGGGTCAGGTAATTGTCATGAAGTACGAATCCTTCCGTTATTAATTGATACGTATTGAGAGTATCATGTTGAAAAGAATTAGGTACACAAGAATATTTGATATAATTATCGTACGAATGTAACTTTTTTCGTATAATTATATATAAATATATATAATTTATTAATAATTCGGTCGAGTCAGTATACTATGATGAAGGGTAGCTAATTGTAAGTGAACATAAGGACGATAACAAAAGATACAAAATAAAAGATGAAGAAAAAAAACGACAATTGATAACTCTACACAAATATTAATTGATTACTTGAACTCTTGTATATAAATCTTATAATTCAATCCAGTACATTCCTTGTATTTACGTCACGCTATATAAAATATTATGAATTAATATAGCAATATAATCAACCAAGAAAATAAAGACTCAACCATAAGTAAATGACTGATATTATTTCAATCTCCTAGTACCCCACGGAATAGAATAAATCGATGAAAAAGCTTCATGCACTAGGTTGCGCGTCTGTCAGAGCAGCATGGACCATATGTGGAGCGGGCCCCTCACCGCGAGTGAGAAGGTGAGTATTCAAAATAGTTAGAACCAATCAATTGCTACCGATACGGTTCCTGATAAGAAATCAAACGCTTGCAGTGTTGATGCCGCCAAAAAGCTGTTACCATAACGGCAAACGAATATCAATTCCATTGGTCGATTCATGAAACATCAATTCCGGATTTTTGATTCTAATTCAAATGTTTCGCAATGGTACTTCATTTCCACAAACAATAAAATCTTATTGGACTACTATTATATGGTTTTGAATTTTTCGCGAATTATTGCAGGACGAATAAGACTCGGTGAATCGTTCGTCCTGCTGCGGGTTTCCTGCCCATTCTGAAAGGGTCCCAGTTGCGCACAGTTCAATTGCACACAGTAGCAATGGCACACAGCATTTTGACATACAGGTTTTATGGACAAAGTTCAATTGCAAACAGTTCGATTGGACACACGAATGACCGACCGTCGGATTTTTCGGACACAGTAGCTATCGGACACAAAAATTAATCTCACAGATATTAATCTCGCACACAATGACTTGGCAGAAAATGGATGCACATGATCGCTGGAGAATACACAAAGACTATAGTCTTTAATGTCCTTTCACTCAGATTTTGTCCGAAATCGCTCGAAATATCGATGAAAAATATGCAAAGACTATGGTCTTTGGTGTTTTTCTACTCAGAGTTTGTGCAATATCGCTGCAAAAATGTTCGAAGACTATACTAGAGTTTGGTGTTTTTTCGCTCAGATTTCATCAAAAATCGCCGCCAAAATGTACAAAGACTATTTTTTTTTGTGCTCTCACATACATGGACTCGATGTTTCTTCAGGGTAAAACTCGAAGTATTTACAAAATTAATTGCAGGACGCTCTCTCTACTTATTTCCGCGCAACGAACACTAATACGCCGATCAAATTAATCTTGAATCAAATCCCTTCGAGATATCCTTGATTTTTCACTTTTTCCACGGTGAATTGGCGATAACTTGATCAGTCTTATAGATAAAGTAATTGACTTACGTTTCCAATTAATCACTTGATATTATTCAGACCCGTTGAGTGCTTAATGACATGCAAGAGAAGTTACGCTTACTAGGATTTGTTTCGGAATTTCTCCCATTATTTTTGATTAAGCCCCGTCCACCAAGCTCCCGCGAGCGCCTAACTGTATGCAACTTCGCAATATACTCCGTAATATAAAGTGGGCAATCGCGCTCATTGCGCTATCCTTCAGACTTTATACAAACTAATAAACTGCCTTTTATCCGCCGCCTAGTCCGGGCAACCTGACTGCGATGTCAGCGGGGTATTGCAAAGTTGCATACAGTCAGGCGCTTGCACCGGCATAAATATTGCTAAATAAATCGAAAAACCATTGGAAAAATAGGAAAAAATTCTGAAATGAATCCAAGTTAGCGAACCTTTACTCGCATATTATTTGGCTCTCTAGATTAAAATATGTAAGAATACTATAGAGAACTGGATAAAGAAAATTGTAGATACGAAGACTGTTTTTGGTGTTTTTTCGCTCAGGATTTGTCGAAAATCGCTGCGAAAATGTACAAAGACTATAGTCTTTGGTGTTTTTTAGGTCATATTTTGTTGAAAATTGCTACTGGAATGTACAAAGACTATAGTCTTTGGTGCTCTTACATACATAGACTTGGTGTTTCTTCAGGGTGAAAATTGGAGTATTTGCAAAATCAATTGAGGGACGCTTATCCTACGTATTTTTGAGAAGGGAACACGAATACGTTGATTTAACTAATCTAGAATGAAATCCCATCGAGATATCCTTGATTTTCTACGTTTCAGATCGATAAATTGGCGATAACTTGATCAATTTATTAGATAAATTAATTTAGCTTGCAGATTCGGATGTATAGGAATAGCATGAAAAACTCTGCAAAAAAATGTAGATTTCTCTTCCAGATTTTGAAAAAAACTAAGGCTATTGGCTTGGTATTTTTTTGAGGTAGAAATCGAAGTATTCGCAAAATCAATTGCAGGACGCTAATCCTACGTATTTTTGCATAACGAACACGAATACGTTGAGTAAATCAAACTAGAAACGAATGATTGTTCAATATATCTATGATTGTAATATTTCCATTTTTTCGGCCGCAAGTCGATAAGTTTGCGATAACCTAATCGATCAATAACGCTGCAATTCAGTTTTCTTCTTGATTAATAACTTTCTGTTCTTCTGTCACAAAAGAAAAGTTCGTCGGTTCGTCTGCATAATTGTTCACATTTATTCTAAGAGGAGATTTTTCCGATAAAATAAATCCATAATATACGCTACGATGTGTTGAAATTTAGTATCTCCCTTCTACTCATTCGTCACTAAACAGCCCCCTCAAATTGAAAGTTTAATTAACATTGAATGCATCATCAACATCCTTTGTAAGCAACACATCACGACATCAGGCCCTGGCTCGGACCGCCTCGTCGCATGCGTATGATATAAGTATATAAGTATAAAACTGCAGCGGCCGATCAGTTTTCATCAAATGGTCTCCTTGCTCACAATCTGGCACAGAGATCTGAAAACTGATCGGAAATTTTTCTTTTTCCTTTTTTTAACTCTTTTTAGTCAAATTTATTATTAATCAAATTTCATACCGAAAATTCAGGCCTTAACTGATTGATTCATATTATTCAATTGGAGAAGTTTATCCGAGTTCGGAGCATGAGGTTAAAATCTGATCGATCGCAATCTTGAAACGGTCAATTACGGACGTGTAATTCGGTATTCGGTCCTCGGAGCATCTTGTATTATATTATGGGGGGTAAAAGTAACCCTCCATACCTTCATACATTATGCGTAGGTCCTTAAGGATCTACATCTTTATGGCAACGGCAGTACGGCCGCAGCAACCGGAGCGGCGACATCAGCAGCGACATCGGTAGCAGCGCGCGGATCCTTGGAGAACAGAGAGAGAGAGAGAGAAAAGGTATTATAGCTACACGCAATAATCAGTACGCAGTTGCTATTGCGCCACAGTTCTTTATTTTATTCAAGTTTCTCCGATCGTGTTGTGAACGAAAACGAAAGAAAAATCTTTCGAATCTTTTACTTGTTTGCTTTCCGGTTTTATAAAAATAACAACTCGGGAAGTGTTCGGTTTCATCTACATATTTGGAAGAAGTGCTAGATAAACAGCAGCTATTGAAGGACCTCCTCTATCATTCGAAATTTCGTGAATTTAGGACATAGATTTTTATATGGTAGGTTTATACTCTTTTATACATAGGTATTTATTCGGGCTAAAAATCGAATTATTTGCAAAATCAATTGCAGGACACTTTCTCTACGTATTTTCGCATAACGAATACGAATACGCCGTTGAAATTATTTTAGAATCAAATATTCCATCGAGATATCCTTAATTTTTCACTTTTCAGATCGATAAATTGGCGATAACGTGATCAATTTTATAGATAGATCAATTTGGCTCTCAGATTCGGATTCCTGAGATCAAAATACATTTGAATACCATAGAAAACTCGATACAAAAAAAATGTCGATTTTTGGCCCAAATTTTGAAAAAAACAAAGGCTTAGGATTTTCTCGATTTTGGGGCTAAAAATGAAGTATTTTGAAAATTGATTGTAGGACGCTTATCTTACGTATTTTTGCGCAAGGAACACGAATACGCCGATTAAATTGATCTAGAATCAAATCCCACCGAGATATCCTTAATTTTTCACTTTTTTCCATGGTACCTTACATCAAACTATTAATGTCATTATCTTATGGCAAAGAACTAATTATCTGTACATGAATTCAATTTTTCATACATTCGTCTCGTGTACTAAAGCTGTGAAAACTTATATGAAACTATTATTGCGTGGATGCTTATGACGAACGTTTTTTTTTTCAGAAATCATCGAGAATCAATGAAAGAAGAGAGAGAATACACTAGATCGAAGGTGAAAATAGAAGTAGAAGAATAATCCAGACTTGATTCAGGCTTGCTTTCTCCACATCGGATCCGCTGGCTTCAACGTTATGCGAAAATCTTCAGTCGGTCATCGAGTTTGAAGGATCGACTAGGCCACGAGCGAGAAATGGTGAGGAAAATAGTCAAGTTATTTTATATTTGGCCGTAGTTGACAGACAAAATCGTCATTCAGCGACATACACTTACAACTCATAATAAGTGAGTCAGGAATCTTCTGCAATATTTTGCTCTAGATCGCTCTCGTGCGAAGAATTTACGTTTTTTATAAGACCTTACGTTTCGCAGAGGTTTTGATCACATGGAAATCAACTCATCGAGATATTCTTATCCTTTCTTATATCACAGCGATAATTCGGCAATAACGCCATCAATTTTATAGATAGATCAATTTGGTTTACAGATTTAATAGATTCCTGGGCTCAGAATATTTAAGAATACCCCATAAAACCCCTTAACAAAACAAGTGGAATATTTCTGAAGTCGTTTGAGCGAATATTTCTCAACATATTTCGAACTCGCATTCAATTAGCCCTACTAGAAAATTATCAAAATAAGCTCAACCAGGATCTGAAAACTTCCTCGGAATTTTGTTAGATGATTTTTAAATGATGTTTTACTTGATTTTTTCTTTTTTGTAAAATACGAAACAACTTTATTGATCTAACTCATGGATACAAAGTTGATACATTTATTATTGATTGTCACAATCAATCAAATTGTACATATTATTTTTTTTTTTGATCCCAGTGAATGAGCATTGCTTGATCTTTCTCTCAGACATAGTCTTTAATGTTGTCTCCAGATTTGGCATCGACTTTGTCGTTCTGGCAATCGATTGGAACTCGGAACAGGACAGCACCAAGTGTCTTCGACGATCAACTTCCCTTCATCCTCGTCCAGTCGAGATGGATCTGCAACACATGAGACATACGAGTTCTTTTTTTGCAGAGGTATGAATTCATTAACTTATTTCCTATATAAGTGCTTAGTAAAATACATCATTGAGAGTACCAAGAATATGAATTGCACCCCCTTAGAAAATATTTTCAAACTTTTCCTCATAAAATCAGATTACCCAATAAACTTACAATTAGTAACTTCATGCATGCACATAATATAATTTATCAAAGGACGCCAATAAGGCACAACAATAATATATTATTAAATACTTTGTTACTATTTATTATAATTCAATCATCATACACATCATACAATAACTTATACATTATTTTATATGATAGGTCATATAATGAGTCACATATGAAGTTAACTTATTGTCTTTTTGTATTACAGGGTGCAACTCCAACGTCGCTTCGGTTGCTGCCGCCGTTGGACGTCGTGGGAGCCCGGACTCCTCCTGTCCCCCGGGGGGAGTCCATCCGGGTTTTGAGGGGGTGTCCCCTGGGATACAGCGTGGCCTCCCACCACCCCCGGGGTCCCAGGGGACATAGTCCCTGGGGACGTAAGCCTCCTCTTAGGAGACTTACTTCCCTGGGGACTAGTCTTCGGGGGCGCAAGTCCCTGGGGCGATGTCCCCGGGGATCCGGCATCCCCGGATGTCGGATCCCTGGAGACATCTCCCCAGAGGACTAGCCTCCGAAGACAACCCGGGAAAAGGAGGTCCCAAGCGGCCAGTCGTCTTCGTGATTTCTCTAGAGAACCAAAAAACAGAGCGTCCGGGTCAGGCCTCCTTTTCCCGGGTTGTCTTCGGAGGCTAGTCCCCTGGGGACATGTCTCTGGAGATTCGGCATCCCGACATCCGGGGATACCGAATCCCCGGAGACATGTCCCCAGGGGACTAGCCTCCGAAGACTAGTCCCCAGGGAAGTAAGTCTCCTAAGGGGAGACTCACGTCCCCAGGGACTATATCCCCTGGGACCCCCGGGGGTGGTGGGAGGCCACGCTTGTCCCAGGGGACGGTCTAAAGACCCGGATGGACTCCTCCCGGGAGACAGGAGGAGTCCGGGCTCTCACGACGTCCAACGGCGGCAGCAGGGGAAATATTAAGTACCTAGAATATACACGAAACATATTAATAATGATGCACATGTAATAATATATTATTGCTAGTATTGTATCATACGTATTATAACAAATTTATGTATATTATAGTGTATTATAATATATTATATTATATTGTATCACGTCATATTATATTATATCATATTATATTATATTATATTATATTATATGGTAATATATCATATTATATTGACTAATAATTAATTCATAACATGTAAATACCTGTAAAGTATTGTTGAATGCCATGTAACTCCTGCACATCGTGGTGTGAAGTCGAATAAATACTGTAAAGAACCAGGCAAATTCCATGTCCATCGATTATAAATCTGAAATAAGAAATTGACTATGTAAGAGATAAAGTAAATTGTAAAATTGAATCTAAAAATATATTATCAATAAATTCGTTCAGAGTATAACAAGGAACAATGTAATTTAATTCCTAAACCAAAATCCCGACGCTAACTTCCTCAATCTAATAGATAGATGAATTTATAGTGTTAGAACGCGGATCCGCAATTAAGAATATTATCATGGACTAAATATGAATGTAGGGATTCGTAAATGCATAATTAATTGTAATTTTTCGAAATTCCAACAACAAAGGATATTTATAGCCCAAAGTTGTGACGCTAACTTTCTAAATTCAAAATACGAGTAAATTTGGGTACCGGATTCGGATTCCTGCGATCAAAATAGTTAAAAAATCTTTATTCGCACGATCGTATACGAAGAGGCTATATTTTGCTTGGCAAAATATTCAAAGGTTGGCTGGAGCCTAATCTTGATGATTCCTACGTTTTATCAAACATCGCATAGTATAGCTGATGAAGGGGTCGCATCAATATGTATAAGAGATGAATTGATTGATCGGTTCAACGATCGGATCAAGATACAGCTGAGTTGCACCGTTGAATGACCGAGAGTACATGCCCAACCAGAGGGACGATAATCTAATTGTAAGATAACCTGACCCGAACTGTAATCTAAAGTGAAGGAGTAACACTTCGAGGAATTTCTAATTGTAAGACCGGTCAACTGATCGCTCTCGAGCAAGCAGTAATTGAACAGGAGACTACAATTAGCAACCCGTAATAATTAGGTATGTATTATATATAATCATAGATATAATATACATGTATAAAGGATTTTTCATTTGCGGGAATTTCCATCTTCACGGAGAATATTCTTCAACTTTTTCGTGTACCCTTTTCAGACTCTCTGATTCAGCAGGCTGTTATTATTCTTAAATATAACGAATAGGCATGATCCGACAAAGATTGAATCGCACATAGATTTTCTAGTAAGTGTATTAATAGTTTGAAAAAAATAAAAAGCGTGATTAATTTTTAAGAACATTCAGATTTAGGGGTTGAAAAAAAACCAGCTTGATGCGCGTTGCGAGCAGCTCTAACACAGAAGAGATAAATTCTAAGCAATTTTTGTCCGGACGATCGCGAGTGGTCAATCGGTTTTTGATAATGTTTCATAAAGGCTACGTTACACCAACGTCGTATACATTTATACGTATTGAGGTAAAAGGTGAGACACTATACACCCTATAAACGTGTACAACCATAGATACTTTCCTACCCTGTGAATATCGGACGAATTATTGAGTTAAAAGTACAATAAAAACCGTACGACAGAGAACTTGGGCTTTGTGGAAAGCTGACCATGTCCCAAAAGTACTGAACAATTTTTCAAACGAAATAGAGCCCCGCGAGCATCGCTCCCCGTCATCTACGATGGCTCCGGCACGGGCAATAAGATCACAAAACTAAAGCGCGAGCTGAGAAAACCTTTCTAAAATTTCCAGACCTAATAAACCTACCATATAAAAATCTATGCCGAAATTTATTTCTATCGCCACTATTCGCTTAACTTCAGTTTTCGCCCCGTTCCCATGCATCCCGTGATGCAACGACCCGTTTCGATACCAGCGGGAAGTCGGTTCGAAAAGGGAGAATGTAGATAACTTAAATACCTGTGAAATATTGTTCGATGCCCTGTAACTCCTCCACAACGTAATTTAAAGTCGAATAAATACTGCGAAGAACCTGGCCAATCCCATGTCCATCGATTATAAACCTGAAATAAGAAAATATTACCTAAAAAATGGAGTAAAATTGTAAAATTGCACCTCAAATATATGAATAAATTTGTTCAGTATAATGTAACAACAAAGAATACCCTAATTCGACAGACAGAAGAATTCATAGTGTTCAAACACGCACAGAACTATTCCGAGATCAATTAGAATAGTATCAAATAAGTATACGAATATAGGAATTTATAAACGTCGAATCAATTAGGCATAGTCGTTCGGAATTCCGACGACAAATTATATCCTACTCGCCCGAACTCATGACACTAATTTTCTCAATTCAAAATGCAAGGAATCAAAGGTTTTAGTTTTGGCAAAAGGATCTTGATTTTCCTCACCAACGGTTCGAATCATTATTCAAAGTCTATCAAAATTCTGCGTTCATGTCGTATTACCTTCGTCCAAAATTCTACCGGTCGGAAAGAGGACCGATCGGGACCGCTAAAAAAGGCTGGTAAGAACACAGCTTGTCACTGCTTGTAAAAGATATGTCCGAGCTACCAAATTCACGAAATTTCCAATGATGGAGGAGGTCCTCCAATAGCTGCTGTTTATCTAGCACTTATTCCAAATATATAGATGAAACCGAACACTTCCCGAGTTGTTATTTTTATAAAACCGGAAAGCAAACAAGTAAAAGATTCGAAAGATTTTTCTTTCGTTTTCGTTCACAACACGATCGGAGAAACTTGAATAAAATAAAGAACTGTGGCGCAATAGCAACTGCGTACTGATTATTGCGTGTAGCTATAATACCTTTTCTCTCTCTCTCTCTCTGTTCTCCAAGGATCCGCGCGCTGCTACCGATGTCGCTGCTGATGTCGCCGCTCCGGTTGCTGCGGCCGTACTGCCGTTGCCATAAAGATGTAGATCCTTAAGGACCTACGCATAATGTATGAAGGTATGGAGGGTTACTTTTACCCCCCATAATATAATACAAGATGCTCCGAGGACCGAATACCGAATTACACGTCCGTAATTGACCGTTTCAAGATTGCGATCGATCAGATTTTAACCTCATGCTCCGAACTCGGATAAACTTCTCCAATTGAATAATATGAATCAATCAGTTAAGGCCTGAATTTTCGGTATGAAATTTGATTAATAATAAATTTGACTAAAAAGAGTTAAAAAAAGGAAAAAGAAAAATTTCCGATCAGTTTTCAGATCTCTGTGCCAGATTGTGAGCAAGGAGACCATTTGATGAAAACTGATCGGCCGCTGCAGTTTTATACTTATATACTTATATCATATGCATGCGACGAGGCGGTCCGAGCCAGGGCCTGATGTCGTGATGTGTTGCTTACAAAGGATGTTGATGATGCATTCAATGTTAATTAAACTTTCAATTTGAGGGGGCTGTTTAGTGACGAATGAGTAGAAGGGAGATACCAAATTTCAACACATCGTAGCGTATATTATGGATTTATTTTATCGGAAAAATCTCCTCTTAGAATAAATGTGAACAATTATGCAGACGAACCGACGAACTTTTCTTTTGTGACAGAAGAACAGAAAGTTATTAATCAAGAAGAAAACTGAATTGCAGCGTTATTGATCGATTAGGTTATCGCAAACTTATCGACTTGCGGCCGAAAAAATGGAAATATTACAATCATTCGTTTCTAGTTTGATTTACTCAACGTATTCGTGTTCGTTATGCAAAAATACGTAGGATTAGCGTCCTGCAATTGATTTTGCGAATACTTCGATTTTCTTCCTGAAAGAACACCAAGTCTATGTACGGAAGAACACGGATATTTTTCAGCGACATTAGAACAAAATTTGAGTGAGAGAACACCGGAGACTATAGTCATTGTATATTTGTGATCGATTTTTCGCGCGATTTTGGACAAAATCCGAGTGAAAGAACACCAAATACTATAGTCTTTGCATCTACAATTTTCTTCATCGAGTTTTGCATATCATCTCTACGTATTTTAATTCCAAGCGTTCAATGATATGCAAGTGAAAATTCGCTTACTTGGCTTCATTTCAGAATTTTGTTGCTATTCTCTCCAACTGTTTTCGATTCTTTTTTGCAATATTTATGATTAGGTCCCGCCCGCCGGAACCCAGCGAGCGCCTAACTGTATGTAACTCCGACATACACCCCTGTCATCACCGACAGGTTGCCCGGATTAGGCAGCCGATAAAGTTGGCGGTTTATTTGTTCGAAAAAAATCCGAAGAATGGCGTATTGACCGCGATTGCCTCCTTTATCGGCCGCCTAATCCGGGCAACCTGACGGCGATGACGGAAGTGTATTGCGGAGTTGCATACAATTAGGCGTTTTCAAAGCCACACGCGCGGGGCTCAATCCAAAATAATGGGAAGAACTCTGAAATGAATCCTAGTAAGTGTAACTTCTCTTGCATATCATTAAGCACTCACAGGGTCTGGATAATATTAAGTAATTATTTGGAAATGTAAGTCAATTACTTTATCTATAAGACTGATCAAGTTATTGTCGATTTACCGTGGAAAAAAGTGAAAAATCAAGGATATCTCGAAGGGGTTTGATTCAAGATTAATTTGATTGGCGTAATAGTGTTCGTTGCGCGGAAATAAGTAGAGAGAGCGTCCTGCAATTAATTTTGTAAATACTTCGATTTTTACCCTGAAGAAACATCGAGTCCATGTAGTGAGAGCACAAAAGATTATAGTCCTTGTACATTTTGGCGGCGATTTTTGATGAAATCTGAGCGAAAAAACATCAAAGACTATAGTCTTTGTATATCCTCCAGCGATCGAGTGCATCCATTTTGGGCCAAGTCATTGTGTGCGAGAATAATATCTGTGAGACAAATTTTTGTGTCTGATAGCTACTGTACGCAAAAGCTACTGTGTCGGAGTACTGCTGTGTCCGAAAAATTCGACGGTCGGTCATTCGTGTGTCCAATCGAACTGTGTGCAATTGAACTTTTTCCAAAAGACCTGTGTGCCAAATTGCTGTGTGCCATTACTACTGTGCGCAATTGAACCGTGCGCCACTAGGATTTTCCTCCTATCTACCTCTTAGAAATCCGAATCCAGTATGCAAATTATCCTTCGTCTAAACATAAAAAAAAAAAAATATACCCTACGGTTTGACGCCCTGCGATGCAGAAAAAAAATTTCGGGGCCAAAAAACCGTTGGCAGCTTTCCAATTCTCAGACGTAGAATATATATAAGCTTCAATTTTGCATCAGGGGCTTGAAAAACAGCAAAAAAAAAAAATCAAGAACAATTGTCTATTGATTGTTTTCTATTTTTTACACGGGATGTATTCTTTCTGCGTCTATAAGTTTTTCATATTCGTTTCAAATTGAAAATTTCGAACGTTTTACCGTCGGGATCCACCCGGTTTTGAATTTTTTCCAGGATTCTGGATTTGACATTGTATTAGAAAATCGAGATTCTGCACTCATTTTTTATTCCTTCTCGCGTCGTTGTTTGGTTTTGCAAGCTCGAATCTACTGGCCGCTGCAGTTCGTCTCAATATGGCATAACCGATTTCCAAAAAGTTCGACTGTAATAGCTACGATTTTCAATCATTTTGTTATTTCATCTGAATATTCAGCCGCTCTTTCCAATATGGCGCCAATTGCACTGTGGTAAATTTCAAGACTATAAAACGCTGATCAGGACTTATACATTGAAGCAAGACTGCAGACCGAAGCGTAGAGATTTCTCTAATACTCCGTACGATGTGAAGCAAGTATCTACGTTATTTCAGAAATTTCAAATCTTAAGACAGTCTTTATTCGAAAGCTGTCTGATTTAGGAAAGTATGCCGGACGGTGAAAGTTCCGGATAAAAAATGAAAATACTGCAATTATTGCAAAAAATATGCTGATAGACCCGACCCTATAGAATATCCTCTCGTCGCACGCTTCTTACTGTTTAGAAAAATGTGTCTCCATTTTTTTTTGAACCAACCACAACATTCCTAGTAAAAAAGGTGATTCGGATCTATACATATTAATAATTGAAAAGAAAAAAAAATCGGAAAAAGCAATGAGAATCATCAATTATGGTACTGTAAAATGAATATGATTTGAAGTGATATAAAAAACAGATGAAAGTAAAAATACAACAGAATTTTT
This sequence comes from Athalia cordata, assembly GCA_963932425.1. Classification (NCBI taxonomy): domain Eukaryota; kingdom Metazoa; phylum Arthropoda; class Insecta; order Hymenoptera; family Athaliidae; genus Athalia; species Athalia cordata. The sequence continues at coordinate 28,679,156 of OZ010626.1, read as the reverse complement.
TTTTCATCATGAATCATCATTGAATGAGCGGGTCAATTATTCAAATTAGAAATCAACGGAACATTTTGAATAAACTATAAGTGTAAAACCTGTATTACACCGAATCACAATGTTGTTTATCTGTTTTTTCTAGTTATGTGAATATTATCCTCAACATATATCCAAGAAACCAAGAATTATTATCGCGAATCATTATCGTAATAAAGAGTTCGTAGAACTGAAAATTAATAATATGCTTCTAAAACTGTACAACTTATATCGATAATAATGAATCGACTGCATTATTCAAAACATTGATCAACAATACTTGGGGGATTATTTTATAAGTCAATTATATACAAACTTTACATAAATGAATTTGTTCAAATAAATAATTTATAACGTTATCAATGAATGAAAATGAATAATTTATAACGTTATCAATGAATTATAATCGATGTACGAATCGATCTTATAACACATTATTCAAACAAATACTATACAGTTACAAAAGACATTAACTACCGAGGTAAGTTTCCTGCGATTCATAATCCATTCATATATTTTTACTCTTATTTTATCACCCAAGTTAGTAATTTTTTTTCCAGCGTTTTATCTTCACACTTTTTAGTTCAATTAACATTGATTCGCACGTTTCATTTCAGGTATTGAATATTTTGAAATAATAAAAACAAGATCGGCATAAAATAAATGAATGGACAAAATGAAATTCTCAAATACTGTGAACCTGTTATTTATTTCCAACGAATTATCTCAACAAAAATATATTTCAATAATTTTCCTGGTAGAACAGATCAACCATTCGTATGCGATGTTGCTGCAGTTGCAACGCCGCGCGAATTACAAATACAATACCTTGTGAATCACCTACTTTTATAAGTCAAATGTGCTGCATGACGTCGTGTTTTCGAAACCCTCTTTAAATACGGCATTGATTTCTTCGGATAGCGGCAGAAAATTTTGATGTTAATTTATCGTTAAGCAATATTATCCCGACGAAAACGTTTTTCCTTGGACAATCAGGCATAGGTCTGAATATTGCAGTGAGTACGGCACCATTTTTTTCTTACTTCCAAGGTGGTAATGCCCAACCGAAATTTTCCAACAATTTCCAAACCGAGGACATCTCGTCTCTACATTACCTCGAATTTGATGTGACTGGACTCCTTCCAAAACTCAACTATCCTAGTCTGAGTTAAGATTTTACTTCATCAGTTTTCAAACGTATTTAAACCTGGGACGTTATTATTTCTTCTTCGATTCATTGAAGAATGGACCGCCACGTACAATGGAAGTGAAATTTTTTCGTCCACTTTAAAAAATAAAAACCAAAACTGCAAATAGGTTTTCTATCTGATGCTTAGATCGAGTTTTCTAAAAATACTGGGATGAATTGAAAAAAATCTTAAATTGTTCTGACGTATCACCGCTTCGCTTGCCCCTGTCACGTGACAATCTTGAAACAATGTCAGAAAGTATAAGGATCCAGTTGCCGCTGAAAAGTTTCGCTGCATGTAACTGGAGGAAATATATGAGCAACTGACTGGACGGTACGGAAACCGGTAACGACAGTAGCGATAGTGATGACGTTAATAGGAAAATACATGAAAAATATGAACAGGTTGAGCAATTTAATGGAGAAGAAGAATAACCAGTAGACAAAAAAAAAGGATCCGGATATAATAATAAGATCGGTGTTTGAGAATCACGATTCTTTCCAGTTTATTCATTTTGAAACTAGTTACCATAACCTGCAGACGACTATTTTGTTATTCAACATATATTTATCGAACAACGATAAATTGAATTTCTTTCTAAGGTTCCTTTTTTTAACCTTGTGTCATGAAACAACGAATCCTTTAACTGATTGTCTCATCGAATCTCATTTAATTTTAGGGGATAGCTTCGATAGTATGTAAGAATTTTGTTTATGTACTATTTATGCGAAAATAACTTGGCTGTATTGTTTACAAGAATTTTTTTCTCAATTCAACGTTTTCGAGAAATCCAAGATTCTGTTCATAATTTTCTGTGTACCATAAGATCCAGTTTTTAGCGGAACTTGTAGTAAAGCAAAAAAAAATGTATATCGAATATCGATGACATATAATTACGCTAAACCTATCTAACTGTGAATCATATATATTCTTTATTCATGATCAATAAATCGATCGCACGTTAAAACTAGGTTGATAATGATAATCTCAGAATAATTCTCGTTGTAAATTCTGCAACATAATATGATGCGTAAGCTAATATTATTTTCGTTATTTTTTTATCCGACAAAACCGACTTTTGTTGAAAAAAAAAATAAAATCAAATAAAAATTAGAAAAACAAATAGCTCACCGGTTTTGTGTAACAATAAATTGTTGTTGTAAACAACATTCAATTTACTTGTGAAGATCTGGTGAGCTTATGCCTCCTATACGTATTTACAAAGTGAATCCGTCAGACCCGATCCACATGGATTCTACGTAACTTTTTTTTTTCCGTTTCTAATAATTTTCAAATGTGGTAGCCAATTGGGAAAAAATTATTAATTGCAATTCAGCCGATCAATTTCTTCGAATATAATAAAATATGTATGCAACGAGGTTAATCGTAAATGTCCGATAAAAAGATTATTCCCCCGAGGCGAAAATCTCGTCACAATAAATACTGTTTTCCTTATTGTAATTAATGTTCTCATGTTACCAAACATGTACGTACACAAATGTGCATATTTTATACAGATATATACACATTTGTAAGCTGCAAACAAGATACCGCATGGAAATTTGAGATAAGCGGCGGTTTTATTTCTGTATCCTCTTCAAATCGATACCATTGTAAGAAAAATAGATGTCCAGATAAATAAATGAGTAAATAATTTAATTTCTAGAATGAAATCAATAAATGGATTACCGAAAAGATAAATAAAAAAAAATCATGATACGGACACAAAATAAAAATCACATTGTAAATGTTCTTTGAGTAATCGTCACCACCACGACCTTCTTCAACACTTGCTTCACCTCTCGCTTTATGCTGGTTGGTTGCAATATGCTATGCACGACTTGAGGAAACAAGAATATCGACTGAAGATTCGTGCATTCTGAGTTCAGAAAGTGGTTCGATGCTAACAGGTAAACATCGTCGGGATCGAGTTTGAAAAATACATTTTGTTAAATAAACAATCGGATTAACAACATAATATAATAGATGGATGAATAAGTGAATAAAAATATTTGGTGTGAAGTAAGATTTGATTTTCTCATATAAAAGATAATTCATGATCATTATGATATCGATGTGTTTAAAAAAAAAAATTAACTGAAAATATAATAGAAATTTCACATCGGTCCAGCGGCTTCGTCGAATTTTCTCGATTTTTCTTCCGGTCAACTACATCCAGTTCGATTTAACTCAAGGTACCTACTTTCAATATAATCCCCTGAATTGAATTATAAATTTTCTTTCACGTTTCGAATTTTTTTGTCTATGTAATTTTTTTTCCCGTGGTAATCGACCAACATTGAAGGGATGATATTCAACAAAAATTTCAGCCAATGAAATGCTTTGAAAAATTGTTAGAAATTACCGTATATCTGTCTAGTGCAGCGGAATAAAAAAAGAAATTGGTGAAAAAGAAATATATATTTAAAGAAAAATTGTAACGCTGTAAACCTATATGGCTTCTGCACTTTTTATATCCTTCCGGGAAGATAAATAATTCGGATTATATTCAGTATGAGTAAAGTTGAATAGATACGGCGCAGAAATTATGAAACAAAAAACCGCGCGAAGACGTGCATTATTATTCTATTCTTTGCTATTAGTCTCAATTGTTTCGATTGTAAAAGTTACATTATTATAGGTGCAGATTCTTTTCCTGAAACTGGTTATTAACAATCGTATCTTCCAACGACTGCAGCAGCAGCGTAGTAGCGTCGTATTCTTATTACCTACAAATCATATCGTCAACTTAACCTTCTGATTGATTTCCGAAGATGCGATGTATACCTTGATGTTTCGTAATGCTCCGTCCTTAAACTTGAAATACGTGTAGCTGGTTATTATAGACTTATCTTAATAATGTATTGTTAATTTATGCATAATAGTAAATATTAGGTGATAATTATGTAGCAATAGCTGATTACTTTTCAAAGGTCATACCATAACTTTCTGCTAATTCATGCAAGGTAATATACATACTTCGATTATGTTAACGCCAGAATTTTTTATTTATCTTGTAACATAGTGTACAATCGGACAATTTATCAGAGTCACCATGCATGGGCGATATCGCGCGCTGCTTAATATTTTACAGCCGGATTTTTCGTATCGCGTCGCGTATTCGCGCTAATACCTTATAATAAATATATTCTAATAATTTACCATCAAGGCTGCGTAAGCACTCACCTTAGAACTTTTACAAACTCAGATTAAACAATCGTTTGAAAACTTTTTTTTGTCAAACTGAACGTCCACACTGATCTTTCAAAAACCAAAACCGCACGCGTGACCGCATCATATTGTTCGGCCATATTTACGCAGGTTGTCGCGTTGATGCCATTCAGAAGTCATGTGATAATTGAAATGATATTTCAGGTAATTCACCGAATATATGTTGCGCGGCAGTTTTATCTATCTTTTTTTTGGTTGGATACTAGAAAAATGCATAGGTACAATGTATGATTATCATATACGGACAATTTATCATGTAATCGTTTTTATTCTGTTTTTTTTTCTTCATCGGCTTGAACAACCGAAGCACGTTGTATAATTACAATTATTATTGACGAAACTAGTTTTGCTATGGATTGAAACGGGCCTATATCATATATCTGATGAAAATAATTGACCGAGCTATAATTATAGTTGATGATGTTACATCGTTCATAATTAATTGAGGAGCAAGTTATGAGCATCCGAAACTTTAAATTTGTTGGATTTTTAATTTTAATTCTGTCTGGCATGTACTCATTTCTAACCTAAAAATGCAGGAGATTCGCTTCGCTCAATTCCTTTGCTAATTTGATCAAATCGTCTCCGAAATTCTAACAAATTTTTTCTGCAACTTCTATGTCCCTTCCGAAAAAGATCTATTTTTGGTTCACAAAGAAACGATTCATCCGAAAAATTCTAGCGACGAATAAAAATATCTCGATCTGTATTATTGTCCTTCCCATACTCGTTCCTGAGTGATTGGTATCATCCTTCCTATCGTTGTTAAATTAGCCTACTATAAATGCCCAAATTCGAAAACGGTTCGGTCTCTACTTTGTCCCTTCGTACGGAGAGAGACACATAAATAATAAATTTCTTTTTTTTTTTGGATAATTACACACAATAATCCATTGGCAGGTTCTGTATTTATGTAACCATTAACTCAAACGTTGATTCGTCAAATTTGAAAAGCACACTTGTAACTTTTCTCCTGCGGTGTCTGCACCATACACACGTGCCGTGAATTGAAACCCCCATACAAACGATTCAGTTCATATAAGATAAAATAGAACTGATAAATATAATTATCGATCAATTTAGGGGGGGAAAAAGACTTTTTACTCAAAAATAATTAAGGTGTATAATGTATTATATTATCGTTATAATTAAGATATCCGCATATAAATAATATACAACAACGACGTAAATCTGTACCGCGAAACGGGGCAGTTGGGGCAGGGAAGGGGAGGAGGTACAACCGGTTATGGCAAACCGGTAAGATTATTTTTCACTTTTTTCATGGGGGATTTTAAGTTCAGTTTTACATTCGACTGTTCATCGTCTTTCTTTCTTTTTTTTTTTTTTCTAATTAGCTATTTTATTTCATTATATTATATCTTTGAGGCTTCGAAGAAAGGTTAACCCCCGGTATAAATATTTTTTGTTTTTATTTTTCCCACCCCGAAAAAAAAGCCATCAGGTACTTGCTGAAATATGTTTTATACGATAAAATATTTACGGTGATTATTGACGGATAATGTAAAGACGGGTGCGATTGCAATTAATAACTGATTAGCGCGAGGTGACTTTACATTTGTTATTTGTTAGAAATTTGTTTTTCATTCATTTCGTAATCGTAGTGTATAGCGAGACTGCGAAAATGGCATGCAGTTACAAAATATTCAATTTGTTTAACGTCCGCATAAGTGGAAACGCGGAAAAAGAAAAGGAAAAACTAGTTTCACAGAAATCCACTGCAACGTATAGTATGAAAAAGGTTGTAACGGAGATTCTACGTTACGTAGGAGGAAAAACCTCGTACTAGATCCGCAATTTATTAATAAATTATAAAAAGTAATAACTAACCAACGGTTTCTAATTCTTATTATTTTCTCTGCAGTTATATTTCTCAATCTTGATGTTTTTCCTCGTAAGTTCGATCGACGTCATTAACCCTACAATGAATGACGCATGCGACGAGATAGGTCGTTGCAGAAATCTGATTCGCCGACGACTGAGCCGGAAATTCCAGTCGATTTGCATACTTGTAGCAAATTCGAACTGAACCCTTGATTTAGAGCAGCTACATTAGGGATCGGATTTTTTTCCCTGTAGCTCTGCAGTAGTAACTTTTTTTTTTTTTCATACAATATGTAAGGCCGATCAGACAGGATTCTGATACGTTATTTTAATGAATACATGGCAAAAATAAAAAATATCTCGAGTCTAATTTTAGCCGACCGAATTTGGTTTAATTTTTTTTTTTTTCTAGTTCCTTTTTTTTCTTTACAGTTTTTAACAGCAGCGCTATTCAATTACATCGCATCGGGGATATAGAATCGTTGCGTAGCTGATATGGAAACCAAGAAAACACTGTTCCAAAAGAATCCCGAAGAAAAAGCAAATTTTCTTAGCAAACTCGTCTTCGGGTATGATTCATCTATTCTCCCTTCATGAACTAAAATAATATCGAAGGTAAAATTATTGGGAAATAATAAAACGGGTATTAATATTCGAAAATTTTAGGTGGACGGTCCCGATTTTTCTTACAGGGGCTAAAAAGGACTTGGAAGTTACCGATTTATACGATCCTTTGAAATCCGATGAATCCGAACGTCTCGGTGACCGTCTTGAGCTGTGAGAATTCTTCTTTCGTAGTCGAAAAATATAATAGCAGTAAGAAAAATGATATTATTCTTGAATCGAATAACTTTTTTCGTAGCGAATGGAAAAAGGAATTGGCAAAAGCTGATCAGGAATTAACGCTCGGTGCTGATGGAAAAAAAGGGAAGTCAAGTAGACCAAGTCTCACCAGGGCGTTAGCTCGAATGTTTTGGGCTCAGTTTATGTTTCAAGGTCTTCTTCTTCTTTGCCAATGTTGCGTCGTCTACATTATACAAGTTATAGTACAGGGATGGATAATCACGTATTTTTCCCCTGGTCAAAGACATTTGATATCATACAACGACGTACTCGTGTACGGTGGATACCTCGTCTTCTTTTCATTCCTTGTGGTGCTGCTCGGACACCATACCAGCCTCAGAAATCAACAAATTGGAATGAAAACGCGGATCGCCTGCTGCTCGATTATATACAGAAAGGTGAGCGATAAATAACGTCTAAAATGCCACCAGGCGTCTTTTCGTCGAGATATTTCTCGCGGACGAAGTTACTCCATGGTAATACAATTTTCGGGCTTGTGGTACCTTCAATTTCAGGATGAAAAAATTTTCAGGTTTTTTTTTCATTTCGTTTCTCAGGTTCTGCGCCTCAATCAAGCTGCAGCGAGTGGCACCGCTGCGGGTCAGGTGGCTAACCTTATGAGCAATGATGTTGGTCGTTTTGATTTGGTTTTCATGTACCTTCATCATGTATGGATAATGCCGATACAGGTATAAATAATATTGCATAACTGATTTCAATCTTGAAGAACTAATTCGGGTCACATTTTGATTCCCAATATTTTTTCAACTACAGTCAAACATTTTATCCTACGCGCTGTTAGATCGAGAACAGATCAAAATCTCACAATATTAAAAACACTAATGTGAAATCATCGAAAATTCTTTTAATTCACCAAAACTAATGTCATGTTTCAAAGACCTGTATTCTTGATGTCAGATATTGCCATTATAATTTCCATAGATCTTGGTCATGGGTTTTGTGATGTGGAAATCAGTCGGCGTCGCCGCAATCGTCGGGTTAGCCGCCATGGTATTCCAAACGATTCCAATCCAGGGATATTTGAGTCGAATTAGCGGAAGACTCAGGTCAAAAATCGCTGTAAAAACAGACGAACGAGTTCAACTGATGAGTGAATTGATTTTTGGAATCCAGGTAGATAAGGATCTGGGAATAATGAATCATCTTTTCAGTACAATAAACAATATTACAATCGTTTTTCAACACATACACAGGTAGTGAAGATGTACGCGTGGGAAAAACCTTTTGAGTCTATTGTAGCGAAAGTCAGAGCTCTCGAGATAAAATTGATAAGCTATACTTCCTACTTCAGGGGTATTTACTTAAGTATAATTGTATTCTCTGAAAGAGTTACGTTATATTTGACGCTGATAACATTTGTATTAATGGGAAACTCCCTCACCGCTCGAATTACATTTGTATTGGCGAATCTATTCAATATATTACAACACACTTGCGCGACGTGTTTTCCACACGCTGTAATAATGGCAGGTGAAGCTGCCGTATCATTAGACCGATTGTCGGTGAGTTGTTTTCTACCTCCGTGTTTGCATAATTTTCTTTATTTTATTTTATTTCTTTTCTATCGTACAACTGTTCACCTTGTACTCACTTTCCTTATATCATTCTAGGAATTTTTGCTTCTAGAAGAAGTAAAAAAATCCGATCCTACTAAACCAGACCACCGACATGGTACTGAAAAATCAGCTGTCGCGATTATCTCATCTAGTCAAAAAAAGGAGGAAGGTATTGGAATCGATATGATAAAAGTATCAGCTAATTGGGTCTACGGTCAACTTCCACCAACTTTGTGTCAAGTTTCACTGAACCTTGAAGGAAAATCTTTGTGCGCTGTTGTGGGATCCGTTGGATCGGGTAAATCGTCATTATTGCATCTTTTGATGGGAGAGCTTCCGATCGGTGCCGGAAGATTGACGTTTTTTAGCGGAAGGGATCCGAACAACAGGATACATTCTAACGATGTTAAAATTTCGTACGCTTGCCAGGATCCTTGGCTTTTCTCGGCTTCGATTCGAGATAATATACTATTCGGAGAAACTTACGACGAGAATCGATACAAAGAGGTAATAAATTGGCACCTCGATCAAAGAAAAAAAAAATATTTTGGTACTAATTTATAATCGGTTCACCTCAGGTTACCAGAGTCTGTGCCCTGCATAGGGATTTTCAACAGTTACCCAACGGAGACATGAGTTTTGTTGGAGAAAGAGGGGCGGTTTTATCTGGTGGACAAAAGGCGAGGGTCAATCTTGCGAGAGCGGTTTACAGAGACGCGGATCTGTACTTATTAGATGATCCTCTCAGCGCGGTTGATCCTTGCGTAGGTCGTATACTGTTTGACCAATGCATAAACGGATATCTGAAGGGAAAAACACGCATTTTAGCCACTCATCAGATCCAATATATCTCTCAGGCAGATCATATAGTTGTTCTGAACCGGGTGAGCATTGAGAAATTGAAAATAAAGAAATATATTTCAAATGCAGAGACTGACCTTTTTTATTTCAGGGCAACATTGAACATCAAGGTCCACCGAAAGGGCTGGGATCTGATTTCAAAATGTTGGAAACTGAGGCGTCCCTTGAGCAGGGAGACGCCGTTTTCATTGAAGAGTCGAGCGCGTTGGAGGTATTTATTTTTGACGATTTTTTATAATGAATTCCAGTTAAATGATCTCGTGGTTTTCAGCCCCGCTGCACGCAGTCTACGAGAGAAAATACCGAAAATCAAGATGGAGTGATAATAGCGCAGACGGAAAATATGGAGGGTTCAAGAGAAGTAGAATCTGAAGAGATCGAAAAGGGCCAAATGTCCAGTAAAGTTTGGACGGGTTATTTTGGAGCTGGAGGAAATATTTGTTCTCTTGGCTTTTTGATCCTGATTTTTATAGCTGCACAGGTGGTTACGAGTGGTTGTGACTACTGGGTTTCGGTTTGGACTAATATAGAGACTCTCAGACTCGCTCTTCAATATAATAAAACTCTTGCCACAACCGTTGCGGAAAATTACAGCGAAATTGTGCACCACCGAAAAAATGTTACTTCTGAATGGTACTCGGAAGCTACTTACAACGCTGAATCACTTTTGTACGATGAATTTGGAGTACTTCACTCTAATGTAGCTATCTACATTTACACCTTGTGTGTCGTTGGATGCATTTTATTGACCTTGGTACGAGGCATTCTATTTTTTGCAATTTGCATGAAGGCCAGTCGCCACATTCATGACAAAATATTTCTTAACTTATCCCAAGCCACTATGAGGTTCTTCAACACTCATCCATCAGGTTTGTGAATTGATTCAAGATTCTTAATGAGGACATGTAAATATATGCACATAAATCCTGATCTATAACTTTTTTTTCTTCTATCAGGAAGAATTCTTAACCGATTTTCCAAGGACGTTGGTGCAATGGACGAGCTTCTACCTAGAGCATTGCTCGAGGCACTTCGAGCATTTTCTGTAATGTTCGGTAACCTGACGGTAGTCGCAATTATTAATAACTGGATGATAGTGGTTTTGACTGTCATGGCCTCAATTTTCTGGTTTGTAAGAGTATACTATCTGAAAACTGCTCAGGACATCAAACGGCTCGAAGGAATAAGTGAGTTAAAAATGCATTAAATGGAAAGAATTCGTCGAAAATAATTATCTACAAATAACATCTCAATTCTAGCAAAGAGTCCGATGTTTTCTCATGTCACCTCCACGCTAAACGGGCTAACGACTATCAGAAGTCGAGGTGGTCCAGTGGAAGCAATAATGCGAAAGGAATTCGATCAGTATCAAGACATTCATACCGGGGCTGCTTATCTCACGATAGCAACCGCAACAATGTTTGGATTTATTCTCGATCTCCTCACATGTGGTCTAATCGGCTGCGTTTGTTTCTCTTTCATTCTAATGGACGATGGTAAAATAACATCTGAAGTGAATTACACATCTTAACCAATTTGAAATGTTCTATTACCACCAATGATTGGATTTTTTTTCAACTTCAAAAAAACGAAAAACAGGAACGACTCTCGGGGGGTATGTTGGACTTGCGCTTTCTCAATCTCTAATTTTAACTGGAATGGTTCAGCACGGGATGAGACAAAGTGCAGAGGTCGTGTCGCAAATGACATCGGTAGAAAGGGTCCTTCAGTATTCCTCTTTGCCCAAAGAAGGGCCATTCACAACTAAAGATCCTCCCCCAGGATCCTGGCCTTCAAAGGGTGGTATAGTATTCAAAAACGTATCGATGAGGTACGTGGAAAACAAACCACCAGTCTTAAAGGTAATGACCAAAATTTTCGCCATTATGTGATAATCGTAACAGTGAACATCATTGATTTTTTTTTTGTAATTACCATTAGAATCTGAACGTGACGATCGAACCCGGTTGGAAGGTGGGAATAGTGGGAAGAACGGGTGCAGGGAAATCATCGTTAATCTCTGCGCTGTTCTGCTTGGCGGGTGACGGACTTGAGGGTGAAATATTGATGGATCGGATCGACACAAAATCGATAGGCCTTCACGAGCTGCGTCCCAAAATTTCCATAATCCCTCAGGAGCCAATCCTATTCTCAGCTACTCTTCGCTTCAATTTGGATCCATTCGATCAGTACACTGACGCTGAATTATGGGATAGTCTCCGCGAAGTTGAACTTGGTGACTGCGTACCTTCTCTAGAGTTCAAGGTCGCCGGCGGCGGAGCGAACTTCAGCGTGGGTCAGAGACAGCTCATATGCTTAGCTAGGGCTATTCTTAGAAACAATCAAGTCCTCGTCCTTGACGAAGCAACTGCCAATGTCGACAGAAAGTAAGATCATACTCAAACTGACTATTTTCTAATATCATTTGTAATTGATTTTTCGCAATGTAAAATCATTGAAAAATTATTTTCCACAGTACGGATGCCCTAATTCAAAACACCATAAGACGGAAATTTGTCGATTGCACTGTACTAACGATTGCACATCGTTTAAATACGATAATGGACAGCGATCGAGTTCTTGTCATGAGCGGTGGCAAGATCATGGTAAGAAATAAACTGATTCATTATGAAATTCAGTGTGCAAGTTCATCTAGAAAAATTTTGAAATTTTTTTTTACATTGCCTTCTCAGGAGTTCGGTCATCCCTATTTGTTGTTGAAAAATCATGGGACTTACTTTTACGACATGGTACAACAGACGGGCAAAGGAATGTCTGAGAAGCTTACCGATATTGCGGAAGCCGCTTACTCGCAGAAATACGAAGTCATCACGGATACTACGTATCTATAATTTTCTTCAGGAATATCAGCTATTGAGTATTCAAATATTCATCACATCACCATCATCATTATCATCGCCATTAGCAGAGATTTTAGATATCGCATATCTTCCATAATAATTACATCTCATGACTGCGATCGCCAAGAATCTATAGTATTCAAAAAATGTAACACTGTATATAGAGTTCGATATAAGTTGTCATCAATTCGTTTTGATGTTAATGTTTCTTTAAGTAGCCTTGTTTTCAATTGTCGCATAACTTCAGTATACACTTAAGTGCTAACTGAAATGACAAACATACATTTTTGTATAAATTATTATTATTATTATCATTATTATTATTATTAATATTATTATTATTATTATCTTTCATACGTGGAATGAGGTTTCGAATGAGATAATATAATTTTACTTTTAATAGAGCCAACAGTGTTGAATTAGCAATATATTTGCTTTTCGAATTTTCCTCTTTTTTTTTTTACTCCAGGTAATAAGAGAAAATTTTCTTAGGGTTTTTAATAAAATTATACAAATGAATTATATTTACTCGAAGTATATGAAGAAGAAATAAAATTGTCCTATAAATAATTAAAGTAATTATCAGCTGAGCTGGTCATCTTAGGATTACATAAATTATAGTAAAATTATATAAATAAATAATAGTAGCAAATCATGATATGTACACTTTTCTTTCCTCTTCTTCTTCCTCTTCTTGTTTTTTTATTTTTTGTTTTTGTTCTGATAACATTCAGGTTAACGCTTGCGATATCCTAATTCATTCACTCGGGTTAGACTTGTGCTTTTGCATAACTTATTAGCACCATACGATAATTGATTAATTGATTAAGTAGAGAAACGCTCAGCGAGGTCAGTTTCGCAAATGTTGTGCATAACATAAATTATAACATCAGATACTTGAAATTCTCATTATAGGCATACGTATATGTATATATCAAATAATATCACTTAAAACTGTTCAATTAATTATTATACGAGTATTTTAAGATACAAAAAAAAACAAAACAAACAAACAAAACAAAAAAAAATCATTATTATTCACTAGTAATTCGTTATTGCATAGATTTTATAGTTACTTCAGGTGTAACAATTTACTGAATCTTCAAAACCCATTCAAATTTTGCTTAAACAACGTCAGCTTTGCGGAGCTACTTATCGGTTCGAGTACGGATTAATACCACAGTTTGCGTTATTTTTCTTTCGTCTCACAATGAGTTTAATTTTGTAATATTTCTTTCGTCTTACCCGAGACCCAGGACATATTTTGGTAAGTTGTAAGCGAATCTTGGAATCGCCATGACAACTGATACCCTGAAAATTAAAAAAAAATTATCATATTTGATTTATCGTAAATGAATGATTTGTAGCTTAAATTTAAGTTTTATTTACTCACAGTTGTGTTAAATTACCGTCTGATACCCGCCAGATGAAAATCCAATCACCATAGTACACATATTTAATGTAATCGGTATGTTTCTTACATGAATTGCCAAATTTATTTACGTCATTCCATCACCAATCTCGTATGTGAAACCATAATATTTACAATAACAGTGATATTAATTTTTTTTTTTTCGGTTATGAAACAAATGATTGTAATAATGATGAGATGATGAGTGCTGTCAGAATTAGTTCTTTTATTGATATTATATATAACGAAAAAGAAGGAGAGTGAAAAATGGAAAAAAATGTAATCAGATAGGGTTTATTAGCGTTGTCATCACGTATCAACTTGATTAGTTTCCGCATCACCAGCGTGGTTAGGTCTAAACCACCATTGTGGTACGTACGATAGTGCGAGACTGTTGTATATCCAAGCTCTCCATCCTGTTCTAGTTTCTCCGTCTATTCTAGATTCCAAACTCTGACAAAGTGCTTTCCTATCGTGACTTCTACCGCTTCGTAAATCGCAAAGTAAACGCTTACGACACTCGTCATTACACGCGGGTCTGACCGGAGAATTTTTGTTGTAGTGCCTATGAAGATTTGCAAAAAGAAAAAAAAAAAGGATTCATGAATGCTGGATTATTCTTCAACATGCGTAAATCAATTTAATGTTACTTACTTGTAGTAAAGGTCAAAAAGCGACGGTTCATTCGTCATTTTATCTATTAAAGAGTCCCAATCACGGGGCAAAAGCGATGCCATTTGGTAGGCCTGACGAGCTGTGTACATTTTTTGCCATATTGGATAGTCGTATAAATTTGCTTCCTTCAGATTCATCACCCATGACTCGTGCTCGACGACCATCTAGATTAAATAAACATTAAATCGTCCCGATCCGTCACAGCCACAGATTGCATTTCCAAAAAGGGAACCATCAAATATCTCCCCATTCATTAACGAAATCTCTTTCAATTCGCCAAGTGGAGAAACTTACTACATGATTGAACGCCATCTTGTTTTACTCACCCTTGTAGTTTTTGCATGGTCGCCATCAACGTAGTATATTCGGTATCCGGGGTTCAGATCAATGTAAGGTGAAACTGATGGCCCTATATATGCAACGCCAAGGGCCCTTCCAAGATCCGTTGTATCGTAGAATAACTGAAACTCATCATAATGAGTATGTCCAAAGAACTGAGCAGTGATTGTCGACTCGTAACTAGATGAAAGAATAAAAAACAAAAACACAAAAATCAGCTACACGATTACGCGCCACGAATACCCAACATCTGAATTCTTCACTTAATCTCACGCACCGATTAATTATGTGGTAATAGTTCCTGGACCAAACTTTCAAGCAATCTGAATGTCCTGGTGGTATGTGTCCGATTATGTGAACCTTTTCACCGTTTATTTCAGCCCCCTGAAGTTCGTATATCAACCACTGAAGTTCGCTAACCGGATCCGTGCTGTTTATCAATAACCACCAGTTCTTGTTGTTGCAATAATTCATGTTCACCGACAATATTCTGAACCCTGGTCTGACGAGAACGGAATAGAAAGCCCCACGTCTTACAGTGTGAGATACTCCCGCAGGTAGCCATCTTCTCCACTCCTTATCAAGCTCGTCATAGAGCCAGGAAATACTGTTCTCTTCAGGTACAAAAGGCGGAGGAAAGCTGTCAAAAATATGATTATCACTCACAATCAAATGATAAAATTAAATGATGATTCAAATGGTAGATTGAAACAAAGCTCACCTGTTTACGGGAGCGCTCTCGTGATTTCCTAAGGCAGGGAATATCGGAATTCCAGGGAACATTTCGATCATTTGGGTAACGGTATCACGTAAAATTCGAAGATTCTCTTCTCTTGTTTGGTTCCATACATCGTGAGGTGGTAAATCACCCGTCCATAAAATGTAGTCTATATCCTGACGGGATGAAAGAAAGAAAAAAAAATAGAATAAAAGTTTAAACATAAGATCGCCAACAATTGATAATATTAGCTGTTTGTCTTTATTATTTACCGAATGTGTGTCTGCTATGTGTTTCAACATGTGATCTACTGTTCTCTTCGGTGTATCGCACTTTCTGTAATCCCCCCATCTTCCGGCTGCTGCCGATGCCGTTAATGGTGCGCCATTTGTTAGTCTACAGCAAAGTGGTTCGTTGCAATCGGCGTTTGTTCCCTCCTGATAATAGGGGTCATAGTGAGTGTCCGATATGTGAAGAACCTTGAAGGTCGGTGCTCCTTCGATAGGTGGAATCGGTGGTTGTATCGGCGGTTTATTGACCGGAGGAAAAGCAACTTCCCATTCGTGTTGAGGGTTATAAGCATCGTCGCAGGCATCGCCGATAACAAAACTACAAATTTGTGATGGCCCCATACTGATTTGCGTCAACACGTAGACGACCTCACCCTTAAAACAGAACAGAAAAGTTTTAAAAAAACGCCGTCTCAATTTAGTCTACAACTATTTTACGTAAATATCTTAAATATTTTTCGAATTAATTTCGCTGAAAAACTTACCCCAAAAAGCAAAGTAACGCCCTGGCATACTCGGGGACTTTGTATCTTCAATGATACACAAAATTGATATATGCTCGCCATTATTTCTTCCTCACTTTTCCCACTTTTGATATAATGCTGAAGAAGTCCAGCGCCGACTTTACAAGCTGTGCAAGAAACCTTCGACATTACTGATGTCTCAACTTCCATCATCACTTGCCTCAGGTCCAAAAGTTTGAGTGCCTTATCAACGAATCCCGAAAGATGGCCAGACTTTTGAGTGGACTCCAAATCCCAAAGCATCCGGGAGTAATTCAACTGTTTTTTTTTGTGTTTAAAATTTTTGTTGTATTAATTAGATATGATCCTTATAAACTATGTATATATATTTAAATGTGAGAAAGTCTGTCGATAATTATACAGCGGGTACAGTGTTCAAAGTTGGTCTTGGACATTGCAGGAGAAAGTATTTTGATACTGAAAGTGAGAGTATAAAATATATAAACCGAAGGGGAAGCTTTAGATGGATATATACTCATGTGTGTATGACGGACATTCGTGAAAGTTGATTCGCTAGGACGTATAAAGAAAGGGAGTAAAAAAAATAATTAATTTGAATATCAAAAAAAATTGATTGACTAGATACTTTTTTATCATCGAATTTGAGTTTCCAATTGTGCAAAAGACTTAGTGTCGAAATTAAAATGTACTAGAAAAAAAAGCTGCAGAATCTCTTACCCGCGAAAGTTGTTCGGGGTCATTATTCGTACCGTTTACGACAATTTCAACTATTGGAACTTCGTGCGTCGAATTGCTATTTGGAAGTAAAGGGATTCCCATCCTGTTCGCTATCCTTTCCTTCGCCATTAACCATTCATCCGCAAGTCCGGTCCAATTTGTATTCGCAATTTCCGCTTCTCTTTTCGATCTTTCTTTCACGGGGATTCCTAAAAATGCGTTTGAAATTTTTAATAAGAAAAAAAATTGATGATACTTCTTGGGCTCTGTCAAAACTGAAAATGTAATACGATAAATTTTCAACTCACCGCACGTCTGCAGCCACTGCGTGGTGGCTAAGCATAGTAGGATAAGACCACTGCATTTTTTTAGTGCCCATTTTTGATTTGGCATGCTATTTACGTTTTTTGTTTTTTGTTAAATCTTTGGTATATCACTCCAGCTGCAAAAGAATTAAAAATAATACCAGTTACAATCGCGTTTAATCCAGAAGAAACAATATGGATGAATAAAATAATCAATTGAAAATTGAAATGATCTTATATTACGCGCATGTGATACGATTTATGCAGGCATTCCACCAACATCGTTATACCCCCATAAATGTGTCACTGTTACAAGGAGGTAATTTATATTACAAACGGTGTCCGAGCCACGCCTACAGTGTGTCTGTAATTTCCCTGTCTTAATCGTTCACCTTCTGGTACGCCTATTAAAGCCATAGAAAAGATATTAAATGAATAAAGACGATCTTGTTTTACGTTTGCATTATTTGGAAGCAAATTTTGTTTTTTCGTCTCGTTTCTGATAAACGCGATCTCCACGCGGTCCAACTAATATTGGAGGAGTATTCACGTTGAAAGATCGAAGCAACGTATTTTTTTTCCCCATTTCTTCCTTTTCATATCCTACTTTATCTTGCACCACAAAGATCAGAAGAAGAAGAAGAGGCCAGGGAGTAAAAAAAAAAAAAAAATTTCGATACTTTAAAGGCCTCGAAAACAGGCGAAACTGAGACGTGGATGGTATAAGTGATACACCGTTATTTGACCCATCGCGATACTCCGTTCGCGTTACCGACTTGTAAATATATGTATACATATACACTGTATGTGCCTTCCTTTATCCCTTTCCAAAGAAGGCCTCGTATATCTTTTAATATTTGACATCTTAAATATCGCAGGCATAAAACGCTCGACAAAATCTCGTTTTGAATCTGCAATTAATATAAAGAAAAGAGGAACCACAATGGTAAAACCAGGAATAAAATACTTTTTCCCCCTTGCCTGGTACAGTTCGGATGTGAATCATCAAACCGAAGTTTTTCGTACCGCTAATTTTTTTTTCTTCATTTTTTTTTATCGAACCTACCGATTCCGAACGAATTGATACGGAGGCAGCGGTAGAGACGCATAATATCCGATACGGATTAGAACTTTGCAGAATTTATTATATCTTTCATTGATGCTCGATGATGTTAAAAAAAGTTGAAAAATTAAAAAAAAAATGCATTATTATTAACATATTATGTTTTATAGAATTGTTTTTATTTAATCATTTCGATTCACGCGATATATTTAATGATTGCTGCTTCATACCTACACTTATACTCAACGTGAATTGAATTATGATTACGTAATTTCCACGAGCTAATTGCTATAGTTACTTCAAGAGCTCAAGTTCAATATCAGTTCTATTTTTCTTTCTCTCAATATGCCACTGAAAATTTGAGTAAAACAGACTAAGAATATACACAGCATTCAAAACTTGGTTGTACCATTTTCTGATTTTGATTTTACCGCTTTTTGGCACACAAAAAATTTTGTCAATATAGATAACGGTTTATTTTGCATTTCGAATTTATTTATTTTTCTGTTTTACCGCAAGAAAAAAACATGATCATACCACTACACATATACATTACGTTTTTATTGAATCGTTCCAAATTTACCCATATACATATACCTGTATGTATAAGTGGGTCAAATTCCTTTTTACTTATTAACTTATTTTTTTAACTTGATAATTTTTATTTAATTTTTTTTTTCTGTTTCGAGAATTTTTTCAGCTGATCATGTTTTCACTCACGCATTAAATTATACAGTGGATAAAATTTATACACACGTCATTATTCGCGAAAATAGACGCGTTCAAATTACTATACATTTATTATACATCCGGTGAAAGTGCGTTCGAATGATTTTTGAAAATAAACAAACAAAAATTTGAGGTATACATCCGTATGTATAAGAGTATCGAACCCTAGATGAATTAAATACCTAGTTATATTTCTTTCTTTTATCTTTTCTTTTTTTCCATCAAAACCGCTTAGAACATATTGTGCGAGCGAAGGGAAAGAAATAAATAAAAAGTATTCTCGAAAATTTCTCAATATTTGTTACACCTATACAGCACATAAATTTTCACTGTACGGTAGATTTAGCACAAGTGTTAATTTACGCAACATTATGACCATATTCATCGGCGTTGTTTCAAAATTGTATAATCTTCGCATCGACTTATACGTGCGGAATTCTCAAATACACATCTTACGAAATTTTCAATACGATGATCTAAGTATTTTCTATTTCGTATATCTCTATTGCTATTATCGTTCACTATGATTATTGTTATTCTTGAACATACTACGCATAATTCCTGTATATTTAGAAGTAAGGCATTAGCGAATGTTTGCATAATTTCATATTATTCATAACGCAATCATAAGTTGTCATAGCGACAAAATTTGATCGAACTAGTTTATCTGCGATAAAATGATTTATGATCTTTGTTATTAATTATTAATAATTTATTTTCGATAAAAAAGTGTAACCAATTTGTCAAAGCAGTTTATGTACGTATATATATGTCTGAAACATGGGGACATCGTGCATTTTTGAAGTATTCTGCATACACACTAATCGTTCTTATCTCCACGTAGTAACATCTATTATCGGTTATATATACATATCTGTTTATCTATTTGATGTATAATACAATATTGTATTTGCTACTTTATCTTGTGTATTTTTGTTTCCAACAGTTCAAATGAAGTCAAACTTTATCGTAATATCCATTTGTTATTGCGTTGTCAGCGTAAAATGTATTGACAAAGAAAAAAAAAAGAAAAGATGATAGCATAACTGCATAGATATAGATAGATACGCTTCTATAGCAAAGTTCGTTCCTCCTTTTCATTTGAATTTTTTCGTTAAATTGATCATAAAAATAAAAAAAGAAGAAATCATCATTGTGATCGGGTTGTAAGGATAATCTATAAATGGTTGCTAGGTTGTGTGATTTTTTTCTTTCCGTTCTTTTATTTTCTCTTCTATAGTCATCAACCGACCTCGAAATCGACTCAAGGTTGGCTGAAAGCACGGAGAGATGAGTCACGTGGGAGAAGAAGAGAGAAAGAGAAGAAGAAAGAAAGAATGGAAAAAGAGGAAAAATGAATGAAAAAATTCCAAAAAAATTTTATGTACGCATCTATAGGTGCAGGTATACATGTATACCCAAATGGGGATTTGCTAATGACATGTGACAAAGACATGACCTGATTCCGGATTCTAGAATAACGTGAGTCCCAAGTCTAAGCAGCTGTGCAGCTGATACCACGTTGTAAAAACAAAACTAAACTAATAATAATAATAATTAATTAATTCATGACTAACACAGCATACGAGTTGTAACGATCATTATAACGTTATATTATAATTATATGATGACGATTAAGATTGACGAATCGAGGACTTCGCTTTTCGATCGCACCTCCGCTACCTGCAGTGAATCGTACCGTGCAGAATTTTTAGCTATGCAGCGGCCCCGAAAATATACTTTACAATATGCAGCGTGGCAATAAGAAGGAAGTTCGAGAACCTTGGACCTTGAAAGTTTCAGCGGTACGTTGACCTTTTACCAGTATACTATACTTACTCTTTTTGTCCCGCGCAAACTCAGATGAAAAGAAATAAACAAAATGGAAGAGAAAGAAAAAAAAAGGAACAAGAAGAAGAATGAGAAAAAAAAATGCTTAGTGCTGCTACTGCTGCTGCACCAGCTATTGATGAAAGTAGACAACTTTCTTCTCGTACGGATGGATTATAGTTGCAATGTAACTATATGGTTATACATATACGGTGGAATTAACATACCTAAATACATAAAGAGCGTTTATTATATCTAGATACATATTCATACGTGAGGGAAAGTAGGGATGATTGGACCACTTCATAGGAAGTATAAAAATTGCGTTTGTTCTAACACTTTTCCATGGAACGATCCAATTTATCTGATGGTCCAATCGTTTCTACTTTTTCCTCGTAGATAACTACAGTAATTGTGCGCAGTAGAGCCCGGAATTTTTTCACGCAACTCAGAAAGAATACGTGAAATAACATTTTTTATGAATGTATATGTGCGTAAACCGCGTAAAAACAGAAGACAAAATTATGGAAAACAAAATAATGAAAGAAAAAATTATATAAAACTTTGTGGTCTCCATTACCAACTCGTCGCGATTTATAAATACGTGTGAAGCGATTCAGATAATTTGTGGTAAATTGTGCGTATAATAAAATAGACAACGTGAGTTTGAAAGAAAAAATTTGTACAGAAAAACCGCATCAAAGAGATGAATTTTTTTTTTTATTTTATATCACACGCGTTATGCGTGTTCACTCTACAGGCATTCATGTCTCTTTATATACCCACATTTGCTGTGATTCGAACCGAATACGCTGCACCCTCCCGTTTATAGTTATCAACGTTATTAAGGGGTCTACCCTAATTGGACGCGCAAAAAAATGGCTATTTTCACGATTTTTTTTCATCGCTTAGAATCATAAATATTCATATCTTCAGTTCAAGGCTCAGTAAATACAATCTTGAAATACATTAAAAATTTTTTTTTATATTTATTTCATCTATTCTTATCGTATAAAAATGGAGTCCAAAAAAATTTCCAAAAAACTGATAGGTGCGGCCTGTTGATGAAATCTCCGGAATGGATCATTTGAAAAATAAAAAAAAAATAGTTTTAGATTCAGTAAGGCAATGGCTATAGCGCATATCGGACGATTTTTGATTTTTTCAATTTTGACAAAATGGCGGTGATTTTTCGAAAAGAAATGAAAAATCAGCTTTTTTTCTTATGTTTTTGTGAAAAAAAACAAGTTTAACTCAAAATTTCAAAAATCGTCCGATATGCGCTATAGCTTTTATCATAAAGAATACGTGGTTAAAATTTGGTGAAGATTGATGCAGTAGTTCTCGAGATATTTTCAACAAGCCGACCAAAAACGTCATTTCGAGAAAAACGCAATCAAAGTTTTTTTTAACGAAAAAACCTGAAAAATTCTTACCTATGCTCAATCAGCGATGCCTGCACCGTACATTATGCCTTCAGTATAACACTTTCAAGTATCTATATTTTCGATAAATGAAATAAAAAGAAAATTGATTTGTTGAAAATTACAATTAGGGTAGACCCCTTAAGCCCATTGAACGTTCATCAACTTATAGATCCTGTTTTTGATCTCATTTCATTATGATATCATTATACGGGTGATTAAATTATGTATATAAACGAGCACAATACCAGGCGCAAAATATGTGATATACGTTAATTAAGGACACTCATTCTAATGAAACTGTGCATAGAGGTCTGACGAACATAAAATGCGATACAAATTTTTGATCTAATGAGATAACTTTTGACTCGATGCAAAAATTCCCGGTACATGCGGAAACTTGAGTAATTACGACATATATAATAGCTGTGTATATGTTTCCACTGTTGATAAAATAAATTACAAAACTACAATGAGCGTAACCAAAATTGATAAAAAATTCACCACATTTACGTATACAAATGCGGTAAATTCACCGTGTTGTTTATTTAAAATAATTATTGCTGGAAGCCCGCAGAATATAATATCTCATATACACGCACAGCGATATGCGCACTGCGTTTAATACATCGGTTGATAATCGCGTCTAATTTCCTTTCGACTTTACGACGTGCGAATCCTATATCACGTGACATAATTGACTACTGCATTTCTTCAACGAACAAAAAATAAAATAACATAAAATGGAATGAACAAATGAATGAATGAAAATAAGGTGAAGACGGATTTATCTTTAACCAGGAAGTGGCGTCGATGGGTGCAAGCATAATGGGAAGGAGCATCGAGGTTGAATCCGCGGGCTGACCAGTTCGGTCGAATGGTATAGACTATAGAGGAATGTGGCCTACATGACGAAATCATTAGCTACGGTCAAGGTTTCCTCTCTTTTCTCCAATATATAGCATGGCTGCTGCACGTGCTGTATATACTCTTCTTCAACTTCATCTTTATCCTTTTTTTCTCTGTATTCCTTCTCATTTTTCATCCTCATAAAAATCCAGGGAACAGCTTCCGCCGGCCCGATTGACCTAGATTAGTCAATCACGCACAAAATTTAACTAATTATGTTACCAAACGGCTATCAATAACTCGTAACAACGTTTATGATACATCGGATATTGGTTCTTCTACCTCTGGTCAAACTTCTTTTTTTTTTCTTTCCATTTCTTACAGGTGTACATTTTTTTTTTAAATTTTTTCCCTCATATTTCTTGTTTTCCTCTTTCGGTATCTCTCACTGAGAACACTCTGGACACGACGAATACCGAATTGACAAACATCTTTCTCGTTTAATAATACAAACTTTAACATAAGTGTGTAGGGTATGCGGTCGACTACTATATGGACACCGTCTAACCTACTTACGACCGCTGCTCTCTCCTTGACGTCACACATGGCTGTTATAAACGTAAGTTGAATTTTACCAGGAAGAGGATCTCCCCCCGCCCCAACAACTTAATTCAAGTAAAAATCAATTTCCCCCCGAATAATAAATTGAAAAAAATTGTCGATTCCAAGATTTGAAAACGAATTCTAGGACGCTGAAAACCTCGGGTGATGCAGGATATCTGTTTCGCTATATGCAATTAACTTTAAATTAATGATAACACCAGGTGTAAACTTTAATCGAAAATAGTTGTCATGTATACAGATAATTTGCCGTTGTCGGTCTCGTCATTGTTTCGTCCTAGTGATTTCCGCGTCAATTTTATCCGCTTGACAATAATTATCAAGAGAACATAGCGCGAAGTTGTTCAGGTCGAATTACAATGGTATTAACTTTATTCCGTGACCGGAAGTGCAATGGAAAACATCATGCGGTGGACGACGACTCCTCTTCTCGTTGTGTCGTTATCTAGGCGGTTGTAGCCAACGGTGTAAAAAAAAAAAACGGTAACAGGATTCTTCGATGATCAAAAATCACGATACGGATCGGTGGACTGAATCTTTGTAAACGAGATAAGAATAACGTAAGATAATTAACCTGCAGTGACATGAAGAGTGTCGCGGAATAAAAGGAGATGAAAACTAGATTTAATTGACGTGGGAGTCACTTGAAGGAAACAAGCAGATATTGAGACAATGAAACTCATAAAGTATTACACGCATGAGTAAAATGAAGAAATAAAACAAATGAAACACAATGAACCTACTGTATTAGCTTAATTCTTTGTTACGATGAAGAAACCTTTCTGTTTATAGATGTAATGTTATGTACTATGGATAAGTGCGGTTAATAACCTTTACGTAAGATTAAAGGATATGTAAGTAATTAAGTACGTAGTATTATGAATTCAAATATTTACAAAGTGCAGATGTAAAAATAAACCAAAATAAAATTGGACAATAAATGGAGTAAAATCATATGAAATACAATAGCATATAGAAAATTTCAAAAAATTTGACATTCTTATGATTCTATCAGGTTACATGAACATATAATGCATCATTAATTTACATCTCATGTACACAAATGATAACCGAGTAAACTATTTCACATATGTATATATCTACATAGAAACATATAGTGTAATTACGTACGCATATAAATAGGATATGTGCGATTATATACTTACGCTTTTCAAAACAATGTGTCTACTATATATGAAACACAATTATTGTTATCAGCCGCCAAAAAGTTTTATAACTTTTTCTAAAGAACTTCACCACCCACTGTATATTTTCCCTTTTACGTTCTTATACTTATTTTTGTATTTGTTATTTTTTTTTTTTTTATTACTTTTGACTGTCAAAGTAGACGTGCTAATCATTTATTTATTTAATCGTCTAGTTTAAATAAATTAATTTAATTCATAACTCCCAGGATACGAATAGAAACCGAAAACGAAACAAAAGAACAATTTACAGTGGTTCTATACGCTTCGAAGAACTATAATTCGCGCGAGATTTGAACAGAAATTTTGAGAGAAAAAAAAAGAATGTCTTTTTTCGTTCCTTCCTTTGTTGTAATATAATTATTCTCTCGCGGTTCAAGGAGGAAAAAGTCAAAAAAAAAAAGAGCACTTTTCAGCAGAGAGCTTCGGGATCAATGTCTCTCTGTCTTTCCACGTGGACGGCTCAGCCCGCACTGAATGATAAGTTCTCGGTTCTCGCTAGATCCCGCGAAGCAGTTTAATTTCTCCAAGCCTTTCATTGGTCGAATTACCCAACGTTTGTAAATGTTAGATTGCTAAACAAAAAAAAACGTGCTAGTCAGACAGATGGAGTAAATAAAAGAATCAAAGTCTCTGCCGATTCGAAAAAAAAATAAAATAAATAAACACGGATTGCAAAAAAAGGCGCTATCAGCAGGAACTCGACACAATTTCGTTTGGCTTCTATCAAAGAAGTTGTTGCACGAACGCGTCAAAGTCAAGGTCATTTCAAAATGATATTATTTTTTAAACTCGATCGATTTACTTATCGCATTCTACCTTACCAATTGTAAATATAAATGAATTTGAATTTATCGACGCAGCTTTCTTTACTAACAGTGTGATCTTTTTCAAAGCAGATATCTGTTTTACCGACTATTTGAAGACGGTAAAAAAGAATGAAATTAAGATAATCCTCAGTATGCTCTGTGCTTGACCCTTAAATTGATGATATTTTTTTTCAGAAATTTGCACAATTTTTTGCGATTACCTCCTGGACCGTTTACTCAGGTGAAAAATATATAATATACAGGGTTATCATACTTTTACGTAACAAACGCATGCGGTTGGTTGCCAAGGGTTGTTTACATGACAACGGTGCCGGTACGGTGAGTAGGAGTTTCTATTTAGTAAGGACTTTAGTTTTGAGCTTGAAGGTTTGAAGTACGAAGCTGACCGGCACCTAGGTGAACACATTGTACATACGGTGTATATTAAATATTTCTAAATAACGTGTGTTCTGAGTTAAAAGTGCAATGATATTAAAGCGGTCAATGACTCGAATCCTAGGAAATAAATGGAGTAACTTACACTTGAGTCAATCATGAATGAATACTATTTATAGTAGTACATATACTATATGATATGGTGCCAATTAAAATTGAGTTTATTATTGACACCCGTGACATATTCTATGCATATGAATACAAGTGTTTTGGAAGATAGAAACAATCAACATCCGAGCATGATCTGGTACTTTTCGAAGTTGATTACAATAAAAAAATAAATAAATAAATAAGCCAAGGTAAGTAAAGAAGTTAGAAAATCATAAAAATCCATATACATATATACATATATAATACCATTGGTGTTGTGATAATAACGTGTGATATGGAATTATTCAATCGTTAACATTCCCCTCGATCAATTTTACTCGGCTACACGTACGTGTATATGTACATATATGTATCGTTAGTTTTAAATTATAGTTTCACTTTATTAACTGTACAGCTCTCGACTATACGTGTACCAAGTCAACTTATATCTGGGTCATCATCAGTCGTCAGTCATATTAAGTTACGATGCATATGGAATTGAACTATATCTATAGAGAATAAGAATGCTGCCCGATTCTCGTTGTTTAATGCGGTAATCAAGTCTAATGATCTTTGGATGTGGAAAATTTGATGAAAAAAAAAATATATATTAACATGATATACAGTGTATATTATACGTAGATATACATATATATATATACTATAAACGAATTCGGTGTGCTTTTTAGAATCGATTACCTATTAATTTGCATGGGAATACTAGGCCGTTATGACCCTCGTGACCTTTTTACTTATTGTTAGTTTCTTACATATATATGTTCGAACTTTTAGTTCTTTACTTCAGTATTTCGGAACATGCAATCCTGTGTATCACACCTGAGGAACTGTACATTGAACATCGCAATTGCAAAGAATCATCGTATTTACCGTATACCAAGATCATTAGTCATAGAATTCATGATGCTTTCGAATTAGAAGAAGAAAAAAAGAAAAATGCTACTCCAACGCGCTATGCAATCGTAAGTCACTTTAGTCACCATTATATCTGTATGGCATATGCACGCGTTCCTCTGTAAACCGCGTCGTGAATTTTTTATAACAATATAATAACAATAATCTATAGAGAACAACGGTGAGTTTCATTGCACACGTGACTCCAGGCGACCGGACGTAGGGCACCTGCCTAAAGCACTCAACCATTACATATAGTATGTCGGGCCCCTTCGTAACCTTCAATCGTACCCACATTGGAAAAAAATTTAGAAAAATACTCTCGTCACCCAATATATATGGGGATGTAGCTCAGTGGTAGAGCGTTCGCTTTGCATGTGAAAGGCCCCGGGTTCGATCCCCGGCATCTCCAAATTTTTTTTTTTTATCCACTCGTCAGAATTTTGTGAGAAAGAATATCTGGATTTTCCAATGACACGTTATCGAAATGGATCTCACTGTTTTCCAATCTATTATTCATACTTATATGGTATTCGTAATAGTATACATACATCGAACCACATCCGCAGTCTACGCAGTTCGGATGAACGCGGATATATTATGAATTATTTTTTTTTTTTAGTGTTTGATTTTTTTTTCCCCTTTACTCATAGGCGATCGTGAGCAATATATTGCTTGTGGTTATCTCGTTAGGTTGGGAATAAAAATAAAAAAAAAAAATAATATATTGGTACTCATAGGTATGTGTATGTTACAAAATATCTTGAAGACGTTCCGGTTTTAACATACAAGGAGCTTTTTGTTCCGTTTTATATTCCTTCATTCCTCAAAAAAATTTACTGATTATTACGTCTAAGAAATACTTTATAATATTTCCACGCCTGCTTGGAATTCTGGTTATGTGTACATAGGGTCTATGTAAACATATGTGTGTAATATAACTTGGGCGATAAAAAAGCGGTCGGAACGTTATAGAGAAAGAAAAAATAGAAAATATTGTAAAATCAAAGGAATAACGAAGGAAAGTCAGAGTGGATGCATTTAGTAAAAAGCGAAAGGAATAATATTTCCGAGTGCTCGGAAATGGGAGGCACTTTTTAGTCCTTTTCTTTTTATTTTTTTGATCATCGAACCGGAAGTAGAGAACCACGCGATTCTATACTATAATCGTGTGGGTTTAAATGACGGAATTCCATTTCCGGTGCATTGTAACACCCATGAAACCCAGCTCAGCTGTATACGTTCTTTCGATTTTTCTTGTATCGAGAAAAATAAAAAATATTTGTGTGTATTTATTTTTCACTATGAAGCTGATGCACATGATGAGAATTTGCGCAAGTTAATAATACAGTAATATATAACCTGTGCAGAGTGAGTCATTGTCATGTCGCGTTCCACAAGGCAAGACTCACTTGGTAGTACGTAGGTATTACGATCCGAGCCGTAGCGACTCAATTCTTTCATCGAGTCACGATCGGGTCTAACAACTTTTACGTTAACTAAACACTGGAGGCTATGTTACCTCGATATAGATATATAAATTATATAGTGACGCGGCAAACCGCATGCGTACGTTTCTAGATTTTCTGAGTTTGTGAGTTCAGAGTGCGTGAGATCTGTACTCAAATATTTCTCACCGTATGCAATAAAAGCTCGCGCATAAAACGGATCGAATGGATATTCTCATCGGTCTCCTCACCGAAATTCCCTGCAGTTTTTGAAACCGAAAATTTGACCAATTGCAGGAAATAGAATTTCGAATATGCCCGGAGAATTCAATGCGGGGCATCGTAAGATCGATGGTGGGATAAATTGATTGAATTTAGTAAGCTTGACACTCGGTAAGAAGATACCATGGCAGCCGTATAAGAAACGAGAGTTAATTACCACTCGTTACTCAGTTCACTTGACTGATTGACTCCGAATGGTGCATTTGGAATTGTATACACTAGTTCGTTGATCGCATCGCACGATGAACTATAGACGCCGGAAATTGAAGCTCAGAATTTCAAAAATTATAACGCGAAGTGAACAACAAAAAAAAAAACGGTAGAAAAAGAATTACGGTCAGAAGAAAGTGTAGGGGAAACAAAAGAATTATTACATCGGCATTTCCTAGGTGTGTCTCAAAAATATGACGTCAGACACTGTATAAATGCATACTGTGGTACCCGCAAGAGTTCAATCGGAGAGTCAACTCCCACCAATTGTCGCAATCACGAACAAAGCTCGATTAAGACGCGCGACACACAAATTTTCCAAGTAACTTATAAATTATTTTAAGGACGTAGAAGATTTGTGTATATAATATTCACATGCGAGAAGATCGAGAGATGAATGAATGATAATAATAATAACAATACTAATAATAGTAGTAAAATTTAAATCGATGCACTTTATTTTATTCACATCGCAGTTGCCCAGCCAGCCGTGTTATGTGGCTGACCACGATTTTTCAGATAATAAAATTATCCGATCTATATAATAAAACAAGTGAATATACATATATAGGTACACCTTAAATGGCTGCGGTTGTTTCGGGAGCAGTGAAGCGCATCATCAACCGCCATAAGAATGAAATTGAAGTAACCGATTACTCTTCGATTCTCGAATCCCGTGGCGAAACTATTCGTCACAATTTTTTAACTATACGTTTTTTTTCATTTGTCAAACGCTTATCGTTACTTCGAGCAAAGGAATTACCAGACCAATACGTGAAAACATGGCACGGTAATTTCCTTTGCCTCTCACGGTCGCCTTAAGCGTTTCAAGACGGAAGTTGAAGACATTTCTTCGTCCCTGCCGACACCGAGAAAGCTACGAAAGTGCGAATTTTCGGATATTTCGTTTATGTAGACCGAAAATTGAACACTGAAATTTTTAGGTGGAATTTTTCACGGGTTAGAATGCGGCCATTTTTGTTTTATTGGAATTATCATAATCGGAGAAATCGAATACCTTGGGTTTTTTTTCTTTGCTTTTTCTTCTGCTTCTGATTCTCATGATCAGAATCATGAACAGATTCTCAAATTAGATAACCAGGTCGATAAATCCATAAATTAATGAACAAATCAATTGAATTTTCAAATTATACTCCATTTCTACATGCATTGTATAATTTATAGTGCGTATGATAAAAACCGGTGAGAGGGAATTCTTCACGATCGTTTGTACAGACGTCGCAAGTAAATCCTATGCGTGTAAGCGGCGTTAAACGTCCGAGGAAGAGTACGTGACAGTCGGTTGGCGTCGCGGGCGCGGAGTAGACGTACGTCACTGTTGAACCTGCTGCTTGCCTGCTGTTGCAGCGAACGCCATAAGAGCGTCGCGACGTCCTCGTCACGGAATATTATACATTCATTTAAATATGACATTACAGTTAATTGCTCGACAGTGTTGTAAACGGGTGTATAAAATCCAAATTGTTTTTTCGACCGATCAGGATTATGATTTGTCATTAAAAAGTGCCAAATAAGTGCTGAAATAAGTCAGTTTGCCAAAGCAAAATTTAATTATTATATATCGTGTGTATTGTTATTATGGTGTTTGTCGATAGTACGTTATTTTAAGGGATTTTGGAAAAATCAAAATATGGCTGTTGCTACCGCAGGATGCGATCCGAAAATTCAGGTTCGTTTTGAGGACGGAATTGTAGCCGATTCGGTATACTTAGCCTCTTTTGTGATCGTCCTTTTTGATCTGTCTTTGAAATCCGAAATTTATTTTTTTTGTTTCAGATGGAAAATCGGGGCTTTGAAGATGAGCTACCGGTGTACAATATCAGTAGTTCTGATTTTTTATCTCCTATGAAGTCTTCCACAAAATCTGGTCGGGAATTATTTCCAAATGTGTACGGAGCCGTTCAAGAGGCGCATGTGTATGAAGATATTTTACCGGGTACTTCATGTAGTGTACCTTCTCCATCTTCTGGTCCTTCAAACCTCTTCAGTAGGGACAATCCATGTTTTAGTCCGATTCCAGAAACCCTGGGAAACAAAACATTGGATGGTGTGTTTAGTATATCGAAGGACGTACCTGCAGGCATTTCATTTGAAACTGAGTGCAGAACGAATGAGGATGTTTTGTCTAAGGACGTGATCACGAGGCTCCATCGGACCCTGACGTTGCCTCTTAAGAAGAAGAAGAACCAGAAGAGGTCGTCCGATGATAATACCTTCGATTGTCAATACCGCGGGAATAATCGATCGGTTCGCGTTACGAAAAAAGAAAAAGGAGCTATGAACGAACGTGACGACGCGCTGAGTGAAGAAGAAGAAGAAGGGGAAGATGAAGAAGACGGGGAAGGGGATCCGGAAGTCTTTGAAGAGGTGAAGACCTCATCTATCTGCAGAGTTAGACAAGATGCCGATCGTCGCCATCTGGGAAGGCGGAGAAGAAAACGGGACTGTAAACACTGCAAAAACCAACAACAGCAACTGCAAGTTGCTTTAAACGACCCTGAAGAATTAAACTCATCAAAAAAGTCCCGCCGTAAGAAGGAATCCGATGAGAAAATTTCCTCGAGACTTCAACTCCCGATCTTGGCGAGTATTCCTGCTGGAACTGGAAAGCTCCCAAGTTTTGGAAAATCGAAAACCCCCGGAAAAGATCATCTTCAAAATCCAGCTTCCGTTTACTCAGTTCAGATGACGACGACGAACAACGCTGGAATTAACTGGAATCAAAATCCCATGAAATCGCTCAACTATGATAAAAACGAAATTCAGGGAAGACTGGAGAACAATTTAAGCACGGATAACAAGGCGCTTATAACTCCTGAAAAAAATCGTGCCACTATGAAAGTAAACTCGATATACTCACAAGAAAATATGCAATGGGGATCGAAGGAAACGCCCATTTTCATTTGTAGTACGGACCTCGATAAGGAACACGAACACTTTCAGGTGAGTCGAATATTTATTATATGGTAATTCGTACTTGAAAAGAAAAGAAAAAAAAAAAACGTAGCGCTTAATAATATCAAATATATCGTTGCTCCGGAATAAGCTCACCGGCAACGTCTTCCTGCGATAATTTGTCTAGACTGCAGTGTTAGTGGGTTTGCTGGTTGGTTTGGTTGCTTTGAGAAACTGAAAGCTCACGCTTTGACGCAAAAATAGAACGTGAATGTGAACTCGGTAAAAAGGGAGCGGGCGACGCCAAGGAAGACGAAGATGAAGACTGGATAATTTCTACCACCTGGCATCCATACGTTTAATGACTGCGACGAAAATAATAACACTACACCCTCTCGCTCCCCCTATACCTACATAATTTATGGATTGCACATTGTCTCTTAATTCTTCAATTTTTTCTATGTTTTGACGTTCAAATCATTGATCGAATACAACCAAGTGATTAATCAAACTCGACCCGGGGGCGGGGGGGGGGGGGGGGGGAGAGTAAAAAATATTTACAAATCTTGATTGCGGTAGCATAAAAAAGAAAAACGAATAACTAACGAACGTTAAATTTTTCACGATCGCTGACCGTTGTAGATAATATCCAATGTTGAAATTATGTCACGTCTAAACATGCGTGCATTTTCTGGACAGCAACACGAACACACAACACAAGTTAACGTTTCTGGCGACTCTGGTCGCCCTGCCAAGTCTAGCTTATTGCCAGCCAAGAAGAAGAAGAAGAAGAAGAAGAAGCTTTAGTTTCTAACTCGTCTCACAATATCCTAGTGATCGCAGACTAATCCGTAGCTCTCCGCGTTCGGTTCTAAAAATTATCATCCGATGCACTCTTCTGTTTTGTATATTTTGAACGTTGAATTAATGTGTTTGTTTTTCTTGTGCATTCATCGTCGATTTTCAGCTTTTTATGTAACTTCATATATACCAAGTGTGTCTCAAAAAAAACATAATTATAATAATCAATCTGAATCATACCTGTTCATATAAATCATAACTAGACTAAGATGATGTATACGACTTTGTCATTCCGCCGTTATTCACCTAATTACGGACACACCTAATTTTCTAATCCTCTTATCTTGAGTCTTGAGTATCGCGA
This sequence comes from Athalia cordata, assembly GCA_963932425.1. Classification (NCBI taxonomy): domain Eukaryota; kingdom Metazoa; phylum Arthropoda; class Insecta; order Hymenoptera; family Athaliidae; genus Athalia; species Athalia cordata. The sequence continues at coordinate 28,645,775 of OZ010626.1, read as the reverse complement.
AAAATTTACTGTGTATAATATATCCTTATCATCGACCTGAGTCTAGTTCCGTTTGTTATACTAAAGATATCGGTCGACAGAAACGAATCTTTTCATCAAAAGAATGTTTCAATTATAAAATTACACGTGTGGAGTGTCGATGAATGTGTTGAAAATGAACGAAAGTTCGCTTGCGATCATCTGTGAAGAAGTGAAATTTTCACAAGATACTCTAACTTCTTGACGTTATTGTTGTTTCTTGGATGCTTTTTTTTATCTCGCATAGTTTCTTGCGCAAAGAATGCCACACCAATGGCTGACTCACAGGTATTCACGAATCGAAAAAAAAAACAAAGAGATAATAAATAAATAATTAAAAAATTAACAAATGAATGGGAAATGAAACACTTTTTGAACACACGATAATCGCACATAATTTCAGCGGGCATATTCTCTGCCGAGCAGAAGCCAGACGCCATCGTCTCAAAACCGAGCAAATCTTCGTCGTAGCGTTAGGGGTGAGCCACCCCCGCGAGCTGCAAGATTAGACAAACACAGGGGAGGATGGACGCTGCACTTCGCCCGACCTTTGCGATCTGGAGGTTGCACCAAATCTGTTATAATTCTTGTTATGGTCATCATACTACTTTTAGGAGTTGGATGCGCGGCGCTCTATATTCTATTTGGTAAGTTGTTTTCTACGACGAACCAAATATGGGTGTTGATTAATTAATTAATTGATCATTGCGTGCCATGCCAATCAATTTTCAAGTTAATTAATTGATGGAGTTACATTTGATCATAACACTTTTTAGATACGTGTTGTATGTATATATTCAAACGGAAGTATTTTTAGAAATATATAAGTTTCAATTCTCTCTAAATTCATATAAGGACTCGCAAAGATTTCTAATCACTCTAATTATGCGCAATTGTTTTAAAGAACTCTTATATATATTTTTTTATTATTTCCCACGGGAGTAAGCAATTATAAAATACAATTGAGAAATCTAATTCATTCCCTCGCTGAATTATATTCAACTTGTTAAATATAAGGAGACTGATATATCGTTCATGATTCCTTCGCAAGCATTCCGTTTCTGTTTCTATTGCTACTCTTTGTACTGTCGAGCTTGCTGTTGTTGCCGAATCAATTGACATTTGGCACTCGTTTAATTGAATGGTTATTTACTCAATGAAGAGCTAATTAGCATGGCTACATTTGTCCTACGATCTCTCGTCCCCCATGCAGATAACTGTTATTATTATTAACATCATTCTGATTGTTATGTATATGATTTTTTCTTTTTTTTTTTTCAAATCTTCCACACATTATCTAATCAAAATGCAGCTGTAACGATACACATGTAGTAAGCAAATTAGGAGTGACATCAATTCGGAAATTTGTGTCTGATTTTTTTTTCTTTTAATTATTTTCCCTCAGAGCCTCAGAAGCTGCAGGTAATTCAGCAATACTTGATGGCGTCGGCGCCAGAAAATACGACGTCTTCTGTTTGCGACTCTTGTGAAACCGTTAAAGTCCTTTTGGACGATTTAAATAACACTACAAATCCGACAAGCATGCATCTGGACACAACGACAAAATCAACTACAACTACAACTACAACCGTAACGTCTACAATTTTCTGGCCCCCGGAATTTATTCCATCAGAATCAAACGTTCCAGAAACTACGTCGACAACGACGGAAGGAACAAAAATTTTAAAACTTAACACAACTAGGTATTGCGACGACTGCGTTACCAGCGAAGTTTGCGTCGCTCTAATAAATGAGGAAGTACCAACCTGCAGGGTTGCTCCTGATCCTGATGATCCGACGGGATGCGCAGGACTCTGTTTAATAAACAAACAAAGATGCCATAGACTCTATCCAGACGCATTTAGGTATGGGCGCTGAAACAATTTCAATCGATCTCATCAAGATTATATATTTTTTCCGCCTTTTTTTTTTTTTTTTTTATAAAAACATATTTCATACGACTGAATATTTTTGCTTTATTCAATGCCATTATTATTATTTTCGAATATTTTACTAAATTTTTCTAACCCACAGGTGCGTCGAAGTCGAGCACCACTGTCTTGACGGTGAATGGACTTGTTCAAACGGTCTTTGCATACCCGTTGTAAAACGTTGCGACGGTCACATGAACTGTTATGATCATACGGACGAGTACGAATGTGGTAAGAATATAACGAATTTTATTTTCGTTTTATTACACGAAATCAAGGTTAAATTAGAGCACTAGCTTAAGTTTCTCAAGCTTCGTTCTGGTTATTTTTGGGAGTAAGATGAAAAGAAACATGAACGGAGAGTCTTAGACCGTCTTAAGAGGAGAATACTAAGACCCTTTCATTTCTTGTTATTTTGTTTATGTGAATTTCGACAAATTCAAGGTTGACTTAATGAATGAGGTTGAATTAAACATGGTAATCGGGAATATGTTTGTTATATGTGCAGAAAGAATTTCGTAGAGAGAATTATCAGAGAAATATAACGGATAAATATCACGTGTTGAAGCTCAAAGCTCGCAGCTTTATTTCCAACGAGATATTTTTCTATTATTGGCTTTTCTATACGCTACGACTAGTTCACGATTGAATTTCTTTGGCTTCACCCTGGTATGCACATTCAATAATAAATATATACAATAATACACCCCATATAAAGTTGAACACACACCTAATTTCTTCTTGCACTGTATATTTAATATTTTATTTAATTATTTCGTGAAAATTATCACGATAGGATTTTATTTTGGAACTGTTTTATACGGATTGAGAATTCTCTTTTTCATTCAATTTATTTATTTTTTCCTCCTTCTATTTTCAGATTGTGACCTCGAGACGCACTTCCGGTGCGGAAATAATACCTCGTGTTTGCCGCTCGAAAGAAGATGCGACGGTGTAATTAACTGTTGGGATGCTACCGACGAAATAAACTGCACCGTAGGTTAGTAGTAAAATAATGATAATAATAATAACTATCGTATTACGTTTGATTCACAGTTTTTATGAAATTAGTAATATTTTATTTTAGACACGGTGTAGAATCGATGTTATTAGCAAAAGTAGCATTGTAGCAATGAATATGATTAATGGTCATCAAGATTAGTAATTATAATTTATAAATCGTAGTGATTGATTATTAGATGATCGTATATAATTAATTTAATCATAATAATATTATAATTCTATGAAACTTCGTGTGAATCTATAGATATATTTCCGTATTTTTTCTTTTTCAAATTAAAATATGTATTCTCTTCTTTCTGTATAGGTGAAGGTCTTAATATGTGTGAGTACTATAAATAGAATTCTTTTTTCCACGTATCATCTATCGCACGTTATATCATAATTTGAGATGCAGCAGCCTCGCATGCCTTTTCTACTGCAGTTTCTTAGCTAGTAGCTTAAATTTCACATGCAGTAAAAAAAAAAAAACTCACAAAAATTCTCCAATCTTTATTCTCATGATATTTTCTTCTCTGTAATCGTATCAGCTTGTCCACTGGAAAACGAGTTCACCTGTAGCGATGGCCAATGCATAATGAAAGCTCGATTCTGCGACGGTTTTCGAGATTGCACTGACGGATCAGACGAACCCCACGGGTGCCAGGGGCGCTGCAACAAACAGGAATTCACTTGCGGGTAATTTATTATTATTATTTCATTTCTTTTCATCTGCATCGCGATTATCTTCTTTTTTAAAATTAGAAACTATTCAAGATCATGTATTTTTTTCCGTGTCCATTAGGAATGGACGGTGCATAACAAAAAGTACAAAATGCAACGGGATAGACGACTGCGGTGATGGAACTGACGAGGTGCGCTGCAGGGATAGATTTACTTGAGACTTTAGTATTTATAGTGAATTATTCAACAAATAGTTTACCAGGTACACTGAAATTCGTATGAAATATCGAAACAATCCAATGGTATATCGTATTAGTGTTGAAATTTGTAATTTGTATTATAGAAAATGGTATTTTCGAATATAGACGCGTGAAATGCGATTAATATATTATCAGATGTATTGTAATATTAACAAGAAAAAAGACGAAAAAAGAACAAAAGAGGTCACAAAAAAAAAAAAAAAAAAAAAGTAAGCAATAAAAATTGGAAATTCCAAAAGCTTTAAAATTAGACTTTTCCCGCAAGAATTCTTCCGCTTCTTCTATATACTCCTGGAGAATGATGAATGGCAACGCATAATTCTGCAAGGTTGCCCCCGTTTTTCTTCCTGAATGCTACGAGAGTGGCACGGCACCGGAATGTGGCGGCACTCGCGGGGACGCAAGAAACTGAAAGACAGCATTGTATAAGCGCATGTGACTGCAGTCGTCAGTCGGCTATTTAGCCACGTGCTTGTAGTATTTAGTGAATAATGTGCAGTGAATTTGGGCGATAAAAACTACTCAAAAACGTCTGAATTTCAGCGATAACAAAGTATGTATGCTTATTATTAACGAATCGTCTTATGCCTGATGATCTTTTCCATCATATGCGTTCAAAAATGTAGTTTTTTTTTTCTATCTTTTTACTTTGAGGTTAACAGCACGCAAAAATTAAAATAGTTTGCATTATCAGAGTTTCATGTGTAGAAGTTGAGCTGGTACATGAAAGTCTGATTTTTTCTAGCAACTATTCTTTTAATTCTAAAACATACGTTTATACATGTAGAATGGCGACCTCACTAGCGGCGCAACTTAAAAAACTCGCGGCACCGCAGACAACGCTTTTGAACCAGGGCAAAAAGAAACCGAGTCTTTTATTTGACCCTTCAGAAGCTGCTAATTTGGACAAAGTTACAGTATTTGAAATCGGTGAGATTCGCTGAATATGATGTATAAAATTATAATATCGTAATAGGACTATTAGGGGAAAACTAATTTTTTTTGCTCATAAATTTATTATCAGGTCAGAACGGGTTGGAGGAATTGATAAAATTGTGCGAAAATTTTAAAGAATTTAAAAAGCACATTTTCGCGCCAAGCGCTATTGAACTACAAAGAGCTGTACAGAGTGCGGCTCTTAATAAACGACTTGATGAACGTATTAAGCAGTTTCTCATACTACTATCACCATATTTTCTACTAAATCCTGCTCACAAAGCATTGGAATGGCTGATACACAGATTTCTTATACACGAATTCAATAAGGATCAATTTTTAATGCTGATACTGCCGTACCATGAAACAAAAATTTTTGTTAGGTAAGTCAACAGCACTGACGATAAATTTTACTTAGCGTAACTTTTTCTTTCGCGATATAAGCGACCAAAGTTTTATTTCAGGGCTCTTCAGCTAGTAGACCTATCAGACCCAGCTGATAATTGGCACTGGTTAAAACCTTTGCAAAAACCGGGTGTAACACTTTCAACAACTACACTGATAAACCGAGTATCATCCGACATCGGCTTACTTAAATTGCTATGTTCACACGTTTGCGATGCTACGAAAATTCATGGCGCGCGAGCGTCTTCGCTTGGTACCCTATTCGCCTTTTACACGATGGCCGTGATCGGGGCATTAGACGGTTTAAAAAATATCACCGAGAATCACATGACGCAAATATTGCCAGCGCTTGGAAGGGGTCTGTCTAGTCAGGTGCCCGACTTTGCGGCTAGTAGCTACATGATAACGGCTAAAATTTGCAGTAAAGCTCCTCTAAACAAAGCTACACTTAAGTTTATTCTGAACGCGATGCTGTCCGATCCACCACTCCGTCATGAAGTTGTTTTGCTGATGATTCATCTTTTTAATTCTCAAGCAAACCAGCTCGATTCGATCTCCGTTAAATTAATTGTCAAATTATCGAAGCTCAAGTGGTTCCCGGAGATGCTTGCCAAGGTCAAATCGTCCGGAGCTAATACTCTGCGTTTCTTAGTATTACTTTTATCCTTCTGTATCAGAAAAATTCAATTAGAGAAACTTGATGTGACTGAAGGCGTAAATTCGATGGTGAAAGATATAATGAGCAGAATACAATTTACCGATGAAGAAATTGACGAGATCTTGAAAAGCACCCTGCAGCTGCCCGTCCACATTGAGGATATACCAGAGTCATCCAAAAAGTTCCTCGTTGAATTTTTCCGCGCAATCGAAAGGCAATACCCTGAAAGATTTGATGCCTATTTGAAAGGAATTGTTAAAAAGGGTGATATTGATTCGGAAGCACAAAAAGTCCTCGGACTCCTGCTCTCCTGGCACGATGACATAAATAGCGCTCAAGGCGCTATGCAAGTCCTAGACAGACTTCACCACGTAGACTACATACAACGTATAGCGGGATTGAATCTCATCGCTCAGGGTAAAGTTAAGGTTTCTGAAAACTATCGAGAAATGGTTAATAACGCGCTTTTAGCAAGATTCAGGGATGACAATGAGGAAGTAATCCTCGATCTGCTTACAAAGTTCTCAACAGATAAGCTGAAAAGCATATTTACAGTTGATGTCCTCGTTGATGAACTTCTGCGACTTGTTTTAAAAAGCAACCCTTACTCACCTAACTCTTTCGGTGTGCCAGCGCTAAGGAGTTTGCTCAGTCTGTGCAAGAAGGACGATACGCGTGTATTCATAGCGGTATTGCCGTGGTTATTTCCCAGAAATAACAACGAAATTAAAATTTCTCTGGAAGTTCTGGCCTCGGACTACGCGCAAGGCAACGATTACATGAAAATGGTTAAAAGGGACACTGATGAAAATCCTTCGAGCCCTGAAGCCATTTCTTCAGCCGCCTTCCACAGGGTATTGGACACAAATCTTCTGCCACCTACCTCAAGTATTTTATCTACTTTGAAAGAGCAAGGAATTCAGGGAAACGCGGCTCACATGTTTTTCAGTATGATACTTCTTGGCTCAGTCTGTAGGGTCTCGGTTGGATCCCTTCCGCATGCCGTTGCGCGTGATATCGTAGAAATCGCGTCAAAGGTCATCAAAAACTATCCGAACGTCCGTCTCCTTCCAAACTGCAATCAATTAAACGGCGACAAGATTGTCGATGCTTTAGAACTCGCGTCCCAGGAAATTCTACCGCTACAAGTAGGAACTTACGTCCTTGAAATGGTCCACCGAAGACTTGACCTCAGCGTGAACCCAACACTGGACTTTGAGGAAGCGTCAGATCGCAGTAATCTGGTACTACATTTTCTGCAGATATTTTTCCAGGGAATAAATAACCCACAGTGGAGTACGCATTACCTCTGGTGTCTGAAGATATTTCTCAAGCGGCACTATGCGAATGCTGAAAACACTGTGTGTTTCTTATCACAGCTTTTCACGAAACCAGTTTCAGCACAGACTTCGCTACATTGTTTGCAAATAACCTGCTCACTTTTAGGCTCTGAAAAGTCTCTGCTTTGGGCTTTCCAAGACGGCACATTCGTTCCTAACCTTCTTGTAGCCCTGGGGAGTGAAAATATTGATTGCAGAAAAAGCGCGGTTAAAATACTTGAGAAACTCTCACATACCTTTAATTTTTCTACTGACGGGTTTTCGACTCTTGTCTACGAACTTGCAGAAAGAAAAGCCGAAATCACGATCGACCCCCATCAGCTATCCCTCATACTTTACTCCCTTCTGTCACCTGATCCTGATGTTCAAGATCAAATACCCGCCAAACAAAGAGTCAAACTCCAAGAGGGACTCGCATTTTTAATGACAACCATCATGAAGGAGGGTACCCCAATTCATACCGTCTCCCAACTCCTCGATGTTCTCTGTTACGTAAATGGACTTACTGTGCTTCAGAGGTTAGCACCACTCGGTATAAAACTGCTGGATAAAATTGGAAAGAATCCAGTTGCCCCCAGGTTCGCCGGTAACGCTTTAAAGAACATACTAAGCAGATTTGACGTATGCACTGCAAAAGCTTTGGACGATCTAACCGTTTGGAAGCTTTTTGAAATGAGCATGAAGGATCATACATCGCGAATTTGTAATAATGGAGAATACCTGCCGCCAAGTGTTCTTCTCATGAAGCAAATCGACGTGACATTCTTCGAGCAAGTTGGAAAGCTTTCGAAGAACTACCAGGCCAAGATTTTAGCAGGGCTCATAGACGCGATCACAGAATGCGAGATAAGCTCAGTTGTTGCTGCAGGAAATAGGGCAGTCAGAAGAATTAGAGTAAATGCACAGCTCATTGTTGACGAACTCAAGTTGATGAAAGAGGCAAAAATGCCGGTTATAGATGACGGCGGATTGACAGAAAAGAAAAGAAGGTCACGGAAACATCCAGATGTTGTTCTCAATTCGGGTATCGTGAATACCAGAGCTTGGAAGCGCGGAATTACACTTTTGGAGTTCGTTCAGCGAGCTAATAACGTAGAAAACCAGGAACTTATGGTCCCAGTACTATTTGACCTACTTCGAATGACCTTGCAATTTGAAGAACCAAGTGCCCTTGAGTATACCAAACAGCTTTTGCTATCATCAATATTCCACCTGACCGGAAACTCAGTGATAATTCCACAGGCTCACCTGCACGTCGATGCGGTCGCCCAATGTATCAGAACTTCACAAAACCCTCAGACTCATCATCACGCGCTTTTGGTTCTCGTTGAACTCTTCAAAGTAGCTGATATCAAAGTCGCTCTCCATAATATTATGCCGATATTCACATTTATGGGGTGTACCGTTATAAGACAGGACGACGCTTACTCGATTCAGATAATATCGAAGACTATAGAAACCATAATACCTGTGCTCAATGCCACTGAGGACGAAAGTCACGCCTGCGGAGTCCTCCGAGTGTTTATAAGTTCGCTTCCAGATATACCCGAACACAGACGAGCCCCACTTTTCGTTAAACTTCTTCAGCTCCTAGAAAATCACCTGCATCTATTCTTCTTAATAACCTTCGAAAGCCACGTCCTCACAGAAAGAAAACTTGCTTCGAGCCAGGAGACCTGGTCCCAGCAGCTAGAATTCGCATTGAATATTGCCCACGAATTCACGCCTCCTCAGCTTCTCGACGTCTGCATTAAGCTTGTTCGGTTTACTCGGTCCCTTCCACCAACGGTTGAAGAACGAATCCCGAAGTTCAAAGGCAATCAAATATTTGACCTTGAGAAAAATACCGACCAACAATTAAGACATTATAAATACACCTTGGTTAGATTTCTCGGCGCACTCTTATCATCCTCTCAATTCGTCAATAAGGTTGCCGAGCTCAACGCAGAAGAAACTAATAACATGACGACGCAATACTACGCGCTGATTGTGGACCTGGTTATGTTTATTCCCGTTGTATCGAAGCGTGCTGATCTGCTGCAGGGTGCGAATGAAGGAAAATATTGGAAAGTGCTCCTTCATCACCTGTACGATATTCTAGATAGTGTGAACAGACTCTTACCTAATGTCACTTTCGTTGAGAGCGTATCAGACCTGATCAACCATGAGGCTATATCCGTGAGAAGAAAGGCACTTGAACTACTCATAGCTAGACTCCAGCAAAAGACTTTTACCGTTGAAGATCGGCAGGCATTTTCAACCCTTGTTAAACCTCTAATGAAAATTGTACGTGTGAAACAAAAGCCGAAAACCCAAGATTCCGAAGTAGTTGAACAAACTGTTCTGATCAGTCTGAAATTACTTGCCAAAATACTCGCTGCCGATGACCCTGAGACGTTCAAACCCGTAAGTCATGAGCTCTCGAAAGATTTTCACCACATTCAATCCGTTTTTGACCAATTTTGGCCTCATTTTGTAGACACTGGAGCTGACGATAGGATTGATCAAGTCAAGAGAAGGTCCTGTATTGGCGAGCGCAGTTTTATGCCTTGCAGAATTGTGTGCGTTGTTGAACCCGCATTCTATTCAGTATCTCAACAAGTTTTTCCCAGGGATTTTGGATCTGCTTCGTGAAAAATGCCACCAGGATAACCCTGACATTGTAGTAGTGAGCGTAATCGCTGCTCTTCAAAAAATCGTAGAGTCCTTAGGCAACTTTTTGTCTCTTTATCTTGATCAGTTGCTATTTGAATTAGCCAGATTAAGGTCGCGATATATGGATACTGAGCAGCCAAAGGTGAGTTTCTTCGAAATGATGCAATTTTTCCGAATAAAACCATATTATTACCTTTCCACAGCTTGCGCCAATAATCCAGCGTCTTAAAACAACGATGCAAAAATTATCGGCGTCTATACCAATGCGGGTTTTGTTGCCTACAGTTACAAAAACCTATAAGAAACTAGTGTCGGAAAAATTATACCGGTCTGTGGACCCGCTGATGAATTTATTGTCGGATTCATTCGCCACGGCGCAACCTGCTGATCTGAACCCAGCGATTCAGGACCTTGCAGAGTTCTTCTTGAAGGTCTTACAGTTCCGAGAAGACCTTGAATTCGATTGCGAAGATCTGAAAAACGAAACACTTCAGCAAGACATAGCGATCATTGAACAAAGCGCCAGCAAATCACTGGTCACCTTGATACTCAAACTCAGCGAAGCTACATTCAGACCGCTCTTTTATCGTCTCTATGACTGGGCTGCGAGAAACCCAGCTCAAAAACTTCGTAATATCACATTCTATAGGTAAACTATTTGAACCAGAAAACTTTCCAGATTCCCTATGAGACTTATCATCATTGATGACCTTTCTATTCATCAGGTTATCAGCAAACATAGCAGAGAGTTTAAAATCTCTTTTCGTGCTGTTTGCCGGTCACTTTTTGAAGCACGCTGGTTCGTTATTGACAAGTAATAATCAATCATTGATCGATGAGCCGCAACAGCTAACCTTAGACCATGAAGTCCATCAAATAGAACTGATCGAAGCGATTCTCCTCACTCTGTACAGGGTTTTCATGTACGACCCTCGCAATTTCGTGGATGAAGTAAGGTTCACAACTCTTGCACAGCCTATAATTGATCAGGTAAGTGTTGTGCGAGTGTAAAGAATTTTCATTTCAAATTATGCTACACCTTTTGACATTTTCCTCTCGACCTTGTTTAGTTGGAGAACACTGTCGGTGGTAGAGAGTCGTACGAAAAGAGATCTAAAGAACTAATAGTTCCGTGCATCGCTAATTTTGCCGGTGCTATTCAAGACGATTCCTTACACAAGCAGCTCGTTTATCAAACTCTCCTGAAAACGAGACACGTGAAATCCTTTGTTCGGCGCAGCGCACTCCACGCAGTGGTGAGTGAATTTTCAATACTTAAAAGTTCATAGAAATCAATAGAGAATATAAATTGCTGAAAAATTATCGCTTCCTCAGGTTGAAATTGCCCGAAAATTGGGAGAGGACTTCATGCCACTTCTGCCAGAAACGATTCCGTTTTTGGCCGAGTTATTAGAAGATGAAGATGAGGACACCGAAAAGCTCGCGCAAGACGCTGTTCGGACTCTGGAAGAGGTGCTCGACGAACCTTTGCAAAAATATTTTTGAGAATATTAAACAGGGATATTCCGTACGGTGTAGCAAATTTTCAACGATTGTTTCATAAATAAATTCTGATAATATTTTACAATTTAAAAAAAATTTGAAACCTCAATTTATTTCCCCCGCATATTTTCTGGCATAGTGATAAACTATATAAGTGCATATTTGAATAAATTAATAAGCCCATTCATACGAAACATCAATTTGTTATTTCATCATAATTATATAATTATATTCATTATTTATACATATATATTATATTATCAACTTAGGTATAATTTTGGACGAAATATATTATTCTCCTATAATTAATTATAATACAGCGCTGTAAACTATAATAGTAATAATAATCATAATAGTAATGGTGACGATGCTAAAATATTCATAAATTTATTTATGGAAATAATGCGTGTGCTTTTTGAATCAATATATAAAGTATAATGAGGCGATAGTTTGGCTGACTTCGATGTCTAGACATCTACAATTTTTTACGTCGAACAGAAATCTTATCTCTCGATTAATAGTCATTTTCTCATCGGTAAAATGCGATATTATTATAATTTAAGTAAGGCTACGTCTTTAATATTCCTGAAATTCGAGATACACCATAGGGTATCTTCCTGTAATCCGTCGCGATTTTCTTACTTCAAGTTTACTTTTCCTTTCTCTAAATTTTCCGGATTTATCAATCCGGATATTCGAATTATTTCAACACATCTATTACCAGTATAAGTTACATATATTTGTATTATATGCAGATAATTGAAAAAATAATTGTTATCGATATAGTTTTCCTTTTTTTTACTTTTCTTTTCCGTCAGTTTTTAAATTTCCTTTATTTGTTCCTTCTGTTTCATTTTTTTATTGTTTCGTCGTATTGTTTATTGTTGCTTTCGTTCTTACAGTTCTTTTTTTTAGGCCTTGTCATCGCTAATAATAAGGCTGTAAGCACACGTTATTAGTTGAGTCTTAATTGTGCGTGTATTACACGTGGCACTGTGACGCAGTTCACATAATTTTTTTGTTTTTTTGGCTTATCATACTTGTGGCAAACCTTGCGGATCGTTCCCTCGCAATGCCATTTCTTCTCCACTAAGTTCTGGTTGTTTTCTGCAAAATACACGGTAAAAAAAAAATGAGAATAACAACAACAAAATAGTATAAATATATATATATACAGTGAAATCATGGAGAAATGAATGAGATTTTAAATCATTTTTTTTTTCATATTTTTTAAACAAATCTTACCTTTTTCTAAATTGAAATATCACGTAGACGATTATCGCATTGCCGATGAATAGCAAGGCGATTAAAACGGTTGGCAGAACCAGATCTGTAAGCAAGAAGAAAAAAAAACAAATTAGACAAATTTCGGTACCCAGGATTTCGAAGACCTAGAAAATAGGACTAAAAGAAAAAAAAAATCTGCTTCCACAATATAGATCTAGGTCTGTGTATATTCTATAGTTCTGAGAAAGAAGCAGACAACATCTCGTAACTATCTATTTATACAACTTAAATTTTATACATTTACAAAACAGGTTCATTTATTCTTCTTTCAACACTTTCATGATTACTATCTCATATACAGTCTACAAATAGATTACATGAAAGAAGGTTATGATCTTGCAACCTTGGTAAAAGATAGTTGATAATCGACCAAAAGAATCATGCATTAAAATGCGACATCAGGAATTAAAAAAATAAAATGATAAAAAAATCAAGAATCGTTTTACAAAAAGTCTGACCAAGCGAAAACGTTTCAACGGCGATAATTTAGTTACTATACTCGAGTCATCGAAAAATGAAGAAATTCCGGAGCACGTGGTGATAACGCATGCAGAATGCGTGGTTTCAAATAACACTTATATGAACTAAATAACTTCAACGCATTTTTGTTACAAAAATTACCAATGAAGATACTAAAGAAAAAGATTGTATAAGTTTCAAACAAACGATAGAAATGATAATTCTTTTTCAAAATTCTTTTACTAACCTACTACGTAATCTCCCTGCTTGACCATGGCTGATCGTCCTGGATCCATAGTGGTGGCTAAATTCATTGCGACTGCGTCGTCAGACCGCTCGACTACCCCACCAGGCGGGAAAAATCCGGCGCTTCCGGGTTCTTCGGATAGGCTCGTATACCGACCATTTTCCCGCTCAGCTTTCAATATCGCCGCTGACGAATCTAGAATTGTAACAAAATTTGTATGAAATAAATTGTGGGTTTAGTTGAAACTGAGGCTTAAGCACGCTCCGAAAATTCTGTAATGTAATGATATGCATTGAAAGTATTGAAAGTTTAGATTTTACATTCGGCGATAATTGGTCAAAAAAAGCGGGGTATCATGGCCGAGCCTTGGATTTTTCCAACTTCCTCAAAGTTGAAATTTCAATTAACGAGAGATGTATGATATAGTCTGAATTCCGAAATGATTGATTTTGGTATGTCTTCCGTGTGAAAATTCTTGAAAGTATGTAAGTTGGTATAATAAATAAAGTTAAACATGGCGATTAACGAAGAGTTAATTTACAAGATATTTTCAAGTCTTCGTTTAATGATCTTGGTCGAATGGTATTTTATTTATGTACACTTTTATATAATCCGGATGGCAGCCGGTTTCAAATTGTACATTGAAATATGAATCGTTGTATACTATTCATTATACGCATGAGACCAGAGTTCGCTAGACACGTGCGTATCGAACAATGACAACTTAAACAATTCTTAGACAATATAATGACGCATCTAAATAATTATAGTTGATTGTAATAATTTCATAATGGTAGTTCATTGTTTCTTGAAATCCGTCGAGCGTCGTTTGACTGCAGCGAGATGAATTCAATTCAAATCAAGCAACTACATATATCTTTACAAAAATTACTTTCAAGATAAGACCCTGGGTATCTCACTACTGCAGACTGTAAATTCACAAGGATAGACGAAAGATCTGAATACTTCTTTTGGTTTGATATCTGGCGAAATTTTATCTCCAAAAGATTAGACCGTGTACAGGGTGAGTTTTTCCAAACTCCGCAATCGGGAGGGGCTTGATTTGGCAGATATGCGCTTGACCTCAACTCGACTTCTTCGTTCATTGAGCATGCTAAATTTCTGAGTCGACTTTTTTCATTCTTCCCATTTTTCTCGTGTGCGGCATGTTAACTGGGCAAGAAATCCGAACGAAGCTCCTCCCTTTGTCGGAGTTTGGAATGACTCACCCTATATAGACGAAGAGTGTTATCTACACCTCTAATATCGTTACGATAAAGACGCCAGAAATTTTGCGATATCTGTACAATGAATCGAGCTTCATTACTTTTTGATACATTAGATACGTACATTACCTCGATGAAAAATAGTTATGACAAAGGACGCGATCGTTACGTTAAGTCATTCTAGAGAGACCAAGAAGAAAAAAAAGAACAAAAGTTGCCTCGTTACGTGTTCGCGGCTCTAGACACCCTCGTTCAAGATTTAAGCCTGGTCAAACACGTTTTTCTATTGTCTGGCTTCTTCGATTTATCGATCACCCTATATTCTCATTTATTTGAGTAGCTCGAAATGCTGATCCCGATCATGGTCCAGTTCGTCAACAATTGAATTATTTCTTGTTCTTTACGGTTCAAGTCCGTTACACAAAGTATCAAAAATAAATAATTTCGAGCACACGCCTTTGCTGCATATCGGATATGAATTTCAGACCTCAGCAGCTTCGTTTCATATTTAACAGCGAATTCGGAATGATCAGTTGAGTTCATTCCCGTTTTGAAATCCATTTGGCACGCGGCCATCATCAGAAAAAAAAAGTTTACGAGTATATGCGATGAATTTGAAGTTTGGTTATCGTGACCGTCACGTGATTCGGTTATTTTCGTACCAAATCCATGGGCGTTAGTTACCAGAATTTGGTACACATGGATTTAAAACCGAAAGCGTACCGGACGGAACGCAAGTTTTAAGGTTTTTGAACAGTGCAACAAAGTTAAGGAAAAGAAACACCAAAAAGAACTTCAGTTATCCAAAATTATTTCTCGTGACCACGGCGCCTGACAACCGGGTTACAACTGTGACACTCATTCAATTAACGCCAGTAACCAGTTAATATAAATTGGTTGCTAACCAACCGAATGTTTCTTCTAATATTGTAAACTACCTACTAACTGGACGTCGTCGTGGCCACCCCATAAGGTCATAACAATGTTCAAAAGAGCGTCCAAGTTTTACCAATTCAAGCTTTTGTAATGCAATCTGTCCTATAACTATAGTTTGCGGCATATCAGGTTTTGACCAAAAGAAAAAACTACAAAAGTTTACGAATTTTTCTAGCTGCAGTCCCGCAATCCTAAGAGATATAGTACCTACAGTAATTACATTAACACGATAGCTGTTTATTCTACGGTGGCTGGTTCTCACAGCTCAATTATGCGTTGTATATATACAAGATGTATAATTTGCATAAATTTTCATCTCATTAAAATTTTGAAAACCAATATCCAGTAAGTCATTTTCATTTCACGCCAACATTTTCGCTCCGGATTTTTCAATTCATTGAAATTTCTTTTGATTTTTATTTCGCCATGTTTCATCGAAGACTAACAATAAGATCATCGGATGCGTCCAGGATATCATGCCGGTGGCACGTGTAATTCTTCACGTAGCCAACCATCGGGGAGTGCGCAGAGCGTGCGTCCTTGTCAAAACAATCCAGTGGCACCGTCGCGGTGCGGTGTGGTGTGGTTGGGTACACCGCGCAGTGGCGACGGAACGACGAAACGAAACGAAACGAAATGAAATGAAACAAAAAGTGAACGTCGACCCGAGCAGATACACACGTATTGTATCCCGCTACAGAATATTATAACTACATATTCACGATACAAAAGTACATATAGATATATACACATGAGATTATGTGTTATAGATAGATATGTGTGCCTAACATAAGACCCCAACGTGTAAAGAAAAGTAAACCGTGAAAAATCAACGAGTACTATGTTGCAGAGGTTGAGTATGAATTTGGACTTTAGTAGGAATCGACGATATTGTTTGATAATAATTTTGGAGACCAGAAAATTATTTGATGAAAAGACAAACGAATGAACAAAAATGAATCGATGTAACATGGTTAAGATGAAGACTTGATTTGAATAATAAACTCACATATAAGATTCGCAAACGTTTCTGAGAATATGCGAATCATTTTGTAGAGTTTCTTCTCTTCTATCTCAGTGTTGAGTTTCCCTTGAAATTTTGTCTTTTCTTCGATATAAATCTCCTTTGTCAGCTGCTGCAGAGCAGGATAACCACCATCACGATTTTCTATACAACAGCAGCAGTAGCCAGCAGTAGAATATAAACTACTTTAAGGTTTGTTCGTTCGTTTCACGTCTTGTTCGCGCGCGCGCGCGCCTTCTTCTAAACTCTTACGCGTTTACTATATGTATTTATACCTGTATACTTTGTTAACCGTTACGGAAACTCTCTTTTTCTTCTTTATTATATATTTATATCTATCTCTCTTTATCTTTCCGAGCTCTTCATGTATCTCTGCCGTTCTATATACGTGCTACGTGTCGTCCACGGTACACACGAAAAATTTCGTCACGACGAGGGCGATGCACGTTTTTCAACCAGACAAGTCGATGGCTCGCGCAGAACTGGCGCCTCCGCGTTTCAGACCATCCTAACAGTGCAGTGGCATAAGAAATGAATATGCGCTACGGTGGTAAAAAGACGTAGACGCGGGCGCGGGTGAATCACGATAATTGTCAAGTTCGGCTCACTTCGTGCTTAACAATTTTTTGGTTTTTTTTTTTTTTATTTTGGTTTCGAACCAAAGAACAATCAAATGATCGGAACACTTATCCTCAGATTTCCACGAGCGTATATAAAAATGTTCGTTATTATTTTTTTTCTTGTTAATTATTCATTTGTTTTTATTCTGCTTATTTATTTCGCTGAACTATTAAGAGTGGAAATTTTATGCTAGCTGCAGCTTCTTCCCGGACTGATCACCGAACGTGACTGAATCTGAGGCGCCGGTTCCGGCAGCTTTATTCATCGGCAGTTGATGATGGCGTGACTAGAACGTGTCGCAGCGATTTGCCGACATCAATTACTGTATCAATTCGATACTTGATATTGAGACAACCTTTGACCCGTCTTCCCTCGTTTACCCTGATCAATTATTAAACCAAACCCATAAGAAGCATACACATTTATCTCATTCGTCTCCACATTTCATATCTCGAATACGAACGAGGAGGCGGGGAGAAACTAAAGAAACTATCGTAAAATGGAAAAATAAAATACGCGTGGCGTGGTCTTCTCTCGACGAATGGCTGACGACCATATCCAAAGCTATGCGTACGGCAAAAACTCACGATAAGGTTAACGTAAGCTAAAAAAATAATAAAAACCAATGTTTAACAGCCACCCCATGATCGCCTCGTAGGCGCATTGCCTTGGATTCTAATCGATTCTGATATTTTTCCGCTTGGAGGTTATGATTCTGCACATTCATTAGAAATCGTTAAAAATTATTATATAGAAGACGATTTTTGTCAAGCATCGCGCCGTTTGACCCACAGTTCATATGGCGACGCCGAGTCGTCGGCTTCATTGTTCAATACGGCGCGTGATCACCTCCTTCCTTTTCTTACAAAGTGAATACCCTTTCGCAAATATTAAATACCGATACTTTTTCATTATAAGCTCACCTGAACCAAGGATCGCAAGATTTGGACCCATCGAATTAATCTGTGCTGCAGCTATTGGTAGTTAAAAACACACGACATTATAGTCGACCTTCCATTTTGTTATTGCATTAGGGCTGAACTCAAGGCGAATCTGTTTAATCCTATTAAAGGGTGATCGATAAGATTTGGAAATTGTCAATTTGTTAGAAAATTAATAATCAGCACGAGCTCTTCAGTATAAAAATATATCAGCTCAGCTATAAGATAAGAAAGTGACAGATTGTTCGCTCTGCAGAGGTCAATACGTCGCAATAAATTACACGCGTACTATAATATAAGATATATACATATATCCATACATATATGTATATATATTTTTTCTGTCGTAACGCGTGAATTATGAGTTGACTGATAAGAAAAACTACGAGTATGACTAAAGATCATCGTGCTCAATCGGCGTTTACGAAACGTTTTATTCATAAGAATTATTGAGCAATCGTGAGTGTCTTCTGTATATGATCGATGATCGATTGTAGATTGAAGAAACGTATAAATGAAATAAAGAAGTAACTTTTTACCTGTGACGCAACTTTGTTCTTTGTTTCCCTTATCCTTTCCCGTGTTTATCCATAGGCCATTTTTGCACCTGATAACTCTAGTCCTTAGTTTAGTGTCGGGGAAAAATGTCCCCGCTCTACAAAGAAAGGTCATAACTTCTCCGGTATCATTTACCACGTAACTACCGTTCGGTGGATTCACTTGAGGACAACCAACAGCTGAAAACCGGAAGAAAAATCAAGTGGTACAAAGATATTTCCTTGCTTCCAGTTTTTACGACTTGAAGCACGCGTCATTCGTACTGACCCTTATATCGGAGCAGGAATCCTCGAGATGGATACAAGTTCCCCAAGGCTATCAGGTCCAGTGTTATTACGTTTGATTCTGAAACCACCTGGACACCAGCCGCGGTCCCACAGGACTCTAAAAGCGTCATACCACGTTCTCTGATTCTTATAACGTCAACGCAACTTCCATCCTGCTCGGCGCCTGTTGACAAAAGAAAAATATATAATAGGAAGAATTAAGAATAGAGTTCAGATGGGGAGAATTACAAACATCTTATGGGGATAATCGTTATGTATTATTCTACGTACTGCGCAAATTCAGGTCATAGAGGGTCAAGGAAATCCGTTGACCCGGTGGAGACTCAAATGTCCATCCGCATGAACTACCACCAGGATAGTAAAGTGGATAACCCGGAGATTTGAGGTAACTACCATCCCCTCCTGTTACCAAAAGTCTGCTGTTACAGTATCTGCCGATTGCAGCATCTGAAATTAATCAGAAGTTATGAATATTAAAAGTTTCATTTTCATGAAGTTTCATTGGCCGCAAAACTGGTTGGTAGCCTACAGTGTTTAACAGTTTTGAAACTATTATAATATTCCTTAAAAACGTCGGTCTAGGTTACCACGAGTGGATGCGAAGCTGAGTAGTTGTTAATTTCACAATTCAAATGTTTACATTCTCAGTTCGGTAAACATGATGTTTTCAGGGTGCGGACCTCTAAAAGTAGGTAATGGCTACACGTCATCTCTGTGTGAATCCGAAAATGTGGAAACATCCAAACTATGAATTCACCCTCGATACATTCGAACAATTCGCGACTCCCTTTCCATAGTATAATTCAAAGTATGGGGTGCATTATGCGCATCTGGACCCGTTGCAAATACACGTTGGAATAGTAGCAGCTTCATCGAATATGGGTTGGATGCATAAAGTAGGGCAAGGGCGAATAGCTGTCCCGTTAAATGTGATGGATGGATAATAAACTCAGCGATTCGGAGACACGTGGGGTTTTGCTCCTACGTAACGCCGCAGCTGAGATAATTCGCGGAGAACACATAAATACCAGTAGAAAATTTGGAATTACTGGTAATAATTCTCGGAATCACACCATTACTATGAAAATATCCCATCTCATACCCCGTGTCTAGTTTCGACGTTATTGCAGCTGTTGTATAACCAACACCGATCGTATCGTCATTCAGTTATCAAGATTTTGCACGCGTGTCTGACGTTCTCGCTACCGTGCATCGAAACATTCAGATAAAATATTATGGGATAGATTTTATCGTCATTGTATCAGTTTTTCTTATCTTTTTTTCTCCTGTCTCCCTCCGACTTTTAATATTTTAATACACTTACCTGGTATACAGGCGTACTTTAGCCGAAGATTAGCTGGCGTCCATGAGACGGCTTCGGGGTGGTCTGTGTGAACGTTGAAACGGCAATGTTGAAGTCCAGAGCATCTGGGAATTGAAGGGTTTTAATATACATAAAACTGAAAACTTTGGTTTGTTTGATGGAATAATAATTGGATCAAATCATCTTTCGTCATGTATACGCTATTTTGATGGATTATCGAAATTACGTAGAACTGAGATTGGCGTCATTTTATCAGCCCAACAGCTGACGTGTGTAACTCAACTGTATGAAATATACCCTCTCTACATATGTGTATGCGTAGATCGGGCTGAGACCAAAATAGTACGATTATAAAAATATTGAAGTTGTGTACTGTTCCAAGGTCGACAAACAAACAATGGTGAGGTTAAAGAATTTAATCGATACGCGAGCGTATTTTTTGGGTTTCGTTACATCACATATATTCCTTGAAAAATACAAATAGCTTGAACCAAATAAAAATTTAGAATTATTGATCGAAAGTTATAAAACTCAAATTCGTTTACTATTCGTGAATCGAAGAACGCAACGTAGCGTGAATGTAATTGGTAAGGGTTGATGCACCCCCTCGTTCTTTGGCGTTCGTTTGCTGCTGCGTGAGGGCGTCAAAAGCCTCAACCACCCCCCTGAATTACTACAAAAGGGGAACGAACATTCGGTTCACGCAGTTTTATCGTCTCTATGCACATACAACGAACGCTAGAAGGTTCAATTTTAAATTAAACAGAACATTGAGAAATCCGCGATATATTTAAGCAATTAAAGGTAATAGCTGCTCTCGAATTAGCTCCCTAAATATGACGCGATTGCTCGTCCGGTGTTTACAAAGCAATGGTAAATTTGGTTTGGAAATAATAATCGAGCGACCATTTTCTTCCTTCTCTTCAAGTTACGTAAACGTAACGTGTTTGGTAATATCGAATGAGAAAATTTACGAGCTATAACACACTCCTCCCGGTAATCCGATACTTAGCTGTGCAGGTCGAAGGAAAGAAAAAATCGTTTGTAGATTTAAAAAAATAAAAACTGAGTCAAAAGAGCGTATAAGGTATAGCGAATTGTAGAGAAGTAGATAGCTTGGAAATTGCACTATGTATGCACAATCCCTAGCCACGAAGGTTGCTCTATGCGGTACCCACATCGTAACTTAACACTACTTTTAACTCTCTCTCTGATATGTACCGTAGTAGGTGTTTTATGCGAGCTTGAGTTACATCGCGAATAAGAAGAACAAGATGAAGAAAGAAGAAAAAGTTGAAAAGAACAACTGTCTTTAAAGTTGCGCAGTCAGTTACGTCTTCTTCACCCTTTCGAAGAAGTTTTTCTCCGTCTTCACTTTTCATAGTAATTCAACCCACCGGAACCTCAACTATACATCCAGTGGAAAGCTTCCAAGAGAACCGCTGGAAATGTTGGGATTGTAATAATAATCGAATGAAGAAAACCCATTCATGGCACATTTGCAGCGGCTTGACACCATAAATACGAAGTGAAAATGAAAAAGAAAGAGAGAGCAATACACGCACCTTCTGTTCAAAGTAAGTCTCAAATCAGCAAGTTCCGTTTTCGAATGACCTTGATAATCATCCATATAATTTCCCCTCATTCCAAGGTGTCTAACCATCTTCGCGTGAAAATTCACCGTGTTCTTTATTCCATAATTGGTCTCCGATGTCCTATGTCGACATAGATTTGAGTGGTTTGTTTGGTAGGTTGCTTCAAGGACGAGTAAAGAAGCCCTGAGTGATCTACATGTCAGTCTCATAACGCCTCTTGAGCACGTTTCTTCTTCGATAATCTCCATGTGTCCACCGTTAAGTCTTACTGCCCTTACTCTTTGAAGGGATACATCTCGGTTCGATGTTGTACCAAATTTTCCTAACACTACAGTAACCACTGCTATCAATGGAAGGACGTTTGTCAATGAAATTCTTTGCGCCATGACCGATCATTACCATAATATTGGCATCAATAACTCACTGGCAATATAGCCTGAACACTGAGAAGTGACGATGAGGATATTGAAACCGTCGGTGATGTTCTGCCGGATCAGAGTCGATCGGAACACTCGGGAACCACTTGAGAAGCATAACCAACCGCGAAAGACTAAACCACTTGTAATGAAGTGATTGTGATGATGCTAATGCAGGTTCGACTATTTATATGCACAACGTCATCCCACGCACCTCTTGAGATATAATTCACTCTTGGGAGGATGAAAGTTCAAAGGTTACGAAAACCAAAAGCTCTTTCGATGTCCTCTTCCTCCTCTTCTTCAGATCTTTCGAGCTCTTTTTCTGGAATCAGCATTTTGATAGGATGTCGCTTTTCTCATAGCAAGTTATAAACAGCTCAACCTTTTTTTTCTGCGCCTTGTTCTTCTACTTCTTGTTCTTCTTCGCGAGTTTAATGAAATTTGTAGAGTCGTTACGATGCTGTTGTTTGAATTTCGAAACTCTGTTTATTATGACATTCTGTGATTGATCAACGAAAGTGTTTGCTTATCCATTGGCTCTGCGAATTTGTTATGCCAAGAAAGAATTTTTTTCGCACCCCTTACATCACTGTCGACTAACTTAAGACGGAATTAGCCTCTTCAAGATACACTGTCTAAAAATGGTACTTTCGTAACTCTTTTTCTTATTAAGTTTTTCCACTTAGCATTTCACTACTGGTGTCTGGTCTTTAGCTTGCATCTAACTTGTTCATATTTAACAACCTGACGAGGTGTGGGTGGTGTAGATCTCTATCTTCATGGATCGACGTCGGGACGCTTTGGCGGTTTGCCGGACACTGAACACCACGAGGCTTCAGACTTTCTGAACCGTGCTCGGGTAGAACGGGAGGAAAACGGGGCGGTTGGTTGAACCTCTCCTAGCATACACCTAGAATGTAATATGCCGGATGCTAAACTACCAAATCCATGCACCTATCCCTACCCTTATTTGAACTGATCAATTTTTAACTCGGGACTATAGTCGACGGCCCTTTTTCCCCTCCAAAAATAGGGGCCCCTCAGGCGAACTTCACTACCCTGAAGAGAGTGAGCGGCACGTGTGTCATGCCAGATCAATTCTACCCTCTATGGGGTTTCGGTAAGGGGGACCGCTATGCCTTTGAGAGAGACATGCTGTCGGAACCCCCGGCGTTCCCAAGAGTGGGGGAAACCCCCTCGTCACGTTCCACGGGGCTTATTATACTCGATTCCAGGTGCCACGCGTCTCGCGTACTAGGAACCGACACCACGCACTGTTATACTTTTTCTCTCTCTTTTCCATCGTGAACCAGGAAAACCCCTCTTTTCTTTAACTCCAGCTAAATTCAGGCTAAGATATTCAGGGTCAAGTTACCGATCGCTTCTTCATGTTTTCGATTTTCGATTCAGGCTGGTTTTCGTGCCGTTCTTGATGGTGCTCGGATTCCATTTTTCTACCTGGGTCCTCTGGATAGCTCCGCACATGCCTTTTTTCGCTTCATTGAGTCGGTTATGCATTGTTACCACAGCACGTGCACGCATCTGCTTCTTCTTTTACCGGAAGTCCTTGGCGAATAGAGTATAGTAGAAGAACAAAAGTGGGTACCGGTTCCTGGAATTTTATAACCGACCATATAAGGGTAAGTTCAGGTATGTAACAGGATCAATGGTACATCAAAGTTTAGGACTAGGAGAAGGTCCTGAGGGACAAATATACGATGAAGAGCTTCATCTTTGAACTGCCTGGCTATGGGGACCATAATGATCGAGGGAAGTGTGGACGGCCGGCGGTTTTGGTGACAACGTACGTCACTCGACACCGAATCATCCGCTTCATGCCTTTGCGTTTCATGCAGAAGGTTTACACCATTACTCAAAAGTGAACTCTGACTACTGCTCACCGTCATACCTTGTACGGCTGCAAGGTATAATATCAAATTAACAGAGTTTAAAATTTATCCTAATTACGTAATCAGAACAAGTCGATGATGCTGCACACTTCACGTTACACTCATAGTGTAGTGCTGATTGAACTATATAGCAATTATTCTTAGCACGCGAAATTCACTTTACCGATCGAGAAACGCTTGTGTCCGCGTTTTTTGTTTTTTATTTTTTTCCAATTCGAATCGCTCCTGAAGGTAGGATAGATTTCATTTGTTAACGACATTCGATACAGTCGCAGCAAACAGGTGCATTTTTTTGTCTTTTCTCCTCTCTCTCTCTCTCTCAATTTCACCAGTAATCAGGATTCAAAAAACGTTATCACTTTTTTTTTTTTTTAATTTATGGTGAACATCTTATTGAATAATAAATATAATAATAGTTTGATCGTATCGTCATTTTGTTACATTTTTTTTTCTTGTTCCTCGAATGATGATAATAATGTTATGTGTCAATAAATTCACAAATAATAATTCATAGTTTTATTATTAATAATTAATATCATTTTTATTATCATCATATTCAATAATGCAATTATATGTATGTATATATAATACTAATTTTACGTTGCCTCGTTGCTGCAAAAAATTATGCTTGCAAAATACGTACGCTGTATAGTACATTTATGTTACGTAGTAGCATAACATCATCATAGTATAATATGAATGAGTATTTACAAATTTATTCATTTATTTAATTTTTCTATATTAATAAACTATATAGTTTGATTACCATTACGTTTTCTCTTTTGTTATTTTTTTTTTTTTACCTTTTCCTTTTCATCGTGGTATTTGTAATAACATTTTAGATTCAGATTAATCAATCGATATACATACGTATATAATAACTAGATCCGCAACATCATCATCATCATCATCATCATCATCATCACCTATGGTGATTGGAAATCTCTTTAACATTCTACCCAATAAATTCTACCGTATATTCGACCATAATAATTAACAACTATTCAATAGTACTTATGAATAACTAAAAAATAATATCAATATCGCGCAGATATAATTATTAGAATCTCGGCGGGGGGTGGGAAAAAAAGCTGCAGCTTACTGTCGAATCAAATAATGAACATTTTTTTAAAAAAATGTAAAACCACACTGCCAGAATTTTTTCTTCTCTTTCTCCTTTCCAAATCCTAGCCGTACAAATTACATAACAAATTATTATTTATTATTATTATTATTTTTTTTTTTCAATAACAATCGAATTTGAATAATTAAAAAACTAAATTTCGATTAATGTACTAATTAATAAGCAGTAAGGCATTGTCGGATATGTCAGCACTGTTAGACTCTTAATTCCATTGTTATTATTATTATTAATAACATTATTATTATCATTATCATTATTATTATTATTATTATTATTATTATTAGTATTAATAATATTTTTCTCCATCATATCGCGGATGCATTTGCGGAACTCCGTTCGTAACGATTAACTGCAAAATTAATTGCAGCTGTATCATTATTTATTTTATTATTATCGATAACATAATTGTAGCCGCTTACAAAAATATTTCCATCACATTACATAATTTGCGCATATATTATTATTATTATTATTATTATTATTATTATTATTTTGTTCAATTCATATAGTTGATTCTCTATTCAATGTATATTTATAATATTAATTAATTAATACGTACGTATAATTTTTTTTTTTTCATATTCCTCACTCTGTTCGTAACGCATTTAAATATTATCAATCCGACCGTTAATATTCCGATGTTTTGATTAATTTAATTTTAGATATAATAGGTATATTATATATTAGTTATATATTATCATCAGCATAACCTCTGTAAGTATTTATATTTAATGAATATATCTATCGGTTTAGTTGTTCAGTGCATAAAAAGTCACTGTGCCGTACGAATTAATATCGACATGATCATATATATAATATTATATATATATGATTAATAATGTGAATAAAAATTCAGCAGAACTCATCTCTTTTTTTCCCTATCGTTACATATGTATGCATGTTATAATCATAACGTTATTAATATAATTATAACATATCGCATTTAATTTGGCACCATATATTATATTTCAATGTATATTATATAGTACTATATTGTACAATTCGCACCGCCATAATTGCGCGCACAGCATAACCATTTATATCGATTATATTATTAGTTATTAATTAATAATTGTTATTCTTTAATTTATTTCTATTTAATTTGTTATAATTGCATTGCTATATTATTATTATTATTATTACTATTATTATTACTATGTAGGCTTTTAGCTGCGCAGATCTTGCTGAAATTTATAAATTATTCTACAGTACATGTATTAATAATATTTATCACCTATTAAATATTGAAGTAAAATACGTATAATACGCGATCTAACTGCAGCAAAAAATTTTGTTTTTCCTAACATGGATACCTATGTATAATGGTTGTTGTTGTTGTTGTTAATATATATTTTTATGCACTGCTAATTAGCAATAATAATATATTGTTGTAAATATTAGCGTATATCGTTCGTCGACCTGTTTCTCGTTTACTTATTAATTTATCAATTTATTCATTCTTTTAAATCATCTTTCAATATTATTAATAGATGTAATTTTAAGCATCAACAATTTTTGGTTTCTTGTTCTTTTTTTGCTTTGAACCGGTCTGTGTTTTTCAACTATGTGTTGATTACATGCCATTATCGATGCATATACATGGATGTAATTCACAGGAATTTGCTTCGTTATTATAATAATAATAAACTAGTATAACATAATTTGGCACAGTGCAATTATTATACCCATGTATAATGTACAATTTCTGCACATCAAACATTTTCTAATACTGAGAGACAATCTCCAACAACCAACAAGTTTTCGTGTGTTTCTTTTCTCTTTTTTTTTTTTTTTTTACTATCAGATATATATAGTATATATTCTTTGTTACTGTGTAAGCCTTATGTTTAATTTCCTGGTTTTATTTTGTTTTATTTTTATGCGGTCCCACCATCTGGGCCAGATCTCTGAGAAATTATCGAGTGCGATGAATTTGTTTCTTTTTTTATTTATTCGGTTTTTGTTCGTTTTATACCAGCGAATCATAGAGCCACATAAATCGAAATTCAATTGAAAAAGATTGAAAAAAAAAAAAGGAATGTATAAAATAATTGTTTTTAGCAAATCATTGGTACGCGTTGATGAATATTTGCTGTAGGCTCTGATATTGGTATATCATTCGTTACGTGGTATGACGATAGAAATAATTTATCATTTCTTACACTCGTTTCTGAAGATCTAGAGAAGCTATGGAGGCTCCGGCTCAGAGGTGGGGGACTCTTGCTACGCTTCCAAAAATATTAATGCCGTAGGTTTTGGTTCTAAATTGCTCTTCTTCGCCTCAACAACAAGAAATTCTATATCATTGCGATCTCGGCGGGCGAAAGAGTCGGCTATCAATCTGGCGACTTCCTGGTGATGGAGCCCTGCGAGAAAAAAAATAATTTTCTTAGTTGTTTTTCGTGTGTTTCGGGTGCGATAAAATGAAAATTTGGTGAAAAATCTATAGATCACCTTGTACTTTGTGACCGTCAACTTCTAGGATTAATTGGCCAACTTCAAGTCCTCCCGCCTCGAACGCAGCACCGTTATCCTGCGAAGTGAAGTAGATTAATCGGCACTGCCTTTGATTTATTTAATGTTGTCCTAATACTCACGTGAATGTTTATTATCCTTGGTAAAGGATGTTTCGTATTAGCGCCACCTTCGATAGCGATTCCGAGAATGGATTTCGTTTTTCTTACGGTGATTCTCAGGTTACCCTGGTGATCAGGTACCACTAAAGCACCGTCATCTTCTCTTCCGCCTCCCATATCACCTCGAGCTAATCTCTGAGCACTGTGATGTCTTCGAGGAGGACCTCCGGATCCTCCACTTCCGTTAGTACCTCCTCCACTACCGGAACCAACTTCTTCGAGAAGTTGAGCCTCCTGCATATCGAAACTACGGGATAGTTTGTGCGCTAATTCCTGTAAATATCATGAAAATTACGCTATAGAGACGACTAATTCATCTTCAAATATTCATTGTAGTTGAAAGAAGAAAGAAATAAATAAATAAATAAATAAATAATTCGAAAAATCGACTATCAATTTTCATTGTATCACATGGTAGAAATATTTATAAATATATAATATGTATAATATATAAAATATATGAAAGTTTCATGCTTGCATATAATTATTATATTTATAGGCTGCAGGTAGTAGTGGTTGGTGGGTGGGGTGTGGTTGTGCTCGGAGAGTGAAGGTGTCACTTATACAAGCATTATCATAATCGTTTATGTAATGCGCCACATATTTTTTGTTTTTTGAGTTATATCGTTATTTCAACCGTTTTTATCGAAGAATGAAGAGTTTAACGATTATTCTTTTCCTTTACCGGAAGATGCATACATGTGTGTAATCGAATCATTAGAACGAACTAGGTAAGGATTACAATATTTGAGCTACATGTAGTTGACAATGTACGTAAGGTTTTTGTTTCATGTCTTATAGAAAGTTTATCGTGGGAATGCTGAGTTCATCCCGGAAACTGCAGTGTAAACGGAATAGAAAATAAAATGAAACAAATGTAATTTGTTTTTTTTTTTGTTTTCTAATGTATTTCAAACGTAATCTCCATAGTACTTTACGTCAAGGTTCTTGAATATGTGGAAAATAAATTATAATCAATCTATGTCACGATTTTTGTACACTATTCCATAGAATTACATTAGATATATACTTAGTGACGTCTTATCAAATTGTGATGATTCTGATTTAATTTATGCATGCCAAGACAATCATATCTATTTATAAGTATATAGAACCGTGCTTGCGAATAGTCAGACGCAAAAATATGTAGTACAAGAAAGTTGTTGGTTTTTTTTCTTTCATTTTCCACATAACATATAAAATTGAAAATCAATCTCATGTTTGCGAAAACTGAAAGTAGTAAGAAAATATATAAAACATATATGCGATTTTATATATATATGTGTAGTATATGGTAGATGAAAAATATTCAAATGTGCAAGACATCTAAGACACGAACACACGCTATTCACTATATTAATATTATGTATAAATATGTTAGACTATATCTATGTCACAAGTGTATATAGAGGAAGAAACAAACAACCAAAGATTATTGGAATAGAAAAAAAGAAAATTAAAAAAAATTTGCAGAACGATAATTTCTAATTATGTAGATTAATTAATCATGCCAATGTGGTGAGTTTCTATTATCGTACATGATTACGATTACGTCGTTGCAGATTGTAGTTTTTTGAATGATCGTTGGAGAAATGGGCTGTTTTTTTTCAGATTTACAGTGCAATCGATTCCCCATTGAATTTAATGTTTTATTTAGCGTTCGAATAAAAACAAATAAAAAAAAAAACATGCCGTCCAAGTCTGCGCCAAATAGACGTGGAGCCTGGAGGGCGAAATCAAATTCTTTCTTCATTTTCCTCTTCTTTTATTTCTTCAAGAGTGATCCAAATGAAACTGACAGAAAAACTAATGTGTGGGTAACGCCCTCCAGTTCTCCTAATCCGTGGTAATCAGTGTCAGATTGTTTTTATTGTTCTATCTTATTTAATTGGTGCGATAGTTTTCCCCGGTGTGTGCGTAGTGCATGGAGCGCCCTCTCGGCGAGTTTTTTGTTTAAGAATTTTTGATTTTTCATTCGGTCATTTGTTTGTTTTTTTTTTGTTTTAACTTACTAGGGGCCTGGCGCCCCAGTACCAGGACTTGACGCGCTGTGTAAGGCCACCGAGAAGGTGTGTCCGCCACCCACCGAAACCCCCACCGCCACTCTCCGAGCTCCTCTCCTGATCCCTGCCCAGTTCTTCGTCCTCATCATCCTCTTCCCGATCACGTTCGCCTCGTCTCCCATTTCCCATCATCTCGGCGTCGCTACCATCGCAACAGCCGTCGCTCTCCTAGCACAACACAACCCCCAAACACCAGTCTTTAAGTTAGACCGAAATATTCTACGATCATTATTCATCATCATCATCATCTGCTGCTAGTGTTGAATCCTCACGATTAAATGGGGCGTTGCAAGAGGTGAACCAATGCCAGATCGGTTATGTTATCGATTTGCCGATCTGATCTCCAAAAAGGAAATCGACAATGAAGACTGGGTTACCAACGACTCAAGTCACCCCAAGGATCAACGATCTCCTAAACACTCGGTTTGAAAGAAACAATTTTTTCGCTTTCGATTTATCCCCTAACGGTATATCGTATGCACGTATCAACGTATGTGGTGACGATCGAGCGCAATCAGCAAATCTCAAAAGATACAATCCGACGAAATATATGTTCTCACTTTCTCTGCTTTAGGCTTACAGATCGGCTGTGACAGCAATCGGTAATATATTGTAACTTCATATTAAACTTCTTTTTTTTCTTTTTCCAATGGACCAACAACCGGTGGAAATATTATCGATATAAGAGGTCATACTACGGGATTTTTACTTCATGTCCATAATAACGAGAGTTGGACGTAGCGAGGTCACTTGGTGATAAAAACCGTTCGACAACTAAGATAATTGACGATCGCATAGGATTCACGAAGTATATTTCTCAGATATAGAAAACTCGTTACGATCAACATAGACTTGAACGTACCTAATGACACGGATTTTATACCCGTAATCTGAGAATACCGATCTCTCTCTTCCCGCCAGATCGATCTTGTAATTTAGTCTACCGGTTTTTATTACATTGGACTCAAGAAACTATCATCTGCGGTTGTGTCAGTAGGTTATCCTATGCCTAGATGTCTCGGAACTATGATTTGTCATGGGATGAAAATTATTTTTCTATGAATTCGCGCTAATAAATCCAAATGAGAAAAAAAAAGATATGGGTCACTAACCCCCGGATATGTTCTTCTAACTACGTCACAACCTGCAATTCGCACAAACTGTGGTACGTAGTCTCTTGTAAAGTGACTCATAAAGAAAGTTGGGCCTCGATCTCGGCTGCCCCCCGCACTACAGATCGCGGAAGTAAATCTACACTTCGTGTTTGTCTGCGATAGCTACACCGAAAATCGGTATCCCTTTTGTGATCAGGCGCTATTGAATGCCTGTTACAGACGATCGAATAAATTCTCGATTAATTGAGATCACAAAAAATGTAATTATGAGATCGGTAACTATTTGTCGAAGAAAATTAATAGACCTTTTTTTTAAATTGTGGTGGAAAATTGTACTTGAGCAGGGCTAACGGAGAGCGATGACAATGAAGTTCGGCACTAGGCTGCGCAGAGATTATGACGCGTATGGGGCATTACCGTGTTTGTTAACTTGGCAACGCTGTCATATGGTCTGCAATACCTGTGCAGCGCTCTTACCTACCTCCCGTTCCCCTCACTTCCCGTTAACTGAAAACCTCTCTCTTTTTCCGTCCTTGTCAGCCGGCCGCCCTTCGTTACCGATCTCTCTTTGTCGGCCATCCGTTCACTAGCAGACCCACACACACAGGTCTGAAGAGGTAACTCAACCAGCTCACCATGGACGAAGCTTGGTTACATTGGTACACAAGCTTCTGAATCAGTCGCTTCGATATCCTCCTGAGGGACGGTCGTGACTTCATGCAAACCAAGGGAATACATACGAGACAGAAATCGCTGATAGCAAGTAGATCGGTTAAACGTTGGAGATAACGAGTCACAAGTAAGCCAGGCTTTGATTCATACTGATTTTTCTATAACTTAAAGCCTGAAAAGGCCAATTGTACAAAAAATCGGTTTCGATCATTCATAAAGTTCATTTGTAAACAAAGTGAAAAAAAATTGTCGGCGGTCGGTATTTCGATAAAAATTAATCATACGAATCGTGTCATACCGATCAATGATATGATTTGATAAAAACCGGAAATGATTGACGGAAAAAAGAATATTTACGGTGATTTCTACAATTATAAGTATATATGAGGCATACGACCAAACGTCTTAGGTCAGTGAAACTGCAGCCGTTATCCAAACATCACGTGTCCAGTTAGTACAAGCATTAGCAGCTGTTTGAATTGAATACATGTGTGAATATATTGTGTAACTATTGCACCTGGCATACGAAAAAAGAATATTTAAGATTCAAGGATAGAAGCAATAAAATTATTTTGCCGATTTTTAACGATGCTTATACTCAGTTTGATAACTGTATAGATATACGTGTATGCATATAATGGTAAAATTGTTATGGAGGTATAATCTTTGTACATATAGTCAGCGTCGATGTATACATAGAATTAATAATATTCCTAACCGGTTTTCTGCCGATTTATCTTCCCCCTCTACGCGTCGGGCGCAGCTGGTCTTCCGTTTCGCTACTTGATCGTTACTTACTTAGAGTTGCGTTAATTAACGTTATCGGCTTTGTATTGCCAAATATCGGTAAGCTGCACGGTCTGTTTACCACCGAATATAACACGCGTGCCGGTTCACAGGAAATACTGTTCAAAAAATGTTAACAAAATAAATTGAATAAACAAAAGTGGAAATAAATTATCGCCTGATCCAGGGCCCGATTGTCATTCAAACGTTGTTCTCCTTCAGTCACCAACAGAACGTCTTGCCCCAGTGACATCGTCGCGGTCCCGATTATACCTCCCCACTTTTCTGCTAGGGTCATCAGGCCACTATTATGATGACGCATGCACCTCGACCCACATTATTTTCTTCTGATCGGTACCCACAAAAGCGAGATGATCGGGATATCTGCGACTTTTCTTTCTTTCTTTCTTTCTTTCAAGTACATAGGAACTGTCCAGCACAATTCTATATAAGTTTTTATCTTCTACTATTTTCTTTTTCCCATCACAGAAAGAAAACAAGAGATATGGAGTCCTGGCTCAGTGACGTACAACGCGTCAGAATTCCTCGTCCAAAATTTGGTACCGGAAATTCAGTCAGACGGTCAAATTCAACGGCGCAACATGTCAGACAGGAAATATCGCACGCTCGTCAAACTCCGCAGGACGTTTCAAGGGCAACTGAAGAACTCCGGCAAGCTTTACAAGAGAAACTATGACCCCCACGGAGTCAGACTCATCGTCTCAAATTGTGCGTGTGCCAATCATGCGTAGAACGATGTTTGTAACATATGAATATAATAATTAACTATAGGAACTAACTAACCCACAACTATTTTAAATTCATATTACTATACGTCCCATCCTTAATCTGTACATAGTCCCCCACCCAACTAATTTCATTTGTTTCCAGCAAGAGAAAGAATAATAAAAACACATTAATCATCTTGTTATCCCAAAAAACAAAAATCTAAATACATAAATAACAAAAAATTGTTAATTATTATGGTTAAGAATATTATTATATTAATACGAAAGAAGAAATACATTTAATTATATATTTTCACGCACGCCTCGATCGTCGCCATTAAATTTCTCTATCCCTACCCTCCCTTACTTTTTCTTCCTTTTTTTTCCGTGGGAAATGAAAGTTCCTACCAATTGTAACGTATTATAATAGTTAGTTTGCACCGGCGGTTAGTTCTGATTACGAAAAGTGTCGCCTGTAAGTTTTTTTTTTTTTTTATTCTTCCTACGATGTCGTTGGATTCGTTTTCTCTCTCGTTTTTTTTTCTTCTGAGACTGATGTTTCTAAATTCTATGAAATTATGTCTAATGATCTATTAGCGATATTTTCCTAATAAATCTATTACAGCTGGCAGGGTATCTAAATTCTACGATTCAAAACGTATATATACGTGATAGATATGTATAATATTTAATATTTACTCTAAATAGTATTTTGACGAATAATTTATCTTCATATCTAATATCTGCACAATTTAGGTATACTTTCAATATCAGAACAAACAATTGTTTAACGTCACACTATAGATAGTAACAACGATAATTAATGACAATTTCAGATCTTTCGAAATTCCAACGAAAGTAACGAAAGAAATGAAAAAAGGTCGTTAAAATTAAAACACCTAGTAATCATTGGATTTGAATAATTTGTGAAATTGTAAATTTACTCACCAAATTATCAGCGTGTAAATGATGGTGTCCAAAATCCCTGGCATTCCCTCGGGAACCACCTGGAGAACTATGCCGACGTCCCGATCTGTCGTTCTCACCTTCGTCCTCATAGTCCTGGAAAACGATGAGAAGAATAAAAATTTATCCCCTCACTGGAGTTTGACAAAATTTGTGAAAAAAAATAAAATAATAACGATAATAACAAATCTTAGGAAAAATAGTCGTATCTAGTTATCATCATTAGTTAAAAACCGTCAGATATTATTCTATATTTTATAATTCCATCTAGTACGTCGCAATTATTTTGTTTTTTTAAACTGCAATTTGTACCTGATTGTCGCACTCGTCATCGTTGGAGAGGGCGAGATCTGAGGTCGCTACCTGGTGCTGTTGGCTTCGTCTGCAGCCAGCTCTGCAATTCCGAAAATTATTACTAAATTCTCCGTGTCACGCGTTTACTTAATGAGAAAACTAATTTCCTCTACCCGTTTTCGTCCCGATTTTTTCAGAACGAGTGATGATAATAAAAATCACCATTACATTAGTTCGCGAACGTCTAAAAGAAGCATCGAAATCTCCAGCTTATATGTATATACGCTAAATAGTTGATTATGATATTATTCTTACCCGGTGAAATTTGAAATAGTTGAAATCGAACACATTATAAAAAAATATCTCTGAGACGATGTACTCAATAATCACCCCGTTCTTCCGTTCCTCTGGATTTTCTTTCTGTTTTTTGTTTCTTTTAATTTTTTATTCAGTTAAATAAAGCGAAGCGTTTTAATTAATGCGGGGTGCACTCGATGGTGAGTTTTTAAGCAAAGCGGTCACTGCAACGTACGCACATCACGTGTGGTCTGATGTGTACTATATTTATAATATAAACTTCGGAACGTACAGGTGTACCTTACATATGAACTATTTGTTTTCCCAAGTTACCCAGGTGACCAGAATTCCGGATTCGAGTGTAAGGGGAGCACATATGCCGCACCTTCGTTCTAGCCCTACTATCCCCAACCCTCGGTTGCTCAGTGCGATCGATTTAATAAATTTACTTTGGCCCAATTCGTCGAAATAAAATGTATACACTGACACCATCGGCAAACCTGATTATAATTGTATAGGGTAATTTGGTTTTCCCAAAAATTAGCACGTGATCAGGGAATAAATTGACGCACGCTCCGCCCTTTTTTACTATACTGTCCCGATTTCAGCTCACCATTTCTAAATTTTAACAGAATTTTCTGACAAAAAATTTGATCTGATCCGATGCACCTTTTTTTATCATCTAATTACTAAAACTGCAATTATGAATTAATTAATTAAGTAGTGAAGTAAGCAGATATTCGTAACTGAAAATTACTTTATGAGTTGTGACTAACTGAAGTGAAAAGCGAATCAATCTCTATTATAATAGTTTCAGGCTAATTTCGTTAGTCATACACAAAATAACGAACAACAAAGGTTAGAGACTTTCAAAAATTAGGCTCCACCCACGTGGGAATTTCGAAAAAAAATTACCCTGTATAGCCACGTGTGCGACCGTGTCAAGGTCACAGGTGAACATATAAAAACAAACGCAGGAGAAAAAAAAATTAAGAACGATGTGCTAATGAAGGAAAAGCACTACGCGTGCACTGCGGGTCCTGCCCATTCGGCTAATTGTAATAATTAACGAAAAGGACGACTAAATGGGTGAATTAATAAAGGAATGAATGAATAGCCGAATAGACTGGTACTTATGCAGTCAATGAGTAGGAGTGGGATTTAAAAATTAGGGTGTCGACCTGCTTCTGGGTATGTCTGCTCCTAGCCCGCTGTCCTCACTTGGTGATCTATACTCCCCCTGGCCCTGATCCCTCGGTATAAGAGGTCCCGTTACTCCCAGAGGATCTCCCTCGACGTCCACGAGCCTCGCAGGTCGGCAACAACTTCCGGGGGCCGTACCTCTCTGCGATAAATCATCGTAATTTCCGGTAAAGCGAAGTATAGAAGTGAAAGAATTAACCTTCAGAGGGCCGGGGGCATGTTTTTTGGGTTTCCTGTCATTCTGCTCCAAATTTATTCTTTCATTCTTAGAGATTTTGAAAATTCTTACAACACTGTCGATTATCCATCAGTTACCTTGAAACAACTTCGTCAGGTCCCCATTGTCCGTGAATATTGGAATTCTGAGACAATTTTTGGCCCACTCAAATTTAAAATTCATTCGGTATCAGATTCGATATGAAGGTATAAAGAATTGACAACTTATTTCCGGCCCTCCAGAGGTTGAAAGTGAAATAAACGATGATGCAAATAGCCAAAAAATATGGTTCTCGCGTTTTGGTTTTTTTCCTAGTTTGAAAACATTTTCTGACCTGTTGATCAGCACGTGACAACGACAGAAAAGATAAATGGCGAGCAGGTTGCAGGCTACTGTTATAATCTTTCGGATGACCTATACATGGATAAATGATGACAAGTCATGCGGCACACAATAAAAGCCGAAAAAATAGTGGAAAAGAATGAAACATTTCAATCAAGGGTCAAGTTTGAATATCAGTAGGTTTCAATTGGGAATTCATGTTGAATTCATGCAATTGGGAATTCATGTTGCATGAATTCAACCATTTTCAAAGGGTCATCATAAGCTCTGTGCAAGAAAAAAAAAAGCAGTAAAATGACGCTAATTCAAAAGCATGCAGCGGACATATAGGAATGAACGAGCGAACATTGATAATAATAACAATATCAATAACTATGATAATAATGATTAAAAAAATATACAAAGCGACGAGTGTGTGTTATTATGATTATTTTTTTTTTATGATTCGTCGATTATTTATATCGTATACGATTGGAAAATATTCTTCAATTGTGCAATTCGATGTATATATAATGACAACTGAATCGCAATTTCAGCCTTTCAGGCTTACTTCATTTAACAATCCATCATATGTATGTATAGACCTTCTTCGCACCTCTCCAAACGACGACAACGAGCTGTCTACCATTTTCCGTTGTGCTCATTCTTTTTTAATCGACTTCATTTCTTCTAACAAATCCGAAATTACTCTCTCCCTTCTTCTGCTTCTAGATTTTTCTTTTTTAATACTCTGTTTCTCTTCTTTTTTTTTTACACAGATTAATACTTTTTGATTTATATCATGTCGTTTTAGTATACAATCATATTATACAGTATTATAGGTATAATAAATAGAAAATATCTACTGACAGAAGGGGTAGTTTGGCAGTGGAGTGTGAGGGGAGCGTATAACAGGCATAAACATTATCATTTTAATAACCTATCATAAAGTTTCCCTGGGGTTTGGGTATAATTTATATTTATATAGGCATATTTACAGGGTGTCACAAACAAAAAAAGTGAAACGGGTTTGGTCTTTTTTTGTCATTTCTCCGTCAATTTTAGTGATCATACGGTGAATGTAGGGCGTTACAAAAATAATAGCCAGACACCCGGTATGTGTGTGTGTGTGTGAAATACAATCAGGTCATATGAGTGCCAGGAAAACATATTTGGGAAAATTTACACTCGAGAAAGATAGTGAAAATCTAAAAGTAGCATGGTTAGGTATTAATTGTATAAATGTAGATCAATAAATAGTGTATAATTTTAATAAAAATGTAAAACTACAGATTGTTATATTTTTAAGATTTTATGCACCCGTATGGATGAGGTTATAATAAATATTAAGAAAAACTAGGAAGATTAAAGAAACAAAAGAAAAAAAAAAACAACAGAATCACTTACCGGAAGATCATGGATAGACGGAGTGACTACTAAGTCCGAATGCGTTCTCTCGCCTTTCCTCTGAAACAATTGTATATGAATTTGAAAATTTCGATTTTTTAGAAGGACAAAATATATCTCCAAATAATGCATACAAGCTTTTATGCAAAGAATAAAAAAAAAGATGAACTTACCCTGGTAAGAGTGGCGTTTCCCCTGGGCCTGTAAACGAGGTCGTCAAAAGCTGCCCTGTCTTTTCCATCAACAAGTTCACGTAACTCGGTTAGAAGGGTGAGTTTTTCATGGGTGTTAAGCAGATCAGCTAAACTGGCGACTAACTCTTCGATGTTCAGTCTTCGGCTTTTATAGTCTCCGAGGAGTTGGGAGAGCGCTGCTCTTTCACTACGTGCAAGAACCACCCTTGCTTTCTCCTCTACCATCGCTGCAGTTGCCGAATGAAGGGCACGGTTTCTCCATTCCGTACTGCCGGTTCTGTGGAACATCAAAGAAAAGGAATGCCATGAAATCCGGCGATCCTTAAGAGGCCAGAAGACGTCGTAACGATCTAGTGCTGCACAGTTTGTTCGGTGAATACTAGTTGGACTTATCGAAACTGCAACTAATCAATCGGGTTGATTATCATGGAAAATTTTATAATGGTCACTCTGTCAACTATTTAACCTGGTATGAAACCAGAAAATTTGACGACTGATCAACCGGGTTAACCCTTTGAAATGGTTGAATCGACACCTAAACATTTAGCTTGACTATTTTCAACAATTGTACCGGCTGATCCGACTGCAACTAGATATAGAACTAGGTCACCGTATTAATCAATTCAACCGGCAACTGATTTACTAAGTTGTTTTAACCTGTCGTAAACCGTCTGACAATGCAATGAGCTGGCAACTAATTAACTGTAGGTTGTCTATGGAAACCAGTAGAATCGCTAGCAGCTGAACTGCCAAATAACCAGTTTGTCTGACTGACTGCGTAAATCGAAAAAAATAATGAATCACTTTAAAGATCTTAACTAAATCAAAAAATGACTAAATAATTTGGTTGAATAACGTTACGGATTAATTTCGTCAAATAGTTCAGCACTAGTTTCGTAAAGTATCCGTTACAGTGTCTTATTTCTAATCGAAGTTTACACTTCGCCACAAAAAACCTTCGTTAGAATCGAATTTTTTTTGATTGTACAATTTCTAAAAAAACACACCATCGGTTCCGGCAAAGGTTAAAAACCTTCAACTCCTCCTGCATTGCCTCCCTGATACTCACGCAGGGCTAGGTGGTCGATGGTTCCCATGACTAGCTGGACTTTCCAGAAGCAACGGATCGTGTTCCTGGTACCTAGATGAAGGGACTACGATTGGTTGACTGGTTGTGCACGAATGAGGTACTTTTCCAACATCTCTGATGACCAGACTCATGCGTTTATTTGTTTTAAGTATTTGAACAGCCTCGTCATGCGTCGCTTCCTCGAAGCTCTGACCGTTGACTTCAATTATCTGGTCTCCGATCTATGACGAAAAAAAAGAAAGAAAGAAAAAAAATCAATTCGATTAGTTCAGGTAAATAAAATCAGTAATCCAGGTTTAATTACCAAAAGTCCAGCCCTGTCCGCTACGCTGTCTTTATCCACTCCAGTCACATAAATGCCAAGTCCGTATTCCAAACCTCCTCTTATCATGAGACCAAGGGATTGTCCTGGTTCGATGCAAAGTTCGACCTTCCGCGTTCTGTGGGCCGCATAACGAGCATCTCGATTCTGTAATGGTGGTGGAGATGCCGGACGACCTTGACGATCCATCCAACTGCAAGATTGCTGCCTTCCGGAAGACGACCATCCAGGATGACCTCCTCGACACCGAGGATCCAACGCAGGACCTCGTACCGTCATACTGAGTGTCCGGCAGGATTTCAGCATCTGGATTAGAAATTCAATTTATCGAACAAACAAAACAAGAAAGTACTTTCTATGATCAATTATTACAGTATTGCAAGATCTCTCGACATAAGGTTTGTTTTCCGTAAGTAATTGCCTCTAATTTATGCAGAGATTGATTTGAGCATTGAGAACAAAAGAAAAGATGAATGAACAAATATGTGTGGAACAAAAAAATAAATAGATACATGTTGAGTGAAGCACGTTGGTTGGGATGAGCCTTGCTTCGACTTGGGTCAAGGATAAGCAGGATATGACGTAACGTGGAACCTCGACAGATCGATATCTATGCCGCGAACAGGCTAGCTGCCTCTGAACTTCTCTCCCACCCCCCCTCCCCGAATAAGCCGAAGTACTATACCCATATACACCCCCCAAATTACCTTCGTTCAGTGGTATAATTTCAGCTATCCATTGCAGTCCAATTTTGAAAGCCCCGACCCTTTTTCCAATTCAAATTCCAATCCCAATTCCACCCTCGTTCGAATGTATTATTTTTTGTTTTAGTTCTCATCTATTTTTTTTTATTTTCGAATAGTTGTAATTCAGATTCCATGGATTGTACAAATTTTCAACGTACATAGTTGATAATAATCGAACATCAAAATAAAACAACGGAAGATTGAAAAATAAAATCTTAATTTGATGCTGTAATAAAATGCAGAGCTTTCAGACTTCAACGTACAGTATAGTTTATATACCTACAAAAGTTGTTATCAACACACATATATATATCTACGCATTAACGTCGATCGGTTCGCAGACGAGGCGCCGAGACGCCTGGCGCCGCGATTTATAAGGGAGTCTGTACAACCACCCCATGTTCAAAAAACGTTGTCGCGTTTCGCGTCGTCGGATATACGCAACCTTTCGAAGAGGACCACTTTTCTCTGGTTTTTAAATCTTCGAAGGGTATGCAGCCGATATACGTACTTTTCCACAGTGTCATACTTAATCGGCGATCCCACATATACAATGACAGTGCTTTGACAGGTGAAAGATAGGAGAAAAAGGAAAACAGAACAAAAAGAAGAAGAACGAGAAATTCTCATGTTGCACGCGGATGTCGATCAGTTGTACACGAGAGAGCCTTTTCAAGACAAAGGAACTGCCTGGCGACAATGGGCCATCAGAGGTAGAGGTAGCTGATATGGACCACCGGAAGCCTCGAGGGAAAGGGAGGGGGGGGAGCTCCTCGAGCTATCGTCGGTTTTCCCTTCTCACCCCCTTTTACTACTCTTTGGCACTCATCTCGCATCGACCCTAACTAATCTTCAGGTTTCATTCATTTTCTTTTTTTTCTTTTCTTTCTATACGAGTTTCAAAACATGTACGAGATTATATAAACCCGTACGGTATATACGATGTTTTAAATTGATTGGAATTAAATTTTAATTAATCAATCAATCGATTGAATACTCAATATGAACCTATACTTATTTGACTCTTAAAAATTTTCCTCGGGTTATGAATGAGAATTGAAATTTTCAAAGAAATTTTCGAAATGAGGTAAATTTCGACGTGAAATAATTTTAATGATTGAAAGTTTAATTTTTCTTTTCTAATTCTGGATTTCTTTTTGAGCAACTGCTATCGCTGTATGAAAAATAAAAGAGAATAGTGATGATGAAATGAAAAAAAAGAAGTAATTTGGTGCAAACCGTGCTCGATTTTATATGGAGTACCACCCCCATGTATATTATACACATATTTCTCACCTTTAGAGCCTCTTCATGTGTCACTGCACGAAATGGCGTACCATTTACCTCTAGTATCGTATCACCGGGGCGAAGACCTGCTCTTTCAGCAACCGAACCTTCTTCGACTCTTGAAATATAAACACCGACCCCTGGAAAAAAATAATTCAACGACCAAAAATATTTTTAAGAATTAATAAAAAACCGAAGAGAATTTCTTTTGGCTATTTTTTCTTCTTCTTCTGTTTCATAAACTATTTGCAATTGCTACTCTGATAATCATATGTATAATATCACACCCCCGTCTATGGCGTCTAATTACTTTTACCAATTTTTTTGAAAGTATTTCTCTTTATTTTCTTTCGATGTTTATTTCACAGCCGCCATAGGAGGGGGTGTTTTTAAACTTTCGATGGTGACAATAATGTTAAAAAATTAATTAATAAAGGATGCATATTCTTATGTATATTATATAAATATATAAATATACCTAATATAACATTATAAAAATGATTTTATATATAGTGAAAAATTGGAAAAAAAATAATTAGTAAAAAAATTTCAAAAAAAAAAACAACTAAAACCGTACACGTGTGTGATAAATGCAGCGCGCTGTGATAGTGAGGTGATTTTTTTTCTGAATAATTCTATTACAGCATCTAAAGGTCAAAGCAGATATAATACAATAGTCTAAATATGCATTGAAAAAGTTTCATATCGAATTGCTAGAAAACTAAATTCATAAAGCGGAAAGCGCAAAGCGGTTTACGATACTAATGAAGTTTCGTTCGTCATGCATCATAATTATAAGGTGTAAAATATTCAGTTGATATGATGAAACAAACTACGACATGCAAACACGTGAAGTCATATCGACGTCGACATAACAATTGAAGTGAATTTATCAATTTTACTATAAAATAATTGTTGTTAGAAATATCGAATTGACTATATCGAAAAAACAAGCTGAACAACTACTTTCTTTTTTTTTTTAATGGATTAATAAATCTAGAAACCAAAAAAAAATGAAGGATTAAATTATCTCGTTCGTAACTATTTTTTTTTTTTTTTTTTAATTTTTTTCATAAAAATCAACAAGGTGGTATAAATATACGTGCATATAATTATATGGGTCATGCAACATCTAATATAGGCAAAAAACCATCAATATTGAAGATCGCAGATGACGGATATCGTATCGTATCGGTTCAGTTCAGATTAGTTCAGATCAGATGAGTCCAGGTGGTTTGAAAATTGGAAATAAGCAAGGGCATTGTATATATATTCAATTATGATACGTATATTAAAGTAGTATTATTTTTAATTCAATCTACGAGAACAAAAAGAAAAAGAAATTAAATAAATCTGTATAATCAGATTACGGGGTATACGATCGGTTCAAAGATTGATGGATTTTGGGCTACGCTGGTTACCTGACTGCACTTCTGGTACAGCGAAACAGACAGAAAGATTCTCCAGTGACACACTTTATTTTTTTGTTCGTTTGTTTGTTTTGCATTCAATCACCGAATACTTCCCAAAAAAAGAAATCAGCTTTTGTTTCATTTTCTGGTTATGGGTATCAAAGTACAACGTGTTCGAGATAAAACCGCTGATGTATTTTTTCTTTTCGTATTTTATTTTGTCGTGATTTTTTTTTTTTCATTCAACATTTTTTAGGTCATATATCGCACCGCAGGATATTAAAAAACTGGTGTGCGCAACGTGACTAGCTGGGAAATGAATATGTGTATATGCAATATACCTATATATTATACCGTTTGTTATTTTTATTGAGATTGCTGTACGCGCGCAACTATATCGCGAATTTGCGGATGAGAATAAAACTGAAAAAAAGAATGAAAAATGAAAGATTTAGCTGATACAACGTATACCAGATCGTGTACGTCGGTAATTTTCTGGGGAAGTATTCAGCTGTTGTTATAATTTTTACTTTTTGTTTTTTTTTCGTTATCGTTCATTTTTGATTTATAGAAATTTGAAATTTTTTTGAGCCCACTAATTTGCTAGATAAGCAACATAAAAATAGATAAACGATGCTTTTGCTATCTGTATAATTATATTAGGATGGAAAATTTCAAAATTTTAGTTTATTATTCTTTTATTTCCCAGGTTATCCCCACCAAAGTGTGCTGAATGAATAGAATAATTAATTCCAGTAAAAAATTGATGAGATCGCAAATTATTTGGGGACCACGAACAGATATTTGATTTTTTGCATAAATCTTCGTGCGTATTATTTTTGATTTTTAGAATGTTCGAACGTAAAAATATTTCCATCAACGTTCAATAAAAGAGAATTTCTTAGAAAAATCTAACTCAAATTTTGACCTTTTTCAAAACATAATCTCAAACTTTTCACACAACGTAATCACCTTTTGGAAGAATACATAAATTTTTCCGTTACATATTTGCACACTTTTGACGGGCACCCCAGGAAATTTGAAAAAACAAAATTTTCAAATGGTCCACCCTATACTGTATATAAACTATACAGCAAAATTGAAGCTTTTTTTTTAATTGTAATTTTTTTTCAAAGGTTAAAAAAATCAAAACCTGCGTAACTCCGTAATGAAAATTTCAATTTCAGCTTCCTACGCGCGAGAACTTTGTTGAAAAAAATGTTGTTCGGAATTCGGACTAGTTCAATTATTTGCTGTGGAAAATAGAATTTTTCGGATAATATTCAGCGAATTTTTAGGATTACAGATGAAAAAGAATTACGGTAGTTGAATTTATCGAACAAAACGTCAGTTCGAAAAGCTTAAAAATACCAAATCAGCAGCTGCGGTTGCTTTTTTGCTGCACCTCCAGCTATAATGGAGTTATAGGTCGCGTCCTATCAAAGTTTCACCGTCGATTCTGGTCACCAATTCAATAACTACCAGTGAAAACGAAAAAAACACCCAGTGATTGAGTATTCAAAAGCAGATGTGACAACCATCAATTTTGAATTTTTGCGAATTGAAAGAGGAGAAAAATATCGTATTTTATATTTGGATTCCAATTTTGGCTGATCATCGCCGAACCTCTGAGATCTCGCCTA
The DNA here is from genome assembly GCA_963932425.1 of Athalia cordata. NCBI lineage: Eukaryota > Metazoa > Arthropoda > Insecta > Hymenoptera > Athaliidae > Athalia > Athalia cordata. The sequence goes on along the minus strand of OZ010626.1, from coordinate 28,601,009 downwards.
AGAGCTAAGACAGCTGAAATTGTCATCCTCACAAAGGGCTACGTGGTTTTGAATTATCGCTGAAGTTACGTCAAACTTTATATTATACAAAAAAAGCTTCAGTTTGATTCTTCAATTTTGCCGTCCATTTGAAAGTAAAATAATTTTAATATACGTATAAAGTTATCGAGCACGTGGTCGAGATGTGATTTTCAGCAGAATATAATATAACAATGCATAATGTACGATTTATAATGTAATAATGGACACACGCCAGTATATATTATTAAAAAAAAAAAGAAAAAGTATCAAAAAATAGAAGAAAAAAACAAAAAAAAAATATATATTTCATAGAGAAAATAAAAAGTTGATGTAGATAGTTAAATTAATTTTCCCGGCTCATTATTATTCCAATGGTATATAATTAATTTATGATATAAGATAATCAATAGATAATTACGATAACGATTTGTAATTAAAAAGCTCACCAGCGTCTTTACCTCCCTTCACGCAGATCCCAAAGCCATGATGTGAGTCAGGTGGATCTCTGGCCATCGTTATAGTCCTGACCGTCAATTCTTGAAGGCTTGGGGGCTGCGGTGGAGGGGAGGTTTGTGAATTTTGTTGCCCAGTTGAATTCTGTGACGTAGAATTTCTGAGTGCCGCGACGCTTGCAGGACTCGATGCCGGCGTCCTTCTGTCCGTTTGTCTCCTCTCATTGACACCATTTCCAAAAAGTCTGTCGTGCCAGCCGACGTGGTCGTCGTCGTACCGGAAGGAAAAAAAAAAAAAAATTAAACACAATTAACATACGAAAAGACAAACGACCTTTGCACAAATTCTTTATAAATTTGCGCAACCCACCTTAGAACTTGTTCCGGCGAAATTGCACCGCTTCCAGCTGTAGTTCCATGACCTCGTTTTCGGTACGGTGTGGTATGTGTCGAATGATGATGAGGAGCACTTGGAGGTCGTTCTACGATCGTGTAACTCGTTCCCGGAGGGCTGTAATACCCTCTATTTTGACTTCCGGCATGATGCCTCGTAGACTCGAGGTCCTCCGCTTCGTAACATCCGGTTCTGAGAAAGTGTGAACCGCTTCTTAGAAAATGAGATCCACTTCCACTGCCTCCCCATTGTAACTCCTGAAGTTCCGAACCGTATTCTTCTGTGCTACTAGCCATGCTGAAGAAGCTGATGAACTCTTCACGAACTCGTCACGCCTGATGAAGAAAGAAAATTGAGAAAACGAAGAAAAGAAAGAAGAAAACGAAACAAATTAGTGATCATTGGAATGAACTTCTGAACGATTACGTTGTCGGCACGCCGTCACCACGTTATGGCTTCATTCGAGAAGGTTTCTCCGGTCACTGATCCGGACTAATGCATTCAGCACCCGCCACTGCATAGAGTAAAATAAAACAAAAAAAGAACAAAGCAAAAAACAAACAAAAAAAAACAGTGGTGTAAAGTATTAATAGAGCGATGTTTTCCCTACACTTCGTGTGCGGGGTTGGTGTAATATCCAACTGATCAATCGGTCAGATACGCCGAAGCGTTTTAAGCGAATTAAATTCCAGGAAGGTCACCTCATCGCGGGAGTGTTCGCTTAGTTTTTCTTTCTTCTTCTTTTTATCATTTCTCTTTTCTTTTTCTTTTTTGTTTTGTCTTTTCTTTTTATTAACAAGAGGTCATAACCGATGAAAGAAATTTGGAATCTGCTCGTCTCTAAGATAATATATTCCGATTAGTTCGTCTGCACGTATAACCTAACCTTTACCCAATTCTTCTCGAGGGTGAAAGGGCGAAGGCTGTTCAAGTGCATCGATATGATCAGAAGAGGGTACAGAAACAAGCCAGAAGCTGAAGAGTTCAAAGGATCTATCTTCCCGCGCCGATCTATACGATAACGATCAAACCGTTTGTCTTTTATTTATCACAAGACAAAGGAAAGAGATAATAGAGTGAAAAAAAATGTTAAAAAAAAAGGAAAGGGCTTTTGGATCCATTATTTCATAGCTCCGGGCTTTTGGAAGCTATAATACATTACATGTATATGCGAGAAAAATAAGAGTTACAATAGAAAGAGAATGAATTTTTCTTTCTTTTTTTTTTTCTTTTTGGGGGAAAATCCAGAGCGTTCGATGAGTCGGAAATTCTCTACGATATTCGAATGGAAATATATCGCTGGTACAAAAAATGAATGTATAGCGAAATGTTCCGAATGCGAGGGGGTGATGGGCATCGAGTGTATAAATCGCTTCGCTAATTCCTTAGCAGAATTTTTCGCGACTCTTCAGACCGTTTTGTTCAGAGGTGGTTGAAAGATTTCTTGAGAATAGTATAGTCGTGTATAGTGTGGTGTGCAGTACGGATTTTATGAATTATCGATCAGTTCAAGGCGTAATAATTGCGCAATATGTGGTTTCAAGTGGTCTGAAGATAATGAGGAAAAAAATGTGCTTTATAACATCGGGTGTGATTCGAGCGCTCGGTGAATCTCAATTTTCTGGTAAGTCGCCAAAAACTATTCACGATCCTATTTCTTCTTCAGCTCTACACACCTGTATACATACGAGTGTGCAGTCTACCCCAAATTCCTCAAATTCTCGTATAAAACTATGGATATGAAGCATTCTTTTACATTTTACATCGTACTATATTTGAAGGTGAAAAAAAATGAAAACAAACAAGCAAAAAAAAAAAAAGAAAAATCAACAAAAAGAATAGAAAAAAAAAAGTAAATATCTTTGTAGTTTGATCCGCGGCTGACCCAACCTTGACACTGGAAAGCAGGCTGATTGTTTGCCGTTGGCTGTGAGAATACAGCAACGTACGCGAATGTTGGAAAGGGAAGCTAAGCGAACGAGGGTTGGTTAGTAGTAGTAGTAGTAGTAGTCAGTAGGGGCGGCGGGGGCGGGGGTGGGCGGGGGTTGAAGACGAGAGCACAATATAGTGAGTTTGTAGGTATATATAAGGGTATGAGACCTCGAGGTTAGAGGTAGCCGCTTATATTTCGAGGTATGGGAAGATCAATACTGCAGCCCCCGAAGCCGGCTTCATTCACGAGACACCCCCAGGATGTCCTTATCCTCCTACTCATCCCATATAATTCCGAGGTGTCCCGGCGTTACGGCGTTACGGCGGCGTCAACCTGACGCGGCAGGAAAGCTCGAATCAGCAAGCAACCCCAATGTTTAATTCTCATTATCATCAAACTCCCCATGTATGGCGAACATGCGGATATGCCCCCATATATAACGTGCGTATTTATACATTCCATGTTTTTGTGCCCACGTCAGTTTTCAGTAAAATCCTATGTGTATTTTGTCGATGAAATAAAATCCACCACTCTGAAATATATGTATAGGTATTTATGTGTTGGATAGTTCAAAGAAATCTACCCATGCACATGATCAATACGAGCTTAATTTAAACCGCTTAATCGTGAAAAGCGGTTTATATAATACCACGTGGATTATTCAAATCGGCGATCGTTTTACCAATTTATACATACAATGCAGTGTACATAGGTTTATATGTACGTATCGAACAAAGACCCGTGTGTTGTATCAAGATCGGTCAAGGCAATGATTGAGTTCATTTTTTTTCTTTTCCTTTTTCTTCATTTCTATGTCAGTTCTAAAAAGCACCAGCCACTGTTGGATTATTTAAACGCCGTCAACGAAGAGATCGATAGAAGAACTGGTTTCTATTTATACGTTTGGATATATCAGACGGAATATAGGAAAACATTCGGATTTTCGAAACGGTTTAGTGAAATTATAAAAAAATAATCGCTATCTATTTAAAAATTCGAAATCAAGCGTCCAAGAATATCGCTGCAATGGTATGTGGAAAAATTGAACATTTATCACGATTTGTACATATCGAACGAGGGTTCTTTGACACGCTAACGTACACCATTGAAACCGCAGAAACTATAGCGGAATCTACGTTGTTGTTTATGTACAAAAGATTGACGGTTAAAAAAAATAATATTTATATACCTATAATCACAATCATGATAATCATATACCATAAGGGAAACGAAATATAGGAAAATCTGAACATCTGCGGAGTATCAATGCCGTACGGTCGTAGAGGGGGATATTTAAAAGCAAACTAGTTGATATATCAGAGAGCACGCAAAAGTTTATCACGCGATATTATTTTCCTACATGAATTTCTCGAACAATTTCAAATGTAGCCGGTGCACAGTTGTGGCAGTGCGAAACTTTGACTATTGTATCGTACAGTTGCGATAGCGTCCTTTTCATTCGATTTATAGGAATTCGGAAAATCAAGTTTTCACTTATTCCACCAGACGATATGACCGGTACAAAGTTTTGAGGAGGTCGAGAAGAAGAAGGTATAAAGTACATGAGTATCAACGCGAAACGAAGCGCTCCAAGACTGCGGGCAACTGCAGTAGCAATAATTCACGGGATAGGTGGGGAAACTAAAGAGCATGGGTTGCGGGTTGCCTCAAGAAACTCAGGTGCGCTTCGTCCGCTGAGTGCTTTCAAAATTAATCGGGCATACCTTATATTCCACTTCTATTTTGAATGGTAATCGTCTGCGCGGGAAACTTTGAAAAGCCGACGAATTAACAGTAAAAAAAAAGAAACATAATTTTTTTTTTCTACCAAAAACTTTACTCATTCGATTTTCGGAAGAGTTTTTCCCGACTATTTTAAGGTGAATTATTTTCATTAGAATTATTGGCATAGGTAGTTACAGTTGATCAATCGTTCGTCAATACGATACAGTTCTATGTGGATGATATCAGAAGCTCGGCAGTATTTTATCCCAAGAAAACGGTCGTAAAATAGTAAAGAAAAATAATTGTACAGATGGCAGGTAATCACGCGATGTAAATCGCTACTACCCGTATAAACTGTTCGCCTGCAGCTTCCTTCCTCCGCACATCATAACAGCCGTCATCACCGATCCGTTACATGGTAAGTAATATATAGATAGAAATCTTTGAATAAATAAATAAATGAATAACGAAACAGTGTAACAATTGAATTTTAACTTGAATCGTTAACCCGTGTTACGCTTATTCCTCCCCTTCCTTTCTTGTTTGTTTTTATCTTTTCTATTTCTCTTCCGTCTTCTTCTTTCATTTTTCTAAATCCTATGTTCCGTTTTAAAATTGAAAAAAACCGACGCGTCCCGACGTCTGGCAACCCGAGTGCACGCCTATATATTCATCCCCTCAGCTTAATTAGAGGGCTCTTGATGTCAAGGAAAATAGGGGAAAAAAATGAATTAAAAGGAAAAAAAAAAGAAATATCACGATCATGATGATAATAATAAAAATGTTCAGGATCTACTTCCAAGAATGAACTCTTATTTAAAATATTATAATGCTATGGTAAATTCTTTACACGTTTGTGTAATAAAATAAACTATATTCTCGTTGTTGGTCGCAGATGTCTTTTTTTCGGTTACTTTTTGTCATTTTATCTTTTGTTCCACTTCTCGTCGTATTTCGTATTTTTATATTTTCATTCTACTTTCTTTTATTTTTTCTCTCATTCTTTATTGTAACCTTTGTTTCTCTTCTCCATGTATATAATACACAAAGGGTAGTTTTTCACGTTATATATCGTGACCTGCGTGTGGCGATCGATAAAACCAAAAATAAATAAAGAAAAAAAAGGAAAAAAGGATTAAAATCAAGATTTCCCACAAACCCTAGCATGTGTTCGGATTTCAAGAACAATCATGTAATAATGGGGTTAAATTTTTCGAATTCCCACATGTGTGGGGGGGAAAAAGGATTAAAATCAAGATCTCCAACAAACCCTCGTGTTCATATTTCAAGAATAATCATGTAATAATGGGGTTAAATTTTTCAAATTCTCACACACATATTATAAATATACATGTGGATATTCACCCGACTATAGCGTATTTCAATAGTCGTTTTTTTCTCATCCTTGCCGCAGGAAAATTTCTGGTATATAGATAATAGGTAAGTAGCGATTGCACGTGTTATATACAGTATGTGGTTACCTACACTAAACTAGGGAGTTGAAAGAGGTTGGTTGTTGAAAACGGAAAAAATGCGGGTTAGATGAACACACAATGCGGATGTCCCGGGCGGGATATACGTCGCCGCGTCGCGTCGTGCAACGGAGCACCCCGTGCTCTGAGGCTGACAGCCTTTTTGTCCGGGGAAATGGGATACTTGATTGGCTCGCCGGCTTTGGACCAGCAAATCTACGCCCCCGGACCCCACCTCACTCGGTACGGACTTTGATACTTTTATATATCAACCCCCAGCAGCAGCAGCAGCAGGAGAGCAACGATTCGAAGTCGACCTACCGTGATTAAAACACTTCACCGATCGCTAAAGCGACTTTTAGCCATGCGTGAAAAAAAACTCCCCCATTTTATATTCAAATGCAAAAATATATGCATGCCTAAAAATTTCTTGTACAAATTTTTTTATTTTCAAATTTACCATCTTTACTTCTCAATCATACTTTTGGTATATATATATACACGCTCGTGAATTTTTTCGCATTTTTTATAGAAAAAATATAAATTCTTTTACCACAGATAATAATTTGTGTAACTAATTTATGGATATTATAGTTTATTTCTTGGATAGGTTCGTGCGAGAGCAGAGAAAGCAGTGGTGACTGAATCAATAAGATACAAAGGTTTATGGGGGTTTTCCCTCGAGCCGTGAACGTCGTGTCCTCCGATATAGACCAGAAGTAGCTGCGGGATAGCTGCGGGGTTGTATTCAGTATAAACGAAAAGGAAGGCAAAGCGCGATCTATAAATAAAACCCGGTGGCGCAGAAACGACGATATAACATATATACACTACCCTGTGTAAATACCAGCATCAGAAGCTATCCCGGAATTCCCGAAATTCCGAGTTTCTAAAATTTTTCCTCCTTCCTTTTCTCTCCCTTCTCCTGAACGCTCACCGCTTCCCCACCCCTCCCCCCCCACAATCCTTCTTCCCACCCTCGAGTTATTTATAATTCATCCCCGAAGCGGCCGCTTCTTTAATTTTTTCATTCATATATTCATCCCTTGGAGCAAAATATACGCTTAAAACGAGACAAATATTTATCTTTTATTTGTTTTTTCTTTTTCTAGTTTTTTTTTCCTTTTCCCTTCCACTTCTTTCATCATATTTGCATGTACAGTAGCTACGTTGATTAAATATAGCTACTGTTAACAGTTTTTCATATTCAATGCGATGGAAAAAAAGGAAAAATAATAACTGAGAATTTACTTACTCGTTAGCCTAATAACGAGTAAATTCACACACGTAAGGGTGGTGTACACGATCGATGAGTCGCGTGAGTGCGTTTTCCGCGAGCCACATGTTGTTGCGGTTCTGTGTCACGAAGTCGTACGTATATGCGATATAGCGTTAACAGTAGCACGATTTTTCGTTCATTTTATTCCACATTTATTATTTACTCGTTTTTTTTTTTTTTTAATTCTTTTCTTCAAACTATATTCTAAATTCGCATTTCACCTTGATTTCATTTACAATGGTTGTTCGTTTTCTTACTTTTTTTATGTTCGCAACCGTTTTGGTCCACCGATTTTTTCGACCTGACCCACGTTTTTCTTTACCGTTTCTCGCTTTTTGTTTCTCATATGTGAAGTGGCTTTTTTTTAAGCTTATTTCGATGACAAAAACACACCCCTCATACGTTTTTCATGTTCAACGGGTTGTTGAAGGGGTGCTTCGTTATTCCGAGGAGGAATTAAAATAGCTGAATTGTAGAAAGAAGAAAAAAAAATATCGTAATTGTGAGGGTGGGCATTTGGCAAAAAATTCATCCCTATATATCGTGCGTTGTGTTATTTTTTAAACCAGGTACCTTTGAGAAAATCGTAGCGTTCTTCTTTTTTTTTTCTTTTTCATTGTAAGCATTATATGGTTTTTCGATCTTTCTCAAGTCGTTCTTTCCAATTTTCGAGTTATCTACGACTGAGAGGTTGAAAATTGAGGGCTGAATAACGAATATTTTCAGTTTCAAGGTCACAGACAAGCTCAGAACCAATGATAACCATAATGATAATCATGGTCTCTGTTTACCGTGCCAAATGAATTCCGGGTACTTTTTGCATAACAAATATCATCTACACTTACTTTTATCATGGTAATTGTTATCCAGTTTCCCGTTTCAAGGGGTTGTATAATCCGGTGCTTCAATTAAAGCATGGTTTAAAACCCTATTTAATGATTTCTTTCTTATCTTTTTTTTTTCTATTTATCTTATATATCGGCGATTAAAATATTAACGCATCAATTGATAATACAGAATATTGTTTTGATACATCGTTAATATTAAAACACGATGACCTTAGAAAGACCCGAATGATAAAAGTAATCGCGCATTTTCACCAGCCAGCCAAGGCTCTACAACTGGCACTGCCAGGGTAGTTTTAACTTAAGGGCTGCTGCTGCTGCTGCTGCTGTTGATGGTGGTGGTGGTGGTGGCGCCTATCCAACCCCAGGATAAATAAGGGCGGAATAACCAACGCCGCACACGGATGCCCGGGAAACTATTCGCATCGCGCATGCAAGGAATGGCGCAAACTCCAACGATAAAATATATCCACATTTCTGTTTCTTCTTAGCACTGTAGACGATCATTCGAAGCACCCTTACAAAATTACCACCTAGCGCCATCTTTGTTCAACCCTCCTTCCTCCCCTCTGAAATCGCAGAAAAAAAACCACGCATGTATCCGATTAGAATTAAATTGGAGATTTTTTTTCATATACACCCGACGATGTTCTCCACCCTGAAAAAGTTCCAAGAACGGTATTAAAAATTTTGAAAAAATACCTGAGACTTGGTCCAAGTTTCAATCTTTGAGGTACCATTGAAAAAATTCGGTATTTTCAGGTGGAATCCTAGATTTTTCATGTTAAAGTTCGATCGAAGTTTCGTCTGAATTTCTAAACTGGACTGGAATTCAACTAAGGTGGTAAAATTATTTAATACCACAAACCGTGGCCAAGCGATTTTAATCTATTTAGAAAATCTTAAACAGCCAAACAGCAATAAAACTTAAACCCCACGTAAGAGTTGGTATAATTTTAGTTGCAACTGCAGGTGAATTGTTATAGGGTTGTGCAGGTGGGCGGCAACCAACTTTCTCTCTCTCTCTCTCTCTCTCTCCATACGATATAATAACGAGGTTCACGTTCCTGCGGTATCAACAGGTTTGCGTGCCGGAACCTTTAACCAGCGCGCATATAACGGAAGTCCACTCATCAACCGTGTAAAGACTCTAAGGACTGTAAAGACCGTTGCCTATGCTCAACGAGCAACCTTATAAGACGTACCTCACATCAGAAAGGGCGATAAGAAACCCGTCGGATTGACTAATGACCGGAATTCGGCTTTCGATAGGAATCGGCTACGATGGATCAACGAATTACATTTTAGTTATAATTATTATTATCATTATTATTATTGTTATTTCGCGTTGTGTCCATCAACTCAGCGTATCGCTCGGAGTTATCGAATTATTCTTCTTGTTTTATGCTATTATTATTATACGTATAACACATGGTTGCTATATTTTCAAGGTCGATTTTGGGATCGGATTACGAATATCATCCAATTATCGGTGGGTCTTCTGTGTTTGTAATATTTATTTTCATATTTCTATATACACCTATGTATGTATATATATCTTAATGGATTTGGTTGTTTCGATTGATATATAAACGTAGTTAGATAACAGCTGATCATCAACGATCGACTTTATTGGTTTTCTTACTTTGTCATTTTCATTTTATTTTTCATCATTATTTATTGAATAAACTATTCTCATCTTCCGTGTGTCTGTTAAAGTTCCATTAGAGAGCAAAATTTTACTATCATCGGAATTTTCGTTGATAAGGTCTTCCAAAGATGAGGTCTTTGATATTTTTCCCCCCTTTATCAAGTTATGCAATTTTTCATTGAAAAAAAAAAAAAAAAGATCTGTTTGAAGGAAAAAAAAAAATTCTTCACAAATTTCTCTTCTTGAGTTATATTAATTTTAAAACAGAATCAGATCGAAAAATACCTTTTCTTTTGTCTAGTTCAACTACTTCCAAGGTCATAGATCCCATTTGTTTCTTCATATCTCCGATGAACTGGTTTCATTTTTTATAAAAATGCAAGGTGTCAATATTTTCTAACTCTCCATTGAAAATTCAGATCACGTTTTCAAAACTCTCTAACGTACACTCTATCATATTCAGACATTTAATTCTACTTCTCAATTACAAGGGGCGAGGGGAAGGGGGGAGGGGGGAGGGGGAGCAGCTAAGGGGTAAGTACAAAATTGCCTAGTATAATGTATAATTATCGGAACAAAACAATTTTTGTTGTTGTTTTTTTTTTTCTTTTTTTTTTCTCTTGTTATTCAATAATAAAGTCTCCCGCGTGCAAATTTCATTTTCGCAATATAATATTTATCTTAGATAATATATTATATTCATGGATAAGTTTTTCATTTTTAATTTAATTTAATTTAATTAATTTATTTACTTTTTTTTTTAAGCTCAAATTATTTGATTTTCAGTTCTAAATAGTATACGTAGACGATTAAATTAGAATCTCTACGGAAAAAAAAAAAACATTACGTGAGCAGGAAAATTTTTCTCTCCACAAATTCAATTGATAGGCAGCAGATTCCTCTGAATCATAATACATGTATATAGTCGAAGGTGTGGTTCACCCGTCCAACCAACGTCAGCATTACCATTTACGTTTTGGTTAATTTATCGGAGCTGCTTGCGGGTGGCCGAGATCAATAAATAGTATCTAAATAATTTCTTTACTTCCTGATAAAGTGTATGTGTATGTATGGATATATACCTATGTGTATATATATAAAGTGTTTCTAGATACAATGTTATAGCAAAGTTTTTCAACCTATCAATATCCGCGTGCCGAGATATAGGGAGAAAATCACGAAGGCAGCGGCGCCCCCGGTTTCTATTTATTGAAAGAAAAAAAGTGATTTTTTTTTTCAATCCTTTATTTTGACTTGTTTCCCTTTTTCTTTTTTTTTTCTTCTTTTTGCTGATTGAGTATTGATTAGAGGGCACGGGTAGCCTATTACGCGTTTTTTTCACGTATAGGTTTATAAAAGTGGGCAGGTACGGAGGCATTTATATTTTATGCACATATATGTATGTATATAACAGCGTGTAAGATCGTTACTTTTTCTTCTGCTCGTCGCGCCACTTATTGTGCAAGATCCGAAATGTATCACAGAATAATATTAACATATCATCGCAGGGTTTCTTTTAAGGGCTGAAAGTTTAGGTTGTTTTATTTATTTATTTTTTTTCTTTCTTAAATTTAAGCTTTAGGTTTAGGTTCATTGGGTAAAAACGTGGTAAAAATGTTTTCATTCACTAGTCTATGCACTGGTAATCAATCGATAGATAATTCAGTTCTCTCCAATCGTTATTATTAATTGATTAATAATTATTAATTAATAAATATTATTATTATTATCATTATTATTATTATTATTATTATTATTATCATTACTTGCAGCACTGGGGTCGGGGATTGCACTTGGAGATCCTGAAGAATGGCCTCTGAATCCCTGCGTGTATATGTCGTGGTAAAGGGACTAGAAACGACGATTCCCTTTGCAAACTAAATTAAAACAAAAGAGATATCTTCTCCAAAGTATTTTTTTGTGTGTGTTTTTACTTTTTTATGAAGAGATAATTTTCCCTCCAATTATTATCGCCTGTGGTTAATTGGGTTTCCATTTTTGTTCCGCGGGCTTTCGGCGTTACCGTCAACAATATCTCTTCGTGGTCTGAGTATGAAATTTAAATTATGAGCGGTATTTACCGCGTAGTAAACATTCGCCGAACTGGGAAGAACCATTTCACGATCGGGGAGGACTTGGGCGAGGGTAAAATGCTCCGGACTTCCTTCGAGGTTCAACTTCAGCATCGCATTTCTTATAACCTGAGGGGTACGCTCGTTGTTCGAGAGCATTATAGATTTGTATAAAACCACACCCTCCGTTTCGACGCTTTCGCTCTCCATTGTGACCTGTTTGGACAGATTTGAAAAAAAAAAAACTTATTTCAAATTAATGACCTTTCATTCTGATGTAACGTCCTTCATATCCCCAAGCAATAAGTTTTTTTGTAAAAATTCAACGATTTGTGCAAATTTCAATCCGACATGGTCTAATTTTCAATTTTTTTTCTTCAATTTTTTAACCCTGGAAATGCTAGCCTGACTTGCAGATTATTTGGAACAGTTCAATTACCTTGATTATGTAAAAATCAGGTGAATTTTTGTGCGAATGAGTCGGGCTCATGGGGCTGTTTCCTGAATTCGCTGCAGATCCATTGGATGCATTTATGTTAGGAGGAACAAGTCTGGAATGTTGCCCAGAGCTTGCGCCACCTCCAGAGCTTAAGGATACGTCCAAGGACGGAAGAGACGAGCTTGACGAACTGCTTGACATTTGTGACGGTGATGTACGCCGGTCTAATGAATTGTGCGGTGAACTCGGAAGCGATTCAAGGTCACAGTAAAATTGTGAGCTGCTCGAACTTGATGTTGAAGTAATGGAGTCGTTCTTACGGTGTCCAGGATTGCCCTAAAATTATGAAAAAATTTCAAGTTCCAAACTTTTCTTCGAGAAATTGTTTTTCACCAAGGTTAAAAAGACGTTAAACCTGTTTTTTGTTCCTCCCACGATTGTTCATGGTGTTCCCTGGAGGTGGTGGTTCGATCTGACATGACAGTCTGTACGCTTCTCTATCGTCAAGAACGAGAACCGAATAAAACCACCTTTCGAAAACGGGGTCAGTGCTGATATTGTAGGCGTTAGCAGCACCTTGAAGAAGCCTTATCCTAGCTAAGACCTCGAACTCTTTTCTACGCTTGTCAAAATTTATCAATCCATCCGAAATAGTATCAGGAATTGCGGTGTCGATCATTGTCAGGTCAGTCAAAAAAGTTCCAAGGTACGGTATGGTCCCATAGCTGATGTTCTGCAAAATTACATTTGACATAAAGAAAAACAATTAAAAATAAGTAGGTTCGAGGCCATCGATATCTGCCTTAAACTGAGGAAAGAAAACACCATCGCTTACCCCAGAATTCGTATTTTGTTTTTGGAAAAGTTTCTGAAGATGTCTATCGCTGCGTCCAGCAGTGTCGGCAAATTTTGCGGTTCCTTCTTTAATCAGAAGTTCTCTCTGTGTCCAAGCGTTATTTTCTTCCGAAAATATCCTTTCGAGTTCCCTGAAAAGTTCGTGTTTTTCCCTCGGCATGGATTGCCAACATTTTTCTAGCCGATAAACTGGATTACTTTGAAGTCCTGAAACGATTGCTTTAAGACTGCTGAAATTTTTCAGAACTCTCAGTTCCTGGGCAATATCAATCCAGGTTTCTAATATCCTTGCCCTCTCCTGAGGCCTGAGACTCGAGTCAATGAGGACGGTGGTTATAACTCTAAGAGAAACAGCGTTGAACTGATTTACGGTAGCTAAAACAGTAGCTGCTTCATGATTCCTGGACCGATCCCTCCTGGACCAAACTGCACCAAGACACTGGTGAGCGACGAGTTTTTTGAACAATTCAGCGTCTATTCTCGTAAGTTGTTCGGCAAAATGCCGATGAGGTACTTCTGGGAATGCGAAACTTGGCCATAAATCGGCGATCGGATCGCCTCCATGAGTGTGTAACGGCAGACGACCGTTTTCGTACATCATACAGGAGTCTGTAAAGAGACAATAAAAAAAAAATGAAATTCAATTCAATCTCTGAAAGATGAAATTTTATTACCGATTATTTGGTCTGCTCTCTGGAAACAGTGCAGTCGATGTTTCGCTTTCAACTCTAATTCTGAGGAAGGTAAACGCCGATGCGTAAAGTCCAGGAGTCTGTGAAGAAGGGGATGACTCGGGGGGGACTTCCAGTCCCCGGGATAAGCGTCTAACCATACATGAAGGGCTTGAACCAACGTTTTTCTGTGCTGATCTCCAGTACCAGCGGTAGAATTTTCGTCCAGTGCGTCGTACCTGGCGAGTAAAAGTTCCAGGACATCTCTTGGAGTTGTAAATGCCCGGTAAGTTGCCAGAAATACATTTATATAAGTTGATTCCAGCTCCCCGTCGTCGTTCGCCAAACTCTCCACTAAACGCTGAACAGTTCCAGCCTTCAAGAAACGAACCCGTACCGTCTCCCATTCTAGATGAGATATTTCGTCGTCCGAATCCTGTCGAAAATTCAGCCGCTTGTTACGCAAAAGTGTAAATTGGAGAATTTATTGTGAAATAATATGAGGAGCAACTGATAGCAAGTAAAGATTATAGACTTAATATGAATGTTTGTTCACGAGTTCGATCCGGGTCAAGTGAAATCGATTAAATATATAGCAAGGTCTTTTTACATCGAGTTTTTATCCGTATCGTGTGATATGTACATTCAAGTTTCACCGCATAATTTTCGTTTGAAAATATGAATAGAACTTCAAACGAAATTATCCAGTAGCTAATCTTCGTTCAAACAAACACGAAACTCGATGATACGTATACGATGTAAATTTTCAAACAAATTCAAGGAATTTCTTTATTTTATTTCGTTTATTTATTCATATATTTATTTATCCTAATTCGTTGGTATCTCGAAAGATAATTTTGTCATTCCTTACCGATGCGGATAAACTTCTAGTTGGTCTGTGGTACCTAACTTTCTTCAGATAAACAGTGTAAATGACACCGTCACCTCGTTCCTCGCCCCATAATCGCCACGTGGGCTGAAATGAGAGAAACGAAGTATAAGAAAAAAAAGCCATGAACATTAAAACAATTAATTTATACTACAACTCATCAGCGCATCAGTCTGGTCACACGTGCAACTAGAATAATTATAATCATCCAAACAACTAGATACGTGGAAGAAAAAAATTAGACTGAAAGAGAAACGAAATTTCTGCAAAGTAAAAAAATTCACTTTATATTTCGTCACAGGCAGCGTATAGAAGTTATAATTTAAACGAAGAATAAATAAATGGAGGAAACGGAAAAAAAAGAAGAAGAGAAGGCTTGATGAGAGGAAGCGGAAATAATGAGCTGGCTGAAAATAAGCGAAGTCTGCATGCGTAAATGATATAAAAATAAAAAAACGAAGAATTGTTATTTGTACTAAAATCCGAGAACACGAAAGAGGAAATTCGTATCTCCGTTTCTACGGAAGCAGCTTCTGTAGCCGTATCGTACTAAAACATTGTATTCCGAAGTATGTATTCATCACGTATTGTTCGTCACGGACGTTGATCACGACATTAGCGGTCGTCCCTGTTTTCTAACGTCTTTCAGAATCGCGGGAACGGAGTTGCATAATTTGGTGACGCTCGTGTTATTACAGACCTGGAGAACGCGTGTGTGAAAAAAAAAAAAAAATAAAAAACAAAAGGAGAAAAAGTTCTACACGCAAATTCGTAAGAGTAAAGAATACAAAATGACAACATTTTGGAACCATCACTCGAAACATAAAATTTCACCTATAAAAAACGAAAATAAGAAACCTCTTCGGTGACAATTACATAAATAAAAAAAAGACGAAACACACAAACAATAAAACAAAAAACACTCGGGCTTAAGTACAATTTGTGACACAGTTATAAACTTGGTTATGAATCGTGCAGACAAACATAACAACTATGTATAATGTATTTATAACGATTTGCTTTAATAACAACTTTTTTTTTTTATAATAAATATCGTTCGTTTTTGTTTATAATTTTCTTTTTTTGGATTTGTTTAATTCTTTTTTTTTTTTTGTTTCTTTGGGTTTTGTCGTTATTTTTACCTGCTGCACGTACCACTGCGTTGAATTTTGATTTTTCTTTTGTTGCGGTTTACAAGGTGCGCACAACAGCAATGGTGCAAATTTTGATACACCGTGACCTGCTGCGGAACCTTTTCCCGCAGCAGAAGCAGCTGCTGCGGAATTTGAACCACTAATAATTGCAGGTGGCTTTGATACTCCAGATGGTGGTCCCGTAGGCCTCAGCCCATCGTCTCCGAGCACTGGCCACAGCATCCAAGGATCACTATCACTTCGATTTTATCCACTTGCGCTTCCCCTTCTGCAGTTACTTCAGTTTATATGGGGTTTTTTTTTTTTTTGTTATGAGATGATTTTCGGTCTATCTTCTTCTTTTTCTTTATCAATCCATCCTGAGGGTACGCATATTTAATAAAAATTTTAATTTACGGATTCGAAAGTCTTACTAAAACTATAAATAATCGCAAACCTGCACTGCAGTTTCGGTACATGTTCATCGAGTTATAAAAATAATCGTTACCAGAAATAAAGCATTTGAAATTAGAAACTTTGAACTTAGAAAATTGATTCTTCTAAAAAATATTCTTTTTTTGTTCAACTCAAGATTTAAGAAGGACATCAAATTTTATACATATTAGTTCTTATTCAAATACAAATTTTCATTTTCTTCTTGTTGATGGGATCATTTTTCAAAATTATTTTCATCGTGCTTAAAGAAAATTTTCCGCCGACGATCGCATCGTCAGCCCGGAAAATGTGTAATATTTTGTAACTCAAAAAAATGGTGAGGAAAAAAAAAAGAAAAAAAAGAAATAGAAAAGAAACGAGAGCATGAATATTGCCTTGAATTATTTTAATTGTACCCAATTCCGAAGTACATATTCATCACGTACATTATACAAAAAAAAAAAAGAAAGAAAAACCGAATAAACAAAATATAAAAAAACTAAATGATTTTATAGTTTGTAATTCTTGTTTTTTTCCAGCACGTGCATTTCACGTACACATAGTATCCAAGGTATTATAGTCTGATGCTTCGTCATCGCATAACACATAGCAA
This sequence comes from Athalia cordata, assembly GCA_963932425.1. Taxonomy (NCBI): domain Eukaryota; kingdom Metazoa; phylum Arthropoda; class Insecta; order Hymenoptera; family Athaliidae; genus Athalia; species Athalia cordata. The sequence goes on along the minus strand of OZ010626.1, from coordinate 28,584,130 downwards.
AGTTACTAACTTCCTGCTAACGTTTTAATACACTGCAAGGTAATACCGGTCTTGTTCTCTTTCTTTATTTTTTTTTTCGTTTTGTTTTACTATTTTTTCATCATTCAGGGACACTACAAATTATAAAACTAGTATAATTGTAGAAGGAAAAATAAAAGGGAAAAAAAAAACGTGTCTTACGTTTTAATATTATATTACGTAACGCATAATATGAATTCAAACATCCCAACAATTTTAGTGCGTATCGCAAGCACTGATCATACACAGGATATTTTGAAACGTCTTTAAAGATTGCAAATTGAAAGAGGAAAAAAAAAGAAAAAAAAAAATAGGCCGTGATAAACGAGCGCCTTTGATATAATTATACATGTCTATAATTCGAAACCGAAATACGAAGCTTGTTGTGAGATATGAAAGAAAGAAATCGGAGAAGAAAAAAAAAATAAGAAACGCAAATCATTTCTCTTTGATCTCGTTTTATCCTTAATCCCGATAACCATACAGCAGATAGTCTAGAAACGAGAGCTTATGCTTCCTGCTTCTGATTCAGACCGAACTTATGCTGCAATTATAAAAATATAGCTGCAATGACTCATAGTGAATAGAACATGCATAGTGATACAATCAAGTATGTATACCGCCGTACGTAATGTATTTCTCTTTCTTTCTCTTATTCTGAATGAGATCCATCGCACTACCATTGATTAGTCAGAAGTAATTCCGCTAACTGCAGCAGGTATGTCATTAAGTACAACTGTTCGTGTATCTGTAGATTACGTTATTGTGCAACTTTAAATTTTTTTACCGAGAAATATTAAAAACGAAACCCATACATAGAAAAATTTGAAAAATTCCACAATAATATGTCTACATACGGACGAGCGTATGTACGGTTGTATATTATATATATACAAATACACACATAAATGTATACATAGTACGTGTACATCTGATAAGGGAATAACAGGTATATAAATCCGTATCGCGAGGGGCAATTACGGGATACGAGTTTGACCGATAATCAATAACACCGGTACTGTGACTTCGTATAAGGTACACCGTAACAAGCCTGGAGAACCAAAGATTGGTTTATTTTTGTCCCTCAGGTTCCCTCAAAAGCTTTTGTTATATATAAAACTTCAATCAGTATTCAACCTCCGTTTGAGGACCGCAGGATCGAATAATAATAATAATAATAATAATAATAATAATGATAATAATCGTGAGCTCGGAGATGGTTGTTCAAGCCGCGAATATGCTGCATATATATAGAAAGCAAAAATATAACGATGTAAGAACGATTGTTGAAGAAAAAAAAAAAAGAAGAAATTGAATAGTAATTGTTTTTTTTCACCAACCCTTATTCGTTTGGAGAATTGATGAAATTTATGATACGATGGATTATACGTCAGCTCCGAGGCTGACGTTTGACTAGAGATTCGATGGCCCACGATATTTGATTACACTATCAAATTTTGTAAAATGGAATTACGCGTACGATGAAATTTGCAGACTACAAAATTTGTGGAAAAATGGAACGGAAGATGTGAAAAGAAAAAACACTTTTTAGTCAAACAATTTTCCACTGCAAAGTCGATTCGATTATTCCAAATCGCGGTGATGAATTATCGAGATAATTATACATGTGATCGATATTAATTACGAGCGATTGATTGTTTATTAATAAACGATTAATTGATGAGCTTCATGGCTCGGAAGCACACACAGAAATTCCCGCCACATTCGCGTTCCACTGTGTCTGACATGTACGGAGCGTTTCTACTACTAAACTAGCGAAGCACGCGGCAGCCGACGCGACGCGCGACGCGACGCTGAGGCATGAGCAATTCTACGGCCGAACGTCACGGTCTGTTATCACTGCGGTTGCGCAGATCGTATACGAAACGATCGCTAAAAATCGGTCGGTAAAATCGATTTCGCGATCTTGAATTAACAGTGGTTATATTTCAGATGTATGAGAACTTTGTCATCAATTTCTGCATTTTTTGAGGTTGTTTCTAACGTTTGACGCAAAAAAGAAGGCGACCTATGGGCGCGTCGCACGGTCGAATTTCACCCCTACACAAGAGACCTGAGTCATCAAATCATCCCCTAAATAAGGGGTGCCGTTAAACTCAGCTCTCTTTCCTTTTTTCTTTTTTTACGTTATTCAACCCTCGGATAAAACTGATGAAAATTTTTTGTCCGATGAACCGTGAAAGTTGGAAGAAAAAAAAATCTGTAGTTGAAACATTTGTTTAGTTATTTTTAATTTACGTGAAAGTAAATCGCATCCGGGTTCGATAACTTTATTGTTATATATAGTTTGTTTGTTTATTGTTGTGTCGAAAATAAATAAAACGTGATGTTTTTATAATTAAATTTATATGCATACACAAACATCTGCAGCTGCTGCACATCAACGACAGAGAAGTGCAAAGTTTGCGACGCCGCAGTTTTTACGAGCTCTGACGTAAATCTGCAAACCGCATACATGCGGGTGTCATCGTGCTTCTGACTACGTCAACGTCACAGTAAACGTGGTTATGATGTGACGTAATTAAAACGTATATATTGAACGTGATATCACATATAATGTGAAGGAATTACATATTATATTTTAATGCACATGACTGATAACATTCTTGAACTCGCTGACGTACACTGCGGAAGTATACAAGAACGAAGTTACCTAATTAGTAGATGTATAGTATCCGAGTTTCGAATGTCGTCGAATTGTTGCAAACTATACGGAAATCCGTTTCCTTCACTCGAGGAAACAAAAAAAAAATTATCTCTGCATTGATGATTGAATTGTCACATTGAAAAATGGAGCAGACGCAGAATAACTTATAGTTCTTGGTTCCAATTTGGTGGAAAGACTATATTTTTTTTCGGAACAAAAACAAAAAACAAAAATCATCAGCATCAGCATCATTCGATTTATGAGCCTAATTTTCTGCGACCTCTTGGGATCGAGGGAAAGAATGTAAATTTGAAAATACGGTAAGAGTTATCATTTGAATTGTGCTATCTTGAAAAAATCATAATTTCGAAAAAGATCACTGCGCAGGCTAGAATTCTGATGAGAATTCCGAGTTGAAAAAAAAACCGTGAAAAAATAACGATCAACTATAATATCTACATTGAAAAAAGTCTCTTCGATAATTTTAGAGAGTTTGAAAAAGTTTAGAAATTTTTTAACTTTCCAAAGTAAAATCCTATATCTTGACTTGGCTGTAGCTCAAATTTTGTTCTCCTCCAATGCTGCAGTGCCGACATGACATAAAATATCAAATATCTACAGCTCTATTTTGTTATTGCGAACACGAAATAATCTCGGTTGAATATCTTTTGAATTTTTGTCCAATTTTCCGAAATATCTACACACGTATACATTCATACACGTGCAGGTCGAGGTGAAACGTGTACAGGGTAGCTATGAGGTGTATCGATTTTTCGCCTGCACCCTTCCTCAACAACCTAAAGCAGTGGCTGGTCGGGTCTACGTTTACATAGGTAGTATATACGTAGTATGTACTATAGTGTACATATATATGTCCGTCAAGGGCCCTGCATCCTGACGGCAACTACCCCTTGACGTAGGCACCCCACAGCTCTTCATCCTCTTAAAGCGACACGCGTATAACCGTGAGGACGAAATGCAGAAGAAGAATCTGACTTTAATGCAGATATTGATATGCATCATTTGCATATATCGAGAACTGAGAGCCTGGAGAGTGTAATCGATACTTTTTTGACCTTCAATAAATTTAACGCCATATATACATAAAAAAGAAAAAAATATTAAGAGTATAAAAAATCTAGTTGTTCTCGGTTTATCGACCTTTGTTGACCCTAGAATATGATATTGCAGTAGATAATTCGGGCGTAAGTATTAAAGGGGAATCCCCGTGGCTAAAATAGAACCCGCGTTCTTCTTCCATTTTCCCTACAGTCTAGACGGCCAAACCTAATCCAATGAGAAGAATTAGTGTAAGAGATAACATGGAGGAATTCGGTGGCGAAATAGAGAAGAGAGAAAGAAAAACAAACAAATAAGAAGTCAAGAATCAGAATTCCTACTGATCGCAGTGTTATACAGTAAAATGTTAAACAAAATATAAAATTTCTCCATCTTTTCCAAGGAGAAAAACCGTATGTATAATATGTATTTATATATTTAACTATAACGCAAAGTATCGCACAGGTTTAAACCTTCAAAGCTCTAGAAACCGCTAAGTGCCTTTAAGTGAGTCTTAAGTGATCGACGCTTTGCAAGTATATACAGCTTCCTATGATAATATCGCGTATCTAAACTTAGCAATGATAAATTTATCTCTAATATTCAAATGCTCATATGTTTAGTTCCATATGATTTTATTCCGATCGAATCTTCAAACGGGCAGAAAAAAGAGCAAGAAACAATGAAAAGAAAAAGGAATCGAATAAGAGATAGTGAAATTGAATCTATTGTTACACGTACGAATTTCGAATGAGAAAGGTTTTTTGTTGTACAGATAGTTATAGAAAATACAAAAAAGAGAATAATCATATAACTTCTATTGTTTCAAGATATAATATAGTTTTGTCCGACCTGATGTATGTGTGTTTCTGCTGTACAATTATACGTGGGAAACCATCGAGGGAATTTCTATTCAGAAACTGGTGCCTGAACGTTGAACGTTGAATTCAGCGGTATAAAAGTCGCGAACCCAACATCGGTCTGGTTATACTTATACGTCAAGAATCCTAACCATGTTATGTATATATTCCACTTTGAGAAAGTCAGTCAAGTTAGTTCGATTCATCGAATCCGCCTGTTGAACATAAGACTGCAGATATTTCAACTTGACGTTTATCAATTTTCTCAAACATTTCATTCCAAATTCCCATAAACAGGATATGAAACTGAACCGCATGTGACGATCAGATCCATCCACATATTTTTTTCTATTCGTCAAAATTATTCCTAAATCACATTTATTACGATTCTTCTATACGAGTTCCTCTCAGTTCCTCATTCCAATCAAAAAAAGAATGAAACCATAGAAAACAAAAAAAAAAAGAAACAATAAAAACTAGATTTACTTTGAATAACTGTACCGGACGTAGGCAGCTTGCCCGCTGGGCGTTCGGTGAACGCGCGGTTCTCTCGGTGTATATAAAAGTATATAGAAAATTATATGTGTATACCTATGTATATGAAAAGTATGTTAAGACACACGAGAAAAAAGAAAGAAAAAAGAATTTACCTGACATGGTCTGACTCTAGTCTGGACATGAGGTCGCGACGCTAACCGCCAGCTGCTGGTTGTGTGAATATTTCGATTCATATCCTATACTATTCTTATTGTAAGTAATAACTTTTTTTATGTACAGATAATATATGTGTGTTTTGCTATTATGGGTATATAGTTGTGTGCCCGCAAACAAAAAAAAAAAAATGTATACAGTATATACCATGGAGAAGAAGACGACAAACCTAGAAATGCTGCCAAGAACTCGGCGCAATTCTCTTACCAGCATTCCTTAACGACGCACCTCTTTTATTTCACCCATACCTTATACACATTTTAAACCCATCAATTTATATATATTTATACCGGCTTCTGATTTTCTTTCCCTGTTTCTTTTTTTTCTTATTTTCGTTTTTAGGAGAAACCATTTTTTAATCTCTTTCAAGAATAAATATAAGACGGAACTTCACTTCGGAACTTTCCGATGTGTTGGAAAAAATGCATTTTTTATTTTTAAAACAATCGCAACAGTTGGAATCAAAACATGCATTCTATAATTTATTGGGTGTATATTTTATTTCGAACTGTTGCAATTGCTTCATAAACCAAAAATCTATTTACTTTACTATTTCAGTCGAGTCCCGAAGGCGCCTGTATTTTACGACGGAGGATTGATCCGTTGTATTTTCGGGTAATTTTCTTGTTTCATTGTTGAAATTGCGAGTTTTTTTTTCCAGTCATAGGTTACGAGCAGATAGAAATTATACAGTTATAAACAAAAGCGTATGTGATTTTAGAAAGATAAAAAGTATAATTCGCACAAATGAGTTCGTAAATTAATGTATAAGTTGAATGCGGGATATAAATATAATGAAAAACAATATAATGAATGTTATAATCGGGCGTAAATTTTTTAATGAGTGCATATATGTATAAAATAATAATATACGTGTATAGATGTGCAGCGTTTTTGCGATATATATAAGATAGAAAATATGTAGAAAACAAAAGAATGGTATAAATAAAATATAGAAAATATAAAGTGAACGACCTGTGATCATGGTACATGTTAGTTATGGTTATTGTCGTATAGATATTATTGTTATGGTAAAGAAAATTTCCGTTTCCATTTTTTTTTTTGTTATTTGTTATTACCAAGGAGTCGTCGGCATTGTCACCACTCATAGCACAGCAGATCGACGGTGTAAGTCACGCCTCTTAACTCGTAATTTCAATTTCCATGTATCCAAAGAGTTGTAATTTTTTCTCCAGCTGTCCGCGCTGATACTTTCTCCACTATTCGGCATTATGGCTGTCGTGTATATAATCCTTTGTAACGTAGAATAATTTTCAATTATTTATTTAATTATTTATTTATCTCTCGACCACTGTATGTATGGGATTTTGTATCGTATAGATCATAGACGATCAGCTGCCAATGACAGATGATGTTTTCGTCCATTTCCGTAACAAAAAACAAAAACCAAAACCAAATAATATACAATGAGAAAAGACGGAGGAACAATATCAACTGACAGTTTTGGCACCTGTCATCCGGTATATATAGGAAACTATAGCAGCCGCACGTCAGAAGGTCGATTCACATTTTGTAATTTAATTTTTTTTTATTGTACACTGTACGATTACAAATTATTACGATTATATGCGGTTATTGCATGATTTGACACTTGTTATCTTTGTATAGGTATATAGATCGACAACTGATGACACGATGACACCATTTCTTTTTGATATTTGATAGTGGTTTGTACGCTGGTCTCTTCTTTTTTTTTCTTGGTTTTTTTCCTTTTCTATTTTTCACGGTTATTGGTAGAGATCATCAAACTTTCTCATATGTAATATCGTCGCGATTTTCACCGTATAAAATATTAAAATATGTATGTACATGTTGGTTTATTTAATCTGCACGTTTCACTTGCTTTTTTTTAATTTTTTTTCTGTTAAACCATATAATTCATATTGCCGGAAAGTGTAATTGATATTATAATTACCGCGAGTCTTGAGTTTTAAATATAACTTAAATAATTTTGGATGATGTACAATTGATTTACCGAGCTTTAAACCTTCCACTTTCGTGGTCTTGGTTATGCTACTAGACGTGATGGTGATGATGGTAGACGCCATTCCCTCCTTCTCTCCCTCTCCTCAGTTCTTCCTTTCCTCGTATTCGGCCTCCCAACGTCCCTCGACGCCACATAAACTCCAGTGTCACACTATACTAACACTGGTGTATGTAATGTAAAAAACAGAAAAAAAAGGAGAGGGAAATATAAAAAACCTATCTAATAAACCGTTACTCGCCGATCACCCGATGACGTTTCTCCGATCGTTGCCTTCCTTACCGTCCAACATGTTTCTATGTGGCTTTTTTCTTTTTTTTATTATCTTCTCGTTTTCTTAACTTTGACGTTTTGTTGTCAATGTTAATTCAAAGTTCAGCCTGTAAAGTTAATATTACAATACTAGTTTCGTATATTATCCGCGTTGATATACCTACCATCTGTCGGGTGCGTTTCAAAATGGCCGTCGCCACCGCCGCCGCCGCCGCCGTGCCTGGACGACTTCAAGAGAGGGAAACGCTTTCACCAACGTTTCTTCCTTTTTTATGTTTTCTCTCTCTTTTACAACACAAATTGTTGCAGTTTTCTTATCATTCTACGAAGGATATACGATGGTATCATATCAATTACAAAGATATGTGATATAAAATGGGAGACTTCAATAGTCTGCGGTATACTTAAGCAAAAGTTGTGATATACGTATTCGATTTATATAGATATAAATGATATTATATCTGTCTCTCAATTGATTAATTATCGATTAGTGAATATTACTTCTTCGCCAAACGTCAAGAGCGTAAATCTGCGATACTGTCATACTGCGGCTGAATTTTTTTAGTCTGCATTTTTCACTATATATACTACTAGCTTTGAAGCGATATTATTTTTGCACTGAAATCAAACTACGAAATGATCAATAAAAAACACTCGCAAAACGCATAGATTTGTACTAATTATAAGACAAATTAATTAGACGACAACACAAACGACAACGAATACAACACCAACATCGTACAAAGACTTTTTCACAACATTTAATAAAACGCTATTTTAACTCTATATTTATATGGTGTGTTTCTTCTTTTTTTTTCTTTTTATGTTTGTTTCTTTGTTTTTTCCTTTTTTTTCTTTATCAAATATTTCAGGGATACTATTTATAGTAATGTTAAATTATATCATGGATAATCGATAATATCTAAATTATGCGTGTATCTATATATATATATCTATATCTATATATTGATTTAATTTATATACATAGATAATGTTATGGGGAGGGTGGGTGGAATCGTGTCACCGACCGATCAGTATATATTGTAATGTTACAATATAATTATTATTACTATCATTATCATTATTATTATTATTATTATTATTATTATTATTTATATAGCACCACCTTCGTCGCATATTATAAATCAATATATTGATCAATAATAAGTTCAAATAATCATTATTTATACTTCACTCAATTTGTATCATTTCATTTGTAATTTTAATTGATTTTTATTTAATAATTCTTTGTTTTTTTTTCATCTCTGAGATAACAATTTCGTCAAGACTCCGTCTAAAAACGTAATAGATTTTTTTTTTCGTCTTCTTTCTATTATAAATATTTATAACTTGCATTTGACACTGCACGGTGGGTGACGCGTCCATTTATAATCAAGCATATATTTATTATATACTTAATATAATATATAATATGTTATGTATAAATTCAATATTACATTGTAATAATAATAATAATAATTATCAATATTTTTATTTATATATATATATATTTTGCATTTTATCATATATATCTATGTATATATGTTCTATTTATTAAACTTAGCGATCGCATAGTCCCATTATATTTATTATTAAAATTGTTATTACTGTTATTACTATCATTATTAGTATTATTCTAATAAATTTTCTTTTTTTTTTTTCTTTTTTTTTTAAATAATCGTCGCTAGCATTTCATTCCAAAACGTCAATATTGATTTGAAGAAAAAAAAAAATTATAGATCGAACAAAAAAAAATGGCTTGGAAAAATTGATGGGGGAAAAAAAAAACAAGCAAAAAAACGCAAATTCGAAATTCGACAATTGTCAAAAAGATAAAAACAACGAACGAACTGTTTCGAACTCTGAAAACGTAAGATTTTACATACAAGTTTTCACGTGTAAAACATAAAGAAGAAAAAGAATGAAAATAAAACAAAGTGGAAGCAAATTGGAACAACGTCTATTGAAAATATAAAATTATGAATAACGACCAGATAAAATTTCCGAAAATGGTTCGAGCGTTCCGACTTGTTGCTGTTGCATAACATTATGGTGGTGGTGATGATGGTGGTTATTTTGCTGGACTGAATTTAAATTTGTATACTGCGACGATGCCGTTAAATCGTTCTGTTGATAAGTTTCACCATAATTCTGAGACGGCTGATGGTGATGCTGTCCGTTGAAAATTGGTAATATGGAAATAAAAAAAGAGTTTTCTTCGTCTATTTTTGATCTTGAACAGAGAGAGAAAAAAATATAAATATATATTCTTACCGTTGATGATGATGATGATTCTGGCCCGTAACCGTACTGACTAAATTGCGGATGAAATTGGCCCCTCGATGTCGATGGTAAAGTTTGATAAGCTTGATGGTAATCCGGATGATACGAAGTCTGCGGGTAGTGTTGAAGTCCTTCCGGATCCCCATTATTTCCGGTACCAGGAAATGGTTGAAAAACTTGACTGAATTCAGATGGATGAATAAATTTACGGTGGTGTAAAGATTGTTCCCCAGAATCGACAGTGTCTTCATCTCGGATAGTGTAAAGATCGAGACTATCCTCCCTTGTTCCTGGTATTTCCGGTTGACTACAAATAGCCATCTGTTGATTATTTGTTGAATATCCGTCAATTGTCATACTCCGCGTTGGGTCTCTCAGCGGACCTTGTACCCCTGGTTGAGTATCGAGATCGAGAAGGTCGGCACAATCTTCGTCGGCTCGATTTTTGGTTTCCAGTTCGAGCCGCATCAACGTATGAATAAAATGCGTTCGTACTCGGACAGGATTAAATTCGATACGGCCGGAACTGTTCGCGCAACCATCGCGAGAACAACCACAAGGAAAACCCGCCCGATCAACCTGGTGGGTTTTAATAAATAAAAATTTATGGGGGTTCGATCATTAGAGGAAAATGGGAAATTAATTAGTGAGGTGAAACTAACTTGACATTTTACGTTGTCACTACTGCATGGACAACTTTCCGGATCACAGTATCCCTTGCAACTACATCCGCACTGTTTTCGACTGGTGCGTATTTGACGACATTCATCTTTTTCTTCCGTTTCAATTCTTGGAACACCAGAAGCTCGGAGTAAAGATCGTCTTTGCCAGGTTGGTACGGGAAGGAGAAAGTAAAAACCGTCAATTTCCAGATCTTCAGCTTCGCTAGCTTCTTCCTCCTCGTCACTCGGGTCTTCGGAACTCGAAGTGGCGTCGACTACATTATTCGCAGCTTTTTTCGATCTTAATTCTGCTAATCGTGCTCGATGTATACGACGTTGTTCAGCCGCGTGTTCAGTGAGCGTAAATCTCTCAGCGTGTATATGCGCAGCTTCCATACCCAACGTGCTGCCACCCTATATAATAATAATGAGGATGATGATAACAATAACAATAATAACAATAATAAAGATACCCATAATAATAATCATAGGCGCTCGTTTCAGTTCAAAATTCAAAAAAACTCTTTAAAATATTTATCAATCCTCACCTGCGAAGGAACACAGGTGAAACCCTGAGCTCTTGCGAAATAATATACAGTGACCGCGTCAAATTGTATATTTTTCTTTTCGCGAGGTCTATTTGGGCTCAGTTTTTTCAAAATTGGTTCTCCTTCAGCACCCTCGACTGGCCGCCTTTTTAAATTGCTTTTCGGAAAGCTCGTTCTTCTTGCAGGTAGTGGTATTTCCGACAGTGTCAAACTTTGACCAACATGCATCAAAGCTGATGCACTTTCTGTGATGTTTTCTGGCAATACACCATCAAGTTGGTTCTGATCTGTAGAGTAAATTACAGTGAGATAAAATGGTATGAAAATGAATACAGATGAATCTTTTGGTACGACTTAACGTAACCACTTTGGAAATGGTTTACAATTTTGAATACTCTACCTTTGTCCTTATCGGATAATATCTCGTCCGGTATCCTGTCTAAAAATGATGTTTCCGAGTCGCTTTCAGGCGCAGGTGTTGGTCCCGGGTCTCCAACTATTTCTCCACCTAGCCCTGAATCGCTTCCATCCGATCTTACTTCATCCCTAGTTCCAGTAACTAAGGCAAGGCTTTCCGCCGAATCCTCTGTAAACGCTTCGGGTTGTTCAGGTTCCATGATCCTTGTACAGGACATACCGATTTCCGAAGATAGATCATTCTGGTCACCACCAAGAGATAGGGGATCATTATCAGACATTGGATTTAGAGATGACTGGATGGAGTTGATCTCTGAACCGTCGGAATCAGTTCCGGTATCACCCTGATCCCTAAGAGGATCCTCAGCATTTTCCGTGGGGCTACAAGGACTCGATTCGGTATAAACAGCAAGAAAACCGAGGCCGTTTGTAGCCGGGGAAGAGGAAGAGGAAGAAGAAGAAGAAGAAGCAGCCGATGATGAAGAAGACTGGATAATATGGGAGACATTTACACTGTTAAAAACAATTTCCACATTTTCTTCCAGTTCCTGTATCACCGCTTTTGGGACCGCTGGGGCATCGTTAGAGTCTGGGTTAACAGAATTCTGTACTACAATTTCATCTTCACTATTTCCAGGGTTAAACATTTCGCCTGACGTTTCCGGTTCAGTCCTACCGTCAACACAAATGTCATCGTCACGTACACTGTCATTATCACCACCGACATCACCGTCCCTTGATATCATAAGCTGCAGTTCTTCCCCACGCACAACCTCGGAATCACAATTTACGGAGGATCGTACAACACCTTCACCACCACGACTCGACGAAGTGTTTGACCACCACGTACTTTCGTCAATATCACCGTTAACTCGCGATAGTCCTTCGTAATTATCGGTACCTTCGATTATCGGTGATTCGTCTACGTTCATGATCGATTTAACGGTTGATATTTCATCCGATGTGTTTATTTCACCGTTCATTGTTTCTTTAACACATATAATGGTCCCTTCAGATTTATCGCACGCATTCTGGTCTTCGGTATTTTCAATTTCAAAAAAAGAAGAGTCCGGAGTTAGCGATATTTCGCCTAATGTCCGTTCCCTGAGGCTCACAACCTCCGGCGATAGTCTCCTTATATCGTTTTTAAGCTGTTCAGCACGCTCGTCTGATATTTCGACGCCCATTTTTTTAATTTCAGTTTTAATTGGTAGGAAATCAGCGGGTGCTGGTCTTTTTTTCGAAGTAGCTGCTGGAGACGGAGGACTTAGTTCCGGGGTCTCTAAGGGTTCTCGGTGAAGATTTCCCGCGTCGCCGAATCCAAAAGTTGTTGGTAACCCCGTTTCAACCGATTCTTCTGCAGATAATCTGGAATCTTCTCGGGCCATGTCATGGCCGGGGTCCGGTGCAGAAAGTGATTCCATCTCGTCTTTTCTTCGTTCTAATCAAGGACTGTAAAAAAAAGAAAAAAAAAAAAACGTTCCAGTATATTGCAGTTTTCAGTTTTCCTATTTTGTTCGAATCGGTACTCCAAAATGTTAACGAGTGGGGTGATCAGATTTCCATTGAAATCCGATAACTTTGAACCAAATCTTGTTGAAAATGTTTTTTGCGTGAGAAAATTCCTCGACAAAAAAAAAGTGAATCAAAATTTACCTCTCAGTTTCTATATTAAATGGTAAACAGAGCTAAATTCCAGATACTCAGAGTCTCGGAGGGGATCAATAAGTTGGCAGTACCGTTCCCGCCACAGAGAACAAACTCTGTCATTTTTTCTTTCCTTTTTTCCAATGTCCATAAAAAAAAGGATAAAAATCACGTCAAAACAAAGACAATTCTATGAGTGATTTCGCGAAGTCTGTTTACGTTTCCAGCGTCTAGACTTTGAACGTTGGAAGGAAAATACATGTCGATTTTCCGTTGAATAAGATCTCCGGATTGAAAAATTTTAGATTGATCAACCGAATTTTTTGATCATGTTCATTTGAAATACTGGTTATAGGAAATTACTCGCGTCAATTTGAACCACAAAGCGAAAAAGGAGGTGGCTATGGGGTGCGAGAGAGAAAAAAAGAGAGAGGGAGAGAGATTATTGATTCTCATAGGAGGAGGCGAAAAGGGATGTGGAGGGAAAAAAACGGCGCCAGGGTTCTCTGGATCGTGATAAGTGTATACCATATATGCGATTTTTGCACTCGGATTTCGTTTGGATAGAAAAAATTTAATAAATAAACTTATGAACAAACAAAATAATAAGTGCGGCCACCTCAACATCATTTCGTCTTGCTCCTGATATTGTTTTACCCAATCGACCCTTTTTTTGAAAAATTACCTTAGCTGCAGATTTCAAAATTATGTATCTTCCTCAGCCGGGGCCGGTCGCCGGCTTCTCATTAACGCCAAGATCTCACCCTCTATTTTTGATTTTTTTTTTTGGCTCTTTTTCTTCTAGTTTTTCAATGAATGCAACCCGAAAATCGCAGATTAATAATTCTACCCCTAAATTTACGTAGTCTCGCAACTCCATCCGTCAATTTCCTCGCGGGTTCCATAATTACTTTTCCCATCCATGATAGTTTTTCGGTTTTTTCGTTTTTTTTCTTTGCAATTATATACTTCGCGATAATTGCGCGGGAAGTCGTACCCCTTAAATCTTCGATTTTCTTTTCTTATGTGACGATGCTAAGTTTCGCCGCGTACAGTAAAATATAAATGATGATGCATAAAAGCTTGCAAATAATTAATGACTCGACAACGATGAATCTCCGTATTTATTTCACGGTCATCAAAGGACGAGTCAAGAACCCCAGAAAAAAAATTCGGTGACGTCGTATGGTACTCGTTCTCGGATTGATGATAATGGTACGGATTTTTCGATTCTTTCAGTCTAAAAGCGAGATGAATAGATTGAATAAATTCAGTAAAATCGAATCTGATTATATCCCAAAACGTAGCTTTCGTTATTTATACTATCCCTCTGATATATCTTTTTCTGGTCTATCAGTTGTACTTGGGGTATCCGGATTTCCCCGCGCTTATTATACCTCGTCGTGTCCGTCGCGTTCAAGATCTCGAATTCAAATGACCGCCCAGTTTGGTATCGGGGTTGAGTTGCCAGCTCTTCTGGGGTCGTACATAGCGTTTGTAGCGCCTCGATACGGTTCAACGAACCAAATGGCAACGCCGCTTCTGCGCAATCCCTTCTCTTTCTCCCCTCCCTTTAAAATTTCAATTTCTGAAGCGCAGTCGCGGCGTTCTTCGCCCCGTAGAAAATAACAGGACCACCACAAGTATATAGCTGTATAACTTGCTGCAAAGCGGAGGAGTAAAGGAAAGGAAAGGAAGGAAGGAAGGCAAGCATTGCACGCGGTCTCTTTGAGGAAAGTCGAACCCTTAGGGTAGTCGGTTGGTGTGTAGCTGTTTGCGATGGATGGAAAATTGAGGGAGAATGAAGGAAGCGTAGGAGGAAAAGAGGGGCTAGAGAACTGCTGCATGATATCAGCCAGAGTGGAAAGAAAGGAGATGAAAGCTGCGAAGGTGGGCGTATAATATGGGAGCCGCAGTTCCTCCGAATTCCCTGCAATTTTTTCCTTGGATTAAGGACCCCCACCCACTTACATCCCCGTAGTGAATGAGGTTTCCCATTGTCACGGTTTCTTATCTACCTGAAATCTTTCCGAATTAGGAAGACTTGCATTTCTTCCCAATTCCATCACCTCTCCTTTCCTTTCCTTCCCTCATTAGTTTCCTGATCCGGCAGTACGACCTGGGAACGCGTGATTAAGGGATGACTTTTTCTATCTCAATTGCCTCATTACCAACGAGTTTTGGAATATATTAAAAATTTTGTTTCTTGAATATAATTAAAAATCTGGATATGATGGAAAAAATTTATGAGGAAAAGGTGAACTCCTCTCTCTTATACCTCTTTTTTTCTCTCTCTGCAGCTATAGTTTGGCAGGTCGATATACACGACTGGAGAGAATCCGCGCATACATTTATCCTGAAACTCGTTGTGAAAATCGTGTACACAGTCGTATACAGATACGGTTCACACATACAGTACCGTCCTATACGCGAAACAGGAGAACCCGAGTCCTTCCGAGTCACCCCGACGCGACGACTCACGTCAATATAGCGTCGACGTAGGACGTACTACTCATCATCATGATCATCATCACGAGCATGAGCATCCTCATCGATGTCGGCCAAGTCAACACCTACACAGTAACTCCGATTTCTTGCCCGACACGACCCTTGAATTTACTTTCCTCCATTTCTTTTTGTTTTCTCCGAAACCTGCAGTAACTGACCATTCCTAATGTCCACGCGTTTTTACAGGTATCACATCATCATCGTGCACGTGTGATTCATCGTTTATGGTGTATAAAAATAAAAAATGAATCCGGATTAGGATTAGAAAGAATAAGTTTTACTTGGATAAAAATATGCCAAGTATAAATATATAACGTTGAGAATGTGTATACCCCGAAGGAAAACCACTAGTAGAAGAAAACCCGTGGACGTAGAAAGGAAGGAGGGAGGGGGGTGTAAAATATTTACGTGCGGTGGTCCAACAATGGAAACAATATATCGGTCGCCTAGCAACGTACCTCCGCACGATCATGAGAGTCTTTCGTTGTGGTAGTGTCATACAGTTTCTATGGTGGTAGTGGGGATCGCTGCAGGAACGAAGCATAGGGTGAAGGGCAAAGGGCCGAGAACTGAGGGCTGAGGGTTGTGGGTTGAGCGAGGAAACGACTGCGGGGAGCCCTGAAGCCAGGGGGTGAATCAATGACGGTTACCCTGGCAACCACTGGCGCCCGATCTTTCCACCAAGCTGCAAGCGACGAACGGTTTGGTTTGGAACGTGAACCGCGCATTGGTTGCTACGCTGATCATATAGTAGGTAGTTTGGTAGGTAGGTAACACCGGACGATCGGATTCTGTGACTTTTTAGTCATAAGCAAAGTTAATTCAAGCGAATCAAAATCCAACAGACTAGTTATACCTGAACTTTATACGCGAGACCTCAATCTACCATCGCATGGACTCAAGGCTCCTTCGAGTCGAAAGTAACTCCTTCGAGGTCTTCGACTATCATGAATTGGAGCATTTTAATCTTTTCCCATAAACGCACTGTTGACCAAGTACTTCCATAAAGTATCCCGTAAAGCGTGATTATCCACTTCATTGTTTTGGTAAAACTGTAGAGTCCACTCCTTGTCACCAAAGCCTCTGGATTTCTTCCACACATGTATGATATCCCTTCTGTTGTCGGTGCAGGAACGCGTGTTTGTTTGTATATAATGTACGTGAAGGAACCGGTCTTCCTTGCTTTTAGAATTGCTCTCACGAGGGAACGAACGACTGAAGAGGGGCAAAAGAGGGGGCGGAATTTCAGGGTACACCCCCTCCGCTCTACCCCCTTCCATGCGCTGAATTATTATACCTGCTGTAAGTCTATACAGGGGACTCTATAATAGTCTGAATTTTACAAAGATGTGTAATTATATGATCGCACTATGTCGATTAGTGGCAGCTGCAAGACATAAAATCATCAAATATCATCCCATTAGATGTTTGAAAACAGCAATATCCATAAGGCGATGGACACTAAAAATTTCAAGCGTTTCAAGATGAACTGTTCATCTAAAGGTTTTTCACCGCTCATCAACTGAACTCGGAACTCCAGGCCACGAGGAGATTATAATGGAATTCGAACTTGGCTGCAATTGCGCGCGCGAGTTCTGTTCGGTTCTTCAGCACTATTTGAACGTGGTCATGATATATAACAGTATACATGTAGCTATCTTGTATATGACGTGACGTCACGGCTATCAGCCGCATGCGCTCAAAATCTACGCTATACGTTCTCCATTTCTCTCTTTTTTTCCATTTGATTTTTTCTTTTTTTCTCTAATCCAAGCCATTCTCTCTGATTGTTTTCGCTCTCTCCTTTGGCGTAAATTTTATCGTTATAAAAATAATCTGCAAATAACTGATATGTAGACAATACATGTAAGTTTCTATTCGTCGAGGAATTCTCCTTTCTCCATAGAGCTCTATGGTAGTGATTGAGTGCAGTTTGAATTATAATGGGATCCATGCAGCAGATCGAAAAAAAGTTTTCTCTCTGCAGGTATTTCACCTGTAGTCTTCAGGATTTTTTTTAGTTTTTTTATTCCAATTTCATTTTTCATGTTTTATCACTTGTATCATAGTTTTCTCACATTGTCATGCATAGAACAACATCACAGTAATTATCATGAAAAAATTAATGTGGAAAATGGAACAACAGAAAAAAATATTAATATGTGCTGCGAACTTTCGAGCGATGGGGGTCGCCGATAGTCGCGCGCGGTTACGGAAATGACGATATATATATATATATACATATGTATATATATACATAAAAGTGTGTGGGTATAAATAAATAATGAAGTGTAGCACTGGGGGTGGTTGGGCGTTAGGATTATGTATATTATTGGTTTGTGAAATAATGAAGGATGGTTAAAATAAGGACAACAGTAGGCAGGTTAATGAATTGGTTGCAATAAACAAACAAAACAACATAAAAAAATGTAAGCGTTGTTGGAAAAAGAATATAAAACAACATACAAAAAAGAGAATAGTGTTATTACAATTGTTAATGTTGGTGATGATGACTGTAACAATAAAGGATAAAAATGTAAACAGATAAGAGTATATTACGAAAAGACGATTAAATACAAAAAAATGAAAATGAAAAAGAAACAAATAATAGTAAGAATGGCGTCAGTCTCCTTCTCTGGTTGTTCCTCTCCTCATGCTCCCCTTGGTTCTAATAATTACTATACACTCCTCTTCCAACTCCGTGGTGAAATAAGGTAAAGAGAGTTAGGTGACTGCGGGCCGCTATGGGACCGCCGTCATCTGTCACGGTTTATTAGTAGGGATAAATCAAATTCAAAGTAACTTATGAATTCGGAAATACTTACCTTATTCTTCAAATTACATTTCGCTGTTTATTAACCTCTTGATTATCGGCATAGCGTGTGATTATCGCACTGATTTACACTTTCACGGGATAAGAATCACTCCATGACGCAGATACCCCCGGCCATATTGGACAGCCAAACAACGCCAGCGCCACCCTGCCGCTCAGCGAAACTCTGCTCTGCCTTGATCAACTCTTGGCTCGGATTGTTGCTTGCTTGCATAGCTTGCCTCTTGCAGGTGATAAAATTTACAGTTGATTGTACTGTATGCTGCGGTCGTTCAAAATGTTGAACCGTTCAAATATAGACGTCGCTTCAGGTTGAGCCTCGTTGCTTTTTGAACACCGAGCGCGAACCCGTTCGGTTGAAAAAAACACTGCAATATCCGCATCAACATCTCTTCACTCTGAACTTCCAAATTGTGAAACAAATGATTAATCAGTAGTTAAAAAAAAAGAATCGACCTACTGCCGTTGACTGTCCAAAAATAAACGGACAATCTTTGTCCTAAAAATTTTGCGTAAGCCACAGAGGAAAAAATTACGAAAAAACTTTCGGTTAAGATGGCCTATTTCCCGCAACAGGTTGTAGTACTTTGAGGCGTTCATATTCGTGGTTCAACAATTAATGCCAAGTAGCAAGAAAATCTCCAAAAGCATTTCTACAACGTCTATTTCATACTCAAAAACAAAATGGCATTTGGACCACCATTTTTACTTTTCAAATATAAAAAAATATCAGTGGCAAAATTGTAAGCAAGCGAATCGGACGATAGCTTCACTCTTTGTTGTCACTTACCGACATGAAAATTTTAGGCAACATTATAATTGAAATTTGCAGTTCTGCCCTACCGACGATGTTTTACTCTAGAAAAATCCACTAACTAAGGTAATACTCGTTTCCTATCATCGAATCAATCAGGGGTTGAAATGATGTATCATCAGATAGCTCTCCGCTCATTCCTGTAATAATTAGTATACATCGAATTAGAATGGCATAATATTGCTTTTTATTTGGCATCTGTATCATGGTATAATAGGTATACTTTATCATTAATTAGTCGCCATTGACAGTTACAATGGTGTATAGTTGACGCAACCTCTAAAAATGAAAAATAACTATATAGTAGCTAA
The DNA here is from genome assembly GCA_963932425.1 of Athalia cordata. NCBI lineage: Eukaryota > Metazoa > Arthropoda > Insecta > Hymenoptera > Athaliidae > Athalia > Athalia cordata. Next base: position 28,564,513 of record OZ010626.1, on the reverse strand, counting down.
GAAACAAGAGTTAACGATCACTGACATTCGAATTTTTTCCTCTTCAAGAAGCAAAAAATTTTACGATTTTTCCATAATGTGAACGTTACCCTTTTTCTCTCAGATTTTCAATTCACACAATCATAGCGACTTAGCGACGAACTTGATCGTTCTTTGCTTAGGATTTTAAATATAAATCTATATAGAGCGAGTGGCACCAGTTCATGAATTGCTAAAAAATAAAGCCACCTTATATAGTTGAAAGGTGAAATCAATATTTATATAGAAATCTAAATATACCATTCGCAATGGTTTTCATTTTTTGGTACCCTCGCTTTTGTGTGTATGTATATATATATATATATTTTTTTTTCATTCAGTTCTACTCGTTCTACGTTTTTTTCTTACTATCGTATGTTTTTTTTTCTCCAATAATCGATGTATAAATCGTTATCAATTACATTAACTATAGTAAATGTGTTACAATAATCGTTCGACACATATCACATCCTATATTGACTATCGTTTTGCAGACGGAATATACTGGAAATATTATTTTTCTCCTAATTCCGAAATATATACGCATCCCGTGACTAATACCAGACATATAATATCGTATCTCACAGACACTTGGAAATAAATCATATTTTTTGATTTGAATATTTAAAAATCCTCATATCTAATCACGGGCCTGTTTAATCTCTAAATATCGCGCTACAAGTATGAAAAAAAAATTAAATCATAAAGTTCATCAGCTAATTATTCTGGTGTTAGTTACGTGACGTATCAAATAAAGTTTTACATATCATATTCGTACGAATTATGGACTAGACGAATCATTTATTTTTTACTTTCATTTTTTTGCTTTGTTATTTCTTAGAAACTAATACTTTCCTCCGATTATTGCCCGTATAATATTATTGTGTATAGTATAGTTAAATGTATAGTTGATTTCAAAAAATTTCATATATATATATACTCTTCATATACTGTATGACTAGATATATTTATATACTATATTTACTTTCGGTTGAATGATTAATAATCAATTTGGCAAAGATTCTTTCTATTCTCACAAACTCCTCCTTCTCACTGTATCTTCTGCGTTTGGATTCCCCACAATTTTATCCTTTTCATATTCATTTTTTGTTTGTTTTTGATTTTTGGAATTTTTATACCTACGTCGATTCGCCACTACCTGTAGCACTGTCTCCTGGCGCAGGACCTCCGGATGTGACGCCTTGAGACGATGAAGAATTTCCTGCTGCACCTGTACCACCAACATTTCCGGTTCCGTGTACGACACCTTGTACTCCTTGAAATAATTTACCAGGAAAGCCGTGAAGTAGGTCGTAAGAAGCTGGAGTCGGTGGTAAGGCAGTCGTGTGCGCATGAGGTGATTGAAGAACCGCAATAACTCGTCTTAGCTCTTCAAGAGCGTTTCCTACGAAGGTCAAGAAATTATTAATTGAAACGTTCGATCGCCATGGGGGGGAAAATACAGAAACAAAAAATTAGCATCAATTTTTCACTTACCCTGCATCAAAATATAATTCTTTGCCAAAAGCAAGGTGGCAATTTTCGATAATTTTCTCACAGATGGACTGTGCGCGTAAGGTATTACAGATCTCAATTCGTCAAGGGCATCGTTAAGGTCATGCATTCGTCTACGTTCCCTCGCATTTATATTTAAACGTACGCTTTTACCCTGACGAGTAGTTTTAGTTTTTGGAGGACAATTCAAACGGGATACTCCGGGTCTGAAAATAGAAAAATTGTAATGATGTAATCGACGGAGAAGACTTGCATTCTAAAGTTCGGAATAAACGAAGATTATTTTATCTTATCTTTTTTTCAATGGATTCGAAACTAATTTTATTGAAAATCAGAAATATTTCGAGTAGGCGCATATCGCTTGTTTTTTTCCGTCAGGTTTTATTTAAAAAAAAAAAACCATCGGTCAAACCTTTCGTGATCGGGTCTATTTTCATCGGAAAGACTTGCAGCGGATGATTGTGGTTGTGGTTGTTGTTGGAAGTAAAAACCACCTAGTCCAACAGCACCAAGGGGTGTTCTTCGTCCTTGAGAACCTTGCGGAGGGTGTTCCGACGAATATCCTCCGGTTGGTGGTATCCCAGTTCCCGTAGGATGAGCACCAGATGCTACACCGGGGGTTGAATATCCCATAGTATCCAGGGCCGGCGTCGCCTGTGAGGGAAGTTGATGCTGAAGACGGAAAACAAAAAATTGCGTAACAAAAACCGATGAGAATCAAAATTCTGCTTACTTACTTTCTATTATCAAGCTCTGTTTTTATTATATCGATTACTTACAGCGCCCCGATGATCCCAGGCCCAAGTTGGATGCGATGAGGACCTCTGCCAGGCCCCCTGTTGCAGATGTGATTCGTGGGGGGCGTCCCTACGGTCATCTTCATCCCCAGAACTGCTCTCACCGTCGTATGACCTCATCGCACTTTCATATATCGATTATAATATTAATGAAATTAAATGATTATTATTTTACTTTTATCGGTTTGTGGTTATTTTTCTATTTCTTTTTTCTTTTTTTTTTTATTTATTCAAAATCAGGACACGGTCATTTTATTTTAGTTTAAATGCATAATTTATTTTATTTTATTATCCCCGCACTCCCATTATTAAAAAATAATTATCTTCCACTTTTTTTCAACGATGTATTCGGTTGAAAAATTTCCATATCTTGTTACCGAAGGGGGAGGATTTAATTCGTGCATAATTTGTTATTTTTAAATATATTGCTATTATTATTATTACTGTTATTATTATTGTTGTTGTTGTTATTATTATTATTATTATTATTATCTAAACAAAATGTAAAAAAAAATGCACGATATACTTTTTATAGAGAAGCTCCTCTTCAGATGGTTGTTCGTTCTACTCTCGTTCTACCGAATTATTATGTTTGGATCGCTCTTCAGCGTATACGCCCGTCGTCACGGCATCCCCCAACCCCCACGCACAATCAACCCCATTTTTAGTTCAATCAAAATTCATCCAGAGTGCGCTCTTAAATCACCCTATTTCAAATTACGACCCAACTACTGGCGACACCTGGAAGAACCCTTACGCCACCAAACGAAACATCGAAATTTGGTAAAAAACACCCTTATCGACGGATCAAGAAAAAAAAAAATCGAATACAATAATATGTCTACATACAGAGGAAAAGAATCTATCGGAATCATTTTTTCATTTTTTTTTTTCGCGAACGATTAATTTATTTTATTTTGTATGATAATTTTCTTGTTTCGTTTAAACAACGAAGAAATATATATAATCGATGCTCGTTACTTAAAAGAGTTTGAGTCTGTTGAAATTTTATCTCCGAATTTTTAATTCTTACCAAATTTAATCTTGAAATTTTCCAATCTTTCAGTTTTTTGTTTAAAGATTTTTAATTCGTGCCAATCTCTGAGTGAGCTGGGGGATTCATTATTATATTATGCATTTAGAAAATCGACAGCTGATTGTTAACGTCCCGTATATAGTTCGATATCCTATACAACAATTTGAGTATGTTATATATTCCCCATTGAATATAATACGCCTGTATGGTACGCGCGTATCAGAATGGGGCGTTCAATACTCATTGTTCTTGCATCTGCTCTCGCTCATATTGTATCGGGTATGTAAAATTATATTATTAATAATAATAACAACAACGATAGTAACATTAGTAACGATAACGATATTGATGATAAATCATAATAAATAAAATTAAAATCTTATTAATATTCCAAGTTGACGTAATTCATTAAACTTTTCCATCAAAATTTCTATGGCGTGGTCTTCGCCTTCTAATTGGTCTACAGGAATTTTTTATTATTCGTAAAGTTATTTATCCGATGAATTAAGTAAAATTGATAACAAGAAGAACAGAAATTTTTTGGACGGAAATTTTTCTCTCCCTCAAGATTAAGGATGAAAAAAAAATCGCTATTCACCCGGCCATTATTAATCAAAAGAATGAAATAACTGAATTACTGCAGGTACGTCCAAATGATCTGAATTTCAGACGTCCCAAAATTGTCAAGTGCAGCATAATGTGTAAGTGTATATTGTATGAATTATGTATACCTGTATGTACATACTCTGCAACCGGTATGAACTTTATAGTCAAACGTTGAATCAACACATACATCATACGCTCTCAGCAAATATTTATACTGCACAGTACATATACGCGCACATTAAACATTGCAAGGTGTAACGGGTCTCCTTTTTTCCCCATTTGCGTTCATATACGTATGCATGTACACAAAAAATATTCAGGTGTGGACTGTTACGAGAGAAAAATCAGAAAAACAGAAAAATCCAAAAAGTATAAAAGTAAAAGAGTGATTCAAGAAACCGCGTAAGAATCGCAGGTTCGTTTGTTCGAAATATTCAGTTTTTTATCAGAAATTACCCAATATTTTTTTATCAATTTTCCTTCTTTCCAAAGTATAATAATTTCCAAATTTCATTTCGAAATACGTATAGGATGAAATATATCGTACGAACACGCAGATACCTTTATGTACACGTACATGTAATAGTACGGACTTTTGAACGGCCGCAGTTTTAAAGGGTTCAAAGAAAAGGACGAAAAAAGAAAGAAAAAAAAAGTAAATGAAAAATGAAAAAAGAAAAAAAAAATGGACTATACTAGATCGTGTAGAGGGGAAGGGGAACGGGGGATTCGGATGAAGCATGGGAGAGCAATGGTATTATGTATGGGAAATATTTAGCATAGGGCAATATGGGGCGGAATTTCTTCTTTTTTTTTTCCCTTTTTTTTTTTTTGGGGGATGATTTTCGGGGCAAAAGAGCGAGTGAGCGAACTAGTGCGAGCGAAGGAGCGAGCGAGCGATCCCCGTTACCCAGGCAACGCTCGTTCGAACTCGAACTATAGAAAAGGACAGTTATATAGCTTGAATCTGAAGCCGAAGAGAAGAGAAGAGAGGAGAAGAGAAGAGAAGAGAAGAGGAAAGAGAGAAGAGAGGTATGCTAGCTTACTTTACTCCCCGTTATACCTATCGTCGCTTATACATACTGCCGAGTCGCGCGCACTACTGCAGATCAATACAGCATCCTGCACTGCCTAGCGGAGCTGCTCCCGGACCAAAACCAGCCCCCCCTCCCTCCCCAATCCCACCTCCCTCTCCCTACCCACCGCCCTTTGCTACCCCCAACCATAAACCTTCAGCCCTCAAACCCCCGACCACTTTTATCCACCCCCAACGGACGCCTGGGAATCGGGGAACGGGGCAGGGGGTTGTACAGTCGGATACAAAAATCCTAATCCAAATTTTCCTCCCTCCTTCCCCTCTACTATCCTCTCCGCGCCACTTCTTTACCATGGATATAGTACAGAGTCTGTTGAACTTGTATTGCGTGTAATGGTATATAGTATATATATAATCAAAGAGAAGAATATCATCAAAGAAGCCATAATTGATTAAAAAAGAAAGATGGAAAGTGAGAAAAATGTATACATAAAAATGTGAGGGAACCCCCTCGTAACTTCCCCTCCATTATTACTGAGAATGGGGATAGTATTTATATTTATTCTTTCTTCTCTTGATTTTTTTCTTATTTTTTTTTTGTTTAATTTCTTTTTTTCATCTTTCAAATTTACTTTTGTCTCAAAGATTAATCATCATCTTTGACGAAAAAAAATCTCCAGTAGCCCATTGTACATAGATATACCTTGTATGTATTTATATGGTATATACATACCTACATACATAATGGTGCAAGTATAAGGGAGCAGTTTCGTATGTGCTTAGAATAGGGGGTAGTACTGCAGTGTATCGGCTTAAAGAGCTCTCTACGAAAAGGGAGGTTATAAAGGGTGGGCTGCATTTGACAGGATCATTGCTGGTATGGTACGAGGGGAACGTATAGATGGTCTGGTTAGTTTTTCGACGATGATCCGATACTCTCGGGGTAAAAAGAAATATAAGCAAAATGTCGTGTAACAAAATAAAATTAATTAATTATCAAGTTTGATTGCGCGACGGTCTATATATATATATATATATATGTAGAAGGAACACAGGGATCTGGTGTATAACTACGCGGTGAAATGATAAATAAGGCTAATGCGGTAAAGAGGAATAAAAGGGGTTAAAGGGTGACAAGATCTCGGCGTGGTTTTAGTCATTTCCTCTTTGGAGGGCTACCTCCAATTCACTACTACCATAAATGTAGTACGTACACGTTACCTACCACTACAGGTTACCGTAGTATTTCAAAGCTAAAATTTCCGGATGAACGGAAAAACTTTCAATGCAAAAACGAAAATGAGAAAAAAATTACTCTCGCGAAAATTGAACAAGTTTTTTGTTTTTTTTAACCTCAGAGCTACGATTTATATCGATTCATCTATTGATTATTTCTCAGCGTCTCGATAATCTGTCGAATCATTGATAGGAGAAAAAGAAAAAAAAATATGCACAATGAAAAAAATTAATGAGCACGTGAGCGAAGATTCACGCTTGCAACTGTACAATGACTCGCAGAAAGCATTTCATCTCTTTACATTTTTCATATTATCTTATACTCATCCCCTTTGGATGGCAACTTTGCAACAATTAATAAATACGAACGTGCAAAGGATGTAAGAAGCGTCTTGATAATAACGAGTGAAAATTGAACGAAACAAAAGACGAGCAAAAAAAAGAAGAACAAGAAGAAGAAAAAAGAATTTACGCGACTGTTTCAAGAGTTTTGAAATTTGAATATTATAGGTGGATAGAAGTTTGTATCCACATATATGATAGTCATGTATACGTACATATCTATATTTTATATGGAGATCTACCTATATGTATAATATAAATAGATGTATATTTATATGGTGAGGTTTTCGGATCGATGCAGCAGTGACGTCACGGGGCGCGGAGGCTGCGTTACCATGGTGACCGCCAACGACCCGGACACAACGCTGCTCTCCCCCTTCACCCCTTCGCCCCCCCCCCCACTTCTTCTTCCTTCTTCCCTCCTCATCTCTACCCCCTCGTACTCTCCCCAGCTATCCTTAAGCTTTATTCAATTTTACATCTCCCGTTTCACACTTTACCTGGACTTTCCGACTTCCAGGTTATATGTATACATTCAGATCTATTTACCTATACACACTATGTACATATATAAGGTTACGTACGAAGTGTCTAAATTATAACAATCGTATGTATTATACGAGGTAACAAAAGAAATTCCAATCACATATGGTTTTCGAGATGCACAGGAATATCGTTAGATTATTTTAGTATTTGATTCAATTTTTTTTTTTTCAATTTCACATACATCACGTTATGATGATTATATGAAAAAATAGAAAAAGAAAACCCCCATAAAAAAAAAAACAGAAAAAGAGAAAAAAGTTAATCAACGGTGAAACGTGTGTACAGATCATATACAGAATTTTGTGGCGAAAGATCATTTACGCTCACGAACATGGTGGGCGGTATAGATTTATTATCATGGTTACGTGATTGATACCGATCACTTGTTTCCCCATTTCGTTTCTTTTGTTTCCTTAACGGAGTGATTTCTTTATCTTTTTTCTTCTCTTTTTTTTTTGGTTTTCTCTTTCTCCACGTTTTTTCTTTCGCTTTTTTCTACGCGGGGGAGACGAGCGTATTCAGTCTCTCTCGTTTTTTCTTTCGAATTTATTCATGTATCTCATTTCTGAATTTATTTTCCTCCGTTTTGTCTTTATCTCACATTTTTATTTTATTCTTTTTCTCCTTCCGATTCACAAGCGTCTATTTTTCCATCATCTATCCGTCCATCCATCCGCCCGTCCATCCATCTTACATGGTGCGAAAAGAAGCGACCGAGCTTTATTGAGACGGATTCCATCCCTTATTTCATTCTCAAGTTACTCACCGCCCACACCGACGCGATTCACCCCTCCCATACGATGTGGCCTTCAAAAAAAAAAAATTAAGGAAAAAGTAAATATATTATATGATACACAATACAGCCAACCCGCTATACGAGATAGCGGCAAATAAAACAAGAGAGACAAAAAAGAAAAAAAACGAGCTATGTGTTCGTACGAAGGATATTACCATGATATTGTATGGAAGAAAAAATTATGTTGTCGTAAGAACGAACGTAAAAGAAAAAGAAAAAAAATGAAAATTCATTGTATCTTTTTTCTCAACATTAATTCCGTTAATAATTTGGTGAAGTTGCTATTATTTTTTTGCTTCTTCATATTTTTTTTTTCTTTTTTTTTCTTTTTGTAAACGATATAAAAATGAGTCGAAAAAAAGATGAAACGAATAAAAAAGTTGAAAACAAAAAAAACATTTTTATGCAATAATAAAAATGAAATAAATGAGAAGGATGAAAGAGAGACGTAAATAAATAATATTCTCAACGAGAAGCGATTGGGGGCTGAAGGGGGGTAGCGGCGCGTGGCGAAGGGTGGCGTCGCCCTGTCTACCGAATCGGCCGCGTAGCGTCGCGTCGAGTTGACGGCCACCGACCCGGTGATTACCCTGGTCGGTCTTTGGGGTTCGGGCGAAGGAGGAGGAGGGAGAAGGGGGAAGGGAGAGAGGGATGAAATTTTGGATCAGCTGTGAACGTACCGTAGGAAACTAAGGAAGGGGAATCTCAACCCCATAATCGCACGCCACGCTGCATAACACACGTATACATGTAGACGAGATTTACGTTATATAATAGGTTATGTACGTTATCTAGCCTGATGATCTATAAATTTCGAACTAGAAAACGAGAAAGAAAATTATTTCGAAATTAAATTGTGAAAGAAAATTGAAGAAATTTTGCAGATCGGCTACTTTGAGTAATAAAAATTAAAGAAAGGAAAAAATAAGGATTTCGGGGGAGGATTAAATTTAGTATACATTCAATTGGACATGCGGAGAGAAGTTATATAAGTTTTGTTTTTGAATCGTTGCTAATTATACTCCAGGTTTTGGTCATCTCGTCTGATATATTTGTTGGGTATGAGTTTATATTATAGAAAGCTCGAAACGTCCAGCGTCGGTGCCTCTTCCTACGGTGTTTCCCCGGCCGTTTTCATTCTCGGTTTCTGGATCCTGGTATGAAATGGGGGTTGCCTAGCGACCCAGCGTCTCTCGCGGCCGGGTTTCCGTCTTTCTTCTTTTGACTCAAACTCCTCGCGCCTCACCTCGCACTCTCTTTACGAGTTACTACTACTACTATTACTACTACTACTACTACTACTACTACTACTACTACTCCTCTTCCTTTGCTCCACGCTCTTCCGCTTTTCTCTCTACTTCACGATCACCAGAAGCAGTAAAGGCACCGGTAGAACCAGCACACCTATTTCCTCTTCCCCATTCGACATTCCTTTTCCAAACTTAGGCTTTCATATCCATCAGCACAACGGAGGAGAGAAGAACTTGTGCCCCGAATTCTATCGATCCTTGGGGCGGTCGCGAGCGTCCTCCTGAAGGACTCAGGTATATATATATACATATAAATATACACGTATAATGTACATCAATTTAATAATGATTCTATATAACGATGCATTCCCGAGATAACAATAACGTGTAACGTAAGTTCTGATAATATATTGTCTTTTTCTTCTAATATTCTATCTGGGAAATTTAATGCAAACCGTAGTCGCATACGTCAAGGTTATACACACTACAAGATATCTAGGGAAGATTAAGGGTGAAAGTGAATCCAGGATGCAGGCCAGCAGTTGGACCCACGCCAGGGACTCGAGGAGACTACGCAGAGAGATCGAGGGTAGAAATTGAAAGCTAATGTTTTGTTGTGTGTGGAGTAAATTTTTTACTATTTAAAATGTTTTTATTTTTTTTTACTTTCCACTTCCACTTCCACTACTTCTATTCATTCATCTAGTTCTTCTTACTCTTATTTTCTCCAGTTTGATTCAAGCAGTGGAAACGCGCCGCCTGAGAAAAACACCCCCTATGGTGTTTGTACAGTGGCGTAAAAATCAGAATCGGGTATTATGTCCTGCAGGGGTTTCGATTGGCAGCCCATCGTGTATAGGGTGAATGTAAGTAAAGCTAAACTCTTTGCTTGCAGTTACACCATCGCCGATCAAGTGTGATCGGAGCTAAAGCAAGCTGGCCACCTGCTGATATACGATTACTGGCATCCCCGCGGCTTCTGTGGCGGCCAATCACCCTACTCACGGTTCATCAAAGCTTTCCTCACTCCACGTGGTTGAATCCTGATTTTTCTTCTTTTTCTTTTTTTCTTTCTTTTCTCTGTATCAGTCGGCTTCAACTCAAGTGATTGCTGTCAGTTTCAGTGGATTAGGGAAAAGACAGAAAAAAAGAAGAAACTAAAATGGTAAGCCTTGTTTTTGCATTTGTATATACGTATAATCCGAAGTACGAAAATAAGAGCTATGAAAATTTATGGCTGTTCAAAAATTGGAACTACACGAATTAAAGCTGTACGGGTTCAAGATACGGAAAAAGTATTTCGTAAATGCACAAGTTCACGAAGCGCGCATTCTCGAGAAGCATGTTATCGGAGCTTTGCAGCATCGGTAGCTACACAGAATTCATAAAAAGCTCCATTCTCCGAAACCTAAATTTGTGTAACCGAGATTTGTACGGTAATTATTCATAAGACATGAAAATCAGTGCGAAACAATTTCGTCCGAATGAAAATTATTCTCCATTATATGCAGTTCTAATTCTTGAACTTGAAATATGTATGAGCAAAATTTACGTCGCTCAGATAATGTGAGGGTGGACACTGGACATTAATAAGTACGAAGATTTTGCGTAGTTCGGTAAAACCGAAGCCCCTCTAAAAAGGTATGTATATACATGGGTGTAGGTATATACGTACATGGGCATATACCTATGACTTCTCATTCCATTTTTCTTTGTCAAATTTTGCACCCTCAAATTACACTCGCGTTACTATGACAAAGTCTGGTGCTGCTGTTTGGTGCTGCTGGAACAGGGCGAGAAATCGGTATAAGGTTTGGTTTGGTTGTACAGGGGATGAAAAGGGGTGGTAGTGCAAACGCAATTTGCGAATTCCTGCGACTATACATACAAACTCAGCTAGAAAGAGAAAGATATATAGAATTGGGTGTGCGGGTGCCGTTTGCGTCGTTGTACACTCCGTCTCAAAAAACATTGAAGAGTATAATATTCTCGTATACTCCCGGGGGCGGTTTACCCCCAGGTCCCTAAACTCCCGGGAACAAGGGTAGCGCGTGCGCCAGGTTATAACGTAGAATACAATATGAAAAATCCTGCAGGATACCCCGAGCGGCACAAGTATAGAAATACATAGTAGAGAGGGAGGGAACGAAGTAAACTAGGTTGGTACATACAGAAGTGAAAAGAGTGAGAAGATTGGCAGCTCAGGGGGAAAAGGGGGGTTGATGAAAAGGGTGGTGAGGGCAGGGGGGTGAAACAGCGGCGGCGCAAACCGCAATCTACGGAAAGCGCGGGCGCGGTATTGTGCGAGTGTGACAGAGATATGGATTTTCCAGGGGTGTTAGAGGGAGTGATCGGACCACGGGGTTGTCGGCGTCGAGGGGCAGGGCTGGGTGGGCGCCGGCGGAGAGGGCGCAGTAGCGACGCGACCATCAAACCAGGAACACGAAGCCAGCTGCCGGCTTCGACCTGGAGAACCGCGACGCCAGATAAACTGATCGAGGAAATAAACGACGATCAACATCATCATCATTATCAGCACTTTCTTCATCATACACACCTGAAGGACACTGTCAACGATCATCCCGAAGATAATATTATTGAGGTATACAATTTAATATGGAAGGACTATCTTGAAGAGGGAAGAGAAAAGCGAAATGAACTTTCGATCAAGGGCGTCATGATGGTGATGATCAAGTCATGAAGGAAACTTTGTGATCGGAAATCTAAATCATTTGACAATTGAGGAAGATAACGGAAAGGGATACTAACGAAATAAGCCGTATCGGAACGATTCAGATAAAGTCCGGAAAATTTCAATAATTGTTCGAATTTCGTGGATAGAGTATCAGATCAGATCGGATCGGATCATATCAGATCGTTGAAGAAGTTGAAACACGTATAAAGAATCATCGTTATCAGTTCGAGAAATCACCGACGGTTAGAGAGAAGAACGTCAAACAAACGTGGGCAACTTGAATTATTGGTATCGGAAGTATGAAGTTTTTGTACTCGATTATTTTCACGCTGAAAAGGAACGAGGGAAATAACGAAGATGACGAAGATCCCGAAGAACAACTTCCTCGGACAGGTAAACGATTGGTTATCCATTTCAATAGTTGCTTAGAAGCAGAGTATATTTTTTTATTTTATTTTTTTCACTTGGTAGCTTGTAGAATTTTTCATTCCGTAAGCTTTTCCGGTCTTAATTTCGAGAATTTTTTGTTCCGTACTGTGATCATCTCGATCGTATGTAAGATTTTTATAATTTACAAATCATGTCGTTTTCTTTATCATTATTAAAGTGTTATTTGTTGAAAAAAGAAAGATTGAGGTTTGCATAATTCGTAATGAACTTATAACCGTGTCGTTGGTACGTTGAGACGACCTTGTAAAAAACCAAAGACCACATTTTCTTCATCTTCAAGGTCCTTCCGCAAGTCCCGAGAGCTTTTCCCGGACACAAGTATAAGTAAATGAATAAATAAGCCCTTACGATGACCGTGGGTGGTTCGGGGGGTAAAAAGGAGACGGGGGTTTGGGTGGGGTGAGTTGGTAAGGGGTGGGGGAATGTCGCCCGGTTAGTGACTTAGCTTAGTAGTCGATCAGCAGACCTTACGGAAGGCAGCAGCAGCACCACCACTACAACCACCACCACCAACACCACCACTACCACCATCATCATATAATGGAGGGTTTTGAGATTGTCGCCGACTCCCACGACCAGCTATAGAGAGAGAGTGGGTCGAGTATAATGATCGTCACGCAATCTCCTACGATATAGAAAACTAGCTAACAACATACGATTAAATTTACCAACCGACCAGAATTGCTTCTCCCCAACTAAATCCCAATGGCGATTCGAGGCAAACAAACCCCCCAGGCTTAAATATCCGCCCCTGAAATAGCCCAACTTTCTTCGTCAAAAGCTGAGAATAATTTTTTTATCATTCTTTCTTTCACTTCTTCATTCTTCTTCAGGGTCATTGCCATCCCGGAAATAGAGCTAAGATGCACTCTCCTGGTGTATCTGTTACGGTTTTTAATTTTTCATTCATTTGTTTATTCTTGTTTTTATTTTAATTTTTTTTTTTTTTTTTCACGCAAAGTGTATCCTCGAATATCCATTTCTCTTTATAACAGTCATATACTATACTACATCGTGTGTGGTGTTGTTTTATCAGTAGTGCATGATCGCCATGACTACGCAAAGTACCTGGTATATACCAGGGTCGCTGGTTATGGTCGTCTGCTTTGCGGCTTTGCAGTAGTAACTCAGTAAATTGCGCTCCCCACTGATCATGATTACACTCGCTTCGGGCCCTGCGAGCTTCTTTTGCTTCGACTAATCGCATGAACGTAAAAGCTTGAAACAATTGGCTAAAGAAAAATCAAATATAAAAGTTTCAAAGTCTTGGGTGTCCCACATTTTTCACTCGTTTCTGATACGACAGTGCATGATGGTCGATAATCAGATGATATTTTAACTTGTCTTATCAAACTGTCAATATGTAATCAGCTGACGCGACCTCTTTTATTTTCCAATAGCATCGTTTTTTGGTTGTTTTTTTTTTTCAACAGTTGAATATTTTATCTTCGATTCGATTGACGAAATTTTTGTCCCAAAATTTCCGTTCCTTTTTTTGTATTCGATCAAACTATTTTGATTTTTTTATCATTTACGTTTTTTTTCGTCTGTAGTCTCGTCATTTTTTTCAGATATTCTTTACCGAAGAGACGAGTACACGTCGACATCGAGGACTTGAGTTCGAGGACGTCTGCGAGGGTCGAAATGAGAAGAGGTATGAAAAGGATCATAAGGATGATCACCATCGGGGAGTCCGATAAGTGGGAATTCCATGAATGAAGGCGTCGCGGCTTCTCTGCCCTTTCCACATCCACATCCCCTTCCCATTTTCGGTCTCTCCCACCCCTAGTACACTAAAGGATCGATGCGAGGGTGTGCCGTGTACCGTGTATTATATACCGTGTCCCAGCAACTGTAGTCAGTTTGCGATGGTCGAGGTACGTGACGTGGCAATGCATCCACGTGGTATTCTTTGCGGTGGGGGGAAAAACGGTGGTGGTTTTACGGTGACGTCATGCGACGAAAAATAGCCCATTCATTCTACAAACTACTCCCTATAAATGGGCACGAAAAAACGTCTGGAATTTCTGGTCCATGAACCAACAAACTGAAAAAAAAAATCAAGAAGATTTTTTTCAAAAATATAAAGAAAGTTGTTTATCGAAGTACTAAAATTCATCGTGATCATTTTCAATTATTTGAAAGACGTTCTACAAAAGTTCATTTTTCTCGTGGGAAATTTAACGACAGTGTACTAAATCTGTATATGCAATTTATATTTGTTTCCCCATCGGCGATGCATATGTCCGTCAACTTTCGAACTCTCCCATTTTTTTTTTTTTATCATATTTATTTCTCTCCCTTTGTATTGTGTTCTTCTTTTATTTTCCCCGTCGCGACAAGAAGGAGCCGGTTATACTTAGGGGGTTGGGAAATCCCCGTTTTTCCCCCCGGGGTACTTGATTATGCGAATAACTACAGACAATAGAAACGAACCCTCGGGAAGAACGGCTCTCTCCCAGTCAGTCAGTCAGTCAGCTGCTCCCCTTATTCGGTTTCGATGGATACATATAGAAACGCGCATACGTGACATGGGGAGACAAAAAGAAAACTTGGGGGGATGGGGGAAAGGAATAAAAGGGGCACTCGGTTTTATGCCCCTCAACACGTTAGTCTATCCTTAACTAGAAAAAGAAAATAAAAAAAAAGAGAAAAAAGCAATAACTTACTCCATGCATTCCGACCAGGGGCGCGTGTCGCATTTTGGCTTACGGTCTGTCTGGTTTTTACCCTCCTTGTACTTTTGATTTCCCCCTCGCTCCCCCAAATCTTTTTCCTCTATTTATTTTTATTTATTTATCTTTTTTGTTTAACATTCCGATGATCCAGAAGTTCACGATTCACATTCAACACAGCTAAACTCATGTCTGATTTTCTTATTTCGATTTTCAGATCAAGTGGGCAACGTTTTGTTCATTTCCTGCTACTGCTGATCTTGAAATACCAGCCCAGGAATTTTCGAGTCACCGATCACAAAGAGACACGTGAAAAATCAGAGAAGAAAAAAAAGAATTACTCTTCCCGAGTGAGTCTATGCTCCTTGCGTTCACTGCGGGCTTCCATGTGCCAAAATTTCAAAATTCATAAGGCACGCGGTGAATGCCAAGAGCGGACATAATTCAACATAATCATCGCGTCCGGAAGAATCTCATCAAACTACCCGAAGACGTCCAACGACGTATGTGATAATTACCCTTAATAAAAATGATGTAGAATTTTCATTTTATATTTTCGTTTATTTAATGATTACCCAGTTTTCGGGGTTCGATTTTTTCTCCGATCCTCTTCTCCCAGTTGAAGGCAGTTTTGATTTTTATTACTTTTATTTTTTCCCCATCAATTCATATTCTTGTAGAGATTATTTGATTTTTAATTTCTTAATTTTTTATTTATAGCTTTATAGAAAGTAGTTGTTAATATCTAGATTATCTGAAACCTAATCTTAATCGACGACATATACCTGGTATTTACCTGAATTTGTATCTATCTCTGTAATAAATTGAACTTATACTATATCATTTTACTATATAAATATTTCTGTCAGATATTTGACGAGAGAAACCATTTCCCATGTCCCATAAAGTATTTTCAATCCCGGTATAATACGTCCAATTTTATAGTAGATATCTAATTGATAATATAATGAGTAAAAGATAAGCAGTAGTGAATTGGTAGCATTCGCTGATAGATTATAAAATTAATTAACCAATTAATTAATCCCCGAATGAGCGAAGAGCGCAACGTTTTCCAAATCCGGAAACGCTATAACCATATGTGCATCACACAAAATTTCGGATACCGTAAATCCGGTTTTAGAATTCTGGTCACGCACATTCCGAGTAGTTTTCCCTTATTCCCTGAAAGTAGTTATAAATAACGTCGTCACCTGGATGGTTATTCAGATAAATAACATTATGCGAAGAGAACCTGTCGACTCGAAGAAAAAGAAGAAGAAACAAAAACAAAAAAAGAAAAGATTTGCGTCGTAGTTGAACGTTGAACCACATTTAGTCCCGTCGCAATCGCTTTAAGTGTCCCATGGGATATAAGGGAGTTGAGGGTGTAAGGGAAAATAGGGAGGAACGAGGTGGTTCTAAAGTCAAAGTCCAACCCCTGAAGTTGGGATAACGAAAACTCCCAGTTATAATCCCCCCTTCGTCCCGCACATCCCTCGGGTTCTTCTCTGCTCTCCCCCTTCCGTCCTCCACATCTAGAGCGCGCAGATAGAAATTGGGGGAATCCCCGGGCGTACGCGAAACGAGGGCTTGTTGTATCGACCGAATTATGGTATGTATAGGTAGGTATGTTCCAAGGTGTATAACGTGTGCAGGGGATGCAGGATGGAATCAGGGATGAAAACAGAAGAGAAGGTGGAGGAAGAGAGAGAAAATAGATGGAAGAGAGGGAGGCGGGGGTGTAACGTAGCTGGGTGAACGGTTGCCTGGCAACATCACCCATCTCATTCCCTGGACCATCCCTGACGGCGTCCTTTTCGCACTCCCAACCTCATGATTTTCCTCCCTCTTCGGTTTCTCTCTTCCCATCCTTTTGCTGCCCTTACTCTCCGTTACCTTATTCCTCCTACCATCACACGACGTGGGGCTACATTATTCAACCTTCGATGCTCAGCTACTGTCCCTCTTCGGGTGATGCCATTTTTATTTTTTCTTCTCTTCTTTTTTTTTCTCTTCTTTTTTCTACCTCCGATACTAGGACCGGAGGAACAACGCCATGCGTCAATACGAGTATAATACCCAACCGTCCTTCTGCAGGACATTCATGTATAACGAAACAAGCGAACACTGAATTATCATCATGGATTTCATTTTTTTTATCGTTAGGAATTGAAAATTGAAGTTATTTGCAATTTGATTCTTGCTATTGGATAAAGGAATCTTACTTCTCAAATTTTGTTTTATAAAAAATGTACAATTTTTCATACAAATTTCACAGTTGCATCGTTTTTCCATTTAGAAATTCGGTAACGGCTCTGAAGTATCAAGATAACTGCTTTAATCTACAATCTCTCTTTTTGCTTTTTCAAGTTTTTGAACGATGAAAAAAAGTATCTGCAGTTTTTCAAGCGAGGTTTCCGAAGATTCCAAATGCTGTAGAGCAAATATCATCATGTCCTATCGTATTTCTCACGACCGTTAATATCCGATTCGCCGCCATACGTGAATTTGATTGCTCAAAATATTATTAATCGAAACTTGTAGATGTGAAAGATCCATATTATCTAATAAGATGTTCGAAAATCTGATAAAAATCGAAGAAAAAAAAAAACTTTTATCTCCGAATTTCCTTTTCAAGGTTTGTTTGGTCCAGCACATACATATAGTCTCTATACAGGTTCGCACATATGCTTCCTGGGAAAGCCCAGAGTTGAAGGGCGTATGATACGTATATAGAACCTAGGAACCCGTGGCAAAAGGGGAATAAGGGGAAAATGTGAGGGGGGAGGTAGGGAGAAATCAAGGGGGGTAAAGGCGAGAGATACGGAGAGAGATCAATACGCGGGGTTGCTAAGCGACAAGCCTCCGGCATTCGCGGTCCGGGTAGACAGGGTGCCGCCACCAACCACCCCCTGAGACCCGGGTCCCCCGTACCCCTCGGGATACCCTGAAGCCCGTACGGAGCCTCCTACGCCCCCGGCGACCATCCCAAGCACATAGGAGCAACCGGACGCCAAATAATGCCACCACCTGTGTACAGAGAGTATAGAAGCGTACATACGAGATGATGAGTATGTATACATGGGGTGTGTATGGGAAATCTACTATGTACGTATCAACTGAAGATGAGATACATTACGAACGAATTACAAGACGAAATGTGTGTAAATCGTATGATTTTGTCGTTTCAATTAAATAAATTCCCGTAGAATTTTATTTCATATTTTATTTACGGCTCCGGGCATTTTGTTTCCTTTTTTACTGAGTCAGTTGGCAGAGCATTGCGACTCCTCTGATTATCCAGTGTTCTGGCGGTCGGTTAGTTGGCAGCCACATGGCTATTACAAAATTAGTTGAGTGTCCAGTTGTTGATAGAATTCCTCGTCGCTCGCTCGTTTTGTAAACTGGACAGTTGTAAGTCGGCCTTTCTTCGATATCAGACTTTTTTATGGGTACGAGCCACAACTACGAAGATAATAAAAATGTTTCATCGTGTGTTCTAGGTGCGAATGCTTGAAATAATCTGGATGATTTTCTTTAGCATTGATAGAAAAATGAAAAACGAAAAAATCAAAGAATTTTCGGAATAAAACTCACGAAGGGGACGTCGTCGTAGAGAACCTTGGGCATGGATTCATCAAGTAGCATTGTTGAAAGATTGAATCTCGCCCCGTCCAAGAAAAGACCATATACATATATCCCGTCTTCCGGAGGTACCGGAAAGACAGTTTCCTTCATCGGTAAAAAATCATATACTAACAGGTCGATGGGGATGGAATATTTCCTAGCAAAATTTTGACGCGCTCCGGTAAGAAAAGCTTGGGTAAAATAAAACCCCGATAACCAAAAGGAAGTTGGAGGACCTTTCTCGTACCAATCCTGAAATGTAATTTTCACGAAGGATATATAACACCGTACCAGTTAAATTCCAATATTTTTCTTCTCTACTACCTGAAGAAATGCGAGCCTTCGCAAAAAATCGTTCACGTAACTCCCAAGCGGCTTAAGTGAAGGGTATGATCGAGCTTTCCAAACTAATGGAATCCTACCAGTTATTATGGACGTCATGACCTCCTCCAAATCTGCGTTCATAACGATGAGTCCTGTAATCCAAATAATAATTATTACAATGACAATAATAGTAAAAAGAAAAGAGACAAACAAACGAATAATAAAAGGAAACGGAAAAAATGGCTTCAACTATTACTGACCTAAACTATGGAATACTAGTGTTTGCATTGCGTCTACCTTTAATGGCCTTCCGTACGTTGAGAAGGCTGGTTCTTATGGTCTGTAGCAACTTGTTGAACCTCCCCATTTCCTGTACCAAAACAGTATTCATGCTTTGCTCGTAGGAGGTCGGATACTTTTCCAAAGCGTCTACGAGGTCGTAATCTGGCGGAAGTTTTGACAGGATGTCGGCCGCTACTTCGAAGACAACATCTTCGGGGGATTTTCCGCCTTCACCTAATTCAGTGGATGCTGTATCCTGAGGGATAAATGATGTGTTGGGTATTTTGCTAGACTTTATTTTGGAAAAGATCTTTTAGTTTTTTTTTTAGCTTTCGCTTCTTTTCTACTACCTGAGTGAGGAGAATAGACGAGAGCATGAGATCTGTTTCCTGTTGATCTTTTATAATATCAGCGTTGTCATTCATACCAAAAACGCTCGGTCCGGTTATTAACGGAAGAGTTTTGACGAAATCAAGAAATTCCGAGTGTTCTACTACGTCGGGAACGTAATATACCCCGCTGATGTCCAAGAGATGTTTTTCCGCTTCCACCAAAGCGGGGCAGTAGAAGTTTGATAGTATCGTTATAAGCGTGCGGCGGTCCCACTCGTCGGTAACACGACCTCCGTAATTGCATTCACCTATTAATGATCGAAGGCAAAAGAATTATGGGAGTGCTTATTTCTTGCGTCTGAAGTTGACACTGACCCGTTAAATACTTCAAAGCCTCGTATTGAACGTCCGTGTATTGATCGAGAAAGATTTTTAGCTGAAGGACGCTGATACGAAGATCGGTTTCGTTGAACTCGTACGGATTGTTCCAACCGATGGGACCGAATTTACGACGCTCCTGAACGATGGCGTGAAAGAAGCACAGCCCGAATAAAAGTTTCTTGAAGACAACCTTCTGTTTTGATTTTTCAAAAAAATCTGGATCGCATATCGGGTCCTGAAAAAATCAGGTAAAAATCGACACGAGTTGATCAACTGCCAAAACTTCAGGTTCACCTGTAGGTAAGATCTGATGATGTTGGCGCGCAGACCCTTTGGCGGTTCATTGGTCATCTTGACACCATTTTGGAGAACGCTGACTGGAAAGTGGTCAGCAGGGTAGCTGGTGAGCCAAAGTCTAAAATCTGGATGCACTGTTTCCGGAGATAGATTCTCGCAAACCTGTATGATGAGATTAAACCGCAATGAGCTCGATTCGAATTGTTTTCTCTGGGCTGCTTTGCCTTTTCTAATGTCCCCATCCAGCTCTTGGCAAGATGACAATTCTGGAGAACGACCCAGGTTCCATGTCTTACGCCCTCTTCTATCAACCGCACGGCTATGGGTCCCTGACCCTGACCGAGGGACAGAGAGAAAAGTCTGTTACTTCCGAAGCCCTGGTCATCGGCGAACTTGAGCAGAATTGCGGTGGGGTCAGCGCCGGGAGTAAGAACGAAGATAAGAGGAACACAGCAGTGGGAGTCAGCGTATGAGGATATCAGGTCAAAAGGAGGAGGCTCGACGTACTGACGGCCCATTTCAGCTGACAAAAAGCAGACGCTCGTTAATTTTAGATAAAAAAAAAAAATTAGCAAAACTCACATTCAACGAAACGGTGAACTGCTGGTACCACTTTATCAGCCCGAATGCACCGAATTACTAACATTTTCTCAAAGAACGTCAGCGCGTGGAATGGCGCTGGCATATCTTGGAGGTGAGGATCCTTATGGTCGAAGACCGCTTTCCATGCTTGAAGATTGCTAGTAAAGGCTTCTCTGATTCCCTTAAAATAAAGACGCATAGAATCTTAGGACATTACAATATTTTTCGCGGTTGAAAACTCACTGAAAATCCTGAAATATCATTGAGTCGGCAAAGTTCATCCCAGGATTTAATTGGAAGCCAGTTTGCAGGATTGGGGTGAGGATTATCCAGTCCGACCCCACCAGTGAGAAAAAACATCCAGTGTGAAGTTGAAATTTTTCCCTGTTTACTGAGGAGGTTGATGACGAGTAAGAGGGAGAAAAGGAGTTTGTCCTTTTCAAATAGCGATCGACATATGTTGATGTATAGCGAATAAGTAAATTGTTTCGTAAGGTCAGCAAGGCGCTGTTCCACATCTTCAACTGACGGCGTATTGTCGATGGTTGATTTGAACAAGTTCACAAACCATACCAAAGAATACTGGTACATTGGATCGATATTTGCCAGTACGGCTGTGGAGAAAAAATATAATTTTGAATCACTTGCAGCGACCGTTTCACCAGATTTCCTACCGATTGTAAAAAAAAGGATGGTAGAGTAGACCGCGATGGGGGTATACTGGAGCCTAGCGACGTCGATGGACTGCTCAGTAACCTCAGCAGAAGCCTGTTTCGCTTTTATATCATCTGACAGTACTTTTGAAGAGCTAAGAACACCGATCGCTGTCTGATCTTCGAGGATATTCTCGTCAGAAGAGGAGAGAACTTGCAGGATTTTATCCTCAATGTCCTTCAACATTCTGCGAAGAGAAAATCCTCATGATCTCAAATCAGTTCCAGCTCAATCTCATTATTTTTCATTTACTTTTTGTTAGCTGCACTCTGAACGATCAGTTGATTTTTCTCAGCTTCAAGATCTGGTCGTTCCTTTGCAACTACGATCCCTAAAAGTTGATCCTCCAGTCCAATCGGAGTGATCATGAAGTTCAAGAGCGTCACTTTAACCGCAACTTCCGGTAAGTAGTGTGGATTCCTGAGCTTTGTTGTTATGTAAAGTCTAAGAATGTAAATAGGAGTTTAGTCAGCCCTGATAATTCAGCATAAATTATCTCGGAGTCTTACCTGAATTTTTCATTATACTCAACAACCGAATCTCCAAGTTTTATGCAGAGAGTTCCACTGGTCTTGTAGGTCTGTTTCAAAAGTAGCGGTTCTAGAGCTGCGTCAAGTTCTTCCCCGACATTTTCGAGGAGGACAGGTTGCCCGAATTGGATCGCAGTTTCCAGAATCCTCATATAGTCGCCCTGAGTCAATCTAATTGCGTGTATATTTGAGGATTTTTCCAAGTTTTTGATCCACTTATTAGCTTGCCCCTGAGGATCGATCATGAGTGGCCAACGTCTGGAGTTACTGACAATGATGCCGTTGTCAATGGAAAACAAATCGCTAGGAAGCCCAAAAATATTCCAAGACCTAATCTGGACCTGGTCCCCTAGGACCTGGGTGAGCTGATAATCCTGAGAGCAAACAACGTTCAGACTGGTGCAAAGATTGACCCAAAATTCAATATGCTTAGCGCGAAACTGTGCGGTGAAGACCCCGAGGTAAGCGACAATTCCAGAAGCTATCAGAACGTCACCGGTTAACCGAAAGTAACGCTGACCAAGGGCCTTCGCAGTTTCTGACCATCTCGTATATTCGCCACCCAATCCTCCGATCAGCTCTTTAGCCCTGAGGAGTTTCAGTTCACAGTCGTTAACAATGTCCATCATATTCTGGTAGCTATTTTTACGCTCTTCTAATATTTTTTCCAACGCTGCGACCCTGTCCTGGACTTCTTTGAGCTGAGAGCGTTTGATTTCCAATTGTCCCATCGCCTCTGCGTACAGAGCTTCCGCTTTAGCCAGTGCTTTTTTCTTCGGAGCAACTACCTTAGCCACTTTATCGTATTCTGAAAGAGCGTACACCCATTTACAAAGTCCTTCGCAAGCCGTAGAGGCGTTTTTTATTTTATCTGGGTCAAAGTTTGGATTTGTTAATATCGAGGTGCGAATCTTGGTCATTATTTTCTCAGGAATATTATCCTTATCGAACTGTTGCAACGAATCTAAGAACTTCATGTCTCCTAGGATACGCAAAGAAGGCTTCCAATAGTCGTCCACCTGACCGACACCATCACCTGCAACCCTATCAGGTTTCACACCCTGGAAATGATAAAATTGAAAAGTAACAAATATACCGACCACGCACGCCGAAACTTTTACCTTTAATATGCACACAGCCTCCATCACTAATTTAACTCCTGCCGGTGGATTCTTCATGGTCTTGACTATCACTATATCCGGTGGTGTAAGAGTATTGAGTGCTGCGTTCGCCGCGTTGAGAATTGGCATTGCCAGTTCAAGATCTGCGTTACAATCCGATCGGATGTCTTCTGCTTCGCCAGCGACGACCTGCGGGTGATTTAACATCCTGCGTAAAAGGTGTTTGTATATATTTTTTAACTATGATGGTTGAAAATTTATCCACCATTGCAGCTTCCTCATCCTTTTTTACGACTGCTTCAACAGCCGAAGCTTCTGCACTCTCCTTTTTCACGTTCTCCAACATTTTTTCAACGTCTTTTGCGGCTACAAGAAGCTTTGGTTGAAGTGCCATCAAAGTCTCCTGCATTTTTTCAACCTGTTTGTGGGTACTATCTAGCTTTCCAAGCCCAGCTTCGTATCTTTTCTTTCCATCCGTAACTTCTTGACGTTTTTTCCCTAACAGATTCTTGAAGGTGTTTATCAATTCAAGATATGAAGTCGGGGTAACGTAGTTCCATCTCCTAGCCCGGGATAAAAATTCTTTTGAAAGTTCCTGCGTCGAGGTGTGGAATACCTGACACATCTCGATGCACGCTAGCCTCTCTTCCGATGGCAATTTAATTTTTTCCAAAAATTTAGTAGCTACTGCTAAAAGTGCATCTTCAGGCCAGGGTTGGAGCCAATCAATCGTGCAGCAGTTAACTAATGCAGGGAATTTCCGTATCCTAGTTCGAAAACCATCGCCAATCGGTGACATGGCGACCACAACATGAAGCTGCTCGCGAACCACCTGGACAAAGAAGTTGAAGAGAGCGACTGGGCTTCCATCGGTCTGAATTGATTTATCTCTCTGTCTGTCTATCTGACGCATTTTTTCACAAATTTCTGCTTTCTCGTCGGCAGCGAAAAGATTTGGAACTTCCCCAGCGTTCAAAAGATTGCTGATGTCCTCGAGGAAGGACTCTTCCTTTATTTGACTATCGGTGAATAGAAATGCAGCGTGTAAATCCGTAGCCGCGCTCTTGCGTAGAACAATTTTAACATCTTCGTGCCACTCGTACACTCCGTACTGTTTTGATATTTCAACTTGGAATATATCGTACTCTGATATATGCGCAGCAAGACGAGTCAATGACTGGCGACCAGAACCACCCACTCCAACAAGGAGAGCATGACTTCTGGGCTGTTTTATTATACGACAAATCTTCGAAAGATGCTCGACTGCGAATCTGCGAGATTGAACAGTTTCGTGAATACCACCTTAAAACGTAACATGTCAAGTACCTGAAGAGAACTAAGTTCATTGGCTTTTTTGTCATCGAATTATACTCGGCTAGATATTCCTCAACAACCTCTGCCAGCCTATCTAAAGACTGAACTTCTAAGTACATCCATTTTTCTGCCAAAGGATCGTGGAAATCACAGTACACTAAATTCCGAAGGTGATGATCGGTGACCTTGGAAAAAAACAAATTTTTAACACGGTTTCCGAGGTTTCAGTCCTCGCTCAACATCTCACCTGTGTTTCAGAGTTTCCCGTAAAATCCTCGAACATTTGATCCATATTCTCGTCCATACGGTTATGCATCGTTCTTCGGAGTTGTCCAACAAGCCATTCGATATCTCCCTCGTCAACCAGGCGGTCTCCGTAGACTCTGAGAATTTCATGCACCCATTGCCGTTTCATTTTCACCTGAAAAATGGATGTTCAGCCGGCAAGAATTTATTTCGACGTATTCAAAAAACGTACTGGACTCGGCATCGATTCAGGGGTGGACAACAGTACGCCTTGAATGACCCGGGAGAAGTCACGTAGGTTAAAAAGGTAATGAGACTTTGCTGGCGTCGGAAGTAGGTTGATAAGACTCTCCTTGTAGATGTCAAGGGTTCCGAGAACGACCTGGTCAGCACAGGTTATGAATTCCGTTCCAAAATCTTGTGCTTCAAGGTGCCATAACATAATCTTTGTAAATATCATGGTCATAACGTCGTCCTCAAACTCTGATATGCTCAGAGCAAAGAAATGCCGTTTGAACCTCGGGGTCACATCTTTGCCACCAGTTGGTGGTCCCATAGCACACATTATCTGAACATCGACAAGCCTGATCGGCACAATCTCCCTCCGATCGTACCATTGACGATGGTCCAGCCACTGTCGAAGTAATTCAATAGGTGGCTGCGCTCCGTATTCCTCTTTCAAAGGCATAGAAACATCGTCGACAAATATCACCCAGAACTTTCCTGGAGGTGCACCGTAGACACCCTTTCTCCGTTTGTCCAGTTTGCTCATTATTATGTCTTGTGTTTGATTTGCTGTAGTTTGTGCCGAAAAGTTTATTAATAGTGGTTTGAAGACTTTGACGTCATTGACCTTCAGAAGAAACTCCATAATGTACACAGATTTTCCAGTCCCTGTTGGGCCCACCAGAAGTACCGGCTTCTGGTGTGAGACTAATTTCTTGAATAGCTCCATGTACCGGATTGTCTCAATGGTAGGAACAATTATCTGGTTCACTGGCATGTCCCTGGGGATCGGTGGGATGTCGATCAAGCTATCTGACCAGAGTTTCCACTGTCCTTTCCCCTCCTTGATGTAGTTGTAATCATAGACCAGACCTGTCAATGGTATTGGTAAAATGTAGGGCTTCCTTGGTCCAGTCGTGTCCTCGGGAAGACCAAAACGCTCTATGAGGTCAGGAGGGAATTCTCGGTCCATCAAACCCCGGAATAAGTCGTTGAACCATTCTCGGTACTTTGCTATCAACGTCCCGCCCATGGCCCAGACACAAGAAAAGAAAAATGACCCCTAAAATCGAAGAAATTAGTCGATTTTGGGCGCCAAGGTCCACATTCTAAGGTATTCTAATCTGTACCTCGATCTGCGCTCTCATTTCTAAGTCGGTGGTGCTTTCGACGTACTTCGGATTTCTAAAGTCATCCATGAAACAGTCGCAAAGATGCATTACCGAAGAAACTAGATTCGAGTCTGGCATGGGGACCATTTCCTGTATGCGTGAAGACAATTTCAGATGGCTTTCGGTAAGAAATGTATGTTGTTGCTTAAGCTTCTATCACCTTGGCACCGTATCGTCGAATCAAGTGCAGCAAGAGCGTACAGAATCTTATGAACATTTCCTTCAGTTGGATCTTAATATGCTCACTGAGGCTTCCAGGCAATGTGTTCATCCAGGAAATCAAAAGAGGTGTCCAACCGAGGGTCACAGGTTCCATGTAGATCATACCACAGCGAGATACCGTCGCAGGGGATGCAACCTGAGTAAAATTCGAAATGTTGCAGCGTTGAACAGAATTTTGGAAAGGGTAGCTAACCTCCAGATCCATGGGCTCGAATATGAGATTTGTGGTGGGAGCAAGCTGTATGATTTCACCAGACATAAGGCAGAGTTTCTTGTTATCATCAAGTACAGTATTCATGTTTTCTATCCAAATAGCATCGACTGGTCCGTCGAAAATGAGCCACTTGCGGTTATCATTTTGAGACACTGCAAATGCTCGGTAACTAACAGCGAGTACACCATCACTCCATTCATGCGAAGCTGGATCAAACTGTCCGTATAATTGTCCCATGGTAATGGACTTTGGATTTATTACCGTAATCTCAACTCTATGCTCGTCCATGAGCATCCGTTCTTCAAGGCGAGCTAAACACTCTGCCAACATTCTGTACGCTGATGTTTTACCGCCGAATGGAAGTCCTACTATCATAAAACCGTGCCTAACAATCATCATCTCAAATATCTGTTGGATTTTTTCCAAGAAAAAGTCAGTGCACTGTAGGTTCCCTGCTAAACATGCTTCCATTGTACATGAATTTATGTGAGTATAATCAGGCTCGGGGAGTACAACTCCGGGAAAAAGATCGGATGCGATACCTAAAATAGAACGCTATTTATATTCGCATTAATGGACGATGATGTTGGAATTAGAAGAGTACCTTGAAACAAGGGTAGATCATGGACTAAAAACTTTGGCAAATTAACGTCTTTGATACTTCTTAACATCAGAATATCTTCAGACTCATCAGGATATTTTAATTTCAGATTTCCAGCGGCAACTAGGACCGATTTGACAGCCCTCATTCCATAATCATAATGACACTGGCTACTTAATTGTTCGGAACATAATTTGTACGCGGTTACAATTTTAACGGCAAGTGGACGCCCATTGTAAAATCCATATGAGTAAAGTGTGTTCTCAGAAATAAGCGCGTAATCTGGTACCATCATCGCAACGGATCTGAATAAGGCCTTTAAGTTATCCGGAAGTTCTGATCTGCCAGCATATCCAGGATTCATCGTAATGAAAACCGCACACGAAGGGTCAAGCCAAATATCCGTGCCTTCAAACATCAACTTAGAAGCTCCAGAGTTTATCCCTCTTTGAATGGTCAGGATCTGCTGAGCCACAACGGAAAGAACCTCAAGATCAATTCTGTTGAATTCATCGAAGCATGACCATGCCCCGCAGGACGCTAGTCCTTTGAAGAACTTTCCAAGAGCGATATAATCCAGCCCATCTGAACAGTTAAACACTACACATTGCTTTGCTATTGCTTTGGCCAAGTCCTTCGTTGTTTCGGTCTTTCCGGTACCAGCTGGACCCTCGGGAGCACCTCCCAGGTGGAGACTTAGGGCCCCAAAAAGTGTGCGATAGCAGCGATCCGTCAAAGGCGTTATAACCAGCCTTGGTGAATTCCCAAGGTACTCGTAGCCGTACCAAAGCGACGAATTTATCATATAGACAATCAAGTTTTCTTCCTGGAGGAAAAGTCGTTTTTTTTCTTTAGATTTGTCAAAAGCATTGTTTTTTCCTAGGGTGTTACATTTGGAAAATCACCTGCCAATAGTATCTCAGCTGGCAGAGCCACTTAAAGTCACTATTATTAGTAACCTGATCCTGCCAGAGTCCAAAAAGAACGTCCCTCGCGTGGACATCCAAAGTGACGAGTGCACCTATGGTATGAAGAAAGTTGAGGTGGTGAAGAGCACTTGCGGTTACAGTTTAGACCAGAACACTAACCTAAGGTGATTCTATTTTGCGTGGAAAGCTTCCCTCTGACCAGAAGAATGATGTCGTTGAGCTGCTCGTTGCAAAGATCCAAATAGCTCTTCATCCCCGCGATCCCAAGGGGCATCGCTTCCTCGATTTGTAACGTCCAGTACATCGAACCAACGCAGAGAACCGTCTGACCAGGCCACTCAAGGACCCAAGTAGACCGCTCTTTTATGGGATAAGCAGCTATTGCCATAATCACCATCTCGCGGATACTTTTACGCATGTCTCCCTCTAACTCTAGGAGCCATTTTTCAACCTGACCCCTCGCTGCTGCGGTGGAAATAATGTCCATCAAATCGACCTCCTCCCCTTCTGCCGACTTCATCTTATTTACTTCGAGGTCAGAGTCAAACGCTAGCTTAGCTATGCCTTCAAAACACTTTTTCAAGTGAGGTTGAACGCTAGAAATGTAAATCATCTAATTGTGAATTTTATCTTTAGGGTTATTCCAGTCTTACCGAGTGGGATCTTTGGTTTCCGATAGTATTTCAAGGAGCTCATCATTGGAAAGGAAAAAGAACCTCGGGAAAAAGAGTCTCTTTTTCTCCAGATATTCATTCAGCCCTTTCTGGATCAGTTCCAGAAGCCCGAGGCTCTTTTTAAGCCGCTCTAACATCTTTTCTATTTCAAGGACGGAAAGAACTCGAGAATCAGAATCCACAGTCTTCATTATATCGCGCCAGGTTTTATCCACCGCGCTAAACCTCCGGCCTTCTTCAGGCATTTGCTGTTGTATATCAGGCGATGAAAAAATCGGTTCCAAGTACATCCAAGTTGCTTGAACCTTCAGCCACTGGTCTAAAATATCTTGAAGTAGATGCAGCTTTTCCTCCCAACGGCTAAAAAATTCCATTCTACAAAAATCTGTATCTCTAATTAAAAACAAAAAAAAACGTACAGAATTTTAGATTCGAAGGGTTTGATGTACGCAGAGTTTTTCATGGTCATCGTCCTCGTTATGTGGTCATCAAGCATCAGCTGGATCTCGTCTACACCAGCGATAACGAATGTATCAGAATCCTTGTATGGGTTAACGGTAAAACTCATATCGATCCAATCCTTCTGCATCTTCTCTAGATTCTTTTCAAGACTATTTTCCTTAGTAGCAGCTTCAGAGATGCTTTCAAATCTGGTTATGAAATTATCAAGTCCCAAATCCAGGACCTTACCAAGCGTAAGGTCAGCATCAACTTTTATAGGGATACCAACTATTTCCGAAATCTGCTCCCAGTGTCTCGCCTTCAAACCTGGATTTCCCAGGGTCATAATAACAGGCAAACGTTGCTTGAACTCGTCAATTTTTTCACGAACTGCGATAGCTAATTTTTTCGATCCTGGTTCGGAAAAACTTTTTTCAAGTTTATAAATGGTCCTGTAAGCGATCGCCACGTCACTATCGATATCCTCAGGCTGGTAAGTCCCGATTACCGCATTCATCCAGCGATCGTATTTGGTCAGAAATTCACATGCGCTGTCAAACAATTTTTTGAACGGCGTCATCCGATCTGCGATTTTTTTCCTCTCTGGATACTGCGTAGTTTCCCAACCGAAAGATAATTCTTCCTCATTAAACCGATCGATCTTCTCCATGGCGCCTATCAACTTATTTTCCAAATTCTGTGCCTTCTTTTGATACCGGTAAACCTCTTCTACGTCACTCCATTCCTGCAATTCTTCAACCTGCTTCGCGTACTGTGCCAATTCTTCACTAAACTTCTGATATTTCACTGTAAGATAATAAATGACACAAGAATCCAGTTGAAATGGAAACCAAACTCGATTACCTTTTAAGGCTTCCTGGAACTCAACGATTTTGAGTTCAGCGATATTTTTATGGTCTTCAAATATCTGCGGCATCTTGTTAAACCATTGAAAGGTCCTGTTGTTGTTCGTTATTTCGACAGAAGTGAGAAGCCAGTAGTCCGATAAGAATATAATGTAATCAATGATGTCCTTGAGCTTTCTCTCTACCTGAACAATCGTTACTCGTTCAGCCCTCCCCATAAACTCCTTCAGCTCCATCAGTGCTGCCGTATTAATCGGCTGGCTAAGTCCTCTGTCTGCGATTGCTTGCTGCTCCTGACTGACCCTGATGAGACCATGAAAGCGTTATCAAAAGCGGTAAATATCTTTCCGATCCCTATCGCACTTACGTAATACAAATTTTCTGGTAGTCAGTGACCATGCGATTTATCAAGGCATTTTTGAACCCGTTGACATTCCCTATTATCACGTCAAGACATTCTCTTCTAGAAACTTCGAATAGTCCCATAAAAATTGTAGGTTCGTGTGTCTCAGCGATTTTTAATGCCAATGCGTGATAATTAGCTATCTGTTTAGCGTATTCCGCGAAAGTTTTGGTGTCATCAGCCAAGAAGGCGTTTATTCTGTCTTGTTCTTCGTTGTTCAGAAGATGCTTGTATCTGAGCAAATCGAGTTGAAGTGAACCAATAGATTGCAATAGTATCAAGCAACACACCTTCGAAATTCTTCCATTTTTTCTTGTGGTTTCATCCGCTGTTTTTCTATCAACGCATGAATTTCTTGCTTGTAAATAGCAATTTGTAATGGAGATACTTTTGGCTAAACGAATCAAAAATCGATCGATCGATCAATTAACCATTTCAAAGTTTTGGTGTACTGATAGGACACATTAGTGCAAACCTTAAGAAAGGCGGGTGGGCCACTCCAGTCCAGATAAAGTTGCGTTTCGAGTCTTGGAAAGCCGGAGACTGCTTGGAGCATGGCGTCTAAAAGGCTTGAAAGTACTTCGACGAAATACTTACAGGATGGATCGAGCACACACTCACCATTTTTAACAGTTACTCTCAATATGAAAGTAGCGCAATTGACCTAATTAAATACGAATGCCTAGGTTGAGCTTTTTGGAACAATCACATTCTCAGTCACTTACATCAACCCCAAGGACATAGTCTATATAGGCGGACATTGTCTGCTTGCATATTGTAAGGAGCTGTGATTCCATAAGTTTGTAGACGCAGTCGTAAAATCTCTTGAATTTCTTCGCCTGAAGGGGACTGGGTATAATATTTTTCCTGTTATTCTGAAGGACACCGGAGATGTAAAATATGAATGTACGAATAATTAACTGACTGTGTTTTACCCACCACCAAAAAAATGTTCTGATTATCGCTAAACCATGAATACTTCAAGAAATCTCTCGCCCTTTCGATCTGCTGGGTCAAGGTCGTTTGGAAGGCGATCAAATCCCAACTTTCCTTGTGTCCCCTAATTACGTTCATGTCGATCAGGTGGTACCCGCTAATGAGGAGAGCGACACAAATTCAATCTCAAAAACCTTGTGAGCATTTCATTGTCCAAATTGTGATGACGATCACTTACACGTATTGATGAATCCAAATTTCAAGCATTTGCCGCATGCATAGATGTATCAGGTATAGATTTTTCTGAATAGTCAAATGTCGTTTTTGAAAATCTTTCGAATGTTCATCAGGAAATCCCTGGTACTCCAGTTGTTCTGGCGTTTTTATAGACTCCTAAAGATCAGGCTACTGATTAAATGCACAATGAATATTCCAGAAGGGTGATTCAAACCAACCTCTCCTTGACTTTCCTCCTGGTAAGGATCCTTCAATACGAATTCAACGGCGGATTTTTTCACCGCGGTTGTAAATTCCTCCTTAATTTCCTTGACCAGGTCAAACCAAAGGTCTTGAAACCTGTGTAGTCTATTAGGAATAAGTTCGATGATAGTTTTGAGCGTTTTATTTTCTATAGGGGTCACGTGTGTGGCGTCGATTCCATTTTTTATGTAGTAATAGTATCTGCCAACATCCCTATCGTTCTTCAGGTCGATTCCAAAATCCGGTATTACCGGTTTTACTATACTTCCTACAAAATATCTCCTGAACTCTTCCTTCGACAGCCTTTCTTTAGTTGATGAATTAATTCCAAGTAATTTTGATCTCTTCGCTGGCGATCGATGTTTAGAAATTTTCTCCATTTCCGAAATCGTGTGATCGCCTTTTCCAGCATGAGAAAAAAATTCCTTAGAAAAATTGCGATGCTCATTAATCGAGCTTTTTCTCAACGCATCAGATCCTGGGAATTTACACAACGTAGGCTTGGTGCTATCTGAAGGAAATTCAAACCATTGATAAGAGAGGGTAGTTTACCAAATGTTGATAACGTGTGAAAAAGAACATTTAATCATAAAATACCTGTAATTTCTGTCTGCATTGGAATACAAATCGTGGTTTCACTCACGCACCAAAACGACGAAATAATAATCTGACGTCAATTAATTTGGTTATCAAACCTTTACGTCATTTTTCAAAATCGGACAGATAAACATTCGATGATATTTTCCAAACAATCGAATTTGTTCAAAAATTATTTATAAATTTCCACAGATGTCGGTACCTACAAAAGATACTGGTATCGTCATCAATGGTTAACCAATCAAGCCGAAAATTTCAAACAAAAATAAACCTTCTACGTATCTGTCCATGGTAATTTTTTGGCTTCTGTAGAGTTTCAGGAGCCGACAGTAGATAAAAGTTTCCCTCAAGTTGGGTTACGAACCCTCGCAGCAAGAGAAGGGTTTTATTATCGACTGCTTCGAGGGCAGAAGGGAAAATTGTAGGGAATGCTGCTTCGATTACAACGCTGCCGAGAAGAATCCGAAAAAAATATATTGATCATTAATTATTTGAGTTTTTCAACGGGATAGTTTCTCAGATTATGTGCGAAGGATATTTTTAATTGCTTTAATGAAATAATATACAGAATACATTATATGTATGATATATATGTATATAATATGTATATGTCCGTATAATATTATATTATTAATAATATTAATATACATATATATATATGCATTGCACTGCAGTTTATGCGTGTCTTATTTTCTATATCACAATTCATATATTCATATCTCTCTTATATATATATATATAATATTACTCATTTTCATTCAGGTGTTCTTACCGTTTCTTTTCTGATTTTCTTTTCTATTTTTTTTTTGCTTTTTCTTTTTTAGTTATAAAATAGAATATTGTATAGATACTTTCAAATTTTATTACTATTTTATATTGTTTTTTTTGTCCTTTCCTTTTTGTCTTTTCTCGTTCTATTTTTCTTTCTTTCTTTTCTTCATTAGTTTTACATTATGGAATCTCGAGCAATGTATTAAAGTGAATATAATAATTGTATCAGTTTAACTTTGACACGGAACTTACAGCGAATCAGGCCACATTTAAAATTTACACGTATTTATGTATATATATATGATATATATAATATATATATATAAATATAAGGGTAAGCAGTATATAACATTACAATTTTACACACACGTGATATCGTTACCTCAAATTATATTTCCATGTTATCTATATATAATATTTATTCATTTTATTATATATTACGTATACTTTATTAGCTAATGTGATACTCTTTTTGCATTTATGTTGTTTATATATGTATATATGTATTGATACATATAATAATTAATTCGCTTATTCCAAGGACACACTGTTCGAGTATTTATTATCATGATTATTATTGATAATATATATGATCATTTTTTCGAATGATTTAAAATTCAAGTATAGATATAAATATATACTATAAATCACGATAGAAAGGACAATATACAACACGTATGTAGATAGTATAATACATTCATACCATATACTTATAATATGCATGCAATAGATTGTAAAAAGGAACATAATTCAAGTGAAGGGGGAAGAGATGATGATTTACGTAAATGAAAAGGAATATAACAAGCTATCATATCTACGTGTATATGATCCGATCCTAAATAATCATCACTATAGTAATATAAATGTTCTTTTACACATTACATAATAATATGATAGTTAATACATTATACACATATGCATATTATCTACGTATATATTATATTTGTATATATGTATATATATATATATATATTTAAATTGGACAGAGATAATGCAGAGCCGGTATGTTATATGTATTTTATACGCATATACATATAACTTAATGTGTAATCGTTCTAAGTTTAGTATTATTGTTATCATTATACCTAATTGATTGCGTATATGTAAATCATATACACGTTTTAGGTACACAGACATTATTTTATTTCCTCACGTTTTTCTTTTTCTCTCCTTTTTCTCTTTACTTGAATCGCTTTTTTTTCTCTTTCTTTGTTTTGTACATTCAATATATTTAATAAATGATTAGTGAAATAATCGATTCAATTCAATTTTGTCTTTTTTGTCCCTATAAATTTATACATATACGTCATTATGTATATTATATTTATATTATGTATTTATGTATAGCTCCAGCGATCGAAGGCACTGAATTATTTTATTATATATATTATATATAAATTATACCCATTTCGATTTCACATACCATGCACATTCTTTATTTTTTCATTTTCTTCCATTTTTTTTTTTCTCCTTTTCTCATCAACATTTATCAACTTTCTTGGACCTTCACGTTCATTATATCACCCATCTATTGTAAGTTACATATAGTTTTTTTATATATATATATAATATGTTTCACATTCTTCTGTTACCTAATTTTTTTTTTTTAATGTTTTTCTATTTATATTATTTCACGTTTTTTTATTTTTCTTTCCTCTTTCTTCTTTTATTATAAATACATATAAGAGTGTTCCAAATATTTATACAACGATAAGGGTGAGAATTTATTTATAATCGCTATTTATACAACACATTCGTCAGTCTCTCACTATTATGTCTTCCTTTTTTATTTCTGTTTTTTTATTTTTATTTTTTGTTTCCTTTATCAACATCGTTCATAAATTATTTCCAAGAACATTGTTATTCTTCTAATTTTTTAGTGTTATTTTGTTTATCATAGATATTTCTTTTCATTCTCTTTTTTTTTGCTTGCTTCTTCCCAACCTGAACAATTATAACAATTATTGATATGTTTTGAACTGTTCTCTACGTATACATAAAGTACATGTTTTTTTTGTTCTGTTTTACACGTAGTGATTACCATTATTATTATTAATATTATATCAACTACCGAATTATGTACTATCAATATTATCGTTATCATTATCACTATCATTAATATTATCATGATTATGATATGCTGTCGTTGACGTAAAGGATCAACAAGAAAAAAAAAAGAAAAGCCAAGGGCTCCTTCCTTCTACTGTGGTCTTATTTATGCATATAGTATTTGTCAGTATACATATGAATGTACAAATAATATGTACCCACTCATATTTTTCACATACCTTCAATTTTATTCACATGATTTTACCATTCATTTTTATTTCTTTATTCTGTTATTCAAATTTTCTTATCAATTATACATATATACTTTTTTGTAATTCATTACTGTAGGTATCAACATTCTATTGTTGCTACGTTATTGTGATTTATTGTTATTATTATTACTTCTTGTTGCTGTTGTAATTGTATTTGTTATTAATACATTACTTATTACTGTTACTGTTATTATTATTGTTATTGTTATTATTGTTATTACCATTATTATTATTAGGACAACTTTTAGGATTCAAAGATTCACTTCTATAACTATATTTCATACGTGTATTTGATAGATATAGTATATTGTTTCATTAAGATGAAAATTGTGATGTTTTTTTTTTCAACCTATTTTTTCTTAATCTTTAATTTCTTTCCTTGTCTTTTACAATGCTTTGATATTATAAAGGGGGAGGGGGGTATACCATGAACGCGAGAATCAAAAGGAAAAAAATAATAATATTGATTTAATTGGAAATTTAAAAAAAAAAAGAAAGAACGAAAAAAAAGTAAAATGAAAATAATGAAAAATAAAATAGGCAGCTGCCGAGATGTAGCCGTGTGGATGTAATAAATTGGCTATACTTTCTAATGACGCAATACTAGCCGCATTTATGGACCTGCTAGACATCGAATATTTAGCAATTTGCATCGAATGATGAATTTTTATGGTCATAATATGGGGGTCTGTGGAATAAAGAGACAAAGTATAAAAAAAAAAAAGTATAATTAAATTGACGTTATGTTGCATAGTGACGTAACAATTAATATGTTCGGCAGTGCCGCATCTAACTTTTATCTATATTGTTTTGATGTTGTTTTTTTTTTTTCTTTTTTGTGTGTGTATCAGCACGCACTCGAATAGCTCGTCAAATAATATTATATCATCATTTACTGTTTTGTTTTTTCTTTTTTTTTTTATCCATAAAATATGTATGTACAGTATATTAATAATGAGAACTAGTAGAAGTTCTATATGTTCATCTATTTATTTATTTATTTATTTATTGAATTTTTTTTTTCTGTATTACGAGATAATTATCACTGGAATTACGATATATATAATATACGTATATATATATATATGTATGTAGTAAAGGATGATCAATTATTTATGAACATTTGTATTCGAGATATTATTACACAACTAATACGTATAGATAATAATGTAATTCACGTATTGTGTAATATATGATATATATTTACATTTACGATTATTATTAAACATATACGACTAGACGTATAAATATATAATATATTATATTATTTGTTTTTTTTTCATGTATATGTATATATATATATATAGTTTCTCTCTTTCATTTTTCTCTTTTCATTAAATATGAAAATTGTCCTATATATGCGATGATTATATTTTCTATTAATAGGGTAAAGTGGCAGAGAACATTGTCTCGACTAATGGCGGAGGTGGAACGAGATCTTCTACTTTTAAATAAAAAATTCTCTGCAAACCCTGAACCGAAAGACTTCTTAGTTCCGGTAGCTTACCTAAAAGACGTGAAAAATAATGCGCCTTACGTTGTGCCTCGGCATTGTAAGTAACGTGATCCCTAAGCGACGCTATTATCTTCATCTGCAACTGTTCAACTCTGTGAGGTTCCTTGAGACCGTGACGTTCTGAAACAAAAGCCCCATAAAATGTAATTTTTTTATTTTTTGTTATCCTGTTTGATTCCGCTGGTTTTTCCCACCCGCAAACTCATCGGTGTTACCGGTAACGTATTTGAAAAAGTTCCTCTCCACCGCATCATCAAATAATGACTGAATTTCTCAAGT
Organism: Athalia cordata; assembly: GCA_963932425.1. Lineage (NCBI taxonomy): Eukaryota > Metazoa > Arthropoda > Insecta > Hymenoptera > Athaliidae > Athalia > Athalia cordata. The sequence continues at coordinate 28,527,118 of OZ010626.1, read as the reverse complement.
CACGCGATGTTGTGGTGCGGAGAATAGTATAGGTAGCATATAGGTAGGATATGTAGGATTCGAAATGGGTTTGAATAAAGCATTGCAGGCAATTGGAAATAGCGAGTCAATCAATCTGTCAGCGGTCAGTCCGATAATGGGGTATACGTACGCATCGATACATATATATATATAATTTTTTTCTTTCTCTTTCTGCTTTGTTCGTTTTTTGTTTTTCTTTTTATTCTACTCGGTTTCATATATATTCTCTTGAACACTCACCTGTGACGAGGGTGAGAGCGCATAGGCATGAGAAGGCGCTTATGTCGACATCTAGACTATGAAGACCCTGGCAAAAATCTAAAATACCATGTAACCAGTCACCAAAACTTCCAAGGCACTGGGCGCGCGCTAATACAACACCGTTGCAGAAGGTCAATTGTGTTGCGTCCGATTTTGTCCTGTACGCAAGTCGCAAAACGAATAGTTCGAGACTAGCCGATTGGAAGAGGAGCTCCTGAGGGAAAGAAAGCGGAGGAATAGTTTTTATTATTTGTACCTACGGTGTGTGAAACAGAAACTGAAAGGAAGAAGAAATGAATCGTTCGATATGTTTTAAAATCTCACCTGATCTTCTCTCGAAAGTTCCGTAAAACCAGGTATCTTGTCGGCAAAATTTCTTATAACATCTACCGAGGTTGTTAGAAGTCCGTAAAACTGTTGAATTTTTTCTGATTCAGTGACGGGTAATTCACCTGGTCCCGGTTCCCGGTATTGTGAATAATCCAGGTTGGCAAGATCCGGCGTAGTGTCCAAGTGAGCTCTGACCAGTGCGGTTATTAATGAAACCGGTGGACTTGGTGGTGATTCTTGAGGTGACTTTGGTTTTGAAGGAAGTCGTCCTCTGCGACCTTTGAGGTCGTCCGTTCTGACGACCTGATACCGAAAGGAAAAAATTTCTACGGTTAAAGAACCATCTCATCGGATAAACAATTCGCATCCTAATCACCGTTGATAATTATTTTTGTTCAGTTTGTTTATTAATTACCTCTTTAACCATCCCGACCATCAGGCACTTTTGGAATCTGCAAAACTGACACCTGTTCCTTCTTCGTTTATCAACCGGACATGCTTTTTCAGCAAGGCATACGTATTTCGAACCCTTTTGTACAGTTCGTTTGAAAAATCCTTTACAGCCTTCGCATGTACGAACTCCGTAGTGTTGGCAAGCTGCGGTGTCTCCACATACGGCACAAAGTTGGCTAGGACTCGGTGGTGCTCGTTCACCGGTTCCAGGACTCGCCGAACCAACGGAACCAGAACCACCCCGTGGTTTTGGTGACTCGTTACTACTACGTGGTTTAAATAAAGACAAAAAAAACAAATATGTACGTTGAATTTGTATATCACAAGAATCAATCAACCACTGATAACTCGAATAAGGAATTCAAAAGAAAAGAAATAAAAAATAAGCGACATACCTTGTAGATTCTGATCTCTGAAGTGGCAGACTCGCTCTTCCTTGTCTCGGTGTGACAGCTGCCGCGGTATGGAGATCAATTGGTACGTTTGTTGGCGGTGGTACCGGAGTCGTGGCAGCCGGACTGTATACCATTGGCATTGGCGAGTACTGAGGTTCCTGAGGAACGGGATTAGGCGTGGGAGTTTGTTCTTGTTGATAGTATCCCTGATGATGATGATGATGATGGTGATGATAGGATACCGCTGGATTATAATCGGTATACGGTTGGCTCGAGTATACCGGATTGTTGTAACAGTCCTCGTCCATCTTTATACCGAGACCTTGTAACTCCTGCCTCGTGTATCGCTGCACCGTGTAAGTCTCCTGGAAACTCGGAAGCGGAGTCGGACTGAAACCGACAAAGGAATATCTATCTCTGGACCATGGAACGATGTCATCGTATAATGAATCGCTCGACTTGACTCGACTCGAGTGCTGCACTTCTGGAGGTTAAAACCAGAATGCCGCAATGTTAATTCCTCATGAATCTCAATTTGCCGCAGCTAAAATTCTCATCATCTTTTCTCCGTTCATCACCTTATAAAACGATCTTAACATTATAACTTACGTTATATTTTAATACTGACCTTAATGAATCGGCCTGAACGTCTCCAGGGATAATTTGGGGTACGTGTGACGTTGAATTATGATTTTGGTTATCCGGAGTCGTATTTGTAGCGTGTGCAGTTGTATTGTGATGATGATGATGATTACCAAGTTGCAATTCTGGAAAGGGGTCAAGTTCCTCTGATAGGTGACCGGCGTCTATTGGGTCCGCGTACGGTGCCGTCAGAAGATCGGCAAAACTGCTACATCCGAAGGGGCTCTGAAAAGGACGATTTGTCAATTCGAATCTTAACCGATTCATCTCGAGAAAAGAAATAAGGAGAACCAAAAACACAATACAAAAAGAGGAAGAAAAAAAAAAACTATGTATTTCGCGGGACGTACTGTTCGGCACGATCGACTGGATGGTTTTGACGTGAGCGACAGCGGCTGTGGATCTGTCCCGCGCGTATATTCGGATATTGAAGACCAGTTGAATTAATTCGCTCCTAAAACCGACCGGTACAAATTGTATAGGCGTGTGCAGCAATCGCGATGGTGAACGTGACATTTCACAAGAGTTGATCGGGTCTGAGGTCCGCGCTAGTATGAAGAAATCTAGAATCGAATCGAATCAAATAGAATCGAACCGAATTCATCGTTTCATGTGTGGAGAAAATACCGGATCCGAATACTAGAATATCTACATGTTCCGAATCGATTAGAAGTCACGATTCTATATGACAACAGGAATCACCAGTGACAGTTATCGTTGACCAGCATCATCATCATGCAATCGAAAAAAATCTGCAAATTACAAGGTCGAGGAAAGAGATGCCGATCTTTTTGCACAACTTTGGTACCGCGGCTATCACAAATTCCTTTAGTATATTTTGTTATTATAATATTCGTCTGAACACAACGCAACGGGCTAAACGCGACTGAATGTTAGAAATGAAGAACGACCTCCAGATAGCCGATGAATATCAACACCCGTTCCGTACTTGGGGGCCTAGACTACAAAGTGAGCACCTGAGCAGAGGGCGGAGCTCCGAAAGACTCGGCGCAGAGACGACGTGGAAAAACACGCCCCCGAAAAAAAAAAAAAAAATGAGTGGACAGACCAAACTTCAACCCTTATCGGAGACCTTCAAGATTGTAAAAGATTTCTATCATGCGTGGAGGTTGTCGGAATACATCAGAAAATCTAAATTTAGGAAATAATCAAGGGCGAAGGGTTCTGTTCCCGATAATTGTTCCCCCCCCCCTCCCTCTCTAAATCAGGTGCATGAAAAGTAACATAAAAAATCGATGATGGAATCTATCGTTTTTTTGTCAATTGCATTTTGCTGAGACGCAGGATTCAGGGGAGGTGGAAAACGATCGGTTTCCGTTTCCTTCGGTAATTTCTCTCATCCTTTCAATTGTTTGCCAGTTGCCACCCCTCCCCCACCCCCGCCCAACAATATTGTGACAACGTATTTTATGGACAACGTTAGCTTGTAGCAAGTATAAGCGTTTTTCACTGACTAAGGATATTCAATTTGCGTCGCGGTGGTTCCGCTACTGGCTGACATTTCCCTCATCGCTCCCTCGGGATCCGGACAACTCCGTCTGCCGAGCCGTGACTGCTCATTCTCTTTACTCTATCATACGCCATTCGCCACCTCCGCCACTACGGCGACGGTTTCAACCCCCTCCCACCCCTTCAATAATTCATATTGTCCTCGATTGGATTTTTAGTGACCCGTTTACGCCCGATTATTATTGTTATTATTATTATTATCATTATCACGATGTTCATTACTATTATTATTATCATTAATATCACACAACGGGTAATTAGCTGATGGGGTGAAAAGAAAAAAAAACGGAGAGACGCAGAAATGAAATAACGGAATTTTTAGGGGGAGGAAAAAAAAATTCTAGACAATCTTCAAAGGGATTCTATAATTTTTTTTTGGTTTTCTTTTTTGTTTTTTACCTGTGTCTGCAGCAGGAGCATACTTGAAGCGACGGTAAATGCAGTTGTGGTCGTTGCGGCGGTCGTAGCACCTGGATGATTTTGTCTTTGACCAGGTTGTAGGGTAACAGGAGTATTTTCATTAACTGTATTAGGAACTGGTACGGTATTCGTTAATAATGTTGGAGGAACGGGAACGGAAACAGAAACAGGAACAGGGAGAGGAACTGCGTTGCAAAGAACTGCTTGAGTTTGTTGAACCGATTGGTCACACTCGATCCTACTTGGAACAGCAGATCCACTGTTACTGTTACTGTTGCTGTTTTCGCTGTCACCGGTTACCGGGGAATGCAGCTGCCCTGAAAGGAATAAATTTTTAATTTATGTAGCATACGAATTTGAAAAACTGTGAAATGAAATGAAAGAAAATTGAATGAATATACAAGAACAACCCACAGTATCTACAATAAACCGCCTGACTATCGTCCATCGTGGTCATTTCTCAAAATTAAATCCCTTTTGTTTCGTTTCTATTTTAACGAAAATTGATCACCACAATCTTCACTTCCACATGCGAAAAACAACTTTCATTTACACAATTTTGAAAATCCTGTGTTTTTTTGTGTACTTTATATATAAAATAACGAGAGATCGTTGTCACAAGGATAATGTAACGTAAAGTTTAGGGACCTCCAGTCGACTGGAGACCTAAGCCAACCATCCTGTCTAATATATAGAGGCGAGAAGACCCAAGGGAGGAGTGAAATCATTGGCATTTAAAATACTACCCCGTGTTCCGCACCCCACACTACACTAACACCCCATACTTTGACACTGGCTATGCAGAAGAAGCAGCAACAGCGGCTACGATTATTATACCGAGAATATCACCCCGCGAGTCTTCGGGCAGTGAAAAAAAAATTAAAAGAGAGTTGTCTTCAAGGGTTGGATAATTCAATTTTATTTGATGTTTCTTTTTTTTGTATATTATCGAAGAAAAACATGTACCTATATATATTACGAATGGAGGGAAGGAAGGAAGGAAGGAATTAGACGGGATTTCACAGTAGTAGAGGCGCAGTTGAGCATCAGGAAGTGGTAACAACAGTAAAAACGTTTTTAAACGCCCCTTGTCTATTGTAGCCCCATGATCATCATCGGTATGATTTAGTGCCTGAGTTCGGAATGAAAAAGAACCTGGAACAAGCAATCCTCCCGTAGGAAACTTGACACCGTATATTGTCCCCTAGGCCATAACTCGATAAAGATACGATCTCAGAAATCAGATCAGATAGTCACGGTTACGATCACATTCAATCCACTTATTATGATCTATAGGTAGGCAGGATTTCGAGTACGCGCTGTCCAGCGAATCTCTTCTTATTTTATATCATTTTATTTTTTTTCATCTCATTCATATATGAAGAATTACTAAAAACTGAATACATGATTCTACGAACTAATGACCATACGTGATATTCTTCAGACGAGACAAATCGTTATAGACTTGTTTATTTTATTTTATTTATTTTGCTTTCGAAACACGAAACCGATCTGGAATTCGACCACATCATTCCTCGCATTCCTCGCATAACTCTCATGACCATTAAATAATGTGCAAAGTTTCCATTTCATACATATGTATAATTGTATCAGTAAATTTTTACTTCGGAAATAAAAAGACAAGAAATATTCATGTATAGGGTCGATCCGACCAGACCCCCATATACACAATAAAATTCCGGTTGTACCGGCGCCACGCGTCACACCCACGGTGATCAAAGCCACGCCTCTTCACGTGCCATAAGTCTGCAGGTGAACCTTACGCGATACGTCGTATACGGATGGAAGTCGCACATAACATAAACGATATTTCTGTGTATAGATTTACACGTAGCTTAGCTTCTAGTAGGTACTTGTGAACTGTAAATTGCGCTTCCGATTCCAACGGCCTTCAACTTTCGGCGTATTTCGCTGCACTGCTCGTAGCGCGGAAACAATGTTCGAGCGAAATCGGTGCACAATTGATTCTGATAAAAACCGGATTCATCCCGGGCATGAAAAAATTTTGCGAAAAATTTTACCCCTCACAAAAAACCAGAAAACGAAAATTAGACCGGATGATCATTACGGTTGATGAATTCATCGTAACGATTATCAGCATCTTCCCACAATCTTGGGCAAAAACAGAGAACATACATAACAGCGCCGTTGAAGTTTGTCGGTTGAGTTTTTACACACGTTGTTTTTTTTTTTTTTCTCCTGTAATTGCTTGTCAGTGCGATCTCATGGCCTACATACATACATAGGTATATCTCTGGACGGGCAGAGCATCCGTATGCTACTTTGTAAGAAAAATATCTGCTACCATTCAAGGAACACATGTGGTTTTTCGACACGTCTTCATCGTATTATGCCGAGCTAATCTGAGGAGTTGAATTTAATTTATCCGATGACGATTACGTGTTCCCCAAAAAAAGAAATAAGAAGAATAACAAAAAAAAAAACCTTTGTTTTTTTCCATCGAATAAAAATATTGTCGCGCGTATAACAGAGATCATCAAACTTTTCCAAACACGTACATTATAAGATATGTGTTCATCCGACCGTTTCGAAAAATGAAAACGCAAAGTTAAAAGAAGAACTGAAAAATGCATAATAAATTTTATTTTTTTTAGTTAAACTTAGAGGACGTCAAGAACCCGTAAGCCGGATGCTCCCATACGATGGTTGACTGTTTCAGGTTCTTCTTCCTGGTTTATTAACTATGCAACCAATCAATCATCGTAGTAATTTAATGATCGCTATTGCGATTATTACCACATAACCTTATACCTCTAATGCATCTGCAATCGGCCTTCGACTGCATCAGTTGCATATCGGGAAGCATTTCCTATACTCATCTCATTATAATTATGACGTGTTAAAATGCAATTACCTCGTGGGAAAAAAAAAAATGAAATATTCAAATGGATAGATATTTTGACACCGATAGATATATATATACTTTTTTTACATGGTATAACGATGACGAAAATAATCACCGATCATCGTTCGAATAATTAGATATCGGTTATGAATGGTGATCTTGTATTGAATACCGATACCTATTCATATAGATCGATTTTATTTGTATCGATCTTTTGAATATATATCTGGGGTACCGGTAGTCACGTACGTATAATATTCATGTATAATTTGGGCGCATGCAGAGATTAATTGTCGATGATATCGGCAATACCGATCCGTTCTAAGATAAGAGAACTTAAAAACTTCGGCTTGATCAAACCACGCGGTACTACCTTATACTGTTGCCATACACATTGCGACTACCGTTCGAATTATTATTACGAAAGAATTATATCGATCGTATATAACATAGGCGTAGCTCCCGATTTCCGGTTTTCTATTGATCGGTTATGAACATATTAACGTGCATAAAAACCGCATTAAAAAGTTGAAACCTATAATATTAGGAAGAAGTCAAATCGTTCGGTGAATAAATATTAAATTTTGATTACCCTCATGACTACTGTATTAATCTCCTGTTCAAGGAAATCGGTAAGCATCGGGTTACAAGTATATACAAAATTCGAAATTTACCAAAATGAATAATTACATGTTTCGCGGTCCGAAATTCGTTACAGGTCGTTTCTAATCTCGAGAAATCAAAAAAAAAAAAAAATCAAAAAAATTTCATCGAGTTAAGATCCAAAAAAAAAGAAAAAATTATCAATGATAATACTGTAAGGTATTCAAGGAGCAGCAACTCATGTGGTTGTGATATGGATGTCAAGGATATTAGGAAGGCCTACGGGAATAGATTTCTTAATTAATTCGTATAGAGAATCTTGTCCACGCCCTTGGCATAATATCAAGGAGATCTACGAAAAAGGAAAAAGATATTACATATTTCACGAAAAACAAGAAGTGAAGAAAAAACAAATAATTCACAAACATAAACCATGCATACATACATATACACATATGTACGTACAAACCATGGAAAAATATCAGCAACAAGCCGTAGAAAAATTTTAGCCGAAAAAACAACGAAAAAAAAAGAAACTGGAATAAAAATCTCAATCAAAGGATCAGTTCGCAACTCGACTACATGCATGTACACTGTGTGTGTATATATTTTTATGTGTATGTACGTATTTTATATATACCTATATATAGATAAATATGTAGTTATAAATCTACATGCGATGTCCGATATATTAAAAGCGGGCACACCGTACGAGCGGGATGGGGGGAAGTAGGTCGACGAGAGTAAAATGTTGTCAGTCAAGTCTTCGGGCGCCGGGAGATAAACGGATTCGTGCATCGCAACCTATACACGAATTTATTACAGTATATATGTATGTACACATATTATGTTAGTACATACTTATGTATAACATATAGATTATATATATAGCTCAAATCATATTGAAAAGAAAAAACGGAGCAACATTAAAAAAAAAAAAAAGAAACAAAGATTAAAAAAAAAAGACATCATATATAAAAACGACAACCCTCGGCCGAATTGCGAAAGCCATCCGCAGGATCGATGGAATCAATTAGAAAAAAAAAAAAAAATGAAGCTACACAAGTATGATTTTTTTTTCTTTTTTTTTTTTTGTCACTGGTCGATTCACTACTTTCTGATTTGTCAGAAGTCTGTACACTGTATTGAGGCAATTACTGTTCGAGTTGTAAGAATTATCGAACGCGTGCGTTGCTGCACATATAGGTATATAACATTCGGTGCAATATGGACAGCTGGTGTTTTTTTCTTTTTTTTTTTTTTTTCTTTCAATTATTTATGCATGAACATCTGCGTGCCACACGCAATTTTTTTGTTTTTTATCTTCTTTTTTTTTTCGATACTGTATAAATATATTTGATTTATTTATTTATTTTTTATGTTATGTGCGGTTACACCGATCGAATTCAAAATTATATTGAGTGTGGACGGATGGATGGATAGATAGATTGATTGATTGATTGGTTGATTGATTGCCGGTCTTATACTCTCCTTATTCGATTCACCACCGCGTGGTTTATATACAACTCCCACGCTTCTGTATTATTGTATATATATATATATATTATTATACATATAAGAAAAACAGCTTATAATGCATTATTACATCGAGCATTGCCGGTACATTGACTCGAGAAGGGGGGAGGAAAAAAAAATAAGAAAAGAGTAGAAAAGAAATGAAACTAGTTTATAATATAGTTTATACTTCGAAACCGCGATCGATACGTATTATATATACGATCGACCGCTTAGAATTATAACTTAATATATATGTATAGATATTCAAGATATATATTAAGAGAAATTGAAGAAGACACAATAAAAGCTCATAGCCGGCGATCTGCATTATGAATATAGGTAGCGAGTGATCGAGAAAGGGTTTGACAGGGGTCCAAAGTTACAACGTGTGTCCTTATGAAGTTGCTCCTTCGATCGCCCCGATTGACCTTAGTATAAAACCGATCTATACCGTGGGAGCAGATGCTGCAGGTTAAACTCATTGTGCGCTTGAGCCATTCCATTTTGAAACAGATTCTTACTTGTTTTTTATCTACGTGTATATACAGATACTTTGTGTATACCGTGGAAACTATACACAGTACCTAACTTAGCGTCAACGTGTTGCCTACCAAAGCCATCCCAGGCATTGAAATCACCGAAGATTCAGACCGTGAGGCTTATACAGCCCGCGCTTTTAATCAGGATGAATTTTACTACGCTGTTAAGAAACACGAACGGATGTCGTTTACTACATCTTCAGCAAACAAAATTAATAAACTAAATAAATAAATAAATAAATAAATAAAACAGGCGCGAGATCAGAAAAATGAATTGAACATGTATACCTATACGTACGTTATTATAATTCGGACTACAATATTTCACTGCAGTGAAACTCATAAGCCGCCACTTTCGAATATCTTTCCAAAGAGATCTATTAATAGTCTTTTGTTTCTTTTTTGTTTTTTTGTTCTTTTTTTTACAGTGGGTGGTAACCGGTTACACGTTGAAATTGTTAACCAGATTGTCGAATTGATTTCGTAGAAAGAAAAAAAAAAGTCAAAAAAATTGAGAAGAAAAAAAAAATAAACAAACAAATAACTGTGTCAACTTCAATATAATTAAGTGTCTGACATCATACGTGTTTACACCCTTGATACACATTCGCTTGTTTGATTAGTTAATTTTTTTACCCTGAAACATGCTGCGCTGCAGATACAGATCGTATATGTGGTATATATGGATAGATTATTTATAAATATTGTAGGTTTTATTTTAAACGTGCAGTCAGATATATCCGACTATAGAGTCTTTCTTCAGACTTACGTATTACACACGCCTTTCCCCAACGCATTGATATGTAGGTAGCCAGCATATGTATATGTATATATATATACCTATATTTATAAGTAATACGTAAGATAGGCAGTACGGACGGATGATTAGTTGCCCATCCTCTCACTCTCAGCAGGGATTCCATGGAATAGGAATAGGATTCCGCACGGCGGCGGCGTATCTTCTATGTTGTACGAGTAAAATAGAATGCCCTTCGAATACTGATTTCCTTGTACATATTCCAGTTGAACATCTAAATTAAAATGGCAGTATCCATAGTTGTTCGAAACGAAATGAAGCAAGGAATAAAAAAATAAATAAAAACAAGATGGACACCGCATCCATCGATCACTAGATAAATTCCTATAGGTACGCGCGCTGCAAATATGTTCGTTGCGATGTGCAGACGACGTCGCCGTGCAGGACGACGACGATGATGCTGATGTTGATGTTGATAATGATGATGCTCTTGCCCCGTAGTGTCCGATGGGTATAAACTGTAGATGGGAACCAACGTATATACGCAAGTAGCAGCAAGTTGCGGCTATACAAGATGTGAGAAACGTTGGCCCCAATTAGCGGCTTTTGCTTGGCTTTGGTTCGGTTGGCTTTGGCTCGCGGCATGGCGCAGTCACCATGGCATGAGGGAAAGGATCTCCGACGGGGTCATCATCTCCTGCACACTAGGTATATATCGTACCCGTGCATATCACGCAGCGTAGTGGCGCGCGGTGGCCAATCCTTAGGTACCCATACCGTATATTTTCTCTATCGTTCAACGTTTTTTGCATTTTATACCGCGTATTGCATACATGCAATCGACTTGCTACAGCTGTGGTCATTCAACGCATCCATGGAGTGCAAAAATTAATCATTTCATCTCTATACTGATCATTACATCCTATAGGATACCTACTACGAGTGAATTCGTGGGTCGAAATGTATTAAACGTCGGCTGTCAGATTTTTTCAGTCAAATTTTTGATGAATTATTTTATACCACTTTGTTCATTGCGCATCGCTATCGTTACATTATATTGTATACATGGTGCAGGTCGTGCGAACCCAACGGCGGGGCAATTAACTGCGTATAACCCGTGCCGCAATAATGAGATCGGATTGGACGACACGCATGCGGCTATTATTACGTCAGACGAAAGAAAAAAAAAACAAAAAAAAGACAAAAAACTTTACTTGCGTAATACATATGGTGAGGGATTTTGAAAAAATTATAACAAAAATGATTATTCTATAAAAGAGAATCTTTAGATGAGATCTATCGATTGATGATAATATATGATTATTTATATGCCATTATTAGATTCATTTACGTAAATGCGATTAGTCTGTAATAATATAGAACTGGTTTTTTCGTTGATTTAACGTGATCTTCGGTCAAATATATGGAGATATATAAATATCGCAAGGTCGATCTTGAGATTCGCGTATCAAATTGGGATAAACTTGATTTATGAGTTTTGCAATTCTTGAACGTTCTTGAATCTTGATGAAGGAATACTTTACATGTTTAAATAACAAAAAAATGTACCGAAGAAACAGAATCCTCTCCGTACCTTTTCGCATTTTTATACGAAATAATTATCGACACGATCGGATTCATAGTTCCTTCGATGATGCGAATCTGTCACACATATCTTAAACAACTTGTGTTCATTAACCCCCTCTAATTATTGCACGCCGTTAAACCGCAGCAGCAGCAGCGGCACCATCAGCGTCAGCATGGTTAATTCTAATCTGCTTGGTCTCATAGTCGATTGCCTCGATTACCTGGATCGCCTCGCCTCGCCCCGCTACGGCGGTCGATTTCAGCTTGGTTTTATATTGGCCTAGCAGTCTCTCGTGTTCTCTTGCTTTCGACTGGTGAGGTGAACGAGGTCGACTGATCGATTTACGGGAGTTGCCAGCTCGGCGACGGCGATGGTATAGGCAGCGGCAATGATCCACGAATTTCATATAATAAAGATTCATCGATCGACGACAATTTTAAGGCGCCGCAATATTCGTAATTATATTACGATTGCATTATAAGCAAAATTTTCGCAACTATAAATGTAAAAGCATACGTATGTTATAATACCTTCGCGAAAGAAAGAAACCGCGTTCTCCGCATCTTCGGCACTTTACCGAACGTTACTCAATATAAAGATTCAATTTCGGGGCACCCGTATACGATGAGACCGATGAAGAGAGATACTGTAATCGAAAAAGAAAAACAAAAAAAATTTTTTTCTTTAAAAAAAATCAATGTAACAGAAATAAATTCGAAACTGTATATCGGAGGGAATTTAGAAACCCGTAATAGCTATAGTTCATAGTATACCACAAAGACGACGACCTTGATTCCTCCGAGCCGCAGAGACCGATTGTGAACCGTATAGAAGCAGATACGGAGACCCGATCACATCATCAGTATGCGGAGATGTGGGCGCGGAATGGACAGGGCAAACCAACTAACGTCACCTCAACGAGCTGAAGAAATTGTCTATGTACAACAATTATAGCGATTAGTTCGGAACTTGTGAAATATACAAAAATGAATCGTTCATTTTTTTCTCGTTTTTATCCGAAAACTCAACTTGGACAAATAGCTATCACACGCAATCCGACAGCGGATCACTTCTTACTTTTTTTTTTTTGTAATTCTTTTTCGTTTTCATTTTTTCATCTATTTTGTCAGGCTATTATTTTTCAGAGTGATCCACGCGATTCACATTCGAAGTAAGCGCTCCGCGTTCTTCGGTACATTTCGCCCCGTGCATACCAATGTCGTTTGGATATACAAAATTATAGACGGTCGTTAGCCGTCAACTGATCCGGTCTTCGGATTATAGGTAGAAACGGTGCAAATAAATCTAACGTAGCTCGCGGGAGAAATCGCAATGCGAATTTATGTATAATGTGTATGCGATTTACAACAACACTAAAAATTATCCCGGCCACTAGATATACCGAAACTCATCCTAGTCGCTACTGACCACCAAAATATATAAATCTGGTTGATGGCCTCCGGCTATCGAACTTTAATCTTGGTCACCGGTCGCATAAAACTTAGCGCGTACAGGCCACCCGCCTCCAGCTACCAAATTAATTGTAATCACGGGCCACCTCACTATTATATACTCAGCTGGCCACCGGCCACCAATTTAATCCGGGCCACCGGGGCCACCAAGAAATAATCCATGCCGTCCGCGACCTCCAGCGAGTATAAATTGAGCCCGCGCGTCCGCATTGCCGATCTCATGTCCGAAACAACTGTACCAAAATTTGGCCACCGAGGTAATCGGGGCCACCGCGGTCACAATGCTATAGTCCTGGCCGTTGACCTCTGCAGACTGCCATCATAGACCGCCCTGCCTTTTTGCTTTCATATTCAAATTTGGCCACCAACGTCTTGACCGTGGCAAACTCAGCAGGGCCACCAACGTGATCTTCTGACCATTAACCCCCGGCCACCGTCTGCAGTGATTATCTGTCATTCAGATCGTTAAATACGTGAAGATTATTTTGATCCATTCGAATGATTATCACGCGTATCATACGATGACGATTACCTTAGACATGTGAGACTGCGCAAAAGTGGAAGAAAATGAAAAAAAAAAAAAATCATGAATAATTATAACGATTGTCAGAGCACGATCAATTATGTCTGGAGTCTCCGTATACGTATACTGTATATATATACCTTTTACCAATACACAGTTGGTATATAAAGTTAAGCGTTATGTAAATACATTAACCACGAAGCTACCGGTCTAAGCCTTTAAGATTGCGGAAGATTTGACTCTCCGTAAACAAAATAATGCCATTAACCGCGTCTGTAATGATGATGGTATGTATAATGGTACGTATAATGGTAATTGAAAGAAAGTAGTCATTCATACTTGCACCGGCTCATAATGCGTATGTAACTATTATACGTATTTATAACCGATTATAATTACAAAGTGTAATTAATCATCTAACCGATCATTCAAATCGACGAATTATGATACACCTGCATTATAATATCGTTTGCATTGAAAAAGAGAAGAAAAAATTGGAGAAAAAAAAATGGAAAGAAAAAAACGACGACAGTGGTTGCCAAAATTGAATGGTATCATTGTCGGAGTAAATCGGTCGTTCTGTGGCAGTCCACACAACGGGTGGTACGCCTTCGAGTAATGGTATGTAATAACTTAAACCTCACCCACACTTTTATATCTATATAAATATATACGGGGTGCCCCTATAGGTATCGACTGTCGACTGTCCGGACAGGTTTTGACTTCTTGGGCATTCGCTCCTTGTGGATACAAGAGTTTTGATTGTGAGATGTTAGAATATACGTGTATATTGCACAGGTATATGTACATAAATGTGAAGCACACAGGCATGATAGTTGTGAGCCTCATGTACCGGATTTCGAATAAACGTTCATTCGAATTCCCTCGCGTTCCCTTGGAATAGGCAAATAGTTAGATATAAAATACAAACACACGTGCATGCATCTGAATACCTCACATACCAACAGACGATAATATAGTGAATAATTTCACGCATGCGCGGATATCTCGTGTCTATAGTCTGCAATTTCGCATTCAGGATAAAATTGACAATATGTGAATAATAATTATGAAATAACTGGTGAAACACGCCTGCACAGATACACATATATGTACACATATACCTGGGTATACTTCGTTATTATTGTTTCTTCCGGTGGAAATTTTTTTTATCTATTTTTCTAATAATATTTCGCAAATATTTTAAATAATTCGACGCCATACCGAAATTCGCACTCGTCATACGCGTCTACGTTATTCCTTCAATGAGAAACACTAAAAAAAAAAGAATTCGTTTTCATTATTAATTTGAAATTTAAAAAAAGAGAAGCTAACGCCATATGTGATATATACGTACAGATGATGTTAGCTCGATAATTTTCTGAAGGTCGCGATTTTCGGGTTCCGCTTACCATATCGCCTTGAAATGTCCGCCTAAAATTCTGCGCGGGTTTAAATTGCAATAAAATAAATAAATATTATAGCGATGTATACATAAATACGTACGTAGGTATACCCGCAAATCAAATCTCCTCCTCAAATTCGATCGCGATTCTTTTTTTTCCTTTCATTCTTTTTCTTGCTTTCTTCTGGTATCGGTAAAACGCAACGCGGCATATCTATGCTGCGCGAGAGCGATCGTAAGAGAGAATTGGTCATCGTTTCGGTTCGAGCAATAAATTGAACATTTTATCTTTATAATAAGCAAATTTACCATAATTCCAGAAGTCGTCGAAACGTATACCATGGAAACGGCTATATACGTTATATACATAATTAAATATATATACATATTATGGTATATAATATTGATACGTTGATAGTTTTATAAATTCTGAAATCCGTTATTTTTTTTAATCTGTGATCATATAGCGTCAGAATTGACCTCGTTTAAATCGAAATCGGTTAGTAAATAATAGTTTATAATCCTACATATAAATTGCTCAATCACTACGTGGCAAAATAATTAAATACAAAAATAAATTAACAATCGCCTCATTCTTGATCTTAACCCTCTGAAATTTCAATCGTTCGATGTACCCAACTGAAAGTACCTCATCCATCCGATTCTGAATGAATAATTGATGACTACATTCATATAGAATTAATTACAAAAATCTTATAATCAATTTTCCTACCCCTTCCCCAGTTTTAATAAACCTGAAATTTATGTCTTAATTAATTTTCCACTTCATCCTGCGAGCGTGAAAGGGTAAAAAGAGGGGGAGGGCCCGAATTTAACAACTACGTTGCTGTCTTCAAATTATCTTTAAGTGTTTTTTTTTTTTTTTTTTTTTTTAACATACACCTGCGAGCAATGTGTATGAACTATTGCTATACATGCCTATCCCAGAATTAGTGTACATAGTGTACAGTGTAATATTCTCGTAAAGCGGGGCGCGAGTAGAGATAGTTAGTCGAGAAAGTTTGGGAATAAAATAAACTTATAATATATATCTTCCCGAAGGCATATAGGTATATAGGTATGTAAGTATATAAATACATGGTCATGTATATACATATATGTGAATATAAAAGCGGTCGAACGATGTCTATTATATGAAGCCTACGTTCGTTTCAAAATATGCCGAACGAAATATGCCGCTGCTTCTGCTCAGAGTTGCAGGATGAAGATGATGATCGTCGGTGTATAGAATGAATTCCTATATACCCGTATGTACATACTTTACATACACGTTCGAATTATATGCAGAGAGCTTGTATAAGTTAGCGCGTGCGATATTCAAACGCCTACGCAACGACGATACGACGTGTATTTTAATCAATTTATCACCAACGATATTTATACATTATATATATATTCACATGTACATATCTATAGTCGGAAAACATGAGCAACCCATATCTTATCCCCTGTCTTATCCTATTCTCCACTGTCTTATCCCATTCTATCATCCATATCCTATTTTATCCTAACGATTTTATAACACTCGTCCTTGCCCGGAGGTTGCAAAATTTTCAGATCTTCAGGTAGGCATATAAGTGTATATCTATACGTATTTCGAAATCATCATCATCATCATCATATGGTGGAATTATAGCTGAAATGATAATTCCCTGATTTATGGATAATCCTCGACGTATACGACCGTGTGAAATATTGTATATACCGTCTGGATGCGATTATGAAAACCCGGAGCAAGTGTTTTTTTTTTTTTTTCTTATTTATTTTTCTTTTTTCTTCCACATGAATTATTGTTGAATTTTCTATTAAGAAAGAAAAAAAAGAAAAAAAAGTTACGTCTATGATTTGAAAAAAATTAAAGTGCGATACGAATATTTTATACACAGAGAAAATAAGATCGTTTTCGCCAACCGTGAATTTCTAATATCCCCTTTAGGTTGACCTTGTTCGTTCCCCTCGCGCTACCCCCCTTAAAAACGACTTCCCTGACCTGGTGTGCCACCCACGCCTGCACCCTCAGCTACGTCACACTAGCGTCGGTGACGTCACGGTAATGCCGCAGTTCCGTTTATCGATCTCTGTAGTTTAAAGGGTGGAGATATACGTATTCGTACACCAGCTGGCGATGGCGAAATCGAGACAGGTGGTGATCATTATACCTTCCGAAACTATACAGTCGCTGAAAATCTCCTGGCTAATATTAAAAATCATCCCATTTCCGTATAATAGTTATACGA
This sequence comes from Athalia cordata, assembly GCA_963932425.1. NCBI lineage: Eukaryota > Metazoa > Arthropoda > Insecta > Hymenoptera > Athaliidae > Athalia > Athalia cordata. The sequence goes on along the minus strand of OZ010626.1, from coordinate 28,509,516 downwards.
TTTTCTTTCTTTCATTTTTTTCACCGTTATCGAATGCCCTCTGCACATGTCGTCGCGTAGCAAAAAAAAAACAACCAAGTATAACCGAATCTGAGACAATCGTAAATTATTATTCTCGAATATCGATCGAATAAAATATTCTAATCAATAATTCATTCCAATTATTTCGATCCAATTATGATTAGGAATATTGCCAGTAGTTAGTCTCGAATCTAATTTAAAATTATTCTTGGATTTTCCGCCCTTGTTTTGTGCGGCTCACGTATATAGATGTAAAAAAGGTGAAAAAGAAATCTCCGTCGATCCAATGTATGTATAGTGGATTGTGTGTAAAATAGATTTTATACTATAATTATCTGAATAAAATTTGACAAATAATGACGTCACGATTTTGCCAAAGTTACCGATTATTATCTCCGATCGATTCACGGTCTCCGCACTCCCCATTCGCGTGTGATAACCGATCAAAATTCAAAAACGTGAACTTATTTCAAACGATGAAAGTCATTCAATTATCCGCAGTCCAATACCGATCATCTAAATAATATCAACTATTATCATACCGATCATCGTTATAATCAAAGGGTAAATCGGATCGCTTCCTTTCGGCATCGATAAATAATATTTTACGATCTCAACGATCGATCGATCGATCGATCGACCCTTCAGATAATGACTCTATATACACGAAACACCGTATAATTCGATATTTGGAAGTACGTTTTGTGTACCCTAGATGATGTTATCATAATTTTGATCGGTTTAAAATAGAGAAATTTTCGTTGGTGTATTAAAAGCTAGCAGGGACTGTATAAGGTGGATATCTATGAGGCACGAGAAACGTGTAATTTATTTCCAACCTCTCGGCGACGTGCCGTTCCCATAATCCAAAGATCTCTTCAGGTTCTCTTAGAGGTCTGGCCGTTCTATGGGCGACAGGCAAAACCAAGGCGTACAATTATCCTATAGTTTCACGTGTAAAGGAGAAATAATATCGCACGCGATTAACACGATCCGAAATTATTATTACATGTTAGTATATATGTTTGTATTTCAAAACTGTTACGTATATTACCTATTATACGCGAAAAATTTGGAATTGTTTGTGTTTTTCTTATTCGATAATCAAAATGGTTTGAACAGAATATCTTTACGGTGTATGCGATTCTCAATGAGATTACCGAAAGAACGTATTTTCGAAAAATCTAAATCGACCTGATCATCGCGTGGGTTTTTGTTTTAAATGACCGCGTGGCAAACGCTGTCTGCATGAATGTAGATAGGTAAGCACATGTGGTGTCGATTACTATTGGTTCTATACGCTCTCGATGATCGGTACTCACCAGAATTATGATCGTTTTTTGTTTTGTCTTTACTTCCTGAAACACCTGCTCCGTAAAATCTCACTGGGGATGAACCCCATAGTAATCGAGACACAGACACGTGGAAACATGGAAAAAAAATTCCATCCTATCCGCTGCAGATTCCTAAAGCTTTTTCAAAAGCTTTTTCTTTCCCGTCCGTCCATTAATCGTCGATCAGTGTCGCGATCGTTGATTTTATTGTTTATATATTCGCATCACCACCACCAGCACTGGAGTTTACGGTCACATCGGTCTTTGAGGTTTTTTGATACCTCGCGGTAAGGGTATCGCTGCAACCTTGTGATCGGAAAATCCACGGAGTGTAATCTAAAATCCCGCATCCCGTCATAGAGCGAGTTCTAGTCGGTGGTTGGTTGAGTGACTGACTGACTGACTGCCTGGTTGCTGGTAGCTGGAGATCGTGACGGCGTATGTTCGATGGACGCCTGAAATAGCGGCGTCCTTGGCGTCGTCGTGACGTCTTAGGGCGTCGGGTCGATGCCGGCGGGGGCGGAAAGAAATGACGTCAACAAGAGTATGACGCTCCACATAACCGTCACGTGCTCAAAAGACGCGCGAGGGGTGCACGGCGACGACGCCGAGCCGCGACGCCGACGCCAACGCCGAAACCGACGCCGAACCCGAACCCGAAGCCAATATATGCCTGCTGGCAATCGAGAACCCAGAACTGCCTGGCGAGTCGATATATAGATTCAAAATCCGAACCGCGCGACGTATCCGCTATTCCGATATCGTTAAAAAATAAAAACTGACGATATTCCTGACTCGGAAGGAAAGATAAAAAAAATTTCAAGACAATGCAATTAGAAAATTCTTTGCTTTCGATGATTTTCATTTTTGCGACGTAGCAAAATACGACATACACCAAAAAGTACTACTACATAGCGACTTCAACGAATCATAATTTCCGTCGCGATTCAATATTAGATCGAGGCGTCGTACTATGTCGGCACCGAGCCAGCAGATGAGCTGTCAAGACGCTATAAACACGGTTTGAATTTTTACCAATCACGTTGACCCTTTGTAACCGAATGATATTGCTCATGCGTTAAAATTTTCTTTGTTTTTATTCATTTTTTCACTACTAATTTGACGATATACGCGAAGAAGATGTTCATAATTCGTACACGGTTCGATCGCGGGCTTGAAAAATCGGCAATCGCGCGGGCCGGAAGGCGGAAGAATTGAGGATAGAAAAGTGAGGAAAAAAAGATAGAAAAAGAAAAAGAAATAAAAAAAAAAAGGAATACAAGTCTTTGTAATGGAGAATTAGTGGCAGTCGCGGATCGCGACGTACGCGCGCGGTCCTTTCCGATGTATATATTTATAGTTTGTTAAGAGAAAACAATGCAGTTGGCCTGTAGGAAGTCGCTACTATTCGATCACTCCGGCACGTCTTTAGAACATCTTTTAGAACACTAAAAGTGTATAACATCAGGTGCAGCCGAGTGCCGATCGCGTATAGGCCGCAGCTGCACGACAATCTTCTGCACTGTATGTCGAACGATGTTACCTAAACTAAAAAAAAAAAGATACGCACGTACTGTAGTACGTTCGACGATCCAAGAGGTTATGCAACTAATTACCGATCATTCGAATCCAGAAGGAGAGGAATTCAAGTTGACGAACTTTTTGAATATACGGTCAAATTGTAAGATCATAATAGTTGTGACGTCGATATCAAGCCACATCAAATTTTGTCGATTTATACATTTCTTAACAGATTTTTGATCGATTAAAGTGACTTCGAGGTTATGTGCGGTAATATAATTACCGCATAATGGAGTAGTATATGCGATTGTGTCGATGGTGGAAATAGCTTAGGTTCTAAAATAGATACGGGCAACTGTCGAAAATAGGTTTAACCCACTTGTGGTTCCGAAATGTACCTATGGGCTGCAAAACTCATACATATATGTATATATATACCTCAGGACCCAGTGCGACAAGAAATGATGGTGTGAAATATTTATAACCATAAATTAAACGACCATCATTCCCATAATTATAGAATCCTAGATTAAAGCGTAAAATTGTTAATGATAAACGCATAAGCCGTGAAAATAATTGAATTCAGAATATCCAACCGAACCATAATAATCGGTTGGTAACCATTGATCTCTGGTGCAGAATGAGATAAAATTAACGTATCATGGGGCCCAGAGATCTTACACTAAGAAAATCGAGGGTCGGAGTTTCATGATGTTATTGTCAAAATTTTGACACGATGATATACAATTACTGATTTCACAGAGTATCACCGTTATATATATATACCTATAGAACTAACGTTTGGAACATCTGCTAATAATAAAATCTGCGCAAGCGATCATCAGCAAAACTCTTTTTTCTAATACACACTATTATACGTAGTATATATGCATGTGATATAGACGATGAAGATGTAATTCCAGCGACGTTCGTATTCGACTGTCTAAAACTTAAAAAATCACCTACTGAAAATCCTTATAACTCAGACGTTGAACAGACGTGATATAAAAACAAAAAAACAAAAAAGCCAAATGTTGGTAATTCGAAGACCTTGCGTAACGCATCATATGTGGTACATGCGAATCCCATCTGCATGGTTGCTAATTATATTTCATTCAAATTTGACGCCGAACTGTTTCATACGGGATCGAAACCATGATTCTGTTAAAGCTTTTACGTTGTGCCTCGTATATGATCATAGGCTAGTGTGCGCGACGCTCTTCGCTATTTGTCTTCTATTAGCTGGAGAGTGGCGATAACCATTCCTATTTCTTACCCGGTGGGTGAGGAACAAGAACCAATAGACGATCGGTATTCCCTCCGCGATTTACGCAACTAAACGCAATTGGCTGAAGCCTTTGCACTTAGCCGAGAGAGAGGGACCCGGAGGCGACCCCCTTGTACTACTTGCACTGCATCGAACATCCGTCCATCGTTATAACAGATGCATTCTGCATTGTTAATCGACGCACACATACGCCTTGTACGTACCTCCCACAGGACATGTTAGCGATACGAACTCAAATTATGGATCATGTACGATACAGGTATTTTACATTATGGGAACGATGCACGGATGAAAATTGGAAAACAATTAACCAGAATGGAAAAAGAAACTGCAGTCTTGTTTCTTTTTTATTTGAGTAATTAATTTTTTTGTATACCGATCAACTTACACTTATTCCTTATATCGCGACGCTGTCCGACGGATTGTTCGAACGATTCCAAATTTCTATGGTGATTGTCGTTGTTATTTGTGTCCGCAGGGGCCAAGGCGATCGCCGAGGCGACGGACGTGACCGACGCGGGAGGGCGTGTTTCGTTTAAATGTCTATTAGCTTGTTGAGCCAGGTATAGTCCGCGTAAATGCACGTGGTGCGCAGACCCTGCGTTACAGCTGGGTGTCGTAGTCTCCGTAATCCCGGCGCTCTCGACAGTACGCATTGCACAGTAACCGCAGATTATCACAAAAAAACTTTTCCTTCATCCGTGGTTCTTTGATAGCGTTACGACTATATTCGACCGACTACCATCCCCGAGCAGCCGGACGCCGGTCCGGGGCCGGGGCGAATTTTTAAATCGGGTCGACAGTCGGATGTGAAGAAAATTTAAGCTCCTCGAAATCGAGGGAACATCAGATCCTGGCCGTGGATTCAGGCCGTGGAGGAGACCATCTCTTCATCCTTACAACTAGTCAATGAATTGTCAAATTTTTGTACTGTACAAACGTGGACACTTGTAATTTAATTACAATCAACTTTGGAGAAACACTGTTTTTTTTTTCTTTTTTTAAACAATTACAAAGTACAATCTCCTCTGGTTCGAAAACACGTCAGCCAAGTTTTCTTGTCGTCCATCTAACGATTTATCATTGATGTAATTTTCATTCTCATGATCGGTAGACCCAAACGTGCATTTCCTCGATTTTGTATACCGATGACGTTTTTTTTTGTCGTATAAACACGTAACACTGACACTTTAAAATCTTAGACAGTCAACAGGTTGCAGTTTGGCGTGTATATGGTTTCCGACGGTAACGCGCAATCGACAATTTGAAAAAATGTCATCGACGATCGCGCGTGATTCAAAATCACTTTCCGCGATCTTCACTTTTCGTCGATTCTTTCAGTCTGTATGTTCTCTCAAACCTTCGGCAGCGGTTACATTCCGCGGCGATACCACACGTTAGCACCACGTGTATATCGTGAACTGTGTCTATAATTTTTATTTTTATTTTTTTTCTTATTTTCTCAGTGAAAACTCTCACTTTTATTTTCTTCTTTATTTTTATTTTTTTTAATTTTTTTATACGCCACTAAAAAATCCTCGATCACTCGGTTCAACGCGATTCACGACGAGTATAAAAGGTATATTCGGACGAACGGTCGCGGGGTTTTCACACGAGGGTGGCAACGGGTTCTGGTTATCAATATTCTTTTTTATTCATAATTCAGAAGGGATGTACGAGCGGTAAATTTTTCTAGATAAATGAATATGTTCATGTCTCAACGTTACAAATTCTCGACATCCAAAAAGCAAAAATTGTTGTACAGTACTCGTCGTCGTCGTCCGCTCTAAAAGCCGGCCACCACGTAACTGACTCCGGGCATCGCGGTGTTGCCCGCTATATTAAAACCGTACTGTGTGTAGCCTGGCGAACGGCACTTCGGTGACGTCACTGGATACGTCACGTCTCCCGCGGGCCGGATCGATGGACCACGGCCGGGGCGCTTCCACTCGCTGATCGCCCCGGCGCTTGTGACGCGTTCTCGATTGCGTCACAGGTTGCTACGTCACACAGGAGAGAGACGAAAACTCTCGTATACCAGACCATTATACGTGTACCTTTACCAGCCCCGGCAATGCGGGGGGCGATAAAGAGAGAGAAAGAGAGTGAGAGAGTGAGAGAAAAATGTACACGCGCTTGTCTTCAGGACTTCACGAGGGCAATATTAACGTCGGACTTTCCGTTGCGTTGTCTTGGTCCGGGACATCCCAGTGATCGGGGTGTCGAAAGGGGTTCATTCATAAGCTACTCTATACTCTTCATACGATCAGACCCACCTCGCAAGCCCGGGAGCCAGAAGCCCGTAGGCTACAGCACGTGGCTGCCCCTGCCTACCCAAGGGGTCAAACCGAGGACGCCCGGCGGCCCCGGCTTCCTGAGACCCCACGCAACTTATCAGAGAAAACGGCATCCCACAGGGTTGGTTGGCACGTGCCACCACCGTCCCTACTCCTCCATGATTTTCCTCGTCAACGGCTATGGCTGTTGTGCAATATAGTTCGTAATCGATTACTTTGATTTTATTTTCTTTCGGGAGTGCGATTACGTTTGGGGTTTTATGCAGTGCAGGTGACGATTATATGATCACCGTACGAGGTGTTGGATCTTTTTTTCTTTTTTTTTTGTTATTGTGATTTTCCGTACGGAAAGATGATTATTATCAAAGAGGTGTAGGTACCTATACTACCCACGCGGTAACTTTTCAGCAGACCTGGTGTCACCTGAACCCCCTTAAATTTCCATACTGACGTCACACAAACTTTCTCGAGATTCCTCCCTCCGCCTTTATCCTCCGTCGTTTTATCATCGAGTGGAAAATTTTATTTTATTCTTGATCTGCGTCACGCATCTCAACAAAATTGTACATGTATATATATATATACTCACCCGTGGGGTGAGATAACGGGAAGATGAATATATCAAGTTGTGTAATTATTTTACGTTTGGGGTAGAAACGCGGGTATAGCTGCGCGGAGACATGTACAAGTAGAGGTCATGTAACGATCCGGCTGCTGACGGTTGCAACCATTAGGCGGCTCCTTACGTTTTGACAAATTTTTTATTACCATCATTATCGTAATTATTTTATTCATTCATCTCTTACTCATTTCATTTAATTGTTTTTTTTTTTTTTTTTTTTTTTCCTTTTTTCATCAGAACTAATGACCAAACCTTGCCAAACCGCATGCAATAAGGGTGCGGAAAAGAAACTATCTACAGATGTTATGTATAGTTGTTTTAGTTTGTCTCAGTTCAGCGCATCGTTTAAATCTTGGCAAGAGAAGATAAAATGCCTTCGTTCGATAGACGAAAAAAAGAGGCTAGAATCCGTTCTACCTGACTAATCTAACAATAGCATAAACCGCGCGACGGGACTATTGCGTGTCTAAAATGCTGCGGGAGACTTCCTATGAGATCGTAAACAGTTCTCTGGCACAAAACTCTTGAAAAAAAAAGGAAATTTTTAGGAGGGAACATAAAAATACAAAAATCAATCAGATTTCTCGATCGATCGATCGAGACGACGGATATCGGGCGAATCGGTATTAAATTTTTGAGAAAGGATCTTATTCAACTCAAACATACGATACGTTTTTCATTATCTCAAAATGACGTTAACACGCGCGGTGGATCGCTTAATACCTTCCCCCTAATAAATGTAATTGACGATCACGTAATTGCTGTGATTACGAGATTCACGTAACTGACATAAAATAAACAAAATAAAAAATAAAATAAAAATCATTACCGCGTTATTCTCACCACGATCATCGTTACGATCATCGTGATAGCAACAACCTCAATCTCCACTTCCTGTTCCTGGCTACAATAGTAATAAGAATAATTTGTTAATGATAATTTATTTTTGAAACACCGATCGTTTGAAAGAAAAAAAGAAAAAACAAATCGATTCAACTGCAGATAACGACCGATCTGGAAAACCGAGATCGCGAACGAGTTCAAATTTGAGACAACGACGATCTCATTATCATCGTCAACATGATCATCCCGATCGTCACATGCGAGGCTGCACACCTGCTACCATCGAGAACCGGTCTTTGATCGGTAAACCAGGAAGGGACTGGCCGAGGGCGCCTGGTTTGCTTGCGCAACGATCCCCTGGATGTGTAGGTTGAGTTTGCATACGTAAATGGGAGGACATGTCCCTCGTGGTACCCAGGATTCAATATGATCAAAAAAAATTCCATATCGTGATTGAAGTGAAAAATAAAAAATTGTGAAGAAAAAAAAATCGGCTTTGAGTAAAATTTGAGGAAACTAACAAACTACGTTGAAGCTGCGGGGATATTTAATGGTAATCGGTTTGAATTTTGATCAAACATTTTGCTATCCTGGTCCTTCAAATTTACGATCAAACCGAAGACCGAGTATTTTTTTTCTCATATTTCTTTTTTTTCTCATACCGATTATCGGTGGGTGCGGCTTCGTCGCACAAATTTTGGTGATTCGCGTCAGTCTGGCTTATCAATATCCACTATTTCAACCTCATCCTGACTTCCCAGACGATTTTATTATTCCATAAGTCCTCTTATTCATCGAATCGGTGAATATCTAATGTCTTATATGAATTCGAAAAGACGGAAGAAACAAACGACAAAAAAACATATGCACATCAGCGTAAAAGTTTGAACGTTTGATCGATTGATTTTTATTTATGTACCAGATCAATATTCCGGAAGATTATAAGATAGTCATTTTAATTTTTCGTATAAAATATTCGAAATAATCGTTAAAACACCAATCGTTCCCTTTCCACGTTCCATGTGCGGGTAGTTTTCCAATTTTATTTATGTTATTTTCATAATTCTTTTTGCGGATGATTGTATGTCGATAATAAATAAATAAGTAGGAGGAGATTGTAACGGGCGTTGGGTTAACACTACCGAGCGGAATACCGATGCGAAGTGACCGTCCATTAACGAAGAAATTGAAAGTATCTGGTAATAAAATAAATTAGGCAGACACGTATACGTGTTTCACATTATCTGTGTGGGTCGACTACTCCTATTCAACCGATTATGTAAGTTCACCATCTCCGTGGGATTCGTTTCTTCTTTTTTTATTTTATTTTTTAAATAAAAATCCTTATCCCCATGATCGGATGTTCAGTTACCATACAAAATCGATATTACATTATAGTGAATATTAAACGGGAATGAATTTCGAAGGTCGAAAATCAAGCAATCCGTTTCCATGGGTAAATCGAATCAAGGTTTCCAGTTTGCAAAAAGAGAAAAAAAAATCAGAATCTTCAAAATTTATCGCTGACAAAATTTTTTCTCAACTATGATAAGTATAAACTGAGGTGTTGAAAATAATGACGTTTCAAAAAATTCACACGATACCAAAAATTTTTACCGATCTCTACAACCCCTTCAGATCGAGGATCAATTTATTACGATCATCGATTTTTGAAATTATTTCTCTCGCTTATACCTGAGTGTTTAAAAAAAAATATTCGTCACATTCGATCGTCGAATAGGTAAAATTTAACAAGCATTTTAATGGTCAAATTATTATAACTATTCGCCACGTATATAATATTGCGCGTATAAGTCTATTAGAATGAGTCTGAGTGACGCACGAATGCGATAATTTAATAAGAAACAAAAAAAAAAGAAGAAAACAGAAAAACAAAAAACAAAAAACTTAAAAAAAATATGTACAAGGAAAAAGACCACCGGTCGACACGGAAGTTGATTTAAAAAATAAAAAAACATTAACAAAATTTGATAAATAAATAAATAAACCAATAATAAATAGTTTAAAAATACATGATTCCGTCGATGATTCGCTCGCCCATCCGGCTCGCGTATCGAAAAAAAATCTCTCGTTAGAGATATGGTTCTAAAATGGAAACTGCTGCACCCTAACCAGACTATACGTCTTACCGATCTCAAGAGTGGAACTTTGAATAAGAATAATGTCGAACCATTTGCGGTTTTGTTTGTAGGTATATAAGTAGAGACGGTATATAACTAGGAACAGACATCTAGGCGGAAGATGCAAAGCAAAAGGTTCTAACCGAGAAAATAATTGAACATGCTGTCATTCCGAAATAGGTATGACGATTCATTCCACGGTGCCGGTTCTCTAGTTCTAGTGCCGTGCCGGTTAGCCAACCTGCAACACAGTTACAAATGAATGATTATTAGATACTATATGGTATATAAAGCTCGACCAAATGTTAGGTATAGTCATCCCGATATCGAAGCACTGCAAGGATGTCTGGAAATCTGCGATCGGTATGCGGGTTTGAACAGCACCAGGGTGATCGTATTAGAAATCGTTATTTAAAACTAATGAAAAATATAATAAAAATAATCAAAATATGTAAACCCAAGAAAAAAAAAAAATACGTGCGGAGGTGGCCTCAAAAATCTTCTCCATCTTCGTCCTTGTTTTTGATTTGTTTCATTTAATTTTCTAGTTTTCTGAAATAAGTAATAAAAAATTGAAAAAGAAAAAAAAAGAAATTAAAAAAATCTTACGGAATCCTGGTCTACGTGATTATGCCTGACATCGATATCTGGTACTATAGTGTTCGAAATGACCACCGGTTGTGTTCAAGGATAGGTAGAAATTATATAGATTTTACCGGTGTCTGCGCGCCAGGATATCGTATATGTGGTTTAACTTGATACTTGTGCAGTGCTCCCAGTTATAAACGTATACTACTATATATATATATATATAAACATCAAATGCAAATTCGTTCAGGATTTATACTGGATGATAGAGCAATGCTAATTATAAATCTAGTCCTTGGCATACCAGTCGATGTTTCACATTAAAAAAAAGAAACAGGAATAAAATCGATAACTGAAAAGAAACCAAAAAAGAAAGAAGAAAAATCAAGATGAAGATGAAGATGAGGATGAAAAACAAAAAAGATACACGCACAAAAATAAAGGAGAGGAAAAACAGTCTCATCCTCGTCGCGCGCTGACTCGGCACACCGATCGATCGAAGAAGCCGATCGTTGTGCAAGTCGAAAAATTTGCCTGTGCGATCAATAGCTAATCCGCATTCGACGATCCATTTTAAACTGGAAAAAAGTCTTCTTAAAAAAACAAATTTTCAAGCTCGTTTCGAGAATAACTATCGAATCGCTACACCTGTGTGCAGTTGATGAAGACGTTTCGAAGATGTAAGTAACATATATTGATATATACATGCAATTTCGATAATTTAATAAACCCGTCTCTTTTTAATGTCACCGAAAATTTCTCGTACAGCACAAATGACGTATCGAACCAAGAATGAAATAAAAGAAACAAAATTGATAATAAAAAACGAAAATTAAAAAGAGGTGCGACAATGGGGTCAAAAATTACACTCATAAATATATTTAACGATCGTTAAGATTCTATAATTAGACCAGTAAGTGTAGTGAACGATCGTTTTTTTCTTTTTCTTTTAAAGTTTGTTTTTTCTTGATTGGTACACAAAAAAAAATGAAAGAAAAAAAAAAAGAATCAGTAAAAAGATGGGATTGTGATGCGACATTATTTCGCACTTTCGTGACAACACCTATTTAATAACAAGCGCGTGCTGGCTATCAATTATGAAACGAATGTGTATGAATAGAAAAAAAAAGAATAATAATAATAAGAACATTTTAACAAGCAAAAATATATTAAAAAAAAAAAAAGAATTGTTAGAAAAAATAGAAGAAGAAGAGGAAGATGTAGAATAACCAGAATCTTTTATAATGTTTAAAAATTGTTTACGCTATGAGTGTAACATAACTGCGAAATACCGCGTCAGCAGCGCGTATAATCGCAGATTAGTGACTAGATGAGGGTACTTGTGTATGTGGTGTACCGTACCCGTGTAGTATACGCTGCGTGTGAAAGGGAAAGCCGAATGCCCGCGGCGGTCTTCAGCCTCTTGCGGGCGCTTTGTTCGCCTACGTTCGATCCTCCGCGATGACTTTCAACCTCCGACCACCTCTTTCTCGCACTGAAACTGATCAAACTTTGCATTATAATCCACTCCCCTGTGTTCACCATCTTTTGTTATTATCAATGTTTAGAAGAAACTTAGCTTCTCGCACCCTCTTCGAGAAATCCTGCATGTGTCCTGGATGAATACGGCCGATGAAGATCGTGGCCGAAATCAACGTACCTAGGTGTGCGTTAAAATTGGAGAATCATTAAAACTATCTTATAATATTCAGCTTTCCAAAAAATCATTGATATCTCTTTCAATTAGTGAACGGAGATTGTATAGTTTAAAATATCTAGGTAAACTTAAACTTCGTGTATATAATAATATGGTGGGTTTTAAAGTAAGTATAAGGTGAAATTGAACGTATATATAATAGTGCCACCATGCGAACTCTGACACCAATTCAAAACCTTCTAAGGTATTAGAATCGTGCAGCACTACAAACTGCAGGATTTGCGTGTCGTTCATCAGGTCAGGTGAATAATTCTGAAAACTCACTACATTTATTAGCGATTTTAATTCCTGTAACAAAAAAAAACAAAAAATTAAACGAAGAAAAAAATAATGCGACTTCATTCAGATAAATCATTTATCATACAGCGACACATGAGTGTCTGTCATATTTGATAGACTCTATAATAAACATCAGCCAATAATTCGATTAGCTTCTAATTTGTATAATAAAATTTTGAAGAATCCACTTGTCGAAAATTCATTATACCTTGGATTTTATTTTTATTTTTACGACGTTATGATCACCTTAGTTCTGATATACATAAAATTAGGTAACATTTTAATACTAATCATAAGTCCATCGTAAGCAATCTATGTCCATATGTCCATCACGTTTCAGATAGTCCGTATTTGTATATAAGAGTCTTCACGCAAGTTTATAATTTATATACAACACGTCTTTTAGTATATATCAATACAAATTCGAGAGATCAGATAGAGTGTCTTACTTTTGGCAATTAATTAACTATTCAGCCTCCGACTCCTTCGTATGTTCCCCCAGGGTAGAAATTCTCGCACTGCCCACGGTGGCCAGCTAAGCCCGGCTCAACTTGGTTCGGCTTTCCGTTTGCGACAACGTTGACTGGATATCCTTTTTTTTTTTATCTTTTTTTTTTATTTTTAAACTACTCGAACTCTATTTGCAGTGAGAACAGTACGTTAGAAAAAAAAACTTACAATTTTTTCTATTTTTTTTATTCGATTTTTCTTTCTTCTGTTTCGTTTTTTCTTTTCTTCCGATTCATTTATCCGTTGCCGTAACCCTGCAGGAGCCGGTTCCTGAACAAAACAAACACAAAAAACAGTGGAATAAAAAAGTCGAACATTGCAGAAGATTGATAAAAGCATAAATGGTATCGATCAGATATGGCGGTGATAAACCGAAAACAGTTATGCATAGATATGTACAGTCAACTTTCTGTTGCAACAAATACATCGATTGTTTTAAACGGGATCACGAATACCCAGGGGCCTAACAATTACGGTGGGTGGTGTACTTCGGATAGACAAAAAAAAAAAGACACGTATGATTTTTTCCCCCTTCCCTTTTTTGTCATTGAATTTCAACGATTAACGCGATTGAACGGGTCCCTATAAGGATCAGTGGGCATTCTCAGCACCGCGTAATTAATTTCGTGTTCAAAAATTTGCAAAAAAAAAAAATACTAGAGTTATAACGTTAACAATATGAAAGCTTTTGAGTTAGTTACTATCATCTCGATGATATAATTCAAATTCTGAGTTCCTCTTTGTCGTAATTCGTCCTGTATAGGTACACCAGGTTTATTCCTTATTAGCATAAGGACGTGACGTTAAAACGGGGGGACAATGTTAACCAGTGCAATAAGGTATAAGTAGATATATACATATATATAGTACAGGGTATATATAAGTCCTCAGTTGCAATGAACGTAAAACGTTACACGTCGCTTAAAGTTGCGCGTTTGTCGTCCCTTTGGGATAAACTCCCGAAGAAATTCATACGGCCGCTTCCGCGTTGCTATGCTGATTCGGTTATTGTCCTGTCCACAGCTCCATATTACTCCCCTACCATTACATAGCAGTACAGCTTTTACATACTGAAATAGCTTCTGCAAAATCTGCTATAATATGCCCCGTACATGTCCATGACGGTGATAATTTTCAAGTACTTATAATTGACTGTACGAAATTTTTCAAAAACTCATAGTGGCAGGTGAATAATAAAATTTATCCGTAACAATGACGTAACAAAAATTTGACGACTGATTTTTTTTTTTTTTTTTACAAATATAAATTCCAACGTTGAACGATCGTTATAGATATAGTATAATATAAGAATGCGTAGATACGAATAAATTTCAAGTATTATGTCTGTAGAATATGCAGAACTTCGAGCAGACGTAGGTACCTATATCTATGTGTCTAAGATAGGTATATAGGTATAGGTACAAGTACACGTTTAGTCGCACCTCGATAATATAATATTTACAATTGTGGGCACGCAGAGATCCGCTCCACATAAGTATTGTATGTTAATAGGTACCGAAGTCTAAATATTCATTGTATATTGCACTATTACGAGATAGTATCTTTTAGTCTACAACTATAGCTAAACTTCAAGTATGAAAGTCGCTTATCCAAAGATATATACGTACACTGTACGTATATACGTACGGTATATAATAAGAAGCCGCGAAACCCGATACTCACAATTCTTCAAGAAAATATGACTCTAAATCATCCTAGTCTCGACACCGCGCGCACGGTGTAATTCCTAAGGTATAGTACAAGCTATAGGGATGATATTGCCGCCGTTTCACCCGCGCACTATACCGCGAACACCACCTAGTTCAACCGTAGCACTGTATAGAATCATGCAGAACTACCGAAGAAGAAAATACAAGACTTTACGGGGAAAGTTCACATAGGTATATAGTCAATCTTCACGCACATATTATCTGAGACGTTATTCATTTATTTTATACCTTATTTTATTTCGTTTTTTTATTATTATTATTATTCTTATTTTATCATCACGGATATTATTTACACCTCCGTATTAAAGTGCAGTACCTAAGAAGAAGAAAGAGGTATGTTATACCAGGTAACAACAACAACGGCAACAACATCCACAACAATAACACTGTATATAACCGATGATGAGATTAGACAAAATATATATTTTTTTTTTTCTGTTTCTCAGTGGTAAAATCGTATATACCGTGAACTCTCGCGATTATATGACGTGCCGATGCAATTATAGATCGCTTTTATAGATCTCTTCAAACTCCCTATAGCGCTCGCCCCCATGTCGAATCGATGCGTCGATCAATTTTGATTGAAAAACAATAATAATATTACGTTATATCACCTGAATTTCTAGAAACTCTTCCCCATTCGGATCACAGCGAGGTTATAAATTAAATGTATAAAAAATACATATACATTTATATGTGTAGTTCTTTTAAACGTGGCAACAGGTCATCATCTACCTTGTTACTTTGGTAAAAACAGGGAAAAAAAACAAACAATTTCATGGAGTTTTGATAACGATCTATGAGAGATGAAAATAATTTTATTTTCCCACCTGCACCTGCAATCAGCTGATCCTGGTAACAAGATAAGGTATTAGAATATGATTATTATTATTATTATCATTATTGTTGTGTTTCTTTTTTAGTTTTCCTGTTACTTAAGAATACTTAACCACTTCTCGTGTCCAAGTTAAAGCAGATTGTTGGTTATTACTTGCACATTAGCTAACCAGTTTGGTACGTGCGGCTCGTAACTCGTAAGCTTTGGTATACCCGCAATGTGTGGGGGGATGATGATCATCAGCAACAGCTTTGGTATGGTAGTAGCGGCTATGTGGACGAAGCAAAAGCAGAAGTAGCAACAGCAGCGGCAGAAGCAGCAGCAGCTCATCACCTATGCAAATTATACAGTAATGTAGCGCTCCGAGAATCGAGACATGTGCAGCATATAAGAGATGCATACACATATGTATAGTACCTGGGAGATACACCTATGTATACATATATATCCTATCTATAAAGTCTTATGTTGCACGAAAAGAGTCACCACGAATTCATTACCCACGATCTTTGCTCGCCTTATCCCCCGCCCCCATCACCTCCCCCTTTGCACTGCACTGACTTTAAAGACGACGATCTAAGTTAAGATCAAGACTTATCGTTAGTTAGTATTTTATATTACGTAGAAAATATAACCAACCGCAATTCAGACCGCAAACAATTTATGGTATATAACGTGTATGTGCAGTGTAATGACTGCACTTGTTGAACCGATGGACAAGATCTGAGTCCGTATAATATTCGGTGTAAACTTTCCGTGTCGAAATTCCGGAAAACTATAACTAATAATGGTAGTAAACGCCGATCAAGATACTCGATGCAAAAGTATTTCGATCAGATAAAAATGAAGATAAATAATTGATGCGTACGAAAAAGTGGGATCCATTTATACGGATGGTCCATAATGTGATAGAATCCGGTCTGGTATACGTACGCCGGGTTGGGTTGATTGTGAATCGCTTCGCGGCGAAGCTCGTTTGGACAACTTTTCGTAGCCGGCCCATCTACACGAAAAAGTTGTCCAAACGCGCGCTTGTCCGCGAAGCGATCCAGAATCAACCTAACCGGCCATACATAGGTATAGTCAGGCTATAATCCAGGACGGGAATGCGGGATGTGCGCGCGGGTATAAAATATCGTAGAGTTGTCATTATAACATAAGCGTCGGTGTGTAATTGCATCTGTTACAATCGACGATTAGGAATTGTAGTAAAGGATCATATAGACGGATAGATAGGCGATGAGGATAAACGTTCGTGTCAGTGCAGGTACCTAACCTGGGAGTCTTTTAAGAGCAGGTTAAAAGTATCGAAGGTACAGTAGGTATGTATAGTACGGTTGCGCGGACTGTTCACTCTTCATCGTTAGAATCCACATATAAGAGTGGATAGGTATAAGAGTTTGTGAACAGTGTAAGGAATATATACGCGGCGTATTCCCGCACCTTCGCACGACGTCGTTTCGCCGTAAGATCCTGTTCGGTATGAGGGCGGGGAGATACCGAGAGACTGAAACTATAAGACTAAGACTAAGACTAAGGACTGTAAGAGCTTTGAGAAAGAACGCTGCGCCAGCTAGTAAGTAAACCCAGATGATGAAGAGGAAGAAGAAGAAGTAGGAGAAGAAGAAGGAGAAAAAGGATAAGGAGGTGGAGGTGGAGGTGGAATAGCGGTGGGTGAGCCGACCTCTGACCCTAAGGGGCGCGGGGACCTTGCCTCGCTGGCATGGCATGGCGAACTACAGCGTAGCGGCATAAACTATCGTGCAGCCCGGTCGAATAGCCCGCCTTTCACTTCGAAGACACACACATATAGTTGGGTCCGATGTTAGCCAGGTAGTAGGTTGGTACCGAGTGAGTGAGCCGAGCCCGTCGTCGCGCGGACCCCATAGACGTAGGGAAAACTCCTCTACATACGTTCGAAGAGGATCGCCATATTACGCATGTATATGTCATAACCAAAATCAAATTTCACATCTACGTACCTCTCGCGAATCGATTCGATCCGATTCGATCTCTTGATCTCGATCAAGGACTTTCTTACCGATCCATGCAACGACTCCTCGTGACATATAAGCTGTGCGAATTGCACTTGTTGAAATGTTTGGATTCCAGGCAAAGGATCGTCAATTTTTATCCTTTTCAAATTCTAATGACTCCCGACAGTTTTGTCATTTAATAAAAATTCACGTGATATCGTTTCGACGGTTATTCTACGTCAATGGTGTTCGCTAAGCGCACCAGTATGGCAGGTTATACCTTGCGGGAGTGCCGAGCGTGCGATATTACGATATTACATAGCAAATCTCCATGCGTCCTGGAGACAGTTTTAACATCTCGCTTGAGCTCTAGGCTCCGATGCCCTCAAGTTTTGACCCGGCCGATCTCAGGGGGTCTGAATACAGGAAAGAAAAAAAAAGAATCGACGTTATCCAAGGACTTGGGTCTTCAATTTTAACACTGCGATGATATGTTTTTATTGAGCTGTTCGATTTCAACGCGAGCTGTCCAATCCGTCTTAAATGGGAATAAAAAGAAAACAGAAAAAAAGAATGCCTGTACGAATGTTTCGGGGTGATGACAAAAGGTCATCATGCGCAATTCGTGTAAACGTAGTTTAGTTATTATATACGGTTGCTTTAGTTGTCATGTTGACGTCCCTGATTAAATGTGTACCATTAATAACGATCTGTATCACAAAACAATTCTTCGATACAGCCGCTATGGTTATGACAATGACGTCAACGATGACGAGATATACGATAACCGCGCGATCGGTTCAGTCAAGTAGTGGTTAGTCCTTTGTCCTTGTCAACCGATCGCGTTATACCATAAAGACTGCTAATCGGCGAACCCGGATTATGGAAAGAAATTCCACATTATTAATACAGGAATGTATGTATCTATATAGGTACACGCATCAATTACCGGATCGTTAAGATTCGATCGATCAAAATCTCGATTCTAACGATACGCCAAAAGGCAGTGACAAAAGGACTGCATAAGTGCAATTATACAAAAGAACAAAAAAAAAAGAAGAAAAGTATCAACACCAACGATTTACAGATGCTAAAACGTGGAAGAGGAAGAGCTTTAAAAGGTGACTTTGTGCGACCCCACGACCCGTTGGTTGGTCTTACGTAACCCGGGTATAGAGTATCGGGTCGCGCCGATTTCCGATAGTGCTGCACAAGCCATCTATATATGTATATTTGCAGTACACATTTATATATATATATATGTATATCCATACAGGTTATGTACCCTATACGATGAGGTGGTCCGCATAGTTAGCTATCATTACGTATCTGTGTAGTGTATATAAACCTGTATAAGAAGGGAGGTATTTCGAAAGTGTGGGACGAACTCCGGGACGAATGTTTCTAATCGTGGCGGTATGGGGATACACATAAGTATAATATCTACATATATATATACGTACCGGTATATAGCGTTCTACAGCACATGGCAGGCGTATATACGAGTTTTGAACTACTCGACACGGAGCACAAAACCGCCAAGAGTGTTGCCTATGAACTACATAATGATATTATATTATTTTCCTGCATAATCACGAGATGTATAAAACGTGTATCCTCAGGGGCCGTTATATCTTGGATTATACTATATGCATACGTATATATATGTATAAATATAAATATATATATATATATATATATATATATCGATACGTACACACTTTGAACTATGGCGAAGGGATCGCGCGTCGCTTCGGAGTAACGTCAAGAGATCATTGCAACTGTTCGTCATATGTATACAGATATACATATATATGCACACCTATATACGCAGCACCTTTATCCAATGGATGTATATTAAAATATAACGCATACACATCGTACGGTCTACATACAAAACAAAACATCTTGCGGTATAATAAGTTGCACCGTTCGATCTCACTCGCATTATAACATTAAGAAGACAATAGCAGCGTAGGCGAAACTCTTCGCGTTCTGCGTTGTCGAATCGAAGTAAAAATGTCCACCTGATCGGAAATAATAAGAAAAAAAAAAAAAGGAAACAGAAAAAAAGATATTTAAATTATGAGAACAAATAAATTACTAGAATGAAAAAAAAAAAAGAAAAAGCTCCGAACGCGAACGATTCTTTACTCCTAAACTCTCCTTCGATCAGCGACTCGCACTACCACCACCACTACCAACAGCAGCAGCAGCAGCAGCAGGTTGCTGTCTCTCCAGTCGTGTGTAACATTTATTATATTTAATGTATATACGTACATATATACATATAAATATTACACATCATATGCATTATACTTGTAGAGATCCGAAGCCGCTAGTGGTTCAGGAGAGACCTACTCGAACACGTTCTTTCTCTGGTATCGGGCGTCACTTCCCGGGGCATACGGGCGATTAAATACCACTACACGCGGATAAGGGGGAACTTATAAAAGGGAGATGGGGGAAAGAGGTGAAACGATTCTACGCGCCGGTGCATATTGCGAAATTCTCGGTAAGGAGTTAAGATTTTACAGGAGAGTGTGAACATAGAGTCAGTTGGGTCTCTGTCCGCGCGGGACTGGATATAATTCCCTAACTATACCTATTCCTGAATATGATCCCGCGGCGAGAGCTCCCGCATTTGTATAAATGTCGCTTTTATGGGGTTATACACGGGGAGGTCACGCCATGTTCGTTCGATTTTTACCCAAGCTTTTACACCTGGATATAATTGAAATTTGATGTTACGAGAGAGAATGATTTGAGGAAAGCGAAAGAAAACGAATAAAAGAAATTCTTTGAAGCTCAGCGCCCGCGATGACGGGGATCGGGACTTGGAATGCGAGGACTCGAGTGTTGCAGAGGTGTCGAAGCATTTCTGAGCGCACCCACCTTCGTAGTATTATGTTTTGTAGTCGCATAGAAAGACTAGAAACCATAAGCTCGTGTTCGCATCGCCGACCTGCGACGACACGGTCCCGAGCCCCTGAGGTACCCCAGGGATCGAGAGAGCATTATAAAGCCGCTTCGAGACCGATCACGATAAAGAAACAATCGAACTTAGGGTATACGCCCACGATCTTCTATAAACCGTTTGAACATTCAATTGTGTCGTTCATTTTAGCAGATAAGAAAATATAGGTACACTACGATGAGCACAGGCGGTTCGATCTATACTTAATATTGAACTATATAGGTACGTACATATATACTTGAATTCAAATTATATACAACGGTCACACGAGTGTAAACGTTACGATATTTTGCGACGATTAAAAATATTGAGAACGTCAATTCCATTAATTTTATTTCAAAGTTATATGTAGGTGCGCAGGTGATGATCGGATACAACAAACGAAAATAGATAAATGATTAAAGTAACGCGAACGCGTATATAAAACCGATAATCATTTCCTCTACGTGACCCGAGGTCGTAGAAGGTATAAGAGAGGAGGGGAAAAAAGAAACAGAAAAAGAAAGACAAAGATAGAGGCACCGCGATTAAATCCAGGACTATGCGGAGAGCCTTGTAATAACTTCGGATTAAGATTAACACTACGAGCTAGAAATGGATTTACAAGCGCCAAAGAAAACCTGTGGATTGATTTCTTCTCTATTTACACATGTATCTGTATTCTTTTTTTCCCTATATACTTAGCTCGTTAGAATTTCCGCACTTCTTTGGCACCGCCATACGTGCATTTGCAAATTTTTTGAATAAAATTCTAGCACTTTCTCGATTTAATCGCTCGCGCATCTGTACCATATGAATATGACATCTGTACATTGATCATGGGTTCTCGGAAAGTTGGTTTTATTATATGGGTTATAACCACAATACCAGTCTCTAGTGTGGCGTATGTACGCGAGAAGGAATTGAACCCGGGACTAGAGAGCGTGACCTCAAGACGTGGGCGCGAGCACAAACGCGCGGTACCCAATCAATTTGATTGTCCTCAACGAAAGAGCATATTATATACAAACACACCTACGACGAGGTTTGTCCGATCCCGTATAATAATATGCATAATATTTATGGTAATTTGCACGCATTCAAGAATTCTAATTAGTTCCAACTTAACCCCGTAAAGACCGGCTGATAAAACAGTCTTCAATTTGTCCAGGTTATCAAAGATTTTGACAAAAATTTCGAAGATCAAACTAGATAGAGACGAAAAAAAAAAAACACACACATTTTTCTTCGACCTACGTTCCCATCGATAAAATGTGTGTTTCTGTTGTACTCGGCGCACCTTCGGCATAAGCGATCGACGTTAATTTTCGCTTTAAGCTGTTGCAGGGTGAGGTGAAGAGTCGCTTAAAGGTATGTGTATAAGATGTATAATAATGACGTAATTAAAAAGCTCGCAGCGGTTACCACGAACAGCTCTTCGCTGAGTTCTTAACAATCTCTTCTCTCCATTCCTCGCTCGCTCAACTCCTCAGGTAACCTTTGGTCCTCCCGTGTCGATTATCGTCGTGACACGCCCGACCTCGGATTTGGCGCCTGTCTTGCGCGCTTTCGACAGCCATCCAAGCTGAGCTCTTCTTCTTCTTCTTCCTCGTTTGTTTTTTGTCTTTTTCATTTTTTTTTTTCCCCTGCAGCATCTCAAACACGAGACGACAACGACGACGATGATGATCAGAAATGCAGAATTTAAATTCTACAACTGTAAATAAATACCCGCAGTTGATCGTCACATCTTTTATTTTTCTGTTTCTCCATCCGATACGATGGGACGAAAATTTTTTTAATTCACCACCGATATGTAGATGATATTGTGGTAGATATGCGAAGTGCTGCTGGTATCTTTTTATTAGGGGCCTAAATCAAGTGGTGTATAATGTTCTTCTTTAGTTTCGCGTTCTCTTCCGCGTATATATAGAATACTTTCGCATCAATTCGCCTTAAGAGTTGAATACGCGGTCGTGTCTCAACGATAGAAAGACAATCGAATCGCAATCATCGTAGGGTACGTACTTCTTATACCATTGAAATAATGATGATTTGCATTATTCAAAGCACGAGCAAATCGAGGTGTAGGTATGGTACCTACAATATAGTGTATATACCTGTACGTATAATGTACACGGTGCAGCAGCAGCAGATCAACGAAGAGAAACGTAGAACGGCAATAAACGCGTTTTCTATGGGAATCAATGCACATATACCCGTACAAACTGTATAATAATATATGAATTTCACCAGGACCTTAAGAAAGAAAAAAGGAAGAAGAAAAAGACGTTAAGAAATATATTTAAAATAAAATAACTGAATAACTCACCGTATCTCATTTTGTTATCAGAGTATATTAGACATATTATCTGCACAGTTGCAATTTGTCTTCAAGAATCTCGCTTTGAGATCACATTGCGTAATTTTAACTCGTATATATATAAGACTATATATAGGTATGTCTATGGCATGAATTGTTCCATAATAGAATAGGTGTACGGGTATATAATAAAATTATATAGGAATCACAACTGCAATATGGGGCATAGAGAATTGATTTCATATTAAATTGCGTATGGAAAACCTCCAGCAACTGCCAGTGCACTGCACGCCGAAGTATTATTTATATTATTATTATTATTATTTTTTCTCCCATCCTCATTCTCACTCTTCTCCGGTTGTTCACTCTCAAATATCACAAAGGATTTTGAATCAACATCATTCTCCGCAACATCTATAACTACGTAAAAGTTGGATATTGTAAATAAATTCGTTAATTTTCAAGTATTATTTATTAATTATTATCGTTGTGAAATAACAAAAATGAGGTAAAACAATATCAACATTACTAACAGGACAAACCCCTCTTTCTTAAAGTTAATTGCATTAATTGTTGGAAGTTTTTAATTTTCCAAGAACGATACAAACTGAGTAAGTTTATAAAGCTGATCTTCTGTAAGATTGGTATGAGGCATGGATTGTTCTTTGTCTATTCTCTTCGGTTCCACCATATCCCCGTCTATTATCCAACCCTTTTCAACAGCGGCTGATTGAGCGTCGGTAACTGAGAGACCAGTCATGGTAGCTAAGGTCGTTAAAGTTAGCGACGAATAAGCTTCAGATATCAAATTTATCGCTCTATCTCTGACGCTAACTGAAAAAAAAATATTATGGCGTTGTTCGCTTTGTCTTTATTTGAAATTTTCAGGATTAAGCACCTTTAAGCGCGTTCATTATGCTGCTTATATCTTCGCTCCATTCCACGTTTAACGCGGTGTGAACTGCCGCCCAATCTCGTTGCCACATTCGTTGTCCCACTAACCAAACTTGCTGAAGTTCCGTACTAAATGATTTTACATTTGCAGGTATTCGTTTCCAAAGAAATTTTGCATTGCAGCTGTTTAAGAATTTATTTATTAGCTTGTTCTCTAATTTTTTGTTTTCAATTAGAGAAATTAAATTTTGAACACTTACAGGTCATTTTGATAAAGATATACGGCTAATAGTTGAGTGTAAGTCTGAGCAGTTGCTCCACCCCCGGGCGCCTGGAATTTTTACATTTTGTAGGACCAGTATAAAAAAATAAAGGTATGCTCGATGGATAAAACAGACGAATGATTCCACATTGCGGAGAATTTTAGAAGCACTCAGACTGAAATACCAGCGGAGCAACGATGAATGGTTACAATCCTAACTAAATAGCATATTAAAAACACAACTTACTAATAAATACTTATTAGATTACGTATTTAAACTAATAAATTGATTTTCATAATTTTTTCTGAAATTAATTTCAGCATATTCATCTTTTTTGTATTTCTTCAAAAAATTTCAGGTTAGAATTAGATTGTCAGCATTCACTAAACCAAATAAAATATTAGTATATAAAAATATTTTCACTCAAACCTCCAGCTCTGCCTTTTCCAACTCAAGCAACAATTTTCCAACTTCCTCCAAAACCATGATCGTTAATTAAGGTTGAACTAATATTTTTGGGTAAATCAATCGTATTTTGGCCCGACGCTGGAATGCAATCCGTCTCTGACAGCTTGGCCCATGCGCAAGAAGCAGGCTTCGGATATTTTCGAAACTGTGTGAACTGTTCGAATGCTTCTCGACTGTTTTCGGTCGGTAACACTCTTCGTTCTCCGACCTGTGGCTATAAGTCTAAACAGACAAAATCTCTTTTGTAGACACACGATAAATCAGCCCTTGGTATTTCCTCCTCTAAATTTGTTCTGTTTCCCTTGTTTTTTTCTTTCAAGTTTTTCTTTTCAAATTCAAATGTTTATTTTCAGGGCAAGTCTCGAGACCCCAATCGTCATTTGTCTTACCGTTAACTCCATTTTCTACTTTTCAGTTTCTGCTTACCGCATCGGTTCCTTCAGTTCAACCACTACGATACAAAAACAGAGTTCAATAAATTTCCAAGCGAAGCCGAAGGTCATAAATTAACCCGACAAAACATCCCATCACCCCATTCTTACACCCTTCACACGTTACTGGGAATAGGTTTTGTTTCTTTTGGCTGAAATATGGATACATATAACATACATATAACATAAATACCAAAAACACTCAGAAAACACGTACCACATGTCGCTGCTCGACAGCTGCAGCTGCAACTTTACGCGTTAGCAGTAAAATTTCTTCTTGATATTTTATTTGCGAATTAATACTTAATCATTGTTGTCTATATAAGCTTTCAGATATTTTTTACCGCTTCTTTTCTTTATTTTTTTATTTTTTCAGGTAGATAATTTCTGATGCAGTACAAATTACACCATTCATAAGATATTAGACTGCAGTGATGCAGCATCTGTTTCGGCATTTCGGATAACTTCTAGATCTATTTATAGAATCTATCACGATGCGCAATGGGCGTAACTTTAACATATAGTCAATACGTATATACGTTAGAAGCGCGGCAAGCTTTTTTTTCTCCTATGCTTTCGTAGTTCACCCAATTCAATTGTCAAAGTAGCGATAACAATAGTCGACCAATTAATTGTAATCAGTTCGGCGCAAACAAGAAAAATGAATAAAACGATAAGAAGAAAAGGATCGAACAAACATGTGTCTTTGTACATCATTGTATTATACATAAATGTAATTTGATTCATAAGATTATCTGATACGAACATTTTCTTGGCATCAAACACTCTCCGTGTCTTTGTATCGAAGCGCAACATGACCAATGGCTGACACCTGGATGACCTTGATGTCTGTGGCCACAGCCCTTGTAACCCCCTGAAGAAAGTCGTTCGATAATATAAAATAAAAAAACAAATTCGAAACCGCAAATAGAAAAAAGTTTTCTCCAAAATAGTTATGTAGCGAAATTCAAAGCACCTGGCATTGTTCCACCGCAGGCACAAGAAGCTTCTTTTTTTCCGCCACTCGAACAAAATGTACAGCAATGATAAACACCTGTATGCGTCAACCTCGCGCTCGATTCCTCCTGAGAGTCTAAAACGAATAAATTTCGAATGAAAAAAAAAAGTTCCGATTCTATTTGAAATTATTCCTCGCACTTACCCGATCCCCCAGCATCATTGTACTCGTGTTCGTTGTTTCGGTTTTCCGGTGGTACCGGCTTAACCCCTAAGTTTTTCAAACGTTTCAAAATGATACCACTGAGGCTGAGAATTTCTACGTCAGCACCGTCGGCGAGAAGTTCTTCGGCCAATGATATCGCGTCGAGTAAATGTCGAGCTCTTTGTAAACGCGCAAATTCCTGCATCCTTTCTCGCGCTTCTTTGGTGTGCGACGACAAAGTCGAGCGACTTCTTGAGTGGGAAACCCTCGCGAGTGTCTCAGAGTACCTAAAAATATAACAACATAATCCTTTCGCTCTTTATTGTTAACATAAATATTATTCGGGCACTGTATGC
Source organism: Athalia cordata (assembly GCA_963932425.1). Classification (NCBI taxonomy): domain Eukaryota; kingdom Metazoa; phylum Arthropoda; class Insecta; order Hymenoptera; family Athaliidae; genus Athalia; species Athalia cordata. The sequence goes on along the minus strand of OZ010626.1, from coordinate 28,482,958 downwards.
AGTTCTTGTGAAAAATTCCAATCAACAAACCTCTCGCTGGTGTCCACCGCGGTATTGTAAAGACTATGTCGTCTGTCAAGAGTACCTGACGAAAATAACTGACTGTTGTATTCAACTAAAAGAGAATTAAGAAGTCCTCTTGCCCGTTGCAGGGCTGAAGTAATCAAAGTCGCAGCTCTCCGTCCTGCTCCACTAGCCCCCTCGCTAGCATGTCCTCTATGAGCACCACGCCACATACATTCTCTGCAAGTAACCTAAAGAATTGGTAGCAAAAAAATTGACAAAAATTTTAAGTAACCTTGTGGGATAAATTACGTTTAGAGACATTTAAACACCACTTAAGTACCTGTTGACAGGCTATACAATGAAAACGAAGAGCGTGCGTTGGATGAGCAAGACACAAAGCTGTTCTTCTAACTCTTCGAGCTTCCCATAGCGGTCGAACTTCATGAACTTTATAAGCTCTTACTTCCCGTTCTTGATGTTCAGTCCCACAATCCGAGCAAAAGTTACGAAGACAAGCTGGACAGTGAACGGAAGCCTACGAAAGTTGATATTATGAAAAAAAAACTTCATTTTCCGTCGACAATTTTTCTTTTAACTTCAGTTTTAATATCACCTGAACTTCTTCAGGGCAAGCATCGCAGCATAAAACTTGATGTGCAAGTCGTCTTCTGACTGCGTCCATAACTAATCGATGCTGAAGGGGGTAATGAGGAGGTGGTAATTGCGCTCGTTTGGGTCCTAAAAAAAGGGGCACGGGGTTCTCGCATATCGCACATCCCTCTTGATAGCCGGGGGATGAAACTCCTGCGAGAAAAAAAATTGAGCTTTAAAAAAAAAAAGAAAAAAGAAGTGGTTTCCGCCGAGGCTTTGATCGAGGGGAAAGCTGAGGAAGTTGCGGTTACTTTTCTGATCCACCAGATGCCTACAGCGGGAGTTTGTCTTATGTTTTAGTGTACACATATGAATGGTAAACACAAGCATCCTGCGCCCTCTAAAGACATACAATTTTAAGGATGGTCTAACACGTGCCCTTCGTTCAGGGCCACGTGCATCTTTAAACGCAGTATACGTATAATGTAAGTTTAAGTCTACCAAATATCACTTTTTCATTCCATGCATAGTGAAACGCGCAGATGTGGATCCCCGTCTACTCGGCGAGACAGTCCAAACATCCTGCTAAATAATAATCTTAAGAATATTTAATGAGCATGTGTAATAATAAATTTTTATTACCATGATTGACCAGCTGATCAACGCATGGTGTGCAAATGGGATGAAGACAAGGAAGAAGTCTTGGTTCCTGCATTTTTTGATTGCATCTTGGACACCAAAATTCTTCTTCTGCCCATTGGATAATTCCACCCCCTTGATTTCCATCTCCCCCAGAAGTCAAGCGACATTCCAAACCCAAAGATGAAGTCGCGCTTGTAGTATATGAAGATGGATAGTAAGTAGAACTCCTTTGGGAACTGGGAATGACGTTCCCTCGTTTGTTCGTGTGATTGTTATTGTGGTTAACAATATCGTGAAGATTGTTGTTATTGTTCCTAAAAACGTAGTTATATAGGATATATTTTTTCGTATTTCCTGTTCCAAATTACGACGATCATAGTTTGTCTAAATATTTCGCGAGGTCAGTTACGGCTAATACTATGTATTTCGGCAAGAAATACTTGTAGGGCTATGTATAGACCGTCGTATTCTCGATCATGAGAGGACTGTCTTCTGCGGCAAAATGTTTGAAACAGAAAAAAAAGAAAAGAAAAAAATTTCAACGTCTCATTTATTCAGCAAGACCGCGCGACCAAAGGAATTCAGTTTCTGACATAAGGAATGCGAATGCGTCAGGAATAGAACTCGAAATCCGCCTGAAACTCGGCTTGTTTTCAACGCTGACCTCAACATGCTTATATCCAAATATTATAACAGCTGGATCTATTGAACCATAGAGAAACCAAAGAAAAACTATATCTCTTCGATTTTCATCATCCACATCCCTACGAACCTCTCATAGTTTTCATCACTGATGGATACAGGTCTGACAGTTGCGGTTGCAGTTGGTCTACGTTTAGTTCTACGTTTCCAACTACCGAATATGAAAGCTTCTCTGTTATTTCCGGTGGAATTTTGATTCCTGGTTATGGGAGAATTCGTGTTTTCTATTCCGAAAAGATCATCCCGACCACAGCAGCCTCTGGCGAGGGCTTGAATTTTTCCAGAGCTTTTAACCATATCAACGAGGTCGATAGACGCAGTTGGTTGTTTCGGTTTCATCGCTCTCTCCGTCAACGTTATGAGGATATCTTGAATTGTCAGCTGCACCGATTCAAATTATTTTTCAGCATAAAAATCCCCTCTCAGTTCCTCATCATCGTAACGCTCATCGTTATCCTGATTTTCCTTCTCAACAGATCTTCGACGGTATGTAGAAGTTAATCAAGTAACACAACGACCTTGAATCCACCCTGACACTAATCACACTTTTCGAAAAAATAGAAAAATGAATAGCATCGTGCCGAATATGAAGTTCAATAAACCGCGGATTCATCGAACATTTCTTTTTTCATTTCACGGAATCAATTTTTCGTTTGATAAAGATTTCGCGGTTCGGGAAGAGGAAATTTTCTATGACCCGAGTTAACTCGAGTCCGATCAACTCGTGACTGACGACTGACTCCCGGGGAGACTTGCTCGGCGAAACAGATTACCAGGGCGCATACCTCCCACGCTTCCTTGCCCCTTTGGTATGGGACTACATGTAACTGAGTTAAAAATATATATCAAGACGACGTTAGGGTACAAGAAGCCCCGCCCGAATCTGCCCAAATGGATTAGACCTAAGCCCCCTTTCCCTCAGCCCCCTTGTAGGTTTGAACGGAGGGAGGGAAAAGGAAGAATTGAAGTAAATTTCAAGTTTTCACCAGTTGATCTCATAACAGCAATTGCTTGAAGGGGTCTCAAATATGTTTGTATATCTTGTGAAAGACCTTTTTTTTCTTTCGCGATGAATGAAGATCGAAAAATGTAACCAGAAAAAAATATGAATAATCTATCTGATCAGCGATAATTATCGACACAGATAATATCACTGACAATGAGCGCATGCGTCGATTTAAGAAAGGCTGACTTTAAATAAACGTTTCAAGAATCTATTTCAATTCACGTTTGGAACTTGTAGCGTGATACTTTGGATTCAAATCGAATGACTAGATCCTAGTTGGAAATTTTCATTCAAATTCTTTACTGTTGAATAGATGGTGTAAAGAAAATGTTGCTTGGATTACAAAAAACTAAAAAAAAAAATAACCCGAAACCAAAAATTACATTAGGGATGAACAGATAAATGAATGAGGAAGTTTTATTGATGATGAATGTGAAAAGAAATTTGCATAATTAAATAGAAACCTTTATATCCTTACGACGCGGATAAAATATGTATACCCGTTTCAAACAAAGATGAACATTTATCATTTGGGTGCGTTCTTAAAAAAACGAAAATCATATTTTCTGCCTAGATTAAATATTTGTTGCGTATAAAAACTGAATTACATCGAACCAAAAAACCTGCGTTTCCTGAATGTTGAATGTACCTACGAGACAATTTTATGGTGTCATTATTGGAGTGGGACATTTCGTCCCGTTCATCGAATAAGTTATTTGGAACCCAGCTGAAAAATATTAAAAACGTATTAATATACTTGGTACAAAAACTTTGCGGAAGGACATGTTTCCATAGCCACCTATAAACGGATCGTACGCTCGAGAGATAGCGTCTTTGGTTCGTTTCAATTTTTTCTGTTCGTAGAAAAAAGCTCGTACAGTCAAAAACTTTCTAGTCCAGAGCCAAGCAGGGACCACTATGTTTGAAATACATACATACACCTTCAAATAATTCTTGAATAAAGGAATATTGCATTATTATAGCTAGCTTTTATAACATGGTTATTTATTCTGACTTGTTTGAAGTTGATGGTCGATTATTAACGACTCATTTGAGTTTCTGGGGACTCGCCTGAAAGCGCGAAAGAAAACTAAAATAATAGTTTCGTGAACAATGACTACCACAGATTTATTGCTTATTTCAAATATTCATTGGCTTGATAATTAAGAGTATTTTGCATACTTTTCGGAAACCGCAATAGATATAGGCTTTCTCGTTTATTCTTTAATCCTTTGATGCTTGACTTATAGCAGATACCCAAGATTTAATGCTATTTTTACGACTACTATATCCTTAATCTTATTTGAAAATTTTTGAAAAAATTTGACAGTCAGTAGGACAGTTTGCCGAGCATTTTTCGAATAGTAATTCAGTGAAAAGTTTTTTTTACAATTAACGGTAGAAATCAAGGAATAGATTTTTTTGAAAATGCGAATTTCAATGAACTTTGGATTGGAAAAACGTTGAGCTATTGAAAACGTATGATACTTTTATTCACATGAAATGGGTATCGGCTCTAGAAGATTAACTTAAAAAAAAAGCTGTCTTACACTCAACGAATGAACCGTTTTGAACTGTTCGGATTCACCGGTTTTTTTTTTGTTCAGCGCCATCTAATGCTGAGCTTTGAAAAGCTTATCAACTCGTGTCGATAATCACGACAAGTAGCGCTGCACACGCCCGTCTACCAAGTCTAGACTGAGGTTACTCTAAGGCCCAAGGTGGCAGACAATTTCATCAGTCTCGCAACAGAAACTGTTTTATTATACCATCAAAAAATAAATCGCGATGACTTGGGTACCCAGAAAGTACGGCGGGTTCTTCGGTAAGTTATAAAAATAAAAATGACACGCGAATTCACAACAAATATCAAAAATACAGTGCTTGAGTGACGGTTTGTCGCACTACCTTACATAATAACCCTGCAATGTTACGTTCATCTAATGTTTCAGGCGAAGGACTTAAGAAATGGGCGTACAATATGTCCAGGTTTAACCAGCTGGGTAAGTCAATGTTTTTTTCTTCGTCTGATTCGTTTATTGTTTAGTTTACGACCCTACATATTGAGAGAAGAAAGTAGAATCGAGTGAGCTACCAGCAGACCAAATCAGCTGTACTGTTGCGATTCTCAATACGCATGACACTAACATGGCCGGCAACAGAGGCGCGCTGTTCAAACTGACAAAGATCCTCATTCAGAATTTATCATAAATTGAAATATGCCTTCAGGTCTTCAACACGATGACTGCCTACACGAGGATGAGATCGTCGAAGAAGCGCTCAAAAGACTTCCCCAAAAATTAGTCGATGAGCGAAATTTCCGCATTATACGCGCGGTGCAATTATCTTTGACAAAATCAATTCTCCCGAAAGATCAGTGGACAAAGTATGAAGAGGTAAGGAGATAAATGCGGTGCGAAAAATTTGTTTCAACGCACTTTTATGGTTTTTGTTCTTGTCTGAATTTTTTCTACAGGACGTCAAATATCTTCGCCCCTACATAGAAGAAGTGAAAAGAGAGCTGAGCGAAAAACAAGAATGGGCCAAGAAGTGAAAAGGATATTTGAATTAGTCGTATGAATAATGTATTATGTACAATGTTGATAATGTAATTATTGCCAATAACAAACTTGAACAAAAGACCTTTGACGGATTGATCACCCTGCCCCGAATTTTGGAATTTGATAAACCGCGACTAACAATTAGTCGGAACACCATGAAAAGTCTTGATAACATATTCTGGATATGCCAAGAGACGAAACGATCAATAAATTCCAACAGAAATAGCTATGAACTGCGCGCTGTTCCTTTTTTTTAATATATTTTCGATCTAACGGTATGGTTCAGTTAAAAATAATCGAATAATCTGCCGACTCCTCCGATCTGGTATTGTATGTTCATTATAAATGAAAAAACAAAAAACACATGTATAATACAGTTGATAAACAAAAACAATAAATGGACAAAAAAATTTGAGAATATTGTACGAATGATCGTAACAGCAATTTCAAATCCTCGAATTTTTTCCACACTGTTATAGCACAGTTGGAAACTTCTCTTCTTCGTATTACATCGCACCTAATTATTTTCGTCTTTTTTGTAGAGGCTACATTGATAGATAAAGTCTTTTTTCCGCCTGTCATCATACTGGAATGAAAAATATCTTATCAATTTACCGAAACTTTGGTGAGATGAAATATTTTTCTCCGACGATAAACATACCACTTCCGCTTTTGGCGACGCTTCTACCAAATCCATTTCAAGATTTGTCACTATTTTTCTCTGCTCATCCATCCGCTTGATCCTAAATACAAAATATCCGGTACTAAATATACAGGAAAAAAAATAACTCTGCTTGATTTTTACCCGTAATCCTTTTCGCTTTCAGTTTTTTGCGGAATCATATTTTGGGTGTCTCTGTCGCTTTTATTACCCAGCCTGCTCTGCAATTCCGCATTTTTCTGCCTCTCTAATCTAACGATTTCGGACATTTCCTTGTTTCTTTTTTTTTCTTGTTCGATTACGATCTCCAACTCGTATACTGTATCGAGGATAAAATAAATTTAACAATTAAAAAATAAAATCAACTGTACATTCTAAAGCGCTCATTATTTTTCAAACGAACCTTTTTGACGCGCTTCTTGTTCTCTCTGCACAATTTCGTTTCGCAATGTCGATATTTTTCTATTTAATTGGTGCTTATCACTTATAAAATCTTGACTATATCGCTGAACACTCGTCATTGATCCCTGATTCGATTTACCCTCAATATTATATTCATCTTCCGTTAAAATTCGTCCAGTCTGCACAGGACACGAAGTTATTGACATACAAATCCGTTCATGGAGATCCGAAATTTCCTTCAAAGTCAGCGACTGAAAGAATGAGATGATTGGGATAATAAAATAGTAACTTTCTTCTTTTCTTTTAATTTGTATTTATTACTAACGCGTAGCCAGCTTTCCGAATCGAAGTAATCGCTATCTTTAATTGCCTCCTCATACTGGGATTGCAATCTAGCGACACTTTGGTTGTGGTTTTCATACATGACCTTCAATGACCCTTCGTAGGTAACTTTGAGGGCCTGTAGCCTCTGGCTATTCTGAATCTCCTTGTTCTGAAAATTATTTGTAACATTATAGATTATGTCATCAACGTCAATTTTTTATACAGGAATTTTTACTCTGATTCTTTCGGTGAGAGACTCTTTCTCCTCGGTCAGTAATTTGACCTCTTCTCTGAGTGAATTCAGTTCAGCGTTTCTCGATTTAACGTCACATTGAAGTTTATGGATCTCAGTTTGTCGCTGTTTGTTCTCATTTTCAGCGTGATTCAGTCTGCAGGTTATTTCAGCGATGTTATTGGCCTCGGAAAAATCAGTAGACATTTGCTTTTTGTCTCTTTCAACCCTTCGGAACTTACTGCTGAGCTCATTCAACTGATCCAGTTTCAAATCAAGCTCAGACTTCAATTCCACGTTCGCCCTTTCCAATAGCTCGATTTTTTCTGCGTTGATAATTGCCTGATCATCCAGTAATCTATTTTGTCGCTGAAGTTCTGCAATTAGAATATCGTCTTCTTCGCATTTGATTTGAAATTTTTCGACTCTATCTCTAAGACTATTCAGGACATCGTCGTCCCTTTTATCCGTCGTTTGCATTCGTGCTTTAAGGGCTGATATTTCTTTATTAAGTTTATCAGGTAATGTCGAAAGCTTTTCCTTAGCTGTGATTTCTTCGACTAGTTCTGAACCAATTCTGGAATTCTCGGCCGCTAGATTTTTTATTTCTCTTCTCAGAGTCTCGTTGTCCGTCAAAACAGAGTTCACTTCGTTCTCCAGTTTTCTGTTGGAACTCTCGATAGACGCCAACGTGTTTCGGAGCCCTTTGAATTCTCCTTCCAGTTTACTTTTTTCCTTCGTCATTCTCGTAATCTCTCGCTGCAGATCCGATATCTGTTCAACTTTAACGCGTTCGGAATTAAGTCCTGAAATCATCTGCTCAAAGTCGATTATTCGGCCTTCAGCCTCTAAGAGCTTTGTGGTGAGGCTTTTATTTGCCCTGAAGACGCGATCGAACTCCTTTGACTTTTTAGACAACTCGGCTTCGAATGCCAAAGAATTTTTTTCGGCTGTTTCAACGCTCTTCGCTTTGTCGTCAACAAGCGCGATTATCTCCTCGTTACGTTCAGATAAAACGTTTTTCAACGTCGTCACCTCCTTCAATAACTTCTCGTTCTCACTCTGGAGTTGAACGTACCTTGAATAGTATCAACAAAAATTGAGCAATACTTTTAGTCTGTTTAGAAATTACGGTAGCAGCGAACCTTGGTCTCATTTTTTCAATTTGTTTGTCCAGCTCTTCTAATCTGGACCTCATGACTTCCGAGGACTTTACGCCCCCAATAAGCTGCGTGATCTCCTCATTTCGGGCTGCAAGCTGCACGGTTTTTTCAGCTACTTCTTCTGCTAGGCTTGTTTTCTCCTTCTCTAGTGATTCCACTTGGTTCTTCAAAGTACCCTGATTCTCGGTTGACCCTATCAGCTGGAATTTCAAGGACTGAACCCGGTCTTCCAGTCCCATAATTATTTCGGTTTTTTCCATAAGTTTTCGCCGGGTCTCAGCGAGTTCTTTGAGACCTTCTTCAACTCTGTCTCCTTCCCCCTTGCGAGCCATGACTTGTTCAGCCATTTCCTTTCGCAGTTTTGAAATTTCCACATTTCTGACCTCAATCTCGTCCTGCTGCTTCGCTATCTCCTTGACTATCTCATTTCGCTCTTCATCTACCTCTATAAGTGTAAAAATTATGAGATCGATTTATTTCATACAACTTTACTTCCATCTATTCACCCTTTATCTCATTCGAAAGGTTCTCAATTTTTTCTATTGACTTCTTGACGTGAATCGCGAGGGCTTGGTCAACCTTCACATCATTACCCTTATATCGAAGAGCATCTCTTAATTTCAAACGGAGAGCTTTAACTCCTGAACAACCGGATGTGTTTTCAGCTTCCTCTAATTTGGCCTGCAATTTTTTTAACTCTTCTACGTACACAGCCCGGTCTTTTTCACTCTCCAAACGCAAATTGTACAGACGTTGTTTCAACATTGTCACACCTGGATGAGAAAGAAAAAGCAATATGGATGATATGAACAAAAATCAGAATGATCAGATGACGTACCTTGACAGGTTAAAGCAGATTCCGAATCTTTGAGAGCTTCCGTAAGATTTTTAATTTGTCTTTTCATATATTGTCGTTCGTCTTGATATTGTTTAAGTTCTTTATGCAATTGATTCAACTTTGCCATGGAATTTGATGCTTGCTCGACGATCTTTTTCTCAAAATTTTCGCCACCCCTTCCAGCCAGTGTAGATATTTGAATTTTCAAACGTTCTATCGTTTCCTCCATGATAGCCTTGATTTTAACTTTCTATTAGTTTTATTTTCTTCCAAAATCAAGAAATATCCAACTCACCTTTTCGCACTTCCAAGTCTCAAGGTCAAGCATTGCGTTGGTAACTCGGTTTATCGTACGCTTTGCTGAAGCCACCACATCCAGCGGATCTTCGGAAAGTGTTTCACCATCTTTTAAATTTTCAGGATTCGTCCGCATACGTTTTTTTAGTTCCTCCTCCAACTCATCAAGCTCTTCCTTTAGCAAACATTTACGTTTTCGAAGGTCCAAAGTCGTCATTTCGAAAACCCGACGGTTGTCTTCAGCTAAAAATCAAGTTAATTATCGTGCTTTCTTTGCGAAGCTAATTAAGTTCATTTCTTTTTACCATATTTGTTATCAGTTTTTTCCTCGTTTTTAATCCTACAGCAAAATTTGGTCGTCTTGTTCTCGCTCTGGTTATCATTAGTTCTTATTTTATTTTTCAATTCATCAATTTGTCTCAATAAATTTCCCTTTTCGCTTTTGTACTCTTTAAGTTCAAGCATCGTGAGGTTAAATTTACACAGAGCGTTCTTCAACTGCGAGTAAATGTCATTGTCCAAGTCGGCGCAATTGCAAGCGTTCTCGTAAGCGATCTTAAACTCGTCCATACTGTTCAAACTCTTCTTTAACTTCACATTCAGACTTCCAACTTCATTTTCCATCGCTGTAAGCTGCTCTTCACATTCACATATCTTCACATTTTTCTCATCTATTTCAACACGCATGCTCTCCATAGCTCCCTTCATTTTTATCTGTTTAAGAATATCAGTTTTTTTTTTTGTTCAAATGGAGAGGGTTTTAAAATGATCATATAATTCTCAACTTTTTTTCTAAATTTTTTTCGAACTCTGAGACTGGCGTAAGATTCCATCAAAATGTATTTTGGAAATAATCTTTTGATAATATTATTACCTAATTAGCCGCTATAACTTGTTCTGCTCCATTTTGATAGAATCTTTTTCTCGATGCGTCTCACCACGTCGACCTGTTTTTTGATGAAAAAAAAAGAACATACCAAAAAAACGATGTCATAAAATCAAAGCAAAGACGAATGAAAACAAAAAAAATATAATTCAATTCGGATAACGGAAACTCACCTGACGTCCTTCGTACTTAGCGGAGAGACGGTTGACTAATAATAAAAGTCGTTGTATTTCGTCCTCTTGATCGGCTAACAAACAGCTCTGTTCACGATTTTGAGATCGCAATTCGTCACGTTCTCTAAGCGCGGATTTCATCTCTGACAAAGCATGAGCACACTTTTCAGCGTCCATCAAAAGACCGTCCATCTCATTTACTTTGCGCTGAACGGTCAAGATTTGCAAGAAACCAAGAAAACAACAAAAAAAAAAGTATATCACGATTTATCATCCGAAAGAACTGAACAGTTAACGAGATTTCTTTTCTGCAATGTTTTATTTTGTTTCATTTTATTCTTTTTCAATTTTTACTCACCGCCAAAGAATCTCTCTCCACTCGCAAGAGCTCCGCTTCTTTGACTCGGAACCGTAATTCTTCGATTTCGTGAGCTTGCGCTCTACAAATCGATGCTTTTTCTTTCAGATCACCTTTTAGCTCTGATATAAGGCATTCGCATATGCCAATCTTGATCAAGTGAGAAAAAAAAGAAGTCAGAGTTTTTTTTTTCTTTTGCTTTAGTTTAATGTATCAGTTTATCTATAAAAATCTGACCTTATTTTTGTACTTTTCAGTTTCGATCATCATCTCGTCACCGATTCCGGCGAACTGTTGTTCTGACTTCTGCAAGAAAAAAAAGAGGAAAAAGATAGCATTTATTTCGAATCGATGATTCTAGGTGTAGGTCAGTTTCAGCGGAAGTCACCTTCAAGTTCCCCTTCAAGAATTGAATACCCTCGTCCTTTTCTCTTAACGATCTCTCGAGTAGTTTATTCAGGTCTTTCAGTTCCTCGATCTCCGCTTCTTTTGCCTAAAAATTCAAACGGAACTATCCCATGAAGTACAAAAACGCACGAAGCGATCTGAAAGGTATGGTACGAAAAAGAACAAAAACTATGAAAACTGAAACTTGCGCCCAGCTCGTTTTTGAGTGCGATAATATGCGAATCCTTTTGTATAATGGTTGCTTTATTATTCGTTCCATCATCGGTATAGGAATCGGTATATGATCCTGTTGCAGTTTCCGTTTCAGTTTTTTCAGAATGTGTTCCGGATGTAGTTCTTGTTCGTTCGGTCGGTGTGAAATTTGATTTATTTTCAGAAACCGACCAATAATCGATTTCTTTTTTAATATCTGGTTTACTATCGAGATCATCCTCTTCTTCCTCCGTATAGTACGCCTCGAAATTTGACGTTGAACCAACGGAACCAAGATCCTGAGGGATGACATTGATGAGAATAAAAAAGTTAACGAAATAAAAAATGAAATCGGAAAAGACAAAGTTTGAAACTTCATTCCGGACCTTATCGCTAGATGACGCTGCCAGCGTGTAATTCGTATTGGTTAGATCGGACGATTCTTTTTCATAATCGTTGATCGTTACTCTAGTGGGGGAGGTTCCTCTGGAATTTTGTATAGTTCGATCGGTTTGTAACGATTTATGAATACCCCCAGGTTTTCTCGATCTCCCGGGGGACGCGGAATACGATCTGACGGTTGTCCCAAATTCCGATTTTTGGGAACCTCCACTGCTAGCCTCCGGCGGTCTGGACCGCGACCTCAATTTTGGCGAGGCTGTAGCACCTGGTACCTGAGAATTTTTTTTTCTTAATGTCAATTCAAAGAACGTATTTAAAACGCAATCAAAAGAGAGCACCAACAGCAATAAACACAAAAATAATAATAACGACAAATAGATTAAAAAAAACTAATTAACTGACCGAAATTTTCAGCTGATATTCCTGCTCCGGTGTTAAAACGAGGCTCTTATACTTTCGTAGTTCTTTTTTACAAGCCACCAATTCATTTTGAGTTTGAGCACCGAGACCGATCACATTATCGATAACAACGTTCAACGGAACGATTTTGCCCGGCTAAATTAAGATACAAAAATTACAGACACAAAGAAAACAAAAAAAAAGATATCACCCCATCGATTTACATACAGTTTTCGCATGTTCCGCAAGTTCTCTGATATATTTCGAATTATCCAAAGTATTTTGGCTCCACGCTCTTATATCCGTACAAGATTCGTACGTCTTTAATCTTCCCTCAGATCTTTTTCTCGGCAGTACATAATCACCGTATATAAGTTTACTTCTTTCTTCCGAGCCTTCAGAATTTTCATTTCCATTATTACGATTTCTTAAACCACCGATAAAAAATATACGCGGCCCATGTTCCGCGTACGACATTTTTTATAATTTGTTTATATGGAAAATCATTCCCTCCGCACAGAATAATTAATACACCCGCGCATGACACGATAAAATCGAGTCACGCTTTCAGTTTTGGCAACCGGTCAACCATATTTTAATCATAGATTTCGGCATTTGATTTCTTTATTCTTCTATTTTGCTTCCAAGGAAACGAAATAATCCATATATGTATAACATTAATATGTACTGTACAAGGAAGTGTTGGTAAATGAATTGGAAAGCATTTTTTATATTTTGTTCTTTTTTTATATCAAAAAGCATACAAATTTTTTTCTTTTTTTAATTAAGTTTTTTCGTTTGTTTTTTTTTGTGTTTTTTCTCGTTTTTTTTTTTTTCAATTACAATTTCTATATTCTCTATATATGAATAATACTAGTTTTACAAAAATAGTAGGTACATTTTCTTAACGCCGCCCTTTTTTTAAAAATACATATACGTATAGGTATTATATTCAAAGATTGCCATTTTCTGTTATCCTTTCATTTTTTAATGTTTCATTTGTTTGTTTATTTTTTTTTAATTTTCCTTCATCTTGTTGGTATCGGTACATGATGTAGTGATTTTGAAACTACAGTACATAGACAAAATGGGGGGAAAAATGATAAATATAAAAGTATTTATAAATATATGTGTATTCACTTCTGCAGTTTGTACTTGATAGGATAATTATTATTATCATCATCGTCATCGTCATCATGCATTAAAATATCATCATAATTATTTCATTAGACAATTCAATTTCTGATTTGGGCTATAAATTCTATATCACGCGTATATATGTATATAATGTATACATATATGAATATATACATATATATATATGGGCCCATTGTTGAGTATTATTTATTTATTCACTTTCTTCTTTTGCTCCAATTTTTTTCCTTCAATTTTTATTTTGTTTATTTTTTAATTTTAGTTTTTCGTTATAAATTCGAATTCAATCTGATTACTGCACGCATCGATTATTATTACACATTTCTCTCACCTATACAGCACGTATTTGTGATAAATTTTTGTTAATGTGGTTTATATTTTTCTTTATTTTTAATTTTTTTTTCTTTGTGTTTTATTTTTGCATAAGTATTAAATTAGTTACCATATCATGTAAATCATATACCTATGTTGGTATACACGGTAACTTTGAATCGATTTTTTTTACGGGGTTTCACCTTGCCCCTTCCCCTTTACCACCTCTTCGAACCCTATATCGTACATACTTACATATATTTTATTCGAGATTGGATTGATTTTTCTTAATTTCATTCCAAAGTTTTATAACATCAAAATCGTTGTAAATTTTCAGTTCTTATCAATTGCTTACGTTATATTTTATTCATGTACTGATTCATTTATTTATCTATTTATTTATTTATATATTCTCATGTATAAATTTATTTCGTTTCAATCTTTTTTTTATGCTATATAATATAATTTCATACTATTACAAACTACTACTTGCACAGCTATGCAGCTATTATATATTTATACTAATTATGTAATGCAGAAATTCATCATCTACAATATATTATTATTTATATTATTGTCATATGTTTTATAAACGATGTGTATATATTATATTCGTACTATTTATTCATTTTTTTCTTTCTATAATAATGATAATAGTTTTTAAGGCGATCAAATACGTGTATGGTACACGTAATCTGCTACAATTATTGCTATCAATTAAAAACGTATAAAAACAACGGAAGAAGAAAATTAAAAAAAAAAAAAAAATTAGGAAAATTTATATATTCATAAAACATCAATAATTAAGGTAATTTATTTTTTATATAATATATATGTATTGAAAATAGTTGAGTATATACGTATTTATTGTATTAATTGAATTGCGTGAATTTTAATTATCATTATTGTTACCGTAATTAATATTAATATAATAAGTATATATATCGGTGTTGTTAATATTTAAAATAATTATTATGATTATATTTCATCATATGTGTGTGTGTGTGTGTACGTTTATGTTTATTACATATTATAAATAGTAGATAATATAATGTATAGTTGGACGTATTTATTTATATAATAATAATGATCATTATTATTGAATATTGGCAAGATAACGCTTTTTGACGCATTATTTCACGCTGATACATAAAATATATATATATATAATATATAATACCTATATACATTATGTCAATCGGAACGGGGATTAAAAAATAGAGAAAAAAAAATTCTGTCAACGTTAAACGTTGTAATTTATTTATAAATTCAATATGTAATAGGTATACGTATATTATATAATGTATGCAGAGACACATATTATATAAATATGTATATAGTATATAGTATAATAATCACTCGTTGAGTATGTATCTAAATCACAGCTCGTGCTACTAATTATTTATATGTATACGTAGGTAGTTGCGAAACATAATAATAATAATCACAACAACAATAATAATAACAACAATAAATATATGTATACCTACATGCGCATATATGCATACATATTTTATATAAATTATGTATTCATCGATCGGAGATTGTAAATAATTTATTTTATTCAATTTTTTTCTTTTTTTTTTACTTTTCTTCTTGTTTCTCTATACATCGATCCCTTTACTACGTGTATTACGTTTTTCAAGATTGTTCGTAGAACGTACGATTGGCCATAGATGAAAATTATTATTATTATTATTATTATCATTATTATCATTACTATTATTGTTATGAGTATTATTATTATTATCAATATTATTATATGGGTTATTCATTCATACGTATCGTGTATTATGTGTTTTGTATTACAATAGGTATATGTATCATCATATGATAGAAAAGGTCTTCTTACATAGGAACAAAATCTTAACATGAAAACTTTTTCGACTATAATTTAATTTTTTGAGAGTCATGGTGTCGCTGCGATTTTTTTCTTCTTTTAATATTTTTTTTTTTTTTTTAATTTTCCGTTTTCGTTACTTTTTATCATATATTTTTTTCTTATGCACTCCAAGCGTGACTCTACAACTGAATCTCTTGACGGTGTACTATGAGTAAAAAAAAAAAAACTACGTTTTTATTTCTTTTTTTTTAATTTATTTTTATCGTTATAGCCGATTTATTTTAGAAAGCTCGCCATTTTATGTATATATATATGTAATTCAAATAATTATAATATAGTATTTATTAATTGTGTACGTCATTATAAGAGAGAATATAAAAAAACAAACGTTCGCTATTTCTTTTTTTTGTTTTCTGTTTTCTGTTTTCTTTCCCCCCAATTTACACATGTTTTCGTATGGAAAAACGAAGAGAAAACTAGAAGAAAAAGAAAAAAAAGAATTCGTATCGCGGTATAAAGTTTAATATACTATGTATATATTATTAATTAATTTATTTATAAATATCCAGAACTTTTTTGAACTTCTTAAAAAAAAAAGAAACACTAAACCATCAGTGGCTAACTGCTTGCGGAATTATTGCACGTTGCAGCGTTTACCTGATCCATATTGTTTGCATGCGTTTGGGTTCTTGCTGCGGGTTGTGGTTGTTGTTGTTGCTGTTGCTGTTGTTGTTGTTGTTGCGGAGGGGTTACAACGACGGTGGTTGTTTCTGGTACAGTTGAATTAGTTTGGTTAATGTTTGTAGGTGACGCCGAAGCAGATGTGTTAACGGTTACAGGTGTTGTCGAAGTTGCCGTTGTGGCTCCAACATTTGTCGATGGTTTTTGAGCAACGTGAGTTTGATAATGTTTAGCTAAATGTGCCTTTTGACGAAAACTTTTACCGCATAATGAACAAGCGAAAGGTTTTTCTCCGGTGTGTGTTCTGATGTGTACGTTCACACTGTATTTGTCTTTGAAACCTTTACTGCAGATACTACAATAATGTAAAGATCTTTCTTTACGTTGTACACTACCTGGAGAACCTCCACTTCCTTGTTGTTGACCGCCGCCGTTTGTGTTACCTGAATTTCCACCGTTACCACCACCGCCGCCTCCACCACCTCCTCCTCCTCCTCCGCTTGAATTATTTCCGTTTCTGTTCACTCGTCTGATGTATTTCTTTGCCGGCTTCGTACTCGGTGCTGACACCGGTCTCGTTGGTGGCGATATTTGGATCTGGTTATTTCCGGTTTCAGGATCCTGTCGAACCGAACTTTGACCTCCTATCACCGTTTCCTGTTGACCGGCTGTTACCACTGTCACCGTACTTACTTGACTCAAATCTGCGGGTAACGTAATGGTACCAAGACTTCCGCTTGCTGGATCTAAAGTGTACATTACAGTGGTTGTTGCCGACACATTACATACGGGTTCAAGGTTACAATAGGATTCTACAACTTCATTTGCAATACTTTTTAATTTTTCGTAATCTCCGGGACGATACGTCGTGGCATCAAGTTGAGATAAGAGTAAATCTTCTTCCGTACAAGGATGCATACTTTCGTCTGCTTGATGATCCGTTATTATCTGAACGTGAGATGGTGCCCCGGTTGTCGATCCTTGAAGAGTAGCTAAAGTAGGTGTTTGAGAATTATTCAACGACGAGGATGATACAACTTGAGCATTTGTTCCGGAGTACAATTTACCCTGAAGAGCACTTCGGAGTAAACTTTCGGCTGAGTCAGTAGCAGCACCATCTGGTAAGTGGTTTTGATCGGATAATTTCCAATCGTTATTGTTATCTCCCGTACCTGGAGGTCCTGCGGACAGCGTTCTACTGCAGGTTATTTCTTTGCTTTCAACAAAACCACTGTCCTCAGTTGAGTATTGGGAAGTCATAGCTGCTACAGGTATGACATGGAACCTGTCGTTCCTTGAGGATTCGGCGACAGAATCCTGATCGTGATCACCGGATGGGTCGAGATTTAGGATTGCATCGAGATCCAGGTTCGGTCGAAGAGACCAAGACTCGCCCGATGGTGGTGCCGGGCTTTTGCAACAGTCCAAAGCGTCCATCGAATTAGCGTCGTTGTTTAGTACGGTAAGAGTGTAAATTGCACCATCTGTGTTTTGTCTGTGATTTCCAGGCGTGATGCAACCACCTCTAACAACAGCATTGTCTGCACCCTGAACTACGCCATCACCTCCGTGACCTTGAGAATGTTGATTCGTCGTGGTTGACCAACAATATTTACTAAGATCTTCGAGCAATATACTGCAAGTTTGTTCTTTTCCTTCATCCCCCCAATAATCGCAGTCTGGTTGATCCATAGCTACATCCGTATTTTGTACCACGCATACATGATTTCGATTATGATTATGATTATGGTGGTGATGGTGGTGATGGTGTGTCAGAGATCCAGTGATCGTTGAAACTGGTGGGAGCGCTGTAAGCGTGTTGTTATTCGTTTCCTTAACAAACGGAGACGAGTGTAAGTCGTGCCTTGAGTCATGTGAGTCCTGCCTCGAATCTTGAAGAAAACTAACACCGATACTTCTGCAGGATGAGCGATGAAGAAAACCCTCCTCATCCGAAACCGTGTCACCGGGTGTACCATGAGGAGCTGGTGAAACGACAAAATCAAAAAAGTCCGTCTTCCCAAGGTCTTCGTTTCCACCCCCTGGTGCGAACGCCTCTGTTATGTCCATCGTTGCGGCTATTTCCAGGGTGTAAATTATAAAAAACTTCTTAAAATGAAAAGAGTCGATAATCTCTGGTTTCAATCTCTTCGATATAAAAATCGTTGTAATTCTTCCTAATATCAAACGACGTCAAAACACTTCACGTTCCTCACTGTCCCTTTTTCCATCCTCAGGTATGGCGCGCCGGAAAAATCTGCAACAAAAATTATGACTAGATTAATTTTCAAGGTTCTTGAAATAGCTGAACAAAAAATCTGGATTACGGATCTCTACGTGATATTATACGATTTACTCATTATCAGTTCACGTTGCACGGCTTCTATTTCAACTGCTACTGGTGCTGTTGCTGTTACCGCCATTAATGACCGGGTGGATGCCCTATATTTTATGCACGGTGCACACCGCCGCCGCCGTTGAGTTGCTAGTTTTTCGTAACATATTCAGTATAAATATCTACATATATACATATATGTATACCCTTACACATGTGCAAACATCGTACGCGTATATATTGTGCAAAGGCATATAATACTACAAAACTATATAGACATTCAGTCAGATAGACTAGTTGGTAAGACTATCCATGTGTATAGGATGCTGGATATAGTTAGTAGGCGCGCACCAGTTGGTAGGCACTAGGTCGAAGACCAGCTCAACATACTCGTAAGGCGTGGGAACGCAATATGCCCGCTTATAAATTCAGTGTATAAACCTCCTTCGGGTATAGGTATAAGTAACAAGCAGGAATCGAGCAACGAGCAACGAGCTAAAGCGAGTGCCCCGGCGGTTGCTGCTGCTGGTGCTGAGGAGACACATCGAGCTAAGTGCAACTTGCGCAACCCTTCCAACAGCTCTAAGCAACACATACTTCGACAGGCTCATAAGTATACGTATACAATGATCACGGATAGACCGAGTTAACCTGCCACAGATCGTACGTATATATGTATAGTGACTCAAGAAATCTGGAGGTATAGAAAAAATAACTTCTTACAGAAATCGGGAGACTTCGATCGATCGATATCTCGAGAAAAATTCCTCCACAATGTTCACCGGTTGACATACAAATCGGCAAAGTTCGGACGTCGATCGCCGGTAACTCAAGAAAGTCCGACCACCGATACTTTTTATATTATTTTCATAAGATCGTCAACCGATTTTTAAGAGGTGACACACAAATGGATCGATAACCTAAGAAATTTTCCACGACTGATTCATTCGTTTATCTAGTTTTTTTTGCAGGTTACTTTTCAAAAATTCAATCGATCATTACGACATGAAAAAAGCATCGCACAAGATTTTCACGCGGTGACATACAAATCGGTAAAATGGAGTCGAAGTAATTATAACTCGTAAAAGATTCTTCGAGATGTTTTTTCTTTTTCTTTTTTTTTTTTCTTTTTATTATTTCGGTCCTACACCTTTACCGTTGGATTCGAATGTGCGTTTCAGGCGTTTCTGTTTCTACATAATATATCTATACGAAATTTATTTATTTCTCAATTGAGAATCAGCCGAGTTTTACGGTCAGTTTTATACGCGGTAATGATACGGCGTACCTTCGGCGATGGTTTATCGGTTAATTAGCCGAGTAATTTCACCTAGTGTTTCCCGGTCCGTCGTTGTTTTTCCGTTGTTTCTACCTACCACGGCCATCCCGTGGGGCCCTCAGGCAACGCACGGGTTTCTCTCTTAGTAAACTTGCGGCACTGAGGAATAAAGAAAAAAAAAGTCAAAAGTACGAAAGGCGCAATAAAAATAACCGTGGCAGGTTATGATGAAAATACGATCGCGCGCGAGGTAATGAAAATAAAAATAAAAAATTATTTATTAAAAAGAAAAGAAAAGAAAAAAAAAAAAAAAAACAGAAACATTTTATGAAACGAGAAAAAAGAAATGTACAAAAATAAAATGATATTAAAGGGAAATCGCCGTTAGTCACCGGGATTAATGAAGAGATCGGTAATTGCTGAAATAAAAATCGTTCGACGAGCGATGAAAACAGAAACCCGCACACCGATGAGCTGTATTATATTTTGTTATTGAAAAATAATTGTCTGTAACATACAAGAAATAAAAGAATTATTTGTGTGAAAAAAAAATTATTGGTATATGACCGAGGGTGCGACTGTTTGCGACCGAACATTAACCAATAATCTCGCGAGTCTCGATCTCTGAACTTCGGACGGGTAAAATAACGGAGATCGAACGATCTGCAGTGCGGATGAGGACTGCCGCACTTTCTCTATTTACTACTACTATATATATACGTATAATATACGAAGTGCGAGAAAACTTAACGTGCGTTTCGGACTCAACTCGACAGTTTAAATCAGGCACAGCTGATTAGGCACGAAAATCGGCATACCGATTGCTGCAAAATCGCAACGAAATTAAAAGAAAAAAAAACTTAGAAAAAAACAAGTAAAAAGAAAACATCAGCAAAAACAAAAAAAAAACGACGCCCTTTTTTTTTCAATGCGTGGGTCACAGCTCCTGGTGGCAGCTGGTCAGTTGATCGCCCATTAATATGCCAGTTTCTGCCCACGTGCATCAGATATAAAAATTTCCGAGTATTGAGTTAACCGAGATGAGTCGAGTTTGTTGCCCTAGAAAACTGTAACGAACTCAGAGCCGCGTTATGGAGACCTAATTACTAATTAGTGGGCAGGTACTCAGTTGCAGCACGTGTAGGCATATAATTCGGTCTCAAACTTATCCAGCTTACTTATGTCAAGTTGAACTGTACACAGATGCAGGTAGTAGATAGTACGTATAGTTGTTCTGACCCACTTGAAAATTGCCGGTTAATTTTTCAATCCATTTTAGAGATTTCTTTTTCTTTTTTTTTCTTTCTATTCTTTTTTTCTTTTCCTTTTTCGTCTTACATTTAAATTATATACCTACATGATCATGTTTTCATGTCCCTCCTTGGATTGAGACTTGTAGTATATACGTCGGTTTTTCTTTCGTTTTTTACTATCTTTTTTTGTTCAAAGTGTCTCGCGCTGCACAAACGACGATCGCGAACAATACAAAAACAAAAAGTGATGATAGGAAGGACAATGAAGAGAGAAAAAAAGACATGAAATAAAATAAAATGAATTAAGAAAAGAATTAAAAAAAACGAGACGATCCCTCAGAAACGCCGGGTGCATCTAAATGATAAAGTTTTGTAGCTACATCCTGTAGTTACATCTAATATGCTATATATGTATATAATGTACATATACGTATACGCTGTAGACGCTGGTATTTATAAAATGAAAAATTCAAGTCTTGTACAAAGCAAAACCAGAATACTAAAATGCAATGTATTTGAGATACGTATGGGTATATACCTATGTACATATACATATGTATATAAGCGGTTTGTTAATTCTGCGTTGAGACTTTGAGGGCTGCAGCAGCAGCAGCCAACTTGGGATTATAGTAGCATCGGTATAAACCTGTGGTACCGTCATCGTCCATCTTTTGATACGTGCAAGAACGTAAAGAATATATTTTAAAGATGTATAAATTATTATTTGTATCTAAAACGTCGTCGCATTCGTCAATCAGACGGAGTCTAAAAACAAAAAAAAACAGAAAGAAATCAGCTAATAAAGATACGACTTAATCAGCTGAAATAAGCAAAAAAGAATATATATACCTATGTGTAACTTAATTAGTGTCGATTAAGCACGACGCGATTAAAATAATTGGATATAACGAAAACATCTCGGAGACAAAAAAAAAAAAAAACAATTCTGAATTTGATCGAATCTTAAGCGAATCTCTGGATTCGTACATCGACATATTAGGTCCCTACGTAAAAAAGAGTGATCATAAAATTGATGAACTCGATAAATCTGACTCCCTGAGAACTGATACGATAACCATAATATTCACACAAGATATAACTAAGGGATCAGAAATTGTAAACTTACACCCGCAAGGTGTTCCTATACGCCGTTAGTTACACATATGCCTTCTATTTACTATAGAATATTAATAAATTGTACCGTGAGACCGCTGGAGATGATTTCATATCGAATTACTTTAAGCTAATCATATATACGTATACATGCATAGACTCATATGTGCGCTGTAACATTTTCTTTATTTTTAATTTCTAACACATAAAACATGAATAAATAATACTAATCATACATATGTATGTTCATGTGGATCCCGTTCATGTATATATGTACAGCTGTGGAAAATTACAGATTTTAATTATTAGTTTCTATTTTTTTTTATCGACAAATATTTTTCCTTTTCTTTCTTTCTAATTAAATCAATTAATTAAAAAAAAAAAAAAACAGAAAACAAAACAACACGTGTAATTTGTACATATTGAGGTATATACCTATGCAGCTAATATATCGGGCGAGTAGCATGCGGAGTGAATTTTACTCTATTGTCATTTTAATTACGTTTAAATGTATTTAAAATAAAATCAAAAAAAAAATGAATGGAATTATTGAGATAAAAAAAAGAGAAAAAACGCCTGGCACAAACAAACGAAACTCACACGTCAATGTGCGTGTATGCATATGATGCATACGTATATATACACGATTTTATAACACACGCTATAATGCGCATGGTCGTCCATTTCTCTGCCGACGAAGAGAAATCTGTTTTGAGACTCAACCCAACCTAAACTAAAAGCTGATTCTATGATATATACTATGTGGTATTTATAATATATATATAATTACATATAGAGGTATATAAGTACCTGCGATTACAGACAGATCTCAGTTTTTTTTCTTTCTTTTTCTTTTTTTTTTAAATTTCTTTTTTCTTTTTTTTTTTCATACCGCAGCATCCACGAGCATGTGTTCGCATTCGATGGGTGGTTAGGGGGGAGGAAGAAGAATAAAAATTTTATTGGCAAAATAAAAAAACAGACGACACAAAAATTGAAGCGGAAGAGAGAAAGAAAGAAATTCGAAATTCTATGATATGGGTAAATTGAAAAAAAGCTGCATCAACGCACAGCGACAGATTCGGGCACAGATCGACTACGACGAGGACGACGAAAATATTGCCCAGCTTCGAGCTGGCCTAGAGGCGTTCATTTTGCAATTCAGTAGAAATCTCCAGTTGAGTCAGTCGTGCGCGACCAACACGGCCGACCCTAGCTATATACCATACCACTTAAATCGTATGTATGTACGTACCGTAGAAGCAGAATTAGTATGTTATAAATATACGTACAGGTAGAACTATAACTTATATCTTACACGTATGTATACCTATACCTTATAACATGATGGAGCCGCGAGAAAATATGATCGAATGGAGCCAAAAAAAAAAATTGTTATATTTTAATTTTTTTCTTGTTTTT
Source organism: Athalia cordata (assembly GCA_963932425.1). Classification (NCBI taxonomy): domain Eukaryota; kingdom Metazoa; phylum Arthropoda; class Insecta; order Hymenoptera; family Athaliidae; genus Athalia; species Athalia cordata. The sequence goes on along the minus strand of OZ010626.1, from coordinate 28,459,322 downwards.
CTAATTTGTATTAGCTCCTTATTTATTTCACTTCTTTTATTTTTCTCAACAATCTCAGTCGAACAATGGGCTTGTATATTACAGCTGACCCATTTTCGTTGGGATTGAAGGAGATGATCGTAAATTTTTTGACGGAGGAAATACACATTGTTATATGTATCTATAGTATATGCGGGCGATAACTTCCTGTACATAATGTGAACGAATGTGTTAGACAGTTAAGGTCCTTTACGTCGAGGTCGTTATAATGTTGTTATAACTATACCGTAAGGAACAATAAGGTACGGTAAATAGGACACATGGATCTCAGAATCGCGGATTGAAAAATTAATCCTTGATGCGGCGGGAGCTGCGATCATATTTGTGATTTAATTGCGCAGACGGTGGAGTGCAGGTCCTTGTGCGCGAATTTTGTTTCAGATGCGGATTGGCATTCATGAGAACCGTGAATACGGTATTTGGCGAAGAGAAAAAAAACGAGAAAAAAAAAACAAAGAATTTCTAAAAAGTTAATTTATATATTTTCGTTACGGTGATGACGACCCCCAAATTATATACCATCCTGATTCTAAGTACGTGAGTAAGAAAAAGAAAAAAGGAGGAAGAGCAAAAAATGTCAGTGTCAGTCGATAGCCAGTCCTCGACACTATCATTGTCATTTTATGACCTCGCACCTCACCAGGGACACATTACTGTAAGGTATCTTTTCACAGACATGACATTCGTCACGGAAACACCGCGTATTGCCGTTGCTATTGATCCGGAGCGAATCGTAGACAGTGTAATAAGCAGTTCTTCTTTTTTTTTCGCGTTCCTTTTTGTTTTCGATTTATTTTATCTTTACTTCCTGTTAAAGAAATCACTTTAGGTACCTACCATTTGATAGGATTAATCATAGTGGCACAGGATCTTGCAACGACGACCAAATCAATGTGAATCAGTATTATGAAAATATACTAAAATTTAACGGATCAGTTGGCTCCATTGCAACTGGAATGGCATAATGACCAAAAAATTCCCGAAAAGTGCTCGTTACAATTTCACAAGCAGTCGATCTTTGCTAAAACTTATCGGAGGGAAAAAAAAAAAATGCCGAAAGATCGAGCGGCAGTAAAACATGGCGATAGTATTAAAAATAGCATTTTGATGGTTAATCGATTTCGATTAACTTCTTTCTGTTCCTTATTTGTCGACTAGCAGAATGTAGATTTCATTCCGTTTTCTGAAACCGGAAATTTTTTTTTTCCAATTCCGGAAGCATAACTATCAAGCATCTGTAAAGAATTAGTTCTCAGAGACTCTTATTAGCCAAGGGAGGAGAAATAAATATCATGAAATATAAGCAATATGATGAACTCAAGTGCTTTGTTTGAGCACGAATTCAAACTACGAATAAAAAATTGTTTCTCATTTGAAAAAACAACTCATGCCAATCATCTTAAAAACTTGTTAACACCCAACTATCGGTTTTGTTTTTTGCTTTTCCTTTTTTTTTTCTTTTTTACTTTTTCAACCGAAGAATTATATACGTAGCGAAATCAACTGACGTTGCAAGAAATTTAATTAAAATCCATCACAACAAACGAGATTACAGAAAAAGAAAAACGTAAAAATTTGGGGTACTTACGTATTATAGTACGTGGTGGACTCAAACAAAGTAAAAGAAAAATGAGGAAAACAAAAACAGGATTTTATCGTTCGCATATGGTAATTCAACATCGGTTCACAAAGTAAAAGAATTTCCGAATTTTACGAGTTTTGTAAGAAATTCAGAAAGTAATTTTTCGAACCGATCATTTCAGACACTAACAGGAGAGATATTCACGATTCTCTTTTTACGGATTCATGGAATACATTCCTTTATGATTAAAGAAAAATAAAAAAAATGAAAATTCTCGGAATTACCCTCAAAACGTCCACTTACAGTTTTTAAAAAATAGTTGGAAAGAGGTCACCAAATCTGAGCTGAAAATTAAAGTTTTCGAGCTTTATGAAATCAGAATCCCCAATTATTGGTTGATACCTACACATGAACACCAGTTCTTTCAGAATAATACGGGTAGATGATATTAACTATATTTTCAATGAACTTAAAGACCGTGTAAAAAATTGTATACAATGTTATCTGGTTTTACACTAGATCGCAACCAGGCCGCATCTTCGGTAAAGTGGATAATCGTTGACCGGTCGACACGTAAGTTGTTTTAAAAAATCGATATAACTTTGAAAAATATCACGATAGAAAGTCGAGGAAAATCGGATTCCAAAGCTAGAATAACCTGCATTAGAAAATGCATATAATACGGCTTCGATATTTTCTACGATCGTTTCTCTCGAAAAAGTGGACGTACAAAATATGGACGATCGAAAATCCTATAGAGGATAAAATTTCCACTATGCAGGGTAAATAAGCTCAAAAAGCTTTACAAGATCTTTTCTTTTTTTTTATACCATCAATTTTTTATTCATTTTTTTTCATCTCCTAAGATCATCGGTCGACGTTTGCAACTCGAAACTATTTCCCTGTATATCTATACGGTGTTTCGATTTCAGAATATCGTTGATCGGAATCTTAGCATCGGCGTAGTGAGAGTTAGAGTTCTTTCTACAAAGTTAGTCATCTCGAGTCTTACAGAATCGAATGAATCAACCAAAGATAGTATACCGATGATCGCGAGTCGGTTTTCCGTTTATAATATAACATCCTATTTCTATGTGTATGTACAAAGCCTGCAAGAGCAGCCATATACCATACCTATGTACGCGCGCTGTAAGGATCAGGTATACATACATATAACCTATTTACTTAATAACCGACAGAACGATACTAGGTACAACTAGATAGAACGAACGTTGGACTCGCTCTTCAGCCGCAGGAGCGCGGTCCGAATATTGCGCAACTATACCTATATACTATGTACAACTATAACTATACCTATGGCAAGTCCGCCTACATAGCCCCGAGCTGTCATGACTCGCTTTAGTATTTTAACTCGCGTTACGAGACGTACCTTTATAGTACCCAACCTAACCCGACCTACACAACTATACATTGAACGTATACGTATATACCTTTACAAACACAAAGATACATGCTGTACTATTAAATACCTACCTGTTGCCTGAATTATACTATGATACACATTTTATAATAAATTCAATTGCCTTACTAAGAAACCGCGCGTATAACCATTGTACAAACGATCGGTGCACAAGAATAATTATCCGGTGTCCGTGATGCGGAGGATAATAAAAATCATTCGGCAAATATCTAGCTTATGCAGTATAACATATTTTTATGATACATATAATATTAGATTCCCAATTTCGATTCAGTAGAAAAAAGAACAAAGGAAAATGAGAAAAAAGAAAAATTGAATTTCATTAAATCAGCCGGTTATTTTTTCACACATCGCGAGACAATTACCGTCAATAACTATTTAGCGAGTGATCATCAGGGTTAACGTGCTTTATGGTTTCTCATATGTATGTATATCACGTGATTTAGTTTTAACAATGACGTCATCGTAACTTAAGTTTCAAATACATGTAGACCCGTGTCTACGTATCATATATATTCATACACATTTATATACACTTAAAGGTTGACAAACGAGATATATCTCTTCTGTAAATACGTTTATAACTATATACCTATGTACATAGACTATAGTTGAAACTATGCGATGATCGTTGCGTTTAGTTCTTTTACCAGTTATGTAGCTCCTGCTCATACATATTTTGCGCAATCGATTAGTCAGTCGCTATACTCAACTGTAAGTGTATAGGCGTACCTATACATACAGAAATACATGAGCATATATATAATGTCCTATGTATAACGGCGTAAATATTCATATATATGTACATGTACAAATTATATAAATTCCAATACACAGGTACATTCAATGTCATATCCTATATAGTATACACCATGAGATTATCAAGAGATACGTGGGAGGATGTTAATGAAAATTGTTGGAAATAAAAAAAAATTAATGACAAACAAACAAACAAAAAAAAAAACTAATCAGCCAAATAAATAATCTTTACGCTGATTATTTAAACTGGATCAACCAGTATATATCGGTACACGTTTTATATAAAATTCTTGAATTAAATATAATTATAAATATGTCCGAAATTATCTACATGTATTGGGTATATACGTATAACAAACGTATGTATACGTGTGAGAGAGAAAAAAAAAATTTACCACTCTACTTATATTTGCACTATATTATTTAGGCTACTCATGATTGATTACCGATACTGTAAAAATTATATATTTGCAAGAGATAAAATCAATTTTTTTATTACTTTTATCGTTGCAGTCCCGCGTGCTGTCGATATAATGATGATGATGATGATGATGATTATATGGAATAGTTACAAAAATCAAGACAAAAGAATAAAGAATTCGCGGACCGAAATTATAATAATTCTAATAAAAGGAAGCAGAACAAAAAGTCGTCGAGAAGAAAAGAAGAAAGAGCAGAAGAGGAAAAAAAATGAAAACGAATAAATAAATTGTGCCACGATCTTCGCGGATCGTGTAAAGAGACATAAGGGAATACATGTGTATCTGTAACATATATGCGACGTATGGTATGTATGTATATATCGTTTTTTTTATTTTTCATTTTTTCATTTTTTTTCTTTCTTTCTTGTTACTTCGGACCGCAATATTCACGCGCGTTCAAAAGCTGACCGTAGCGGGAGTTATTTTTAGAACCTAATATTCGTGTGTATCACATATATGTATACAATATACATGTATAAAAACGTATGTATAAGCGACATAGATATATGTGTATGTGATCATATAAAATGCCGTACGTCGTATCGCACGAAACAGCCATTAAATTGTGAATTAGTTTTGCTTGATAGTACAAAAATCTGATTTAAATTCCTGAATGTATATAATATATAATATACATCAGCTATACATGTATATAATTTAATATACGCACGTACCTACACCTCATAATTTTATGGATAATCAAAAAGGATCAAAGATAGGATTAAAAAAGAATTCACGTATAGTTTTAAGGTTGGAAATTTCAAAACAATTGATCGCATTTTTCGTATCTTATTAGGTATACTAGGTGTATAGTAATTTTGGAAATTATATGAATGATCTGAAAATGTCGAATGACGAACCAAAATTTATAGTCTATGAATTCAGACTCGAAATTCAAAAATTTTCTGTGATACAAATTACGAGATTAATATTATTCTCATCACATTAACACTGCCTTTATAGGTACATGTATTTCATAGAAATGATTAATTGCGACATTATTTATTAGTTTTCTATTTTGTTTCCTTTTTTTTTCCATCCTACGTAACATACGTACATAAATGTACAGCACTTTACAAGTTACATTAGACGATCATATAATGTTCAATTTTACAAACGATTACATTATTGCCTGACTTATTATTCATTAGCTTCAATTTGATTTGGCTATATAATAGCTGTCGACCGCGGGCTTCGTCAACCGTTTAATTAATACCCATGTATATAATTGCACGTGTAAAAGTATATGTGTATAATGACTTCACACACGTATAATAGTTGAAGTAATAGAACATCTATAGTTGTACAAAAATCGATAAACTAACTCGCGATCAAATATAGGTATTACATATATCATGTATTGTTATCCAACGTACATTTTTAGCTGTACATATTGTACATCTTAGAATATCAGAAATTACCCTGGAAACGCGAATTTCAATTTTTTTCTTTTCCATAGATTTGCAGTACATTGTGTTGGGCAAAGGAAGAAAAAAAAAAACGGAAACGAGAGAAAAAGATCCACAGGTTATGAGGATTGTTTTTTATACCGACGTATTGGAAAATGGATGTAAAAATAAAAAATATATCAAAACGAGTTACAGATACACAGAAGTATAAGGTATATATAGACACTTATTTATACATACGTGGCTAACATTAAACAGAAGAATTTCATTCTTTTCACATATACATATGTATATAATTTCCACGGTGTTCTTGCCACCGTTGCTGTAGCTGCTGCTGACGTTGTTAAGTATTGCGCATGAGAAGAAGAAGGAGGAGGAGGAGGTGGTGGAGGTGGTTGGTGGGTTGCAGAGGAAGCATATGGCGGCATCTGACCCGATGCTCGTTTACCTGAGCAACCTAAATACCGCGCCCGGGGTTCCGTATATATAAGCATGTACATAAACCATATGTATATAAATCATTTGACACACTTGTTGCATATCGTCGATTCTTGATAAAACACGAGACATAAGTAAAACAAAAAAAACGAAAAGTTTAATAAAATTAAATCAAAAACGCGCAATGAAACAAAATTATATAGGTACATGGCACGTCATATGATACGGAGGTGGCAATCATATGTAGGTATGTGGAGGTTTATCTGATCTTGCTGTGAAACGTCCTCCATATTGTGTCTATTTTTATTTTTTTACAATCTATATTTCCCTGGTTATCGGTAGTTTTTTTTTATTTTTTTTTCTGTATTTAATCCATTTATTTATTCATTCATCTTGTTTCAGTAATTTTTTTTTTTTAATAATTCATTTTTTTTTCAATAAACTTGATCAACGGACACTAAAAAATATATTTAACTATATAGAATCATATTTACTGACAATGTTGAAAGACTAGGTCATGATGTATATCAGCTGTATACATATATATTTTTTTCTATATATAGCTACTTAATCCATATAGCAACGGAATATGCTGCAGTAGCGGTGCATACTTCTTATGCGGGCATTGAAGTCTCTCGGGAATTGACTCGATCTAAAAAGTATTTAGCCATCAACCGGCGCAGATCTGTACAGACAGATATTACGTGTTGTATTTATAGCTGCGGTTCGGATACAACGATTTTCTACTCTAAATTATTATTATCATTATTATTATTATTTTTTTTCTTGTAATATCGGCGAGCTAAAATTTTTCATGGATGTCGTATATAATGACCGGATATAAATTATTATAGGTATATATCATACGAAGAAAGTAGATCGGTACCTATGTGTGAAAAATTTTCGACATTTTCTAATACATACCATATATTTATTAAATAAATATTTTACCCACTTGGGGATGGAAAAACAAGAATCGAGAAAAAAGACGATGATGATGTTTGATTAGAATATATCTAAACGACGGTACAATATGTAGTTTATTCCATGTAAGTTTTTTGAACTTCTTAGAACAGATCCTCGTTTAATTCGCTGCATGCACCTGCAGGTTTCTGAAAATTAGGTCAGGTCGTAATTGGGAAAAATGAAAGAAGAAGAAGAAGAAGCAGATGATATTATATTACGAAGTGGCGGGCGATATTGTATGTATATGTGCGTGTATGCATAAATATAGGGTGTTCGTCGAATAGAAAATAGCAGGAAACTGTTTTCAGCCTTCGCGTATAGTCGCATGTAAACGTGCGAGCATATTATATAGCGATATGAGGGGGGGACCATCAGGGCAAAACAAAAGAAAGCTCCGAAATGAGGAAGATATGCATCTCATAAAACAGTTGAGGCTCGTGGGAGACTTCCAGCTATTGTAAACGTATAAATATGAATATATTCCTAACTTATATATATATACCTACACGCACATAATGTATATATGATGCCAGAAAATGGAGTCAAATATATCAAACAATTAATTCGTAAAACTTAGACAGGAGCAAAAACTCGCAAATTATCGAACATGGTAAAAAGGAAAATAGAAAAATCATAAAACAGCAGGGTACGACGTCCTCCACAATGAAGATGTTTACGCTGATCAGTACGTTTTGTGCGCGTGAGTATCTTTTCATCTCTCTCTCTCTATCTCTCTCTTTCTTCATGGATTACATATATGCCTATCTTGTGTTTCATATCCGCTGCATATACGTGTGTGTGTGTCGGTATATTAAATATATATACGTCGGTATATAACTATATGTATTCATATGTATGTATATATATATATAAATGTTATAATGTATGTACGGCGCATGTACGTGGGTCGGTTTTGCTAGCGCTTGTGGGACAGGTTCTCGACTGTATAGCGCGACTAGCCTAACCAACAGGCAGCTGGATGCAGGATACTCTGACATTTGCTGGGACCGATCGTACCCATAAGCTGATGCCCGCTTTGTAACTTCGTTGGTAACTTCTAGCTGTTCTGCTGCTGCTGATGTTGCTTATAAAGTTGGAAGAATCGCGGTAGACCAGGGGTTGCCAGTTTCTCATATCTATACAACTACAATTTTCATGAAATTTACACGAATGAGGTAATAATTATTACGATGCCCAATAAACTCAATATAAAGGGTTGAAAACCTTCAATGAAAAGGTAATTCAGGTACGCGTGGGTGTTTATAGGTATAGCAAATTTTCAGTTTTCTTTTCTCCTCCTTTTTTCCGATGTTAATTCTATCCGATGAAATTATATGTCGACTTAAATTAAGTTATGGCGAACACCTCACGATCGGCAACTTATACGTACCGAGCGGTATTTTTTTGTTTCCTCCTTCATATGGCATCTCTTTTACGTTACGAAGAAGTGAGAGTAGATTTTTTTCGAAAACCTGCCCGAAGGAACAAAAAAAAATCATATCCTTGTGACAAATGATCGTATGATCATGAATAAAACTATATAATGATTATTTTCAGGTTATAAAAACCTCAAGCCTTACTAAGAAAGATTGAATTTCTTTTTCGATATAATTTATTGCTTCAAAAATTCAAATCGAAAAAGAAAGAAAACTAGGGCGTCGTATATCTTTCAATTGTTTCAAAAAATTTACAGTTCTTTCAATTTTTTAATCCTCACATATCTTCAACCGCTCATTGCCACAAACAGGTGTGTTGTTTCTTATCTGGTTAGAAAAAAAAAAATTTTAAATGTGCAGATTCATCATTTTCTTTTAATACTCTTCACTAAATTCATCATACGTGCGCGAAAATTAGCGCATTGCATCACATCAGTTATAATAGTAAGAAATGGTTTTGGGCAGCCCATATCAAAATTTCTCATGGTATCTATTCCAAAAACACTATTACACGCCTTTTTCGAACTAACCGTACAAAAACAAAGAAAAGTAAAGAAATCTTTCGTTCTTCATTTGGTGATTTTGTTCAATTTTTCAGAACGATCGCACTTGAGATTTTTTTCATCCACTACTCATAAGTGATAATATAACAGAGGTTCGTGACCGACCTCCATCCACGACAGACGTGTTACAGAATTATATCGGACTGTACCGATAAAAGTTGCACTATTATATGTGATCGTGGTGTTTTGTTTAGTAGTATCGTGTTGTACGAATGCATTATTAATTAACCATAATAACGCCCTCGATATGTACGTTTAATGTGATTAATAAGTATCATGCGGTTACAGCGTTGAGTAAAATATATATAGGTAAATTGTATATAGGTATATAGGTATAAGTAGGTACATAACTTATCGAACCAATCTCTAGTCCTAGTCGCTCGCAGATTTTATGTACAGATATATATGTTTATTAATATTATATTCATATATATACATCGCACACTTTCACCACCGCGTGGCTCAAGTACCTATACGTACATCGGTCGCATGAATTATCGATATAATATATAATTACACACATTATCTTCGATGCAATAAAAAATCGTGACTAACGGTTTTTTGGGGAACCTATTTTCGCTGAAAAAACACGCAATCCGTCGATTTTTCGGAAATAGCGCACACAGGATACCGATATCTTACGAGTAAAATAAGAAAAAACGTGACAAGGATCTACGAAACGTTTTTTTTTTTTTTTCTCTTTTTTATTGCTTTTTGTTTTTTGTTTCCTCGCATTTGATTTTTTTTCAAATCACACCTGCGATCCTACGTAATTTTACAACAAATATTTGTTCACGTGCTGGTGCAGCGTGCGTATATACAATGTACACATGTGTTATTTAACTAGGGACATAGAAAATACCTGATATGCAAATCAATGGATCGCTATATCTATGTATATAGATACATTGGTAGTTTTACCGATCAACCGCGATCAGCAGAAAAAGTGCGCGCTTATCCCGCACGTACTTATATACTTGGGTACTTGTAACAACTTCAGTAGTCCGAATCAATGTAGATATAGTTAAGTACTTGTGATTCTGAAATTAATTACTATGTATATATATGCCATATGTATACCTATATGTACATTGTACATAAAACGGTTCAATACTTCAACGTTACTTTCCGCAAGCGAACATATCCATACATACATATATATACATAGGTATAATATGCAGTAGCTCATGGGTTTCTGGACACGAGGAATTTTAGTCAATTACAAATGCAAAGTAGGCTGATTAACTCGTGCAGGGGAGGAGGGTGGGAGGGAGGGAGGAGGGAAAAAAAGAAGGATTTCTTTTTTCTTTTCTCCTTGATCGATCCATCGCGTTCACGGTTTTCGGATATAACGGTTTTTGTTTTTTTCTATATCCATCGAGTCAGTTCGATTGTTTTATTGGATAGGATAAGATGAATAAGTAAGAAGTTTTTAGCGTTACGATCGCGTTGTTAACGTATGTTGATCAGGTTTGTAACGAGAGACCATATGTCCGGTTGAAAACTGAGACGATGCGGCGATGGTTTTGCAGGCCACGATGAAGGATTGAGTTTTTGGTTGATATACGTGTGTATATATGCACACCATACGATTATGTATACCTATATATGGTGGTAAAAATTTGGAGACCATCGACTGATATGTTCTGAACTGTGTTACACGTATACATGTGCATACACTAAACAGATATGCGGTGCTTAGTTTCATATTAAGAATATGGGTTAAGGGGTAAACCAACCTTAAAAACCGGTTGATGATATCAGAACTACCGGAGCTCATGCAGCAGCCGCAACAAACCAGCAGCAGCAGCAACAGCAACAGCAGCAGCGGCAACGGCGAGCAGCAGACGCGCCGTAAAACGCGTCGTCTCTAAAAGAATTCCCCGATTCCCTGCTTCAGCAACAGCGCACCACCAAACAGCAAACCGGCTGTTTCCCTCTTTTATACAGCTAAAAACTTCTTCGGTTATTCCTTTACACATAAAACACTTGAAGTACGCTGCACCACTTTCCTCCTCGTCAGATTCCGACGTCGACGACGATGTTTTTCTGTTTTTTAATTTTTCAACAGTTGCTTTTCGTTATCTCTTTCTTTTCTTTTTGGTTTTTTTACTTTTGTTTTGGATACTTCTCTTTTGTTTTTCTTCTTCAATACGTCGTTCAATTTTACTTGTTCTGGTCAGCAGCAGCAGCAGCAGCAGGAGCAGCAGTGACCTCCATTGTAAAACACTTTTTCTACTTTTTCAACGGTATATCACTTCGTAAAATATAAATTAAAAAACCGTCGAAATCGCAAGATAATTCACGACGTTTGTTGCAACGTTGAACCAAAATAATAATAATAATTAGAAAACGAAAAACAGTTGATATTTAAACACTGTACAACGCTTCTTTTTTGTTTCCAAAGAAAACAGCTGCTTGGTTATAAAATCACACTTTATACGACGTTGTGGAAAAAAATTAAAACGAAATATTTCAAAACATAACTTCAAATATATTCGGACACTAGTTTCTGACGTACGTATTGACCAAACAAAGTTCCCAGATGTCGGATAAGAAAATCAACTTTTTCATTATCATCGATTACTTCTTTCCTTTTACCGCGATAATCACTTAAACTGACACTTGTTTCTCATAACTTATTTTTTAATCTCTTTTCTTTCTTCAGTGTATCCGCTCAGTTTTATGCAGATCGATCGAACCGACGAAGAAAACATACAAAAAAAAAAAAAAGAGACGACAAACCGGAAGAGTCCGATCCATTGATCAATGATGATAATCAAGTTTCTTTTTCTTCTTCTTCTTCATATAAATACGGTTCCGGTATATAATTAATTTTTCAATATTCAATACGTAATTGAATTCAAACGATATTCACCATCATTTTACACATGATTATTACATTTATTACGTGTATAATATATCGTACGTATTTTTTATATGTACAAAACATATATACATTTGTATCTTTTCGTTAACAATTTATATGTAATTCGCTTATCGTCAGATATATTTAATCGAATTATAATTATGCACACTCGCGTATGTCATTTAATAATGATTTGATATATGTATGATAAATATTATATTATAACATTTTTTGTACGTATAGAAATTTTCCTTTTCTTCTTCACTAAAAATTTATGAGTAGGTATATAGAGAGAGATAATGGTTTGCGATAATTACGAAGATATAGAAAAATGATGATAACAAAATAACAAAATAAAAATAATAATAATAATGATGATTAATTTCGCGCACAACTCTTGGGGTCCAGTACGGGGGCCGTCGGCCACGAGAGTGCCAGCCGGTCGGGGGCCTCGCCGAAGACAAAGTTGACTCCGCGGGTACGTCGGTCCGACCGTTGCTCGAGCAACTGTGTGGTATAAGTTGGTAGTGGTTTTGTGGTGGTTAGTAGCCGCGGTCTATAGTCTTACCGATATAGCGTAAACGCGCCCCGTACGATCGTTCGTTTTACAAAATTACGTGCAGAGTATATGTTGTTCGCTGCAAGGTAGGTTCTGGGTAGGTAGGTAGGTTGGTATTTTGCCTCGGGGCACCTCCAACGCGTAGCGGTACTTCTAGCTAGTACCACCACCATCACCACCACCACCACCATTTTACCATTACCATTACCACCGCTGTACCGATACCAACACTACCACCACACTTACACCACCACTACCACTACCACCACTACTACCAACGTCACATCACACCGCATCGTAGTTGTCGTCGTGTCTACTCGTCAACCATGCCACCGCAACGCGCTACGACTTTATGCTTCGATTTATAAGAGTACCGAACGGATAAGTTACTTAAATATACTTACTTCAATATTATATCTTTCGTACATATTCGAGTAGGTACGTCAGACCGAAGCCATGCGATATTCTGATAATCAAGATAACGATGACGATCACGGTTTTGCAGGTTATGTGCGAAGGATATGGATTCGATCGTTGGCATAAGGGTGTACCGAATTTCAACCGACTCAAGAATTTGTAATTTTTTATATTACAGAAACTTGTAGAAACATGCATAGAAGTAATGTTATGCAAAAGTTCATCTCTGCACGAAGATTCCCTACCAGGCATATGTTTTCCAATTGCACATGGGAATCTGAACTTTTGGACGAAGCTTTTTTCAAATCTTCTTCCGAGTTGATGTGGGGAGCGAATAATTGGTTGAAATTTTCAACGTACGCGATCAGTCCGGTAGTAATTCTTACGAATCGCGCGTCTCGTCCATTTTTTCTTTCATCACATCTTCATTATTATTTATTCTCAGTTTTTTCAACCATGTTCTTTTCTTTATCTTATTTTATTTGTCCATTTATTTTTTTATACCGGAAGTTGGGGCGATCTTTGTTCGCATTAAAAATTCTACGGATGACCATAAGAAAAACAAAATACAGCATCTAAAATCACCGATCTTGAAGTTACCAAAAGTGGACGGTAAATATCGTGAGATGTGTAGAGTATTGCCCCTCATTTGTTGAATATATTCGGACTCCATGGGTTATTAGAAATTATAAAAATCTTGAGATATATTCATACACGGAATGTACATACAAATATGCACATATGTATAAGTGTGAATCTTTCTCTCTTCTTCTCTTCTGTATTTCTATTATATTTCTTCCTCTGTTTTAAAAATATGAATTTTGTTTTTTTGTCGTAATTTTTTTGGGCACTTTTTTTTTTATCTTCGTGATCCGATGACGAGGTGGCGTTACAGTCCGCCGAGCGGCTTCCACACGGAATATGCTGCAGGTATATTACATTTATGTACATATACATATACGTGTGTGTTATATAAATGTATATGTATATATTCGATATGTATATATATATATATATATATGTACAGATTACACCTACACACCTGTTCACCTATACGCAGAGCGTTGCTCTGGGTAGGTTCGTCGTATCCCGTCGTGGCCAATCAGACTTCGAGACCTACATTTGCCCCTTCCAAGTTGCACCAAAAGCCAACCCGGCTATATAGTCTTACCTATATCTATACCTATCCCATCCTATTCTATCCTATCCTATCCTATCCTTCCGTGGAGCTCTTGGGTGAACAACGACGGTTTTACCAGAGTTCCGGTACCGTTATACATACTTACACAAATCAGGAATTAAAAAGAACTTTTCATTAATCTACTATAATATATAAAATACACACATACATGTATATATATCTGACTATTTATGCAGGTATTAATTATTATATAAATACCGGAAACCAAAGAATATTACTTTATACTTTTATCGTTTTTTTTTTTTATTTCGTTTCTTTTGGTTTTTTTTTTTTTTGCCTCATATATAACCCATTGCACGCCAAATCGTTTTTTCGGAAATTCAACCAGCCAAACAATTTTCAATATATATATATGTGCATTATATACAGGTTATAGGTTTTATATCTATTTACATTTATGCTGTACAACTGAATTTTATTTTTCGTGACCTTGAGCGAATATCCTATATATATACGCAGGTTGTATAGATATACTATATATTTTTTTACTCCATCTATGTACATGTTTTTTTTTTTTCATTCAATCATTCGATCGTCGTGAGATGATTATATAGGAACATGAATTATTTTATGTACATATAATTGTTACTGTTGTCGTATATTTGTAACACAGAAAATATTGTTTTTTTTTTCTTTTTTTCTCTTTTTTTGCGGTCCATTTTCTTAACAATTTTACATTCATCATGTGGCGCAGGTCCTTTTATTATATATACTATATCCGTGTGCCTAAAATCTTTTATTTTATTTACTTATTTATTTTTGTTTTTTTTTTCTTTTATTTTTTAGACCGAGGTTATTTCTTCACGGTTGGCTGCTTCGTGGATTTATGTATGTATATACGTATATATCTTCGAGTCTGCTTATAACGTGCCACCTCTAGTTCTACTTACTTCGGTTACTTAGGTATCTATATATGTGTAAATATATTTGGATCTAATTATTAAGATTTTTAACTTTGCATATTATATATACCTGCAGTACATAGGCAATAAGTTTCTCTCGGCTTTTGTTTCGGGGAAAAATAAAGAAAGAAGAAGAAAAAAATTGAATTATATATGCCATAGGAGTAGGTATGTATATATTATACATTATAGTATATATAAGAACTATAAAACGGGGATGAGGAATTTCTTTGACGATGATGATGATTCCATGACTACGCGATGGCTGCGGTTAAATTCTCTGTGTAACTTTATATATATGTACATATATACGTATATATATGCTCCTATATATTATATATGTGTCTGTATGTATTCCTATGTAGTATTATATATATAGGTACCTTATACTCTTGCCTTTGTTTGCATGCCTATTAACCTGCGCACGAGACACGAGTGCAGCAAAAGTGCATCAACTTGCAGTTACTACGGTGCAGGAAAAGCAACAGCAGCAGCAGCAGCATGGCTAGTCCACCTGAGATTACTGTCAAGGTCATTTTGTATACCTATCTCCTCTTTAAATATTGCCGTTATATTATTTCCCCGCGCAACGATCACTTTTATAAATATACGATATACACGTATACATACCTGTCGATATACATATGGGTATAAATATGTGATAAACTCGGTACAAGTATTATAAGTATTTTTGAATGTAAAAAATATATATCGGAATTGACAATATAATTTTGAAAAACTAGTTTTTCCAGTTTCTATATATATAATATTATCATGTGCAGGCGATATATGTTGAAATTCCAACGCGATCTAGATTACATAATATATATATATATTTATAAGTAATAAAGTAATTAATAGTTTTAAAGTTTTCTTTCTATAGATCATTATAGTGCAGTGGAAATATTTGGTAATTAACATGGCATATATATGAAGTGTAGCTACAGTATTATATACCCAATATTATATGAACTCGCGATAACCCCGAGGGTGCAGTCAAAAATGGTATCGAAATTACTGAATGGCCATATTATAACGTATGTATATCGTTGTACTGTCCATATCTGAAAACCAACAAAAGCTTAGCAAATGTCTAACTTTATTAGTGTTCATGAAATTCTTTAGGCAACGATTACAACGCGTTGAAAATTGAAATCACCGCGCGCGCGCGCTGCGTTACGCCACGATCTCGCCTGTGCGACTTTGAGGCGCGTTGAAGTCTCCGAAATCTGAGACGCGACAACTGTGTAGCTACGCTACACTAATGAGCGTTGCAGCGCTAGGGGAGAAATAGAACATGGAGAAAAAAAACTTTTGTTCCCGCAGCGTGTCAGATATATATAGTGATCCCATTATGTCGTTTTTGTTGTTATTATTATTGTTAATATTGTTAATATTTGCATATTAAAAATTGCGTTGCGATGAATATTTTTTAATATTCAAGGTATGAAGAGGCTGTGTACGCGCATAGGGTATCGTAGAAATTTAGGCTTACGTATTTCTATACCTACATTAAATGTATAGATCGTATAGATAAAGGATCGAAATTTCTCCTGAAATCTTCAACACTAATTGGCCCGATTACTCGTCATGAATATTCATCGTGATATACTTTTTTAATATTAGGTATATATTATTAATAAGTGGCCTAGCTTACATATCTCAGCTTATATATAATCACCGAAATTATTTATGCTATGGGGGTGCAGCGGTACATATAAATTTAGATGTTCATCGTTTATTATTCTGTACATAATTTCGTACAGATACTACAATATCTTATATGGACTATGTATAAGTATGCGGGTCGGCATATATTTTAGTCAGATTTTATTATACGTTTATACCATAATGAGACTAATTTATTATTATCTAATTTTATAACGACATGTATATTTTTTTATTTATAATAAAAAAATGCAGAAATAATCGATAAGAATGAGTCTGTATAATATCTTTAAAATTCACTCAGACTGCATATTATATAGGTACCTGTACACATATTGGGATCGTGCAGCAGATGTTTGAAAAATTGAGAAATTATTTTTCGGATCATTATTCATCGAAATCGATTGAAATATCAAAGTGATTATTCTTCGAAGGTCAAGAGAATTGTCGATCGCCTTTCGCAATTGCCGCAACTAAAAATTGAAATTGAAATTTTTTTTTTCTTACCCCCAAAATAAAACAAACTGCATCCATCAAAGTATAATAATACGTATGTATATAAAATAAATTGTATATATATATATATAATTCGGAACGACTGCAGACATCATCAGCCCCGCGTGGACGGTCGGACAAGGCGGTATATATTATATAGGAGATTCGCTTCGATGGTCCCCTGCAGCTCACGGGTATATCACGTGATGTATTTTATATACTACGTAGCCACCGTGATTTTCAGGTGTACGCTCCGAACGTATAGGTGCAGGTATATACCCGAAATTATTAATACCAAAAGTTAATGCCTGATTTAGCGAAAGATATCGAATTAGCAATATGTGGTGTGCATTAAACTGACGTGATCCAATTTATGCGCCTGTTAAGACGGAGCTAAAAAAATTGGAGCAAAAATGTTGGGAGCAAAAATAAAAATGATAAACAGAAAAAAGACGATCTTTCACACGGGGCATCGATGATATTCAGTATATAGAAAGCAGCGCGTGCACCGCAAGCACTGCAGATATTTATATATCGGTTAACGACGTCAATTTTGTCAAAACCAATAATATTATAACTCGCGGTTGCATTATATGCACCGGAACATGACTGATATATTTTACACGATCTATATATGTATATGCATGTATATAATATCGCGCACACCTTCGTTTATATACGGCAAACATCAATTTATTTTTGTATTTGTGTGCAAGTATTATATCCACCTGATAATCGACCACCAATTTATATTTTCCCTGTCGGAGTTTGCCAAGCGTCGATAATCGCTCGTGATCTCGCAGAAAACTTTGATGCTGATCACGCGGTTGCTTCTGGTTATACTTATATATAGGTATATATATAGGGAGTATACTCGTGCGGCATGTCAGAAGCAATTTTGCGGAAAATATTATTTCTCTATATAAAACTGTATAGAGTGCAGCGATCTCTTCCCTGTATTTTGCAATCACGCCTTACATGACTGCATGTATACTTGCAGGTATATGCCGCAGTAACGTATAGAAACGACATAACCAATTTTCGCTAATAAATATATTAACCTGTAACAAAATTTAGGTCAGAATTATACACGCCTCTTAAAATGGTGGAAAAGTTCATAGAAACCAAAAAATGTCATCATTCAATTTTCACTGTACATGCAGTTCGGTTTAAAATCTTTCGAATCAACATGAATTCGAAAAAATTGTACCAATAAGGTTGATTCTTTTCAGTATAGTTTACATTTTTATTCATTACTATTTTTCACTTTTTTCTCAATCAATCTTCCGTTAAAAATGGCACATATTTTTCTTAGCTCAAAATAAAGGTCCAAAAATTTATCACCGAAAATCGATTTCTCTGCATCGTAGAAAATCCATCGATGTGGGGTACATGAAAAAAAGAAAAACGAAAGAAGGCAAAGAAAAACAAAATTCCAGTCTTATTTTTTACTTCTATTCGTAGGGGTTATTCGCGTTATGGGCGATACGTCCCTGAACCACCTGTACATACGTTAAAATAACACGAGAGTGTCGAGTGGTGGCGTTACTCTGCGCATGAGAATATTGCAGCGATTTTCCCGCCAATTTGCAATGAATCGTCGAACGAACGGTAGCAGCGTCGGCGTCGGCGTCGGCGGCTGTTGTCTGAAAGGCCGATTACCCGCACGTACGTATACACATATAATATATAATGCGTGTATCGTTTATAGTAATAAACACACAACCCCGCGATATTTGTATAAATGTATGTATGTATATATGTATAAATATACCAAAGCATATAATAACTGCCAATGAACCGAACTCGGTTTCCCGGTGATCCATATTTCAAGGTATATACGTTATAATACGTAGGAAGGTATCCGCAGTGCCTATCAGTCGGCGGTTCTCTTTACCGATCACTCTCTTTAACACCTTCATTTCTGTACGACGTATACCTATATATACACGTACATAAGAACACCTGCGTTTAACTCTCTTCTTCTTCTTCTTCTTTTTTTATTTTTATTTATTTTTTTTATCTTGCACTTTTGATGAAGATATAAATGCAGTTATTGAAGAAGAAGTAATTTCGAGTCTGCTCAGTTCAGTGCAGTTTTGCAGTGCAGCATGTAACCGACGTGACGTGTACATTATATGGAGGTACATACCTATATATAATATAATTCTGGTGCATATCTTATGCGAGTTGCATGTTGGTGCAGATGCGGGGAACGGAATTGAGAACGAGAGGCTACCTGCAGCTAGTTGGGTATTTTAAAACGCCAGCCAACCGCCAGACTGGAAATGAAAATGAGCTACGAAAGGCGTGCGTACATATTATTTATATATTTATATGTATATATGTACTCGTTTATATACCTATATCATATACGTCATAATTAACGTCTTTATTAACCGTTCCCAATATAACGCTTTGCACGCGATAATGTGCAACACTGCAATTTCTGCACATACATATATACTATGTATGTGTAATATATACGTTTGTATATACATAGACAATTATATGTATCTGGTCTATAATTTTGTATACGGAAAAACGTTTGGTCAAGTTATCGAAGCATCGATTGATTCCGAATGATTTTCTTTTTCTCTTTTTTCCTTTTTTTTCACTTATAACATTTTTCAGCATCATTGATGAATATAATGACATTGTTTCATAACATATTACACACACACATGTTATATTCGACCTTGCTACTGTCCCTGCTTTATTAATTAACGAACGCCCGGGGTGTATATAAGAATCTCAAAATCCGTGTGTCCGCACGTATACATATTTGTTTTCAACGGTGTGACTGAAATTATAACTACCTGTAATTTGAACGAAAATTTCACTTACATGGAGTAAGTTGAAGAATTTTTTAACCCAAATCGCTTTATTTTTTATCTAACATGTATAGGTATACATTATATGTAGACGCTTTGAAAGACGTTGTACAAATTTTACTACAGATTTCTCAGAAAATTTTCCACGTTATCAATGATATGCAAACATATACCTATATAACATACCTGTTTCATTTTAATTTGGCATTTACCACTAACCGGTATATTTATATACATAATAAAAGTACATGGGTTAAAAGTTATCCGATATACATATACGTAACAAGTTTCGAAGCTTCGGGGCATGTGTATACATGTGCATATATTTATTCATTTATGTATTTATTTATTTTTCTAATTATTCTATGTTTCTTTACATCAATACCGATCGAGCATCGGGTTTTCAACTGTGTATAATATATAATAAATTTTTATGGGTTAGCCGCTTATGTGCGTATTTTCCATATAAGTAAACGTGTATAATAAATATATATAATACATATATAACGTATTTGCTACCTACTATATACTATAAATATATTGTGAGAATCGCCGTTATATGTAGGTAGGTAGATAGATAGGTTGCCGAGTATACCATGCTGTACGTTATACGCGTGCAGAAATAATAATTCAATCATTCGAAGGCTATCACTTTCAAATTTTAATCATGACCTACGACAAAAAATTTACCATTTCATTTCGTTTCATTTCAATTCGCAATTTCGACGTGACGACGATCGGGGCCGCTGCAAATTCGCAGTTTTATAATCAAATGACACGAAATAAGGGTAGGCAAAAAAACGAAAAAGAAAATATAAAAATCATGAACCAAAGTATATAGGTTATAGGTTCGAGTTTGATAAAGTAGGGAAAAAAGAGATTGGAAAAAAAAATACTAATATCGTAGTTGAAAAAACGTTTAAATTGTATGGATGGTTGTATTTATCCGTTGAACCATTAATAATGGCTGTTTAAAGAAATATATACATCATATTATGAGGAGAATGTAATGTATATACCTGTATATATATCGATGTATACATTTAATGTCATGCTGTAGGATTTACAGATTATTTTATATGAAAATCTTTTGTGTTTGTTCAGCCACGCCTGATAATCTTTTTTACAGTTATAATGTACAACAAGAATAATGATAATAAACCGAATAACGAATGGAATACAATAGATTTATATTTATGGGTAATAGAAACTGTAACTTGTACTTCTATATACACGTAGTCTTTGTAGGGGCAGAAATATAAGGAACTGCAAGAGATAAGATGAAAAAAAACAAAATCTAGGTGAGAGGCAGGCGCCAACATGCAGAGTACCGGACAAAAAACGGGCTGCTCTACACGCTGCAGAAATTTCAAAAAACAAAGTAGGCTAATTGATGGGCATTTTTGAAAATTTTCTGTCGTATTTGGTTTCCACTTCGTTCTGTATTCCAAAGAACATGGTTTCTTCATTTTTTCTTCTCTTTACTTTTTTATTGAAATTTGATGATATATCTACCGATCCAGAAATTTGATTTATACTTGATAAAGCAAAAGAGATAGAGAAAAAACTATAGTATGTATCATTTATCAAAAATCGAAATTCCAAAAGATATTTTACTACGTCAAATCGAATTGACAGTGATCATCATTAATTAAGCAACTTTAAAACACACGTATCTGCTTACTGCATCGGTAAGGAAGAAAAGCAAAAAAAATCAGGATATAAAAAAAGGAGACGGAGAAATTTCAAAAAATGAGGAAAAAAAATTCGTGTACAGGTATATACATAAAATGCAAAAAAAAAAGAAATATATATATATATATCGAAAAAATACAAGGAAACGCCTCGAAAGAGAAACTCGGCACGTCAATTATAAAGACAAGAGTATATAGAGAGAAGAGCCGCCCTCGTTCCGCAATGTTGAATCCGGGACCCCCAGAGAATCTCCTCCGAGATTTATAATTGACCGTACAAAAAATAATAAAAGTACTAAATGACTGAATAAAAAATCTCTTCGCTGGTTTATATTGATGTATATTATTTATATCTACTTAGTTGATTAACTGATTTGAGTTAATTTACGGAAATGCTCGCATCGGGTGCACAAGAATTATCGAAGCGAAACGGAAGCACTGAACATATCTTGACGAGAAGAAAAAGAAAGAAATTTAAAAAAATCAACGAAAAAAAAAGGCGCAAGACAGAAAAAAAAGAAGTCTTCAGGAGACATTCGATAACACGACGCGCAGGTGATCCAGCGTATATATCAAGTGGTGTAGAAACTCGAGTGCGAATTCAATATATCTGACCTGTTGCAGACTTTGAAATATAACGGTAATGATTTATATATATATATGTATGTGATATATATACGTGTATATATACTTTATTACGGTGTACATACATCTGATCCCTGCGATGATGATTTAGGATCTGAGCTGCACAATTATAACTATCGGTTTGCCTCCAATGAAACAACGAGACTGTTGGTTGCAGCGTACGTAAGGCAACAAGATATCTGTATAACCTCATATAATGGCGGAACTAGATCCTAGCTGGTTGTTCATCACAGCTCGGCTAGATTGACAAAGTAGGTCTTCAATCTATGAAAAATCTTCGTGTATACAGATATAATTAAACTCCAAAGGGCCCGATGACATCGCAAAGTATCTCGGAGACCGCGACTTTCATTTTAATTAAACGTAGTCGAGTGTGCGTGTCCAAACGATTTTTGGGATCTTTGAATCTCAGAATTCAAAATGGCGTAGATATTTCTTACCAAATACCCGATAGAATTATGAACTCGAATTGCGATTCATCGATCTCATTCAAGATCCATACGTGTACATCAATTTTTGTAGATGAGGCCCCTCACGTATTTCTATATGAAACTTTTTTTTGCAAATTTTTCTCGGCCATGTCGGATCTACGATCTATGTGTGAGTATGCATACCCATCGATTACGTAGATAAAATCTGGCGACGCGAGTCTAATTGCAAATTGTCAGTGTTAAAATTTATATATCTGCAATTATATACACGTATATAGTATGGTATTGCCAATTCAAGTCTAACATTTCCGCCGATAGGTATATTATAAATATAAAATTAGTCATAACTCATTAGAGTACCTAGCGAGTCGTTAAATGTTAACTCAAAATTTTGCCCGGGTTTAACCGATATCATCCTTTACAACTTTTAGTTTTTGGCTAACGATCGTCTAACGGTACAAAACTCGGCATATGAAGTACATGCATCTACACCCATACATATGTAATGTAATACATACGTATACACATCTCGTAATAACGTAAGAGAAATTATATTCGGTTGTTGAAAAAAAAAAAAATAAATAAAAATCGTTGTATGAACGGATGAATTTATAAATTATTATTATTATGTGTGCATTAAATAAAGAGCGAGATCAACGGTCATTATAAAACACTCCAATCAATCATATTTTGATTGGGGGTATTTCCTAATAATATACAAATTATTTTTGTTTCTTTTTTTTCTTATCTTACAACTAGCGTTTATTTCCTGCAGTTCGGTTATTAGAATTTTTCTATTCATTCGGTTTCGTTTAAATTCTATCTTTTTTTTTTTTCTGTCTTATACTTTTTTACGTTTCGTTACTGGTTATTATTTTACGTCTCGCCTTTCGGGCGATAATGCGGCGCAATGTAATTAGGATTAAGTAGGACGAATATACCTACATACGCATGTATATAGGTATGGTACAGGCTTATATATTTGTAGATATATATATGCCTATAAGTAACATCGTGTATAATCGATGTGACAAAAACCTCCGTGGCAATTACATTATATATACTATAGATATAAGTTGAGCCCGCGGTATTATTATGAAGGAAGAGCGTAAGGTAGTGTATAGCATACAGGGTGTCTCGGAAATAAATGCAAAAATTTCAAGGGGTCATAGGAGGGGCCGAACTGAGTAAATTCATGTTATTACCTACACCGGATTCGGATCGTTGGTGCAAATTATGGCGCTTATACCAAATCTGAGAATTTCAAATGAAAATACTTTTGACATTGATTTTTATTACAAACGTAATAAAATCTATGCCAGTAGCGATAAGCTAACAATAAGTAGTGAGTTTCATGGGTTGCCCATATTCCGGCGCAAAGCGCAACTTTTTAGTTAGTCATATTTTGGGACTGGTGCTTGGGAAACCACATGTCATACGAGAAAAATTTCAAAATTTTTGCATTCAGTTCTGAGACACCCTGTATATGTAATGTAGTTTTGTTATTTGCCCGCATACAACATAAAAATCGCCTGCATAGCTGCGCTGCCATCATCCTGTCGCGCTTATACTCACGTTCAGCTTCGCGCTATTTTCAAGTAAAATAGAGGTCAGTTTCTGACATTATAGAATATGTATATATGCATGTTACACAGGTATTCGTATCTATTATATACAACGCTGCACGGTATAAAGAAATTCAATTATTTATATCCAAGAATTACAAAGACCGCGGGGAATGATTTGGAACTTTTTTACAAACCACAACCATAAGGTGACCAGCAGTCAGTCGGACAATTGGGTCCATCCCACTGTACGGTAAAAGCTGAAAAAAAAAACTAGAAAAAACCTAAGAGAGAAAAAAAATTAAAATTACTAGTAAGTATAATAACTAGCTGGAATTAATTCTGCACCTCGCGACTAACTTCGCGCTCGAATTATTTGTAGAACAAAATAGAACACGATCGATTAATATAATCACTTTTTCTGTCATCGTGTGCAGTATACAATAGGTATATAAAAGTATGCAAGAATAATTGGTAGAAGAATTTATCTATGCAAAGAAATTTTGTAACGTACAAAAATCGCACGGTGGTCAATGGAAAAAAAGTAAACAATTAAAATACCGGGGAAATTTGGAGAAGATATTTATTGAGTATTCCGCAATTGACCCAATTATTTTATAGGCGTTGTGATACATACGTAATATATTCTATCGATTCAATCCTGCACATATATAGTTTATAACCTGTAATTCTATGACACCGTGGAAATTTTTTACATCGTTATAATTTTTTTATAATCCGTTATATAAATATATGTATATACTTATACGTATATCAATTTGATCTCGGTCAAAATATAAGTATTGGAAGAAAAATAAAAATTCACGCTACAAATGTATGTTTAATTTTCAATCATGCTGCACAGGTGTATATTATAAGGTATATTAAGCTATAAAAAAATAATAGATCTGTAGATACATCAGCAATATTCATCCACGTATGGCTATACATATTTGGATACATCGACGGACGTGATTCGAGCGTTCGTATTATATTTTATTTATTCAATTTTTTTTTCCATCTTTTCACGTTAATTTTTCGTTTTTTTCCTCGTTTTCTTTTTCAACAACGCCGATTGCGTGTCGAATAATACGTCTTCAAGCGCAGCCGGAATAAGAAATGAAAAAAGAAAAAAACAGAATTTCATCACGTAAAATAATTACTAAAAATTATTAATTATAATTCAAACGATGTATAGATACAATCGTTTACCGTGTAAATCAAAAATCCTCTCGATCCATCGAAATTTCTTATTTTATTTCGTTTGACAAAAAAAAATTGTTTACTCTTTTCCTTACGTTTTATCTCCATGTACTTAACATTATTTTATGACAAAAGACTAAAAGAAAGAAAAAAACAAACAGTAACAAATGATTTTGAAAGATCTTTTTTCAATTCTTCAGAGTAATTAGTATAGGTATGTAATTCAAAGGGCCGTGCTTTATGCGGTCCAATAGCTTCATTTAAATATGTGGAGTAAGATATACATACTCTTCTGCAGCTTCGAGAGGAGAGTAGAAAAAGAAATCATGATAATGGTCCAACAATAAAATGAATGAATGAGTAAAAAGTAAAATAGAAGACTGAATTTATATCGGTATCCCATGTATATGCATTGTACAGTATAAGTAAGATAGGCAAAATACAAATTCATCAAGGTCCAAATACTCGCTGGCTCGCGCTAAGCTATGTATCATGTAATGTATATTTAAAAAGACCTTTTATTCCTAGGCGCATATGTATAATAATAGCTTGGTCATTCCGGTATTTATATACATACGTACATACGTATAATGTATATATGATGTACACAAATGTACCTAAGTATATATACGTATAACAATTTCTAATAGTTCTATAATATGCGTTAAAATAAGATCAGCGAACCGAATCTATACCTTAAAGGTCTCTGCATACGGACATACGTGTGTACCTATGTACCTGTACATATGAATACATACAATCGTGTTACCCATTCATTTGCTAGATAACTGCTCTTTTTTTTGTTCTTTTTTTTTTGTGTCCTTTCGTTCTTAGTTAATTTTATTATTTTTTTTTTTGTTTTTGTATTTTACCATTTTGTCCATTACTCGTATAAAACTAGTTTATATAATATATATACTTAGGATAACAACAGTATGGTATGTGTAGGTATATCAACTATATACATGTATAACAGTTCCGACCAACAGTTTATGTATAATAACGTGTAGGTATATAGGTGTATAGTTAATTTACTCGTTTTGTCCAACTTATAAGATAAGATTATATTATTTTTAAGCTATGGCTTTTATATGCTGATGATACATATACACACCTGAAACCTGCAGTATACATACCATGTAACCAGCGGGATGTAATTACCCGGACAAAAGATGTAGAGCACGTCGCTAAGAAACTAACCATCGGTGAGTTGGTGTTCAACATTTCTGTGCATGGAGACCGACGATGATGATGATCATAATCACGATAATAATGATAATAACAATCATCGTCATCGCAGTCCCGAAAAGTCGGCAAAAATATATAAAGTACACGTTATACCTCTGCAGCTGTGAGAAAATTAAGTAGGCGAAGAAATGTATGGTACATATACGTTATACTCTGCTATAATATGGGATTATAACGAAGCGTTCATCGACACAAAAGGAGTTTAGTATTAAAAGGTAAAAAAAACGTGCAGCCCGACGAATCATGCGGCATGCGGTGTACAGGTACACACAGATATTGTATAGATATAAAGTAACGAATAATGAATAATAATGATAATAATAATGATAAATAATACGGTGTATAGCGGAATTCTAATTGCAACGTCTACACACAATCTATAGGTTATATCGGAGAGTATAATATACAGAGTTGTTCGGTTGATCATTAATTTGTTAGTTCGTAAAGGTCTCGTAGTTGACGTCCGTGCAACGCGCGTTTCTCCATCTCTCTTCATATTTATCTTTCTCTCTCCCTTTCTCTCTCTTTTCCTCACCCCGTCTCTGCCCTTTCAGGAAGTCTGGAATTGATCCAGTAGGTGGTACAGGTGCAGGTGCAACGGCATGCCTCCTCCTCCACTCTCTGTACCGGGAACGGGCTATCCAGAAAATTATTTCTAACTACTGACCTACCTGCGGCACCGGCACAACCACCGGTACGAACGTACGCTGGACACCAACGTGGTTGAAAGTATATATAGGTATAGAAATAACATGATATGAATTATACACCCGTATATACAGGTATGTATGTGGTCATTTATATATAAGATCTATAGATCTTGCGGGCGCAGTGAAGGCCAGATTAAAGATCACGCTTATAGACGTACAGGATATTATCAACTGGGAACTAGGAACTGGGTGGAGCTTTGATTAAGCTGCACCTCGATCTTGTTGCAGCTGTTTTTTAATATGTAGTCGAGATGTGTAAGTATGTTGCAGAACAAAATTAAACAACTACCTATATACATATGTACTACCCACTTAAATTTTCATTGGATAATATAAACGATCTTCAAAACTTTCTAACTGGATGAGAGAAATTATATCGTTTGGATTTGTCTATCTTTATTCATTTGCTTTTTGAAAATAGGATTTTCAACTTATTCTTTCGAATTTTTTTCTCTTCTCTCTTTGGACATTTTGAATCCAGATTTTTTTAAACGTAACAAAATCGATCAGTCACTGAGTTTATAATTTAAAAAAATTTTATCGAGCATCGAAAGAAAGTAGGTATTTTTTTCGCTGAAAATTTGAATATGTATAGTTATCAACATTGCGATGTATACGTAAAGTATGAACCAAAAATAGTTGAATCATAATTAATATTTGACAGAGAAAAAACTATCACGCTTCAAAGTAACGAATTTTTGGAGCAGTTCGTTCGGTTGTTCAGAAAATTTTCTTTTTTATATTACGTCCGAAAGATTTTATTCATTTATTCATTTTTTTATATCTGTCGTTTCCGCATGGGGTTATATTCGACACTGGAACAAAAACTTGCGCCGTACAGTGTAACGAATGACTTAAATATATCGTAAGCAGGTGAAACTGGAAAAAAAAAAAATCGTTTAAACCAAAATCGAAGCTTCCAATTATTTTCAGTTCGAGTTCTTCGAACAGACTGCGGATTCTAAAAATTTAAGGAAAAATGACGACCGATTCGACGTGTTCATGAGTAAAGAAAAAAAAAAACAAATTAAACCAACCCACGATAATTTTTCATATTCTATCGTCAGGATAACTTCTGAAGTTTCTCAAAAACTTTTCATAGTCAAGATCAAGGATAGTTTATATGTGTTTAAATTTTTCTTTCCTCCAGTCTACGAACCCAACTGATAATAAGATACAATTTTGGTGCCGCTAGATGTTTGCTACGATCTCAAGATGATGAAGAAATTTTAAGTGTTGAATATTAATTTTTCTTTTCCGGATCTCTCACGTCTCATGCGTCACGCCTATCGCAGCTACATGTATATTATACGGAGAAAACAATTCATGGAGACTGGTCAGCCCAGCGCCCGCTTGCAGGCAACCCACATGACGATCAAACAGCGTGTTAGATCTCTACGAATTCCCTCTGTGTGTGGTACCCATTAATACCAGAGATCGAATAAAACTAGCCGCTATAACGTACGGTTAGCGAATAAGGAAACGATCTTCACTAACATATAAACGTATGAGTATGGCTCTCCTGGAATCATGTCTGACTTTTATGCTACGCACAGGTATATTATACTCGTACACATAAACCTAAATCTGTGTATATATATATAACTTTTTATATCTACATTACATAGGCATGTATACATAGCTATATACCCATCGCAAGGCGGCATAATTTTTGCTGATAGTTTATTACAAACATCAGCAATATGTAATATTATATACATATATGCCTAATATAAGCTAAGCTGTCGAGTTTTGCGAACCGAGGTCCGCGCCAAGGTCGCCTAAGATCGCAAAAGATACCGGCAAGCTAGCTTCAAGCTAAATAATAATGAAAAATAAATTTAAACAAATAAAAAAAAAAAATGAGGAAATGAAAAAAGATATGCACACACACACACAAATATCTCTAAACTCTGACTATGATTAGTATATATATATGTATATGTATGGTATGTATATAGGATTTGTGGATGATAATTATAACCGCATAGCATGCGACGTAGAAACAGAAACAGCAACATGTACGGTATTAGAATGAACATGGAATTTGGAAATTATTGCGTTTTGAAAAATATTTTTTTTTCAATCAATTATTATACTTCAAAATGACTTTGATCCGATTTTTTTTTGTATCACAGATGTATACAGTTGCGGGAAAAAGTTGAAAAAACTTGAACGAATGATTAAAAATTTTTATGAAAACTAGAAAAAGAATTTGGAGAGATGGAGAATATTGAGTATAAGAAAGATAGAGTACGATTGTATGAGGAAGAAAAATAATTTTCCGCTTTAAAAATGATTTTCGGGAAAATCGTTGAACTTCGATGCATGTTGGCTTGCCGCTCGACAGGAGCAAGATTCAAAGCAAAAGCGATCACGTTTCTTCGAATAAATCGCGCGAGGTTGCTGCGCCTTGTATTGTAGAATTTTTCATGGTAATATGTATCGTAAGATAATCGATTTATTGATCGGAACAGGATTTATAAATTTTCAAGAACGTACGTCAAGATTAGTAATCGGTTTTTACGTTTTCAACAGGATGTTTATTTTCACTCTCGGTTTTCACTTATTTTTAGAATCCACGCGACTTTTTTCATTTTCCAGAAAAAGAATTTCTGCCGATACCATGAAATATTGAAAATTGTGTACAGACAAAAAAAAATCACATTACCGATTTCGAAAGTTTTCCAGGATTTAGAATTCTTCGAAGATCGATTATAAGTCTCACTCGATTCATGTTTTATATTTATTTTATCTATCCAATCTATAATCGATACATACTTGATTGTTTTTTTGTTTTGTTTTAATCAAATATTTTTATAAAGAAATAATGAAATGTCTAATATTAACAATAATATGTAATTGTGACACAATAATTTTCGACAGCTTAAAACTATCAGGTTTGGAATTTATCCGTTTCTATATTATTAAATTATGTATAATCTATTTTCTCCGATTGTCGTCATCAATAAGTTAGTACAGCGCAGTTCTGATCGATCGATAATAATAAGAATGAAAAAAAGGACCTTATAAAAAAAAAGTGACTTCGTAACACTTATAATTTAGTTCTTGAACCGGGTCTGTGACTATTGAACTAGTAAGACAGAATCCTAGTGTACAATTATAATAAAAACAAAAAGAGATGATAACGAAAGAAAAAACAAATCTTCGATCTAATTTGTTTTCATCTCGTTATTCTTTTACCCACCCCCTTTTAGGAGTACGAAGGATTCGCGGTGGCGGTTGGAGGTGTGCGAAAGATTCCAGCGAATGAAATCGATTTCTGAAGTCTGTCGTAAATGAAATATACGAATGGATGATTGGCGTTAAATACTTCTGGTTCAGCTGGTCTGCTTGACCGAAAACTAAACAAAGCTGTTGCAGCTGCAGCCGTTGTTCCATCTTCCGAAACTTCTACGACAGCACGATGAACAGCGTCACCTAAATGCAGACTTGGTTCTCCATCGGCCAAAAGCCCTCTGAGGTCAGCATTTGACGTCATTATATCTCCCGCCCCCATTGCGGTTAACAATTGACCAACGGCGAGTTCTTTGTCAATTTTAAACTTTGGTAACGATACGCTGACCTCTCTAGTCGGTAAACCTTCTTCCAGGAATTGTTTAAGTTCAGCCATTCCTGCTTCGGTGTTCGTTATCCGTTCTATCAACTGCGTAAGTCCTTCGGGACTTTCTTCGGAATCTGAAGTACGAGCGCCAGCGAATGGAGGAAGTAAAATGTACATCGATAAATCTTCACCCTTATAAGGTAGCTGAAGGATGTGGGTTTTCAATTCTTCGGAAACAACTGCGGAGGAAAAGAATTAAAAAATTAACAAGGTTAACGAGGGTTCTATCATGCACGGAATCCTCTTTCTTTTTGTAAATATCGGTCTTACCGTGACTGAATGTTCCCTTTTGTCTCATAAAGGTTACCAAACTGGTCCTTGATCCGTTTGAGTAAAAATTGTCCTTTTTCGAGTTTAACGGGTCAAATTTGTTCTTCCAAAGTCCTTTGAAGTAGACAGCGTTCGCTAATACCAAATCAGAATCCTCGGTAACTCCTCCGATTGGAAGCAAGTCCGTGATGTGTCCTTTAGTCTCGTTGCTAGCCCAATTATTAATCATTTGTCTAATAGCTTCAGGATCTTTTTTGAAATCAACGTGTTCCAATTGAGTTCCAAACAGATCCAGCATGCACTCTCTGATCTTTCTTTCCTGCGTTACCCAGAGTTTATTTACGGAATTAAACTCGTAATCGGCACTAGAATTTCCATTCATCCTGCTTATTCTTCGCAATGTATTTTCAAAGTCATAAAATCTTTGGACATAAGTTTTCGAGTACGTCTCTGGTACGTGAAGAGCGCGTTTCAAGGACTCCTCGGTAGTACCTCTGGCAGCAAAATAGGCCAAAGTTAAAGCCTCGTGAAGACTATGAGGACTGTAAAATACGTTATCGACACCTTCAAATTGGGAAACTTTCCTCAGGGTGTCTAAAGCAAAATCTAAACGGGCCTGCGTCATTCTTTGCTTAAAATCTGCGTCCATCATAGACGGATTATCTGCATCGCCTGTTAAACATTGCGATGAAACAGATGAGCAGTGAAAGAAGGTGATGATCCCAAAGACAAAAATTATTCTCTTGAACATCGTCTGGAAATTAAAAAAACAAAAGATTCTCGTTAGTTCTTATTCATTCAATTATTTATCTTCCTATATTCTACTTCTATATTCTAGAAATATTTTTCATGGTCTTATCTACATCCTACAAGGTGTTTTAATCAACATATACTGGACGGATGTTGCTTTATGGTGGTTTGCTGTGAAGATTACCACATTAAATTATATAAACATCCTGGAAGTCGCCCTGACAAAGGTATATAATTATACGAAGCAATAAAGTGAAAAGAAAAACAAGAAATATAAATAAACATTGAAAGTTACTCATTCTTATCAAGTCTAGTTTTTGTCCTACTTGATGTATATTTATTTATTATACATGCTGCTGTTATGTATAGAGTTAGCAGATTACTACCGGATTTTGAATATTATTTCATTGGAAATTTAGTACAAAACTTGAAATACGCATTCAATTTTGCAGTAAGAAATACGAAAGATAGAGAAAAAACGAGAGAAAATCTAAATGCGAGTTTTCAGTACTTTTTTAGTCTTTTTCTCCATTTTAGTACTCAGCCAAGCAGGAGATTTCAAAATTCCATGATTATTACAGTTGAAAAGAAAAAAGAATCCCGCGGAAGGTTATTGAATCCAAATTTGAAAACTGAACTTGTAATTTTACATCATGATTGGATCATATTTAAATATTCGCGGTGAAAATTAGAAACAAAGAAAAAAAGCGGCTGCAAGCTGATATTTCGAATCTTACTAAAACCATTTCTAAAAACAATTAACCATATAATTCTCGGACTCCTATAATGGTATAAAAATATCGAAACTGATACGGAATGTGATGTTTTTAGAAATTCCGGGAACGCTTAATATTATAATCAGAAAGAAAGAGTTTTCGTTACCCAGAGGCATGTATACGAAGCATGAGTATAAGATATATGGTATATATGGGCGAGCATGTGATATAAATGAAGTTAGTGAGAAGTGAAAGTACATGAGGCATATCTGTATGAAGAGCCTCGTGACGTCACTCAGATCGCCCGAACTTTCCTGTATATTTAATTAACACTGCGTGCAGCGGTTTATGATATCCTACTACTTAAATATATAACTTTAACAGGACAATATATGGTGTATGTATATGAAAATGGTATCGCGGACATCTTTTCCATGTATGCACGAAATTCACTTCTCTATGCAGTTACATTTATTCATTTATCATACAATATTCCGCAGCAGCGCGTTTCTTCTTTTCTATTTTTTTTTTTGCTCATTATAATCGTATCTTGTGGTTACGTGATTAAAGGTCGGTGCGACGACCTTCTATATTACTACAATATTATCTATATAGTTCTATTATATGTACTAGTTATTTATATTTTTTCATTGTCATCAAACGTTCTCAGCTGCAGGAAGTAAACCATAACTATATACATGTAATGGGTAAATACATACAATAGATTTATTGTCGTCCGTTAATTTAACTGACACACGCGTGACGGGAAATATATCGCGTGGCGGCAATTGGAAAACCCCGCATAGATTCAATTTGTTACAAAAATTATTGTGTCAAAGACTCGAAACGGTATGGGAAAATGAAAAAATCGTGAACAAATATTATCGTGGGTAAGTAGAATAGATAATAATTTGTTAATGCGGGGCTACTGTGATATACGTATACGTGTGTGCAAAAAAAATAAATTCCTAATACTTACCGATTCGAAAGATGTACCGAATACGTGAAGTGAAAACATTTTTTGGTTTCTGTACGAATAAATCGTAGTGCGAATTCAACACATACGCACGATTAGATTACCAACTAGTTTCAAAAACTTGTAGAATTGAGAAAACAAAAAAAAAAAATTACAAATCTATTGCAAATTATTATAGATTTTTGAAAAAGAAAAGAATCATGTGATGCTATAAGATTTGAAATCGGCTGTTGCAAGGGAAGACAAAATCACTCCGCACCCGTCTACCCGGAGTAAACTAACCCAACTAAATATGAAAGAGCATTTACTCGACTCGACTACCTGCTACAGATGCAGAAAGCTGAAACCGGACTCGCGAATGGAAGAACCATCGACTATAACAGGAACCGCAATATGGCCGCGCGAGACTTACACACCGATGACGTAGCATGTACTGGGCGCTGGGTAAATACGTGAAACTAAATAACTTCAGTACACACTTATATACTTATACGTATGTAATGTACGTTACATCTTTCTCACTAGGTCATGACGCGCCCCGCGATCTCTACAGACCGATCAAAAAAACACCCACGATCACCCAATCGCCGATTTGTTTTTTATTTAATTTTCTTCTTTTTCGTTTATCTCGTCTGGTTAAGATTTACTTTGAATTGACACTTTC
The DNA here is from genome assembly GCA_963932425.1 of Athalia cordata. NCBI lineage: Eukaryota > Metazoa > Arthropoda > Insecta > Hymenoptera > Athaliidae > Athalia > Athalia cordata. Next base: position 28,424,765 of record OZ010626.1, on the reverse strand, counting down.
GATCGGGCATTTACCAAGCAATAAATTTTGTTGATACAGACGACACATTCTGTTATTTCGAAATGATCTATTTTTTTCTGCTTCTGGTGTCAAGTAGAGGAAAGAAATCTTACGCTGAATAATTTTTCTTTATTTGAACTTCTATTGGAATAAATCGAACAAAGTCAATGATCCGTTGAACGAAGATAATCATTTCTCTGAGATCACGCTTGATGGAAATTGACGGAGAGAAATTTATTGATTTTTCTTTATTTATTCATTGATTGTTACTTATTTTAATCTGATCAGACTTTATACACATGTGTATGTATTTATACACGCGACCTATAAATGGCATTTCACGTATGACCGACTTTTTTCACCTGCAATGCACTACATGATACACTTTCTTATATTATACGTTATATACGAAGAAAAAATATAGCAATTTTTTTTTTTTCAATGAAATGAAAAATAAAAAACTCAATTAAATTCACCATGATAGTTTCTTGGGAATCCTTTCGCTTGATTGTAATACCATCGATTGCAGGAAGTCTCGCAGGAAGTTATCTCAACTACGTTTATCCGGTACAATATATAAATTGTCCTTAATTTTAAAACATGCGGCATGTTGGGTCAAGATCACCGTCGACAAGGTGATACGGCGCTTTCATTCTTTCCAACTATTTTGACTCATAAATATTTTACTAGAAAAAAAAATGAAGAAAACGAAAAAAAAAAAACTGTACGTGATAGTAGCTGCTGTAGTTGAGAGAACCTCGAAATTATTCAAATGAAAAGTGATTTAGGAATATATTTACATTAGTTGAATAATTAGTTGACTACTATAGGGGATTGAATTGAGTGAATGAATATATTTTCTGGGAATTGATTGTTAGAAAAATAATACTGTAAGAGGAACTGCAATAACGGTGGTGGTTATTTCATCAACTGCACTGTGACGACGTTCCCATTGTATAGCTTATCACTGATTTATATGAATGTCCACGAAGTGATTAAATGAATGTAATAAAGCACTGCAGATTATGACTAATGGTGTAGCAAAGTTTCTTCAATTAAAAACAGCTTGAGCTGGCTTGCCACTGATAACGATCATCGTTCCTCGTCAAAATTAAATATATGCCAAGTCAGTCAAACATTCAAAGCCTCTCACTCTCTTTTTTTGCTAATTAGTATTCGATATACCTTCGATCGTGTTTGAAACAAACGATTATTTTCCCAACCAATTAATGACGCTTGCAAAATCAATTATATCAAGCGCAATTTTACTCGCTCAGCTTTATAATACTGGGAAATACCCTGTAACTAGTTGTTTGCGAATACATGTGCGAGAAAATACACATACGAATGATGATTATGCAAATAAATTCTACTCTCGAAGATATAGACTCGAGTTATTATAAGTGGCTGGTTTTTCCACGACCATGATTCTCTCCACCCACGCTATATTTATGTTCAACAAGTTCCCCCAATTATAATGAAAGTACGAGCAGTTTTATCAGCGGGTGCGTTATTAGAGTAAAATCCAATTTACATTGATTATAAATAACCCGCATACATTCGATGCAGCGATACTTTTTCCTTCCCCTGATTATGCAACGAAAAAAACTTATTTTCGCCCAGGATTCGGTCTGGTTCCAGTGGTTTTTATGCCAATTTTTTTCCCACGAGTTTCGATTTTTTTCAGTCGATAAGTTGTAGGTTGTCTTCTTTATCAACAGTGCCTGGCATTTGCAGACATGAACAATTTAAGAACGGAGCAATAGTGGCGCTGGTTGTAGCAGCATGTGTAGACCCTTTAAACTTGTGTACACACAACAATCGTAATTATGTTTGTGTGTCAGTTTTGTCAATAACAGATTTAACACGGTTTTAAAAAACTTAACCAGTGACTTTTGATCAAAGATGAGTTGATCTCGGTGACTCTGCTGACCCTAGGCGAGTAAGTATCATCAACTATTTGATTACTACTGTATAAATGCTATATCTTTGAGGAAAAACTTTGATATAAAGGTTAGAACAGGCTCCAAGCCAAACTAAAACCACGTTTTATTCACTGAAAATATTACCAAACACTCGAAAAACTACGATAAAAATTTCAGGATTGAATTAGTACGTCATTTGACGATGATCAACTCAATTATCATCAGTAAAATCAACGGTTCTTCTAATGACTGTCGGTAGCAATCTGTGAACCGTTGTCTGGACGTCCAAATCTTATAATGGCTGGCGGAGGCTACGAAGGTGGCTCGGCTTACCATGCTGTTGGAAACCCTAGAGAAATTTTCCACTGGCGTTCCCACATGAAGCTCTCAAGGATAATAATTTTAGTTCCAGCTCTCCTATTCATTGTTCCACTGTTCACGCATTATTATCTATCAAAGGTGACTAGAAATCTTGAAAGCTTCAAAGTTAGAATACTGAAAATATTTTTCGCTATTTATCAGGTTGAGTCAGACTCCCCTTCGATCGACATTCATAGAACAAGATCAAAGCTTGAAGCGTTTGAAGATTTCACTTCCATGAAGGCTTCGGATTTGAAATCTCGCATTGAAGAAATGATGCGAATAAAGATATCCGTGAGTAATGAGCTTCGAGATTTGGAAGCTAAAAGGCAACGTCTTCAGGTCGAGGTTACGAGCTTTACCCAGCGTATAGACGATCTCAAACAAGAACTTCTTCATCAGCAAACTGACCTGGATAGACTCAAAATTAGTGTAGTTCAGGCTCAAGTAGCGCAGAGAGAAGCTGTTGAGAGAAACACACCTGAACTTGCACCCCCAAAGAGAATACTTGTTGATTATGCACCATCATTTGTTAAAAATACCAACGATTATAAAGCCTGTAGAATGTACAACTGTTTTGATCACAGTCGTTGTGCTCTGACTAGTGGATTTCCCATATATTTATACGATCCTGATCAATTCTCAGTTGTTAATCCAGGCTGGGATGTAGATGGTTTTCTGAAAACTACAATAAAACAAACCTTAGGCATGTATATTGTTAGCTGCATCCGTATTTACCTAATCCGGTTTTAAAATTGATCAACAAAATAAAATACTGGCTAAAAACTTTCAGGGTACAATCCTCACCTCACAACAAACCCTGTAGAAGCTTGCGTGTACATAGTTTTGGTTGGGGAAGCATTATCCATAGAATATCGTGGTCCTTCTTATCAAAGTTATCCATTGGATGCTGAAAAACTTCGCAGACTTCCTTACTGGGGTGGGGATGGGAGGAATCACGTACTTTTGAATTTGGCTAGACGGGACTTGTCCGTGAGTTCTGGGAATGTTTTTGGATCCATAGACACTGGACGAGCTATGCTAGTCCAGTCGACGTTCCATCGTGATCAATTCCGAGAAAATTTCGATGTGATAGTACCACCTATCCTGGGACCTCCTGGAGGAGATATCTGGCAAGATTGCCCATCGATGTTACCAGCACGGAGAAAGTACCTGCTTTCATTTCAAGGGGAAATGAAACCCCTAAAATCCAGTGGCACGACAAACCATGTTGACGATGCAGAGGCAGATTTAGAAAGACTTGCTATAGATGAAAATAATCTAGATACTTTTATCATTCAACATCTTCGGGATATGACTACTGGCATCACTCTCGACAAATTTTTCATACAGTTTGAGTGCATTCCAGCTTCTGACGAAAGAAAGTCAACTGAAGTACTCGACTGGTCTCTTTGTGGTACAGATTCATCCAGAAAATCTATACTAAAGGATTCCACATTTGCCCTTATACTTGCACCCAGCAACGTAACTTTTGTCACAACAACCTCTATGCAGGCAAGACTTTACGAGGCATTAAGAGCTGGTGCGATTCCAGTAATCCTTGGCGGTGACCAAGTACTCCTGAGTTACGACGAAGTTATCTCATGGAGAAGAGCTGTCATATTTTTACCGAAAGCAAGAGTGACTGAAATGCATTTTTTACTACGTGCCATACCTGATAATGACCTCCTAGCTATGAGAAGACAAGGACGATTACTATGGGAAAGGTACTTGGGAATTGCTCAGGGTGCAGTTGACACAATTGTTGCTGTTATCAGGGACAGACTTGGAATACCACCTCTTCCAGCACCCCAGACACCCAGTCCCAGCATATTTAATGAGAGTTTTGTACCCCTAAAAGGAGAAAATATCATTGCTGAACCAGAGGCAGAGGAGAGTCTAGGACCCTTAGAACCTCCATATCCCAGTCCAAGTTTTAGGAGAAATTACTCCACTTTCTTGACACAAGGACATATAATCTGGAACGACTGGGCCGACCCCTTCAATTTGTACCCTCAGCTTCCTTATGATACTGTACTTCCCAGTGATGCTAAATTCATGGGTAAGTGAAATTAATCTTTTTTTTCTCATGCTATCAAGTATTTGGATACTAGAACTAATCGTTTCACGTAGGATCTGAGGTCGGGTTCAGACCCATTGGAAAAGGTGCTGGCGGCGCGGGAAAAGAATTCAGCGAATCTTTGGGTGGGAATCATCCTAGAGAGCAGTTCACGATCGTAATGCTCACCTACGAGAGGGAGCAAGTCCTAATAAACGCTTTGGCCCGACTTTTCGGACTTCCGTATTTGAACAAAGTTCTCGTTGTTTGGAATAGTCCAAAACCACCGATGGAGGATCTTCGGTGGCCGGAAATCGGAGTCCCAATTCACGTAAGTTAAAACATAAAAATTAGCATTCTTTGAAAACTTTGAAACCAAACTTTCTGTTGCTTGGTGATAGGTAATAAAGGCCTTGAGGAATAGTTTGAACAATCGATTTCTTCCTTTCGACGCGATTGAAACGGAAGCCGTCTTGTCAATTGATGACGACGCTCACCTCCGTCACGATGAAATCATGTTCGGATTCAGGTGAGTAGAAGCACTAGCAAATGTCAAATTTCAAACATATTCAAGACTTCTTTTCGCGCGCACACAGAGTTTGGCGAGAGCACCGAGACCGCGTGGTGGGATTTCCAGGTCGTTTTCACGCCTGGGACCAAAACTATCATAACGCTTGGAACTACAATTCCAATTACTCTTGTGAATTATCAATGGTACTAACTGGGGCAGCTTTCTTTCACAAACATTACACGTATCTTTATACTCATTGGCTTCCCCAAGCTATAAGAGATAAAGTTGACGAGTACATGAATTGCGAGGACATCGCAATGAATTTTCTTGTTTCACATATCACCAGAAAACCCCCTGTGAAGGTAAAAATAAATGGCGAAAACAAAATGGCCTCGTTTCCGGTTTACTCATAATCTCACTCTTGAATTTTGCAGGTTACTTCTCGTTGGACTTTCCGCTGTCCGGGATGTCCAGTTTCTCTGTCCGAGGATGACACTCATTTCCAAGAGCGTCACAAATGTATAAACTTTTTTTCTCAGGTTTTCGGATACATGCCCTTACTCAACACGCAGTACAGAGCAGATTCAATACTGTTTAAAACCAGAATACCACATGACAAGCAAAAGTGTTTTAAATTTATATAAATCAGTTCATGTATGTTATAATTTGTATATTTTTGGCATCGATTATTTTTTTGTGTTATTTTTTTAAGAATTTAGACGGAATAAATACTCTATAGGTTTGCAGGTTAGCTTAGCATGCTCAAAACTCTGTGTCCTAATGATTCGATCGTTGTGAGGCGTGTGAGATCCGGTGAGTGATATTATAAAGAAATCGAAAATGCCAAATATAATTAATATACCGAAATGACAGCAGCTCTGGCGATAACTTTCATTTAGATTCTATAATATACCATGTGTCCCGACATTTACACTACAGTACGTTTGTTTGCCTGCTGCTTTGCCGGATCTGTCAGCTGCATGACCAAGCGCCTAGCGGCAGGCAATCAGACATACTGTGGTGTAGACGCTGGGACACTTGGTATAATATATGGGGAATTCCACGTCAATTCGATGAACCACCAAAAGCGAACCTCTTCGATTCTTTCAGCGATTTTTTATACGATAGCTCTTGGTTCAAAACACTTCTGTGATTTTTTTCAAATTTTTTTGATCAGCCATTTTTGAGTTATGAATTTTCGAAAACTCAAGACCACACCGCGATCGATTTTTTTTTTTTAAATTCTCAAAAATACTATGGCCGATGATGAACATTTTTTACTTATAAAAAAAGTGGGCAAATTTTTTTTTCCATTTTATTCCGGAATAAGTCAACTGTTGACGTTTTAAAAGAAAGAATGTTTGTGATGGCAAAAAAAAGGAATTTTTTTTTTTAAAATTGAAAAAAATGAAGAAAAGTCGAGAAAAAGATTGAAAAAAATAGAAAAAAAATCTGTCCATTATACGGATTATCGAAAATCCAAACTTAAAAACGGCTGGACGAAAAAATTTAGAAAAAATCAAAAAAGTGTTGAACCAAGAGCTGTTGTACAAAAAATCGCTGAAAAAATCGAAGAGGGTCACTGTTTATGGTTCATCGAATTGACGTAGAATCCCCCGTGTACGATGTGTTGTGTTTTACGTTCAAATTAATTTCTAGCATCTTTATATCCAGAAATACTGCCACAATATATAGTTCACAACACTATTTTTTTCTTCTGAAACCGGTGAAAACATTGTAAAATTTCGTGACGCTACGATTTGAACCAGATCGTATTTCTTGGGTTAATAATGATAACTATAATAATAACTATAATGTAATGACATAAATATATACGTGCGAAGATATTTGTACATACGTAATAATGGCCGACGGTGAATTATTATAATAATCGCGAATAAATGTGTGTCATATTTAAGTGTATAAATTGGTAACAATAAGTTTCAAGCACTTATCCCTGACTGTTTAAGAATACGAATTATTTAATACTAATAGTACATTTTATATAACTCACATTTTAATGTGAAAATAATTGAGAAAATTTTAACGATCACCAGATTTCTATTTCCTGCGCGATGACTGCTCTCTGAAAAAAAAAAAGAAAAAAGGAAAAAGAATTTATCATAAAAAGTACAGCTACTACAGTGGAACCTGGCTAAGTGAGACACTGTGGTACTGAGAATCCTCTGCTAGTGAGAAAAAAAATGCGGTCCCTTCGTTTTCTTTCGAAAAACCTCTGATAGTGAGAATAATTTTACCTCTGGTAGTGAGAATTTTTTTTTTCCTTTTTCCCCCTCTTTTACCATATTTACCTCTGCTATTGAGAAAATCTCCTTCCCTCTACCTCCGCTACTGAGACAAGGTTATCATTTCTATAGGTTAGAATATGTCCCGTGACAAACAGCCAATCAGAGATTTTTTTGTCCTCCTGTATACCTGGGATAGTGAGAAAAATTTGTTAGTCACCTGTGTAACTGAGAAAACTCGGGTAGTGAGAAACCTGGGATACTGAGAAAAATAACTGGTCCCCCTGCGATTCTCACTTAGCCAGGTTCGACTGTATAATATCAGAATTGTAAAATGATTCATGTTATCTATGCAATGTTTTCTTTTATTTCCATTAAATTTTGTCAAACGAATTGAAATTAAATATCACAGATCAATAGTATCGGTAGTTCTACTTCCCATTATTATTTTTGTCCAAAAGTGGTTGAAATACTGCCAAACAATGCGATTATTATATTGCATTTTTATTCGTGTCACCGTATACTTCTTTCCTCCTATGATAATTATTATTCTTTGTGTCTTTTTTAACTCCTCCTCCTTCTTCTCCACCTTAATATCCTATGCGTCTAGTTTTCTCCGCTCATTTCTTACGACGGCGACGCGGTTGCGGACAGATCTGATTGATGAGCGTTGGACCGTTGCCAGGATTGGGATGCTGCCGACAGTGTAGACGCCATTTCCTACAGCGCATAATAATCAATGCCCTAGGAAAAGAAGTTGCAATTTTTAACGCGTGCAGAGATGCAGAAACTCTACAACTGAGCTCTTCGAATATGTCACGCGATTCGGGGACCGGAAGTTCCCCTGCGGGCATCGCCACGTTTCGCAGAAGCCCGGTACCGTTGGAAAAAAAAGAAAATCCACGTCAGACGGCCCTCGGAATTGAAACATTCCACCCACACTTTTCGATTCTAAAGAACAGAAGTGGGAAAAAAAAAGAGAATGAAAACTAATGCGTGAGTTAAAAATTTGATATTCAATAGAATGTTCGCGTTATTATCAAGAATATGAATGAGAGCTTTTCTAATCCCCTCAAAATTGGCGGTTCTCTGAATTCGTCATCGGTTGCGTCGGCGTATTTTAGGTCTCGTAGTTGGTCGAGTTATCCGCTGAAGGTGCGTCGTGTTTCGAGGTGGCACGCGGGGTGGTCTTCGGCGATGGTCTGCCCTATTGGCGTCGGCGTCGATCAATACCCTTGGGTTTGTGACGTAAGCGAATCCCGGGTATGGGATTGGTTAGTTCTGGCTCCGCATCCGATTATTTATTCAGACCGCACGAACGAGTGATTTGGTCCTGGTCCCCCGGCTCGCGTCGCCCACGCAACGTTTATTATACCAAAAGACAATCGCGTATCGGACCCTGGCAGGAGTGCAGGATAAAATTGCGGCATAAACGAAGGACATCCTGCGGGATAAATCGCAAAAACCCATTTTTGGGTGAAATTCTCAGGCAATCCAACTCTGCTGTTCCAACGGAAAAACCGTTTTTCAATCCTGGTCTGGTGGTTCCGTATACGAAGAGACAGAGGAAAAGGAGGGAGGGTTGAAAGACTAGAGAAGTTTGTTGGAAGGGGAAACGAACCGGCGTCGGTTTCAACCTTATTTTGACGGTACGGAACCGGAGAACCAACCAACCCCCCAACCCCCACTACTATATGGTTTTTGGCGCCACCATCGTCGGCGTAAACGTCGACGCGAACGTCAACGCCAACGCTAACGGGAACGCCAACGCTAAAGAAGTAGGCGATCCCTAGTGTTCGCGCAAATCGTCACCGGAGTATGGTGCTCCGGGTTGTGGCCATGCCGTGTCGATGGTCGCGCGGTCGGCCCAGCTTTGACAAAATCAACCCCACGTAGCGAACACGTCGATATATATATCAGGCGAAAAAGAAAAAAGAAAGAGTTAAAAAGGGGAAAAAGAAGAAAAAACAAACAAACTGTATAGTTTCATCCAGTGGGGAAAGAATAAAATAATTTCGTGATCCGCGTTAACAAACCACACCAAGAAAACCAATGCTAAAAAAGAAGACTAAGGGTTTAATAAAAAAAAAAACTATAAAAAGAAATGAAACTAGAACTCTGTGTGCTGAACAAGCGTCACCATAATTTTAATGGTGAAAAACCACTTCAGACTGATAATAAATAGTGTACAGATCGTGATAGCCTCTGTTTCTTCGTTACAGAAGTTATGGGTGTGGATTTTGGTTGATGGTTGATATTCAGACGTTGGTATCAGCATTTTGATCTTCATGTGTTCAACCGCGAGTTTCAGTGAAATGCAAAATCATCGTTGGTAATTTTGTTACCATATAAAAATTGGTTGTACATCGTAATTTGGAGAACTGTAGAGCACGAACCTAATCGAACGAACCTCATCAAAGAGAGGATGAACATGTCGTGGAGTTTTTGTCCAGGATCGGAATTGCAGAGTATAATATTAACAAAACTGGTGTTCGTATACAGGGGTGACGAAATGCTTTTCTGACTTTCATATAAAACCAGTCTTGTGTGACAATGCCAAAAAATTAACTACCAGCTTCTGATATTCAAACCACCAGGGCGGATATGCCCCCGTCAACAACGTCCAGGTCGAGTTCTACCCTTTCTTTGTCAACTGGAGTCATAAAATAACCGAAGCAAATAATTCAAAAGACTATCAAAAGACGCGAGAGAGTTCACGATAAGAAAACAGTGAGGATAAATTCACTAGCAGTTTATCGTAAGATAACCGTAAAAAAAAAAGAACCAGAATCAAAATTAAAAAAAGATTTCAACATATACATATGTACACAGTGCGGACGAGAATAGAAGTGTCCCATATACTCGCGTGTGACCTGTTTTTTCCTCCTTTTTTTCTTTTAGTTTTCCCAATCAATGTTGAGTAGGCTAGTGGCTCGTCCTTTCGAAGGGCGATCCTTGCCCAGCTGCAAAGTAATCGGTGATCGACCTGCTGCTACCGCTGCAGTGGTGCTTTTGTCCAGTTGATTTCAAACTATAAATAAAACAAATAAGTGAATATATATACATATTGTATATATATTTTTTTGATTTTCATTCATTTTCCTTTAATTTCCTTTCCATTCTTCTTTTAATTTTTGGTACGTTATATGCGTATGTATATCAAACGACTGTAATGAGAAGACATGTTAATTTTGTAATTTTACTTTCCTAGTTCTTTTTTTTCCAATTTTTCAGTTTTTTTTTTTCTGCTTTTCTGTTTGACCTGGTGAACGTGTTATAACAGCGCAAAGTTTGATATATACATACACTAAAATGGCATATGTGCGTCGCGACGTAAACGAGATATACATACATACGTATATATAATATATATAAAATTGTATATGTGTGGTGTGTGCAGTAGGAGGATTCATTCAGTATAACGTTTTATACCGACTATTGATCTGACGTTTCGCCGCCAAAGAGAAGATTTATTATTTGTCCCTCCAGTATTATATATACGGAGTTGAGAGTTTTACACACCTAATTTCCTCCTTCGGGAAATAAGAGAAAAAAACTTAAAAAAATAAAAAGAAGAGTATGTAAAAATGAAAAAAATTTAGTACATTTGTTAAGACGTTATCAATATCTATACGTACATATAGTGTGGTTGCAAAGGTGTGCATCTTGCCTTTTATATATGCATATATAATAAAAATTATTATTATTATAACAATTTATATAAAAAAAAAGAATACAAAAAAAAAACAAAAAAAAACAGGTGGTAAATAATGCACAAACCGCACCACATTCTGTGATCATGATTTGTTATAATAACGATACGAATTACGCCTGCATTGGTAATTATCCCCAATTATCTAAGGACTATAAATTCATCGGCAAAAAACGTGATCGTGATTTTGATTCATCAGAGTATAATAATATTAATAATAATACTATTAATAATACTAATAATAATAAGAATAATAATAAGAATAAGAACAACAATAAAAATAACAATACTAGTGCGGCTCGTCATAGTCCCTTTGGCCAAGAATCGCTGTGCAAAACTGCATCAGGGGATCAAGCTATAATAATAATAATAATAAAGTTTTTCAAAAACTTCAACCATATAAGTTTTTTAAATAAAATAATAAATACTAATTGTCAACCTTATAGGCTACGTGAACCTATAAGATTATCATCATTATCATGTACAATTATATACTTTACAAATTATACAAAATTAACAAAAAATTATAACACCCGTTGTTCAAGACCTCGGTGTATCACCAATAATAATAACAACAACAACAAAAACAACAACAATAATAGTAATAGTAATAATAGTGAATCTTCGTTATCGTGCAGGGGATTATTTGAGACTAGTTTAAAGGTGTATTTAGAAAAATCGGACCTCGATTTGACGATAATATTGATAGTAATAATTTTAGAAATAATTGAAAAATTAATAATAAACCCCTTAGATATCGTCCTGAGCTCAGTTTCGCGTCCGGGGGGTCGCTAATTTTGGCTCCTCGGTGGCGGATGACTCGACCGAAGAAGAGTTTTCGCCCCGTAGTTGTAGTCAACGCCCCAGGAGTTTCGACGCCCCTGGAGGTTGAATCAGAGAATCGGTTGAATATAAAGCCGGGTAATAATAATAACAATAACAACAACAATAACAATAATAATAATAATAATAATAATGATACGAATGACGATGTAATTGGTAAACGCATTAAGAGACCATTTTTCACCCTCAAAATAATAAAAATAGTACTAATAATTATAATAACAATATTAAAAAGAACAAGAACAATAATAATAAAAATAGATAGTAAGATTTTTATTTGGATTATAACGAGAGAATTTAAAAAAACGGAGCTGGACTGGGTTACGAGCGACGAATCAGCCACCCCGTGATGGCGGACCTTCCAGACATGTCCCACCTAACTCCAGAAGAACGGCGCATCATCGAGAGCGTCATGATGCGCCAGAAGCAAGAGGAAGAACGTGAAAATGAGATTATGAGGTGAGAATAGAATTGCAGCGATTTTGAAGTATACTTTTAAAAAATTCACTCTGCACATTTCGTAATTACATCAGTCTGATATTGCATAGCTTGGATTAAGGAGCAACATTTTACACAGGGTTGTAATTTCGCTCAAGGTTAATTAAAACGATCAAATGAACGTCCTTTGGTAGGTCAATGAACCCTTTTGTCAACATTCAATAAATAAACGAGTTTCAGGGGACAATTTGACATAAAGTATTTGTTTACATTCATGAGATGATGATATGATTCACAATCAGTCGAGATATTATAACCCTTGAATCCCCATAGCAACCACCTACTGCGGTAATTCTGCACTACTCTGCAGTATACGACGCATCCGCAGACCACTAACTCTATGGTTGTATATGCTATAAATATAACGTACTTGGTCATTTTCTTACAAGATTCCAGGAAACCGGAATATTTATATACCCGGTGCGGTTACTAATGTACAAAACTTCGGTTATATTAACAACGTTCATACTTTACCGTAAGATCATAAATTACATGGAACTTAATGTTTTGGGGTCTATTATGGAAATAATTTTTTTATCGCATTTTATTTCATTCCTTCTCAATTAATCTGCTTTGTAAATTATGCATTGTAAATGCAATATTTTATAATTGTTAGTCTCTCTGCAGTTTTAGTTTATCGATCGTAGAAAAGCTTATTCTGGCTTGGTTTGCTGCAGGTGGGTTGAATGTATATCGCGTGGTATGCTGTTGGTCTGCCGTTGCTTTTCCAGATAGCTTTACGCTGAAGAGAACCAGAATATTGCCAACAACGTTTGATCACTCGCATGCGCGCGTTGTGTCGTATCTTATTGAAGTCGTTCTAATTCACGTGGTTCGCTAATTGTTAATGATCCAGCGTGAAGAAAAAAGATGAATAAATAAAAAAAAAAACAAGGAACGGTAGGAAAAAACGTAACGTAACTTTTCAATTCGAGAACACCCTCGTGTCGCATTCGTCCAGCTGATTATAACTACATTACGTTCCGTACAGTGAAAATAATGAATGGCAGACTCTTGCCGAACATTTCAAAGACACGATTTGTTGTTCGCAAAGATCGTCGGTAACATTTATTAATACGTGGATTTTCATCATATTATACTTATGCGATACACCTATTCATCTACTTTAGAACAAATGCAGTATAGTCTTATCAATTTGAATTGTAACGTTCGTAAGATTATCTGCATTCCATGCAACGGTTAGAATATTCACGTTCATTTCTTTTTCACGTCTGAATGGTTGGCCAAAAATTTCTTTTTCTTTTTCTTTTTTTTTTCTCTCAACCGGTACAACCTTGTTACGTTGGTATACATAGTTGTAAACGTAGACTACTAAACAGTGTGTTGTCAGCGTGCCAACAACCCCTGAAAACTACCGTAGAGACGCCACTAAAACTCACCCACGTCTTCGCCTACTATCATCCACATATAATGTATGGACTGCAACGAACCAGTTTGGTTCGCCAACATTTCCAACTCCCGCTATCCTATTTACACATCACATAGGTATACCGCTTATACATAGTTTATAACATATCTATATCTAGACACTTTCAAGCAACCCTGCCAGGGTAATATCCATTACACTATTGCTGGTATTGTGGTATCGACTGTATGCAGACGTGGGTTGGTTTTTTCATGATGTGGACATACTACTGTTTAATGAATGTTCCATTTCATTTAATGATGTGTTGTTAGAGTGGCCGTAGCTATATTGTACGATGTAAACGTACACTAAAAGTAGATCGAACTATCGTTGGTACTTTTATATGAAAGAGATTTTGGAAAGTCGTCTCGTACAAAGGGTGTTTCGATTCTGGACTAAAATACATCGGAGATGAGTCAGATATGAGTAAACATTTAGACTACGTCATGATCAGTTCAGTTCCAACGATACTCTCTCTGAGTTCTTCACTGTCTGAATCGATTTCATCGAGTAGTTGCTTTTCCTATAAGAGAAGTGGTGTTCTTTGTTGTTAGAAAGAATGGAAAGTATCAGCAACCACTGACCGCCGGTCGGTAAGATTGTAATCGTCGTTGAAAACCGAAAAGAAATAAAAGATATAGAAGAAAAAAAAAAAAGAAAAAACACTAGCAGTAGGGTCCAATTTTACGTCTTGGGGTACACTTTGGGGTATCGGTATATACATAGCGATGGTTTTCTATTGTAGTTCAGTTTCTACCTCAGTTCGAAACGATTGGATTTCTATCATGTAAATGCTCGTGTCTCATCCCACAAGAAGTAACGTTGAGATATCGTGAGGCTGTTGGTTTCTTACTTCTTTTCTATCATCTCCCACAGGACTCTGTATAAGATCGTGAGTCCATCTCTTTCATTCGTGATGGCTTAAGCCAAGGGCGAGAAAATGGGAACCCTTTATCTTCTGAGGGGGATGAAGGGAGACTCGAACTGACATGATCTCCTGAGTCTAGTGTATTGAAAACCCGATAGCGATGACCATACCCGAAAGGAGAAAAAAAGAGAAAGAAGAGAAGAAAAAATTCTCTTAGCTTATCCATTGATTGTTGTCAATCTTATTTCATCCAGGTTATCATCCTTGGATTCCAAGACTGGTATAACCTGAAGAATTTTTTTAAGCCCAGCGGAAAAAAATCGAGAAAAATTCATTTCGAAAGTCTTCACGTGCAGCTGGTGTGCACGTATCAACGTTTGATTATTGACGATGTATTTTTATGGTTGTTTTCCAGGAGGAAACAGGACGAAGTCCAGGTCCTTGAAGAGACTATACGGGCGCGGTCAGAGCAACATAAGAAGGCCGGGGTGGAGCTTGATGCCACCTGCCACATCTGCCTTAAAACAAAGTTCGCCGATGGCGTTGGCCACATCTGCAACTACTGCAACATCCGGTGCTGCGCACGATGTGGAGGAAAAGTTACCCTCCGTTCCAACAAGGTATGTTCGTTCCTTGCCGTACCATCGAGATTAAATTTTCCTCTGGCTAGAGATGCCTTACGAAATTAGAAAACTAAAGGAAAAGAAAATAACAAAAATCGAGAAATGAAAATATAATGGTGTGGAATAATACCATTGCTGTGACCAGACCACTTTGTAATAGGAAAACAACAGAACGAAAATTATAGCGGTGGAGAAACAAGTTAACAAGAATTGCAGGTGGGTAATTAAATTCACGTGAGAAGCCGAGGTCATTTCCTGCCCGCGTCTGCTATCGACTATCGTACTCTTCGACTTCCGCCAGAGAATGGCGTCCAACTATCTATACGTATAGTTTAGTTGCCTGCAGTGGTGCAACGCCACCGAGTATGATCACGATTCCCAACGTAGATAAGATCTCAACCAGTTTCCTCCACTCATCGGAGTACCCGATATCCACATATTGCAGCACATTGCATTTGACGTTCGGTTATAGACCATGTTCAACCTAGGTGGTAACCCTCCTCTCCTCGAATCATGTGAAAGATGAATGGACTCCGATGTCTTATAGGGTCTTCCATACTCTTTTCCAAATATCTTACAATTTCAATTACATTTTCTCATCGTTCTCCAAATTATCAATCTTTGTATACGTCCAACTCTATAGACAATATATTTCATATAGCAAGTCGTTTGATTGACGTTATGATGGAGTTTTTTTTCTTGTCTTTTTATATTCATTTGGTTTTTTTATACTTTTTGTTTTTCATTTACTTCTTTTCTAATACGTACACCGTTCGTTTGCTCGTCGGCTTAGCTTTGCGTGGAAGCACATGAATGGGTGCGCCCCTGTGTGACGTCACGGGGACGGTTTGCTCGCGGCGGGGATGGAAGAGTAAGGAAGAGGGTTTGATATCGGGCCGTCGGCGAACGGTGGAGAGAGAGAGAGAAAGAGAAATAAAGAGAGAGGGCGATAGACGTGGGGAAGGAGGAAGGGAGGGAGGGAGGGGGGACGTGACGCAACATATTGATCTAAGTGTGGACTCTGGCAGGGCGAGGGGGCGTAGAGTTCGGGGACCATGGAAGGGAGGTACAGGGTGTCTGGGAAATCTGTTCAGATGAGGAACCAACAGAATTCCATAGGGTTCGGAAGGGGCTGCCCGGATTTTTTACACCCGGGTAGTCGGCGGTACTACCTACATTTTCTTTCTTTTTTTTTCATTTGTTCATTTAATTTTTTTTTTTAATTCTTTTTTCTTTCTCTCGTATCTCCGTCTACGACGACGCTTCGCAAAGAAGTGCACTGCAGGAAGATATGCACGCGACCACGCACCTGATACGCTTGTTTAATTAACTTACCATTATTATTATTAGTTTCTTTTCCGTAGCTCGTATCTTTTACTAAATACTCGTCCAGTGGTAAGAAAAATCTAAGATATGACGTTGGACACCTGGCTTTTAAAACATACTATAACTTTAATCACCCTGCACCAACCGGTATCGCTTCGCGTCTTCTACACCCTGGAAAATCAGCAGCAAGGTTCTTGGGTTTATACGTGGGTGTGCAGGTATATCGATCAGTTTACGGCGTATACCCGAGAACCCTGCAACAGACAAAGTATGTACGTGTTTCGCTAGATCGTATACAGAATAGTGCCTCTTGCCGCTGGACCCACCATACACGCGAGAGTTCGGAAGACTCTACTCGAGAAGTTACGGAATAAAGTACATGAAATTTGTTACCCTTGCTTTCATTTAGGCGGGCAATCGACAGACACATAAACTTCAGAAATGCAGTGTTTGCTATCGTTCTTTCTCTGGATCACACCGCGACAAATCGGTTCGTTATTGTTACCGAAATGAAGACAAAAAGAAATCTGATGAAAAGTTTATTCATCGTATATTAATTGTAATATTTAATAATTATCGCCGCAATTATAATTGAGGAGACAAACGATCGGTGAGGATGGAATAGAAAGGGTGGAGTGTCTCTCAGCTAGCGGAATGGGATCGGAGAGGTAAAGAAGAAGGGGAATTCAGGAGAGGGCGTTTATAGTGGTTGTCTGAGAGTGACGGGGGTCTAATGACGTTCGAACCTTATATTACATGCTTATATAGACTGTATGCTACATGAAAACGGTAGTGGGGTCTTCTCTTCATCCTTGCATCAAGTATAGTGAAATTGCCTATGAGTATGATAATGCAATTGGGTTGTTGTTATTTTCTTCCTTTTTATTTTGTTTTCCTTATTTTATTATGTTTTTTTTTTCAATTAGTCGCGGATCGATACATACCTGATCGATATTAATCAGTGAACGTTCGTTCGGGTAGACCCGACCAGCTCGGCTACTCGCACAATGCGACTTGTTGCTTTCGTTTGGTCGAAGAGTTCGAGAGTTCGGGGTCTTTGGGTTCATGATTCCCAGTCTTAACCCCTGTTCCCCCTCTTCACCTTAGTCCATTTGTCCGTTTTTACCGCGAGACATCTAACGCCATCAAAAACTTTTTTGGAAAAAGAATGTCTACGTCGATGATGATGATGATGATGACGAGTAATCTTCATCTGCAGGTGAAAAGTTATACAGGGACATGACCGTTGGTTACGGTCTGGGATACTAAGATTAGGTGGGAGGTTCTCGTACTAGTTAAGTTGACGAGTTGAAGGGTCGTCTGAGGACCACCGATGCCACTCAACATTGACTATGTTGTCTGCAGCTTCTTCTTCTTCTTCTTCTTCTTTTTCTTCTTCTTCTTCTTCTTCTTCTTCTTATCTTTCTGCCCTTCCTAGCCACTTCTATCTATATTCAAAAGAAATAACCCCGTCATACCATTTTATTATATTCAATTATTCGTGTGGTTCGATTGAAATTCACCTCTTACACTAGATCATGGAGAAATGATTTCGCTCAGTCTTCTATCGGTCGAGTATCGTCTTATCCAGAAACCAACGCGAGTCAAGGGATGTTGTAAAATGTTTGAGAGGGGGATGTTTTCTCATGCCAAAGCTGAAATCTTGCCTAGGCAGCAGGTAACACAGGTGTACATGGATCGCATCAGGGGGATGAGGGACAGGAGTGAGAATGTGGCTAGTTGTCGTAGTTGCATCAGAGGAAGGAAGAGGGTTGTGTGATGGGGTGGTAAGGGAAGGTAAGTGGGGTTTGGGGGTAGCGCACTTGACATATTGCTAGCTAGGCAACTCCAAGTGTACCGAGTACCCTTCAGGTCGTGCCAGCTTCTCGCTCAGCTTCGTTTCCCGGAGCGACCTCGAGGTCTCGTATAGGTTGTATACGCTGCTGAGGTACCTAGCCGATCTAGAAAACCAAAGGCAGTCTCTGCCAGGAATCGGTAGGCGCAGTGCCGCAATATCCCAGTGCATATCAGGGATGCGGGAATCGGTGTAATTTTTTTCGTTTCATTAGATAGTAAGTTGAAAAAACATCTGACGATCGTTCGTCTGAATCTGCAGGTAATATGGGTCTGCATACTGTGCCGAAAGAAACAGGAATTATTATCGAAGACTGGACAATGGATGACAAAGTCTGGTCTCGGTGCAGCGGACACCGCTATGCTTCGGCGAATGCAGGAAGACATGCAGGGTGTTGGATTATTACCAGGTCATCAAGAGCAAACGCAGGATAAAAGGCCGAAACTTGAACGGGCTCATAGTGCTGCTGAAAAAGAGAATCTTCCACTTTTACAACAGAGTGGAAGTATTCTCAGAAGACAATACTCTCAGCAGGAGCAGGTATGTCGATGTAACAGAAATTAGCTACGATTTCGAACATGGTAGCTTCGAGTTTTCAAGGTTTGTTTTTTCAATTGTACCTATTTTTTATAATTTTGGTGCATCCGCAGGTACCCGCCCGTCGGATATCGATGAGTGACAGCGGCGTTGAGATGTCGGTTTCACCTCATTCAAGGTCTTTACCGACACCTCACGTCGTCGTCGCTTCTTACGGGATGCAGCAGACCCCTAGACACCCAGATGCCTTTCCCGATGATGACCCAAGTCTGTACAGAGGAGAGCTTGATGGTCTCATGCGACAACATGCCCAGACCTATCAGAGACAGCGACAAATATATCAGGTGAGTTTTCGGTAAAGGGATACTTTTCGCAAGACCACTTTTTCACATTCTCGTTTTTCGTGTGATTTTTTTTTTCCCCGTGATGAAGGAGCTGAACTCTGAGCTAGTTATGGCTTACGGTCACCCCGCCGCGGTTGAACCTTCTTCGAGGGGTCAGGTGCATCCGTCGCAACAGCATCCTTCTCATATAACGCATCATCAAATTCCCGCTAATCATCCCGGAGTTCAAGGAGGTGTTCAGGGTGGTCAGGGCGGAATTCAAACCCAGAGGAGTTTTAGCAGCAGTGAAGAGGAGCTCAGAAGCACACCAGAGTGTGCGAGCGACGAACCGGACGAGTCGGAGAAGGGTGAGTCAATTCTTGATCTCCCTTAATGTTATTGTTTTTTTTTTTTTTTCTCCCCCCGGAAATAGGGTGCGAGGATATCACAGGTAGATGGAGGGGGGAGAGACTTTTATCACTGCGTTCGACAAATGCCATAGCCAATATTATAGCGTATTTCTTCATGGCCTTAAAATGTGACTCGACGTCGGTATATATCTGGATAGTGCAATCTGAGCATTTGCTCTTTGAAGAATCCGTCCAGCATTCCTTTGTTTCAATATATATATATTTATCCATTTTTTTTTCTGACTCGGATGAAAGAACGAGACGAAAAAAAGAATATACCCTCGAGATATAGTTATCATCCTACACGTATGTATCTCCGACGTGTGTGGCTATATACTCATAGGTATCTAGTTCATGGGTGATTAGACGTGTGGCCGGTGACCTGTTAACCGATTCACTCAGGCGTATTTTACTTGCAGGCGGTACAGGTAAGGGTAGTTGGAAACTAGGGTGGATAGGATATTCCGGAAATAGATGTATTCTCAACCGGTTTCACCTTTGCCGGAAAATTTACAGAGGCGCATAGGAATTGTTAACAACAAAAACGCTTTGAACATCGTCGGTCGGTCGTGTGAAACGAAAGAAACCAAAACAATTTATAAACAAGATACGATATCTGGACACTCTTTGCCTCGATGCAGGGATGTATGTTAATGAATGAAAGAAAAAAAAACTGAAACATTTTTTCGAGTCCTTGCCTTTTTTTTTTGGAGTCGTTGAGTAAAATAATAAATCTTGAGCAAACGAACCGCGAACCGATGATCTTGGAGCAGGTTTTCAGTATCGCGGAATGTGCCCTGCGGGAATTCTCGGGTTCTACCCTCCCGGTCCCGCCGTTGCATTGATCCTTGGCTCTCCCTTCCTCCCGATTCCCTCCTCTTCTCTTCTCTCCTCTCATCTACTCTCCTCTTCCATCTCCCACGCCTTGACTCGCCTCGCCTTGGCGTTCAGCTCCTCTCTTCCCTTCGATTCCCTCCTCTTCCGGCGCCCACGCAACGAACACCGCGCGACGCCTACGCGTTCGCGTGACGTCACGCGGCAGCACGTGGGCGAATAGCGACCCCCTCCCGCCCTTCACTCCTCAACTTTCCCCCGGTCGCCTTTCGCCCTCCAAAACCACCACCGCCGGTCCCCCGTCGCTTGGCCGGAGCTCCTGTACCCGTGTGATCCATTCAGCACCCTGGCCAACCCAAAACCGTTCCGCAACGAGTTTTAGTTGTATGTTACGTAGGTACATACGTCTGTTTGACGATCCTGATGCCAGCTCGCACGTCCCCCTTCCCCCCCGCCCTTTTCTTCTCCTTTCCCCGACACACATGCGGTATTTATGGTACCTACTTTTCGTGCGTACGATGACGCACTTCGATTCCTCTCATACTCTGAAAGAGTCAATTTTTCTTACGCACTGCAAATGATTGATCAAGCAGAAAAAAGGAAAAAGAAAAAGAAAACAAAGAAATCATCATTTTTCACAGCCTTTGTGAGATATATCACAGGTTTCGGATTTCTAGGTTTTGTCATAAGGATGAAAAAATTTCCAAAACTCTGATTTCGGATTTCCCGACCCTGTAGAACCGCGTATGATAATCGATCAGTCAATTAATTTTCACGCTAAATTTTTGGTTAGAAAAATGCTGAAACAAAAATGCTCCGCACGAACGAATCTTTACGGTTCTGACTAGCGACGGACTCTTACTACTTGCTTGAGTCCGGCTGACTCAACTTTTGGCGCTACTACTGCGCCCGCAGTGAAAAGGTCCGACCGACCTGATGAGTTACTACTAGAAATGAAGCGAATGAATTTTCAAGCTTCGATTGCACTATCCATAATAATTTATACATGCGTAGGCGAGGTGAATATATGATAGATAAATATTATTAGATATCACAAATATAACAGGTTATAATTACTGCCATGAATTGATTAAATTTTCACTAATAAATATAGGTAATAATTATGTGACATGATACATGTCTATTCAACAATATATATTTGATATAATTGCTGATAATTATTCATAGAAAAAAAAACAAATCAACAAAAAAAATAAAAAGGAAGCTGTGGCGCGTTTTATAGGAAGGCGTTGTTGCTCCCATGTAGTTTTTTTTTTTTTTTTGCACATACTAGAATAGATGATTATTATATATATTTTACATATATACATATTCTAAATAAATATGTATTACATGAATATTATGTATACCTACAAGAATAGCATGTAGATTAGTCAGGTAAGTCTTGTTTGAAAAAAAAAGAGAGAAGAAAAAAAAAATTCTTTTAATTTAAATAGCGTACCTATTATATACATAGTTAAATTAATGTTTAATCTATATGTATACGAAGTTAATGCTATATACGGGATGCGATGTGAAAACATAGAAAAGAAAAAGAACTTACACACTCGGATCGGCACATAATTATAATGTTCTATCGTTATATAATACTATTAATCGGTTCTGAAAAATAAAAAATGTCTATAATATTATAATCGTAATAAAAGCGATCAAGAAAGAAAAAAAAGGGAGAGACAGAGCTATATATATGTAGAAGAGAAAAATAATTGGCTATCGATGCATTTGCAAGTCATTTATAATAGCGTGAAGAAAAAAAAAAAAAAAAAAGGCAAAAATTATTATCACAATTAATTTTAATTTCTAATCTAATTTTGTATAATTTCAGATCATATATTTTATCATTATTATTACTGTTATTATTATTTCTTTATTTTCTTGATTATTATTGTTATATATCATTTGCGTGAAAGACCGCTGTGAGATTAAACACCGAAAGTAAGAAAAAAACGAAAAAGAAAAAAAATACCAACAACCGGATACATATACGTTTTTTTTTTATCCTCTGGTTCATAACGAATAAATTCTAGGAGTGAAGCCCCCGCCGATTGTGGTCGGGGGGCCTAGGAGTCCAAGGGATAAAGCGGGGGATCGAATCAACCGACAAGCGATGCTGGATGAGAAGATCAAGAAATTCCTTGCGGTATAAATGCACACTAACAAAAACAAAAAAAAAAACAAAACAAAAAGATATCAAGAATTCAAAATTAGCAAAAAAAAATCTACAAATACTTTAATACTATACGTTCTGCATCTCGTCGCGAATTCCATTCAACCACAACTGATATTAATTACCTACTACACATTTTCAATGTATTATAAATACAGTACAATATACATGGATTTTTTTTATTTTTTCATTCAACTCTACATACGTAATACTTCTTATAAATGACACACACACAGCTATATAACATAAATATATAAAACAAACACATGTATATTTATCTATACATATGTGTGCATGTGCGTGTTCCTATTTTATGTTTTTCTTCTCCAATCTTATTTTATTTAATTTCTTATCTCTTCTTCACACCGCGACCGCGGACGTCGCACGCTTCGCCGTTATTATCGGTTAAATTTGTTGTTTTTTTATCTAATTCTTTTACAATTCTTTCTGTATACGTTTATCACTACACTGTATGTATACTTTACATATGTGCGTGTATATATATATATTAATTATTGGTGTTAATTATTATCATTTTGTGTTCTTTTTCTTTTTTTTTTCTTTTTATGTTCTTTTATATTATGTACATTATTATTTCTTCTTTTGCACGGACGCTCACAATTCTATCTCTATATATATTTATAAGAAACAAGAGAAAAGTGAAATGAAACACATCATACAGACATACATGATACAGGAAAATACTACTGAAAAGAAGAAAAAAAAAAACAGAACGAAATCAAAAAAGCAAAAAAAAAACGTAAAAGGTCTAGGATTACCAGATATATCAATTCATAAGTGTCTACGACTGAAAAGTATGGGTATAATTATTATTGTCACTACTATTGTTATTATTATTATGATTATGATTATTGTTATCGTTATTATTACAGGTATAAACAAATTATACCTAAGTAATATTTAGGATATGTTCGATCGGATCGACCAAAATAATATAAACTGACAGGAAGCGAAAAAAAAACTTAAAATTTCAGCTCAAAAAAAAAAAAGAGAAAGAGAGAGAGAAAATAAAAGCGTGAACGGAACATCAAAACCATCGGTATAATCTATGTATAGATTATAAATCGATAAATATGGTATATCTGGCAGAGTGGTAGCAAAAATTTGGATCTACTGTAGGGAAGGGGTACAGCTACGAGACGGGAGGACCGACCTCCCTTTCCAGCGGTGTGAGAAGGTTCGGACCACACAACGGACACGTAAGGACAACAACGACCACCATTGATCACAACGGTCACCATCCCCCTAGAGAACCACGGAAAGAAGAGAGCACGCTTGTAAGAAGAAGCTTCAGGAGAAGCGCCGCCGACGAATTCAGGAGCGCTGATAGCAGAAGGTGCGTTTTATTCGCAACTTCTGAAGAATCCGCGTCGTACTAGATTACGATTTTTATTAATAACACGATCTATCAAAAAAAATAATCGATCCGATTTTTCAAAAAAGAAGACGCGTATTAAATTGGAATTTTAATTTTTTTTTTTTCATTCAGTTCTATTCTTTTCTGTTACATTGTGTAGTTTTGATATAGGTATATTTTTTTTTCATATATCTACTTGGCAGCGGGTAGAATGATTTTTTTTTTTTAGAAAAAGAAATTATTTTAGCAATTATTTTTTTAGATCGTTTCTTAATTTCCGTTTTTTTATCTAACGCGTTGAATAAATGGAAAAAAAAAATTGAGCCAAGTGAGAGACGAGATTTAAAAGCAAACGAAAAAAAAAACAAAAAAAAAAAAAAAACATGCACCAGGTTTACTGAGAGGAGGGGGAAAAAGACGGTTCGTTTTGACGGAGGTACAAACGTCGTTGGTCTTCACGAGGAGGAATGGTCATGGGAAGCTGATAGACAGGGAAGTCAGGATAGTGCGACTAAAGATTCTGGAATCGACACATCCAGTACTTTTACAAGTAGCGAAGACAGCAATCGTGGAGATTTGCCCAAGGTACGGGCTCCGGAATTAAACAAAATAAGAATTAATATGATAATTGATAAAAGCAAAAAAAATATTTAATCAAACAATTATCGAAAACATATTTAGAGAGAGAGAGAGAGAGAGAGAGAATGAGGGAAATTTGAACGAAAGAGAGAGTGAAAGGATAATTAGATAAAAGAAAGAAAATTTAGTTTACATACTACTATATAGACAATTAATTTACGATGCACTTAATGCCTTTGTTTGTTATTAATATTATTATTATCATTATTATTAGGAATGAAGGTAGTTTGTCGTTAATTAATATATTAACGTGGTATTATATACAGGTATCGTTCAAAACTCTTTTATTTTTCATATGTTACACAAGTATTTTCTTTACTATATAACGTCTTGAGAGAACTTGAAATGAGAAATTAACAAAAATGTCAATGATTTCGGTGAAAAAAATTATGCAGGAAGAAGAAAAGAAAAATTATTTTCAAAGAAAACTCGTTGCTTGAAAAAGCGATTTTGTTTTATCGGATTCGAATTTTGTTTTTGAGATTCGATTTTTTTCTTTTCGTACGATTATTTTTCACCAACACATACGCAATTTGATGTCGATTTAACGAAAATATTATAAGGGTGGTTTTTGAACGGCATAACTGTATATCATATACCTATATTTAGATAAATCTGCAAGTTTTCAGTAGTGAGTTTTAGCAATATAGATGCGAACGTGTATTGTTTTCATCGTTTTATGATGTAACTATTCATTCATTCATTCGTACGTTCGGTCATTCAGACATTTAGTTAATGTTCTACGCCTAGATACATATTATAGGTACAATAAAACTATCGAGCGAATCAAACAAGCTCATTGAATCGAGTTTGAATTATAATAGAATTCCGAATGAATGGAAAGTGCTTAGCAATTCGTATATTATGTAATTGAATCAGGTATATGCGAGATGTAGTGAAAACATATATACATATGTATAGTTACCGCAGTCATCAATTATTTATTTATTCATTTATTTATTTATTTCTCATATAGATCTTATACGTACAGAATGTTGGAAATTACAGAAAACGATATCGGGAAAATAATTAAGAAAAAAAAAGAAACCAGAGAATCGCTTTTATCATTGAAAAAAAAAACAAGAAACTAACATGAACAACTGTACTTAAATATCAGTTAAATAAAATTGTGCGTCTCAACAGCTGGTATATCAGGCGAATGTATTTGAAAAAAAAAAAAGAGGAAGAGAAGACAAAATTACATAACTTATGAACAAACTGTACATTATATATAGCCCACCTATGTATATAGCATCAGATAAAATTTTAACGGAAATAAGAGAAAGCTACCCCTTTCCCTAAAGTAGATCCACCTGAAAATTGTTCCGGTAGAAAACCAAAAGAAAAAAAGAATACAAGAAAAGAGAAAAGAAAAAACCCCACTACGTATATAAACTCACTTTTCCGCATGCTACTGCAGAGAAAAAAAAGAACGAAAATACTAAAACATTGCTTGGATTCTCATATTACACTATCGCTAATGCATGAGTAATCATATAGTTGTTATATGTATGTGAGCATCGCTTTTATATTTTATTTTTGCATGATCGGCATGATGAACAGCCTGAAGCTTGCACAGTATACGATATTTCTACACAATTTTAGAAAGATTGAAATTAAGAAAAGAAAAAAAAAAAAAGGAAACAAAGAAAAATCAAAACAGACGAGAAACGGTTACACTTTACGGATTCAGAATCGTCAACCACCTGTGTGTATAATTACCAATACAATCCAGTAGATGCAAGTATGAGAGAAAAAAAAAAAATTTTGATTCATCCAATCGATAAGAAATCGTAAATTGTAACAGATAAGCAGAGAACGAAAACATTTTTTTTTTTTTTTAACATCCTGTGAGATCAGATGTCCAAATTTGGTATTTTCTGTTTTTTTTTTTTCGTCGAATTCGCAGCACCCCTTACCCTGGCAGGTGAGCAGCGATGGTCAAAAAATGATAGGTCACATGATACTGAGGAAGTCCCAAGGTGCTGGTAATTCAGGAAGCAGTAGTAGCATCCTGGGCCTTAAGGTGGTAGGAGGAAAACTATTGGAGAACGGTTCCCGAGGGGCGTTAATCGAGAAGGTAAAAAAGGGGAGCACCGCGGACCTTGAGGGACAACTAAGACCCGGTAAGAGAGATATTAACTCCAGGAGAAACAAGATCACTAAATTGAACCTATATAATCTACCGAGAAACAAGTCAGTCGTCCATAAAATCGGGTCTTTGTGTCTCTCTGTCCCCTTAGGAGACGAGGTCATCGAGTGGAACGGAAGATCCCTTCAGGGAAAGAGCTTTCAGGAGGTATACGACATCATAGCAGAGTCTAGGCAGGAACCACAGGTCGAATTAATCGTATCAAGGAGCCTTAACCCCGCAACAAACGTACCAATGGCCACCACCATGACACCCAATGCCCCGTCAACCGCCGCTGCTAAAAGAGGAGTCGCTCAGGCACAGTGGAGGCAAAAACACGACCCGAATTCCGGTACTGGACAACAAACGCATCACCACAAAGGTGAATATTTCCCGAAACACCTCCCCCTGACCCCCTGACTATACCTGTCAATTATAGCGTAACAGCAGCCCTCTAAACTCTTTCAACCAACCGCAGATGCTTACGGTGGTTTTTTTCATAATCCTAGACAAACTGGGATACATAATTTTTAAATAACAAATGATACGATGTTTGTAATCATGTATGAGATTCTTGCAGACTTTGAAATCGATAATTTATTATCGCGTTTTTCATTTCTTTGAAATAATTTTTTTACTTTTTTTTTCTTCACATTGTCGTCATCTGCTGATGCACAATTATTCTCACATGCTGTTATAGTTTATATGATGTGATATAGTTGTGTACATATTAATATAATAATAACTGAACTAGTATTAGAAAAATTATGGTAGTTAATTGGTAGAATTTATTTTAATAATTACAATTGCACCTCCACACTGACACACTTATTATACCATAGGTATATATATATATATATTATAAAATAGATTACGTTTATGGGAGCAACAACTTTTCGAAAAGAATGAAAATTTAGCACAACTATTTAAACATGATAACTGTATATTATACACGTCTATTATTCTATCTCTATAATCCCGCAGTTACAAAGAAATATCAAAATGACTATTTCCAATTTTAATTAATCCGATTTTTTATTATAGATCATTTCATATCTAGATCAAACGAGCGTCAGTGTGAAATAATTTTTTGCATCGTCGCAAGAAATATAAAAAGCTATAAGGCTGTGATCCCTTCTTCTTTTCTCTGTCTCTTTTTGCTCTTTAGTTTTCTCATAAAAAGTACCATTTTTTATTTGAATCCAAAATAACAGATAGTGCTTGTATTCGAAGGAATTAAAAACCCATCCGAATTATGGTTTTCAAATAGTTGTAACTACGAAATGTTTTTGGAAAATCCATTTTCCGCTATTTTTCCCCCCTTATATACATTTTTGAAAATAATAATAATCCTAACGAAGACAGTTGAATATGATTAATATTGATATTTCAGAATTGTACGATTCGAGGCGAGAAAAACCTTCGGTGTTAGTAACTTCACCAGGTTCTCCAGATCTTCATGCCCAGGGTAGAAATAGACACGGAAGACATCCTGGTGGAAATGCAAACGTCGGTGGAAGATTTCAAGTTAAACTTGGCTTCGACACAGCCGGATTACAATTAATAGTTACCCTTGTTTGTGCCTCGGAATTAACACCAAGGGGAAATGGACAACCCAGAAATCCATATGCAAAAATATTTTTACTGCCTGATAAAAGGTTCGTCATCGCCTCCGCTTGATAGAAAACAAAATCATGATCTACTCATGCCTTGCCAAATAATTAATAAAAATTAATATTTCAATTTTTTCTTTCGTCCACAGTGAGAAATCTAAACGGAGAACGAAGACGTTGGCGAATACAAACGACCCCAAGTGGAACCAGACTTTTGTTTATAGTGGCGTTAGGAGGTCGGAACTTAGGCAAAGAGCATTGGAAGTTACAGTCTGGGACTACGTCAGGTGAATTTCAGTTTTTTGTTTTTTTTTGATTCATTTATTTTTATTAAAAAATTTGTTTTATATAATTCAACGCGCGTGTCGTTTGGTTGCCAATTTTTCAGGTACGGCGCTAACGATTTTCTCGGTGAGGCCATACTTGAATTGGAGGTTTCAGCTTTGGACCAAGAGCCTGAATGGCATTACCTAGTAGCTCATGAATCGGAGCAGCACAGGCACGCAGGGTAAGAAATTTCCGTACCATTGAAATAATGATAATTCTAACCCTCAGGATCTGACTCTCATTTTCACCGAATTTCTCTATTCGATCGCTTGAATTTTCCGAAATCTTAGATTTACCTTCAGATTTTTTAAAAGGTATTGCCAAAAAGACTTCGGAGAAGAGAAAAAAGAATTATTCTTCTCGAGCTTCAGCCGAATTGAACACTTTTTCATCAATTATCATTCTTTACTTTCCCAGACGTTATCAGGACCATACGGACGACATGGTGACGACACCGGTGGATTGTCACTTAAGTCCGCCATCGACCACGTCCAGATTAAGCGATTCCGATACGTCGGAATGCGACATAACGGACTGTGACGGCTCCAGAGAGCAGAGAAGAACAGCTGACGGCGCCAGTATCAGCAGCATAGGAAGTTCTTCTAGGTAAGTTTCTCCCCGTTGAAAAAAAACCAAAAAAAAAAAAAAAAACCATCAGCAACCGACAGAGATAAAATAAAAAATTAAGAAATATACGAAGATCTTCCCAGTCATTTTCGTTACGCTGTGATATCCGTATTTTGGAACGGGGCGAAAGGGAGGGCGGAAGGAGGAAGAATCCTAGATGCTCCTTGGCGTCGGTTGTCTCGCCACGCTGCGTCAAAAGTTTTTGGATACCGGTTGCTCTGCGGGCATTTGGATTTGGTTTAGTTATAACGGGAGTAAAATATATTTTTGTATATTCCATACGGTTCCGTTATGCATAGGCGTTTTGCAAAATCACTACATATGAATAGAATATATTTGCTGATCCGATTCCAAGATCCCCCTGCATTGGATTATTACACTTACAAAAGAAGTATCAAGGGAAACCATTCGCGCTTTTGTTACACCCTGTATACCGATATATCAGTCGATGGAAAGCAGCTAGTGTAGGTATTAAGGCAGAGTTGGAGGGTGAAGGGAAATATAGAGAAGTTATAAAAGTGGGCATCTAGCCAATTGACATGCCAGTTGGCCTACAACCACCAACGTTGTCGTGAAACCGGCCGTCTCGCTGCTACAAGAGAATGTTATAAGCGCGTCTCCAGCTTTCGGAAAACTATCGGAAGTTAAATTTGTACCTCATTCTTTATTTATTTATCTTTTTCTTCGTTCGTAAAATTTTTCAATTAAGCCGTGCTGAAAGGTTCTTAAATCCCGTTTCTTCGCGTGTATAATTAAATGGATGTTTGATATTAAAAAAAGTAATTAAAGTGTGCACAACATTATCAAGGGGTTTGGGACCCCTCCCCCCTTTCGCTCACGCCCCGTTCCAAATTTTTATTTTCTTCAATTATGATTTTGTAATTGTTCGTCGTTCTTTTCTTTACTTTTATTTATTTGTTATTTGTTGTTTGTTTTTTTTTTTTTTTTTTTTTATTTTCCTCTTTCTCTTATTTTGCAACGCGGATTTTCTAAGTGATAAAATAATTCTTCTGTAACCGAGTTTTTTCATATTACATACATATTCAATATTTCCTAACTGGATTACCTAAAAGGTTTCACCCCTAGGTTGTGCATTCGGCATTGATAATGTCCAGTGAAGTTAGCTGGTGAGGAAACTGTTACGCGTTTTGTGTTGTGTATTTATCTCAGATTCATATGAAAACTCAGATTTACATGAAAACAATAACGTTAAAAGATGATGTGAATTTTTATTTAAGGAGTTAGAAAACTTTCAAGAAACACCATGATATCGTAAGGAATGATTTTGTTCTTTTGTTATTTGGTTTTTGCTTTCTTATTTGATTCGTTTCAACGCTTGAAATATTCAGGTGCTTATATTTGCCTTTCAGTTTAGACTGACCGATTATTTTCGAATTAAACAAAGCAAAATCGCGGAAGTTTTATATCTATACCTATTCTTCAACTTTGGTTTCATGCACATACGTATGATTCTTGAATATCCCAGTTACAAAGATCGTTGTTATCCAGTGTGTCTCGTCTCTGTATTCGTTGGTAGTATTTTAATTCTGTGTTTTTGTTATTATTTTAGGTTTCATAATATGTCGTCAGTTTATAAGCGGTACGAATTTTTCAAGTTTACTTCATATCATTAACCATATAATTCATCATGTCCTGCATACATTTTTCTATTCTTGTTAATTGTTTAGTTTTTTTTTTTTCATCTATATTTATTATAGTCTCTTTTTTTCGATTGACCAGTGCTAGGTTTTTATTAGACGTATTATACCGCATCTACATACATATATCGATATACATAGGTGTTGAATCAATATCCTCAGCAGAGTAATTTAGTTTATTATCACTTGAATTTTGATCAGAAAAAAAAATTTCTATATTTATTGAAAACGCGAGCTGGCTTCATTTATTAGCTGATAATTATTAAAATACGTAGCGACGAAGCGAGGCATCGCGATTCTTCATCTGATTTGAAAAAAGAAAGAACAACATTATTCAGTTCTTGAAATTGACTTCGCGATTAAAAAAAATAATGAAACTAACACAAAATCTCTGGTCTCACGATGTCATCGCTTCGGATTATTATGTACCACCTGTATACAGTCATACATATCTATACCTACATATGATTACAATTAGGAGTTGTTTTATCAGCTGCAAACGCTTATAGATTGTTTGGCGTACTCTGAAAAGTGGTGAACGGTATTTCGGTGCGTATCTATTTGCATATCACGTCGGTCCAAAATTAATTCATGAATTAGATTCCTAAATTTCCGAATGTCGTTCGCCCCTTTTCCGAGCCCCCTTAAACGCGTAATCACAGCACTCGCCCCATCTAAAAAATTAAGCAACACTCTGATCACTGATTAAAAAAAAAAAAATGAACGCACCCCGGAGCAGCCACTATTCCAGCCCCCCACCTGAGAGGGAACTCAGCGTCGAAGGAGAGCACAGAAGTCGACGGGATATGTCACCTCAAGGCCACAAACGAGCCGCTCTTATGCTCTCCAGGGACCAACAACCCGCATCGATATCTGACTATCACCAGTACCGAAAGGTGAACATTGAAAAGTTAAATTTTTCGGTTGAATTTCAAAAAATTAACCAATTCTAAAAATCTTTCATTCAATCGCAGGATGACACTCACGGTAGGGGCGCTCTGGGAAGTAGATCTCATAGTGCAGCACCGATGGATTCACCTAGTGTTCACTACAGAGGTCGTTCACAAAGTCCAACTGGACATCACAGATCTTTATCTCCTCCCGAACACAGGACGGTACCATATTCGCACGGGTACCCTCCTAGGTAATGGTCATAATCTATGGTGTTTGATCACCCTGTACAATATCATGAAATTATTAATTTTCTGATTCTGTAATTTACAGGTTTAGCTCGAGATCGGCAACTGCAACGCCAACCGGTTCACCTAAAAAAAGACAACTGCCACAAATTCCTGCGAATCTTCACGCAGCCCTGAAGGAAAGGGTAACTCAGGACCTCGAGGAGAGGACGAGGTTCATCAAACACAGGACGAGACAAGTACACACGACTTATAGAAGCACGGGAATGGGAGGTGAGAAAAAATTTGGAGAAATACGGCTCGGGTTTCAAGGGTCAATTGATAATATAATTCTTTGGTTTTAGGGTGGGAAAGACACTATAGCGGCCTTTCTGACTCTGATTTGCCATCGATGCGACATGATCCACTTGCCATTAGCCACGCGCATCCTCACAGGATCCACAGACCACGTAGAGGACATTTAAGTCCGGACAAAGATGTCCTCGGGGACTTTGGTGACTCTGATATGGAGAGTATAGCATCGGTTACGAGCAGCGCACTAAGCACACAGTCGGAAAGACCGCGAGGCTCCAGAACAAGAATGTGAGTTTATTATCTTAAAATTATATCACTGATTGTCAATGAATCTCTTGAATTACTCTGCGATAACGATACGGATCGAGGATGTAAATATGTACATATTCAAAGTTTGATATATAGCTACATGCGATTATTATTATCACGATATAATATTTATGTTCACATATTAAATGGACATGACCGTATTACCTTATCCGATATACAAATCCAAACAATCCCATATACATATAGCTGTGCACGTAAACCGCATACATACCTCGCTTTTAGTAATCCAATAAAATAGCTGGACTTAGGGTACATCCAAGTAGCTCGCGCCGCCTACAACAAGAATATATCTTACAATTAGTCGCACCTATCCGCACTACTGAAAAAAAAAGAAAAACTAAAAAAATTCAACAACAATAGAAAGAGTCAATGTCCATTTAATACCCCAATTAGAAAACGCGTGGGGATCGTGTTTTTGAAAAAATCCGATATCCGCGGCGAGCCTCGTAATTAATAACGAACTCAATACATTTTACGTGATTGTAATTGTTTCCAGCCCAACAGTTAAAAACGTTTTTATACCCGGTGTCATTTCTCCCGCCGCCCCACCCCCTAGGCGCAATAGGCGCAGGCACAGGCTTAGGGTACCTTGTAGCGAATGTCACTGCCCCCAAAATAACCCCACAAAATCCAGACCAACCCTAAAGCACAGCCAGACCCTTGACCAAACCACCTTGAACAACCGATTCCCAATACATCCATTAGTACGGAGCAAATCCGCAGTTGTTCGATCGCTGTACAAGAAGATGAAGACGCCGTTTACGAGGTCTAGAACAGTGGACGAAAATTTACTGCGATATTATAGCCCTGAAACGAGTGAGTACAGCATTACTCCTGGGTTCATGTTACGTCCTGAAAATCTTGGGGTTAATTCCCGTAGAAGAATACCAGAAATATATGTCGAGGACTGTCTGAAGGTCGACTTTGACAATGACCTTGTCGACAGATTCAAGGGGAACAGACTCCCACTGTATTCAAGACTGTCATCTAGACTGACAAAACCGGCCAAGGTATTTCCTCGGCCTAGAATATCCCTTGGAAACGTTATGCCCGATTGGACAAGGTCAAGGCCATCGTCAAGGTTCGGTTCAATGCCAAGAACTAAAAGTTGTGAATACGAATCTATATCCGATGATCATTTACTCGGTGCTAGAAGGTTCCTGCCACAAAGAGCTAAAAGCTTCGAGTACGAGTCACTACCTCAAAGTATATTTAGCGACGACAGTCTTAGAACCGCTAGAAGAAAACTCAAGAGAAATTTGTCTATGAATGACTCTGGGTACGATGATAATATTGAGGCTCTTCAGGACCAGAGCAAACCGTACTACGATGTCAACGCTGAGAATAAGTCATACCCTAGACAAAACATGTCCACTAGTGGAACTTCTTATTATGGTTACGACAGCGAACTTAGTAGCGCTGAAACGGAAATAAATCTGTCTTCCAGTTTTGATAGACAAAGCTTAGAGTCTGTGATCGAAATTAAACCGTATAACAATACGCCGAGGATATTCGTTGATGAAGAACACGAATGTCTACTTCATAATATTAGTAGAGACGATGTTGGTAAACGAAAATACGATTATTCTGAACTGCCATTTGGAACAAGCATTCAAAGAACTCCAGAAAAACGACCGAAGGCTTCCGACTATTCGGATCATCGCAGGATATCCAGACTCTCCAGGGACCCTTCA
Source organism: Athalia cordata (assembly GCA_963932425.1). Lineage (NCBI taxonomy): Eukaryota > Metazoa > Arthropoda > Insecta > Hymenoptera > Athaliidae > Athalia > Athalia cordata. The sequence continues at coordinate 28,390,391 of OZ010626.1, read as the reverse complement.
AGGGAACACATTTATTGCAGTATAGACGATGAACTAGTGTCCGATGAAAATCGTCTCGAGAGTTTCGCAGTGACTGAAGATCGTCGGAGGGCAAGAACTAAAAGCAACGACTCGTACCTTGACTATGACAAACTTTACGACAGGTGCAGGATATGTCAAAGAAGTGAAATGTGGGATCCGGAATCCGAATATTTTTACTCGCCAGAAAGCGTCCAATCTAACAGTGATGATCTTGAGTATAGATTTAACGATTACGATGAAGAACGATTTCATTCTCACCATAGATCCGATGATGTGAATATCGCTGAACATGCTAGATCGATTAACGAAACAAGAAGACAAAGTTTATCGGTACCCAGTCTTAGGGAAAGTAAAAGATTAACTGCTAGGGCAGAATCGTCACCGCAATTACATTCAGATGACGATTTCGGGTCTTCTGAGACAATCGTTAACCTTGCGAACGAATCAGATCATGTAAGAAATGAACGTAGGATGCGACGTGATGAGAATCGTGGTTCAAGGTCAGCACCTGATTTTTTATACTCTGAGGATGAGGATTTTGGATCTCGTGAAACGGTCGTTATTAAATATTTTAATGGGAATGAAAGACGTCGAAGAAATAGTAGCTGTCCCGAAAGCAGGGACTTGATTAGTTTCGTTGATAAAAATCATCATCAGCAGCTAGTCGGTTCTCAGGGTAGCAAAAGAAACGTTGCTATAAGTGATACTCTGGAGTACTACGAGTACTCAATGGAAAGTGAAAGTCAGTGTAGCGAAACCTGCGGATTTGGCCCGTCAGCAACAAAAACATCATCAGCAGCAGATAATAGAAGAGTATCGAACGCAGCCCCGCGCGTAAATTCGGCCTTGAATACCACCATATCCCAAACCCAGGACCCAACCCCCCCCAGTATTGCTAATTCAATTGTCTTTGATTCCCTTTCCGCCAACTCCGACACTGCTAAAAACGCTCGGGCCGTATGCAACAACAACAACGATAACGCAACGATCAACACGACATCACAAAATGATCATCATTCATCGAAACACCTCGCTTCGGGATCTCCTCGGTCAAAAACCGACAACAACTACGATCATCGCGAAACTACTTCAACTTCATCTTCTCGACGTCCTCGTGTTACCGGGGATCCATCAAATTCCGAAAACGACCAACACCGACGATCATCATCGATGCCCGAAAGCAGAGAGTACCCATCCAACGCCTACGAGGGTTCATCGAGGCACGGAATGTCCGGAAATGGACATTCCTCAAAGAGAGGACAGTTCACAAGGAGTTTAAGTAACGCTGATGTACCTCCAGATGAAAAAGTTGGTAAGTTTAACAAATATAAATGAACGAATAAAACTATTACCATTTAGACACCCAGAGCACTCTTAAACACAGCCATATCTAGACAAAGTTATTCATTTATTCTTTAGGCAACTTAGAGCAGCGCAGCACAAATAGTTATCTTTGAAAATTAGTAATCCATGCTTCTATCGAACGCTTTAAGTAATTAGTACATACCTAGACTACCGACATACTAAATTTATAAAGTGAAATGAAGAATAAAAAGAAGAATGAATCATGCACTCTTCCAAGCAGGGGAATTTTCGTTTTGAAAGAGCTGTTCGAGATCGACACCTGAACTAATAAGAAAGAAAGAAAGAAAAACAAACCAAGACAGAAAACAAACCAACAGTACAAAATAATTAAATCCTAGTCAATTGTTTGTCACTACGCTGTCTGTTTCAGTAAATTTTCTGTCACCAGACGGTAGCCTGAGCGATACAGCTGTGAGTTTGCACGTTGAGGACACTTCGATACGTGGTAGAAAAAGTTCACCTGGTAGTAAAAGTGGTAGCGGGAGTAGCAGCGGTGGCGGTAGCGCTGTTCAATATCAATCCAGTCTGGGGAAAAAGAGCATCAGTACCAGCCAGCTGTCAGCGACAGGTAACATATATCAAACAGTATAATTATTTAACACTATAGAATTAACGGATAAACAATTGATATGTGATCTAGAGGTTTTTTGTTTTTCTCGTTTACTATATCGTTTTTTGCTTTATTTCTAAATTCTGAGTAATAGATTTTTATTATTACAATAAATAAACGGTACAGGGTGATTCATTAAAAACTTGACAAAAAATGGGGACAGCTCATTCGGTGAATAGCCACCGCACCTCTGAACCAATCCAAAATGATTTATTGGGCTTGGACCTCTACGTTAATTATAGCGCGATCTGTTCACCAATTAGGTTACCCCTTTTCTCACCGTTTGAAATTAATCAACCTGTACATTTATATGCGATAATCAGAGTGTGCTGCCACACTAAAATTTAACTATTCTAATCTCTGAGATCGATGTGCAGAACGAAAGAGAAAAAGAATAACAATTCGATATTATATAATATACGTGATATAAATAACGTACCTATATGTCATATATTATATATATTTATACTTACAATTAGTTTTATTAACGAATTATTTATTCAAATTTTTCGAAATTATTATCTGTATATTAATAATATAATAAGTCAGTATAATATTGCGAGATAACCGTGTACCTGTACTTAATTACGTACTTAATTTTTTTTTTTTTATGGTCAATTATTTATTAATTGATTGAATTGGTTAATAGAATAGCGTAAACATTGAAAACAATTTCTTCTGTAGTTTATAGCCATCGCGATTATCGAAGTGTAATAATACTGAGATCAGTGTGCTTTAAATCGTGTGACAAAACCAAAAAAAGGAAAAATTCAGAACAGTGAAATTGTTTTTTTTTATTTTCTCGCCTCATTCTAAAAAAAATTCTTAATCATGTATAATCGACCGATGTTCCGTTTTTTGCTTTTGCACGAGTAAAAGCACACCATGATACTGAGAGAGAAAAAAAAGAACAAAAAAAAAAGAAAAATACGCTATAGCGATGATCGACGTCGTGTGTATATTCTAATTGTATTCTGTTTTCTCTATCATTCTTCTTCATCTCTGTCCGTCTCTTTCAACATCATCACACACTCACACAAAACCTCAACAATCGAACGGTGCTACGTCTTCGTCTGGTTGAACTCTGGGTTACATCGTTTTCGAAACTTGAACGATCTTCGCGCCGCCTCCAAAAAATGCCGATGATTATGATGACGAAAAAAAAAACGAAATTATAATACAAATAATCGATCGACTTACGTGACCGAAAAAAAAAAATCTGCGATCACAAATGTGAAATCCTTCCACGTAATTGCTGCCATCTTGCAAACAAAAAAAAAAACAAAACAAAACAATACAAAACGAATGAATGAAAAATCGAAAAAAAAACTCATTTGAAATTGGCAAACCTTTTACGGACGTGTTGATGGTACATGTGTGGGCGAGGAAGGGCGTAAGCGGAGGCTGGGTTTCGGAAAGAAGGGGAAGTCCTCGTTCACGGTTCACAGAAGCGAAGAAGTCCTTCCGGAGGACGCTGCGAGCGGTAGAAGCGGTAGACAACCAAGTTCCGCGAGCAGCGACGGAGAAGGAAGCGCTGATGGGGACAGGTCCGAATTATGATACATGATAAAAATCAGTCAGAGAAATACTACGTACCTATAGTCGCATATTTTTATCACTAGATTTTTTTTTCATTTGGTTATTTCTATGTTTTTAAATTTTTAATCTAATTCATTATTGTCCTAGTTTGTAGTAACATGTCTTAAAACTCCCCAATATTATGGTGACCAGAATTCAGAATTTACGATACATGCTGCTAGAAAAATCTTCATGATTTCTGATTTCACAGTTTTTATGCGGGATGCAGAATTTTTTTTGTCCTATTATTTCCGACCGTGATGTCATGATAGATCTATTTTTACAGTTTTTTTTTTTTTTTTTTTTTTTTAGCAGAATATTGCGAAGAAAAATCAAATACATAAGTAATTTGATAGACGAAAGAAAAACGAAAACAAAAAAATATTAGTGCCCTGCTTTGAAAATTAAGTAGGATGAAAAAAAATAGTGAAATGGGAACTTTCAGCGAGAAGAACACTGTCGACTGAAAATGCTACAAAGTTGAATAATAATAACAATGATAATAATAACAATATATGCACATCTATCTACAACAATAACAACAACAACATCAACAACAACAATAACAACAACGAGACACACAGACATCACCTTCAATTCCAGGTCATATTAAATTACACCGTAGAGAGTTAATATATTTAGTACATCTTTCTCCTTCTCGTTTTTCTTCTTCTTCTATAGGGAGGAAAAGTTTCGTTGAAAAAAAAAAACAAAAAAAAAACTTAGAAAAGTTATAAATTACAATTATAATTATGATAGGAACTGAAAAGTAATTAGTTTATTGATTTTCAGAACCGAAATTATCTAATTTTGATTATAATACATTTATATCAGCACATAAAATAGGATGAGTGAATGTATTATATGAATACATATATGTGTATATAATTACATATATATATATATATATATATATCTATCATTATTAGAATAGTAGAATTAATAATATATTTAGATATATATATATAACTATACCTAATCGTTGTGGCGTAACCATGATGTATTTGTTGTACAGCTTTATTATCTATTTGATAGAATTTGCGTGGTCAACTTCAGAGGATCTTTCATATCAATGCATAATGTGACAGGACGACGATGACGTAAAACAATATTTATTTATTCATCTATGTTCGTTCATCTGCTGTCTTTCTATTTTTCTATTTCTATTTCTCACTTACTCTCGACTCCCTCTTCCGCTCTTTTTCTATCTTTATCTTCAATTTTCTTATCACCTACTATATATTTTTCTGTCTAATGGAACAACAGCGACAACGCTATGCAAAAAAATTTAGTCTTCTTATGCAACGAATATTTTTCGATCTGAAATTACAACGTCTTTATCTCACAGAAATCTGAAAATCCCATTCACGAAGCATTCGGAAAAATTGTGAAAACTCCAGAGCATCGAAAAAGTATTCGTTGCGTTTATAATGGTAAAAAATTTTGTTGTAGAGTTCCAGTCGGTGTTCCAAGACCTGTATTAGGTGTCTTCTCTATATTATATCTATACACAATCTGTCTCTTTTTTGTGATTTTATTAAACACTGAACGGTAAAATTAAAGGAGACAAAAAAAGTACTTCAATTTTTGTTGCAAAGTTGGCAAACTTTAAACTCGAGTCACTCAACTACAGGCATGAAGTACATATGGTTTAAAACTTGAAAAGTCACCCTAACGAGGTGCTTTTCAGCTATTTTGTTTGGTCCAAATAATTTCGTAAAGAAATTTTTTTTTTAGTACTCTTCGATCATCCGCAAACAAATTTGTCGCAGAGTTTAAAAGATTTGCCAACGTTTCAATTGAAATATTTTATCGATGGTGCTTGAATTCTGCTCTCCGGTGTAAAAACACGATAATTATTATTCACATGTATACGTATACCAGTATATCTGTTATATTTATATATTTGTCTGTTTGTCTCTGTCACAATTTGATGGTAAGTTGGCCACGGTGCTAGAGAGTCGCTATATATGCTACAGGTGAGATTGTGCTACGGCTTTCGTTGGTGTATATTATCAAGTACTGTATTATTTATATATAATATCATTAGCATCATTATCATTGTGTTTAATTAATTTTCAATATTTAGTTTTTATTTTTAATTTGATTCGAAAAATCAACGCTATCAATCACCGTTATCATTTTCAAGCTGCATAATTTTTGTTGCAACAAAATAAGTTTAGCTCATACGATTATGGAAGTGCGATTCAATTATTTCACATAAAATATTGTTCCAACGACACGTTTTATAATTACTTATATTATGTAAAAATTATACATGATATAATACGATCATCTTCATCATATACTATTATCACAATTCTATTCTTGACATTATACGATCGTTATAATCACCCCCTTATATTGTAATTAATAATTAATTAGTTAGTTAATTAGTAAAATAGTTAGTGACGTTGAGACATAGAATAGTTGAGTTGAAAATAGCGCTCAGGCAATAGTTTATTTGCTTATATATCACACTAATTTTATATATCATACAAGTATATAGTATATATACTATTTCATAGATTATAGAGCAATTTTTAATACGCAACTAATTATCGTTATTAATCATTATTAATATTATTATGAATTTCTTTTTAATAATAGACAGCAGATTCCTAATTTTCAGCAAATGCAGCTGGCTATATACATACGATAATCGCTATAGATACAATTACGTCTGTCTTTTTGTGTGGTTTTATTCAACTTTCTATTTATGATTTTTTTTTCTTTTAATTCATGATATTTATTTAGTCCTACGTTCACCGTGTATCCACCTCGATCCCGAAGCCGATAAATTACCCCTGTATACGTCTTGCGTTGTGTGACGTTCAAGTTCGACATGATCCATCGATCAAATTTCATGGATCAAGGGTGAACGATTTACTTGTGTGATTCAGAAAAAATGAACACAACCAAAAAAAAAAAGATAACTCCAGATTTCTTAATGGAATAATTCGTCCCAGTATAGTTATATCCTTGTCACATAGAGAAAAAAATTCATACATATATATTTATATTATGTATAAATTGTATTAAATCCAAGCAGAACTGACCTACAGCGAAAGACAAGCAACGATGCAGGGTATGATTTCCCAAAAAAAAAAACCAAACCAAACCAACGTATTCAAATAACTTTATGTAGTTCAAGGAGCGTCGTTCTTTCATAATTTATACGAGTTCGTCATCACTTAGCAACGACTCTGCAACTATAATCTGAGAAACAAACGAACAACAAAAATAAAAAATAAAACCAAATGCAAAAAAAAACTTTTCAAAAGAATTAACCGACAAGAAAATGACCTTTAATAGTTGAGGCAAAATTTAGTGAGTCCGTCTTTTCTTTGGTTTACGGCGCAGAGAGTGGCGGACTCGGTTCTGGCGGAGGATTAAGTCGCAAGAGAAACAGTACGCCAAGCAGCATTCAACGCTCCCAGGAGGTTGTCCCCCACTACCAGCGATTATGCTCTTCTTCTTCGAGGTCAGCCGCTGCTGCTGCAGCCGCTGCTCACGCGGCCTCATCCGTATCCAGTGACATCGCGGGGAGCCTCAACTCAATCTCTAGTTCCGAAGGAAGCTCGTAAGTATCCTGGCTAATTATTGCCAGGAGACGGTGCTCTGTGTCCACGGATATATCTCAGCTCCTAATCTTCTTCGTATTCTTCAAGGACTTCTCATCCTTCTTCTACTTCTACTACTTCTTCTTATTTTATACCAAAAAAAAAAAAAACAACAAAAAACAAGACAATCTCTCTTTCACTTCCTCTGTTCTTCCATTTTAATCTCTATCTGTTTCTCTCCCCCTCTCTGACTCTCTTTCTCCATGTGATATACACACCAGAATCGTGGGGGCTGCAATGACGCCATGTTAAAAAAAAAAAAGGAATTTTTTCAATGATACATGATTGGGCTTGTTTCTTTCTCAAATTAAGCCCACTTTTCGAAACTAACCTCTCCACCCAGCACTCGAAATAAAGTCCTCTTGGAAAAAAAATAAATAAAAAAAATAGTAATTAGTCAGTCAATCTGTTTACAGGGTGGGTTGTTACCCTTAAATCGTCGAGAACAGAAGAAACTTAGTTTTCTGGTAATAAACGCCACTCTAGCCAACCAGGCAAGGAGGGGCGTGGCTGTTAGACAACTAGAAACCTCCCGATTTCGGAAATAGGCGTGTTCATTCATGAATCAAACTCCTCCTATTTGCGGAATTAGGCATGATGACTCATGAAATGAGCTTCCTTCAATTTTTGGAATTGTGGGCGGCAACTCACTCTGTATCATAGATCTATTAGAAATCAGGAAGACAAAAAAAAATATATTTTAGATACCTATAATCATAACCTCATATTATTCACTTTATATATGTGTTTGGTGTGTCGGATACCCAATATTGTACATACCTAATTATTGTGTATTTAATTGTACGCTGGTTATACGCATACGTGTATATGTATACCTATATCCATGTGATTCATATACCTTGCATATCTAGACATTGAGAAAAAAAATTCATATATTCAGTCCAGATATACGCGATATAAGATTTTATCCATATATTCGTATGTATACATATTGTTATTATTTACAAGAACGGGTGCATCAGGCTCGGAAAAAAATATTTAAACAACGATATAATTGCAAACACAAACTAGATATGTCAACTTTGTTTCGATGGCCACATGAAATTTTAATTTTTCTATGAAAAAAATAAGATTGCCTGAGGTGCCCTATATCTGCATATGTATATATTTAATACGATGTACGTTTTTATATATTGTTTATTACTATATAACCATTATTATAATGTTGAAAAATTATCGATGTCTGCACACTGGAGGTAATCTACCATTACCCCCAAATTCTATAGCACTGGGTGGCTCTGGTGTATCGATGGACGAAAAAAAACAGTTGCACTATATATAATACAGCTATTAATTGATCTCTGAACATGAGCAAAAAAAAAAACTATAAAAAAAATTTCTATTTTTATCAATGCTCTAGGGATGACTTATGCATCTCCGAATCTTTAACAGATTTCACTCTCTATTTTGGATTCATTGATTTTTTCTTAACAATTTTATTCATTTGGTTTTTTGTACGATTCTTGTTTCAATTTGATACTCCATCGATGCACGATATTCAAATTAAATATATCGGCTCCTTCACGTATACCATATCCTATATGTGTGAATTACTGCCCACTACTATTTTCTGTACGTCTGCAGCCTCCTATTTTTTATTACCTGAACATCCCCTCCATAAATTTTTCATGATATTTTTTTAATTCTGTTTAAAACTTTCCACGATACTCATATTATCAAACTTTCCTAGTCCCAACCCGTTTGTATACCAAGTCGTGTATTATTATACATTTATATCAAGTTGTCGGTGTTGTTTTGCCTTTGCTTTTTGCTTGGCTATCGCAAATAATTCATTATTACTATGTATTTTTCACATTATGCACTTTGAAACTTATACTGTGATACATATTATTCTCTGATTCGCACTGTAAAATTATATATATCATATATATTACATAAAAATACGTCACACGCACTCGAAAATTATCTCATCACCATCACCATCACCATCATCATTATTATCATTTTTAGGAACAAGTCGATTATCATTTTTTTTGTTGTTATGTTTCATTAATTTCTCTAAACCATAATGATAATGACATAACGACATTCATCAAAAATTCATTACCTACCTTTACACAACACATTTACAAAAGAAAAAAACTGACCATTTTCAAACGATCTAATCTACAATTGATAATCCTGTTTTCTTGTTCCATCTCTTTAGCTAGCCTACGAGGTAATTCACTCGGGTATATTTGATGACAAGTGTGTATACCCATGAATCTCAATGACTTAATGATTTCATTATTTATGAATCTTCGACAAATTATTTAGGCTATAGACCAAAATATATACATCTAGCTATGACTATAATCTCACTATCAACGCACAGTTTTGGGCTATTCCCTAAGATATTGAATAACAGGCCTCATCTATAGCCTCTGATCGAATCTAATTATCCAATTTTATTTAATTATCTTAGATGTTCTATTATTCTTTGCTGTACAAGGTGAGTGTTTTCTGGGGCCCGACAAGGGCGTGGCTTTAACCAGCCAAAGTTCCGCCCATTGGAGTAAAAAAAGCGGAGCCTCTGCCTATATAAGCCACGACCTATCGAGTAACCTTCTAAAAATCTCACCCAGTAATTCAAATGTGCTCGCGCATGATTAAAACAAAAAAGACTAAGCTTTGAACATTCCAACCGGTCAAATATTTTTGTCCTGCACAAGTTAAGGACGAATGAAAAGTTAAAAAAATAAGTAGAGGAATTCAACCGGCTGCAACGCTCGAGGCTTATTACGGCAGAAGATCGAAATCTAGATTGATAAATAGATGGAGAAAACAAATGACTAGTAAAAAGAAAATTAAAAAAATAGGTGCTCGGAATGTGTTTGAATACTGCATGCCGTATGTCTACATCTCATTGGGCCTGCAGTGTGTATGTGTGTGTGTGCCACCTTTATTTACCTATTACAATATCTATATGTGAAGAATTGTTTGATTGATATACATTGATACTCTTTAGAACAGACAAAACCAAACCATAGGAACATGACCATTTTTTTTTACGTCCACATACGTACATTATACTTACTATAATACGGTACATCTACACAAAGGTTCTTCTTGCTTCAAGTTTGAGTTTGTTCAACCGATAATTATTATACTATATTATACGATATTCATTCGTTTTTCGGCTCAATTGATAAAAATATCATTAAAAGCAAGGCTTTTAGTCACTGCTAATATTACAAAAAAAAAAAGAAATAACGAAGTTATAAATGATGATGATAATAATAATTATAATAATAATGATGACGACAGCATCAAAAAAAAGAACAATGCCACAATTAATAATTATGAAAAATAATATCAGTTGATGCGATCTAAAATATACGCAGTGAAATAATTTCTTCTTTTCGTTGTATTAATCTGTACTATTGTTAGGTATCTATAATATCTCTCCGTATATATATATATATATATATATATAAATACATGTATATATATCTAGATATACATCGTAACTTTTCTACGTGTTTCCCGAATGCAATTAATTTTTATCTCTCGTGTTTTCTGATATATACATTTATTTGTTTTTTCACTATACACAGTATATTAATGAAAAATGCTATGCTTAATCGCCAAAATGTCGGATGAAGAACGATAAGAAGCCCCTCTCCTTCCCCCCCACCCGCCAAAAAAAGAATTTTCATAACTTTTTTTATTGCTATGATTGTTTTTTCTCCACCCTGTACATTCAATAATTTATTGTCAATATTTGAAAATCAAGATAATAATATGCGACTGCAGTTACTAAAAATTTATAATAATTCATGAAAATACTAATTCGAATTAATCGAATGATTCGTATATTTTGAATGTTTATGTATTTTTCTTTTTTTTCCCAAAAAACTTCGCAGCTGGTCGCCTAGCCTTCGAATGGCGGGTGAAGGGGGTCAACTTAGTGATTTTATCGGGGGCTTGGGACCGGGACAACTTGTCGGTCGTCAAGTACTCGGAGCCCCTTCTCTTGGAGAAATTCAACTGTCAATGTGCTTCACGAAAGGATATTTGGAAGTCGAAGTTATCAGAGCGAGGGACCTTCAAGGACGACAGGGAAATAAAGTCATACCAGGTGAGAAAGAGCCTTCTAACCCGTAATATACAATACATCGCTTTTTGTTTTATGAGGAAAACACCACTCGATAATCTTTTTGGAATTTTTTTCAGCGCCCTACGTAAAGGTCTACCTCGTCAGTGGAAAGAAGTGTATAGCAAAAGCGAAAACTGCAACTGCAAGAAAAACGCTTGAACCACTTTATCAACAGCAATTAGCGTTCAGAGAAAATTTCCAAAACTGTATCCTACAGGTAAGAAATAAATTTATCACAGAATTTAAGATCTTTTCATATACAGGGTGAGTCAGTTTGAGGCACGGAAAAGCGGGAGGAGCTCTATTGATCACGCCCTTTTCAGTCAAGCAATGAGCTAGGGATGTGGATACCGAAAGACAAGCCCGTTCATTTTTTCGGAAATGGGCGTGGCATTGGCGCCAAATTTTTTTTTACCTCGATTTTTCTCATCGATTTGGACTGATTGAGTGAATTTTATTTTTCAGGTTACCGTATGGGGCGACTACGGCCGAATAGAGGGTAAAAAAGTGTTCATGGGTGTGGCACAGATAATGTTGGACGATCTGGACCTGTCGAACATTGTGATCGGGTGGTACAAGCTATTCGGAACTACGTCCCTGGTCAGTGGACCTCCCTCTCTCGGGTTGTCCCGTCGTTCCTCAGCCGCATCCCTTGATTCCCTGAAACTCTGAAGTTTATTATGAGGGACGACGCGTCCCTCTGTCTAAATGAGTAGAGTATTTCAAAAAGTGAAGACAATTTTCGATCGTTCCGTATCGAATTGCACCAATTCTATGGGATTCACATTTTCTGAGCGGAATATGCAGACCCCTTAGACCCCCTGAAAATAATTATCATCGTGGGGCTATTTTTTCGATCTCATATAAAAATCAGATATTACGGATATCGATTGATTTCATTCATCGGGTTTTGAACTAATGTTCGTAATCGTGTAACTCGAGAGCTGAAAATAATAAGAGAAAAAGATTCATATATCACGTGATATGGACTAAAATCAACATTATCTTTTATCGATATCTCACGCGATCGTTCCTGAGTAGAGATATAGTAAACTCACGTATTAAAGAGAACGAACCTTACAATTGCTGACAATTTTTAAGCGTCCCGTGCTGATAATCGACCGTTACCTTCTCCCGGCACTTATTCCCATACCTTTTCAACCAAACCAAAACGAAAGAACCAAAAATACTGAATGAAACAAAAGATACTAATTAAAAAAATAATAATCATATTAATACTAATACTGATAAAAAAAAAATTGACAGTGAAACAATTTACACTATCTGAACTACTTTCCCCGAACGAAAACCAAACTGGAAAAAAGTACGAGTGTGAGAAGGTGATGAATAGATTGATTGACGGCTCTGAATACGGTAAAAGCAATACAAACAAAAAATCAGATCACCGTAAGAGATCAAACAAACGAAAGATCGAACAGAAATAATTGGATACAAAGCAAAAATAAAACAATCAAAATTATAAAAAATGAACAAATGAGAGACAAAGAAAAAAAAAGATAATATCATAATAATAATGTAAGAAAACAAGCAAAAAAAAGAAAAAAAAAAGAAATAAAACGAGAACAAATGTAAGAGAGTTAAAAAAAAAAGGGGGAGAATCATACTAGAAAAGTGTAAGTGATGGGTCTCCTAGACACTTCTAGTACATCACATATCATGTACTGCATATCAGATCGGCTATACTTCTTATACATACCTTAGTCTGTATGTAATGTATATGTTGGCTGGCGTAGCAAACTAGAGAAACCTGCAATGCCCCTGAAAAACAGCGCCAAATAGCTAAAATCATAGGTACGCACGACTCAAAAAATAAAGAAAAATTAAAGAAAAAAATTTATAAAAAAAAGAAAACATATTATCACATGTGGCCAATAACGATGGCAGTCTTTGATCAAAACTATAATTGAAAAAACTAAAATTCAAACTCTTTAGACTTTTGTTTCCGTTTCTTTTTTTTTTATACATAATTATTTATATAGTACTGCAGTTTTGATGAAAGATTGTTATCTCTGGGGCTTGAGGCAGTGATGAATAGTTGATAGATTATTCATTCACCAGATTCAGTTAACGATCAATGATAATTTGACGATGGTAGAAAATTTGGATTCTCGATGTCTCTGAGTATGTGTAAGATTTCTAAATCTCAAAAATTTTAACTGAAGAAAAAACAAAAATGAAACTGAACGAGGAAAAAGGTCTATCCTTCTTTCATCTTTATTCTAAATGATTACCACCGTCAAATTTGTAATACTGAAAATAGTTGTCATAACTTGCACTAATATATGTTCGTGTAGTAATTGAATATAGTTGTCGCATTCAATATATCATCGTACAGCGTGTACGTCATGCTGATAATTACTGAGCTTTTTGAAAGTCGCTTGAAAAAATTATTATTTTTTCATAGCATGAACCTTTGCGAACTTATCCATTTATTTTATGATAAAGATCGCGTAAATATTCACTGGTCATCAAATCATCAACGATCACCTGTCACTCGAAATTTGAAGATTAAAATCTTTGTCATATTTATGATGCAACAATATCTGCGAAATTGAATTTTTCAAATTCTGCATGTTAATCATTTTCTTACAAACCTTTTAATTTCAGTAGATTATAATATGTGTAGTAAAAATCACCGATAGGCTGCACCACCAACTCCCCTTAGCACGACCCTAAACAGAGCACAATAAATTTAATATGTATTATTACAATTTTTGATATTCAAAATCGAAAGAAAAGTAATATAACGATTTAAAAGAAAAAAGAAAAAACGAAAATAAAAATGAACGCAATACACCCCTTGCAAGAAATTTTCTGAGAAAAAAAAAGAAAAAAAAGAACACTATTCATAGTAGAGATTCAAAATTAAATTTTCAATTATTAATCATATTTGATCAAAAATTTTTCGCAAGGTAAGTCCATATTATATGCCGTATTCGGAGTCTATTACAAATATGTGTGTTATATTGAAATCCCATAAATGTCATAGAATTTAAAGAGCGAGACGAAGTACATAAATGGTTTTCTTATTTATTTTATATTATATTTATATTCTATTTATTTTTTCATATTGTTTTTGCTTTGATAACGATATCGAGTACGTGATCGTGTTAACGTGATTTATTCATATGTTACAGTGAAACCTGCAAGAAAGTGGATATTTTATCATAAAAGATCGAAAAAAACTAATATTGATAGCCATAAACTCTTAACCTGCAAATACATCGGACTTAGGACAAGGAATAAGGAAAAACGTGGTTTACACATACCCATATAACTATAGTGCAGACAATCTCTACGTAATAAATACATAAATAAATAATAACTATTATATAGTATATACACTATAATTAATATGGAAATTAAAACTAATTACCGAGCGAAACTAAACGATATTTAAAAAGAAAGAAACGAAAAAAAAAAACAAACAACTAATGCAAAAAAGAAAAAGAAACTGCGAACTAACGTGAGAAAAAGACAAAAATTCAAATAAATTGATGAAATATTGAAGAACTTATACTATTCATATATATAAATACGATAAACTTCTACTACATACATCTGTGTTAAAATGTTTATTCAGAACGAACAGAAAAAAAATAAATAATTAAATAACCAAAAAATGTTGTTGATGAAAACAATTATTAATATATAACTTTTCAGTATTCAAAACCTGCATTATATATTATAGAATAATTATTATAGAAATGATGATTATTGTTTAGATATATTTACCATATAATGTATAATGATGTATAAATCAACAAAAAAAAAAACCGATACCATAACATCCGATAAAAAAATTAAAAACATAATATACATATACATATATATATATATATATACACATAAAAAATTAATTGAATATTTGTATATAGTGTAAGGTATAAATACATATATAATAACATGATTATTTAATTATCGATAAATCTAGCTATGGCGATGCTCTCGGTAAAAAAAAAAACATTGCTTATTATGATTAATTATATATACATGCATTCATATATGTATTCTACATAATATATATGTATATATGTATACCGGGAAATTAGGTAATTGAAAAGTTCAAGGAGAGGTAAAAAAAAAGTTAGGCAACCCGAGATACACCAGACAAATGTTCTCGAGATGGGTTTTACTTTCACTAATTTTCAGTGTAATTTTTTTTTGTCAGAAATCTCACAGATCTGGAGTAAATGAATTAGGTAAAAATTGATCAAAATTAATAAACTTGTGAATCCTCTGAGTTTTACGTATCAATTATTAATTCAGTTTGATAACCGCGTATATGTATAGGTATATATATATACATACCTATATATATGAAAATAATTTATCATTTGAAAAACATCATAATAATAACTATCAATAATGTTAATAACAATAATCATAATAACGATAATAATAATAATTACGATAATCTCTCTGAACAAATGAACTACAATTATATGGATTAATTAATAATTAAGTGCTGGACAATTATTACCAAAATCACAGCATAATATATACATATACATACATAAATAATGATTAGACATTATTCTATCATTGATTGATTGATTGATTGCGATAAAGAATTAAAAATGTTATTCAAGTACGACCTGGCTCACTTGTAAATAATATCAATAAACAATAAGGTTAATATATACCTAATACATAACTGATTCGATTCTCTCATTCCTAACCCATATTACAATTATAAACTAAAAATCGTTTGATTACTTGCAGATCCAATTAAATAATTTTTATTCTATATATTATCTATAATGCTGCGATACTAATTTAATCGGGTCTAATATTTTGCAATTTGTTTATCGGCCTTGCAGCGCCCTCGTAAAATTCAAAAATTGAATCACTAAAAAAAAAAACAAAGACCATCACGAACATATTTGTCAGGTGTATCTCATCATGTCCGGTTGACTATTAATGAATAATCTGTCCCTCTTCTTATCAATTTACAAAAATAGTTCCCCTCGTATACGTAAATACTTATACTATATATGTATATGTATATAAATTTATACGTAATTATTCACCGTCGATATTGTCATCATATTGTAAAATGTTATTCGTATCAATAATATGAATCTCCCCCCCCCTAACCCTGACAAAACAAAACCAAAAAATATTAATTATAATAACGCTAACGTGTAACTATATACCTAATAAGAAGGAAAAAAAAATGATGGTGAGAAAGAAAAAAAAATTATTATTAAACTGATAATGATAATGATAATAATAATAATAATAATAGTCATAATTATGATAAAAATAAACATAATAATTATTACTTTAATGACGATGTTGAAATTATGAATGATACTAATGAAAATTTTAACTATAACCAATCAATTAATTTCGCTTCTAATGCGAGGAAAAAGAGAAAATTAAGAAGTGAAAAAAAAAAAACAACCAATGAATAAATAATTAACGAAAATACCGTACACATTGTATAGCGATGATCATATAATACATATATAAATACATATAGTACATAAGAATACACGTAATATGTATAATGCAAAGAGAGGATATATTATATGAATAGAAGAGTAAAAAGATTAATTTAAATTAATTGAATGGAGAGAAATTGGGGGAAGTGAAGGAAACGTATCATATCTTATATAACATGCTTAAATTGGAATTGACAAAAAAAAAAACCTTAAACGAAAAAAAAAACTTTTTTACTTGTGACAAAAAAAAAACCAAACATGTAAGTATTGTGAAAATATTACTATACAATATATATATATACATATTATATGAAAATTATTGAAAAAAAAACTACGTATATATAAATAAATATATAGGTGTACATAGATTACACCTAATGAAGGGATTTCGATGATAATAAAATTTTTTCCACATTAAGAAAAAATAAAACTTAAAGAATAAGGATAAGAATAAAAGAATTAACGAAAAACGTAAAATATTGTCAAATCAACATAAAAAGGAAAATAATTCAAACATAAAAAATATGGAGCATTAAAAATAACAATACCGATAAACTAATTATAATAATAATAATAACAGTAACATCATTAAGAATAATAATAATAGGAACAAAAATAATTATGATAAAAGAAATAATAATAATTATAATAGTAATAATATTCAAATTACCTAAATCGAATCCGAATAAATAAAATGATGATATAAATACGTGTGTACATTGAATGAAGTTGCAAAAACAAGGAAACACAATTAGATGAAAAAAGAAATTAAGAAATTAAATATACCTAATTATATTGGATGATTGAAAGAAAATCTTTAATTTTGGATCGATATTATTTTCTGATGTTTTTTTTTTTTTCTTTTTCTTTGATTATAATTTTTGGATTATTTCCGAAGCAAACCAACTGAGAATTAAAATAAAATTGACAAAACATAGCGATGTTGAAGTAAAAACAAAAAACAAAAAAATACCAGGTAAAATGAAACAACAGAAAACATAAATTATTGCATATCTTATACAGCAAAATGGTATGGTAGAACTTTGATAACTCTATAGTAAACCAAAGAAAAAAAGAACAAAAGAAAATATAGCAAACGTACAGAATGAATATTGTAAAATAATTGAACGACAAAAAAAAACAAACAGAAAAGGAAATGAATGAAAACACACGTAATAATTTAAAAAAAACCAAATACGGTCGAGTACGTTATATGTATATACATGATATACGTAATATATATATATATGTATATAGATATACACTCATAAAACAAAGTGTATCTTATATATCAAGCTTGTTTTTTACAAGAACGTTGTAATTAATACTATAATAAAATTAGCAATCACAATATAATAACAATATGATAACGAAAAATTGAATCATTTTAAACATATACATATATATAGCCTGCGAATGAAACAAATAAACAGAAGTAAAAATAACAAGAGAAAAGAAAAAATTGATTAAAACAAACGGATAAAAAATACAATTTTCACATCAGTTCTTATAATTATATAAATTATCTAGACCCGCATGATATCCAAAAAAAAAAAAACGGAAAGAAAAAGGAAAGAAAAAATAAAACTATTAAGCTGTCAATATCCGTCCGATATGTCGAATAATAATTAATTAGATACCACCCTCGCGATTCTTAATTATTACACACATGTTTGTACAAAATTTATCGAAGGATGTTTGAAATTTTTTCTTCTCCTTATCTCATGTCATTTTCGGTTCGTTATTTTATCTCGCATAAGAAAGTGAAGAAGATGAAACACAAAAAATAATAATTATTCGTACAAATAACCGGATTTTGGCGGCAAGTTATACAGGTATAATCATACGATTGATTGAATTTATCGGTTAATTGAACAATTAATTAATACATCGATCAATGAATGGATAGATAAATGAAAAATTATCAATATAAACACACTGCAAACAATAAAAACAATTAAATTCATAATCTTATAATTACATATGGTAGTATACATCTATATATAGGTTTACACATACGATATACATATATACATCCATTATGTATTTAACTTAAATTGTATACATACTGTATTATACATACTATACATATTAAACATAATGCAATGCCGTTTAGTGATAACAATAATAATCTTATACACATATGTATACATCACACACACACGTATGGTTAATTCCTACACGTACATACATGACATATATACATACAATAATTGTATTTATATATGTATAATGCAAAAAACACGGTGGATCATATGTAAAACACATATGTAAAATGTATTAATATATTAGAAAACTAAATATTCGACTTTGTACCTATACAATAATGAATTATATATAATATAATATATATAGATATATACCTATATACACACATAATAATAATGGTAATAATAATAATAAAAATAATTTTAACAATGATGACATTTAATGATTATTGAATTGTACGGGCAGATAAAAAGTACGATAGTGCCAATGGTGCGACATAATTAGGTGTTGAAAAAAAAAACCGTAGATAACTGAGGGTGAGAAAGAATTCTTCGCGATTTAGAAGCGGAAGCGGCGAAACGAAAATCATATACCAATCCTCATCTGAAAGGGGTTGGAAAAGGGAGGAAAATCTCGATCCGTACAAAATATATTATATACAATACCGATTACATTATAATTATTATAATTATTATTATTATTATCATTAATAATAACACTGCAATCGTTACTGTTGTGATTATCATTTTTATTATTATTATTATCATCATCATCATTGATACGACGACGAAAATATAGTAATACATATGATAAAATGAATAAACTAAAAAAGTGCAGTTTTGTTCCTCGAAGATGAGCGATCGGATCTATTGGATATTGTAATAAAATTGATAGGTATATACATTAAAAATAATTAAAGAAAAAAAAAAAAGAAAAATTATATTTGAATCGAAAATGAAGAGAGTGAATTGTACTGAGAAAGATGAAATCGAGTATGACGATAAAAGGGTTTAAAAAAAAAAAAGAAAAAAACAATCGTGTAAGAATTATAAATTGGAACAGAACGTTTCGTAAGACACATATGATAGATTGAAAGGGCACGTAAATATGCGACAAATAAAAGGTGAAAATAAAAGAATAGAACAAACACAGAAACAATTAAAATAATACGATGAATCTTCGATCCGCAATTGTTACGAATATGATTATAATTATAGACACTCTCCTCATTAAAAGCCCGGTGCTAATCACGGGGTGTAGCTTAAGTCATTGTATGACAATTGTAATTATTATTATTGTTGTTATTATCATTATTATTATTATCATTATGATGAAATCGCCATTATTCATACATACAGATATTTATGTATATAAACGTATACATGCATATACATATATACATTATAGATAAAATAAACGGTGGAAGTTAATTTTAAAATTAATTAATTAATCAATCGATCAATCTCACGCGTGCATTTTTTGAACTATACATAAATACGGAAAAATGAAAATGTATGAGAAGAAAAAAAAAAGAAAAAAGAATCATGTATATACACAAAGCGTATATATTACATATAATATAAAACATAATAAAGTGAACGTTGAATATTTGAAAGTAATCATTTTATCATCGCATCGTGTGGTATGTATGTATGTATGAATTATTGTTGAGAAAGAAAAAAAAACAGATAATTATATATAAATATGTTAGAATAAAAAAAATGAAACAAAGAATAGGAATGGAATTAGGAAATTTTCGGAAAGCTACATTTCCGAAGGATGAAATGAAAATTATGATAATAATAAAAATTATAATTATTACAATGATAATGGTGATAAGAAAAGTGAAAGAAATGAATAAATAAAACTATGTGAGAACTCTGAAAGATTTTTTTCGGAGGATTTATGTATACATATATATGTGTGTGTTGAATATATAAATATTATACATGTATATTTATACATAGAAAATGCTACACCAGCGTTATAAATACACCGGGCGATTAATATAAAGCATTAGTGACTGTATCCAGTATAATATAATATAACAGATAAAAAAAAAAAATGGATAAAAAAACATACCCCCAATGCCACAAATGGCGTGTGACAATAAAGTGATTCAATGATAATCAATGATTCATGACTTATTCACCAATGAATAAAACCCCAACCCTGATTTACTTATAATTGTTCATAACTGCATGGATTTATGAAGATATTTTCGGATTCGTTTGTACAAGTACAGCTAATTGTCAATTTCAAACTGTAAAGTTAGAAATGGTATCGCCCTCTGGCAGATTTTTGATTGACTAGCTCATCCTCATCTCCTCGTGCTTGGCACCTGATTACATGCAACCCAGACAATATGTCAATTTACCCCCGAATATTACGTGACATCAGACGCTGAGTTTACATCAAAACTCGACTTTTTTAAACGCAGTTAGTTCATAGGAATAGCGAAGGTTAGGAATACGGATTGACGGTAAATTTACGATCGTAAGAATTATCCTGTTATCCAAATTTTTAAATCAGATCGTTCTACCGAGTCGAATAATCAAGTTATTACCAACTTTTTAGGTTTCAGGAAGGAAAAATCAAGATATATCTTGATCATTTCTAACAAGAGCATTCATTATTTGGTCGACATTTGACATCAGAAACACGAATAATGTATGGCAAATGGACTGGTAAATATGTAACGTCATCATCATTGAAATATATATTTCAATCAATACCATGTTATTTCTGAATTGATATGTATTCTTAATTGACACCTTATCAATAAACGAAGATCAGACTCAAAATTACCTGTTCAATCAACATCGATTACACCCCTGCACCCATTGATGTCCTTTATCAGCAACACATTATGACACACATCGTGTTCTGACTCGGAACACTTCCTTCACCCGTCATGTTTTCCTGATAGCAAACTCAATTTTACCAAACTTGCCAAACCAGAAGTGCCAATGCAGAGTCCTGCAGTAAGACACTAAGGAAGCATGTGATGTCATGATGATTCGGCACACCTTCTTGATTTTCATATTCTCCTGATACTTTTCTGTTTTCGAGCTGAATTTTGCTCTTCATTTTCAGGGCCGGTATAGCAGGACTGCAGTTTATTAGGCTGCTTGTTTTTCTTGGGACTCAGACTTGAAAATATGAACAGTATATCAACTTATGAAAATACGGAACATCTTTGAAAAGACGCGTTTCCATAACCACCCGTGAACGTCTTATACGTTCAAGAGGTAGCGTCTTCGGCTCGTTTCGCTTTTTTTTTTTTTTTGTATAGTGGAACGATCGCCAAGAGCCATATGCAAACCACTATCTGCTCAGCATCCCTCGTCCGGTTGAATGGAATCTGTAGAGATATAGAGAATTGCAAGAAAAAACAAAAATGGACATTGAAAGCGAAATACATAACATGGTATGATAAGCATAAATGATGATAGAGACATAAATTTCAATTGTTATACGTGTATAATATGCGAATAAAAATGGCATCTTATAAATATAAATGCACAATGAAACTTGCACGAGACAACACGCACATTAACATGAAACATTGATAACATGCTCAAAACATCGTTACACATGAATCATTTAAGCAAAACAGTAAAATCAGACAATCATCGTTATTATTATTAAATATATATGTATGCACAGAATTCAAGAATTGAAAAATATTAACGACATTGATGAATTTCCTGTATGTAGAAATAACAATTGTCAATTGAATTATAAATGCGGACACCTGAAACAGAAAAATTATTTAATCATACATCAGTATCATTATCATGACAAAATGGAGGTCGAGAAGATGAGTGTTAAGCAAAAAGAAAAATGAAGTGCGTTGTTGGAATTTCTGTAAAAAGAGAAATAACCTGAAACAGAAGAACAATTAACGATTCATTATCATAACAATATCATTGTCACAAAACAGAAATCGAGATATATTGCAGAGTTATAAAACAATGATATAATAAAATACTGCATCGGTGAAATGTCTGTGAACAGATAAAATTTGTAAATTCAAATATGGACGATGCAACCTGGAACAGAGAAACAAGTAATGATCATTATCACAATATCATTAATATCAGACAGAAATAAGAAACAGCATGAAAATATGAAAAAGAAATGAATTACATCAGTCGGTGTCAATTATCAGATGATGGGTACCTGAAACATAAATTGAATGAATTACTCAAATTTCTATAGGTTGTGAAATAAAGACTTTGGATATATAGGGAACCATACAACCTCTTGGTTTTAATTATTTCGATAAAGAGGTTAGTAAGATTGTTGTTTCCCAATTGGGTTTTGTGGATACGAAAATTTTTCCAACGATTTACGAGGTAAGTAACTCTCATAATTCCAAATTTTCATCCATTAATTGAAGATTTTTTTCCCATTCTGAATAAAATTAATTACAAAATGTGCGATACACTGATCCTGGAACATAAAGCAAACTGTGTTTAGTAGCCAGAGACAGCCTGTGAACAAAATCTGATTAGTATCGAAACTGAATTGTAAAATTCAGAACTTGCAGTTGGATTCCTAAAATCAGAAAGCAGAATACATTAGTAGCCAGAGACAGCCTGTGAACAAAATCTGATTAGTATCGAAACTGAATTGTAAAATTCAGAACTTGCAGTTGGATTCCTAAAATCAGAAAGCAGAATACATTAGTAGCCATAGACAGCCTGTGAACAAAATCTGATCAGTATTAAAACTAACAATAAAATTAAGAACTAAGAATCTGAAAAGCACAGGTAAAATTATTTGCTTCTAGTTGATAAATGTAGTTTCAGGATTTAACAAATTTAAGATTTTTCCGCGACCAAAAAATGTTTAACAAATATCTCCAAGTTCATTTGGCTCGGAAACTTCCTAGAAATAGGTGATTGCAAGCAAACAAATTTGGCAATAGATATTAAACATTTTTTGGCGGCAAAAAATCTGCGATTCGTTATATCCAATACCATTTGTATCAACTATTAATAAAAAAATTCTCTCTGTTTATCATTCTTGAGTAGGTATCAGATGACAGAGTTCCTGAAATCAGAAAGCGAATTCAATTAGTAGCCAGAGACAGCCTGCAACAAAAATCTGATTAGTACAAGAGTCTTAAACCTATATGGAATAATAAACTAAGATCTGAAAGAAAAATCTGATTAGTATTAAAACTAAAAATTAAGAACTACGGTCTGTAAGAAAAATTGATTAGTGTTAACAGTAGGGAGACTAAAAATTAGGAATCTGTAAGGTAAAATTTTTGATTAGTATCTTAGAAATAATCGCGTGAAAGTCAAGCCCCAGGCACAAAAAGGTGCGATAGAACTTGCTCTCTTACAATTATCCGTTTTTTTTTGGTTTAAAACGCATACAGCGTTAAAGTGTATGTTTTAAATGCCAAGTCCGCGCGCCGGTGCAGCGACAGATCTTGGTTTTTATTAGTTTCTCTAATTTCCTGGAAGAAAATTTCTCAATACACATTCCCACCACCTATATCAGAAAATTTGTCGCAGCGCCTTGCAAGATGGCAAGTCACGCTGGTTATTTTGTTTCAAAAATTCCTTAGGACCCTTAAGGACATCACAACACACATCGAGCAAAAACAGATCATGCGATTCCTCGTCTTCGCGCTATAGACCCGCGCGAGCAGCGTCAGACTTGGAATATTTTTGCCAATAAGAATCGAAGAATTCAAATTGGCGTGGGCAATGGGAAGGAAAAAGGGTTACATGGATATAAATTTTTGGCGTGGCGGTCGGCGATCCTCTTCGACGCGAAGTCTTCGAGCTCAACGTCCACCTCACTTCCATGCACCACGGCTGGTACGGAGAGCGAAGCGAACGTATTTTGCTCATTTCAAGTGACCACAAATATTACGGGAAAGCAGAAAAAAGAAACAGTTTAATTTAATTCGTCACGTTTGGGTGTGTTAATTATTCAAAGGGGAAGGATCAATTAGATCTCAGCAAAGGGATCTAAGAGACCACGTGAAAAAAATCATTAGAAATATATTCGGTAAAATATTGTATAGAAAAATGAATAATACGATTTGATGAACTCTTGTACTCAACTGATCACTTGAAATTGCTGTGGAAAGAAAAGATGCACTTCCGATTTCTTGCCTGCCCATTTTTTTTACCCCACATCCCACCCAACGGTTAAAAATATGACTTGCACACTCGCAAACACACTGCACATACATACCAAATAAAAACCCTTCGCGATGCATGATTTTACCTATACCTGCCTTTTACCTATATTTATCCAAGAAATGAT
This sequence comes from Athalia cordata, assembly GCA_963932425.1. Classification (NCBI taxonomy): domain Eukaryota; kingdom Metazoa; phylum Arthropoda; class Insecta; order Hymenoptera; family Athaliidae; genus Athalia; species Athalia cordata. The sequence goes on along the minus strand of OZ010626.1, from coordinate 28,365,317 downwards.
TTTACTGACGAAAACCCCGAATCATACTTGCGCCGGCGCACCAGAACATTCGGTTCACATTCGTTTTGCCAAATTTTTGGCAACTGACTCTACAAAAAAAAAAGTATCATTTTCAGAGTGTGAATGTGTTTAGGCAGCCCACGCCTCGGCCGAAGCCGTAATATTCGACAATGTGTGTGTTTTTAGGCGTCGAAATAATTAAAAACTCTTTTTTTTTTTTAACATGAAAAAGTTAAGGGCTATAGTGTGTAAGGGGAAAAAATTCCCATGTGCGCATACATCTCAACCAAAGCATTTCATTGCACTCATATCTCACATTTATTGCCGTGGTATCTCGTTCAAAAACTTACCGTACCTGTTGTGTGTATAGAAATATGAAGGCTGCCCACGCCCCGGCCAAAGCCGTAATGCATCTAAATTTTGAAGAAAGGTGTGTTTGTTATCGGGCCGAAATCGAAACAACATCGATAATCTTTGAATGATTCTAGTAAATTTATTCTTGATAATTAAAACTCTTCAATATATTGATCAATTCAGTAGAATTAATTGAAAATTATCATCGGTAAAAAAATGAATTTAATTCATCTCATATCTATTCATTAAGCAAGAAAAAGTTAAGGGCTGAAAAATTTGTGTAAGGGGAGAAAAATTCTTATACATGATTAGACATCCTAGATCTCTGTATTCCAGTAATTATACGGATAGTATCTTATCTCTGGGCGCAAATTTATAGGTAAAACTTAAGAATATTTACTAATAAATTAGAAATAAATTTTTATCTGTTTTGTGTAAATAATATTCAGGCTGCCCATGCCCCGACCGAAGCCATAATTTATAAATTTTGAGAATGTGTGTGTTTTTATAGGCCGAAACGTAAAAAATTTGCATAATCTTGAAAGCGATCACCGATGCGATCGCGACATCGATTTAATTTAAGTTATTTTCATTAATTGAAATTCAATAATCTTCCCTTCAATTGTATTATAACTGAAACAATGAATTCATTTAATAAATCCTAAAGGGCTGTACAAGGTGTGTGTGTGAAGAAAGATTCATATATTTGCGTGAGATTCCTTAAAACAAAGGGTAGGTTTTCTTTTTCTTGTTTTCTTAAAACTATCAAAAATTACAATAGGTATTTATCATGAAACGTTGCCGAGAAATTTGAAATGATTTTCTTTCAAAGATTCAAAATCTACTTTTTTGTTCGAACTTAATGATAATCTTAATTTTATTTTTAATCTAAGATGTCCGCGGTTGATGCTTCACGCTTAATCGGATATTTATAGTTAACAGAGAATCAGGTAGAAAAAAATATCGTTGAATTGGGTGTTTGTACGTGCGTTTATGAATTAATGTATTTGTTTTAAATGAAGCATCATATATCTGAAAATAACTGAATCGATAGTTTTCTGGATTTTTTAAAAATAATCACAAATTCACTAATAGATTGAGGCTGCCAAATTTCATTCCTGATTCTCGTAAAGTGAGTAAAAAACTATAGCGAAGACCACCATTCGCACGACGAATTTTTTTTACCTATAGCAGCGATCGACGCAAGAGAAATCGATCACCGAAGAGTTGTAGAAAACTTATAAAACGCGCGAGCCGATTAAACGATGGTCTTTGCCGTTGCCTGTGAGCTGCACACTCTTGCTAACAAAACTGATGGAAGATTGGATTTATTTGAATAATTCATACTCAAGAAACCAATTGTGAAGTTGTAGTTTGACTCACTGATTAAATTATGATTTTGCAAAAGTATTTTATACTTGTATGGCTCTACAGGGTGCAGGTGCGCTATGCTCAACGACAACCAGCCCTATGGTTACCTGAGCTAGTAAAATGGCCTTAAAAATTAAAGTACCACCACGCCACGCGAATAGAGGGGAAAAAGACGTCACAATATACAACGACCTCAATGCCAGCGTTCACCATCGCGTGAGCGGGCAAAGAAATCGAGGAAGCCAAACTGCTGGGACTTACCCCATCGCTGCCGGTACCAAGACCAGACCCGGCTGGTTCCCAAGCTTGGGGGTCTTGGAATTTACCCGGATGTTTCTGCCTCCCTGATGGCTATGGCTGTGTAGTAGGTTGAGAAGTTCTCTGCCTCTCTGATGGCTATAGATGTGTAGTATAAGTTGAGAAGTAGTAGGATGAAAAGTTGAGGCAATGCGATGCTCCCGCGAGGATCGGTGCTGTAAAATTGGCAAAAAAAAAAAAAAGAGAAAAAATTATTATTAATGAAAAGCTAAAAAAATTTCATTAGACAGTTTGTATGAAAAAATGCTAATTACCGAAATTTTCCATTTTTATTATAATATGCACAGTCGATGATCAGCTGGATGAGGAGAGTTCAATGCGAGCAGTAAGAATGTTTATCTGTAATAAATTTTTTAAATTTTTATTGTAATGGATTTCAAACACACGGATGAAACTAATCGAACAATTGGAAAGAATGAAATAAAAAATATTCAATTTCGAACTCACGATTTTTTTAATTTTTTATTCCGGAGAACGGAGTTGAGCAAGTTGCATCAGCTAGAAAATTTTATATCACCAGTAACAGTTGTTCTGAATTCTGTAATTCACAATAAAACTAGAATAAATATCGTGAATTCAAGTAAAATTGAAAATAGGATAAAAGTTGTAGTGTAATAGGATGTTATTCACGATAAAATCACACCCTGGTATTTCAAATGCGAAGAATTTTCAAAACCCCGATTGAAACAAAGGAATCTTTTCCCCACGCCGCAATAGTAACGGCCCCTGATATTATCAATGCGAAGAAGCTAATCGAAAAACAATTGCTTGACCTCTACTCGACATCGAATACGCAGGAACTCTGAAATAACGAAATCACTGCCGCGCAGTAATTGAAGAATTTTCAAAAGCGCGATTTCAAACAAAAGAATCTTCGCCCCAAGTCGGAATAGTAACGAACCCTAACAATTCTTTTTTCCGATCAGCTCTAACGCATAACCGAATTAAAAATGCGACGCATAAAAATTAAACGTAATAATCAAAATCACAGTACTCACCTTTGTTGGCGTGAAAACAGGTAAAAACTTGGTACAAATGGATCAAAGATTTCCACGTGCAATAAACATGCACTTTGAAGAAAATCACTTGGTGTCCGTAGACTTTAGTTTGTAGTATAAGAATTTTTAATTTGGTTAATTAAGTCACTTTTCATGTCCGAATTAGATAAAGTAATTTGATTAATTATTCAGTTGATTATTGCAGAGCTTTGAGCCCGATGTAATTCGATACAATTAAATTAATACGAAATTACGCAGATCCGAACCAACCCGTTCGGAATCTGGAGAGCGAATGATACCGCATGAGCTCCAAGCGCCTGTTACGCCACACACGGCACGGCGTCTTTCGGACCCGCGGAGTTTTTGGGGATGGGGAATTTGATACGTCACACATACGTCACAACCTTTGAAATACCTATGAGAATAGCATAAAAGAGAGGTGTCGATAATCGACGCTCTCGATACCAATCTGTTATAACTCTGAAATAACGGAGTTGGGAGTCAGGATAATTTTTGAATAAATGAATCTTGATGACCAAATATTTAATTATTATTTTATTGATTCCACTCCATTACAAACGATTGTTGTTTCAGTTTCAGGGTTCTTTGATTTTCTAATATGGCAATTTGACGGCGATGAGCTAAAACTTATCGACCATCAAAAAATACGATTTTTCTTTGCAAACTGTCAGTAAAATGTGAAGTCCAACTAATTATATTAAGCTAATTTTATTATAAGTAATATACCAAATTTTCGAACTTCGACTTCGTTGCTTATTGTCGTCAACTTGTTGAGTGGATAAGATACGGAGGAGTTACGGGATGCGAGGCAGGAAATGAATGAGGAGTCAGAAAGTCTGTACAAAAAAAATACAACGATTAAAATTTTCATTCTCAAATATCCCATACTACTTCTCGATTTTACAAAATATAGTCATGTAACTAAGCCTAAATTATTGTTCCGTCTCCGCAAAATGGATAACACACATTGAGACATCTTATGAATTTTTTCGTTATTTTCTCCAAGAATAAAATACATTTTATTTATTTTTTTTATCTTATAATCCTCCACAAACCTATTATAGACTCCTATAGTTCTAGCAGCACATTGTGGCAATCTAATTCTTTTTCTTCTCCGTTCTTCTACAAATAATAACGTAAGTAATTATTATAATTGTATATAACTTGGATCGGTTTTTCCATCGAGTACTGTAGTTTGATTTGCGGTGGATGTCCATCGTCGCCAATCAAATTGGAGTTGAAGATAAATAAAATTTCGATGCACATCGCAGAACAAGTCGAGATTTTTTTAATTACATCTCACTCATTTATACTTTAGGAACGTAACAGTGCAAAAAGTACGATAAAAATTAATCAGAATTCGTAAATTAACCATCAAATCGGCAAATGGGAATATTTTCGCAACTGATAAGGCCACGAATCCTCGACTGAGGAATTTTGACAAACTGATTTCTCATCCCTTAGATGCGCCTTACTATAGGCACCTCAATCGACCCTTCCGAGTTCTTCCCACCGATTGCCTGAAATCAGGCGCTCAGCTGCAAATAATACTTTCCTTCCTTTCAACGGTATTGGTTTAACAACAATTCGGAATCGGCCTCTCCATAAATTAACAAAAGATTGTTATCTTGAAATATATTATGAAATCTTCAATCATCAATTTATTCCGTGTTCGGGAATCCTATTCCGCGAACCTAATATTGATCTACGTATTCTAAATGACCACAAAAGTACAAGGACCATATATTTTGATTTTTTTTTCATTTTGGGATCAAAAATGGAAATAATTCGTACGACCCTATATACATACATATATCCTTATGTTTTCTATCTATGCATTTTATGTATGTGTATGAATTCAAAAATGATTCGTTTCGCGAGCAACTATAATTTTATTTTTTCGGTACATGTATGTACATTCTTCCTTCTTTCACTGCAGGATTTCTGGTATATCCGCTCCGCTGCATCATTCTACTTACTCGTTCGCCGTGTATAGTATACTTCGTACCTCGTGTAAGTATAGAGTCTTCAGGCGAGCGGCACCTGACGAATTTTAAGGAGATGCTAATCACCACGCATTGAAGTTCTCCTCCTCTCAAATAACCTGTATATAACGCGAAGAGCCGATCTAACTAGCAGCTGTAGTAATAAAACTATGTCACGATGTATATAGGTATATCTAGGTATGGGGCAGATCCTTCTATTTTGTATTCGAAACCAGTGAATATGCGTATAAACGATCATGTCATGCTCACCAATCTTATTTAGTCACCTGGTGACCTGGTCATCGCCTTGCAGAATTCCAGACCAACGTACGTTCGTACCTAGCGGCGTATTGAAATTAGAAAATGTCATAGAAAAATAATAATAACTAGAATCGAAAAAAAACAGAAAATAAAACTTCTTAAATATATTTACTTCGAGTTATATGCACCAGGTGTTTGTATATACAGTGATAATCTCCGTTTCCTCCACGTTCTCATTATACTACTCATGTTACTAATTTTACTCCTGCGAAACTGTATTGCGGCAGAAAATAGAAAAGATAAAAAAAAAAAAAAAAAAAAACCATGAGGAAAGCGACAACGCTATTTATGGGAAGATTGAATTTCTCAGTCAGCTGCAAAGTGTCGCTTAACAGAGCTCATATGCCGTGCAAAACCCACGCGATAAGACATGCCATTTCTATATATGTATGTATGTACAATAAGTGTATGTACACACCACATTTCGCATGTATTGTAAACGCAATAAAAACCATACCAAGTAAAGCGGAGAGAGAACAACCTTTTATTTCCGAACTCCACCATATACTATATATTACGATATTACATATATACATCGTAGGTGTAATAAACGTTATACCTATATATATTCTATATATATATCAGTGCGAGATAAGGTCAGGTTCCAACCCACGTTACATATATTTTATTTTACATAGGCCAAGTATATTACATTATACATATGTATAGGTCCTGATTGTATCGCTTCCATTTTCAGATCGTCAAAATTCATGGCGTATTAATGTACATAAAAGACATGCGTACGATATTCGAGGGTTAAGACCCAGAACGGTCTAATGCGCACCTTTTTTCAATTACCAATAAATTTTTCTGCAACAATAAGGGCGTATCCCATGAAAAAAAAAAAAAAAAAAGGATAAGCGAGACAAATTACGTGTATCCTGTTAATTTTCTTTGGGGATTAAGTTCTTCTATATCATCATTATTACATAATGAGAAAATTGTCAACAACGGAAGAGATTAGAAGCGAGAAAAAAAAAAACGAAAAAAAATTCTTCAGTCATCCTTCCGTATAGAAATGACGATAAGTGTCGGTAAAAGAATTAGCGGTGAGAGTGCTGCAGCCTGGCGCGTATATATTTTACAAGATAAATAGGTAGATAAAATAAAAGATATAAATATATATGTGTGTAAGGTGTATATATGTATTCGTCATTAAGTAGATGATGACGATGATCATGAGCAGGTTTCTTTTAATGGTTGTCGGTTGATATATATTGTAGTATACGCAAACACATGTACCAATATTATTTTATACATCGTACGAATATCTGTATACCTATATATCTGTATCGTTCTCCACTTGTTCGAAAATCGTTTCCCCTCTTTCTCTCTCTTTCTCTCTCTTTCTCTCTCTTTCTCTCTTTAAAATACCTGCTGCCTACCTGTCTCTGCATTTTTTAACTGTGTTAGTGCGTCGTGTATAAAAATATATGTACATAACAGTGCACAGATGATGGTGGAAGTTGGAAACGGAACAAGTCGCGCCTGCGCTCATACCAAGATGGCTGACACGGGCTCGTTAGAATGTCTCAGGACCTCGATACGAGCAGGTGGTTTTTTTTAACTCGCGTTATCCGAGAAAAAATTGTGAACGAAAAAAAATCTCAATAGAACAATTAAAATTAATGTTGAATTTTTCCAGTTATTCAAATTTATCGTCACTTTTCATACACCGTGTACTGTATAATACCGCTCACTTGATCACCGTCGACAATTTAGTTCTATAGAAAATAAAATTATATAAAATTGAATCGAATAATAAAAAAGGAAAAGAAAAAAAACAAACAAGCAATCGAGTGTTCGGATTTTAAAATATCCCACGATAATAACATACAAGACAGAATAACAAAATAACCAAATAAAGAACGAAAACCAAAAAAATATATAAAATAAAATCAATCAACTCGTATACCCGTAGTGTTTTAAATAACGCACCCAATTTAATGTGTAATGTATACCATAAATTTTACAGATAATATAAATGTAAAGAAAATTTGTAATCGTCGAAAAATTCGATCGTTTTTAAGTACAATAGCGGAGACTTCAATGCCGCGTTATCTCCGTCCTGCAGCGGCAGATCGTATATAAATATTATAATTCTTGCAGTCTGTTTAAATATCGGTGCACATATACACATGTACATATTTATACATGAATACATATGTACGTATTATATAGTCCACTCTCCTGTACATTTTATGTAGTGACAAGTGAAACTGAGTGCGATTTCTCTCTTGATCTGCAACAGTAACGGCGTGGCGGCGTAAATACTTTTCTTTCTTTCTTTTTCTCAACTTCTTTAGTACATTATATACTTATATACCTGCTATGTACGGTCGAATTATATATATCGTTTCGCACGGTTTTTGATATCTTACAATTTTCATCTTCACATTGTTTTATTCATTTATATAATATATGTTGTTGTTTTTTTTTTTCTCTTCTTTCAAATATCGGTAAAATTTTCTGCACTGTTTTATTATACGTATAGCAATATATACAGCTAGTGAAAATGTATGTATGTGTATAAATATATAAATCTGTACATATTTTAAAACAGTATATATAATATATATATATAACCATAGTAGAGTTCTGTTTCAATCGAGATTTCTCAAGGTGAACACGTTTATTCTCGGACGCTCCGCGATCCACTGACTCCGATGCGTCCCGGCGATCATCACGTTCCTATTAGATCTATACATATATATATCTATCTTTCTATTACAGTATATATGTAGGGGAATAGATTATAAAATATCGCTGCACATTGACGGGTCGAATATCTGCAGCGATTTTATTCTTTACGCATAAACGATCGCATTATTTTACATTCCTGCAGTTATAATAATCCTAAACTATATAAAAAAATTCATCTGACATTCCGCCGTTAAAGGCTTGACCCGCGCGCGCGGCTTCTCTCACCCGCGTATGCGTACATATACATACATATATTATGTATAAGGTATATATTCGAACAACCGCTTCAAAGCCGTTTCTACTTTCTTAATTCCCAAGCCTTTCTATATACGCCGGCAGTCAACATCAACCACCTCTTACAAATCCGTCTTGTCTGTCTTCTTTGCTTTATCGTCAAAGAACTCTAACGTTACAAAAAAAACAAAAAAAAACTAAATTCAAAGTCCAAGAGGTATATAATACCGAAAAATCGAACTTAACAATAATCCAATTTTTTCAATTTTTTTACAAATTTTTTGAACGGTTACATTTTACATACAGGAAGTTACATGTCAGAATGCAGATGATGATGATGATGATGATAACGATGATGTGAACAGTTGGAAGAAGTGTGAATAAAAAGAATAAGTTTAATAAAAAAAAGAAAAACACGGTGCATATCGGACCGTTTATGTTCGTGGTGAAAGAAATACATAAACATAAATAATAACAAAACAAAAAAATCATGTACCGTCCAAATTTTTACGAAAGCACGTGCCTGAGATGTGCCCAGACGGTTTATCAGGTTGATAGGGTCGGTCCATTGAAGGATTTTACATTTTTTCATTCGGGTTGTTTTAAATGTGCTGTGTGTGGTACGAAGTTAACGTTAAAAACTTACTATAATAATCAGCATACAATTAATGACAAGGAAGTTTACTGCAGTAGTCACGTGCCAAAACCTGGACCAGGAACTCTAGATGGTTCTAGTGTTGGAATAAGAAGTGCATTGAATGTACCGAGAAGTGGATATGTCAACGAACAAATTAGGGCGGGAGGACCATCTCCTAGAGGGATTTATCCACCTGGGTAAGAAATCAACTTAAACATTTGTAAACCATCATTATTTTCAACGTCCAATCAAAAATGAAAGAAATTCAAATTGAATAAAATAAAAAAGATCCAACCCTCTTACTGTTCGTTGTGATGTTTTTGGATTTTTATATACTCAGACGCTCTTCTATTTTTTTCCTATGTAGTTACGACCACGTCGAGTCACCGACGAATCATCTGCATCATTCCCGTCATTTAAATGGCCACGGTTCTCCACCACCGACAAATTCCGGCGGTCACAGAGGTGACCAACATTACCACAATAATTCGGGACTCGGCGGTGGTAATAATTCACCCTATAACAACCACAACAATAATTACGGAGGCGATGGTTACCAATATGGAAGATTTGATGCGAGCGCATTGCACATTGCACATGCGTTAAAACAAACCGAACTTCAAAAAGGTTACAGCAAAGCGAGGGAAAAACCGATCGATTATTATCTGGTAAGTTTTCACGTTTTTTTTCCTTATTGGCACTCGACGTTAGGCGTTGATAAATAGCAAAAATTTAACACCAACAAGAAAAAAAAGATCAAAAAAGGAGAAGAAAAAAACGACTCGCGGAAAGAATCTAGGTGAAAGTTTCGCGTTTTAATTGGGCCAGGCACTCACATTCCGGGTATTATAATAGGCATGTATAGATCAATGCGTGAAGATATAGCCATTTATATATTTGTATGCGAATCTGATCGAAATCCGCAGTATCTTTTCTTTTTCTTCTTTCTTTTTGCTCTGTTAATTCAACTGCTTTTTCGCAAGACTGCAGAATGAATGAATTCTAAAATTTTGCGAATGAAATTCGTCGAGAATATTTCGCACCTACGCACTCTTATGCAAAAATACATATGTACTGTGTATTTATCGGTATATATACAAACACAGCTAGTTTGGCGGATATGCTCGCCAAATGAGGTGCGCGTCATTATCATTCCTTTTTTTCTGTTTTTTTTTTCAAGACCTTTTCTCGGTTTCCATAATACGTAATCGTTATATCAACAATACCTATGCCATATACATTACATATGTATAGCTAATAGTTGACGTAACGATCCGGTTGTAATGCTTAATTTATTTATATATTTTAATACCTACACATAAAAAATATATTCCATAAGGTTTGAAAATTTCTTCTTTTTTTTTTTCCTCTCTTCCATTTTCTATACGAGTGGGTTATACGTATGTATATAATACATATGTACATGCATAAAAAACATAAGACGATTTCACTTCAGACCTTCAGATTATACAGGCCCTTATTTTTGTCACATATCTGCATGGTTTTCTTCACGATAAATTTTTTTATAACGCGATTCGTACAGGTAATTTGATACCAATGCGACATATCGAATCTGATAAAGATTATTATAATTAGAATATTAAAATCCGAATCGTTAATTTTTGTTTTTCATTTTTTTTTGTATAGTATTCGATGTTTGAGAATATACTATATATATAACATACGTGATACGTGTACATGTAATTAGGATGGAATTACGTGGGCGATCATGTGCATGCTCAACGATATATCGTCGATCTTAAAATCCGTCTTCCCACGCACGCCACTCACATAGATACTATAACTCTACAGATATTATAAATGTATAAATGTAATACATAGGTGTTTATAGGTATACAGTTGTACATACTTTATATTTTAGGTATATTATCTAACAATAAGTACAACGCGAACGATATCCTTCTTGCAAACGAATACCATAGAAATACATGAACTCATTAGGCATTCCTAATTCAGCATGATTTCCGCATGAGAATCATCGAAATTTTAATGAATTTGATGAACGATATGTACACATATTAATATATTAGTTAGGTAATTAATATACTGCAGTCTTGTACGATCTTTGCTAGATAAATTTATATTAAACACACAACCTAACTCAACCTTATAGCAGATAACGTATAGTAGTTTTATATTTCTAAATGAGGAAGAATTCTCGGTCTCACGCGTTATTTTAATACAAATTACCATGCAAGTGTTTATATGCATAGATATACAGGTACTTCATATATTTTAAGTACCTACACATATATACATAAACTTTTATATGCAGTTGCGGTTACTCCGTTGCCTGCAATGCGCCGCACTCTCAAATATTACACGTATGTAAAATATACGCGCAGATATGGACTATTGCGTACTTTTGTTTCTTCTTCTTCCGCATTATTACACTGCACATAAGTGATTGATATATAGGGTGAGTCGTTCCAAACTCCGAGAAAGGGAGGAGTCTCATTTAGTTTCCTTGCCCAGTTAACGCGCTGCACACGAGAAAAATGGGAAGAATGAGCATGCTTAACGAATGAGGAGGTCGAGCGCCAAATCAAGCTCCTCCCGATCCCGGAGTTTGGAAAAACTCACCCTGTATATCAGGTTATATGTAGGTACGAAATTCAAAAGCAGCAGCTACATACACATGTATACATATACGTTTTCAATTTGCGTTTCATTTTTCTTTTTTTGTTGGAAATATTTCAAATGTTTCCGCGTTCACTGCATTTTGATGCATACGCGATACACATAAATATATTTATTTTTAATATGAATGTATATTATATATTATACACCCATATGTATACGAATGTATATGTACACTGCAGAAACCGGAAGTGCAGCGAACCGAGTCATGCTTCCAACGATATTATAGTACACCGGGTAATAATTCCCATCTCTATTCTGTTTTTTTTCCCCATTTCTTATATATGTATTGTTTCTAACGCAGCGTATAGGTATGTATGTATAGGTATGATATAAGATGTATATAAAAATTGGACGAATAATTTGATAAGGGATCGGTAAACAAATATTCTAATTATATTATTATCAAATGATCGCGATCGCGCGTCACCCGCAGTTAGAAGAATGAAAGTTTTGTCCTTAATCCAGAAACCCAGAAAACTACAAATGCAGTGACTAGTAATAAGCGTACAGTATATATAGTGTGCATGGTGTTTATATATTGTAGTTGGTATACACAAACCTGCGACGTGACGAGCATGTTATACATCGTGACACCTGAATGGGGTATATAATATCGTCCATCTCTTTCTCTTTCTATTCCTCTCTTTCTCTCTCCCTCTATCCATCTATCTATCTTTATCTCTCTCTTTCTTTTGCCTCTAACTTCACGTTTCATTCTTAAATACTCCGGCGGAATGCGGAGATCTATATATACCGTACGTATACATATGTATATTCGACGTCCTGAATTTAAAAGAATTGATTATTCACACATCATAGTTTCATTACAGGAACAAAAATATTTATATAATTAAATATCCGTGTATACCATATACCTTACATACTTTATGCATATATACATATCTATCTTTATTATATACCATAAATTAATCGCCGCTACGATCCAAATCACATCACACACACCCTAAAGATCCGGGGTGAGAATCAAACGAAATAGCACAAAAAAAACTGTAAAGTACCCTTGGAAATATCGACAAGAAAATTTGGGAATTATTTTGTGCTTTTTTTTTTTGATTTCCCGTTTGAACCGAAAATTTCGTGAAAAATTCGTTCAACGTATCTACACGATATAGGAAATCAAGAAACTAAAGAATAGATATTTTACAGTAATTTTGCAGCAGAAATTGAAGCAACGAGTATATATATAAGTATATAGTAACTGATGTTGAATTATTTCCGCTGAGATGCGGTATATACTTGTATTATATATATATATAAGAAATTGCGGTACTTTTTACCCGAGCAATACCTATGCACATATATTTAGGTACATAGGTACATATGTGTGTACGTATATACATGCTCGTTATAGCGTAGATTTTCAAATATACTGCACATGTACGTACATATAACATAGCCCATATATATAACTATAGGTAAAAACAAAGTAGGCGCAGGTTATAATACGTTGGTTAATTAACGAATCGTTAGCCTTAACTTTATTACACACATACATAGGTTTTACATAGGTATATGAAGTTTGTAAGACAATAATGTGCGATCCCACGCGCCCTAGGTTTACAAATATATAGATACATACATGTACGTATACTAAAGTATAACTGAAAATATGTATGTACGTACAGTGTACGTATACATATGTGTAAAAGACTAATTAATTTAATTACGTTAACCGTACTGAGGAAGAATAATGTATAAATCCGACCTTTATACGTACATATGTACATATCCATACACATATATATGTATACTATTAATTATATGGCAGCCTAAAACTGTGCCATGTACGTACATACATATTTATCCTTAACTGGATCCTTATCTAAATTAAAATTATTAATATCAAGTGCAGATACGAGCCTAATTGTATATATATAAAAAAAATATATACATCTGTATACCTGATATACACGTATGTGTATATGATAGCTGAATTAACATGCGAACGAATTCGAAGAAATTAAAGAAATTAAGAAAAAAACTGAAAAAATAAAAAGCAAAATAGTTTAATAAAAAAAAAAAACAGAAAAAAGAAAAAACAGTTTTTTTTCTACTTAGGAAAAAAAAGGCAACGAACGATAGGTATAACATTGGACACGCGTTGAGTAGTCCCTGAGGCTTTGGTCCGTAACGCGGCGGAACGGCACGATCTAATAATCCATAATTTTTTCTTTTTTTTTTTTTTATTATTCTTTTTTTACATTTATTACTGTTATACTATACTTGGTACAATAATCATTTTTATATTATGTTACTTAGGTATAAGAAATACGCACATATTCCGCGGAATTCGCATAGTTCGGAGTTACGTATAATTTTTCTTCTCAATTTCTATAATTGGTATAATTATTCATATCTCTATATAATCGAGATAAGCAAATGATCAATTATATAGGATATGAACCATTCGCGAGGCGCGAATAAGATCTGCAGATATACCTTATATAGTGCCAACTAGATAATTGTTTATTATGGTTGTCATTATTTGTAGTCTTGTCTTTTTTCCTAGTTTTCTACTGAAATTTCCTTACAGTTTTTGTAACACATACCCCAGACTCCGGACTCGACTCTCGACCGGTTCACCTTCGTCATTTCACTATTTTACTTACATAGGCGTATATAATGTATATATGAGTCTCCTGTATGTATAAATACGGCAACGCCCCTCTTCGATATTTCTCTACGTATATGTTGCAGTTCGTCTTCATTTTCTATTTCCACTGTAAAATTTCGTAGACAAATCGCTGGCTGGTCGGTGGATTTATTTTATTTCTTAAATGATATTACGAGAAATTTAGATTATATACCTATATATACATAGATAAATAAAATTAATATACTGCATATACATATTTCTTATATTTATTATAAATGGTGTTATAGTATAAAAAAAAAACAGCCGAAAAATGCAATGCGACAAGATGTAAAATATTTAATTTTGAAACAAGATAAGAAAAAAAGATACGCGTATATGTATGTATGTATGTATAAGTATGTGAGAATTACGCATAAAATATATGTACGCATACACATATATACATGTACATATATTCAAATATGTATAATATGATGTACCTGCGGTACATGAATGTGTATTATGTAAATGGGTCAACTTTCGTTGCGGTCAAGCGATGAGGATGATGATCGTATGTATAAGACACATGTGTTTATCGTGTACATATGTACTACATATGCATACAGACGTTATGTGGAAATTCAATAAATATTTGTATTTAAATTAATATTTACAATATAGACATGGCAAAAATTCATTTTTCTTTTTTTTACTTTTCAACAAGAGAAAACAGGATTTTTATATACATGTGTATATACATAGGTATGTAACATTCTATATGTGAAGAAAAAAGCATAATAATTAATCATGCGTTGAATGGGGTCTTCGGGTAATCCTTAAGAAATTTGCAAAGATGCCAAGCCCATCATCATCATCGTCATGTGATTCGTCATATACCTGTACATTATGTATATTGTAGTACATGTACATATGTAGACACATTTACCATGTATTTACATAGATAATTCTACACATGCAGTATAATATATATATATACATTATACGTATCGTCATTCGTTCACAACTTACAGTTATACTTTATAACATACATATAAATATTTATGTATATAGCCGGACATATCTATGTACTCGTTCGTCAATATATATGCGTATGTAAGTACAGTGTGAATTATTTGCGGATATTGAACCGAACATACATGTACATATAGCACATATTACCCATTTATACCTTACGGCAAGTGGAATGACTTGTATGACGTCATTTAGTAAATCATATATACGTATGTACGCGTGCACATACATTTTTTTATTTATTATAGTACACGTGTTCATTCATTCTTCATTTATTTATGATTTTATTTTGCCGATGTTTCAAACCGTACGAGTATACATGTACAACATATATTTGTTGATCTTATTATTGGGTAATTTTTATATCGGATGAATCAATAATTTATTTCATACCACGTATGGTATAAAATAATCCGATGATAATCGTGGGAATTTTCGAGCTCGAAATCACACTAGGTGTTTATCGTTACTCATCCAGCATTGAACTGTATTTCCATGATTCCGAAAGTCGCGCAATATTATCCCAGAATCCGAGGCGAAAGCGGGGAGGAAAATAAGTGGCGCTAATTTCGTTTTTTTCTTTTTTCTATTTTATTTCTTAGTTCGAATTTCACCAACTTTGCTCTTAAAAATATGATGAATTTGTCTTCTTTCTTTTTCATCAATATTTGCTTCATCAGAAAATCATTAACATGTCTGAGTAGAGAAGGTTACGGATATTAAATTTTACGAGTTTTCGGGTGTACATTTTATGCCTATACAGACACAATAATATACGCTTCCGTTTTTCTTCCTTTTTTTTTTCTCTGTTAATGACTCTACTGACCTTGAAATTATAATCGCGACGCTATATATCTGTGAAACAATAAAGATCATTATATAAATACCACACATATATATATATGTACCTACGTGTAATACTATATGTATACACCTATATACATGGAAGCCGAATTGCAATGAATGAAAGATTTTTATTCTTCGTACGATAATTACTATGAATAATAAATATTTTTATTATATATTTTGCCAAACCACGGATGACCTATACATGTAACCCCGATACCTCCATTACACATTAATATAGTATGCATATACAGCAAACGAAACCGTGCCTATCTGGATATCTCAGTCCCGGCCATATTGGGAATTTTTACTAATACACGCGCGAATAACACACACATATGTATATAAATATATATATTATGTATACGTACAGATATTTATATAGTTTTTGCTTTTTCCTTTTTTCGTTTTTTTTGTTAATTTTTTTTGTCTTTTCGTTTTTTTTTTTGCCGCATGCGTACGTGTGTAGATCCCAGCCTCAGCTTCTTCTTCTTCTTCTTCTTCTTCTTTTTCTTCTTCCTTGTGCGCGAGCATGTACATATGTTATATACCTATATACCTACCCATATGATGATGCTTGTTGGGAACGGGACTTTTACGCCGATATTATGCAAGGGCTTTTCGAAGCCTTCGACCGAGTAGTAGTCAGCTTCGATCGGGGACGGACATTCCGAACTCGTGATGAGGAGTATTAATGTTATAAGGAGTATAGCAACTCTTTACGGCCGTCTTGGTATACAAAACGTTTCAACTTTTTTAATATTTCCCAGGCCTCACGCATAAACCGAATGATTAATACTATTATGATATAGATACCTACATAGAAATTTCGCGTCTACATATATATATACAAAATCGGTTTATATATATACAAACTCTCTTTTATTCATATATATATATCTATGCAGTAGATATAAATATCGTATACATTATAGGTAGGCAGAATATGTGCCAAATTTTTTTTCGTGTTTCTTTTTTCAATTTTTATGTTACGAACACGAGATTTCGCGATCTGCTGCAGCTGTTGTGATTGAGATACGCGCTTTTGAAACGGCATTATTATTATCATTATTATCATTATATTATTATTGCTACCGATTGTTACCGCAGGAAGGAACGGATTGTATGTAGGTAGTATTATATATTGTGTATTGTTGCTGCACCATAAGCAAGGACGCTCGTAAATAATATAATGCATTCTCTATTACATATATGTATTACATTTACTTATATATGAGAGGTATATATGCGCAATACTATTATATACATACTCACAATGCAACACGTATTCGAAAAACAGAAGAAAAAAAAATGTTCAAACAATATATATAATGTGATGCAAAACATGATATAATATGGATGTATGCGTGGTCTATATAAAGTGCGATAGCAAAACACACGATAAACATATCATGTTCGTTATTTGATATATTTTTGATTATGCGGAAAAAAAATTTGAACAAAAATAAAAAGTTCCATCATTGAATGATCGGAGACTGCATCTTAAAACATTTTTCATTACTCTTATTAATAGCGTGGTTGTAAAATTATTGGCTTAAAATGCGTGAGAAATGTCATTGAGATGGAGACATCAATGCCCGGAGTTCCTGCACAAGCGATGTCGTGTCGTGACTATTGATGTATAATACGAAGATTGTACGAATTTTCTGAATAAAAATTAGTTACTGCAGGATGATGATTAGATTTGCAGTTTGCTTTAAAGATCTTTTATTTTTCTCATACATACATGTACCGCTTATGTACTAAGTAAAATATTTATCTCAATTTCTGCATACATAAAAAGAGAAACTCACTGCAGTCGGTGTAACAGAGCAATCGAGCATAACTTTCGTATGTATATGTATACATATATGTAAAGAATAATAGACATTGTTTATACATGCGATTTGCAACGATTCGTTTGGTAATAATGTAATTTTTTTCTATATATTATACTTATCTCATATACCTATAAGTACTATCATGTAAAATACACATTTAAAAACTAGAATTTATCGTTTGATTAAGACAGAAATACTTTAATGAAAATTAAACTCTGCAGAGGCGAGTAGTCTGATTCTTATATGCCTTCTATATATATGTATAATACATAATACGAGTTTGTACACGGAAGAATATAATATACTTATACGTGTGTAAAGATACCTACGCAGCCCACCTCATGCGAGAGAACCGCAACGATCTTGAGTTCCTCTTTATATGGTTCGCCAGGCTTTTGCTTTTAAACGTCACATACATACATATAAATGTATACACATAGCCTATACGTACACATACGCACATAGTCCTTTATGTATATAAGCTGCGTATATTATTATGCCTCAAATAATCCACGTGTGTAATATAATGTGTGTATATGTAATATGTAATATATACCTACGCTTTTATGTATGTACCTAATGCATATATGTATATATCGCGTAAATGTATATTTTACCCCACGTCACGAACCTAAACGGTGCGCCCCACGATCAAAGCAACTGATGACCATTTTTGGGACGAATATATTATATCTACATTGCACAGACGCATGCTGTATACGAGATGATTATTTTCAAAACTCCCTACAGCCTTCTTTTTTTTATTCTTATGTATATAATCGATCAGATCTAGAGAATCATTATACATAAGTATGTTATTCAATTGCACAGTTTTTGAATAGCTACTTGATTTATCGTAATTTTTATTTCCTAGGATCGAGATGAACAGACACGACTTGAGATGAAACATAGAAAAGAAGAGGACGATCTTTACAGGAAATTTGCTCATCATCGAGAAGAAGAAGATCGCAGAATTCGGGAAGAATTCCGGGTAATTTTTACAAT
This sequence comes from Athalia cordata, assembly GCA_963932425.1. Lineage (NCBI taxonomy): Eukaryota > Metazoa > Arthropoda > Insecta > Hymenoptera > Athaliidae > Athalia > Athalia cordata. The sequence continues at coordinate 28,346,391 of OZ010626.1, read as the reverse complement.
AATTTGAAAATAAATTATCTTTTTCCTTCAAACATGAGAACGGTAATAATTACGATAACAATCGCAGGACGAATGGGAGAAAGAACTGGAACGATTATCAGCGAGATGGGAACGTGACAGAAGCGGAAGTGGGATAGGAGTAATTCCCGGAGGAGGAGGTTTAGGAGGTGGAGTAGTAGGAGGAGGTTCGAGAGTCGGAAGGAACCAGCTATTCCAACAGGAAAAAGAGGACCTTGAAAAGAATATGACCCTCCGTAGAGACAAGAAAAAAGAAAGTCTCACAAGAAAAATGCTCGAACACGAAAGGTATATAAATGAAATGATTATATAATTCATGTAATCATTCTGTGTTAATCTGATAATTGTATAAAATTAATAATGATATTATTGCAGAGCGGCGACGGCAGCCCTCGTCGAAAAACAGAGCTCGGAAATGTTAGAGCTCATAAATGAGGCCCGTAGCGAATATATGCTTCAAGAAAGTCTTTACCTCGACGAAGGCGATGGTTATGCTCAGGAAGCACCTCCGCCTCCGTATCCTTCTCGTGCTCCACCCCCGCAACCTCCGGCATTGGCTAAATATCACATTTACAATGACCCCATGGAATTCGCCGATATGGACCAGATTGCGATATCTGTGAGTTGGATATTAATATCCTAGAATTTTTTTAATGATTTAAAGATCTGAAATAATTCAAAATTGTGTCTCGTTTTTTGATTCACAGGTAGCGCAGGAAGATCAGAAGACGTTTACAGACTTGGTTCGTCAATTGGTCAGTCGATGCGGTTCGGACATCGAAAAAGCGAGGACGATATTCAGGTGGATAACGGTTAAAAATCTCAACACCATGCAATTTGATGAAAATCTTAGGGGAGATACACCGATGGGATTGTTGAGAGGCATAAAACATGGGACCGAAAGCTACCATGTACTTTTCAAAAGACTCTGCAGGTATGATTAGTAATTGAAGTTTCAAAATAAAAGAAAATTAATTAACATTGCTGTTAATCTGTGCGATAATTATCCCTAGCTACGCCGGTCTCCACTGTGTAGTGATCAAAGGGTACAGTAAATCAGCCGGATATCAGCCCGGAGTACGTTTCGAAGACAACAGATTTAGGAACAGTTGGAACGCAGTTTATGTCGCTGGAGCATGGCGGTTTGTGCAGTGTAACTGGGGGGCACGTCATTTGGTGAATGCTAAGGAGGTTCCGAGACCTGGACAGACCAAAGCTAAGAGCGATAGCCTCAGGTTGGTGTTTCTACAAATTTTACATACTTGAATTTTCAATCGATTTCATGGCCGGAAGCTCAATTGTTGTGTATCGCCAACTATTGCAGGTACGAATACGACGATCATTACTTCCTGACAGACCCTAGAGAATTCATCTATGAATTCTTTCCGCTACAAGAAGACTGGCAGCTTCTGAAACAGCCAATTTCACTCAAAGATTTCGAAGAACTGCCGTTTGTAAGGTCATTGTTCTTCAGGTAAGAGAATTCCTACTTTCCTTCGTTGCCTTCTGGCAATCAATCGATGAGATTGTTTTTTCATCCAATCATTTCCGCAGGTATGGTCTGTACTTCCCAGACACTAATACAAAGGCTGTAATGTACACGGATTCGACGGGAGCTGCTACAGTAAGAATAGCAATGCCTGCCCACATGCAATCCTCGTTGATATTCCATTATAATCTGAAGTTCTATGACAGTGACGGGGATGGCTACGATGGCATATCTTTGAAAAGATTCGTTATGCAGGTAAGCGACTCAAATACCGATACGTAAGAAAATACAAACTAACATTTGAATTTTTAATTCAATTTTCTTTTCTAGTCCGTCGTATCAAACGTTGTAGCATTTAGAGTCCACGCTCCTTGTTCGGGAGCATTTCTCCTGGACATATTTGCCAACGCAGTTACACCAAAAGAGTACCTTACCGGTGAACCGATGAAGTTTAAAAGCGTTTGCAAATTCAAAATCGCCTGCGAGGAACTTCAGACTGTTATGGTTCCCCTTCCAGACTGTGCAAGTGGAGAATGGGGACCGACAAAAGCAACTCGACTCTTCGGATTGGTCCCGATAACCCATCAGGTCAGTAGCTGTGATAGTGATACAATGTTCTTTGTTTCAGATTATTAATGATTATAACCGTTCTATACTCCTACCGTCGAATTTCAGGAGGCTCTAGTATTCGCTGGACGTGAATTGGAGATTCAATTCCGCATGTCACGACCTTTGACGGACTTTATGGCAACTTTGCATAAAAATGGTATCGAGGAGAAGCGTTTATCTAAATACGTATCTCACGCGGTAGCTGATAATGATGTTGTAACTTTCGTTATCAATTTCCCCGAAGAGGGTCAATATGGTCTTGACATTTACACGAGAGAACTTGCCTCGTCACCTCATCACGATATAACCGGCGAAAAACATCTCCTCACCCACTGCTGTAAATATCTAATCAATTCTAGCAAGAGAAATTGAATACCTATAGTATTCATACGTTTAAACCGTAAGATTCCACAAAGACAATTAATATATTAAATAGAGTATCGCTGCAGAGTAAATAAATAACATAATAATAATAATAGTAACAATAAATTCAAGAATACATACATGAATAGTGCGTAAGCTAATATATTATATCGAAATAATATCCACACGAATCACGAGACACTTCAGTTTTCTAACACTTTTTAAGTAGTTTTTAAACAACGGTTAATGAAACCGAGTATTTCGCTTTACTTTTTATTTCTGCCGCCTACAAAGTTTGTTTCGATATTATTACCATTAATATAAAGAAAAGAAAAAAATTAACGTAAACTATTTATTACACAGAAGGTGCTTCTAGCTAGCATATATTTGGATAATATAATTAATGTAAATATAATTGATTAACTTAATGCTCAGGATTGAAAATATTAATGATTAACTTTATTGATAATAATATCAGGGCAATTAACAGATCCTGAAACTGTTTAAAACGAGATAATCAGATGATCTATAATAATTCCTTTTTATAGATCATCGTGATAATTGTTGTGCAGTTTATGGGTTTATAATACCGGTGCTAAGAATTTGTTTTATCAGCAATAATTCTCCAGTTATAAATACCGATAAAAATTGAAATAATTCAATATAACTAAATATTATCAGCACTTACGTCTTTCTTTTATCATAATAATCAATAACAAAGAGTAAATAACCGAAGCAATTATAATATCTATCTGATTTTAAATGTAAAATGTAAATAATTTCATATAATACTTTACGTTCATTAATTAATGTTATAATCATAATCATCGTTATAATTGTTAGAGTTATAATATTATTGTATTTAATAACTTAATCAAGAATTATTTAACACATCAACGATTTTATGTATAATTATTCATATATTTATATATATATATATCTATGATGCATATATATCTATGTATAATAATTGACCAACTGTTAAGAGTTCATTATTATAATCTGTTAGTAATTATTTATATTGTTATAAAATTTCTATGTCTATTATTTTGTACGATTATAGCTTATTAATAAATATATTCAAATTCATTATATACGTATACTTACCACATTTCCTGTACACAGTTTTAGGTCTTTAATCCCAGCAAATTATCTCAAAAATTAGCATCCCTATATACACAGTTGGAACAAAAATTGTTGAATAATAATAATCAAATCGGATCAGCGATCGATGAAGTTACCGGGTTTTTTACGGTGTAAAACATGTTAACGGCTATTTATATAGCCGTGTTAATAATCTGAAGATAATGAACAATCGTTTGTGTATTAAATATATTATATTCGAATAGCTGGCGATTAACCGATCAGTCATGTGATTAGGGATAACGTATTTTAATCGGAAATTGTTGTTCGTTTGTCTCAGTATTTGCAGTCTGACCTCATTTCTGATCGCATTATTTTATCGCGAGAAAAACAAAGAGCAAGTGGGTTATTGAATTTCAATCAGTACCTCATGATCTAAATTGTTATCATCATGAAGATAATTATTATTTCCTTCTTTGATTTAGATACAATTGTAAAGTAGAAAAAAAGAAAACTAATACTACCTATGACTCACTAACTATAGCAGAATTATTTTATGAAAATGTTCGAATGAGAATCTGATTACATGAGAATTGATTATTGAATCACTGTGGGATCACGTGTTATTAGGGCTCGATTATCTCGGTAGCGAAATATCTTCTGTGTCAATTCGTCTCCTCCTTTCGTTTTCGATCTCTAGTTTTTTCGCTTCGTATACCGCGGGGTCGTTCCAAAATTGAACTTCACCGTCCGCCCATATATCGAATATTAAATTACCTACGAAGAATATGACAAATGTTATCCAAAAGACGATTCTCCATTCCGCCAGTGATTGATTCGGCGTTAATACACCAACTACATAGGGCGCAGCGATTCCGGCGAGTGCACCGATTGCTGTCATAATTGCCATTAAAGTACCCGAATAATTTGGACTTAGATCAAGGCCGTTGACCATCATACCAGGGTAAAAAGGTCCCATCAATCCCATTCCAACGGTGAATAAAATAACGACAGTCATCCGATCACAACCAGCGTAGGATGCTGTGATTATAAAGATAGCTGGTCCAACCGAACCGACGGTTGTAAAAATTTTCCTAGCATTTGTTCTTGTAATTTTTTCATTTTTGATAAGCCAGTCAGCTAACCAAGAGGCTACAATGCTCACCATCCACATTGAAACGTACGGTAAAGCGGATAAAAATCCGTTAGCTTGTATGGAAAATTTCAACACATCGCTCATGTATTTTGGAAGGTCCGTTACCATGGTAAAAAATCCCCAATCATGTCCCATTTTGCCAGCTAAAAGGGCCCAAAGCGGTACCGATGTCAACAAATATTTCCACGGAGTGGGTTGAATCTGTCTATGAGTGTGCTCGTTCATTGTTTCGTGTAAATATTTCTTCTCTTTTTCAGTTATAAAAGGATGAACTTCCGGATAACTGTAGCAAAGTAACGTCCACGCTATAACCCACACGATCGCGAGGGCACCAAAAACGTAAAAAACGATCGGCCAGCCGATCGACGAGTTCTGAATCAGGACCCCCGAAAGTCCGTTTCCAACGATCGTTCCAACTTGTGCACCGGTCATGACGACCGTTCCAATTTTTGAACGTTCCTCCGGTGGCGCCCATTGGGCAACGAGTACGTTTACGGCCGGTAAAGTGGTTCCTTCTCCAAGTCCCATCAGAATACGAAGTACGATTAATCCCGGTGCGTCAAATTTTTCAACGACTAATGGCGTTAGCAGTGTAAATACAGCTGTTGAAAATATTCCAAGACTCAAAGTGTATTTGCCGCCAAATTTATCCGCCAAAAGACCGCCGGGAATTTGCGTTATGATGTAGCCCCAGAAGAAACTCGACAAAATTATACCCTGGAATTAATTATAAGTATATATTGATTCAATGATAAATAATTTCGGTAGATTATTTCACCAAAAAATGCGACGGAATAACAATTTCTATTAGTTCTATTAGTAGTATGCGCAGTGCGCACAGACAATTACAATAAAACTGAAAGTTGATTATGCAAATATTTTTCAAATGCAAATAACTGGATGCGAATAACAATTTGATGAAATAAACATTCCTGGATAATATTTATATTTCCCATATATATTACCTGCGTGTGTTCGTCCCAATCGTAGGTACCTCCGTTGCTGGATGTTGAGGAAGATGAATCTGATCCCGGACAAACTTCCTCATTCGTAAAATTTGATGAGGGTTCCCTGTGTTTTACCATTTCCGTTATCGCCAGTGACAATGAAATCCGCATCGTGTACGCGTTTGTGACCGCCAAACATCCCATAACCGCCACAACCCATCTTTGCGGTATCCTGGCGCCTAAATCGAACCATCCGAAAGAAGAGAAAAAAAAAGAATCAAAAAATCGTTCTATCAATTCGATCTCGTATTTTATCATCTATAATGTCAGCTCATTAGGAATTTCACAATAAAATTCTCTACAAATTTTAATATAAATATCAAGATATTCCATCCAATCGATTGAGTGAAATTTTCAAAATATTGAAAAATCAATTGATTTCGATTGACAACACTCACAGCAAACTTTCCAAGAGGACAACATGATCCTGATAAATTATATTGGAATTTTATAGAAAGACAGGAACTTTTTCACTGTTTGAAAACCACACCATCGATGATTGTTTTATTCCGAAAATGAAAAAAAAACAAACAAACAAACAAACTGAACACGAGCGCGACTTGTTACGTGGAACACTGTCGTACTCCGAGTATCTTTAGAATTTTTCAGATAGAACACCGTCGTAATTCTGATATCAGGAGACAGTCTGAAACGGCTGATTTATAGATATAAATTCGATGAAAATTACGCGGCAAATGTAAAGGCTGGCAAATCGGGGATATCCATAGCTGGTCATCAACATCGAAGATTATTATAATAATAATGATAATAATATAATAAATTTATTCCAAATATTTCTTTCATTGGTTAAGTTTTTACTGATTGTGATGCACGATGTATAGAACAACGCAAAATAAAAGGGGTGCAGGAGAATTTATGCACGAAATATATACAAAGGAAGATATACGCTTCGAACTTTTACTGTCATTATAAAATTTTATAATACGACGATTAGATTATACATTGAGGACAACCAGGATGCGAATTTGGGTGCATAGAACTTTTATATTCTGAGATATGAGATCAGAGAAAGTTTAAAAAAAAAAGAAATATAGATAATTTTAAGATTCTCCGAAACTTCAAAGTCAACCATAACATAAAACAGCTGATAAATTTTAAAATTAAACCAGATTTTTTAATTTCATCATCATCGTCGCACTTATGTAATATACACAAATCGCACACAGATAACACGAATTGAGAAATAAAAATGAACGACGCGAAATTGAACTGTCTAAAATTAATTCACGTTAGCTCCGGTCAAGAAATGATCTTCAGATGAATACACGTTATTGAATATCGACAGAAATATATATAAGCAAAAATATTATTATCCGGGCTATGGTTCACGTATCAGAGTTGTGTCTGCTCAGGTGTATATTGTATTTACCTAGATCAAATATATACGTCTACATTTAACATGCTAAAACCACATGATTTCTGTTTATCATTTCTTACTTAACAGTCATAAACTCGAACCATTTATCACATTGTAAAGCCATCTCTGACAGCAATTAAAAGATAATCATCACCTACACAGTTTGCTGCGCTATGTGAAGACGAATTTACATTTGCGTAAAGATGATGTAAAAATAAAATTTCAAAAAATAAAAGCACAATGCCTTTCTAAAAGCGTTAAATTTACTCGCATTTCAGAGATGAAAAATTAAAATTTTCACAGATAGAAGAATGTACAGTTTTATGTACAGATTCCATATCTAAAAAAAAAAAAAGAAAAAAAAGTTTTCAAATTGAAAATCGAAAAAATGACATTTGTGTTGCGCCTGTTTTCTTACTACTCAAGATGCACTTTTGCCTCTGCAGATAAATAAACAATCATTCTCTCGAAAACAGCGGCATCTCACGGACGATAATGAAGAAATTTTAATTCCATTTATCGGCCGATGATAACGCAGGAGCTGATTTTAAGATCGGTAAGTTGTTTTTTTACTCCTGGTTTTTTATCTTCTTCTTTCGCTTATTATTATTACTATCTTTTGTAGTGTCCCGTTAGGGCCAAACATGGGCCAAAGTGCCAGTGAACTCTTTTGGGGGTATATTTTTTCTTATTACTTGTATGATATGATATTATATTTAGCCGCTGGGTTCAATATTTGTGTATTTAGATTTTTATCAACGACACATATTCGAGATGTGCCGTTCGAATTTGTTCATTATAATCATCAGACAGATGCTATTGATGAATTTTTATTTTATTCTATGCTATTTTTTTTCGTATTGATTTATCAATCTGGTTCGAACGGAACAGCCGGTTATATGGTCGATCGTATTTATATTATTTATTATTTTTTTTCACCCGATTTTGAACAATGCGCCGGGGGCAATGATCAATACCTCATATACTATCCAGGGTTTAATACCGTATCACCTGACAAGCCCATATAATACTCAATCGCGTATAAATTCTACACTGTATTCGGTGGGGAAACCGGTTGTATGAATTATTCGCGGTACGTATAAATACCGCGATTCAGAGTTGTTCCAGATTCATTTCACAAGTATCTATCAAATGCGAAAGATCTTATACGTATAACTTCACACGCCGGTTACTGATCCCCGGATCGATAGGAGAAATCATAAGCTTGTAACAAATCACCCGTAGAATCATTCCGATTTATCACGACAACGGCGCGATGAAGAATATTCCAAGATTTTTACTGCTGATTCTCATCGGGATTTTGGCCTGCAACGGTCATCCTAGCCCGGTCGCTCATTCGCACATATCAAGTTGCCATTCTGATCCAGGAACTACAAGATTAAACGCTCCGACCCCGGACAATCAGCGAGTCGCTGTGGTGAGGCTGCATCTGGAGAGAAAAAAGAAATTAACGAACGAAATAATTGAAACATCCACAGCGATTTATAGAAATAATAATGTTTTTTTTTCACCGCGTATGTTTCGAACAGGTCACCGGAGGAAATAAGGGAATCGGTTACGCAATCGTTAAAGGATTGCTCCAGTCTTTTGATGGAATAGTTTATCTGACCGCAAGAAATGAAGCCAAAGGATTGGCGGCGGTTGAAGAACTCAAAAAGGCTGGTTTTAATCCAAGATTTCATCAACTCGACGTATTGGACGACGTGAGCGTTGAAAGGTTCAGAGATTACCTCAGAGATACACATGGAGGATTGGATGTCCTCGTTAACAACGCTGGAATTGCTTTCAAGGTTTTTTATTGTATTTTACAACAAACTCTTGACATATACCCAGTAATTGTAGGTAAAGGTTCGCGAAGGAAAGATTTTTTCTCCTTTTTTGCTTTTGCAAGTTACAGAAGATTGGAAGATCTTCTATAACTTGGATAGGATTGGATTGTTATACGTGACCTCGACCCACTAAGTTCAATAAGATAACCATTAAGATCTCCAGTCAGTAACTTCGTGGACTTAGGTATTAGATAATCGCAGAAATATTGATTGCTATGCAGAATTATTATCTTATTTTTTTCCGCATCTAAATATTTTTATTTATTCTTCATATCTTCGTTTACGGCCTTCGACCCGCTCCTCTAGTTTATAAATCCTCACGATTTTCATTCGTGTAGAATGTGAACAACAATGATCAACCGAATTCTTTTTACAGGACGACGCGCCGGAACCGCTGTCGCAACAAGCTGAGGAAACAATCGCATTGAATTATTTCGGCGTCCTAAGAGTTTCGAATGCTCTTTTCCCGCTGCTGAGACCTCACGCTAGAGTGGTCCAAATGTCGAGTAATTTCGGACGTTTAGTTTGGATTCCTGACGAAAAATTAAAAGCCCAACTATCGCGACCTGATTTAACTGAAGCAGAACTAAGCCACCTGATGACAGCATTCGTCGAGTAAGTTCAGGAATAATCCGTTCAACTTTCAAAATATCCTATCGCTCATATTATTATTTTTTCATCAAATTTTACACGCAAATTTCAGAGCAACGAAAACAAATTCTCATCAGTCTCTTGGGTGGCCGGCAGAACCTTACACAGTTAGCAAAGTTGGAGTAGCCGCTTTGTCGAGAATTCAACAAAGAGCATTTGATTCTGATGTTAGAGAAGATATTGCGATAAATGCCGCTCATCCAGGATACGTTGACACAGACTTGACATCCCATCTTGGAGAATTCACCCCCGAAAGAGGCGCACAATCTGCACTTTGGCTCGCTTCCTTACCGATCAACACCGACATCAAGGGAAAATTCGCCTGGCACAATAAAACTCTGGTTGATTGGGTCAACAGTCCCGCAGATCTCAATTAAGAGATCGTTTTCCTTTTTTTTTATTGTATTTTTTGTTTAAATGTTTTTTTTTTTGTATACTTCCTCGATTTAATAAATTTTACTGATCGATAAAATTGGAATTCATATGTGTTTTAATCCTCAATAAATCAATCCTAATAACTGAAAGTTACTGGTGCAAAAAAGAAAAAATCCTACGTGAAAAACATTATAGTTTCAGGTCATACAGAAATTATCGTAATCAATACCGAATATCTCTGCTATGCTTAGAAGCCCTGTTATGCAAAGAAAAACAACTGCTGAGTAAGTATTGAGCGGGCATTTATATGTATCGGGTATTATGACGCAATGCAGGCATACAAATACCGCCCACTGATTATGATTCTGTAGAATTCCACTCCAAGTTTATAAAAGAAGCTGTGAGCGACTAGTTGTCTCTCAAATTCGTAAGTTGTAGCCAGGGGAATAACGTGGACAACATTTTATACGTTTGTGGTTTCGAAACAATATCGTACTAAAATAGGATTGCTTACCGGCAAAATGGAGACATTCCGGGGCCAGAAAGTCAATTACCAAAAACGTGTACGTACAGGATTATCTTAACGGGTATCTTCAATTGCATTACATGCGACAAATTAGTATGGAAGCATAACTTATAAGTTTCGGGTGCTTGCAGGAAGTTACTGGATTTTTACTTCTTCAAAAGTTCATGATCCTTATTTTGGTTGTCGCATTATTTTCCACGGCGAACGCGGATTCTGAGGCGAATGAACCTCAAAATACTCAACGAGTAGCAGTGGTATGTATAGTTCAACTCGTAGACTTGAAGAAAAGAAAAAACAAAAGGCGAGAGAAATGACTTACGACCAGAAATTGAAATTGCTTATTGGATCGAACTAGGTAACAGGAGCAAACAAAGGAGTTGGTTTAGAAATCGTAAAAGGATTACTCCAGCAATTTGATGGAGTAGTTTACCTCACAGCACGAAATGAAGCCAAGGGATTGGCGGCGGTTGAGGAACTCAAGGAGGCTGGTTTTAATCCAAGATTTCATCAACTGGATGTTACTGACGACGCGAGCATTGAAAGAATCAAAAATCACCTGAACGAAACCTATGGAGGATTGGATATTCTTGTTAACAATGGTGCAATCATGTACTGGGTGAGTCATGATTGTAATTAGTGTTATTTAAGAATTTCTCGAAAAATTTCTCTTCTAAATATATCGAGACTTGAATTACGAAAGATATTCATAATTATACCAGCGTTCACATCATGAAAATGAAATATCATGGCTGTGCAGTCTTTAAAATTGAATTATCTTTTTTGCTGAAAACGAGCCATCCATCGAAATCATAATCGAGATTTACATTCTCTGTTTTTCTGGATACCTTTACAGGGAGACGAACCGGAATCATTGGAAACACAAGCTGTGGATACTCTTGGAGTGAACTACTTTGGCTTATTAAACGTTTCGCATGCTCTTTTCCCTCTGTTGAGACCCCATGCTCGAGTTGTTCAGACGTCAAGCAGCTATGGGCTCTTGTCTATGATACCTGGAGCAGAATTAAAAGCGAAATTATCACGACCGGATCTAACAGAGCCCGAACTTACCCAGATGATGAGAGACTATATCGAGTACGTAGATGAACAGATGATGTTTTGCTGCTTAAATTTAATTGACATGTCGTAAACTTATCTTTCGTTTCGGTTCATTCCAGAGCTGTGAGGACAAATACTCATGAGGCTGCGGGGTGGACAAGCAATGTATACAAAGTGAGCAAAGTTGGAGTAGCTGCTTTGTCGAGAATCCAACAGCGAGCCTTCGATTCGGACAGTAGAGAAGACATTGTGGTAAATGCTGTTCATCCCGGTTGGGTCGACACCGACCTGTCAAGACATGAGGGAATCTTGACTCCGGAAAGAGGAGCTGTATCTTCAATTTACGCAGCTTTGTTGCCAATTAACACCGACATTAAGGGGAAATTCATATGGGACGATAAGCGGCTTGTCGATTGGGAGACGTATGGACTTCCACAGAGCACGTAATCATTTCTAATCTTCGTCACCGTTGATTATACAATAAAAGTATCCCATTATTTTGGTCGAAAATCACTTTCTAATTTCAATGAACCTTCACGATCTATTATATGAAGAGAAAAAAGATTTTTAGAAAACGTCCGTCTCTCTGTCTTATATCTGCTCGGACAAACTCCCGAGAAGATCTCTGTGAAACGATACGATGAAAAAATCTGAAACTAACAGGTTTTGTACAGCTCAATACTGAGCATAAAATATTGCCACATATGCCGTTCTTTTTTCTTCTAATAACAATCGTAAAAAATATCTGGACGAAATGATTTTATAACTTCTTATTCTGACTTTTTTTACGTTGTAGATAAACTTTACTAATTAATGATAGAGTCGAATTTCATGTGTTTTAATTCTTAATCAACTGAATTCATTTGTGGGAAGCACAACAATAATTTATCGCTGTATATATATTTGTAAACAGAAGAACGTTATGTGTTCGAATCATCCATAAATTATGATCATTAATTCCGAAGAGTTGGAATAACACTTAAACTTCAATAAGTAGATAAGGAATCTTGAGCGTTGCGAGCGGAGCTATCACATGTCATGACGTAATGAAAAGAATAGAAAATAAAAAATACCGCGCAATTGATTATAATTCAAAATTCCTCTCTAACTTTATACAGGAATTAGCCGCGAGCGACAAGTTATGTTTTCATTATAACATCAGAATAACGAATAATAGACGATAGTTTCGTGTTCGATCTCAATTACGAATCTTAATTCTCATCGTGAATGCATCAATTTTTTTTTTTTTGCGCACATAGATGCAGGATATTGATAGATTTTCACTACTTCTAAAATTTGTGACCCACAAACAACTAGAAAAAAGCCCTAATACGATTAGGAACGAAAAATATTTGTTGACTCGAACTAGGTAACAGGATCAAATAAGGAACTTGGTCTTGCAACCGTTAAAGGACTACTCGAGAATTTTGATGAAGTGTAATTTACCTGACGGCAAGAAATGAAGCCAGGGGGGAAAAAATCTATTCTCAATAGTTAATGAAACAAAGTAGGATACAAAAATGATTTGTTGAATAATACCGATTGTGAATCTTCATCGTCATCCGATAACTTGCATGTTTTTGCACTTGATCTCTCCAAGAAAAGGGGCATTCGGATACGATCTGTAACAAAAAACAGGAAAGTAAGATTTATCGAGGGCTCTGTTCTTTGGTACCAAATAAAATTAAAGAAATAATTGACGTACTGCACATTAAGTTGCATGGGTTGTACATGTTCTTGTCCCTGTCTGTAAAACCATCTGTAAAGTTTTTCAAGTTCAGTATTATGTTCCGCCCTTTTTGAGAATCCAGCTGTAATTTCGTTTCCTTGAGGTTTTTTGGATCTACGATGAAACTCAAATTCGGCTTCCGGGTGATTGTAAAATGGTACAAAAAATGGTAATTGACCTGGACGACTTTCTTTTGTCCTTTCCAATCCATTTTTCTGTCCAGAACTCCCGCCTGGAAGTATTTGAGTATTTCGATCGATGAGATTTGCGGTCGGTTGTTGGTATTTTTTATTGTTGTTCAAAGCTGATTTACGCTGCGAAGAAAATTGCTGAGGAAAATCGCGTATATGGTTTTTCACAAGGTGATTACTACCCTCTATTTCCTCTTGGGGATACTTTTCCTGTATTCCGATTGGGACTTTGGAGAACGCATTTTTTGCGATATTCAAGTTCGATGTTCCCTCCGTCGTGACTTTCGGCACGGCGACAGAAGTCGTCTGTTTCAACATTTTTTCACCATTGTTGGGGGTTTCTGTGGATCCAGAAATTACATACGAAATCACCGTGTCGCTGATTTCGGAGCCAATTGTACTATACGTAGTGGTCGTGGTATCAAAAATTTCATCAGTTTTTATATCAGACGATTTTTCCATCAGATTTGTTTCCAGAGTGGTTATAGAATTCTCCATTGAACCTTGTGACGTTGATTCAAGGTTGAAATCTTTCGTTCCTTTTGGAAGAAACTTTGTGGGTGTAGAATCGAAGTCTTCGATCACCGTGGAAGTACCGATCGTATATGAAAAATCTAGTTCATCTATTTTTGGTATGCTAACATCTAGTTCATCCTCGTCGCTCACAATCGGTTTCGTTGGTTTGATCGTCGTACCAAAATTTTCAGACGATCTATCAAATGCCGCGGTGGTTGCAATCTGCTCGTCATTATTTTTTTGAAAGTTTGTCGTAATCGTTGTTTTAGTTTTGGGTTCTTCATTTATCGAGGTCGTGTCTATTTCAGAATTATCGGTAAAAGAATATGTGGTACTTTCTGCATTAGGAAACTTAGCTTTTACGTAAAAATTCGTGGTGTCGTTATTATAATTGCCAGCCGAGCTTTTTTTCACCGAATTCCCCGATGTGGTGATCGAGTTACGATCGAGCGAGGCGGAAGTCTCAACTGTGGTTAATTTCTCGTTTTTTTCACCCCCTAAAAGCACCTCCGTGGAACGAGGAATCCGTTGTCCAGTGCTTTGCGTGCTAAGCGAAAGTGTTTTTTTGTTATTTTCATCATTTTCACTGTCTCTCGTTTCGGACGTGGTCTAAAGGAAATGAATAATGCTACATTATAGCTCCAGTTCAGAAGAAAAAGTTCTTGAATAGTTGTCTTGAAAAAACTGGACTTACTAGACCGTTTCCTGAATTATTTCTTGAAGAATTTTGTACCTCGTCATACGCGAGCATAAGAAGTTTACAAAGCGTGAGAAGTTTTGATTTAATTTCAGAATCTGGGGTTAAATGATCGTGAAGATTAATGAGCCTTTTCCAGTCAACCGGAAATATACCAAAAGGTGTTTTTTGAAAATCGTTTTCTTGATTGATTGCAGCATTGGAAACGGACAGGGTGTTAAATTCCGTTATTTCCGGTGTGGTGAACCGCTGCAAGTAATTTTCCAAATCCGCAATTTGAGGCGGCACGCATACATCGTTGATTATTGTTGCTGAGACCACAATATTGTCATCATCATTGTGAAAATTATAAGACACGTCAAGAATATTTCATATTTCCTTTTTATGAATATGAAAAAAAAAATTGGAATTCATGCAATAATTATATTAAAGAAAATAGCTCACCTGAATCTAGAGATTTCACATTTACGAGAAATGAAAAAATTATGAGAATCAACAAATTACACATCACGTTTTCAAAATTATCGAGTGATTATACTTTCGTTTTCTTTTTTTCTTTTTTTTAAACACTTGTTTTTTGGAAAGAAAATTACGCAATTGTCAACTACGCGTACGGTATCACAAAATAAAAAACGAATCTTTGAAATAATCTATACGATCACCGATATTTCAACCGTCCAACAAGAAAAAACCGTGATAAAAAGTGAGGAAAAATAAAAACGCAAAGCCGGTTCCACGGGATCAGAGTTACTGACTCGTTATGATCCAGATATAATGTGAGGTGAGATCGACGTAGAAACCGTTGTAAGAATTTGCAAACTCAGTTTAATATCTTACTGCTCATATGTCCGAGTATACTTGTTTTATTTTCGCACGTGTCTTTCCTGCGCATACTCTTTTTTTTTACTTTGTATCCAATTTCCCGTTCTTTTTCCCTGCAACGATTCGAGTTGCGTGAACGATTGGAGTTACGTGAACGATTGGAAAAAAATATCACCCCCTTTTTTGAACAGTAAATCATATCGTAATACATAACAATAAATATGTTCATACAACAATTTTTTATTTCTTGTACATATGATATATTTGGGTAATTTATATATATATGAATGTTGGTATATATCATCACGGTGATGTCTAGATTTTTGGTGTATTACATCGCGCGGTTGTTGTAGTTTGTATAGAATTTTTTTTTCTCCAACTTTTTGGGGGCAGAGGGGTATTTATATATAAAATTTATACATATATATATGTGGGTAGGTATTACATAACTATATATACATATATAGTTGAATAATTAATTACAAAGTAGCTACATACATATTTATAATCGCTGCAGGATATCGACCAATATATCATCGCTTTTTCCACGTCATCATCGTCATCATAATTATCGATCATTAACATGGGTAAATATATATACACATATGTATTTGTACCTAAATTGCGTCCGCACCGCGCTAAATATTTTATGTGTGTAACCGTCCAATTATTTATTACAACCGTCCAATTAACAGACTATCCGAAGAATGAAAATGAAAAAATCCGTAACAGCAACTGGAACGAGGTAAGCAGAAAAGAAGAAATTGAAACCTGTCGATATTCAATTGAAAAACATAAAATAAAATACTTTTCACGTGAATTTTGTGAAGCAAAAATAGAGAGAAATATTTTTTACCAGCGGTGCACTCGCAATCGGAATGAAAGATTCATATTTTTTTTTTTTCTAACTTTCTTCTTTTTTCTTCACTTTTTCAATTTCATGTAATATACATGTGCATAGAAATTTGATAGACACCATACGTACATATATTTTACATAATGTTCCTTACCATAAAACGCTGAGCGGGATCTCTTGTTTTATTAAAATAATAATTTTTTTTCTTTTTTTTTCCATTTCTTCCGCATATTTTTTTTGCATATAAAATAATAATAACAACAACGACGTTAATAATAATGATAACAATAACAACATGGGCAAGTATATTTACAACACGTTTTATAATACGAGTATTCTGTTTTGGAGAAAAAAAACTAAAAAATTCAAACCAAATTAATTGTTTTAATTAGGAAATGATTTCGCGATAATATAACATTTTATTTTTAAAAATAATATTTTTTTCGTGATAAATGATTTGTAAAACGCAAATTATTTGAATGAAGAGTTTTGTGCTCTGTATTAAAATTATATTAACTACAATGAATTACTTGTATAAGATAATTTTGGTGACAGGTGTGGTTTCCAATTAATATTAAATAAATGTATCATTTCTATCTTTTCATAGTTTATATACATAATCACGTATTTAAGAGGGTGGTTCCGATGTAAAAAACAAATAATTCAAGTCACCCTGTTTCTTATTTATTTCTTCCATTTTTTCCAAAAACCTTGCACGATCGTTTATTTTAAAAATAACTTCCACATATGATTATTGAAACGATTTCATCTTTATACTTCCTAATTTACTATACCTATGCATATGGATGTATGGGTATAGGTATTAGATATTTATCCATAATGTAAATTCACGTATGCGTGATGTTTTATTTTTGTTGGTTTTATCTTCTTCCTTCTTGAACAGCATAAATTTATGATAATTATTCAATTATTAACATACATAGGTATATTAATGCATACCATTATTTGTTAGGATAAATTTATCTTCTTTAATCATTATTGAATATAATTATATATTAAACTTATTTGTTTCTTATTTGTTTGTGTCTTGCAACCCTGAGTCTACGATTCTACCATCACGGCAGCGTTTAAATCTGGGATTGTCGCGAATTATTGTGAAAAAAAATTTCATACGAAACAAAAAAGGATTACTAAAATCTGTTCTTGGAAAATTTATCAAGCTTCTTTTTTTGTTTCTAAATAAAAAAAATTCTCAGTGCTTACCAAAATATTTCGCGTAGCGTGCAAATAAAATTCGTTGACTATAAAAATATATTTGGTGGGGGGGAATTAATTACCTACGCATTCACCCAGATTTGTTACTCCGCCGTGATTTTGAACAGCCATAAGTTAGTTGGTTTTTTTTTTTTTTTCTTAATCACAATAATTACCATCGCAATGACAACTTGTCATCGATATCGTAACGCTAAACCAGAAAGGGACAACGAAAAGAAATTATAATTGTGATAGTAATAATAATTATGTATACCTTATTGATGATGAAAAAAAAATCTTTGCCGGTGTTATTAAATTATTTGCATCGTTACGATCGCTCCACATTTTTTTTTTTTTTTTTTGCGTAATAAGTCGTATCTCATAACAATAATCATAACAATAATAATAATAATGATAATGGTAATAATGACAATAACGCTTATAATAATAGTAATAATTAAAATTAAAGTAATTACAATAACTAATAAGATCCCTGAATGTTATTTTTCTACTTTTAGTGACAGCATCAGCAGCGGCGGTCACAGCGGTATTTGAAGGAACAGAAAAAATTGAATGAAAACTTGAAATCATTATTATTGTGATTATTGTTCATTATTAATATACGTATATGCATTTTTTTGTTCACTTAAAAATGTTTTATCACTTTTTCTTCTTTCACGCGATGTAATATTCATGTACACACGATGTGTTGTGTATGATTAATAATTTTTAACTTTGTTGATCACCGTCGGATCATTAATAATAATAACGAATTTTTGTGGTGATAATCAATAATATGTAAGACATTGATTTACGTACTTATACAACTTAATAATGTGTATTTCACATGTAAAATAGACTAAGAGCGTAGGATCTTAAAACTAGTCTTCGTAGGACTTCGTTACGATGCGATTTTCTCTTGTTTCTTATTATTCACAGTTTTTTATGAATCCTACCATCATGATTATTGTTGTTGTTGTTGTTGTTGTTGTTGTTGTTGTTGTTGTTGTTATGATTATTACTATTCTTTAATAATTTTACATTCGTAAACATATAGTGTAAAGTTTAGCGTACATGTGTATATATGTATATGGAACATATTGCCGACTTATTTCCACCGTGGTCATTCGACCGTTAATTATTATTACATATGTATATGTATGTATATAATTGAAACGATTTGCTAATTTTAGTTAGTTTACTTTTGTATTAACAGAATCATCGTATTTGAGTTTATTTACTCCATATTACCAACCTCTACTTCATATGTGATCATTGATTACGTACTTAATTATTCACTTATTTATTAAATTACTTACTTACTGGTAATTCGCTTTTCTTTGTACAATACATCGTCATCATTATCATCATTATTATTAGTACTTCCTAATGTATAGATAAGAAAAAAAAAAAAATTTACACGCATTCGTTTCACATCGTTTTATGATTCACCTAGATTTCATCGTTTTTTCTTAAGTTACCAATAAGCGTTGTCGCAACGCCGAAAAAAAAAACAATTCTCATTTTTCTTTGCATTCTACGTTTTGTTTTGTTTGGACCGATTTCTTCTTCTCACATTTTCTAGACCTTTAATCTCTTACTTTCTAGTTTTCGCTTTTTTTTTTGATCATTTTTTTAAACTTTTCTTCTCTAAACTCTATATACAGTTGGAAAATATCACACTACTATACTTATTCGTTCGTTATTATTATGGGTATTCACAGTTCGATTCTCGAAATCGCATAAATAATTCCATCAAATTATCATATCGACGTAAAAATACGTTATTCTTTATCTCACTATTTTTCTTCTTTCCTCCTCATTGTTTTCATCATATTTTATTTATTAACTTTTAACCCGTGAGGATATTTCACCCCGCTGACTTATAAAGTCGCGGGTAGTGACGACTACATTCCGACTTCTCAAATCTCTGGGTATTAGAACTTAAGCTCCTCGGATCAATGGGTATTTTGGCGTTACTATAAAATAGGACTCATGTCCAGATATATAACACTACCTCAATTCATACCCAGCCTATACTTCGAAAACGACTCGCTACCACTCGAAAAACGGATAGCCTTGATGAGAAAAAAAAAATATTCTTTTTTACGATTGTCGTAACACTATACGACTCTTAAAAATAAAAATTAAGAAAATACTTATTAAAGGAAACTAAAATTCAATATCTATCTATGATAAAATAAAAGGTTATTTTTTTCAAATTGATAAAATTCTAAATTATTATATCAAGTCCCGCTGATAAACCTATACTTCGTCTTTGTGTGACGAATTATAACGAGCCGATTCAAAGATATTGTTAGTCATTGTGACGATTTTAGCGGAGCAGCAATACGGTGAGAAAAGAGGGACTAAGAGTTTCATCGATAACAAGCTGCCTCGAGCATTTCGACGAATAGTTTATTCATGGGTACTTTTCCCGTCCTGTAAACACTGGTCCAAAATTTTCTCACTATACCATCGGCTTGCCTGAGACTCGGAAGGACTAGGAACATACTTTGCGTAGAACGAATTGCCTGGCCAGGTCTCACAGCGGCGACACAGTCTGAAAGAGAGTTTAATATTCCATCTCGAAAACGAACCAAAGATTGGGGCTCGTCTAATCTTGCGTCACTGTTAACCAGTACCAACGCTTTCAGTACGTAAAATTCTTCTCTGGATAAACTAAGCCGTTGGAGTCTTTCGACGATCTGTATACACTGAAAAAAAAACAACAACAAAAAATTGAAACGGTACGTGAGAAAACGTCATTTGATAAAACTGAAAATTTGTTGTCCACTTCTTTTTTATTCACGTTTACTTACATGGGCGTAAAGTTCGACGCAGTGACACTCTCTGGCAATTCTTTCATCCAGAGTAAAGTCCTGAGCAAATCTTAGCTTTCCACAATTAGGTACGCTCCTCCATGCCAAACTAAAGGTTAAAATTTCAGCCCACGTACTCTGGAGCAAACGCATTTGATCGTTTAACGCTAATCCGCTAAAACCAGGTATTTGCTTTGCCCAGCCTGAAAATATATGTAAATAATACTTGTAAATTACCAACGAAGGAAAAAGAACAAATACATTTGAAAATTTCGCAACTTTACCTATGATACCGACAAGCTCTCGATCGTATAGATCCGAGAGTTGTCCTAGGACGCGTTGATCAGTATCCAAAGTTAGAGAGGGGCTTGAAGCTTGCAGCATATCCGGTTCGCAGGTAATAAGAGCTTCCACCAATTTGTTATCTGTAACCAGAGATGACATAATTTTTAATAAAAAGATGTCTGGAATTATTCTCCGGTAAGCTGTGAAATGGATTTATACGAAACTTTCAACTAATTATCGTGAAAAAAAAGACTCGAATGTTTTTTGAGGAAAAAAGAAAATCAATTGAATACATAATTTGTATTAATTTACTCACTTGTTTCCGCAGATACAACTGCTGATCCGACGTTAGCTTGAAATATTTTCATACCATTGCGATAAATACTTGATACAAGAAGTGATGTTGCAGAATAAAGAGTGAAAATTTATCGATATATATTAGAGTGACAAAAATTCCATATTTTTCAATTACCTTCAAGTTTGATGCTAGCCATCATGGCATATGGTTCGGTAGATCTCCTATACTTTTGCCTTCCTCCCCTAACTCTGTCAAGCCTGACACCTTCTTTGAGCATTCCTTGTCTGAGGCACTTTTGAAATCTACAAGCCTGGCAGGCCTTCCTTCTCCTTTTATTTATCTCGCACTCCCCATTAGCTGGACAAGTGTACTCGATATTTCCTGTAAAATTACTCGCTACTTCATCAAATTAATCGAGGTCTTTCATCGAGTGAAAAGCTTTGTATGGATGAATTACAAAAGAATTTTTTCATCGTTTTTATTAAGGAATGATCAAATTTTTAAGTCAAATCCATGAATTATTAAATGTACCTTGTATCGTCCTTTTGAAAAAGGCTTTACAAGCTTCACACGATGCAACACCGTAATGAAATCCACTAGCGACGTCACCACAGACGAGACAAAGTCTCCGCGGCAGCATGTCCTCTTCTTTGATGCCTCCCTGTAGGGTGTTGAGAAGATTTAATGTGAATGAATAAATAACAATAAGGCTACATGCATATACAATTAACAAGAACATTAGGTAGAGTTATATCATCATACACAGAGAATATATGAAAGTGTCTTGGGGCTCAATTAATTAGCCCGCACATTAGCAAACCCAAAATCACCTGCCACATACTGATGACACTATACAAAGATAAATTATGTGCATTTCATCCCACTCAAAATTGAACAACTGCTTTACTATAATATAAACTTGCATGATGTAAGAATGTGAATATATGACTAGAAAAGAATCCGAGTGTGTAGAATGTTATAGGAAACTTCAATACAGAATTAATTAAAAATACAGGCAGATGCACATTCCTGCATTTTTCTACAACTACAATCAAGGAGTATTGTGAAAATTAAATCCAAATATAAACTATATGCCAATTCAGGGGACCTATAGAATATATAAAAAAATATTGCATCGATTGTGGAGCAGCGTGGGTGGTCGTTTTATCAAACCAAGGCTATCCCAGTAGTCGCCAATGTCGCTATAAATTTTTTAAGCAACCTAGAAATATACGTATTATATATACGTATACGTATGTAGTACATGTGCATCCTAATTGTGAAATACTCGTCGTCGCGTTACGTAGTTACGTCACATAAAATATATATAACGATGGATCATTATTTCGCGTTGTTTTATAATCCATATTACAGGAACTGAATAAAAGTGGAATTTGAATAAAAAACTTTTGTTTTTTTTCTAAAATCTTTCCTCAAACAAATATGTACTATATATTCATGATAGTTTAAACATCGAACGAGTCTAAAATAATAATATTCATAAATCGTAAAAGAGTGCAGAGGGAATAGCATTATTTCTAACTTTTCAGCTGCCAAAATACTTTATAATCTATCGGGCGTGGCTCTTTTGGTGGTGGTGGCTACGGCTGTGCTGTTACAGGGTATAAAAGCAACTGCTATAACTAATCTGCACGCAAGGATCGTGAATCACAAAGAGTTTTATTTATTCTCTCTCCCTCTATTTCTCTCGGTCTGGTCTCGCGTCGCGAGAATTTTTTTTTATCTTTTTTTTTCACCTATTTCTTTTTGCTTTTTTCATCATCGTGACCATGAAATCCGCCGAAGAACTCAAGCGCGGTATAGAAAAGAGAAGAAAAATAAATAACCCGACTGTTCCGCAGTATTTATTAACTAATTTCTAATGTCTACGATAATTGGAGCATTATTTATTTTTTTTTTTTCTTTGTTTTTGGGAATTTCAATTACACACATATATGCGTATATGCGTATAATTAAACTTGTTTGCTAAGATACGTGTGGTACAAGGGTGAACCAAAAAAAGGATGGAAGCGTAGAAATATCAAAAGGAAAAAAGAAGGTCGTGAGTTTAATAGGAGTTGATTCGTTTTGGTTTGTACGTTTTTTCTTTTTCTTTTCTCTCTTCAGTTTTTTACCTCGGCCATTCCCATAGGTTGGGTTGTGGATGAACAGTGATGCCTCTCAGGACTCCCAGGACTCCCCCCTCCGCCCCCGTAATCAGGAATGTCGACCTGACCACATACCACCTTTTAAAATAATTAACAATATATTTTATTCCGATAGAATTTGAAATATACTATTTATAATTGTCTAAAAATATACATCATATTTTGCAAATCAATTTTATTTCTATGGATTCACATGATTATTTTTTATTGGTTAATATATTATGTATATGTGACTAAAATCAGGCGTTCGGGTACACAATACAGGCGAGGAACTATAGGAAAGTTTTTATTTCACGGAATAAATTAATAGATATAACTGCAATAATGTAAGAAAATTCAAAATCTTATAGTATAGATTTTGAGAAACATAAAAATATTAGGATAGATAAACAGAGAGAGAGAAAGAGAGAGAGAAAGAAACAGCTGGATGAGGAATTCATTAAAGATCTGACCGAGCCTTACGAAGAAAAAAAATTGAAAAAAAAAAAAAAAAAAACAACTCACTATAGGTCTGTAAACGGAATTGAATCGGCGGACCCCTAGGACTGTAAATTTTCTACTGGTAGGATTAATGGTGATATAAAATTATACCCACATCTTGATGGTGTAGGGTGGTTGTCGGTGAACAAACTTGATGATAATTTTGCGATGGGGTTGTCGGATTTTCCACTTCCTGTTTTATATTAGGTATAGTTCTGTTATTTCCGACCATTACTGTCGGTCCACCGTCACCACCTGACATCATAGATACCTGTAACAAGAGAAAACAAAAAAATATGTAATCAACAGAAAATATAAATCAATGATCATTTACGTTCACGATTAATTGCGTTATGAATTTTTCTTATTCCTCTTCTTCTCCTCCAATGTGAACTTCGTTTTATTCAAAGATTATAAAAAATTCTGAGAATCTCGAGTAGGCATGGTGAGCTTTATGAATGCCCGTTCAAGCGAGGCACATGCAACGACAATTCACAAAATTTTTCAGTCGCATCTCAAAAAATGAAAAAATAAAGAAAAAAATTATTGTCTGCAATTTTTTTTTTCCACCTCTCATTTCAAAAAATTGAAATAAAGAATCGTAAGAACCGAACAACAAATCCTTCTTCCTAATTCTTCTCATTGTCTTATGGTAGGGAACAAAAGAAGGAAGGAAGAAAACAAATTGAATGAATGAATGAATGAATGAATGAATGAATGAATAAATACTCTGAATAATTACTCTATAATTATTCCAACTTGTAATTTTCGTTTTCTCGATTATTTTCTTCTACATCACCATCACCATCATCATCATCATCATCATCATCATCGTCGTTATTATACTTATTATTATATTAGCAGCACTGGTAAAAGCAGCAGACGTTTTTCAGTTGTAAGAAATAAAGATTAAATGCACACAGAAACAACAGTAGCAGTAGCAGCATATGGCAGTGCTGCAGTATAGAATAGAATCGAAAGAAAAAAAAAAAGAAAAATGAAAAATAAATAACTAAATAAAAAAAGAATAACAGTTGTGCTTCAGAGCTTGCACGATTATATGTATATATTTGCGAGTCGAAAGCCTAAACTTAAACCGAGGACACATCCTTCTCGACGAAGAGCAAAACGATAACAAAAAAATTTGCGAAAGAGTTGCTGCTGCTGCCTGCGCTACATGCAGTTCATGGTCGTTAGTCGTTATATAGTACGTGCAGCAGCATATGCATGTGTTATATACTAAAGCGATTTCATTTTTCTTTCTTCTTCTTTATTTCGTTTTTTTTTTCTTTGTTCCTCCAACTGTTTATTTCAAGTGTTGAGACGCGACGATCTGTAGAGTATAATATACCAGAATATTATTTATAAGTCTATAATAATGTTTACGGAATAATAATTAACCAATCTCAAATATATACCCTCACATCCATTATGTACGTACAAAATGAAAAAAAAAATGAAAAAAATTCGAAATTCCATCGATTGATTATTATTCTGATGATGGTAAAAAAAAAAAGAAAATTGAATTGAAACGGATAATTAAAGATTAGTCAATTATGTCTTCATGTGATTTTTTAACCCCATCGCATTTGGATAAATTCCTGACAAATTATTCGATTCTTCATCAGAATTAGGGCTCGTATTTTAACATTCTACAAGATGGCGTGCCATAGAAAATTATAAGCTTCGGGGTCAAATTTTCCGATGATTTAGTTCGGCGAACTTGAACTTGACTTTTTCCTGTATATATAATATACCATGAGAAGAGACGACAGCGACGACGACCTCCGTACCACTTTATCGAAGGCCTCGACCATCCTGGACAAAATGTATAGCATATATAATATAATATAACGTGTGCGACACTGCGCCCGACGACGACGGAAACATCCGCGAAACTACAAACAACAGTAAGAAACGACTAAAAGTGAAACATACTTATGCGAATGCCAGTTTTTTTTTTTTTAAAACGAAGAAAAAAAAGAGAAGAAGAAATCCAAACTACGCGTTTCAACTTTCACAAACATATAATATATATTTTCCCGTATAGAGGTTGAACTTTTTTTGTTATATCTCGTCAGCTTCTAATTATCTTTGCGAAACATAAAGGGTGACATAGTAACGGAAAATATTTTTGAATTAGATTTAAAATGCGTAAATCCAACGACAGCCCCAGAAGATAATAAAAGAAAGGAAGAAGAAACCACGGTATACGATATATACAGGGTGTGTCAAAAGTTCCGGGACGGCATTATAACTCGGCGAGAATGCATTTTCGGGAAAAATGTTTCAGACAAATGTTTCAGGATCCTTTCCTGGCTATCTGATAGCGACCTTGGATTTGACCCTAATTATGACCTTGAAGGTCTTATCAAGGTCAAGATCATTTTTTCAAATGGGAACCCCCAATTTTTATCACGGATATCGAAAGAGCAGGAAATTTTACGTCGAAAAATGACCCCTACCATGACCTTGAGGGTCAAGTCAAGGTCAAAGACCACTTTGAATTTGAGAAAAATTTCCTCGTGGCGAATTCGATATGAACAAGCAAATTTTTGTCTGAGTAACTCTTGAGGGACATATCAAGATCAATAACATTTTTTTGAATGGGAACACCTAATTGTTATTGCGGATTTGCAAAGGGCAAAAAATTTTACATCAGAACCTGACAAAATCAAAGTGAAGGCATTTCATTAATGGAACTTATTTTAATAAGTGTTCAAATTGTATTCCTTCTACCTCTTGGAGTCGCTGAACCCGAATCTCGAGTCAGTTTGTACCATCGAGCCGACTGAAGGTCATTTTAAGGTCGAAGTCATTCATATCGAAGTCGCCACGAGGAAATTTTTCTGAAACTCAAAGTGGCCTTTGACCTTGACTCGACCCTCAAGGTCATGGTAGGGGTCATTTTTCGACGTAAAATTTCCTGCTCTTTCGATATCCGTGATAAAAATTGGGGGTTCCCATTTGAAAAAATGATCTTGACCTTGATAAGACCTTCAAGGTCATAATTAGGGTCAAATCCAAGGTCGCTATCAGATAGCCAGGAAAGGATCCTGAAACATTTGTCTGAAACATTTTTCCCGAAAATGCATTCTCGCCGAGTTATAATGCCGTCCCGGAACTTTTGACACACCCTGTATAGGTTCGTACATATTGTACTATTTATAATACCTGATCGAATTTTCCTTAAAAGTTTTTTTTTTTTTCGAAATTCGATCCTCAGCGACAGTGATAATGATAATGACAATGAATATAATCTTGTACATGGTGGAATATCATTAATGCGATTGCTAAAATATCGCGTTACTTTATACATAAATATAATCTCAATTTCAAAGGTCGTCAAAAAAAATGGGGGAAAAAAAACAACTAAATAAATAAATTCTACCTGCAAAAAGTGAGTTTAAAAAATGTCTTCGTATACCTCAAAAACCGAAAAATAATCTCTTTTTCGGTTTTTGATCCCCTAAATAAACTATAAAGACGACTTGCAGCCTCACCACCGGATGATCCGGATGAAGTCTGGTACGTGATTGGAATAATTTAAGTTGAAGGAAAGAAGAACGAATCCGAGTTGAATGAAAAGAAAAAGTAGAAAAAAAAAATTGAAATAAAAATAAAACATGCTATCTACATACTATCCCAAATTTGAGGTGGTCAAGAAGATTTATATAAGATGTGTCGATATCATAAATATATTTATATATACGTATGTGATAACATGCACCGCGGGGATCGATATCTTGTAATTTTTTTCATTTCATTTTTTTCATTTTTTACTTGTCATTTTTATCGTTTGCAATTTGATCGCGCAACTGTTAAGTTATCTCGTCTAAACATATACGTATAATGTACATACGTGTTACATAGGTATAAATGCGGATATATATGCGTATACAGGTAATATAATATAATATAAGCACGAGGAATAGGAAGAAGGGGGCGAGGGGGTGGAATAGCCGCAAAATTCGAAGACTCCTGGTTCGCTACCGGAGCAGCAACGCGAAATTTTGGAGGTTCTAATATAAGTACACATATCAATTTATCAGACAGACGATGCCTAACCTTACCCAACCCAACCGAATCCGAATCAACACATGCAGTCTCGCGTTATCTGTTGCCAGGCGCGATAATGTATCCAAAAAATAATAATTATAAATTGCACCAAATTACGTATGTGACATATTCATTAAGTATAACACATCATCGTACATTAGTCAATAAGAATCAGCACTCACAATAATCACAACAACAACAATAAAATTATTATTCTTTACATCATTTCGAGAAACCAAAAAAAGAGAAGTGTCTTTTAATTAAATTGAAAAAAAAAATTCATTAGCCAAATATAATTACATAATCATCGATAATTGATTTCTGAAGAATTAAATAAATAAGAATTAATATGTGAAATCAAATAAAAAAATTTATATACATAATTTCTACTTTAAATTATACATATATACGTGTATAAACCAAAATCCAAAGATATTTCTATGCGCGTTCGACGGAGAACGGTAAGAAAAATAAATAAATTAATGAATTCGAAAAGGTTGTTCAACTCATTTTCAGTTTGCGCAAGGATTATGTAATGTACATGAAGGAGAAATAAAAAAAAATCTATACGTATTTGCATTTAAGAAATATGAAAAGAAGAATTTTTTTGAGAATTTCTATATGTACGTATATGTTAAATGAAAAAAAAGTCCTCGATGATTACTTGTTAATATACATATACGATGTTCCGTTCTCAGATATATGTATAGCGTATTACATACTTTTTTTCAACGTGATCTCGGTCAGTGATCAAGGTTCCTTTTTAAATTTTTTTTTTTTGTCTTTTTCGGTTTTTTTCTCATGACAAAGCAAAAACAATGATTTATTTTCTGGGTGATATTCGTCAGGGAAAAGTTATAGATAAAATATTTCAATTCATTATACATGGCACTACAATGTTTTATCTGACAAAATATTTCGGGTGCTCGTCGACCCTGACCAACCCTACCCTAGCAACTATCCAAAACGAACGCCGCGGATCGATTTGTTGCGTGAGAGACTCGACGCGCACCATATAGTCACGTATATATGGGGCACTCCGCGCCAACCCGACAAGCCTCCGATCCTCACTATTTGTTTTTTCGACTCATATTTTTTTTACAATTGGCCCAACCCAGGAGAGTTGCGAAAAATTTTTTTACAGAATTTTTCCAACACCCGGGTTGTCTCAGTAATTTTTCAAAAAAAACCTCATTCAAGTCGAAAAAAAAATAGTGAGAATCGGAGGCTTGTCGATTTGGCGTGGAATGCTCCATATATAAATGTATGTATTAGACGTGGTATATAGTTTAGTATATAAAGACAAATAACACCCACACATAAATTAACTTACAATTTATATTATACCTGTTTAATGTAATAAATATGAAATATTTTCTTATATAAATATATACCAAATACATAAAGGTAAACGCATGTACAGCATATATGTACACAAGTGTCGGCGCGCCTATTATATGTACAATATAAAATTATGTACACATACATTTTTTTATGAATAATTCTTTTTCTGTTTTACTGTTTTTTTTTTGTTTTTTTTTAATTGCTGCACACGTCACGTGTACGTATATATTATAAATTAAACGTGATTCGATTGAATAATAAATCAAATATACGTATGATGTATAATATATCATTAAATATATAAATTATTTAAAACGAAATATCGTTTGCATCGAAGTAAATGTATATGAGTTTTTTTCTGTCGGCGCACAATTTTTACATCAGTGAGTAAGGTAAGGTATCCTAAAAATGTTTTAGCATTTAGTATCTAAATTTAAACCAACTGACGCGGCGCAGCGACATGTAGCGGCAGCAGATATGTGTACATAAAGTTAAATATGTGTGGGTGTAAGTTGATCGCACTTATACATATATTTGTATGTTTAACTGCCTAAATACATGAATTTTTAAACCGAACGCTCGCGGGTGTGCCGAGCGCAGTCGGAGATATATTTTACTTACGTTTAAACGTTAACAACCGAAACGCTTTACTTTTCTGATAACTTTCTTTTTTTCCTTCGTTTTTCTTTTCCTTTATCTTTACCTTTTTTTCTTCGCAAAATTTTTTTGCCATCGATCTCAAGCGCAATAACAGATATTCTCTCCGTACCGTCACGTCAGTCCGCAGCATCACGCTCGTACGTATGGTCCGATAATTTCTTTTTTTTTCCCATATTTTTTGCTCAACGACGTATACCGAAATCAACATCATTCCTCG
The DNA here is from genome assembly GCA_963932425.1 of Athalia cordata. Classification (NCBI taxonomy): domain Eukaryota; kingdom Metazoa; phylum Arthropoda; class Insecta; order Hymenoptera; family Athaliidae; genus Athalia; species Athalia cordata. The sequence goes on along the minus strand of OZ010626.1, from coordinate 28,316,471 downwards.
CCTTCACTTTTCTTCTTTTCTCTATCCTCCTGATTTCTATACGATTCTATATATATAGAAGAAGAAGCAGAACAAGAAGAAGAGAAAAAGAATGATACGTAATTAAAAAACAAAAACAACAAAAAGAACGCAGAACAAAATTAAATGAAAAAAAAAGAATAAATTGGAATGAAATGAAAATTAAATTTGAAAAAAAAAAAAAAGGAACCAACAAAAAAACACATCCAAGTATGTATCAGCAGCAATTCACGTGGCCTTGATGTGTCGTTGAGCGTTGTGGTAGGTCCGGGGAAGCGCGTCACCCCCACCCATTAATACAAACCGCGTCGTCGTCGTCGGCGTCGCCGATACGCCGAAATAATAATTGCAATCTGTTTTTGTTACAATTTTTTTTTCTTTTTTTTCTGCTCATATACCCACCTCGTTGTTCTTCTCTCTCTCCGACTCTCTCTCGCGCTCTCTTCACTCTTGTTACGCGATTTTCGCCCCTTTTCCCGCAACCCTACTTTCTTTTCTTCTCTTTTTTTTTTCTTCAGATAATGTAAACCAACGTCGACGACGATTGCCACAGTAATAATAATAATAATTACGATAACGATAACGCTTAAATTAATTTACAATATACATATACTGAACATATGTATATTTATTTTTAATAATAATAATAATAATAATGAAAGAAAATAATAATTGTTTAAAGATTTCCGAACTGTCGAACGCGTCTCAACGAATGCGAGAGGAATTACGAGGAGGAAAAAAAAGGGAATTTTTAAGAATTAAAAATAGAGAAGAAAAAAAAGATCAACAATAAATTGTTGCAACAATGATGATAAAATACTGTTTTTTCCGTGGTCTTCTTTTATTTTCCTCTCTCTCTCTCTCTCTTCTATCTTTTTCTCTTTTACTCAAGGAACTTGAGTAATAATAATATAATATCTTCGTCTGTACGGATTAAAACGTGATGTGTATAAGTATAGGTATATAATTTGGGAAATTTCGTACGAGTGTTTAATAATCAATTAGGTATAATAATTAGAATGAAAAAGAGAGAAAGAGCGAGATAAAAAACAAAAAAGAAATCCTTGAACTTCCAGGACGGTATTACGTTGTGAACCGTAATTTGCTTTTAATTTGCATACAAAATACGCGATGTACATAACAGACGTGTACGTATATACGTATAATGTACTGTGCGAAGTCAAAAGAAAAAGGAAAAAAAAAAAAAACTCGAAAATAAACTGAAAAGAAAAAAAAAAAGAAAGAATTCTACGGGATTTACAGTTTATAACAATCTTTTTACCGGCCATATTTTTACGCACGCATGTGCCAAATTCACTACACATACACGTATACCTATTATATACCCGGCGCAGTTAAATTGTCTAGTTTGTAAAAATATAACTTCGATTACGCAATAAACTAAGCAAATTTTTACACACATACTTATTTTGTTTTTAAGCAGCTCAAATTACACGTTATGTGAACAGTAGATAGGATTATTAATCAATTGATCTGAGAAAAAATATAAAAAAATTAAATAAAATAATATAAATTAGTCTATTAAAATAAGTGAAAGAAGAAGAAGAAGAAGAAAAAGAATGGCAAAGGTTTTTCTCAGTATAATTCGTATACTAAGATTTGTCCTATTTTGCCAATAATTCCCCCCCCCCACTTTTTAGACCTAGTAATTTTGTCGACATTCAATGAAAAAAAAAACTGTAAATTTTCCAATATCCGCATATGGGACGAAACATACATCAATAAATTGAAAAACGATGAATGAAAGAAAAAAAAAATTGAAAAAGAAAACTGTTACCTGATGCATAATCGGATTTTGAGACTGCAGACCTTTCGAAGATAAGAGGCCGAGGGACGAGCCTGTTTCATTATCAGAGAGAAGAAAAAAGGTGAATTTTTTTCTTTTTTTTTTTTTTGGTATGTAGTCACGTATACATCCTAATGTATGTATATACGTATGTAGGTGGTTTGGTGGCACTGCACATTGTATATGTGCATAATATATAGGCGTGGGCGTTTCAAGGCTCCGCCAAACTCCGTCACCTCCACTTTTATCATTATTATAATATCAGGAGAAGCAGAAGCGCATTGCTACCACCATCCACCATCCACCGACCCATCACCACCACCACCTATTTGTCTATATCTTTATTAACAACTACAGATGTGTCTTGTATAAAATTAATTAATGAAATCGCTGTGGCTTATGAGAGTCGCTGAAGAAGAAGAGGAAAGATACGATACGTCGAACACCGTCTATATAATATCAATCGTTCTTACGCCGACTCGAACGCGATCATATTAATTATAACGTAGCCTAGGTCAAGATGAGAGAAAATATATATAAAAAAAAAAAAATATTGAACAAGAAAATAAAACCAATTGAATGAAGAAATTGAGTATCAAAGAATACTACAAATCGTGCATGATTTATTCGCACCTGCACAATACACTCTTTCATTAAATATTATCGTGCTCAAAATTCATATACCTACATAGACGCTTTTTATTCCACGTTTACGTAACGGATTGTTTTTGGGGTCCTTCGAATATTATTTTCTACAGGACTTTATCGTATCATCTATATTGACATCATTTTTATTATTTAGTGAAGAATTAAAAAAAGAAAAAAAAAAAAATTAAAAATGTAACGAGTTTTGAATTATTTTGTACGTGCATCGGTTTTGTGTAAATTAATTTCAATTTTTTTTTGTTTAAAATTATGGTTCTTATTTTCAAACGGAATCGATCGGCAATAATGATATTCTACGATTATGATCATAATGACGATGACGATGATTCGAAGGTTGGCTGGAGAGGAGGAGCCGGAGACAGATCGTGAGCGCGAAATGATCAAGGTAGCTGGGCTTCGGTTGGGCAAAATATGTTTTAGAATTTCGTTATATACATTGTACAAGGTCAGGATCGTCGGCCCGCGGGTTTGTAGGTATACGTGTGTAGTACATGGTATATATGGTATGTATAATATGACGTCACCGACGTCTCGTGGCCTTAAACTTGACCCCCCTCACTCTTCCCTATCCGCCTCGCTCGACGCGTTGCGCGGTGTTCTCTCCTCCTCCTCCTCCTCACTCTTCGCCCGTCGCGTATTATTCCCTGCCCCTACGACGCCCGCGACGCCCGACAACGACGACGACTATACCTATATACACCGTCGAAAACCTTCGGGATCGCGCTTCTCTCCCCCCCCCCCCCCCCCCCTTCGCCCCGTCGGCGAACCGCTTTTTAGTTCCACCACACCTTCGACACAAATGCCGCGCCGACGCATTTAAAACCTTACGATATAAACTAACATACCTTCCTCCTCTCATCTCGATCCCTCCCCCTCTCCCCATCCCCCATCCACTGGCCAAAGTACCGCGAGAAAGAAAAAAAAAAAATCTCGCTAAAACACAATCGCTACGAAACGAAACAAAATCAAATGAATCGAAACTTAACGTGGTAAGATGGGTAAGAGGCGTCGCGACGCCCGCGCCGATGTTGTCCTGCCTCAACTTTATAGACTTTAGATACGCGGATCGCTTTTGCTTTTCAACTTTCATCTCTATTTTTACCCTCGCTCGTTCCTCCCGCCTCGCCATTTTATCTTCAAATCTTTTTTTCTCAATCGTCATCTTCGTTATCTCCTATATATTTAAAACTCTCGTTATTTTTGATTATGACGTTGATACGAATACCTACTCTTTTTTCTGGCCTGCGTTTGTTTTTTTGTATCTTCTCATTTTCACTTGTGAGAAGCTGACGAAAAGGAGAAAAGAAAAAAAATTGAGAATGAAAATTAACGACAGTGACAAGTACCTGTTAAACGTAGTATACCCAAACATACGCCTGGCGAGGTTGATTCTGACTCTGAGTTCTTCCGTTCTGCATAGAAAAAATGAGTCAGAATCAATCTCACCGGGTGTACATGCGTTACACCGAAACGGTAGGGGTCGGAAATACAGAAGAAAAACGAAAAGAAAAAGACAGAAAAAGACCATATTAATCCATTGGAATGGTACGAAGTTAAGTTCAGGGTTACGCATTGTAACACTTATACATAATGCAATGCAGTGTCTGTTTTGCTGCACAAGTTCCGACATCGCATACATACGTCTGCCACTCATATACCTATAATGCATAGCTATATTCCTATAGATTTACATACATATGTATAATAGCCAAGTTACTCCTCACGTGTAATGTGGATAAATGTAAATATACACACGTGCCTATAGCCACATGTAACGCATAATTATTTAATAGTTACACACGTATGTCAATGAAATATTCACCTATATATATATATATATATATATATATATATGTGTGTATCAGATTACCCTACTGCAATTTTACAATACATGTGTGCACTCGGCACGCATATACATAGAGACCGACGTTTTCCACGTGGCTGCATAATGTAGAGACTGCACGAGTTTGAGGTTTTGCATGAAAAATAATGATAATAACAACGATATATGTAGTATATAGGTATACTTAATACATGCAAATTAGCTATGTAATCTCCAGTGTAATAAATGAATGTATTACATAATGGATAATATACATATATAGTTATGAGTATATATACATATATCGATTATTGGAATGGAAATAGAAAATATGGAAGCTTCTGTCATCGCATGTAATGTATGTACACTGTAGGTAGTACCTTCTTTTTCTACCTCTCAGGTGTTAATATATCGTACACGTACAATGGGACAGATGTGTATTAAAATGTGAAGAAAAAAAAAGAGACTGAGAGAGAGAAGCTTATAACAACATTCCGTAATCACAAATTGCATAATATACGAGTAAGATATGTATTGAGGTAAATAAAAACATCCTTTACACATATTATTTATATACGTGATCGAGTCAGTTGTACGTCCAATAATAAAAAAAAAAATTACAAGAACATTAAAAAAAAAAAAAAAAAAAAAAAACGAATGAGTGAGTGAAAAAAAAGCAAAAACCAATCTCTTCGGAGGCGATATAATTACCGTACATATGTATTTGTGTACGTACTTTTTTTTTTTTCTTTTTTCATGCATTCGGAATGACCCTTTTTCGTATACTTCTGTACCACGTATCGGAGTTCCGTACGTGTTAGTTAATTATTTATTTATTTTTGTTCAATTTGTTTCATTTCATTTTTTGCAAATTTTAATACGACATATCGCGCTTTGTAGAAAATAAAAGAGGAAAAACGACGAACACGAACAGAAGTAGGAACAAACGAGTATGTATATTAAGTATACGTATATAATGTTAATGAACGAATACGTTCATATATGTATAATGGTATGTACTGATGTAGATACAATAAAAGTTAATGGAAATAATAATTAAATTAAGACGTGACGTAATCTAAAAAAATAGTATTATATGCATTTAAACCGAGCAGTGGGTGGGTTATTTGTTTCTTTGTTCATCGATCAAAGTGTACAAAATAAAAAACGAAAAAAAATAGGTGCACAAATAGACGAATATCGATTCGGATGGTATCATAAGAATTGATTGAAATAATCGAATGTCTATTTGTATCGAATCTGTTAGGTGAATGATTTGGAAAAAAAGAAAAAAAAATTCATCGTAAAAAAATAGTTAAAACAAATAATAAATAAATTAAATTAATTAGAAATAAAAAATGGGCGCTGTAAGTACGTTCCATACCTTGAAATTAGCAGCATCGTCGGAAATGTTACAATCATTCAAAATCTTCGGGAAAATCAATTGAAAGAAATTATAACAATAAAAAAAAATAAATAATTGAATGAAAATTGTCATTATCATTATTATTATTATTTTATTCGTTACATACCACGTCGTACATCCATGCGTCCATCGTGGTATCGCAAATTGTTCCTCCGGGGTACATTTAATGTAAAGTTATTCGAATAATATAAGTCAGTTACACTGTAACAATTAATTCATTGATCTGTTTCTTTTCGTTTCTTTCTCTTTTTCTTTTACTGAATTATACTTTCTCACGGTTTTTTAATTGAGTTAAAAGTTTATTTTTAATGTTTTAATAAATTTTTTTTTTTTTTTTTTATTATTTATATACGTACTTTGTATCTATTTTTATTTATTATTTGATTTTTTGTTTTTTGTTTCTCAGGGATGTATTTATTACACATAGATTATTTTGCCACGAGTGATTTATATTCAATATTATTATTATTATTATTATTATTATTATTATTATTATTATTATTATTATTGTTATTGTTGTTGTTGTTGTTGTTGTAAAAATGATCTGATTTATTCAAATTTACTAATTAATTATTATATTCAATAAGTCGTTCAACGACGTGTTATGTACGTATGTTATATAGGATATAAGTATATACATATATAAATGTGATGATAATAAATTGTTGTAAACAAATGTTTATTAATTATTTTCATTAATTTTTGTTTGTTTAAGTGTATATTAATTGATCAATAGCAATAATGAGGTAGATTCGTATTGCAGCAGTGATAGTAGTAGTAGTAGTAGTATTGGTAGTGGTAGTAGTATTGAAAAAAAATAAAATAAACAGAAGAGAAAATGTTTCAAAAACCAAATAATATTATTAACAATTTTCGATACATCGTGAGCGTCTTCATAATAATGTTTTATGCACACACATAAAAAACAACAGCAGCAACAACAGAACACCTTCACACATATTTTTTATTATTTTGTCAAAAATCAACGATCACCGATTATTTATTGTTGATTATTATTGTTGTCGTTGTTTTCGTTGTTAATTCAACGATCGTTTCCGTATGTATTTGAAAGAGTTTTTTTTTTTTTTCTTCTTTTTTAATTAAAACTTTATTATCATTAGAACGTTCGAGGAGACAGACTTAATTGGTTATAATTTTTGTTAATGTTTGGTCGTGTTTATATTTCTTTTATGTTTTTTTTTGTTATTGTTTTTAATGCAAACAAACAAAACGACGAATGACAATTGTGCGGGGAAGATGCGATGATTTTTAAACCGGAGCTATTCGCGAATAACGCGTATTATTTCCTCCTCTTTATATATATATATGTGTACATGTATTATATACTATATCATATAGAATATATTCGTATATATGTATATGTATGTAATAATAATAGTAACGATAATAAGTAGTGGTAACGAACGGCACGGCGGGCCGATCTCGACTAGAGTTGACTACTGCAGTGTGTGTTGTGCGGTTCCGGAGTTTCGCGAGACTCTGTTCACTGTTGCCTCCTAACAAAATTTGAGCAGCTTTTGCAGCAGCAGCAGCTAGGCGGCCAGGCGGCCGGGCGGCCGGCTTTGAGAACCGCGACGCCTGACGCAGCGACGCAGCAACTACCTCTGACAGTGGGTACATACAGTACGTATGTACCTACGTAGTACTACAATCGACGAATCGGATACTTGGTCATTTTCAACATTACCCTCAAATGATTAAACTATACTATGTCACGATCAAACTCGCCTCGTTTACTTATACCTAAATGTGCCCAGCGCGACGCCTTTAGAATTCCAAGGTATACTTCTTCATTGATACATCACCGCGCACGGCATGCGCTTGCATTAACTTTTTCTTTTTCTTTTTCTTAATTCGGTACGTAACCGAACACAGAAGTGCCTGATAGAAACGATGAATTTTTTCTCATTCTTTTCATATCAATTTTCATCAGCACGGACTGAACCGTATCAACATTTTTTGATCAGATATTTTACAACTTTTATTATCGAATCGTATTATTTATGTGTGTTAAAATATGTTTGCTATTTTGTTGTTTTTTTTTAACAACTTTTTTTGCTTTACTCATATAAATTCGTAGAATCTCGATAAAATAAAAATAAAATAATTAAAGGAAGACCTGAAGCAGAATCTTAGATTTATATACACACCTTTACTCACTATATAGTGTAAGTATATGTGTATAGGTTTAAAATAAATCAATAAACGAATGACCAGTAATTAAGTTTTCGCTTATCCGTTTATACATATGTATCGCACACATATATATTATATGTTTAAAGACCTATTCTATTTTGTACATATGTAAAATTAAGGATCTAGCTAAGCCGGTCAGATTTGATACGATACATTACACATATATAAAATATATGTAGTAGCTATCGAAATCCTACCCATTAAAATAATTTTAACACCGTCAAAAATTAGAGGAAAAACAAAAAAAAAAAAACAAGCAGCGAATCACCTTGGGTTTTCAAAATTCGTGCCCCTCCAATTGATACGTACGTGTAAAACAAAAGAGATAATATGGACGTTTCACGTGATTATGACGATTTAAGGTCATATACGGGTCATGGACAAAATCTGTATTAGATATGTAGCGTGCAAAAATAATGAGAAAAAAAAATATATGTACATATGTACAGAGAAGGGAAGTAAGGGTTAAAAAATGTTTCGTGAAAATATGTCTATCTGAAAGATAGAAAAAAAAGTAACTTGCAGACGAAGATGTTCGTTAATTTTATAAAATTAATAAATACATATGTATAAATATAAAAAAAAAAGTATATGTATGTACTGCATACAAAAATTCAGGGTCGACATCGTCGTGTTTCATCGACCGCTATCTACATGTGAAAAAAAAAATCCATATATGTACGTACATATGTATGTACGAATTCGTTTTTTTTTCTTCTTTTTTCAACACACCCACAGGACGCATCCGCGAATGTTTTTTGATAATGAAAAAAGAAAACAAGTGAACGGAGAGACGAGTGCATATGACTAGCTTCATACCGTACATATACTACGAAGAAGAAAGAGAGAGTGATTGTGATAGGGGAGTGTTGTAAAGGGAAGAGGATGAGGAGGAGGGAAAAGAGGGAATACAAGCGAGGGCGGCGAGCGAAAATTGGGGGATGTGAAGAGGAGAGGGAGGAAGGGAAAAAGGGGCGATGAGGGGAACCGGCGGAGGCGATGGCGGTGGCCTTGAACTTGACTGCCGCCGTTTTTGCGCACAGCCGTCGTCGTCCGCCCAAAACAACAGCCCAATGGCGTCGGAATGAAATTTATAGTAATATTATGGGGATTATGATTAAAATTACAACGATCGTAGTGTTTATAACTTTTTCAATTAGTACAAAATCAGTTACATTGCAATAACTCTGAAAAACCGTGCATAAAACAAAAAAAACAACAGGAAAAGTGAGGATATTTTCATCAAACAACACATGCTCGTATCACCGTATAGGATATAAAGATTCAAAGGAAAAAAAAACAAAAGAGTACCAGTGAAATGGAAATCAGCAATATAGTTAAAATGATAATTATACCATACTCCATGTGATAAAGGAGGAAAAAAACTATACTTTTATGACGTAAAAGAAGGACGAGTATAATAATGATGAATACAACAGAAACCGGTAGCATACGAAATTACTATACAAGTTTCAATATGATCTAAAAATAGTGACAACGTTTACGTACATACCAAACATGAATAAATGATTATCGCGTACATATGTACAATTCAATTAAATACGAAAAAAAAACGGTCTTTCCTTATTTGATATTTTATTTTTTCCTCCATTCTTGTCTTCCTTTGGAATTCGTACGCCAAGAAAAGAAAAATTAAAGAATGGATTCGAACTGCGTGTGATAATATCATCAATCGAAGCAAATCTTTCGTTTTTTTTTTAATTGTTTTTTCGAATGTTTAGAATTCTTGTTATCTGTTTTTTGAGCGGCCTCGACGGGGGAGGGAAGGAGTCCGCAGTGCAGGCACTTTTTAAATTCTGCAGTATGTGGCTAAGGTTGTCAGACTTGAAATTCTACGCCTTTGCGTCTATGGCTCCATCCGGCACAGCCAGAGTTGAGGTAGGCAGACTATATAACAGCCTGGTCGATATCACGCTCTCACTTTCGTATGCCATGCCACCGGGCACCGGCAATACATACCTCTATATATATTATATGTACGAATAGATGTACATATATATTTATATATAATATATGTATAATACATCACCGCGTATGTATTACATAGAAACTTTGATAATATAGTACATATAAATATGTATGAGTAGATGTATTGTATATATATGTATATGAATGGTGACGCGCGCGACAAACCACGCACAATACATATCTACTTACTTAGAATACATCCATAAAATATCTTCGATAATCTCTGGACTCGAACGATCAATTATGTCTATTTAAAAAAAAAAAAAAATTTCATACATATATATGCGTATGTAAATCCCCTTCAAGATGGTTAAATTGTACCGCGTACTCACACGTATATGGTACAGGAAGAAAATATGGAAATGAACAAGTTTTTTTCTTTTTCATTTCGATTTTGTACATATTCTTTAAGAAAAAATTTCATTCTTAATAATTGCACGCAATAGAAGCACGAGTTTGATAGATTAAACGTAAAAAAGAAAAAAGATATACATATATAATCAAAAGAAAGAGCGGAAGGGGGGCAAAAAGTAATATGGCGATATTAAGGTGGGCCCACATCCGCTAACTAACACACGATCGTATTACGTATACACAAATCTAATCTCAACAAAACTGACCTATCACAACTCGGATGTAATAAAAAAACCGTGAACGAAAAAAAAAAAATTCTCCGAATCAACAAAAATTACTGCTGCTGCAAGGTGAAATTTTTTTTTAAACAACGTTATTTTTTTTTTTTTTTTTCAACAATTCTTTTTTGGTCGGTTACCTCAGGGGCATCGCCGCCGCGTAGATATTTCGTTTATATGTGTAAAAAGACTGAATAACTGACCTCGGTAATACCTAAACATAGATGTATGTAGATGTAAATGTATTTCGCGAGACGTACGTATATATATACATATTTATAACTAAATTGGCAAGCAAACGAAAAAATATAAGAGAAAAAAGAATAAAAAAAGAATAAAAAAAAAAAGATATATATATATAAAATATATATAAAACGATTGTCGAATGAATGTATTATCATGTACATTTTTTTTTATGTATACATAAGTCTGCAAGTCTCTGCAACGCTGGGTGTTACGTTGTACAAATATTTGAATTTTTATCCCTACCCTATCCAAGTTTATGATCGTATGATCAATTCTTTCCGTTGAAGTCAGAATAAAAAAGATGTAGAAGAAAAAACGAAATTTTTTAATCTAAACGAATTTAATGATAAAACGAAAAGTCAGAAAAAAAATTAAAACAAATATACGAGTGGCGCGAGAGATCACGCGTATACCAAGCATTCGCCCAAGCAACCCAGAATTCTGATCTATTTTAAAAACTATGCTAGGTAAAAAAAAAAAAAAAAAGGAAAACATTAACGATAGAAAGATAAGAAATGGTGCCAGTTATTAAGAAATGGGATAACAATATTAGTAATATGGTTCGAATACAAATAAATTTTGAAAGCACTGGCATATGTTGGACGCTGCATAATATCCGATGAAAGTGAAATAGCGTCGCAAAAATAGCATATTATAAAAATATTTCGCAGCAAGAATAATTTCTTATCTTTTATAAGATGGTGTGTAAACAGATTACGAGAATGGTTGTTTTTTATCTACTACATACATATATGTGTATAAATATATATACACTCAGTCTCGAATCGAATTCGCTGTAAGTAAAATTTTAACCAGATAAAAATCGGCTTTTTATCGAACTGAAATATTACTTTTTTTCTATTTATACTATATATAACGTCACAGCCTTGAACAATTTAATTAACGAGATATTAGTGTTTTTGTTATTTATTACTTTCTTTTTATTTTTTTGCTGATCAAGTTTAATAAACAAAGACGAATTAAAAGAATGCAAATTTTGTTCTATTGATAAGGATAATATAGTCGTCGCGTCGCGATGATGAGCGGAAATAATTATAATACAAGAGAGAGACAGTCGATAGTCCAGTTTTTTTTTTCCTTCCTAAGGTATATTTAAAAATCAGTACATGCATACATAGGTATGCGATATTATCACTATTCTGAGTCGATCATTCTACGATGACGAATTTAGAGAATAACAATGTGATAGGTCAGTTCGGGGCTTACGATTAGATTATCAAGTACAGAGTTCAATTATAGGTAACAAATTGTGAATACAATTATTTGAAATAAAATAATCAAATAACTTGTCACCCATTGAAACTCTTGATAAATGAATCACCCTGTATATGTGTACAATACGTGTATGGATGTATTTTAGAAAGTTCCGAATATTCAATTGATTATTCAGCGTAGCTGTTTTGGGGTTTTTTTAGAAAGTGATTTGTAAAATCAAGCTACGCAGTTTGTTATAACGTTTTCGTTAGTGAAAATTTATAGATGTGTTGAAAAGCGCGCTACGGCACACACGGGCAGATATGAGATTAGTTCAGGTTATGTTATGCTAGGTTAGGGTTAGGTTGGTACCTGACCCATCTTAACAATTTTTCAGTAGCGTACATTTAGCGCTATCGGGATTTGTGTCGTAAAAATCACGATGTATTCACGTCATTAGCGAACGATGCAGAGAAGGGAAAATCTTTTTTAGTTCCTCAAAGAACAGAAAGAATATAGAAATAGCGACCAAATAAGAAAAAAATAAAAGGCTATAATTTTGGAACGGCAAGGCCGGGCCGGGTGATTTAAGAACTTATATTTATAGCGATAGTGCGAAGAATTGAGGAAAATTAGAGGATATTAGCATCGAATTTTCCTTTTCGTTTACAACGATCAGTCGTCAGTTGTTATCATTCGCCACGTGCTATGGATTTGATAGTTGATTTGATAAGGACACGAAAACAACGTGGTTCTAAACGACGCTAATTATGATTTTGGCATTGCAGGTAGCTAATGATCATAACAAATATATTCAATGCGACTTGTTCAAATGCTTTGCAAACTGTGGCTCTATGTACTTAAAAAAGAGAAATTAGGTACCTGCGAATTGTTAACAAAGATGGTGGCCCAAAGTGAATACATACATAAGAATGGTATTGGCAGTTTGGTTATACTGTTTGGCACTGGTGTTTCGTCATCAAGTATGGTACATCCTAATCATAATTAACTGTTAACGTATTAAAATTTGTATGTTTATCACTCACCTCGTCATGTGGCTAACGCGTTTAAACCCTTGGGATTGGTCGTAGCGGTTATTTTCTTCACTGAAATATCGAAATTTATTGGAGTTATGACTGAACAAAACCACGGGTAACACTCTTCAGCTCGTCTTAGCAGAACACCAGTGGTGTAAAAATTATTTTTACGGTGCTCGTGGCGCCATCGATTGTTAAATTAATATAATGTAAAACGTTCTTTGCGGGGCAAACTGGAAGCAGCATAAAATTTCGGCAGGGCTACGAAGCTCAAAATTCCCTAGACTTTGTTAAGACTAACAGCTGAGTTATGTAACAAAATGGCAGCCGCTTGGGAGCTTCAGCATTACCCGGTAGCGTAACACTTAAATATGGGAACCGAGACTCTTCAAAATGTAGTACAACATTGTTTAGATTCGCATGCTTTGACAGTGCATAATTTTTACACCATCATATAAAACCCCTGTCTTTTTTTTGTATTGATCCTGAAAGCGAACATACCCACCACCTGTTGACCACTGAAAAATTTCATATCCGCCGCAACTGGGTCTACGGGAATTTGAGGGTTGTCGGAAAAAATTTAAATGTTCTTTTTTGTAAATAGTGAAACGTAGTATTCGACGCGATTATGATATGGCAATTTTGTACATAAACAGGCAACACGCACGTTTATTGATAGAATCTATCTATCGGTACTACTAACTAAAAACAATTACTTAAATATAATTAATATAAGACGACCCTGTAACTCAAATCTTCAGGATCTGTACAGCGATTTTGTCCTTAAGTGACGCTTTACCGTTTTCTTTGGAAGGAGTCATTGCGACCTTTATTCTTGCAAAACATCCCTTTGACAGTCTCTCCGGATTCATAGCCAAGCAGTCGTAAGCGTTGTTGCAAAAATATCGCAAGCTCGATGGCAGTATTAAAATGTGTGGCTGTTGACTTAGGAAAGCATAATTTTCCCACAGATCTGCATCCAGGCTTACTTCCTTCGCAGGTGGTATCAATGGATAAAAACATTTCTGCGCCAGAATGTGCGATGCTAGCCGTGTCAGTCTGTCGAGCTTTGTAGAGTTGCTAAATTTGGGAATAGAAAGAAAAAAGAAGCATATTATTCAGAATCAAACATTTTGAAAGGTAGACGGAACAACTACTTACAAACTAATCTCTTCCCGTCCTAAGTGCATCATCGAGTCGACCGAGGTTGTACCTATTATCAGTCCATCGATATCGATCATACATGGATCAGGCATTACATGAAGATTTGAATGTCTCTCCTTAAGCACAAACTCTGGTGTAGGGTAAACTGAGTGGTGGTGAACGTCACGATATGAAGCAACCAGAATCACTTGGGTAGATGTACTGAAAATAAGGCACAAATATATCTTCGAAAGTCAACAAATATTTTCTAAGCCCTTACCTTTCCAGCTTGTTCATAATTTTTCTGATGCACTGTTCAAAGAAATCATCAAATGTGACGGAAATTTCGCAATTTTGAATCTCCTGGTGATCACATTCGACAAATGGTCCAATCAAGATAAGTACGTGCGGTTCATTTTTCACAACATAATCGATGAGGTCCATCAGTGGCTGGTAATTGAGATCATCAGAGCGCGTAAAAGGTCCTGCTGCTACGACAATCTGAAGGTCTTTATTAGAGGATACTTCAGGAATCGGAGAAGGAGGTGGTAGGCACTCGGAAGTCAAACTTTTAACAATAAGGGAAGTCCCTGTGGGATTAACGCCCTTGATAGAGACAATTTGTCCTGGAAATATGGAATACTGCTCGAGTTGGCTCAGATTTAGTTTCATCATTGTACCAGATGAAAGCTCCCTGGATCCTTGCAATAAAATAGACGCGCTGTTGAGCTTGTTATCATCAGCATCACAACATATTCTACCATAAGTCTGTATCTGGTATTGGCACCTAGAATATGAAGGGGTTATATCCAAGTCGACTTCATCGGCCTTATTTTTCGCCTTACACATCCAGACTCCCATCTCTTCACAGACTAAATCTAACGCCTCAGCTTTCTCTATTAGCTTTTCGTACATGTAAATAGCCCTCGGAGGTACATGAGGTTGCTGTTCAAGTTTTTTAACGCTCACTTTTTGTTTGTCTCCGTTACACCAGGAGCTTGGTTCGTCGCCATATTTTAAAAGAATTTTACTATAGCTCCCCGGAGTAGATGGTTGGCGGCTGGGAGTGGTCCTGCATGAATGTAAAATGAGGTAATGGAGACAGGATTTTTCGTGAAGACAAGATCCTATTTCTTTTCTGAGGATATTCTAGAAGTTTTTGCATTATCGTTTGGAAGCTAAAATAAATAATTAATTAGTGGATAATGGGCCTCACGTTTTTGGGGAGAAACTGCCAGGTGCAAAGGGGCTGTCAATGGCTCGTATCTTGATTTCAGTAATGTCCGAGTCGTTCTCCGGGCTCCTCAGCCGTTTAGCCTGTTTGAAACAAGGAAAATAATAAAAAGGACAAGAGACTACGAAAAACAGGCTATTATCGTGAATATTTCATATCATGGGTTCTTCGTACAACGGTGCTGCTTAAAATATTCGAGGGAAAAGATTTATTTTCCCACCTTTCTAAGAGGCTGCCGTAGACGAGTGTGTATCTAGTCACGATTTCAGATATAATCACGTGTACCAAATCCATACTCGTCTATGGAAATTCCTCTCGCTATGATACGTTTAAGTAATACAATAAGTATCAGAAACCTCTACAAAAAAGACTAAACGAGTCCCAAGAGAAACTTTACAAGAATTCTACGCCTTGCTGTTCCACTGATAATGATTGTGTACTGATTGTAAGTAAATTAATTCATATTTCTTCTTATCTGAAAACGTGGGTGGCTTAGAAATGCAATGTTGTAGC
Organism: Athalia cordata; assembly: GCA_963932425.1. Taxonomy (NCBI): domain Eukaryota; kingdom Metazoa; phylum Arthropoda; class Insecta; order Hymenoptera; family Athaliidae; genus Athalia; species Athalia cordata. Next base: position 28,300,506 of record OZ010626.1, on the reverse strand, counting down.
AGACGTTATTCCGGTGCGATGCTTTTCTAATCGTGCTTAATGAGTGTGGATCTAGTCACAAGTTCAAATTACTGTGCACTAGACCAGCACTCACTCAGTACAGTCAGAACTCAAAAATCTTCTTAAATATCGTCAATTACTTTTAAAATTCTCATGTACTTGAATGAATAATGAATAATTTAGTTGATACTTTTCCAAACAAAATGTGGACTGTATAATTGCGGTAAGTAATAATTTCGGTTTTCATCCCACCCAAATCGAATTTACAAATGATTATGACAGAGTTAAATTATTCACACGCAAAGAATAACTCTCTAACATTTGTTAAACACGAGAAAAATCTTCGATATAAATTCAAAGTAAATATTTATGGTCGATTGGAAGTTGGAGATGACATAAAATATGAAGAGTTAAGACTGCATCAAAGGCAGTAACAACCAGTAGCAGCAGTACCAGCAGCTAAAGGTTAACAGCGGTTAAACCGAGACATTTATTACGCATTGTTTCAATCAATTTCAACCATTTCATCTCGTTCTTCATCTTCATCTTCTTTTTCTTCTTCTTTACAGACTCCGAGGGATATTCCTCACGCAAAATCTAAATCGTCAAACCGTTCATCTGTCTAGATCTAAGATATCTACATGTCTTACATACATACCGACATACAATTATTGTCAACTTTACAAAATCATTTTAGCGACTACATACATACAATTGCCACAATTTTACTTTTCCTATTTCTTTTTTTCTTACTTTTCAATGTGATCGGTATAAATTATAACTTACAAGAAAACGATTGTGGTTTTGAGAGAAGTGTACAAAGAACAAGAGAACAAAACTTATAAAAGTAAAAATTCTGTGGTGATGATCATTTGCTGACAACGCGAAATTTTTCCCATTAATCGCTCTCTCCAAAGAAAAAGTTCTTTATAATATACGCATGTATATACAAACATGTATATGTTTATGTATATACTTTCTGTAATAGCGATTCTCCCCGGAGTACGTAGATAAGTGTACATATATCTATACATATATATAAATCGTTCTTTCATGGCATGCTTAGTCTGCAGTATAAGAATATATCGGGCATGTATATAAACTGCAGAGATGCATATGATGAATACATGCATAGAAACACACAACGAAAGAACGAACGAACGAACAAACGAACTAACTGAACTGAACTGAACTGAACTGAACACCCGCCCCGCCTTTGAGAGAGGAGCCCCTCTCTTTTTACACATATATGTGTGTATATATACATATCTATATATACATATGTATACACGTATTATTATAGTCTACTGCTGTTGCTGCTGTTGTTGCTGGTGGTGCACAACCGACACATACAAATGACCGAGGATCACGAACTACATGAAGAAAGAGGACGAAACCGTGGGAAATGCCGTTGAACTTTTACCAGTTTTATGCTCGTGTTTCGCGCCCGGAGAAACCACCCTACCAAATATATACCCTTCTTCACATACATAGGTATATATTCTATCGAAACTGATGGCTACCGCTGCACGCTCCGATAATTCAGATGCACGGACATATAATACACAGAAACGTATACCATTATTATATTGATTTTATTCCCCAATTGGATAACATATATCCTGCACACAAAGCCCATTATTTATTGTTCGAGTCGAGTGCCGAAGGGCTGAATAGTCGAGAAATAAGGGGCCAATATTATAATGGGGGTGGTGATGGCGGCGCGGCGGAGAGAGGGAAAGATAATGTAAACGGAGAGTCGGTCAATTGCACTTAATTGGCCTATATGCTCGGTTATTATATAGAATGAACTAACGTGTTGTATTTCTTTCGTTATATGTCTTTCTTCTTCTTTTTTATTTTTCAAGGTATATACTTATACGTATCTACATCGCAGCGAGGGTGTGCTCTCAATGGCTATGGTGTTTGTAGGCGAAGCTGGAACAAGACGGAGAAAAAGGAAGAAAGAGAAAGATTTTAACGGTCGCCATTTTAACGGTCGTCAAAAAATTGCGAACAAGCTTCTGATGTAATAAAGCCGTACACATATAGTATATAGGGGTTTGATTTTGGTTGAAATTTGAGTACGTAAATATATAGAATACCAGGATAAGGAGACAAAGGAATCGGTTGACATATGATCTTTTATATAAATATATAGATGGGGAGATTATTAACAGTTCGTTGGATTTGCAGGCGAACCGAGAATTATGTGATGTGTACGGACTCAAGACGAAACGAAGAATTTTGCCGTATCCGTTATTGAATCAGAAATGACTTTGTTAGGACAAGAAAAAAATATTAAAAAATGAAAAACCGTCCAGAGTTTTTACAATAAAAGAGAAAGTTCGCGTTTGAACCTCGAGATACAATAATTTAAAACAGGGCTTTTGTAATATGACGATCAACAGGAAATACAAAATAACATAGTAAACCTGAAAAGAGAACAATTGTTAATCATATTGTACACCGCTGACCGAAATGATTCAATAAATTGCTATGTTCAAGTTCGTGAAAATGTTATTAAACCTTTTTTATTCATCTTTGCACGGTAAAAACGTACAGTAAAAATGTACGGATGTGTACTGTGCGCGGGATTATAGAAATAAATCGATAAAATTTGCAATTTTTTAACGTATATTCTAACCGTTATATAAGCCAATAGAAGTTTCACGGAGATTAAGGTAGGTAAGTATCTATAAATACTAATAAAGTAATCGCATAATCTGCAAAACAACTAAATTTATATAATATTTGTAAGTGCAGATTCGGCCAAGATCGGATTAACGGTTCACATCTATTTCATCCCTCCTCTACTAAATTTCCCACTCTTTCTCTTTTTCCTTCTTTAATGGAGGCAAATATATACAAGTATTAATACGTGGCATTGGTTGATGAATTAAAATACTCACATAGTGAGAAATATGAACAAAAAGAAGATTAGAAAGAAAAATTACTATCTCAAGTATAACGGATCGTTCAATATGATTTTTAGATCTCACGCAGTCGAGAAAACAAAGGAAAAGCAGACCCGATTGGTCATCCAGCTTGAAAGAATATCAGCAAGAACACTTCGGAATTTGTTAGTCACAATTGATGATGTGCAATGTCGGTTGAAAATCGATTCTTGGAATAATTTCTTTCCTCTACCTACATAAGCAATCCGTACAGAAAATATCACAGCACAAGAAATGCCGGTCTACATATTAATAAAAAGAACGAACGTTTCAATAATAATAATTCGAATCTGAATTCTGGACACGAAGGTTAATCGTAACGGTAAAAACTAAAAACAGAAAAAGAATAAATTAGAAGTATAAAAGAAAAAAAAAATGAAGACGAAGACTTTCGAAGCAAAAGCACCAAAGCGAATCGAAGTGACGCTCCTGACTCCCGGCGTCGCGGCGTCGGTCTTCAACGTCTAAAATATTTCGAACTGAACGTTGAAACAGCAGCAGCAGCAGCAACAGGTAGTTCGATCGCTATGTGAACGGTGACGCAACATTGGCAAACACGTTTACGAACTTTGTGTAGAATATATCGTATACGTATGTATATTAAGTTTTAAATATTGAGTTTAAAACAGATGAACACTTGGCGTCGGTTATGTCGCTCTTTTTTCTCTTTCTTTTTGGTTTAAGGATTAAAATAGTACTTTATCAGATACATTAATAAGAAAATGTGTATAAAAACCGAACGGTATGAGAAAATAATCTGCACGGCACAAAACTTCGTTCACTATAAAATATCGAATAATCAAGACCTCGGGATATGGATAGCCGAGGAGCGTCGCCGAGGAGAACGATTATGGCGGACGCGTCCTTGAAAACTGAAATTATTCCCTTTGAAAGAAATCTGGACGGCTAGGTTGCCTCTCTGGCATAAGCCAGCAGCAGCAGCCAGCAGCCCCGAGAAGTGGCGGTGGGGATTTTGTTGGAGGCATAGGCCAGGGCAGGCCAGAAACTAAGCGGAATCGAGCAGAGAGTGAGAGAGAAAGAGAAGAAAATAAAATAAGAGAGAGAGAGAGACCCTGAGGAGGTATATATCCCCGCTGCTTTTCTTTGTGATGGAACAAACACGCAGAGAACTCAAGAAACCCAAGAGACCATAGTAGAAAATATGGGTGGGGATAATGGCGGCAATCTACCTGGAGAGTTGGAGATTTTTGTGGCGGGAAACAACGGCTCCTTACTCACCCTCCCCCTCGACCAGGTCGTCTGACTACAGACCCTGCATCGGGCTCATCGGATATTCGGACTAAAACCACCTGTCTCTGATCAGCGTTAGGCCACTTCCAAAATTTAAGTCAACTAGAATTAGGTTGTTGGGGCCAGAATGAATCGAAACATTGACAATGAGATGTTTCGTATTCAAAGCCAATATTCTTTCTTTTACTTCATATTCGGATTCAATGAAACATATGACCGTCGATTACGATAACTAGAAACTGAGGAGTGAAGAAAAAGAGAGCAAGATTTATCAGGTTTGATGTATATTAATATTCGCGGAAGGGGTCTTCGCATATGTATATGAGAACCGCGATCGTTACACATTAAATGAAAGAGATAATACGGAGCAGATGGAAGAACAATAAATAGATCAGGATGATGAACCACTCGAGTTAATCTTTTTTTTTCTTCTTCTTTTCTCTCTCAATTTCAAATAATGTAATAGTATAAGTTCGTATTATTTCGGGCATGAAATAATCAGCCAGTCAACATCCACTGCCACAACCACAACCGCATCACGATCACCACTACATATTAAACTCTCTCTTTTCACTGATTTGGATATAATACGTGTATAAATAACGGATGGATGGATGAATAGATGGATAGATGGATGCATTGATGTCGTAACGTTACGTAGGAACGCGGAATATGAAAGTATAATATACGTTGTTATACTACGTTGGCCTGCACAACGATTTGAATTGTAATATGTATGATCAGAAAGAAGAGTAGGATGATGCCGCTTACGCACAACCGGCGGCCATCAACTTGACTGGCTTCACTTCACGGCTCGGTTATACGCGAACCATGAGCTACCATACCCTGCGGTACCAATACACATACCAAGTTCGAGCATCACCGCACTACCACTACAAATATCAACTTCCATCCACCTCTAGACCCGACAGTATGTAGGCACAAAGGAGGCACGACAGTGTTGCCAATGTTATAAAACGTGTAAAACGCCGCTGACCGTAGCATGGATACAGTAGCGTATTAATCCTAGGGCACTGATGGCAGTCCAAGCATCATCATTAAATTTATTAGAGAACCGGAAAATAACTTTCAAGTCTAACCAAATGACGCTTCAAACATGAGTGATTGAATGTCCAATCGATCAGAACGATGCATAAAGCTTTTCGTGGCAGTCTTGTTCATCAATTGCCTTCGCAAGTCATTCGAACAACATTCTTGCGTTCATTCAATTCAATGTCACGAATCCCAATAAAAATGCCAAGCCGTGGTCAGTGTAAACGCGAAATAAACTGTGGCATCATGAAAAATCTACCATATACTTTTTCAGAATGCATAGTACCTCAACAGAAATAAATAAAGTCTTATCTTCGTTTATCATTATTTTTTTACCCTGCGTTTTAGTGTACATTGCAGCAATGGAGATCCACAGCTGATTTCACGTTTATTGATGGTTGTAAAAGAAACCGGTTGACATAAAATGTAAGCCTCTATGGTGTACCTGGGTAAAGGGTGCTCTACCGATGCATGATGCTACGAATGCTAGGATTTGCTACGACTTGTTTCATATTTTGGTTTGAACGTAAGTTTGATACGTACAAAAAAAAAAGTGATAAATCGAATTTCTATGAAGATTTAATTCGGCAACCCCATTCGAGTTCTGCTAAATCTTCTACCAACTCTCATGAAAGTTTTGAAAACTTGTACACATGTGTGCACAAGTAGTATTTTAACTGAACTTGAACCACCGACTTCTAGAAAAACCTCTAGACGAATTTCTAGTTACGCTCCTAAGGTACAAAGTATACATACATAGCATAGGTAGGTAGGTGAATATGTAACTCGAACGCGAAGTTATCTTTCCCATGGGACAAATGCAAACACGTATCGCACACATATACTGTATTTATAAGTATGGACTTGTGCATAACGTGTAAACTGCAAATCTTATACATTGCACGGTGTTCACGATGTTATGCATTATGTGCAATACACTACGTATAGTCTTGGCATATAACGAAGCAAGTACTCCGACGGAATTTCTGCAGATTACGGTGTATTGTTTTCGTCTAGTTCTCGACGCGATCTGCTTACCTGATCGACGCGTTTGTTTATCAAAATTCAAAAATCGACTGCACGTACAATTAAGACCTGTATTTCATATATACGTATGCGGTCGTTTTCTTTGTGTTGTACACGGATTTTTATGCACGGAAGTCTTTTCATTGACACATTAGTTAGAAATAATTGGTATGGAGAAGATGTGACCCGATATTTGAATTTTGAAAAATTCTTGTAAAACTCTCAAAAACTTGTATCATTTTCCCGGCAAGTTTCAAGTTTTATAAATTAGGTTTGGCAACCGCGCAACAGCAGAAGTTCGAACCGCCTGCCTGCATCACGGAGAAGAGACTTTCATGGAAAAGGGGAAGTAAAGGGGGATGAGAGGAGAAAAGAGAAGGGAAGCGGAAGGGAGAGGAATAAGAGAGGACAGGGGATAGCCGAATAGCGACAAAAACGTGGGGAGAGAAGCTATGGAGGGAGGTGACGAACAGAGAGGAGAGAGGTCGGTGGTTTTCCAAATCCCGAAAACCTTCCCCCCCCGGATGAGTGTAACATGCAATCCAACAGGAAATTCAATTGTATGCATCGGTGCGTTATTTGCATCGTTTCTAGCAGTGAAAAATTAGGTGTAAAACCTAGTCTAGGAGTGATCCTCCAATTTTAAAAGTACTCCAAAATATAGTATCCTCAAAATTTCAATTGCAATGTAATACTCGCAAAATCCCTCGAATATATTGAGCAAATAATATGTCACTGATAAAAATAATTATCATAATAAGACAGATGTCTACCAACACGCGAGCTGCCGCAGTATCTGTTTCGTTTTTTTTCATATGATAATAATGCAGAAAACTTGTCTACTATAGTTCATAAAGGTGTATGTAAAGAAAGAATAGAGTAGAAGCATGATGGACGCCAAATGAGGGGAGGGTGAATCACAGAATGAATCCTGATGCCTTTATAATAACAGGCTGTAGAAATATTGACCTAATGTTAAGAGCCCATCATACTTCTATCTTTCTCGCCAGATTCATCATCGAGATATGGAAAGGTAAGACTAACATTCTTAGATTATAAATGCAAACAGATTCGGATGAAATAAAATAGTTTAGAATCAACTCACTTTTGGTGTAGTCGGTGTCTTTCCACCATAGAGTTCAAGGATGTTGCTATCTTCGCTGCTGTTAAAAAGTAGTTAAGGATCTCAATAATGCAAAATAGTCTGGTGCTTCGTCAAAAATGACAAAATAATCACTCGAGGACCTGGTTTGAATGGTGCATAGAATAAAACTGTACTCAGAAGGATACTTGGAATTTTTCACAGACTGAGAATTGAACACGGCTATTTTGGGCAAATTATTGTCTTTCTTTCTGGATGGAGTTGAAATAATGGAGTGTTCTTTTTTCAATTCTTTTCTCTCCATTTGTGACAAATACTCTGTCGTAGGACCATTTCCCTGGCAGTGAGAGACGCTGTACGCCATCCATGTTTCCACAATAGCTTCTTCATCTAGATTGTAAGTGTCGCAGAGATCGAGGCCTGAAATGTTTTCATAAGATTTGAAATATAATAAAGTAAATAATTGAATAATTTAAAAAAATAATATCAATGACCTGGAGATATACGAGGAGATGACGTGATGTAGTTATATTGATATTATCATGTCACAGAGTCGTGCTCAGGATTAGAAAATATACGTGCTAGAGCGATAGCCGAGTGTATGTGTATCTACCACATCATCTATACGCATGGACAAGATACCGTTGAGCGGCTTTTTTCTAACCCCAAATCATGCCGGAACTGTCGAACGACGACCGCAGAATCGTAGATTTAGATTATGATTGCAACGTCAATACTAATCACGGGTCAAGTTATGAATAAATTGAAGGGCTGAGTTTTTTTCAATCAAGTACTTACATTTGTCCAAAGCTGCCTCGTCCGTTACCGTGACGCCGAACAAAGAGAAATGTTCTCTCAACGCTTCCTTCAACACCATCTTGTATTCTTATGACGTCTTCTATTCACTCTGCTCTCTTAACGCGTCAAGATTTTCCCGCCAATTTTGCTGATGATCGCCTCTCTTGCTAGAGCCCGAACACTTCAATATCACTTTCACTCATCGTTGGACTACTTTAATGTATAATTACTAACCACCCGATTGCTATGGAGTAACAAACGTCATCCCAGCGTAAATTCGATCTATTTTATAGAATATAATTATCGCACGAAACCTAAAAGATTACTCCACACTAACCACGCCAAAAGTCACGACGCCATTTTGTACCCTAACGACTGATGCGGCTATTCAAAGACAGTGCTGCCAACTTGATAAAAGAAATAAGTATATCGAAGCAAACTCAACGGGTCGACTGCAACGCTCAACGGTTTCTGGACCGAGTTTGAACTACGCGGCAGCACCTCTTTATCTCAGGGCTAAAAGGAGAACCGATTTAATGAATTATAAATGATTGTTTAAATTTATTTAATTACAATGAGACATACTTTAATACAATCGCTCTCAGACCTTAATCGCAACTCCTACCACGGATTGGTAAGAATTCTTTACTCAAGGTATCCTCATAGCCAATAATAAAAAATTTTCAGTATCAACATACAAGCCTATAGGAGATATATCTCCCTGCAGTTTCTGAAGGCCTAATAATCTTGACGACTTGTCCTCTCTTCAGTCCAAAATACCGAGCGACTGGATCTCCGGCCTGTATTCTCATGAGCATATTCTCCTTTAGTTTGTATCTTTGTAGTAGTTCTTGCTTTTCTTCAGGCGTCATTACGACGTGTTCTGGAACGAGTTCGTGCTCCGTGATGTTGATCAGTAATTCCGATTCAAGAAACTGTTCCAATATATACTTTGGAGCCATATCTACCAACGACTGTTTAGCCGATGGCGTCATGCCTTGCTGTACAACTATCGTTGCCCTATAAGAGTTATTAGAAAACTTGGGCTGGTTGTGTAATATGAAACTTCATTTATGTTTAGTTACCTGTGAATTTTTTCTTCCTGCATTCTCTGACAGTACGTCTTAATGGTTTTTATGCCAATCTTAGGCTCGTCCGGAAAAAAGACAAAGAGTTGGTCCGTAGGATCATCATTGTGAGCAACAAGAACTATGAGATCGCTTCTTGCTGGTCTTTTTTCGCTTGGTTTATCTCCGAACTGTTCCTTGAATTGTTCCAAAGTTTGATCCAACTCGTCCTGCGTGACAAGATAACCTCTGTCGTGACACAACTGCATTACCGTTTTTCTTATTCTCCATAACTTGTAGGTCTCCGCCTCGTCATCCATAGCGATTACTGATTTTCACACTCACGTAATGCAGTATTTGATTGACTAATCGATGATTAGAAATCAAGTTATACAGAATCTGGGATAGAAAACGTCAGAAACTGAACGTAAGACGTGACAACGACGAGGGACTGCTATCCATGCTGCTACCACAATATAGAATATTGTTATACTAATATTCTCTATACTGTGCTGCTACCTACACACCAAGCTTGCGATCACTGAGAACTGAGACCATTGAAGATTCGATATTCGATGTGCTTGACGATCGAGATATCGAATGCGTCGGAACAATTAAGGCGCCGGATTTCAAGAACACTGATGAACTTCCGAATCAAAGAAAACAAAACGGTTCTTTCATACATATTATGGACTTATATTTATTTCAGAGGATCTCTCAGCTCCCCAAGAATATGGGGTATACGTTTCAAAAGATCTTCGGCACTGAGCTCGAAATCTGAATCGAGCCACTCTTCCTTTAACTTGTACAAAACTTTTCCCATTAGTTTTCCTTCCTCAACATGCTGCTTGATCATCCCTCCATTCAGAGGAAATCTGGGAGGTTGCCATTTAGAGAATTCCTCAAGTAATTCAAGGTTACCTCTATATCTGAGAAGTTCGCAAACGAATTCTTGGGACCCGTAAGTTTTCCCTTTAGGCATTAGAACCAGATGTTGGTAGGGTTTCAGGGGCTTCTCGCATAGTTTGTCTTCTCTGTGTCGAACAATAAAAAGCGCAACATCTCTGTCAAATGCAGATAGCTTTAATCTGCCGTGAAGTTTCATAACCTGTTCTTGATCTTTCAGCAATGCTGTGATCAGACTAATTGGGCGTAGTTTTATTTTTTTATCTAATGCTCTCTGATAAACTTTGTCAAAAGCTTCGATGTCTGGGTTCTGGGGTAGTCCGATGTAGGTGCCTAATCCGCAGTTGATCATCGTCTTCAATAAATCACTGGCGAATTTTCCCTCCATAATCTTATGCCACTCCTTCCATATTCTTTCACCAGCAATTCTTTCCAATCCGTCAACATTTTTAGCTATGGCTTTGAGGGTGGTTGGATCATGGGATTCTGGCTGCTCAGCTATTCTTCCATAAAATCTAAAGTACCTGAGTATTCTGAGATAATCTTCTTGAATTCTTACTTCTGCATTACCGACAAAAGCAATTCTTCTTTTCTTGAGATCTTCATAACCATAGAAATAATCGTAAACGGTTCCATCTAGCCCAAGAAACATCGAATTTACAGTAAGATCCCTTCTATTAGCATCGAGTTTCCAGTCCTTGGTGAATTCTACTTCAGCATGTCTTCCGTTGGTGAGAACATCAATCCTAAGTGTGGTGATTTCAAAATTTTCTGAGTCATTTATCCTTGGTGTTATAGTCCCATGTTTCTCTCCTTTCATGTTGATCAACCTGACATCTTCCTTTGTGAACATTTCTTTCATTTCATCTGGGGTGGCAGTGGTTGCAAAGTCTAGATCCTTTGGCTGGATCCCCATTAGAATATCTCTAACCGCTCCCCCAGCGATTCTAATCTCGTAATTATACTTTTCAAATAGTTTAGATAGCGTATCTAATTCTGGAGTAAAAATCGAATGAAACTCAGGTGTATCCAGTTTCATAATAGCAGGATCTGGCCGCGATACAATCTCCGGTTCACCCTCCATTCTTAATTTTCTCCACTGATCAATAGAGTAACTTCGCACCACCTGCAAAGATTCCAGCAAGGAAGACTACACTTGAATAATTGCTTGAAAAAGCGATCGAATTTGACGTCGTCAAGGTTTCGTCATTGTAAAATTAAAATAACGTGACATAATCTCAGGATACAAGTCATCAGGAATTAAACACATGGAATAAAAATTAATAATTCACTTACACGAGTGGATGAACGTCGGAAGAATTGGTTGAATTGTCTTGCAAACACAAGAGTAATCAGCATAATTGAAGTAATACTTGAAGAGTTTTTAGCACAGTTGAAGTTATCATATTATTTTGTGGTCGAATCCGTTGACTGAAAATTTTCAGTCAACGTCGAAACTAACCCTAACAGCGCACTTCGCTCACCGCCACTCGCTTTTCGTGGTCGATACTATAGATTGTTGAACAACGAATTACTAACAGCAGATAAAAAGTTCAAGTCCACCGGTAGATGTCGTACAATCCCACATTGCGAACTAGAGTCCCTAGAAGAATACAGAGCCATATGTTTTTGATCGGCAGATTTGAAATTAAATTTTTCACGAGAAGCTTTCCACGTTGATTTGAAAAATTTATATAAAATCCATATTAGGTTCTTTGTGCAAGTGTCTTTCGTTCATCTGAATGATGCGGCTAAACTCGATATCAAATGGCGACGCATTGGCAAGACTCTGTATTCTAAGGACTCTACTGCGAACTAACTCAAACTTTTGTGGACATCAAAGGATACTATATCCGATACGGGATTCCAATTTTAAAATTCCACAAGTTACAATGTTTTTACTAAGTACTTTCTTTCTACTAATTAATTCCACATGATTGCATGACTATTTTGAAACCAAATTTACGGTTTTTGAAATATCTTTGACTTTCATTCGGGTTTTTCTAGTAATATAAATCAATATTTCATTCCAATTGATTGATGCGGATTGAACGTCACGCAGATACAGTAATTATTTTTTATTTGTAACAATCATTTTCAATAATCAAATTCAATCAAGCCCTCTCTATTTAAACATCCGAATGATCGATGCGCTGTCATGAAGCTTCAAATGCGGAGATGAATTGACATTCCTGTTTTAAATTTTTGTACCATAGGCATGATCAAATAATAATTACTCTACGCATAACATCTCCAAGCTATGGTAAAACATAGGAAGAGTCGCTTCGGAGTGCAGATAGCTTATATGTGATCCTAAATAAATCATTAGGCAATTATAAATTCATGCCGTATCTCTCGGTGGTTAGATAATAATTAAATAGGAATTATTTCTTGCGGTCGACCTGTAGGATGGCAGTTGCTGATAGGGATCTTTATTATTCAGTGGTGTGTCGCTACGGTTCGCACTAGCTTAGCTTTCATCTGCTGCTACTGTACAAGGCTACCCATACCTTGTTCCAAAACTGAAATATCTAACCAAACCAGAAGCACGAACAATTTCGATTTAAAAATTCAATAAAAAAGGATCATGGAAAATGCGAAACATTCTATACATCGAGTTGGACTTTAAACAAACCTACAGTTCAAAAAAAACTCTTATATAGTTTTTACAGAAAAAAGATAACATAGTTAAACATTTCATGCGGTATATTTTCAAGACTTGATATCAACTGACTTACGATAATGTAAAACGATTTATTGTTAACGTAGATTATGACCATAACTGAAATTGTTCGTATTCAATGATTGTTTGTTGCTTATACTGACTTTGCAGGCGTTTAGGGACAAGTATAAGGGTGCCGGACGTAGACAGGAGAGGCAGGCATACAGTCAACGTAGGATATAGGGTCCATCCTTATCTGAGAGTAGCAGGCATCCACCCTCGGACACCCCAGAATCGTATAGCCAGAGTCCCCATCGGTGATCAGGAGCTAGCTAGGAGGTAACGTTGGTCCTGGACAAGGGAATTGAAGAGACGAGAATAAGAGAAGAGAAGATAGAGGAAGAAGAAAGGAAGAAAGTGGATCAGGGAAGGAACCGTGGTGCCGCCAATTCTAATACGAGCGCTAAGCCCGGAGTTATATGTACATCTCGGATGCGCCATCGCCATGATGGATCGGCCATATTGGCTCTACAACCCCCTGACTGTCTTTACCCTGCAGCAGAGAGAGAGAGTGAAAGCGAGATGTGAGAGAAACGAGAATCGGAAGATTCTATAATTCAGTAAAAGGGGATGAAAACTGAAAATTTAAATATATACCTATATGATTCGCTCCTTAACTTGCGGATAGCAATCCTAATAATATGAGTTCTGAAACGAAAGCATGATTAATTTTCGCACGTCCACTTCTCGGTGATAGAAAGACAGATCAAGAGAAAAATACAAAATTTTTCTGAGGCAAAGGATAAAAACCATATACACCTTGCCCTTTTAATTTAATTTTCAGTTCGATTCATATTATTTAGGTGCGGATACACGAGATCTGGGCGTGTATAGTCATGTGTGAAAATGACGTATGTGCAGAGCATGAAAAGAAAAAAAAAGAAAAAGAAAAGCAAGCAACGATGCATGGGATGAGAGCTACTGTTATCAGTGACTCCTAAACGTGACGCTGAATTCTCGTCGCAGATTCCCAGGGACCAGCAGCAGCAGCAGCATATACGCTATATATTTTATATTCAGAGCGTTCCCTAGCAGCAGCAGCAGCAGCAGCAGCAGATCCGATAATACATATTTTATAGTCTCTTGAAACGCCGACAGTTCTTTGCGTAGGTTTGAAAAAAAAAAAAATTTAGGACACATTTTTTTTTACATACTTATATAAAAACCTATAAAACGTATCTTTCTATGAAGAATTAAAAAAGCGGGACGAAAGGCAACCTGCAGCAATACAAGTGTCAAGTGGCACTATTATTTATATATGCATTTAAAACTCAACCCATCGCATATTATTATACAGTTGTAGCACATCAGAAGCACTCACATAACTAACATGACAAGTAAAATGAAAAGTCATTCATCCTCTTATTCTTCTCATCATTGTCTTTCATTCAGACCTGCTGCAGATCCTCTTTCAAAGTTGAATCGACCATTCTTACATGAATATTTTTATCAGCTTCTGGACGTCCCGTCTCGATTCATTCACATCGGAACCATTATTTTATTTCATTTTATTTTTTTTGTTTGTTCGTTGATCAAGTTCAGACTCTACAAAGCTTGATATATCTCTTCGATTCTTAGGATGCAAAAATAGTGATCTCATCGTCTATAAGAAGACCAACATTCAGCTCTGCAGGATACACATTATTACGTGTTTCTTCATAATTTTAAGAAAAAATAATATCGATATTAATAGTAATAATAATAATAACAAAAATAAACGAAGTGTCCAACGTACGCACAACGAATTCTTCAAAGATATCTTCCTCCAAAGAGAGCGCATATAGGATGCAACATCAGCAACAGCAGCAACGACGGCAGTATACGGAAGAGGAGTGTTGAAGAGAAGAATGGACCACCCATGTAGAGGTTTCAACGTTCTCTTACACCTTTAGTAAGTGAATGAGTGAGTGTGAGAGAGAGAGAGAGAGAGCGAGAGAGGTAGAGAGTGAGTTGGACGTGAACATCCATCCGTATACGTCTTCGCGTACGTCCACTCGACTCAACTCTCAAGTGCTCTTCTCGCGTACATCTTCCAACATCGGCAGTGACCAGCGGCTGTGCTGTAGAAGTACAAGAATCAGAAAAGAGCTATACCACCATCTTAGCCACTCCATCAGAGCACGGGATCTACGACTACCAACACCGTCACCATCATCACCGTTCACTAAACAATATGTACCGTGATATACGCATAGAAAATGTCAAATGACGATATCTTGACCTTCGTTACATTATAGGTAAATGAAATCGTAACAAAATGCGAGTAGTCCAGCATAATTGTCAGTAGAGTAGTTGAATAGAAAAAATCGAGAAACGATTCATTTTATAAACGGTTCGACCGCGTGCATTCTGATCATTTCATAATATTAATTTGATCGAAAGGAAGAAAAAAAAGAAGGCTATGCCTATTAAATGAAACCAGAATTGTCAGCATCAAGAACATCATCCGATCGTGAGAAGTTGAAATTTTCGAGAACTTTGAAAATCTTGCGATAAAATCTGCGTTTTAATATTACAATTCTTATATACTTTTTGTTTATTTTCTCTCAAGCTTTCCAACTCTCGGAACCTTTTTTCATCGTGTGTGGTCCGGTCCGAGTCTTTTTCGTCCGGTGGTGAGGTTGCATCGTTCTTCATCTCCCGTTTATGCATCTAATACATAGAAAATACATGCTTACACAAACAGATGTATATATATAAAATATCATATATGTGTATGGATACATTATACGGTCTGCAGAGGTGCTAATCACCCGGTATCCGCTACTGTATATAACCATCGTAACCGGGACCTTACCGAGTCTAACCAAGTCTGGGACTCTCCCATATACAGGTATGTATACGTATATACATTTCTTCAAAGTCAGGGAAACGCTCAACGCTGAAATCCTGGAGGGCAAAGTCTAAACCTGCGCCAAACGGCCACATATAACCGGCCTTCCAATTAGTATACACCTACCCGCAACTCCCGCGTCCCATAGACCAGGCTTTATTTCATTTTTCAACTCCCTTAGCCCCCCTTTCACCATACTTTTTTTCACGATACATCTCCACACCTTATATTATAAATTATCAACGTTTCTTATTCGTCATTTCTTCGCTACACGTCGCATATCACCGTTAGACGCATTGTTGAATTCCTATTTGTATACCTATTTCAATTTCATCTATATTCGTCGGATCGAATATTCGTTATCTCATTAATTTTCTTTATTCAGCGGTAAAAGATAGTTAAAACTGATCGTAGAAAGATATATTCAACTTGTGCAACATCGATCAAAGAATAAAAAACAAAAAAAAAACAAACCGAAAACACAAAGGAGAGGAGTTAACAAAAAAAACAAAAAAACGAATTGTCGAACGCAAGGGTGATAGAATGGTGGTATTTGCAGCCACCAGCAGGTATTACGATACCAAAAAGGTTAACTAAACGCAATAGCAAAGTTGGGATTGCGCTTTTCCTGGTTTGCCTGGCCGTAATAGGGCGCCTGGTCATTCCGTTCAGGCGATCCTGCAGGCGCGCCGCCTCGCTCCTGTTTGTCCCGTGCAAACTTTGTTTTTGCAAATAGTAGTATAGTACTAGTACCGGTGGTAGTAGTAGTGGTAGTGGTGGTAGTATTAGTAGTAGTAGTGGTAAACCACCACCGTATAACATGCCAATATATTCACATACGATCCACGACGTATCCTACACGGCTATAATCTGCAGAATTACGTTCGTATTGCGCGTTCGTTCCTTTTCCATACATGCCATGCATACGTACATTTATTTTCTCAATTTTCATTCATCCCTCAGCTCTCTCTGTCCACCTGCTTTTTTTTTAGTTTCTCTTCTCTATCCCACATTATCACCTTCATCTTTTGAAATCTGTAGATCTAATCCGAATTAAAAGAAACTGGGCCGTGGGATCGCAACACTTGAGATGTATTTCTTTTCAATTTATTTTGTTTCTCTTTTATGGCGACCATCTTCCCTATCACGTGATAATTGAATCTGAGACTTGACTACCTCATATTGCGACGAAAGCTTTTTTTTTCTTTCCCAACGATTCAGGGAGCGGAAACAAGTTTGTGAAGTAAAAAAAAAAGAGAGAAAAAAAAAGAAAAGTGATAATTAACCATGTGTATAGCTACAAGGGTTGAAATCGTGCGGGAAACACATTTTAGATATATAGTTCTCTACGATCTGTGTTCGCCAATAAAAATTTAAGTGAATCGCGAAAAAATATTATCGGGGTAGATATACAGCGGTATACCTTATGATTTCATTTTTTCCTTTCCTCTTTGAATTCCGCAGCATTCTTTCGAGTGTGACGCTACGTGTGTCTCGTGAGAAAAGTTTCGAGTCCCCGCCCCTGATAATCGATCTAGTCAATTATCCTCAAATCAACCCTCGAATTCGTCCCTATACGTGTATTCATATCCGATATTAGTATATTGTTGGTTCTGCTGCAGTGCACCATGATGCAGTGTTAGCCGGGGAACCTGCAGCACAACGCGAAGAGCATTCATGTCTTGGCTATGCATGTCGTTTGCGGCATAGCGTTGCCGATGGTGGTTGTGTGGTGTTGGTGGTGGTGGTGGTGATGATGCATATGGACCATGGTTGGTGGGTACCAACGTATACCGCGTATACTCCACGGAGGCTCTCTACTGTTGACTGCAAATATTTGCGACGGCATACACCACCACCAGCCATCCAGCCACCCTGCATCAGTCCACCTTTACCACGACCACCTCCCCCCCTCCCCCTCCCCCTCCCGCCCTTCCCACATATACCTCTGCATATTCCACCATCACAGCGCAAGGATTGGCGAATCTCACTTTTCGGTTCAACCTGTACCATAATATTGTGAGCTTCCCTGTGACGTTTCTCTTTTTTACTTTTCATTTTTCACCCTCATACTCATTACGATCATCGTTGTGTACTGTGCGGAGGGATGTATACACATTAAAAATTATGTGTATACCAACACCTCTTTTATACTTTTACTCTCATCTCCCACACTACCGTTTTTCATACATGATCATGTATATGTAACGTTGTCGGTTGGTTTCTTATAATATTATAAAACGAAGCGTCGACAAGCCTTTCGAGCGAACATCGATGCAAATTGTTAAAAATGCTATTTTTTTTTCTTCTGCTTCTGTAAAAATATTCGACGACGAATTAAACAGCTTTTGTTAACATAAATATAGGTATACACATACATTGCTGGATATAAGGAGATGTTAAGAGTGAGAAATTTTTATCCCGAGGGATTCGAAGGGCTTTTTGAATTACGTAATCACAAGTTAAACGATGATAATATATTACTTGCGCGGTCCCGTTTGAAGATCCGCGATTCATCCCCTTACAGCAAAAATGAGAATGTTTTTTTATCTTTCAAAACTGAATTTAATATCCAAACTCATGTATTCGTACTCATAAGGACGAGGCTTTTGCTCATTTCGCTACAGGACGAGAAAAAGAGAAAGAAAAGAAGAGCAAAAAAGAACGTAACGAGGACAGTTTCAGAGACAATTCGTGAATATTCGATTGGATTCTCCCGCGGGACATTCCCTGTTATAAACGATGATAATATATCACCCGCTATGTATAAAAAGTGTACTTTGGTAGGTTTTGTTGAATTTAGTTTATATATATGTATAATAGAAGAATATACGAAATATATACATACGTATATCCGTATCCAGATGGCTGTAGGTGATGGAGAGTAGGTAGGATCGGCTGGCTCTCGTTCAACTCTGTACTCTTCACTTTTCACTTTTCACTCTTCACTCAAAACTCTCTTCTCTATTCTCTCCTCTTTTCTCTCTCTAGTTCTCTCTCTCTCTCTCTGTGTGCTTTTAATTTACCGGGCGGCAGGCAAATGTTTGCACCTCAGCCCGTCCTCTCTCCACTATCCCTGCCCATCCCTCTATGAATACCCCGATTTACCCCCCCCCCCCCGCCGCCTCCCTCCTCATCACCCTGCCCGACTGTTCCGACTCCAAATTCACCCCGGATATCTGCCGCTCTCAACCCCCATGGTTATGGTTATGGTTATGCGTATGCTCATGGCCGTAGCTGTGGCCACGCCATACCTATTTTGATAATGTACGATCGACTGCAGACGATCTGAGCATCGAAATTCTGTGCGAATTATGATCTGCTTTTGGGACGACATTATAGAATAGGATATGTATGTGCGTAGGTCGTCTCGATGATAATGCCTGATTTCGACTAACTGTATAGAAATTATAAAGCTGTGAAACTTAATCTAAATATATGCAACGATTATTTAGAGAATTTTAATCGCGGTAACGATGATGAATTGATCATCGTTGATCGATCGTCTTTGAGAGTGTGAACTAGATTTAATCGGTTGTGAAACAGAGAGAAACAAGATATGAAAAGATGAATAGTTGGAGGCGTTTTTTTAAAACTCTAGTTCCCAAAAAAGCTGGAAAGTCACAACCACCTGCGAGAAGCATATTGTATCGGGTAGTGCGCTCAATTGTGAGAGTAATTTTTTTGCCACACGTAAATCAAAATCCCATGTTATATGGGAAGATCGTCGGTGTCCCATGCGCAAAAAATTTGTTACTTTCGAAACTGGACCACCCGATAACTGGGAAAATTCTGATGAAAAAGCTGCAGCAAAAAGCGCAGGGATTCGGGCATGCATAGATGTATGGAATACGGATGACATACGTACGCGTATGTATATTTAGCGATGGATTTTATGTGCATATATCTGGAAATAGGTGGCGCAGTGGTGTAGCTGCATCGGGTTAATACCTAATATATGATGTACCGATACGAACATGTACAGAGTACCAGTGGAAGCAGCAAAAGCAAAAGTAGAAGCAGAAGCAGAAGCAGTTTGAAGGGAGTGGAGAGATTCTCGCGCGGTGGCTTTTAATAAATGGAATAAAAACCAGATCAAATATTTAATGAAACAATATTTGAGCTCGCGTTTGCCGCTATACCTACCCTATGGGTAGATGTACTATAGAGAGTATAACTCGCTATACATACACGAATATATCTCATCCGTACAACATCGAAAGTCACGAGATAGGTATTTATACGCATATACATACATATAAATGTATTATTTATTTTATTATATACACACATACGATGTGGCTTGACACACAAATTACAAGCACATTAACAAATCTGTACATTATATATATGTGTGAGAATATCTTCAAATACTCTAATTTTATTCATCCTTTTTTTTTCGCCCTTAACTTATAAATTATCAAATTCCATTGCACTGTTAATCTTCGAAAAAAATTTTTGACCGATAATTCAATATAGTTGTGAAAAATTTTAAAGATGTCTCATTTTTTTTCATCTTTTATACCTTTGGAATAAGATTCTTACGGAAAAGGAATTCTGAAGAATTTGCCTGGACGAAAAATTCCAATCTAAAATTATGTGATTATTAATTTACAAATTGTGTGCATGAAACCGACCAGTTTGAAAATTCAACATTTTCAATTACCTGAATACAAGTTGAGAAAAAAAAAAAAATCATCATTAATTCAAGTAGTTTCTCAGAGTTCAAAAACTTTTATAACTGACAAAAATATTTACACACAGGATCAATTCCCATGGATCTAAAATAGCGATATGATCTTATAAATAATTGCGTACAGTATACCTATATGGGTAAAATAATTATTACTTCCAATTGTTTCTCACAATGCATAAATAATTTTTTGTCCATTTTATTTTATTCTATTTTTCTTGTTTTTTTTTTTTAATACACTTTCATATACGATGCGCCCTCGCGATGTCCGGCTGTACGTTTCCGGTCACGTGTCCGTATAAAGAGGGTTAGCGCGGCGACCAAACCGCAAACATAATATAAAAGACATAAGGACTATATTGTAGGGTTAAATGATCGCGAACTGCCCTTATTATCCGTCGTATATCAAGACTTGATCGAGACGCGTGTCTACGAATTGTTATATTACCCGATAGTTCACTTACACGATTCTCTCGTTATACGTGAAAAGTAGGTACAGCTACCTAATTCTCGATTTCATTTTTCTTTTTTCTTTTTTTCAAAGTGTAGGTTAGATCGTACGGTTTTAAGTATAGTTCGCATGTGTCGTCCACCTCATCATACGCAACGGTGGGAATAAAAATATTTATAAATGAAGCACCGCGACTGACCGGAAGCTACAATTTTAGATTAAAAGACAAAAAAATATACGTAATCCTCCTCTCTGTTTTTTTTATTCCCATGATCCACGTGCGCATACATCGAAAGTAATCTTATCTCTAAACAGAAGCGAATTACTATAATAATTCAAGATGGCGTGCGTTTGCATGCAACACATTTTAACCGATTAATTTTACGATCCGCATAATATAAGAAGAGGGAGTGTATTTTAATTTATTTCATTATGAGATGAAAAAAAATGAATGAAAAATAAAAACACCGATTAAAGGTGAGATTAATAATTTAAATAGACGTACTTTTTCTTTGGCGGTAAAACCTTCCGACGTTCAACAACGGTGTGTGTATATAATATTGTCACTTTGTCTATTGGTGTGTATGAGCGTTACCCTGTTGCCTGAAGATTGTTGTCTCTGAACAAACCCTCTTTACGAATAGCTAACTATATAAAGTATATCTATATACTGTACGTACAGGTATATACCAACGGCTTACGTTACGTTAAGTTACGTTACGTTACGTTACTACGTTATACATAGGTACCCGTATTATATAAATTACGTTACGGTATACAACACGACCCAGGTTTATATCTGCAATAATCAAACCGCACAAAATAAACCTGTACGTATAATATAACCCGCAAATATGTACCTATAACCTAACCCAACCACCATAAATACATGTCTCAAATTCTTATTTCTTTTTCTTTCTTTTCTTCTTCCGCGACACAGATATAGGTATTTTAAAGTCATAAAATAATCTATGCACGCAATATAAAAACGGGCTATTCGATTAACACGTCACAATGTATAAAGTCTATAAGCTACTCTCTCTCTTTCGTCTTTTTTTCCTCGTTCCTTTCAGCCCTCCTTTTTTTACATTCTCTTTTCTCTCTCTATAAGGTAGCGTAACAAATGAGGATGATTCGGCGGTTAGTGTTATATTTATTGAATTAGTGAGGATGATAAACGTGAAATAAAATCGTCCCCTCTTTCGGTTTTCACGAGGCATTTACACATATGTATACCTATATATGTACAATAATATGTATATGGATCTGACCATATAGCAATATAACATAACGTATGCATATGGAATCGTTTGCTCCCTTTTCATCCCTTGCGCTGCACTTTACACACATGCATGTATAAATCGTTTCAACACATGGGGTATTCCCCGTACCACCTACATGCGCACATCTATACATACATGTAAACTACAACCGTAACTATCTTTTGATGTCCGACTGACAGGCACGCCAAATTAAATATGAATGGGAGAGGAAGTTACTTGCAGGCTTTTATGTTATATTGCCGGTAATAGAACGAAGAATCGAATGGTATACGAGTTCAGTTATACGGTGTATTAATACCTATATGTATGTATATGAGCTTGAACCATACCTAATAACGGGACATTGATGAATTGTTGATGAATCGAAGACTGCAGGTTAATCGAAATAGAATTATTTCTGTGTTTCTTTCTTGTCGTTTATTTATTTAGTTTTTTAACTGCAGTCTCGTTTCGTTTGTTTCCCGTCTACATAACCGCGCAAAAAAATAATCGGAGTTACTTTTAAATACAGGCTGAGTTTTTCCAAACTCCGAGATTGAGACTACTCCCGTTATCGAAGTTTGGACTGAATCACGCTATAGATACATTACATACATTGTGTGAAAAACGAAGAAGCATAAAAACTAATTTTAATTACCAATTTTGTACATATACTTATCTATGTGAAAAAATAAAGAAGTATCTGTAATACGTACTACTCATTAATTTTGCTTTTATTCATTTTCTTCTTCTATTTTGGTTCATCAAGTTCAAGTTTTTCTTTTCTTTTTTTTTTTCTCTTTTCTTCTTCTTTTTTTCATTTCGTTTGAGATTTTCCGTAGAGAAATCTTGAATTATATCGTTTCATCGTCATACACGTATAATATACCTATATACATCTACGTGAAATGAATCTTCTTCCCTAATTTTAGCTAATTAATAAACTTTTACTTCATCCTCAAAGTTCTCCTCAGTCGCGCGCGCGCGCTCGTTTAGTTTCAACGGAATATGTACATATAAATATATAGGTACGACTCAAGGATCACGTAAAGCTCAAAGCTAAAAACAAAAAAAAAAACGAACAGGCAGAAAGATAAAGAAGAAAAAAAATGGCGAAAGGAAGGAAGGAAGGAAGGAAGGGTTTGCCAAGGAGTACATAATGTATATACATAGTAGGTACAAAATTCTGTATGATGATGAAACGCTGAATCGGAAACATCAAAGAGGGAAAGCTGCGGAAGAGAAACAAGGAAAATACGAGTAAAAAAATTGAAAAAAAAAAGAAAAAGCAGAAGAAGAAGAGGAAACAGAACGTGGAGTACAAGAAGAAGAAGAGGACGAAAGGCGTCGTTTCCTTCTGCAGGCAAGAACGAAAGTTCATAAACCAAAAAGTCGAAGATAAAAAAAGTGTGAGCGACACGTTCATCCCTTGGAGTTTTTTTTTCAGCAAATACCACATGAAAACTTATAAGTTTTACGAGAGAAATCTGATTTCGATAATTTCTATAATTGTCGATTA
This sequence comes from Athalia cordata, assembly GCA_963932425.1. Lineage (NCBI taxonomy): Eukaryota > Metazoa > Arthropoda > Insecta > Hymenoptera > Athaliidae > Athalia > Athalia cordata. The sequence continues at coordinate 28,276,866 of OZ010626.1, read as the reverse complement.
ATATCTGAATAATTAATGTGAAAAGGACTATATCTATACAAATATATTCGAAAAATTGTGGGTATAAATAACAATGAATAATTATCTCAATAATCAGAAACAGAAAGACAAAAAACAAAAGGAAACAAAAAAACAAAAAATGAATTTCTCACAGTCTGTGTTTAAATGTTTATCCAAGAACGAAAGGAGAAAGAGAAAGAGAGAGACGAAGAGAGCGGGAGACGGAGAGAGAGAGAGGGCGAAAGGATGGTCGTATTAATATTTGATCCCGAGGGAGGTTTTGGAAAAAAATTTCTTATACGTTATCGTTCGTCTGGAAATTATACAGGATAGCGAGCGGAAGAGGTGTAAGAATTTGAGTATAAGTATAACTCGCTGCAGGAATATCAGAGGGTGCGGGGTACGAGGAGGAACGAAAAAGAAAATTCAAAAGAAAAATAAAAAACCGAAAAAAAAAAAATGAAGGAGGTACGCCTGGCTCGGGTAGATATACATATATATATTTGAGAGAAGTTGCGAGAATATAATGGGCAAACACTTCTCGCGAGCAAGCTATGGGCGTTCCTAATTCCGGTAGATTTTCTGTAATTTTCTACCCTGCTTTGCAGAACCGCTTTTTGCGTTTTCCTTCGTGCAACGCGATTCTTTCCCCCTCGGTATTTAGAAACGACGGAAGAAGGAGAAGAAAAAGAAGAAGTGGCACTTATATCGAAGGGAAAAGGGGGTACCGACTACCTCGGCACAGCAGCAGCTAGTCGACATCTATACGTCAACGTCGATGCGACAGGGGGTGGTAAGGTTATATATGTATTACGTATATATATACATATGTAATAAGGTACGACGGGGGTGGGAGGGGTAACGGTTGAGATTTTCGTGTAGAAAATGGCGAGAGAGTTGGGTTGCTTTTACTTTCCCTTTCGCGTTCCATAAGTTTTCAACCCTTCCAGCACTCGGCTGGTATAATATTCAATTACATAGCTGCAAGTAAAGTCAAACAAGCCCTGCAGAGGAGTAAAGCAGCTTCTCGGTGATGCCGTTCTATATACCTATACTATACGTACGTATACCTATATATAGCTTAACGCTTCTCTGCGCGAGCTGGTTGCGAGCAGAAATGGAGGAAGTGAGTGAAGTGAGGGAGGATCACGAAGGGAAGGAAAGGGACGAGGAACCGAGTATAAGGTAGGAAGAGGGATGACGTATATATATGGAGGAACGGGGATGAAGTCCCGGGGAAGGTTTATAGGTATACTATCTATACATATATACACAATATGGTATACAAGTACTGATGCAAGCTGCCGGGCGTCGAAAGGCGAAGAAGACAGGTATACGTATGTACGGTATAGAGGTAGAGAGGAACCTGCCGCGGGGAATGGCGCCGGTTAGAAACTACGACGACGACGACGATCATGCGACGCCGTGCGCCGGGACGTCGAGATGCCGCGGCGACGACGACGACGACGACGACGACGACTGTTTACAGAGACGCGAGCCATGATAATGAACAAGAGTGGTAATCTCGCTACGAAAAGGAGTCAGCTCCCCCTCTCCCTCCTCGAACCGAACCCCTAAGAAACGACAACTAATACTTTACTCCTACAATGACAGTAAGACGCTGCTCGGATTCTCCGGGAGACGCCAAGAACATGACTTGTACTATTATCAATTATTTTTCGAAGTAAATATACATGTATTTACGTGCGTTTTTTGTTTCCACAATAGTGGATTCCGTGTGGTTCCATAAATTCGTGTAATTTTAACGGAACTCTAAAAAAAAGTCTGATGAAAACGAGAGGGGGAAAAAAGCTCTCAAAATCCATGTAGATGGTGTTTTTATCTTCAACCGATGTCCTTGAAGCCTGCAGAACTAGTTTTTCGGAACGAAGCTTGTGCAGCTTGGCGAGCTGCGAAAAGCTTTCCGCTCTTTCGCGTGATTTTTCTTTGTCCTTTTTTTATTTCTAACCATAAGTCGAACACATATTATATTTCACGTATATGAGAATGATTTATGGTAGAATTTATATGGAGTGATAATATCAACCTACAACCTTCTCGAGTCGGAGCCAGACCAGACCAGAACCACCTTTACCCGACCTATAGTTGTTGGGTCGATGTTACCGGGTGAACCGGCGCCCCAGCCAACCAACCAACCAACCAACCACGCCATTTGCTATATACGTAGAGCTACGTGTATTCGTGTAATATCTATATACGTTATACATATGTGTACATCTAGATATATAAAGGTATTCGTACACCTCATCCCCCCGGATGGCGAGTTGATATATACACTACAGGACTTTACATGTATCGTATGTCCGCCATATTTTTTTGAAGCATTATCATAAGTGAATTTTTATGAATTTTTACGCATCATTTGAATCCTGTAAGAATTCGAGATCTTGAGGAAAGAATCCTTTTCAACAAACATCGCGAATAATCTTTAACAAAAACTTATCACCTATGCAAATACAATTCCGAGCATAATTCATTTTTAAATGGTGAATCTGTAGCGAGCATATGTAGGGATAAGATTTTTTTTTTGTTTTACCGGTTACAGTATATACCGACGTACATTTTTTTTTTCTTCTCTTTATTCGTCAATTTTTTTGAAAACGTGGACGAATAGGGGTTCCGATTTGTTTGTGGAGGTATACAGAAGGTAGTAGGGTATGGTTTTGTGAGGCTCGTTTCATTATTAGCACTACATGGCGTAAATCGCGTCGCACTTTGTCATCGTTCCATTCGTTCGTTCGTTCATTCGCGCGGGTTGTCCAATTCAAATCCTCTATATTCAACGTAGTGTTATCGGCGTTGTATGTATACATACATGAAAAGAGTTTGTGTGAATACGTCAACCCCTCACCACCCCCATCCGAGATATATATGTATATCGTATATCCACGGTGCGATTGGAACAAACCTTCTCTTTTTCTCTTTTTATCTTTCTCTCTCTGTAGTAAAGCACAGTTTAGTTACCGTTCGGAATTAACTATTGTTTTTAACGCGCTTTTCACGATGTTTGATTGTGTTTTTAGCTACCAAATTGCCTGCCAATAATTAGCTGGATGAAACCTCTCCCCATAACGTAACCTGCAAAACACTATTTCGCAACTGAAAGGCACCACGCGTAGCGAATGTGTGTATCTGAAATACACATATGGGGCATTTCGAGCCAACTCGTAGATAACTTTCTACACTTGATTAGTCTTCTTCTTTTTTTTGCAACCTATTTTTTTTTTGTTCTTCCAAAAATATCAACCCAACCCAATGGATATATAATATATGTCAAACAATCTTTTTTTTCACTGCGGAACGTAATGTTACCGAACCATGTAAAAAAAAATCGGATTTATTTTTTTGAATACTTTTTAAAATTTACTTTCAAAATCAAAAATTTTATTCATTCAGATATCTTTAACAGTTGGAAATTTTTTTTTGTGGAATTTAAAATTTTATCTTTTTTTCAAGAAATGGTCAGGGTAGCAGGCACCTCGCGAGTAGACATGAAATGCCCCATGTATTGCTGCGTATGCACGCTCGTTTCTCTTCTCTTCTATATTATCTGTGTTTTCATTTGCCAACCAATGTCGTTCAAACCTCATTTTCCACAACTATAGATATACGTGTGCTATACAACGTATATAACTAACTACCCATCTACCTACCCCTATTTTGTTTACTGATCATCCTGTCGCACTGCTGCTGCTGCTATACTCTACCACCTATAGATACACATGCACGTATGGGGTATTCCACGCGAAACCGACAGGCCCGTGAACTTTGACCTCTTTGATTTGAGTCATTATCTTTTCCAACGTAATACAACCAAAAAAAACTTACACGTATCTTGTGCTTTTCCGATTCTACTCTTGATTTTGAGAATACAGAATTTTGAAATTTTCACTTTTTCGTTTGCAGCAATATTTCACCTACCGTTAGCTCGAAAATAATCGGTCCTATCGTCAGAAAGTATGGCACAAAATTTATTGATAATTAAATGGCCTTTTTGAGGGTTATTTTTTCAAAATTTTTCAGTCATCCCAAACTCGTTTTTTATGCGAATAAACATCAAAAATCCGTTTTTCCACAAAAAAACAGCTCTCGATTAATTTGAAAAAAAAACAAAAAAATACCTTAAGAACAGACAAAAATTGTGAGACCAAAACGAAGATGGTTTGACGATTAGTTCAGAAGTTACAGTCATTTGAAGATCAGGATTCGCCGAAACTTGGCCAAAAGAAATGTCGAGTAAACAAGGGAAAGGGTAATGGAAAAACATTGACCATGTTTTAAAAACTTTGAATTTTTTTTCACATTTCGACGCGAAAAATAAATATCATATATGAATACCGGTTAAATCATTTGAGAAGACGGTGAGATATTTTTTTCAACACGTGCATGAAATCGGCCCTTTTTCTCGCATGTAAAGTGGATGGGAAATTGCTCATTTCTCGCGTGGACTTCAATGGATTTTACCTCCCTGGGCGGAAAAGGATATTACCTCCCTAGGGCAAAAATGGATTTTCCCTTCCTTCCCTATCTATTTTTTTCGTAATAAAGTGCGGAAAAAGATTTTACCTGGAAAAGGATATTATCTCCCTGGGAAGGGAAAATCCTTTTCCACACTAGTGACGAAAGTAAAATAAAGCATTTTTTCACTTTCGTCACTAGTGTGGAAAGTAAAGTATTACTTTCGTCACTAGTGTGGAAAGTGAAAAAATGCTTTATTCTACTTTCGTCACTAGTGTGGAAAGTAAAGTTTCACTTTCTTCACTAGTGTGGAAAGTAAAGTTTCACTTTCTTCACTAGTGTGGAAAGTGAAAAAATGCTTTACTTTACTTTCGTCACTAGTGTGGAAAGTAAAGTTTCACTTTCTTCACTAGTGTGGAAAGTGAAAAAATGCTTTACTTTACTTTCGTCATTAGTGTGGAAAAGTATCTTCCCTCAGTAGTGCGGAAAAGGATTTTCCCTTCCTAGGGAGTTAATATCCTTTTCCAGGTAAAATCTTTTTCCGCACTTCATTCCCAAAAAAATAGATAGGGAAGGAAGGGAAAGTCCATTTTTGCCCTAGGGAGGTAATATTATCTCCCTGGGCAGGTAATGAAGTCCACGCGAGAGATGGGCAATTTCCCATCCACTTTACATGCGAGAAAAAGGGCCGATTTCATGCACGTGTTGAAAAAAATATCTCACCGTCTTCCCAAATGAATTAGCCGGTATTCATTTGTGATATTTATTCTCCGCGTCGAAATGTGAAAAAAATTCAAAGTTTTTAAAACATGGTCATTGTTTTTCCATTACCCTTTCCCTTGTTTACTCGACATTTCTTTTGGCCAAGTTTCGGCGGATCCTGATCTTCAAATGACTGTCACTTCTGAACTAATCGTCAAACTATCTTCGTTTCGGTCTCAAAATTTTCGTCTGTTCTCAAGGTATTTTTGTGATTTTTTTTCAATTTAATCGAGAGCGGCCTTTTTGAAAGAGTACGAGATACGTGTAAGTTTTTTTTTGTCGTATCACGTAGGAAAAAATAATGAGTCAAGTCGATGCGGTCAAAGTTCACGGGCTTGTCGGTTTCGCATGGAATACCCCATATATATCTCTGCTGTTGATGCCGATGCAGATATAACAGGATATAGTATAACCAACCTCTCTCTACAACCTCGTCATTTATTCTTTTTGAGTTTTCCCCCGTTACCAATCTATTGTAAAACGTCACGTATTTCCATTTCATCTACATCGCGCGATCGTTGCGTTGTGAAAAAAATTAAAAAATTTTTTTTTGGATAAAATAAAAATATACGGAATTTCATATTTCTTGCTCTATCGAAGTTACTTTTTCCCTTTTTTTTTTGACCTTCTAAATTTTTTACTATTCCTCTTATATTTATTCAGAATTATTTTTCTTTACGGAGGTGATTGAAATAATAAGGTGCAGGAGATTCCAATCGCTCTATATAACATGTATATAATGTACATATTTATATACTTACATATTTTTCGACTAACCATGAGTAATTTGAATGGTAGATAGGTATATAAGTATGTTCACGTGCGTGTTGCGTGGTTGAATTTTGCGGGTAATGCAGGTCGTTTGCTAACAACGTACCTTATATGTACCTACCTAGATATATACCAAAGTTGACCATAAGGGTCAAACGAGGTCCGATTATATCATTTAAAGGTGAAACCCCCATGTGTGCAATGAAAAACCACAAAGTCGTATGGATATTAAGTTTATACGATAATAACAGCATCGTTTCGCGGTCTGCGGTATCTCAATCCGCTCGCGTATGCGACGATATCACCGAATGTTTAATTTTCCGATTTTCGTTATAAGAATGAAAACGAAAAAAATCACACACATTTCTTGAAAAAAAAAATATTCAATACGCATACCGAACGTGATACCAGATTTTTTTGCTTTTCTCATCCGATACGACGTAGATAATACAAATAAAAAAAAAGATTTGACGAAAATAGATTTTGTACATACAAAATTATAGAAAATAATTAAATTTTCATTTCACTTCATAACTCGTTACACATGACCAGTTATAATAAAATATTACACATACGTATATGTATACGTACGTATGGCCCAGTCGGGTTCGGCATAGTCTAGTACCAGGTTCAGTTGACAAATCATTAACTATGCATCGAGCCGGCCAGCAAATACTCGTTACCAGGAGCCCGGGTGCCTCACCCCCTTCCCCCAATGTCCTCCGATATACCGCGACCCCCGACCTCCTCCCCACTCCCCCCCTTCCCTTGTTTTCCACCCCTAAATACATCGATAACCATTATGCAGCATTATAACATCGACTGGTATACAGGTACATAAATGGTGGTGAAATAATGTGTACTATATATACCTTATATACGTACTTCGCCGTCATGCGTAAGTATGCGTCCATCCCCGCCACCGCCCCCGCCCCCGATCCACGTCAAGTCCTTTTATTTGATTTTATTTTTTTTTTGCGTGAATTAAAGGGCTGCGTGAGCTCGTTTGGGGGAGGGGGAGGGTTACCGTTTCGAAAGCATCGTGCAGAAGTACATTATCTATAGATATTTTATGAGCGGTGGTTTCTTGGTATTTGATCGGAGAATGATCGTTTTTATTAGTATGGGTATATGTATTATGTAATGTGTATCGTTGTGTAAAAGTATTTGTATATCAAATAACGACCAGTATAAAATATCATCGGTTCAGACTCATCGTTTAATTGGTCATTTGATTGAATAATTCCTTATCCTCGAGCGTGAAGAGAGAATCGACAGCTCGACAGACGGTTTTTTGTTTCGTGGACTACGAGAAATAAATATAAGTAGAATCGATTTCAAATGATATGTAAAGGTAAGAAAATGGGAGTGAATGAAATGGGATTGGGTGGTTGGTTGGTTTGTTGGTTGGTTGATTGGTGTTGCTGTTGGTCGCGAACGATGTATAAGCGCACTATTAATTAGGTGTAACAAGAGTTGATAGAGTAGTATAGGAAGCGTTGATGGTGGTGTGGCGGCAAGGGTTGTAGACAATCTCTAAATATTTGCGGAGCCAAATATCTTGGCTAAACACAAGTCTGCACCTTCAACCTTCCACTTCCACTTCCTCTTCCTCTTCCTCTTCCGTCTCCTCTTTCCATTCATTCTCTACACCTTATACTCCTTAACCTCGTCACTTTTCGTCTTCGCACCCGAATATTCGCAAAATCTTTATCAAAATTTCTTTCATATTTTACGCTCGATCAGAAAACCGTACAAGTGTACGGGCATACCGTCCTGTACGTAACCTATAAATTTCTGTTCCAAAAGACAAGAAAAAAAAGGTAAAAACGAAGCAGTGTTACAATTCAAATCCTTCTTACTCGAACAGAGATGATACTGGGTATGGTAAAACGAAAATTTAGAATTCTGGTTCCTTCGATTTTTGGTAAAGCTGAATTTCCGAATTCACAAAACCTTGACCCCTTCGGCGATACTTATCATTGACATTATTTTTTCTTAGAAAGCTGGAATCAACCGCAGGCTCCCAATTGGCTAAAAAGGCTTCCGAATGAATGGAAGAAGAAAAAAAAATCGCCCAATTGTACCAATAAAGTTGAAAATAAAAAAAAAAAGTCTGCAGAATCTTGTAGGGATCTTCCGGAATAATTTATAAATGCTTTTGAGAATACATTTTTTTTCTTCAATTTTCATTCGTTTCCTTCGACTGGATATACATAGATTCACTTTTTTTTCTCCTTTTTCTTTTCTTACTTCCCCATACTAAATTTCCTAATACCTGCAGTGTAGTCGGGCTTTCTAACACTCTGTAAAGTTATAAGGGTGACTTTTATGCGGTGTTATGCAATTGTTGAAGCACAGTATGGGGTCGGCACGCCCCACCTGGCACAAAAACCCATTCAGACGAAAACACCATGGATACATATATATACACGACCATAATAATATCCTTATACCTTCCTACCTATAGGTATACCTTGTTACATTTCCCCCTTCCTTTTTCTACCCCCCTCAAAAAAAAAAAAAAAAACACCCTCATTTGTCACGATTAGGAGAACCGATTACCAGCTTCACCGACAAGATCTCTTTCATACACCAAGAACGTATATCTGAAATACATCCTTCATAAAAAAAAAAAAAAAAAATTCTTTTCTACCATTTTTCCTATTTTATCAATTTCTCTTTTCTTCTTTCCTACATACGATTTCTTCCTGTTCCTGTTCCTTTTTTTTTCATCACAGGATATACAGTTTCACCTGATATTATATTCGATATTTCGAGTCGAGGGGTGAGAATAAAAAGTTCGATTTAGTTGAGATTATTTTCGTATCGATAATGATACAGAGGTTGTTCAGAGCGAATACCGAACCGCGATGAATTTTTAGTATTTATAAATTCTTTTCTCTTCGTTTTAATTTTGCGATATTCTAGCCGAGTGAAAAGTGAGATGATTTAACACAGTGACATGATAGTATGAGGTATAATACAGGAGTGGTAAGCGGGGTCGGGAGTAGCAACGGTATGGGAATGTGTGATGAAAATTTTGTGTTTTTGTTAGAAGTAGGGAACGAGCGTCGCGACGTCGAGCGTCGTTTGCCAAGCACACACCGCGCGGCGATTTGATTCACTAGCTTCTCGCGTTGATGGATGCTCCCCCATTTCTCCTCATCGCGTTCCCTCTTCGTTCCTCCACCTCCTGAACCTCCGCAAGTCAACCTCCACCTCCACCTCCACCTCCGCATCGTATGTGTACGCGCGCTCTTTGCCGCTGTGTACGGTGTCAATATTATAGGACAAACACACTTAAATAGGCTTAAAATACTAACATCTACCTCATTCTATACTATGAATTGTGTGTGCTATGACTTTATAGAAGTGTGCTTAGTTATGCCATTAGATTCTACGCGGGGTGTCTTAAACGTAACTAATCGGTCACCAACACACCACCCCTCCGTATTAAATATATGTACATACATACCCCCGTTTGGCTATGATACTCGTAATACCAACAGACGACAAATAGAAAGAAAGAAAAAAGAAAAGAAAACAAGAAAACACACAAACAAATAAATAAATGAATACACACATACAACAAATAGATACAGGGAAAACAAAGAGGATGAGCGATTAAAAAGCTAAGGCAGGTATGCCGAATCACTTAATATTAGTTGCGAGAGACCTGATACATTTTTTTTATACATCTTTTTTTTTTTTTTCTTCTACACAAAATAGTTCTCATCCAAAAAAACTATATCCAAAATTTTTTGTTGTGGAGATTGTTTAACCGATACGACAAAACAAAAACTTTATGGTGTACTCGATTAGAAAAAACTTTCAACTTTGATGAGAAAGAAAAAAAAAATAAAGAGGTGACTTTTTTAATCTTCTTGTTCAAAAAGATTATCGGTAGAAATTCATAATTGTTTTTCCTTTTTTTTTGGTTTTGGTATCCGCTGCAATTTATACAATTTTCCAAAATTTCTTCATTCCCGTAGATAAGATATTTTTTTTTGCTCAAATTTTTTATCCTCCCTTTCTTCGGCAGCGATTTTTTATATCCCCGTATACGAGGGATGATGTTCGATGGGTTATATTCAGGATGTAATAGTAGGTATATGTGGGAATGCCGCTAACTGACGCGGGACACTGAATTTCTAAGCGTTAACAAGATCAGTAAAGCGTAGCTGCTGGTGGCTTCTGTTTGTTGATTGGCTTAAATCAGCGTTAAGCTTATCCAATCCAATCCAATCCCTATCCCTATCCCTATCCCTATCCCTATTCCCCGATGCGTCTATAGGTTTATATATATCTATATAGATATACATAGTTGAATGGTAACGTTAAAGGATACATTTAACATTCCCCTTGTACAATTTCCCTCTGGCGCCGCTTTACTCTTCGTTTTTATAATAGAATAAAGGGGGGTGAGGGGGTGATGGGGGAGAAGCGTACATCAGTTAGTATTTATAGGTTAGGTTGGTTTGTAGTGAACATTCTTAGTTCACCTAAACTGTCGGATAACCCTCCGGACTACATAAGACTTTGAATTTTCAACTAGCTATATGTGTATGCATGGGGAGCTTTAAGACGAGGATTCACATTTTGCTGGATAATCCTTCGAAACCGATTCCCTTTTTTCCCCCAATATTTTTTATCTGCGGGTCGAAGAAGAATCAATTTCACAAACGAACCGCGCATCCTGTCTTCATAGAGACAACGCGTCGTCGCTTTTGCTGCGGGCGTATTTCTTATTCTTATAAAAATTCATTCATACCCATATATACCTATTTTACAAAGAGACTTGTAATACTTATTCATCTATGTATCTTTTATTCTACTTCTGCTTCTTCTTCTTCTTCTTCTTCTTTTATTTCGTTTCATTTTTTTTTCTGCTCTTTTATTTATAAACACCGCAAGCTACGATTCTCGATCTTGTTGCTTGCAGTGCAAACATTGAATTATTATAATGGATATCGAACACATGACAATAAGGAATGAGAAATTCCTTCAACTTTCGTACGACTCCGATAATTTTTTTTATACCATTATTATAAATAAAATGAATTAATAGAAATTAATAGAAAAATAGAAAGCGACAAGTTCCGATGCATGAATTATCGATAAAGAGTAATAATATTTGGGGTAAAAGTTCAAGGAGGTTGAGAATCTTTTTTCTCTCTTTTTCATTTTTCTAAAAGGTGCAGTCACGTTAATTTGTGACGTGAATACTAATCGAGTGTATGCTCGAACAAAATTGACATAGTTGAATTATTTTCTTATTTGAAAAAAAAAAAAAAAAAAAATCAAATCAAGAGAAAACAAGGGGGGAAAAAAAGAATATAGTGTAAACTGAAAACGGTGCATTAATAATTATATATTCAGAAATGTGACAAGTATTTTGGTTTTCCCCTGAAATTATTTTCTATGAAGCGGAGGGGTGATACCGATGAGTAAGAGTTATACATATAAACTGACATAAGCTACATACCTATACCTATAGTATATAACGTACCGAGTGAGAGAGAGTTTAGTTTTGTCGGTAAAATCGAAGTACGTGACATTCCTTAGTCTGCAAGGATCACGTGTAGGTATGTACACCAATATACCATATATAGTATGGCATATAGATTGAGTTGAGTAACTGAAATCGTTTTGAAAACGTACATATTATACATATAAGTATATATACACAATATTCCGTAATGTCGTAGGTCAAGGAGTCCCCTTTTCATATTACTTATTTATTTTATTCAATGGATATAATATGATAATAAAATATTGATCCTGATCCTTCGAGATGAAACCGTTCCCGCTGTCTCGCGGTGTTCTCTTTTTTCTATTTTTTTTTCCTTTCTTGTTCTATTATTTTTTTGCACTTGTCGTTTTCATACACGTTCAAAAACTTTAAAGAGCCTTTTTTCTTCCATGCTTATAAATACGAGAAAATAAGGATTCCACACAGATGCACGCTGTGGGGTGATATGTATGGTACATAGATACGGTAATAATAATATATAAAATATATAGGTACGTATGTATATAGGGCGTTGAGGTTATACAGTTTATAATCCAAGATTAATCGTCCTTCGCACATTGACGCACCATATGTATGTGTATGTATGTGTACATATATAAGGATAGTACAGGATTAAACCGTAGGAAAACGTCAAATAGGTTATACCTAGTAAGATTGTGGTTTTGCGTTTTGGGGTTTGTTTCTCTACGGTAAATTTCCAAGTACGCGTCTTGATCCTTGCGCTGAGGACCCCAAAGGATCACCCTTAAGAGTACCACCTATACACCGCCAACTTCTGAGCTCCCCTGCAGCCGAGTTGGCATATATGTATATAGGTATACTATAATCCTAAGAACCAAAACCGCGAAACACCTGAGACAATCTTACCATCTTCACCCCCCTTTTCCCCTTGCCACCCAAGGATTGCCGCGCAATCCCCGTGCCGAAAGAGGAATAAAAGTTGACGCGAGTTTCGTTGGATATTTCAAAAATTTCGTGCTTCTAGTCTGGTTATTTTCTTTCTTTTGGAAGAAGGGAATTTTCTCTTCATTTTCTTTTGCAGTCGGATTCTCTTAACCGCGCAAAAGACATCACGACGTGTTCATTTTTTTCCCATGGATTGAGCGATAGTTTTCCAAATCATGAGATTGAGCCAAAAGGGGGTGTGGTGTGTGAAAATCTGTACAAAAAAAGAAAAATCGAAGATCGGTGTTATTCATTGATTGATTTATTCGTTCTTCTTTTCCTATGATATATTCGAGAAAACACGCCCCCGCCTCAGAGTTTCTATAACATGTTGTCACATACATGAGAGTGAGTAGATATATACCTAGATATGTATGTATATAATATATGTTGAGATTCATTTCCGTAAAAGTTGAAAATCGCCGAAAACGAGGATATTTTCATTGAAGGAGCAGAAGAAGAAGAGAAAAAAAAAGATTTCTTTCTGAAAGAGTCCTCGTGGGAGAGGGGGGAAAAAGGTACATACAACAAGGATTTCACGCCAATTGAATTCGTTTTCAAAATCCCCATACCGGACGGTAGCATGAACGGTGAAATACATACCATAATGGTCTGAACATCCGGGACATTTTGACTTTTATAAATCCAAATAATATAAAGGCCATTCTTAAAACTATCTTCCAAAACTAGCCGCACGTCGGTTTCCGGTCAACGATATCTATCAGATTTAAAATAGGAATAAAAAAGAGCAAAAAAATAGAGAAAATAATAATAAAATAGATAAAATCGGAACTCGAAAAAATATTTCCATCATCCAAGTAAAAATTGGATTTTGAAAATCAAGGTATATCGCAAAAAAAAAAAAATTGATGACATTAAAAACAGATCTTCTGTTCGTGAAACAATCAGAGTCCGCAAAAGAAAAAAAAAATCCGACAATGACCGCGTCCTTCTTCGTTTCTCTTTGCTTTCTTTAGTTTAGAATATCAAATATTAGTAAACCGCGCGTGGACGATTATTCGTTCAATAAAAATACGACTGCACCCTGATGCAGTTTTGACCCTTGTCGTAGAAGTGCACAGTAGGATTGAAAGATGAGGCAGAGGGGTGAAAAGGAAAACGTAGAAAACAACATTTTAAACGGTCAAACATGCGTGGTATAGAGAATATAGGGTACAACAATGGGCGTGACTGCGGGGCGGAACACATGTCCAAACATTCGTAACAATGTCGCTTTAGGTTATGTATAATACATAATAAATATAATGGTATGTGACGGTCAGGGTTAGAAATATATATATATGTATACAGTGATCCATAGATCGTACCATCTATCCATCCAGCTACACTATAGATCCTCTTTCTTTTTTTTCCTCTTCTTCTTCTTCTTCCTTTTTCCTGCCGGTAAAATGTTTGCAATATGCGTTATAAACGGACATTCATTCCGTGAAATGTGAAGGTAAACTTCAAAGGTATAGATCTATCCGTCCTTGCTGTATGTTACCATAGGCTAAATAGTAACGAAATAGGAAGAAATACGCAGGTTCACAAAGAACTCCTCTCTTCGTGTATCTAACGTCCAGCAATTGTATTATACATTTTTGACCTACCTTCCGTTTCAATCGCCAACAATCTTGAAAACCAGACTATTACAATAACACCGAAGAAAAAATATTTCGGAAGTGGTTTATGTTTATCTTGTTTTTCTTTCTATTTCGTTTTCTTCTCTTCAAAAAGCGTCAGACTCTTCACCGTAAACTCCGTATACGTAAAACGGTAGCCACTACTATAAACCGAACATTTGAGCTGTACCAAATAAATGAAAAAGTAAAATGAAAAGCTACATTTATTTTCTCTGAATCAACCTTTATATATTCATTCTTCTTTTTACGCTGATATATGTAATTAATTTCACGTATGTGATTTCGGAAAAAATTAATAAATAATTGACATTCCGCGAGACAAAGTATCTTATATCAGCGCGATAATGAATTCGATCAAAGTTCATGAGGATGATGATTTTTATTTTGTTGAATGGCTGAATTATTGAATCAGCGATTTTTTGACATCGTTAAATTAATCACGAGGGAAGAATTGGCATTGAAAGGAGGCGTCGAATCGGAGGGTTGGAATGGGCGTGCGGCGGGTGTTGTACGCAGGCAAAACCTCCGGCAAAACGATTCATCAGAGTATAATGGCATTGAAGTTTAACAGGCTGCAGTTAGTTTTCCCCATCTCGATTGCATGGGCGGCGTATTGCATTCAAAAGTTACACGGGTTGCACAAAATATACCTGTAAAATAGGGAGGACATCGTGCGGGGCGATAAGTAAGGCTATAGAAATACACCCGACAAATTGGACTAACGCTAAGTAATGTGCGAAAATTTTATTAAACTCTAAACGTAATTGTTATGTATTTTATCATTCGTCGTATCGTGGCAAAAACAACAGAAAAAACTAAATAAACTCGAAGGATTTCTTTTCTTTTTTTTTTCTGTCAACTGCAGCGCAATAACTGTTTTCGGAAATTATTCATTGAATTTCTTTCATATTTTTTTACGATTATCTTCTTCTTACCTTTTGCGGAATCGACCTAAAACTTCGATTTCAAAACGAAGTATTGATTTATGTCAATATATTGTATGCCCATGCTCTTCTGTGTATATGCATGACGTAATTCACGTGGTAAAAATCGAGAAGACGGACGCGAAGAAATTTCTCTTCAAATAATGTACCTTATAGGTATACATTTTTACAAAATGACTGCAGCTAAAAGAACGAAAAAAGAAAAAATCAAATTCATTGGCAAGATTATATGGTTTAATTTCACAACATTTTCGAAAGGTATCCACCTTCAGAATATCTCTGAGAATTTTTTTTCCGTCGTACAACAGAAATTAAAAAAAGCAACTGATTGTGAGTAAACAATCGTAAAAGACCGTATGAAATGTGACAAAAGATTGTAATTTTGGAAAAATAAAATTTCATGATATTTCTATCCGATTATCTAACGATGATAATTTTAGTTCTTTCCTCTCTCTATACTTTTTCTAATTTTCTTGGTAATACGTAAGGTGCATAGGTCGTTAAAAGTAACGCGCACATATACGAAAATGTATACCTACACGTGTATAATATAACGTATTACAAGAATTCGTGACGACGAGGCGCGAGGACGACGACATAAATTTTTGTCACGAGATAAAAATTCCTGGAACACGATGCGGTGAGACTCGGGACCTGGAATCGTCCAAGTCGCGCGGGTATTGTTTTAACGTGTTTGAGTCAAATATTGACGCAAGTCGGTCGGTCGGTCGTTTCGTTCGTTCGTTCGTTCGTTCGGTCGGTTGATCGGTCGACCAGAACAGCCAACGATGTCTTCGGGGCGGGCCCATCCGGAATAGAAGAAAAAAAAGAAGAAAAGAAAAAAATACAGGCAGGTATTTTACGCATTATTATACCTGTAATATGTACAGGTATGTTCACGCGGACGCAGGAAATCATAGAAAATAAAATAGAAAAATTAATAATAATTAATAAAGTACGATTATAGATGTTGTAGATGTTGTGCGTTCTCTCACTTGTTTATCCGCCATATTCCCGTTCGCTCCGATCAAAGAGCGCCTCAGGGGGTTGCTGCAGGTTTGTAATATAGAGCAAAGGATATACCAACGCGAAGTTGCACGCGGGTGGCGTCGGATCACAAACCCTATGTACGAATATATCGTAAATGTGTTGTCCGTTCATATAGAAACATGCATATATGTGTACGTGTATGTATAGTCGGTGTGCGAAGCAGTAACCATCCGAAACCACGTATATAAGCTTATATAGCGTAGGTGGACTTCGTTCAAGACTTAACTATATATATACGTATATACATGTATATAGGTGTGTGCGTGTTAGGTTGTGCAAACATGTCTGTAGCGTTGTCAGGCGGGCAGGAAATTACGTCCGCCTTTAGCCGTTCTCTATATTACAGTATCCTCCACCACACCCCTCACCCCCTTCACCCATTTTCCTGCTCTTCGTCTCTTTCTCTTCTCCGATCCTCATTCACTCTGATATATATAGGTATGTATACGTACCGCGGCGCATGTAGCACTTTCATTCTGCAATCCCCATTTTCATTCCCTGCACCTTCTTTTTTTTTCCTCCGGTACACATGTTACGTGCATGTAAAATCTCGCGTAACACAGAAAAATATATACGTACGTACACCCGGTTAGGTTGATTGTGAATCGCTCCGCGGCCAAGCTCACTTGGACAACTTTTCGCAGCCTGCCCAGCTACACGAAAGGGTTGTCCAAACGCGTGCTTGGCCGCGGAGCGATTCACAATCAACCTAACCGGGTGTACGTACGTATATATCTTCTTCTTCTTCTTCTTCTTCTTCGTTTTATCATTTGTACTTTTAATCGCAAACAAAACGAAGATGAGAGAAAATTTTTCACCACCGCCACAGAATTTTCTAGATCATGTGTCCTTACGTGCGATATATTAGGTGTATATGTAACGCCGTTGCATCGAACCCTTGTACAAATACTGAGTCATTCCGACAACATCGTATGCAGCGACCCTTGTATTATTTTATATATACCTACACATGCGCAGGGTGTGGAATACTCTCGTTTACACATACTATGATAAATACTTAGACATTCGACGGGGGCGCCAAGGGTTTAGTGAAAATAATTATACGGTGGATCGCGGCTCATCGTCATTTCCGACGTGAGAAATCATCACGGTTTTGTCATCGCAGGGGTGTTACACTAAACAGCGATTCTGAAATCACCGCGGTTCGTTTTCGACCTTTTTTACCCCCTTAACATTTTCGGACGGAAGAAGAACCGCGAACTCCAACCACCGTCGAACTAGGGAAAAGAAGAAGCAGCTTCTTGCGACGAAATTTAAACAGCGAATTAATAAGTGCAGTCGAATGTAGTGCGCGTTTCGTACGTCAGCCATCCGGTTGTAGGATTAAATTAAATTAACACCCTAGAATATAAAGGGGGAGGTTATGGAGAGGAAGGAAGAAAAGGGGGCTACACGTTATAGAATATACAAGGGAATAAAGATGGAAAACCATGGCGTGTGCAGAGTAGCTATTACAAACGTCGGCTTACAATAATACCGGTACTAATGCTATGCAAAACAGCACAATCACAATCACAATCACAATCACAAGTACAAAGGACAAGTAGAAGCACGAGCAGAAGCAGCGGGAGGAAAAACGCTTCTACCTTAATTCTCTTTCCTTTTTATTTTTCACTCGTCTCTCTTCATCCCCGATAGAAGTATCAGCTGTTGCAGTATATGTATATGAATATATAGTATATACATATAAATTTATGTATATGTAATACCTAGGTATATAAAATACGCGTAGCTATGTGCTACTCGACTGTGTTTTCCTTCCGCTGATGCAAAAGATGTCCTTTGTTTTTCTTAATACGCTATACATACAAATGGTACATACCTACTATATTTTCACATTTATAATGTACGTTACTATAGATGTGCGATTTACTGCAACGAAAAGTGGCGCTCTTGGTATATACGAGCATAAAGTTTGTAAAAAAAAAAATTGAAAAAAAGAAGAAAGAAAGAAAAAGAGAAAAGTAGTAATGGTAGCGTAGTAGTTGGAGTGCGATATACATATGTATATACTATATACGTATATAAGCGGAGGAAGGCAACCGTTTGCTCGACGCTATTCATATTTGATAAGTTTGCGATTTGACTGTTTGCCTACGGGAAATGTTGGGCGTCAGCGAAGGGATGGACGGCTTTCGGCAAATATTGTTATCAGCTGTAAAGGTGCACGTATGGGGTGTTTTTAGGTGGTGTTATATTATAGTTTATACCCATAAAATATATATTAAGTATATGCATCGTACTTTGCATACACGTACATAAGCACATACACTGCACATACATATGTAATGTGATTTTTATCTTTCTCTCTACCTATGTATACATATTACCTGACTTCCCTTGCACCGCACCTAAATCACCATATACCTATACATACATATACGGTATATACTGTACAATGTACATATATACCAACTTATGTACACATAGTCGATAAAAGTTAATTATTAACGTCGCAGAACCACCTGCACCCCGACTACCTCTTCGTATATCTTATACATATTATGTATATAAACCTCGTGTTGAAAAGCACATAATTATTATGCATACGTAACTAACTCGCCTACCCTCACATACGGTACAACCCTTAAAAAAGTTGAAAGCTCCGCGAACGTCAAAAAATCCATTTAGGTAGGTCAGTTGGTACATTATACATTTCTACATACACATGTATAATTAAACTATAAAAGATTGAAATTTTCAACAAAAAAATTCAGATTTTCCTTTATTTTGGTGTGTAGTATATACATGCATAAAACAGATCTGAGTAAAAGATAATTTGATCAATTTTTTTACTGTAAATTATTGAGAAATAAAAATGAATGTATTTTTGCAGACGAGTAGCTTACATACCTATAAAAGTATCCCTAGGGATGACTGAAGCTCCAGCGACAGACGGCTTCTAGTTTCATGTCAACACCGCAGACTATAAATTCCATAGGGAATATTATCACAATGATTATAACAGAAAAAAAAAAAAAACAACTACGACATCTGAATTCACAAATTTACAGTTCGAAACAAAAAAGAAAAAAGAAAAAGAAACAAACAAGGTAAATGAATAAAAGAAATTAACAAAATGTATAACGGTACGATGGTACATAAATGTACATACATACGTGTATATGTACGATGCGTGTAACAGATGATAAATAAAATGTTGACATTTCATTCTGATGATTACGTTTTAAACAAATGAGCTTTTGAATAATTTCGAATCAACAAAACCTGCCATGTATAGTTAATATGTATTACAGTCAATTAATTTGGTATAATTAATGTGTTTACTTTGACTTATTTAATTTCAAAAATTCTCATCCAAAGTAATTTACGTTCAAACTCCCGAGTATATGTATACATACATAATGCTGCAGTACTGCAAACTATATATGTACAGATACGCGTATACCTATGTAGAAAAAAGATCCATTGGTTTTTGTTTCGCCACGAATACTTTTTTTTTCCCCCGCCGTTTTTTATCGTTCCAAATTTACATACCACCGCGATTAAATGGAAAAAAAGGAATGAAAAAGAAAAATCAAAAGAATCCCCGGTTGAACATTGTCAGTCGGAGTAAATTCACTCACTCCGACCGCGAGTACTTTTTCCCTCTCTTCATCCCCTCGAGTTACACATCTATAGGTACACAAACTATATACATACCATTTATATATCTATCTATATATAGATTTACACAAATGATGCGAGAAGAAGTTGGGCGTGCAAAGTATTGGTTGAAATCGACGTCGCGCGAGATGATAGGTACCTGCGTGGTGGGTGGAGGAGAGAAAGAGATGAAGAGAGAGAGAGAGAGAGAGAGAGGAAAGGGGGATGATGGAGAGAAGGGGTGGAAAATGAGGAAAAGAGAAAGAGATAGAGAGAGAGAGATGGAGAAAGACACAGATCGCGGGGTAGTCTTTGCCAAACACCAATATTTGCGACCGCCCTGTCGGTTGGTACCTCTGGACGACTCGACTCGACTCTCGCGACTCGTACGACTCGCGACTTTACATACATCTATTATAAACATATCGTACCCCTACTTGTAACTATGTACTTGCTAATTAATTATCTAATCGAAATCTATAAATTTCATACACTTCCCCCTGCCGACAAATAACATAGGTATTCGAATTTAGACACTTGAACATTAATTCATATGTCTACATATATACATGTATATGAAGTTCCAAATTGAAAGTGAAAAACAATGGATAAAATTTAAAAAAAAAACAAAAAAATCCAAGGGTATACGAATTAATTGCATCACATTATATCGATAATTTCTTGATATACGGTAAATATATATAACACAGGTATATATGTCACAGCAGAGTTTGATTAAATATTTGTGTACCGAGTAATACTCGATGTATATATATTTTCTATATACATGATAAATATATATCTATGTACAGAAATAATATGTATGTATAATAAAACGTCTAGCGGATCGTTGAATTGCATTATATGTACACTTATGTGAGAAAACGTTCGAGGTCTTTCGATACACATATACATATTTGGTGTATGTATACGTATGTATGTATGTATGTGATAGTTACACGGTTATCATAATCATAACCATAATCATAATTATCATAATCGCCATCGTCATCTCCTTCATTTGTTCGACCTCATTGTGCAGCGGTCTTCGCACATGTTTTCTATATACATATGTACATACGCGTATGTATATGTGTAGAAATGTAAGTAGGTACATGAGACATTGTATGCTCAACCTCCATATGTAACGTCGAAATATCACCTGGTCAGGAAAAAATAAATTAATAATATGTACAAATGAAATACATACACGACTATATCGTAATTGTTATAGGTATGAATTATAGGATTTCACCTTTGAATATTTTTTCGAAAAAGTTAAAAACTGGTGGGCAAAGAATGAATAAATAATAAAAACGAGACAGGAAAAATGGATAAAAATTTTGCACCGAAGATTCGATAAACCCAAAAACCACCCTTGAAATCGCTTCGAAATTAAGAATCTCAATTCTGATGTCGCGTCGATAATTTATGAATGCCTATGTACTCGCGATATTTGTATATATACACGACTATATGTACACGGTTATTGGGAGTGCTGCAACATATATAATATGTACATATATTGTACATATGTATACATATATAAGGGAGAATCTGGGAGTGTCGGGAGTGGCTGGTCTCGTATTTCCCAGAGTAGGTGGTACACCAGGAGCAGCAACAGCAGCAGCAAGAGGAGGAAGAGGAAGAGGAAGAGGAAGAGGAGGAGGAGGAGGTATAGTCAGCCCGCCACCACCCCCATTCGACGCAATAAATAATAATTAGGCGCTAATTAGCGGCGGCCATGTTGCCAACCAACCCCTACCCCCACTTTCCCATGTACAGTGTTAGCAGGGGAGGTAAAGAACAGAGATAGAATAAGAGCATAGATTGTATGTATAAATATATGTATACCAAACGAGGAGGTAACCGCTTGTGAAATACCTACTTGGGACAGTCAATTTTGAAATGATATGAAATACTAGTGGAATGCTCATGAAATGGTATGAAATAGTTGTGAAATACTTGTGAAATGTGAAATGGTTGGGATACCTATATATCGAGTGGTTACCCCTTCGATACCAAGGAATAGGAGCCAGAAGGGGAGCGTAACCCGCATTTTCTGATTTTTGAAAACGAAGTTGAACCAAACCTGATATTCAAAATAAAAACTGCTTCCGTCTCGCGTACTGGATTTGAGTTATTTTCCCAAATGCTCTGATTGCAAGATAAATCCTCCATCGATCAAAAAAAAGAACAAAAAAAGAAACAAATTAAAGGAGACAGCACAAGATGCACCAAATTCTCGAGTCTAATGCATCAATAATACGTAGCATTTACAACCCCATACGATCGGTAAAAGGTAGTTTCACGGGGTGGTTGAAAGAGTTAATATTTTCCAGGCGATTGATTTTGAATAGGTGTAGCTATACTTACACATCGAAGAGAAGAATGAGGAATCGCAGTGTAAGTAAGTATGAAGAGTGCACTCTGCCGTTATGGTGAAAACCGCATAGTGTGGATATACAGGGTGTCCCAGAATTCGCGCCAACTAAGTACGTAGCGTTGTTCCTCGTAAAAAACTGAAATAGGGAAGTCGAGGTGAGAAAGTTCTAGGTCTGACAGGTGAAAAGTTACAGGGTGCCAAAGTTCCGCCAATCGGCGTGCACCGTCATGTCCGTGTGCCACCAACACGCCGGGCGTAGCAGTGTGTTGGTGGCACACCGACGTTATTCCAGTCAGCGATTGGCGGAACTTTGGCACCCTGTAACTTTTTACCTGTCAGACCTAGAACATTTTCAACTCGACTTCCCTATTTCAGTTTTTCACGAGGAACAACGCTACGTACTTAGTTGGCGCGAATTCTGGGACACCCTGTATACGTATATCCATACACATATATAATAGGTACCTTGTATAGGTGACAGATCGTAGATACTTTGTATATACCGGCTATACATACCCCCCGTGGTGCAAAAACCGAACGCGTGGCCCCTTTATGCCCGACTGTTTTGTCTGCCGAAACGATTTAGAAAAACCCCATGCAGGGCTGAAAATCGTACGGCGCCCCCTATAAGCGCCCCCATATACCTAATATGAATAGGTATGATGGTGTGTCGCTGTACATAAATATACGTCATGCTCTTTTGTCGACTTCTTAAACACCAGTTATACTCTATCGATGGTTACAAAAACCAGAAGGGCGTATCCCGCAAAAATAGACAAACTAATGAGTTGATATTTCGTGTTAAAATACATGCTTCAAAATTTTAACATTTCACATTATTTTTTTCTTCTTTTTATTTTATGGTTACGATTTTTTCAAAGTTTTTATCGACTCGGAAAAAGTTTCACCAAAATCTAGATGATCGACGGAATCTGAAATTTTTCTTTTTGGTTTTTTCTCGATGATCCTCACCATTTACAGTATTAGATAGATGAACCGTAAGTTATACAAATGAAAAATTCAAGGTGTGACGCGAGCCCTTTTATAGCCTAGCGATCGTCTGCAGACAATATGTAGAAAAGGACGAAAAAAAAAAACTAAAGAGAGGAAGAAAAGTTTTGACTCTCCGGTGCGGCGTGTCCGCGGACTTTTGACTCGTGTCGGGCCAATTAGGGGGGTCATTGTGTCGCATTAGTGGGGCATAAGGGGGGCTATGTTAGAAAAGACACGTTTCTATTCTACTCCATTTATACGAAAACTATATTTCCCTCCCAAAGTAATATATAGATCACACCTCCACCTAACTTTACCTCGACTAGCTGTATTTTTTCAACGAAACTCGCACGATTATTATCATCAGTATCATTTTTATACCTAGTAAAAAAAATTGTGTCAATAATCCTCTCAATTTTGAGTTTTTTTTTCTTTTTAAGTTTTCTTTTTTTTTCCACATGTATATAATATTTTATGTACTACTTCCGGCAGAAGATTTATGGAAAATTAAATCTTGTAAAAACTATTCGGAGGGAAAATTTTCTTTTTTCGAACGATGTTTCAGCGGGAAATATTATATTATAAGTCGTTCTTGTTCAGGGTCGTTATCTTCATCTTATCAACTTTTAGATTAGCCCTATATCCACACTTTGCTCTTTGCTCTTCTCCTGCTCTCTTACGTCCTCCGCGTTATAATATAATGTCGTTTGTCGTCTGGTGCGTTATAAGAAAAAAAAAAAAAAGAAAACAACTCCACACGAGTGAAGCTGTTTTATGTACATTTCACATACCTGCAGCGATATTTTTACCTCAACGACTCGTTCGCCGCGCAATACAAATTTTTTTCTATTTTTCCAACATTATTTTTATTCATTAATTTTTTTTTCATCACAACGATCATACTAAATTGTATCTAGAAAACCAATTTTTAATTTTTTTCTACTCTTCTTTCCCCAGGTTTTTCAGAGTTCGATTTTTCTGCAAACATCTCGTCCGCGATATGACAGATGAATCTGATTACCTGCAGCGGTAAAAATAAAGAAATGGCGACGGTGATAACTATATAATAATAATGATAATTACGATAATTATCATCGTCGTAATAATGGTAACAGGTAGATATTCAAGTATTTTTACATCATCGACGCCTGTCCAACGGATGGTCGGTCGTAATTCAAAATAATTGTAGGTTCAAGTGGCAGTTTCAGAGTAGCCGGAAGTAGCTGGCAGCGAGGCACGTGACCTAGCGCGTGCGTTAAAAGAAATAGAAATAAAAAATAAAAAGGCGAGAAAGAGAATTATACAGATATAGAAATTGTCGCGCGAGTCGACACGTTACGAAGGTATAAATTGATGAAAAATGGAGGAAGGAAAAAAAAGTAGATGCTGTTCTTTTTTTTCTTTTCTATTCTTTCTTTTGTTCTTTCGTCTTTCAATATCGAACTTGCGCGTGCCGGACGTGTCTGGTGAAGTCGGTGAACTCAGAAGTTGGATGAACGTTGTGGGTTTAAAAAAAGGAAAAGATGGAAAAATTGGAAACAAAAAAACAACAATATTACGGTTGATGTTCGAGGATAATTCATGCACCAGCTGAGAAAGGAAAAAAAATGAATGAATGAACTCTTTTACAGGGAAAAAAGAAGGAAACGAAAAAAAAAGTTAAACAAAAAACGCATAAATGGCGGTTGATTGGCCCACAATAGAGTCAACTTCTAGTATGTATGTATAACGATTATACTAGGTCCATTTTTATGGTATGATAATGTAAAGTTTTTCAAAATTTATACAACGAAAAAGGTTCATACACAATATACGGAATGAGAATTAGAAGTCCGACGATAACGATCTAAATTTCGTTATATACTGTGACGAAGACAAAAGATACGGTTTTTTTTTTCTTGTTTGGTTTTTTGCATAACAGTCAAAATTTGAAAAACGATCAGTAGGTTTAACGTATATAGTTTTGTACGGGATTCAATTTTCCGAGGACACTAATTGACGTAATTATAGGATACCTACGTTGCGTTAATATTTATGTAACTTATACCGTAGGAAGTTGCCATATGTCGAGATTTCTATATCGTCATTGTTCCGAACAAAATGAAACTAGGCATACGTGTGTATTGTACAATAATAATTGGTATATAAATATAGGTATATGCCTTCCATAGATAACTTACTTTGTTGGTCAGTCAAAGTGAACGTTCACGAGTTTATTGTTGGTAGGTGGTGATTTCAACTTAATCCGTCTAATAGGTTCCCGAGGGTGACTCGGGAACGTCGAGTTTAGTATACGTATACCCCTATATGTGCTACATGGGGTGCTGGACGTCGTCGTTATACTTTTAGAATACAGCATATACGATCGGAACGTGCAATTTGCGCCACCGACGACGACACATGTACGAATTTTAGACACGTGTTATGTATAGTCACAAATTACTTATCATTGTATACGTGCCATTTCATGCCAAGTCGACTGCCCTGCTGTACCTCGACTATAAGGAAAACATAAAACGATCTACTATCGATTAAAAAAAAAAAACAAACAGATCCTACAAAAATTTTGATTGTCCAAATTTTGGTACGAAAATATTTTTCAAGTAGTCATAGTTCGATAATTTGACGAGAAATGTACCATACATAAACGTATAGCATGTTTAAAATGGTTACGTGCTGATTATTATGTTGTCCTAGGAGTATACGTGTAATGCTCTATAATATAACTAGAATCGTAAACGAAATTAGAGGACGGTATTGTAACGACCGTCAAGCTTCTGTTACTCCCATCGTCCATTGTACGTTTTACAAACGTTGAAACTTTACGACCCAATTTTCTCATAATATATTCATTACAATTTGTCTGAACGAATCCTCTAAGGGTACAAATAGGTATTATGTGTATAAATACATACATATGCCTACGACTAGACAGACTCAAAACTTTCGTCATTCACATAATCATAATAATCAATTCCTTTTGTTTATTTATTTCAATTTTTCTTTCGATTCTATCGCAGTCTAGAAGGAACTCATAACGAAAAAAAATAAAATAAAGCGATGAAAAAATCCTGTGGGAAATTTTGGGATGGGTATAGTTTTCAAAAAACAGGTGCCGGATGTCCAGGATTAAATTATTCGCGGGTATTTGCTGTACACATTTTAGTTCCTTATACGGTAAAAATTTGTTGCGTTTCACGGTGTGTCCGGTGAGGAATATCCTTCTTAAAATTGCATCATTGGTCATTTTTTTTTTGAGTCAGGTCAGGTTAGTTTACGTGAAAAAAAAAAAGAAATTTCTTCACCCCAGAAACGCTCCCACGCATAGCAAGGATATTTGTTCGATAATGTGGCGTAAAATTTAAGGTCACAATAGACGGCGCCATTGAAACTCTTTAGACTGAGAAAGAAAAAGAAAAAATTCTCGACAGGTTCGATTCCCATCGTAGATCTTCGATCGTAGCGGATCATGGATCATGGATCATCCCTTCTCGGTCCAGTAAGAGATTTGTTACGATTAACGAGATTTCAAAATTCAAAGAAAAAAAAGCAAATTATTATTAGAAATCAAAACGATTTTACAGGAAAAACTTAAACCGTGGGAGGATCTAGACTGTGATTGTTATCGGGATCTCGTTCAAGATGGCGACTGTCACGTTTTCTTAATCTCGGCATCGGTTCTTCTCTTAAATTTCTTTTCGGTGGTTTAAACGATGGAGGTCTCGGAACTCTCGGTCTTGGAACGGGTTGACGTTTTTGAGTCGGAGAAGTTTTATTAGATTTCTTTTTATCCTTGTTCAAACATTCCTCTTTCCATATTAAAACCGCGTTTGAATTCGGATCATACCTGAGAAGCAGTGAAATTTATCATGATTTTTTTTATTCTCAAAAAATTAAAAATCGATATTCTATGTATCACTGGGCAAGGTGAAGGATCGAAGTTTACCTGTATTTCTTTTCCACTTTTTCAACGATTCCCCAATCGATCCCCCTACGAAGTGCCGTAGCAATTTCATTTTTCCGTAAAATTTTCACCTCACTTTTTCTACCGTATAATAATTTAAGATCCTCGTTAACGCCGTTGAAAATTTCTCCAATCGACATTTTTCTAAATCCCGCATCCGGCGCCCCGTCATCCTTATTGGATTTTAAATATCTGTAAATCACCACTGATTTATTGATTTCCAACGATTTTTTTCTCGCCTTCGAGCGTCCCAGTTTTTTAACCTCAACCATAACCACCGTTTGTGTGACGTGCGAAAAAAAAGACAGAAAAATCTGTCAAAACTACACGAAAGCATTGACGAGCTCATGCGTTAGGAAAAATATTCAACCATCTTGAAGTAGTTTTCGATTAGAAAAACAAAGAAAAACGATACAAAAACGTAAAAACTAATGGGATGCAACGCAGGTACTATATATTGTAGAGCCATAGTGCCCATGGGTAAAGGGGGGAAATGGTAGAGGTTGGTTTTAATTGGCAAGGCACAATTATCCCCTCCGTGACGTTAGACCCGGTCCCGGGCTCTGGGTTATATGGTGTGCTGCTTTCCCGCGTTTGGAATATTCCCGGGATTCTCGATTCCGCTGCTTCCAGGTTTGTTTGCTAAGAGGGACGCGGCGCACGCCGGAGGGGTTTAGAAACGGCGTCCTGACGCGCTATACACAGTCATGAACCACCCCATGTACCACCCATCCATCCATCCCCATCCTGCACATCCACATCATCCAACGTAGAATCCAAATACCAAATCAAAATTATACCACCGCAAAAGTTGCGAGTAAAAGCTTTCCAATTTTCTTCAACGTCCAATCGACCTATAGATTTCTAAACAATATGAAGGCGCAACCCTCGAAAGTGACCGGAATAGAAATCGAAGTATGAGATTCAAATCTGTAAAAAGTTTCGGAATTTGGAGTACATACGTAGAAAAAAAAAGAGACGTCGAAGGGGTGGGGGGTTAATATTCTGAAGAGACGTGCTTTTTTCCCTCGATTTTCTACAATAAATCCATGAACAATATAAAGGCTTGACGCTTCCCCGCTTATTCCGTTTGTCCGAAATTTCTTTGCCGGTCGTCTTTTATGATGTCGGGTCTATGAAGTCCTCGAGGGTCTGTAGCTGGGGGAGCAAGTGGATCGTGATTCGAGGGATTACAAGGTTTGACTGAGAAGATGCGGAAAACAATGAACGTTTTATACACATCGCCGCCACCCGCGATATATACGATGTTCAATGAATAAAAGGGGATATATATATCGAAAATTCCTCATGTATATAAAACCTCCTCTGTCCATCAGTGAGAGTCAGTTTTGTACATGAAGTGGGCACCAGCAGCAGCAGCAGCAACAGCAGCAGCAGTAGCAGCAGGAACAGGAGCAGGACCTGCGTTATATAAAATAGAATGGCGTCGGTGAACGAACTCTGCAGTATAGGAGTAGCAGTAGCAGTAGCAGCAGCATCATCATCATTCATCCATCCATCGATAAAGTGCCCTCTTCTGGAGCATCAACGAGGCTATATAGCTGCGAACAAGTCAAGTGGGCCGCGGGGTTCACATCTGGCTGCATCTGCAGATCGGCGTTTATTAAAAATCATACAAAACATCCCCAAGAGGATTAAACGGGAATTACCCCCGCGGAGAATGATGCGGGAATAGCACAAGAGGGCCTCTGGATCAAAGTACTTCATATCCATATATTTACCACTCCCGCATATATTCACCTATCCAAAGTTTAAAAAATAATTTTTTGCTCAAAGTGGCTTCTCCTTTTTTATCTTCGTAGTAACAAAAAACAAACAAAAAAGAGGTGTACCCGATAACCTCAATAGCAATAGAAACACAAAGCACGCGGAGAAATGAAAATAAGCAAAAAAAAAATGGCGGTTTTTGTTTCGTGAAAATTTCGGTAGATATATTATGGTAAAATGCGTTGCTGCGGAGAGTACGATAAACATATACCCATATATACGGGTAGATTTCTATACATATACAGCGTGATGTTCGCCATGAAAATCAACCACCGTAGGATAATTTGAAAACCAAGTTCCCCCTGTCCCTTGGGAGAAGAGGGATGGATATAAGTGGAAAGAGATAGAGAGAAGGAGAGAGTGTTGCAGGGACTGGAAAGTAAGAGGGAGATTAACAAAATGGCGGCCATCATCCCCGCGTATACAGCATCGCGCCAAAAAGCGACTGTATACATACATATACACACACATATATATTACATGGATCAAAGAATATCTTTCACTTCACCACGAGATCCAAGGGAAAAAACCGATCTAACACCAAATCGCAAGATTCTTCTTTATTCGATCCAGATACGTAAAAATTCTTCCGTCGTTTTTTTTTCTAGATTTCTCCTACCATCTTCAATTATGACATAAAATAGCGTACGCCGTGACAAATCATAATTCTTCGGGTTTGCGTTCGATTTCATTATTTCGAAGGACAATCCAAGGTCGTGAAAAAAAAAAAAAAATCAAAACGAAACGGTTATCGAAGTACAATAGTATGTTGTTGGCGTGCTTATTGGTATATTGAAGGGAGGAAGGTATGATTCCCATGTTTCAGTTTCACGCGGTGATTCCCTCAGGCTATAAATGAAAGGCAAAAGATCCAACCAACCCCCTTAGTTCATCCCTTCTGTCGTCCACCTTCCTGTAATACCCGCATAACTCGCGGCTATGCACGTGCAGCACGCTTTGCTTGACTTTTTTCTTTTTTTTTTTTTGCTTTCTTTTTTCAAATATCTATACGAAGCGATATATACCAAGACAAAACTATCCCTTCTACTTCTCCCTTTGGTCCTAGCGAAATAAAGAACAAATGAAAGTCATTTTCGCAATGGCGATCTATACTCAAGTTGCATACCCGGATTTTTGACATCACTTTACAAGAGAGGAAAAGGGTGCATAAATTTTAAAAATTCTCTCTAGCTATCGTTGAATTGTTATTATCGATTTTCTTTCTTTCTTTGCAATTTTTCAACGGAATCGCAGCAAGATTTAGAAATTGCAAAGAAGTTGGGGGAGGGGCGGAGGGAACCATACGACGGCGACGATGCGTAGCGGCTCAGCAACGCAATGGGGTTGTATTATCCTCGGTGCAAACAACCCTCTAGATTCTGACCGGTACCAGCCGACATATTAGGTATGTATATGTATGTTACATACATACATGTGTACATAGAGTATATGTATATAAAATTTGAGTATACGTCAGAATCATAACCCAAGGGTTTCATAAGTGGGCGCTCCCTCACTCACCTCATGAACAACATTAAATTATATTAATCATGTGTACGCATGTATCATGTGCCTTATTTACTCATTTTTTGAACTTTTGGAAAAGTACCGTTGATGTAATTGTTGATTTGTAGCTAAAGATGAAAGACGACAGATTTCTATCATTCGTCATTTTGTATGGGGTGTAATTGACTCATAATTTTAATTTTTAGATTCTACATGCTCGTTTTTAAAAGTATTATACACCGTTAAAACCGCATCGATCGTATGCACAAATAACCAAAAACTATGCGTAATAATCGATATAAAAGTAAGTATACGTTTAATACATCATGTACATTTATACATACGTACAGGTATTGTGCACGTACATAATATGTCTAGCCGCCGTAGCTAGCACACGAATTTTTATAAGTTCCACGTACGGGATTGGGAGAGCTGATATTTGCATTCGAAGAAAGCAATATTTACCATCGACAATCCGCAACGAAAACTAACTAAGAATACTAATTGTTGCTGCCAGTACGCCTGTATACCTATATATTTTTACTATACATGAAATATCGATATATTTATGTATTTTGCATGAATAATTGGTTTTTTATACGGCACGTACGAGATTTCTGTTGAAAGACGTCGAATTGAGATGAGAAAAAAAGATAGAAAAATTAGGAATCAATTAGAAAAATCAATAAATTCTTCAAAGGATGCGTAAAATCCGCGGATGAAAATCAATCGAAATATAAATGTTGTCCGATCAATGGATCGATCAGACTTCGAATAGACGAAAAACAAAAAAGAAATTTTTTTATTTCAAAACCTGATAAGGTACATGCGTATTAATTAAATACCGTATACATTGCGTGTATTTGTCGGTAGTTATCGGTGATGGTCGTGAACGTCCCGAGGGAAGAGATCGCTATAATATATATATCTATATATATTCTGGAGTTTGAGAGTCAGTGTGGAGTTTGAGCTAGCGCGCGAGGGTTGTCAAGGGGGCCGAAATGGATGGTGGATGGTGGTTGGTGGTTCCAAGGGATTCAATATAATCGCGCAATAAAATTCACTTACAAGCTATGCCCTTCTTTCTTCCTCCCCACCATCCTTTTCCTTTTCTTCTTCTTCCTCCTTTTTCCCACCCCATCTATCCTATCCACTCCCTCCGATTTTCTCCTCCTTTTCTGCACCAGAGACTGACAAAGGTTTATCCCCCTCTCACGGGGACCGAACGGCTGGTGAAGTATTATCTGGATTTTGGGCTCAGCTTCAAGGTTGCGCCGACAAGAGTTGAGAAAAAAAAACCAAGATTGAAAAAAAGACGGAGAAAGAGAGATAATAATGAAAAGATTTCACCGGAATTCGCGATTTGGAAAACAAGATGTATATTACGGTAACTCGGCAGGATCAAATGAAATTAAATTTTCCGAATTACCTTCGCTAATTTTATTCTTTTTTTGATTTAATTTAATTTTCGAAAACCCGATAAAACGAAAGTATGTTTAAATTTCATTGAATCCTATACATCTCCATTAAATTAATTTTACCGACGATTTTTTTGGTTTTTTGTTTTTATTCTTCTCTTCAAAATCAATAGAGAAATTTTGAGCTTTCCATCGATATACACGTAAAATAATTATTCAACGTTTTGGCGCAGTTTTTGGGTTATCTTTTGGTATGGTGGGTGTTAAAAATCTGGGGGTATAACCTACGTCCGGAAGAGGTGAGTGAGGTAAAAAGAGAGGGCCAGAAAGAGATGACGAATAAAAATAAAAATAAAAAGAGGAAGGAAGAGAAGAAGAAAAAAAATCAGGAGTTGTACCGGAGGGAGTGCAGAGCAGGGGACAACGAATATAGTATGTTTGCATAGGTCCCGAGGTGCAATGGATGGGGAATAGTATATAGGGAGGAAAGTAAGGGAAAAAAAGGTAATGGAAGGGTACAGGACGGGGAGAAGTTGGTAACGCGCAGAGGTGTATAATACATACCTATACAAGGTATAGATAACATACGTTGAGTGAGATGGAAATAGAGTTGGAGAGAAAAAGCGATGCGTGGAACCAAAGGAAACGAGAAGGATGAAAAAAACAATTGAAAAGAGAAAGAGAATTTTGTGTACACTCAGCTGTCTGCCTGCCTGGTTTCCTAGCTTCTATACATGTACTACCTATTTCGTTCTTCGTATAAAACCATCTATGTATTACCTAAAATCCTGCAACAGGACGAGGACGTGTTTACAGGGTATGTTAGTTTTCCTTTTCCTCCCTTTTTTTCTCTCCTATTTCCGCGATTAAAAAAATTCATGAAAATCGAAGAAGAAGAGAGAAGAGAACAGGACCTTGAGTATTATAATTAACGTTACTTCTCCTTTTTTTTTTGCATTTGATTTGTGATTTCTCCACCGATCGCAGAATCGGGCCAGCGAGAATGGAAGGACGAAAATTCGAAGATATGAGACAGGGAGTAAAGAAGAAGGAAGAGGCGACCAGCGTTCCGCGGGAGTTGTTGAGTCGATGTGAAGAGAATATCCCGTGGGACTGGTATGGTACAATATATATACAGACATGTCGGTATATAGGTACTACCCATATGTAGCCGAGAGTGAAAATCGCGGGGGAAGCGAACCCACGCGAAGAAGAGCGCTTCGCCGAGCAGAAATACCCACTCGATATTGTCCCGCCGCGCATTTCCGCGCTCTCCTCAGCTCTCTCCCTTCATCTCCTCTCATACTCTCCTCCTCCTCTAGATATACATATACGTATACAGACGTAGATAAATCCTGAGGGACGAAACGAACGTCGGAACTGTACCGAAACGAACCCTTATCTACAGTATATATTCAATATATATCGATCTATATATATGTCTACTATCTCATGGGTTTCCAACAGTAACAAGGTTCCCATAAGAGTAAATTCTACAAGTATTAGGTACCTCGGGAAACAATTAAAAAAAAAAGAAAGATAAAAAGTGAATAAAGAATCAATTCATCCTATCCAAACGTAATTTGAAAAGGCAAAAATTGAAGAATCAGAAATTTTCCTATTGCCTTTTTGTCGTTCTTTTCACATCTAATTCATCAAATTGATGTACTCCCTATGTACTACCATGTACTGAGTTTTTATATATGTGGACGACGTCGACATATACGTGCCATAGATATGTATATATAAATACAAGTATTATACATATACATATGTGTATATATAGTATACATGAGCCGCGCGTCGCGGATGGACCTGCAATGGCGGATGTCGAGAACGCTCCGCCTCTCGTATACATACCTATGTATATATAAACATATAACAGCAGCAGCAGCAGCAGCTGCAGGATTCATATACGTATGTATGCATGTACGAGGTACATATATATTTATTTCATCCCGGCACACGTCACATCACCTAGTTGTACGACCATAACCATAATCAAAATAACACATACGGGTATGTACTGCATATTTATATACGTACCTCATATACATATACCATATACGTCATGTAATACATTAAAAAAAAACCGGAACTAACCCTTACACATATAATACGTAAATATTTTTTCAGAGGTATTTAAAGTCTATGTAATAATAAATCAGATACAAAAAAAAATGGACAGAAAAAATCATCTCAAAAAATCAAAAATCCTCAAAACCTCAGCTTACTGCGTAACAACATTTTTTCAACGATAATTCAAGTACATATCAGGTGAAAAAAAATGTTAAGAATATAAAACAATTTCCCTTCTTCTTTTTTTTTTTTTTTTTTCTTATCCTGCGTTCATACATGTGTTACTCTTTTTTATACAAAATACTCCAGAGAATAAAACACTACATCAAGTATTTATCACTATTACCGAAGAGAAGAGAGGAGAGCAAAAAAAATCTAGAGTAATAAAAAAAAAAAGGAAAAAAAGGGAGGAAAAACCAAAAAGTAGGGGAAAAAAAAGAAGAAAAAAGAGAATATGTACAACAGGACTGACTGGTGCACGAGCTGTATAAGAGAGTGAGACGCTATTGTGAATGTTGGCTCAGAGTATATTTGTCTACCGACAGAGAAGGTAAGGGTGCAAGAGAAGTGAAGGGGTGGTGATGGTGATGGAAAGAGGGAAAAAGGTAGGAGGACGTCGAGAAGTAGAAGGAGGAGGAGGTAAAGAGGGAATATATACCGTAGGGGGTGGGTCAGAGGATGAGAATCTGCAGGTTGAAGAGGAAGAGGAGGAAGAGGTTGGTTTGTCAGGGGGAGGTTCAAATATTGTGTCGGTTCATTCAGTACCGGCGCGCGTGATCCCCGCTGCACAGTGTTCGCGACAATCATAGATATATTATCCTTGTACAAGGTGGTAAGGTTAGGTCAAAGTACACACATACCTATATTATACATATATATATATATATAACTTATATATCAAACAGATGTACGTCTATGTATGTGTATATATTTATGTATACCTAAGAGTAAGCGTAAAGGAAAACAGATATTTAAACAACAATTCGAATATGATATATATGATAAGGATCAAATGAAAATTGTTTGACTAACAAGAAAAAAAAAAAAAAAAATTACGACCGCAATATGTTGCGTTTGAATTTTATGCGACGAATGAATGAATACGGTACAGACATGATATTAACATGTATAATTAATTTTTTATAAATCTTGAGACACCACCACCCATTACAGTTTCTGCAAAAGCAACCCCCGTTCGTTAATCATCTCCCTTGCGCGTTATAATATAAGTATATGGTATATAATACGTATATATAGAAAATCTTTTGAGTGTTGATTTTCAAATAAATTTAACGTCTACTGGGTTCTAATTATTAGTTTGAAAACTTTTCAAATTAATATAAAACTTACAAAAGTACCCGCCTCCGTCGTTACTGCAAAGTGAAATCTCGGTAGCCTGCCTTTGTGAAGTTTCCTTTCCATCCCCCCCTCCCCCCCCCCCCAAACCCTTCTGCTTAATATTACTTTCCTTTATATATACATACATAGGTATAATAATACAGCGACGTTGCTGCCCGGGGAAGGCGAGAATTTAGCAAAATCCTTGTAATCTATTTTATCAAAAAGAAAAAACAAAAAAGGATAGGAAATGAGGGCAGAAAAAGTTGTAGAAAAACAGGCCGATCGAACGCTTCGTCGAAACCGACAAAAAAAAATTCTACACATTTTTAAGTATTTGAATTCAGATAATAAAAGATCGCTGCATGCACTGTACAGTATATACGAGTATATGGGGGAAAATCTGTGCGATGCGGTTTGATGTAAAACCACAGCTTGGTCTGACACAAAATTATATTTCCAGTGCACTTGAAATGGTCCTAGAAAGAGCTCGTGCAACATTTCCGACACATCATCATCGTATGTATGAAAAACGAAAGTGTCCCCACGTGCCCACTCGAGCACCCTTAACTGTCAGAAATGTTCCTATTTCTCCTCATACCTCGCAGAGTTATAGTATATAAAGTAGGTACGTACGTTATACGTACAAAACGACCTTCACATAATATAATACTAAACTAAAATGCGCTTGCTTTCACGTAGCGTAAAAACAGATTTTTCAGCGACAATACGAAAGACGGACAGAGTTTTCTTTATTCATTTATTTATTTTTTGAAAATGGAAATATTATTCGAAAACTAAGTTCTTGTACCAGAAAAAATATGTTGGTATACGATGAAACGAAATTTCAAAGCAGAAAGATCCGAGAAAATTTTTTAGGTACTACCTTGGGAATGATTTTTGCCGATCATGTGGAAAAAAAATATGGAGTTTTTCTATGAAGATTTCTAACTGTATAATATCCGTGCACTAAATCATCGGTAATATATGGTATCCGAAGTAAAAGTGGTCATAACATAGTGAAATAGGTAAACTTCGATGGGGTGGGGATTACGGGCCACCCCCGCCGCTGTCAGGAACCCCCCGTCGACATCAGAGAGGATAAAATTGTTATTCAAATCCGTGAACAAATTCGTGACAAACCGAGCAATATGTAGCGTTTACCCGGCATTAAATTCGCCCCTCGAATATCTGGCTGGCCCATATAAATATACGTATCTCTACGTACGTATGTATGATATCTGTGTACAGATGTAGGTAAATGCGTCCGACACGGAGAAGCGCAACAGCCAACAGCAACTGCAGGGATCCTACCTACAATGCGAGTTCTGTTCTATTCTCTTCTCTTTTCTGCACAGTAGGTGCGGTACCATATACATTTAACGCCAGTAACCCCTCGAGGCAGTACGGGGGATTTTTCTGAGGGGGCGATAAGCTCTCCTGTCGCTCAGACTTACCCCTGATTTGCTCGCATTATTTCACCGACGCGCGGACGCGACGCGACGACGCCAACTTATACGACGAAAAGAAGGGGGCGAGTACGCGTATGTATAATATTAAAACGCGTGTGTAAGGATCCCCGTTAATACACGTATTGCAGAATTTTCTCCTACACTCCCTTTCTCTGATGTTTGCTGCTGCTGCTGCTGCTGCTGTTGCACCCTTATGCCATGCGGTATATATAGTGCGCTACATAGCCGCCAAGATTCAACCCTGAGGGGGGTCGGTTAAATCGACGAATTGTTTTGGGATACGCTGATTGTTGGGGCGTGTTGTTTGGGGTCACCATGGGTTAAGTCTGCACCCCATAAATTCAACGACCCGAAGAGAAATAACTGGCCAGATCGCAACAGATATATATTATTAGCCCATATTTTCGCTAAACGCCAATGAAGGGGGAGTTTATCTTTTTGGATTTTTTTTTTTCCTTTCCTAATTCATATGTATATATTTTTTTAGATTTTTTTCTGAAGTGAGAAATCTTCGGAAGTTTCGATGATATGCGAAAGAATTTTCTTCTCTTTTTTCAAATCTATGCACACAGACGCTGAAGAAAGAAAAATTCCAACGTTGATAATCAAAAATTTTACTTTGAAAAGGAAGTAGAAAATCGACTGTCATCTCCATTTTGTTTTTTTTCTCTTTTTTTTTTGTTTTTACAATTTTTCAAATACAGGAGATATATTTCGTTGAATCGCCCTCTGTTGTTACAAAAATCCTAAAAAATCTGTTTAATCCTACTCGAAGTACCGCAGAGGTTGTACAGGACGCAAAAGACAGTTTTGGTTTTGTGTCCTGCGCAAAATAGGATATACACAATGTGGTGCATTATATCTGTCTGGTCTCTCAGGCACGACTAGAGTAAGTCTAGCCTGTCCTCTCCGTCCACGATTTATTTAGGTCTGATTCGCACTTGGCACGTCCGAAATACACCCTTGTACATGTATACCTATATAGGTGTCTATACACGTTCGAGAACGGTCTTGAGAGAAAAATCGAGACCAAAAATCTCCACGAACTATATTGGGGGAACAGTCGACCCATAAACAGACTCTTCTCAAAGGAAAAAATAAAACAAAATCAAAAACGAAGGGAAAAAAAGTTCTGATCCTGAAACCGAGCGTAGGCCAAACACTTATGGAAAAAAGGTTATACATGAGGTGGAGTGTCCGAAATTCGCGAGTGTTACAAAAACACGATTTTAACGACTCGTTATTTTTGTTTTTTAAATTCTTTTTCTCAGGAGCAGAAAGAGGGGGGGGTGATTAATACGTGTAAGTTTGTTGAGAGATTTGATGTGTAGTTGATTTCGTTAGGTTTATGTGTTTATGTGCAAGGTTTTAGGTGTGGAAATGTTAATTTTATTAGGAAACTCTGGCAGTAGTTAGTCTGCCCTTTAGGTTTGAACCTTCAGGCTTTCGCCTCTGTCAACAAGCGGTAGTAGCAGAAGCAGCAGCATCAGGTCTAGTTAATAATTGAATATCAGAACACAGGCTGGAAAGCGACGTTTACACTAATTCTAATTTACGAGTATTCCAAGAGATTGTGTTCGCCGTCGCTGCTGCTGCTGTTGCTGCTGCAACGTAAAAGAGACTTTAATAAATCCTAACCCTAAATTTGAGTTTATTCAAATATGGCGACCATCGTAGCAAATTCGAGTCACCCTTTCGTTCAGCAAGAAAAATAAAATGAAATAAAATAGAATAAAAATGCGGAAGGTATGTATACATAGCATGTACAATTAAAAGGTCACCAAATGAAGAAGGAGAAGGATGAAGCGATGTATAAAGTACGCTACCAGCTCCTCGGTGTCTTTTGTTTTTGCAAATATAAAGCAGAGCAAGAGATTCAAAAGAGAAGACAAGTGATAATTTTGTCATGAATTTTAAATCCCTTATACCTTTCGGAAGTATATATATGTATATGTATACCCTGCAGGATATATACCTGTCTAAAATATACATACTTTTCTCTTGCTGCTGCTCACCCGCTGACTGCCGGAGCTTCCATGAATTTTAATTTTATCAAGGTTTACTCTTCAAGGAGTGAGGGCGAATAACGTACCCCTTTTTCTCCTTCCGTTTTCTACTTTTGGATCTCAACTCGACTTTTACTCTACTCAAAATCGAGCTCTTCTATGTTACAATACCAACGATATAATAGTACGAGGAATATCCCGTCTTTTCCATCTATTTCATTCATTCATTATGAATTATCCGTTTTTCATCTTTCGTGAAAAAAAAAAAGGACGACGCTGCTGGCTATCGACGAAGAAATAAGAATGATACGACACCATTTTACAAAGACCATAAAAAAAGAAGTTGACAAAAAAAAATTAAATTTTTTTCTTCAAAATTGCGTGAATACGAAATACGACGTTACTTTATTATACAGACGGCAGATAATACCTGCGAGTTACGCGACGGAACTCAAGCGGACGACAAAAAATAATGAACGACACAACGCCAGGTAGAATGCAACATAATTCTGAGGTAAAGAATCCAAGCTTTGCCCATATTATAAATTCACGATTTCACACGTAATACATTTCGTACCCGATGTCTTGCCTCGCCCGTCTGCCCACTTCTGGGCAACCTTCCGCTCCTTTGACATCAAGCATTACGCACATTCGTATGTATTTATGTATACCTATACACATGTTACATACATATTATATATAAAAATGCTGAAACCACAGTCGCAATATCTCTCCGTAGTACGCAGGTGTGTACAGTGATACGTAAAAGTTACTGTCGAGATAACGACTGTATTACATTCCGCGATGCATGTGATGCGATGAGAAGAAGAAAAAAGATGAAGAAATCACTCGATCCGTCGAAGTAATTTTCAAAATTGAAAACAAAAATTCACGTCACACGTATTTATACCCGATAAGAACCAAACGAAACAGAAAAGAAAATAAATGAATACAAATTTCATCAAGTCATCAAAAATGAAGAACAGAGGAAAAACTACCTATGACTTTGATTTTGAATATGTATTTTTTTTCGCGACATTTTTACAAAACTTCATTGCGCATAGAGTAGGTATATATAAATAAGAGAGAAAGAAAAATAGAATAAAATATTTTTAATAATTATATATGAATTTTTTTTTGATACGACTGTACGTATATACGTACACCTGTAGATATTTGACGGGGAGTAGGCTGCAGACTTACGTATACCTATAAAGAAGATGAGGGACTCGACTTGTTAGCACTCAATTAACTCTGCCGCGCGTTCGCCCGAACGGAGTATCTCCGGTATCGAGTATGAGGTTAGGTTAGGAATCTCATGTCTCATCTTCGATACGATAAGAAGACTGGCAATAGGCTTGGGTGTAGTCTCTATGTAAAATTGTACATATGTACAACGATGCATTAATCATGTTTTGGCTTTTACGTATCTCGTTTTTTCCATTTCTTATATCTTTTTTTTTTTAATTTTTCATATTCTTTTTTTTCATCTTTCCTTCACTCTTGTCTTTCTACGTGTTCCTAGAATATCACACTTGTCTGCACCGATGCAAAAGGTTATTGAAAATATATAATTATATGGAAATATTGAAATGCCATCTAACAGACACCTACGGTATTTAACAATATCTACATACCTACGCGAACCGGTATTTCACAATAATTATTTTTACGACGCCGCGAACGGCAATATACGCATATATATGGGAAATATACATATGTACAACATTTATATACCCATATCTACACTATACAGAAAAATTCGTACATCACAAAGTTATGCGTTTACCACACCTACTCGTATCGATAATTACATGCATATAAAAGAAGCGTTAAATTTAATCAAACAATCTTCCATAGCATTCTTCTTTTTTTCTCTCTTCTTCTTTATTTATAGGGTTATACTAATCGAGATAAAAGTAAACGTATACATACGATATTAATATTTCATAACTGCGAGGGTTGCATAACCTATATTATAATTATTTAAAATTCACCTGACCATTTAATTACGACAACATCAATTTTCAGATTAAATATACTTCAATGCACATATATGTGTACAATATCATAGTAATGTATAGATACGTTCTATGCACATATATACATATACTGTACACACATACGTATGTACATAAATTTTATATACATAGAGGGAGAGAAATGTGTATAGGACAAATATTTTAAGTGTAACGCGTGTATTACCCACAATTACCAATCTCCCTTCTAATTTTTCTTTTTTTTTTCTCTCCTTTTTTCACACTTCTCTTTCTATATGCTCTGAAATCAGTGAATTCTGTGTCTATATACCATATTTATTATTAAATATATACCCGTTGGCGCGGTGTATTTATTTGATTTACTTTAGAAAAAAGGAAGAAATTTTTGTTAAAAAACTAACAAAACTGAAAAAAAAATTCCAGAAAAAAAAGACTTAATAAATAGTTGTATATGTATACAGAGATATTATACCTACCTTTCGTTGCTTCCTATCTTTAAAGACTTTATTGACAATATCACATAGACGTGGTTATATAGAAACTAAGAAATAAGAGGGGTTTATATTAGATATATACTTACATATATATTTATAATAATACACACGAAACTCAGCCGCGGCACCTGGCAATGTAAATTTGTTACTATTTTCTAAATCAAACACTTAAAGAGTGAATTCTAAAGGATCTACTATACATATAATACCTACTTATGGTACACTTATATGTATACATTTATATTATATAGATACATGTACATACGTGTTTATATATATACACATACGTATATACGAGTCATCGACAAAGATTGACGTTTGACAAATATTTACTAAAATTTATATACTCGGATTGCATGTATATATATACATATATACGATATAATATAAATGTATACAAGATTATTAATATATTGTCAAATTTACATTCAACTTTATGTGTATGAACATACACAAAACCGTGAATTATATATAGAATTCTTTTCATCATCGTCAATTGTTACTCAACGCGCTAAAACAAAAGAAATAATTACCGCATAGAATTTTCATCCTATACGTATTCCTGAGATTCGATTATAAAGATACCATCGCATGCGGAATGAATTTTTCCGAATTTGAAATTCAATGAAAAAAAAATGCAAGAAACTTAAATTTTTTGTTGTAAATATTTCAAGAATCGCATAAAATTCTTCTATTTTGAGGTTCATTGCATAGGTCGTGACTTTTTATATTTAATGGATATCGTATATATGTATTCGTGTGCACAGGTTTATACATGGTATGTGTAGTATATTAGCATTGCTTTCGTTGATACCAAACCAAACGACCGAGTAAGTTACAAGCAAGCAAGCAACCAAGCAACCAACACAAGTTTGACGAAAAAATATTTGTCGCTCAAACATGCGGAACGTATAGTATAGAAAAGGTGGAAGTTGTCTCTCCTCTTCGCTTTAGTTTGCTATGGGGTTACCCGGTTACATTCGCTTATACGCAGTCGTCGTTTGCTCCTTCATCTCTTTCTCTATCACACATTTTGTATTATACCTAACCCTGTAGCCCCCGTCGTTCACTTCAGTCTGTTTAACAATCGACTTGATTTTATCCCTAATAGTTATTATACAGTCGTATCTCTCATCGCGCATTGAAATCTCCGTTCGGACGAGAAAAAAATTGAAATAAAATTTAATAAAGCAAAAGATTAAATTTAGTTGAAAAATCTAAGAAAAATAAAAGAAACTATATTTTTTGCTTTATATTTAAAAGGTACATATGTGCGACGATGTAAAGTGTTTTTCTTTCTATTTCGTTTAATATTATCCATTTTTTTACTCGAGATTCGACGGCGCGACTGTAGAGCTGGTATAGGTTTGAATTTGAGAGAATAAGTTGTTAATTTTGAGGTATTAATATATGTAACTACGGTATATATATCCCATAAATGTACCTAAGTATAATATATGGATATTGCCTTGGTCGAAAGTGTTAATAATTCTAACTGAGATAATAAGTCATTACCAACGTTTAGCGTATACTGTTCGGTATACAACGCGAGGTGCAACTCGAATTTACATGGGTTGCCCATGTATACGTAAATATACGTACATGTATATTTATATAAATATACATATGCCATGTACTCGCCATACTATTGGCAGTAGATTTTCATTGGCTCAATGGTTACCTCCTTTAACAAGAAGGGCAAATAACTGCGCATACAACACGTATACATGAACGTACTTACGCGTACATTATATACCTATAATGCACGTTCTCAAATCGTTATTATGGTTAGCGAGTGATCTGGAATTTTTTTCTTCACACTTCGTCCAACTACCAATTATATTGACACCACTTCAAGACGTATTAATGTACTGCATACATATATCTATACATAGGAACAGGTTCATAAATATTCTCACCGGTCATCATTTTTCAATGATAATAATAATTATTATTATTAATATTATTATTTTCCCCTTATCGTTTCATAATTTTGTTTATTGGTTATATTACCGATGATTAAATAATTGTGTTTTTTCTTTTTTTTTTCTTCTAATTTGTTTTAACAAGATCATCATATTATATAATTAGAAAATATTTTGATATTATACGAGTGGAGTGCAGTTTCGTCGTTTATGTTAGTTTATTTGTTGGAGGTTAAAGTATTTGATACTTTGTTAAATATTTGACTTCTCTTTTTTATAATAAAAGTCAATAGTTGTTTACACTCTCTAACCAAGAGAGGGAGAGAGAGAGAGAAGAGAGAGAAAAAGAGAGAAGAAATAAAAAGATTCACATCGAGTCTCGAGAGCTTACTCCGCGCATGAGTTTCTCAATTTTTTTTTTTTTTTTCTTTGCATTTTTCAAATTAATTCTTTCACTTTCATTCGATCGTTCTTCTCCTTATTTTCTATCGCTTCAATTTTTGTTTATAAAATCGTCGTCGTAAATGTATTTTTATTTCATCTTCCTCATTTTCATCGACATTTTTTCCGGCTCCCAAATTCCGTTAATTAATAATATATTGTATCAATAATTCTTGATTCCATCGATTCGAACAAATAGACCTTAAAATATTTGTACGATAATCAATAAACATCATGCTCCGTTTATTTTATCGTTTCAACTGTTCAACGTCGAATTAATTACGTATATAGAAAAAAAAAAATCATAAATAATTGAACAGCGAAATTATCGTTTCATATTGATGTTCAATCTTTTCATATCTATTATTTTTCACTTCTCATAGATAATGCAATGGTCAAATAATATTACTGCTCGTTTACGTAATATAACACAATTAGGTGAAATAAAAAGAAAAAAAATAACACAAAAAAATTGGTGCATATGTGAATCGCGATAACGTATGATTATTTCGTCTTTGCAAACACAGACAAAAAAAAGAGGGGGAGAGAA
This sequence comes from Athalia cordata, assembly GCA_963932425.1. Lineage (NCBI taxonomy): Eukaryota > Metazoa > Arthropoda > Insecta > Hymenoptera > Athaliidae > Athalia > Athalia cordata. Next base: position 28,232,749 of record OZ010626.1, on the reverse strand, counting down.
GGAAAAAAAACTAAAATTTCAGGTCATCGAGTTTCTGAAAATCGATAATTCATCTTCAAAAATGTTCTGAATTTCATGTACCCCTCAAACTCGAGACATGATAATAAAAAAAAAAAGAAGAAAAGTATGATTCTCGCAAATTCGGTCGTACGATATACTTTTTTTTTTTTTTGTTTTTTGGTTAAAAAATATCGAGCACTTTTTTTTCACCGAGAGATTTTCGAGCTCTAAATATTGGGGAATGAGTTTTGATCGGTCTGAATTTTTGTTTTCCGTATATGAAAAATCTAATTCGAGTATCACGTGACTTGCGTGGAGGTATATAATATTATGTACCAAATATAACGAGAACGTCGTCGAGTTATATACGGTAGGTGGCCTAGCAACGAAAATTTTTAATGCCCAACTACCAAGCAGCAAAGCGAATCGACGAAGCAACCGAGCAACCAACCAATCCAGCCGATCTATACGTACTATTTGATGGTATTTTTCGACACGACAACACTTCGACTAATATTTGCGCAGCCGGGAGTGAACCACGTCACTCGACCTTCCCCAGCCACATGTGTATATGAACGACGAACCGACGAACCAACGAAGAAACGTCGGATGGACGGCCGTGCACCTCGCGCCCGAGCTTCTCTAGAAAAACCACCTCTGTATTATGCATCGAGTGACACTCGAAAAAAAAAAGAAAAATCCAAAAATAGAAAAATAAAGAGAGTGAAACGGAGAATAAACGAATTATGAATCACATTCTCCAAGGGTAGAAACCGGAAGGGTGTAACCCACAAAAATCGTGAGTCTTCCGCGGTATCCTCAAAAAGTAGAATAAAAATTGTAAAACAAAATGAGGAAGAAAAATCCATGATAAATCTTGGTGGGATTTTGCAACGCTTTTTTTTCCACGAAACCATTCAATTTTCATCGCGATGATTATTCTTCGTTTTCTAGTTTCTTCCCCCCTTAGAGCTAAATATATCTATAAGCAAGCCAATCAATCGATCGATGGATCGACCAATCAATCAATCAGTCAATCAATCACTTTAGCTGCTCAAGCAATGTCTATAAAGCGGCTAAGAGAATCTACCTATATTGGTACACAGATTAGCGAGAGTTGGTAATATTCGATGGTCGAACGGTTATATGGGTAATATAATATATTCGAAAACATTGTTATATCAAGCCAAACATTGTTCGTACATATAGGTACGGCTAAATATATGGTTCGACCAGCCTGGGCCTCTATCAATTGATCATTAAAAAATCGGCCTAGTTTTTCTCGTTTTTTTTCCGAATAGTTGCACTGAAAATATATGTAGGTATAACAGAGACATAATTACCCAATCACACTTATATCCATTGTTCATTGTTTTCTTTCATTTATATAATAATTTTTTTTTCTTAATATTTTTTTTCCAAAATGCAAGTCGATCGATATTGAAAAAGCGTGAGAATTGTTGTAAAGAACGACCCCAAACCAAACCCCATTATTATTATTATTATGATTGTTGTTGTTATTGTTGTTTTCATTTTTTCATCCATTGCAAAGAAGAGAAGGAACAAAAAAAGAACAAAAAAAAAACGAGGGACGACGCGACGCGATTTCATCAGAGATTGTGTATTTTGCGCGTACATACAATATGAGTACATACATAGGGTCTGGATGATTGCGGTTTTAACACATATACCGTATGGGAAAAGGATATTGGACGCTATATAATTTAGCTGGACCACGTGGTCGCAAGTTAATCAAGTATAGTCTTGTTATACAGGCTGTTGTGCGAGGTGTATAGATTAATTTATAATAATATTGAGATAGTGATTTTGAGCAATCTTTGAACAAGCTTTTACAATATTCATACTCTATATTATATTACGGTAATTTCTTCTTTTTTTTAAATTTTTCTTTTATCTCATCACGAGAGATAAGACAACCGAAAAACCAAACCGAATGCAGGTTACGCCGCGATAAAATTTCCAATTTTGAGATTATAGTTATACTTTATTTGGAGTTTTTTAAAAAAAATTTTGTTTGATTTCGTTTCTGCACGGATTGGAATATCGGAACTCTTCTCCCTTCGTGTAATACCTGATCCTGATCCTGATCCTGTTCCTACCCTCGTGATTGTTTCGTCAATAACGCGATGATTCTAATTTACGAGGTGATTAAGGATCGCTAATAATTATCGGATTAATTAATGATCGATGCTAATAATACGATTATGTATCAAAAGCTCATGTGCACACAGGTACATATGTAATATATAGGTACGTATATACACCTATCTACGTAGGTATCGATGTGAAAATTCTAACGATTACATACAGCCAAAATCTAAACACCATTCCTCTGATCCTACGAAAAAAAGCTCACGCTAATCGATACTATGCTGTACATACATAGGTATATGCGATATATCAACGATGAATTACACTCTACTGATTTATAAAAGTCGTTGAAAAAAGAAGAAAAGGAAAGAAAAAAAAATGTACAACAGAAGATGAGAAATTTTTTTTTTTAGTTCAAGGAATTTTTTGTTTAAATCGAATCAATCGAGAATTATGCAAATTCGAATGCTGCCGTCGGATTGCAGTCGCCGTCGGACGGTGGAACATCAAAATTACATTTTCTTTGAGTATAAAAATTCACTAGCAACAAGTAAATTTTGAAAAGATCTCAAGAGAAATTTAGACATCCAAACGTTTTCGTTGATGGTGGAAATTAACAAACGTATCAGAACGTAGTTATTAATAAAATTGATTTTCCTGCTAAAATGATGGAGTTTTCGGAAATTTCTTTGGTTTTAGAAACGGAAATTGGAGACTGTCACCGGTTCCGCGTATTTGATATGAAAATACATCGGAATACCGCGAGACAAAAAATTTGAATTTTTCCCCGATTTTTGAGCAAAATCAATGCAAACAAAATTCTGACAAATGTTCGATTCAATTTCTCACCCTTTCCCACAACGATATTAACTACGAGTTTATTAGATAAATCTTATCTGCGATCAGATCACGTGTTGTATGTTCTATAGGTATACACGGAGTATATCGTATAATATAGTCATGGGGTGTACGTTTATTAATACGTTAGTGTTAGTCGGTTCGCTTTGGTATATTAGGTAATTGAATGATACCCTTTTTCAATGGTATATGTATAGGAGCAGGTGGCAAGCGAGTTTTCGTTCTACGTCGAGGTCCGGTTATAAGGGTAGGTTAAGTTTGACACAAGAGGGGGCGCGTGCCGTCCGCCGTCCGCCCTCACCATCACCATCACCATCACCATCACCATCACCGTTACCCTCGGCTTCGGCAACCCCCGGCGGTTAGCCACGGGGAACACGAGAAAACTACCGCCGTTTCACCGTATACCGAGCAGGATAGAAAGAGAGGAGGGAAAAAAGAGAATATGGTATGGGTATAAAAGTAGAGAAACTCAACCGACCCCCGATTTAAGCTCAAGGGGCAACCAGCGCCGATCAAGAAGGGAAAACCTGCAGGGAGGATAGCGGGGGAATGGGATGGGGGTGCTGCCGCTTTTAGGGACCAGGCGAGAACCGTATAAGGGGGTCGGAAAGAGCCGCACAGCTGGGCGCCGTGTAAACGCCTTTGCAAGGATCACCGCCCGCCGACGTCGCAGGACACGGGCAATAAAAAAACAACAAAAAAAAGATAAAAAGAAAAACCAGACGTAATCACGATACCACAAAATCTACGGGACAAGAGGGTGTATCAGTTGAAAAATAGGAAGATTCAACCTATAATTCAGACATCAAAAATTAGGGTGTATCATTGATTTGATTTTTTTTCTTTCTCTCGCAAGGGTTAAAAACCTTCTCGAATATTTTCGCGGTGAAATTATTTTCTTCTCTTCTTCGATGAATATTATCAATTTCAGGTTATACGGCAACCTTTCGGAAAAAAATGCACAACTCAATTTTGGTTGAGCAGAATTTTAAAAAAAAAGAAGATTTCGGGGGTAGTTGGAGGGTGACAAAGAAAAAAAATCAAAATCGCGAGTCTGTGAACGAAAATCAGAGATAATATGAAATCGAGGAAAAAAAAGATAAAAAATTAATCGAAAAGTAATTGCTATAGGGTGTAGTACAGTGCAAAGAGTGGCTAAAATATTCCCACAATACTTGAGGATCGTTTTCGGACGGTTTTTCCTATGACGTGTGATCATCGAGGGATGTATAATATGTAAAAAGAGCTGTTTAAAAATCAATTACTCGACCCTGTTTAACGTTGCACCATCAACTTCTGAGTCAATTGTGCGGGTTGCAGAATTCTATTCTTTTTTTTTTTTTCTTTTCTGTTTTAATGCTTCACATTATGCATAAAAGTACAAGTATTAATACATACATGGGAAGTAATCTTCTCGGTTAAATTTCTTCTCCCTTTAACAATGGGAAGGAATTGATACGTGTAATTTAAGCGTTCCCCAATTCCCTCAGGCGATAATCTCGACACTGCACAGTACCGTATAGGTTAACTTCACTCATGCGCTGCACCAGTAGCAATGTAGGCATAACTTATTCCTATATTTCCCATGCGTTTAACGTATGCCTCAAAATAAGAAGGAGGAGAAATAGAAAAAAAAAGAATAATCTCCCTTTTTCCACCCTTATTTTCTCATCTCTTATTCCACTCTCTCTTCACCCTGCATTTATACAACTACTTCATCGCTGCACGCGTTTCACGTAATTTTTCTTCTCTCCTTGTTTTTTTTTTTTTTTCTACCTATCTAGTATTATAACAGCAATAAAAGCTGCTCATATAGTATATGGGGTATACGAGTATATATCTATACATTGGGTATGTTTTGACAAGGCAGCAGTCGCGGACACGTGTCATGAGATGAAGAGCATCGGCGAAAAAGTATGCGGAGTAAGAGAAATGAGTGAGGAATAATAAGAGAGAAAGAGAGGAGATAAAAGGGGGTGAAAAGATAAAAGAGGAGTACGTTGGAAGGGGTAGGGCGAGGGCAAGGGCGGGGGTGGTTAGAAATATTATAGGCACGTGGAGAAACGTGTTTGTAAAACATTGGAAGTTTCATTGTTACTCGGACATTAGCCGACGTTGAGCGTCGCCAGGTCACGCGCCTTTTTCATTGTTCCCTCTGTTGCGGCTTGAGGGTTTTGCGATTGATATCGTATTGTTGTGATACGCTGCGATTCGGGCCTTAGATTTTAGACGTTTCAATCCATGCGATAGAATAGCCTTAGCCCGATGTTTACCAAAGTACTTGTTAACCCCGTGATAATATAATTGAAATTAATTTATAAGCAGACCAAAAAAAAAAACACCGGCGGGAGGGACAGACGTAATAGGTACATACGAGGTGTCAAATTATGCAGATGCAAATCTCTCGTATTTTCTTTCATTACAACAGATTTTTTTTTTTCCCCCCCATTTTTAAAGTAGTATAGATGCTATTTTATTTTTTGTTCATTTCTTTTGCAATATATTATTCAAATACGAATGCAGATAATGCTCATAAGCGTACAATACAGGTATGCACAAGGTCTAAGAATTTTTCCATTGTTATTATAATTAGAATTATTGTTGTAACCAGTGTATGAAATTATGCGGCATCTGATTATCGTTGTTCAGATAATTGAATTGTTTGCAATAAAAATAAACGCAACATTACTGCAGGAGCAATAATAATTGCAACGTCGGTGCGACTCCGTTCGAGGTAAATAAAATATCTTCATAATTGAATAGTTGAAGTAAAAGAGATAAAAACGAAAAAAAAAAGGAGGAGGAAGAAGAAAAAAGGTGACAATTTCGAACGTTGGTGTAAACCATACATAACCTAACCTCGCACATTCGGCCACATTTTAATTTGACACGCGATTTCAACAATCTCAGTAGAATCGTTAGGTCAGATTTTTTACTGCAAGTTGCACTATACTGCTTAATTGCCTGATTCAAGTGGGTTATATTTAACCCCATTTATACTTGTTATATAAAATAATCCCCGTGATATGTATACATATGCCCTGCAGTATTACTAACGACGCCATATGTTAATGGTCATGAAATACGAATAAAATAGAAAAAGGAAAAAACTAAAAAAAAATGAAACCCTATCACGATATTCTACATGAAATCGGACATGACTTTCGTAAAAAAAAAAGAAGAATAAATTCTGTAATAATAATTCGTATGTGAAGAATGAGAAAATGGCGACGTACATGTCCTTTCAAAAAAAATCGTTGCGTTTTGTATGAACTTTTTTTTTCATTATTTCATTTCGCTTCGTGAAACATCAGAGTGGAATTTAGTCCAGTTATTCGAGTCATGAGAATCCTTATATTTTTTGAAGATGTTCTATTTTACACTTCGAGACCGTTCTGGGGGGCGCGGGCGTCACGGGTGAAATTAAAAACTTTCCAAAAAATGACGCACCCTAGTATGTGTATATAACCTAATATACCCGAGTTTATGTAATAAATGCTTTTGCATCGACACGAAACTCTGACTGTCACGGCTTTACGTTGCGTGTCGTATCGATAGACAGGTCATGGCCCACGTTGCATAGGCCATATGCCCGACAAAGTGCGCCAATTAAACCTCTGAGTGGTTATACATACGTGTATTACATATACCTATGTACGATATACATGTGTACATATTTGATAACTCGTTCAATTATTCAGAGATTTTTCAGTCTAGCTGCCGTTTGCACATACGTGCGTTGTATCAAAATATATATAGATATCTATGTGTACCCATCTATTTATATACTTTATATACTACATACGTGCTCATGAAGTATATAGTATATAGTGTACATAAAATCTGTACATATTATAAGTTACTTTGTGTGTTAAAATGCATGTAATTATTATACAGCACACCATATCCGTGCACTGGCTCGTCCAGCTTATATACGATAATGATGATGATGATGATGATAATGAAAGTATAACGTGATGTATTTTACTTCAACTATGACTCGCAAGCTTTACCTAACTTCATAATATATCGTAAATGTACGTTTATATTTACTCATGTACCTATTTCATATATATAATCACATGTACTTAAGTACCTACTTTATACTAGTCGGATAAAAAGTTTATAGATTTTGATCGATCAAACGTACGATATGTTATAAAAATATGCTTTGAACTTTAAAAACCTTGGAAATGGGTTGAAAGTGAAGAAGAAAAAACCAAAAGAAAAGGTAAATTACGATAAGATTGATAAATGTATACGCTACACATTTGAAGGAGAAAAAATAAAAATTTCCAAAAATCAAATACGACTGAATTGTTTTTTTCCATTTCCACGTCCTGTAAACTTATACGTATATAATGTATAATGAGAAAATATATCCTTGCGCGGTTGAAAATTTGGACTCTGGCACGAAGACGGTATACAGATAACGTGAATGTTATGAACGAAACATGTTTGTTGTATAATAAGATAAGTTGAGAGTTTCATTCTCGCAGGTTATATTAAACGTTGAAAATTCTGAATTTTATTTTTATCGAAATTCGCGCTGAAAATACACCGTTTACGTAATACCTATTGTACAATCCGACCAACGACTTCAGACAATTCACGAATGATAATAATTTTAACAATAAAAATAATTGTGATGAACATTATAAATTCACTAGGTACCCGACCATATGATATACCAAAAAAGGCCATAGTTCAACGGTCGTGGTTCACGGTTCACGTATTTTCAGATTATATTGTACACTTCATAATCGGTTGTAACGATCGACTGTATCTCTGAAAACCAATATTATCCCGATGAACGTATACACTCTATTTCAGATAATTTTTTCCCCCCTTTTTTTGTTTAATCTTTTTCGCTTCTTTTTCAGTTCATTAACAATTTTGCGATAGTTCTCTTCTTTTTTTTTTTGGTTCAACGATTTTTTTTTTTTTGGTTCAATTCGTCATACATGCCATCTTAATCGAAAAAAGGTTATTATTTTTTTTTCCGAATAATTTATCTGTAACGATATAAAAGTACAATAAAAAACGAAATGAATAACAAACGACTGAATCCTGAATAAAAATAGACCTGATATTATTTCGAACACGGTTTCAAAAAAATATTTCACATTTATACATCATGTATGGATATTTACACGGACTTTGAACACACTGTGATCGATATGCGCAACGAAAATTTCATCCTATGACCTCCTACATAATTATCATGAAAAATAGAAAATAGAGTGCGTACCGCGGTGAGATTTTATCCATATTTTCAATCTGTTGAAAAAACTGCAACAAAAACAGAAAAAAAAGACAATTGAATTTTGTCCCGCAGCTTCTTTGCTCGGTAATTTATTTTACTTTTTTCTGTACCTGATGTAATTTCTTTTATTCGTTGGAAGAAATAATTCACCGACATATAGAAAATTATTAGCGAATTACGAAGAATCAGGAATGGATCCAACGATAAGACCTACACCTATACGAGCCACCGGGTAAAATAATGTATACGTAGATAATATAGGAAAGACGTAAGGAAATGATTTTAAGAAAACTCGAAGGAATCGAGGAAAAAGTAAGGAAAGTATTAGACGCGTTTATAAAGCTTCTGTAGGATCGATAATCGGCCGTCTTTCTATATATATTGGTGATGGGTGCAGGTATGAGAGATGGTTTGGTAGGTTGGATACATAAGAACCGATATAAGGGCGAATAAGGTCGGCATCAAGGGGGTTAGGTTGCTTAGTTGCCCCGCTCTCTCTCTCTCTCTCTCTCTATCGATATAAATATATATATATATAACCTAACCTATATATATTATATACATATACATATATAGCGGATGCAGGATTGCTAGTAGTATGGATTGGGCAAACAACCCGCTTATAACGCAGAAGGGACCACCCTGCGAATTCCCTCGAGCTTCGCGCGATCGCCGCACGTATATATAATATAAAGAAAAGTAAAAAAAAAAAACAACAAAAAACAAAAAACAAATAATAAAATAAAGTAAAATAAAAATACAAAAAAAAAAAAAATAAACAGAAAAAGATAAAGCCACACCGACCACCTTAACAAAACCATATCCCTGCGCAATTACCGATTTACCGGTCGGTTCACGTATCTCATTGCCCGTCTTCGCAACAAAAATTTATCAATGACGTACCGTCGCGCTCTTTTCAGATTCTCTTCACTTTTTGTTCTCCCATCGTTCAAGTGAAATTTTTTCCCTTAAACGGTAAAAGTTCATTTTTTCAGTTGTTCGCCATAAGTTTCATGGTATAATATATAATATAAATCGAAAGCGTAATTTGGAGAAGAACAGAAAAAAAACAACTTTTGTGTAGGGATTGATTTCGCTTTTCAAGGACATTATGAAAAAGGAAAAAAAAAATCGAAGCTATTTGTAAAAATGTTCTAAAGAACGTGTGTCTTTTTTTTTTTGTTTTCAAGTCGATATGTTGCCGTTGCAGTTGCATTTGCAGGTTGCGAAGGAATAGGTGCGGGTAGGTAAGTATCCCCCAATGGTGGAGGAGCAAAGTCGTAAAAAATTCATTATCTACGTGCGAAATTGATCGCTGCAAGTCCCGTGTAATTAGATATACAGTATATATATGTATATATAGTTATATACGATTATATCCGCGATTCTCTATAGCGTGGTGCACATTCATTGCGCTCCAGGTATAATACCTGCAAAGCGCCGACTTGTCTCGATTTTTTTTTGCATTTTGTTCTTCATTTCCGAATTGTTTTTTTTTTCTTCTTTTCTTTTTGTTTCACTCATTTGTACTTTATATACCCTTTCACTCGTCAGCTCTTCTTTCCTCTCTCTATATATACAGGTCCCCTTTCCTACAATCTTACGTATATATCCTCCTTACCCTGCATCGACTCGAGTTTCCTTCCACCTTGATCTCTCGACTCGGTTGACCCAACGGCACCTCCTGCCCCCTCCCCTCCTCTATTCGCCGGCATTCTCACCCCCCCGCCAAAGGATTCTTCATCAAAGTCTTTATATCACCACCTCAGGTCTGCAGTGATTTGCAGCGCACATATATATGGTGTATAAAATATATCGCGTGCAATCTTCGGTAAAATAATCCAATGCCGGCGCGCAGAATTCTTCAGTATAATAATAATAATTGTTTCTTTCATTGATTTACAAATAATTTCCATTATAAGAATTGGCAAATCTGTAAGACTACAAAAAAATAGATATCATATGGTCGTTTTTCATTTCTTAAGAGAAATTCCGAATTTGATTTTTCGAGTCACTCATGCAGCGTACGTGGTGAGATTGTTTTTGTTCGGCTTTTTTTGGTACGTGTCCGGTAGTAACGTGAGGGGAACAGGGTGGGGAAAAAAAAATTATGATTACCGATTTGAGAAATAATTTTTTGTTTTCAAATTTAACACGAGTACGGCATGCTGCACAAATTCAAATATATAGAAGTGACTCGCCGCGGCAGGGTTAAAAAAAAAATCCAAATTATATCGAGGGGTGTTTTAATTGAATACATTGTACCCGACAATCGAGGGGATATCCGCTGATTACTTTTTAACTAATTAATTGATTGATTAATTTAAATTAATTGTTATCCGTATCTGGAATGAATGGGTGCTTTGTTGTTTTTATTAATTTACTAAGCTCGTTAAAAAATAATAAGAAAAAGTAAAAGAGAACGGTGTAAAAGGGAATTTTTCATTTCTTTTGTCTTAATTTTGTTTTTTTTTTCTTCATTCCTTTCCTCATTTCCTTTTATTCAATTACGATTTTACTCCGTTAAACTACACGCCATCGGATTTATTCGCAAATAATTCGTATAATTAATTGTATCAACCGCCTGCATTAAAAGCACCAGGCACCAGCAACGTTGCCAGCAAAACCTGTGAAAACCAAGGCAACGAAATAACCCAACGAGGCGAACATGATTTGACTAACGAGGGAGATTCTTAAATTAGGTACCGGTACCTAACGTTTCATTATTCTTATCACTCAATTCCCCCACCCCCACCCTCTCGCCCCCCTTTTTTCTGCTCTTCGATCTCCTCATTTCTCTTTACATTTTCTTCGGTGGCTTGAGATCTTCTCTACGTCAGATATTTTCATTTAATTTGCAATTATTTGTCGATCATTTGTACCATTTATAACTGTGCTATGCATTAAATATCGGTTGATTGATGAATTTCGAAAATTTATTTTAAGATTAAAAATAAATGAACAAATTAAAAAAGAAAACCAGTAAAATTCTGTCACGTGTTACAATTTTTTTTTTTTTTCTCAAATCAAAGGCCTGATTTGAAAGAGAACAAAAAATATACTTGCAACATAGATTTATGAATATTTTTATGGGATAGGTTTGCATTTACAGCAAACTGAGAAATTTGACTGAAATTTATACGAACAGTAGTAATATCATAATATCTGAGTTCATATTGGACGAAGCTTGAAACATATACACATATTTATGGTGAGCCGGATGAGGTTTAATTCGTTCTAATAGATCTAACTAGATGTTTCGGATAACCTGTTCCCCACTTAGACTAATTTACAAACTACGCGAAGCCCCCCAGGTTCTTCATTTTCTTATTCTTCTTCTTTTTGTTTTTTCGTTTTCAACCCGTGGAAAGCTGTCCATATAATAAAAGTTAAGCTCTGCACCATTTACAGTGAGAATTAGGTGCGATCGTACAAAGAATAAAATTTCGAAGCTACCAAACCCAAATTATGTCACAGATGGATAACATAGGTATACAATACTAAAAAATTCAAACACGAGAATATTTAATTTTTTTATCCTTCGTTCGCGAAATGTCCTTGATTTTTATTCATCTTATATAAATCTACTTGAAGCATCTTTATAAATTTTCTTACAATTTTATCTCGCGAAATAAAAGAACAAAAAAAATTCATTCTGACGTCATCACAATTATAATGGTATACAATTATACGTATATGTATGTATATGCGATAATAAATAATTCTGCAATGATTTCAACACAATTACTTATCTTATCATCTGCATTATACATATATACGTGAAGTGATCAATTTTTTATTTTTTTTCACAAAAACTAAATAAATTATAATAAATAGATAAATTAGTTAGGAGTAAAAATAGGGACAAAAGAAAAAAGAAAAAAGAGAAGAAAAAAATTGAAGCAAAAAAGGAGAAAATTTCAAATGAAAAATAACCCGAAAACAATCGAAGCAAAAGTAAGAAAATTAGAACGTGCTATCGCGGATCGATCAAATTCGTATGTGCATCTCTGTACATAATGCCTGTACATGTGTAAATTATTTAAATTAGTGAAAAAAAAATAATAATAATAAATTATAAAAATGTGTGGAACATATAATTTCGTTATGACATACAAATAAAGTATACATGCGTACATATATCGGTGGATTTGAATTATGAGTTCTAGTTCATCACATGAGGGGGAAAAGAAGTGAAATGAAGTCAAAAAAAGAAAATAAAGAAAGAAAAAAAAAGGACCGAAAAAAATAAGGTTATGTAGCGCAGACGATGTATGTAATAATAAAATACCGCACTTGTGCAAACTAAATTTGATAATGTACACATATGTATGTACCTATATATACATATGTACTGAAGTATATGATATTGTGATCACGTCTGCTGAAATACCATTATCCAAAAAAAAAAGGGGGTTTTAAGGAGTAAAATAGTAATAATAATAACGATACGTCGAAAAAGAAGGTGATGGAACGGTGAGGAAGTAAAAAAAAAAACAAGAATACAAAAAATGCACAGAATAAATGAACAACGACGTTGAAAATAATCATGGAATGTATCTGCGGAGGGTATAAAACCGCACGTATTGAAGGCGATTAACCTTACATAAAAGTACATAGGTATATACGCATATACGTACCGTCGCTATCTGGTGCCTCTCCTGTACATAGTCTAATACATATATATATATATACGCTTATATCCTACCCCATAAATACATTGCGTCTGATAAGGTGGTGCTAACGCGAGATAAGATAGAAAACACAAAAAAGAAAACAAAAAAAAAGAGAAGGAAAAAATCTTCTCGTACTCACAGGATCATGTGAGTAGGTATAGGTGGTAGGTGTATACCAACCTACCTACCTACCTTATAATATTTGAAATTATTTTACCATGCAGCTATTATAATTATCATCGTCGTAATCATATCGTCATCGTTATCATTATCATTGTTATTATTACAATATTTTATCTACCAAGAAATAAACACATCATGCGTAGCTGCAAGCACGAGAAAATTTTTATATTCGGACTAAAAAGGATTTCCGTAGTTTTTTCTCCGTTTTTTTTAAATTTTATCGCTTGCTTCCCCCCACAAAAACTATAACTGTACGTTTCTGTGTGTTATTTTATACAATTTTTTTTCAACGTGCTTTCACTAATTTTGAATGTGGAGAGAATGAAGAATTTTTCATTATCGACTGCGAGGGAGAGAAGAAATAAATGAATAAATGAAAATTGATAGTTATAAAAAAATAATCGGTAAAAAAGAACCGTAGCTTTTCCGTTATTTTGAAAAAAAAAAGAAGAAAAACTATACTTCAATGAATTAGGTATCATTCGTATGTGTGTTGAAATATGATAACGAAAATTAATTCGCAGTAAACGAGGCAATAAACATTTAAAGGACAAATGAAGCCGCGTGTAATGTAAAACTATTAGATCTGCATGTGTTTTAGATAAAAGTTAATTGTTACAAAATTGATGGGTATATAATTATATAATATGTAGGTACACGTATACCCTTTCACGTATATACACAGATGGTATATACACATAGATATGTACATAATATATGTATTATTACACATACCTATAACACACAACTTTGCACGATGTACACTTTGGATGATTCAAGAACCAAATACGTAGAGTCAACGTCTCTCGAGTTGACTCCATGCACATACCATAGTATATGATCTATATGTATATCCATTCTAGGATTGTATCAAATAGAGGCTCCCTTATACGAGTAAATGTGTCGTGCCACCGACTCCGAATACAACTTGTTGTATCGTCTTCTCTCTCTCTCTTTCTCTCTCGGGTGCGCACATTCCGTCTCTCTCGCTCTCTTGACTCGAGCATATGTGTATAAATAAGTACACGAGTTCATGTGGGAAGAGAGATGGAAAGAGAGAATGATGCTGTTGCTACTGCTGCTGGTGGTGCTGACATTAGTTGAACATATTTGAGTTGCTCTGCTCTCGTGTCCAAATATTTATTTATTTACCTCGAAATACACATTTGTATTAACTATGTATGCATCCACCCACCCACCCACCCACCTACCTACCTACCTTTGCGTATAACTATCTACACGTATGTGTATAATAATATCATATCCCCCAACAACATTTCATTCATTCGTTCGTTCGTTCATTCACGTGATTTATTTTTATTCTTAAAATTGTATAATTACAAAAAACAATGAAAGGAAAATAAATGAATGAATAGCAGAAAAATTCTGTTTTCTTTTTTTTTTTTCAACAGTACTTAAATGTATAACCACCGTTCGGATTACCTGTACATATATGTGTACACGTTTTATGTGCACACGCAATTAAACAAAGTATATTTATATAGAGTATATTGTTGATAATATTATCTGGAGCAATTATGAAAATTTTTTATACATATAGTACCTAAACAATTAACCCAGTAAAAATCTCTTCGATATACAAATATGAAAATATTTAATTATGTAATCTAGATAGCTACCAAAATTCCTAACACGTAATAATCACGTAGTAAATCAAGCATGGGTAAGTTTATAAATTCGTAAGTAATTATCACACACGTACGTATACGATGTACACATAAATAGTAAATACACATATATGTATATACGTATAAATTAGATGATCGGATGATCGGTATTCGTGGTGATTTACTAATGCAATATGAAATAAAATTTGTATGTACATTTATGTAGATGTCTCTATGAATTGTACATACGTGTAAATACCTACGTATATGTATATAGCATGATTATACACATATACATATATGTACTATAGTTTGGAAAAGCGCGGGTTCTCCACATCTGACTGTTTGAGTTGGTAATATTTGGAGTAACACTCAACCGGGGGTTTACTGGATTTTGTTGGCAATATTGTTGAGTAGACCCCACCTTATAATACATAATAGTATTATACCTGTACATACATTATGCTCGTATACATATATATACATACATATGTATGATTTCACTCATCTATTAACATGCTCGCTCGGTTCACTTGTCGATGATAATTCTTATCATTATAATATTATCATTATAATATTATCATTATCATTATTATCATCATCATTATTACCATTAACATAATTATCGCGAAGGTACGAAAAACCGTCCCTTCTGGTAGATGGATAATTATACTAGAGCGTCGATAAAAAATGGATGAATAAATTAAACAAATTATCTGGATGTCAAAAATGAATTGAAATTTTTTTTTTTTCTTCAATCACATCGCTTTTGTTTTTTTGTAATTCGAATGACCTTTTACCGTTACAAATTTCCACAATGAATGAAAAAAAAGTATGGACAAATAAACTAAGGATTTCGCGAGCTGCAGGGAAGAAAACCAAAAGAATAGTGAAATTCGATCGTTTATAGAAATAATTACGATAATGAAGAACTTGAAAATATTTGTCGTACTTGCGGTGATGCAGATTGTGTCGCAAACTTTTTGCGGAAAATTACTCTCTTGGCCGTCGCGACAGACGATTAGATAATATAATATATACCTGCATGCGCAGGTATTTCTGTATAAAATAAAGGAAAAGAGAAAAAAGAATTGAAACAAAAAAGAAAAATAATTAATAAATAAATAAGAAGTACGATATGTACTCGAAGATATGGGCGTATATATATACGTTTGTATAAAAGTATAATTATAAAGGTGATCGAACTCGGGTCCTCGACCTCTTAAGATTATACATTATATACCTTGTACACCTAAGTCTCGATGCAATCTGGATTACGCGTTTAATCGATGAAGATATTTTATGTCTATATGATAAATACATGGACTGTAATATTGATCGGTACACAATTTTATGTACACATATACATACGCGTACTTACATAGAATAAGAGTACAATAAAAGATAATGTAATTTATCGATGATTAATTGATAAAATTCTGATTTCAATTGTTTGTTACTGACCTACATTAAAATTTTCTCTCTTTTTTTTTTCGTTTAAGTACTCTTAATAGATATATAGATAATGAAACCGATCATAGATCCCGCGGTTATCGGATCGTTGACTTTGAACAGAGCGAAGAAAAAATTTAAAAAAAAAGAAAGAAGAATCTGCATCGGTTTGTATACCTGTAGTTTAGGTATGTAATGAATCTCGATTATCATAATTGTGAAAAAAAAAGATAATAGAAATAGATAAATAAAATAGATGAATATCTCTTTACTGCATGAAGAGAGGAAAAAAATGTCTTGCCAAAAACAAATCCCAAAAATGGTAAAAGTATGTGTACGAATACGTATATACGTGATGGCTTTATATAGGTATATAAATTCAAAAGAGCAAACAATTGAAAATATCATTGAAGACACATAGTCGATGTGAAACTGGTTATTTCCTGTTAAAGAATCGGTCGATTTCAAATCTAATATGACAAAAAGGTTTTTGCCAAGCGTACATATACATATGTACACCGTATTAAACCGTTACATACCACCCTATATAATAGAAAAAATATGTAATATTCACGTATATACACCTATAATATGTACTACGTATACCCATGTCGATTCGATTCGACGATTTCAATGTTGGCACTACTGATTCTAGCGCATATTTATACAAGCCTTAGTTTTATTTGCTAGGCATTAAAAATCCACCCACCCTTACCCCCCCGTTATGTATAGTACGTATATAATGTGCGCGAAAACCTCCCTCATCCCTCCGCTGAGCTTTTCAACAATTTTATACATGTAATTTTTCCAATATATTTTTTCCACAATTCGAACATCGCGTGTGTGTGCGTTGAAAAATCGCGCGAGCGAAACTATGAGGGAACGATATTTCCGATTCCTCTATTTCGATTTCGATTTCGCGCCGATACACCATTTACCGTATACTGTAAATATTTTCTGTATGTATAATCCATAGATATTTTTTTTTGCCGTTGTACATTTTATTTGCATGATTCGATAAAAACGCATGCAGCGAATCAGAGTAAAGGCGCGTTTATCGACGCGTGAACCGAAGGGTTGTTTCGACTCGGAAAAACTGCAGGAAGATGAAAATTTCATTTCGTAAAAAAAAAAATTATGGTTCGAAAATAGAACAAAAAACAATCACACGTAGTGTAGATATAAAAGTAGGTATATCTACACCCTGAAAAATCTTACGTGTGAATATTTTTTCATATATATATTCTTGCATCGTTTTTGAATTTCCCGCGCTATTGTAATTTCTGCATTGGATGTACTTTGCACAATATTATATACCCATATCATAGTCTTCTTCATCGCGTTATTTTTATTTCATTCATTTTTTTTTTTTTTTTTCAAATATATATAGTAATTTTTTTAACAGGCCGTCGCATCATGTACACGTAGGTATGTATGTACATATAGATGGGCTAAGCCACTCAGGGATTGTCCAATAATAATTAATCCTGAGTAAAACATACGTGGGGCCATTATCAAATGAAAGTTAAACACAAACGCGAGTGATGTTCATCGCCGCTACCGTATGTACCATACATACATAAATACATACATACATATGTACGTGTATATAAATATGCACGTATTTTATATACCAGCGATATATCAATAGCTATATATGACGCTATATGTATGATGTACTGTATATAATTCAGGTTCCCCATTTTCACCACCCACGTAAACCGATATTCCTAATATATGTATACTGCCTAGAATGACTAGCGGTTATTACTTCTTACTTTTCATTTTTACATTTTTCCTTTCTTTTCTTTGTTTTTGACTTTTCTATTTTTTTTTTTTTTTTTCTTCACGTTATATACATGCACTCTTCGTTTTATTTTCCTCTACCCGTTTCTTGACTCACATAGCTATCTATTTGAATATATATATGTATATGAACGTGTCGGCAGCTTTTTCTACTTTCGGCACGTTTTTCAGTAAAAAAGAAAAAAGAAAAAGAAAAATTGTACATACGGGGCATTCCCCGCCAACTCGACGAGCCTCCGATCCTTACTAGTATGTCTTTTTTTACTCATGTTTTTTTTCGAGATTGGCCTAACCCAGGAGAGTTGCGTTCAAAAATGTTCGACTTCAAAAATGGCGAACAAAGCACTAAAATAAATCGACAAAATTTCGACTAGAATTCAAGACGGAAAAGGTCGTGATAAAGCCCATTGAAAAGTTAATTCGTTGCGTGCCAAGATAAGGTTTTTTTCAAAAAATCACTGAGACGACCCGGGTGTTGGGAAAATTCGGCAAAATTTTTTTTGCAACTCTTCCGGGATAGGTCAATCCCGAAAAAAATATCCAGGATCGAAGGCTCTTCGAGTTGGCGTGGAATGCCCCGTATATAGGTACATTAGTGTATTGCAGGTATGTCGCGGCGCGATGTCGGCACGAGAATTTCAAGTGGACCACCGCCATTGGTCGAATTTCGACGCTAAAAAATTTCGAAAAAAAAAAAGTAAAAATTAAGAATTAAAATATAAATAATAGTGGATTGGAAAGGTGGAACAAGGAAGGTAAGAAAGTTGAAACCAAAACCCCAAAGAGAAAAAACAAACGAAAAAAAATTAAAAGTAAAAATGAAAAAGAAAAGAAAAACTAAAAGAATTCTCAAGAGCGAAACGAGAAATATTATACGTGCGCCATGTATGATGGAAAGAGAAAAGGGACCCGAATATTTCTTTTAACTGCTAGCAGCACCGGAGTACAATATTGGGCCTTATATTTCAAGATATTCAGAAAAGAGCCGCTGTTTGTCCAGCTACGACGCGGTGCAAACAGTAGATTGTAGGTATATATCCAAAAAATACTAAGGGACCAACGCGTATATTGTATGTATATAAGGTGAAATTAGGGTGGAGTTCCACGCGGTGTGAGTTCTGCAGGTACCTGAGTGAGTTTTCAAGAAGAAGAATAACAAGAAGAAGAAAAGTTAAGTAGAAAGAAAAAAAGGAAAATAAAAAATCAAAAAACCAATCAAAGGAAAAGCGATGCTGACGTTATACATACCGTGTAAGACATATGAAAAAAAAAGAGAGAGGGAGAAAAAAGGACTTGAAGTGCGGCATCCTCAAAGAAACGAGTAATTAATAATCATCGCGTATCGAGACGATGGGTATCAAAATAAGCAAATTTTCCGCTAAATGAGTCTGGAACATATCCTGCGTCATGTTATATATTATGTAATCAGAATATCACGTTCGGTGCGAGTTAAGATATAAAAAATTTCGGATTCGTTTTCGAGCTGCAGGTGAAAATAAATTTCTTTCATGCGCATTTCTCCTCTGCAATAAATAACGACGAAATTTTTATTCTGGACTCAATTTTTGAATCTGCAGTCTGTCGAACATATATGGATACGTCATATGTGTATATATGTATAAAAGTTGCGCGCGCTCGAAATGTTATATACATGTGATATATAATATATCCTCATACCTTATTGGGTTTTATGTTTGTGTGTATATACATAAATTTTGTATTTGTGTGTATGGGGGAGTTAAGAGATTGGTATTGATTGGCCTGTTTGCGTAGAACACACAAACCAATACAAGCGTCGTACAGTGCAGAGTTTCCAGAAGAGAAAGACAGAGAGAGAGAGAGAGAGAGAGAGAAAGAGGAGAGTTTCGTCGTGGCATCTACTCTGCTGTGAAGCATATCAGAGAGAGAGTACAGACTATATATGATGTATATAGACGTTTATATAATATGTACATAATACAATACATATGTATAAATAATTGTACATAGCTATTGGGAGTAGGTATATAGCCAGGTACATTAGATAGGTACAACAAAACATGGACGTGCAGAACATGGCGGGCTAATATTGGCACGGAAATTACGAAAACAAAGGAAGTGCTGCTGCCGGTGCCGAGTTTGATCTTGACAAATCGGTAGATCAATCTATCCATCTATCTATCCATCCATCCATCCATTCAATATCCACATCCATCCGATACACCTTGGCGCGGGCGATATCGCGGAATATACAGGGTGAGTTTTCTCCGGGGTCCTGAGAGGGTGTGGCTTAAATCGGCCGATACTCCGCCTTCTTTCATTCATACTTGTTATTGTCAGGACAGACTAGACTGCTTGTTGACTTGAGCTAGCTTATCAGAATAATAGGTTGCTAGGTAGGAATAATAGGAGGCGGAGTCTCAGCCGATTTAAGCCACACCCTCTCAGGACCCCGGAGAAAACTCACCCTGTATATATAAACCTATAGTACGTATAGTTATTCTAATATGTAGGTAAATAATTCTCCCCCAAAAAAGTGTGTGAATAAAAAGGAAAAGAATAAAAGCCATCAGTTTAAGTATATCGTTGGGATTCATCTCTCAAATTTATTTTCGCTTTTACTTTTTTCTCCTTTTTTTCTCTTTCTTGCTGTGCCGACATACATATACCATGTATAGTATATGAGAAATACGAAGATCAATATAACATTTGCAGAATTAATAAATAAATAAAACAAAAGCAAAAACAATAAGGAAAGATTGGACATAGCAAGATACAGCGATCGCTTCTCGCGTGTCATTATATGTCATAAGATTTTGTTTTTCTTTTCTTTTGAATTCCCGATATACACAAGGAACAAAATGAAATTTTTGATACTGTTACTTTATTAAATTTATCATTTATACCATCCGGTTTTCGAAGAATCCATATTTTCAGATGATAAAACACATATAGGTACAAAAACGCGCTTTTCATTGTCCAATTTCGATCATCATTTTTTTTTTTGTTCACCTGTTTTTTTCGGAAGCATTTTTTACTTTTTCATTTTTGATATCAAAGATATTCTTCAGAAATAATAACGATCGTATATGAATTTATCCTTTATACCTTTTTGTTTTTAAATTTATTTCTAATGTAATAATACCGCTGTACATATAGTTTTCATACTTTATACATATATTATATATGCGTCGTGTAGTATAACGATAGGATGAGAAGAGAACGCAGAGATACCGTCGTCTGCACTGTTTGAACGATGATAAGAAACGCGTATAACGTGGACTGGCTGTAAGTATAGGTATAGCAGAAAGAGAGCTGCCGCGGGTAGAATATGATTATATATAGATATAAAAAAATGAAGAAAAAGAATAAAAATATATATAAAATTACACGTAATATATTATAGTACTTACATCTAGGCATACCTGTAGGCGCCCAACATTCCCACTACCCCCTCGCCCACCCCTCCAACCAAGTTCTTGTCTCGCTTTTTTTGTGTTTTCGGTTTTTTTTTTCATGCCCACCCCGTATAAGTCCCAAGAATGATTCCCTATATATTATGCATATAATATGTTCATGAATCTGTACTTATACTCATGCGATCATCACCATCATCATCATCATCATCATCATTGTCGTCGTATAGATTCTTTGTAAAAAAGACGACCTTGTCGTTCGTAATGTTTTATATTATATTATTATGTAAGCATACGTTGTACAAAAGGATGCGTACATAGTATGTGATACTTATGTACATCGAATTGAAATGCTCTTATATTTTTACATCACACAGGTGTGCCAACACAAATTGTGCATAGAAACGAGAGATTCGTGAACGATTTATGAAGAATTATGAACATAGGTACGCTGCATCGCACATAGGTACACCCGGTTAGGTTGATTCTGGATCGCTTCGCGGCCAAGCCCGCGTTTGGACAACTTTTTCGTGTAGCTGGATTGGCTACGAAAGGTTGTCCAAACGTGCGCTTGGCCGCGAAGCGATTCAGAATCAGTCTAACCGGGCGTACCTATATGCAATGTACATAATATTATCACGTGTCGTCTGGTTGTGCAGACTGCAGATCCCTGCATTATACATTACGCAATGATTGTAATGCCACGAGCAACGATATCGTTGACTTCTGATATACGGAGAGAGTAAGACATCGAAATTTGAGAGAAAACCAGAAGGTAATAACCCACAAAAAAGTGGAGACGCTGTTCATTCGATTGATCAGACCTACAAAATTGTCGAAACTCTTTTTAAGGTGGATAACTCTCAGAAATTTTCGAAAATTATCTGCACGCTGTGCGTGCCGAAGGATAAATACCTGTATATATACTTTTTATGTACTCGCGATACACCGGTATACACCCTATATATAGGTGTACAGTTTAAGAAAGCGCGCGCGGCTCTGATGCGGAGATAATATACCATAAAATCAGCGTTTTAAATGAAATGAATCTGACGAAGGCGAGCTAATTGCTACCGCGGTAACAATATATATAGTTATAGCCATTATTCTTTATCGTCAATTAATCGCTCGAGTAACACGTGAAATTAATAATAAGTACAACAATAATAATAACATCTTTTCACTACATAACAGGTGTGGAGTTTAAACGCACTGGCACCATCGACGTTACCTGCACCTGTATAAATTTTTTTCTTCTGTTTTTTACAACATGATTTCGTACAATTATTCTTAACAAATTGCATTCCTTCCTCCTCAGACTCTTTCGACTCATCGCATAAATATATTTTCACGGAATACCTAGTGCACGTATCGTAATATGAATTAGGTATCGGGTGTGAAAATACAGGAGAGTGGTGCGGGGGATGAATTGAAATCTGAAGAACCAGATTTTGATATCATCGTAGTACAGGCTAGTGGGTCTCCGTCAATCCATATTGAGTATATGCATATCTATATAGTTATTATAATCGCGAAAGTGCGCGCGGAATATGAAATATATACCTTATATGTACATTGGGTATATAAGTATATAGATATACACACACGTGATGGTGAGGCATAGGGAATCAAGTTATAAATATATATATGTATACACCTATATTTGTCGTACATATATACATTATACATACGTGAATTTCGAGCCATCATCCGAATCTATTATACAAAGACTTGACCGCACGTCATGGGGTTTTTGATGGATGGCGGTGATTAATTATACGATGTCCTTCTATCGGCCACGCAGGGATATATAGGTATAGCGTATGTATATAGGGACCTAATATACCATACATGTATTGTAAATCCTATTCCCTTGGTTCGAACAAAACGAAAGAACAAAGTGCAGAACTGATAGTGAAAAAGCTGCGCGGTTATGTATCTAAAGGTATACATGTATACGTGTGTGTTTCCGTTCAGATTTATATACCCATATATCTGTATTACGTATATGTACTTATCTTCATTTTTCTTTAATAAAAATTATGATCGTGTAACGTTAACTTACATACACAGCCGATATATTCGGTAATTTAAAAACCACTTGTAGAGCTTTTTGCGGAAGTTTACAATTAAAATTTTTTTTTTCTATTCCTATTATTCTGCATTCTAGTACGAAGAAGTCCTAGTGAAAAAATTAATAAATGAAGAAATCCTTCTGCAACTTTTCGAAACTTTATATATCATACTTTCGGTCGAATCATTCCGATCGATTTGCGCCCTGGACTACTTTTTTTCTAAACAAATTTTAAATCCATGACATAAGGCATGAGCATGTATAGTACATATTTCCGCAAAACTCTTACTAAAACACATATACACATATATGTATGTACATTTGAACCTATATAAGCTGGGGCATCATCGTAGAGTGATGTTATAGGGTGTAGAGAGTTGAGGGTACGACGTGCCGCGGACATCGTCGGGTGGATTTACTCCAAGTGAAAACATTTATATATATATATATATATACTCATATATATATATACAATACCAAGCGATGGTGGTGGTACGCAGTATATATGGGGGATGACGACACGATCTGCACTGAAATTATGATGGTGAACTGACGGCCGGGGGTGGAAGGGAGGTGGTTGGTTGGTTGGGTTTAACGATGACCATAGTAGCCCTTCGTCCTGATAATGGCTATAGGTTGCCGGCACGCGAAGTACATATAAGGTCTGCATAACGACGGCGGGGTGGAGATTTTCACTAAATATATAATAGCACCGATCAATCCAGATCTCAAACAAGAATATGAGCCAAAAAATTGTCTCCCCTTTTCCTCTGCAGTGTAGAGTGCGTAAGTCTTTGATGAAAGTGAAAACACAAACGCAATTATTCACTCAGCTTGTATAATTTGTCGAAAACGCGGTCGGTGGAACGTTTGATTTGAAACATATCTCACTTTGCATCATGTATGATAGGTAGAACATTTTGAAAATCTAACAGCGATTTTCCGTGGATCGAGAACGATTGCTTTTTTTCAATCTTTCAATTCGCTAAATCCGATCCCCATTTTCCTTCATCATTACTCCTCTGAACCCCCATGAATGGTTGCACCGACTGTACAATCCCTGCACCTAGAGATATGTATAATAGGCAAATGATTTGGTGGGAATAAATCGGCTTAAAAAATTAGTTCCAACAACCTGTCACGCGGGAAGACGACATCTGACAAACATATATTATATGTACCTATATATAAATGGTCAAAATGGCGAGTCGCACAACTGCACCATGATCGGGGAGTACTTTTGCTTACATGTGGACTAAATCCTGATCCTATTAAGCCCTCAATAATGGTGGACAATTAGCTCCGGACTGGAGCTTATTTTCTATCCGATACGCACGATATAAACTCTGCAGTGTTGGAGATCAACGCTATTATTTAAGGTGTGAAATGAAAAGATTTTGTCTTTGTAAATATTGCACAAAAACTGATCCTATTCATTTTAACCAGATCAATCATCCCTTCTCGGCATATGCATTGAACGAACGATTTTCTATTAGATTTATTTTTTCAATTTTTCTTCTTCTTTTTCTGTCACTTCATTCGTTACTGCACGTTACAGTGCAAGTACGATGTGCAGCATTACAGTGTTGCAAGTGTTATTCAATCTTGTGATGTCAGTAAGAAAAATAGTTTGTTCAATTCCGGTATTTTCAAAATCCTGTAGTGGATATTATTGCGAATAAAAAAAAGAAGGAATAGAAAACAGAAAAGAAAAATAGAGAAGAGAGAATTAGAATTCCTAAGTTTATTTGTTTCATGTATTCATAAATAGTTGATTTGTAGTAAATAATACAAATATACATAATATGTACATATGTGTACATTATATATTTATGGATATATGGATATTTATACATAAAAGCGAGTATATGAAAGAGGAGAGACGGGAGTGCAGAGAGACGCGAGTGAATATTGTCGGCCATGTTGGACCTGCGCGTAAGAGGGCGTCCTCTCTTGGTCGAGTCAATACCGCGAGTTCTCTCCTCTCCTCTTCTCTCCGCGCCGCTCTTCTCGCCGTTCCACTCCGCGCTGCTCTCTATTCTCTCTCCTCTATATTCCCTGCCATCGGAGGTTTCCGTTCCGCGTCCAACTTCCATCGGTTCCACCAACCAAAACCCGAGGTGATACCTCGCCGTAGCGATGGCAACGCTCATTTTCCCTCTCCAACTTCCCTAAACGGTTGAAACTCTACTTTTTCCCTCCCCGCCGCGATCTCTTGCGCGCTCGCTCTTGCTCAATTTTCCTCTCTCCACCTCCTGCTCCTACTCCTCCTTCATTTTTTTTTACTTCTCCTTCTACTCCTCGTCGCTCTGCTAAAGCAGTTCAAGCAGCCTCGCAAGCTCACCTCTGAAAAACCGCGCGCGTGCGCTTCGATATCCATGCTAGCTTCTAGGATAAAAGAGACGCGCGCGCGGATGCGCGAACTTCAGGAGCCGGACTACGAAAGCTCCTTTATTCTATGTTTTTCACTTTTTTCTTGAGACAAATAAAAGCACAAAGTAAAAAATAAAAGATAAACGAGATGAGGATACCGCGATTTTTTTACGCATGATAAACGACCTATCGATCGCTTCTTTTGCTCTTTTACTTCTCGTGTTTTAACTAGTGCAGGTTACAAGTTGCCGTAAATTTGCACTTTAACAAAATCGAACTACGTGTAACGCAGGAAATGTCTGCTTTATTTCCACTCAGTTTGTGGCGCTGCATGAATTTCTTTCACATATTTTATCGATACGTTCAATAATTGTAAAATAGGTAATTAATCGTATGAGGAAACGCTTGGATATACGATATCTGAATAAGTTGGATGGTGTTTACCCCGGACTTAGAATCTAATTATAATTTCATTTGTTACATAACCTGCTAAGGTATAATCCGTTTACCAAAATTTCAATTTCTGGTTTCAAGCCTAAGCAAACCGCATACAAACCCACGCCATCGGGGTACTTCCTCCCCATACTTATGGACATGGAGTTTTCGTGGTATAAGTTTCGCTTGTGGCGAATGCCCAGATATGTATGTTCACGTAAAGTATACCTAGGCACACATGTACATACGTATAACAAACTATGTGCACATAAATACTTAATCCTGCTGATTACTCACAAAATAATAAAGCTCAACTATTTCGCCTCTGGTACAAATTCGTACCGCAAAGGTACCGTAATGATGCACCTATAAAGTATCGTACGATTAAGTGATACGAATAAATTTGAAGTTGAACATTTCTAAATTGGAAAATTCCATTCTCTGTGATTTGTATAAAATGAGAACTGAAAGAAAAAAAAAACGTCTTTCGTTGATCTTCTCAACAATTTCGAACTACTCATTCGACTGTGTTTTCCGGTATTTGACTAATTTAAATTTCTTTGTTCTTCATATCTACGGTTCTAAGATTCGAAAAAAAATATCCCCAGAGAAATGCAAAAATTGAGATTGATATATATTTATTTTTTGATAAATGCTCGATGGTGGGTGTACACAGGTAGGCATATAAGGGCACTTTATGTAGCTGATGGCATCAGGGAGCTCTTGAATTCTGAAAACTATCTATACGTGTGTATATACCTATGTATAACGATTGATATATACACATATATGCGATCGAGCTCGTAACCTTTTTTTGACCACAATGTATGATGTATCGATTTTCAGTTTCTACCTAAGTATCCAGAAGTCATATTATACCCACCTACCTATATATATTATATACACAGCTCGACTGCGCCCACCAACCAACTTCTATCTTGGTTTATTATATACCCATGGCTCGAAGGCTTTAGGATTATACTCACGACTTCCCTTCATATTACATATGTATACACGTACATATATACATATAGGTATATACGCATGTACCTCATATCACGGAATGAGTTCATAGGCTACGAAAGAGAAGAAATAAGAAAAAGAAAAAAGAAATAGGATACCGCCCCTGAAGCGCGCGTCCACGTGATCATCGTCATCATCAGAATTGACGTCTTATATGTATACTACGGGCAATGAGTACGGATAGAAAAAATTTGTTGAAAATTTGTCTCAACTGAAAAATGCAGAACGGACGATGTACATATTTATACCTAATCGATGTCTCGAATTTGCAAGCAATTTTATAGATGTTATTTTCATCAATTAATTAATTAATTATTAGTCGAGAACCAGAATCAATTCGCAATTAATTATATCATGTAATTGGTTTTACAGGTTGGTAACGTAATAATACGATATCGAAAATATGATCCCCGTCGAGATGATATTAGAAATAATTCGCCTATTTTGAGATACGTGAATTATTTAACACAGATATGTATTATGTATATTTGAATATATATATATAAATGCATGTATTTCTATACCACGAGAATCGCAACGACGTTTATATGTTGCAGTGTTGGAGTGAACGATCAAACATTGTTCATGATTTAGTCAAATATTGGTAAATACACAGATTTGTAGTGGCTCTTCCTATTCTATCATATACCTACTCATACTAAATTAGTTGAAATGTACAATAATATGATCTATGAAATCTGAACATCTTTCGTAACAATAATTCGATACCTTAGTGGAAACGAGTTTCGAAGTTGGCGCGGTCACCATTTGGAACACCTCGATTAAAATGAGTCTAACGAAATCTAACAAAAAAAGTTTCGGGTAAAAGTTTTTCATGTTATTTTTTTTGTCAGGGTAGATTCTAAATCTGTAAAAAAAAAGTAGGGGGGTTTCATTTGAAAAAACAAAGTTGAAAATGGTCACCAAATCAAAGACATGATAGCGCACTGTAGGTACATCAATTTCCCCTTCGCGAACGAATCATGAAACTCTTAAATGCCAAAGATTTCTATTGAAAATTCGTTGTTCTTGAGATATTCCGTTGTCCCACGTTAACTTGTCCATCCCGTTTACATTGGAAATTGTGATGATCTGGAGGGATAATATGTTTGCGTACATAAAAAAGATTCAGGCTTATTAATTTCGTAGAAATACGTGGGTTTATTGAAACATTTACATTTTGGATTCGATATATATATATATATATGTATATATATAATATGTACATTATACTCGCATCATATATTCATTATTCCTCCTTCTTTTTTATTAATTAATTAATTTTAATTTAAATTTCTATTTTATACAATTATAAATTTATTTTTTTTTTCTCATAATTCCGTCATATATCGCATTCACTTGTTTGTTCATTCATTAACTATTAATTTTTAATCGTAAAATTTTAGTTTGTTTTCGTTTTTTTTTGTTTTTCTTGTTTTTTTTTTTTGTTTTTTTTTTGTTTTTTACTTTTCTTTTAACACAGCTAGATCTGACCACATATTTTATATTATATAACCGCGGAATATTCGCATAATTATATACATCATCAAACGTGTTGTATATTCAATAATTATAAATATATAATAACAAGGCTCGATGCGTGCGGTGATAATTTTTCATTCAAAATTTTCTTGCATTTTTTTATTTTCAAATTTTTTCCTCAGTTTCCTTTTCGTTCACCGACTGCTCATCATATATACCGCTCATGTCAGATTTATACATCATAATGTAAAAGTATACAATAATAATAATAAAGAAAATGAGAATGAAATTAAACGAAAAAAAACTAAGAATAAAAGATGGTGGATCAAAATTTCTTAAACTGAAATAAAATATGTGTACCGTACTGCACCTACGTAAGATTTCCAAAAACAATCCTTTCTTTTTTCGATTTGTTTAGAGAATAATTTTATAAAATATGTCTCTACTGTACATACGTAGGTACATCAAGATCTTTTCCTTTTCATGACAATTTTTCGTGTTATCGATTTTCTTTCAATTTCATATATTTTGGATTTCCATATCGTAGGTATATTGGCAAAAGCAAATGAAAATTTCATTCGCTATAATTGTTACATATTTATAATTATATACCGCTTCGATTTACTGTGATGAATCTTTTTTTTTCTCCCTTTTTTTTCAAATTTATGATACTATCAATAATAATGATAACAATAATGATAGTGATAATGATAAAAAAAATCGAATCATCATATAATTATATAATTGATATATATATATATATCTATATATATTTGATAAAATCGGTTACCCAAAAACAGCACAAAGTATAATAATAATAATCATAGTATATACAATAATAATAACTTATATATACGTGTGTGTATATATATATATATATATTCTTTTTTTTTGTAATATAGTGTAATTGTAATAATAAAGTGATTTGTTATGATAGTTCTAAATATTCATACTATGTACAGGCAAAAAAAAAGACGAAAAAAAAAATTAAAAATAAAACAAATAAAACTCATATCAATCTTTCGATCAATTAGTTAATTTATTTATTTATTTCATCATTGAATATATACGTACATATAATATGCAGTGTTTTTTTTTTTGTAGTAAATATCTTTACCCACTTAGGTATGTGCTCCACGATTTTTTCAAAATAAATTTTAGCTATTTTCACAAGGTATTACGTTTTTTGATTGTATTTTATTTCGATATTTTGATTAAAAAAAAAAACGTTCCGAACACCTCAATTATTCGTATAGGTAAAGGGATCCATTCATCAGAGCTCGGAATCACCGAAGTTCTCTGCTTTTGAGATTCTTTTTTTTCCACATCGATGAAGAATATTTGAAAAAAAATCTTATTACTGCGTGTGTTTTAGTTAGAATTTTTGTTCTGCTTCCTTCATCTTTCTAAATTGATTTTATATAATATTTATATTTACATATGTAAACTGCATACGTTTGTATATATTTTATACATATGTAAGTCTATACATACAAATACAATATGTACATAGTAAAGATTTTTTTTCAATTTTTTTGCGACACATACCTATGTATATATTTATATATATATAAAGTATATCGTACATTATACAGAGCTGTGTGTCTGGCTATCTACATTTATATCATACAAAAAACTGCAGGACGAGCCCGGCGAGACTGTTAAAAAAAATTTTCATCTCCTTTACTTTATGATTCAATATTATTATTATTATTATTATTTTACGATATAGGTAGTTATGTTCATTCATTAATATCTTTATCAGTATATTTCACTTCCATCGATCAATCATAATTTTTCTCACATCACGAATTTATCACATTTTCACATTTGCTTGTATGCTGTACAAAAAAAAAAAAAAAGAAAAAGCAAATTCATTTTTCCAAATTTTTGCACAGATCAACAGATCAACTATTGCAGTATTTTTGTTGAGTGTTTTTTTTTCTTTTGTCTGTTTTCTGCCGTTAATGGTTAATCGAATTTCGATTTAGGAACTGTGAAAATTTCCCGTATCATTTCGTAATCGTATCGCCCGATCGATGTATTTTATCAAAATCAATAATCGAAGAAATTATCACGGCTGTAACTACATCGCTTGATTAGGTATTTCATTAAATAGGTGTACGATGACAATAATAACAAAAATAATAATGATAAATAGTCTATGATTTGATTGTAAACTATTAGTATTTATAGAGATACATATCGAAACGATAGATTAGGTACATGGAATGTGTATATGTAATATCTGATGAACTTGAATAAACAAAAAAATATATACCTACATGTATCATCCTGGGTTGAATGATACTTGCAGTAGCTATATTGTGACATTGAATATATCTGCCGAGCATCGTCGTCATCGTAAAGATTGATTGACTGACCAAAACACAAAATATTAAAAAAGAAAGAAAATTACGTAAGAATTGTCTCCGATTGATTTACAATGTGGAACACGATCTTGGATTTTAATTTCTGTCACGTCATCGTAAAACTATGAATGAAGCTTGAATCGAAAAACAAAAACCCACCGACGGCAGAACGAGGAAAAAAAAAACTACAACTATAATATATTGCGATTTTTTTCACATTTATTTTGCATAAATTGCAACTGATTAACGTTGACGATCGAAAAACTGAGAAATTGGTCGCTGTATCCGTAAAACAATTTGCAAAAAACAATAAAAGTAATTTGCAAAAACAAAAGAAAAACATTTGCACATCATGTCTGTGGATTAAAAATTTTCTTTGTAAATTTTTCGAGATCAATTAAAAAAACTTTTACGCGTAATTATTAATGTTTCCGTCTCTGTTACCGTTGTCATCCTCTTGCACGGTGGTGTCGTCCCAGGCCTCTGTATTTGTTACCGCGGGATGAATGATATTGTTATTATCAGTTTGATTCTGTTCACCATTAACGGTTAACTGCACATTACTACTATTATTAGTGTTATTACTATTATTATTACTATTATTATTATGAGTAGTGGTAGTATTACCACTATTATGATGAATATCGTTGTTAACAATATGATGAACATGCGGATGAAGTTGTTCATGTTGATGATGGTGTTGATGATGCTGATGGTGATGATGATGATTATTATTATCAACAACGATATCGTTGCTATGTTGTTGTTGCTGGACAACAATACCCCTAGACCTTTTATTAGAGCTGCTATTACTGTTTGCTGTTGTCATACAAGTGGCGGCGTAAGCCGCTGCGGCTCAAGCAAGGGCGTAAGGATGAGTAGCGTGATGTCACAATCCTGGTGCACTAGCAGCTGAAGGTGGTGGTGGAGGTGCGCTTGACGTGGAAACCGACGTTGCATGATGATAAAGTGGTGTTTGATAATAATCCTGATGATGATTTCCCATGTTATGCATACCAGTAGATTCATTTGGTCCACCATGCATACCGTTGTGGTGATGATGGTGACTAGGTGGTGCCGAATGATGGGGATGATGCGGCGATGAACCGTAACTTACATAACTTTGATGCAGTTGTTCGTACATTTTTAATTCTGGTAATTTGGTATCCTGGTTACCCGCACCTGGTGATCCGCCGGTACCTGGCAATAACCTCGTTATACTAAATGGATGACTTGCCGCGGTATATGGCGGTTCTTGTTTTAAACTACCGGACATTCCGTGATGAATCGCCGTTGCCGCTGGATCACCGAGTAAATGTGGATGCAAATTTCTACCGACCATAGCGGCTAATTCGTCGTGTGCGGTTCCAAAATCACTTGCTAATAATCCACCGATATCCGTTACGTCAGATTTAAGAGACGTGTGATGTTGATGAAGTCCAGCCGTCGCGTGATGATGATGGTGATGGTGCGACGAAACTAGCGAATGCATGTCCTTCTCATCCTGAGGTTGACCCGGATGATGAAGCGGCGTTTTCTTTCCATGATTCATTTCATGGGACGGACTATGTTGACCACCACCATTGTGATGTGGTTGTTGTTGATGTTGATGTTTAGTAGACTGTCTAGATATCTCTTTTTTCTCATCTTTGAACCTCTTTTGCCGTCGAAGATAACAACCATTCTCAAACATGTTTCCACTTTCAGGGTGTAAAGTCCAAAACGATCCTTTTCCAGGCTTATCAGGAGTTCTAGGTACTTTGACGAAACAATCGTTAAAACTCAACGAATGCCTTATTGAATTTTGCCATCGTTGTTGATTTTGACGATAAAATGGAAATAAATCCATAATAAATTGATATATTTCCGATAACGTTAACATTTTAGTTGGTGCATTTTGTATAGCCATTGTAATAAGGCTTATGTAAGAGTATGGTGGTTTTGCATGTGTGTAACTTCTTCTATATGATTTATCAGTTCTAGCTCTTTGAAGCGCTGAATTTGGCGAGTCTGGTTCTGTTAATGACAACGGATCTCTCGAAACAACTCCTGAACTACCTCTAGGAGTTAATGGACCATATGCAACAGTGCTCATACAAGCACTGTCACCACTTGCCATAGAAGCGGGACCATATCCTCCCATACCGCCCGCTCCCATACCCGACATTCCCATAGAAGATCTCATACTAAAACCACTAGCACCCTGAGGACTACGATTAGGTCCAACACCAACCGCCATCGACATACCCATTGGTACACATCCCATTGAATTTATCGAACTATAAGTCGGCGCCATACTACCCATACTGGACATAGCGGCACTGGTCATAGCGCCACCCAGGCCACCAGTTTCGCCGTAAAGTTTCTGAGATTGAAGCATTGTCATAGAGCTGATGGTCAATTAATTGTCTTTCAATTTTATATACTCGTCGATGCACTTATTTTCATGTATTGTTATTATTGTAAAAATAAAAACAAAAAACGGAAAGAAAAAAAAAGGAAAAATAATGTTAACGCTCAAGAAGCACGCAGTTTCACAAATTTCATCGTAATCATTGTCACTTTAAAAACCATACCACAGCTTGATTCCCAACTTTCAACTATACACAGATTTTTCACTTTTTAATGTTGTATCAATTTCCTTGTTTTGCTCAACAATGTTTGGATCGATCGATTGAGTCTTTTCTACCGACGATGATTGATAAGAATACAAATTGAAGAAAGAAAATCAAACAAAAACTGCTACCAAAGTTCCACGTAGTAGTAAATTTTCCTTCGCGGCATGATGACCACGTTTGTTAAATTGGAGAACGAAAAAAATAATACAATACAAACGCGCACGATTATTCAATAAATTTTTGTTATCGAATTTTTTCAAACACTGAACATTAAAGTACTTTCTCTATATTGTTACTCTCCAAATGCATGTTCGATCCCGACGTATCCTTTTGATTAAATTGCTCCAGAGGTTTGCACAATTTGCACAATTGTCGGCAAGAAGGTAAGAACAAAAATCAAACGGAACTAATAAAACAGATGCACAAACACGTACAAATTGTAAATCACTTTTCCTACATTCCCACGTAGTTGTACAGGGTATAATGATCGGAGTACTAGACGTAATCACACAACAAGTCCAAGCAGTTAGTTTTTGATTACAAATGAAATACACTTCGAAAGGATTATGTATCACTACTAAAACACTAAATGGCAATAAATGTACACTGTTGACGATGACGATGATGATGTTTTGATAGGGGGGTATGTAATTGTTGTCCCAATAGTAGCAACATCAGCAGCGGGAGTGTAGAGAGTAACAGAGTCAGTAGTATATCTGGTGTTTGTTATATATAATCACAAGGGTGGTACGTTAGTCGCGCGTCGTTGTTACAACCGTTTTGGTTTCTCACTCAGTTTTATCTCGTTTGCTGTTTGAGCTCTCTGAGTGTGTAGTGTGGACCAGGTCCGGTTGCCGAGTGTACCCATAGACCTCTCGTAGCCAGGAGTCTTGTTCAAACAATTCCCACCCCTCCACTAAACCTGTTTCCATAGCACAAAGCTCCGCCTTAACCTTCTCAACAGACCAATGGAACATCATCCCTGCTTTAGTATTTCTCCAAAGGATAGTCGGTTCCTCCAATAGGATAGCGTCAAAAATACATAGAGGGCGTTACCGAATCAAACCCCCTGAGAAATTCTCCCCTTCACACTTTAACCCTCAAGGGGCTTGAAATCCCTCCGCCTAACCCCCACCCCAAAAACCATACCAGCAGCTGTTCTACCAGAACCTCAATATACGTATATAACGGGGGTGAGGTGGTGAAAAAGGGGAAACTTTACGAGGAGGAGGAGGGGATGAATTAAAGAGAAAGAAAAAAAAATATTTCACGCATGCGCTCGAATTCGGATCCAACGCGACGGCGTAAACTGCCTGAAACTATATACGACAATTTAGGTACCACTGGGTATACCTACTATACTGCACCTTAATAATGTTCGAACCACCTCTAACTTGCGTAACTTCAATCCTAGCTCGACCTAGCGGCTCTGATCTGCTTTCTCTGTTATACTGACAGGAACGTAGAAAATTTCGCGGAAAAATATCGGTCGGGTGTCACATCGTATATGTCAATTGTCAAAAACTCACATACTATAGGTGTCATATATTCATTTTTAGTACATCCATATAATATTACCTTTTACTAAAATTTTCTTTTTATTTCTTCATGTATGTCTAACATATTTCTTTCGTTTTTTTTCGATTTTTTTTCAACAACTGTGCCACAGCTGTTCGAAAACGACTATATATTATCAATCGATATTTTTTTTTCCGTGGATTCTTTTTGTAATTCTTTTTTATAACTTGCATAACATCACGTGAATATCGTTTGTTTTAGTTTTTTTTTGAATTTTTTATCCTACAACGAGAATTCTCGGTTGGGAGAATTGAGAGTATGTTAATAAAAATTAAATTCAAAAACTCGTTTCGATCGTAGCTTTTTTTCCAATCGCATTTTCAACAGTCATAAGTTTTTCTTTTTTTTTTTAGCATGATGTACACATATACCTATAGCTTACATAATTCGATCCAAATTTTGCAAATAACTGATCTAGCATATAAGTGAAAAACCGACAAGACATACGTGAAGATAGTTTTTAAAGTTGATATAACCTGCAGCTACGTTTCATCCTCATACATCAATGTGCGACGGCTCTAACTGTAAGTATAAAATAAAAAAAAAAAAAAGACACAGAAAGGAAAAAACGTGCCGGCGTGAGCGTCGCGACGCTTTTCGTACATACATATATTCAATGATTTCATCATCAACATTTTATCAAAGATTTTCTTCCATAAATTAATTCAAGATTCTTCTTACGCAAAAGGGTAAGAGAAAAAGCAGAAACAAAAAAAACGTGTAAAATATTATACGAAAATCTATAATACATACATATAATTACTATAGAACGTTATAAATAGTTATTTGAAACGCGCGAAGAGAAAAAGATGAAGAAGAAAATTAAAATGAAGAATTATATGTATATTAAACATATATATTATATGTATGTACAATGTATGTAACGTAATCAACTTCGGTGAGTATTCTTGATATAATAATTTCTTCTTTTTTTTTTTTCTTTTCTTTTTTGATACCTTGCGCACACCTGACATTTGTAAGTAAGTGGTAGATCGATGTACGTTGCGGACTTGACGGAAATTGTATAAATATAACTTGCCTACATAGATATTGTTACAATTTGAAATAACATCTGTAATGAGTAACGCGGATCAATTGTAGCCATCTATATAATGTATGTACAACATGTTCTTATTATTTGTACTACTGCAGCGATAAAACGTGCAACGCGACGGATCATCATTCGATCATGATGATGATGATGATGATTTATAAGTATGCAGCAGCTATATGGTATTATCTATATACGCGATTTACACGTAAGCGGGTTGTGCTAATTTTATTTTTATATAAATACATATACGTACGAGCGCATGTCGAGAGCTGCAGCTCGAGACTAATTTTTTTCCTCTCATATTTTTGAGTTATTTTTGAAATTTCGGAAACGAAATAAAAAAGGAAAATTAAAAAAGTTATCTATATACATACCGATTCAGGGATTTCGTTGCGAATATATATATTATCATATTACTACAGAGGCGCCGTCGCACCCTAATACCTGTATAATATAAAGATCATAAAAATTTTCTATGGTGCCGAA
Organism: Athalia cordata; assembly: GCA_963932425.1. NCBI lineage: Eukaryota > Metazoa > Arthropoda > Insecta > Hymenoptera > Athaliidae > Athalia > Athalia cordata. The sequence goes on along the minus strand of OZ010626.1, from coordinate 28,195,875 downwards.
ACAATGGAGTAAACAATTATCTCTACAATATAGGTAGGTTACGTACAAAAAAAGACCCTATAATAGCCGGAAAGTATAAAAGGTATTAAATTATAATCTGTCTATCCGGTATCCGTCTTCTGCAGCGCATGGATTTTCAATCAATATATATATATATATACACAATGTATGTCGTATTATAGCATATTTTTAACGAATTTGCAGTAGCAGGTCTTCGCATCTTATACTCATCGTCAGTAGGTATAATACATAGTTTGTGGTTTTGTCGACCACTGTAATACGACACCAAAAATATTAATGGTATTGAAAAGGGTTTTTTTTTTTCCACCCCACCTTTATTCATTTATTGCACGATATCTAACGCGACAGACAGTACGAAATAATTAAAATTCTCTCTGCAAAATGGAATAAAAAAAAAAAAAAAATCAAAGGAAAGTAGTAAACTAAAAATATGAAGCTTATCGCGATTCGACCGTGTTACTAATTATTTCTCTTCAATTTCGATCCGTTTCTGAATCCTCTTTAAAAATGTACCTATACGATACATTATAAATATAAATATGTTATGTCGACAAACAACAATTTAATACAAATCACGAATAAAAATATATGCATACGTACAGGTTGTAATGTTAGATTTAAATACCTGTGCGATATAATATGGTACACTAATATATATATATTATTATCCAATGCGCTTATGTTTGTTGAGCTTCGAATTGTTTGTGAAATGAAAATATTGTCCCATAGTAAACAACAAGTAGGTATTATAGGCTGCTGTACAGGTTGTACAGAATATGTACTTCAGGTATATATATATATATAGATACACACACACATATATACAAATGTTGAATCTACATAATTTTTTTTTCTCTTTCTAAATAGTTTTTATCCTGTATAACACGCAAATATATATAAATTGTGTATCCATAAATGGTGATTTTCTCGTTTATCTTTAGACACACGGAGAGACTGTTTTAGTAACGACTACTATTCCAACTTGGTAATTTTGAGAGATTCCAAGAAATCTGTTGGAATTCTCAGAAAATTGTGCATTTTGCAAACTATTCCAAAAAAATATAGAGATCATTCCCAAACTACATAGTAATAGTTCGTGAAAAAAAATAATTTGGAATCAATTCCCCGCGAGTACAGCAATCCCACAAATAGTGTATAGTAGCCGTTCCTAACAATATGCATACTACCAGTTGTAATATTCGCGCAAGCGTTTCGCACCATATCACATTGAGTTTCATTCCTATACAAGTATGAAATAGTGATCCTATGTATAGCCATGCTTTCTTGCGAATGCATAATTTTTATTCACGCTGGTAATAGTTCCCAACTTAAGTAGCGATAAATACCAACAATGTTCTCAGCAGTCCCACAGTTTTTCTTCCAGACTGGTAATCATTTTCAAGCGTCGCTAAAAGCTATTACTGGAAAATCAGTATTGTCACTACTTTACTAAATTTTTTAGGAATGAGCATCTATTTCTGATTGATCGTCACTAAAACGGTCTCTCCGTGCAATTATATCGCATGTGATCATTAAAATGAATCATTAGTAATTATTTTGTTGATATAAAAATTAGACCTATCATATATGTACATATATATAGCGTCTGAACAAATTTATCGTATCTATACATACGTATCACTTTATTGAACGCGCGTATATATATATTGTTATTGTTTTCTTCTTTTCTTTTTCAGCTATATATGCGCGTTTAACGTTAGGTTTTTTTTTTATTTTTTCAGCAACCTTTTTCCATATACATCACGTTATGTATATAACAGTCGACGTGGGTGGTCTCGCGAAGAGGGCTTCGCAGCATCCCCTTAATATAATATACCTAAAAGTTGACGATAACTGAGCAGCAGGTAGTCACGTTAAAGATGCTATATACTATAGCAGTTACATTCACATAACACGTCCTTAGTTGGTTGTACATAAAAAAAAAAAACGTATATATAGGTGCATAAAATACAGGACGAACTGCCGAAGCAGCTGAAACAGTATCTTATCGGAAATACTTTGAGAGAAAAAGAAAAAAATAAATAAATAAATAAACATGTATAAAGATTGTGAGAAAAATGTTTTTGAATTTTATGGCTTATGATTAATTAAAAAAAATTGACGAAAATGAGAACAAAAAAAAAAAAAAAAAAACTAAATAAAGATTATTTTATTTTCAAATATATAATTTTTTTTTCTTTTCACGTCGAATGCTCCATAAATCCAGTAATATTCAATGTTTTTAATACGTGACTAAAATCGGTATGCGGTTGATTTAAGGGATATATATTTTGTGGGTTTTTCTAAAAATTGACTTCTTGACGTGCCCTTATAGGTATATCGCATTTAAATACAGCGACCGCGTTCCTTCTCTCTATAACAGCGCGCTTCCATAGTTTGTTGTCTCCGCGGTTTAAAGCAACAATCCTTTTCCTCCAAAGGCAAAGAAAAGCACAGACTAGGTACAAGAGGTTTTGAGGTAAAAGGTGCAAATCTTTTGCAGGTTACAAAAATTTCCAACCTGCAGTATTTACGTATACTTAGGTACTCGACCACGCCACAGACGCGTTTATATATGTGATCGTGTGAAGGGTTATTTTTCTTCACCCCCACCCCCTGCATACACATTATTATAGATTATTAGGTATTTTATTTTCCTAGGTCGTTCCCTGTAGCCTAGAAAATTTTTAAAACTGCCGCAAATAATCATATTATATATCCTGTCCGAAATCGAACTATACGGTAGGTCATGTCAATATATAAATTTGATTTCCATAAATTTGGGGTATTATAAATATATATTTTTTTCTTTATATTCTCGTATAATGTATATAAATAATTCTGTATTATATAACACAGATAACCACACGATCATATGTGTTATGTATACATATATTTATATACCTATATAAATACATACGTATAATATAACGTTTTCCGCAGGGGGGTTGAAAATCTGGGAAACCCAAAGTACGGCACGGAACGAGATCGAGGCACACGTGCAGATGATCGTCGCCTGCTGGACGAAACTCAAAGAGATAGGGCACAACTCGCATCATCCCTTTTACTTTTAAGTATACGTCGTACGCGGTATACCCTCCTCCTCCCTGCCCCTTCGTTTGTCTTTTTCGCGTTATAAATAATATTATCTAATCCCATTTTAATCATGCAAAGAAGAAAAAACGAAAGGAAAAAGAAATTTTGGTCAGAATCTCATATAAATGCGTAAGCCGTTGAAATTTTTCTTTTCCTTTTCCTTTTCCAGTTTCTTGGTCTGAAGAAAAATTTTTCGCGAATGATGCGATCGCGTTATTCATCGTCATTTGTTAAATGTTGTTTTCATAAATGCAGTAGCAATTACATGACTAGGCCGGTCAAAGTGCAGTGCGGGGGTGCAGCAAAATTTGCGATGACACATCTTGAAAATAACATTCGATGTTTACGATCCTAAGATTTTCGAAAAATGAGTCAACAGTTTGCACTCGGTTAATAGACGTGCAATATGAGTGATCTTTGAACGGTGACAAATATAAGTATATTGGGTATTATGCCAATAGTGAAAAGGAACGAGAAAACAGATTAGCTTATACCATCGGTACATAGGTAAGTCAGTTCGAAGCTATTGTATCCCTATTACTCGCCTTTTATATTATATTTATTTGTTCATTTGTTTGTCTCCATGTTATAAATATAATTTAAGACCCCGTACAACGCGCGCGCGCGTCAACGACCAATTAGTGTGAGTCACGCTCTTTTGGTCCTGTATTTAATGTATATTTAAAACATATCCCCCATGGATGGGGGTTGTATAACATAGTTTAAAATTCGTCATCCTATACGGTCCCAAAAGTTGTTATATATACTTGAACAGATATATATGTATAGAAATTTTGCGACGACATTGATGTAGATAAATATGCGGAGGTTGATGAAAATATATTCAGTTTCGATGATCATGAGAAAATAACCTTGTACAGGTATATATCTAATTTTTCACATTAAAGTAAACGGACGAGAACAAAAAAAAAACAAGTAAAAAGAATTCGATCACGATCCGTGGAATGATCATTTTAATATACTTATACTCTACCTATAAATATACTGGATAATACCTATGCACACATCCATATAACGTTTGATTTTGAAATTGAGGACATTTTCCCGTTTTTTTTATTTTTTTTGTTCGATTTTTCTTTTCTCTTTTTTTCTACTCTCTCTATGATTCTGAAGTATTGATGAGGCGATGGTTTTATAACTTTGACATATCCACGGACGAGTGAGAACTGACTTGCATGTGGGTATATAATATCTGTGTAGATGAGTATACGTGTATGTATATGTGGTATATACATAGGTATGTATCGCGATAGTGGGTAGCTCCGACGGTTATTTAATACCATGGGCGGGTCGATTGAGCAAACAAGCGAGTCGCTGCCTCCTTCAATCCCTCTTCCCCCCGTCCCAAACGCCCTTCTCTTCATCCCCTTTTCGCCCCATAATTCCCCTTCTACCAGAACTCTACTTTGCCCTCCTATATACGAGGCATAACGCACCCCATGCCTACCCTGTACTGTGTATATCTACTTCTTCTATATATATCCCCATTTTCAACCCTCCCGAATCGCAGAGTACGGCTATACATATTTTTTGATTTCTGTTTCTGTTCCTTTAGAAATTAAGTATTTTATCACAATTATAGAAGCGTCTATTCGGGCATCAAAGCCTTCCAAATTGCAAAAAAAAGTCTTTAATTGGCACACAGATCAAGCGTTATACATTCACATATCTGAACAGATAAATAGTGTAAGGAATTTTGGGACTCAATGGGATAGGTAATTTTATGGCGTGACGGTCGGCGATCCTCTTCGACGCGACGTCTTCGGGCTCAACGTAACACCTCAACTTCCGTGCACCACGACGCAACTGGCACGGAGATCGAGGCGGACGTGTTTTGCCTTGAAATTCTTGTGACCGTGCAAAAATTGAAAAAGTCATGTATAGTACCGACAGTTGGTCCAAACGATGGATTCATTTGAAATAAACTTTTCAAAAAAACATATGTGTAAATTTATTTTCAAATAAAATACTTCGTTTTTTTGGTCACGAGAATATCGTGCTGTGAAAAAGAAAGAATCCGATCCTATGTACTGCAAACGTTTGCAGATTCAGTCGCCTACTGTAAGCCCAAATTCCACCCCAATACACGATAACATAAATTCTTATTTCTAATCACTCACACTCTTCGATGATGTAGGTAAGATCCCATCGCGGACGTGAATTGTACCTATTCCTACCTGCCACCTATATTTATCAAAGAAAATTTCAACGAACGATCCCCATTCACGGTACATGCAAACAGCACGTGTGCCGGCACACCGGAAGTTTCATTCAATCATCATTCACTGTCGTGGTAAATTTTTTTTCAACTTACTGTTTTTACCTGTTGGGAAGAACGAGCGTTGGATCAAACATCCTAATCCCTGTTCTAATGATTTTCATTTGGACTGATTTTTTATAATTGCTTTAGAACAAAAAGTATTATGGGAAAAAAGATAAGAAGGTTTTCTAGATATTGTCATTATGTGTAGAAACATCGCTTTATTATTCGATCATCGCAGATTGATCAGAGAATGCTGATGCAGTGAATAATTATTGATGATAAAATAAGCGACGGTTTTACCGGTTCAAATGCGAGTAACTGGGAAATTCGTAACTGAGAATTAATGCGATGAATATTGCGTAGAAGCTTTGAAGATTTGAAATTTTCTATATGTAATAATGTGCATATATCGTATAAGTTTTATAAAATGAAATTAGCCGTGAAGAAAAGAAGAGTGAGAAAAGAATAAAAATCTCATTTACAAGCCCCGTGATCGCCCTAACAACTTTGTCTATACATAGCTATATAAATAAATATATGAGCAATGACATCATGGTGTATAATTGGTACCGCCACGCCACTCAAACTACATAGAATAATAAGGGGATGAGGAGAACGACGACACAAATAATACAACGACCCCTCTGACAGCGTTTGACCACCGTGTCCGCTGTCATAAAAAGTCGAGGCCGAAGTCAAATTCATGCGACTCACCAATGCGGCAAACAGCAAACCGGAATAGCGGCGAGCAGTAGCGAGGATTTTTGCTCGGAAGTGGAAATAATTGCAGATACAGGAGATCAGAATCCAGGATCGCTGAAATGTTCAGATAATCTTGTCGGAGTGGAGGGGGAAAGATTCTCCCACGGAGAGACAATCTAACTAATTAAAATAATAAATAATTAGAGCGCTTTCTCTACTGCATATTCAAGAGCATATTCCTAGCCGTGATACGATTAAACACTCGAAGAAAACTATAATCCATTCATTGTCCCAAAAATAGGGAAAGATAAATGAAAATATGAATCTGTAATTGCAGTATACCTGGAACTGCAACTGCATTTCATTAAGGGGGCGGAAATCTGGTCCCTGTAGATTCGGCACGTTGATTTTTGGGTGTCATCTTCATCTATCTGTCGAAATTTTATCTGTTTAATGTATTATTAAGTACGATAATCATGCGTATACATAATTGAGTGGGTAAAGAAGCGAAGTCATGAAATTGTTTTCAACGGTCGAAACGTGCCAGAAATAATTCTGAATACATTAAATAGATCAATGTCGTAATATATTCAAATTATTGTTCGTCCATCTCACCAGTTATTGTTTATAGGATGTTTCATCTAATAATTATCGTCTTCGGTCTCCTGGGCAACGTGATACAAATTAATTACGCAGCTATAAATACGGTACAACGTGGCGTCTTCTGGCGAGCCCGTTTGCCGAATGAGACGAGGTACGCGACTACTATACGTACGCCGGGCGGAACGAAACGGCAACAAGCGTGACCCGAAAACAAACGACGCGATTTCGAATCCGCAAATCGAAACAAAGCAACTCATAGTCAACGTTGCTAAACCATGCGGGCAATGTTTGAAATTACTTATTACGATAATGTGTTTGAATAATTATAGATTTATTGTTATTTGTACAATCTACGAATCTTTAATTGCTGTCGAATGAGTTATTAGTTTTTCATCGAATAAATATGCAAAAAAATACCGACGATCATTTATTGTGCACATGCAGTATAATTTTTATCTAAATTAAAGCCCTTAACAATGATTATAAATCCAGTATTTCATTTTGACCTTGACAGGGCACTAATTCCATGTTCTATATTATTCCAACTTCCGCTGACGTTTTCATTATTTTAATACACCATCGCAAATAAGTGTAATTCCACGTCCGTGTAACACATAACGTATATCTCTTGATCGATTAATTTCTACGTTATACATCAAATTGGTGATTCCCGTTGAAAGGTGTATAAGTATAGTGGTAAAGATAACCGAAGGTAATTGAAATAGAATAAAATTTTCTACAAGTCATGCAGTAAAGGAGGGGTGCCTAGTAAAATTGAGTGTGGCACGCGTCCCTCTTTTGATCGACACGTCAAAAATGGAAAAAAAAAAATTCAAAAAACGAACTAAATTAATATCAACTAACCCACGTGTACGACTTTATACGTGCACACGTGTTATACGATGCGTAAAATCGCTGCTAATTTTCTACACAAGCTTCAATTTTTATATTTACTCAAATTATTACCACGATTCCTCTATAACGCACGGAGCAAGATTTTTAGCGACCAATATAAATGATGATATTTTTATTATTATTTATACGATTATGCACCTACCTGAGCGGGATGTACGTTCGTATATATTTTGAAAATTTTTTCTGCAGGTTGGAGAAAAATTTTACAATATAATTTTTCCCGCCACCGCCGTTGTAAACTCATAATCGATTTACGACACGACACGGCGCGGCGTCTTTTTGTGGGTATTTCCTCTTCTCTTTTCTCTTTTTTACATCTTTTTAGCTCCTCGATGTATAAGCCGCACTTAGGAGTTCGCCTACATAGCGCACAATATAAAATATAAAGTATATAACATAAAACGATGAAGATTTTATGAAATCTCACGATTATTACAAAGAATGGGATAAGGTAAAAAAAAAAAAGAACCCAACGCAGATATTGAAAGAAATACTCGCTCAACAAAATGCCGCGCTTCAAATTTTCAAGAACAAAAGATGAATAAATAAATAGATAACAAGAGAAAGTGATCGCTCCTATAGAGTGATTCAGTATCGTTCACTCCTTAGGGGTTCGAATGAGGTGAATCGTAGCAGACGACGTTTCTTCCGGGAAGCTTATTTTCTGGAATTTTGGAAAAGACACAAGTAAGTTTCAGTTCCCTGTGCTAGGCACATCGCAATAACAAAATATATTTCCGATCTCCGTGGGATTGATACAGGAAGAGACAACAGAGCTCCATAGCTAAGAAAAATATACGTTTATCGATTCCTAATTCCCCTAGATAGGAAATGATAACACGATGCGTATATTGAAGCATCTCACCCGTTATCCGAGGTATATAATATATTGAGAAAATATTTATGGAAGTTTTACCGCGCGATGAGAAATATTGGGAACAATTTTCCAATTTTCTTATGTACAGCGAGTCCGGAAAATAATTGTTATACTTGGATACGTGCATAATATTATAGATAAATTTTTTTTCTTTATTTTCATTCGACATTCGAAGCTGAATGTAATTCGTTTATTTACAAATTATTTTATTCGATTATTACTAGTTTACTAAGTACATTGGTGTGTCATTAAAACCTTGTTATTAAATCGCGATTAATAGTTTTGATTTTTTTTTTTTTCATTCAATTTGTATATTGTGTGTGTATATATATAAATATATTTTGTATGTAAGTACTCAAAAAATCGTTAGTCGTTATACATATCATTATATATATTAAAAATATATAATAATGGCACTTTGAGATTCGAAAAAACTATCCTAGTTTGCATCATCTGTCATATTATTACTAGCATTATAATTAATGTGATTATTAATTATTACATTTCTTTTTTTCAATTTTATAAGATAACTATGTATGTAATTAATTACTATGATTAGATTTACCCGACAAAAATCGTAAGTAAAAAATATTTCGAGTATGTCGTATATTGTAATAATTATTAATTGATAATTTATATATATATGTCATAACTAATTATTTATATCATTTCAAAGATCTCTTCGTCTATAAAATTAACAAAAAAAGAAAAGGTCAAAATCAAACTATGCAAATTTACGTATTGTAGTTTCTTCCTTGAAATACTTGATTGCATTTAATTTATATAATTGTTTGTCAAAAATTGTTACTATTATCGTATACCTGTGTCTGTGGCTTCGTTTCTTAGACTGTTATTATTTAATTTCTTCAGCAGGCTATGCCAATTACTTATATAATCAGATGATCGATCGTTTATCTTCAAGTTGCGATAAATGTGACGAAATATTACTATCTAAAATCTTAACTACAATTATTATTAATCGATATAAATTATGATTATGTATGAATGGACGATACTATATTGTTCATTAAAATAAAAAAAATAAATAAGTTAAATCAAACATAGATGTACTATTTGTAGCAAGAAAATAATAATAATAATAATAATAATAATAATAAAGAGAAATATTTTTCAACAGTTCAAAATTAAGACTTACAATAAGTCTCGGTGTATCGATTGCAACCCTTCACAATAAATTGTATTAATATTCTGAGCAATGTTATAATTGTTTCATATTATATTATAGGATTTGTTAAACAGGAGACGTTAAAAAATACTAAAAAAAATCAACTGTTGATAAATTAAAGATCGGTAACTGGTCCGGATAGTCCGGAATTTCCCGAATTAATGCTGATATTACCATTATCGATGGAATCGTTTCGAGAAGGGGTGTTCGATCGTGATTGATCCGAATCGTCGCTTGACGGGCTCGTAGATCGGGATTTGTTGCAGCTATTCATAAAGATCTCGTCGTGTATTCCGGACGCGGATTCAGAAGATGAGTTGATTGGATTTAGACCGGAAGCTACGAGACCACGGATGTCGGCAACAGTTTCCTCGGCGCTAGCGCCGTTCATCTTCTTGCGAAGTATTCCCACCAATTTTTCCAGTCTGACAAATCACAGGCGACACCAAATTCTTCATTATTATTTTTTGTCACTTTCGTATTGTTTTTTTTTTTTTTTTTTTTGCCTTAATTAGCTATAGGAGCGTCGTTTAGTTTTTTTTTTCGTTGCTGTTATGTACAAATAAGATACTATAGCAAAAATATCATTAACATTAACATCATCATTTGATGTAGCCAAAAGCCACACGGACGGTAATTCGAATCAAGGGGATTAGTTTGCAAGACTCGAAATTTTCAAAGCTTCGGTTCGACGAGCTTAAAATATATATTTTTTTTTTTTTCATTTTCAGCAGCATATGTAATCCCCTTGTAACGATAGGAGAAAGATACATGACCAATCAATAACTCTCATGCATTTTAAAATGTCCACTAAACAAATTTTTTGTAATTATAGATCAATCTAAGATGATAAAAGAAAAAATGTTACTATATACGCCAATAAATTGAATTTGATTTCTTCTTTCATAACTATAGAGAAAGGTAATTATATTGTGAAATTTTTTGTGATCCAAAACTAGATAATAGTGCAAAGCTTATTAAAACAGCATTTAGCCAGGGTTGCATTAGTAAAAAAAACATAATAGCGTATAACGAATAAAAACATATAAAAATTGCATTAATTACAAAAGAAATTTGCGAAGAAATAAAAATTCAAACAAAAAAAAAGAACAAGCATGCGTGAAAAACGATCATGAATTGATGATAAAACCTACGTGCTTATTTTCATATGTACAGAAGTAGCCGCTATTTAAGCCCATGATAGACCCATTGATGCGATCATTATTAATGATCTGATGATCGCAAGATCATGAGACGTTGAACGATAATCCCATAATGTTTGCACCCGCGTGAGAAAACCTATATATAGGCTGTGGTATAAGTTGCTTTTGTTGGTGGAGGTTTGAGGCCTTTGGTACTAAGGATTTTAACGGAACATGGTTTTTTAGGGATTGTCGTCAAACTCTTACCCGCTGAAACAACTGCCACGTCAGGTATAACGGAATTAACAGTTGTCGCGTCGATTGGAAGACTAAAATTTCTCTTGGGTTTTGTTTTACGCGTTCCTAGTTTTTCAAAATTTTTCATATTGTCCTGAAATCTTTCGCTATAAATTGATTTGCTTCTATTAGCATGCTGAACAATCTCAACGCTATTATTCTTCGTCGACAGGGACGGTCTGTCGTTGCTCGAAACTCGGTCTTCCCGACGATTGTTCTGATCGGAATAACTTTTCGGCGTACTAGTAGCCCTAAATTCGTAGACCAGTTTCTTTTCGTCATCTTTTATAATTTTGCTGTCGGAAATTTTTGATAACTTTGAAAAATTAAACGCCGGTTGTACAACGATGGCGGCAATTTTTTCATTCTTAATCATTTTTTCAGATGAGTCAGTTGAGACGGCGGTTATAGAGGATGACGAATTTTCTTGGGGTTTGGATGGCGTGATTATTGCTATAGTGTGAATATCGTTTGTAGAAGATGGTGTACTGATAACAGTTACAGGCGTGACAGGTCTTGCTACTGCTTTTACGCACTTTGCTGCGCGATTTTCGGCACTTGTTCTAGACGCACGGGCCTCCTGAAGCTCGCGACGTAACGCCAATGTCTCTTCTTCAAGGGCGACGATTTCCTGGCCCTCGTGACTGCCCAAACCAGAATTTTTTTACATAGGTCACAGAAAATGGGATTTTATTTTTTTTAGTTTGCAATAATTCAAATTAAATTTAAAAAAATTATGATATTCCGAGATTCTTTTTTTTCGGGGCTATCGTAAATCATTATATTATACTGTCGCTTTAATCTAGTCGTTAGAATGAAATTGTGATAAATTACGTAATGAAGGACTGACACACGCTGTTTCGAGTTAGTATTTTTTTTTCTCATTTTGTAAATTATATAATACTCACTTTGCATTAGATTTTAGCGTAGCTAGTTCGTGTTCCACTTTAGCTAGTCGTGTCGCAGTTTCAGCCTTTTCTTCGGTTATCCGCGTTAATTGGCTCTGTAGAGAACAATTATATGAATTTATTTTTATTCTAATGAGAAAATAAAATCGCCCATTGTTCCAGGGAACCGATGTAATTATTCTCGACGATGTGTGTATCGTAAACTTTATTGTGTGATGGATATAAAATGATATACGAGTTTCAAAGGACGAGCGACGACGATGGCGTGGGCAGCCATCGCTTTCGGCTGATGAGGCTAATGGATGGTTGTAACCCGAGAATCGAGAACGGGGAAAGAGAGGAAAAAAGAGAAAAAAAAAAACCTGTGACGAGAGAGGAGAAGAGAGAAGGGCCGCCTTTCCTGACAGCCGCTAAGTGGCCGACCGCCCTGATGCTTGTTCCGTCCCACGTTCCCCCTCCGCCCCGGTACAAAAGTCACAACTAAGAACTACATTCTGACATGAGTTATCTTTCTCTATCTCCTGATCAGTGTCATAACGGTGTATAGAAACATGAGTAGTTCAGTCGAAGCCAATTGTACCAAGGGGATTTTGACCTTTGTTCGATGTACGAAAGCTACGGGACTTTTCCCCGATGCTCTTAATTCTTTCTTGGAATTTGATGCGTAGTTATAATTCTGTCATTTACATATGTACACATCGATGACATATCGATGAGTTCGAAAATTTGGGATGTATTTTAGTTCAATAATTTTTATTTTTCCAACTTTTGCTCGGTCTAGGATTGCGGACATGGGAGGAAATATCGCGGAAGGTATATAAAAGGTAAGAGATGAGGAGAGAAAAGAGAGGGCTCGTATCCTTGCCAAGTCGCCACCTGGCTCCTCATCGTCCGTCCGTTGTCCTAATCAAACAGTCGTCGGTGAACACCAAGAGACAGAGACCACTGTGCAAACACTAAATTCACTGTTCAGCGTTTTGGCCTTATGGCACGGTTGGGAAGCCGCCCGGCATTCTGTCATGGGAGGATGAATGCTAAAAGCAACGTTCTTCCTTTTCATCATCATCCCTTATGCCTCATGATGGCCTCGTGCGCGATCGCTGTACGTTTATATACATAGGTATACATATATACATTCATATACATGACGCGGATAATAACAATAATAGGAAACAGGTAAAACACATAAATTATACAACGTTTATAAAACAAGGTATCTGCGGGAAATCGGCGGAGTCAGAAGAAAAGGACAGAATTTGCGCACGTTGAATATCACGGAAAAATACTTACCGACTTTTGGTACGAAGGTAAAACAAGAAAACGTCGAGAATTTAACCATTAGGTTTATAATAGTATGTAATCAAAGCGGGTTAAGGAGATTGAAAGTTGGAATGTGACTCACCTTCAATTCATCAAGCTCCTCCATAGAAATTATCGATTCGATTGTTGCCTGAGGTTGTTTCTCGTTCATCATAGATTTTACTTTTGAAATTAACGATTCTTCCCGAACTTTTGCCGCCTCTCTCATCTCTCTGACGATATCTGCGAAACAAGTGCGGAGCGATGATGAAATGTTATGTATCAGAAGAAAATGAAGAAGTTCAACCAAGATTTGATTAGGTATTTATTTTTGATCATGACCCTCACCTGATAACATGCCTGGTTGATAATCGGCGAAGTTGCTTTGCTTCAGTCTGCCTAATTCTATCTTAACGTTTTCTAATTCAGATTTAGTTTGATGTAGTTCTTTAAACAGCTGGCTATTGCTTTCCTTCAACGCTGTGACCTGTGTGAGAAATTGATAATAAACAGATATACTTTTACACTGGAACATTAATACAGTAGCTAATCAATCAGGTGTGTAAACCTCATTGTCAATATCAAAGTCTAGCAAATGTTTATCTAATCCACTGATTAGATATCCGATCAATTACCAATATTCTTGCTGACTAAAATCTGAGCGGGAACAAACTATGAGCATGAAACTTTCAGAATTTCTCCGTTGTTTATTTTTAGGAAATTTAATGATAAGTGATTATGAAATCGTCCAAGAATCTATGAGTCAGCAGTGAATCTAGTTTTTTTTCAGAAGGCTTTGATTTACAACAAAACAAAAAATACTTCACCTGTTCGATCAGCGATAGAACGAGTTTGCTACTTCTTCCCACAGTGGTAACTGAGCTTCCGCTTTCCTGACTTTCGGAATCATCGCTGTTGGTGTCGACAGGGATTTGAGCAGGTCCCAAGCCAGGGTCGGAGTATCTTCTGTGTTCAGAGCTAAGCTCCTCAGCGCTGGTTTCATTCTCTATGTTAGCAGCTGGTGGGAGACTCGCATAATCTCCGTTCTGATACCCAATTCCCATTGAATAGGAGAAATTATTCTCTTGGAGACTGGAATATCCATTCACTTGATTACTTGGGTTCATTTTAGGCCCAATAATACCAGGGCTTGGAGGTTGCCCATGATTCCTCCGAGTCCTAACTCTGTTATAGCTTCTATAATTTGGTCTCGCAATCGGCTGATAAAGTTGATACATCGGTGGTAGTGAAACGGGTTCCATAGCATAAGTCATAGGCATGGGAGAATAACCACAAACTGTGGGGTCAGAGACTGCAGCAAATAATCTTTGCCCGTTTGTGGTGGTCAACAACTGCTGCTGCATCCCAGACTGCTGCCAGAACATATTTCCATATTCCGATGGCGAAGGGATCGCCGTTGTTGCCGTGGCAGTTGACGTAGGCATATAATTTTTGTAATTGGAATTCATTGGCTGTTGACGAGATTCCACACTTTCGCTGACTAAACTGCCTCCGCTGGCCCCAGTACTTGTGTTTACAGAAGTATGAGAAATACTGTTGTTCTTTTTACCACCCCGTCGTTTGTTTTTTTTTGAGTTTACGTGATTTCGAGAGCCATTTGAGGTCTGTCTCGCAGCACCAGCATCTCTGGAGTTCTCTGATCTATAAAATGAATTATGAATTTTTAATCAATTTTCAGCTCCTTTCAATACGAATAAATTTAAGGGAATGATAAATATGTTAGACATTTGTAAGCTGAGAAGAAATATCAGTGACTGACTCAACGATAACTATATTTTCATGAAGAAATTCTCTAGTACTTTATTCAAAACTTGTGATTCTGATTTCACTATCCAATCTTAGGCACGAGATAAACGGTACTTAACCTTTTTTCCATGATAGACTACTTTGCAATGAACGTGTCTCGTTGGAAACGTAATTCAGGCCACTTAACCAATCGTTGAACTCACTGACACGAATGTAATGATTTGGAAAAAAAATTAATTAATACAAATTATAATTTTGAGACAGTTTATTCTAATGACAACGAAAATCACGGAGACGACGTCAAAACGCCACTAATCACAGTCACCATTGCCATCTTGACTCTATCCGTCAGTTATATGTGATTAGATGACCAACATAAAACGCCCTCTTCGGCCTTTCATACTTACCAACTCGATATTTTAGGGGATGTTTCAGTAGTCGGGCTCTTGCATCGATTGAAGGTAACAGATCTGCAGTAGGAAATGATGGGGTTGCTCAGGGGCTGAAATTTTGATACCCCAAAAATTTCTAAGATGGAATACGAAGTTGGTCTACAAAGTGGCGTCCCGAGGTAACATCCTAGTAAAATATTTATGCGCTAATCATAGGGAATATCATGAATTTCTCGTATTCGATATTCATGATTTTTCAAAGATAATTTATTTACTGTTATTGCGGCATAAATAATAAAATAATTCATTCTAATGTTTGCGAGTAAAAAGCAAAATACAAACAGAAAAAAATCTGAGATTTGGTTCTGCTATTTTTTTATATTTTCATCCTTTGATCGCAGTTTCTTCGGTCTTTGATATTTTTCTTTCTTTGTTCTGCTTTGCCTACTAGCGCGTTATGCCTACTTTCGCATACAGGATGACCTCTTTGACTTTAGTCATCGTTCACGACCCTTCTGCCCGAGGGTAGTAAAAATTTTGACGACCTTTCATCCTAAGCGGGGTTCTTCGAATTCTCTCTACGACATGAAATAAAAAGCCTTAGGGCCAAACGGACCTCAAGTAGGTATCAAGCGACAAGCAGCAGCTGAATCTGAGAATCTCGCAACTCGTAGTCGCTCTTTTTCTTCCTTACTTCCCCAAGACCGTAAGAAAAAAAAAAATCCTAATTCTGTTCATCTACATAAATAAAATATTTTAGATAATATCCGCATATCATGCAAAACTGATGAGAACAAAAAGAAAATATGTTTCAAAGGGCAATTTTACTCTAAAATTCCATATCCCAATTCGGACTTCTGCAGTGTATAGGTATAATGTATTTACATACATTATACATCTACCCATACAAATGTAAAAATTTTCCTCCCTTTGTTTTTATTGGCTTTTTTTAGCACGCTTTACTGCTCGAACCGGTCATTTGTTGTTTTTTGTTTGGTTTATTCTCATGCGCGATACCGTTTTTCCCATTCACGATATTATCTCTATCATATATACCATAATAAAGAGTTTTCCCAATGATTGTTATACCGGTAAAAGTTATAAAAATTTATCGTTCATATATACTCGTGATGGTTCCTCTCGTTCATTTATCGTTCATATAGGAAGAGCCCTGTATAGAGATATTTTTATTATACCGCTAGAGAGAATGGGAAATAAATATATGTATAAATAAATAAACGAAAGATTTCGGCCCATGGTTTGCTGATTAAGATCGAATCATTCGTTTTCTGACAACGGAAAACGGAAGAGTCTTCAAACCGGCTAAAAAAAATCGTTCGACTTCAGCTTAAAAAATTCAATTGAGAAACTGAAGAGGATCAGCGATCAGGAGGAGCGTAAGCTGGGGCGCGTTGGAGTGGATAAATCAGCTTTTACCGCCTAAAGCGAGAACTCACGTCTGTAAGAGCCGTAAAAAATTCATCATCGATATTTAATCAGGTATACCAATAATTCCTGAGTCGCTACACTCCAGAATTATCATCAGACATCAGCTGCAGCTTCTTTTTTTCTTGCATAATCGAAGTTGGGATGTTCGACTTGTGTATTATTGGCAGGGGTGTATGTATATATGTAGGTTTGAAAATCTCAATTATCATACGACAATTGGAGTTCTTAGTCGTGTCGTAAAACTCTTCAGTTTTTATACCGAATATTCTTTGCTCTTTAAATTCCAGAACTTTTGCCCCAAGGTCTCAAAAGTACTCGAGAATATATAATATGTATATATATGTATATATTTCTTTCTCCGATGCTGCGGAGAAGAAAAAAGGAAGGCGCAGTTCCCTTTTTACGAAATATAACAAAAAATCTTGATGAATATTTTTATATTTAATGAGACGTTTCAAACGGGTCAAAGGACATGGCTTAAGCATTTAATATGGTATAATTAATTGCAAACACGAGGGTGCACGGAGCACCTGCAGAAGAGGGAAGGGGGAGGGGGTGAAAGACGGAGGCAAATGTTGACTGCTAAAAGAACAAACCCAGGCTAAGGGGACCGGAGGAGTTTTACGCTGGCTGGGGGTCTCCGGAACGAAGACTGGGGCTATGTACCGACGGCATTAAACGGAATACCCCATCCACAATCTTTGCTCTCTATATTTTCCCACCCTTTTCTATCGCCCTGGATGTATATATATTCATGATTTTCCAGGCTTCGAACCACAGCCAGTCAGACAGTACTTTGATACGGTATGCTATCTTTTTTTTTCTCTCTCTCTTTTATTTCATGTTATTTATTTTTATCGGAAGAGATTTCTGCGCTGGAAATTTATGAAGTAAAAATTTATAATCCTCTAGCTGTGATGAAAAATCTGAAGCTGAAGTTTCAGGAGATCGAAAGCTTCTAGAGTTGCGTTCGTGATACGGTATAGAAAATTTTCTTCGATACATATATGTACACGTATATACATTTGTATCGCAATGAAAGCAGTACAACGATTTATATTTCTTCTTCTTTTGAGTCCCTGCAGGATGTGCACAATGCCCATAATATCAGCAGCAGCAGCAGTAGGAGCTCAGACTTTGCCATCTTATTTCTAAGATCGTCGCGATCTTCAGCTGCTGTTGCAGAAATTCGTACATCGTTGTGGTATTACGGTTTTATATAGATTTTTACCAAACGTTATTTTCATCGCTACACACCCAGGCGACATAGATATAGAGTTATGGATTTTGTGGCACAGCGAACAAGTTGAACACTTTTTTTTTTAAAACGATTTCAAAATCATCGTCCGTTTATTTCCTCAAAGACGTTTTCGAGCCCTTTCCATTACTGACGTGATACAATTCGTACCGCGGCTGAAGCCATAGACGCTTTCCGCTTGTGGTTTCATTCAAATAAAATAGCAAAGGTACGAGAAAAAAAAATTCAAGAAAAAAGGAATTCGAATGAAATAAAAACGGATCGAACTCTTCATCCAGTTTCTACTCAAGACCTTTTTTTTCTGTCATTTCCAGTGTTAAGAGGGACGAAGATTTTGGGGGGTGTGAGTTGCTGTCTTCTGCGACCTTGTTGGGGGTCTGAAACATACACGATGGTGGTTATCGGGCGGGTTATAAATCCCTGGGGCGACTGTACAGTTGCAGCAGCGTTGAGGAATGTCGACGAAGACTTTGGACTTTGAAGAAAGAAATCCAAGAAAGCGTTTCGTTCGCTATACTACTAGGCGATGCTTTTCCAGCGGTATGAGAACTGCTCCGTCGAACCGCAGCAACCAGCGCATTCTGCCCAAGCAGAGAGAAAACCCTCAAAGAGTTCCACAAGTTCTTCGACGCGAGAGCTTCGCTAGCTCTTCTCCTCCCCTCCCCATTCCCCCCCTCACTCCTTTCTCTTCTGCAACGAAACCTCATCGCAGCACTACCACCACAGAGTTACTGGGACAAACGCAGCCAGCCCCTTTTTCCATCCCAAAGAGCATAGAGACGTTCGAGGCGGAGGTTCGCGATGGAGCTGAGAGAAAAAAAAAACATAAAAATAAGAAAGTCTAGGAACTAAAAGAAATGAAATAAGATGAAAAAAGTAAAAAGGAAAAAAAGAAAATTCGAAAGCAACCGAGAAAGATGGACTGCCTCTATAACTCTGAAGTAAGAAAATGGCAGATGCAGCCGGAGCAAAATAGATAAAAGGAAAGAAGTGGCGGTAATTTCTCGCTTCGGGTATATAACCCAACCTATAACCCACCGAGCGCGACTTTGAGGGTGCGATATTGTCGCCATATATACTATATAGCTGAAGCACAAAAAGCTTCTGCAGGAATCTAACTGTTTAATTTCTTATACCTTATGCGCGACTAACCTTAACCGGAAGTTTTTGGTTACCGCACAAAGTAGAGGGTAAATTAGTTTTAATTACACGCAACTTTGCAGCTATACTGTTTTGTCGAGTTGACGGTGTGTAAAATAGCGTCGTTTTTGTTTGGGCTGTTGTTAGTTCTTTTTTCTGCTTGTTTTTCCCTCAACTCTACTTTCAATTTGAAAACCTTTCGTACAAAAAGTATTGCGATCGATCCCTATACGTATACTGCATATAAAGAAAAATAATTCCTGACTTATTTTATGCTAAAATAAACTTGTTAAAAGTCTATAAGGGATTACGTCCATCCCCTCTTTCGGATCGAGGGGAAGAAAAATGTCCCGAGGCGCATCGCGTGGAGGAAATGAGGTAAAAAAGAGAAAAGAAAGAGCAGAAAAGTAGCGCAGCTCAAGTGGTAACTTCCATCGCGCATAAGGTGTAGAGGTGTGAATTGTCTCACCTGTTTTCGATCCATGAAGACGAAAAGTTTTTTGGATTCTCAAATATCCGAGCGCGTTTTGAAAAGGTGGTAGTGTCTATTTGTTTTCCGAATCTACATTCAAAGACAAAAAAAAATTATACTTAATTTTTTATGAATATCGATATTGGTCACCAATCTATCGTTAATCCAAAATTTTCCACCTGAAAAATTCAAAAATCAATAACTCAATAAAGGTTTCAGATAAAAAGCTAAAAATTGGTGTTCAAGTTCCTTTCAATACGTACTAAAACATGGGGAAAAAATTAGCAAAATCAAAAAGAGTCGCGTAAAAAACTCGGTGATTTGGCATGGAATACCCCGCGTATATAGTTTTTGGAAATTCTTCCAGAGATAAAGAAAAAAAAAATTATTCATAATAATAGGTAATAATAACAACAATAGTAATAATAATGCACAAAGAGACAAGATGAAACTTCAGATATCATGAAAAGGAATCACGATATATATAAAGAGACTGCAGGATCAATCGGAAAGATGCTGCTTTCTTTGTGGAAGAATCGTTCATTCTTATTCCAAGAATGACGAAAATAAACCAACCTTAGAAGTACATATATCTATACATCCGAACGAGCTTTAGTGCGCTTCATAATGCAAAAAAAAAAAAGAAAAAATGACCTATAAATAAATAAACGAATAAAAAGACGAAGTCGATTCGAATTTTCTTCTTCTTGAGAAAAAAAAAAAGCGTTCGTATAACGTAAAATAATTATGAATTACATATAAATCAGACTTTTTCAATTATTATTTTTTTTTTCGTATCAGAAAATTACTTGATTTTCATATTTCCTTTTTTTGTTTTGCATATTATATATGTTTACCCCTTTTTTTTGGCTCGGCTTTATAAGAGAGAGGGAAAAAGAGAGGGAGGAGGTATAGGTATATCTGCAGTACTCGTTCTCGCGTTACCTGCTACAATATCACAAACATCCGATTGAATCTAAAATTCAAATTACAAGGGGGTTTTGTAGAAGGGCCGAAAAGGGTGAGCGAGGGGTGATGGGGTGGGAGGTACGCGAGGCAGTAATTGACACGCAGCAAAACATGGGTATATAATATGTATACGTATACATATATATATATTATACATATGTACTTATGGGGTGTTTCGGACGAAACGCGTTGGTGACATTGAGCGAGGATAAAACTTTGTCATGTGTAGGTACTACATATGGGCATAATACATGTATGCAATGTGTGTATACATTATACATATCGCGTAAGAATAAAAATGATACAAAAAAGTATTTAAAAAAATGGCTGGAGCTGCAGTTTCCGTATACGTAGTATGTTTATACCGAGAGATCCGAATTATTTTCGTACACCCTGTAGAGGATATAAGACTCGGATATTGAGGATACCGATAGAGTACCTATATAATAAGATATTGAGACTCTGAAGCGACAGATAATCGATCCTCCATCAGATAATACGATATACATATGTACGCGTAGTATGAGGTCGGTTTTCATACATACCGTACAGTGTACACATATACGTAAAAGTCGGTAACCATGATACAAGGAGTAAGTATTATACACAACGATACATGCTCACTTTGTATTTATATATAGAACGTATGAATACGTAAGAGATCGTTTCCTCAAGTACGTGGAGAAAAAAAGTAGGTAAAGATAAAAAAGCAAAAGAAAAAAATGAAAAAATATATCGTACGTACAGGTATGTGCAATAAAATAATTCTTCCGCTGAACTAAGAGGGGGGGGGGGGGAGGGGGAAGCGAAATAAAATAAAAATATGACAACAAAAAATTCAAGCGTTATATATTATATGTGATGTGGATTTGTGATGGTTTTTCTAAATTCTACTTACTGCGTTTCTGCACTCGATATATTGTATTATATCCGATTGCAGGGAATCTAGCGTGCTGCTTTACTGTATATAATATACATAGGTATATAAAAATAGAAGGAGTAATCGATGCAGGAGTGGATGAAGCTGCAGCTGAGGGCAAGCCAATTATTATAAAAGCTTTTGAGTACTTGAAAGATGCGCTTCCAGGATTTCAAATATTGGTTATCGGTTGTTATAGAACTGCTTGTATTTCTGTTATTGCTTTTGCTTCTGCTGCTGATACTAATTGCTACTGCTGCCGAACCTTAACAGTTAACTTATCGTTAGTATAGCTACCGCATGTGTAGATATGCATATTTGAATAATCGAAATCGATAGCACGGAATTCCGACGATGATAAGAGAAAAAAGAAAATCGCCAGATCGATACAGCGCAGAGTTATCTTTCCCTTATTGTTTTGTTGATTTTCTATTTTCTTCAAAAGATATTTTTTTGTTTTTCCACTACATATATCTGTAAGGTACGTACATACATATTTTACGAGTTATATACGGTGATGTTTGAAATTGTAATCGAGTTACGTCATTTCCCTGCATATAAAATTCGATAAGACGTGTTACGTGTAGATCTGCACTCAATTCACCCTCTGTACACAGCTAGACCGCGATGTGGTTTCAAAGAACTGAAAACAGACTACCTTTCCACGTACATAGGTGTACCACCTATGTACTCGCAGCACTTTTCAACTTTACTAGAAAATTTTCAGTATATACGATTTCATACCCTACGATATGTACAACCGGGTTACTATATACCCGCGCACATGATATGCAACGAGAATTTTACACGGAGACTTGAAATCGAGCCGATAAAAATCATCCCTATATTTTTTTTGTCATTTTATTTGTCCGTGTATCGGATAGTCTCGAAAGAGTCTTTCGAAGGCTCCTCCTCGAAACATGTTTGTCTCTTTCTTTTTATCGAAAATTAAAAATTCAAACCATGTGGATGAAAATTTTATTCTTCTCCTCGAGCGGATTTTATGAAGATTTTTCTACTCTCGATTTCGACGGTCCCTCAAGAACCCTATTCTTTTTTTCATTTCTTTTCTCTCTTCTGGGTCGATCCAATTGCGTGTTCCATTTTTTTGTGGAAAATTTGAAAACCGAAGTTTAGAATTCATTCTGATTTCAATGCAAGTAAATTATTTCTCTGCATACAGTTGAACTCGATATATACGCGTTGCTATAGCGCCTATCGTAATGGCGACGTGTTGGAGTGGCATGAATCAGCCGGATCCCATGTCGTTTGTACGCTAAACTGGAGATGTTCCTAAACCACGACATACCGTTGCACCAGCAATAAGAGCAGCAGAGTAGAAGAGCAGCACAGAGAACAGAGAGCATAGAACAGAGAACGGAGAGTCGAGCGGAGTGGAGCGCCAGAGCAGATCGAATGTCGGTACTTCTGACCCAGAATTACGCGACCTCGACCTCGTGCAGGAGAAACATCGCGACGCTGTACATCCCCTGACACTGAGAGCGTAGCACGCATCGATTATATCATTTGATTTTTATTTTATTTTATTTATCATTTTTTTTCTTGACATAATTTTTTTCTTCTCTCTGCACTTTTTTCCACTCTCCCCTCTCACGAGACGGCAGCGCGCATATGATGCAATTAATTCTGCCGCTCATACTCTAGTCTCCCATGTATTAGAATAAATAAAAATAAAGATGAAGATAATAAGTGATCGATAATTATAGAAAATGAATTCAAGAAAATATGATAATGATGTACCTGTTGCAAAAATAAGTAGAAGAAAACAGGTGAAAAACGTTTCATGGAGATACGAACGAATTGTAGGTATGTATAGGTTATATGGGAAGGGGCGTACATAAGAAGGGGTTAGAAAATACCTACCGGTATAGGCAGTATAAGCGATTGAAAGGCAATTTCGTTTTTTATCAAGCGCCATCGCCGCAAGCGCGATTCTACGAGAAGATCATAGATATACACATGCTGAAGCTGTATATACGCGAGAGATATCGAAAAAGGAGAAGCGAGAAAGAACCTTCCTCTTAAAGAGAAAGAAACTAAATGAAATAAGTGAATGAAAATAAAAAATAAAAGATGGAGGACGAAAGCTTTGAGGGTTCGGTTCGACCTTCTGCAGTATACCTATACAGGTTTATAAGGTGTCCGCTGGGCGCGCGTTCGCGTTTCTGCAGCACCTATAATAGAAGACGGGGTTGTAAAAGGGGGTAGGGAAACGGGCGTTCGTTCGAAACGACGCCCAGCGTCGGGGTAAAACGCAAACACTACGCGGAACGCCGCGCCGCGTGGGGAGAAGTTGCATTTAAGTATAGTGTTACTAATGGACACCGGAGTACAAACAGGCCCATCATCAGTCGTACGTATAGTTGTACAACGACGTACCGCGTCGAATTTGCGCCCTGCGCAAAATCCATCGTATTAAGGTCAAGATCATAATTTTCTCAATTGGGACGGAAAATTTGCTGAGAAAAGTTACGTAGAATTTCAGAATTGAAAAAAAAAAGATTTGGCTAACTTTGAATCGCTGTAAATCGAAACCATTATTCTAAACAATCCTAAATTTTACACAACCACTGAGGGTCAATGAGAAAACGTTCTTTCAAAGTTTAGAGAAAAATTTTCTTTTGGCCACGTACTTTTCGCGTGGACGGATCCTACACATATATATATAATATATTTGTATCGTTATTTTTGCGTTCTTCGTGTTTTTTTTTGTTTTTCTCCTTATCTTTTTCTTGGTCTCGAGCCGATGTTACATGTATATCTATTTCTTGGGTCGCACAACTTGAGGGACGAGAAGGACGAATATGAGAGGGTCGAGTTTCGAGTTCAAGCACGTATAACGAAAACGGCAGTTCTATTGGAACTCCTTGAGAATAGCTGAAGCGCGGTAAGGACCACCGAAGGATATGAACGACGAAGTTTATATTTATATATACATGTATATGTCATATTTATCCATTAAAAACAAAAAATAACAAAGAAAATAGAAGAGCAAAAGAAAAAACTGTCGTCTCTATATATTTTATTCAAAAGGTATATCTGCGTTTCGGTAACATACCCATATCCCCGATGCGAGATCGCCCAAGTTCCGTTATCTATACAGAAGCGCGTTTGCACGGAGCTTGTTGAGAAATGAAGAGAAAAAAAGAAGAAAAAAGAAACCCTGTGTAATGAAATGAGTATAGCACGCGTATTCGACACACAGAGTTTTATACCCTGAGGGCAAGTATTTTTTTTTTTCTCATTTTCTTTTGTTTTATTTATTCGTTATATATTTTTTTTCTTTCGGATCACGTTTTACAAATGAAATAATGTTATATAACCTTAGATAGATATACAGGGGAAGAAATCCGATCAAGTTTCTTGATATTATTTCGCACCTCGTTTCGCACTCTATATTCACTTCGGTTATAATCCAGACGTATACGTATGTATATCGATCTATAGAAGACGACGGGGGTGTCAAGCACGTTGGGGATATTCGACCGCGAATAAAAAAAAAAAAACAAAAAAAAAAGGGTGGAATAAAAAAAAAAAAAAACGAAAAAATGCTCTGAAGTTGAAGTTGAAGCACGGCAAAGACGTCGACGGGTACCGTCTCTCGTATATATATCTACAGAATACATCTAGGCGTCGTTGAGCGTCTACTTTTCCAAGAGAGGCGATAACAGCAGCAGAAGCTATCTCGTTAGTAACTCGATATTTTTGTGCTCAACAAGGTATAAGTCTTTTCACCATGAATTTTCTTCTTATCCTTATTCTTATTATCCTTTTTATATTCCTCAGTGTTTTATTAATTTACTTTTTTATTCTTTTTTAATTATTCGGTATTATTATCCTGAAGTTATTTTTCTTTTTTTTTTTGTCACGTCACTTGTTATACATTATCCTTCTACGGTATTTTCTCGTAGTTCGTTTCATTTGATGTTGCTTTTTTTTCTCTCTCAATCTCCCATCACTTGCTTATGCTTCAAGTTACGCAATAATGTTATCTACTGTGAAACTGAAGAAAGAAAGAATATCGTCTTGTCGCACAGGGATGAAGAAAATGCGAAATTCTCTCTCTCTCTCTTGTTCTCACCTCTCTTTCTCTTTCATTGTAATATGATGTCGACCCATTCGTTCTGCTTACGTCATACTTTGCATATCGTTTGTCACTACCCACGTGGTTATAATATCGCTGACGCTGGGTCCATTTTTCACCTCCATACTTCCTCTGAATCCTTTTCGAAGAAATGTCAATTACAGTGTATGATAAAAATCGAAACGGTAACTGATCAAATCTAATCGGATCTATCGGTCGAAAATATCAAACAAAAGGATCTTCTGATGAGAAAAAAAAAAATTTGCATCGTCACATTGCGTAATAGTGCGATCCGCAAGATTTTTAAATTTTGTATGTTTCTCTTTCAAAAATACACAAATTCAATTAGATATATATCTTTTATTTTCTCACTACCGTCTTATACGTCTTCCCGTTTACCTACTTTTGGCCCGGAGATTAACTTGCCCCCACAGAATTTCCGGAGGGTTGGTTGTTCTTTACTTTGCATCTCTTCCCTTTTTATTTGCATGATACTTTTCAGATTCTCCACCCCGCGAGGCATTGAATAATTGGTTGAGTAGCTCTTTTGGGAATGTATATATGTACACATATATGTATCATATATAAAAATAATAAAATTCGTAATAGCCTTAAGCAACAACAGCAGCACCTTTAGCCGCTACTTCGCGTCATTGCATCGCCATGGCAGCTTGAGAATTGATCGAGGAAGATTTTTTTTTTCCTTTTTTCTTTTTTTCACTTTTTTATGGTGGGAGGCACTCATAAAACTGTATGAAACTGCTGATAACGTCCGAACAAAGTCACGTGTGGCTGTAAAAGTTTGAAAAAAATTACTAAAACTTCGAGGGGACGAGGGGTGGGGAAGGGGTGGGGTGGAGCTTCCAACGCAAAGTAGAATATAAGAAAATAAAGAGAAAAAGTAGAAAAAAAAATTATAATAATAAAATAAACAACTCCGCGTACATCGTATAAAAATTTTCGAAATACACCCTGATGCGTCGTTAGAAAGGTTGCGTAAAAACTTTAATAATTTTCGAAAGGAATGCTGTCAAAAAAATGAGAAAATTTGTCAAAGATATGGACGAAATAAGAACGTATGAATGTATCAAGATTCAGTTCGACAGAGCACACGATTTTTTTTATAAAGTTTTCCGAAAAAATCGCGTTGAAAAAACAATTTTGTGATCATACGTGCGATTTTGACCTTCGATTTTTTTTTGTACTTTTCACCGTTCGGAATTTTTCGTTTCTGGTTATGGCGTTTACAGGGTACAGAATATATTATATGTACATATTTCGATCGATTCGATCGGGTTTTTCGAGCCCGTCACCTAAATTGCCGTCGATGCGTAGGCGTCCATGTATGTTACATGTATCTATGTGTTACTATACATACATAGACGTATGTATATTGTATATATGTAGGTGAAGATCAGCCGTAGTTTGGAATGGCCGTAAACCGAAGGGGCGTTTCGGCTAGATCGGATCGGCTCCTAACTCCTCTCCGTAGAATCCTGCAAGAGTTTCGATGGCGATCCAGGTCCTATGCGAGTCCTTGCGACACGACTCGTTTTCAACCGGTCCATAGATGTTGTCCGCACAGCCTCAACCCCGTAGATATACATATAGATATCTGTATATATGTATACACATAGGTATATGTATAGAAATAATCTGACCCCAAATTCCTCCTCCAATCCCATAAGATTTTACGAGTTGACGGGTGATCTCAGCGAAGCTACGCGTCCTGCAGGGATAAAACACGATATAGGTTATTTGGGATCGACGAATTTCCTTTACCAATCCCAATGTCCTTATACATACGCACCGGTAGTCCTCGAACCCTTACCGGGATCGGACACTAAAAAATCTGACAATCATCATCCAGAATATATTCCTGATTTTTAGGCGCGCAAGGATGTTTCACTTTTTTCTATCTATTTTGAAGAAAAGTGCAAGACTTATGCAGAACGTGTTTTTTGAAATTTTCTTAAATTTTTGATAGGAATAATTTTCGCGTGAAATTGGATAATTGTTGTAAAAAAAAACAAAAAAAAAACAAACAAACAAACAAACAGAGCACGTTACGTACATGGAATAATTTTGGGTAGTGCTCGAGGTATGTTACATTATTTTTTTTGTGGCACTAGATTATCGGAGGGTTTTTAGCATGCGGGGCAACGTTTTTCGTGATGCGGTGACTAAAAATATGAATTTTTATGAGAATGAAAATGAATATATACATATACACAGTTAGATACATATAGGTATATATTATGTACCCAGAAGAGAAAATTTTCAAGCAAACTCTCTTTGTACGAATAAGTCTGGAGGTAACCTTTATTGTTTTCTTTTGGGGTTTTGTACAGGTATTATACTATACCTATATATTTAGGGGGGTAGTAAAAGCTTTCAGTTTGTAGTTGTAAATTCGGGGGCCTTTAGAGCTTGCTTCCTCTGTTGACAGAAGACCCTTGAATTTCGCGGAGCTGCAGCAGCACTCGCATTTTCGCTGCTGCCGCTGCTGCTGCAGGATGCGAAATGGGTGGGTGGATTCGAGGTACGGTACATACAATCCAGCATGTATATAAATATATATATGTATATAATACATACACCCATATACCCGAGGCCACATATATGTGCATCAGGAAGATATACGCACGGATGGATAAATAGGTCGTTCTCGGCTTTGGTTTATTCTCTGGAGGCAGTCAGTGCGCCGGATAGAGGCAAACGAGCATTTGGTCTTTCACGTTCGAAAAGCACGCTTCAAGCAGGTGCTGCAGACTCCGAAACGACACACAAATATCCATAGCTGGCATAAGCACAACACATAGACGTATATTAACATCCATATCCAGCACCAGCTATATGCCTGGGTATACGTATACCTATAAGTACGAAACCTGCCGGGCCACAAAAATTCTCAAGCAAAATTCGGTACCGTACAATATCAATCCGGCAAAATCAGGGTGGTCTGAGGAAAAAAAAAGTATAGACAAAAAAATGATGGAACAAAAAATTCCTAACCTTTTATCGAAGGTAGGCCCATTTTTCATTTGTTGGTTTTTCAACGTTGAAACAATTGTCCTTTTTTTTTGAGTTGAACCATTTATATATGTTTTCAATTCACCATTGAGCGTCAGATACTTCGTTAAATAGAGGAGATGAAATTTCATTTGAGTATTTTTTAACGGAGAATCAAACATTTTTACTAGCGCACATGGGGGAATGTACTTCACCTATCGTACACGTCATCGAAGTACGTTTAAACCAAATACGAGAATTTGAAAAACAAAAAACGAAGACATCCGAATTGGAGGAAATGATAAGCTCGATTTTCGTAATCGACGAAATCTGCGGTTTAACTATCAATAAATCTTTTCTGCCATTTTGCGAATAGTCTGAGATCGGCGAGTTTCTGTTTTTGACAGGTCAGTTAACAAATAAATGAAGAAAGGAATACAACAAAAGAAAGAGAGGGAACAACTAAATGAATAAATAAATGGATAAATGGACTCGGTGCCACTGGGGTGTTTTAATGGACTGTTCGTAAAATGATAGAACAATAAAGGAATGGATCGTAGAGGGTTTGCCGATTAAAAAGCAAACGGCGTTTTCAATATATGGCCATATAAAATATAATAAGTTAGAGGGTATGCGCGGTACGTAGGATACGTACGTACATACCTATGTACAGTACATAGGTGTACGTACGTTGGAAGTGAACGTGGTTTCGGATCGCTGATGGTCCGCAACGGTTTGTGTGGCCGTGGTGTGGTCAGCGGCGCAACCGGATTTTTCAAGCAATTTATCTGCGCCCAGAGTTTTTCCATTCAATGTTCCGCGTTATTTACCGGCTTTCGATTTATCCTCTGACCATGCTTCCCGAGTCCCGCCACGTATACTCAAGTTTTAAACCCTCTCCAACGGTGTACATATAATATACATGGCTATATTCATATAACAAGTACACCGAATAGACCACAGACTTTATTAAAATCTCACTCGACTTTGGAAAATTTCAACGAAAATTACGGTGGGATTGAAATAAGAAGAATTTCAGATATAACCTGTATTTCTATTGCAGTCGCTGCACTTGCATCGCGCCGTCTATTAATTTTCAAAGAAAATTTGAATATGCGATAGAATGAAAAGAATTTCAAAGAAACAAAACACCGTACAATGAGAGATAAAGGACAGAAGGGAAAAAAAAATATATATATTCTCTGCGGTTACATTTTTATGATAATAACGTCTAATCCCTGGGCAGCCGTTGGCACCGTTCCTTTTTTAATTAGCATCATAACATTGGGGGGTATCCTGGATGAAGAGATTTCGTTGGTACCTTTCGTGTCCTGCGTGTATAAATATATCTATACATCTAGTTTTTTTCTTCAAATTTCTTTTTTTCAATTTTCTTTTTGTTTCCAGATTATGTGTGGGGAAAAATAAGGGATGCCTGGGCGCGTAGGGCGTTGGATCTAGAGTACGTAGGAGAAAAAACGCGAGAGGCAAAATAAGAAAAAAACAATATATGGGAAAATTCGTGGGTTACCCCGAGGTGATAATAGCGTTCCTCGAGTTTAAACACGCCGCAACACCGCGATGTGGTTTAGTTTTGCGGTGGAGAGAAAAAAAAAAAAGACAGAAACGAAAGTGGGACCCCACAAACCACGCGCCAAAATTTTTTCTCCGTATAGTAAAGTTTAATATCTGAGTCGGTTCGGTCGAGCAGTCATTTTTAGTTTTTCAATTTTTCATTTGTTTTTTTTTCTCCTTTTTTTTGGGGCTGATTAAACTAATTAGGCCCTGAGGCTAATGGGGAATGGAACGAAAAGAGAAAAAAAAGAAATTCAAGAGAGAAAAATTTACAGGAAGGTCGTCAGGGGTGGTTTGGAATATTGAAAAGAATACGTAGAAATGATAAATTCGGAAAAAAGTAACGACTGCTAATTTTAGTTACGCAGATATATGTAATGCGATAACTTCTATTTGAGTTTCTATGGTCTTTTCTCTTTGTGTAATACCGATGGTAGTCATATGTACAACATAACACATCTCTCTACAGTGCGGTGCGTAAAGGGTGAAGTATATTTGTCAACGCGTCGTCACCGTTTAGCGTCTTCGTAAACGAACAAACAAACAAACAAACAAACGAACAAACAAACACACATGTGAACGTCGCGGCGCGTCAGATCCCTTTTCAAAAGTTAAGTTCACTTCGCGGGTAGGGAAACGTCGAACGACGTGACGCGCCGTTGTTATGATTCCATTCGAAAATGGATTTGACGTTTAGCACACATACCAACGGTTATGAGGGGCGCAAACAGGGAGAGCAGAATACGCGGTTATAACAATCCGTACACCATAGGGGTGACAACGGCAACGGAAATAAGTTTCTGATTTTTCAATATTTCTTCTGCTTTTTAGATTCAAAGATATAATCGCGATTCCAAAGTGTTCGTGCAACGCGTTTTCAATGTTTCGGTCGTAAGAACTGAAAGACATCTAATTTTTGGCTTTGAGAATCTGAAAGAAAAAAAAAATAACGGAAGGATCTTTTCTTCTCGATTTTAGCGTGAAAAATTACGCCCAACAAAAAGTCTGCAGAGTATCATAGTAGTCGTGTTCAGTTTTTATTCATGTTCTAAAAGGATCGACGTTACGTTTTTTTTTTTCTCTTTCTTGGCCCATCCTGTAATATTGCAAGTCTAAAAATTGCACCATAAAAGTAACCAGCTATTTGTGTACATCACACTTTGGGATGATGCCATAAGACGATATAAGGGTGTGTGGTATGGTTTGATATCACCTTAGCGGGCAACCGAATATAGGGGTGTTTGGGGGGGTGGTGCTGTCTTGCAACAATAACAAAGTTGCTATCTTCCCAGAGCAGAAGCAGCAGCAGCTCTCCTCTGCTTTCCCATCTCTCTCCCTCTCTCTCCCTCCATATATATATCCTGCTCTTTCTTTCTGCGGAGTACATGTAGCTCAAGTTTGTATTTCTCCTTCCCACATCCTTACCGTAGAATAAGCGCAAGTACGAGGGTGCGAAGAAGTAACTCCCGTGGATATATAGAGCTTCAGAAGTTACCGTTCTATTATCTGGTTCGAACGTTGAACGCGCAATTACGGGAAGATTCCAACAGAGGTGATCCTTCGAACGTGATCTATAACATCGATTCGGTATAAGGATTAGATCCGGCGCGAAACAAAAAAAAAAACGATTCGAATAGTGGAACAGACGCCAAGACTGGTTATCATGTACATAAGATTTCTTCTTCGTTTTCTTTTTCTTAATTTTCTTCTTTTTTTTTTGTGAATTTATCGAAGGAGATTAACGATTGGGGTTTTAAGTTTCAACTACACGGAATTATTGTTTTGACAGCGAACACTTTCGTCGAGCCAGCTAATTTTGTCGATTAATCATCGTATAAGGTTATACCCTTGAAAATTTCTTATACATGCGTGAGTTGGCAGATTTCAGATTTACGAACTTTGGGTAACGTAGTCGGGCAATGCAAGTAGCTCGTACGATAACAGAGCTTTTTTTTTTCAAGTTCTATTTTTGGAAAAGCTGAAAAAAGTGCGGAGTTTTAATGTTAGAAATGTATTACAGAGTCTGTACGTACGACGTACGTATAAAGCATAAAATGAGAGAAATATACTATAATTTTGAAAACTAATTTTGCAAAAGCTCCTCATTATACCGTAGGCACATATGTATTATATTATAGTTGAAAAGTAACAATATTCTACCTCGTTGGCACGCGGTACGTGGTGGTAATTTTCTGGGGGCTTGAAAGTAAATTTTCTCGAGAGAGTTACACGCGAGGAAACCACGAAAACTTTCAAAGTTACCAACGTCTTCAGGATGTAATACACGAGCAAAAGTCGCGTTAGGGATGTACCAGTAAAAGCACGGGATCTTCCGAAAATTCTTCAAAATTCCTTCATTTCGTTCCCACCCTCGATCGTGTTCAAGATCATCAACGATAAAATCCTACGGGATATGGGGTTGGTGGGTTCCGATTTCAAACTTTGTTATCTCGACAGTCGAGATTTCTTTCTCTGATTGCTGGCGTACATAATTCGCGGCAACTTGATGTCAAAGTTTTTTTTTTCAAATTCGAGAACATGGTTCTGATTTGAAATGTCTTCTCATTTTATCGGATCATTTATATCTGCAGCTCAATTAATTTGGAACAACAAACCCTGCGACAGTTGATCAAATTTCTGTATGTGTGATGTGACTGTAGCAGCAAAAGCAGAAGCGGCGCTAATTCTCATCTGGTATTATTCCAGTGTCTGTCTCTTGTCGTCGTCGTTTCCCACCCGAAATCCCCCTTTTCTCACCCCCGGAGTTTGGATTAGTTCCAGGTTTGCTTGTAATCAAGACCGCGTATACGATTCTTAGTGGTAATTTTGCGTCCCCCTCTCAGAGCTCTGACTCTAAGCAAAAGCGGAATACACGAGTGTGTTTCAACTTTCAATGTTCTGTAGCTGGATGAGGTATGTAAGCATCATACAACACTGTTTCCATCAGATTTTCAGTGTAAATTTGGAGCGCACAAATACACCATATCCACTCCCACGAGGATGATATTAAAGACAAAACAATAATGGAAACCACAAGCGACACGATCGAATCGATTCGAAAATAGTTTCATATCAGCTGTTATCTCGCAATTCGTCGCAAACGTCATTGAACACGAAGTTTTTGTCAAGAAATTATGGACCTCGAAGAGGACTATGAAGGAAATGAAAACGATGATAGGGATGCCGATCACGATGTGGAATATTTGGAGCAGAATTACGGCGAAGAATTTGGCGAAGATGGTGAGAGAGTCGAATCAGATACACGGTTTAAAAACGAAGATGACGAAGAAGAGGAAAATGTGGGAGATGAAGAAGAAGAATACGTCGAAGACACCGAAAGTGAATTAATTCGATTATCTTCAGGGAATAGTAGCATTCGTACTTTCGTATAACCTAGTAGAATGATACTCAGGTCAGGTTCGAATAAAGGAATCAATTAAGGACGTGCAGCGGTCATACCAGGATGAGACAACCGCCGAGAGACCTTTAACAACGCGAAGTAGAAAATCGATTTACGAAAGGGATTCGTTTGTGGGTTCCGTTCCTTCGTTCGCTGAGGGAGATTCGTCAGAGTTCGAAATGCAGGCTGTTAAAAAAGGATATCGAAGGTCAACAGCCCTGGCAAGTCGTCCCGAAAAATGTCAATATCTATTCTGATTTTATAGCAACTTACTTTCTTTCACAGGGATTCGAGGGAATTGCCAGGATAAATCTGTCCCCGTTAACTCAGAAGATCGTGGGATGCGTGATCGGTGAAAATGTTACCACCGAATACCCCTGGATTTACGTTAAAAAGGAGATAATAGAGGATAATATTGACCTTCACGATGAAAGCAGCGACTTTTTGCCGATCAAAGATGCGGTTATTGAATTTCCTGAAAACAAGATGCTCGTTGGTTACGCACCTTCCAGTAGTCAAGAGGGACAATTTTACGTATGCGTTACAGAAGCTGCTAGAGATTCCGTGATCGAACATATTGACGAGCTGAGAAGTGTGCAGGAAAATCGTGTTAGAAACGCGGTTTATAAAACCGTTGGAACATGGACATCCTTAGGAAGTGAAATCGAAGTCAATTATGAGATTGAAAAAAATACAAGACCGTTATTCGAGATCGAGGTATTACGAAAAACTGTTAAAACTTCTCTATCCAATAACCAATCCTAATTTTCATTACGTTCCGTCAGGTTCAGACCACGTCGAATTTGTTGAATCAAGAGATGAACTTCTCCGATCGTGGAGCTGGAGACCAGAGGGATGGGTATGTGGAGCTCATCCCGCAGGGAGATGAATTTGCGAGCGTTGCTCGAACCGTTATAGGCCGTGGCGACCAGGTGAAACCGATCGTTAGGGACAGTCAAGCACAAACTGATCCTTCGATGCCGAATAACATGTGGACACAGTACGATTACGGGTGTCCATTAATCGACCCTGCTAAATACGACGAAGAAAAATCAGGAGCGCTAGCTGATTTCCTTGAAAAGTATCAGGAGGAAGTCTGCGATTATGTGAGATAAATGGTTGAAAAAAATTTTGTGTGAACAGTATTTAAATATAGTCGATGAACAGGTAGCGGTTAACGAGAAGTGGGACGTTTACTACAACGACTATGTCAGTTTGGTTCGAAATAAAAGAGATACAAATCCTCCAGAAGTCGTCAAGTACCTTGAACATCAGAGTTATTCCGATGGAAGGATCTGCAAGGATCGAGTGGTCAACAGTTTTATTTGGCACCCACTTTGGACAGGCACTGCGGCTGCTGCCTATACTCATCACAGTAAAGTGGAGACCTTGAGTAGACCTGAAGGACACGACGAAGTAAAAAAAATGAAAAGTCAATACTTTGTCTAAAATATCCGTGATCCATCTCACTTACTAAATTTGAGAAATCGAAACAGGTTCGTCGTGCTTGTGAAGGAAATAACAAGGTCCTTATCTGGTCATTCACGGACTGTCTTACTCCAAAACTGATTTTGGACTCTCCCCGTGAAGTGACTGCGGTTTCCTTTTGCCCGTTAGACGGTAACGTTGTCGTCGGAGGTTGCGCTAACGGACAAGTAAGGGTTATTTTATCCAGATATATAACAGGGGTGGCCAGCTACACTGCATTTGGAAACCACATTTCAGGAAGGAATATTTGAAAGAGCCGTTTATTCATTTTGATAACGAAACAAATATCGAGAAACTGAAAAATCAGTTTAATTTTTCATAATCTAATAATCATTTTAATATTCTAGAGCTTGCATAAGATCCGCGCCTTGACCACCCCTGATATATAATTTACCTGAGAAAGAGCTTCTAGAAATTTTTTATCGATCTTCAGGTTGCGATTTGGGACATAACAGGAAAGATAGAAAACGTAGAAACTGTCGAAGTTCGTACAGCGGCCCAAGTAAAATACAGAGTGTCGATGCAGAGCCTGATGACCTGGATGAACGAAACGACGTCACCGTCGACAATCAGGCCAGCAGCTATGTCAAATCTACAGTATAGCCAGGTGGCTCCGATAACTGAAATAATTTGGGTTCCTCCCTACAACAAACTCGATAAAAATGGTCGGGTTCAAAGCCTTCCAAAAGACACACCGGTCGAGGATTTGACTTGGCAGTTTGTAACATCGAGCGAAGATGGGACGGTTGCTTTCTGGGACTTGAAGTTAGTGAGTCGTGCTCTATTTCCACTTTTTTCGAAATCAGAAGATAACTTTATTTCTAGATACCAACCTTCAGAACTCAGCGAAGGTCATATGAAAACAAAGTCGAAGAGACGAGTTCCAAGACCTGATCCTTTGATCCAGGCGATTTCACCATATAAACAATTGGACAGGGTATTCAGACCCGACTACATGATCACTATTAAAAGTTCAGAAGATGTTGCGAGTCCTCTAACAACCGTTAATGTGTACTACACCAAATTCCCCACTATTCAATTGACTGAGGAAGTTGCTGGAATGAACATATCGACCAGACGTTACCACCAGCACGTCATAGAAAAGCCAGAGTACGAAATGGAGCCGTACCTGGTTGTGGGCACGACGGAAGGCGATCTAATGCGGATCACTTGGGATGGTTACGAATTCTCAACTGGGATGCCGGTAAATAACGAACCTGCTGTGGTCCTAGCTTGGAACAAAATACACGATGGACCCGTCACCGTTGTCGCAAGGTCAAAGTACGTCCGTAAGGTGCTTATCACGATCGGTGGAAAGGTTTTCGCACTCTGGCGTGACGATTCGATGCACCCCATACTGTGGAGGAAGAATAAAATGAAGTATGAGAAGCCCTCGATCATTGGAGAATATTTTTTTGTTTTCATACTGGAATTTGTGTTTCTCAACAGATACACAGCCTGCTGTTGGGGTTCTTCCAGACCAACGTTGTTTCTACTTGCTCAAAATGATGGTACTATTGAGATATGGGATTTGTTGATGCGAAGCGAGCAGCCGATGTTCACCCAGAGTGTTTCCGGCCGAACTATAACTGGTTTGGTAACGCATAGCTTGTACTTAAATCCGCGATGCATCGCGTTTTCGGATTTCAACGGGACTTTGAGGGTATTCACTGCGCCGGATGTATTGATGCTGTTTGAAGAAAGTGACATCAAATGGCTGGAGCAATTCGTTGACAGGGAGGTTGAAAAGATAAAAGAATTCAAGGAATGGCAGGAACGGTGGAGTGCTACGAACCTTGAGAACATCGAGCGTAAACGAATCCTCGCTGAACTTGATGCTGAGAAACAGAGGCTAGAAGAAGTCAATAGAAGAAATAAGGAAATGGAAGATGCTGCAGCGCAGCAGACGGAAGAAAAGACAGCTCGTCTCCAAGTATGAAAAGAATATTAATTTCACTCCAGGAATCATTCCGATGGTATTTCTCGTTTATTTCAGAGTCGTCGAAGACCAGAGGAATTTCTAGCGCGGGCAAAAGAACGTTGGAAGGCGATGGAGCTGCGTCGTATGCAAAGAGTGATATTAGACAAAAAAGGACTGCGTAAAGACGACCTTGAAAAACAGCGTGCGCCGATGATGAGGCTGAGGGATGAAGTCCAGCGAAAGAAAAAAAAGCTTCGAAAAGTCCTCCGGATGCAGGACAAGATTTTCGAGGACACTATCGCCTTTTTGTTTCCTGATCAGTACCGAGAACGGAAAGCAACCTTACTCTCTGCACCTGTTACTACGAAAGTAAAGACTGGAACAGAAGACGGCGACGATTTAGCCGATCTCCTTCGAAGTGAAGAAGCTCAAATTCCTGTAACCCAATTCCGAAGTCCTGAAGAAGAAATGGTCTTCCAGTTTTTAGAAACTCAAGCTGAAGCCCTTGAAATTGTACGACGTAATCCTTACAAACCAAAATTTATATGGAGAAAAGTTTTGACCGAGGGTAAATATAGGAGAAAAGTTATGGACATGCAACTTGCCAGACGAAATGGACACAGAAGAGACTACTTGGATATGAAGAGTATGAAGGAAGCTGTCAAAACACGTGTCAGAGCTGGAACTGTATGGTTTACAGCTATCGACAGAAATGAGGATGTTGATATAGAAGATCAGGAACAGGATGCCGAGGGTAATTAAATTCCAATAGGATAAGAGTTAGGAGTAATTTTTTTTTTTTTCTGATAGATGACGATGAAGAAGAAGAAGAGGTAAGGAATGAAGATGATTGAAGATCTTCTTACACCATGAATGGGTTAGAACTGAATAGTTTCGAATGATGAACTTATTCCTTCGGGTAAATCCGGTATGATGCACGAGTATTAATATATTAATAGGTGTTGTTGTGGGTCACCAGGGGTGATAGTTTTTCATAATTAAAACTATATTAAAACTCAGGGACTCTGGTGTAAACGAATTTGAAATTTCTAACTAGTACTATTTCGTTATATGTAGGTATAAATTGTGCACACGTACGTTTTGTCCTTTTCACATTTTCCTAGTTTCCTTTTCCTGCTGCTGCTACTGCACTTTTCCCCTAATATTGTTTTACTTTGTTGCTATTGCCGCCACTGAATTACCACGTTATTATTAACATCGCCACTCGTTCCCTGTCATAAAGTACAGTATATACGTATACGTTCTTCCTCTCCTCTTCCCACGAACGCCTCTACTCTTCATCTCCACTGCCTTTCATTTCCCAGGAGTCACGTATTTCCACCAGATTCTACACTCAGACTTACATATTAATATTGCCACTCGTTTACTACCAGATATAGCACTAACCTTTTTACATTATGATGCAGTACGAAATAAATAAATAAATTAATTAATTAAATAAATTTAAAAAAAAAAAACTCGTTTCCCGAAAAATTTTTTTCCTTACCGTCTATATTCATCGTTGATGAGGAATAAATGTTATCAATTCACTTTTTTCTTAACTCAGGAATTGACTTTTTTCTTAAGCTAGGGTTTGATTTTTTGCTCTCAAACGCATGTATAGTATCTACTTCAGAGAAATTGTTTTTCTCCCCCAAGGATCTGGTCCACATTTCCATTTTTTAATCTTAAAACCGTTATAAATAATTGATTATTTTTTATGGGTCTCGGTACGTTACGTACCTACATGAATAAAGAAGAACAGAAATGTTATACACAAAAAGACCTAGATGTGAACATTAAGAACAATAAAAATCCTTAACACGCCAACCCTTCGAAGAACGATACGTTATACCAATAATTAGAAAAGAAAAATTAAAATTTGGAAATATGTAAGTATAATTCTGATTTTTCGACCTTATTACCGATATATATTTTTGTGCTTTTAGAATTCTCGTGACTATAATCATACGAACAAGAAGAGAAAAATGAAAAAAATCATACCTACTGTTCTGCAAACAATTGATCAGGATATATGAATCGTTCTATCGTTATTAAAAGTTATCCAAGGGTGATTTCGTTTTTGCCTGGGTGGGAGAGGTGGGTTAAGAGCAAAAGGAGGATAGTTATTTATTTTTGTTTTTTTCTTTTGTTCTTGCGCGTGGTAAAAAAAAGGACGGTCGTCGGGTGGAAATATGCCAATAAACAAAGAAAGTTTGGTGATCACGAACAGACGAACGGTAAGAACAAAACTGTATAACCGTATAACTATACTTACTTCGTACCAAAGTCTGCTGCACAGGAGGTGAAGGAGGGGGTGGGGATTGGGGGTTGTAATTTTGCACACACGGTGTTCCGATAGAATCAGACGAAACTCAAACTTCCTAACTTGTAACTCCTTCCGCTTGTCATACCGCATGCACCCTATGTATATTGTACAGTGTCTATACGTATCGACTGCACGTGATCCCACAGGATGTCAAAGTCGTCCATTATTACCATGAATTTCAACGTCCTTCCAACTGATTTCATTCTCGACATTGTAGGTACGCCTTTAGGATCCGCCTCGAGAAGAAGACATTACTGATTACTTATACGAGGTCCATTATCCTGTCAGGATTACAGCTTCTTATAACAATTGAATGTTTCGCATAATCGTTTACAAAAACGAATAATAAAAACGCGCAACGACTTCTAATGGGCTAAAGGAAATTGAAAATATATATATTTTTACCTTGATTCGTCGTGGACACCCTGTAGGGATCTTCTGGGAAGCTCCCGTGGGTGGTGAAAGCGTGCAGGAGTTTTGTGCCTTATATGAAGGTATATTGTGAGGGGGTGGGGGGGGGGGGGGAGGGAGAAAGAGAGAGGGGTTGTGGTGTTGGGAAGATACGAAATACAAGGTACAGAACAGAGGTATAAGGATGTTTGAAACTTGGGCAATAATGCCGCAGTCAGTTCCAGGAGAAGAGCTTGGGTTTGGTGGTCCTGCAGGGGTTGGTTGCTGCTTCTGCTGCCGGACGATACTTATTCTACAGTTGCCACAGCAGGTCGGTCGGTTGGTCGGTTGGTCGGTTGGTTAGACGAAGACGACAATAACGGCGACGGCGACGACGACTTTGCGAGGTCGAATCTGAGGGGGGAAAACCGGAAAGGGGAAAATGTGGAACGACAACGACGACGACACACCGAAGGAAAACGACGAATTGCGGACCGCCGAGTTTCTGCAACTTGTGTCGTTCTATCGCTCTGTCGTCGTTCGTATACAGCTG
Organism: Athalia cordata; assembly: GCA_963932425.1. Classification (NCBI taxonomy): domain Eukaryota; kingdom Metazoa; phylum Arthropoda; class Insecta; order Hymenoptera; family Athaliidae; genus Athalia; species Athalia cordata. The sequence continues at coordinate 28,155,406 of OZ010626.1, read as the reverse complement.
CCCTAGTGCTGTTTCTTTGATTTTTTTTTACTCCTTCGTTTTCTTCTTCTTTCTACCTTTCTTTTTTTCTGTTTTTTTTTTTTTTATAACTCGTTTATTCTTTTATTACGGAGAGACTTTCTCTACCTTATTCGTTCACCCCCGAAGACCTAACACACTATAGTACATACAGGAAAACTCTTCGGCCACACCGCTGGTGGTGCTGCTGCTGCCGCTACTGCCATGGAGGATCACCGACAAAATTACAGCTGTTCTCTGAAACGATGAAATTCCCACGTTATTATGTAGGAAATAAAAATACGTGGCGAATTCCTCGTAAAATTCTTCACGTATTTAATCATGAGATGTACATAGATTATCGTAATAACATTCGTATCATACTGAAATCATCCAATGACTTCGTGGTCACTAAAAGAATTTAGAAACTAAAAAAAGAAACTAGAAAATTTTGTATTACGAGCGAAAATTCAGCTGTACGAGTAGGTATTTTCGTTACAAACTATATTCGCAGTTCGCCGTTGAAATTCTGTGAGGAGTATCAAGTACCCATTTGCATATTACAATATTCTATACATAAGTACAATACGGTGCATCGCGAATCGAGAGAATTATCCTCGAGTTTGTACCACGGTAGTCGGTAGGTAATACTCAGGTATATACCAAATGCGGAATGCGATTCAAATATCAGCTTAATAAAATCGCGATGGATTCTTCACCCTGCTTAAGGAACAACGACTGGGCAAACAGAAGAATAAGAGATCGCGATTTGTCTATGCGGAAGAAAATTTTATTCAAACCCTACAACGGTATAATTATTATACATATCACGAATACCTCGTGGGTACTTGCTACGGAATCTGTTATATACTTAAGTATGAAAAATTGAAATTAACAATAAGAAAATTTTCAAAAACAATTTTTCCGATTCATGATCCCAGAGATCAACAACTTTCTCATCTACTATAAAAGCACCAAGGGATCGTGGGGGAGTTTATCATTGTTTATTTTTTTCATGTAAAAATAGAATCAGGCAACAAAAAAAAAGAAGACAAAATGGCGAGGCACATGATCGCCGTTGGTATCCGGGAGTTGTATACTGTATGGCCGGAGGAGTAAAGCTTTTCTGGAAGAGTCGTCAATAACTTGGAAATCGTGTGGTCGACGCGACGCCGAACAGGACATTTTGAAAGGTAGTCGGTTTGATAAATCCGTTGGTATATAATGTATGCATGAAGTTGTATACTTATAAAATATATATCAAGGTGTCGCCATTACTGTTTTCGTTGTTGATGCTGTTATTATTATTATTATTAATATTCTTATTATTATCATGATGTTATTTTGCGGGGCTTTTCCCTTTCCATTTTCGTTTTTTCCCCTCGGCAGAACGGCGATATTTCCGGTCTTAGCTCTGTGCAGGGTAAAATAATTATAAACGTAGCCTGGGTGGCTTTCTTCTGTATAGGCAGACGGGCCAATCGTGCCTTGGATAACAATAATCGTTATTATTATACGAAAGAGAGATGGAGAAAAAGGGGGAGATAGAGAGAGAGAGAAGCGCACGTTGACGATGAGGGAAAGTGAACGAATGCTACGGACGTGGTAGGAAAAAGAAAGGATGATCATGATGAGGCTTGAAGGTAAGGAAAGGGAGAATGACGACGCCAGGGTAAAAGGAGTCATTAAATAAAATCATTATAAACGAAGAAGCGGAGCCATAACCATTATGATAATTATAAATCGTCTGTCTGAGCTGCTCGAAACGCGACTCTTTTCCTCCTCCGCTAATCCATCCTGCAACTTACTCTCTCTCTCTCTCTCTCTCTCTGTCTTTCTCGTCTTTTATACAAAAAGCTCGAAGAATTATAGCTATGTGTATTACATAAATATATAAAACAGGTATATTACGTTTTAATGTATATAAGTGGGCCCGTATCCGCGGTAAGAGAAAGAAAACCCGAGAGAGAAAAGCGAAAAAAAATTTACAAAATGACAAATTATCCAACTTTTTTTTTGGCTACCAAAAGAAGTAAAATATCGCGGAATGATTTTTTTCAACGATATCGATGCGAGAACTCAAAATATTCATTATACAGCGGATATACGATTTTCGTGAATTGAAATTATATGCTGTATTTTCATAAAACAAAATTAAATTAATATCCTTTCACCCCGCGTACAATATTCAGTACTGTAATTTCGTTGTATTATTAAGCCTGCGATGGCGTCGCTTATATAGAATGGAAAATATATAATGTATAATTGTTTAAAATGACGTCGCTCTATTCTATCCCGTGAGTTTCCCTTGTATTCATCCTTAATTCCTTCATACCCCGCAGGATATTTCTTACCCTAAAAATATACGCCTAATTCAAGCGTGTATAAGCCTTGAAAGGAAGACGCGTTTGAATTTATCTTACTCACAGAATTTCGCGTCTATTAAATAATTTATTCTTAAACCGGCTGAAAGAAAAAGGAAACGAATGGAATTGAAACTCTGCAGCTGTACCGATGGTCTGTGTTCTAAATCACCTAATTCACGTTGATTGGTATTTCAATTTCTACTATTTCATGACTGTGAACGATAAGGACCAATTTTTCAAAGGTTTTCTAAGATAGATTATTAAATCTGTAGTTTCAGTAGCGATGTACGAGCACATCAAGAATCGCGAAGCTTTCCGCGAAGGTTTTTGAATTGCTTCAAGTTTCGGAAAAAACTTTTACACATCAATGAAAATATTCTGCATAGGATTTCCGTTCGGTAGCACAAGCCACGGTTCACTTATACCGAAGAAAAAAAAAACTCTGCGTTCGGTTCAACCTGAATACAGTCACATTTATACACGCCGCGGATCCACACACATATTTATATACGTATTATACATAGAACCTATATTATATATATCTATATTATGTATACAGGATAAGCCCTGTAACGGGCAAGATGAGAAGTCAGACCATAAGTCAGAGACGAGTCAAATAAATCCCGGTTCGGTAGTCGAGTCACGTACCACGTGAACTCGGAAGTCTAGAGACCCGGATCCCCCCAGTCCCATGAACTTTGGGGGTTCCTTCCCCCCTCCCCCCTTTCCCCAACTCGCGCAACTCTGAGTTTCTTTTTGAAAAAAGCAAAAGCAAAAGGAGAAGCATCAATTTTTCGCGGTTCACTCAGCGGTGCTTCAAAAAGCTCGCAAGCTGCAGAAGGGAAAGGAGAAAATGTGGAGGATACGCTGAGAAAAAATTGAAAAAAAAAAAATTCAAATTCAAATCATATTTATGCGTGCGTTAAACTATAGGAGTGATATTAGGGTAAATACATATGTATTGTGAAATGTACATGGGTGTTTGCGAAAAAAAAAAAAACCGTTAACCTGGATTTTGGACGACGATTTTTTGGAAATAAGCTCGTCGAAGGCCTTGCACGATTCTACGGAATTGAACGATCTATTTCCGCCCAGTCATTTACTTTGAAAATCAAGCGAGAAAATCTGGAATTTTCGATTCAACTTCAAACACGTCTATACTGTTGTGTATACATATATATATATATGTATACCTCAGATCACGTTCTTTTTTGCCCTTGAAAATTCCACCCGCGGACGGGTTGAAAAGGCAAACTATAAGTTCTACGACGAAATGGCAGCGGTGACGGGAAAAACGAATTTCCTTTTTTCCGTGCCCTTTTCAATTTTCGCGAACTACAAAAAAAAAAAGAGCTGAGAAAAAAATACATAAAACAGAAAAACTTCGTTGAGGTAATAAGTTTCTCTAGCACAGACGGTATGAAAATTTTTTCGCTATTTCAAATATCGAGTCCCGCAGACGAGAATAAAATGATAACAAAAAAAAAAGAAAAAAAAAAAGGACGATAGCTTCGCCTCGGTCAATTTGCGAAACTGTTTTGGGGTTAACGGGATATCTTATAAGGATTCTATTACCATTTTTACAACGATAAGTAAAACCGACAGCCAGCTCTCTAGAGTTTTATTTAAAAATTCAAAAAATCGTCGTCCTCGTTTTAAGGGTTGCAGGTATAATAAAAATAACATAAAATTTTGTGTGCAATGTATATATGAGTAAGCATTTGTATAATAGATTTAGACCATGGGTTATACTATTTGATTTCGCGTCCGTCACGTGACATTAAAATGAAAAAATTCGATTTTATCCTCTGGATTTAAATTTCATTCAAAAAAATCTATCGTTCCTCAACAAATTTTAATTAATCCAATATATAGCTTCGTGTATATGGAATATTAATATTCATCACTTGTGATATGTGGTGCGAGGATGAGTAAATTTTTCGGCGAACGATCACATAATTCCGTATCACAGCCGCGGCCGTGGTATACACATACCAAAAAAAAAAAGAAGAAAATCCAACAAAAAATGGTAAAATGAAGCCAAAAATATTCTTGTTTCCCCGTAATACTATATTGGTATACGTCGTATAATATAAAAATCATGATAGAATTGCAATTATTCTTTTCCTTTTTTTTTATCTCGTATATCACGTCATTCTCAATATTATAAATCTATAGAATTTTCTATTCAAATTGTAAAAAGTGAAGTGTACAGAGAAAAAAAACAAAAAAAAAAAAAATACACACCGTATGATGTGGAAGAACAGAATTTAAATAAAATTTCGTCATTCATTGTCAGATTCAGTTACTATCCTGGTGAAAGAGGAAAAAAAAATGAAAAAAATAAAAATAAAAAAACAATGGTGAACGATTTTTTTTGACTTTGCTTTCTTTATTTTTCGTGTTTTTTTTTTTTGCCTTTTTTTTCTTTTATTCCGCAAGCATCATATGGATAACAATAGAGTCCTATAGTTCGGTGAATGAACGTTAGGTATACTTGGATAAATGCGTTCTCTCCTGCATCGTTGCCTTATTCAAAGTTTTAATCAAGTTTGAACCACCGTTGGGGTTTCCGGGAGGGATAGGGTTGTCCGCGTGGGAATGGCGGGGGAGGGGCAAGGGTAGAAAGTGGGGGGGGGGGACAAGTTTGCATTCACTTTGGAATAGCGAGCGTTATAAAGTAGGCTCGTGGAAACTGCAGTAGAAGTAATATAGTGGGGATAGAATCAGTCTTGAGGTTGATAGGAGAAATTCGTGGGAGGCGAAAGGGGGTTGGCAGTGATTGGAAATTTGCCCTCAAAGTGATTCGCAAATTCTGGATTGATATAATCGACGTTGCAAACTGCATAAGTAAAGTACCTGTACGTATAGATTGCGGAATTGATATAACATAGGTAAGATGATGATGATGATGATGATGACTTGAAATGTTTGAATGGAGAATCTCAATTTATGTGTTCAATCTAGAGCAATTGTTCCGGTAGAAACTGATGCATGGAAATTAAACTAGACGCGCATATTCTAATGTTTAACTGTGGATTTAAGATTATCGGAGGATATTTGACTACTTGAAATATTATGTCTAGATAGATAATAACTTATGGCAGAAACTTTCTACTGCTTATCTAACGAACATAAAATTATTTTTATTATTGGATATACTCAACAATCGGATGAAATTTTCAACTATCTATGTACTAACTGTTATTATATTGAAACTTTAGTTATACGGATATCCGCGGAACTTTCGATTCTTCCATACCTATATGTAAGCATAAAATTGCACAGGTGAAAAATATTTGTTAAAAAATGTTAGAGAATAATAATAAATCGGGGTATATATTTTTTTTTTGGTTCGTAGTTTCCTATGCGCCAACTTAGTTGAAATCGAGCACTTTAAAATCCGACAGCTGTATACAGATGTACATAGATCGGTTTATTCATATTTTATATCCATCTCTTTATCTAGCACATCCATTTTCCATATTTCAACGAAAATATAAACACACACGATTCTCGACCTAAATTATTAGATGGGTATATGAATATATGTGTCGTGAATAATTTTACCTCGTGATACAAGTTTTTAGTTCATAAAAACGCGTCGTCGTCGATCGAGATAACCGAAACGTACGTAGTTTTTTTTTTTTTTTTTAATTTTTTTTTCGTATACATATAGGTATATAAATACTTTTATATTTCTTCCGTTCGATGAGGATTTTCTGTTGGATGGAGAGAAGGAGGAGGTGAAGAGGAGGTGATTTCCTTTTCCTCTTTCTCCCCCACCCCTCAAAACTGTTGCGGTGAATCGATCGTAGTGGAATTTCACAATCAAAGAAACACGGTAAAAATAAATGTAAAGCGTTTTCCGCTGTCGCAGAGAGGGAGAAGAACGAGAGCGAGAAAATAAAATAATAATAAAAAGATAGAGACTTTCATACTCCGAAAAATCCAAGAGGAGGAGTAGAAGCTGCACGAGAAAAGCGAAGGAATAAAAAAATCACAACCCCTGATATCTCATCTCGCGCTTTATACGCCCGAACGATTGTTTCCATCTTGAGTGAACGATCGATGGAACGTTTTATTTTAATTCAGCGGTTAAAAAACAAACCACCGAGGCAACGTTATTCCGGAAAGTGGAATTCGGACGAGGAATCATTTTTTTTCCTTTCAAAAATTTTGTCCTTTTTTATTTTATTGTAATTGAACATTTTTTTTTTTTTTTTTTTCTGTATTTCTAAAGTCATTCATAGCCGTGAAACCAACTAGAGAATAACTTTCTAACCTGACCCGAGTTTAACCTGACCTATAATACCTAACTCTTAACTTAACTCCTCGACGTTTGCGTTTTTTCATTAAAATGTTTGCGTATCCCACCGCGCTTTGCAGAGTCGATAATTTCGTCAAGAGGAGTCGTCACTCTCTACTCCATATATCGATGGCTGTGAGTAGGAAGAAGAGAAGGAAACGAGGAGTAGGGCTTTTGCAAGTGAACGGAAGTACACGATTCGCCCATTAACAGCTGCTACTAGCTATACATACTTATATACCTATATACATATATATCCGATGCTGCTAATGGCAAGCTTTTCGGGTCCTGCATCGGTTTAACCTCCCCCCCCCCTCTCCCCCCTCGCCACACCCTAATTTTTTCACGCCGATATCTCTTCAGAAAATTATACGTTTATGTATAAGTATCTGTTATAGCTACACCGATCTGAATCTCTTCCAGTTTCTTAAAAAATTTTTTTTTGTTTTCCCATCTTCCGGTATAACTCGAGGAACTAAACGAGGATGAAGATAAAAGTGTGAGAAAAAAAAAATAATTAACAAAATGAATAAAAGAAAAAAAAGAAAAATTTAAACAAATTTAATCAAGTATCCGATTGCCGAAGGGAAAAATTAAATGAAATTGCTTCAATGTTTAAGGGTATACCACGTGCGGATAACCATCATTCAACAAGTGTGGAATGTATAAAAAGCTAATTGAATTTTCGGCACTCGATAAATTAAGGGGTTGATATTATTATTTTTTTTTTCTTTTCTTTGAACCCCTTTTTCTTTTTAAATGTAGTCGAATATTGGCAAGAAAAAGTTTGGAGTATGTATACTGAAGATTGCATAGTGCACGCCTCGATCGGAATCGTCGAATATTTTACACTTGATTATGGTTCGATGTACTGAAAGTAGCAAAAAAAAAAATTTTTTCAATGTTGAGTATTTAGCGAAAAATCCGCAAAAGTGTTTTATCCTGCGATATTGGTCTAACGTCATATGTAAAAGGGAAAACTTTAGTGAGCTTAAATTGCAATATTACACGTTATATATCCTATATGTATACGCGATAACTTTATACCATAGTAGAAAACTGCAGCAATTTTCGAGTAGTGAATTTCAACTTGCCAAAGTTTCACGTTACTTGGAAGGGTAGTTCGTAACATGAGAAGGTTATAAAGACTCTATAACATAGTTTATATGAATACACATAATGTACATATAATATATAAACCATATAAGGTATACATACCCATGTAATATAGAGCAAAGGTGTTGAAGATTAACTGTATAATATTATGGGAGCAGTTTCCGTTGCACTTCGCTTGTTGCTATCAACCTTCTTTAGCCTCGATCATAATCTGCCTATAATCCAACTGCGAAAACTTCTAGTACCAAATTATTTCTTTCCAAAATGGCGGCGGATCAAGTTTGCCTAATGACCGCACGGGGTTACCATGTGATTCTCTAGATACGGGTATGTATGTTGTGTGCAACGAAACAATGAAACAAAAAAAAAAATGAATAAGTTGTATTTATGCATAAAATGTCAATGAAATAAGTGTGTAGGTATTATTCGTAAATATAGTTGGTAACGAATGTGGCGGTTTTCGATCCGAACCGCGTTGGCTTTAAGACGCTTTTGAACAAATTGTGATTAATCGGTAGCTGCACATAGGGAGGTGAGTTAATACTACGTTGAATTTATCTTCGAGTTTTCCACCATTGGAACAGAAACCCCGACTCGGTATACCTCATCGCATACATAGAAAGCTGCGGATGTATACCCATGAAAGTTTTCTCGTTAGTTGCTAGTCGAATGCAAGCTACAATTATACCTCGTTGAATGTTAGGTAGTGCAGAAAGACAGAGAGAAAATTGAAAATGGAGAAGGAGAGAGAAGCTCAGGTATATGAAAAACAAAAATCACCCGCATCTTCTTCTGAAGGGGTCGATTAATACCGATAAAACTAGAGGAGGAGCCTGAACTGTAAAAATGGAATAAAGAAAATAGAGCGAGAAGGAGTGAGGAGGCGAGAGAGAGGGAGAGAAAGATGAAGAAAATGAGAAGCTCTGTGGAGGAGGTGAAAGAAAAGAAAGTGGAAACAATGCAGTGCCATTGCCGGTGATTGGAGTGTCTCGAAGACAAACAATATTCTCTTTATCACACCAGTCGCCCCTCTCCCTTTTCACCTCCCCCCAGTGCAAGCTCGACGCTCAGAGCTGTGAAAGACTCTGTTTTCTTCAGGATTAAAAATCAGCTATACCCTTAATCTACTGGGATTAGAGAAATCTTTATCTTCTTATTCGTCTTTCTTATACTTTAGGTGTATATTTAATACCTGTAATGCTACATAGGTATAATACATGAAATTCACACTGAAATGAAAGCAGAAAAAAAAGCAAAATAAATCAACGAAAGCTCATTATATCAGACAGTCTAAAACAAACCAAAAAATACCAACAATAATTTTCCGATACGGAATCGTGAAGACTACACTTTGTCAGGGAACAATAAATTCCAAATTGTTATTAAATAATACGAATGAATTTATTCTCACGAAAATTTGGAGCTTCATACAATTTTATTTCCTATGACCGGTTAACTTGTTCTTATTCTAAGAAAGAAATAAGAAAAAAAAAAAGAAAAAAAAAGAACACGTAGTTTAGTCAGACGGTGGCTGAGGGCAGCGTTTCAGGGTTTACGTATTTGTGTTTACCCTACAACTGTATACGCTCTAGTTGCAGTTCCAATGCCCTCAGGAGCAGTTCAAGCACAAGTATACCGTTAGTAACATGACTGAAAGGCGGAGTCTAGCGGTACAACCAACAAACCGTGTGTGCGCCAAGGGTAGTTGCCAATAATATATCCAAGAAAATATTATTACATATTATATTACAACAATATCTATGCTGATTAAATTCATGACAAGTGTAGCAAGTAGATGAACGAAAGTTAAGAAGATCGAAAACATAAAACCGGAATGATTGATCGGCTAAGTAAGAAAAAAGAAGAAGACGAAGAAGATGGCGCGAGACAGTTAACGGCGAGAACGTCCTCACGGGAGTAATTCTCCTTCAATCCGACACACGAGGATCGAGACTAATTTTAATTCTAATTGAATCCTCGCCCTTATTTTGTACCTCGTGACTCCTACTACACTTGGCGTGTATAAATGCACGGTAGTAGCTATACCTACGTGATATTATTCTCTGTGGTATTAGCAACTCGACTCTGTTTGTCCATTGCAGGTACAGTATAAACAACAACAACAACAACAACAAAAACAACAACGATAACAATAATAATAATGATGGGCGTCATATAAGCAAACCTGTAGAGGTGGTGGTGATCCTAAACTACGTTCAAGGTGTGGTTATATAGCTATTATGATTCCACACGGCCACGAAACCTATATGACTATGAATTATTACTACAAGCTTGCAAGCTCTCCATATTCGGCTTGGATGACGATCGGTAATTAGTAATTAGCGACCTACAGCACGGTAATTCGATTACATGGTAATACTGACCGGAAACACCCCTGCGGGGTGTGATGTGGATATCGAACGATCCTGGAGTACTTAACTCACCATGTAATTCTCTCCATTGGATGGATGAGCGCTAAGATATCTTCCATATAAATTGAGAGTTCGATGAATATTTTGTTTTTTTTCTCGTATTCTTGAGATCGAAGTTTTCTTCTGCCGCACTTATCTGAAATATTAAAGGTGAAACAAGGAAATCAATTATTTTAGCGGCTGGAATGGATGAAGGTATATTTTCCCATAAAACAAAACATCAAACAAAAGCAATAAATAAAAAAAATTAGAATCGAAAGGGTCTAAACTCTTGAAAATATTAAATTTCCGAACGTCCAAATTCCCGAAGTGGTGAAGGCTTATGCGCTGGCGTTATTGGAGTTCTGTGTCCTGTGGGATTGTTCGGATGAATGAGGTTCAATTTGTTCATGGGTTTTCTTTGACGCGACTCACCGTAGTTCGTTTTATCATCAGAATTGTAACGTTTATTCGAGTGGCTTGTGTGTTGCCGTCGGTCTACAAGATTCAGATTTGGAGGTATAAAAGCGGTAACCTGAGGGAGTTCGGCCCGAGGCAACAAGGACTTCGAGTAGTCATGGGACGAGATCGAATGCTGGAGGATATAAGGAAATGTAAATCGCATTACCTGCAGTTACTAAGAAATAGAGAAAATGGGGTAAAAAAGCAAGAAAAGGAAAGGATAGGGTGCTGGTGGAGGATTTCTTCGTTAGCTAGAGAGAACGATCTTCCTACAGTTCATTCGATCTTACAGCTTCGCCCGGTTCACCTTATACTCTACTACCTCAATGTTACATATAATACTGTAATGTATAAGATAGTATAGATGTAACTCGCTGCGGAGTGGATTCTAACGAATCGAGGGGGTTGATTCAGTTGCAAATAAGATCGATTATATCGAACGCGCAACGCCTTCCAATTGAACGAATTAAAATGTTTCTTCGTTTAATTTCAACGGAGGATTGCTGGATGTTACCAAACTGTACCGTTACGGTACGCTAGTTTCGACCACCAGACACCGTTTAACATCGACGAACTTTGAATGCCAAACCAAACGAAATTCATCTCTTGTACAGCTATCCAGGAATAAATTGGGAATCATTTCGAATTATGCATAGCTGCGTTGGGAATATTTAAATATACTCGATTCCCATAGAAAAATCCGAAGAAAAAACATTGAAAAACTAATGTCTGAATTTTTTTTGTTCTTTTCTTGTACTTCAGAAACGAAAGAACGATGTAGAAGCGGAAGAAGCAGAAGTAGAAGACGAAGAAATAGTTGATCATGAATATGTATATTAAGTTACACACATTCTGTTGATTCGCATGTCATACATACTGATCTGGAAGTACGCGAGTCTAGTTCTAGTTCTAGTTGAATTTCGTTTTCCTCCCTCTTATTCCTCGCTTCCAGAGTCCCGTGTCCCCGTCCTCTCCTACTCGGTCTCTTCTCTCTTCAGCGTCCCATTTGCATCTCTCGAAATTCCAAACTCTAACTCTGCACAACGATGAGAACGCGGGAAAATGCCTGGCATTTCAAACTTTAACTTGATTCGTAAGTGTTCAGAAACGTACCTTTCAACATTCCCGCATATACCCACCGCCAACATCTACTATCGGTCTATATTCATAGTAAAACGCGATGCTTTGATGCAGAAATCAGAACTTTCAAATATTTATTACCATCAGTGGCTTCGGACTAAAGTAGCGAGACAAAATGAATAAGAAAAAAAATCGGCGGTCGAATCGGTTGAGCTTCACTTCGATGATTCCAGATTTTTGGAAATCGAATGAATTTAATAGAATTATCATGGATTAATTTTAACATTATAAATGAAATTCATGAGCTAAAAATTCAACTCCTCGTTTCAATGGTGGTAACTCTTCGGAGAAATAAAGAAAATAAACTTTGGGAGAGCGAAGATAAAAAATGAGGTGATGAGCAATGATTGGAACAGATATTGTATACGATATGAGTTGGTAATGGATGATGACGGAACAAGTGCTTGTATCGTCGCGTGTATGGTGTGGTAGGTGGTGGAAGAATGCAGGTATCTTAATGGGTATCGCGTGACTTACAAAGTGATCAGAAAATTCCCTGAGAGTGTCTTGTATATACCTTTGTGTAAAATATCGATGAGGTAGGTTTGGCTTCCTCGAAGCGTTATTTTTAACGTCAGTTCGAGTCGGTATACAACGTAGGGGTGTCTAATAAGATATCGTTTTAACGGAAGCTATTTTGCAATTGCCCAACTCGATTCCAATCCGGACTAAATCTTATTGTAATTTTTATCCACAAGGTATAATTTGCCGGGTGCAGCAACCGGTGAAAACTAACGAACACTTGTTTCTTCGTAAATAATATATGAAATAAAATTCTACCGGTTTCTTGCGATTACGATAATGGATATTAGCTAGAAGTTAATTGCTGTGAGTTTCATGATTGAATTTTGATGTAGGTTGGCACCACCCCATCGACCGTACCGTATACACCGTGCACCTATACCCAGTGAACCTAGCGAAAATACCGTCACGCAGATAATTATCTACGGAGGTGATCAGCAGTTATGACGTTGGTGTGAAAATACCTCGAGGACGAGGTAGAGTCCGGGAGGATATATTGGATAATAGTCGATGACCACAGGTGGGTAGATATTGGAAGGTATTACGGGGAGGTTTATTCGCTCGAAGCAACGCGGTTCGATTTCATATTATACCGTTGACGATGACGACGCGGCGACGCCTGGGATATCGCGTTGGTTCAAAGGAAGGTGAGACGGTTACGCAGATGTATCGATGATGGTTGTTTGGTTTGGTTATGTTGTTTCATCGTACGCGCGTCGATTGCAGGAATAGATATAGCCTGGGATACATCAGCCAGTGGAAGAGACGGACGTTATGCACATGCCAACATTGCAGCGTTAATACGCAGCGCGCTTATACCCGCCGGCATCGGCAACGGCACAGGATTTCACCTCTCAGATAATTGGAAATTAACCATCCGACGAACTGCAGCTGGGAGCCACTCTGTAATCATAACCCAGCTCCTCCTTAGCCTCCAAAATCTATCCACAGTTAGGTACATGATGCACTACCTAATACACGTTATACCACAAATGTATACAGTCCACATATTCAACTAACAGTACATGTACACCCTAATCAACGAATTCTGGACATCATCGATTTGATGTATCGTATCGTCGAGTCATTATTTTAGACATCGAAAGCAAAAAATCCGGAGGGTGTAACTCTCAAAAACTTCGGGAACAAAATTCTTGAAATGAAACTTGTTCCGGTGAATTCGATACCGACGAGGAATGAAAAAATAGAAGAAGAATAAAAACAAGATGGAAGAATTGGAAAAGTATAAATAAGTTCTGACGGAGAATTAAAAAAGTACGTGTTAATAATTTGTTTATATTTTTTTTTTTTCTATAATTTCCTCCGAGACATTGTATTACGAGTCATCTATATCTTATCTAACGATGATATAACTAGGGGAAGAAAAAGGGTTCTAAGAGATAATCCCGTTAGGTTATAAGTGGCATGTATCCAAAAAAATTCTTCCTGACATAAATATATAGGGGCGTTAATTCTCTTTCGACGATGTTATATCCTCATTTCTTAGCACTTAGATCAACTAGGATGTAGGAATAGAGGAGCGCATTGGGATAGAAACTAAGAAGAAAGTAACAAGAAAAAAAAAGAAGAAAAAGTGGAAACAAGAAAAAATAAAGATGAAACCAAGCGCGTCAGGATATAACAAATATTGCAGACACGTTTTCTCGTATACAGGGTATAGTTATATAGTTCTTGTTTCACAAATGTTTTCGTCTTTCATCGTCTCAGAAGAAAAAAGGTAGAGAGAAGAAAGCAAAAAAAAGAAAGTAGAAAAGAAGCCAGCAAAATCAGAACTATATCACGTAATTCTCTGTGAGATATTCGTGCGAATGAACATTTGCGAAAAAATATATATCTTTTCACCTTAACTCCCATGGACCTGTTGTAAACACCATAAAATTACCTCAGTTCCACCTATTTACATATGTAAACTCGATTCCAATTGGTTCGAAACAATTCGAATTTTGTTCTAAAAAAACACGTACTAGCTTTATCTGAATCCAGTTTTGCTAGAGGATATTGTTATTCTCCCACAGAGAATTACGTCTAGTAGTTACATTTTGTATATCCCACGTAAAAAGATTCGGTGCACCGTAGGTAGGTACATACGTACCTGTATGTACAACCGTATACGTGGAAACGATTTATCTGTTTTTCCAACAACGACAAGAATCGCCAGCTCCCAAGAAAAAAGAGAATCGCTTAGGTGACTCGTCTAGGTTATACCAACCACCGAGATTCCCGGGGGCGCAAGACATAATAATGCGATGTTTGTTTCGTTTTATTTATCTCGTGATTTATTTAACTCTTCTCTATTTTTAGATACTACTTCTATCTCACGAGCGTACTATGTCTGATCTTATTTTCTATTTCATTCTACTCCAGGTGAATTTAGTGATATTATCTCCAGATCGTTAAGTTCCTCCTCGAGATGTTTGACAAAAATAATGATGATAACGATACACTTGAGGGTGGCGTATAACACGGCCGGTGATTGGCGTTTAATTCCCGCAATTTCTCGTTTGAACTATGTGCATGTACACCAATGTACATAGATACATTTTATATTGTGGTACCCGGGAGCAGCGAGCGAGAGAGAAGGAGAGAGGAGAAATGTGAAGTAAAAAAGGTAATTGCGTTCTCCTTTGGTAATTAAATTCATCTATTAGGCGGCGCATCACAGCAGGGGCGTATTTGAGGTCAAAAGTTTAATCAAACGACTAGCTGCTGCTGCTTTCGGCTAATGAACGAGCTTTGTATACTCTATACGTATATATTTAAACCACGTACATTTACTTGCGTTACATATAATTTCGGACGTATGAAAAAAATTAGGTGAATTTTTCCTGTCAAAGTTGACTGCGGGGAGGAGAAAAAAAAATAAAAAATAGAAGTCGATGTGAAAATTACTACGAAGTTCGCTGCAACGGAACGATCGAAAAAAAGGTACGAATGAATGAACTCCCGAGATTGAATACGCGTCCATCATCATCGCTATGGAGAACGAAAACAGGATCTTTGATTTCCCTCGCGTGATTGAAATCATGAACCAAAAATACTTTGCTTATAATAAAAAGCTGAATACAGATACGAATGCGTCCATCGCAATTTCGCTAGTTATAACTGCCTGAAAATAGCTATGCAGAGGTTAAACAAATTCATTCGATCCCTGGCTCTATTCACTTCGTTACCCTTTCAATCTGCATCGTACGGTCTCTTTGAAGTTCGTCATCCCTTTTCATTTTTAAATCTCCCGCTTTGTCGTTTCTTTTTATGTTTTTTTGTTTTTCCTTTTCTTTTTTTTCCTTGATTTTATCTTTCCATATCCGGCGGCAATCCCGCAGCTGATTCGTATGAATGCCATCAGGGTCAGATAAAAATGGCAGGAATTAATGGAGACGTGGATAAACTTTTCATCAGTTTCTATCTACATATATATACCTCCATATGGGGTGAAGAAAATATATGGAAAAAGTTCGTCTTCTAGCGGGACTAGAAAATCGACCTTGATGGGACCACGTATTCCTTCTTTGTCGCAACGAAGGACCTGATCCTGCAGGAACGGAATAAGGATCAGACGATCGTGATTCGTTTACGAAAAATAAAATAAAATATACCCTTACAAATATACAGCGTTATACTTATAATACGGAAAGTCCCGATCAAATTTTTGGAAACGTAAAACCAATTTTCAAAATTTCAATCAATTCATTCAATTGCTGATATTCCACGATCTCCGCATAGATATTTTCGGAGTAACAAAAAAAAAAACCAGACTTATATTCCAAATAACGACGGTGATTACTGTTGTTATCGTTATTATTATTATTGTTGTTGTTATTATTATTATTGATCGTAAATTGCCGTGAGTTTTAGTAACTAAAGTTATATCCTCTTTTCCAACCTTACTTTCTCTTCCTTCTTTCACCCTCCCCATTTACCCTCACCGCCAGCGCGCGTCATGAAAATTTTCACGAGGTAAACTTAATTAAGATTTGTGGGGGTTTCTTGAGTAAGGAATATAAGGCGTATAAGGCGAACGCGTTACATCAGATTCTTATAAGAAATGAAGCAGGGAAAACTAAAAGGTTTTTGTGACGAAATGGCAGTAACTTTTATTTATTACGACAACGAGATCAACCGGTTATTAATTTTTATCTGCACACCCAACGATCCTCTTATAATAAATATACCCTCAAAATAAGTATACATACGTATGATGTGTATATATATTTATATGGAAATATATATGTATATTGTATTTATGGACATTATATTCTTCATCTATTGCCTTTTGAGGAATCTGCCCTCTCCCCCTTCCCACCCTACCCCTAGATGTCGTTAAATTACGATTAAATTTTATCGAACGTCTGTTTTCACGACCCCGTTAATATACATTCAGTCTCGGTATATGGTATAGATCTGAGTTATTAAAATAGATTATGTATGCATAATGTGCATTTCATATATCGCAATATGAGAAATCGAAAGGGTCAGGATATCCATATACATAAAATCGTCCACGCTGTACGTATACCAAATACAACATTTAAATATCTATTCATAGCTGTAATAACATTGAAATGCGACAAGAGTGTATTAAAGCGACAGTGTCCTTGCGAAAATGTATTTTTTAAAAAAACAGAAGAAGAAGAAGAAAAAGAAAAAACAAAGAGAAAAAAAAATTCAATGATGGTAATAAGAAAATTCGTTTGAAATGCTTGTTTTTCCCCTTTTATTCCCTCATGAGGTATATAGTATAATTTAATTATAAGAAAGATGAGCTAATTAATTAGGATATGCTTTTCCTCCCCCCTCTATACTTATTACTTTATTTTATCTCATTTTATTTTTTTTTGCCTCCACTTTTTTTCTCGTCTTTTCAGAATTGCGAGAGAATCGGGCGCGAGAGAAACGATCATCAGGGGAATCTATGTAGGACTATAATAAAAGGACTTTGCTGCTTCGAAGAACGAGATGAGTCCGAGACAAAAAATAAAAAAAAATAAAAAAAATGAGAAAGAAAAAATGACGAAGTAGAAGAGAAAAAGAATATAATAATAATAATCTAGGAGACGCTCCTTTGATCTGTCCTGCAGCGTGCGATTTGGAAAAAAATTTATAATGAAAATTGATAACAGGGCGCAATATATTATGAAAATTCCCGGAGCTTTATCAGGTGTGTATTTTCTTTTTTTTTTTACACAAGATTTGATCGATCGTATGATCACTTTTTATTTTTTTCACTTTCAATTCGTCCGGCGAAAAAGGAAATTTTTCGCATGAAATACGTAGGGGGGGGGGGGTGAAAAATACAATAAAAAGATACAAATGAAATAGCAATTACATAAATTGGTGAATATTCAAATGAATATGTGTATATATACTACATATATAATATTATGTACAGTCCTATATACCTCTCGACAGAAGGAACGCGATGTCGCTTTCAGTTGCGCGATAAAATAATCGTGAAGGGATTAGCGTATAAACGGGCATGGAATGGACAGCCAACGAACTACGTCCCAGGGCATTGGTGTATATAGGGAATGGCAGAAAAAACTCTCCCCTTTTTCCCACCTCCTGCCGGAAAAAAAGTACACCCAGGGCAACGAAACGTGGCTGGAATCTCCGAGCGGAAAAGTGAAAAACTTCCCTCTTTAAGCTACATCTAAACCTCCCCCACTACCCGTCAGAAAAGCGGCGCGTGACAACTTATCCCCCTTTACCTACCTGCGGAGCACCGTGTATATAAATTGTGTATTACTACTCTGGGTCGAGTCTTGGTCCAGAGTCTCGGGGTATACTCGCGAAACGACTTTTTTTGTCTTTGCGTTTCTCTTTTCTTCTATTTTTCTAATAATAGGGGATGAGAGAGTACGCGGAGATTATTGAAATCCGGACTTTTTCTATCATCAGACTCTCTTTTTTGCTCTTCTTCTTTCTACATTTATTTTGCGGTTCTCTGTAGTAGAGTTATAAAATTAGTGACTTAATTTTTGGCAAGAAGGTCTACTGTACGAAATTCTTCGAAATGAAATAACCGAATCAACCACTGGGTGATTTTGATATTTTCGACAAATCCATTTTTTGTTTCAGCTCACGTTTCCAAGTTTGTATACTTTTTTTTTTTTTTTTTTTTATAATTTAAAAAAGGAGGTGCAGAATGTTTGATTTTTCAGCTCCCAAATTAGGCAAAAAAAGCTTGATTCGATCTGCTTATACGCGCACTAGGTTTTTATTTAAAATTTTTCTTCCTTACACCAACCTGTAGTTATTTTGTGAATCTTTGATGACAATCGGTTTTCCTAGACAGATCTGTTGGAAATTAATTATTACGGAGGGCAGAACAGCTGTTGAATATATGATGAGTGAAAATCAGCGATAGTCGACAGTGTACGACCACTACAGAATACATAAACTGTTTTCCGCAGCTCAACTTTTCGTCACATTGAAATCGTCTTTCCACTCACTATATAATTCATAGTCACAGTTGTTCGCGATGCTCCAAATCTCTGTAATTCTACAGTCGACTAACAAGTCGGATATAATATTCACATACCTATATCAGATACCTATCAGCTAAAGCCACGTGAAAATAGACTGTAAGGAAACGTTACCGCATTTAACATGTAATTCAATCCCCTTGCGTATATTGTTTATCCATTTTTTTTTTACGGATACACTAAAAAAATTCCAGCCAAACATGTATAATTTGAAACTAAAATTGATTCTATCAATCACCGTGTGTAATTTCTCACAGTAAGAATCATTCCAACGATTTGATTACAGTCAGAATTTGTGGATGAATAAAAAAACTCGAAGATATGCATACAGGGTGAGTTTTTCCAAACTCCGAAATTGGGCAGACCTTGATTCACCAGATATGCGCTTGACCTGGACTCGACTTCCTCATTCATTGAGTAGGCTATATTTTTGAGTCGACTCTCCTCATTCCTTCCACTTTTCTCATTGGCGGCGCGTCGACTAGTTTAGAAAGACTCACCCTATATATGGATTGCGGATATGAATATCTTCCAGAATTTTGAATCGTATACTTTGTATGTACTATAAAACTTGTAATAAATTTGATTCAGAAAAACCTGCACTTGTTTTTCCCAATTTTTATTATTCTTCTTCTTCTTCATTTACATATATTTGATGTTTCCTTTTTGATTTTTCACGTGACACAGCTCGCGTGGTCGTAAATAATACTGATGCTAGAGACTATTTCATCTATTTGTTCTTATTACTGATTTAAAAATATTTGTTTCAACTCTTCTCCATTTTTTCATCGGAACAATCAGAATCTTTTATTTATTTTTCTTCGACGTTCACCGCCCTAATATTACATGTATACAAAATTCTTTCTCGTATACATTCGACACAAGTCGATAGTTAAATTATATTTCTCTTCAAAAATTATACTCAGATGCATTTTCATCTAATTGTTGTCTCAACTACTTTTTTTTTTGATATTCAATTGTCGGTTGAAGGACTTTTCCATATACCTACACCTATACCATGAGAGAGGTAGAGGTGGTGCTCCGAATGCCGACCCACCCCCGTCCCCCTAACATTTTCCTCTTATATTTTTTTTCCTTTTTCTTCTCTTTCTTTCACAATGGGTGCTGCAGCCCCTTGATGGTAATAAGATGTAAAACGTATGCGGCCCGTATTAGCATATACCTCGCTCGTGTACTACGGGCCAATATACACCCTTCGTATACTATAGCCAGTATATACGTATATATATGTATGCACGTATATATACCCGTTCGAAGAATCTCGCACGAGATAATTCCGAGCACCCTACCCTCCCTTTCTTCTTTCCTTTTGCACAGCCTTCTCTATATCCAGCTTTTTCTCAATTGCATCACATCTCGCAATCGAACTAGGGTCGAGTGTCTCGAATGATGGATTGTATACATTTAGATATACGTTTTACACGTCAAATCGGAAAAACATATACAATCTATATATATGTAGATACAACACCCTTACGGAGAAGATATATCAACGGTATATCCACGCGTACTAGGGGTAGTTTATAATTCAAGTATGCATACATGCACGTCGCATAATTCATGTATTTCGATATCCACGATTGCATTGTAGCTAAAAATATAGAAAATTTGATAAGATGTCTCCCGTTTGCATGAATTTCTCCCCCTCCTTACTGCCCACACTTCCCTTCTATCTTTTCTTCCGAGCTACACAAATAATTAATTTTATCCTCATTCTCGACACTATTTCGTTTTGAAATAATAGGGGATTAATAAACGAGAGGAAGAAGAAAAATCATTTAAATATATTTTACTATTGACTATCAATCGGTGAAAAATAGTATAAGAGAAGTGGATGAATGATTGCAAGAATTTTCTTTTTTTCTTTTCGGTTTTACGATAACGTTGAATTGAGATTTTATTTGATATTTTAGAAGTAAAATGAAGAAAAGAAAGTGGAATAAAAAGTAGGTGAGCTAACTTTTCAAGATGGTAGGCATATTCCCCGACTAACTTCAAGTTATAGTGTAGTATGATGGATGTTAGTAAAACCGATTTATGGTTATAGCTGCTGTCTCGAAGGTAAGAAATTTATATCTGTTTCATGATATCGTATTTCCATAGATATAATAATATACGTAATACATATAATATAATATAATATCCAGTGTCGTCAATTCTTGTGGCGACAGTTTTCTTTGCTTACAATTAGCTCAAGTTCCACGAGCTTATGGGGTAGGTATCTTCAAGGGGGAAAATGAGTTTATGAGGTTTCCCCGGAGATCCCGTGTCTAGACACTAAATCATATCTTTAAGAATATTACACGTTGTTGGTGGATGCGTTGGACAACATTAAATATATTCGCGTACGTACTGCCGATAAAGAAATTACAAAACTAAAAAAAAAAATTATTTAAAAAAAAAATTCCAACCCACCCTCGGAGTATGGAATCATCTTGTCAACAAGAATTAGAGACGATGAAAATTTGTATTTCGATGAAGCCTTTTTTTCTCCAATTTATTTATTAATTTTTATCGTTACCTCTCTGGGGAAACCGACGTGGTGTCAGTTCCACTTTTCTAATTGTAAGTTGAAAGATATCCAAATACATGTATACGTATGCAGGTATAGGACGTATGGTTGAATTTGATGAGCCGCTATTCTAACGGGTATGCAGCTGCGATGTATTTTTTTTTTCTCACAGTTCTGCGTCGCAATTTTCTATCTCAATTTTTCCAGCTTAATTGGATACAGCTACTTTACGTCGGGATAAATTGGCGCACTTTTTCATTTGGTAGAAATAGATGTAGATCGTATATATATATATACGTATATATTATACGTATAGCGAGTTACAAGAAAAGAAGCACCGTCCGATCTCTCCGGTCGCTTTAAAACAGCAGATTTTTCCTTTGAAATGAAAATAATGGACAGAGAAAAAGGGCGAGGGTGACAAAAACGAGAGAAAGAAAAAAAATTGAAACAAAAGAAAACAAAACGAGTAAAAATAAAATAAAATAAAATCTGACGCCCCATCCTTCGGGGCCCCAGGGCCCGAAATGTGGAGGCGTGATATACTACGCAACGAATTACTACTGTACTTTTATAATATACCTATATAGGTGTACTTTAACGGTATGGTATTTTATACCGGTGCCAATTTGGCTTAGGCCTACGCGTACGCTTGTTAAAATTAATTAATTCGCACCGAGAGAGAGAGAGAGAAAGAAAAAAAAAAGAGTAAGAGGATGAAAGAAGGAAAGAGAGGGAGCTAAAGGCAGGGGACACTAGACGGGGTGAATTTGGTATAAAAACAGAGAAATATATATATATATATTTTTTTTTTTTCTCAGAAGAGAAGGCAGAGAAAAATGTAAAAATCATTTTCAAGGGTTGTAATTAGGTGGAAATTACTTACTCTCCAAATTCAAATGTCAGGGAAAACAGGTTTTAATTATTTATTCACATAATGAAATGTGTATGTTAATCGTGTTTTTTACCATTCTACAAATTTTTCAACGTGAATTTTCACGAAACATTAGGTGACGTTGATTTGATTCTCAAATCTACATTATCGACAGAAAAATGTGTATATAATTCATATATCGGGTTATGTTTGAAATGGTTTTAATTTCGCCTTTCGGCGTATGTGCAGTGGCACTTTAAAATTCAATTACCGGCCAGTTTTACGGTTAGACGGGTTCTCGATAGTTCGCGGACAAAGTTCGGCTCGAAAGTAACCTTTCCCTATGCGCGAGGAGAAGGAAAACTTGGGTAACGAAAATAAATTTTCCACTTTTCTTTCCCTCCTTCCTATCACTGCCTCTCGCTCTCTTTCTCTCTCTCTCACCCTCGATAGAAAATGAGGGGTGAGAGGAGGGAGCGAGGGAATAATAGCGAGTAAAAAATGATGAAAAAAATGAAATAAAATTGGAAAAAAATAGGGAGAAATGAAGAAAGAAGAAAGAAAAGTAGAGAATAAAGAGTGTACACAGAACTCGCTTCGCGTACTCCCTGCAGCAACAGCGGTAGCACTACATGGAATTCCATATTGTATAAGCTGCAGCAGCAGCAGCAGCAGCAGCAGGGCTTCGAGATAGTCGGCCGAGAAATTGAAGTTACGAAACTGGTGAAACTTTTTAACTTACTATCGTATACTACCAACCAAAAAGAAAGTTTCGTCGTTTTTGTGGCTCTCGAGACTATAAGGCGTATAACTTAAACGAACGACGCGACGCGGCGCACGGCGATGGCGTTGTGGTTTTATATTATAGTATATATGTGCACGTGTATAATACTCTCGCGAGAGAACGTGCCGTTTTATTTACAAATTGAGGGATGAGAATTAGAAAGACGTATTTCTCAAAAGCGAACCGAATGAAACAAAAAAGTCATCGACCCTACACGATTTATATGTTCGCATCTGGATTTTTTTGGTTCTTGTCATTTCGTTTTAGGTATAGCGTTACGTCATCGATAGAAATTACTTTTCTACAACCGATAAGAATTTGAGGAATTATTTTCACCGGCGTTACTTGATTTTTGGTTTTCAATAATAAAAACAAAAAGAACAGAACAAAAAAAATCAAAAAGTACAGGCATTCGGTGAGTTTGGTGCTCCTTGATTATGAATAATGAGATGTGAATATTATAAAAGAAGAGGAACAGTGTAAATTTGATTACATAATTTCCTGTTTCCAGAACGAAAATTTGCATCAAGTTATTCACCGAGTAAAAGCTCTCTTATAGATCTCAGGCTTGAAAGAGGTTCATAAAAATATAGTAATAATCGTTTACGCGGTCATATCAGCTGTGCGTTGAAGAAAATTCAATGTGTAAAAAAAAAAAAAAGCGATAGAAAAAAAACGCACACTTACTTTATTTTATTAAAACAGGAGATTGATTCACGCTTCTTCTAACAGTGCAGAGTAAAACTTTGAATAAAACAAAATAAATAGACGCAGAGTTCAGAGAATTTTTTGTCCTCGTTCCTGATGGAGACTTTTTCAGTGAACAGGATGAGGCGTGTTTTATACTTGATTTGCAGTAGCTCGGGTTCATTTTTAGCGAGAAAGTTATCGCCCCGTGTGATATAAAAACATTCATATTTCTATGTATGTATACTTGGGTGGTATGTGTGTACGTATACATATAATATGCCGGTAAGAGTGCAGTGTAGAAGAAGAACAAGCCGCGTAAAGTTTTAATTATTTTACGTAATATTTTAAGTTTCTTAATTACGCCGTATTAACTTAACACTGGCAAATTAGTTTGGCCTGTGTTGCCGGCTACTTCTGCTATCAGGTATATAACGGGGGTTGTAAAACTTTTGTCCGTTATATATTTTCCCCATAGGCAAACAACGACGAATTACGCAAACGAACGAACGAACGAACGTAAGGAGAAAAACGCGCATTTTCAGTTTCTGCGGAAAAGGGATAGTGATAGCGAGACTTACAGATCGTTAAGAGGGGATGATTTTCTATGCAGTGCACTATACATCATATAGTTCACGTATTCCTTGAAAAGTCGTGCTCTTCATCACGGTTCATTTATTTCTATATTTGTTCATTTATTTTACATAATTTCAATATTTTTTTTTTTCAGATGCCAAAACGCTCCCTTTTTCTCATCCCTTATTCCACCACCCCTCCGCTTTGTTCAAGGGTATCCAAAAATTTCAGGTATTAATTGTATGTACCGACGCGCAATTAGTCGATTTCATTACGGGATACCCCACGCAATTTTTTTTTCTTTCTTGTTTTTTTCATCCTCCACATACTTTGGGATTCTTTTTCCTGTTTTTTTTTTTCATGCACAATTAGGGACACAATGAGTAAACTTTATATACATACGTGTATTATATGAAAAAATCGGTAGAATAAAAAATCAAAATTGCCTACCCTTCGAGGGTGTTAAAAGGGATATTTTATGGCACACGTAATATGACAGCAAAAATTGTGAAGATGGAAGTACGCAAGGGGGAGAAAAAAGGGCATGGTTCATTTGAAAATCAAGATGAATACACATAATTCATACGCCAAGAATTTCAATAGTGAAAAAATAAAATTGAAAATAAATTAATTACGACCTCCCGATCGTTAGTCTTCATACATGGTTGTTTCGCTGATGACCTCTCGGATAATTTGATGCGATTAAGCTAGTGATTAGGTTTTAATATCTACACTGTGCATCAGCGGGATGATTTTCATCAATTTTATAGATGTAGATACTAAAATAATTATATGTCCATTGTCCGATGCGGGTGCAGACCCATTTCTATTGATTACGTATATTTAATTATGCAGGTTACAGTCGTTAGACGAATCGAGTTTCTAATTCGAATCAATCCCAAAAAAAAAAAAAAACAAAGGAAAAGAAATTATGAAAAGGCCTTTTACGTGTATTAATCGATATCGTGAAACCGGAAATTTCACAGGACACTGCACACTTTTTCCAAACAACGCAAATTTATATCTTTACGAAGAATCATACTATAATAAGGATGAATGAATATTTGACAAAAATTTCGAACAATTATAACCTTAATGGGGTTAGCGTGACTCACCAAGCTTTATTTCATTTCAGTATATACGATTCCACGAAGCGCGAACGACCATATCATTATAGTTCAATTTATTAATAACCCACTGCCCAATTTTCCTCCCTCTACGTACGGCGTACGCATATAGTTCTCCATACAAGTGATAATTTTCACAATATGTATGCCCTTCGTAAATATGTATTTTACATATATACTATGTGGAGGTGGTTGCAGCGTAATATACACAACATCTATTTTGATAATATACATAACGATGAGAAACGGGATTTATAATCGTGTGGTTTTGTTGAAATAATCATATTTTACTCTTCCCAAGCGAGAAATTACACTCATATAATTACATACATATACATACATACCTGAGTTGTATATCAACGGAAAATAATAACTTGCTCCTGAATTACTGATCTTGTCACCTACGTTTATACGCACTGAACAACCCCAACTGATGAGGTGGAAAAAAATTAGACCAAAAAAAATTTAAACCACAAAATAACAAGAACAAAAGTATGTGTATAACAAAAAAGATTCTCTCGAGGAATCGATATGCAGTGTATGTATCTTTCTCTTTTGCAAATAAATAATGCAGAATATTGGTGGAAATTGGCGGTAAAGATCATTTGGATATGGGGTGGTGAGGGGGGGGGGGGGGCAGAGAGAGAGAGAGAGAGAGAGAAACAAAACAGAAAATTAATGTCGTAAAAAGTTAAGGGGGTTAATTATATGAGAATTATTCAGAGTTTAATTCTTTCTTTGAAAAATTACTTTCTTTTTCATTTATTTTTCTTTATGGCGATCATTTCGTGCAGCCATTTATAGAGGGTAGGGCAAAAGAAGAGAAAAAAGTAAAAAAGAAAAAGACAAAGAAAAAAGAAATCAATGATTGAAGATAATTAGCAGTTCGTGAAAATGAAGGACATGTACTCAATTAGAAAGAGATAGGAGATAGGACTGCGGGTTAGTAGATAATTAAAAATATAATATGAATATAATGAAAGGCTTGCAAGCAATATATACATATTTATAACCTCATATTGGTAGCTGCAGTACCCATAACCTCTCCGACCGTCTGAACTCTCGTGCCTTAAGTAGTTTTATGTTGTAGGCGGATATACCAGCCGCTGCACTTAGTCGGAAAAAGCAAAAGCTGTTAGCTTGCTGGTTTACCAGAAAACCGGACAGCCTGAGGGTTATGTACACACGTATATATATGTATAGGTATATACCTATACGTATACGATTCGCGTTACATCCTTTGAAAAAAAACGAAGAAAAATGCACGCTGCCTTATTTCCATCGAAACTCTCCCTGAAATCCCCTATATCCAATGTAAATTTGATGTTCAGATTTTCTTCAGATCTTTTTTTTTTAAGTTGGTCTTTCCCATCCGTATTTCGCGGACTTTTTCCCTCCGCGTAACTAACTTGGAATCATTTCTAAAATACAGTCGCAATATCAAAATTTTCAAAAACTTACACTATTGCTTGTATTTTTGCTTGTACTTTTTTTTATATTTTTGATGTTTTTGTTTTTAAGAATGAAAAAATAAGCCATATTACAGTAACGATTTTTTTAAAATAAGTAAATAAAAATCCGATATTTATCCGATTTACATTTTTATGAAAACCTGTACTGTTTCAATGGTTCGGATTTCGTATCGTGAGTATTTTTTTGTATTATTTAAAAAATTTCTTTTTCCTTTATTTTGTTATTTTTTTTTAATACGGCAGTGCTGGCCTGGGCCATCGCTGTCGTGATTTTCCTTCGGAGCCCGGAGTTTAAGTTACGCTTCAATGCTCGAAAAACAACGGATTTCTCTGCTGTACAAGATATATAGGTATAGGTTGCGAATATGGGAAAATTGGCTGAAAACTAAAAAAACTACGATGAGAGGAGTCGTCCAGGTCACGTCAAGTCGCGTACCGTAGCTTCGCTTATACATCTGGATAGCGATAAAGTACAAATTCAACGAGCAAATACGTCTTTAGTTACAGTAGTATACGTACACCTATATATATGAACTTTAGATTCGTTTCACCTAGTTTCAACTTTTTCTATAGCAAATATAGAAATAACCTTTCTCAGGCTCTGAGAAATTCCGCAGAGGAATATCGAAGCCTCGTAAAAAACTACATTTCTATCTGTACCTACGGTGAAAAATAAGTAATTCACGAAACAAATATAACCCTGAACATAATTATTTGATCTAAAGAGTTGTTGAAAAGTATTTGAAAATTGTAAATCGAAATTTCTCATAATCTGATTATAATTTATGTACTTTTTTGTTATTAGCAATTAGCCGTGGTTAATTTATACTCGATTTGTACGTAGCACGTCTTCGCAGTGGGGAATCACATAACGGGGGATCGAGAAAATAAAGAAAAAAGAAAAAAAAAATGACGCTGTTATCATAAAATTGAACGTTTTGTACCAAGTCCCATAATGATATGTAGATACACATATTATCATCATTCGCAATAGCGATTTACATACATATACGTACCCGGGTAATACGGAACCCTGAATATCACCAGCGCGCGTGCTTAGCTCGCTCTTATACATTAAATGTACAAAAGCAGTAAAAGCCGCAGCAGTTTGGTTTCTGAATGAAGATTCGAAAAACAAAATGTACGTAAATGGTAAATAGCTGGGGATTCTTGTTACCGTAGTAGGTATGGTACAGCGGTATCTATTTGAATATAAACAGCCTGTGAAAATTGTCGTCCGTTTCTCTATAACTTTGCGGATAGGTAGGTAGCTACGGAATATGTGTATCGAATACGTACGATACATATATACCATGTGTACATAGTTGTGTCGTCGTTATTGTGGAAGGCATGTATATAGAGTACCTATTTACAATTCGACTAATACACCTGAGTACGAACGTATTCAAATATAACGCACATCGTGAAACTGCTATTTTTTCCGTTAAGAAAAAAGAAGAAGAAGCAAAACGAAAAAGCAACAATTTTTTACTACGCGGTACGTGAACGCGATTTTTCGTCACTTCAAACCCTGACGGAGACCGGGGAAATAAGCAGATGGGTGAGAAATATTCTTGCGATTACCAAAATCGAAAATAGTTCCGAATCCAATCGTGTCTTGAACCAAACCTGCTGCCAAACCTGTTACGATGCGAGCGGAAACAAGAACGGAAAAAATTTTTAATCCATGCGATGAACGAGAAGGTTGTTGGGAACGATTTCTAAATTTTCTGCGGAATCAGGAAGAGCGAAAAAAGAATAATTGAGAGAGTGAGAAAGGCAGCGACCCAGAGGGTTCGGGATGAAAAAAATGGTAGACGGGTGTCGTGCGATGTTGCTCAGGGATGTGTAAATTGGAAAGCTTTAAGGGTACCGGTGAGCTTCCGAAGCTTTTGGAAAATAAGGAGAGAAGTTGTTGCAAATGAGAAGAAAAGGGACGGGAGAAAAGAAGATAGCTGGCTTATCGGAGTCCAATTTTGCAAAAAGCATTTCTCTATCTCTGCTAATGTTTCTGTATATAAGAGTGACGCCTGGTGGTTTTTCCCTCTCATTGTCAGTTTTGTCTGTCTGTATGCCTTTGCCTTAACTCCCACCTCCCGCTTTCGTCGCCGCTATCCGCATTTCACGTGTCAAAGCCAATCAATAAATCTAAATTACGAGACCGAAAGATCATCCGTAAATATTCTATAATTATAGTGACGAGTGATTATTTATTGATGAATCTATAATTGACGGTAAATAGAAAATGAATTGCGTCACGCCGTGAAAACCGATTCGTTCATAATACGTATGTACACACAGATCGTCCGTTCAAATTAGTTTGTCGACGATTTTTCGGTATATATTGAAATAGTGAAATTCTAGCAGGTAAATATATATTCATACGTACCTATACATGACTAGGAGAATCTGATTACTGATTGACGGATCGTTAGAGGTGGTTAATAATGAGGTACCGCGTTCTCCTCCTGCTGCTGCTGCTGCTGCTGCAGCACAGTCGGGAATGGCCATAGCCATGTACCGGGAAAACGTAGTATATACTCTCTAAAGCTTCGCGTTGTTGAATTATTTATGTAATCAGTAGATCCATACAGTAAAAATTACCCGTTCGCCTGCTGGACGGCCACAACATTACGAACTGTTCAGTCCTGCAACGCTTAGCTGCAGTCTCCTACAGTCCTATCCCGATGTATTATGTGCACGTATTTATACGTACATATATCTACGCGCTCTATAATACATGTGTACAACACAACTCGCGATTACTTTCATCACGCAATGCGCAGCCCAAGATTTCGAAAAGATTTTTTTTGTCATTCTTCATTTTGTTTTTCATTTCTCAACAAGATTTTCGAACAATTCGAATTCGAAATTTCCTCATATTCGTCGGTTATACATCTCGTCGAAGTTTCTCCAATATTCTAGATACAATTTGTGAGCCATGTATCTAATTTTCTTTTCTCTTCGTGAAAGTGAAGAAATTAAACGATCACACGATGTATTTTATTTTAAGCAGCGGAGAAAATGCAGTTCTTATTATTATTGTTATTATTATCATTATTTTACAGCGCGGCGGCTATTATCGCAGTTAGACAAGAGAAGTTTTTATTGTTTTTTTTTGTTTATTTTTTTTACATAAAATATAGGGATATTAAAAAACCGTGAAGAGTCCCGGAGATAGTTAGGAGGTAGAAAATAGAATAAACCGCGCTGAAAAATTTTCTGCATACTTTCCGGGGATATATTTTATGTACATATGTATATATGTCGTCATATACCACCGCACAACTTGCGCGAAAGCTACTAGCTCGCGATGGTGCACAGCAATTATAATATATAGGGGGAAAAAAAAGTAACGGGGGAACGAAATAAGCTTCAATTTACGCTTTTATTTTTCTATTATATTTCCATGGTAATGGCTAAATACGTATTCATGTACGTTACATATACACACACCTGTAAAACCTACGTAAAAAATTATTGCCGAGCGAACTTGCAACGTCATTCGTTATAACGTCGCGCATAACTATAGCGAATACTCTAGTCTCAGCACATATTTTATACACCCTACTTCTTCACTGTCAAAGGACAATGAGCGAAGAGCTGCCGCTTTGGGTAAAAGAATTTTATTTTTTAAGTTCCATCTACTATTTAGCAGGATGTATAAAGTGCTAATTTTTATTTAATTTTATAGTAACCTACCTTCCCCCTTCTTTTCTCTAGGAAATAACAACAATGATAATCTTTTTCTTCTGCATATTTTTACTATGAAATTACGCAACGCACTTGAAAAGTGAAAAAAAGAATTATACACATATACAGGCACACCTGTACCTGTGCATGGTAAAGTTGGCGCAAAGTATAAGAAAACGACCGAGAAAATTGTATGTTGAGAAATTCGATCAGTTTTTTTTTTTTCTACCCCTTCGAAATGTCAGAAGAATCGGTTTTGATTTGCTTTTACCCTTTTTTTGGCGGTTCGGCTTTCGCTTTGGTTTCAGTGTCAAACCAACGATCGAGACGGATCGAACGATATTCGCTGTTCGTCTCGCTTTTTTTGTCTACAAATTTTTTTATTTCGTTATTTTTTTGAGATACGATTTTTTTTTGTTTATCTCCTTTGTTCTGTGGAATTTGAATTGTAAAATACATCCAATGCAGACGACTTCGAGTGGTTTGTAAAAGTATAGTCTGAAAGCATTTTCGAATAACTCGGTGCAGAATTGGAAAAGTTCTTTTTTTTTGTTTTTTGTTTTTTTTTTTATCGAAAAACAAAAATTTAGATTGTAACTAGAGAAATAGAAAAAAAAAAAAAACGCGATTGACTTTCCACTTGACTTATGCGGAGTATCAAATCATCGTTGTTATATTATCGTTTTGGATATTTTATCTACAATATCTTGTTCTATTTTTTTTTCTTTCTTCGGAAACAATAGATTCGTATTCGAACCTATAACTACAATATGCAAACTGGTACGTACGTACCTTATACTTCTCCAGAGAACAACAGGGGCAGTTGTAAATGTGGTTTATAGCTCAGAAATTTCCAACTTTCTGTAACGAACGAGATCCCTTGTGACGTATTTCCGCAATCAAGTCGTAAAACGGACCACCTTATACCGGAATCGCCGACCCTCTTATACGATGTGTAGCAACATGTATTGTATGATAATGTATTATACATGGAATACGAAGTGTGAAAAAAAAAAAAACTTAGGCCAAAAATCGATTGTTTGAGGGTTTTTTCGACAAAAGAAAAAAAAAAAACAATTAAAAATGATATGTGTTTATAAGTCTCCTCTTTCGAAGAGGACGACACAAAAATAATAAATTTTGCTTCTTTTTGTTTCATTTCGAACGTTGTGTTGATTTTTGACTTTTTATTATCACACATGTAAAGGAAATAAAGAATCCTGGCCATAGCATGTGTGTATATATGGGTTATGTACATATGCTTACTCAGGTTGTTATTTTCTGCAACGACTGCAGTTGCAATAAAAATTGCAATTTGATGGGTTTTGATTGTGAAATAAAAATGTCAGATTTCGTTTAGTGTATAACACAGTGGGTAAGGTACGCGAGTATAAAAGCTTTCGTATATATCTTATGGTTACGTTGCAAGTTTGTGATCCATTTTAAAAATTGTTGAGACATTAAACATTTTTTCATCTTGCTGTAAGAATGTCTATATATGTAATTTGAGATATCAAATCCAGTTTGAATTTTGATTCTACGGTTGAAAAATGAAATAGTTTCGAAAATCAACGAGTCGAATTGATTTTCGTAAAAAACATTGAACTATTTTTTAACCTTTGTGGTACGATATCCCATGTATCCATTTTATTTTATTTGATTCTATCTACTTATTTTCTTACCTTGGAATATAAAACGGTGTACGCCGACGTCTTGTTACGTTATACACCTAATCACATGAACCCAAATTATGTCCGAAACGCAAATGCGAGATATATACACACGGAGCACGTATGTCGAAATACCTCGAGAGCTGGTTGGGTTTCAGTGTTTCCATTGAACGGGTTTCAATAGACGTAATTTCTTCGCTGAATGAAACCGCGTGTCACGTAGTGACTCTATTCCTGTAAGTGCACATATTATACAAACATGTATGTATATATACATACACATAGACGTATGTACACAACTATATAAATTCTAAGCACAGCCCAAGAGTATACGTCTGGATGTAGCACGTAGGTGAAACCAACTGGGCCGACTGCTATAAATTAATCGCCATCTTGAGTGGATTATAAACACGATCGTGTTCCAGAAGGAAAACTAAACGAGGTGAAGGGAGGGAGGGGTGGGATAATAGAGTTCTTCAGAGAAACGTAGTGTAACGAAAAGAATCACTCAGATTATCTGCGATATTTTCATCTCGTCTTCCAGAAATATTTCGTTGATTTTTTTTCCTTCCTGAAAATTATGTTATGTATATTATAAATATATACATGCATACCCACGAGTTGTTTGTGTTTAGCGCACGCGTTTATAAACCCTAAGGCGGCCATATTGTTCTTTTGCATGATAAATGATCGAGAGTGACGTTCGTGTATAAACTCGACGCATATAAGATGATCTATAATATGCAGTTCAAGAACTCGATCTTGGTTATATGCGCTTTTAATTTTTTTTTCTCTTCTTTTTTCGAACGATGCAAATTACAGAAGTTTCCGTTGAAACTCGAGTAACTAATGGTTTCGAATCTTATAGTTTAGAAAATTTTCAATCTCTTTTCTATCGTGTTTTTTTTTTATTTTTTTTTTTTATTTTTTTTGTAACTTTTACTTTTTTTCGGGTCAAACGAACCGTAAAAAATTTGATTTTCTGCTCGCCGTGTGCATGTATAGTTGGGGCACACGGTCATTATAAAAGTTGCAGTAGCTAGCTGCATTATATAGAGATATTATATGTAGTATGTATATTTATATGTGTGTGTATATACGTCATAGTGGTATGGATCGAGGCTAGCTCCTTTTCGCGTTGCGGGGAAAACTTGAGTGGTTCATTAATTTTCTTGAAAAGCGTATTAAACAACTTAACGAACAGTTAATAGAGATCATTAGCCACCCTAATATATATATGTATATACCTACCAACCTGTGAATTACTTACTTCTTCTGCTGAACTTACGATCAACTCAACTGTGCGCTGCACGGTGCAATTTCTCATGGTTTACTACCCCTGTTTTGTATGGGTCATGCTTTCAAAAACCCGCACATGTATAAGTTCCGGAAGCCTGGTCTCTGATTTCTTGCGTCTCAAATATTATTTTTAAATATTTCCTGAGTTACATTAAAAAAAATTGCAAATATTTGCGATATTATAAGAAAATGAAAAGTTTAGTTAAAAAATTGTTTTCTCATTTTTGGCGGGAGATGATTTTTGACTGCACAGATTCGAAAAACGCGTGGGAACAGTTCGCTTGTCAAACAATATGATTCGATCTTGAAATTTATAATAAAATTCATTTCGTTATTATAAAAGTCGTACCAGTTCAAATGGATGATTTCCATCGCGAAGGTTCATGAATTTTTTAGAAGAATTTTCGCCACCGCATTGGTTGGTAGAAAAATAGGTAGGTAGGTAGGTAGATAGCTGGTGGGTACGCCAATTTCGCACCATATCCGATACACGTATAGGTATATACCGAATGAACGTACCCACCAATCCTCTATACTATAATATACTATGTACTGTACAGGTATATACCCAATTTCGCTGTACACTGAAATTCAACTTCTTATCCTCTTGCAGCAGCAAGTACCGGAGTAAATCACCTGCCAAAGGCATCGTGCGGGCGGGGTTACGAAATTTCACCTTTCCCACTTCGCTGACTTCGCGGAGGCGTTGCTCGATTTAACTTGGAATATTACGCGTAGCGGGAAGACTTTTTCTTCCCTTCATTTATTTATTTGTACGGGCATGAGCGTTTTTCACTTATTCTTTTCATTTATCAAGTTTACTCTTTGTTTTTGTCATAGTAAATGAAAATAGGAATGTTCGAGGTCGAAAAGAAGAACGTTTAGAAGGAGATATGTACCCATCGGAATTAAATTTTTTTTTCTCAAACTCATTAATTAGGGCGAGGGTCTTAAGCTCTGTTATTTAAAAGAGTGGATTATTGTAAACGTTGATTAGTTAATACGGGCTATTATATAATTACATCATTTTAGTTTAGTTCAGTGTATGATAATATAGAGATTTTCGAGAGAATTTTCTCCTCGCTTTTTCGCTATCAGCAGTTATTTTATACATATATACGGTATATAGTCTAGTTTTCCCTTAATTCTCTTTCCCACTTTTCATTGAGTTAGATCTCGATTAAACGTTACTGTTATTACCTTATTACGAGCTCAAGTTCCACTCGCAAACGAAGTTGGATCGCTTCGAGCTTTCGAGCACAAACTTCTCCTTCTACTTCTTCTTTTTCTTCTTCTTCTTCTTCTTCTTCTTCTTCTTCTTCTTCTTCTTCTTCTTCTTTTGCGCTGTCTGCTTCGCGCCGCTACGAATCCCTTATACTCTCTCCCCCGCCTCGCCATCTTCTCCAGAAAAATATATATGTTTATATATTCGTTCTTTTAAATGCGGGGTAAATTAATCTCTGAAACGGTCGTAATTCATTTAAGCGCGTATAGCCAGTTTCACGGATTCTTCAAGGGCCTATAAAACAGACTCGATACCTTATATTTTTACCAACGCCCTTCTCGACTTTCTTCAAAATCCTCTGCCACCCCATTCTTGTTTATTTTATCTCGAAAATTTTGTCTTGTAACTGTAGCCCGCAATACTTACTTAATTTTTCGTCTTACGTACTCGAAAGCTGAATAATTATCAGATAATCAACGTACCATCAAACTCAAAATCTAATTTCTCAATTTCTCGAATTACAAGAATTTTTTTCTCCCCCTCACTAATCGTAAGTTTTGAATGATCAGGAAGACCGAGTCTTGCTCACTTCGAATGAAAATAAAAAGTTCACTTTTTCACGACCGAAATATTTTCGCAAAAATAAAAATTCTTACCGGGTGCAGCAAAGAAAGAGCTCCAACTTTTTCATCATCGTTCTTAATTTGTTTATTTTATTTTACTTTTTCTTCTCCCGGAGATTTTGCGATCGGCACGTGTATCGCAACCCTCGGGTTTATCGAACGTCTGTAGCTGACAATATCAGAGGGGTAAAGTGGACTTCCGGTTTATATACGCGGGGTCCCGCAATACCCTATAGCTGAAATGGAATGTCCTGGTTCGCGTGATAGGACGCCATAGCCAGCAGCGTCTATCACGCGGCACCTACGGAAATACCAAAATTGTTTCCATAATCCATTTTCCACCAGAGAAATATCTCCACCCCTTCCCATCCTTTTTACACATTTTTATGTCACATGTGCTATAGATACAGGAATAAAATATCTTAAAAATCACATCTTGAAAGAACTAAAAATTTATCATCGATCAATCTATTTTTTTTTTTCTTTTTTCAGGCCAAAAAAAAAAGAAGAAGATTCTTCATCGCGATACGACGAATGAGGACAACGATTATAAAGCTGTTTTTTACATGGAAATAGAAAAGTGAGAGAATTATTAATAAATAAATTAAGCGGCGCGAGGGTGGTGGAGGGGAGGGGGGCGAACAAACGATGAAACAGCAGTGAGTACGAGGGATGACAATTTAAATGAATGAAAAATGACTGATCGATGGTTTGCGAAAAGCGGCTATTTATTTAATGTTATCTCTACCTTGTGATCGATGGCAATGTAGGTGTTAGTGACGGAACAAATCGCCGTGATAAACGAAAATAAATAAAATTAATGAATGAAACCAAAAAGCTGGATGATAAATAAAAAAAATTTAATGTGGTATAATAATTATAGAAATAAGCTCGCGTTTCGTATACAAGCTATAATAAAGTAGGGGTTGTTTCAAGGTGAATGAAAAAAATGAATAAAATTGAAAATTGGAATTCTCGAAATTGCAAAAGCTCTTTGTTGTTGTATTTTTTTTTTATTAATATTATTACTGGCGAAAGCTTTCACGGCGTAATAATACGTGCAAAGACAAGGCGAGACGAGTGATTTTCTGAGAATTCCTTTTTATAACGAGAATTACTTAACCTCATACAGTACCTCGAACAGTTAATATGATATGTAAAACTAGACATCTGCGAAAAAATGTAATCCGTTTTTTTTTTCTTTCTCTTATTTGTATTCCAGGCAATATAGGAAAAAAGTTGAAATTATATCTTTCTGTATTATTATCGTATAACTACACAGCGGCTGTATAATAAACATTGTGAAATTTACTCTCTGAGCTTTTTTAAAACGATGTTGACCCAGTAAAATTTGTAATCGAGTGCAGTTTTTATGCGAAATTACTGTAAAAACCATGGAAAATGAGAGAAAATGGAAATGTGAGAGTAAAAAGAAGAAGGATGGAATTTGTGTGCTTTATTGCATCCTCCAACAGCTCGACGTTTACATCTATACACCTTGACACGCCATCTTATTTCTTGGAGCATTTTGCAGTCCTGAGGGCGTTAAGAATATACGTATACATACACGGATACAAATTTATATCCTCATGTACACCTCTGTATGCGTACACACAAATATATTTGCGTGTAAACAATTGCCATCGCATGAGTTTTCCTTAAATCGATGGCTGCATGCCTGCTTGCCTGCTGAGCAACTCACCTAACCTAACTTTATGCCTTCGTGGCTGTCCTCCTTGGCTTTAACACTTCAACACCTTGCGAAGGGGGTATTATATATTAGATTTCAATGAAAATCTATGTATATATATGTATACATGTACATAGCTATGTATATGTTCCACCGTATATCCTCCACTCTGATTTGCAACCCTCGTATAGTCGTTACGTTCTGCAGAGATTAGGAGCTTAACGATCGCCCTCGTACTTTCCCGCCCATCAACTCTATTCCTGCATTGAAACAAAACACGTTTAAACAATCGATCGATTTGATTGAACCGATTGTATGGTGGGCATGTATTTATAGGGGTTGAAAGGTTGAGAGCTGGTGTAGACGTTTTCGATTGATATATTAAGCGAAAAAAAAAACACGATTTTTTGCACCATCTATAAATCAATGTGTAATTTTCACTCCAAAAGCTTTGCGAGCTTTTTTACTATTTGGTATATTTGGGCTTTTCTAATTTAAATTATTCGATTCAATGATCCTCGATCAGGAGCTTTTTCTAGACAGTTTAAATTCCGATTTGAACCAAATTAGACAACATTGGCAGTTGTCATTGTGTAGACAAGGAAATTCAAGATTTTCTATATACTATTAGTATAGGGGACTCTTTGAATTCCAGTTTAACAAGTGGGGTAGTCAAGATCGTTTGTGTTTGAAATTCCCTGAATGGTATAATATTTGGAATGTCGCCAGGAAGCCAACGAGCTTAATAATAAGGTGCGAGATCTAATCTGGGGAACATTTTGACAGTGTTAACCGAACCGTAAAAGATAAACTGTTGTAACGTGAATTCCCACGTTTCATTATCTTTTTCTTATTTTTTTCCCCTCTTTGTTGACTCTAGCTTCTTTACTTTCTATCCTCATTTTTTTGGGACATATCTGAGCTTTACGAGAATCTGGTGGAGAAAGAGAAATAGAAAGAGGCGGATATATCAAGAGTCTGAAATCCCAATTTCACAATGTGAATACATGGGTATGAAAGACGCCTCTCCTAAGCTTTATTAAGCTTCTTCATCCTCCTTCCCTAAAGACTCGCCTTCTTCGCTTCCGGCGACTCTAGATTCTCTTCAGGTTAAAATAGGTTTCTAGTTCCTGCTTTTCGCCCTTGGGTATTAGATATATTATTATGCGAATATATATAACATAATCGTACAGTTCACCTGTTCGCTAATTCGTAGTGAGCTTGCGGTACAGGTTAGGGTTGGTTTAATTAAGTTCAGGTTAGATTTTGCCGTGCGTTCACGTATATCTATTGTTATTATATTTCAACCTGCAAGTTTATATTTGTAATACAAACAAAACCATTCATTGCAGTAATTTTGAAAATTCTACTGCATGATCTCGTGTAGATCCTTTCTCTATAACTACAAGGGGATACCTTAAGACTCGGCGTGTGAATAATTAGGGTTTGATTATGAAATGCAAATACTAAGGAACGAAGTTTAGGCTCATGCTAAGCCATCGTACCGCCTTCTCCGAAAACCTGAACCTTCCTAACCCTGACGACGACGACGACGACGACGACGACGACGCCACGCATATTAGATTATTAGCCCAAAAGCTCGTGCCTAATACGCGTTATACATTACCGTCGGTTACCGCCCCCCACCTCTCCCTCTCCCTTCCCCCTTGTTGCCTCCTTCCATATACCTTAACCACAGCCGTTTTCTCTACGACTTTAACGGAACACCCCCTTTCTTCGTTGCCCCTGCGGAAGGCTGGCATCGCTATAACGCACTGGGCGAAATCGATATTTGTTTTACAACCATTTCTCCACGCCACTTCTATGTACCCACATAAAATCGTATTACATATCCTCCACTCACTTGGTGTTATTATATTAACGTGAGCGGGTTAGTTAACGTAGCCTAATCCAAGGAACAATCTTCAGAACAAATAAAAAGAAAAAAAAAAGAAAGAAATCAATGAAGTTAATTGATTTCGATGCTTTTTGTACACTTTCTTGTTCTATAAGGTGATGGATTTTATTTTCACCATCGCAGTTTATTTCTCTCTTTCCAAAAAATTCTAGTGTCAAATTTTTCAACCACAAGCCTGATTCGTCCAAATTTTCAGCCTGATCGGACAGCTTTAATTTGTTAATTACTCTCTCGAAATTTAACACCAGGTTTGAATGAAGAAAAAAAAAAAGGTCAAGTTTTCAAGAAGTCTTCAGATGTGACGAAGAAATCTCGGAAAGCTGAGACTTTTAGCGAGAAAATAAGTAAACAAAAAAAAACTCTGGAGCTCACT
Organism: Athalia cordata; assembly: GCA_963932425.1. Classification (NCBI taxonomy): domain Eukaryota; kingdom Metazoa; phylum Arthropoda; class Insecta; order Hymenoptera; family Athaliidae; genus Athalia; species Athalia cordata. Next base: position 28,116,033 of record OZ010626.1, on the reverse strand, counting down.
CTTATCGTAAATAATTATTCGCTCAGTGACGCGAGAAAAAAGAAGAAAAAAAGAAGAGAAAATATACGGAAAAACTCGTTTTCACTGCACCTTGAATTTGAAATTAAATTTAATCGTCGTTTCGAGTACGTCTATCGATTCAAGTTCGGTTTAAATTTTACAAAAAAATTATTTCTCGAGAGAAATGTGAAAGAAAAGAAGAACGATACTCGAACGAAACTCTTATATGGCCTCTCACAGAAATATATAGGGACCACCCGCATATAATATTTGTTCATACGAAACAAAAACTACAAAAGAAAATTCAGAAAAAATAAATAAAGGAAAAAAAAAGAAAAGCAAAATAAAAAAAAAATTGGTTGCGGTATTATAATCGAGGCTACGGATTTCTATAGGTATGTAAGTGAAACACCTGCAGTAGAGTTGTAGGTTGGTCGTGCGTGATCGTGCGTGTTTCGAGGTTCAAGGCGGCACGCAAGGTTCCGTTATTGTTTCTATCCATAAAGCATCGTGGAGATAATGCTTATCGACGCGTTCCCGTCGAGTTTCCCCGCAGCAGGTCGCTTATACGGAGAGCGAGAGGGAGAGAGAGAGAAAGCTACATGGCGAACTTTAATACAAAGACCGAAAATTACCAGCGTATATGTTCCCGGGTTGGAGGATAAAAAATATCGCTTGATTTCATCCCGTCGGAATAACGGCGATGAAAAATATGAACGACATTTCGAAGGATTTTGAAAAAAAAAATTTCTTCCTTCATTTTATTTTCGAAACGAAGGAAAATTGGGACAATTGAGTGTCTGATGAGTTCCCGTATGGCCTACCCAGGGTCCTTTTTTGTTTTTTTCCTCTTTCCTTTTATCTCTCAAGCACCGTCGAAAGCAACAATCCGAAGGGTTGAAGAAGGTATGTGAGAGTAGGTATGGGGTGGCGGGTTTTAGGGATCGTCCCGAGATCTTAACGACGCGCCGTTAAGACCGTAGGACAAGACTATAACCTTTAAAGAGTTAATTGAGACCGAAATTGGTGTAGAGGACAGGTGTAACCTCGGAAGAAGAAAAAAAGGAGAAGAAAAGACAATAAGAGAAAAAAAATAACGGGGGAAAACCTTCACGCCGCGTGCACGTCTATAGAACCAACGGTATCATCCGCCTGGAATTTTCGGATGTGAACCCGAAAAAAATTGAGGTGACATTTTTTTAGCCTAAGGATGATACAGAGAAAACGCGGTATTCCGTGGATGGTAATTTTTTGGTTTCAATAAACGAACTTCACTTTTTATTTTTCGTTTTTTTAAGATAAAAAAGAAAAAGAAGAAACCCTATAAAGAGAATTTTTACAAAGCACTGTACCACCGGTATCCAGATTGCCCGGTTATCTTAAGGATCTTTCGAGCTTCACTCTCTACCGGGAACTTCCTCCTTCGGGACCATATAACCGTTGCAGTGTCACGTAGAGAAGGTCTGTTGTTAGTATATACCTATGGGTATATACTGTACATAGAATGTGCAGCTTTCTAACTAAGTAAGTGTACATACCATGGACCATACGTAACTTTGCAGCGAAGTGACAAAACTACGAGACGAAAGAGAAGAAGGAAGATGTACAGGAAGAGGAGAACTTATGGTAGGTAGCATCACCTATGGTCCTGCAGGATTGCCTCACCTACGAGGATGGCTCAAGATCTAGGGGACTTTGGAGAGCAGTGCAAAATGTGTATACGTACATATATATATGCGGGTATATATATATATCAATGTATGTATACAGGTATGTACGCCACGTATGGCTGGACGTATACGTATGGGTAGATATAAGTGGGTATGGCGAAGTATCACATGAACATTGAACCTGGGCAGCAAGCTATAGCTCGAGAAGCACTAGTGAGAGGTGGTCGTTGATACCGGGGGTTGAGGTTGAAGGGTGTAAGAAGGCAAGGAACAGGAGCTCCGAGCTTGGAACACAGGGATCAGTTATTTACGAGCCCTCCCTTGGGGACAACCCTGATTGCAACACGTCACAGATTAACTGCTGCGCGTTCTCTCTACTCGACCTCTTCAGTTTCATTCTCCTTGCTTGCTTCCGTCCTACCCTTCTTCCTTTCCGGGTACTCCGCGTACACTTTCAACCCTTTCATTTCTCTTAATTTTTTTTTCCGTGTGTTTTTTTTGCCTTTTTTTCTACATCGTTTCTCCTCGATCTTCACGCACGTTTTTCCGAAGAAGCGAAGGATACGTTTGGCCCATCTTGGGTAACAACGTCCACTTAGGTTCTTTCGCATACCATACTGGGATATTATGAGAATGTAATTGCGAAAACATCCCACGTAATTCGGAATGTCGCGGCGTTACATGTACGTATACTTTGCCGTTGCGCGATGGAGAAAATACATTTTCCACTGATCCAGATAGATAGCTGGTACTGGGGTATATATACCTGGTATTCCTGGGCCCTAGATCTCCATAGACAACTCCGTATCTTTCCTCGTAAGCTTCAGAGGCCTTGAGGCAAAGATAGAGACTCACCCTTCCCGGTAATCCTACCCATACGTTTTCCTATCCTATACCTACCAAGCCTTACCCAGAGTCCTCTTCGACCTACTGGCAGTCCTCCGCCTCCTTCTTTCAGCAATAGGCTGCTGCTCCCTTCCTTGGAACCTGCAACTACTTCCCCCGACTCGTTTCTTCTCATGTCGTGATCTGATTCTTCTATATACTCGTATATCAATCTTACATACCTAACCCCGGTTTGTACGGGATAGGGGGACTCTGGAGAGGAACGCACGTGCCCGGGAAGATCTCGACTCGGGACTTGTGTATGTGTAAGTCCTTCTTGCCCCGCACGAAACAGGAATCCACAAACTCTTGAAACACACGTATTTTTCAACATCATATAAATTATGGGTTGACGCTGAGTAGATCACCGCGTTCCCCCAAAACTTTCTTCTTTTATTTTTTTGTTTTTTTTTTGTTTTGTTCTGCTAACTCGAAGTTGACACGGAATTATTGGATCAGCTCACGAGTGATTAGCAACCCGATTACAGAAGTGATGGCGTCATTAAAAACATTCACTGCTATACCGAGCAGAAATCTGTTGCCATAATCTTCTAGATCGTCGGTAATCCAAAACTGTTGGAATCGAATTTCTTCCCCACAAATCCGCACGTTTATGTCTTTTACCTGCAGAATTTTACCTCTCGTTATTCCATTACGGAATCAGAACACCGACTAAAAATATTCTCCACGAAATGTGCGGTGTTGCCTCTATCATTTTTGTTCCCAACGTATCACAATTGTCGTGTCTGTTTATACGAGGGTGGGGAAATAGAAGAATAAAAACAGAAATGAAAAATAAAAGAGAAGAGAAAAAGAGAAAAAGAGAAAAAGAAAAAAGCACAAAGCTTCGGATATGACGTGATATTCGCGGAATTACACAAGTCAGGCAACATACTGATGCGCCGGGGGTTTTATCGTGGGTATATGATGACCGGACGGACCAACAGAGAACGTTGACGAACGAAGAGTAAGAGGAGGAATACGTGCAATGTCCCGCCTTGTTTTTTTTATTTTATTTTTTTTTTGTTCTTCGTTATTCTATTCGCATCGTGATCCAGGCAATTTATTGTCCAGAGAGTTCGCTCCACACCACACACGTATTTGTACCAAGTTGAATAATATTTCGGACAAATCTTTGGCCGTGTTTGTATACGTGTACATTTAATATATAGTATACGTGTGTGTGTGGTGATATAATATAGCATACAACTATGTAGGTATAATGTATATAAACGACGTACAATTCCAAGGCAGTAAACGACGACTATGACGACGACGACTACGCGGCTCGCGAGTTCATCGGATATAATCTAGGGCTTAAGGACGTAGTGCGGTGGTATGAAATTGAATGAAGGTGAAACGGAAATCATCCGTTGTGGATGGCGCGAAGAAAAAAAAGAAGAAATACAGATATTTACACGAAAAGTGAAAATAGTTATTTATTACTTACCGTAAGACGATCATTTTTCGAACATCTTTTTCCATTTTCATTCTTCTTTTTTTACTCGACCTCAAAAAATACGAATTCTCCAAAATCTGTTCATTCAATTTTTCGTCTTTACCTCAGAAAAATTATCATCGACTTAGGGTAAAAAAATCAGAAATTCGTTCAAATGAAAATTTCTAAAAAATTATCAATTCTGCATGAATAAAATGAAAATCTAAAACTTCTTAGAGATTACAGGAGCTGCTCAAACATTACCTTGTTTGCGAAGGTTTGTTTGATGGACGCTTTTCAATTTTCACAGCCCTTCATCACCGATGGATATTTTTTGTTTTTTTCATCGGGCAAACATTATCCACGATGTATGCATAACCTGCCAAAAATCGTACGGTGGTTGTAAATGGCTCTAAAAAAATGAAAAATAAAAAAAATTACAGAAGTCACATCTGCGTATGTATTCAAAAATTAGAAAATTCGATTAAACTATGCGCACACATGCATGGTATACATTATTTTCACGATTAATTCAGTTTGTCGCGTAAATAATTTATACCATAAATAATTTTGCCATAGATGCTCGTAATTCAATAACTATGACGATGATGATAATTATAATATTAATGATAATAATAATATAGACATCAAACGCTTTTTATTTAATAGACAGCGTTTAATATAATAGATAAAAATTAAAACCGCTGCTGGTGCCCGTTCATTACGATATTCATCCGCGTTACCGTCTGTAAAAGCTTTTGGTGGTGAGCTTTCAATGTAGAAAAAATAAAAAACAATAATTCTTTACGTATCGTACAGGAGTTTACAAAAATTATGCAATAGAACAGGTGATATGATCCATGAAAATAAAGTAGAGGCTTCGTCGATGAATTTGGTGTATAATTAATTGAAAGGAAATTAAAGTCTTCCTTCTTTTTTAAACTTTTATATCAACACGTTTATTCTGGTTATATATATATATTTTTTTTTTCATGTATATATATATATCATATATACATATATAATATTTTCATAATTATTGTAAATACACGTATATGGTCTTCTTTAATTATCGTACAAGTTTTTTTTTTCTTTTTTTCTTTTATATCTTAAATTTTTCGTTCTTATTTTTTGTCCCTCTTCATTGTTACGATCTTATTACTTTTTTTCATCTCGTTATATTTATATTAGTCTATTTTTTTTTTCTCATCTTTTATTTTTTTTCTCTCCTGCGTTACACCTCTACACTTGCGTTCGATAAAAATCTTTCATATTTGAGCTCGGAAGAAACATTTAATTTTCAGCATCTTCGTAGCGGCTTTTTTTTTTTTGGTTTTTTCTTTTAATTATTACTTTTGCCTTTTTTTTTCATTAAATTTATTATTCTTGACACTTCCAATGAGACAGAGACAATATATGCATTCATTTCATTAATTTATTATAATAATAATAATAATTTTGTTTTCTTTTCCACTTTTTTTTTTTTCTTTTTTTTTCTTTACTCAATACATAATAATATACAAAAGAGCGCGTTAAAAAACTATCAGCCATCATTCTCACTTCACATTACATTAGTACATGTACACCTTTTCAAATAATCTCTCATCGCGAATATACAAAACAAAATAACATCTGAAAGCTCGGAGAAATGATATTAATAATAATAGGTAATACTAATAATAATGATAATGGTGACGATACTAATAATAATAATAATAGTGAGCATATAACAATATCGATAATAATACCGTCAATGAATAATAGCGATCGCGAATGAAATGATTTTAATATTAGTATAATATCGCATGTGAATTCCGAGGGCAGTTGCAGCTGTAGAAATATTAATTATCGATTTTTCGAGTTACTGCAAGGGGATTGAGGAAGAAAAAAAAATTAATGAATAAATAAATGAATGACAAAAATACAGGGGGGTTAAAAATCGCGTTTGTATTAACGGGTGAAAACATATTATGTATGTATATCAGAAGGCGTAAACCGCAATACGAATAATTATAGTCATGGATATTAAAAAATGCAAACGAAATTTGGCGAAAGCACATCTTTAAATTACCGAAACGAGAAAAAAGAGGTGAAATAAAACGAAACGAAATAAAATTAGAAAAAAAAAACAGAATTTATATATATAGTATGTATACGGACCTTAATTTCACGAAGTTCTGTAAATGTCGGATTAATTCCACCGAAAGGGGTGGGTTAAAATACGTGCCCAAAATAAGTAAGTAAATTATACCCAGTGGAGGGAGGGGGGCAAAAAAAAGAAACAAAATCAATTGAAAATACAGGTACAAAGATAGAAAAAATATAAAACAAATCGAAAAACGCACACCGTGTTTCAGATTTATACAAAGATAAGAAGAAACTTATGAACGTATATGATAAAATTTTCTTATCAAGTTATTGTTATTAATAATCATCATAATAATGATAGTAATAACCTTCGTTGTTTACTATTATTATTACTGTTATTATTGTAGGTATGTATAATAATTTTTTTTATTTTTTTCCATACTTATACGTTATTTATAGATAATCCAAATTCGAATCTTAAAATTACTTACAAAAAATATTTATGCTGTACAACACTCGAGTGTGTGTTATTATTATAATCAATGTGTATGTTATATCATATTTTACAGTGTGTCATGTGAGTTATTATCATTATCGTTAGTCGAATTTATCGCGTTCTTACTTTTCTTTTTCCTCCATACTCAGGTTTTCGGTTGTTCTTGTTTTCAATTTGGAATTTTTCTTCCCATTTGCAATAATTCCAAATTTTCATCTTGGAATAAAACAAGCCAAAGGTTTTTTTTTCTTCTGTATACTTTTAGTTGTTTATTCATATTTTTTTTCATTGTTTTTTTTGCTTCAATTTTTTTAATGAATAATATATTTATATATTTATAATTTATTTGATAGAATATCTTTAATATAATATATATTATTTACAAATTTACACGTACCTACAATCGAATTGTTCCTTTGACGATACAATTATTGGAATTATAATAATTATCGGTGTATTTTATATGCATGGTTTATATATACTTATGTATGTGTGTCATTTGTGTCATTCGTCATTTTTACACTTGCATAATTATTATTAATAAATTTTTTATTATTAATATTATTATTGTTATTATTATTATTATTATTATCGTTATTATTCTTTTTATGTAGGGTTCTGAAATATCCAAATTTTGTTTCATTCGTTTCCTTGTGTCTTTTTTTTTTTATTTTATTTTTTCTATTTATTTATCAGCATCGACCATAATGCCATTATTATGTCGTCCGAAATTTTTTTTTCGAGAGTTACGAATAATTTCTTGTTCTCCCTTATGTAATAATATACATCTATATTGTAATTTTTATATTAAAATTGAGAATTTATTTACACTGTAATTGTCAAGTATTGTTAATTATAATACGTGTAATGATAAATTATATCTTACAGAATTATAGATATTCGTTTCATATTATTATTTTGTAAATAAAATTGATCTGTTTTCAATTGAATGATTTAATTAATTATAGTTAATTTTATTTTTCTTCAGATATTTGACTAATTTTTCTATGGAAATTGTTTTTTTTTTTGTTTTTAATTTACAATTTTTTTTGGTTTATATCTCGATTAACGAGGATATCGAATGAATTTTTGATTTTATTTCAGTCAACGAAACGACGCAATTATTTCATCGGTTTAAAAAAAAAACTATTTCTCAATAGCTTTGATTGTAGAAAATTATTAGGTTATGAGGAAGACAGACAATGATAATAGAGGGAGGAAAAAAAATTACATAAAACTACAGTTGAGGAAAGACCTTTTGAAGTTTTTGATTTTTGAGAAGACGGGATTTTCTGAAATTAACATTTATAATATAGATAAAATGTAGAAAAATATGAAATATTTGCAATCGTGCGATTTGAAAATGAAAAAAAGAATAGAAAATTCTGTCAAAAAATCGATATCCTCGGTTGTGTTTTTTTTTTTCTTTTATAAATACTATAATTACTATAATATAATTCCACTATTCCTTCAACTTGATTTTCGATTAACTTTTTCTCTCAAATCTTCCGTAACGACGCGCCCCTGAATTAGCGAGTGTTCCTATACATAATTTGTCGAATTCCGACGCGTAATTTTGTTGATAATAAATGTTGATTCTTTCTGTTTAATTTATTTGTTTCTGTTCGTGATAATGAAGAAACAATTGTTTTTTAGGCGTCGGTTTTCATACGTAGTACTCGTTAACATTGAGCGCGTCGGATTCCCGCCCCTATACGCAACTTTCTTGTGTCGATATTAGGGGTGTGCGTACGGTAACAACTTCACGTGGGTGATGCTTACCGGATAGAACACCACTTCCGGGCGTTGTTATCACCCCAACATCCTGTTGTTGCTGAAATCCAAGTGAACCTGGAGGCGGCCTCACGCTGTGATCTATACACGCGTAAACTGTTGCCTCCTTCGTATAAGGCTTACCACCAACAATTACACCCATTTTTGTATCCAAACCAGATGTCGACAGCGTCGTTGGACGCGCCAAACATAATTCGGCGTACGTCACTTCACCGGATAACTGAAACAAGCAATTTATGCGGGCGACGCTATAAGGGAACCCAAATTTATTTTGCGTGCAGAACGGTTTTCGTTTTTTTTTTTTTTTTTTTTTTCAGTAACTTGTTTCTAAGAATGTAATCAACAAATATTTCCATTTGGAAGTCCTCTCTTTACAGGTCGACTAAAATATTTTGGAGAAGACTGGCAACCGGAAGGACGTAACCGACAATAAATTTTAATGCTACAGCCTGAAGGGCGCACCGGAAAATAAAATTAATGAAGAGATTGAATTTTTCCTTTTGCAATTTGACCAAATTATCATATCGATTATTTGAATTTTTCGTTTCGTCGAGCTGTTAGGCAAAAAAGTTGCCGATCCTATGATATTTTGTTTACAGAGCAATTATATCCGGGACGAAAATGTTATATTTGCATTTACATGAAATCCGACTTTGAGCTTTGAAATTTAGTTTTCCACTAATATAGATTATCGGTAAATAGAGTTCGTGTAATTTTGGTTATGAATGCAGAGAGAGAATTCGCAGAAATTCTATTCGTTGAAGTTTGCGTTTATATCGTGCGTATGAACTTGTATCATTTCCATGTCCCCCTTTTAGTAATGGTTTTGGTGGTCTATCAATTCGCGTTCATCCTATAACTCTGACATTCGGGTAGTCTATGCATTCATGCCATTCGCGCAATAACTTTACAAATTCCCGTCTAAATTATATAGCCATCGGGAATTCCCTCGTTAAATATGATCGGTTATACCCTTTCTATCTAGCTGAAATACGATATACATATATATATATATATACATATGTATACAGAATATTATAGCTATCCAACTTCTAGGCGTATCAACTTTTAACTATGCAAATATCTCTAACACCTAGATACCTAACTAGTTAATATCAAGTACCGTTTTACATACATATCCACGCTTATAGCCGTTGCTTATCAATTCCATGTACCCGCCAACTCAGACGCGAATCAAAAATCATCTTTCCAAATTCATGCCCCGATTTTTTTCACTCTTATTTTCATTTCGAAACGATTTTTTATTTCAATGTCCCGATCGGGAAGTTCGGTTCCGAAAGCTCGATGTGGCCACTTTGAAAAAATTCACTTTTTGTAGTTTACCTACAAGTTTTTCACAATCTCAAATCATGTTGGGTTATTCATGAAATTCGTACCGTTTTGGATCGAAGAGAAAAAGAATTCAGCAGCATCTTATACGCAATGATTTCCCAAGGTGTTTGAACGATGACATTTTGGTGCATCTGTTTTGTGGGCAAGCATTAAAATTGAAGAGGAAAACTTGGAATATATATATGTAATATATCGGCTATGAAGATGTATAAAATATGACATAACGGTCTGTAGGTACTATGTATTTGCGTATATCCGCACAGTGTGGTGCGCAGTAGGAGGTATAATATAAACCATAAGACTTTATGGCGTCAATAAAGTCGGCGCGATACGATGGCCGATAACATGAGTGCAAGTTCCGTTTGTCGCTGCATACCACGTTGCATCGTGTCACGTTTTGACTGCAGCAAAAGCGGCAGCAGCAGCGGCGATAGCGTCGATGGCAGAATAGAAAATCGCACAACATTCCATGTACCCCATATCATTCACGAACAACAACAACAACAACAACAGCAGTAACAACAGCGGCTGCAACAATTTCGCTACACATCTCCACATCCTGTACAAGGACGTTTTAAAGGTCTGGAGAGCCACTCGATTAGATATTGCTGTGGGGGTTGGTATTCTTCTTCGTATATATGTATAGCAGCCCCCCCATTATTTTTACAACCCGGTTCGTATATAGTTATATACGGTGAAAACATTTTCTCCCCTTTTATATGTACAGCAAAAGCTGCATATAAGCTGACCTCAGTACGTGACAGATTCTGCAAATTTCTATAGTCTACTCATACGACTATACACAACGTAACGCCATTTCATGGTTTATGTCCCTTGAATTTATGTATTTTTTGTTCATTTTTTTTTTTTCTTTCTCTTCCACACCTTCGCTTCTACCGGCCGACTCGTTAATTGGCATGGAAGTAGAGAGGGGGTAAAAAGGATCACCGAAATTTCGCGGGTTTTGATTTAAAAATTATTATAAAAATTATCTTCAAAGGTTTTTTTTCCGTTGCTCTAAATCGATTTCGAATCGATTCATACGAGGCGGTCTTCAACGAGCTATTCGTAGACACGTACAAAAAAAAAAGAAGAAGAAATTTTCTCATTTCAAATCTCCGAACATGGACTGGATGATAATTTGCCGTTTGCATCACGAATTACACCCAATAATATTAAATCCCATTACTCACCGGTAATGTTGGATAATTGTCGTACTCGTTGAGCTGATAGCTCGGTGGAAGTCCTTGAAGATGGTTCATCTGATGAGCAGGAATATTGGAAGGTTGTCCATCGGGGGTAGTTTGTACGGCCAATGGCGTCCCAGCAGTTGATCCGGTGAGCTGATAATCTGAATCTTCAAGTTAGATATAACGTTCGGTTCGACTCAACTCACTCTCAATTTCGTAAAAAAAAAAATAGGGGTAAGTAGAAAAATACATCTCGACAAAAGGGCGAAAGGGGCGGGATAGAAGTAGGGAAATGAAAAATGATAATAACTCAACGATATGAATTGAAACGGATGAGCATCTACACGTGCAGGTAACAGGATCTCCTGAACATGGAATACCTACATCTGCATTATTATCTTATCTTTTCCTCAGTCAGAAAGTTCTATCTTTTTTTTTTTTTCTTTCCTTTTTTGTTTGTACCATTACGAATGCCAATATAACCAGGAAACTGAGTGCACATTCTACATGACTATGGAAAACTTGTCTAGCATATATAGAAGTGAAAACGTCAGAGTTGCAAAGTCCTTCGAGAGTTACTCTCGTCTGTTTTTCATTCCATCATACCACGGGGACGGTTAAAACAGTGTGTAGTTCAAGGAGAAGAGCTGAAGCTGAGAACCAGGAATCGTTGTACTACCTATGCTGCCTGTATGGGATGAGAGACGGATAAGTTTTAGGGGATGAGGATGTGATACTTGGGGATGGTTCGGTAGAATAGATGAGGGGATGAGTTGGATAGAGTGTTGTCGGTTTCTGAGTGGAATGGATGGAATGGCGAGGTGGAGTAGGAATGGCGCAGGCAGGCGGCAGGCATCGTCGAGTTGACTTAGGACGTGACATACCTGCCCCCGAACCACCCCCTTATCGCCTTTCTCTTTCTCTCAGTCCCCTTGTCAACCTCGCGCTTCTCTTCATTTCTCTTTCCCCTTTCCATCCCATTCCAATTCACATCTTCAGCTCCGCCCACGCTGTGGTGGTCCTTGAAACACAATGCCAAGGGTGTCCATAGGGTGGAGAGTAAAGGACACCGGCCAAAGGTGCCCTAGGGGCGAACTCATGACGATGACGACGCGACGCGTACGCACTTCGTAGCTCTTTGCTCTTCGCCTTTCGCCTCTACACGACAAGCTCCACCACCCTTAGACGTCTTCAAAGACCACTTCATATTTATATATGTGATATAATATACTCTACGTTTCGTCTAACACGTCACAAGGATTGTTACATCATATATCAAGGGATTACAACCATAAGGGCGTAACCCACACTGTTTTTTGTTTTCCATCTTTTTTTCATACTACTGGGACATCGTGCTGTCAATATAGACCTAAGGCTTAGGTAAGAATACGAACTTTTTTTTGTGGATTACACCCTTCTGGCGCTCTGTCCTTGATGTACCTATACCTATACATTCACACACGATGTAATTGTTTGATGTATGCACGATATGAAAATATCGATAATCTGACGAAACAAAATATTTAAAGTCATTTCGTTTCGGAGGGGTAAAAATAATACACCTACCGTTACCTACATGCATACTGGGAAAATTGTATAAATACGGGGTTGAAGAGATTTTCAAATAAAATAATACGACGTGGAGAAGATTGGCAAGGGGTAGATATAGGTATGATGAGGTGGTAAAATAATATGAGGTTTTGTGCAGGCATAGAAAATAAAATACACGATTGAATGAATGTTACACAATGTAAGCCGTATAGCTAGATTACTAGGGAAATGGTTTTATCCTACGGGGTATAGCGTGAAATTGCAATAGGATAAGGTATCATAGTTGCTAGATACGAAATACATGTACCGCATACCTACACGATATTCGTATAAGCCCGGGGAAAATTAAACACTCAGATTCCAATCTTCAATTCTAACAGTGCACGTGCTCTGATCACGATTTCGAATTAGTAATCCCGGTATCGTACATATAGAAATTCCGTTATACAAAACTTTGCAAATTTTCAAATATCAACTAGAACGCGAAGTCTGGAATATGGTGTGCACAAATTTCTACGGATAAAGATCAAGATTTTTTTTATCTCTCACCTTTGTTCGTTGGGACAACGTCTGGATTTCTGTCATCGGTGTCGTAGAGTTCCTCAGCACTTGGCGCGGTCGCTTTTTTCAATGGTAAATCACCCGGACGCTGGGCTCTTCGATCACTTTTCAATTTCAGTGCCCCCAAAATTATTAGAGTCACCAAAATCAAGGCCGTTATTACTCCGATTAGAACACCTAATAACGGCGTAAGCTCAAACGGGATCGGCGTTCCTGTGAACAGAACCCGCACTGCTCTCATGTTTTCCGCCGTTTATTGAAATTGCGATTTTCGATCAGTTACAAATAAATCAATAAATCAAAACTGTGATTGATCGGCAGGAAAAATTGCTTCCGTTTCCTTTTTTCGTGTATGGTGAGAAGAATGAGCGAGCTTTTGAAGAAACCGAACGTTATTGACTTTTTCTTTTTTCACCTTCTTTTCCTTCGATTTCGCTGGGCGTTTCGAAAGTCGAGATATACGTGCGCTGCGGTCGTTTTCATATCGGTTGGTATAAGTAGTGGGCCTCGCGCGATTATCCAACGTATGTGAATTTATACGCGATTAGCTCTTCGCGTTTATTGATCAGCAAAGTGCTTCCCAGCGTGGAGAGCCTCGGTCGGCACTTAAGCGGCGCTACTGCAAAGTACTGTCCGACGTTAATTTTTAATGGGGCGCGAACGAGTCGGCGGCTTCGGCATTTCGCCGATGGTTCGCAGTATAGTATAGAAAATTGTTATATATGTAGGTATAGCGGTGGAATATTTCGATGTCTTTAAAACGTTTCAATAAAAGCAATTCTCTTTCAAACCGTTTTTACACGCGCGTTGCGTTCTTCAACGGGGCGTTATTTTTCCCTCATCTCTTCGCTCTAGTTTCGCGCAACGTTTCGTCTTTTTTAACATTTTATTCCGTGATTCTCAGCATTCCATGTTTTTCACCTTTGTATACAGTAGACCGAAAACCGCGAGTTTCATATCCGCCCTTTATTTGACAATTCTTTTTATTTCCATTCCAAAATAATAATCATAACTTTTCGCCTCTATTTTTTCCTTTATTTTCGCTCTCCGGATCGCGCGACGGTCCTTCATTCCCTACAGTACACTCAAGGTGCAGAACTCTCAGGACTTTTCCCAAACGAAGCTTTTAGCACAAGCAAAGGACTAAAATTTTCAACGAGTAAACGTCCGCGACAAGGTTCCGTTTGCATGTACCTATATCAACGTAGGATTCTTGGGCAGCTCTGAAGAATTTAATATTCATCAGAACGTGTTGTCGCTTCGTACCAGCTCGTCGCAACTGTTCGTCTTGATTACGAAGGAAATGTATTTCAGTAGTTGCAGTTGGCGCACGACCTCTTTTTTCTCATAGTATTCGTATAGTAGGAACCTTTATGAATCACTAACTAACATAAGTAGCTGGAACGCAATAGGTGAACGTCATATATTCACGTCAAACTGCATTTTCACTCTGACATAAATGACAGATTCTCCTTTACATCATTAATCTGAGACGTTACACGAGGATATGGTCTGATTCAGAATCAGAGCGATCGATCGAATGGGTGGACTAATCATCGTGTGATCGATGATGATATTTTAATTATATTTACCAGTTTGTTTTTCGGCGATCTTGAGCGTGAAACCTTCTAGTAATGTTGGATCACTTCGTCCCTTGGAATTTGCAGCGTATAGAATCATCTTGAGTACTTTTCCAGGTTTCAAATCTTGGACCGTAAAAGCAGCGTCCTTTGAGGTAATGTTCGCCTGAAGCATCCCTGTGTGTTGGTCGAAAACCTCTAGTAGGAAGTGCTGTGGCTGACCGCCGTCAAACCCCACAGCACACTCAACCGAAAGGGAATCTGTAGTTTGGTTTGTCAACGTGCAATTGTAAGGGGACTCCGGTTTGCCTGAAAAATATCGAAAAAACGGCTCTCTGGGCATAAAATTACACGTTCAAATGTCACATTCTCCGAGAACCTCGAGTTCGAAGCACGGTGACACAAAACTTTACCGAAACAAATATTGAGAAAAGTATTTGGTCTTGTTTTTTGAAAAGAAAAATGAAAATTGTTGCTTCTCACCTGCCGGAATGATGTGGAACACACAAGCGTTTCTTTGTTGTCCAGCAGTGTTGCTCGCCCAACAAAGAACCATTCCGTAATCCATTTCGGTTACGGGTCTGTAGGTCAAAGTGCTCTGTGTTCTTCTTGTAGAATTTTTATAACGTGCTTGAGGAACGTCTACCATTTCTTCGGTGTTGTTGAACGCCCACCGGAAACTATCGGGAGCTGGGTAAGCTTCGACGCGACAAACAACGCGAGCTTCTTCGTGCCTCGCGACACCATAAACGCGTTTTTGGTCAGGAAGACAGATCGGTTTATCTGGAATTGCGGGTAGATTATCGATCGAATTTATCGAAGATGAGGAACAGAAAATAAAAAAAAAATGAAATAAAAAAAGAAAAGTATACTGTTTGCTGTGATGTAAAAACGGAAGCACTTCACACGTTTCAAGTACGTTCCGAATGGAAAGTCAGAATTTCAAACAATGTTATTCAAGGTTCAACACGTAACGCCATTTAATTTTCGTAATATTCGTTTCATTTTCTCTCGCTCTGATTCACCGCAGTTAATAATTTCACCACTGCCACAACCACAACCCTGAAATGTGTGCGGGTTGGAATAGGTGGAAGTCGTTGGGTCGATTGCTAATTTAAAATTCAGAGAAACATAAGGCTGTCGAGTGGCTGGGGTGTTCGTATTATATATAACAAGCCTGGAAAATGGACGAGGAGTAGAGCCGTTGAAGTTGATGTTACGACGTCTGCCCGTCGGTTGGGTCTCTCTACATCCTACCCCCATATACATCTATATATATTTCAACCTACTATACAATACATAAAATATAAGCTATAGCTAACATTTACCACCGGCTATACATGATATAATAATATCCGCGGCACGCGACGCGCGAATTCCTGGTCAATGAAATATACAGGGTGGTTCGGCGAGCAAATTTGTTGCATACAAACTGGCAAAACAAGTAAAAAGGAGAGCTTCCATAAATCTGTCTCACTATGCAGATAATTGTCAAATGAAACTCTACATCTGCACCCGAATTTTCTACAGTAAATTTTATCGCCATGAAAAACAGATAAATAAAAAATGAAAACTGGACAAAAAACATTGCAAAAAACACGTGCGATAAAAAAGGAGGTAAAACTGTTTACAGAGTTTTTTAATATATTTGAAGCGCAAAAAACGACCTTTCATCCATAATTCATTGCACGCAGCAAAAAACATAGGGAAGAGACAAAAAAAAAAAGAAAAGAAAAAAACTCGACAATGACGACGACGTGGATACGAATGACGTGCAATTTGTACATGGTTTTTTTTCCATTGATGCAGACAGCTGAAAATATTGTTTCCTGTTTTCTCTTGTTGCTAATTTATTTACTTATTTTGTTATTTTCTATCGACTAATACAAGAATCCAGTGAATTAGGGATTACCTAAGGGATTTTGGATATTGTTTTACAAAACGTGTATCCGATATCGTATGCGATCGTTGAAAATCCAGGGAACGCCGGATTTTCCAGAGGAGAGAATCCAAGTAAGAAGGACTTATTTTCAGGATAACAAATCAGGATAGCTAAACATAAGATATTATATATTATATGGACTCAACTGACGTCATTTCACGTGAAAGTTGTGAGAAAAAAAATATATATCAGAGATCAACGGTTGTTATCGTTGGGTATAACGTTGGATCAAAAAATTGCATCAGAGAAATGGAAGGGAAAAAAATGCAATTAAAATAAAATAAAATAAATATCCGTTTCAGAATTTGTTTCTTTTGTTTCGAAAGCTCAAAATTCATTATCCCGAGCCCAGTTTTTCTGGTTAAACGATAAAACGGGATGATATCTCTATAATTCGAAGAACCACCCCATAGCGATATTTGTCGGGTTGTATAATAGCTCGTTCCGAACATAGCTGCAGAGTGTTAATGGGAACGCTTAATCTTGGTGACGATGTGCAGCGGCGGTTCCCTCTTTCCCCATGAAAACGGTGTACGCAGCTGCCTACGTTATAGCTTTGGGGGGAGGGGGGAGGAGGTTGCGGTGAAATAGTTTATCCGGGCAGGTCAAACCAACGCGAGTAACCGAAACGCTTTACACCCATTCGCGACGCAATGAAAAAAAAAAAACAAAACAAAAGATCAACAAACGTGCGAGCTGGGAATCGCGTGAAAAATGTATTTAAACCAAAAAAAAAAAAACTAAAACCCCCAAAAAAAAGATAGGGTGAGATTTTTAGCCACACGGGGAGCAGCGTAATAACTACTTCACGTTAAATTTACAATTTTTTCTCATTTTTTTTCGACGATGACGTATACGGGATCTCTGATTTTTTCATGCTGCACGTATCGCAATTTCATAACCATTTTGTTTTGTTGATTTTTTTGTTTGTTTTTCAAATTTGTTTTTTCCAATTATTTCGTTCCTTATTCTACGCGGCTTATTCTACCGCGAAAGGGTAAAGGTGGTTCACGGGCAGGGAAGAAAAACCAATGTACCGAGTGCCCTGGAATTCTGTTCACCTGCATATGGATATACGTACGTATGTACATATGAATTATATAGCTAAATGAGTATATCTATACAATATACACGAATACAAGAGAACAAGAGTTTCACGGTAACATGGGCTGATTTAATTAACCATCGGAGTCCGTATACCTTGTAGATATTGTATGTGAAGGTAGCTTGGCACTCACAGAAACTGCAGAAACAGTAGGTACCTACATATAACACGTTTCTCCGTGTATTCCTATATGTATCTAAAAATAAATTTCATGTACTGTCGAATTTAAATTATGTCACGTTGGTTTCCGTTGTAGAGCATATGCAGATTCGTATGTAAAACGTAATGTAATGTATTCCCATAGTCAACTCTGTATATGGGCTGAATTTTCACTAATTAATTACGTATACACGTATAATACACGCATAATATATACCTATATAATTTTTTCGTCGTTATTAATTTTCTTTGCGAATTAATTGTGTAAACGACGTATACCGTATGTAGTCATATGTATGTGGATATCGAATTGAAATTTAACGCGCGTGAATTAATCTGCCGGGTAGACAAAACAAACGTCTGTATCAAACAGATGTATATGGTATCGTAAAACCGACACCGTGTACGTGATTCGAGTGTGAACGATGCAGCCAAATAGAAACTATTACCGTAGTTGAGTGGGGTGTGAATGCTGAGAGTTAACTATTATTGTTATAGTGCAATATACATAGGTATATATATCTACGTACATCGGTACATGGATTCTGTACTCCGCACTCGACTGTTTGTAGTATTCATAATTTCTTTGTGTTCAACACAGCATGGTTTTCGTATTATTTTCCAACACCTGACCGGGAGCAGAACATAGAGAAAAATAGAAATGAAAGAAGAGTAACTGTTTCGAAAATTGTTCAACCTCATCTCAAGTCGAGAAATTGACGTTTTGTCGCCAAGATTCTTCGAATAATTAAAACTGATCAACGAAAGGACTTAGCGAGATCAGTGTCACTTGTTACGTACTGTCATGATATATCGTATACAAATATACATGTATGTATGGCTATGTACTACGTATAATGTATGTTGAGAACAGTCGAATTTCTCGGAAATCACGCGCTCCAATTCCAAAATTGCAATTATATAAGGAGCCAGCCAATTTGCTCTTTGCTTTGACTATACGCCGTAGTGATTCGCAACTCACGTTTATATCTTACTATTACCTACTACTATTACCGGCACTATAACCACCGGCAGTAGAGCAGGCAGAGGCGGTAGGGAGTAACGGTAACAGTAAGAGCGACCAGAAACTCCTACTGACATTCGCTCGGTTGAATCTCACCGCCGCGTTTCCACTTCGTCGCGCACTATTCTAAGCTAACGTTATAGATATAGATAGACAAAATCCATTTCAGAATATATATGTACGTCAGGGATGGTCTTCCGCACGTTCCAATCTAGGAGAATATTGAAACCTCTTTGAATATATCCAAACGTTTTGGATCCGCAGCGCGTTTATGAGGAAGAGAGAAAATGAAACTGGTATTACAATTTTGGGCTTAAAACACGTCAAGCGATGGAAGTAATTTCATCGATAAAAAATATCTATGATCTTTTTCCTTTGGACTTACACATAATTTTCAATTCTACGCTGTTGCTCGTTCCATCCCCTTCAACGTTACTGGCAACACATGTGTAATTTCCAGCCTGAGATCGGTTGACGGTTCTTAGAGCAAGGTCGTAACGTTGCACGATGAAACCGTTCTTCGCATTGTTTTGTATAACATTTCCCTGTAAGCGACGTGAAAATGAGACAAAAAATCATTATCATTTTCTTCTCGTTTCCATGGAGTCAAAAACTTCATTCCCTCGAGCTCTGGATAATAACAACCACTTTTTTTTTCTATTTTTCTTTCTTTTTTTGTTTCTTGCCACAGCTGTAGCGAGGTCGAGTTCACCCCAGAGGCAAGTAATCGTAAAACGTGTACCTTATACACGCGTTTTTTTTTTTTTTAATGTTCGTTATTGTTTGTTTTTTGCTGAAGAATTGTCAAGCAATCACACCGCGTTGGTTTGAAAAAAAGTGTAAGAGCTGAATAAATTTGATAACGATGAAAATTTCATTGCATAATACTGAAAATTGAAAATCAGAATGCCGCAACTAGACTTACGTTGTGTTTCCAAACGACCTTGTAAGGTTCTGGATTAGCGTGAACCTTGCATTCGAAGTAAACATCGTCGCCCTCCTCGATGTCCTCAGGGTTCATGTTGGAGCCAAGATCCAACCGGAGAACGGGAACGACTGTAAAGTGCGAGAGAGAAAGCAATGAAACATAGTTGGAGGTTGAAGGGTATAAGTTACAGGGATCCTTAGATGACGAGAGAATGACCTAAGGGCTTTAATAAACTTGTAAATTGTCTACTCACAGTGAATGTTGAGCTTCCAAGTATCCTCCTCGACGCCTCCATCGACAAGAGAATTGTCAGCGCGACATGTCAATACTTTTTTATGATCCTGAAGAGTCGCTTTATATGACAGTGAAGATTCTGTCATGTTCGTGTCTTGTGAAATCTGTGAAAAAAACGTAGAAAAAAAAACAACATAATTCTCACCATGAATATTCGATGGTATTATAGGTTTTTTGTCGAAGTATTTTTTACAAAATCATATAGAAATGAGGCAGAGAGATAAAACGTGAATAAAACTGTACATTGTTACGTATAAGAATTATATTCAGCTGGGCCAATTTTACGAAAACGAACGTCTCAATTCTAGACGCAATTACTTCAACTCGTAGGCTATTCTCCTACTGCGGAGTGCTTCAAAGCACTAAAAAGGCGAAATTATCCATTCTGCAGCACTGCGGTATATCTTAACTAGTATTAGCAGCAGGAAACCGGAACTCACAATCGGAAAGAAATTGCCTTGTACCTAAAGCCAATAAATCCCAAACGATGAGCGTGTCTCGACTTCATTCACCCATCTCATTACCACAATAAAGAAAAAGAAAGAAAATAACAAAAGAGAGGTTTCTCTCCCCTAATATCTTGAATTTCAAAAAAATAGCCCCGAAGACATTACATCCTCACTAAACGCGGTGGAAATATGTTGACGATAAAAAAAACCATTTCATGACCAATTGACGTGTAATTATAAAATTTGATGGGTTGAAACGATCGCAATCCTTTTTGTAAAAATGTATCATAGATCTTCAAGTTTTCCGATATAGACAATAACCTTATATAGCGTCGACTTTGTACCAGGGACAATCCTTCTCTAGCACGCCAAAAGATTTATGGCATCGCCGTTTTGCACCCGCTACGCCAGCACTATACCAGCTCCCTCCATTTCCTATCCTCTCGGTGTATTATATTATATATATAGATATATATACCCGGTGTATATATACACATGATTCTGCTCACCCAATTACTTCTACCTAACCTGCTGCACTTCCATTAAACACATCGACGGCTGAGAATCGGATGGACATTGACTTGTGCGCGAGATTACGATGGAAATTACTTTGACTTCGGTACGAACTTGGTTAAAAAAATTAATCTATTCGATAATTCATGCTCTTACCTTTTCCGAATAATTTTCCAAACTTTTTCCGTCTAGGAACCAGGTGATTTTAGCCGGTGGTCTCGATCCGAAGGTCATACATTTTATGGAGTACTTTCTCTCGGCACTAAGGGGTGCGAGATCGCTGACGAGCATCTGGACGCTCATGGGTGTCACTGAAACGAAAATTTACAACGACGTGAACGAGACGGAAGAAAAAAAGAAAGAAAGAAGAAATACTGATGATAAATTTAACACAGATTTAACCCCACTACGGCACGTGTTTTCTCGCCTCCCTATTACGGACGTTGTGTTAACGAGGGCCATTAACGCCGTTCTAAAATGTTCAAGCTGTATACACCCTACACCATGGTCGCCTTAAACAATATGGTTTCGGAGGTTAAATTTCCATTGTCAAAATTACCACCAAGGTTATAGGGTGATCGCACGATTCATTGAACTTAATTTTTACTTTTAACGTCATTCGTTTTTTGTTTTTTTTCCATCACTTGTTAACCGCCCAGTTTATGTGAGTTACAATGTCAGTTCTTTATTTCTTTTTGTTTCTCTTTTCACTTTTAGTTCGAAAGCACGAAGGACATCGGGAATTCGGAAGAGGATCTGATTCATAACCGTACATGGTTAGTCCTACATAGGATTTAGTTTAGGGGGCGTCTCGACGCTGCTGTATAAGAAGAAGCTTGTGCTCAACAAGTAGCACTCGTAGATCACCACCCTGTCGCACTACCTTGCATCTGCTTGCTTGCTTACCAGGGGGTTATATTCTATCAGGGAAAACGTTTTATAAGGGCTCATTTATGTCCAACGCAAGAAGACGGATCAGTTCATCTGGTGGTCGGAGAATAAGAAGGCGTGTATGTTATACGGTGCAGAAGGGTTCGTAAAAATGAGATGTGAAAATTTTAAAACCGATCACTTTTATTCGTAGAAGAAGGACACCGATAATGAATTGCTTCATTTTGAATATATTCATTTCTCGGTGTGCTGCAGCTCTGCAGCGTTCATTTCTTAGAGCGAAAAGATACCATGAAAAGTGGAAATAAGATTGCCCCGTGGCTGTGCGGAAGAAGCGAGGTATAAGTATAAGGTGCGGCAGGAAGTAAAGGAAAGGAAATAGTAATTCTCTCTATGAATTTCAAATTTGACGTAAAAGTTGAGCCGCTGCACTGCACTTCAGTACCTACTCTACTTTGCTTCTGCTTCCACTGCACACTACCGGTATGCAGTGGCGTATAGAAAAAATAAGAGAAAAAAGGAGAAAATTAAAAAAAAAAAAAAGAAAAAAAAAATGAAGATGAGAACAGCTCCCTTTTATTCTTCCGCGACCATTCGTCCGACTGACTACTCGGTTTATTTTAATGTTCAAGTATCTCGTTAAGCTAAAAGTCTAAAACCTTCTTCTCCACTTGCCCTCCATAGGAATACATGAACATTCAACCTTATTACTCTATTCTCATCCTTCGCTTGCCCAAAAAATAATTCAACTGGAACCGATCAAATTTCTGACAATTTCTTACGTCGAAATTGGGTATTATGTGACGAAGATTTTGGACCGGGACGATATATTTTTGAAACTGAACATTTACTTGGTCACATACCGAAGAGTGTCCAATTCATTTTGGATTTCGTTGACAAATGCTTTTGGTTTCAGCGCAACTAACTAGCACATACATTAGTTATATCGATGCAATCTTGAGTTTAGGTTAAGTGTAGAGGTTCGTAGATGAGCCCCGAGGTCACATGACGAGGTTCCCTCGACAGAGTCTGAGTGGGTACTTGGCTTTCTGCTTTCCGCCCTCTTCTTCAACTGGTTATACCGTAGTTGCTGCAAATGCTGCTGCACCAGCAGTCTCTTATATTTTACATGCGCGCCTTGGAAAACTTTTTTGCACATTGTCTTCCATCAGGTTGCACAATTGGAAGCTTATTTTTATGGTATATACACGAAAGGCATAGGAAACCGTATCATGATGAATCGTTGAATTATACGGAGAACGTTAATTAGAAATTCGAATGTCTTAGTTCTCTTTGTATAAATCAGACCAAGGGTAACAAGCCGCACTGTGTTAGTCGATTTCACCGAGCTGACTCCATTATACAAACCAACTGTCCTCTAATTAGTAAATCTCCATTAGGCGCGCGGATGTTCGCCCCGCTTTACTTGCCTTCTTCTCATCCATCCTTTCTTTACTACCATTTACTCCGATGGGTAATTTTACCGCGAACCGGCCTTCGCTCGATTACCAAACATAAATCGTATCGGATTCTATTTTTTAGCTGTTAAAAAATGATTACCGATCCGATATAGTATACGATCCACGAACGATATTACTCTATTAAGTTTTATGAAAAATAAAGTCGAACGTTTACATCGTTTTATTTTAACTGCTCTCTCCCTTATACAACCAGCTTTCAAGAGGCGAAGAATTTCAGTTTTTTAAACTCTTTGCCACGATTTACGCCTCTCAGCTCAGCAGTTGCCCTCGTTGTGCCCGTTGTGGCGGAATTTCCAACCGCCATCTTTGCTCTTTACTCTCGTTCGCTGCATCTTTCTACGGAATTTAATATCAATCCAGGCGAGGAACTTAGTGCCTGAAGCTCGGAAGTTGTGAGGCTTTCCAACGAACTAAGTGTTGCGTAAAATCAAAGACGGCGTTACAGACAAACTATTTCCGCTTATCATCCATTTTTCTCTAGTTTCTTTTTTTTTCATTCTTCATTTTTCCGAGTCATTATGAAGGGTGTAATTCGTTGAAAGGATCATTTTCGTCGATCGACGATGGAAAACAAAAACCATCGGATTTTTCAAAGTTTCACCATAAACTGCGGTAGGAATTTCGGTTTATCTGAAGGAAACCGGTCGATGGTATTCGAATCTAAAGTGTATGGACGGTGCTATTTCTTGCTAATGACTCGGTATCGGTTTTCCAATTTAGATAAAATCGATCACCAGTTACACAGTTAGTGATATCCGAATCTCAAAGGTTCTGAGACTATAACCCAAAGCTACTCGACTATTCGAATGTCGTATTAATCGATAAAGCTGATAGAAGCGTAGCAGCCTAAACGGTTAACGTATACAGTATCTGACACTCTTACAGTATCTGATACTCTTGACACGGGTAAGAAAATAATGAAATTCCAACTACGAAGATGGCGTCTAGTTATCCATCGATCGATTGGCTATCGCGTATTATCCCCACCATACAAAACCTAACGATATATATTTTACTTACGGTGCATTTCTATGCGAACTGATGCTGAAACCGGTTGGCTTATGTTGTTATTTAAAGCCTGGCAGGTAAATTCAGCGTGTAAATCTGCCCTGGACAGTCTTGAAACGACCAAAGTGTTCCGTCTAAGGGCCGGAAATTCTCCCGGTTCGTCCTTAGAGTCCAGGAGATTTTCTCCTCTCCACCACCGAACCACCGGCTGAGGACGACCTGAAATAAAATAAAATAAAAATATAATATAAAATTAATAAATCGTTAAATTAGAACTGGATGATATTTTGAATCGTTTAATTCTTGCTCGGAGCCGTTACTTTCTCACTTTCCAAAGTTACGTACATGTATATTGTGCACTCTGCATAAGGTTATTGTCGGGTGTTGGCGGGTGTGCAGTAATCGTCGTTGATTGTCGCGTGTCGTTAATATTCAAAGTAATCTCGAAGCTTTAATCCAACCCTCTTTAGCCTCTGGTAGTTCCTTCGAAAATTACCGGCTTTGTACTTAAGTGGACTACCTGACCTACTCAAGACGTTGCGAGAAAACCTTCTGCAGCACCATCTAGAATACATAGGTCCGAAGGACGTACCCTCCTCTAACCACCTACTACGCTGTGCAGAGTTTGGTGCATCGCGCTTGACTCTACTTTTAATAACAGGAGATCACGATTTGATTAATATTTTTTTTTTCTCTTTAGTTCTCTTTACTTCTTTTAATCTATTTTTCTTTCTAGAAAAAGTAACTAGTTTTAACTTTGACGAGCACGGTTACAACCAATTTTCTAGTTTATTTTTTTTTTTACTATTTTTGACTGAAAAAGCTCCTTCTTTTACATCGACTTGGATTATTTTCATTTTTTTTTTTTTTCTCTCTCTCAATAGAAAAAGTTCGCATGGGATCATACATGCCGTGAAAAAATGTCGTTTTTTGAAAGCGGAAAGATTTGATAAAAATACCAAAAAACAGAGAGAAAAAATGGATAATAAATAAAGGAATAAAAATGGTACAAGGGATGGTGTTTAAATTTAGTCGTTAGTTTACATATAGTTATATTACAGTGTTCGATATAGTGGCAATGAATATTGATGCGTTGTACTCTGGGGCGTGCCGACGTTTCTCTTTGCAAAGTACTTTCGAACTGCTCAAATATATATATATAGCATATATAGATACACCTATGTATGTAAATATAATATGCATAGTATTTAATACTTGATTCCCCAGTGCAGTGCGATGCTATTATATTATTGAATAACGATTTTCAACACCTTCGTACAGACGTACTCGCCAAAATAGAAAAATCGTGACGTGATCATTATTTAATCTGCGTTGAAAATATTGAAAATGAAAAAGATATAATTTTTCAACGCAAATGATCGGAAAGTAGAATGCGTTGTTTCAGCGATCACTGAATAGGGGAAAAAAAAAATATTGTAAATTAAATTAAAATTGAATAAACAACTGAAGGAGTAGATGTATATGTATAGTTATATGTATAAATATAAATGAATGAAACGAATACGCCGGTTTTTGTTTTACTTCTTTCTCTTAACGGAGTCTGGGGGTTTTATACGTATAAATGTGGTGCGGTAAAAGCTTTGGTTATAAAAATTGGGTTATATCAGGTTTTATACAACTGGTACCTGCCGCAAAGAAAAATTCGCGAAGAGAAAACATAAGAAGAAGAAGAAAAACCACAGACATAAATGCCGTACATCTTTGTGATTGTTAAATTGAACTCTGCTGTATTATTGAGGGGAAATTTAAAACGAGATGAGCATATTTTTATACATTTACGTACCGGGTTTACAGAAAATCCATATACAACGATACGTCCATATCCGAATGTATAGAATGTATATAAATACTTCGAAAAAAGGAATTGATGAACCTGATCCTTCTTATACTCTGCAAAGGGGTTTACATTTTTTTATATTCAGGTCCGTACAACAAACATTCTCTCACCCCTCGCAGCGATATGCGTTGTAATTAATTTTTTTACCACGTTCGACTGTAGATGTCGATAGAGATATATATTTATCTTCTTCTATATTCATTCGTTTGTTATTAAATGTTTTTTCTTTTTTTTTTCTCTTCAAGTTGAACCTTTGATGATCTTAACTCAGAACAAATTGCAGAATTTTTTTCTTTCATTCATCGATTCAAAAGAATCTCATATTTTAATTTCTATGTATTCAATATTCACGAGCACAGAACCAATTTAAGAAAATAAAACAAAATTATTGATGTAAAAATAAAAATTGTTTCTCGATACTCAAAAATAGACGAAAAATTTACTAAGTCCGAATCTGCGTCTACATTTTATAGTAATAATGGATTGGTTGGTGATAAAAATTCGATTGAATTTTTGTGTTTTCTTCTATCAGTTGTTGTAATTTTCTGTATTGTGAGAGTGTTTTAATTTACTTGAGGTAAGAAAAAAAAAAAAAAGAAAATTTCGGCTTACTGTTTCATCCTTGCGGAGTGAGGTTAAGTAGATCAAAGAATAAAGTAGGTATGTCATTACGGGGTAATACGTGTAAAAGTTAGGGCGAAAAAAAAGTCAAAGCGTGACAAGAAAAACGCTGAGAAAACTAATGGAAAGAAGAAAAGATAAAATTACATGCCCAGGCTACTAAATGATAATATAATGTAATATGTTATGTACATATAAAAATGTCTTCTGCAGTAAAACGAAGAGTAAATTTCGCTAGCCACTAGGAATGACAAATAATATAATAATACCTATACCTACTGCTAACGCGAGTCAACCCATAGCATTAAGTTATTCGGGAGACAAACCCGAAATTTAGAAAGTTCTGTCTTCAGTCTGAGTTCAGTAACTGAATGACGAAAGAAGAAATACGAGAATAAGAGAAAAAAAAAAAATTAGAACAACAAGAAACTAGGGTAGAATATCAATGACGATACGAAGAAGATGAATAACTCATGTGCAATAATTGGATGAAGATATATGAAATTTTTGAGGCAAATTTTTTTTTTTTCGAGAACTATTGCATAATTTTAAGATATTCCAGATTCACACTGTAATGTGTGGGGTGTTTAATTTCTAACGAATTATTTTTTTATTAAAATGAAAATTTTTCTATGTCCGGTGAAGAAAACTTGTGCACGCCTTCAAGTTATCGATGTTTTATGCTACAATTAGTAAGGTTATGAGATAGTTGCGGAAAAACGTAACGATGACTTTTAGAAACAGGGCGTATCAACTAGATTAACTTTTTCCCAGTTTTTTCTTACTTACGATAATTAATTTCCCGAAATTGTCGAATCAAATTAGGCAGTTAACAAAAATACTTGCGACAGACGAATCGGCCTAATATACCTAACAGCCACTGTCCTAATAATCCCCCGAGGAAAACGAAGGAGGTTCCGATTTCTGGGTTTTGTTTGAACAGTGAAAAGGGTGTAGAGTGGATAACGGTTTTTCCCGGTGTTTCCGTTTCCCGCGTATTATACAGGGTGTCTCAGAAAAAAAGGGATATTTTTTGAGGGGTGATAGCCGAGTAAATTGGCGTATATAACATGTGGTCCCCGAAGCACCGTTCCCAAAATATGACCGGTCAAAAAGTTGCGCTTTGCGCCGGAATGTAGGCAGCCTGGGAAACAGCGGGGTTTGAACGTAGCTTATCGCTATTGGCAATGTTATGTTTGTAGTAAAAATTGTAAAAATTCTTAGATTTGGTAAGCGCCATATAATTCGCCTCAACCATGGAGCGATCGAATG
Organism: Athalia cordata; assembly: GCA_963932425.1. Lineage (NCBI taxonomy): Eukaryota > Metazoa > Arthropoda > Insecta > Hymenoptera > Athaliidae > Athalia > Athalia cordata. The sequence continues at coordinate 28,087,882 of OZ010626.1, read as the reverse complement.
TTGCTCCGGTGAAAAGCGTGACTTTTTAACCGGTCATATTTTGGGAACGGTGCTTCAGGGACCACGTGTTGTATACGTGAATTTACTCGGAACGGCCCCTACTATCAGCCCTGAAAAAATTTGCACCTTGTTCCGAGACACCCTTTATATAGACACGTATTACGCATACCTACATGGTTGTCGCGTCGTGGCGGATTGCGCAGGGGCACTCGGGCGGATCTCGACATCCCGTAGGAGATAAAAACCTCCGGAGAAGCTTTTTACTTTTTAATTACTCGAATGCTGTATATATACAGGCATACATATATACCGATATACACATATACTATATATACAGTAATGACTGTGGTAGGTAGAGAGTAAACCCTTCCTCCGTCCCATGATTCGCGTCCGCGTCCCGAAGGAGTCCCAGTCCAGAGATTTCTCTATTTGCATCGTTAGTAACACAATGTATTCAGTCACCTATTGTTGCCGCTAGGTTCGTCGGGCTTTAATGAACGCTACTGCCTTCCTCCCTCCCGCAACACCACGACGACCTCCTCTCCAGATTTATGTACCCATATACCATGTGTATATATATAGTATATATATATTTATATTCTATGTACCATTTACACACAGTACGGAGAACCCTTCGCTTTTCTCTTAAGGGATTATTGAAACCCCGGTCTACGGTACATTCCGCGTAGCCGTTGTTTTCTATCTTTTGTATATCAGCTAATTAACGTACATCGAGACCGTTGGAATAAACGTTAACCATTATGATATTTTATCGCATCCCCACCCTCAATTAAATATAATTTCTATACACATTCGCAACTGATTTCGCATTCATTTTTAGTTGGATACAAAAATGAGCTTTTAAAAGCTGCTCGCTGCATCGCTTTGCGATACAAAATCAATGCGTATAAATTTTTTATCATCTATTTCGAATTATTCAACTCACCCCCTGAGACGAGACATGTCAGTCTCATGACTCCTCCTTCGACGTATGGGCCTGCAACCGTCGGTACCGTTCTCCCATTTTCGTCAAGAATATTTGGCTTGTGAGGTGGAACTGAAAAATAGAAAGAAACGGAAAAAGATCGATTAGTTTTAACGACGTTGCAAAAATCATCTTCACAATTATTAAATTAACGATTTGGTTAACAAAAAAAAAACAAAAAAAAACTCTTTTTCAGTGCGTTAACACGATGGATCAATTTTTACTGTCTGCCCTTGATTTTAACGTCTATTATAACATTGGCGAGCGTGGGACGTGTTAAGAAAACCGCGGCGCGCGTTTCATGTTGCACGGGACACTTTGCGTGACATGGTTTGTTGTTTGATATCAGCTGGGGATCAGTTGGAGGAATGGGATTGTACACTCGGTATAACCAGCTGTTTGCCAAGTTTGTTGAGTTTAGCAAGCTTGTTCGAGATTTCAAATGACGTGTACAACAATTAATCAAACTCGTTCTTCTATACGGTTTACATGATAATATAAATGATAAATTAACATGAACAAATTCGACAATTATTTTAATCGACCATCTTCTTATCAACTGTCCCGCGCTTCTTTACTTCTTATTTGAAGAGAAATTTTTTTTCCTTCTATTACGTCTGGGTCATTACGATGATATTAAACGAGGACAATGAAATATACCACATTTATTTGCAATCGATGACGAATACATATAATTATAAATTATATGATAAACCGAGCCTTCAGCGGCCGCGATATTAATTTTTTTTTGCGATAACATTTTCGGTACACATTCACCTGTATTACTTGAAGTAGAATTTTATGTTCCCGATGGACGCCGTTTGCCGTATTAATTAATCGGAGGATTTAATTTGACTCGTAAAGGACGGGCGGATCCAAGCAACCACTTGTAAATTTAAATAATTTTATATCTCCGTCCCGAAAGGTATAGCTGACCCGAATTTTTATGCCAAGTTAAATTCAATTTTCAACTGCAGCAACGGCAGCAGTCGTAATTTAGATTAACGTAAAAGGTTGACAACATTTTTTCCCTCGTTTTTACTCGCCCTTTTTTTTTCTTTTTGTATGGGTAATTTTTTTTTTTTTTTACTCCCCCCCTATTCTAATACATTTTATTTCATCAACGTCAACTTGTTCGAATTCTGGAACTCGTCGATTTAACTCTTCTTTTTTTTCCGTGGCCATCCGATCAGTTTTTGCTTTTTTTTCCCCCACGATAGAGTTCAAGTTAATTTTTCTTAGCGCCTGTCAATTTTCATCCAATATTTCCGGCTCTTTAATTTTTTTTTTGTCTTCCAAATGTAATATTATTTTGAAAATAAAGTGAAAAGTTTTTGAACGAATATTATAACCATATAATTTTCTGTTTTCATCCCAACCTCCTGAGATTGAAATTTTTTTTTTTGCATTTTCAGATACGGTATCATTATTTACTTAGACAATAAACTTTACCTGATATTACAGCTGTGTCACGCCATACTTAAATTTGGGTAATTTTTGTTTTATTTATCTATTTTTTCTAATACGCACATTTTATTACACAACCTGAAAGAACAAATAATCGTTCATTTTTTGCACGAAGGTCTTCATCATTCGAACTTTCTGACGATGTTAACAACAAATTTTTCTAACTTTTTAAAATATAGGCCAGTGATTACCGGAAATTAATGGAATAGGGTATCTAATGTAGTTTGATGGAAGACTTGGCGTGTTTTTTTTCTTACCGCCCAAATAGTCGTGACTTACAATATTCCGATTTTCAAAAACTCATGAGAATACAGGAAAACTAAAAGAATTAAAAATTTTCTGTGAATCTGGAGATTGATTCGAATGATTTGAGAGGTGCTTTTAATAAAGACTCTGGAAATTGGCAGAAATTGGGTCAAATCGGATTGAAAAATTAATTTTCTCGCTTAAACTTTTGATCGATACGCCTTCTCCATTCTGGGTAACACCCTGCGGATATTCTGGACCCTCGTTAATAAACTTTGGAATTGAAAACCGTTTTATTGTGTTTCATAAATAGATCTGCGGTAATATAATGCCAACCTACTTTTCATTTGGTAACCTCACATTATACTCGTAATATGTGCTTTCCTATTATAAGTATACGTATACAGGTATATAGATATATACATATTGTACAATATACATGGGCAGATATATCCAAGCAGCAAGTTTCTACTTATATTTCCTGGTATAATTCAGCAGCTGGGAATGCCCGTTATTTCGTGGGTAAAGATCGTAATTATGTGGCTCGTTCTTTCTCTCGTTACAACCACTAACTGATCCTACCTTACTCCCCTCATTTCTTCCCATCCTCATTTCCAACCCCATTTCACTCCACCGACACAACCCACGCCTTATGTACATTATATATATCTACATACCTCACCACATATTTTTTACCGTCCAAAACATAGTTATTTAAATATTGCACGGCAGAAAACAAGCTCCACCGAAAACATGGTTTCAAGAACAAGAATTGAAAAAAAAAAAAAAATTACAAAAAAGAAAATGAACAAAAAATATGTCAGAAAAAAAGAATAATACATCGCACAGGATGCGCGAAGGGATTCGCGAAACCATTTTTCTTTTTTTTTTTACTCATTATTTTGCCAACAAAATTTTTTTTCTTCCCTACTCTTCATTACATCACGTGTTACGCCCGGATTATTTTCACGTTAAAAATTGAAAAAAAAAACGTAAAATGAATTTATATAATTCATGACGATAAAAACAATAGAGAATGTGAAGGGTGTTTAAAATGTGGTTTGAGAACCGTTTAGAAGTGCATAATACATTATACATGCTGTTGGGGGTTATTTATTTATTTACTTTTTTTCTTTCTTCTGGAAACCAGAAAAAAATGAAAGACAAAAAGAGAACGGAGAACGAAAAGTAAAAAGAGAAAAAAAAAATTAAATAATTCACGGGCGTTATCGTCTGCGTAATATATATGTATAATATATATGTATATAGATACATATATACATGTATACATAGTATTAACTCAGGGTGTTGGATAGCTGGATGTGGTGGCTGTAATTATTCTCCCAGCTACTACCAGCAAAACCGTGAAAGCGAAAATGATGTACGATGCATAATTTAAACGAGACATGATGAAAAAAATAAAAAAGAAATGAAAAAAACCGAATGGAAATAAAAGATGGGAGAGACAGAGAAAAAAGGCAAAAACAAAAAAAAAAAAAAAATAGCAAACCAAAAGAAAATTGAAATTAAAGGATTGCGAGAATTGGTTAAATTAATCTGAGTCATATTTAAACGAGGCTTAGTCAGCAGCTGAATGAACGAGGGATCGTGAAGTTATATACGTGTATTTTTTATTTCCAAATAAACTCACGACTTTGATTTTTTTTTACTGTTTTCACCCTTCTTTCCTTCATATTTATACGTACGCACGAATATGTACAACATCGATATCAAACTAACGTGTGAAAATTTCAGTCAATTAAACGCTAACAAGGCAGTCTCAAGTTTTTTGATTAAATGTTAATTCACACACACATGTATTCACATACGCGTATAATAAGATTCTGCAAAACCAGCTGGGCGTGCCGCGGAATGATGAGGACTGATTATCTAAGGCATATAATGCAGCTGATGCAGAGGGTAAGAAGCTCGAAAGGCTTGATTAAAAATAATTAAATCCCCCACATGATTTTGCAGGATGTATGTCACATCTACCCTCGCAGATAATTATTACCCTGTTCTCAGTTTTTGACTCCCCGCCCCCTACCCCCTTCTCGCCAATCAAAAAAAAAAAAAAGGAATTTTTTTTTTACGACGAAACACTGAAAAGCTTATTTTCAAAATCAATACGAGATGCGGTATTCCCAGGAAACAAAAAAAGAAGAATAAAAAAAAAAAAAGATAAATAAATATATAAAAATGGAAAAACTGAAATGTAAAGGCTCGTCGGAATTCAAAAAAAAAAAGAAGAAACTTTTCACCGGATAAAAAGGTCGGGGAAACTTGCAAGCGTGGAAAAGCGCGAAGCTTTCATGGCAATCTTTTAAGTGCGTTTAAGTTCGCGGTTTGATTGATCTGCAGTATACCAAGCGTGTACCATATATGGGAAAACAGATTATATACTGTACATACATTACCTACCATTACCAACAAAAGCGGTATAGCAGGTGCTTATAAAATATCTATTCGGGTACCTTTCGATAAAGCGTCTGAAATATACGAGCCGTTCCATGCCGAATTGCCGTTAGAAAAATCTGGGCCTCACACATTAATATTTTATTCGAATAAATTATTCAAGTAATATTAAAAAAATGCATAAACTGTTTTCAGATTGGAAGGAATCCACAAGACATCCGTTTCGAAAGGGGGTGAAAAGAAGAAAATGAGAATGAAAAGAAAAAAGAAAAAGAAAATTTCGAAAAGAAAACGCGCGAGCGAGATTCTCCGAGCTTTTTGTTTTCTTCTCATGAGGATTTGAATATTAAAACGTTCAGAGTCACAGCCAAGGTATAATTTGGCATGGAATGCCCCGTATATATATATACATGTGTATATGCTTACATACACGCACAAAATATTCGCAAAAAGGGAATCAGAGTAGCAAGGGGTATAGTAGATGAATATGTGTGAGGTATATAAATATGGCATATATATGTGTAAATGCACACACATATACGTAAGGAAATGTTGCGAGGGAAAACAGACGGTCGGGAGAGTAAGGGAAGGGGGTGAGAGAATTCTGCGGGGCATATCACCTACTACTGTATATTGTAGGTGTGTGTTTACTTGTAGATGATGCACGGTGTGTATACGGGAACCGCCTGTGCCATGACTTAATGTGGTGGAAAAGTGGTGGAGCGTGCGCCCCGACCCCCGACCCCCAACCCCCAACCCCCAACCCCCAACCCCTAACCCTCAAACCCCCGGCGTTCCTTCTCTCCACGGTTTGTGAACAGTATTCAACGCACTTTAGAAGCTAGAGATATCCCGTGGTATTTTGGTGAAATAACAGGGAAACAGAAAGAGAGAAAAGAAAAAAAAAAGCCTCCGGATAAAATAAACAGGTATTTATATATACATCTTGAATATTTTAAGCACATGTAATATCGGAAGTGGAAGTAAAAATTTTGCACTCGAAATTCATCGGCGACACACCATACCTTGGATTAATTTTCACACGAACTTTCCTTTGTCCAAAAAAGAATATAATATGCAAAACTGTAACCTTGAAAGGTTTTTTTCAAAGCTTTGTCCCTTCGCTTCGCATATTTATGAGACGAAAAAAGTACATTTTTGAGAGATTGATATATTTTTTCTTTTCTGTTTCAAGCACATTCCTCATTTTCATGATCATCCGAATACTCACCTATGACGGTCAATTGGATCCTCGAGTTCCTCGTTGGGCTTTTTGTAAAGTCAACTCTGCACCTGTAATCACCTTCATCCCTTTCCTCGACGTGATCGATGTTCAACGTTGCAGGTTCAGTTACCGTCCGGAACATCGCTCGTTCGTTCAGGTATTCGGTGTCCTTCCAGTGAGGCGCCTGTTCCGAATGTTTCGGTCTCATGTCATAACTGAAACAACGAGAACAACGAAAATATAAATAACCATAATCCTGTTGAAAAGCTTGATCGATAAAAAAAAGAAAAAGCAGAAAAAAAAAAACGTTGAAAAGAATTCAATTCCATTCCTCAAATATTTCCGGCATAATCTTTTTTTTTACACATTTTGTTTTTCCCCGCCATTTCATTTGCCTCGTTTTGGTCAAATAGGGGCGAAAAAAATAAAATGTGTCTCTATAGGTGTTAAAATTGTCACGCTGTCATCGCCAGTACGCATCAGTTCAACACCGGTTTATATATAGATACAAGTTTATGTATATAGGCAACGTTGATATTTAGCGACAGGTGTATTTTGACAATGTTTGCCTGCAGACTGGTAATTGCTTTCCGCTCGTTCGCTCGATCGACATCAGCCCCGATATTAAATTGCCCCGAATAACGACAGCAACTTTTGCCGACGCCGACACGGTACCTACCGGGTGCTTCAACAAATTAACTATCTCTCATCCCGCCCTTTTCTCCCTCGAAATAATTAAAGATGAATGTGTTTTGTTTTACTTTTTTGATTTCTTTCATTTTTTTTTTCTTCTCATTCTTCGGTTTTGATTTACCAACGGATATAACGGCGGTGTCTGGAAAGTTTGAGATCCCTCGGCTGGGCAGTTTTCGAAAAGATATTTCGGACCGCGGTAAAACTAATCGAGTAAAAAGAAAAAAGAACAACCTCACTCGATAACCACTCAATGTCAGTTTCATTGACCCAATGCACATGAATAAGAAATTGTAGGTTATCACCTTGTTATACATCGATGATTGAAATCGAACGGTGTTTGTATCAACAGTTAGAATTTGGCAACATAATATTTGCATAATTTCAACGCTCGGTTCACCCGAACGTGGCCGAATCGGCATTCTTCGGAATCTACAAGCTCGGAATTTCTGGAATTCTGATTGAATAACGCGCGATTGCGATTCGCAATACTACGGCTATGCGAAAACTGCATAGTCGTGCATAGCTACGTAATGTGTTATAGAATGTCTGTCGCGAGTTGTTTTGTAATCTGAGTGCACGTCACGATCGAATGCATAAATAAAACATAGAAATAATTGATCTTGACCTTAAACGGACCGGATGCAGTCAGCTGTTCTAACTGGTATAGTTGATTACCAATCAATTCTTGAGGCAATTATTTCTCTGTAACGAGTTTCTGAATATATTTACGTATTGCACATACGTATGTAGAACGTATCGTGCAAGATGAAATTCTGAGTATAATCCGATGATATAATATTTGTTCTTTTTTTTTCTCCTCTGATCCGCAGAATCAACTGCGTGGATATAAAAAAGAAGAAATATGAGATTGAAACGAATCGGAATCTCATATTACCGGCAGAGTATTTTCTGTACGATTATAATATTAACGCTGATTTTTTTTTTGTAATTCCAATGCTGGAAAAAGAATGAAAAACTTGATATGTACGGGGGGGAAAAAAAATTGAGAGTGTTAATTGAAAATATCGTTTCTACCGAATAAATTCTCTTTTAAAATTTTTCTCTCTATTTTGTACGTATTCGGTAGTACGCGTATATTTGATTTACTAGGTAAACTTCAAAGACAATTATGCAATTATATTAATATCAGAAAATCTAGATATACTCGAAGTAAAATGAACGTACATTAGACCACCTGCACGAAAACTGGAATAAGGTGCAGAGCGCCATTTCATGCAGTAAAATTTTAAGGTCGAGAGGGTCATTAGTCGTCGGATAGTATCGCACATGGTAGAGATTAGGCAAGTTCAAAGGAAAACATAAGCAGCCAACTTCACTTTGCTACATACATATAACGCGTTCGTAATCTATACGATTAATATACAGTTTCAACTCGCCGTCGAAATATACACATGGTATACATATAAATATAGAGTAGCTTGACTAATTCGAATCAATTAACGAAATACGCTATTATCCCCATGGATAATCAATAAATTAATACCCAGTTAATTGGCGTCTGGATCATTACAGTTGATAGAATACACATGAGCCGTGGGCTGTCAATGTATATCTGCGCCGAAATATTTTGCTAATTTTCCAATTTCGTTACCATCCCAGGATTCCGCAAATTTTTCATGATTTTTTTCAAATTTAAATCCTAGATCGCACATCATTTCGGTACCAGCTTTCAACGTATTTTGAATTATTATCATCGACATGACTATGGTGTACGTATAATAGATTTTCAAGTATCCGATTTCCCTTGACCTTTTATCCCTGACCTCTGACCTCTTAGAACCTACCGGAGTATAGTGACCTCGACGTCGATATTATACTTATAGGCATGTATTACCTATTTCGTATTTTCATGTACGAAAAGAATGTGGAACATAAAGTGGGGCAATAGCAGGTTCCATGTATTGGGTAATTTAATTTATTTTCAAATTCTCGCTTTTGATTAAACCGGGCAATTTTAGTACGGTTTCATCCTGGAAATATCGGTCCCAAAAATTGTATAAAAAATCCGAAAAAATTTAATTCTCGGAAAACGTCGCGCGCCAACCCGTCTGTCCGGCGGGATGAAATTTGGAGACATGTTGAAAAAACTTTGGATCCTTCTACGGCGAGCATCTCAAAATCGAGTGAAATAAGCTTCTAGGTGGAGTACCTATACTACTAGTTTGTTAAGTATGATCGTTTGTCAGCAGTGTTACGACTTAGAGCGCGCGTTACGAGATTTGCATATTCATTTAACAGCTGTAGAATATTACGAGAGGTATATAAGGAGGTGGTGGTGGTGTTGTAGCTGCGAAGGTATACCGTCGTCGTGAGTTTGGCCCTGGAATTGGGGATGGGTATGAAAAGCAGCAGTAGTAGTAGCGGCAGTAGTAGGAGACCGACCGACCGAAGTCCCCCTTTTCCTTACTGGTAAGAACTACCGAGGACGTCTGCTGTTAACGACCTAAATTTAAGACGAATTTGCATTTTGACCGTTCTTTGCGCCGAATTTGCTAGTTGATATAGACGAAGTAGAGTGTTGCCCGCACGTCTCGTACGTCCTTAGAAAATAATACCTCTCCAACGGTGTGTCTCTCCCAATGCCAGTCCTCCTGGAACGCCCACCTACGTCTTCTGGTCCCCGTAATTAATTCCCTTAAGGCTAGTGTTTCTATACCTTCTGATTTTCTCAGCGTCTCTATCACGACCACCCGGGTACGAGGTATAGTAAACTTTATACGTATGATAGGTATAGGTGTATTTTATAACCGACACGAGTAACGACAGCAGACGTTCATTTCAGGTATGGTATATAACTACATCAGCAGCTATACACTCCTGTGCGGCCTTCTGCAGCTTCAAATTATGCATTTTCTTGTCACGTTGCCAGATAAGAGCTAACTGAATATTAATGACCGTGTTGTACGTCAGCAAACTAGGCCTCCTGGAGAGCTTCTACACTCATTGCGATCCACCTACTCAGCTTTCACTGCGCCTGCAACGCTCTTCCAACTCATAGCCTCCTATCTCGTCGCTGGAATTTTTCAAATTCAAAATTCAATAGTATTTCGTTTACTATTTTCAATTTAACCAAGCGATTCAAAACCGATTTGATCTGCAAAAATTGTCTCTAATCGTACTCATTTTTTATTCTCACTCTCTCTTCTGATCTGAATTTTATTTGGAACCGATACGGTAGACGTGATTATTATTGAGTGGTACTCAGAGAGTTGCTAAACTTCGTAATTTTTGATAGTATTATCCACATGTTCTTTATTATTTCACGGACAAACCATCCATTAAATTTTAGTCGATACGGCTGAATGTCATTATGTTCGTGAGTAGTAAAAGTGAAAGGCCTCATTATACATATGGGGAACATAATACATGGTTTAGTAATTTTGGGTATGGATTGTGACGGCATATTTACTCGACGTCCTTCACTAACCTATCATATGCCTAGCGTGAAGTTACGGACGTCTTAATCCCACCACCGAAAAGTTGATGAATAACACTCGGTTAGTCGGCCAGAGTTGGAATCAAGTTCATCATCTATCTCGATTGACTGAGGAGATAAACACCCGAGTAACGTAAGACGTAGTAATTTGTCAGCAGTGCAGCTAGAGGAGTCATTCAAGATGTGCGCGTTCTGAAGTGAAGTTCATAAAAAGATATTCGAGTATTGTGTCGATAAAAAAAATTGTTATAGTTCGGTAAACTTAATGAGTGCGACCATGTTACGACACTCGATTATATTGATAGTGATCTGTTTCACCGGTGGAATTATTCGAGTAGGAGATGGTTATAGAATTTTGGGAATATTTCCAGCACCGTCAATCAGCCATCAGATTGTTTTTCGCGCGCTTATGATGGGTCTGAATAAAGCGGGCCACGAGGTTGTCGTGATAACTCCAAACCCGATGAACGATCCAACGTTGAAAAACTACACTGAGATCGATACTTCTTTCACTTACAAAAATTTTAAGGTGAATCATTTTGAAAATCGAGCAAATGGGATTCACTGGATGGAATGGTTCGATGCTGGTTCCGACCTCTTCGCGGGTATGTCTGCTGGAATTCTCGGTTGTCCAGAAGTGCAAAAGTTGCACGCGCCTGACAGTAAAGAAAAGTTTGATCTGGTTATCGTTGAGATGCACTACTGGCCCTCACTTTTTACTTTTGCCCATCGTTTCGACGCGCCTCTGATTGGTGAGATTTAAACATTCGAATAGATTTGCTCCATTTCCAGTGAATTTAATAACGATCATACAAAACCTTGGGAATTTGATATTTATTTCACGCAGGTATATCATCATTGGATGTAACTATGAACGCTCACTATGCAATCGGCAATCCCATAATGTCGTCTGACGTTACGAATTGGGAACTCGACTACATGGTCAGCGGAAAATTGTCTTTTTGGCAGAGATTAGAGGCTTTTATCACCACTTGGACACATCTGTATAGGTTTAGAACTGGTTACATAGACAAACAGCAGGCTTTGGCCGAGAAATATTTTGGCAATGAGATTCCACATGTAACCGAAATCGAAAACAACATCAGCCTCGTTTTGGTTAATTGCCAATTTCCAATCACCTTTGCTCGACCGTATGTGCCGAAAGTCGTCATGATGGGAGGACTCCATCTCGCACAGCAATTTCAGGAGCTACCAAACGTGAGACTTGAACAAATCTTTTAAATATTCGTAATTTCAACTGGCTTTTATTTCGCTCGTAGAATCTTAAAAAAATTTTGGACGATGCCACAGACGGTTTCATTTACATGAGCCTTGGCAGCAACGCTAAAAGTGCCTTATTGTCCAACCAAACATTAGAAGCCATCAAATCCGCGTTTTCAAGGTTACCATACACAGTGTTATGGAAATATGAAGAGGATTTTCTACCAGGCAAACCTGACAATGTTTACACCATGAAGTGGTTTCCACAGCAGGCTGTTCTGGGTATTGATTAATTGATTATTGGAAATCCTAGTTATAGTTTTGAACAATTTGATGGATCTAATGAAATGTGGTTTATCTCACCACAGCGCACCCGAACCTGAAAGTTTTCGTATATCAAGGAGGTCTTCAAAGCACAGAAGAGGCTATCACCAATGCCGTACCTGTGATCGGACTTCCAGTTCTCTCTGATCAAGATTTGAATGTGGACAAAATGGTTGCTTTAGGAACGGGAAAGAAACTGGAAATCACTAAGCTCGACGCTGACGAATTCTTCCAAGCGATCACAACTGTTGCCAGTGATAAAAGGTACCAGGTTCAACGCCCTACCATGATTTTTATCTCGAATCTCATCACTTTATCACCATTTTTAGGTACAAACAAAATATGATCTACACACGTACACTGATGAATGATAAGTCACACGATGCATTAGAAAATGCAATTTGGTGGATGGAGTACGTAATACGTCACAAAGGCGCTCGGCATTTGCATTCAACGACAGCTGATCTTCCATGGTACCAGCGACAAGATATGGATATAGTTGCTTTCATCACTGCCGGACTTGTTTTAATTTTAAATTTAGTCTTAGTTGTTTTATATCAGCTGTTGAAAGTCTTGATATCCCGTAATGTCAAACCAGTGGAGAAAAAGATAAGGAGAAGCAAAAAACTAGATTAATGTTTATTAGCGCAATGATTTTTGTAAATATATAGTCATACTCAAGAGTTTACAACAGTCTTTTAATTGCTTTTAATAGCAAATATTACGCGACAGGTTTCACAAATAGTCATTACGTTGTCGAACAAGAGATTCGATAAAAAGTTGATAGTCTCGAACGACTTTGTCTTATTTTGTTATTATGAAATTTGTGAAGTGATATATCTCTTACTTTTATTCGGCACTCATATTTCTTTTTATTTTTATGAAGGTTAAAGAAATCATTCTAATATCAAATTGGGACAAAGTTGAACTTGACGTATACATATACATACGGTACAGTCGTGATTTATGATCAGTTTGGATTACGTAATTTGTTGATGATACTCTGAGTCTCCAATTACGACGCAGAGACCTTGGCGTCTGCGTGAATGGTTATCAGTAAACGTAATGAGAATTTTAACTGAAAAGCTTGGAGATTCTAAAAAAACGATGTACTGATTGGCCGTAGACAAATTTCGGTATCATTCTATCGGTTGTTAATGTATTTGGAAAAAGTCACTTGATCGCTGATTAAAAGTGTACTTTACAGTCTGCTTTGAAAGACCGATCCTTCAACTTATCATTGGAGTGGAATTACTCCATTGTTTTGCAAATGCCTATTTTCGAGATTATTTGCTAGTCTCTCCATTAACCCCACGTGGGTAGATGTATCCAGGTGACCTAGAAGAGCCGTTACGTAACCAGATTATATTTTATTCATAGTCTATGCGCCGCGCCGCTGTGAAATCTACAAAGTTCACAATATCACTTACAGGATAGTTAGCGCCGCGTTGTATATTTGAAACTAATTAAGACGTACCCTTGAGGTTGTGCGGTATAATTCCAAAATCCTATTCCCCTGAAGCTCAAAATAGAAACGTAACTAACCATGGCAGGTAAACCTGAAAATTTCATCATCCACCATTACTTTTTTTCATTATTTTTTCATCACGCGTCTATTCAACGTGGTAGTAAAACCCGAATTTTTTTTACCTTTTTTTTTCACCTTACTTAATTGAGAGAAGAAACTTTTCAGAATCGGTGATCATAGGTAAAAAGACGTGCAGAATTCAGGTGAGCACTTGATGTATAGAAATCTAGAATCGGAAACTGCTTCCTCAGCGTTTGCCTTCCGCCGCCTTCGGATCAGCTCTTACTTTTCTTGGGTCTCCTCCTTCCTTCCCCCCTACTACAAGCTTTTCCTCTACTTCTCTGTTTTACTTTTCCGTAGGACTCGAGTGAATACTCGAAAGAGCACGTATGCGGAAATAATGAAAGCCAAGAAATCAAGTGGATTTTTTTCCCTCCTTTCTTTGGAAATACGACATTAACGGAATAAAATTATAGGCCGAGCGTGGAGTTGATTTTTTTTTAATCTCATTGATTGATTCATCTCTTTTTCACGTTCTTTATTGAATTAGTTTTTGGTATATTAATTATCACCTTGTGCACACCTGTATAATCTGCTCACAACTCGCTGATTGGACTTAATTGGGATTACGGGGCAATATGTAGAGCGCGAAGTTTGCTCGACCTCCGGGCGTTCAACGCCATTCAGAAATGCATTAATCTTGGTTTAAACGCCAACTCTGAGCAAACTCCGAGTTAGTTCACCTCGTTGCAGGTGCAGGTGATCCTAATACGAAATCCTCAGATTACTTGGAATCCAATTCGATTTCCTTTTTCTTCCTCTTTTTATTGTTATGTGATCATAATCCTCTGCTAAACCTTATACTGTGCGCTTCGATAATCGATCAAGTCACCTCAAAGGAAGACAGGATAATTTTGTCAGGATAACGTGAAGCGAACCCACATGTCCCGTAGCTTTAATTAACTAGAATATAATAATTGCGTCACTCATCACTGACAGCCGTTCCATCATATCACCACATTTACTCTGGCAATAAAAAAAAAACGGTCAGAAAATGTAAAGATCCTTGTCTGGTCATTGATCACCTATGACTACATGTGTTTCAGCTCTCGTTTATTTACAGAAGGTTTGATTGATATAAAACGCCCCGAAATATCCCGCACCTTATTCACGACAATTACGTCGATCGATCATTCAATTTTGTTCTTCCAAATTTTCTGCGCAAAATTTAGGACCACATACCGTGTTTCTAATTCCAATTAGAGGTGAGTTTATAATACCGTTCTCAGAATTATTCCCGAGATGAAATGATCTCACATCAATTACGAAATAATCATCTCACGTGCAAGTGCATGATGTGCCACTTCAGAAGGATATTCGGTAAGAGTTGTGGGGTTGCATCTCAAAGCTGCAGTGTAAGCTGATCATCGAGTTCATCTGGCTTACGATTCCACTTCGTCGAAAGAGGTACTACAAATTAGCGAGTGTTTCAATAGATATTCTGCTGAAGTCCTTTGGTAAATGGATGAATAACTCAAGGATTTGTTGAAATCCAAATCGTAATCACCTGTACAACTTGCAGAGGAGTTTCCCGTTTTTGATTTTTTTTTTAATTCTTCAAATTCATCATCGAAATGTGCGATGATGTTTTTTCAGCATAATTTAATGCTTGAGAATACTTTTCCAGCTAGTCCATCAATTTTTTATCCTTCCTTTTTTTCCAAGCTCCAAGTCTCGTTCACTGGCGATCATATGAACTGGAGAACGATTCAAGACTGACGAAAATTGCTCGAAGTAAAATTCTAACATTCACATTAGATGAAGGGTTGGTCAGTCGACTGGTCAGCAACCACTGACCACCATGATCATAAACTGACTGCCAAGAATGTCACCCAGAGACCTTTGTGGTTGGCGAATAGGATCATTCGTAGGAGAAAGGTAAATGGGATCTTCGCGTTCACTACATTAAACGACCACGCGGAATCATGTCTAGGTTCCGAAGAGAAAAAAGAAAAAGAAACTGAAAAATAAAAAATAAAAAAGGGATGAAAAATCGGCGAACACATTTTCGGGAATCAGTTGCATTGATTTCGGACACCGCTATCGATTCGATCCCGCATTTGATTTGAACTGAAAAATAAAAATCAAAAAAAATTCATTCCGCCATAAAACAATGCCACTTGAATTCAAATTTCTCGGTATTATTTTCTATCTATCGTTATCGCATAGGATATCTATTTCGATAGGCGAACTGATGATGGGGTTTGGCAATTTTCCAGAGTGATTTCGATTCATCGTACAAAACTCGCATCGTAATGGCCCACATCATTATCAGGTGTGTCTATACCACGTACGTTGTAAACCATTAATAAAATATCCCACGTTCGGTTTATATTTTTCGTTTTTCCGTTTTTTTTTGTTCTTTCTTTTTTTTCCCTTTTATTTTACCAATAGTCGAGTCGGGCAATTTATCCATAGTAGGTACCAATCACCGCGATAGTCAGCGAATTGTTATCCATTCTACGAATCGTTTTGTTTTGTTTTTTGATTCTTTCGTTTTTTGTTTCTGTGTTTTTCTCCAACGAATAGTTTCGCGGTACCAGCGGCGCAATTTTTGTCTTTCTCCGAGAGAAAATGAACAATGTGAATTGTAGATACTGAAAAATCTCGACGCAAAAAATATTAAGAAACTGAGGATATTTGAGAAAAATATTTTTGATTTTAATAGCCTGTTTCACCGTTATTTCATATCATTTCATTTTATTTCCTTTTTCTTTTTTTTTTCATCCTTCGTCTTTGTTCTCAATAGATATAGGTAGGACCAGAACTCGGTCAAGGGGTTCGTTTAGCGCGACAAATGGAATAATTTCCTTTTCGTTGACGAGAACAATAGCCAAGGGTGGGCACATTGCTGCTGCTGCTGCTGCTGCAGCAGGAGGCTGGCGACTGAGTGGGAAATCGAGGTGAAGAGTGCCGGGGATGGATGCTGCTGCTACTGCTACTACCGCTATGTACTACGGAAATAAAACGAACGGGGATCTGGTGCTACAGTAAATTACTCCGGGTGAAAACACTTCCGGAGTTTTTTTTCCGCTGCCCCCTTCCCTCTCACCCCTTTCCTCGCCTCTCTTTCGCTCTCCATGTTCTTTCCTCCTTTTATTCTCTCCTTTTCTCTTTTCCGTCTCTCTCTCGCTCTCTCTCTATCCCGAAATAATGGAATTTCGGAGAACCAAATTTTTCCACAAATTCTCTATCGCGCACCCACACAGAGAGACAATGAAGGGTAGAATCGAGCTTGTTATTTTTTATGACGGGAGGTTTTCCTTTTTTTTTTTTTTTGTTTT
Source organism: Athalia cordata (assembly GCA_963932425.1). Lineage (NCBI taxonomy): Eukaryota > Metazoa > Arthropoda > Insecta > Hymenoptera > Athaliidae > Athalia > Athalia cordata. The sequence goes on along the minus strand of OZ010626.1, from coordinate 28,070,974 downwards.
TGTTTCAGTTTTTCCGTGCTTCAGTTACAATTTTTTTATTCTCATATCCTACCGCTCTGACCGTGAGCGTTGTATGATAATTGATCGATCAGACGAGAACATTTTCTCCATGTAGTTGTTGTAAAATTTTTTTTTTTTTTTTTTTCATTTTATGGGTGTCGGTACACGTTCTCATTCGCTCATTCGCAATTTTGTTTTCTTCCCAGTATTTATCCCCCTGAAATGTAGGTACCGAAATTATAATCTTGTTCGAAGACTTTCTGAATAAGTAACACACTTATCTTATACAATGGCGAAGAAAAGAATCGACATTGTCAATTTTTTGTGCTCACTTTTTTTGTTCACTCCTTTTTTCTCTTACTGACGTCTGTCCACTTAGTTTCCGTTTTCATCTTCCACCCTGTCCCATCCACTTTGGCATTTGAATAAGATGAATGTTCTACGGAACGATTGAATCTATGTATACGTGGGTAGGTATAAGCCAATTCTCTTTGTCTTCTAATCTCCATGATATAGATTTTTTTTTTTCCTTATCCCACTTTTATATAAAATGAATTGCTCGGACCATTTTTTTTTCCTCTGCCTTTCCACGTGTATCACGTAGCTGAGGTATTTTTGCTGTAGATATCGACGGTGCCGCAGTTATCTATAAATCTAATCATGGTGAGAAAAATGTAATTTTTTACGACAACGACACTTTGTGGATTATAGTTTTATACCTTATGTGGTGTTGGTAGTAACGACAAGGTATTTCATAATGAAAGCAATGTGTCTTCATTCAGTACGTTGTTTCAGTTGTATACATATAGGTATATTGTGTATATACTGGTTGTATATCGGTGAGGTTGGTAAATATGGTGCGGTACACTACAACGGTTGGATTCTGTGCACCATTATATTTGGGGTAAGGTGATCAAGAATGTCTCGAAATCCGACTGACTAACTTTACCATAAGGGATGCAGAGGCGTTTATACAGGTATATAGTAGGTATGTGAAGAGATATTGTACCTAAGTGTGAAATACATTTATAATACATGGACGAAGGAGCGGTGCATGGTGTGTACGGTAGAATCTCTAGGTAAGGTGTCTGGCCGGGTTATATCCTCTGCAAAGGCAGACGCGAAACAGCCAACCCTATACACACATGGAGACCTATACACCCCAAGTAGCGTTGGTGAGAAAGGGGTAGAGATGAGACAATGGTCTTGTTTCTACAATACCGGTCGTTTGTATCAACTAGCGATTCTCTTGTTTCTGAAACAGGCCTGCAGCACTTCCAGCCGCTTGGTTGGTTCCTTGGCTATGGTGCTTCCTTGCTTGCTTTACTCAGCAGCTACTGTACCTGCATATAACTATACATTATACATACGTGCCTTCTTACGGCGTTCGCCAGGGTATGCTGTATAAGAAGCCCGTTTGTGAAATCCTCGATAGTAACAACGGTGGTGACCGAATGTATCAAAATTTTGCGCTGAATTGTACACAGTTGAACACTTTATCATCCGTTCGAAGCGTTCGTACAAGAAAACAAAAAAACAATATCCTATCGAGCTTTAAAGTGAGTATCGGAAAACGTTGCAACGTTTTTCTTTACATTTCATCCGTCTTCATTCAAGGAATTCAACTCTAAATCATCGGAAAATTCGTTGTCCACTAGTTTTCCGCTGTTGTACATTCGACTCTAAAACTATGCGTCGTACAGACATACAGACGCATAGGGCAGGTCTATTGAACTACTCTGGATTAAATATTTAACCCTCGTTCTGGGGAGCAAGGATAAGTACATATCGTTTAGTACATGTATACATTTCACAATGGGGGAACCAAGGGGATGGATTGTGCGACGTTGCGCTACGGCCAGTCGTCATCTGATAAGCGATAACGAATCGGTAATTCGTGCGACCTTGCGCTAAGGCCTTAAATTCAGGCTGAAAACGTCGCGAATGTATCGATCACATGGTTTTCCAAGAATTGCTTATTTCGTGTGAAATAATCACAACGATACATTAGTTTGTCGGCAAAAAATGTTTTTTCTCCGTTTTTTTTTCCTCAAACAGAAGAAAAGCTTCGGAGTGAGTTGGAATACGTGGGGTCACTTTTCAAATTTTTCATTTCAGATAAAAACCTTTGAAAAGATGGTTTTTGGAGCGATTTAAAGATTGTCCATTTTATCTGGTCAGGAATCGCATCAATCATTCCTGTTGGAGATCGTCCGAAAAGATGGCATTTTCAAACTGTCACACTTAAATTAGTTCGTTTCCGGGTAAAAGTAATAAAAGTTCGTTGATCAGCGAAAGGAACGAAGAGAAAAAAGATACTCAGAATAGGTTTGGTTATCTGTGATGAAATAAAAAGCTGACGAACTGATCGATGTACTCATTATAGTTTCGATCTTGTGACCGCCACAATATTTTCCCTCTTTTTTCTTTTCGACATCTTTGCTGTTGATAATTTTCGGTAGCGTTATGCTTGCAAGCTTTGATGATGGTTCTAGTCACGGCGTTTCATGGCCGCCTTAAATGGCTTGTGGTTTGCGGCTTGCGGTCTCGGCTTTAGCTTTAGCTTTGGCTTCGGCTTTGGCTTCAGCTTCAGCTTTGCAAGTCGGCCGTTCTCGAACATATACGATACATGTATACGTACACCGACCTACATTACCCCTCGAAGAGTAGGCTTCACGACGGATCAGCTACGTGAAGAGATCAATCGGAGATTTTCGTTAGAAAAAAAAAGAGGATAGAGAAAAAAAATATATCCTGCATCCGACGGAATTGACGTCAGAGAATGGCACACGAAAGGGATTGAATTTATCCGAAACTCGACTGGACGTTGAGCTCCCAGGACGATTAGAAGGGCACAAAGTGAGGAACGATCATGCAGAATCATTAAAACCTTGTCAGCTGGATTGATCTTTTATTAAATACACAATTCTCCAAATCTAACGTTTTTTTTTTTCATTCAATACCTCAAGTGTAATCGAAATTCGCGTATAATACTTCAATACGTCTGTAGAAAGTCTGTGAGATTATTTTTCTCCGACATATAATGCAACGATCAATTTTTGGTAAGGTAAACGTAGTTGAAAATCTAAAATCGAACTGTGCGCCGTATTATATCGAGTGTTCTTTCGTCGATGAGAGGAAGAAGTGAACTGCGAGAGCGTTCGCTCAATTCGTTCTCCAATTTTCTGAGGGAGTGCCGGTGGTGGTGAACCAGGAAATTCTGTATATACCGCGAAAGGAAAGGAGAAATAGAAGAAAGAAGACCGCATTTTTGGACGTTCTTCAATTCCCTACGTACGTATATAACGTACGTACCTACTTCACCATCTGCCAGGATATCTGGAGGACCTGATTTAGGAGCATGCGAGAGCGAGCGAACTTATTTATTTTCTTTTTTCTTTTATTATTCTTCTTCCAACTCTAGTTTTCATTCACTTAATCTTCTTCTCGTTATATTCTGGCCAAAAAAAAAAAAAAAAAAAAAAAGAAAGGAGAATAGTCCGAATATATTTTTTCCAGTTAGACATGTGCTGTAATGTCAGAAATAATGAGAAAAAGGAAAGCAGAGGTTGGAAAAAAAAAAATAATAATAATAAATAAAATAAAATAAAACCAACAACAACGTCAGGATAATTCTAATTCCCGCACAAATGAACGTTAACGTCTTGGAGAGGAAATTCCTACAGTGCCAAATCCTATTTACCAAGGCCATCACCTCCTTATTTAACATTTACGCCCAAGAAAGCAGTTTCGTGTTTCCATTTCACTCCCTTTCCTCTTATAAATACCTCACCAGTCTCCATTTTACATCTATACATGTACATACATATATGTATTTGAATATATGTATATACAGACCTACTTACCTGTCGCTGTTTGTCATCATCCGACTATATTATTTAGTTGCCCGAAAGCTGATTGTCCTTTACGAATGAAACATTGCCAAATATACCGTACATTATGCACTACATGCTTACTTCAGAGACAAAAGAATTAAGGAGAAAAATCTTGTTGGTGTCTTATTTGAATTTTTTTTTTATTTCTTCGGTAGGAATTTAATCGAACAACAAAGTTTGTTGCGATATATGTGTACGTGTAATTAATCATCTGGTGTATTATGGGGAAAATTCTTGACTTCCGTTCTATGTAACGTAGAACATGGAATTTACTAATTCAGTTTCTCATCGAAATCGAACGAAATTCATTTGAAGTACCGCTCTTCGGATGTTATTAAATAGGCCTCTCAAATACAACGTAAATGATATAAATCTTGAATATTTTTTCTCCTTGTTCTCTCCGCTCACACTTTATCCTTCCCCTAATTAATCAAACCACGCGACGTACGCGCAGCGTCAAAGTCTCGTAATTGACGGTAGTAGCTGAATAAAGGGGAAGAGAAACTGTAATTGCCTTGGCAATTAATTCCTTCATTGGTTGCCTTAATAATTTCATCACGTTTCGAGTAGGTGACTTATAGGTGTAGGTAATATAGCTTCTGAGTACTACTGTAACCACCACCCAGAGTAAACCAAAATATGAAATATACATCCTACTGCTATAGCTTATTTCAGTTTAGGGCTGAAAGCTCTGTGTGAATGGGAAACCAGAGGGGACAAATATCTCCTTCCATCTCTCTATGGATACGTGAATATGCATATCAGTATGTCCGATTCAGGTCGCTGGTTGAAACGTCAAATTTCTGTGGTAGAAACACACGTGCGGTGAAGTTAAAAAGTCTTCGGTAACAGAAACTTTTGTAAAACGGTTCGAATTCGGCTGAAACTAGAGAAATGGCGTGATATCTTTCTGAAATGGATCAAGCCACTTTGCTCACGTATTTTGACCTCAGGAACACGAATCCTAAGGAATACATCCCATCGAGATATCCTTATTTTTTCACTTTTTGGAGCGATGAATTGGCGATAACTCGATCAATTCTATAGATAGATCAATTTGGCTCGCGGATTCGTGTCCCTGAGGTCAAAATACGTAAGAAAAGCATCACACGATCGATTTCAAAGACTCTCGGATTTGTTGGGTGGCAAGGCCCAAACTTTATGTATAAAAAAAAAGAAAAAAATTCTTCTTTATTTCGATCCACAAAAAATTCTACAACAATCTTTTCGAATATCCACAAGTGTTCGGAAAGAATAGTCAAAAGGAAAAGGTGATTAACTATGGTTTCAGTCTATATTAAGGTTCGCGTATCCCGAGTATTGATATTTTTCGATCAGTTAGCTATTTTTCAACAACATTATTTCCACTTTACCGTGCAGTTTCAGTTTGATAATTGAAACTTTTGAGTTACGCCGTACGTATACGTGCATAACTGCGCAGCTGGGTGAGAGAAAGGGGGCGGGGTGGGAATAGGGGGTGGTAATTATCCTTGAGCATCCCGGAGGCAATAACCATGGTTGGCAACAACCAACGAATTAACGTTGAGCTAGGTTTCTATGTATATATGTATGTATATGGAGCATTAGAATGACGGGTGAAATTTGGCGGGCGGTGGGTTACACAACCGAAGGTTATAGTGGCCTGTATATAAGTAACGCAAACACCAGTAGCAGCAACAGCAGTAGCAACAGCAGCAACCAACCATCTGCCCTCAGTTGCCTCTTAATAAAAGCGAGCCGTAGCTAGTGCGCGACCCTTCTAACGTCTACCCTCCGGCTGCCCTCCACACATCATCTTACAATGCGCCCTAATAAACAGCACGGTTTTGCGAGGGCTGCTTTATGCCCACCCCTATACACACGTACCTATATACCATACCTATACTATATCCCTTTCTCTCTCGTCGTGCAAACTCGGGAGCTGGTTCACGACTATAACCTGTTGACACGCTCCCCTTATTACAACCTCTATCTCATTCAATCAACCCACATGTACACCTCGATTACCAAACAGACACTCACATATTTTTATCCCTGTCTCTTTTACGAGTTGGCCCAACAATTATTATCACCATTGTTGTTAGTACCTGTAAGGTATTTTCTTTCTCTTTTTTTTTCATACCGATTGTTCACGGATTGTTCAGAAATTTAAAAATTTGGTTCAACAATCAATTTCGAAAATTTCTTACCTGTAAATAGGAGTGACGTCATTTTTATACCAAACGACGAGGATCGCGGAATCGTTGTCCTGAGGAGGACTCAGGTCACAGGGCAACACGGCAGTTCCACGAAGAACGGCTCTCACCTGTAGAGGGGGTCCTGAAACAGAAATTGAAAAATTATCAGTCAGATTTCAAGATAGATCAGGTGCTACTGATTTACTTAACTTAATTTAAATGAAAATGGAATGGGCAAGCCCGTTTTTGGAAAATAGGGATTTTTCAAGAAACGAGAAGAGAGATCAGTAAGTTAGTTCGATCATTAATCTAATCGGTTGAATTTTTTAATGTTCATAGATGAGCAAAGAAGTTACGTGAGTTTCGGAACAGCCGAACACGCTAATTTGAACGGTCCAGTCCCAATTCACTAATAAAAAAGACAATCCGGAAACACATGGAATTTTAAGAGACTCCTAATTGTAAGAACAGAAGCTAACCTACTCAGGTTAAGAAACTTCAGTGATTTTCGAATTGAAAAACAATTTTACTTTCTCAATTCTTGAACAAACGATTAGCCCTTCGGGCGCGTTCCGAGTTAGTCTTATAAAAAGAGAAGGAGAAATTGGACCCCGACAATCCTAAACGGTAAAATCTTTTCCGGGATCAGATAAATGGTCAAAGTGTTATCCAAAGTAACGACAATTCACGATCGGGTTATACGGAAGTTGGTTGTGCTACTCGGACGTTAAAGTTGGTGGTTCTCTTGTGACCCGGTTGATCGGATTGAACAGATAGACGATCAGAGTCACGTTTCAAAGGATTTCGAACACCGCAAAACGGTATACAGGTGTATGTATACAGGTATGTGTGTGGTCTGAAGCTCGCAGCTGTCGGTGGTGGTTTCGACCGGTTTTTCATTTCTATAATTTCCTTTCGGTTTATACCACGTTCATATAGTTACATTTCTCCAGGGTTCCTTTTCCAGCAAATGCGGTGGTAGGATAAGAAAAGACAGAAATAGACAACCATCTTTCAACTCGTTCCAAAGACAATTACCGGCTTCACAAAACGGTCAACTTCGTGTCCACAAACCCCTGCTGCAGCAACGACACCCTTAACAATATCAAACTTTACTACAGGGAATGAAAGCTGCGGAAAGACGTATTACCGAAGAACGTGATATTCCAACCAAGAACACTTCGATTCGAAGAAAAATAATCATCGTTTCTTCTCGCGGCATTTAAAATCTTTTCTTTTTTGTTTCTTATTCGCAATCAAGGAGAAGCGATGAAGAAAAAAAGAATAATTATTATCAATGCGCAGGTCAGGTTTGAAAGGGGAACAGAAGTGACGAAATTTGCACCCTCGTGTTAAAATTTGAAAAATAAAAGCCTGCGGTGCGCTGCAGCAAAAATATGCTCGTATAGACGACGTTAAAAGATGGGGGATGGACTGTTTTTATAAGTCAGGTTAGGGTAGGTACTGGAGCAGTTAATCTTCCGGGTGGTTCGGGCAGCCAGAATTTAGTACACGGACTTGAGGAATGGTTTATAAATAAGCGTATATATGTATATACGTACTATATATCGACGATATTATATCTCGACATGGAGATTTTTCAATTTTATTTTCATTCCTTTTTCATATTTTCTGTACTTCCCTCTCATTCCCATATCCAATATACTTTTAGCACTTCCATTCATTCATCTGTACCCAGCAGAATTTTATAGGAAGATATCTGCACCTGTAGAAACTGCAAAAGAAGTGCAGTATAGGGATAAAAGGATCGTCTGTAAGAGACCGAAGATTTAAGCGGTTTCGCAATTTTTTATTTTCTATTTTTATTTTTACCCGCCGGCTATGTACGATCCTATTTTATTTTTCATCGTTGAGTTAGGACGCCCTCAAATTTCTGTTCCACAAGAAAAAACTCAGAAAAACCGATTTCAATATCCGATCAGATTTTATAGGTATATCAATCTCAAGCGTTCGCAAGCTTTTTGCGTATAATTTTTTGAATCATAAAATTAGAAACTGCAGTGGCAATGTGAATATTAAGATTTGCAATAATTCTCCTTTTTTTTTTACAACCCGCTGACGATTGATCAGGATCCGACCAGAGTTTTAATTTTGTAAATTTGTCAACCCCAATTTCTCACGATATTCCAGGCTCCATTTTCCTCACCCAAAATTTTCCTAACCATTTCGGTAGGACAATTTCCTCCCACCACTCGATACATGCCTTACCCTTGCAGTTTTCCCAGGTGAGCACGCGTGTCACGTGCGTTCTATCTAGGATTAAATAAAGGCACGTCCCCAGCGCATATGTATATACATTCCATATACATATACCTTCGCTATGTACGATAATTTCGCACGTACGCCGCATGGTTTGCGCCACATACTATATCCGTAATGCCACGTATATTCGAGGTAAAAAAAAAAAAACCAAAAAAAAAGATGGCGAACGTAAAAAAAATCTTGTTCATGGGGATGCGGTTTTAAGGGTGACGGAATAAAGAAAGAAAGAAAGAAGATATGTGAAAAAAGAGAAAAATATAAGCCGATGTGGGGGCGGACGAGACACCTTAGGTTACAGTCATATGGGAAGTGAAGTGAGGAAAAGGAAAGTTGACGAGGTGGAGGGGGAGAAAAAAAGAGGGTGGAAATACGAGGAGTTTTCATTCGGAGGGCGTTGCGTGGCTCAAATCCTTTGGAGGATTTGAAAAGAGTTACGGGGAAGGAGAAAAGCGGCGGGTAAAGGGAGGGGCGGAATGAAGGGGTGCGAGTATGGGATGGATATCCCCGAGGCGTCGAGAGAAAGGTAAAGGTCCTGTTTTCATAAAGATACCCCGTGGATCCCCGCAAGGATATCCGGACATGAGAGCTTTCTTAACCCCTTTCCTCACCTATCTTCAAGCTAGCTGGTTCTATACTAAAAAAAAAAAGAGAAATATTTTATCCGGCTCCTTTTCTCTTCTCTAGAATATTGTCCTTCTTTATCCCTCCTTACCGTCCGAATCTCACGAACCTGTAAGAGCTATGTATACATGTTACATATAGGTATGTGGTATATCCATATGTATGTATATAGTCGATAAATCGATACCTGAATTCGCGACGGTCTTCAACGGCGTCCCAGCTTTCGATATCCGCGACAAAGAAATATGTATATATAATGTATACATGAACGGAGACTGCCGGAGGATAAGAAGAAAAAGGACGAGGGAAATTGAGAGACACTAGCGAAGCGTTGACGGACGACGAGGTGACCCTTAAATCATAGATGAAAAAAAAAAAAAAAAAAAACAGAAATGGAAAAACGATTGGAAAAGAAAACTATGTGAAGACTTCTGTTCGGCGTTCAAAAAAATAATATTGAAAGACCAATCCCAGGGAATGTCAGAACGAGTCAAGGGATTATTTGATTTTCAAAGTTGATAAAGAAAAAAAAAAATTTCTGCCCGGTCTGTTCATTTCTCTCAATTCGGAGATTGAATTATAATACATCCGGTCTGACGTTACATCAGCTGGGTATTGCAAAATTGATTACGAAACGTTTACAGTTTTCGATAAAAGTCCAATCGATCGTTAACGGCGTACTAATAGTCCGTGATTATTGGGTTGTACTTGAGATGAGAAGCTGCTACCATTTGGTAGTTTATCGCCTCATATTCACACCCTATAATGATGGAATGACTATTGTTACCGCGATGCGGAAATCCGGCGATAAATCTCGAGTGGATAAATATATTATTCAATATTTTTAAGTGCTAAAAAATTGGGAACTTTTTATCGAATCGTTTGGGAGACGTATGGGTGCCTCGAGAGAGTAAGTAGTACAGATCAGCCATCGGTCAGCCGTAATCGTTCGCCGTTTCGGGTTTCTACGCTTTCTGAATGTAATTTTTGGAATTTTGGGTATCGATGTATTTAGATATACGTACAAGGAAATGACACGGCAAGAAAAACTACGTTACATACGGATATCTATACCTATAATGAGGATTAATTTTGTGCATTAACCAAATCCTCTACGGTTAGACCCAGCGAGGGCGTCAGTCCTGACCAGTTTTGTGATACCGTAATAAATCCCTCGCTAATTCTCTTCTCTCTTCCGCGTATATATGGGAGCCAGCACGTATAATTCCGTCGATCGTTATCCCTCCCGTACTAACCTATGTCAGGTTAGTAGGTTTTGGCGAAATGTACTTATGTAGTCTCACTCTGGATCTACATCGTCTCTCTGTACTCCATACCTTTCGTATAGGTATATAACATGGGTATTCGTAATATCCGACTAACCCATCTTTAGAAATTTCCCACGGGCGACGTATCCCCGGCTGAGGTATCTCCGGACATATTTACAAGAGGTAGTATAAACAGCCCATCCCATGAAACAAACACCCTCGCATGTTACACACCTATGTACATTAGGATATCTAGAAAGAAAAAAAAAACAAAAAAAAAAAACGAAACAAAAACCACAAGAAAATTAATGTTGATGAACGTTCATTTTCTTCTTTTTCAACAGTCTATTTAACAAATCTCACCTCTACTTTGAGAATGATGAATGATGAATAAGAAATCAAACAAAAAAGTGTTGATTTACCTTTCTTTTTCTTTCGTTTAACCCAGTTAACATAGTTTATTAACCGTGTAGATGAAGGAGAAATTGGAAAAAAGAAATAGTGTGTTGATAATGTTCTCGCATGTTGATTTTTCGCTGTAATAACAGACGAGTTAACAAACCTACCGACCATTACACGATGCGGAAGTGGTTATCAAATAAAAAGTTGAATAACTATATTGCAGTTGACATTATGTTGGTTTTCTTCGTCAGAAACTTCAGTTGTTCAGAAATACTTGGTTGCGATGAATAAATTTGCAAATTGCTGATTCAACTGTTGTTGCGTAGCCAATATGCAACTGTCACTACCAAGTTCGATATTTGGCGAATACAAAAGAATGAAAGAAAAAACAAAAAACAAAATAGACAGAGACGAGATCGAGACGTCGCGTAGTGGCATCCTAACAGGGGTTAGCGGCTAACTAAAGTTGTACGGCTTCTTGACACTGTCTGACCCGCGGATCATCGGATCATCGGCTTAGCTGTGAGCGAGCTAACTCCGCAGGAGGAGACTAGAGGAACAGGAATTCGAATGGATAGCAGCCCCAGTCCCCCATTTTACATATAACTATAACGCGTGTCCCGTAAGGTACAGGCGGACAACGCATTCGTCGTCTTGTTCGTCGCTGATAAATCTTCCTTAGGATCTCACGAAGCGCCGAAAGAAATAATAAGACTCTATCGTCACCGCCGCGGCGCCTAGAAAAGTAACGAACAGATTCTCCTTTTTTTTTTTCCCCCTCATACTATGGTTTGAGATTCACAAAAGTAGGGCAATAGGATGTTTCGTCTCTTTTTTTTTTTCTTTTCTTTTCTCTTCGAGTGCACCGCCGAACATTATTCGAAAGTATGAATTCAGGTCGAATAAAACTTTACGCCGGCTGCATATCGCTGCAGAAAATTTAGCAATGTTAACAACCCACTGTACGCGGTATATAATATTATATATATATATGTATGTACTTTTGAAAATGGGAGCAGCAAGCGCATAAGAGTTGCACCACTTTAAATGAACGTAGATATTGTGCGGTACCTACATGATTCTCGATTTTCATACAATATGGTAAAGGTAGAACAAGGCAAGTGTATTCGCTATTGTTAAGTTTCTCTTATCAGCTTCTGAACTACAACAAACAAATGACAGAGATATTTTGTAGAGTGGATCTCGCGCTTTTTTTTTTTTTTTTGGGGTCGTCGCGTGTCCCTTGAAGTTGAATATATTGAGAAGCCTCGAAAACCAGGAAACCAGACGGGACTAACTTCGTATCCAGTCGAGTGAAAAAATAAGAACTGTGCAGGAAACTGAGTCGAGAGAAGAGAAAAAAAAACTTTTGTCATTTTATAACTGCATGGGAGAATTTTATTATTCGAACAAAAAAAAAAAACTCGAGTCCTGTGCACCTTTTCTTTGTATTAATTTTTTTTTTTCTATTCAACAGAGTGACTCCAATCTCCCATAGCTACTTGTTATGGGGACGATAGAAGAAACAGTGCTCTTTTCTACTTTCGCGTAATTATTGTAAGAACGGAAAAAAAAAGAATTAAAAATAAGCAGAAGAATAACTAAGGAGGCTAAGAAGTAAGGGAGCAGCAAGACTACGGTGCAGGTGGATTGTGAAAAAGCAAATAAAAATAATCCAATTCCGAGGAAAGGTTAATTATATTCTGGTAATAAAAAGATGGAATCACCGCCCTCCCCCGCCTCTCTTATTCCCGTAACCCCCCTACTCGTTCCTCGGGGCATCCACGCCTCCCCGCATTATCAGATTACATTTATTTTAACCGCGAAGAAGCGAAAAGAAAGCGAAGAAGAAGAGGAAGAAGGATACAAAAAGTAAGGAAGAAAAAACAAAATAAGAAAATATACCTTGTTAAGAAGGTTAGGGACGCAGGGGGGTGGGAGGGAGAGAGGAGGCGGATTCGCATTTACCATAATTTCTTTTTAACCAACACTTTCGGCCTCGGAGTTTCTTTCGCTTCTATACGTTCATATTAGTGTTGCAGAATTCTGCACCGTTAATCCTAACGTAACAAAACTCCTTCAAGTGGGTATAATATTTTAAAAATGTAATAAGAAAAACGTTGCTTTTATTATACCCCTCCCAAATCTTCCGTTTTCCCTTATAAGCTCCAGCTGAACTTTACCCTAATTGATAAACAATTGAAACACCCCTCCCGATTTCCAAGGGTAAAAAAACACAAATTGAAAAAAGAGAAGAAAGAAAAAATTAAGAAGAATGGAAAGTAAAAGTCTCAGACCATAACTGATTTTCGAATACAAGCTGAGATCGCTTTAGGCACAATCGCGAGGCTACGTAATATAGTACCTAATATGCGGTTGTGAAAAAAAACGAAACCTTTCGCCGGAACCGCGGTTGGCTTTTTTTTTCTTTTTATTATTGTCTTATTTCATCTCACCATCCCTTGAAAAAGCAATACGATTTATTAAAACGAGGATATGAGCAAAGGAAAAAGAGCAAACGAGAAAAATGAAAGAAAATAACAATAAAAATTTAAAAAAACAAAAGAAATGCGAAGATTGACGAATCGCGTTGGAGGTGAAGCACCGCGTGGGATGCCGGACGTCGAAGGGATGAAAAAGAAGCGTAGTCTCGAGCACCAATGGATGTGCAGAGCATCGTATCCGCAAAGCATTTTGAATAATAAAACTGTCAAGTTATACTGCAGGGCAAAAGTGTGGGTAGGTATATAAGGTGCGTGCGTGGGCGTGTTGGGTGAGCGAACACCTAATATCTTTTGGGTACTGTAAAGGTTTAGAGGTTTCACAGCTGTGGCTATACGTCAAATAAAAGAAAAGAAAAAAGTCGGAAAAAAGCGAAAAAAGAAAAAGATAGAAGAAGGGTGCTACCCGTTCCTTCTCCAAAACCTACGGAGAACCTCGAAACCATTTCCCGAAATCATTTCAACGTTTTATAGATTTTTATGGTCACCCATATGCAATGGGGAAATCTTTCATTCCAAACTTTTTCCTCGATCCTTTCTACAGCTATAAAATACGAGAATTAATATTGAAATTTTTTTAATATACACACAGTTTTGAGATTCTTTTTTTCTCGGGGACAGTACAGATGTCGAAGTATTTTGAGTCGACCTGTACGTACACCTGAATTAACCTACCCCTGGTATGTGTAATATACATATATGCTATTTGGCTTCTCCTGCTGCCGCATGCACGTTCTGCTCATTCGTCCCTCGCCAAGCCCGAGTTCGTCATAACGCGATTAGCCTGTTGCGATTGACTATATCGCGAGATTACCGAGCCGATTGTTCGTTTTGGGTTTCCCCGTAGTTACCCGGTAGAACCCTGTGGAACCCAGAATCCGGAACCGGGAGCCAGAACCCAGAGACCAAAGCCCAGAGCTGCCCCGACGAGTGCCCAATTATCCGTAGCATGCCTCGAGTCCCGGAGTTTCCGTTCGCTCCTTGCCCCCACTCCCCAACCCACAGAGACTGACAATATCCATCCAACCAGCGAAAAGATTTTACGTCCAATGGATTTGAATATACCTGAATTGAAATCCGAATAAATCAATAGAGAGAAAAATGGAAGTCAACATGATATTTTTTATTACCAGGATAACGAAAAGGAGCTTCCATCTCAAGGACATTCATAACACTGATTTAGTGAAGTTTTTTATTTTTATTTTTTTTTTTTTGCCGTTTTTCTTTATTTTCTTCTAGTCTCAAAGAATGTCCGCTATTCTCATTTTATACCGTGTATAGTGCGATATAATCTATCTGTTTTCTCATCAACTCCGCAGCAAAACTTGGTTATTCGGAACCATTAAACGTGTATATCCCACGAGGACGAAACGAGGGAGCCAAAGGAAGCGCAGCATAGCATCTCGCCTTCCTGCAATAGGATCACGCAGATAGGTAAAAGGAGGTAGAGGAAACGCCAAGAGACAGAAATTTGCATACTATTAGATTCATCAGGGCATGCAGCCAGCCCTGTATACCTATTCGTACAGCTAAAACCACGTCCGAGTCGGTCTTCTCAGCTGGTACAGATTGGCTTTTCTAAAGTGCTTTTCGCCTAGCTAGACCAAAAATCGTACAACGATCTATCTATCTATCTATCTATCCATATAACTATCTATAAGATGAGCTTATATATTCAAGAATTATCTCAGGTAGGAATAATAAACGATGTGAAGCCCGGCAAGGCCCTCAAGAAAATGAGTAATGGTACCTCATCACGGGTTTCAAAAGCACCCAGAGTCTACAATGTACGATGATTTTATCGAGCAAATTATTATATCGGATATTATTATAGCTATGGAGAGAAAATTAGATAGACCGCAAGAAATATAGAACTGGGATATACGCTATACGTTGTCTAGTACGAGGATATATAGCGGGTAGATTACTTCTTCCTCTGAAAATGGAAGAAAAAAAGTAGACGAAAGTAGACGAAAGAGAGAAAGGAAAAGAAAAAAAAAAAAGAACAGAAAAAATTATCTTATAACGAGTTCGCTGGGATTTGTCGTTATTTTACGATATGCCTCTGCACGCTGTGTGCACGAAAAGGTCAAGGATCTCACAATCAGTTTTATCTAGTTTTTAAATTGAAGCAGTTCGAGGGAACTGGAAATATAAGAAAAGAAAAAATCCAAAGGGCCGAACGAGGGACTTGAAAAAACGATAATACGAGTGAGTCCGATAGACTACACATCGAATCGATATTTCAAACGATGGCCGGAAAATACAAAAGAAAAAAAAATGTACACATATATATTTCTGATCGTATTTCAAGCATAAATACCAATATCAAAGATATTCCGCGATTCGATCTCATCATTTATCTTAATCTGAACAAGGGACTTGAAAAATCGATAATGTAGAGTGAGTCTCAAATCAGTGGATCCGTCACTGGCTTATTTCCGACTAAAAGTTGTTTTTTCTACGTTTTATTATTTTCCTCATTTCCTTACACGAAGGAGTGTGTATTCTATTTTTTTTTTTTCTAATTTTTTTCTTCTACCAGTTTTATACAGTACAGCATGAACGAAGCTAGAAAATAAAATCTACCTCTAGTGGTACATTTGAGGGTTAATTTTGCTCAGCTCATATTGCACTGTTGGACGCGTGTTTGGTCATTTCTGGCTCTTTGCTACTACTGCTGGTGCTATCCAGCTGTTCCCTCTGGAATCCCTCTCTCTGGGGTTTCGGCTGTGGATACCGTCGTCTCCTCCGCAAGATTAAAGCGTCGGGTACTAGCCGCTACCACCGTCGCCGCCTCCGCCTCTGCTGCTGCCGTTGCTTCTGTATCGTGGAAACATCAACGACTGAACGAACCACTGCAAGGTATAGTTGGAGGGTAGTGGAAACTTTCGACCGTTTCATATGCACGTTTAAGGGGTAGGTTATACAGTATGCGAGTTGCTTTCTACTGGTCGTACTACTGCAGGATGCAGAGAAATTCGTGTAATTAAGCGCGAGCTTTGCAGTCCCGGTTTTAGTTCACTACACGAATAAACGCGTACATATACCTATGTGTGTGTGTATACACAATATACATTCCTATACATCTCACCCACAGGTATATACGAATGCGCGCAGGCGTCGCGACACCGTCGGGGTGCGGCTTTAAAATACCTCCACGAATTGAGCGAGCTTAACTAGCGCTTTGAACTTTGAAAAAATATATACACATTTGGACGTACGTATACATGCATATGCGTACGTATAAATAAATTCATTAATCGGTCGAGACAAATCACACTCGTGGCACGGTATAAAACGTAAAAAAGACGAAATACGTCGTTGAAGATTGCCGGAGGAAAGGAATAAACGTGGCATGAAGAGGGTAAAAATCAGCATTTTCTCCCGGGAAAGCTTAACGTTGATCGGGCACCGGTAAGCGACGCGTGTCGCATGTTTCCTGAATACAAATGGATTTCCTATCCAAGGAGTTTTACCGAGTTCCAAGTCTCGTGACCGAAGTAAGAGAGGTATAGAATAGAGTCTGAAACGTCGGTTTTTTTTGAGGTGGTTAGGTGGTGGTTTTTAAGATGACGTAGGGTGACAATTCTCCTTTTTTTTTCCTGTCTTCCATCATGAAATAAGAAAATTCACCCTCTAGCTTCTCTCTCTCACTCCTTATTCTTTTCTTCACTCTTCCGATTTCGTAGATCTGGCTAAACGGGGAGGCGTGTCCATCCGACCCAAATGCCGAGAGTATTTTATTTTCTTTACCAGCTTCAACTCTCCGAGGAGTATTATTTTTTTTCTCCTCTTTTACTCTCGTTCTTTTTATTATTATTTTTTGGCATTGCTTGCCGAACGTCAGAATAGCTCATAAAACATACACGTTCCGTATAATTTTATGTGTCTCATTTTCTGTCTACAGATGTGTATAATATTATCGGAGGTTGAGAAAGGAGGGTGGTTTGTGTTCGTGCGTGATCGGTAAAATAGCATATATGTATTCGTATATGACTGTATGTTCAACGTATGTACATATACGTAAAGGATATGCCGTTATTGGGAGATTAACCCGCGGGCGAACTTCCGGCTATGAAGGACTTCAGGGAGGTTAAGGTAGAGAATAGGGGGGAGCGGGAATTTGGAATTCGCATCACGCGATATGAGCTTCGCCCGTTCTAAACAATAACCCTGCCCAGTACGTGACAGCCTTTCCAAAACCCAGAGGGGTATGGTTATGTAATACGCCTCGCATGGCGTCCGAGTTCGCCACCACCCGTCTGGCCACTGCCCAAGAGAAATCATTTTTTATCTTTTTTGTTTCACTTTTATACATTTTATTTTTATTTTTATTACTTTTTTTTTCCTCCTTCTCTCCAGCCCAAAGGATTTTATTACGACCTGCAGATATTATTTTCGTGTCTTCCTCCGACCTTCCAGTGACCACCCCAATCGACCATCCGACCTGATCCTTACTAAGAAGTTCAAATCCTAAATTCAAGGTTTATATACCGAAAGTTATATTTGCAGAAAACTGGCAGTGATTCTTCTGTGTGTTCAAGAGAGTTCGGCATCAAGTTTCCTGTAGGATTCATAACACGGCATAGCGTAACAAATATATTCAAGCGTTAGTTTCAGCATAGCGTACGTGCCCCTTTTAGCCTGAGGTTGGATTCTCGTAGAACTGCATTTCCGCGAAACATACAGAAATGGGTAGGTGAGGGGAAGGAAAGAGAGATGAAAGAGAGAGAGAGAGACAGGGTGAGTTTCCAGTATGAGACTCCTTACTTTGAATCGTAGTAGGTGCCCAAAGCTTTCTGCAACAAACGTCTGAAATGCGAACTCCAACAGCTGCAGGTTGCACTAGCAGTAGCGTAGCTAAAGGTCGAGTCAGCTAATTTAGTTACCTTACACTCCCTTAGTACGGCTAGCAGACTCTAGGTTTCTATACGTGACTGTGCAATGCAGTGCAGTGCAGGCCAGAATTTTCTAGTTCTTACAATTTCTCAGAGTTGAAAGCAAAAAAAAAAAGAACATCATGTCAAGCTTTCAAAATTCTCGTGTACGATGCAATCGTCTGGCCACGAAACCGATGCATGGTTTGGTCTACCAGCTTTTCAGCACTTGGAATTGATCCTTAAACACTGAAGGATTATCAGAGTAAAAACTATCGGTAGTAGGGGGTAGCTGGTTTGCACCGCACAAGGATCAGCGATAGTTTGACTCGATCGCCCAGTGGTCGGTGGTGGCTGGTGCTGCTGGTGCAAGCAGAGAGAGGAGTTGACGACAGTGTTCGGGAATCGATTCCTGCCAGTGTGAACAGCTTCAACCTCCCTCCCTCTTTCCTCTTACCCCAACTCTTGTGGCCATTCGGCCACCCTCTAACGCCCGGTGAACGACCACCGCTATTTTCTCAGCCACTCAACGCTTCTCTAGCAACTCAGAAGAACACGGCCAACCTGCACCAACCACCACTACTGCTATTATTATCTACCCATCCCAGACCAACAGCGCGACCCGACGAGCACCACCAGCTTCCTCCTTTCTACAACTGGCTAAAACCCGAAGTGCAGAATAGAAAGAGAGGGATAGAAGTGTGTGGAGCAAAAGCAGAGTAGTTCCTACTTCTGGAACAGGATTGTAGCGAACCAGCATTTAGCGTACCTCAAGACACACCTTGAGTCTTCCGTCTATATCGACCTTCGTGAGGTGGTGAAAATTTTGAGTCATGAGAATCAAGATCCGAGGTCTTGAACCAGATGCTCGCGGTTATTGATCAGTTATTTAGCTATGGTGATGAAGGGAGAATTACGGGGAGTTTTATGAACTGGCGGTGGTCAATGATCTATGTTTCAGGGTGGTATACAGGGAGGATGTCTCGTCGTTGGATAGTGCAAGAGAATTATGATGGCGCAGGTTTACCATATCGCAGTTTGATAAAGGCTCAGGTATGATTTAGAACCTCGTTTATGCAAAGCTGCAGTAGCACGAGAAACACCGACACTCTGGTATCGTGGCATAATAGTACCAAAGTAATACAATACCTGAGATAATATTCGCACTGGTCGAAGTAGGACGGTATGTTATATAGATCATCTAGTACATTCAGCGTAACCCGACTACTAAGAAACGACAAGCTTGGAAATTGCGATCCATTGCTAATTGCCTGAGTTTGAAATGTAGAGCCTTCCAAGATTTCCGCTCGGCAATTTCTAACTGACAAGTACTTAAACCTGCTAAAACCATTCTCGTTTTGTGAAAGAATAATAAGTCAGTCGTTCGATGGATTGGAACTTGTAGAATTTTACATTTCAGATGCATACCACTGGCAGCTTTTGGAATCAGTTTAATATCTCGCGATTTTTCCGGTATTTCTACCAGCCACTGGAATGAGCATTGTTCGTCTGACTCAAATCTAGCCAACTGAAAATATCCAATAGTAAATCGCCAGATCGACGAAGAAAAGAAGTAGAACAATACGAACAGATTTTTAATTCTTAATCTGGCGTTCTCATCATGAAAAACGAAAAGCAGCTGCTGGTTTCCGTTTGGGGTCCCTGAGCGACGTAGTTGATAGCGATACTTCGATCACTTTGGATGAGAGCATCTCGTCGTACAAACCATGATTGGAAGAAGGAGAAGGAGGAGAAGCAGTTATGGTGTAGGTAGGTACACTCCTCGTCGATGAGAGGGATCTGGAAGTGAACTAGAAGCCACGAGGGATCGACGGTGTTCCTGGAGGGAGGAAGGGGACTTCCATCACTACCACCATCTAGCACTGGCAGCAGCACTGCGGAATCGGAAATGGAATGCCGTCCTGTCCCATTATAATATTCAGCCCGGTATGACAGGATATTAGTACGCAGGTACTTCAGCCCGTGCATTCTCTGGTGTCCCTCTCCTCTCCTCAGCCTTTTTCTCCGCTTTTTTCTTCTTCTCTCTGGGGGGCAAGACGAGAGGATCGAGAATTATTATTTTCCTTTTTACACGACTCCCGATTCCCTGCAGTAGCTTACAGGATTTCAGAAGCCCGGGGAAATTTCCCAGGGCAATCTCGAATCAGGTCACTAAAGTATATCGAGTCCAACAACATCGCACGGGTATCGAACTAGTGTAGAGACTAGCGCAGCTTGAATTTTGGCATTAAAAAAGCAAAAAAAAAAATCACGACTGACTCGAGACTTTCGTACCGTGTGTTACAGGGCATCCTAAAAGTTAGCCTAGTCTTTCTCGCCCGGTTGGAGCTCAGCCAGAATCGGACCGCTGCGATTGTACTGTGGGATGGTGGAAATGACCCCTCTGGCAATAACCTGTCTCAATACTGCTCGGGAATACTACTAACAGGTGTTATCATGCCCTATGAACTTTCGTGCTCGCCTATTTATTTCCTACGGAGTTATCGCCTCTGCCACTACTGACGCCAAAACTAACGGGAAAAATAAATGAACGCAAACTCCTCGACACACATTTTTTTTCTAATCAGAGCTTTTGACTCTCTTCTGCATCAGGATACTAAACCACTGATGTGACTATTATGGTTTCTTTTTTCTTTTCCTCTCCAGTTTTCGCTCACCAGTTGGGACTCTGTGGGTTGGGTGGGCTTCAGTTTAATGGCTCCGTAAAGGCGTGAAACCGTGACGTAGGTCATTGTGGTTGAGTCCAACGGCTGGTAGACAGTCCGGCTTCTGTCCGGGAGCTCTGAACGTGATGTGACTTAAATCCTAAGCTGGAAAGCCAAACGACCAAGCTGGGAACCAGTTCACTCAGCTGTTATTCCCCCTGTTCACTTGACTACAACCTGCACCTTCCGACCCTAATCACCCTTTACTTATACTACGTGAAATCATCACATGTTGGTAGACTGATTCGGGTTATAGTCTGTTGAACGATAAAGTTTTTGCTTAGTACCAATCGCGGACTATCGCGAACACCTATTCGCCAATTTCTAGACCCGAAAATTTGTATTAATCAGGAACTCTAGTGTGCAAAAACCGTACCGTCTAAAGCCTCTACACTATCGTAACTACCGATTAATCGCGGTTCTGAACGTTGGACGTTTAGTAAGACCATTACGATTGTTTTTTGGGGCGCTTAATACGGCGATGGGATTAACGACTTATTGATTTTTCCTTCCAACAATTTTATTACTCGAAAAGCAGACAATTTAAAAATGGAAAATTCAATAAACCAACGCATGAAAATACGCTTGAATTTTTTCATTACAGGTACGTTTACATGTAGCAAACTTAAAATGAATGACAATCTCGTAAAGCAGTTTACTTCCCTCGGAAACAGGATCTCAACTAGTCTGTCCGGGAAACGCACGTTCTGGATACCTTAACAGGGACTCGTAGACATGTCCATAGTACCGTCCGCCTTCCGGTTGCATCGCCAAGTGGTTTCCGTTGGGTGATATTTATTCAGTAGCCCACGAACTGTGCTTTGCAAGCAAACACCGGTTCCAGGTTCTTGGGTGCTGTTCGTAGAGTCTACCAGAAGCAGGATCATGAAAGGGGGGGAAATAAGATAGAAACCGACTGGGAAAACGGGTAAAAGGGAGGAGGGCATAGGGATAGCTGAGAAGGGCGGGCGGAGATCTTGTAGTAGAAATCCTATGAAGGAAGCTTCAGTGATTGAAACCAAGGAACACGCGAGGCGATGAGGAAAAGGAGAAGGAGGAGTAGCTGCTGCGGAGCGGAAGGAGTGGCGAGGGTTGGTTGCTCTGGGTTAGGTACCTACCAGAACCGGAAGGACGTGACAAGGATGGGTTGTCCATTCCCTACTGCCCACTACCCTCTGGCTACGGGGTTTCCCGAGGATTTCCGTTTGTTTTTCAACTACATTCAGTCCCAGATCCCTTCCTACTACCGCAAGGCAGTCTACACAATCCTCGCACCATTCCAGTAGGAATTGCCCTTAGTGCGCGTAGGATATTTCCTTTTTAATGTCCTCAAAATCAGGTGTCTCAAATCATCCGGACGATCAATTTACGCTTATGGATTGATTACGTAGTCAGAAAATTACACTTCACATGAAAGTTATGATTATATTTTTATACATACTAGTGTGGTCCTTAGGAAGGCCATTTTTGAATTTCAATCGCTACCCCCCTCAAACCCTTCCAAATATATTAGAAAAAAATCCTGCCAAGAATTTCAAATTTCGGGTTAATATTAATATTGAGAACTTATACTTACTGTTAGGAGGGTGCTTTTCTTATTCGAAAGGGTTTGAGAGGCTGTAGGGATTAGAATTCAGAAATTACCGTCATGAGGACCACCCTAATACATACAGTTGCTACGATTGACACGTTTCAAATATATGCATCCCCCTTGGTGGGAAATCTACAGGGGTCTTGTTTTTAGAACCGGTGTAAAAAAGAAAAAGGAAGAAAGCTCAACACGATTTTCTCCCTGCTATCAGTCTACTGAACATTGTCGTGTTCGTCGTCTACCCACCCTTTTCGATTCCACCTGCGTTTGATCTCGTATTTTCTCGCTGTAGTATTCGCGTTTAGGTATATCGCGGTTAGAGCTTTCGAGTCAAACTCTAACCCCGTCAGAAACCTCTCGGATTTCTTTCTTCCTTTTTTTTCTGACGTACATAAGACTTCGAGCCCTAGCTGAACTATACGCATACATATAGGGGAGTTTGAACATCTACATAAACCGTATAAAACGACTCGGTAATTCCTGAAAAGTATCCAACGTTTCCAGAATACATTACATGAAAAAAAAAAAAAGAAAAAAAACTTTACCAAAGAACCATGGCATTCTAGGTACTGAATAAAGAGCTATAACAGAACGGTGTGACGACGCAGCTTACACATAATTACGATATACGTTGTTTCGTTTTTTAGTTCCTTTTTTTTTTTCTTCAAATGTTCAGGTCAAAATAGGAGGCACGATACTTTGCGTGTTTAGTTTAGCTGGAATCGCAGTAGCAGCGGCCACGATAGAGACGAGGGACTCGTTGAGCACAGTGCGGACCTGGTGATGCTAAACTCCTTGGTTTTTTATCGCCAGATTATGTAACGTTTCCTTTTTTTTTCATTCTTTTACTTTTTTCTTTTTTTTCTTCTTTTTCTTCTTTTTTTTTTATATACGGTTTACGATCAGAACGCGAATCTCATTTCTTGGCACTGTTGAGGTGTGGTATGGTGTGGAATCGTAAAAACTGTATACAAGCCGCGATCTCAACTGGATTAGACCTCCTGTGAGGGTTAGCGACACGCTTCAACAAATACAGGGGGGGTAAAACCTGAAACTAGTACCGCATCTCTTCTTCTAACCATAGCGTTCTTCATCCCTTTTGTAAGCGTAATTCCAGAATGGAATCCGATCCTTGTGAAACGTGAAAGCTCCGCTTCAATTTGTTGCGCGAATCTATACAACTACGAAAAGAGTGACCCGTTGACCATGTGTTCATACAAAAGAGAACCCGATCGAATTTCAATGTTTTCGATGTCAAAATCAGGTTTCCAATATACCGAGATTACAGAGGACCGAATGTACATACAGTCTGGGAATTAGGTGGTAACAAGTCATCGTTGTGTTATCGAAAGCTTTGATATTATTTCATGAACTATTGATCGAACTCTGAATGGACGGATGAATAGCTGGACAAATTTTGATTGGTATACATATATGATGTATCGATGATTAACGATGTTGTTTTGTCTTCCATTATAATGTGGAGCATAAGCCATCTTCCGAACGATATTAAATCATCTCGGTTGTGTTCAAGTAAGGTCTGAAAAGGCTCTCGAGGGAGTACGGAAATAGGGATAGTAGGGTTACCCTGTGAATCCTGGTAACCCGAGATGTGGGATTTGTCATTTGCATAGGTGTTCGCGGTGGTGTTCCACCAGCTGGGCTTGTGCCGCGGCTTGTTAGCAGATCGCACTGTATTTCTCAGCTGCTGCTGCTGCTGCTAGTGCCGCTAGAGCCGGTCGTTCGGTTTGAACGTGTGGTAGCGTGTTGTAGGTCACTGGTTTCTATCGACGTACTATACTAACTGCAGTACCATGAGCTTATGTTGACATGCACACCCAACGATTGTCCTGTCACGACGACTACGACTGACCGTACAGCGCCAGCTACTGCGATTTCAATCTCTACCCGATTAAACTCTGCACCGTTGGTTCTGATCATCACGTGCTGTAGGACATTAATAAAATCAGTATACGCCCTTCCGACTTCATTCCATAACGGAAACAGTCTACGTAAACGCATGACTTTACGAAAGACTTTAAAAATTTGCTGGATCGTTCAAGAGACTAGACCATGATAAATTCCACAGGGACTCGCTTCGGACATGTTTCAAGTCACAGAGAAAGGTGCTTTACCTTGAAGGGTATATCCGGAGTACTAGCCAGCTATGTTGTCTCCCTTGGGTTACTTATGGAGAGCTAGCTAGCTGGCAACAAATTAATTTAGAAAACGAAGAACACCGGCCGTAAGCTCTCAGAGGTCCTACAGACGAAGGATACATCGTTCCCTAGCGATTCTACGTACCTGGACACCGTATGTGTATACCTAGCCAATATTCACGGACCAACGAATAACGCCGTATGCGACGTATACGCGAGGGTGAAAAGTAACATGCTCCATCGAGTGTGAAACAAGTAAGTTTGCAGGGCCGAACTCCATCTCTCCTGGCTCATGGCCTCCTCCTTCTCCTTTTTCTTCTTCTTCTTATTCTTATTCTTCTTCTTCTTCTGCTTTTCTCACTCCTGAACGGGCTCGAGGAACTTCCAACTTTTAGCAGGGCCAGGGTGCAAAGCCGAGCTTGGAAAGTTCGCACCCTACGAACATCCCCCAAGAAATCCCACGTGCCCTCATAGCAACATCTGCTTTTATCCTTGTATGAAAAACCTTACTTCCTACCTTCCTTCCTGCCCCCTTTCTTTCTTCCGATCTTTCCTTCATTCTCCTCTGCACGATATTAC
Organism: Athalia cordata; assembly: GCA_963932425.1. Taxonomy (NCBI): domain Eukaryota; kingdom Metazoa; phylum Arthropoda; class Insecta; order Hymenoptera; family Athaliidae; genus Athalia; species Athalia cordata. The sequence continues at coordinate 28,045,891 of OZ010626.1, read as the reverse complement.
AAAGTGCAAAAGCACTTGCATATGTGTGTGGTATGTAAAGTTTCTACACAATATCATGCCATATGTTTCATACATATTTAAACATGCCTCGTTGTTTTTCGTCAAGAGTTACAAACAGAAATCAATAATTTCAAGGCCTTGAAGTCGACTACGGTTGAACAATCCTGCACTAATTCCCGTAATGGAATTCGAGAACTATTGGAGATTACGACAAAGTTTTGAGGCAGATGGATGATATTCGCGTGGTCCAGAGAAAAAAATGTTGGTTTTCGTCAAACAACTGACTGTTAATGAGGCACTTGACCCTCGAGCGACGACAACTGCCAGGTTTTCCTAAACAAGAAATAAAAAAAAAAGGAAATAAAAAAGGGTTTACGGACTGTCGAGTCACGAAAAACTCTTGTAAACGTATGTAGGCAAAATTTTCGACGAGTTTTTTTTTTTCTATCTTTTCTTTTTCATGTATCCTTCCGTTCTATTTGTTTGAAAGATAGTATACAACGTATGGGTTGTAGGATAACTCAAGACAAGATCTCGAGGCACGTGGGCAGACGACGTATCGGCGTAGTCTCCAGGGGTTGGTAAGGCGTTTCGTATCCCAAGAGCTGCTCATTAACAACCCTTATTTCATTAGGCGGGAGATCCTCGTAGTCTGGAGACGTATGCGGGTGTCGTAGTGTAGGGTAGTGGTTGTTCAATATCCGAGTATATAGGTACTAGAAAGGTATGGGAAGGGGGTTACTTTCACTCTACGGGAACAGTACCCCAAAAATGTCTGATTTATCCGACGAAACTGCCCGAGTAATTTCCCTCGTTTGTTTCCCTAATTATTTGTTCTCTCCCCCTCACGTATAACATTCAGAAGTGGCTGTGCTCGTGTACGAGAAAATTCGCCGAGCTCCAAAAACGAGGGACGATATTTCGTTATAAATTCCAGACACCACGGCAGAACACAATTTTCAGAAACCGCCCTCTCCCCCATACTTCACTACTGGCAAATCGAGGGGACGATTTTTCACTCCTTTGTTGTACTTTTTTTCTTTTTTTTCTGTTTAACCGGAATGACCTTCACGGCACTTTGAAATAATTACTCGAGTAGGAGTCCAAACATTTTTTTATGCCACCCGTATCTCAAGTGCTGATTCACTGAAATTTGGAAACAGAAATTATCCAGGACGATGCCGAATTACTTTCGGAGACAAAAGAATTCTTTTGATCTGCTGACCGTATGATAATTACATGCTAGTTTTCGCGTTGAAAAAATTTTTGTTGGATAAATTCTTTAATTCGACTGACTCAATAGCTAGGTGTAAAGTTGAAGTGTGTATGTGTGTGTCTCGCAATACTGAGATTACGGTAAACCATTAATCAATAAGAATTGTTTGCTGGTTTGAAAAATGATCATTTTGATAAGTTTGCGCCCTTTCTTCTTTATTCTTGGTTAAAGCAGCTATAGATCGTAGCTTTCAGCGCCCCGTCCGTTCGTCCGTCGAGTAGATAAAGATTCAACATCAATTCAAGTTGTTATCAACCCCTTTACTTTACATCCCTTATCGGGTAGATTTACTTTACTCAGGACGGACTACTCCTCAGGAACCTCCTCAGCTCGGGCTCTGCAGCTACTCTCGTAGACCCTGTAGACCGTAAGGGATTCGCCCAGTTCCTTATCCAAAATCTCTTCTTTAACGGCTATGACCTCCCTATTTCCTCATTCTCTAAGAACAGGACCACCAGACCAGGACCTGGACCACCCACGGGTCGTTGTCTCTGACGGGTGATTCGACCTTATCGTCTCCCTTACGCGCTCCTTTGTGTTCCTCATTTTTTCTTTGCTTTTTTCCTCCTCCCCCGTCCCCCATTTTTTCTTGTTTGTTGTACCCCATTCCCCTATACCATTTTCAAGGTACGCAAACTCCTCAGGAAAACTTTTCGTAAAACTGGCGGAGGACACGTACGGTCTATAAGGCGAGACGTTATTTGGCAAAATCGGTTATCTGTCACACTCCATAAGAATCCCAAATATATCATACGTATGTTTACAGCTATAAGTATTTTTTGTCAATCGCGTAAAGTTTGAAGGCGAGATGAAATTTTGTTGGAAAATTTCTACATCTCACCGTTACTGGAAATTTCAAAAAAATTTCATCGGATATAACTATCGAATTCCACACAGAAGATGGGTAGCGGTTCGCTGAAATTCGTATCGAAGATTTCAGATATCGATATCCCTACTCAACGGGAGGATTTTCGGGCGGGTGAATATACGATTTTGATAAATATGATAGTGCAGGAGGTTAGTTTTCAGTATATTAGATTATTCTGATTGATCGTCCATTTTTCATACATCTAAAGCTCTCATATATGTATGTTTATTGTACACACATATGCATATTATATATTTCCCAATGTCAGTTTCAGATCGATCATTCTTTTTCCCGAAGATCTCATGACCCGTAGAAAGGAGGTTGAAGGGCCAAGGACGAGTAGGTTAAGGATAAGAGTTGAAAGGGTGATAAAACAGCCCACTGTGGAAATATTGACAGCAAGTTCATTGTTTTGGGAAATATTTTTTTTCATCTTTTTTCTTCCCCTTTCAAAGTGTCGTCGTCGTGTCAAAAACTGAGTTGACGGCAATAAGAAATGAAAGCAAAGGGTCTCTCTTCTCTTCCTCTTTAGCTGGTATATACTTTCGGAAAACCTCCGACAAGTCAAGCGGAGGGCTTTGATCGCCGGTTTATTTTTATTTTCGTTTTTTTTTCTCTTTCCTCTTTTCTCTTGTCAAAAAAAAAATCAGAGCACTTCATTGATTTACGCACGGTTTTGATAATCAGCTGAATGAGAAGGTATACGTGTATAGGGAGTTAATTTTTTTTTTGTTTCACATTTTCATTATAGACAGAATCGGAGTACCTACGCCAAAAAAGTATGATATATGTTGATGATCCGGCCACTCCCAAAAGTGACGACCAGAAAAAAAACAAAATAAAAGGGCATAAGACAATAGAAATTTCTGCACGCATGCAGGGTAATCGAATTATCAAAATGGTTTTTTTGATTTTTCAGCACCAATCAGAAATCACTTTGTAGAACCTCACAAGTATCATAAATTGGCAAAGAGAAAAAAAAAAAAACAACAATTTTACAAGCGATCAAAAATTGTTCCTCCTATTCTTCCCCCCCCCCCCCCCCCTTTTCCATGCATCGTTGGAATAAATACACATTGTTTGTGGAAAGTGGGCAGTTAGGCTATAGAGCTTTTAGCACTTACGTTTTCCGATACGACTTTTTCAAGACGTGTCTGTTATTCTCATCCTCATCTCGCACTTCGTGATTACGTTGATACGGGGGAAAAGAAGCGCGTAAATTTATGCCTGTGTAATACTGGGCCGTACATGCATCCTAGTTTGGTGGAGTATTTCAATTTATCAAATGAAAAGAAAAAATTGCTTTTCCGATCGAAAGCTCCGATCAATTAACGGTAAAATTTACCATCTGAAACTTTTCGTTTTCTCCTTCGATATTTGAAAAAAAAATTAGGTATGTATAACATCAGCCAACTCCACACGCCATTTTCAAATATTACGAAATTTTATCTTTCGATAGCAGAACGAACTTGATTATTTATTCAATTTTCCATTCTATTCATTTTATATAATCTATTTTTCTACTTTTAAATAATATTACATTCAATTTTTTGCACTCTCTCATCTTTCTCGGTCCACCATTATAAAATCACAGTCTCCAACTTCTTGAGTGGCATATTATTAAAACAATTGCGTCCATGTATAATACATGTATATTTTTTTATCATCGTACTACCCCAATACGTTTTTGTATTATTATTATTACTATGATTTATTTTTTATTTTATTTTTTTGTAATTTTTTTTTCACATGGCATACTTTTGTGAACAATTTGTTTCCCTCCACCGGCGCATCTATATCTCTACAACGAAACCAAGCTCGTCGTCCACCTTCACGAAACAAGCGAGAGTGCTTTTTATTTTTACTCTTCATTTTTGCTCTTTTCGAGCACCCTGCAACGGACCCCATTCCTCTTTGTTGGTTTCACCCCCCCTCCCCTGCCCTATTTCCGTATCATCGTGCGACTCGTGGCTGGTTGTTGGGGGAGGGAGGGGTGGGAGTGGGGGTGGGTTGAATATATCCACCTAGTAGTATACACGAGGGAGTTACGGGAGGACGGTGTATGAGGGTGGAAAAAGGGGTCCACTGTGTTTCATAAATAGCCTGAAATTTTGATGGGCGCCAACTCCCCCCGCCTCTTTGCCCCCCCCCCTCCATTCTCTATGTATGTGTACATGTATATGTATACGCTCTGAAACTAGCAGTTGGTGCGCTGCACGATGTCCCAACGGTGTGCTACCCTCGGGTGAAGAGGGAGGGTGGGTGGGACTACAGGAACCAGAAACATTTTTCACCAGCGTTTCATAATGCAGGCTCACTCGCTCGCTTGCTACGTTCTATGTACGAGCTTTCTGTTGGGGGTTGGGAAAAGCTTGCAGGGCAAGAGCGGGCAAAGGGCGGAAGGTATGAGAGAGAGAGAGAGATAGAAAGGAGGAGGGGGAGGAGGGAAATCGTTTCGTACTGGACCACAACGAGAGAGAGAGAAAGAAAAAGAGAAAGAGAGAGAAGGAGAGGCACTGTGTAGTAACGTAGCACTGGTAATATCATGGGAAATGGGGGTGGGCGGTGGAGAGGAAAGGGTGGTTTTGGGAGAGCCAAAACAGAGGGTAACCAAGAGTAATGTCACCTCATGGGGTAGGTGTACCGCACGCCCGCGCTCCTCGTTCTGTAGGTTGAAGGTGTGCGTGTATATTTGTGTCCTGCTGCATCCAGCGACCAAACCTACTAAACTTAACCCTTTTATACAAGTTCCATCCCCTAACTCTATGGGCAACTGGACACTGAAAAATAGTACCGGAGTATTCGGCAGAACGTCGCGCAAATTTTAGACGAAACTAGCTTCAAACTAACTGTTTCAAAACTCCCTCTTCTTGATTGATTTGTAAGGGTTGAAATAGGAAACGACCCCGTAAGAATCCGTCGAATAATTCTGATTACCATTCACACTTGATACACATTCATTTTTCTCTTCTACTTTTTTTTTATTCATTATTTCATATGGCCGCAAGCTCGGTTCGTTTTTTCGAATCTACCGGTTACACCGAGGTGGTACCTACCGTGCAAGCTCCGGGCCGTGCCAAACGATTTACTTCATTTCCTTTTTATTATTTCACCGTCACGGATATTCACGTGCACTAAAAACGCGTGTGAGGTAGTGTCGTGATTTTCCTCTCCTTCTATCTTTACATGCACATACTTTCAGTTTCTGCCTCGTCTACTCCACTTTCTTCATAAAACGAGCTTCCGAGCAGTTAACTTCGAGCAATAAGCTTCGCGAAGCTGTTAATTCCGGTGGGCGTAGAATTCCCATCTATTCCTATCCTCATACCTCTTCCCTGTTTCCCACGATCTAACCATTCCCATAATTCGATTTTGTGCGATCGACCAGCCACAGCCCCTGGCCGAAAGATCGGAGTAACTCGATCACCCATAATTCTAGTAATAATTCAAGATCCTGGGACTCTTCCGACTACGAACCGCTTGCTCGCTTCCCATTTCTCTCGAAGTAACAAAAAAAGCAGCGAACCAGGAAAAAAAAATATATAAAAATAAAGAATCTCGTCAATCGGGTGTTTGGCCCGCAGCGATACGGCGCGACTTTTCAGTCATCAAGTGCGGCGAGCTTGCGATGGGGCAAAATCTCGAGAGCTTAAAGCACGGAGCGCTAATTGGACAATATTTTGGCAATATATAGGTATATATACTACGTATATACCTATGTTCAGGAGTTTTTTTTTGGCTTTTTTATAATCGTGGTAAAAAAAAAAAAAAGGAACTCGTTGAGAAGTATGAACGCAAGTTTTTTTTCCTGTATCCTTTTTTTCATTTTTTTTTTTTTTCACCTAACGTATGTGGAACCCGGGCTCGAGGTCCGCCGCAGATTGCCGCGTCGTTTCGCCGTTGAGCTTGCGCGGGGATATATCGGAAGGCCAGAGCCAGAAAGTAGATAAATGCCCGGGCAGGCTTAACTCACACGAAGCTCTCGTAAGCGCCGATATTTAGAGCTTGTTTTTGCCCGGGGCGAATTTTTTTTTTTCCGCTCCTTTTTCCTTCATTTATTTTTTATTTTTTTTAATTTTATTTATTTTCTTTTTTTTTACTCTCTTGTTTCACGGTATTTTCGCACCCGCCCAATTCCGAGCGACGCCTGCTTCAAGCTCAGGACCGTTTCACGATTAACGAAAAATTTTCACCGTCAGAGAATTGTATGAACATACATCAAGATATAGGAGTATTTTTTTTTTTTTTCTCTTTACATGTCGAAGGTCGTTTCGAAAATGATTTTTTTCCGATGGAATTCGCTTTAAAACAGTTGATATATTTCTGCACGGTTTTTCGTTTTGAAAAAGTAAAGAAGGTACCGTTGACGTGTCCAATCAATGAGACGAAGAGAAAATTGATTCCGTCGTCTGAAAGTTGAATCGATTTAATATTTGACAATCTCATCGCGTGCAGCGATGCTGTGTATATATGTATATAATATATGGGTACTATATATCTATACTGCCCGAGGCATGAGGTGTACGAGGGAACAATGAGGTTCGTGGTCCATTCACTGGGGACTCTAGACACTCCGAGAGTCGTCCCGAAAGACGCAGTAGCAGCAGCAGCAGCAGCAGCAGCCGTAGCAGATTCAGCATTGTTCAGAGACGAGAACCACCGACCTTTCTTTGAACCGGGCCCCCGTATACCCTCCGCGATTAATTAGCGAAAAGACCACAGCTGCACTGCTGATGACGAATATAAGGAACTTCCATTCAGAAACCAACACCGTTAACCTGACGACGTCGTATATTTCAAAGCCACACCACGCCATACGGAACCCGAAGAAAAAATAAGTTAACTTCAAGTTAGAGAATTTAAAACTTGGAGAAAAAGTAAAATGCCCGCCCTGCACACGACCAAAATTCAATTTGTCTTCCTATATTTTTATTTAAATCTTCTACTGTGCGTCTCCGAAAGACCTGATTCATTCTGGGAATACTTGATAATAGGAATAATAAAAAAAGAAAAATTACTCTAAACCACCTGCGACAAGCTGATAATTATTTTGATCCTTCGACCTTGAAGGTATCTCGAGTGTAGAATTATTCGAATCATATAAAGTGAATGAGAAATTTGGTCTCCGAAAAAGGAGACAGGATATGATAAAAATAAAAAGGAAGGCGCCGTTGTGCTTATTGAATTAAAAAAAATCCCACCGAACCTGTGTCCGTCCTGAGGGAGGGAGGGGAGAGAAATTGAAGTGAAATGGTTCGAGGGGGTTGAAGGTTAGGTGTGAGGTCAACGCGGTCGAACGCGGTGGCTGTCAAGCCACCCTAATTCCCGCCACGCGGTTAGCCCGCAACAGAACGCAACCCTTTTTGTATACAAAGTCAGCTATACGTGAGAGTTTAAAACCCTTTTTGTTAACAGTGCGGAACTCATGCACGACGATTGTGTATATACGTTAGGCAGGCCAGCCTACCACTAATTTTCCTAATTTCTCTTCGCCACCGCCGACCGACCCCGGAGTCGTTGCCGTCACACTTTTTACACGTCGGTCTATCAAGAGCCGCAAGGGGATATCGTCGCCACGGTCGTAGCTCAGAAAATTCCGAAGAGGTATGAAAAGGACTTGCGAACATCGATCAAAAATCGAAAAAAAAAGTATAACAAATACCGAACGATTATGGTATTCGATTTTCAAACATTTTCATTGAATTGAATTTTTCAATTCATCGAGGTTTTCGGCATTTTTAATAAATGCGGTGAATAAACGGTGATTCTCTAAAAAAATAAATGTGCAGTGCACAGCTTCAGGTTAAATTTGCATAAGTTTATTCATCACCCGTTTTTATGTAAAAGACAAAATAAAATAAACGATCTCGCAACGCCCTAGTGAGTTTTACCTCTGATATAACTATATAGAGTAGCCCGTAACGGAAACATCTCTGTCGACTCGGTATACCGTACAACTTTTTTCTGATTCCGCCAATTGACTTTTCGTTCAGGCGGTATGAGAGAGAAAAGAAAAGAAAAAAAAAAAAAATTAATAACTCTCTTTCTTTCCTCGTTATATATCAAAGAATCTTTCTCTATATATATGCCCGCAGGTTGATTCAGTCGAAGGATTTAGGAATAGTGAAAGTAAAGTTTAGCGAACAAGAAGTCACGTCCACGAACGCCAACCAAATCGACTCGTCACAGCGTCGACGTGAAATCAAAATAGCAATATCAAGGAACAGAAGTTTCTCAGGTCTTTGATATTTTTATCATCTGATATAGCGTCGGTATAAAAATCAGAATATTCTTATATTTTTTCTGTTTTATCCAGTTCCCAGTTTCGTACATACTTTACAATATCATATGAAACGATAGTAAACTATACATACGTATAAAGGTATACAGTATAAACCAGCACGACTATAATAAAACGCGTGGATCGCAAAATATGATAATAAAGTCACCTAACTCAGTAACTCTTCCCCTCGCCCCCCCTCTGCCCCCTGCCCCCTATTTCCCGTTTGCGTTCTTTTTCCCTAAAACGCAACGGTTGGCTACCTACCTACCTACCTACCTACCTACCTACCTACCGACCTACCTATCTACCTACCACTACGAGATATTTAATATCAAAAGCCTGCGCAATATATCAAGAGAGGATTATTTTGCGTTTTGCGATGGTAAGCCCAGCCCACCGAAGCCTGCACGTAGCGAAGTAGAGAAGGAGAAAAGCAGCACGGGGTGTGGGGAGGATGGAAAACCCGCGCGTTTTCGCTTTGCAAGCATTCTCCTCCTCGTTGGCTGGAGCGCACGCCCTTGCCTTACGTCAAATTGGATTCATATTTGGGTAACCCTCAAGCTCCCTAAATTGCTTGAAAATTCTGAAATTTGCCAAAACGATAAGTAGAGAAGCAGAAGAGAATGAGAAATAAAAAGAAGAGAATAGAAAAAAAAAAAGTAAAAAGGAAATGAATGAGAAAAAGAAAAAAACGACAGCAGACGTAAGAAAACGCGAAAACTAAGAAGAGGAGCTCCGATGAGATGAAGGTTAGAAAAACATGAAGGAAAAAAAAGAAAGAGAAAAAAAAACCAAAGAAAAGAGAATAATCTCGTAAAACAGCAGGTGGGCCAGGCGCGCTACCTGCAACCTCGTCTGTTTCTCACCCCGGGACTAACGCGGTATAGAGTAGGTCGTAAATATCGCAGGTTTTCCTCCAGTTTTCGCTCTTCTACAGTGGGTAGTAGGAACAACGAACTTCCGTACATAATGCCCTTGGAAACAAGGAGCTTTTACTGCAGGTGTAATGACAATAATAATTATAATAACCGCGACAATAATGATAATGACAATAACCTTCACTCTTGACTATTTCGACGATACTGTTTTTTTTTAATTTGGCATATGATAAATTTAAAGTTCGGTAGATTATGTTGCCTCCGTGGTAACAAAAAATTAATAAAAACAAAAAAAAAAAAAGAAAATAAGTTAATCAAAAAAATTACACGGATGATGGATTTCTATTTCTGAAAATTCACATTTTTTCCCGTTCCAAGTTTTTCAAAATTTTTTTTTTTTGTTCACTCTTCCGTTTCTTGTTTTTTTTTGATAACTTTATCGCGCATGCCACTATACGCGCGCGATTCCTCAGAGATTCATGTATAATATATTATTTGACAATTGTTTACCGGATGTGTATCGTGGCAGGGGAGGTTTGGGTTTTGGAGAGTAAAGCTTAGAGTAAACAAACGCGTTTTCTCTAAACGGCTCTGAACGGCTAAATTCACAATAATAATTCCTGAGCCTTCTACACACGCGCAGTAGCGATATATATGTTTATTGTATGTACATACGTACAACAGTTGCCTGTACCATAAAGGTTCGAGAGGTCTCGCAAATATTATGCGAAATCCGGAAGCTCGAGGCACTGCGTATAAGGAGATCGGATGAAACATGAAAATTTAACCCGCAAATACCAACGTCTCTAGCTCCAGCTCTAAAACATCCGTATTTATCCACCGATCCTACCCCTGCATGTATAACTATAATTTGTTTTTAACGCTTTCGAAATTTCTCAAAAAAAAAAAAAAAGATACACAACAAATTCCTGAATAATCTAACTTCATATTGACAAACTATAAAAAATATCTTAGCAAATTAATAAATTTCAATGAAATTTTTTCCATCTATTTTATTTATTTATTTTTCATTCTTGCATCCGAATCCTTCATACCCCTTTCTTTCGTTCTTTCCCCGCATAAAATAGTTTAGCGTAAAGTAAAAGTGGAATGCGTAAGTTTCAGGGTTCGGGGGTGAGGAGTTGGGGAGGATGCTAATAGTCAAAGTATTCCCAACGATCAAATTATTATTTATAAACGTTAAGGGAAAAAGAGGAGGTAAACTCGAACATGAGGAGAAGAGAAGAACTTGATGGGGAATGGCGGGTAAGAGAACGGTGGGAAAGGAGGGCTAGGGGGGTGAGGGTCGAGGAGGGGTAGGACTTTGGCACAAGTCGGTGAATTAAATGGCGAACAAGTTATGAAGCGATCCGCAGGCACCAACCAACTAACCCACGGGGGAAATGATTAAAGCGCGCGAATTTGTACTTTGCACGGAGTGAATTATTAACAGGCTGATTAATACAAGATTGTAATTGGCCCCGGAGATTCGGAGCTTTCTTACCTTGCGTTCGCTGACGCAGTGGGGGTTTTACGGGAAATTGGGGGAAGGGGGGAGCGAGGGGTTGATTAAAAATTAAAAGTCCCTTTTTCTTCTCCCTCTTTTCATTCTCTCTAACTCTTCTTTCTCTCTTTCTCTCTAGCCGACTTTCTGTTTTGCCATCCCTGCTGTACGTACACGCGGTGTACAGCTCGCGAAATTCTGTCCTGGTGATAAATTTTCACCCTTCGTTAGGCGTGTATTCGAAAATGAATGTTCTGATTTATTTTTACTTCTGATCATGTCGAGGTGAATTTAATCAAAATGCCTTCGAATCCGTTCACTTGTTATACCTATAACCTTCGAGTCTAAAACAGGAATTGGTATTCATAATCCATGGAGTAATAAGATTCTCCGAAATATCCTCGAAGAATACTCGTGCCTGAATCCCCCTCACTTATTTTTTTTTTTTTTCATCATAAGATACCAAAACACAGAAAACAGAAACGAGGGTGCGGAAGGAAAGGGAAATTAGGACGACGTACATGATATCGAATTTGATACACAAATTCGATCAGTCGAGTGAATGGAGAAATAATAAAGTAGACTAGAGAGGTGGGGGAGGAAAGAAAAATATCCAAGGTGAATGGGGGTTGTTTTTACCCCTTTCGGTAAGTTCAAGACTCGGTGAAATGAGGCTATAAAGTATTACGGGGGAAACAGAGGGGAGGTAGGGAGAAAAAAAGGGAATAAAGGGTTATAACAGGCGCGGGAGGAAGGTTGAGTTTTGTGCAAGTGACGAGCAGCTTCCTTTGTTATACCGATGTAAAATCACGACATTGCGCACGCGTGTTTTTATACAGGATGATGTAGATATAAATATATATATATATACAAGTAGAACATTCAGCTTTTGGGATTGAGACACACGCTAACGGCAACATCGCCTTGCTTTGTTGGTCCTCGTTCTCCTCGTTTTCTTCTTCCTCAAATGTCCTTGTTTCGCGAATCTAATTCGCCACGGGGTTAAAGAACCTTTCCAGAGAACGCAATCAGCGCGCCACCCCCGCGCCTTTATATATACTTCTGTGCCATACCCGCGACTCCCCCTTTTCCTTTTTCCTTTTTCCTCCTTCCTCCCTTTCTCTAGCTCAAACTCTTTAGAAGGAAAGAGAAAAGATAAACGAGGAACGAGAAACACCGCGCGTGATTAGCGCCACCGTGATTGCGAAACGTGGTTATAAAATAAAGAAATAAATTGAAAAAAAGGAAAGAAAAATCTACGCCAAAAAAACCGACTAGGAATTTTTGTTGCACACGGTCAAAATTTGAACAAAATTTGAACAAGGGTAGTAACATCATTCGCGTACAGTCAAATTAGAAAACCATCAAGAAAAAACAAAGACTTCCCATTCCATACGTAGACAACGTAAATCATCGGTGTTTCCGTTTGTATCTAATAAATTCAGATTGCATCGAAGACCGAAATTAATCGTGGAACGAAAACTGCAACATTTTCAAATCTGAAGATGAGAAAAAAAACACAGATGGAAAATAAGAGAAAAAAAGAATGTTGTCGGGTGGATTTTTAAATCGCAATGTTAATTAAGGCCGGATGAGGATCGAGGGGTTGTGTTGCTGCGACGACTTCTATCGGTGTTGAATGTTGTCGGGTTGGGTGCGTTTTGGGGGGCTGAATGTTGGGGGTGGTGGTTGACTACGTTTTGCCTTTGCCCGGCGTGCCTGGTGCCTGCAATGCATGGCGGGTTCGAGAGACATCGCTAAATTCTTAATTACTGCGCAAATGAGTTTTGCAACCTTCATGAGGGGTAGAAGTGGGAAGAGTAGGGAGGAGGAAGAGGAGGAGCCAGTGGTACCTGATGGTGTAGCAGCACAGAATTTGAAAATGTGAAACCCCGCGACCACGACTGTACGCGATAATATAACAGCTGGGAGGATTTTATACGCGCGGTCGCAGAGTCAGTTCACGGTAGATAAACGCCACTGCGCGTGGGTGCTTTAATTCGTTATAAAGGTGGAATGAGATATTTAATCCCTACATACATATGGGGGGCATTCTTGAAAAACATCACGTGTACGATTCGACGTCGGAAAGTGTTTTGTGATGTCTTTCCAACTGAACGGAAACTCTGAAAGTTCTCAATTAAAATAAGCCAGATTTTAGAAATTTCATCAATTCCAACTAAATCGGTTTGAAAAAAAAAAAAAAAGAATCGCTCGTTACTTTTCATTCGATATACGAATAATTTAATATCTAAAAATATCTCATAATTACAAATTCCGCGCATTACCGTACGTTGTATGTACCTAGCTTACACGTATACCGCAATTATTACGGAAATTAAATATCTTCTAGGATCCATCGCACACGCGGAAGTTCCGCATAGTTTTCCGCAGCATAATGTACGGGAGACCGCATGTTTACGGGAAGAAATCGGAAGAATTTCCGGTCGTATGTCATGATATTTTACGGTCACAACCCCTGCGCGGGGTCGGGTCAAAACTACATGGTAAATATTAAATTATATACATATGTATATGTGTATTATATGTATACAGGTACAAAGTGTATCGTATATATTAGAGTTTTAATCTTTGAAAATTTTATCATACCCGCCATTTGAGCCGGCGCTATGTTGGTTGCTGTTAACACGCGGCAAAGCCAACCCCAAACTCCATGGTGCACGGTTTGTAGAACACGTAGATATACAGAAAACTATGCGAGAGAAGTGGCAAAGTATAGCGAAGCTTCACCGCGGTGTTGGTCCCGCACGCGGGGGTTATAGTGTTCTGATTATCACAAATTCTTGGCATACCCGACCCAGCCAAGCCAGGCCAAAACCTTCGGTAGAACGAAGGTGTGTAGCACAAAGTGTTTCGCAACATATACGATCTACATGTACACATATACATATATATTTGTGACGTGCATGTAGGTTGTATCTTCGTACCTCGAACCGAAAGCAGCTATTATTACTATTATCATTTTCATTCTCATCGTCGTCGCCATCATCATCATCATCTGGGCGATGCGGAAATTCGTGCATGCTTTATTGTAACACGGGACGAGGAGAGAAGGATCGAGAAGGGGGCCACCAGAGTTCCAAGCATTTTCGAACATCTTATACGAATATACGCTAGCCTCAAAGCCAAATTGTTTGAAAATTTGAGATCCATGGAATTCAGAAATAAATTTCATTACCTCTTCGCATATATTCAGGTCAATATAGGTACGCCTTATACTCGCCTTCCTCGAGGGCAATTTCGCGATTCTCTGATCATTTTTTATTTATTTATTTTTTCTTTTCGTTAAACTATACATAATTGAATCAAAATTAGCACACCCCATTGACTGATTCTTCTTCTTATTCTTCTTCATCTTTTTTTTTTAACCCCGGCAATTTTGTTCGCGATTAACGGAGAAAATTGCCCGCAATTATTGTACGATTTGTGACGATGAGCAAAAAAAAACTAAAGAAAAAAAAAATAAATAACTGATAATAATAATAGTAATAAAGATTAAATTGTGCGCGATTTGAACTCCGTTCGACTAACTAATTACATTCCTCGGAGACTATTATCTCGTGAAACAATTCATCTGCATTATAAAATCGATTTAAATCATGTAATCAAAATATTTTCTGACTGATTGATGGTAACTAACTCTCGTGTAAAAACCTCGTCTGAGAATTTCATTCTAATTTGAAAGTTTAATAGCTGAGAAAAACTATTGGCTATTTGTTCCATCAGTTTCAGATAATTTGGTTATTTTCGATGGTTTTTGGTGTTCCGCGAAATAGACGATTCGCCTTCTTCTTGGGTTATTTATGTACAGGTCTTCTGGTCGATTAAAGAACAGTACACAGTGGATAGTTAGGAAATACTTCGAATACATTACTATAAGGTATAGTTCGAATAGGTTTAGCATCGTGGCATTAGCTATGCTAATTCCGCAAAGACGTAAAATCAACGACTTAACTCCTCCCAAAGTCTCATTTTATTTGCATCGAGGTCACATCGATCGTAAAGTCTAGACTACGTAGCGACTTGAAAGAATCAAAGGAATTTTAACAAAACATCAAATTTTAGCCTATTAACAACGTACGATGTTCAACAATCTAATCCGCGCGACGATCAGGAGATATAATAAGATCACATAGATCGCAATCTTCACGTTATTGCATGTTACTGTAATGTACCGGCCTCCGAAGTATCAACACGTAACATTTTCCCGTCTTTTAAAACCAAGTGTATAATAAAAGACTTAAAAATTTCATCGAAAAATTTAAGTTATTACCCTTCAGGTTTGACCGCCTTAAAGTCCTCTTCCCACGTTAAATTGAAACTGTTGTCCATGAGACCGAAGGACATAGTATAAAAATCGGCGTCAGAAAGCCACTGAACACTATAATGCACGAATGATCCTTTTTCTTCTCTTTTGGATTTTTTTATCTATCGAAAAGAATTTGGCTGGCAAGTTTGGCAGAAAGAAAAAAGTTGAAGTCGACTAGAAAGTACGACTTTTTCCTTCTTCCTCTACTTTTCTTTTTCGCTTTATTTTCTACATTTCAGCGCGTCGTGAGCTAAGTTTTTGGCTTCGAATTTGATACACTTATCTTCAAGGCGCACATTTTCCTCGTGTATGAATATAGGTATACACACAAAGCGATGATATTCCTGGCATTACACATTAGGAATTTTTTTTTTTATGTTTTGAAAGACGTTGGAATACGAAAGCTCGCTCAGATTTTAATTTCATTTTTCTCTCCGTTTCTTTCTGTTGTTCCTCAGCCAGACTTACCTAATTCTGAGCTTTTCGGTTCAACGCTTGACGGAATATGACGATCGGTTTCGAATGACGTTGAATTTTCTGCACGATTAAACCCGTTCAGTAAGATGGAATACCTATTTTAATATACATGTAATATACCTATATTCGATAGAAATCGGATTTCGACGTTAGAATTAAGATGTAGGTAGAGGTATTCATATTTGATTTGAAAAAAAAAGGGTAGAATCAAATAAGTAAAGGTGCATAAAAATATAAAAATAGATAAAGTAGAATAAATTTTTTTTTTTTTAAATTAGAATAAGAAAAAAAGTAGCTTATTGTTAGCTATTTCCTTTCGCCGGTAAAATATATTCCATGTACACATTATACAGCCAAGTATGATGTAAATACATAAGTATTTATATCTGATGTTTAAAATAAAAAAGCTGTGTAGATAATGAGAGGAAGAAGGAACGGGAAGTAAGAGATAGGGGATGGATGAATGGATGGTTGGATAGATGGATAGATAGAAAGATATAAAAAGCTTGAAAACGCTTGAAAAAGCGGTGTGTATATACGTATGTATAACGCGACTGATCCAATGAAAGTTCAACGTAAAAAAGCCTCATTAAAAGTTTTCACAGTGCGGATGGCCTCGTTTAAACCTGGTACTCCACCGTTTGTCGCCCAAACAAGAGATGAGCGCAAACACAAACTGGCTTTTATAGGACAAAATAGAAGCTCATGATATTCCCTCAATGGCGTTTCTATTATTGAAAAAAAAAACAATATAGGTATATGGGACACTACCCGCCGAATCATCGAGCCCATCACCCTCACCATACACCATTTTGTCGGTCCTTCCTTTGTTCGTATTTCTTTTTTTTTTCTTTGTTTTCTGACGATACAATAGCATCGTAAAAAACTAAAAAATAGATTTTCTTTTCATTTCTTCAAACGTTTTTTACTTTGAAAAAAATCTTTATTTTCCGGAGTGCAATGAATTATGTTCGTGTGTTGAAGTTTTTGGTTTCTCAACCATTTTACTGGAATGATTTCTGAGAAAAAAAAATGAAAAAAAAAAAGTAAGTTCAAACGTGAGGAATTCAAATATATGTTTCAACGTATTTGGGGATCCGAGTTCTCAGATGTAATGTAAAAATTGAGCTTTCCACGAATTCCTTTCTCTCTTTTACGCTGCCTATAGAATGAGACATCTTACCTCATTCTTTTCTTTCGTGATATTTTTTTATATTTTTTTTCTTTCTATTTCATTTTATTTTATTTTTTCTTTCGAATCAATCAAACGAGTGTTATAACGGATCGTTGAATTCAGACAAGTAGAAGCGACCTCACACATTCATGTGGCATGGGGTGTACCTTTTACTGTCACTCAAAATAAAATAAGATTCGAAAAAAAGGAGTACCACAACTCTGTCAAAATTTTTCGAAAATGTTTTCGTGCACGACTTTTTCATAAACTTACTCACCAAAATCAGCAACCATCACATTACGGTTCATCCAAACTCATAATGAAGCAGATGAGAGAAAAAAACTCACCTGAAACATAAGAACAAAATCATATGTAAAATTTTTTTGTTTTCACGGATGTATAAAATTGATATGGAACAGGTATGTATATCCGGTCGGCAAAAAAATGACCTAGATTTGCAGAAAATGTGACAAATTGCACCCCATTGAGGTTGTTTTTCATTTTTACATTCTTATTTTTCTACTACACAATTTTTGTTTCGTTTTATTTTATTTTATTTCTCTTATTTTATCGCGTGCGAAGGAACCGCTCTAGAATATTCTATACGGTGGCGCGCTATGTGACGTGAGACTCCAAGTTATAGAATATTCTTGTAGACTACCCTTATAGAAAAAGTATAGACGAACGAAGGGTCTTTATGTGGATCACTAGATCCAAAAGCTTGTATATAGTAAATATGTATATGCGATACATATTGTATATATGTATGTAGTATATCCACATATAAGGTAATAAAATATCGGCAGCACGAATGCCCTGCGTGCAAAGCGCCAAGTCAAAGTCCTTCCCCTTCTCCAATTCGTCATCGTCAGGGCCAAATATTATTTCTCGTTAGGTCAATCAGGTCAATTTCAAACTAATGTTATTTATTTATTTATACATTTCACCTAAATTAGTCTGTTACCAATCTATAGGTATATATCTTTGAAATATCGTTCACATAAATCTCTGTATTTCACCTTGATTATAAAGCGCTTTAATAACCGATCGTAAAATAAGGAAAGACCTTATTGAAAGGTCTTAAACTCATGTCAAATGGAGTGAGTATAATGATAATGATGAAGAAAAAAGTAAGCTTAATAATTTCCATTCAAGTATAAATTATTCCAGAACGCAATGAGGAGCAATCAAGTGCCCGAAAATACAGTACTACGTTTCGTTATCGAGGAAAAAAATTAACTTTGATATTTATCTTGTACAAAGTCGAAGCTTTTTCCAAAAGCTTTCATTGTTAAAATCAATATTAAGATACGATGTGTTTTTAATTGAATGTTTTGACAAAAACTTTGGTATTATCGCACATATTATGATGCTCTATACAATCTCTACCGATTGATGTGAAACACGATACTATTTTATTATCTACAACTAACAGCTCAAGTGTGCTAAAAGGTTATTAAACTTTTCTCTTAAGCTTCTGAACTTCAACGGAATCGGCTTACCACCTCATTACACAGTTATATCGAAACCTCAGTGTAGATCAATTCTAGGTTTGGAACAAAATGGAAAAAAAAACCATTTCCTTCTCTCTTCTTCTTACAAGAGATTCCGACTATCTATGTATTTGCTAAATTTCGAACAAGGTCAAAAGCAAATGGGAATGAAAGCTTTCGAGATTTCTAGCTTCTTGGTCGGACATAGTCCAAAATGAATTTAGAAAAAAGTACGCTTTCTCAACAAAAAATAGCTCGATGTGTGTCAGATTTGTTAAAAATCCAAGGTGACAATGACACAGATCGGTTAGTATCTCATTCAATCAGTTACGTGTGGGGTTCGGGTTTCGTTTCGGGTCGCATGTAACGCCTGGTTATGATCGTGGTGTTTTCTCTCTCTCTCTTTTTTTACTTCCTTTTTTATTTTATTTTTTTTCTTCAAATGGCGGCAGGCACGGGGGGTACCTGGGTACGTAACGTATAGAACGGGGTTTAATATTGTTATAGACTGTCACGAGGAGAGAAGAACATCACGCGAGGAAATTATTATTAACGGATCGATATATTTATATATAATACGCAGGTGAGCTTTGAGCTTTCAGATGTATTCGAATTTATAGATGTATACATCTTACACTTTTAAATTGCACAGCTTGCAAACATGCGCGTATTGTTTTTTGCCGGGTTTTTGACAGTCGATATCATGATAAAAACGTTGCGAAAATTATTAGGTTACAGCTCAAAGGTGGTGCGGCTACGTATCGCCATGCATTCGCGTGTGGCCTTGAGCCGAAGAAAGGGGGAGGGGTGAAAAGATAAATAAAGCTCAATTGTCTCTGAAGATATATGTGCATGTGTCCAATACGATGGAATGATTTATAGCGAAGGATGCATATGCAGCAGAAAATAGGTATACCTAGGTAATAAACAATTATTGCAAAAAAAAAAGTTATCGTAGACTAAACGATATGTATCTTATTGTATTCCGTAGATCTAAATATGTGGCGTGATTTAAACTCGTCAATTTCAAACTTGAAAACTATCGTATGTTACGATAGTTTGATGTTTATGTACGTGTACAATAAAAATACTTGTGTCAAATTCTTCTCCGCTGTAAACGTGTCACATGTGCAACAAACATAACTAATTTTATCCGACGATCTAGTTTTGACGAAATATTGTAGTTTCTCATCGTCACGTTACATAAAAAGCTTGGGAAATAAGTTTGATTTTAAGTCGAGTAAAAAAAGAAATTCAATTTTCGAGTCGAGGCAATTTTTTTTGTCAGAGTCGCAAGTTTCGGTGTACGAGGTGCGGGACTGAGGGAATAAAAAATAAAAAGAGAGAAAGGAGAGGGGAAAAAAGTGTGGCGAAAGGTGAAGCAGCTGAAGGTAGAAAAGCGGCGCGCGGATAGCGAAATGTAATCTTGAATCTTTGGATGTCGTCGGGCCGTAGAAGTCAACGCAGAGTTTCTTGATTTCCAAGATTGGTTTCACCACAGCAAATCTTAAACCTTAAACCTTATTCTCGTTTCCTCGGTTTCTCATTTCTCTCTTCTCTCTTCTTATCCAACGAACCCACGACCATATAGATATACACGCCTATATAGTATGTATATACCAATCCAGCACTCCTCTAAACCGCGTTGGTACCTCGACAACTTTCAGCTTCGCTCGAACTGAAACTTCTCAACAAACTTATGTCTACGCGGTACCAGGGTGCGGAAAATCCCGAAACGAAGCTCTCCCCGGTGTTCGGGCTTCTCTTACCAACTCAAACAGCTTCCCAAAACCCTCAAATATCACGTGAGAGTAACTCTACTGATATTTGAGAAGCACAAAACGATATAACTCCCCTGCGTTTACCCTCTTATAATCCAAACATCCTCGCTAGATCGCTGATTTTATTTTCCTTCATTTTTAAGTTATCATTTTTTAAATCATGTTCGAATGGGATCGGAGAGATTTTTTTCAGATTATTTTCATGACCTCTGCACCCAGAGTATTTAACATGAATTTTTTTCTTTTTCTCATTCTTTTTTTCAGACACAAAAAATAAATCATCAGAATCGAGCGTCGCGTATCTAGAAAACTGATAAGCGATTTAATAACCTCAGAAACGGCTTTTCTACCTCCAGGCGGACACAAACCAGCGTAGGACTTTAATTACGCAGGGCGTTAGAATTTACTCACGCAATCCTTCCTATAACGAGCCACGATCGAAGGCACAATATATAAGTTGCCTTGGGAAACCACCCACCACATTTGGATGTAGAAATATTTATACGATTAACAACCGCAATTAAAAACTTGATTTATAAATTCAAGTTACAATTTATAATATCTTATACAGAAAATACCGTACTTCAATTTACCGACGAATGAAATTCACGGAATAATGATTTTTCCCTTTTCCCCTTTCCATATCACATTTACACTTTAACGTAAATTCATAAATATACAAGCTTTACTTCCCTCGTATGTTATACGTTTATATAGCAAATGTAGTTGATTGCCACATATGGTGTCGTACGAAACGGAGATATAAAATAGATACTAAACAGGTGGTGAATATTCCAAAGACACTAAATGGGAGGGTATGAGTTAAATATCACTCGTTATATCTGTTAAAGTGACTTTTCGATCTAGTACCTACTATGTACAGGGTGAGTACAGATAATCCGTCACCGTTTTGCCAGGTGTTTCTTCAACTCGAGATCATTGAAGATCCGTGAAAATTTGTATCTGCAAAATCAACTCTGACCTTAGATTTCGAGGTAAATATTTTCATTTTTGGTAACTTCGTGATTTTTTTCCTGCTCGAAATCTTGTTATCATCTGCGATCCAGGAACTCTGTAAGACTTTTGGATTCCGTCGATGAGTATAGATATTTATTAGGACACTAAAAAAATTTTCTCCGAGTTTCCACAAAGTCGAGTTCAATTTTGAAACTACAGAAATTTTCACAGGTCTTCTCCAATCTCCGGCTGGAGAATCAAGTGGCAAAATAGTGACGGGTGATTTTCACACACCCTTCATAAAATACGTGTATACACTATACATATAGGTATGTACTACCTGCTATGTAGGCATATAAAAATGATATAATCTCCACCACGTATGAAAGTATACCGCATATTTTAGTAGACGTTATTAACGTAACAAGATGTTTTAAAATGGCGGGTAATTATCTAACGAGTGAAAAAAAAAAAAATAAAAGAAAAAAACGAAATAAAAAGGTAAAAAAAATATGGCGTTTGTACGAAAGTGTGTTGAAGCGATTCCCATCAGTTTTCGCTTCTCCGGACACGCGATACAACATATTATGCAAGGTATTAGGTATAAAATATCATAAAATATGCTTATAAGATCAAATTTTTGGTGTATTTTATCTGTGTTTCTCCTTTTTTTATACACAGTGTTCCGAGATTCGGGTAATTTGTCGTTTTACTTCTAATTTATAGTTACAAAAAAAACAGAAACAAAAAGAACATATTTTCAGGGAAATATGACACACGAGAGGCATTATTAAAACAACTATATTTTATTACGTGATAGTGAACGATCTAGATTGAAGATTTTAGATTTTTCTTTACTAATAAATACCTGAAATCCTAAGCTCTTACTGTAACATCAAAATCGGAGTATATCAAAATCATCGGAATATCAGATCAGAAAAAATGAGTAAGTAAAATAACGATAGGAAAGAGAAAAACTATCCTTAACCATCGATATTTTTTTCTATTTTTTCATATTTTTTTTTATCTTAAGTTCCTAATATGTTTAGAAAAAAAAAAAACGTCTGCAATGCGATTTCCGCGTGTGTATAGGATAGGGATATACACACACATAAAAAGAAACAAATTGCCGAGCACACAGCTTATAACGTAGTAGTTTGGTGGTAGTCATCTTCTGCTCCAGTTTGTTGGAGATGAAACGTCCCATGCATACAGCTATTTATGTAGGTATGCATAGTATATGTTTATACCCATATATATACATACTATATATCTATATATGTTTATATATATACACATACGGGCCTTCCACGCACGAGCGAAACTCAACGAGCTGAGGGAAGTATAAATATTGATAAACTGCTCCTGCCACTGGATAAATATGCTCCTTTTTCTCTTCATTCCTCTTTACCTTCTTCTATTTTTTTGTCCTTTTTCATTATACTCTTTTTTTGGCAGCTTTTTTCGTTTTCATTTTTCGACGTTTTTTCAATCCATATACGCTGTACTGCACCCACGCGGGTGCGGATTTCGAAGCGGTGGAAGTTCGGAGAAGCTTTTACACGGGTATAACAATCTCATCTACGGTCACTTTTTGCTCTACTTTCTCTATTCTCTACTTTCTTTTTTTTTCTATCCTATTTTTTTTTTTTCTTTGTACGATCCTCGCTCAGCTGTAGTAAAAAAATACGCATTTATGCGGGTACGAGTCTATTCGATACAAGTGTGGTATTCGAAACTCCGTTTTCGGAAAATGAGCAGGTGTTGCAGAACGTCGACAAAAGAAAAAACGAAAAAAATAACAAAATGCAAACCGAGTGGAAAATTGGACGATTTTCAAACATGTGGACATGAACGACCGATCTCCAATTGCTGGGGAACAAGTAGCTGAGAAAAATAAAAGAAATTCTTCAAAAATTTACCTCTTTGGTAGACAATACCGATAATTTAGAAATTTGTTAGAAAAATCTGTCAGAGAATTCATTCTAAAATCGATAATAATTATTTTCCTTCCGTGGTTCTACGGCAGTTTATAATTCATTTTGTTTTTTCAATTATCTGCAGGCTACGGTATATCGACGATCTGATGTATCAACAAGTTGCGGTGTTTTTTTATTTATTTTTTTTAACGCTCATCCATATGGGCGTCGTAAGTTATATTATACTTTAATAAATGATTGAGCAATCCAATTCAATAGCGTAAATTGATGAATTAATTAATGAGCAAGTGAAGCAAGGGCTATTCGCCATCAATTAGCATAGCGTCGCATAGCATCGAATAGCATCGCATAGCGTCGCGGGGTAATCGTGATTGTAGAGAGTTTTAGAGTGAATGACTAAATGAATGAGTGAGTGAGCAACCACGAGACTCCCGCGCACGCATGAATATTCAGATACCAACGCCGGCAGCCTAACCTCGTCGTTGACGTTGGTTAGGTAGGTAGGATATGGCTAATATATACGTATACGTGTACCGATGTATAGACAGTATATATGTATATGGTAAGGAAGGTACGCCGGAGATAAGTTGTCGTCGTTTGAGTGCTAGACCGTGATTGAATAATCCTTAAAAACAGCATCGCGCTTTCGTTACCCGCAGGCTGCTTGGCTTCTTCCTTCCTTCGTTCTTTCGTTCGTTCGTTCGTTCGATGTGGTGAGAATCTCATCAAGGTCGTATATACATATAACATCTTCAAATGCTTATCAAAAACACCCCGTTTATGTGCTCATCCAATATATGTATGTACACAGTATATACATTAAAGGCTTTGACTTTGTGCATACATTATACAATCACTATAGGCGCCAAATGAATTGCTAATTATACGTCACCGATCGATTTTCAGTTTTTTTTTCGGCTCTTCTAATCGCTTGTCGAAACACCGTATATAGTCTTGATGTAATTTAAGACGCGCGGAAGTGCTCCGGGAAAAGCTCTTCGCCATCCCCATGAAAGAGTGGGAAATAAAATGAAAGGAAATGTTTTTTTGATCGGTGAGTTCGAAAACTGCAAATTTCGCGCAACGATTTTAGATGTAAGATATTTTATTCGAATACATGAGAAATATTTTCTTTGTCATACGATTCGTCATAATCATCATCAGAGGGAGCAACCGTCATTAAACCTGTACTATAGTAATGCAAACAGTAAAACTCAATATTATCAAATTATACATCGTAACTCAGCGGAAATATTGACCCTGGTTTCCCCCGTATTTGCTTCATTAAATGAAACGTTTGTCTACGTAGATATATACGGGAAGTGTAACAGAAGCAGTCGTAGCAGTATAGTATGGTATATAAGGTTATGTCGCCTATACAGGTATAACTCTTATAATATACCTAACCTATACCTACACGAATACTTTCTAGCATCAACACTTTCATTACTTTTATTAGTTTGATTACTTCCCATAATCATCACACCCGTGCGCCACGTTGGTATGGATATACTCGTATAGGTATACCTAGAACGCGAGAACGCGAGGAAAAGAAAATGAAAAAACGAGGAAATCGTGAGGGATGCATAAATGGATAGTTTCTATATTATACCCATTAAATATATCTATGTATACATCGAAAAATATATATCCATTCCGACTATCCATCTATGTATCGCATTCCCCACGCCCGCGCCGCCACCACTGTTTGCTATATCTATATACACACGGCGTAATGGCTAAACAATTTTAATGTTTTTGCTATATACATAAACACATAGAAAAAACACAAATATGTATAGATACATATATATATGCAGCGAACCAACAACTGACCCTTGAGCTGACCGAAAAAATCGAATAGTTCGCAGGAGGGTAAAAAAAAGAAGAAAAAATCGAATAGAAAGTTAGCCATAAGCGTATTATAATTTTTTATGCAAAAATAAAATATAAAGAGCCAGAATTCTTCGTATTTTTTCTTGTGTGTATTTCGTTTTTTTTTTTTTTCTTTTTTTTCATGTCACCCTTATATACATACGCGTGACCTTGTGCAGCTGATATAAGGAAAATACCACACCGCGTATGGCGACGCAAGAATTTATTCCGTATAGAATGTTCGAGACAGCCCGAAGGTATTTTCCTCTGGAAGCCATTTATTGATACTAAACAAATATTTCTCAACCCTCCTTTTCACCCTCGCCATTGCCGCTTCGCTGCTTTCCGCTCATCTAATTCTTTACCTACCCAAAGTGTATACGTACATGC
Source organism: Athalia cordata (assembly GCA_963932425.1). Classification (NCBI taxonomy): domain Eukaryota; kingdom Metazoa; phylum Arthropoda; class Insecta; order Hymenoptera; family Athaliidae; genus Athalia; species Athalia cordata. Next base: position 28,020,665 of record OZ010626.1, on the reverse strand, counting down.
ATATATATATATGGATATATTCAAGACCAGCTTTTTCTATTTCTACGAGGCAAGATAATATGGGCCGCCGAAGGGAATTCTTCAACCCCAAAATGAGCTTTGGGGTTATATGTACCAACAATTTCACTATAGATTGTTGAAAAATGTCGGATGATATTTTGAAAAAAAAAACTCGCGCCTAAACACGAATTGAAACTGTGGTTGGAAAAAAAAAAGAAAAGTTTTCCGGTTTTTTTAGTTTATTTTTCATCGACCTGCAGGATATTGGAATAAAAAAAGATTTGAGAGGCTCAACAAAACAATTTTCATCCGATCAGAAAGATAATGCACGGTTTTATAATTGTAGCAAATTATAAGTCCGAAAAAAAGTGGGCGAGAGTTGGCGCCATGAATATTAATAGTTCTCCGATTCAGTGTGGGTATTAATATTTGCCAGTTCTCGCGTGGCTTATAGCTACGATATTATCGCTTATCTGATAGATCGATAAGACGGGGAAATAAATACACTATGTATATATATGTAGGTAGTGGGTTGGTACTGGAGTACAACATAGCGATGTTATTAACCGCAAAATACTTCCGAGGAAAACCCACTTCCGGTGTCTGAATATGTCCCCGGAAATCCTGAGTCGTTAAATCATTTTTTAAAACTGGTGAAAACAACAAACCTCCCTCGCAAAAGTAATGGCAATGGAATATCTGCCCTCGATAAGGTATGTAAACTAGAGTCTTTAACCAAAATCATTTGTACCGAAGCGGAAATGATCGATTAGAAAGAATGAATCAGTTGCGATGTCGTCTCACCGCGTCGACTTCTTGGCAAATGAAAAAAAAATCTTCACAAGATCAATCGGAAGGAATTTCAACGATCAATAGTACCGAAATGGTTGGATCACGTGGTTCCAAATTGAACAATGCGATTTGACCAATTACCTACCAGTTATCCTGAACTTCGAAGTTCAGAAGTAAACGCAACCGATGATCAATCTAGTTTAACTCAGAATATTGGTTCATCTGAGTTAGATGGAGTTTCATATCATAATTCATTCCAAATCACGTACAAAATGTCTTCCAATTTGTTGAAACATTTTTAGATATCGGATTAAAAAATTCTCAATAGTGAGGCACCAGAAAATGGAGAAAAGCTTTCGATCCTTCGCAGTAAATGATATTTCTTTCCGCGAAGCAGAGCACTTGTATCAGGTGGTCAGTTTCACCCTTGCGATGATTCCTTCTTTTTTTTTTCTTTCCTTTTTCTACGTCGGTATCGGTTTCACTCTCATAAGTCAAAGTTGCGTTAAAAGAACAAAAAGAAGAAGACGAAGCCGTACTTAGACCGCAACAAACAAGAGAGCCCGTGGCAGAAAGCAGTAAGAGAGGTTTACGAGTCAAAAGGGTGTCTATTTAGGACAAAAGCATATTTCAGTAGCAACATTGCGCTTTGAAATTTAATGTTAGGAAGTTCAGAAGTTCCTTTTCGGCACGTTCCAACAGTTGTTTTCTATAGTGGAGATTCCGGGAAGGAAGAGTCACGAGGATATAGAAGCTCGATGCATATTCATGTAGACTTGAAGGCCTTATTCTCCTACCCACCCCACAAATATACATAAGTATACCAACCAAAACCGCCATCGACCGTCCTCTCTGTACACCACGACAAAATACTTCTTTACCTCGAGGTTCATCTCATCGTTATTTAGTTTACTATGAAGTAACATAGCTGCTATTGTAGTTTATTCAGATTGCGCTGAAAGCACATTATCACCCGAGTCGAAAATTGTACGCTCGTTTTCTCTGCTTAAAAAAAAACGTCTTCCATGTTTCAACTTTTTAAATTCATCATGACTCATTTGATTTGAATTCTTCATTCTTTTTTAGATCTACTTTAGTTTTGGGAGGGAAAAAAGAAGTTGTATCCCGTGAATCTTTGGGAGCTTGCACTGGTCGACTTTTTGACTCAAGATGAGTTTTTTAACGCTCACGATTCCGATGTGAATTAAGTTTTGATTTGCTCGAGTTAATCTACGATGTAGTTACGGTGTGAGCTAGCAATTTTTTGAGTTTGAGTTTACTTCTTCAGACTGACACGCCTAGTACAATAAGAAACCCTTGCCTCTTTAATCCAGACAAATGATCCTTCGCCCCCGCGCGTCATCCTAGTAGAAAGGCAATCGATATATTTCTTACGCTCTTCCCTGCTGGTTCAACACATAGAAAATGGCATACATGATCAATGGACAAAACCTATACCTGCATAACCTAATACACATAACCTTCCATAAGCCGCCACGTACGTATACGTAACACCAAAGGTATATACTGAGGCGTAATTTTCTAGAGAAAGGTGGCGGCATCGGTGGCGTTGGGAACTATCATTCAAAGTCTAAGTACTGCTGCTATAATAAATCTGGCATTAACTAATCCCTCTACACCTTTACTTCAATTTATCACCTTATAGGAACGCTTGCTACGGGCTTAATTTCGACCTACACACTTATTACATGTACGAGTAAATATATGTACACGTACGAGTAAATATATGTACACGTATACAGGAGTCATACGTATGTTACACCTGTCTCCTTATGTGAGTTGGGTCTTCGTATCCCGTTGGATGAAAGTTCCAAAACTTTTCTTGACGTTTGACGAGGTGATATAATACAAGTTATACTTCCAAAACGAGTATACTTTTTACTTTATACGTAGGTGTACGTATCTATATATCTTTTAACACCGTGTAAACGAGCAAATACATGTATATATATAGATTGATGGTATCTAAGCTCTCCGAATGACCGATTTGAGTGGCGATCGTATTTCAAGAAGGACGATCGGAGAAAAAATATTTTTTATTCGATACAATTTTAACGACCATTCTGCATATTTCAGTTTGCGGTAAAAGTTATTTGTGTGGTCAATTGAAAGGACGTCTTTGAATTGAAATTTTATCCCTGTGAAGCGATTTGTTACGAATCGATTATTTTGACCAAAAAATAAGTAATAAAAAAAATATTGCGAGACTATTATTACCCATACTATATTCTTTTGAATATTTTTCTACCAAAGCAGAGAAAAAAGAGAATACAAAAATTTTAGAAAATTTTTCTACCAATAACCTTTGTGTATAATAATTTTCGTATGAAAACTGCGAGCAGCTGAGCTGAGCCGCCGATGTTTGATTCCCGGTTCGGAATTGTGCAGAGTTCCGTCCGACCGTACAAAGTCGTTTAAAGTTATTCGCTGCCCTGGGGGGTTTTTGGGGTCTGTGCTTTCGTCGAGCTTTCGAGCTTTCACCCGAGCGTTTTAGACATACGTTATAGTACGCGGCTTTGAAACTCTCGACGGATCGACTCGTGCTCGGGCCACAAAATTTTTTCATTGGAAAAATAAAAAAATGAGAATATAAATGAGAATACTATTACACATACTTGTATATATCTCGACGAATACTGTACACGTATACATCTATTTTTTTCAATTCTCGTGCTTTTGCTTTCGCAGAAGTAACTCGACCGTTGCTCAAAGTCATACCCTGTGTAGTACCTATACTTCCGTCACATTGAGAAAAGTCGTCCAATTTTTCGCGAAGAGCTTCTTTTTGCCATTTCTTTTTTCTTTCACTTTTTATATGACTATTATTTTTCTCTTTTTTTTTTTTGGAAACGTTTAAATTACACTCCTCACAATATTCCGCGACCTCTGTCGTATTGCAAAAAAAGACGAAAACCGCGACTATGACGAGGATTACGACGAGAAGGAGACGCTTTTACCATTTCGATACGCTTCGTTCACTCAACGATGGCTGTTATGATCGATATTAAATTTTATAAATCGGCAACCAGACGTGCCCATTCAATTCCCACTCTCCCTATCCGTCTCCTTCTCCTTCTCCTTCTCCTCACTCTTTTTTTTCTTTCCCCTTTTCTCGCTACGCTGTGTACGAATGACTTCCAAGACTTTTTATCTACCTATTTTTTTATTTTTTACTTCCTTCACTCCGAGGTAAGGAGTCAAGGTGGCTCGAAAATGTAATAACAGCGATGTTGTAAAAAAGAGGAAGGAAAGAATTAGGAACGTTGTAAGTAAGGATCTATGCATATATTCGGGAGAAAAAATCGTCGTATTCCTCACTTTTGTTCCCCATTTTCATTTTTGTTTTCAATTTTAATATTCATTTTCTGTTCTCTTTTTTTCGAATCTCGTTGCTCTGAATGGTGATTTCTCGTCACCCCCGCCTAAATTTGAAAGGATGTTACGTACGTTATATACCTGTAACATCCTATAAGGAGGACGAAAGAGCTTGCGCGGCTGTACAGAGTGAAGAGTGACTCGGATCAGCCTACCTCGTTTGAATTTGAATACATTCCAATTTTATTCGAAATCGTCAAAGTTTCAGGAAACCACCCCCCAAGTATCATTGGGCGTTCTCTTTGTTTTCAACCCCGTCAATACGCCAATACGTCGATATCGTCATGAGCATAGTATAGTACGTAAAATTATTTACGTTCATGAATCTAGTCGAATTTTTCTTGTCATTAGAAATGCTCGCTTCTGAACTCGTTGAAATTTCCAGGCAAGAAGGTTGGGAGAAAAAAAAAAATCGAACGTAAAATTAAAGGAATACTACCAGATGTCGGAAAAAATTAAGGATATCTGCAATTTTGCAAGCATTCATCGTATATCAAAATGTGACTTTTCTCTCTCCTAATTTCTTCTTCTTTTTTTCTTTCATTTATTTTCTCTTCAAATTCATCAACGATCCACCGAGATCGGTGAGAGATAAAAATAAATTTCGGGATTGAGAAGGTGGAAAATTTTATTCAGAATGTCGAGATTCTCTACCCTCAAAATAATCTGATCGTACTTCCACCTTGTTGGATCCCAATGATCCGTAGGACAAATGCCTTTCTCTTTTCTTATAGTTACTATAGCAATTTTCTCTGCATAACCATGCGAATTAGACGTATAGTAAAAAAGATATGACATTAGTTAATGAAACTTATACCACGTTACTTAAATTATATCGACGTGAAACTCATTAAAGATAGTTAGAAAAGTAATTAAGCATTAATTATGTGTACATCATACATCGGTGCAGATTGCAATTAACGCTAATTATCGTTTAGAAACGTATCATCACCAGATGAGAGAGCCGTTACAGAAGTAGTATGGTATAGAAGATGGTTATTTGGGGGGTGTGGGGGGGGAGGAAGGAGGGACGGGGTTTACGACGCCCGTAGAAAGGAGTTCGAAGCAGCTGTTTGGTACTTTGAACCCCCGCATATTGCGAGGCGCACGTTCAAACTCCATTCCAAATTTCTGAGCCGGGTTCTCCCGGAGTCTAGAGCTATTCAAGTCTCTCACTCTCGCTCTCTTCCTTCCTTCCTTTTTTTCGTTCTTTTTCTCTCTTCTTTTTGCTAATCACCGAATCACTGGAACTGACGTTCCATTAGTAGGTTCGTTGGTGGCTAAGCTTTATAACGTGCGTTTGTTGTCGAATAGGTGTGTATGTATAGTAAACGGCGTGTACTGAAATATCACGACTCTAGTCCCCGCCCTCGACCCCTTCGCAAATCTCCTCTTTCGTCGATGCTGAAATTCAGAAACGAATCCCAGAGAACTAAAATAATATGACCAAAATTTGAAAATGGATCATTTTAGTTCGGACTATTTTTTTTAACAACATCCGAATTTTTTGTATAATTGGAAAAACAAATTTTTTCAAAGTACGAATGAAGTATTTGGAATAAAAGACATCAATTAATCTACAGGTCCCACTCGTCAAATTTAATCAGATTAAATTTTCCCTACCTACTTTATCGACTGACAACGCGTTGCGATTGAAAAAAAAAACTTGTTTTTTTTTTTCATCTTTCATCCGTTTCGTCAAAAGCGTTATAATTTAAACGATGAATGAAAAAAAATTCGTGGGGCTAAACTGCGGCTGAAAATAATGAATGTAAAAAAAAAATGATTAAATCACGCGCTTCTATTGCTGTAACGAGGTGATCCAGCAGCGCGGTACCGCTGGTATGATAATATAATGAAATGCATGTATAAGTAATTTGAATAGCCATCGTAACAGCGAAAGCATCAGCATCCGCATCCGCATCAGCAATAGTGGGATATACTCGTAGGTACGTATAGATACAGTACTACCTATATATGCAACCATGTCCCCGGTTATCCAATATGTGGCGTGTAGGTCGTTTACGCAGTTTCAAACCGTTGGGATCTCCGCGAGGTGCAACGGCAAATGGAAATGCGGGATGAGTAGGACAACGCGGAGAGGATGAGGAGTTGGAAGTGGAAGAGGAGGAGGTGGAGGTGGAGGTGTAGGTGGAGAAGCGCTTACACATGTACGCTGATTGTATCCTGACAGTTTATTGTATGACCACAGTCCCCAGTACCATCCCTACTAATTACCAGTACAGCAGCTACGAGTGGCGGCTACTGGAGTACCGTGCGCCAGTAAACTAGTAAAGTTCCGAGTATCGAGTGACGGGTGGTCAGATATTATAATTCGAATGGCGTTTGATTATAATAATCCAACGTGTCACCCTATATCCCACAAACAGTTATCCACGATACGCCGTATAACGATACCCGCTGGTATTTTTGACCATCGTACAATTTTATTTGTCAGTCCGAGAAACCGACGGAATCGGAGACGCCCGAACGGTGAAAAAAAGGGATGGAAGAAAATAGGAATAATAAAAAAAGAAATTAAGAAAAGAAAAAAAAAAAGTATATAACAAGAAAAGCTCGGAGATTGCGAAGCTGACTGGAACGGGCCAAGTGTCACTCGAAAGCACTTCGTAATGAAAGACTGGAAAAATCCATAATCCAGTGTCAAAGTAGTTCGAAGATTTCATCTGCTCCCGCGGGCTCGGGAAGTTCTCATCTTTTTTCTTTCGCGTTTTTCTTCTTCTTTTCTTTTTCTTTCATTTCGTTTACCTTATAAATCGTCGGATTTCGCTACGCAGTAACGGCGATTAATAATTTCGTTCGACTCAACGTGATCAACGTTCGCATAAATTTTTTCCATATACATATTTTACGGCGAATAGATACGAAAATGCAGTTTCGGATAGTTGCAGGAATTTTAGCCATGATGAGAATTTAATGATATTATTAGTAGTTTGAGATTTGCTGTCACAGCGTTCGATGATATTTGCTTATGACTACAAATTACGCTTGCTTTATGATGTATAATAACATACTACCCTCCAATATGCAATTTTAGGTGTACCTATGTATCGGGCCAAAGGCACTTCGTCATGTAATAATATTTGCATAAAATCCGTTCGCGTCCTGCACATTATTATCTGTAATTACAAGTATTACGGAATTTCAAATTATTTAATTATCTTCAACTAGTAAACTTTGAAGTTGTTAAAGCGATGTAAAGTGTAATTGGAACACTTGCACCGACATCTACTTACCGCGACAATCCATCAATGACCTGGTTCCATCAAACACTTCACAAGGTAGGTATATAGATACTCACATCTCGTCAAGAATTTATTGACTTTTTGTGTTCGAAAATTTTCGGACATTCCAGAGCAACAAATATTCAAACGATCAATTACAGGTACAGTGCAGTCACAATGTTCGATGGTTCCTTTATTTTTCGCAGCTCACCAAAATTCAAGAGCCGGTAAAACCTCGTTCAAAATTTTAACCGGCGTTACCGCAGACACTGTAGGTACATATACTCGAAAGCCATGCGTGACATCCGAAATTACGTCGCTTTGAAATATGGATAGTGCAGCAATGACTCGAAAATTGATGGTTGGATGATATGGGATACGCCTGTTGTATAGCAACACAAAAAATATACATCCCGCGTTACAACGTTTCTGTGAATATAAATGTAACGCGACATGTCACACGGATAGCGATGATTTAGTGTAACTTTCATAAAGCAAGCCGAAAAATTCATCCATCAATGATTTACAGAGCGAGTTACTTTAGTGTGATTTCGTTATACCTGGGACGAGGATAATTTAGCCGACACTAGATTTTCGCTAGAATCACCTTATCTTCACTCTTTACATCTCTGCAAAAAAAAAAAAAAAAATTAGGCTACTATCCTAAGCCAGAAGGCAGAGCTTGATCAACCACGTAGATCGAGACCGGTGGAATATAATTCAAATAGTCAACGTTTAGCATTTCTTAGATTTCACCAGCTATTTCACCCTCCGAAATCGTAACGATAATGATTTCACTATACTTTAACCTATCGCGTCATTGTTCTTCTTATCATCGTTCCGTAATTTATCGATTAGGCGTGTGTTGCACGGAGTGAAGGGTGCCCTAAGCGGCAATAGGTGAGAGGGAGAGAGAGAGAGAGAGAAAGAGGAGGTTTCGTGGCCATCGGACGTATTCGGTTGTGGAGATTGTGAGGTGGGGATTTTAGCCGTGGCTATGTTCGCGTGCCGGAGGGCTGTTCAAGCATGCCCGCATCCTTTAATTACAGACTCGTCCCCTGCCAAGGGTTGTGATCCGCAACGTCGGGGGCGTCGAGATGGGCCTACATACACGTGTGATATACGCGTCCGTGTACACACGTATATTTTACTTATGTATATACACAACGCATATGAATTCATCCCTTGTAGAGAGAAATGGTTGGTCAAAGTTGGCGTGCCCGTTATATATAATATCGGCTTCACACTCCACGTCGGATATGGTTCGCATTCGTGCAAGAGTTGCTAGCGCACTAATTGTTTCCTGAATTACCCAACACCCATCTCACCTCGCTCCTTCTGAAAACATCAACCCTGTGAATCTACCGTACCTCCGTTTCGTACAGGGTGTTCCATTTAAATCGACCACCCAAAATACCTTGGTAGCTTGATGAGTTACGAGAAAAATCATATGGGATGATTTGCTTGATTTTGGAGGGTGGAACTTTTTCCCCGAAGGTCATGGTTTTCATATCGTCACGGGCCATCGACAGTTTTGCTAATCGGAACGTGGATTCTTTTCATCTTTACTCTGCAGCTGACGTTATTACGAATTCGACGACCTGTAACGTCATGAGCTTCCAATAAGTTTGAACTTTGATACCACCAGATCTGGAAATTTGGTAAAATTTCTCATACGTCACACAGGACGCCCTGTATGTAGTATGCATATTTTACCTACACACCGCATCGTTCGTAATATTACAGAAGCGCCACAAGTTTTGCTAGCTGGATTATTTGAATAGAGGGGCATTCGGAAAAAAAGAAACGAATCCATCGATACAAAACAACTCGAATAATTTTTTTTGCTCTCCTTTTATCCTTTCACCCTAGTTTTCATGCATCGCTAAAAAATAGTAGACGACGTTTTGAGAGCTCGTTCGGTTTGTGTGCGAATGAATAAACGAAGGTGCTCGATCGCACAACAGTTATATGTATGTAACTGTATAAATAGGGTAGTGCTCTTGTAAAATTCAGGGTGTAAAAACTTTCTTTTGTTTTTAAAAAAGCTTCCATTAGATCAATGACTCCTATTTTATTTTTCAACGATCTGCGCTCTTCAAATCACGGTACACATGCCGCACGAGAATCGAGTGTGTGAAATTGAATACTAAATAGTTAATTAAATTGTGCACGTAATAATGGCGTCCGTAAAGAGCGTATATAAACACCGCTGACGATGTTGTAATAATAAGTGTACACAGTACACACATCGCATGAATGTACATGTTTGAATTCATTGGGTCCGATTCGGAAGGGGGGAAGAACCCTGTGAAGTTGGTCGTTTCTCGCTTGCTTCTAAAGTCTCGAGTGTAATATCGTTATTTCTCTTCCGTGACACAAAAGCGTCGGGTTGCGATGCGAAACGAACGAGCGAACGAGCGGTGGGAAGTGGGAACGGGAAGAATCGGAAAGGAAGGAAGTAAAAGAGAGAGAAATTGAGAGAAAAAGAGGGAGAGCTGCCGGCGACCGGCGGGCGTCGTGATTTCGATGGCTAAACCGCCGGCGGTCGAACCCGCGGAGCTTTTTGGGGCAGCAAAGGGGTGCGGTGTGAAGTACAATACCCGATATCACGCCCAGCAGCGACGGCGGCAGCAGCAGCAGCAGGCTGCCCTATATAACCTAAATGCTTTTCAAAGCAGCAGCAGCCAGCGCGCGTTGTTCTCTACATTTCGTTCTCTTTTCGAGCATCGCGCGGTGGGTTTTGTAGCACACCGGACCGTTTCGACGTTTGACACTTGAATTCTTCCCCCGCCCTATTTTCAGCTCTTCCATTTTCCTCATCCCCTTTTTCGCGTTTCATCCAACCGCCCGGTACGCGCGCCAAGAAATTAAACCTCCGGCTTGTTGTTTCAATTAACGACGTGCCCCGCCACGCTCTACAGTTTTGTTCAAGCCTTATGCAAATTCAATTAAATCGTAATCGCGGTCATTGTCTCACCGAGACTGATTGTTAGTAATAAATGCTGGCCGTGCAAGAATTGACAATGCGATGAACGCGCCTCGGCGCTATTGATCCCGCATGAAATAAATAAAATAAGTACAAAAAATAATAATAGAGATAATGTAGCTAATGTAGTTATAATAATTTTCGATACACTCGAAAAAAAAAAAAGAAAAAAGTGCAAAACTTTTATCATAGTTTCACCACTGTTTCCAGACAGCTCGAACCGAGGAACCTTATACGATGGAAGCTTATAGATCAAGTTTCTGTTTCATTTTTCGATATCACTTACATTTCGATAGGAGCACTAATCTGTCTTCGAAAGAAATAATGGAAAAATTTCCCAACGCCACGCCGCGCCGGTGAAACGAGGTACAGATTGGAAAAAGTCGTTCGTTGCTGTCTGTTAATAGAACGACTACGCATTCAATTTTTTTTTTTTTTTCCGTTTCTTTTCTTTCATTTTTTACCTGCTATTTAGCTATTATAGCTCAGCACACGCTAGACTATAATACGTAGGTACACACACGCATTATATTCTCATCGTAGTTTGCCGTACACATTATTGCCGCCGGGTCAAAAGAATAAAGAAGTACTTTGACCGGAAATCAAATTAGGTGTGTCATATAACTATATACCTATAAACCATACATATATTATAATCGCGTGCCGATTCTAATGCATGATTCTTGAACAACTTCCATTATAAATCGAACCGCTCCGCTATGCACGGTGTGTGGAAATATTTATCAAGAATCAGGGCGCCCCCTATCACCCCCACACTATTTTCAACTATTTTATGATGCGCGAAAGCCTCGAATATATTTCGCTATAAAATATTTCAATTCTAGAAACCGATTTTCGGCAATATTTAGGTCGAATTGTTCCACGAATAAATCTGAAGAACAGAAGAAAAAAAAAACTAAATTAATAAAATAATGAAATCCCGTGGCAATCCACGGTATCATCAAAATTTAAATTTCACTGCGCTCGATAGCTGATGATCTTCCATAATTTATGCATACGATTTGCATATAAACGCTAATACGACTATTTCTATGACGATATAACCTACGCAAACGGCAATTTATATTATCTGAAATAATCAATCGAACCGTTGGAAAAATTTTAGAAATTCGTCTCCCACAAATCGATATAATTTATTTGGAATAATCGAAATCTTTACATAATAATTACACCGTAAAACAAGAACAAAACAATGGAAAAAGAAGAAGAAAAAAAAGAATAGGAGTTCAAACTATTCCCCCACGTATTTTTTGGAGTCGAATTCGCCGGTCGCTGACGTCGTCAAGTGCACGTTGAAAATGAAGCATTCTTCCTCCCGTTTTTTCCTCGTTTTGTCTATTCCTCCCCCCGCCGCTGTGCGCCAAGTGGTTATAACGGTGCGCCGTTGGTTGTCTGGGGGTGTTTGGTTGACAATGGAGAATTTAGTAACAGTCAAACATCAGTGGTGGTTAAAATGTAACTGTGAATGTGTTATATTTATATACATCGTGTATAAAATTATAGGGGAAGAGCTACGTAGAGTCGATACAATGAAACCGAATTAGTCATCCTTCGTTGACAGACTCTTCGCTTTGCCGGACCCTCGCGGCTGCAGCATCAAATTCACACATCTGTTCGGTCCAGCCGTTTCACAGCGTGGGGCGATTCAAGTTTCTTCAATCCCCGAAGACCGCCATCACGGTCGTCGATATTATTATCCTCATAGGGACCAAGTCCAGATAAATACCAGCGATCCCTCTTCGTTCTTCCTATATCCGTCTCTTCTTCCCTTCATTCCTTCGATGCACGAATCACCTTCTTTTACTATTTTTCTTTTTCTTTTTATCTAGTTTGTTTGTTTCTATTTTTTTTCTTTCATCTTTTTTCCTTCCTTCATTTCTGAGAGCTTCTTCGCAAGCTTTATAGGGTCGTGGCCAGTGATTTTATCTTCCTCTGCAACCTTATCTCCACCGTCGCGGACAAGACTTACGTATATGTATATACGTAGATACACGTACCGTATACGATTTTCATTTTCGTTTGGATGGCGCTTCTCTTATATATTCCTCTTCCTTAACTTTCGTTTTTCCATTTTTTTTCTATTTTCCTTTTTTTCTCCTTTTTCATTTACTCGCACTTTCACGCGCTCACCCATCAGTCGGAGGTTATATACCCAGGTAGGTACATGAAGGCGGTCGCGATTCTTTTTTCTTTCATTTACTCTTCTGTTTTCTTTTTTATTTTTTTTTTGTTTCTTTTTGAGGAGAAATTTTTTTTTCTGCCTTGAGACCTATGGGGTGGAAAATTGCTAGGCTGGCAACTGCTTCCGGGATCATGCGTCCTCTTTCTCATTCTATCTCGGTATTATACCTCTTATAGGTATATACCTGAAATATTTAAATAACACACTCGACACCGTCTCTCTCCCTCTTTTTCATAGTTATTTTTTCTTTTTTTTTTCTTTTTTTTTTTTTACCTCCTCTTTTTTCCTCTTGTGAAACGAAATCGTGCCGGTGATCTAATACACTCGCTTTATATACGCGTTCGAGATTTTTTTGTTCTTCTCAGGCACATAGGCTAAAGCCACCGGCATTTTCTACGCAATCATAATACGGAAATCCTTTAGGTATATTGCTAAGAAAACCCCCTTGAAAATTCTTCCGAGTAATCGGTTTCTTTTTTTTTTTCGTTCTAGAAAACTATCAAAAAGAGGTTTTTTTTTTTTTTTACAATCGTCGGATACATCCGTATACTCTCGGTGCGGTTTACTTATCAGGTTTGTTTTTTTTCTTTTTATTCTGAGTCTGTTTTAATTTATAAGGGCCTTCCAAAATTAATATCGTTAACTTCATAGGTCAGACGCAGCTGCATCGTATGTTATATGAATTCCACAGAAGTATGGACTATAATTGCCGACTTCCGGTGAGACGCGATGCACCAAGAACTATATATAGATATAACACAGATGTATGCATTGTGTAAAGGGTGAGTATGAAATAATTGGATAAATTAACGTTATTATAATTATATATATATACACGTGTAGACCGGAATGAATTTATACAGCTATTGTAACTCGAATCACGCAAAAATTAACAGCTTTTATTGTTACCCCTTCCATAGTTCCGTATAGTTGCTTTCAGAATATATTGAATAGTTGAATAAGTAAAACGGATATTTCCGAGCCCGTAGGAGAGAACGATAATTTAGTACACCGTGTGTTGTGCCGAATAACCTAAATTGAATAATGATCGATCAGTAGCCTGTTTGGATTTCTATTCTCTAAGCTTTTTCTTTTCCTTCTTCAAAATTCGGAGACCGTTGATGGAATAAGTCGTGAAAAAAGCTCGGGACGCAGTGATTCTTTTTTAAACCTGTGTAAAGACGTGGTTCAGGATTTACGTTTTAGATTTTCGAGTATATAAAAAAAGCTCTTGATCTAAACTCAGCGGGTGTCATTGGGATGATATTGTGTTCGGAGTATAAGAGTCGAGAAGGTGGCGCAGAATGAGGATGAGAAAAAGATGGGAAACATTGCTTGAACCATTCCCCTGTCTGGTAAAGGGCTTCTTTTGTCGCAAAGCTTAAAGCTCTGAACGTCTTTTAGTCGAAATTTCGTCAAAGCAAATCCTCAGCCGCCTCATACCCACTTTTACACCCCCGCTCCCCCCCCCCCCTCTACTTCCCCACCGACAAGGGAAAAGAAAAAGTTGTTTTTTCGAGATATGTTATAGTCGTTCTCACAGAGCTTTTCACTTCTCCGACAAACTCCCGCCCCCGAAGGTAAGCTCGTTATGAGAATGGGAAGGAAAAAAAAAAAAAAGAAAGAAAAATTTTTCCCCGAACGATCTTAAGGGATGAAATCTCGAAGAGGATAAATCCAGAACCGATTATAACGTCGTATATTTGACCAAGATAAAAACCAAAGAAAAAAACTCGGAGATTGCCTCGCGTTGATTTTTCGAGTAGATTTTGGTTATTCAAATTTTTGATTTCCGGCTGTATATATGCACTGAGGTTATGTGTGCTTTTATCACGTGATCATATTTATTTATTTTTTTTCTCTTCTACCCGGGCCTTTTCTATATAAGGTATTTCCGGAGCGCTCCGGGTGGTTTGGAAGAAGAAATTGTCTTTTAATATCGAAATACCGGTCTACATATTGCCGGAGGGTACGTTTTACCAGGACGAGATTTTATGTATAGGAGGATTGCGTTTGCTGTACCATCACCACGAGGCTCGGGAGAAATCTCGGCGTACGCGGGATTCCTTTCTTCCATCCCTTCTCCCTGTATGTATTCAAAAAGAAACAAAGAAGGCGAAACAACCTACGAGTTGCTTCGCTTTCGCTCTTCAATTCTAATAGCATGAAAGCATGACTAGCTAGAAGGCAATCAGAAAATCGTTTCTTATCCATCAAACGACGACGACGACGATGAAGACGATGACGACGAAGACTTCGAAGAAATTAGGCAATTTAATACGCTACACACATTTCTCGAATATTATTCACGTGAGCTTGCAGCAGAAACTTCGTACAAGATGACCTCCATTACAGGGTTTCTAACTGTATTCTACTGCAACTCTAAACTAAACTCCAACCCATAAATTTCGATTATTCAAAACAGTATAACCTGAAATTACTTCCACGACGTCTTGCGAATGAAGTACATCCCCAATACCACCTTATACCTCTCAGTTTAATTGCATTCAAAGTTCATGCGCCACCGCATAATTAAACAAACTTGAATCACGGTGCAAAAATATTCAATTCAATTCCTGTTCCAGTCAGACGAGAGTACGAAATTCACCGTAGTAGATAAGTTTCGAGGAAGATATTTGGTTAGAGGGAAGGATAGCCAATGGTGAAAATTTTCCTAACACAGATAAGATATTGAAAGAAATTTTGGCTCACGCAAGAGAGGTTATCCGAAGAACTGTAATTTGTACGAAAAGATTCTAGTAAAATTTGGACCACTGGCTATTTTACCCCTCACCCCCCTAACCCTCACGGTTATCTCCCTCGAAATTACCCTATAAAAAAAATAAAAGACTAGTGGGTATTATGTGTAGAAGAAAAGAAATGTATTTTCGATTCTCTTCCCTCCCCATAATAAATGAAGAAAATTTCTTCAAAGGGTGCAATTTTATGGGGTATAAGGTGTGACCTGATGGAGGTCAATTCTGTTCAATACTTTCGTTTCCTCAAGGGTGTATTTTCACCGAAGGGAGTTATAAGAGGGATAAGGGGGTGTCCCTTCAATTTATTTAATCTCTCAGGAATTGGTCCGTCCCGGCGTAACAATGGTTGATAATAATTACGAGCCTTCAGGCAGGCGAGTGGCATAATAAAATTGACTAAAATTATTGACAAGTAGTAGTAGTGGTTTTTAGTTACGGGGTTAAATACACGTATGTATGTAACGTACAGTGTGGAGAACTGTAAATGTACATGTGCGCATTCCGGTGAAGTCGATGGGTGGGTATGAGAAGAATAATTGTCGTTATGGGTTTGGCGTTTCTGACCCCAAGCATTTCTACCATTGGCCAAAATCTCTCTCGGGTGTTACTGCAGAGTGCTCTTGGGTATCGTTATCGCATTTCACCAGTTCGCTTAGTCACCTTGGCTCTAGCACTGGCGGTGGCAAACCATACAGAGTACAATATCACCACTGTGTTCATGTCTCTTCCAACCCAAATCCCATCGGGTATTGTCTAGTTCAATTTTTAAAACCACGTATTGACACGACGTACCGCCGATGCTGATCCTGATCCGAAAACCGAATCAACAGCTCGCTGGTGTGATGATAAAAATAAGGGACAGAACAGACTGTATGGACAATTTTCACATGACATCTGGTGAACGGATATATCCTTTTTTTATTCTCGTTCATTCATTCCGAAAATTACCAAAAACGATGTACATTTTCAACTATTCGTAACCATCGATAGTCAAATGCACACTTCGATGATGATATTTTCAAACCATACTAGGTACCTTGAACTGTTTAAAGTTTTTACCACATAATTCCGAATTCAACTAGCAGAAGTGTAACGAAAAAAAGTCTGTAGAATGTCGGAGTATTAGAAGCTGCTAGAATTCACCTCCATAAAATATCGTGACGTGCGTAGAACGAGCGAGAAACGTGAACTGCCGCTCCCGTTGAAAAAGAGTTCTCTATATAATACGGTATAGGTAGGACCTGCCGGTTTGGTTGGTTGCTGTAGTCTCGGAAAAGTTAGTAATACATCAACAAACGGAAAAGGGTACATTTGTCAGCCCTTCCTCTTCCTCTTCCACCCCTATAAACGTCCTCTTCTAGTTTTTTTTATTTAATTTTTTTTACTCCTTCTTTTTTCCTACTCTCTTTCTTCCTCTCATTTCCACCACTGCCGGTAGAAGACCACTTTCCACCACTAGCTCTGCACCGCCACTCGCGAAGCTTACGGACTTTTATCCGTCTGTATTTTCATCTTGACGTCTGTTCGTCCGTCCATTTGGCCTTCCTCTTTGCCTGTCCATCCAACAGTCGGCCCTCCACTTGTCCGACTATATACACCTTATAACTTGTCCCAAGATCCTGTTCTACGCGACACTCGTTATTGATCACCGCGAGTTAACATCGTAGCAGCAATTGTCTCGTCTCAGTTGCCGCTTCAGCCTTTATTTCGTAAGGGTGATACCGCGAATAAGGGATGAGAAGGGACGGTTGGGTGAAACGAAAAAGGATGAGAAGAAGAGAGAAGAAGAAAACCTGCGGCAAGAAACTCTGTCAAGACTTTTGTGTCCAGCGGTACCGCCGAACTCTCCTCCGATTGTTTCAGCTCTCGAGGGTGTAAAAGAGAAAAAAAAAAAAAAAAGAAAAATGAAGAGACCTTTTTTTCCATCTCAGTTTCTCGGGAACGTCCCTCCTGAGGGCGAGCGACCAACTCCATCCGAAGAGTTCGAGTTGAAACTACTTAATTAATAGACATCGATCCTTGTAAATGGACTAAAAAGTTTTACCTTAAACCGATCGTTTCTTCGTTGTTCTCGTCCGATCGTATATATAGATAAAAGTTATATCGCAGAAATTTCATTATTTTAAATCGTCCGTGGCTATTCTCAAGATAAAACCCGCCGTACTAGCGCACTGTGTCCGAGAGAGAAAGGAAGAATAAAAAGGAAAAAAAAGCTCGCAGAAAGTTGCTAAAAATTGTCAGTTTCATTCTCGTTAGACTGAAATTCCTGTATACTTTCCGCTCTTTAATTTTGAAAAAAAACTCTGAACCAACAAACTTTCGGTTCGAAAAATTCCTCCGGTATTCATGTACGAAGAAAAGGATAAAAAATGTTGGAAATGTAGAAAATTTCAAGTCAGAAAAGTACCCTTGCATTTATTTCAGGGAGCAGGGAGGGGGTATGTATACAGTCCTTTTATCGAATGTTGAAAAAGAAAATGGTGGGTGGCCATGCAGTTTTGTAAAAATGTGGTGATACGTATACAATGGGAAGAATAGCTTGTATTATATATCCATATAAGTTGCATATATGTTTGTATATACGAGCAGTATTGCGATCCCCATTTAGCGTGGTGATATTTGAAAAGGGGGATAAATGCATGCAGCACCAGTAGCAGCAGCAGGTAGGTACGTACGTATGCGTACAATAGAAGGAGAGAAATAGAAATATAACCTTCTTTTTGAACGAGCAACAGCGGCGATAGAATGGTTCGAAACGAAACGCAATAAATATAAAAAGTTTCCGTTTCCCGGGGCAGCTTACGTAAGTCGACTAACCGACAGCCTGCACCGCCGCGCCGACCAAACCAACCCCCTCAGCAGATGGTGTCTGTGACTGAATACGAAACGACTCCAGCTTACGAATAAAACTGGGGAAAAATACCTTACATACCGAGGTGTAGAGAACTTCGGTAACCCCCAAAGGGCGAGGGCCACACCCCCAAAATTCGTGCGTTACGTTAACGCATCTTATTTGGGCTCGTCAAACTTTCTCTTATATATCCCTTTTCACCTCTTTCCGCCCATTCTTTTTTTTTCAGCTTTATTTGATTTGATATTGTCTTTCTCTTTTTTTTCTTTTCTTTATCGGATGGTAGATTTATTCTTCTTCTTCTTCGTTCCTATACATATATATACATGTTCGGTAACATAATTTTAGATAAGAGAAAAAGTAATTGTCGAATTTGTATGAGAAGTTTTTTATTTTTTTTTCTTTCTTCTTCTCGAGTATTTGATTTCCAGTGAGCGAGCTTTCATATTTATGGGTACTTCGTGTCCCTGAATAACAAAATTCCGAGTTCTCATCCTTTTGTTTCATTTTTTATATCTTTTTATTTATCTTTCCTTTCTTTTATTGTTATTATTATCATTGTTAGTTTTTTTCTTTTCTATTTTTCATAGGAAAATAACATTTTTCCAAGATCATTCCCGTCACGTCTCTTTGAACTCCTGGAGCGCGGCACCAAACTACCAGTATAACGCAGAACGAACCTTATATATCCTAGTAACTTCATTTACATGAATATATGTAGTCCTGTATATTTATATATGTATATGTACAGCCCTTCACGATCCTTGTCAGTCCCTACCGCCCTTGTCCGTTTCGTCCTTCGTCCTGGAAACGACTTTATCGTCGACCCCAAAGTTCACAATTCTAGAGCGCTACACAGTGTGCTCTACTACCCTCTAAAACCCTACCCCAAAACTGCAGGGTAAAAGGAGAGCCAAAATCAACAGGACCTTAACATCACAGGATACGTCGTCGTCCAACTCAAGCAATCATCTATTACTCCCGAGGACATTTTCGACGTTAACATACGATTATAGCTCGATCAGAAGCCAATTAAAAGAAATTTTCATCCAACTTTTCTATACTCTTATCTCAACCTTCCACGATGAAGTTTTGCTCGTTTCTATCAAATGTTCAACTTGACTCAACCCAACCCGATTTTACTGAATTGTATCTCTGACCTTGGGTAAGGGATAATTAAGGGTTTTGTTCTCACTGGAATCTAAGTTGACGCAACTCAACTTCACTCCACTTCACTTTGCGGTGTAATTAAGGATGTTATTTTCTTTGGAATTTAACATAACCTCACCGTATGAAGTGCCATCATATGACACACGAGTTATACGACCAGGAACGAATACGTATAGTATACCGAAATATAATGCTGAGGCGTACATCTACGTTGCGATAATATTGATTCATACATTATTAACTCGAATGCAGTGTGCCAACATGGTGTGCGTACGATATTCACTCGGTAAGATATGCACACATGGCGATAGTGGTTTGGTAGGGTTCCTTCGGCAAATATGGATCCCACGGTGATGTCAATGGGCAAATGTATATATGGATATGTAAGCGTGTGGGTGGATATTATATACAATATTTGGTAAACGATTGCCGCTTGAGCGCGGGAGTATAACATTTGCGCGTGAAACTTAAACTGTTCAATTCGCTAAAGTGACCCAAGTTGATTACGAGCTTTGGAAATATGGTTATTAGAAAACTATTCATCGTTAAAACTGCAATTAGAAACAAAGTTATTTCTCATTTGATTAAATCCTCCAAACCTCCATTCCCGCACGCTTTGTAGTTAATACATAAAATCACAAATTGCGAAATTCTGAAAAATTCAAAAACCTACGATCCGAAAAATGAAGTCATCTTCTTACCTCCCGGCAGGGGGTGTTTTTTGATGAGAAAAAAAAAATATTTTCACGCACCGCGCACCCGTGACAGGTACGTTACATGGAACTCGGAAGCTGCGGTATAGAGGGGTGTTCTTCACGTTACTCCAAATTTTCTTTTTTTTTATCTGTTTTTTTTCTTTATTCTCCCACTCTCATTTTTTTTCTTCGCGTTTCGCTCTCGCGCTCTCAGACTGGGTTAGGTTTAAGTTTCGTTACTTTACGCGAAAACATTTACCAGGTAATAGCTCAGTTTACTGTGCGGCTTATTAGATCGTCGGAGAGCGTAATACTTTATCCAAACTGCCACCCCTCCGTTACACGCATGATGGTAGATTTTTCCAACGCGGTGTTGCTGCTATCGGATATTATAGGTATATTTCTCGCGGTGACGTAGAACCCGGTTTCTTTTTTCTTTTTTCTCTTTTTTTTTTCATATTTACAAATATATATACACATACGTCATGTATTATATTTAGATATTTGCGCCACTTCTTTTTCTCATTTTTTTTTTTTTTTTCCCCTGGGGGAAATTTTTTTTTTTCGCTACCCTTAAACTGTCGGTAATTGGCGAGCGACCTGCTTGTACGGTATAGCTTTTCCCTCGTCAAAGGTCACGAGCTCCATCGATCACCGAGTGCGCGATTCAAACTTCCCTTCGCTTATCGGAACCTTATCTTAAATCTTAACTTGGGAAAAATTACCAAGGCCTAGTACCTGCTCTCTCTCTCTCTCTCTCTCTCTTTCTCATTTTTCTTCCACGTATACCACCGAACGATTATGCGACAGCCAATATCATTCAGTTTCACATGAAAGAGCAAAAAAAAAAACGCTGTATCGAACTACGTAAGTAACTGATAAATGATGGAAAAAAAAGAAAAGAGAAAATTATCAAACGGATGAATAAAAATCATCGTGAAAGATCGGTGGAAAATATCGTCGTGATCTTGAAAACTGGAAGTAAAATTAAGAAACAAAAAAAAGCAAAAAAAAAAAATATGAAAAATTTTCAAATATCTTGTTAAAAAATTCATACAAGGATCGTACACGTATATGACAATTAAGCGAGACATCAATCGCCCATAGGATCTACGTAGCCTGTCATCTTTCGGTTTTGAATATATAACCAATTTCTTTTTTAGTTATATATGTATATCCTCACGTCAATCTTTTTCCGTCTATATCATGCAAATTGGAACCGCTTTTCCGTTGCGGTGAGGATTTTTCTTATTTCATTTTTATTTATTTTTTCATCGATACGTGACAGCCAGGCAAGAATACATTATACATGGCATATATAGGTATATATAAATCTATATGTATTTCTCGTGAAATCGTTAAGGGTATATAAAGTAAATATTTACCGAGCTTTTTTTCTTCCCTCCCCGATAAACTGTTATTTACATGTGCACATATACATACACACGCGGAAATAAAATGTAGAAATTTTCGAATAAACAATGTGCCAGAATTCCAAGACGCGTACCTACAGTCTTTTTTTTTATTCCTTCATCTATTCTTTTTCTATTACGAATGTGAAATTTGAATATTGAATTTGATATTGAAAAAACCCTTCCTCAACTCTTAGGTAACAACACAAATTCGTTTCATCTTTTTTTTTTTATACGACTTTCACTCAAAACTGATTCGTTAACCATTGACAAATATTTAGTAGGTATTAGATATCGGAATAACCTGTTAGTTTTACAGGTTTTCGAATATCTATCGTAATTCAACTATAAATAAACATTCGATTTGCCAAATACAATACTGCCATATTAGTTAACAGTAAATGAATTTCATTAGCTATGAAGAAACTTTTTTTTCTCTCAGTGCCAGTTATGGGAAACGTTTGGCAAAGGGATGGAGGTTGTATTTAGGGGTAGGAGGTCTTCGTTGGTGGTGCCTTGAGCAGCCGCACGTAGAGCGAAATATTCAACATGAGCGCAAGAAGAATATGAATCAACCATATACACATACCGGTATGGAAAGGGGGTGGGGGTGGGGGGAGCATTTTGAGAGAAAGAAGAAGCGAAGTGAAAAAGAATATAAAAAAAGGAAGAAAGAAAGAATGAAAGAAAGAAGTAGAATAGCGCTGGTCTGTAGAAATAGGCACGCGGAGGTTGTGGGAGTTGGGATATATGTAAGAAAAATACTTGAAATTCAAGAAATGAAACTCCCGCGTATGAAATATTCGATGTATTTCACCCCGGTGTCACGGAAAACGAAATTTATATACGACTAAAGTGTTTCTTAAAGTCCTCCAGCTTTTACGTAAGTACGAGTATATCTTACGCTTGTATAACAGCAGACACCCCGGTTATGTGTATACGTATATATACCTATGTACATATATCCAAGGGGCAGCTTCTTCACAACCCCAACCTCGAACCCCTTCACGTTATTATATACCCGCTCCTTTAAAAAGCTCGGTAAAAAAAACGAACCAAACTTTCTTTGTAAAACGAGAGTTTCAACGATTAGAGGGATTAGGTGAATACGCGAAAGTACAAAATGTAGTAATGTATATTATGCATACCAATCTAAATGTAAACGTACCTATACTCGATACAGATACTCAGCACAGATTCACTACGGAGAATAAAGAAAATGAACAAATATATATATGCTTGCACACGTATACATATCCACATGGTATACGTGTTTCTTTTTAAAAAATATCGCAGCCCTTGGAATCCACGTCCGTGAGAGAGCCGTGAGGGAGACTACGAGCGGTTGTTTTTTTTTTTTTTTTTTTTCCTACGAGAAGACAGAAAATTCTTGCAAAGAGAACGATGCTAAAAAAAAAAAGAAAAAAGGGGGACAGTGGAGGGGTGGGGATGGAGTACGAAGACACTTAGCCCGAAGGCCTGAAATAACCCCGTTCCTGTGCGGCAGGGTGTGAGTTTGGGAGCCCAACGTATACGGAACTCTTAACGAAATGGTTGCAAAAATTCTCCTACTATGGCCACGCGATGAGAAAGTAAATTGAATGAGACAGTCCTGATTGCTCGGTTACTACGCTCTGCACGCCCAACGACTACGACAACGACGACGAGGACTACGAAATTTTTGTATAAACAAGTCGGGTTATACGTCATACACCACATACACACCTTACAATATCGTATCATCGGATATTGTTGGAGAGAAAAAAAACTCCATCTTCATTCACAGTTTGAAAGTTTTTCTTTTCTTCTTTTTTTTGCCTCTCTTTTCTCAACAGCGGTAATTGCAGGGCTTTGTGAAAACTTACGAACTTCTTTTCTCCAGACGCTGCGCACTCGATTGTATACCGATGGAAAAAGAAAAACGAATTTCTTGATCAATCGCGAAGTGACGTACCTACGTAGAATCGTCACTTACAATTAATCCGCTGGACTGACGATGACGATGAGACGATTAATATAATTCGAAGACCAATAGTGACATACTGAACTGTGCAACGTTCTACGTAAACCGATCACAATTTTGAACAGAACATTGCGAAGCCACAGACGCGATTGCGATGAAAATCCGATCACATAACACTGCACACCGGAACGATTCGAACGACCAAACTGATGGCGACGTTAATAAAGTGATCACAATACCGCACCGGATTAAATCGCTCCGAACCGATCGCTACGCCGGTAGGTTTCCTACTGACTAATCAGCTCCAACTGTACCCATATCGATGAGCTAAGAAATGAAAATACTCTAGTTGCCCTTGAACCGTCAGAATTTGATCAACATTCGACCTACATATAAGAAGTTTATGATCATTGCGGTGGTAATTGATGATGTAGTTGACTGCCGCAACATCTATATCGCTATTCATTTGTTAATATATCCGATCTTCCCTTTCTACACTGCATTTTATCGATGTAATACACATTCAATACCAATTTCATGTATGCACAGAGATATGCATATATGTGTTACGTATGTACAGGGTGTAACAAAATGTTTGGTCGCCACTTCGCCCGGTGATTCTCCAGCTCGAGATCGGTGAAGATCTTCCAAAATTTGTAGCCGCCAAATTGACCTTGACCCCGAAATTCAAGGTCAAATTTTTTTATTGTCTCAAAAAATTCTATTCATAGAGACAAACAAAAGTCTCCGAGGGACCATGGGTCGCAAGTCAACCTTAATAGTTGAAAAGTTAAGGCGAAGTAGTAAAAAATTCGCTTGAATATTAGAAAGGCAATAACGATTCCGGGGTCGATTTTCGAAGGATTGGATCGACTTTTGTTTCCTTTCCATCCATAAATTGTAGTCACAAAGCATCGGTTGGGTAATTTCAACAAAATCATTTCGTAAAAATGCTATCATTTTGAGGGAAGCTGCTACCGGTTTTGTCGACCTGATTTTCATTTTTCAGTTCAATGTCGCTGGTCATGGTGTTGATTAGGGTGGGGCTGATGAATTTTTTTTTCTCTTAGCTTGGGGGTAGAATTTGTAGCTTATGCAAAACAAAAATTTCGATGACAAAACAAATTCTTTTTCCGTCAAAATTTAGAGGTAGCCCACTCATTTTGAAAATTAATGATAAATTTAAATTAGTGATTTTCTTTCGAATTTTTCTTGTAGAATCCGGATCCTCAAAAACAACTCAGATATGATTGTTTCCAACTCAACTTTCACATCAATATAAAAAAAGCATGTTATTTTTTAAATTTTGTTTAAATTACAATAATAATTATGATAAAAATTGTCTTCGCCCAATTTTTAGGTATTATTTAGGTATTACTTCGGATGGATTTCACGGTAAGCAAGGTAGATGGCGGTATTACACCGAGTCTCTGCGCTTGCGCACTGAGTAATTCGCATGTCCAAATTTTTGCATAATTCACTACTTCAGCACTTGCTAGTTACTAGGTCCAATTGTAAGCCTTAAACTATTTGGCTAAACCTCATCGTTATTATTTCACATCAATTTATACGATCTACGTTACTTTTCCTCATCTATTTAGAACCATCTTCTGTGGTGGCACTCCTACTATGGAAGATCGTTTACGAAACCGGCGTCGTCAGCCTCTCAGAAACGGACGAGATCATCGCCAAATGCTTCGTGCAATTGACGAGGCGTTTGGTGATTATGGTCAAGCTCGTATAATATATCGTCGCTGGCTACTCGACCGTGCAAACGGTCAAAGATTAAATCCACGGGCAGTTCCCGATCGACGTGAATTTCAAAGATTAGATGCGCGTTTTGGTGATCAGCAAAGATACGAACATCATGCTGCTGGCTATCATAGAGCAGGACGACCACGGATCAACTGGCGTATTGAGGAGCGCATTATTGCCCTTGCACGTGCTTACCCCGTTATGGGTCTACGACGAATAAGCCATCGGGTTGGTGTTTCGCATATGACTGTTCTTCGCGTGATTCGTGCAGAGCGATTGCGTCCATACCGCGTGATGAAAGTTCAGGCATTACGTCCCGGTGATCATGCGAGGCGTCGCGAATTTTGCCGCTGGATGTTGGGAAAACTGCGCCGTGATCCTCGATTCTTAGAAAAGATACTTTTTACAGATGAGAGCTCCTTTTCCAACACCAGCCTACTTAACCGGCAAAACATAAGAATCTGGGCTTATCGCAATCCACATGCAATTAATGAACGCGACATTCAAGGACGCTTTTCACTTAACGTGTGGGTTGGAATCGTCGGCAATAATATTATCGGTCCCATTTATCTACCTCGGTTAACAGGTAGAGCATATCTAAGATTTCTGAGGTTCGAATTTCTGCGGATCTTACGTGAAGTAATTCCTCGAGGTTTGCGAAATCGAATCTATTTTATGCATGACGGAGCTCCAGCTCACAATGCTAGGGAAGTGAGAGAATACCTCAATCGAATGTTTGGCACACGGTGGATCGGTCGTCGGCCCAACGCGCCACACTTCTGGCCGCCTCGATCACCCGATTTAAATCCATTGGATTTTTTTTTATGGGGTGCGCTCAAGCGATTAGTTTATAGATCTGCACAACCGATAGCAAATCGAGTAGATCTGAGATTGCGTATAGATCAAGCTCTGCGTACGTTGGTACGTGACCGCGAACTTCTCGGTAGAGTTCGGAGAAACATGGAAGAACGATTGCGATCTTGTTTACGTAATGGCGGTGCTCATATCGAGGCTGGCCACCAAGCGCGACTATTAAGAGCAATCAACCATGATGGTTCGATCCTATGGGTTCGACGCCATCAACACTAGGGTAGGGCGAAGACAATTTTTATCATAATTATTATTGTAATTTAAACAAAATTTAAAAAATAACATGCTTTTTTTATATTGATGTGAAAGTTGAGTTGGAAACAATCATATCTGAGTTGTTTTTGAGGATCCGGATTCTACAAGAAAAATTCGAAAGAAAATCACTAATTTAAATTTATCATTAATTTTCAAAATGAGTGGGCTACCTCTAAATTTTGACGGAAAAAGAATTTGTTTTGTCATCGAAATTTTTGTTTTGCATAAGCTACAAATTCTACCCCCAAGCTAAGAGAAAAAAAAATTCATCAGCCCCACCCTAATCAACACCATGACCAGCGACATTGAACTGAAAAATGAAAATCAGGTCGACAAAACCGGTAGCAGCTTCCCTCAAAATGATAGCATTTTTACGAAATGATTTTGTTGAAATTACCCAACCGATGCTTTGTGACTACATTTTATGGATGGAAAGGAAACAAAAGTCGATCCAATCCTTCGAAAATCGACCCCGGAATCGTTATTGCCTTTCTAATATTCAAGCGAATTTTTTACTACTTCGCCTTAACTTTTCAACTATTAAGGTTGACTTGCGACCCATGGTCCCTCAGAGACTTTTGTTTGTCTCTATGAATAGAATTTTTTGAGACAATAAAAAAATTTGACCTTGAATTTCGGGGTCAAGGTCAATTTGGCGGCTACAAATTTTGGAAGATCTTCACCGATCTCGAGCTGGAGAATCACCGGGCGAAGTGGCGACCAAACATTTTGTTACACCCTGTACGTACGGATTCTGCGGTACGAGGAATACAGTGTTATCAATTGTTTACCAAATTTCAATTCATACAATTTGCACAAAATCTCGTCACGTTTTACCCTTCCGTGCTTTCGAAATCCTCATAATTTTCAATAGAATATTATATAGCTTATATACATTACGCCTATATACATGAAATGTACATTGTATACATACTACAACCTGCAGGTGTGCAAGTGCATTTTCATGATAAAATGTGCCACACACAAAACACATTATACATCACATGTGTATACGTATACATAATAGCTACGAATGAACACAAATGTATATAATATATATATATATATATACGTATATGTATATTTGTACACAGATAGGGAGTACAATAACATACGCGTTTGCCGGAGGGCTTCCATATCACACGATTCTCTCTATGTGCACATACCAAAAATATACATATATTATATATGTAATATATAATCCTCATGTATTTAGCCACACAAAACGCTCGGCGCTTCAATCAGTTTCAACCGCGCTTATAGTCAGCTATACGCATCCATGTACATCGCAACCCCCGTAGGCGTTCTACAAAGCTTTTTACGCAATGAACTCTACCGGTTCAACATTTAGAGTAAAGAAAAAAAAAAGAATAAATAAAATGAAAAATACCTCCCCCTCCCCTCATATAATAATTCCCGGGGTAGCTGTATATATGTGCACGTTTTGATATCCATATACTGATATAAAACCGCAACTCATTCGTTAATTTGTTCACCTGGACGCGGATATTTTTACAGCGGTACAAAGATAGCAATTAATTATTAGGTCAACGACGATGATGAGTTAATAATTTTTGAAAAAATACGGTGCTTCTCATTTCTTTCTTTCTCCTTTTTTTTTTTCCTGTCCGTTCCAAAGAGCAATTTCGCACAAACGTATATGATATTGAGACGATCGAGTTTTGTGTTTTTTTTATTCTATTTTATTCTATTTTTTTCGTTTTTGGCGGGGCACTAGGTACCGGGCAATAGTCAGTTGGTCAGTTCGGTCTGACAGATAGCTCCCTAGACGGGTAGTCCACTCACCCGGGTCTCATCCATTTTAAACAACTCTGTCCTATTTGTCTCTGCCTTACCACCGACGCCGAGTCCGATCCCTACACCCTATGCCGTTCCGGTACCAATGCCGCTACAGCCCAGAGAGCTGGGAAGTTCTCAAGGAATTTCTAGCGGCCCTACGGGATTGCCTTTTTCTTGTAATCCTACCCATCTACAATCGTATCAGATAGGAACGATATCGAAACAGATGAAACGTGAACGGTTTTAAAACGGCCCCATCAACGCCTACGATCCCCTCGTTTTTGATTAACTTTTCTAATATTTTTAATTATTTATAGTCATTCGGTTTTTTGGTGCATGGTGATGGACAGTTTTTATACGATGATGAGGAGTATTGGTAGCGATTTTGGGATGCAGTTGGTTATACATGGAAATCCATAAAGATGGTCCTCGGTTTGTCTACGGTGGTTTCTCTCTCCTCGGAAATTACCTAAAGTCTGATATGTACGTATACGTAACCGCGAGAGGAAGCGACAGATTCAGGTTCGCAATCACAAAGGCCTGAAGAGATGAATTACTCGTCATTGTCAAGCCTGCATCACATTCCCTTCTCACTTACTCCCGTGTTCATTTTCATAGGTTTCTTCTCTCTTGCTCTTCTTCTTATCTCGGCATCCCGGCAGTTTCCCTTGAAATCTCGGAGAAGAAGAAGACGGAGTAGAATGAGAAGAAGAGGAAGAGGAAGATGAAGATGACGACGACACAAGGAAGCTGTGATTTCCTAATTTATGGTAATTCCGAAAATTTCCACACCCTGAGGGAAAAAGAGAAATGAAGAAAGAAAGAAATGGGGGGAAAGAATACCCAAAACTCATTTCTCGGCTGTATAGGACTCTGAGGATCTGCGTGACAATTTTTCTTCCTTCATTTCTTATCCTTCCCTTACATACATATATTTTTTTTTTAACACCCCTCTTCTTCTTTCTTCTTGTACAGGTCTTCGCTGATTAAAGAAAACGTTTTTTTCTTTTTCTTTTTCCTTTTCTTTTATTTTATTTTATTCTTTTCCTACTTCTTTTTCTTCTTTTTTACTTTTTGGATTATAGTCGCTCGCGACTCGTGGTGGCCAGCCGGCGAGTGACTGGCGGGTGAAATTTTGTGAGATGGGAAAATGATCTTGTCCCAAATCTCGACGGTTGACAGAAAGGCCCACCTCTTTCTGACAAGCTGCCCTCAGGTTGCGAAAGAATGTATATAGGTATGTATACCGTCCATTTTCTGGATGACGGATCCACAGGATATTGCCACTTGGTTCTCACGCGAAGCATTATATCGTCTTGAATTTCCTCATTTTTCTCAATCGCGAGCGACTAGTCGAATGTGTAAAAAGAAAATCGAATGTTTTAAATAAAATAAATACGCTTTCATAGAAAGAGACAAATTTTGGAACTTTCCCCTCTCATTGCCTCCTGAGATGGTGATTCAGCATTCTTTCACCGATCCTTATATTCCCTTGATCCGTCACGGTTCTCTAGTATACGATACATACACAGGTACAATCGATATATATGTACTCGGTACACTATATACCTAACTAAGACATTATTCGTGTGCTCAAACAACCATCCGGAAGAGAAAAGTAGCTAGAGGTATATAATGAATTTCATTCAACCCCTTTAGAATCTTGGGCGTAGAAACCGGGACGCGACCCCTTCCTTATTCTTCTCACCCTTTACTTCCTTCCCGTTTCCAACACAGCTTCTTCTCCTTCTTCCTCTTCTTCTTCTTCTTCTTCTTCGTCTTCAATCCCTTGCTCTAATTTCTGAGCCGTTACACGCTCCATTCAATTATACATTGGTTACTTCGGTATTCTTAGTTTGTCCCTGAATGATTAGTACCCTGTCCCTAAAGGAACGCGGTGAAACCGAAACGCGATCACCGGCGACGGGACGAGACTCCAAAATTGCTTGAAGGGTAAAATAATTCCCTCAGACCCTTATACTACTCCAGTGCTAATTCACGGATACAGAATTATTTTATACTGAATTATCCCTAATTGAGTCGCTATTCATTCGAACAAAGGATATACGTATACAAGTATCGTGATAAAAACAGTATAAATCTTTCGATTATCTCTTGAAATATTTTTCGATTAAAAACGTGTAGAAGGAATATTCCGAGAATCCATAAAGCGACGACCAGAGTTTTGTAATAAATGAAAGTGCTGTTGGAAAAAATGAAAATGAATAAATAAAATTCAGCAAAGTTTATTGCAACAAGTAGAATAAAGACGTATGCTCGTGCATATGCATGAAGAAGTATGAGAAGAAGTCGATCTTTTTTTTTTCATTTTTTTATCAGACTTTTGTTTTTTCCCTAAGGATCTTCATATCTTTATCTTAGTCATGGTGCCTGGCGCGTTGGGTTTCTAAGCTCAGGGGCGTCGCCGAGTAACCCATCTCATGGGAAAGGAACAGAAAAGAGAGAGAGAAAGAAAAAAGTAAGGGAGGGGGAAGGGCGGGGGTAAGAGGAGTTGGGAGCCACCCTCGCCCCTAGAAATGGAGTTTTTAGTTCGTCCCTCGGGACCCCTAAGGTATTAACCTTGTTCCGCGAGATGGTTACTCCATAAAAAAATTTTGCACATGGATAATACACACCCCTAAGGTTTATAGAACACACGTTGCGCGAAAACACGTACACGCAGAGAAAATAGATGGGCATCAATTTTTAGACTACCCCCATAGTGTTGTGCACTTCGAAAAGAACCGAACCGACGTCACCACCATCAACTTGCAGGACTTGACAAAATAAAGGACAGAGGGTGACTTTGAAGGTAAAATTGTTAGGCGTATAATGTTACTCCCCTAACCTCCCCGAGTATACAATGACTCGGTTGAAAATGGGTCATTAACTCGTTACGGGAAGGAACAAGTTGTCAAAGAAATTTTTGATGCAGGTAAAGTGCTTTTCAAAATATTGAATAATTGCGAGGAGGGAAAAATCCATCGATCAAGTGTAAATGCGCTCGTGATCCTTATGCCAATAATCTTGAAACCGGTCGTGCAATTTATTTTTCATATTCAAACACCCATTTATTCTACAGTTCATAAAAGTCTGGAAACTAAGTTTTGGGTTTAATACCCTCACCTACTCGGAGGTTATACGAGGTGGTTTTCCAAACGCGTTGTACGGATTAGTTTGGGTGATTAGCAACTCTCTATGATAAAACTTCTCTCAAAATGTGAGCCCTGCATTTCTAGCCTCACGTCCAGACGGACTCAAGGCCACCCTTTCGCAGTGCTCAACATTTGGACAAAACCCTCCGTAAGGATCTTAGCGGTCTAGATAGTTCTGTACTAAGGTACTAAGGAGGCATTCCAACAAACCCTGTTCTCAAAGACAAACCATCCAACAGAATTCCTACAGGATTAAAGATTCCCTTCGCCAATATTCTCTGAGGAGACAACGACATGACAACATCATCGACCTTGTACAAACCCTAGACTTTGAAATTAGAACTACCAGACCATATACTGTAAAGCACAACGGTAGGCCCTCAACCCATTTGCGACGTGGTGTGCAATGTCCACCGGCGTACGGAGTGTATTTCTCTGACAATGCGGTAATACTAGATTTAGTAATGTGGTGTACAGGGAGGAATTGTGTATGTATAGGTACAGTGTATGTATAGGCGTTCAAACTGAGTGTCGCTAGAATAATGTACCAGCCTTGGTGAACGGTGTTGAGGAGAGCAGGCATATTACCCCCATTAATCATGGTCTGTATTGAGTGGCACTCAACAGCCAGTAGAACGGAGATAAACAAGTATATATAGGAAGGGCGATTGTGGAAGAAGGATAGGAAGAAAGAGGGGTTTTGGTTGGCGATAAAGAGAGAAAACGCCAATCCCTCACCGTACAGACTTCTCCCTCTTCATTAATTACCCACCTTCAGTTTTTGCGGGGTTCCATGAGGCAAGGAGCGCAAGTGGAATGAGAAGGTGAGAGAAAGCGGTGTAAATCATAACCTTAACCGAGGTTGGGTAGATGGGATAGGTATGTACGTGTTACTCATAAAAGAAACAAGAGATGAGGGAGAAGGGAAAAGGGAAGAAACGTGGGGCGTACGCGACGAGATCCCCAAGGTCGTAATCTGGATGTACGTATGATACATTCGTATCCTTTAGAAACGGGATCAAGACGTAGTAGGCGACCTTTCAGCGGAGATGTGCTTAGCACTCCCTATAGATGCATTAACCGTATCCTAAGGGTTCCAAGCCCAGGATACGAGCCCCCTCCGAATAAGTGCATCCTAAGTAAAATATGAAAGATCTCCTCTTCGAAGGAACGAACAAAATTTACCGCTCCTTTGATTTCAAATGCTAGACGGAAGATTTCGAAAGGTCAGTAATAGATTTAGTGCGAGGAATATATCGGCTATGTGGTGGAAAAAGGGCGTTCCTGTCGGATCCCATATCGCAATACATAATGCCTTTTTCCAAAAGTTTTTCATCCCCATCCCTTCCCTTTACCTACAACGAAATTGGCCCAGAATTGAATTTGACTTGCACCCAGACAACCCAACCCACCGGCACACGGCGCTCTCGTTAACTGCAGAGCTACCAACCATCCCATCCTTTCTAGAACAAAACGGCTTTCTCAATCAGGAAACGATTCTATCAAAAAAAATCCCATTTACCTCTGCATCAAAAAATTCCCGAACCATTCGTCGATATTCAAGTTCTTTTTTCGTACAATCTACACTGGAGGTGTAATTTCTCTATAATAAATTTGTTCATCAGTTACTGTTAACAGTCTTTGAAAATGTTGAAAGGATTTTCAATGATGTTCGTGTTCAGTTCGCTGATCTTTGGGTTCTAAATTAATCCACTGACCATAAAGGTCTTTTCATTCCGGATGAAATCCAGCCTTCCAACTTCTCTTGGGAATGTCCAACAGGACTAGTGGTGCGAGGGTCAGAGCTAGGTCTGGGTGTTATGGAGGTCGTGGAGTGGCGTATATATATATATCTGAGGAAAAACACAAGACTGCTGGGCGTAAGGTAAAGATATAATACCAAGGGTAGATCCAACCAGCGACTCTGAAGGCTACGGTAAATACGGCGCGTCTTCTCCCTCGGGCAGGATCATTGCTTTTCCGTCTGACTATTGCTCTCCGGAGAGACACTGGGATTCACTTCAGCAGAGAAAAAGACATGAAGCCACATCACCTGACGACCGCACCCCTGTTATGGCTTTTTTCAAATTTTTTCATGCTTCGATTCTCGCGGTGAAAAAAATATTACTCAAACTCATCATCAAATTAATAAACGTCTTTCCCGCAGTGAATTTTGCTACGGTATTCAAGATTCTTCCAAGGTCTTATTTTTCGTTTTTTCTTCAACTTCCTTCTGCTTGCCGATCGGGTGAATCATGGTCTGTAATTATGGGCGGTACTTTCGCACTGGAATTAAATGAACAGGGCCAAAAGATGAAAATGGATCGTGTGTGCGGGTACCTTATACTTGAAATATAATTACGTACATTCAGCCTCGTTTAACCAGATTTTCGAAGAATTTTTTCAAAGTCTTAAATAGCTGCTCCGAATTAGCTTCAGGTATGAACTACCCCGATTTTTTTTACGTTTATCCAGATTTCATTACAGGATATTTTGTTTCCCCTGTTAGAAATGTCGTGCGATGATGTGAGAGAGTAAGAATTTGGGGATAATATCGTGTAATATCGATGCGGTGAAACCCATTCGGCTTTGGTAATTTTGGTCGACCTTCGTAATTGGCCCTCCTCACTCTTTCCAGAGGACGTCCTGACGAAGACCCGTTTCAATGAGATTACGATCGTTCGTCCTTTAAGCGCGCAGTAAACACGTGTTGACCCTTCAACCCGGACGCGTGATATTCGGACGATTAATCTTCGGATTCAATATTACCGAGGAGAAGCAGCAGCAGAAGCCACTAATCTCAACCTCAAACCCAGTAGGATATATTTTTCATCTACCTGTCTCTCGTATCCGAAGATATACCCGTGTGATATGCTAATTAGAAATGATCGTGTCCAATATTCACTGTTCAGAATTCGCTTCTCAAACGAAAAATATTGGACCAACTGATATAATACATACGGTTTTAAAACCACTCCACGGCGTATCATGAATTCCATTAACTTTTTATGGAGACAAGAATTTCGAAATTTCCGACAAAAAAAAAAATAAAATGAAAATAAAATGAAAAGAAAAATTTCGTTTGATCATTCTATATTAAATGCATGACCGAATAGAAGTACCATCCACCGTCAAGCGTTGCAGTTTTATTTTCTGTTTTCTAACATTTTTCCTCGTGAACTTAGCCACCCACTTTTCAAAAAAAATTAAAAAAAAGAAGTGCTCTGAGAAAGAAATTTTCTGAGAAATAATTTCAGAAGCTATTTAAAAACGTCTTACTTCCCGACCTCGCTGTGGGAAGAAATTCAGATTTTCCGAAAGTGTGGGGCTATGTCAAAAAACGTTTTTTGTCAATTTTCCAAAATTATAGTTTACGCTAGGACTTCGATATTCTAGAACATTATAGAACAGAGCTAGAACAATTCGGAGCAATGAAGAAAATTGAGGTTTTCGAGAAGTGGGGGGTGGGGGGGCTAACTTCACGGAGGTACAAACATCAACGGTTAAAGAAACACCGGGGGCGCGTTTCGTTTCAGGTTATTTTCCCAGGTTAAGTCGGTGGCATAAATAGTACTGGTGGAAAGAGAAGATGAGAGGTGGGGTTCAATTTGTCGACATTTTCCTAGCCTAGCTACTGCTGTACAGCTGCTCGTGGTGCAAGTCACTCGACTATTAGTACTGCTTGCAGATGCCACCTGTGTACCTAGTGCACCGGTAGAACCAGTGGCAGCAGCAGCAGCACTACTCGGTATATACGGTATACATACTCGTCTATTTTGATTATTTTTCATTTGTTTTTACGACCCTTACCGCGTATTTCACCGTACTACTACTACTACCACTACTACTACTCCTGCTATTACTGCCACTAGAACTGGGACCCACTACCTTCACACGACCTCCGTTGCAGCTCTGGTAATTAATTTTGAGGTCTACGAGACCAGAATTACCTCGGCGTTGAATATACATATAAACGTAATTTCCAGTAAATAAAAGAACAAAAAAAAAATAAAGAAAAAGAAAGTTTAAACAGCTTAAAAAATGATTCTTTCTTGACTTTCGATATTATACATATATGTTTGTTTGGTTTTCGTTTATATTTTTTTTCGTCGCAATTGCAGGGTGAACTTTTATTCTTTTTGCATATAGGATCAGTGGACGGATTGGACAGCAAACGATTGAGGAATATAGCTCAGGACGCTCTTCACTTCGAAGTAGGGTCTGACGTACATAGTTTGTTGGCTCGTTCCCTCAGGATTTGTTCTCTTATCGAAAAGAGACGGAGAAACAAGAGAGATAGAGAGAGCTAGTCCGTATCTCGATTCCCCGAAATATCAAGTGGGAGGGAGAAAAAAGAAGGGACGAGAGAAAAAAGGATGAAAACTGAACAAAAAAATATAGAACACTCTTCGAATAAAAAAAAAAACCTTATACCTTGTGACAATTTCAAAAAATAACAAATCCCCACCCTCTATCAGCCATCAAACGCTTTCCGCCCAACGAACCAACGCAATAAAAAGCAATGAAAAAAAAAAAATGAAAAAAAACGGGAGAAGGGAAATCCCTTAAAGCTTTTCAGTGACCATACACAGAATGTATAATATCTCTTCCAAAATAAAGTCGCTTTTTAAATCCCACTCGAGAATTATGTATTGTATATTATACATTATATCTACTCAGTTTTTTTTTTTTTCTTTTCTTCTCTTTACTGCAACGTATAAAAGCAAAGATCTTCGCCTCATGCTTCCTCGATACGAAAAAAAATAAAAATATTATCCTTTAACAAAAATGAAAGAAAATCCTTTCTTGAATTTCAGGACCTTTCCTCCAAAAACTTAGGTATGTATCGATTAAAATTTTTTGTCGTAAGCGTATCTCAGTCTAAGCACCGCGGGGATGATATCTAACGTTCTATGAAATAAGAAAGAAAGAATAAAAAAAAAAAAAAAAAAACCCATCTCCGGTATAAATTCGAAATCGCTTCAGCAGTAAAATTTTTTTACTTGTTTTTTCTCTCTTTTTTTTTTATCCTCTCTGTACAGAAGCTGCCATCAGCTGAAGGAAGATTTTTCGCATTCAAGTAAGCAAGCCAGTAAGCAAATCTAAGAAGAACGTCAACGACAGACCAACACGGACAACGTCGCGCTGGAGCTTACAACCGGCTTTATTTCTCGAAGAGGGAAAAATGACGCGTGCAGGTTTGTTTTTTTCTCTTTCCCCTTTTCTGCAGGCACCTTCTTCCTCTCATCCTTCTTTTCAATCCCTGCTTTTACTTCGTCCATTTTACTTTATTCGTAAAATTTCTACTTCCGTATTCCTCGCATTTCTTTTCTTCTGCTTCTGTTTTTTCTATTAGAAGAAAGAAAAAAAAATGTCTACTACCGATCTTCTCGACCTTGAACTTTTTCGAAAAAATTTCGAACCTCATTCGTGACACAGTTCAACGCTTGAGATAAGAGAGAGAAAAAGAATGAATGATTGAAGAATATGTAAAATGATTTGAGAAAACTGATTTGCATCGATCACTCGCGTGACTTGTTCAAAGGAAGTAAAGTAGGGGCGAAGGAATAATGTACGTGGGTGGGAGAATTTCGTAAAAAAAATTGTTCCGGTATATATTTCTGATTATTTTTGAATCGTTGCTGGGGTTGAATTTGTTACGGAAATTGCGGTAACCGTTGACCGCGTTTAGTCCGGACGTACCTTATAGCTGGTTGTGGGTTTTAGAGCGGTAAAACAGCATAACCGGTGAAACTCACCGCATCGCCGATAACTCGTATAACAAACTCACGATAAGAGATGGTATCCCGATAGCAGCTATACGCGTATGCCTGTATATCTGTACATATATTTATGTATATATGTAGCGACGGACAGTCGCATACAGCCAGAGCCCACCTCTCTAGCTATCCGTGGCAGCATCAGGCTACTCTACAAAATCCCCGTATATTTCGTACGTGTGCACCGCATAACACGTTTGCCGGACACCGTTTCGTTCGCAAAGCGCAAACCCCCGCGTAGCGAGCTACGATATCACGGTCATCCAACCGCTCGAATATAACCATAAACTTTCGCACTCCAACCCCCCCGTCCCTTGCTTCGCCCCCCTTCAAAAGCTACAACTTCTCATCCTCTCGCACAAAATATATTTCCACGATATATTTCAACGTGTGCGTACGGATATTGACACGTGTACGGGATCTCTTTTCTATTTTCTTGTTTTTTTTTTTTTTCGTTTTTTCAAAAAGCGTCACGCGTTTCGCGACCTCGTGCAGGTGTCTCCGGATTTTTGATTTCGGGGTACGAGATTTATAGAGTTTTTTAGATCGATCGGCGATATGGTTAGAAATCCATTTTAGAAACAGTCGTTTTTAGTGAATACAAATTTCGGATTTCTACATCGTTTCGAGAATACACTTCTGAATCACTAGGTCGGATTTCGAGAGTTCAGTCGGAATTTGATGCGAGACAATTTCCTGCTCTTTTTGACTCAAAGAGCCGAGGATATAAATGCAATGAATTTAGCAATGCGTTAGAGCATTAGCTTTGAAAATCAAGTGATACGTCTGCAGGATAAAAATCGTCGGTTTTTCTTTATTTATAACCCATACATACCATGCTCTCAGGCGAATGGTTCGTAAATATATCTCTACATATATATCCTGGAGAGCTATAAATTATATTGCTTTACCGTTCACGATTTTACGCTTTGTTTCGTGTCAGAAGCACGTACGAAAAGAGGTATACCTACTACTATACGATCGTTGGTTGGCTGGGACCAAGCGAATGGTGAAAGTTTGCGACGGGTCAACCTCAATTTCGGCGGTGGGAAACTGCAAGCTCCAAAAAAACGAAAATAAATAAATAAATAAGCTTTTTTAGGGTATCTAAAAACTACGAAGAACCGGGAATTAACGGAATCATCGGTTATCTGCGTTATAAAATAATACATGAATTTTTTTCGACTCTTGTTTTTTTCTTTTTTAGATACTCTGGGCTTAAAACACGTCGAATTGATATTTAGCGGTATACGTATACTACCGTAATAGACCTCGGCGAAGGAAATAAACCCCGAGGAAATACATGTATCTAACACATCTATATATATTTAGTTATAGAGTTGGTTTTCCACGTGTTTTGGTGGATATGCGGTTAACCCGACTACACGACCAAAGGGTATAACCATATAATTACGCGTGCATTAAGCCGAAAAGGTTTGTGGTTTACGGAGTTGAGCGCTAGGGGCGGGGGGAATGGGGGGCAGGGGGTCGGAGCAAGGGAAGCGAAGGTGTATATCCCTTAATGTGAATGTTGATCAACCTAGTCAGCATTTTCGACGATGACGTAACGTAGCGCAGGGTAACCCGCGTTATATGCATGGTGAAATTCAGGGAGCTTTCGACTATCGCGAACGCGAGAAAATCACACGCAGAAATAACGCCGGAATGTAACGGAAATTGACGTGTTATTACGTAATGTTTGTATTATGTATTGGAATATTATGAATAAATACGGCATGCAGTTTATGGATATTTACTCAGGTCGATGAATACGTTTTGGTGGTGCTGAACAAAACATTAATTAACAAAACTTTCGCTGACAATAGAAGTCCGATGAGTTTGAACCGTTAGAGTTTCTCATCCCTAAAAGCTGTACCCCGAAATCCGAGTTTTCTTTCTTACTCAACACCCACGTTTCACGTATACCTTCCAACGTCCTCGCCTGGACCGTCTCACACCCTCTTTTTTCCTCCTTCTTTTTCTTCTTCTTCTTCTTCTTCTTCTACTTCTCTCGAACACCGACAATCTTTTACCTATCTACCCTCGCAGATCAGAGTTGAGGGTAAAGTTCGTTCGTGATGAAGCGGTGTTAGGGAATTTTCGCTTAGCGCGTGCCCAGCAGCCTTTTTTTCTTCTTCTCTTGCTTCTTATTTCTATTACTTCTTTTTCCCTCCTTTCATATACATATATAATCGCTGTTATATTCGTAGCCTACGTGAACTCTGGACGGAAAAATGGAAAGAGAGAAAATCAGAGAAAAAGGGACCGAGACCGGAACAGCACGAAGGAATTTCAAGGCCTTTAATTCCAGACGCCCTGCTGCTTTTCCTTCTCCTGACGAGGATATGCTGCGGGGTGTCCAATTTTAAATTATACAAAGAAATGGGTTGGATAAATGTTATCGTACGGTAAATTTTAAAGTTTCTTAAAAGAAGGATTTTTTTTTTCTTCTTTTCACTTTCATTTGTTCCTCCACGCATATAACCCCCAATAATTTTAATCCAAACGAGAGACTTCTGTCTTTCTAAGAAGAAACTTGGAAAGAATTAAAACTCGAAAAAGACGGAAGTTGCGACTCGCGTCTTTAAAAAATTCAAAAGTTGACGGAATAAAAAGGGAATAGAAATAACATTATTTCTAGTCGAACCGGAACACGACTGAGTTTTGATATATATATTAAAAAATCATAATCGATTCTAAAATTAGATCGGCAAGAAAATTTTTTATCCGAAGCTTACCGGCAATGTACAACGCACGTGTAATATAATAATACCTACGTCGAAGAGCTGATCGAATTATAATTCGATAATTATCGATTTGCCAAAATAATTCAATACATAGGTTTACATAGGGGAGAGTCTTATACGCATACGTATATATACGCAACGTGACGTACTTTGGATACGTGTATTCCCATGGCGACTGGTGAGATAATAGCATTTGATGCCAATATATAATTATACCGCTGTAATGATAATCGCTAAAGCAACCCCTTGACGTAGAAATCCACGCAGATATCTAACCCTTGTTCAAACGGGGTGCAAGACGTGAAGCAAATTGATGTACAAATGGAATCCTGGAATAGTTCAGAACGCAATAAACGTCGGTTCTCGTGTCATCGAGACACTCAAGTGCATTGCAGTTTCTTTTGAATCTTATTTTTCATCCTTTTCTTTGTATTCCTCTGTTCAATATTAAGAGAAATATAAATTTTCGCGTGTGATGATAAACATCGTATAGATCGTTGGTGTACTGTTTGTCCCAGATTTTAAGAATGATTATAATTTTCCTCCTCCGCGATTATTCCTGGAGCACTAACAGCGTGCAGCAGCAGCAGTAGCAGCAGCTGCAGTTTCAGTGGTGCAGCTTTCGGTTCGCTTTCTCGTATAGTTCTATGACTATCTATGCAAGAGATTAAAAATTCCCGACCTCAATCCGATCGCAAAGAATCCTCTGAAAGATATGAAAACGTGTCTTGACTATCCCCGGGTTTGATTAAATACGGTTTAGCATAGATCTTCTGAACTCCAGGATTACAGTTCTAATTCCTTTTCGTTTCTTTTTTCTTCTATATTTTCTCGATTTCTTAGTATTTTTTACTTTTTCTGTTTCTTTTTTTTTTGCTCTTTTGTCCTTTTTTTTTGCACCATTCATTAATCTTCATCGTGCGATTTCAAATCCTTGAATCCTTGAATCTCAATTGATCTTTTTGAAAGGTGGAATATATACCTACATAATATATAAACTTTCGTAGATTCTCATGAATATTAATTATGTAAAACCTTGATTATCGATTCTCACAACGCGATAAAACATAAGGTACGTTATATGCATGTAATCACTTCAAAAATTGAAAAAAACTGCAAAAGAAAAAAAATGAATAAATAAGAAACCGGTGAGAGAAGAAAAAATTAAATATTCGCTATTCACTGCACCAAAAAGAGAAAAAAGATTTCCATTTCCTCCATAATTAAGGGGTGGTAAGTCCAGTGGGACAGAATTTTGAGCTTTAAGCTTCGAGCTTAAAAGAAAAAGTTTAGTTTCCCTGCCACGCGCTCTGAATATTTGTCTGGGGTATATAATTTCGTGTTCTTTTCATGCGGAATCCTTTAATATTTCCGCAAGTTCCTTTCTTACTTCGAGACCTCATTTTCAGCGCCCGGAAAAGCTCGTTCATCCCACGGGAATATAAGATACACATACACACAATGAAAGAGCAACACAAACGCACAAATTTTGACGTGTTATAACTAATTTTAAACGTTGTGAATTCAGAAAAAAAACACAAAACCAAAAATAAAAAAAAAATGAAAAACTAGCTCAAAAGGGGGAAAAACTGAAAATTAAAAGCTCTGATTGTAAATTAACGACTGGAGAGGTGCTTCGGAGAAACGTGATAGTTTGTTTTCAAAGCGATTTCAAATAACGAACCATCTGCAGCTGCAGAAGTCGACAATGCGCACGTGATTCAGTTACACGTGCGGAAACGATTTTAAGCCCGTTCGGTAGGAGGTAGGTAGGTAGGTAGGTAGGTAGATAGGTAGGTAGGTAGGAAGGTAGGTGGGTAGATAGACGGTTAAAATGAGAAAAGTTTCAGTGAACGCAATAAACGACCTGGTTTTCTGTAAAATCCTCTTTCCACTTCACAATACGTTTCGTTTCGTTTCGCCTGTTCGTATGAGAAAAAAAAAAACGAATTGATAAAACAAAAAAAAAAAAACCGCGATCATCACGGACGGTACGACTAACCACATAAGTGCACAGAGTACTGATTGCTGAGAGAAATGAAAAAAAAAGAAAGAAAGAAACAGTCGAGCTTCATTCTTTGACGCCTAAATCGGACTTCGATGTTCAGATCTGTAACGTTCCCTTGGTTTTTTTCCATTAGAATAATTAACTTCGTCGCAATAGACCGAGCATGTTTATCACCTTGAAAAAAAAGAAGAACGCTGTTCAACAATGATATCGTTCGCAGTGAATCAGTTTTCAATACCGATCGTTCATAACTTGAATCTAATAATTTTTTATCACGTAGTTAAAATATATATTTGCAATTATTTTGATGTTCAAGCTAAATTCATGGGTCACAACTACAGCTATAG
This sequence comes from Athalia cordata, assembly GCA_963932425.1. Classification (NCBI taxonomy): domain Eukaryota; kingdom Metazoa; phylum Arthropoda; class Insecta; order Hymenoptera; family Athaliidae; genus Athalia; species Athalia cordata. Next base: position 27,978,473 of record OZ010626.1, on the reverse strand, counting down.
ATTGAGGTCGGATTGAGTGTTAGACTGCTACGGTATGCCGGCAGCTCTTCTGCCACCCCCGAACAGAAAGTTGGGGTGTGAAAGAGAAAAAAAAAGAAGTAAGCTTAAAAGTAAAAAAGACAAAAAAAAAGAAAAAAAAAACAGCGTACAGTCAGCCAGCTGCGCGCAATTCAACCTCCGAAACCTGTCTGGGTAGGTATAGCTGTCCGTCCGTCTGTCTTTTGGGTTGTCACTTCCTTTTATTTCACTCGGCATCGAGCTGACGCGAAGTGAAAGCTGCCAGATTAAAAGTGGGTAGATCTAACCCCCACCCCCTCTGCCCCCCGCCCCACCATTCCGCTACTACTTCACCCCTAGTTGGAACTTCGGTCGAGTACTACGCGCCGTATATGCAACGTATGACACGAACCGGAAATAAAAAATAGTGAAATATTTGAACGGAAGAATTCATTCGAGGAATTGTGAAAATTGAATAAAATTATTGCGGAATGCTAAGAGAATAAATAAGGTTGGAAAAAGACCCGCGATAGGATCAAATTTGATTCAGAGGTAAAGGAAAAAAAAAAAGAACTGGTTTTTCACAATTTTTTTGATTCGGTTTTGATAGGTGTATATTTACATCGAGGGGTCTATTGAGCCGCAAGTTTTGTATTACAAGGGTATATAAATTGGTCCGGTAATATATGAGGATAGTTATACGGTGTATCGAACGAAGTAGGTATCTTATAATATTATATATCCTATACCTCGGCTATTTTAGTCCTGAAGGGGAAGTGCATGAAACCGAGTAGGTAAAGCTCATCGTCTATAAGGTCCTTCATAGTAAAGAGGAGTATATACATATATACGTATGTATAGTACATAGCCAGTAAGAAAAGAAGGGATGGCAAGCAATCAAATCCTTAAGTAAGGGTGGGAGGACGAACGTACAGCTTTCTCGTGCTTTTAAAAGCTCGAGGGAAGCTGTAAAATTTCCATAAAAATAATTGGCACTGTCCTTCGTTGTTCCTATCTTATGTATTATATATGCTCAAATCCATCTTCCTCCTTCTGGCTATCTAGAGAAGAATAAAAAGACAAATATTCGCGTTTCCTTTTCCCAACTCCAGCTTGGTCCTACTCGATACACTATACATCTGGGGAGGTCCTTATTCTATTTCATTCTATTTAACTCTTTTGTTGCCATTTTTTTTTTCTACTTCTTCTCTTACCAACTTTACTGCAAGAGATAAACTCGACGAGTGAAAGTCAAACTGAACTCTCGACTACCGCGCTGACAGATCTTCAAAAATTTACATAAATAGCTACGGTAGGGTATATAAGGTATGAACTATATATATACCTATACATATACTTATATATATGAGTATATATTTCAAACTGGTTGGTTGGTTGGTTGGTTGGTTTTGTCTGACCCAATCTCTATGCTAATCAACTTGTTCACATCTGATAAGTACCAACTGGCAAAATTATTCGGAAAAGTCAAATCAGCGTGGCAATGATATATATATATATATATATATTATGCATACATACGTACGTACCCTAATTTTCGTATAACCCTTTTTTATTTTATTCTTTTTCCGATTTATCAAACAGAAAATTCTTTAGGAGATGAATTTTTTTTCCCCCATCAAACGACCCCCTACATAGATCGGTATCTTCGGTTTCAAACGGCTGAAAAAAGGAAGGAGAAAAAACAAAAAAAATTGAAAAAGGAATCGAAAAATATTCATCAAACAGAAAACAGGGAATAAAATTCTTTGAAAAGCTGTGAGAACGTTAACAAAAACTGGATGTCGCGCGTGTATAAAATGTCTGCAATATATACGTATACACGTATATAGGTTTATAGATATTCACGCGTGAAAATGAAACGGGTGAAAAGTGATTGGCTATTTGGTGGTGACCCTTATTTTTACGGCCATTTTTACAGCTTCACATTTCCGAATATGCGGGTGTATATTGCTATATATGTACATATACCTAAACACATCCATAATGTACATATGTGCGTATAGGTACATAGAAATGTGTGTGTGAATGGATCATCCCATTGCACGTACATATGTACATATGTACATGTATTTGCTACACTACGAAATATTGTATATGGTGGAAGCTCAAAAGAAGTACTACGCGTTACTCAAGTGTAACGTTCCCGTTAGCGATGTGTAATTCTGATAGGGTGAAAAACGGGATATTCCTCAACGCTGTAATAAAATCGCTACCCATAAAAAACCATAATGCCGGTATGAGGAAAATAAAAAACCGCGAAATATGCTGTGTACATCTAGGACGGTTTGTGACAAAGATCAGAGGCGATAGAAATAATTTATAAATAATTAAATCGCCGTAACGAACATTAATATTGTTGTAGGATTTCTTCTTTTTTTTTATGAGTAGTGTAAATGGAATGAGTACCAAAAAAAAAGGCGAAAGAAAAAAATGGGGGAAAAGAATGGAAATAACTAAAAAATGTATTGTACAAGGAGGAGGAAGTAAACAGTGGAGGCTAATGAACGCCAAAGGGACAATTATAAAGACCGCTCTTTGTAATAAGAAGAAGAATAATAATAAAAAGAAAAAGAAAAGAAGAAAAACCGCTGCTCTGATTCATGATGAAGACGATATCATCCCCCTTGAGATTTCACAATTCCGCGTCGAAACTTCAATTCGAAACTTTACGCCGGGCGTAAAGTTGATAAAACGTGAATTTCTATTCCAAGGGTAGAATATTCGGGTCGGGGGTTCTTCAAGCGAAGTAAAAAGAGAAGGAAAAAAAAAGAAAAAAAGAGAAAATGATATAATATAAGAGGTCCAAGGCATGATCTCCTTTTTTCCGCTTTGGTATAAAATAGGTATAAATACACGAACTACGTATATAACCTTTTTCGATGTGACCGATTCCCTATAGAGCCGAGGCTTTATAATCCAGCTCCTTCTTTTACCATAAAATACTTAACGCCGCGTCTTCGATGGTTCACCAGGCCATACAAAACCGAGCCTTTCTTCCTTCTTTATAACTGGAAGTGTAAAAGGGGTGAAAACTCACCGTATAACGAAATACCGCTTCTGGACGCTCTCCAACTTTCATAGGCTGTGGCTTGACCCGGACGAGGTCCTGGCATGCCGTAATGAATTATTTAATTTCCCGAAACCCCACGTGCCTTTCAAGAAAAGAAAAAGGGTAGAAATCCAACCGCGAAAGAAAAAAGAAATTAAAAATAAAATCTCATATATCCCGCTGCAGTAAACCGAAAAGGAAACACTCCGCAGGGTTTAAAAAATTTAACACCCAGAGTTTTTATTTTTATTCGTTTCTGTATTTTTTTTTTTCACCTTCCTTTCGTCACTCACCCGAATCAACCCTTAGATCTAAAAGATTGAAGGAAAAAAAAAAGAAAAACATTCCTCCTCTATATTTCTAACTCTATTAAACTTTCCTTCTTTTTTTTTCTCATTCGGTTTTTGGGAGAACGCCGGGATGAACGCAGAAGTCGCGTTATTCCCTTTGGTCGTTTTCTATGTAGTTGGGGGTTGACCCGAGTAAGAAATCCTTAACAAGGCCTGGGGGTGGCGTAAAGTACGGGGGCAGGTCGACCGATCAACGTAGACACAATGGAGCGTGGCTAATGCGAGGCACGTGCGGGTAAAGTGTTGTCCTGTAGGAACAGCAGTAGCAATAGCAGCAGTTGAGGGTGGAGGAGGGTAGACCATCGTGAAAAGGGGTAGGAAACGAGGGAGGCGGGAGGGGGGAGGAGGATAACCCGACCGGGTTCGACGGGATTATTTCGCGGGTAATTGATTATTGGCAATTTATATAATCCCAATAAGCTAATTAATTAAAACACGGCTTATCTTAGGCATCCTTGATCAAATTTATTCCCCCCCCCCTCCCTTCCCGCGCCCTTTTATCTCCCTTGTATATACACCACCACTTTTTCACCTCTAAAACCCACCCTTGACCAAACGCCGTTAATTTAAATCTTTTAATTCGATTTCGATCGCTTTCGATGCCTGGTTTATTACATAGCATCGTGATCTGTATATCGACTGCATTTCTATGCGAAACAACCCTTACGTTATGGTATATATTAATGTAAAGGTTATGGTATCCCGATTATTCCGCAGTACCTGAATCTAGAGAATTCCCTGCAGCCAGATATCAAATTCAATATAAATTTATGTTAATTACGAATGCAGGGTAATTACCTCGTATCTATATAATGCATATATATGTGTATATCCTTGGCCAACCAGGGTGTTCGAAATGCATTACATGATATAAATACTGGCTGCAAATAACGTGGGGCTCTCGCATTCAGTTATCGCAAGTTTTGTACATATGTGTAGGTGTGATATACATAAAGTACGTTTGAAAAATGACACTAGAAATTCAAATTCAAACGTGAGATGCACCAACAAATATTCGAGTTTCTATTATCAGCAGAGATAAAATTAACGCCAGAATTAACGGAAATACAGACGGTTGGTTTTAAAAGAGGTTTTTTGCAACGATGTAAATAAATAATCGAATCGGAAATTTACAGGATGATACACACATCTACATTCGTATAACAGGCGTTATGTTTTTGTCCACCCCAAAAATCGCGACATCACAGACGCGTGTCAATTTGAATTGGTTCAATCATTTGTAGGGTGAAACGTACAATTTTATAGGGTTGACGGGGAAAAGTACGGGTGGGTGTACAGAATTTTTTAAAAGCGTGGGGTTATATAATGTCGTTTCAAGTTTTGGGAGCACTGATTTTGATCGATGTTCACGTTTGTATCAATTAAGTACGACGAATGTTATTTTGGCGAAGAGGATTTTTGTGTCCAGTATTTTTTTGTCAGTCCGATTCAATTTACCTGGATCGTCTGCCAAATATCTGGTATTATGTATATATGTACATAGACTGCAATGCGGGATATAGAGAGACGAAGGTACAAAGTCCCTAGGAGATCGGGGACCATTAATCTCGTCATATATCAGCCCATATGTATTATACCTATATAGTATATGCTATGCTAGAGAAGACTACAACATCAATCACCTGGCAGACAAATTCATATCCAATAACCAAATAACTGCGAAGTCTCTAGCGAACCCTATCAGACAGTCCTCAATTTATCCTGAAAACCGGGACTCTCCTATACATACCTTATACCCCTTAACTACTACGCCTAGCAGATCTTAACCATCCACCATTAATTGTACTGCTCCCTTTCCCGCGTGACCTCAAATCCTTAGAGCCAAAACAATCTTCTCTGTGATTATATTATGTTCGGCCTAATACGCCGCGCCGTCTGAGAAATATTCCCAAATCCACCACCTTGGAACGTCTTATGTGGTACTCTCCGAAACTGGCAATCCTCAATCTTAATTTAATAATCGAACTAAATGTCGCTTAAACTACCAACATGCTAACAATCATTCAGGATTATAATAGCAAAACATAATTTGTCAAAGGACAAGTTAGATTCAGGAAATCCTACGGTAACCATAATCGTGATTCCTCATTTCAACCGTTCAATTATTCTCCCATTCAAATCCACGAACATTTACACTGTCCTCGAGTACACTGTAATAACTTATTGAAACCGGTCCAATATTGGCGTTTTTAAACCGAAGAAATCGGAATTCGAAGGGTGGTCAACGTTATCCCGATCCGAGACGAGTTCAAATGTAAATGGCAATTCGGAACCTGTTGGTTTAACTAAATCTGAAGAGAACGAGGAGCTTTCAAATTACCTAATCCCCATCCCCCTTCGAGCCGTTATCCTGGAAAGGTTTTGAACTTTCGTTTCCGGTCTGTACGATACGAATCATGTAGACCACCACTTTATCACCTATATCTGGTGAATGTACATCGAAATGCCAGCACCGACATAGGCTTGGTCTACTTGTTAGATTTGGCAAGGTAGGGTTAGCTCGGGTCAGGTTAGTTAGACGTCGCTGAAACGCAATGGTGTCTTACACTGTACAGTATATTGTAACCTGGTATTATGCATATGCCATAGGCCCATATTGGTAGCATTGCAGCGCATTGCGGGCTTTAGAACCCAACAGCACTGGCATTGTTTAGTAATATTTCCGTGCACTAATTGGTCTGGGGAAATTGCTATTTTCTGAAAATTGCACTCTTTCTTTATCCTCTATTTTTCTGGCACAATGGAATGAGGATTCTTTCTGCAGGCTTTTGTTGAAGAAACGTTTCTTATGTTTTTGCATGATGATTAACTTTTGCAATCGAACGGAATTACGAATGTTTCAAGAGTTCCAAAACGTGAAAAGCTCGTTAGAAAAATAAAGCGATATTTGGGAATATTCCGATTGTTTCGAATATCGCAAATTGTACGTCGTATACTTGAATTCCCGATTTTCCGCATTCAAGTTTTATATTCGTTAGGAAACTCAAGAGTTTTGGTTTATTATAAAAAATGAATTTCTCAAGCGAATTTGAAATAAAAAATACAAATATGCGGTGTGACTTTTCACCGAGGTATTGTAAAATGAAAATTCGGAACATGAGAGATGAAAAAAAAAAAAAAATAACCCAAACCGACATAAAATTATAAAAATCTCCGATAAATATGCACATACATTCGCTTTTTATTTCTTTACTTCTGGTATCCGAAGAGATTAGCCTGTAGTACGGAAAAGTGAAAAACGATTTAGAAATCTGAACCCATGGTAAACAGAGTGAAACTTGGGAAAAGGATTAAACTTTCACTTGCAAATGACACACACCTAATTTGCATGGCTGTCCGGGGGTGAAGGGTTTGTGTATAAAGCAGTTATACAGCTAAAAGCTCCGAGCTTCTGGGTTTCGCGAAAGCACCAGCAGCAGAAGCAGCAGCAGGAGCAGCAGGAGCAGCAGTAGCAGTGGAATAAACAAGGAGAGCAAAAGCGAATGTTTTAAAAAAGTTTTAAACGGGGCAGATTTCGTCCTCACCGTTGCAAAAGCATATAGCTGTAGCGGAGTTAGTAGCCAGTAGCAATAGCAGTAGAAGTAGCAGCTTAACGTAAAACTTTCGAGATTTCAATTACACGGTAAAATCTAACGAAATTAGTTTGCCCGTTAGGTTACAAAGCTTTTGTCCAAGTTTTTCTTTTGCATTTTATTTTATTTTATTTCATTTCATTTTATTTCATTTTTTTCTCTTTCTTTCTTCACTTTTTGAATATCATTATTATCAGTTTTCTATTATTATTATTATTTTTTTTTTTTATCCATTCCGTTACACGTTTTCACCGTTATAATGTTGGCAAAAGTCCAAAAACTTCCAACCCCATCCATTTTACTTCTTTTTTTTTCAATTTTTTTTTCATTCTCATCCCTTATTTTTCGACCATATCATTGAATCAAAAAGCTGTTACATTTTTGAAAAACAAATTCGACGATTGATTTCATCGATGAGAAAAAATCTTTATAAATTATGTATATAACGTGTATTGGTTTTTCAGCACAGATTTCACCCTCGTTCATACTTTATTTATTTATTTATTTATTTTTTCATCCGTTTTGTTTGTAATAAAAAATACGGCATATATCAGAGATTTATTGACGAATGTACTATACATATATAGTTAATTGATTTATTGTTTACTGTTCAATCCATACGGTTTCGAATTTTTCATTCTCAATACACCGCATATGTTTTTTTTTTTTTTTTTAAATATGGTCATGTACATTAAAATTCGTCGCTATTTATTAAACTCCAGAGCTGGAGTATTTTGATAACAATATACGGCGTAATCACCCCTCCTCCAATTTCACGTCAAAAATATCAAATCGCACGATGAGCACATTTTCATATAAATATACGTAGGTAATATTTTATTATACTGTATGTATTTCGTCACAATGTACGCTGGTGATAATTCTCACGTTTTTCTATATCTACGTATACGTGCATATATTCGAGTTGATGAGAAAAAAAATCCCTTTTCGCCCTTTTCCGACCTCCCTTCACCGTCCCAGAAACAAAAAAAAAAAAGAAACAAAATGAGATGAAATAAAATACATGAAAAACTTGAAGCTCTTGTCGAGTGATAAAAAATTCTAGGATTTTAGTAATTCTCTTGCAAACGTGTGTGACGTGATCCTAAGAGCCAGTTTCAGATAGGTACCTATATGGTTTTTTTTACGTAAATTATATACGTTACATGTAATTCATACGTCAGTCATTATTTACGGTTGTATGAATTTCGTATTATCATCATTATATTTAAATAAAAAATCTAAATAAATAAATAAATGAAAAGTAAAGAGAAGGAAGATGGGAAAACAAGCTCACTGAATATTCATCTCTTGAAAAAATGACAGAAAGATGCAAAAAAAAAAAAAAAGAAAAAAGGAACTTGTGAATCAAATAGAGAAGAGAGGAGAGAGAAAGAGATGGAAAGAATGACTGAAAAAAAAATGGTATAATATCCGTAACGCGTTGGCTCGTGGCGTTGACGGGTGTTGGAAATGAAAATAGAAGAAACGAAAAAAAAAAAGAAAAAAGAAGTTGAACATGAAAATGTAATATCAAAATAAATAAAACAACTATCTACGGGTTGAATTGAAATTTCAATTATACGTCATGAAGTTCGACGTGATAATTAACTTATTTACATATAATATACCTATAACGGGGTCGCAGGTATCGACGAAGCGAGAGAGAAATAGAGGAAAATGGAAAGACAAAAAAGACGGAATTTGAATGATAATATTTACAATGAAACAACAACCAGAGTAGTAGTTCACAATCAATTATATTTGATGCGATGCATTCGTCATATGTACCTTGATGCAATAAAAAAAAAGAAAAGGATGTCTGGATGACAGTTTTATTTATAGTTCGTTTTTCCATTCTTTCAGTACGGGCATCCGATAGCGAAATTTTTTTTCCTTTTTCCATTGTCTGTTTTTTTCTTGCTCCGATTCTGTATCACTCGTTTTTGTCCAATAGTGTACTACGAGGATTTACTTGTCAAGGTTTTCAGTAAATGCATAAAATAGTTTCCATTGTTCATTAGTATCGGACGTAGATTTCGAATTATAGTTTGATTTGATCGATATATCATAGCCGGATTCATTAATTCGTGAATGAAAATTTGAATAATAAATCTAAGGGAATATATGAAGAATACAGATATATCGGGGGATGAAAAATCGAAGATGAACAAACAGAAAAAGAAAGGTAAAGCCAAAAAAAAAAAAAACTAGAAAACAAAAACTGAAATACGGGGAAGACAACAAAGACTGCGAGGGGTGCAGGCGAACGCCTGAGCGATCAGGAGTCGCGAAGGGTGAACGAGTAAACTATAAAGGACGCGAAAAATAGGAAGGCATGATCCAGGGGAGAGAAGAGGGAAAAAAGGAAATGTAAAGGAAAAATTGAACCCACCGAATGAACGAGACCGTGAGGGCTAGGAGCGTATAAGAGGCATTGTGACATTCGAGACAATGTAGACCGATAGATGACGCCCTTCTGAATCAACATTCCTCTAATGCCCTTCCTGAGATTCAGTTTCTCCTCGTGCTCAGATCTCTTTCTAATTCTTTTCTTTTCCTTTGTCTTTAGCATCACTTTCTCGACGGAGAAACATCATCCCTCTCTCCGCGTTTTATACAACACTCTTTTTCTGCTTTAACAGAGTGTACAATAATAATTACTTAGCGCTTTCCACCTTCCGCTATTTGACTACATCTCTCTTATTCGTTATATGTACTTCTTTCTTTCTTTATTTCTTTCTTTCTTTCTTTCTTTCTTTCTTCCTTTCTTAACTGACATGGCTTTCATTCCCTTTTCTTGTTTTTTTCCGTACCCCATTTCCTTTTTCATGTACCGTGTATTTTCATTTTATTTTATTGTACCAGTCCGCCCACGCCCTGGTTTCCTCAGGTAACTACAAAGTCTTTTTGAATCTAGCCGTTGGCTTTCCGCACGACTATTGTAATAAAACACTTTTTTAATAACCGGCAGTTATATAACAAACAAACTACCAGACTACTATATGCCATTTGAACTTCTGACTTTTAACCTCCACCTAGTTTATTGGAACACTAGATTTTTCTTCGGTACTATCTTTTCATGGATCAGCGAAGGTGAACGAGTCGGTAGCAAATTTGTCATCTTCTTTTTTTTCTCGTCTTTTTCTCCCTCTTTTTTTTCTAATGAGGAAAAAAAAACACTCGAACAGAAAGAAAATAGAAGAAAAAAACCAGGTGAAATCGGAAAATTTTTTGCACATAAATTCACGATGACTTTGTGCTCGATATAGTTTTACGCATGAAAAATCGTGGGTATATATTGAATAAAAGCTGAGCATTCTTTTCGTGATTCAATGACCGACCTAAGCGAGGATCAATCGTTGGTTGCCGTCCCAAAGTGGTATGAAGAGAAAATCGCAGGTTTGATGATCTGACGAACCATATTGAGAGGGTGCAGGTTGGTCTGGGTGCCCTTTAGCACAATAGAGAGCTATTTAGGGCTGATTTCTGAACGTTCAGAGTAGGTTATACTATAGGTGAACGAGAATTCGGTGCCAACGAGATATAGGTTTTAGCCGAACACCACCACAACCACCTGCACCACCACCATAACCACCACTAACATCGGCCAGGCCACTACCATATTGGAAGCATTGTGATGGAAATGCCGCTTTGGCATTCACCCGCCAATCATTCACCTATGAAGAAAACACTTAGTGGAGCAAGCCACAAGAAAAAAAAAAAAACACTACGAACGCTGTGTGTATTGCAAATTCAATACCATCGACTTGTCCTGGCCATTGTCCCCGCAGATACCTTCTCATTGAAAATTTTCTTCTTCCAATCTATAATGAGTTATTTTTTTCCAATGCATCCCAACTTTATATACTTAATAGTCAGATACTCCGCTACTGCTTCAGCTTTTAGTTTATTATGGAGGTGAATGATAACTAATCAAAACTTTAATATAGAGTAAGGCGAAAGGACACGGAGTTGATTTTAATTATAGCAGAGTAGCGAAGAAACGCCCGAGGGCTTCTGGAGTTAAGGAAAGAGACATGTTTTTCTTTGGTGAGTTCGTAATAAAAATGATCACCGAAGTAAGGGTAAGAAAAAAAAAGAAGTATCTCACGTCAAACTATTTAGTTTCAAACTAAAAACTGGTAAATCAGAAGTCTGAAGACATTCTGATGAGCCCTTATGCGTATAAATTAAAAAGCAAAAAATAACGATTTTGATCATTCTCGTTGATCCAGATGAAATTTTAGAGCCAAATCATGTTTAAACCAGTTTCAACAATGTTACTAAAATCAAGATCGCGTGGTCCACGTCCTGAAATTCTTCGCTGAGCATCACCTTTACTTTTAGCCAACGAAATCCTATCGCAAATGAAATCTGGGCTACATCGAATGGCTTCCCGTATAACCGGAATTCAAGGATAACTGGGAACTAACTCGGTGTATTTTCGTTAGAGTCATGATAGAAAGAGATAGAATAAAGGGATGGAAATTAAGGGCTTGAGATTTTCCAACAACATCAGAGGGCGAGCATCATACCGAATGTACGATAACGCTGCCCGTGCATCCTCCTTTCTACGTCAGTCATAACGTTACCACCAACACTCTCGAAAGCTTTTAGCACTCGGTTAACTAAGCTAGAAATGTACTTCTGCAAGGGTTATATAACTTCATCTATACGACGTAAAGAGGGTTACGTATACGTACGTGCAGTGCGATTCTGAAGCTTTTCAACCAGAATTATGGATGAATCGTAGAATCTTGTGAACTTCTGTCTATTCGAGATGAAGGGTGCTCCAGGTCGAATTACTACGACATGATTTTAATTCAACATTGAAATCCAATTATATTTGGTGCAGTTGTTACTACGGTATTAAATAGATTCTGTACTCCTGACATTTGCAATAACGACGTTATTTTCATATCTGTCGAAGACCATAATCGATACAACATGGTTAAATCGGCTATGGACAGACTGTTGCAAAGTCGATGATTATAAACGGCAAGACTATGTACAAGCATATAGGTATACATGGGGATAAGTCTGGTCATACTAACCGGCCTCGTGTCAAGTTGGGTCAGGTTAGTTTTCGGTTAGTTTACGATCAGATTCAGGTTCTCTCCATGTGCTGTTATACAAGTTTCTGAACTGCAGGCTAAGTTAGCCAAAGTTGAGTGAGGTCATCCTAGGTCAGTTGGCTAGACGATTATATTACAATATCATATAACTATCACACCGAACAATCTCCGTTCGCGTTTAATATGCATGTGTAATCTACAAAACATCATACACATATTTGATTTCATACACGTATACCTTTGTTATAAAGTGTACAGTTTGGTTTCTACCGACCTACCGGCAACAATAACGGCAACAACAGCAGCAGTAGCAGCAGCAGCAGCTAGAATCAATTGTAATCAAGGACGGTGTATAAATCAAATCGAGTAACGCGCGTTTTAGGGAGGCAGGCGGAGAGAGGAAAGCGGGAATAGGGAAAGGGGAGAATAAGGTGGGACGAAGGGAAGGTGGAACGAGGTGAGGGGTCGGGGGTGAGTTCAGGGGTAGTGGGCCGGGCTGCTTGTTTCCTTTCAGATGATTTGTTGGAAACACGTCGCGGCCTCCGGTCTGCAGAACATTGAACAACGAGCAAAGCACCACCACTACTACCACCATCATGATCAGTGGCAGTACAGCAGCAGCATCAGCTCGAAAAGGTTTTCTCTCTGTATTTGTGTACGTGGGCTATTACCCACCTACGAAAATCACCCGGACACAGATATCCTTGAAGTGCTTGGAGGGTGCGTGTACGTATAGAAATTCATACATCCGAGAGTTCGCGTTGGGTCGTAGAAGGGCGAGAGATGAGGAAAACTGGGCTATAGGTATATCGGTGGCAGGTTGGTACGTTTCGAACTTGGTAATGCAGTTTTCATCGAGAAAGTTGTGCAAATCGTTGAGTATAGGAAAGGAAGGAAGCAAAAGCAGGCGGAACCGAGAGAAGATGAAGGGGCGCAGGTGCGGCACGTGAAATTCTCTTCCATCCGATATCTATACACCATCAGCAGATTCATGTATAAATCTTCTCGTCCAGACTGTAGAGGGGCTTCCATTTCCGCACAATTTTTTTTTCTTCTTTTCTCTATCTCTCTCTCTCTTCTTCATGAACAAAGCGCTTTTTCTCTATACCGTTTACAACGTCTACCGAACACGCGCGCAGTTCATTAAAACTAAACGAATCATTTTTCTGTTTCACGCGAAATTTAAATCTCCATACTTTTATCCTAAGTAGAAATGGATGCAGTTTTCGAAGACTGATTCCTCCTGTTTCATCACCTCGTTGCGGTATTCGAAATGGTCGATTTTCTTCATGGGCCGGTTATATTAAACTTCAGCGAAATGGCGCTGTCGGAAGGATGTTGCAAATGGGTGAAACGGTGAAAGGGATGGTTGAAGACGCATCAGGACGTCGAGACGCGCTCGATGCGTCAATGAGATGAGAAAATAGCTGAAACGGCAGAATGCACGACCCCAGAACGGAGAACACATACATATATACCTAAGACTGTACATGGTATGTACCTATGTGTATCCAGAGTATATATATTTTCTAGTTGGTATATAAGTTGAGTATGTAGTTACGTCTTACAACTGGAAACGTTGGAACATCCGTAAAAGACAGTTGCTTCTATAACTGCATTCCTCACATGGAATTTTCCGGGCGTCTATAGCAAGGGTTGCATGGTACACAAGGTGAGCACCGAGTTACTGGCATTGCGATATCCACCTCTTTTCAGTCCGTGAAGAGCGACGTGCCTACCTCGGCAACTCTCGACTTTTACATTTTTCACCGATGCTACTACTACCGCATACTCCTCTCTCCTGCAGTACATTGCAGTTACAATTCTTCTTCTATATCAGTTGCTGCTGCTGCTGTTGCTGTTGCTGTTGCTGATGCTGCTTCTTCTCCTTCGGTATATTTTCTATTGCACAATTCGTTCTCGTTAGATGACATTTGTTTCCATATGTTCACGTACAGTTTACATATAAATGAAGTTTATTTACAAAATCAAGTACCATATGGATCAACGCTGTCTCGAACGTTGAAAATCTTGAAAATTCGCAACCCGATATTACAGGATATCGTTCGATATTTTCCTCTTTTTCTCTCTCATTTTCTTTTCAATTTATATCGCGCGATTTTTTCTTTTTCCCAAACACTCCGACTGATGAAAAGAATTTATACACTGGAATTTCCAGGAATTATGAGGAAACGAGTTAATGGAGATGATTGATTGATTCCATATAAATCACATACACACAGAGTTAGCGGACGGATCACATAAAACTATAAATTCATCACATAAATTCACCACGTAAAACACACACATAGAGACACACACATAGTGTTATGGTAGTAATTTATCTATATATTCATTTATAAAGAACGATATAGACAGATAATTGGAATATTTTAGGAAATTAAATAGAACGGAGAACAAAGACCAATGAACAGAGAGAACAACGAACAGAGATTCAGAGGATAGCTTAAAGGCGAGGTGTATAAAACATTGTATGTTGACACGAACATTGGATATATAGGTATATAGGTACATAGTACGTACATGTGGTAGTGAATAGTAACTAGTATATAATATATACGAGTATACAGAGATACGCGTTGAGCTGTAAAATTCACATTTATATATGTATATTCACACAACTAAACACCGATCAACTAATTTATATGTATATCGATGTACAATATATATACACCGGGTGTCGCCGCATGTGAAATAAAAAAAAAAATAAAAAGAAAAAGAAAAAAGGAATCATGATAAAATGATAATAATATAGGGCATTTACATTATACTCCATATCGAACCAGCTATATGTAGTACAGTTGACCCGATGAATAAGTGAAAACAGAAAATAAATTCATCAATTAAAAATCAGATCAATATCATTTTTCAATATCTGAATTCAGTTGTAATACTTCAATCTTTTAGTTATTTTACTCTATCGAGAACCTTCGAACGAAACAATTTCAATTATATTATAAAAAAGTTGAACACCTGCTTTACGAATGACTGCACATCTACATAATTATACCCGATATACAATTGTTTTGGCATTTTAATTATTCAAATAATAATTATAATGATAATAATAATAATAATAATAATATCTAAGCTTTGGATCATAATAATATAGTATTAACAACAGCTATGTATACATATGCGTTAGTCTAAGGGGTTTTAATAATTATATAACATATATATAATATAAATAAAATATATAAGTTTTTTAAATATATATATATTTTATTATATACATATAATATCATAATAAGTTACCAAAATTAATTTAATATAATAGGGTCAAGCGTGAGTGAATTAGTGGTGTTTTAATAATAATAATAATAATAATAATAATAATTCATAATGATAACAACAATAATAATTGCTTCATACTCGAAAAACGGTTAGTGGTGTCTTTATATAGAGAATAGTAACTGAGGTGAATAAATAATATAGAAACTAGGAACTAAAAAAAAAGAAACAAAGAAAGTAGAATAAATAAATAAATAATCTAAATGATATATTCTAATAGTAACAGAAATAATAATAATAATAATAATAATAATAATAACAATAAATGTATAATATATAGTAGAGGGTTGTTGGATGAAAAACTACGCTCTAATCCTAATGCAAAACAAAATTATCAACCAACCTCCTCGCCTATCCGAAATTGTTCGCGGGATCCCTGTAACAAAAACATATTTAAATCATAAGAAATCATAGAAAATAAAGTTCAAACAACTAAGAGTTATAAATAAAACTAGCAATCAATTTTTGGGTTTTCTTTTGTTAGTTTTTAGTGTTTTTTTTTCTCTTGTAAATGAGGATCTTAAACATCACGCGTAATAATGTGTTAATTTGTTACACCTATACGATTATAGATAACTTTTATACATAGGATTATATATATTCACGTATGTAGTACATATTGGTAAATTGTTGTATATATAAGCTAGCTACTAATGCTGTTTTTATCCAGCCACGTTATTGATGGAAAACTTAGTGTAAATTATTACCTCAGCTATACGTATACCATCACTTTGATGTACGATGTGGTTTTGTCAAAAAGTATAGAAAAAAAAAACAGAAAAATTGAAAAGAAATATTTTCTCCCCATATCTCGCTATAGATTATACATATTATCAAAATTATAAGGCTTTTAGTTTCAGGAAATTTAACCTTCATTTTTATTAACAGCCCATATGCCGAGCGGGTAATTAATCAAGGTATATAAATTCGTAGAATTATATATTCCTTTGAGCATACCTACGTGTATTTTTATACACGGTATACGTATAATTATACTAATAAACTTTTACTTTAGTAAATTTATTTTTTTCCTTTGTTTTCTATTCTTTACATTATCAACCCAATTTTTGATCGATATATGACCTTATTTCATATTCACACCGTCCAACCCGTGCGGGTGGCCGGTGAAAAAAATCAAGAGAAGAATCTCCGCCTCTCGTATAAATATTGCATATAAATATATGCGCGTATGCAAAGTTCGTACTGCGTAAAGCATCGGTGAGAAACAAAAATAGAAAAAAAAAAAAATCGAAAAAAATTGCAACACATAAATAGATCAACTTCTTTCGCAGCGCAACGTGAAATTCTGAGCGTTTGGAAAACGTTTTCATTGAAAATATGAAATTTTTCAAAATTTGTCTGTACCTGCTATTCCCCCCCCCCCCCCCCCTCGCGCTGAAAAATCACAACACAAGATCACGTACACGCTGTCAACGGAGTAATTTTTTTTTTCAAGAAGAAAACAGAAAAAAAAAAAGTTACAAGCATCGTACGTAGGATACGATTTAATTATACCGTATAGAAAAAATTCTCCGAATTCATCTGGGGGTATAATTTGTCAAGATACATGATAAAAAATTCCGACATATCTACACGGTAAAAAGGAGAAAAAAGGAAAATAAATAAAAAATAAATAAATAAATAAATAAAAATGAAACGGAATGTGGTCCGAAAACCTGTGTCGGATTCCGAAAAAGAAATTTTCTCCTCGACAGCCGGCGGCTGGAGAGTCCGCGTTATACGGATAAGATATAAGTTAGATATATATGGATACATGTGTGTAGACGTATGTATACGTGGAAGAAGGTAAGCGACGCTGAGGCATATAGAAGATGGTTTTTAAGGGTGGTGGGACGTGGGGAGTGGGGGGAAGACGGTGGTAATGGGCCTGTAGTACGTAGGTGTAGACACAAGTGCGATCGAGAGAGCTCTCATAACACTTAGAGGCAGGCGGCACCACTGTCTTATTGCCGAGCGAGCCGCCAGCCAACCAGCCAACGAAGAGTTCGAATCCCATATACGAGGGTAAAGAGGTCCGCGGGGGACGAAAGGGGAGGGGGAGGGGGAGGATGAGAAGGAAGATATCTTGGGGGGGGGGGGAATTTCCCCGTTCCATATTTTCCATCCTCCTCCACCCACACGCACGCATTTCTCCAACTGCACAAAGCGGAGCTTTATATCCATCTGCACGACGTCTGTATATACGTGTGAGGAAAAAGGGGATGAAAATTGGGGGTGTGCGAAGACGGGAGGGTACCTTACAGAGGAGAACGAGGGCGTGGATCGAGAAGTAAAGGTATTAGTTTCAGATTTGAGAGTTTGTTGCCAAAAGATACTTTATGGCTGTCATATGCCACGAATGGCTTTCCTCCCCCCAAACCGACACACACTCTCGCTGAACCCCATTCGCAAAACCACCCCTAACACGTGTACATTCCGACACAGGAATTTCGCGAAACCATATTCTTATATATGTGGGCATTATACGAATCATCGTGGTCTTTTGTTTTTTCAATCTCTCAGCTACTCCGTTTTATAAATGTCTTCGAAACTCATAACTCTGGGCGCATCATCGATCGCTTTAAATCGGATAAGAAAAAACAATAAACTGTTGTATAAAAAATTGCAAGCTTACTGCGGCCGTGGAATTTTTCTAACTTTATATAGATCATGTTGTATATCACATAACAACATCCCCCACCCCCCGAACCGCGGTGACTTTTAGTAACTTTTAATTGGATGCGAGCGTCGAAATTGTTTTTTTTTGTTTTTTTTTTTTTTAAGAAAAAGAAAAAAGTCTAGATATGGTAAAATAAATAATCGAGAGACAAAAAAGTAAAAATAAAGAAATTCAACAAAACAAATGAAAGAAAAAAGAATCAACATCAACGAGAAAACTCGGACTTGAGGTACGATGATGAGCTATGATATATTTTATTATGTCTTTTATACTCGAAACTTCATAAGATATTTACCATATTGTTGTTTTTGAACTTTCATATTGTTCGCGATTTTTACAGAAGAAAAACTCGTCCGTGATGTTCCGAAAATCAAAGTAAGAAAAAAATTAACGCTAAAAGAAAAGCGAAGAATACTCCAGAAGTATTTTTTGGGGGTTAAAATGTCGCGAGCGATTTTACGATTCCAAGAAATAATAATTTATTATTCTTCGAAAGAAATTAAATCGCGACGCATTTAATTATCGCAGGCAATATAATTAAGGTTCAATAAATTACCGAAATTATTAATTGATCGACTTTTCATCAATATCCTTATGACGTAATACCTACAAAGTTTCGCGATTGTGTATATAGATTTTATATATTATTTCTATACGTATACTTGGGCCTATACCTGAAATATATATGTACTCTACCCACCTTTCGTAATTAACCCGAATTTAAGCTTCACCCACAATCTTAAATTGAATCTCCATTGATCCCTTATATAGCAAGTTTCACCCCGTTGACCGACCCTCTGACTAAATAATAAAATCAATTTCGCTCGGGTAGCTAATTATTAATTTATAATATCCCAAATATATATTAACGATTTATAATGATAATATAATAACAATATAATGCAGCGATCGCAGCGGCGAATATGTCAGATAAGAATTAGGCGTGCAGGGTATACGAATACGTGACCAATACAAAATCCGAAGTATATAACGTAGATGAAAAGAAAAGAAAAATTGATCAAAAAAGAAGTAAGGCAAAAATTTGAAAAAAAAAAGTCGAACCATCGATCACAACAGCGGTACATAGCCTGTGAAACTGCATGCATGGAATAAAAAAATAAGACACTTATAACGTTCCAATATAATAAAACTAGAAAACGGGGGGAAAAAAAAAAAAAAATAGACAGATGGAAACGGAAAACAAAAACTTTAAATGAAAGAGGAAAAATTTCAACCCGCTTTTATAGTGCAGACGTGGAAAGCGTCAAACATTGCGAAATTTCAATTCAAAACTCGTATCCTGTTTTCACGTGTAATATACTGTGTGAATATAGTCTATATATGTATATATGTATACGGTAGGTATATATAAATATACTTGTATAGATAAAAGTTCATATCTCTTCATCAACTATTAAACGAACACATTTGATCATCGACCGAATGTGAAATACTTGTCAAAGGTCGGATGGGTTAGGCGGGCGTGGAAGGGGTGGGGGTGGGGGTGGGACACGAATTGCCCATAAAATTTCATTGCCTTCTAGATATCAGAATTCATACTATCAACGGTAAAACGATCTTAAATTCTCTCTATCCCGTATATATCCTCGTGTCATACGTGTAACTCCTTTTCAATTGCGAAAAACAACCCCAAAAGATTTGCAAAAAAAAAAGAAAAACGACAATTATATAGACCTAGAGTGACCGATTTTTGAGCACCGTTTTTCAGCGGATGTATACCGCGAGGTCTGCAGACACATTTTTGGAGCGAAAAAAAAGCAAGAATATACTCGAGGGTCGTTCGTGTAGTATACGGTAAAAATATTATATAGGGTGTCAGTACGATGATACCCCATGAAATTTATATACCCTATATAAATATGACCCTCACCCTTTTTTTTCTTCCTTCGTTCTTTATTCATTTTTTTTTCTTTTTTTAGTTCTTTCATAAACAACACGTAATACATGTATTATACCGGTGTATGAATATAACCGGTGACCCTAGAAAAAAATAACTCCCCATAAAAATCTATCTGCAGATTCATATGCCCTTACAGTCTTATCTTACTTCACACCGGCCGAAAAAATGAAAAAAAAAAACTTATCCAGGTAGAACAGTGTAACAATCAAATTATAATGAGTCTATGAAATCAAATTTTTCAATATAAATATCGAAACGTCGTTATTATCTTCACCGATTGATTGCGCTTTCCCTCAAAGATCGAGTTTTGTATGATCGTGTCCAATCGATCGTGGTGCAATAATTTGAAAATTTTCTCTCAACTTTTTTATTCGATACATTTTGACGATGAGAACAAATTTGTTAAAAGGGAAAACAAAAGATGAAAAAAAAAGAAAAGAGTAACCCGGCTGCTGCACGAGAATATATAATGATCGGTATGTCCACGTCGCGTCGCGTCGGTTAAAGAGAAATATTGAATAGCGCGAGGTACAAACATACATATATGTACAATATACATGTACACGTAGATGTACATTAAAAGCTGAACGCGAGCGCACGGCGTTGTGCACAGGCTGCGTCAGTCATCCGAATTTAGTCAGTCATTCATTCATTCATTCATCGAGTGCAACGGTGATGACCTGTTTAGTTCGTTCACTAATTCATTTAAATTCAGTCAGCCTCCACCGCAATCTACTTTAGTCAGCTGTTATTGTTGTAGAATAGGACAGAACTGTTATACGGTGTTCGCAACTACGGTGTACACCGTATATTTACCGTGTACAGACAACTGAAACGTACTGCCACATCTAGTTGTCGTTAAATCCGTATTAAATTGTCAGTAACTATATAAACTCTATATTGCTGTATCGTAATTCATTTCACTTTTTCTTTTTTCTTTTTGTCTTCCTTTTATTTCATAAAACAACTTGCCGCCGTGTTGCAGTACCTGCAGCACCACCACGCTCGCGTTAGGTTTCTCTCCATTATTTTGACGCTGTCCAGCGTTCGTCCGAATCAACGGAACATATGGTACAACATCGGACAGTGAGTGGACAGCTGAAATAGATGGGCAATAGGCCTGCGCTACGTTTATTTCCTCATCAAAGCAGGCGATGCGAAAGAGAGAAAGAGAGAGAAAGAATGAACCGTTCGCGTGTGAAATGTCAAAGTAAATTCCTCTTATTATACACACTTCCTAAAAATCATTAACATGTTCTCCCTGTTTATATGCGTAATATGATTTGCCTGGAGCGGAAGAAAAAAGATGGCTTATGAAAACGGTCCCGTTCAAATCTCACGGGTTGACTGTAGTGTCTCCGATATTTACGACCGATAGATCGGTCTCCATATTAGCTAGTTTTTTTACTTCTTTTCTTTTTCTTTTTCAACAAATCATTCATCATCGTATTTAACATTACACAGCTTCGGGTGAATATTGATGGTGAGAAGGTGTTTTGGTGAATTTAATGACGCTGATAATATTTGACGGTAATTGAGGTAAAAAAGTTTCAGGTATACTTTGAAGTAGAAAAATATATTGGGAGATTAGACGATCGCGTGGTGATAAAATCGTCTGGTTTATCGGTAGAGAAAGCATGAGACATTTCATCCACAGTCCATAAAACTCCTCCACTTTATTATTGTCGGACGTATAATTCGAACGGTCGTTAGTTATGGAAATCAAACGACGGTACAGGCCACCCGCAAACGAATAATTTTTTCCGAATCTTTCGAATCCATTCACGAAAAAATATTCGGGACGAAGACTCGCTGACGTCTGGATTTAGAATTATGACAAAAATTATTTGGAATTCGTATCAAAACCGTACGAAATTTTTCGTATTTCATTTTATGTTACTTTTCTTTCTGAAAGTGCGTGTGGATCAGCCTGGCCAACGTTGGATATATACGCTCCTGAAATATATTATTGGTACCTTCAACCTTTTTCACAGCAGGATACGTATTTCCCATGGATAAATTTTACTTTTATAGGATTCAGTTCCACGCCTGGTTCTGCACCTATCCCGAAAACGAAAGAAGCAGAAGCGGAAGCAGGAGCAGGAGCAGCAACCGGGAACAGCAATATCACTACTAGATCAACACACGTCTACGAATACTGAGAAGATCCATTCCTATTTCATTTCTATCTGTCGCAGCTTCCAACATGATCTCAGTATTATATATTTTCGCATACATCTTCAGGGTATAACTCGGTACATTGTGTTTTATATACAAATATACACCACGACAAATCTCTCGTGAAATGAAGGAAAAGCACTAGGTACGATGAATTTTTCTGTAACGGAAGCTCAGACAACTGTAAAGCTTTGGGAAATATATATAAATAAATCTCACGAAAAGTAAAAAATATTTATTCCTACTTCGTATAGTGCAAGAACTAGAAGTAATATTCTAAACATGGACTTCTTTCCGTGAGATGCGTCTGGTTCGGAAGAGATCGGAACGGTTTTTAGTAGTTGTTTTTTTTGGAACGAATGAAACCAGAATTAGATCAGATTCTTTGAGTTGACATAATCGACCGAAGCATTTCCTGTTTGGTTCCCAAAACCGCAAGTTCCTTTATAAAATGCGTTATATAGTTTGTAAGGTGAGATGCCCTATAAACTGGACGACGGATTCAGCCTTCAGGGTTTCTCTACGTTGGCCGAACCGAACTTCTAGCCTCTTTGTAGCCTCTGGCGATCAGACAGGAAATTACCTGGCACGCCCTTTCGCTCAAGTCCCCACAGAGCGCCGCGAATATATATAGACGTCTATTAGAGAGAAGATATATACGTAATATATACTATGTATACATATATTTACACGTATCTACCTATAGTGCACCTGATTCTCACTAGGACGCGCCTAAGCACACGAGTCTGTATACATGTATGCTGAGCATACTCATACTTTGGGATCATACGAAACACTTATGGTTCTGCCGCCGCGGACTAACCATTTTGAGAATTATACACTGAGCTTAACATTCATCGTTTAACTCCACACACATTTGCACCTTACGAATTCATATTTTACACGTTGAACAGGTGAACATTTACATTAAGAATGGGGTAGACTGTAGACAAGTACTCGAGCACATACAGGTGTTGAGAACGTTTAGTCTGAACAAGAACGTGTACTTATTTTTTGTTTTTCATTTACCAAATGTCGAGTGGGACCATTGGTGGGAGAATAGAAGTGGAAAAAGCTTTGTGTTTCTAGGTAACTGTGCAACACAAATTGATTAAAAACTTTTGCCCAGTTACATAATCCGATCAACGATTTAATGTTTAGTTTCGTTAAACCAACCGCAGGCGTTCTCAGAATTATCAGCTTTTAGTGATATGAATAGAATTTCCGTTCCTGAATTCCAACTTTTAGTTCACAATGACCTTAATGACTGAACAACTGAAGCGTCAAGCGACGGGGAGGTATGATTAGGAATTTATTTCTTGGTATAGAGTGTCGTAAGTTGTTTGTTTGACTACAAACAATCCGATGGTTTCATCTGACCAAAGCTCTTGCGAAGCTTACAAAGAGCTTTTATTCAGCGGGTGTTTGTTCTCAACTCTGACTCATTTCATCTGTCTTTGATTCGTTTTTACTAGGTTCAAAAGTATGAGATGAAAGAATAAAAGAAAATCGATTTATCCCAGATAATCACTTGATCGTGAGTTTCTCTACCAAGTTTCAAATAGCTTTAGTTTACCAGGTTACAAATCACAACTGCTGCAGGTGCTTCAAACAACAATCAATACCGAGATTCCGTTACTACGTATAGTGGTAGCGCTGCTCAACTATACCATAGAAGAGACTGTACAGAAACAAAACTTTTGGTAACCGTACTGAGAAGAAAGTTGTAATTTCGAACAAAAGTTTCCTGAAATTCAACTTCAAGGTTGTTATCGCCAAGGTCGAAGTTGCAGATTGAGAGGAATTAAAAGATCTGATATTGGTACGTACTTACTGAAATCTGATTCAGTTTGTCGCCTTATTCGAATTTCATAGGACACTAAAAATCATGTAACCACATATTATGAAGTTGAATTCGGTTCGAATTAAACTAATAAGAGGGCGTACTTCGATCCCAAGAGTACTTTCATAAATCTAATACGGTGAGAAACCGCAGGAAACAATGCGTGAGATCTGGTCCAGACATAATGTACATTATAAAATATAGCGTCGAGTTATTCGATTTGTAGTAAGATTGAAGAATGATCAAAAGTATCTAACAAGGGTTTTGTGATCCTTAGGGATGTGAAACGTAGTGATTATCCGAGTCGTCTATTGTTCTTAAAACCTTTTCTTTTTTTTTCTCGTTTTTTGGAAAAGACGTTGTTTCTTTAGGTTAACTGGTTCTTTTGTGCACTGAACTTTTTTGTGGTAGAAGAACGTGAGCCTTGGAAGAATGATCATTACGTGGTCGATAATCCGGGTTCTTTCTAGCCGAGTGAACACGTCTTACCGAAGGTAAGTCTAACAATATAATGAGCTCACATGTGATGTGGTCTTTAAAACAAAGGAACGAGATTCCCAGGACGATAATCTGAAGCAGCTTCATAGAGTCAGCTGAGGTGGCTGATTGTGAGTTCAACTAGTTTGTACATTCGATGATCGTTGTAAGTCGATATCGTCATATCCTCAGCTGCTGCTGCTGCCGGTGCTGCTTCGGGGCTCTCGAGTATAACGAGTGAATATATATGTAAATACGTATATAATGCACATTGCATATCGCGATAAAA
The DNA here is from genome assembly GCA_963932425.1 of Athalia cordata. Taxonomy (NCBI): domain Eukaryota; kingdom Metazoa; phylum Arthropoda; class Insecta; order Hymenoptera; family Athaliidae; genus Athalia; species Athalia cordata. The sequence continues at coordinate 27,953,685 of OZ010626.1, read as the reverse complement.
TCCTTGCATAATGGTAAATGAGTATGGCTAAATCCAATATCCACTTCTAAAAAGAACCTGAAGATATCCTAAGTGCGAAGTATGCTCGTGTAGGAAAAATTTCTATGTCTGAAACGAAAATCGTAAGTCGACATCGTGGCACCTACCTTGTACCGGCAGATATATTCCCTTGATACCTTTTAGTTCGTTTCTGATAGCGCTATTTCCTCCTGCAGTAAGAATCCCGCCCGAGCTGCAGGATAATAAGATTTTACCATCATCCCACATCGCCGTAGGCCAAGATTTCAAATTGCTGAAGAAGAAACCCCGGGATATTTTCAATTCCAGGTCAATCCAATACATCCGATCTCAACCGAAGAGACGCGATCTTTCGAGAAGATATGTAACACTGAAGTTACCTACGATTTTGACATTTTTTCCAACCCACAAAATATTTTCGCCGTAGAATCATAGACTTTCGAATCAGGATTGCGGAAACAAATTTCGCCCGACCAACCTCATATCCAGTTCTTCGCCAACGTCGAGTACTTTTTCCTTTGAAAGTCTTTCGTCAAAAACTCGCGGAATACAATGTCCATTCCAAAGGTGCGGAATTCCCGTCCAGATCGTTCACCCTTTCATGGGTTTCTAGATAAAATATCTTCTAGAGTTGGGTGTATCAATTTTATTATTAAAATGAATTTGATTTTACGAGGTCAAGTCGGCGACTATTTTGATTCAGAGAGGAATGGAATCGATCGAATGTGTAATATTTCTATAATTGATCGGATGCTTGATGAAGTGGTTGGGAGCAGTTGAGTGTATTATCGGACGAAGAGCTGTATAAATACGTACATGTCTAAATAAATATATGTACAGCCTGGAACTGTATCTGCTCTTCAATTATTGGGATTAATTTGAAACATGTATGATGCTGCGATGGTTGTTCAATGCATGCATTTCAAATTAATTGACACAACCTTGAAATATACGTCTTCGCCGTTACAACGGATGAACAACCTGAGATCACGTATACGTTTTATCATGCATTGAATAGGCAGAGTTTGAATTTTGAATGTATGTATAGACGATTCCCGTGTCGATTATCTCCTCAAGTACCTTATCAGATTTGATAGATTGAACCTCGACCCACATTCCCCGGGCCGTATCGATCCCTGAGCCGCTCCCTAAGGATATAATTTTTTTTTTTTTTTTTTTTTTTTTAATTTTCTTTTTTTTTTCATTCTATTCAGAATTAGTTCACCGATCACTAGCGTCGCATGGGATGATGAAAGAGTGTAAAACGATATATTGAGAGCTCCTAGATTTTCTGAGTTAATTGTGCAGCTGAAGTAGGTATTCGTGGTATCGCGCAATCACAATAAAATTCACCGCATCTCTGCGGAATGCAAAAATAAGTGAATAAAAAAAAAATCATCAAAAGAAAAAAAGACGAACGATAACAAAGGATACCCAACGAATCGATACAAAACAATAGGTAAATAAAATAGCTCGGGCAATTTTTCAGAAAGATATTTCATCAGCTTCTGCAGTATATAGAACAGTTTTTAGATAACGCAAAGTGGGGTTCGGGTTGGCCGAAAGAAAAGCTTCATGAGCTGCTTTTCCAAACGTTGTTGAAGGGTCTCGAAGTAAGATTGACAAATTATGGGAAATTTTGTATGGCCTAATTTATGTCGTTTTTTTTTTTTTTTATTCTATTTTCTTTCCTCTTCTTGTTTGCTTTCCTAACTCCTTAACCCTCGATACACTTTATTGGAACTTTTTTTCTCATCGCTTCCTTCTCTCTTTCACTTTCTCCGTTGCTCTTTTTGTTTGCGATATAAGCAACTGGCTCCGAGCTACTTTTCTGACAAGGTTTAGCTTCGTAAGGGTAAAAGAGGCTGAGGTTGAGGGTGCTGAAAGCAAGGGCAGCAATAGCAGCAGCAGCAGCAGCAGCAGCAGCAGCAGCAATGGGGTAACAATCGACTTACCTGATAATAACAGTTTCGCCATCAATCATCGGCGCGCGGACCTGGCCAAAAACGCGGAGCGTGCGATAAATAAGTTCGATCTTCCGCAAGTATATGAAGTAGTATAGTAAGCAGCTAATACTGCAAGCTCGGAGTTTTTTCTTTTCTCTCTCTCTCTCTCTCCCCCAATTTTTTTTTTTATTCCATCTGGCAGAATTATCGTACCAATTTTAGAATACTATATTACTAAACCGTAGCACGCGCGGGAGTAAAAGTAGGTATAAAAACTAAAATCTGATAAAATAAAAAGAAAATGAAAAAAAAAAAATTTATGGTGATGAAGTAAACCGTTTCACGCTTTTCATGATAGTCTATAAACAAAAGCTCAACGAGAGTGACTCGTCACTGTCCGTCTTCAATTCCCACTAGAACGCTTAAGGTACATTTTACCAAACACAATTTGCCTCCTGAATTTTCAAATCCCACGGGTCTAGTGCGGGTCCGGTTTTCTCTAAGGTAGAAAAATGTTCCCCCAACCGGACGCACATTTCTACGTAAGTCCGAAACCGTTCGACAGGGATAAACGCGAAATGCCTATAGATTTCTGGGATCTGAATCGACCAGAGCTAAAGTATCCAAGATAGGTATCCATCTCTTTAAATATTTTATTTATCTATATTAATTCTTTTTTTTTTCCTGTTTCAACCGCTTCTTCTCTTTCCTTCTGGACCGTCAGACGTGTCATGAAAAATAAAGAATCGCAAATTCACGAAGTCAATCGTTTGGCTAAAATTTTGACGGAACGTTTCACAGTTTACCTAAAAACCGGAGACTCTGAAATCTGTATAGCTTACATTCTCATCTTCCATCGTACATTCCGTTACGGTTTTATTCGGCGTTTATTCGATAGAAAGAGGGGACAATGATAATAAAGAAAATCTCATAAGACGTATGTCATTGGGGAAGGGGGTGAAATGATAAGGATATACAGGGTGAGTCGCCACAAAGGTCCGATTCGGGAGGAGTTCTAATCGACTGAGGGTCGATTCATCCATTCTTACTTGTTATTCTCAAAATTGTTGTTACCAATCGGCGATCAGATAGCACTACTTTCGCTTATGACGCTGAGTAAGACAAGAAATCTACACAAATACGTTGGTAGGTAACAATGGATGAAGGCGGAGCCTCAGCCGATTGAAGCTCCTCCCGAATCGGACGTTTGTGGTGACTCACCCTGTATATAAGAAAAGCTGGATTTCTTTACACCTGTCAGCGACGTATGCCGGTGGGTTATTGCTGCGATAGGTTGCAACGAGAACATAGGAGATCCAAAAGCTTTGACGGGATTTAATTTATTCGATAATTACTTCTTGACGGATTATATGTATCCGCTCCGGTTAATACCTATAATGCCTCCGAAGATGAAAGTAATGAGTACGATGTGTACGACCACATAATACCTCGACAAGGGATGAAGAGGTGTGTTTTGGTGGTTGAAAACAGCGATGAGATTTACGCAGAGACACGGTGAGATTGTACGTAGATATAGGTATACATATATCAGAAGAGGGCTTGTAACGATTACGAAACTCTGACATCATTAGACGATAATACGATTGATAGGCGAGCGGTAAAGTCAATTAGGTAGGAGGCAAACTGTTGGAGGTAATTTAGAGAGATAACTACGTGATGATACGGTTCTGCGTTGTACAGCTATGTAACCAGCTCCCTATACACTCCTTCTCTCACTCTCACTCGGTCTCTGCAAGCACGTTTATATACATGCGGAGAGACCCGGTTGTTTGATACGCGCCCGCGTTTCGAGGGTGAAACTGCTGTGTTATATAGGATGAGCTATATTACATGGGAAAACGGTAGGATGATGAAGAGAGTCGAGGAAAATGAGGAGTAGAAACGCGACGCAACGAGTCTGCAGAGACCACGGAAGAAGAAGTCTTTTGATGTTTCCACAAATACTGTACGTACCTTTACATACACTCTACTACTTACTGCACCATATTTCATATAAACTCTATAAAGTACACACGGAGAGACAGAGACGCGAAACGAACTTATAACCTTTACCAACCATAGCTTCTCATGTAGTTTAACACGACCTGCACCACTTTCGCTTCGGAGGAATATTATACATATTTAAGCTACTCCGAAGCACATTTATGAGAGATAGTTAAGTGCCAACCGAAAGGGATTTGGAGTTATAAAGCAAGGTAGCTTTTAGATTTTCCAAAACTTCGATAAGTTCATTATTAGTTATATGTATACAATGATGAGTTTGCTCGACCTCGTTTTTACTGCAGGTTCTTCAAAAAAAAAAAAGAAAAAAAAGCCAGAACAAATAATGGTCTTTTGGAACACCTCGTACGAATTGAGGTGTCGGAGATTCGCTGGTGTAGAAAGCGGTGAAGAGCCCTTAGAAATTATTCTGCACCCTCTGATTATTCTACCGAGCTGGTCTATTCAGTTCATGCTCGGTTAATTATTATCTGACCTTATACCGCGGAATGAGAAGAGAGAATACGTATCGTATGTATATATCCTATACTACCGGTCTTATGATAATCGGATTACCTCCCCCCAAGATAGATTAAACAAACAATTAGACGAAGTAGATCCTGAAGCGAGGTGGTATGGGAATGAGAATATGAGCAGAGTTCAACTCTGCATTCTAATTCCGGAAAGGGTATTCCATGGCAACACCAATATCGGACTTTCCGTATACACAGCTTCAATTTACTCAAGACTGGACCAAAAAACTCCCACAATTCCAGACGTATCCTTCATGTTCTCATCTAGATTATAGTACTTCGTTACTCTATTTTTGGATTTCTCCGAATTTTTCAAATCCTGATATCGCAACACTATAGCGTTCTTGCAAAAGCCAAAGAGTCTGTTATCCTTTCGGTTGGTTCTTCAAAGAATTGTCGAAATTTGATAACTTTTTCAGAACTCTATCGTTAGTTCGGTAACAATAAGATAAAAATTCCTAAAGTCTGACTCCGTCAGTTAAGTTCATATTCGAAAAGAATAAATTTTACGCAAAACTCAAACCCGATCGAACAACTTCAACCGGATTCTGAAGCGCCTTAAAATTTAGTCCGAGTTTTAAACTTTCCAAGAATGAGTTTTTCGAATTTTTTTTGTTCATGACATTGGGCAGGAAAAAAGAAAAATTTTCAAGTGCTACACGACTCGGAGAACCGAGTTTAAAAAATATCTCGCCGCGCTTATAACGGGACCAGTTGGAGCTTGAAAAAAAAAAAAAAAAAAAATTAATCCTTTTTTCACAAAGTGGCCGAATATTTCACTTTCACGGAATTCTAGCCGTATACGGGAAAGGAAAAAGGAATAAAAAAAACCTACGAATCGAATTACATTACAGTGACTCAGTTCGTTGTCTGTAACAACCGACTGATATAATCCGAATACACAGTGTTCTATGTAATACATGCTAGAACTGAGTAACACTATACATCATGTAAATAGGATACATATTTACCAAGTACAGTAAAGTAGGAGCATAGTTCGTGTTTGCGCGTTAATTAAAGAGCGTTCAAAGCGCCATTGGAGTGGCCAGTTAGCGAGAGGGTTGTACGGAGATTGAAACGGCTTGAAGCAACTAGGAAATCTATGCTAGATGCAACACAAATAGGCGTCCGTCAACAACAGGGGGCAGCAGGAATAGTAGAAGTAGTAGTCATAGACTATATACCTATACGTATATAGAAAACAGGTAAAGCTGCTGAGCTGAGGAACGCGAAGAGTAGCTGAAGTAGCTACCTAATTAAATTCCTTGCACCATGTACAGTCGTACCACCAGAAGCAGTTTCACTGTGGGAGTAATTGCAAAATTTATTTTCAGGCCCGCATTATATTATACACCGGAGCTCATCTGTTATGTAAAGGATATATAGGTACCTACGGTAGGTACACCTAAATATATATGGAGAGAGAGAGAAGAAATCGAAGCGGGTGTGGGTTAAACTTTTGAACTTTATCCTGCAATTATAGACATACTTTAAAAACAAAATTCGAATATCTCATCCCCAAGTAAGCAGGTGGGGGAAATTTTTTCAAACACTATAGGAATTGATATTGAAATCCTTACGAGGGAAAAGAAGTGAAAGAAAAAAAAGCAGGAGAAAATGATCATTGCTCTAAAAGATATCGAATGATTATTTCAAGTGATAAGCTTCGATGAATTCTTAGTTATCGAATAATAGGTTAGTAAAAAATATTCCAAAAAATCCTGGTCGACCGCACTGCATGCATGGTGTAGAGCTTTTCGGAAGTAAGTGGCTAAATACTTCTGAAGCGGGTCCAATAGAAAAATATTGAGAACTACAGTTTCCAAATTGGATCTCTCATCTCTTGACATTACTATTATCATTATTGCGGTCATCTTCTTTTTCTTCACTCTTTTACCTTCCATTGGATTTTCCTCTCACAGCTATATAGGTATATGTGTAGTACATGGATGATATGAGCGTCGCGACGCGCGCGTGGCGCTTTCAAGCGACGAGCGCCCTTTCGCATTTCTTTCATCAAAGCTACGTAGGTAGCTGGTGTATAGGTATATAGGTGGTTTTTAGTCTCTTCCATATGTACAGAAGCGGCATGAATATACATATAGTTATATACTGTATACAGTGTACAGTATATATCACGTGCGACTTTCTCTACTCTGACGGATAAAAAATCAGACATACGAGAAAAACTAAACCGAAAAAAAAAGAAGAAATCTTTCGACTTTTTTCACGAATACTACAATTGACTGGCCCACACCTAAGTTCGCGTATTCGGTGAAACTTATATTCACTTTTTTCCCTATTTCCACAGCCTAACACAGCCTCAATCCATTTCATCGATTTTCAAAGCTCGATTCTTTTTTTTTTCTTCCCTTATTCATCTTCTTCGCACGTTTGCAAGGATTCAGATGATATGAAAGAAGATAAAGTGCATCTTTGATAGGTATTTTTATTCATCTATCAAATCTGCTCTTTTTCATCGTTCGTTTCATTTATCCATCATTAATTATTCTCAGAATTCGTGTATATGAAAAATAATGCAGTACATCAAACAGTAATTGTAAATCGGAACTAATTAATAGCTATGCGAATATAATAGACTTTCTACGATGGTATTGTAAATTTTTTATTCGCTATTCTATTTTCTTGCTTTTTTGTTTCTCTTTTACGAATCGCGCGGAGGAGGAATCGGAGTGAATAATTTGCAATGCTGAAGAGCGAAAAGTTTTTTTTCTCTCGTTTTCTCTTCCTATTCTATTCCTTTTTTTTTTCTTCTCTTTTTTTTTTGTCTGCACTTCGACGAAAAGAGAAATAATACAATACCTAATAAAATGATTGCATTGTTCGCTGTACATACAACCAACTCCGTGCAGCTGTTTTCTGCTTATATAATAAATAAATATATAAAACCTATATGTGTATGTAGGTAAAATTCTATACAGCCGAAAGAGAACCGCGACGACGATATACGATTAAGATGGCGAATGTCGATGCCCGCGGCGTACCCTAAGGCAGTAAATTGAGTTATTCAACTCCAATTTCTTCCTGTCCACCAAAGTTTTCACCCACCTTATATAGGATATAGCCTACTACGTGATTTAACGGTAATCCGCCCTCCCAACGCATCTATACCCACGCGCTTTTCTCCTCCTCCTCTATACCTTTTTAGCCGCGGTGTTGTTGTTTTTTTTGTTTGTAAAAAAATTTTGATTCCTTTTTTTTTTCTAATTTCATTATTATTCTTTTAATACTTTTACTTTTATTCAGTTTTGCTTCTCTTCCTTCTTCTTCTTTTGCTCTACTCACGTTTTTATTTTCCCTAATTTACCGCCAAGTTATATAGTAAAGTTCGCCCCTCTATACCACGACGCGTGCCGGTTGTATTATACAGGGTGAAATTTAACAACCCGCCCTCTTCCTTCTCCCCCTGTACGTGATTAAACGAAAAAAGTAGAAAACAAAACACTATAAATTCCTCCCTCATTAAAACGTGACCAAATAGTATACGTAACAACCCCGTATATACCTACTATTTTTATTTATTTTTATTTTTATTTCTCTGCACGCAACAATAAAAATGTACCTTACATCATACCTCTAACCCAAAACTGACCGAGAAACTAATAAGCGTCGGACTAATTTTATGATGTAACATATAACAACTTCGAAGAACATGAGAAAATTTTTTTTTCTCAGTCCAAAATTGTGTTAATTCCTTTTTACAACCAAATTTATACCACACCCCATAATAAAATAGCTGCACGTCTATACTGTATCGCAAACATTTTTACTTTCTCTATACCTGCACGGTGCAATTAAGACTTTTAAAATAACTTCCTATTAATTATCTTGTTCGACTATTTTCGCCGAAAGTAGTCTTATTCCAAAAATCAGAATTTTCGAAACCTACGGATGTTGTATTTCATAGTTTTTATTTATTTTTTTCTACTTTTAAGGCATATAATAATTATCTGGTAATTGGATCGATCGATAATAACTGAATAGTTACGTAGTGTGTGTTACATGTTTGTATGTGTATAATAATGGTGAGTTTAAACTCGGTTGTTGAAAAAAAACAAAAAAAAAAAGAGAAACGAAAAAAAAAAATCCCCCGCGTTCACGTATCACGACCACATTTTTTTAATTACGAATTTAAACGCTATTCTCGAATTGCAACAAAGACGCGAGGACGACGAATTATCGTGATTTAATTTTGTACGAGAACTGGTTTACGATTACACGGGGTATGTATACATGAATTATACATATATACGTACGTGTGGTATATACACGTGGCTAATTTTTTATGAAAATTGGATGAGGTAGGTACTCGCTTTAGTATTTCATCGCGATCGCACTGACATGTATATGTACATATTATATTTACAAAATCCGAGTGTCTTTTATCCAACATGGATGTATCTACATATATATATTTTTCAAAAAAAGGTCCTGCGAATTTTTTCACGATAAGAAAAAAAATAAATTAAAAAAATCACCGAGCGATAGAGAAATAGTGGTTTATTGAAGAAGACGAATGGAAAGAAAAGAAAATAATTCATTACAACGAGAAGAAAAAAAAAGACCAAATCGAGGAATCAAAAAATCAAAAAATAGATGAAAGAGCGTCCACAAACGAAAGAAAATATGTAGAGAACGCGATATCATGCTTGCGTGTGATACGAGTCAGGTGTCAGCATGAGAATTAAAATAATGCTCGAAACCGCCCCCAATTTTTATCGAAAAGGGTTGGGTAGCTGCGGTTATACATGTATAGATATATGATTCTTACATAGCAAACATATAACTACGTATATACGTGAGCTGTGATAATAAATGAGCGATGGAATTTGTAATCACCTTTTGTACCTATACTTAATATCGAACGTTTTCTCGTAATTTTAGACGATCTTGAAATAAAAAAAAAAATTATTTTTCAACGATTCATCGTCATTTTAATGGAGATGCAAAAATTGATGTATATTGATAATTCGGTTAATTTATTCGTATATAGCGTCGAATATGCGTTGATATTACACATACACTAATAATATATGCAGCGCGACCTCCACGTTAATATTGATGTAGATATTACATATGTACAGGTATATATATCCCCGTATACAATATACATAATATCGTATAATATAGAGAGCTGTTCCGCATGGGGGGGGGGGGGGGTCATGGTTTGAATTATGTCTGCAAGTTCCAACCACAGGAGTGTTTTTGGGGAGCTTTAGAGAAGGGATGTTTTGGCGCAGTATAGTAAAAGCTAGAGGCAGAGCAGCAGGAACAGCAGCAACAACAGCAAGAGTAGCAGCAGCAGCGGCAGCGGTGGCTGAGGTAAATAGATGGATATACATACGGGTGTTGGTACAGGTATATGATGCATGTATATAATATGTATGTATGTATATACATATTGTAGCGGAATATGGCACGACATGATGTTACAAGGTATATAACGCGTTGCGTGCGGTGCGTCGTAATGCATGTGTGTCGTAAAAAAGACTAAAAACGAAAAGCGGACGAAAAAAAAAACGAAGGAAAAAGAGACGTATGATATAAATAAAAAAAAATCAAAAGAAATGTTGCCAGAAAACAACAAGGGGAGGGAACGAGAGAGAAAGAGAGCGAGCATACCGGAGGCAAAAGCGAGAAGCCTGACATAGGAAAAACAACCCACCACCACCTACAGCAGAGATGAATCCCGCACGTCTTTTGTACTTTATCGTCTTTTCCTAACGACGCGAACACGCTAGATATGCTCGTGTATGCTGCTTTTGCTGATATTTTAGAGCACTCGCATTTCAGATTTTTTGTTTCTTTCTCTTCCTTTTTTTTTTTACCTATTTGTTCTTGTTTTTTTTATTTTATTTTGTTTTGCCGGTGCAACAATCTCGGTACGAATTTTCAACCAAAAGTTGCATCAGATATATTATGCATATGAATATAATTCAAGTAGCTTTTCTTCATTTCGAACATTCGAACGGAATATAATTTTTATCAACGTACAATTAGTTTTTATTTTGGGGGGAAAAAAAAATTCTTCGAAACCTAGATTTCTACTTTTTTTGATAGGATTGCTCCATAAATTTGACGAGCTGTATTTGAAAAAAAAAAATTCTGAATTTCTTACAATTAATTCATATCGACGTGAGATTTTTTTTTGATTCCCAAAATAATCATTACTAGATTAATTTTTTTACTTCCAATATGTACTACATCGTTATATATATAGATATACGGTCGTGTCGGAAAAAGTAAGAAAAAAATAATAAATAAATAGAATAAATAAATGAATGAATAAATAAATTTAAATTCACCCACGCTAGGTATATTATATGTATAATTATTTAATCGTAATCAAAATTCATTCATTTCCCACACAAAATAATTATGATCATACGAAGACCCAATTATGGTATAGGGATCGGTATATAAAATAAAATATAAATAAATGGGTGTATAAAATATTATATATAATATTATATATGAATGATAAATTGATTAATTATTCAATCGACATGGTCTGCTACCTGCACAAATCGTACATCTGAATCAGTTCCATTCAAATTGTACTATACCTAACTTCTTTTTTTGTTTCTTTAATTTTTTTCCAATATCCTTTCATACATACGTTAGTAGGTATATATGTGTAAATATATACTTTACGACGGCGCATTGTTAATATTACATACACACCTATTGACATACGCATATAGGTATGTACGAGTTATGTATACATCCGTGATACATAATACAGGTATATTTATAATGATATACCTATACCCGGGCGCATGGGGCAATTAAGCGTGTGATCATTAGTTAGTGAGGGGTGTTAAAAGGTTAACGAAGTTGAAACTGACCTTGTCCTCGAACTCTCGTGGTCGACGCAGCAGCTATAATAAGTAACGCCTGCACCAAGTACCGCATTTTTCTATCAATTATTATTACTATTTTTATTTATATTTATCGTTATATATTCAATATTATTTTTAGTATTTTTGATTTTTTTTTTTTAATTTTCTTCCTTTTTTTTTTTATTGACAATTAACCACTTTTTCACATAGATAATACAGGTATATAACATAAACTATATACGTTTTTTTCACTATTATTCATAATTTTATTTAACTCCCGTTTATATACCTGTATATATGATATATAATACACATAGACTACATATATTCACATTTGTCAGTTGGAATTTTTTTTTTCTATATTATCTGAATGTTTCGAAATTTACATAAGTGTGATTTGGTTTATAGTTTTTTTTTTTTTTTCATTCAATTACTTTTAGTTGGATTTTTTTGGTTTTTGGTTTTTTTTTCGGGGATTTGTTAAAGTCACTGCAGAGAATTACGCCGATGCATATTTTGCTGTTTCCATTCGCCGTCCTTCTTGTGTTCCACACAAAAATTATCACTCATTTTAACGCGATAACCTCGGCGATAACTACAACATTATTATCGTAGTAGTCATTTTTTTTCTTCTTCTTTTGCTTTTTTATTGGATCGAATTTCACGGTATTTATTATATAATCTCCGTGTCGCTTTTTTCTCTGTACCTGACTGAGGATAAATTGAATTAAAAAAGTGAAGAAAATCCACAAAAGATTATGTAGACGCGAACATTATAACGGAATCAAATTGAATGGCGATTAGAAAATTGATAAATTAGAAAAAAAAAGTTATACAATCTTAATTACTGATACATGAAATTAGCGCATGGGTCGATCCAACACGTGCGATGTATACGCTGTCCAGCCTCTTCTTATTGCAGCAATCGTTAACCGAATTATCCAAATTAAAATGAAATTTTGAACGATTACGTGGTTTACTTGAATACATAATATAGCTTATACATATACATACACCGCATGAGATACGCATCGTAATAAACGTGAAACGATAAGGCGAATAAATTTATTTTCTCCGCCTTCATTAGATTATCAAATTTTTTTCCGTATATACGTAAAGTTGTACCGTGAACGAGTCATAGGGGTAGGTATAGGTACAGGTACCTGTGAAGGGCTGAGAAAATGAAAAATAAAGGTTGGAAAAAGGAAGAAAAAAAAAAATCTCAAACTTTCGTTGAATTCGTCAGTATAGAGATGGTTGCACGAGGGGGGGTGGGTGGGGTCGAGGGTCGATAAAGTGTGAAAGAAAATTCTGCAGAACTTTCTGACCATATATAGTATATGTGTGTGTACATGTATATAAAATGAATCCCGAACTGCGTTCGTGTGCTATATGTATTACGCCTATGTACATATTATATATATATGTATTGGTAGGTATAGGTGAGTTGAGAGAGGGTTTAGCTTGGGGGTTTTGGTGGTGAATACCGACGTAATGACTCGGGGAATCTTCTCTGAAGTAGAGAGAGCGAAAGAGAAAAAGACAGAATCCATAGAATATATAGGTAAGTTAGTATAAGTACGCCATATACTGTATACTATACGAAAAGCTTTGGTTGTGAATCTTTCTCTCTCTCTCCTTTTTCTTTTTCCTCTTTTTCTTTTTCTCCTCTCTTCATCTCTCTCTTTATCTCTCCCAGTGAAGTTTCGCGCTTTTCCCGCGATACGGAACCGCCACGAAGTATAACTACGTTGAAAAGCTCACGAAAAAGTGAAATCGAATTTCAGGAGAGAAGGGAAGGAAATGGGGATTTTTCTTCTACATTCTTTTATTTTGAATTTTAGATTTTTGTAATACTTGTATGGTTTTTTTTTTCTCTAATTTTCATTCAATTTTATTTAATTTTATTTTTTATTCATCTTTGACAGGTTTTATCGTCGTTGATTGATGAACTTTCGTCGTACCCCTCCTCTCGCCTCCGCGTCCCTGTAACCCGAGCTTTTTTTTTTACTTTTTTTTTTTATTTTCCAAGCGCTTTTTTTTCATCCCCGCGCGTACGAGTATGCGTGCATGTATAGCGATTCTTCCGTATATAACGCGTCAGTCCACCCTCCACTTTTACCTCCACCTTCTTTCCCCTTACCAATCCCCTGCAGCTAGTAGCCGGGACATAATTAAATGAAAGCTCTAAGTGATTAATTGCGATAGCTTCGTGTATTTTATTTTCCACCTTACTTCTCCTTCTTCTTCTTCTACTTCTTTTCTTCTTTCTTATACAGCCTCGCTGTATTCGATACTCATTTTTGTTTATTTCCTTTTATTTTGTCTTATTTTTTTTTTTTTTTGTCCGTTACTTTTCCATGTATTTATCTATCTATGTATATCCATAGCGTCACTCTCTCTCTTTTTCTCTCCTTACGTTTGGTCCTTTTCTTTTTGCACTGGATACTCTTTTCGTCCCCCTTATATGCTTCATTTTTTTCTATCTCCGTCTCTCTAGTTTTTTGATTTTTTGTCTCTCCAGTTGTCGTTTTTTACTCCTCCTCGATCGGGCCAACCTTTTGCAACTTTAACAGAGTTTTAAAAGAATGAACGAGAAGCGTAAGAAATAGGGGTGAGATCTCTCTTTTTCTTTACATGTACATTGCCCGTGAGTTTTTTTTTTGTTTTTTACTTTTTCGTATAAAAAAATAACAGATTTGTTAATTAGAGAGAGCGAGAAAGCGGAGCTTTAATTTTTTACTTTTTCCTCTTTTCCGAAGCTTCGGATAGCCGTAGTTTGAAAATTTATTATGATATCATTTTTGGGGGATATTTCGTTGGATTTTTGAACCCGGAGATTGAACGAGAGGCAAAAAAGAGTAATTGTAAGTTTTCGGGGGGAAAAAAGCTGCGTCTAAAAATGAAATATTAAAGTAAATCGGGTGAACAACTGGTGCGGAAAAATGATCGTTTGACCGAAATTTGATGTTCCACCAGCTTAATCCGCGAAGGAATTAAATTACGGGAGTTCACTACTTAGCGTGTATTACTATACGTGTCGAGTATACGTATAGGTTTTATGCCACAAGAAGAGGCGAGTCTAAATTCCTCGTCGAGTATTATTCGGGAACCGTGAAAATCCCCGGTCTCTTTGTTAGTTTCATCGTATATTATTATAGTATTACTTAATTAACGGATCTACCTTCAAACCCTTTATATACCGCAACCTTACTTTCAAACAATTTGTTCCCGACCTAGATTAACCCCCGAAGTATATCCTATCCGTATATACCGACCGATATAAATGCCGACTTGCTGCAAATATATATCCTTTAATTCTGCAGGGGTAAGAAAAACGGACAATAGGAAAGCAGCTATTATTCGCAAGTTAAGAGAAAAAAAAAGCGACAAAAAAAACAAGATACTCTATTCGATAGACATTCGGAGATTATATGCACGTTGGGTCGTTAAAACCTACCAACTGTTGAAAAAAAAAAATTTAGAACGTCGTTTGAGAAAATTTCTAAAAATTTACTATGGCTTATGAATTAATCTTGTGACACACGAAGGAATTTTTCATATATTTTACTGCAAGCTCGAAGCTTTCAGAATTTTTTTTTTCAAATTAATATAAGTCGGGAAAATTTCGAATTTTTTGTCGTTTACTTTATTTTATTTTGTTTATAATTTTTTTAAATTTTTTATTGCCGATTACGACTTATCTTGATTTTGACCGTTTGCTCGTTGGTGTCTAAACTTTGGATGGAATTATTGAAGGTACAATATATGCAAAATATATAATCAGCTACGTGAGATTTTCTTATTCTATGTGGTGGTTTATGGTTTTGATAGGACGTTTGGAAGGTTTGATAGAAAAGTTAATTACTTGATAATTATAACCGCGAGCTGAGGGATTAATGAATATAAGCTTTTTCGGAGCTTCCGACCTTTTTAATAAAAAATATAATTTAATAATTTTGCTGACGCGCGACTGATATACGGAATTTCACACTATATATTCTACGAAAAGCTCTTAAGCGATTCACTTTTAGAGCTTGACTCGAGTATTAAGGGTGATAAAATATGCGGAAATATCGTTTAAAATTAAACGCTTGCATCGCGTTCCGTTTTCCCCCCCATTTCTCGCTTCCTCAGCTCTCTCAAAACTCATATTCAAGGATCATATCAGGATATCCACGTATCGTATTCACAGATCTTGCAAGGATTGCTCCAATTCTTCTCTTCTCTTTTTTTGCACTAACGCAAGCACATATTATTGCATCGATACCTTTATCAACTAGTTTTCCCCATCATTTCTACGCGTTCGTACGCCTATAAGTAGTAGCAACACCTTAGGTCAGACATTTACGCTGCTGCGAGTTCGGCCGACTCCGAACGAAAAGTAGAAAAGGAAGGAGTGGCAGAACTGGGCGTTTCTGGATGATAAAAAAATTTAAATACCTCTCGGGTATTCGATGCCCTTTAAATTTCGGCGCGAAGTTAACTGGTATTTAAAAAAATTTGATCATAAACAAACGTGAGAGTTCGCATCGAAAACTTTATCCTTTAAAAAAATTTTACACTTTTTTCTCGATCATCTTTCAAATTCACAATCAGTAATTTATAAACTAATCTGCAAGAGGCACAGCGTATACACATCTAACAGTTGTAATTAATTAGTCCGTTAATATCGATCAACTCCGAATTTTTTTTTTCGATCTTATGTCTTCGAACGTGAAATACAAAGACTTAATAATAATAATAATGATGATACTTTGTTTACTCAATAACTTTACTATAAAAATTGGAAGATTTTGATAACGTAATCCTTGTTGTACCAACACAGCACTATGTATTATTGATTAAAATATTCCTTTTTTTTTTTGTTGTTAATAATCGATCAAGTGTTGGAAAAATAAATTCATCAAGAATGGAAAAAAATTAAATTCATGCGTAAAAATCGTGAAAAAAAAAACAAAAACCGACAAAAAAAACTTTTCTTTATTTCTCCCAGGGGTAAAACAATTTTTCTTTTTTGTTTTTAAATTATTACGTACTTTATCATACACATGTAATAAATAACTTTTTAATTATTTATTCATTTCTCTGATCAATATATACGTGTATTTTTTATCATCATCAATTTATCCGTTTCGATGAACTTTCCGACACTGTATACTCATCGATATTTATGATTGTTTTTTTTTTTGTTTTTTTTTTTATAACAGGTCTTAAATAGATAAAATTATAAATAAATATTAGAATGAACTGATAAATATATATGATTTTATTTATTTTATTGAATTTTTCATTGACCGTTTAAAGACGTACGGTGCGATAACGCGATACGCGTGTGCGCTCTCGGCGAACGCGGACTCGACACTGAAGTACGGCGCCGTCTAGAAGGTAGTTCCTGGCGTCCCCGTTCAGCGTCGCGACGCCGGCTTGCTTACTTGCTTACTTTTCACAACTATACGAGTGTGGGGTAGTACCCGATACTGGATGCTGATGCTGAACCTGAAGCTAAATCTAGCCCGCAATTCTCCCGATCTCCTATCCGTAAAATGCAACGATCATCTCCGGGCTGACGCCCCTTATCGCTCATTCGAATCACCCGCTTCTGATATTCCCAATTTCTTTCTTCGCGGAAACAAAATCAAAAACTAATTCAGATCGTTCACTATTCAGAATTAACTACGACGAATGACGAGTTCTTTCAATCGAACTTTTACTTATTAGCAACGCAAAAACGCACAACCGCGCGGACACATTTGGATTCGAAAAATTTTTACTCCACCAAAACGAAGTGCAGTTTAATCTACATGCGTTGACACTTTATATAATATTTCTATGTAGTTTCTGAACGTTGAAACGTGTGCGTGGGTTAATTTTTATCAGTATATAGCAAATGCGCTTCAGTTCTTAGAATACCTGAAAATCGTCACGATTTACAAGGCGATAATTTCCGTAGAACGGATCTATAAAACCCCACGAAATGCATCGGACGATAGATATACGTATACCCTCTCCATTTAGCCACGTCTATTTCCAAACGAAACATTGAGAGCTTTGCCGGATAACCTGTACCCATAATATAGCCATATACGAAAAGACGTTTTCAACGCCCTTTTATTGTAATCTCAAGGTACTCTCGACATTATACCCCGCACTATCACTGAACCGACGTAATAATGGATAACAAAATTTCCTTTCTTTTTTTTCCCCTTCTCTTATATAAACGCGGCGGCGGTTTGAGTCCAACGGAACGAATTCAACGAGCTATCATATAGCATTAATATAACTATACATATAGTATACCTGTAACCTATACGCGTTACACTTTTTTTTTTTTAGTTTTATTTTTATATATCCGACAATAAGCGAGAGGAAGAAAAAAAAATGGAAGAGAAGAAAGAAAAAAAAAAAAAAACGATCTCGATTCTTGATTGTAAAGTAAACAGGACTCGACGTTCATCCATTAGTTGCGTCCAGGGCAACCTATTCCGGACCCCCCGCAGGTCTACGTGTCTTTGTAAGTAAAGGCGATATATATATATCTATATATGTATAAAAGTGTAAAAGTATAATAAGATCTATGTACCTAACCGATAAATTGTCCTCTGCTAACCGACGCGATGTATACGTATATAAAAAAAATATATATACATACGTATACATAGGTTTACAATAGATATAGTGTGTAACGTTAATTGATCGTAAAGCTCCGAGCACTTTTCTTTCTTGAATCATTCATATCGTGGGGAAAGAAAAAAGATAAATATGAAATTCATAAGCATCAATTTTATAAATAGTTATCCTGCATACATTAAATGTTGAATTTTGTTTTTTCTCCATTTTCAATAAAATGGAATGCTCGAAAACAAATGAGTGAATATATTTTACCGTGCGGTAAAATGTAAACCAATAAATTACGATACCTTGTGGACATTAGAAAGTGGAAGCCAATATTCCTACCAGTTTTTGGGTATACTTTTTTACACCATTTAGGTTTGATGGTGAATTATCGATGGTAGAGGAGGAGGAGGTGTGGGATAGGAAAAAAAAGAAGAAACAAACGAAATGAGAATATGAATAAGCAACGCGATATGTAGATTTTTTCACCTTATGTGTGCAGCGTCGAATGTGATATAAATCAAGCGCTGCGTTCCTTAGTGGTAAAAGTAAGTATATATTTAAGAGGAATTATGGTATAAGGTGGTTTTTTCGTACGGCGGACGACTACTTCGTATATTTTAATTAAGGGCCGTTGCGACTCCCTTTTCGGATATGCCTACCTACTATGTTATAGGGAGTAGCGTTTGCTGGTACTGCAACGATAGAAATATACGTATAGTATATGCCCAACAGTATTCGGTTAATAAATCACACAGTTGATCATTATTAGCGATCAGGGGCTCCCAACTTCATATCGTGTCGACCGCAACAATGCCTTAATCCAATCGTTAATCAAAATCCCCTCCCTTTTTCTCGCCCTTTCCTTTCTGCGATGGTTTCAGCCCTTCGGCGTTCATATTTTAGGAAAGTCACAGCTTTCTCGGAGTATATATATACGTAATTATGTATATAATAACGCGTACATATATATATACCATATTATAACAACCTTCGATCGAGGGAAAATAATGATTAAGTCCTACCTTAATTATAATAAAATTAAAAATTCGGAATTTCAATTCCCGTGAGAGAGAATTGTCCTTGTTCACTTAATCGTGCATTGGTTTTTTTTTTTTTTTCTTTTATCTCCGGTGTACCTGTATCATTTTTTTCGTTTGTAAAAAAGAGAAAAAAAATTACTAATAAAGAGAAAGAGGAAAAAAAAAACCTCTTCGATTTATGACCCTTCTTTTATATTGTTCCTTAATTTGTTGTTATTTCAAAGGTTTACAGATTTTATTCTTCGAGTCAAGTTCAACGAGCTTCCCACTTATTATTACTTACCTATCCCTTTTCTCCTTATTCTTCGATTTATATCCCGCGTTCCCTTTTCCTGCAGACAATTCTTGTTACTTTTAAGCTCAGCTATTGTTTCTTTTGTGTTATTCTCCGAAACCCGCGATATGCTTTTCTTTTGTTGTTACTAAGTCCACCTTTACCTTCTCTCCCTATATATTTTCTTTGTGTATTTTTGTTTATTCAATTTTCTCTAATTTTTTCTTCTTCTTCTTCTTCTCTCTCTTGCTCTCCCGCTTTTTTATACTCTTTCAAAATGCGTTTTCTCTCAAATTCTTTTTTGCTTCTTTTTCAAGTCGTAATTTTCAAAATCTCATCCGACCTTTTACCGTAGTAAAAAAATCGAAAACACTTTCCATCGTTATCGAATTTTATTTGTAATTTTTCAAAAACTGCTTGATAAATGAAATTCAAAATTCGCGTTCGACATATCCGGTAAGAGCAGAGCGCATCCGATCGCTTTTTATGTTTATGTACAACATCTAGTGTACGTATATATTATAGGTATATGATGCTTATATGTACGTGTATTTCCACCCCGCTACTGGAGCGCCTGACGAGTTGATGAAATTCGGGGTATTCAAACTCTCTGCAATAGATTTTGAAACGGCTTTAACTGGTTTTCAAACCAAAGTTGTAGGTACGCGAATATTCTCGTAGCAAATATACACACACATATGTATATTCAAGGTAAATAAATATATAGCTGCACCGGATTTGTACGGAGGTAAAGTGAGGATTTAACTTCCGAAATCGGTTTGTTAATTTCAACTTTTTCAACCGCTAGTAGGCGTACTCTGTACATCGTATACCTATATACACAAAACATCTCTCTTCTTTCTCGTTCACATTCCCCGTTTCCACTTTGAAGTTTGATTTTGAAAATCACAGGGAAAAAAACGAAAAAACAAAAAAAAAAACGAAACAGTAGCGCACAATTTTTAATGAAAAAACAAAATCGTTGAAAAAAAGAAAAACAAACAAATACTCGTAATCTTTGTACGTTCTGATTGGAAAAATTTTTTTTTAGAAACAAATGTTTACAAAAAAAACTGAAAGAAAAAAAAAGAAATTGGGGAAAAATTATCCTCTATACATTTTTGGCGTGAATGGAAACTGTTTCCGGGTTATAAATCGTCGTCGTCGTCTCATAGGCTGCGAGGTTGTGTGTATTTTGTGTTGTATAGAAAACGAGGTATTATAAGACATGATCGTAGACTGCCTAGCTGCTTCTGAGGCACATGTAGACAGAAGAGTTAAAACGTGTATAGCTGCTGTTGCTGCTGCTGCTGAGGTAGGTAAAGAGAAGAAGAGAAAGAGAGACGAGAGAAGGTCGCCTAGATCTTAGGGAGATAAGTGGATATAACATCGTCGTTGAAAGCTGTAAGGCAAAGGAAGGAAGGAAGGAAGACAAAAGATAGAAGGAAAGAAAGAGAGATAAAAAAGGATCTCTCTCGTTGGCTTCGTAGATCAGATCGCGTAAAGCCGATACCACTGCTTGTGCGTATGCATCCTATAATATGAGCTATATATAATAACAACTGAATTAAAATTATAACTGTGAATAAAATACTGAGATCGAATTTAATGGAGATCAATGTGAGAACAAATGAAGACGGTGTTCTCATATTTCTGAAAGTAACCTGATATATATGGCAGGTCTTTACATCATACGATATACATCATAATGCGATATAGGGTTATTCCAACATCCTCAAACATCCTCCATCGATACGAGATCTGTGCAGACGACATGTAACTTCAAACGTATCTGGATACCAACTTGAATAAGCCCCACGACCTGGCCTAATACGACTTCATCCATCCTCAGATCCATTTTGAATTTTTACTGCCGAAACTTTCACTTTTATATAGTTTTCCAAAGTTTGCGATAAGCTCGACTCGACCGCGAAACAAGAGTCATCACAAAATGGCGTCAGTATACTGTTCGATGATTTCAGCGTTACCTCAAACATCAGAAGTTCTGGACTGTTAATAAAATTATATTTCACATAATATGACGTGGTATTTGGACTAGATATTAATGAATTTTTTAACGGTTAACAAATTGTTTTTTGATATTGCCAAACAAATGTAGGAGTTCATTTGTCATGCAGCAAAACTCTTCTCTCAGCGTACGGATATCACATCATCGCGATAATAGGTAGGATGGTCGTTGCCTGTCATAACTCATTAATGACTGCACCAATCACTCAAATTTAACGATCAATTAGTAGGTCGGCTATAATAAGAATATAACAACAATATCGTATGAGGTTCACGTTACTTCGGCTATGAGGTTATATAAATTAAAAATTAAAAAATTAGAACAAAAAATCAAAATCATAATTAGTGTATACAATAGCGAAATTGAATGAGAAATCTTGTTTAATTGTAAGTAACGACGAGAATCTTTCATTTTTTTTTTTGAGTAATTAAAAAAATATCAAAAACCATCCGTAGGTCTGAAAAAAAAAAAAAAAACTATAATCCATAATGATAATAAAAATTTCATTCGACCTGTGCGGTCCCATAATTCCTGTCAGCCGGGTTTAATTCGATCGGAGGTCGTCCACGGGATTTAGTTTCGGTCCACCGGATGACCCGGATGGTCGTATACCATATATATAGACCTGTACCCGCACCCGCACTTTTGCACGTCTGATCGGAGTGGCAGTTCTCTAACTCTTCCTTCTTACAATAAAAAAGAAAAAAAAAAAAGAAACGACGAACGACGAGGGATAAAGAGGGACGCCCCTTCAGGCACTTATACTCGACAATAGGGATAAAATTACATCGGGCGCGTGCCAGGTGCCGATATAATTTCTACGTCCCAGGTTTTTGACGAACGAGTTATTTATCTATCGGTATAACTCGGTGTATCCTATTTTTAAAGGAAGCCACATCCATGATTTTAACGGACATGCCATGCCGTGCAGGAAGTTATAAGACGGTGTTAAATTAGGGGAATTTGTTAACACGCGTACATATTAGTTGGCTGATCATATTCGGCGATCGTCGAGATAGCTCGATCCAAAAATGGTGTGAAACATGGAAGAGCATAATTAAAAAGTTGGAAGAATCTTCATTTGAAATGCATAGTTCTCAGGGTTTTTTTTTTCAAATTGTTAGATTTTTTTAAAATGGCGTATCCGATTCAGCGAACTAAATTTGAAAAAAAAAAAAACTGAATAATGAATCTTCGTCGAAATCTGAAACTGACGTCGTAATTT
This sequence comes from Athalia cordata, assembly GCA_963932425.1. NCBI lineage: Eukaryota > Metazoa > Arthropoda > Insecta > Hymenoptera > Athaliidae > Athalia > Athalia cordata. The sequence continues at coordinate 27,931,138 of OZ010626.1, read as the reverse complement.
AAAAAATTTCAAATATCGTTCGCAATATTGAGTTGGAAAAAAATGAGAAAAGTTTGAAACACGTGGTTAACCTCAAAACTCAGATTCACAAAATGCTCGTACATGGAGCCAGTTGTACATAAAAAGGTCACGTACAGTGACGTGTTTCTAAAGTCTCACAGCCACAGAGTGCAGCAGATATATAACCACACACGATATACAGATACAATACATATAGTGTCGGTAAATAATGATACGACTTAATGGCGGATGTGACGAGCCCCTGCGCAGCCCAGTAGATCCTGGATTCGGAAGTTCTGTATTTACTCTACGCTCGCATTGGCTGTACGCTCGGATACATGGAAACCTATACGAGTACATATATATATATACGCTTTTAAAGTCTATCGCCGAAAAGCGGTGCAACCGTAGTACGTTATACGGTGTGCAGATTGTACCTACTACATACCGCGACCCTACCGTACGTTTACGTACATACGTATTCACGTATACGTATACGGTGGGATATTCGAGTAGATGTATCTCGAAAGCTATTTGAGGTAGATTCAAAGCTGCTGAATATATTCGCGCGACTGTGCATGGCCACCACGTCAACTGATGCAAAACGAAACGAAGGATTCCACACAGACAAATCATACGTGTCCATTCACCCTTGTTAAATGATTATCCATTTTACATAATTACCGCGCGCGCTCGTTCATTCATGATTATGCGGTGTCTGACGCACCTTGTTTAATAATCTTTCATTTTGTTTGGTTTTTTTTTTTGTATTTATATTTTTTTCTTTTATATACTTCCTTCCGTAGGATATTCGCGGAAGCTTTTGGCTGTGTGTATAATATCTACCTGTATACACGTGTACTCTCTTTTGAATGTAAATGAAACAGAAATTCAAGAGCTTAAAGGGGCACCGCGCACACGGTGCTCTTATAACCACAACGACTGGTACACCTCACCACTGGATTTTGGATGAAAATCACACCTCGCTCGCTCTATGTGTATATCCAAAACTTATTCCCTCCAAATCTGCAGCTAAGCAAAGAGCTCGCGGGGAACGACTTTTAGCATACCCCATGCGCTACACGCTAGAATTTAACGGGTATCCAGAAAAAAACATATCGACCGATCTCTGGTTCCAAAAATATTTTAAACTCAGGTCGGTGCAATCTCTTTTTTTCTTCGCATTTCTCGCTTCGTGAATTAAATATTGTTACTGATATGAAAGGTTATGTAAGAGCTTTTGTTACGAAAGAAGAATAATAGTAATAAAAAAAGCAACAAAGCAGAGGGAAGAAGAACGGCGTTTCGAGGTTTTTTCACGAATTTTACCGAAATGGGAGTTTCGTGAATTTAGATTTTCTCGTTCACCCGTTATCGCGCAAGTGTTTTAGGTATATACATTTTCCACTCTCTCTCTCTCTCTCTCTCTCTCTATCTATCTAGTTATGTCGAGTTCACTCTGTTTCACTGGGTAATATTGGAGACACTTGGGAAACCCGGGTGCGTCGGTGTTTTGTGGGTTATACCTATAGGTATACAACACGTAAAACTTGAGAATCTCGAGTAAAAGTCCCTACAAAATGGAGTTCGAATTCCAGGTAAGCGCGAAAAGCGTTCTCAAGCATCTCTTTGTCGACTTCTCTCGCGAAAAGTCAACTCGTTCGTTCTGCGGCCAACAACTTTTGTCAATATCATTCTGGTAAACGTAAATCGCCCTTACCACCTCCGTAACCAACAAAGTCAAGGGAATCAAATTATAACCAACAAAATGACGACTATATTAGTCACAAAAACGCCTAAATTTCACACACCTGCATGGATTTCATTCTATAAAAACAAAAATCAAATTTCCATCAAGAAAAAAAGTAGTGGAAAGTTGATACGTATCCATGTACCATATAAGGTTGATTCGTAGGTCCCGTGGAAAAAGAGATTCGTTATGATTCTCGATTATATACAACCGGAAATTGTATGATTTCTGAGAAGAAGTTTTGCAAAAAATTGAATATCATTTATAGAGCTTTCCTTTAGGAGCTAAATTTTTTTACTCCAGGTTTTTATCATCCATATTTTCCGAGATACCGAGGAATAGATAAAAAACAATAGAGAACGGTGAATGAGTACGTAGGTACATGATACACGTGAATAAAACGCGGGAGTAAAAAAAGTGCGTCGTAATTAGGCGTATCGCATGGCTTTTACTAAATTGCAGGTAGAAAGCGCGATACGTATACGTATATTATATATGCTACACGTACCATAATATGGTTAAAAATTTAATGTGCTTATAAGTTATGTATCATATACACATCTATATATATGTACATATGTGCTCACGTGCGACTTGCGTATCATAACACGTTTTTCTTTTTTTTTTCTTCTTTTTTTTTTGTATTTTTTACAAATATGCTCATATGTGTATATTAACAACTCCGTTCGTTCGTTCGTTCGGAGGTATTTTCACTATTATACTCGCCAACATCGCGTCACGCGTCGGTTTTTGTTGTCCCCCGGGGGTTAAGCCGGCGGTGTTTTATTAATTAAAACGCTAGCGACAAATTCTAGGCCGTTGAACATGGTCATAGCTGCCATCGCCGACGTCGACGTCGTTGACGTCGTCTCTCGATACAGCTCGAGAATATTAAATACCTATTCGAAACGGAAACACAAACGCGAGGATGAGGTGAAACGCGGAAACGTTACGAAGTTATGCGGAAAATAAAAGCAACGCGGAACTAAATTATTGAAGAGAAAAAAAACGGGGAAATAAAATAAAGGAAACACGCTCAGAGCAATGGCTATACCTACCCGTAAATCAATCCATGCCTGATTGACCCTTTTTTTTCAGGATATCAACGTATTAATATGAAATTGAAGGTGATCAATTCAGACCACCCCATGAGTGCAGGTATGTATAATATTTGATCGATGTTTCGTTGGATTTCGACCGGACTGGATGAGAATCGATCAATTAATCAATCGATCGATCGATCGTTTGATTTCTCAGCCTGTTATAATATGAAACCTTTCTTAACAATGTACCATGTGTGGGCGTAAATAAATCGAGTATTATTCACCGTGCGCGATTCTTTTTTTCCTTTCTCTTTACATCGCCTCGTATTGTTTTCAATCATTTATCCTTATTTCATAACACCTGCAGTTCTTGGTCGCGATATGATCCACGTCCTTAACATCGTTCCGCGGGATTGAGTATAGAATAATAACCCATAGAATTTTCATTCCGTAGTACAATACAACTTGAGCTTTATAATTTTAATCATTTCATTGACAGAAAGTGCTTCAAATACAGATATTATAATAAAGGAATTGCGTAAGTCGTCTGCACCGAATTCATCTTCTATAGTTCTGTTTTTCTTAGGACCGGCCGCCTCATCCCTTATTTTTACTCCCTTCCCTCCCCTTCGCCAACCCGCGCTTTTCTCTCCCTTCCTTTTAACAGGGAATATTTTTCTTTCGACTTAACCATCCGATTAAAGTCCAAACGCTCCTGCTTCTGCAGCGTGCGACCTTTCGATTTTAATCTCCGAATTATAATTAAGGGGTACTATCGTCCACCCTTAACACAGTAATTTCTCCCACCTGAGAGAACTTTCGAAAAAGACCAGACTTTATTCAACCTTCACTGACTAGATACAAATAACACTGAATTCTCCGTTATGGAATTGTATTTTACAAATTAAAGAATAAAAAATAACAGGAACTTTCAATTAAAGGGTGTTTGAATTGTATCGTCACAGATTCTTTTCTTCAACCCCCAAAAATCCAGCGATGATTATTAAATCTTTTTATCTTCGTACTTCACCTTGTGGCTGAAAGATTTTTTTTTTGTGCCGGCGTTTCGATGGTTATTAGGTAAAATCTGTAGCGAGTTTTGTCGAGTATATATACAAATAGTCAACGTGTTATGGGGGCATTAGCGAATAGTTCGCCCTAATAAACCAGCGGCTGAGTAGCGTAGATAATCGAATACACGACACGTAACAGGCCTGAAGCATCTATACGGACAAGGTGCTTTGGTAATTTACCATTGGTTTGGTCAATAGCCAATTCCTATTTGGCCGACCTCCAGCCCTCAACCCTTAACCTACGCGAGCCAGCCCCCAAACACACCAAATGCAACGAAAACGAGAAGCGAGCGGCAGCTTGTAGAGTCTACGATAGCCAAGCGAACGAGAAAAAGGCGTCGCGCCTCCTCTTTTATTTTCACTTATTTTTCTTCCACCCAGAGGAAGTTTTCGAATCGTCCGAAGATCGGGAAAAGGTGTTATTGCTCGACAGAATTTTTTTTTTTTTCTCTTCTTCCATTTCTTGAGTTCTAAATCCCACGATTTTCTTCAAATAAAATGACGTACTAATTGAATAAACGGATTCTTTTCTTTTATCCATCCTTATCAACCCTTATTTTCAACACGCACACATTCATGATCTAGAATTTTGATATTGCCTGGTAAGCTTTCACCAGGGCGTTAAATATAACGCTAATATAATGTGCGCGGCCGCGTAACGCTTTGTGGAATAAAATGGAAATGAAATAAAAAATGATTTATAAGAGATTTCCCTTGGGTGAATATATACTTAATCCACCATTTGAATATAATACGAAGCTTTCAAACTCGATGTAACCACCCTGACTATGCCTTGGGCGTTACACATTCACATTATGGGTATAGATAACAAAAAAAAAAAACTTTTAGTTAACAACGTGAAAAGAAAATCCCGATCACATAATAATATAATGCTTTTACTCCCAAGAAATTTCCTCCTTTCTGAAAATTCCACACGGAACAAAAAAGGAAGAAGAAGTAGAGTACGAGAAAACGGAGGAAACGTGGCGTAATCTGACCTAGACTGAACTTTCCTCTTTTTTCTTCCCCCCTTTTTTTCACACCGAGCACGTTCGTTACCCTGCAGTAATAGGTCAAGTCTCATCATGTGACATAGTCGGCACGGATGGTATATTATGTATATGTTCAGGCGTATATACCTATGTATACATACATACATATATATACAAGGTGTCCCATTTAACGTGACTTATACCCAGAATATCTCGGTAGCTTGCACAGTTACAAGAAAAATCATAAGGGATGATTTTCTTGATTTCAAGGGGGCAGTACCATGGGGTGAATTTTTTTTTATGGTTATCGCTTACACGTTGTCTTTGAAATAGGAACATGTACTTTTTTCTATCTTGAGTTTGTAGCTGACATTATTACGAATCCAACGACCTATAATATCATCGCCTTTCAATTATTTTCAATCTCATTTTAGAACTTGATAGAAGTAGAGTCGGGAATTCCGAAGAATGTGGAATTTGAATAACGTGACGCGGTAAAATTCTTTTTCATCTTACTCATTATCGCGACAAATGCTCGCAATGATGGCCATTCACTTCGAGAGATTTTCCCTTGATCTACGAATGACTTCTGGCGTAATCCAGGCGCATGCTCTTGTATTTTGTAATTCGTTCTTGCATGTCTATACTGCAGGTGTCGCGTCGTGGGAACAGCGTGATTCACAAGAGTGGGCCAAGGGATGACTGCACCTCCAACTCTTCAGTTTCAATGACAAATTAAGATCCAGGAGCGCATCCATCAAGCGGTATCATCATGATATTAGAGGTCGTTGAATTTGTAATGATATCAGCTACACGTCGATATGAAAAAAGCATCTGTTTTTATTTAAAAAATCGTTGATGGCACCGACAATGTGAGAGCCATGACCATCAAAAAAAAAATTTTTAACCGCAGTTCTCCCATTTTGAAATCATAAGCAAATCATCTCCCATGATTTTTTTCGTAACTTTACAAGCTGCCGAGATATTTTGGGCGGTCACGTTAAATGGGACACCATATAGAACCACTACCACCATAGCACCATATATAGCGTATATACGTGTATATTATACTTCGTGAAATAACCCAGTAGCCATTGGACGGGCGCCTTTTGACAAGGGAAGAACAATAGTTTGGATTAAGCTCAAAGCCCTATTCGGTTCGGAGGCGAATTAATTAATAATTGATTATTTCACTGGGTGAAATTCGGGTCAGGTTGTAGGCGGATGAAGAGTATTGAGGGATGTCGCCAAAATCGATGTGAATATAGATATCCCCAGGTGAGCGTGGCACTCGAAAATAAATTGTTAAGAAACCTAAGCGTAATGCGAATTGTACCGATCGGTTTCCGAATTCATCATTTCCTTTCGATCATCGTCACCGAACTGAGCACTCCTTCCGAAATCAATGTCCAAAAATCTGAAATCCTGAAATTCTCAAGTTTCAAATAGAAATTTCTTCCAGGGCCCGAAAGAAGCAAATCCTGAGCCAATTTTGGCCACGCCCACATCAGATGCCGAACATGATTAACTCTGTACATTAGAATATAAATGATTTTATTTCGTTTGTACAACGATTTCCATTTGAATACAAGTAGATATATGATGAAAGAATACCTTCATTTCCCTGCTGAGTATTTCACATTCTTGCTTTCTCTCTGTATCCTTTTTTTTTTTTGTCTTCGTGTTTACAAGAATAAATATATCCCCACTGCATTTCTTATAAAGATTTCTTCAGGCTCTTAGTATTTGTGTATTAAAATTTAAGGGTATAAAAGGTTGTTAAGAGGTGGGCATTTTCTACCTTTATTCCACAATCTGTTGCGAGCATATACTTTACCAGAAATCGCGATAACAAAAGGGGTGCAAATCCATCGGCAATTTAAACAGAAAAATAAAGAAAGGAAAAAAAAAATTTGATTGTAAGTAAAAAAAAGAAGAGAGAGATAGCATGTTTCTCATTGTCAGCCCTATTCCAGTATACCGTATATATAAGGTTTCCAATACACCTCTGAGTACCTACTACATTCAAAATCACAATTCTTGAGACGAATACAAATTTGCGCGGCTCTACGCCAAAAGCAGCACCAAAGTCTAACGCGTTATATCCCCAAAGAAAGCGAAGTAGGAATGCAATTTCCTGGAGCACTTGGCCCAATGGTAGAACTTATATTTCGAAGAAAGTGAGAAAGAGAAAGAAAATCTTTTAGGAAATGTACATCGGAGAATGAAAGAGCGAGAGCAAAATAGGAGCCAAAGAATGGAGTCAGTGGACAATATATTTTCTGGGGTGTTTAACCCCACACCACCTCCCCCACCTCATCCCTGCCTCCCTTCCCATCTGAATATAACCAGACTTGGTTAACTCGATGGTCCAAGTTCTTGAAGGTATAAATTGAGCCCTCACTTACCACCATTCAAATACCGAGCAATAACATTGTATTGATAATTGCGTCTGCGAAATTATGTATCACAAATTCACCGCCAACCGTGTTTTGCCACTCCTTTCGATCCCTCTTGGTTTTGACAGGTGTATTCGAACCTTCCGTTAACAAATACATACATAGGTATATGGATTGTACGATTCAGAAAGCCAGAAAAAAACTGTTTGGTGATTTGGTTTTTTATTCGTTTGCAAAAAGAAAAATGAAAAAATAAAATAAGGAACACTTTGTTGCGTCGAATTATCCATCTTTAGTGAAATAATTCAGGAGCAAGAAATAATAGAAATATTCGAATGAATGGGAAATAGAATACTCTCCGATAGTCTTGAAAAATGGAAAAGTTACCGAGTTGCGTTTTTTTTTTTGGTTTATTTTTCGCGATTCTGACTTTTGGCAAGTGATGAATTGTACGTTAATTGAAATTGATGAAGATGATGCGAATGTTTCAGCATAACCTATACGGGGGCTGAATTGTGTGTTGTTGCTAATTCATTTTCGTCAGGGTGGTCTCCGCGGCGTGCCCTCGATAGGGAAAAAGCTGAAAGTAAATTGCATGTTGTATGATATCATTTCGAGATCGCTACACGGTTAGCCCTGGCTCATTATACATTTCGTATTTTAATGGTTTCTTCTTTAGCCGTGCTCAACGCACACACACGTACCTACTGGAGGACGGAATATAAAGCAGCTGGCATAATATAATATAATATAATATAATATAATATAATATAATATAATATATGCCAACCGAAAGCGTTTCTCGTTCGATTAATTATTCTCACCTGGGGAATAGGGCAGAATTGTAGGGGTGGGGCGGATAGTGGGTGAGGAATATAGTGAAAGGGAGAGGTACGAATGGAGAGGGACGTTAATTACACGTATGACTCGACGTAGGGTGCCGCCGTAGGGTGACCGCTGTGCCCAATACCCCAGGGTGTATGGTATGTTGGGGTGGTTGGTTAGCTGTTCAGTTAGTCAGTCAGTATTCTAACGCACGATATTGTACCATGCGGAATGACTCAGCGGTGGTTTGGCCACGTCGTCTGTCAGTCTGCTCATTAAGGAAGCTGATAGTCCAAGTCCCAACCATTCAAAGGACTCAACGCCACTCCATATTATATTTTTCATATGGGACGGAGAGAAATAAATTAAAGAAAAAAGAACCAAGTCCAAGTTCGATTGTGAATCGATACAGAAATACACCGTGAACGTCCAACTCTGATCACCGCTACTGATATTGATGGACGTGGTAAGCACAACGTTTCAATCAAACTCAACCATGGTCAAGTGGATTCTGACTTAAACACTTCCGACTCGCCAAAGTTTGATTCTATTTGACAGGAATCTTGACATTATCTGACGCTTATCGCAGAGCTAATAAGCCGAGTGATACGACCAATGCCACAACATTAGACAGTGGGAGTAACACGTACTCTAGGTCAACGGTCGAAATACACCATAATGGAAGTTCACACGTATGCCGATGTGGATCTATTGTGTGAATTCAATGGATAATAGATCAAGGAATTGTGTAATCGCTTATTCAAATCAGCCTACGTATAGCTGGTGTATACCTTGGGTAGGGTGTATTGGACCAACAGTCAGATCCTGAGAACTTCCAGCTCAAAATGCTGATCAGAAAAGCATTAAAATAGTATCCGCCATGTTTTTGCTCTGCCAAAGTCATCGATGATTACCAGTTGTAGTAGGATTGCTTCTGAAGAATTCAAGCTAATTTGAAACCACGATTTCAGTCTCAACTGACAGCTCACCAATCCTTCCAGCTTGATCTTCTGCGAGCAAAATTGTATTCTGGAATGAAGATAATCCTAGTAATTTTTAAGGCATGCATAATAATACATCATGCAATACCTTGGTAAAAGAGAAGATGAAGGAGACAAGATCTTTTCAAAATTGTTGCGCCTCTTTTCAGCTGTTTTTCCGACGAAGAGATCTACTTGGGGTTCGGTGAGCCGGTTTGGTTGGCTACCTGTTTCTCGGTTGGTTTAAATTTTAATGACGAGTCTTGTCGTTGATAGATACCCATACCGTCCCGGAAGCTCCTACTCTCCTCTTTGCTCTCATATATATATGAGGTTTGTTGTACATATATACCTACAGTAAGACTGGTACAATATCCTATCTCACAAGGTGCGCTCGGCTTACACAAATTGTATAAATTATTAAGAATCTTGCTCGAAATCCGTACGCGCCGTTACGCAAACGCGGAGTTCGCGTGTTCTTCTTACCCCGAGAGTTTTAGAATCGGTATATATGTATCTGCTCACCCCATAATACAACAGACATCGAGTCAACCTCGTGTTCACGTCATTGATGACACACGAAACTCGAACTTTATTCCCATTAAACATGAAAAACAAAGCAACAAAAAGTAAAAAAAAAAAAAATGCTAATCAAGATAAAAGTAAAATTGGGATAGAACGGCGCTATGGGGGATCAGATGTTCCATGACTGATAACGACATAAAATTCTAAAATCTACAAGTTTTTAAGGGATATATATATATTTTTTTTTCCTATACTACGTCCCTCTAATTAGCTGATCACATAAAACTACGTTAATTGGCTGGCACTATGCTGAGAGAAATTAGGAAACTAATTGTAAGAATTGCAGGACGGATTCAATTATGTCGGTATAATCATATTATTACGAAGGATTATTCTTCGGACTTTTTGATTTACTATACGTAATAAATATGAATCTCTACGATGTTCATTGTGAGAACCAGGTAATTAACGATATTCGATAGTTTTCCCGATACTTTTCCTTAATATAATTATTCACAATGGTTTTCAGCACGGTTCTTTGAATCCCGTATAAAAATTTTTCTTCGTCATATTCCTTTCCTCGATACCCCTGCGCGTACTTTCAACTTCGATTTACGAAAAATCAGGTTAATCAATTCTGTAATGATACCGATCCGAAAAGTAGTCGTTAACTTTATATTTTATTGGGAATATCAGCTGTGTGTGGAGATAATTGTCGTCTGGGTTTTGACTATGTGACGTCAATGCAGTCGCGGTCTGTGAATGATTTAAGAGCCGAGGCTGGCTATTGTGCACCTGTACGTTTGACGACGACGTTATACTATTATACTCGTACAGATCTATATAGGGACACATAACCTACGCTATTCATTGGATCGCTTCCCTTACCGTCTTTATAATTCAATGATCCTCGCCTCGATCCATCTAATAACGGCTATATCAAAATGTATACATGTCCACGCATTATTCCACTTTCAATAGAAGAAATTATCAATAAATATTTTTCCGTTACAGAATTTCTCGTATCGATCAGCCAAAAAAATTTCGATGGTTCTATTGGTCGAGTAACGAAAATACCGAGCTAATTATAACGAAGATTAGATGGGACAATATTCTGCAGACTAGAGATTTAGTTTGAAAAATTAAATTTTCCTTTAGACTCCTACTAGTGAATTCTTTAAACACCTTCGATCGGATCGTTTCTGTTAGAAAAATCATCGAGGCGTTTGTTTCGTCTTGTAAGTCGATAAGGATTTTGTTTTTTTCATCGAATTTCTGCCGTAGAAAAAATCAATAAATAAATAAATAAAAAAATTCCTGGCGTCGGATATAACGACGACACGTGAAGTCAAAATAATAATTTGAATACATTATCATGGAAAAACAGCTTCCGAACAGCGTGATGGTTATGGGTATGGACCTGAAAGTCACGGAACATCGTCAAGTGGCGGCAATTTCAAAAACGATATGTTCAAAGGGCTTATCTCGGCTCGTAAAGTCTTGAGGAACTCATAGCTTGCTGTGTACGTTGGTTCTAAACTTGATTTTAGAGCCTCTATTAACGCTGACAGATCGTCATTAGGGATCAATTCAGGGAGCCTAAACAGAGAGAATTGAAAAGAGATGGAAATAGAAACGTGCGGCGCACGGGCATTTCGATGTGTATGCATATGTATTGGTTTTAAAACCGTATATACACGTATCGTGATCCGATGCAGAGATCTTTGCCATAGAACACTTTAGAGTATAAGCGTCTATCCTTCTTCGTTTTCGAATGGCTTATTGAAATTACGACTTCGGGCGGCCTGCACCAGCCTGCACTTTCCGCGTGCGCCGTATAATCGTACTAATATATATCTGGACTCGGCATTTCACGTCAACTTAACAAGGTTTTGATCCTGACCGCTTTTCCTCTCTTAATTCCCCACGATTTTTTTTTTAATTCCCTTTTTTTCTCCAGGTATCTCAAAAAGACACGAAAGAATGTTTGTTTATTGTTCTTCGTTTTACAAATTCCAGAAATTATACCGTTATTTCTGAAATTCGATTGTTTTTCAGCTTTTCGGACGCATTGGACGTTCATTATTTAATCGTCTTGATATTTTCCACGCTCAAAAATGAGAGGATAAAAATTCTTCCGAGCGTCTTTGAAAAACGAAAGGAATAAAAACAAATGTAGATGTCAGAACCTGGCCGATTTGCCACAAAATTTCCCATACATATACATACAGCGTGTGTACAAATGCAAAGTGAGTGTGCTTCTGCACCACCGGGTGTCTAGAATGCTCGCTAGAATGTTTACATATATACACATATATACATATAACATTTATACAGTTAAGAGCGAATTGGTAGTCGGAATAGGACTATACGTGAAACAACACGTGGTGTTAAGCCATCACAGAATCAAATATGGGATGAGAATCCTGGATAGTAGGAAGCTACCAAAGAGGAGGAATTGAGGAGAACACGTGATCAAACGCGTACAATATATTGTGAAGCTAATGTGTTTGACTACATACCGACTGCCGACCCAGTGACACCCAATTATTGGTCCAAGATTAATTGATTTTGAAATAAAAAAACTGTGCTTGAGTCGAAACGATTTTAGTCACATTTTTAGTTTTTGATCGGTAAAAATCAGCTCAAGTACGTTCCAAGAATCGGCCCTATAAATCGGGTCTGAAATTCACTCCGATTTACAGATTTGAAAATGTTTTTGGGCTAATTTTGGTTTCTGATCGGTGAGAAATCGCTCACAGCTTCTCGAACCGGGACTGAAAGTGGCTCCGATCTTCCGATTAGAAAACAAAAAAAAAAAAGGAAAGTTCGAGCACAATTTTGGTATTGATCGAGGAAATCTGATTCGCTCAACAAGTCGATGGCCCACAATCCGAACGAATAATAGATGAAAAAAAGCACGACTAGCAGGTCGTTTTTTCTAACTCTGAAACTATTCGATTTCAAAATGAGTACCACTGTCGATGTATAGTCGGCCCGTGCAGTGCGTGCAGCGACCCTCTCTCCATTAATCTGTCTTCCCCTCCGTCCCTCTTTCTCTCTCTCTTTCAGGTAACATTCCTTTTTTTTACCGGGCGCGTGTCACGTCATCGAGTCACCAGCCGTCGGAGTCGGTTGTGTCGATCTGCAGGCAACGCGTGCCCAAATGTCCAGGTTCTCATTGACTCATGCGACGACTGTCGTTCACTGTGAGAGTTTAGTTAAAAAACATATAGGTACTATATATGCACATAACACGTTACATAGGTTCACGGTATTTATATATTTACTTCGTTGTCACGCGTGTCTGAATAACGCGCCGTTGATTCCGTTCCTTAAACGGCCGTTTCGATATCCTCGATCGTCACGCCGCCTGAATAAATGAATGTCCTATGCATAATACCTATACCTCTTTTATCTCTAACCTCGTATATAAGATATCTACGAATAATATTCTTATCGTCCTAATTTTATCCAGCAGTTTAAGTCCCATGAACAACATCGAATATTACATTTAGATAACCACGCCGATCGTCTTGGAATAATTTCAGGTCGATTTGGATTCCTGATTTTCCGAATACATTATCAAAAATTCAAACCATTTTTTCTCAATTCGTCCGGTAACCAGATTAAACAAGATACAAAATCTATCTGGAAGCATTTTTTCGAACGGATTTTTTCCCAGATTAAAAAAATCTATCGATCATCGTGATAATTCCGAGAACCTTCCCCCGCCCTTATGATTCAACTTTATACGTATTAGAGTTGGTGTCATGATCGCTTTGAAATCTTCGAGTCGGAACTTTTGATCAAGACGTTTGATAGATACTCGATATACCTACCAATTTATCGAGATGACTAATAAAAAAAATATATCCGTCCGATTATTATATATACGCTATGCGCAGGACGATCAAAAGCCACCCACATTATCGACGGGGGTTTTTTTATACTCTTTGTTTTTCAGTCTTTCTCCTTTAGGTAACACAGGAAGAATAAACCCACCCTGCTTTTAAGTATTATGACTCAACAAACTATTTGATTACTTTAGTTTTTGTACTTTCAGTGTCGGCTGAATTTCGTCTTCTTTTTTTCGCCGCAAATATTTACCACCGAGTATAAGTTGAACGGCTCAATTTTAATCTATGGATCCTAACAGTCGAACACAGTGACTGAAAATTATTTCTGTAATTTGTAAAATTTCAAAGCATGAAACAAAAATCAATTCAATAATTGTTAATTAGTTGTACAAGATATGATGGGTTTTTGTCCAGTCTAGTCTTTGTCATTTCTGAGATAGAAAGAGAAAAATCTAGAGCTTTCGTTTAACGTAGTTGAATTTTTCTTGTTTCTACCGAATCTGCGAGTTTTCTCGGCCACCTGTTCCCCGCAAGTTCCCACGGGATAACACCTAACGCGCGTGCTCATCGCTTCCCGAATTAACATCAATACAGGATCATCTGCAGCGGCATAAAGAGGAAAGAAAGAAAGAAAGGATATTTACAAATTTGGGACATCGTGCGGGATGCGCAGCGACCTCGATCTCAATCCCGTAACATTCGCTCGTAGTTAAAATCCTACTCCGACTCTAAGAGATTCAGGAAAATGACGACGGTGCCGGGAGGAAGGAGGAAAGGGGGACTAAGGCGACCTGGGGCAATGCAATTCGTGTTTTGAGGCTATTATTGCTTCTGCACCCCTGGCTAGCCACCCCCTGCGCACTTCAGAGTCTAGTGAGCCTGTTTTAATAGCTCGTTTCGAACATTTCGCTGCAGGATAAAAGGAAGAAGGGGATGGGAGGAGAAGGAAAGGAGGAGATCCTTAACGTCGTCAGGACATGCAAACCTATAATACCCGAACTAAATTAGGAGATATGGCTTGTCCTGCACCATCGAGTATTTTACTTGGAAGCTCACGTCTCTAAATTATTCAATGATCATTTTCTCTTTAGATTTCCTATTACGTTTGATTTTATATTATCGATCCGTCAAATATTTCGGAGTTTCACATATGAAACTCGAATGAAACTATCACGTTCTATGAAACCGATTTCAAGATTTTTAGCTATTTTTTCTAAGAAGTATGACAGAAAAAACAAAATTAAAAAAAAACGCTCGCCGTAAAATCGGGTGATGCAAAATCGTGTCCTTCTTCTTGAAAAAATAAAAGTCGTAATAACCGTTACCGAAAAATATAATGAAATAAAATAAAAAAAAAAAAGGTATGAAATATTCGAACTGGTATGGGAAAGGAAGAGAATTTTCGTTACATAACTTATACCCGAAGTCTTACGGTCCTCCGCAGTTGTATTTGTTCATATATACGTGTACACATATTTTTATTTTATTTTTTTACGATACGTTACGTAGTTTATTCCGAGATGCTCGTTTGTTAGGAAGATTTTCTGCGTGGCATTCCGCCGAGAGAAAATAAGATGTATCAGAAGTAGAGGAGAAAAAAGAGTCCAATGTCCTATCCCTCAAACCCTTCCTACGCCCGACTTCCCATTGCTAGATGTCACTGGTATTCTTTATTTTTTTTTTTTTACATCCTTCGCATCTTTTCATGTTGGGTTGGTAAAGTAGAGGGTTGAAAAAACCCTCAAGGAGTATTTATTCACTTTATTTACCGAGAAAGATGCCATTTTCCGACACCGTAAACGTTGAAGAACTGCCTTTGGTAATGGCCATCCCACGTAGGTATACCGTACGCGATACCGGTGCTGCAGTGCGATGTATCAAGAATTCTCATTTTCCATTTTTATACTTATAACATCTTTCTTTTTTTGCTGTCTATTTTTTTCCCCCCGAAATAATTTACAAGCATATTCGAAATAGGGGTGGAAAAAACGAAGGTCGAACTGAATCAGCTTCACGACCTGCTGCTAGATTATAAAAAAAAAAAAGAAAAAAATATGGAACTTACGAAAACTCGAAATGCTCGAAATTCAACTCGTTTTATACGATTTTTAGACCTAAAAATTCGATCAAGTGATTCTAAATTTCATCTGATCAGAGTCCATCCTGAATTTCAGGGCTTTTTGAAAATCAGACTTTCGATTCTATGGTAACAATAAAAATACGACCTCGGGCGCTGCTCATTATTCGCTCGCTATTAATAACTCGATAAATTTATCGCTCCGGAAGCTGTCGTCTTATTTTTTGATAGCTTATTTTGACTTTCCCATCTTTTTAGACAGGTGCTATTTTACCTCCGGGCTACCAATATCATGATCCTGTAAAAGGAAGCATGGGATGAAGAATATAAATCGTTTGTAAGCCGCGCGATACTTTGACTTTAGAAGTAGGTATATAATTACACAGGATGTACCCTCTGGTTGTAACAAAACAAAAAATTACAAATAATAATTACGACATAATGACGTGAACAAAATTTCTTCTAAAGATCAGCGACTCGTCATTTTTCAATTTCAATATCACGTTGCTAAATTGAAAAAAAAAACTCTGCAAGTTTTCGGAGGCAAAAGAAATTGTCGAAAAAAGAGCAGTGCGGTGCACTCTCATGCTGACGTGTATAATATCAAATTACAGAGATCATTGACTCGGTTATCTTTCTGGTGATGAATATTAATTTGGCGATTGATGCACCGCTATAAACGTTCTTATAATATGGGATCATCATAAGTTGACCTCGTTTGACTCGAGGTGAACTATAGCGTTTGTAGTGGCTTAAAGGCGCGATTTCCTCAGAAGATCATGTTCTCGTTCTCTCTCCTCTAATATGACCTCAGCCAATCGCATCTCTATATTTTATACCTCCGTGTAGTAAAACGTGCCCTGAACGTCCATATGCAACGATCAAGTGTATCGGTTAAACGATAATTAGATGAAATAATCTACGCGCTGTTAAGAAAATTGAAACAATTACAGCAAAAATAAAAGTAAATGAAAATTGAAATCATCACTCGTACGTAAGACGGTCTCCGATATATCGAGTGTTAAAACTTTTTGCACTTGCGAAAAAAGCGAGTTTTCAATGAAATCACCGGTAATTCGATTTTCTCGTAATTCGAAGTGATGAATAAAAAAAAACAAACAACGCTAATGTTGGAGGATGAACGTTTTTTTTTTATTCCATTGAATTCTATCGCATAACGCGATGCATATTTCGGGGGGTTAAATTTAAGCTCCGGTCAAACTTTGAGGTTCGATGTTTGAAGCGGTTCTAAATCAGAGACCTAATCGGGTTAGTAATACTTGGATTATCGATTTTCTGAGGAGGAGCTGCTGCACACCGTACCGAATGCCCCGAGGCTCGAATCATGAGTAGCTTATACACCGCCCACACCACACAATATAAATACGTATGTATATGGTATGTGCATGTATCCGCTATATACTAAATATATATATAATATATATGAAGATGTTATCGTCATCTACGTCGCCGTCGCGGAACGTCGTTCAAAAAAATTTAAATATGAATTGCTTTATTAATAATTCTTATTTCATTTTATTTTTATTTTTTCCTCTTCTTTTTCCCCGCGTCAATTGCTGGTTGTCAAAAATACCCATTCGTTAAAAACTTTGCAACCTGCTAGTGGTTCTCATATTTATTTTTTATGTTTTTTCCTTCTCGTATACATCTAATATTAACTCCTCCCAAATCATAGTCGTGCTATCGGCACGCATTTTCGGACGCCTACATTTCTTTTTTTCTCTTTTTACCGATTTTTAGCCGTAAAAAAGTGGTTCACGGATGGTTTAGAAATAGGAACACGCATTCATTGGAATGAGCTTCGTTCATGTAAATCGTAAATGAAATTGGTTCGCAATTTTTACCGAAAGTAGTTAGTGTGTATTCAATGAATTGCAGGATGCTGAAAATGAGATCGAATTCAAATCGTTCCGACGTTTGAAAAAAAAAAAAAAAAACAAGAAAAAAAAAAAAATTGCGGGCAATGAGGTGCGTCCGAAAATGCGGCATATGTGTCGGGTTTGGCAGAAATAACCCATACGGGAGAAAGTGCAGAGAAAGAAAAAGAATAATTTCGCGAACACCCTGTGCATCTTATAGGGTGAAATTTGGACGATTTCGATAAGATATCCAATAACCGAGGGCAAACCCATCCGAAGATAGTCCTGCACGGATGGTGCGATAGGCCTTTACGTTTTCCCCAAGCAGCTCTCAGCTCACATAACCTTGGCTTTTTCACCCCCTCAGAAGGCGCCACATTTTCCTTTCTTTCCCTCTCTTCACCTAAATTCTTTCTTCTATCTTTTCCACTCCTTTTCAACTTATTTTCTTCTCTTTCCTTTTAGACGATCATATTATGAGCGCGGGGCGGAAGAACAGCCGGAGGCAACTCGCTATGGCCAATGCCGCCGCGGCCGCTGTTGCTGCACGGCAGACCAAAGCACGTCGACTAACCCGCACGTCGTCATTTGCTTGAGAACCGGCTGGACTTACCCAATGGGGTTTATACCAGTTTCGAACCAAGCCGACTGCTTCGGTTCCTCGAGCACGTACCGAAATCATACCGATTGAATTTAATTTATAAGAAACCCTCCGGGCGTCTTGAAATGATACCCTGCTACTTACGGCATTCTTTTATTTTTATATTTCTATTTCTTCCTCCTTTCTTCATTGTTTCGGGAGTTTTTTTGTCTCTCTTTTTTTTTTACCTGCGTTTACATTTTTCAAAATCTGACTCTATTCATCGTACTATCCGAATGAAAATGTGGTGAAGATATCGAACCAGTGACGTGAAATTCTGAACTTCGACCATCCAAGGCGAAAGCAAAGGACCCCGAAATGCTTTCGTCGAAATCCTGCTGATCCAAATGTTATCCGCTGTATACTATACATATATTTACAGAGGAACACCGGGGTCGTTCAACAATTGAAACTGTCTAAAAGTGAACCCCTCGGGGTAATTTACCAGTCGACAACAAAGTGACAAAGCACCTTCATCTCATCACAAAAGGAATTTAACGTATGACCGAACAGAAATTAAAGACAGCGATGGCATTATAGCTGTACAATATTCAATGCGTGATAAAAACGCATTGCTGCACTCTGTCAAAGAATTCTGTCCAGTTCATCATAATTCCATCAAATATCCTAATTTTGAGTCACAGTCTGAAACGTTCATCAGATTAACCAGACGGAAAGTGGTGACATTTGATCTGATAAAAATAGCATTTTTATGTCAGTCTTGACGATTTTTAAACGTTTTCTTGGAACAACTGAAACGTTTGTTCGGTTTTAGTAACCAGGCATAATCAAGTGAAAGAAGAGACTAAACAAGAGGTGGCAACGAGAATCCTTTCGAGTTTTTTTTACCTTTTCCATGATTAATCTTGCCGGGCGTTGTAGCCGACGAGTAAAATTGATGCGGTAGACTAAATTCTTACTGGAGGTTTAAAGTTGCAAAGATGCCGATCGGAGGATACGGTCCGGTGTGCAATTAATTTATGAGTCGTTCACCCGGGTAAACCAGGAGAACACTAGTTAAAGGCTTCAGCTATTAATGCGTAAGAGGTCAGGCCACGCCGGGCGACGACCTGCAGAATTTCCAGTGTCAGAGTTCAAATGTCAATTACACAGTGTAATTGGTCTAGCCTAGTCGTGCGCGGGCCGGATGACCTCTCTCGCCGAACAGCCATTCCTGCAGGAGGAGGAAAACCGGGAGAGAAGCAATAGCAGAAGCAGAACCAGAAGCAACCAGAAGCTAGAAGCAACATTGGTCTGCCTCCGCGTTAGCTACATGGGTGTACATTCATAATGTCTGGAGTCTACGGCACTCTGGTATCCTGCAGGGACTTGAGTACGAAGCTGGTGATCTCGGCTTGTAAATGAAACGTGGAATAATTAACGAAAAGACTAGAATAAGAGAGAAAGCGAGAAAGTTAGAGGGAGAAAGAAGACCGACTAAAAACGCTGTTGCTGACCGGCCAAAGAATCCTCCTCCTCTTAGCGCACTTAGTCTTCACTTCGCGGGGCTAGACGTGACTGCGTATATGTTATACCTAAAACAAACGATAATGAAAATTTCATGTTATTCTTGCTGCAGAATTGAACAAGGCATTTCAAGGTCTACAAGCACAGCGTTACAGCCAGCCACCTAGACTAGCCATTATTTTCAGTAAACGCGCATCGCGCTTCTTTTTTCCCCCATGATCTTTTTCTGCTTCTTTTATTTTGTCTTCCTTTCTGCACTGTTGATGAAAACTATGTAGCCCCTTAGGGTCATGACTCTGAGTTTTTATTCATTCTTTTTTCTTTTTTTTTTTTCTTCCTCTTACCGTTACCTCTACAATTTTTTACAATTCACTACACACACTAAGTACATATAGGGTGAACATCTCATCTTTTACTTGTCTCGTACGTTAATCGTGGAAGTTAATCAAGCAGAGTGCTAAAACGACAGAGATCATTTTTTTTTCTCTTCTCTTCTCCGATTCCTTTTCTTTTCTCTCTCTTTCTCTCGTTATTTCTGCGTTGCATTTTTTATATCACCGCACTCTTTTGGGAATCCATTTTCTCTTTTTCGCTCTGTTTCTCTCTCTCTCTTTCTCTGTAGGACGTACAGATACATAATAATTTTGTGTGCATTACATGTGACCGTATATAAACAAATTCTGGTATAAAGCCTCGTATAACTGTAATAAACAAAGCCCACACATGTGTGTTCGTATAATGTATTCCAATGTATTAGAATAATATCCTATTACTCGGTGAAATATTTATTCATTTAGTGCACATTAAATCTGGAGCCAGAGTCGAGCTGTTTAATCAGAAATGGAGCCGTATTAAATCTCATTTTCAATTCAATATACTCTACAAAATAGCCAGGAAAACAGAGGGCAGAGATTTCGCTACCAATTATAGCGCCGACCTACAGAAGGAGAACAACAAAAACTATGAAAATAAAACTAATTAAAGTAGAACAGTAATAATTTCGAAAATTTGATATATTGTTATTTGTTTTTTGTTTTGTTTTTTGTTCGCCTTCTCTCCATGAAATATTTCATCAATCAGGGGAAATTAATTGCATGCACTCGGTACTCTGGATCTTATTTTTAATTAGTTTAAATCGCAGCCGGATTGTTGACTAGAATTTTCATTTCATCAATTTATACTCGCGTATTCGATCGGTTTCAGGTTTTGAAACTCATCGGTAAATTTTGAACTTTGTTCGAAACAAAGATCTTCCTTTTTCAGATTCTTATATCAACAAATAGACCGATGATCTTCGTCGAGAATATCAAACTGTTTATAACTTATCTATTCTTCGATATCGAACTATTTCAATTATTACCCGTCTACCCCATATAGTAAATAATACATAACCTAGTAATTTTAACAGATGATATAAGCCACATAAGTTACACCCAGTTAACTCTGTTGTTGTATGAGGATATTGATATATATTTCTTTTCATTATATTTCATAGAAAAATTACCACCATGTATAGGACACGATCGATCAATTTCAAATAAAAGCTAATATACACTGCACGAACGATGATCCACGCTTTCATCAAGATGAGAATTTCTTCTTCCGGGCATATAAAAGTCTCTTAGTATATCCGCCATTAAGACGTTAGTTCTATAAAACGATCATGAGAGGGAGGAGAATAAGGTCTGTCCTTCTGTCCCGTACATCTGTAGCAATTTATCTATAAGATGGCAATCAGGAAAATGCACCCCAGTGAAATGGACTATTTCATATATGCCGTAGATACGAAGCTATGTATTTTCATTGAACGCTGAATGGGTCGGTATATTTAATACTCGCCACCGCATCGTCGGAAACGTATTGTGAGAAAAAACGACTACGACGGTGTTGTAATCCAGTCTTCGTATAAATATAGTTGCAAGTTTCGGGATCAGGACTATGGGGATATATGTACCGGCAATTACTCCTGGGGGAGTGAGTGGCATTGTCATCTGTACCTACAAATTGAGCGAAAGAGACAAATATTACAACACATTTCTCTCGTAATATCGTTTCCGTCCCCGGATATATGGGGTGACGGGATTTAACGTGCGGTCGGAGTTTCCTCGTGTAAGTAGAATAAGGAATATTTTATTCCCATGGGGATCCGGATACGTACATTACTTGGATATTTCTATGTCAGCCTGAATCTAACGCGAAAAATACCTATAATTCAGATGTCCATATATTTCGATGATTATTATATTTTTTTTCGTTTCGATCTACTTGGCGTTAACTATTCCGTTTTATTACTTTATTCTATTTATCTCACCTCCATAATCAAGATACAAAACCAGACAAAATCAGACATGATGAAACTATAGTATCCCGGTATTTAACACCCTGCTTTACCGCCACATTATTAATATTATTATCATCATTATTATTACATTGCAGGCCAACCCCCTCCGGAAAGACGATGACTACAGCTGCGTCTTAGAAGAGACGCGATATAACCATTAAGGGCTATTGTAATCGTCGCAAGACTGACGAAGGCCGTAAACTACAGGGTGTGAGAAAAAAATATTTAAACTAAAAGATCAAGAGGAAGTGAAAAATACTCGTGTGATGGTTCATTTTTTCAAAATGATTTTTTCATGTTTCCAATAATTATTTTGTTTTCTCTGAAATTAGAAGATTATTTCGAAAATTGGATTTTGGTCGATTGTGTTTTACTAATTCGGGTTGAACATTATACGACATACATATTCATTCGTACGAATAACAATTTTCTTTTTTTCTTATTTTATGTCTTTCGACGTTTACATCGGAGGAGGAGTTATTTTTATGGATCTTCCAATTTATATTCGTCTACAACTCGAATCTTAATTATCACATCCGGTCGCTTTTAATTGATACATTTATATGGTTTAATATTTCGGAGTACATAGAGTGCGTTTTATATGTATATTAAATACAATGTGCAGGGTAGTAGGTATAATGTATAGGAAATAAACTTATATTTATACACTAAAGTGAGATTCATTATTACACAACGTTTAAAATAGAACTAAAAAGTTATCGCAGGTTTTCAAACTTTTTAATTCGACCTATGGCGATATATTCAAAAGTTTGTTTGTTAAAATTATCTCAATAGTATACACATACATGTAATTCTTAGCGATATACATATTGTTTATTCGGAGAAGAAAAAAATTTTAAATCAAAAAAAAACACCCTATACACGACGTGATTTTTTTTTTTTTTTGTTCTATTTTGCAACAACATATCGACAAATTCATGGGGTATGAAGTGCTGAAATAAATTCGCTTCTCTTTGTTTAGTTATGTGAATGAGACTGACAGTCCCTGTCAATGAGTCACCGAATCCGTAGCCACTCTCATTATCTATGAACGAGGATATTATCGATTATAACAAAGCAGTTATCCGCTATTATTAGATCAGTCTCGAGCCGTTCGTTTTGATTGACAGAATTAAATTGACGAAGCTGGAATTATTCGAAGAGCCGAAGTTTTCGAAATAAAAGAAAGAAAAAGCACTCGCTGAAACGTCCTGCTCTTCTCGTCTTTCATATTAAAAATTCACTTTATTCATCTCCGTGTCTAACTGACTTAAATAATGAAATATGTCATTTTCAATTCATCCAAAGTCGCAGCGAGATGTGCAATATATGTATACCTATAGGTATGTGTATTATAATAATCCACGAGTTTCATTTTATTCCTCGACGAAAAGTGCATCGATTTTTTTTTCAGTTTCATTACAACGTCTGTAGAGAAGCAAAATCGTCAAGTTGGTCATCGAATATTTAAATATCAAAAAATGCTAGATTCTAGAGAAATCGAAAAAACCAACAAAAAAAAAAAAAAAATTGATCAGGTTCACTCCGGCCCACTTCTGTGTCGAAGACACACACAGGCTCTTCGTCATATGCGCTGAAAATGAGAAGAAGTTCGCAAGCAGAAGGATAAAAAAAAAAGAGAAGGAAGTGAATAATAATAAAATAAAACAAAAACGTATTTCTTAATTGAACAGCTTAATTAGGTCGTCGCGTGATGTTCAACACTTATTTTGTTAAAAGAGAGACATTATATGTGGCAGAAAGTCATGCGGTGCTGAAATTCGTAACTTAGATCGGATGATAAAACGGCACCACTTATTATATCGTACCTAATTCCACACGTGCTGCAGTAACCTTTTCCTCCCTCCCTTCTCACCCTGGTAGTTTACCTCAAAATACTGAAAAAATTATCTCGTTCATAATTCTAAAACAAAAGGGAATGAATAAAATATCTACAATCAAACTCCGATTTCGAAGTGCAGAGAAACGGAAAATTATATCCGAGTCTTGAGCTTTAAAGCTTCCTATTGTTGGGATAGAAGAGAAAGTAATGAGAAAAGAAAAACGAAAATTCTTATCTTGCACGTCATGTTTAAACTGCCGATTCGCGATAATGGAATAAAATATGTATATGTTGGTAAATTCGACATTCGTTGCCGAATTCTCAGGATAAACGCGGAATCTTACAGTGGTTTACGTGAATTTCTAAATTCTTGAATATTGTGGCGAATGATCGATAGATATTTATATTATAGTGTGCGGATTTATGTAAACGTCGCTCCTAATACCTATATAACACATATATGCTACATATAGTTATGGTATAAAATTTTATACTCACGCACGTCGGTACATAATAAGCCGGGGCAATATATGGGGATGGAATAAAAACGTCACGAAGTAGCAACAGCGGCAACGCCAGTTTAAAGTTGGTAATTCATACATCACCCATACATATATATATATATATATGCACATGTGTTGCTGTATAGTACATAACATACATGTACTTTTAAAACTACACGAGCAAACGTTAATACAAAATATGTTACGATATACATACATATCATTATTACATTTACAAATATATGAAAAAAAAAAAAAAAAAATAATAATGATAAATAAATAAATAAAGCTACCTACATAAACAATATAAATATACCTATATACAGAAATACATATGTGCAGTATTGCTGCAGCAACTGGCTATTAACTTCATTATTTCCTTGCTTCCGTATTATGTTTTATAGGCAATAACTTTGCCGTATACGGCACACGCAGTCTTGTATTTTACGAGGTGAAATTTCTGTCAATATTTTCGCACAAAGTTATACCCCGCCAGTACGTAACGGTGGGGAAGAAAAAATTATAAAAATAAAAAAAAGAAACGGCAAAAAAGTAAGAAGGTTTCAGTTTCTTACATCCCGTCGTCAAACTGGAGAAAAAGGGGAAGGGAAGAAAAAATAGCATAAGCTACTCCGGTGTATGATAAAGGTTATATCCAAAAATCCTCACGTTATTATCCAATTTATATGGATAAAAATAATAAATAAAAAGAGAGATTTCATTGCTACCATCCTCATAATGTACCTACCGCATACCGCGTGTGGGTGTGGTCAGTTTCCTCGTGATAAATTTTATGGTGAGTGTGCGGGTAAAAAATAAGGCGATATAAAATCATCGGTGTTGATAAGTGATCGGGTTTGTTTTATTTTTCTTATTTTCCTTATAAAGATGTTCCAACTTGTGACGCGAACGATTTTGATTCACGTATCGAGTGTCGGCTGAATTTGGCGAGGGTGAAATGTTCTACAGAATTTGAACACCCCCAAGAGTGCGAATTTAACATATATATATATGCGTATGCATGTAGACGGTACAGCAGGTTTGGGTCAAAAGGTAAAAGGTTGAACAGCGCGAAGGTCCTAGCGGTTGTATAAATTCACCAAGGATTAACGCTGGTCTAAGTGGTTATCCAAAGTTACGGCGTACCTACTCTCTAATCCAAAAAACATACCTCACTTAATCCGAACAAGTAATCGCCCCGCAGCTTCCCGCGCTATACAGGAATTGTTTATCTATGGATACAGATTTAAATCTCACCGCTAAACACACCCCGCGCACGAACGATTTCGCCGGCCGATTTTTACGATTCCTTGACCAACCGGTAAAACAGATCGGAAAAGAGGAGCGAAAAAAAATTCGCACGATCCTGTGAACTTTTAAGGTCGAAATCGATACATTTCTCTGCAAAGCTTCGAATCCTAATTTTTACTATCGTAATTCGTGCATTTTTGATCGATATCGTCTTTTCTTTATTTATTTTTGCTCTACTTTTCGTGGGTTCATCTTGAACGTCTATTTCTGGAATTCCGGCACACGGTAATAATTCGGATTGAAAACCGCAGACTACCACCATCTCCTCCCAAGCTGTGCCAAGGGTTTTATTAAAATTTCATTCACCCTTCGCGCGATGTGATGGGAAAATCTGCGATCAGTCGTAACAGCATGGCTATATAAGCAATACCGTTATATGTTTCATCTATATACAAATATACATGTTCGTCGCGAACGAAAAAAATATCAAGTGCAACGAGCTTTTCCGATATATCTACGAATTCGACCGTTCAAGGAATGGAATATCGCGGAGACAATCGAACGAGCAGCTTTCTCATAAATCAATTTATTCTATTCCCAGTTTTTCCATTCAAACGAAAAATGAAACACAGTTTTTTACGGAGAGCGCAAGATTTTCAAAGGAAAATTAAAGAAAGAAAATTATTTTATTTTTTTTTTTTTCCCTTCAGCGGTAGATTTTTGGTAGAATGTGATAAAAAAAAGTTGTGTGAACACTGCTATCACCAGAACTGCTAAAAAAAAAGAACAAGAAAAATCAAGTTCCATGACGAAGGGAAAAGTTGGACGAATTTTTCCTGGTGAGCTTTCAATAAAAAAACGTTAGGGATTTTATTTTCTCATTCCGTCACTATATTTTCTGTCATTTTATTTTTTTACGGAACGTATATAATATTTGTGTTACCGCATCTAGTCGAATAATACTTCAGAAATCTATATAATGTAATAGATCTTAGAACGGATATAAAACACTTTTAATTTCCGGATTACTAAGCTCTCGTTCGCCCACACCTATATAATATTACTATACATATATATATATATACGAATGAAGGCGAAATCCTCTGAGGGATTGTTCGCGCGCGGGCAACTCAAATGCGAGATAATATCGAATCTACAGCTAAGCGCCGCTAGCTTTCAGAATACTACTGTTTTCGAATCAATACGATGTGTATCGTAGTCTAACTTTCAACGGTAAAAAATATTTTTAACCATGGAAGTCTTGCGCAAACGTATTCAAACTTTTAACTATCCATATAATATATTCTCTAAATGATAACACTGTAGCTCGAATCCCGACAAATTTTTTCAATTGCAGCTACGATTGTAATAATAATTATAAAAAAATTTCACGCCAACTTGAATAGAATGCTTGCGTTAAACGTCTTCAAAATTATAATAAAAAACCAAAAAAAACGAGAGTACCGTCCGTTTGTCATAATAATTTCCATGATTTTCTATTCATTCATCTTAGATTTCAATCTTTTCGTTAATCCTCTTTTTTTTCTTCTCAATCATTTCTGTAGATATAAAATCTTTTTTGTGATAATAATATCTATATATAGTACTGACAAAAGTTTTGTTCGAATTTCAAGGGTTTAAAAATTCGTTTTTTCACACAGCTATACCTGTATGTATACCGTACATGAAGAAGACTGAGTTTATTCTCCAAAACTGCGACGTGCCGCGCTAAGTTTTTGCTATCGATAGATATCAATTTCTATCTTTTTTTTTTTTGTTTTTCTTCTTTTGCGTATACCGGGCGTCTGCATATAGCAGCAACCGTTGCCGCGCCTCTCCTTTTTTCTGTATACGTTCAAAAAGAAAAACAATTTTATCGAGGCACACCAGCTGGAGAACTTGGTTTGATATATACATATATACATATAAAGAAAAAAAATGATGATAATAATAATAATAACAATATTGGAGAATAATAAGAATGAAGAAGGTAGAAGAACAAAAAAAATTCCAGAAAAGAAAACTTTTCGATGCTAAGAAGTTTAACCATTTAATATACCCCGAGTCCGACCGCCCGCGCCCTTGGTTATTCGTCAATCTTTTCCCTATTTTCCCGCAAAACCCAGATGAATTCGTTTTATAAGAATACATATATCGTACCTCTCTTTTCGATTTACGACTAAACCAAATTCTGGCAATCCGCGATTTTTTTTTTTTTTTTACATTTTTTTGTTTCAAATAAGTTTCCGCGTATATTGATTACCACGGGTTCATATGGTTCTAACGTGAATGTATCTTAAACGTTAAGATATATATGGGGTATTCCACGCGAAATCGACAGGCCCGTGAACTTTGACCTCTTAGATTTGACTCATTATTTTTTCCCACGTAATACGACCAAAAAAAACTTACACGTATCTCGTACTGTTCCAATTCTACTCTTGATTTTGAGAATACAGAATTTTGAAATTTTCACATGCCATGAAATCGGCCCTTTTTCTCGCATGTACAGTGGATGGGAAATTGCTCATTTCTCGCGTGGACTTCATTACCTCCCTAGGAAGATAATTTTACCTCCCCAGGGCAAAAATGGATTTTACCTCCCTGGGCGGAGAAGGATATTACCTCCCTAGGAAGGGAAAATCCTTTTCCGCACTACTGAGGGAAGATACTTTTCCATACTAGTGACGAAAGTGAAGTAAAGCTTTTTTTCACTTTCCACACGAATTAGCCGGTATTCATATATGATATTCATTCTCCGCGTCGGAATGAGAAGAAAAATATTCAAAGTTATCAAAACATAGTCATTGTTTTTCCATTACCCTTTCCCTTGTTTACTCGACATTTCTTTTGGCCAAGTTTCGACGGATCCTGATCTTCAAATGACTGTAACTTCTGAACTAATCGTCAAACCATTTTGGCTTTGGTCTCAGAATTTTGGTCTGTTCTCAAGGTATTTTCGTGATTTTTTTTTTCAAATCAATCTGGAGCGGCCTTTTTGTGGAAAAACGAATTTTCGATGTTGATTCGCATAAAAAATGGGTTTGGGATGACTGAAAATTTTTGAAAAAATAACCCTTAAGAAGGCCATTCAATTATAAATAAATTTTGTTCAATACTTTTTGACGATAGGACTGATAATTTTCGAGCTAACGGTTGGTGAAATATTGCTGAAAAAGAAAGAGTGAAAATTTCGAAATTCTGTATTCTTGAAACCAAGAGTAGAATCGAAAGAGTGCGAGATACGTGTAAGTTTTTTTTGGTCGTATTACGTAGGAAAAAATAATGAGTCAAATCGAAGAGGTCAAAGTTCACGGGCTTGTCGGTTTCGCGTGGAATACCCCATATATTTCATGGTTTTTCGCTTGAGAGATTGAGATTTTGAATTTTTTAAAGAAAAATTAAGCATGATCAATAATTTCGTTCGATTGATCGGCTCTCTTGTTCAAGGGACATCAAAGCAAGGCGTGAAATGGTAATATCGGAGGTTATACACCTGTAATGTTGAATAACAGTTGAGGGGCGTCGGATTACAGAGCTCACGCGCGTTGCTGCAGAGAGCTGATGATATTCGGTTGGCATGATTTGTAATTAATGAGATTTCTGAGGGTGATGATTACATAGGAGTAATAATAATTACAAGGTGCGAATCCCCTGATCTTGAGGATTGCTTCGTCTGATATGATATATATCGATCATTTTACACCCAGCGCATACCTATACATACATATGTAAACCTACACCATTACGTATTGCTACGGTAAAGTGATTTAATTTCAGACCTCCTCTTCCTACAATTTTAAATTCGTATTATACCGATATACGTAGCAACTAAGGTTTATGTATATAGGTATATACCTATAGACAGACTTTGTTGATAGAATATAATGAAATATTACGAAAGCAATTAAATCAAAATGCGCGTGTATCTCGACTATCGTGATATAGGTGCGTTAATTTCATCAATTATATCGCGAGGCGAAAAGTCTCTCGCTACCTTCAAATCCGCAACGCAGGGGGATTTGAGAAGAAGGGGAGGGGGGGGGGGGGGGGGGTATGTAATTACAGCTGCAAATATACCTATGTATTATACGGACACCTCAGGGCAATAGGTCAGAAAGAGAATACATAAAGTTCGCTCCGATATAAATCCTCGGTAGTTGATTTTTATCGATGCGATACGAAATGTCGATAAGATGACGGCTCGTATTATACGTTTGCACGCGATTTTAAATCGGGACGTTGTATACGTGTTGAAAAACGTGATTAATTTTTATAACCCGTCTTTACATGTTTATTAAATCAGATGAAATATCTATTGACGTTCGAGAAATCAAAATCAGATCGGGTGGGAGAGAAAAAAATTGGCTTATTGAAATAATTTTCGATGTTCTTTTCGTTTTAGAAATTGAATTGCTTGGTATGAGTAGGAATTTTTTTTCTGGTCTTTTTTCTTCCTTTTTTTTTTTTAGACAAATAGAAGATATTACATGCAATATATGCATATGATACACGATCTGTGTGGTTTCATTTTATGCAGATCGTATGTAGGAGATTCGCTGAAAGGGCTTTGTAAAGATTTCAATAGAATCGCGCGCGATTTCCAGGAGATTTCTGACATCCACCGCTTGTGCATGAATTTAAATAATTCAATGCAACTGTTACGCATTGCAACGCTGTACATCTGCAACAAGAAAAAAACAACAAAAAAATTCCCTTTCATACATCGTCCACTTTAATATGCATAAAATCTGAAAGCCCTTGTTCTGAAATCTGATTGACTTTTGACAATTCGGATCGTGGGAAACACTTGTTGCGTTTTATCGTCAGGATAATGCCAAAAAAAAAAGGAAGAATCAAAAAATACGTACATGATCATCACCGCTTACGCATAATGGGATTGAAAAAACAACAATTGACAATCGTGAAAATGAAAACGTCGTCCATTAAGCTAGTTGAAAAAATGAAAAGATGGAGAATGAGACCAGAAAAAGAACGACGATCTTCTATCGCCGTATCAACTTGACACACGTGGTGATAAAATTTGAAAGATCAGAAAATACTTAATTTTCAAAATTTGAGTCACGAATCGCACAGTACTTGTATCGTATTAATTATTATTAGTCGCCTATGATACCTGTGGGAAAAAGGGTTGTTTCAACTTGTAAATAGTCGTGGCGTACGAGTCGAGCTTTCAAACTGTTGAAATTAATGGGTATGCCAGAAACGAGGTAAATATGATGGCTTTTTGCACGTACGCCTCTACTTTCATTGCGGATCGTTCGTACTTGGTATAAGCGTATATTTATGTATACTTTCACACAAATTTCCGTCGAGTTGCACCGTACATGTGTAAATGCCTAAAATTTCCATGTATGTATTGCACGTAAACATATACATCGCGTTACTTGGAGCTCATAATTAGCTCGTCAAGCCCATTAAAAGTTGAGCAGTCGTGTTAAACCCTTAACTACATCACCGACGTACGGTATCACAGTATAAGTGCGCTACATACTTCGTCTATTTTTATCTATAACGAAGTAAAACCACCAGACTTGGCCGACCCACCTCTTGGTGCACCTCTTTTTCTCCATAATTTCTCAACTCGTTTGTAGGTGACGACTATTAAACGTCACGGCTCATTAACCGATCAATTATATCTATTCCCAGCTCACGCTGCCCTTTTAAATAAAGAAGAAAAAGAGAAAAACACAAAATAAAGGAAAAAATATGGAACAAAATTCTTCGAAAAAGTTGCACCATATGAGCCCATAATTGAATAGTTAATTTTGTACATATTTTTCATAAAATATTAGAGGGGTTAATAAATATCATACCTGAGGGGAGCGGTTCGTTTGGACAGAAATCGTTTGGACAGAATTCGTTTCTACAGAGAAAATTTGCCCAGGGTTCGTTTGGACAGAAGAAATTTGCGGGTTCGTCCGGACAGAATTCGTATTCTGTCCAAACGAACCTAAATCGGTACGTTTCTACAGAATATGATTTTTCTGATGGCGGTCGGTCCGTTTGGACAGAATCCGTTTTTTCGAGATTTCTGTAGAAACGTACCTAAGGTGGTTCGTTTGGACAGAATCCGTTTTAGCTGCATATGTCCAAACGAACCAACTTAGGTACGTTTCTACAGAAATCTCGAAAAAACGGATTCTGTCCAAACGAACCAACTTTGGTACGTTTCTACAGAATTCGTATTTATGTGCAAAGGAACCCCCGTAGGTTCGTTTGGACAGAATTTGTATAAACACGCAGTACGAATGTGCACGGTGTTTATGTGTGTACGTGCGTGCGCGCGCGCGCGCGCGCGCGTGTGTGTGTGTGTGTGTGTGTGTGTGTGTGTTGAAAAAACGTCGACTAGGTTCTTTTTTCGAGATTTCTGTAGAAACGTACCTAAGTTGGTTCGTTTGGACAGAATCCGTTTTTTCGAGATTTCTGTAGAAACGTACCTAAGTTGGTTCGTTTGGACATATGCAGCTAAAACGGATTCTGTCCAAACGAACCACCTTAGGTACGTTTCTACAGAAATCTCGAAAAAACGGATTCTGTCCAAACGGACCGACCGCCATCAGAAAAATCATATTCTGTAGAAACGTACCGATTTAGGTTCGTTTGGACAGAATACGAATTCTGTCCGGACGAACCCGCAAATTTCTTCTGTCCAAACGAACCCTGGGCAAATTTTCTCTGTAGAAACGAATTCTGTCCAAACGATTTCTGTCCAAACGTACCTCATTCATACCTGACGTTCAACGATTGATCGACGCTCTAAGCACGTTGATTCGTTTAATTTTTCGATACTAAAACTCCCTTTGTACTTTCAATCGATAAATTTCTGTACAAATTTTTCTTTCATTTTTTTTTCATACACTCTCTCTTATTTTTTCTCCTCACCCCTTACCTTTCAATCAACGTATCGCGTTCCTTTTTTTTCCCCCTCCGTCCGTGTTACTATACATATTTATGTTTCCAAATTCGCGTTACAACCGCGGTGAATTTTCACTGCATGCGCAAATGTAGTGTACATATACATATACATTTTTGCCTACGTATACTTGCATGAAAAAAAAAAAAAAAAAAAACATTCGTAAATAACTAACTTGTATGATATATAAAAAGAAAACAAAAAAGCAGTAAAAAAATCTGTAGCTGACTCGTATGTATTTGATCATCGAAAAATTTCTTTCTCATTTTCCATGGGGGTGTTCCGTATATGTTTTATTTTTATTTTTTCTCGTTTCCCCCATTGTTTGTTTTCCGCTTCAATTTTTGGTTCGATTAAAATTGAACCGGGAAATATTAGAAGAAAAAAGGAAATAATCAAAATAAACCTCTTTCCAAAAATAAATGAGTTTTTTTTTGTTTTTTCGATTTCGGAGGGAGAATACCATAATTATTGTGATGCTTGTTTTCCATACGTTTTACAGGGAGAAACAAACTTCCGCAAGAAAAGCTGGAGATTGGAAGCGACAGCGGACTAGTTGAAAATCAGTTTTAGTTACGTGTACCGCACCTTTATACGTACTTCACCTCTTCCCTCGTTTTCCGTGTATACATATATTTATGCACATACCTGTATGTACGTAAAGGGTATATAAATATATATACTCCATCTTGGATATTAGGCCGAGCTATATAGATACGGTAATAAACCAATAAACGTCACCGCTATATTTTACCGGTGATTTATTGGCTGGTGATATTAGCTTGATAATTGCCAAAATAACCCCACGGGGCATGTTACAAATAAGAGAAATTCCTTATATACACATACATATATATATACATGTACAGCCAATTTCTAAGAACAAGAAACTGAGATTATGCCGGTACTTGCTGCTGCTGCTTTCAAATAATATGCGAAAATTATGGAGAATGAGAAACTTGACTTACAGGATACAATTTGTTACTTTCAAGTGTCTTACTTTAAACATGGCTACGTCTATGTATTAATATAATTGACAATCAGATTTTCATTAGTTATAAGTAAACCGACGCTCCATCTTGTCTGAATTATTATACCCGAATGTAACGTCGGTAAGTATATCTCGAAAGATATTGTCTGTGAAAGATTTTTTTTTTCTCGTTTTTTTGGTTTTAACATCGTCGTAGCTGGTTCAATTTATATTTTCAAATCAATTTTTTCAGTCTCAAACACTAGCGGAGATTGAATAGTTTTTTTTTCTACAAAAATGGCGTTAATAATTTTAGCTTTTTAAATATTCCAGTAGGATATATTCATCCAGTCGTGATTCGAGATGAGCTCATCCAATCTACATATTCTAGTACATATTTCAATCGTGTTCTGCAGTGTACATAGAATCGAAGGTATAATATAGAGAGAAAGAAAAAAGTTTTTCAAGATGGTAAATCATAGTTTTTCATTCACGTTTTCGTTTTCCCTTTCAGATTTAGAACAGAAAAATTTTTGGTGCTAAGCAGTTTTCATCAATTATTAATACTTCACGTCAATTTTTCTCGTTCTATATTCGTCCGACACACGTATACCCGATCTCAACTGTCGGCTGCACTCTGTATAGATATAACATACGCAAAAATATAGGAGGCGAGGTGTGAGAAGAAGAAGAAGAAAAAAGAGGAATCTGGTAGGTATAAAGTAGAGTCTAGACGTAAAAATCATCGGTATATTCCTTTTTCTTTTTCTTCTTTTTTTCTCACACTTTTTGGGTGAAAAAAAAATTGTTTCTTTTTTTCTGTCTCTTTGCCTCCTCTTTAAATTGTTCCCCCGCAAACACGTGATCGCGAAACCCAAACCCTCGTCAGACCTTTTGTTTAACCGTAGGACACATCTCTTTTCGCGTAAAGATTCCAGTTCTCCGGATTTGTTCCTTTTCTTTTTCTTTTTTTTTGGATTTCTTTTTTTCTCTTCTCCGTCACCTTCGTAATCTGCAGCGTGCGTCTCAGGAATACTATACATACACATCCCTCAGGATAGCCCTCATTCCCGAAATCTGCAGCCCTAAAAAATCTCAAGATAGCGACCCACCTATACGTACAGATGTACAATCCAGAAATTAGGTATACAGATTTTCGGCAATTTTTTGGTGAAAAATGAAAAATGAAAACTCGAAATTTTCTTTATCTGATCATTTTTTGTACTTATTTCTGAATTCCGATTATAATTCTTGTTTTTAGCGTGTCCTGATTTTTAGTTGCGCCTGTGCCGCTTCTTATTTTACAGTTTTTTCAAAACCGCACAATAATTCGATGAAACTTTGTTATTCGATTTTAAAAATCTTTCAATTTTCATGATAACATTATACCTGGGCAAAACATATTAATATACTGCTGAGTGTATAAGTTGAACGTGTTAATACCGCGGCTGGGTAAAGTAGATGGATATAATAGAGTGTTTTATATGTAATATATATGTATTTATATGGTCCGTATAGTTCGCGGGTGTTTCCATATAAACCATCTATCACCTCGTTCTTCTTCGCACAGTTTTCAAGATGAATAGCATCTGCTGCTGCTCCTGCCGCTGCTCCTGCTCTCGTATACGGTGCTGCACATCTGCAAAGATGTGTGGAATATTACACGCGATCGACGACGCGACGGTGTACGTAAAAGGTCTGTGCACGGACTTATATTTTATTTTTGTTCTTCTCACTTTTTTACATTCAAATCGAAAATTATCGGCTTCATACAATCCTTGTGAAAAATTAAGCAATATTTTTCAGCGTGATTCAATTATTTCGTTTTTTTCCACCGATAATAGAGCGAAGACATAAGGTGAAAGAAAAAAAAAAGCTGAAAACTAAAAACCGCGGACGGAACTCGAGCTATCCTTGCTGCGGAGCTTTTTTCTTTTATTTCTTTTCTCGCTTTTGTTTTTTATTTATTCAGAAAAAAATACTTCTCATTATCTCTGACGTGTGCACACGCATGTATATATGTATGTGTATAATATTGTATATGTACGCATGACGTATAAATATATAAAATGTAACTGTATACAGATCGGTGACGCCGCGTGTTAAAGCTGGTAACGACGAAAAGGGTTGTCTGTAAGGGTATCCTCGTCAAAGGGTTGCTTATTTGCAAAGCGCACACAAACCCCGTCGGTAAAGAGAGAGAAAGAGAGGGGTAGAGTAGAAAGGAAATGAGGGAGGGGGTCGTGATCGTATGGCGTGGGGAGAGGGGTTTGTTTTGGGGGGTGCGTCGGAGGTGGTGTTGAAGCGGAGAAGGGAGAAAAAGGGGCAGGGGGGGGGGAGTTGGTAACGTAACTTGAAATAGGAGGATAGCCTCATCCTGTATCCAATTAATTGCTGTCCTATTGTCGTAGTTTCCATCCTTCCCTTTCTCTCTCTTCCTCTCTCTCCGTCGACTATCGCCATATATCCATTCACATTTCGATTCTGTGTGCATTCAACTACCCCCGGTTTCTCCACCGCCACCTTCGGCGCCCCGATTTGCGTGATCCCGATATTACTATTTAGTTGCGCAGTGTCACGGTCCTTCGGCACTTCAAAGCGTCACGAATTATTAGCTCTCGCAGAGAGAGCGAGGGAGAGAAGGCAGGGAAACAGGGAGAGAGATTATCGAATAGCTTCAGACTCGGTCCGAAGGACAGTCCGACCCAAAATCTGAACGCTTTTGAAAACGCTCTCATTATACATTATCTCAATGACAGTAATAATTGCGTGTTGGAACGACCCGAAAGAATAATCGAGTTTGAAACTGTCTTCAATTTCACCACCGAAATTGATCAAGTTAACACCTTATTTCCGTTAAGAATAATATTCTGCGGTGATCGGGGGTTGGATAAATATCTCGCGAATCGAACTACGTTCGTTCTTCGTAGTTGTGTTTTTTTTTGTTTCTGTTTTTACTTCAAATTTGATCCATATAGGTGGGGAAAAGGGGTGTGATCTTGTTCGTGAAAGAAACTCTTGGTATAAATCAGGGGGGCGCGTTCATGCCTCTGATATACGAACTTTTTAAGACCGTTCGACATTATTGGAATTTACTGGCCCGAAAAGTGGGACGCGTTAAGCCTTGGGAAATTACCTTTTCTTTCCAACGTCGTGTCCATATCGATCTCCCATTCCATCTATCCATCTATCTATCTATCCGTCTATTAATTTCTCATCACCGTTTCCACGTATATACAGATACATATTTTTGACATTATCTCAAAAAATAGAACAAAACTACACTTCTTAAATTGTCGGTCTAATAATTTTGTTTTTCCGTTTCTTTCGTATTCTTTTCTCGTCAAACGCGACCATACTAAATACATACGCAGGTATATCAGCGTCTCGTAGAGTCGAAATTTTTAATTAATTACCTCCATCTTGTAAAAATTGAGGAAAAATTATTCGTCTCTCCCAACAGAGGAGAAAAAAAACGAAAAAAAAAATTGAGAAAAAGAAGAAGAATAATTAAAGAAATTACAATCAAATGACTGTATGATTGAAGAATATTCTCAGCCGTTTGTATGAAAATACAATTACCGAGATGACTTCTTCTTGGCAAATAGAAATGAACGGTAGTGTATGAAGTACTTTTCTTTATTTCTTTCTCTCCTTTTTTCTTTCCAACCCCGAACTTGTTTTTCATCTCTCTCATCATAGTCACAGTAAAAGCGGCAGCAGTGCTCAGGTACGAAGAGAGGAGTGGCTAGTTCACCACTTCCGTTTAACGGCCGGTGAACGCGGTAGAGATAAAAGAGGAGCTGCTGGGACCAGCCAAAAAAAGAAAAAAATTAAAACAAAAAAAAAGAGGAGGGGGAAAAAAGCAAAGGAAGAGAAATAACGAGGGAAAAATATAGAGAGAGAGGGATTGAATAAAAAAGAAAGTGAAAATGGAAAAAAAATTAAAAAAAAAAATTGCTATCGCAAACGTATTCAAATGCGAGTGCCGCTCTCGTGGCTCTTGGCTCCTGGTTTCTGGTTCCTGGATGGTTCCTGTCCGTAGATGGGGTCCAGTGACCGAGACCACAGCCACCCCTGGTATATATAGGTATATATCCACGTACCACGTATTGCATTAGAATAATTACATGCAGACTGCAGGGCTCTCCCGACACATTTAACTTGTGAGAGATGTGACCTGCGGCGAGTGAAACGGAAGTGGAAACCATCGAACATTTTATAAATATATATACAAGTAGGTACAGGTTTTTGCGGTACCTGGAAGACCAATTTTTTAAACAATATTGAACATTCCGTGTCTCATCTTACATCAGGCCCGAAAAAAAATATAACAATAAGTACCTATACTTTATTGTCCGAAGCGATTTCGACTCACAAAAGCTGTGCGGTACAATCGAAGAATTTTTCGGATCCCCTACTACAGAGGATTTTACATACATATACATATAATTGGGTTCTTTCAAATTAATGGACCCACGGACGAGAGTATTGTACGGGAATTTCGTAAGCTTCATATATCATTTCATCTTTCATTGGTTTTATTTCATTCCTTTTATTTGCTCGAAACACCCACGATAAAATATACCAAGCATATAATACGACGAGATCTATATGAATACAAAGATTATAAAGAAGTCATAATAAAATCTGCTTAATACTCGTATATTTTAGTTGCATATTTTTTACGTACGTAATAATCCCGACACCCACTCATCACATTCACCGAATCGAGGGGTTGTCATTATTTTCGTGAAAATATTAAATCTAAAGTTAAACGAAGATCAAAAAAATCTTACGCGGACGTATCTACACGTATTTTCATATTCTTCCGCCCTCGCGTACATTTCTAGTGCTTTCTTTTCTTTTTTATAACCTACAGATACTGATCCATATGTGCACGGGTATTAGCCCATGCCTGGAAAGTGATAATCCCGATCCTACGCAATCATCTCCTTCTGCTAGTTGCGACGCCTTACAAAGGGGAGGAAGAGAAAAAGGGATGATTCCGTCGGGCGTATATACGTGAACCTGCGGAATTTAATACACACGTATGTTATACAGAGAAGAAAAAGAAAAAAAAGTAAAATCAGTCGCACCCCAGCAAACCCCTCGTCGCGGCTAATTAATTTACGATCTCGTGGCTTCGAACCGCCTCCTTTTCTTCCCCCTACACAAAGTACATACACGGGTGTACGTAGTACATATATATGGTATATAAATATTAGGTATGTGTTCACTGCGAAGAACTTGTACGCGACTCCGGAAAAAAACGTCACCCCCTAGATATAAGATAACTACGGATTGTGATAAGTAATGAAAAATAAATTGCGCAGGCTGATTATCATTAATCTTCTATGGAAGAGAATTAGAACGGAAATGCAAAAAATGACTCAAACTGACAACAAAAATTTTATCGAAAAATGCGGTCTCAATA
This sequence comes from Athalia cordata, assembly GCA_963932425.1. Classification (NCBI taxonomy): domain Eukaryota; kingdom Metazoa; phylum Arthropoda; class Insecta; order Hymenoptera; family Athaliidae; genus Athalia; species Athalia cordata. Next base: position 27,892,345 of record OZ010626.1, on the reverse strand, counting down.
ATATGAGTACATTTTACATTATATGTGAAATACACGAGGATATCGTTATTATGTATGTATTACGTACAATAAATGTAGAAAATTGTATGTAATTAGTGGCGCGAAAGAAAGTGGATGGCGTGTATAATCACCGCAAATTATTTGCAATTATCCCATCAATGTTGCTCACAAACTCGTTTCTACCCATTCTATTATAAGTATGTATACATATATGTATACTACAGCGCAGCATCCCCCAACAATCTCACCTTTTTTTACTTCATTTATTTTTCTCCTCTTTATACTTCAACCCTCTCCACGCACTGCAGTTCTAATTGTATGAAAGAAACACAAAAAAAATAGAATGAGAAAGAAAGAGAGGGAGAAAAAAAAAAATTACAAATGAAGCATCGAGAAAAGCGAACCGTGAAACGGTAAAAATGTTGAAAGATTTCGTTTCCTCGATGTACATAGGTACGTACTTACCTCGCCTCTGCGTCTCAAAAGTCCACTTGTACACAACGTCGAGAACACCGTGCGACACAAAAGAATGGAGAAAAAAATTAAAAAAAAAACTAAGGAAAAGAAAAGAGGAAAAAGAAGTTACATAATAATTGTGGCGTGTTAAACATATTATTATATATTGTCGTTACAGAATTCTAGAAACTTTAAATTTTGAAATAAAGAAATAGAATGAAACTTCAACCCTGGTAACCAACCCTGAAATTGAATTCACAATTAGCCGAAATAGTTCAGTTTGATTCTATTTTTCCTGATGAACGGTCGTGGATTATGAGCCGCGTCGTGTGTAATATATTATACCTATATGCGATACAAACGATAAAGATAAGGGCGTTTTGTGGTTCATTTGATAGGTAAATCGAGCTCTGCTGTATAATTAAATAAATATTATTCGCAACGCTGTTATCGGTTAGTTATAACTCGCGGAGCGTTCGAAACGGCTGTACAACGTAAAACGAGATGGGGGGTGGGGTGTATTTACCGTGGAAAGTACCGTTCGTTCGGTGGCAAACAGCTCGCCAATTATATGAACATCATGTAATAACTCCCCACGCCCACCATATGCAATACATGGTGTGTGTGTGTCGTACATATAAATATATACATATTTGTATTTGTATTGTACTTTTCACCCTTGTGAACGTAGAGAGCTAGGGATTCACGTATAGTTAGTCGGTGGTCGTTGCAGGTGCATCTGGTTTAATTCCCCATGTGAAAAACGATAAATAATCAATAAATTATTTATTTACCATATTTACCTGCGTACAGTACATACCATGTGTCCCAACGTTCACACCGCAGTATGTCTGGTTGCCTGCCGTCAGTTACAACGTGGCGACAGGCAACCAGACATACTGCGGCGTAAACTTTGGGACACACGGTATATGGGGGTCTGTATAATATGAATCTTAACATATTGAAACAACTTCTGTTTTTTTTGCTCCGATTGGAATGATTTATTTTATTTTATTTTCGATTTATTTTCGAGTATAGATGGGTATATCACGAATCAAACGCTCGGAATTCGAAAAAATTGAAAATCAAATAGGACGCGAAATCGCTCGGCTGTTCCCTTCAATCAATTACTACGTTCGGGGTGCATAAACAAATTGAAACCAATCATCGACTGCCGCGGTTATTAATATGATCGTATATACATACATGGGTATGCATTATACACGTGCGATGACATTACCAAAAAAGTATCAAATAAAATAATCAAATGAATAATAATCGGAATCAAAATTCATTATCGTTCCAAAATGTGTTTCGATAATTGCAGCGAAATCACCAGCCACCATTAGAAAAACAAAAAAACGAAAGGAAAAAGGAAAAGGAACCGACTACAGAAATACTCGTGGAGTTCTATACGGTTTGTTTTAGCTGGGGTTACATAGAATATTCTTGACAAATTCATGAAACCGAACGGGGTATGAGGTCAACCATCGACGCGTACATATGGGTACCTATTTTCCAGTCTATATGTAAATACTTATATGTGTATAGCTGCGATGCAATAGAGAAAGGGTTGAATTAGAATCCCTCGATTTATTATTGAACGGTTAATCCCGGTCGATGTAAAACAGTCTTCGTTGTCTGACCTGGAATCTATCCATAATATAGATACAGGTTCCTATACCTATACATGCGCGTCCTTTCGAATTGCTCGTTTAGAAAAATCCGAAGGATTCGGTTGATAAAAAACTGTCAAACAGTCCGAATGAAAGATAAAATTAAATGAGAAGAAAAAACCACGAAAAAATGGGAAATAAATCTGTTTTCAATTTATAAATACGAAAAGTTCATATACTTTTATACGCAACCATGTATTTGATTTATGCAGGTATATATTCATGATACATATATGTAGAACCTAGGGACATCAAAGCTCGTAGTAACGAGTGGACGTTGATTGGCAATAAGCAATTATCGCATGATTACAGACCGTGTGCTAAACATATACACGTACAGATGCAGATATATCTACAGACACAGCACATACATGTATAAATATACATCGAATATATATGTGCATGTAATGTGCAGATATGTATCATACTTCATACGATCGTTATTAATTAATCAATTGATTGAGCAATTATTGACATAGTATATGACTAGCGGAAAACTTTCTGTACATCTATCTGAAAGTTTCTTTCCAGTAGGAATAAACTGATCATATTTGTTCATTAATTTTGGTATACATATACGCATATCTCATCTCATCCCCCTGTTATTTTTTTTATATTATAAGAAGAAAATGTGCGTTTGTATGTTCGCGAAAATTTCAAACACTACTTAATTAATCATCAGAAAATTTGAACTCTAGCCGTATTACGTATTCCGGATTGTCATAGGCTATAAAAAGATGAAAAATTATTCATTGAAATGTGTGAATAAGTAAATGAGTTATTCAGCTCCCGCCATGCAGTTTTCATTCAAGCCACTAGATAGCACATCGCTGAGCTCTCCATCTTTTTTCCACTTTTTCGTATGGCGGGTTCTTTAAAAAATTGTTCATAGAAAACGATATCAATTCCTGTCGAATGATTCAACAGACTCTAAACGAAAACAAAAAACTCCATATTCTCTCAGAAATTAACAGAATCACGTCTCGTTAGAAAAAAAAAGATAAAAAATCTACGCACATTTGTGTAATCATAGATATCACTGTATTCATCTTCTTTTTTTTTCAGATGAATCTATGATAATTGATTGCAGCCCGGTGTTAATTTTCGATTATAAATTTTCGATGTATGATTATTACGATAAAATTTCATGGACAATAAAATATTTATGTACAGTTATATGTACCTATTTTAGGTATATACATTTATTCTGAATACATGCGTAGGTGTATTATTCCGATAGGGTAATTCTAGGCATACGTCGTTTTGCAAAATATATTTATTATCTAGGTATTTATGTATGTACATGTAACATACGTGTGGTCGTTAATCGTATTCATATACCTTATAGTCAAACAAATCCATTCATTGTAACGTTTATAGAGATATGTTTATATACATATATTGTATGTATACACCTATGTGCATACGTGTATTTACGTCTGGCGTATCGAAATTCCATTTAATACGCGTCCGGCAAACAGAATTTCTGTTAATTTAATCGCACTACCGATGTATTATATCGTAAAGTCTGCACCCTGCAGGAGCCAACTATATGTTATATACAACATACGCAGTATGTATAAATTTAGCGTCTATTTATTCCATTTTATCCTTATTTTTCGAGACACCTTCAACTGTCTGCTTTTTTCTACATGTGCAACATATACATATATACCTGTATGTACATCGGGCCCATCGCACGTCAAAAACACACCTGTATTTACGTGTAATTACTGCATTGCTATATACTCGTTAGACGTAAATTAATACCGACAGACATAATTGCAGGACTTTTATATACACGCATACAGATGTGCATGTATGAACATACCTACAGGTATTATTCTTACCATAGAATTTCATTCCTGAAATTCTCTGAACATAAATTCTCCTCCCAGGAATTGTTGAAAAATTAATTTTTCATGCTGTACGAAAGCGACTACCACTTTCAAAGCTAATGTTCTCTTTTTTTTATATAATATTGACTAGTTTTCACTCGTTTCGAAAAAAAACCATAAAAAAGGAAAGGAAAACTTCGCATCCACAAATCACTCGAATGTATCATGTCTAGCCTAATTTATAACTCGGAAAAATAATTTGGAAAGAAAAAAGAAAAAAAAAAGAAAACACCATGTGGGGAGTCCGTGAAACATATATAGCTGTTAATTCGTATACACACCATTAGATGCCATGAAATCACTAGAAACGATGTAATGTCTCTAATTATATAAATTAATTTTGTAGAGTGCATCCGTTAATGGTTTTACGATTAGTATGCATGGTTTTCTCTTCCGATGTTACTAAACTATACCTATGGCTGACTGTACCTAACCCAACCTAATACCTTATAATTTTAACACCTGCCATAGAAAATTGGTTCTATTAGATTTAATATTCACTTTAGTGGGCATCAGAAATCGATGAACGACCGACGTTACCCCGTAGAATGTATGTGTGTATATATTATAACGGTATGGGGTCAGTTGCGATCGTACGAAGAGCGAGGGACTCGTACACCGTGCTGGAACATTCAACGTAATTAACGTGGCTTTATAATGATTAATTTAAGCAAATCTGGTAATACCTATTTCGATGTAAGAGGATATCATTATATAATTCAAATATCGGGGGCTGAGAACCACAAGGGTATAACCAACAAAAAGTTGGATCATTCCTATCCATGAATAATATACCATGGGATTTTATGTAGTGAATTTCTATTTGAATCGTGGAATCACATATAGAACGTTGAGGAGTTTGAGGGAAGGAGAAAAATTCAAAAGAAGAGGAGTCTGAAGTATTTTAGTTCACCTTTCCAAATCTACTTATATATCTGGACCGCGGCCATTGCAATTTGGTCATAGAAATATACTTGAAAAATATTCGATCGATTTAACTAATTACTTTCACGCTACCACCTGTTTCTATTCGTAGACTCTCCGCACTGGTTGAAAAAAAAAGTAACGCGCAAGAATTGGATCGAATAAAATTTTGGGGGTGAAAATGAATAAATTGAATATTTGAGGTAAAAAATTTGTCCGCATGTAAATGTATACATATACATACACGCCAGAAGGGTTGCGGCAAAAGTTTCTAACTTATATACACATCATAATAAACTAAACTTGAAACATAGATATAAGAATCCCATTTTATTAGTTCAATTTTCCCGCCGCCCTTCTTTTCTTTTCTTTCATCTTGTTCACATTCTACCATTGCTCGTGGAATGCTCCCGCAGTTATAAAAATTCCATATTTCGCTATAGCGACCACATTATGTATATTATTTACACTATGCGTCGCTCACTTGTGTTCCATGACGAAGGCGAGTGGCAGGAGCATCCCACAAAATTTGAGAATTTCTAAAGTTTACTTTAACGTCAAAGTCGCTAGAGGTTAGGTTTCCTTGCCGCATGTATGCTACTTGAACTCCTTAAACTGTACGGTTAATAGAAAAGCTGAGAATGCAGCTTCAAAAACTCCTATGGCCACAACGCCGAGTGTTTGTGTTGCTGAGAATTTCATAAATATAATGCTTTCTGAAATTATCAAATGGAAAAGGACATCGAGGGGTGGTTGAATAAAAATGATAAAATATGGGGAGAAAAGGGACGTGAAAAGCTTCGAAACTTTTTTTTTTTTTTTCTCTTCCGACGGAGTTAGAAAGCTGGCTGTTCGACGAAAAAGTTTATGTAAGTTTATCGATGAGGCATGCGAAAAAAAGATGATTTTGTTCGGAAAATCGGAGAACGAAGAGTCGAATAACATCGACGTTGAAAGCGTTTTGCGATGGATTGAACTCATCGCCATTAATTCACGATAATAGTTTCTTTGAATTATTGGTCCATTTATTAATCTTTCGACCGACGAATGAATTATTAATTTTACCTGATATTTTATACGAATATACGTGTGTAGATAGGGGTGCAGCGCATACGTGTGCACATAGGGCACGTATACGGTTGAAACCCATCATAATTAGCAGCGAAGGCTTTCGCGCTTAATACGCTAATTGGCCAACCGCCCAAGGAGCCAAGACGAGCCGAGCTTTCCATTCACCTCTAACCATTTGGAATCGCGCCGATTTACTGCCCACTTGTCTGATATCGGATTAAGCGGAATTGCACCAAACAACATAATCCAAAGCTCATTTATAAGCTTATATTTGATAATTGGAATCGGAGTACAAGTCATCGAATCAAGTACAACCGAGCTTTTTGTAGCGAACGGGAAAGAATTGGATTTTCGAGCTTTTCTAAGCTCGAAATATTCGTTAATTTAAATTGTTAATTATTCAATTTTTGCTTCACTTTCCACACCTTACATCCGTGAAATTTGATCCCATATCGTAGAATACCTTGGAAATTTCAAACTTCCGTCTTCCAGTCGTTGGTTTTAATAACTTTTGATAGGCAAAGATGGTACCATGGCCATGTGTCGTCCTGGTATAGGTTCATATCCTAGACCGTCCATTCGCCCATTTGACCCGGTTGACCTCACTGACCATCGAAGTATAAGGATTGCCGCTTCACGCTTCCGCTTTGATCGCGTTTAACTGTTTCAATCAACCGTTGTGAACATAGAAACTAGAGAGTTTTGCTACCTACGGAAAGATGGATGAATGGAATATGGATATCGTCCCTTATATATCATTCCTCGCTCCTGAAATTCCACCCAACGATTTCAGACAACCCGGGAACTGCTCGTTCCATTACACACGTATCTTTCGAACGGTATCCGTGCAATGGACTTCTTATAGAACAGTCGAAAGCGACGTCAATTGTTTTCAAAATTTGGAAAAAAATATGAGAATTCAAGCTCTTCAAACCACTCAACGTACTGTCAAGATTGTCCATTTGGAACGACAAGAAAAAAAAAATTGAGATTTACGAAGCTTAATTTCGTAGCGCTTCCTTGCTACGCCAGTCGAGGACGACCGGGGAACGGCGTGTACATAGAAAAGGGTTATGAGGGGATGGCGTAAAGACGGAAGATACCGGGATAAGGGGTTAAAAGGGGCGACTGGGTAAAGGTATAATGCAAGGATGGTGATGGTGGTGGTAGATCCGGATCTCTAACTAACATATTGGTTTCTGGGCTGCTGCTCCGAGTAATGGGAATTGCTGCCCGAACTTTCGCTACGCTATATCACGTATGATAATTCAAACGCTAAATCACGAATGGCTGCTGCAAGCATACAACCTAAGGGAAACGAAGGTGATAGTGGAGGTGGATGAAGAAAAGGGTCACCCTAGCTATCTCCTCTAACCTCGAGGACAAAGGGTCCGGAAGATCCTGACGAAAAATTATTTTAAGTGAAAATCACTTTTAATCCATCCAAATTTTCGTTCGGTTACACATCAAGTGATCTCCTTATTTTGTCTCATCCGTGATGGATCGATTCAACTTCTACGTACTTGAATGGAAATAGATTTTTTTTTTCTTGTTTGACAGAAAATATTGCCGGTATGCGATCTAAGCGACCAAAGTTTCATAGGGCATTTCAAGTCTTTCGCAGAAAATACAGTTGTTTGTTTGTCATTATTTTGCCATTGGCATCCCCTTTGCGTACAGTAATTTTTGTTAGTCATTTTGAAATGAGAGAATTCCTTCGAGCCTAAGAAAGTTGCGTGAGGGGAGATTCTGACTTAGTTGTGGCGCATTATAAACAGGAGAGGTTAGGGTAAAATCGAGACGTTGTCTGAAGAGTGTGGCGAAGGTATAGTCGAGTTGGTAGGTAGGAAATTGGTTAGCTCCTTGGTTGGTGAACATGCTCAAAGTTGTTGCTTCCTCCGTGCAGGAAGGGAGTGAGAAAAGGAGAGGAACACAGAGAGAGGGAGACAGATGTAGAAAGGGAGAGGGGCGGGGGGGAGGAGAAAGTTATATAAGGATGAAGAGCGTCGCACGGACTTGTTAAGGAAGCCCGCAGGCTTTCCGGTATGAAATACCCCCGCCCTCAGCTCGGCTTTGTAAGTGCTTCGGGCTAAAACGTCGTAATCTCAGTTTGCGAATACGTCACAACTGAAAAAGGATGCTCAGAGTCTTCTTCGCTGAACATTTTATTACTTGTAACCCACATTGTAGTTTTTCACATCATCAAAGGTCATTTATGTAATGTTCACCGACGGACACTGGACCTAATTATGTCTATACAGAGAGATTTCGTGGAAGCGGGCCAGTCCGGTCGCGCGAGCGTGTCGGTAAGTTAGGATAAAATACTAACACACGAAAATTCTACGTGCGTGATCTTCGCTAGCTCCTTACTGCTTATGCCAGCGAAGATCACGCACGTAAAATTTTCGTGTGTTAGTAATTGTATCCTCAGTTGCATATCTCGGGCGCAACCGACTGGCCCGCTTCCACGAAATCTCTCTGTATATGCTGTAATAGTAGAATCGGCTGATATTTCAATCCATCAAAAACTCAAAATGTCGGACAATAAACGTGAGTTATCGTGCTGGTAAGAATGTATAAGTGTAAGATGGGGTATGGTACGAGAAAGAGAAGGGGATGAGGAAGAAAGGTGATATTCCTAGTACGCGTGGCCAGAACTCCACGGCGAGAACCTGATATTACCAAGAAGTGATTTATGCGCGTTGCGAGAACCGCATATTGCGAGAAAAGACACTACTAATACCACAGGGAGGCTGGAAACCCCCCCTCGTCCTGGGGGGGCTCTCTCCGCGCCTTCCAAACGCCATCCTTAACGCGTGTCCTACCAAATGCCTCGGCCGTTCGGTCGTCGTTAGAACCCCTGGGATTCCCGGGACCTCCTTCCCGTCGTACTTCTAACCCAAGCCTATTTCCACCCCACCCCTAACTATGTCGCTCGCTTCGGTAAGCGAGCGGACATCCTAATATTACGTCATTAGAGTTCTTTTAAAGTCGGCCACCTAATTCACCGACATTTGCCAAGCTCAGATTTTAACCGAGTATATTTTTTTAATGAAATTAGATAATATTCATTCAGGTATCTGTAATTTGACTAAGAATTCACTGAAGAGGAAGAGAAAGTCACCCCCCTTATTTTCTTTTTAAGATTATTCCCGCCCTATTACAGAGTATACAGTAGTATCCCGAAACCATAGCCCCATAGGTCGTTAACGTTAATGAATAAGTAAGGTTAATTTGCGAATGGGTTTCACACCCCGTCCCTCGGTATCCTCATCCTCATTCTGATCCACGTCCCCGTTTCCATCGGCATCACCGTCACCCTTGTAACAGCTCCACCAGCCTTGGGGCATCCATTTCATTATCGAGGCTCCAACCTTCAAACTCCTAGTGGCGCGGTATTGTCCCTTCATCCCCATCTACCATTTCCTCTTCTTCTCTGCTTCTCGTTTTCCCGGTACATCTCCATCTCCCTCGAAATTCCATCGGCCACCGGTGGTCCTCGTTCGACCGTTCGAAAGTACTGTCCGAGTCGAATCTACGTTCAAGTCAACCGGAAGTAGGTATACACACCATACATTCTACTGGATCACTTGGCGCGAAACTCTCAGAAAAGATTAAATTTTGGTATCCTGGACAGCACCTACAGCTGAACAGGAAACGTTACTATTGTATACATGTGTACTGATTAATGAAATTTTTCCAAAGTACATCTCGCAATTCCCTACCGAATTGATGTGTGTATACTATATATATTCCACGATGTCTGAGACCCAATGGAATTAATTTACTACGTTAGTGTCACGTGACACTTCAGCTGCTTTCAAGCGAATTCATCAGTCCCAGTCCGTCTTGAACTCTGGTGTGTATTCTCCTTTGGAAGAAATGCCAACTCTAAATTTGAAGCTCACTTGTTAACTCGAAGGTTAAAGTATCCTTACCCTTAACACCTTACTTCCAAAAAACAAGAAAAAAAAAAAACCAAAAGGGTTCGTGAGTCTCGAGTGAGTGAATTTATCGCGGATACTATACAGTGTACCGTATAATAGTCGCATGACAAAGCATACCATCGAGAACCGGCATGACGATGTACTAGGTCCTCGGTAACTTTGTAATTACAAATCTGAAGTCTTTGAAGTTTGAATTGTTCGGTGCTCTCGCTTACTACTATATACAGTTACCGGTATCCTTGGAATGCTTATTCTGAAGCAGAAAGATGTGCACGAGTGTCGTTGAAGTTCGTTCGGATGAGATGTGAACAGAAATCTTTCTTTGATTTTCAACAACGTGTATAATCCTGACTAATTCATTTATGATAGACGTATTCTCAAAACTCTAATTTTTACCAAGTATCCAATTTGAAATGTATCAACTTTCACCAAGAGTTCATCTCTCGTCATATTTTTCATCGTTTAAAAATAAAAACGCACCCCTTTGAAACGGTAGGGATCGTCATGCGTTTGACGCTTCTTTCCGTTCGGAAGGATGCTCTTAAAAGATCATTAGGTGAAAAACAAAAACAAAAAAATTACAATGAAATATTTCGAAATATCTTTTCGAGATCAGGAGAAACGTTTCTGATCTGACGGTAAATTTTTTATATGCTGTGGAGTAAAAAGAAAGAAGACATTCGACCCAACGTTTCACAAAAGAAGACTAGTATATGACCGGTCCATCCATCTGTCGTCCACGGAATGCGTTATATTGGTTTTTGGAATGGTCTCAGCTTTTCTGCATGCCGTAGACTGGTAAACGGCGTCCCGTCACTACCACTACTACGAGCCCATCAGCTTCTCTTATTGTTAACACGCGGAAATGACTGTCAACGTTATATTCTCCCTCTACGTTTCAGTCTCGTATTTAATTTCACCCCTGCGAAACTACCCCCAATGCCAACACGGTGACGTTTCACCACCAGCAATTTCTAAACTCTACGACTGACAGTTACGCGTTGCACATATTATATAACTAACCACTGACATAATACAGACCGTGAGGTCTTGAACTCTACCACCATCAATTTTCCAGATCAAATATAACCCTCAACGGGGAAAAAGTCTTCCAAAGACAACATAACCACCGCCTCGGATGAGAAGAGAATTTCAAAGAAGCAGAATGGATTATCCAGCGAATCGACTTGGCACATATCTTTCTATTCTTTCTTTTTCCCAACACTATTTTTTTTTTTTTTTTACTAATTCTTCAAAATTATCTGTTACACAAAAAACCAAATGGGTCGTGAAGAAAAATTTTCCTTTTCTTCTTTCCACTCTCGTTAAAATTCTGTAAAACAAAGGAAGAAAAAAAGATCTCCTCTCTCGCTATTAAAAAATGTCCAAACAATTATCACTGCAATAATAAAGCATCGTTAATTTTTCTTCAACCGAAAAGGTCCTTGACCTAAAGTAGTTGAAGGATCCGTCAAGGATTGTTGGTCGTCCTCGTCGTCGTGACTCAGAAAAATTGCTTTAAACCCGAACACAAAAAACAAAAAATAAAAGAAAAAAAGAACAAGAAAAAAAAAATTGTCAGAGGCTCGTCGCCCTTTTTTGCGCGAACACGAACCGTTTCGGAGTCGGAAAACAGACGGGGTGAAACGCATCGCGATGCCGTTACAAGAAGGAAAGAGAACAGAAGAGAAGAGAAGTAGGTTGGTATAGGTATATAATACATAGCATAAGTTTGGTACGCGAGCTACGTACACACATATGTACGTCTGGTGGGTAGGAATAACACGCGCGTTCTGGTCTCTGTTGGTAATTTTTCAACCCTCTCTTCTCTTTTTCCCAACCCCTTCTCTCCACTCTTTTACCGTCCTCGTAGAGACCCTCTTCTGCGAATAATTTCTCAAGCGCGGCATACCCTCCCGCGCGTTTCCGGAGCGGCAATGGCAGTGGTGCTATATATATGTGTGTATATACCTATATAATATATATATGTACATGTACACAATATATATGCTGTATATAATACGTACATATATACATAGTGATTTTGATGGTGGTGGTGGTGCCGCTGCGAACCGTACCGTGTAACAGGCTCCATATTACTACAGACTTTGCACGCCATTTTATAAGGGGCAGCAGCAGAAACGTCGGTTAAATTAATTCTGATATAAATCAGACTGCGCGAACGCCGCGGCGATCCCCACCCTCTCCCCCCGCCCCCCTTCTTTAGCTCCCGTTCAATCCCTTCCTCCAGGAACCTACCGGGTTTCCTGCAGCGGTCCGCGCGCGTCTACCGTATAAAAAGGGGGATGGAGAGGAAAGAGGGCACCGACCAAGCGCCAAACCACCCGAATAGACAGATTGGCCGGAGAAAGTCGTTATTGATTAGCCACCCCCGTGTTAATTTGCATAGTTGCGAAATGCCAAAACTCACTCCACCCCCCTCCACCCCCCGGAACAACGAACCAACCGACGAGAATCACCTGTGAACGATCGCGTGTGTATAACTATACATATACCTATAATGTTATCTATACATTCCTTTTCCTTTCTTCACCTAGTTCTCTTTTCTGTGTACTCGAAAAAATGATGCCTGTTGAGTAATGAAAAACGGAAACAGGATTTTGATATCTGATCCTATTTCAATTTAACGTTTGGTTGAAGAAAAATATTTTGAATGAAAAAAAAAAATTAGAAAGATTTTTAGGGTATGTTTTTACTTATAATGTATATACGTAAAATCATAGTGGAATATATTCTTATGCGAAGATAAACGTAATTGTTATGTAATCAAATTGCGTGGAATATTTCTCGAAGGATCTGCACTTCCAATAATCCGTTTCTGCTGCACTCGATATATAGCATAGTCTACAACTAGACTACAACATCTATGCATGTGTTATCCATTACGTTGCTACGGTAAATGCATTTATGTATTGCACGTTGAGCTATATAATTACATTGCATACATATATACCTATGTTCGTATATACGTATATACGAGTATAACGCGTATAGTGTAATATAGGTATCGCGCAAATGGCGTAGTTCACGTTAATTTCACGGCACAAACAATGATTACAGCAGATTCCGTATAATAATTATTATTGAAAGCAGAGTTACCGCGATTCGAATTCATAATCGTAACGAATTGCAATATCGAAAATCTTTACTCTGTAAATACACATCTCATAATCCGTACATAATATATGCGTGCATTATAGCTTACAGTATTCTACTTTCCTTTCTTTATTTTTTGTCTCGAAGAAGATCCCGCGTCGATGGTGATTACCTTCTCTCGCAATTTCTGAGTTATTCGAAAACCTGTTTCAATCGATTCGAAGAATTTCCTTTTTTCTGCCATCTCATACGACACACACCGCGAAAATATTGTAGAAGAAGAAAAAAAGAGAATATCTTGGAAAAAGATATACCTATTTATCATCGCGGTTTGATGGCCTTCCGAGGTTAAGGGAACCAAGGCGATATGGTGACAAAGCAAAGGGAACAAAAGCGAAGCTCTGCAGAGATGAAAAGAAGAAAACTTTAAGAGCATAAAAAGAAAAGGAAAAATGAAACAGATACGGATATATATGTGTTGGGTAAGTACACCACATGTGTGATTTTCATGCTACAAAGATTGTGTGGGTATGGGGCATTTCGAGACAATTTTCAAAGTGCTCGTGAAAAATTAAATTCTCCAAAGTTAACCTTAATGCTCTGAATATATTCGTAGGTAGGAAAAAACTGTAGGTGCAAAGGTGTTTTGGGGAAACATCGGAAAAAGATTTAACCAAATATCGGAAACGGTGAGAGTCAGATCGCCGTGCCATTGACCCTGAATGCACCATACACGAATCGCTATATATACATAAATACATAGACATACTATATGCATATAATATGAGCGATGCTGCAGCGAGGACCGAAGCTAGAAATCGATATAACGTATTTGATTTCAGGATAATACTAAAAAGCTTCCGAGGCATTTCGGCTGACAATAAGCGAGTCCTGTGATAAATTGCGAACCGATATTCGTTCTCGATTTTCACGCCTATAACGTACGATATATAGACTATGTATATACCGATATAATACACATATATGTGGAAAGGCAAACGCAGCAAACTCTGTTATAGTTGTCCCATAGCTACGTACCGACCCAGCTATACGTATACTGCAGAATCCTGCACTGATCAATTTCATACGACAAATGATTTTACACGTACAGTAATATAACGGTAGCCAGAAATATTCATTACATCCAATTAATTCTTGCTGATTTTTATTTCATTTCACGGGAAGCCAACTTTCCGTATTCATTCTGAAAACATGTATTAAAAAGTTACCGAAAAATGGTTGAATGTTATTTCTTTTTTTTTCCTATCCCCCAAAACACCTTTGATCCCATGACTCTGGAAACGTAGAGACGATTCCTGTGAGTGGAACGGATGATAAATTTTTAATTACTTTTTTATCCGAAAGTTTGAAAAATTTATTCAAATGGTTCGGTACGGACGGTAGGTACCGATCGAAGTAAAAGGGGTTTAGGTGCGATAGCCGGCTGGTGAACTAGCACTGTGTATAAAAGGTGGAAATTCGGGATGCGGGAAAACCTCGAACTAGTCTGTCCTACGTGGTGGTTACTGTTTGCATCTCGTTACAGGATATTTGTTTTTGATTTAATACCAGGAGCGGTGCGATGTAGTGCAAATAGGGGAACCGAATACAAGCAGCGCTAGTAAACCGGTAAGAGAACAAGCCGACAACTCCCCCTATCGTAGAATAGTAAAGGATAGAAAATAAAGTCCGACGGTCTCTCGGTCACAAACTCGCAAAACGCACTGCACCGAAGCGCATCTCGCTCTTTATCTACTCTGCAATTCCGATGCACGGGGACCATGTACGAACATATATGTACAGGATGCATACATATATGTATATATGCATCACCATCACATACACCCACCAATCGGTTTCACGTACATACACCCATGTAGATAGCGGTATAATATATACACACATATGTATACACATAGTATATATACATATATATATGGATAATATATTATGTAAACTAGAACAGATAAGCGGCTAGCTCCTGTTCAGGTATGGCCACTTACTATTGCGAGCAGTACAGTGTTGACTCTGATAATAGTCTCGATATTTCAGATGAGAATCTGCAGGAACAGACCGAGCAGTAGATGCAGATTAGGGATTAAAATTAGTTGGAAATTGGAATTCCTTTTTTCCTCTCCGATCTAATTACTGGCGAGAATTCTTTTTTTTTTGTTTTTTGTTTTATTCATTCGTTTATTCGTTTTCAAATAAATGTTCACCGGCATTTGTCGTGTGGCAATCGAAATCGAAAAACGAACCGAAAGCCAAAACCTCGGTTGGACGGAAATTTTTATCTCGTAGAAAATTGGATGGTAATTTTAACGCGATTATCGACTTTTCAAAACGCGTGTTTTATTTTTCACCATAGCTTTTGTCGATCCGCCTGAAAGGACATTTTTCCGAAATCGATTGATTTCCTTCTATAAAGTAATTGTTTAGTAAAAGTTTGACTTTTTTAGTTCTGTGCTTTCTTAGGGTTATACTAATAATTTTTTTCCTTTCTCCATCTCTTTTGCAAGGCAGGAAGAGCGAGGAATTTTTCTTTCGGTTTTCTCAGCTTCCTCTTTCACGCTTTTTTTTCTTCTCCGGTCCTTACGGAGAGAGGAATAAACTAAAGGAGGGAATTTTGTATGGGATTTTTGAAAGGGGACCAGACCGCCTTTGAGGTACCTGCCCAGCCTACCATCAAATAACGCTTTTGGCACGCTTCTAACTTAATTGGCCGGTTCAATTGCTTTCTGAAATTGAAACGTTGGAGATTAGCAGCTCAGTTAAGCTGAAGACTTTGAAGGTTGCAGACTTACTCGCGATACGATATTTCAGGACTTAATTGGAGCGAGTAGATTAAGGAAAATGTTTTAATAAACCTATTAATTAATTTTTCAAAATGCATCTTTTTATTAAAAAACAAAATGCATACAATTTGTTCAAAATTATTCTTAATTTCTCTCATCAAGCGCGCAGTCGTATACCTGCGTGAATATATTTTCGAGACGTTATTTGAAAATAAAATTACAAACTAGATTAGGAAAAACAAAAAAAAAGAAAAAAAAAAAACCTTGTAAAACTGTTTACACGATAATTCCGTTGTAAAACTGAGATATGATATCGTATTATTTTAAGTTAGCAAAGCGTGTTGGAGAATTGAATGAACTTCAGAAATAATGATATTAGTATATCATCTCCGTGCGTTCAAGTTTCGTAACGCCGACTCATGTACGGAATTTTATTAGATATTATGAATTACCTAAAATTACACAAATTATACGAAATTATGAACCTTTTGTAGCTAATTATTATTTTCTTTATGAAATTTGCTGAAGAAAAGTCACGAGTTTCGCGTAATCTAATTACGAAAAGATCGTCTTAAAATAAACTATCGTTCGGGCTTTGAAAAAAAAAAAAAGAAGCAAGAAAAAGAAGACATCCACAATGACGAGAATAACTTCCAGTCGCATCTCTTCTTCTTTTTTTTTTTTCATCTTATTCTTTCCTTCCACTCGATAATAATCTACTGGTTTACAATTTCGCTTTTGATGAGTGAAGATGAATTTTTTATTGCAATGGGGGGGGGGGGGGGGGGCGATGCTCGATGAGACCAAGAAGACGTACTTGTCGCGCGTACCTTTAAATTGGCAGTGATAAGAAAATGAAACAAGTTATCCTTATAATTAAAATTAAAAATAACCATCGCTGATTATCCGCTCATTGAAGGGGAACACAGCGAGGTGAGCATCATCTGCAAAAAAGACAGAAGAAACAGAGTTGGAAGAAGAAAACAAAAAAAAGATAACGACTTCAATGAGAACTGCGGAGAGAAAAGCGTGGGGAAGATAAAAATAATATAATAAAAAGAAAAGAATGAAGAAGGAGAAAAAAAAGAAAAAAGAACACGAAACAAATTGAAAAATAAAAAAGATAGGCGTACAGAGAAAAAGGGAAGGTGCAGGAATGGCAAGTGAGAAAAGGACGGGCGGTAGGTACGTACCTATACGTATAACGGCGCAAGACTAGGTAATTTTCTGGAAGATGAGATTACGACTGGGCTGTCGAAAAACCTTAAGATGCCTCGAAGGGACCGGGAGAGGAGCGATTCGAGCCGAGCGCTGCGCATCTTGGTTCTAATGAAGCCGTAACGTCTTCCAATCGACGTCGACTTTCGCGTAAGATTTCAACCCCCTTTATTCAGCTTAGGGAAGATAATTCTCAATGGTAATTATTATTTTCATCATAATTATCATTTTATATGGTTGGTATAGCGCGAATCCGTTGCCGTAAAGAAGTACCGAGACTGTTTCATGTTTTTTTTTTTTTTGTATTGCCCTCTTTTAACATTCAAAAAAATTGAATGATGAAAAAATAAAATACTAGAACTATAATCGGCAATGAATTTTAGCGCAAAAAAATTTTTTATGAGATCAATTAAAACCTGAGGATCAAACTGTAAAATGCGGACTGTGCAGAAGGCACGTCCGTTCCTCATTGAATCTTTCACATTCAGTGCTGAGAATTTTATTTTATTCTTGTTTATTTTTCTCTCTTCAGCTAGGGACGTGCGACGGGAGAAATCGGAAGTCCTCGTACAGTTGTTGCCCGTGGGGTCTGATCCCTATTGCAGCTGCCTGCATCCGGTTACGATGGTCTGGTGCAGGATTGAATAATTAAAACGAACCACCTCGTACACGCGAAGGCGGTGGTGGGGGGGGGGGGGGGTGAGGGGGATGCGTGGTGCTCCAGGTTCGAGTTAATATTTATTCTTCCTTGAAAACTTAATAGCCCTTAAATATTTTATCTTCACCCAGTTCTGACTCCGATGCGACCCGTCATTGATGTAAAGGTATGTGTTATACGCTGCTGCAGTTTAGACTTGCGAATTCCGTTTTATATACTGCCATATAAATTCTGCTGCAGCATAGCTGCCGTGGAAAGTAAACATCATTGCTACGGCATTTGACACGATATTACGTTTAATTCAACTATGGCAATGCGCGTATACGCGACTGAAAAGGAATAGAAAAGGAAGAAGCGAAAATAAATAGACATCCCGAACGTCAGCTTTCAAGTTTTCAAAATATTTTTACAATCTGATAAAATGCGGTGAAAAGCTTATACGATACAACTGACGTTATCGATTTTTTTTCTTCTTTTTTTTTTTTCATTCGTTGCATCGCAGTCGGTTCCTAATTGATTTTTTGGCGTATCGCAGTTATGGGGGTTCTTGACTTTATGGTAGAGTAGAAAAAAAAGAAAAAAAAAAAAAAATTCTCATACAGCTGCTGACGTCGCTGCAGACTTCGCTTCGTCGTTTCTATTATATTATCATTACTTTGTAGTAAAAAATTCACCTGATATCCCCACGCGGTAATGCAGTAGGCGTCCAAGCCTAAAATTCTTTTGCCCTTGATTCATCTTCTCTTATTTCTTATTCCTTTTTTTTTTTCCCTCATTCATTTTTTTCCCCTAGTTATATTTCGCTTCATTTTATGGTCTAGACTCCGAAGTCTGGAGATCCTTCTCATTCGGAGCCTGCAGTATACGTATATAGGGTTTAAATTTTGAAAAGGATGCGAGTTATGCGCCGGGCCGTACGGAGTGCAGAAACTTGTTTTTTTTTTTTTTCATTTCTCTTATTTTGCATTCCTCAACAGATTACACACCTAGATCGCTTCGCACTGCGATGGTGTTTGTGAAAATTGCAGAACCCGATTTTAATGCCGATGGTGTTTTTCGTTTACGTTTTTTCGTTTTTTTCATTCGATTCTTCTTCTTTTTCTTTCTTTTAAATTTTTTTGTTCCCTTTTTTTTTTTTTCTTCTCTCACACGAGGAGAGATAAGAGGTGTATCGTTTCAACACCCTTGACTGAAAACGGGGCGATTGCAGAGCTCGCAGAGATGTGGAGGACGAGGACGAGGGCGAAACAGGCGACGGGACCCCTCAACCCCCAATCTACCGCTGTAAAAACATTCCACTGTAGGACATAAAGGATTCCTTGTGTCAAATAAAAGAAGCCGGTGATCAATTCCTTGTATTCGGAAGACAGCAGCAGTGGCCCGCTGCCCGCACCTTCCTGCAGCATAGGTTTTCTTTTTCTTTCTGTCTTTTTCTTTCCCTTTTCTTTTTTTTTTTTGCAGACTTTTCTTCTTATTCTTAGCCACCTTCTTCGTCCGTATACTTCTTCTTCCTCCTTCTGTTCTTTCCATTCTTTATTCTTTTCTTCCCAGCTCCTTTCACTCTTAACTTTTATATATATATATACCTATACAACCCGCTCGCGTTTTATACATCGAATGTCCGTTCGCTTGTGGAATCAATTTCATCCTGCCAATACCGCCCCCCCTTTCCTTCCCCCCCTTTTTCCTGCCCCCGACGCCCCGAGAAGCCCAGGCTCCTGTCTACAAGCATCGATAATGTTTTCTCGAGGAGAATTCCGAACCCCTTCCTTCTTCTTCAACCTTCGTCTATATAGGTTTACGTATCCTCCCCCTTATATTCTCTGCATCTATACAGTTTTCGAAGATCGCGAGACCCGACGAAAGAATAAATTCCGATCTTTTCTACTGACCCACGATCCTCCAGATATATAGAAAGGATACAACGATATAGCCTGTATTATGCATATATCTGTATCTGTTTCTCAAACATTTTCTCTCACTTTTCAAATGCTTTCCCACGCGTTTTACATGCAAAAATGAACGCAGCTGATACTATTCTTACTCGGCACATGAGAATTCGATTTGAAAATCAAATGAAACGTGTACATATATATGTATACCTATGTATAACGTACGTACATATATACAGATTCAGAGAACGAAATTTAGCAAAAAAAAAAAAAATCATCTATAGTCCGCATTTGTATTTGATTTAAAAAAATGACAAACAAATTTCTTACTTTTTTCATAACAATCGGGACGCGATATATTTCATGATATAATTATTCCTGCGCGGATTTATTTGGGGGTAATTAATCGTATATAGATGATAAAAGAAATGATTTTTAACACATTTTAAGCATCGTCGTAAAATATTAACGTTATATAGATAAGTCGTTTTGTTTTAACCGCGCGATTTGCTGATGGCTTGATAATACACACCTGTACATGTACATGTACAGGTATATATCGCGGTAAGAGCTCGCTCGAAAGCTAATTATTTATTGCCTCATAAAAGCAACGCTTTTGGCGGTGAATAAGTAACCGCTATTAAGTTGTACAGTCGTATATCTTTTTCGCACGCGGGCCCGTTTGTTTCTTCCCATGGAACTTTTCGACGTCGGAGTCGCGCAAGGGCGTCGCTGCCACGACGCCGTATGGACGTTCGAAAACAGTCGATGGGTACGACGTGTACGAAACGAAAATGTGAAAATTTCAAAAACATTTCTAACGATCACGAGATTTGGTTGGAAAAAACGAGGGTAAAAATCATAGGGGAATGATCAGAAATTAGTATTCCTATTATACACTTCATCTTTGTTCTTTTCATTTCTTTATATTCTACATATTCAGCGGCGCCGTATGGCGAGAACTTTACCGGCAAATTTCGAAGGTCCAAAATTGATATTTTGAGAGGATTCCGAGCGATATAACTCAGTCCTGTAATATTAGGTTTTAGTTTCATGGGGGATCGACGTAGTCTGATATTGGAGACTTAAGTTTCGCTGCGAAAATTGAAGCCCAAGTTCAGTTTCCTGGATATTCAACTTTACAGATTTCACAGACCCCGAAAACCAGCTGTAGACAGTTGCGGTTTTCAACAACGAAATTTTGGGAAAACGAAAATTCCGTGACTCATATAATCCCTCAGTATTCAAATTTGACTATTTCAAAAGTATTGCAGTCAATATAATTGCCAAATTCTCGAGTCCCGAATTCTAAAATTCAACTTGAACTTGAGTACAGCCGTTTAAAAATTTTTCACAAAAATAAATCCTCAAGTTGTTTCACTTTTCTTGGTCACCCACTTAATATTTCCCAAACGAGTAAGTAAACCGCCGAAAGAATTTTTATTTTTTTTTTCTCTCCTGAAAATTATGCAATTTAACGCGAACCCGGTAAGCGGTTGAAAATCAATTTATCGATAAGTTGAACTTTGGAGTAGATATGTACGTACGTATAGCTACTGCGGGGGGAGGAGGGGGAGGGGAGGGAGGGCTGCAATGGAAACTCCTGGAAATATAAGAAGGGGAAAATGGAACGAAGGGAGAGAGTAGAAGGAACGGATATTGCAAAGAGCGCGGTACGAAAGCAGTTTACGGACTCTGAACGGTATATTATTAATAATAAGAACCTGTTACTTGCGTTGCATATAAATCAGGAAACTTCACTCTCGCACTGACTATTTTGATACCCGAATTTTCAATCTTTTTTATCTTTACTTTTCATTATATTTCCCCCCTCCGACGTTTACGTACTTCATTTATATAGAAAAAAAAAGAAAAAAGAAACAAAAAAAAGCACGCTTTACAATTATTATCGTGTTAATTTATGATGTAAAAATGTAGAGCAATTTACTTCGTATACAGTGCATTTTCATTTTTCTCTACGATCATATTAATTTTTTATTTTTTTTTGCTTCGTTCTTATATGCAACCGTTGATTAATAATTATTATTTTTACAATTAGTTTTGCTATAGAATATTTTCATTGCATCACGAGGCAAGGTATACGCTACTGCTGCAGGTGTTTTCCCCGTTTAATAATAACGGTGTATAAGGATGCAGGGATTTTACAAGACCGGTACATATAATATAAAGTATACAAGAAGTACCTACCCCAATCTCGCGAAACCCCGCGTACGTTTCGCGTGCCCGACTCACTCCCCATATATATAAAGCAATGTAAACCCCATACATATATACACATATATATGTACTATATGAAACAGCGTCGTACTGGGGGGATCGTGATAAAATATGTCGTCTGTTTTCCGGAATGAAGTGAAACGTTTCTTACAGCTTCATGGTTTCTTCCGCTCTCTGCAGAGTTCCATGGAAGTATCCCGCAAGTAGCTGGTATCCACGCGACTACTGCGGAGGGATGTGGGTTTTTCTGCGAAAAACGATGAGAAATAGAAAGAATAAAACAAAAAAAATAAAGTAAAAGAAGCACAAGAAAAAGAATAAAATGGTATGGGAACACCGTTGGCGTAACCTGTGCGAAGGGCGAATGGCGGGGGGGGGGGGGGGGGCGATAAAACTCCTCGGGTACATTTTACTTCTTTTCGACGTTCATTTTTTCATTTAATTTTTGTTTTTTTTTTTGGTTCTTAAATTTGTGGGGTTTTTTTTTCTCTCTTTATTTCGCATTATTTTTCCCGATGAGGTATACAATAAATGATAGCAGTTAGAATTTGCAAGCAGAAAATCGTTCGACTTCTCTCGATGGTGAAGTTTATTGTTTTTTATATTTCGATCGTCAAATTTGAACGATATTGACTAATTTTTCTCTTCTGTCTATTATACTGCGAAATCAAGAACGGATGGTGCAGAAAATTGTGTAGTTTTCTTATACCTCGTATTTAAAACTTATGGGAGAGTGAAAGAATATTGAAAAAAAAGAAGATAAACCGGGCATCAAAGAACCCGCGTAGTTACTCGAGGGTATGAAAAATCTCCTGACCTTGGTTAGGAAGACGGCGATGAAAAATTACGACGCTTAAATTACGATTGCGGGTGTGTTTTACCAAACTTTATTTTATTTTATTTGTTTGTTTTTTTTTTTTTCTTTATATTCCTGCCATCTTTCTTCTTCTTGTTCGTTTTTTATTTTATTTTTTGTCATTTTTTTTCTTCATTTTATATGAGTTGAACCCAGAGCGGAGGGCGCTCTGGGATCATTTCTTTTTTACAATATTTTACGTGGCGAGAATATTTGAGTCTCGTCAAAGTTTTAAATGGAGTCGAAACGAACGTGAAACTGAGTTTCTCGTATTACGAATATAATATTCATATTTTGTGTGTATAATATAGATCTTTATATGTGCAGTATAATTGTCAATGTCATGAGTTTTTTGTTTTTTTTTGTTGTTTTTTTTTCATCAATCCTTTCCACTCGTCTATTCAGCTTTGCCATGAATATTTTTTTGAAAAACTGCCGAGTTTACCGTGCGTATTAATTTTTAATGCATGTCAGGTAGGTACGTCAGGTTATATCCATATAATAACGATATGCTTTCATAAATATTCGTTTTCCGTACGAGCGGGATTGGTTAGTCTGCCAATTGGTGAATCGCGCCTCAATATTTCCCCGTATATATACTCATATACGTGAATGGTACATAAACACGATTTTCCTTTGACACGACAAACCACCGACTTCCGCTTTACCATGCCGTATGTTATATTCTAGATGTACACCGACTAGTTATGTGGTCATTGCACGATATAATGGATGGGGTATAATTTGACTAACGGCTCGCAGATTATTGCCGCTCGTATCTCGTCCACCTGCGGTATAAAATGGTCGAAAAAAAACAAAAAAAAACAAAAAAAAGGAATAGAGGAAAACGTATGGAATGAGGAGGATGATTGAGACCAAAAATGTTTCATCAGATTCATGTATATTGTACTTTCTGAAAAAAGTAGTTTCAAATTTATTTTTTTCCCCCGTACCGATTCAAGCGATTTTGAAAAATTATCGAGTTCGCACAAAAGCACCAGGACGCACGCATCCCGAGAAAACTTAAGTTACCAACGGACACGGTGGATTTCAGGACTGCAGCGTGATGCAAACACATGTATATATGTATAGGTTGCAGGTAAAAGCCCCAAGGGATGAGAAATAGGATGGGATGAGATGCGCGGCATGTTACATAGCTTGCTGGAAGGCTGCAGAGTTACGTTGCGATGCACGTTAGAGAATAGGTGATACATGACCAATGAAACTATTCCAATAAAGGAACCAGGCCATACCGAAAGCGACAACTATACGACGTCCCATCCATCTCACGGGTACACCAACCCCCGCCGTACATATATACCTTCGAGCTACTATGGAGAGTTTTATTCCACACCAAACGGTCCTAGAAACCATTACATTGCTCTCTATTGTACAACAACTACTATATAACAACTATTTCGAATGAACGGATAATATACGATCAGATCGCGAGGAATTATATAGCTGCGCATTGTCTTAAAGACTCGAATATCCTATTGTATGAAAATTCACAATTGGATTGCCAATATCAATAGCGGAAAATATAAGCTAATGATATTTGATTTTCGATCGATCGATTGATTCTTTTTTCCACGAAAAAAAGGACGTCAGATTCCAGACCGATGCTTTAGAAAGAGTATGGAGAACAAAACGCGGATCTATTGTACATATTTCCTTCTCGAAGGACGTATTTCTTTTGTCTCCATGATTTTTATCAACGACAATTGATGAATAATTGCCAAAGGTGTTGGGACAAAGCATAATCACAGCATATCAAACTCCGTGTATGTATATGTTATATAACTTGCACCTCATCATCCTTTCTGCTCTCAGCTATTCATTAAAGTCTATAATCCGCAATGCGCGATGCGATGCGAAGGAATCCGGAGTATGTCGTCCTTAATTAAGACTCGAAAGAGAGAGAGGCGTAACGGTGAAGCTGCAGAAGCATTGAGGAGGGAAGAAGAAGGGGGTAAAGAAGGACCTAGATAATTAAATTAAATCAACGTGGTTAGAACGGAACGTGTGGTCGGGTCGCGGGGTCACGCGTGCGCGTCCCATAGGTAGGTATAGGTTATACAGTTATACGCTGCACATATAACCGTATCCCTACCTACACTATCCGCGATAACTAACCTCGTTACTTTATTAGGGGATTAAAATACCCCATGAACCGAGGGGGAGTTGTGATTTTTGTCTCATCCCACTCGCATCCCTTTTCTTCCTCCTCCTTCTCATCAGATACTGCACGACGCGTCGTATCGCCGTTACGTATATACGCAGAAAAATTAGCCCCGGTGGCACAGAAATGGCTTGGGGAAGGGGGGAAAAAAGTAAAAGAATAAAAAAAAAAAAAATAACACCCTATACTCTAATCCTTATAAGTTACACGTGAGTCTTGTAGCAATTTGTTCTCCGAACATCCCGGCTACCCTGTCTTAACGCTGTCGCCATTTTTCTGACTTCTTTCTCTTACCCAATTCTTTTCGGTTTTTTATGTCAGCCCCTCAAACTCCCTGATTTCCCAACCCTAAGCTCCTACGATATTTCTTGGAAATATATAATTTCTTAGCTTTCTCTTTTTTTGTCATCTGCAAAATATAGTGTGACGTTTTCCCTGGTTTTGAGGTTGGAGAAAATAAGAAAACAAAGAAATACAGTGAAACAAAACACCCTCGTCGTATTTTCTACTGATATAAATTTCGAATAACTGAACTAAGAATACGACGCGTTATGAATTATAATACACTATATTAATACTATTGAGGGTGAGACTTTTAGCTATAAAGACAAAGCTATAAACGGATATTACATATTTTATTGGAGGGCAGAGAATATCTCGGGGTGAATGAAGCGTGGCTGAATATAAGGCGTAAGAAATCTGTTTGAAGACAATTATTATCAGAGGGGGACGCGACGAGTGGCTGCAGGGCTTTCTTCTTGTTAAAATTTTCCACCCCAATGAGCTTCGTCTTGAAGAATTCTTCGTCTTATTGATATTATTATTATCATTATTAAATTTATTATCATAGTTGGAATTGTTATAACAATTATTCTTATATGATCATGATCGCATCGTAAAAACAATTCGATGAAAAATAAATTAACTCTGCTAATAATGAGGGAGAAAAACTACAACCGGCAACTCGTAGAAATTTTATCATTCGATTTCCGTCGAATAAGTCTGCAATTTTTTTTCGCTCTTTTTTTTTCTGTTCGTATATTTGAATCAATTGACTGAACTGTTTGAAAACTAACCGGCTACGTGTAACATATCGAGTCGAAATGAAAACCGGTTCAATTTTTTGTTACTGAAAAATTATTTATCCTTGTTACACGTATCAATCAATTAATAAAAAAGAATCCCTACAGAAAAAAGATGGACTTCCGGTATGACATAATTAAAACAGAAAGGATTCGGATAAGTAACGCCAGCTTTTGGGGGCACGTTTGATTTTCAACTGGTCTAATTTACAGCTTCCTATTTGACCGATTGACAGTATCTGCGTTATTCTTCGACCTTGGAAGGTCGTGAAGCTTGAAGTCCGGATAGAAAGCTCGAAGTAACTTACCACTGATAAAGAGAGTCGCGTATAGTAAATTGCCCTTGCGATGGATAAAACGTTTTCATTGGACGATTTTTTTTCACATACATTCATAGCAAGGTTTGAGCATTTTGGAATCCAGTTTTCACCAGTTCGAAATATCTGTGATATTATTTACATGACTGCCATATGATTCCAAAATTATGGAAAAAATAGATGAATCAATATTTATTATCTGGGCCTACGAGTGTTGGTTTTTTCATTTTTGTTCATGGACCGACACATGCGTAGAACATTTTATCGACCACCGAATACCTTTTCTGAGTGTTACAACCAGCTCATGACCTGGGTTACTGGAATTACTGTTCATGATATTGAAGTATTTTACTTCCACCTTTCGACTGAATTCGGTAACCAATGCAATCTAATATAATCTAATAAAATCAATTAGTGTGTTGTCTAGAGATAACGCAGTGGACATTAAGCATAGTTAATAGTCATTTGTTAATATCCAAATTTCCATAGACTGCAATGACGATAATCGTGAAATCAGTCTCTTCCATAATCAGTGGAGCTTCAAATTCAGCGTATTAATGATGTATAATATTATCTGAATGGCTGAAATGAAACTAGACGAAAGTTGAAGGTAAAGAGAAAGACAGAGCGCAGAAATTATAGGAAGGAAAATAGCCGGCTCGTGTAGACGATAGTCTACGCCAGAGTCAGAGACCCGTTTCAAAGAGTGACTCGTACAGTCAACAAGAACGTCAATTTGAGGTTAGTGTTGTGGTATACTTATCAACTCAGATTGATCGATAACATGATAAAAGTAAAAAAGAATGATCAAAAATATCAGTAGTAAAATATGAATGGTTCAAGTCGTTGGATGGTGTCGTTCGTTGTTTAACTATTTATTCATCTCGAACGATCAGAATTTTTAATGAAATTTTTCATCTGCAATTGGTTCTTTTTTTATCAGAAGTACATTGCATGCTAATCTTATCTATTATCACTGGTATCTATATTAGATTAATTTAGATCAGCCGGCAATGTTCTCACATGACTTGTCACTTCTTTCACTGTCAGGTATGAAAAACGTTCAGATATTGCGTAAAAAACTTGCCTATAATACGTCCCACTTAACAATTGCTTTGTAAAAACTCTTGATTTCAATGTAAAACGCCAAAAACATATATCCTTGAGTTACGGATTTCTATTCTTGCATTGGTTTTTGCAGATTGACCTCGTGGAGCTGACTTAAAACTAGGCGGAAGAGTACGTAAAAGTCAGGTCTGTTTTATTAGTCTTGTGTAAATTGGACATGTGAATTGACCTACAGAATATAGTATCGAAAATGGCTCAAAGTGCTCCGCTTCTACTGCGCGTCGTAGCGTCTTCCGTAAATGCTTCAGCACGTGCTGGTAAAATAATAAGAGATGTTATGAGCCAAGGCGATTTAAGCATCGTGGAAAAGGGTAAAAATGATCTACAAACTGAAGCCGATCGTTCAGCGCAAAGATGTATACTAGCCTCTCTTAGTAGACAATTTCCAAATGTCACCATAATCGGGGAAGAGGATTCTTCAAATTGTGAAGTACCATCCGATTGGGTGATAACCGAATCGGATCCGGATGTTCTAGGGATTAAACTGCCACCTCATTTGGAGAATTTGGAAGACAAGGATTTGTGCATCTGGGTCGATCCTCTGGATGGTAAGCAGAAATTTACCATCAGGATTTTTTTCCGAAAAAGATGGCGATTTATGTCATGTGTCGTCTGAATTTACAGGGACTTCCGAGTACACTCAAGGCCTCGTCGAGCATGTGACCGTTTTGATAGGGGTTGCAGTTCGGGAGAAAGCTATCGGCGGTGTGATTCATCAGCCATATTATAAAAATCCCGATAATGGTGATCTAGGTCGTACAATGTGGGGCATTGATGGCGTCGGAACAGGTGGTCTCAACTTGATTCCACCTCCTGAAGGAAAAAGGATCATCACAACAACTCGGTGTGGATGAAATTTTTTAGCTCTAATGTCAAACGCGGTCATTTGAACATGGTAAAAAAATGACTGTTCTTTCGTTTTTAGTTCCCATTTTGACAGTACAGTGAAATCCGCGATGGACGCGATGGGAGCTGATGAAATTTTAAGAGTTGGAGGTGCGGGGCATAAGGTAATTGTTTTGTTGGCGAAAATTCGCCTTATGTTCCATGTAATCGAACAACCACTCAATTCGTTTTCAGGTTATGCTTCTTCTTGAGGGAAAAGCACATGCCTACGTTTTTGCCAGTGCGGGTTGTAAACGTTGGGACACTTGTGGTCCCGAAGCGATTCTTCACGCGTTTGGAGGAACACTTACCGATCTTCATGGTGAACGTTATTCCTACAATGCGGAAACCGGTTACCCAAATAAAGGTGGTGTTTTGGCCACCGCGCCTGGCCAACAACATTCATGGTATTTAGCACGCATTCCAGATGAGATTAAACAGAAATTGGTATAATCAAGTGATCGTATTCCAAGTATTCATGTGTACAAGAATGAAGTTTTAAAAGTTACATTGCATTTATTCTATCCAAAACTTAGGATGAATTCATTTTACTGTAAATACAACATAAACAGCAGAAGACTCGGTGCATTTGGTCTCCTTATATCCCTCTCTCAAAATCAATTCCACTAATAATTCACCATTTTTCATTCACCAAAGTTTTCCACGGTCGGTAAGCCTGAACGTCGGAAGTGGTATGCGTGAACGGAGCACTTCCACAGCCACTTCGCTTCTGTTGGCCAGCGACCTGCGGCTGACGGTGTAGGTCTTACCAACCGTTGAGAAAGGCATTTCGGGTTCGTAGTGATTGAAAGTAAGTTGGAAGTGTTTAAAAGTTTCGATGTAGTGTCGGAAGATGTGGTTCAAGGTACCCAAAATTCGGGAGATACGACGGAATAATAATTTATCGAGACGCAAAAGCTTACCACATCGATCTTCCAGTTGTAATTCTCATCAAATTGCTTTCAATCTTGAATCGAAGATTCCACCAAACCATGTTCCGATCATCAGACCCTAAGAATAAACCTTTTTAAAAATGTACGAGGTCATGAATGGCTGGTTTCCGATCACGATAGGGATAACAAGATTAGATACAGCCCCTAGATCGTCCATACATTAATATAATCTGTAACAATTCTCTTATCCTTAAACTTTAGGGTAATCGAAGCGTGCGTAAGCATCTTTAGCGTCAGTATGAACCCGGTTGTGGTTTCTGGGTAAACTATGAAAGTGTTTGTAATTGTTTAACCACTGTCCAATTACCGCAAAGTTTCATGGGTAAAGAGAAAGGGTTTTGGTCGCCCAATTTTCGAGTTGATCAGCAGAATAGGTGCGCAGGTTAGATAATTTTAGATTCAAGTACTTAGTTAACGATAAGCCTCTTAAGAATCGAATGGGACTTCGATAGGTTCCTAAGTAAAGTAATGCTCTCCGTCCCATCCAGATTACAGGACATATACTGTCATAACGACATCGTAGAACGTAACAAGTTTTGCACGTTTCATCTTTCGGAAGATATTTCACCGACGTATATCACGCGTGTTTCTCTATTTCCTGATAAAATTCTAAATGATAAGTTTTCGTGTTGAGTAAATTGAAACCGGTACAGCTCTTTCTATTTCAAGTTAAATCACCGCGTGATACGCTGTGTTGGTTGAAAGTCCAGACAATGAGGTTTCTGAGCTCTAAACACGTAACGTGAACGATGGTTACCAACAACGAGTGCCATCCTGTCTAGACTCTGCAGCAGAACGCTCTGCATGTCTACGCAGAAGTTACCGCGATAAACGTGAGTTGCTAGTTCCTCTCTTATAAAGCATTGTACCTACACCTACCATTCTCCGTACAGAAGCTGTGACAAAATTAATCACTGGTCGTAAGATTTTACCATTGTCTACCGGGTAAAATAGGTGTGTTATTGTGGAGTTGACAAGCTTACAAGGTATCGTTTATATACCTTTTAGAAATAGTATAGGTACGCCATTGTTCAACCTTCCGAAGAGTGGTGTCAAGTCGACGATAGTCGTCATAATTTTTGCCTTGGCTGCGTTTTCAAAATCGTTCCAACTTCCAACGCGTTCGTATAATAAATATATCGGTAATCGCTCGAGGATGATCAAAGATATATTTCAAAGAGCGAAAGTCTTAAGTGCGAAAAAAAGGGTTGCTCGGGTATTTTTGAGTTTAATTCTAGAACATGGACTGTACGGGTAATCTTCTTCATGATTTTTTTCCTTTTTTCTTGTAGTTTGTTTGGTTTCAAAGAGACAAAAAGCCTGCGGTCTTTTCATGCGCGGGAGTCTTTTGATCACTTTTCTTCCGTTTTTATCTCGACTTCTTTTCCTACAATTATTGCCATTTCATGAAAATAAAAAATCTACGAAACAACGAGAGAAAAGAAAAATCCTACTCAGTCCGCGTACACTTCTTGAAAATTTCTATTTTCTCGTCGATATCACCCCGCCATTAGTTGAAACCCCGCACATAACTGGCAAGTTTTAGCACAGTATAAACCAGTACGAGAACAAAAAAAAAGAAAAAAATATACGCAAAAAAGTCGGCACTTAACCTTCTAGAAGGTGCTTCTAAGCCGTACCTCTTGAGCTGCCTTCAGCTGAGACGTTTTCAAGGAGATAGATTTTTCTCCACAAGCGATACGATATTCCACTGCTATTGGTAAAAGTATACACGTGCATTATACAGATGCAGTTGAGATAAAGTCTGTTGGAATTTTCTGTACGACTGAATAAAAATTGAAAGAGACGTGTTCAGGGATTCCGCGAAACGAGGGTGGAAGCTATAGGAGAAATTGTTCGAACGATTAAAAAAAAAGAATTTTAATACCAAGACGCTCGTTTTCTTTGATGATATCACGAATTGGGTGAGCATAATTGCCGGGTAATCGTAATAATTATTTGCGAAGTAAAAGGTAAGATAATAAGAATAAGAATAAGCGTAAGAATAAGAATAATAAGAAAAAGCCGATTAGGAAGTTCAAAAAGGTTCCAGACTCCAGTCTGGTTTTGTATCTGCGACGATAAAGAAGCTTTATGTTATTGTAATCTCGCTTTTAGGCGCCTGTTACCAGCGGCTTATAGAACGTCCTGAGTTTTAGGTTGTTAAGATCATTGGCGAAAAATCCAGTTTAAAGGAAAACTAGGATGCTGACTACTTCGGTACGGGATTCAACATCAAATTAGTGAATTTTTTTCATCAAAAACTTCAACAAGCCACTTAGAAAAACGGGTTATAGCGAAGGAAATCGCTTCATATTACTCCATATATTTGCCTATACATCCACGCAGGATCGGTTTCTTTAGCTAAACTTGTTTCGACACTTCTTAAAACTCTCTGATCCCCTGTTTAAACTTTTCGCTTAACAGGAGCACCCCATTCTGTATACGATAAAACTGAAAACCGTCAGCCGAAATCATAAGCATAAGAAAATCCGGCGCAGCTGAACGATATCGACCTCAAATTTCCCTCAACGTTCTCCCATTTCCGTTACTTTTTTCTTAAAAAAATAGGGAAAAACAAAAACCTCTTTCACTACAACGTTGAACTCATGCGGCACGGAAAGGTAACGATATTCAACGCGTCCTTGTCTCTCAAAAGCTCTGTCAAGAATTATGGTGGAAATTTTTTTAAATTTTGACCAGTCGAAATCTTGTTTACTGAAGATGCAATTTTCAATCAACGTTTTCACGTTGTTTTTAAGTCGATACATAAAATTTATAACTTTGTTGAACTTTGTACTTGGTAACTCCGAATTTTGGGCTTTCACACAATTGACCGTTCCACCAGTTTGCAGAAGGTGTACCTTATAGTATAGTACGTTAATAGTGTTGATTCAAGTCGGCTATATAGTGCAGCAAAAGCAGATTCAGGTTAATATGTTATAAGCCGATTGTTCAAACTTGTGCCAGTTTCGGTAGAGCAGTGTAAGTATAGGACCCGGTATGGTAGCTAAAATAATTTAATTTCAAAGCTAACACTTGTCTCTATTGTTGACCAAACGCCGTTTTCAGTTAAACGTGTTTCAGGAAACGCAGTGTCAGGCTATATAACGACAAAATCTCTACAAACTTAGCCATTTCCGGCAACGTCTTAACACACACAAAATAATAATTGTTTGCATACGAACTCTAATCTTCCGTATAAATCATGCGATTCAACGAACACTTCGCATACATTTCACACACACCCGTATACACATATATATTTATCCCAAGGAAATTCGCATGTGCAGAAAACATAATAACATGCATGGCGTTATTACCCTTCCGGAACTTATGCGGCTCAAGTCGCTCGTTATAATGTTCCGTTCCGTCGGTGGTACAAACATACGTTACTGTACCTGCTCCTAGTGCTAATGTAATGAAAATTTTCACGCGTCCATTTCAAATTATGAGTGGTACTTGGGCGTGAACTACCACAGGCTACGTTTAGGTTTATAGTTCACCATGGCTACCGTCTTTCGAATAGTCTGCTGCAGCACACTTGGGACGAAATTGCTCTTGCAGTTTGCCGAGTCTCACATTTACGAACACATGTTCACGTTATGTACGTGTATCAGAGGGGTTCTTAATTTGCAAAAGTCAAAATCTCATCAACCCCCGCTCCCTTTTCTCCGATCCCTAGATTTTTTTTTTTTTCACAAAACCCTAGAGCGATCGGACAACTTTAATCTTAACATAAGTTCTGGATTAAAAAAAGGAGCTTTCGAATCTCGCCGCGTCACTGAAAACTTGCGAGCAGCTTCGGCTCACACTCAAAAATTTACAAGTCAGCTCCGAGGATTTTTTTTACACTCCTAAGCTTCGGATAGTTTTGTTTTGTTCCCCGATCAGTGACGCGAGTGGCAAAACTTGATCACTCTTTAGTTTCGTCGTAACAATTATTTCGAAATTTGCAATGCACCAATTTCACCGTTCGTAGGATGTGTTTCGATCAGAGTAGATTCACGAATCTCGTGCAAGAAGTTGAATAATGTATTGGATGCTTGATTGAACACAAGACACTGAATAAATTAAGGGAAAGCTCGATCGGCCAGTCTCAGATTGCTTCGGAGTGGCGTGAGAAAATCAGTAGTAAAACCCGACTATGTGAAAAGCTCAATTTCAGGATAAGACTCGAGCGTTTTTTCTTTTTTGTCAGCGAATCAAAAAGAGAATTAAAATACCTTACTGAAAATGAAAATTGGTTTCACCTACGTAGATTAAAGAATTCAAGTCAATCCATCATACTCAACGATCATTTTTTTATTCTTTTTTATTTGATGTACAAGCTCTGAACGTCTGGTAAAAATTTTCCGATAACATCATCGGAATTGTTCTCTCTAGAAAAAGACGGTTATTTGTCCCCCAAAAAATTACCCTACCTTCAGAGTTTGGTCAAAAAAATAAAACAAGGTACACCCGGGCCCACACGTATCATTTGTTTGAAAAGCGAGATTTTTTATTCCTCGCAAGTTTTTTTTTGATTTTCTTTCCCCTTTTCACGTGCTTACCGCAGTAGGGGAGGACGGCGGAGCGGGCCAGACTTTTTAAGGACTAATTTGTCTTTTGACCCAAAGAGATTTCGACCCATTTCAAGGCTCACCCACAGGTGAACTTGTAGAAAAAGAAATCGAAGGAAACCTGCACATTCCCTACCCTCCTTTTTTTCCAGCTTTTTTTTTTCTTCGCTTATCTCTCGCGCCCTGGAACTCTTCGGATTGTATAGGTGAGTAGGTGTATTTTGACTTAGATTACGGGATATGCCGCATGTGTTTGGTTATGATGCGTAGGGTAAGCCGGGGGTAAGCCTCGAGCAAAAAAGGGATTAGAGTATAAAAGCGTACGCGATGCTGCAAGCGGAGCTTTTTTTTCCTCCCTTTTGTTTTATTTTATTTTTTTTTTTTTTTTTTTCCTTCTACTCGGTTAAATTTATTACGCGTAGAGGGCGAAGCAGCTACAACTCCGTAGGGCGGTTATAGGTATGTAGCTGGCTGAATGCTCGCGCTGCAGTAGCTGGGAAACCGTAATTCGTTATTCTCTCTCAGGAAAATCGGTGTAGTTGCTAGCCGCCGCGTTTGTATAAGTCGCGGAAGTCTAATTCGTTTCGAAAAGTTAGGCGTTGCGCTGTCTTCCATGCTGGTTTTACTTCTACTACGCGGTATCTTCGGAAATAGAGGCTTTTAGTAGCATCGTGGCATATGTTATGTACTTATAACCATATACTATACAGTTACGGTGGTTAAAAGCCGGCGACTAAAACAGCTTGTTGCCAGCTCTATTTATTTCGACTTTCAGCCCTAACTTCGAGTCGAATGTTTTAATTCGAACCGTAAGATAATTTGAAATATTTTTCATTCTGAGCTTCGATGCCTCACGTTTACATCATCCTATTCACGGACACGAATTATGGTAGGTACCGCAAATTAACTAACGCGTTATCTAAAATTCAACTCTAAAAACTTTTTTCCGCTACCAACTTTCCCGCCCTCTCCTTTCCATCTATAACAAGGTTAATTTGAAATTCACGGAATTATTTTAGGGAAATTCGAATTAAGTTTGACAGCCAACACGAATTTAATTCACTGTCGAACGGTATACATAATATACGCATGTGCATAATTATCATTCTCAAAATTCTTTTGCGAGCTATGAAAATTGTATAAATTACTTTCGATCTGATTATAGAAAATTGTAGAATTTTTTTTGTCTTTTATTTCGCGAGGGAAAATAATTTTGATCCATTGATTCAAAAAACGCGAATAAAAAAAGAGAAAAAATTTTGAAAACTCTTCCCATTGATCCTGCGGCTTTGGGCTACTCTTGAGAGAGGAAAGCAGCTGATCTCGCAGGACTTGAAGTTAGCTGTTGTTTGTTGTCACAGGTTTCGACGTCGTGACAAGCGTTGAGTGAGATCTACCCTGGATTTCCGAGTTTGCGGTCTTACCTCAAGCTTCCCGAAACATCATGCAGGACAGCTTCTCGACCCTCGTCGATGTTGCAGTTCGTTCCCTAACTATATTACCCCGGAATACAAGGCCTTCCAACAAACAAGAGATTCAAGGTCAGTTTGAAAGTAAAATTCTCACTCCATCTAAACCACTCTATGATGTGGATCGATCGATCTTTCACTTCATCCCTTTAACGCACGTCATTCATTTTCAATTCTAGAATTTTAAACCTCGCAAGGCATTCCAGCCGTTTCTTACCACCATGAAGCGGTATGTATATCAGCATTATTATCATGATTATCATTTTATTCAGACCGCAAAGGTTCGGAATTTGTATGCTCACCTATGAGCCGAACGATGGTGAATTAGGCGCCCTTGACGTAAAGCAGGTGGTGCTTTTTTCAATTTCCGTCGTGGCGCGCCGAGAACGTCGTCGGCTTTTCCCTATTGGTAATCCTATTTGGGGATGTTTTGTGTCCGGGGGTTAAGCGAGAGCGCGTGTCAGAGGATTTCAAAGATTACCGTTAGAATATATTTGTATAGATTTTACTTTCCAGCCCTACCGGGTATACAAGATATACCTATGCGCACTGTCAACGCGTTGTGTATTTAGTTTCTCGTTGTTTCTTTTCCTCACCCCTCCCATACCTCTTGTGTTTTCTATTTTTCTTAGACTCCTAGTTTACTCGTAGATTCTCTTTTTTCCGGGTATAAAAATATCGGATTTTTTTTATTATTCTTCCCTTTAAATATCGCTTCTTTTCTCCATACAGGCTGTATACCGTGCAGCTAGAGAGACGGGTAAAAGAGAAAAATGCCGCGGTGTGGTCCGGGCGACTAATCGACGAGAAAAAACAGAAACAAGAGAAGGATAAATACCGAATACTTCAAATAACGAACGAATTTCAAACGTTCCTTGCTCCCACCTTCCTCGCAGTCAAACTTCTATCCCATTTTATCCAGTTGAAATCGTTCTCGCTTACTCCCTTTTTACAACATCGCCTGCACTACACTGCCGGTATTTATTCCCGGCATCTATTTCTGCGTGCAGTTTATTTATAAGTTAGGTAGGCATTATATACCCTCTGCTGCACCTATGCCACCCGGTCCTTTGGGAATCACGCCACGTGATCCAAAAAAATAAAAAAAACTTATTCCAATTTTGCACTCTCTGCACTGCCGCACGCCTCAGTTGACGGGATTTCAAGGTCTGATGTCGAAAAACGCTTTGAAACAGAAAAAAGAAGAGAAAAAAAAAAATGAAGTACCGGTATACGGGTACGGGTTCTGAAGGATACCTAGTTTCTAAAGCTCTTCGATTACCGATCAATCGGAGTCGAGGTCAAATCGTATCCCCAGTCCCTTGCAGGGTCCGGATAAAAAAGATGCTTCTTCAGTCCATTGACGCAGAATGAACGTTAGGACGAAATTCTAGGCAGCTGTACACTCCGGTCAATTAGGGTTAAGGTCATCAACCCTTTGAAGAACCTGATATTTGGACTTATTACGCGGTTGATTCTCAATTTTTTTTCTCGTTTTTGTGTTTCTTATTTTTTTTTGTTAATGAAATGAACTCCTTAAGATGCAAAATCAAGAACAAAAAATGCTTCACGTAGAATGTTCACAAAAAAAGGACCCGCATGAAACAGAACCATGTTATTTTTTTTTCACCGCATTAAAATATCTCCAAGGTTATTCACCCTACTTATTAGGACGCTATACATAGTTGTTCCCTGCAACTACTTGTACATGCGACAGCGAAGGAAAAGCTCATCCAGCCCTTAAAATTCCAAGCGTAGTTTGCTGCGTCCATAAAATCATGTGCTTTCATAGAACAAAACACGTTCATTTATGGTAAAAGTTTTTTTTCAAAAACATCAATAGAACTCGAAAAAGCTCTAGAAAGTAACTCGAAAATAGTTGAAATTAAAATACGTTAAAGCAGCTGAGAGATATTTGAAAAAAAAAGCACACGACGGAACTCGTGTTCGAGCAAGGAGATCGTCGGTATCTAGAGAAAGCATTTAAAAATGAAAAAAAATTTCGTGGAAAAATTGCTGGAAAATATCAGAAAACTTCGATAAAAGCTTTCCCCTAAATGTTTAAGTGCATTTCGCACTAAACTTTTCGCTGTCTAGCGATCAGCGTCTTTTCAGTTGGGTTGAAACGCTAAAACTCAAGGTTTCGTCTGGGTACAGAGTGTAAATCGGCATACTCTAAACTACAACTATATTATATCCCCTGTACACAGCGGACATATTTATATATATGTGAAGATGAAATAAGATCGTTTTGACGTAGCCAAACGGGAAGAGGTGCCGAAGCCAAAAGTCAAGAATTATCTCTCAAAATTCGCCGCAGGCGTGGTATAGGTATGATGAGGTGATAGTATGTATGTACATACTTACGTATATAGCTGGATAGAACGTGAAATAATACGCAGACGGCTACCAGACTGAATTCAATGCAATTCGTTGTATTTTTAGAGAGAAACTATATTTAAATAAACAGGTCTGTATCTAATATTATAATAAAATTGTTTCTCGTCTAGACCGACGTTCGCATACAGTATATAATTACGTCGTATTGATCGTCCGACGGAAAAAAATACACATATATCAATGACGATTCATTGGCAGTGAAAAAGCTCACGAGCTTTCTTCGCGATTTCTTTACGCTATTGGGTACTTTATACTATGTTATATACGTAGCTACTCATCGCCTTGTTCCGCGTTTGTTGAAAAATGCTGATGCTGAACTGCAGTTCGAGTCGTCGTTTTGCTACAGATCACCTGAAGTTGCCTCACTAGTGAGTTAGCTCACGCTGGGGTATACGAATGGCATAACTCAACTTGACAAATTGCAATACTTGCATAAAAGTAACACGTATGTATCCATATTCGCAAGTTCATTCATGACCCGATTTACCGAAGTACTAGACGCGCCCTATGCGTA
Organism: Athalia cordata; assembly: GCA_963932425.1. Lineage (NCBI taxonomy): Eukaryota > Metazoa > Arthropoda > Insecta > Hymenoptera > Athaliidae > Athalia > Athalia cordata. The sequence goes on along the minus strand of OZ010626.1, from coordinate 27,854,107 downwards.
TTTAAACGAGTCGATTTTTCTGACGCTTCAGAACGACTTGATTCCTGAAGTCTTTGAAAGGTATTTACAAATTGTCTGATCGCGCGGACGGAAAACCGTAGATCATATACCGGCTGAGACCTCGAACACGAAATCTAAGGTGAAAATGTATAGGTATATATTTATTGGCAAACAGAGCTTTTAAGCAGTAAATTTTATTTCCGCTGCTAGTTTGTCCAAACTCAAATTAAACTGAGTGGTGGTGCCGTGGACTGTAGTGCGGTGGATTGAAAATAGACGGTCTGAGAAACTTTTTACTAGAAGGTTAGTTGAAAAATTCATTGCCGGTAAATCCTGAATTATTCTTACCTTACTACAAGCGTAAAGGTACAGCTTTGAAAACGACTGACAGCTAACCAGCTAAAGCGTTAACTTTCATTAACCCAACTTGACCTCATTCTCGTTTTAGAGTCAGAGTTTATTTTATCACTCGCTTTTACGGTAAACAAAATTCACATCAAATTATTCAAATGGAGTTTTGATTCATCCGAATGACAAGAGATTTTAAACGTTCTCGGAAACGCGTCAATAATTTCTTCATAGATTAATTATCCCAAATTAAATTTCCGAGAAAACTCAATGGAAAAAAAAAAGATTATTCTGACATGCGGATGAACAGGGCTCCCACATTTCTTCTCGTTTTATATTCGATATCCACGGGCTTCTGGTATAAATGAATGTCCGAAGGGACATTAGAGGTGGTATAGGTTCGCGGTACGAGCTAGGTAATTATTCATGATGATCCCAAGGGGTCAGGAAGGTGCGAGCGCACACGAACTGACTTTCAGCTGTTAAAGCCCAGAGTTCGCATCTGCAGAACCGCCGCTGCTTCGGATGTGAAGCATACAAGTGAGAGAGAGAAAGAGAGAGAGAGAGAGAGAGAAGATGATACTCGACAGTGTTGGAACGCCGGATAAGGTGGCGGAGTGGGGGGAAAGAACCAGTGGAGAGATTGGATTGCTCCTTTTCCAACAGGACAGGTGTTCTTCTATTTCGGCACGACGCGCGGACATTTCTACACTGCGGATAAACTTTCGTCCCAACGTGGGAACGAACTATAAGGTAAAATATTCTAGGAGATTTCGCAAGCTCGGTTTCGAAATAATTTCAAATTTTATTATTTCGAATGATGTATTTCTGGAACAATTCATTTGTAAAAGATCAAAAAAATTGGAGAAGAAAAATGTTTTTCAGTTATAATTTTTTCCACGGAGCTTGGAATTATACAGAAATCACGATCTGATCGAGCGACTCTCGAAGCACCAATTTCCGAGAAAAACTTTACAAGCTCATTTCGTTTTGGAAGTCGTGAAAAATGCCTTTTTTCTCTTATTTACTTTTTTTTGTATCTCTCTTTGTTCGCAGATCCAAGAAGATCTCCTCTTCGAGAATTCGATAGCTTCTCGCATTTCTATTTACGCCCTTCATTCGTTTTATGATTTATTTATTAGGCGCGGCTATAGTTCGCCGGATGCGTCGAGTATAACATTTCGATCACCGATGTTGTTATATAGATATGGGTGCGTAAAATTGATACCAGAAAATTCCCCGAAAAATCCATCGCTCTTACATCGATTGTCGACGCTCTAATATCGTTACATAAATAACGTACTACAATATCGAGAACGGGGAGATGAATAAATGAAGGAACACTCATGAAGAACGTGCAAAAAAATTTCAACGCATCTTCACATTTGCACATAATTAGTCGAAACAAAAGGTAAGAAATTTTCATTATACTAATCCAATTAGTTATACCGTATTTCCAGCTACCTCAGTGATTGAAATATCTTAATGCGATCTTCCAAGAATTATTATAATGTTCTCTTTTTCCCTCCTTTTTCAGTTTTGTAAACTTATCAATACCCATCCGATACTGAGCTCTCAAATTTTAAACCGTCCTCTGTAACCACCTCAAGAAACATGAAGTTTCATGTACATGAATATAAAAGCGCGCAAATTAAGCCCGATACTTTGAAAAACCAGCAACACGGAGTGTGCGTTTTATAAGAAAAACCTTGTGAGCTGAGTTATTAGAATACTGAAGAATAAGCGCCGCTTCTGAACCTCTGAAAATTTGACGGATATTACCCGTTTGACGTAGTTATGCTGTACATACACGTGGGGTGGTCCCCGCATGGCCGCAGTACCTCCGCTTTATATTCCACATCCGCTGTTGTTCCCCGCTGCAGAAAATTTCAGTTCATATTTTTTCGCTTGCTTTTTTTTTTCCTTTTCTTTTTTGCAGGCTCGTTATCCGGATTTCCTTGTCGGTCACGCGTGACACACGGAGAACTTATACTTCAGTGCGAAAAGAAGAATCAAGTGTGCGAACACTTCGCTTCGTACTTATATAGAAATCCTTGCTAATATTGTATATACATATATATCACCGGATATATTCAACTCACTCGAATAAGTTATAGGCGCGGGACGCGCACTTCGAACAGCTGGCGCTTTTATCATCCCTGTATTTTCTTCCTCGTAGATAAAACCAAAGAACAAAAAAAAAAAGCAAAGAAAAAAAAACTAGAAAGAAGGCGAAACGAAAAAGATGAAAAAAAGAAACGCGAGAAAACTACGATAATAAAATGGCGAAAACGATTTGATATACTTTGATGAGTGATTTACAGTGATCGGGGAAGATTGACTTTTTATCGATGATTATTTTAGTCTCGTTTATTTTCCATTAATACAATTGAAACTTATGTTATTACAGACGATACAGGTGTAGGTAGTTAGGGAAAAACTTACATGTTTAATGAATGAAATTCCGACCAAGGGAATATTCAAAGTATAGCCGCAAGCCTGGTATATCTTAGGAGTAGGGAATATGCTACGTGGTATCTTCCTGTAAAATTACATACCTATAACATATACGCGTACATGTATAATGTACCCGATGTACCAACCCTGTACTTCGAGGATATCCAATTTTTCGTTGAAAACTTAACTCATCGTCACTCGGTGTATATAAGCGAGCAGTATATAGTTAGTCGGAGATCAGGAATTCCCTGCGATCCCGATCCCTCGGGACCCTGAGGGCGTCTGGTTTCTATACGGTGCAAGATATATCCTATATGTAAAGGAAATGTATATACTGCTATTCCTAAATGCCTATGGGGATTAGCTTGTCAAACAAAGTCTTTTAAAGGAAATTATTCTTTACCCACGTATTTCTAGGGCCATAGAAAATAGCTGGAATGGGACGTGTCCGCAGTTAAAAGTTAGACGACCCTCTAAATTTTTCAATTCTAGAACGGCGTATTCCTCACCGTTAAATACTGTAATATGGAATACAAAAGGCAACGACTTCTGGTAACGACTTTTTTCCTCCCCTCAAAGTTACACGGTAATGAATTCAAATTTGGAACCAATGCGCACCACCCGCCTATCGTAAGTCGAAACCAGCTTGTTTCTTAAGTTTTTTTCTTTCTTTTTTCTCTGTGCTATAGAAATACACTTGGAATTCGGTTGAAATTCTTCGAAACTATGATCGTACCGATATAATGTGTGGTGCACCTATCCGGGAAAAAATTTTGAGGAACAAAAAAACAACCTATTTCTGGCTGATTCCCATGCGAAATAAATAAATTGTTGATAATTAAAAATTATTAGTGCATAAAAGACTGGAGAGATAAAACAATTTTTTACGAACTCTTCAGAGGTGAGAAAGACAGACGCACCTGTTGGTAACATGCAGAGTCCCAGATGGTACGAATAATAATTAGTAGGTTACCACCTAGCTAATGAATATTTGAAAACCTAATTCAGAACGACCGTGCACGGTTATATTATTATGTATATCGTATTCTACGGTAACATACCCATTGAATTAATCAACCAGTTCGCAATTATGTCCCCGGCGATCTGCTGGCCGATTTTAATCCCGATACGCTACAAATACCCCTTGAACGTCCCTGAAGTCCGAAATATGATCGAACGAACGTCATAATGTATGCATGGGAAAGAACATCGACATTTATTCAAAATCGAAAATTCAAGTGGGGGCCGGATTTCATTTAAAAAGTTTTTTTGTTCACAAGAATACAATTTCTTTTTCTACCACCCATTCCACGTATTATTCATGCTTTTAATCTTATGCGCGTAGATTTTCAAGGCCGATGTAATTTGTTTGCTTTAGTTCCGTGTGTTAAAAACACGTATGATAGTTGATTTAGAGTAGGCGTGGGATGGATAGCACCGGGCAAAATGACTGGCCATATAGTGAAATACGTTGTGAATCATTTCGGGGCACGCGAATCCCCCATAAAAATAAAACCGCGTCACTATAAGTGCGGACTACTCACCAGCTACTAGCCGTAATACGTATACGTATACATATAACGTTATGGGGCGATATAGAGAATTCTCTGACTCATCCGTTTATATACCATATTCAGGCCTTTCCACTTCCGAAGATTGCGCTGTATATATGGGATAAGTGATAGCTCTGGCCATGGACTGATCAGGATTGGAGGGGGGTGGGGAGTCCTGAAGAAGAAAAATGACGCCACCAGCGCCGCTCTTGATCATGAAGAAGGGGAAGCTCCTATGGCGGGATCCGATGAACATGAAGAATGAGAAGCAAAAAAAGAAAAACCAAATATCTTCTTTGTTTTGTTTTCTAACGCTAATTATATTGTGCACCATCATAATGCGCCGCGCGCGGGGTCATACCGAATAATAGCATGACTCGCTGTAGTCTTCTCGTTACTAAATCCATTTGCTTAATTCCGCGTCGGCAATGAATCACTAATTAGACCTCCCGGTATAATCTCCGAAATTCGGAGTCCGAATTCAGGGACATTTACATAATTGAATAACTAGCGCGGTTTAACCCGCCGGCAGCTCTCGTATCAACCCCCACCAACGCGACGTAGTCCCGGGTCCATCCATCCGACGAAACGCTGGAGGCGGTGGTGGAGGCGGAGGGGGGTCGGGGGTGTCGGTTTACGCGAACTCCTAGAAATAAAACTGCGACGGAATCAACATCGTCGAATTAAAAGTCCACGAAAAAATGAGTACGATGACGCAAAAATTGTTGGAAATAATCAGGCACCCCTCGCAATTAGGGCTCCGATCGACTGAAACCGATTTTTTTCTCCCACCCCCGCGCCACACGTATATGGACACGAAGAATAAACGGCGCAAGCCGATCGTAAGATTGGAAGAAAAAAAGAGAAAAAATACAAATCATTAAAGCAGAGCGTATTTTCTCAACCGCTTTTGATTCACTTGGCATCGGCTTATGGAGAGAACAATGCTTCAGATATGCACACGGTGTTGGATAGAACGATCAGACCGCGGTTGGCATCGTAACGTCCAGCGGTAGGGTAGGTAATACGCGATTATATTCTAGTGGATGGGTAATTACGTCAATTACAGGAACAATAAGCTCGTCAGTACCACCGAGAAGACATTTGAATAGATTCAGGTAGTTTGGAATTGAAGGGGTTAGTACAGTTGAGGACCACCCTGTCTATGCAGCTTCCAGAAATCATAGAAATGGTCCGATTACAGACAACATAAGCTTTCCGATAAATCAGGCTCATTTTTCCATTCTCCTCATAGAGTGCACTTTGTTCGAAAAACCGTCATGCTACCGTACGATCATGATCCATTTGATTTAGTTTTCATACCATTTTTTTTCCCAACGCAACAATGTCCCGATTTTTACTTTCATACAATTTTACTCGTCAAGATTTCCAATCAGCGATAATCGGCCACTACGATATCGCGAACAAATGGAACGGATTCATAATCGCAACCGGCGTCACAAGGCGACATCATTTCTCGAAAATTCGCAGCACTGATCAGTCCTCAGCGCCAATATACGCATGCGGTTGACTCGCGTATCATTCGCTGGACATCAATTCGGAGGGTTATAGTTACGGTGATCCATTCATAGGACGTGTAACGCGCCATAGATATCTGTATAACATAGATGAGGTCTCGTCCATCGTTTCTATACTATAGACGTGCAACCGCAACACAACCTGGAGTTTAGCGGTCTGAGTGACTGCAGGTTACATGGTCATGTAACGCTGCACACGACATCAGAACGTTATAGGACGTTGGTTACCTGGTTGTGATATTAATTCCTGCTCGGATTATGTCAGTTTTGATTGCAAATTGCGACTAGGACTGACGCAAGAGAAAGGAGGGTGAGAATGGAGAAATGGCAATTACTACGTATAAAGTACTTCGTGTATAAAAAATCGAAAAACCAATATAACGTAGTGCGAAATATGGCTGCCTTTCAACTTTCAACCTGCAGGACCTGATAATTAGGAAAAAACTAGTTGCTCGATGTAACAAAATCGGATTTCGCACTTCCTGATCGCGTCAGAAGATAAAATGTGGATATATTAACTAAGTCGGCTTCACTAACACAATATAATAATAGGGGTGCCTGATAATATCTTCGACAAAAGACAAAAACCGATCGATATCCGAAGCTATCCATCACCTACACGCGCGGTGATCAGTCGGACGCTTGAGGGGGTGGGGGTGGGGCGTATAGAGTATAACCAATAGAATTAGGAGAGATGATGTAATTGATACGAATTGGGGGTAGTATTAGAATTTATGAGCGAGTTTATAAAACACCAATAAACGGAGTTTCGAAATAGCCGGGCAGCGTAAAAATATATATTACCTGTATATATATAAATTTTTTGGACTAAAATAAATAAATAAAATAAGATACCGTGTTGCGATATATGGTGTGAAAATTAAGCCTTCGAATTCTGGGTAACGTTTATCGCATGAATAATTCATAATTTACACTTATAGGTACTTCTAACTCTTCCAACCCCGGCGTGCAGCAAGTCAGTCCATATTATTTTGGCGTAGCGAAATAATTCTGTTTGTGGTTCAACTAAAGCGCTACTCTTGAGGTAAACACGTACGTGAAATACCACTGCAGTTCGCGAAGGTAACGAGAGCTATGTACTGATCCCCTAGTTGTCGGTCCGGAAATAGCATTGCAAAGTGCACCGCTGAAACTTTACTGTAGCAATGTGCAGAAACACTATTTTGTACGAACCGTCCCGCAACGTTTAATGGCAAAACCGTGAGACCTTCGGAATTTGTCAAAAATATATGAAGATTAACGATCTCATAAACAAACGCTACCGATAATCTCTGAGATTTTAGTCTGATCTTACTAAAAATAGAAGAAAAGAATCGGATCGCTCCTATTCCCTGCATTCTGCTATCCGAAATAATGAAGAAAAAAAAAGGACTGACGACTATTTCGGTTCGAAATACTCCCTAAAAATGACCCTCTTCAGAGACTATTCCTGAAAGCTGTCCATGGTTTGAACCGAATGGGATTCGGTATAAATAACAATTCCATGGTATAAAATTGATTTTCTCCGGTACTCCGAGATTCCCGTGGGTTCTGCGGTATGGGGTCCGGAACATGGTATTAGGGTGTGCGGGATGACGCATCGAGAAAAGTCACGGAGGAAAATAAAAGCTCTAGCAACGTATTCCATATCATGTGTATATTAGTATAGAAGATTCGTGTTCCCATGTGTGCACCTATTTCTGTATAATTCGTGTCCTAGTCTTCACGTGGATGGGTATCTATGTGTTGCGTGCGTATGAACGTGATGGACACATCCGTGTGTATTCTAACCGTGGTTAGTGCGGCTCACATCGGAGCACATCGGTGCATCATGGGTGAGTAAAAATGCGTGTTTGGTTGGATCGGGAGCGTGTTCTTGCAGCAGACGACTAGGGACTGGGGAACTGGCAGGAACAGCAGCGGCAACTCTTACGAGTGGGGACTCCACACATGTCTTCAGTTTTAGTTTTAGTGTAGCGATAGTCGCTGCCAGCGCGACCAACAACCCCGCGGCAAGAGTGCACCAGTCGGAAGAATAAGAACAAGAAGAAGAACCTCTGCAGCTGCATTCTTCGCCGGTTCCGCGTCACCTACGATTATACCTAAAACGGAGAAAAAATCAAACAAGAAACAAAAAACAGTTAAACTAAAAATTATCCATCGATCAAAATCCCACCCCTCCATTGGCGATTCGAAATTTTTTTTCAACATTTTTTAGTGACGCGTGAAAAAAATGTATACCACCCAATAAACTTCGTTCGGTAATTACACTGATAAGCAAGTTTATACACAAAAAAAAAAAAAAAAAAATTTACAAACTGCGAAATAAGAAAATAAAAAATGGAGAGCTTTGATGAATAAATTCGATATTTAAACTCTCAAATTTTGTAAATCCGTTTAAAACAATCTCATCAAAAATGTAGGGCTAAAAATCTATAGTGCGACGATGTGCGGATATAATGATATGATAACCAATTGGTGAAAAATAAACTAAAAATAACAAAAATCTCTTCAGCTGACATCGTATTTAGAAGGCGTTACTGTTCCGTTTGAAGAACGAGTCAAGATATTTAAAACTCCCTTCTAAAAAAAGAGGGGAAAAAAAATATATGTGCGCTTGGACCGCAATAAAAGTGAAGGGTAAAAGGAGCTACGGTATTCCTTGTCGGCTTATTTGTTATAATCAAAAGATTTTTTTCGAGTAAAAAAGTGCGTAACTATATGTATAACGTGTCTTTTTATACGTGTATATAGTTCTCTGAAGGGTGATAATAATGAACTGCATGTGTGTCGTTAGAATAGACTGAAGAAGGAAACAAAAAAAGAAAAAAAGGGAAAAAAAAGAATATAAGAAAGGGTCTGAAGTTTGGTAACCTGACTACGCGATGGACCTCTGGCGGTTCATTTCGACGCAAAATTCAAAGAATTTCAAAAGACACAAGGTACTAAAAATATTTTAATGCAAATAATGTGACGAAACGTATCCGCGAGTTATCGGTAAAAAATTTCAACGAAGAATAACTTATATCACGAGAAAATCGTACGAGCCAACGCACGGAAGATATGCGTTTGAAAATCTGCAGCTAATGTCAGCGAAGTGAAAGCGGAAGGAGCAGAACAGGACGAAAAGGGTGAACCCAACATTTCCATGGAAATAAATACGCGTGAAAGTTGAATAAAATTCGATTTCGAATCAGAGTTCGACGTTTCATTTAGCTAGAGCTAGATATACAGAAAACTAAATAAACAAGAACGTATAGTTTCTGTAGCGACCCACGCGGCGTTCTACGAATCGCGTTTATAGTTCAGTGGCAACAACTGCGTGGACCAGGTGGTCGTTTAAATTCACAATCGGAATGGAAAATTCAGTGATGGATATTCAAGTTTAAACAAATTTGAAGTGTTCATCGATCCTTTTATATTCTGCGAATTTCAAATCATACCGTTACAGTATTCTACAACTAATAATGAGATAAAAATAATTCGTCAATGTTCCAAGTGTTCGAATCTAAATATACCATCGAATCATCCGGATATTATTTGTGCACAGTGTTTTATTTCATTTCTCTATTTTTTTCCACCCTGAATGAGACAAATGAAGTGCGAAATAGTGATATCGTTATTCAAATCGGTTAAAATGTCAGTCGGTGAATTGCTCCTCATCGGAATCATTTTTACCTCATTTCTTCTACATGAAAAGACTGTCGGAGCCGATGTCGCGGATTTTCAAAACAAACGTGAGTTCTATCATGCTAAATTATTACCTAATCGCACACCATGGATATACCCCCATGGATATACACGTGTGTGACGACTGATGTCGATAAATGCGTATCGATCGCACGCTCTACACATACCGATATCACGTGACCGTTATTTCGTAAGCAACAATTCACTTCCGCTCAACAATGCATCAGGCTCCCGGGCAATGCACGTGATCATTTGCATTACAAGCTTCTATTCTACCGTATAGTAGTATCTGACATTCTAAGTATACTACACCTGCAAAGAGATGCTAATTTCTACCTAAGATGCAGCGCAGGCCTCTTCGCGAACAACTCCAAGACCCCAAAACCATCTACACATCATAGCGAGGAATGAGAACCAAAAAAACTCACCACGAATTCTCAAGATAGGAGGATAATTTTTGCGGAAGTAGAAAACGATTGAGGAACTTAGAAATAAATTAGTTGTTTCGACTAAAATATCTTATAGATTGTTTCAATTCTTCATTCATACCCCTGTCATACCCATTCAAAATGAAGGGTTTAACTGACTTAAAATTATCCAGAAAGCTCCGAAAATTCTATTTTTCAATGATGACAATTTTTTCGTGTGCTAGTTCCTTTAACAAAAAATGAAAGATGAACGAAAAAAAAAAAAAAACTTGTTGAGTCCGAAACTGTGGAAAGATTGTCATAGGTCGTTCGTCGGTGAACAGATTTTCGAAACGATTTTTTTTGTTTCTTCTCGTAAAATTTTGTCAGCTGCAGCTGATTTATTTTCGGACACATATCCTTTTTTTTTCTACCAACTTAATTGTGTACAGTTCGATTTGATCCGTGAATTAACGCGAATTCACGGGAATTTTGGTTGTGTGCAAGCGACGATGTATCGGCCATTGACAAATCGCGCAAATTATCGAATAGAATCAGTGAGTTTATTGCAACCAGTGCAGCAGCGAGTAGTAGCGGAGCAGTTCACTTCATTAGATATTTTGGCACGTAAACAGAATTTTTTTTTTTTTTTGTTTTTTTTTTTTACGACAGCTGGATTCAATCGACGCTCATTAGAGGATGAAAGCGTATTAAATATAGGCAAACCGTAATGGTTCGAAATTCCGATTGAATTTGTAACAAAAATTGATCAGAAATTAAAACGACCATCTAAAATCGAATATAATTCGACAATCGTTAACAGAATTTTTCTATAGACAAACGAATTTGCGATAACCTCTTATTATAAAGTGTCTACATAAGATAATTAAAAAATTAATTTTTTGCTCCTAATTCATTCTTAGGTTTATCGAGCGAAAGTTTATTTGATAATGATTCTCCCAAATAACTAACTCCTGTTTGAAATTTTTTATGTTTTTTTCTTTTCCTTTTTTTTCTAACGAGAACCATCAGATCTGGCTGCAGAGAAGATCGTTGGCAAGAGGGGAGGAGCGGGAGAGTTCATTCAATTAGTGCCCCTCAATTAATATATTGGACCGAATTTAATTATTGGCAAACTTTTCCCGGTATCAATCGGGCCCTCCTCAACCAACTTTTTTTTTTACACGGCTCTTCAGCTCTTATAAAGTCACCGAGGTATTTTACTAATTTTACTTCAACTTTTCAATGTCTGACGGGGCGGGGTGAGGTGAGGGGAGAGGAGAATTTTCATTCCCGAAAAACAATGAAGACAAGAAAAAAAAAAAAGAATCGAAAAAAATGAAGGCGATAAATCAACTCGTCGTATTTTAAGAATTTTATACATCCTTAATCACTTTCCGGAGTAAACTTCAAGTTGAAAGATTTTTAAATATTTTTATATTCCAACACGGATACGTATATAAATATATACATGTATATGTGTATGTAACATAGAGAAAGTGTGCGATATTAGGGAGTATCGGAGGATGAAAATTGATTGAATATTTGAAGATCCGTGGAGAAACTGTAGAATATTTGAAAGGTATTTAGGAATGACTAGGACGCTTATTTGCTGACAACGACACGTGGTACGGATGGCGTGGGTGTTTTCGGACGTTACGAATTCGCGATGTTTGCTCCACTGGGTAAAGGTATGCGGGGTGTTTTACGATTGTATAGTATTAGCTTTGTAGTATGTGTATTTGCCTAGAGGTGATGAAATATTCAAGTTATTCGAATAATCGGGGCAGCTGTTTGACCGACGACCTCAGCTGCCGGATCGTAGCTGGCATTACTCACGGTTCCAAACGACACTGCCAGTATAGGGTTTATTGGTGGTGGTTGGTTAGATGAAGCTAGACGGAATTAGGAGTTTGAAATTGGGATTGGCGAACGACGAATGACCAACGAAATGACGACGACCGCAACGACGAGGACGAGGCCATTGCGATCGGATATATCACGGGGAATAGGTCATTAGATAGAGAATTTAATATCACTTTTTGCTTATCTCTAACAGTCCACGAATAAAATAACATACTATAAGGTAAGGGGGAAAAAATGTCCGACTATTATCTGGCGCACTTACGATCAAATTAACGTTTCGCCGGAACAAAAACAAAACAATTTCGCTACACTTCGCCTCGTATCAGGTGGAAAAACAATATCATTAATTACTCAAACAACAACGAAAAATATGGGATGTTATAGAAAAAAAAATTACAAACTCTCTGCCGAAACGTAATAGGTAATTGTGTAAAAATATTTAATCGATGTGCGTCCGAATAATTTGAACAAATTTTCACTTTATTACATTATACCAATCCTCATTTCATTGCTATATTATAGAATATCGCGTGTGCGGTGTAAATCGATCACATATGCTTGGGTAAATACATATACATCTCGAATAGCGACAACATTGCAATAATGTGGCAGCTGGAAAATGATAGAGTGCTTTATTTTATTTTTATTTTTTAATTTTTTTTTTATTCTTCTACGATCATTTTATCTTTTTATCAAAACTTTCCAGTTTATAGCGTGTTAACTTTGAAAATAATAAAACATACATTTTCAAGTATATATACGTGGCATGAACGAAGTTGCGGAGCCTGCAACTACCACCGCCTATGCTACCACCTATCTCCGCAATCTCGTCGTGCATCAACAAAATAATTATATTTTCCATACACAATTTCTTTTTTTTTCTTTTTTTTTTACCTTCATTTTTTTCTCTTTCTCTTGTTTCCTTTCGCTTCACCGCCGTAGACATACAAAACCTCCGTATACGAGTGTTTTATGCACCCTGTGATCATATCAACCTATTTACCGAGTCGAATAATTCCGCAAAGGGGATATTTATTTTATTTGCAAAAAGGAAAAAAAAAGAATGACCTATTTTCTATTTTTAGACTCACCCTCGTTATATATATACATATACATACACATATGTATATAGAAACCATATTTGAAAGAGCAAGATTAACAAATTCCCATCTTCACCCAAAGAACAATAAGTTCGGAAGACAAGATATATTCCTCCACGTCTTTTTACGTTATATCTATATAGTGCTGAAAATATATTTGAAAGAAAAAGTTTTTCCCTCGTTGGACTCCTGAAACTTATTTTTCTTTCGATTCTTTTTTTTCTTTTGGTTCCTGGTAGAATATTTATAGGTAGATTTAGCTTCTACGACGGACGCCGTCTGTCTGCAACAAGTGACGCCTAGAAACAATTTAGAATTTTTGAGAAAAATTGTTTCTAGTTAAAAAAGAGAAGTAAAAAAACTGCTGAAATTTTGAAAGTGAAAACTACCGAGCAGCTGAATAATTTATAAAATTTTCAATTCGAATACTTTTTTTTCTTTCTAATTTTCATGTAAAACTTTACAGTAAAATGGTAAAATTTTCACTCTAAAAGATTTGGAGAACATAAGGTCTCAATTTTTTTTCCTTTTCTTTCTTATTTTTTTTTTTTTTCAAAGTGAGAATTAGCGCTTCTTCCGAGTGAAATTTTCGCTTCGAATAAAAAAAAAAAGAAGAAAAATAAAATCAGAGAGTGAAATAAATGTGAATTCTTTGGCTCTGAGCAAGACCTGCAGTCGGAAGTATATTAGCTATATTGTATAAGATTCCTGGTTTTTTTTCGATGTCCCATAGGCTAGCGCCAGGCACCAGTTAGGCGCCTACCACGCGCTCCGGGTCTCGAGAATATTCGTCATAATATTTTTAGAAGCTCCGAAACAAATAAGCCGTAGAGAATCCCCGGTTTAAGCCCATCTGAAGCCTCGGGAAGCTTCCGAACCGTATAAAACTCTGCAGGGCGCGCAAAACGAATTCGAAGGAAAATCGTACGAACGAACAAACGCACGAACAAACTAACTGAACTGCGAGCTAAACTTCACGTGCAGCGTTTTCCTCGTACACAGAAATACCTATACATAAAAAAAAAAAAAAAATTCTACACACGTCGCCAAGAATGTACCGGAATGTCGTGATCTCCGCTATATGATCATCGTAGAAACTAAGAGTAGATATTTTTATAAAACTAGTCAACGAAAATACTGTTATAAAAATTGCGGAAAAAAATATTTTCGTAACGACATAATATTTTTTCTTTTATTTTTAATATCATTTCTCAAGTATTAGTCACACGAGGAGATTCCAAGAATTTGTTATTCGGACGTAGCAGGAAAAAATAACCTCTCACAGAAATTTACCATCGAAATCGAACGGAAACTTGTTAGAATCTATCGTAACGATTTTTTCTTTTTACACGAGTGCAGGACACGGGTAATTTCAAAAAAAAATGTTTTCCCCAACTTTCGTAAATTAACAGGTGGTCCACTGTACGTGCGGTATAATTATCATTGATTTTACGAGTACAACATACCCATGGTGAAAAAAACTTTGAAATGCATTCAGCGGTTTAGTTTCACCGATCGCACGTATAATTCTATGCGGTGGCTCGACCACACGTCCACCTTTCCGATGAATATTTAAATATTTTACCAGTGACGGGAGGAGTGCGGCCGAAGGGGGGGTGAAGGGTGAGATAGAAGAGGTCAGGTGCTTGTGACCCTGCGGATATTGACGCGCCTATGGGTAAATAGGTGTACCGAAGTATGGTGAATACATGAAGTTGCAGTTTGGAATATATATGAGAAGAGGTACTACACGTACGTTCGTATGCACACGACCGAAATGATCGTTCAGGGATCGAGTTTTCAGTTTTCAGTTTTCACCGAATACGCTATAGGTACATATGGGGTTCTATGCGAAAATCAAAATATATATGGTATAAACGCGCGTAGGGGGATGTGAGATAGATCTATATACGCGTAGATATCTGCATCACAATTCAACAATCAGCATCACTATTACTCTATACAGCATCATTCTACCGCGTTCTCTATCTCGGTGTACATTTACCGTACACGTCTATTCTCGCGTCCGTTTCTCGTGCACGTCGTGCAACGTTCGTTCCCTAGTTTCTACTACACACGACCATATTATGTGGGAGAACATAAATGTATGGACGGTGCATACATAGGCGTATATACATGTACGTCATGTGTCTATATACCTATACCTTTCGTATCACGTGTCCTGCACCACCTCACACGTAGTGATAATTGTGCCTTTCCAGAGTACCGCATTGTACGAGAGCGATGCGAAACTCTGACGTATATATCGCGCTACTGTAATATACGTAAATTTCTTCACGTGTGGCATGTATATACGCACATGCGCATGCACATATGTACGTATGTATATGGTGAGTTGGTCGTCGTTGTCTGTTGCGGTTACACCCCATGATGTTCGTTGGTAGCACAGAAATACGTTCCAGGCAATGCCGATCGGTCGCCCGCTCTGTGGAAATCCCATTGCTACTGCACCTCCGTATTATTATCTCATCATACGTCAAATCGATTTACGCGTTCTTATGTGTAACAAGATTACAGAATCGATGTCTGATATACAGGGCGTTACGCTCCCGCGCGCTCATATGAAATCCTTTTCTTTTTTTTTTTTACATTTTTGAATCGATCCACCTGTTCCACCGCCATTAGAGGCTGAAAAATTTCAACCAAAAAGCAGAAAAAAAATTAAAATCAACGCGTATAGAAATAATTCGGTCAATTAGCTACCGTATTATAACAGTTTCAGGTAATTTTTCAAAAGCCCGTCACTTACCACGAATTATTTTTGAAATTTTTCCAATGGTCAGTTTTTTTTTTGTTTTTTTTGTAACCCAATTATAGTGACGAAAGTTGAAACAAATTTCATATATATTGCTGATGTTGAATATATTTTTTTACAATTTGCTCGCTCATTTTTTACTTGGCAAATAAATTTTCTGATATCATATAACCGGAACTATTATGTAATATATTTATGCATCATGTGTCGATATTGTAATACTCTGTTTAATTTTTTCCTGGTATTTATAAATTCGCATTTATACTTGAAGGATACTCGTCCGTTCGGGGGTGGAGAACGAGGCGCGTGACTCTCAAAATCAAGTAATAAATAATGCATTCGTCCAGTCAAATTGAAACTTAAATGTTCGCTTCGGTGGACCGAAAACTTTTCACGTCGCATGCGGCAGTAGACGTATTATACTTTTTTTACTTCACTCCGCACGGTTTGCGGACCACGCGTACCAACCTACCTATCTACAAACCTGCGCCGAGGAGTAATTCTAACTTTTATAATTAAGTTAAAACCCTGACTTCAAAACGCCAGATACATCCCTATATATACTATACTATATTTGTGTATTAGTCGTGCAACAGTCGGGCTCTTGTGTTAAGGTAATACCTGGTTTAGACGGAAACATCCCTTTTCCACAAGGGTGTAAAGTTGGCAAACCTCGTTAAACCTGCGCATGATATATAATATTATTATATTAAGCTTCCGTGCGGACAATAGATGCTAGAAATGAGTAGCGGAATGAATACCGAAAATTTCGATACGTTATAAATTTTCATTTATTGAAAATTGCGTTAATCAGCGTTCAAATATTTGTGTCACCGTATTATGTGTATCACCTCGTCAATATTCTTATCAATTTTCTCCTCTGTTAGTATAAGAAATTTTAGTTTTTTCAACGTACACAATTTCAGATTTATGTTCGGATTAAGGTAGCGCACGATTATGAACATTATACAGGGAGACTCACCGCAGAGGTGTCCGAATGGGCGGGGACTAAACGACGTCATGCGAGCGCGACAAAGAATACGATAGCCGGTCTATCGTGTAGCAATTTTTTTCCTGCATTATGTTAACGCATGTTCCTTTGTTGTGGATTCTCTTGCTGTTCATTGGCTTTAGAGGGGATCAGTCTCCGCCTATTCGGACACCTCTGCGGTGACTCTCCCTGTATAGTTTGAGAGATTAAAAAACTGTGAGCATAATTACAGGGTTGGTTTTCACCGACACGTTTGGAAATTCTACCCCTGCGGTCTACGAATATTTCCGGTGCATGCGTCATTCGCTATAGGGTGTTGACGGAACCGGAGATAGTTGAAGGAAATTTAAGTACGGATTTCGGCGAATTATTCAATCGATCCGGGTGGCACTAATGCGTAGGATGAATAAACCATAACTGCTGCAATATGAATATACGATGACGTAGGACGAAAGTCTAAATTATTTCTTTTGTCTTTGAGAGCGTAATTTTTTGATCGCAATGATATGTACGAATCATTACATTGTCGCAAGCAGAGGAAACGGAACAAGAAAAAAAAAGAAAAAAAAACGAAACAAAAAAGTGAAGTGGAAAGGGAAGCTGAGGGTGGGAAATGAAATAAAATAAATAAAAGAGGATTTGGAGCAGCGGGAGGTGAGACAAATCATCGATAAAATTACCATACAAAACGGTCAACGGGCTCGTCGCGTACGTATCCCGAGCCCTTTAGCCACGCGGCGCGTCGTCCTCGACACACAATAGCCGCGATGATAGAGAGGCGGGTCGACGGGTGGAGAAATAAAGAAAAAACTAAATAAAGAAAAAGGAAAAAGAAAGATGACAAAAAGGTGGAAACACGGGTTATGCGATCGCGCGGTTGTATAATAGAGGACGAGATACTACGTGGATGATGGTGGTGCAGGGGATATGCACAGGGGGATGAAAAACGGTTAGAAATAAACTAGAGACAAGGGAATAATATAAAAGCGGGCGGTGAAATAGGAGCCTAGAAATTATGGACGATTAATCTGAAGATTATAATAATACATATAACACGACCGAATGTCGTTGTGTCTTTTTCGTTTTCGTTTTCTTCAAACTTTCCTGTTCCTCCGCTTTTAAATTCTCAATACAACGAGGATGAAACTCGCGGAAAAGTTAGGACGTGCAAACGGCAAGATCCCTCAAAAACAAGAGAGGGGAAAGAAATAAGTCGTATGACCTAAACCGAAGGAATTTCATCGGTCTTTTTTTTTTTACTCTTTTTTTTCAATGCCGATCAAATCTACGCTATTAAAGGAGAATGAAATTCTTCGATTCCCCAGCTGTAACAGATCTATACATATACATGCGTATGTTTTATACATCGTATACCCAAAATGCAGAACCATCTCCTGTCTCCAGATTTGGTCCCACGACGGGGTACCGAACAAACCTATTCCCCTAAGTGAAATATTATTCAAATTTCAGATCCTGACGGGGTCAGTTATATATGCTAGGCTCTCAAGTAATATAACGTCTTATGCTATACACTGTACGTATAGTTTAGCTCACAAATTCACAAGGGAGTGGACGTATTTCAATACCTATACACGAATGTACAGATGATTTTGTTTGTATTAATTCATGCTTTCGCCGCTATACGGATAAGGATATATCGAGGATGTGTTTGATCACTACCTACAATACGTAGGTACATACCAAGTGTCTATCTAAATTTCATTTGAGTCTATGTATATATCTGATGAATATATAATTTTCTATATGACTACATACTACTTGTTGTTTACCACGGATTACCAACGTGGCCGTGTAGTACGCGTACTACGTTTGTGTCACGACTTCTGCCTAATGCGCTAACATGTGTCGCGACAACCACTTAAACATATGTATATATATATATATATAAACTGTACATATGTATTTACCGGTTGACAGCTTTAATTGAAAGCGCTTCGAATTGTTTCATTTTTTTTTTTGCCCACCCCCTAACGATAAGCCTCGCATTCAATTTTTCCCTCTTCTTTAACCCCTCTGTTTTATCTCGACGGAAAATTATACAGTACTCGTGAATCTAACACACTTTATAATCCTAATTCACAATCGCTCAATTTCCCAAAATCAATCGGATTGGTCGTTATTGTTACTATTTTTTTAACCCCGGTGTATTTTTTCCTCCCTTATTATTTTCCCATGCAATTACATAATTTTTCGAATTTTTTTATTACAAAATTCGAAATAAAATTATATTTTAATGTTAAACGAATCGCGGAAAGCGAAAAATAAAAAATTGAAGATCATAATACCGTGCTCTAATTTCTATACGCGGGTAGCCGTACATATACGTAATATTAAAATAAAATAGAACCGCGTTGTCGAATCGCATATTTCTCCTTTTTTTTTTACAATTCTTTTGTCTTGTTCTTGATATTTAGCAGCAGAATTCGGTTTATTATACAAAATAAGCGAACTGTTTAATTTTCCCCTCAATTGTAAACGATTCTGCAGTGAGGCAAAAATTATACATACAATTCTCCGGACTGTCTTGTATGTAATTATTGCGTTCCATTTCTATACTGAAAAAAGTAAAGAGAATCAAGTGAAATACAAAAATGAATTTTGAAAAAGAAAATCAAAGAAAATGAATAAAAAAAAAAATTGAAATAAAGTAAAAGGTAGCTAACTTTTGATGGCTATTAATTTCGCACGCCTGTACGAGCGAGAAATCGGTCCTTTAATTCATCGTAATCCGTGGAGCGGAACTAAATTACTTTTAAGCGGTTTCACCGGTTCGCAACGGTCGCGCGGGGAACTGCTGGAGAAAATTTTTTAATTTATCGCTCGATTATATTCCTTAATTGGACCGATAACGAATCTACTTGCATTTATATTCGCTCAAATTGTAGGGAAAATAGAGCAAAAAAAATGGAAAGAAATAAAAAATCCGCAAAATATATAATACAATGAAAGAAAGAATGGAAAGTAATGAGAGTAAAAGCAAAAATTTTCTTTTTCACATATATACTTTTACATTAAAACGAATGAATGAACGAATCAAACCAATTATAATAAATCCGAATGCGAATTACCATAAACTTTAACCACCACCGAGCGTCGCGTCGTCACGATTCGCTATTTTTTATGGACCATATTTACGAATTCAAGTGCGTTCTACACTCCGGGAACAAAAAAAAAATTATCACTTTTTGCTTTGAAATTTTTCAAAACGGAACGAAAGCTACTTTCTTCCAATTTCCGAAGTTGAAAGGTCAAGATTTCATTTGCGCGCGTTCAATTTTCATTTCCGTTTCTTTATTCCATGGTTGACCCTGCTGCCATTTTGAGAATAAGAGAAAGTACCCTATAGGCGACATATAATTATGAAAATCATGAACAGAGAGAAACGACTTCAACGAAACGAAGCAAGAACAGAAAAAATTTGAGAAAAAAAAGTAAAAATCGCTTACGTTCTTGATGAATTGTGACCAATTTACGACGTGGGTGGTTTGTGTGTAATTATAAATACTTCGACGATGAGGTACGCGCAGCAAGTGGGATCTGGTGTATACTGAAATTCCCAAATTAGTTGCAAAAAAGGGTCTGGGAGTTGCGGCGATCTTGTGCAAGATAAAAACTAACATTCACGCAAACAAACAAGACCAAATAGATGAAAAACAAACGAAATAAAATACAAAAAATAAATAAGAAATAAATAAAAGTCGCTCAAAAAAGAGTTCACAAATAAAATTAAAATAAAAAAATACGTAGCTAAATCAGAGACGGTATTCCGAGAAGATCCGATATAATTTCTGATGCGCAGCAGCTATACATACGCTGCAGCATTATACAGCAGGTCACGTTTCAATTAGTTTACTCCACCCCAATTAACGTCTGAGAAAAGACCTAAGAAAAACCGACCGATGAAGTACATGTACACACACTGTAGTACTGTATTATGTGCATGTATGGTATATACATATATACGTGCTTCGGATTTGAGAATTGAGAAAAAAAGAAACACCAAATTATTTATAAATACATTTTTGACTTATTTATTTATATTTTTCTTTTCTTCTTACGATTTTCCTGATAACTTTGTCTGGGTTACCTTGAGGTCACCTTGATTTTTTTCTTCAATAAAACGCTGTATTACTTATTCAGGAATAGGATAAAGCGTGAGAAATTTCGTCCAAAAAACACCCCGAATCTTTTGACCTTGGATAAACTCTTGCGAGGACACCGTTTATGTAAGGTGAAACTGTCATTCGCTCGACAGTGACTCGAGCAAGGTAATTTGAAACAATTCGGACGACATCAAGTTTCCTCCTCTATTTAGACCCTACAACTTTTCTACAAAAATTTTTTCTGTGCCACTCAAAGTTTACTGGATAACATCGCGAAATTTCACTTGGACCCAGCTACCATGTGTACGTATAGTACATTCTCTGTGTCGCGTCGTCGCCGCCGTTTTATGTGAAAAATTTTACTAATAACCATAAAGATCACCGCCAGATCATCTACCGCAACTTTATTTTCTATACGTATATTTATATTAGAACATTTTCCACTCAACCGGGTAAAATTATGGAACGTTTCAAACTCGGTTCCGAAGCTATATAATGATAATAATAATAATAATCATTATACTTTTACCGATGTCATCGTTTATCGGACTAAACTCCTGGAATATGATATTCCATGTGGTCTGGACTAATGGGAGTGACCGTTTAATTAATTTTTGTTGACAAAGTGCGGCAGCCGTTAGTTTGTTCATATTCTATTTATTATTTTTTTCATTTTGAGCCACTGTGGCGATTATTCGAGTAATTAGTTTTTTATGGATATCTTTTTTTTTAATGACATGGCAATCTGATACTTCGTCTGATGCGAATTATTAGTCATATACACGTAAATAATTAGTCATCCAGTAATTATCGACCCTCAACACCCTTTCTCATAGGGTGACTAAGTTGGCCTCGGAGTTTCGCAATCACGTGATATCATTTTCATCCCTATAGGACTGTATTATATCTTAACGTACATCCAACGTCTGAAAAGCAGAAGAGAGAGAGTAAATTATTGTAGAAAATCATACGAATTGTTAGGAGTCGACTTGAAATGTCGTGTAAATTGTGAACTATGACTCGATGGAACTCGACTTTGAGTTTCTGCGAGGATGAAAGTGTACGTATGAAACTTTCTGAACCCTCTTCAGAAAATTTTGAATCTCAAATCTCGTGAAAATCAGCAAGACAACTTTGCGACGTCACGCCTTTGATCTCACTTGACGCGATAACAGTGCAGATTTTCGTTACACAACGTGGTACAAATCAGAGTAGATATAAACTGGAAGGTGAAACGTAGATCAAATAACTTTTTTTATATCGCTCCACTTTTTTCTTTCTTTCTTTTTTTTTTGTTACATTGCGACGATTCCGCCGATCGAAGATGCTGGTTTTCAAATTTATGGTTTATTGGGATTATATTGATGGGGGTAGCTCCGAATTATGGTCATCTACGAAGTCTGTTGAACGCGTTTAATATCGGCCCAGGTGTATATATAGTTATACACGCGCCAATAACAGCCTATCAATCACTGAATCGATAGTGGAAGATGAACAGCCTGATAACCAGGTGAACCGCTTAACCAATTTGACTAATGTTCCGGGCATGACGTTGCAGATATCGAAAATCTCTTCCTGCTCACCGGACGACGATTATTACTATGGTACATAACAGCATCTATCAGTATGGCAAAGAAATATTCCAAAAGAGATCAATCCCCGAGGTCTTCCGCCAAATTTTACTCCGCCAGCTGTCGCGGATCCGACATCTTAGATTTCGAAATTCTGATGACATATTCGTATTCGGCCGTCTCAAAAATCTTAAAAATTACACCCGTGATGTGCCTGCTGTAAAAAACATTCTGAGAACCCAAAAAAACCTTTTGTGTCAACTAAAATCCTTCAGATTTGCAAACAAAAAAACAAATCTGAAGATGATAATTCTTCGTGATGGTTGAATAATGTGTCTCTGGTTTGTGTATAGGTAATGAGAAATGGGTGGATGGGGACGAGACGGTAGCTGTGAGCAGCGTTCGATTTTGGGTTGCTAATGTGAAATACGGGGTTGATCCAACGCCTAGTTGAGACTCAAGGGACGTGTACAACCTTCCCTCGACTGGTCCCTCGTCGGTGGTACCGATGGGGCCAAAGTTTATTGTATTGAATTATCCGTTCGGTTGACCCCCGAAGCCCACTGCCGCGATTCACAAACTATAAACTAAACTTCTCCCCCATCTGCCCACGCACGAGTAAACTATTTTCGGTACACGACCGTATATACGTATACCTATATATGCATGTGTTTGTCGAGTCAAAATTTTGTTCATGATTTATTATCACGGTATCTTGCATTACGGTGGGGTGATTTGTGCTCTCTGGATGAATTCGATTACATCGAAAATCAAGGAACCGGAAAGGGGTATGCTCGAACTTTTTCGGTTGTGGTATTGCCAGAAGGGCGTATCCCTCAAAAATGTTGACGATCCAATGAATCGAACTCTATTTTCATCCGGTCTTCCGGTTTCCGTAAATCATAGCATGTTCCGACAGGATGTTCCATGAATTTTTTCTTTTCGTAGATCGTTTCGAATCTGGTCAGGACGCGTGACGTAGGTTGATGTTTCGAAGCAAAGATATATTGTACCAGGGTTAATTTCTCGATGTCAGTTTGCGGGTCGGGTATACAAAGGTTAGTAGCGATACAACTAGATGTCCCTATTATACCAACCCCCGTATTACACGACAGGGTCTAAGTTAATAGACTATTTCGACTCGAAAAGCTCCTCCTCTCTAGAGGGGCTTCAAGGAGTTGCAGACGATGTTCACCCCATATTATCTACATACATAGGTATAGGTACCTATAATGTGAATACATATAGTATACATAGCTGCAGCTGGTATGTTTCTGTCGGCATTTATACACAGCTCCACGGGGAATCCCCCTTTTTGCCCCTCAAATTGCAGTCTATCCCGGGGTAATTTGGTGGGCTAATTTTCGGAAAACATGTCTATTATTTTGTTTTTCGTTTTACATCTGATGAAAAAGAAAATCGCGTGGAAAATAAATACAGAAAAAATCACTTCCGACTCCCATAGTGCAGGTGATGTCGAGTATTGATTTTTTGGGGCACTCCCAAAACCTTGATATCCGAATTGGGATTTTCTAATTTTAATATCATACACACCAATGATTGTATATTTCTAGCACGTCACGGTCGCTTTTAGGCCTTCATAATTCACGTTGTGTTCGATAAATCATTTTCAAACTGCCAACTGGCAACTGTCAAATTTTTAATATTCTTTAGTGCCATCACGTCTGTATAGTTGCACCATCTGTTCCACCTAGAATATTCAGGTTCCGAATTAAAAATAGGGGATAGAAAAAATTTGGAAAATAAACATCAGTTTGGTAAAGCGATAAAAACAAAAAACAGACAGAGAAAAAAAAAAAAAAAATGGTAAAAAGATCCCAAGTTCGAAACGAGGATGCGTTAATCGTGGAGTGAATTGCAGGTCTCCGTAAAATTGAGACGTGGGACTCAATTTGACCTGATTTTGAGATTAATTTTAGCCCGTTGAAAATCCGGCTGACCAAATTATCCAGTTTCCACAGATGCACATCGAACAACAAAATTATGGCATGGAGAAGTCACTTTTGCGAAAACTATTTTTTGTTGTATGATTATTGGTATTTTGCTATCAAAAAATGGGAGTAAAAAAACGCGTTCAAAGTACAACGATCGAGTTTTTGCGAAAACGTCCACTTATAATTCGATTCTATTGTATCTCCGACGATGATATAAATAATAACATGATAAGATAAATTATTCGAATAACAAGCGAATGTAATATAAAATCTTAGGTCCTAATTGCCTCATAAAATATAGAAAATTGCATGTTTTACATAATAATCGTTACATAACGGTCGTTAACGAATTATGGTTCGTTTAATTCCAACTTCCAGAGTTATGATGATAAATTCATCCCGTGTCGCTTGGCGTTCGTAGAAATAAAAAAAGAGAAAAGAAAAAACATTTTTCGATGGGGAGAATTACAATCTAAGAGTCGTCAAACGTTATATTGACGTTCCCGTATCACAGACTTCTTTTTACTGCAGATTTATAATAACAAAAAGGAATTAGATTGAGAGGGCATAAAAATTCTTGCCGAACCGATCGATCGTCAATTTGTTCGATCATGGACGATAAATTCACCAAAATTCTTTTGCGTGCCGGTTATAATATAACACACGACGAACAGAAGTTAATTTTTTTTCTTCCCCATAGAAAAAAAAAGAAACTGTTAAAATTATCACGATCGGAGTTCTTGGGAGCTCTTTGAAAAAAAAAAAAAATCAACCACGTTGAATTTTTTTCTCATCGACTGGTTGAAAATATTTTCAACTAATGATGAATGTGATGTGAAAAAGTATGCAAAGATATTGAGGGCACCTTATTAGTGTAGAAACAAAGAGAAGATCGTAGTCAACTTTTGGAATACGAGAAATAGAACTAAAAAGAATGGAAGGAAAAAAATAATATACGAAAAACAAAAAAATGAAATAAAATGAAAAACAAAATCGGTGCAGATCGTTGGTTCATTTTAAAATAGATACTTGACGGAAGCAGGTTTCTCAACGAAAAAGCGATACGAAAATAGTTTCCTTCCCCTCATCCTGCAGCACGCAGCAGCTATACATATACGCTTCGCGTTTCTTCGTTTCTTCTTAACTCGACTTCACTTTTCATCTTTTTTTTTGTTGTTTTTTCTCTGTTTTCCTTTGTTTTTTTTTCATCTCCTTTTTCTCCAGTGAGCTTCTCTCACGCGCCATATTTACATAACACTGTGTAGATATCGTCAACGTTCTCGTCATCGTCATCTTGCTCGTCGTCGTCTTATTACCCCTAATTCTGCAGCTGCTTTCAGTCTCTTCGGGGGAGGGAAAAGTGTCTGAAGATTTTCTCACTGAAATCAACCCTTTCTTTTTATACTATCCACCCCCTTCTCGAGCCCGCTTTCTCGCCAAGATTCTCATGTTTTTTTCCCCGATTAACTGTAATGCAATTTCGATTTATTTCCATTCCCGAAGCTTTTCGGACAGTTTGCACAGGATTTCAATGCTCTTTTCGATGTACATACACTATTATAACCAACTCTGTTATTCGTGGGATTAATCCAAGAAGAAGATGAAAGAGAGAATAAGAAAATTGAATCGGATAGAAACACAGTTGTGTCGTGAATATGTGTAAAAATTGATTCGTCGAAATTGAAAAAATAAGTAAAGAAGAAAAAATTCGAAAAAGGCAACTAGAGCCCCAGAATATGCGGTCGGATTTGTATTTTGGGATCGAAATTTGGGTGGTTCGATTAGGGTGGTTGGTCGGGCGGCAGTTCTAATTTACGCTTCATTAGCATACTTCCTGTCCGGTCTAGCAGCACTCGGAACGATATAATGTACATACGGATGTACCTATATACACATATGTACATTGTACGTATACGTTGACCCAAAGTGTCTCAATATTAGCTTGCAATTAATTCTATTAGTTTCAATTTCAAATTATACGGGCAGCACGTGCGCTGTATAATACAGCGCACTGTATGGGGTTGCAGAAAACGCATTATATTTCACATTTTACATATGTATAGAGTCTGTGTAAATATATAGTGCATAATAATTATTGTCTATACAGAATTTTCCATGTCCACGGAAACATCGTCTCCAATAGACTACCCTATACCCATAGCGAAGTGAAATTTTCAATTAAATAATTGATTAATTAGTTGATTAAAGAATTAAAAATACCAGCGACAATAATCATCCCCTCCGTACGACCGTCTGGACGGTCGTCAAATTTATACACTTATTATCATCGAGCTTCTGTCGTTGTATTTTCCGACTGCAAAAAGAAAATGAATAAAAAATCGGAAATTAATGAAGAGAGCGAAGTGAAAAAAATTAATAAGTAGAAATTGGTACGTACAAGTGTGATTTTTAGGTGAATTAGGTATGTGATCTCCAAGGGTGGAATTGACAAGATGGAAATAAAGACGGAAATGAAGTACCATTTATCAGAAGACGCCGTGTGCTGCGGGGCGTCCTTCGGGCTACTAAGGCGTTGTACGACAAACTAGTATGTACGTAAATACCCATGTGGTATGTATACAGCGAATTATTGCTATGTATTCATGTATATGTACATGTATACCTATGGGCATTATACATGTATACGAAGGGACGCTGCAGCTAAAGATCTTTTCCCCGAGAAAAACCAGCGTATACCAGCTATATACACATATATGTATCACATTTATATGTACATAGATGTATATGTATGTACCAAGGATATTTGGGACGCTTAGACGAACCACGGAAATTATGAGCGAGGATTTTATTTCCTTTATTATCTTTCTCGTCGTCCTTCTTATCTTATCATTGAATTTTTTTTTACTCGCTCTTGCGCGTCTTTTTTACCGATTGTTTGTCGCTCGTTTATTTTTTCGTTTTATTTCTCCCGGCGAAACAAGTAATTCGACCTTATACGATGACGAGTTATGTGTGTGGTGTGCGGTACATGGGGCAATCTTGTGGAAGAAGAAAATGATGTGTTCAAAAATCCAGGTTATAAAAAGAAAAAAAAAGAAAATAACATAACCTAGATTTCACAAACACCATATCGGCCATTTTGATAACTCTACAGAATACATACAGGTGTCGCGCAAGAACATGTGGTTCACATGTGCAGTCACACTCGGTGTTTGTGACAAGTGAAAATTTACTGTCAAATTAATTCTATTTTTTTCCTTTTCCTTTCTACATTTTGTCATTGTTTCATTCACTTCACTAACATATTTTACTTATGACAAAGCACTTTGTACATGACCAAGTCGTCGCGTAGTAAACGCTCGAAAATAGACTGTATAATATGTATATTGCACATACTTGTAACGCCAGAAGTGACGCGCTACAGAGTTATTTCCATTGATAATTCGCATCTCTTTTGTTTGTTTATTTAATTCACATGTATTTTCTGTAGCATGTAGAATAATACGACAGTAGAGATCTCTAATCCTCATGTATTCCAATACATACATAGATATTTATAAAATTATGTACAACATATACAAACTAGAAATTTATTTACACACAACTTTACAACAATTTTGCAGCCTGCACCGCGAGAATTGTGAAACTTTGCCAAATATTTTATAATATTATTATGCATGAATAATGCACGACACATATAGCTGTGAAGTCCATCGCAATAATTGCTAGTATTTTCTCCTTCCGTTTATTCATTCATTTATTTATTTTTATGTGAAGATAAACGACGATCTTCTTTTTTAAAAAATTCTTTGATGTACATTAGAGACTTATTTTTCGATCAATTTTTTTTTTGTTTTTATCTATCCCGATGAATTTCGTGCGATTTATTTTCCCAAATGAATTTCCATGACTCAAATTTTGGTAGTCGTCGTTCATCCGTATTTTTAGACACGTATAATTATCCACATACATTTCATTTATATAGAACACGGATAAAAATGTCATCAAATTTGTTGGATCAGCTGACCGCATCCGGTTTACGTATATACAAATACATATTCGGTACATATGTACACATATTTTATTCACACGCGATGAAATGATAAAATCGAATACATTTCGCGGAATCTAAATCAACGCGTTCGCAGCGTAAGGTTGTAGATACGCTATACACCTGATCCCTAGGGAACAGCGATGGGAGATAAAACTATTAATATAAAAATACGTTCGGAAAACTGCAACGATCAATTATACATGTAATGCATGTATAAAATACCGTTCTATCAAAGACCTATTAATCGCAGCGTATACAGCTGAATCTAATGCATGGTTCTGCAAATAATTAATAACTCGTTGAAAAAGACAAAAGAAAAAAAGAAGAAAACAAAGTAATCACGATCGACGCGTATGAGAAGAGGAAAAATAGAAAATCAAATTACGCAACAAAAAAAAGCGTGATCAGCAACGTTATGAACTGCAAAAAATCGCTACGATAAGCGCGGTGAAAATTAGGATGCGATTTTAGAACAGGTTTTTTATTTCTCTTTTATTTTTCATTTTTTGTTCAAGCACCGATAGAAAATAAGAGAAGATTGTATTACATCATTGATATGAGAAAAAACAACGAGTGTACATGTAAAAATGAATTGGACGTATTACACGTGAAACTGGGGGGTTGGGGGGTTAGTGGCGAAGATAAACTGAAGGGTAAAAAGAACGAAGAGAAAAATACACAAAGAGAGGGAAGAACAAAACGAAGTGGAATAACAAAGGAAGAAATAAGGAAAATGGAAAGACGGAAACTAGCAGCGAAAAAGTACACCCTGCCTTGCTAATATTAGCCGTCAGGCTTCCCGGCACCTGTTTGTTTTTATTGCAACTTTTCTTCCCTCTTCCTTCCCCACAGAGCTCTTTCACTTTTCTTGATTTTTTTTTCCTTCTTTTTCTTGTCTTCCCTTTTCTTGCGTTTTCTTCTTATACAGTTGGTTCTACTTTCTATATTTTCCCACCCCCACCGCCCAGCGTTTGTTAATATAAAATTGATTCGTGTTAACTTTTTCTACATACGTATGCAGGTGATTCTATCGTATAAAAAAGTTTGAAATCATTAAAAATTTGTTTCATTTACTTCGATAAGAAGTTAAAGGATAGAAGATCTCGACTAATTAAAATCAAAGATGAGTGTCTCCATTTTATCCCCTCCCCCCGCCCCTCACATATACAAATATACAGAATTATTTATTTGATGTAAAATGAATTTTCGCACACCTCGTGTATATTCGCTGTTTATACACCTATAAACCTGATGTAACGTACCTATATTTCCAGAGCGATAATCAAAATTCAAAGTTTATTGTTTTTAATTTCAACCGCTTTTTTTTACTTTTTATCAAAGTTATTTTTTTCAGTATCTTGATTTCTTTTTTCCATTCGTTCGTTTTTTTTTTTTGTTTTTTTTTTTTCAACCCCTCCTGCATAAAATACAACCAACACGAAGTCTGCAACGCGCTATGATTCTTTTTTCCTCTTTTTTTCTTCTCTACCTTTTTTAGGTTATTATACGACCTCCCATAGTACGTACGTACCTATATAGTACATTGTCGCTAACATCTGCCACAGGCGTGCATATAAAACATTTGCGAAATTTCATATAATTCATATACCTAGTTTCATTAATTTTATACTTTTGTAGAATTTCTTTCATTTTTTCGAAATTAAAAAGAAATCTTCAGAATTTTTGGAGTACCTACCTGTCTTTAGAACTGTAGATCATATCATTTATATACTGGAACTGAACAAATTACCGATTCCCTAATTATTGTTCTTTTTCTGTTTTTTTTTTTACCCGACGCACAAAAAAATGTCGAATCAATCCAACAGTCCTTTTGATCGATACGAACAGAGAACAGCATGAAAATGGTATCGCGTAAAATCTCATCCCTGTAATCTATGATTTGCGAATATGGTTATCATTGTTATTATATTCTGTTTTTTTCTTTCATCATTAGTACAATACGTTGAAACTTATGGGCTTGTGATTTGGTGGAAATCGTTGAACAGGTTGGGTTTTAACGACGGTCCATTACAGATGTTTCCATTTGTTGTTAACGTTATTCAGAATTGGTCGGTTATCGTGGACCATTATAAAGGTCGTTTTAGCGCCACGGTCGTGCGCCTAAAAGCGCGAGTTGGCGGCGGTGAGGGGGATGGAGTGGGGGGAGGGAGGGAGGGGGGGGGTAAAGTGGTAAAGTAGATGCTGCTTAAACGCGCGGTATTCTTGATAAATTAGATCGCGCGCGCGCCCGCGCTCTGATGGGTAGATATCGCGCGCGGGCGCTGATTGTCGTTAACTAGTAATTACTGTAATCAGACTTCACCCTAATCCCCACCTCCCTCTGCCCCGCAGCCTGCCATGGCACGACATCGAGATAGTTCAGCCTGACGCATGAAACTGGCATGTCATTAACGAGAAAGTACCGCGTATAATTCAATATAAATATTATTATACAGCGCATGAAGTGCCGTTTGAAATTTCTACACATACGTTTCCGAGGCCGAAGAACAAGTTGAATTTCCAGATACAGAGAAAATGTTTTAAAAAATGAATCGGATGAACAAATAAATAAGAATGGCAATTTTAACAAAACAGTTGGATACACAAAAAATTACTTCGGGAAGAGAAAGATTAAGGGAAATGAAATGAAAAAAAACAAAAAAAAAAACGCCGTTTCTGCTTTAGGCTGCGGCATGTGATCCTCGCGTGATTTTAACCTCCCTCGTTAATTCACTTTGGAGGGGGGTAGAAGAGGAGAGACGAATGAATTAATTTATACGATTGTCGGAGAGGTGAAAACCTGAGGGGATGGACGGAACATAAAAATAACATAAAAAAAAATTTAAAAAGAGAATAATACTAAAAACAAACCGACATCACGTGGGGAACTTTGGGTTACGGTTAAATAAATATTACTAATATTTTTACGCGCATGCAGGGAACGAAATGATTTTCATGTATTTTATGGATATATTTTCATTAACATATTCTACGGAATTCTGGATTGTGTATATACACGATAAAAGATAAAGCAAAAAAATATGACAATCGAATTGTACGCGTGGTGTATGAAATAAAGAAAATTGAACAATTATATAAATATAGTTACGAATATATAACCTAACCATGCGGTGTAGTCAAAATGCAATTTTTTTTATATCGTTTTTCTAATATGAGCTTCGAATATATCTGCAGGCTTAAATAAACGTCGCCCTGTACCCTACTCCGGATAAACAAACGTACTGCATTTACGTTTTAATTATCTCTCATCCATTCTACGGTTATAGGTACGAATCTGTTCGTACGTATACATACGTATATATGCTTGGTATATCCACCCAGGTACTATTTATACATAGGTATGGAAATTCGTAGACATATAGCTGAATATCGAATAGGAAAACATAGAAACGCGCCGCATGCGCTTCGTGCGCTAATTCATGCATACGAGAACGTGCTTGAAAAAAGATATCTGCTTATCCTATTTTATGCATCAGGCATTAATATAACACCTGCGGCAGCTTATTTATTTTCCATTCGATTTTCTTCTATTTCTTTCGTATTATACATGTATAGTTTCAAGAACAAATCGATTCGTGTTTAGTATTAGCTTTTCCCTCCAGGATTTTCTATCGAATCGCTATATGCGAACGGGAAAAGAGGACAAAATTTTTACGCACCTATACATATATCAAAATGGAAGACCCTCGCGATCTGCGGGCGCTTCGGTGAAAATTTAATTATGACTTCTGTATGTATCACATATATTTGTGCAAGGCGAAAAATTTGCATATTAATTACGGTGAAAATGAAAAAAAAATTTATAAATCCTACTTTAATTCTATTTGAATATGATATATGCCGGCAGTAAAGTGGTGTCTCGGAATTTCACGTGAAACTCATATGAACATCGTTTTTGATGAAAATTCGAATACAAAACTATTTGGAGAATGAACTAAAAATCACGTTTTTCAGTTTTCTGAAACCCACAGCCTCGAATGAAACCAATCACGTGATGCCATTGAAAAGTATAATTTACCTTCGGATTCAGACATGCTGTTTTCAAGTCTCCACAATTTCAGAAACCAGAAACGTCAATTTTTTGGATTCGGTATAATTCGGAAACGGTTAGGGTTAGAATTTTTATAAATTTGGAGAATCAATTACTTTCAACCTGTCCTTCAAAATCCAAAACTTCGAAAAAAAAAACGGAGGGAATTTGGACAACGAATTTCTGGTTAGGTACATGGGACTGGACTTTCAATCTATACAAAACGGCGACGAAGACGATGAGAAATTCTTAGCTTTCTTGGCACTTTCAAGGTTATATATATATACTTATAAGAAATAGGACGGAGAGCGAACGACCCTTGCGGGGCTCTCGGCTGATATCGGCAAACATGATTTAAAGTCTTGAAGATTTGTGAAAACGTCCGCGAAAGTATTTTTCCGATTTTGTTTGCGCCCTCGATATAAGA
This sequence comes from Athalia cordata, assembly GCA_963932425.1. Classification (NCBI taxonomy): domain Eukaryota; kingdom Metazoa; phylum Arthropoda; class Insecta; order Hymenoptera; family Athaliidae; genus Athalia; species Athalia cordata. The sequence continues at coordinate 27,821,238 of OZ010626.1, read as the reverse complement.
TGAAAAAAAAAAAAAAAAAAGATTCAACTCAACGTATCTTTTCAACAATGCACTTTGACGACATCATCAATGTAACCATTTTTGTAGCAAATCCAATTCCCCAAGAATTTTTCATTCAAGTTTTTGTACCTAACTTCAGTCGTTTTCTGGATATCAATGAACAAAGCTCACCAATAGTGAAAAAAAAACTTTGAAGGCAGATACAGTCGAAACGGCTCAAGTTACAATGAAGTCATTCTGGACACTATTGAAGAGTATCTAATGCTTGATAAATCACATCTATTTACAATGCGACAGTATGAAATGTAGCCAAGTTATCGTATTTTTTGAAAAAAGTGATTCGGTTCGCATGCTTGCTAAACAGAAAAACTTTGAGTCTTGAGCGGGAGTTCTTAAAATTGAAGTTAAATGCTGAAATTTTTCAGGGAATTTGTATTTCTATATGAACAACCAAGTTTTGGTTGTCGTATGGGGGCGAAAAAAAGAATGTTCGTTTCAAACGAAACACCCTAATATACATAAGGTATATTTACCAGTCGCATTATAATCATGTTGAGGAAGTTTTGCTTGCTGTCAGAGTCACGTAGTCGCGGTGACATGGTAATGTAGATTGGAGAAACTTACCTGTCGGCTTTTTACCCAAATAGAAGTAAAGCTCGTATCTCGAGGAAGGTGGAAGAAAAAGAATAAGAAAGAAAAGGTAATGGGAAGGGTAAAGGGTAAGGGAGAAATATTGAAAAGTGGATCATGATCGCATCACTGCGAAAAATATCCTTATCCGGAAATAAATTGGATTATCAATTATTTTAGTAATCTTCAGTATGATAAAATGAAAAACTTGCTCGAAACACTAAAGATTAATCCAATTCTTTGAAAATTAATCACGGATATTAATTAGTTGTGATTCAATTTGAAAATTCAAAATAAAAGTACAGCCAACTTCAAGGAGCTATATATCTATCATAAATTATAAACGTAATTAGTTCGATAGTCAGGAGTAAGATATCAATGCAAATATGTATACTGTAAATATTTATTCTTTGTAAATTACACAGACATATTAGATACAGAAAAAAAATTCATATGTTTTCCGAAATTATAATGTCGTCAGTTTTTTACACAGTTTGAAAAACGATTCGAACCGAAAACTGACTTCTTCGAACATCAATGAACGGGTGAATTTTTCACGATTATTACAATGAAACAAAATCCAGATGCTCATCACTATACGACTGTAATCGAATCGATGAACAATTCCCATTTGTTTTCGGTAGAACGTCAGTGATCGATACTCTTCATTTTGAATACTTAGAACCTGGGGATAAGGTTTGATAGTGGACTTTGAGGCCTTCCACTTTCCTGAGCTACTTCAGAGCCGGTTGCATTTTCTTCGGCTACGGCATCTTGTCCGGCTGCGGTATCTTCTTCGGCTGCGGTTCCGTCAGCTTCGACGGGAGCATCTGATGCGGTATTTTCTTCGGCTGCGGTTCCAGCAGGTGAGGTAGCAACATTGGCTCCGGCATTTACTCCGCCTGCGCTTCTGCCACCTAGGCCACCAAAGTTGAACATAGCCTCCAAGCCAGCTGTGTTTCCGGTAGCTAGGGCAGCAGCATTGGAGATAGCGTTTGCGCCGGTTGAGATTGCTCCGGTTGGGAGTCCTACGCTTGGGATTCCTCCAGTTGGGATTGCTCCAGTTGGGATAACGTCGAACGGATTGAAGATTTGCGACATGATGGAAATAACATTTTCGCGCACAGCCCTCCTCATTTCGCCGAATGCATTGATGTTTTGTTTCACCTCGTTTATGGTGTCAGTAGCCGACTGTCCAACGAAATCATTGCCATTTCTGAACAGTGCGAGCGCTAAGTTCGGGGAAGGCTTAGCCTGGCTCTCCAAACCGACGGCCAAAAGTACTACTAGAGCGATGAACTTCGACATGATTTAATCTTTGTAGTTAACTTGCAACTTGTTACTTCCAAAAATATTCTCGGCTTTTATACGAAGCTGCGAACCAATCATGCGTGAAAAAACAGATGCGATTTACTGACGTGATACGCATTTCATTCTTCCTCAAATACTACTCTTTGTTATATAATTCATTTGATCGTTCTCAATTCCAGGATATTTGATCAATATAATCAATATTAGCACAGTCTTCGTCGGCTTATTGAGTTATGGAAAAATCTGCGATCACCGAATCGTTGTTTTCCGGAAATTTACAGAATACGTAATCCGATATTGCGTCTTACAAATTCTACTGATTCAGCACATCTGAGAATTATTCTGAATTTGTTTGCTGAATTTCTTGCATAGACAAATAGATCAGATCGCAGGAGATTAAAGAATTGAAGAGATAAGGTATTAAAAACCGTCCCATTGGACATCGTTTTCCACCATACTTAGTAATTCCTGATTTCAAAATTGTAGTTGTAACTTTTTTTTTTTGTTTCTTGAAGAATCAAAACAATAATTTTCGTCATACCTATTTATAACATTCTATACCAGACTAAAGTGTAAAAAGTTCAAATAATGCCATTTAAACATCAGTTGTTCCAAATTCCAGAAGTGCCGCAGTCACATTACGCGTATCCATTTTAATTTCTCGTCGATTACACAGGTGTTCATAAATGCGACTCGTTGCTAAGCTAATTTTCGTAGTGAAATTATTCCTATATCATTCAGCGACCGAGCTCCAGCCATATACATTCACAGCTGCGAATACATGTTTTTCATACTATTCAAATGAAACTATACGTCTCATATCTGTTTAGGAAATAAGAAACCCGAAATAGATAAAGTCGCCTTTCATCGTACCTTGAAATGTACAGCGTAATAACTTACACAGCTCATAATCGCATTACTTTTTTTTTAACGAATAGGTAAGCTGTAGCTCTATGAAAACTCATAAGAGAGGATGTGATATGAAAAGTATATCATTTCGAGCGTATATACAAAGAAAAAAAGGTCCAAATTTTAAGTAGATTGTAAGTATAAGTACGTCTAGACGGGTGAATATTTTTTGCTGATCTATATTGTACAACGAGTTTGGCAAAATAACTTGATATATAATTTATTGACAAAAAAGTAATAATACATGCACACACGCATTAAGCATGCAGAGAACATAGATCATCGAATTATACGGTAGGAATTTTTTCGATATTTTTTTCCCATCACATATGATTTATTTAGAATTTTATTTTATTACTTATACAATTATTTACAATTTCATGAAATTAGTTTCTGTACTTCATGCGTCTACCCACTTTGATGAGGTGGGTGAAGCGGAAGAAAAAGAAAAGAATGTATGTCAGAGGGACCAAAAAAAAGCTGAAATGATTTTTTTTTCACCAACTACCTACGTCTTTCTTTGGTCTCTATATTGAAACTCAAAGGGTGCAGGCGGGTGTGGATATGGAAACGCGTGGAGTTGCTAGAGTAGAACGAGAAAATCCTCTCTAAAGGAGGCTAAAGAAGCCCTAAGAAGCTCTCTTTTTCACGGGAGGTGAGTGCCGACGCGTCGCGACGCCCTGCAAGGATAATAAGATAAGAAGGACGAAATTTCAGGGGCTATATCGCCGCTCCTTTTTTTTCTTCCGCTGCTACTGCTGCTGCTGTATAGCGGAGCTTTATCGAAAATGCGTTAAAGTGTGTTAAAAGTAAAAAAAAAAGGAAAAAGAAAAAGGAAGAAGGAAGGAAAGAAAAGGGAGGGGAAAAATGTATACGTGGTATTAAGTGCGGACGACAACGACGCCGATGACGATGACGATAGGAAATCTTCCGCTAGAGTTCTGATGGCAAAAGATTTCGTAAGAATAACACAACAGCAGGACTACTCCTTTCCGTTACGTTATTATCATTGGCAGAGAACTGGAAGAAGGGTTCTTTTTTTTTTGTTCAACGAAATCTTGAGTAATCTTGAATAATGCGATAATGAGGACAGTTTGTCAGCAAATTGTGCGTAAACGAAGTTCTTGTCGGAAAAAATATCAGGATCTCCTTCCACTTCGGAAATCCATCTTTTATTCTTTCTGATAAAAATGGGAGATTCCCCCCTTCATTAATTGAAAACTTGAAGAGTTTTGGTTTTTTTATGAATTCTTTGGAATCATGAAAAAAATTGAACAATTTCTTTAGTTTTTTACCTCTACTATAAATCAATTTGTATAACTGCACAAGTTTTGCTTTACCATACGTAGAGGCTCGTGTTAAAGTTTCTTTTTTAAACGCTAAGATATCAATCATGTCTCATTAAATAAAATATGTAACTTGAGTTTAGAGGGAGGGTTGATTATATGTTAATCTTTAAACCAATTTTGAAAATTTCCTTCCTCAGCTCTTGAATCCCTTGAACATCTTTCGAGTGGGAGGAGTAGCTTCTAAATCTCACTTTAAGGGTTCTCATCAGAGCGATCAGCTGTTCGTATATAGTAGTAGCTGCGGTATAGGTAGTTTAGTCACTCATCCTTACCCTCCTTCTCCTCGCCTTCCTCCTCCTCTTTCTTCTTCCCCACCCAGAGGAGCTTAAGAGCAGTTATCGTCTTACCCAACCAACCCTTACCCACCGATGCAGATATAACTTGCCCCTTTCCCTTGCCCTTTCTCATTTCCAACGACGACGACGTGTAGAGACAGTAAATTAATTACCTCACTCTTCGTCGGTTAATTATTGATGAGTATCATATATATAAGTAGTAAGTGGAGTGTGAACATTTTACGCCATCATAACGAGCCCTTCTCGAACGACCCCCCACTTATTCGAACACTCATTCATTCATCCTCCTTATATCTTGGAAAATTTTTTCCTTTCAGACTTTAATAGTTTCTGCTTTCTCTCCCCGTGAAATTATCCCTGAAATAGATGCCGAAGTGCATCACCCTTCGCTTCTTTTCCTGCAGAGTTATTTTTCCTCCTAGGCATCGATCACGTGGGCACGATGTCAACGAGACTAAAATCAACAATTATTTTGGAAAACCTGCAGGTTTCTGAACCACCAAGGCGTAACTCACAAAGAAACGAAGAAACCAAAATAAGGTTGAATCTTCGAAACTGCGAATCAAATTGGAACCCATATGTATAGTAAAATTCCAAAAATATGTGAAAGATCGGATTTTTCAAGCGTATTTCACCAAAACCGTCGTACGTTTCATCTTTCATAAATATTTCGTTCACTTCTGAAGGATAATACGTATATATACTTGTGGTTTTCACTTTACGTTCAGTTTGCTCAGGCATAATTGAATCTGTTCTCTAAGATACGTTCCGATTTGCAGATCTTTCACTCAAGCAAATGAAAAATTTTCTGTTTCAGTACCTGCCAAAGTGATTTGGGCTGTGGAAGGTGACGATGTTGAATTACCATGTGACGTGACACCACCTCGACCTACGGATTCCGTGAGCATGGTGCTTTGGTTCAAGGATACCGCAGGAATTCCCATATACAGGTGAACTAGCCGGTCTAAAATTCCACTGTACTTAATTTTCATGTGAGAAGCTCGAAGGATACTGACGGGACGATTCTACTTCGATTCGCGAGCTTTGGAATTCCACAGTACGACTACCAGGAATGACATATTTCCAAGTCACGTGCAATCCTTTGAATTCGCGTAAAATTTCCGGACATCTAAAATTTTTAATGAAATCAAAAGCTCGCATTATCTGTTAGAGAATAAAACAAAAAAAAAAAGTAGAAGAGAAAAAATTGCAAAAAAAACGTAGAAAATGTAAATTGGAATTCTCTCGTTGAAATCTCTTCACATATCATACGTGGAGGTAGGAATTTTCGCACCGCATCGACACCAAGTCCAAATACTATATACGTGCTAGAAAACTGGTCCGTAAAATCGGTTGATCTCGGCCAATTTAATCCCTTCAAATTTACTTTGAATGCAGTATTGGCGTGGTATGTGCTACGGTGTTATTCAATGTTGAACGATCGAATTCAGTTTCTGTTGCATAATTATTTGCGTGCGAAACCGACGAGCGGTGCAAGACAAGCTGTATAGTTTTCCTTCGATGCGAAATGTTAATTCCATTATTAATCGCAATCAAAGTATGTCAGGCTTATAAAATTCAATCTAAAATTTACTTTCCTCACTACTGTAAACCATGAAAATCTATTGAGCAGGTAAAGTAGATACAAGAAAAAGAACAAATAGCGTGGAAATTTGTGGACAAAAAGAAAAATTAAAAATTACGGAGATTGCCAAAGATGGGGAAAATTGTACTTATTGTTAGAACATAGGGCAGTATTCGAAGCAGCTGATTGTGAAGTAGTATGTATTATATGCATAAATTATGTACCTATATATTTTATAATGGCCAACACTCATCTGACGAAATTTAAAGTATGCAAACAAACAACTCGTTAGGTAGGGCAAAGGCAAGTGGCGCCCTCTTTCCAGTTACCCTCTATATTTCGCCGCGTTTTGTTTTATTTTTTAATTTTGTTAATTTTTTTTTTTAATAATATTCCCATATTTTCACCGCGCATTTCTCTACACAAGTGTATGTATTTAGGTACACACCTATACACGCGTCCCACATATACTATGTAAGATATTATCTCGGAAGCCGCGCGCGAAAGACTGAACAAACATAAAAGGATAATTATTTCCAGAATTACCTTCAGCACGAAAAATAAATAACCGTGCACGCAGTACACCCCATGCAAAGGACGAGTATACATATATGTATATACATACGTATATTTTTTTACATAGGTATATACCATCTGTACAACAAACCACAGCCGAAAATCGGCAGGGAAGCTTTCGAATTTTTCACCTTTTTCATTTTATTCTCATTTTTCTATACCTTCTGGGCTTTCAAAAGTTTTCAAATTGTAAAAATCGAAGCTATGCCTAACCTAACCTCTTGGATGTTATCAAGTACATTTCGGATATAGATTCGACATTTTTGAAATTTCTACCACTCCAACGTTGATATTCCGGAATTCAAAAAGGCGAATCGAGTTTAGAAGTTCAAACTCCGGTTATATCATCCTTTACGCTTGGATATCTTCTTTTTTCTTCTAATTCTTCCCGATAGTTGGAGAAAAAAAGAATCCATGGAAATGTCTTATTCAGCTTGGCTATAACTTTTCAATTAATAACCACTAATTATATGCAAATCTAATTTCTAGCCGGGGTCAACTTGAACCGAGTAGATATAAGTTTTACTCCGCATAAAGTAGTTGCTTGGATCTGATAGAATCTGAAATTAATCGAGGATCTAGAATTATATACCTATATCTGCAATCAGAAATTCTCTAGAGTTTGAGTAAAGCACCGACTATATGCATTATAGGTATATGTGTAATCTATACTTATATATGGTGCGTTCCATACCAAAACTATGAGCCTGTAAATCCTACAATTTTTCTAATATTTCTGTTCATTTTTGACATTTCTATGTGATGCAGATCTTTTTTTATTTGTCCTCTCGGTAATATCCTGAAAAAATATCAGCAAAAACAATGTCTACAACTTAACTATTTTGGAACTATTTGGATTGAATATTCGGATCCCTCTGAACACGATATTGAGACAACTTCAATAATTTACAGAAAAAGAACAGGGAAAATACCCTATTATTTGTAATACACAAGATTTTCCCTTCAACTAATTGTAAGAGGTTGCTTCAGAGGATCATGGCCATTTCTGCGGAAAAATTCATTTCCACTGTAACGGATTAAACCGATTACTATAATTTCAGTAATCATCATCATCATCATCATCATCATCATCATCATCATCATCATCATCATCATCATCATCTTGTTCTCTTGCCTTTATTCAATCAACTCCACGTGCCACGACTAGTTATAAATTTCTGAGAAACATTATCTACAAATTCCCATGTTGAAGTTGATCCCAACCATTTTGTACAAACTTCTAATTTCGATTCCGGAACCTTAATCGTGAGAAAAAAAAGCTCAGAAAAAAGTTGTTGCCAATTCACGAAATTCAACGACTCGCCATTTCGATGCGAAGACTTAGGACCGATTTCCGGTTACCGTGTGGCCCCGATGAATTCGGTTGATTGGTTCAGAAAGTCTTGAAAATCTAACTAAAATTTTTGAATAGACGCTTTCAGCTTTTCGGGCTTAAGGGTGGCTAATTTTATCGTTCGCGGTGTTGAGCCGAGGGGCCGAAGGGTTTAGGAAGTGGATGTATTTGCCTAAATCAAGGATATCCCGCGTCTCCTCAAGTGATCCCTGAGGAGCGGTTCGCACAGCGATATCCGATACTCGGGTGCCCCTTTTCCCTTTCCCCTTCCCTTTTCCCTCGTCATGGTACTCCTTGCCCCAGTCTCCACACATCCTCTGATAGTGGACCTTCATTAAAGCAATCAGCTTAGTCAACGAGGCTAACCCCGAACCTGCTGCTTGTGCAGGGCTGTACGGTTAGGCGAAACTACATCCGGTGCTTTGCCAAAGTCCCTTGAATATTTAGGGACGGGTTACAAACTAATGAATTGGATGCAAATTGTCGCTAATCCAATTTCAGTTCTACCTGCTATAATCGCTTGTAAGCCGTATGCCATTTAGCTTAAGGAATGAAGGAAGAAAAGATGGAGGTAATTCGCGGGTGCATCAGGGAGAAGCCTGACAACCAATAATCCAAAAGATTGTGCATATTTCCAACGCTCTAAGATTCAAGAGTTCAAAATTTTTCCATCAAATTACCAGCTCCACCTCCAACGTGAGGAAAAAAAAATCAAGAGGTATAATTGAATAGCGTGCTCAGAGGTTGAGGAAAATATAAAACTAAAGTTCAACATTCATACATACTTGTTTCGCTACTGCATTGCTACAGTAAAGACTTCAACTATAGTTTACAATGGCTTAATAATTATATGAATATAATGATAATAATTCGGTGAAATAACTCGTGAGAAACTCGTTTCCGGAATCAACGTGACAAAATTTAACCCCGTGAATTACTTTATACTTCCATTTCAACTCGCCTTAATCTCCAACCGGTTACAGCTGCGAAGACTGAACAGAGAAACTCTGTGGGGTGGAAACTAAAATATTTTTCAAATTGAGAATAAGAGAATTGAGAAAATGAAGAAATGAAAAAATATTGTCTACATTTTTATGGTTAATGATTTTTGTTTTATCATTCTATTATTATATATGGGGTGCATGCATGGATTCAGTTTTGCACATACGTGCTTATACATCTATATGCTACAATACGTATATCAATAAATGTGACATAGTTTCGGTTTCTGCTGCACCGCATCCGGGCCACAAATCTGCTATGACATAATCGAAATCTAGTATGAGTATTTCCATAAAATATCTCCTCATGATTCGCCGAGAGTCGGTTTGAACGAACATCACGTTATATACGAATATAGGTATGTATACGCAAGTTTTGGTTTTGAAATTTAGATTCGGTCGTAGATCATTCGCTCTGTATTTCAGAAGAGGATAGCATAATCTTCTATCTAAAAGTCGAATTAAGGAGGCAAGGAAAACAAAAAAAAAAAAAAGCGCCATTGATTTATATGTAGTAGCTAATGCTGCAGAGCTTTAATTTCATAGAATTTCAAAAAGACCTTTTCGATCGTCGTAGCATTAACGATATTTTGGATTTTCACGGTATCCGCGTACTTTTCTTTAATGTTTTTTTTTTTCATTTTTTCATGTTTTATTTCAAAAATATCATCCTTCGCTTTTTTTTTTTATACTTACAACTTAACGTCAAATTTTTATGGCGTGCTGCAGAGCTTATATAATTTATATACCCTACTTTGAGTGGCAACTCAACAGCCTGCGGAGATTAAAATCCTTGAACGGTAATTGGAACCCGTAGAGAAATAAGTCTGCGGATCTGAGAAAAGAGAGAGAGGAAAAAGAACCAAAAATGAAAGATAGCGAGTGAGTGAGGGGAACTTTTTTGGTCTTGACGACATCGAACTCAAAGTTTTCTGATCCAAGTTTAAAATTCTTTTTCTACAAACTTCCTCTATTTTTTTTTTTTACTTCTTACTATTCGCAAATGCGAATGAAAACAACTAACGCGAACACATTTCGCTGACCATTTCATGTAAACCTAGAAAAATGAAAAATCAAAACGTGACTGAACAAAATTTTGGGAATCATTTTCAACGTCCCATAAAATATTCTACATTGAAAAACTCAGAATTTTGTTGGAAAAATTCTAAAAGAAAAAAAAGAAACAGAATAGTTCCGAATTATACTTATTTTGAATTTTACGGTGTACAGCAGACTTCCGCCCGCCCCACCCCCGCCTCCTACGACCCGATATAGGTATATAGATATATAAATTTAAATTATGTGCCACGCAACTCGCGGTTCGAGGGCCACCCGGTCGGCTTCTGGAAGGATGAGAAGAACGAGGACGATGAGGACGAGGGTCGGGCGTAAAGAAGTGCCGCATAAGCATCGAACCCTCGAAGCAACTTGGGGTGCCGTTCCTCCCATTTCTCCCTTTTTCCCTAGGGAGGTGGCGGCACCCGGCGTATCCGCTTTCAAAAAAAACGGACCTCGATAACTGATAACCCACTTGGTATAGACTTTTCAGGGTACCCGATGCGATGCGATCCCCTTTTCCCGTATAGCGTCCTTATTTTCGAGGTCACTTTGTTGATGCTTTTCGGAAAAGGGTTTGAATTTTCTACAACATCATTCGGAAGCTCAATTTTCTTATACGACTACCGAAATTTGTACGCCTGCGGTGAAAAGTGACGTGAAAAAGTGCAGGTCGCAGGATTGAAAGGGTCGAAAAAGGAAAAGGGATCGACGTTACTGAACACTTTGTACTTTTCGGAAAAGTAGATTTTTCAACGCGGACAATTAATTCGATTGTGTTTTTTGGAAATGGGAATTTTCTCGCATTAATTTCCTCTACGGTTCTTTTCTTTCCTTTTTTTTCTCCTCATTCTTCGAAGGAGAAAGATAATGTTTATTCTAAGAGTATTCGCGGAGAGGGTGGCTACTCCTTCATTGAGGGGTCCTTAAAAAGCTCTTGAATCGGTGCCTTCAGGAGACGTTTGACTGATTTACATGACTCACCTTCGCCCGGTCAGCAACCCACCATCAATTCCTGCAGTTTCTCGGCACGAACATTTGAATCATCGCGCCTTGAAGAAAAAAAGAAGCTTGAATACAATTTTTTTGCTTCAAACGATTTTACAGCTCTTTCCTCCCGCTTTTCATTCAAATTAAAAGCAGCAAGAATTAGATTATTGAAATGCAATTTTCGGTGGGTAGTTTTTAACCTATTGTTAAAGAGGTTTTTTTTTCCAAAAAATAAGGAGAAAGATAAGATAAGATGGAATTAAAGAAAAAACAAAGCTCTCAGATCGCTTGCAGTAATTACGATTTTCAATTTCTTCAACATTGAACGATTTGCAACGACGTAGTCGGTATATAATCGCGAGTGACGAGCATCTGGTGGTATAATATTATAAGTTCCTTTCCTCCGGGTGCAGGTTTTAATTACTTTTCGAAATTCCGCCGGTTGGTTGGCCGAGAAAGAGGGGATAAAAGAGGGGGGGGGGGGGGGGGGGGAGGAGGCCCGTAGTCAACGTTTAAAAAGGAAATAATTATTTCCGGACGTAGTGGCGGCTCGTAGCAATTAAGCATCGGGCTTTGGTAGCGCGACCATTCGAAAAGGGGAAAGTATAGCAGTACGAACTGGTAGGTATATACCTATAAGGTATACGAAGAAAACGAAAACTCGAGGCTTAAACTCGCAGGGCGCTTTTACCCTTTGTCAAAAGCGAGGCATTGATAATCGCTTTCCACGATAGTCAACGTTATGGGCGACACGGCGCGTCGTCACGTTAACTGCCAATTAAACCAGCTAAAAGCGTTGCTACAATAGCTTTTACTCCATAGTGCGAAGGTTTATTAAATCCAGTATGATAACCATTTTTTAGGGAATTTTTTTTTATCGTTTTTTTACGGTAAAATTATCATTTAAACTTGGTATAAAAAATTTCTTCATTTTTTCCCTGTTTTCCTCTCATTTTCAGTTTAGACGCGAGGGGCGGTGTTCTGAATAAATCGGTTCACGCAGCCCTGGTTAATGACTCGGGGAAAAAAAGCTTCTTCCTTGTCGGTGATGGGCACCATAGAGCGAGGTTGAAAATCACAAATGTCACCTTCAACGATCAGGGGGTCTTTCGATGCAGAGTCGACTTCGCGAATAGCCCCACAAGGAATTTCAGGGTCAATCTCACCCTCGTTGGTAAGCTCATTTTGTACCGTAGAAAAGAAAGGGGGAACAAAAATAAACGAATAAATAAACGGTAATGATTTTTAGAAAGCTAATTTTTCTATCATTCCAGAACAGCCAACCAAACCGGTCATCTACGACGCTCAAGGTCGCGAGGTCACCGGCGTTGGAGGTCCGTTTCTCGAAGGGTACGATCTCTTCCTCTCATGTCAAGTGGCCGGAGGTAAGTTGCACGGTGAAGTTGGAAAACCCTATTCGTTATATCCCTCCAGGTCCTCCCCCTCCCCCCCCCCCCTCTGCCCCGCACGTCGTTCCCAAAAAAATGAATTCAGGGATTCTAAATCATTCGCTCCCTGATCTATAACTCAGCCTGACCGCGACGTCCGGCAGTCTGGTTCTAAAAATATCAGTGGTAAATTTTCTCACGAATAATAAACGCGTCCTGTACCGAAAGGTTCGTGGGTGGAATTTGAACCTTATTTACCCTTGGGATCGTGCGGCGTTACCCAGGGAATCGGATAGAAACGAACTTGAACAGGGGGGGAAGCGTTGGCTTTCGCGGCAATGACCCGTGGAGCAAATAGCACTCGATCAGTGAATTTTCAGGATGGTCCAAGTTCTCGTTTGTTTTATTATACGCGCCATACGTATTATACATACGTACGCGTATGCGATGTAGTGTAGAGGTAGGTATGTACCTCGTTGGGCAGGGAGAAATACGCGCTTTTCGACCGGACAAAGACGGATTAGCATAGGAATTAGTTCGGACCGTTCGTCGATGGAATCGTTCAGTTAATACCTGAAAAGCAGGATGTGGTGCCAAAGGGAGTCCTGGTACAAAGCGATGGCATCCTGGCGTTAAATAACCTCCCCAGATGTACCGACCTGCCGGGATACTTCATTTGAAACTTGGTACAGGCGTCTGGAACAATCGAACGGCTCGAAGAGAGGAGGTGAAGGCTGATGGTACAGTACATATTATTCTAGCAACCACGCTATCTAGGTAGAGGCGTCCCGCAGGACCTCTGGACTCGAGATATATACGTATAGTACATTTTCAAATAACCTATCCCACAGAAACGGGATCGACCTCTTTGACCTGGACAAAGACAAAACTGAAACTACGTCTACACTGTTGCTCTAGAATTTCGATTATAAATATATTTCCTGCCAAAGGAAGATTGGAACTCCTGAGGGCAATTTACGGTGACTACATGTAACATACGAGTTGTACAGAAGCTTGCGATTACCGAAGAAAAACGATAGAAAAAAAAAAAAAAAAAAAAAAAAAAAAAGATAAGGTAATGCCGGTGGAAAAAGACGGTGATTACTTTTTCCCCATCCTAGAAGTACTTCACATTCCTCTTCTCTGCTCCCAGTTTTTCTCTGTCTCTTTGTCTCTCTCTCTCTCTCTGCCGTGGTTGCGCGAAATAAGGTGAGGGAAGGGTGTCCGCAAAGTCGATTCCGGTTGTGGGACTAGCTTTCAGAAATTCAGTTACGACTTCAACTGATGGAATCACACGCAGCGTATTTTGGCGACCAATCCAATGCCGAGAGGATGTAGCTGAGACTCACTTCCGTAGTTAGTTTCCCCTTGTTTTCCTGATAAAAATTTTCCTCACAGACTAATCCGGAAATGTTCGGGAACTCGTGATGTCGTTAAGGCGTTCACCAAACTAATTGAAAATACCAGGTAAAACGTTCACATAATTATTTTTATCATTCCAGGTAAACCAAAACCAACGGTAACTTGGTGGAGAGATGGTCAATTATTAGACGGAGTTGTCGACTCTCCAGTGATCCATGGAGTACCTGGAAAATTCACGGTCAACCAATTGTTCGTTGGAATTGTTACCAGGGCTTTATGGGGGGCGAAACTTGAGTGCAGAGCGCAGGCTGGTCCGCTGGGAAAACCCGTCGTCCGGGAAGTCCCCTTGGATATTTATTGTGAGTTTATCTTCATTTCCCCCCCCCCCCCCCTCCCTCTTTTCATCCGTATAACCTGGAAAATATTTTTAGAACGAATCAAAAAAACTGATAAAAATTATTATTCTCATGAAAATTATTTCGTAAGGTTCTCTTTTCTATTTGCCAATTAAAGTCAGGCTTTCTTTGCATGATTGGTTCGAGTAGCGAGGATTTTAATTGTCGAATGAACAGACAATGTTGAATGAGTTCGAGTACGAATAGGAGGGTATCCATTTAATCCTTACTTTCGTGAGTTCGTATACCGCAAAAATTTCATGTTCTGATATTCTGAGCCCCCTTATATCTCCGTTATGTATACTTCAGGACAACAAATTAGGCCACGAGTTAATTAAAATTAGATCCAAATACAGTCATACCGTATTCACCGGCGGCAACTTCTTCCCTACATTTTCTCTCTCTCTCTTTTTCTTCTCTTCCTTCTAACCTGAAAGTTGAGATTTTCATAGAATGGTTTGTTCACATTTACAAGTATTTTACGAGGCCTAAAGGGATCTATATACCCTCCTCACTCTGTGAGGTGATGTGAAAACCAGTTTTACCTTCTTCAACATCAAAACCGGCAAATAAACTTTATTGTTCGCTGCAAACGTCGTTTCATTAATTCGCGAATACCAATTCGAGTATTTACAGAACCTTGAAAAAAAAAGAAGAAATTATCAGAGCCAGTGATTGCAATACCGCAAATAAAAATTATTTATTTGTACATTTTAAATTCGCGATTCGAGGTGACGTAAATTCAATCTTACTTCGTCGATGGGCGAGGTCTGGAAAAAAAAAATCAATATAAAAGGGACCTTAACTCAGGAATATTTCATTTCTGGCGAAGGTATTTCCAAGAAGTGTCGCCAAGTTGAATACATACTCGAAATAGTGCATATGGCGTAGTAGTTCAAGCCACGTGGTTTACGATATTCTTAGCCACCCAACTCACGTGGCAATAATAATTCATTTAGCCGAAGTTCCTGCCCAAAAAGAAATCCCCAAAAACTCCCGTCAGCTTTGTGTCGCACAAAAGTAGGAAAAAAAGAAGACCAAAAGAGAAAGAAAAAAAGATCGCATCCTTAGAACTTAGAGCTTTTGCTTTGATACAACTTTCGATCGTGCAGATTTTTCACACACCCATCACATGATATTTCCGATGATCGATTGTTTTCAGATGCAGGACGGGTTTTTATTTATTTTTTTTATTATTATTTTCGTAAAGAGTTCATGGATAAAGGCGTTTTCCACTCGAGGGAAATACGCAATCTTGCAGTCCAGAGTTACGTGGTATTATAGTAAAGGGGAGGAGATTAATCACTAGGGATAAAACGCGATGGTGCAGCAGCAGCAGCTTACGGCGTGTAAAGCAATACGCCCGCGATTCTCTTTACGATCACCGAGTTGAGATAAAAAAAACCAAGAACAAATAAATATGTATCTGAGTCTGAGCACCTCCCGAGCTTTTTTTCACGATTATATTAAACATTCGTATCCGTCGAATCAATCGTTTCACATAATCCACTGTTTTTTCTACACACATCGAAAAAAGAAGCAAAAAATTGAAAAGAAACAAAAAAACAGAAAAAAAATATGGCTGGATATTAAAGAGCATATCCAAGCCGGTGGATAGAGAACGAGCTCGAGAGAGAAAGGGAAACCCTTGGGAAATATAACTTACGGAGGCTACGCCGACCTAAACTGGAACACATACTGAAAATACCATTATGGCTTAGGACGGGACCGTTAGATCTGAAGGGACAGAGGCCCCACGTGCGGGAACGGCAGGGATGAATAAACGTCTAATTTTTTATTTTTCGTTTCGCATTTTTTTATTTGATTTCATTTCGCGTTGCAGGGGAACAACTGCCGTGTTGGTTTATTTTTTTTTTTTTTTTCTAGAAATAAATAACGAGTGATGTTGAGATATTGTGTCATTTGGACTTGATTGATTAACTCCTGAAAATGAGGGGTAAAATGTTTTTTAATTGGTAAACTTTGTGTCGGGACGATCCTATATTGTAGATTATTATTGTCTCGTTAGTGCTTAGAGGCGAAAAGCGAGAAACAGAATTGTACAGTTGCATTATTAATAACAAAAATAATAATAATAATAATAACAACAATAATAATAATTGCCTTCGACTTGTCATCGTCGTTTGTGCTTTTTAGTCGAAGAAAATTTAATAGTTGTTGCGAACAAAATGGGAGTGTGCAGATTTATACATATAATACATAATAAAAGTTTTTACACAGTATAGATGCGATCGAACTTGACAGGAATAGAAGATACAATTATTTTTATGGATCACCAGGCTCTCTTTGATAGACAGAAAACATTTTTCCTCCAACGAGAGCTCTTGATGGCCATAAGATCAATCATTTGATTCATCGAATTGTTTTATACGCTCCGTCGTCGTTTATCCCGTCGGTAGTTTCGTTGTAAGTCGAACAATCGAAAGAATAAAAAAAAAAAAAAATTGAATCGGTATTCCTCATATCACTTTTTCTTTCAATATCCTACCTGGTTTGAGAGTAACTTAATAGTGTGGTACCTATGTGATAAGATTTGTAATGTGGAAGTTTTAACGGAACCGTTTAGTTTGCACAAATGGTATTCTTATAACACGGGCGTTAATTATTGTAAAAGAATGGCAGCTATTCGGACGGCCGTCATCGACCAATTAAAATCTACTTAAAAACTCGTCGCTCCCCATTAAACTTTGGAAACTCTTGAAATACGCTAAAGAACGTTGAAATTACCGGTTTCAAGGTATATAACAATGTCAGCTGATAACGACGTAACTGTTTTCCATAGATCTGAAAATCTAACTCTTTAAAACATCAAAAATTGTCAGAATTCTTGACTGTACATTCGAGGGGCAACATTTTCAGATTTAACAAATCTGGCTCGATTTTGGTAAAGAAATATTTTGACGGTCTAGTCATAACATTCGTCTTTCTAATTCTTCTTATTCAAAAGAGAATATATATATTTATTTTTTACATAGGACTTGACGACTTATTTTTCTCTTATTTTGCAACGTAGTACGTGAGAAAAAATTTTAACACCCTGTAGTTGAATATCCGTACAGAATATTTCCTGGAAATATAAGTAGGTGCGAAGCGCGAGCTCTGGTAGCTGGAATTATATTCCCACGGCGCCAATGAGGTTCGGATTCGCCAATTTACGGCCGATTGCGGTAGAAATAACTGTTTTAGGGGTTGTAAATCCCTTCGACCGATTAACGGGTGTCTACGTAACGCGATGTGAATTAACCCCCTGCCTTCTTCTCTCACCCGCACCCCGTAGCCACCAACCCCGCTCCTATCGAGATCCTCTGTATACGAAAACCTCGAGACACGAGCACGACGTGGTATGTTGGCGCGTCGAATTATCCGTTTGAGACGCGAACGGAATCGCAGATCGTACAATAATTTATACGTCCGTATAATATATATATATATATATACGAAAACGTTCACCAAATAAAATCGGTCTTCTTCCATATCATATATATAAAACGGGGGTGAGTTGATTTGATTTCTCGGATAAATTCTACCAGTTTCGCTTTCTTCTCCTGATTTCTCTTTATTTATTTCTGAGTCTATGTGGTTGCAATTTTCTCAGGATTTTTATCAATCTCTACCGAAAATGTGTTGACGACGGATTATTAATCGATTAACTAGTAGAAGATATATCAACCCCGTAGCTCTTTCAACGGGTACGTTTCATATGCGAATTTTGATGAACACAGAACGATCAAACAGCTATATCTATATAATATTATCTGTAGGATCAATGGATACCATTTTCAAAAGCATGATTCGAATGTCCGCCACAGCTGGCTGAACTAAAAATAAGCTGGATGAAATAATCATTCGTCGGATATTGAACACAACAAATCTAGGGATCGATTTTCTTTTTTCTCTTTTGGTTTGTTTGTTCGTCTCTTTTGTTTTCGTGATACTGTAACGATACTAGATTTATAATTTGAAAAAATAAAATGAATTTCAAACTCAACAGAAAAATAAATGAATTCTAGTGAAGCCTGCTGTGGTAAAGATCGTCCTTGATACGGAAGTGATCTACGCGGGTCGTCCTGTGGGTGCGAGGTGTGAAACTTGGGGTAGTTCACCGGCAGCTAGGATCATTTGGACGTTGGATGGAAATACTATTCGAGATCCTTCGATCGCGTCAACGCAGAGAAGTAACTCAACGGTGAGCAAATTGGCGCTAGTTGTCGGCCGTGAAGATGACACCAAGGAGATTTTGTGCCGTGCTGAAAATCCAAGATTTCCTGGAGGCGTACTCGAAGCGAAGAAGGTCCTCAGAGTATCGTGTGAGTTTAGAAACAGAAGAGATATTTTTATGATTATATTTGTATTTGTGTCAGTTTTACAGCTGAAAGCACGAAAGCCTTTGAAAAATACTGTTCAATGAGAATATCGACAGGATTCAGATCCCGTAATAGCGGTGATGATGATCGTAACGACGATAGTTTCAACTAGAGACTCATCATAAGTTTGAATTGAATTTCGAACACGCGGTAGTAAAGCGAGGATCAAATTGCCAGTGTTTTTGTCTAACGGGACTGCAGGGGACAACATTGGGTAACGCCTTTTTCTAAGAAAAAGGAGATTGTGGACTGTAGCTGCCATGCCATCACCGGAAAACGATGCTGAGCTCCTCGTTGCTTACAAACTGCACTTCCGATTGTCCGTTCCAATCTCTGGCAGTCTGCTCTGCCCCAGTTTCTCCACGTTATTCCTTTTTCTTTGAAAATATATGGAAATCTTTGTAATTTTATCAGATTTCTATGTAGAGAAATATTTCCTTGAAATTGTTCTTGGCATGAAAAGTCAAAGAATTCGTTTTGTCAAATGGTTCAACCATTAGAAATTTGAAATTTGAAATAAGCACGATGAGTCGTTTTCTAGCTAGAATCCAAACGGATCGTGACCTGCAACTCGAATTTTCCTACTCCTGAGGGGAATCAGAGGATGACAACGACGTGCATGAGCTTCTCAGTCCAGAGTACCATTCGCCATTATACCAAGTGCGAATCTGAATCGAATCCACTCCTCGTACTAAGGAATGCAGGAGTTCTTCGATCCATATAAACTTACTCGGGAAAATATCCTCTTTCTATTTTTCTCAAGGATGAAATCAAAGCCAGATTTGATTACCCTTCAATAACGTACATCCACATGGATCCTGATACCTCCTTTTCTCCGTTCCTACCATCCTTCGGGCAGCACATATCATCCCTCAGATGCGCTCGGCGCATAGTGCAATGCCGTGTCACCGGCAACACCTCCATAAATTGGTTACAACTTCCGTAACCACGACTAGCTGGAGCTTTCATGAATTCGGGATGCTACTATCCGTCACTATATTCTAGATAGAGCTGTGCGCGTCTAACTCTTCGTATCTTGCACGTCAGCCAATTACATGTTGAACAGTCTGCAGTTTATTCGTTCAACAATTCAGTGGATCGAACTAAAAGTCCCTTTGATCATCGGGTTGGAAAGCTCATCGTCAGCTTGCGGTTGGAAATTGTAACAAGCAGTTGGAGTAAGAGTTGAAAAAAAAGAATTCCGTTCTTTTTCTGCCAGTTGAGGGATTCTTACATTTCATCTGGTTATATATGCCATTCATCCAATATTCAATGATAGACAGCGTAACGTATTCTCTCATAAATTGGCTTCGAAGGTTGAGTATAATTCTTCAGAGTCGGATGACAAAGAATATAATTTTCCAAGAACCGATTCCCCGATCTCGTTACTTTGTCAAATTAGTAGCAGCATGGTAGTATCTCACGAAGGAATGAAGGAAAAGAAAGATGAACATTTGCAGCTGTTGGATTCACTTTCGAGTAAAATGGGAGAAATTTAAAGACAAGACAACGTCAACTCGAGTTGACTCATTCATACGATGTCTACTGTCCATTCTTTACCCCGGTTGTTGTGGGTGTTGAATCGACAGGACGATGAGTCGATGAAGAAAGGTGCCATGCGAGATAACCGGGAAAACCAACATTGCTAAAGTTCAGTTAGGGTGGAAGTAAAAAGTGAACGTCGTACCAGAAGTGAAGTGCTAGGGAGTTCGGTTGATATCCATCGGGTTGTATCCCTCGAGTTTGGCTTCATCCCCAGCTGCTATTTGCTTAATACCATCTGTCTGGATGATGCAGAATAGGGAGGAGCGGTGGAATTGGAATAAGAGACACGTTGAAAGACGGGAGTTACAAAATTTCCTCTAAGTATCAGCGTATTCGAACGGTGTATAAAAAAAAAAAAAGAAAAAAACGTGTTGGGGCAAAGATGAAAAAGGGGACGACTCTTCTCCTTATATTTCATCCCTCCTCTCCCTATTCGATATTGATTTGCGTTATCGTCACTTTTCACGGTTACACAGTTGTTTTGTTTGGTCTTAATTTGTTTCTAGCTGATCCTTTACCAGATTCTTTAGCCGGAGAGGTTGAACAAACGAGAAAACGAGAATCGTGCTTGTGAAAATTTCTTGAAAAAGTTTTTCACATCCTTTGCCAACCTTCATCCTACGTTATTAGCAGGTCAGATCCGTTGGACTTGTAAACCGTCACGAAAACATGGGTTGAAACGTCTGACATGACGTCGGTCCTCGTTCATTCTCAGTTCTAAGAACTCTCCAGCTTTTCCTAAAACGACGCTCGACGGTCTAGATTCCTTATTCCAAAGGCTTAGTTCGTTAGCGCTGAATGTCGCCGAAAGCCAAAGTCAATCTACTTTACTGGGCGCATGGCTCGACTGCGAGAATAGTAACCGTAAACGTTTATGGTTATACAGCTTTCCTATGTCTGAACTTAAATGCAGGACGAGGCAGAAAACGACGTTAAAAAACAATTACTTATGGATACTCTTCATCGATATTAAAAATTAAAAGTTGTCGTTTTCTCTTGTTTCATTAAAACCTCCGTACAATGGAAATTAATTTGCCATTTCCGGTTCGAAATTAACTCAAACAATTCGTGTGGATAAAATCAACGTAGCAAGGTAGTATTTGAGTGAAGGTAATTTTAGGCGCTTTCGTCGTTACTTCAAAATGGACAGATTCATTATTACATAATTCAAGAAGCCTAATGTAACACAAATTGAACAGAGTCATCAGACCAGGACTGAATTACATATTTATTGAAGATAAACAAATTATCTTACAATTTTCATGAAATTGATGAGATTTAAGTAACGCAAGGATAATTTGGAAATGCATTCACGTTCTTCGTCGCAATGACAACGTTATGGAAAAGAACAAATCTGTACATGTATTTGTATCAGCAATAAAAATGGCAACATAATTTTGGCGCCACTTAACAGCCTGCACATGAGGTTTTTGGATCAATTACAAGTTGAATGTGATAGAATAACGTGGACTGCTGGGGTGCAATAAACTCTTGTAGTTTAGCAGGGTGGATTTGGGGTGGTTGACGCGGTAGGTAACAAAAAAGTTTACGTTGTTTCCTGGCACCACTTTGCCAGGATATGACGTCACTCAACGGCGCGCGAGTGTTCGCGATGAAACTCTCCCACCCTGTTCGAAAACCCTAGCAGCACAGCACGGAACAGAGTAAGGGAGATAGAAAAAGAGTGAGAGAGAGGGAAGAAATTGAGAGCCCAGCTTGCTCAGGGCTTCATTTCACTTTCTGTTACAGACGCGCCTGTCGTTTCGGCCCAGATCGCCAAAGGCTACGACCTCGAAACTTTGAGAGAAGGTGACGACCTCAAGCTTGTATGTGAGGTGGACAGCAACCCACCACCCGAAACCATCACATGGTACCATGATGTAAGTATATTCATGGCTTCTTTGACTTTCTTCGTTAGTTTGTCTTTCGAAATAATATAAGACGAAACTTTTTTTTCATCTCATTAATTTTTCCGCGATGATTCTGAAATAAGTTTTTTGTGTATCTTCGATTCTAAAGGTGAATGAAAGGGTTGAAAAAGAGAAGAAAACAAAAAAGTAAATCGGACGCACTTTGTAGGTATAGACGTTTTCGCCCGAGGGTGCGATGATGAAGTACTCTCAGGAGTACACACCGTGTTTACTTCTTATTCTTATGGAGGTCTGTAAACCTTTCAGTGGACCTTCAGTTTTATTGTACAGTTGAAGATGAAGATATAGATATATCTGGGTATACGGAGTAGTGGGTATTCGACTTGGCGTCGCGACGCCGAGGAGTAGAAGAAGTAGAAGAAGAAAAAGGAGAATAGGAAGAAGAAGGAAAAAAGTAAAAGAACGAGAAAATCGAAAGTCAGAAGGCGATTCGGGTGGCTCTGGTAACAGTCGTACCCATATATATACATATAGGTATAATACGTAACAGCTACGTCGTACTATACGTGAATATCGCGAAGCAGTACAAATGGAGCCTCTGAGATATTGAATTCAAGGCGAGAGACGTCTCCAGCAGAGTTAAGATCAAGTAGCTCTACCTTCTGCAGCTCCACTTTATGGCTGATGTACTTCTCTCTACTGTGCAATACCAAGCAGAGTAGCGCAGTAACTGCACCAGAAGCAGAAAGAGAAGCTTCAAAAGTATATAGCCGAGAAACGGAACGTTGTTTCTCAAGATCAAAAGGGCCCAGCTAGATGACGCTACTTCCGACTTCCGGGTAACGCTCCAAGAAGTAGAATAAGAAGAAGAAGAAGAAGAGGAAGGAGAATGAAGAAACAAAAAAAAGATGGCGGAGCGTCACGAGAAGCATACAGTCTATTGTGTAAAAACTAACCAATACACACCGGAAGTTTATACCAGAGGGTTGCAGTAGGACTTTGCGGATATATAATTCATAGGAAAAATAGTACATGTATATATACTATACATAAATATATAGTTAGTTTTACTACTATCCGGTAGTTGTTCAAATGGGGGGGAAAGAGGGGGGGTGACCGAGGGTTGCGGCTGTTTTATAAATATGTATGCGCTCGGTACGAAGAGCGCATTAGCGAGAGTAACTCTTCTTTTAAGAAATGCAAAAACTTACGGACGCGGAACGTAAGTCCATATACCTATACACGTACCTGTCTTTGCAGTCTGGAAAATATCGCGGAGTTCCACCACTTCTTATTTACTCTATTTTTACATACATACATATATACATATGCATATACATATAGATGTATTTATATATGTGTGTTATTTTTTCTAGTTCTCTTTTATTCATTTTTTTATAACTTTACATTTATTTTTCATCCTTGGCATTGCTAGAATTTTTTATTTTATTTATTTAATTTTTTTTTTTTTCATTTTTTAAGCGAGACTACCACATATGGACAGAAATAAATAGAAATGGCTGTCGTTCGGAGATAAAAAGCGAAGAAAGAAGGAAAGAGAAAAGTGATGTAAAAAAAAATTTTGACCCCAATGCTGAAACTAGGCCTCAGTTAATTCGTCGAATTAAGTCGACAGTCGTTAGCTTATCCCCCAGGCGATAAATTAGCTAAGAAGCTGCTGCCACTGCTACTTCACAGCTCCTTAAATTAGCGCGAAACTTAAACCCATCAACGCGTAATTCACGGACATTAATTAACGATCGTTAAATATTATATAGATATTCATACGCAAATATGAGACAGATATATTCAAAGCTAAAATAATTCCCTTCAGGGGTTGGAAAATTGGTAGAAAAAAATAAAGGCGTAACATATACGTCTACGGGGTGAAAAAACGTCTTGGAAAGTGATCCAGAATTAAAAGTTCATGCAAATGTAAATTGGAAAGAAAAAGAAAAAAGGAAAAATGAAAGAACAATACAATTCCACTGAACTCATCGTTTTGTCTGCACAATGTCGAATATTGTTTAGATCTGGAGAACAAATCGAAATAATAAAATTTAAATTTATAAGACATCTTCAATCATTGCCGATCGTTGTAAAAATGTAAGGAAGACAAAATGGTGAAAAAAATGAATCGAAAAAAAAATGAAAAGAGAAGAACGTTGAAAATGTGGAATAGTTATTGGGGTTGAATGAAGCAGGGATGGAAATCGAAGCAGAGAATCCTAGAAGCGAATAGCGATCGAGAAAATATAAGCGCTGTCTGTCCGACTGGTTAATGTTGAGGTTGGGTTGGGTTGTGTACAAAGGATGGAAAATATGCGAGTTCGCGTAGACTGCGAGGCGATGTTCACAAAATCACGAGCGCAACGCCCTGCAACTCACCACCCGCGAAGAATCAGGCTCAAGGGGAGAGCAGTTACTGCGAATGAAAATTCATTGGAACTCGTCAGAAATAACAAAATTATTCAATTCCAGAAGTCACAAGAATCGGAAGTCGAACAGCGCAACCAAAGTCTGTAGAAATACACAGCTAGGCAACTTCTATATTTATATATTTACAATTTATATGTATATATAATTTATACCGTTTCGAATAAGCCATTTTATTTTTATTTCCTTACACACATGTATTTTTTCTATCATTTCCTGGGTGGGTTAAAAATTCACTTGAAAACAATCTGATGTAACACCGAGAAGAAAAAACTATACAGGACGATTAATATCGAATTTCTGAAAGAAACGAAAAACCACTCGACTAACATCATTTCGGAATTTCAGTCAGATACACAGACTCGTGTGGTATCTCGACAACAATTTTTATTTTTTTGTTTCTCTATTTCTCCAAAAGTGATTGGGTCTTTTTCTTGAGGCAAGTCGCATTTCCTTATCCCATAGGATATCTAGGTAAATATATATAATACAAATGTACGTGTATATATATGTACATTTTGTGACTGTATATAGTTATATATATCCCATGGGAAATTGTTGCGCTCGTATATACGCGGATCGCCAAAACGAGGCCCGAGACCACACCGAGAAAAGAAGACCAGAAAGAAAGAAAGAAGAAAATAAAATAACTTCCAACCTACGTGAATTGTTAAGAAAGTCCCCCCGAGTGGGAGCACAAACGTTATAAACAGTGCCATTTTTTTTATTTGAAAAATTTAGAATTATAACCGAGGGGGTAACCGCTTGTGAAATACTTGGGACAGTCAATTTTGAAATGCTATGAAATACCAGTGAAATGCTCATGAAATGGTATGAAATAGTGCAAAATAGTTGTGAAATGTGAAATGCTTGGGACACCTATACATCGAGTGATTACCCCCTCGATTATAACTCTGCGGATCATGTATATGGGGTATTCCACGCGAAACCGACACGCCCGTGAACTTTGACCTCTTCGATTTGACTTATTATTTTTTCCTACGTAATACGACCAAAAAAAACTTACACGTATCTCGTACTCTTTCGATTCTACTCTTGGTTTCAAGAATACAGAATTTTGAAATTTTCACTTTTTCTTCTTCAGCAATATTTCACTAACCGTTAGCTCGAAAATTATCGGTCCTATCGTCAGAAAGTGTCAAAAAAAATTTATTAAAAATTGAATGGCCTTTTTGAGGGTTATTTTTTCAAAAATTTTCAGTCATCCCGAACCCGTTTTTTATGCGAATAAATATCAAAAATCCGCTTTTCCACAAAAAACCCGTTCTCGATTAATTTGAAAAAAAATCACAAAAATACCTTGAAAACAAACCAAAATTTTGAGACCAAAACGAAGATGGTTTGACGTTTAGTTCAGAAGTTACAGTCATTTGAAGATCAGGATCCGCCGAAACTTGGCCAAAAGAAATGTCGAGTAAACAAGGGAAACAACTTTCGTTAGTTTCTTGTGGAAAGTAGAATTTTACTTTCGTCACTAGTGTGCAAAGGTGAAAAATGCTTTACTTTACTTTCGTCACTGGTGTGGAAAGTGAAGTTTTACTTTCGTCACTAGTGTGGAAAGTTAAGTTTTACTTTCGTCACTAATGTGGAAAGCTAAAAAATGCTTTACTTTACTTTCGTTACTAGTGTGGAAAAGTATCTTCCCTCAGTAGTTCCAGGTAAAATCTATTTCCGTACTTTATTACCAAAAAGATAGTTAGGGAAGGAAAGGAAAATTAATTTTTGCCCTAGGGAGGTAATATTATCTGATTAATGAAGTCCACGCGAAAAATGAGCAATTTCCTATTCACTTTACATGCGAGAAAAAGCGCCGATTTCATGCAGGTGTTGAAAAAAGTATCTCACCGTCTCTCCAAATGACCCTTGGATCTCCCTTGTTTACTCGACATTCCTTTAACCAAGTTTCGGCGGATCCAGATCTTCAAATGACTGTAACTTCTGAAATAAACGTCAAACCATCTTCGTTTTGGTCTCAAAATTCTTGTCTGTTCTCAAGGTATTTTTGTGATTTTTTCAAATTAATCGAGAGCGGGTTTTTTGTAGAAAAACGGATTTTTTATATTTATTCGCATGAAAAAACGGGTTCGGGATGACTGAAATTTTTTTAAAAAATAACTCCCAAAAAGGCCATTCAATTTTCAATAAATTTTTTTCGATACTTTCTGACGATAGGACCGATAATTTTCGAGCTAACGGTTGGTGAAATATTGCTGAAGAAGAAAAACTGAAAATTTTAAAATTCTGTATTCTTGAAACCAAGAGTAAAATCGAAAGAGTACGAGATACGTGTAAGTTTTTTTTGGTCGTATTACGTAGGAAAAAATAACAAGTCAAATCGAAGAGGTCAAAGTTCACGGGCGTGTCGGTTTCGCGTGGAATACCCCATATAACTCTTACGAAACGTTCTTCTTTTTCCTGTTTTCTCTATTATATGTGTTTTCTTGCCAAAATTCATATTGTATCCAACACCTTATTCATTCTCGATGTGGTTAGTTGAAACTTTGTTTTTTTTATTTGTTTTTTCCTTTTTTTTTTTGTTTTTTTTTTTTTCATTTTTATCGTGAATGTTTGTAACACATAAAACTTCACCCGCGTGTAGTACAGATACGAAGAGGGTGAAATGTTTAAAAAATTGCTTGTTTCTGGCCGATCCATTGCTCTTGTAACAAAAAATAAGAGAAAAAACACAGCAATGATATAGAAACAGAGGGTGATTTTCGTTGCTTTGAGAATCACCCCCCTTAATTGTTGGCGAAAAAGCGAGGGCATGGGCAAGTCAAGTTTGAATTCCACGAGCAATCAAATGAGACGATGTAACCATTACTTTTATCAGCTGGGTCTGTATAGTCGAATGCAGATATATTACGAGCTCTTCGATTCGATCAGGCGGTTGTTCCGAAATTCCTAAAACTCACCCTTTGCTATTGGAATATTTATGTGCATCGTATCACGATTGAAATACTCGAAATGAAGGTGGGAGCGGGTGGTATCCACGTCAAGGGTGGAGGAAACAAAGAGAGAAGAGAGAGAGAAAGAGGAAAAAATAACACAAAAAGAGAGAGGAAAAACGTGACTGATATTATCCCTGGTATTCGGATCGCACTTATCTCCTGTTTTGTATACATGTATAATATAATATAAGCTAAAACAACCCTCCCGTCAAATGATCCTCGACTTACACTCGAATTTTGAGAGGTATTTTTTTTTTTTTTTCTTCCTTTATTTTTCGAACTCACAAATTATTCGGGAGCAAACATCTCGCAGATAAGAAAACGTTCGTGACTAAAGAATAAAAAGCCAGAGATTATTACGGATTCTCAGAATTTTTTAAAAGTCGTTTCCGAAAGTATTCCTCTTTCTTTTTTGTCATAAATTTTATAAAATTCAACAGACTCGAACAATTGTCTCTCAATTATTTGCCAGCCCGCATTATAATAATTATTATCAAATTTAAACAATCGATCAGTCCTCAATTATTTTCGTATTAAATTATCCAATAACGTAATTGTCCTGTGGTGGCTTGTGGAATTTCAGCCTCTTTTTTCTATCCTTATTCTATTTTCTGTTGTAACATATTTGTCCTGTTGTTTAATTCTGTCGTACGAGATGTGTCTGTATGTGAAATTAAAACGTGGGAATTTGCGTTGAATCTGTGGTTCGCGGTAGATCGTTTCAAAATTGAAAGATTGAAATAAACTTTACGCCAACGAGATCCTGAAACGCGCTCTTTGACCATATTGTGAGCGAGGTTGATTTAACTTCTTCTTTCCTTCTCTTCCTCTATGAGTTCTGATTTCGAATGCTGCACGGACAGGTATTATACACATATATGTATGAAGATAATTCCACCACGATTGCAAAGCTTTTTTCCATCCTTTTTCCTTTCTCTCTCTTTTTGTTTGTGTAATTATCACTTTCTCCGCTTCTATTATACTAAGAGAAAAAAGTTCTATTCATCCCATCATCAGCGGAAAAACGAGCAAATGGGCAGCAAAAAATATAGAGAAAGAAAGACGTCGTAGCATTTTCAGTTTCACACAAATCGATGTTCGAATCGCTGACTGAAATTCGCAAATAATTTTGCGAGTGAAGGTATCAGACTGGTCTCGAAAATGTCAAAAATAGTAAAAAAAAAAAACAAAAAAACTTGAAGTGAGGAAAAGTAAAGTATGTCAAAGTACCTACGCGTGTGTATCAGATATCTATGTAGTATACATATATGTATGTACATTTGGTGAAGTTTATAAATCAGGTTAAAAAGTTGAGATTTCTTCCCGCATAATGCTGTTTGGTACGTCGAAAGTTTTACCACCGCGCAACACAGATAGCTGCAGATTGGTGTCTGCACCAAGATAGGTTGGGTTAGGTGCTATATATTTATGTACATATAAATATATATATATATAATCTGTGTACAGATATGTATGTATGAAGAGGAGCTTTCCACATTAGACTTAAAGCTTTAGAAACTGGCGCTGCTTCTCCTTCTCCTTCTGCCTCTGCTTCTGCTTTTGCTTCTGCCGGTGTTCTTGGTTTCGCGAAAACATGAGGCGAGGTATTTATGTAAAGTAATATGCATATAAATATGTATGTGAGAAAAAAGAGGGGATGGAAAAAGAAAAAAGAAAAAAAAGGAGATGAGGAGAACGAACAATAACGAGGGCGTAGCGCTATTGAGGATATGGGCTAGACGGGCGAAATCTCCTGACTTTGGTATGCAAAAGTAAACGGATAATTCTTACGTTTTGGCTTATTTCGTAACGTCCTCGTTGTAACCTGGTTGCCGCGAAGCATCTGGTGGACCACGTCGCCTCTTTCACCTCTAGCGAATTTTCTCCTGATCGTCCTCCTCCTCCTTCTACTTTAAAGAACATGCCGCTGCCGCGCGTCCTCTACCAGTACCATCCTCTACTCGCCCCTCAGGAAACCTTCTTTCCAACCCCCCCGACGACGCGGCTTCGCGATAATACGCTCATCAGCATAATCGGGCAATCTGTTTTACTCAACTTTTAACGAGACGAACTCCAATTTCGCCCTGAGCGCTCGATTTGTCAAACAAACTTAAAAGGTTCGAGAAAAATTTTGACTCAACGTTCGCTAAAAGTCTAAATCGTGCTTTTGTCTAAGGTTTCTTTCACTTCTTCTTCTACCTCTTATCTTTTTATTAGAATTCGTCTTCATCCAATTCTCAGATGGACGAGAAAGTCACGCATCTATAAGAAAAATTAATTCTCTAAAATAACGTTTTCATAAGAAATTTGATATTTTTGAAACCTCAATGCGGTTATTATTTTTCTACGTTTTTGGGAAAGCATTTTATAGGGATATTTTTCTTCCTATTCTTCGCTATCACTCGTCATCCTCATACACGATTTCTGCTTAATGACAATCTACGTACCTACTATACTTTTTTGTTTTTACCATTTGACCCAGTAAGGATTTTTTCTCCGCCGAGACGCTACACCCTACGATTTTTTCCCTTGTTTCTTTCGTTCCACATATTCATTCTTCCGTTTTATGCTTAAAAAGTATTTGTTTTAATGTGGTTGTACATACCACGATTCGTACATACAATACGGGGACCGAGTGAGACTTTGGGGAGAAAAAGAAAAAATTAAAACAAACATGACGATATACCGAGAAAGAAGTTCATATTCTTATTCTCCCGAGGAAGTGAAGTAGCGCGCAAATTTACAATACGACTGAGAAACTCATCACATATCCTCGGTTTCGTTTCGATATTTTTGCTCCTATTTTTTTTAGATTGTTATTGAAAATTCGTGTCACTGATTTTTAACCGAACTCTAATACCGACAGAAATTCGCGCGATCGCATCGATTCCGTGATCAAATTTTCGGGAGAGAAAAAAAATTTGTCGAACGAAACAATGTGAAAAATCAAATTCTTCGCTCCTTTTTTTGTGTAATGTGTATATCTTATCGCATTAGTCATGCGATGCAAGTTCCATCTGTTAACGCAACTCCGTATTATAGCATGACTAACGTATTATGGCATGTACATCATAGAGCTTTCGAATATAAGCTCTATACATATGCCATCTACCTGCCGTTAATTTAGTCTCGCCACACCACACGCGAGAACCACCACCACGATCGGTTGAAATATGTTCTCTAATGGTACGGTTCGCCGATTCTGATCCAGCACCACCACCGTCAGCTAACACTACCGAGCGCCCCTTTTACCCGCGTATATATCCAAATTGCGCGGGGTTATAGGAGGTGGAGGTGGAGGAGCAGGAGGAAGAGGAGGAGGAAACGAAAACCACCGGGTAGCTCTAATCGGTTCACTCCACTTTGTCCTGCAATAGCTACTGCTATATACATATCCACCGCTTTTGCAATATACACGCTCTGCACGCGTGTACTAAATTGCAAGACCTTTGACACGCCCGCCGATTTAGAACAGCGTATAATAAATATAAATAGTATACAGCCGTATTTTGATCCTGATTTTTTCTCTCCTCTTTTCTCTTTCATAACCTACATTTATTCACTTATATGCTTTTTTTCTGTCTTATCACGAGACGAGAAATGGACCAAAATTGGGGGGTCACTGAGGAGGGGGAAGGTGTCGTCTCGTTATTGTTATTGGGGTGAAACACCCTTAATTTTACAAAAGCGCGCCAAAAGCACCAGCACCGGCCTCATGGCAGTACCACTCAAAAGTGGTGCTTGTACGAGCTGTTTGTACGCTTTCAAAAAACACCTAGGTATTATGTACGCGTATCGTATGTATGTACATATCTATATCTATGTATATATATTTGTACAGATGTATATACCTATATACGTTCCTAAAAATATTTTTTTGTCCGAGGTTTGCGCCGTAGGAACCTTCTCTTCTCACTTTTTCCCCCCTCACTTCGGCTGGCACAGCTTTTTGAAAAGCAGAAAAACACTTCCGGCTTCCATCCGGTGACTTTCCGGAGAATTAAAAGCCCCCTACTCTCAGCTGGATGCTGGGCTGCAGCGTCGCGTCCTCCAACGTCCCTTTTTTTATTTTGCGCTTCTTTTTTTTCCAGCAGGGGCTGCTAGAACCTCACGGTGAACACTTCAAGGCCGTTTCTTTCTCCCACTTATTCATTGCACACTTTCTATCCCTGTATACATTATACAGGTAGATGTAAATTCTGTTGTCTAAAACAAAGCAATTTAGTACCAGTTGATGGGATTCTTCTTAAAGTAGTGTAACGTATACTGCAATCTGTTCATCTTGAACGACGATTCTAATCACGAGAGCGAACGGAAGACAAGTGATTTCTTGTTCATTGTTCTACCGATCGAATCGGAAAAAAGATTTATCGAAGTCTTCGGGAATTTCTGTTCTCTGCGGGACGTTCCGGTTCAGTTTTCTCGCCTTGGTCAGCTCGGACCGATTTCGATGAATTTGAAATTCATCCATTTCGGTATCCAAAAAAATTATGTCATTTCGGATCGAATAATTCGAAAGAAGTCAGTGATCGTGTTTTGGAAAATATGTAGACTTTTTTTCTTCAAATTCCTTCCTTTTCCCCCTATACCTGAGCACGTCGTTCTTCCGGTATTTAGTCGATAAGATGTAACAATCTAGACGTATTATTTTTAGCATGCTTGGCGTGTCAACTTACAGTTAGGAGACGACGATCATTACAACGACTACCCTGAAAAAGACCTTCAACGTCTTTATTAGCGCGGAGCAACCATCTGCGATAGGAACCCTTATATTCAAAGCTTAGTTGATTGCGAGAGAATTGGTTATATAAGTTCAAAGAAACGCCATAATCACCATATACATATATACACTGGAACAGCGTACGTACGTTTAAATTTTCTACGTACACATATATAATACATATATACATAAAATATTGTACATATTTTTTTAATGCGCGGATTAAATTGCCGCCTTGGGCTTCAGGTTAGCTCAACTTATAACTCTACCCTATGTACGTGACTATATACATTACATGCTATGTATGTGAAAAACATGAAGCGAAAACGTATCAGGTTACCGACTAGGTACAGGTATACATAACTATACATCTTTATACCTACTTTACATAGGTAGGATAAGAACTTAATTGAAAGGCAGGTGCTCGTACAAGAGGTTGGTTGATCAGCTGAAGATGGAAATTAATTTTTAATTGACTTCTACTAACATTGAATTTTTTTTTCATAATATTTTACATCTCGCAAACTCCTGATTACAAACTTTTTGTACTTTAATTTTTTGCCCAGAAAATTTTTATCTGTTCCGCTTTTACCGTTCGTTTTTTGTTTGTTTTTTTTTTGTGCGGATGAGTGCCCCAGTTTTATTGAAGAGAGGAAAATTTTCGAGCATTTCATTCGGTATTAAATACAAATTTTTACGATCAAATGTGCTTCTGCGAATGCAGACTGCATACATGAGGTTATATGTAATCGTGCCTCTGAAATTATAACAGCGAGCTTCGCAGGGTTTTTATTCACGTTTATTGACATTTAAGGCTCTACCTCCGTTTCAGGAAGCCCTGATAGAACACAACGTTACCGGAGGCACACTGGTAGCTTCGAAAACTCTGACGCTGAGGTCTCTCACATTGGCACATTCTGGGGAATACGTTTGCGTCGCAGCTAATGCAGTTGGTGAAGCCAGAAGTCAACCTGTTCTCATACATATGAAATGTAAGCTCATTATTCAACACTTGCCACATTTGAAAATCCTCAATCTCTTTTTTTTTCTTCCTACAAGATCCAACACTTCGTTCCAAAAACACAAGATTCCCTCGTATTAACGATCACTTATTTTCTACTTCTTTTTGCCATTCTCTCATTGCCTAGTCACGATCAAATACCTACCGATTTTTGTTGAACATCTTTCTTCTCCACAACTCACTGGAGAAAAAACTAAACGACAAATTTTATCATTTTTTTCAAGATGCCCCACGTTGTAGAGAAGGTTCCGAGTCCCGAGAAGTCAGTGCTTTGCGTGACGAACCCCTTTCCTTGGTTTGCGAAGTCGAAGCTGTTCCTGGAGACGCGGTCCGTTTTTCCTGGACGTACAACGGAACGGTTGGAGACGTTTTGCCATTGCCGTCAACGAGGGCACGAAACGAAGGATTGACAAGCACTTTGGAATACGTCGTTGCTGGGGAAACCGATTTTGGAACACTCGCATGTTGGGCGTCGAACAACGTCGGTAGGCAGAAAACACCGTGCGTTTTTCACGTCATACCTGCGAGTGAGTATTTTTTAAAAGCCTCGCCAGAATTTTGGACGGTGTGAATTTTGTTTTTCTTTTCTTCGAAGGAATTCGAACGTAATCATGCGTGAGTTTAGAGTTATGGCCATTTGAGGATCTCCCCTGATTTTGAGAAAGGGAATTTCGAGCGATGTAACCGAGGGCGAAAGTTCTGTAATGTTTCTGAAGAAAGATAATACGCGTATTCGAGTATTAAGGGAGGCGAGGGCCATCCAGGAGTCGATATTCTCGATTTCGTAACTCAGTTAAAGGAGGAAGAAGGTTTATCTCTGTGAGAAGTTAGCTGAGAACGAAAACCCACGCCGCAGCAGCACATCAACTCTTACGAATAGATCACGGATCGTTTGGTTCTCGAAATATCAGAAGCAATAGTGAACGCCGTTTCGTATTATCTGTCTAACAGTTCAGCCGGGACTTTACACCGAAGAGAAACTCACCCCATCTCAGAAAACCCTGTCTTCTCCCTATTTTCTCGTTTCGATCTCGCCACCCACCAGCGTACGACGGCGTCCCGACGCTCGAAATCGATGCACGCGGCATCTGTTTCGATGCATCACTGTTCAAAAATTTAGTATGATGGGATCTGGAACCTCAGATAAAATCAAAAATACGGATAAAAACGTTCGTACAAAAACTTTTCATTTCTAAGATCACTTTAAGATCCGTACCCTTTAATTTTCATGAAGTAGAGAGCACCGAGGAAGAAAATGTTCGAAAATTCGCAGCTATATCCTTTCGCCTTTTCTTCATCTCCTTCTTCTTGTTCTCGTTCTTCATCTTCTGCTCGCGTAGCGTCTGACAGTTTCTCTGCACAGTCAGTGGATTCATTATTAAAACAACGTTCGAAGTAACGCGACGGCGGAGACGACGTCCTTGGAAAATCTACCCAATTGCAATTTTACGTAGACAGCTTAAAAACAGTTCTAGCTCTCGGTGTGAATTCGTGCGAAATCGAGGTTATATCTGTTTAACGATTATTAAAACTGGGCTCTCACTTTCCCAAGTTCAAAATACGCATATATATCCGCAATATCATTGCAGATACGAGAGGAAAATCGAAACGTATACACGGAAATAATTTCCTTCAATTTATGCCCTTGATAACAACATCCTCATCTCCCCAACCCATTCCCAATTCTTCTGCCGATTTTGGAAAAATGTGAATATCAAAAAAAAAATCGATTCATAATTTCTACCATGAATCAGCGAACTTTTACTATACTACCGAGTACACGTCCTATGGGCAAGAAAATAGAGTACGGTATAGGAAATAGTTTGTGATGAATAGACAATAGCGCAGACCGTTATAAAACTGTATGATACAGTCTACCGGTTCTATTTCAGTCAGCGAGAGTCAAATCCGCGATATGTATCGTCCATAAAAATTGTTTCCAGTAGAATAAACAGCAGCACGGAGCTTAAGAGCGGGTAGGGTGAAGTTAAAAAAAAAAGTCGAAAAAAATAAAGAACCATAATAAGAAGTCAAAAGTAAAAAGAGAAAAAAAAAGAACGAAGTAGAAAAAATAGAGAGAAGTTTCAGTTAAAAATCCCGAATCTCCGAATCTGTCGTTACTATTCATGGGCCTTCGTCTCCCATCGTTTGTCGCTGTGTATATCCTCGTTTTCGCAGTGTAGGTATAATACAGCTACGGATATTTTTCGTACCAGCGATGAAAACCCCCGGAACGCCCTGCCTTCTTCGGTCACGGCAATAACCCACAATGCCATCCAACTACGAAACGCTACGGGAATCAGAGACCTGGAAAAACTCGCGTCCCGAATTCCGGAACACAAGGGGGACGCTGTTCTTCGGATAAAAAATAAAAATAAATAAATAAATAAGAAATAAGATAACTGAAACAGAAAAATTTCTGACCCCTTTTTCATTCTTATTCCTTTACGTCGTGCCATTCACCG
Source organism: Athalia cordata (assembly GCA_963932425.1). Taxonomy (NCBI): domain Eukaryota; kingdom Metazoa; phylum Arthropoda; class Insecta; order Hymenoptera; family Athaliidae; genus Athalia; species Athalia cordata. Next base: position 27,785,621 of record OZ010626.1, on the reverse strand, counting down.
GTCGACAAAAGATTTTTGAACCAATTTTTTGCCTAAAAATTGACCGAGAGATTCGAAAATCGATTTTATAGGATTTCGTCAGCTTCGAAAAGTATGGTATGGTAAACTAATTTTCTCAAGTCTGAAAAGTTGGAATGCTTTTTTCGCGCCACGGAAGAAAAAAATTGAGAAGCAGTTTTGCCTCAAAGGATATCCGAAGCAATTATTATTTCGGACATAGTTTTACACGAATGAAAATGTTGGCAATAATTCGAGACGGTTTTCCTTCTTTTTTTTTTTCAGAAAAACCGCAACCACCCTTAGACTGTTCCCTGCGAAACGAGTCCTCGGCATTAGAAGTGAATTGTATCCCTGGATCAGACGGTGGTTTGCCGCAATATTTCCTGTTGGAAGTACGAGGAGTTTCGGGATTGTCGTCGGGTCTTCATACCCCCCAAAACGACCAAGGAGTTGCGGGAGAAGCGCCGCCGATATTCGAGGCGAGAAATCCTCGGCCAATTTTCCAGTTGGATAGGTTGGAGCCTGGTTTTGAGTACACCATGTTTGTTTACGCTGTTAACAATAAGGGAAGAAGCGATCCGGTGCTCCTTGAAAATGTTCGGGTCGCAGCTGGGCCTGTAGATAAAACAAAAAAATTCGGAATTTCCATCGAGGGATTAACGAATGTTATTGCTCCTAACGCGCAGTCGTACAGCGTGGTTCTGGTCTCGGCGCTGGTAGGTAAGTATTTTTTGGAGTACTCATTTTTCTCTTCTAACTTTTCCCTTCAAAGTGACGTATCAAAGCGCTCATATATCGGGCGGGGGATAAAGATATTGCGTGGAATATAAGGGAACCTACGGAAAACCAGGAGAAGGCGGATCTGGGAATCCCGACTTCCAGCTTCGGAAAAAAGCGACAGAAAGACAAACGCGAAAGGAAGAAGAGAACGATCGGGGTCTTGTATAATTCATAAACCACCGCGTCGTCGTCGTCTTTATCGACTGCAAAATGAATCTTGAAAATATTTTCAGAGCCAATCATCCCACGCTTGATTTATCCGGGAAAGGACTTTTCATTCCTTTTTTGATTTTTGTATACAAATTATCCGAGTGCATCGCGTGAAATTAATTTTTAAGAATATAGAAAAACAAACAACAAATTCAGTTTTTATATTCCAGTCAACTGATTTCGAAAATTATAAATTATTGGCTCTGAATAAACTTCATTTCGAACGGATAAACTCCGACGATAATTCCTATGTTGGCAATAAATTCGTTCATGTGCGGGTAAATTTCCGAACAGCTATACATATTCGTAGCTTTCGGTTGAATTCGCGTGATAAAAAACTAACGTAATCGAAAACTATTTAATTCTTTTTTTTTTTCTCCAATAGTTATTGGGTGGTCCATTAAAATCTATCGGATTATATCGCAATGTGTGGATATGAGAACACATAATTTTAGTTCTAACAATTTTCACCCCACCAAATTACTCGTAATATTGGAAAACATTTCGGTCATTCTATTTTCATGGGGTGCAGAGAAAAAAGTATATTTACTGCTATTGAAATGACCTACAATTCACAGAATTTTTTAACCTTTTCGGTATCACATAAAAACTCAAAAGTTTCATATGCTCACAATTCTACTATTTTTTTTTGTTTTGTTTCTTCTATTTCACAGCTGGCGTGGCGCTGATATTGATCGGTATCGGCATAATGATCGGGCTAGCGATATGCAGAAGAAGAAATTCCACACCCTTAACTTCAGGCCCAGACGATTTTACCACTCCGACTTATGTCCCTGCTCAAAGGATCGAACCAAGGGCAAAATACTCCTCAGACAGGCGGAGGTCGCAAAGAACGAGTCTTTTTTTTGAAGAAAGCAGGCATGGTGAGTTTTCGTAAATTATTTTTGATGGAAGTTGAACGTCAAAATTTTCAACTCTAAAGTTTATCACACTCTTATAATATATATACTTGCAACGTGCTTGCCAAAAACCATTGGATCCATGAATGACCTCAAGTTTGAAAATCGTCTGAACAAGTTTTTAACTTCGTAAGTTAGGAAACTGAGATAGTTTAAAACATTCTAAGCTATTCAATTATTTTTGCGCTAGACGAATTTCAAGGATATGTATTCCGACTTTCATAAGTTGTGAAAATGGTATGGTTTTTTTTTTAATCTTTGTTCCAGTATGTCTTAAGAAGCTCACCCTGTGGTTAGCCTGTTTAGCATTTTTAGTTTTTTTTTTTGTTGTTTCATTTTTTGCCATCCATCATATCACCTGCAGACCACAGTAGCCGTTTGAAATCGCGTGACAATCTTCCGCACTTCCTTTTTCGTTTTCATACACATTTTATAATCCCGGGGACAAAGAATCTTAACAAGACTCTAGGCAACGGGCCAACAACCAACAGGGTCTTCCATAAGAAAAGAGGATATTATGGAAGCGTTTGGAATTTCGATAAAGCAAAAGAAAAAAAAAGAGGTAAAAAAGTAAGAGAAAAAAGAGAGGACGTATAAAATACAGCAAAACAACAAGAATAACGTAGAAAACGAATAGCCTTTCATCTTTATACCAAATTCTCATTTTTCACCCGTTTTTAAAGTACAATATAATATGCCTAATCCCTCCCCTTAATACCAAAGGGTTCTCTAAAAGGCGGTGTTCACGTTATCGTTATATACCTCTTACCTTCTGTACGCGGGGGTGAAATGTTGAACGTTGAACGCGACCACGAGAACATAGGGGTAACATTATTAAGTTCCGTAGTCACGACGTCGCCGGCGTCGCCGGCGTGCCGTGTGAATCTTGCAGTAAGGGGGCTGAATAAGGTGAGAGGAATAGGCGAGTTATAAGGGTGCGATAGTATAAGGTGGGCGTGGAAGACCTGTTCAGAAGCAAGCACCCGCACGACGTATCTCAACATCTGCAGTGGCAAGGTGTTAGAATTATGACTTGGCCAACTTCTTGTATGCCTCTCTAGATTGTGTCTCCAAGATTAGGGTCTTGGAATACATTGTTTCTGTGCTCTTCAAGCTAAAATTAAGGAATCAAGGGAAACCGAAACGCGACGCGAAAACCCCTCGGCTTCACCTTTATCAGGAAGTAGAAATTTCACCTTTCACCTTAGCACGATATCTCCCTGGGGACCGATAAAGGCGTGGCTTGAATCGACTCAGGCCCAAAAAACGTGTGACCTAATCAGTCCTGCCTCGTGGGGGCGGTGCCGGGATCAGAAATCGGCCGCGGACCCCCAACACCAGCGAAAAATTGCTCTGTACTGTACACGAGATTTTGATTGCTACTACGATATATTACATTCCCAGTATGAACTGGAACGGGAATAAAAGAATCTAACAAAAGAGCGAAATCACAAGTGCCGTGCATATCGGGTGTGCAGAACTAAAAATCAAGAATCAGCATGGATGTAATTTGACGTTCTTTGTGCGACCAGAATTCTGACGTTATTGTAATTTCCGAGATTGGTGGTAATTGTTGGTGCAGTAGCAGGGAAAATTATATGAACGTGAATCGTGACGGAATTGAGAATCAAGAATCACGTGACTACAACTTGGATTTATTGTGGATAGCGTGCGCTTATGAAACGTGACGTATAGAGTCAGAACAAGGCAATGCTTGGAGAACGGAATTATCGCTATTTTCTCTATATGGAGAGACGTACTCGTCGATGTATTCTAGCAATTGTACACAATTACAAATTTTACAGTCGGCTACATTTTCAAGATGATAATCGAGTCAAAAACTCACGTTACAACCCATAAAATTTTGCATTGCCAGATGTAAAGCCGGTAATAATTACAACTGTCAAATCATCTGACTCTTCTGATCTCAAATAACTTGACTTTTTTTGTTCCCGTGTTATGACTGAATGCGTTGGTTTCGAAAATTGTTTCAGTAATGAAGATATAATATTTCTTAGCGTAAAAAAAAAATTGTACAAGTTTTTTTTTTTTTAGGATTATTAAAAATCAGTTTTTTCTGTTTCAGAACCTGACTTGCTGCAACGAGTCGAGTTGGATCTTCATGACTAACTAATTGATTCGTCATTACCAAATTTTGTACAGTCTTTAAAGAAAAAAAAAGTACCTAAACTATCTGATTATACAGAAGTCGTATTTCATAGACTAGAATTAAGTTGAAGATATTTTTTATTTTAACGATACCCGTACAGCTGACGCTCAGAAGATAAAAAAAAACAACATATCTTCGCTGAACATTCGTTGCTTGTAATCTGCAAGTTTTAATAATTATTGTGTACCAATAATTATGTAACGTAATGTATAATTGAAACAGCGACTCGATCTTTACTTCCGGATAAAAAAGAACAAATCAAAACCAGTTTTTATTTGCTCGCTCTTGGTGTAAATTGCGACCAATAAAATAAACTCGGCGAGGAAGTATCTGTAATTTAATTGAAAAAAAAAAGATTACACAATTAATGAAGTTTCATTGATTAGGATTTGTACATATACATATATATTGTAGGAACGTAAAACTTCATTAGATTAATTAAGTCTCAATTAATATATGAGAATTATATAAGGATATTTCCGGTAATTATATACGTCTATCGTAAATAAGGCGTAATTGTGGGCTGATAAAATATAGATCGGAATTGATCGAGCGAATAACTGATAATTGAGGTAAATTTAATCAACGGTAAAATCAATTTTCCAGAAAATCAAAATAGCAAATAAACAGTAACATTTATTATTACTATTACCACATAGATTTAACGCACAAATTTGTACATAATTCCAACGCTGTAGAATATACATTATACATATACGATACATTAATATTTCCGTAACAATTAATTAGAACGCCATTACGTATAATGTTTATTAATAATTGAGTAGGTGTAGTCGGTTTATAATTCAATTCGCAGGGATAATCGGAAGGCAAAGTAAAAAAATTAATCACGCAGAGCTGGTTCAAATTCTATTTTCACAAATCAATTTGTACGTATTATACGTAATAAGTATAACAGTACGTATGGCAGGATTTATGCACAAAATCGAAAACCATTGATAAGGTAAAAACCGAAAAATGTGTTGTATTACTAGCATGTAATTAGAAGGAAAAATAAATATTAAATTTATATTACTATAAGGCAAAAATGGTGAAGTTTTTCAAAGTTTCCTTACGAAATTTGATTTTTGCTATTTCGTTTTCTTCGTACGAATATTCCAGCGATGTGATACATAATTTTTTCATTTGCGGAATGTAATACGTAACTTCGTCCTCAGATGAAATGTTTGGAATTTAATTAATCAATCAACAATACAACCCTCTACACATAATTTCCTGTTTCGGGTACTGCTAAATTAATTACTCATTCATACGTATTCCCGTTTTCCTGAAACCGGACGGGTACCTAAAAATGAGGTAAGTCCATAACAACATTTACATAGTGTGTGTTCCCTCAATTTTCTCTCTCTATTTCGAGCATTCTTTTTTTTACCTTCGCCTCGGTAATTGTCCTCAATTAATTTACAGTCCATTACCCCTTTCTCTGTCACATCCAAATTTAAAAACACGCATTTATAACTGACGGCGTCGCTTGAATTACTTTCGAAATTCGCCGTTTCCATGGCGACGAGTTTCCTCTTCAAAGTTGCGCACGCGTCTAAATTAACGTGGTGGGGAGTCGGGGCCTGACGGTGATAAGGATCAGGCAAATACTAGAGCCGAACAGTGGTCCTCATTCACTCCATCGATACGATCCACAGGAATTGCCGTGATTCGTCTTATTACTCGTCACCGTGAGTATTATCATATTACCGCATCACATGAACGCTATGATGATTCGAATCATAATTAGTCAACATTCCCGGGAGCATTCTCCTCGTTACCCCTGAAAATAATGTGGCGTATAATCCACATTATTTACTAGTGTCATCATCGACCTATTATATAATCAACGTTCAGCAGGTTTATCACTCGATTTCCTAGAACAATGCAAAAATCGATATCACAACTAATAATCTATCCAACGGGAGTTTTCTCCCAAGGGATATCCTAGACTCTCTTGTCTAGTCAATTCGTGTATCATATACCGTATATATTCTTTATATTCGTACGACGAAGTTTTTGTTTTTTTTCTTTATTTTTCTATTTTTCTTTTTGTTCTTATTGGAACGTTATTTCGGCTTTCGATCGAGGGTAAAAAGGGAGAAAAATATAGAAACCGGAGCTAGCTACCTAGTTTTCTGGATAGAAACTCCAGGAAAAAGGGGAGTTCGGGGTGGGTATAAGGTAGCTGCTTCTTTGATTAAACCCGGACGAATAACTGTGCCACCGAGTACCAACGACAAAAGGAAGATAGACGACGATAGACGCAAGATATAGCTGATCGAGTCGACCTCGTAATATCGGTGACAGTCTTCCTACTTCTTCGCCACAAATCGAAATAAAAAATATATACATACACCGACGCGACGTACAGAACATTGAGTTGTTCTGGCTTCAATTGTTATCATTATTTTCACTACTGCGTCCTTATAGTCTTGTTTATTTTTTTCACCGAGGTAGTCTTCTGATTCCCCCCCCCCCCCCCCTTTCATTTATGGTTCAAGAATTAACAACGTTTACGATTCTTTTTCCATACATGCGTGGATCGTAGATCGATTTAATTTTCCAAACGACTGATCAGCTCACGGAGAATAACGGGAGAGGAAATCAAGTCGTTTAATCAAAACAGATTTTGAATCAAACCTCTCATGAATGATGTAATTTAAAGTTTTGAAGGGGTTAAAGTTCACCCTATATACTCCTGTACATGCATACATCTCCACACGTATGAACACGTGGGTTTTATGAAGTTTAGTAATTGCAGATTCTCTGATTAGGAGGGATAATTATATCCGCATACGTATACAATTCCGGTGAACTTTCAATTATATAAATCCGTTGCAGTCGCTTCTTTTTTGCTTACTGTACAATGAAAACTGAATGAATGAATGAATAAATAAATAAGTAAATAAAAATAATTCCCATTTTTCTCTGCATCGTTAACAAGCGCGTGTATAAAAATGTTGTAATAAATTTTTAGTCGCTCTATTGAACCTCGGTGACATTATTACAAGCTTTATAAGATGGCGGGGGCGTAACGCCGCAATGTACGGGGTTCGAAGGATCAGGGGTATTATGAAAATTTACGTCGTGTTTAGTAAAAGCCATTGCAACGGTCGATCCGCATACGTTTCCGTATTACGTTTATACGTACAGTATGGGTATACGTGTATGCCGTGTAACTCACGCATTAGATATAGGTTTAATACATATATGTGTGGAAATTGTACGGATGAAAAAGGATTTGTACATCTAGACGACAGTCCAGATACTTTGGATACACAGAAATATCCATACGTATGGCAACGGGGTCATTTTAAAAGTCCCGTATACGGAACGCCTATTGTAGCATATTGAATGGAGATTTGTATTTTATGTATTTGACGGCATATTGCATATAAGTGGATCGATGATGACGACCTGTGTAGTTTTCAACGTGCGGAGAAACATATCGGCGTCGAATGGTCTACTGTGAAAAGTACATATTTACACACACAGGTATGTATATGGGTATGAGCAAATTGCTGTGTAATAAAATTTGAGCAAACTATTGAAATTGGTATCCGAAAATTGAAATTGTTGTCAATTCGGTTTCACTCACCGTCACGATATAAAAACCTATAAATATACTCCACTTGGATATCCACGCGTTATGGTATACGTATATCTATGGCGTATAGATATCGCATTGAGGCTCAAAGTAAGAATACAAGAATGGAAAGAAAAATAACATAAAAGAGAGAAAAAAAAAAAAAAAAAAAAAAAGAAAAGAAGAGAAAAAGGAAGAGGAAAAAGAAGTAAAATACAGTGAAAGATCCGGGTGGAATGCTGTTTGCTCCGACACTTGCCCTGTTTCTTATCAATTCTTCAGGGTAACCTACATACCTAGCTATATGTATACGAAAGGTATACAAGGGAAGTTTTATACCTATAGAGAAATAAAAGAGCGGAAAAGATAAGAAAAGAGATACTGTATATTACGAGGATGGCCCGGTGCGCGTCACAAAATTCGGTTTATTTATCGAGATGTCATATACATATATGTTTATGGTACAACGTTCTCATAGCGATCAACAAAAATATTATATTCCCCAAAAAGTAAGAAAAAAAAGAAACAAATACATAAATAAATATATAAACGAAATGGTCAGCACTTCAAATTATAGATATTTTCTCAACAATGAAACGAAGATAAAATAAGGTGAGTTCTTTTTTTTTTTTTGAAAACATTCATCGACTTCAAGAAGATCTTTCTTCGTTATCTCATAAGAGCTGCAGCAAAACTATGAGGGGCAAATAAATATATGGATTCTGCAGTTCACTATAATAGGTAGTAATTGAAGTGTAAATTCCGAGAATTAAAATCACCCATGCGCGTTATGGGTGTATAAAATGAAAATTCTTTACCGTCTATAGATCTGAATGTATAGGTATGTATGCGTAAGAGTGTAAAAAATTTATGTTATTTTTCTAACGACTCTCGAGTGATTTCACGCGCGCGTTATTTCATTGAATTTTTATTTTATTTCAATCACGTGATCTATTAAGTTTTATTCGCGATCTCGTATGTATTATGTGTACGTACACACAACCACGGTCCATGTACATACATATGTACGTACCTGTATGAATATATTTATGTACGTATGTGTATATCGCGTATATACCTGCATGTATATACCTGTTCGTGAAACTGCAGTTTTATTTTTATGAGAATATCCCCCGCAAAGATTCTTTCCGACCTTATACGATTCTTCGTCTACTGATTTCGCGCGCCATCTTTTTCACACACAAACGACACGTGTGAGAATTCTTTATGAAAAAAAATTATTGCAACATATATGGGGTGGAGAATTTAATTTTTTTTACTATTTCGAAATCGAGCTCGCCATAAAAACAAATCTGATTCAAAAAGAAGTTCCTGAGAGCTTTTAGGACAAATCCTGTAAGTTTGAAAAATAGTCACCAGAGCTATGTTCACCTGTATTAAAAAAAACTAAAAACAAAAATTGCAAGTCAACCATCCAAATCTAAATACCGACGATGAGTAGGGGCACTGCGGGAATGCCTTCGAACGAGAATTCTTGAGACTGCAGAAATATTTCGAGTACCGTTTGAACAATCGTAGAATCTGAGTGGAAAAAACACTCAGGAACTGAATAAGAGTGGTCAAAAAAAAATTCGCGTGGCACGGGAATTTTCTTTTTCTCTCCACGTTTTACGTCAGCGTAATATGAATAGAATCTTCATAGTTTAAAAAATATTACTACTACGATGAGTTGAAATTTTTTCTCTGTGTTTTTGTTTTCCGTGAAAATTCAAGGTGCCGCTAAGGGATTAAAAAGTCTATGAATCGACCTCAAGTCATTTCTCTATGGGTACATATAAAAGTTTCGAAGCGTCGTAGGTAGAGCATACAGGGGTCAAAAGAGCTGTGTCGGTTTTCGAAAGAAACCCCTTCGTATAGAAAAGTTAGAAAAATGCTATTAGGTGTAGCGCTCATGTCTGTGAAGTTTGAAGCGAAGTTTATAAGTGAAGTTTGGCAACGCAGCTGTTAGTTTGGAGCAGCAGCAACGAACTAGGATCAAATAGGAGCCGATAGCATCGCCTAGTCTTCCTTGGCCATTGTGTAACTTGGGTGCTTGAGCATTCTCTGCATAATAGGAAGTGACTGTCCGGGAAACGGAAGCTCGACGGGACAGCTAGCATGGTTTTAGGGTAAAATCTGGTATGGGCAAGATCGGATTAGTTTGTTGGCGAATGATGATACTCGAGGAATAATCTCTCCCGGAGAATTACTGGATAGTGCAAGCGGACCGAACTGTTCAAGAATTATAGGCGAAGAGCTTTGTATCGTGTGGTGGCGGCCGATAACTGTCGTTGACTAGATCCAGCAGCGGTACGAGACGCGAGAGAATATCGGACGAGTAACTTGCACCTGGAAACGATAAATTGCTTTGCTTCAACAACAATTCTGATCATCTTCGCCGTTCTACCGTGTAATGGGAAACTTTGAGCCGCCGACGTTTTTGACCGAAGAAATTCACTCTCATAATCGATTATTCCCATATTTTCACCCCGACATAGCAGACGCCCTTTTCACCCTCCGTAGGGAAACGAAGAAAGAGGAAAAAAAAATAGAAGGAGAATAATGTGATGAGAAAGAGAAATTTTTTTACTCTCATTTCTCCCGCGATATGTTTATATGTTCTGTTATTAGAATCGACCGTTTATGATCGGATCTTTGTACAGAATATTTTGGCCTGAAAAATTTACGGACTTTTCTAAAGACTGCTGAAAATGGAAGGAAAGATTGAGGATATTTCTCGCGAATCACTAGACTCGAATCCGAAATGTTCGGAATAAATTTTTGAATTCTGGTGTTGTTTGAATTCCATAGAAACCCGCAAAACGATTCGCGCGTCGCTAAAACGGGATATGGAGGTGACACACATATCCCTTCCCTGAGCTTGCACAACCCACGGGTGGATTTTCGCTTCAGGGAAATTCTTTAGGGCTCCCAGGATCGGCTTAGGGAAAATAGCAACGAGGGATTTGACCCGTAAGTCAAATTCCTGACGATTACAAGATTTTCATTATTATTATAGCCGGTTTAACATCATCTCGTCGTCGACGTCATATCGTCGTCGCCCAATTCAACAAAATTATGTAAGCTATCAGTATTTCGCCATCTTAGTCTCGCTTTTGTTAGCACAATTATATTCTCGGTCCACAAAAATAAAAATTGTTTCTTTTACGTCCAGATCGTTATAACCAAAATCTCTTTGGACATCCGATGAAAATACATTTCCCTCAAACTTCTCACTCTGCTAGATTGACAATTTCTCTGGTTTTATTATTTCGGACGTCTATAAAATGCGTCTAACTTCTCAGATCGTAAGGCTTTACAAAATTGATTTACAAGATATGAAAGAAAAAAAAGAAAGAAAGAAATCGAACCTATCTCCGGGGGGACTTTGCAATTCCTTCGCCACAATTTTGCGTCAACAAAGACGATTTTATTTTTGATCGATTTATTATTATTCTCCCTGAAAAATCAGAAGAAAAAACAAAATGGCGCAAACTCCGCATTCGAATTTTTTCGATAGTTTTTATTCACACTTTATTTTTTGTATCGACGAGCCAACATGGTTCACTTTATCGATGAATAACATGTTCCCAGGAATTTTCTCTGCATCCCTAGGGATGAACGGATCATACGGGCATTGTATCGCGTGTACACGAAATATACGTACATACGTACATATAAAGCGACTGATTAAATTAAAACGTACGGTGAACTGCATCGGGTGCAGGTAGTTGGACCGTCTAACGATAGATCTAGTCGCGCAATGGTGATTAAAGCGAATGGCATAGCAAAACGTAGATAATGGAAGCCCCGGAGAGAAACGTAGAAAACAGAAGAGAACCGAAGAGTAAGTGAAAGAGAGAGAGAGAGAGAGTGGAAAGGAGGGGAGAGTTGAGTTGGGAGAAGGCAGGCAACAGAATCTAACGAGGTAATTTCTACCTCAGCAAAGCGACCTGTCTACAAATTACACAATTACGGGAACTCCGGAGCGTCCGCGGAGTGAAGGAAAATAGGGGGGAAGGAGAGGGAGGGGAAGGGGGAGGGCTAAAGGCGTCGCGTCCTCTTCCAGTTTCAGGAGCACAATGGGGGTAGAGCGAAACGTTCATCGACGACGCACCGACGACTAAATCTGCACAAAACTACCCAACCAACCTTCCGCAGACACAAAAACACATATACATAGTAAGTTTGTACCTGCTTAGTAGTTATATTTATACATATCGTAGAGCAATTTAATAGATCTGTGCATAAGTATTTTCAACACATATATGGATATGCTATATATATGATGTGTGTATACTGTAATAGACAGTGTTTAAAGTCCGAGCGAAACTCCCCGATGTTTTACGAACGCCCTCTGAGAGAGGGCTCAACGAAAACTGCCGCCCGCGAACCTGCGCCCGGAAAATTTCATCCCCTACTAGTGCGCCGGCGACGCTCGACGCGCGCGGTACTGTCGTCGGGGGGTTGTCAGACGATTTCTGTCTTCTGGAAAATCATTTTTCCTCATTGGATTTACAGATTTCGTAATACATATGATCAGATTATTCGCAAAATGCATGGCAATGAAAAGAAAATCTAACAAATTATGGGGGGGTGGTTTGTCCGGTAAAGCTTCCAAAGCTTACGTCTGAAAGAAAAAGTTACAAACTTTAACTCACTCGATATCCCATCGGTTAGGAATACCCAAATTTTGTGCACCGTTTAAACGAAAGAGCTTATTCCAAAATGAAACAAAAAAGCTCTGGCCAATAATTGCACCTCGGAAAAATCGATATAAATTTCACAACCCTTTTCGAAAAGCACCTTGATCTGCAGTACGTCATTTAAGGATGAATTTCGGAGTTTGCTTCGGCTTGGAATTTTACGATTTGGGACATCTTAAAATTACTCCCACATCACAATAAGTACAGAGCATAAAAAATTTAAAAAAAAAAAACAGACGAGGGAAATTTTGACAAATAAGTCAAGGAGTGAAATATGATAACATACCTTTGTCTGATGCCAAGAAAAAAATAGCTCCGAGAGGGCAGAGAGAAGGATCTCTTTGTACAGAATAAAAGTAAAGAGAAATAGAAATAATAAATAAAATTCTAAAAAAAAAAAACTTGCGAAAAGCGAAATGCTCGAAGCTTTTCACTTGGGTGTCGATGAATAAAAGCACTTTCTAAACTTTTCCAAAAACTAATAAACGAGCGCGCGGAACGAGATGTCGAAACTGATTCAATACGAGTGCGAGATGAAAAACGAACAACAATATAAGAAAGTAAAAACTTCTTCGTAAATTATCGACAGGAAAAAAAAATATAATAATCATTCCGCGTGTTTTAAAAACGTTTTGTTCACAGCTTTTTTTTTCCTTTTTTTTTCCTCTTTTTGAAAAACAAACATTAGGTACAAAAGCTTTCTACAGAGCTTCGTTTGCTGCACATGCAGCTGCGTAATGATTTTTTTTTTTTTTTTTATACAAGTGAAAAATCATAGATCAAACACGAGGGAGTGATATAAGAAGTGTACATTTCTATTTAGTTTTTTACATTTTTAATAATCCTTTTTTCTTACGTGTATAAATTTGCGAAGGAATTGATAAATTCTTCTCCATAATTTTAATGATAGTTAAAAATTTGAACGTAAAACTTTGAAAACTATCGTGCAAGCGTTGCATCTGCAGGGTATTTGCAAATTCAAACGGCAAATAGCTGAGGAATAAAAATTCGCTTATCAAAACGACGTGTCGGGTCGCGACGGGGGATTATGCGATAAAGAATAAAATATAAAAAAAAAGAAATTCTGCAAATTGAAACATGCCGGAAACGGAAAATATAGGGTAAAAAGAGAATTGAAGAGAAAAAAAAAAACAAAAAAAAAAAACGCAAGCTTTTGATGTGAAAGAAAAAACAAAAAGTTTAGTGCGCCTGCGGTACTATCAAAGACTGCTGCAGCTTTTTTTCCACTCTGCACCACCATCCATCGATCGATGAGTAATTAATATTTAATAGTCCCGGCCTCTTGACTGGGATAGAAAAAAAAAAATAAAAAGCAAAAAAAAATTTTAGAAAGAAGAAAAAAAAAATTGAAAAAAAGAAGGAGAAAAAAAGAATTAAATTCTATGCACCTATAACCGAGCCCCAAAGTTTTTAAGTACCTATACATATAATATACCTATAGTTCCCGCGTACTTGTAATAATACATATACATATAAGGTTAAATCTTGTGCACGAGTTGATTTTAATTATAAACGTAAAACGTGAAGGAAGTTTAACCTCGAAAAGAAGAAGACCACCGAGACATGATATATATATTATAAGTACATTTTGCAAACTACTTTAATTATAATTTTTAGTGCCATATACGCAAAAGAGCGCGTTGGTGGTCGGCGCCATTAAAAATACGTTTAATGTCAGGTACCGGATGGTGATCTTTTGGAACTGTAATGTGGCTGCAGCTGGTTTGTGAATTATGATAAGAAATTGTTCGAAAGGAATTTTACGTATATTTTTTTTAATACAGTGAAAAAATATCCAAGTGGAAACGATTAATAACTACAGTGTATGAGTTAGGTAAATAGCAAAAAAACAAGAAAAAAGTGCTAATATAGAACCTTCCACACTTGCTTGAAGAAACCCCCAAATATAAAAAACAAAATTTGTGTAAAATAGATTTTAAAAAGTCAAAACATCGTGTGAAATGAACTAAACAATTGTAAGACAGTAATTTGTGTAATCATGTTTCGCGCCAGTTTAGCAACCTACCTTGTCATTTTGACAGCTCTGACTGCCGGTTCTAAAAAAAAGGGCTTTGACGAAGAGGCATTGAACAACGAATTGGATCGTCCAAGTGAGTACAGGTTTATTTTTCCCTAAAAATTGTGGGAGTAAAAGAAAAAAAAAAAAAAATCTAAATAATTTTCATCCACTTAAATACGTGTCTGGAAGAGCAGGAATTATACGGAATAAATTATCGAGTTAAGAATCTTGCGTTTCGAATACCTAGAAACGTTTTAAGCTCGCTCCGCATCGCATTTGAAAATCTTTATTTCTTCTCTATTTTTCATCGGATATTACGACCCCCATAAATCCAAACGTCTAACGTACCGTATTCGTATACGTAGTACGCGAACTGCAGCCCGCCACCGTAGCTTTTCTGAGAGTAGAAGGAAAGGGTGGAAATTTCAGCTGCACCGTGAGCATTACTAGAAATTAATGTTTACTTAAACAGTATAATTTTTTCCTGAAATGAGAAAAAGCTTTTTCACCGGATTAAAGCCCCATGGAATATAATACGATTTACAAATATTTTTTTCCATCCTACAAAACGTACCGAGGAGAAAAGAGCAAATAATCGCATATCATTTTATTCCGAAATACATACTGCGTTATTAAATATAATTTCATCTCGAAATTTCAACTGCCAAGATTAACGTCTTCGTGCCCCGTATAACTTGAGCAGAAATTAGGAAATTAGGGTTCTCACAGCTGCAGGCAGGCCTCAGGTTTATCGCAAGGGAAAAACAGGGTGACGGGAATAGGGGGTTATGATGGGCGGGAGTCGCGGGGGGTCCCGAAGAAATGAGACTTTCAGCCTTCGAGTGTTTGATGAGGCGAACATATTTCAATTAACGTACCTCACCCTGACTTTGCTGGAACGTTGAACTAATTAAAGGCATGCGAAATATCAACATCACCCTCCCCCCTCTTACTCTCCCTCTTCCACTCGTCCTTTTCCCGCTAATACACGATCCTCCTTTCTGCAGGCTACCCGAAAATGATCGCGTATGCTTAAAATGTTCTATTTGCCTATCGGGTTATTGCGGAGTAGAAATTACTCTATGTAAAGCTAGCGATTCATGTATGCACCAGATGTATATATGTATATGTTTCGGTAGATATCCGCTATACACATGTATGAATATATAGTTCGCGTACGTACGTTATATTATACCGCCGAGCAAGTTTATCCGTCTAACGTCTAACAGGATGCTTTACAAGAACGACGGGACATACTTGTCACGAACAGGCGGTCAAAGGATCGCTTAATTTTGCCCCCTCCGTTTCTCCAATTCCCACCCTCCGACCCCCTTCCACCTACCCTTGCAATCTACGGAAGCTAAAGGAGAACGCGCGCCAACGTCTCAAAGTAAAGATAAAGTAAGATGTTCCACGGTATGAGAAGATGCAGGAGTGGAAAATTTCTGTGAAGTCGCTTTTGACCGTTTAAAAGATTTTCTGTATCAAGATTCTCGTCTACGAAACGTTCACTGTACCTACGCTTCGATTTTGATCTTGCCACGTATTCACTCGTCTTATTCGTTTTCGAGTTTCTCTACACACGGAGTTTCTCAGAAATTTGATACGACCCTTTTTAGGAATGTGATAACATGGACTTTTTTTATTATGTCAATGAAAATTAGTTTTATTGAAAAATTCCTACGATCGTCTTACAACTCGAAAATGAGGGTGGCAGAAAACGAATCCTTTTCCGGGATTTCGGGAAAAATGGAAAAAGATTCGCGTATAAGATCGACAGGCCAGACCTCCTCCGCCCTCCCAAAACTGTGTTCTTTTTTCCTGAAAATAAATCAATATGAACTCGCGATAATGAAAATTTCACGATATATAACGAAAAAGTGCATCAGTTGCACATTCCCGTAGTAATTTTCTTTTTTTTTTTTTGTGGAATAGGGAAGGGGTGGGTTTGTTTTTTTATTTTTATTTTCTCGGAGGATATCGCGGGAACCGCTATATGGTTACGTACACGAAACTGCTTGCCATTCTAAAACTAGCGCATTGAAATGACAGAAGGAAAAGTCGGGGAGTCGGAATAGTTTTCGGAAGTTTTTTAGAGTTCGGTGGCTGTCAATTTGAAACTGCAATTTTTCTTCTTATGCAGTCGAATCGGAAACTCCGAAACTAACTGCAGTGCGGAATGCTGCGCCCAGTTCAATTTCGGTACTATTCTATTATATACATATACCTATAGTATTATACTGCTTTACAAAATAACGGAATATATAAAGTGTAAACACAGTAAAAATGGATAAAGTTGAAAGTAGCTTGTGTCAGCGATTCCTAATGGACAGACACACAAAGCCATGATGCTTTTGAAAAGTACGTCGTTTCACCGAAAAGTATATACAGTATGCAAAGAAATTTTGAAAGTAATCTCGACGGTAGTTTTATTTAATTTTTTTGTTTTCTCTTTTTTTCATTTTTCAACTCAAGATTTTGTACCGTATGTAAATTGTTGTCGGTTATACAGTTGAGGAGGATTATCAAATTTTCATCTCCCGGAATGAAGTGAAATTCATGAGATGTTGTCGGTTGAGAATCACTGATCTAGACACTGGATGGCCGGTGGAGGTTGCGGTTGTATAATCAACGCGCGATGCAAGTAAATGAGAAATTAATTATAGTATGGAAATGGGAATGCTCCTCTCTCTCTCTCTCCCTTTCCATCTCTCTCTCATACACTCTGGACAAAATTCTTGCCAAGATGAGAGATGGAGGGAAGAGAAACACCGGCGAGAATTTCCTATACATCCATTTTCCGGTCATCGTACATCAACATCTTAACGCGAGAGTTACCAGTTACCATTCGGATTTTCTCAACCGCTAAGATCAAGTTATGGAAGTACCCTCAGAGATCCGACTGACTTCACTTTGATGTACGGCGAATCACAGGGCGAACCACTAGGATTCACCGAATGTGCATTTTGACTTGAGATTATCCAAATTCACGCTGCAGAGCGTGCTTAGAAACTGCAGAGAACATGTTTGACTTTCTGATAAGATGATCATGCAGTGTTCTTTGTCGATGTGTATATTTGATAGCCTCCATGGTGATTGGTGGGCTGAAAAAGGGTTTGAGATTGCCAGCTGTGGCCTCGTTTTCGAAGTCTTTCAGACGAGACAATGCATCGTTAGAATGAAATCGAATGAAAAAGTGTACGTCATTAAGAGTGACGTGAAGAAAAACGTTGAGCAGCGAACCTTTTTAATGTAGGTGGGGCGAACAGTGCGAATGGAGGTTCATGTTTTTTGTACGTTTTTTTCACGCGTGGCTCCAGACATCAGATCTCGAAAGTAAAACCGTATAACCATTCATCCGAATATATCGGAATAATTCTCGCGCTGGTTTAACCGATGTCCTAATTTTCATGTTATCACCTTGTGTACCATGAATAAATCGTTTACTGTAGTCGAGATTCTCGGCTGACATTTTACTCGTTTCAGTTGAACTAATGAAAATCTTCGAAGTCTAAACTTCGTAATCCCCTCGAAGGTTCAGAATGTCGTTTAATGAAACAATTCCCATTATGTCCAGAAGGTAGTTTCCGAGCATGAGCGCGTATCTTGAGATTCCCATGTGTCAAGTGAAGTATAGTAGTCCAAAGACAATTCCGGCGCTCTACACTTCAGCGAGTGATTTCGAGGCACATTAAAACCCCTTGATTTTAAATCTTCTATTTAAATTTTCATCGGTAGAATCGCGTATCTTTCGTTTCTTCAATTAGCACCGGCACACTTATATACCCGTATCGAAACTTTGATACACGTTTTCCAATCTGCAGCAGTTTTCGATCGAAATTTACTCTCAACTTTTCAATAGAATGGTCAAACTTAGAAGCTCAAAAGTTAACCTCAAGTGGTAACGAGGCAACTTTAAACCTTCCCCTTAATTGTACTGCAACGTTTCTCTCCGTTGTGTTCGGTGACTCGGTTCTCCACAGCAGAAATCAGATGCCGTTAGGTTAGTGTGTATATATCTATAGTATATCTATGTATGTGTGTAGTGTATACTCACCCCATGTATTTTCCTATCTCGTGTCCTCGAAGGGGGAATTTAATCCCCTTTCCTCCACTAGATAGCTCCTACAGAGTGATCCTGAGGGTATTCACCAAAAGACGAGTTCCCATAAGATCAGTACATTAAAGTGGCAGCCAGCTCATCTCGACTCAGCTGTTATTTAGAACCTCTTCAACCCAAAGCAAACTCGAAATTCCATTCGGTTCACTTCGTTCCGAAATCCATGGCGTGGAAATAACAACCGGTTGGATTATATTTTGTGTTTTAATAATACATGACTCTATTGTAAAATTTACCCGCAAAGAGTCAGTACTTGATATTCTATGAAATAGTATCATTTTCACTGGCCAGCACAGGTGTGCGGTTAACAATCGAGTTTTACCCTTCCATAAAGGACGCTGTTCCACGTTACGCGATACTCTAGGTAATCCTGACGAAATCCTTGGAGCTTTGAAATACAAGGAGGAAAAACTCACGTCTGAAGTTGAAAACTAGAATTTTACAGGTATATAGTTGTACGCCATTTATATCGTTCTTGCTTTGTCTCATGCAGGTTGTGGGAAAATCCTTGAAACACTGGTCGATCATATTTTCAGGATATTGAACTTCGGAACTCAAATGAAAAGGTTCGGATTTAACGACGTGAAAACCAAGTGTGATCAATTTTTCACGAGTGTTCGACTAAAGATTTTAATCACAACTCAGCAGCCTACATATTCGATTACCTTGGTCGACAAATTTCTGTGGGCTTTGTTCGGTTGTCCTCCGAAAACCGGATGGACACCGTTCTGAAATTTTAAAATTCGTTTACTAAATTTGTCGAATTATTTTTGGTCGGGTAATTCATTTATTTCCTTTTTATATGCACAAACGAAATACATTAAATTGAAACGTTCCATTTTGGTAGCGTGCGTTTTGCATCGATAATTCGTGGTTAACATTCCGCTCCGCTTAACTGATAATCAGCAGCGCAATAATTTGCGGTAAAACAACTGCGGTTGCATAACACCGACAGTCTACTAATTTCGCATTATTCTACCCCGATCTCATTACTTTTTTCTTCAAATAGGATTATCGAGAGGGAACAAAAAACGAGAAAGAGCGAAAGAGGGAAGGAGAAGAGGAGAAAAAACAGAGTAAAAAAGAGTCAAACAAATCGAGTGCAATATGCGAATTCTAACTGAAGGGGAAGACGGTCCCGTTTAAAGGAATGATTAAGCGGGAGGAATTTGTTGGACTACTCATTGGTTCGTTTAGTTTCCTTCAGGACTTCGCGGGAGAGGGAAAAGAAAGAGAGCAAAAAAAAAAGAAAAAAAAACGAGGAGAAGGATAAAAAGAGCAGTTAGATATTATGGGAGGGTGAAAAAAGAAGAGAGTCTTCGTCTGCAACGATTGAAACAAATGAGGTATCATTGGAGAGCTTAATCAACGAGTTAGGCTAAGACGCGTCGGGGGGTCGTTTTTCGTATGGGGGGTATGAGAGAACTGGAAGTGCGATAGAGAAAAGCGTCTGAGTGAAAAGCTCGAGAGGGTGCGGAAAAAGGAGAAAAAGGACGAAGGTAAAGCTGAAGTAACGCAGCATATCCGGACGAGAATAAACGCTTGACAGAGAAAAGCACCTCGCGTTGCAGAGGCTTGCCCCATAAAAAAAGGAGCGGGTGTATAACGTTCAAAATTGATGATAGCGTTTTTGGTTGATTAACGACTATATTCCAAGCGGAAAAATAATAAATGTAATTGCCAGATAATAGGCCTTTTGCTTGATCGATTACCACGGGGTTAAAGAAAGAGAAAATAAAAAAAGCAACTCCCGCCGACGTTCCGTCATTTTTATGTATCAAACATGCGTCCACCTACCTTGATATGTAGATTATTTATAAGGGCAAAAAATCTAATTCAATTCTCATCCTCAACAATGTGTCATATAAATATAATCTCACACAATTATGATTAACCAAAATCAATATATATATATGAATTTCGGTATCATCATCAGCATTATTCTTCGGTTACATTCATTTTTATTTATTCCTTTTGATTTTTTTTTTTTTTCACTTCATTTCAAGGGGTTGACATGGTAACACGTGTGGAGAACCTGTACCTAATACGTATAACGTGCGGGATCGCGTGTAATTTTTCTTCGTAACTTGACCCGTAGCTCCTGTCAACGTCCCGTGGGTGACGCGCGGTACCTCTCAAAAACCCCTCGTATAAACGAATTCGATGAACGAATGGACGGAAACGGAAACTGGAACTGGAACGGGAAACGTCGGCTGTAAAATCGGTGTTTGAAATGCTGTAGATTTTTGAGCACCACCTGTATCCCTTTTGCAAGGTACTGTCAGATGTGAAATGTTATTTTTCACACAAGCGTATAACGTTATATTTTATATATTTCTTTGGCAAAAATATTTTTTTGGTAACAAGAAAAAAATAACTTGAATCACAAAACATTGAAGGCTCTGCACGGTTGGGTTTGTCATGGTTGACAATATATTCATTAAAAAAAAAAAAATTCATGCTTCAAATTATGTGTACGAACAATTTCCGTTCCAACCATCGACTTTCGTAATTATCCATCGAAAATTGAATTTCACGAAAAGTTGAGAAAGAAAAAAAAAAACTAAAGAAATATGGGTAATATCATTTTTTCTTTTTGTATTTTGCTCTCGCTGTGAACAAAATTTTGCCTGTAATATTTGGGTAAAATGTGTTCAAATCTTTTTATATATATTTATATTCCCAGCCTTCGATCATTTTTCCCCGGCAGGAGTTGAATCGATTTGGGGTTTCCGTCATTTCCTGGCACAGGAGACTCTGCACGACCATATAGAAAAGAAATCCTCAGAGATCTGGAGAAATGAGGAAAACTTTTCCGATTCGAACTTGTTTCATGATTTTTTCTGCGGTAACGCTCTCCTCCTCACTCACCTATATTTTTTCTTTCTCTTTTTAATTTCCATTATCATTGTTTCCCCCCCTAAGACAATACATTTCATTTTTCCAATTCTTTTTAACCATATTTAACAAAACTATCCAACGACCACACATATTTAATCTTTGAATAATCCGTATGGTCTGCAGTAAAGAAAAAAAAAGAAATTCGCAAAAGCTTTCAATAAATTTTATAGTTGAACGGTTATATAATTCTGGCATTGCTGCAAGCACCGCAAGCTTTATTCCCTAATTACCTCAGGAGTGTGTAATTAAATTAGCTCTTCGTAAGGTCTCATTATTAATATTCGTCGGAGTAAGAGTACGATTTATCTCTTGAATTACAGCAGGATGTAATTTTGAAAAAAACCAGCTCTAATGGTAGGAAAAAAAATAATACCAGCGAAAAAAGAACCGAAGAAAATAAAAAGATGGTGGATTAAAACGAAAAACGAATTCCCTCGTGCATACCGTTCGTATATGTTATTATTATATGAACGGATTGAAACATTCCATACAAAGGAGAATTATTAATGCAATAATTTCTTATCATTCGTGTATTTACGGGATCGGGTTATAAATTGTGAGCTTAATATTACGTGCTTTTAACTTAAGCTTGTATTACGGGTCCGCTTTAAATCCATAATTTAGTTCGAGTACCCGCATCGAAAATGGCGGCTTTTGAAAGTGACAATTTGACGTATTGCAATAGCATCATGCGTGCGATCTATGCGTCGAAGCTCATCATCGTTTTGGTTTATGGACTAGCCGTAGCAACAATTACCGACATTGCTGGGTACAGTCTGTAGCCATCGTCGCTTGGATCAGTGTATGTGATTCTCATTAGCTTGGGATTCCGGAGGATAGTCAGGCTCTATTAGCGCGATAACCAATTGGCAAGGATGTATCCACTATAACTATATATACATGTATACCTAACCGCCGCTTTTGGCATGGGGCGGGGGCGGAGGGGAGGGTGGCTACAGAATCGACGTCGATTATCTACGCGGCCAACACCAAAACCCTACTATAACCGGAAGTGAAACGGGCACTTCCGGTATCTATACGGTCACGATGGGATTCTCTCATAGGAATTTAGTTGGAACGCATTATGTGCCCTTTAATTATAATAGTTTCGTTATCGGGAAGCAGTGTAACTAGAATATGAGAGAGACTTTTGTTGAGAGAGTGTTTCGTTTTTTTCTTTTTTGTCATGGCTATCTCTTTAAAGTATTAAAACCCTTCTTCCAATTACGATAATAAATTTTCGAAGACCTTTCGAGCCCTCGTTGACTTTATTCCAATCTACGTCACTTTTTTTTTATTAACTGACACCTTAATCTACCACTTGACTTAATCACCGGATAATATCCCGCCTATTCGTTGTGCAGGGTACGTTGATCCCAGATTGTTTTTGTTTGGTAGAAAAACACCATGAATTAATTCATACCGAGGTCAACTCTCTACTGGGCTACTTGCCAGAACTGATAACCTTGGCTCAGACTTAACGAACAATTAGTGAGATGATGAGACGATTAGATATTACAGCGATTGAATATTTCCGACTATTTTTAAACTGTGAATTCTTCGACAAGTGGAACGATGCAATCGTCCTGTTTGAAGAAAGTCGAGTGCCAAGCGTAACAACAATCGAAAAGCACCAATTGGAAAGCATCCCAGACCGATAAATATTGACTACATCTCATCCGTTGTCAACTAACGCGGTCAGAATACTTCCGGAGTTGGAAACTGTGCCAGCTTTCAAGCCCCGGAGGAGCCAGGAGAGCTTCGAAGTTTGTAATAATTCAAAATTTTAGTACCAAAGGTACGGACTAACTTTAGCCAAAGCTAGTTTCTAGCCAGCCCCTCTCTATCGCTCTCTCCCTCCTTCTCTCTCCCTCTCCGTTCACTTGACCTTGCCGAAAGCACGTCTCGTAGATCAAAGGAAAATGTACCCAGGTTTGAACAAACTGTCTCGCAATTATCTCCGAAGCTTTGTCCGCTTCTAGACAAATCCCCTTTTCTTTTCATGCGCAAATTATGTTTGAGGAGGTGTCTTGCTGGCGTTTTACCTTGTTTTTTTTTTACGATTTTTCTATTTATGCTCTTTTGGCTCCGCCACATTCACGGAAAGTTCACATTCAACATGTGTGGCGCGGTCGTCCTCGTTAGTGGACTAGGTCTGAGTTGGCTGCCTCATTACCCTAAACCGTTGGTAGACACGTACCTGCTGGTTTCTCGTGGTTTTATCAACCACCGAGAGAATTCAGAGAAATTCTAGTGACCACACGATCGAGGTAACGACCTTTAACGCCCGTACCGCATTCGTACCGAATCATGGAAATGCAATTTTTAGTCACGGTGAACAGGACATCCGAAATTCGGTAAGAAATTCAAATTTGCCACACATCTAGTCTTTCTCAAAATCCATTTGTCTTATCCATCTGTGGTCGGAATGTCCGGAAAACATGGATGGTTTAAAAATTTCCAACTGATACTTGAAAATAATTTTTCGAAAAGAAATATCAGAAAGCCATTTGATTATCGGTGCTTCTGGCTACGAGCAGTTTAAAAGTCGATTCACTGGTGATAAAATCGAATGGTTGTTGAATTGAGGGTTCGTTACACTGTGTCTTATAAAGTAGAAACAATTCAATTGACTCTTGAAGCGAGTTAGAATGTCGAAGTTTCTGCGCGACTTTATACTGGTGGTGGTTATACGTAGCTTCTGTTAGCTGGATGGGTATGTACGAACGTACATAACCCAGTGTAATTCGAAAGTAGTACCTAACTGTTGAACGGATTACAAACCACAGGATCCGTAGCAGCAGTTGCAGTTGCACTTATACTTCCAGTTGGATATCGAAGAACGATATAGGTACGTTTGTACACTGTGTTGTTCTGATTCTGATACAGTTTCTATCAGTTAACTATTGCTAATAATTTCTTGATCAAAGTGACAAAGTGTACGTACAATATATATCAGACCACTGTGGAGAGTTTACCTCGATTGCTTCGCTATTATACTCACAATGTAGCTTCTAGTTTGTCGACGAATATTTACCCACGATTCGTAGTAGTCGGTGGTAAATGAACATCTGGAGTACGTGCTACAAATCTACTCTGACCAATTCAACCCTTATGAGCGAAATGGATTAAATCGATTACTCTAGATGTTTATGTATGCGATGCTCATTTTATCATGATATACATAAATTGAATCGATTACCCGGATCGGAATACTGATGCTAATGGAATGAAGAAAGCATACGTATAGTTTACAGATTCATTACTTCGTTTAAAGTGGTTTGAATTTTTATATATGTATACGATTTTCCTATGATCTTTTTTTTCCTCCGGTACTTTTATTCGATGTGGATAATTTTTAGATTCCACTTCCTTCCATTGTTATTTTCATCCTCTTTTCAGTCATCCCTTGACCCCGGCCAATTACTGCGTACCTAACCACCCTTTATTCCCTATTTCTATCTGAAGCGGTTACGATCCTTTCCGTTATCGTCCGCTATTTGGTCCATTGTTCGGTTGTACCGATCGGTTCGCTTCAGTCGACTTACATTCTTATCTCCCGCTTACTTCAATTACCGAAATTGATTTTCATGTTCGACTATTATATTCTATTAGCTATTACGACGATCAATTCACTCAACAACCAAAACCGAAATGAATTGCAATTCGTATTCGAATCGGCAAATGTTGTATGTTTCGTTCGATTCCGGTTGATTTTAGTCCAACTGATAACATTAAAGAGTGGAGAAGAGTGGGAACTCTGAGTTTCTATAGGGATTTAAAAGGTTCGAAATTTCGAAACGAACTTTTTCTTTCTCCTTTTCTCTCAATCTCATTCGTATACTCGAACGATTGTACAGTCGCTGTTTGCGCCCGAAGGCAAAAGGAACTCTCCTCTTCTTTTTCCGAGCTCTCTCGGGAACGAGATTAACGAACGAGGACGTTCGTCCGACACTTTCAGCAAACAAAGACTATGCTTTAGAGTTTCAAAAAGTACATATACGGGCAGCGTTAAAACCACGCGTTGTTGGTACTCACGTTATTTTCCACCGAAGCTATCCGGACAGTTATATTACACGGGGTTTAAAACAAAGGTAAAAATTGCTATTGCAGCGGAAAAACTTTACGGAACATCTTGAACGATTTTCTGAATTTACCAGCTCATTGTTGCTGTAATATACCCATCAGAACCACGCTATTAGTTTGATTTTCTTTTGTTTCACCGCAGCCCCCTGGAATCGAATTCAAATGACGAACGAAAAAGAAAAAGTCGATTCCGTTTAACCTGTTCAGTCGTCTCCCGTGAAATTCTTAAATGGAAACAAAGAATGGAAAGAAGAAAAGAGAGAACCAACAAATAACTCAGCATCTCTCACGCACCGCGGTGTTCGCGTATTGGCAAATCCGTTCGAAACATTTTTTTCTTTTCTGGTGTTCCTTTTTTTTTCTTTCTTTCTTTTTCCTGTTTCTTACCCACCGAACGAGATTTATGCGTCGAAAATTCGGGCCTACAACGGCTTGTTCCTTCCCTTAGAATATTGCCGGGTTATTTACGATCCTCGAAGCAAGGATAACAATAAAAATTGGCTACGACGACCACTACTATTACATACTTCGATGACGACACTATTGACAATTTTCACGTAACGATATCACGTTGAATTTTATGAAAATTTTATACTCGAACACTTAATCCTGTTGACTTTATGCATAAGATGGTTTCGTTTAATCCAATCATATTTTTAAGGATGCGTTTTCAAAAAAGGAAAGGGAAAAAGAGAAACGAAGGAACGGAAAATAAGGAAAACTGGATCAGTGAATGAGAAAAAAAAAAAAAAAAACAATAAATTTGACTACCTCATAAGAAGCAGTATATTGTAGCGCTTGGGTCCCATGGACATTGACGACGTTCAGTTTTATGGATAAAAATGCTACCAGTTTTGCTTATACAGCTTTAGAGGCTATTTCCCGTAAATGTTACGTGCCAGTCCTCGCTGCACGCGGAGCATCGTCGTCTCCAGACGACGGGGACGGCGAAGGTTTTCTTTTCCCATGTACGAAGATACCTTATTCCTTGCAATATTCTCTCATCATGTAATAAACTTATATATATGTGCCATGCAGGTTATGCCAACATATGTGCATACGTGATCGTTTCGCTGATAACTTAACCAGATAAAAGATTTCATCTTACGAATTAACCGAAGAAACGACCAATATTTTTTTAACGTAATATGTAAATTTTTCTTTTCCTTCGTCATGTTGCAGTTCCCGTTATTTCGGAACAAGGTGTTGCCGGTGAAAAAGGAATACTTCCATGTGAGATTCAACCAAGAGATTCGAACGACGCTGTTTCGATGGTTTTATGGTTCAAGGAAGCCGAAGGGGAACCGCTGTACAGGTGAGTTTAAAAAAAAATTGCTTTTCAAAATTTTACTCCAGAAATTTTGGCCCGCTCTGTCCCAACCCCCATATACACATATTTCTGAGGCGTATTATATGGGAACAGTTACGATTCTCGTGATCGATTGGTCGTTCGATTAAATTCCTCCAGGGAATCTCACTCTTGAAATATGGTCGCCTGGTAGTTCAGAAATTGCTGCTGATGCTTGCCGCTATAGGTGCAGTGAAAATAAAAAGGATGAGAAAGAGAAGAAGAAGAATAATAGGAAGAAGCAGATCGTTCGAAAGTGAACTGTATACGCGTCTCTCAGTATTCGCCAAGAATCCTAGGCGTTATCCTTGCACATTTTTTCGATGTACTAACTATAAAGAAATTAGGCTGTGAAACGCTGTGAAACGCTAAAAGTTCGAATCATCTTTCCGGATACGCATCTGTGTATAGAAATTTTTAATGTCGAAGAGATTTCGCTGGTGAATTATATTGAAGATTCCTAGAAGCCCATCGCACCCGCGGTGCCTTATAAGGTAAAACATCCGACCGTATATTGGCTCACCTGCGTATCTCATGTATGTACAATGTACGTGGGTTACGTCAAGAAATCGATGTCAAAGAGAGAAGAACATGGAAAGGAAAAAAAAAGAAACTGGAAAAAAAAGATACGTGGCTTTTCCTGCGACCCCGAAGAATCGGTTCTCAAGGTCAGAGGGAAGGAATGAATCTGAATGAATATTTGAAAGACTGTGATGTAAGTTTTCTTCCGACTTCCCTGCGGCGACGATAATATTATCCGCGTACGAAAGACTGACCCAAAAAATGAGGTGTTTATCCCACGGCGGTAGAGATAGAAAAAAAAAGGATGGAAAAAAAACAGAATCAAAAAAGTTATATAATAAGGATCAGTGTAGCTGTAGGGAGCTGTATTGAAGGAGGTGAGAAAGTCTCTGCGGTGAAAAGTTTGAGGGTGGCAAGGTTTTTTGTTTGAAGGTGCGTGCCTTTTACGACGGGCTTGGGTTGAGTTTCAGGACTCATCAGGACTAAGGTTCGTTCCCCAAGCGAGATAATATCAATTTTAAGAGAGTAGATGGTTGGTAGCGTCGCAAGGTGTAGCTGCTGAAGCTCCATATTTTTAGCTTCGTAAATATATCCTTGCCAAGAACGGTGCGGAATAACCCTCTCAAAAGCTGAAAAAGGACTTTGAAAAGGCGTGCGCGGGACGCAAATATATATACACACACACAATATATGTATGCGCGGAGTCGGCCGAACACGGAGCGTGTTTGTGAAGTTAATAAGGGTCGCGCCGGGTTTAGAATATCACGATAGTCGACAGAGACGGAGATATTTTCAAGCGAACCTCAAGGAAAGTGAGAGGAGGAAGGTAAAAGGGTATATATACATAGTAGCTGCTAGGAAGATGGGCTGCTTCTGGAAATGACTTCTCTCCATTCACTGCAGAAAAGCATTTCTCCAATCCACGTGACATCGCAGGATATGCACCACTCCTCCGAACTGGATCACGCGTACCATGAGCTTAAATATATTCGCTGGTATCCGTAATTCCCATCAAAATTTCAAAGCCCAGGACCAAAATGGACCCGTCGTCATAATATTCATTCCTGCATATATATTCTCTGCTCCTTCTTCTTCTTTTCTTTTTTTTTTTTTGTTTCTTCCTTTTACAGCTACTACAAATTTTTCTTCCAACATTATACGAAGACGTGCAGATTCTCTGAACTTATACACAAGTAAAGTATGTACACATTCCCATGTAGCTAGAGTGCAGCGCGTGCCTTCGTTAAAACTGTAAATTGAAAATAGCTTTGATCTTTTTTACGCGTGTTAAGTGACCTCGTCATGAAATAGATCGTTGCAAATGTTTCGCGACATAAATTTGCAAAAAAAATGAAATAAAATATTTAATAAAGACAAAAAAAAAAGTCAGAGTTAAAAATCCGTCTCACTTGTAATTTTCAAAATGAAAAGCCCACATTCCTTGAAGCTCGTGAACTTTCAAAATTAGAGTAAAAAGAAAATCAAACGAACTCACGAACGCAGAGATTTGTAAAAAGCTTTGAAAGCTTTCAACGGATGCAACGAGTAATTGGGTTGAATTTTTGACGATAAAACCGTGTTCGATAAAAGAATTAGAAAGTCATGGAAATGTTTGTTGAATTTTCATCACCGCGGGTATGGTAATGGTCAGAAAATAATTGCAACGGTTTGCGGATCATTTTACAAACGTATGGCATCTATGCATAATATATGTATATCTAAATTATGTAACAGATACGTACATGTTACCCCCATCATAATACTATACCTATATATAAAGCAGCGCTTCTGCACGAGATTCGTTTTGCATAACGCGAACAAATGGGTTTGCGCTCGCTTACGCGTGATCCAATTATCCAACTTTTTCCGTTTCTGCTCTCATTCCAACGGGAACGTCGACGTCGACGTCGACGAAGTCGCTCATCCCGCGTACTGAATATAGGTAGAAACAGCTATAATGACAAGAACACTCACCCCCATCAGATTTTTCTACCGAGAAAAATTCTTCCGCGCGGCAACGAGCTGCAGAAGCTCTCTCTTGTTGTTTCACGTTAATTCTACCTTTCATATAACTATAATGAAATAATCAGATTAACCAAATAATAAAAAAGGAAAGACAAAAATGTGTAGAACAATAAAACATATACGTAGATACACGTATAATATTTCATTTTGACACGAAAAAAAAAACAAAAAAAAAAAAAAAATTACTTCCTCTTTTATCTTATTTATTCTTTTTTCTTTCACAAGATATTAAATTTCGCTACTCGATCAACCGCGTGTAATCTATTATATACGATCTAAATTTATAGCTCGTTTCTTTCGTACCTGTTCACAAAACTCTTGTTCTTTAAATTAAGAATTTTTTTTTGTCTTTTTACTTCGTAAAATCTTCTGAAAGAGCTGCAGGAGATTCAACGGCATAACCACAATTGATGGAAAAAAAGTGCATTAAAAATGATACGTATATGTATAGGTATAGCCGTATAGGTATGTATGCTATAATTAATTAGCGAGAACAGGGGTTTCTAAGTTCTTAGGTACTCGCGGTGTGGTTGTCCACTTAGCTGGGTACGAAAGCATAAAGTGTGCGGAGAGAGAGAGAGGAGTCTGAAAAAAATGAAAAAAAAAAACAACAAAAAAAAAGAGCTCAGCTGCTTGTTAAAGTTGAAGCCTTACATAGTACTCGCTTTTTAGCTCGAGGCTTGGTTAAAACGCGTTTTAAAGAAAACTCTTCCCTCGGGATATATACATAGGTATATTATAAACTGCGACGCTGGAATAAAGGGGGTGGTTATACCCATTCAAAACGAGGATAAAAATCTCCCGCGTTTATTTATATAGATGTATAAATACATATACATACATATCTCTTCGTGCATCAACTGCGATGCTAGAAGAAGAGGAAGAAGAACATTCGCGTATATCCTTTCTTTTCCCGTTAATTCTCGCTACCCGCGCGTTGTTCGTTTTTCATTTTGGTAACGTGTGTAGTAGTTATAAAATTTTAAAAGAACATGATATCCTTCTTAACGTTCCTATGCATAGCTTCGTATGTATAATATTTCAAATTCATATACATCGGTATATTTCCACTATGATATATGTATACGTATGTATATCCATTGTTTAAAAAAACGTCATTTTCATTCCCTCACGTCGGTGCATCACACCTCGTTCCTTTTTACCGCCCACGTATCCCTCAGGAGTAACCGCCTGACGATGGAACGGAGCACACGGCGGCGATGCTTTTCTATTCCTTTTTTCCCCCGGCGTCATATCTATCTCCTATATATACACGTCACCGTGAATAGTATAATAATCGTCGCGTAGACGTCGTGCTTTTTCACCCCTCGATATGTACATTGTAACGTAGTTGCTCAACTTCTCTACCCCTCTCTGCATACACACGGTGGGCAAACGCGAAAATGCGAAGAAAAAAGAAAAGTGAAAGAATAATTTTTATAAGTAAAAAAAAAGTACTCGCCGCATTTCTTTTTTTCTCTCTCTCTCTCTTCTCTTCTCTTTTTCCCATCGACTCTCTCTTTATTTTAATTTATACGTAACTCCGCGCGGTCTCAAAACGACGATGATTACAAAAACAGGAATAACTGGCCGAGCTTTTTAATAAAACGTTAAAGAAATGAGGAAGAGGTGAGTGAAAACAAAAAAATTGTTTCGTAAGCTACGTTTTTTTTTTCTTTCTTCTTTTTTCCCCCCGTTTCACCAAACGAAAACTCAGCTCACGCTTTTTATTCCTTGGAAAAAGAGGGCTCACGAACGGGTATATAAAAGCAAAGTGTAATTCTTTGTTTTTCGATTATTCTTTTCACGTTTTTTTTATCCTTGATCCGTGTTTTTCCTATTCATCAACAATTGCTTGCTCGCTTTATCTCACTCTCTCCCTTGTAAAATTTTATGCTTCAACATCTACGCCAGGGAATTGAGACGTTGAAAAGGGGATTTTGGTTTTCACTAATCACTTTTTGTCCTTCTTTTATAATTATTATTTTTATTATCATCATTTTTGTTTCAATAATTATTATTAACGATGTACATTCTGTTCAACGACGTGCCCTGGCATTGTACATTCGATTCCAAATTCTTCTGGTTCACCTCTGCAAATATCAAAAAAGGAACCTCGATATTTTCTTTTTTTTATCTTTGTCGAGGAAAAGAAAAACGAATCTACAAAAGTCCTCCTCGTAATTCGCCGATATGCGAGCTCGCCGAGAACCAAACTTACCCCCGAAGATTCACGCGCGAACACTATAAACCTTTTCTATTTTTTTTGGTTTTTCTACGCAAAACATTCGTTTCGCCTACTTTCCACTTTCGACCTCGCCACTACCTTCATATACCGAAGAAAAAAGAAGAAAAAAGAAAAGTGAAAGTTCTAAGTCTCCGTTGGTTTCACCTTGTAGGTATACCTTGGTTTTTTTTTTATTTTTATTTCTCTCATCTTGTACCTCTGCACTTTTGGATAGGATTCGTAAATATTTTAGACTTCTAGAAACTGTCAGGAATACCAAAGTGGGATCGCTCGAAAATTTCGGATCATACCGCTGTTTTTTGGGATGCAGAAGAATACGTTATACATTATTCAATTACAGACTTCGAGGCCGTGTATGATAATTGATTTGGAAAAAAAAAGAAAAGAAAAACGAACAAAGTAAAAATAAAAATCGATTATTCATAATGTCGGGATATTATGGATGCGGCGGTTCATGTCTTTCATATTATTTACCGCATCATCTAGCGACTGAATGATCAGGGGAACATAAATATGGGGGAAAATGATCTAGTGGTACTATACATTATAGTAACTGGTATAGGTAAGGGAGAATTTTATTATACTTGTAAATAAATCTTCGAAACATTTTTACGATCAGTTTGAAATTTGCCATACCATTACCTTTCCAAGAAACGGAGACAGAATGTCGACGACGGCGACGACGACGACGACGACAACGACGACGCGACGTTACCTTACCGTGAGAATTTTATCGCTTGGTGAAAACTCCCCCATATCCGAAGAAGAAAAAAAAAAAAAGAAGAAAATTACGGGCATCGCATATGTGAATAATATATTGGGGGGTACACTGAAATAGACTCGTTGTTAAATTGGTCGCAATACTGAGCATACAGAAAGAAAAAGGTTTCGCACAACGATCTATGAAAAAAAAAAAGAAAAAAACCGGTGCAATCGAGCAAAATATTTCGAATACATTTTCTACGCGTGTATAATACACGTAGTTCCAAAGGTGCAGATGGATAACAAGAAATTGGACCTGACTTTCTTTCTTTATTATCATCCTTTCATTTTATCAAATGCGTCGTCCTCCGGATCATTTAATTTGTCGATGCGAGACGCGTAGCAAAAATTTTTGTTTGCGATCTAAGAAGAAAAAAAAAACGATATAGTATTCCACACAGCGACATGAAGAATTGGACGGAACGTTGAAGTAACTTATAAATAAATTGGATTTCCTGTATTTGTATATAAATATGAGCCTGAAACGCGATGACGACGTGCGAAAAATTTGTTGGTTTCACCAACGCGAGAAATATACGGTATCTCGCGATTGCAGCAATTCGATCCCATACGTATTACAGGTGCCCCCTTTATTTGTTCGTTCGTTTACCGTACCTTGTTTATATCCTTATCCGGTTACTGATCACTGATTTGTGATTTGATCCGCTCAATCACTGAGCCGGATTCACTAGGTTAGGTGGGTGTAGGTATATATGTGTTCGCTGATTGAAGAATCAAATGTCAAATGTTTTCTCACCTTAGCTATGGGATTCAAGTTTTTATGTAGTTTACTCGCCACCGCTCTCTGCACTCGGATAAATTCGGATCGATAGATGTATGGAGAGAACATATTTGACGAGAAAAATCAAACGACGAACCGTAGCCGAACGATGGAAAAAAAATTATATACCGCGTGTCCCAGCGTTTATACTGCAGTATATCTGGTTGCCTGCCGCCTGCACGTTCATTCACGGAGCGTGGAGCCCCTATGCTGCCCTGTAGCGTAAGCCTGTAACTGACGGCAGGCAACCAGACATACTGCGGTGTAAACGTTGGGACACATGGTATATACAGGGTATCCCATTTTAATCAAATCAGTCAAAAATCTCGTAAACGATTCGTCGCATCGAAAACGTTCCAGATCTGAGTTGTCGGGTTACGAGGGGGGCATCGAATGGTAAAATTAGTTCGAAGGTAGGTGGCGCCATTTTAGAGTAATTCGTATAGTGGCCGAAAAAAAAAGGAAATCTGCGGTGCATTCCCATTTCAACGTGATAATGGAAACGTTTTTTTTCGTATATTCATACATACATATATGAAAAACGAGTGTGGTCGGTTTTCTATTTTTTGTCATTTTCTGTCACCGCGTTTTGATAACTACGAGTAGGTAGCATACGTATGTCATGTATTATATGCGTCGCTCGTTTTCATTTTTGGTTTGAAATGTTCATTCCCGTTTTGTTATTGTTATCCCCAGTCTTTTGTTTTTGTTCAAGCTTCTTTTTTCAACCTCCGTCTTTCCATTTTTGCCTGTTCGTTTTTTATTTTTTTTATTTCACTCTATCTTACCGGTCGCCCTCTTCTCGTGTCTTCCATGTCTCATATTAATCCTGCGGGTCCCGCGGGCCAGTGTTTGAGTGATTGGTTCCCTCGGGAAGCGCGAACGCGTGAAATTATCGCAAGCCTTATACAACAGCTATATGACTATACGAACCATATCGCGAACAACCTCGCCTTGCACGAATCCCTATACATGTAGCTACTTCAACTCAACCGACGCCCTTCAACTTCACAATCTTCACGGCATTCTCATAGATATAATGTATACATCACCGTACCCTTCACCTTTCAATTTTTACCTTTAACCTACACCTCATCATTTTCGAGGGAAAAAAGTATATACATATATGTACAATGCATATGATATGTTACTCATATATAATACACGTATCCGAAAGTTAATATATATATAATATATACGTACCATAAGACCCACGCTTAGTCTTTGACGTGAAAATTAATGTGCGTCAAATTTTTATTCAGAGTGATAAAGTAGAAAAGCTCAAGCTTTGGTGAAAAAGAAAAAAAAAAGAAGAAAGTAAGAAGGATCAGATATAAGGTATGAAAAAAAGGGAGAACAAGAAAAAGCTTTCGTAATATATATCCTGTTGTATATAAGTATATATATTTATATATGTTTATCCATGTAGCAAAATTACGAATCAAAGTAACTTGATCAAACTCGAGTGTTTGTAATATTTCTGCAAAATTTTTATTTCAAAGAAAAAAATTGAAAAATACATACCGAAATAATGAAAATGAGCTTAATCCGATGGAAGAAGAAAAAAAAAATTTAATCATTCCGAGAATTTCATTTCGAATATGTATACCGATATTATAATTATATAACATCACGGCAATATTCCATGCGTAATATCTTCCGAATTTCGTTTAATTTGCTTAAAGAAGGAATAAGTACTTCTGTTCTTACTTTACCCTCTTCCCCCCGCTCCCCGCCCCATCGTTCTTCTGGCAAAAAAATTACCCCACAAAATATCCGTTCATAACGTAGTTGGGGGCGTGGGGCACTTTCTGCAGAGAAGATTTAAATACTGGCATATCCTGAACGTGGGAATTTTGTAGGATGGGGAAAAAGTGGGAGGAAAAGAAGAGGAAAAGCAGACGGAGCTGTGGCCAATCCAACCGTTCCACTTTATCACCAAGCAGGTAGTATTCAGTGGGGATCTGTCGTCGGTATGGCGCGCGTGGGTGGCAAGCCTCGAAGCATCCGTCATACATAAATGTATGACAAAAACAAAAGAGAACGAGCTACCGTCTTCTGGTTCCGTCGGTACAGGGTGGAGGGTGGTTGATGGTGGTGATGGTGGTAGTGCGGAATATATTTTGATATTCCCCAGCTGTATAAATGCGGGGAAAATCTAAGCAGATAAAAGGGCTTCTTCCTTTTTTCTTATGGTTTTTGGCGCATATATAGCCCCCCTTAAAACAGCAAAGGCAGCAGTCGCGAGCGCGTGATGTGGCCTGAATTTTGAATATTATTTATACTATAAAATCCCTGACCTATGCACTGCTTCTATATTTAGTCCGGAATAATCATCCCTCATCTTGAGTATATAATATATTATACATTATTATTTTTTTTTTTTTCAATTTTTTTTCTCATATTCATCTCGATAATAAATTCTCTTCGATAATTTAGTATTCTAATTTATTCCGATTCGATAAGCTCAAAATTATCTTCGTACAATATACAGTATCGACTAACGGGGCGGAAAGAGGTGCCATGTATATTCATCTCCCGAATTTTTGATACGGTGAGAAAATACGATTGAGTCGAATTTTTTGAAATCGATAACATGGTAAAGCCAACCCCTCGCAGTTACTTCCGAAGTCCCATATATAACATGTGGTACATATATACCTGAAAATTGTACGTCGCGACAAACGCTTGTCTATGAATTCCATTCCGCCCGGACGTCAAAGAAATAACAAATTCCATACGCAAAAGTTTCTAACCTTCTTGGCATGTACGTACACGTAATGTACACGTATACGTTTTATGTAGATATATAGAACTAAGAATCCACAAAGTACAGTACCAGATATATCCAGTCTCCAAAGTCCCTCCGACAGCATAGCTGCAGTTGCTCTTCTTTTCCCTCTCTCTGATCCTTTGAGGGTAAACCATGTGATAGGGGAAAAGGGGTGAGAGTTGGTGAACACGCGGGGGTAGGATGGAGGGAGAAGTCGACAAATCCTCAGGATATCCGGTGGACTCAACAATTTCCTGGAATCACTTCTGCACAGGGTCCCGGTATAGTTCCCTCCTGCAGGTTTTGTGCAACCGTGTGCATCGATACGCTATACACTTGAGTATACAATATAACCAGGTTATGTATAGGGATATATATTATACGAACATTTATTTGATTTATATATCTCTCACCGCATAGTGTGCACAGTGCACGTGTAATAACAGTGAAACGGAATTAAAACAACCACAAATTGTCGTGCAAATATCCGCCGAACAAATTTATAATCGCCACAAAGTACCCGGCTACTATTATTAGTTTGTTTTTAACTGCGATTCCCGCGTGTAGAGGGAGGTCGCTGAAAACGTTTAATTGGGGGTTATGAACCCCAAAATGGCCGCCATCGTTCGCTTCGCTGTACCTCAGATTTTTGAGATTTTCTTTAGAGAAAACTATGCGTGGACTGTGACAGTAGTTTCGTTCTCACGTATATGAAGGTGAAAAGTTCTCTGTCTTATTTTTTTGGTTTGCTTTTTATTTTTTTATTTGTAAATTTCTTTCATCCAATTTTTTCACTTTTTGCGCCGTACTTCTCCCTTTGTCGTTGACGCCATTCTCAGTATATACGGGTGAAATCTTGTCTCAAGAATTTGATTCTCTTCTATACTTGTATAAAAGTTGAAATTTTTCTCTGCCCCGACCATAAAGTAATACCGTAAAGGTTTTCTACACACAATAGATGACGCCACTCGACATTGACGACGAGTGATTGAATTTCGATTCGATCTTCCATCAATGCCGAAGACATTCTGACGCAGAAATTATTACGTATGATAATGTCAGCGAATGAAAATGAATAATAAAATATTCCTATAAACTGAAATAAACGATTGAAGATTAAGATAAGTACTCATATAGTATATGTTTAATTGTTTTGCTAATAGATTAAAAATTCGTTTGACTTTTTTGTTTTTTCATTTTTTTTTCTACGAACATCTGATGGATAGCTCGACGCTTATCACTTTCAAGTATATTATAGCTGCAGTGTATGAGGTCTAATGTAACTCATCTTCTTAGTACTTCGTGCTTTTGAATTTTCACGATTAATTAATCCCCCCCCCTCCCCTCCCCTCCCCACCCCCCGTCCTTTTGTCCCTGGGGAGGCATTTACCCTTGACAAACGGTTGTCAGCCGCAATTAGGATTTGATGGAAGAATTTCTTGGGGGTATGAAATAATTTTCAAGTACATTACTAACCACGA
This sequence comes from Athalia cordata, assembly GCA_963932425.1. Lineage (NCBI taxonomy): Eukaryota > Metazoa > Arthropoda > Insecta > Hymenoptera > Athaliidae > Athalia > Athalia cordata. The sequence goes on along the minus strand of OZ010626.1, from coordinate 27,748,155 downwards.
CGCATCTGATTTTACGCGCAGTACTTGTAATTACTTATATTCAACGCGACTACTAATTTATACGGCTCCTAGAGTGCTGCATTTTGTAGAAAATTGTTCGGCTGTATACCTAGACGAAGTGTAGAATAAGAAAGAGGAGGGTGAGAAGCAAGAGAGAGTTATGGGGTGTTAGACGCACCTGGATTAATTAGAGTTACGCACAAACTTGGCTGAATTACGATCACATATTATATCGATATGTGTAAATTATTATATGAATATTACATGTGAGGTAAATATTCACTGGTTTACGATTACAATAGAATCGACTCCGTGCTACTCTGGTGGAAAACCGAAAATGTTGACGATCGCGTCTAGACTCTATAATAAACCGGTGCTATTTATAGGGACCGACAAAATTACCACATAATGTACTCGCACCGTCTTCATATAGTTTTTCTTCTTTTTTTTTTTTCATCTTACTTTTTCAATTTATGTATAATTATTTCATCGCGAAACTTTCCTCGAGATATTCCTAGACTCAAAAACTGTTTTGAAATACAAATTCAAAGAATAAGAAAGAAACCGCGTCTAATGGGTTACAAAAAATCGTGACATTGAATATTTAGCATCATAAAAAAGTCCAGTCTAATTTTCATTAGTATATTTGGACGTCCGAAATTTAATCGAATTTTATTCACATCGCCTGATAATAAGACTCGACTATAGCCAATCATTGATCAGAATCCTGAATGATTCGAGTGTCCGACGTATAAAAATGCTGATGATATTTTCGTTGGAAATGAAGTAAAAAAAGTAAGGTAGAAATTCAATAAATAACATGGGAAAGAAAAAAAAAACGGGTCGAAGCAAAGATGAGATGAAGAGAGAGATGGCGCAGGGAAACTTTGATAGGTATTGAGATTTTCTTTTTTTTACAACCGTTAACTATTATTATTTTGTTTTATCACATATTTTTAATTTGTCGATGATATTTTTTCTTTTTCTTGTTTTTTTCTTCTTTTCTTAGTTTTCTTCTTGTTCGCCTCGCATAATTGAAATCCATTTACTTTCACTCCAGGAAATGCAAGGGGGCAGTACATATCTATATGGTATATAAGATGTGGTAAATAGAAAGAACTCAGCTGGCTGTTCGTTTATGTATATAGGTATGTATTAAAATACATATAAAGTATATATGTATGTATAGTGTAGTTTAGAGACGGAAGTTAGCACGGCGGCGGTTGCGAAATTATATTTTCCAGCACCCCGCGCAACGAGGCGTCTCTTTCGTCTTTCTCCGCAAATCCTGATGCAACTCGGGCTCTAGACCATCGCGGTTTACCTGCCAACCGCATATATAGCGACGATGCCATCCACAATTACAATACTTTAATTTTATGCTCAAAGTTAAACTTCTATGCCAAGTAACCCCCAAGGACGCGCGGACGCTAGCTTTTATACTTCAACTTATATACCAGTTTTCTTCATTCCCTCTCATAACCTGCGGTACAGCTCAACTTCTTCTTCATTTTATTTTTCTATTTTTGCACTTCGTTGGTTTTTTTTTTTTTTTTTTTTTTTGTATTTTATTTTATTTTTTTATAATATTATCGTAGCTTCTTCACTTTTCCCTATACAAACTCGTATACTTTATAAGAACACCAACCGCGTGATGCTTTGTAATAATCGTTTACGTCGGACGTATATACTGTACGGGAATCGTGCGCGAGATTTTTTTCTCATTTTTTATTGAATTTTTTTTTTTATTTATATTTTATATTCTATATTCCTGTGTAAAGGTAGATTCACACATGGGAATTTTGTGATATTAATACAAATCTAGAATAATTTATTCCCATCAGAATTGATATGAAAGAAAAAAAAAATTATTATTATTGCGAACAGATGAATAGAGACATTTCTGAAATAAACTTTTAATTAGAAATAAAAACAGTAATTCTTCCTGCAGTGAGAGAGATTCGAATAAAAATTCGATTCAGTTTTCTTCTGTATAGGTGTAGAAAATGCTACAGAATATTGTAGAAAATCTGATATCGATATGTGCAATCAAAAAGTCTTTTATATACAATTTCCTCCACCTCACATACTGAAGCGGAATTCTCAGAAGAGTGATCAGTAGGTGTTTCGTACATTATATTTTACTTTTATATCGGAAATATATCTGCAGCTTTTTTGTTTTTCTTTTCTTTTTCTTTTTCTTGACAATACAAATAAACTGTGTGTAGAGATAAAATGAAAATAGAACTCTATTGTTTATGTCGTTGGAAGCTGAGCATAAGAATCTGAAATGATGTTTCTTCTCTTCTATAGATTCGAGAAGATTCCGAATTGAAATATATAAGTAATACTCGGTAAAATATTCACAAGATAATAAAAGAAAGGAAAAAAATAAAAAAGAATCGATCATCCTCAGCGAGAGCAGGATTCAATAGGGTGGGATATTATGATCTGTCTCAACAAGGAGAAAGGATTGAGGGTGGGATTTGAAATTCTTTTTTCTTGCATTCAAGGTTTTTTCATTTATTTTGTTTCATTTTATTTTATTTTATTTTTTTTGTGCGGAACGAGGGTCGTGAAATTACGATTTGTAATCGTTACAATATCCAGTCACGTTTCATAAAAAAGTTGGAAGGGGAAAAGTTTAAAAAACAGATTCAACCCTTTATTCAACAATTCACGAACGAACGCTGAGATAACCGCGCACCGAATCACAGTAGATACCTATACATATAGGTATTCGTTCGGTACCTATATACAATGTATATAGGTATGTATACATATATATTTACTATATATAATATAGACGGATATATACGTACCTATACTTTTGTTGGAAAAACTTTTTAGACTTTGGAGGTAAATCAAACGCAACTGTGCTGCAGATAAGTAAAATGTCCAAAGATTTATCCCATGGAAAGCTGAAAAAGAGAGGGAAAGAACAAAAGGAGTTTGGGGGGAATCTAATATCTCGTACATTCTGTATATATCTGTATATATGGTATATATTCGAAAAGAATTAGTGAACGTTTATTGTAAGGGATCAACTTTGATTTATTTTATTTTATTTCAGTTTCATTCGTTTTTTTCTACAATTTTTGGTGCAGGATGAGAAAAAAAATTATCCATAACGAATAACGAGATTTGAAGACGAGTAAAATTTGCCAACATTTATTCTACTTCTTCTTTTTCTCTATTCTTGTCGAAATTCGACATAAAATTCAATAGTATACAGCTTTAACCGGCATATGTTCATAATATACGTCGCACAAAGGGTATAGTGTAATCGAAAAAGTTTCATATTAGCTATTTGTGGAACGAACGATTGATAAAAATTTTAGCATAGATATGGATATGAGGTATAATAAAAACAGAGAAATTGAAATTGAGAGATATCAAATTTTAGTACAAGTCCTCTCCGAAATCGTAATGACGGAAAAAATTCAAATACACACTACCACGCGGATGCTTCTTCCGGAAAAAAAAGAAAAAAAAAGAATTCTATCGAAAAAACTTATACCTCAGCCTAGACTGAAACAATTCTTTCATCTTCGACATTCCTGAGTCTGCAATTATTATTAATATTCACCTCGGTTAGATTGTTATTAATTTCTTTTACCACTTTTTAATATCATGAGTTTCTGGGAACGAAAAAAATTTAGATACCTCTCTGTAGGTAACAAATAATCAAGCTTTGGTTGTCGGCACGGTGATACTTGAGAGTGTAAAAAATGGCCACGTATATCATATAGGTATATGTGTGACGTGGGGTATATACTGTAGGAATGATTGTTTTTAAAATTCTTATCATGATTTTTATTGTTATTATAGTTATGACGCGGTTTTAGGAGCGCTTAAAAGCTCTTTGCAATCATTTGCAGCTTCAGAGTTATTAAATTTATTATATGACCAGCGCAGGTTGCTGCAGCTTGCAACTTGCCGTTTGGAGTTTGCAGTTTGCAGTTTGCAGGTCGCAGCAGCAGCAGCATCATCAAGGATGATACTTCAAAATGGTTCCAGCAGTTCGCCGGACCGCTGCTGATGCTGCAGCAAAATATACAGATAACGGATCAGCGCAATAATGCTTTCACGATATTTTTAAAGTGTCCGATAATCCCAGTAAATTAATGCGGATGAATTTTATACCATCCGAGCTGATACCAAATGACGCCGAGGTATATAAACCGCCGTATAACGTACATATGTATACATAACGACGATACTCACAATAATACACCAATAACCCATAGAATGCAGCTTACGTATTAAAGGCTCGATTTTTTTTTTTTCTTTCTCTCTTTCTTTTTCATATTTTATCAAATATATGATTGTCGAAATTTATTATCAACAGACATTTTATTCACGAAAAAAGAAAGAGAATTTTAGAATTTTACCAAATTTTTATGCCGAAATTTTAGGAAAATCGTCGACTATTCGGAACTTTGAGAGAGAAAAAGATTGTTAGAATGTTGAAAAATTTCAGGAAGCATAGAACAATTGGGTTTTGTTTTTTTGCTTTTTACATTATTATCGTGAAACTAATTCTTTCCGGTAAGAAGGAAAATTGATGCGATAAAAAAGCGAAAGAGAGAGAGAAAGAGAGAGAGAGAGAGAAAAGAAATATACAAAGCAATGACAAGACCGAGTAATGTAATATAGCCGCCAGCCATAATTTTAGTTCCGAGTTGTCAGAACTTCGAAGTGCAGAGGATATAGTTTGCTACATACATACCTATATTATATACATACATGAACGTTGGACATAGTATATAGTATACATGTATACATACGATAGGAGTTTATCTCCCTCTCGGACCGGTGCTTCTGGGGAGTAACTAGCCATCCCTTGTCTTCAATTCGAGCACCACAAATATACAGTACCTTATACCAGCAACAGTGCAACTATAGCAGCAGAAGTTTCGCAGCAGCATCCCTTTAACTATGATAAACTGCCAAAGTTTAGTGAAAAATTTGCTGCAACAGATATAGGTCTGTACAAAGAACTGCAGGATGTACAGAAGCTCTGCTGGACGTCCTGCAGCAAGGACATAGAAATATCCCGGATTTATGCGATAAATGGTAACACGTTTAACAGGGTTACATACATTTTCCTGAAATCTAAAAATCAGGACTAAAATTGTCTCTTTATGGTTTCAGCGATAAGCTTTTGTTTACGATGTTTCGGTTATTTGTTAATTTTGAAAAAAAAATTTATCGTACCCTGGACGCATATTTTCATCTCTATTTTTCTCCTGCGGCGCGATGACCTGCACCCAGCGATTTCTTAAAGCTGGTCAGTTCCGAAATTAGATCGTCCTTCCAATTGTTGATATACATCGGAATACATAGCTACTTCAAGCTTTACGGAAGAAAGGAAGGATAGCAACAGGGGCGGAAGATTGAAGGATGAAAGTATATTTCAATAAATCGATAAAATCTTTTTCATGCGTTTACTTGTATACGTACGTGTGGTGCATATGTGCAGATATACAAAGGTGTGTGTGTCTATACGCAAACCTGAACCGACCACTCTGACCCTTGACTCTACTATGACTAAAGGCGAATTCCCATAGGGATCCTCATTTCACGACCTATTGACTACGCGGTCACCGCATATAACGCCGTACTGAACTTTCTAGAGGATTTTTTGGAATGGATTTATCCTAGTCTATACATACCCTTTTCCGAAATCGATCGATAGCTCACGGCAAAAAGAGAAAAACAAAAGAAACACCAGTGAATAAAGGGAAACTCGGTTTTGAACGGAAAATAATTGAGAACAAGTTCCGAAAATTGGAACCGATGCCTCCATGGTTTGAGAAATTTTTAAGACGATTTCGTAAAGTTTTTGAATTCATTGCAGAATTTATGATCTCTCAAAAAGATGTGATTCGAAAAATTTCTTAGGATCTTTTAGGAGGTGTCACTAAAGATTTTCTAGAATATGATCCCAACCAATCGCACGGATCCGGAAGATTTTGGATTTTGAAAATGTTGATTTTCAAATTTCAGTTACGATGCTAGAAATCGATTTGGCAAGGCAAAACTTTGGAGTGCTCCTCACTTTTGGGGAAACCGAGCGGTCTTTCGGGCCACATCGCCAGCTCAATTAATGGTGCAAGACTTACGGGAAAGTGACGAAGGTGTCTACAGGTGCAGAGTGGACTTTAGGAACTCGCCGACCCGAAATCTGAAGGTCAACTTTACGGTCATCGGTAAGTACCTGAACAACCATATAGCCACAATTACTCCTCACCAATTTCCCCTACTCGCAATATCTTATAGCACTATAGGTACGGAAAGCTCGTAGGGTTTGCCTCAACGGCTCCGGTTGCGCGATGCGCCAACGGCTACCGTCGAAAGCCCCTTGGCACGATTAAATTAGAACTTGGCTTTGATAGTGCCAAGAAGCCCCACGGAAAACGTGGTCTGGAACCCTAAGATATACGACGAACGATTACGGGGAATTAACTACAAAGCTTTACTTTTTCAGTCACACAAATAGTGACCCTGAAAAGAATCCAAGTTATTTCATCCGTTTTTGCTTACATTTATTGTATATTGCGTCTTTGTTTCCGTTTTTTTTCTTTCTCGCTTGAGATAGTGAGAAAAGGAGATTTTTCGAGAATAAAGAACGGCATTTTTTCTTCCATCGAGTGGGAATTGGGTGACAAAGGAAAAACGAAAGGCGTGGAAATGAACAAACATACATAGGTATATACGTGTACACAGAGAATTTTGCAGGGAATAAATTCATTCGACTTTATATAGAAGCTTCGCAGACGACGACGATGAGCGTCTCTTGTAAGGCGTCGCGTCGATTTCACGCTTTGAATTCGACCGAGTTGACAAAAAGAGGGTAGTTACTGTTTCAATATTTACAAAAGATGAAACGCATCATCCTCAAGGGATTTTGTAAGGCAGAATTCAGACGATCTTACGGATAAGCTCATCCACCTGCTGCGGACCCTTTCATATGAATTAATACTCGAAGGTTAAAGGAGCAAACTGAAGCTGAGTAAGAGCGAAAGAGTAGAAGGGTAAAATATTTCAAACTACGAGATAGCGAAGGAAAAAAGGATCACCTTCGACGCAGAAAAAAGGTCACCCGAGAATATTATATCTAGATAGCTCGAAGTATATACAACGAAAATAAAGCATTTCGTCAACACTTCCTCAAAATTCTGATTCAATATTTTATTTTATATTCTCGCTTACAACTTTGCTCTTCTTTACAATCTCTCATTTGCTCCTTCGTACATCAATTGTTAACGATCACCCGAAAACATACAGAGTACGCGATTCTCACGCCTATCTAAGGCTTCCAACCTTTGAGATCACGTTATATCAAAGGAAATCATCAATTCGTGTAGCTTTTTTTCAGAAGCAAAGAGAAAAATCGTATCAAAATCGGAAAAATTGGGGAAGAATTTTTTCAGCCAAAACAAAAAAAAAGGAAGGATGAGTTTTGTAGGATTTTCTGTTAACCCATTCTTGAAATCTAGTGAACCGCAACCGTTGAAATCTAAAAAAATCAGGAATTCTCGGAAAAGCGTTTTGAATTTTTTTTATCATATTTCGGATTATAAAATTCGTGCAAATCTTAGGGATTAATGGATAACGATAATGGTAATCTTTTAAAATTATTTCAACTCCGTTCCAACTTCCATTTCGTGGATTTTCTAAGGTCTTTGGCGATTCCGTGAAATTCTTGGACATCTCAGAAAATCATTGGAAATAATGAAGAGTTCTTGGCTTGGAAATCCTTTGAAATCTTAGCCGAATAAACGCCCAGATATCTTGCACGAACCCTTGAACGACATGTCTCAGCTAACTTATCGTTTATCGTCCGTTAGCCCCTGGTGGCCACTCGACCTTTAAGAGGCCGATGCATCCGGTAAGCTCCTTAATTCAAGCTTCTGAGGCAGTGTAAGATATACCGTACTCCAGACCCTAGTTCGACTCTCCAGTGTCAATCCCGTCAACGAGTTTTCGACCCAACTGGCTATATAGATATCTCGGTTGGGGTCCCGGAGAATGTCGGATCCAAAACTTCCCTCGTCACTATGCGGACAGTTTCGATCCGCAGGTGAAAAAGGTGATTTGAAAGTACGAAGATGAATATTCACATTTGAGGGATCGCAGGAAGATCCTCGGGCCACTCGCAATGCTTTCTTTCCTGCTCCGATTTTTCGTTACATCGTGGTTTTCCAAGAAACCATAAATTTTTTTCCTCAAATCCGCCGTCATATCGAATTTTCTGCTGTTTGGTCGTTAGTCAAGTTAGTCGCAATAAATAAAACTCGTCGTTTCACAATACTGTTGAAATATCCGCCCTACATATCAGAGTCAATTACCAACGAATGAATTCTTAATTTATCAGAAAGTCAAAAAATCCAATCTCGGAGAACTTTTTCTGATACTTTTTCTTCCGAACCTTGGCTTGTCAAAGTTTGCCAAGTGACGGTCCAGAATGATGTCTACTTAAAAAAAAGAAAAACTAAAACAAATAGAAAAAAAGGAGAAGGTAGAAAGAAAACCAAAAATATATCAACCCTCCCCCGACGTTACAGTTTAACGTTTCATTGTCTCCGTGAATAATGTGCGGGCCACTTTTTACGGTTGTAGCTATAGATATATATGTATATATATCCAAAGTAGATGGAGGTTAGGCACGTCTATATATACCTCTAGCTGCTGGCAAATTTTACCGTCTCATAAATGATCTGATATCCATATACATATAGCCATAGCTGCTGTTATCCCTTCCCACTTCCCTCTTCCCCGGTTCTTTTTATTCTTATTCTTTTTTTATTTTCCCTTCTTTCCTCTCGTAACCCAGGGTACCTCTGACCATAAAGGATGAGCCATTGCCAACCACCTTGGTGTAGACCGACCGACCAACCAGCAGAACAGAGAGAAGAGAACCAGCCAGCGGAGCATCTGCCCACGAAAACAGATAAATCCTGTGGACTAGACGCTTACCAGAAAATATACGAGGCACGCGGTTGGTTGGTCGAGCCCGAAGGTTTCTACGTGTATTACCACCGTACACCAACATATCACGACTACCAACCAAGTGAGAGCTAACGTCCTAAAATCTTGTCCCTTGGGCGTCCACAACACAATCCCAATGTGCTTTTCCACAATGTTACTATTCTATAAAAGCCCCGATGATCCTTAAGGAACTTTGAAACCAGTTAAATGCATCACGGGATCACCGCTACACTACTATCTGTCACTACTGTAGATTTTACGGTGTTATCTTCCTCTGATAGTTCTGCAAGTACTGAAGAAACTTTCGAAACGATTTAGCAGTGCTTCCTTACAGTGTCACCTTGCCAAAGAAGCGCGAAAAGACTTCCTTCGGTAATTTCCAGATTGTGCTTTTTTAGTGTATTCCATACACTTCGAAGTCCAGAAGCTAAAGCATATCGAATACCATTCAAAAGTATCCTCCCCAAATAATCGTGAAACACTAGCTTGATAATCCGTCAAATGTACCACGTGAGCACCCTAATCAAGGATCACCCGATCCCCAAAGTTTAACAGGATAGCAATACCGGCGCATATCTTTTGTAATCATGGATAAAAGCCCCTAACCCGCTCTAGTTGTTATTATTAATGAACATGCACGAAATAATCTAACACCTGTGTTTAACCTCACGTGTTTAATGGTTAAGTATATCCGGACGTGAAGTTACTCGGGGTTGAGCATCATCCATTCACTTAACGCACGCTAGAAAAAGGGTAGGAAATAGGTTAGTTCGGTCAAAGAGGAAGAGAGCGGGGCGATATAGTTATAACGGATCATGAATTAGCCCTTCAGAGCAGAGAATCCGCAAAACAAGGAAAGCGGAACAATTCTCTTCCATTATTAATCGTCATCCGATCTCACTTTCGCCGCGGGGAGAATTACTCGAGAGGGTTTTGGTCATCCTTTGATATGGTCATAGCGTTAATAATTCAATCTTCATGTTGGGTCTAACGGGTTCACTATGGGGATGTGTTACCCCCATACCTACCGACCAACCAAGCAACCTATGGTGTAGCTTCCAGGCTTACAACTCGAGTACAGGATGCAGCGCTCGCGCTGCCTTTTTCGAACTCCGTATTCCAAGGATCAAATGAGCAAAAGCTCACTGACCACTCGATTTCGACAGAACTATTTCGTTAGACGGTTGATGGTTGAGGTAAATATACATACAGCTGACCAGATGTTTTTATTTAATTTATTTCAATTGTTACGTATGCGTGAGTCCAGATGGGAAAGAAAAGGACTAACAAGAAATAAGGATATGCTATAAACTTTTATGCTAAATGAGATAATTCGAGAGTATCATATATAAGTGAACAAAAGGACTTTCTGAACTGTTTTCTTCTCTTCAGAAAAAGAGCGGGATGACTTTGCGACTCTGTTTGGTAATATTTCAGTGATTTCGTTTCAAACCCCATACAAAAGATATGAAAGAAGCGTATACCACCGCGAAGTAAGTTGACAATACCTCAGCTGGTTTTTTCTCGCCTCGTCGCAAATTGTCTAGATATAATAGTGCTGTACAAGAGCTTTTGAAAAGCTAAAGGTTCCGTATATACCAGTACATATTCAGGGACCAATCTCGAGTTGATTTGAGTGCATATCTACGTCTTTTTCATCCTTTTTTCATATTTCATTTTTTATTTCATTTTATTCTTTTTTTTCGTATTTCCTCCCCTCTTTTTTCTTCAGTGAAAAAGGCCAACCACGAGTTGGGGATGATTCAAAAATGTATAATAAGGAAAACAGAAGGAGTTTTGTTATAAAAAATTCAAACCTCTGTATAACATAGAAATACCGATGTGCAGATTACTTTCTTTTTTCTTCTTCGTTCAGCACAATCGAATTGGTACACGAAGGACTAACGGTACACGTGTCAAATTACCTCCAGAAAAAGGAAGCCTTTTTTTTTCGAACGCCAAATTACAGCGAAACGTTCTCATTATCATTATTATTATTATTACGAGTGTTCAGTTCATGTGGACCATTGTGCCCGAGCCCTTACCCACAGCTGGATATGTTATGTTAGCTATCCTGGCAAAGTGCAAGAGCTGACCCACCCCGATGTCCTCTATCTTCGCGCTTCCGTTCAAGTCGACCCCGAGGACCTCGCGGCTGATGTCCTCGAGACCCCTATATCGCGCTGTCAAGTGCAGCAAGGTTTTGGGCGCTCACCGCACATTGAGCAGTGCGCCTCATCTTTCAGTCCAATTAGTTGTACCAGTGACCGGTTATGAGTCCTGTTACCGTCCTTTAATCGGTTCCGCTTAGTTTGATCAGCGCATTTCCGAGCCCGCTCGAGGGTCCCTGAAATTGCACATAGAGTAAAAACTGACGCGAATGGCCAGTGATGATAGAATTTTTACACAAAATTCTGTTTTTTCAATAAATGAGGGAGTAACTGAAGATGAAAAATGCTTTTGCTCGAGCAACTGCAGCGTAATACGATACGTGTGTAGATGGGTTATATAACGTTGCAGAGAGCAAGAATAAAAATAGAAAAATAATGAATAAAAGAATGAAAAAATGAAATATACAAGTGAAAGAAAAAGAATGGAACTTGAAAAATAAGCAGCAAAAAGATGCGGCACAAAACGCGTTGTACCGTATATATACTATAATATATCTACCCATATTACGAAGGTGAAAAAAAGGGGAAAAAAAAATGACATCGATGGTAATTTTTTACGGGAAACTCGAGTGGTAAAGAAACGGTCTTCGGCTGCGTATGTACACGTGCTGCAGTACATATATCTATAGGTATTCATATTTTTTACATATTGCTGTATATACGTGGCAGACATTTACTATATGTGGGAGACCACAGCTCGCGGGTCATGGCGAAGAAATATGACAGGAAATGCGTGAAAAATTAAACTTTTAAAGCCTCATCCATCCCCTTCTAAACAGGACCTTAGTGGTCTATCCTATGGGAACAGAACGCGAAGAGGATATTCGCAAGATGGATATCCTACGGGTCTTCTTTCCTGACAGACAACTTGTTTTTTTTTTGTTTTTCTTCCCCCTTCTCTTTTTGGATGTGTTTCCATTTTTGCCGGTGAAAAAATGTGTTCGAAAAAAATGAAAAACGGCGAATTCTGTAACGGGCTTAACAACAGAATTTAAAAAAAAAATCATGTTTCACTTCCATCGTAATTTTATCTATACGTGAATCGTACCGATGTATGTCCAGTAATAATTACTCGGTATTTTCAAATGGGACAGATAAAACGATGTTTTTAGCTGGTGATTTTTATGTCGCACCATTAGATATTGTTGCCGTTATTTTCTATGTCGTAACAACGTGAAAGAGACACAATAGAATTTTTGTCGGTGGTCGACGAGCCGGGAGCAGCAGCAGCTGTATATAGATATGTATAGGTAGATGGGTTGGGTATAAGCCGTCGTCGTTTTCGTCGGCGTCGCGACGCTCTTAACGTTGCGCCGCGAGCCAGCAGCCAGCAGCCAGCAGCCAGCCACCCCATTCCCCGATCTGTGACCACGTACCCGCGGGGATGAACCATAGCGCGTTCGAGGCACTCCTCTGTACGTGTTTACGGCCAGTTTTTCACCCCCTTCTCGCATCAACGAGGCCTGCCGGGGAGTCCGTGGAGTTTATCGAGGCCTTAGTCGTCGAGTCGCGTCCCCGACGACGTCGGTTTTCTATATATTTATGGCCACCGGTTCTATACCAACTGCAGAATACTCGAAGCCCAGTGGAGTAGGTATACCTGTAGGTGTGCTGCAACTACGAAAATCGAACCAAAGTATGATTACATTACATTAAGTTGTAGCTGCTGCTACCTACTGGTGCAGGTGCATTTGACGAGCGGAGATATTTTTCATCACCTTCGTCAATATCTTATACCGTGATGCGCGAGAAATCAGAAATTATTTCTTAAAGTTACGAAGTGTTGGCGGGATGTTTCGAAATTTTTATCAATTTTTTATTACAAACTTTCGAAACAGAATAGAAAACAAAAGTTGATGTTCAAGAGAGTTGCCACCTCATTTTTCGAAATTCGATTGTTTTTCTTCTAAGTTCCGAATTCTTTTGGAAGGATTTTGAACCGCTCACTTAATTATTCGAAAATCATTTTTGAAAAATGTGCCGTCAACTTCATGCCGCATCCCATTTTCGAAAAAATCAATCATTACTAGGAGTTCCTTATAGTGCCGAAAAATTTCTTCGGTTCTAGTCCAATCTCACCAATTTTTTTATTCGCAATCGTATACACAGCACGTGTATCCATTCCGACCTAACTATATTGTAACGATATCGAGTCATGTAATAAGAGTTGAAATAAATTTGTCAAAAACTTTGCATGAGGTTAGCCACAGATACTGAAAAGAGTTGACCGTTCGGAGTAGAACAGGTTATCTCGAACAAAGCGTAGAGCAGTAAAAAGAAGAAAGAAAGAAAAGAAACTGAAAGGAAGTAAGATCGGGTTTTTTTTTCTTCTCTATATACCCACAAGAGAAAACTCGGGTTTTCAGGCGAATGGTATTCGACGAAAACGATCAAAGTCACCACGGCGCGCTGATTCGGTTGTATTATCGTTCCTAGTTTCTAGATTCTGATCGTTTCCGTAAAACGGAGTAGATCTGGTTCCGCACATGTACGTATATATGTGTATACATAACGTATATACCGATCGTGAAAACCAAAAAAAAATAAACAGAAAAAATAATAATAAGAATACATAGATATACATACATATATTTACTGCGCTACGCGAAACTAAATCGGGAAGAATGAAATGAAAAATAGAAAGAAAAAGAGAACGCTTTATATCCATCGACACAGAGAAGAGTTTCGATGACGCGGCCCGTTTCAATCCGCGAAAACTACCGACATATCGATGTATATATGTATATATGTATATATGTATATATCTATATACATACGTATACCTATAGTCGTAGAAGTATAGTAGTAGCTAACTCGCCCAGCTAGAGCTCTAGCTAGCTATTGGCAAGTGCAGGACTTGGGAAAGTTTTTCTCATTCCCATCCATTCCCTTTTCCTTTTCCCTTATTTTTTGATACGTATGTATACATATAGCTATATCCACTTTGGGATTCTTGCAAAAAGAAAACGGAAAACTCACGGGCACATCATCCCATACCGCGCGAAGAGAATTCAACTGCGCGACGTTTCCCGCTCTATATATCTCTAATACAAATACATATATATATATATACCTAACGTACGTACTAACTTTTTACCAAACCACACCCACGCATCCATTTCATTCCATCTTTTTCGATTTCCCCCCCTCCCCTCCCTGCCGCCCCAACCCTGCTGCACAAACTTAACTCAACTCAACGTAGGTCAAAAATGTGGAAACACCGCAGCCTACCACCATATCGGGCAAACGGGCATTCACAATCAGTTAAAACTCACTTTATTTCGTCGAAGATTAAACCAGATGGAGTAATACTCTTTTTTTCTGATTTTGAAAAAAAAATTGTCTCTTTGTTTGGTTCTCATTAAATATTGAGAAAGATTGGTCCGAGAAGAAAAACATGTAACACTCTTTACTATGGTTATATGTATGTGACAAATAATTGAATCTAACTTTATTTCTTCGGTGATCGATCAGATAGAATGGGAGTGAATTTTTTAACATCTTGATCGACCTCTAGACATTTTTTAGTCAGCCAGAATACATCTGCAAGGATTTTTTTTCCCCCTTCCTAACCAAGTGGCAATTAATTTTCGTCTCGAGACTCAAAATGGAAGAAAAAAAAAAAAACAGAAACAGATACAGAATCTCAACGCCATGTGATATTATAATTAGGTATGCATACGTATGCGTATATCTCGAAGGGGTGATCACTCGATACATTCGTTTCCCAAGCATTTTACATTTCATAACTATTTCATTTTGATATGGTTCAATAGGCGTTTATAGGCTATTCTTATGTATTTTGAGCCCAGGAATCCAAATCAGCTAACCAAATTGATCTATCTATGAAAATGATCGAGTTCAAAATACGTACGTGTAAGTAATATACGTACCGGTGTATTATAGTCCAGGTATATAGGGTACTCCTGCAGAAAAATATGATATTTGACGTCAGCAGACACGCGTTACGAAGAAAGGAAAACTCAGAAGAATGAATTACGTGAATATAGTTATATGTACGTATAACTATAGTGTAAGGAGTAGCGGAATACATAAGGTGCAGGACAAAATCTTTAAATTTTCCGTTCCTTTCTACCATACCTAAATATAATAATAATAATAACGATGATAATAATAACGATAATAATAATAAGAGAAGAATACGCTGAGCGCCAGCAGTGGCAGTATAGTGTAAGAAGAATAAGCAAAAGTAGAAACAACGAAGCGACAAAGAAAAGGAGCTAGATAGAATCGAGCGCAGGATGTGGAATGGAATCTCGGCGTCTGTCACACCATCCCCGGAAATAAAATAAGGGAAGACGCGCAGCATCGCTCTAGGGTTTAGCTTATTTCAGTCCATTCCTATACCAGTTCTTACAAAGTGAAGAAATTTCAACCACTTCTCACTCACTGTCTGTGTATGCCCGTTATATACAACGTTTTCGCAGGAAACTAGAAAGAAATGGTGGAAAAAAAACCCAATATTTTCAACGTTTTTTTACGCGGCACTCTCAAAACTAGAAACTCTATGACGTGAAACTGATTTAAACGGCTTCTTATCGTTTGCTTTTCTTTTTCTTGAATTAGAAAAGAAAATTACATTAATTCTTGAAAGCGAATTCGACGATGCGAAGGAAGAGAGAAAAAAAAAAAACAGGACGCAGACGATCCAATTGATCCTTTCGACGTACGAATGAGGTAGTTCAGTTTTCGAATGGATCTTTCAAAATGTAGAAAGAAAAAGATTTTCGGTCGGAGATTTTGCCGTTTTTTCTTTATCGTGTAAAAAGTTGAAAGTACAAAGCAAATAAACTTATGAAGCAAAAAAATTAAGAAGTGTGAAAAAGTTAGGCCGGTGGCAGGATTATTTTACTTATTTAGCGGAAAAAAGCTCTACAATTTCGAGAAATGAAACGGCAGTGTAGCTACCGGTTGTTAAATTATAATTGGTAGGTTCTGAGCCGGTTACGTTGAATTTCTGTAAAAAGATAAAAACGTGGGTTACGTGTACAATATGTACCTACTCCTCGAGCACTTTGCTTGTCAAGACCGATAAGCCAAGAAGGTGTAAGGGAAAAAAAGCAAAAAAAATATTAGAAAAAAAAAAAAAAAAACAGATTACGAGTTTGCAAAACCTGTCTGCATTATACCACCGCAACTCGTCTGAAAATATTACCTTCTTTCCTTACGCTTCCAGAACTTCCAGTTTCCTTCTTTTTTTTTTTTATTTTCTAACGGTCCCGAGTGTGGTAGGAGGTGAACGTCGCGCGATGCCGGCGAAGGGGGATTATTCCACGACATCCCCTGGGAAAAGAAATTATATTCCATATTTTTAAACCTACACCAACAACGGGTGGTGTAAGTATGTAAGGTTGATATACCAGTAGACTGACTTCAGACTTTGCTTTTTAAATCTCACCTTACAGGGTAGCACCTTTTTTCATATTTTTTTTTTTTTTTCTTTTTCCTCTCCTTTTTTTTCATTCGCTCCTGTAGCGCTCCACATTCTCACGCTTCTCCTGGCATCAAAAATATTCACAGCAAAAAAATATTTCATCTCATACTCAGCAGAAACTTCTTTTTTTCTTCCTCTCATTTTCTTTTTTTTTTTTTAAAGGGTGAAAAGCTTCCGTTTACTGTTTGAAATTGACTGACAGGCTTAGCAGATTTTTTCAGCTCGAGTCCTGTAGGAGAGGTTATTCTTTCTTTTTTTAACTCGTATTTCAAGAATGTACGAGAAATTGAAAAGCTGAATTCGTTATACAGTTCAGCTGTTTAAAAAGCTGGGTCTCTTGATCCCTTGAAATAACCTGGAATTTTTGGAAAAATTTCAGAACGCCTGAGTCCCTCAAAATTTTTGTTTGGCATTAGGACGGCGACGGGTTCCGAAGGAAAAATATTTTCATCCATCCCGATGGAATGGAAAACAAGTGAGACGAGGTCTGTTTTTTTTTTTCATTTTTTCTTGTGTTTTTTGCAGGAGGGAAACTCATATCAGTCACGATGTGTACAATCTCCTTGGAACTACCAAGTTATCAAAAAAATAGAGAAAAAAAAGAATCGCCTTCCTCTAATATTATTATTATTATATCGCGTGAGCGCACCCGTGTAATATTATATGACATATCTCAGATGCGTCATTTTGCGTACATCGTAGAAAACTCAATTATGTGCTGTCTTCCAACAAAGAAGAGCATGAAAAAAAAATGAAATAAATAAAAGAAGGAATAAAAGATTCCCACCGGTGTTATATAACCTATGTCAGTTAGGCGCGTGCGATGACAGCTGGCATGACGGAATACAGTGTAATATACTAACGTTATACATTTATCCCCCCAACCAAAAAGCGACTCCGGTACAAGAAAAAAATCAAACGTTTAGGAATTGCTCTAAAATTTTTACCCAAGACATAAAAAAAATATATGGGGTATTCCACGCGAAACCGACAAGCCCGTAAACTTTGACCTCTTCGATTTGACTCATTATTTTTTCCTACGTAGTACGACCAAAAAAAACTTACACATATCTCGTACTCTTTCGATCCTACTCTTGGTTTCAAGAATACAGAATTTTGAAATTTTCACTTTTTCGTTCGCAGAAATATTTCACCAACCGTTAGCTCAAAAATTATCGGTCCTATCATCAGAAAGTATGACACAAAATTTATTGATAATTGATTGGCCTTTTTGAGGGTCATTTTTTCAAAAAATGTTCAGTCATCCAGAACCCGTTTTTTATGCGAATAAACATCAAAAATCCGCTTTTCCGCAAAAACGCCGCTCTCGATTAATTTGAAAAGAATCACAAAAATACCTTGAGAACAGACGAAAACTTTGAGACCAAAACGAAGGTGGTTTGACGATTAGTTCAGAAGTTACAGTCATTTGAAGATCAGGATCCGCCGAAACTTGGCCAAAAGAAATGTCGAGTAAACAAGGGAAAGGGTAATGGAAAAACAATGACCATGTTTTAAAGACTTTGAATTTTTTTTCACATTCCGACGCAGAAAATAAATATCATACATGAATACCGAATGTCCTACCTTCCTCCCTAGTTGCACAATGTACTATTACCTGGAAAAGGATATTACCTCGCTAGGAAAGGAAAATCCTTTTCCGCACTAGCGAGGGAAGATACTTTTCCACACTACTAACGAAAGTAAAGTAAAGCATTTTCCCTCACTACTTTACTTTCATCACTAGTGTGGAAAGCATTTTCCCTCACTACTTTACTTTCGTCACTAGTGTGGAAAGTGAAGTCTTACTTTCGTCACTAGTGTAGAAAGTGAAAAAATGCTTTACTTTACTTTCGTCAGTAGTGTGGAAAAGTATCTTCCCTCACTAGTGCGGAAAAGGATTTTCCTTTCCTAGCGAGGTAATATCCTTTTCCAGGTAATAGTACATTGTGCAACTAGGGAGGAAGGTAGGGCATTCGGTATTCAGGTATGATATTTATTTTCCGCGTCGAAATGTGAAAAAAAATTCAAAGTTTTTAAAACATGGTCATTGTTTTTCCATTACCCTTTCCCTTGTTTACTCGACATTTCTTTTGGCCAAGTTTCGGCGGATCCTGATCTTCAAATGACTGTAACTTCTGAAGTAATCGTCAAACTATCTTCGTTTTGGTCTCAAAATTTTCGTCTGTTCTCAAGGTATTTTTGTGATTTTTTTTTCAAATTTATCGAGAGCGGCTTTTCTGTGGAAAAACGGATTTTTGATGTTTATTCGCATGAAAAAACGGGTTCGGGATGACTGAAAATTTTTGAAAAAATAACCCTCAAAAAGGTCATTCAATATTATCAATAAATTTTGTTCTATACCTTCTGACGATCAGACCGATAATTTTCGAGCTAGCGGTTAGTGAATTATTGCTGAAAAAGAAAAAGTGAAAATTTCAAAATTCTGTATTCTTGAAACCAAGAGTAGAATCGAAAGAGTACGAGAAACGTGTAGGTTTTTTTTGGCCGTATTACGTAGGAAAAAACAATGAGACAAACCGAAGATCCATAGAAAATGGGTGAACAGAATCAATTATTGTTCCAAGTAGGTATGTACCCAACTTCGCATCATGCTTTGGAAAAAAAAAATTGAAAAAAAAAATTGGCGGCAGTGGAATGTAGTGGGCTGGATTATACCGTGTGTCCGCGAGCTCACGCGGCAACACGGCCTTAGGCAACTAGAGTTACTGCGGCGTAAGCTCGCGGACACACGGTATACTCGAAAAAAAACTGGAGAAGATGAAAAAAAAAAGTTTCCAAGGGTGGTTTGTTACATATTTTGCAAAAGAAGAAAAAACAAAATCAAAGTTCCTCATGTGATTCACGATTTATATCATGTTTGAACATGAATAACACTAATTACTATCGGTTTCCTTTCATATCTGACCGAGCCGAAACCGAAACCCTCCCTTTGTTTTAATCCCAATACGTACCTAATACTACCTTTGTTTTAGTTAATAACCCGACGTACAACAATCACCATCAGGATCCCATATCCAATTTATTTATGGTCGGACAAATTCAGTATTGAATGTGATAACAAGTTAGAAATTTGTAGAATATTTTTGTGTGTTACATTTTTCGCTTTTGTTCAACTTCATATCGAATCAACGCTTGGAGCAAAATAATTTTGTTGTTAACGGTTGAAATTAAAAGAAAATTAGTTTTTCTAAAGGAGAAGAAAAAATAAAAAAAGAAAAGAATTCAAATATTTGATCCGTCGTATAATCCACTGCGAGTACATTTATTTATTCGGTATAAATTGTCCGTTTTCTCCGTTCTGTCGCCGTTGAAGGAAACTCATAACGCGATGTTTGCCTCAAACACCTCATGATCAATTTTATCGTATCTACGTGTCCCGAGGATACGATGACTCAGTGACCAATGAAAACGACCGTAGTATCCAAGTTGAGTCGATTATTCCACCGCCACCATATCGCACACTATATTCCCCGAACCTTACCACCTTACCACCTCAGAACCGCGGTTGGTATACGCGTCCTGAACGTAAACTAGCATTAAGAAGGAATATCCTATTTCTGTCCCATTTCCAAGACGCCTGTAGCGACTTCAGACCAGATAGGAAAACGGACATCCCCTTAATGTCCCACGACTCGCTTATTTTCGCCTCCCTCAGCCCGCGCAAGTTCCTCTCGGGTACCTTTCCCACGGTATTATATATCATTTCACTTTTCCATAATATACTTTTTACTACCACAATTCTTTTTTTCTTTTCCCCCCTGCAAATTTTCATTTCGACGAAATTTGACGGAACAGAAAATAATGTGTATCTTTCAAATTTTTTTTTCATCCAATTTTTCGTCAGCAATATCCATATTGTAGAAGTAATGGAATTTCGATTGACAAACAGCTTCTAGCTACCGGTAAAACTGATTAATTTCTTGATTATCGTCAGAAAATCAATAGGATTATTTATAATGGGTATAGGTTTGGTTGGGTCGTTGTCGCAGTGGATCTGGTTGTCGGAACTATTAAAAAACCTTCCCATATAGGAGAATTAGGTTTGTTTTGAATTTAGTGAAGTAGATACAACGTGATACTGCAATTTCCCATGCCCGTCTCATCGTTCAATTATAATTTTCCGAAGCAACAATCTATATACGGAATAATAAGTAAAGGGACAAACAATTTTAACCAACCGATAAAAAGAAAGAAAAAAAGAAAAGACACTTTACCCAACGGTCTCGGATTATTTTTCACTTTAAAAAGTAAACACCCAAGTAATATTTTTGGTTATGACGTACACGCAGCAAAAGTAACTTCTCTCATCTCTCTCATCTCTCACTCTCACTTTTTTTTATTTTCTCCTTTTTTTTTTCACATATTTATTCTTTTTTACTTCGACTTCCAGCGCAGGTATGGTACTACCTACTTTCATATTTATTTTTAATTAAACTTTTTTCACCGGGAAAAGTTCAGCCAAGGTCGAGCAGTTGAAAGAATTTCGCTAAATATTATTCTCCGAATTTTCTTCTTTTTTTTTTGCTGGGCATACAGCCTAATTTTTATATACCCCTAATACCTACTTTTTTGACAAACGTAATTTTGTACGTTATATGATCATTGTGATTAATAATTGTATGCGTAGGTATGTTGGAACAGGCAACGCAAAAAAAAAATATATATATTTAAGAGCGGCTGTTTGGAACCGAAATTGAAAAAAAAAAGTTAATGAAAAGTTCGTTTTTTTTTTTCAACCTGCGAGGGACAAATTAACAAATGAAACGGTTTACAAATGTTTGTACGGGTCAGATAGGAGGGAGGGAAAGAGGTTGAAATTATCCACTTTATTTATTTTTTCTTGTTCCGTTATATAGTTGTGAATTTTTGAATTCTTTTGATTTGATATTTTATCTTTTTTATTCGAAGCGTTTGCGACAGATTAGATTAGCTCGTTAGATGAAATGAAAGGATTTGTTGTCAACTTATTCCTTCTGAAAATTCAAATAATGTCCTTGGAGGATAATGAGGTCTTTCCTTTATTCGCTGCGCGAGTTTTCTTCAGATCTTCAAATTTCGACATAGAAAAATTCCTTACGATCAGAATACGAGGGTGATTTCACCCTCAAAGGAATCGAATGCCCATGTATATTATAATGTCTATACACACGTGTACGTGTATGTAAAAAAATAAATTATACGATACGATATATCTCGATTGCCGCAAGGGTAGTTCCCTCTTCAAAGCCTGATAAAAAAAGCTTTGTCAGATTTTTAAAATTGATTCAAAGCTGATCTCGATCGCAACCCCCTGATTGGAAACTGTTTCTTCGATGATCAAACCTGTAGATTTACAAATTTTCACTGATTTATTATAAATTTTTCTTAAGGAAAAGAGAAAGAACTGAGATTATCGATTGGAAAATGAAAACAAAAAAAAAAAACACTCGATGTACGTAATATCAAAAGCATTCTTCAGGTTTGATGACTTCGGGAATAAGAATGAAATAAAAAATTAACCGATGAAGATTTCCTCATAAAAGAATAAAGAATGAAAGTCCCATCTGCCCTTTCGTCGACCCTATTCTACCCCCAAATTGATACTTCATTCTAAATTTTGAAGCATTTTATCGATGGCCGCGATTAGTTTCCGGCTTGAAGAGCTTGCGGATGAAGTATAAGGTGAAATATATAGCTGGTATATTATGACCGATATCGGGTGTGTCATAAGTTTCACGTTCTAAAGTAAATGGAAAATTTATCGTGAAATTTTACACCTGATTGAATATAAACCCCACGATTTAAAACCTCTAGGGTGGAAACACCTATCCCGCAGCTTTTTACTATGATCAGATTACAATGAGACACGGTATTGTATACTTATAGAGCTTTGAGGATTTGGAATCCAAAATTAACGAAACAGATAAAAATACTGGGAATTTAATGCTTTCTTGGATAAGTAATGGAAAAATAAAAGAATCGCGTATTTAATACAGAAAAAAATAAATTCTGACTCAAGCTTAAAGAGAATCCTATCCCGGAAGAGAAAGCTAACGACGGAGCTTTTATTATATACGGAGACAATCTTCCATCTACTGAAAGTCCTCGCGCGAACGATTAAATCTAATGGACAACGATAACGATGAAAAATAATATACACTGCCATGTACAACGAGAGCGACATGTGTCCCTGAAGTTTCTCTGGGATATTTTCTTATAATGACATTTTTGGCTATTCAAAATCTGAAGGTGAATTATTGACCCGTTATGCGAAAAGACTGATGGTTGGCTCGAAGAAGATGAAAATTCTTCTATGAAAAATGGAACGGATCAATATTTCAATTTTTCTAACATTCAATGAAATTGTTTTCTCCAGAGCTTATTCGGGCGAAATTCCTGAAAGAATTGCTAGATCGATCCGCGCCCCATATCCGTGAATGACACTTTTGAAAAACCGATGGCATTTAAATAATTTCGCGCCTAATCTACTGATTTCGAATACGGGCATGCGGGTCACGTGTTCTTTGGCTGGGTGACCTGGAATCATTCCCGAAGGTTCAGCTGTCTTATACCGATGAGGGGGATAGTGGCTAGCTCACTTTTAAGCAATGTCCCGACCCATACCGCGTCGGGAAAGGTCATCCTTGCGGAAGATCCAGTGACAAATGCTTCTATGTGACTGCCCACCCTATCTCTCGCCTTCCAGAACTCCAGACTTCTCTCTAGCCCACGGGATAACCTATGTATATATATACCTACTGGGTGATATTCACCCAACCCACAGGACACGCACTTTTCCTCTGGGGTAAAACCTTCCTTCAGGCAATCCTCCTTAACCTTCCCGACAAATTGTTTAGGACAAAAAAGAAAATAGGATACAAAAAAAAAAATGAGAAGAAAAAAAAATCACATTCTCTTTGAGCGGTCCGTGTTTCTTTCTTTTTTTAATTCCCCCCCCCCCCCCCCCCCCTCTCCCACTTTAGATTCCAACAGAAATTTTCAGTCTGAATTTCTTGTCCGAGCCCTTCATAATTTCACTTTCTTTCATCATCTTTTTTACGTTCAAGACGAAAAAATCTCACTCACAATCAGTCTCTGAATATATACCTATAATTAGATTTGCAGCGTGCAGATGAAAACGAAATGATTGAGAAAAATTTTCGGATCGTTGGGTGAATACGTAAATGGAATAATGTCATGAATTAGAATTAGTTGGGGGAGGCTTATGTGAGGAAGGGAATAAGGAATCGATTGAAGGCAATAGTTTCCAACGGACAAACTTTGGCTATAAATCTGTCCGCACGTCTGAACGAGGTGGTTTGGGTTCTTCCAGTTAGCATTAGGAAAATGGTATTAAGCGACGGAGAAAACCCATAGAGAAACCTCATTCAACCTCGTAAATACTTTTATGAAGCAATAATTACGATTCCAAGAAAAACTTTTCGTTACACATCTATATGCATACCGAAAATGTATATTACATTCCGAAACTTTAGTTTTCCACATGTGTAGGTATAATAAATCATATCACGTGGTATTATGTTATCACCTAATATGTTCCAGTATTTATATCAAGTGGTAACAGGGGGAAAAAAATAAATGCCAAAGCTGTAGTAAGAATCTAATTGGATAAGAGATAATAAAAATAAAATTACCGATCGTGTATGTAATGTGCAAAGGGTTTATTAGAATTGTGGTACATAAAAATTTATGTAACGTGTAGAGCGAAATAACCACGGGCGATTTTCTTTCCTACAGTGGCGCTGCGATCGCACCGGTCTTCCGTCGTCGTATTTTAAGTGAGGTTAGGTAAAGTTGGTTTGGTTAGTTTAACTTATTCTGAAAGGAAGGAACAAACGACGTCTATCTACTACCCTGCAGTTTACACCTCATTTTCTTCTACTTTCCACCTTTACCTACCCTTACTTACCTACCTACGTACCTACGTATCCGAGTTGGAAGAGACTGGAGATGACGCCGACGCTTGCTTGGCTAAGTGAATAAATCTAATCAACCGCTAAACGTAGCTTCATTAAGTGAACTTAACGCGATGGTGCAACCCGGAAACATTACTCTTCGGTAACCGTATATATACCCTCATATATACTAGTCCGCGGTACAACCTATTAGCAGTATATTTTCCAACACCCCGCACGGACCAAAACTCGCGTCCGAGCCGTTTATTCACTCTGTGTTGCCTACCGTTAGAGAAAATAAAAAATTGAGTCGCAACCTTTCTCTGAAATGACGCGTGACATTTTTTGTTCATTTTTTCTTCTCTCGCCTTTTTCTCTTATTAACCAGAAGAAGAAGACATTTTTCAAGGTCCTCAAAGCCCTCAAAGCTTCCAGCCACAATCCAACTTAATGACGAGAAAACAAATTATACTTCGAAACTCGAAAACCAGAAAAATTCTTCTAAATTCGTATAAATAATGATGGGGGGAAAAGACGGCGTGTTTTATCAACTATCGATTTGGCAAATAATGATCGTTATAGACTACGTCAAGTAGGAAAAGTTTTTCTATAAAGGAATTGAAAAATCCTACCGTAAACTACTCGTACCCATAGGTGCCTCATAATTGTTGGTACATATACGTATACAGGGGTGTATTATATATTTTCATAAATGTATACAGGGTCGATTTCAGGATAAAATAACATTACAACCACACAGATAACAATGCGCGAGATACAGCACACTAGCGGCATGTATGAAATCTTTTGAAACTTCCAATATCGGAATGTATACCTTTAAAAGTAACCCCGAAGTATACCGGGGTAGGCGAGCCTTAAGAATTTCACAAATGGATGAGAGCAAAAAACTACTACTAAACAGCAATAGCCGAAACTGCGCAGGAAACTGAAAACCTCAACTTATGCTACTGCAGGGATGACATTAATCATAACTTTCTACACTAATACCTGCCCTCTTTCTCTACCACCACAAAGTTGCACAATTCTGAGTACATCCTGCAGTACTAGGATCGTATGATCCTGCGGTAGGATTCTGCTGGAAAACTTTCGCGTTGGAATTTTTCCACGTGTGTGTTATTTTTCCGCCAACTTTTTTCGTCGCTTACTGTGCGTTCTGAAACGCTACTAAACAACGCAGCAGAATACTTAACGGTGCAGCCATTTTCACATGTCTTCGCCGATCGACTTAAATTTTGATCTCAGATGTGGCTTTGGGTATACCAAAGATTTGCCAAAAGTCAAAACGCTGTATGCCGAAGCATTCAGAAACAGTTTCGAAAAAATCTGAATCGATAGAAAGAGCGAAACCAGCTACGATTAAGTCAATTGTTCAAGCCGTCTGGAAATGGCTGGACATTTTATATGCGCTGCGCCAAATTTGTTACACAATTTGTAAAAATCTATACGATATTTGAAGAGAGAAAAAGAAAAAAAAAATCAAGCAATATACGTTTAAAAAAGAAAAACTGCCGTCGGAAATTGAAGCCTAGAGAA
This sequence comes from Athalia cordata, assembly GCA_963932425.1. NCBI lineage: Eukaryota > Metazoa > Arthropoda > Insecta > Hymenoptera > Athaliidae > Athalia > Athalia cordata. Next base: position 27,722,059 of record OZ010626.1, on the reverse strand, counting down.
AATTTTCGTGCGGTAGTCGTACAGTACAGGGAAAGCAAAGTGTAATTCCTTATATACCCTATTGCAGCTATCGCTACGCCGACAGACATTTCCGTGCAAGGAAGTAGGAGAATTCCGAACGTGCCGAGGGGGGTGAGGTTAGCAGATTTTGGCGAGAGGGAAAATTCTTTTAGAAGAAGTCGATATTCCTACGTTCGAACGATTGAAAGCACGCGCTGCTAAAGGGCTCGCTTTTATGCACGTTACGATAAAGTACTTGTGATTTAAAACCGCCTCAAGCCACTACTACTTTGTACTGCATGAGTTATGCGGATTCATATTGTAAAAAATGAGGAGAAAAGAAATCGATGAGAATAAAAAAAAAAACATATCATAGAATAAAATAAGGTCGGTACGTGTGTGAATGTGAGGAAAAACGCTCTCAAAAATGAAGCATCTCGCGATAGGGGGATGAGAAAGTAGAAATGTTCGAGTTTTCGGAAAGTGTAAAATAATGACAGGAATTTAGTATCATCCAATTTCGAAAATGCGCCATGCCATAGTGCGAATTCTTATTTCTAAAAATTTTGAGAATTTAACGAAGAACGAAATGAATCGATTGAAATATCGAACGACGCATTCCTGCCCCAGTGTAAGGCCGATCAATTATCATTTTACATAATTTCGGTCTAGTTTATTTTTTTTTTTCTCTGTCTTCACTGTCCTCTTTTACTTTCGTCTTATGAGGGATGCGGAGTACGGCTGTTTCGCTACCCTGTAATAAAGTCTTGATAAATTTGGAGTAGCAGTCGCGGTCAATTAGATCGTGGTAAACTGGTGGGTCCCATCGAATTCATCAGTTGTGCGTAACGCTCAGGTGAACAATAAGGTTAAACTTGGAATTTCTCCCCTTTATTTTCCAGTACCCCCGTCGAAGCCAATAATCTACGACGCGAAAAGACGTGACATGAGCAAACTCCTCGAAGCGTATCCCGAGGGCGCGGATCTCACTCTAGTCTGCGAAGTTCACGGAGGTAAGAATATCAAATACAAATACTATTTTTTGTTATTTCATTCATTTTTTTTTCCATACACCATCATTTTCTTTTTTCATAACTTTTCATGTTTTCTCTGATTCGAAAAACGCATTTCTGCAACGCCCTGTAATTCAGTAGTAAAAAAAAAAGAGGAATAAATCCTGATAAACGGCCAATTGAACTGCAGTTTATTTTTGGGACTTGAGATGAACGTTAAAAAAAATAGAAAGAAATTGGAATTGAAATTGACAAAATAAGAAATTTATATTTTCGAGTTCAAAATACATGCATATACCTATAATGCGTAAAGTGAATTTTTCGATCAATTGTTCGTGCATGTGCGTAGAGCTAGTTCACAAGCTGATGTGGCACTTGGTCGTTTTGAAAGCCATTTGTATAGAAGCTTTCGAAAATCTGTCACACTCGATCAATTTATTGTTATTATTGTTATTGTTCTTTTTGTTGTTGGGAGCGGTATAATATAATTCGTGAGGGTCTTCGCTCACAGAATATACTGCAGATGTGAGACTCCGAAGATAAATATACAGACATCGACTTCCAAAAAAAAGTTTTCGAAAAAGTCTATAGTGGTATCTTGTGTTTCACATTAATATGACACACACGTTTGTTCTCGAACGATCCACCGAGTGAATCAAATAAAAAACTACCGAGATCGAAAGGTCGAATGAGAAAAAAAAAAAAAAATTAGTCTAATAATCTTGGGTCAAGTATCTCACTTTGATTTTCGTAGCTTTTTGATTGAACGAAAATATTCCTCAATTAGCTTGTCATATTTGATCGGCGAACGTAATAATGATATAATAGTAACAATGGGATGATTTTGAATTTCCATAATAAAAAATGATTTGCATATTGAAACCTGTTGTAATAATTTTGAATAATTTTTTACATCGTATCCTGTATAATTATATTGGACGAGTACAGGTCATTTTGAATAGTAATTATGATTCGGATAATAATTCATGCAGATGTTCAGGTCAGCCAACTTCAATACGTGTGTTAATTGATTATACCGCATATCGATTCGTCATTATATAATCCTACTTTATATCGTTGACAAAATAGCTGAATTATTATCATGATTCTGATAAATTGAACTCGCATTGAAAATTATCCAAAACTACAGCGATTTAAATAACTTTAAATATTTGTCACGTTACTGTCCGCTGTTTCGGTCAAAAATTTCAGCCGTTGTAATATCGTAATGATTATTATCATGATTATTACCGGCGTTGTTGTGATCATTTCCGTAAACAAGGGTGGCCAGTCCTGAAACTGACTTCATTATCCGAATCAGAGAGCTGGTAGTCCCGGAAATTTGATTACCCTTCCAGCTACCATGCTACGAAAAGGCTACTCAGTATAGAACGTATGCCCAAGTTTAATTTATTTTCACAATGAAAAACAAAAAGTGCTACGAGCTGACCAACGAAATGTACGTTGTGTTATTACTCAAAATTCTCTACGCCACTCGGTAACGCACGTTCAAAGCTGAAATTTCGTATGTAGAAATCGTGTTTTCATCGTCAAAGAACTGCCTCCAAAAATTCACGTGACAAATATAATGATGGGGAAAATTTTCACCGTCGAAAAATTTCTCTCCACCAGTTCTCCAACTGTCTCTGCAATTTGACAAAAAAAAAAAAGAATCTACTGCAATGACACGATATTTTGTGAGACAAAAATTTCTTCTATTCCCAAAGTTGTAAAAATCTTCATCCAAATTTTGGTTGCTTTTTAAGAGCTACAGTAGAATTGATTGTACTTTGGATGATTCGAAATTCTTCAAAATTTTGCGAACTTTTTATTTTATTTTCCGACCGAGCTTTTTAACTAACACGAAGTTTGACGAAATCAAAACTTCTCGAATTTTCAAGTATCTCGGAATCCCGTGAAGTTTTTGAAAAGTATATCGAAGTCAGACGGAGTCCCGAATTTTCTTACCATTTGACGACACGCAATGTTCGAACATATTTTCGGGTTTTTGAATTGTTTTTCGAGAATTTCGGTGCTCCAACTTTAACACGTATCATATAGAATTCCGAAATTAATGCTGTGCAGATGCCGGTATCGCATATGGTGTGCAGTCGGGCGTCTATAATTCTCCTTGCTTTTCCTCCAACAAGTTAATTAGTCCATCTACTGCTACTGTGTACGGTTTCGGTTTCTGTTTCTGTTTGTGCACATGCAACTGTCTCAAATTCAGCCGGAACGTTTACGTCTAACGTCAACATTGACACGGTATATGACAAAGCCATCAAGTTCCTATGCTGACAGATTTTACGCCAATTTCTGTCGACATGTTGCCTTTCAATTACGGGTATGTCTGCTACGCGGTAACCATAATCACGCGTACGTCATTATTGGAGCTTTCAGATCTGGTATACCTTGTGGAAAATTAGGCAATTCTACAACTGCATCACACGAACCGTAGACACGGCAACTGTTGCAATGAAATTCGCACTTCGCTGAACGAATTATTTGAACGTAGCTGCTGCCACTGTTCGTCGTCGTCGTCGTCGTCGTGTTTCTAGTGACGATTTTCCGCTGCAGAAATCTGTGGGCACAGCAATTTTCAAATCTATAGGATAAGCGGAATTGGAAAAACAGTTGAAAACAATACATACAATCGATTGTCAAATTTTCTATATCCATTACTTTATTTTTTTTAAATTTATTTTTTTATTTTCTTTCATGTCCTGATCAGATCGATTGACTTTACACGAAGGTTCTTTAATTGTTCGGTAATTTTTCTCGCTAAAAAAATGGCCCGGTTTTATTTCATTTATTTATCTTCTTCTTCTTTTTTTTATTTTTGTTTGCTTTTTTTTTTTACCAACGATTACGAATTCTAGTAAGTAATTGCTTCGCCGATCAACAGTGATCCCGAACATATAGCGTATATGAATTTCCAAATATTCCTTGGTAAAATAACACAGAATTTTTTACAATTTCAACAGGGTACAAAACATACAATAAAACACACGCTATTTCATAGGATGTATACGTATCTCTAACCCCGTACAGTAGAGATGATGTAACAAAATGAAGGGAAAAAAAAGAACAAAAATCAGACGGAAAAACAAAAAAAAACAAAATTACAAAAATTCGCGTAAACGTGAAGTCCAGAAAAACAGAATACGCTTATTGTCTTTTTTGTGTTTCATTCATCCGTCTCTCTTTGCGTTTTATTTGTTTGTTTGCTTGTTCTCTTGTTTGTACGTGTGCAGCTCGTGTGTCTGATGTGTCTATACGTTTTTCAGTCTCTCTGATTGAAGTTTTCACATTTTTGTTATGAAACATAATAATATTGCGTTGAAAAAATGAAAACTTGCATACGCAGCTGTGGAGTGCTGCAAATGAGAAATCTGAAAACTTGAGGATCAGAAACTGAAATAACATCGATAATTTATTCATCAAACGATCATCGCAATTAAGTGACTGCTTTACTTGATAGCTTAATTATATTTTTTATTTTGGTTTTTATGTTGCAGGAAGACCGAGGCCGAGCGTCGCTTGGTATCTCGAATCTCAGCTGATAGACGCTTCCTACGAAATAAGGGAAAGTCAAGGAACTGAAGGAGAAAATTCGCTGTTGACTATCAATCGCGTCACCATTGAGCGATTGACCAGAAGACACCACCACGCACGATTGGCTTGTAAAGCAACGAATAACGCACTTTCATTACCACCGACAACGACGGTCAGCATTGAACTGAACAGTAAGCAAAAATATACATATATCCAAATATTAATAATTTTCATTGAACTGCACGCGTCACAGTTAATTTCATGAGTTTTACTCGCACTGCAAAGATTTTTGTTTCTCTTCAATTTTCTCTCATTCGTTTTTTTTTTTGTTCGCCAAAGAATAACGAGAGCAGTTTCTCTTGAATCGTAGTGCAATTTTTTTTGAAAATGTTTAGTTAATTAGTCAAAGTCTTTTAGTTTTAGGGATCAAAATGGGATAGCTTTAAGTACATGTGTTAGAAGGGAACCACCACCCTGTTGATTAACTCAGAAAAAGGACCTCTTCCTCTTTCATCTAACTACCCGCAGCAGACGGCCGGCCGCGGCCGGTTGGTAAATTAAATTCTTTCCTCACAGCTGTATACGTAGTTACAATTGAACAGGATGAAAGGGATTAAAGAAAAAAACGAAATAAAATAAAAAAGATAGAGAAAAAACAAATACCAAAACGAATAAATGAAAAACGACGTGGAAAAAAGGTACGACGAACAAGAACAAGGTTTTAATTGCTTTAAGATTTTTTTTCTAATACCTTTTATTGAGCCTATTATTTCTCGTCTCGCGATCAATTTTATCCTGCAAGCTCGCGCGGTCGAATTTGAAGGAAATTCGGGAACTACTATACACATAATACTACGTATTCTTATCGGCCCGACCGACAGAATTCTATTATGTTTGTCAACGTATATTTCGGATTTAATTAGTTAGACTCGCCGGAGGCTTGATTTGAGTCCTGAAGGATTCTAGATCTTATACAGTATCCTCGACGTATATAGGGAGAGGGGAGATGACTAGACTCATTATCGAAGAGATTTGGGAAAATTATCGAATCGAACAACTGAACATAAAGCTCCTCAATTTAGTTCTCTATCCCGTATGATGGGATTAAAATAGGCTCCCCAGTAGAATTATTCGGCTAACAATATTATTCTCAAGGGTACAGTTGAAATTAGGATTTGAAATTTTCATCCACCTCTCTCTTCACCCTCCATTACTTGTCTCTCTCTTTCACTTCTCACCCCCCCCCCCCCCCCCCCACATGCCATCCATGATGGTAAAGAACAGTTTGAGCTAATCGATAACTTCTACACTTTAGAATTTACCTTCGAATTAATCCCCCTCGCCTCATGTATACCTATACGTATTTGTATATAATATATGTATAATATATAGGTAGGCATGAGCATCGAGTATTTCCGGGTCAAGGAGTCGATGACGAGCATTTTTAAACTCGTTAATACCGACGCGACCATGTTGCGGTCGATCTCTAAACTCTCGGAGTAATTACTGCACGCCTGTGGGCCAATTTATTCGGAAACGTCTTATGATAAGTTCATTCATTATTAAACATTTTTATTAAAAACTCACGATATTCGCAATGAAGTTTCAAGTTATGCGATTCATTTTTCGTATACGCTTCAAATATGATATTCCTGGTTAACAATATTTTAATTTGAAATTTTGTTTAATTTTTTTTTTCATTTTTGTTTTTACTTGCGAAATGAATTCAAAACTGCGAAACGAAGTGTTGTTTTCAAATTAATTACAATCGTGGATTGATTGGAGAAGAAAAAAAAGAATTGAATAAATAAATAATGAAAAACGAACTTGCAATCGAGCTTGCAATGAGGCGTGGGTATCGAGTTCCTTTTACTCGTCAGCAGCCGTTGCAGTGCAGTATAAGTATATCTATGAGCACGATAAAAAAGGTGGAATCTATAATTGTTATCTAACTAAACTTTCCTCTCGAATGTCATCAAAGTATATAGCTGGTATGGGATCCTACGCAGTAACGAAGTCTTAATTAAAACTCTCAACTTATTAATTACCTCTGCACTCGTTCGGAATAGAAGATGAACTAATTATTCAAATTTACAAAGAATCACGTCGTTGTTTCGTTCTACTGCAGCTACGGTATAAAGTTCATCCCGCGATTTGTTCGCCGGTTTCAATTTTCTTTTAAATCATTTTTTTCTTCTTTTTTCTCATTTTTACCGATTTCTCTTTATTTCTTTCTCCAATTTATTTTATTTAATTTCAATGTTTTTTTTTTTCTGTTTTGACTTTTTATCCTCATTCAGAGGTGCAAAACTATCTCACCGCTGGCACTTGCAATTGCGGATATAGAATCGTGAAACTGCGGAAAACTTCTCAAGAAAGAAAAAAAAAAAAAAAGAAATCGATGAAAAAAAAATCAGACGAAAAAATTTAAATTCCAGATACAAAGCACTAGAATAAAAAAGAAATATAAACCGAATGAAATTCTTTCGGCGTGATATTATATTTATTTATTTTTTCTTTTTATGCTATAAAAAACCTTGGGGAAATGAAAATTCTGAATTGCACACACTATCGATACTGTACTGTAAAAATCTATAAAGGTTTTTCGCGATACATAATTTTGAGCGTATTTTTGTTATGTAATTTTTTTTTCAAATACAACGTCGCGTTGTTGATCAGATTATATATTATATTGTTGATTGTTATTTTTTTCATTTCATTTCATTTCGTTTCGTTTCGTTTCATTTCATTTCAAGTGAACCAATTGAAAAAAGTTCCAGAGATAGATACACAAGGCGCATATATACCTACGGATATACATTTGCTTTATACATGTACGGGGTATACGTGAATACAAAATCAGAGAAAATGAATCCACTCCGTTGGATATGGTCATTGCCGGGGTGTATAGCAGGAAAAGCGAGTGTCCGAGGTACAAAATAATTTTCAATATACGGGGAAACGCGAACGTTACGCGGGGTGTGACGAAATGAAAAAAAAAGCACACATACGCAGGAGAAAGGGAGATAGAAGTGAAAAAAATTCAAATACAACAATATCCTCTAAAAACCGAATAGGGTGTGGGATGTTAAATATTTTCCTGGAATTCATTCCTCCCTTGTATATATGCACGTGTATACCTGTACATCGTACAAAATCCGATGGTTTTGTATACATCCTATACGCCAGATATATTATACATGTATAGTGAAAACTAAAAATGGTCAGCGCAGAAATGTTAAATTACATGATTGACGGACCTCGTCTATGGGATATGGGGAAAATGAAAATAAAACTCACAATCGAATGCATGAAACACCACGTGATATGAAAAAAGTGAAGAAGCGAATTGCCCGGAGATATTGCAAAACAGAAAAAAAATTATTAAAACAAAACGAGTGTTATAGGGTTGTTGAAAACGATTGGAGTATCTAGTGACACGTGTATCGCGTACGTAGGTATATGAAACTGAATATACTTGAAATAAACTCGAGCGATTTACTCTCTTCTCATCCCCCAAATATGCGATACGCCGATTTGAAATTTTCAAAAATTCGACGACAGCCAACGAGCGAGAGCCCGTCGGTATTACCTACACAAAAATAATTGCGTCGATTAAAGGTAAAAGTTTTTTATATGCGCTTGACCTCGACTCGACTTCCTCATTTATTGAGCATGCTATATTTTCAAGTCGACTTTTCTCATTCTTCCAATTTTTTCTCGTGCGCGGCGCTTTGACATGGATAAGAAAATCCAATGAGGCTCCTTCCGTTCTCGGAGTTTGCAACGACTCACCCTATACATACAATGTCAATCTTTGACATAATTAATCCTGTAATTTAATTGAAATTGCAGGATTCGTTATAATTAATTTAATTCCGGGGACAAAACGCGAGCCGGGCCGGCATGGCACTCAGGACATACGGTTTGCCGAATTAATCGTAAATATATGTCGGTGAATTTGAAACCCTTTCTCATTATATTATTAATTTCACTTTATCACATTATATTTATTGAAATGTCTTTTTATCCTCCTCTCTCTCTCTCTCTCTATCTCCCCCTTCTTCTGTTTCTTCTAAATGATGAGAAAGACGACAGTATTTAATCATATATTGCGAGAAAAACTTTTAGTAGCAAATTATCACAAGGAGAATACGTAGATAATGCAATTTGAACAAAAATTTCTGCACACTTAATAAGTAAATATGAAACTGAGGAGTAGCTGGAAAATAGGTGGCGGTATGTAGGAACGATGTTTGCGTCTGAGAAACATTACAGTGCACATCCTGCCGTACGATCAAGTGGCTTGAGAGAAGCAATAGATCAGAAGGTACTCCGGAAACCTTTAATCCCGATAATCCGAACCTTAACAAAGTTTCAAAGCTCTACTCTTCTTGTAGTACGTTACGTATATACAATACATGTGTATAGCTATATCGGGAATTGTTATACCACGGGAGAATTCACTCGAAAGATTTTACCGGGAAACCTTAAGAAGAAGGGGGTAGAGATTCGCTCAACTCCGCAATGTAACACTAAACGAAAACAATTGAGCCACGTCAATCGCTTCTAATCGATCACAAGCCTCTCTATCTTTTTACAACGATCAACGATTCTAACAAGATTAATTGGTTCGACTATGTGTAGAGTTTTCAATTTTACCAAAAGTTCATTAAATTTCATAAAATAACGAGCTTTTCAATTTACATCGTGATCGTTGATTTTTTTGTCTAAGAATAATTTAAAAAATTTTTATCACTAACAATTTCAGAGAGAAAGGATTTTTTTTTTTATTCGACAGTTTAATTTGAAGAATGCCAATTATACTAAACTCTCAACAAATTAAAAACTTCTGGAATTAATTTAAAGTTCTGTTAAATTGAAATACTTTGCCATTTTCTGCCAAGATGATGTGTCATATTTTAAAAGTTTCGAAAAAATCGAAGGCATCATTTAAAAAAAACCTACGAATCGCATTTTGGAACTGCTCACCATCGGTTTCAAAATGGTAAATTGACCGCATTCCTCAAAATGGCGGCGGTTCGAAATTCGGGCATCTATAAATCTCGCTTCACGAATCTCCATATAGATTAATCGATCGATCAATCGATCAATTAATACCATAATTGGAAATATTTTATCTCTATCAGTTTGAGAGGTTAATAGGAATTGGTCTAGCATATTTGAGGGCACAAAATAATCTGAACAGAATTGAGGTCGAGTTAACTTTTCGTATGTTACTTCATTACATGATTTCACGGTTTATATAGAGCAATTTTATTTAGCGTACCTTCGAGGCTCTGTCTTCCACGAAATAATGTTCTCTGTATAAGGGACTGAATAACGAGTTTGGTGCGTCGTATACTGCCTCGAGCAGCAGGAAAAATTAAGTTGCCCAAAGAGGTAAGCTATGGGGTGTGTTCAACAAGAGTTTCATTAAACATTCCATATATTCTCTAACATCGCACCGTGAATTTTCCACCCTCCTTCACCCCGATGAGAAAAAAAGCTCGTATTTACGTCACTTTTAAATACCGCCTTCTTTATTTTGTATACATATATACAAAAACACATATATATGTATAACACACTTTGCGTCATCGTACTACCCTACCATATACCTATAATATATGTATAACGTATACATACCAGAAGCAACATCGCTAATTCCATCTTTGCAGAAGAGGGAAAAATAAAAAAAAAAAAAAACAGAAAACTTTTCACGTCGTGTTTTATTAAGCGGTCCGGTATAAAATAGTCCGCCCGAAGGATAATTGCTCCGAAGGCGAACCTGGTTTTTTTCCTCTTCTTAACTTCATTCCTTATTTAAAAAATAAGAAATAAAATAAACAAAAAACCGCCGTCTGGTGGTGAGCAAACCGTTTTACTGTTTAAACTATAAGAGCTATATTATACATATTATATTATAGAATGAAAATTTTTTTTGAGGAATCATTCAGCCGCGATATGTTTTACGTGATTAACTTATATACAGTTTTTTTTTATTTCTCACCTGTTTTTTCCGAACCTCCAACTCTATCCCTGTCTATCATCCACAAAAATATATCCTTACGATTCTTTTATTCTCATGACAAATGAAAATTTAGGAATAAAAAAAAAGGAATTTTCATTCTATTCATTTTCATTCGTCGCATTTTTTTTTTTTCGAACTACTAAAAACTTTCCTATAAGCAAACCCAGGTTTTTTTTTCCACTTTAGTGTTGACATGATTTCATTTAAACTTGTATACCTTCTCCGAGTGTTCCGAATTAATTCAACGAAGAAATAAAAAAGAGAAAGAAAAAAAAATGGAAGACAAAATAACGTATGAATCGCGTGAAGACGCCAAAAATATTCAACTCTAAACTAATTCCAACTGTTGTTTCTTATAATTCTTCATCGTCGTCATCTCATTTCCTACACTTTTAAATCCCAAGTATTTTTTTATTACCGGTTTTACGTGTATAAATATGTATATAACGAAGATTAGTCAGTCTGTCTTTCGTTTTCTGGTTATTATCGAAAAAATTATCCATCCACCCTCAAACTCTGATCTTTTTTAAGAAACAGCTCGATGCGATGTCGATGTTCGGATGAAAAAAAATTAAATGGAAAAATCACCGTTATAATTTAGAAAAGCAAAAAAAGTGAACATAAATCTACGTTACATATAAGGTATGTTAGTGAAAAAAACGAATTTCCTCTATTGATTGATTTTTTACGAGGCTGTCTTTTTTTCTTCCACACATCATATTACATTATCATTATCGTGATATCAGTCGTCGATTATTTCTCGCACCATCATTTCAGTCGAGGATGATGAAGTCTTATGGAGCAACGTGATTCTGTCGCTTTAAAATATATATGAAGGGGGTTCCAGGAAATTCGGAGAGACAGATTTTAGATGGAGTTATATATTACTATACAACTTTTACCGTATTAATACCAACCGCGGCAACCAGCGGGAAACCTCCGGAGAAAATATATATATATAAACCATACGTACACCCAGTACATAGGTATATAGGTATGTGTATGGAATAAAACTTTTCGGACAACGCAACATTGTCGCAGTTATATCCTGAAATTGTATGTGATATATAAATGTATATACTCATGTATAATATATGAGAAAAATGTCCCTATGCTACAGGACTTTGCGGTACGTAACCTTCTGATGGTGAAGAGTGGTAGTGGTAGTAGGGGGATGAGGTGGACGAGGATGAGGAGAAGAAGGAGAACGACGACGACAATTTTACTAACGACTCTAGCGAGTTTTGAAAGCGAAATTAGCAATTAGTGACGATGGAGTAATCGGTTTTCAAGGATATTATTATATTTTCTCGACACACCACCGTCATCCACGATTATTAATTACAATCTAATTAACCCGGACCCGAGTTATTCGCTTAGTATAATATCTACATAGCTATACAGCTTTATAGAACCTCACACTCGTTGCTTGACGCGTACAACGATTCCCTTCTACCAGCTGCAAAAGGAAATGGAAACCATCTTTCTTTAATTCTACTTTTAACGTATATTTTTTTTTTTTACCCATCTGCTTTTGAGGACAGAAACTGAAAATTATACCGAAATTGGTTGTACGGAAATTGTTTCAATTCACGTTGAAATGATCAGCAAAAAACATGGAGAAAAAAAATACAGACGGTGCAAATCGTGAAGCGACCCATGAAATTTTAGGTCAGGTTTCCACGGTAGTTGATATTCCAATCTTGTTTTAATTTTATCTATTACATACTGAAGTACGTATAGCTATTGAGCTTGTGAACATAAAATTAAAAAACAAGTGTTGTTATTTTGTATCAAAATTTTCCATTCGTACGCGAACGAAAATTTGGAAAATTCGCATCAACAATTGCTTATAATGAGCAGCGAAGCGAGACCGAAATCAGCGGGTACGATCTCTATATATGTCTATACACGCAGTGTTTTCATTGTTCAATTTAATTGAAAATTTTGGATAACGAGCTATAACCTGTGTAAGACCTGTTTCATAATAAAAATCAATTATTAATTCCAAAATTCATCCTGAAATGTAGATTCCAATTTTGTTTGAGTAATTGACAATGGAGACAATTTTTTTTTAATCATTTTTGCCTCATTTAATTGATTAAAATTTTCTCACGGTTTAACAAAAAAAAATATTAGAACCTAGTGAGGAGCCAAATGAAAAAAAAAGAGAACAATGAAAAAAAAATCACATCATTCGCACGAAGAATTATCGAACAGAATCTTTTTCTATCTTCGATCTAAATTGAAGTAGGTAATTTGGAAATTCTGTATATTGCCCATTATTAATGTCCTTTAGCGCGGACTAACTACATCCAATCTATAGTAGATAGAAGACGAAAAAACGTTGATCAAAGCCAAGTGAAGTGGGCGAAGATGAAGTTAAAAACCGAAGAGATTTTGAAGGTTGAGCCGTAGCGACGATTGTATAGAATAAGGGTTGACTTTAGCAGCGCGTTATATCAGAAGCGGTCGAAGGCCTCAAAGGATCAGGATGGGTAATCTTTCGGGTAAAATCTCACTCATGCTGAGCGTCCCGACGCCTTCGTCACGCAGCTGCTTTCAAACGCTATACGAAAGTAGGATATCTATATTGGCACAAGAACACCCAAAAGTTTGAGGGAAAACCAGATATTAGCGATCTCTGACTTAGTAAAAAATGTACCCGGTACATGATGACCACAGAGAGATCAATTAATTATTAACGAAAGGGTTTCCAAACAGCTAAACAAAACGAAAAATTGCTCTTCACACGATTCTTCGTTTCGCATTGCAAGTATCTAATCTACGCAGAGGACTTGAAAAAAAATGTGCATCTCGGCTAGAAAAACAGGTTATACTTCTTATTTTTTGAATCTTCTTTTTCTACACAATCTCATATTATCATTACCGTGATAATTAGATGTCTAATTTTATACGCGTAATACTTAGTACTAAAACTTCTGATCTGCGCTGTAAACATCACCCTGAAATTTAGGAGATAACACAGGATAACATGAGAGGTGACTGCTTAAAATTAGATGAACGAACATCAGACGTATGAGGTACACATATATCTACACAACAAACTACATCTCTAAACTAATTACGACTCCTTACGCCGTGCAGGTATAATTTAGAAGTCTCGTTAATTACGTAAAATTACACGCCCGTTATCCTTGCAGACGTTCTCTTCCAACTGTGTATTATAAGCTCAGGTGCGAAAAGTATCGGCGAGTACCTTAAATGTTCCAAATCAATCGCTCGAGCCAAAAAGTTAAAACAAGCGAAGATTTTGAGTCCAATTGGATGCGATTGAAAGTTCGATTTTTTTATTTCCTCCATGGGTATTTATTGGGAGAAAAAATTAGAACAATGTATAAATCTGTAAGGACATAGACGAAATAATTTTGTACGGGATGCCTCACGAAGTTGCATAATTCTCCAAGATTTCATGAGAAATTTTTGAAAAAACGAGACATTGGGATAGTGACGTTCGTACGCATACGTATAATATGATTTTCATGGAATCTCAGGACGAACGCCGATCGGATGGGTTAGTGAATGGAATAATAGGTGAGCATTCTTGATATCGATCGCACCTTCCACCTTCCACCTTCCGCCGCCCACCTTCAACCTCCAACCTCTAACCTTCAACTTCATCCGGTAATCCTTTACCGCCCACTCACTATCCTTTGTAATCTGTGCGATGTGGTGTTCGTAGTAATTCTGTGAAGACTGATGCCAATGTTAAGAAGGCGGGAGTGATTTCGCCAATGTATACCTATTATGTATAAATCTACGTGAAGAAGATCTTCCGACATTAAGCTGCCGTGAGATGACGATAATTGGAGTGGAATTCTGTCGGTAAGAATTAACGCGAATGCGGTGAGGAGAAACAAACTGAAAGGTGTTTGTTCGGATCGTGACGGGCTATGACCACATGGAGAACGATCTGATTATGAATGAATTGTTACAACTGGTTGGACCGAAAAGTCATGTTTCGTTTCCGAATATTTTATTGGCCGGGTAAAAAGCAAAAGAATTTATTTCAGTTTAACAAAAATTATTGAGTGGTCATTAACAAATTGATAGACACCACTTGAAAAACCGCGCGCGTCGATACGAAAATTTAATACATCGATGAAAAATATTAGCGAACAAATTGGCGTTTCGATTATCTGAAGTACAAATTTCAAGGTTCGCAAACGAGTTGTTATCTTTTTTTTTGGTTTGATTACATACAAAAAAAAATCATAAAATCAAATTTTAGTTCAATGTCAGAAATTACACATCATCACGTTTTCGATGTGGAAACTGTTGAAATTTATTTGAACAAATTTTGTTTAAAATTTTTTAGGCCGAAACGCGACCCGAAGGACACCGGCTGCAAATTCTACTCGTATTAAAATTCATACTCCAATTCAGAAACAGTCGGTTTCTTCTTCGATCCCTCAACAACCCGACCACAATAGAAATGAGAAGAAAAAAAGCTTATAAAGACAGAACTGAAGAAGGGAAAGAAAATTATGAGAAGAGAAAAAAAGTTTCAATCTTCTAGTACACGTATATTAAAAAAGCAGATGAAAAACATTTTCCCACAATTTTATTAATTATTTTTTTTTTTTTAAGTCTTATTTTAGAAAAATAATTTCCAGTTTCCTGAGTTACATTTTGTACGCAAACCAATAAACTCACCTATCCGTTGAGATTTTCGTGAAAAAATCCGGTCTCGTTATTTTTATGAGGTTTAAATGGTTGTAGAAACGCGGGAAAAGAGGAGGGGATGACGTGAAGGGGTGAGTTTTGTGTAATAAGAGCAAGGATTTACCCGCGGGATGCTCGGCACGGGAGCAGTTAAAGGTGTAAGACTTGCGGCTAAAACCGCTAGAGGTGACAACTCGCTAATGTCCAGTCGTTTCCTTAATGTGTAACGTTCAGGACGCGGTGGTTTCCCTTATGGCTCGAAGGCGGCGGTTGAGACGACGTTACGTTATTCCGGTATCCTTATAGACGTAGCTAACCTAACCCAACCTAATTCGACCTGACCTGACCTCGGTTTTAAAGCTCTCGACTGCAACGGTCCAACCAACGACGATACACGTAAATTAATAATTTTCACAATGCGAGTTCTGTAATCCTACAATACACATTCCTTAGCGATAATCCTGTGGATTTTATCCCCTTTGGCCAAAAAATAAGCGAATTGCAAAATATTTATTCGCCAACTTATCTTAGAGGATAGATTTAAAAAACGCGGGTCATTCTTTTTCCAAACAAACATCTATTTTGGTTCTTTTCTCCTTTCTTTCAATTATCCTTGTTGAAATAATTCCGCACACAGTTACTTCGCGTCTTTCCGCTCAGCCTCGAGGTGTTCTAAGTCAAATTCCGTATGAGAAAATAACGTCTACATATACGTATTTGTGTATACCTATCCCGGAACTCCACTTCGTTCTTATCCTTATCCGCGGCTCCTTTCCTCTTCACGAAGGACTTTAACTCGACGCGCAATTGTGGTTCTCTCAACGTTGATGTTTGCGAATCCCTCGCGCGGTTTTAATTAAATAAACTTTCTTCCGTTTCCAGCTCTTGCCCCTCCCGCAGCTGATTCGATTCACTCTCTTTCTTTATATTCTTTTTTTTTTTGCTTTCTCTTTGTCTATTTTTTCTACTCTAAGCATTTCCAGTTTTCCTGCGTATATCCTACAACAATTTTCTCCAGAGTCAACGCGCGTGTAAAACCGAAGGTTTTTTCGTCATGTCATATAAATTCGAACCAGAGAAATAAAATAATGAAAAAAAAAAAGAACCATTTACTTCCAAGTCTAGCAAAGATTCATGTCGCGCTAATTATACTGTGGAGGAATCGCGTCGATTGAGCGTAAAATTACAAGGCTCCTGAAAACAAATAATAATAATAATAATAATAGAAAACCTACTATTGAAATTTGTGGATCCTCCCAGGTAGTGGATAAAAAAACATTTACATATGAGGAAAAAAAAAAATTTAGCAAAATTTACGCGCGTTCCTCGTACGCCTCAGTTACAGTTGCAGTTTAAACTTCATCATTATGGTTAATTGTTCGTGTTCAGCTGAACACTGTATAATGTATATTCTCTGAAAGAGAGAAAAGAAAAAAAAACACTTTCGCGCTTGTAAAATAAAATTGGCAATTCACCGGTATAGCGTATAATTTGTTCAACAATTTTCAGTTTGATGGAGAGGTCAATTCGAGAGGTAGAAAAAAATGGTGTATAGAATTGGGCCTAAAATCGTTTGAATTCAATCGAAACAATAAATGCTGCCGGTGTCGCGTGTTACTGTACGTAAATTATTATCTTTTTTTGTTTTTAACCCTTTTCACGCGCCCGACGATTTTGATTTGGATGTAGTATACCTATACACATCGATACGTGTACACATTATCCACCTATGAAAGTATTTCACCCTTCTTTTACTTCGTGTCATATTTATATACGCCGCGCTGCCGCTGCAACATCGTGAATTGTACGTATGATTGTATTTAGTCGCGAGTCCTTCCCGCGCGCTGTTCCACACGTCGATCTAGTGACCACATAATGAAAGGATTACAGGAAACGCGTGACGCAGTCGTTTGCAATCAGTAATCACGCAAGTATTGTTACGCTTTGTCACGAGGACACGCGAATTTCCCCCTTTATTCAAATTCTATCCGCCCTCCTATCTACCCCTCACCCCTCAGCCCCTGTCTTTTTCTCTATTGTATTCAGAAAGCGGCAAAAGCTTTTTCTATACCCTATCTGTTTTTTGTTTTTTTTTTCCAAAAAAATTACAAACAAAAAAACTTAGAAAAGACACTTCACGTTACGTACGATATACGTGGAGAGTAAAAAATTTCCACTTCCGGTCTACAACTACACTGTACTTACGATTAGTGGCGTCGGATTCACTTCCTTTTGGAATTTGATGCGATGCGCCTTTTTTTAACGTAGGTTAATTCGCTATTGAGAATTTTGAGATACGATTAAAATAAATTTCTACGTTAGATTGATCGCCGGATGACGTGAGATTGAATAAAAAACGTTTGAATTTCCGACGGTTGGTTTGAGGAGATCTGAAAATTTCTTTTTTTTTTGGTACCCTCGAAATGATCAATGGCAGACGAACTCACATGAAATATTCATCATTATGTACGATGCTCGACACGCTGCTTGACCTCGATACATCCTGTCGCCTAATAGTTTAAATGGTTGCCTCGATAGTTTTGCGAGGTCTCGTTAAACGAATTCACGTTTTGATTACTTTGTTGATTTGAATAATTTGGCGGCGGAAAACGCGCGTCCGAATAAGAATGCCGTTTTTTTTACTATTCGATCTTACTATTCTGCTTACTTACTACCCACATTTTTACTCCACTGATTTTTGACTTTCTTTTCACATGGTGTTTGATTTATTGACCGTACTCCGTTATCGTTACGATTATTTTTTATTTGATCAATAATTTCTTTTTCTTATTCCACATTATTTTCCCCCCTAAGAATAAGAATGGGAGAAAAAAATGAGAGAATCAGATGAATCTCGTGTATTATACTCCATAAAGAACTCGCGTGGGAGAGACATAAGAATATTAAATAGGAGAAAAAGCACTTCAAGTGCAAGACAATGCTTGGCCTCCGCCTCTTATCGCATTTTCGCATTTGCAAAAACAAAAGACTCTGCCATGAGAGGAGGAGAACTTGCAGAAAAAAAAGAATGTCTAATAAAAAAAAATTGGCGCCCCTATTATCGCTTAAACTTCCGCTTTTGTTTGTTTACAGTGAAACCGCTGACAGTTGAGATCATGAACAAAGGAAAAATCGTATCTGCCGGAAAGAAATACGAGGTAGAATGCAGAAGCACTGGTTCCAGACCACCTGCAGTTTTGTCATGGTGGAGAGGCTCGAAACCACTTAAAAAAAATGCCAAAATTGTGAGTAAGACAAATTACAGATCTTTGATGATTTTTTTTTTTCCTTCTTCTTCGCTTTATCGAAATTTCAGTTTTTGTCGAACACCCTTATACATCGTGTGATCTTTCTGGTTCACACGTCACGTTTTTCTCATCCCTTCTGTTAGTTAGTTTTTATTTTCTTTTGTTTTCGTCTATCACTGTATGTGACGACGTCAAATACCAAAAATACTACACAGTATAGCAAAAGACGAGCACGGAAGCTGGGACAAAAAAAAATTAAAATAAAATAAAATAAAATAGAAGGCGAGAATCGCGTCTCTGAACAGGGTGAAAAAATACCAGCGAAAAATCGAGGGGTGAGATTGGAAGAAAAAGGAAAAAGGAAAACCGGAAAGTAAGTACAAAAGAAAAAAAGATGCTCGATATTTATGGGCAGAGTATAGAGAACCAGGAAGGAGGGTTAGCTCCTGAGGGCCCTCATTAAAATAAAATCAGTCTAGCAAACGATGGGATAAGGTTTTTTTTTCAAGGATTAAATCGAGGATCTCGGAAACTTCTTTTGCCTCTCGGCCCATTTCTATCGGTGTAACGCGTATAGTATTCAAATTTTTCGTTCATTTTTTGTTCAGGTTACTGTACTTTGGTTTTTTTTCTTCTTCCTCTTTTTGTTTTTTTTTTTATTTCACGAAACTGGATCGGGGTGATCCAAATAAATCCTCATCACTATAGATACGAGAGCTATCAAATGACATATTGATAAATAACGGATAGGAAAACAAAATAGAATATACATAAAAAATTAAAAAAAAAAACCGTGACAGCAGCTGTCCAAAATAAAATCTGTGGGCTGCGTCGACGATTGATGAATAACTGCAAATTTATTAGTTCATTTGTTTTACTCGAAAAACAACTATAGGATATAACTGTAATTGATGTAATTGAACTATGAGTATTATAAAAGGTATAAAAAAAAAAATCCCGACAACAGGAAATGGTATCCTTACGATCGACTCTTATTTGAATATAACAATTATGAAGTTTTCCAATAATTAAAGCATAATTAATACTTGTATTTGTTAAACTTTTAATTTCATACTCCCGGAAATGAATAATTATTGCAATTCGAGATGGTGGAAAATTATTATAACTTCATACTTCCATCATTTTCTCGATCTCCGCAAAACGCGCGCTAGAGCGGCGCTCCCTGAAATGTGTTCTTGATTTGTTTGTTCGTCGTCTGTTGTTTTTTTTTTTTTCTTTTCTTTTCTCTCTCCTTCGCAATACCGAATCTCAAAAATATTTATTAAAATGGAATCTAACTTTTTAACTACATGCATAATCCTTCCTCAAATTATTTATGATTATGCATAAACGTATACGTTCCATCAATTTAATTTATTTATTATTTATTACTTCGTTACGATTTATACTTTACATATTATAATTTTTTTTTCGTATTTTTCAGCGGTTGAAAAAGACATGAAAAGGACGAAACTTGAATAAAATATTAATTAATAACAGCTATTGTGTCCAAATACCTGTGAAATTCTATCAAATTATGCATATCCTTTTTCTTTTTCGTACAAAAAAAAAAGAAAGTAGAAGAAAAAAAGAAAGCTTCGTTCTTGTTACAGCGATTTTTATGTCACCCATTTACATATACGTGTATGTATATAATAAGTATTATATATGTACAACGTACATACATACCGACGTTCTTCAAAGCATAAATTCAAATTACAAATAATCCCCTAGACGTTCCGTTGTGTGGAAAGCGCATTCTTGTATACATAAAAATATATTACATATATTACATATATATGACACAGAAACTTCTTCTTTTTTTTGTTGTTTTTTTATATTCTTTTATAAATTCTGCAGACTCGCGGGTAATGGTCGCTGCTTCTGCCATCGCCATACCCCACCCAAAGCGTATTCATATGCATATATATATGATGATACATAACAGGTGTACATATTTATAGATATTACCTTCCTCTCTAAATAATAAAAACAAATATCAAATATCATATTCCACACTCGACGCCTGTTATGTGTATAAATAATCACATATGTATACGTAAATTTTATATATATAGGTATACGTATTTCGCACCTGCAACTCTATACGCATTTATTATACATATATATGAATTCACAGCTTCTTTTTTCTCAACTTTGTTTTATTTAATAATTTTCTCATTTTCTAATTCATTCAAAAATGATTTAATATCAATCTCCGAAGAACCAAAAAAAAAGATAAAATAAAATTAAAAAACTGCGACGGGGGTAAAATTTTACACGGGCATATATCACAGTTGGTACACAACGTTCGCAACAATATAATGACTGTTCTCTTTCAAGAGAAACAACGAGGAACAAAAAACGGGAGCTGGGGGGGTGAGGGCAGAGGTGATGAGGGAAAAAATTCAAGAAACGCGATAAAAACGTTCTATTAAACCAACAATAGACCACGTCGCGGCTTCAGATTAAGAATTTTCTTTCCGTCGTGTACATTTTTGTAGGAAGGTAGATGGAAAAAAAAGCATCACCTGCAAAAGTTAAAAAAAAAAATAAGCTGAAACCCCTGAGCTCCTGCAAGGCGAAAATTCTCTGCTGTACAAAGGTGTGATACACGTATATCGTGCGTAGGAATTTATTGAAACACCAAAAGGTCTTAAATCTTTCAAAGTCGCATGTGATTGTTTAGCTATCGCAAAAGAAAACCAAAATCACTTCTTTCGATGAAAAAAAAAGGAGAGAAAAGAAAACAGATAAGAATGAAATCAAACGAAAAATCTCGTAGGTACGTGTAATACACCGGATTCAATTTTCAAGTCGCTTGAAAAAAGCGTACAAAAAGTTTTTCAAATATACCTGACAAAATAAAGATAAGTATAATGTACAATATCTTCACTTAGAGATCGAGAATTGTGGAAAGCTTGGAATCTCGACTTGCGGTGCCCATGTGCATATGTATATTGGTACATACACATGTATGTGCACGTATATATGTACGTACATGTATTTTTTTTAAAGACTTCGCCACGCGCGATGCGGCGTTAGAAATAAAGGTACCGAATGAATGACAAAAAAGAGAAAAAAAAAGTGAACAAAAAGGTTGACAATAGAAAAGGCGTGGCAGGTCGAACAGGACAGACGTGTCACCCGCAGAAGAAGCCCGTAACTCTCAACAGCAGCGATTTTATCTTATACTATACAATACGTACATTATGTGCACATATAGCATATATACCTATACATATAATATATACTTTGGCTGATATCTTCTTGCACGCGCACGCGTACGTGTTTTAAGGAATTTTTTCTTGTCCTTTCTTTCTGCTACATTTTGGTTTTATTTTTGTATTTTTTTTTTTTTTTTATTACTTACCTTTTTCTCTTTTATCTCAATCTCATCTTTTATCTCGTTCGCTACCTCCCCACCCATTTCCTTTTCGCCTCTCGCGCAACTTCCGCCTATCCGAAAAAGATAGAGGAGAAAGTAAAATAAGAAAAAGAAAAAAAAAAATGAAATGAAATAAAAATGGAACAAAAAAAAATTGCTGAAAAGACCCCGTGGGCTAATCTCATCGATTATCTGGCTAAATTTCACGACTGATTCTTGCGATTTGGTGACAAGAAAGCAAATATGAGGCTGCGGAGATGTGAGTAGAAAAATTACGTGACTTGGGACAGGGACGGGGAGCGAGGAACGCGATATACGTTGGAAATGAATCCTGCCAAGGAATATAACTTTTATTAAAAATTCACGCTTTATTCATACAACATGCACACACGTACACGTACACGTATAACATATTTTCGTCCATGTGATAACAATAATAATGACAATAATGATATAAAAGACGTCGCTGCAACGGCGTTACGAAAGACTTGTGAGAATCGCGTGTTTTTTATTTTGACATTTTTATTTCTTCACCTTTCTTCGTTTCCTTTTTAAACTGTTGGATTCTTTTTGCCTTTTCCATTACTTCGTTCGTTTATTTCTTCCTTTTTTTTTCAAACGACGTCATATAGTCGATTCTGGTGCGTCGCTCCCAAGGACGACGGAAGACTGCCAACGTATCATTCCGAGACGTACGTATAACCCCACCTGCAAAACAAAAAAAGAAAACCGACCATATTAAAAATGTAAAAAAAAGGAAGAAGAAGGAGAAACAACGAGATGGATATAAAATATTCACATATAGATAACTTTACTTTGACACGCGGAATCTAGTTCGTTTACGACGGCATATTATATCCCCCTGAGTTGCACCTCATAATGTATACCGAGGGTGGAAAAAAATAAAAATAGAACAAAGAATAAAAAAAAACATTAAATAAGAGAAAAGAAAAAGCCCCATTTTCATTATATTTCCGACAGGTAAAAGCACATAGCAATATTATACACGCTCACCTCTACAGGTGTATATAGATAACACATACCTATATATCGTTGAGCATGAAAAATATAAAACGTATGAATAATTCTGAGAAGAAAAACTAATCATTTCCAGTTTTATAAAAATATCCTGCATACGGTGTTCCATACGTCTTATACTCCACACTTTTTATATCTATAGCGATATATACACGAGATCGTTATAACGTTCGAAAGTATAGAAAAAAAAGTGCGAAAAACTGAGCGGAGTTCTCAGGGTTATAACTGGTCCAGAATAGAGCGTTTTTTTTTGGGGGTTTTTTCGGATTTTTTTTCGTCCGTTTTTGGTTACACACTTTTTACTTAGTTTACAGTATCATTAAGGCGTTTCACGGCGGTGTAACGGCCGTATAATTTTAAAACTGTGAAAGTTCTTTTTTTTACATAAGTAAAACGCGGGAGGTACTATGCGTTAACGTATTTGAGGTTTGGAACGTTTAAAATAGTTGCATAAAAAAATCTTTAAAATTAAAATTCCGATTCAAACGGAGAAGTTGGAGTGTGAAATAAACGTAGCGTATACATAACCTTTTGCGCAAGTCAATTTCCTGTGCTTTTTTATTTTCTCTTTTTTTTTTTTGTTTTTTGTTTTCTTTGTTTGAACAGTGAGTTCAAGAAATTAAATACCCACATATTACATCAACTTTGAAATGAAAAAAGAAATTTGGATTTGAAATCTACAATTTTTTGACGCAATAGTTAACGGTTTTAATTGGTGATGATAACGGCGTCGCGGTAGTTAGGAATATGAAAAAGAAATTTTTCATCAGCTATGCGCTCGTTTAGGTTACACGTTAATTTGATTTATGTACATGTTACACGATGAGTTTTGAGTAAAAATTACGCGTTTAAACATTTCATCTACACCTATGTTACCTACACGTTCGAATTCCGAAGGTATAGCAGAGAAAATTTCATCTGGATCGTAATGGTGCGCTTCCGTTAGAGGTTGTAAAAAAAATTATGTAGGTAGGTATAGTTGAGTTGTAAAAATGAAAAAGAAAAAAAATACATAATATATCTGAGGTATATAGCCACAGAACCGAAGTGATGACGAAGGGTATAATAGTAACGGGGGAGGTGGGCATGTAACATAAAAAACGACCTCATATGATCCACCTGACACTAATCGTAATCGTAAAAGCGCAGGTTAGATGATTTTTTTTTCTTTTTTCAACCTTTTTTTTTTTTGTTTTTTTATCTTTGAAGGAATTTTTATGAAAAATAAATATTAACGCGTAAAAGCGGAAAAAATTGCGAGTCAAAAATATCGCGTACACGAGGTAATTTCGACTGTTTTGGAGCCACGGGCGTTGGACGAGCGGGTCATTAAAATTAAACGCACGTATTGTTGTGTGCAATAAAATTGTAATACGTTATACGTGGTAACCATGTACTAGCGGTATATACATGTACGTATGTACATACATTTTACACATGGGCGGAATTATATATGCAATATATCCACGCGGACGTTGCCCCTACGAAAAGGTGCAGTTTGCGCGTGAATCAAACAGTTTTGACATTCCATCAAGGGTCCAGATTTACCCCAGATTCATATCGCCTCTCAATTTATATCACACCGGAAATTCCAGGTCAATCATGTAGCGAACTGGAGCGCGTATGGAAGCCGCTGGAATTAGCCGTGGATGAAAAAACGAAAAAAAACAAAATTGTGGGAGATAAACGAAAACCGCGGATATCAATTTTTAAAACGTTACTGTGTTCGGCGATCGATTCGGTAAATTATGGACAATTGTGTTCTCACGTCTTTCTTGTTGATTACAAATGTGGTAGAGAAGAATTTTGAAAAATTAACATAAACCACGTAGACTTGAGAAACCAAAACTGATGTCAGCTCGAATAGTTGTAGGATATTAAGGTAACTTATTGTTAGTAGTAGACATTCCTGATGCAAACTTTAACCTGGAATTTGGAGAAACTTGTCCCTAATTTCTTCCAACAGACATTTCTCCGAATTTACTCTCTCTCTGTATATCTTACTGTGTGCTTACGAAACTTTTAGAGCATAGATCACATCGAATCCCTGGTATAAAACTAAAGTTCTGGACAATCTCGATGTACTTTTCAGAAACAAGGTGATACAATATTTTCCCAAATATTCTAACCCCTTTGACCACCGTCCATAGATTCGTCAGTTTGAGTTTACGCTATCAGACTTCAACTAATCAGTTGTACCGTTGTAACGTCAAACTCGTTGGACCGACGACGACTATGAGGCCGCGTAATGGCTGAGTTGTGTGATCGCGTTGAAGCTTTCTAATTTGCATTGGTAGGTACGTACGTACGTATTCACCGTAAAAGGTAGATTGCGAGGATTCTCTTTGACGACATTATAGCACAAAGTACAGAGGCTGATGCTGCAGCAGAGAACATCATCCAGAGTTCTATTGCTATACATATAGTATGTAGATAGTGCACTGCAGGCGTCATTGCCCAAGGCATTTTCATGATTAACTATACCAGTAGATACCACAAATACCAGACACACCAAACAGTAAATTACGCTGTGTACGTTCGCTCCTGGTCAGATTTAATCCTCCAAAGCTTCACTTAGCCTTCAACTGTTTGGACTAACAATGAGTGACACGAGCTTAGAAAGTATATCAAATTTTTCGCCGAAGACTTTGTTTTGTTCGAGAGATCGACTCGCACAAGACATGATCAGCTAGTGTCAAAACAATTTGCTCTGGGTTTTGGTTATTTGATCAGCCTGAAATCCTGGCCCATGAAGAATCCATCTTAAAATCAGTTCCATGTATCCTAACCTACCTTATTTTACCCGATACCACAGTTTACTTTGAAACTCTGCCAAGTTTGAAATCTCTCGGGAGTCGCCGTTTTTCGGCTACACTTCCATCGATTTTCTCACTCATTGACCAAGGATTCAAATTCTACATTAAATTTTATCACTACTGCAGCACCGGTACTGTTCAATTTTTTCTTACATTTTATGTTTGGAAAGAAAATTCCAAACCGCTAATATGCGTTGTTGAATTTAGTTCAAACGTGATTACGCATGTGGCGAACAATCTTGGATGCAATTGCAATCATCGTGAGTTGAGACCGGAGTCAATAATTAATTAATCCGTCGTACAGCAAACATCATCAATGGAATGATCCGATGGCCTCATATCCAATGGTCATCGAAGTATAAGGAGCAGTTCGTGAACCTTGTCAAAAGCATCACTCCAAGAAGTATCCTCACACAGTTCCGGATTGATCCATTGTTTTACTGACAATGAGCCGAATTTTGCAAAAAATGAGGTGTGATGGAAGTTGCTTGGACAGCCTTAAATTCACGTGTTCAGTGATGACTTTCGCGCATCCTAAGAATCGGGAAAGAAAGGATAGCGACTTGGCGAGTTTCCGTTAGTTTGTCGAGCTGGGTGCTTTTGGTTGTACATCAGGAATCCATAAGATTTGTGCTAATGTACATTTCCACTGTGATATGCGAGGCGAAGTATCGTGATTTTCTGGCTGGTACCCAGGCTACGTATTTCTCTTCCTGCAGGATTATAACCCAACGATATACCGTAGCTGGTGTGTTTCAATTTCGACCAAACAGGAGCTATTTCAGGGATTGTAAAGTACGGGAATTGATTTAATAACCCCTAAAAGTTATCGAGTTTACATACCACAAAAATGTTCCTTGCTAATAATTCCGACTCGATAGCAGCAACGATGAAAAAAAGGTAACTGAAGTTTGATTGCAAATTTTCACTTTGATACCACTTGCCGATCACGTTTGGTAAATTCTGTACTTCAAGCCAACGAAAATGTGTTCGTGAAACACGTAACCGAAAACTGCGGCAGTTTATCATATCTAAAATATCTTTGGTGTTGATTTGGCGAGTATTTCGAAAATTTTCGCTCCAGTTTCACCAAAGAAAAATATCTCTGACACAGCATTGCATCGCATCGAATATTGGAATGACTTGGAAGGTTGCCACGTGACCGGGAAAACAACGCTATTAGTATCCCGGTCGTTCCTTATTCGACATGTGAGCCACCGGACAGCTATTGAACAAAACACGAAAAACAATAAAAAAAAACTTGAAAAGGGAAAAAACAAAGGAGAAATACAATGGAAAGAGCAAAATTATTCTCCAAAAACTAAAAATCTCGTTATAACATTAGCGATGTGGGCTTACCGGAGCTTTTGTTCCATGGCAGATAGTTTGACGTAGACTTCGCTTCGTTATATTATAATTCGTACATAACCTACCAGCAGAGAGAAGAACCTGCTTTCACTGGATAGTATAGCTCCGTTATTATTCTCTTCCCTAGAAGACGCTTCTGAAATTTCTCTGTATAGCCGCAGTTCACTGAATACATTATATTATTTCAGACGGTTTAAATTCAAGGCAACTCATATTTATTCATTGAAGAAATATAAGAGATATATAGATGAAGGTATCATAAACGTCAGGTCACCTTCAACAGTTCATAGAATATAACGATTCAAAATTGAATATACATAGAATGCATTTGTAATATGGGGTGGTTATAAAACAACCTCTTCATATTCAAATTGGAATAACTTAGGAACGAATTGACCGATTTTTTATCAAATTCAAACATAAGTACAGACCGTTCACTATCTGGGCGTTACCAGGATTTTCGGAAAATTCTTAGCTTCGCAAATAAAATTCCAAAATTATTCTTTATGAGAAAGGAGATCGCATGAACTGAAGTAAAAACCAAATTAATGTTCGATTACGATTGTAGAAAAATCGCAGACCGTTTTTTGGGCTTGATTTAAAAAATAAAAATTTTTAAAGTGAGATATGCAAAGTAGAATCGAGTGTCGGAATAAGGGAATCGCAGTGGAATTCAAATGACGTGATTTGAACAAAATACATGGACGTATATATGTATGTATACAATATATACACGGGTGTAATAATCAGAGTACAAATAAACCGTCTTTTTCAGCACCCTTATTTCCGGTTGGCTGCCATTTTCCTGCGCCACGTGACGTAGTAGAATAAAGAGGGGTAAAGAGAGCCCCGTCGGTATCCTCGGTAACTATAACTTTAGCTATACATAACGTATAGAGTCACAGGAAAGGCTGTCTTCACCTTGTCTTTTTTTTCCCCCAAGACTGTATATTGGTATGCACGTCAGTTTGTATGAACGAATAACCTATTCAAAACGAAATATCTTACGAAGCTCTCCACGTATATGGGTATTTTATTTTATTTAATGTAACAACCAACAACATTGTGTGCTTTGCCACACGTAAATATCCTTGCGAATTCAATTAAGTTACCATATATACACAACGGTGAATCTTCATAAATTTTATTTCCTTTCCTTCCTTTTCTGCATCATCGTGTGTCTTTTTTCTTTATTTCCTTCTCCATTTTTCCACCCCTTCTTATATCGCTCTGCACTTTGGGAGGGGTGAATAATCGCTTGTTCATCTCTGCGTATATTATATACTGTCTAATTTTCAAACGTAATTCATGACAGTTGAAAAATATGGGAACTGTTGGAAAACGTCGTGAAAAAGTAAGATTTATGTTCTAGGAATCTCCACTTCGTCTTTCATGGATTCCACGATTTTTTCAACCACTAAGGGATGAAATGAGAAAAAAGTTTTTCGATGCTATCAACGATGTTATTTTTAAAATTTCGATTTTGGGCAACTTTGAAATCGTTTGTTTCGCTGTATGAATTATTATAATCTATTATAAGTTCTCGATCATCGGAGTCCCTATGAAATCGTGAATACTTTTTTCCATTATCGAAATTGCGACCAAATAGATCACCCCCGACAAAGGTTTAGAAATAGTCGCGTTGCTTTTTCGAGTTCGGATGCACTCATTGAAACTTTTTACTGAACACACATCTTCCCTTGGGTTCACATGTTGTTCACCTTATACCATGCGAATATTCGGCTCTCGTTCTCGTTCTCGTTCTCGTTCTCCGTCTCATTCTCGTTCTCTGTAGAATAGTACAGACATCCTTCTTTGCTGCAGAGTCAGCAAAACCGGGAATGATTAATCTAGTACCAAAGTGAAGGGGGATGGAAACGACTGCAGCATAGGAGGATAGTAAAAGCACCGGCAAACCTTGCGTTATCATCTATTCAGTTCCGACTTTACCCGCACTATACTTAGATCCGGTAGATGTATCGCGAATAAGAAAAAATTTTCATGCGCTTATGTTCAGGGTGTATTTTATACAAAATCGTCTGGGCCGCGATGCTGAGCATGTTACATTTTTTTTACTCTTACCATTTTTCATTTGTGAATTTAACGAGCTACGTAGAAGAACACCATCGTCTATAAGTTCTGAAAGTTCACACGGATTCCATGATCTGAAAAATTCGAAGACATGTAAAATAGTCCAAATGACGGACTGAAGCTGATTTGGCATGAAATACCCCGTACATACCCAGTGTTGGGGGGCTATCCCTATATTCGTATTCTCCGTATCACAGATATATCGTACCCCATATATTCTAACCCTCCAACAATATATATCTGTAGAAACACAGCTGACGCGAACTCCCAGGGAAATGCCAACTGAATGGTCCATTACTCTCAGACATCTTTTCCCATTTCTGATGCACTTTCATATACAGCGATATTACGTATTTGTACCGAATATGTTTAGCGTACGTACGTAGGTACGTATAGCTTTCTTTAGGTCCAACATAAATATTGTTCGTGGTTCACCTGGCAGACCCTGAAAGGATATATTTCTTTCTCCCTCGAGATTTTTTAACGGTTTCATGTTTCTCACAACGTTTTACGTGCGTGTAGTACAGTTTCTTCCCGTACATCATTACAATGAAAGGCAGTGAATTCGGATAAGTTCGATTCGATTTTTTTCTAGAAGTTGCAGAAATTGGAGGTAACAAACTTGCCGAGAGTATGAAATTTTTTAATAGACCAATTTTGCAACAGGAGTCATCTTTCTTAATCGAAATAGATAGGTTAGTTTTTGAAAATTAAGATTTTCAGAATTTTTCCAGCATTTTTTGGTCCATGAGATCGGAGGAAAAATTCCTGAATTCATACTTCAATCCATATTTTATCTGGCATAACTTGTTTAACATTTTGCTCCCATTGTTCCGACGCGTTTCTTCCAGTTTCTTTGTAGTGGTTTGTTAACACGAGCAATTTTCAAAGGTGCATAAAGTTTAGTTGAAGTGTTTCATGCCGTATAGCGATAGGAGCTTCTTATATAAACTCAATTAAAAGCGTAACTAATCTAGCTGGGGACTTTAGCTGCGGCTTGAGTATTCAATACCTGACTTGGAGTCATGGCGGAAGTTCGTCGCTCTTTGTATAGCTGTAGCAGAATCAGTAGCAGTAGAAAAGCGTGAATATATATGTACAGATATATACAGGTATACCTTATACAGAACTGGAATCCTGACCCACTAACAAAACTACCTAGATGTACATTAAATCTCTAAGCTCGGGGTAAACTCGCGTGTCGACAAACACAACGGTAAGATTTCAGGACGCGAAACAATTCCCCTGTTGAAGGATAACTTCAGCAACAACCATCATCAACTAGAAACGAGAATTCAAATGTTTGCTTTCATCTCAAATCTTCTTTTCCACGTCTGAGTCGTTACGTTCATTTTTTTTTCACTGTTTCTTTTTTCTCTTTTTTTTTTCTCTCTCTCTGCAGTCGCTGAAAATTTCCTGGTTTTAAATACTCTTCACCGAGTGTTTGCTCGACAACCCTTGAAATAATTGAAATATACATAGAAAATGTTGAAAGGTGCAACGATTAATGAAATTTTATGCCTAATGAGTGTAAAATTGAGACCTTCTAAATATGAGATGAAATTGGAACAAAAAAAAAACGACTGCAGAATCGAAATCGGAATAGGCAGACAGGTCTGTTATGATATTATAACTAGAGATGTCGTTGATTATATTGAAATTTGAAATATATGGAAGCCATTCATAGATATCTGCTGATAGAGTTCTATGCAGGCTTCAACAATTTTATTTCATAAAGTGCCCGCTAGTGCACTGGAATCCATCGACGGTTCACGTGATATTTAATAGCATTAATTGTGTACCGGTATTTTGCAGCAAAACCTTAACGCGGAAAATTCATTGAACAATAATTATCTGCAAATTGATATTTGCCATCAAATATCCTACAGCCGCAGCGAGTTATACGAAATAATATATCATTTATGCTGTTTCATATAAAAATACTGTAAAGAAACGGTAGTCAGGGTAAGAAAGACAATCGATTTTCAAAAAGCTGCTATCACTGTAGCGGCTCTGCCATCTTGAATTTTGAAATTCTGCAATAAAAATTTGATTCAGTCGTTTCAAAAATAAACGAAAGCTTATTTTCGCAGCGAGGTGACGTTTTTTTTCCAATCTTTTTCTTTCTATATTCAAACTCGTTTGAGCTCAGCAATCCCGGAAGCCTGGTTATCCTCCTCTGCATGTCGGGACCAGAATACCGTTTTGTTATATTTTTTTTTCTTTTCTAATGACAGAACCTTATTCCTTTCTCATGTACAGTATTGTACTATTTTCATTTTTTCGTTATCGACGGAGCTCCTTAATATCGGCGTTTCGTTTCATTTCATTCATATGTACACATGTATTATGTATGTATTTTTCTATTTACCCATACGGATCGCTTGAAGTTCGTTCAATTTTTGCGAGTGCATAATACACCGTCCTACTACCTCGCGGAGTCTTTGGAATCGAAACAGAAGTAGCTTCTATATTTCTATATGGTTCGAGATAGGTCCGTATGTATACACAGATCAAAGGATACTATTCCTGAAACTCGGTGCACCGAATATTCGACTCAGACGACTGAGAAAAATCGTTGTGTAACGTTAGCTGAAATAACGTAATGTTCTTCTACGAAAAAGAAGAGTAGAAAAATTTAATGAATAACTAACAAAAATTGATACACGATCCACCACCATATTCCTGAATTGAGGATTGCGTAACTATGTAACGAAACATAAACTGTACAGTGGAAAGTAATTTTTTTCCTACATTTCCGAATTCTACTAACTCATCTCGCGCGCGAGCGTTTAATGATGATATATTTTTTGTCACGGTAGGTATAGTAGAACGCTAACGAATAACGAAAACATCGCAAAATCTGGTCTGACATTAGACCAGCTAGTTTTCTGCATACACCATGAACAAAGTAGATCCAGATTTACGATGTCTGGCAATTTTCTTCTTTCGAAAATCTTGGTGACCTAACCTAACTACGTTAAGTGATTCTTTGAGGTCCTACTCTTCCTTTATATGTATGGCTATTACATATATACTTTACCTCTATATACCGAACTATGTTCTTAACTATGCAATTTCACGGTCGGTTCACTGCCCCTCGTATAACGGCGAACATTCTCTCCTCAGCTGTATTATACCTTCGCCTTAATTATTTCAACAAATTGCGATACTCAATTTCCCCAACCACGCCGCGCCACCCTCCCGCACCTAAAGGTCACCCCCATACAAATTCAGAATCCGCGACAGAGATTTTCTGGTTTTTCTTTTTTTTTTCTTTCAAAATATCAAAAGTATAAATTCAGTTGAAAAAATTAGCGAACAAAAAATAGGATAAAAAAACAGAATCAGAATCACATTATCAATGCTTCGCGTAAATCGGACCCACCATTTAAAAACTTTTAATTGACACCCTGCAAAACCGATAATATATTTCGCGTGAAACTTTTTTGCTTCGAAAAAACATCAATGAGAGGGACAGAAACTGACGAGCAAAAATAAAACCAAAAAAAAAACAAAATTGATGAGTGGAATGTATTCAAATTTCAGCTTTGACGCAGTTCGTAAACGTTTTTGAATAACGTAGTACCTGTTAATATAGGTGTACATATTTTAGATCAAAAGTGAATTCACTTCTTTGAACACCCTGTATAATACGCGCCGTGATCATTTTCACGCGCTAATTGAGCCGTGATCGAGATGCGAATCTGTATTAATCTCACCACTTTTTCAATTTCTTTTTTTTATATCTATCTCCCGATTATTCGAACGTTTATGATCAGATTACATGCGATTTCATTTATATACATTGTATTTGGGAAATTTGCAATAAAGAAGAAAAAAAGGGCGGAGGGGGGCGGGGGCCACAAATAACAGTAAAAAACGAAAACGTGTTTTCACCCGATGATCGCCGCCGTTGTTCCACGTCTTTTCGCTACGAATAAAAAGAAGTATCTCCGAAAAAAATTAAACAAAAGGCGGATGGAATAGAATCACGAGAAAAACTCGTTTGGAATTATTTCGTACAGACGCGTACATGTGTGTGTAAAAATTGTTTTTTTTTTTTCCTTGTACTTCTCTTTACGTTTATTCATCTAGACGATCGGACGGAATAAAAATGGGATGAAATAAAACGATAAAAAAAAAAGATAATAAAAAAAAATACAACAAGAAGAAATTGCCGCGAATTATAATTTACGGGTGACGGAAAGTCTGGGAAAAACTCGCATAAAACTATGTTATTGGTTTTATTCTAAATTGTATAAATTTAGTTTATATACTTCTACCACGACTATTCTATGGGCAAGTTGTAAATGTAATGGGATTGCGAAAATTGAAGAAACAATAATAGTAGTTTTGAATAAAACTTAACATTGTGTTATATTTAAATTTCTAACCATTCGTATAATTTTATTCTAGTTTTTTTTCATTTTTTCAATTATTTTATTATGATTTATTTAATTTTTTTTTTTTTTTTGTAGCAGCAGCAGCGACTTTTTACTCCGTACAGATGAACTACATACACATACGTACGACGTATATATGCAGTACCTAAAACCTAACCCTTTCAAGTTTAACTCATTCCGCATTGCTGCAGTCGTCGAAATTCGAGACGAAAAAGAGGTAGAACTTTACCTTTGACTGTTGAATTTTAGCTCATGGTTAGGTTGGGTCGAAGGTAGGCGTCTGTAGTCGAGAATGAGGTATGTGTATCCATACGTACACGATACATACATATACCATAGGCAAGTCAGGTGGGCATGGGGTACGTATAGTTTATTTTCCGACCACGTATAACCCACTAAATTTGCTCCTGCCACAGATTTATCTTACGCAATCTCTGCATTGCGTTTCGTACTATACTATTTTATGTACAATATCTATGTGTTGTATACATACCACCCATGTACGCATTACGTATGTGTACATACGTACATTACGCGAGAGGACGAATTAGGTACACATATATTTACACGTAACGTGGAAATATTGAGGGAAAAAAAAAGTAGGTATAATAAAATATGAGGAAATCAGCGAAATCATCGTGCCCCATGATAAAATAAATTGAACCGATGACAAATTATATCATACTAAAATAAAAAATTAAAAAGACAATTATTTTATCGATTACTCGGAAAACTAAATTTCCACTACAAATAACGTATACACGTGATAGAAACTATTTTAGTATCCATTATCCTCGAAAATTTAATTTTTTGGATCGTGCAAAGATTAATTGCCTACAAAACTCTCGATTCAGATCTCTAGGCTCAGGGCAGGAACTAAGTCGGAATTCAAGACTTATTTGAATATAATGATAATGATGATGATAATTATAATATACTAATAGTAATAATAATTTTGCTGATCCCGCAAAGTTTGAAATTTCATTTTGTTAGTCCGATGGGGAGTTTTGAGTGGGATGAGAATTAGAGGGGGGTTAGGGTCGAAGGAAGAGAAGGCAGAAGTAGAATTTCGTGCAGTGCTGAGAATTCAGCGGTGAAGTTTCTGGACGTAAGACTTGATCCCTTAACTACCTTTAACGTGCGTGTATAAAAAAAAAAGAATTTTAGAGAAATAACAAAAGCGAAGAGATGAGACTTTTTTTTTTTCTTTGTGGGAAGAATTTCACGCAATTCGATAAGTTGCTAATTGTAAGTCGTCTATCGATGAAATTTTTTTTTTTCTCAAACATAATCATTCGAATTCTTCAGATCGCATAAGAAAATTCGAAGTAAATGAAATAAAAAAATTTTGAGGAGAAAGGGAATGTGCTCGCTGAACAAACTCGCGTATATAAATGGCGCGGGTCTAGAAGAGTTTTAATTAAAACGTGTCAAGTTAGTAACTAGATAGCTGTCTACTACTGTAATGCCTGTATACCTACCAACTAACCTTCGCCTCTTAACGAACGCAACTGCGTGACCCCGAAAATTCTCTGAATACCAGCTAAAAGTTTCAATGTCTCTTTAGCGGTGTTTTGCCAAAAGCTTTGGCTAAGATACCAAGATAGCTATGTCTACCTACCTTTATACGACCGCTAGAGAATTGTTGGGAAAATTCAAGAACCCAAACTGAAAAGAGAAGGAGAGTGAGAGAGAGAGAGAAATTTTACTCGTCCCTTCCCATTTCTCTTCACTTTTTTATCTTTCTTTCTTTCTTCCGCGCAGATTCACTTCATTTTTCTGCACAAGGAGCAAAAACAGACTATTTGCAAAAAGACCCGGAGCACGTGCCTCGGGAGACAGAAGCATATATACTTTTATATAACGTATGTATGCGTACCCTATACAGTCAAGAGTCCCTCGGGAATCAGCCTACAGGGCCCTGATTTTTCATTTCTAGATTCTCGGACCCGCAAGGTTTTTACATACAAATTTATAATATTCCTGAATACCAAATACGTATTGTACGTGCGATATTATAGATAAGATTCCATGTTTCGTGAACATTTTTTTTTCAAATTTACTCAAGTCACGAGTTCTATAGAATTTATTTTTTAGTTTCTTTTCTCGGGATCGCTGATTTTGAGTTCTGAGATTATGAAATTTAGTGAATGAAAACGAAAAATTAATGACAATTAGTTTCAACGAAATATCGGTTCGAAAAATTCACAACTAATTTTTTGAATCGAACGAAAAAAAAAGAACTCTCAGATTTCCTCTAAATGATAAAGTTTTGTTGAAAATTTATGAGTTTTGTGTTTAATGTTATATCATACACCTTATCAGACATTTCTCGGTATATCTCCTCGCTCGCTCTATCGCTAAAAAGCGAGAAGCAAAAAACAGGTAATAAAAAAAATAGGGAGAAAGGGGTGGATGGGCCACGTGTCCCACACGTGAGAAGTTTAGTAATCTGGTTTAGTTTCACGGTTTTGACCTCTGCAGAATCTGTAACCCCGGATCCCACTGAGAATGAAGGCGAGGGAAGGGGAGGCGGTAGGTAATATTTCTGAAAGTTTGATTCGGCGGATGCGCGAAACCCTTAGAATGTCGGATTTATACCACATATCGGACTGATGCTGGAATAATCTGAAATATGTATGTATTTCAGATAACTTGTTTATACATGGCGCGGAGGGTGTTCGAAAAAAATCGGAAAAAAAAGAATTGAAGAAAACGAAAATAGCGAATCTGCTTGAATTTGAAAAACTTCAAATATTTTCTTCGCAAAGTCAATGTTTTTTTTTTCAATTTCGTTGATAATCCTCAATTTATTACAACTTTCCAAAGTTCTCTTCGATCATGATTGAAAAAAATTGGAAGGGAGATTCCCTTGCCTTTATCATTTTCTTACTTCCAGGGCCGCCGCTTCCCGTAGATTTCGGATATTTAATTAGCTCATTTTGATGATTGTTCAGGTTCAGGAGGGCGGCACAACGATCAGCATAGTCCAATGGACGCCGAGTGCCGAAGATGAAGGAAAGCATCTGGTTTGCAGAGCGGAAAATCCCCGGTTACCAGAAGCAGGTATCGAAGACAGATGGAAACTGGAAGTGCATTGTGAGTAAAAATAGAAATGAAAAAAAAAAATCTTATCACGTGATTCTCTTTTATTCCTGCATTTATACGACTGCAGTCTACACTTTGTTCCTACAGACCGACCATATCAGAGGTGGTGATCGTTGAACGATTTGTTGTAAAATCACGGCAATATAAATCTTATTACTAGAAAATCTTCGATCTTAAAACCAAACTGCACCATCTCCTATTGCAGCAGCTTTCTAGTGCAACTTTAAAATCGTACCTAATACGTCTTACGACCGTTTCGATACGTACATACGCTATGTACTATATAATGTATGTAACCTCTTAAAAAGTAAGAACGAACGAACGATTCTAAGATTTAACAATTTATTTCACCGTTTTTAAGGTCTACGTATCCTACATGTGTATAAAAAAAAAATCATCTCGATCTATCATTCGGTAGAATTTTTTCTTTAATTTTACATATGTACGTACGTACGTATAAATAGTAGATTCCGTACTCAACGGGATGATCCTCCGTATACATATGATCCATGTATTTTCTAAAAACGCGTCAGATTCGCACGGTGATAAATACGGGAGTTTGGAAATTCTCCCACCGCTCGCGCGGCGCGTTATCTCTTTATTTATGTGTATAGATATTTCTCGTCTCGATGAGTTTCGTTATAGAGATCCTCTTTTTTTCTTTTCACCCGTATACCGCAAGTGCCAGAGCAGAAGATATAAATTCGATCGATATTATTCACATCGCGTATTCCCAATCTGTGCTGCAGTATGACAAAACCACCGACAGTCTTTTTCTACCAACCTTTTTTCCTCTTACTCTTTTTTTCACTTCTCTTCCGTCATATTTTCCCCCTGCCATCATTAATAATTAGAAAATTGTTTTTCAAATTTTTTCCTATCGACGGCATCTTTATTATTTTTTTTTTTCACGAGATTCTTTTTATCTTCTTTTGCACGTTGAAATCCATACTTTTCGGATGACACGACAGAGCAAAGAAGCAAAAAACTGAGTTTCTGAATTCTTTTCGTTTTCTTTCGTTTTTTTTTTTTTTTTGCAGGACCATAGTCCCCCTTTAAGTGGCGTTACATCATGTTGTGCACGATTTTTTGCGAACTTTTATTTTTTGGTCTCGTTGTTGATTTTTTTTTTTTGTTTTAATTTTATTCTTCATTCTTCTAAAGTAGAAGGTGAGGTCTTTTTTTTTGGTAGCATTTGTTTTAACCCCTCAAATTTAAACGCCCTCGTAGCGTTTGGCTTTCTACCACGACTACACATTAATATATGTGTAGGTATACATGCAAATACATATATATTATTATATTCGTTGGTTGGTTCGCTCGTTAACCGGAAACTTCGAACTGCCAACTTCCGGCAGGCGGAAATCGTTAGACGGACGAATGAAGCGAGCTACGCCGACCGCGGTGAAATCTTCCCCTCGAAAAGGAAAACGAACAAAAAAAAAGAGCAAAAACATTGCAGAGAATTATTTTCTCTTTATATATACCTATGTATTGTGAAATCCTGTTATTGTAAGCATCTATAATTTCTTTTTACGCGTAAAATTTTTTTGAGGGAGGGGGGATATAGGGGTGGAAATTTGAAAAGGGATTGAATAAGAAAAGCTGATTCCACGCAATTGCGGATGCTTTTTCTTTCTTTTTCTTATTTCGTGTAATCTACGCCGCAGGGGAATGGAATAATGAAAATTGAAATCGAGACAAATATTTTTTCAGAGGACCGGACGTTATTAAGAATGAAAAAGTTGATTAATTACGGAATCGCGAATTTAGCAGCTTGTTAAAAATGAGAATGTAATAAACGATTAAAAAAAAGCACAAATTGAACAAGAAAAAAAAAACCGAAGGAGTGGTCAGGCGGATTATTCATCAGACGTCATTAGCTGATAAGTATAGCTCAGGTATCTTCTCTCAGCGATAGAAAAAGAGAGAAAATAAAGCAGAAAAAGAAAGGGTGAAGTATAGGAAAAAAAGGAACAACAGAAAAAACGGGCGTCACAGCGCGGTTGTTATTTGACCAGGCAAGTAATGTGTCCCATTTTTTTCCCCCGCAGTTATTGTCCGAGATATCGTTGTGCCAACTATGAAGGAAACTTTATTAGAATCTCAAAAAACTTTTGCACAACTATTTTCTGTGTATTAAAGATCGATTTTCTAACCGTCCGCAGCGCCATCAAACTCAACTTTTTCATTGCCACTTTACAACGTTAATAATTATCGTCGTTCGTGCGATTTTATGCATTTAATTTTTTGCATTTGCGTTTTTTGAGCAATGTAATAAATTTTTGAAGCACGGGAAAAGATATGAGAAATCTTCGCACTGAAAATGTTACGGCAGCCAGTCCAGTGGCGGTTTGGGTTTATTGGTTAGGTTAGGTTGGTTAAAGAGGCATTACTAGAGGGCGATGGTATCGCTACTTATTCGGGTTATCTCGCGGCCAAAAGGATCATAAAATTGGGCGAACGATCTTTGTGCTGCTGCTACTGCTGCTGCTGTATCTTTAGGGTTAACATAAGGAAGACAGGAAGCCATGCCTCCGTGGCGGTAAACCCAAAGTGAGCTCCAATTTTATTACTTTTTTTCTACGTGACAGCTAAGAAGGCAAAGCAAAGTGGTTAGGGAAAGTCTTCAAAAAGAATTTGTTTACCCCACCATGCTGCTATATGCATATGTATATGTATACATATGAGTATATTGTACGGGGTACACGTATGTGTTCAAAAAAATTTGTTCCAGGCAACCGTTTATCCCTGTATTACATTATTTTCTGATATTGCAAGCGAAAAAATTCCGACGATTGTATTACGTCAAATTTTCAAAGCAACCAATTTCTATTTTCTTTTTTCACCATCTTTATTGGCTTTTATAAAAAAATGCCACTGCTCAGTTTTTTGATCTTTGACATCAGCTGAGAACGGATAAATGATATTTCAATTTTTATAGTCTTCGAATATCTTGTGCGTTGAGAAAGGCGACTTCTATTCGCATCTTAGAATTCAGATTTTGCAGACGATCGATTTTATCGTAGAGTGAAAAGAAAAAATGATAAATTTCATCGTAGGAAGAATCTTGATAAAGTAATCTTTCAACGTGAGCAAGTTATCAGTTTTCTTTTGATGCAATATCGCAAAAATCCAAAACAGCTTTCTTTTAATTTTTAATTTCTGCTTTTTCCTTATTCTGTGTACTCTACCATTACATTTTTCTGCGTCCAAATTAAAAAGGCAATCATATAAAACTCCGAGAGACTGAACATGAAAAAAAAAAAAAAATTAATTAACATTCCCATTGCATTTAGGAAAAAGAAAAAAAAATGAATGAAATGTTTTTGCATTTTAAAAGGTTATTTACTCTTTCTCAATTTCTTTTCGTTTCATGGCTATTTCAAATTCGTTATTTTCACTATACATATACTTGTATAAATACCTTCAACAGCTCGAGCTATAACCAAGCCACAAATCACGAAGACTATAAATACCTCGCAGAGCAGTTTAAGGTTATTTACTGTTATTTAGGGGGAGTGGCAGGATAGTGGCGTGTCGGGGTGTTTCAAGAACCTTAGGTCCTTTACAGGGAGGTGTAAAGGTAGGTAGGCAGGCATCAAGTATAAGGTTGAAGGAAGGTACTATAAAGTCCAATGGAAAACGTTATACCAAAAGCTTCGCTTGGGTTACACCAACTATAAAGCTTTGCACATTACATACTTTATACCCTGTGTACACGAACTACGTCTTATCGTGCAAAATATTTCATTTACTAATTCACTTACACATCAAATAATTTAATTACAATATTATGTGTGCACGATTGGTTTATGTACCGTATACCAACCCCCATGTACCGAGTAAAGATTTATCGACCCCGCGGCACGCAAATGTAATTTTCTATGTGGGTAAAAAACAAAATCCGAGAGCGAAAAGGGCGTAACACGAACTCGTTCAGTTGTGGGTCGTTTGAAAATTTTCCAATCTCTTATACAATAGTTATTCAAATTTTTTAGGGATACACCCTTCTGGCCTGGCCCAAAAAACGTTGTCCCTAAAAAATTTGACAAAAAAAACAAAAATCTGTACACGAAACGAATGTTACTGCAAAACAGAATCGGACCGCGGTTCTAAAATTATTTTTTAGCATAAAATCTCATTAACTTTTCGTCGGCGTTCCCAATTTTTTGCGAAATTCCGATTGTTCAGTCAGCTATATGTTATTATATTTTCCGCAAATAATAATTTCATTACATTTTCATTTTCCTCTTTATATTAGATTTCTTTTTTTTTTCCTTCAGCTTTTACTTCGTCATATCTCAATGTAAGCTTCTTTGTACCGTATATATATCGGTATTTGGTATATATATATATATATATATATATATATTTTTTTTTTTGTTTTGTCTCAGCTGGCCGGCCGGCCGGGCCGTTGAATCGAAGAGAAATTAATCTCCCACAATGTGTGCGTTAAACCTATACTATAGATACCTAGAACGAGCAGCTAGTCGAGGTAGAGTCGCCTGCTAGCGAAGCTTTCCGTGCTTTTCCTTCTTATTCCCTAGTATATAGAATAAAAGATCTATAGATATATATACGTATATACCTAAGCGGAGGAACAAATCACCCGAAAGACTATCGCCCGAAGGGACGACGG
Organism: Athalia cordata; assembly: GCA_963932425.1. NCBI lineage: Eukaryota > Metazoa > Arthropoda > Insecta > Hymenoptera > Athaliidae > Athalia > Athalia cordata. The sequence continues at coordinate 27,680,666 of OZ010626.1, read as the reverse complement.
CGGGACGCGACGCGATATCCCAAGTATATAGACACTGGGCGGCCTACTCCGATTGTCCAATTGTCATTATCCTGATCAACCCGCGGCACCCGCGCTCTCTGGCTATACGTCCTGAGGGACGACATAAAGAACCCATTAAACTCGCCCAGTAATCATTGCGATCGTCCCGAAATGTCAAAGTCCATTTCCCCCGTCCACCTCTAGCTTTTCATCCATCCACATCCACTCTTCCCCCCCCTCCACCCCGCTTTTTCCACCCCAAAACCCCATAACCAAACACTCCGGGAAAATTCCGCGGGCTTCGTCCGTGAAAACCCAGAAAATGCACCCTGACGGTCCTCAATTGGCCTTGGAAACGGATTTTTACTCCTTCGTTGTTATTAGGATTAAAGCTATTGTGAGTCAGATACTTTGGGAAATCTGAAAACTGGCTTTTTCTTTGGAGAGAACTTAATTCTTGGATGAGAATCGTTTCGATGAAAATGACAAAATTTATCATCGAAATTTGAGGGTGAAATTTTGATCGTTTGACGAACAGCTGACCGTCAAATTAGTTTCTACTTGTAATAGTTTTCCGGCCTATACATACTATAAACACTGGGTTACTCCGAAGTCAGCAACTAAATGCATGGTTATGTGGAGAAACTATGAGAAGCGACACAAGGAAGGAAGGAAGGACGGAAGGAAGGAAGGAAAGGGTTTGGGGCTAGCGAAGCTACAGAAAGCCCCTAGCCAGGGGCGACCCCGACGCCCCTGCCACACTACATTAAACATTGCTTGTTAGAGAGTTTGAAGTCAGGTATTCCAGTACGACTATAAACCCTGTTAAATAAACCTCGTTCCGAGAAGGTTCCTCATTGGTTGATAACGCGGCCACGAGAGATCGGTAACGTAATTTTATCGTTTGTCATAATTGGACGATATAAATTAGCAAAAAACTTACAGACCATCGATCTGAGAGAAAAGAAAAATGAAATGGAGCTTTTGCGGGAATAGCAAAAAATGCTCCTCTACTGATCCTTGCGTTAAATTTACAAAAAAAAATCGGTAAATCGAACCTATTAGAGAAGACTTACCCATTTATTTTATTTTTTTTATAAAAATGGAATAACTTTCATACTCAAATCTAACTTGAATTCGCAAAATTACCAAAATTTTTATCAGTCCGATGTAATTTTTCCTTTTTCTTTTTTTTAACTACATTAGAAAACTTACTTTGATTCGAAAATTCAGTGAAATATTAAATCAAAACTCGAAAGTCTGTTAAATTGCGAATTCCTTGATACCCTTATCTCAATATAGAATATAGCAGTCATGTAATACATACATACATAATATATAAGGTTTAAAACTTGAGCAGTTAGAAATTTGACAATTTAAAGCATCTCTATATACCCCAGGTATGTATGTTTGGAGTAGCAAGTATAACTTTAAAGCTGTTTCATCTGTAGAAGTGTTCGAAATTAATTCGTTACCCGACGCGTTACATGGAACACGCATAAATATATTTCAATGTAAATCGTTACGTATATGAATTTATGACTTACGATCGTGCAACGTGTATAAAACTCGAATGAATAAATTGTTTGGAAATTTCCGCTGGGGGAGAAAAAAAATACCGTAAGATAAAATCGAAGCGATAATGAGGGAATAAACGAAAGCTATACTGCAGTATATGTAGGAGGTGATGAGCAAAGTGAAAGAATGATGATCGTGGATTTGTAAGTTTAATGGAAAGTAAAGTGCCTTATACATAGATGGTGTATATAGCGTAGATCTATAGCTATTCGTGGATTCCATTGCGATCCATTTCCAACGTTTTCACGGTTACTTTAACACGCCGCTTAGCTCACTTCTGTTCCCGAGATAATCGACATTCCTGACGTACGTAATACGTATACTATAGTATAGTATAACATATACTGCGAAATTTTCCCTTAAAATTTTTACCACCCTCTAACGCCATCCGATATTTTAATGAAATTAGACTCGAGACGTTAATTATTCCTCTTTGCATTATCTACACCGGAACATCGTCCTCAAGAAACATCAGCAGATGGAGCTGCAAAAAGCACTCCGACGCAGCCTCTTCACTGATTTCTTATTCAACAACGAATTAATAGATGAGGATTAAAAATTCAATTGAATTTATCCAAATCAAAATCTGTATTTTCACATCTGCTGCTGACTTATCTTCACGTTTCTCTTATTCATTCGCTAATTATGATATCCTTGTGTACGTAGATGCTCATTAATTAATTATTAATTGCGATTTTATGAAGAGCGCGAATGGAAAATTTATCTTTCTTTCAAGGTCCGTCTCAACTCGTCGGTATAAAAGTGATACTGAATTTTAATTGAAATCGGATTCCAGAAATACGTGATCGAATGTTTTTTTTTCATTTTCATTTTTTTTTTTTTTACACGGTAAAAACCCACGCCCGTATACCCGTGTGTGCAGCGAATTTTATCGAGAGTGACCATAAAAAATAGAAAAAAAAAAATCGAAAAATGGCAAACGGAACTTTATACCGAATCCTAAATCAGATTTACGTGATTCACTCGTTCAGAAAATTGTTAAACGTGCGCGGCCTCTCGTTTGGAAGAGTTGAAATTTCGCAACATCAATCCGTGCGGATATTGAAGCAGCTAGTAGATCGGAGCGTACTTCACCTGCACGACGCCACACAAATTTTCCACCTGAGCGTAATTCTTTTTATCATATGACGAAACTTCGGAGTTTTTTTTTTTGAATCCTATATTTTATCGTTGTCTTCATTTCTTTTTTTTATAATTGAAAGGGTTCGTATTTTATGGTGAGAAGAAATATATATAAATTTTAGAGCTGAATAAGCAATGAATATTAGATGTATAAATAGGTGATGAGGATAACGAAATTTATTTGATTTTTGATTAATCGATTTGACTTTTTCGGTATGTTTTTCTTATTTTTTGATTTCTTTTTTTTTGTCTTGCAGGATGAAATATACACGTTCGCCCGGAATTTTATTCCCTCGACGCGAAGCGAAAATCCATCCATCTTCTTCCTGGGAAATCTATCCGTATATAATACGTAATACGTATATGTATAACACATCGAAAAAAAAAAAGTATTGAAAGTCAATGACGTAAAAATTGGAAATCTCTGGCTTCAGATAACCGACAGATGTACCTGCAGTTTCAATGTAGATACGTAAAAGAACACATCCCCCCGTTCTTCTATTCCTTTGCCGGAGGTTAAGCTCAAAAATATTCTCACAAAACTCCGTACACTTGCTGTAGATCGAATCTCTATAAGGCGCCTATATTGAAAATATATCCAGCTCCTCCTCACTGAACCTCCAGCATTCATAGGTACCTTTCAAAACTGTATGTATTCAAATAGTGCAGAAAAGATTTCGAATACATATTTATATATATATATATATATATATACATTCTACATGAACAATGTATTTTAAGAAGGGATTATATTCATGTTTGCTGCTCCGAGTCAACAATTTATTTTTATTCTTTTTTTTTTCTTGCGTCCCCTATTCTTTCAGATCTCAACTACAGCTCGGCGATTATAAATCGAGAAGATTAGTGAGGTGGAAGGCTGATGATTCTTTATATTCTCATATTCGTGACGTTTATTAATCCAAAAAAAAAATGCTCTAAAGGAAGAAACTTCTCCCTTCGGTACGTTGGATTTTTCCAAAATTTTATGTTAATTTCCACTAATTTTGATGAGGTAAATTCTATCGATTGTTCATTCGTAATCTGCACCAGGACTATTGTGATCAGGACTTCATAAATTTTTTTTTAACGGATAAAATTGGCGATTGAAAAGAGAAGTAGGTATTTTATATCAATAACGATAGGTAGACCGAAAAAAAGTATATTATTCCAAGGTACGGAAATTGCACGTCTGCGCGATATCCTTCGACCTTATATAAGGTATCATAATTTCGTATAAAAACGATCGAAGGTATGAAGTATTTTTTGTTTGAACATATAAAACGCACACACATAATAGGTAGAATATCATATATGTGTTTTTTATTCACATCAATCTATGTTCCGCAAGTTTGTATAGAACGGGCGGGTTTGTTGCTACCCAAAATGTTTTCAGAGCTTGTCACTTTTTTTTTCTCTTCTTTTGACTTCCGAGTTTTAGGGGGTACCCGTATTAAAGGGCAATTATTCTATATGTATATCAGATTATAAAAACGACCCACTGTTCTCAGCTTCCCTTTCAATTTTCCTTCGCATTTATAACACGATCCTCCCTACACGTGTTACATTATCCATATAGTATTAAGGTATTATTCCCGAGAACCTTTTTTTTCTGCTTCTGGTCCGCGCCTGCTATACCTTTTTCTTTTTCCTATCTGTTTTTTTGTTTCTTTTTTACCGCTCACGCGCGGTCGTTTAAATATCGTATATCGCTAATTGTTAATACTTGCGATCCGCGATAAAAAAAAATTGCTTTAATTAAAATATTATCCACCGCTGGTTATATCTATCTACTTTGCTCCATATACGCGCGACTACTGCAACTAGCAGCTATGCAAGTTTTACCGTATTTCTATTTTTTTTTTTCCTTTTTTTCTGTTTTCCAATTTTTTCTTTTACTTTTTTACTCTTGGTTTGCGAATTGCACCAATATTGCGCGCTGAAGTGGCAACGGTAGACTCTCAACACGGTAATTAATGGCGCAGACGTTTTTTGAATTTGAATTTTTATTTCCACCGCAAAAAAAAGTACGAACAAAATAAAATTGCATGCCTGGTGAAAGTCGAGACTTTTAAAAATGAGAAAAATTTTATCGATTTTTCATTTTCTACTTTTACAAGATTCGATTATCGTTCAAGCTGGATTTTCAGATTCACGGTGAAGGTTTTCATTTATTTTAGAGGATTCATTTCAATTTTCCAATTCATGAATTTTCGGAATTTGTTTAATTTTCTTTTCGGCACTGCGATCACGAAACACGTTATTATTGGAAAAATGGTAGATTCTTTGTTGCAGCTTTGTAATATTCATATATGTTTATTCCTTTTTGGCCCAATCTTCACATGAAAATTAGGTTTTGAGGTAATTACATAGCAATGACTAGTTATGTGGACCACATGATAAGGCATATACGTATGACGACGCATGAGGAGGACGTCAACGTCGAGGACGCGAATAGTTGCGAAATGACGAAACAAGCTCGAAGCGAGCTTTCCTCTCCCCCCCCCCCCCCCCCCCCCCTCCCGGCGTTTCACCCCTAACTTAGGCTAACCCAACTTAACTAAAGTTATTACTATATATACTAAATGCTATTTCGAATCAAATTTTACTCAAACATGGTATACAGTCCTCCGCCCTTTACCTTTCGAAAGGTTGTGCTATAAGGTTAGGTAAGGTTATACAGCTGTCCCATCAGCCTAAGCTCACTCCGAACATCGCATGTTATACCACGTTGAAATACCATGTCTTAACAGAGTTTCAAGTTGTAGATTTCACCAAAATCCTTCAGGATATATATTCGAGCCATGCTACACATCCACATATACGGCAAACTCGCTCGAGTTTCACCGATTCTTCCGGCTATAAAATTTTTCTATAAACTTTTCTCAGTTAAAGTTTCTCGAAAAAAGATCAGAGAAGAAAGAGAGAAAAAAAAAACCTATAGTCGCAGCCTCAATTTTAGCTTATCTGTATTATCTAGTTTTTCTTTTTCTAGTTTACCGGCTTTTCAAAAAAATTAATTGCAATTCCTGACTAAAAACAAAAAGCAAGAGAAAAAAGGCGAAGAACAAAACCATCGATTTCGTATCGTTAAAATTGTTACTACGCGAGCGAAGAGGAAAATTTCGATAGCGTGTGTGGTGGTTACATGTATATAGCACATGTATATGTATACCTATTTGTATGTACAAGGTATGTACAGATGTATTTACAGATACACTCGGGCATGTAACGAATATAAAATCAAACCCAGTACTCGGTTTGGCAATTCAAGTTTGGTTTGGCACGGTGTCAATCTCATTCGAGCAGCATTGATGGCCGAAAAGTGGCGTTGATAGATCTGAAGCTGATCGGTGAGGTATCAAAAAAAAAAGAGAAAAAAAAAAAGAAACACCGCTCCCCAGTAGTGATAAAAATATACAATTGATGTATTGTACTCGAATCACCGGATCATTTTCGATTACTTCATTTGCTCGGGCGATGTGTTAACGACTTTTTTTTTTTTTCTTGCTAGCAAATAAACATATAGTATAGGTGTATGTAAGGCAGATTTTATTCGTAGATATATTTCTTCCGTTTTTTTTTTGTGGTTCACATAGGTATCGCAGAAACTAATTAAAAAAATAAATAAAACGCGGTCGAAGTGCATTTCGCGACTGCCAGTGGCGATAAAAGTGATTTGAAAACGTCGTTATTCGTTTTACTTTGCAGTTTATCCCATATAATTTTATAATTCTACATACGCACAGTATGAGGTTGTAAAAAGTATATATAAGTGCAAAATAATGGATACATAGAATTATACCTTACACGTACCTATATGCAGCCAGAAAAAAAATTCTACGACACGTCACACGTACGAACAATGTTCACATACACATTACTAGCTGCACGACGACGCGACGGTTTGTACGAAAATTTCCCATACGAAGAAGCAGAAATATTCGTTTGCGACATTAATGCGTCGTATACATATACATATTGTATACCCATAGCTATATACTATATGTACGTATATAGTTAGCGTGCTAAAATACATGAAGGTGATAATACTTTTATAACGTTCATAAAACTACTGCACCATCATGCGTCCTAAAGCACATACCGATATGTGTATGCAGTACGTAGAAATGCTATATAAATGCATATATATATAGATATATATTTCCATGCGATACGAATTTGTATGGATAAAAAATACATACATAACAATAAGTACATGGAATATCTTCTATGTGGTTTTCAACGAAAAACCGAGAGCCGGGGCTACGTTGCAGCACCGTGAAGCTCGGGGTTCCATCGACGGAGAGGGCAGGGGGGCGCTAGTTCTAATTAGTTTGTAGAGAAGTTGCGGTGTCACGGAAAACACGGACGCTTTTATCTCTCACGGCGGGTTTAAAACACGGAATTATAGTCGAAACTCTAGAGAGAAAACGACGCTGTATAATACGTAAGTACATACGGGGGATCCAACACTCAGATGCAGCCGACAGAATCCTTATTCAACCGCGTGACGTTTGAAAACGTTCAACTCCTGCATCCACTGCAGAAACGAGCATTGCAAATTTTAACCGCATTTCTTTTCCCTCTTTCGGTCAAATTATTCGTACGGTAATCGGTAAGTGATTAGATTTGAAACGTCAAAAATTAATTATTTTTTCTCTTTGATTTATTTATCAATTTTTTTTTGTTTTTTTTCTTCCATGTAAAATGGACCTAATTTAGCGATACATCATTCGGAATTGAAAAATTTATCGTGAATAGAAGCAAAATGAAAATCGTAAATTTCATCAGATAAATATACGAATATCGAAAAGTTTAACTGTGTAGTACTGAAAACTATGAGTAAAACCTTTTCCTCAAACTCTCCTCTCTCTCTCTGCAGGTATAACGCGGTAATAGAATCTTTTCAGATAGTATGTATAACTACGTTCTTATACCGTCTTTTATACTGAATTTTCCTTCAATTACAAGGTAAACTAGTTATTATAATATAAGAAAATAATTAATTTACCATTTTGTAAAATACGAAATAATTACATCATGGTACAATGGAAAAGCCGACAGGTTTCTTCGATGTTTCTACGACGGAATACCCCGCGGATTCGACGGATATTCAACGCCCAAGTCATTAGAGGTATTTCCTTTTATTTTGTTATTTTGTTGTTTCGTTTTTTTCGATCCTCCTGTTCAGCCCGATGTTCCATTTTGGGTAAAACATTATGCAGCGCCTATATGGTGGGTGGGAATGCTGAAAACGTTGAAGAGAAGAACGAAGTAAGAAAGAAGAAAAAAAGGAAGAAGTTACGAAAAAACACAACACGTAAAAAGATCTCTAAAGGAGAAAGCGTGAGGCCCTACTGGATCGGGAGAACGAATTAGAGGAGATAGGAAAAATTGGGGTGAACGGAATTTGAAACTTTCAGCCAACGCCCTTCTCCTCTTTTTGTGGAACGAGAAAAAAAAAAAAAAGATTGAATCACGCTTGATCCGCGATAACTTCCAGACAGAACTCCAAAAGTAACTGTCAAACTCACCGCGCGCGACTGCAGGCACGATTCATGATTTGTAAAATTTATTCTGCAACGAAATTTTATTCGCAGTCAGATAAGGAAGAGAAAAAAAAAACATTTCAAACAGGTGTCAGAAAAATGACGATATACTAACATCAAAATCCAAGGTAATTTAAAAATGAAACAGGTTTCTATCAAACTTCTTCTTTTTTTTTTTTTTTCATTTCGTCGTCGTCTGTCAATTTACTTTATTTGTTTTTTCCCTCTGTGTAGTTTTATGATTATTGCAGTAAATTAATTCTTTGTACAAAGAATGTCCGGAGAATTGTACAACGGTAAATTAGTATACAACGATATGCACGTATATACGTATACATATATATTCGGACACATGAGATCAGAATATGTCGTCTGATTTTCAATGGTACCCTCATGAGCGGCAAATCTAGTTTGTGGCAAGTTTTGATAAAGGTGTGTATGTATATCTATACATATCGTATATTATGTATATATATACACGTAACTCGAATCACTCGGGAGTTATCGCTTGGGAATTTGTCCGCCATTTCGATAACAGAAATCGAAGTTTGTATTGGTAAACAGGAAAATCAAATACCGATATTCTACTCTTATATGAACAAAATTTTCTAAATTTAAATACCTCATACTTTAACTCTTTTTATTTTTTAAGATGAAAAGTTTTTTTAGAATTACCAATTTTTTATATCAAACTGCAACACGTATTGAAAAATTAGTGAGAGAAGATGAGAAAAAGAGAAAAATGACCACGTGAAGATGAGCGCAATATATTTTCTCATTTTTGAAAGCTCGGGAAATTAATCACTTTGAATCTTCCCCCCCCTATGACGACATCATATTTGGGACGTAAACTACGAGCAGATTGTTCGATAAATTGGTCCAGCCGCATCGATATTTCATCAAACATTTCTATATACAGGTATACCCGACGTCTATATTTCATTAACATCGCTGCACAGTATGACGGAACGATAATTGACAACAACGTCAATGGCGATCGGGTATCAATCTGACAGCCCATATAATGCACTTCTGTCCGTTGTCAATTCATTTTATACTCGATATATCCTCCGCATGAACAATAAGCTACCCCTTTTCGTATCAGTCGAATCAAAAAAGATTCGTTGGGCAAAAAAAAAAAATTCCCAAAAATATAGCGTGTACTGAAGGTGTCTAAAAAATAACGATCTTCTATGATCAAAAATACAATTTTATCTTACAGATTGGTATAACGATTCGAGAAATAGTTTTTCACTGTGAAATCCTACCAGCGGTATACCTTTAGTATATACATATATACGGGGTAAAAAATTGTTATCGTCCAAGAAATGGGAAGTACATTTAAAATGGAAATACTCGAAGAAGTAAAAATATATTTCCATCTTTTTCACTTATACTAACGATTGCGAAACTCGGAATTTCCGCTACTTCTCTAGCCCGAGGGTTTTTCCAAAGAATTCCATACACACCTGTACATACATACCTAGATAGTTGTCATTTAATTTCACATAAATTGCAACTTGAACGAGAAAGTTCTCCGTATTACACTTTTTCCGTGTAAGAAACTTCTTCTTTTTTTTTTTTCAAAGTCCTCGGGCACGGGCTCAACGTTTCCGATTTAAGACCTCCGCACAGTTCGCAGTCGTTTGGTGTGCACAGATCTTTATATTCATCCCTCGCATATATTACCTATATATGCGCATACAAGCGTTACTCTGATCCTCCTTCCGATTCTTCTTTTTTATTTTAATTTCTCCTTTTTTTTTCTACTGATATTTTAGTTGAGAGAAAAAAAAAAGACAAAAAAAAAAACAGATAAGAAAAGAAACGAAAAAACAAAAGTCACGGACAGCTCTCGTCCTCGGGAATATCTTGTGCATCTGCGTGTGCCGGGGATAAGAGATCAGAATTCTTGGCTCGTCTTAGGACAGCTCTTAAGAGGTCAGTCAGCGTGCGGAAAGCGATGCAATCTGATAATATGGTAGATAAAATTGGGTTGTTTCCGGAATTCTATTCGTCAATTTACGTGCCAAGGAAGCAAGTGCGAGTTCGGTGGAATTCGTCGACGACCCCCCCTCCCCCTCCAGCTCGGTTCCCGAGGGGTGTCCAGATGCCGTGCCATATATGTGTACGTACGTATTCGATGTACGTAAGGGATCGCGATTCGTGACGTGAATTTTGCAATGGGTTGCAGATAGATCGGTACGATATGATACGGAGAGACCACTGTTTCTCAATGCAGTATAACTTGACTTATACCTTGATCTAGATATCCTTTTTCTATCGATATAGGTATATCCATCCAGTGTACCCAGATCTAAGGGATGACTCATGTTAGAGTTGGAGAGATAAAATCCCCGGGGAGATGAAATTTCTCCATTCAATTTTTCGACAATAGATCGCTCGTGAGGGATCAAGAGTCGAAATTAACTTAAACGGTAGTACCAGATTTATCAAGAATTTTCATGATCTAACGATTAAAAAAAATGCGAAACGATTGTGGCTCAGCCATCTTAAATTTCGATATTTCCGGCGCATATCACCCATCTGCAGAAATTAAAACGATGATGGTCAGCCGCGTATGATAAATTTTGGACATCCCCACGCAGAATTTTCTTCTAATATTCTTTTCTAAAAAAAAAGCTACCAATAATTGTCGTTGAAGATTTTTCTGTGGAAATTTTTGCAAGTGCCGTATAACCAGGTAACGTATCTGACGACTGTCGGGACTGGAAACAGTTAATTTTACTCCCTCTGCGTAGCAATGGCATCGGTAACAGCAGCTAAGAACCACCACGAACCGGTGGCAAAGGGGGTAGGGGGTAGGAAACTGCGGCGTCGGTGGCGTCGGTTTGCCTCTCTGCTTGTACAGCTCCCCAATGCGCCGGCATCCCGCCTCTGAGAGACAAAGAATATTCTCATGCAATTACGTACTTAGGATTCGTTTTAAATTAAATAAACCAATTTCATTACTACGGCCAGCTTTTACACAACCATCGCAGTTTTCCATTCCCCTTTCATTATACTATTCTACTTCATTGTGTAACAACCTTTACCTATACTCGCCCGCCTGAACTTAAGCCCAACCTGAATTATGTTTTACGAATTTTCAATTTTCACGTGCCATCATCATCATCATTGTAATTTGTTATTAACCCAATTGTAATTTTTATTTTTCCTTCCGTTACTTTTTTCTTTTTTTTTTTTTAATACTTCTTGATACTCTCACAATCGGTGAGGTGGATTAATTATTACACGACGGTGGCTGCGGCTACCGACGTTAATTCTTCAGTGACGTAACAACTAGCCAAGGATATAAACGTAAAACTTGAACTTAAGTGTTCTGGAGGCTGTTGTTCTTATTCTGTCTTTCTTGCCGGCCGTCTGTGCGGACAGAATTGGGTCGAAATAAAAGTTTCGGAGAAAGTTTTGCCGGGCAGACTATACTAAAAGCCCTCTTGGATAAGTATACATCTATACTTGGAAGGTTTTCTTGTTAATTCTGGAACCTCTTACACCTGTCGTGTATAACCACATCGCCTTGGGGGCAGTAAGGGAAGGCGGGAAGCAAGAAAGGATTACAGAGTTTTTTTTTTTTTTTTTTTTCTTTTTTATTTATTCATTTATTAATAACGTTGTTCGATAAAATTTTTCTTATCTTTCATACGAGTCACTTAATTTATTAATTTATGATTTGTATTTTCATTTCTTTCATTTACCTTTCGATTCAACGAATATGCATATGAAAATTAACGTATTGCATTTTTTCAGTATAATTTCATTCATTAATTAATGCGACGTATATGAAGTTTTTAGACCGCCGCGGTATTTCACTGAACAAACAAATCTAGATCGTTTTTCTCGTATACATATAGTTGAACCACCAGCGTAGTTTCTCCTCGTCCGGAATATAATAATATTTATAAGCATCCCAGAACTGCCCGTAATAATTTATGTGCTTGTAAAACTGCAGTAGCTGAAGCGGTTGCAGGGTTGGAGAGAATGAAAAGGTAAAGAAAATAAAAGAAGATCGAACGCAGTTATGAAATCACGAGATGAAGAACAAGGAAAAAACAAAACAAAAAAAAAATAAAAATCTTTTGCACAAAACGTTGAAACAAACGCTCGTAATTTTTCTTCTGTGAAATACTAACATTTTTTTTTTTTCAAAAGATTTATATCGTTATGAAGTTTTACTTATTCGTTGATTCTTTTTTTTTTCTTTTTTTATTTCAGTTACACCAATCGTTACTCTGAGGATGGGCTCATCTCTGAATCCAGAGGATATTAAAGAGGGCGATGACGTCTATTTCGAATGCAACGTCAGAGCTAATCCGAGAAGTTACAGACTGGCTTGGTTTCATGAGGTAAGAATGCTTAAGGCGTCCTAATTCGTTTGTTGCCTCGATCTAATGGAATTCCAAAAATCAAATTTTACCCATCAGCTTTGTATCTAAATCTCATTTTCTTCACTTCTACTTCCTTTGTACTTTATCTCTTTTCTGTTTTCATTTATTCTCAGTTCCATGGGAGCAACAACATGCCTTTGAAAATTGTGTGAAAATTGTCGTACGAATCAACAGGCGTTGGAAATATAGTTATCGACATTTTTTGATTCAACATTTTTTCAAGACTTTTCAGCGAAACTTTTTTTTTCTTTGAAACCTAACCTTGTTCCTTCATTATTGTTCACTTTGTTTATTTGTAATAATTTTTTATTCCTGAAATTCGTGGTATGATTTCGCAGCAGCAGACAGGGTGAGAAGCAATCTAATGGGAACATCGATATGCCTTTAGGGATTCTCAGATTTCTGACCACTTGACCTCTTCTTTCTGACTTCTGAGCGTTCTCTCTGGAGAATCGACGTATACGTATGTACAAGAACGAAGGTAAAAAAAAGAAGAGAGTCTACGATAGTCTCGGATACCCAAAGCAACGGATCCAACTGAAATGTAGTCTCAATCTCAACCTTTACCTAACCAAACCCGTAATAAACTTACCCTCAGGCTCTGCCCTGCCAGATTCTTTGCTCGCTACCGCGTCATATTACATACCTTGTTACATTTCTCTCAATTTCAATTCGAATTACGTACCTACAGCGAAAAATTGCAGTTTTTAATAAACCCGCGTCGCTGACAAATTTGTCTGTCACATGAATCTTTTTTATTTGCAGACCAGGTATATTTTATTCATTTTTTCGTTCGCTGTTTTTGAATCGGTAATAAATATTTCGTTATTCGATATAATGGAGCTATCGTACTATAGTAATTAGTAGAGGGAAAAAATTAATTAAAACATAATTGTTGAAATCCAAATATAGCGAAGTAAAATAACTAACAACAAATATTACAATTTTTATTTTACGTGTAGCCGGTTATCGAGAGCGGATAAAATTTTTTTCAATACTTCACGTATGCAGAGATATAGAGTGATGTCGATATACAAGCACCCTACGCGTGCCATCGTCTCGTGATATTTTTTCTGTTGGTAAACGGGATAGGATATAAAATAAAAAATCAGAAAAAAAATCAGAAAAAAAATTTTATACTCTGTACGTACGCAAATGGTATGAATGTAGAGGTATATATACGCGTGTTATACTCATGTACAAGGAAATAAAGCATTCAGCAGCTCGTATATTTCGCATTAGATGCAACCCACACATCACAATATTGGTTAGGTTATGTGTTACGTTGCGTTACGTTATACACGAAGGCACGTACATAACGTATAGCGTTAGCTTCACCGCATACCCCATGAAACAGGATAATGTTTCTCATCTATATAAGGATAATAAAAGAAACAAAAAAAAACGAAGATTTCTCACATTATTCTAACGCCCCAAACAGTACAGGGTGTTCGATAAAAAATCAAGGTCTGCACCACTTTCGGTAAGAGCAGAAATAAAATTCGCTTTAGCTTTTCACTTCTCCGCGATCGATCTCAAAAAAAATTGATACTCATTTCGTCCTCGTCTCAAGTGTGCTCGCTTTTTTTTTCCTCATTTATTTTTTCATACCTTCTACTGTTACCGAACAATATAAAATACATCGATTTCGTATCATCTTTCGCACCAAACTGTATCAAGAATTTTAGTATTTTTTTTTTGTGTAAAATACTTATGGGGCATTCTCCGCCAAATCGGTCACTTTCGAACGCGACCCTTTTTGATTTGGCTGAAATTTTTACTTGTTACAGTACCCTACTCAAAACTTCTCTGTCATTTTTTTTTCGAATTTTTTATTCGTCTAAAAGAGTTTGAAAAAAACACAGAACAGTTTTTAGTAGAGTACAATGATGTATGAAAAAAATGTCTAATCAGCCAAATCAAAAGGAGTCGGGTTTAAAAGTGATTGATTTGGTATGGAACGCCCCTTATATACGCGTACTTTTACATCGATAATGAAATATCATTGATGAATATCGCGTTGTGGAATTTTACCGTCGTTTTCTATACGATGAGAACGAATACTCGAGAGTACGTATGTTTCAACGAGAAGAATGAAAGAAAAAAAAAAGTAAAAAAATAAGAATAAAAATAAAAACGAAATAGAATAAAATAAGGCAGAATACAGAGTGAATACCTTCTATCGCATTTTTATTGACTCCTTTTTTACATCATCATGTTGTGGGGCGTCCGTGGAAAAAAGGGAAAAAGAAAGAAAAGGTGGGATGGGTGTAAAAAAAATTGAAATACGAAACGTCTTCCATAAGTTGGGTGACGCTTTATTCTTTCCCCGCCACGTTGCGCGCGTATAACGCCGAGTTTTCAAATCAAATAAAAGCTCACGACTTCATATACATATAAGCAACACATATGTATTGTATATGAATATATATCCCCTTGAACCTCACCACATTTCAAAATGAATGGAAATCACGTTACGCCAAATCCCTCTTTTTGTAGAAGGTATAAAAAATCGATTGGAGAAATATCAATTACAAAAGTTGATTTCATTTCACTTCTCACATATAATGAATAGCTCCGTTCGTTATCAGATTTACTGCGAATACGAACCGGAAGTTTGACAATTAGCAGCGTGAAACTTGCGGAGCTCGTCTCTCTATTCGTAATTTTAGCGGAACTGCGGTCTTTAGAAGGAAATCTGCCTTGAGATCGATCTCGCTGATTGGCACCGATTTATCCTTCTTCACGATATATTTCCGAAGAACCGTTGCCAGAACCGTCTTCATTTCCATCATGGCGAATCTTATACCTGAAATAGTAAAAGCATTTTGTTAAATATTTGATCGCTCGTTCGAACTTGGATAGTTTTTTCGTGTAACTGCAATCACTCACCGATGCAATTCCGGGGCCCAGCGCCGAATGGCATCCAACAATGAGAATGACGTTTCACGATCTCTTCGGGAAGAAATCTATCCGGGTTGAATTCTAATGGATTTTCCCAATACTCGGCACTTCTATGGATTTGGAGAATAACCACAGCCCAAAGACTTCCCTTTGGCAAAGTATATTTACCTGGAATTATTTTTCGGTTATTTTTATCTAACATTCAAAAATCAATTCACTGCGCTTACCCATATCTAAGTCCTCGGTTATCGAACGAGTCACGAAAGCTATAGGAGGAAATAGACGCAACGTTTCTTTGATGACGCGTTCCAAATACTGCATCTGAGGTAAGTCTTCATATCTGACTTCGCGTTGATCAAGGTCGCTGTCTCCATAAATTTCGGCAAGCTCTCGATAAACTTTTTCCTTTATGCGGCAAATAAAACGTCTCATTGTCAGAGTACAGACATCGCAAGGTGTGTGAAGGAAATGCGGAATGATAAGTTAGTAACCAACCTGAATATCTGGGAAATTCGCTATCATGAAACATACGTTTGACATGGTGAAACTCGTCGTTTCGTACCCCTGGAAGAGAAAGAATAAAAATCCCGGCGCACTGAGAAGATTTTTAAAAGTTAGTTGCTTTTTTTGGTACAAATACTCACGGCTATAATTAAAGTTAGCAGTTCTTCACGTATGTCCGATGCTGAGAATTTGTCACCGTTCAGTGAAAAATCAATGAAATAATCTAAAAAACATTTTTTCCCAAACTGTGGGTCACCTGAAATAAAAACTCAACTTTCAAAATGAAATTAGTGGTAACGAGCGATCGGTCTAATATTCTATAAAGTCATCTCGAATTTCGGATGAAAAGTCAAAATTGCCTTTTTGATAGCTTGGACGGTCGCTAAGGAGGAGGATCGTTCATCTTACCGTCTAATGATTTAGTCATTGTAATAACATTCTTGAATAAACTCACAGTTGAGATCATAAATGTGATAAGATATTTTACTATACTTACGCGAGTCGCTGTCCGAGTCTTCTTCAGTATTCTGACAGACTTGCTTCGCCATAATTTCTTTTCTTATTTTTATAGCCTGAACAAAGATTTCATTCAATTCTTTTTCCACGTTAGAATTTTCAAAAAGTAGTAAAAATGCGATATAGCAGAATGATTTTTCATTCCAATAGTTAGAGGACATTATTTCAAATCTTGATCAGAAATTTGATCAAAGGGTGGAGAGGGGCGAATTGTTTTGACGAATAAGTTAATGTTTTTTTATGTGCTTTTCTCACCGTGTCAGCAGAATCATTCATCAATTTTGTAAGCCGTTTGAATTCTTCGCCAAGTGCCGAACGATAAAAAATTACGTTCCAATGCAACCAAGGTTTGAAAAGTCGCTGGTATCCAATTTCGGCCATTCTGTCAATTGAAAATGTCATCAAAAGCTATTTCAAATACGGGCGGAATTTTAATCAAACTACAATACTGATACTTAATTTTAAATTCATACCTTCGAGCTGCGACTCTGAATTCCCGATCACAATGAGTCGTACCCATCGCTAATTCTAAATTAGTCAGACAATCACCCGATCAAATATAAATATCGACGGATCTCGGTTTGTTCGAATGAACGATCAAATTTCAATAACTATTCGGAGTACATACCGCAAGTAATATCCATGGAGCTTTCCGAAATATAGTCTTCCAATACAAATTCATCCCCATTCAATTCCACCTCCAATTTTTTTACCAACTTCTTTGATTGCACAGCGAATTTCTCTACGAAGGATTCGAGAATCTTTAGATTGAAAGTTGGTCCAATGAGTTTTCGATGGGTGCGCCAGATTCTCCCTACATCGAGATAAAATTTATTGAATCAACATTCTCATCCAAGTAGTGTGCTGGAAACCAGCGGGAAGAAAAAACAAGTACAAGCGAATATCTTCTGACTGACGACTTGAACAAATAATTATTTCAATTCATATGGCCTACCAGGTGCGGTAACCAACCCATTGCCCAGTAAGAGTCGAACATAGTCATGGGGTATCGACTTTTCGATAAGCTTGGCATCGGTTAATACTTGCTATGGATAAGAAGGATTTCATAACTTATGCTGAGTTCAAATTCTTATTCGTTTTTATTGTACCTTTGCTTGCTCAGGTTCGTAACTGGCGATCACCAATTGTGGTCCGAACCAGAATCTCACCGGTGAAATGGGATACAAATTCGCAAGTTCGCCCATTTTTCTCAGAATGTCTGAAACGTAGACAATTGAGAACTCGCCTGGACATTTTCTGTTTCATTCATTACCAAAACTGACAATGAGAATTCTCACCCGAAGTGTTTCCTAGAAAAAGTAGGGCGTTCCCAACAAGTGGTAAACATGCTGGACCGTCGAATTTGGCGGCCAGTTTATACAAACGTAATCGATTCAAGTAGAGAATTAACAGACTGATGACCACGCTAAGAATCACTGTTGTGCCGATAACATAGCTGATGCCGAAGGTCTTCATTTTACCAGTCAACCAAACTAGCTGGCCAGGAATGTTTTTGATCAAATTAATTGCAACTCTACAACACTCGCACTTGCAGAGTTGTTTCGAAATGAGTGAATATCATGCAGATAAGATATGAGAATTAGATAATATTCATCGCACCTGAGACAACACCCAACAATATGTCACTATTTCCAAGTTGAGCGAACTGATAGTCTTGTGGTTTGAATTCAACTGTAGAGAATTTTAGAACCGATCAGTGTTTGGCCCACTAATCAGTATCACGTCCGTTCACTCGTCGGACGAAATGTAATAATTCTTGACCCGTGATCTTTGCATTTTTATTCCATTTTTAGCCGCAAGGTTTATGTAATGACATATCTGTCTGTATCTCGTTGTTGACGTTGCTTACTTAACTCTTCCTATCTAATCAACGTATTTCGATAGCTTTCTGTTGGTCTTATCGTTAGCCATCGATTGTTGGGATTGTAAAATTGTGAATGAAAAAAAGTTTCTTTAAAAACGTAGGACGCCAAATGTACGTTGCTCTCGCACGAAACCGTGTTCTACGAGTGCAACAATCGTCTTTTTACTTCTGATAGAATCATTATATAATCTACAAGCAAAGGTCGAAGGGTTTCATTTTATCTTCACAAGCATTTAGAAGTATGATGCTCGACTAAACTCGATAATAGGTCAAGAGATCAGGTCATGGAAGGTGTTTTCTATTTTTATTTGAAATATTATATTAATCGCCTGTGCATTCAGAAATTGATGGAAAATTGGAGAATCACTCCATTAATTACAGTTAAAATAATAGTACAAAGTGTGGTAACAAATATAAACTACCGGGCATTAGGTCAGGATGGTTATCTTTTTATTTGACTTATCAGATCGACCGCCAGTACATTTTAAATTTCAAAGAAAGTAGTTCTTTTGATTTTTATGAACTGTAGATCATTACTTTTGTCATCAGCGTAGACGAGTTAGAAATTTCACAATCAGCTGCATGAAACTTGCGACTGGCGTGCCTCTATTCGCAATTTAAATGGAATTGTAGTCTTTAAAAAGATATCTGCTCTGACGTCGATCTCGCTGATTGGCACAAATTTGTCATTTCTGACGATATATTTACGGAGTAGTGTTGCTAGGACCGTCTTCATTTCCATCATAGCGTATCTTATGCCTGTAATCAATACATATTCTTGTAGTGCTTCAGTCGCTGTATTATGTTACTATAGCTTGTAAGTGAATTCTCGTATGTTATGAAATTTGAATTGCAACGATCGCTCACCGAGACAATTTCGTGGCCCGGTGCTGAACGGAATCCAGCAGTGAGAATGACGTTTTGCAACTTCATCGGGGGCAAATCTATCTGGGTTAAATTCTAAAGGATTTTCCCAGTACTTGGCGCTTCTATGGAGATCGAAGGTAAACACAGCCCAGATACATCCCTTTGGCAAAGTATATCCATCTGAAATGTTTTCGGGTATTTTGATGCCGCAGTCGGCATTAATAGAGGAAAAAAAAAAATTGATCGAATCAAATGCCCTTACCCATTTCTATGTCCTCGGTCACCAAACGCGAATTAAAAGGTACAGGAGGGAATAAGCGCAACGTTTCTTTGATGACGCGTTCCAAATACACCATCCGTGGCAAGTCTTCGTATTTGACTTCGCGTTCATCATGGTCGTCGGCTCCGTAAATTTCGATAAGCTCCCGATGAACTTTCTCCTTTAGAAATCGAATGAAATGTTAGTGAGTGAATAACGCAATGAGGCGAGGGAAATAGAGCAAGAGCAAGTATTGACCTGAACGTCTGGAAAATTTGCCATCAAGTAAAGCGCATTCGACATTGTGAAACTCGTCGTTTCATATCCCTGAAAGAAAAAAATTATAACAATCGCTCGATGAGACGATTTTTCCTTTTCAGTATCGGATACTTGCAGCTATGGTTACTGTGAGCAATTCGTCACCGATATCCGACTCTGAGAATTTATTATTTTTCAGTGGAAACTTAATATAGTGGTCCAGAAAGCATTCTTCCTCAAACTGCAAGTTGCCTAGAATAAAAAATCATCGAATTTTATCAGGATGAGATTGGATGCATCGTCAAGATTCAAGGTGTTATCAAGATCGGATGGGAGTTTTGAATGAAATAATGAGTTTGACATTCGGTACAGTCGATCCATAAAAAAAAGTCTAAAAATTCATTGATGATATTATGAATAAGACGAGCGAAAAATTCCGTTACTCACACATATCGTTGCCCAGTTCATTTTCAGTATTCTGGAAGACTTTTCTAGAAATAATTTCTCTTCTTCTTGCTATGGCCTGGACAAATATTATATTTACCTCGTTATAATTTCAGAAATGTTGACAAAACAAATATATCCCCCTGATTCAAAGAGATGTTTGATTGAATGAACACCGCTCATGCGCCAGGTGTAATTTTTACCTTGTCAGTGAAACCATGTAAGAATTTTGTAAGCTCTTCAAATTCTTTACCCAGAGCCGATCGATAAAATGTTATATCCCAATGCAACCAAGGCTTCAAAACTCTAGCGTATGCGATTGCACCTGTCCTATCAATTTTAAATATTAGAATAAGAGAGAAAACAGTTTGCACAAAAGCAAAATTCTGATTGTGCGATGATCATGATTTGAAATTTGAAAATTGTACCTTTGGACTATTTCCGCGAATCTTCGATCGGAATCGCCTAATTCCTCCATGGATGCGGCCATCGCTGTTTCTGAAACAATTGTCAAATCGTTCGATAATTTGAGTACCGATAAATTACGTTTCCTCCAAATAAAGAATTGGGCCTCTGATTGACTCCAAACATACCACAAATAACATCGATTGCGCAGTCTGAAACGTAAGGAAGTATTTCAAATTCGCCTCCGTTCAATTCTTTCTCCATTTTTTTTACCAACGCTTTTGAATGCACGTCGAAGATTTTAACGAGTGACTCAAGTATCTTTAGATGAAAAATCGGTCCTATAAGTTTTCGATGGACGCGCCACACTTCCGCTGTATCAAAATAGAAATCTCACATAAGTAAGTCCTGAAAACAGACACGAAACATCAGGTGAACGCAGATATCTGTTGATTTTGACAACTTTAAAAAATAATCAATACAATGAATATCATACCAGGTGCAGTGATTAAACCATTCCCCGTAGAAGCTCTCAAATAATCTAAGGGTTTGGACTTCTCGACCAACCTGGCGTCGCATAATACTTTCTGTGGAAATGACGAGATTTCATAACTCATGTTAATTATAAATCACCGTTACTTTTGATCGTACCTTTATCTCCTCGGGATCGGAGCAAGGAACCACCAATTCTGGTCCGAGCCATAATCGCCTCGGTGAAATAGGATACGCATTCATGAGCTGTCCAAATTTTGTCATCATGTCTGAAATTCACGTCAATCAAAATCCCCGTAATTTTTTTATTCTTACCTTTCTATAACAACTCTCACCCGAAGGATTTCCGCGAAAAAGTAAAGCGTTTCCCACAAATGGCAAACATGGTGGTCCTTTGAACTTTGCAGACAGTTTATACATGTGCAATCGTTTCAAATGGAATCGTAACATGACTATGACTCCGCAGAGAATCGTTGTTGCGACAATGACATAAGTGTAGTCAACGCCGGAATTAATCATTTTACTTTGTTTATAAGCAATCTGGATTCTCAATGGAAATGGTAAATTCACTTGGGATAAAACAGTCACACTCTCGTTTGGTTGAAAGATCTAGTAGGGAACCGCCTGATCCCAAGCTGTATTCAGATGATCGAAGAATGTAACGATGAATATCGTACCTCAGACACTTACAACTAGTAATGCCCCCTGAGCTCCCAGAAAAATGACTTCACTCTTATCAAGACTTTGTAAAAGTGATGGCATATGGTTTTAATTGAATGAAATAAAATTGTAGGAGGGATGAAATATCTCTGATGTAAATTTGGATTGACTCAACGGTGGGGGAATTGCTTTAAATTATACGAAAGAATTTATTGTTGACATTTACAATTAGCCAAAAATGACAAGGAATCTTGGCGAAGCCTGTATTTCAGATTTTCATAAGACTAGCTAAAAACCAACCACGCAACCTAGGCGAATGTACTTTCAAATTTAGTGACCTCGGCCTGAAAATTACTAAACATTGCCCCATGTATGCTTTTGCATGTGATAATTGCCTTTTCGCAAAATGCATACGATGTTAAAGTGGTCTTATTGATGATCAAACAGTTTCTTACGGAATATGAACAATTTTTTACCATCCAAAACTAGAAGCTACTTTTTCGTAGAATATTTTAAGTATCAAATATTGGATTTGTGCTATTTGTGAACAGAGCTAAAATCGAATTCCTGATCCCCACGATGATACGCGGACTTTCCGGGTTCACGATGATTTCGTAATCATTTCAATATTTTTACCTGCGTACAATTGCTTCAGAACCAGGTGCTGTCATTTCCGAAAAATTTCAATGATTATCAATTTTCCCATGTTTTTTTTTTCTTTATTTTTTTATCAAAATTTTAACAGGGTTTCATATCAATCGCATAACTTACTTTAGAAATATTGAAGATTATAATGATACAGAATTTCAGATTAACTGCCTGGAACTTCCGGTACGCGTTTCTCTATTCGCAATTTCAAGGGTAGTACAGTGTTCAAGACGATATCTGTTTTGACATCGATCTCGCTGATTGACACAAATTTGTCATTCTTGACGATATATTTCCGGAGAACTGTTGCTAGGACCGTCTTGATTTCCATCATACCGAATCTCTTACCTGAAATTAATCCGATTTTCTTGTGATATAATCGCCCACCAGAACCACGTCAGTTGTTATTTCTAGCGAATGACATTTGGTACATCACGATATTTGAATACAGCTATTGTACCCACCAATACAACTTCGAGGTCCCACGCCAAACGGGTTCCAACAGTGAGATCGACGTTTTGCAATTTCTTCGGGAAGAAATCTATCCGGGTTGAATTCTAACGGATTTTCCCAATACTTTGCATTTCTGTGGAGATTAAAGGTACACGCGAACCAAATACATCCCTTTGGCAAAATATATCCGTCTGAAATCATTTCGGATATATCGACAAGTACGGCAATTAAAATGTTTTTGAAAAAAAAAATAAATGAATAATAATGGATCGGATGCGCCTACCCATTTCCGTTTCCTCAGTAACCAAACGAGTTTGATAAGGTGCGGGTGGGAATAAGCGCAACGTTTCTTTGATGACACGTTCCAAATACACCATCCGCGGCAAGTCTTCGTATTTGACTTCACGTTCATCAAGGTCGTCGCTTCCATAAATTTGGAAAAGTTCTTGGTAAACTTTTTCCTTTATGAAAGTTAAATTAGAATGTTAGCAAATAAATATCGCATTGCCAGCAAGGATAACATGGTTAAAAAGGGAAATTATTGACCTGGATATCTGGAAAGTTCGACATCAAGAAAAGTACGCTCGACATTGTAAAACCCGTCGTTTCAAACCCCTAAAAAACAAAACAAAAATTCAACATTGCGCACTGGGAAGTTTTGCGAAATCTACGTTCGTTCCTTCAGGTTCGAATACTCACAGCTATAATAAAGGTCGTTAATTCATCGACTATGGTCCATGCTGAAAATTTGTCTTTTTTCTCTGTGACTGGAAAATTAATAAAATGGTCCAGGAAACATGTTTTCTCCAACTGTGTGCCGTCTGAAATACAAATTTATTGAGATTCGCGGTAAAAATTGGTCGAGCAGAAACTGCATTCTCTTGGTTTGTACCTCTAGACAAAGACATTTCGGTACTCACCATCATTATTATTCAAGTTTTCTTTAGTGTTCTTACGAATGTCATTGAGAACAAGTTTTATTTTCCTCCGTTCTATGGCCTAGAGGAACATTGAACACAATTATTCATCCGTCTTGACTCAGTAATTCAGAAAATTTTCAATCGTGAAGAAAAAACAATCATGTATGACGAATCTCTTCCATTTTTTGAACGTATTTAGGAATTCTTAATTATCTGTATCATAATCTAATTTCTAAGAGACACTTCATCGTATTCCGCATACGCCTATGATTCTTACCTTCTCACATATTCTTAACATTGCTTCTTTGAACCACAGCAATTCTTTGCCAAGCGCCGATCGATAGAATATTACATTCCAATAAAACCAAGGTTTGTAGAGTCGCGTGTATACGATTTCGGTTGCCCTGCCAATGGAAAACGCTGTGAAAAACCGTTCCAAAAACAGCGTAGTTCTAACAGTTCTTATTTGTCGTTTAAAAAATTATACTTTCTGGCCATTTGTTGGAATCTTCGATTGTCAGTGCCCAATTCCGCTACGGTCGAGCCCATCGTGGAATCTGAAGAATTCGGAATACCACCCAATCAGACAAATATCGATGAATGTCGTTTTCCCCTGCACATGAATTACGAGAACTCCGCACATACCGAATATAATATCCAAAGAGCAGTCCAAAACATAGTCAGCTATTAGGAATTCGCTCCCATCCAATTCCTTCTCCATATTTTTCACCAAACTTTTCGAGTGTTGAGCAAATGTTTCGACCGATGATGCGAGAAACTTCTTACTAAAAGTCGGTTCCATGATTTTTCGATGCACGCGCCAAATTCTCACTGTATAAAAATAAAATATCTCATCTGATTCAATACACTACAGGAATCGACACGAAAAATTAGGTGAACGTGATTTTGATAATTTGAACAAATGAATATTATCATCTTTGGAAAATTACCAGGAGCGGTTAGCAAACCATTCCCTAGACCAAGTTGACAGGCCTCTAAGGGTTTCGACTTCTCGACCAATCTTGCATCGGCTAATACATGCTGTGGAAAACACAGATGTCACAAATCTAGTTACATTCGACGTTTAACTAATTTCAATCATACCTTTATCTGCTTTGATTCGAAGCTAGCGATCACCAACTGTGGTCCGACCCACAATCGCAGCGGTGAAGTAGGATACAGAGTTAGAAGCTTTCTAAGTTTGTTTGGTACGTCTGAAATTTCGTAATTTTCGTAATTTTTTTCCGTCTGTTAGTTTGATCATTGAAAAATGTTCTTACCCATAGGATCGCCACGGAAAAGCAGAGCGTTCCCTAAAAATGGTATACATGTTGGTCCGGCAAATTTTGCGGCCAATTTATACATGCGCAATCGTTTCAAATGGAAAACTAAGAGACTGACGATGACCCCGGCAAATATCGTTTTCGCAACGATAACATAATCGATGTCGATTTGCATCGCACTTTATCAACGATCTTGATTTTCAATCATATAAAGATCAGATCAGTTGTGGGGAAACAACACTCACACTTATGAAACGCTTCCAAAACGACCATGTGTCCACGAAGATCAGAACAAATAACTAGTCGAAAATGATGAGTTAATACCGATCTTTATTGTATCCGACAATACGATTTCTAGCCAATTGGCTGTAGTACACTTACGAATCCAGCGGTTAAATAAACCGTGGAAAATTGTTGACGACGTTAAAGTAGAATTGTAAAAAACCAGTCCTTCGATGTTGGACTCATTTAGATTATCCATTGCGCTGGTGGGAGATTCATTGGCAGCTAATCGATTACTTGGTTTTTGGTATTCTTTTTTTTTTCATCTCCTTTTCTAGAATGATTTTCATTACCTAACGGGTTCACTTATTTACAATTTCAGAGGCGCACAGAAATGAAACACTATATGTATGATATTGAAGGCCGCAGGAGTGAACCGGTTATATCAAGTCGACCTTGGGAAATTGCCTAGTTCAAGTTTGTGATTTTATCGCCAGGTATCCATGTGATCTTAACGATCGATTTAGATAAGATAAGAAATAAATTTTGAGAAATCGAATCTGATCAAACGGTTCCACAAGTTTACTTCCACGGATCTGTTTCATTCATAGCTTCGTGCTCGAAGTAGTTCGGTTAGGTCCGGAGTCTGATTTAGTGTAGATACAAGTTGGAACTTCTTATACAATAAACTGTCTTGAACTTGTGGTACTCGTCTCTCTGTTCGCAATTTCAATAGAGTTACGATCCTTAGAAGGACATCTGTATCGATATCGATCTCGTCGATCGGCACAAATTTATCATTTCTAACGACATATTTCCGTAGAATCAAGAAGCCAAGGAGCGTCTGCATTTCCATCATGCCGAATTGTACACCTGAAATAAGTGCACTTGCTCGATAACGAAACCATAGCAGTTCTTTTTGTGAATGAAATTTTGTACTAGGTATATAAAATTTGAATACATCAATTACACCCACCGATACAATTTCGTGGTCCCACGCCGGACGGATCCCAACAGTGAGATCGACGTTTTGCAATTTCTCCAGGAAGAAATCTAGCTGGGTCGAATTCTAACGGACTTTCCCAATACTTCGCATTCCTATGGTGTTTAAAGATAGACGCAACCCAAATACATCCCTCAGGCAAAGTGTTTCCTTGTGAAGTTATTTCGGATATATCCGTAAGCATAACAATCGATATTTAGGAAAAAGAAAAAAATAGACCGAATACGCCTACTCATGTTTGTTATGCTGTCGAATCATTTGAGTTTGAGTCATACGGTAACTCACCAACAATAAGTTGATGCCAGGAGATTTCGGTACTCGCGTAAATTATTGTTCGAGTTTACACGTACCTCGGAGTTCTCACAGATTTTATCGAAAACAAATATTCTTCTTCCTTCTTCTTTTGACGGTTATAAATAGATTAACGATGTCATCTTATTCTGAAACCTTCTTTACTCGATGTGCGAACATCTTACAGTCGAATCAGTGTAGTTTCGCTTTGACAAACTGGGGCCGAGTCCTTTCACAGATTTGATAAACAGATCTGTATCATTTCCAAAGAACTTCATTATTGCAGTAAAACTATCTGCATGGAACTCGAAATGCTGTCTGCAGGAATAAGAGGAAAAAAAATATGGACGACAAAGTGTCAATTTTTGATAATTGCTCTTTTATTTACAATTCACAACATGAAATACCAGTCTCCTCTTTATTGTAAAGTCGTTCTGACATATATAACAGATATTTGCATGTGTTATCAAAATAACTACAGATTTAAGTTCGAAAATTGACATTTAACAGTCTGATGCTTGCGGAACTCGTCTCTCTATTCGCAATTTCAGTGGATTTGCGGTCTTGGCAATAAAATCTGCTTTGACATCGATCTCGCTGATTGGCACAAATTTATCCTTCCTGAACTTATATCTACGTAGAGCTGTTACTAGAACCGTCTTCATTTTCATCATAGCGTATTTCGAACCTAAAATTAGTGCATTATTCCTGTGGTGATCCAATCGCTGATTTGTCATTTGAATAAATTCCAGTAGTACGATGTGAGATTTTATTTTCACATCAATCACTCACCTACACAATACCGTGGCCCAACACTGAACGGTAGCCAACTGTGAGAATGACGTTTTGCAATTTCATCGGGAAGAAATCTGTCCGGGTTGAATTCCAATGGATTTTCCCAGTACTTGGCATTTCTATGAACTTGAAAAATAACCACAGCCCAAATACATCCCTTTGGCAAAATTTTTCCTCCTGAAATTATTTCGAGTATTTTAATATAGCAATGAACGTCATCAAGAAAGAAAAAAATCCAAACCGGATGCGCCTACCTATTTCTAAATCTTCGGTTATCAATCGAGCGTTGAAAGGCAAAGGAGGAAATAGACGCAATGTTTCTTTGATAAC
Organism: Athalia cordata; assembly: GCA_963932425.1. Lineage (NCBI taxonomy): Eukaryota > Metazoa > Arthropoda > Insecta > Hymenoptera > Athaliidae > Athalia > Athalia cordata. The sequence continues at coordinate 27,652,848 of OZ010626.1, read as the reverse complement.
GCGTTCCAAATACTCCAGTCGTGAAAAGTCTTCGAAATTGATCTCGCGTTCTTCGAGGTCGTCGGTTCCAAAGATTTCTACTATTTCTCGATAAACTTCTTCCTTTATAAAAGATTAAGTAAAATCTTAGTGATCGAATATCACATCATTTGTGTGGGAATAAGTTATGGCAGAATTATCTGTACCTGGACACTTGGGTAATTTGCCAGTAAGAAAAGTGCGGTTGATATCGTAAAACCCGTAGATTCGTTTCCCTGAAAAAAAAAGGAATTCGAACATTAGTAAAACAAGAAGTTTTTTGGGAGTCTTGTTTGTTTCCTCAAATTCGAATACCTACGCCGACAACCATTGTTAGCAGTTCGTCCCGTATGTCTGATGTCGAAAAGTTGCTGTGTTTGAGTGAAAAACCAATCAAATGATCCAGATAACTCTTTTTCTCAAACTCTGGGCTGCCTGAAATAGAAATTCATTAACTGAATTATAACGTCACCTTGTAAGAAAAGCATGATGAATTCGTAATATAGTTCAAAATTTACTTTCAAATAACATTGGCTGACATTAAAAATGTAATGAGGCATTTCGTTACTCACACGTGTCTTTGTTCGGATTTTTTTCAGCATTCCGAAGGATTTGTTTAAAAAGAACTTCTCTTCTTTGCTCTATAGCCTGAACGAACACCATCCCAAATTATCTATTTATGCTAATATTTTTACAATTTTTATAAAATTTTCATGCAACTGCTTTAACATAGTTTCGGGATTTCGAGAAGATATTTGATCTAACGATACCAATGATTTTCATTTGATCCCTCACGCACCCATAATTTTTACCTTGTTCATGATATCATGTACAAATTTTCTATGTACTTCAAATTCTTTGCCAAGTGAAGATTGATAGAACATCACATCCCAATACAACCAAGGTTTAAACAGTCTCTTATATCCGATTTCGGCGGCTCTGTTAATTTAAAATAATATAAAAAGTTATTTTACCTAGGACAAAAGTTTTCATCAGTCCATAACGTCGATTTGAAGTTTAAAATTTGTACCTGTGAACCGATTCCACCATTCTTCTTTCGGGATCGCCTAATTCAGTCAGGGATGAACCCATCGTTGTTTCTTAAACAATTGGAAATTGACCTTGTCATTGAAATACTGACTTTACTGTCATTGAAATACTGATTTTTGCCTCAAATGAATATATAATTGTTTCTTATCGGCTCCAATACCGCAAATGACATCCATCGCCCATTCTGCCGTATAGTCAGCTATTTCAAATTCCTTTCCATCCAATTCCTTCTCCATGTTTTTTACCAAGTTTTTCGAATGAGCAACGAATTTATCTACGTACGTTTCAAGAATCTTCATATTAAAAGTTGGTGCAATTAGTTTTCGATGGAAGCGCCATGTTTCTCCTGTGTGAATAAAATATACAATCCATAGAAAGAAAATTCACATCTTAAACACTGTCGGAAATCCACCTCGAAACAAACAAAAAAAAAAAAAATCGGAAGAAACTCAGATATATCGTGATTTCAACATACGATATAAATAATTGATATAATTTATGACCTACCAGTTGCGGTAACTAAACCATTTCCGAGACAAGGTTTGACAAAATCGAATGGCTTCGACTTATCGATAATTTTAGCGTCTGATAATACTTGCTATAAGAAATACCGAGACATTTCATTACTTTAGTTTAAACTCAAACTTATTATTATAATTATTACCTTTATTTGCTCAGGATCTTTGCTTATGAAGATCAATTCTGGTCCGAGCCAAAATCGCAGCGGTGAGGTAGCGTACATATCCAGAAACTTGCACATTTTTTTTAATATGTCTGAAATAGCCGTGAATTAAAACCCCCAGTTCTTTTCAACCTTGTTTCTTTAGTTTTATTATGAAAACAATCTCATCTTACCCGTAGTACTTCCAACGAAAAGCAAAGCGTTTCCCACAAATGGTACACATGTTGGCCCGTCATAGTTTGCGGCAAGTTTATACATGTGCAATCGTTTCAAATGAAAAATCAACAGGCTGATTAAGACCCCGGAAAATATCGTGGTCATGACGGTAAAATTGTTGATGCCATCGTAGATCTTCATTGCACTTCATAAAGTGATTGAAATTTTGATTTATGAAAATCGAGTCAATTGTGACGAAACAAAACTCGCACTCGCACAACACTAATATGAAGAAAGAGAAAAAAAAAAAAAAACCAATTGCCCGAAAAATAGAACAATTATCAAATTGAAAATTACGGGTTTTTATCGTTCCCCTAACGCAATATGATGCACTTGAAATTTCATTCGCGATTGACTTCAGTCTTCTAAAGTATCTAGCGAAGTGAGAGAGCCTAGATCATTTTATTGGAAGTTCATCAATTAGCTGCAGTTTTAATTTAAACATCAGAGACACATAAAGTTAAATAATGTCTGCCCACCCGAGTCCGCTGTTATTTATAGGGGTCAAGACTGGAGGAGTAAAAAATAAATCCGTCATAACCATTACTCTTCGGGAGTCAAAGATAAAAAAATCTAATATGATAATATACCTACTCATACTTACATGAAACACTGAAATAAATTATGAAAATTTTATGCTGAAAAAATATTGCGATAATAAAAAATTCTAATTCAGAAAATCAGAAGTGTTTGACCCCGGGGATTCTTTAAGGTGTGAACCAAAAAAGAAGAAACACACATGTGTACCGAAAACATCAAAATCCAGTTGATCATAGTAAAAAGGATTACCGGTACCAAAAGCTAAAAAAATCAAAATTCATAAGATCAGATCTATAGCCACAGGCGTGGGCTATTTTATTTCTTATCGAAATTCGCCAAAAATTGATCCTCTCAAATATAAGAAGGCACACGCATGCGAACGAGTTCAATACTTTTAATGATCATTACCAGACACACTGATTGATGTCTTGTCATCTATAATGACCAGGCCTGATAATGATTATAGTGGATAATCAAGTAGAATATGTTTTTCATTAGTTCATTTATTCGTCTTTGTTTTTTACAACCTAATGCTACGTAATATACTGACGATGATGTACATATTTAACTCCTAGCTATGAATTTATGCATTCAATACCTACACACATCTACGTACATTTATAAAACCTGAGTTCCTTCTACTGTTTCATAAAAGCGTTCAGAATTTCACAGGTGCTTCAATTAACAAGTAGTCACATAACAATTTCATATAAATATATTCAATTTTTTTTTTTCTACTATTTTTTACGTCCAACCATTCCGAGTGATGTTGGCGCAACACATCTTTTGAAACTTGTTTCCACTTCGTATTCTCTTATAAAATCTACTCTCGTTTTTCCTGTTTTTTCTTCCTTTTTTTTTTTCTCTTGCATCGGACTTTGGCTTCGGCTTTAGCTTTGGCTTTACCTGAAAGTATGTACGTACATATACATCCATATATATATACGTATAAATCCTTATCCCTCCCATTTCTGATGCACTTGGCAACTCGCTCATGCGGTTCAACTGCCACTGCACATTTCGTGTCGTTTAGTACCCACGGAGTCGCGCCCCCAGAAGTTAAAGCTGACAGCGTATAAGAATAGTAAAAATAATAATAACAATGATAATATAATATAGGCAAAAAACAGCAACGAAACGAAAAGATAGAATCGAGTCAGAATATTTGGACGGTAATAAGCGAAAGAAATTTTTTCTCCAAGCTATTGCGAAAACGTAGAGCGCGACCTACATCATAAAAATATATCGATTGCACGATTTTTACGAATATGTTGGTTACGACATTATTGCTTATTACTGTCCATTTATGATCAAGTAGTATTACATGTCTTATGTAGGCATAATATGATTCAATGACGTATGGACAACCATATCTCCATATGGAAATATTATCCTTGACTTTTGCTACTCGATATTGGCATTATATGTAAAATTATGTTCACGTAAAGAATCATTACATGATATAAATCTCAGTTTATTCCGATTAATTAACTCTCGCTCTTTTATATCAAGATTATCGCGACAGCGAATCGTTGCCAAGTACTGGTAGGCCCCGCTCCTATACTTTCATTATTTCCCCTCTTGGTTTTATTTTTCTGGTTTTGTGAAATTTTTCAAAAAAAACAAAACCTCTTTTCATAAACTAAATATTTTACAACAGTTTCGAATATTGAACATTCATTACCAATTTATGAAAACGGTTACGATGGAAAGATCATTCGATGGCGACTATATTTTTAACATCGGATATTGAAAGACGTTCAATTTCTGGGCCTGCATTTTATCGATGAAATTAATCCCAATTGACCATCACCTCATTACCGGCGCAAGAATAGTATATCGAATCAGTATACGTAATCAGATCAGATTAATAGCCATGGTATACATGTATAGAAGGTAATTCAAAAGCGAGAAACCAATCTCCATGTATTTGAAGAAAAAATTTCTGCAGATTTGATCTCTGCTTTAGATTAGATGTATAATATAAAGTAATATCATAATGGACAATGTTATAAAATCGAACGAAGCGAACGTCACGATTTTATAAAACGCTTCGACCTTTGATTTTTTTTACTTTTTTTTTTTCATTTTTCCGAACATTCCACGTATAACATTTGATCGAAAATTTTAATATAACGCGGTGTTTTATACAGAGAGAATTCTTGAAAACTGGACAGTTCAACGCCTGCGTGCAGGCAACCCACACGACAATCGCTAACAAACTATTAACAAATTAGAAACTGAACAGGCACAAAAAGTCAACTGATATGAATGACCATATGTCATTTTTTAACGAAAGTATGATGAAATTGTTTTCCTTCCTTTCGTTTTTTCTTTCGCAATTTGAACCGCGAAAAAAAAAAATCTTCCATTTTCTAAAGACGCCGTCCATCTCCACCGGCATTTTTTGGTTATACATAGATTTTATAACGTACTGCAATTTAGCAATCGATATTCAAAATCACCACAATAAAAGCCGCACCTCAATTAGGTTATCCAACGTTATATCCGTTTTGAACAAAAATCCATATCTATAGGTATAAAGCGCGTGTAACTTTGCAGGTAGTTGAGTCACATAAAAGAGAACCGGGTGATTTTCGGTTACCGCACACGCTATACTGGATGATGTTGAATAATATCGGTGAAAAAAAAAGGAAGAATTTTTTTTTGGTTTCCACGCGTAGTTATTCACACACGTGTATATCTATACAATGTACAAGGGGCAGGGGGGGGGGAAAGGGGGCGCCTCGATTTTGGCAGCTATAAAAACTGCGATATTCATCTCGCTCTCGCAGCATCGTCGCGCGCGGAAACTGACGACCACATAGTCATTCACTATATGCGATGTCGAAATTATTGCGAATTTACGAGCTACGTCGATTATGGATATATACGTATACGTATGTGTATACGTGTGTTATACACATCCATACAAACCGCCTGCACCGTTGTCACCTTCGTTCCCTCTAGAATTGACGAAAATTCTCCCCCTAGCTATGCAGTATCACCATTTACGCACATGGACGATGTATCCAATCCAACTACGAATCATCGCTGCGTTCGCGCATCGAGACTATATACGGGGTGATTCATTCAAAAATCCAAAAATGGAAGGAACCTCATTCGGCTTTCTTTTCCAATCAACGCGAGAAAAGTCGACTCACATTTATAGCATGCTCAATGAATGATAAAGTTGAGTCGAGGTCAAGCGCATATCTGCCAAATCGAGCTCCTCCCTTTCTCGGATTTTGGAAAAATGCACCCTGTATACCATAGTTCATTAACCCGTAAAAAAATTTTGTGACGATGCTCACCGCGTGTGCGTACATACGTCAAAAACGGGAAAATATTTAGTGCAGTTTCATAGCTACAATGTTGATATATATAGATATAGATGATTTCAAACAATTCGATCTATTTTCAGAATTTTTGGCGTGTGGGTTAAATAAATATCAGTTTAAAGCAACAAAATTCTGAAAAACGAGTTTACTTTTTTTTTCAACGGACTTTCATTTCTGAAAAAATCAAATTCGTTTTTCGGATTCGAAGATACTCCACAATGGCGGCTTGAGTTCTGACTGTAAAATAAAAGAGGGGTGACATGAATCTTCTTTTTTTTCAATCTTCAAGTTATGAGGTCGGCAACTGTAGTCATGAAAGAAAATCTTGTTTTCCAAAATTGGGAACAGAAGATTTTAATCAGATTTTTAATATCTGTTTTTATCGCTGATAATTCGCAATCCTTAAGCCATAATCGCTATTAAGAGAATTGTGCTGTTAGAGTAGTAATGGTGACATCACGAAACTTCAGTGCAGCTGCAGCGGCAGCAGCGCAGCAGTTATGAGGTAGCGATAATCCCACGGGAGTTGAGACGATGCACTTAACCATCTGGGAATAACTTATTTCCTTCCCTCACCAATTTCCTTCAGCTCTTCGCTCGACTAATATAACTGGAATTCGCGTGCTGCACCGCCAAAATCCTCAGCATTGGTCGCCCTGACGTTCTCATCAACGGTTAATCCTTATGAATCTACTCGGGATTCAACTCCAACTCCAACTTGCAACTCCCACTCCTAATTATAACCTATAATATAACCGTACGTCGTCTTACATAGACATCAAATTATCAGGTTAAATATTTCAGATTATCTGTGCTATCATCAAATTCATGATGATATTTTCCCCGCGTTTCGTTTACTATTTTCACTACAGTGTGCAGATATGCTCATATTTATTATACGATGCGTAGGATCTATAGAGCAGTAACTTCAAAGTACTTTCTTCCTCTTTTATTATAATATTTATTATTATTCTTTAGCAGCTGTATTTATTTTTCCCCATTTCTGATGCGAATACCAGTAATATTATTATTTTGCCATGAATACAAATCCGCGTTAGCAGCGCGACATTACACTTTCAAAGCTTTTTGCGCTTTATATATATACCTATATAGTTACTGTTTCTCAGTAATTCTATATACCTTTATTTATATCTCTTCCTTTGTGTATTATAATTTCCTGAGTAACTTTTCTCTGATATATATTTACTTTTTAAGTCATCGTCGTTCCCTCTCCGCAACGCTATAGGTATAAGGAATCAGCTCTTTCTCAGTTTTCAAACTTCCGGTGCAGCTCATGGCAATCAAACGTCCAACTTCGACATTAAGGAAACAGCATGTATAAAAAAGAAAGAAAGAAAGAAAGAAAGAAAGAAGAAAGCAAAAGCTGCCAGTGAGCTTTTCTTTTTATTTTTCATTATAAACAATTGAACTAATTTAATCAATCATTAATTCACAGTGAAACTTACTTCGTTTATGTTTACATATTTTATTTTTCTTTCTTCTTCCGTATAATTCGCAGGGCGACGAACTTCACCACAACGTTTCCGGTGGCGTTGTTCTTTCGGATCATTCTCTGGTACTTCAAGGAATCACAAGAGACTCGGGAGGAAAATACACGTGCCTTGCTACGAACACAGAAGGAAAAGAAACATCGAACGTTGTCAACCTTCACGTTATGTGTGAGTTTTGTTAAATATTTTATTTATTTTATTGCGCTTTATGAATGAGAAAAAAATAAAATGAATGAATAAATTATGTAGAAAGTTTCACACTCTTTATCATTCTCCTTTTTTTTTTTTTTTTTGTTACAGTCGCGCCGATCTGCAAGCACGTTCTTAGCTCCGGGCCATCTCGTTTCCAGAATGCCACACCCCCGCCTTTTAATGTTCCCGAGGAACTCCACGGCGCTTTGAAACACGAGACAATCGGTTTGGTATGCGAAGTTGAAGCTAGTCCGACTTCCGTTACTTTTCATTGGACCTTCAACAGCAGTGGTGACCTCAATGACCTTTCGCCCTCAAAATATAGCGCCGATGGTACCGTAAGCAGGTTAAATTACACTCCTGCTACGGATATGGACTATGGAACACTTGGGTGCTGGGCAAAAAATATTGTTGGACAGTCGAAACAACCCTGTTTTTACCAAGTGGTAGCTGCGGGTTAGTATCTTTTCTTTTTCATTCATATTTCTATTTAATGACTTTATGTATTTTAACGGCGTTTTAGTGAGTTGTTTAATTATTCAAACTCGTTTTAACCCCTTCGCTGTGCATCAGGGGGGCGCTGTAATTGCCGTCTTGGTAAAAAGAAATTCTTTATGAACCGGAAAAGAAATCGTTAATTTAGGACCGTAAAAAAAATTTTTTTTCAGTGTTTTTGAGCGTATCCAACCGCAGCTGGTCTTGAATTACGATGATGAAAAATTCCCTATCTCTCTGTATATCAATGAAAAAGTCTTGCGACAAATAATCACAATATCTTCAAACTATGATTATAATAATAACGGAAAATCAAAATATTTTCGTCGCTCCAGTGGTACACCAGGTCGTCCGCTTTCGACGTTCGCCATAGTTTTTTTTTTCACATCCTGGTACCGTCGGCTTCGTAATTTGTCGTTCAGGTCATCCGCTCAACAGTTTCCAATGTTCAGCTCATCCGCTGCATAGTTTTTGACATCCAGGTCGTCCGCTCCATAATTTTCAATGTCGAGATCGTCCGCTTTATAGTTTTCCATGTCCAGGTCGTTCGCTTCGTAGTTTTTGGCGTTAAAGTCATTTGCTCCACAGTTTTCGACGTCCGGGTCGTCCGCAACATAATTATTAGGGGGTTTGGCTCGCGAAGCACGCAGGGGTGGAACCCCTAGTTACTTAAGAAAATGAGGTCAATTTGTATTAAAAAACGCTCTTATACGAATAAGCTATAAATATGCGTCGCAATTATATTAAACTAACGCATCTCGAGATTTTACCTTCCAATTCTATGAATTTCTCTTGTAGAAAACAATGCACCTTAATTACAATAAGATGATATTTCCGTCGTTTTATTTTCTCCTATTTTTTATTGCATACGCCCCATTCTTACTGTGTAACAATTAATTATGATGTGAATATATAAATTTATATATAAATAATCGCGGACATGTAACAGAAGGTAGGATTTCAATTAATATTTTCTATCATCTGCAGTAATACTTGAAGTTTTATTGTATATATAGTGTATGTTACATAATTATGGTGTACAGGAATATGTGAAACGATATTTTCTTTATCATACATAACGGGAATCAGATACATAGATTTATTTTCTATAAAATATCTGATCTTAGTCTATTGCTTAAGCATAAAATAGCGAAAGAATTATGTTTAAATAAATGAAGGTGAAGACATAGATGAAAAAAATGAATAAATTGCCGTTGCAATTTTCAACTTATAAATATAATTTTCTTTCCACTCTCGCGCGTCACTGTAATTTCATGTAATTCGGTTATATACTTGCGCCACATGCAGTACAGTGTCATATAATTTCTGCGTGCTACCGAAATTTAATGAAAACTCTTAATTGAATATGTTCATTGCGCGTGACACTTGAAATTTGCGGTAAAACTATTTTACTTCGTGATTATATATGTATTGTGGGTACCTGTATAATACATATACGCCATTATATGTATATATACAATCATGACTAACTTTAATAAATTAATAGAACAGTCAACTTTTACCGATGGTATTGAAACTTTGTAAAATTATTATTGAGAAAAATATTACGTTTTTTAAAAAAAAACAAGAAAGTAAAAAGATGTAATGAAATGTTTCAAGAATATATAGAAAATGAAACTCCGATCATTAACTTACGATTACAAATAATGATTTTCCAAATTTTATGATACCGCATAATTAGTTCTCAAAAATTATCGCTAATCATAGCGATCGCGATCGCGCCGCGAGCTGCCGACTACTCGCAGCATTCCATGTTGGTTAATTATCGATTATTACAATCGTAGTAATACTAAATCGTAGTAATACTAAATCCAATATGTGTGCATTGATATATTATACGTATGAAATTTTATCATTGCAATTCTAAATCAAATTCCCATGAATATGAAAAAAAAAGTTTCGATCCAAACGTGTATCGGTATATATTATAATGAATTTAAACGGCAGATATAAAGAAACCGAGAATACTGGTATGCAAATCATAAAAGTATAAATAAAAAAGATTGGGAAAAAAATTGATAAAAATCTAGAAAGAATAAAAACGACAGTATAGGTACGCACTATTATACAGATAGTAAAAAACTGAATCTCGTCATCCCCATATTTTCTTTTATTCCTATAAATCTAACACATATTATAGGTATGTATATATATATATATACATATATACTTGTATACGGTTGAGTAATGACCAATATCGGTGTGTTATTTTACGTGAGTGGCATCCGAGTTGCAGGATCTGTTATGTACTAGGACGTGAATATAAAAGGTATATGAAGAGAAACGACGCAGTGAGTTAAACAAAAAAATAAAATAAAATGAAATAAAATAGAACACAAAAAAAAGGAACAATCGAGAAACGGATTCACTACGCTGATTCCCCTTTTCTTCATACGTCTATACATACCTATAACACCGGCCTAGATATGTATATATATATGTGCGAAGGTATAACAAAGGATTATTTTCTTCCGGCAGAAAACACGCCACTACTCCTTTCGCTTCTTTTCCTCTTCCCCTCTATTTTTGTGGGTTTTTTTTTTTTTTATTTTTTTCCTTTTTTTTCTTACTCTCCATTATCTGCCACTCGCTCATCCCAGCTGTGTGTTTCTCCCATCCAATCCCCACATACCAGGTATATACCACAATCATCTTTTCAACACACCGCGAAATCTGGTTCGCTTGACAGCCTCCCTTATATAACATACTGTGGGGAATATTATTCGCATCTATACAATGCAGAGAGTTTTTAGAATTGAAATATAACCTATTGATAGACAGCTGATCGAGCAGTGTCTCAATTTTCCCCATAATATAGCTTCGCTTTTTTCATTTGATTTTATTTTACGTACACATAATTTTTTTCATTCAATATTTTTAATCTTACAAAAGCCGATAATTAACCATCGATCCGATATGGGGATGTTTTGATGAACGAAGTTTTTCTAACATTTTAGGTAACAATAATTTTGAAAAATATTTTATATTTCGTTACAGGCAGACCTTATCCGGTGCAAAATTGCACGGCGTTTAATCTTAGCGGAACAACAGCAACTGCGGCAGCTTTGATCCGAATAGCTTGCATTGAGGGCTTTGATGGAGGACTTCCTCAAAAGTTTGTTGCTGTATCTGGTGATCAAAGATGGGAATCGGCTTTTCCATATTGGGAAATGGAACTTCGGAAACCTAGTGGAACTGTTAGTCTCTATGCCGTCAATGCCAAGGGATCCAGCGATCCGGTTGTCATCGATAATGTCGCCCTAAAAAGTATCGCCTGGAAAAACGTCGCAGGTGAGATAAGCGGTGAACAAAATTCAAAATGGCCGATGTCGTGTAGTTTCTAAATCAAAAATGGCCGATGTGCAGTATGAGAAAAAAAAATTGAAAACCATCATCCATTTTCCAAGAAAAATAGATCCCACCCTAAGTTTACATCCAACAACGTGCAGCTACTAACTAATCTGCGAATTCAGAGTGTTGCGATGTAAAAACGCGGTGTTGAAATTTTTTTAACGTTAGAATTTGATTTGTAAAACTGTGACATTTCACTCGATCAGTTGTATTGTTCGAATATCCAGGTTCCTTCTGCATATTTGAATTTGCATATTCATGTGTAATTCACGTAACCCATGTCTTCTGATGGGCATTTGTTAAAAGAAACGGAAGGGAAAGGGGGATGAATTGAAAAACTGAATTCTGATACCCAGCATCATCGCCGGTTGAGAATTATGATTTGTGTATGTAAACGAGCTGATGGGTGCAGCTTGTTTACTACCGGATGGTTTTGCGGGTTTATCCATCGTCATCCCTCTACTGCAGATTTTCGCGATTCTTCCTATGCGGTTGTCCCCTGTATAAATAACTACCCGCTATACACGAAACTGCGGGGATCGAATCACGCTTCAAATTTATGAGCTTTTATTATGCATTCTGCCTCGCGGATATAGGTTATATTTCATACTTCCGTACACCGTAGGTATATAGATGGTTATTAGGTTGCCCCCGTAATATCAGATACACTTTTATTTTCATCCCCTTGCACATTCCAGGGTGTTTGTATTTTCCGCAAAATTGAAGAACGCCCTACAAAAAAAAACAATGTTACCGATCATTCGTGTCCATCATACCGCTCCTTTTTTTTTGTGCATATGTTTTTGGTTTTTTGAACGTATGTTTACGTATACGTATATATTATAAAGTCAAATTAACGAGGTGCTATACATGTGAAATTAAGTTATCATAATGTTTGTGAATAATTAGCAGCAACAGCGAGCAACAATTACTCGACATTGTCGGAGTACGAGACAACTTTGAACCAGTTATCGCCTAGCGTGCGAATTACACCGAGTCATAGTAGCTAGTATAGAGTTACGAATGTGAAGAAAGTTTCGAAACGGTGTCCCATAAATTCTAACAAATATCGCGTATACATATAGCCGTAAATAACGCTTTGAATTTTGGGGGTTGTTTGTTATATACATACAACATATAGTGTATATAATATGTAAAGATACTTATATATATTGCCTATATATTGTTTAAATTGTGCGCCATGTGCTAGCACACTTTGTCAATGTTTATACTAGACAATTTTAACTATATATTAGAATAACCTACGCGGAATAATATAACGTAAATACAATTTTCTCTAATAAACGGGCAGTTGTGAAACCCTTCTAATTGTAAGTCGAACACCCGTTGTGTGTAAATCACTCGAAAAACAAAAGTGCATTTTGTTTTATAAGAAAAAAAATATCATAGAGTGCTTTTTTTCTTTAATATAATAGTAATAGTAGTAACCATCATCGAGCTAACAGTGAGGATCTTATTACATTTATCTTGTTCTCCATGTAGTCAAGTAATCCTAATTTATTCAACGATCAATTTTCCTGCAGAGGATACTGTGTCGTCCGTTGATATGTCACCGATTTTAATCGGTCTGGGAGGTACGGCGACGGGTTTGGGTCTAATCGTGACCGGCGTTTTGATGGCACTCTGGAGAAGACATGCCGCTACACCAGCTAAGCCTAAACCACCCCAACCAACGATATCAACCTTTGCTGGAAAAGGAGACGAGGAGGACGGAAATCCAGATCTCATTCCCACCAGCGCTCTCACCAATCATTTAGGTATACAATTAATTCTGAATTAAAAGGTATAGCGAGAAAAAATTTTTATCCAAAAAAAATACACTTTAGAATATAAAAATGCCGGGTTACTCTTGGCTTGTTGATTAGATGATGTTCATTTAAATTAAACCGATTTAGATTGTTCTGGGTCGGGTTTTAGGATTTTTGTAAACTATTTGTGTTCTATTACGAATTTGAAAGGACATTTATAAATTTTATTGAAACAAAATCACATGCGAAAATGGGAAAGTACTAAAGTAAATCGCAGCAAGTACGGCGTTAGAGTTGTCGATCGATTATCTGCAGCATTGTACACCCCTAACAAAAAATGTTAAAAACGAAAAACCTTGAAGATCGCTTGATCTGTTATCGAAAAAAGATTAAAAAAATTTCGTCTTAATTGATTGATCGATGCAATAACAAGAATTAAACTTAATATGACGATTACATTCACAAGTTCATCTATATGGGAATATATTCATCCACACGATAGTGATGCTTGCAAGCAGATAACTCGATTGATTGAATATTTATGGAGTTATGCTACACACCGACATAAGGAAAGCTCCTCCCCTCACCCGGCACGCCTTTCGCCACGCTATTTTAGGCCAATAAATCTTATAAATCTTCTTCAAATATTTAATGAAAATGTCCACGGAAAGTTTGAAAAAAGATTTAGCAGGACATTTACTAAAAATAAAACTCCCAAAGCCATCATCATTAGATAATTTGCAAAATTTATACAAAGCCTATAATATTGTGCTTCGAAAAAGAAGAGGGTAGAAGCTTAGATGTTTACTGTTCGTAATAATTAACCGACTTTGATGTTGGCTAATTTTTGTGCGTAGTTTACTTTTACACGCTCTTATTCTTTCGAGGCAAACTTTCTGGTAGTAGCTCATGAATGACGGTGATGTGATGTAGGTGTGATAATATACCACATAGGTATACGTGATTCATGCATCGAATATTTAACCCGCATATACGTGACGCGAAAATTAGGAATTAATTTCGAAACACACACTCGACATTTGTAAGACTGATTCACTACTCACGGTGCAGGGTAAAGAGCATCCGGGAGTATCTCGTCCGTAATTAAGCCTACGTAAATTTAATTGCCAAGAGTAGGGAGGTATATAGATATAGTCAGTCAGGTATAAGTAGGAGCTTTTCCAGCAGGCAGGGTAGCGGTCGGGTAGAAGCCGGAGTCCCTTATCTTTTGCTTTCAGAATAAAGAGGGGAAAAAAACGAACAAATAAAACAAAAAAAAGAAAAGAAGTGAGAGATCTTGCGGACTTTTAAGATAGAAGAAGAAGTAGGTTTTTCCTCCTTCTTGATATCTCTTCTAATTAAGTACTAGCATGCTCCGTAATTTCTTTCAGATAGAAAGCTCACGATCTACGGATCTCTTCCACGAAGACCACATCTCTTGGAAGGTAGAGAAATGTCATACGACGTCATAGAGGATCCTGAATACCCTCAGGCAGCCCCTAATGTGAGTTTAAAGATCGTTGTCGTGGCGGCAGATTTTACACGTGAATACTACTTCTCATAGCTCCTCTCGATGATTCCTTCCTCTGATAAACGATTGTTATCATTATCAGTCCCAATCGATATGATCATCAATAACACTAGTACTATCTATCTCGATGATACATTGCCGGAGTACGAAGTGAATAATCAGACGAACAATGATGCAACATATTTCGACAGGACCAGAACTTGTAAACGAGAGTTGACGTTTGTATTTCGAGTGATAGTTTGACAAGGATTTCAAATTAGGAATCCAAGGCTCTGAATACAGAAAACACGAGTCGTTTGGAAAAGCTTACGATGAAACTTCGGAAATCGGAATCGTTTGTATGACCCTGTTTCGATGTATTTTGAGCTGAGGAATCTGAATCTGCCAACCAAGTATGTTGCTCTGATAATTGTTTCTCCAATCCTTTTTGATCGTCATTTGATCATCAGTAATACAACGCCGACGTTACATTATAATTCCTCCAACAATTGGTTGAGCTCTCTACCTTTGTAAAATTTGTAAATCTAAAACAATGGGGATTGGAGGTCGGTAGTTGCTTCCGAAGACCTAGAATTTAGGCATTTTTCACTGTCGCATGTACAGCAGATGAAAAGATTTTCCCTTCAAACTACGCGAGTCAACTCACCTGCGAAACATTGTCTCTTGTTCCTTTGAGGATTTCTGAGTGCGGGTATTTAACCCTTTCTCTCATTTCTATTATTCCATCTCCCATTTCCTGCATGCTCCACTTTAAGGCTCTTGCTTTAAGAAGATTAACTGGCGACCTTATTTGCTAAAGAAAAAAGTTAAATTAGACGCGTTTACTCCTTTCGAAGATTTTTGTGCAACGCTCACGCACCGATTAAGTCATGTACTATATTACATCACTCGAATTTATTTTTATTTTTACATCTTTCAGGTGTACTACAGTCTTCAGAGGCCCAATAGGTACACGGAGACAATAGGAAGGAGTACGACAACGATTCAAGAAAGTTGTATTTGAATGAAAATTGTGCGACTCATTGTGATCAATGGCAAATCGAATAAAAATCGATTTCACGTTGAATCGCAGATATTGATGATATTTATAAGTGAGTCAGCAGATATGAATTCTCCTGCAGCTAGGAGAAAAGAAACTCAGAAATCATTACAACAACAGCTGATTAGCTATCAAAGATTTATCTAAAATGAATGAAAAAAAAATTAATAAAAGAAAATTGTTTGAGAGTGTATGATTTGTACTAGCTGTATGTTATATACATATATATATATATAAGTATATATATATATGATAATAAAAATTGATTGAACGTTTGTAAATACTTGTATATAAATAAAACACATCAATTTAATGTTACATCAATCGTCTAGAGTCTAATTATTTTCATAATACCTATAAAATCCTGTATGATGAAAATGAAATTAATTTTCCGTCCTTTTATAAGATTTCCAGTAGGATCGGCGTCCTGATTGTCTTAAGACTCAAGAGATTACCGAGTGACGATTCAGACACATCGTCGATTACGCCTTGCGGCTCTTTTAATCTATCAGATAATCAGCTCAGGATAAAATAAACTTCGGTTATTAAAAAACGAGAAAAATAAAATTGTTTAAACTCCCAATTGCACATTCATATACTCTTTACCCAGGAAATCCGTAAATGTTATTTCTATTTAATTATCATTTGATTTATCAGAGATAGTCCCAATTGCGCACCGTTCAATTGCACACAGTAGCAATGGCACACAGCATTTTGGCACACAGGTTTTTTGGACACATGAATGACCGACCGTCGGCTTTTTCGGACACAGCAGTACTAGGACACAGTAGTTTTTGCGCACAGTAGCTATCGGACATAAAAATTAATTTCACAGTGCTCAATGATATGCAAGAGTAGTTACGATTACTAGGATTCATTTCAGAGTTCTTCCCATTATTTTCGATTGAGCCCTGCGCGTCATGGCACCGCAAACGCCTAATTGTATGCAACCTCGCAATACACTTCTGTCATCGCTGTCAGGTTGCCGGGATTAGGCGGCCGATAAAGGAGGTAATCGCGGTCAATGCGCAATGCTTCGGATTTTTTACGAACAAATAAACCGCCAACTTTATCGGCCGCCTAATCTGGGCAACCTGACGGCGATGACAGGGGTGTATATCAAAGTTACATACAGTTAGGCGCTCGCAAGTTTTCGGCGGGCGGGACCTGATCTTAAATATTGCAAAAGAAATCGAAAACGGTTGGAGAGAATAGGAACAAAATTTTGAAATAAAGCCAAGTAAGCGAATCTTCACTTGCATATTATCGAACGCTTGAGATCAGAATACGTAGGGATGATATGCAAAACTCGATGAAGAAAATTGTAGATACAAAGACTATAGTATTTGGTGTCTTTTCGGTCATATTTTGTTAGAAGTCGCTGCAAAAATATACAAAGACTATAGTCTTTGGTGTTCTTTCACTCGGATTTTGTCTAAAATCGCGCGAAAAATCGATCAAAAATATACAATGACTATAGTCTCCGGTGTTCTCTCACTCAAATTTTGTTCTAATGTCGCTGAGAAATATCCAAAGACTATAGTCTTTGGTGTTCTTCCATACATAGACTTGGTGTTCTTTCAGGAAGAGAATCAAAGTATTTGCAAAATCCATTGCAGGACGCTAATCGTACGTATTTTTGCGTAAGGAATACGAATACGTTGAGTAAATCAAGCTAAAAACGAATGCCATTGTAATATTTCAATTTTTTCGGCCGCAAGTCGATAAGTTCGCAATAACCTTATCGATCAATAATGCTGCAATTCAGTTTTCTTCCTGATTAATAATTTTTTTTTCTTCTGTCACAAAAGGAAAGTTGGCAGCTTCGAAGCAACTCCGCCCTGCATCTAGAACACGAGATTTCGTCGGTTCGTCTGCATAATTGTTCACATTTATTGTAAGAGGAGATTTTTCTGATAAAATAAATCCATAATATACCCTACGATGTGTTGAAATTTAGTATCTCCCTTCTATTCATTCGTCGCTAAACAGCCCCCTAAGTTTAATTAACAATAAATGCATCATCAACATCCTTTATAAGCAACACATCACGACATCAGGCCCTGGCTCGGACCGCCTCGTCACATGCATATGATAAGTATATAACTGCGGCCGATCAGTTTTCATAAAATGGTCTCCTTGCTCACAATATGGCACAGAGTTCTGAAAACTGATCGGAAATTTTTCTTCTTCATTTTCTTTTTCTTTTACTCTTTTTAGTCAAATTCATTATTAATCAATTAGTCAATTGAAGAAGTTTATCCGAGTTCGGAGCATGGGGTTAAAATCTGATCGATCGCAATCTTGAAACGATCAATTACGGACGTGTAATTCGGTATTCGGTCCTCGGAGCATCTTGTATTATATGTAGATCCTTCTTTATGGCAACGGCAGTACGGCCGCAGCAACCGGAGCGGCGACATCAGCAGCGACATCCGTAGCAGCGCGCAGATCCTTGGAGAACAGAGAGAGAGAGAGAGAGAGAGAGAGAGAGAGACACACAGACGAAGGTATTATGGCTACACGCAAAGATTAGTACGCAGTTGCTATTGCGCCACAGTTCTCTATATTATTCAAGCGTCTCCGATCGCGTTGTGAACAAAAACGAAAGAAAAATCTTCCGAATCTTTTACTTGTTGAGTTCGCTTTCCGGTTTTATAAAAATGGGACTTCCCGCTGGTATCGAAACGGGTCGTTGCGCAGACATCACGAGATGCATGGGAACGGGGCGAAAACTGAAGTTAAGCGAATAGTGGCGACAGAAATAAATTTCGGCATAGATTTTTATATGGTAGGATTATGCTCTTTCATACATAGGTGTTTTTCCAGGGTAACAATCGAAGTATTTGCAAAATCAATTGCAGGACGCTTATCCTACGTATTTTTGCGCAGGGAACACGAATACGTCGAATAAATATAATTCTAGAATCGAATGCCATCAAGATATGCTCGATTTTTCACTTTTTAGATCTATAAATTAGCGAAAACTCGATCAATTTAATTGATGAATTAATTTGGCTTGCAGATTCGGATTCCTTAGTTCAAAATACATAGGAATAGCATGGAAAACTCTTGAAAAAAAAATGTAGATTTCTCTTCCAGATTTTGGCAGAAAACTAAGGCTACAGGCTTGGTGTCTTTTCGGGTTGAAATTCGAAGTATTCGCGAAATCAATTGCAGGATGCTTTCTCTACGTAATTCTGCGTAACGAACACGAATACGCCGAGTAAATTAAACTAGAATCAAATCCCACCGAGATATCCTTAATTTTTCACTTTTTTCCACGGTTCCTTACATCAAACTAATAATGTCATTATCTCATGGCAAAAAGCTAATTATCTGTACGTGAATTCAATTTTTCACACATTCGTCCGGTGTACTGAAACTGTGAAAACTCATATGAAACTATTATTGCGTGGATGCTTATGACAAACGTTTTTTTTTCAGAAATCATCGAGAATCAACAAAAAGAGAGAGAATACACTAGATCGAAGGTGAAAATAGAAGTAGAAGAATAATCCAGACTTGATTCAGGCTTGCTTTCTCCACATCAGATCCGCTGGCTCCAACGTTATGCGAAAATCTTCAGTCGGTCATCGAGTTTGAAGGATCGACTAGGCCACGAGCGAGAAATGGTGAGGAAAATAGTCAAGTTATTTTATATTTGGCCGTAGTTGACAGACAAAATCGTCATTCAGCGACATACACTTACAACTCATAATAAGTGAGTCAGGAATCTTCTGCAATATTTTGCTCTAGATCGCTCTCGTGCGAAGAATTTACGTTTTTTATAAGACCTTACGTTTCGCAGAGGTTTTGATCACATGGAAATCAACTCATCGAGATATTCTTATCCTTTCTTATATCACAGCGATAATTCGGTAATAACGCCATCAATTTTATAGATAGATCAATTTGGTTTACAGATTTAATAGATTCCTGGGCTCAGAATATTTAAGAATACCCCATAAAACCCCTTAACAAAACAAGTGGAATATTTCTGAAGTCGTTTGAGCGAATATTTCTCAACATATTTCGAACTCGCATTCAATTAGCCCTACTAGAAAATTATCAAAATAAGCTCAACCAGGATCTGAAAACTTCCTCGGAATTTTGTTAGATGATTTTTAAATGATGTTTTACTTGATTTTTTCTTTTTTGTAAAATACGAAACAACTTTATTGATCTAACTCATGGATACAAAGTTGATACATTTATTATTGATTGTCACAATCAATCAAATTGTACATATTATTTTTTTTTTTGATCCCAGTGAATGAGCATTGCTTGATCTTTCTCTCAGACATAGTCTTTAATGTTGTCTCCAGATTTGGCATCGACTTTGTCGTTCTGGCAATCGATTGGAACTCGGAACAGGACAGCACCAAGTGTCTTCGACGATCAACTTCCCTTCATCCTCGTCCAGTCGAGATGGATCTGCAACACATGAGACATACGAGTTCTTTTTTTGCAGAGGTATGAATTCATTAACTTATTTCCTATGTAAGTGCTTAGTAAAATACATCATTGAGAGTACCAAGAATATGAATTGCACCCCCTTAGAAAATATTTTCAAACTTCTCCTCATGAAATCAGATTCATTAACTTATTCCCTTTATGAGTGCTCAGTAAAATACATCATTGAGAGTACCAAGAATATGAATTGCACCCCCTTAGAAAATATTTTCAAACTTCTCCCCATGAAATCAGATTTGTTAACTTATTTCCTTTATGAGTGCTCAGTAAAATACATCATTGAGAGTACCAAGAATATGAATTGCACCCCCTTAGAAAATATTTTCAAACTTTTCCTCATAAAATCAGATTACCCAATAAACTTACAATTAGTAACTTCATGCATGCACATAATATAATTTATCAAAGGACGCCAATAAGGCACAACAATAATATATTATTAAATACTTTGTTACTATTTATTATAATTCAATCATCATACACATCATACAATAACTTATACATTATTTTATATGATAGGTCATATAATGAGTCACATATGAAGTTAACTTATTGTCTTTTTGTATTACAGGGTGCAACTCCAACGTCGCTTCGGTTGCTGCCGCCGTTGGACGTCGTGGGAGCCCGGACTCCTCCTGTCCCCCGGGGGGAGTCCATCCGGGTTTTGAGGGGGTGTCCCCTGGGATACAGCGTGGCCTCCCACCACCCCCGGGGTCCCAGGGGACATAGTCCCTGGGGACGTAAGTCTCCTCTTAGGAGACTTACTTCCCTGGGGACTAGTCTTCGGGGGCGCAAGTCCCTGGGGCGATGTCCCCGGGGATCCGGCATCCCCGGATGTCGGATCCCTGGAGACATCTCCCCAGAGGACTAGCCTCCGAAGACAACCCGGGAAAAGGAGGTCCCAAGCGGACAGTCGTCTTCGTGATTTCTCTAGAGAACCAAAAAACAGAGCGTCCGGGTCAGGCCTCCTTTTCCCGGGTTGTCTTCGGAGGCTAGTCCCCTGGGGACATGTCTCTGGAGATTCGGCATCCCGACATCCGGGGATACCGAATCCCCGGAGACATGTCCCCAGGGGACTAGCCTCCGAAGACTAGTCCCCAGGGAAGTAAGTCTCCTAAGGGGAGACTCACGTCCCCAGGGACTATATCCCCTGGGACCCCCGGGGGTGGTGGGAGGCCACGCTTGTCCCAGGGGACGGTCTAAAGACCCGGATGGACTCCTCCCGGGAGACAGGAGGAGTCCGGGCTCTCACGACGTCCAACGGCGGCAGCAGGGGAAATATTAAGTACCTAGAATATACACGAAACATATTAATAATGATGCACATGTAATAATATATTACTGCTAGTATTGTATCATACGTATTATAACAAATTTATGTATATTATAGTGTATTATAATATATTATATTATATTGTATCACGTCATATTATATTATATCATATTATATTATATCATATTATATTATATTATATTATATGGTAATATATCATATTATATTGACTAATAATTAATTCATAACATGTAAATACCTGTAAAGTATTGTTGAATGCCATGTAACTCCTGCACATCGTGGTGTGAAGTCGAATAAATACTGTAAAGAACCAGGCAAATTCCATGTCCATCGATTATAAATCTGAAATAAGAAATTGACTATGTAAGAGATAAAGTAAATTGTAAAATTGAATCTAAAAATATATTATCAATAAATTCGTTCAGAGTATAACAAGGAACAATGTAATTTAATTCCTAAACCAAAATCCCGACGCTAACTTCCTCAATCTAACAGATAGATGAATTTATAGTGTTAGAACGCGGATCCGCAATTAAGAATATTATCATGGACTAAATATGAATGTAGGGATTCGTAAATGCATAATTAATTGTAATTTTTCGAAATTCCAACAACAAAGGATATTTATAGCCCAAAGTTGTGACGCTAACTTTCTAAATTCAAAATACGAGTAAATTTGGGTACCGGATTCGGATTCCTGCGATCGAAATAGTTAAAAAATCTTTATTCGCACGATCGTATACGAAGAGGCTATATTTTGCTTGGCAAAATATTCAAAGGTTGGCTGGAGCCTAATCTTGATGATTCCTACGTTTTATCAAACATCGCATAGTATAGCTGATGAAGGGGTCGCATCAATATGTATAAGAGATGAATTGATTGATCGGTTCAACGATCGGATCAAGATACAGCTGAGTTGCACCGTTGAATGACCGAGAGTACATGCCCAACCAGAGGGACGATAATCTAATTGTAAGATAATCTGACCCGAACTGTAATCTAAAGTGAAGGAGTAACACTTCGAGGAATTTCTAATTGTAAGACCGGTCAACTGATCGCTCTCGAGCAAGCAGTAATTGAACAGGAGACTACAATTAGCAACCCGTAATAATTAGGTATGTATTATATATAATCATAGATATAATATACATGTATAAAGGATTTTTCATTTGCGGGAATTTCCATCTTCACGGAGAATATTCTTCAACTTTTTCGTGTACCCTTTTCAGACTCTCTGATTCAGCAGGCTGTTTTTTTTCTTAAATATAACGAATAGGCATGATCCGACAAAGATTGAATCGCACATAGATTTTCTAGTAAGTGTATTAATAGTTTGAAAAAAATAAAAAGCGTGATTAATTTTTAAGAACATTCAGATTTAGGGGTTGAAAAAAAACCAGCTTGATGCGCGTTGCGAGCAGCTCTAACACAGAAGAGATAAATTCTAAGCAATTTTCGTCCAGACGATCGCGAGTGGTCAATCGGTTTTTGATAATGTTTCATAAAGGCTACGTTACACCAACGTCGTATACATTTATACGTATTGAGGTAAAAGGTGAGACACTATACACCCTATAAACGTGTACAACCATAGATACTTTCCTACCCCGTGAATATCGGACGAATTATTGAGTTAAAAGTACAATAAAAACTGTACGACAGAGAACTTGGGCTTTGTGGAAAGCTGACCATGTCCCAAAAATACTGAAAAATTTTTCAAACGAAATAGAGCCCCGCGAGCATCGCTCCCCGTCATCTACGATGGCTCCGGCACGGGCAATAAGATCACAAAACTAAAGCGCGAGCTGAGAGAACCTTTCTAAAATTTCCAGACCTAATAAACCTACCATATAAAAATCTATGCCGAAATTTATTTCTATCGCCACTATTCGCTTAACTTTCGCCCCGTTCCCGTGCATCTCGTGATGTCTGCGCAACGACCCGTTTCGATACCAGCGGGAAGTCGGTTCGAAAAGGGAGAATGTAAATAATTTGAATACCTGTGAAATATTGTCCGATGCCCTGTAACTCCTCCACAACGTAATTTAAAGTCGAATAAATACTGCGAACAACCAGACCAATCCCATGTCCATCGATTATAAACCTGAAATAAGAAAATATTATCTAAGAAATGGAGTAAAATTGTAAAATTGCACCTCAAATATATGAATAAATTTGTTCAATATAATGTAACATAACGAAAAATATTCTTAAACCATAACCCCGACGATAACTTCCTTAATTCGATAGACAGAAGAATTCATAGTGTTCAAACACGCACAGAACTATTCCGAGATCAATTAGAATATTATCCAATAAGTATACGAATATAGGAATTCATAAACCTCGAATCAATTATATTAGGCATAGTCGTTCGGAATTCCGACGACAAATTATATCCTACTCGCCCGAACTCATGACACTAATTATCTCAATTCAAAATGCAAGGAATCAAAGGTTTTAGTTTTGGCAAAAGGATCTTGATTTTCCTCACCAACGGTTCGAATCATTATTCAAAGTCTATCAAAATTCTGCGTTCATGTCGTATTACCTTCGCCCAAAATTCTACCGGTCGAAAAGAGGACCGATAGGGACCACTAAAAAAGGATGGTAAGAACACGGCTTGTCACTGTTTATAAAAGATATGTCCGAGCTACGAAATTCACGAAATTCCTAAAGATAGGGGAGGTCCTCCAATAGCTGCTGTTTATCTAGCACTCATACCAAATATGTAGATTAAACCGAAAACTTCCCGAGTTGTTATTTTTATAAAACCGGAAAGCGAACTCAACAAGTAAAAGATTCTGAAGATTTTTCTTTCGTTTTTGTTCACAACGCGATCGGAGAATCTTGAATAAAATAGAGAACTGTGGCGCAATAGCAACTGCGTACTAATCTTTGCGTATAGCCATAATACCTTCGTCTGTCTCTGTCTCGCCCCTCTCTCTCTTTCTCTCTGTTCTCCAAGGATCTGCGCGCTGCTACCGATGTCGCTGCTGATGTCGCCGCTCCGGTTGCTGCGGCCGTACTGCCGTTGCCATAAAGAAGGATCTACATATAATACAAGATGCTCCGAGGACCAAATACCGAATTAGACGTCCGTAATTGACCGCTTCAAGATTGCGATCGATCAGATTTTAACCTCATGCTCCGAACTCGGATAAACTTCTCCAATTGACTAATATGAATCAATCAGTTAAGGTTTATCGCTTAACTTCAGTTTTCGCCTGAATTTTCAGTATGAAATTTGATTAATAATGAATTTGATTAAAAAGAGTAGAAAAACAGGAAAAAAAAAAATTTCCGATCAGTTTTCAGATCTCTGTGCCATATTGTGAGCAAGGAGACCATTTCTTGAAAACTGATCGGCCGCAGTTTTATACTTATCATATGTATGCGACGAGGCGGTCCGAGCCAGGACCTGATGTCGTGATGTGTTGCTTACAAAGGATGTTGATGATGCATTCCATGTTAATTAAACTTTCAATTTGAGGGGCTGTTTAGTGCCGAATGAATAGAAGAGAGATGCTAAATTTCAACACATCGTAGGGTATATTATGGATTTATTTTATCAGAAAAATCTCCTCTTACAATAAATGTGAACAATTATGCAGACGAACCGACGAAATCTCGTGTTCTAGATGCTGGGCTGAGTTGCTTCGAAGCTGCCAACTTTCCTCTTGTGACAGAAGAAAAGAAAGTTATTTCTATATTATTCTATAGTATTTGCATTTAATCGACGCATTCGTGTTCCGTGCGCAAAACTACGTAAAGAAAGCGTCCTGCAATTGATTTTGCAAACACTTCGATTTTCACCCTAAAAAAACACCAAGCTTATAGCCTTAGTTTTTTCTCAAAATCCAGAAGAGAGATCTACATTTTTTTCCGAAGAGTCTTCCATGCTATGCCTATGCATTTTGATCTCAGGAATCCGAATCTGCAAGCCAAATTGATTTATCTATTAAATTGATCAAGTTATTGCCAATTTATCGATCTGAAACGTGAAAAATCGAGGATATCTCGATGGGATTTGATTGTGGATCAATTCAATCAGCACCAAAAACACCAAAGACTATAGTCTCTGTACATTTTCGCCCAGATTTCATCGAAAATCGCTGCAAAAATGTACAAAGACCATAGTCTTTGGTGTTTTCCCATACATAGACTCGGTGTTCTTCCAGGAAGAAAATCGAAGTATTTGCAAAATCGATTGCAGAACGCTTTGCATACGTATTTTCGCGCAGGGAACACGAATACGTCGATTAAATTAATCCAGAATCAAATCCCACCGAGATATCCTTGATTTTTCACTCTTCAGATCGATAAATTGGCGATAACTTGATCAATTCAATAGATTAATCAATTTGGCTTGCAGATTCGGATTCCTGAGATCAAAATACCTAGGAATTGCATAGAAAACTCTTAAAAAAAAAATGTAGATTTCTTTTCCAGATTTTGAGAAAAAACTAAGGCTATAGACTTGGTGTTTTTTTCGGGTGAAAATCGAAGTATTCAGCGCAAAAGCTTTGTGTCCGTTCACTGCTGTGTCTGAAAACGCCGTCGGTCAGTCATTCGTGTGTCCAATCGAACAGTGTGCAATTAAACTGTGTCCAAAAAACCTGTGTGCCAAAATGCTGTGTGCCATTGCTACTGTGTGCAATCGAACCGTGCGAGACGGGGGTTTTCCCGATTTATCGATATCGATTAAAAATAATCAAGTCTTTGGCTCTAAAATCGAGGGGGGAAATGTAATAACATAACTTCAAATAATACTGAAAACGAGTCGTATATTTATATTGTCCATATTAATTTTTTTTTTTTTACAGTAAATATAATTAGCTAAAGTAGGAAGCTCCACGATCAATCATCTGATCGTTTGCTCAAAAGCACAAGCTATGTTCATATGATTCATTAATTCCGGGGCTAAATTACAATGACGTTTTATTTGTATTTTATGATGAAAACCATTCTTTATAGGCAATATAGGCGAGCTGATCACAACGTGTGTAATTATGTCTATTATTATTATTACTACATTATTATTATTATTATTATTATTATTATTATTATTATTATTATTATTATTATTATTATTATTATTATTATTATTATTATTATTATCATTATCATTATTATTATTATTATTATTACATTTATTATTGTATCATTATACCTAGGGGCCGTTACATCGTTGGAACCGACCACCGCGCGTATCGTTATAAAGAACATTTTCCGTAAATAGCAATAATAATACGCACATAATAATGTTACAGTGAATAGACATATTAATATATATATATATATAACTACAGCTCTGAATAAAAACTATATTGTATGCAAAATAAAGTATATTATACATATTCTTGGATATATTGAATAAAAAAGAAAATAATACAATCGTATATGATTCGTCGATATGTCGTTAATTATATTTTATCAACAGAATTATGTATATAAATAAATATTATGGTCGCACATCTTATTTTTTTTCAAATATCGAAATTTATTCTTTTTAACAAGTATTATGAGTAGATATTGTGTATGATATGCAGCGAGAAGTACCACAATGATTGTATAAACTATACGTAAATTGCTACATTAAATTTATATAACGTTAACTAAACTCTGGAGAATTTTCTATACACATAACATATGAAATAGTATACCCGATAAAAAGTATAAGTAGATTATGAACTCAGACAATGATATACATATTTTCAGGTACATGAATTATAACAAACTCATCCTTTTTTACTGCTTATAGGAATGAGTGTATATGGAGCAATGAATTAATACCGTTGAAGTAAACTGGATTTGAAATTATAAATAACTATGAGTGGATATATTTTTTTATCCTTACCACCCCGGAGTGACAAAATCAAGGGTATTTATCCTGCATTAATCTATCTAAACACATGGAGAAATGATCGAGATTAAGTTGAGCGAGCAGACGTAAAAATGGCCGCTCGATAGCATTTCGCGATTTTGACACTGACTGGCTGTTTGTTGCAAAAGTTTATCCGTTTTCAGAATCTCAAGCGTTAACAAAATGAGAAAAAGACTGATACGGTTGGTGCGTATATAATAACGATCAAAATTCACCTAACGTTCTAAAATTAAACTGCTGCCGAATACTTATAGCTTTTTTCACTGGTCAAACAGTGCATAGCGAGTGTATGTACACTCGTCAGTGGGGTTTCATCTCCCTCTTTTTCCGAAAGAAAGAGGACAGAGAGTGCTACACTACACCAGTTTTGGCCCAGTGAAAAACATCATCAATGCCTATAAAAGCTGCAAATGTTATTCGATATTTTAATGAAAAATGACCTGAATTTTTTTTTTCTTGGACTTGTTAGTAACATAGTTTGCGGAAAAACTGACTCCTTTAGGTAATGATTAGAGCGATAATAATGAAAATAAATAAGCTTCAAATTCCCGACAACGCGTGGGTTAAAATGTAGAGATGAATCATATTGTTATATTTTATACAATTATCCACAATCATGTGTCGTTTGTTCCGTCTACTGAAATTGAATTCTGACCGGCAAAATGACGCCACGTCAAAAACTTAAGCGATTTAAATTCGAATTCTTCTTATACTTGCACGACTTATTAACTGGTACCAAATTTGCTGCTCTCGAAAGTTCCTCGTCTAAAAAACGTACTGAAGTCCAACAAGGCTTGTTTGTCGACCTGACTCAGATCACTGCTGTATTGATAAAGAGGCTGGCAAAGCGACAATTCCGAACACACCTGGATCAACCTCCTGAGGTAAGTCTCAAGCTGCTTCCGGCGCTGTCGTGCGATCGCTTCCGATTTTTTGAAAAACTGACGCGGAGGAAAAGGAATTGCACCGATCTGTAAAAATGATGATGCTGTTAATTTTATTCTCTAACATTTTTAGCATAATAGTTTAGAAACCCCACCTTAGCACCGTATCTTTGGCGCATAGATATATTGAGTTCCCTGAATCTTCGGTATCGTCTCAGCAAAGTCCAGCTTTCATCTCTGGCGACAACTCGGACTTCATATTCGTAGTGACTGGAGGCGCCAGCACCTCTTACGACGTAAGAAGGAACGCTGATAATCAAGTTAACGATATTATCAGTTTCACTATCGCTGGCAATTAACGATGGCAAAGATCTCGTGATCGTCAAAGAATAAGGACTGCTCAAATGATCCGAGCGGTTCCTACTCTGCAAGTAACAAAGATTCAATTATGCATATACATTGGAAAACAAATGGCGGTCAGAATTGAGAGGTGTGGATGAGGACAAGAAACGAAAAGATCACCGAAAAGATGCGAAGAGCTTAATTAACGTTTTATCAGAACAGATTCAGGATCGATCAGGACAGACATTTACATACTCGCGATTCGAGAAATCCTCGTAAGAAAGAAGGGTTTTTGAGCAATACCGTCGTTTGAGAATAAATTTAAACCTTATTACCCCACTGTGTTCAAAAACAAATCACCGAAGACTAAATTAGTAATTACCGTAAGATAAACCGAGGTATACGTTTGGCTGGGCGACTCCCTTGAGACATTATGCTGTTGCATTCTATCCAGACAAGGTTTTTGCGTCTCCCTTAAAATTGTAGGTGAATTTCTGACTTCGGGTTCTGAATTAATTCCAGAACAAGTACTATCCTCTTGCGAGGTGATTCCTTCATCAGTATTGAGCCCGTCGTGATTTATCTGCTTATTATTTTCAAAAAGTGAAACTTCTAGAGCGATATGCTGCAGTTGAAGGTCCTGGAGGATAGCGATTTGATTATTGAGATCCTCTTTAGATGCGTTGGTTCCAAGCATTCGCATTATCAATATCCTTTGCCTAGCAACTCTTTGCTGCAACCTTCTCAGCGATTGATGCTGTGGAGATTCATCGGTGGTAAGGCTTTCCATCGACAAACTATCCCGCATTGTAATATCCGAGACTTTATTACTCTCTTTAACGTTATCGGAATATCCTCCTTTTGTCCTCTCTTCTTCTTTTTCCTCTGTGTAAGCATCACCAGAGATTTCAGGACTCTGATTAAGACTGGCACTGGTACTAGGGCCACAGAATTCTTTGGCACTTGTGTATTCAGACTTGATCTTGTTGTCGGATTCTTGATCATCCAGTTCTAAATCGTCTTTTTGAAACCCTTCGAGGAATGCTGGAGGTGAATCTGCAGCTGCTGTATGAAAAGTGTCTGTAGTTTCGATCGAAAGTGGCATATCGTAGTCGTAGAGCAGGTTTAGAGCAGAAGCGATCTTCAATTTTCGATTGCACTCATCCTGCAATGACTTAAGGTCCGAACTTGAAGATACCTCATCATCTTCACTCAATGAGTTATTCCCAGAAGATGGACCAACCCGCTTGAGGTTCAGAGATAGGCTTTGTTTACGTTGAAGGATTTCCTGGAGTTGTTCTTGCGTACGCTTTGCTAAGAGTAATTTCTTCTCGCTGAGCTCACCGTTGTCAAGTTCCAAGGCTAGAATTTTCTGATGGTGTTCTGCAACCTCTATCAATTCGCCGTCGATCAAATCAACCTTTATTCTATGATCATTCAGACACTTCACTTTATTCTGGAGCTCCAGTTCTAGCGTAGTCAAATTTTTTTTCTAGAAGATTAAAATAAGTATGTTTAGAATGCTGGATAAGCTTATCTTACCAGATAGTTGATGAATTACTAACGTGATGATTGACTAGTTCTCTCATAACATGAGCAGAGTTGGGATCAGTCAGACTTGACCAAGACTCAGGTGTGCTGATATCGCTGCTCACGCCGTCTTCAGTCTGAAAATGGTAAAAAGATCATTTTAATCACAAAGAAAAAAAGACGGTCGAATTCTTTAACTTGAAAAACCTGTTTCAGGAGTATAACATAATGTTATTGCGCCTGGAATCAACTGGATACAATAATCAGACTAAAATATTGAGTCAAATTCAAATTTCTGCTACCTTGAATAGCTGAACGTCGACCCATTGTCTAAAAATTGTGTCTGTATAGAGAACAATATCTAGCAAAGCAAAAAGTCATGCTTCATAATGGATTTGATGCACATGATCCAATCGAATGATTTATCAATGAATTGATTATTGATCAACGTAATTAAAACAATAAAGAACAAATTGATAAGATCGTGAAGAGATAATAATGTAAACTATGATACATAAATCTATAAAAAATTACTGAATAGTTGAGCTTACCTTCTTCAGTAGTTTATCGCTTTGCGCGTCAATGAACTCTTCGAATTGGCGTTGTTTAGATTGAAGAATCGTTCGGAGAGAGCTGACTTCCCTACAAACACTTTCTACCTAGCCACATACACACATATCGCACCATTAAAAAATAAAAATCATACGGTAAATATAAATAAATTTAATTATAAAAAGTTTCTATAAAAAGTTATACATTTTTACGTCTAACTTTGCAATGGCCTTTAGATTTGTTTTCTTTTTGTCCCTTCGATATTCTGCAGGATATAAATAGCATTTAAGCGGTATCACACCGTAAACAACGATAAGATTACTGAGATACGCAAAAAAAAGTAATCGAAAAAACAGAAAAACTAATTAATCTTCAAGCAAACACTGTGCAGACTAATTAGCATTCGATACAAAAATTATAAAAAATTGTGCACGAAAAATAAAATACCGAGAAAACCAACAAGTATAGCAACAATACTCGTTACCAACATCCAACACATCAAAGATACAGGAATTCGAACACAATTCGAAATTCAAATCCTGATATGATTTATTTCATTATATGTATATTGAAAGAATTTTTTCAATGACAGTTCGAATTCCTAACAATTCGGACAAGCTTACATCAGCGACGTACGAAGTATACTTTACCTGTATTTATTAGTTAAATGTGTTAGCTATTTTCCCAAAAGCCAGACTTAATAATTAATTTACGTACACATCATTAGTAAAAAAAGATTATATGATAAACACGCAAACAATAATTCAAATCAAACCAAAATTGAAATCACAAAAATAAAACTGAAGGAAAAAAAACTGATCAGATAGTTACATGGATCAATCAATGAATTAGAAGATTCAATAACCAAGTGGGTTTGTTAATAAGAACGTTAAAAATGGGTGTACGAATATATTAATTAAGTTAGCAGAAAGGAAATTGTGCCTCTCGTAATTTATATACAAACTATTGCTTTCGTTCTCATCTTAATTCATTAAATTCTTTTCTTTTCACACAGTTGTATCATAGAATATCGATCGAATGCCAATTTTTGATAAAGAATTTATTAATCAACAATTAAAACATAACAACAATTTTCTTGCATAACAAACCCATATAGATATGTACATTTAATATTATATTATCCTATAATTGATCTCTTTATACACATGTATTTAAATACATAATATAATCTACAAACAAATATAAAAAAAAAATATATTTTTTTAATAAATATACACAATCCTGGAATTACTACATCGCTGATATAAATTTTATATGTAATTATATATATCTCTCTTCCAGCCACATAGCTGCTAATACTTTGTTTCAAGTAGTTATTTATATTATTTTTTTTTTTCATTATTTGCAAAGAGGCACACGAGCACACAGCCCATTGTTAAACAGTATCTCATTATTAAGATTTTTTTTAGCCGACTCAATCCCCGAATTCAATTCAGGATTTTTAGAAATGATTTTGTGTAGAATTTCAATAAAGAGTTCAATTCTGTACAAATAATCTCTACTTTTTTACCCACCATATCGTGTGCGTGATCAATTTATAGCCTTGAAGCGAATCAAAAATATATTTTAGATTTTAGATTTGTTTTGACATAAAGTTTTAGTACCCTGTGGAAAAATATATTCCCTAACAAATTTCGTAACAAAACGATTAAATTCTGAATCCATGAAGTATAAAAAGAGGAGAAAAAAACTCTCGCACCCTGCATTTCCTTGATTGCTAACGATTACTACTATAGCGATAGAAAACAATAGTCATCACATATCCAGTGGGCAGACATGAGAATAAATAATAATGTTTCCAGACAAACAAATGAGAAAACATAGAGCGATGAATACAATGTAAAACTGATTCTTAGCAGATATTATATAATCTGCTTGAGGATCACTTACTTGAGTCATCTCGTCCCGACGTTCCTGTTCCAGAGCATGTCGCCTCGACCTCAACTCTTGTTGACGAGTTTCAAGCTGCGCTAATGCTTCCGCCCATTCTCGCCATTGAGCACCCCATTCTCGTTCAAGCTCACGCTGCGCTCCTGCAAGAGCTTCTCGCCTCGCTGCCCATCTCTCTTCTCGCTCCTCTTGTTCTCGCTGAAAGTAAGATTTGGTTCAAGTCTTCGAGAAATGTTTGACTTATTTCTGGACCTAGAATTCAAGTACATATTACCTTAAAGTCTGCCTTTTCTTTAAGCAGGAGAGCTTTTTGGTGTTCCAATTCTTCGATGGCTTTTAAATCCTCACTAGAGTTCAATAAATTATCATTTGACGAGGAAGCGTGGAGGTCTGACACGCTCCAACTGAGAAGAGATAATCTGGAGAGGTTGACAACGGTAGATTGAAGATTTCCATTTCCAATCCCACCTTCTTTCCTGAGTTTAGCTGCCTCGGCAGGATCGTTATATCTAAACATATTGTTTCTTCCAAGAAGAATTATGCAGCCCTGCGATAACCTAGTGGCCTTATCGACCTGAGCCGTATTTATCCAGCAATTAGGAGACAGAGGATGTAGCGTTGCAATTCCATCGATTAATTCCACTATGCAATGCTCGGGCTCTACATCTACTCCTGATAAAGCTATATCCTGTAAATCAAATCGTCATGGTTAGTACGTGAGATGAGACCAGTTCGTATATTTGCTTTACCTGCGACACCGCAGCGTCTTCTGTTCCAATAAGCGTTTTTCCTTCTTTCAAGTGATAGAGTGTGACTCCGGTGCTTAGAAGGTCATCATCAATGCCAACTAGATGTGGCATTTCGGAGTCAAGGACGACACCAACTCCACTTTTGCGTAACCCCAGGGCACGCTGTTCCTGTAATATAAGCTGCGTTTCTCTCCACTTTTCAGCCCATTCTTCAGTCAAGACTTTTTCTTGCTCCTGCTTCTCATGAATTTGCGCAAGCAGCACCTGTGGAGGTCTTTCTACGCTCTGAAAATCCGAAATATTTATTCAAAATCTTGATTTACAACTTACGCTTGAGAAATAGAGATAATTTTCTTAAGATTCTCACCGCATCTTTGTCGATCAGAGATTTAAGCTTCTGAATTTCCTCCCGGAGTTCACGGATGAGTTTGACGTTGGCGTCTTCGTTTATTGTTGGTTTATTAATAATGTTCTTTGCCCTGTTGGCATACCTCAGAGTGCTGAGTGTCTCCCCGTAATTACAATCCGCCGGGCTGATGGCAGCGATCATTATTGTCTTTGAATTACCGCCCAGAGAATCTTTGAGCAACCAAGTTAGCACACTGTCTCTATAGGGAATAAAAACGTTCCGTTTCGAGTAATTTGTTGAGTCACTTGAACAAGAACTTGAACTGACTTCAGCTAACGCTGATATCACAGAACCCAAAGTCACCAGGGACTTATTTATGTGAGCCCCTTCCTTCAGACGTTGCCCTGTCGCTCCTGTTGCATCGGCGCGCTCACTAAAAATATGAACAGAATCAAATAGCTTCAGTAAATTCATTAAAAATCTCAATGAGCACAACCTAGTCAATTTTCTACAGTTATTCTATTCGGTCAATAATTTTTTCTAAATTTAAGTTTTTTGTGATAAACCTGAGTGTTACCTTCCAGCCAGATCGACGAGATGCACCTTGGAAACCGTTTCGGATGGCATATTGCCAGAAAAACCGGCTTGGACAAAAGTTATAGTAAATATTGCATGGCTCCTACTACTAACGTCATTCATATTTGTGCTTGCAGTTGTTCTGTGTGTGTTACCTCTCAACATACATTCCTGAAACAGATATATTCAAAATAATATTAGAAGTTCAATCAAAGGAAAATTCTCTGGCAATCACTACCTAATTGTATATTTCATTCACTTTATACGTCTTTTTATAATACTAGATAATTAGTAAGAAAGGTTTACTTGAATATCAGAGTAGTCGTATACAAGATGATTGGATAGATCTTGTACATAGGGTCCTCGTTTGGGGTGTTCGCGCACCCTCAAAGAATGTGACTGCGATTGATCAGGCCTCAATAAGTCTCTTACTCTCTCATTATGTATCTCCAAAAAGGATACCTCTGTTCTGTACGAAGCACCACCTTCCTTGCCTGCTGTCATTCGAGCAAACAAAGTTTTGCATATCCTTGGAATGAGTCCCTGAGATTCCTATAAATTAAGAGGGGAAAAAAAAACATTTACTTATACATCAGCGCTATTATTTTTTTAGTCCGCATGCTCTTCAAAACTGAGAGCCAAGTTCTTGACCTGACTATGAAGTATAGAATATCCTGTATATGCTTGTTTCTAGAACAGGCTGAAACCCGATAGGAAACTAATACAGAGTTGTTCGTTCATACCTACTCATAACTGTCAAGGAGTGAAAAGAACCGCATAATGAAAAATCCAGCAGGTGGAAAAAAAACTGCTTACAGTTACATGAACATTAGTAGAATTACGAAAGTATTTAATTTTCATTGTTTTATTCTCGATCTAAGTAATGAATAAGACCAGCATTTAGGTTTTATTGTGAATAATAATTTGTATCAAACTTTTTTTTTATTAAAAGTAGATTTACATGAAAACGAGTGTACTAGTTCAATAAACCATACGAATTCGATATCCTAAATATACTATAAAGGGTATTTACCGGAGTACCCATCATTGTAAATGTTTTTCCAGATCCAGTTTGACCATAAGCAAAAACACAGGCATTGTAACCCGAGAAGGCACTTTCTATCACGTCGGTACCCAGATCATAGAACACCTGAAATCAATCATCGAAAAAGAATGATGATTTTATGATTATCAAATCGGAAAAAGGAAGAATACGAGTAGTGTAATATTCACCTCTTCCTGGGAAGCATAATTTTCATCTTCGCTATCATAAGACCAATAAGAATGATCAAATGTGAAATCTTTGTATTTTTCTCCATCGATATCTCTGCAGCTTCCTGGTGTCTGAAAATTCATAATCATCGTATCATTATCGATGCAATCAGAAGTCAAAAACCAAAATAGATGCATGCTTCATTCCCACATGATAATATTTACTTTGATAAATTCAAAATACAGGTATACAGAGATTGACACGTGCTTGTATGAGCGGTATAGTAAAACTATTGGCAATCATGATGGAAAAAAATGACGCCACGTTGATTTCAGATGCTAAAAAAAAAACAGCAGCATGGTTCGTATCCTGCTAACACTACACCTTAATCTATACATAGATATGATCATACTTAAAAATTGCGTTCTAATTAATTCGTTTTATAGCGATAGATAAAGCAGGTGTTTTTGGGTGTATAATAGCTGCAGTATAGATTGTTCCAATCATTGTCGTTAACATCTGCTGCACGTGCTTCGTATAATTTATTCAATTTTTTAATCTGGATTAAATTTGATTTCGGCATTAAATTTTGATTCATTAATTACAGTGTATTTATAAAATCCGATCTTAAAATTTGTACCGTAAGTGCAGTATTTAGAAACAGCTGAATGAATCGTTTCGGTTATAAATTGTTTCATCTTTTGTACTGAACTGCAGCTTGGAATACTGGTGAGATAATTCAACACGTTTTTCCTTTATAAGTTCATCGGAATCTAATTCCCTTCCATTTGATCGTCGCGTCACGTCATGCAAGAGCTTTCTACATTGCATAGCAGCAGCAGCTATTTCTTATCACGATTACGTGCAGAATATTTGTACAGATTATAAGAAGAAACGAGCTTAAAATTCAATTAATCTTCATCAGGCCAGCTCATTTTTCACACATAAATTGACAATACCGTTCATCATCTTATGAACTGCATTACAAATATCGAACAGATGAGACATATATGTATAGACGACTTCACAATGGCAATTCTAATCAGCTGATCGAATGGAAAAGAAAAACTTTAAACGCTCCAGAAAATATAAAAATTACATTAGTAAAAAGAATAATGAATTCATACCTTTGAATTTGATTACACCACGCATAATTAATTTAGAATTATACACGAAAAATGAGGGCAATAATCCAGAAAA
Organism: Athalia cordata; assembly: GCA_963932425.1. Classification (NCBI taxonomy): domain Eukaryota; kingdom Metazoa; phylum Arthropoda; class Insecta; order Hymenoptera; family Athaliidae; genus Athalia; species Athalia cordata. Next base: position 27,616,129 of record OZ010626.1, on the reverse strand, counting down.
TAAAAAAAAACAGGTCAGTTTAATAACCGTACAATTGAGACACACGCAATAATAATTAATGTAACAGTATTCGTGCATGTATAAAAACATGAAATTAAATGTGCTCGAAGTAAGATTACTTATTATGCGATGATAGGATTACAAAAGATATGCATATTTTTACAAAAATAGATGTTAATGGTAAAATACCTTGGTATTAAATATCCTAGTCCTTTTGCCATCCATTTGTATAATCATTTTAGCGTTCATAGCCAATTCCCTGAAAGAATAGAAAAAGAAAAACAATTCAAAAAAACACTCACTGACTTTCACTGGATGTACTGTACGTCAAAACAGAAAACAACAGTGACAAAAAAAAAACACGTGAGTGATTCAAAATTCTGAAGAAAAAACTCCAAATATCGAAATACATAACCAGCAGGTTTGTACAGTTATTTAGTTAATTCTATCGAATGACAGTTTTCAGCTGTTTAATAAATCACCTTTTATTAAAAGGCCGAACCCTGACAGCCACGCGAACCGATGCCATGGTTAAGTTGCAGGCTATAAGAATATCAGTCTGTATTCCTATAAATGAATTTTACAATATTTTAGTCTGTATATAAATTAATATTTTATCCTATAACGTGGACGCGTCTGAGCTGTATTTATCTGCATCTTTTTAAATTATTATATTACTTGATTATTACAGTTTATTCATTAAATAACAACTGCACAATTTTTTGTTGACCACTGTTTTTGTTTCTTCAATAACAACAACAATAATATTGCTATTATTATAATTGATATTATTTTGTAATCGTGGATAACACTGGCTGCACACGCTACTTGTTATACTATTACGGCACCGCGCCTCTGCCATTGTCCAAGATTGTTCTCGCGGCGGACAACGCGACAGTGCAACCGATGAACAAAACTGAGAGGCGAGTGTAGGATATAATAACAATGACAACAATAATAATAATTTAATAAAAAAAGGAAAAAGAACAGAACAGAGCGCACCGAATAGACGAAAGAAAAAAGAACGAAAGCTGTAACAACTGCGCGTGCGCAGACTGAAATTTCACTGACGCAGTGAGATCCGCACTTGGAGCAGCTTGTAATATTTAACATATAAAATTGGTTTGAGGAACCGTATGCAAACGGGATAAAGACGTGTTTGGTACAGGTTCTCAAACTCATGACATACAACGTAAAATGAATTAGATTGAAATCATGTGGATGAAATTATTTACGCATGTGCAACACATCGAAATTCAGTGATGTCTTTGCCAATGGTAACAATTATTTAAATTCCTGATAAACATTTCCATAATGTGCTATGTTATTTTTTTTCTGAAGGGTTCTTTGCAGGATAATACATATGTTCGGGAAAGTTGGTAATGGGTTCAAGAAAAATTCTACGCGACGTTGAATATTCAAATGTTAGCCTTTCAGGATTTAAATTTATCAGATTAGAATTCGATAATCATCGTTAATGGTTGTTGGTGATGAATTTTCTAGCTTCGCCCCTGTAAACCGATCGCGCCGAATCTGGAATCCTATTCTGCAGAGAGCGATGATACAAGGCAATTCAGCATTTCAACCACCTACGCTTATTCACAGTAGCGTATTAATTAGGGTGTCATGAAAATCTTCGGATCTACGCTGTACACATGCACATAGTTCACTGATCCTGCATTTTGGATTTGTAAACTTAGGTTTCCACATTCCCGTAGCTGATCCTGGATATTTTAATTTTATCGTTTCATCCAAAATTCGGTTGGACTATACAAACGAAAGTAATTAAATATTTAAATGCAGAACAGAAATTCGTTTTGTACAAATTGGAAGAATAATCCACCGTTTGCATAATTTTATTCATTTGTCTCACCCGCTCAAATTGTTTTGTTTTTTTTATCGCATTTTTCCTTTTAATTAAAATTTAGCTAGTGTTTTCTCCAAACTGTTTCAGTTTTCGAACCAGCCGAACGTATCACGCTTTTTTTGGTAAAAAATGAAACTCTAACTCCAAAAATTTTCGAAAGGATCGGTAGACTACAAAAGCCTGAATCAATTGCTCGATATAAAATTTGGATTTAGCCAGAGGCCCTTCTAGCTCGTTCTACTTCACTTATATGCTTCGTTCTCGATGCGGTCTGGTCTGCATATGAACCTGTGGTATAACACACGCTCGATGCAGGTTTTCGTGTAGACGATGTAGACATAATAATTGTTCACGGTCATGTGAATAGCACGCTTTGTTGATTTCTGTATACCATCAGGCAACTGAGTTTAAATCGTCGCGCTACTTATTTAGCCATGGCTTATCCTTATTGGTATTGGTATTGTTTTTTTTTCTTTCTTTTAATGAAACCGACGAACGTATGTATACAATAATTAAACCCACGCACTTGACATTATAAGAGCAGTATAGCGAATAACGGTATAAAAAATTTCTCATCTCAGCTCCAAAGACGTTGGTGCACATGAATCATAAGGACGTATATAATATTCCATGAATCGGTACGCGCGACCCCGCTTCGAAGATTTCTATGATTTCCATTTTGGCGGTGCAATAATAATAAATAGTCACAAATGAATTCGCTTTGATTCTAAACGCTTTAAATAAGTTATAAATTGAACTTCTTTTTTCTGCGATGAGTACAAGATAACTTTAAATCTCTCTCCAAAAAACAACACTATTTTTTCATAGATATTTAAAAAGATATTATTTGAATTAGATATTATTCATAATATTAGATTACGTTATTAATGTAGATTTTCGTAGGCGCTCTCTGTATGTATCGAGCTACCTGTTCTTTGTTTGAAAACCTGCGGAGTTGCAAAGGTGGAATTTCAATATGTATATGAATCCCAGCAGTAAGATAATTGCAGTGAATGGCAAATGTTTAGTCTGAAGGTGACTGAACAAAGGAAGAAAAGAAAGGATGCAGGTCGTAAAAGTTTGGGTTCCTCGATGAGGAGAAACTTGACCCTTTTTGGCTAATGCGATTCGAATTTTATGCAAAGGTTTCAAATTTTAGGCATTTTACACTCGGATTTATATGGCACAGGTAAACGAATTTTGCGGCCAGATTTCGGAGAAAGAGTTTTATGTACAGCTGCGAACAACGTTGTTAATTCTTGAGTTTCCAGGAAGGATACTAATAGAATAAAATTAAAGAGTTCGACGAGCAAACTTACTACTACAGTAATGTCGATCTGATATTGTACCTGTGTCATGCACCAGACCGTGATATGTTTACTTTTTAACCAGCGTTCTTCATTCCTGCGGTTTCAGTTCCCGCACAGATGAATGATTTATTACTTGCATAGAGGAAAGTATGCTGCATCTTGTTTTCAAATTTAATTGTGATATGCCCGATTCAACTGCATCCGACGTTGCAACAACGAAAATTAAAGAAAAAAAAAAAGGGAAGTGCAGCGATCGATTTGAATTTTAAAAAATGAGAGCGAATTGAGCGCTCCCCCGTTACTTGTCCTTTAAAACATTTTGTTTACAAATTAGCAGGTATATCATAGTTATTGCGTCAGAATAAATCATAAAAACTTTGCAGATGAATCAAGCCAACGTCGTACTTAGAAAAACTTTTTAACCTTTGAAACGAAGCTAAAACTATTCAGTACCTAAATACGGCACCTTAAGACTTTAGTACGCTTCGCATTCTATCCATACCAGATGAACGCACGTCCAATTGCTCAGCTCTTGGCACGAGTTAAGAGGCCCCCTCGGGCTTCAGAAGTCCATAGCTATCAGGTTCGATAACATTGCCTAATTCATTATACTGAGTGATATCCATAGCCACAGCAATTGTTACACATCTATATCACAGATCTGAATAATAATCATTCATATCATGCGCGCCAGCGATGATTCTGACGCAAGCATTAGAACATGGAAGTATAAGTCGTTAGTAGCCCGTCGCGGACAGAACCACCTTCCGCAGGTAAAATGAACATGAACTTGAATCCGTTGCTCCATACAAAACACCAAACCAAAGGAGACCAGGGTTGAGGTTTCCAATACGGCTGAGCAGTAACCAGCAGTAACGTTGAATTGACGTTTCCTGGCCTCCCATATAAGTATAAGAAACAGTTCAATGTATTCTTTCGTAATTTATGCATGCGTGCGGCAGAACTGCTCGTATTTTCTATTCAGATCGCGGTACAGAAACAATTGGCGAATATTAATTCGTGAAGAGCTGCTTGAACCGCGGAAAATAAATGTCTACTGAGAAAACGATCGTTTTTTTTTTTAGTCAAAACTTTGCTTTATAAAATGGAACTACATTTTACACTGAATAGGTAATATACAGGCCGAATAGAATTGTTGTTCGTTTAGGAATGATCTGTAAGTATCACATTCCATACAAGGATCCAACCCTCTATCGAGTTCGGATTTGGTTTAGAAAACTTAGATAAATTCGAAATAATGTAATCAACGTGAGTGAATCGATGATTTGGGCAAAGAGTTATTTAGATTAATTAACCTCGTGAGCAAAGTGATTATGAGATATCTAGTATCCACTGTTTATAACAAAAATAGTTTATTACTCACCACTCACTGCCACTAGTGATACCAGAAACAAGTATGAACTGATAAATAAGATCACATTAACGTGGCGCATACTGATTATACACTCGGCTGATTAAATATTTTCAGTCTTTGAAACTGACTAAATAAACGCTTGTTCGCTGGCTAAACTGTCGGCAAAAGGCGCGACGATCACTTTAGTTGCAAAATAAAATATCAGGCCAACAGTTATAGATATAGGTAGTGCCGGTAGTGCCTTCTTGAAGATTGCAAGGAGTAGCAGCGTGAGACACAAACCCTGGAACATAGAAAATAAAACACATTTGTTAGAATGAAAATTCTTACCGAAACCAAATGATTATTCGCTTGACAATGACACGCACAATTAATATAGCTACGAAACAAGCTAGCGTTGTATTCCAGTCTCCGTAACTTGAAGCCTTGCCTACGAGAACACAGTAGAAGATAAAATCGCCTAGGCCTAGTTTGATTCCTCTTTCTTCTTCCATCGTAGCCTGCTGCTGCGATTCGTTTCTGGATTCCGGGACTCTTGAAGGTGTCGTTAACACTGAAGTATCTTCTCTAATCTCCCTTGCCCTTCTTGCACTGCGATCAGCTGTGATTAAATTTAGAAATCATCATATAGATATCCTACTTTGATCATGACATTCGCTTTACGTTACCATGAGTGGCGACCCAGTCACTGGTGAATCCTTCCTCCGAATCACCAGCAGCATTGCCAGTCTGCGTTTGCATAGGAGTTGGTGAACCAACTGTGTCACCAGCAGCAGCGTCCCCACTGGCCATGGATATCGTAGGCGTGGCTACATACCCAACATAATTCAGTGTGAACGCGTAAAGAATTGTGGAGGAATAGATCAGTGCTGGGAATATCGGCTCATTTCTTGCCTGCGCTGTTTCTACCAAAATCCGCAGAGGGCCCTTAGGAGTGAGGACTGCTATCAAATCTACGGGAAATCATTCGATTATTATTTGTAAAGTAATTTTAAGATTATCCAATTATGCGCAATAGTTACCCCATATACTAATAACTGCGAGCACGACCCAGGTCGTCCATTCAGGCAGGTATTTGATAAATACCAAAGCCATTAAAGCTGCGATGAAAATGAGATAGGCTTGTTGCAGTCGCAGTGGCCCTTGCCAGTGAATGCAAATCATGCCAACGACACCAAAGTTCCACAATCCAATAGCTAGTGTTATCATGTCCATTGGAATATTGTAAGCTCTCAGAACTTCCCTGAAAAAATCGATTTGTAGTGGTTTGTGACGTGTGAATCACCTCTAATGTCTTACTCACTCGCAATATAATATCGAAAAGAGAAAGAGCAGCATCAAAGAGCTCACAATCAACCAAGCGTGGATAGTCTTGTAAAATCTGTACTTATACAGCATGATTAGTACCACCGTCATTCCAACGATTACCGACATCAGAATGAGCGAATTGGCTACCGCCTGCCATACCTTTGTACTTGTGTCTGAACTTTCTTCATGAAACGGTGTGTATACTCTACATAAGAAGTACAATGTGTTGTTTAATTCAATTCATCAAACATCTCCTATTTAGATTAAAGGTATAACATACAAGTAAATATCTTTTGTCGTGTAGAAGTTTATAGAACTAATGGTAGCGACGACGACGAGCATGCAAAGTGATACAGGAACAAAGAGCTTTATAACATGTGCAGCTCCATATTTTAGTTCCTCCTCATCTTCGTCTGTGAATTCATCTGAGTTATTGGCTTGGCCTGCAGGATTTGAACCATGCCCCCTACGCCCAGGAACTGTTGATCCTGGTGTCTCGATCCGAACATCTGGTATTCCATTGTCTCCCTATATGAATAATGTATTTTTGTAATAGCTAGTATTTGGAAAGAGATGCTAACCAGGTATCGGATATTGGAAACAGAAAGTTTATAAGAGTGGCAGTTGATGAGCACGCTTTCCTCTACGGTTACCTACGCCTACCAATTTCAGTGTGGAGCACTTGAGTGTAATCTTCAACATTTATGACTAACATAAGTTATTTGTAACCTTGGATAGCGAAAATTGTGGGAGGATGATACCTTTATGAAGTGAGCTCGTGAAGTTACCTGGGATGAGGTTTCGCTCGCCGCTGATCGTTCTGTGTTATTTTTCGCACGTTTCTTTCGGCGGTCATTTGCCAGCCCGTCCGTACGAACCTCGGCAACGTGCCCGTCCATCAGGCTTGTATATTCGTTTGCCGAGTCCGAGTCACTATCAATCATTCACGAAACTGATGACAATTTTTGGATATTATAGGGTTAATGTCATTCACTTATGACAGACCGTGACGACTGCGACGCTCCCAAAGTGGCGACCGAAGCGCTGTGGAAACTATTGGAATGTCAGAGTATCAAATTCTTTTCCCGGGCCCAAATTTGAATTTCTTGTTTTTCGAATTATAACCATTCTTGAAGGCTTGAAGATTTTTGTTTTGAATTTTGTTTGAGCATTGAGTAATAATATAATTATTCAACGCTTATGGAGGCTTGGAGGCTTGGGAGCTTTGGAGGTAAAACGCGATTACTTGATTAGAGAAATGGAGTAGATAATTGATAAAACGCGTATCCCCACCTTGTCTTTGAGCTCCCATATTACTAACGAGTCTCGATGTAGTCCGGTATAAGTATACCCTTCACCTGTAAAAAACTTTAAGAGTTACGCACGCACCGATACTTCATTTAAGATAGATCAAATGCGACTAGCCACAGAATGTGTGAAGGAGATTCGTTCAATCTCGATCTCCTGCAGAATAATTTATTCATGATTCTAATCATCACGATCCCCACTTCAGCAGAGATTCTACGATTCTAAATCCCTACTTCGCCGTACTCGTAAGCTTAATTATTATGGGTACTTATACAGTTCAGATGCAGAGTTTATTTCAGATGTGAATCGAAGCTCAGACCGGCAAATCTTCCTTGGATTATTTTGATTTGATTCTACAATGATCGATAAAAAATATATTTACACTCTACAAGTGTGCATTTTTCTATTCTCTTTTATCTCCGCAGACGAACAAAGTAAGTACATACACTACACTTGTCAATTGATCGTTTCTAAAACTGGTCTGACAAATATCTGATAAATTAATGCAATATACTGATACATATGTTCTCAACGTGGAGTTCAATTATTATTGCAACGTGACACTAGCAGTTAAAACGAAAGTTAGCAATTCCGAGCATTGATGATGCTCACCAATGTGACATTTTTCTAATGAGCATGAAAATCGAAAGCAATAAGTCATAATTTATCATTTGAGAAGGCAGTCATCTACAATTATTCGCTAGTGGCTTAACGTCCATAAGACCGTAAATAAATAAAAGCTATATATAAACGATTTGTTTTGAATTAATACTGATAACGAAGTTCAGTGGCGATTTGATGAATAAGATTCAAAACTCATTAAACTAATAGAATACAGAGGTTTTCTACGTAATTTTTATTAAAACAATAATTCAATGGATTTGTCAAAGTATATTATATTGTAATATATTACATTAACCCAAATATCAAGGTCACTTTCGGGTCTAATTAATTCTGTAGTTATGTATACAGTACCGCGTATGATTAATTATCACTGACATCTGACCTCTTTATTACGTCAAAGTGACCTTGACACGTGCGAATTCCGAGGGCAAAACAGATAACACTACTTGATGATTGGGTACTAATAATTTTCAGGCAGCATCTGTGACGAATCGAGATGCAAAGGTCCGATAAAATACTACAAAGATTTAGGTTGCACTCCGATCTACAGTGACACTGATAATTGCTGCCCGATAAGATTCAACTGTGATCATCTGAAAGGGAGAGCAACAAACAAATGTTTTCACAGGGGTCGCGCTTACGAAATTGGCGAAACCCTGAGAGAAGAAGACACCCAACCTTGTGACATTAGCTGCACTTGTGACGAAGGGTGGAAGGGCATGTCAGTAAAAGACTTTCAGTTTCTTCATTAAAATTTCACAAATCTATTCTCGCCTTAGGGAGTCACTTTACCCTTGACGTATATGTGTACACCTATACGTACGTACACAACAATTTGCAAGCGTGCGTGTTGAATTGTTTATAAAAGCAGGATGAGAACATAAATTTTGTTTACAGCGCAACTTTCTCGTGTGCGGAGGTTGATTGTTTTGGTGAAGCAGAACCGGGATGTTATCTGAAATCATCTCATAGTGAATGTTGCGATTGGCCTCAAATATGCCGCAAGTTAATCTTTTTTTTTCTCCTTAACTAATTTTTCCATTTTCAAAGATTTTAACAGTACACTTTTTTCAATATATCTATGATGTCATCAATTATTTTTAACATTTTAACAGCTGCCAACGAGACCAACCTGGCTAAATGTGAACTTGACGGCAAGACGTACTACGATGGACAGCCATTCACTCCATCATCAGAACCAGATTTATATTGCATTTGCGGTCCAGGGTACACAGGTAAATATATACGAAACAATTAATCAATGTATCTTATACTTGAACAGCTAACAAGTTTTCGTTTTCTTATTCTAGGGCAAAATGTGGCGCCATTCTGCAAGAGCAAGAAATCAGAGGCTTACCCCTGTGACGTAGAGCTAAGAGGAGCTTATGACATTCATAACAATTGTACACCTGCATTTTACATCACTCAAAATCCAGCCACCGAATGTAACTACATGTCCCGATGTCGTGAGTATAATTAACTGGACTCTACGCTACGCGATTGTACCATAGATATAGTTCAATATATCTATGATTGTACGTTGCGTGTATTTTATCTTTATTTTTATCAACGTTCAATGTTACGAGTTATTTCTAACTAATTTGCAACAACTTGTCGTTTTCTGATTACAGAAAACAAGAACGACGAAATATTAAAAAGTAATACCACGGCTAAAAGTGAGCTGGAAGCTGTTGATCAAGAATCACCAGGTGATTGCAATTTTATTTCATAATGGAAATACCCGCCACATGATTTTTCGACGGTGTTCCATCAGTTTTTTTAAACAAAAAACAAATAATAATCATAATAATAACAATATTATTAGTTGATATAAAATTGGAAATATTCACACAGATTGGACCTGCTTCTTCGGTAACTTGACGATGAAACTCGGAGACGAATTAAATCAAGGAACTCACTACGATTCTGTCTGCATTAGATGCGTTTGCGAAGTTCCGCCTTTGCCAACCTGCCAACGTCTCCCTGACAACGAATGTGACGTTACCGTTCACCCTAAATTTGACAGTATTTCTAAATAAAATATAGAAAAAGACGTCGTGTAGTCATGAGAACAAATGGATTGAAAATCGATCTCATAGAAAATATACCAACACACGCTGTACATTTGCGATTATGCTGCGAATGAGTATTATTGAAAAAAAAGAAACCTCTCCAATGAAGTCACTTTTCATACAGGGTGACCTTTATTAGAAAAAAAAATCGATAAGATTTAAAATTTGCGGAATATTCGACTGATTGTGAGTCGTTTGAAACAGGCCATCCTGTATGTGTGTGATATACCTATAGTTTATCTTTATATTATCTTATAGAACTTTATCTACCTTTATTTTTGTAACTGCACAATTACAATTGCCAATAAATAATTTCAAACAGTAAAATGTGCCTGACATCAGTAACGTGTTATATCGAGTGGTGGGAAGTAGCAAAATAGATCAAAAAAAACAATTAGGTATATCCACTATCTGCGTCCTGAAGAAAAAACAAAACTTGTCCTGATTTGTTTCTGTGATTCGGACTTTCTTTTTAGTTATTGATTTCTTTTTTGTTCACGTAGACAACCGTCGATTGAATATTGTTATCCAGCACTTCGATTTAATCGCATTTTATGCATCGTAAAATATAATTGTTCCGTTTTGTTTCCACGTAAAGTTTTACCCCACTTTGCAAAAAAAATTGAATTCCATATTTTCCCCACTCCTGAAAGTTGATATTCTTCATGTTACGTTATATCTATGACTTAATACGTTGGTGTGGAAACATTCGAGAATAAAAATTCGCATGTTACACATCTATTGCATTTCACTATAAAAATATAAAATTTGATAGTCGATAATGACCCTTCAAAAAAACATTAAAACTATGATCCACTTGATTTATATATTTCGAATGCTGATCTGTGCCATCTCTGCAAGTTCCGGTCAGTATGATTTGTTTATTTTTATGTGTAACATTGAAATTGTGAAGACATTATTCAAGTTGAGGCTACCACGTATAGAAGCCTTGTGAATTTTCATCAGACCCGGAATAAAATCGTTACCTAAAAAATGTGAAACTAGTGTTAAATAACGTTGGACGAAAAAAAAAGGATCAGCCGTAAAAGACGCCTGTTCCGAGCTAAGTTTTCATAGCGAAAATGCTTTTTCTTCATCTCCAGCCGAAAGTACGGTCTTCCCGGCCGTATTTTGCTCCGGGAACAGCGGCTTTTGCGGCCTGCTCGAAATAACGCACGCTGTAATTAGCTACGCTATTTTATTAATTAATTATTGAGCGTACTTTCGGCTGAGGATGAAGAAAAATAGTATACGAGACGCGGCCAGAAAATTGGATGCCCTGGCGTACGTGATATGAAGCCTCCGCTTCGCCTCGTACTTTTGTATCACATACGCCAGGAAATCCAACTTTCTGGCCTTGGGTCGTAATATACTATTTGAAAGTGCAGCTCGTGTGGTATATAACGCGTTATCCCAGCGAATTGTCTGAAATAAATTAGCGATGTTTATTCATATGTTTTTCAATGAATAAACCAGTATAGATATTCTTCGACATGATTTTGTTCAGATATTTTACATATCGAACACCATTAACGGTCATCACTGATGAAAAATCAGGCCGCAAATACATAATAAAGATAAACAACATCTCATACTGTGAAGTTTGTGCAGATCGTCCCCACTTCGGATGCTTCATTTGAATATTTCCTTTCCTGAAATATAACTCTCTTCGAGTTACGTATATATGAGTTGATCTGTTGGTTTCGGAACATTCGTGACTCGAAGATCACTCGAGAGACGTCTTTCTACATCTGAATTATACCAACAGTTTCATTATGATCGTTAAAAAACACGTTGACACGATAAGTTACTTGGTTTACATAAGTTCAATCCTAGTTTGTGCAATCTCTGCAGATCAAGGTAAGTTAAGCTGGTCATATTACTTGAATTTCCATCTACCAAAATTGTACAGCTCTAGAAAATTTCGTGAATAACGAATAACTGTACCGAGTTTTGAGTGATTATGTGTAAATAAAAAGCGATAAAAGCGAGGACGTTTACAAGATAAATTCTAAATTGATAATCTTAAATTTTTCATATAGCTGCAGTAGTTTATTTTTTGTTTTCCTTGAATAGAAGTCTGCGATAAATCAAAGTGCAAAGGAGCAATAAAATACTTGGATGATTTGGGATGCGTTCCCACTTACGGTCCTGACGACAATTGTTGTCCAATAAAATACAATTGTGATCATCTCAAGGGAAGAGCCATTGACAAATGTTACTACAAAGGCCACGTTTACGAAATTGGCGAGAGTCTTAAACCAGGTGATGCCAAACCGTGCGATATAGGATGCCATTGTAACGCAGGATGGAACGGTACAGCGTCAGTAAATTGATATACATTTCGATATTATAAGAAATTAAATCATATTCCTTCATGCGAAACTATGAGAAGATTTTTTGTTTTCACAGCGCTCACTTTTCCTGCGCCATAGTCGATTGTTTCAATAGACCAGAACCTGGTTGTTACCTCGAAGAAAATCATGATCAATGCTGCCCAGGACCAAAAGTGTGCCGTGAGTCGATTTAATTTGAAATTAATTCATTTAATCGGGAGTTGAAAAAGTATTCAAATAAAGGCTGCCATTTAGCCAAAAAATTACAATCACTCACGTTATATTTTGATGAACAGCACGCTGCAGAGGTGATCAATTCGATTTATAAGCAATATGACCAAAAATTCACTAGAAATTTGCTGATTCGGAGTCAATTATTTGATCATATACCTCGTCTGATAAAGTGCCGCGCTGTTTAACAAGTTTCATTTACTTGCAGCCGCTACTAAAGAAAATTTGGCAAAGTGCGAAGTCGACGGAAAAACTTACTTACAGGGACAACGATTCACGCCGGCATCAGACCCGACAAAATCCTGCATTTGTTCTGAAGGATACAAAGGTTCGTGAAAAAGATTGTCAGTTATCAGTTGATAAATTAAAAATCATTCGCGATATTCCAGGTGCAAATGTGGCGCCGTTTTGTAGAGATCCACAGCCCTTCAATTGCGATACAGAACTCCATCAATCCACTGATATTTATGAAAACTGCGTTCCAACATTTTACAACAGCCAAAATCCGGCCACCGAGTGTAATTACGCATCCAGATGCCGTGAGTGAAATAAAAATTTTCAATTTGTGTGGTGCAGATCATCATAACTTCATTTCCCAAAATTTTTGATCCACTGCGGTCCTGATTGTTTTCTCTTTAATTTCAGAAAACGAAAGAGACAGGGTTATACCTGGAAATGGAACTAGATCTTCGGCTGAGTCAGACCCAAGTAAATATCATGTCAACATGCTGACGATTACAATCTTTAATTCATAATTTCGTAGGTGATACCTGCTCTCTGGGGAAGCTGAAGATGAACATTGGAGACGAATTGAACCAAGGAACATGGTGGAGTTCCGTCTGCGTTAGATGCATTTGCGAAGTACCACCTTACCCAACTTGTAAACATCTCCCTGACGATGAATGTGACATCACTGTTCACGACGAATTTCAATAATTTTCCATAATCATAATCAACACCTATACGCTGCGTGGTCATTTTATAACAAATATAACCCGCAATAAATAAATGAATCAATCTTGTAACTGTAAATCATTGTAGATAAATATCCACGAACAATGAAATTAGCCTTATTTTTGACCATCCTCCGTTGTACAATTTTTGTTATGATAAAATTTAAATTAAAAAAATCAACATCGACAAAGGTCAATATGAGAGCCGTTCTTCTTTCTTTTCTGTTTCCCATGGTCAGTTACATAATAAGCAAGTCCTAATTGCTCGAGATGATATTATCTGATATCCATATAACCATATAACTGGTTTCTATGTATTCCAACCTCGACGAATGAAAATACTAATTGTACACATCTACTGTTGAGTATTGAAATGAGTCAATGAAAGTCACCTTGAAAAAGTTGAAAATAATTTTTTTTAACGAATTTAACACGTCGTAAATTTCAGCCTAAGGCATAAGTATGTAATCACTCATTAAACCGAGGAAAATAATAAATGAACTTGAGATTCGAACGAACTAAAGAAATATAATAGCTCCAAAAACAAGACCGCAAACGAATTTTGTATGTTGGTACTTTAGGCAAATAAATAATAAGGACTCCATCAGAAAAATAACACGTGCACGGGCAATATTTATACTAGGACTTTTTTTCAAGTTATGAAGCGGTAAAGATTTTCTCCGGCTTGATTTGTTCGAACGTTCTAACGATCTCGTCTTATACGGTAGCCAACTGAAATGATAATTTTGCGATTCTAAAGCAATACCCCACTTCGAAGAAAACTGAATAATGCGTATTCCCCACTTCTAGAAGATAATACTGGTCCTGCCGTTACATACGTAGGGACGTTAGTTTTGAAACATTCTCACATCAAAATTCACACTTAAAACATCTATTCACATTCGGAGTAAACAAATAGTTCACATACACTCTAACATCATGATATATCTACTTATTTTATTTATTCCCAATGCTAATTTGTGCGATCTCTGCGGATCCAGGTTGGTGGAATTAGGAATTGTCAAGTTTTCGTTCATCCAAATTACCTATAACAGTCATAGAAAATGTTCAAACTATCATATGAATCTTGTCATTGTATAATTATTTCAGCACTGCACAATATTAACGTTCATATTGAGGCGGTGAAACCAGTCTATTAATTATGAAAAAAATACAAGGAACCTAGTGAAACAAAAAGAATAAGAATAACACACCGATAATAATCTGCAGACAGTGAACTTTGAATCTCAAATGATGTTCTAAATTCAAAGTTCACTGCACGATGATTATAAGACAAAAACAACGTAAAGATCAAAATATCACGAGTTTATCTATGGCTCTATAATTATATGATATGACGTATTTTGTAATTGACAATGAGGGAACGATAAGCTTTAAATTGCTGTAGAGAAGAATTTTTTTTTTTATTGGATAATTTCTTTCTTATATCAAATCCTTTCTATACCTTTCTATGATTATCTTTCGATAATATTGAGATTGACATTTATTTTTTCGTAGATGTAGCATGCGATAAATCGAAGTGCAGCGGAACGATAGCATACTTGGATGAGATGGGATGCGTTCCCACTTACGGCCCTGATGACAATTGTTGTCCAATAAAATACAATTGTGATCATCTCAAGGGAAGAGCGATCGACAAATGTTACTACAGAGGCCACGTTTACGAAATTGGAGAAGGGCTCAGAGCTGAAGATGCTAGACCATGTGATATCAATTGTTATTGTACATCAGGTTATAATAACAGACCGTGAGTATTCATTCTGAATTTTAATGCTATTAAAAAATCGCAAGTTATTAATATATTTCGAAAAAACTATAGTGAGAATTATTATCTTACAGTGCTAAATTTAATTGCGCCATAGTTGATTGTTTCTTCGGACCTGTAACACCTGGTTGTTAGCGTAAGGCTAGTCTCACCGAATGCTGTCCAGGACCAGAAGTGTGCCGTGAGTATAAGAAAACATGATTTAACAAAAACTTTCAATCAATTCTGATAAAGTATTCGAAAATAAAACAACGAACTTTTCTTTATAATGCCGGCGAATATAAAATGTACCATTTCCACATATTTGCAGCCGAGACTGAATCGGATCGAGCGAAGTGCGAAGTCGATGGAAAAATTTATCTAGACGGAGAACGATTCACGCCGGCGTCGAACCCAACTAAATCCTGCATCTGTTCTGAAGGATACAAAGGTTGATTGAAACGGCTGTTGATTGTCGTTTATCAATTAAAAATCATTTGTTATTTCAGGTGAGAATATAGAGCCATTTTGTAAGGATCCAGAACCCTCAAATTGCAATACAGAACTCCGTCATGGTACTGACCTTTACGAAAACTGCGTTCCAACGTTCTACAGTTCTCAGAATCCAGCTACAGATTGTAGCGTCGCTAGCAGATGCCGTAAGTATAATGGAGAACTTTTCATTCTATATGAGAATCGACGAGCCTAAATTCCCAAATTCTTTCGGGTTATCTTTTCCCTTTATTTTCAGAAAACGAAAAAGACGAGGTTGTGCCGGGAAATGAAATCAAATCTTCGGCCGAATCGGACCCAAGTAAATATCATACCAATGATTCTTTTGTCAGCATGCTTCGATTGATATAGTAATTAACATACAATTATAACTTTTACGATTTTTTAGGCGATGCCTGCACTTTTGGTGAATTGAAGATGAACATTGGAGACGAACTGAACCAAGCTACAGACTACAGTTCTGTCTGTGTGAAATGCGTTTGCGAAGTTCCGCCTGTGCCAACCTGCCAACGTCTCCCTGACGAGGAATGCGACGTTACACGTCACCCTGTATTTGGCAATTGAAATAAATCATAGTGAAGAAACATCATATATTTAAGAAGATAGTCGGACAGTCGGATAGTCTAATAGAAGATATACCAACATATAATTCAGGGACGTCAGCGCAGTCGGTGTCAATTTTTAACAATTTTCGAAACGATCTGGTGGAATGATAAAATCGATACAACTACGGTTTTTATACAGATAGATGATGATTTTCAATCAACCTTAGAGTTTCTACACTTACAAACACCAATTTTGTATCGGCAATAAAAAGACATGCGATAAGAAAATTAACTCTTCTCTACTTGGATTTATTGTACCTGTTTTTTCCCTATACTACTTCCTTTTCTGTATATATGTACAGATAATTGTGTTTTTCATTTTAAATTCTATCAGGGTATTTTCAATCCAACTATTATTCCTTTGTAAGAATCTACCAGTTTGAATCGTGATTTTGTGAATAATAGTGGTAATTAACCACAGCTTGTAATAGTATAATGGCGATTGTTCTGAGGGAGAAAGTGACATAATTCTGCTCATCCGGATCATTGCAATTATTTAACATGCGAACCCACTGGATAAATATTCATACAGGTCTCTATATTGAGCTAACAAGATACTTAATCAAACACACACTATTTATCCATCGAATTTTTTTTCTTTTTCTTTATCTAAAGATTATTTCTATAGCCGATTAATAACCAGTTATAACTGCAATGACAAGAAGCGAATATGAGATGAAAAAAAATGTGAGAAACCAAAATAAAAACAAATACCAAGTCTCCACCTCCTCCTGGAGATGAGTCAAATACTTTTATCTCGACTCTGTGCAAAAAATCAACAAAATTCTAGATATGACTTTTCCTATTGGCTTTATCGAGGGCTTTAAATAACACGAAATATGATACTTTTGATCATTCTTTCATCAAGATCATAACGTGCTGGATTAATATACACATACCGGACCAAATATGGCTAGTCGAAAATATTTTGAAACTATTATCCATTTTTTATATCTTTGTACGATTTTCGGAAACATTTCTACCGATCAAGGTCCGTATTACATCATAGATTGTGTATTAACTGCTAATAATCAAAATCTTACTCGTCGAATTTGATTTTATGGAAAAAATGTCTGTGACGAACTTTTATATAAACTGCTGATATAATCTTGTTCATGTTAAACTGATGACCACGGAATATTGTGAACCTTGCGATGAACAGATAAAATTAATGAGCACCATCGAATGTCTTTTATTCGGTCTTTTTGTTTCGAACGTTTAAATTTGATGAGAATTATATAACAGTAGATACAGTTCTTTTTAACGGGCAACCGTAATCCATAGTATGATTACTTCTATCTGCAAAATTAAGACGTCATTAGAAATAGATTGCAATTAAAGCTTTTTTCGAAAAATTCAAAATTCTCGATCTGCTCCAGCAGGCTGTGATAAATCAAAGTGCAAAGGGCCAATCCGCGTTTACGAGGATTTGGGATGCATTCCAACTTATGGACCTGATGACAACTGCTGCCCGATAAAATACAGTTGTGAAAATTACAAGGAAAGGCCAAAGGATAAATGTTTCTTCAAAGGCCAAGTATACCGGAGTGGAGAAAAACTTGAAATGGGATTTCCTGGACCGTGTAATTTTGGATGCAAATGTTTCAAACCATACGACGACGAAAAAGCGTTTGTAAAAGATATTGATATAAAACGATTATAGAATCACAGATAATTATTGAGAATCCACACTGTTAGCAGTCTTCGGTTTCAAATAATTAACACTAGCTATCCGCTTCAAAAATGCATCAGCGAAACATCGCCTCATGATTTAAATAAGTGATCACGTTACAGCGCCACGTTCAAATGCCCTGGATATTGTTGTGAAATGGAATTAGAGGAGAGCGAAGGGTGTTATTTGAAACATGCACACGGGCAATGTTGTGCAGAACCTTACGTGTGTAGTAAGTGAATGAGATACGATTGATCTGTTCAATGACTACAAATATCCTTTATCCACAGTAAAAGACGAGCCCAATTTAGCAAAATGTGAAATCGACGGAAAAACTTACTATGATGGACAACGATTCACGCTGGCATCGGACCCGAAAAAAATCTGCATCTGTTCAGAGGGATACAACGGTTTGTGAAAAAATGAAAAAACAAAAACTGTCGCGTCGACGACGAAAGAGTGTGACTTGATATATTCATGTTTTTTTTGTCTTCTCAGGTGAAAATGCGGAGTCATTTTGTAAAGATCCAGCTGAAGTCCACCCCTGTCACATAGAATTTTACAATTCAAATGAACTTCGTGGAAATTGTGCGCCATTATTTGAGGGCTCACAAGATCTGACTACAGAGTGCCCCAAGTTGGGCTTCAGATGCCGTAAGTTCATTGCAACGTTAGGTCAATTTCTTTCATCAATATTCTGCTTCTCGCCAAAGAGATAACGAAATCATTCTAATATCATTACAGAAAAAAGTCATGACGAAGTTGTCGTTGCACAGAATGCAACCGAAACTGCGTTAGGTGCGGCTTATTCTGATCCAGGTAAATGGACAAAAAAATTTATTGTCCTGTATGCAACATACATTTTTTGAGAAGATTGTGTTTGTTCGATCACGAATCTGTCGATACTTACAGATTTCACGTGCCTATTCGGAAATTTGACTATGAAACTTGGGGAGGAATTGAATCGAGAAAGTCACGGTATTCCTCGTTGTATTAGATGCGTCTGCGAAGTACCACCTTTCCCAACTTGTAAACGACTTCGTGACGATGAATGTGACATCACTGTTCACGACGAATTTCAATAATTTTCCATAATCATAATCAACACGTGTACGCTATGTGGTAATTTTATAACAAATATAACCCGCAATAAATAAATGAATCAATCTTGTAACTGTAAATCATTGTAGATACATATCCACGAACAATGAAATTAGCCTCATTTCTGACCATCCACCGTTGTACAATTTTTGTTATAATAAAATTTAGATTAAAAAAATCAACATCGACAAAGGTCGATATGAGAGCCGTTGTTCTTTCTTTTCCGTTTCCTATGGTCAGTTACATAATAAGCAAGTCCTAATTGCTCGAGATGATATTATCTGATATCCATATAACCATATAACTGGTTTCTATATATTCCAACCTCGACGAATGAAAATACTAATTGTGCACATCTGCTGTTGAGTATTGAAATAAGTCAATGAATGTCACCTTGAAAAAGTCGAGGATAATTTTTTTAAAGAATTTATCGTGTCGTAAATCTAAGCCTCAGGCATGTAATTACTCATTATACCGAAGAAAATAATAAATGAACTTGAGAGTTGAACAAACTAAAGAAATATAATTGATAATATATTCAAAAACATTCCGACTGCAAACGAATTTTGCATGTTAGTACTTTAGGCAAATGAGTAATATGGACTCTATCAGAAAAATCACACGTGCACGGGCGATATACCCTAGGGCTTTTTTTTAAGTTATGAAGCGGTAAAGATTTTCTTCGGCTTGATTTGTTCGAACGTTCTAACGATCTCGTGTTATACGATAGCCAACCAAAATGATAATTTTGCGATTCTAAAGCAATACCCCACTTCGAAGAAAACTGAATAATGCGTATTCCCCACTTCTGAAAGATGATACTGGTCCTGCACTTACATACGTATATATGGCTTGAGACGTTAGTTTTGAAACATTCTCATATCAAAATTTACACTCGAAACATCTATTCACATTCAGTGTAGACGAATAGTTCACATACACTCTAACATCATGATATACTTATTTTATTTATTCCCAATGCTAATTTGTGCGATCTCTGCGGATCCAGGTTGGTGTAATAAGTAATTGTCAAGTTTTCGTTCATCCAAATTACCTACAGTCGTAGAAAATGTTCAAACTATCATAAGATATATGAATCTTGTTATTGTATAGTCATTTCGGCACTGTACAAATATTATTGTTCATATTAAAAACGTGAAACCAGTTCACTAATTATGAAAAAAGTACAAGGAACCGAGTGAAACAAAAAGAATAAGAATAACACACCGATAATAATCTGCAATGAACTTTGAATCTCGAACGATATTCTAAATTCTAAGTTTACTGCACGATGATTATAAGAGCAACAACAACGTAAAGATCAAAACATCACGAGTTTATCTATAGCTATATAATTATGTAATATGATGTATTTCGTAATGAGGGAACGATAAGCTTTGAATTGCTGCAGAGAATAATTTCTGTTTTTAATAGATAATTTCATTCTCGTATCAAATCCTCTCTGTACCTTTCTATAAATACTTTTTCTATAATATTGAGATTGACACTTTTTCTTCGTAGACGTAGCCTGTGATAAATCAAAGTGCAAAGGAGTGATAAGATACTTGGATGATTTGGGATGCGTTCCCACTTACGGTCCTGACGACAATTGTTGTCCAATAAAATACAATTGTGATCATCTCAAGGGAAGAGCTATTGACAAATGTTACTACAAAGGCCACATTTATGAAATTGGAGAAGGGCTCAGACCTGAAGATGCTCGACCATGTGATAAGAGTTGTTTTTGTTCACCGGGTTATCAGAACAGACCGTGGGTATTTTGTTATAAATTTTCATGTTGTCAGAGAATCGGAAGTTATTAATATATTTCAATACAACCATAATAAGAATTATTATTTTACAGCGCTAAATTTACCTGCGCCATAGTTGATTGTTTCGCCAGACCAGGACCTGGTTGTTATCTTAAGGCTAATCACACTCAATGCTGTCCAGGACGACAAGTGTGCCGTGAGTATAGGAAAAAATGATCTGTAAAAACTTTTAATCAACTCTGATAAAGTATTTGAAAATAGAACAACGAACTTTCCTTTATAATGCCGGCGAATATAAAATATACCATTTCTATTATTTTGCAGCCGCGACTGAACCGGATCTAGCGAAGTGCGAAGTCGATGGAAAAACTTATCTAGACGGGCAACGATTCACGCCGGCGTCGGACCCAACAAAATCCTGCATCTGTTCTGAAGGATACAAAGGTTGATTGAAACGGCTGTTGATTGTCGTTTATCAATTAAAAATCATTTGTTATTTCAGGTGAGAATATAGCGCCATTTTGTAAGGATCCAGAACCCTCAAATTGCAATACAGAACTCCGTCATGGTACTGACCTTTACGAAAACTGCATTCCGACGTTCTACGGTTCTCAGAATCCGGCTACAGATTGTAACTACGCTTCGAGATGCCGTAAGTACAATGGAGAACTTTTCATTCTATACATGAGAATCGACGAGCCTAAATCCCTAAATTCTTTCGGTTTATCTTTTCCCTTTATTTTCAGAAAACGATGGAGACAGGGTTGTGCCCGGAAATGGAACTAGATCTTCGGCCGAATCGGACCCAAGTAAATATCATACCAATGATTCTTTTGTCCGTATACTCCGATTCATATAGTAACTAGCATACAATTGTAATTTTTATAATTTCTCAGGCAATACCTGCAGTTTTGGTCGTACGACGATGAACATTGGAGACGAACTGAACCAAGCTACATACTACGATTCTGTCTGTATGAAATGCGTTTGTGAAGTTCCGCCTGTGCCAACCTGCCAACGTCTCCCTGACGACGAATGCGACGTTACCGTTCACCCTAAATTTGACCATTTTAAATAAATCATAGTGAAGAAACATCATATATTTACGAAGATAGTCAATTTTTGACGATTTTCGAAACGATCTGGTGGAATAATAAAACCGATACAACTACGGTTTTTATACAGATAGATAATGATTTCCAATTAACCATAAAGTTTCCACACTGATAAACATCAATTTTGTATCGGCAATAAAAAGACATGCGATATAAAAATTGTACCTGTTTTCCCCCTATACTACTTCCTTTTCTGTATATATGTACAGATAATTGTGTTTTTCATTTCGAATTCTATTGGGGTATTTCCAATCCAACTATTATTCCTTTGTAAGAATCTACCAGTTTGAATCGTGATTTTGTAAATAATAGTAGTAATTAACCACAGCTTGTAATAGTATAATGGCGATTGTTCTGAGTGAGACAGTGACATAATTCTGCTCGTCGCGTTAGTGCGATTATATAACATGCGAACCCACGGAATAAATATTCATAGTAGGTTTTTATATTGAGCTAACAAGATACTTAATCAAACACACACTATTTGTACATCGAATTTTTGTTCTTTTTCTTTATTTGAAGATTATTTCTATAGCCGATTAATAACCAATTATAGCTGCAAGGACGGAAAGCAAATAGAATAAAACAAAAACTGTGAGAAGCCAGAATAAAAAATAAATACCAATTTCCCACCTCCTCCTGAAGATGAGTCAAATACTTTTATCCCTACTCTGCGCTAAAAATCAAAAAAATTATAGACATGAGTTTTCCTATAGGCTTTATCGAGGCCTTTATATAACACGAAATATAATAGTTTCGATCATTCTTTCATCAAGATCATAACGTGCTAGGCCCCATACCGGACCAAATATGGCGGGTCAAAAATATTTTGAAACTATCTTCCATTTTTTATATATTTGTACGATTTTCGGAAACATTTCTACCGATCAAGGTCCGTATTATACCATAGCTTATGTACTAACAGCTAATAATCAATATCTTACTTGTCGAATTTGATTTTATGGAAAAATATTCGTGACGAACTTTTATCCAAACTGATGTTATAATCTTTTTTATTTTAAACTGATGAGTACGGAATATTCTGAACCTTCCGATGAACAGACGAAATTAATGAGCACCATCGAATGTCTTTTATTCGGTCTTTTTGTTTCGAACGTTTAAATTTGATTAGAATTACATAACAGTAGATACAGTTCTTTTTAACGGGCAACCGTAATCCATAGTATGATTACTTCTATCTGCAAAATTAAGACGTCATTAGAAATACATTGCAATAAAAGCTTTTTTCGAAAAATTCAAAATTCTCAATCTGCTCCAGCAGGCTGTGATAAATCAAAGTGCAAAGGGCCGATCCGTATTTACGAGGATTTGGGATGCATTCCAACTTATGGACCTGATGACAACTGCTGTCCGATAAAATACAATTGTGACCAGTACAAGGGAAGGTCAAAGGATAAATGTTTCTTCAAAGGCCAAGAATACCCGATTGGAAAAAAACTTGAAAATGGATTTCCTGGACCGTGTAATTTTGAATGCAAATGTTCCAAACCATATGACGACAAACCGTTCGTAAAAAATTTTGATATGAAATGATTATAGAATCACAGATTATTATTGAGAAACCACACTGTCATCAGTCTTCGGTTTCATAAAATTATCACTAGCTATCCGCGTCCAAAATGCACTAATCTTCATTACAGCGAAAAATCGCCTTATCATTTAAATAAGTGATTACGTTACAGCGCCATGTTCATTTGCCCAGGAACTGATTGTGCACTTATAGCCGATAGCGAAGAGTGTTATTCAAAATTTTCACACCGGCAATGTTGTCCAGGACCTTACGTGTGTAGTAAGTGAATGAGATACGATTGATCTGTTCAATGACTAAAAATATCCTTTATCCACAGTAAAAGACGAGCCCAATTTAGCAAAATGTGAAATTGACGGAAAAACTTACTATGATGGACAGCGATTCACACTGGCATCAGACCCGAAAAAAATCTGCATCTGTTCAGAGGGATACAACGGTTTGTGAAAAAATGAAAAAACAAAAACTGTCGCGTCGACGACGAAAGAGTGTGACTTGATATATTCATGTTTTTTTTTTGCTTTCTCAGGTGAAAATGTGGAGTCATTTTGTAAAGATCCAGCTGAAGTCTACCCGTGTAACACAGAATTTCACAGTCTAAATCAAGTTTATGAAAATTGTTCGCCAATATTTCATAGCTCACAAGATTTGACTGCAGAATGCAACCATGGCTTCAGATGCCGTAAGTTCATTGCAACATCAGACCGATTTCTTTTATCAAAATTCTACTTCCCGCCAAAGAGATAACAACATAATTCCAATATCATTACAGAAAACAGTCATGACGAAGTTGTCGTTGCACAGAATGCAACTGAAACTGCGTCAGGTGCGGCTCATTCTGATCCAGGTAAATGGACAAAAAACTGCCATTTAAATTTTTCAAGAAGATTGTGTTTGTTCGGTAACCAATCTGTTAATACTTACAGATCTCACGTGCCTATTCGGAAATTTGACTATGAAACTCGGAGAGGAATTGAATCAAGGAACTCACTACAATTCTGCCTGCGTTAGATGCGTCTGCGAAGTACCACCTTTCCCAACGTGTCAACGACTTCGTGACGATGAATGCAACGTTAATGCTTAGGCTCAATTCAACAACGACCCATCGCTGATCCATATCATGGTTTAGTTGTGAAAATCAATGTAAGAATACCGAGAGCAGAGAAAGATCATAAAATTGAAAATCAAATAAAAATTCAAACTTCGATAATAATAAATACGAACTTTGATGATAAATAAATCTCGGTGTTGTCGTCTTTGTGATTACGTAATAAATGATGATATCCTATCGCTGAATATCCTATTCCATAAAAAAAGGCGATTAAGTAGCAACAACGCCGGTTCAAATCTCTGCAGCTGTGCATATTATGAGTATCGCTAATACTTCGATTATAAAAAATGACAATTAATAAATTATAGATGACATAACATACTAAGGCTGCCTTTTCAATCCTCACGCTCCCGTATATAGTTCTTAGACAAACCTTTTTCGAAATAATATACACATAGCGACAGGGTCATTTAAAAATTGCGTCCTGCACTAGAAAAACTTCACCCCTACCACACGCAAATTACTGTAGCTCTATAAAATAAGTGACGATCCGACATCTTGGTCAGATTCGACTCGTAATTATTTCAGGCACTGGACTCAAAATGACGTTCCAAAAACATCTTAAGACTCTATTCATTACCGTTTTATATTTATGCTCCACGTTCGAGAGCATCTCCGCAGATCAAGGTCAGTGTACTGATTCTAACTTTACAAAGGTCAAGAAAAAAGATTGAAAGAAAAACTTGAATTACTCAGGAACCCAAGACAGGATATTCGTCAGTTTTTTTCTTTCATTCTTGAAATGATAAATTTCATTGACCCTAACAAAGATGCAGAATTGTGAAACTGGTTCTTTTATGTACACAGGTTTCTCTCGAGATATTACGTAATTTTTTATTGAGTTTTATTTGTCTCTTCTTTTTTTTCGGTTAAATTAATAAGTATGCAAATATATCATGATCAGATTACTCGATAGTCTTCTTTGTCATGAATTACAATATCAATCTTGATTCGAGAGTTCGATTTCAAAATCATCCAAAATTTGACTGGATTCGACTCGAACTGCAACGGGGATGGTCTATTAAGAAACTTTCTCTGGAATATTCAAAACCTGATTATTTTAAGTTGGAATATTTAATATTTCTAACAGACTGCGATAAATCAAAGTGCCAAGGACCTATTAGATACTACGAGGATCTGCAATGCACCCCGATTTATGGGCCTGATGATAATTGCTGTCCAATTAAATACAATTGTGACCAGTACAAGGGAAGGCCGAAGGATAAATGTTTCATGAAGGGTCACGAATACGCTATCGGCGAAACTTTAAAACCAGAACATGCCAGACCATGCGACCAGGGTTGTTTTTGTTCCGAAGGACCAACCGAAGGCGAAGCGTTAGTACAGAATATTTTCACCCATTGACCGTGACTGATCACATAAATATCGATCGTATACGATTAAAACATCTCAAAATACTATTTACTAATTCCATTTGTATTCTAGCGCCAAATTTATTTGCGCTATAGTCGATTGTTTCGAGGTACCACAACCTGGGTGTTATCTGAAACATTCTCACGATAAATGTTGTGGAGGACCGTCCGTGTGTCGTGAGTAATTATTAAAAAAAAAAGAAAAAAAAGAAAAGCACAATCATCAACTACAAAAAACAATGACGAAAAATATGCGTTTATTTCACAGCCGAAACGGGGATGGATTTACCAAAATGTGTTGTCGATGGAACAACGTACTTGGATGGGCAATTCTTCACTCCGATGTCAGACCCAAAAAAGACGTGCATATGTGCCGAGGGATACACAGGTTTGATGAAAATCACCGGCCATAACTGTTATCAGAAATTATCGATTCATTCATCGACAGATGTTAAAACCTGATGTGAATATCGATTGTTCCAGGTGAAAATATCGAGCCATTTTGCAAAAATTTTGTGGATGCTTACCCTTGCAACGTAGAACTCCGTCATTCAAATGATATTTATAGTAACTGTGCACCAGTATTTCATCACGACCAAAATCCAGCTACCGATTGCAATCGCGATTCCAGATGCCGTGAGTAGAGCACAATATAATCAAAGCGCATATTTTTTTATACAAAGATTATTAACTATCACAACTTTTCGCTCCTTCTCGTTATAGAAAATAGCAGAGATGTTGTTGTCGTGATTCAAAATTCAACAAGCTCTGCAGCAGCCGAATCTAAACCGGACACAGGTAAATACTTTCAAATTAACCCCGTGCTTGTAAAAATTTCTAAAGGTAATTGCAATCGATGTGTGAATTTATTGATCCTTACAGATTCCATGTGCGTTTTTGGAGATATGACAATGAGAATCGGAGATCAATTGAATCAAGGAACACACTATGATTCAGTTTGCGTCAAATGCGTATGCGAAGTCCCACCGTATCCAACTTGCAAACGACAACCTGACAGCGAATGTGATATCACTGTTCACGATGATTTCAGCGGTTTAACTAAGTAAAGGAATTCACTCATTGAACTGCCATACATCAGTTGTCAGCGAAACGAATATTAGTAAAAATCTAATTGTAAATAAAAAACTTTGGCAAATTATGTTGATATACCTGTTTTTTATTCAGTTCATTTTTTTAATGTTAATAGTAAAATAATAACAAATGTATAGACAATTCTTGCCGGTTTTTTATACAAAACTTCAGATCCTGTTGAAGAATTTTTCAAAATCTATATACCCAAACGATACTATTTGCTGTCAATATGGGTATATCATATCGACTTTTGAACTTTCTTGACATTTTAGTTGAAAACTTTCGAAAAATATGCTAAATACAGTGCAGCTAATCGATTACGCGAAAACATCACTCCAATAGAAATATTCCCTACTTTATTGTATCGATGAAATCAAGTCGCGTATTATGGGTTTCCCCGCAATAAAGCAGCATTTCCTCTTTTCAAAGTAATGATAATTCTTCAAAGTTTCGCTAGAAATAGTGGGGATGGTTCTATCCCCGAAGCAACCTTACAACGCAAATCGACTGTACCTACGAATATCCCTCCTTCTCTCCAATAAAATTGATAGAAACTTTATAAAAGAGACGGTTAACAATTCACATCACATAACGTGTTTGGCCGTTATCAAAAAAGACTCAGCAATCTCGCGCGCAGAATACTTCAATCAAACAGGATTTTGAGTATTCGAATTCGCAATGACAATTCTGAAACATTTTCGAAGTAGCATTTTTTTTTTTTACCTATTCTCGATATTCGCTGTGATATCTGCAGATCAAGGTTAGTGATTTATTATTGAACTGAGCCTTTGAATTTCGAGGTGAACTTTGTTTTTATCATACGATCTTCAATCGAAGTCAAAAATGGAAGGAGTTTTAAAATTCCTGGACTTCACGACATTAATCGTACCTCGCTGAGCGTGGAAAATAACAAGTAATCAACTGTCAATGAATATGATAATCCACTTGTCATATGAATACAGCATTGTGAAATATTGTCCAAATATTCGGAAATGGATAACGAATTGCCGATTACCGAATTTGGGTCACCCTTTTTAGTTTTTTTACAAACGTTGCAATAATATTTTACGATTACAAATGATTGTAAGGACATAAAAGAAGGCGTAACAACGTGTATGAAACAACCAACTTTATACAAAATTATACAACCGCGATGTCTCATTTGACCCGTGACAATCATAGTATTTGTAAGCTGATAAGCAATTGAAAAAATAAAAAATTCTATGTAAAATTAAATATTTCAAAGGAAAATAATTGATGAGCGCTGAATTAGAGATATAATCTCTCGATAAATAATATTATATAATATTGGGATATTAATAAATCAGTGATATTCTAATATAGCGTTCAAAAAACTGGTTTTTCTAGATTTTGAGTTCATGTTGAAACACCACTTCGACGTACAACTTTTTAATTATGATCATTATTCAGTCGTAAGAGGAACCGTTATCCAGAATTAGCTGCGGCCATCGACCGGACAAAATTTTAGCTATACTCATTTTTTCTAAATAATTAGTGTCTGATCGATGTATGATTATTTATGTATTCATAATGGTCGATTGACTAGCTAGTCACTAGTCAGTATAAGAGCAAACCATTAGCTGAAAGATCTGAACAACAAAATAAACGACCTTCGATATCTCCATTCAAATTAGACCGGCGAATGAATGAGGCTTCAAAGGCTGCCTTCGAAGCATTCGAATCCTGATTGTTCTGAACTTTTGTTGTTATTCTCATTAAATTGTTTCAGGCTGTGATAAATCAAAATGCAAAGGGCCAATTAGATATTACGAGGATTTGGAGTGCACCCCAATTTATGGGCCAGATGACAATTGTTGTGCAATAAAATACAATTGTGATCAATACAAGGGAAGGTCAAAAGATAAATGTTACTATAAGGGCGATGAATACGCTATCGGTGAAAATCTGAAAGATGAACATTCCAAAAGTTGCGATTCTGGGTGCGTCTGTTCAGAAGGATATGCAGAAGGCATACCGTAAGTAGAAAAATTCAGTACAAGAAACAACTGTGAATATTCGTCATCATATTCGTCGTATACATCATCAGTTCTCAATGTATAACTTTACGTTATTTAATAGGGCCCGATTCACATGCCCCGTAAAGGATGAGTTCCAAATACGGCAACCTGGGTGTTACCTTAAAGCTGATTTCGAAAATTGTTGTTCAGGTCCCCAGATCATATGCCGTGAGTTTATTGCATGCAAAAAACATTCTTTCATTGATGCGGTACAGTTGTGAAGAACAAAAAATTTTCTACGTTTGAACAACGAGAATAACTACGATTCTTTCACAGCTGAAAAGGACAAAGATTTAGCAACATGTGAAGTCGATGGAAAAACGTACCATGATGGGGAAAGATTCTACCCAGGGCCAGATCCAACTTTATCTTGCATCTGTTCCGAGGGATACACCGGTGTGTAAAAAATCATGTTCCATCATTTGTTACAAAAGAACAAAAGAAACTGTTTTTGTTTCCTGGTTTCGGGTACAAGTAACAAAATTTCATTCTTTCTAATGTTTCAGGTCAAAATGTGGCACCATTTTGCAGAACTGTTGTAGGGGCTTGGTCTTGCAACATAGAATTTCATCATCCTGATAATATTTATGACAACTGTCCGCCAACATATTATTCCGAACAAAATCCGGCCACCGAATGCAGCCTTGGCTTCAGATGTCGTGAGTTTAGATAAGCTACGCCTTTTAGTCAAAACTTCGAACCGTTATTTGATAATGATACAATGTTTCATTTCGTAATTACAGAAAATGCTCGGGACAAAATCATCGCTGTAAAAAATTCTAGTGTAGCCGCAGCTGATTTGGGTCCAGGTGAATATGAGTATACTTATGATGAAGGACATCTTCGAAAAACATCCCCGATTTTACATTTGTAGATTGTACCAATCGTTTTCAAATTGGCATATTAATGTATTCACAGATATGACGTGCGTTTTTGGAGGATTAACGCTGAAAATTGGAGAGGAGTTGAACCAGGGAACACACTACGACTCAGTCTGCATGAAATGCGTCTGTGAAGTACCGCCTACGCTTACCTGCAAGCGGCCCCCTGACAGCGAATGTGACGTCTCAATTCCCCCGAACTTTGACGATTCTGATAAGTAATTGAATTGATAATTACCAGTTATGTTGTTGTTGATGTTACTGTTGTTGAAAAAATAGTTGGCAGAATTGAAATTGTAATCATAAAAGCAATAATAAATATTCTTCAACAAAGAGCAACACATCTCGCACCAGACAATTATTTTTGTCATTATGATGGTAAGGTTCTGCATCTGCGACAAGGCAATATTTGTTTCATCATTGTTGGTAATTTTGATAATCGCTTGGACAAAATTGATCCCTAGACTCGAGTGCGTCAAAGACAACCTATTCTTCGAAAAACTGAACATTTATGAGTTGGATGAAAAGACCTTGAAATTTTGTTTGTTTCTATATTCAATAAAAAAACTCAACTTATGGACATAACAATACTATATTTAATATTCACAATCGTTTATGCGCAGCCTAATTAATCGAGAAATTTTTTAATCAAGTGCCATATACTGTAGATACATTAACTTGATACTCTGTTCTCAACTGAAAAAATATTCTGATCTTAAAACATTCTTTAAATCGAAGTCGCCTTGCTTTGGAAGTTGCTTCAAAAGCCTGTTCACTTTTCTTTTGCTGAGCTCCGTCACAGATCCATCTTGAACAATTTCACTGAAGGTATGGAAACAGGCTTTTAGTATTTTGACCACACTTGCAAAAATTCTACATCATTATCAGAGCATGCAACATAATCCGATACCAACCTTTCTACGTAACCGAACGTCTTCACCAGGAATTCAGAAAGGTTCTCTAAAATTGGTTCAGAGTGAAGAGCTACAAATTGCTCACGACATATCTGCAATGAAAAAATATTGCTTTTTGAAACAAAAATAAAAGATAGATCGAACAAATGTATTTCCTTGTTATCACAAACTTTTTCCATAAAGTATGACTCAAAATTATAAATACTTGTGCATACTTTGTTCATTGCGGGAACGGTACAAGCGTGGGTCCAAAAACAGTCATGTACAGATACGAAGGTGATCCCTTCGTGTTCACAATGAAGGCCTGTTAACATCATATGACTAGAATCTAACGAGTGTATAAAATTTGGAGGAAAAGCATTCTTTTGTTTCATCACATTCGGTTTTCTGTAACACAATTGAAAGCCTTGTTAATTATCGGTAGCTGTTATATAGCACAATCGAGCTATCGACTTTTTCAACGTACTCAATGTTCGGCTTCTTTGGAACAGCGTAGTTGACATTTAGACCATGTGTAAGTTTATTGTAGGGTTGTACTATGTGAAGACCGAGAGGGGTGACCCATTCTATATTTTTGCCGCAGGTGGAAGAGATAACACGAGCAGATTCCGTTAGCCAGTCTTGGATTGATCTCGTGCTCGTGAACATTTCTCTCAGACTATGAAAAGTTTGGTTAGCTAAATAGTGGCTAGCTGCCCACAAATGTTCATCCGGGAAATCAAGTTCTGTAAAATATCGTTAAGGTGATAATACTCAATTATGTCAAAAGCAGTCAAAAGTATAGGTAAAAAAAAAAACCTTTTAATTGTTTGGCTATTTGTAGCCTAGCACCAAATCGTGTTACGCCATAAACAGTGGTCATAACAGTTTGCTTAATAACTTTTCTCTTGATTACTCCTTCTAAAACCTGAGCTATCTGCACCCCTTCACTGGCATGAATTCGCCTCTGTTCTTCTACCTGAAATTATTCAATATAGGCAAGAAATATACATAAACTTAGAAAGTTGTGAATTCGTAAGTACAGTTGGAAAATTGTTTTTACCAGCGTCACGATAGAACTATAGACGTCTTGGGGCTTTTCCGATGAGGAAAGATTGACACTTTCTGCACCTTGTCGATCTCTACCTAGTGCAGCATAGTGTTGTAGTCCATTACAGCTGCCATCTTGATGGACAGGAAACCGACTGATATACTCTGCTGGATTTGGTGACTTTAACGCCTTAGCAATCTCAAAACAAACTGCCAAAGTCTGCCAAGGCTCCTCTGATTCTTGCCACCATTTTTCACCCTTAGTAATAAATCAAACAATTATCCACGGATTTAGAAGACACGGAATTCTACTTTCGAGAAAATTGTATGAAATTCTAACAAACTTACACTCAGGGGATTTTCTGCACTGTCCAAAACCTGTGGAAGCAGCTCGTTGGCGTACCTTAGACGCTCGGTGTTTGATTCTCTCTTTCTAAGTCCCGTCAAATTTATGAGATGAATTTTGAGCCAGTCGAAACCATCTGGCCCCAGAGGTTGCCCTTTTGCAAACACCATTAGTGAGCGTGCAAGATCTGAACCAAGATGATTAACGTGTGGAGGAATCGGATAAACTCGACCTCTGAAGTCAATGTTATGTGGTAACCAAAACACCTCGTCTTTATACTGCCAGAAAATGAATAAACCAGATGATAAAATTTTCATCTGCACGAATCAGTATACTTGTTGGAATGCTCAACTTACATGATTGGCCAAAGATAATCTGTACAAAGTGTCACACCATAACGAGTACATATCTGCTCTCTTTCTTTTCTCTATCAGCCTGGCTTTAACAGCAAGTTTTCTCTCCTCAGCTAATAAGTCCACATCTATCATTGGAAGTGGTGCAGTTGTCGGAGGTTCTGGTATGTCTAGATTCTTAGATCCTCCGTCTTGAAATACCTAGCGGGGCAACAAACTCTCAATAACTGGATTCTACGGAATAACAATGAACACTTACCTTGACAGCTATATTGAGAACTGGAATATTTATTTTCCATGGTACACTAGACAGTTGGTTCAGACTATCGAAAACTGGGTATAACTGGCCTTGTGGTATCTGTTTTAATGATTGCCACTGTTGTGCCTAGATTTAAAAAAAAATTATAAGTACGAGATGCAAGATGCAATAAATTGAATTAAAAATTGGGTGAGGCAAGTGAGTGCAGATTACTTACAGAATCAGAGGAAACTCTCACAACTTTTGAATCCGTTAGTAAGTAACCGCCATTTTTAATAGAGTACCAAGGTGAAGGTGGACCA
Organism: Athalia cordata; assembly: GCA_963932425.1. Taxonomy (NCBI): domain Eukaryota; kingdom Metazoa; phylum Arthropoda; class Insecta; order Hymenoptera; family Athaliidae; genus Athalia; species Athalia cordata. The sequence continues at coordinate 27,582,954 of OZ010626.1, read as the reverse complement.
ATTAAAGGTAACATAGATGTTTCAAAGCTCAATGTTTCGAGCTGGGCATCTCTGTATAACTTCCATAGAATAGGATGTGGTTTTATCTATGAAATCAGGCTTGGAATATAACAGATGATACCAATATTAAAAAAAAAGACCTTGATAATATGCTTACTTCTTGTGTAACTCGATGATCATTATTTCTGAAGACTGCATAAAACGCCGGCAAATATCTTGGAGTTGTGCTGTTCGCCTTTATACAATTGATGTCAATCTTAATATCCCGTAGAATGATGTTATATAAAAATCTGCCCACGCTCGCTAATACAGGGAGTGGCCAGGACACCGTTTCGAGGTCTGCTGTTGCACCTTCGTGCATTTTTTCGTGAAGTAAGTTTAGCCATGCAGTGCGAGCATTCGTTCCATTGAATCCATTTGCATAACGTCTACAGTACTCATTGTATATACTTTCTATTTTGCTGCGCACACTATTGCGATGCTTCATTTCCATCTGGATTAAAAGTAATTTCGATTTCGTACATTACCCTACGTTTGCGTTGAAAGTTTTTCAATGTTATGATAGTTTGAAAAATGTTACCCGATATTTGTAAAAAATATTTCTCCCAAGTTGTGCAATGAGACTGTGGAGCCCAGGGCTGAAAGTCTCAGAACCAGATGCACGATGTATAACTTCGTCCAGTATAACATCTACATAAACACTTGTGTCGAGAACAGTTAAATAAGGATATAAATTCATCGTTCTCTTCAAATGGTATCCATTCGTATTCTGAGACTGGTAAACATTCAATTCCCTTTGAAAAGCTTCCGTTATTACCGTTCTCCACATTTTTTCAGTCTCTACAATTTTTTCTCTCTGTTTAAAAATGGTACACACGTTACGCAACTATATTTACTATAAATAATGTGTTCGAATCATATTTCATATTTTTTAAACTCACACATAGTAGTGCGTACGATGAAAGTTTTGGAGGCACTGCAACACTTTTTACAGTGACACTACCATTCTTTTCCAATTGCATCTGATCCGCGGCCTTCTTCATCAATTCCGAAATGGTTACAACATCTTTAGCAGCCTCAATAGATTGCCCGATGGTACCTGTTATTTTCTTCAGGAGATGGTTACTATATGAGGTATCTGGCCGAGTGTAATTCACCTTAAAATCCGGAACTAACACCCGTATTCCTCGATCTGTCATTTCTCTCTGATCTTGTGTAAAAACGGATTTGTCTAATACATCGTTCAAACTTATACCACGTGAAGTCATATCTGACAGGACAGATTCCAGAAATTCTAAAATTCAATGTATCGATGCATCAGATTATTTGGTAACATTTTGAAACCTTTCAGCTTGTCAAATTTTCATTGTTATTTCCAATCACATAAATACTTAGTTTGAAATCTGATTGAATTACCCTTGTGACGTTGGAAATCTTTCTTGCGACTAACAACCTCAAACACAGCAGCGTAAGTTTGGGGATTAGGTTGGAGCGAATCCTCGACTATCATCTGCAATAATAGCTTAACCTTTTCCAAATTTCCGTGTGAAGCGTAGCCTTGTACGACGCAGTTGTATATGGCAATATCAGTGATACTGCATTGTTCTTTGAGGCGTTTAGCTCGACTTCTATAATACTGCAAAGTGTTGAATGCTTGTGAAATCATCCCACTGGAGATGCACACCGATAAATAAGAGTGCAGGTTCTCATGAAGTAAATTTTGTTTTGTAGTCTGCAGATGTTCTTCGTCTAGGGCTTTGATTTCCTCATCCGTTTGTTTTACCTTCAACTTTTTTTTCGCCTTTCTATAGACCAATAAATCACAAGAGTAATAAACACAAAGTGTTGATTGACGTGTTAACTGAATGTTAATGTTACTTAAAATCTTGGCAATTTTATATTGGTACCCACTTTTTAGATTTCTGACTCTCAGGATGCCCCACTGAAATTAAATCGTCCTCATCCATATCTTCCTCAGGGTAATTATGCAACGTATTCAAAATAGAAGTATTTTTAATTAAAGTTGTTGGATCAGTAGGCTCAAAAGCCATCAAGTTCTCTTCGAATAACTCTTCGTTCTCCAGTAATATGTCTTTTTGGTCTAACTTCATAGACATCGATGGTGCCATTGAATTCAACTCGTCCTACAGCAGGAAAATAGATATTTGAACTATAGGTCTCTAACAGAAGCCTAAAGTATACCACACATTGGTTCAGTCTTACCTGTGGATAAAGAATTTCAGAAGCCGATGTGGCAGTTTTCTTTGGACTCTGCTCGGTCTTATTACTCGATATTTTTTGATCGGGTAATTTATTGATGTTTTTAATTTTATGCAGTTGATCTAAGCTAATGTCTGGTTTGTTAGCCAAATTGGAGACACCAGTTGCATTGAGCTTTTTAATTACGGCTTTTGTATCAGTTGTTGATTCCGCAGATACTGAAACCAGATTGTTTGGCTATGAGTACTGACAGCAAAGAAATAAACAGGAGTAATGTAAAAATTCACAGAAAATGCACCTTCTAACAGTTCTGCATATTTCCTAATCTTGTGCTTGACTTTTTTCAGAGCTGCCGCATCCAAACAAGCCATTTCCGTGCTAGTAGTTTGATGGCGTACAGTGCCATGGCTATAATCTAATAGAATAAATTTATCACAGATGATCAGCAAAATCAGAGTGCAACGAATTTTAGTAAACACAAGAAGCATGGCCATTCTATCTTTGTCATAGTCAACGTGTGTTAATTTGAGGATCTTAGGCATCAACAGGGATTCTTCTGTCTGGGAACTCCAGTGTATGCATGAATGAAACTTGAACCAAAAAATCACGTATTATAATGGTGAAAATACATACTTACAATTAATCGGCTGAAGATGATAGAAGTTGCAAAACGAACAAATTTGGTGACTGTGTTGAAGGTTAACTTGAACTGTCGTGAATTGTGTATTTCGGACAGGCAACTTGTACCGTCTGAAAAGCCTGTACATTGCACCGGTAATGATATCACTTGTTTGTTTTAAGAATCACAACTTTTATTATAGTTGTTCATTATCACAAAATAAACTGAGAACAAACACGTGAAGCAGCCATCTTGAGCCGTGAATTTTTCTTCTACCCACAGTCCCACAAATTTCAAAAGACAGGGACAGAGACCTCTAGGCACCACTCAACTTGGTATAGTTCAGTAGAGATCAGTGAGTTCAGTGCAAATCACAGATGAGCATTGTTCGTGTCTTTAATTTCATCATAAATAAATAAATATGGTGGTGCATAGGACACGAGAAGAGGAGTAAAAACATTTTAAACGTCGTCTGTAGATAAAAGTATGGAGGTGGGACTGGGTAGGACACTTTTGGCTGGAGATCCACGCTTAATTGATCATATAGTTGGAGAAGTGAAATCTCAAGGCATCTTTGATCAGTTCCGCAAGGAGTGCATCGCAGATGTTGATACGAAGGTTTGTTTATTGTTAATAGAATCTATGATAGAAGAATGATCATCGTATTGTTCAATAAGTCCGCCACTCACTGCCCCAAATTGCACAACTCTGTGGATGTTTATTCCCAACCGTTAGCAATTCACTCTCAACACTGTTCATCCGATATTCAACTGCGGACCAACATATCTTTTGCCCGCTGTGCTTCACATTGAAAACATCTTGCATGGTATCCAGTCGGTAGTTTCTGTATATTATTCTCCCATGGTATGTGTAGTTCCACGGTGCATTCTTATGCTGCTGAATCTTTCTTTGTTTATATAATAAACTCGCCTGCAAACCATTCCGTGTTCCACAGAAGAGATGGGACGATTCCTTTATTATTTGAATAATACATGTTGATGACATCTTTTGCAGCCGGCATATCAGAACTTGCGAACTCGAGTGGAGAGCTCTGTCAATACGTTTCTTGGCAAGCAAATATGGAAACCTGATATGAACAAGAATCAGTTACGTGAAAATTTGCGTAAGCATATACACGACGCAGCTTACTTAGATGCTGGGGTAGAGCGTATCGTTGATCAAGTTGTTCATCCAAAAGTCTATTCAGTTTTTATGCCACAAATTGAGGATGTTGTTTATAAATTTCTTGGAATGGAACGACCAAAAAATAAGGACCGAAATGGAGCAAAATGTCTAAAAGATCTACTGCCTAAAGATTTAGACCCAGTTTCGCCGGAATCGGATAAAAACAGCTTGAAAGATGACTCTTTGGAATCTGTGGATTCGGATCTGGGTGTGAATGTTGGGATGAATAGTCGTTCGCTATCAAAAGATACAAGCACAGTTGAAACAAAATCTGAAAATACTGAAAACATGAAAGATAAGTCACTGAATGATAATAACTCTGCAAACAAACATTCGGAAAGTCTAGAAAACCAATTAGAATGTAATTCAAAAAATTCTAGTAGAAATATCTCAGCATCAAACTTGAATATTTCTTCAAAATCTGATGAAAAAACTGAGGAAGAAGAAGAGGACAGTCCAGTGTTCGAACCTATAGACATTATGAATTTCAATGAATCTAATGATTCGCATTTATCAGGCATTTCTGAACTGACGAGTCACAGATCAAGGAGCCCCGATTTCATAAATGACTTTTCAAGAGACAATCTAGACTTTAGTAATCATGACTCTCAGCTGAGTAAGGCTTCATCGGATTCTCGATTGTCAATTGTAACTGATTTTGGTTTATCGAATCACGCGCCTACACCCATGTCTGAAACTTTGAAGGATGATAGTAATAAAGGAAAATTCAGCGATACTTCAGATCCCAAAGGTAGCAAAGACAATTTCAAAGCGATACGAGATATTGAATCCAACAAAGCTAACGTCAAAGAGTCAAAGAATCCGTTTGAAACTATTCGTGGTAAAGACAACCAGAGTCATGAGTCAAAAGATTCCAAAGATTTGAAAAGCGTTAAAGGTACTCCGGATTCGACGGAAGGGGGAACAAAAAATAAAAATGATAGTAAAGATTCTAAAGATACTTGCAAAGAAAATGATTCTTCTAAAACTAAGTCTAGTAAAGAAAAGAGCGATGTTAAAGAGTCTAAGAGTTACAAGGACCGAGATAAAGATCACAAAAGAAGACAAAGTGGACACAGCAATAGTTCTAAGCATGATAAAAGTGATAAATATTCCAGAGACAAATACAAGGATAAGTCTGAAAAAAGTCGCGATAGCTATGAGAAAGGTAAAGAACATCAAGAGAAATCTAAAGAAGCTGATAAGACTAGAGAGGATAAGAAGGATCCAGATAAAAAAGATAGTGTTGCCAAAGATCTGAAGGATATTTACAAAGAGAAGATCCGCGAGCTGCGGGAAAAGAAAGAGCTAACCGAGAAGGAAAAATCTGCAAAAGATCCAAAAGAAGCTAAGCCCACTAAGGAATCTAGAGATAAAAAGGATTCTTCAAAAGATCGCAAGGATTCCAAGAGTTCTTCATCAAAAGGTTCTGGTCGCTCTGATGAAAAGTTGAATTCTAAAAGTGACGGTAAATCATCCAGTAAAGGATTTGAATCCAAAGATTCTAAACACGACATCAAAGATAAAGGAAAGCGAGATGATAAACGACAATCAAAGGACGCTAAGGATAGCCGAAATAAAAGTCATAGTAGTGCAAAAACTGACACTACTGAAAAAAATGATAAGTCCGAGAGTAAGAAAGATCCTCAATCTAGAGAGCCGGGTGATCGAACCGAGCGCTCCGATGCAAAGCGTGATGTAAAATCAGAATCGCAGAAGTCAGAGGTTAAAAAAGATTCAAAAACAGAATCTCAGAATAAAGATTACGAAAAAATTGACAAACTAGAGTCTAAGAAGGATACCAAAATTGATTCTCAGGGTAAGGAACGGAAGAAAAAAGATGAAAAAAAAACTAAAGTCAAAGACGACCATTCTAGCTTGAGGAAAAATCCGAATGATCGACGGTCTACTGACAGAGACGGCTCGAATGGTTCCAATGGCAAGAGTTCACAGAAAAGCAGTTCTAGTTCAATAGCTAATGCAAGTAAAACAGGCTCTACTACTTTGAATAAGGAATCAAGTGGAACTAGTAACTCGAGCAGTGAAACCTCTGATAATATGGACATTTCACCATCTGACGAGATAAAATTACCACTCGAATCAGAGTACAAGGATAATGACAGTGGAAATAAGGGTGAACATTTGTCAATAAAAACAGCAGATGAAAATGAAAGTGAAGCTGAATATTTTGTAGAATCCGATTTGTTGCCTAAGAGAGTGGATTTAGGGCAAAACGAATTGAGTTTGCCATTGAAAAAACGTCCATTACAATCAGATGTCGCTGCACCGGACCCAAGTGACTTCAAAGTCAAGAAGCCTAAGTTTGCAAAGAATTTTCAAGAAGCTAAGAGATTGATGAAAATCAGAAAGAAGCTAGAAAAACAAAGACTGAAAGAATACGAAGCGGCTAAAATGAAATTTCAAATGGCTAATCATGTTAATGATTCCAATAAATCTGGTCCAGTGTCAATGGTTGTAAAAGAGCAAACTGTCCCTACACTCCCAGATGAAGAAAGAGTTCAGATAATTGAGGTTACAGATGACGAATATGAAGAACCATACCCAGATCTGTCAATGAAAGAAATGAATATCAGCTTAAACCAACAATCTATTGTTAGCTTGGAAAATCCGCTGGTATTGAATAATTCACTGGAAAAATTAGAAAATGTTTTAGAAAAGCAGTCGAGCCTGTCAGTAATGGAACAATCCATCAGACAGGGGCTCGAGGATATGATTTCTGACAAAAAACTGTTAGAGTCAGAATCTTCTGTAAAAGACACTGACGATTCGATTGCAAAGGCAACACCTGCACAAAGTGAAGTAGACGATGGTGGAAAGTTACCTACACCTGATACAATGACAAATAATCTCAAACGGTCTGATTATAACGTAAATAATCCAATTCCTTCCCCACATGAGAAAAAGACCAACATGGAAAGAGAGTCCTCAAAGAATTTGAATTCTCAAGAAAAAGAGCTAAGAAAAGTAGAGCCATTGAAAATTTGCAAAGAAAAAGAAAGCAATCCGGGATCTAAAACGTTGAGTGGATCAGTAACATCACAATGCATCAAAAAACATCCAACAAATGAGATCTCCCCATTGCCAGTAGACGATAATGACAATTGTCTATATTTTGAAGCCGATAATGAAAGGGCAGAGAAGTTTTCGAAGTTTTTAGAGTCTCTGGAACTCGAGGGAGACGAGGATGAATCACACCCTCAAAATTTTTCATCAGAATCCCTTGAAAGAATTTTGGAAAGTCTTGGAGGTCGAATAGTTTCAGCTTTGCCTAAAACAATGGCACCGCCAATGGCAAAACGTAAACACTCTACCAGTCCTTTGACTGATATTTTGCTTAACAATTCATACAATAATAATAATCGTCACAAAGCAAAAGAGTCATCGCCAGAAGAAGAATTAAATACAAGCAAAAAACGGAGAATGGGTCGTCCTAAGAAACAACAAGCCATAGCCAACGTTTGTGCTATTCCAAGTCTACCTAACGGAGATAATTTCGTGATGCCCCTAAGCCCAGAAAGCGACGTATCAGCGAGCAGTGAAAAAACTTCCCTACATCTTCCAAAGGAAGAAAAAAGGTAAGATTCAGTCTATCAATTATTTGATTAAGAATAAATATTCTTTCTTACCGCTATCCAAAGACGACTAACTCAATTTCTGAATGAAAAGTTTTATTTGATTTCTAACCGCCATCAAAGATAAGTAACATGATATTGTAACTGATTTTAGGTCTGCTACTATGTCCAAGCATTACTGTTTTAAACTCTTCGTTAGAAACAACACTTGGAGAAATCTTATGAATGGCAAAAAATCAGGAATAAGCATATGCTTGCCCTAGGTCTTTTACAAATATTAACTGTCAATGTCTATCATATTCTTCACACCCACTTACTTATGTGTCTGTAAAAAAACATATCAAGCAAAATACTTTAACTAGCTTCAGTAATTGAAAAGAACTTACTTTGATTGGATGATTGCAGCCGGCAGAGAAGCAGTCAGCGTTACTCAAGCGATGACCTTTATAAGCCTAGGCCTTTTTTCTCCAGTTCTTCCAGGCGAAGTAGAAGGTCCAATCAAGCATAGCATTCTCATAAAACACTGAGTTTTAGATATCATGTAAGACTCTAAGAAAGAGTACAAAATTGAACGCCACACATTTGCTTCTTATTCAATGCAAAGCTCATTGACAGCGCCTATCAAGCAGCATAATCCATTACACTCCTTACTCATTTTCCACTACATCACTCGTATATTTGTTATAATTCCTTCATCATTTTACTTATTTTTTTCAAATAACATTTTGTACTCTCTCTCACTTCATATTACCGAGACTGAAAAGAGTTGATGGCTCTCAACGATAAATACAATAATGTTTCAGTAGCTGCATAATTTTTATGCGATTCTTGTATACGGACCCAATTGAAGTATAAGAAAGAAAATGAGTTCAATCATATCAGATCATTATTTTTCAGACAATTCTTAGTACTCAAAGCTCTTTTCAGAATCAATAGAAACATTAATAGTATCTGAGTTTAAAATACGACAGACTTGATACTCCTATAATATTATAATGAAATACTTTGTAAATAACTAATGTATGTAGTCAAATATTGTAAATTATGTATAAATTATTGTAAAGACAAAAGACAACCTAATGGTGTAGTAATTTACTGCTATTGATAGTCCCAGCGTTAATCATCATTTTACATGTATACTGTATGAATATTCGATTGTTGTTCGTTTACATTATTGAAGCAACAATGCCAAATCGATCAATTACAAATTCTATTCCCCTTGTCCTGACTCTCCAGAATAGTAATCAAGTTCATTCCACAATTTCTCGAATCATTCAAAAATCCTGTCGCATCATTTCATCGCTTGTAAAAGGAAAGTAGTTGAATCACATTTTCTTTCAGCATCTATGAAGGCGTATAAGCACCAAGGTCAAATTATTTCAATGTTAATCAATCCATTGTTTTCAAACGCCAAATCAGAATTTAATAGCTTAATGCACTACATACACATAAATGTTGTAATGCCTAAGTATAACAAATAAAAAAAAAAAAATTGTTTAATATCCCTTCTCCGTACTTTTGATTCATGTTTTAGAATCTCACGCCTACTAATAAAATGAAATATAGTATCGTATTAGTTAATATTAGAACCATCTCAAACGTTGCCAACTACAGTGTAATTTCAAAATAATAGTTTTCATGTAAAAGTCAGCGTCACGATGACGCATTAAGATTCATCCATAGCGCAACAGTATTTGTTGCAACTGCAAATTCACGCTAGCTGACTCAGGAAAGAAAATAGGTATTAACATTGTAATGACCATGCTTGCTTCATCTGATTCTGGAGAGAAAAATAATAGAAAAAAAAGTTACACTACGTAAAAATTACCACTTCCTGTTTTGTGCTACCGGTGGTACGTACAGTGATTATATAATACCACAAGTACACACCAAAGTACGATGCGACTGATAGTTGAATTTATAATTACCGGTAAATATCCTAGGATAGGCAGCAGCCATAGTATACAGTTAGATAAACATTGATATTATATATAGGTACACATAACTATACTTAATATGTACGCCAATAATAAATGTGATTTATATATCTACATTGTACGTAATAGAATTAAAATGGATTGAATAAATAAAGAAAGTATCGTTTACATAACAATCAATGCTTAGGTGCTGTTACTGCTGCTGCTGCTGCAAGTCAATATTGACGAATGACAAACAATATCTGCGGATTTCAACAATCTATTTTGTAAGTGTGTGGAGAAGATCAACAAACTGGAAGAGTCATATACGACGAATATTTCGTGAATCCTTTTAAAATGTAAAAACAAAATATTGATCGCTCGCGACTGGGATTTGAAAATCGCTACAATGTGGAAAATTGTAAAAATTGTAATTTGTTTCGTGGGAATCAATGACGAAGAATCCTTATGTGTTATCAAAATCTCTAGTTCTCCAAACAATATAAAAATTGCCAATAACATCAACAACAGCGTAGAAATGGTTAAAAAAAATGAACGAGCCCAAAATAACGCGATTCAAAATTGAAGAATCTACCTATTAAATGCAACTATAAAGTTCAATTCATAGCTATCGTATAATTATGTACTTTTATACCCATGCGAGTATAAGTTTCATTTATGGCATTGCATAATCAAAGCGATCTCCCAAGTAGTGTAGTATTTTCTTTCGAAGGTCATCTGGTATGTTTGTGGTTTTAGCCAGTTGGATGTTGATACTTTTTAAATAATTTCGTAATGCAATGCAGTACCAAAATCGGACTCGCTAAGGGTACCACATTGTTTTTCATCTCAGCTGCGTATTTTATTAAAATGATGGGATTCTGGAGATAAACAAACTCTGAAATTCGTACAAAATTCCATGGAGCTCGGGGATTACTGATGAACAGGAAAGGAAAGCAGTCCCTCTTATTTTTATTCTTCTTTGTAGGTAGAATTATTAACGATGCATTTCTATAAATAGATTTTAAACAAGAATACAACTACGTATGATTTCAATTGACTCGACGTACATCTTTGTTAGTTCAGTAGATTATTTTTTATTTGTTACTTAAGCAGCACGAACAAAGTTAATCATTGTTAGATTAACATCGTCGCTATTGTTACAATTTCCATTGTTTTATCAAAGTATAAATATCATTTAACTAACAATGTAAACAAAACACGATTCAAATAGTTCGCGGGACTTGCATGGCCGTCTGGATGCTAAACACGAAAACAAAATATCTTCACTCCAGTTTGCAGGCCTGGCGTTTGTTGCAAGTTGCACAAATTCACGCAACTGAAAATCCCCGACCACGTGGTGTGATTGAAAATGATCTAAATGTTCTAACGACACATGCGCGGGACAACGACGCAGTCTAACCTAGGTAAATTTTTTTCTGATATTCTAATTTTCAAATGGTATTATCTTAATGAAATGCGAAAGGGTCAAAGTCTCTGGGTGTTCGTAGGGGTTTGATTCAATGTTAATTAACCATTGTGACCCAGTCGGATTGGCGTCATTTTTTAACTGACTCGTAAATCGAACGATATCAAACGGAGGTATCCGTTCTTTTAACCGGACGGTGGGGATAGTGGTAGCTGTTGGTGATTCTCGCTGCTGAAAAGAAAAGGCCTATATCCTTTTTTCACTCCTACCATCATCATCTCATTTCAACACGGCTAACGTAAGCGACCACATGGTTACATGTGCTGGTCGCTGCCGGATTCGTTTGTAATTTGTATAAATATTAATCATAAATTGTAATCGTTAACGAACCACAATTATAAAGTTTAGTTATAAACGGCGTTTGAAAACTGGATATATTCAACCCAAGAAGACGGGTCTCTTGGCTCTGACTGCGTTTTCGCATACATATTTTATATTATAATAGTGAGGGGGTGGGGGGAAATAAGAGAAGAGAGAAGCAGAAGTGTATTTTCAAGCTTCAAGAAACCAAGCGAAGACAAGGACCATCGAATCATAAAAAAAAAGTTATAACCTTACACACAGTTTCGTTAAACTGCTGATATTTCTTACAGCAAACAACGGCGACGTAACATAGATTTTTTCACAATCTTTTTGGAAAAATGAACATCGATGAGTACGAAAGTTTGCCAACTGGTTCAGTGGCCGTCCACATGACAGCAGGTGCTATTGCCGGCGTTATGGAACATTGCATAATGTATCCCTTGGACAGTGTCAAGGTAATTGGAAAAAATCAAACCCCTTCTCTTTAAATTCATAGAACCTACTGTAAGACACAATTTCCTCGTCAACAACTTAACCCTAAATTTACTACGTTTACAACTTTCCCTCCTACCTAGATTATGTCACATGATATCTTACAACGAGGCATTTGTGTTTTCTTTTTATAATTTCACCATCAAACGTAGTCATATAACTACTAGGTGTGCTCTCAATTCAGATAGTTTCTATACACCGTTGTATAATATCAGATCACCGGGGGACAACAGAACGGCAAACTAATCCAGTGTCTCAATAATCCAACGTGTACTTGACGACATTCTTTTTCTTTCTCCCAGTTGATGACAAGAGTTTCATCGTTCATCAGAAAACAAACATTGGGCCTTGTTAACATTACTATCGATTGCTCTTGCTATATTACCAGAACTCACATATCTAAGAAACAAGACTAAGTTTCATTATTACACGGGATGGATTCATACATTTTGTTGTAACCTGTTCCTTTAAGTTAATACTATCGAAAATAGTAAATCCATATAGTAGTTATACTTAACCCCAATTGGCAACCGACGTCTACCGGTTGTCTTCAGCTGATAATCAATGTCTGTTGAGATGACATGTAGTTAGTTACCTTGGCATCTGATTATCGTTGTTCTAGGGTCATAACGACTGAAAATACAGTTTTGATTGAGCTAATTTTATCCCCAAAATCAATCTGCTTTGCATGATACAAGCCTACCAGGTTATGTCTAGGTGAAACATTAGATCTTACTGATTAGGAGAAGCTATTTACTTATAAAAGTACAAGTACACCCATTCTTGCATGTAATGTCAAAATTATTTGATTTTTTCTATGGAAAGCATTGGCAATCAAACGGAATTTCATAAAACAATTAAGTTGTCACACAGAATCATGTGATACCTCACAAAATAACAATCATCAGATTTTTTTCATAATTGCATGAAGCTTAGTACCAAGTAGATCCAGGGTTTATGAAATTGTTCTAACTTGCTTAAAAGTACAGAATAAAATCCAATTGTTCGCAATTGCATGGAACCAGGTGATTGCTTTTTGCACCTTTAAATTATAAAATTATAGCCTTGCAATCTATTATATAATTGAATACATATTATACCACCTTATTCAGGTAGTATCAGTCAGAGTAATAAATGAAGAATACGACGAACTACAGTAGCTAGAAGCAGACGTAAGAGATTTTGAGTCCTTAATTTATCTTCTCCCACCAGCGAATTGGGAACCCCAACCATTACAGTTTCTCCCCTCTTCTTTCCGATCATTCTTCCATCCTTTTCTTACTTCAAGATAGTGTTTTGCCCAGTAATGTAAATGTTTAAAAGTAATATGATACTAGGTCAAGTTCAATTGTCTGTCGGTTAGTCAGTTGGCAACTTGATAATTGAATGTTTTGGCGGATAAAAATTATAATTTTATTTCAGATTTTAATGCAACGATCTTTTTTCTTCTTATGAAAACTCCAACCCGCCAAAATGGGCTATACTCGGTGCAGTCCGACATGTTACATAACATGCTCAGCTATCTTACTTCTTACCAGTCTACGGGTCCAGTCTATTTCTGTCCTTTTTTCATTCACTAATGGATTGATGGCTGAATGACTTTTATTGTGTATTATTAACTGTTGAAAACTATAACTATTATTTGCTATTATTTTAGAATAACAAAATGTTAAAAAAAAAACAACTGTGGCAGGAGAAAATTTATCAACCACATTCAGAGTATGATAACAGCCCGTTGAATAATAACAGGTTTTACAACTCATTACAAAAAATTATATTTCAAGAATCACTATCTCCTTTTATATCTGTTGATATGTTCTATTTTTAATTGTATATTCTTCATAATTCATTTCTATTCAATGTTTGTTCTACAACTTTTTAGGTAGACCCACTAACAGACTATTCCTTTAAAATGCAAGAGCTGGATTTTAACTTGTTACAAAAAAGAATGTGATGAACAAGAATTGAATTTCTGAGCTAAAGACCCAAAATCAAAGATACATGTCACATGGTTGCACAACACAAAATCATGTTAGACACAGAATATGGCCGTAACGCTTACAGTTTAATGTTTGACTTTCTTCGTTATTAAAAGCTGTTGACCTCTGTGATAACAATATCTCAAAAGGATGCCTATGACATAATTGAGATTTTTGTTCCCCACTTTTGGCCAGATATTTCTTTAATTCAATGATTTTTACTGAAATCTTTTAGACATTCTTTGGCATCAATGCGCTTAATTTATACCTATGTGTGCGAGCCAAAGTGGAGAAGTCACTCAGACTACATATGCGTGTTAGAAACTTGTTTTTGCATGATACTTAGAAACTATATTTGTGTGAAATTGAACTGGTTACTTATAATCACTGGCACATTTAACAGCAATGATCATAGATTCAATTATAAGCTGTTTTTGTGCAGATCAATTTACACAGAACTGATCAATGTATGCCCAGTGTCCATACATGACGAGTAAAGGAGAAATTTTATCCATCTCACATTTTGATTCAGACGGAACGGAAAATAACATCATCAAATTTTACCTGAATCTGAAACAAGCCGATAAATATTATGCTTACTGCATTTGATGATAGGGGTTGTCTGCCTCAGAGATGAACATTTTGCTATTATTCTATCTTTCCTCCTCAGACGAGAATGCAAGCTCTGACGCCTGGCCCAGGTGGAGGTGGAGGAGTGGGTGCCGTCCTCAGCAGAATGGTTAAACAGGAAGGCTTTCGTAGACCGATACGAGGCATAGGTGCAGTCGTCATTGGAGCAGGACCTGCGCATGCACTTTATTTTTCATGTTACGAATGGCTGAAAGATCATATGATAAGTCCGAGATCATATCCACAATTCAATCACCTTGTTTATGGAGCCGCAGGATGCGTATCAACCGTCCTCCATGATGGAGTCATGAATCCAGCGGAAGGTATGTAGTTGACATACAGTAGAAAGAAATTTAATGATCAAATGAAGGAACGAACATGAAATGCAATAATGAAAATATCGATGATTGTTACAGTGGTAAAACAACGATTGCAAATGTACAACTCACCCCACAGAAATGTATTGGAATGCTTACGGCACGTTTATAAAACTGAGGGTATAACGGCATTCTATAGAAGTTACACAACACAGTTAGCAATGAACGTACCTTTCCAGAGCCTCCATTTCATTGCTTATGAATTTGCACAGTCTTGGACCAATCCGGACCACGTTTACAATCCTACGGCGCACGTAATTTCTGGTAATTGTAGAAGTTTTTGATCTTTTTAAACTTGTAATTGATAATTGGTTGTTTGGCCTTTGACTAAAAGAAAAAAAGAAAATCGATTTTACTAGAAATCAATATTATCTTGTGTCTTCAGGTGCCATGGCAGGCGCTATTGCAGCAGCAGCTACCACACCTCTAGATGTGTGTAAAACACTATTGAATACGCAACAGGGTGGTGCTCAAGTTGAAGGGATGCGGGATGCTTTCAGGACGGTCTATAAATTCGGAGGCATCAAAGGGTATTTCAGGGGACTCAATGCTCGCGTGCTTTATCAAATGCCAGCAACAGCTATTTGTTGGTCGACGTAAGAACACTTCTATTTTACTATTTTGCCAATATTTTCTAACCCCAAAATGTCATATTAAAAGTTAACGTAATCATAGATGTTGATAGCTGAATGATTGTGATGGAAATTCAAAAATTTGTATAACAATGCTAAGGTTCAACAAACTTGATTCAGGTCAGGTACTGCCATTGGTTGGGATCTTTCAGACAGTTGCAAATAATAAGTATTTGCAAATCGATTACACCAAATTAAATTCATTTGCAAGCATTGTTTGGTTTGTTCTAACATATCATGTTAAGAATGAAAATAAGCCTCAACTTGATATCTCATGAATTCCCTGTTTTGTTATCTTAAAATGATAAGAATTTTCACCTTATCTTCAGTGTTTATTATATCATTGAT
The DNA here is from genome assembly GCA_963932425.1 of Athalia cordata. Classification (NCBI taxonomy): domain Eukaryota; kingdom Metazoa; phylum Arthropoda; class Insecta; order Hymenoptera; family Athaliidae; genus Athalia; species Athalia cordata. Next base: position 27,567,171 of record OZ010626.1, on the reverse strand, counting down.
GAAAACCAAGGTGAATTTTTTGTTGAGTACGTTATTTTGAAATATTAGAAAGATGAAGAACTGATCCCTAAAATCAAGTACTCTAATGAATAAATTCGATGAAATTGCTGAACAACCGCTTTTCAAGCTGTCAATCTTTTTGCGGTAGATTGTTCTTCCAATTGATTTAAACCCGAGAAAGTAATCGGCAATGACTGCAACGGAGTTACATTCTTTTTACTGATTAGAGTCGTAGCTTGTGTAAACAATGAAAAATAGATCCATATCAATTCTGTTGTGTACACAAAACTGATAATATTTCAACGATCTCAACGTGAACATGTTCTTTTAACGTTCTATATGAAATTTTTCAGGTACGAATTTTTCAAGTATGCCTTACACGGCAGACAAGATGACATTCACAGTCTTCACAGCGAAACGGATATCACGGAAAGTCAGTCTCAATCACATGGAGCTACGACAAGGCCTAGTAGCTTTCAGGGAGCCAGCGTATATTTTAATAACAATTCTCCTGGCCCGGTATTGTTAGACGTAACCAGAAGCTAGGCTCCCCTCCACAGGACGACCTTATGAAATTATCAAAAAAAAGGAAAAACTTTGTCAACGAGAAATTTTCATAACTGCTGACTTTATACATTTCGAGAGTTTATTATTATCGATTTTAGAACGATATTTTGTTATCCCGACTGTTAATACGATATTATGTATGTATAATGCGCGTGTGTAAACTAAGAGAATTGATTGCAGGAAAAGAAAGAAAATTAAAAACAGAGTCAAATGCAGGCCATAGGCTCTCGACCTTACGAATGGAATCTGTTTTCCACTTAGTATCGGCATGACTGGGGAGTACTAGTTTTTATCGCATTACTGATCAGCTGAAAAGGACGAAAAAAAAAATTACGAAACAAAAAATAACAAAAATTCGGACTCGTTAAATACTAGACTAATTAAAGTGAGAAATAATTTTCATTATTTAGAATTGTTTCTAGGTATTCAGGTACTACTCACGGCTTTCGGTCACCTCAAGAGACTAGTAAACGATTCATAACAAGGCTACAATTTACATCAAATAATACTAATCTGCAAAATTAAATTAATCCAACAAATACGATTGGCAAATTTTTTAGAAAAAAAGATTGATGTTGATAGCAGTCTAAAGGTGTACTCAGGAAAAATCTATTTCAGTTCACAGTGCATTTGCAGCAGCTGCACATAAATCAATGATGATTGTAGAGCGGTTGAGAAAAAAAAAGAAATTTCTCCGTTTCACTTTTCCTCTATTTGCTTCTTTTTCACCTGTAACATCAACACAAAGCATATTTGCATAAACTGTGTGAGTTCCTTTTTTCTATTTATATATTAATGCTATTATTACTACTATTATGATTATTATTATTATTCTAATTTTATCATCACACTAAAACCGTCCTTGTGAAATTAATTCAAGATGATTTTTTTCTCTCTACCTTCGGTGAAATGTTTTTAATCGAAAAAACGTTTAATAGTAATTGTGTTCTCTCGGTAAGACATCGGTAATTGAATACATCTAAAATGAATAAATTTAACAAAAGAAAAAAAAGAAAAAGATGCAAAAATGACTCGGATGATACGTGTAACGATTATTTAATTTTTGTAAATATTTAGAAAAGACAAAACGAAAAAAATTAATAACTATCTGTTGTACAGTATTATGATGTAAATTTTGTGAATGACGTTAGGAAAAAAAAAAAAACCACTATATATATAAAAAAAATAATTAAATATTATAATTGCCTAATAATCATGGTAATTTGTTATACGTAAGTTATATGACGCTGGCTCAACAGTATAAAAAATCGAAGGAAAAAGAAACTGAAGAATTATTAATCATTTAAAGATCTTATAATTTATTATTTATCGTACTGCATTTCAATACTGTACTAGATTATTCCTGTTGTACAGTAATAATTATAAAATTATACTAATTCTCTCGTTAGAAAAGAAAGAGGAAAAAAGAAAACTGAACGTAGGCGCACTGTTATAAAACTATATATGTATAGAAATGATGTTTTTTTCTCAATGAGATAGACGATGGCGCACGATACGGTAATTGAACAAGATTTGAATCCATGCGATTTAAATAATTCTAATAACAGAAGAACAGAAACATCAATAATAAATGAAAAATTTACGAATAGAGAAGAAAAAAAATATATTCACATAAATATAAATACACCAATTATTAATGGCTGTTTTCCAATGTGTAAGAATTTCACCATTTCTCAACGTTGTAATCAGTATCATTGTTATTATTGTTATTGATTTTTTTTTTTTTTCCAATAACAGACCCAAGATTACGATTATTTTGGATTCTGGATATTGTTGTTAGCTCGAATATGTTACACATCTCTTCAGTTCCTACATTGACTAGGGGTAAAAGAAAACAAAAGAAAAAATTGAATATCGCAATCGCGATTAACATTTTACTAATTATTTTGGCAATTAGGTAACATATTCCGTATACAGCTCCACTAGTCAACTACTCTATACCTATGATGATATCGTATGAAAGGATGGCATTCACCAGAGAAATATATAATTAATATTTGTTTACATTTTCTCTCCCGCGTATATTATTTGTACAGCAAATAAAGAGAAGCAAAAAAAAAAAAAAAAAAAAAAAAGGAAAAAGAAGAAAGGCGATAAAAAAAAAATTCCTCGGTTACCCTTGCATTTGGAATACAGCCTTGAGAGAAACTGTAAAATAAGTTAAGATTAATAAAATCAATTATGCTGGGACTAGGGAGCATGCGATGAAAGTTTAACGATTATCTAAAAATAGACTTAACGATTAGCGTTAACACTGCAGTTTTTTTTTTGTTTTTTTTTTATCTTTCGCTTTACTTCCCACATGTATACCAATAGAATCTGACGTGACTGAACATGGTCAGGTATAATTTATCTATCCTTGTTATAATCTAATTTAGCAATAAATTTTTGACCTTACACTTGAATGAGATTTCTCAGAAACTTTCTCAATCGATGTCAAAGAAATTGTTAGTAAAAAATTCTGCTCGATTCACCTTACAGAATCTTATGCTGCAATGCCTGGCTGTTATTTCCAACAATAATTTGAACATTCAGATATGATACCAATTATCCTTATCATCCGATGGGTGATTATTTCATCATCGAATCGAATCTCTGTCTATATTTAGTCTCTTGACATCTCTCAATAGCTGTATTAGTAATATTATTGCTGTTAAAAAAACAAATGTGATTTTATGAGAGAAATTGTTTCCCAGAAATCTTATTCATCTGTTTAATTTTTTTTTTTTTTTTTTTTTCCATTTATCTTCACAAGCATTTTACACAATATTGCTTCCTGTGTGGCTGTGATTACTGAGTCAAAGACAAATGATGTTGACTTTAAGAGGGAGTAATATCATGTGCAAGCTCACACAATTCACGCCATAAAATTATTTTGCTGTTAAAGTTTGTCATCCATAATTGTTTATAATGTATATATATTTTAAACTTACGATGAAAAATATTCTATATTATTCATTTAAGAAAATACCTTGATATGCAACCGATGCAATTGTAAATCGTCAATTTTTCGTGTAAGTAATTCTTCTTAAGCCACCATCGCCACCGTCACCGCCACATTCATTCATGGTGGTAAATAATTATTTTAACAAAAATTGAAAATGTAAATATATAGTGGCATGCTCCCACTGGTACTATTATATGTACACATTGATGAAAGAAAAACAAAAAAAAAAAAAAATAGAATAGAAATAAAAAGAGTAAAACAATAAAATTAATAATATGCCAGAATAATAAGGAACATTGATCCATTCACCGAGAATAATAATGATAATAATATTAATAATTATAATGATAATGATAATAACATTGAAAATAGCAAAGCGCTAAGTGTAACGATAATGTAAATATTTAATATTATGAATATTAAAAAAACAAAATTACTCAATGAATTATTTTACCTTTTATCGGAATAAACTGTGAGAATTCAGCTTCAAGTCGTAAGCTCCAGAGTTTGGACGACAAGCTGCCAAGTTTACTTTGCTTAATTTTGACTTTTTATTGACTGAAATTAATTTGGAAATAAATATGGCTAAAAAGTCTGGGGCGTGTGACACGCGTTGCCAGTTGTTGTTTACGGAAGCCATAAACACAGAAAATTCAAGGAGAATTAATTGGTTTAGGAAAAACCAACAAAAATTAATTGACAATTTAGGTAGCGAGAAGATCATCAGCCGAGCTAAGGCTCAGCTTGCTGAGCTAGAAGAAAAACGTCGTATGCGTATGCAGGCAGAACGAGAAGAAGTAATGATATTACAAGACTTAATTTGATGCTAATTAGTCTGTTAAATGTCTGGCATTTACAAACACAGAAACAAAAAGCTTCACTGAAACCACCCAATTGGCGGCCAGCTTTGGACGATACTTTGAATTTGGATTATATGAAAACCATCGAGCCTCATGTACTAGACATTTTGTTTGAAAAAGGCATGCCAAGTCACGAAGCCAGAAAAAAGTATCTCCGTGAAAGGTATATTTATGGCATAGTTTTCAACTACTTTCTCAGAAACTATTTGTTAAAATAGATACGATAAAATGGTAGAAGATCGATTCTACTACCTCAATGCCAGTAGCTGGACCTACGGTTGGCGTTTGAAAGATTTTCCACCTGTACCAGCCACAAAAGTGGGAAAGAGTCAGATTATTCAAGCTTCATTTTACCGTCGGAACGCCTCAAGTCTCCAGCATGATCCAAGTTGGTATAGATTGTGTCAGACAGGGAATCCCAAAAATTACAACGAAGTTTTGACTTATTAAATGGGTTCTTTCTGCTTCGATAAAATTTTGTAGTAACTTTTTCTTTTGTTAGTTAATAATAACAACGCTACTTTTTCTAAACGTATAAGTTCCTATTTCATTATTTTCATACAATGATACAGTCTTAGTGACAATAATAAAATTTGTGTTTTTGTTATTTTTAAAATCGTGGTAAACGTTGCAAAAATAGTAATCGACCGAATAAAATATAAAAATAAAATAAATAAATAAAATTCAACTGGCACAGAATATATGCCCCTCATGTATCGATTGTTGACTCGGAACTATTCGTTTTGGCCAATTTGTAGAACGATATTAATAAATATTGATGTGATTTTATATTCATTATTACCACAGTTTCTATTATAATACGATATATAATACGTATAAAATGATTATGCATACAACAATGAACGGAGCTGATTACTTTGACTCGTCAGTATAAAAATGTGTTGATAAAATACTAGTTGGTTGGTCCCTAAATGATATTTCATAATTACATTTATAAAGCTTAAAAAAATTAAATGGCACTATCCTTGTCTCCTTAGTTTCATGTTCTTCATTTATCCATGTTTAGTATTGTTTTATTAAAAAATTTCCTTTCTTCTCTGTCTATATGTATAAATATATAAGTATATAGTATGTGCATCTGCATACATATATAACAAATAAATGTTAATATGTATGTGTAGTAATAAAATTTTGGTTATTCAACATTTATATTTATCATGTACGGACTAGTAGTTAAATTTCTTTACTCGTTAAAAAAAAAAAATAATATGATATAAAATAAAATGAAAATTATTTAATTAAATTATCATAGCATGGATGATCGATAACCGATAGCTTATTCCTCGTGGATTGTTATAACTCTAAAATTATATTCGCAATCTCTTTGGTATGAGAATGAAATGGTAACTGCTCAGCCAAAATGCGCTAAGTTACTCTCAACTCTTTCAGTCTTAAAGTATCCTAATACGATATCATTTATTTATTTATTATTTGTCTTTTTTTTTTTGTTTTTTTTTTCAATAAGAATTATTCAACTAAAATCAATTGACCGTGAGAAAAAAAAACTGTAGGAATGCTAGAAAGAAGTTCTGAAAGTGTTAAGATCGGTAGCAACGCCATTGTCACGCAGTAGACGAATCATCCGTACGAATTTCTGTATGAATTGTGGAAAGAACGACTCTTTTTATTGTATGCGCAGGTCTCTTCGGCTTTGGCGGCGGCGTTGGAGGTATCGATTGATGAACCACTGGCTCCGGAGGTGCTGGAGGCTTGCTTCTAATTCTCTGGCTTATCGGACGATTAGAATTATTAGAAATATCTGATTTTTGATTACATGGTACTACGTCATCAGGAAGATTGCAATAATCAGGGTCCCGGGTTTTAATCGGCAACGGTGGCGGCGGATCGTCTTCGGAAGCTGTGCTGTCAGTTGTTCCAACACTGTCTCTGTTGCCTTTGCCTAATCCACTGGGCTCCAAACCATTGCTGATATTTCTAAGATACTGATGGGACTGGCCAGACCAACGATTGCTCATTCTTCGTTCCTTCTCAACTTCAGATCTCAATGGCCGCTTTGGTGTTAGCTAATATATGGGCAGATTTTTATTTTACGACATGCATCTAGCCACTTTTTGCTGTTGGAGAAATTAAACGCGAAGTTCATGGACTCTTACCTCCTGTGTGAGTTCGAAGACTGTCGATATAGGAGTATGAGATATAGAAGAAGTAAGAGTTATCGGAGTCGGCTGTGTAAGATCCTGCATTGTGTACCATTGACTGGTCGGCTGTTCGGTTTTATGTGTAACCGCTGAATCACTTTTACGGCCGCTCCTTCGTTTGGCATCTTTTTTCTTGTTTGTTCCAGGGCTCGAATTTTTCAAAGCCTTCAGCGAGGCCGTAGACAAGATATTTGAACGAATTGAGCTGTTTCTGAGAATTAAAAATAGGAAATTACGTTACTACTGTGGTGTTTGTTGAATTTCAATCAGATGCCCAGAAAGTTGATATTGTAATTCAAACACCATACACGCTTTATTCCAAAATTAGTCTCATGCAATCTTGTTACTATTTACCATTAAAGCCGCTTAGCTGAGGCGTGATGTTCTGTTTCAGGGAGAAAGGTGTAATAGGTTACAATATTAAACCATGACAAAATTATGGTAAGGTGAGAAAGCAAGACTAAGGAATGTCAAATATATAATGAAGCAAACAGGTTGGATTGGAGTAATAACCAAGAAGTTATAGAAATGCGAAAAAAATTGTCGGTGATTTTTTTACGATATACTGCTCGGTTTAAACTACCGAAACAGATTAAGCTCATTTTATAGTAGTACCTGTTCAGTCTGATGATTTATTTACTTTATTACTTTATTGTCACCTAAGAATTAGCCTTATATGTACAAAATCGTTATTAATTAACTAAGCAATAATAGCTGTATAAAAAATTGAGCCACGGAAAGTTTTTCCGATAAGAATTTCAACTTCCCATAATAACAGCGTGATAACCATTTTGTACTCGGACGACTTGTACGTTGAGAATGTAGATTAAAACTATATATTGCCGAAAATTCATGGTAGTATTGAGCAAATCGAAAAGAAATCATTGACAGTTAGCAAAGTGGTAGGGAAAATTAAAATATCTTAAGTGCGAAGAAAGGATAGGAGCACGTTGTGAGAGATCTTATCTGGACCTGCAGCAACACCCCTGCAACCAGATTTCACCCAAATCAGTTGACTTTGAATGAATAAACAGCGTTGGGTTGTTATGAACAAGCTATTAATGGGGTATAATCACAAGCATTATTTCAGGAAAACGCACCGCCATCATAAATATTTTACAACGCTAGATCTTAGCATCGCTATTTGAGTGCAACTGAACCACCCTGACCATATCTGCCTAATATTTTCAGAAGACTTTACACAGTGCATTTTCCTATAGATGTTATCTAACCAGCGATATCGGGTTTAGTACAGTGACTTTTAGAAAAATTCTTTGGGAAGTGTATTTTTGTAAGTAATATGAGTTGAGTTACCCGTAATACTATCGGGAAGGACGAGGATCGGTGAAAAGTTTTTCCCTGATAGTTGAAATTGCGCGATTTATATTGTTATGAGATTTTACCTCGTCAGATTGATGTTCGTGGAACCGGAATTTGGTGAACTGTTGGTCAAATTGAACGATGCAAATGACTTGAGTGTTGAAACTTGTGATTTCGTGAGTGAAGATACTCTGGAGCGAGTTCCACAACTAAATTGTAAAATGGTATTACGGTAATGGTATGATTATAAGTTTTCTACCTAATTGCGTGTAATAAAATTAGTCCTTTGCCCAAAATCCTGTTAGTCAATGACACAACATTGAGGTCAAGAACAAACATAAACTTTCAGAACAATAATATGCGTTATAAACAAACATGGCCAGAACTCACTCATTGCTGACAACACTCGCTTCTGATAATCGGTGATTTTCACCTTTTGATGTTTGATGCTTTCGCATCGTCACTGGTTGAGTCATAGTTTCAATGTGAAGATCGCAGGTCTGAAAAGAGATGTTGAAAGATAAATTTGGAACTATACTTAACCGGGATCCTAAAATCTTTGAACTCACCCGCTTTCCATACTTGTCCTCGACATGAGTTCTCATATTTGAGAAACACTGCTCCAGTCTCTGTTGGAAGGGTGTAAGTTCAGGCGGAGCTCTTAGCTTATGAAGATGAACGCCGATGCAGAGTAGAGGAATTTGCTCGGCTATAAGACTTTCCAGCTTTAATAAGTCGGAGCTATCTTCAGGATGAGAGTCTCGGTATTCAGGATTCAAAAATGCTTTCTCGTAATTGTCTACACCACCCATTACTGCTGGATCCAATACCCCATTGAGTTTCATACTTAAAGGATTCAAAGGCAGAGTATTGTCCGTTCTGAAAATCGATGATAATTGGTTAAAATTATTTCAATTTTTGTCCACTCGGAATATTTGAAGAACATTATAGGTATGTACCTGTATGCGATTACGAGATCTCTGATAGATTTGTAAGTAGCTTCCATAGTTTCAATGGCATTTTTTAGTGGGCTTACAAGATAAGTTTCACTTGAGGTTACTGGAAACCATCGCAATATTCCTGGCAGAGGATAACTTGTAACTAGTACTGTTCTCTCTAACCACAAGGAAGCAAACTCATTATTAGCGTTGCTAGAGGTCTCCTTATCTTTAAGCTCCTTCTCCGATGTCAGAGAATTTGTTATCGTAGAATCCCTCCGTGGGGCTGGCCTCGAAAATCTGAATCTCTGAACGTCATTCACGCGGTGGTGCCTGATAAAAGTTTGGATTATATTCCCCATCCATGCAATCTGAAAAATCTATTATTGTTTGACTCACTTAAGAACTGCTTCAGCTGTTACTGGCTTTCCGCTTATACGATGCCGTCTTTCATCCATTAATGGATCGACTTTGTTAATCTGGACATATTGACTAGCTGATTCAAGTATATCATCTCCGGGTGGTGAGAGTTTGTTCATTTGTTCAGCGTTTGGAAGTTGGTTCAAAGTTCTTGTGCAAAAATCAATTAGTCTTTCATATTCTTTTCCACGATAGACGAATACCTTGAAGTAAAGACATCTTACAGATCTGTTTGGAAATTTTTATCACTGCATACCGGAAAAATTATTCTCAGCACCTACCTTATTTTGTAAAAATGGCGGATGGCCACGCCCGTAGTAAGCTACCCTAAAGTACTCGGGCTCTGGCCTGAGCTGTTTTACAATAGAATCATAAAATTTAGCCATCCTATTCAGTAACAAAGACAGTCGTAAATAATCGAATGTTTCTTCTTCGAATTGAGTCGCCAACTCTTTGCAAGCGGCAAGAGCGCATTCCCACATTTTCCCTTTGTCAAAATAGTGAACAATGTCAGAGTAGAGAGCTTCTTTCAATTCTCGATGTGTCTGGCAACTAGGATACCTAAAATTATATTTTTAATTTGATCAATCTTTCGAAACTTGTACGCTAATACTTTGTCACTAACTGCACTTACCTATGAGAACGCAGCAACGGTGGTAGGGGTTGATCGCTCCATGCGAGCAATTGGCTGTGCAGTTTCAACGAGTACGCAGCTTCCGTGTAATTGTCGCATTCCAGATGTAGTTCGCAAAGTTTATTAACGTATCTGATGATTATTAGAGTAATTAGTAAATCATGAGCACAATTACCGAAATTGAAAGCATACCTATAAAAAAGCGCAACTTACCTGATGTACATTTCTTTTCTATTGATTTCAGAGTAGAACTCTAGCAGGTTGACTGTGCAGAGCATACGGTGTTCTTGAGACTCAGCATGGATGATATCTCGGTATTGCAACAATCGTTCCATCAACCTTGCGACAATGTCGACAAATCGTAAGCCCATTTCACGCATGGTTGAATGACCTTCGCAAAGACCACTCATAACTTGGACCCATAGAATACGGAACTGTTCGTCTCCTCTACCACCTTCCACCTGCATGATGAATGTCAAGTTTTTTTTAGTAAACCAATGAATTGTAAAATTTATTATGCATGCATGAATAATTCCACTACCTACCAAAATGTCCAACTTAGCGATCATTTCATTCTCATATTCCATAAAATTCCCTTTGATGTGCGCCGGATCACGTTTTGTGTCACCATAGCCTTCGCTAAATCGAGAACTATAAAACTCGCACTGCATCATATCAAAAAATATTGGAATGGTCGCTCTTCGAAGTTCAGTCTCGGGTATTAATGTCATTTCTAATATAGCACCAACAAGGGAAGGTACGAACATTATCTTGTGCTGGCCAAGGTTGAACCACATAGACCTAATTTCAAATGCTGTTTCTCTGAAATGAGAAATATAACTATCACATACCAGGCGCTGCGTGATTTGAATAACATTTCTTTCCACAAATTGTGTGATAAATGAAACATCGGGAGAATAATTCATACCTTCGCATGTCCTTGTATCTTGCTACCAATCGATTGCGTTTTGTTGGACTAAATGTATCTAGTTGTAGCGATGGCTGGGTCAGAAAAGCAATAGCACAATGGAAGAAATTAGACCAAGCCTGCTGTTCAAAGTCCTTGAAGAAATAATCTCTGATTGTTCTTGAAAAAAATCGTAGTGATTTAAGAATAACGCTGTTCTGCAGCATAATCATTTCACACCAATCATTGGTAAACACGCTGTTGGATACGAGGTCCTTGAATACTTGTAATATCTCCATCAAAAAATCCAGCAGATCATACCGTGTGCCAAAATGATTTATGTAAATATCATAGTGCGGTTCCGTCATTTGCCTGCGAGTGCAGAATAGAATTACAGGGTTAGTTATTAATTTAGCTAGTGATTTAATAATACCTGAAGAGAGATATACCTGAAAATCGCTAACATCACAGAGACTAAATTTCCGACCAACGGATTTTCTCTGTCCATTGGGATAACTGCTTGAATAACTGTTCTCAATGTAGTCAACATTATTTCCTTGACATCAGAGGCTGTTGAGCCTACGTCACTCCTAAATGTCAACTCGAGAATGTCAGACAAGATTTTAACACATAATTCCACCTGAAAACACCCAGCTTTTCATTTACCATAATTCGGAGTACTCGACCGATATGAAAAAAAAATTCTATCGTACTCGGGAGGTGCATATTTATAGTGGAGTAATTCAAAATTAAACAGTTCACGTTCTAATCTCTACAACACGCTAGAATTACAGTAAAATCACACCACTTGATTTGAACATTTACATTCCATTTGTGTACGACGAACACCACGTATCAAAATAATATCGTTTTACGTGGTTTCCAATCTGACTTTCCCAGGTGAATCATAAATTACCTCTTCCGAATAGCCACGGTGCTGGTTGAGTCGGTGTCGATTCTCGCCGAGCAGCCTGGCTACCTTCGCCACGCTCTTTCCCGGCGTGCCTGACAGTCCCTTTACACGCCAATAACCAAAACCAAACCGAACACAGAAATAAAACAACCCTATGTTAGTCGAAACTCGACAGTGGAGACCGGTAATAATAAATAAATTAGTTTTTTTTTTTTGTTTTACAAATAATCTTTCTAGATGCGTTTTTCTAATTAATTTCATGCTTAATACGATCGACAATTTTCTGTGAGATATACTGGAGATGATGGTCAAGTTATAGATACGAAAAACTCGATGATACAAGGCATGCTACGTACCCACTTGTGAACTTCTACAAAGAACCTCCACCTCAGACGCATGCTAACATGATCGCAACGTCGTGGATTGATTATTAGTATTGATTGTAGGAATTAGAAAGATGTCGTAGAGCGAAAAGAAAAGACGAGTATTTAGATAGAAGATATCATAGACAGGTGCGTGGCGAAAGGGTGTCAGGCTGCACGGCAAGCACATAAAATGATTACAATTTAATGATAAACAAAATGCGTATTATTACCAGATCAAAGCTATGGTAAATATATTGGGGGGGAAAAAAAAAATTTGAACTAAAAAAAAACAAACTTTTATCACAGGTGCACAGGGTCACAAATGAACTTTGAAAGATTTGTGCCCAGTTCAGTTATCACATTTCAGTCTCAATCCGTGATCTTACCTCTTCCTTGGCTTCGAGGAGGTTTTTAACCAGTATAGTGATGGTTGGTAAAAGAATAGCTCTGCAATCGGGGCTCAAAAATAACTGGCTATGTACTATGTCGTTGACCGTCATCATTTTCTGTTTGGTTAATCTGCCAGGTGGCACGGTGAGCAAAAGATCGGTCAATATCATGCTCAATTGCTTTCCGCTATAAACTCGTAACACATGCGGAATCGTTGTTGGTAAGTATTTCAGACAAGCGCCTTGAACCAGCAATGTTCCGTCAGTTTCGTGACTCATTAAATCAACAATCGACTTCAGAAGTTCTGTCAGTGTCTGAGAAAACTCCTCCTCATCTTGATCTAGCCTTTGATAACAAGAAAACAGATTTTTTTAAGGCAAGTGCATAAAGAAATGTTTCGTCTTATTAAATTGAATTAAGGTGATACTCACTCGGCGAATAAAAGTCGTGACTCGACAACGAATCGCATACAGTACTGTAAACTTTTCATAGTTCTCAGCAGGAGATCTCGCTCTTGAACGTCGTTGGTACTTGCACTGTCTATCCGCTTACCTAGTACTGTTATTAATTTTTTGTATGCTAAAGTTGCTGAGAAACTTTCGGAAATGTATAAATCCAGTACAGGTTGAAAGTGCTGATATTTCCTATCCGATACCAGTCCGATTATGTACAATAAGCATCCGAATACCATATCATCATACATATCACTGTCTGAATTGCTCATCAAGATGGCGAATAATGCGTCCAGAACGTCCTAGAAATAGAACAAAGCAGTTTTTTAAAATGCTTCAATACAAATGTTCATTTTCAGAGTATTGTAAATGTTTTACCTGTAAGAATTTAACGACTTCTTCTCCGTCGACCTTCATCAGAGCTATAAGTGACTCCTTCAGGTCTGTACGACGTGATGCCCAATTTAATAATCCTAGCAGATCGACATTTTGCGTTAGCTTTGTCGAGCAAACATTTGTTGCAATTGAAAAGTTATCCTTTGAACTCAGAGTAAACGGTCCCAAAGTTGGTTTCTTTTCCGCATTACGTTCTTCCTAATGCGTTGATAGAAGCGTGATATTATCATTCGAAAGAAGGGTCAATCAAAACTTTTATTCTCTTATGTTATTTGGAAATATTGCTCACCAACGCTCCTTGTGTCGATGGCAAATCTAAATACGTCGTGTCCGATTCCTCATATTTTTTATGGTCTAGTTTATAAACTAATAATTCATGCCTTATGTCTTGAAGAGTAGTGCCATTCGGTTGCATCAATCTTACATAACTTAATGCAAATGGTTTCTCTGCCTTGTCTTTTGCTTCGTTTGAGCTACGATGTTTGAATGTGAACTTGAGGTGGGCTTGTTTGAACTCATCTATTGGCACTGCTACTTTGAAAGTTTCAAACCATTTCGGCTTGTCTTCGTGGTAGTAAATTACACTTCTATACTCATCAATCGGCGGTGCTCCTCCACCCAAAGTCATTACACCCGGTATGGCTACTCCAGATTCGTTACAGACTTTGACCTGTAGTAATAAAATGGTAATTCACTTGGAGAACTATGATCTAGATTGCGTTTTGTCTACTAACTGTAACTTCGACGTTTTTATCGGTGGTTTTGGATCCCTTGCTGAACTCTCCAGAGTTTAAAGTAAGGTATAAATCGTTTCTCACGTCACCTGGCAAAATCACCTCAGGAAATCCCATTTTACGAGCAATCGCAACATTTCCAAGCACCAAATGTGGATTTTCTTCTCGCACCTGAAGGGGCATGAGAAATATTAATTTTACAACTCGCTGTGCGATTTTGTCCGAAAGATACATGTAATCCAGAAAGTAGATATGCACAGCATAAACGTACCTGTTTAGTGTCCCCTCTGAGAAGTTTAACGCTAGCCCAAAGACCTTGGCCCCCAACAGTATTTCCACCACCGCCACCACCTTTTTGATTAGTTGTTTCTTTTTGTTGAAGAATTCTTCGCAGTGTTCCGTCAAGGCTTTCTTTCTCACAGCATCTGAATCCAAACAATACGAGAGCAACAAAACATCCTTATCGGATAAAAGTAGAATGCGATTTATTATTCGAGCAGAAATCTAGGCAGCATTTACTTACTGCATAAATGGAATGAAATGATGCGTTTCTACATCGCCGTCAAGTTTCCCGGTAATATACGTAGTAACATCCATTGCCGCGACTCCGAAAGGCCTCCTCATGTTATCAGAGTTCTTCGGTTTCTGACTGTTTTGAAGAATACTGGATCTTCGATGGTCTATCTCTTTTGCTTCCATGCTGCCAACACGTACAGCATAGCAAACCAAGTAAACCTTTTCTCTGGATAAATCACGAGAGCCTAAGTCCGTAAAAAGTACTCTAAGATTGTGCAATTGGTCTATATCTCTAGCTAAACCTTCACGGCTCCAACAAACAACGTAGTTTTCAGTTATCGCCTTCATTTCCTTACTGTCAAACAATGTCAACAGCAGCTCAACATCCTCAGCCATTTTGCATACAAAGTTTCTAACGCTAACAAAAAATATGTGAGAATATACGGGCGACTGAAGTTTTGCTGGTTTCTTCTTTAGACTAGTTGTTGCTTTTCTTATTCTCTCGGCTGCTGTTTCATGGTGATAATACAGCTGTATAGTGCTCGTTTGCTCTGGATTTAAAACATTGCCATGGTCGTCACGAACTACCATGTCCAGACCAAGCAACTGGTTTCCAGTATCTATCTTGGCAGTTGCCAATCTTTTCATATCTTTTAATTCATCAACTGTTAGAGTGGCGCTTAGAATTTTACTCCGATATCGAATCAGCTCTGTAATTTCGTGATGAATTGTTGAAAAGTGCTGTGAATGAGTCTGTATGTAAAAAAAAAGCAGAAAATAATATGTGGCATACAAATATTCTGTAAAGCTTCATTTGTAATTGACAAGCGTTTAATACTAACGATATATAAATGTTTCCAATGGTGACCCCATTCTCTAAGCACGCTAGTTATTTCGTGTGTAAGAGCTTCCGAGTTTGTAGATTGCTGTACTATGTGCACATAGGACTTTGGAAATATTCCACTAGTTCCTTTGTATTTGCTACATCCATAATACCACTCGTCACACTCTTCCAACAACTGCACCACCTCACCAACAGTCAGCCGCAGCCGGTGCGGTCCATCTTGATCAAAATTATGAACAGCTGTGAAGAAAAAAATTAGATAATTAAGATCATAGACACAACACTTTCATTGATTTGTATATGGTAATATGATGTTTCAAAGCTTCCAAATCAATGCTGAATCAAACATTATCCAGTAATGTTGCAGAAAAATTCCTTTGAGAAACATTACTATGCGCAACCTTGCTCCAAAAATATTGTTAAAGTATAGGATGCAAAGTAGAACACAGACTACGTAATTGACTGTTACATTATCTATTGTTGGATGTACATACATTATACAGCAGACAATTTCAAAATATTGTAAAATTTTGCCTAGAAACTGATGATGACTGGTTGATTGAATATAGCTATTTAGTCAGAAAACATAAAACATATTGGGAATAATAACAATGATTAATACAAGGGAGTGCAACAAGTGCAATTGGTGGTATGGGTTATTCATTCATGTACAGTATAGTTCAGTGAGTCATATTCATATTCATAAATGATGATTGTTATATTTGTAAATAGTGATGATTGACTTTTTGACAATCTGTAGGATCTGTCCTTATTACAATTAGCCCAGTCAAGTCAATAGATCTTGGGGTATAATATTTGAAGTATCAAGGTGCATTGTTTGAGTTACACAAATACTACAGATGATACTACATAATACGCCATATATAGGAGATTAGTATCAATTAGCCCTCCCGTCACCCCTGCCCCTTTTTCCACGCCTATGAGCTAACGATAAACTTCAAGTAGGGAATCTGATTGCGAACATGTTTCATAATCCATGTTGATGAACGGAACACATTACCATGATAAAGAAACGAGGTATATTCGGAGGTTTTTTGAAGTGTCGTCAATTGAATGTACATTAGATAAATCTCAGAATTATTCATAGTTCAAAGAATAATAAGAGGCACCTCCCAGGATGTGGGAATCTGTTCCAGACGAGCAGCAGGCAGCGCTGTCAGGGATTTTTTTTTTCAATTTACACACAGATAGAGAATGAGGAAGACAAAAGAAGATAAATAAAATGCAGATCTAATACCCACCTATTCCCTGCTGGTCCTTAACTCTTCTCCAAATTGACATCATTTTATAAATATGATATAAAACAACTGACAACACATTTATGTACACTGGTTATTACATCGCAACTTTTGTCATACACGTTTAAAATCACATAGTTGTAAGCTCCGAATACGTCTAAACAAAAAATGTTTTACTATTTTATCGCAACCATCTAACAACCGTACGTTCTGTCCTGTCCCCCCGAAACAGGATGCTACGCACCCATTGGCGTAACACGTGAGGGAGGCGTAATTAGAACCGGATATTACAAACGCGCATGACACTTTCCCGACTTTAAAACTGTCGTTTGGTATGTTCGTATAAATTCTTCATGTAAATATGTTGGGTTCAGCGATACCTATGCTTAGCTTGTAACAGCATATTTGAAATCCTCGTTTCAAATTACACAACGTGATTTGCAACACGTAACAGCGGATTGTAAGTCCTCCCACAGCTCGCCCTCGACGGTCTCCGATTCCGTCACTTTTTAAATGTCTTACCGAAAATTGAGGAGATTGAATTCGGATCATGAGTAATTTAAAAGTAGGTGCGGTTCTTCGGTCTTGTAAGAGTCTATTTTGTTATCTGCAAACATTGATAACATTAAAATCAGCTGCCCAAGATTTGAGTACTTTTTTTTGCTCAAGTGCCGCGGTAATGTAGATTAGCAATTGTTATTTTCTACCTCAGTCCCGCTCCATTCTTTTGATTTCCATTTGTAAAAGCAGTTGCCGAATATTAGGCGTCTATAAATCCTTATTTTTCCGAACACGATGGCAATGAAAATTAGGGGTTGTCTACCATAGAATAAAATTATTGTGATTATATTTGCTTCAGGGTAAAATAAGATGAGAGGCCTTCCGATAATGTAATAGGAATAAAACCGACTATCAGATGCCATCAATACAGAGCAGCTTTCTTCCGTCTTTTTTCCCACCTTATTTTCGCGGTTCTGGCATTAGAACCTATTTCTGAAGTTCACGTAACACGCCTTCACGTATACTTTATCCAAGAGATTTTGCCATCTACCAGCAGAGATGCTTTCACAATATGGAAATGTTTAACACGAGAGTTACTCGCTTTTTCTTCTGATAGACACATAATCGATAAGTCAAAAAAATTCTCTCAATAACCACGGATTTTGCCTGTTTTCTGAAATATAACTACATGAAAAAATTTTTGCTTCTTTATGTTTACCGTTTTCTACCGACGAAACAAAACACACAAATTATAGAAATGATACGCAAGATAGTATGAACAATTTGATCGAATCCAAATTTCAATACCTGATAAACTGCCAATCACTCTCCCTAGAATCAAAAGAAAATTACAAAATCATGGGATGAAATTTATGTAAGAAAATAACCTGACAATGAGAGTGTTTTGTAGAAATTCAAGTTTGGATCAGAACGAGAGATAGTAAATTAATGAGATCAAGGTCGAAATTTTTTCTATAAAATTCTGTGAAGATTGATAGATATACTAATTCATTTCTGTACAATTATTTAATTTGATATACATTACATTGCGTGACTTGGCAAGTCTTGTTATACACATAATATCCATAAACTATTATAAAATACAATGATAATCGATCATCTACCGCATAAAATTCAGAACATCGTTTATATCCATTTACAATAGTAATATTATAGAACGGGGCGGAATGGTGACCCTCATGAAAAGCCCCACGTCATTTACAAAACTCTACAGAAATATATTCTAGCTCCTTGAAAATATTCCAGAATCCATTTTCCCCTTCAATTCATCTGAATCTCAAATCCATGTAACTTCGGTCCTTTGACCAAACTCGGGTCCTAGCCGCCGGAGTGGGAGCGCTTTTTTTTTTCCACACGACTTTTTCGAACTTTGTCTAATTTTGTCTTTTAATTTTTGGAAGCACTGCATTTTGCCCCGCAACGTCTACTTGATTGCACCGACTCAAGAATTCACTTCAGAGAAAATATAAAAAAAAAAAGAAGAATAAAATTTAAAAAAATTGTACCGTTACAAGAAGGCGCCTACTTTTTGTTAGTATAATAGTTATCACCTACAGTATTTATCTCACATTTTCTGAGTTCTAACTCACATTACTCAACCAAGCAGCATATATAACGTTGTACTCTTACTTTTATTACAAGTAAATGGGAATTGCATACGGGGGAATATTGTCGATGAAAAATGTAATATTGGCTTAAATATAGAGTAAAAAAAAGTTTCAACAAAAGCCGGATAATGTATAGTAATCCCCTGTGTAGAATAAGCTCTCGTAAAAAACGTTTATCCAGATTTTCAGCTCTACTTCTTGACAATGTAGGCTTATACTATATCGTTATATATAAGTACATCTAATAAAGGGGTTGAGAGTGAAGTGAAAGTGATGATCTTGACTAGATTGACTAGAGTAAAAAATTGCACTCAACTATTTATAGCCATATCAAGTTTACCAGTTTCGTCCTGAATTTCCATCCATCCTTCGATTGTCGCAAAATCATTAGAAAGTTTCGTCCCTAATTTAATAATAAGTGCAACATAAATAATGAATATTCTTTGATCTCAGCTCTTTGTTCAGTTAGGGTATATAAAGCTATGATAGAAAAATGAATGGTTAATAAATTTTGAAACGTGAATGCAAGATGAATTATTGCACATAGTATATCTACAGCGAAATAATCTCAAATTAAGAGCTGATTGATTTGTTTGATTTTTTCCACCGATAGGTATTTATTTTCCTACGTTCTTGAGGCTTCGTTATTAATTCTTCCACTCGTTGGAACGGGTGGTATGTGATGGCCTTGATGGACCTGCATTGGAACACCTCCACGACCTCTGCAAAATTTCCGACAAGTCAAACGCCAAAATGCCAGTCTGAAGTCAGCGGAGTAGAAGGCGTAGATGAATGGATTTATCGCAGAGTTTATCCAACCTGGTGAAAAAAAAATTAATAAAAGAAACGAAACCCTAGAACAAAAACTTTGTCCATTCTATTTACCTCGTCATCCGTATTTCCCGACGCACAAAGATTGATCACGTGATTTATATATTTTAGCGAAAAACCGGCTCAACACGTCGATGTTAACCAGGTGACAATATAATCTCGTAAAAATCAGAACAATATTGCACGTGACGAGGAAAAAAAACAATCGCAAGCGAACATTTTTTCTAGTTACACGTTATTGTTCTCGTTCGGCGAGGGTAGAAAAAAAACTCATTATCCCGATTGGAACGAACTTGCGAATAATTTATTGTTTGAGAAAGCTTTGATAGTGAAGAAACTATGTAAGCGGCTAAATCTCAGGCGTAAGTAGGCTGAGTTTTTGTTCACTTGTTTCTCTTTGCTTTGTTAAAATTGAAAATTTCTGCCATCGCAAATTTTCAGGGTATCTAAACCCACGATCCCATCCTAACGTTAGAACGTGATCCTATATTCTGATGGAAAAGTGACTTTAATTTCTGTACAGGCTGTGATATTATGTTATACATGTGTACATTCTGAAGTACTTCCAAATACTTTGCGTTGAATTTATCAGACTTGTAAAAATATTTTGCGGTTCTAAAAACTGTTCAGAGTCACATATCGCGAATTCTTCTCTGTGTTTTTGTATTCTTCCTTTTTTAATTTACATTTTTTTACATACCAAGCCATGTGAGCGCCGGCATGAGGGTGCTGGGTGGACTCTTTGGCATGAAGGGAGTCGCGAGGTAGAGAATGAAGAATGGAAGCCAACAGGCAACGAATCCACCAACAACCACCGCCAACGTACCAGCAGTTTTCGTCTCTCTTGCCACCCTGTTTATACAGCTCTGCTGATGACTTCTGAAGCCCATTTTTTTACCCGAATTACCCGCGTGATCAACGTGATCGTCTACTATCTGATCACATGGACTGCTTCTTCTCTCAAGCGCTGCCGAACTCTCCGATCTTTTCGATCTTACGCTCCTCGAACGCTCCCGCTATGAGAATATATTATTTTATGAAAATGGTAATTTTAGAAAATTGTAGGGACATTTTGAATGAATCATAAATTGTAGGAGTAAAAGTAGATTGAAAATTTTGTTTAGTTAACTGAAAAGAATTACAGATTCTGTATAGTTATCAATAATTTCAGGTGGCCCCGATTTGGAAATAGAACTTTTGAAACTTTCAGTTATGGACGTATCCATTAGCAGCTGCGGAGTGCGTGATTTTCTATTGAAATTTTATTAAAATCTTCCGATCAGTTCTTTCGCGCTTGTAATTAAAAATAACCAAATGAATGAATAAAAATACGTACGCGACGGGGTGGAGTGCAGAGTTTATCCAGCGGTTGTTTCAATACAAACAAGAGCGACAATCAATTCGGTAAAATAGAAGTGTGAAATAGTGTTTTCAAATAGTAGAGGAAAAAGAACTTCAAGGTCGTAGTTGAAAAACAAATGGTGTTCCAGATGATCACCCTTTCTTACTTGACTGACGGTCCTCCGATTTAAGGGTTCGGAGTTATTTGTCTCAAGATTTCTGTGCCTCCTGGCGATGACGCAGGATATCCTTGCGTATACGTACAGCATGACCAGCATTGGTAAAAAGAATGATCCCATCGCCGAGAAGATAACGTAGGAGGTGTCCATGTTATAAGTACAAATTTTTTTGTTCGTATTCTGGGCGTTCGGGAAACAACCGAGCATCGGAAGGCTTGCGATGGATCCGGCCAAAATCCAGACGACTATTATCATCGAACCAGCGAGTCTTTTGCTCCTTCTACGTCTGCTGTATACCAAAGGCTGCGTCACGGCGAGGTATCTTGAAAATTCAACAGCTGAGTAAGACAAATCGAACCCTCGTGAACCCAAAATGTACATATACTGTATACATATATCGTCGGCGTTTTCGTTTAACGCCCATATTTCACCTCGGGAAAACGATGCAAGTTGAGCCGTGTATGGGTTATAAAACGTATATGTATGTTGAAATATATATCTATATGATGTTAATATTTCAAGATGGATCATCCGAAAGGTTATATTCTTCCTATTTCTTCTCGGAAATCTCGTATTTTGTTAAGGCTAGATATTCTGATCTCCCGTATGTTTTTGGAAATATCTGAGACATTGATGAGGTATATAGGATGAAAATTTTCCAATCCCTTGTTATAACATTTCGGGATTTGAAAATAATGAGCGAAAAAATTCAATAAATTCAATTTCATTTTATCGTCGTTTGTTTTTGTTTTTTTTAGCTTCTCTCTTCCGGGGATCATTAGGGAAACATTTCTTCTTTTCCTTACCTGTCGATCGATATGGCGCAAAGGGATAAAATACTCGCAGTGCAAAGAAGGACGTCAAGAGAGACCCAAGAATCGCATAAGATTTCTCCAAGCTCCCAGGACCCTCCGTTTAGCTGTAAAATGTGGAAAAGCTGAATTTAACAAGATAGTTATCTTCTCGATGTTAAAGTTTCTTTAGTATAGAGTGTAGAAAACTTTGTATAGGCAGTATAAAACCTATTAAAGGGCAAACTAACTAAGGACAAACGACGAAGGACGTTATCTCCTCATCAACTATTACATTAAACCTGCATCACATCCGGGAGAATCATGACGCTGATATAATCCCTTCTGAAAATCGTCTCATTTCAACTTTTTTCAACAAATCTATAACGTACACATGAGCCAAAAATAAAATGACGTGAATGGGTCAAAAAACCTACCCTACCTATGATATTTAAATCATTACGCGTATATAACACGCGATCATGTAGAGAAGATAAGGGATTGAGATAATTCTTTCTTTTTCCCCTTAAAAATAAAGAAGAAAAAACGAGACAATGTGAATCGAGTTACCGACGCAAAAGCCTGTCAAGAGAGTATATGTATAAACACGTAATTCCCTGAAGACCAACAACCCAAGTAGGGGTAAACGCACAGGGTATGTAGCGAAGTATGTTGATACAAGTAATAGGTAGGTAAATACAAACTTGCTATGTATTACTGTATAAACAAGGTATATACATTATTCATATCGATGTGTACAAATGATATTAAATATTCGAGAGCTGCTCGGAATTTTCTACGTCTCTTGATAGCATAGAGTGAAAATTAAAATGAGCGGTTGTTTAATATTTTTTATTACCAAAAAAAAAAAAAAAAAAAATTCGAAAGCTTGTCTACGTCGCCAAAAAAATTAAGTGTTTTCCAACTGACGATATTGTCACCCACTGATTTTCTATAAGTCTATACCTATACAATCGTTTTCATCAGATCTAATTGAATTTCGAATGATTGATTTATATAATCTCAAATCTGCACCACAGAATTTTAGATTGAAATTGTAATTTGTATAATTACATGCATGATTCAATGCCAGACTCCAACTTTTGCCCCCTATATAACCATATATAATAATAATTACGGACATATGTGTGCATGGGCATTCATATTAGAGATGTTTTGCACGGTGCAGTCGCGCACATAATAATTGAGCGATCAAATTATTATTCTATATGCACCAATTCTCGTGATAACCGCTGCATATCCTGCATATTATATCGCTCAAGTGTAATTAATATTATTTGTATAGTGTAATATAACTATATGAATTACGTGTCTGTATTACTTATTACAACCGCAGCGTGATGCATTTGTGCAAAATGGTTTAGTTTTATCGAATCTAAGATTTGGAAAAAATAAAGTTTCTTAAAACTTTATCATAGAAATTGGTGTTTTTATAATTCATTAATAAGGTGCACCGATTCAAGATGGCGAAAAAAAATGCAAAGATTTGAATAGTTTAGGATCAGATTATCGTTTTATCAGATCGAATTTGAATATGATTTAAAAATTTTTGCCAGATAGAGGTATGACGACTGAAGCGTATTGTGTTTACCTTAAATAATCCCCATATACGTATACGTATAGGTATATGGAATAGTTAATTACTAATTGTATCTCGAAACACAAACAGAATCTTCCAACGGGCGATGTGTTCCATTATACATGTACTAATTGCTGTTATACCATGTATAATAATATTATGAGCTAAATTTCAGTTATAAATTAGGTGTTTGTAATTGTTTATAATTTAGACGCGTTTCCAACAATAGTTTCTTGTCGGACGTGCACACCAAACCAAACCTAATCTAATTCAAATATACCGCTATCTGTGTACAACACATTTATATTCAATTAACAGTTTCAATTTCAGTTCGCAGCTGAGTGTTCGGCATAATTGATGGAAGGAAAAGGGTTGCAGAACGAAAGTATAGACGGTTAAGTACCAACGACGCGACGAAGTAAAAAACTTGTGTAGGTAGCAGACGTCAACCGGGTATTGCGTTTCCAAAATCCCTTGATTTAAGGGCTTACAAATGGCCCACGCTCCGAACATGAGCCCTTGCGCGACGCAATATCATTTGAAAATTCACCCTCTGCAACTGATTGTCCAACAATTATTACGAGATAAACTTATACATTTACCTATAGGTATGTGTATAAACGCCGGCGTCGAAAACGATCGACGCGTGCGAGAGGTATAAAATAAAATAACAGAGTAAGTTCGTTCTCTTGTCATTTCTTTTTTTATGTCCTTCGTTTGATGTTATTTTGTTCTTTCTGTTTCAAACATATACCTGCGTCTCTTTATACCTCAATTATGTGGTCTCGAAACACGGGCAGATTGGATTACGAAATTCCGTACCTTTTATCCGCGTTTTCTTTTCTTTTTTTTTTTTTTTTTGGTTCCGTTGGTACTTTATAATTGTAAATGAAGCAAAAAAAAAAAAAGATAAAGATTCGGCGTTGCGTTTTACGATCGAATTAAGGGGAGCTTAAGTTGTACACGGTGGTTAAACGAATTCTAACTATGCTTAAAGAGAACTTTAGTTGCTAACTTTACTCAGCTGCGTCCTCTCTCTTTATGGTACTAAATATACTTTAAAACTTTTACTATGTATAATAATAATTATCATACTTGTCGTCGTACTCATACCTACAGGTATACAATATATAGTACATAGATGGTTGAATACGAAGAGTTTCAATTGACAAGATGTTCAAAAGTATTAAGTAATACCGTCGTGATAATAGCTGTCTTCAAGGTAATCATTTATGCCAATTAATTATATTGTAAATTGGTAATAATTTAATCCTTAATTATAAAGTTAAAGTCAGGTCAAAAAGTTACTTTTATTTAAATTTTCTTCAGCGAAGTTTTCAGCGATTAAATTTATGACTTGTATAACAAAAGGAAGAAGTTACGATTTATTCTTTGATTTTATTTTGTTTCATTATATTATAATGCACAATATAAAGGTGTATTTTTTAATATCTGCTTATACAAATACCTGTAGTAAAATTGCAGGTGGCATTACCGCCAAACCAACTAAAAGATCGGCAGCTGCCAAACTGGATACGAAACAATTGGTAACTGATCTAAGACGACGTGTTGTTATTACCGCTGCTATAACCAAAGTGTTTCCCACCTAGAATGATAATTAAAGAATTTTCAAATGAAGAAATTCACAGCAAAAACCAGCAGATAAAAATGGCACACTTTTGGCTCTCCGCATATAAGCGAGACGTAATCAAATGATTTTATAGATCACCGCGTGATTCAGATTTCTGAAGCTGATTATCTATGGGAAGAACGATATTGAAATTTCTTTTTATTACGTGAAAAGGAAGAGTTATTGATTTTTTTACCGTATAAAAATGATAGTCTGTTTCTTTTGTTTTTTTCTAAATATAAAGAGGGTATTCATCATTTATTCTATAGCAGTAAGGAAAGCTTCATTAAGTTCATTCGCCACGGGGTTCGTTTTACCACGAGGCAAATCAAAAGAGCTGCACGTTTTAATAATCGTTTTGCAGCGGGGTTATCAATTTTCTCTGCACTACTTGTTCGCTCCTCGCGTATTAATATTATGAAGAGCAGCGGGTTTCGGAACGAAATCCATTGTTGATTGTATTCATAAAGGGTGCGCTTCCTCTGTCTGCAGAACAGCGGAAAGCACGGCTTTGTGGTTACCCGATTTCAGCATTTCGCTGCACTGCAGCAGTTCTGACTAATCAGCCTTTATCATGTTTTAAAAAGCTTGTGATCCCGGTGCTGTACGATAAACTAATTGACGCTGCAACACGTGAAAAAAAAAAAAAAAAAAATACATGCGAACGATCTTTAAGTTTTTTGTTTTGTTTTATGCTTACCGATAAAAATCGAAATTTATGTTTAAATCTATAATGATAATTTTGAGGATATTATAAAAATATGCTTACAATTGTAACAACGATTAGTACGGAGAATACAACTGCCTGTAATAAATCAATCCAACTGGGTGTGTAATATTCCGCGTTACTTTCCGCTGGGGAATTTGATTCGCTGGTAGTTTTAACGGGATCCGAATAATTCCAGTGATTATAATTATAACTTGTCAAACTGTTATTATCCCCGCCAACTGGTGTTTCACTTCCCATAATTGCAGCTGCGTTGTAAGATTTGTCGATTATTATTTCGCATGCATCGACGCATCAACGATCACAGCCGCGGTGCATATTAGGTTATCATCATTTTAATCGATCGATTTGAATATTATTTATCCTGCACCAGATGCAGATTTATGTTGATTTGAAATTGTTTCAAAATTCCAGCTGCAGACCACCATGCTGTGTTTTGTTCCCGTTGATCAAAGCGTCGCCATTTTCTGTAACAATAAGATAAAGAAAATTATACTGTATATATAATTTCAATGAATTTTGAGGATTTTTAGATTTATCTTATTTCAATTTTTTTTTTCAATTCTTTCAACTCGCCACGTGGCTTTTGCCATTTATGTAAAATTCGTTCGTTC
The DNA here is from genome assembly GCA_963932425.1 of Athalia cordata. Taxonomy (NCBI): domain Eukaryota; kingdom Metazoa; phylum Arthropoda; class Insecta; order Hymenoptera; family Athaliidae; genus Athalia; species Athalia cordata. Next base: position 27,540,666 of record OZ010626.1, on the reverse strand, counting down.
ATAATTCGTTTATTCATTCATTGATACGGGTAAAATGGTAAATCATATTATGAATTCTGACAATGCGGATAGCTATTTATAGAAATTAATTCCCGTCGAGTGAGTCTGCATAAATGGTATATATATACTTACAGGTTATATAATATATATATGTATATAATACGTCATGCGGTACCCATACCATCTGCCGTCATTTGATTTAATACTCGATTCCTGAATTTAAAGTTTTCCTCGACTGATTTTCTGCGCTTATACTATCTGCACTATATCGACAATATCAAGTTGACTTGATTGCAATTAATTTCTCTGAAAATTTTATCATTGGTCTCTTAAGCTTAGATATTTTGCAGAAAACCTGCAGCAATATCAATCGGGGGATAATTGAATTAGGAAAAGAAAAAAACATAAACCTATATATCCCATCCGGATGAAGAATTACACGCCCGATTCAATTTCCGCGTTATAGCCGAATTTATCGGAGAAAATTATTGATGAACCGGATAAAAAAAAAGAGAAGAAAGAAAAAAAAAAAAGAAAATGATTAGTTAAAGCCGGCAAAATTACTTAGCCAGCTAATTCTGGATCAAATGTGTCTTGATATCCAATTATAGCGTCGATTATGATCGTTCTGACAAACCGAATCACACAAATTATAGCTGTAACTCTCATCTGAAATCACAATACCCTACCTCTTCCCATCCTCCGACCCGCAGCTCGTTAATATATTGGTTAATTTTCTCGTCCTCATCTCCTGCAGACGACATGTAGATTAATCTATATACATACGTATACGTATCACTTATGTACATGCCTAGATATTACATACATCATACGAGATATGACTCTGATATTAATATACATTTCGAAGAGAGAGATACGGCCGAATAGGTACGCGCAAAGCAAAAAATAACTCGCGGTTTAATTTCTCAGACATCTTTCATTCCCGTTTCGTCTGATCCACACCAATTTGCACGCGTACTACTAATGGAGAAAAGGACGAACGAAACAGTTCTGAAAAAGAAAAAGAAAAAGGAAATAACTAAAAATAAATTGGACATATTTTTTTCCCGACGGTTCGTATCCTTCGTTTTATATAATATAATAGATACATATATCCAGCTGTAGCAAATCAAAGACAATTTTATTATTCGAACGAAAAGTTTTGATTCATTTGTTTCATCCGCAGTTGATATTGTATATGCAATGCACATGCAGTCGATAGATACGAGGTAAAATTAAAAACTCGAACAACTGATAGAAAAAAATTACAGTTTGTCTTTTACTGAAATTGTTTGTTTTTTTTTATTTTTTATTTTTTTTTTTTTCGTTCTTCGTACAATCGAACAATCGTGTCAAGCTAATTCAATTATATCGTACGAATATAACACGATGATTATATTTCTACAAAATTTATGGACTGCTGTGCTGCACAACGCCGGTCGTATATATGAACTGAATCTGCTGCAGTTTCGTTGAATTGAGTTGGTACATTACATACATAGGTATATACGTCTACATAAATTGTGAACCGGGCAGGGAATTGTTTGAAAAATTTCCAACATCGTAAATTCCTACTATATACGTACAGTACGTATACTATAACTATATGTAATTTAACCAATGTATCTGATTTATACTGACCGCTGAAAAATTGGCACGGAATTACTTTTCTAATAAACAAGTTTTTACATTAATCTTAACTACCTAATAACTTTATTATGTATAACAACTAACCTATACATGCAATATAAATTTTCTTTTATTATAGCTTATAATGCCGATGTAATGAGGATTATTTTATGGTGTCCGGGGAAAGGATCAATCTCCATGCTAATTTTGAGCCTTAACAATATTGATGAGAGACAAAAAAAATTTTAAGAAAGAAATGAGAAACGAGAATTATTTCACAGCTGAATGAGCATTAGGGCGTTATATATAAAAAAAAAAAAAAAAAACATTAGGAAAACATTAATATCTTATAACGATTGAATTATTAATATGACAAGGGATTGATTATAAGAAGCTTTTTGCTTTTTACTTTCTTTTCATTTCACTTTTGTTTTTTCTTCTACGTTTTCTCTCCAGATTTTCATAACATATACTTTTTATCATTAAGATATGATATGATTTTATTAAACTCTATAATTTTCACAGCAAAACTAAAAATTAATGACATAATGTAAATTAGGTACGGTATTATATGAGAATCGACCGATGTGTGAGAATATTTTGGAACCCTTCATTAGATCAACTCTGCAGTCGATTAATTTTCAAAATTTCAGCTCTTCCGTAGCAGGAGCTATGTGTAAAATATAGATACGGTATGAAGCATCCATTATACTAGGCTCTTTTTTCTCTAACAGAAGCCAGGGATTATATACGTGCAGAAAACCTTACCCCAAATTTTCGAGCAATATTCAAGTATGGCATGTATACACATATATATGTATATTATAGTATATACCTCTATATACTACATATATTTATAATCTACATATAAAACAGTTCCCAGGAGAAATCGTTTCCTTCACTCGCGTAGGTATATACATACGTATATATTATTCTATATGTATAGTATATATGTACTTCAGCAGCTTATCTCAGGGGTTATGTTAAGTTAGGTATGAAAACGAAATCAAAAACATTTGTATAATATTACATTCAAATTTATGTACGCAGGTATACACGTATATTTTTATTTATTTAAAAATAATTTGACAGAACAAAATCCAAAAAAAAAACAGAAGAAAGTTATCACAATTTTGGTTTTTTCTGAAGTATTAAATCGAATTTTTTGAACGAAAAATCACTGCCTCCAAATTTTTGCCTTCCATTTAATTTCTTTTCCAAATAAATTCTCTGAAATATATTCATTTGTCTCCAATTGTCAAATTGTTTTTTTTTTTTTTTTTCAATAATGTATAAATATTTGAATAACGATTTTTGGGTAGATAGTTATATTCGAAATTTAATGAAATTGGCAAATTTTTTTGGCATCAGAGGTAAAACACCTTGCAGTATAGGTACATTGTTATACGCTATCAAAATTCTGCGATGACAATTTTGACGCGGAAATTCCATTTCCTTAGAATTTCAAAAACTGGTAAAGTATACGTGTATTATATACATATAATAATCTTGATGAGAAAAACTTTCACCGTATTTATATATAGCTATATGTATAATATAGCTAAATCGTTTCTTTCCGTTATGATTGCAGACCGGTGACCGTGTTTCATTATTTTTTATTTTCATTTCTCGCGTTTTTTTTTTATCTCTCTTTCCTTCCTTTTTTTCACGCGCGTTTTACTCGCGCAGCATTTTATAATACGGATCACGTATATAAGGTGTATATATGGTATGTACATTCGATACATAACGCGTATATGATGCATAAGTACATACATAGATATGGTACGTAAATCTCCATATCGCTAGCAAAAAATAAAAAAACGAAAAAATCGCGCAAAGAATAATCTTTCGGCAGAATGTATTTTGTATACCTACGAAAAAATATAAAACGCGCATCTCGCATGTGTTGGGATGTTTGAAAAATGGCGGACACGTGTCAATATAATTGTCTCAGTTTTTGTTTTATTTCTATTATTTTTTTTTTTCTTTGGAATTCTATTCACCGGAGGGAAGTAAAAAAGTTCAAGGGTATATATGTTAAATTTTCTGTAAGATATGAATTTTTAAAGGGCGAACGAAATTTTTTCGTTTTCTCTAAAAGCTGCAGGTAAAGAAGAGGGTCTTATTCCTGTACTGCAAATTCTTAGTGGGTCGAGGAAGTTAAGTATTGAAAAATATTCCGGAATAATTATCCGGAGAATAGTTTTTTGAGAATCCATTTTGCCAGCCGCATCCCTACGTTATATCTATACTATATTATAGTAGGTATGTATACAGTAACTCTGAATATTCCGGAGAAAAATGAAATTTTTTAATCAAATAACTTCGTCAGAGTTTTGCGAAAGGTATTTGATACTTTTTCAAAGTTAAATGCGTTTCAATATCTCAGTATATATACCTGTGCAAAGTTTATACCATTTCTGAGTAAGAATACAGATTGTACGCAAAAGAAGTTTTCCTCAAATAAATAGACAGATATAGTTCGCTGCGATGAAAGACTTCTCAGAAAAATAAAAAAATCTAAATACCTGTATATCTACAACTTCCTACTTTTTTTGTTCTCTTTTGAGGAATTGCAAAACTGTCCGGAAGAACGGAAAAAAGAACGAACTTTTTCTTTCAGCTCCCGCGACACACGTATGTATGTACGTACGTTATACGTTTCATCCCTAACTAAAATACACGCCTGCCGCGAGGCTATAAAAAATGAATATTGGGTTGCCTGACTGCAGGCGAAATAAATTGTTCCGTTTTATTCTAATTTTTTTTCTCTTCGTTTAAAAAATAATTTGCTCGTAATTAGAAAAATATGTGTACTCAAATTTCCACCCTGCGTGTAAACTCGTGTTTTGTTTTTATTATTTTTTGAAATTAAAAAGAAACAAAAAAAAATAAACTTGTATACCAAAACAAAAACAAAAAACTGAAACGAACGAATATATAAATTCGTGCACAGCTGACGTACTACATATACGCTCGTTACGCCGTACATGCATGGGGTATATCTATATGGTACATGGTGTGCACATACCCAGTATTTTTGCAAGTTTCATGGTTTTTTTTTTCCCCCCCTTCGTTTTCCTATTTTTATTTTACACCGGCCAACTGGTCTCGTTGCACCATTATTGTCAGGCGTTTATTTTATCTATGGGTATGCATTACATATACGCATGTCCTATGTAAATGTAGTTATACATGTGGTCTAGGTATACATATGTACTACATGACAAATATATTCAGACTACCCATTACTGCGCTACTACTACTATCTATATTGTATTTAAAAGGTGTGAGTGGATAGATACATACGTATGTATGATGAATACATATACGTATGTACATGAAGTGAGCCCCGTTCTAACTAAATATGTATGGTATGTATAAATCTACGGTATACCTATATTCTGTTTCAGATACACACAAACTTGGAGAGAATGTATATAGATCGTAGAGAACGTGCGGTGTGGAATAGTCGCGAATCGACCTAATAGATACATACATTGGTATACATATGTACGTACCTGATACATATGCATGTATATGCACTGCACATATGTGCATATAAGTAAAATATCAATGTGTTGTGTAACGACAAATCCTCTCTTTCACATCATCGATTTGCATCGGCTTTGCGCTTTACATTGCCGTGCATATACGTATGTACAGGTCTATATGTATACATATGTACAGGTGACGCGCACACCAATTAATTTAAGTCTTATGTACGGTGAGAATAGGTAGCAACATAGTATAGATATATACCTGCATGCAGATGATTCCATAAAAAAAATGAATGTTTCGCACGAATTTGAGAAAAAGCAACAAAAAAATCAAAAATCAAAACCGAAACTAAAAAAATACACGTGTTACGGCGAGAAATATCACATTTTGAAATTACCTCAGATTAAACGGCGTATAAATAAAACAAACTCGAGCACACAACATACAACGTTTCATAGTTTTAAATCCTTCTTTTACCCTTTTTCGCATTTTTTTTTTCGCTGTGTATACCTATACGGGTAGTTGAATAATTCCTCGCTCTATAATAACAATAATAATAAAAAATGAAAAACTGTGTGTAAAAAATATTCCCATGCAATTTGGGGATTTTAAATTCTTACCGTACACGAGATTATTAGTAATTTTCTGTTAAATTATTACGGTGTTATTTTTTTAAAAATATAAACGTGTACAACATAAATAATAAAAAAAACTTTCTACATAGATGAAAGAACGAATAGTTCTGCGAATGTTTCCGATAGAGCAGAAATCACTATATAGAGACGAGAAGAGAAAAAAAAAATTGAAAAGAATTTTTCAATTCAATTAAATAGGGTTTAAATGCAATTATTTCCTTTAGATGTGCTTTACGAGATGGGTATATATATGTGACATACATTTATATAGGAGGTCACGGAGGAAATTTTGCAGCTTTTCCGGAAATCAATTAGGTATAGTTACACAGCTTTCAACCGCGCGTGAACCCGTTAATAGGGATTTGGGAATATCGAAGGGGTGATACGCCAAGCAAACGGGATATTGGGGATGTGGTTAAATAGGATGGAGGACAAGGTTAATATTTCGGGTTTCAGCTTTTTGTTTCAGCACCCGTTGTTATACGAGAATATATGTATATGCACATGTACGTTACCTACGTATATTACAGGGACGTGGTAATTGCTGTTCGAATCGGAAATGGCAAAGGATCTCGAATTGGCCCTCATATCTGCCGTTCCAGATAATTACCTACATATCCACGTCCCATGAAATGGAAGATTTTCGTATACTCGTATACGTTATATCATTTCCAAATTCTCAGTAGATGATAAATCTCATGAAATTTCAAATAATTCCCAAATGCATAGACACATGACGTTATTTTATAGAAAATATATAGTAAATACTTATAATCGACTCAAAAAATGGTCAATCAAAACTTTGTCAAAAGAAGATAAATAAAATGAATAAATAAAACAGTAGCGGTCATCAAACGTCGGTGGAATAAATTCGGAATACCCTTTATACCACGTGATACGTGTAGAGAAGAGATCAATCAAAGGAGTTGCGCGCGATGACGTGATAGATGATAACGTGGTTCACCATGCGAAAATCGTTCAATTTACCTGCCACCTATATAGTACATAGGTATACCCTATATGTATATGTGCACCTGATATACATGGGTACCCGAAATGTGCGTTTGATTAAACATGCCGCGCGTTGTAGGTAGGTAATAGTAGGTATAGATCCCGGAATTTCATTCCCGCAAGTAGGATTGATTGTGAGTATAATGGGATGATTATCGTCGAATGACAAGGTCGAGCAATGTCCGATCTGCAGCTGTTTCTGCGGCTGCATAATTACCTATTCATTTGTTAAACACGAACGTGCGTTATTTCAACTTATATACACATATTTCTCAAGAAAGCTTTCGTATTTTCTCAAAGTTAAAAAAAAAAAAACGAATGAAGAAAACAAACTACTACGACGACGACAAAGAAACTTGGGAGCTAATTAAACTGTACAGAAAACGCTATATGCATATAATGAGGTATTCGATCGCGAAATTTATTCATTCAACTATCTGCGTGTCGATTGTTACTAATTAAATCTGCTGATAATTATCCAAGTGTCTTTGTTGTAACATAAACGTGCTTTTCTGACAGTTCGTGCCAACGATGTAACATATATATAATGAGGATCGGATCATCAAACTGTTCATGTATCTCACGACACGCGCGCTCTTGTTCGAAGTTTATATACCACATAGGTATATATATGTAATATAAGTATATACACATCCATCTGGAACACACACATACACATATGACGTCTCCGTGCGAAAATCACGTTATACCCGCGATACATTTTCATAAAGATTTTTGAACACGAAACGCAAGATGGTTAATTGTATAATGATAATTATTATTATTTCCCAATGTTACTATATCGTCATTATTATCACGTTATATCCTGCGATAAAGAAATTTATAGTGATCAATGAAAATTGAAGGACGTTGAAAAAAAAGAAGAAGGAAAATGCATTTAATAATTTGATGTAAAACAATTATTTGGAAATTATCATAATTTTTAGTTATAGGTTGTTCAGAAAAAAAAGGGAATGTATGAGGTTTCAAACAAGTTTTTCTCTTCTTTTCATTCGTTATGCATTTTATTCAGATTTTTTTCTTCTATGAGAGAAAAAAAAAAGACCATGAAACATGATTTCAGTAATAACCTAAACACATCGCTAATTCTAGAGGTTTTGGAAATCCTTTTGAACGAAACAATTCAACAGTTATTACCAAGCTATGAGAACAATATAAACTCAACTCTTGTGTAAAGTGTATTCGGCATTATATTCCTCCTCGACCGAAACAAGTTTGCTAATTCCAGATTAAGCCCCCCTGGATTTTGCCTAGATTTTAGGCGCGTGTTACGAACGTGGTACTCCATATTTTCATAAGAATAATTCGAGTAGGAATTATAATCACATAGAACAAGCTCTGAAAAATGTCTCTATTATTTTAGTATATATTCGTTTTCATTTCTCAGTCTGGTTTTTTTTAATGAAAAATTTCGAATAGTAAGTATAAATATTTAAATTAATCCACGAAATTAATGAACAGAAATGGGTACAACGTATACGAAAAAAATGCAGCCAGACGAATGACGACATTTTTCTTATCAGCGAACTGGGTGTGAAAAGCACTATTAATTCCTTCTTTTTTTTTTTAATTACTGTGATATCTACCGATCACTCGCCGGAGTGCCAGAAGGAAAGAGATAAAAAGAAAAACTAAAAGAAATGAAATGAAGAAATGAAATTGAAAACCAAAAAAAAAAACAACTGGTTAACGTGCGCAATAGGTATTTACGCGATTTATATCGTGAGGATGCATCAAAAATCCTCGGGGAATGACACACCTGCGTCTACGCAGTTGTCTGGACAGTTGCAAGTTTGATGCGATAATTATATATTCTGTAGTGCAATATGTGATGAATATATATAAATATATAATATACTTTTTCAGGGGTAAAATGCAAAGTATACGAAGGGTTATTGTACGCGTAATATGGCGGGCGGTAATGAAGATAAGTAAAAATATGTGAAACTGATTGTACGGACTGATTGGGATTATTTTATTTTCTTTTCTATTTCATTCGCACAGTACTGTGCCGCGACATGATATTCCATATACAGGCTGCAGGATCTAACTTTGTAGATTATATAGTCGTTGTGAAAAAAATATGAAAATCCAGATGAAAGAGAGAATAATATAGAGTGAAGATTTGGCGGAGATCCTTGCAGCGGATTTTGGAAGGACGTGTTATCACTGTTATTATTATTATTATCATTTTTGCGAGCATCGGCTTTAGGTGGCGAAATTCGAAAAACCTCGGATTTCGATTTGATTCTCTTTATACTTAGCGTTATACCCGCTGCAGCCTACTACTCCGTCAGAGTCGAAAATTCCTGGAGGAATTCAACGTTCCCGCATCTCCCTTGCGTCGCCCCATAATGTGGGCGAACAGCTGTCAGTTATAGGCTTTCCAATAAAATTTAAAAACCATCGCATCGGACTGTACTAATATTATTTTTTTTTTTTTCTTCTTCATCCTCTATGGCCTGATGTAATTTTTTTTATTCACCATATGTTCTCTCGTCTGACTTGAGATTAAATGTAGTAGATTATAGAATTCGAGCTTGGATTAATACTATAACTCTTAGGAAATATCAAGGTATATGCGAATAGAAACTGAAGCCAAATGTGTAAAAATTTCGGTTTCGGAACAATAAATAACAGATACTTTTTGCCATCCGCAAAAAAAAAAAAAAAAACGGTTTTCGATCGTCAGGAGCTGTGTTTTTGACCAAAATCGTTTTTTCAATATCGCAATACCTTTCTTCCTATTTATAATGATAGCCGGGATTAGAAGAAAAAAAACCAATGATTAGTTGTCTGTCGAGATAAGTCCAAAGTTAATTCCTGTTCAATTGAGCCATGTAATAAATCGCGAATTGATATCGGTGGCGAAAAATTTTTTTCCGCCGACGATTCTTCGCATTTGATATATGTATAATCCTCCAGTATATAACGTATTTATGTACACGTATATATGTATATAAATAACTTTGCAATTAGCAGTACGAGGCGATAAACGGATTAAAACAGCCGCTGGAGTCGTGAAAAGTAATTTCCACTTTCTACTACAGCTACGGATATGAGTATATTTTTCCGCACGTATATACCTATTTACATTATATATAGTGTTATGTACTAGTCTACATACCTCATATCCCATTAATAATCGAAAAAAATTGACTTTTCTCGAACCATAGGTACCCGCCGCGCGGCCGTCATAATTACTCGCTCGTTACACTTGAATATCCCAGTACCATTACGTCATCTCCGTATCTAAAAAAAAATAGAGAAGAAAAAACAAATAAATTCGCGTGTTCTAATAATCTTTGGCTGATTTTTTTTTTTTTTTTTTTCAAAAACAACGTTGCGATATGTATATATATATATCCAATTATCAAGCATATAGTAATGGATTTGAACTGCAGAATTTTGTTTTTTTTTCGAATTCGGAAAGAAAATCGATGAGTATAATTTCGATAGAAATAAAATAAATGAATCGATAAAAAACGAGATAACAATTCAGCCGACCCTAATTGGCAAACCCTTAGTTGTTTCAAGCTTGCGAAACAATTTTAATCGTTCTTAGTCTGCATTTTTCGAGTTTTTAATACATATAGAAATTTTTTAATCATTTCCCAAATAATCTAACAACTTTTAAAGGGTGTACCGCCATTTTGAATTCAACGTTGGTTTCATGACAAGCAACCCGAGGAACGTTAGGCAGTAGCATCTTTCATAAAAATATATGGACTCAGGTATGTTATTATTTTTTATCGAAATTTTGTTTTGCGAAATAACGCACGAACTGCCGAAGCGAATCAGTCGAAAATCTAATCAGTTTTAAGTTGTGGAACTCCGCGTCGATTTGGACCTGCAGGAACATCAAAATCGTTCGGGTCGTTCTCAAGTTATAGTCGGACATAAATTTGATCGCATCGCACATATGTACTGTATATAGACGTCTAACTAATATAACGATCAGGGGTGTAGATTCTGCGGACCTCAAAACGCGTAAATTTATTGAAAACTTAACTTTGAATTTTTTCGAGTGATATTAGCGATAACTTCCCTTCCTGCTTTCTCGCAAAACTCTGCAGTATAAAGAATTCTGGAAAAGCCCATGAGAAATTATATCAGAATATCGAAAGCGGCCCTCTAGTAAAATTATATGAATTTGGAAGAAGTTTTTTCAGATTATAGCTAAAACCCGAAGGGATTCCGAGTTCGGTTGTATAAATAATAACGATCACCTGAAACGTCCGTCCTGCCGAGTTTTGACCAATCCCGGATAAGCGTTTAGGTATATACGAGGAAGATGCAGAAAAACTAAAGCTCCATTTACCTTCGCTTCGTACGAACTTATCCTTCTGAATATATATCCATGGATAGGTCAGCAGTACATATTACATAGTACATGTGTTTGTATAGGATATATAACGTAGGTATGTACGAACCAGTATATAAACTTACGTCAGAGCAACGACGTCGCCGTAACTTTTTAGCAACCCCTTCACGCTGGATGGCAGTGGGTTAAAAAATACCGGTCATAAATAAAGGCGAGCAGGAGACTATTTTCGCGACGACTAACAGGAGGGGAAAAAGTGAGTGAGATGAAGAGAAAGCGGGGGCGAGAGTATTTTGCAGAGCGCGAATAGAATTCCGCTAGCTGCTGCTGCCGCTGCTGTTGTGCAGAGCTCGCGGGATGGAAAAGTTGCCGAAATTTCTACCTATGTAAAAGTGAAAACAAGTACATACCTAGTTGTATGTATAATACTGCATCCTATTTCCAGTAAGAGAAAGAAATAAAAAGAAATTAAATAATCGATTTCCATGGACCAGTTTACATGACATATAAGAGAAAGGATTTTTCAGGATTTTACTTCGCGGTGAATGAAAGCCTTTGGAACAGGATCGATTGCAGTTTTTTCTTCATCTTTACCCCCGATATTTTACGTCTTGGCGATTATTTCGGGAATTTTTTTTCAAAGAGTTACAGCGCTGAGTTAATTCTGATAAAAAAGTATCCTCAACTGGTGTAGCAAGTTTCAAAAATTTCAACAACTTTTTTGGTGTTTAATATTTTGGAATCGTCAATCATTTTTCATCTGCGTCCGCCATTTTGAATTCTAGAGTGTTCGTACCATAGAAAATGGCAAAACATATAACGCCATATAACTTTCCTATAATAATCGCCCTTTCTCTTGCGATGGCTCGGGGGTTCTGGCGATGTTCGTTGTGACTTTTTGCGACCCCAAAAGTGTCCCGAGAACCCCGTTGGCTTGACCCACTAATAACCCAGTAGGTCGCGGTGGCGGAAGGGAGGGGGGGGGGGGGGGGGAGAAACTCGGCAGATGCGATAGATAACGGGGGTCTCGGGACCGTCCCGCGTATTCTCGCTCTTAGTTTTGGCTGTTCCTCACTTCTCATTTCGCAGTAGAAATCGTTAATCAAAATGTGGCCGTACCACGTGACTTTAATCTACCCCCCATTCTCCATTTCGGACCCCTGCAGGCCAAGGGGATCATCTCGGTTAAAACACACTCCTCAAGTCCTGCGGTTGTAATAAGGCCTAACGGAAACGAAAATGGTCCTGCGCCTTCGCTCTTATATGTATGTATATATGTAGAGGTAAGGTATGTATAGGTGTGTACATAATAGCAGCACCGGGTGAAAGCCAGCAAGAACTGAATCTCTTGAATTGTGAGAATTGCGAGAAACGAGAACGACCCAAACCGCCACATTATTGTATATAAAACGCCCTGGGGGACGCCGTAGGGAATGGCCTATGTAAAGTCGTTGCTGTAGCCGGGGGTATCAGTTTCGATTTTGCAAATATATGAAAATTCTAGAAGTTAAAACCTATCCTGACTTACAGACATTTGCTGAGCACTAAGTTGAGAAAAAAGCACGAACTAAAAAAAGTCATATATGTATAGCGGTTCGCGCCGTTTCGATTACCTTATACGCATACGCATATATACATTATACATATGCCTCTATCTACGCTCTGTACATATATACATATGTATTTACATATGTAAATACGTACGACATCTTGGCTAGAAACATTTGGCCTTCCAACCGTATTCCACACAGAACTACCCTCCTTTAATACCTTAATACACGGGGTCTGTCAACGACGGTGCTGAAACTACTCCTCAAGACATGTGCTGGTTAGGGGGGAAAAAGTGAAGTTAGGGTAGGTGAGCTAAGGGTGAGTTGAGTTAAGTTAGGTAAGGTTAGTTTAGAGTAGCAGGATGGTTCGGGAATATCCGGGAGACAAACGAGCGAACCAAATCAGTTTGCTTATATTTTGCATATAGCGCCGACCATCTTCTCCCCCAATTTCCGGGCGTCCATTTTCAAATTTATCGCCCTATATATTATGGGTACATGGAATTAGTTACGTACATATGTATTCACACGTATGTATGAACAAGTTGGAAAAGGCAAAATCATATGATATTATAAAATGATTCAAAAATTACTTTCTCCATTCCGTGTTCTTGCTGAGCATATAAATATCAAAATGTTCGGAAGTCCCATTTCTCTCTTTCCCTATACTCCTTGATGATACGACAAAAAAAAAATAATAGAATTCAACACCTTTTGACTATTCAAGCAAAGATTTTCGCATTCCTGGATCACGTGGATGTGTTTTTCTTGAATTTTGAATTTAAGCCTGGGGGATACGCAGAACTTTTAAATCGGCTGAGATTCAAAACGAAAAAAGAATTCTCTTGGAATTCAGGATTTCAGCAAAATCTAATAAGTTCAAGGAATTCGGAGGGCTTAGACCCTTGTAATCCATATTTTATATCACCTATTACTAGAGAAGTAAAAAAGTTACTCCTTCGATGACGATCATCGTGTCGACTCGGTTGTTGTAAAAATCCAAATTACTTTCAAGTTATCCGCTTATTCCACCGAGATTGATTTCAAAATCTGAGAGCCAAAAATCGATCGATTATAGATGTACAGGGTGAGTTTTTCCAAACTCCGAGATTGGGTGAGGAGCTTGATTTGGCAGATTGCTCTTGACCGCGACTCGATTTCCTCATTCATTAAGCATGCTATATTTTTGAGTCGACCTTGATTGGTCAAGAAAACCAAATCAGGCTCCTCCCATTTTCGCAGCTTTGAATGACTCGCCCTATATAGCCACAATATAATATAGGTACTGCTCTAACATTAATTGCTGTCATAATCTTATACGGTAGTTTAAGCATCCGGCAACTATCTAATATAAACGCAAATAAGGAATATTATAACAACAAAGGGAAGGAAGTATATAAGGGGTGATGAATACGATCCATTATAGTCGGAGAATTACGAGGCAGATATCATTTGAAAACTCTAATTATTAAGTATGTACATTTACAATAATTTATTATATACTGTATATAAACGTTCGTACAACGTCACCGTTCCGTTTTTCATTCATATCTCACGAAATAACCCCGGACAAAAAGATTCGCGATTAACAAAACCTTTGTACAGTGCTTGCTCTTGCGGTAAAAGATAGGGAAAAAATCGAGAGAGAAATAAACAAACAAGAAAACAAAAGCAAGAGTATAGAAAAGAAGAAATACAAATGTAACTTGAACAACAACAACTACTATAACCAACTATCCTGCAGAATCCTCGTATTTTTTGTCCCCGTGGTTCTTTGTATCCAGATATATATATAATATATATGTATTTTTTATATATTATGTCATCCCTCAAGCTTTTATACCGTCGTCGTACTTTATTAACCCTTCACTCATACATTTTTGTACGCTTTTTGTTTCATTTCTTTTTTTTTTTCTTTCGTTTTATTGCCACTGCTTCAGAAGCTGTGAAGGGGTGGCAACGGTTTTTTTTTTAAATTGAAAACAATTTTCACGAATATCGTGAAAAAAATTTCAAAATAATGTACACGGTAAAAATTATAGGTTCAATATTGGTGAATTCGAAATTCCTTATTTATTATTTCTTCAGCGACCTTTTCCACATGGACTTTGTTGCTCACCTGAATGAGTCGAAACGAAAGTAAAACAAGAATAAAAAAGAAGACAGAACTGATTTGTCTTTCTACCTTGGAAGACTTATATCTAACAGACGTACCCCAGGGTTTTCTCTATTTTATATAGTTGTTTATCTATACGAATGTATAGTTGTGTGTATAGGTATAGTCTTAACATTGATCAGCGACTATAGGAGAAAAGTAAAAAGATGAAAAAGAAGCCAAACAAAAAAAAGAAAAGAAGTTTGTCCGTCTGCTGTCAAAAAGAAAGTGATAAAGGTGTCGAAAGTTTAACAAAATTTTTCACGTTAATAATTTTGCAGTCAAAGATATAGGTATCTATTTCAAAACCAATATGAATCCTAGACAGAATGTCATGATATAAAGATTGAGATCTAGGAACTAGGAAGTCGCGATTCACATTGTTCTGTTTTTCGTTTAAACCCGTCATGTAGCGCAGTACAAAAATCTATTCCTCAAAAGTGCATGATGGATTTATTGGATTTGTATGAAAATTTTGTTGAAAAAAAAATTAGAATTGTATCTAGATAAATTTTTAAACTCCTGAGACAAAAAACAACAACAACAACATTCATTGATACAAGAATCCCATGTAGATACGTCATTTAATATAATTTTCAAGCAACGAAGCGTGAAAAATAAGTCCATTTCCTACGCTTCTCTTATATTTCCATGTCTTCTTACGTAATCTTTACGTAAGCGGTTTTTAGAACCTATCCTGCGCAGCTCCACGAGCAATAAAATTTATATAAAAATAAAATAAAGAGGGGGGTGGAATGTCAGGATCTCGTAAAAATAACTGAGGGGGTGAAGAGAAGGGTATAAGGTTTATCTCTATAGGTTTATACCGGGAAATGGTACGGAGATAAAAGAAGAAAAAAAAAAAAAAAAGAATGAGAAAGAAGTAAAAATCACTCAAGAAAATACAAGTGAAGAAAATTGATAAAAAAAAAATAATAATGAAAAAAAAAAAACACTCGATGCAAAACGACGACTACGTTTTAACGCAGGGAGATTTTATCGTCCATGATTATACGTTAATAACCGATCCAATATAATGCCATAGTGGAAAAAAAAAATTATTGTAAAAGATTGTTGGAATATTAGATAGATTTTAATAATTGCTCTGAAAGTGTGCAAACTCGCAGATGGCTATTTTCTTGAAATAATTCTTTATCATCGTGACGCCATAAATTTCATCTCTTTCAGATATATACACGTATACCTATATATTATATAAGGGCCCTCGAATCAGCCTGGGAAAATTTATGCAAGGTAATTTCGAAATTTGGTGGAAATTAAGAAATAAAGTAGGTTTTTTTATTCCGTCCTTCTATAAAAAAGGAATTACATTAAACCTTTTTACTTCAATTGGCTCGAATTTATATGTAGGTATAGACCATAAAATATAGAAACTGTAATTTTTTTGTTTATTTATTTATACGGTTTTTTCTCCCATTGTTAAAATTCAATCTTAGTGTAAAAAAATGTTTATTAATCAATTATCGTCGAGTTAAATTTCGAACGAAGTTTTTTAAAAATACTCAACCAATAGCTAGCTAAGAAACATTTTACAATTCGCATAAGTTTCGAAAAATGAATATCCAAATTGCACGGTAGGAAAAAGAAAAGAAATTATGACTTTCAAGAGTTTGATTGATATTTCTTCAAGTGATCCAACGAGAAAGGGTTCGTCAAATATCCCCCCTCTTTTTATCTGTACATATATTATATGCAAATTATGGATCATAATTAGCAGTGAGAGGAAATCGAAGGAGAAAAAAAGGGTCCTTCAAACAGATAGCGTCTTGGTTGAGCAGCTATTAACGGAAAACGATCCTCGCCGGATAAGGATGCGATGTATTAAAGGGGGTTCCTTGATGTAAAATACATACGCGATGGATGATTGCAACTCGTTTGGTTAGATGACGTGCAGATCGGAGTTAGATCGGATTTGGTAAGGTCATAGAAAATATACGTGCATATAGATATACGTACATTTAGGTTGAGTTACCCTAGCGGCGGCACCATCTACACCAAGATAATATAACTTCGAAGGTTCGAAGAACCGGTGATAGAAAGGGTGCGGAAAACCAGGTCCACGTTATATAACAACTGCCCGAACTGCGAAATAGGGTTTGGTAATTGCATATAGTATATATAGTATAGTAGGTATATAGAGAGCTATCTATATGTACTTATATAGGTTATCCCTCGGGATCACAAAGAAAAATATCACCGATGTTCTATAGATAAGGAGACAAGGGTCACCAAAAAAATCCTCCTGCATCCAGAGGGTTCGCGTATACATATGTATGTATGTATATACTGTGTACGTAGCTTATCGTAAAGAAATAAGTATAGACATATAACCTAGTATATTGTACATAATATATTATTTATTTATATGTATACATGCGTTATGGTGGGTCCGAGAGCTTTCCTATGATATCAGGATAAAGTATACCTGGTAATCTATTAGGATCAGGTGTTGCGTCGGAGTCAGGGATAAGGTTTTAGTCGAATATCGTCCCTAATAACTACCCCTTTCTACAGGACATTTATAAGAAATGTTATATTACATACATATATACATGGATATAATTATGTACTGTAGGGTACAGCACATCGAGATGTTTAGGAAACGAGATAAAAAAAATTTAACGGACCGGATGACTCTGAGGACGTGAAATAGGGCGATTGAGCTATAATGGTATTTCTAACCCAAAATACAAAAAAAAAAAACAACGAATAAAAAAGGTTCGACGACCGATGTGTATGGTGTTTTTTTAAAGATATTTTGAAAATAGTAATGAACGACTTGCGATGTTGATGTAGAAATTAAATTATACACCACCAAAAATTTTTTCGAGCTTCTTGCATGATTCTACTCATCACCTTCGTTATATATTCTTCTTTTTTTTTTGGTTCTCAAAAGAAGGAGAATATCATGAGATATATCGCAGACGAGATGATGAGGGCTTCAAACATGAAGAAACAAAAGCAAAAAAAAAAAGAAAAAATGAAAAGGACGAGCTGATTACGATATAACCATTTTTTCTTTCTTTTTCGTAACAAAGTATGTAAAGACTGCATAATAAGTTCCATGGTGAAGTAAAACCTGCGCCTGCTAGCAAGTCTGCGGGATAAAAATTGCGGGGGTGGTGCTAGATTATCGTTACACATATATACGCACATACCCATGTATATACATGGCGTACACCTACGTGTAAGTAAAAGTTCGTTTTTTTTTTGCCATCGTGACTTTTATACGAACAACGAAGTAATGAGAATAACGCGAAATAACACCATAATTTAAAGTAAAACTACGACGAGCACTACCATGTGAAATGTATATAGGTACTACATCGTTGTATAACATACACACATATGTAATTACATCATGTCTACATAATTAGGATTTTTTACGTAATTGAAGGTCTTCCAAAAAAGAAATAGATCGCACCTGATACGTGTAGAGCGATATCTGGATTATACATGTACCAAAATAAAAACGGATTCTATATGTAAATTTAAAGTAACGTAGAAAGTACATAGGTATACTTATGTACAGTAGGTAGATGTAACGTAATTCTTGACAGCAGTTGTGCTTATAGCCGCTCCACGTGTATGTAACCGGTGTAAAGTTTTGTTTAGTTATAAATTTAACGAAGACCAAACTTTCGATAAACACGAAAATTTCGCGCGAAGATTGAAGGAAAGTTTTCCTCATTTCATTTACGCGACGTATTGCAGATTATACTAATGTATATATGTATAGTATAATCTTGCTGAGCGTATAATATCCGTTGAGACTATAGGTGATATAAGTTCTTACATATTTTGATCATCCAAATTTTCAATATAACGGAATTTCTATACGTGAATACAAACAACAGCTAACAACAAGGGAAAATCATAGGCATGTGCCGACACAATAGACAAAAAAAAAACAACATGTTTATAGTTGCAAGAACGTTGAAATTGTATAGGTGAGTTATACGGATTCGCCATGAATGAGAACTCGCGAATCTAAGATACACCTATACAACGATTATTCGTATTTTCATTCACATGGGAAAATAATTTCAGAAACCAAAGATTTCGTTTTCGTATAATAACGAAATCCGACGAAACAATAAAAAGAGACACCGTACACTAGGCGGCAGGGCGGCGAAATTTCTGTTACTGTACAGTAAAACGTGGTCGTTTATTTATTCCATCAAACCCCAAAACCGTTAGTTTTATTTTCCCCAAAGTCAATTTCTATACCATGCAGACAAGGTCGCTCCTGCCAAAATCAAAACTGCTTTGATTTCGTTGTCACGTCCCACTTTTACTATCACCGCACCATCTCAACGATATTTCATCCCTTTCCTTTTTTTTTTCCTCGTTCTCGTTTTTGTTTATTATTTCCTTTTTTTTTTGCACTTCTTTCTTATGCCAACCCCGCCGTTTTCCCTTATTAGATACTCTTCTCCAGAAAAATCCAAGATCACTCTGTACACGTCTAACGTCCTTGAAAAAAAATCTATGCCGCAAAAGCTGAGAGAAAAAAAAACTGAAGTGTTTTTTTTTGTTATTTCGATACTCCTTTTTTCATGCACGTGACATTTCATTGTTAGTTAAATTGCCAAAAAAAAAAAAAAAAAAACAAACTGATGATCATTACGGCTCCAAGGGTATAAATATCTTTGAAAATTTTTTAACAATTATTCGTCGATGCGGCAAAATAAAATTGTTATTCTTTTTTCTTCATCGGAAACGATCTCTTTGAATAAAATAAGCAACCGTCTTAAGCTTTAGCTGCATTTATAGAGTAAGTTGGTCTTGTGGCCTCCAGAATTGCAGAAGCAGCAGCAGCAGCGGTGCAGTAGTTACCCTTGAGTGGCGTTTTATCTGTTCTCCTTACATACGAGTACATATGTATATGCGAAGATATGTACCTGTGTACCTATTTATATACCTTTACACTGCCCTATGCAGTTGTATATCTCAGGTAATTTAGACTATACATTACGAAACGGTGTACTATATATTCATATGTAAGAGAATGTTGAGAATAAACCAAGGGAATTGGAATGGAGTGTAAGCTTATAACACGCAGAAATTAGGTCGGTCTCTCTTCCGTGTTCCATATGCACAGCGCATGCACACGGGTGCAGATGCACAACCTTCGGGTACCGGAGAATGCAAAATTCGTACGAAAAAAATAAAAATCAACCGATGTACAAAGAATACATGCACATCCTCTTTTATTTCACCTCGAAACGCGATATTGTAGATATAAGCTCACGATTCTTTCCCCCATTTTTCCTATTGTGCGACGGATCGTTGTACGACCCCGGGAAAAATGACACAAATCAAAATCCAAAAATCTGATCATCCCTATTGTTACGATTTGTTGTCAGATAAAGGGCAAGTTTTTTATCTATTCATTCCTTTTGGATTTGATAAGCGTTATTATTTTATTACAGATCGGAAAATTTCTCAATAGAAATTCAAATGCAAGGTGTAAATTTTCTATGGTTTGTATACCACGTTATATTATATATTACAATTCTTTTGATATGGTCATGGTAAATTAATCGACCCCTTTTTTTTAAATTTCGATAGATAATTAGAGCGGCACGATTATTTTCTATGAGGATGAATTTGGAACATAATATGAATCGAAATTTTCATGTTTCATGTTACAATAACAATTTGACAAACTAGTTTTCCGAATCCCGCGTTATGCTGCTCCGCATAAATCAACGGGTTGCAAATACAGCTCCGATAATGGAGCAACTATTTCAAGAAAATTTACGACTCTTTATCGCGTTAAATTCTTACGGGTTGCACCCGTACCGAAGGTCTCTTATCATTTCTCAACATTATGTTATATGGTGCGGAGCAGAGAAAAGTTTTACTCCTTTTAGACTGCAACTGGATATACACACACGTATGCGCACGTTGAGACGGCATGCACTCTGCCAGTTTTGATCCTATACTACATAAAATATATATCCTTATTCCAGAATACGCAAGGAGGATATTCTCCAGAAACGCATAATACAGACATTTTTACGATACGAAACGAAAGCAAAGAAAAAAAAAACTGATACGAAATGGGGGATTGGATTAGCTGCAGAGGCGTCTGGAAAAAGAAAGAAAAAGAATAGAAAATTCTATATCGGGATTCGATTTATAATTTTCGAATCACGTGACTTCTGAGGAAGTTCACGGGTGGGGGAGAATTTCGGCGATATATTATATTAAGGGAAAGTTGACAATGAATAATGATATCGTTTTCAAGGTTCCGAAGTATAAATTATGTTATGTATATAGATGGATGTATTGTGTATATGTTGGTATAACGGTTCCGCTTTGTAATATATATAACGTACAGTGGGGGAGTGATCGCTTCACATCGTTCGCTGATCCGGATTTTCCCGCTCGTTTTAACGTTACTAGCTTCAGGTTATACTCAGTAATACTGTCTCCCTTGTATATGATGAAAGTCATCCTTCAGCGTAATAATACAAGTTGATCCTCACCGTCAAGCTTAGTAATTGTAGCTATTACCGCTAACACCAGGTATTGTCAGAAACAACGAACAACCAACACTGCGAACGTTCTAAGCAAGACTGCCGAATTTATGGCTGTTGGATACATAATAGGTATATACTTACATGGCTACATCCTAGGGAGCGAGTTCCATCGTTCCACCTTTTAAAAGGATTTTACCCAAATTAGATAGTTTCAAATAGTACCTACACTCGTTTTAAAATTTGAATAAACTGCAACTTCCGTGTAGAAAAGGATAATCGCGCGCGACGCGAATGTTTAAGACGTGAAGTGATTCGAGGAGATGGAAGAAAAGCTCCAGTTTTTGATACGGTCTGAAAATATTCGTAAGACAGAAAACTGGAGCGATTCGAGGAATCTTTGAAAATCAGATCAGTTTGATTCGACGTATTTTTTTGCTCTGCATCCTGATGACGATCAATTTTTGGAAATTTCAAATTACCGTAACGTGACAGCGCAGATTGGACATTTTTTTACGATTGCGCTGCGTTTTTCCCCCCATTTTTTGTAGCTCGAGTTTATTTTCAGACTGCCATAAAAAAAATGAGGAGATGCCGAAGAAATGTCGTGTAAAAAGATGTCTCTTCTTTCAAAGAGCGAAAAAAATTCGGGTACCAAAAAAGGAAATTCAAAGAATTCACACAAATGTAATTTTCATATCACATTTGGAAAGAAAAGAAAAAAAAACCGAAGTAATTTCCACGATTCTCATAACTCTTTTTGTTTTTTCAAGCATATACCCTTGCAATAATTAATCCCGACTTTTTTTATGGGGTCCTTCTGATCCTCATCCCCGATATACGCACGTATAGGTATATACTAGATGTGATCCAAAGGCGTGTAATAAATTCAATAAATTACTTGTATTCAGAACAAAGAAACAATAGAAGAAGAAGGAGAAAACGGAAATAAGGTATGAGGAGAGGGTAGGGATCATACATATTTACAAACCTATATATACCTAACCTATATACCTACTTTACATGGTGAGTT
Source organism: Athalia cordata (assembly GCA_963932425.1). Lineage (NCBI taxonomy): Eukaryota > Metazoa > Arthropoda > Insecta > Hymenoptera > Athaliidae > Athalia > Athalia cordata. The sequence continues at coordinate 27,518,295 of OZ010626.1, read as the reverse complement.
AAAGGGAGAAAACAAAGAATAAATTAAGCTGTTGGAATAGTCGCTGTACTCGAGCTTAAAAGTAATAATAATAATGATGATAATAATAATGATAAAAACAACAATGATTTAAAAATAAATTGTTTTCTGATTACAATAATATACAGAAAGTACTGCAGGGACTCTTACAGGTCAAGAGACTCGGTAGAGTCTCGCGCCAAGTACATTAAAAGCGAACGGGACGACACAGAGTATCTTTACTGCTACGGGAGCTCGAACGCGGAGTGGGGACTTTTATTTACACAAATATCTCCTAAATTATTAGCATTCCGGGAAATTTGGATGCACTTTTGTGATATAAATCGAGGAAGAGCTTTCATTTGAGCCTAATTTCAATTGAATCGATGGTCGGGAAGCTGAGATATGATAATTCTGCTACCCGTTTGCCGTCGTTTCGACGAATATTTTTTAAGCACCAACGTCGTCGTCATGATACCCTAACCGCTGCCAATATGAATGGGTAGAAAGGATCGTTACATTATTAGAATATATTTTTTGGACCGAACCCTGCGGAACGTGAGTTCTTATGTAGCGCCCGTAGATGGCAATAGGCAGCGACCACCATTACCGTATCCTAAGTCTATGTCTGCAGCCGTCACCGGGCGGGACGCCGTTTTTTCGAATCGCTATTCTTCCGTCCGTCATCCCGATGCTGAACGAACGTAACCAACAAATTCAAGCGCTGTGTGATCATCTTACTTTCTGGAGCTGTCATACCACCTGATTGAGACTTCTGAATCCGTTTGCTCAAATGTTATATTTGTATACTGTATTATACTCGATAGCTCCGCGGTGACAAATGAGGTTATGCCATAAATGAAGTTTCTTACTACTATTATAACGAATATACGTGAGCCTTAATATACGTATGCGATTACCAAGGATCGAAGCGTCGAAAGATTTGAAATCATTAACAATAAGTTAATCGTCGATTTAACCCAACAATGATTAAGGAAATCTGATCTATAATACGTGTTGGCGTCCCGAAAAATAAATTGTTTCATTTCACGCAGTGCGCAGACTAAAAAATTATACAGAAACGATTTTTCAGTTGTTGACAATAATTTTTGAAAAATACATATTTTTATAGAAAATTTAACGTTCAATTGTTGAAAGTATAAAAATTGAATCATAAAATACCAATAATTAAAAGAGAAGAAATTTTTGTTCAAAAAGTAGTGAAATCCCAACAAAGCACCATCGGTGCAAAAAACATCGCCAAGTTCATTAAATTCTTCGGGGAAAAAAGATCCAAATCAATCATGGTGCCAAGTACATGTAACTTCGTATCATGCATAGGATTACTAGAGAAGACTGGAATAAATATGTAACAAACCAAATTACCAATTGGAAGAATATAAAATTGGCAAAAAAATTAAGAAAAAAAATAAAATAAAATAAGAAAATGGAGGTAGTGGGACTTGGCGGGCTTTTTACGAAAAAGAAAATACAGAATTCTTGTATGGCAATATGACATTAGCCCGCCAAGGACCACGTACTCCATTTTCTTATTTTATTTTATTTTTTTTCTTAATTTTTTTGCCAATTTTATATTCTTCCAATTGGTAATTTGGTTTGTTACATATTTATTCCAGTCTTCTCTAGTAATCCTATGCATGATACGAAGTTACATGTACTTGGCACCATGATTGATTTGGATCTTTTTTCCCCGAAGAATTTAATGAACTTGGCGATGTTTTTTGCACCGATGGTGCTTTGTTGGGATATTAATATACTTGTATTATTCAAAGGGTAGTATATATAAACGCACTCTATGTATATGAGGAAGTATACAGGGTGTACCACTCAACGTGACCACCGAAAATATCTCGGTGGCTTGTAAAGTTACGAGAACAATCATGGGGGATGTTCATCGAAAAAACTTTTTTTTCTGACAGTCATGGTTTTCACGTTGTCAGGGGCATTAACGGTTCTCAAAATGGGAAAATGTGCTTCTTTCATCCATCTTGACTCTGTAGCTAACGTTATTACAAATCCAACGACCTTCCTAAAGAGGGTATTCGAACGATTCCCTTCATCTACGGCTGACTTCCGGCGTCATTGAGGCGCACGCTCTTGCAATTTGTTCTTGCATGTCTTTACCGGCGTCGTAGAAACTGCGTGGCGTTCAAAAAGGTTCGGCGACCGAGTGGGCCAAGGGATGATTCCATCTCCAACTCTTCAGTTTCAACGATAACTTACGATTCGAATATTTTTGAAATTACAAAAAGATCCAAAAATCGGCATTATCGCATTCATCAGGCCATGAACGTATTTGAATTAGTTTAAAACCTGTGTTGGCCTTCCCATCGCCAGAAAGGAATAATATCAGAGGTCGTTGGATTCTTAATAATGTCAGCTACGATGTTGAGATGAAAAAATAGATATTTCTGTTTGCAAAACCGTCGACTACTTCGATGACGTAGAAACCGTATGGTTTCGAACGAAACATTCTTCAACCATAAGGTACGACCTCCTCCGAATCATGCGAATCATCATCATTTTTCTTGTAGCTTCACAAGCTGCTGAGATATTTTCGGTGGTGAGCATAAATGGAACACCCTGTATACGTCGCTGTATACTATTTATGTATATCTATGTATATCGAACGCTGGGCGGTATAGCGTGCAAGAGACACTCTCGAGATTTACAACACATAAGCGTGCGGTAGTATAGCAACGCTAAAACACATTGTAATTACGACGATGTAAGTATAGTCGTCCCGCAAACCCTCCAAGGAGGAAAAGAAACAGAAGAAGAAGAAGGAGAAGAAGAAGAAGACGTATAAGATGATGAACTTCAGCTGTCTCCTCTTCAACGTTTTGGCTCATTGTCAGATATGACATGCACATAAATCTAGGTTCACACACATCCTCCAACATCACCGTGCCATTTTTTTATTTCCGTTTTCGAGTTCTCTTATTTTTTGGCGCTTCTTTTTCTTTTTTCTTTCTTTTTTTTTTGTTTTTTTCTCTAAATCGCCGGCGGCGCACAGTGGTCGCAATAAATGTCTACATATCAGTGGGGTGTGAACACTTTAATGAAAAAAGTATTCTTCAGTCTCTGGAGAGAAAAAACTAAAACGAAAATAAAATAACTGAAAAAATGAAGCGAAGTGAAATTATAATGGAAAATATTTTGTCAACAAATTTTCATATTACGCATATGCAACGGGAAATCCGATCGTCGTTGTCGATTTTATTACACATAATATGCACGTCAGAATCGCATACCATCTGTGCATTGTAAAAATGCGGATTTCATTCGCGGTATTTATCGGTTGGTTTTCTCTTAATTTTTTTTTTTTTTTCATCCGATACGACCCAAGGAATCCAATTTAAATTAGGTATTACATTTGACGTGCATTATGCTACGCATGTACGTACGTACGTATATTATATATAAATATTTCGCATCAAGGTATAATATATTGCCAATTCGATAAAATCTCGGAGGCTTCGTAAGCTGGGGTTGAATATATTCCATGATTTTTGAAGACGGGTATGCAGGCTGATTGTGTCGAGTTTGCAGAATAATTTTACATTTTTTTCTTTCACCGTTCGAAAATGACAAAAATACATAAATATTAAATAAAATAGAATGAAAAGATTCGGATCATATCAATTTGATTGCGAAATTTTAGAATCAGCAGAAGCTTGTTTGCAGCAATCAACGAACAAAAGCACTCCGTGTTTCCTTTTTCCTCCTTCTTTCGTTCTCAAATATATGGTCAAATTTTTTGTTCCTTTTTTTGTTTGTTTTCAAACGCGGTGGAGTAAATTGTGAGTTACGAAATGTGAAAGTGTTTAACTCTTACAATCCAAAGTTATTTGATAATAATTATAACGAAACTTAATTGGACGACTTGCATTTATGCATGAACATTATAGGTGCAGAATAGAACGATTAATATTTCACACCTGCACGCACACTACGATAACAATAATAACAACAATGATAATACCGAAAATTCCGCGGTCGAGATATTTTGGATTTCCCGCATCGTAACTGCGAACTATACATATTATGCATATGTTTTATCATTATTTTACACGTAAATTGCGATGTAAATAAATATATACAGTTCGTACATACGTATACATATGTATATGTATACATTTGTATATGTAATACATAACAGCTAAGATATACAATAGAATCAGATGACGATCGGTGTATCCGTATATATAAGGAATGCTGTAGGGGTGGAATGCGCTTCGCAAAAGCTATTGCCGATAAATTCCATCTACCCCCTGCAAATCAACGTTTCCCTTCCGTACAGCATAGGAGCACATTTATACTCATTACATATTTATGTATCATATGCACACCATACATACCTCCATATATCCAACCGATTGATTTTGTCACGAAGATCATCAGCATGTATACAACAATAATATTTATGGTATACCATGAAATATATATAATGAGGTATGAATGATCCAAGGAATTATTTCACGCAAATGATATAAACTGTGTAAATTAGCAAAAAAAAAATTATACTTTCGAAAATTATATGTCTTCGTCGCTCTTCTGGTACATATTAATACCCACGTAATATATATAGCAAGGTATTTGGCTGGAGACTTATACGTCCCGATAAATCTTTCATCTTGTTCGTATACCGAGAAGCACATAAGCTTTTATGCATATGGGGGGTTACACGTATATATACCTATGTATAATATCTATAACTTATATAGCTCTGCGAAAATAAAATTCTCAACATCATTTTCAACCCCCTAAACTAACCGAACCATGTTTGCGGAATCGCATATACTTTACTAAAAATTACCTATATGCATAAAATATATAGTATCTGCTACTCATATATTGTGTATGTAAAATATTGAGGGACTCGACTCAAAATTTTCAACCTTACGGTCAACCGTATATGAAGTAAAAATCGTAGTTTTCACGTGAGAAGAAAAAACAAAAACATAAATAACATCTTCAATATATTTTCTCCCCTTCGCCCTCGCCCTTTCGCCGTAACTAAAATTTCAGCCGGGTATGTAATTGTTACGCGCATGGTTAGTTTTTTCTTTTTCTGTAGCAAAAGAAAAAGAAAAAAAGAAAAAATCCAACAAATACACGTATCATGTGAAATTTTTACTTTCTGTATCTATAATTTCTATTTGTATAATTATATATAGAATGCGGACTTACTCCACTCATCGTTTTTTATAGCCATGATCCTTTGTTCTCGTTTTCTATGTATGGTTTAATTTCAACTTTCTTTGGAAAAGAGAAAAGAAGAAAAAGGAACGGGAAAAAAAAATCGTCGACACTTCGTATCGTTGAATATACCATGTAACGATTTTCCGGTAAACGTCCGATGACCGTTTGAAAGAAAAAGACTAATGATAATGAATGAGAAGAAAGAAACAAAATTGATATTCTCTCAGTTATGTAAAAGAAAGAAAAATTCGTACGAATTAATCTATGTTATCGCTCCGAATTTGGGAACGGTAAAAAATGTACTCGAACTGGTAATTTTTTTTGAAAACTATGAATCTATATGGAGGTATTATATATTTAAAAAGAATCGATTTTGAACAGCGACGTCCTCTCGCGGCGGCAGTCACGCGTCGACTGAACATCCCTGTCCCTGATTCCTTGGATTCTAGGTATAGGGTACGTAAAGAGAGAGAAACTGAAAACTACCCCATTGGACCCGCTACCGCAATCCACGGCATCAATGCTTCTGCAACGCTGCACAGATTCTATGCATTTTATACATACCTAGTCTATACCTATAATGGTACCTACATGAATACAGCTGCATGTGCATCATATCCGGACCAAATAATACGAAGAGGTAGTACAGTCTTTTATTTCACCTGCCCGGTAGAACGGATTTTTGATGCAAAATGTATGTGAAAAAATCCTACCATGCTTGAAATTCTTGGTCCAATTTATGGTATTTTTATTGTTTTCGTTCTTTAGTTACTACTTGATTTTTTTGTTGTTCTTTTTCCTGGTTTCTGGTCTCCGTATTTCAACTGGCATTTTCATACCGCTACCGCGTAAGCATGTAATTAGTCGGTTTTAATATAAAATACGACGATCATATTTTATTTTTCTGTTTTTTTTTTTTCTTTTTTCATTTGTTCTCAGTATATGTTCTCATAGGAATGTAGAGCGCTCTAAAAATCTTGTATATATATGTATATGCATTCGTATGATCAAAAGTCACGTGGGATGAAAATGATAATAAAAATTTTATACAAGTTTATAAGTTTGATTTGTTTTTTTTTTTCTTTTTATTTGTAAAGATATATATACGTAAAAATAGTGATCAGGGAATGATCGCTTGGTGATTTTTATCGCTAGATCGTTGATCGGAGGAATTATTTGACGTTTGAGATTGAAGGTGATGGAGTGATGGGGATTGTCTCGGTGAATAAGTGTCGAGAATTCTTTCGAGGTCTTGGAGTTTTCTTAATTCGTCTTGAATGTGATTCAGGTAATCCCATCTTAGGACTTTTAAATGGCGCACGTAATCGGGAGACTCTTTTGACGACGAGGAATTTTGACCGTAATTACTCAATTGATGGTAATTATAATCGCTTTGAAGAGCACGCGCTATTTCAACGCAAATTTCTTTCTGGGATTGACTCGGACAGGATATTGTTGTTCCTACCTGATAATCGGGAGACAATTATAAACGATCTTGAGAATCGAATATTCAAAATGGCGAAGATATGTAATACATAACTATTCGAAAATGAATTTTTGGAAGGAATTTTGGGTCAATGAAAAACGCAGTATTTTGAAAATTTGAGACGATTTTAACCGTGTAAGGATCCCGTGAAAATAAAATCACTATATATAGCACATGAAACTAGGGAGCAATTTTTGTTTGATGATATGTCATGAACGTACCTTTTTATCATCTGGTAGCGTCCCAAGTTCCCTGCTCAAAGCTCTATCTATTAGATCAACGATGTAGCTCTTGCTAGCGTGAAGATCTAAGTCACCTTCCGTATAAATGTACTTCTTATTTTTTTCTGCTTTATCTTGGGGACTCCCATTCTCCCTAGGGACTGCAGTTGCACCTCCTTGACGCATGACCACCTGAACTCCGTTACCTTTTATGATTTTTCGCCTTATTTTTTCATCAGCTTTATCATTTATAATCGGTTGGAGAGCAGCAGATGCCGGGGCAGATGCGCATCTGCATGGGGGAACATCAGAGTAAGAAGTATCCTTCAATTCCTGAGAAAAGGAATCTCGAGATTCTTTAGAATATTCCAGACATTCTTGGTTGTAATTTTCATTTGAATATTCTTCGGTAGCTGGTTTCAACGCCGTGAAATCCCGAGTTTCGACTGCGGCTCCCGCAGGTTCTCCCTTTCCATTTCCGGCTATTCTCACACCTACATTTTCCGCATCGTTTCCCACAGGATGACAGGGACTTCTCGGACTCCTTGAATTACCAGTTCCGTATGAGGGTACCGGAAGTTTGGTCGGTAGAAAAGTGACCTTCCGTTTAGTAAGATAATCGCCGTCGTCGTTTGGTCGTGTTTTTTCTCCACTACCTGCTGATGTTCGTCTGAGCTGCTGCTTCTGCTGATCCCATTGGAAATCCTCCCGCCCAACGCGATTTCTCAATTCACGACCTTTTTTCATTTCAAACTCTTTAACCTCCTGTCCAAGTTCGTTCAACTCTCGTTTGTCTCTTTCGAATTGTCGTCGCTCGTCATCTCCTTCTTCACCTTTATTCAAATTGTCACCGTCGTCTTCTTTTGACTGCAGTGAAGATACAGGCGCATTATTCAACTTGTTCAGCGCCGCTGGTGCAGGTGAATTCTTTAGATTCTTGTAGTCTTGAAAATACTGCAAAACATCGTCGCTGTCTATGTCGACGACGCTCTCTTGATTGTTTCCTGGAAGTTGAGAAGAACTCGATTCTCTCCGTACGTTGTTCCCATTTTTGTAACGAACACTTTTAATCGGCGGTTGCATCAAATTTCTGCCGCTGTTAAATCCCTGGACCTGATCATCGGGCGCCAAACCCGAGCTTATCAGATCCTGATATAACGCATTTAACATTCGGTCATCAGAGTCGCCTTTATTACGAGCTTGACGACCGAAGCTGCTAGACTTTTTCGGTGGGCTTTTAGAGGGTGAATATTTTCCCTGTGGATTAGAAACTTTTGAACTTGTTGGCTGCGCTCCAGTTCTATCAAACTGATCCCTAGGGTTCTTGGTTTTTTCCTCAAACTTATTCAAAATATCATCCAAGTCCTGTGTAACCCTGAATAATGTTTTCACAGTGTTAGAATGAAAAGAAAAAACACAATTAAAAAAACAGTTGGTTTCAAACGTTATCCTTTCGAATCTTACCTCAATCTCCCGGATGTGGATCTCACTAGATTTGGTGGACAAAAACATGATGGACAGTGCTGCAATTGTTTCGGATTTCCTGGTTTCCTTTTGGCTGGAAAACACCTATTTGCAGAGTTGCCATTAACTCTTGGATGACTTTGGTGACCACGAAGAGCGTTTGGTTTTGGGTTCCCACAATTTTGATGATATTTATTGATACTATTTCTACTATATAACTCCATGCAGCTACAATCGGTTGTATCAGTTTCCTGTCAAATACATTCGATAGGAATTACTAAACACAGTGAAAATTTTTATAATAAAAAGCAACGTCGCCAGCTGTTTATAATTCCCGTTTACACGGACGTGAGGTAAAAATTAAAGAAATATAATGTTTCAATCCACTCACCGCAGGTTCTCCACAATTTCGTATCATTTTATTTTCTTTCGCTGCAACTGAGCTGAAATTCCAATAATATAGATGGGAAAAAAAACTTTCCGTTCAACTTATCGATTTAATAAAAGTAATTATATAAAGTATGAAATTTTGCATGTCACACACGCATTGCATAATTATTTCGGTCATATAATTTCTTCAAATAAACAGGTCATTAGCAAATAACTCCCGAAAATAATCGGATATAAATGTAAAAAATAAATAAATATGTTTACATTTATTTTATTTACACAGCACATTCAATATTTATTTCCTAGTGAAAAAAAAATCACGCCGCGAATAGGAAACAAGATGGCCGTTGACTGTTTGAAAATGAAGAAAAAAATAAAAATGACTGACGTTTGGTACATGACAGCTGATCGTGTATTCGTGACAAACGATCATTCGCACGAGTTACGAAAAAAAGATAATGAAAAAAGAAAATTTCAAATAAAGGAAGAAATGGACCAAAAGAGAAAAAAATCAATAACAGCAATGTTCACGTCGATGATATCCGTATCTATACATAGATCGAACTTGTTTTCATCCGGGAATTCAGAATTCCAGCTGAAAGGAAATCTATAGGGAACCATCCGAAACCCCTGGGGGATAAATGGTCTACAATCGCGCCATATCTGCAACATTCTGGTCAATATTTGAGACTATCTCGACTATTTTGACCAAATAAATTTGTCTAACTAAGAAAGTTCGCGAACTGTATATCTTGTGGGAATTTACATGTCTGTATATATACCTATCGATTAGATTCTGTAATAATATTTCACGATACATATAGCTGTGGCTTTCAAAAATTCGTATGTGGTATACAGTAACCGTTGTTCCTTTATTAGCAGTATGTTCCATCTTATCTGTTATTTTGAAAAATACTTTTTCCAGTTATTTTATCTGATTGAGAAAAAAAATCATAAAATTCAAGAGCTGTTTGAGTTCCATTCTTGAAAATACTTGAAAGCGCGATATCCTGCTATTAAATCTTCCCAATGGCACTAATTAATTATTAACACCAATTAGTTTGATATCAAGTATCCTGATTAATTCAGATCCTGCAATACTACACATACTTATTCTCTACGGTCGACAGAATAATTAATCGCACATCAGTTATTGTTGATTATAATTGTCATTTTTCAAAATACACATGCTATTTGATTATACGTATGTCAGTATGTATACATAGTACTCGAAGAATCCTAAAACTTTGCGGGCTAGCGTCATTCTTTTTTTCTTCATTATTTAACGTGTATGCGCACTTGATGGAAAAAAATCCTCATCCAATCAACTCTTGGAAAGTTTTTACAAAGAATGTTTAATATAGAGTAGAATCGAGTGAACCTGCAGCTGCACCAAGTGTGCATAATTTTTTGAAGATTTTCAAACTACTCGATTTTTTAAATAATTTTCAACTTAGCAAGAATAAAAAGGAAAAAAATTGAGTCTGATGAATTATTGAAATTTACAAAACTTTTGTTTGCACTTTACTATGCACAATTTCGAACACAAAAATTTATTTTTTAGACATTTTTTTTCAGAATAGGCTTACTATATGATTACTTCGGTTTCTGCGTATTGACTTTTTTTCGCGGCATTATCCAAACATTACAATTTCTATCGGAACATTTATACGTATGGAATCACACCCTATGTTAAGTTGTGTGGATTCACATACTGCCAGATCATACTTCGAAATTCGACGGCTTCGAAATTCATTGGAAGTAAAATTGATAACGTCATGATTGGTTTACACATTTTTTATCCGTTCACAGAGAAATAAAAAAATAAAAAAAACTAGTATTAGTATACCAATTGGTGGAATTTATAATGGTGAAAATTCTTGTAATACAATTCATAAAGTAATAAAAAGGACTTGCGTCCTTTTTAATGTGAAAGATCGTCATTCGTGCGGCGTCGTTAATGTAGAGCATCAACGACGGCGGAGCTTATGCTGTGAGAAATTCAATTTCATCGCTGAGTTATGAAAGTTTTTTCCTCAATTCACGTTCTTCACGGCACTCTGGATTTATATAGAGGATCCGTATGAAAAACAAATAAAGTAAATAAAAAGTTTGTACGGTTGTCGTAGAGATTGAAGAATAATTTTGTATTTGCTGTATTCTAATTTTGTACCTATGAAAATTGATTTTTTTTTTGAAAAATTAATTTTGAGAAGGGTATTGTCCTAATTGAGAAAGTTCTTATTAAGTACGTACTATATCAGTTTAGAGCAGTACGGTTGTGCTATTTAAGCTAGCAGCTATAGTTTCGTTGAGTATAATTCAAGCGGGGGGTGAGTAGAGGGTAGTCCCTCAAAGTGAAGTTGAAACTCAACTATTATACAATACGGGTTCGACTGATCGGCTTGCACCTTTCTGATACGGAGGTTTCAAGTTTGACTATAATTTCCAATAATGTAATTGGCCTATTCAGCGAATCAAACAATTTAAACACGTCCCATTTATTCCTTTGAGACACATTTTTATCGCAGGCCACTCGACCTAATTTTATTTTAGAATAATTTGACATGAAATTCAAAATTTGAAACTCCCGCACTTTGGCGTCGATGAATCGATCGCTGCATCTCTCCGGTTCATTTTTTTTTCAGATCACGTGACTCGTCATATGACAGGGACTCGTCGCCAGTTCTTGTGATCAGGCGCTTTTGCCTTCTGCTACATCGACTTGTAACGTGAAGTTCCATTCGGCAGAGATGTCGGGGTCGCGTTTGATCTCCGCCTTCGGGCTGGCCATTCTTCTATCACAAATATCTGTTATTTTATCTGGTGGCTCGGTCCCCGTAGTATTCATCGGATCTGAAAAGCCGGAGTTATACGACCACGTTAGTGCGTTAGGTGTATTACGACAAGAGGAATTCGATTCTGTGGTAGAAGCTAAAGTGGGCGTATCCCGAAGGCCGATCGTAGTATTTTCCAAAGACAACCTTTGCGTGGAGGATTTAGCACAGCAAAAATATGGCACCGATGATTTTCATACGATCCATTACTTCCCCGCTGTCGACTCACCACTCTCAACATTTAGTAACCTGCAATCTTATAATGTTTCTACGGATGACAAGCCAGAATCTGTAGATGACGGTCAGGTGTACCTTATAACGGTTGGGGATCTCTCAACCATACCTGAGTTGTACAAATCCTTCAAAGCTCTCAACTCTAAAGTCATCGTTGTTGTTACTGGACTGTCTTGCAGTTACAGCCGTTCCGAACGAATTGCAAGAGCAGTCACAGCTCGTGCTGAACCCGAACTTATCGTTCAGGTGGACAGAATACTCCTGTACTCGAGCCAAGGGATTTACGTTAAGGTGAGAAATCCAGACATGTGGAGAAAACCCTGAATGACATGTGGTTGAAACAATTGTTGAAATATTTTATTTGTTTCAGTTCCCGGAGAGCGATACTAGTTATTTCCTTGGCACACCAAGAAGTGCTACTACCGAAGGTAATGCAACGAACAGCTATCGTTTGGACATGGCTTTTACTGCAAATGGCACCAGCATCGACGTAAACCTGCAATTGCAGTTTAGCGTGCTTTCAGCAGGCTACTGGTATTTGGAAAGTGTTGGTTTTCAAGGCAACTCAACAACTGCCACACTGACTCCTGCCAAGCCAATTTACTTCCCATCTGAATTTTCCTATCACTGCTCGTTGAATAACATATTCTCCTTGAATACTACGTCAGTGAATTTTACCGACTTACAAGTTCAAATATTCACATCTGCAAGCAATGATACATTGAGATTCAGCGATGGGTACGATTGTGTTGGGTTTACCACCATTCCAATTTGGAGCGGGATCTTTGTGACTGCTATTATGGCCCTCATTATGATATGGGGATTGCTCATGATACTGGACATTCGTACGATGGATCGCTTTGATGATCCCAAGGGTAAGACGATCACCATTGCAACCTCGGAGTAAAAATATTTAGTTCAGTATTTTCCAAGATGTAAATAAATATCTTTTTGAGTGAAAGTTGAGGAGAAGACGCCATGGTAAATATGGCGTAAAGTTCATAAATCACACTGATATCAAATACCGATATAGAAATAATGTATGGAAAAGTAAACATTAGGTACGTTGAATATTGTGTGTAGTCGTCAATAGTGAACTTTAACTCCCAAAATACTATTGTTGTAAAGGTTAAAACATGAAAACTCTACGAAGAGAGAACAAATAACTCGTTGAACTTTGATTTCTTTCCACATAGCGAAGGAAGTTGACACTGCTGTACCATATCCTTAGTGTCCCCTAACACCTTATTTAAAATTTACAATTATTGAAAACGATAGGCTAAGTTAAGGTGATGGTTTGTAGATTAAAATAGAGAACTTTGTTCCATCAGTCAACAGAAAAACAGTAGTGGTAAATAAGTTATTTCATTTTGCTGTCTTGTATAATATCACACGATCGCCGTGTTCATCTCTGGATCGGTAGTTGACTAAGCAACTGTTATTTTGAAAATATGTAGGTATGAAAAACGTTGTAATTTAGTGTGCATTTTACTTCAGCAAATGCTCGAGTCACTTAATTTTTGATCGATAATTTCTCATTCCATTCTTGTCTCTAGATTTATACGTCGTGCTGTTTCGTGCGCACACGAATGTCCTTCATAAATGTACATGCATAGTTCTTCATTATGTAAAATAAAATTGACAGCTTAGACCCTTGATATCGGTTACATTTTATTATCACAAAAGACCTTTCAAAGGCCCATAATATCATACCATATATAAAAATATGTAGAAACTTATATTTGGTGTGGTAATATCTCGCTATCAGCTAAGCCATGCAAGCTGAGACTTCTAATCCATGGAGCACCATAAAAATCATGGAATATGCAGGGATAATAATCGCTTGCGTGGGATCGACTATTATGGGGTTGAACGGTGGAAGGTCACCGTTTTCTTTTAGCATTAACGTCTCATCATTCAATTTTATGAAGCTGGAAGTAAATTAAAAATAAGAAGGATCATGAGTTTTTCAATTACTTCCAAATGGCGCTGAGGATTTTACCTGGACGTGAGATGATCCGCGGTGAGGATGTAAAGAAAAGCTCTCACACCTATTTTTGGTATTGCATGAAGAATCCGGATAGAAAATTTGATTGGTTCTTTATCCAAGTTAACTCCATAGAACGTTACCGCAGGAACTCTGTTCAATAGAGCTGTTGTCGGAGTGCAATGTGCGTAGAATCTGACTAATCCATCTTTCGGCTCTCCAAGATTTAATACCTTCTCTGATACGAATTGCTTATAAAACACACTCACCCACCAATCTGGGTTAGGAGTTAAACTGGGTGACACCATGGCATAATTGCCTCCGAATAATGACTGTCTCGTGACAACGTTAACACCTGCTCTCGCACTATATCCTAGCTTATCGAGCCACAAAAAGCCAGCAACAAATCTGTCTGATAATTCTGGAGCGCCGCCTCCCCAGGCAGAACTCGTTTCAGCTGTGGATTGAATTGATTTTCAATTGAATGTAATTTTATACATCAATTATTAAATAAGAGACCACGTACATATCCACATGTAAACGTCCTTCCCTGAGCGATTGATGACGTCCGCAACAGACTTGATTTGTTTTGGTAAGACGTTTAGAACCACTGGATTCACAAAATCCTCCACTTTGGCTTCGCGTCCATTCAAATAATACTGATGCCAAGATACATAAGTCACACTACTTCCTCCATACTCCAGAAACTCTGCAGCATAATTTTCACCTGCATGCTTGCCATCGGCGATGTGATTCACTTCTGGACCGATTAGATCACTTGATTCGTAACCTGATTTATCTAGTAGACCTCTCAATGTAATGTAATCGGTTGCTAATTGGGTGGCTGTGACATTTCTCTCAAAGACATGGTGGAATGAGTTAGGCTCTGGAATGAAATGTTTGTGGTTTTTACATGAGAAGCTCAATACCGTAGATTATTTTTTAATTATTCGAACCATTTCCTAACTGCCAGTCGATCTCTACATTGTGTCCTTTAGCAAATGTAATTATTTCTTCAGCGTTGGTGTAGTTCCAATAACCATCTGGTCGCCGCAAAAGTACGTTCAAATCGAATATAATTCTGGCTCCACTTTGTTCAGCAAAATTGCATAGAGCCAGAAAGTCCTTATCAGTTATTGTAAAATTTGTAATATCACCTCCAGTGACAGGATCAAATACTCTTTCTGGTGTCGGAGATGAGGTCTATTCACGAAAGAAGAATCAAAGTAAAATAACATTAGATCCAATTTTGAATTAAGATCTCCACCGCCCTTTCATTTCATCAATATTACCTGATTGAATACCAAACAGTCGGCAGCTGTGCCGCCTACCCTAACGTAAGCTGGGCTTAAGTGGCGAGCAAGATTTATAAATCTTTTGTCATTTATAGGCAGATTTGGCATGTCTCTAAGCAACGAGGTGTCGAGTCCATAGGATAAAAATCTCGTTGATGTTCTTGCGGTCAATGATTGCCTTGTATCCAAACTAAGAATAAAGGCATACCCAATACGTCGTTGGCTCATGCTCCACAGCGACAATACTAACAGGCCAAAACACAAGCCAACAACCACCGTGCTGACCATTGAGCGCGCTTTCGCATCTGAAAAATAACAGTATTTTAACACTAAGCGTTGACTGAAAATTGGTATCTTTGTCAACGGCCACTATGGAAGGATTTTCGTTCAGATTCCCGGGGATCAAATTCAAAAATTGATCAGCTGCGAGAAATCCTCATGAGATGTCGCCAGTTTGTGGCACAATCATTATCTGTTTCCGTCAATGCCGGTCAATGTTTACGCTAATTAAATTGAATGGTTACAAAATGATCAGCGTGTTAATTGCGATACTAATTATTCTTCGATAATTCAACAAAGGAGTAAAAGGAAAGATACTTTGATGGATCCTGGCGTCGCCCAAATTCTGGTATTGGTTTTTCCCCCATTCGTTGTTCACCAAATAATTCATTTCTTTTAGCTTTTACGACAAAAATACTCGTGCTTGACACCTCGGAGCGGAATCCCCTCAGAGCTGGTTATTAGTCATACGCCACGATAAAATAAAGTGACAGATTATAAATAAAACGGGAACAAAAAGTGACCGGCAAAATGAGGACCCCGATGATAACATTCGTGATACGGAGTCCTGTTGCACTTGCAGACTGCTACATTCGAGTTCGATCAAATTGATGCTGCAACCAATCAGAAAGCGACTCTCTCGACGCCATTCTTCGTATTTATCGAAAAAGCGACAATGAAATCAGTGAAGTCGCTGATTAAAAATATTTAATTTACATTATAATTATGTACAATTCAAATGTTTATTCATATATGTATATAAACATGTGGTAATAGATACATCTTTCAGGTATATTTAAATATTTTGGTGTTGTGAAAAGATTACCACGAAATCGCAAGAAATTTTTAAATCCAGGACGGACAATGAGTTTTGAGAATATCGCGCATTTTTTAATGTAATTGTCCCATTTATTTTAGTCTGTATAAAGTGATCGCTGTACAAAAAATCTTATTACACCTGATTGCAGCATGTGTATGAGAATTACACGGGTAAGTATGTAATATGGTAATCATTTGTCAATGATAAACTCTGTTATCAACTTGTTTTCCCTTTTTCATATCTCCTTCTCTCAAGATTCAACAAAATATACAATAAAACTTTAAGTAATGAAAAACATTCAACATTTTAAAGATAATAATAATAATATTAATATAATAATATATTTATATAAATTGTTTGATTGCACGATAAACTATACAAGCTTCTGAATGCAAAACTAACTTGAGTTACTCTTTTGTAAAGTTATATTAATGCTATACATGAACTGCGATTATGAGGTTTTTCTTGCGTGTACGTTCGCCAAACATAATTTTATAAATACTTTTTCCTACTAACCTACGACCTACGTATGGGAGGCTAAATTATAATCCATTTATTATTTACTTTTCTTTGCATAAAACTGTCTTATGTTCAATATCAATGGGAAAAATGTGTAAGTCGCCAGCTAAAATCAAGGGTCGTTGAACGAGCCAAAAATATTAAAAACTTAAATGATGTTGAGGCACGATAGTGGCAATGTACGTATCGAAATCCCGATGACAATTATTGCCTGTAACGTGAGGGATTATGCCGAGAATAATGCGTTTTAAAAATGCTGTTACTTGCCCACCTGCACTGGTTTTATTGTTGTACCCGAGGCCAAGCGGTGAAAAAAAACAACAAATTAATTGAGAAAATGATGAATTCTTGTCGTTACAGTCTGATGAGGGGCGTTTATATTCCTAAGCGTGTCGCCACACCTAACTGTACACCAATTTTTACAGAAATCTGATTATAGGAAATGCAGGAGATTATAAAACTTTTTTGATCATACTAGCACGTTCGGAAAGCTAGACGGCCACCGGCATAGCGTTAAAAATTTCTCAATTTCAAATAGGTTCTATCATGTAACAATGAATTATTTCAGTTAAAATCTATTAATGATTTTTTTGATTCCAAGTATATTCTAAATTACATTGCGCCGCAAGCCACATTTATTACGCGCCTATTCCAAGTTTTATTAAATCAAAGTTTTCGTTATTTTTTTCTAATAATTCTTTGCGCTACCACATAAATTCTGGTCTCATGGTTTGTTCTCATTAAAATGAGAAAACGGTTTGGGTCTGCATAAAGATGAGCAGCCAATTTTTAATTTCTGTGTAATTATTCAGTCATCTAACACATGAAATATTAATTCTAGAACTGTGTAAGTTTCTTGGCTGCTTTGCGCTGCCTTATGGAGTACCTGAATTAGCTCGTTGTCAAGACTTTTCATATAGATAGGCGGTAATCGTGTTCCTTCGCTGCCTGCCTCATAGCCAACCTGAAATCGAATTTTTCTCGAAAACTGTTTTGATAACCAACAATAGATCGAGATAAAGGGGGACTCACATTGTCTGGATGTATAGTCGTTCTCACTGCAATTTTGGTGAGGCCAGCGGTAGCTAAAAGATCTAATAACTTGACTAGTGCTGCACAAGTTGCCCGTGCTATACTTTCTGATAATCTATTGATGTCTACCGGATCGTGAACGCCGTTTGGATGGTCATCAGACTAAATGAAAAATGTCAAAAAACGTTAATCGTGATGCCAAGCGTCGTTTCCAAGTAGTACTTACTCTAATAATGAATACTTCCGTCCAACGTATGAACCGACTAGTTCCCATGTAGTCAGTTCCGTTGTGAACTCTAATAGATGGTATACCATCCATGGGTTTACTGTCGATTGGGCTTTTCACACTGTAGAAAGATAGGTTGACCATAATTAGGCCTTGTTATATTATGATTGTTCACCGATTATCTTACCCAATATTGAATTGCATGTCGTTATCGACCCATTTGATGTTAACAGTTTCGTCTGGTTCAGCAGCGCCTTGAGGTCCGCAGCCGATTGAAAAATCTTGCATATTTTTTAATGCAGCCTTGAGCGCTTCCATTTTTTCCGGCATTATCTGAACCATCAGTCCATCCTCTACGATACTAGATTTTGCAGAAAGCCCCATTGACGATTTCAGTGCACCATTAATGACCACAAAACTAGCCCCGGTTACTAGAAAATGAACAAACGACCGCTCGGTAGGATGTTTTTTTCAAGGCACGAAAGAAAAAAATTGTGATGCTAAAGCTAACTAACCTCTTCTCGGTTTATTGTGGATATTAATTGCCTGCGTTTGATAGTTGCTCTCGTCACCAGTATTGGTTTGTATGCAGACTAAATGAGAGTCTGCTGTTGTGCTAAAGTTTGAGGCATATGCCAGTACGTGATCGTTAGAGTTGTTGAGTCCTCTGATGACCTGGTCGTACCGATTTTTTGGAAACATAACATCAGTTGTTCTGTCCTGCATGTGAATAGCTAAACCTCTGACGCCTGGTAGAGTATAAGCAAAGTTTCTGAAGTCAGCCAGAACTTTCATTATAGTGTGCCCAATTTCAGAATACACAGCATCCCGAAATCTAACTGAAACTAGAGGGCATGGATAGTAACGATATTCCGCGCCAAGGCGCAATACCAGTCGTAAAGGAAAAACCTTTGCCCAAGGTGTTTCCCACCTAGAATGAAAAGAACAAGTGTGTAACAGATTAATGAACGAGAAAATTTAATAAAGGGGGCAAAGTATTCGTTACCTATGAACTAAAAGGCCGACCAGAAATGGCGGAGGCGGCAAAACGATTCTTTGTAGGCACTGGAAGGTTTGACGAATAAAAAGGAATCCCGCATGCTCTCGAGATCCTAACAAGTTTCCACCCTGATGTATCGATACACCAAGCTCTGTTATCGTATTGCCTGACGAAAAGAAATGAAAAATATCTTCACTCGTTCAACTATGAGATGAAGATCAAAATCGTACCTTTGATTGCCTCAACATATATTAAATTGATATGCACGAGAAGATCCTTCGGGATAAGAGTATCTCCAGGTAAAGTTTCTACTAATAATATGACCTCATCTTGGCCAACACAGGCCAAGCCTCTGGACGTAACGTTCCAGCATATCCTGTTGACGCAACAACTTACTGTAAATGAGAATTACAAGGTCAATTGCCGTGAACACTATCGACAAAGTCAAAGATATGTGAGTAATGAATATTTTGTACGTACAATTAGTTATTTTTACATAAGCATAGAGATTCCTATTAATGGCAAACATTATCGGCGGTTCGCACTCATTCTTCAATGACTCGTAAAGTCGAGTTTGGTCCAAAACGTCGTGATAACTAATTTCTGTAATAATAAGATAGTCTTATAGTATCCATAAAGCGAAGTGTTTTTTAGATTTGTTGCGTTGATTTACTCACGGCCTTTGTGGATAGTTACAGTTGGTGGCAACAGATTCGGATCCTGTGGTATGTAACTGTTCGTATTTGGATCTAATGGCGGCAGATTCTGCCTCTTGGCCATTGTAGATGTCGATGAAGGCCCTGGGGGAGTAGGTAATCTTTTATTTCCAGGCTTCCGACAAGGTGGCTTAGGATCCCAGGATGAATCGAGCTCTGTCAGGTCACAGCCAGGCCTTATTCCTGTGTTTTATTTAGAGGTGTTTGAAAACAAAACAAACGGGAAAGGGACCCGATGCTGGTGCAGAATTTTACTCGATTGGGTGGTAAAATTAAGAGATAAAATGTGAATGTGAGTGTATAGCGAAAATAATTATTGGTGTACCCAAATCTAAAATCATATCGAACGGAGTAAAAGTAAAATATGTCTGTGAAATTATAACGTACACGTGTTCATAATTCATTAATTACGATGTATACTTAAGCAATAAATAAATTCAATCAAAAATTATAACACCTCAATTATTTGAACCAAGGACTGTCATTGAGCTATGCTGACAATAATTAGTAAATGGTGCAAAAATATCTGACTATGAATACAAAACGAACGGCTTCAAAGCGCCTTAGAAATGGATGTTTCTCACCGTCGCTAAACATGACAGATTTCGGTCCTTCGGGTCGCTGTTTTGCACTACCTTCCCTCTTTAATACACCAACAGGAACCATAACAGTTGGTGGAGATGGTAAGCTGCCAGCTAGCTGTTGTAAAGGTGGTATAGTTGAACAATACTCCATCGGATTATTTGGATTTGGTTGTCTCCCCTGTAACGATTTGTTGAATACTCCATTTCCTGACATTTGCTTGATTTTTATATGAGATTAATCATAGAAAACTATTGGTACAAAGACCAGTGATTATAGTACAAATATATTTGGAGCATATTTTTACATCTTTGATCATTTTTTTTTGTTTTTTCTAACATGATGGGTATATTTCACTCAATGTATGTGGCTCATGGTGCACGGGTAGTCAATCCAATACTGTTCAGGAAAATATAAATAATTTCATGCTTGAAAAAAAATACAACCTCTCTTTTGTTGAAATAAAATCAGAATAATTAAGAAACCATGCAATATAAAAGATTTTGGAGAAAAAACCAACTTCAAACTCAATAACTAAATCAATTTCCGTATCCAGTGCTTTCATCTCAAAGATAACGAGATTAAGGGTAACAGAAATTAAGAAGGGAAAAAGTTTAGATGTAAAAATGGCTACAAAAGCAACAGACCAAAATCATATCATATCAAGCAAAATTTATCGGAGCAAAAGATGTTCAACAATCTTTTACAGGGGCAGAGACCATTGAGGATAAATAATAATAGTAGGCGTAATTTAATTTTTGAATTCATCATTTGTATGATATTCAATGAATCTCTAAATATGATAGACGTTACATTGATTTTATACATATCAATGCTGGGAATACACAAAAAATAAATAAATAGAATAGTTATAGGCAGTCACAGGCATTCTATCTATTGAAAAAAGTTTTCCCCGAAAATGAATCCCCCATCCCTTTAGGAAAGTCCTAACAGAATTAGCGTACTTACGTGTGGTGAATTTATGTCCCTGTCAGAAAAAGGAACATAGCCACCTCGCAAATTTCCGCCAATTTCTTCAGTTTCAGCTAACAAACAGAATAATGAACCTGTTAGCAAGTGTTATACAGGTCAAAAATAATAATTATTTTACATAAGAAGAAACGTACCTCTGACAAGCAACTGATAACATGGCAGACATACGCGTGAATCGATGTTGCCTTGATATTCCAGTCTGTACTTCATGCCGCAACATTTGCTGCACAATACTTTGCCACAGGCGCGACAATGATGCCGTCTTTTTATTACTGTGAACTTGGCTTCGCAAAGCATGCAAAAGGGTGCCTCGCTATCCGGTATCCAGAACGGAGGTTGTTTTCCTAATACCATGCTACATTCTAATGATGAAGTTTCCGAAGCATTAGGTGATGCGTCTGCTTCTCTCTCCCCATCAGTTTCTGCCCGTTCAACATCCCCAGGAGTCGCGCCAGCAGATTCTGTAGATGAATTGTTATTAAAATTTATGGCTTAGATTTTCATTCGGTCGTCAGAAATCCTTACCACCAGCATGTTGTTCTTCCATATTCACCGTTGACACAATATCCAAAGTTAATGGTCTTGGAGGCCGCTCAGCGTCTATATCGTTCTCATGGTTGACGGTAGTACTATTTTGAAAATCTACGTCGTCATTTCCCATAGCACAAGAAATGTTACCATGTTGGCTGTGGCCATCATTATCGGCAGATTGCTTAATGTGATTAAGCTCGGATGCGTCATTAGCCTTAGAAAGTTCAGGGTCACATGAAATTATGTTTGAAGTACTTGAGGATGGACCGGGAATGTTGGGATTAGAATTAGCCTTGTTAGCATCAGAGTTTGAGTTGGTTTCAAGGTTTTTATCACTGGAAGAATATTCTTGTTTGGTTTCTTTGATGCTTTTGTCATATTCTTTTTCTTCAGTAGGTGCTGAAGAATGTGTAGATTCTTCGGCTTCTAAACTAGGATTAGGACTAGCTGCCGTAGTTTCCTCAGTTTCATTGGGTTTCAGATCATCGTCTCGTGTTTTAATATTTTCGATACTCGGTTCCGAATTATCCGAGGTCTTCCTCATCTTTTCATTGGTCTTTTTACTTTTTCTTCCCTTTCCCTTCTCTCCCTTCACCTCGGAAATAACCTTTGTAAGTTCGGGAAATTTTTCGGAACCTTTCCTCACTAAAAAATCACCTCCAGTTCCTCCTTCACCACTTGGTCCGCTCTTGCTATAATCAATAACCGGAAATTTTTTAGCTTTTTCCAGCAATTCCACTTTCGAAACTTTTGGTAACTCCCCAATAATAACGCTTTCAAATATAGGTGCCTCGTTTGCATCCTCGTCGTCCTCTCGTAAGTTTAGAAATTTATTTTTAACTAAGTTTTCAGAGTCCCTGTAAGTACTCGTCATTGTATTTTCATACGAAGTATTTGCTTCTTGGGCTCTTTCTTCAGCTTCTAAATCTGCCAAGTACTTATTCAATTCCTCCTCAGATAAATCATCGATGTGACTAAATCCGATAGGTTTGTTTTCCGTTTCTGGTGTACCAAGCTGCACGGTTTGAAACACCAATTTAGCAAGATTGATTCCTTTACTGTCCTGTTCGGAGCTTTTCTCACTGACATGGAGCTGATCCGTTATCTTTTTGGCTGCTATTTCAAGCTCAGTTGTAGTTTCAGGAAAATTTTCTCTATTACCAATGTAGAGGCACTCGTATACATTCTCTTTGCCATCAGTCTTTGCTAATTTTTTTGGCTCGTCAAAGTCAACATTTTCATAAGTATGTTTGATTTCGTCTTGATTCTTAGCCTCTGCAGATTTTAGCTTGCCTTTATTTACGGTAGCAGATAATTCTTGTGACTTGGGGATATCGGTTCCAATGTAAACGTTTTCATAAACATGTTCAGGCCTATCTATAATACTTGTGGACTCCTTTGGTCTGTCAACAACTGCAGGTAAAGTTGTATTTGTGTACAACGGTTCTTTATCTATCTCCCGCAAATTTTGTCGCAAACTAATATTTTCATCCTCAACATTGATTTCAGCGCAATCCTTGCTATCGGTTACGCCTACTGTCTCTAACTTGACTGGTAACAAAATGTTTTGATACTCTGGAGGAACTGTAGTTGATATTTTTCTAACATTACTCGCAGTGTTTGCTGTATTATCTGTTTTTAATTCTGTACTGCTACTCTCTGAGGTAAGATTTATCGAGGTCATGGTGGAAACTTCAACAATATCATCAGCTTTGGAGGTATCGTTGTTTTCACAAACTCCTTCGCGTATATTTGCATCACTGGAATCTTGTCTAATTATTTTATTATCTAGATTATCCAACCTAGTGCTGGATGCATTGATGTATTCATTCAGACTACTAAACACATTGCTTACACTCGGTTTAGCAGCAGGTTGATTAAGTTTTTTGTCATAGCTGTTTTTAAGTTTAATACTAGTATTTTCATTCTGCTTTTTCTGAAGTGGTTTACTTGCTATATCATTGTGAATCGTCAATGTCGGTGTATCGGAGTCATAACTCTCCACCGACTGTTTATGTTGAAGCTTATTTTCAGCCAAGAACTCCTGGGTGTAAAAATTGTTTCCTGAATCTCTACTTTCCGACCTTGTAACTTTTCTATGTGTATCCAGATTGTGATTTTGGTTATCACTATTAGTGTAAGACTTAGCTTTAATTGTGTTAGAAATATCAACTGGGCTCTCATCTGGGTTAGTGTCTGCTATTTTTTCACTCTCGGACACTGGCTGATTGTAATTCTTTTGAGGCACCGAGTGTGAATCATCACTAGCTACCAAGGAGTTGTCATCACTTTTTAACAGAGGTAAAGATGCAATCTGTTCTGCACGATCTGCGAACAAAAATTAGTTACTGTGGAGCTGCAAGTACTTTTCCAACGAGTTGTTTCACATCCTTTGTCAAGAGGCTGAATTGATGGTTACTAAATGAACCAACTAACCTTCGTTGAATTCGAACTCATCAAGTACTTTGTCTATATCAACAGCAAACTTTTCCATGGTGTTAGAACGGCTCAAAATAGAGTGGCCTCTAGCAGTTGACATCTACAGGAGGATCACAAAGTTCTCCGTGAAAAATGAACTGTAGGCAAACAATAGGCGATTAGTGATATGAGGGTGATAATTAATTATTGCACAATACTGATATGCCAAGTATAAAAAGAATACATGGAGGAAAGTACCTGCAATATTCTGCAAATAATTTGTCTGGGAAAAATTTTATCCTTCACTGCTTTCTGGAAGCGGTCCTTAAAATCCTTTGGAAAAACTTATGATAAAACCTTTAACATTCACCACACTGAACCACGATACGCACTGGATACGGAGGATCACATTTCTCGGGCATTCTCATCGCTCGTTAAACGGCGTAGATTATCAGAAACAAAAATTAACTCGCGAAAATGACATATCGTTACGCGCTACGTCACATCGCCATCTTGAATCGAGGTTATCAACCGTTCCAACAAAATTAAATGCTGTCTGCTAGGTTTGACGCTAGAGTGCCTTGATTGTCATTTTCATATAAAGGGATCCTTTTCATAGCTGTGTAAATATTAGCCAACCGGGGGGCCGCCTAAGGGCGCGCTGGACCGAGTTAAGTTTGAGCTTGTTTATATTTTTTCAAACGCCGGTAGTTAATTGTTTGTTTCAATGGCTGAACCAACGATCCGCTTACTTCCTGTAACCAACACCCAATTAACATCGTTCTTACAAACTAAAACTGGATCAAACCCAAAATCAAAACGAGGATCAAACCATCTGCTGTGAATCCCCACCATCTATCTTTATTCTCTTGAGTGATTATATTTTGCTTGCACTTTGCAGTGGCTCGCAGACTGATTCGTGAACCGGCAAGGGTCGTCCTGAAATAAAACGTAGAACTCATTTAAGAAATATATCAACAGCAAACTCTCGTTTTTCAACTAATATGAATATCATACCTGTAAGCATTCCACCGTCCCTATACTGCATATTGTTACGACCTCCATATAATTATAATTAGCAAATTAAAATCACTAATACACATTTTTTTGTTCATCCATTATGACCATTCAATATTCAACCCAATTACCACTTTCAAAGAAATTTGTATGTGTAGCTTTTAATCATTGGGAAATTTTATTCACAGAGCTCTGCGCAAACACCTTTTACAATGATGATAAAGATTTTGACAAACTACGAACTCTCATGGGAGAGAGAATGAAAATAGTACTGCCTGAATATCTCTACCTGACTCTCAGATTGACTGGTTTTGACAACATGGTTTCACCATAGATATATCTATGGTTTTGCTCAGTAATTCAAACGAGACAGAGTTTGAGCAATTGCATTTAGATCACTCATTCTAAAGATGTGTAATGTTTTCTTTTTTCTTTTTTAGCCTATTGTGTGTGGTACCAAATTATCAGTTCATAATTAAATGTGCCTTGAGATGTTACATCCATTTTATATTCTTTACCTTGCAATAAAATATTTGAATATCTCAAACAAAAGGTCATCATGTATTTCTATTTGCTGTAATTGCTTTTCCTATAAAATCACAGCCACATAAAAATAGCCACATCAGTTCTACTCATTGGAATTCAGAAAAGCAAACATACATAGGTTTACACCGGTATACATTATACACACTTATAAGATACACGTATACCTATAATATCATTATGCTGACTGAACTCTCTTATCTATTGGAGATGTATTTTTATTCATATCAGCAGCTAGCCAATACCCACCTACTTCTACAATATATATTATTATCTATCGGTAGGGCTGTGTTTGTCCCTAGGTCTTCCCATCTGTCCTATCAGTAGTGGGTCGTACATGTAAGGTTTAGCTTGAAGTTCATCAGTTCACCTAAAATCTAGTTATTCTAGACTTACATAGTGTGAATACTCATTTTCCAACAAATAACAGTTGTGCAAAATTCAATGATTTAAAACGGAGAATGTAATGCACTTACAATTATCTTTCATTGACCCATATGGCAACCTACTAATGAAGATTCGTGTCTGCGCATCATCTGCAGCTCCAAGAAAATAATGTTTTAAATCATTTCAAGGTGTTCAGAAGCTCTGCAAAGTCGTTATCTGCAATTAGCTTATTTGAATCATGGTGTTCAAATACCAAGAGATAATAGAGCAAACCATATACTGCTCGCAACCAGTTGACACAACTTCTTAATCGTTATGTAATTTTCAGTAGCGGAGTTAGCATTAAACCATAGATCAGTTGATTAACTCTTGATAGATAAAATAAAAGTTTTCTTGCATCAGAGCTGTGAATGGTTCTGTCAATTAAGTGCAAAGAGCATGACCGAGGGATCCATCCTCTAGACTTCTAGAGTATATGATGGACAGAAAATGTGTAAAAAGTATTAAACAAAGTGATAGCTGGATGACAAAAGAATTAAGAATGATGACATCACCATATTTTTAGAGTAGTATACATTTTCATTAAGTACCCTAACTAATTTGGAGCAAATCATGCACCTTGGGTCCAACTTATTAACAGCCCTATCTCTGAGCATCTGCACATTGGCCCTAATTCAGCAAGAATCTGATTTTTCCAGTGAGTAGATCAATCAATTTTTTACAAAACTTTCTAATGAGAACAACTACATTATACTCTTCTTACAGTTTTGTCATTGCTAACATATTGGTCCGAAGCAGATGGTCAGAAAGAACTGGAAGCATTGGGATCTGAAAGTATAAAGGACACCAACGTCAATACCATCCACAATGCAAAAGGTGGGATCATCCAGGCATGGACTGGCAAGAGATTCCAGATGAAATGTCATTCGACCAATCACCATCCCATTCATCGTCAACATCAATGGCACTTTTTGGTAAACTCATAAACAGCTAGTACCATTATGGTATGCTACTATAAGATAAAACTGAGAACATATTTTCTAATGATTCATACAGCCATGCGGTCCAGGCTATAACCGCCAGTCTTGTAAGATTCTGAGAAGCAGTCTCACAACTGATACAGAATGGCAGGTGGTGCAAAGTCAGAATCAGTTGGATGAATTGGTTTTAGAGTCACCGATGGAAAAAGACAATGGTCTATATAAGTGTAGCACGATTAGACACGATGGTACCCTTAAAGTACTAAGAATGTTTCAGCTGGAAGTGAATGGTAAGAAAAACATTTATCACAAATTTACAAGTGAGGAAAATGTAATGATTCACAATGGTTATTGAAAATGTGTTTTAAAGATGGAACGGTTCACGTGCCAAAAATAGTAGAGGGCCCATGGAACGTTAGTGTAGTTTACTATGGCAGGCATCAGAAGATATCTCTTCAGTGCAGGGTAACTTCCAGCGTACAACCAAAGATCGTCTGGTTTAGAAGACTCGACGTTATTCCTACTACCGGACGAGAAGATTTGATCATTTACAAAAACGCTGGATGGAAAATGTTACCCAGCAACCAGATATATCTTGATGATCAATTGTATTTATCAAAGCTCAGTTTTGATCAGCTCAATCTAGATGATTCTGGTTACTACGCATGTCTTGCAATAAACTACAAGGGATGGACGATGCAGGAAGCTCACTTGAAAGTGTATCTTCCCTTAACTTCGACTCCCCTCACCAGTACAGGACGAGATGACCAGTGGATAGGATTGAAATTTTCGAGTCTATTTCTAATTCCAGCCTGCCTTGCTCTGGTTCCCGCATCTGCTTGGTTGTGTTACTTGTATCACAAGCCTCGGAATAAACAAAACGTCCCATTTGTTAGCTGATATTCTCAATGAGGCTCGAAATATTCCATTTATATTGTTCTAAACAGTTGTTACAACTTGCTTAGTTCCAACTGCACGGTTGCGTGTCAAGTGTAAGTTTATTATTTTAGTGTAAATTTTGTAACCAACAATAAACACCTTGTACAAATATTCTATAGGTGTACAGTGTTATATCAAAGTTCCTGTCTTTCTATTCGTTCTTACATGAACTCTTCAATAATTACAATCCGATATAAGCCATCATCAACCGCAATACCAATATATATTTTCAGGAGTTCGCAATTAAAAAACTCATCAGAATTTTAAAAATGAGAGTGCTTCGAAAGCATCTTTATTAACTAAAATCTTCTGACATAACATGCTATTCGATTAATTATCCATAATTCATTATTCACTAGGTATTAGTATAATACATATACATTCAGATTTTCAATATTATCATTGTGGGCAGGTTATTTATCCTAACATTTATGCTTACGACTTGTTTTTTTTTTCTTTTCATATAAAATCCTATATGATAATATGTATGTATAATATATAATATAGTTTACGTACAACTATCTAATCGAGACATAAATGACATGATGGGACATAAAATTAGGTCACAATATTTGTTGTTTATAGGTATTTTTTTTGTTTTGTTTCTTTTTTTTCAA
Organism: Athalia cordata; assembly: GCA_963932425.1. Taxonomy (NCBI): domain Eukaryota; kingdom Metazoa; phylum Arthropoda; class Insecta; order Hymenoptera; family Athaliidae; genus Athalia; species Athalia cordata. Next base: position 27,489,559 of record OZ010626.1, on the reverse strand, counting down.
GTTCAATTTATTCAATTATTTATTTTAGTTTAGCTCGAAAAATTACTATCTGGTATCAAAGAATATTCTATAATTGTAACAGTTGTGTAGAGTTCACTACCTCGCCTTAAATTATAACAAGGTCACCACTTTTACGTTGTTATTCTTTTTTTCTTTTCATTTTAATTAATCTATACAATTATGTTTTTATCTTAATCTTATTATTGTTATTATTAGTTATTTGTTTATTTTTCCCATTCTTTCCATTTTTATTTTTCATCTTTACCAATGATCACATTTTTATTCATTTATTTATTCTCATTGCCTAATGAAAGTCCAGAAAGCTTCCCATTTCCATCTAAGAATCGGATTGTTGATTGTTCATTTTGCATTTCACTTATTTCACTCGTTTTTTTTGTTTTTTTTTCATGTCAATAAATTGAGAATCTTTGCATTTTAATCTAGATATAATTTTTTTGTTTGTTTTTATTTTACAGTTATTACGTATCGTACATGATTTTTCAATCAAAAAAAAAAAAAATCAGAAGAATATCATCTGAGTTTGGCTGCATCATTCGTTCTTCTATTATTCAGTAAATACTATTAAAGATATCAAATAAACACCAGCATTTTAATCATGATGATAATAGAATTAATACAATCTATCAAGGGTAGGTCAGGAAAATAAAACAAAAAAAATTTTCAACTGGAAGACGTCTTCTGATTGTATTCAAAATACAGTCACAAGATCTTGGACGATAAACTATACGTATAGATTGTAAGGTATTCTATTGATCGAAACGAGGGGGAAAAAGTTGATCTGTAATGGAATATCATTCATATATCATCGATAAAACTTTCTTGAAGCTCACTATTGATAGTAGTATTCGGTATTATTTCTAATTATTCGTTTTCCTTCCCAATGGTCCTAACTGAACATACTTATGTACTACAAGTGTTTATAATATGTGCCGAGTTTCTTATACCCAAGAGCCACTATAATGGTTCGTTTGAATAGACAATTTCCTCTCAACAACCACAGAACAAATTTGCATTTCCATCTCAATTTGGAAAAAACCCATTCGCTAATTATTCATTCGTCGTTGGGTCATTGTAACGAACTAAAAAAAAAGAAAAGAAATTTAAACGGTCAAAGCTAATCTTTCACCTTCTACAGCGAAATAAATCAAACAAAGAGATCATTTGATTCTAGTATTGATGAAAAGATCATTAAAACAGTTCCACAGCTTTTAAATATTAATAAAATTTGACTAATAATAATATAATAATGATACTATTAATCACTCTATTTATGTACATTTTTTTATTATTCAAACGCGAACATCAACCTGATCGGACGACAAAGTGAAGAAAAAATAAAGTTCACCCATCCTTTATAAAAGCCCTGACCTACCATTAATATCTGTCGATTTGACAAATTTTTCGCCTTTTTGTGCTGATATAAACATAGGAGAATAATGAGGAAAAGAAACGAAGAATAGAACAAAAAAAGTAAAGTAACAATGAAAATAAGTATCTAGTCTAAACCAAAATACTGCAGCAGGCATTATGACCACGTATTATAGTATAAAGTAAATTAATTGTAATAACGTCTAACTACCAAAATGTTATCGATAGAACAAACTAATAATGATAATAACAATATTTACCTACGTGTGTTCGTACATAATACATTAAAATATACACAGGCGGTATAAGAAAGTATCGTAAAAGTTGGCGTTGAAAGAAAAAAATTGTTACCAATCACTGGTGAATGTTAGAAGGACATCTTATGCTCTCTATTCTGCGAATAAAGTAGAGGAACAAAATTTTTGTCATTGATTAGTCGTGAAAAGACAAAGTTCTTGACGCCAACTCTGAATGGATCATGATTGAAATTTGTGTTATCGACATAACCGATATACCAATGATTTTTGTTGTTGTTTTTCTAGACAGACGAGTGGCTTTGTTATGATTCGTGTATACTGGGACAAAATGTAGATGATGATAAATCACAAATTTGAATTATTCATTTGATGTTTCGTTTACCTGTTCGTTTACTCATTTGATAATTTGCACACTGATTCTTATGTAGTAAGTAATACAAAAAGTACCTGACACAGCTATTATTATCATTGAGAGTTGATGAAAATTTACCGTCAATGATTGTTTTATGATTCAAACAATCGTTTCGAATTGTTGATGAGTCAAGTCATTTAGTCATAGTACATTGCCATACCTACACATATAACAAGTTTGTGGATATAAAAATTAAGTATAAACTACCTTATCTAACTATTATTACAAACTATGTGTATATGTATACGCTATTCGTAATCGATATTAAAAAACCTGGATCTTCTTTTTTTTTTTTGTTTGTTTAATTTTATTCAATTACATATAAAACAGAAATCGTATTCTGCGATGATATTATGAAACCAACATTAGTGATATTGCAGTTAAAAAATTTTTTCCTTCTTCTTTTCACATCATTATATTCACTAGAATCCTTTGGATATTAAATCAAAATGGTCAACTATCAGATGCTGTTGTTTTAATTATTTTTCGTTTTTTTTTCTTCTTCAATTCAATCATGCTTGTGGAGTAAAAGAAACCCGTTCATTCAAACTTGTGTTACGGCTGTGGAAAACCAATGCGTACGTTACCCAAATATATTTTCATGTGATTCTATACACTACGTGAGAGCTATTCAATATTTCTCTTTTCAGAACTGAAAAGATTGAACTCTCCAATGTCTTCTTTGTCACATAAAATTAATTAATATCCCAAAACAAATTCGAACACTGAATCATGTGGCAATACCTCGACACTCGTTACTTTTTTTTTTTTCTCATCGAGTGTTTGCAATTTTTTTTTCTTCTAAAAAGTAACAGTACCTATATTTACAAATAGGGTAAACAACATTGCTTTCCGTAAAGGTGTGCGACGAATGAATTTTTTTTCGTTTCTTCTTTTGATCGAAGTAGTATGGAACACCTAAATCCTTGAAACAGAAGTGAACAACCCCTCCGGAGCAACTACTCTGGTTTTGAAGAATTTGCCTCACAAAATTCTTTTGTCGCGAATCAATAGAAAAAAAAGAAGAAATTGTACTAAGTTCTTGGTAGATTTCTGAATTTTGTTGTCAGATAACGATAATCACGAAAAAAAGGAACAAAAAAAAAATGAATCATGACTCCTCGCACACCTCTGTACTCATAGATTCTCACTTATTCAAAAAATTTCATTCAAACAACAGTCTTCTCTACCTCGTATGGTTTACATTGATATAGGTATAGGACGAAGAGTTTCTATAAGATTACTAACTAAAGAAATTGCAGCACGACGAATATAACCGGTAAAAATGCGACTTCTCCAGACATGATTTGCACAATAGGGTCAATCCACAATTGTTCAAATATTACCGATCATAACTAGTAGTAATAGTAGTAGTATTAATAGTAGTAGCTTCGGTGCGAACCTTACAATTATTCTAGCTTATCAATATTATTTATAATAGTTAACATTACTTTTTATTTACTTTTTATTTTTTTGTTGTTTTTTCATCTGTTTTTTTTTCTCTCTCTCTCTCTTATATAATCATCATCAAATACATCAGTTGGAAGCCCCGTGGATGACATTTGACGTATTCAATAAAATTTATTACATAGAAATTTAGGCAGACGATGATCAAGTGCAATGAAATTTAATTCATCTATTTAACGAATTTAGTATGATATGACTTTAATAATAATAATCATAATAATAATAATAATAATAATAATAATAATAAAGCAACAATTGCCCAGTAGGAAGGAAACTTGTGTCTGTACTGTTGAAAAATCATTCCTTTATTCCAAGATTCACCAATAAAAAGGCATGTTCACCTCTTGTTAATCGGTAAAAGTTCGATTCACCATGAGGTGGTAGCCTCTTTGCGCTGGTCGGATATTCATAGTCGAATGTTTATATTCCAAACAATTACGATAGTAGAATTTTACGACGATGATTGAAACTATCGAACCTTTTGGAAACAGGAAACTTGTTCTCAAACTTGACTATTAATACCGGAGTTACATTTTGTTATTCATCGGAGTAAACGACGGATAGAAATTTAAAATGCTCCAATATCCAGCAGCCGAGAATCGATCTTGGTACAAAATTATTTTCAAAAATTGTTTCAATACCGTTGCTAATTACTATAGATCGGTTATTTGTCTTCGTCTTTGGAAAAAAAAAGTTATCATTATGTCGCACAAAGATTGGCAGTTCGTTAAGTGATATCTACCACATCTAGTATTTGTCATCTGTTTTTTTATTTTGTTTCTCTTTGTTTGTTCCATCACTGGGAAATGATAATCGACCGAGAATATTTACTCTATAATTCGATATCATTATTCGAATCATTTCGGCTCTGGGAAGGCCACCTGGCATTTGTAAACCTCGTCTAACATTACCGCCTGACCTTGACTCTGACCTTGACCTTGACCTTGACTAACTGTCACAGGTGTTGCAGAATTGACAACAACCACTTGCTGAGCTGGAGGTCCTTGTTGTTGGGCTTGTTGCTGTTGTTGTTGTTGCTGTTGTTGTTGCTGCTGCTGTTGCTGTTGCTGCTGCTGCTGCTGTTGCTGTTGTTGCTGATTACTAGTATTTGCTTGTTGGGCACTGTTAGCATTGTTGCTGTTCTGATTTCGCGCAGTTTGACCGTACTTTTCATGAATCGCGCGATGTCGTTTCAATGCAAAACGGTCTGAGAACCCAATCTCGCAAATGTCGCATCTTTTGAAAAAAGAAGACAAACAAAAGTAAGTAAAATTTTTCTCAATTCTTCGATAACGAATGTGTAAAAGATCGATCATTTTACTAACCTGTGTGGTTTTTCACCGGTATGCACTTTAGCGTGATTTTTTAGATGCGTAGCTTGATTGAATGCGGAACCACAAATATTACATCGATAAGGTTTTTCCCCAGTATGAATCCTCCTGTGATTCCACAGGGTAGAATGCCTTGCAAATGTTTTTTCACAAACTTCACACTGATAAGGTCGTTCGCCTGAATGAATTCGTTCGTGATTTTTTAAATGCGGACTCTGTGAAAATTGCATTCCACAAACAGTACACTTGAATGGTTTTTCTCCAGTATGAACACGTCCGTGATTTTTCAGATACGCAGCTGAAGCAGATCAAATAAATATTAGTCAAATAAAATATTACATCATCCTGAGCTGATTATCGTTTTGTTTTCGTACTTACCTTTTGCAAATGCCAAACCACATACTTCACATTTGAATGGTTTGTCGCCAGAATGAAGTCGCTTATGAGACCATAGAGATGAATATCGTGAAAACGTCCCATCGCAAACATTACAATGGAAAGGTTTTTCAGGCTGGTTCTGACTGTTTTGTTTTCCACCTGAAATATAAATGCAAGAATAGCATCAACATTCCGCAAGGGCCAGTTCTACAAATGGTGCGCTTGAAGCTGACTTGTGTGATGTCAAGAACGACACTTGTGATTGTTATTTATGTTGTGATGATAAAACTAGTTCACCAAATGATTTTCTTTTGTTTCATCTATTGCTTCCTGTACAAGCAGTATGAAATCTATTTCTCTCATTTTAAACTAAAATACGCACATGTCTAAGAGGTTTCTTATCGAGATGTTTAAAATACGATTTGTCAAGAGAATTCATTTTCAACATCAGCCTAAAATTCCAACGAAAGCTTTTTCTTTAAATAATATTTTTTAGTACTGGTCACAGAATACTTGCGTCATTGTGTAACTGAATATGAAAATCTGTACATTGTATTTTTATTATTTAGTTTCACCATTAAGGTCTTTGCATTTGCATCTGGTACGACAAAATTCAAGGACCCGCGTAAATAAATGATAATCAACAAAACTGTTATCAAAAACATCGATTAGAAACCTCTTAACGGAATGATTGTCCCGAATCGGTATCGTGAGAAAATTGGTGAAATTAGTATTTATTTTATGTATCGATGAATTTTAAACAATGGAAATGATCACGCTGCACGCATCAAACAAGTTTCATAAAACTGTCCCTTAGGGGAGATTTTGTTCTTTTCAAAAACATCCTTAATTTTAGATGCTGGCAGTTCTACCCCAAAAAACACAAATGAACGGTAAGACATAGCTTAAGACAACGTCAACAACATTTTTTGGCTGTTAACATTCACTTCAAAATAGAGATATCAACTAACTACTAACAGAGCATGCAGAATATTGAAAATCAAAAAGGAATAATTACAATATCAACAATTGAAAAAAAATTCTATCCCTCGTGTTCTTTTTCGCAACATTATCAAAGCTAGTGGTCTTTTAAAAAAAAAAATAGACAAGATAACATTAATGACGAACTTTTTGGTTTGCCATTCTGACGAACTCGGTAGCCAATGAATTTGAATTCTACACAGAATTGAGAAAAGGGGATAAATATAGTGAAATTAAATAGAACAAAACAAACCCAAGGAGAATGCATAGATTTAGTTTTCTGAAATAATTAGGAATAATGAAACTAAGGACTCGACAAGACTCTTAGAACTGTCACCACCTAAAAGTAATGGGATGTACGTTAAAATGTGATTGAAACAACTTTTCCATTTCAATCCCACTTACTTCCAATGGTGACTCGACCTGTCGCCTTGCAGCCACCACACTTGGCGAGCGAACTGATCCCGGAATTTAGTTTATCCTCGTCTTTGCCTAACATACACCACCACAATGCGCAACCATGATAACAATAATGTAACAATGAAGTGGAAATGAACAAAAACATACAAGGACAAGTTTTAAAATGTTACCAATATATAACTGACCGCTTTTAACATTGATGAAAAATTCTGTGCTTGTCAAGTCAAACAGAAATTTGTGGAAGTGTTTAGATATACTCAAGTGTTTCGGTAGCAACGATACCAAGTCAAACAAAAATGCAATTAATAACGTCAATGGGAAATCGGCGAAAATTTCACGAGGTACATAGTGGTAACAGTTATTCACCCGCGCACATAATCTAGAAATGTTAAACTCACCGATGAAAATAATACCAGTTCCATTGCACTTGTGGCATTTAGTTACACTGGTCACACCGCGCCGTTTGACAGGATGGTGGCCTGGTTTGATTGCTATAAACAGAAAATGTTCGAATTATCCTCAAGTATCGGGCTTCTTTGCCAATTGTCGATGCAGTATTTTCGGTTTACACTGCTACGCGAAAGACGGCAGTAGATCGAGCATTTGATTTATTGAAAGGCATGCGCTCATTCAAAACGAAACAATGTTGTTGAGTTACAATCTTAAATGCAACCTACTTTTCTTAACTTTTGTTGGATGATGTTCGCAGGGTTCATCGCTGCCGCAATCTTCGCAAATTTGAATTTTAGGCTTTTGATGCATATTTGTTTTGTGGCTTTTCAGTTCCCCAGGGAGAGCAAAGCACGCACCGCACACGTCGCAAGTGTAAGGCCGATCCTGAGTGCTTGCCACTGTAACGGTTGTCGGCGCCTGGACTACTTGCTGTGGTTGTTGTTGTAGGTTGCTTGGTGTTGTGTTGTGGATTCTTTTATGATGATTTAATAAACTCATATGACCAAAAACTAGTCCACAAATGTCACATTTGAAAGTTGCGTTTGTTGCTGCAGCTATACTCATTTGATTCAGCAATGTATTATAACCGACAGGTTGCACGTCAAACCGATAACATCCTTTATCATCGGTTGTAATCGCGCCAATTGTGCTTACTGCGTTCGTTTGAACTTTCTGAAGCATGTTGACATTGTAATAAAATGGAAATTCAGCCGTAGCAGATGGCTGGGATTTGTCCTCCTTTTTTTCAGTTCCAGTCACATACATTTGCTGGGACTGCTGCTGCTGTTGAGACTGCTGACCTTGAGGAGCTTGCTGTTGTTGGATTTGTTGTGGGTCAAACATCGTGGATTGCTGAAGATTAGAAAACGGGATTAATTCCAAGCCCTCAAATTTAGAATTTTGGAGTACGAATTCCGAATCCCTAAGTGGCTATCATCTGCGTGACAAAAGTTTTCATTCTAGATCAGTAAGGCAAAATTACCTGTCGCTGATCGCTATAGCTGGAGTTGCTCTGCTCTGTTTGTGTAAAACTGTTGGTTTGTTCGGTCTGAGTGAACATGGAACACTTGACCGGTTGTCCAATTTGTTGATTCTGTTGGTTTGGAATTTTAATCAAACTTCGTTGGTACCTATGCTGTTGTTGTTGTAGGTGACGCTGCTCGTCAGCTGCTTCGATTTGTAGTGGATCTTCCTTTATCACGTGCTGCACAATACCATCAATATTGTTCAATTTGCATCTTATTATTATTTACTTTCAAGTCTATGTTTGAAATGAGCGGGAAAAATGCCAGCAACCAGATTGATCGAAAACAAAAATGAAACCGGCCTCGGACGGTTGGCAAGTTGCTTTCAGCCTAATTATGAGGAATGAATCGAAATATAATATTTAATAATCTGCTGGAAAGATTACAATTTTTCTTAAGTCGGAGGCAATCAAATCCGCAAATAGTAAAATAGCAGCTTATTGGATAATATTTTACGTCACTAGAACATTTTATTTTCCACATTACAAGAACTATGCATTTAAATATATATGAGCATAGAATATATAAACCCATCGACGATGCCTGAAGTAAAATGGGATTGTAACTGAAAAGTATAAAAAAAATGAAATAAAATAAATGGAGAGTGAGAAATGATAGGCAACTTTATCCTGAAATTTTTTAAAAATCTCCTATCTTTATTCTAATGCAAAATAAAAGAGCAAAAATAGTTTTTCTCGTGTTCAAGTTTCTAGTTGCGGTAACAGTCTATTCAACTAGCTTTTTCAGTAAGTGAAAGCTAATGGCCACGCTTTTCTGTCACCCAAAAATGACTGTCGAAGTGTAGATTTCACAGTTGAAATGCTTAGTATATTATCGCACGACATCACCAGGAGGCGGATGATAACTGAACCTATATCGACCAGTTACATACCTGCTGTATCTGATCAGGCCGTGATGCGCTTAACCACACGACGTTGCTACCATTTGATTCCAGGGCCATTGAGGTGCCGCTTTCGACCCTATGCATTTGTCAAGAACAACTAAATCGTAAACTATCATCTGTAGTAGATATCATTTCATAGATTTATATCACATTGAGATGCCAACGGTAATGTGTGAATAAAGCCATTTAGTTAATTCAACAGCGTGAAGTTATGTCAAAGTATTTCATACTCTACGAATTCAATATGATTGAATCATCAAGCTATCATGACTTCGCTAATTAGTATTTATTAATAGATGAATCTATTTCTGCCAATCGATCAAATTCCCAGTCATAAATATTAGTGTGTTTTAAACCAAGATCTACAATTAGTTTTACATGATATTGTTTAACTAGTTTTTGCAGAATAATATTATTCTTAACCTCAAGTTTGAAGTTATGATTTTGTCTACAAGCGGTGCCCCATATATTACAACACAACGTGTGAGCTTATGAGTTGCGAATTTTCGTTTGCTAAAAATTGAGTGAGTAGCTGATTGTTAATGGTGATGACTTTCGAGTATAATTTTCAGTATTTCTCTCGAGCTTACTTGCCTTTTTTTTTTGTTCTCTTTGAACTTTGAAAAACTGACCATTACGTATTTACAAATTTGCATCTGAACCAAAATAAAAAAAAAAAAATTAAAAAACAAAGTATATGTATATACATATTAGTTGAATCTGCGTGAACCAACAAACGTGACCGAGAAGATGGTTAATTATTAATATGAATTTTGCATTAGATTAAAGATAGCGAGAAAATTATTGAAGAAGAATAAATGAAATAATAAATAATAAATCAATTTGAAAAATTTATATAAAGTTAGGATTAAAGAGATAGACGTAAAAGGGATCGGTATGAAAAAAATGTTCGAAAGCCAATGAATTTGGGATTGGTAAATTATTGGTTAAAACAAACGGAAAGCATTATACTTACGTGTGTTTTACACAATACGGCTACTCCTCCGATATGGTTGATGATATTTGCGTCCCCGTAGTCTTCGATATACGCGCCATTACCGTAGTCGTTGATGAGTTTTGATTAAACAAAATTTGACAATAAAACTAAAATGCACCTGCTGGTTTGGGGCCAGTTTAACAAAAGGCTGCAGGCCAACGGCCAACGAGCATCAAGGTGGGCAGCATCCCAAATTCCCAGCCAGAGATCGACCATGAAAATCGAGGGGGATTTATTTCGGAACGCGATACGATTATTATCTCAAAGAAATAGTCTAACTATTATATTTACGCGGTTCACAATTTGTAACATAGACTTTCTATTTCTATCATTCCGCATTAATTTGGGGGTTAACGAAGTAAATTTTTTTTTCAGCACGTTCGAACGGTTTTTCGGATCCTAGTTTATTTTATGATTTATATGTATTTTTTTTTCCAATCGCGCCGTACGGCCAGCAGTTTTAGGGGCACTTGTCAAATAGCGTTGGGATCCGGCCGACGACGTCTCAGGATCCCAAGCGAGCGTTGGCTTCTAGTCCGACGGTGTTTTAACTGCATATAAATCGAGTATTTTTAACACCAAAGTGAACACTTGATACGCCAAAGCTATCTTCGTTTATACAAACAATTGGTATATATATAATATTGATTTATTTATCCCACGTTTCCGTTTGAACGGGAACACCAAATATCATCGTCAACAAACTCACTGGCGGCCATTACGTTCGACAAGGATAACAATGGGCGGCCGGGCACGCGATTCTCGAGTCCCTCGAATGTCCCAGCTTTTAGCTTCAGAGACCCCTTCACCAAAAAGTATCAGCGCTGCTATCCGTGAACGCAGCTATTTTCCAAGGTCAATTACGCCGCCAGGCGTCGGACCACTTTGGCGCCACCTAACAACAAATTCCATCCTATACACGCTACAAAAATAAAAACCACGCGCTAAATTCAAATTCACAGCTGCTTTGCGATCTGCTTCGATGAACTTCAGTCCTATACTCTTTGCTTCAGTCAACGATGAACTTTGTCCATAATCTTTCATTCCCGGTTTCATTTGATGAGACTTTTGGTTCTAATTCATGAGAATTTCATCCAATTATGGAATAACTGATAATATGAATGCAGAATACAGTGGTCATGTAAGAATTAAATATATATTTCACAAATAATAATAATAATATTAGTAAAATTAATAATAATAATAGTAATATTAAAAGGCATGTATGTTTTCGTTTTTATAGGAATACATTGTAATAGTATATAACATGCAACGCATCTACACATTACTAATTTTATGTAAACGATAGTAAGTAACAAAGTACTTTACGGGGTTGGGAATGGGTCAATAATAATAATAGAACTAATAATGATAATAATAAATGGTATTAAAATACTTAAAAAATATAATAATAAAAAATATTCGTTAATAAAACAATAATAAAAATAAAAAATAAACATGACTTAGACAATTAAGGAGAATATATTCAAAGGACATAATAATATGCCCGATTTTACCAATGTAAATTTAACTTATTCGACCATTGAGTTTTCCAACGAATGAGAATGCAGCTCTAAATTGAGTGTGTCGATTCTCATTTGTCACTGATGAATTGGTATAATCGTTGAGTGATTTTTACTTATATTGGTTAAATCGAACAAGTTTTTTAGAGAGTGGGGCTTAGAAGTAAGGACTGGGCATCACGCGTGACACGGTAATTTGACAGTATGATAGATAAAAAGTATTCAAAGTTTTCAAAGCAGAAATCTTATTGTCATGCATAGACTTCAGCAGTTTATAGTTCAAATAATACATGTACAGTGTAATTCAACAGATTCTTGGGAGTTTTTGAATGAAATATAATTTTAAGAACGATACGGTTTTATTATTTAAAAATTTGAGATTTCAGACTTCATTATTTATTGAACAAAGAGTTATCGTCCTGTAATAAAGAAATGAGTTCGAGACGACAATTTAGAAGCATTAATATTTACTAATTTACAATTTAAATTTTACTTTTCAACGACCTAGATGAACCATCTAATCGTATACGGCATCAAGCTAAGGCGTTGGTTTGAACTTAGCATTTAATTGGGAATGCCTAATATTTTAAAAACAATCTGTATTATATTTGATTTTCCATTTTTAAATAACGAATATAATAGTAATGTGTATTCGTGAATCTAATATCTTAATATTACGATAATAATTATTGTATGTATAATTTACAATTTATTTGTCAAATCGTGAACGCATTCGTAGTTTAGCACAAAAATCATTCATTCCAGATATAAGTACAGTGATTTATCAGCCCACCGTGATTTTTCTTTCAGAATTTTTGATGATGCTGCTTTTTTACCCAATTGAAACAGAATGAATGACTACAATGTGAGGAGCTTGACGGCGAAGAGTTTCATAGATCAAATGGAATGCTGTGTGAAATTTTCTAGTCGATAAATGATTTAGTCAAAGTACAGACAACCGCCAAGAAACTTGGGCTGTTTCAACCGACAGCCATAACTAATACATACATTGCATATTGTATATGATCAAAGATCACCATTCGACACGGCGATGGGAGTTGGCGTGTTGGACGTTATTGGCATGGCAGGGGATCCGGCGTTTGAGGAAGCCCATTTATTTTTGTGAGGATTTATTCCAAAACCCTCGTCATAATTTCCCCTTGTGATAAAGAGTTGCTTGAAATGTGGTATACAGTAAAGTTTTCCATTGTTCAATGTGAACGTGTCCATCCTGTGAAGAATTACAGAGTTAAACATTGTCGCTGATCTTATTGATGATATTAAATTATCACCCTGTAATCTTATAAAGTGAATTACCTCAGGATACAATTGCATTGTAGACACCGGAAACACTGCTTGTGAAAGATCTTGTTGTTGGTCTCAACTTTTTCTAACGGGTAGACCTTCTTCTGACAACTTTCGCATACTTCAGCGGATGTTGTCTGGAGTTCCTAGATTCGGAAAACAAAGAAAAAAAGCAATGAAATATTCATATCTTATCAATCAACGATAGTTTGTATAATTCAAAATTCGATTTTCTGGTATGAAATGAATGGCTCACCTATATTGCTTGACTCGGTATTCAATTACCTTAGCGCAGTACATTTATGAAGCGTATATACATATAGATAAAATAATTTGAAATGATAGAAATGAGGTTGAAGCTCGATGTAGAGGGATGAGTAATTGGTTTGCAGATTTTGCTTTTGAAAGTTCAACTACTTACTATACCCATAAAAATTGTTTTACCAATGATTAATTATTATTACCGTTATTATTTATATTATATAATCATTGCGTATCGTGATAATAAACAAATACATATGCGTAAATAAAAACAATAAAATGTTTACGCGGATAAATTGAAAATTATACATGAATAAAATAATGATAATAACGTAAAATGCAACATATCTCTGTCTAATATATAATATAATGTGATATAATAATATTATCAAATATACGATATTTTGTTGCCACTAAATTCCTTTTTCACCACTGATCAACAACAATAAAAGTTACAATAAAATAATTTAGTTTTTTTTCCTCCTTTTCTTTTACTGTTTTATCTTCCGTCTAATATGAAACTTATGTCTGTATACTATAACTAATCATAACAAATAAATATTCCATTACGATTGCCAAGGTATTTGTCATCGTCATATAAATTATAGGCATATACACTACTCGATATTGCATTTTTTTCGTCGATGGTAAATTTCAGTAATGTTGATATTATCATTGTTCAGTGTTAGTTATAGGGTAATTCTAGGCAATCGACACTTCGTTCTTTCCAACTTCATTAATAATATTTACCACACAGCACCTTATCATCTATAGCAGAATTGTTTAATGCCACAATCATTGAAAAGAAGAAAATCAACTAGATTCTAACGATACAGAGATTGTTTGTTTTTTAATATACACATGTACGTATCGTATGATAGATATATTTTGCACATGGCTTTCACGAATATCTATTCCCAGTCGGTACAGGGACCAACAATGATTTAGTCTTATATTCTATTACAATGATATTACGTTTCATTATAGAGTTTTCGTATCGCAGGTATACTATTAAAAGTGAGTATGCAGTACAAAGAGAAAAGAATAACCAACAATGTATAGAAAATGCTAGTCGCAGATGTTTTATACCTCTGAATGTGGAAATGATCACATAAATAATTATGCTAGAGAATCGAAAACTTTTTCTGTTGAAAAAAATATAATTGGCAAAACTGAATTACCTATTTTCATACCACAATGAACAAGTTGAGCTTTTTTTTTTATTAAGAAAGAAAAAAAACTCATAACTTGATATCTTCGTAGCATAATTTATTTATACGTATTTCACGATTTGTGGAATAAACGTTGAATTCTCAGTAATCGTACTAATATTTCATAACTCCGACAATTTAATATCTTCTTATACAGTTAGAAGTTTAATTTGCTTTTTTTTTTTGTTTTTTTTTGTTGTTTTTTTTTTTGAAAAGTTTAAATATACATATGCTTTATATAAATTGATTAGGTGATATAATTGTAGTGCATTCCATACAAAATATGATATTACAATAGTTTTATCAATGTAAAGCTATCAAAAAATTCTATTTCTTTAACTTTTTTTCCAAATATCAAATAGCGCAGAGTAGTACATAGTAATCTCTGCATCTCTACAGAATAATCGATATTTTTAGTATTTGTTTATACTTTTAGTTTCCTTTGTTTTTTATAAATGAGTTCACTATTCTTTCATATAATGTTATGTATTTAAACAATTTTTTTTCAGGAAGCCTTTTTAAATCAGTCCATAAGTTTATTTCATTTTGAAATATTTGTATCGGCAAACTATGTAATTCTCAAAATAATAATAATTAAAATGCATTACTATGTATTTTCGATTGGCACTATAGTAACGCGTCGTATCTAATGACATAGGTTTTAATAATTATAACCGCGACCATCATGGTCAACCTTTTTTCCCCCTCTAGACAAATAAGGCAAAAATGGTAAACTAGATTGAACGGAACGGTGGCAAATAGTTGTTTAAAATGAATTTGGACAATTAGCTGTGTCTGTCTAATATAACAATGATTGAATCAGAGCTGTACATAATATGTATAATTTTTAATTCGATGGATTATCATTGCCAACAGAGGTGTGTAAATCAAGAAATTGCATTTCAAGTGAATTGATAAAACGAGAATTATTGCAAGATTAGTATCGTGATGATGATTACACACTTCATTACGTGTATAATATGCATATTAGATTGTATAATTGTACCCCGTAATATGTATGTTACGTTACTCGTAATTCAGACCTTTAGTTATTCATTGCAAAGTACTTTAGGCCATCAACGATAGTTAAAAGTTTATTATTCACACATTATACCCAACTATAACGATATATTGTAATATTACTATTAGAAGAAAAACTAATATTCGAATGACAATATAATCAAAACAATGATCATCATTCTAAGAATTGAGGTCTTTGCTTATCTTCGTTATATTCTTCTTTGGCAAATCCGTTGGGCATCTTCTCATCTCATTTTCATTCTCAGTAGCGTACTTGTGTTTTACTGTGTGAGGATTGCATAGAATTAAATTGTGATTATTTTTGCATTTATACTAAATTAATTATTTCAATTTAAACTATACATGTTCAATAGCAAACTATTTTATTATAAAAAATAAACAAAATTTCAACATTCCATTCCAACACATACAGGTAAATATTTAGGGTATTTGTAAGTGTAATCAAAATGCAAAATTATAAATGGATAAACAAAGCCAAAAATAATCACATATAAAAGTTCATGCCAAACCACAAGACAATGGTGAAAAACATATTCGTTATTGGTATTAACAAAGCTATTACTGTACCAAATTGAATTCACCTATGATCGATGACACTAAAAAATGTCCTGCTATTTATTACCCTTATTATTTTTCAACAACTCCGTGCGACAAAGTAACCCACAGACATCCTACTTCACAAAAGCAGCATCCCCTCCCCCCGCCCCTCATTAAGTTGAACATTTTTGTTATGACGTTAAAAACATTTCGCTGAGCAGTCAAATTTTAAATCATATGCTGTGAATCAAATACAGCCACCTCATACAGTTACATGACTATAATGTACGTTCAGCAACTAGCACATGATTGACATACAAACATTAAAATCATTCTTATAAATCAATAATAATATATGATGAACGATAGCTAACATTTTCATTATAACGACGGCGAAGCTAGTGTCGTCAGTTTTAGAATAAAAAAGAAAAGAGATTTCAAATTCACTCGTCAAACTTACAGTTAGTTAACGATAGTCAAACAACCAAAAGCAAAATATATAATATGCATTGCGGTATACTTTTTGAATAAAAAAAAACAAATAAAAACCATCATTAAATGATGAATTGAATTTTATGAATACATTCTAAGCACCAAGAAAAGATGATAAAATGTTGCAAAATAAATGAAACGGGTATGTTGCAATGAGAAAAAAAAAATGAATGGCTGTAATAAAATTATAGGAACAGTTCATGCGCCATGTAGATAAAAATGGATATCGATTATGAATATGTATACACAGATCTTACATACACAATGACAAGTATAAATAATTTAAAGTCAGATAAAAGAGATTGCTCAATTATTTTGAAATCCAACAGGCATTTGATTCGTTTCATGATTGGGTACGACTTTTGGAAATTCGTTGGTTTCGTACAAAACGTTTGCAACCATCGAATCTCTAAATATCACACGTGATCAAAGAACGAATAAAATATATACAGGATTTCTTCAAGACCATATATGTTTTTTTGTAGAGTCAAAATAAAAATTGAATACACAAAAACAGGTGACACAGACTGTTTATGGTTGCAGGTTGGATGCAATAACATTGATTTTAAGATTGAAAGGGATATCTGGATCTTAGTAAATTATACCTGGTTCCTCTGATATTGAGCGTGAGGAGTAATGAGAAATAAATATATCAGTTGATGGCAACTTGGCAAACGGAACCCAACATTTAATTATTTTAATATTAATAACAAGCCTGAAGCAGATGGTGGCATTGATTAATAACTGGGTTGTTAATATTCCAACACGTTATAATTAGCATTTGAATCGAAAGATTATAAAAATAAAAGTAAAATCAATCTTGACATCTGCGAGGGTTTCAGGTACAATGAGTTTTCGTGTATAGGCTTATCAATAGTTCGAACTAGATGTCAATTTTCTTTTCGACTATTAGTATTTCTCTGATTTAATGAACTCACCACGAATCTGTTGACTTTCACTTTTGCTGTGCGGGGTGCTTCAGAAGGCTGGGAGCCAAGGGACTCAAAACGGGCCCTAAGACTGCTGGCCGATTCTATGCTCGACTGATCACCGACTCCCTGCGCGATTTCCATTTCCGCTACATTATGATTGGTCACTTTGTCGTCGGTTGTTTCCCAATGCTCAAATTTAGCACGGAGCGTTTTTGCACGAGCAGCATTTTGGGCCTGCTTCAAGAACTCGTCTTCGACCTGGAATGAACCGACGAATTATTGAAGACAGATTTTACGTGCTTCTTCATTCCGCCAAAGAATTTCGCGCCGAAAATGTCTCAACTATCGGCCATTGAACTATTAACGATGGCCTATCGTTGTGGAGAAGCTCACCTTATCCGAAGCCCGGACGTAGTTGGGATCGCGTTCCTCTCCGCTTTCACCGGCCTCAGATTCTTCGCCTTCTTCATCGTCTTCCTCTTCTGATTCTGAAGCAGTGGGTTTAGCAAATTTATCTTCTGGGGGTGGTGTGAAACGTTTCAGAGGCTTGGGGCCATCGGGTAGATCTTCTTTGCAAGCCTTTTCCTCCATTTGTCTGAAAATTGACAACATCTTCGTCGTTGTGTCGGTACGGACAACTTCATCAACTCTGTCATCTGCTCGCACAACTTCCGGGTCGCGGTAAATTTCGCGTTCCGGAGACTCCATCTATGAAAAAATAAAGCAGCGTCAGATGAAGAGTTCTAGATTAATTTTTCCCACCCCTACCAAATGTCTATTGTTTTTTTTTTTTCTTCACTGTCTATAATATTTTTATTTTGTCAATCGGTTGTGAATATAATTAATTATGCGACTGCTGACAATGAGTCGAAAGATATTTTTTCACTACCTATAGAGAGACCAAAGAAGTTTTAGAATTTATAATCAGTTCAATGGGTTGAACGTTTTAATGGTGGAGCAATGTCCGAGTTACATTTTTCAAGTGACTAGGTCAACTTCGTAGAAGACTTGCGGATCTCGATTCTTTGTAAATATATAAAAGACGACGTACATCAGCTGCTGCTACTGGTTGTCCTGTTTATAGCGGAATAAGGCTGAATAACGTGATAGCGCGATACAGGTTTATTTGAAACTAAATCAACTACGGGAAGAGGATCAGCAAAGTTGCAATTTATTTGCTTACTCGTTTTTTATAATTTTTTTTTTCTTGTTTTCCCGCTCTTTACATTTTACAACGCTCTTTTCATACATCATCGCACGTCGTTAAAAGTGGTTACAGTTATTCATACGGAATTGATCATTATTATTTGTATGTAGGTATAGAATTTTTACCGCTAGACATACTTGGTAATAAATCTAATAAAATCAATTGCACGGTCGTATTTTATAGAGATGACAAACAGACTCTGTGTCAATGAATTTTTGTTTGCCTTCTTTCAGAAAATGCGGACAATAATTTCTTTTTCTGCGCGAGGTTCGAAATGAGGGTAATCATTTCAACATTTTCATTCGTTTTGGCGTGTATCTCAATACGTGGATCTATAAAAGTCGGAAGAACAGAAATCCGTACATGATGTCATGGAACAGTAAACATTAGAAAGCATCCGGACAATGAGAAGAAGCATGCTCGTAGGGAGTGAATTAATACCAAGTGTTCCATATACATATAGGTATACATAATAATATAATACTCGATGCAGTGAGTATTCAGATGAAAAAAAAAGGTAGAGAAAACTTGAGACTTGTATATATTGTAAAGTGAAAATTCGCAATTACAAGCCATACATCTAGATTCCAGCAGAATTACGTGGCGTAGTTTCATTCGGATTAAAATTTCTCTGTCATATTTTGCAGATCAGAATTATGGGATAAAAATTTTCAACTTGGATCACCTGCGGAGATGAAAATTGAACCGATGATTTGCAGTTCAAGTTTTCAGAAAGAAATCTAAGTATGTAGTTACCGGTGAAATCTTGAAACATTAAGAAATACCGTAGTAGCGGATCGTACAGAGATCGAGTATATAATCCCGGATAAAATGGTTTCGACGTATGAAGTTTTACTTTATGAAATTGATAATATCATCACACTACTTTTTCCTTCTTCCTTATTGTTTATCGAGCAACTAACTGGAAGTGTTTACTGGTCTTCTATGACAAATAAAAGACAAAATCGCAATCCCCACCAAAGCGACACAACGAAATTCGGAGCTCTAGGTCACAAAATCTAATTGGCGAGGATAATATAACGAATGATATATAGATACAGGTACGATACAATGAACGGTATGTACACCGGGTGTACAGTTAAGAAGAACAATTAAAGAGCCCACGGAGCGTAAGTTTGGACGAAACGAGTCCAGGGTGGCAAGTCTGATGACTGACTTGTAAAAATGACAAGAGTCGAGAATCCTGATTAATTACAACAAATACACATGGAATGATAATTGTACCGGGCAACTGAAAAATAGTATTTCATGTATGACTGATCAAATGAATTCGAAAAATTATAGTTCACTTTAGTAATTAACGCATGTTAAAAAAAAAGCAATCAGAGATTCAGATGAATGAAGTAGGACAAAAAAAAATTGTGAATCATTCAGAGCGCGGCTTATTTTTGAAAATGAATGAGATATCTAGCGAAGATAAATGATTTTAGATTAACGCGATATGAATAATTTTTCATTAAAGAGT
Organism: Athalia cordata; assembly: GCA_963932425.1. Lineage (NCBI taxonomy): Eukaryota > Metazoa > Arthropoda > Insecta > Hymenoptera > Athaliidae > Athalia > Athalia cordata. Next base: position 27,469,550 of record OZ010626.1, on the reverse strand, counting down.
GCGGCACCATTTTCAAAACCTGCGTGTTATAATTAGGCAGATTATTATATTACGGACGAGAAATTTCAATTAATTTAGATTCCAAGAAATTAAAAACTCTCGTATATTCAAAAACCGATTAGCTCCATTATTCAATAATAATTCACTAACGAACGTGTGATAAATTGATCTCATATGCGTTATACAGCTAAAAATTCCCCTGCCAACATAATTTATACACATGACTGGTAATAAAATTAGTAAATCAAAAAATGAATAAATAAATACTCAAAATCATTTAGAAAAAAAAGTTTTCGAACTGAAATTTCGAACCGTTATGTCGAAGCAAATGAAATTTCGAAATTCGATGTTAGCTTTTAGAAATTGACAAATCGTGACTACTTTTTTCTATTTCTTTATTCTTTTTTTATTTTTATTCTTACATCGTTGAAACCGCATATTCCATTCGATCGTGGTAAAAAATGGCGAATAAATAGAGAATCGGAATAAAACGTGTCGGTTTCTGCGGCAGTTGAGGGGAAGCGAAAGAATATCGCGAAGGACTTTAGTAACTCAAGTATCAGACAGTTTAAACACTAAACCAGCAAACCGGCAACCGGTGACTGACAATATTCTCGTTTTCCCTCGAACGTCTGTATGCTGTCCACCTGTCCAGGTAGCGAGGAGTCTGAAACCTGACGTGTTTTAGTATGGATGTAATATATCCATACACTTAAATTTAAGTCTGTGTAAGTGCAGGGTTCTTCCTCTATACGCACGCACATTCCCCGCCGCGTTACGTTGCGTTTTGTGTACGTGTAAATGTTATACGTGTGTATAACACACTGCACATTCCCGATATTGTATACCCATATGTATGTGTAGTCAGGCGTCAAGCCGCAGCAGACGCCGGTTAAGATGGAGATACAGTTTTTAAAGATTTGAAGCAAAGTCGAAATAATGGAATCATTGAAAATTTGAATTTCTTCCAATCTCCTTCCCTCCCTGTGATAGTTTCGTCGGTTTTACCTTTCGAATAAGAGAAATAAATAAATGAACAAATGCAGAACGTGCGATTCTACGAAATTCTATTTCTCACGCCCAAGATAATTTTACAAAAGTATAATATTATATGTGTATGTGTATATGAATAATATAATAACGATCTTCAGCTCAAATGTTTCGGTATTTCTGTACAATAGGGTTTACGACCTCGAGTCACGCTATACGGGGTTCCCCTAATTACAGGATCGAAAAATTGAGGAAACGAAGACTCAAATTTTTGGATAAGTGTATTCAATCTCAGCTATAATCACTGTTATGATCCTTTTAATCGAAACGTGACCAATTTTGACTTGAACATTTTTCATAGTTCCAAAACCCAGACCACAAAAATTCATAAATTAGGAAAGAATAGACCGATAAAAGTAAAATTCAGATTAATCTGAACTAATCTGCACACGGTACCTTGAAATTCGTGAGCTGCTTTTTCGATGTTCTGCTGTTTGAATCTTTTTCTTTTCTTTTTTTTTAAAGTCCGTTTTAAGTCGCGTCGACAGAACGAAGATAATGAACGATGAAATGGGACGAAATAAAGCGAGACCGTCTTACTTCACCGTACCGCGTCAACTCGAACAGTGAGCAGAGTGTGAGCGGTTAGTGAATATCACAGAAGAAGGCTCTATAAGCCTGAAAGCTAGTTTCCTCCTGACTCCCGGGCCTCCTGTTGCAGCCCGTCCACTTGGTATAAAGGAATGAGTGGCTCCTCGAGCGGAGGATGCAAGAATCATAACGGTACGAGGCGGTCTCGCATTCCGGGGTTCAAGGACAGTCAAGAAACAACGAGTGCATACTGCATACCCATCCAGAGTCCTTGATTCTCCGTATCCCCTATTCCTGAGTGTCCCATATCATCCCGTGACCTGTCCCATAATATGATACGACTTTGCCTCAGGGGAAAGTTAATTTTGCTCGGTGAAGCCCAATCGGTTTCAAATTCAAATCTGTAACTAGCTAAGTTTATATTTTCATTAAAAAAATGTGAAAAACTGACCATTCGTAGCCAAAGCAACGAAAATGTAACCGATCAATAGCATTTGTTGTGGATGATATTCATAAATTCAACAATTGTTTGAAATATTTATAAGTCAATGTCGTCAATTCTAGGGAAAAATTGAGGGTAAACTTGCGAGAGAAGAGAACCGTAGTGTTTTATTTAATATTGACATAGTGGAGAAAAGCTTTTCAGTTATTGCACCGCGATCGCTATAAATCGGTGCGCGGGTAATTACGTGCAATTATGACCGCGCGCCGGTGATCTTGCGCTACTGCATATTACGGTTATCTACGGGATTGCCTGGTGGAATTTACGGCAATGTGTGCAGATGTGCATTCCAAAATTACGAATTACGAATCGCATGAGATGGGTATTTTTCCACTCGAGTAGTCGCGCTTGCTGATGTACAGTCTAACCCGAGGGAGCTGCAGCAATTGCGAAATTATATCTCTAAGTGCAAATCCAGAATGTTCAATGACGATAAAAGTAAAAAAAATGATTAATGGGCAGTTTCATTGCCTCACGATTGAGGCGAGTCGAAATCGAGGAAAATGAAAAACTTTTTACAACTTCGATATATTTTGGTCGTTAATTAAATTGAGTTAATTTGTGATAACGCAACAACATCAATGGTTAAGACAATATCAAACAAACCAAACTTGCAGCTGAAATGCATATCAGCGAATTAGTAATCAACGGTACAAAGCTTCACACTGCACGTGTAAAATTCACATGATACGTGGAGGTATGCAAATGTGGAGACGGTTACAATTAATAATTTCATACCATTGATTGAGAGTTATTACGCCATTCCAAAAAGCTATTCAAATGGCGAGTTTTTTAAAAACTGCGGAAGTCTTTTCAACTCGGAGGAAACATTTTCCATGAAAGTTGTCGGAAATTTGAAAAAATGATGTGGTTGAAAGTCGATAAAATTGTTGGCGAATACTAGAAAATTATGGAATTTGAGGTCTTTGAATGAACTCATTTTGCAAGTCGCACATTATAACGGTAATTCGAAAGTGATTGAAAGTATTTCTGGACATAATTTGTAGTTTTCGTAAATGATTTCGAGTATTAGGCGACAGGCAGCTATGGTAAAATCATGTAAGTTAGTCTGTTGGGAATGCGATAATTTTTTTTCCCCTTAAAACTCCAAACTCTATGGCGTTAACAACACTTGCAACATTCCTCATCAACTCAACACCAAATCGAACCTTGACTTGTCCGTCACGTGGTGGAGTGATTCTGAACTGTCTTCGCTGTTTCTCAGGCGCTTTGTAAGCCTCGAAGAACTTGAATTTGTTCGATATATCCGAAGTCTCTGCTCGGACCTCCTCTGCGGTATCTGTACTTCGAATCACGTCCTCCGATACTTGACGTCCCACGAAAGCCTGCGATCATCATCGCGAGGGTTATCGCCCGGCAATTATTAGTAAAAAAAATCTCTCATCTTCATTTTTGTCTTTTTTTACAGCTCTCATAATCTCGATCGAGTTTAGATTTCGAATCATGTCGTCGGAAGTAAAAACGGTAAAAAAAAAAAGGAAGAAAAAAAAAACCAGTTTACGCGAGAGTGATGCGATGCACCGAGAAAACCTGCCGAGTTTACTATAAGAGTGCATTTTTTCTATGCACTAACAAAAGTATTATACTTACGGAATACTCAACACAGATAACTAGGTATAAACTCTTCGCACTTTTGCACAAGCATAGCGTCGACGCGTGTCCAATTAGGGAATTTTAATTATCTCATCTATTATAAAAGTTCTCAACATATATTTTACGTAGGCATAATATGAGTAGGTACGAAATCGTCTTCGTATTGCGATCAATTACTCGGTGTGCAATTAACTTGACAAAAAAATATAAAAAAAAACGACGAACAATGAAAGATGATACCACTTTATTGACTCTATAGCCAATCAGTAAAAAAAAAATTAACAATCGTTTATGGTCCTCTCAGAAATCGGAACACGCGATTCTAAGACATTATACCCGAATTATCGTTGCCTTCCGAAAGTGGGTTTATTACACCGAAAACTGAGAGGAGCGACTGCATTGGCTGTTTCTTTCTCAGCTCTCTTTACTTTTTGCGCGGTCAATTATTTCAAGAAAAGAAAAAAAGTCTCAACTTACGTCACGGGCACGTCGCGTTGAATCTGCTGGTGTTTTTGGGGTAACTGGTGTGACGGGCCTTGCAGTTTTGGCAGCCGTTGCATCGAGTTCTAGGAAAAGACTACGGGATTTCTTGCTGAAACCTGAAACATGTACGCGAACATTGAACGAGTCACAATCACCTGCCAGCAATAGAGGCGATAAAAGAAAAACGTTGGATGTATTTTTATTACCAGCTGCAGCAACTATACTTAAAAATAGAAGATAAGGCTTCAGGTCACGTCGATATACAAGTAAACTATATGCGCTGGTCAAACGAAATAAAACCTGACAAATTGAAACACGATTCAAGATTCTACCAAAGTTGACCGGTGAAAACACATGAAGAAATTACATATAAGCTTTCGACTTTTATTTTCGAAGTACGAGATTTTTTTTCTCGGTTAATCATGGCTAATTCGAAATTCCAAAATACACGAAGGACTTAGAACACAGAATTTTTTACGGATTTCACAAAAATTTTTGAAACCTAGAGCTGGAAACCGGATCTCGAACAAAAGCTACAGCAGCCATTGCCCACCAAAAAAGTCTAGATCCGTATCAATCTATCACGTACTTGAATCTAAATCTGAACACCATCTGTGCTCCAGAATATCTGGTTATCTTCGATTTAACTTTTGATTTTAATCTTCGTCAGGTTATTAACATAACAATACGATTACAAATAAATATTCCTACAGGGCTTCTATAGTACGGTTATTTTTTTAAAAACGTTGTATATCTTACCAGCAGCGATAACCTCCTCGTCAGCACGATCCTGATGTTTAAACTTGTCCTCGGAATTTTCATCGTCGTTTGCTGCGATCGGTTCACCGCGTTCGAATCGTTCCTTGATTGATCGAGCGTGGGCGGTTTGTTGTATCTCCTGGATCTCCTCCGCAGCATTGATCTTTGTCACTCGCTCACTTTCCGCTACTGCCTGCTGATACATCTCCTTCATCTTCCCTTGCTTTCCCTGTAAAAAACAAAAACAAGAACAATGTAAAAAAAATTTTAAGAGTGAAATGCGACTCAATTTGGACAGACCAGCATTGCACGCGCGCGCCCTAAATTGTATTGATGTCTATCTCGTATGGGTTGGAAGTCATTGAATTTTCAAATTTAAGTTTTTTTTTTGTATTTCAAATGTAAAGAGCTTGGAGTTTTAGGTTGGTCTAGAAACGGAATTTCATCCCGCGGTGCGAATTCGAGTGAACATCAGTTTTTTATTAAAGGACATGCTATGGGTATGGTCGTTCTTTTTTTGACGTAACCATTTCAGCGATGACGCGAAATGAAAGCGGGTCATATTGTTACAGTATATTTCGGTCATCACCGACAATATACCAACGCTAATTGACCAACGTTTCCTTATTCAACTATAGTGTTTTTTTTTCTTTTAACTGAGCGGATCATTCGAATAATAATAATTATCGCAATAATTGGTTGAATCACGATATTGCCTTTTAGTTTGACGTTTCGGACAATAATCGGCGAAGTTGATTGAATCGAGTGAAATTTTGACGAGGGGATTTTATAGTCTCAATTGAACTTCGATATTGCAAAAGTCAGGATGCTGCGCTACAAGACAGCTGCGTTAAATTGGGTCTCTGTTAATTGAAAAATTTCTAATTTTAACAGCAGCCACATCTACCAATCGCATGTCTCATGTGTACTTGGAATTTTTCCGTAGATTCAACGACAAATGACGATATTTTTATCGGAGTCGTTAATTCACTCGGTAGTTATTGTAATCATGACTATAAACTTACCATAAACAAACGGGAACGGATCCCGGCGATTTCCTCCTTCCGAGCTTCTCGCTGTGATTCTCGTCTGCCCTGCTGGCTCGTAGATTCCCATCGATTTTTCATGTCATCCATTTTTGAAAAACTCATAGGACGTTCGCGCGTTGAACGTTTTGCCTTTATTATTTCTGTCTCGACTTCTGAGAGGAGTTAATAAAAGATTGAACGAGGTCAGATAGCAGCGACTTAGAATATTAACGTTTTTTTTTTTTTAATTTTTAATTCCCTCACCTTCAGTGTCTTCTTCCTCTTCTTCACTCTCGCTAGATTCTTCGTAGGGGATTCCATTGAGAGATTCGTCAGCAACACCAATATCCATTCCCTTGGCTTGGAACCTTTGCAGGGTAATAAAAAAGGTGCTTGTAAAAACGTCCATCACATAAATTAAATTATACACAGTGTTATGGTAATTATTTTGGTTGAAGTCAGGAGACTTTGTGTTCAGTGAAATGCAGATGCTCGAATAACCTGCAGCATATATTGTTAAACCACGACTTTTAAAATGCTGACCAATACAAATATTTCCCGCGCAGCAAGCAGTCTTGAATATCGTCTATCCTGTTCGTGACGGCCATATTTAATTATGTCATCGTCATTTATTTGCATAGTTAAAATTTGCTAATTATTCTCAAAACCGACAGAATTTCCAAAGACCAATATTTTATTGTTTCTAGCAAATCATAAATTATCTTACTTAGCAAGTTTGCTGAGGATGCTGGGTGATCGTTTGACGGCAATTTGAGATGGAGACCGTTCGATGTCGTTATTTTCTACGCCAGTTTTCTCGAAGACTTGAAAACGAGATTTGACGTTGAGCGCAGAGAGTTCCTCGAGTCCCAAGTCTGGCTTATCAGACGCTGAAATTTTAATGAAATTAGTAAATGAATAAATCGATTACGGCGTGTCTGGAAACCTTTCAGACGCTGCTGAACATTTAAAGCAGATCAAAATACTGTTAGGTTTTGTTATGTGCTGAAATCGTCACGACATGACATTCCGTTAACATATCCATTGAATGGGGGTTTCGGGGAGAGCAAATCAACAACAGGATCGATGTAATTACACCCATAAAAAGCACCACACGATGTAATATTTTAAATTTAACAGTAAATTTGGTTACGTAATTACTGACGAACGTCGACGTCATTTTTTTTTCATAAATCTCTCCGTCGCCAAAATATTTATCTTTTGGCAGTAAAATCCGCGAATTTTAAGCAGGGATTATCAAATTGCAGCCAATATTGCCAAAATACAGGTATTAAATACACATAAAACGTTTTACAGTAAAAACTTGGCTCTTTTGTTTTTCAAAGAACGCCGCTTAGTTCTTGTTCGTTGTTTTCGTTTTACACTGATTTACCTCTGACCACATCTGGCGGCAATTCTTTCGGCTGGTTCTCTCGAATTATCAGCTCTGGTTTGCGTGGACGAACTATAGAAAATTTTCGGAGTAAAGTAATTGAAAAAGTCCATGATCTGAATTCAATTTTTAATTTTTATCTGAACGTTTCCTTTCCACTGGACAAATCAAATTTGTCAAAGAACCCCAATAATCGATAAATGCGTAGAATTCTTGGTCAAGATTCAAACTTACTGGGCTGGTCGGATTCTTCGACTGGTTTAGGTTGGAATAGTTCCTTGAAGTGGGCCTTGCAGTATAGAGTCGTTTCGTGACTTTGGTAATTATCGACGTTCAACTGTTTGCTGCATTGATTGCACCGGAAGCAATTTTTGTGCCAAATCAATCCTTCCGCCTTCGTCTGTTCCATTTGAAATACCACTTTGCCACAACTACGGCAATTCGGTATTGGCTCGCCATTTTGACCGACCTGAAACAGATAATTAAAAATTGTTCTAATAGTTTCTAAAAATTCCATTCCCGATCTGACCGTATATACGAATAACGTGACTATTTATTATTAAAACTGACAGTGAGAGATAATAAGGAATATTACAGTTGAAACTTACCGAATTAAATTGTTGTTGAACTTTTCCAGTGTCAACCGATCGAACATGGAGGACAGGTTTCTTGCTCAAAGCATCGAATTTGTTGAAGCTCGATTTCTAAAACCAAATTAACAACCGAAAATTAAACAAATGAAAAGAGGAGGCGACACTTTTTTTTTTCAATTTCAATTACGCTAATTATTTGAGCCGTGCGATTGTGGTTGATTCAGTGCTGAAGGGTGCAGTATGGCGTTGCGCTTTGAAATTAAATTCCTTCAAAAAAAGCTATAAACAGGATTTATCAGGTTCGAGGGTTAGAGTACATGGGAAAAGTATTTCTGGTAATTCTCCTTATTTCTCTTTCGGAAAAATAATTTTTTTGAATTTCCAAAATTTGCAGTACACCAAAAACGACGTTACATCAAGATTTGAGAAATTTTTTATTTCTCTGTGCAGTTTAAATCCCTGAGAAAAAAATATTCAACACATTTCGCTAAATAGATGGGTCTTCAAATTCCAAGTGCGGCTTGACAGGGTAAGTAGCTGTACGTATTTTACAAATTTACAAATTGCGCAAGCAGATAAACATGTATGAGTATTTTTTTCTTTTTAGTGCATTTTTCCTCAACCCCTGAGCTATGCAGCAGCGGGAAGCAATTGAGAAGAACCTAAAGTTTGTATTCTTCGGTGATCCCATTAACCACGTGATATCTAAGTTCAATCGGGTGTACATAAATGAATCCAAGTTACACCAAATATGTGAGCCCTAAAATGAGGATCGGTTGGGTTTCCATACGATGAAATCTTACCTGATACTTGACGAGTGGTCTAGGCAGGTCGGTTGAGTCCTTTTGAAGACTGTCGATTTTTAAATTAGCCAAACTACAGTAGCACGCTCTCTATCCAGTCCATAGTAGAGTTCAATTTTTTTTTTTTGAGTTATTGTTTTTTATTATTAATTTTTTTTTGGTCAGTGATCGCATGCACATTCATAGAAAGAAAAAGAAAACGTTTATATAAAATAAATAGGGTTAGTCAAAAATTATCGAAGGTTGCAGGTGAACTACGTGATGTTTTTTCAAAAAATTATAAATATATGGATATATTTTTTGTCTTGTTTCTTACTTTAATTCATCGGCAAAAGTAAGCCAAGTTGTATTTCTACATTGAATCGCAGATTTCAAACAGTATCATCGTAGTTCGCTCAAATCCTTCGCGAGTTAAAAGAAAAAAAAAAAATCGAATAAAACAGAAACCGATAAAAAAAAACTGATAAAATAAATGTTTGTACTTACAAGTGCTTTTACAGAAACACTGCTGAATATCGTTGCATCTTTAGCAAGTTCCGTACGATCCTGATCAAATATTCTCAAGTCACCCATTGACTTTGCTTTCTACAATTTATCATGTATGCACCCCATAAGTAGCAAACAAGGTTAAATAAAAACAAAATATATGAAATTAGTTCGTTGTCAAATGCAGGTAATGGTAGTAGTATTTGTTAATTGAGTATTACGAAGATATTTTTCTCTCTTTTTTTTCCACAATCATCGAATCCAAGTTTTATCGTTTGGTAAACGACAAGCACTGATTAGAAAATAAAATACTTGTTTCAAAAATATTTTTGAGAATCTTTGTTTTTTCATGAATCTAATAGAAAGTTCGATGAAACAAAAGAAAAAAAAAACGAGATGGCATCCTCTGGGGATTATCTCACCGTATAAAAGCCTGCTTCGCAAGATATCAGGCTTTCTTGTGTAGCTGAATTAATGGATTGCATCGAACCATTCGGCACGCTATGGCGTGTATGATAAAAACGTCGTCCTTCCAATGTGGTTGTGGCCCTCCGCTGCGATTTTTATTTGATTTTTGTTAATCATGCTTACGTTCATTTATCAATTGGCAACATTGTTTTGTCGTAAATTAGTATCGAGTTTGATCGAATGATTGATTATCTATTCATTCATTAAATTTTTTTTTTACTCAAGAGCGAGCCACAGGATCACATGCAAAAATAAAATTAAAGGTTCATGCAGAACGGGTGTCTCATATTTTGAAAAACTGAAGTCATTTGTTTTTTGTTTTTTACCTACTTTTCAATACTCCTTGTGTTTCGACAGTAGCTCCGTTCGATTTTATATTATAAGTTAAGTATTATCCTAATATATGGGTGGATGATAAAATTTTCTGATGATAATTTTTGGTTAATAAAGATTTCGGTTAAAAAATTCAAATCGTTATCCGGCGTATGTATAAGCTAAGTAAATGAAAGTTAGATCTATATCTCAATTAGATCATCAGTTGAAATCAATTCTGAAGGTTTTACTGGAACTGTATACGATTAAATCGAAATCGATTCATTGACTGTTTCATTATCTAATTGTCAGAAATAAATGAATCAACTGAAAATGACGTTGTATAATATTAATTAAGAAAAAAAGGAAAGATTAAGAAAGAAAAATAAGTTTAAATAACGGTGAAACAATAAACGAATTAATCATGAATCGATGTCGAAATCTTTTGGTAATAAATAAGCGAAAATGGTTAGTTTTAAAAAATTAGTAAGTGATTTTTCTCTTTTTAAACAAACCTCTTCGCTATCTGGCATTTCATGATCCTCTTGACCAAAAACGTCCGCTTCTGTATCGCTCATGTTTGACAGGTCACCAAGCCAGCTTCGGCACTGTTAGTAACAAAAACATAGCATAGGAACACGTATTATTGTTATTGTTATTATTATGAGCGCTGCGAGAATGATGAAAAATGGGAGAAAAAATCCAAATTATTTTAGTAATTGTTAACGACACAGTTATTGATTAATCATTGAATATATGTATAGTTACATTGTTAAATCGCCGTTAAAACGAACAGTTAAATCACGCAAAAAAGAATTATACCTAAATTTTTATTCTGTCTCATTTAGTCCGAAAGTTCAGAATCGGCTAATACGTACAGGATTTCGGAATCAAAATTTGAAACCGAAATCCTGAAATCGTGATCGCCGTTTTAAATTCTGATAATCTTCCAAGAATTTCAGACCCTTGAAAAGTGGCAAATGAAGCATGTCGTCCCTCGTAATGGGGACAAATACATAAAGTGTGTAAATACATAAGATGGTTTATAATTTTCTAGTTCATTAAAGAAAAAAATATCGACGTACCAGTTGCTTAATGGATACACCAGTGGCGATGATTTCCTTGTTGCTCTTTTCTTGTTCTGTTTTATTCGTCTCGGATACATAGCTCTGTGTCTGCATGCACAAACAAACAAGGGAAACGCAAATGATATATAAACAAGGAATCGTGCAACTTTCAGGAATATTGCATGCGTTTATATAGGTATGTGTACAATAAATAATGTCTTCAGAATCGCAGGCTTCTAAATTCGATGTACTAAAAGTCATCCATTCAAGAGGCAGCCCTAATAAATTTACCCTGGGGACACAACTCAAGAAGGTAATTATCTAATGGAATTTAATTACTCCGGTTGAATACCACATTAAACCGACTAACCAGACGAAAACTCTACCCTACAATATCAGCCAGCTTGTAGCGCTCATAGATTGATACAAGAGAAAAGAAAGAGAGAAAAAAAAAAAAAGGAAAAATAAGAACTGAGAACTGGATCTAGAGAAGAAAAAGACCACCGACGTCCTGGACAGATTTAAACTAATCGAAAGCCAACTGAGCGTCATCTGGTAGATATTGTTAGGAAAAAAAAAGAAAAGAAAGAACTAAGCAACAAAAATGTAGACCACAGCGTCCCTCGCATCTAGTGCGGATTGAAAAGTTTATTCAGGAATTAGCCGAATCCATTTCGATTGGGATATTCAGAGACGTAAGAAACATTCCAATTCGTCACGTACGACGTTACCACCAGTGTGTAGTGACGACGGTGGAGATTATCTTGTCAAGATCATAGACAGTGTAATTAAAAAAATATCCCTGGGACAGCAAAATTCATGTTATGCCGATCTGTTACAGTTCAGCAAATATTTTGGTAACCTAATTATGAACGATTTTTACGAGTTCACTGGTTCTTCGAAGTATATATTTTGGTTATTGTAGTAGAACGGTGCAGTAAAAATATCCCCACTGACATAGAGTAGTCATTAAAAAATGTGAATTATGCGGATCTAAAGAAAACTTTACTATATATTCAAGAGATACTCTATGTGGGACTTCGAGAATGTAAACTATAAGTGGTCAGAGTTTAGTTTTCATTGTCTGTTTTTGAATCCTTTTTTTCTTTTTTTACTTTACAATTTCATCAGGTCGTTTGACTACGCCACAGTATCTAATATTTGCCTTTCAATCTTGACCTACAAAATTAGGACATTGTGGGTTGTGGTGGTCTACATTATACCGTCTCTACTCTGCGGTTAATTTAATCTTTTTCGATATCAGATTAGGATTTAAACCGCTCTGTCTGAGATTAGAATAGTTTTTCAATTTTATATCCCATTCAATTGATTAAAAATGTGGTTTAAAACCAGTTAAGTCAAAGCCAGCTTATTCAAAGATAACTTATAGTATGTGAATACTCGTAATTCCGAAGAGTGATCAATTTTCGTGTAATCCATAAAGAGGATTAGAATCGTGTATGGTAAAGCTGATGAAGTTGTAGAAATTGCCTCTAAAATGGACGATATCAAATGAAAATTACAGATTTTATTCAAACAAGCGAATTTCATTTCTCATGCGTAAAATAATGTGAATAAGAATAAAAAACGAAAAAAAAATAGCCCCCACGGTTCAACGAAGAAGGACATGCACAAAATATGGTGCATACATTATTGGACGAAGACATTTGAGTACGAATCATGCATGTAATAGACGTTCTTCTTCGATGCAAGAGTTGCGGGATGACAGACAAAAATTATAAATATTCAGCTCATAAAACACAAACGATAAAACTTACCAAAGTTTTTACGTTGACATTTGACAGCTCATCTTCGCCAGTCACAGGCTCAACTTTTCCCGGATAACTTGGGCTGATTTTGGTACGCATGTTTGGTTCGTCTATGTTACCGTTCTAAAAACACACGCACACACACTGAACATGCAGACAGTTTTTTTGGGATGAGGAAATTAAAAAAATAAAATACCATTACAAATAACGAAAATCGTGCAAACACAGTATAGGAAGTTCAAGTTGCATCGTCAGACAATTGTGGGTATTTTTTTTTTCCGAAGGTCCTAACGGGATTGCACAAATCTTAAAACTAAGTGTCAGTCTAATTTTGTCTCGGTATGATTTTTTTCACGATACAAATATATTGACTGATATTGACCTTAAACGGAATGGAGTTTGAACTTACCACGTTCTCTTTCTCAGATTCGCTCTTCTTGCTTTTCTTAGTCTTCTTGGTTCGTGGTGTGAGACCTGGTGAGGCATCGCTGTTCGCAACACCTTCGATTTTCTTTTTTTTTGTCTTTGCAGTTTTCGTGCTCTTGGCAGAGGTAGTTGAATTTGTGACAACGGAAGTAGTCGTGATTACCTCCTCCCTGCTTTCAATCTGTAAAATCATTAGGTGTCAATAATATTCACATAAGTTTATAGCACCGATCGTTTACCGAAAACTCTGAAAAAATCTGACCATGTTCCTAAAAAAATAATGTCTTAGCCAGCAACATAATGGGTTATGGTACATCAGACAAGTCGACAGTTACGACCTTGAAATATAATCAGATTGAATCATAATTTTCATCCGTCAAATGCAGCGAAAAAAAAAAGGTTTAAAATGTGTATAATATTATCGGCAAAGGGGTGAACTGTTATTTAAAAAATATCACGAGATTAGATAAGAAGATTCCAGAATTCGATTAAGTATTTCAGAATGTAGCGATGCACTTCCAATTACGGTTAATCCTGTCATTGCAAATGAAGTTTTATTTTTGGTTCTTTTTTTAGCTAAAAACATATAATTTAGCTCGTTAAATTCCGCTCTAAATAGAATCAAAATGCAATCTTTTCCGGATGTACGTACGCATTTCGCAACGACGATAAATTCATCACTATGGGTAGCGCCTTTCTAACTGATGACCTAGCCACCTCTGTCCTGATATAAATTCAATTTCTTCTCTCGAACCGTTTATTCTGATTGCAATGAAACGATCGCACCGGCTCGATAAGCTTGCGACTAAAAAATTGATCGGAGGTTCAGGCAGACAGTAGTTATAAATGTAAAATAAAATACAAGGTAATCTCTATCTGATATAACTGTAACTGTAACCGTAACTGTATCCATCTTATCCAACAATATTTATACACTTCATGAACATACATAATCTGTCTATCATATGGGATTGATATTATTGCTGATGAGGACAATCGAAGATTTTTGTAATATCTGATTGCGAAAAAACCGAACAACGAATGAAAATTTTAAGATTATTTCACCAAGCGAAGTAGGTGAATAGCATGTGAGTCGAAGAGGTGCGGAGTCTTGTTCAAATCGATTACAATAAACAAAAAAGTCGCCCCGATTACGACGTATGCATGTGAGTTGAAGGAAACTTTTTTGTGTGAATTTGAAATTCGATAGTCAGCCAAACTGGACATCGCTATTACTCAATGATTAAATCAATCCTTTCTCTTTCGATCGATTATAAGGTATACACGCTATCGATAGATGTGCTGAACTCGCGTTTCAATTTGAAATTTTAAGTATTTTGCTTCGAAACGTTGACTTTTTGATGAATGTTTGCGTCACGGGAATAGAATAGAAATATGTCCCTGTCTTGACCAAATAATCGCCGACCATCCAAAAACTGACCTGCGCCGGTGACAACGGAGCACCCTGTATATAATAAAGTGAAGTCGAAACTGATGTGATAATTACTCCGTGATATCCCTAAGCGTAACAGAATTGAGACTATCTTATAACTTTCATGGCACTGTCGTCACTCGCGTAGGAAATGAAATTAACCGTTAAAAATTGCTATTACAACATTAAAACAAATGACAAAGAGTATTTGCACAATTACCGCGATGTCTCATGTAATCAGGTGACAATCATCATCATTCCGCGATGGTAGCTGCACATAAAATCCGAAACAATGTCTTAATTGTTACACAAATCTCGTGGGGATCGAACCAAACTTCACTGATCAGGTTATTCTTCACCAAGCAATCTCGCTTGAGTCGTTAACATCGATTTGTAAATCACTCTAACCTGGACCCAGTCTCGTAGATAAACTAAAGTGTGCAGGAATAGTGTCGGCGTTTTGAACTCGGCTAGTCTTTCCAACGGCCAACGGCTTTAGTTACGTAGGTGGGGGCCGCAAATTACTTATACAGAGGGATCCTTGTTGCCCTGCATAGGAAAGTCCGTCCGTCGTTTCTCGTCACGGAGTGGCCAACCGATTAAAACCACCTATATGATATCTACGTATACATTAAATTAAACAGGTGCTGGTAGCACCGCGATTAGTGTTGGTGTAGGTAGCTAATAAAAGCTCCATTCGGATTAGTCATGTCCGTTGTTTCCGATGTTCTGATTGGCCAAATAGTCAGAGCACAGGTATACGAGTACACGAGGAGGAAGAAGAGCAGTGGGAAAAAAGAGAACGCAGAGAGTTTGTATACGGTATAGGTTTGTATGTACACGTTGTGAAGTTCAGGAGAGCGGAACCAGTTCGGTACCAAGAGAAGGCGCGGGATCGTTCATCGGTTGACATAAGCTGAATCTCATCTGCACGGGGCCCTAGATTGGATAGAGTTGACCAACCCCGTGGGTGGCTAATGTCATGAAAGTTTTTAGATTTTTGGAAGGCAAACCGTGAACTTAAAATTCAGAGAAAATATTCTTACTTTCGAATTCACCTTTCGATCAAAGGTGAGATTTAACACAGTTGCATTTATTTGGCAGACTGCCGTTACTTTTTTTTCTACTGATTATAAACGCGAGTGTTTTGAGTACTGGATGAAAATTGTTGATTTCAAATGATCCTGGCTGCTAATTACGGATTCAAATTATGGGTACATACACATTGGATTATATTTTCTGCACCACGGCACATTAACCACTGCAAGCTGCAGCTGGAAGCGAGGCTTCTGAGTTTGTTAATTCCTAACCGCAGAGCTCATATTTCGAGTGAGAAACTGAGTCGAGTATGGGCCGCAGCAGCCTCCAGGGAGAAAGTGAGCTGGCTTTTAACAATCGTACGATTCCAACTAGGGGAATGGATTGAGAAACGAAAGAAATCAGAGTTGCAAGGATCAATACGTTGCTAACGTCACGCTATATTACTGTATTATTATCTCACTTCAGGCGACGCGATCAAAAAGAAAAGATACGGTTTATCAGATGCCGATGCAACGAAATTCTACTGGACGATCGAAACGATTTCAGCAGTTCTTCTGATCGCTATTCCTGGATATCAAACAGCGCCGATATCGATTTGTTGATTAATTAAACGTCAGATTTGATCTGGTATCACACATATCGCTTATCAATTATTTTAGTTGCATTATTACATTAAGTTAATATTAGCCAAATTCCCGCGAATTATCACGATCCGAAGTATACATACGGATGTTGAAATTTTGTAAAGCTCTCGGTATAACCGTAAAATAGTCGCCCAACGAATGAAATGTCGCATATCAAAATTACGTTAAACCTACGAAGTAATCCCACCCTAATAATCATATGTTTGAGATCATCTTCATTGATGGATCGATCTCTTTTTCTACTAAATGCGGAAAATATATCGACATCATGTAGGATAAATGATGATCATCACCTTCATTATTAACCACTACATTTATCTGCATCGATAGCCGCCGGTGTTGCGGTCAAACACCAACAATTAAGAATCACATTAATAATTCTTGATCAAAACACTCGATAATGACAATAACTCATGCAGCACAGCTATTCATTGTATTCTAATACTGAATAGACCTGATCATGATGCCTCGATTAGATACGATTTGGAATTAATTCTTTGGCTGAATGTATTTCCGGGTGTACCTCAAAATGGAAAAACTAAAAAACAATTAACGTTTCGATATTACTTAATTCCGTCATTACTAAATTCGTGTAAATTCGGGCCGCCAGGTTGAAGTATTTTCTCAATTCACTCGGCGGTCCTTTTACTCAACCTTACGTTAATTACGAGCAATTGATGGTAAAAAAAAAAGAAGGAATTGATAGTAACAAAAAAACTCGCGAATATATGTTCACCCTCGCGCCCATAACTCCTAAAAATAATACGAGGTGAATATGCCGATTAACAAATTAGTGACTTGGATAATTACAACAAAAAACCAACAACACTTACGTGAGAATCACACTTGTTAGAGACATCGCTTATTTCGTCATCAGGAGTGGCTAAGGGAGCAAGCTGTTGAAGATCAGCCGCGTTCAAGTTGTCGCTAATGTTAGTGAGCGCAAGGTTAGGGTCGTTGGTTTGCTGCTCATTTTGAATAAGATCCTCTCTTTCTTCAGGTTCATCGAGCAAAGGCACACTGGTTGCTTGTTCAACTGTTGTCCAAGACTCAAATTCTTGCTGACCTTGACCAGGAGTTTCCACAAAGCAATGATCTGCGTATATACTGTCAGAAAAAATGCGCGGCGATTCAGAGTTCGATGATTTTTCGGTTGCCTGGATTACCTCTACAGTGGGACTTGTCTCCTTTGGATTTGTGGAATCAATCGATGTTGTAAAATCAAGCGACTGTTGAAGATGATCTTGAGACACGGGCTTTTCACTTATTTCAGCCTCACGAGCATCAAGTCGTTCGAAGTCTATAAATTCTTGTGTTCTCAAAACTTCCGAAGAAACGGTTCTCTCGCAACCTGCAGATGCTTCACAATCTTGAACATCCAGGTCCGTTGATGTGGACGTAACTTCGTGAAGACTCTCCGCTTCAACTTGACCACTCTTTTCGGTGTTATCCAAACTTTCTACTTTTTTATCCTGAACAACTTGTTCTTTGAGGGTTTGTTGTTCGGATGACAGGTCGTCTGTGAGTTCGAATGTCTGAGAATCAAGTCCGTTTGTGTTGTCTACCGTAACCGTAAAAACCTGTTCAAATGTACCTTGAACAATGTCGGATGTGTCTTCGTTTAAAAACTGATTATTCGTTGTTTCCAATGGCTTTGTTTCCTCCGGCTTAAGATTTTGCAGAACGTCTACTGATTGGAAGTCTTCGTTTTCAACTTGTTGTGGAATTTCACTTTGCTGGGCGGTCAAACTTTCGTCAAAGTTATCGGAGAACTGACCGATCAGCAAAGTATCTCCCGAGGATTCAGGATTAGACCATGTATCTAATAGTTCGTTAGTTTTTGAAGAAGAAGAGTCAAAAATTTGCTCTGAGATTTGATCTTTGGTTTCGCTTTGTTCATCATCGAGCGTAATTTTTCCCGACAATTTTTGTTCCCTCTCGTCGCGAACCTGAGCACTATGGTCCATGGTTGAAATTGACCTGCACGAATAATCCCCGTCAACATTGTCCAGGCAGGGTTGATCATCGAAAATTTTGGGCACCTGCCCTTCCTGCGAATCTCCACCCTCTCGGTTGGTTATAATATCCTTTTCTGAAATATCTCGTACTGTCTCATTGATGTTTGATCTTCCATTGTCTTCTAAGATCGTATTTTGTTCCATATCACCGTTTCTTTGCGACCGGTTCACATTCTCATCTGAGATTCCGTTTGAGCCTGTGACTGGTTCGTGTTCACTTTGGAGTGTAGATTCTAGATCAGTTAAAAAATGACCGTTTTCTGGGGGGTATCGATCTTCAATAACGTTGTAGTGATTTATTTCAGCAATTATAAATTCGGAATTAATATCCTGTGGGTTTGGACGTGGCTCTAAAACTATCTTCGTGATTTCTGGTTGCGATCTTGTTACTTCTATTTCTTCTATAAAACCTGAAATTACGTCGTATTCTCCCTCGTCGTCCCCATTGTCAACGTCGTTTGTCGACGATATCCTCAGTGCCAATTCGCTCTCTATGAGTTCCTGGAGACTTTTGTCATCGACGTTTATATCGTTTTTGTTGCAGCTCGTATTATTAGCTATTAGCAAATCATCGTCGGATAATTTCGTTATTAGTTGGTTGTTACTGCTGGATGTTATGTTATCTAAGTCTATCAAACCGTTGTTAGATTTTACACTGCACGCCTCACTGCTTTTCTTACTACTACTTACAACGTTTATAGACTTCTTTGACGCCACCTCCGCCATTCTCGTACTTTTTTATTTACCTCCGAAAAACGCCCTTTTCAATATCTGTAATACACAAAAATAATCATCTATTAGAAAAGAAATTCTGATACTTCAAACTCAACTTAGCAGTGAAAATACATGTGTATCAATATTTAGAGGATTTTGGTGTGATCATAAAGTAAAAAATTGAATCTCAGAATCCATTTCATGTGAAAAACTAATAAAAAAATTTATGGGTACCGAAATCACAAGTATACATTCAACACATGTATAACTTTTAAACGTTCGTAACGTGTGATTTGTGAAACAGTTTGCGATCGAGATTTCGTGGTTGGACCAACAAAATACGAGGACCACACCATCATTCGTGTCGATGGCAACGTGTGGGTCACATACAGACCCAAAGGTTTCCGTGATTTGTTTATGTTTGAAAGTTATGGCCGGTACTCTGGCTGTAAAAGTGTCACTATATCTTGTGAAAGCCGAGCTATATGAGTTTCTGGTGACAACCGAAGGGGAGACGCTTCACGTGTCCCTGTTCGAAGACTACGGGGAGAAAAATTCGAAACTGAAAACGATAAGGGTGCGCCCCGATAATCACGCACGCACAGGCTGACCCCGATTGAAAAAGTGAAATTCAAGATAAACCGAACGAGCCGAACTTTGGCGATGGCCTTGGTCTAAACTTGGAAGAACGATTGTTTATGGATTAGGAAAGTTTACGTCAAGTTTCGCTACCTATATTTTTTTTTCTGTCTTCATCATTTGGTACGAATTCTAATATAATTTCGGACATACTCTCAATAAAAATATTCGCAGATTCATCGTTCGAATCGAGTTTCAAAACGAATATCTCGCGGCGATCGAGCGGTTAATACCGCTATTCAAGTGCATCTCGATCGTTGAAGGAATTGCTGTAAAACAAAGATGCGCTTATGCTGTACCGGTAAAAGGAAACCGCTTTGACGATCTTTTTAGTGTACTCAAGATACGCCAGAGGCCCCATGTTTCACTCTCCTCTGTAAGATCACCGTATGTTCATTACCGCGAAAATTGTTATTAGGACAATGAAAGTAAGACATCGATTTGATTTGATGTGAACGATTTTGTAACAATTTTTAGACTCGAAATAATATCGGAACTGTGATTTTCTAAATGAAAAATCGAAGAACATACTGCCATGAATCTGAATTCCGAATTCGATATTTCCAAATTCCATTTGTGTAAGTTTTCGTTAGACAATCTGACCATACGCCACTGTAACATTATCCTTAAGATAACGGCGCCAAGGGCGCGGGAGTGTAATTCCTTGAAAGTGGTAGCAAATCCGTTAGAATTTTCGATAGCGTCTAATACCCATCGAAATGTGTAAAAGCCTGAAGATGAAATCTGCCGCTATATTTATATTGAAGCCTTCTACATGTCTTAGGACCGTCAAAATTCAACACCCTGCTCGCTAGTTCAGACAGTCTATTTTTACTATTTTGAAAGATGGAAATTTTATCCGCTGACATTTGGATCTCGCGAATCGAAAGGCTCAGTAAAGACGAGTCTAAGAATCAAAAAGTTAAGTCGAGAAAGCACCAACTGCGGATATTGTAAGAAAAATAACACGAAGGCGTCTAGACGGCTTACGCGATGAACAAGTGTTGGTACCTCACCCATAGGTCGAGGGCAGTGTTGCTGCTGTGCTTCAAGTTCCCATATTCCCATACGGCAAGCGGTATAAGACATTGAAATGCTTTTAGTCGCTGGTTCTCAATTCTTATTTAAAATTTAGAATAATGTATTCGAGTATTTTTGGTAACCACGATGACCGTGCGGTCATTGGAACCTGTGTTTAGGTGAAAAGCAAGCTGATCAGTTTATGACTTTGAACGATAAAGATCGAGACAGTAAAATACACTTCACTCCTCATCATATAATAATTTAGCTAGTGTCCGATGTGGAACTGATTACAGAGGTTCGGTAATAAGCAGTCGGTTAAGTAGTCGATTCATCGTTGACATGCTTTAGTTCCTCATGCCATAAAATTGCAGTATGGTATTATATCAGCGGAAGGAAGGTGGAGTAGGTATAAAGTATGTATCTTTGGTATGCCTATCTTTACTTGTGTTAGAAATACACAGGGAGCAAGCGTAAAGAATACCGTACGACTAGGAGGAGTTGATAATTCATTTGAATTAGCGGAAATACCGCGACTCAACCTTGGGAATCACGTTATACCAATACCTGCATCAGAATAACGGATTTAGAGATTCTAACAACATTGAATAATGAATCAGCCGATGAAATAAAAATAAATGAAAAAAAGCATAGTACCAGTTAAAGAGTAAGAAGAGATTTTATAGACCCAGGATTATGGCAGAGAAGACTTGATACCCGTTGCTTGAGACAATGTCCAGTACCAACCTGACAAGCTAACTGCAAGAGAAATTCCAATCGGTCAATAAAGACGTGCAATAAATTGAGCAGGCACAACATGACTAGAGGACGTCATTGAATGGTTTCTTTGTATTCAATTAATTAGAACATGATTTTAACGGTAGAAGTAATTAGCTAAGTCGATGGGTTTTTCAGTATCGAATCAACTCCAATTTATTCGCATCCATTTGATACGACTTGTACTACGTACCACGTGATTAAACCGCCTAGTTTATTTATTCGCGTTGATCGCCTTAGAAGGAAAGAGACTCCGTGACATGCAGCTTTTCGCTCCAGGAGAGCTATTCCTACAGCTTCACACATGTTGAAAAGTCCCTCATGGACTGTTTCACAATTTTGTCGACATTTTTTTTTTGTTCGGCAGTAATTGGGCAGCTAGAATAGGTTTACACCAAAACGATCATCGAATCGTTTTTCATAATTTCGACTGTTAATGAACATGAAAAGTTAAAAAAGTACCTACACTCTTGGGAAATGGTGAAGCGATCAAATAGTTGGCGTTAAATGTCACGTTTGCGGTCAATGTGATAATTAAAAGAAGAACTAGAACTCGTTATAGCTTCGGATTGTGGATCACGATGCGGGGTATTCCAGGATCAGTGTATATAGTAGTATGAGGATCCGACTATATGTTCATAAAGGAGGCCTTCTTTAAATAAGGAGCGAATGGAATGCCCACTCAATCGCAACGGCGAAATGGCAGTGACACCTTTTCCGTAAAAGGTAGATAATGGGATCTGATCACGAGGCCATAATAGACAGCTGCATCACCTACATGATGGTGACGTGTATTTATACTGTTCAATTAATAAACACTCGTTAGTTTTCCAAAAGTCAATCTCTGGAGATAACTACGCTATTAACTCAAAGACCAACGCGATAATTGGCGTATAACTTCACCATATACACTACATTAAACAGTCCATTAGACACTGCAGCGATAGTTTGTCTTTACGTGATTATCTCCACTTATGTCATGGTACTAATGTTAATGCAGATTTTATGATCACACCCAAACAAGTTCAGATGAACTCCCCCACTTTTTCTTCGACATATTTTTTTTCAACGGTTTCCGCTTAGGAGTTTGTTTTCAAAAATGGGGCAGACACTCTAAACATAAAGAACCTGAATAATCGTATCGATGATTGACACACTAATTATCGAAGGAGAAAGGGAGCACGTTTTGAAGTGACCAATGCCAAATGTAATGAACTGATTCAGTGAAGAATTAGGTAATAGTGAACAGAAGCTTGAATAAAATAGTAAACGCAATTCACGAACTAGATGGCATTTCACCAAAAATCAAAATGTAAGACTATTGTAATTTCTTCCGCATGAATAATGCCGTAATGAATTCCAAGTTTCTGCAGTACGGGACGAGAGGCATGTGGCTTTGCTTTGGAGAGAAAAAGAAGAAAAAAAAACAAAGATCGATGATTTATACCCTGCGGGACATGGCATGCTTTGCATGAGCGGATCGCTAGCTAGTGCGTAATCCCATATTTAAACACTATGATCATTTGCTTAACCCACATTATCTACCGAAGTGTGCTTCCAACTTGTTGATTCAACGGAAGACGATTTCCGAATCATGACAGGTATGTAGAAATCAAATTACATGAACCAGATGCATTTTTTTTTGTGTCTTTTACCTTAAACAATCCAACTTTCAGAAAGTACCGAGGCTGAATCAACGGAAGTTGTGATTGTGATAGTTTTTTTCCGCGCGTGGATAAGATAGTAGTAAAGAAACAGTAATAAAGTTTAGCCAAAGTATACAGAGTAGGAGGAGTCTCGGCAAAACCAAAGAAGAGAAGAAAAGAATGAAAAAAAAAAGAGTTATTACTTATTAGCTATATAGGGACGTAACAGCCAACACGTGTATCAGACTTGGCTGTAAAACAGCATCTGAACAAACCTCCGCAGACGCTGTTATCCGGATGACCCCCCATCTCCCGAGCATTTTTAGCTCATCAGGCCAGAGAAAGCCGGATTATATTGAGAGTGGTTACCCCGTGAGTAAAATCGTGCTCTTGCTTATACGATACTTCGAATATTACCGGACGCTATTTAGTAGTTTTTTCGTTTTTTTCTTCTTTTCTCCGAGTGTCAAAAGTGACGTTATTCACTTCATAGTTTCAGTGGGGGGAAAATAGGTTTAACAAGAAATCGATTTTTCACCGTAAAAAAATCTGCTCCTCTTCCACATTGTCCGACGAAATATAAATGATGTGTTTGATTGGGTACCTCTAAAGAGCCGATTCGCGCGCTGACCATCTGCTCTAATAAGATACCTACAACTTATATTAGCGTCTATCCGCAATAAACCTGCGGCATACAGAAATCAGGATTACATAGACACGCGGGGTATTATATTACGTGCACATACACATACATACGTGTACATACACATACATACGTGTAATATAAACGCACCTAAATAACGTAAGTACGTTATGTGGTGTACACTCATAGATATGGCTAGTGAATTTGTTACATTAGTTATTACTGGGCACAGGCATTTATAGACCTAACTATACCACTGCAAACGCTGATTGTAAGAGTAAACGACTAACTTCATGGCGCCACGACGTCGTCATCGCCGTCGTCGTAATTTTCTTATTCACAGTTTTCAGTCGTAACCTGCAGTGGCGCAGAATTGAAACCCTTCGTATTTTCATTTCGACGCGATACCTCCCTAATTCATATACATACAAGGTGTCCCATTTCGGTACGAATCGGCAAACTGTATAACGATAGCAACGATGGGATAACGCGTATAATAATATTTCATTTTGAAAAGTTCAATATCGCGAAGTTTCTACGCTACCGGTGGCAAATTTTTTAAAACTATATGGACCCAAAAATTGGAAAAAAAAAATCTGCTGATTTTACCAGTCGTTATATAGAACACAGGTATTCACTGACCATAAATAATTTAGACTCTCTGGTTTTTTGCTGCGTTCTCGACGCACGTCGTGCGAAGGGTGTGCCGATCTTCTATATTGCGGCAAGCAATAAAAAGCAACGATATTAATTATCACTGATTATGTCTCGCTGCACATGCGTATCTACATCGTACCACAATTATAGGTATACGTATACATATATGTAGATATTAATATATATGTGACGGTTTGCAATAGCCGCATCCGCCTTATTCGCGACGGTTGGCGCCACCCCGACGGGACATGCGTCTCAGTTTCCGGTTCCATTTGTTATCCATGAGTGAAGCTGCATCTAAGACCGCCTGCATTATCATCATCATCATCTGCCCTGATCTTTATAAGTGGTATTAATAGGTCCAATTATATAGGTATATAGGTATTATAACGCGCCAACGCATTTAATTGGAAATCAGAGCCGAGATAATCCATCGCCATAATACCTACGTATAAAATGGAATAAAATTTAGCAATTCCTTTGAAGTCGTTTGTCAGTTTTTGAAGTCTTGAAACCGATACATCATCTTCTGTCACTGATTCTAATTGACGTAATGAAAAAAAGAAAGAAAGAGAAGAAAAAAAAAAAGAACGAATGAAAAAATATTAGGAACGCTCGTGCAATGGCACATATAGCGATATCGTGAATGAATACATACATGTACGTATAGGTATAAAATACAAGTCCTTCATTCATGAAATGGAATGAACAAGCATCGTCTGCGATAGATATTTATAGGCACATACCTATACAAATACATATACATACATACCTATATACCCAGATGTATGAGCTTTACGTCTGCCACAGTTCAAGAATGCTAATCACGTTATGACATTGCTAAAGACTTCGTTCTTGATCGCGGTGTCTGGTAAGAATTCTCTCGCTGAGATGTTCTCACGATCTTAAGCTCGGTAATTTCTCCGTTGCGATTATAAAGCTCGCGGTGTTTATATGTCAACTTCAGATACGTGTATACAGGTATGTATAATATCGTGTTTGAACTGCACGGAGTCTAGACTTGCAGTGTATCACGGGTACGCGCAGTTTCAAAACCGGTCCATCCTGTTCGCTTATATAGATCTAAAGGAAACCTTAAACCAGCTCACATTTTCGTTGTAATCTAGATATTTTCTTCTTGTTCTCGCATTTTTTTTTCGTTCATCTCTTTTTTGTTCTCCGGATAATTTCGCGAGGGTATCGATCGTTGACGGTAAGAAACGGAAGAAAGAAAGCGTCAAGTTCGTGGCTAATTTCTCATTTTTGGACCGAGCTAATTCGGTTGAATTGATTAAGGATATAATTATTGGTATTGGTCAATAGCAGACTAGAATATATTACGAAGTAAAGCTGCAACGAGCAAAAATAAGACATGTTTGTAAACGTTAACGAAAGTAACGACGATCATATTTCTGTTGGTAAGTTCTGGCGAAGCAGCATGAACTTGAATTAACGATAATTTCTTTAGTGGGGTTGTTGAATCGAAGAAAATATAAGCAGATAACCCGAGCAGCCTGCACGAGTCTATAAGTATGTATAATAAAATTTATTCAACACTGATAATTTTTTAAACCTGATTAAAATTCTCTGTCAGAATTGTTGGGATTTTAATAGAATTGTTGATAGTAAATCTTCGTCAAACTTCTTCATATGAGAACTTCGCCGCGAGACACATGTTCGTTGAACGAAAAACTAAAACAACAATAAGAAGAGTTTGAAAAGAACCGAAACTTTTCGTTGAACTGAATAATTAGCGAAGTAAATTTGTTGTTAAAAATTTAATAAACTGTTCCAAGTCTCTGACGACCACCAACACGTGTAATCTTAACGGAGCCACATAGATTGACCCGACATCTACATCGCCGTTATTAATTGTTATCGTTGATACCGTCGTTATCATTATCATTAGGTACATAACGTTCGTTATTCCCTCGTTTATTCAAGAGACAATGGACCCGAAGAGCACAACACACAAATAGGGGATATAAACCGGACTGATTGTGGAGCGTTGCATGATGCAGGGCAATTAATTCCTCGTAGAAAGTAATGAAATATTTTATTGGAGATGCAGCAGCAGCAGCAGCAGCAGCGGCAGTAGTAGCAGCAGGGGTCATTCATCTTTATCTACTTACATCGGTATGGCATGGCACTCCCAAGTTAATAAAACTGGTATCACTTTCTCCTTCTCTTTCTATGGAAGTGTAGCAGCTCTACTTGACAGTCATTCAATTCGGAGTATGAGAGTCCATATCATGTGTATGCTATGATAATACACGTCCTTATAGTTCATGCATATTATACCTACATCGATGATGTTGTATAACGTATACGTTGTACAGTCAGTTTTGAAGCATCACACAACGCAGAACCACTCAAGCCCAATAAAATCTAATTCAACAATTGGCGACGCAGACGCCCTTTGCGCGAACATCAATTTGTTTATTTATATTATACTAAACGATTCAAAGCCGATGCAACTGCGTTAAGAAGATCTTTGTTGTTTTGTTGAGCTTCTTTTTTTTTTCAAGCCCATTCTTCCGTCGGGTCAATTACACTTTCCTCAATTAACGCTATGTTATTAACACAACTTTTCTGCTCTGACGGTATAAGGTTAAAAAAACATCGTTGTTTTCAGAATGTGACCTACTTTTTGTGAATCTGCATCAAATCGAACTTAATCTATTGTTAGGGTAAGTCAGTTGCACTGCTTTGAAGAAAACTTAAATTTAACAACTCTTTTTTTACTCACAAGCATTTCTAGAAAAAAAAAAGAGAAAAATATAAGCGATATAAATTTTGAGAAATTGTACAAATTGAATTGGAAACTGTTTGAATTTCGCGTGGCATTGATGTAAATGCTCAGTCGTTGGAAGACTTTGTGCAGCAGGAGGTCGTTCGATGACACACATCGGGCACAAACCATGCATCCGACCTGTTCGTGACCATGTCACTGGGCCGCTCGATCAGGTCTCCACGGACTTATTCCTGGAGAAAGGTGATCGATTATTTTCTGTTTTTTCTTTCATTTCATCTTTTACTTCTTACATTAATCTGATGCCCCTGCGGCTTTCGCGAGAACACTCCTGCGACTTTCTTTTGAATAGGAAATTACAAAGGTTATTACACGAATCATATGTAGATACTAAAGGAATTGTTATAAAGTTCGACGAGTAATTAGAACATTTTCAATTCATTCAATGACTATTTATTTAAAATCGAACGTTCGAATCTCGCGATTGAACGGTAAAAAGAAAAATAATACAATGAAAATTGCATTGGCGATTCGGCAAAAAACCAGTTTCGCTGCTTGAGGGAGTCAAGTTTGTCAACTTATACGGCAGACGTCACGTGGGCGAGAATGACTATACCTTGTATAACGTATAATATATGTAAATATCTTGAGGAAATACACGAGCACATGCAGAAGAAGAAGTGTTGGGATTTGTCAGAGTGGCTATATTACTTCCCTCCGGTCATTACGCGTATCTTAATTCCTTCTCAGCTTGATTCGAATAATATTCCAAGTTCAACGTCTTCGAGGCCAACAACCGACTGTCTACCGAACCATTCGTCTCAACATTCTTCTTTTTTTTTTTTTACGAAGCCTCTCACTTCGGAGTTCGACTTCACCTAAGTCGTGTGAAAAAAAAAAAAAAAAATGAATAAATAATGCGGAGAGACGATTTTCACTTTAAATAAATGATAACGATGGTCGTAACGATTGCAAGGAGTTGGACAGACTGCAAATTTCTATACCGAAGTCGAAGAGTTCGATGAGTCATTAGATTTTAACGACTCGATATTACAGAATTTTGAAGAAATCATGGGTTGTTGGTATGGAACGAATTTTCGTGACCTTCGACCAGATGGTTCTTACATCTTACAGAGTGGTTTGTTCGATTGGAAGTGAACGGACGGATTGACGCATTGATTGATTGTGTTTGTATACTTAAACGGAGAATGAAACGTGATTGGCAAGTTCACATTATTACGTCCATTTGTTTGTGAAGTCATTATAACCACTGGAGTAACACGTTTTTCCAACTTGTCAGTAAGATAAAAATGACAAAGTAAAAAAATAACTCAAACTAGATGACTGAAGAGTTAAAATGGTGGGTATTTGAATTAGGTTAACTATACGCGGATTTGATTCTTCTATAAATAAGGTGAGGTTCACGATCACTGCCGTAAACGTTTGTTCCCATCATGCATAATGCATATCGTCATTTAGACAATGAGTGTATACAGATGGTATTTAATGAAATTACAGCCTCGGGTAACCTGCGGTCACAAGGTAATTAAACTCTTCAGAGATGGTCTTCTGTTCTATTCTGTCTTCGTTCAGATCGTATAGGTATACGTGCATATGATGAAAATAGCATCCTCACAACACTTGTGAGTCATATTATAATTATAAATAATCTTATACGCCGTGACGCAGAAAAATTAACCGACTATCGAACTCATCGGGTTGAAAAAAGAAAAGAAGAAACGTTCAAATTCAAATGTCTGGAACTCTAAATTAGTGAGACGGAGTTGTTGCCATGTTAGGTCATTGCAAAAATAGTGGGGGAAAAAACCAAAAAAGTTGATATTTTGTAAAATCCAAAGATACAATAGATTCAGCACAAGGAAAAAAATATTTTGCTCCAAGCTTTTAGCAAATGCGTAGGTTTATATGAAAATTAGTACCTATTCCACCTGGACTGTTCACCACAATGATGCCTCAGCACTATACGTCAATTATAGTGTCTTTATAAGACCAAAAGAGGGAGCAGCATGTGGTAGCAGGTAAAGGCGCGAAGGTCGCAGAGGTGGTCGCGGTTAAGATGCTCAACAATTTCTATTACCTATATTGTACATGCTTTGTACATGTAATGTACAGGCTTTCTCAGAGTAGTTACCCTCGTCTCTCTCGAACCAATTGAACTGATTCGCGTGGGTACTTTCTCCAGACGAGAGGCGAAGGGCATCCTTTATCTTCCCTGAGCTTTTTTACCTTGCACTGGCACTCGGTACCCACATTTTAATTTTATCTTTTTCATAATGCTGATGTGATGCGGCTTCCACAACGAATATTATCGTTATGTTGTGTGCTTTATGCGTACAATGTCTAACGCTTAATTGTGTCCTAGTTGAAGTTGGTCCGAAAACACCTGAGTTATGTTCACTGTTGAAACAAATTTTTGGAACAACTTTCAATTGATTAAATTCCAACAACTATAATATGGGTGGAAAAAATCTCTTCGATTTTATCTGAACGCCGTGCAATTTATAGTTGACATGTCAAGTTGTTGGGTTCAAAGCTCTTATCTGTTACACGATATGGTTCTTTGCCCGCGTGTTTTATGACTTGAGACTTCTAAATTGCACTCTTGTAACTATTTACCGCAAGTTCTCTGCAGTCTGATGCTTACGACGATGCAATTTTGAGGCTGGCCACAAGATTTACACTACTGCGGATATAACGAGATGTATCTCTGATCTCCATACTCTTTGAAAAAAAAAAAAAAAAAAATGATAATAACAACAGCAACAAGTAGGAAAAGACTATAAAGATCTGACTGACAAATGTTATGAACTAGTGAAGATCTATCAGAGATTGTTTCATTTCAGATCACGTGATTCGAAGGTATAGGTCATATGCATGTGAACAGTTGTGTGCTGTTTAACATGAACACGGGTCTCATGATCGTCACAGACGGGTGATTTCTTCGACGAGAAATAAGAGATACGGTGTTTAAATTTGTGGCCTTTTTTTTTAGATTTGGGATAAGAAGCTAGTCTGTAATTACATCAGGAAAATCTTCAACTGCCGCTATAGCTGCGGCTGTTGCTGCTGCTGCAGTCAACTCTGCAGATAAGATCTGACGAATTGATACCGGGAACTCGACTCGAATAATTTTTATTCATTTACTTTTTTCTATCTCTATTTGCTAATTGAGCGCTAATAAAGCCTTGTTAAACATGTAGAATTGCGCCATTCATTAGTTGGAGCCGCATGGATATTATTAGAATCAAAATTTGAGGGATTTATAACAATGATTACATAGAATGTAATTAACAGGCTGTTTCTAAAAAAGTCTAAAATCGTGATTGATAATTTGAAGGATACTAGATTCAATCAGTATAATTGCAGGATTAGGGTGATATAGGTTCAAATTTTCAAGTATACTCACATTATCCAATAAATTGTCTATCAAGAATTCCTGTTCTATAATAACCAATTCCCCTGTAACAGATAACAATACAAGGTAAATTAATTATTGATCATTCAATTTTATATTTTATTCGTTTCTTCACTTTCCAATTTTTACTTAATTTTTTTTTCAGTGAAATCAATAAATTATCTGCCCTCATTACGTAATAATCCTGAGGGAAAACTGAAAAGGAAGGCACATCAGTGGGACATGCAACCACTGATTTATGCGATAGTCGGTTATTTAGTTCCTCAATGAATTCCAACGATCGTGCAGTAGGTGAATAGGATAGAAAGAAAGAAGAGGAATGTAAAGAGCATAAAAAAAAAAAAGAAAAAACATAGAAGAGAGACTAGGTCGACTTCTGTGCAGGTATTTAAACCGGAAGCTGCACTAGTGAAGGTAACGAAGAAGCCATAAATCTGGACAGTCTTTGCACGTTTGTTGCAGCGCACTTTTCCTCGAATACTCGAAAGGAAATCGGATAAATCACTTGTACCTATAATGCACGTATATCAAACTAACGCTATCGTTATTACGTCTGATAGAAATTTAAAAACTGCATTATAATCTGAAATAAGGTAACTTTTTATCCTCCTCTTTCCTTAATCGTTCTACAGTACTATAATCTCTATCTTATTATTTCCAGCAATTAGGCATATTTTTGCTTCAATTTGCTTCGTAACTTATTGTGCAAATGAAAAGGTATTCCTGCAAACACCCGTTACGTGGTTGATTGATGCGAGAGAAAAAGTCAAAAAAAGAAGAAAAGAAAAGGTGAGGTGCAGTTACTTGATCGCATCTCTCTCTCCCTCATATCGCATCGTGCAACAAGTTAAATACATCAATGATATTCAAAAGTTCTATCATATTTCAATTCGAAAAAATTCGAAAAAAGATCCAATGAAAATAATCAAAAACGTATAAGAACAAATATATATTTAAAGTGCGATCAGGACCAGACGAGGAATATCCTGAAATTCGCATCTTCAATTTTCGCAATCAGACGATTGTACTGGGTGTGATTGAAAAGGCTTGCAAAAAGCATACGTGATGTACGTGAAAAAAAAATCTAACCAAAATTGAATCTGCAATGCATATAAATGTTTTGCAGCGTACTTTGACCGGGATGGCATCAGCAGCCTTCTCTACCTACGTTAAGTACGGTATATAGGTGAGTATATACGTATACATATATACATATATAATACATCTATATATATACTCGAAAGCGTGTGTACGTACATAGGAGGGCATCAGCCGAGCGCAGGAGTGTGTCATTCTAAAAATAGGGGTTGAATCTGCTACTCGTTTCTCTCCTCTCTCTCTGCCTCTCTCTCGCTCTCTTTTTCTTGCCGGAGACCAGCGGCGAAAAGATTGAATTAAAAGAATAAGAAAAGAAGAAAAAAATCTCGAAGAATGTGGGAGCCGCGATCCGAGGAACTGGTATAGCTACAAGGTATCGTAACCAGAGAAGAAAGAGCCAAAAATATATAAGAGTACGCAAAGACGCAAGTACGTAAAAAGCCAAGTGTAATATTTCACGAAACAATTAAATCAACGATACAAACTCAGAATTACATCACGCAGTGCAGCTCCGCACGATTGTTATTTTTTATTTCGTTTGATCTTTTCTCCAAGCAGGTACAAAAAACAATTTGTTAAAAATGAATTCCTAAATTTCATCGCAAAGTTCGAATGTTCTGATGAATTAATCATTAGATCAATGATTGTTTCTGAAGTTTCTCTTATCACTTCCAACTTCGTATAGTTGACGGTTTTTTTCAAGGGGTAAAGGGGGAGGAATTCGGCGCCCCGGCTTCGATCGGTACATCAAGGGGGTCGCGTGCAAATCGGTCACTTGCCGTTCCTGGCGGAGGTTTCAGCGGAGCGAACGTAAACGCGTCGAAAATAGAAGGGGAACGGTTGAGGAATGCGATCTTGGAAGTCTGGCAGACGGGGAAGACCAACTCAACTCGACTCAACTTAACTAAACTCTTCTATATCCTATTTTTTTAGGTTTTTTTTTTTTTTTGTACTCTTCACTCTACACTCAGCTGAAAGAAAACTGATCTGTTCGACGTCGGATAAAAGGCGAGGGCGAAATCCATCTGTGCTGTCCCCTTCTCCTCGATCTCGCCCTTTCCGCTCGTCATCACATTTCATTCAAGCTATCGATCATCGACTCGTGAATTCCCCTTCTTTATCAGACTGGAAAACGTTACGATTCATCTCTGACGATGAACTTGTCTTTGATTATTTTTTCAGCTTATGATCATTCTGACGAAGTATAATGTGATTTTTTAATCCGTTGAATCAGAATATGTATATTATAATTCCGCAATGCGATATCAAAGTTTTCAGAAATAATTCATCCGTTTCTATACATACATAGATTTCAATGAGATAATATAACAATTTACTTACAATTTACAACAACTAGAAACTTTATAAGTACATCTATGGAATAGTGGAAAGTTGAAATAAATAAATGTATGGCAATAATTACAGTGGTCTTCGTTCATACACATCAACATATTCAGTTATTTGATGCGAATAACATAAACTTTCAAGTAAAATATATAAGTATTGAAGTTATTATATACTACATATAGCGGAAAGATGTAC
Organism: Athalia cordata; assembly: GCA_963932425.1. Lineage (NCBI taxonomy): Eukaryota > Metazoa > Arthropoda > Insecta > Hymenoptera > Athaliidae > Athalia > Athalia cordata. The sequence continues at coordinate 27,436,207 of OZ010626.1, read as the reverse complement.
TGAACGATAAATTGATTGGAAAAAAAAAAAAATGGAGAGCAAGAAACGGAATATAATAATTTTTAAACCCTCGAATCAATATAGGATCGGTCAGTTGAAGTAAAATCGAATCACGGTATTACGATATAAAGTATAACAGTATAATCTGATACCCAATTAGGCCTATAGAACACGTGTAAAAATCGTTACGAGTCTTTTTAAAAAAAAAAGAACCGTCTCGTATATTACCAAGTGAGGCTTTACTACCGCAAATTAACGACCAAACTTGTTTCAATATGCGGATCAACATAAAATGAAACCGCCAAAATCGATCCCAGTATCTTTATATCTTCCACTTTGGCGAGATTGAATGCAAAATAAGAAAAGAACCCGAAACAATTTTTCATTTTGTTCTTGTTGGTAATGAAACAGATTGTTTTTTTTTTTATTAATATTGGAACGTCATAGAAATCGATAGACATTCTTGCGAATACTCGATGCAGGATGCGACATTTGGGATTCCCGATTTCAGGACAGAGTCGATTTTTCGTAGAACTTCGTTCTGGTTCTTTGTGTTTTATAATCTTCAATCTATCCATACCGATCACACATGACATGGACATACGAATATTACCCCTGTTATGGCATAACGTTATAAGTACATAGTTACAACCGGATGTAGGTAGTGCATCATAAGAAAATAAGAAAGATGCCAGTATTACAATGATTTATAACAGTCTATAATCCCGCGGTATGTACCTATGTATATTTCTTGAAGCAATATATTTCACGAGCGAAGTCTTGGCAAAGGTAATCGCGCATAGATCTAGCGGTAGGTAAGGTAAGGAGAATGTTAAGCCAGATATAGACGCAGCCACGCGAAACGAACTTCCGGCCTGGTCAAAGGCTCCTCCTCATCATCATCACTGATCCACACACTACAGGTGAGGAACACCTGTCTTTTACCTTTCGCCCGCACATTATATTCGCATATTATCGCAGAAAATTCTTCGCAACTTTGTTGCTCGATTGGAACAAAAAAGAAAAAAAACTTGCATTATACACGGTCTGAGGGAATACCCCTCAGTACAGTACAGATACAGTAATCGTTTACCCAATGAGATTACCTTGTTGAATGTTTTAAAAATATTTCTAATCGGTAACATCTGAAAGCTTCGGCGTCTAAATTTATGAAGAGTAAAGTTGGCTTCCTAAATATCATACCATCTCAATTTTTTTTTTTTTGCTTTACCGATGTCGAATCTCATGTAAAATTAGTTAACTAGAAATTGATGGTACACAGAAAATTCAAACGTTATCGCATCATAGATTATTCTGAACGTGATTTTTTTTTTTTTTTATACAAATTTTATATCATACACAGATTTTTTTCCACTTTCAAAAACGTGGGTCTATTTAGTCGGATGTTAGACTTCATACGCACACGTTTGATAGACACGCGTATGAGTGTGCTTTGGATCTGACCGAGATTTCGAGAGCTAAAAATGGATGGACCTGAGGAGAACGAGTATTGCGAAAATCTTTGAACTATACACGAGAGAAAGAGAGAAAGAGATAAAAGCTCCTTCCTCCCTTCCGTTTTTCTTACCGCTCGACTTTAATTTTTGTGCCAATTATTGAGCATGGTTCGAATTTCATCTGGTTTAGTAAAAAGATAAAACGACTGATTATAATCTTTTCACTTTTCACACTTCGGAAAGTGTTAATTAAATAGGCTTTGGCTCGAGTGATGTTACATACAATAGGCAATTGCATCGTAGATGCCCTCGTTTGCAAGAAGAATTAATAGCAGAGAAGAACAAAAAAATAAGCTCGCAAAGAGAAGAAAAAAAGAAGAAAGATATTGGTCTAGGCTAGCCAAGCTTGAAACATAGGCATATGAACTGTACACTGTCAGACTCAGCTGGACTGAAGAATTTGCTTTGATGGAAGCCGAGCATCGGCAGTTGTCCGTAACGCACGATGGCTTACGATTAAATACGCGGATACTTGAGATCTCCACCAACTCCGCCCCAACACTGTCGCATGGATGTAGAAATGGCACAATGTAGCATGATGCAAAAGGAAAAGGAAAAGTTCGCGTACAACTTACATGCACATAGAAATAAAACCGGCCACCTTCTCCGCACCACACATACGTTTGTCCAGTTTATCAGCTGTGCAGTGTTTGGTACGAGAGCGAATACTGCAATGATCGACTATTACAGTGCGGTAACTACAAAGGGATACGGTTTTTTATCACCTAACCACGGACGGGTGGATTGGTTCACGGTTTGTTGGCTGTTACTAGATCCATAACAACTTTTACCAGCACTATCATGAATCTGAGAAACAATGCTCAATGCACATCTGATGAGGTGGATAATCTCGTTAAACTCACACAGTCCACATCGAGCGATGTAAAAATGAGCTGCACAATCCGGCAAAAGTATAGTTCACAAAAAACGTTATTGATAAAGTAAAAGTAAGCACGATTTTCCAATGATATTGGTTTCACAACTTGACTTTTCTCCCTGTTATTCGTATAAAATGAAAGAAAACCAAATTGTATGAATCTTCATCTATTAATATATCGGGGGAATCTCTCCACAGATCTTCCAAAAATAATTTTAACGATCGTCATTTTAAATAGAGACTGAAAGTTACACAATTCTGAAACGATACTCGCATAAAGTTACGATCCAGGATGAAACAGCAGTAAACGAAGAAGGGAAGAACCCGTTTTAACCGTTTTTTCGAGACACCTTTACTCAAAATCCTGACGAATGAAAAACAAATGTTTATAATTTTCGAATCCAAATCCTCTCATCTTGTGGTTGTCATGCAATATCCACACAATCTTGTATATGTTCATTATACGTCGATAGATAGACTTACGGAAGACCTGACATAGTTTAAAGAACTAGCGATTTAAAAATGTGGCTTCCACTGATATAGAGGGTGGCTGTTTTTAAGTGAGATACCTCGATGTCTAGAGAACGACGAAATATTTTCTTTATTAGCCAACAACAATTACTATAACAATCGCTCGATACATGATCGAAACTTCCACTTCGGACAGCTGGTATTTCTGCAGGTGTTAACACCAGGTGAAAAATTTTGTTAAGTTTTTCATGCGGCGAAATTTTTTACACTATCCGATTCCAGAATCAAAAACATATAGTGTTGTTCTATTTGAAAAAGACCAAGTTGACCTTGATTTTACCTTGACAGGGTCATTCGAAAATAATTTCAACAGTACTAGGTTCTTTCACCCTTCAAACCCTACAACTTTTCGTAGGAAAAATTTTTCTGTACCACTTGAAGTTTTCTAGATATCAAGGAGTTTCGCTCAAAACCAGCCACCCTGTATGCTGGTAACGTACTGCAGTGGCTTCTTTAAACTCAACTCTGTACTCCTGTGACCACATTCAGATATAAGGAAAAACTTTGATGTGATAAAAAAAATGATTTAAAGGGTACCTACATGAGGCTAATTGTAAGAACGAATATAATTTACATTTTTCGAGAGAGAACATATCTGTAAAATGCAGAGAAGACGATAATGTTAACGTTAAAGGAAAGCTTTTCTCTCTTATGTTAATTTTCCAAAAAAAATCTGTAATCGTGGTCGTGCGATGCATCGAAACTACCTTTACCCCTGGAAAGTACATGTGGATGTTCATTCGGACTTGTCCATGTATGTGAAGATAAAAATGGAGGATGATCGTAGTTGACTCTACCATTGCAGCATCGTTGAATGCCATTGGCGGAATGCTTAGCGACTGAGCGACTCGACTTCTGCCGTCCTTCCTATAAATAACTTTCTCAGCTGCGGCGATTCTCTTTCTACTGGACCTACTGCTGCACCGACCGATACCTCCATATCACACCGGTTTGTTCTGAATCATCGAGTGATATATTTCCGAGGTGCCTAGGTAGCTAGGTACCATTATTGCAACGTCGAAATTTGGGTTGGTAAGAACAAAAAAAAAAACGAAAACAAAAAGCAGTATACATGAAAAATAAGGCATGAGCAAAAATTCAGCACGAGGCGCGACGCCACCGAGAAGATGACCGCGATCACTCGTTAGGTACGCATATATCGCACCACCTCGGCTTCTTCCCGTCTTCTCCCCGGTGGGATGGGGTCGTTGCCATTCGAGTGTGAGAGAGCAAAAAAAAAAAAAAACGAAAAAAAAAAACAAATTCAAGAAAGAAATTGAAAAAAGAATACCGCGGGGACCATCTGAGTGGACCGCGAATGCTGCCCCTTCTTGCAAAGGAGAACGAGGAACATAACCCGCGACGAAGTAGCTACCACCTTTACACACCGTTGTCATTTTCTGCACTTCTTATTTGCTTAGCAAAGTTCTAACGCTAATTTACTATTTCCCTGTTCTATCTTTAGAAACTGGTGCTCTACTGCTTTCGACTTCTGTTTCTCTTACTGCTACTGCCTCGGATTTTACTTCGGCATCTGCTGCTCCGCTGTTGATGATATACGCAAAGTTTATATTATACCTACTTACGATCGTCTTATCTCTTTGTTAGGATAAACATGTCTGACATAATATGACAGCATAAGAGATAACGGATCGAGGGTTTATCGTACGCACGAGTAGGTGTGCAATATGATCGGTTCCTGACCTAGGAGAAGCTCGGAAATAGTTGATAAGGAATTTTCGTTTATTTGTTTCCATGGTTCTCGGGCAACCGGAAAAATTGATCAACGGTGCTGTGCACTTGCAGTGCATTTTTTTACGCGACGATCGATATTTCCGTAAATTTTATCGTAATACGTAACAAGTATTGCAGAAATTGCGTAAGACCTGTAGAAGCCCCTTCGCGGCGCGCGGCGTCGACTCGTCGTTTCTTGGAGAGATTTATGCTCCAGTTGCCAAGTGCGTAGCTGTTCTTGAAATAACAAACCCACCGGTATGTTATTATAACGTTTTCTTTTCATAATTTATACAATGCTAAATTTTTTAAGAGACTCGCGCTGAATATATTGTACGTATGGATAATTTTTTTAATTACTTGAAAAATACACGAAAAATAATTTACGTCATAGAAATAAATTGGGTATAATATACATAGCTGGACTCTAACTTACGTACCACTTTTTCAGAATCTTTCATGCGAAAGTCAAGTGATCGGTTTAAAAAAATGAAGCTCGAATTAAAAATTCCGTTGACATTCATTACAAGTGCATAAATTTTTAATGAGGATCCTTTGAAGCTGCGTAAAGTCCGACTTGGGCAATTAAATCTACCTAGTTGATTAACACCTCAAATCAGATTAACAAACTGTGCAGCGGATGAATTTCGTCCGTCCATAATTAAATCGGTGCAAACGTGTTTAATCAAGTTTCTAAATATAATTTGCTAATTTCCGTAAATGCGACCAGCAGCATGATGCGGAGAAAATGAACTGGACGGTCGCATGTTACACACTATTCTGACGTTTTTCTCCTCTATGAACATCATGAGCCCGATCTGTACCGTACGCGTTGCATCGCACCGGTGAAGAAGCGCCTAGTGCACGAAATCCGGGTCTAAATTTACCAGAACGTCGTCGTTCAAGTCGTGCAAGTAACGATGCAACGAGCTTTGCTTATACAGGGTGACATCATAAAAACAAAACCTCAGGAATCATATGATAAGTTTGGTATGCTCAGCAGTTTCAATTTCGTCGGTTCTGGACTACACATTTTTTCAAAGTAAGGCCGGCTTCGCCTTTTTATCCGCCGTATCCACAACGTTTTTTCTTTTTTATTTTCTTTCAGTGTGGAAAAAGAATTCAGAACAATCGGCGAGGTTCTCGTATGATCATGCAGTTTCTGCTTCTTTTTCGTAGAATCGATGCGATGGTCGCGAGATGCAGAAATTGTAATAATTTGTAATTCAAATCGGTATCCTATAGAATCCTAATGTAAGGGTTTCGCCCAGGGATTGATCGATTCGAAATTCAAAAAAAAAGGCGAAGTTAGCAGCCAATCACAGCAAATCTTCGAACGTGAAAAACGACATTTGGAGTCAGCAGCTGCAATATTGGTTGGGTTAGGAAAAGTAAGCAGATTTTTTTTCTTTTTTTGGGAAATGTAAGTTTAGAAAATCAAGGGAAATAAGTGAAAACCGGTGAGGTTATTTCAAATCAGAATGGTCCGTTCATCTAGTGGCTATTTGATCGGGATTTTAGTCTTGGCCTTGAGCCAGAATCCAGGGATTTAATTCGTGGAATCGAGAGAGTGAGGAATTTGTGCGAACGCCTACGTTAGATGGTTTCGATTCTAAGGGATTTTTAAGCCCACTTTGTCATCCTGAGTTAATTATAACAAGGCGCTTGCTAATTAAAATATTGACTTTTCGACGGTGCAAGGATAATTTGGCTTTGTTCAATCTCAACGTACACTTGAATTTGTTTTTTCTTTTTTTGTCTTTTTCAGAGGACGTGGAGTATATCGGATTTTGAACTTCACCCGAGGTTATTTACATTATACTGTTTCCCGGTGCCCATATCCATTCTGACAACCGGAGAGCACAACTAGTTCAGTATAATTACACGAGCTAGTGGTTCGGAAAGTCATAAGAACGTCTATACAAACTAATAATTATTGCGGGAAATAAAGTTTTGCTTTTGGTTTATCAACCTTTTCATAAACGATAAGGTAATAAACCGTTATTATACGAAAGAGACATTTCTCGTCAATGAATGATTAAATATGCCGCAAAAGGCATAATAATAATTCTCGGAAAATATTCGCATAAAATATTTATTATCCGATCTAAGAAGGTTATAGCCACAGCGGAATTTTCTCAAGAGAAAATAATAAAAAGTCACCAGAAAAAAAGTTACACTAAAAAAGTTTTTCAATCAGAAGAATAGAAATCGTATAAGTCTGAATTTTATGAAAGTGTCCAAGATTCGAAACATGAAATGCTAAGCTACTGCTTTCCTTAAAATAATTGTTGAAATTTTTAAACTTCAGACACTTGTACGACTAATTGGATAAAGAATCGAAGAGACCTTGTCTCGCAAAAGTTCTTTAAAACCTTGACAATTCAGGAGCCGCCGGTCGTAGTTTGAAAATTTTTCTTCGAGTGACTCACTCTATAGACTGCATAGTCGTAGCAGAAGGTTGATTTAAATTGAATGAAGGAATTGAACGAACCGTGCATATCTTTTAACACAAGTGTTACAGTGGTACGAGGTACGTAAGTTTTAAAAGGTTTATTTGTTTGTTGGTTTGAACGAGCTGTAGGCGAAGTGCGGACAGAGAATCTGCAACAGTAGTAGCAGAAGTGCGAAGCACTGCACGTATCGGTATACCTTTACGCCACGTATAAGGAATACACTGAATATAACGTTATAGCAAAGTGGTAATCGCATTAAATTCTGCGTACGGCTTCGCGCGCCACCTACATACCAACCGACGCCATATCAACTAGACCGAAACTGTTTGACTTGCTAATTAGTTGAATAAGGTATTCGCAGGTTCAGCTTTAACGACCAGGCAATACTTAGGTTCGAGTAATTAAACGACTCTTCGAGTAACCATAACATTTAGAAAAAATCACACCGTGACAATGAATCACTCGTATCGCAATCTGCCGAGTTTTTCTTCAAGGTATCGTGGATTTTTTTGCTTCTCGCCAAATATTAGGATTTCCAAAATCGGTAATCTACCTTCTCAGCTAGGATCAAACTTCGATTTCAGGAGACATTTACACAATGAAAAAACTAAGCGACTCATTTCAGCCATTAAAATTCAAACATCTTTCTTGTTGTGTCATAATAGAAAGACGAAAGTGATGAACGCAGCAGCAACGTTTCAGAGCGTTAATCAGGTGGAGTATGGTGTAATGCCTTTGAGAGTTAGCCAAGAAACCAGAGTGTTGTGAACGTCGTATTTATGAAGATGGTAAAACAAGAAAATCATAGTATAAACGAGACGGAAATGTAGCAGAGCACAGTTGTTCTGATGCAAAATTGCACACAGTATCTCATCTGAGGAACGTCTCATCAACTTTAACGCAATCTGGCGTATTCAGAGAAGCTGGTCATGTCGTAAATAAAAATAAACAAATGAAAAATGATGACCATACTGTATACTGATTTTATGGTCAATAACCGTTACGCACAATCAAATTTCAATAGACATTTGAACATTGCAACCAAAAGGAGACGCATTCTAGAGCTGCTAGCGGTAAATGAAAAAAAGATTCAAAGTCATCCCCAGTATTCATCCCACCAGATTCTGTAGGTGGACAACCTCTGAACAAATGCAGCGGGGTATCACGAAATGCTCAAACCACATTAAAATACTTACACTGAACGATGATGTACTTTCCTTGGTAAATTCTGACTCATTGTCAGTGCACTCGTTGCGTACGATCCGTTTTAACCTGCCGAGGTTTATTTCTTACACTCCAAAATGGTGTCGGTATCCTCCACCAGTGGGTTAGGCGACACAACAGTAACGTCTTACAATTAGATGGAAGTTCTAGCTACTGAATATAAGGGTAAATCCTTTACCTAGATGTTTCAGATTTTGTAGAGTCTGGAGGATATAGTAGTATGATAAGAGTTGCACTTGGACGAGAAGGAAAGCTAGTGCGTGTAGAATTTGAGAATCTCTGCAGAAGGATATGGACCACATGTTCGTTTCTCTCTATGACGTCACCCTACGCTACATCGAACTTTGTAAGAAGAGGAGGAAGAAGAGGAGGTAGAAAACGAAGAAGAAGAGCAAAAAAAACCACTACAAGAACATTTCCCGCAGTCCTACAGGATGACTAACAAGATGACGACCAGAAAAATTGCTCCGAAGAATGTGTTCCAGAAATCTATGTGGTACTGGTGAAAGCTTAGCATTGAAATTTGCTCATTTTTTAATCACGACGAATACGAATGCGTTGTGTACGTGTTTCAAGTTACAACGATCAAATTTTCTTCCAATATCATTTTTGTTTTTCGTCGTTATCAGAATAAGCCTATATCGGGTGGATTTTTCAGTCGGTGATTACGTATACTTTAGTGTCTAAAAGAAACAAATTTTTGCTCGGTAGATTTTATTACGGTTGGACAAAAGCCGAAAATTCTTGCGTGGGTGATTTGAAGATAAAGTTGCAGGGTGAGGAATTTGAGAAAGATAAACACGTACACGCCTTTGGCCTGAGACATACAGCAGCTATTATAGGGGTGGAATATCCGAAAATAGTCTTACGTTGTACGTATGTACCTACATACATGATACAAGTGGAACAACGTACTCCGACGATGTCGCCATCAAGGAATTTCCTATATTTCTATTCCCGACATCGACTCGCTCGTCCAAGTTTTTTAAGGAACGGAACACCTGTTTTCAGAAAATATCTTACATCGTATCACGGTAGCCAACAATTGTTAACAATTGCAATTTTACCGTATCAAATCCAAGTGAGTTAAGAGAGAACGCGTTTGTGCGCAAAACCATTAACATCTATACTGGGCTAAGGATAAGTGTACAACGTCTAATATGTATATTTAGATGTTGGAGCAAAATTCAGCAGAGCGTCAAGAATAACATAGGTTGGTAAACCTATTTTCGTGTGCAAAACAAAATCTAATAGAATCTCTCTGAAATCAGACTTTAAAATATATTCACTCTTGAATCATCCTATTGCTATAGGTATATAAGGAGGTACGTAACTAACCACCGTGTTTTCTGAATAGAAAACTGAAAACCGCCGAAGCTTGCTCATCGTGAAATTAAATTACTCCTCAAATCAAGAAAGAAAGAAAAAAAGAAAGAGAGCGGCGATACCAGAGATGGGTACAAAGGAAATGAATAATAAGGTGAACACAATGAACCAGAGGAAATCAACAAAACGTTTCATTCTTCAATTGCACAACTGCCTTTGAGTTTGTTCATTCAAGCTCAACGTTATATTATATATTTGCGATGAGTTGTAAAAATATTCCCAGAATTTATTATTGATCCATACGAGATTGGAAATTTCAATGTATTCCACTATGCTGTTAGAGCTTTCCTTCCCAATTGAATGGGAACTAAAACTGATTGTCTGAATTTCAAATGAACTTTTTCTTCCTCCGTTTTTCACTCTTTTTCGTATCCAATTTCCGATTTTCGCAAACGATTATCCGATTAGAATTATAATGAGAAATGTTTCGCCGATCGAATTTTTCTCATTAGCACCTACAGTTGTACTCGAAGTTATGATAATGTGGTAATTTCCGTATTTATGTTACGATCAACACACGTATAATTATGGTCCGTTAAGTTGCCTGTAATTCCCGAACCACAATATGAAATCAGACAGGATATACACTGCGGTTTAATTTAATCTAGATTTTGCTATCTCTACAACCTAACTTCATGACCAGCTAATGCCGATGGCCTATAACTATCAACAAGATTATATTCGCGATTATAAAATCATATTAAATTTCAACGTTAGAAATTCACCATATAGATATAACAGCAGGCACGCGCATATAACGTAGGTATAATATAAAAGCTGTGCAGTGAAATATCGAAATACTCACGCAACTGAAAACCAAATATAAATAAACTAATAAATGAACCAAAAACAATGACATAATGAATTTCCATCTTTTATTGCAGATACTGTTTTATCAGGTTCGAATTTTGATTTTCACATGATGGCGTACGTATATGTATACGATTTAATTCTTGACTTCTCTCTGTGCATTCAACCCCTCAAATGTCAGGACATATACGTGTGTGTTAGTCAACGTCAACCTCAGCGGTAAAAGGTCGGGTAAATCTGGTTCGCTCTACACAATTAATTCTCAGAAGTTTAGACACACCTACGCAAAGAGAACAACTCTCGCTAACGATTTTATGAAAATTAAATTAAAAATACGGTTTCTCGTGACGTGTCAAGTTTATAACTATCGCCAGACCAGAAATTGACTCTTTTAATATCGTTTGAAAATATTATACATAAAAAATGTTTTTTTTTTTTTCTAAAGTCGTAGAAAACTTATATCCATCGGTAGAAAATTATTCACGTGAGTGATGTGGTATTATATTTAATTACGCCTACCTTATAAGCACTCATTTAAAAATAATCCGTCATTAATTAGAAGGCTTTGTCACGTATGTTACGCGTATGGGAAAACATCCGACTATAGAATTGCATGTCAAATCTTAGATTACACTTAATCGCTATACATACTCGATTGTTAGTGAACCTAAACATACGTATAGCCTCTCAGTCCGTATGTGTGCAACGTAATTTCAAAGCACGACTGCGGTTCTCGTCTGCTATCTCGACTCAAGCGTTATAGAAATCGTACGGTTCAATTTGGTTCGATTTTTTATTTTTATGGAATAAATCTATAGACGAAAACGTTCCAAGAATTACTGTGATATAAATTGTCGCCAACAAGTCTCGACTCCAAAAATAGTACTTTATAAGTATACTAATTTATATGCGCTTAGGGCGAATCTCGCGGCGTTTTATGCTCGTTGACATCGATAAACGGGCGTGGCTCCATGTCCTGTAACAGCACGCCATGTGAACGTAATGTCGTGTTACAGAAGACTTATCTTAGAAACTTGAGCAATGTTTCGTCGAATTCAAAACCAAAAAACTACGTATAATTATTTCTAGTCTTTGAGCATTAATCTATCGCAGAAAGACGGTGGCTTCCTTATGGGATGAGTCTAAAAAAAGATAGAAAATATTTTCGTAACCAATATTCCAATACTACAAATTCTTTTGATTCGTATTTTCATTTTTATAAAAGAATCGAACAGCTAACACTCCAGAATTTCGTTGTTTAATATTCCTCCACAGTAGATGGACGACGTTCCTGAGTCACGACCGTCCAAGTCATATGGTCATATAACTTACACATTGTCCACTAGCACGCTAACTGCTATTGTCCTCATTTAAACAGTGAAAGTGTTCCTTATCGAATTGCAGTTGGTCGCTTTATACACGTCATCATATGCAGGACGTAGAACGATGTGGTTTGAATTTGAAATCGAACTTCGAAACTTCCAAAACACCGTTTCATTCCGTTATGTCATCCTGTTTTATCTGTCAACGTTCACTTTCTACGTGCGCATAGCGCTCTAAATCATCAACAAATTCTATCAAAGTCTGCAGTCATACACATTATGGGCTGCACACGTATACGTGACTGAAATAAAACTGCAACTATACGATAGATTGTTCAATTCACGATGCGTCTGTATTAATCATGAACTAAATATACCAAAAGTACCACGTGTAAATCATAACGGAAGCCACGCAAACATATAATATTAGTGGTTAATTTGGTCACGTTTTCAGTTCACTGGGTTATATAGCATTCTACAGACGTATAAATATCATGAGTTCTAATGATATCGCGATAAAATAAGTTGCATTCCCACGTCAGCTGGACAACTCATTGTCGATATTGTTTGTTCATGGTTCTAAACTGCATTGTAAACACTCGAGTTGATAGCGAATGATAGAGATAATATGTGTCAAATACGATTTTCTATTTAAAACTTTTCAAACATCTGACTCATCGACATATTACAGTGATTAGTTGGGTTACTCATTCTGACATTCATTCATCCCACACCCAATCAAAGTTCAAATAGCTTTACCTCTCCATTTTAAAAACTGTCCATCAGTGGGGTTTCGAATCTACATCGATGCTACTTTTTCAATTTTATATACATCCCCTTCCGCCCAGAGTTCACTGAACTCGACGTCTGTTAGTAGAAAAAAAAAAAAAATGAGCGATGATCGCGAAGAATTTCAGACAGGTAACATAAAATCTTCAACAGACAACAGCTGCACTATACGCGAATGGATTGGCGCAATATTTAATAACGATTTTGTTATATAAATTATCTTATACTGTGTTTATATTGTTCTTAAGAAAAACCATTTAAAATTCTACCGCTGCGACGCAAACGAACGGAAGTTTGATGACCACTTCCATTTCCGGTAAAAAAGACATACGTATATTATTGTTGATAAGAGAAAACTTGGAAGCTCGGTATACCAACATACCATAATCTTATGTTGTATCATCGCAACACACGGATATAACACCAACGCGCAATAATCATTCACTGCGCCAACATAGAATGGTTTTTTTCTCCCATGCTCCCTTCGTACAAAAAATTGACGACAAAATTTTTGGGATCGATTGTACATCACCGAAATTATTCTTATACCATTGATGTCGAAGTGTAGATACTATTGATAGTTTTTGGCATCGCGATTTGATCAGTTCGATCACCTTAAACATCGTCGTACTTGAATTAATTATTGTTAGTATATTATCAATGACCAAAAAAATTATTCCTTCGCTTTTATCGTCGCCATAGTAATAAATTATAGCGACAAAAAAAAAGAAGATTTTTGACATCTCTCTCTGTGGTATTTTCGCAACGTTGTTTTCTGTAAATCATCGAAGATGCGTGAAGTTGTATCCGAATTAATATGTATCGTGGCACTCGATTAGTTCAAGAGGCTATTACTTCGTGCCTACGTGCTTTGGTGAAAGAATCGCTGTCGTCGTCTGCCGGAGTTCGAACTATCGCATACGCGCTCCTCTGAAACGACCGCATGTTTAACAATTTCTCTTATTTGTTCAACGCAAACAATAGATTTATCTAGATATAAACTTATACTGCACCATATAATTCGCACGAAATGTAGGTTTGCGAAGAATAAGATCATAAATATTGTACTTTCTTGTGACTATATAAGTTGAGTGTCTTACTTTACTGAAGTCGGTACCTTCCACCTTTTTTTTTCTCTAATAATTAAAACGCATATAATGTGATAAAAGTATTTTTTGATACGATCGATCGGAGTGATTAGAAATGAGTAACCCTTTTTCAATTAGTCGAACGTATAACGAGCTCAAAAAATTACAGAGAACATAGGATATTAGAAATTAATTTTTTTTATCTCCAATTCAGGGAGCTTGGCTTTAGCGGTTCGTGTTCGGTTCGAAGGTCAGTCTGCACTCCACACTCCAACTATAGTATACTCGCAACTATATGTGCACACCAGTACAGTTTAAAATCCTTTGTTGAACTCGGCGGGGAATGTCTGATATTTGCTGGTATGCTCGATTATTATTCAGTCGAGTTCTAAGGCGAACTTTGGGTCGTGAAATTTTGTTATTATTTTCTCATTATTGCACATTATAATTGCTCATCTTCCATGTCTGTAAATGTGTCAGAACGTTAGAGAATACGGGATAACCATAACCGATTCGAACGGAAAAAAAGAAAGAAAGAGAAAAAGTGACGAACAAGTACGGGTTGGTTCCGTAAATATTCGGATCGGAATGCGGCACGTACTTAATTGCATTTATGTTTAATTATGCTGCAGCAACGCTAACTGATAAGTCAAAATTAGAAGTTGATTGAAAGTGCACAGCTGCGATACAAGGAAGGGAACCTATGCGTACCAAAATCTTTGGGTAAGATACTTTTCAGTCGAGGCCAAAATATTACAGTATCATTGATTCGGTAAAAAGAGACAATAAACTTTTTCTCTAAAAAGATTTAACTCTCATATATAATTAACCATATTCATTGCGGTAATAAATCCAGCTTATGGCTTCAAAATTGGTGTCCGATCCTAAATCAGCTGGTATGTAAACGTACAATATCTATGTATATAAATGCCATAAATATGTTCAAGGTTTTGACTGGAGTCACGCGAATTGAAACCGGAATAATTTCCGGGCATGCGGAAATTCGATTTACCGTTAGGTACTTCTTTTACATTCAACCAAAGAATTTATTATCATAATAATGATGATCATCATCGACGTTTTTATGTATACTTTGTTGGAAATTTGCATCGTGTTGCACCGCACGAGTCTAGTTATAAATACTATTTTATTAACTCCAGAGCTGTGACGATGCTGATGATTATGCGCATCTATATTATGGACGGATATAGGTAACACTTGAAATATTTTTTCTTCGTCACCGCGAGTACTTCGTGACAGCTGCCTAATGAGACGGAACGCGGTAAAAAGTTTTTAAGTAAAAAGAAAATAAGAGGGAGAGAAAAAGGCGCGTGTGACGATAGACTAGAAGCAGTGCAGTCAGCGTCCTCGTCGAAGAGGAGCAAAGGAGAAAATGATGATGATCATAGATGATTATTTTTTTCCACCATATAGACTTGCCCACATATATCGAAGAGCCACGATCGTATCCTTACAAAGTTAACCTCATAAAAATTTAACCGTCTAAATTCCTATCTTCGATCAACTACCTGTATTATACATGCTTACATGAATTAACGGTTTTAACGCTTTTCCAGATTTTATAGGTATGAAACACGAGTGCAACTTGATTATTTTCATTTTTATTTAATCATTCATTCATTTGTTCATTTTTATTCGGTTTTTCTTATCCATGGCTTTTAAATCCTTCGTACAATTTGTTTTAGCTGATGAGAAAAAAACGTACATGATTACAATCGAGTCGAAGTTATAACGGAAAGATCGAACGTGATCTTTCGAGAATATTTGTGTATCTTTTACTTCCTTTATCAAGAAAAAAAAAAACCGAGATCTCGTTGAGTTTACATCTATCATGAATTCAACGCTGTCTATGAGGAGAATAAGAAAAAAAAGAGAACCAAAAAAAGCCAAAAAGGTGAACAAGTGCGTCTCTCTCTCGAGTCAGTACAGGCACACGATGGATGGAAACGCTCGGCAGGGGGTAAATTCGTTACGACTTGAATAAATAAAATGAAATTTATTAAGGGCGGAAAGTACCTACTGCGAAGTTGAAGAAAAAGATCGATCGCGAATGCCGGTATATACGTACATACGTGAAGTGTGTGTGCATGTGCCAACGTACTGCAGTAGTTTTTTATGGGGTCTCGGACTGAAAACGACATTCGTCAGATCTAATGCTTAGGGTAGCGAACAAAGTACCGCTGAATTCACGATGTGAACTTGAATTCCGTGAAATCAAAATAAAAGATAAGAATTCGAAAATTTGAATCGCATAAGTAAACGTAAACACGATATCACGACTTATTGTCAGCGAAGAAAGTAGATTATAGTGTTTAGGTTCCAGCTACTATTTGACTTTTTTTTTCATATATATTCATCCCTTTTTTGTGAACTTTAGAGTTACGCTGCCTGCGTGCGAGACGACGAGACGTGAGTAAGGCGTGTGTCAGCAGCGGAACGTGCGTTTGTGCATCTCCCTTTCTCTCTCTCTCTATCGCAGGGTGTCAGTAGGTGTTCGGATACACGAAACCAACACAATCTTGTGAAGGTACTATGTGTGTATGTGTATAAAGAGATGAATACACTCGATAGGGCTGGGCTGCACCCCGGCCAGACAGCAGTCGGACGTTTTCGGAATGGTTAGTAAGTTAAACTTGAATTTTGCTGCAGTCTAGAGGAGTGCGGGTGGGGTTCAACGAATATTCGTTTCATTTCCATTCTTATTCTCTTTTTCATCAATTCCTCCCCCCTCACGCCCCCCCACTCGCACACTGCAATTATAATCATTGTGAAGATCGCATATATCAAAGCCATTGTCGGGATACAGTGCACCCTTATTTCCAATCCTTTTTTTTTTTGTTTTTATCCTTTTATCAATTCAATTGTTTATCATCTCATACATACGCGGGATCGATCGGCCGTTTGCAAGCGAATGTAATAAACCATTGAATCTGAATATAGTATTCGATTTCATTCGATTCGATTTCAGAAGCGCGACGATCATCGAGATAGCCTGCAGTTTGAATTTGCATCGTATAACATACATTTTATCGAATGAAATAAAAAAAATTAAGAAAAAAAAACTAACTCTTGAGAGAAAATTTTGTCACGACCAAAATTGAATTGTGTTCGAAAAACCTGCGGCAGTCTTCTTTTTTTTCCATACGAGGTTTTATCGTTATTAATCTAACAAAAGATTGAGAAAAGACGTGACGAAAAGGAAGTGACATCATTGTGGATGTTATTAACGAAACAAAACGCATCCGATTTTGTAAAGAAACAATCACTACTCATATTATTATCGTATGGTTTCGTTCGAAGGTCACGTGGTACACTCGTTGAGTTTGTATATGTGATGTGATTTTGACAGGTGGTAGAATGACAAATACCGAAGAAGCAGACTGGTCTGAAATATCGAATACTTTTGTCGCGCTCACAAATGATAACTAAAATTTACAATAATTGTGCCTCGTACAGAAATAAACCGAAGGCATTAATTGCTTACACTTGTTGATTGACTGTAAATTTTGATTATCAATTTTGACTATAATCAATTGTAACGATAAGCAATGTATAGATAATGCGATAGCGAGTCAGTCATGATATTCGAAATTTAATTCTCACGTCTCACAGTTTTTGGATTATTGACGTTATACATTTTCAGCATCCCACACCTACGCAAACGTGTTATAATTATACGCCGTTGATGTCGCCCACAGTAAAGTTTCGTGTGGCAAAAACAAAAGCAGCTGAATGTCTGAACCCACAGTGGAAACGACCACACCGCAGAAATCAATGCTCAGTACCTTTCGCCCTTGTAGCAAATATTTAGCTAATATAAATCATCCCCATCTTCGTACCAATGTTTTATGTTTACTTGAGATATTATGGGAAATTAATAGAAACGGAAGAGCGTATTGAATTAACAAAACAATTGTCAGTGCATGATAAAGAGAGAAAGAAGATGAATAAATTCTACTCACTCGTCCGCAGGTGTTGATAAATTCCTCTGTAGAAAGTCTTTAGCTTGATGACCAATTATTGCACTTTACATATATTACGTATAGTTTATAAGATTAGATTATATTTTATGACGCCGACTGTTCACTTCGATACTTTGAGCATGTACTGTTGTTACGACGTGTATTCGCCGGCACTCCGTGAAACACTGAAGCTAAGCTCTGCTTCTTCTCTTGGCAAAAGGCGGATAATAATAAACGTCAACGTGTTACGCGTAGCGGCGGCGAAATTAATGAAATAGAAATGATAAAAAAAAATAAAACAAAAATAAAAATGAAAGAAGAACGCGAGACTTATTATTTCTTCCCTCCTTCGATTCTAACCGGGTATATGGGGTTGTAAGGTGCAGCGATGCGGCCTGCAGTGGTGTGGTTTCGTTAGGTATATGAGTGTGCCTTCAAAGCGCACTCGCCACTCTGTATAATCACGTCACGGATGCTTGAAGCGAACGACTGAGGACTGAGGGACTAAAGGCCTGAGCGCTGAGACCGGGCGACTGACTGAGGGCGGAGGATTCCGAATACGAATCCGAACGTCGTCGCGCAGAACTTGGAGCGACGATCCCTCAAGTCCCAAGCAAAACGCAGGAGGAAGGGCTGAAACCGAGCCCAGAAAGGCGCAAATTCAATGTTTCGTTACAAACTATGTATATCGTAATTCACGGATTAACGCATAAGATCTGAAAATTTTGAATTACAATTTTCTTCGGTTTGTTGCAAACATGAGACGCGCCAGTGGAAAAAATGCAGTTGATATTATAACCCGTCCCAAAATGTAGAGAACAGAAAAAACCATTCTCATATCCAATATAATGCTATTTTTGTTCGACTATGTAATGAAACTCCCGCGGTAAAGCGATATAAAATATAAATCCCACTTTCACTACTCGTCCGTATGACGCCATCTCTAATACTGGGAAAGAACTTTGTTCGAAAATCTATCTACTCGGATGATGGTGAGGATTCAATTCAACAACGTTTCAACGAGATACGTCACAGTTGAAATTGATGATCAGACCACACTATATGTGGATGAAACAAGATTCTTCAAACAGCATTCGACACAGAAAGTCAACTTTGTCAAATTGTTTTCCTCAGCTACACAACAGAGAGTTACACAAAGTCTGGCGAGTCTACGCCCTCTCACCGAAGCCCTGGCCGACTTGGCGAGGCACGTACCGACCGCGGTCAACGCGGGATACCCAATAAACTCAACGCGGCACCGACCAGCGACAAGAACCCAAATCACGCTTTTTGAATTTCTACTTGCTCCAACATCCTAAGCGCCTTGATTGAAATCTTCCGTCAACTGCAAGCAGGCTTGCACTTGTCACGATTCAATTATAACAGCTGTAGAGCAAAATTTTTTAACAATTCAGTGTCACAAAACGTTTCAACAATAAAACCGTCAAAAACTCCTCACCTTTATGTGTTTTCCAGGGACTCTAGCCGCACATAGCTCTGTCTCTCTCTCTCCTCCGGGACACATTTTGAAATACCAGAGCATAGGCAATCCGCGGTTCATGCTCAATGTCTATGATTAGGATCACTCCAAATCTGTAACGAATCATGCTGGAAAAAAATACAAATAAATGATCGGCTTCATTTCTGAAAGAACAGGAAAGTCTTCATTGATAGTTGAAAAAAAATACTTTCAAATATATTAAATCAAAAGTAAATAAGGTTTGAATACATAGACAATCAATGTTACAGATAAGATCTTATAAACACAAAAATGGGGAATCGTTCTCTGCAACAATCCTTCTACAACCAGAGTTCAAATTGTATGGATAAATTATTCACATTCTGCATCACGTCCGAGATACCGTTGAACGAAGAATTCAGTCAACAAAGATACTTAAATAATAATTCTGCAAATATTTGAATATACATAGTTCGATTGCACATGAATAAAAATGTCGTTTCTACAATGTGATATAATTTGTGGGGCTGTAGCATTCACAATTGGATAAACACCTGAAATGACGCGTTTCCAAACCACCTTATGTGAGGTAGCGTCCTCGGCTCGTTTCGATTTTTTTTTAAGTGGAACGATCGCCATTAAGCCCTAGCAAACCACTATCGCCGGGCCCCCCTCAGGGCCAGTCTGCCGGTGGGATGAAACCTGTAAACATGAGAAACAGAAAAAGAAGAGAAGCTGAAAATGTGTAAGACAGAAATAAAAAGTAGCATATATAGTGTAAATCGACAATGAAAGTTCCACATGACAATACACACGTTTACATAAAACAAACATCAAACATGAAACATGGAACAGGACAGACAGATAGAAATTCATCATTATATATTATCAGTCATCTTATTACTAAACATCATTATCAAAGATAAAAAACAGAATCGAGCAATAAAAAGTTTGTGTTTCAATGGCACGATTTCTGGAAAGAGAAAAAGCGTTTGTCAATTGATCTATAGAACATGCAATCTGGAACATATTATATCAGATAACATTTCTGCAAAGAAAAAACACAATTGTCAATTAATCAAGGACGTATTTTGTTCATGTCTGGAACAGAAATTTAAAATGTTACTCAAGTTTTTGTTAGTTCATAAAATAAACACTTCGAGGAAGTGAGGTCCCATCTAATTTTCCAAATTTGACTATGAAAATACAAGGTACGCAACGTACTGATTTCTGGAACACATAACAAATATCATTAGTTGTCAGAGGCAGCCTGTGAACAACATCTGATTAGTATTGAAATTAAAATCTGAAAGAATCCGAAAAGTCCTTTGAAAGTTTGGATTCCTGAAATCAGAAAGCAAACTGCATTAGTAGCCAGAGACAGCCTGTGAACAACATCTGATTAATTTTAAAACTAAGAATCTGAAAAAATTTGAAAAGGTCTTTGGGAGTTTGGATTCCTGAAATCAGAAAGCAAACTGCATTAGTAGCCAGAGACAGCCTGTGAACAACATCTGATTAATTTTAAAACTAAGAATCTGGAAAAATTTGAAAAGGTCTTTGGGAGTTTGTATTCCTGAAATCAGAAAGCAAACTGCATTAGTAGCCGGAGACAGCCTGTGAACAAAATTTGATTAGTATCAAAACTGAGATCTAAAAAGCGAAAATCACAAACAGATCGGTTTATTTGTGCTTGATGAATGCGGTGCTAGCGACGGTGAATTAAAAGTTTATCCATTTCCAAGAAATGTTAGTCAACAGTTTTCAAGCAAATTTGATGTGAATTGATTGATGAAAGCTAACATAAATTTCTCGGAGATAATAAACTGTTCTCTCTGTTTCGCATCCATGAGCAGATATACTGAGAGATTTAATTCCTGAAATCAAAAAGCAATCTGCAGATTAGTAACCAGAGACAGCCTGCGAACAAAATCTGATTAGTAATAAATCTGAGAATTAAGAACTAGGACCTGTAAGAAAATTCAATTAGTATTAAATCCAAGAATTAAAACTAGGAGCTGTACAAAATTTGATTAGTGTTAAAACTAAAATTTAAAAACTAGGACCTGGAAAAATCTGATTAGTGTTAAAACTAATAATTATAAACTAGGACCTGAAATTTAAAAATTTCGATTAGTATCTTAAAAATAAGCCCGTGGAAGTCAAGCCCCAGGCACAAAAAGGTGCGATAGAACTTGATTCCTAACAATTTTTCGGATTTTGGGTTTAAAACGCATAAAGCGTTGCAACGCATGTTTTAATCTCCAAGTCCGCGCGCATCGGAGTAGCTGCGACGAAACTTGGGTTTTTATTTCACTTTAAATTCCTGAAAGAAAATCTCTCAATACAAATTCCCACCACCGAAATAAGACAAGTTTTTATAGCGCCTTGCAAGATGGCAAGTCACGCTAGTTATTGTTTTAAGAAATTTCTTAGGACCCTTAAGGACGTCACAAACAAAGATCAAGTAAACACAGATCATGCGATTCCTCGTCCTCGCGCTATGCCCGCGCGAGCAGCGTCAGATTTGGAATATTTGTGCCGATAAGAATCGAAGGAATGCAATTTTTAATCGCATCTTTCTATTCAAATCAGCAGAGGGAAAGGAAAGGAGAGAGGTTTACAAAATACATAAAATTTGTGGCGTGGCGGTCGGCGATCCTCTTCGACGCGTAGTTTTCGAGCTCAACGTCCACCTCACTTCCATGCACCACGGCTGGTACGGAGAGCAAAGCGGACGTATTTTGCTCATTCCAAGTGATCACAAATATTACAGGGAAGCAAACAAACTAAATTCTCTACATACAATTTCAAAAAACTTAATTTGATTTGTCTAGTTTGGTTTGTGAATTATTAAGAGGAAAATGATCTATCAGATCTCGGTAAACAGATTTGCAAGACCAAATGAAAAGAATTATTAGAGTTAAGCAAAGTATTGTAGAAATTTAAATAATGCAATTTGATGAACTATACTCAATTGATCACTCGGAATTGCTGTGGAAAGAAAAGATGCACTTCCGATTTCTTGCCTGCCCATTTTTTTTAGCCCACATCCCAACCAACGGTTAAAACTATGGACTTGCACACTCGCACACACACTGCACATACATGCCAAATGAAAACCCTTCGCGATAGATGAATTTACCTATACCTGCCTTTCACCTATATTTATCCAAGAAATGATTTTACTGACGAAAACCCCAATTCATACTTGCGCCGGCGCACCAAAACATTCGGTTCACATTCGTTTTGCCATTTCTTTGGCAACTGACTCTAGTGAAAAAAAATTAAAAAAATTATTCTTAAAGTGTAATTGTGTTAGGCAGCCCACGCCTTGGCCGAGGCCGTAATTTTGAGAATGTGTGTGTTTTCATAGGCCGAAATAATTCAATTTTGTTTTTTTCACCAAGAAAAAGTTAAGGGCTATGGTGCGTAAGGGGAAATAATTCCCATGTGTAATATAGACATCTCAACCAAAACATTCCATCTCACTCATATCTCACATTTATTGCCGTGGTATCTCGTTCATAAACTCACCGTACCTGTTGTGTGTACAGAAATATGAAGGCTGCCCACGCCCGGCGGAAGCCGTAATTTATTTAAATTTTGAGGAAAGGTGTGTTTGTTATCAGGCCGGAATTTAAACAACATTGATAATCTTTGAACGATTTTAGTAAATTCACTCTTGATAATTGAATTTCTTCAATATATTGATAAATTCAGCAGAATTAATTGAAAAATATCATCAGTAGAAAAATGAATTTAATTAATCTCATATCTTTCATTAAGCAAGAAAAAGTTAAGGGCTGAAAATGGTGTGTAAGGGAAGAAAATTCTCATAATGATTGGACATCCTATTATAGTTCTAGTGAATCTAACTATCGGTAACTAAAGCGTAGACTAAGACGGTTTCAGATTAGGTTTAAAGTGAGTTAAATGAATAGAAATTTTAACCATGCAAATAGATAAAAAAATATAGAGATCAAATTCAAAATTAATTCAGCTGATCGCTGACTATTAAATTGAGACTAAATGGATTCTGAATTATCGCGAAAGCTATTCAATTCAATTTCTGATGTACCTGAAAAAGCTGAAACTATGGCAAGGACCATCATTCGCACGACAAAACTTAATTACCGATCAGTGATCGACACAAACGAGATCGATCACCGAAAAATTAGAAACAAATTAGAAAACGCGTAAGTCGATTAAACGACGGTCTTTACCGTTGCCTATGAGCTGCACACTCTTGCACTTAAATTGATCGAAGATGTGATTTATTTGAAAAGTTCGTATTTGATGAACCAATGATTGACTGATTGCTTTAATAACTCATTAATTAATTAATAAACTGACTGACTAATCCATTCATTGATTTATTGACCGATTAATTTTAAGGAAAAATTTGATATTTTTGACGCTACAGGGTGCAGCTGTGCTATGCTCAACAACAACAAACCCTACAATTACCTGAACTAGTAGAATTATTTTAAAATCTAGGGTACCGCCACGCCACGTGATAACATAAGGGAGAGGAGACGTCACAAAGTACAACGACTCCAATGCCAGCGTTCACCATCGCGTGAGCGGGCAAAGAAGTCGAGGAACTCGAACTGCTGGCTCACCATCGCTGCCGGTACCAAGACCGGACCCGAGCTGGTTCCCAAGCTCGGGGGTCTTGGATTTTATCCGGAAGTCTCTGCCTCCCTGATGGCTACAGCTGTGCAGTAGGTTGAATGTGGTATAGGTGTGGTACAATGAGAAGTTGATACAATGCTCCCACGAAGAACGATACTGTAAAAATGATAGGGGAAAAAACACATGAATAATAAGAAGCAAAGATCTGTGAAGTAAAGGAAACAAAAAGTTGTGGAAAATTCTAGTTACCAAGATTTTTCACTTTACGTTGATGGTCGACGATCAGCCATACGAGGAGACTTCATTGTGTGCAGCAAGAACGTTTGTTTCTGATACAAAATATCAAAGCTTTTATTATAATGGATTCCAAACACACAAGCTCAAAGACACTCAAATTGTAAACTTACCATTTTTCTTCCGATGTCCGGTGAACAGAGATCCGGTTCAAATAGCTTCAGGGTCCTTTTGAGCTGTATGGAATTGTAGTGCTGTAGGCTCTGAGCTCTGTAATGCATAATAAAACACATATAAATATCGTAGTTCTATGTCAAATTGAAAATCGAATAAAAATCGCATGTACCGCGGTCGTATTTACGATAAAAATCACAGTCTGGTACTTCAATCACTAAGCAACTGAGCAAAAAATAATATTTTCACCTCTACTCGGCCTTGATACGCAGTAAACTTCGAATAAGCGAAAACAATTGCATCACAGACGCCATCAAATACAAAAACCAACGTTTAGAAACAAAAGAATAGCAATACAAAATCAAAATATTAAGAAGACGCGGTGAATTCATTTGTTGTGCAGCAGTTTGAACGTATGAACGAATCGTCACGAGTCGAGCCGAAGACACCCGGTCACCGTGCAGCACGAGATTCCGTAGTAGAAAGACTTTACAAAATTAATAAAATTAGTAAAATCAAAACTCACCATTTTACGCAGTAGGAAGGTCTGGTCCAAAAGCTCTGATATTCATATGCGCCACTTGAATCAACTACGAAGATCCTCAAGTTACGTATAGTTAAGTTAGAAGAGTTTAGCGTAGCGCAATAGACAATTCAAAGTTCGATGAGAAAATGGCGTCGCGGCGTGCGCGGTCTATGTACCCGACCACCCCGCTCCACCGCCACCGGGCCAACCAGGGGTCGCTTAGCGGCGCGGTAGACCGAGCGGCTTCCACTAACTTTAATGCGTCGTATTATCATTTATAATTCATTCAATTAGTCAGCGTTGTACACCCAGATGAGGTTGGATTCTCCAGTTGATTATCACAACTTTTAGAATCTGATTTTATTGGGTATAGAGAAATTTACGAGGAGTTGCGCGGAGACGAACTAGACGATTCGAAGTGCGTTGAGCAACTAACGCCGCTGCGCAAGCGTGCCGTATACGTACTCGCCCCCCACTCCTTACTGCCGGGCCAATCAGGAGCCATGTAAGGACGCGATGGACCGAGCTTGTTTGAGCTTGCCGCTTGTATTTCTACGAAATATTCGTTCGACCGTTTCTCAGAATCTGAGGACTTTTGAACGATATAAAAACAAACCCATTGTTCAAAATGATAGTTGAATAATGGAATACTGAATTATGATATACGCCGTATTTATTTTACGGCTGTTGATACGACTTATTATTACTTAATTCTTGTTGATTAAAAAGGATTTATCTGTAATTTCTCCACATAATCGGGCAACCGGAGTTCGTAGAAATGTCAGATGTTGAAATAATGCCCGAATAATAAAGTAACCATCAGTCACTGCGATCATTTTAGGGATTCCAGTTTTAATTATTGTAGGGAAAAATCTATGCCTGTATAATGTAGGAATTTTCCCAATGGCTGGCTGTCTTTGGCCAAGTTTGCAAATGATCAACAGGCTAGATCAAAGAATTATACGAGCGACCAAATGCCGAAATGTTTTAATAAATCACTTATTACGCGTGTGATTGATTTTCAAATAAAATGAAAGGGTTAGAAATTGAGGAAAAAAATATCAAGTAAATTACCGTAGAGGAGTAAAATAAAGAACAAAGTTTTCTTTGCAAAAATGGGTAAATTTTATTAATCTTGTAGTCCTATAAATAAATGCGGAAGATCCGTTCATATGAGATCAAGATCTCCGCCATGATAATGCATCGTTATAACCTTAATAACGTTGTAACGTATTATTATAGAAAATAAATCATTGCGCCTTCTTAATATTTCGACTTTGGCTGAACATTTTGTTGTTTCAAACCGTAAGTTATTTATTCGATGGTATGTATGATGTACTTATCCTCGTTCATTTGAAGTATACTGCGAGTTAGAGCCCAAAAATATTTTTTTACATATAGATATGACAAACAATTGTCATTTCTGTTCCAATGACGAAAGAACATCAATTTTATAGCCTTGGATTTTTTGCAATCTATGGAGTTAGAAATGAAGTGCTAATCAATCCAAGGCGTCTGAAGCTTCGTATGGCACTCAACCATTTGTGTTCATCTGAATCCAACCGCAATTCGGCCCTGTTACGATTCAGGATCGGTTTGCCCAATATTAGGTGCCTGGCCAAAGATAATAGTCTCCTCCATACCACTTTTTATTTTGAACGATCCTATAAACGAGTATGATACACATCCTCTCACTCTTCCAGCTACATCGTATTATTCAAGTGTATTGGCCCCCACAGGCTTCCTAGACTCACTCTAAAATTCATACCGTGACAAGCTAGTATGTAAGTAGATCATTTTTCGTACGTTCACCTGGATAGTTTAATCAGAGTAATAAGATATATATAATCCAATTAGGTATCGTTATTTATTTACCGAGGTGACAAAGAGGTATGACACTAGTGTGGACTTATACCTAGATAAATAACTACATGTGTCCATTCATTGATAGATTCATTTTTAATATATATAAAAAATGTCGAATACAAATAGCAAGTATACAAAATGAAATTTCTCTTACGCTTATTGTCAGATCTTACTAAGAACTTAAAACCTCCAAACGGTCGAAATGTTACTTAATTTTTTTCGTTTACGTGGCTAATGAATCTGTTTTTGGCACTAGACTTTTTTTCATGCCGATTTGAGTATACTGTACTTAAAAACGTAGGTATTGAATATCCGTATTACAAAATTTCTTACGCCATCTAGAATATCGGCAGCCATTATTATTTGTGCATGGTGAAAACTGGATGTCACAGTTATAGATTTTGAACTTATAGATTATAGATAGGTATAGTAGATCTTCGGACAGATAACAAAACTCACTCGAATAGTATCGGTGTATTAACATCAAAATAAATATCATTGTGTAAGGGTGATGTTTGTAGCTTGGCTACGTCTACATTTTTTACATCTTAAATTATGGAGGAAGAATACCGTACTTTTCAACAGTATTTGTTGAATGACAGACTATTCGACTTATCGATCAATCTTGAATGAAAATTATATTGCGTGTTGAAAATGTTCAATAAATGAAATTACCACGCTTACATTTTCAAGAAAATACAACACTCTTTCTCACATGATGTGCACTAAGCAGGCAATGAATTTCACGTCGATTGAATTTTACATCATACCAGGTAGTCCGGTACATGGAGTCATAGGGTATGATGTAATCGAACATCTTTCTATAAGATGAGTCACAAATTCGGCGTTATACTATTATTATTATTCTTATTATTATCTACCAGTTGGACCTTCCTCCGACACAATAAGACTAAGAGTTTTTGATGTTTTTAGACGTTGCATTTGTAAAATATCCAATCACTGAGCCTATAAAACGAAGAACTCACATAGTTGGATGTTTTGCATCCGCACACATATACATATTTCGTTTATTTCGATCAACTCAACAAAGTGAAAACTTAAAATCGTCTCCAAGTATATTCTCGGATTAACAGAGTGCTATGTCTATTCAAAAAAGTGAAAGAAAAACCAACAAACAAACGAAAACAGAAGAGGATTCTAAGCTGCGGGTGTAAGAGCTTATACTCAGTCGGTGCTATAGCTATCCATAAAAATCTAGTTCAACTTGATAATTATTACATACAATCAACAGATTATATAGCAAAGTCACTCACAATACTAATGCCACATTTTATATCACATGACAAAACAGAGTAAATGCAAACATTGGCACTGCTGAATCAAATGTAAAGAAATAATTTTTGTCAACGCAACTGGTTTTTACTCTCGCGATAATTGTGCATCCATCATCATAAATTACCGACGTACACATATTGATATTGGCGTTCGTTAATGAGGGAGCATAGATATGTGATGGGGATGAAAAACTGATTATGATGGTCGAGTAGGTAATGTGATATATATATCGCATGTGTGAAAAGCGAGTAACAGATTAGCAGCAGACAGCGTTTTAGATTTTTTTTTATGTGACATAATCATACGAGAAACATAAGTCTATGTTCTCGAAGCAATTATGAATTTATGCAAACCGTAGAAGAATTATGAAAGAACAAAAAAATGATGTCACTATCTGGATCTCATAATAATATCCCGTTGCTTAATCTGCCGTAATCTTTGTTGTGTGGAACGCTTTCTAATGGATAGCTATATGTGTGTAGATTTGATTGAAATGGATGAGTTTTTGATCAGCCCTTGCTAAGATGTAAGTGAAAGTAGGTTCTGAAGTAGAGGACTAATCTTATCAAGGAAAGAATGCAGAGGACGTAAAGTGAGATGGCAAAAACGACGAGTAACGCCATCCTAGCATTCACACTGGCTTCGGCTTCCTGACCTCTAGATTGGCAGCTGGCCACCTGTCTGCCGGTTGGAGAAGTTATCTGGTAGCGGTAGGTGGCCTGAGGTCAGGCTCAGGACTGCCAGCGTGACTTTTGCAACTCGATCTGTCCCTCTAATGTCTTTGCCAAGTAAATTACAAACAGCTGACTTAATGCTATACCCAAAGCTATCCCAGCTATTGTATACAAATTACGCTCTGCCCAACTACGAACTATCTCTATACATCCACTCGTCCATACTTTCTTACTGGCTTCTGAAACTGGCAGCAGTTGCACCTTGTAACCGCACATTATGTTGACCAGGCCACTCTGTAACGTTATTTATGATTGATTTATTATTCTCACTGATGCACTTGGCAATTGAGATGATACATTGATAATCGAATTCACTCACAGAAATATCTGTGGCGTTCATACAGCAGGAAAATGGTACTCCGCAATGCTCTACACTCGGACTAGAACAGTTGAAGTACTCGTTCTTTCCCCAGTCCATGTAACCTTCTTGACTAAGTCCACAGCATCTGAACTGTTATGAAATTAACAAAGATGGTAAATTAGTCATATATCATCCGACCAGTATTGTTTGCTTTTTTTTTTTAGATAAGCCACAGTTCTCACCTCCTGTTGACCAAAATCTATGAAGTTTTGTAGATCTGGGTCTTCCCGATAAGTCTGAATTATTTTATCGGTGAAAGATTCCTCTAACAATGATTGCAAGGTGTGTGGAAAAACAAAGCCGACTATTGCGACTCCCATTTCCAAAAGGAAGAAGACCAACAGACATAAGGAATACTGAAAAGAAATTTATATGGAGTTGAAACACGTTACTTTTGTTCTAGTTCAACCTGATCTCTCAGAATAATAAATAAGACAGAAATGAGCAGCAATCTAGGATTGAAGCAGTTCATAGAACTGCAAACAAATTGTGACAAGTCTAATACTCGGATTGTGGCATATTCATTATCATCATTTTAGAGATGGAAACTTTTGCAACTCTTTAGTGAAAACAAATTAAACCGAAGCTATGAATACATAATAGCTTGGAAAACATTATGATTTATGACTGTCCCTTGCTTAACGTTTCCGTTCCACTCATAGGTGAATATTCATTTGTTATAGATAATACACGTGCTTTTATAATGGTACCAACATACTACAATTGGTACAGCTATAGGTTTAATAGGTTCGTATACTTCTTGTTCAGGTATTATGATGTACTAACGAATTTAAGGAGACAGGTGTTTTCTCGAAGGGCTCCGACACATCCCGCAAAGCTGACGATGAAGACAACTCCGCCAGCGATTACCATGACCAACGAAATATTTAGGACCACGTCATAAACATTTTCTACTCTCACAGAGCCAGTCGCCTGCCATTTGTCAACAAATGCATAGAGGCCAACGCCTATCAGAAGACCACCAAACAGCTGCCTCACATAAAACACAACAATTTATTTTCCTTTAATTTTTATTACATCATCAGATGAGTCATTAGGTAGATATGGTTAAAAAAAAATCCTGGTAATTCAGTGGATACTGTATTCTTTGTTTGTGGTAACGCAATTATCAGAACTTTTCTTATCGTAATGCACGGTTTCCTGTTGCAGTTATGATGGATTCAACAAAAGCTGATTGAGAGTTCAAGATCTGGGATTTACAGTAGAAATGAAACAACAATCATTTTATACTATATGCTATAACAACATGATTGATTATATCGAGTGTAAATTCCATTGTCCAGTTAATTTTACTACTTTGCTTGTTTAAACCAATTTTTCTAGCCTGGTGCTTCAGCCATATAATTGGTCTTTGATTGTGCAGACCTTGCGGATTTGAAAATTGTTGCAACTTTGAAATTAAGTCGAGCTAGCAAACTGAGCAGTGAGCATACTCACTCACAGAGTAAATAAATGTGACAAATATAACAGAATTTTGCCGCCTGAATTAAATTATGTCTACCATGTGTTCGATATGATGAATTCAAAGTAGTTTTGTTGAGAATTGGTAGTTAGAAATGTAAAGGTAGAACCGAATTGTTTATAAAAACATTGCATACCCAGAATACAAAGTTCAGCATGAAGATCATGTATTTCACACATGAGCTCACATATGTGAAGTTATTGGTACGTCGACGATTATTCATCGTGACTTAGGGTTGAGCTCAGCGATTATTGTCCTCCTTTATTCCTCGGAAATATCCGATAATTCAGTAATGCCAGTCAATCACTGTCTATGAAGACTCGAACATGTTAGAAAAAACGCCAACAACTTGGTCCTGGAATTCTCTGCCGGATCGTCACTGATTCATACACTTAACAAAACTGTAAACAATCCTCGATCTTTTCTCAAAGCGAACTGAAACTATCTTATCGTTAGCAAAGATATTTTTGACAGCTTGAACCTCCTGCACCATTGTGGTTCAATTCCACAATTCCCTCTGTTCGTCTCGTATGCGTTTATAGAAATTTGCGTTCTCTCTCCAATAATAAAGGAGATCGCATTGTTGAGTCAAAAAAATACATTGACCGGACTCGGTTTTTGAATGTAATACATCTTAGTAGTAAAGATATTCATTACATCATTACAGCAAGTGCGAAAAACACCGAGAAGTGAAATGGCATCCGTGCAAGATAGTGAGTTTACGCATAAACCATTTTAATTTAATTTATACCGCTCGTCATCAGATTACAGTTTTGCAGGTTAGAAGTATGTAAACGTTTATCCACAGACGTTGTGATTTGTACTGTCATTATCATCATTATTTCTACAGAAAAAGTGCGGGACTCTACTAGATTTAAAATGATAATACTGAATAATCATAAATAGTTGCAATATTGAAAATATTGAAATAGTTTTTATTCACGAACTTCTATTCCTAAAACATTTAATCGATTGACAATTCTTCATTATTACAGGACTGAAACTTAAACGCGTTCCTTACGACACATGGAGTACAAGAGAGCAGCTCTGCCTAGCTGCGAGTGTATTAAATTCTGGAGAAAGTGTGCCGAATTGGAAGACGGTGTCTGAGTCGTTGAAACCGTTTGCTGAAAAAGAGGCGTTACGGCCGCCAGACTGGTTTTCTCAGAAGTCTTGCGCGATACAATATTCTCATCTATTGGAAACGGCAGATGCACCAAAGAGGAAAAAAAGAGAGAGCGGTGATACGCAAGCAGAAACAATCGTTCATAGATTGACTCAAGAGAGAATAGCGGAGCTCAAACAGATCCTTGCTTTTCAACGGGACGAATATCAGCAGCTCAAAGCCGAAGTTAATCTCCTGAGATGTGGCCCGTTATCCGAAGAAAAACTTCAAAAGATGTGGCAGGCTATAGAACAGGAAGAACGAGAGCAAGAACAAAAGGCCAGAGCTCATGCTGCCTGGCTTGCCAGACGCCAGCAAAAACAGGACTCCATTATTTCTCAGTCCATTTCCATACACCGGAAGTCAGGTGAGGGCTCAACTGAGACTCACGACGTTATCGATCCATCAAATAATGAGGAAGATGAAAAGAAACGGGGCGGCAGGTCGCCCCTGCTCACTAGCTTGCTCAAATCTCCAAGTCCAACAACTCAAATACAGAGTTCATCCACTCCTTCACAGACTGGTTCTCCCACTATAGCCAGTCTTTTAGTTTCGAGTCCTAAGGTTCCGACTTCTCAGGTAGATCGTAGTCTGACACAGAACGTCTCCTCTCAACTTCAGCAACTTGTTTCAACCGCGATAGCGAGCGTAGCCAGTGAAAGACCATCAGCTGGTGCCCCGACACTGTCCATGCTATTAGAACTGCCGGCAAATCCACAACGGGGACCTCTGCTGAATCTGCAAACTCCACCTCTTGTTGTTTCACAGCCTAGTATACCTCCAGAAATTCACACACCTCTGCCTACTAGCGTTCCAACGCAAACGTCCTCTCAACATGTGCAAATTGTTCAAGCCCCGTCTGTTCCTGCACCTCAGAATATACCTGTAACAGAGAGCATGGTACAGATAATTGATCACATTGATGAAGTCATCAGAAAAGACATAATGGCAGATGTTATTGATAAGGATGAGATAAATGAGATTATAGGAGATATCGAAGAGCTGATAAAGGAAGAAATAACGGCTAGCCCCAGAACAAAGGAACCTCCTGCCTCAGCTCCTGTTGCAGAAACTGTAGCTGTGCATCAACCGGTGCAAGAAAGTATTTCAGAGCGCCCAGAGCCACGTAATGTTGATGAACCAGCATCAATGTCGGATTCACCTGAAAGCGAGATGGCAATAGAAGATATCGATTCAAGTACATCTAATATCGCAGAGATTATTGGTACGGTTGCCATAGAACCAACAGAACCAAAGATAACTGTACCTTCCTGTGAGTCGTCAGAGGTCGATGAGAAGCCGAAAATTGGTGAAAAAGAAGAAGACGACGAAAGCACAAATGATGAATCATTGCCTGAAGAAAGTCGAGATTTTCCTGAAAATAAGAAGGAAGTTGTACAAGAAACCGAATCCAGCTTTAAAGCAGAATGCAAAGAGTCCGAAAGCAATGAAAGTACAGCACAGGATACAAACGATTCAGAAAATCAGACTGGACAGGATATTAGTGTCCGTGAAACAAACGAAGATGTAGTGAATGAGGAAACAGAACTGATAGAACAGGAGAAAGATACGATTTTAGACAGTGTGGACGATGACAAAGAAGCTTCTGAAGAATCCGAAGCAAAAGGAGAGGTGGAAATAGATCAACTAGAAATACACTTAGCAGAAATAACCGGAGATCCAACTGACAAGTCTGTGGAAGCAGCACCTGCTAGTGAATCATCAGAGGCGACAAACGACGGTGCGAGTATAGAAGATGTTGAAAAATCGCAAGATATTAGCTTAATTTTAGAAGAGGATGAAAGCTCCCAAGGTTCACAAAACAAGGAAAAAGCCCCGGCTGGGGAAATAATAGCAGATGTATTGGATACCTCAGAATCATGTCCAGAGGAATCTACGGCTTCAACTGAGGAAGAAGAAGACCTGGTGGTCAAGGTAGAAACCGTTGCAATTGCTGTTGAAGAACCTAGTGTGAACTCAAAGGATGATGTATTGGAAGAAGTGGAAGAAGAACATAAGGAAGAGGCTTTCAAAAATTCCATTAATGTCATTGTTCATCAGGTCGACGTCAAAGATGATGAGGAGTTGAGTGGAGGGTCTGGTTCCGATTCGAATCATTCCACTGTACCAGATGTGGCAGGGGTTGTAAAGGAAGGCAAACATGCGAACGAGCGGCAACCTCTGAAAACAGAGGATTCATTGACAAAAGAACCAAAGGAGATCGAAGCAACTGTGAAAGTTGATGTAGAAAAGAAGGAGGAAAAGATAGAAGTAAAACTCGAAGTCAAAGAAGAACGTAATGTCGTGAAAGAGGAAATAAAGACTGAAGATAACGACATAAATGAAGAGAAATTAGAGCCCAAGGAAACCCTAGATTCCGAATTGGTTGTCAAAAAAGAGACAGCTGCTGGTGGAATAGGGGACGATGTAGAACTTGACGAGGAAGAATCTACTCTCAGTAAATTAAACGGTGGTCGAACCATGAAAACATATTCTAAAAGACAGGCTGTGACGATCGATAGCGAACCGGAGAATGAAGCCGGTGGAGAAGGCGCTGATTACCGTGCTTGGAAAAAGGCTGTTATGCTGGTCTATAATAGACTGGTTACACACAAGTACGCCTCTGTATTTCTAAGACCTATCACGGAAGATCAAGCACCAGGGTATCATTCAGTAATTTTCCGCCCTATGGATTTATCAACTATTAAGAAGAACATCGATAATGGAACCATCAGATCAACTATGCATTTCCAGAGAGACGTTATGCTCATGTTCCAAAATGCTATCATGTATAATAAGCAGGATACTTTTGTCTATAAAATGGCTGTTTCCATGCAAGAAGAATGCTTGCAGCATATGCAAGTAAGTCTATCAGTTGTTGAGTTAAAAAAAATAATTACTGAAATCATTCGTCTCAATTACATGTAAATAATACGTTTCTTCTTGCCAAACAGATACTTGTACAGGTGACTGGTGAGGGACCATTCAGAAGAGAAACAAGGACGGCTGCTAGTACCAGCAGTGATTTTGGCGAATCGTCAACGAAGCCACAGCGAAAACGTAGTCACATCACTCCTAGTCCACATGATTCTGATAGCCCACGTACAACTAAAAAGCGAAGAAAATCTGAAAATGATTAATTTTTCCAACCAGATGTCTGCAGTGTTAAATTCTAGAAAAGATCTGTATTCTTATTTATTGAACACACCCTCGAGATTTTCTCATCCACCAACGTCAAAGTTCACTTGAAAAAAAAGAGGAATAGCATGAAATTTTTATAGACTTGATTTCGGCAAAGCACAGGATTATATTCAAAAGTGTCAAAATTCACCAGTCTCTTTTTGATAATCCCTTAAAAACTGTAATAAAAATAAAAAATAAAGAATACATTAGCAAACGTCGCAAGATTATAGCGGGAAAATGGGTGATCATGCTCGCGGCGATTGTAAGAAAGTAATATGTAGTTCCGAGGAAGATGACCTTCAACAGGAGGCTTTTCGTAACTCTTCTTGCATCCCGCCTCGCGCAGTCTTGATGATGTCGCAATTAAATCTGCGTGATAAAAGAATAGGAGTACCTGGAACATCCGGAGAAGCAGTAAGTCTAGAAACGTGTACAAATTATAAGAAAGTGTTTGAATGCTCAACATGTAAAGTATGTATGTGGAGAAATAAACATGTGCCTATTATCTTGTGTCCCAGTTTTTCACTCAAAAATTTCCCTGTTAGACGTATCATGCATTTTTAGTTTTCCACGATTTTTGCGAGTTTCCTAAGAAATCGCAGAGATAGATATTTATCAAAATTATTGTGCAAAGCCAGCACTACCGACACCACCTACATCTGATGACACAGACCGTCAATTTTGGGCAGAAGATGAATTAAGTAGTTCAGAGTCCAGACTTCATCTGGTTACGAAGCAAAGACGGAGACGTAGTTTGGCCCACAGAAACCGGGCGGCCATTGGAAAGAGAAGCAGATCTCCTCTTGGTCAAACATCCAGCTCTAACTCGGATCCTGCACAGCATCTGAAAATCTCGCCGATCAGACAGAATGGTAAGTATGAAAATAAGCAATGTAGATTTTAGTGAAAATATTTATCTTTGAAACTTCAAGCACGAAGGAGACGGAGATGCGATCTGGGACCAGGTGCTTCTGCGAGTAAAAAATCTAGAGGAAGAAATAATTTTCCGGTTCCTAGAGCCTCTACACCGAGGCCAGCTCAGGTTTCTAATATCCGAAATCCGTCAACCTTCGGTCGTAATCTCCAATCAGGGATTCATCACGTTTTGAATTCAAGGCGACAGATGATCCAGGCGACACATTTGATGCCTGGAATGCGGCAGAGGTCGAGGAGACGCAGAAGTCAGACACCCGATTTACCCTCCAGTTGTAATATGATGGCCACAATAAATAAGTCTACGGATACTGATAAATGTAAAAACCGATAATCAACTCAATCACCTTAAAAATCAAGGCGCAAATAAACAATCTGAAATTATCAAAATTGATTATTCGTCATTACCTGCAATTAATCGACAAAATAATATTTTTTTACCACAAATTAGTTTTTTGTGGGCCTCAAATGAGTTGATCAGGAATTAAAAAAAAAAAAAAAAAACCCGTAAATAGAGCGATGCATTAGAAGTTGTGGCGCTTGAAAATGAACTGCCTTAGGCGGGTCGATTGAAATGTTGAATTTGTATCCCGCGCCGTCGAACCCAGATTTTTCCATACTTTCAACGTGGGCGTCGCTAGTTCAATTTTACAGATACTCAAGCGTAAATCTTCGATGGTTGGATGGACCAAAATCTAGCTTTGTTGCTTTCGACATGCAATACCGGAACACGGACAATGCAAATCTGCTGAAACCTCCTCAGATCTGACCGCAGGGTTCGAGCACAAAACATCGGAACCTGCCTATTATACTGTATAATTCAACCCTAACAAAAAGCCCCGCGTTTTCTGAGAGGGTGGATGACAGAATTAATCGTAACTTCGAGCGGATCAAAAGGTGTTCCAGAAAGCCCGAGCGTATATTGCATTCGTAAAATCTATACAAAAGAAAAGTTGATTTTTCTGCATGTAACGTATACAATGTATACATGTGGGGTATTCCACGCGAAACCGACAAGCCCGCGAACTGTGACCTCTTCGATTTGACTCATTATTTTTTCCTACATAATACGACCAAAAAAAACTTACACGTATCTCGTACTCTTTCGATTCTACTCTTGGTTTTAAGAATACAGAATTTTGAAATTTTCACTTTTTCTTTTTCAGCAATATTTCACCAACCGTTAGTGAGGGAAGATACTTCTCCACACTAGTGACGAAAGTAAAGTAAAGCATTTTCCCTCACTATAATGACGAAAATACTTCACTTTCGTCACTAGTGTGGAAAGTAAAGTATGTATAACATGAGAAAGCGGTACGGATGTGAAAATTATTCACCGATCACTAGTGTCTCTCGATTTTCATGCCAGTCGTTATAAATTCAATCATAAATATAATAATTATAGCTACAACTGCAGGGCGGATGGATTAACTCATCTGACCGGATGCTAATACAACAGGCTTTGCACGCTGACCGGCATTAATTCCCGTTTCAAAACGTACCTCCATTAGTAGTCGACGGTCCACCCTGCAATTGACCTCCTCCCTCGTCTCTGTCAAAATCCTAATTCAACACATGATGTGCATTGAGAACGGATTTACTATATTGTGACAAATTGAATATACGTTGTAGATCCTTATAACAATCATTAAAAATAATCGGTGTGATTCTACTGAAATTAAAAAGTATATATTTCCAGTTGAAATTTCATCGTTCACTTTTGCTGTACAATTATTTTGTTGAACGAACGAAAAGTTTAATAGAGTTTTCTTGCATATTGACTAAACTCATCAACAAGATCAAACAGAAAAATTATTGATATCATAAAATGGGCGACTATAATTCAGTAGAAATATTGTTTGCTTCACAAAGTTTTATTGCTGAATTAACAAAAAGTTTCAAATCAACCTTTTTTTTGTTTATTCAACAAACCTATTTTGTTGTTTACTTGCGGCCACAAAGTTTTGACTGTTTCTATACAAAACATTTCCTTGAGTGATATAGAGCCGTTTTCAGGTACATACTTGATTGTATGAAAATAATTTTTTCTGGTCATCGCAAATGAAATCCCAATGCTGAGATAATTCAAATTTGAACCGCTGAAATAATTGATCGTAAAATAAGTTTCTTGATTTGATCATTACGAATGAAGCGCGGGTCTTACGCAGTATAATTATGAGGACATTCTGAAACTCCCGTTTCACTGAGTCATTTAATTCATATTAATTACCCCAATTCTAACTTACCTTGATTTAAAGGGGACTGGAACCTTGGACCATCAGAAGTTCTGTTCTGAAGATCTTCTGAAGTCTCATTATTAGATAATATTTATATACGTATAACATAATTGCTATCGAAGAAGACCGGAAGCTGAATTCCCGACTATCAACAAAAGATATTTTTTTATCGACTGCGATGATTCCACCAAAATAGCAGACCGTAACCAAAGTGGAACAACGGTTGGTAGTTCTATTATTTCAGCAGTAACATCTCGTCTGAATTTTTACTTACCGATGAAACAGTAATGGATCAAAATTCGAATGATCAACTGCCGAAGGGCTCTAATAGTTGTTATCAGATATTCACATTCCATTAGGACTGACGAAGGTTTCCACCGAGCCAGAATGAAGGATTAATTTGTTCCTAAATGTTTTTGATGCAGGTCTAAAATGAACCCTTGTGCAATTAGTATCTACTAAGTTTGATGTTACTTCACTTTGTACCACTACAGCTGCTTATTATGTTATATATTTACGTGTAAACGTCCTTTTCCTTGAGAGCCCTCAGGGGTGACGTTATATAACTCGGCGTAGCTAACCAGCGATTTTAATACCAGGACGGAGATTAATTTTCTCATAGGCCAAAGCTTTACTCCGAGTCTCAGGACTTGCTTACCATTCCTGCAAAGTTTACCTCGTGGCTATGAGCTCTACCACCAGCTGCTAAGATGAAATATATATACGTATATCATATCCAACGTCCTGCCGAGCACGGGGAATGCGAAGGGATCCCTTGCACGGGGTCTTTGTGTATGTGATTAAACTTATAGCTAACCCTATATCCGCATGGAATGTGCGACGTATGACGTTTAACAGAATTACACTATCGTAATCGTGTAGGCGTATTTTAAGCGCCCCAAAATTTAGATTTTCGTTCGCGGTAGCTTAATTGTCTCCAAGGTTAAAGTGAAGGTTTATGAGAAACTAATTTCGTACAATTCAAATTCAAAAGATACTCTTCTTGTCACCTGCTTAACTTTTGTTGGAATTACTGAAAAATATATAAAGGTTATTCCCAATACAATGTTTATCAGGTGAACAATAAAATCGTTTGTCAAATAATAAAATAAAAAATAGATGACTGGTGCTTAATGTTAATTTGTTTTTTGATGTCAACAACTGCCGTTTGATTCATGCAACAAAATGCTGTACACATTTTCTTAATCGCTGACAAACAAATGAAAGCAATAAAATTGCGTGCGATTTCGAAGAAACTTTTTGATTTTGGCAAACTCAGTTATTTGTGTAACGATGTATAACTATTGTGTATAACTATCACTTTAATGAAACAAATAAAGAGCGTTTATGGTATGATAGATAGCGATATGCACTTCAGCAATTACTAGGTATTTACATCGAAACAAACGGCGGTTGCTGTTGGTTGAATGGTGAAAACAAACCTCAACTCTCTTACATCAATAAAATCAATGGCGATGTTTTGTATATAGTTTCAGTACGTAGTTAAAACCGCTCGTTAAAATAAAGCGATGAAAATATTCGAAGGACTGTAAAATTCTGTGAAATCAACTCGCGAAATTTATGATATTGCTGAGTGGGATATTGCATTTTCAGTTTTATCTCTTTTAGATTCTAAATTGTATAAGGTTTTCTAGCATATTGATTCTATCCATTTTTTCATCTATATATCATCGCGCGGTTTTGTTAGCGTGATAAGATTTTATGGAAGGGTTCATTTGATTCACGAATCGAACTTCGCGTGTAATATTTACTGTGAAAACAGAATTACACTTTTTTTTTCCTATTCTTTGATCGATAAAACTCAACGGAAACTCGACGTTCGTGTTTTCACTGCCGTTCTCTGCAATTTGAATTATTATTCAAATCCCATGCACTGCGCAACTGTTAATTTTTTTTTTTGTCTTCGTATTTCTCTCACGGGTAAAATGTATCGAGAAAACTTTTTGAACTTGAAAAACAGAATCAAAATTCGATTTTCGAAACAATATTTTGTTGGCTGATCGAAAACATCGATTTGATATATATATATTCGAAATGTCACCATATTTGTTCAATTTTTGTATTGTTCAATACAGGCGCAAGTTGTGCGGCTTTGTACAATCTTTTAAATCGTATAATTTGGCGAGATTGGAAAAAAATGTATACATAGGTTGCAAATGAGAGGAATTTATCCAAGCTTTAAATATGATCGTTTTTCAGCAACCGATAAACTGAGTTGTCTCTCGAAATCTCATTATTTAAATTCGTGCGCAATAAAACCGAAGAAATCGAGTGCAATTCTATTCGGTCCGACTCCAGGACATTGAATAATTATTCTCTCGCTCCATTAGAGAAATAATAATAATAATGTACACAAAAAAAAAAAAAAACATTTTATTATGAGAAAAACGCAGAAAACGTTTTCTGGAGTTCAATTTTAATCTTCAACGGAAAAGTAAAGTCAAGCTGGGTATCGGTCAAAAAAATTTCATTTCATACCAGAATTATGTATAATGTATCCCGAATCGCGTTAATATAAATATCTAAAGGGTGTCGAATCTCAGGGGTAAAAATTCCATCACGACTGACGAAGACTTGTTCATTTTTCTTTATTACTCAACATTCAATTTATAATTTATCATTTATTCATTCAGTTCTTGAAAAAATGACTCGAATAATGTCACGTATTATATATGTATGTGGTATATTAGATGAAAAAAGACTCATCTTCATGCTTCATACTGTGACTTTATGGCAGCGGTTTTGTAAGAAAAGAAAAAGGGAAAGAAAAAAGGCCAACTTTTCATTTAACACGAAAAAGTCACCGCGGAGTAGAGAACTGCCGACGCCATTTTAGCAGCCTTTTAATAAAGTTTTATTTCACGAAGCCATTCATGAAATTTTCTACCATCCTGCAGGACGATGAGTCGACGGTATAACAAGAAAGTAAAAATAAAAGTAACCTTTTTAAAACCCAACGCCGGTTGATTTTTAAGGTAATGTGGAGCCGCAGTCAGTTTCTGTAATAAAATTTTTTAAAAACAAGAGTGCTGAAAAGTAAATACGTATGCATATAACAGCTATACATAATATAAATATCCCACATTTTTTCTTTCACGTTATCACATCTTATTTTACTTCAGTGACATATAATTAGAGGAAAAAAAAATTAAACAAGAAAATCTAATAATAATAGGACATGAAGTGGCTTGCACAAATCAAACCCACCATACTCGCTGCTCAGCATTTTCTGCTCCTTCGTCTTTGAAATTTATAAATTCTTTGTCCTTATTTCTGTCAATTTATAATATTATAGTCAAAGTGCCATACGAAAACCGAGCGAAAGAGGAAGCAATTTTCTTCCAAACCGTGACGGCATCTACTTCGGTGTAGATTTTTCATCAAAGCCGGCAACATTAATTCTGATAAGGCACAAAATATGAAATCTATTAAACTGGTAAACAACCTCACCGATGGTTGGCTTATCGCTTCGGTTATCGGCAATACCTACTCTTGATACAAAACATAAAAACAAAAAAATCGAAAAAAAACAACAACGAGATTTAAACCGAAATTCAAGTGGAGGAGATTTTGTCGTTTATAGATCATGCGCTAATACGTGCTGATAATTACTTTATATAAAAAGGAGGGACATGGCAATTGATATGGGTGTCGATAATTATACATATACACATGTTTAATAAACATTATTATTGACGGTGGTCATCAGCCAGGAAGTAATCACGACTTTTGGGAATTACCGTCAATGAGACGAGTCCGGCATATTATTATATATACGTGATATATATGAAATAATTTCCACTCCGATGCTCTACGACCCTCGCGACACTTATTTTACTACGATACGACGCGACCGTTACGTTTCCAGGGATCTAATTAATTTTGAAGCAATTTCTACGTAATCCAACCGGAGAAATGTTACTAATTAGGTAATTACACACCTTGC
Source organism: Athalia cordata (assembly GCA_963932425.1). Classification (NCBI taxonomy): domain Eukaryota; kingdom Metazoa; phylum Arthropoda; class Insecta; order Hymenoptera; family Athaliidae; genus Athalia; species Athalia cordata. The sequence continues at coordinate 27,394,234 of OZ010626.1, read as the reverse complement.
TCAGCGTTTAATCTTTTCCTTCCTAGATATGCTACAATTATATGGCTAAATATTACAAATCTTGGAGAAAAAATAATTGAAGATGTGATCACATATTAAATTCCGTAACCAAGTATGATCGTCGCGCTGCGGTCGCCGTTGACTACCTGGAAAAAAAACGGAATGCAATATACTGGCTAATCGAAACTGATTGTCCGCCATTTTCTCCTAATTTCGCATAAAACGATTTCCAAACAAATTGAAGTAAATCAGTCTTAGCTTATCAAATTTCCTTGATTACCCCATAAATGGTGTGGTGACCACTCGAAATCAGTGCGAGAATCGTAGTAAATCTTCGACATTGTTCTCCTGAGGCCACAACAGCTCGATAAGAATTGATCGTTTTCTTCCTATAGAGGCTCGAACTTGTCCAGAGATAAAAAGTTTCTTTGATTCTTAAACCCTGAGGAGTCATCGTCGAGGGTCGGAATGGCGTCGGATCTTTTTTTTTTCTGTTTCTTGTATTTTAGAAAAAGTGAAAAAATATACAGGGCTTCTTGACTTTTATCTTTTATATGATGCGATGAATAATGTATTTTACGACGTAGAGATGTGTTATGAAACGTTATTAATTTACTTCATTGCTTTTTCTTCTTTTTCATCGTTCCCACTTCATTCGGGTCTCACTCTCCGAATGCTGAAGTATTCGAGTCAATGAAAATTCATAACAATCAAACTCCCAAGGCTCTGGCATCCGCATTTGAAATTGAAATTTTCAGTGACCAACTGAAGAGCACTAATTGCAGATCTATTCCATTATCTGCATATCTTCAAAACTATGCTGGAATTGTGGTCAATAACGAATGACACTCGATACGTTGTATTCCAGAAATAGAATGAAAGTTTCTAATTCTACTAAAACCAAAATGTATTTCAATCGATGATTGAAACCTTAAAACTAATTACATTGTTTTAATTTTTCACGTTCACAGAATTCAAGGTAAGTTATTGTACGACAAACATCCTCTTGAATTCATCGTCCTAAATTCTTTCCGGAAAACTATAACAATATGGTTGGCATCTGTGATATTTTCACGAAATGAACTCCCGTAACTCGTTGATACTCATTAGCGTCCTGAATATACATAACGCAACTAATAATATATATCACTATATATCCATGATGTTACCACTTCCAATCCAGGTTAGGGAGAAACCATGGCGACAGCATCCCTCGCTATCGTTGTGTAATCTCAAATATAGTGAAAATTTGAGCGAATGTCGATTTATGTAAATGTCAAGACACCGTCTGGTACATATATTGAATTATTGCTACTCCGCACCAACAAATAGCTCACCACTATATGATAATACTTGGTAATCCGCAAAGCTAGAATATCCGGAAGTAGTGCCGGGTAATTACCCGTATGTTTATTCTCTCCTGCACGCCGATGGCGATGACCCATGTATTTACACCGAATTACTGGAATATCTAGAGATCGCAAATACGTATGCTGATTCTGCGGTTCCAGAAAAAATTGATCCGCTGCTGTACTCCGAATTCCATCGAACACAGAATTATGGAAACAGCACCTCCGTTTCATAGATCTGTAAGGTTAGGTTGGAAGTGTTGGGGCTGCTGGAATAGGGGAATTGTTTAGAAAATCTGAATCCCTGCCAACCGAGTGTATGTTCTTGCATCAGAGGGTTAGGATAGAGTTGTCGAAAAATTTGCATTTCGAGGGACGGAATGAAGGGCTGATGGTTTCCGGTTTTCTGCTTCAGATATTTTCAATTACTACCCAATTCGAACTCTGTATAGTACCTGTAGTAAATTCGGATAGAGACTGTTACATTTTACCCAAGATTTAGTCAAATTTCAGCCTACTTTCGGATCTTGGAAAAGGTTTTCTCGTTGCGGATTGCTGAGAATTCTTGCACCAAGCTACTGTACTCTACTTTGATGGGCCAATCGACCTAGCCGGAATCGCGGGTTAATAGTGGCATCCGTGACACTGGTATTCATCAAGGATTCAGGAATTCCGGAGAATCCGTCATTACCTTGTTGCGGGTAGCGACTTAATATATGGCTTCGAACAGACTGTTGCTCATGCCGTTAAATTGTCACGGATTCGCAGCTATAGTTTTGTATTTCAATGACATTTCAGTCATTTTGAGCTGAAGTTGGACTTTCGCATGAGACAATTGGTTAAAAAATTTGAAAAGCATTTCGTATAGTTCATATTTTACTTTTCACGCTTTTTGATGCTAATATGCCGACGTTATAGAGTTTTTCGCAACCATAACTACATCGTTAACTTGATTTCGTTGGATCGATACGGAAATATTACGAAAAAGGATAATTTTACGATTCACGTGCCACGACCGTAGAAAACGAATTCAGTTCTATACTTATAGGATCACAATACATCCTACATTATTCCGAAGTCCTTTCAATGGCCAAGGTCGACTATATAAATGCGCAGGGTGTATGTAATAACGAATAATAGCTACGATTCATATTCGATGGCACAAACCCCTCAGGATTTTCTGCAATCCATCCGTTCGTCGAGTCCGTACGATAAGTCGATTGTTTCAACGCTAAAAGAAAATTGGTATTCGAAAAGTGCGCAGCTGCATCTGAGCTGTAAAACTTTGAGACAAGGGCACGTGTTTGATACCTTATGGGTAAAAAAAAAGAAAAAAAGAGAAAAAAATGCAAAAAGAAACTTTTAAAAAGTATAAGAATACGATACACGTCAGCTGGCATTGGTTCTTCTTCTCTATTCAGACAGAAAAGTTTCTCTACTTCGCAGTTTCAGATACTTCAGTCAGCGCTGCGCTTTGTGTCTCGGGGATCATTATTTCCACGGTATCCCGAATCCGGCCTCGCTAAATCTGCACGGATAAATCATACGTCGGGTGTTGGAATAAAACTTGACGTGACTCGAATAAAACTTGATGAAAGAGTATGGAATATGTATCAAAAGATATAAAATCAAAAAGTTTCTTCCTATGAATGATAATTTGTTTGCGAGATACATTTTCTCAATTAGAGTTTGAAAATTTGATCGTCTAGAATAATCGATGGCCATTTCAAGTGAGAGATAACATGGCAAAGTAATTTTCTTTTCATTGGCTTAGAGAAAATGAAAGATTATGTTACCGGCAAAGATCATGTGTATATTAAAGTGTTTAAGGCTTACCAAAGATCGCCGATTCCGGTAGGAGTACAAAAAAGCTCTGGGCTTTTAATCAAAAGTCCATATAGTAAGAGAAATTAAAACCCATCTCTAGCAAAGATATTTTATCCTTTCGTTCCTGTTGAAAGCTTTTTTAAGTTTTAGGATCATCCTCTGACATCTCAGTTAGGCTGAGTGTCTTCGGATAAATGTCCCCGCAGCCAAATTCACGATTCAATTCTATTTAAACGCCGTACATTTTGGTGGTGGACTTGTAGTACGCCATCCTGACGTGCGGTTGATGTTTTCATTGATGTTTGATGTTCGTCCTCACACGGGTATTGTTGACGTTAAGCTCTAGGGTCAGGTTATATAAATGGGAAGAAGGAACGTGGGTGGCAGACTAGGCAAGAATAAAACGTGAAATTTGCAGGTATTGTGCAGAGTACCGTTGAAAATCGTTCATTTTAGTGGTCCCGCATGACTAATCTACGCGTACACAGACAAGATCGAACTTGCGCAACGTTCGTTTTAGATTCTATATCCGAAAATAATCAGCTCACCCAATCGGAATGACAAATTGTATAGGGTCGCGGGCCACCGCCCTATGCCGTTGACTTCAAAATTATGGGTTGTGCCTGTTTGAGGCTTACGTATACTATCCGCCGAATCAAGTACGAGCTTAACGTTGTTAATTGTAAAGATATTTCAGCGAAAAAGTCGCCAGTTTTATTCGTTGGAAACAACGACATGATGTTCCGATCGGTGCACCGTTATCGCTACCAAATGGTTTTTTTTTTACATTTTTGACAGTTATATAGAAGCGTTTTGGCTTGACGCAGAGGATCAATTTTTACATCAATGACTAATATTTGATAATCTATGTAGGAATTAATATACCTACGTTCCATTTATTGTAAAGGGATAAGGAAGTCTTGCGTCTGAGCTGCGGACCAATATTTCACCCTATAATCAATTTCATCCGGCCCACGCAACCCACTGGAAACAATGAATATGTTACATTATAAATCAGAATAAAAAAGTACTTCAACAAAATTCAATTTCAGCACGCCTCCTGTTTTTATCAATATATCAACCACGTATACGACCGGGTAAGCAAACTAATTTCAGAATCTGATGATGAAGGTGACGGTGATGACGATGACGATGTTGGTGGAACATCCTACAGAATTCCTTAGAATTTATTTAGAACATTTTCATAGGGAACACAATCTCTTCCACCCACTATGGTCTTCGAATTTTGAGTTTTTGGGAACCAGCGTCTGCTCTACTTTATACCCACGTCCATTTTATGGGCCATAAAAATTTTTTGTATTACTCCCCAGGACATCATACAAGCTACTAAAGTAGCCAAGTTACTTAACCCAAACTGTCCTTAGTTATTAACCAGAAGCTTCTTCCTACGGCCGAAAACCCTAACCATATTTACCTCGGTATGTGTCTCTATACGTTTCTACCTCCATTATACACCGCGGTACACATTCGTGTATATGTATAGATAAACACCATATGTCTCCCAGGGCCACGTTTGTCTGTGAATATTAACTCGAAGTAACACACGTGTATAATAGGTGAGCATTGCGATGTATTCGCTATGAAATGATCGTGAAAAGCAGCTTTTTTCTTGGAAACCCGAAACCGAGACACCATAATAAAAAGCAAGATTTCAACTCTTAAGAAGACAAACATGAGAAGTTTGTGAGATTCAGCGTTCTCATCTTCGGGAGCAAAGCGAAAGCGAAAGCGAAAATCGACCTGATTCATGTTCAACGTAGTTGAAGTACATTGTCGTGTTAGGCTAGGATAGGATGATAATGCCGTTCAAACACTGTCTTCGGGCTAATATTCAACTATGAGTTTAGGCTAGGTTTGATTCAGTCACACCTCGTCGGATTAGTCGAAGCTAGTCAAGAAATATGCGTCACCGGTTCACATCAATATTAGCCAAGAGTATTAGCTCAATCTGTATAGGAAATGCTTTATGGAATGTCTGGAGTCGGCGAATCCAGAAGAAAATTTATAAAAGTTTAAACGATCCATTAGAAAATTGAGCAACTAGAGTCTACGTTGTAACATTGAAGAAAAGATAAAATTATATTCTGGACTCTCTGTATAACTTCAGGTCACACTTTTCAAACGCAGCGCATAGGCTAGATTACTCTTGGACGTAGGTTTTGTCCGCAACTGTACAAAGAAATTTCCCAATGGACCCCCCACCCCCTGGTCATGCAACATTAATATAATTTCTTAGAGTACACATACTATCCCCTGTCAGATTCGCACAGCAAACAATGAATACTAAATTCTTTGTCTTCGGTCCCTCAGTGCGGCACAGCTCGGCTCGGCTTCTATTCCCATAATTTCGAAAAGTGCATCGTCGATCCGGTGGAATCAATCCGTATGATTTCTAGTTAGAACACGCAATTCTAACACATCAGCGCGGTTTGTCTGATTTTTTTCTTTATTGTCTCCGCAATACTTTTCTCCGTAAACTTGTTAATTAACTTAAATCGTATTTGGAATAGCAAATAACGAGAGCAAAAAGAAAATGCACATGACTCGAGTTTCGACCTCATGGGAAATAAAGCTGAGCTTGCGGGCATCATGGAGTTTCGTTATCCTGGATTTAAGAGTCGGAAAAAGCGCCTTTTTTTCGTTTCCACGATCCGTGAACCGTACCTTCTATTGTTCCCGTACATTCAGGTGAGCCACGAACTGGAAAGTCTAGTGAAGCTTTAAGTTTTGTCTTGAACTTTCAGCGCATCGCAGGTTACTCATCGAAAGTTCACTATCTGTAGGCAAACAATCGAACGATGTGTATCTCCGAGTAGAGTGCATTTTCTTGGCTTTTAGAGTTTATGGGAGTTTTGGGGGAACGTGATGAGATTTACATTTCATTATATTCGACGGAATGTAACTGGGGATCGCGTACAAAAGATAGAGTTTTTAGAAAAAAAACTAGTCTGAAAGTTGCAGCACTTTTGAAAAAAGGATTCGGCACTCCGAAATTCGAGGTAATCTTGAAAAAATGATGGGTAATATTAATTGAAATTAAAATTTTACTCGAAGATTTCCGTTCGGGGTTTGAGAACCCCTGGTTTTCCCGTCGGATCCCTGCATTATTGAACCGACACATCCTGATGGATCACATCTCGGTCAAAGTGTGAATTATTGTCCGTTTGGATCCGGGCCAGCATTGCCTGTCTGTATGAAGGAGAAAGGGAGTTTCTGGTCAACACGTTTCCAGCTCGATTTACCTGACTTATTAATATGCATTACGATGCGCGGTTGTTTTCCTCCATAATTACCGAATTACATTATTAAACCGTAATACCCCTCGCGTCTTAACCGTCGAGTTCCATCCGCAGCTAAAAAATATTCACGGGTATTCGAACATGTAAATAAAAATTCCGTTTTTTTTTTCCCCCGTAACTTTTTCATAGCTTTTTTGGTTCTCATATTTTTTTTTCTGTAACGAAAATCTTAAGTATTTTTCTTCACTTCAGATTTCGATCTCACGGTGTACGAGATGGTTAGTGATGTGGAGTTGATCGGAGCTTTACGTGTCTTTTGGATAAAGTATTATACACCCTACTACCTATATCCTGTTTGTGGTCCACGCGCTTGATTTACCACAGTATCGTTTTTGCAGGTGACATTTTTCTGGTATAGACCTTATACATCAGCTTAGAGGCCAAAGCGATAAGCGGCTTTTTCTCTTTTTTTTTCTTCCTTTTCACCGACGTTTTTATTACGAAATCGAACAAGCCAGGTTCATTTTATCCCAGGATGTATATCCCAGAAAAAAAAAAAAGAAAAGATTATCGCAAAACCATTAAGAAATCTTTACCGGAGCTTTTGTAAGGTCGAAAACAAAAACAAGTGTAAGATATATATACATTACTTTCGGATTGGATTCGGTATTTTTGCAATATTACAGAATTTAGTGCCTGCAGTGAAATCGAACCGCTAATTATAATGTTGTTGAAAATGTTACACGATTGGTTTAGAAGTTCGGTAACGAACAATTACTCACCCAATTTCATCGAACTATAGCGTGTTATATGATCGATAAATATGGGGCTATAAGCTCGCGCGAGAGTTACAATTGCCAGGATTCATAATCACAATAGAGGGATTAATTTAACGCTAAGCATTTCAAATAATGGAAAATTCCATCGCGCGAACATACCATCATGCGTTCCCATATATGATTCATATTCTCATGTACAGGACGTTTCGAAATAAATGCTGTCTACAAATTTCTATTCAGACTAACGTAAGAACTCATAGTGAAATTGGAATTTTCGTTTTTTTTTCCATAAGAACGCGTACGATTTCCAAAATGTCATAATGAAATATGAAAATACAAGTGGCAGAAATGCTCTTTTTTTTGTTATCGAGGGATGATAAATCTCATATCAGAATGGGCCGCCATATTTGAAGCGTCCTGTAGACGGTACGATGGATTCAGTCATGCCAAAAGTCTGGATTGTTCATTCGACGGTGGCTATACGCTATATAATTTTCGCGGTAGAGCTTATAATTCAATATCTACAGATATAATAACGAGCGTTGTTTCCATTGGTATAATAATTGATTTAACGCGTATCGAAATATCGTTAACAGCATAAATTTCGGTCGTCGCAGGGGCGGCGAAGTTTGTTTTATTCGCAGGCGCATGTGCGACTCGTTGTTTAAGGTACGATGAAATGATAAAATACAGTACAGAGTACACAGTAGCATCTCTATAGTCGGCCGGCCGCGCCGGCTAAAAGGGATGAAAAACACTTCCGGCCTGGAATGAGGTTCTCATGTTTGCTCCCGTGTTAAGCTGGGATTCACTTGTTCAACGGTCGCATAAACCTACACGCACGAGTTCTTTCACTTGTTGATCAAACGTTCGCTGTTTAGCCATGGATAAATTATTAATTCCTCCATTCTAATTTACACGCCAAATAAAATTACGTTTTACCCGACCTAATGGACACCCACCTACCTATCTACCTACCTACCTACCTACTTTCGCCCGCCAACCCTTTAGATAACGAAATTTATAACCCTTATATAATATTCGCTTGTAAATCATTGCGTAAATATTCAATAAAGTTTATACTCGCTACGCAATCTGTTTTCCGCGTTGAACAAAGGCAAAAAGGTTTTTCTTTACTTGTTGTAAAACTTGTTTCATGAATTTCGAGATTGTGATGGAGTTTGAAAAATAACACGGCATGGGAATATGTATGGAAACAAAAAAGGAGAGGAACAAAAAGAAGGGTTGCAAGCCCGCAGACAAGGGAGTTTTATAGTTCCGAAGAGATGGGAAGTTGGGAATACAGTTTTGTGAAATAGACGAACGAGACTCTCTCAGGACTGAGGACTAAAATACACCCTTTCGTGTGTTAGAGGTTATGGTAGGTCAGAGTTTTTATTCTTCTTCCAAATGTACTACATCGTAAAAGTTGATCTGGAACTAACGATATTGGAAAAGTTAAACTTCCAATATAGAACACTCGTACCACATGCACCTCTCAACTTTTTTTTCCCTAAGATTTGGTAGGCTATGACCTCAAATAAAGAAATAACCGATAAAACGACTATTGGTATAATATATATATTTGGAAATATTTGAAAACGTCAAACAACGAATACAAAATTACCTCTACACGCTCTACAAAAATCATTCAATTATTTAGGGATATTTACCTGGATATTAATACCGAATTAATCTTGAGCTGGTACGAACAATTTTTACCCACGCATAAAGAAAATACATATGCGAAGTTCAACCGTACAAAAATGGCAGAGTAAACAAGTCGACGTATGTATCAAAACTAAATCTCTTCTGGTTCTGTCCTCCCTTTTTCATGATTGATACATCGTATGTACCCAAAAATTTTTTTGACATGTATTCCGATTCCTCAGGACTACCTGGAAATATATAATATTTACACACGTAACGTTTTCCCGACATTTTCAACCCCCGCAACCGGTTGCGTTTGGTTTACGCGATCGATGCGAAAGCCTTTCCGTTGACTGCTTACTAAGATTAGTACAATCTGCTGTGTGGCTACTTATTTTTTATGTCTTTTAATATTTTCGCATTTTAGGGGTACCCCTAATGGATGATATATTTTTGGTACTATTCGCTACCCGAGTTCCAACTGAATTAATGCGGTTTCATTGATTGTTACACACCTGCAGGACTCGACTCTGACTGACAATCGATAATTGAATTGCGAGTTCAGAATTTCTAAAGCTGACTCTATGGGGGTCTAACTCGTGGAGTCTATAAGTGATTTCTACTAAGATGCAGCTCGGCTTTCACGTTAGAATGAATTTGAGAAAATAAAAAGAATCGAAGAGAAGAATCAAACTATATTTACCGATATGGTGATTTGTATACCTTACACGATACATGCGTGTTCAAAATGTGTCGTGTCCTACGGAATGACTTACTTATACGTAAGAAACACGATAAAGCACTTATCCAAGTTGTAATCGTGCGACAAAAAACCTTTCGCTTTACATTAGGTTCAAACTTGTACCGAGACAAAAAAAGGTACCTAGAAAAATGAACAAATAACGCTGTACAGATTTCTATGTAAATTATCTAGTGAACTAACTAATTAATTTTTCCCCGTATGTCTTCCTTCTTTTCAAATTTTTTCTAAGTACGTACATCACCGTAATTTGTTTCGCATCACACTTCACGCTGTCTATATGAAGGATATTTTATTTGATTTTAGGCAAAGAAGTGTCAATTTTCGGATAATCGCTCATCACGGATTTTTTTTTGTTGTTGTTTTTTTGGTTGTTTATTACACCATGGAAACTGTATTAGTATGGTATATGTTATGACCACATGTATACCACGTTGGTTTTGCCGCTCGCAACGTGACATGGAAGATTAATGCCTCTGTATATGCTGCCAAATATGAAGGGGTCAGATTTACCCTGATGGCAATTTTTTGAACCACGACCAACCAACCATGATGGCAAAAAAAAAAAACCCCTCTTCTTTTTTGTTTTCTTCTTATTTTCGCCCTCATAATACAGCTGGATTACATAGGAGGTATGGCGAAGGTAGGAAAAAGTGATTAAGTGAAACGTAGAAAAAAAGATGAAAAAAGAAAAAACTACAGAGCTACGGACGTCTGTCGCGTTATGGTCATCGCAGCGTGAGAACATCGCCGTACTAATTTTTCACTAATATATGGGTAGCCACACATATAGTTTGTCACAATTATGTACAAACAATGTACGCAGCAGATCGTAGTATACATACCTATATGGTGTACTATAATGTCCTTGAATTATGACGCGTGTATAATTTTCTGCTGCATGAGGCGTGCAGCATCGTGTTACGCGATTAGTTCCAATTCGTTGAATTTTTGCTAGGGGAGGAAAATCGATTTGAATTTATCGTTTTTGAGTAATTATAAAAAGTGTCTTATATCTCGTACGATGTAGTTTGATGAGGACTCTTGATTACTTACTCGATTTCCGATAACGGTGTCTGACGTCATGCTATATGAGAGGTGTAGCTGCGAAGGTCGGGATCTCGAAATTGCAGGGACGACTCCAATTAAGAATATGCAAATTTCGAAGGAGAGCAAATGAAATGATGCTAATGGAGGCTACTTCCATTGTCGTACAACTACGTATATCACCTACCATTTGACCCTTGGAGAGAATATCCTTGCAAGGTCTCCAAATGTCAGAACGTGGTTCGAAAAATTGCCCGATCTGCTGCAGGTTGCTCTGGGGGATATAAAACACGATTTTTTCGCACAGTTTTTCAAAGCAAAAACATCGGCAGAAACACATTCAATTAATGCGAAATTGATTTTAGGAATGAAGGAAAATTAAATTCTTTCTTTATTTCCAAGAAGAGAAGAAAAAAACAATCGAATGAAAATCTATTTCGATAGAAAACGATACGTAGCCAAGATGGCGTTTTGGGAAGATACCTTTTTTATACCTTTCTGAATTTCATCCGCATTCTCTGATTTTTGTATCTTTCGCGATAATGAAATCTACCCCATTTCACACCACAGCAAACGTATAGGGCATGGCTGTTCGCAAACCGCGGAAAAAACTGATCATTAAAAAAAATACGAGAAGTTTTATTTCACTCGAAGGATCAGAGAAAGAAAGCAGAAATTTCCGCTCCGAGCGCTTGAAATATAGATCATTTTATTTTCAAAGAACCTTCTTGAAAAAGCATCGGTGCCTTGCCCCTTTACGTTAAAAAAAGAAAAATAAAAAATATAATTCCACTACGACCAAACAAATGCTCTGGAGATTAATTAAATCTCGCATCGGGGTAGACAGGAAGAACAAGCGTATTAAATTGATATTTTCTTATCAATCTCATGCGGGAAATTCCAAAATTTTATCTCATTTTCATATCAAGCAACGTCAGGTTTCCGTTGATTTCTTTATCCCACAATTCTTTCGAACTATTTTCGCGACTAATTTAGGGTTCTTCCCGTGGAGGGTTAACCAGAATAAAAAAATGAAAAAATAAAAGAAAGAAAGAAGAAGGATGAATTTTAATAATTAACCAGAATAATGCGTGGTATATATACCTATACAGTGTAGCAACTGACTCGATTACACTTCATTTTTGTGTAGAAAACACGACTACGCGAGAGAGCGGCCGAAGATATTTGCATTCATCAAAATTCTACTAGAACGTGATGTGAATTAATTCATTAACCTTCCCGCAACCACGATAATTAGAGTGCCCAGGGAAAATTGTGTATAGGGGGTAAGTTTTGAAATCTTCGTACCTACAACACATATACATATATGTATACACGTATACTTATATACACTACGTGTCGTGACATTTTCTAGATTCGAAACGATGGCAAAGGTCGAGTTGAGATGATTTTTTTCTCGTTTTTTTTTCCCAAAGAATATTTTCTGAAAAAACGTCTTCGATGGAACGTATTCGTCTGTCACTATATACGGACGATGAGTATAAAGTTTGGAAGCGATACGAACATAAAACCCAGTACTGGAATTCCGATGTATAAGAAAAAGTTTTAACTAGTGTACCACGTGATGATGCGAGAAGAATTCGAATCGACAGTATCTTCTCCCCACACATACTTAGTTTTAGGGGGATGAAAAAAATAAAAAAAAAAATTTCAACTTCTTCTCTCACGTTATCACCCTTACGTCATATCGCATGCGCCCCTTGTATATATATGAAGGGTAGAAGTGTATAAAATTTTATTACAATAATACCCCCGGCGTTGTGCCGTGCTGCAAGAGATCCCTTAGAGAAATGAAGTTTTGAAACAAAAATTTCCAACAGCTTTTTAGAAAACGAGCTATAAAAAGTCAAAAGCTCAGCCATTATTCTTCTCTTCTTTTTTTTATCTACACACAAAACGTCCTTGAATAAAAACAAAAACATAATAAAAAAATTTCAGGGCAAAGGTCAACCTCAACGAAAATTTAATCCGATTTAATGTCGTTTTAGCATTTTTTATTTTATCTTATCATTTCTTTATTTCTTACATTTAAATTTGGAGAAAAATCATCGAATGACGAAGTGAAAAAAACCAGCTGATTGTATTTTTTGTTAAATGAAGCCAAATTGAGTTGAATTAAGCTAGGCATTTTCACCATCAATGTTTACAGGTATACACGATTGTATCACCTCATCTAGCTGTTTTTCTAGCCTGAACTATTGGGGCTGATCCGGAAACAGGTTTTTTCCAATTCCTAGAGTAATAAGCTGTACGGGACAGGTGGCAGTGATGTATTAACCGGGGTCAATCGAGCGAGCGAACAACCCAAAGTACTTTTTCCGGTTTCTATTACTGCAGGAGGCAATTTCACGAAGGTATACATATATATACGTGTACTGAAATTGGTTACGTTTTTGAAGAAAATTTTTGAATTGCTTTTTTTCCAATCAATTTTATTTCGTTCGAGGGTAATATGAACGATATATTTTTTTGGTTACCACATATCGTTCTTATAACGCAAGTACGGCCGAGGAAGGAGAAAGGGTGAAAAAAGGGAAAACGGAAAAAAAGAAGGGAGTTAAAGGATCCTCTGTGTTTTCCAGCTACGTTATGAACCCATAGATGTATAATACCTGTATATATATACGCATAAGTTAATGGGGGCACGCGACCCGACTTATCAAAGACTGACGATATGGCGAGCTCTGGAACCGTATACCAAGAGCTTCGGTTTACTTCCAACTATAATATAAGAGAAGTTCTCAGATCCTAACGCCATCTACGCGCTCCTATTTCAGTTTTATTTTCTTTCTTTCGATTCGTGAGCCAAGTATTAATGCGGATTCCCCTCTTTGCGTCCCCATATTCCGACCGCTTTGATGGTACAGAGAAGTTAGACCAACTTACCGAGATCGTACACCATCTTTCGTTTTTTAAACTATACATCTTGTGAAATTTTTTTTCTTTTTCTGCGAGTTTGATTTTCTGCGGCGATGCTGACGATATATTATACCCGAGATTTAAGCTGTGTTTTAATAACTCTGCTATGCCCTCGGCTTTTTTCCCACTTTACCAGAACACGCGGATAAAAAGAACGAAGGAAGAAAAAAAGAGGGGGAAGAAAAGAAGAGAAAAGCAAAATTGGTAAACCTAATATCGAAGCACTTTCGATATACTCTGGCAATAAAGTAAGTTTGTTGAGGGCTTTGTACGCATAAGGTACCATGCCTATTACGCTCATTTTCTAAAAGGTTTCCCAAGAAGATCGTTCGTGCAGGGAGGAAAACACAGCGAAGCGATATAGAGTATGGTATACGCGTGATGCGTGTAAAGATACGTTCATGTAGATCTTAACTGAAATTTATTCAGGTTTTCACTTACTACCAGTCAGCGTGCGCTAAGAGCGCGTTGAGCTTTAAAGAGGTGCTCAAGGCTGGGCTAAAGGCTCAAAACTAAGCTATGTTCAGGGATCGAGTCATCTCATTTTGATCTCGAAAGACGCCATCATCAGCTTCTAGCGTGCTTCTTCGTTAGCCAAGCCGCCAAGGTTCATTAATGTTCTTAAACTTCGTCGTTTGAAAATTGCCGCATCTTCCCTCCCTTCCAACGCATCGCATCGCATCTCCACCCCCACCCCGCCTACCCAACCACCTCTCGAGTTATTAAGTTCAAAATTAGAGAAGTGTTCATCGTTAGCGCTTTACCAATTATAATATAATATACTTGTACGAATATATACATACCGTACATTATATATACCTGAAGTAAATTTAAACACCTCACCCAACGAATTTATAAATATGTTTTCCTAATATTAAACATTAATACTCTTCAAATATATCGTGAATTCGTTTCCAAAATTCTTAACAAAATATTCATGGTTATCAGTATAGGTATTATATTTTAACTATAATATGGTATAATAACATGTAATTCACTTAGCCGGTCTAGACGCGTGCAGATATAAATTCGGAGTGAAAAAAAAAATGAAAGAAATAAAAATAAAATAAAATACCCGCAAAAGCATTGTATGGGGTGCAAAAAATTTGATGTAATATAGACATCGGAATTTCCATAAAAGCAAACCAAGAAAATGATTTTCCATTCGAAATTTGAAGTACGCTTAATTTATTGCTCGATGAATGCGGTTGGAAATGAAAAATGGGTAGGAAAAATGAAGTGGATTTGTGAAGAGATAAACTCAGCCTTTTCGAGTTCGATAATTTCGGAACGGGGGAGAAAAGTAGAAAAAAGATAGACACAAAAATAGATTGCAAATAGAGGGCGATAAATAATTTGAATACATCGGAATACCGGCATTAGCAGTTGGCGTTTTTACCACGTTTACGAAGATAACGCGAAGAAGAAGGGGTGGAAAGAGTCAGGGGGATTGACAAAGCTTCTTTCATGAACACGCGCAGCAGACGACGCGCCGGCAAAATTACGAGGGTCGTAAAAAGTTTTCTCCAGTACAACGTGGGCGGGCTGGTTTGGCTGTACATTTAATCGGGTCTTCTATTATCAAGAAGAAGATATGAGGAGGAAGAGAAGAAGCGCAGAAGGGGTGGTGCCGTTATGAAGTTTCTATTGCAAGAAAAAAAAAAAAAAAATAAAAATAGAAGGAAAAAAGAGGAAAAGTAAAAGGGGATGAAGTGAAATCGAAGATGCTATATATACTTTTATTTCCCCATCATAAGCTGTACTATAATATTTGGATCGAAAACCGCGTTAAACTCGTGTGAGTAATTTCCCACAGCATCGAAAACATGCAGGAGCCGAAAGCGCGTTGAATATATCGAAAGCGATAAAATTTGTTTTGAAAGACCTCGCGATCGAGATATAAAAAGCAAAAGAAAAAAAAAAGCAGAGCACGGATGATACGTGCCGATTTAAAATTACACCGAGAAAGGTACACCGGATGGTGTCTTTTTTCTAACCACACGGAAGGTTTACTTTTCAAATTAGTAACACGATGTAGAAATTTAGGAATAAAAGAAAAGAAAAATAAGTAAATCTATACCGGTACCTACGGATAATGTATATTTCATAACGAAGGAAGGGCGTAGATGGAAAAATGAAAAATGAAACTTCAGACGCCTGTGGGGACCGTAAGATATTATATCGATTATTGTGAGGAATAATTTTAGCATCGTTATGTTCGGATATGTAACCTGTAACTGACAACGAGTAACGTTGGATTAAATCGCTAATTGTAAGTGATTTTTCTGGATTTTTTTTTATTATTCATTTTTTTTTTTTTTTGGTTTCTCTGTCGGTTTGTTTGGGAAAATCCCAACTTAGAATTGAACCCTACTGGTTGGGTTTGTAGATTTTCTCTCGACGATACGATTCAGTCAAGCTATAGGTAGAAGAGCTGTTCTCTTCAAGCTGGCTTAACTGTCGTTCGCAAAAAGTTGGGCAGCTTTTTGTTGACTTAGCCTGTCACTCAGTGCCAACATCTATAGAAAGTTACACATTATACTCTTGGTTACCAGAGAACCTTGATAATATATATATATCGTATATAATATTATGTAACGGTTATTTTGTTGACTGTTGTGAATTTTTTGGTTTTTTTTTTCAAATTCGTATATGAAAAATGTTCCCCGATTTTACGTGGCGATGCGCATTCCCTTCGCTCTTTTGATGTTGTAATTTGGAAATATGAATTTTTCGAATCGATAAATCACCGCGTAGAAATCGCAACGGAAAAATAAAATAACTCGAATTTCGATCAGCGAAATATCACTTTTGGAATCAATGATTCAATCTTGGTCCCTATAATTTGGACGATATCGGGCTCGACCGATGATTTCCGATCCGGTCCATTTCTGATTCGCAGAAATTAGAGTTGTGTAAATTGTGCAAATGTGGAACTGATCCTAAATAATTTCCATGAATATTAAAGTAACCTGCGGAATAGGATAGAAAGACGAAAATTTGAATTTTCAGGAATCCGCACATAAAACAATGTAAATGTAAAAAATCTCTTTCTTACAAATTGAAAAGTTACGGGAAAGGAGCGGTGTAAAAATCACGATTACGTAAAGTTGTTGAAAAATGCATAAGGTAATTTTTTTTTCCCAGATACAAGAACAAACGCGGAGTTGTACCCCGATTTTCTGATAAGAAATTATAGGGATTTGAATAATGTTTATTTTCATAGATATTATAATATTATACGAACACACCCGAACGTCGTAATAATTTTTGACATGCAGCGTAGTAAAAAAAAAATTTCATATTAAAAAAAAGAAAAAAAAATGCAAGACAAGCAGGGGTGCAAATATTTTCAGAAGCGGGAATTTATTCAAAAGTGGAATACCAATTTTTCTATCTTATGGACTATCTGCAGTGCCTGCAAGGTAATTGAGCAGAAGTTCAGCTTCTTCAGAAGTTCGCTACAGGGTGTTAAGAAATGAAAAGTTTTTCATAAACATTGAAAGAAAAAAAAAATAGAAAGGGATCGTCTTCGGAATGTTTATATCCGAAACGAGTCTCCATGTGATATTTGAATTTGAAAATATTAAAAAGTAAATGTCTGTGGACAAAAAAAGTAGATAAATTATTTTTACCTGCATTGATAAAATGATAATTTGTGAAACAACCTGTATGTAAATCCAAAGCTGAGCTGCAGTTTCCAAAGGTGAATAATATCGGGCAATGTAAATAGTGCGACTATACATGCCATAACATTTCTAGTTACATACTGCAGTTCACTGCACTTTGCATTCTCTGCACTTCTCGAATTTAACTACAGCTCCAGGCCACATGAAATCCCATAGCGTATGTATTGAGTACTCTGCAGAGAATGCGAAAATGGTAATTGATTCAACTATATCAATTCAAACCTGGGCAGAATATCCACGAGAAAATAGTTTCTCAACCGGGTAAAAATATGTGTTTGACTTGTACACGTGAAGGAGAAAAAAAAAAGAAAAAAAAGAAATCGATTGCCGACCCAAAGAGTTGTATATGGTCGTGGCAAATTGTGAATTATTTATCGATAACCCAATAAACGTATAAATAATAAAAAAAACGACGTTTTATTTATTAAATCAGAAAATTATTGTACACAATTGAAAACGTATTTCAGAGCTATAGTTGATTCTCGTAGTAGAATTTACAATTTGAACAGTTCGCTTGTATTTTGTTTGCAATTCGCTCAAGCGCCTCGGGAATTTCTGCTACCGTTCGCGATCGCTACTTCGATCTGAATTGTCCCCCGCATTATATTATGTCACTTGCTACCTGAAAAGAAACCCGAGAATTTCCGATGTTTCGATAAAATAAAAATTCTTCCAACAACCCTTATTCTTCGTGCGATTGAATAACGCTGCATTTCAGTCTCTCTTGACTTTTTTTTTTATTTGATCAACTAACAATAAGCGGTTTTGTTTCTACCAATATTCGTGCATATTTTTATTTCTGATTGGTGGTTGGAAATCGGATTAATTTGTTTCATCCGTTGACCGGTTCAAAATTTGAAAAATACAGGGTTCTAAAATTACAGAGTTTTCATCTCTTTGGCCCGTGGAAAGCGGTGACTGGCTTCTTTTCATCGTTTATTAAAAATTATTCCGTTTCTTTTTTTGCTTCATAAAAAATGGCTGTTCCGACAATGGCGCGATAGTCAGATTTTTATGTACCTATGCATCCATGGAAAACGCCTGCGAGGATAAGTTCGGGGGAAAAAGAGTAAAAAGAGACAACAACAAAAAAAAATATACATTCTCTGTAGAATTCGACTAACATGATTGATCGGGAATTTTTTATTCGGGATTTCATCCGAGGGCAAATAACTTGACTCGCCTACTAAAAAAGATGTCAACGACGTTTACCGACAATAAGTACAATTCACGATCGTTCTCAACGAGTCCTATTTGACTGAATAAAACATGACGCCGTGCGAGGCGTCAGATTCAAACGGCTCAAAAGATAATTCAAATTAATTCGTTTCGATGTTATCGTTACTTTTTTGAATAAAAAGAAAAAAAAAATAACTATCAACTGTTCTCGGACAAAACTATAAAATTTATACAATTTTTATAACACGCAACAAATAAGTGTACAAATGATGCAAGAATAATAGTATAAGATGGATGATGAATGAATGGAAAAAACTTTCAACAATGCATTAATTTTTCTAATTCAAATTTTGATCTTTTAACTTTGGAACTTGCTGTACTTTGTTGGCTTTCAGAATTCAGATTTTCAGCAACTCCGGTAAAAAGCGTATTTTGTTGGATTCCCATTTTAGTTTCATTCCGCGTTCCTTTCCTTGCAGTTTTTATTACTTCATCCCTTTTACCCTGTATACATGTATGTATAATACGAGATGTCATATACATACGTAACATGTCACTGTAGGAATAATTCCCGTATGTATTCGCGTTACATATGAGGGTCACCAGCGGTATCGTAACCCACAAAGGGAAGGGGGGTTGGAAACGTGTCGCTATATACATACACATAGAAATCAAGTACATATTTATATAATATACATGCATGTATACAACGAGCTTGAAAATTAGAGAAAATTTTTAAAGTTTCATGTAGACAAACGGGAGTAACGAACCACTGCGGTAACTTTGAAGTGATCCATAATATGTGAGTTTCTAACGCACGTGACATTTGTATATAAATACATAAATGCATGTACATATATGTATATGTGTACAGTGTAACATATGAAACGGGTTGAAATCTATATTGTTGTTGTTGTTATTATTATAATCATCATCATGATAGCGTGGTTGTTTTTATGCTATATGTATAGATCTACGTACGTACCTATGATAATATATTGTACCAGCATCTATTCAACATGACGTATAACTTTCTGACGACTAATTAATTAACAAAATGTATGACACAATTCTCGATATACCTATTACTAACCTTGAAATATATTTCGATGATTGAATGCGACCATAGATATGGGGTATTCCACGCGAAACCGACAAGCCCGTGATCTTTGACCTCTTCGATTTGACTCATTATTTTTTCCTACGTAATACGACCCAGAAAAACTCACAAGTATCGCGTAAATTTTCGATTCTACTCTTGGTTTCAAGAATACAGAATTTTTAAATTTTCACTTTTTCTTTTTCAGCAATATTTCACCAACCGTTAGCTCGAAAATTATTAAATACCGGCTAATTCATTACGGAAGACGGTGAGATATTTTTTTCAACACATGCATGAAATCAGCCCTTTTTCTGGCATGTAAAGTGGATGGGAAATTGCTCATTTCTCGCGTGGACTTCGTTACCCCCCTAGGGAGATAATATTACCTCCCAGGAAAACCAGGAAAAGGATATTACCTCCCTATGAAGGGAAAATCCTTTTCCGCACTAGTGAGGGAAGTAAAACGTTACTTTCTACCCTAGTGACGAAAGTAAAGTAAAGCATTTTTTCACTTTCCACACTAGTGACGAAAGTAAAATTTTACTTTCCACACTAGTGACGAAAGTGAAACTTTACTTTCCACACTAGTGACGAAAGTGGAAAAATGCACTTTTTCACTTTCCACACTAGTGACGAAAGTGAAATTTTACTTTCCACACTAGTGACGAAAGTGAAATTTTACTTTTCACACTAGTGACGAAAGTGAAAAAATGCTTTACTTTACTTTCGTCACTAGTGTGCAAAAGTATCTTCCCTCAGTAGTGCGGAAAAGGATTTTCCCTACCTAGGGAGGTAATATCCTTTTCCGCCCAGGGAGGTAAAATCCATTTTCGCCCCAGGGAGGAAATATTATCTCCCTAGGGAGGTAATGAAGTCCGCGCGAGAAATGAGCAATTTCCCATCCACTTTACATGCGAGAAAAAGGGTCGATTTCATGCACGTGTTGAGAAAAATATCTCACCGTCTTCCGAAATGAATTAGCCGGTATTCATATATGATATTTATTCTCCGCGTCGAAATGTGAAAAAAAATTCAAAGTTTTTAAAACATGGTCATTGTTTTTCCATTACCCTTTCCCTTGTTTACTCGACATTTCTTTTGGCCAAGTTTCGGCGGATCCTGATCTTCAAATGACTGTTGACTGTAACTTCTGAACTAATCGTCAAACCATCTTCGTTTTGGTCTCAAAATTCTTGTCTATTCTCAAGGTATTTTTGTGATTTTTTCAAAACAATCGAGAGCGGCCTTTTTGTGGAAAAACGGATTTTTGACGTTTATTCGCATAAAAAACGGGTTCGGGATGACTGAAAAATTCCAAAAAAATTGCCCTCAAAAAAGCCATTCAATTATCAATAAATTTTGTTTCATACTTTCTGACTATAGGACCGATAATTTTCGAGCTAACGGTTGGTGAAATATTGCTGAAGAAGAAAAAGCGAAAATTTCAAAATTCTGTATTCTTGAAACCAAGAGTAGAATCGAAAGAGTACGAGATACGTGTAAGTTTTTTTCAGTCGTATTACGTAGGAAAAAATAATGAGTCAAATCGAAGAGGTCAAAGTTCACGGGCTTGTCGGTTTCGCGTGGAATACCCCATATACTGATGCACCATTTTTTTAATTTGCTAACGGCTGTGTATGAATTCAAATTTATAGTTATGATATAATTGCGGTACGATATATTGATCGGTTATTTTGATATGAGGTGTATATTGTGTACGACGTATTTAAGAGGAAAATAAAACAAAAGAAAAGACTTATCTATACCGTGATTGATTTTCTCTACGTTTTAATTAAGAAAGAGCGGATACGTAGTTTGATATCCTTGGGGATATTTCTATCTCGCGTTTATACATAATATTAAGATAAAGCGAGGCAAGATCGTTTATATATCAGGTGTTGAAATAGTAGAATTAGTAATAGTATACCTCTTGTTTCGCAAAGCCCTCGGGGCTTTCTATTAGTAAGGTATACGTGTGTAAGGGTGGTTTGCGAATATGGAACGTTTGAAGGGTTCTGAAATACATATACGCAGGTACCTTTTGCGCGACGCCAACAGCCTTCTACAATTTATATACCATTCCTAGAGGCGTTGTAGATACGTCGGATACATACGAGGTCAAAGTTCAAACTCCTCTTCCATCCCTCGCGCGAAAATTCTCTCTTTCCGCCATAGACCGCCAGAGCTTTCCGCCATCCCTATCAGAAAAAAAAAAGAAAAAAAAAAATCAGCCTTTCTTTTCCGTTTTTGTCGGACCGTTAGAATTCGCATTATTTATACAAGGACATTGATTATTTATTTTCAAAATATTATCATTTCTACCGAATTAGGTGCTTCATTTTTCACATCGTTCATTTATAACGAATAAATTCGAGAAAGAATTCACGAGTTGTGGAAGTTGTTCTGTGTTTTTTCTTCCTTTTTTTTGCCGGGTGCTCGAATATATGGCCGATAAAAGTATCCGTACCTCGCGAACGTATAGGTACCCAGCTAGAATCGCGGTGTGTATAACATAATATATAGTTATAGAGGAAAAAGTGTAGAGCTTAATTCGCTTAAAAGTTCGGACAAGTTAAACGAGACAATTATTCTGCTCATTCACCTGGTAAAAGTACTATAACTTTCAAGGAAGTTCTAGTTTATGTATACGTATATGTCGTATATATAATATTATTATGTATATACATGTGGATGCGGAACTTAAGTACATTTACTCCGATGCGAGAGTCGTTTACTGATTTTAATTAGATAAAATTAATAGAGATGGTTCATTAATTTATTATATACACCTTTATACGGATAAAATATATGTACGTACACAAGCGACTTGTTACCGCTAACTTGAAAACAATTTTTATTTTTATTTATTTATACTTTTTTTACTCTCGATCGTGAGTATAAACTCGTTCTGAAAATATTTTCAAACATGTGTTGAAAATATTTGTTTTTTGTGGTTGGCGACGGAAGAGTAAATTTTTTAATTTGTTGAAACTATAAGCAAGTATACATATGGTATAAGTACTTCGTAAAATTGTATACGAAAGAATATTTGGATAATTTTTAATAGCTCAAAATGGCGCCTCTTGCTCTCCGTTTTAAACACTTCATTGTATATAATCGAATTTTATGAACGTAGGATATGATAACAGGCATTAATTTCCAGACTTTTTTTTCTAGAAAATACGTACGTCTACATTATCTGAAGCGAACGATAATTGCATTACATTCAAAATTCTATCCAGTTTGTACGATGTAGCCCCCTGAAAATTTATTAGATTATAAATTAACCGATAAATTGAGGTTAGGACGTATGGACAGTATTACAAGTACAGGTATACTAGCAACTATAATACGTCGTGATTAGTTTCTCGCTAATGACCATTCAGATGAAAACTCCATTGGCGTGAGAGCTGTTTCAATTGATTTTTATCGTTAGTCATTTTTTTTTATACTGTACATAATAAAAACACACATTTTCAAAAAATGGCGCAGTTGTACATAACCTATAATGTACAGGTTAAATTGTTCTGCAGCGCTAGAATCTTGCCGTGTTACTACGATAATCTGTACTGCAATCCGATTTCTTGAACAAATTACCAAACAACTTGTTATTACGTATATTATACTGTAGCGAATAGAAAATTAGCTCGCGACATGCAGCGAATTCCAAAATCTATTTAACGAACGTGTAATTTCCGTTAATATATATATGTATATTATATGTGAGTTTCTATCGCTCTATTTCTAAGAAACTTTGCGCATTAAATGACCTGCACTTTTATGATATGCGTGTACTGCAGTTTTACTTCCGAGTAAAACTTTCGATTTTGCATCCTTGATTTTTTATATCGTAACATCGACGTTTGAGGAATCAAAAATTAGCGTAATTCTCGAGTCGTGTTGGATAGAGAAAAAAGAGCGAACTATCACATCAAAAATATTTTTATGACAAACCTGGGTGGCTTTTCCGTACACGAAAATATTCGCTTGTTCAAGTGGTAATTGAACACCCTATACACGGTTCAAAAGATTCGACGGCAAAAAAGATTTTTTTAAAGTAATCAGCGAAAAAGTACTTAAAAATAATGAATACGTCGTTACTGCGTCTTCCAAGAAAACGGGAAAGAATAAAATAAATGAATAAAAAACATTAAAAAATACGCTTAGCTGCAGCTGATTAAGTTTCGTACAAAAGGGCAACGTCGATTTTGGTGAAATATTTAAAGTGAAAATTATAATGATAATAATAGATAAATTAATGATATAGATCCCTGGAAAATTTCAATTTCTTTTTCAGCTTCCAAGACTTGTTAGGTATCCAGAAAAGTACAGCTTTTTTCTCCTGATGAAATTTGAGGACAACTGACATTTATTTGATCCTTCAAAAGCGATTAATCAGCTTCAAGATGGATTCGATGGAAAAAAAAAAGTAATAAATCATCAGATTTTATGGACTCGACCCTGGTGTATACATCGTTTTGGTTTTCTACTCAATTTTTCTTTTCGCCACAACGTTAATAAAGCACAAAAAATTCAAGGCACGTGTTTTTCCACGAAACTTGAAATTCTTCGAACTTAAAATTGCTAACATCTCTTTTATGGTAATTGCTGAATGAGTTTTTTCTTTGCCTTTTTTTTCTCTGTTTTTCGTTGAGCTTTTTAGCCCAGTGATGGGTATCTTACCTCCAAGGTCCTGCATGGCATCCGTCTTAAGTCTCCCGAAGCTCTCCATTTAATGGTCGTATAAAAAGACGATCGTAAAGTTCGGTTGTTTAGAAAGAGTTGTAAAAGAATAATTAAAACTCATGGAAGCTGAAGGTTGTTAGGAACGCGCGTCGGAAGAGGAAACTAAAAATGAGACAAGATCAAATCGGTTCATTCCACCGACTCATCGCATGGCTTATATACTGCGAGCTAATCTAATCGTTCATCAAGCCAAAATGTTGTTTCTTGGCAAGCCATAATTGAAAACAGCTAAGCCATTACTGAGGTTTTTCCCTTTCGCCCCTTCGCAAAGGTCCATGCAGGCTGGGGTAGAGGAAGGTTTAAGGTTATCTCGAAACCAGCTCACGCTGAGGTTACTACGCAGAGTTACTTTGCCTTCTTTTTTGTTCTCCTCTTTTTAAGGATTATCAAAGTTTAAAGGTAACGGACTTATCACTATGTAATTTCGCTTTCTTATTTAGGTTGATATACAAAATTCGTATAACTTCCGATCCACTACCGCAGAGCTCCTAAAAGATTTCAAATTCGCTTCCGGGTACGGTGGTGAGAATTTACAATGTGAGGTATATCAAAAGGTGGAAGACTCTCAGGTGAGGGTTGGCCGCGCCGATTGCTTCCGATCGATGGAAGACCCTAGAGGAACGGCGCTGAGTTCAGTTGGGGATACCTACGGTGACCACCTGCTGCATGCCATAACTTTTCATATTTTATCCAAGCTTGGCTGCAATTTGTTGTCTTTATAGTGCGATGAGATGAAAAAAAAACTTCATTTTTGGACACTCCTGATGGCAGGCTACTCACGGCGATATTTATGTACGCTGCTATAATGTGAAGCTTGGAAATTTTTCAAAATTTTCATAATCGATACAATTTATTGTATTCCGGATGTTGGATGTTGTATTCGAGTACCGCGACTCCAAAAAACTTAACAATTCAAGAATTTCGTTTTGAGATTAAATTTTATGAAAACTACTGAGTAAAGTTTTTTTTTTTTTATACCAGAACCGGTAAGCGTACATCGAAAATTCAGGATGTGTAGACCGTGTGTTTCTGAAACTGGGTCAAGATTGATGACAAATACACAGGGTGTCCTATTTTGAAAAATATGCTCAAATAAATCGAAAACGCTCATCGTAGAGCTTGTTTCCATTTTGATTTTTTGCGCAGACTGACGTGTATTGCCACTCTCTCCACGAGAAAACTTCGGCTAACGTTTTGGGCCTGTTCGAAGATAGAAAACATACAACGACACAAAACTGACTTATTTTTTAACGAGAAATAAAAAAATGCGATCAAAAATAGAGGTTTAATTTGAAAAACAGAAGTTGAGCCTCAATTGGCTCAACAGAGGCCCCAGATTCAGAAACTGATATGCTCATCTGATGTCCTCTTTCGTTTGCAACATTTGTCCGAAACATTTTTCAATTTAATGCTTAGTTTCCGGTGTATTTGAGCATATTTTTTAAAATAGGACATCCTGTATAAGTTGAAATTGAAGTTTGAGAAGTTTCCATTGGGAATTTCATGAATTTGAGATGGATATTCTTGTATATGCATACCCTCATCATTTTAATATCGCTCTTCTGACCTTGGAAAAGAAGATTGCTAGCGTCTCGCAGTAAACGATTATAAATGGTTCAGATTGTAAATAAAAAATCAGTAGTATAAGGAAGACGATCGATTTAAGATGGTGAAACATAACCTTGGAAGGGGTTTATAATTACAAATCACGTCGTGTATGAAGAAAGAACGGATTTACTTCTTAATGTAGACAGCTGACAGCTGCCTACCAACTTTGTATAAAATCGTGCTGCACTGTGCGACTCAATTTATTGATCTGACAATGAATTTGAATTTGAAATTGGATATTCATTTGGTGACTTTTGGTATTTATCTGAAACTAAATACGGAGTTTTTATACCGAACGCCTTTTAGAAGTAAAAATATCGAATTTCGAATTTTTTTGAGTGCTTTCTGTGCTATTCGAAAAAAATTTCAGCACATGGCAGCATAAGTTCGTCATTTTCTGATTATGCCCTATTTTTCGGAAAAAGCAAATTCATTTCCACATCGGCCATTTTTTTTATGTTTTCATTCAAATCAAAAGATAGAATTGATTTTTTTTCATGTCCATGCCACTTCAACTGCAAGAAGCACTTGTAGAATTCCATGTAGAGAAAAAGAAGAATTGCGTAGCAAATATAAAAATTGCAAGCTTCCGCATGGAGTAAAATCGCTCGTCCGTATAACGTCGTAGGAATTTCGCAGTTGCAAAATCGTTTCCAAACTCCTTCACGTATGACGTACTATATGCAGAAAAGTAAGAAGTTTACTTTTCCATCATACGTTTTGTATTTTTAATACCATGGAGTGCTACTATGGCACGTACCTATATCCTATATCCTATCACATCCTGTATACTGTTCTATTCCCTTGCCAGGAGTTAAATTTCCCATAGGATATTCCTTTAACGTGACTAAAAGTATCCTTTACTCTACCATGAAAATGGCACTCCATCTTTCTCGGGATCGAGCATGGTAAAGTATAGATAGACCAAAAACCGCATGCACTATAAAAAAGTTACATGCTAGTGCAGGTCGACGCTGCGAAAAATGTGGGGAAAAAGAAAGATTCCCAATTTTCTGACTTCGTTTTTTAAAATATTCCGCATTGTCTGGATCCGATAGAGCTGACCCCTAGAACTGGTTTAGTAAGTTACTATAATGGGATATCAAATTTTACTCGCAGACGTAGTTGAACTTTCTTAGAATTGTAATCTTATTTAATAACGTCGAATACTCACGAGAATTGAGGTCGACTTAAAACACTGATAAAATCAATCGTTATATTTCACGATGATATTCTTATCGAGAAATTGAAATATTTCATTTTCAATATCAGTGAAAGTCCCAAAGCCTATCGAGGTGACACAATATTGGGAAAAAGTAGAAATTTAAAGGAAGATATAAAATTCATAACGACTTATTTAGTTTAACAATCATTGAAATGAGGAATCAGAAATCAAAACAGATGCTCAAGAGTTTTAAAAAAAAATTCATCCGTGGTCCCTGTGGTAAGTCTAGACCAAGTTAAGACATTTATTTACGAATTATGATGCAAATTGCCATGCCGTTCGTATGAAAATTTCTAACCCTTGTTACGGAGCGTCCATTAAAAATTTAAACCAAGTTTTTTTTTTTGTTGTGTAGAAAAATAACGAGATGATGCTTTCTTGAAAGATGCAAAAAAAAAAACGATTCTGAAAACACGCAAATGAAAATCTCGGCAGATTTGAATACAGATCCTATTAGTTCTGAGCAGACCTGATATTAAAACTGAAGACTGGTGAGTTCAGATTCATTTTTCATCGAATCAAAGCTAACCTGATTTTACATCGGAGTAGATCAAACTAGATCTGATAGGGAATAATTTTTAGATGTAATGCGAAAAATTCGTCAATCTTAGCGCTTGATTTTGCGTTTATGAAGCGGATAAAAAATTACGTAGGGGAATTAATTGTTCGACGATAAATTTATGGTTATACATATATATATTTATGATAAAGCTGCAGTGGCGTCTTAATTATACTGAAAGATTATTACTGCGAGGGAGAAAATGCGAGTGTTACATATACGTATTATGCCGCCGTCTTCATAACTCGCGAATCTCTAGATGTGCTTTTAGTTATTATATAAATTTTCGTAGGAATTGGACGGAAACAATTTTGTTGTACACCTGAGCGCGCGACTCAGGAACTAAGTTGCTATACATCATTCGTGCTTTACATACCATAAAGTACCCGAACCACGTTCTATTTTCTATTCACAAAGGAAATGTGGTTGAAAGAACAATTTGATTCAAATCCCACCGCTTTTCGAAAAATCTATAGGTACGTTGCTCTGCAGACCTCGAATTCTTGTTTTCTATCAAATCGTGGTAATTGTGCGAATGTTTTTTTCAAAATGATTTCCGGCTGGGCAAAAATCGAGTAAGGGTATATGTATGGAAATATAAAAATTGGTTATTTTAATTTCAACATCGTTTGATGTTTGATGTGGAAAAAATTGCGCAGAGTTTGTTATAGTAATAAATTTCGTGGTCAGGGTAATGTCATAATAATCAAGGCCCAAGATGATGGATCGCCGTAGTAGATGACCGAGTATAAATATCAAATAATGCGTCATCCAAAATTTGTCGTAAATTATTTATATTATTTCCTAATTTTCTCAGAATCTAATTATTACAACGTTTGATTTATGACATAGATAAAATATAATATTCATTATACATCGATTTCGCATCTACCCTTTTTTTTTTCATATTTCTCGACAAGTGGTTGATTAATTCATTCCCACCATTACAAGTATTACAATCATCTATACAGCGTTTTCATGATATTATTCTAACACATCATTCCATTAGTTCCGAGATTAGATCGAGTATGATGTCCCTCAAATTCTTGAGAAATTATTTTTGTCAAATTGACAAATTTGTTCCACTCATTGAACTGGTAATATCCAATATAGATTGGGTCGTGACTGCTGGTTTTCATATGACGGGTTCATTCGTCCGAATTATGCCAGTAAAAGAAAGAGTTGAAGGATTGGAAATGTCAATCATTCTATGTCAACGTATATTCTTAATGAAAAGGAATTTTTTTTTTTTCATCTTCTTCTCTTCTCAAGGATTTTTTTTTCTTCTCATCTTCGTTCCTTCTCAAGTGGAATTAGCACTCTCTTTTATTGCGAGAGTATCTTTTCGCGCCGTGTTTCCCAGAATTGGTGGCAAATTTTTTTTTTTCTTCTCAGTATATCGAGTGTCGAAAAAAAACCTTTGAAAGAATATAGGGATATTACGAAATATGTTGTCAAATTAGCATTTTTGGTTCTATGGGTGAAAAAAAAAATTTCATTTCGTAGCAAAATCTTAAGGATTCAATAAAATACGTTCGAAAGGGGTGATATTTGTTGTACTGTTCATTGTAATTTACATTCTCAGTTCCGCAGGATTACCATCTATATAATCACTCTCGCAAATTGTCCCCTCCATATTCTCAACGGCACTAAGCTTCGCCTGCCTTTACGTGAAATAAAATGAAAGTTCAGATAATTCCAGTCGGTATGAACTCGTAGACCCTTTCCACCGCAGGACTCATGCCTTTAAAACCACAATTCATTTACAAAGTTGCTCGACCGTCATCCCGTCTAACGATCAGGAGCTCCCGAATTCAACTTTGACCAGAAAATCCGTTACACATCTGTACAGTGAATTGGATTAAACAGCAAAATTCGAACATTATTTGAAATGACCTGCAGCTATGTTTGTGTAGTTTGTTAACTATCACAATTTCCCCTCTTTTTCCATCGACATTTCAGATTCGAAATTGTTTTTTGTGTTCTTGTCGCGGTGAAGTGAAATTTAAGCTGATTTTTTTTTCCCAAAGTTCAAATCAAAATTCCCAGAATTTTCCCAATGCGTGCTGCATATACCCGGCTATATAAGAACACACATTACATGGAAGTAGATTGGCACCGTGAACATTGACCTGCAGGCATTGAGCTCTATTCCGACTTTTCTTTCCGTCTTCTATTTTTTCTCTCGTCGGTTTCCCCTCAGAAAAGAAAACTTCCGAGTTTCCGCAGTTTGGAAGTGTCCTGACACATGGGCGTCAAATCTCTCGAGCTTTTCCTATTACATATTTCATTCTTACCCAAGGGACGATCATTTTCACTAAAAGCGTATATATATAGATGTGAAAGTTAGTGAAAAAAAAGTCAGTGCAGAGAACGTCAAATATATGAAGAGTAAATCGAAAGTTAGAACGATCATATCAACCCTTGAATCCCAAAGGATCGCGTATTATATACTAAAATATTTTTTTCTCACTTGATGCGATTTTACAAACTGAAAGTCTGAAAATGAACAAATTGAATAATAATTCTTTTCAACCTAAAACAGATTGCGTATTTTTTGCCAATCCTTATTTTTTTTCGGAACTAATAGATGGTTTAACTTTAACCGCTACCTTTTATTTTATACACGACCAGTTTTTTCACTCTTATTTCTTTTATTCCCCCCCCCCCCCCCCTTCATATTGAGAAACTTGTGAGCAGCCGGCGAAACCGTTTTATCGCATTTCGCAGGGGCCGCTTTCACTACCGATTTTTCGGCAGCTTCCCGCTATGATTATGTTACGACCCAACGCAGACGCGGGGTGCTTTGAGACGGGACGTTTTGCAGAGACTGAAATTTGTGGGTCACGATCCCGAGTCCCTCCACTTTAGATACAGTCTCGGAACCAATTTGGATATCAAATTTATCTGACAGGTCCGCGTGAAAAATGTTGCTAATTTTTGTTTTTCATTTTTCATTTTCTATAGCTTCGCACTTCCAATATTTTTTTTTATCAATAAATGCCAACAAAGTTGTGCAGAGTAGCGTTGTATGAATGAAAATCAAATTTTTAATTATTACCATAATTTAAACCTTATACCCATAAAAACAATATAGATATATTTTATTTATTTTACTATTCAGGAAGGTGCTGCATGTATAGCATTAAATTATTCGCTCAATGTTTTTTTTTTTTTTCAACTCCATAGGGAAGAAGTAGAAACGTGAGGTGAACTTCTGAAATGACTTTGTAAAAAATTCAAATACCGTGCGTAAAGCGAATGTCACTTGGCAAATTAAAAGTTTTGGTTAAGCCCGTAAATTGTTCAGGCACTTTTTAGATTATCAAACATTGTAAGACATTAGAAGAAAAAAACAACAGAGAGAAAAATTAGTAAACCGTTATTAAATCTAGTTATGGTTTCTGAAAAATAGAGATAATTAAAAAGCGAGAGAGAGACAGAGAGATTTATGGTGTAATTCTTTTCTCCACTCTGCTGTAAGAGTTTTATCTTCAACTAGGATAGAAGAATGTTCATATATTGCTATGGTCTTCCATGATCACTTTTACAGTTAATTAAATAACTTTGAAAACTAGTTACGGTGGGTAAGTTACGAAAACTTATATTAGTTTGTCCAATTTGAATATTTGTGATGTATATCATAATATTGTTTAATTACTCATCTTTTACGAAGGTATAAAGTTTGTTTTACTCGAATACAATATGTACAACGGATCTGATAGGAATTGACAATTATGATAACGTTGATGACAACAATAATAATTATAATCTACCTTTCTCTATGGGGTAGTGAAACCAACCGAAACTATAATAATTATTCTATAACCTACCGCTATGTATCTATACTCTGCACTATACACTGATGGCAAGTGCACATCAAGGGCTAGGCACGTATCTTTGCAAATTGAGAAACACGCCAGCATCGTATCTTGCAGGTTATGTTAGTTCAGGTTCGTTGAGATAGCTCAAGGTAACTCAAACTCCTGTTATGTCTATACCACGACGACGTTGCCACTGCTGATGCCGTTATAGATCGATGAAGCAAATTGTTATAGCATTACGAAATTTTTTATACGAGATAAAAAATCGCATGTTCACGTAGGTGGCGCTTAAGTGCAGAGCGATTTCCCGCACGTGACGCAGCAACTACTATGTTTCTTTTCGAGTAATTTTGAGTCTTGTTCTTTCGGTAACGAGTCTGATATTTTTTGGTAATGTAAATTACACATTTTTTACGAACTTCTTACAGATGACACAGAAAAATTTACGATGATTGCCGATATAAACGCGAGAGCGATTTTACGCTGTGAATACTTTTCTCTGGTGTTCTCGACAATGGATAGAATTCCCTGTGAAGTACATGCCATCTGACGTTCAAAAGCATTTTATATGACATCACAAACCGATACGTGGTCCACAAAAGAAGAAACCTGAAAGTGCATTACACCGAGGAATGATGCAACAAATTGAAAAAAGGTTCGGAAACTCTTTCACTGGCTCAATTTCCGAAGACGTCGATTCAGCAATGTAGTAGGAGCTGTACTTACCTATCTACCTCGCAGCTCGCAACTTGCAGCTTTCAACTTTCGAAATGTCCTTCCTTGCAAGACGACAGCGACGTTTTTCTTCGAATCTTACCTATTTCCCAGCGGCGAATACATTACCTCGCGTAAAAAGGAAGCCGGGGGAATTGAACCTTGAAAAGACTGCATTGCTGCAACAGATGGAAACGGCGTGACGTTCTCTCTTTCTCTCTCTCTCTCTCGATTACCGAAGTACATACATTGGTACACCGTAGTACCTTACGGAGTTGGCAAGGGTGATTCTCATGTTAAAGTTGAACAGGTCGAACATGAATGTATCGCCCATTCGATATGCTGAGTCCTGTTTTTTGAAATCCGCAAAACTATCAGCATTGTTGAGAGCAAAAATTGATGAACGTAACTAAAAAATAAATGATTTCGAATCGCAAGGATTAGCACAAGATTATCCGCCTTTCCAGCGGTCACAATCGACTACTTTCAAACTTTCAAATCGCTCTACAAGCATAAATCTGTCTTGCTATGAAAATGTGTTGCACGTATGCGAGACGCACATCGAACTTTGTACAGTCATGAGAATCGTTCAATATCCGTCGACATTATCCATGGGCATCAAAGATCGGTGAGCACAGACGGCGATACATCATCCATCTTTCGATTCTATCAACGATATTACAGTTGAAGGGCCAAGTTTGGGGAACTACATACTCGAACTTCGATAAACTCATAATAATCTTGGATCTGATATCAGTAGTAGGAACCAACGAAGTATAAAGTATGCAAAGTTGGAAGGAAACCGTTAGTTTTATTCGAACCTTTACAGCTCTGAATCGTGGGAGAATTCAGAGCGTGAAGAACAATAAAATCCGAAGCTGTATGTTATATGTTCATGAAAGCTCAGTGCCTTTTCATTTTGAGTTTATGAAGTTCATTGCGAGAATTCCAAAGAAGCAGATCAGGTAACTTGATAACCTGACAACCCATGTGAGTGGGAATAAATTTTCAGCATTTCTCGACAAAATTTCTTTAGATTAATATTGGGAATGATTTTTTAGAGTGCGTTTTCCGATCGTTATTAATTATTATCAGCTCTGAATAATGTTCAATTTTTACTTTACGGTAACAAGTTTTATCATAATGTATATTCACGTTGATAGAATTACCGCATGTGCTAAATGATTCTGCCCTCCGGTATAACGCTATCCCTGCAGATCATCCTTCAGCTCGTACTTTTGCCCGGGGCAAATCCATCTTGGTTGCTTGTCTGAACTATATGAAACAAACCTTAATGGAGTTCTCTTTAGAATACATATATACCTCCCTATTTGACTAACAATAATTGCGATAACATGGTGGGTATTGTTAGTCAAATACGTCAAATTGTACATTTATACCTTCTATACCCTCGAAAATTATACGAAAGCACCGCCGCAGCATGCTTTTGACATTTACTGTTGGTTTAATTAGCGGTTGAAAAGTGTTTGCACAGACTGTACTTCATATTACAACTGACCCCATATATTTTATGTTCGTCGCACTATGGACTCTGTCTAAAATATCTAGTGCTTTCAAAATTAACTTCACACCGAAATTATACCCTTACCGGGTGCCGGATTTTCCGGCAAACCGAAGAGGAGTTTCAATCGGTTGTCGAAAAGTAAGCTTTCGGAACAACGATTAAATTCAGAACCACATGGTCTGATTCGTAGGAATACCTTCTTTCTTTGTTTTTTCCTTATTTTTTTTTTTTTATCATGATGTAGAAAGTTAATACGCGACTTATTTTAATCCGTTTAATACATAACCCAAATTTTCACGCAGATCGTATCTGCATACCATCTACATATGGTATGTACACCTAAGCTCTATGACTGAGCTTGCACGAGAGCATGAATTAATTAGCGAATAGATAGAAGTGTACGTATTGTGTGTACACGTACATATGCAATAAGCGTCGCTGCATTGCATGAATAACACGAGACGTGGATTAACACACTATGTTGGAATTATGCATTGAAATGTCAGAGTATATTAGTAGCTAGAAATTGACGTTGTTTAAAAGGATCCGGCGAGTTCAACGTCACGTCATCTATCGCGACAAAATATCCACCCTTAAAATAACTATCCATAAGTCATATTTTGAAAAATTGTCAAAGTTTTTGTTCAGTGTTCAAAATTTTCTCGATGTAACAGAATATTTTTTTTTTTTGTTTCTATTCTAAATAACCTCGTTGAGTAAGAACGTCACTGACTCTCGATGTGGATTGCTGACATAAGAATAATATATGGAAAACAAAAAAAAAATGAAAAAAGTTATAAAAATAAAACATTCGAGTAATGTTAGTCAGAAATATAGATACTAAGCTTTGTTGTCTTTTTCAGACTAATAAATGCGACAGAATCCAATTTTCATTGAAATTGAGTCTGGAGTTTGACTGGGGTAATGCAATTCATTGCTTTGTCACGAAACGACAAAACAGTATAGAATGGAAGCAATAAGACA
The DNA here is from genome assembly GCA_963932425.1 of Athalia cordata. Lineage (NCBI taxonomy): Eukaryota > Metazoa > Arthropoda > Insecta > Hymenoptera > Athaliidae > Athalia > Athalia cordata. Next base: position 27,359,467 of record OZ010626.1, on the reverse strand, counting down.
AATAGCGCTGTTTATTGTTTTACTCCAATATATGAATCTGTAAGATTTTTTTTTCCTTTTCTTACGTTTTGCATCAGTGAATAGTTGTTTTGACCGTGAATATACTTTCGGTGAGTTACTTCGGTCTGCAGAAATTGGACCAGACGACATTATTATACTTTTTTTTTTTTTTGTTTTCTTGGATAAGAAGGCTGTGTCGCACCGATGAATTTATAGTTTTATCTATAATTGCTTGTCGATAATAATCTTCCAATTTCAATCTACCTTAAACGAGGTTTAAAATGTAAGTTGCGTCAGAGACGCCGATATAGAAAAACTTAGATAATCGATTAGTTTTTTAGTATTTCATTATTTATTCTAAACTTTATTCGATTAACTCTCCTATTATTTCGTCCATCAATGCCTTTGGCCATGATTTTCTGTCGAACGAATGATCTGAATGTCCTTGATTTTTCACTTTTCAGAGCGATAAATTGCCGATAACTTGATCAATTTTATAGGTAGATCAATTTGGCTTTCAGATTCGGATTCCTGAGAAAATGTCGATTTTTCACCCGGAAATCGACAAGAATCTAAGGTATACCATTACGTTACATAACGTTAATTTGGTGAATCAGTTGCGGTCCACGAAAAAGAGCTTCGATTATTTTTCATTTTTGTTCAATATTTTCGTTCATCTTAATCGCAGGATGTGTTACGTAAATGATACGTATATTTGCCTCCATTACTAATTTCTATGCGACATCATCTTATAACCCATGTGTTCCCTGTGTGTTCAGTGCATTGGATCTGATTGTCATATAGGTATATCTTGATGAGGTGTTGGTGGTTCTGGGTTTCAGGGCGCGGTCAAGGCGCATTAATTTCACGGATGACATACACGTGATAACCGCTGGTGCTTCCGTTGAATAACCCGCATCTGTTTCTGAACGGTCTTCGTCCGCTTGGCGGCATTCGGCACGAACATATTCAGCTAATTGACACATGTATATTATACTATATAGTTTCTATGTACCATAACCTTACCTAGATAAATATTGTATATTGAACGCATCTGCTCACGATGCCCGATGTCTCGTGTACATTACTCTAATGATATTACGTAAGTTACGATAGTGAAAAAAAAAAGACCAGCAAAAAATTTTTCAGCTATTGGATAAAGTTTAATAGATACCGATGATGACAACGACGACGACGATGATCATGATCAAGGCTTTTAATTCGAATAGGCCTTAGGCACTTTGCATCGCGGCCTAGAACAAGGTCAAGGAATATGTACAGCTGAACAAATATAAAACGCAACTAACGAACATACGTATACACCATTGATGTTTTGTTTAATTTTTTTTCAATGCCTCTTTTCTTCTTGTACCTTTTACCATTAATTTTTTTCATCCGCTCCTTCTTCTGGTATATTTGTCTCGATCTCTCTGTACCGTAGATATTGTTATAGCTGATGATCTGCAGGTTCGAAGTTCGAATTGTTCTTTCCGCCTGGTGATTACTTACCCACTTGTTAATTGTCTTTTAATTGAGCGAAGATTGTATCAGGTGGGCGTGGCAATGTTCATTTATAACAATATACAGTATATAGCATCTATCTCAAACTCGCACTTACTTTCAACGTTTTTTACTGAACTACAGTTTTACATCCTTATTTCATTTTCAATTAATTATAGATAATATGATTACGAAAACACTATATACTAACAACGACTCGTTAAAAAATATTTATTTAACAGGCTGATGAAGTAATAACAATTTCGTATGCAGATTTTGTGCGTAAGGGGCTCTTAATACGATATAGTTCAGTTTTCGCTCTCGAAAATAATTTCACAAAATCGTTTGGATGGTAGAAGTTGAAGAAAATTTCTATTATTTATACATTTAATCATTAGATTTTTTTATCTCTGTTCTTTTTTTTTGTTTTCGCTGTATAATTGGTTCGATAAATATATGATGCATCCTTGTCGGAAATAAGTAATACTTTAAATTTTTTACACTCACGGTATAGACCATACATAATTTTCACCCACGAAAAGAGAAGGGAGAAAAAAAAAAGAAAGAAGAAACTCATATTTCGACCGGCGTAATATTAGATGCATGAAAACGTAGCATATACATTTATACGTGTACAAGTTTAATGCGTCTATCCAATGTACAATTTTATGCCGAAAAAAGACGAACCGAAATAAATGAGAAAAAAAAAGTTCACGTTTTGTAAGATGAAACTAAAACACACGGCTTTTTATATGTTTAAGCGTCAGACGGACGTGGACCATTTTGTCCACGTCGAGCGACGTTTTGTTTCCAAATAAGTGCAGGGTGTTTACCTTATATGTAATATGTACGGAGATATTTTCTTGACCGTACAAAAAATTTGAGTTTCTATAAAATATTAATATTTTTGTGAATGAATTCTTCGTAAAATAAATCGTCTCTATAAATCTGAACAATTTTCTGACGATAAATGAGGTGCAGAAAATTCAAGTTTTGTTTTTTCGAACCGCTGAAAAATCCCGTGAAAAATCCATAACCAAAAAAAAAAGGTCGTACAAGATGACCCGCACATTTTTAACATTCACTGTACCGTATTCTAATTAATTATCCCCACACCATTAATTTTACTTTTATACAAATATATGTATTTGTATATACATCGACGTGCATAGGTTTTATTATAGAGACGTAAAAAGCGACAAAAAAAATAAAATAAAATAAAAAACAAATAGATAAAAAGGAAAAAAAAGAGACAAAATCAACAATTGACGTCATAGAAATAAGTCACACAACAATTGATATCCCGGCGATTAGCTAATTGCTATTCACTAAACGCTGTGTAACCGGTCAAAGGGTGATATAAAATTGAAACATGCTTCGTACGCGACGATGGCACGGCAAACGTATAACAATAACAATAATAACAACAACAATAATAATAACAATGGTGATAATGATAATAAAATAACACGACCACAATGATATCGTATATCACCGCATGCAACCCCGGAGCATCGAGAATTTATAAATGATATTGAATAAAGTTAATAATAGTAGAAAGGGGGGTTCTGGATGAAAATCCCTTCATTACCCACAATTCAGCTGAGACGCAAACCCGTTCGCCGTCCGTTTATAAATGGCATTTTATGTGATTTACACGAGTGTATATTAAAGAATGAAATGAAGTAAAAAGTTATGGTAACCCTAACATGATTTCAGATGATACATATTTTTTATTTTTTGTATTGTGCTTGTATAGTAAGAGAGGTTGGTTTTAGAAATGGATACGGTTGATAACAAAATGGCGGATTACGCGCCCGAAGCGATTTCAGTTGCAGGATGTGTTAGGTTTTCCACAAAACATGACAGCCAGTAAAGGTTCTTTGGATGATCAAACGAACTATTATATATTATAATATATCCTATTAAATATTTGTATCCTATCCTGTTAGATATCCTGTAATGATTAATTTAGATTACACAGAATATACGATTTAATACGTATATACATGTATATCCATAGCACACCGTTCGTTAGCAACTCATGAATTACTGTGAATAATCATGGTAACTGACTGTGTGTGGTTAGTGTAACTATGTATACCTATGCGATGATATGTAATAATGAGTATCGGTATCATCCAGGCTATACATATATAGGAGAAAGGGATATATTTATTCAAAATCAAATCATCGAAAACTATACCAAGATATAATTCAGGTTACAACAGCGTTAGGCAAACCGAACAATTGTAATATCAAGCTCTGACCAAACGCAGGAAAGAATTTCGGAAATTTTAGAATAATCAACGAAACAATGAGAAAAAAGTAATGAAGAACGAGATATTCTCAGCAAACTGTATCAATTTGTCATCCCTTAGCCTCAGGTATCCTCCGGAACAACCGGAAACGTATTGCTTGAGTAAATTGTCAAGCAGAAACTCAGCATCAGCGTGCCCTGAGTTGGTAATATAAATGTTGTAAATGAACGTGTCAAAACTAGACGTGCACGCTCGTATTTTTGTCGGTTAGGTTAACTTGTTTTCGGTTTATAAATTATACGTACATGTATGTCGTTACTACTGCATACAGGGGTGGTTTTACTATTTGGTGGAATTATAGCCGAACGACGACGAAGTACGTGACTGAAGATGATTTATGTCCCAGTCTATATATCTCTGCATTATATATATGGACATGTAGATATAGGTATGCGTGTATATATATCGTATAATAATGAATTATTTAACTTTCAATATATATGTACATGTACACATACATGAGTTAGTGTATCTGTAGGTAGTATATGTATAAATATATACCTACCGGCAAATATATTGAATGAGAAACGTAGGAAAATGCAAATATTTGTCCTTGATACTCATCGTTGATATCCTCAACCATAATAATAAGGATTCTTCGCTAAAGGTTCTTTCAAAATCGAAGCCTTCGCGAATAATACGCGGCGGGCGCGATATAGATATTCCCTCGGGAATATAACGCTTTATACTTTTCATAGGTATCGAACGCTTTTGAAAAATCGATCATACCGCATGCAACGCGTATCCGAATAATCAGATAGAGGGAGATTACCATTTGGAATAGTTTTTTTTTTTTGAGTTGAGGAAAAGATATATGAATACCAACTAGACAAAAATTGCCCTGGTATTTTGGTATTTGATTTTTTTTCTTCTTTTAATTTGAGATAATTCGATTTTTACATTTCCAAAATTAATTAGTTCTCAGTATTATTGGGTACCTATTGTTATAACTTTCATTTGATCATTTTATTAAAAAAAAATTTCTCGAATTGCTCGGGCAGATTATGATTCGTTGAGGACTTGATATTACAATTGAGCTTGCAATATATTATTAGATTATTGCTGATTGAAATATATATCAGCTCGCCTTTCGTCCTTTTCGCATTTGACAGACCAAAATTGAACGTCATATAGCTGTACCATATTGTTGCAGGTTTGGTTGGTTTTTACGTTTTGTTCGTGCTTGCGTTCGCTGTTGAATTTTATTCTCCGGATTCGAAATGGAAAACCCTTAATGTAATGAAATCAGAGCGAAACTGAGGTTGTACAAATGAGATTTGTTTTTGCCCGCGGAATCTCGCTTCAAATTATAATTACATAGGTATAGAAAAAGATACACGACTCTTTGAAAATGAAATGAAAATTTGTTGTTTTATTCATAAATTTACATTATAATATATCTATGCAGACATATCTTGTTTATTAATATATATTCGCTCTGCGGCTCTTCAATACATATTTGGTAACAAAAATTTCATTCAATTATTTGACTGTCAGATAATTGATATGCGCGGGGAGTTCAGTTTCATGATATTCAATTATTTCAACACTTGTAATATTCTGCTGGCATAAAATATGCTCGAAAAAAAGATGGATAAATAAAATTACCGACAATCAAATCATGAAATTCATTTTTTTCTCTTTATTTTCTAATAGGTAGAATGTTTCCCAAATTTTACAAGTTTTCCAAACTTAATACAATACGGTTGAGTACATTTTATTTTTCTTTCCTTAACCACCGGGAAACAATTTTAATTCTAGTGTGCAGTATTGTTTTTTTTCTTTACCTCATTGTTTTCATAAGTTTGATATCTCACAACTTGAACTTTCAAACCACGTTTTCAATTCCTCGAAGCTCGAGCTTTTCTCATTCCAAAAAAGTTTGTAGTCTTTTAATTTCTCACAGTTTTTTTTTTTTTTTTACAGACATTCCAGTTACGTAAAGTTTTTTTTGTTTCTTTGCAACTATACTTTTTTTTTTTTTTTCCTCAATTTTAATCATGTCAATGATTCAGTTTATTTTATCTTCTCAACGAGGAAAGAAATGGAGAAAATGAAAAAACTCACAAATTACCGGAGCCGTGTTTAAGAAAGCACGAAATTTGAGAGAAATTTTATAACCAACAATTTAGCCATATAGTTTCTTTACACAAATAAAACGTCGCATTATTATATTAACATGAAAAAACAATAAAGAATTACGACTCTGTGGATTTCGCTAAGCCCCTCCTGCATTATAAGCGACATTTTGGTTATCACCTGAATATTTATAACCCGATAAGTGCGAAGACACTTTGCCTTTTTTTTTTTTTACTTCATTCTTTTTCGACCTGATGTGCACGAAACGCGCTTATGTAGTAAACCCTACTTCGTATACTTATATATGACATACCTGATATAGGGACTATTTCAAAGAAAATATATGTATAACTCACCTTATATATTATTCAATTTTAATACGGCCGACGGTTTGCCAACGAAGGTCTTTTTAAAGGTCTTAATATCATATTTTTAGATGAATAGACTCCATTCTTTACAATCCATAGGTCATCTATCATAAAAGCTTGTATAGATATCGAACCGACCGATATTAAAAAAAGACAATTTCTATTGTCACAATTTTTGGCAGCCAATATTCGAATTTATATATACCGTCTTGAAGAAAATTCATCGTCAAATATCGCGTACACGGAGAGAAGATAGTATAATTTTTTTACGTGTGCGTAATGACCTAGAAAAGTTCTAAATTCACGACTTCTTACCATCTTGAACGTAAAAAGCTCGCTATCAAATTTTACTCACGGATTTGGAACAGCCAAATAATATGATCTTTTTCGTTCGAAGCGACGCAAAAAACCGTTGAAGTTTTTTTCCTCATTTCTATGCCGCGTCGCGAGAACAGAAAAAATGAAGTTTTCTTCCTTCTCAATTTTGTCGATCATTTCATTTTTTCGAAATTTCTTTCCGCAATTCTTGAAAGGCGTGATAAATTATCCCTATCGCAAAACATTGGACAAACTATTGAAAAATTTGAATAAAATTTGACAAAAAAAAAAACTTATCGTCAATCTGCACGTTATATAATTGAACTGGATAATTGCGACGGGTTCTAGCTAAATGTAGTTCTCGATAAACCAGCCGATTTCAATTCGAGAAAAGTTCGCATTCGCGACAACCCGCGTGTAGCGCAATAATATATATCATATCGTTATGGATATTGACTAGAATTCCAGATATCGTATGAAATTGTACCGCTCACAATAAGCCGTATACGTGCGTACACATAAAAAAAGTAACAAAAAAAGAAAAAAAAAAAAAACAAAAGAAGTATACGTATACATATCGGTTGAATTTAGTACCTCCAAGGATGGAATTTTTTACGACCTGGTAGTCGCACCTGCCGCGTCCGGCGATCGCGGCCCATTTCGTGAAATGGATATTTGGTAAAATGGTCAAACGTTCTTTTTTTCCGTTTCATTTGTCTCTTCGTTCTCCCCATATACTTTATCCGAGTAGTTGTTATGATCGAAAAATTAATTTATCGTGTGTTTGATACCGTTATCGGTATAATTGTACTCCCAGAAATTATGTGTGCTCATAGCTATAATTAATTTGGTAATGGCATTTCAATTCTCACTTATAATCGGTTCATGGATATAATTTGACGATGTTTTTTTTTTTTTTTTTTTTTTGTCTTTCAATTTTCCTGAAAAAATAAATATAAATTCCGGGTAATCCTGACGTCGGAAGTTTTCTCTTCAACACATTATCGGTTGAGAAAAATATAACAAAATAAGGAAGCCAAAAAACTTGACGAAAACTTTACGAGGTTGGTATATCGATTTGCCTCAGCCGCGTCCTAACTGCAATGTGGGGGTATCAGTTTTTTTGCGAAAAATTAAAGTGGGAATATGTATAAACAAATACATTCGCAACGGCCGGCTTTGCAATCGGAAGTAATTACAAAATTCCGTTTGAACTATCAAATCGCAATTGAATTATAAGCGAAAATTATTTTATCGTCCGATTTTTTTTCGCAAAACTTCAATTTATTACAAGTCTTCTGCCACACCGGACCTCAAGTACACGATGACGAATCCGTTTGGCAAATAATTAATGTTATATTTTTCATTATTATTCAACTCTCTTGCAGGTTTTCCATAATCAAACTTCACATCACAACGATCTTTTCTGCAGTGACATATACACAATATATACCCTGGGGGTGAGTCGATAAAAAACGTGGAATACATTTCGGCAGTTCGATACACAATTTTCATTTATACTCATTTCCATTTCCATTTAATTTTCTTTTATTTTATTATTTTTTTTCTCTCTTTACTTTCTTACATCAAAGCTTGTTCTCATCGGGGGACCTCGTATAGACAATGAATTTCGGGAACACGTTCATCGTTATTTTTTTTTTTAATTGAGTTATAGTTTTGTTTTTTGTCGTGGGTCCTCGGCTTTGTGAAATATTAACGGAAACACAAGGTAAAAATAAAGTTATCGTATATTTTGCACAAGTAAAATGTGCCACTACTTTTTTTTGTTTGCTTTTCCTTTTACGCACGATTTGCTTTCCGTCAACCAGTTTTTATCGCATACTACTACAGGTATGTGCAGTGTACGTTCATTTTATTTCAAGACTGGCTGCAAAAAAAAATAAAAATAATTCTTTCGTTCGGAAGAAAAGTGTCAAGCCCAGAGTTTCGGCAAGAGGGGAAAAATAAGAAACAAAAAAAAAACTTGAAGAAATAAACATATTTACGATGAGTAAAAAAATAAAAAAGCCCTAAAAAAACGTTTTTAATGGATTTAGGAGTTGATATTTTTTCATACGAGTTCCGTACAAAGAATGCAGATTTCGATCAGTTCATCTAGAAATTTTGAGTTGCCTGCAGGTGGTTGAGAAAAATGCATACAAGTGAAATGTTCAGTTTTATGTTTTTTTATTAATTTTTTGACGTGAAATTTGGAACTCGACTGCACCGAACATTCCCGCACTGATTTGTTGCGGACGTAGTGTAAACTTCGACCGAAGTGAAAACTATTTATAGGGATGAACAGAAGCCTCCAGTTTTAGGGTGCGAACGGAATAGCCAGCTATAGTTTGTAACGGAAGGGCTGATTTGTAAAGGTAATTGGGAATCAGGAAATCATAAATACATTTAATATAGGCATGGGTATATACCTATAAAATGAGCTGTGTGATGAAATAATTAAGAACGGCAAAGGGTTGCGTGTTTTCAGAATAATGAGAAGTGACAATAATACACCCTATACAATGGTGAAACGTGACACGTGACATGTGAACCTCGAGTATAATAAGTATGATAAATACCACCCTATACATATAATGTGAGTCACGAATTGCAGTAGTGACTCGGCTGTATATTTGTTGTTGCTAACCAACCGTGACTTATGAACTTTATCACGTGGCATATACGTATGATATAAAGTGTCAGTTTTACTCTGAACGCACGGATAGTTTATCTAGGATTAGAAAGAAAAAAAAATAAAAAATACAAAAATTCTTCGCAATAAAACATTCTCTAAATAAAGCATCTGCATCATGCGTTTCTGTATGAATATTATATATACCATATAAATGAATTATTCTCATTAGAAACTTTCAGGCGGCGATGAGCTCACCGGCAATGACTGTCAACATTCTAGTTCATGAACGACCTTATAATATTGAGCGGTATAAGTTTTCTGAATCCTTAAAATTAACCATTAGAAGTTACATTAAGATTACGAAATTTTATCAGCGTTGACAATAATGAAATCAATTCCGAGCTTGTTTTTTTCTTCTGTTGTCCATCGTTCAATCACCGACATTTCAATTTTATAGCGAATCGCGCTACAGATTGTACATTTATAGAAATTCTTGTCTCGGATCGATCCTCAATAACCTCAATTTGAAGTATGACTAGATTTTCAGAAGTTACCCAACTGTTTAAATTGTTATCTAGCTATCAATTGGGTGCTGATTGTAGCGCCCTGATTGATAACCTGCACCCATAAATTTGCAACTTCTGCAATTCTACAATTACCTATAATTGTAACAATCAGTGCCAGGACCGACCTGACCGATTTCAAATACCTTGCAAGTATAATTTCACGTGGATCGGAAGCTTGATTGTGACCTTTGTCGATAACACAGTGAAATGTGGTGGTGGATAAAGTGCGAAAAGAATTTTATCTTTTTTCGAGATCGATATTCTTTCCTCGAGTTTTTTGTACCATGTTTAAAAGTAAATGGATCGAAAATTATAGGTGTGGAATTATAATCAGGGGGAAGAAAATTCACCATTCGTGAGAACGTGATTATAATTCTTGGAACACGTAGCTGGCGTCGTTTGTGAGCTTCTTCGAAGCTCATTTAATGGATTATAACATCCACCCACATCAGGTGGATCATCATCGATGTCTTCGCTTTGAAAACATTGTTCCACAAATCCGACCGCAACTGCGACGTAGAATAATTAAATTATGCTAACGAGGATCTGTTTCTCATAGGATCTAAAAAAAACATCAGCTCTTGACAATATAACTAACTGCAGTCGATACTTGTATAATTCAAATTAATATCATACACCTTGACGATATTTCTTTTTTTCGGGTTCTATGATGGAATAAAACAGTTTTTGTCGTTTTTATAATCCGCTAAAGACGTCATAAGAACGTAAGAAAAAACAATTGAGGTCCCAGAAACTTGATAGTTTTAAACATTCGAACGAAACTTGATATTCGTTTAGCGCGCATTAATACGCGACGGTAAAAATAATCGCCCATCACGGTTTCGCAGATTGAGAAAAAGAGCCACCATTTATAAAATTCCGTAAACCAATCAATTTGTAAAAATACGATAGTCGCAAACAGTTTTCTGTCAAAGAGGAATGTTTTTTTTTCTCCTCCATTTCCTTCATCTTTTTTTCACCGAAGTTCTGCGAGCGAGCGAAATATTGAATTATCAATTATACATCGTATCTCCGAATCAATGGCGTTTGAAAACCTGTTTGAGCCGCCTGCATAGTTAACGATCTAATGCAACTTTAAAGCGTCGTTATCGGCAAACGAATTATTGAGAAATTGAATCATCGATTTTTTCTTCCCTCGAAAATACGACCTGCATTTAATGATCTCACAGCGGTAATTTTTATTTTCTCCTGGTCGGCAGCGTATTTCGGAATTGAGACGCTTTTAACGCAAGTGCACCGCAATTAATGCTCGAGTATTAAGTATTTTAGCTTATCCGATAAACTAATTATTGTTAGCGTGCAGCATGCGTCAATTCGCAATGTTACAGAATTAACCGCACATCAAGCTGCACAAGTTCACAACGGTACCACAAACCTTCATATACAGACGATTATGGTACGTGCAATTGTGAATATATCAGTTTAGATACATACACTAGAATTACATACACATATGTATAAGAATGTGCGTGTGATATGATTGTTAAGGATGTAATTTCTCACATGGTATAATACACCCGATGCCTCGACTATTGGATGGAACGAAGACTTGCGTCATTATAATTGCATATTAATTCAGCTAAGTGTTTATCGTGCACGTGTTTTATTTGACATAATGGTGATAATCGAACGCATACGTGTTCTCGGTGACTCTCGTGACTTTGTTTTTCTTTTACATTAGAGTCGAAATATTACTACCTGCAGTTATATTAATAGCAAAGCATCAAGATAAATACAACCGGTCTTCTCCAAATTTGGACTGCAGGATAGAACTTTGGAAATTTATTAAAGAAAATATTTACCAGGTTTGATTTTTATATACCTAATATTATCTAACTTACATAATTATTTAAAACCAATTCAAATTCAAGCTTCGAGGGAAGGAAACTGATGTTGGCTGTGAGTGTACAAAAAAACTTGACTAATCAGGAATTTTGGTGAGGATAATCCAAAAGTCGTTATGCAAGATTTCAATTTTTTTTTTTTTTTTAATGTTTTTTTTTGCGTCAACAGACCAGCGTAATCAGCTTTTTCGCGTTAAATATGATAACACCTGAATTGGAACAAGTGCTTCTCATAATTTTCTACTTATAATATTATAATGTAAAAAAGCGTGAAAATATTTCATCGTAACCTTGACTCTGGTCAGAATAATCTCAATTACGTAGGCCACGAGTTGTAACTCAAGTCCATGGAACGAGGATGTTTATGATTCATTTTTTTGTTTCCAGAAAATATACCTCAACGTTAACTTCAGCCGAGAAAATTCGCTGTGGCGTTACAGAAATTTATGCAGACGACAAAAGCGTGTCTTCTGCGGCGCCAGTAGAGTGAAATAATGGGGATACAAATACTGAACGTGCAGGAGATATCCACATGTGAGCAAAATGCAAAGTTAGGTTCGAGATCTAACAAGTTGAAGATCAAAAATTTTTTTTTTTTCAAAATTAAGTCATACTAATTATTTTCGGAGCTTTTTCCTCCCCCACCGCCGAGCTTCGATGAAAAAGAGTCTCAGTTTTTTAGACCATTCAATTGTGGCTCAATTTTTGAATCCATGAGTGAATTGTGGGAAAATGTCTTTTAAAACTGCCGACAAGCAATTATGTCATAGCAGGAGATAGTGAAACTACTTTTTTTCAAAAGGCTTTTAACTTTTTTCTTTTTTGATTAAAAGCCCTTTGGAGTTTTTATTTGATCGTGGATAGTTGGAGAAATTTTTATTAAATAACTGAGCAAGGTGTAAAAGCTGTGGGTGAGATGCGGGGGATAAAATGAAAGCAGCAGCTGCATCTGGAGCTTTATTGCCCAGGAAATAGTTTAATGGAACCTTGATAAAAGCTTCCTTGTTGCAGGTTGTGAAGTTCGGATATGTGTCGCGCGGTGACGGGGGTAGAGGCAAGTTACAACGCGTATCTGTATACCTTACGTGCGGTTGTGGTTTGCGGCTGTACGACTACTACTACGGGTAGGTAACGAATATATCGAAAGAAGCTTATCACCTACAGTCCTTTTACAGTAGCTTCTGCCGAAGCTCTGTTAAATCAGAATTTAAATTACACCTTCGTAGAATTGAAGAAGCCCGTCATATATTTTCACCTTTAAAATATATTATACCGTCTTCCAAGGAAAGAAATTAAAAAAAAGGTCCGTCGAGAAAAGGAGGGGAAAAAGAAGAGAGAAGAGGCCCGGGAGAAGCTTTTCGTACGAAACTTGGTGAAAATCTTATTCTTACCGAACCTGAAATAAGGCAAAAAATGTGTGAGTGTTTGTGTTTTTCCTTTTTTATTTTGCCAGAAGCTCGCCGAAATAATTTTGCAGCAACTGTGAAAGCTTTCGAGTTATACTTCCGTTGCAGCTTTCGGTGTCTATCAGTATTCAGATCATCGAACACGTCACATGTTAAAATTTTAATAGTGATAAATATTAATCCAGTACGGTTGTACGTTAGAAAGAAAAGCATTGTAAGCTCACGAATGCAATGAGTTAAACATGTCCCTCGCACATTGATCAATTTTGCTCCAATTTCACTACACTTGCAAGACTTTCGTGAAAAGCATTGATTAAGTACGTTTTGTTTTTCACTCTACCAATTTCGATGACTTCCCCAAAGGGAGCTTTGTAAACAATTCGATATTAAGTGGTCTCGTGAAGTTGGAGTCATTGAGATCCCGAGTGCCGATGAGAAACAGTTGACAAGTGTATAGTGTAGCTATAGTACTCAACTACTTCTCAATGGAAGACCAATACATCACGGTTCTATGTACACATCTCGAAGCCAATACGAACACATCATTCATTGGCTCAAGTCTTTCGATGGACACGGCCATGGGGCGATCCTCTTCTTCCTAGTTCCATTCAACTTCTATAGCTGTACGTCAATCGGCTCCATACAAGACCGTTCCTTCGTTACATGATGTTTTAACCATTCAAACTAATTGTTGCCGATTATGTTTACGAGGTCACTTTTTTGTTGAAACCGTACCTGTGTCTAAACGATGAACTAGGTATTGTAAAGATATTTCTCAGCTGAATTTCAACTCGTTGGTTGAAGTTTGATTTGAAAGTTCAAGTCGACAAAGTTCGATTTGGCAAAGTTTGAGCCAATAAAGTTAAATTTGAGTAAGCTCAAGTCGATAAAGTACAAGTTAGCAAAAATCAAGCTCGCTAAGCTCAATTCGAGGTGATTCAAGTTGGCAAAGTTCAAGTTAACGAAGTTCAACTTGAGTGAACCGTGCTCAAGTCAACAAAGTTCAGGTTAGCTCAAGCTAAGTTAACGACGTTCAAGTCAAACAAGTTCGAATCGACCAAGCTCAAGTTGGCAAAGTTTAAGTTGGCAAAGTTCCAGTCACCAAATGCACTTTTTCAACAAAACCCAAGTCCTGATTGTATACCTTTTGATACATATTCAGTGACATTCAACTTGAGAAACTCATCAACTAAAGTATATTTTTTCAGTAAGAAGCGAAAAAGTTGGGAACAAGTGTCAAGAGGTCATGAGGTGAGCTTTCACCGTGTTCTGCTTCATACGGATTGGGTAGGTCTATGTACCTATGGTAAATTCGGCGCAACCCATCATAAACCCCCCGAATTTTAGGTGCGGAAACCTGGATGAACCCAAGAGCAGTTATATCAGCATTCGTCGTCATCGTTGTATTGGCGGTGATGGTGTTGGTTGGCCAATAGTTTATCGTTTCAGCGCTTGCGCCTGGATGCGAAATCTCATCGGCGTCGAGTAGTAGAACAGGAGGACAACTTTGGCGTACCTCACAAGCTAGTCGTACGACGGCCGCCGCTGAAACCGCGGACGCGTCAAAATACGCGTTTCTCTCTTTCTCGCAGTCAGACTGTTATTGCAATACAGCAATATATCGTGCGACAATTTTATGCCGAATAATAGGAAAAGAATAGCAGGTGGCGTTATTTCTTAAAAAAAAAGCTCGGTAATATTTACAAAAAAAATAAATAAATAAAATAATTCAACTATCATACAAATTTGTTATTCGCAATTTTGTAAGATAAATGAGGCGATAACAAAATAAAAGAAAAAAGAAGAGAAAACCGAATAGAAGGAAATTAATAATTTAGGTACCTTGTAAAAATTAAATTACGTTCAAATTTATTCTAACTGCAGGAATAAATTTATCAATGATGATGACGATGATGAAATATAACGAAGTTTTAAACGCATAGTTTTCACCAGCCGAAAAAGTGAAGTTTCTGTCGGATATAACTAAATGAATATGACCGATTGAAATATAATCATCGCATCGGAAAAAAAAAAAAATTTATCTTGAATTAAAATATCTGTTAGATCGGCAAAGACAAACGGGATGAATTATTTGTTACAGAATATTGAATATAATTTTGATTAATAACAAAACTAAAAACAACAAAAGCTGAAAAATTGTTTTATCAGTAAGCAATATGTTCTGTTAAATAAATGAACAAATGAATGTATAAATAGAGAAAATATAAACAAAATAATAATTCTACGTAATAATAAGGATGTTTAGTTTTACGTTCAGTAATAATCAATCGTGTTGTTGATCACCGTAAAACGAACAGTGTCATACGTTCTACAATACTTTTATTACAACCACCACCACTATTACTACTACCACTACTATTAAAGCCACTCTACCTCGGTACTACAATCACTCCAGGAAATTTGTGTACCGAAACAACTATACACTCAGTGAGTTTCCAAACACAAATTACATAATATATACCAGTTAGTTTGATCAAACATTTTCAAATGCTCATCTACGTGTACTTGCAGTCGTATAATATCCTACATTTTTTCTATCGCTGCTGCTCCACCGAAACTTGTATGAAAAGTGAGGGATGAAAAAACGAGAAAAAAAATGTACAATTGGATCTGTTAGATTGTGAAAAAGGTTGTGTGTCAAATTTGGAGTTCGGGATCAAAAAACAAAAATCAGGGATATCAAAAATAATATCTACGTATTTGGTTTTTCCACAGGGTAAAAATTAGAAAAAAAAATTGTAAGGAAATCACTTTTATTTCTACGTTCGTTTATAGCACATTGGTTATGTAATGATGGTTTTAATTTGAATGTGAATAGGCGATAGGAGATGAAATATTAGAGAGAGCGATAGAGATAGAAAATAGGAAGTATAGCACGATCACTTTTTTTGCGATGAAGTAATGTGTTATAAATATAGTTATCGGTTACCTGAATCAAAAGATCGATGATCAATCGGTATAACCAAAGATAGTTCGGTATTCGCAATAAGATTTTAACACTCCAGGCATCTAAGTGTTTTTCATGACTTCCGCATAAATGTAATGTCGTTCAAATTATACAACGATTATTTATATTTGAATTATTATTACTCCCAAATATTTGCACGAGGCCTTGAATTGAATATCGATATACCTGTACGATTTGAACGGGTTTGCACGTTTTTGTTGAATAATTTTTTTCCTACTCTACTCGATTTGCAATTATACAATCGCTGATGATATGCAACTTGTATAATAAGTTGTCACGAACTACGAAAAAAAGAGGATAAAAAAGGAAAATTGTTGAATTTTTCAAACCTGAGATAAAACGTTATCTATGGATTATGTATGCGCAGTATTAGTGGTCGGTTCGAAAAGCACGAGCGAAATTGAAAATAAAAAAAAAAAAACGAAAACGAGAACAAAAATCATGACATAGAAAAAAAAATTCAACGAGAATGAAATAATGTGTGGTAGTTGGTAATCATTATGCAGGTTATTATTTATATGGCAAATAATCTGTAGCTCATTTTAGGCATTCGAAATCTTGATCTTCTTTATCTGTGAAATGATGGAACTGCAAATCGCGTATGAAAAAAGTAAACCTATCCTTATACTTACGAAAATTGATGATACAAAGTAAAATAAATTTTTTTTTTTTCGCTATGCAAAATAATTGAAAGATAATAGGAAAAAAAAATTTTAATTACTTATACGGACATCGTATATATTTCGTATGCGCGAACACCAATCTTCTACATCAGCCGTGCGACTCAATTTTAATCCAATTTGTGCAGTATAATATCCGGTAGTTTCAAAGGCGATTTTAATTTTCGATTATACGTTGCAGCCGCAAAATATGTGCTCACTGAATATTACTATCTATCGGAATATTCGCGGCTCAGTGGCTCGTGAAATAAATTTCTATTATTAATACTGTAAACGAATGTGTTGTATAATTTATAATAAATATACAAGTGCGCAAAGTTTCGTTTGTAAATTTTCATTTCCCTTCTATCGTTCTTTTTTTTTGTTTCATTTTCCTTTCGCGTTCCATTTGGGAAGAAAGTTGTAACGGGGAAAAAAAAAATTTGTAATTAATGTGATTTCATTTATGTCTTCATCAATTTTCTTTTTTTCTAATTTTTTTTTGTTTTGAAGTTTTCTAATAATTAAAGTTATGGTGGAAACAGAATATTCGTAATTCTTTTCTCTTTTCCCCTATATATTCGTGAAAATGATCGTTCTCGATGTTTGGATAGCCTTGGAGTTTTTAATCGGCAGTTTAAAAATTTGCGCGTCCGGTCCGTCGGTTTAGATTTGGGAAAAAAATTCTGCTGGGAATAATTAGAAGCGAATTATATTTTTAATATTTACGTATACCCTATACTATATACGATGTGATTATCGCAACGGGTGAAATGTATAAATATTATAACGGCGCGAAATTTTGAATGATTACCGGAACGCGCGACGAGGGAATAAAAAGGGGAGAGGCTGCTGCTGCTGCTTATAGCGCGATTTGGTAACTTATCTGTATGATCCATATCTAAACGATACTCATCGATCATTTTTTCTTCATATAAAAAAATTATTTCTGAAATATAATATCATCCGTCATGATTGTATGTAATTAATACAATAAAGCAATTCGTGAACAAAGTTTAAGTTTTATGTTCTATATATTATTTTTTCTTAACCTAACTCGTTATCGAATCGCCTTTTCACCTACATAACTGCATGTCGAACAAGGTTCAAATTTCGATTTTATACAGTAACGACCCGATACTGCAACTTGAATAGAAATGGGTATTAATTTTCAATTAGCTCCCCAGCTAGCTGATTCAAAATCGAAATGTTAATCAACGAAGCCAATTAGGGGGTGATCGCGGACTCTCGCCTTTATATAATCCTAGGTACAAATATGTATACATGTATATATGTACGCTACATCCACAGCCGGTATAATTATTGTCGGTAGAACGGCAACTTCATTATACTATAAAGTTCTAAGAAATTCAACGTTCTCGAACAATAATTAGATAACGGTGAAAAATTTGCGCATCTTCAATTTTGTTTCTTCCATTCAATGGAATTCGATGGATAGGAAGATTGGCTCAAGATTGTGGCTCAAGATTGGCGGCGTTTCAATTCGGTTGATCGAATAATTTTCGAAAGAGAAAGAAAGAAGAATGTTCTTCAACGGCGGATAGTAAGTGACAAATGTGTAGTTATCAAAGGTTGATGAGAGAAGTAGATACGATGTGAAAACGTACGGTTTTTGTTTATGGTTTCTTTTTTATTATCTATTCGTTTTATTGTCAAAATTCGCGGGCGTTTATATGTATACGTATATCTATATATATATTACGACAATTTAAGCGCCGAGGGATTGTGGGCACCTGTGACTGTAGACAGATATGCCACCGACCGCCGCGTTGACAGATACAAATAATACGAGGGGAAGAACTTCTCTGAATTTCCGAATCTCCCGTGCGTTTTATTTCACCTGTACGTCGTACATAACCTATATGTATACAGCGTAAGAAAATTTCCCGAGGAGGCGGAGGAGGAGGCTGAGAATTCCATATATCATCGAAATATATCATCGCGTCAATTCCGACCGTTTGGGGTCTTGAAGTTGATCTTATTACGTCCTCCACATCATGCATAACGTGATTATTTTATTTAATCTTTTGTTTAATTCCGATCTTATATTATAAGAACGTTATTTCAGTGTTCATAAATATATCGGCTCGTGATCTAGCGCTAGTTGACGATGAACATATTACGATCTGCAGATATACAAATAGCGTGAAGTATTACACGTTGAGAATGAAGAAGAGAAAAAAAAATATTCCCCTATCTTCGCCCCCTCCCCCCCCCCCCCCCCCATATAGCAACTCCGTAAAAATTAAATAAAATAATAAATAAATAATTAGTACCTAAAGTTTGCAAGAAAAATAAATTTCTGTTCGTTAGTTATACACACATTTTTATAATTACCACGTGGCCGTATTGAAGATACAGCGAGCTCCGGCACAGTAGATCCATTTATCTTCTTTGAAGTTTTACACCGCATGCGGTGTGTGAATTGTTATTGTATGTTATATTATAATATTTTTTTTTTTTTTGCCGCTAAAAATAGCCGTCGATTTTTTTTTTCCTCTTCATAATTCTTGCGTTCCGTGGAATACTAATTATCACGAGTTATCAATGGAACAATATATGTAGTTGCAGTTATATTATTGCGAATTGCAGACTGCAGACATAGGTATATTAAACGGATAAAATAATATCGATTACGCGATGGAAAATAAAAGACAAAGAAAAATTAGTCGGTTCATTAATATATCGTGTGTGCATGGTAAAATTACGACATGAGAGTGCAGAAAAAGGGAGCCAAACTTTTTTTTTACAAAAATGGTATGGAATTGCTGATGGGAAAGCCATTTAATTCAAATTGAAATTTGACGGATAATCGGAAAAAAAAAAAAATACAGAAATGTCGAGAGGTCCAGGGGGAAAAGCAACGAGAAATTTTGGATTGCCATTCTATCGGAAGTCTCATTATAACTTAAGGTGATCCAATAATGGACGTACTATATATGCTGTAGTCTATTTTCTCGTTATCTATATACCTATATACTGAACATATAGATTCCATGTCACAAAAGCATATATCGGAAAAAAGAAGCAGAGATTATATTCCTCCCATGTAATAAGAGTAAGGATTTTTATTCCTTGGGGACAAACTTGCTGGCTTAAACTTTTTATATTAACTTATAGTATATCGATTGTCTAGAATGCAGAAAATAAATCACATTAGCGAACGTCGCTGCAGTTACGATATTGCATATGATCGGAATCATGAAGCTAATTCCGAAGGCCAGTTACCTATTAATTTTTTCGTTATTCTAGATTCCCTAAAGAATTTCATCAACGGTCAAAAATGCAGAATTGATAAGAATTACAAAAAAAAAGCCCGTGGCATAAATTTACCTTGTACGAACATCCTTTCGTGCAAGTTTCAGCTCTTCGAATGACCTTGCGGATGACAGCCAAGGTTTTCTTAATATCTCATCTCTCGTATGAAAATCTTGGCTATTGGCCAACTACGATCCCCGTAGACCATATCTTCCCCGTAATTAGCCGATATGTATAAAAAAATTCCAGAAATTTAATCAACAGTCCCCATTTATGTCACGTTGTAGAAATGTCACGGTATATTCTACGTGTTTATGGCTCCCGAATGAACGTTCGATGTCAATTCGACCGACGCAGTATCGTCCCTAGGGACGTATGTAGTACAGCGAGGGTCACGCAATAAATAAAGAGTAATTCCCCACCGACCACCCACCCCTGATTTGACTTTGATGAGGGGCTGGCTGGCTTATCAGGCATTACAATTCTCAGAGGGTGAAGAACAACGGAAGGTTTACGTTCTCAAGAATAATTATAATACTTAAAATATGTATAATAGGTTATATACCGTCTTCGTCATTACCTTTAACAGTTGATACACGATACAATTATTAACCTTAATGAAGATAAAAATGGGAGGTAAAAAGACAATTCATAAAAAAGAGGCAAACTTGCGGTTTAGTTTTTTTTTTCAATTCTTGGCTCGAAATCGGCTGTATTGTATGGAAATCAATTATTAGGGCTCTTGTGCCGTGGAATATTCGAAAATTGAACATTAATCTCATCTTATCGATTCTGCATGAAATGGCTTAAAAGTACATAATAATTACATGGCGATGAATTACACTTCACACGAAATTATCCCTTTCGAAGTTTCAATTACTATTCACCAAGGATAATATAATCTTTTCAATTCAACGACAGAAAATTAACAAAGAAAAGAAAGAGTTTGATCAGTGAATAAAAGAAAAAAAAGAACCAAGTGTTTGTACAAATCACCGGGGAAATTGAACTTGAGGATAAAAAAAAAAAAAAAATTCAGGTGTCGATAGAATTTCCGACGGGTTTATCTTTTTATTAATTAAATTTTCCAGAATATTCGCGTACAACAGCTCGATAATAATTGCAGAATTAGAAATTGCCATTTATATCAGATTATGTTAGATTAAAAAATTGACAGAAAATTTCAACAATTATTCCAGCGCCTCGTTTGTTCGAAAATCATTTGCGGTTCAATATATTTAACATAAATATATATGCCTATATACAGCATTAATGACGTCTAAAAGGTGTTTACTTTTACATTACCGGTACATACATGGTATATATGTGTATGTATGTATCTTTGGAATTTTAAGGTAGAAAATTAGTTAAGAAAGAAGGTCGTTCGTAGCGGACAAATTGAGACAAAGTGTCGCCTGTACCTCGCTGCACAAATACTTTTACACAATACGCTTGTACATACATAAGTATATGTATATCTCTTTGAGGAGACGTTTAAACGCTTTGTGAATAAAATTATAATATACTTTATTCAGATTCGAATTGTTTACGACCAGGCAATGACGATTTTTAACGGTATAACATTCGTAGGTTTGTCACGTTGCCGAGCAATTATCCGGTACCCGAATCGTAATCGTTATTTTAATTTCTATACTTGTTATATCCACCGAAAAAAAAAATTAAAAAAAAACTAGGCATAAACTAAAAAATAAGAAGTACGAATCTTCTCAAGTCATTGTATTAAAGCGCGGATTCAACCGCGACGAACGATTCGTATTTAACTATGAAAAAAAAAAACCACGCTTTTTTTTTTTTTTTTAAGTTTTGGAAAAAGAATATATTTCTATCAGATTGGATTTGAAATTATCAGCTCTTCTGATAAATGATTCGCTTCGTACGCGTCTGATTGAAAATTTGAAGAAAAAAAGATTCGCAAACTCATGTATAGGAATGACATCCGTATGACTTCAAAAGTAATAATAATGTACATGATACATTTGAAGTTGAAGGCAATGTACGAAGTACTTGAATGGGTATATATTGAAGCAGTGATATACGCTGATAGCTTAATGCGAGTCTATTTTTATCGTCTCAGATGAGTTAAGAATTTCGACTGTATAGTGTTGCCGTTCAACTATTTAGGTCAAGATATCGAATAGCCGGGTTATAACGTACCTTTTCTAGTCTAATCTTAAGATTTATTGCTAAGGATTTCCAACTTCGAGATACTGTTTAATTAGCATTTATCGTTCCTAAGCTGCGCTTTTATGAGGCAAGATTATTTCCATTAAATAATATGGGCGTGTAAAAAACTTTGCCTATTTTTAGCGGCTGCACGAAGAAAAACTGCAATGAATGAATTTCTAAATTTTCTTAATAAGATAAACTAAGAAGAAAAAAAAACGACGCGAAAATTCGTGAGATATATCAGCCGTGTCGGAAAATTTGATTTCCTAAGGACATAAAAACTTCTAATTTCTATATACACAATATTTTGAATCATTCCCTCGGTAAAAGTTGATTTAAAAGTATTTCTTCGACTCTGCGAACTGTCACATAAATTTTTGTGCAATATTTTGTTTGAATTCGAATATTGCAAGGATTTTTTTTTACACATTTATACTTTGCTGCATCGTAGAATTTATAGCTTACAGTATATTTGAAACTGGCCCGCAGGCTGCGGTAATATTGCATACTCAACGTGCGTGCAGCTATAGGTGTATTCCATATATTCGAAACATGGACTGAAATATGGGCAGCAAAAAGGAAAGCTCGCTCTCAGCTTAGAAATGGAGTTTTCAACATATTTTTCCAACATTCGAGTTTCGAGTGATCGAAAATCTGATCAGAATGAAGGTAAAGAGCTTTTGAGAGTCGAGTGTATCTAGTCGCATGAATATAGCTATAAGAATGTCTATAGATACAATAGATAGGGCATATGGTACATAAAATTTTTGCATACATAGATATCTAGAGAATATTTTTAGAATTTCCCATCCCAGGAGTGAAATATTATCGTTTCCATGTGCCTATACGTGGTGCGTAAAATAGTCGAAATGAACCCGGATGAGAATGAAAAAAGTCGAGTAGATGAAAAAAGTGTGGGGGGGGGGGGACTGTTGCTCCTAGTAAGCCGAAATTTTACGAACGTTACATGTGCATGTATCGTTCATATTTGAAAATATTCATTACGTAACTTATACCGCGCATACGCCTGAAATATATTTGAAATTTAAATATTGATGTGATACACATACGTATGCGCATGTTCTTATATACCTGTACATTCGATTTTCAACATCATAAATAATGAATAAGCCGAAAGCCGCCGTGGTCT
The DNA here is from genome assembly GCA_963932425.1 of Athalia cordata. Taxonomy (NCBI): domain Eukaryota; kingdom Metazoa; phylum Arthropoda; class Insecta; order Hymenoptera; family Athaliidae; genus Athalia; species Athalia cordata. Next base: position 27,336,145 of record OZ010626.1, on the reverse strand, counting down.
GCACAGTGTGCAGCACGCTCGAAAAACGACCAGAGTCAGCTGATACATCAAAGTCTACGGGCTTCGTAACAATCGTTCGAAGTTCCGACGAATATCAACCACATAATGGCGAAATTTAACATAACCTATGAAACATAAACGATTATTATTCATATGGGAGGGCTATAAGGTACGGCTAGCCGAATAATCGGAAGATGAATAATTTCCACTGTCTGCAGTCAGCCAAAAATATAATACACCTGAATAATCTTTCGGATGAAACAGAAAAAAATTTACTTCTTTTCGAAGGGGGTTTTAGAATCGGGAAATTCAAAATGGCCGTTCTCTTCCGACGGCTAGAAACGTGATGCAAAACGCTTCCAGAAAGATTAGTGTCCTAGAAGCTGGAGCCTTCTTGATTCCGAAATGGCATCAAATTTTCAAAACACATCATGTATCATATCGTATTACAGAAATTTTTTAGTCTATGCCCAATTACCTGCCATAACCTAACTCAACTTGACCAAACAATAGAGGAGAATATTTTCACGCATAGAAATCTGACTCCGTTTCATTTTATTGTTGGTATAAATGAATTATTCGTCTCAATAATTTTTATTGATCCCACTTACGGAAATAAATGATTTATAGAGGTCAAACATGTTTCGTAATAATACCTAAACGGTTAATTCAATTTTTCATCTGAGTACTCACGTACGTATTGTTCGTACTGGATGAGCCGTCACATGTGGCAGTTGTTAGTTGGCGCCCTGCAGAGCAACTGCAACGAGAAACGGATGCATTAATAATTGCCCGTAATTACATTTTGCTTTGAAACGAGATGAATATTATCTAGCTGTACAGGATTATCGCATATGTTCCGATATGGGATAATGTGTGCTGCGTAGGTCAAGTTACGTTAGGTTAAGTTGTTTCAGCTGCTCGCGAATCAAGGATTTCGTCTACTTTCCATGTGCCGTAAAATGAAATTGGAAAACTAATGTAGATTTAAAAAAAATAACTAATAAAGAAACAAATTGACGGTAGCCGTCACTGTCCGTTTATCTGAAATTGCATTCTGCTAACAATATCTCTTGTCGAAATCTTGACTTAAGTTAAATGGAGTTTTTCATTTTTTAATAACCCTCTCCGAAAATTAGCTATTTTTTACGCTGAGAATTATGAATCTTCCAAAAATTAGAGCCCGATGTATGTAATTTTAGGAATTGCTCAAGAATTTGAAAAATTTTCAAGTCATGTCTGTTTGGACTTTTCGAGCTACTCTGAGATATAAATATTAAGGGTTTATTTTTCTTTTACTTTTAATTTACAGGATAATCAAAAGAAATGGAGCACGAGACACGAAAAAAACATACAGACAATTATTTAGCCGTGTATTTAGAAAATTGAAGCCTTAATATTTATATTTAAGGATCACTCGAAAATACCAAATACAATTTTCAGAAGATTCATAATTCACAATGACAAAATTAATAACGTAGCGAGGAAAAAAATGTTGTAATATTCGATTTTTTTACCATTTCTGGATTTTTCTGAATTTGTCAGTAACCTGTAAAAAAAACTTGAATCGAGCTAATTTTTGAAGAGGGTTTTTAAAACCTGAAATAATTCACGTGAGATCGAAAAAAAAACATTTTTTTTTTTTTTTTTTGCCAAGCTATATGGTATGCATATTCCTATACACGTACATTACGATTATTCGACCACTCGATTATGAGCAGCTGGTCAAATCGGAAAGTAATTGAGGGGTAAATACGCCCAAATAAAACAAGTGCCGAATATAAGGGGTGAAGGATCGACGAATGAAATAACGTATATTATATAGCATGAATAATTCCAATGTTCAAATGCGCTCCGATTTACGCCTCTAAAATACAAGCATCTCGCATTCGAATGAGATAAACGTATTCATATTATTTGGATGTGTGCGGTTACGAATTTCAAATAAACTTTTATACATAATTCGCATGTATAGGTATATAATACATATCAATTCTGTGTATTTATTTGTATTTATAGGTAGATGCGATGAATTATTCATAAATGAACTTCGACAAAGACAAATTGAAAAATATAGCGTAGGTCATATAATAATTTTTATTAATTATGCATCAACTATAGTTAAATTCACATACACACATGTATATAAAAAGAAGGTAAAAATCTACGTACATTTTTAATATCTTACAACTGGATGTAATAATCAACTTATTTTAAAAGACACGTCTGATTTTGAGAAGCAAAAAGAAGAAAATATCGCTATTATTCAGCAGCACATTCCGTTTTTCGTTCTCCCCTTTTGTTTTGTAATTAGTCTAGAAATTTCAGAATACGTAATGACTCGTCTTTCGAGTGCCAAAAAATATAGTCATTGACCTTAATTATATTGTCTTCTGTCCAGTGTTGTACGTAAATCATAAAAGAAGATAAAAGTAAAAAAAAAAAAAACAAATATCTCCGTTGACGCGGTTTGACATTACTTATGATTCTTATCGCAGATAGATTATATAAATCGATTTTTTTTTTCTCTTGAAGTTGGAAATGCCAGCTTAATTACCTTATTTCTTACTTTTTTTTTGTTAATATATCGATCGAAAAATTACAGATCTGCAGGGAAAAAATATTACAACTTACATCTGGTTTGTTTTAATAGTATATTAATTTATCTGCCGAAATCGAAAAAAGAAGTTTTTTTCCCGATAAACAAAGAGATTGCTGATTGGCAATCGATTATTAATTTAACAATTCGACCGGATAGTTGTTTCGTTTAGGTTGAGTATTGTTCGAAAATAAAAGCTTCTTTTGAAAAAACTAGAAAAAAAAACGAATGAAAATCAACTTATAACTCGAGTTGCGAGGGAGTAAATGATTCGATTAGAATATAACCTCATTAATCAGAAATGAAAGTCAATTGGCAATTATTCAATTTTTTTTCTACATGGTTTGACCCCTAATACATCTCAATATCACCTTGATATGATTTTTTTGAAGATCGTACGTATACCTATTTAGTTAAGATTGTTGTATCTAGCAGGGAAAGTCAATTTCTCAAAAGAAATGACCTTTCGACAACGACGACTGGTTTAAGTCTCGTCACGACGGGGCGTACCTAACACCCTATTACAGTATCTGTCGACGGTATATAACGTGCGGTGTGTCTCGCCGCATCAGACTTTTCTTCGACAATTTTATCCTTTGATTGGACAACTTTTCTGATGGGTATGTACAACTTTAAAGATTATAGGGGGTAGGTATGGGTGCCATAAGCTCACGGATTTTCACTCCTCATTCGATAAATTAGAAATGGCGGCTGTTTCTGAGAAGGTATTCTTTGGTCGTTGAGGAAAGTTGATTTTATGAATATTTTTTGAAAATCTGAAAAACGCGCATCCAGCATTTATGCAAGGGAATTGCGAAATCAAAAATCAAAATCTTGTAGCAAATGTTTCTTCTTTAAATTCTTTTCGTTATGATTATAATTTTGTTTTTTTTTTAATTATATTTCTACGGATAGGTATACATGGGATTTCTATTTCTATGTTTGCAAGACTACCAATAAAAAAAGAATCAAAAAACAAAACTGATAACAATAATAAATCAATGAATAAATGAAGACACGAGAATGAATGAAAAGAAAAAGCTGCTGCCACGTGTACGAAGTGTCAAAGTGAACAAACTAATCGTTAAATAGACGACGTCTATAATCACGACGACGTGATGATTTAAATAAGTGGTCAATTTTATTTTCGTTACGACCTCCGGTGAGCTTGTATTATTGTAGATATAACAGCTGCGGATGGACGTCAAGGCTGAAAAACTACAAAATTCTAACTATAGTTAACGCGAAGTTTTTCGCAACAGTCCCTGTGTTCAGTAAATAATTGAGCTATTCTGCGTGTTTGTTATTCCTCTATTTATTCATTTTTTGTTCACTCCTTTGTTAACACGTAATAATAGGGGTTTTGATTTTCAACGCGCAGCTTTTTTCATGTCTGCACTGCATGGTTTGTTCTGGTTATTCAGAACATTTCAAAAGCTCCAACATTCGACAATTACACATTATCAAAGTCGCCATTTATTGTTTTTACTCACGATCAATGTTTTTTACATCGTACAGGTCGTAACAAACTTAAAAATTCTGAAGCTATCAAATTTATTTCCTCGATATATCGGTAATCTTATTTTATCTCCGCCTGCAATATTAGATGAAAATATTTCACATCCGTTGGATTGATACGAACGGAATATTTCCCGTTTTATCCACCTGCAGAGGTATTTTTTTTTTCAATTTTTTTCACCAGATCGCACGGAGCAAATAGGAAATTGAAAAAAGTGAATAAGAACGTCGCGCGTCGACTCATGGTATAGAGAGACAGTTAATTGTACATTTATCGAAAAATTTCATTTATTATATACACATGTATTGATCTACTAAAATTGAGTTCCACTTTTTCATGTATCGCTCTTCGCTCGCTATTAGGCCATTATACGTATAGGTAGAGAAATTTAATCGCGTTAAACCCGGATCAATTGAATTCCTAAAGCTTGGTGCAAATGAATCAAGCGTGGGTTGACGCGTATCTCCAATAAAATAAATGAATGAAAATTAATTTAAAATATTAAACAAAATTGATGTAACTGCAGTATCAGCTATGGTATTCGTATATCGCTGATCCCGATGGGGTTCTCAAGATTGATAAGAGAAAATACCACGAACATGGAAAATAAATAAATAAGAATAATAAGTAGAATATATAATTGAGTTTCGAAATATCCTTATGTAAACGTACATTTTTTAATTTACTGAAATGATCGTTTTGAAGAATAAACAAGAAAAAATAAAAAAAAAATAAAAAATGACCGGCAAGTTTGTCGAAATTCCGACTTATTTCGTACGTGTGCATATGAATATGTGTATATTTTATCCATACATATATCCCATGCATTGTATGATGTGCAGAATATATGCATATATAAATATACATTCTCTATGTACACACATATTTTACGTATAGTACACGAACGAATAGGGAGAATTTCAAACAGAATCAACCTGGGCTTTCCAGCTCCGGTACCGCGCGTTCAGATTTTCTTGTTAATCGATATACGAAAACCTCCATGCACGCTCATGTGTTAAGGAAACCTTAAATTTTCTTCCGTCGCTTCCAGTTCCTTCTTGCACTTTTCCCTTCTCTTAGAAGGTCGTAGAAAAAAAGTGTCTCATGCATACCGAAAATGAAGATCATATAGGCAAACAATTTTTTCAAACCGCGATCGTAAATGAAACGCCACAATTTGAAGAAAAAGAAAAGAAGAACGAGCTGATTTCGTATACGAACGTAACATTGAAATCGTGAAGTTGGTTCATTACCTTGAGGAATTTAATTGCAGTTCAGGAGAGTTAGGATGGATACGAACAATCGGTATTGCCTCACACCGCATCAATGGCCGTCGATCCGCGTTCATTTGGTTATAACGATACGGATTGCCTCACTCCGACCACTACTTTATATGCAATGGAGATAAACGAAGCCCCACAATGCGAGTAATATTCCACCTCTCGACGTTCTCTCCGCGAGGATTGTACGAAACCTGAACAGAAATCGGCTAGGGCTAATTTTCCTCGTAAATCCCAGACTCGAATTCGGGGCGCATGGCGGCGCGGCTTCTCCATATACACGATCAACTTCGTTGTCAACATGCGGCAATTGTCAACCGATCATTGTTTTGGCGTACGGGAAATGAAATGACTGATACTATTACTATAGATGACTATAAAAAAAGACGAGCGGGCTAACAGTTTTTGCAAAATTCTACAGGTTTTTTTTTGCCGTCTTTAAAAGAAGTTTTTCTTTCCTTTCTTTTTGTTCGTTGGAATGAATTAATCCGTTCATTGTTCGATAATCGATTTTCGTTTTCTCACCCCATGTACGGAAAGCCGCCAAATAAATCGAAACGTTTCGTTCTTTTGTTTCACATGTGACTTTGTGTTTCTATCAATTGACGTCGACCGGCACTACAGCTGTTGAAGAATCGAACCTTTTTCATTTCCAACAGACACCAAAACATTTTTGCCCACAACTGCTGAAGGCCACGTTTTAGATCAAAACCTGGTGTTTGATCGGGGTGCAGGGTAAATACCCATCACAATTTCCTATAGTCTCGTGTGGGCTTTTATACGATGGATACAGAATATTGAAAATTGATCATCCTGCCAGGTGGGAATTCGACGGCTTCTAATACGAAAATGCCTCTAATAACGCCATGCAGGGTTCACGTAAAAGACAAAAAGCAAACAGAAGAATTGAAAAAGGGATGACAGAAAAAATCAACTACCTACAAACTCGTCATCTACACTACCAATAGGTGATGATATATTCAGACTAATGAAATTTAGCAACAAGTGCAGGAAAGGATATGTTACAATTATAGTTCAGTAGGAGTTGCTTCAAGGATGTTCAGATTCTGAATCAGATCTTTGATTGCTTCAAACGAAATTAACTGACTCACGTCATCACGGATGCATACACTTGGCATTCGATCACCATCGTGGCAAGCAAGACATCGACCGCTTTTTTTTCTTTTTTTTTTTCTAATACCGTCTGCAGTGATCAAGTTACTCAGAATTTCTTTTTCATTTTTTTAGTACAATTTTATTTAATTTATTTTTCTTCTTTCTCTGATTATCATATTTGCACAATTTTTCCTGCATTATCATCTCTGAATTCAACTCGGAGACGATTCCAAAGAGTCGCGCAGCGCAGAGAAAATAAAATATGGGAGGATAAATTCCGAAGAAAACAAAAGAAAGGAAAAATTCTTTCTACCCTTGAAAATTCTATCCTAAAATCGGTGATTTATTCCGACAGTTTTACCTAAAAGGTTGGAATTTGTCGTTTTTATTTTATATAATACCACGACGAGTTTGAATTGTCAAGTTTTTGAAATCTAAATAGGATCTGAAAAACTAATGTTTTGTCAGGTAATAAAGCGTTTCTTTCTATCCCTTGTTCCATAAATCTTTCATATTAAGAAAATATTTATTTATTTGCAGTAAATCATATGGTATCGCGTATGATAGTTCGAAATTGGAAATTCCAAGTCGCTTGGACAAGAATATGAGAAAAGATTCAGGGAATTGCATTTATGCAAATGCTTTGAGAAAGAAAGGAATTTCTTTGCGAAGAATAAAAGAACAAGATTCTTTTCATATATGTGTATTACCTGCCCAGAATCTTATTGTTATCATCATTATTACTACGTTAGAATGTCGTAGTATGAAACCGAATGAAGAAACCATTGTACGATAGATGTACAAGAATTGTATTATTTCATTTGAATAAATTTTCATAACTCAGATCAATGATTATATTATATTCAAGACAGAACAGAACGATGTGCATATACCTATTTCGGAATTTGGTACCTGCACAAAGTTAATGACGTGAAACTCTATCCCCCCAAAGCGATGAAATTAGTTAAAGCTCGTCACCCTCGTAAATAAAACACTCAACGTAGTTTAAATTTTTGAATAAACTTCACTCGACTCGATATCATCAAGGTCACTCGTTCGTACGATTGTTAAAAAAAAAAACTAGACAAAAAAATGTTAAAAATGATAAATCAAACATTAGGTCAGTTTTTTGGCTTTTTTTTTTTGTTTCTGGTAACTTTGTAAACGTTCATCGAATGCCATGCAGTGAAAGAAAAAGAATTGCTGAAATCTAGAAGGTGCATTTTCCACAATATACTATACATAAGAATTTTCTGGAATTCATTCCTGACGTATAAATACCAACTGCCAGACCCCATTAGATTCTGTACTATGTATATAGGTAGGTACACCTTATACTCTAATCGTTTAAAGGACTTCGTTTGGACGTGAAACTTTGTCTTTGGATTTCCGTAGAACGGAAGAAAGTTTATCCATAGCAAGACTCTTCCTACTTCAAGTACTACACCGTCCATCTTCTCAATAATCCTAAAGATCGCTCTTAACTACCAAACTTCTAAAAGCTTAGTCGAGCCGAATTGCGAACAATCGATTCGTACGAATATACACAACTACGTTAATTTCTCTTTTCATTTTATTCAAATTTTTCCTCATTTTTATCTCCTCTCGTTCCGTTTACCGAAACAATTTTATGCCCTTGAAAAAAAAGAAAAAAAAAACGCGCGTATCACATCCCTTAAAAAAACACAAAAATTTCATCAAATTCAACTTACTTTTTCTTTTACATTCGTCACGTAGTGGCCCATAACCCAAGATAATACAATCCAGTCGAGCCTTAACCAAATCTGATTTAATCTAACCCAAGTTTAACCGAACCATAAAAAAAAAAAAGAAAAAAGAAAAAAAAGAAATCAGTTGAAAATCATGGAAAGAAGTATTCCCATGAGTTTTTTCCCTTGTTATATAATATTCCTGTCAATCGTTCAGGGAAAATCCAGGGTGTCTCATATCGATCGGAAGTGGGGTATATGGGGTGAGTTTCGCTTGAGGGGTCAGCCACCAAGCATCAGGTTTGAGTTTACCGGATTGGATGGCCTCAGCCCATGCTAAAAAGTTCAGGAAATTTTTTCTCCCCCCTCCTTTTTTTTTTCGTTCTCTTCTCTTTTACATCGTCATGGATAATTGTTGAACATGTACAGGGCAACGTGAAGCATAAAGGCTTTGATATATGGTGGAAAGAAGGGTTCGAAAGAGAGATATAAAAGAAGACCAAAAATTAAACAAAATAAATAAAACTGAGCTTTGATACCAGCCGGGAATCCGAACCACTCGGTAATAACAATCGATTCGATATGGTTGTAAGCTCTGCCTTTTTCAGAAATTATTATTTTCATGAATTTATGTTCTTCTTCTTTTTTGTTTTATCTAGAAAATTACGCGGGCATTCGGCCGTTTTTTTCGGTCGCGTGCGTTCGGAAACGGTTGGGAACGTCGCATACGTGAAATATCAGGATGGTTATATGGGGTCAAATGTCACTTGTGTACGAGTAAATCGATATCAAGTTTATTTGTCAGTCCATCTAAGTTTTGCCAAGTAAAGTTAAGTCGTATCGGATTAGTTTAGTTTATTTAGCGAATGAGAATTCGTTCGCGATATTTTTATAGCATACACAATACGCGAAGACCAGAGGCTGCAAATATCAGATATCGTAGTGCGGAATAAAGAAAATGATATCCAAGATGGATTCTCGGAATCGAAGAGAAGATCTCAAGAAAAATGAACTCCTTGAGAGAGAGAAAAAAAAAAGGAGAAAAAAATGAGAACCTAATGTTGCGTGCCCAAAATACACAACATGTATTTATACGATATGGCACAGCTGCCATCCATTAGCTAATCGATTCGGTAATACACTCGTGAATATAGTTATGCTGGTAGTAAATAATGTTTCGAATATATTTTCGTACGAAAATTATAACAGAGAAATTCCGACGATTGTCGATTTTTAATACATCGATATAGTACAGAGCATAACAGTGTAGAATAAAATGGCACTCGCATACCACATCATTAACAAATAAATATCGTCCTATAAAAAAAAAAATAGAGAAAAAAGATTCTTTGGAATAGATCGAAAATCGAACCGTGTATCGGTATGCGGTATACGTACAATTTTGAAAAAATATTTCACCAGATGAAAATGAAGAAAAAAAAACTCACAGTAAAATTATAATGCTGATCAAAAGGACGTCGATCAAATATGGCGGCGGGTTTGCAGCTGTACCTTGTTTAACATGATGTTCATATCTACCCTGCAGACCACGAATTATGCGTCACAATATTATACCAATCTCAGTAGGTATACATCTACAAATGCATTCACGAATCTCCAATGAAATGTCAACACCCGATGCAATTTGTTGTTAAATCCGACCAAACCACGAGATATAGGTTGGGTATACGTTGATCGCGTGCGTGATGATTCGCTACAGACGAATTTGTTTGAGATCTAATTCCATGAAATATAGTACATATTAAAAGATAGAAAAAGTTTTCGAAGATCGCGTGTTTCGTAAAGTTTTATTTCTCAATTCCACACAATGAACTATCTCTTTTGCTTTTTTGAATCGGCATGAAAATCAGCTTTCACCCGATGCTTTTTACGTATCACAATTCGTACTCATTTATTATACATACGATAAATATATGCATCTATCGAAGGATAAAATATTAAATGAACCAGCTGGAACGAAAAAAAAATAAGAAAAGAATAACATTCAGACAGAATATTTCCCGCGTCGACCCATAAGTGATTTGCATATAAGACTGATTCGATCGATATACATATGTATATAATACGTAATACAATGTCATAATATATCTCACCTGGTGCAAATGCGCACACATACAGTAGAATCGATTATAACCGTGCCTGACGTGATGTGAAGAGATGAAGTAGGTTCGATAATGCTAACCATAAAACCACCCCACATTTACACCCATATACATGTATGAAATAAGAATAATACTGATAATAATAACAATAACAACAACAACAACGACAATAACAATAATGAAGGGAGCGAAAAATGTCTGTACATAATCACACGAATGGAATTTACTCGCAATTCATGTCAATTGTGTGTATGGGTATATATGGAATAAACTTATTCTGCCTTTTTTCGCGAGCGATCAAAGTACGGAATATTATATGTACACGTACACGTATGTCTGGCTTCGAGAACCTGAAAGATATGGAATGTATCAAATGATATTTTTACATCCTAAGTTTTTCTTTGATCATTTTTTTCTTTTTTTCTTCACATCAATTTCCGTTACTTTTTTCTCTTCCGTTTCACGTGCAGTAAGTATACATAGGAATGTGGGAGGCGATGTACCGTAAGTGCGGAATATGCTGAACGAGAACGAAAATTTTTAATCCTTATTCTATTTCTACATCCTTCTTTTTTCTTTTACTTTTTCTCTATGCAAAGAAAGTTGAAATACTTTCGTTTTTCTTCTACTTGTAACGGCACAATAAAGCTTTGGCTTAACTTCTTCTTTTTGTCTTTTTTCTCTCTATTATTTGCATCGAAAGTATAGTGGTAGATATGCAGCCAGCTATAAGGGTCGGAAGTAGGTAAAGGTTAGGATAATAAATCGCCAGAATATCCAAGAAAGAAAGAAAGAAAGAAGGCTATAAGAGCCCCATCTCTCTAAAGATAACGTAACTTCCGTGTATCGTAGTATTCTTGGGCATAAAAATTACTATAATTTTTATTATCCGTGCTTGTCTTCCCCGTAGACCATCCCCCGTTTGAAGGGCTATCAGATAACGTACGAAAATAGAAATAGCGTACATATGGCGCAGTTATTTTATACTTACGTAAGAATTATCGTCAAATGAAATCTGCAGGCAAGTTCATTTGTTCGCGGTCTATCGGCAAAAATAACCCCATTAATTTGATGAAATACAAATTGAACGTTAGTTAATTAAGTTGATACATACATATCATTTGAACCAAGTGAATGAATATACCTTTAGTATGTAGGTGTATTTAATAGGTTGGTATATAAAAATTTTTATTGCAGAACGTTCGATAAGATCGTCATATATAGGTATAATAGTTCTATGACGTTTGATATCTTCGCGAGGTGGTAAAAATCTCGCGGTATGTCTTTTTTGTCGTTTTTTTCTTTTTCTTTCTTCGTTCACAGGCCTTGAACTTCTGCGGTCTCTTACCGCATAACGAATCTTCGTTAACGACTTTTAAAATATTAAATTATAAAAAAAGCTTTTCCTATGTTATTTCCAAGCGGACTATCTTATAGAGTCGAGATGGAAAGCTCTTTTCAGGGGGTTTTTTCATCAGTTTGGAAGCGTTCAAGCCCCTGGGGGCATAAAAATCCCAAAACACCCCTATTAGGGACCACCATAATAATTATTATATAATCAATGTAATTATATAAATAATAACAAATTTCGCTTATGTTATTTAGCCGTATATCAAAGATTAAATTTTTTCATTTCAATGCTACGTAAGGATGGAAGGACGAAAATCGAGAAATTTTCGTTGCTCACGTTTTTTTAAAAATTTGTTCCATTTATTGAATCATTCATTTATTTCGATCACGTTATAGCGCGCTCAGCACATGGATCCGAAGTACTATAGCGCTAAAAGCTCTGCAGCTGAAATGCAATGTTCTAAGTAAACTTGGAAATAGAATCCAGTTGTAGTGTGGAGTGCTTTTCTCGGCAAGGACAAATTTGCGGTATAATTGTATCTCAAACACAATTACTCTCTAACTTTCGAAAATATTCAGTCATAAAATCGGATCATCGGAAACAAAGTTACCTCACATTATACAGCGAAGATATCTAGAAAGTTGACAACATCTGATTGGACGTCGGATTTGGCGAATCGCAGAGCAGAATAGTAGAGATGCTATACCGCTTTCATGAAATGTCTTCATTTATCTATAAGTAAAAAAAAAATTGCAGGGTTTGAGAAATCCGAAATTTCACCAGAGAAGCCCGAAAAAGATGACTTTCGCCTCGTTTTATCTATACGATAAAAAAAAAAAAGAGAGATTATTTGGGTGAATGTATAGATGATTTTACGTAGTGGCCATAAAGCACACATCACCGCATTAAACGGTGTAAATCTTTACTATAGAATAAATGTTGACGTATATAAAAAGATAAGCACATAATCTACACTGAATTGAGGGATGTTAAATCGACCTTGAAAATATTCAATAGAAATCTCATAACAATTGGATCAGGAGGCCTTTCAGTGTGAGGTGGTAGTGAGCATTTGGAAAAAACGAAAAATAGGTATGGGTTATAGATTTAATTTTCAAGGATATAAATCGAGAAAAAAAAAACCTGTAGTTTTCTATTCCATAAGCTTTTGTTACACGGCCTGTCTTTGAAAGCTTTTGGAAATTGAATTTCTCTACTTGTGCATATGATAAGGATACACGAAATGAAATTGAATATTTTTACCGGTTAATCCCGCAGCTGTGAACGTAGTCGAATAATAAATAATATGATCTTCGCTTCAAGCTTTTCATTTAGATTTACGTTCATTTTTCGTAAAGCCATATACTTTTCAACGACGTCCGCGTCGACGGGACTTCTCGCTTTTATGAGCTTCTCAATTTATCGCGCCACGAGTCAACGGTCACAGAAATCGAGAAACCACCACACCACCCTGAAGCTGTTGCAGCGGGATAAAAACGCTTCGTTTCCTTTTTCATCTCCCTCCGTGTCGCTTAATATCTTCACATTTTCCGGTGCACGATGGCATTTGTCAGAGAGAGAGAGAGAGAGATGAAGAAGAAAGAAAAAAAAAAGAAATAGCAAGATTAATATACGTCGCCATTTTCGTATTATAATCTCGTCGTATCGGGCGAACGTCATTCCGTACATTAAGTACGACTCGAGTCATTTTTTATTTTTCTTTGGGGGAAGAGGCAACAACAAAAAAAGATGAAAGGTAAAAATAATTAATTGAAAATTGATAAGAAACTCGAGTGAAAATGTTACAAGGGTAAAAAGAAAATTAGAAAAAAGATAAAAATAAAGTAAAACTCCTGCAGCCGATATCATTTCAACCTGGACCTGCAGATTATAGCACGCATATTATATGCAGTTCAGCTTTAAGATACCGCGGTATGCTCAAATTTATCTTAAGAAAAGTTGAGTAATATGGCGTGAAACTTTTTCATTTAATGTCATTCCTACATACAGCAGTTAAATTGCTAAGAAAAATGCAGGGTATACCAAGAAAGAATCACTCAGAAGTTGAAATTACATAATAACGATATAATTATTGTTATACGTTTATTAGCACAAAATTAAGAACAAAAACTAAATGAAAACTGAATAAATAACAAACAAATGATGAATAAAGAAATGTTAATTCGAGGCTGTCGTTATAATTAAATTGCGCGAATAAACTTTTATTTGGAAATTATGATGCAAATTATTTAATTACCGAATTGTTTTATTACAATTATTGCTACGCGTAATTGTAGAATGAAAAAAAAAACTGTCATGTCCTAATATATAGCAGCTCCAATCCTGCAATTTATTATCACAATTATTTCAGTTTCTTTTATTTCTTCTGTTGTTTTTCACACTCATTAAAGATTGATGGCGATGACGGATAACAAATCGTCTTTCACTTGTATTAATATCTGATTTCTGTACAAACAAGATTATAATCAATCCAAGCATAATTAAAATACAGAATCTTATCGAAATTACGTGAGAAACGACGACAGGGTAAAGAAAAAGAATTCAAATTGAAGTTGAACATCTAAAATTATGTAACGATCGATGATAATTATAATAAAAATGTTTTATTATGCAAACTGAGATGATTATTATCCGCCATCGAATGCTAATAGGATATTCTCTGTAATGTCGGCATAGAATTGCAATCTGGATAGCCGTAGATAAAAAATTCACGAGAAATCTGTTTCTTCTTTTCTAGTTTCTTTATTTTCTCTTCCGCTTCAGCGATGACTAAATCGAGCTAATTAGCCGATCGAGCTAATTAGTAAAAATTACCACGGCAGATGTTGAGCGTAAAAGTAAGTACAGCACGGACGAGATATCCTACGTCATTGAGACGAGAAAAACATGCGCGTTCGAAACTTAGGCGGGCTAAACGTTAATATTGTTACAGCTTTTCAATTTTACACGTGCTGATCAACATATGTATGTAGAAGTAGGTGTACGCATATGCGTATTCAAATGGATTTCGATGTACAAAACGCGCGACGTTATCAGCTACCTACAGGTATTACAATATTATGACATGAAACACAAGTGCCAACTGAGAATTATATTTTAAATAAAAAACACACTCGCGATGATCGGAAATAATTTTAAATACTAATATACGATTCTGATTAACACCATGTGTCTGTCCTGAAATTAATCAAATGTAAAAACCATCGGCATAGATAATTAATCAATAATAGTGGGTGCAGCGATGTAGATTTTTCTACTCCTTACAAAAAAAGAAAGAAAAACTTCTCAAAATTTTTGAATATTATACCGTTAAAACTACGATGAAGATTCTACGAACGAAGCCCGAAATTTTCAAAAATTTTGAAAACCGAAAGAAACAACCACTATTTCCATCATAAAATTGTGACACATCTATTTCGTCTTTTCACGTTGAAAAATGTGTCGTGCAAAGTATCGTAATGGTGCTCATTTATCAACACTGGTAAAAAAAAAAAATTTCCATTCAAAAAGTACTCAAATTCAAAAGTCAGTGTTTTAGCTGTACACTTCACTGCCAAAGATGTCAGAAAGTTTTAGCTATTTTCTACCGAGTTGATAATTTTTTCCATTACTCATATGTGTCTAATACGTATGGATAGCGATAAGGGTTGATCCGAGTTTGGGGAGGCAGAAAATTTTGTAAATATCATAAGCAGCGCGCGAGAGAATAAGCAGCGACCCTTTAACCTCATGGTGAGGAATAAAGCGCTCGCCGCGAATCAATATCTCAACATTCCCTCCGCCATCATCAACCCCCCCAACAGGTGCAGCAAGAATCCACACAAGTTTAGCCGAAACCAGTTCAGCTATCGCGAAAAAAAAGAAAATGAAATAGGAAAAAAAGGGCAACGATAAAGATAACGGAGATGATAACGCGCCCGATCCCTATTACGGTTGATACAATTTCTCGTCCGAAGACGAATGAAGAAACAAGGGCCGAGAGAAGAAGAGAAAAAAAAAAATGTCATCACGGTAGCAAAATTTTTATCAACATTTCAATGGAAAATAAGAAAACAAAAAGAAAAATATCTCTGTCAGGTATTCCGCGTGTACGCATATAAAAAATATGCAAACTTAAAATCTTACAATACCTGTACAAAGTTACTTTTTTTTTTTCTTTCATTTTTCAGTGGAGATGTTCCCTAATATAAATTCAACAATATCTCGCGACTTCCTTTTTATTTTCCTTTTTTTTTGCTCTTTATTCTTCTACGTCATACAGATATTTTTTTTTTTTTAATCTTCGGGTTGAATAGAGTGGGATGGGATGCTTCGGCACGAAAGCTTTCGAATGCCCTGAAGCAACCGATAATAAACATTATATACTCGTTTGGCGAAAACGTGATAAAAGAAACGAGCTTTTGCGTTGTTTTGAGTTTATTTTTCTAGTTTTATTTTTATTTTTTTTTGTTTTTCGTTCGTTTTATTTCGCTTGACCAGAATTCGTTGCCAGACTCGCCGTTGAAAAGGGTTTAATTATTTGAATATGTTGTTTTTTTTTTTTTTTCAATTCTCTTTCTTCCTTTTTTCTCATTTCATTTCATTTTATTCCACAAAGCTGCATTTCCTCGTATCTCTCTCTTTCTTTACCTCCATATATGTACGGGGTTTTATTTACCGATTCAATGTTTTTTGATTCGGTTCCGTTTTTCGTCCTTTTTTTTTTTTTTGGTTTCAACGGTTAAATATACACGTCCTCGCAGCGGTATGTCGTCTTTTGTTCTCTCGAAGCTTGCGCAAAAAATAAAAATACAAAAATAAATTTAAAAAACTTTTCTACATACATGTAGATTAAGTACACATGTACTTTTGCGTCATTGGGACTTTTTTTTTTTTTTTTCTAATCTAACCTACGTCGGAAATTTTTGACATATTAAATCGGATCTGATCACATCTGGATGAAAGGAAATCTGCCAAAAAAAGAAATAGACTTCCGGTATAGCCGCGTTTTGTGGCAAATCATTGCTGGTAGTTATCATTAAATAAATCGATACAGTTTTTGCATAGGATCTCATAATTTGGCGGTTACCGTTTGTACCGGGAATCTGATAACCTCTTATATAGCCTAATATTCGCGCGGTAGACGTTATGCCCGGTGAACTGACTGTACTATAATATGCAGGATTTCGGGACGGAGAGAACGGGGGTTGGAGTTGCCTCGCATATTGCGTTCATCCGTAATTTGATATTCCCTTATTGAAGCTTGAGTACAATGCATCGGTATTCGCTACAGATTCTACTATCTATGTAGGAATGTGGGGATTTATGTGATGTACAGTAGTGTGTATACATAATAAATAAAACTTACCCCATTCAGATCTTTGAGGATGAGCGATCGTTACGTTTGTACGAATGATATAAATTTCGATATGGAAAGTAAAGAATCAAATAAAGAAAACACATTCGTCGTAGTCGATGCAAAAATTATAATAATATTTGACTGTAGATTCCGAGGGCTTCGGTTTAAACTTTAAACCGAAAAAGTGGATATGGTCACCCCGCGATAAACAGACGGAAAAAATTTTGACAGCGTCGAGTTGTTTCTAACCGACTCTGTCAACCTTCGTGGTAATCTCACTGTATACGTTATATGTTTACTCTCTTTCCGGAAAATCTGTGCTTGACGGTTGGGAAAAGGAGAGCGCCCCTCCGGATTACAGCTGGGGGGATCGGGTAAAGCTCTCATCGTTTCAAACCATCGGTATAAAAAGTTTTTTTTTCTCGTTTTTTTTTTTAAAGGATTCCGACTACACTACGCGAATCCGACCCGGATCTTATAAATTTATACCGCAGTGAGATAAAAGTAAGGATAAAGAAAAATATATTTGAGTAAAATTTAAGCTTCCAACCGCGGAATTGATCTTCATATTATATACGTTTAAATATATATATGTATACCTTTATAATATAAGCTGCGATGCGCTCGAAATGAAATGTTTTACTACATACGTAGTATGTATCTACGTGTCCTTCGGTTGCACTTGCGACGCGATGTAATTAATTGTGCGGCACGTAGACATTCATTTTATTATACGTGAATGTTATTCATGTGCCTATAAATAATAATTTATATCTATATATTTATATACGAATTGCAACGCGCATCGTAGTATTTTAATTACCGCTATTAGTTGTGTAATACAATCATGTGATTACACGCGTGTATTTTTCTCCATTGCAGTTACGATAGGTTTGTCTTTTTTTTTTTCCTTCTTTTTTTCAGCTCGTTTTTTGTTTCTCGTCGTAACGGATAATGATTATACCGTCTGCGGGAAAGTAAAAAAAGCATCACATTCATTCTTGAATTTTCCAACTCACGGCCTGCAGCCTCCGTATACCTCGTTAATTAACCCTTCTATAACACATACGTACACTATAATTTTGGGATAAACTTTTTTACCCGTAGCACAGAACTCCGTTATTTTGCCATCGCTGTTTCAATTATAATTAATTATGGTTAGATGAAAACTAATATACCTGAACGAGCTTCTATAGAGGTAATAATTTTACGTAGCATAGACCTGAAATAGTTAGCGATTTATTTTAGGTATACAGAAAACCTATAAATATATGTGTTTTCTTATTTTGAGAAAAATCGAAGTTTAACATACTTTCTCAAATTAACCCATTAATTTTCGGGCTGGAAAAGTGAGCGGGGAACAATATTGCTTTTCATTTTTCTCTTTTGAAAATTCAACATTAGCTGCAGTGATGAGTAGAAGAAAAAGAATTTTCCTTTCCAAAAAATCAGCTATCGACAATTTGGGTGCATTTTTTGTTCTCATGGCGTGTGGCACGAAAAAATTGCTAATTTCGTTGAGAGCAGCATGCGATATACAATGTGTAATGTATCATAATGTGAATATAAATTTTGATATATATTTGGATTCGATTTCATATCCAAAAAAAAAAAGAAAGAAGATCGTGTTTGAAAATTGAATGGAAAATAAGGTAAAAAGCCTAAAACAATATTTTCTCTAATATTTGCAGGGGTGTGCCACCAGTACCACCTTAGTCTGAAACAACCGACGACGAAGAGGAAGGACCGAAGGGCAACGGGCTCCGGGCGTCCGAGGACCGAGCTGTTTTTCCAAATTAAGTGCTCAAGTGCCTCTCATTCCCCCCGTTCTTTTCCCTCTCTCCTCGCTCCTCCGCCGCCCCTTCCTATTCCTTCTCCTCCTTCTTCTTTTCCTCGCAATCTACTCTGGGAAATCATAATTCCATCTCTCGCGGATATTAACAGCACCCGGAAAATTTAATAAGTGGAACTCGTCATTAAAATATTCGTCGCGAAGGCCTCGCGCTTTATCTTCTTCTTCCTCTTCTTCCTCTTCTTTTTCCTCGTCTTCATTTTCTCTTCATTTTCATTTTCATTCCCGTTCTCTTCTTCTTCTTTTTCTACATCTATTTCCTTCGAGTATTTTTTTTCGGTTGTTATTATGAGTGGATTATTATTATTTTTTCATTTTCCTTGCTCGCCATTTCTTACCACGAAATTCTAATAAGTCTACCTTGCAGTCGGTTGCACTAGGCGGGGGTGGGTAAAAATGAATTGTGAATTTTACAGTGCGAGAATAATTAAAAGCGATAAATTGTTTTTAGACTCGTAGTGTATTTCGCAAGGTTAATCGTGTACATTATGTATTTAACGGCTGATGAAAGAGTGAATAATAATTGTAATAAAACGAAAAATTCTCGGAATTGAATTTTCTATCGTTTCGTAGTTCGAGAGATTAATTAGTCATTTTTAATTATGTGAACTACGTACAACATAATTAATGTGATAAACCTTGTTAAGCAATTAAATTCCGTTTAAAGTGAAATGAAAAAGTGAATGTGGCAATAAATGAATGAAACGACATCGCGACAATTAAAAAAAAAAGAAGATTAAAAAAGAAGATCAAATAAAAGCGCGGTTCAACGGATGTATGTAATTGCGAATTTTATCGGGATTAATTCTCTGGAATTGTAAGTGAAGTGTCAATAGTGTCGAAGTGAAGATTTTTCAATTATTTCTAGAGCCCGAATAAAAGTGTTTGAAAATCCAAAATTTATCATGTGACGTGACGTGCGCGCGTACCACACGTACAACATTTAGAAATTGAACAAATGAAAAACGAATTCGACAAAATCCGACCCAGCGAAGAAGATCCTTTTTTCTCCGACCCTTTTTCTTTCGATCTTTTTCATTCGAGGAAAAATCGGGAGAATAAAATTCTTCGCAGAAGCTTTATACTCTCGTAAAAGGAGCTTTCCTATAAGAAATACATGGAGCCTGATACCCGGGAGAGTTGAAGAAGAGCATTGATGATGGAGAAGAATCTTAATTCTAGGAAGTTCTGTTGCTGCTACTATACTGCAGTAACTGCGTGTGCACCTGATACCAAATAAAAAATATAAAAAGGACCCACACGCCAACGGCATCCAACTGCTGCAGCGCCCATTTCATCCCTCGGGAATAAGACCAACTTGAGGAAGACAAAAAAGAAGAAATAAAAAAAAAAAAAAAAACTTGGAAGAAATAAGAAATCACTGCAGTGGTTTCCTGAAAAGATTGAACGTCTCCTGGTGCAGCTGCTTTGACAAACGCTTCCATCTAACTGAAAAGAAAAAAAAAAAAAAAGATACTTAGGAAAAAAGAGCCCGGAAAATCTGAAGAAAAAGAGAAAACGAGGTAAGTGGATTGAAAACTGGACGTTTCATTGCGGAAACTATAGATTGCACTAGAATTTCTTCGCGTGAGTGGAGAAGAAACAAAAAAGACATTCGAATCTATAATTATATAGTTGAATTATTTTTGAACCTATAAACGTTGAGTAGGTATAATTATTTCTCGATGAAAATGCGATCGCGTTATTTTAGTTCTTCGTAAATGAAGATTAGATATTTTTCTGTCCATGCAAAAGGATTCAACGGCGAGTGATACGGACCGTAAGCAGAGGGGAGAAAAGCGGCAACTGTGCGCGGGGTAGTCTAGAGTCCTGACCTCTGACCTGACTCTGACCTATGACCTCTGAGATGGGCATAGCTTCCGTAATTTCACGATGCTCCTCGATCCAACGGATGTCCGGGTAGGCAAAGGTTCGTATGGAGGGGCCCAGCGAAACGTACAACAGCACGTGGCATCCGCACTTGTCACCTATACCAACCGAAGTCCACGAACATTATTTCAAGGGATTTCCTGGCAAAGATTCACCCTACACCCTCCTCCAGGTTTGTAACAATTCCTTTTTTTTCTTTTGTTTGTTTGCGGTTTTCTTTGTTGAAAAAATTAAAAAATGGAACGGGTTTTGAAACCGACCTTTATTTTCTTTAGAGAACAGTTTCACGGTATTAATTTCTGTTTTAAATTCTTCCGGTACACGAAACAATCGAGGAAAAACGAGAGAAGAAAAAAAAATCATTCTTTGTTTCAGGCAATAGTGCTCGTCCTGGTTCTCGGAAGTATAATCGTTGGAACAGTGATAGGGAATATCCTGGTCTGCGTGGCGGTCTGTTTGGTAAAAAAATTGCGAAGACCTTGCAATTACCTTCTGGTCAGCTTGGCAGTCAGTGATATTTGCGTAGCCTTACTCGTGATGCCGATGGCATTGCTCTACGAAATACTTGGGACTTGGTCCTTCGGACCAATATTGTGTGACCTCTGGGTCAGCTTCGACGTACTCAGCTGCGCCGCCAGTATATTGAACCTCTGCGTCATATCCGTTGACAGGTGAGATCCGGCGAAGTGCATTTATAAATTTAATCAACACATGATCTTTTCGGAGTTACCTCCTCGACGTGGACATTTTTCAAAAAGCCGTTTCAGAGCGTTTCATCACGCCTTTGAAAAATGTCCACGTTTCCGCTCCCGCAATTCCTATTCTCTCTTAATTTTTTTTTCAATTAAATGAACCGTATATATTCTAATTCTTGGTACTGAAAATGTTTCCCGGTGATAAAAAGCCCCGAATTTCGATCGGAATTTCTAATTTTTGTTGGATGGCCCGAGGCAAACGCGGGATGGGTTACGTATCGAGAACGTGTTTCAAGCCTGACCTATCCCGGTTCGGTAAATATTGCCTGTTCGTTCGTTTGAATTGACACAAAGGGAAGGGATCGAATATAAGTACATACACACAAAGGTAGAATGTGGACTCTATTAAGGAAATATTCTCTATTTAATTGGACAAACACCATAGTTATGAAATAAAATACATCAACTGCTCAAAAATGACCATACACCAGAATACAAAACGTGAATGAATAATTGTGCGGCACGCAAAAATTACGATTATTTTGATTTTCCGACAATCATACGTGAATGATAAAAATTTCTCTTCTTTTTCATTATGCGCAGATACAACGCCATCACAAAACCGCTGGAATACGGCGTAAAAAGAACGCCGAGGCGAATGATATTGTGCGTTAGTCTCGTCTGGCTTGGAGCTGCCTGCATTAGTTTACCACCCTTACTAATAATGGGCAACGAACATACTTACACAGAAAATGGACCGACGCATTGCACCGTTTGTCAAAATTTCTTCTACCAAATATACGCAACATTAGCAAGTTTCTACATTCCACTGATCGTGATGATAGTCGTGAGTATTTTCCAATTGATTAATTAATTAAATCATTTTTTTAATTGTATTTTGAGACAAGAACAATGTCGTTGAACTATAAGAGAAAAGACAATAATCATCAGTTTCTGATCGTCAAAAATTATTCCGAAAGAAAACAAAAAAAAGTTTTTCAAAGCAAGGAAACTATATTCCTCTGAAATAAATTATATTCCACCGACGTCCTCGTAAGCTTGAGAAAATCCTTCGGGATATTATAATAGAGCCTTTTAAATCCCTTTGATCGTTCACTACAGTGTACGGGATATGGCTTATATATATAAGTATGCTACCTAATCCTTTTTCCTTGAATTAATTTCTAGTTCCACTTTCACAATTTTCTGTTCAAATTAACGATCTGCAGACGCTACAAAAAGTCACGCGGCATATAGAAAGAGAATAATTTCTATAGGGAAAATCTCGAGATGAAGATTGAGTTCAATTTTTTTCATTTCAAATCTAGGGATTATAGTTACTGTAAAAATAGTAAAACGCGACTTTTTTTTCTCCGTTACTACCTACAGGTTTACTACAAGATATTTTGCGCTGCGAGGAAAATTGTCCTGGAGGAAAGACGAGCTCAAAATCATTTGGAAGCACATTGTTACCTGGATATTGAACCGGCTCCTCATCCAGCGGCCATAGTTAACCGACAACTTATCGCCGACGTACATCCCTCACAGGGAAGCCCTCCCTGCAAGCAACACCGAAGTTCTAGCGGGTCAACTACGGTGAGATAATAATCTATTAAACTATTAAATTACACAATTCAAAATTCTTCATTTCATACCAGCGCTTCATCGTAATAAGTATAGTTTGCGGTAATTTAGTGAACTAATATTCCCGTCAAATTTCATATCGATCATTTTTTTCGATTTCAAATAAGAAGTTCGAAAAAAAACCTGCTTACGTAAATTTGGAGTCAAATTCGGACGATTAAAATTTTGTAGAAAATATTGCGTTTGGATTTAGATTCAAAAGTAATTTAATTTCACGTGATTTCAGTAAATACAACAATTCTTGACTACCTGCAGATGAAAAATATTTTTGAACGTTAGAAAAAAAAGAGAAACACGTTACACAAGACGGCATGAAATTTGTGCATTTTAATTTTCGCATACCGTGACGATAATAATAATTATAGATTTTTCACTTGCTCGCGTAATGTAAAAAAAAATCTACAGGTATGTAATAACATTGAAGAAGAAAAAAATTATTTTTCATTTTGGATGATATCCAAAAGTTTAGCAGCTGAGATTGTTCAACTTGTATACCTATGGATATCACACCGTCAGTCAGTCAACTAAATCACACTATAGATTAACCATCGTTACGAAACGTATCTCCCTCTACTAATCTTTGGAAGAAATATTACATATTTACCCAAAGGATATTCAACGTGTTTTGTTATTATAAACGCGATGGGAAAAGAGAGAGAAAAAGAAAAAGTATTTTCGTAACTGTCCATCGTTGGATCAGGCGAAGACAGATTTTTGCTGACTATAAGTTCATCGTATAGCACTAACAATAAACTAAATGTCTAAATTTACCGCTGAAAGAAATCTGCAAACGTGTATTATTAACTCGCTTTAGAATTGAGTAGAGTGTAGACCATATTTTTATGTTGGTAAAATGTGATTTTCATTTTAATTCCTTTACCTATAATACCTCGTAGTTCGTCGCCGTTCTTTTGTGATCTATTTTATTTTCATTTTTTCACAATTTCGCGACGTTATTTACTTTAGATCAAACGTTATAAGGTACTGTAGAAGAATTTCATCATAATTAGATTTCTACTTCATCAAAATTTGTGTTTTTCCGTGATAGAATTTTTTCGAGTTATACCATTTTTTGTTTTGAATTTTAATCAAAGTGTGATTCAATAATGGGGTGAGAAAATAATTGCAGATTAAAAATCGCTGAATTTCGATTGCCAAATTTATTAAACTTTTTTGACGATACGGTAAAAAAAAAAAAAAGAAACGATTAGCAGCATAGAATATTATTTTGAACTTAAAAACCTTGAACAGTATCGCGAAATTTCTTAAATAATCAACGAAACTCGACCGTGGTTGGTATTTTTATCCAAGATTTTCAATCCTGCACGCGAATAATTTTCTTCTAGAATGTTATTCTTTTTACCATAATCTATAGGAGTTTGGCAATAAAAAGAGAAAGAAAAAGAAATCTAATGAACGAATAAATAAACGTTCAACTTAAAACGTCGGTGAAATTATAACGGCAGAAATCACACATTGAATGTATAATAGCATCATAAATTATAAGATGGATATATATCTGATTATTAAAAGAAACATTTCAGTGTTTAGATTGATTATAATCTGTTGAAAATTTGATAGTTTATTAAACTCGTGGTTTAGGAAATGGTAGCTGCTGTGTTGAGTGGTCGTATTAATTTACGACCAGTTTTTTTTTTATTTTTTTTTATTCTCTTTCTTTGTAAACCACAGCTGTCGAGTCTACTGGCTATATTGATCTTATAGAGTTTTATTTCAGCCAATTTTCTAAAATTAAATTTTGGAAACTGGACGAAAAAAGAGAAAGAAACTGCAGATGGAGTAGAATTATAGGTACTACATCCGCCGCGATTTTTACTATTTTACAATTGCATTAAACACGATCTATGAAAACAGAATTTTGATTTTTTTTTTTTTGCAAAGTAGAAAAATTACAGAAAAATGCAGATCTCTGTAGAATGAAAATCATGGTTTTGACAGTGTGAATTATGTACAATCGATGTTTAATAACGATGGATTTTTGATTTTTTTTTTGATCAGCGGATTAGGAGCCCAATTCACGCCTAATTTTGTACTGATTAATCTTAATAGAAATTCATGGTTGATTATATTTTTTCTTCTTATAGTTAAACATGTCAGATGATCGAATACCTTATACATAACGTAACTTAGTGACGTATATAGATGGTGTGAGTTTAAAAAAGATTCTCCTCCGAGGATCGGAAATTTCTGAAGTCGGTGACCCTGCGCGCTTCAAAGCCATCCATCTATTTTGATATACGAGTAACCGAGCCGTGACGAACGTGGCGTTCTGGGTGCCAAAAACCTTATAGTGTATGAAATACATATAAGAAATATATGGTAGATAGAGAACATATTTATGCAGAATAAAAGTTTTTCCTTCCTGCCCCATTTTTTCTCTTTAATAATCACATCAAATTATCAAGAGCAGATAATTAGAGAACTAGATTCGATCGCATGCTGTGTGTATTCTTCTTTTTGAAACAAAAATTTTTACCACAAAAAAACAAAAGAACATCTACAACACGGTTTTAGATATTTGATTTTTAGATGAATAATTTTCGATACAAATGTTTCTATCGAAATCACAAAAATGATATTGGATGCAATTTTAATAATCTGCGGTGCGGAGATGATTTCTCATTTTCAACATATTCCTGTCCAATAAATATTCCAGAGTCAGAGGATTTGACATGTTTATAATCTCCATGCAACTCTGCCAAATCAAAATAGAAAAACAAAACCAAAAAAAAAATAGAAAGTAAAGAAATAAAACGAAAAAATTATGATGTTAAAAAATAATGGATAAAAACTATCTGCCGTACAAAACTGATGGATAGCTTCATACGCTAGCGTGTTAAAAATGGCGGATTGTCAATCTTGATGCAAAGAATTAGATTGAACCGCTGCAACGTTATAAAGTAGTGTAATTGATCGTTATACGCCAGCAGCGTAGGTTTCGCTTTAATACCTAGCTGGAACCAAAACTCGGTCTTGAAATTTATGCTTTGTAAAATATGAGGACGGTTTTTCTTCCCTTCGCGCGTTAGCTAGGTTGGTATAACTTGCACGACGTTATATACATATATACCTACATCGATTTGAAAGGCTCAACTTATCAGTGTCAACGAGAGTTAAGGTTTTATAACCACAAGCGTGTAGGTGACGATGTTTAAGGTTATGTATACAAAGATTCTGAAAAATAATATATTTCAACAAAATTCCTAATGATGATGAAAAATGACCCGTTTTATTTTATTTTGCGAAACCGAAATAGGGATTGAATTTTATCGTTAGCTGTGTAAGAAGAAAAAAAGAGAGAGACAGAGAGATAAAGATGAAAGAGTAAAGAAGAAAAAAGTCGGAAGTTGAAGAGAAATTATCGTCTGGGTATCACCTTGTATTGATGTTTGAAGTTAAAAACCACGACGACGACGACGACGACGATGACGGTGAAATTGTGATACAAATATATTCGATTTTGTCTTTTGAATGTGGAAGAAAAGAGAAGAATAAAAGGAAGAAAAAAAGAATGGTAAAAAAGATGACGAGGGTGAATATATAAGGAGCACAAGGGATCAAATTAATTAAAAGTCACCGCTTGATATGCCCACCTTGTTGTATACGTTATTGAATGCAAGACGATGTAGAAAGCTCTCTTAAAACCTTTAAAGCCGACTTTATATTCGAGTAAAAAAGCAAGCGGCAAACTCTGAATACCTTTAGAAGCAGTTTGAAAACTATAATTGAGAAAGAGAGGAGAAAAAGAAAAACATCTTTTTACCAACCCTGTTACATCGGTGAACAGTTTTTGCTGTCGGAAGGTAAATGGAGATTCAAAGAAAAAACAAAGTCGAAGACGAGGGAAAGAAATGATAGTGCGCCGTACGAAGAAAAATATTATATGCAGGTGAATTATGACCGAAATTTATACTGTTCTTATTGCAACGATATTTTAAGGAAATGTATTCAAGAAATCTAACAAAAGATACGCGAAACGGAAATATTATAATGGGCTTATCTCATTACTCTTAGATTACATGATTTGCATAATATATTGAAATAATTATTCAAAGTAGACGAGGAAACTTCGATTGTTATACCAACAGGATATAACGAGGTGTGTTACCATCAGACTCAAAGCAACCACGGTGGAAGTGCTTTTGAGATTCGTCATCTCCTTACTTTTGTCCGCACTTATACTTCTCATCATTAAAGATAAGAACAGAGGGCTTTTCTAAGACCCTTGCTTGTTTCATATTCTTGTAGATAATTTGAAAGCACTGGGTCGAACGTGCCCACAAAGCGCTCGGGTACCCATCAAAGTTACGAACGGTAAAAGTCCCGAAAATGCATCGTCACGACTGTTCATTGCCCCGCACGAAGATAGTCCTGACCCTTCGATGTCCCGATATACAACAATGTTCCGATCGAGTATTTTCGACACCCAAAGCGCTCGAGACTTTGCCCGATTTGTTTCGATGAAAGCTTTTTTTTGTTGGTTCATTCTACGTGATTTTCAATCGATTGCGTTTATAACCTTTAAAGTTCAAGAAACTGATCAGGTCTGATGAACGAAGACTCTCAACCCACCTGGAAAACTTTCGTGGAAATATTTTGTCAAGTTTGTTCCACGTGAAAAATCCTGGAAAACTGGAATTATCAGAGAACTTTTTCGTGCCTGATAATCCTGGAATAACCTACAGGACACCTCTGAAAAAACTTGGAAAACCCGAAAAATTAATATAGAAAAAACTACAGAGATTCGGAGATAATCTTTTCCGAAATCTCTCCCTTCGAAAATCATGAGAAAAATGTAGTTTGTAGAGAATTTTTCATCTGGTGATGTTCCGAAGAACCTGATAACTTCGTGGGATTATTTTAACTTTCAATAAACTTTGAAGTGCATGAAAATTCTAAAAGTTTCGATGAATTTGGTTCACGGAATTTTATTGGATATGTTCTGGTTAAAGTTAGCCTGCAAGTACAAATAACTGAAACGTGAATATTCAGCTGGCAATTTTCACGCTACATTCTGCATTCTACTCTAAACTTCCCGGGTGCTTTCAAGTCGGGGAAGACGCAACCCTGTACTTTATCACCTGTAGTAATCGACTGTACCGATGTGAATGGAATTCCAAAGATCGCGATGTGAATTGTCACTAAGATAGCCGAACGTGCAACAGCTGCAGGTTCTCTATGCGACTAACCGCGCAAGGTTGTACTGTAAGAAGTGAACACGACGACGCCTATAACAAAGGAAAGTGTGATTATAATCTAAATGCAGGATGTGCTTTACGTGGAAACGCAATCAATAGACTGCAGACACAATCTGCTTGCGCACTTGAGAAATGTCGACCAACAATTCAAGTCAAACACTACCTAATAACGCACGCGAACTTTTTTCTTCTCCTCGTCTCGCCTAAAAAAATTTCATTCATGAGCAGGTTGAAAGAATTAAAAAGTGAGGGTCTAAAAAAAAGTTATAACGATAGACTTTCAAACTTTTCATGTCAACGTTTTTCAGCTAAAACTCACCTGAGTGAAAAAAACTGATTTCAAGTCAATTGTTATTCCGTAGGATGAATGTCACTATAGTTTCTCAAAAATTTGTATCTTCATATACTCGTAAAATCGAAGAAGAACAAACTTTCCGCGCGGTACGATGAGTAATATTTCACTCCATTCTAGAAAAAACGGTTCGAGTTTAGTTGGGCTATTTTCGAAACTGCATAATGTGAAACTGCATTTGAAATGTAAAATTGCAAAATTTCCAGGGTTTCCTATAGCGTTTAACAAATATGATGCATAATCATTAGCTTCTTGATCCAGGGAGACTAGAAACGTTGAAATTCTACGAATTGCAGTAGGTGAACTTTCATTTGAAGCTGGGTTGCAATCTGAATATATGCTAAACGCCAAAAAGATGGTAAGTCAAGTAGTGGGAAGGCCGTACGTTATGAGTATTGTACCGAGACGTTCAATTATGCAGTAGTCGTGTATATACATTATGTACATATGTATACGTCGTACATATACGTTAGTTATATTACAATTTTATATGACTCTTCGTCACGCAGTTGCTCGAAGTGGTTTATTCAAATCACCATCTAAAATTCACCGATGGACTCCGTTGCGATTCTCCAAATTCTTTCGACTTCAAAACTGATGAAAGAAATATTAGATTATATTTTATAAATACTATTATCAATGTAACCGAAGGTCGCGAGTGAATGTCATCGCGGAGGACATTATTTCACAATTAAATGAAAATAGTCAAAAAAATAGTCGCTAACAAGGTTATTCCAATGTGCACACATGCGAAGCTGATTTATCACCAAACTATCGAAACTCGATAGTGGATCGGAGAGAAAAGAAAATTGAAAGAGAAAAAATGCAACAAAAAGAAATAAACAAATAAAATAAAATCGAAAACCGTCAACCCGCAGTAATAAATTAAAAATTTTTCATTCGTCACTTTGAAAACTGTCTCATAAATAAGATTAATCGTCTGATGTGCGATGGCGAAAATTTCACCAAGTGATAGCAGATGTTTTTTATTTAAATATTTTTTCACTTTTATGCAATTGTCGTTATTTATTCATTTATTTGTTTATATTTTCGGAATGTGCAGTGGAGGTCAAGATTTTATTTTTAATGCAACGGTTTCTTATGTTTTTTTTTTTCTTTTGCTTCCCTACCTACAGGTATACACGTAAATCGCGTAATGAGCCGTGTAATTATACGAAAGTATACCACGTGAACTTAGAAAAAGAAAGAGAGAGAGAAAAAAAGACTTTTAACATTTGTCGAGAGATTTCAATCGTGCTCACGTGCAGTGTAGCTTGCATTAAGGAAATTGCTTTTCAAATGTTGTGTCGCATGGAAGAAAATCAGAAGAATTGTAGAAAAATGTCGAAAATCAAGTTTACGATTCAATACAATTTCATATGACACAGAAAACTAGTAGATTTGTAAGCCTTCCGTCACGGACTAATTTCAAAACTTCGAGCTAAAATTCGGCGGATTGAAAAATTTCGAGTTTTGAAAGTCCGAAATCGTAACTTAGAGACGTCCGAATAGCGGGCGACCTGGAAACTGCCACTGGACATGTCGTATACAGATATATATTTAAAGCTACATACAAATGTATACATACGTATGTATTCCGCGCACTTTATTTTATAAGTGCATAAGCTGAAAGCACAAGTTTTATCCGAGTCTAGCTTGTAGATAGTGGAATTGACGCTTTTTTTTCCCCTCTTATTTTTTCTCCTTTTTTTTCTATCAAACGTATATTTTTTCTCTCCTCTCCTTTTTTTTCCTACCATGCATTTTCCCGGGCCGTTAGAGTCCCGCATTAAAGCTACTTTACACACTCGACGTCACTTACCGCGCCACAACTTTACTAAAGTTTTATATAGAACGAACTTGGAAGATGATTCCATCACAAAAAATATCCATGTGAAGCCGAGATGGATGATGGATTTATTTTTTGTATTTATTGATTTTTTTCGAAGTTTTCAAAGAAAAATTCTTATCGCCGACTACGGGTGCAATAAACTGAAAAAAAAAAATAGAAATGAAAAAAAAAACATTCCGTATCACGCCAATTTTCAAAATTTCATAGACCACTGTGAAATTCCACAGCTGTTAATACTCGCTAGTTTTATATTCGTTCATTTGTTTTATGGATTTTTCATTTAACGAACGAATCTGCATTTAGATAGACTTTTTTTTTACACTTGAGCTTGCGCGCACGATAAAAACAAAGAAAAACAAAAAAAAAACAACAACAAAAAAAAGGAAAGAAAAATAGGAACATTTCGTACATCCCCGCATCGCGTGTTTATGTCACACCGTAAAGCTGCTTATGCCATTTGTTTTATATCGCAAAGCGAAATACTCGGTGTAAACTTTTTTCTTTTTTTTCATTTCTTATATTCTCTCTCTTGTTCTTGATCCGAAACGGTGAAGTTCTTTTCCGGTTTCAGATAGTCCGGATTTTTTTAATTTTTCTTCTTCTTCATTTTTCTCTCCATTTCAGCGCTATTAATATCTCGTGCTCGTGAGAAAAGAAATATTCTGAGTTATGATCAGAAAACGGACCGAGCGTCTGGCTCTGAGCCAAATCTTCACTCTGATGCAAACCTTAGCTATCCATAAGGAATATTATGGTGCAGGTTAACTCGTTTGAATTATGGCCCCGTTATATATCCTACCCAAATTGTAGAATAAAGACAAATTGAAGATGGTATATCATTGCCGAATGGAAGCAAAGGACTAGAAAAAAAAAAAATAGTGAGATTATACCGCAAGCTATCGCAGCAATTTTGGATCACGTAAAGCTCTACATAAGGCGTCTCTGATTCCCTCAAGTGATGATGAACTTGAATGACCAAAAGCTGCCAATTTTGCTTCCCATTATGGAGAAAAGAAGAAGAATAAATGTCTGAAACCGCCCCCATCGAGTTGAATGAGTTTTCATTTATTTAATTTTTTTTTCGACAGTTAAAGAGTAAAATTAGAACGAGAATCGGTGGGTAGTACAAGAGTTATAAATTTTCAAGATCTCGTACACTCGCGCAATTTTAAACTTTCCTTTCAGTTATTCATTATCATGATTTGAAGGGAGGAAGGAAGTCGATGAATTAATTAGGTGGATTGTTAGAGTAATTATTCGAGAACGTTGAGCCGAAGTTGCTTCGAGTTTATATATTCAAGAGGTTCGTATTATAATCATCGATTGAAATTATTTTCAGTAACCTTTTTCAACTAGGTTACGGAATGCGCTGTTTCCTACTATACATATGTCGACTTTTGCAGACGTTGATGAACTTTCAAAACAATATCGCGTCGTGTTTCGGACTAATGTATTTTTTTTGTTTTAAAAACGAGCAACATCGTCAAAGTTTCACATCTTTAACCACGGCGAAGTAGAAATAGAAGAATGATGAAAGAAATAACGAGTAAGCCACAAAATATAAAAATTAACAACGATTCATTCCTGAAATCATCGCGTATTTCAACGTCTGTATTGGTACATCGATATATTAATCTATATGTATGAAAATATTTTTACCTGAAAGCGCGGAAATAAATATATGTATAAGAAAAAAATGATCAGAACAACGGCTGTCGCTTTCGAAAATGTTCGATTAGCTTCTTTCATGTGTAATACATAATGGTTATTGTAAGATTCGAATGTCGCACGACGTTCTCTGATGTGTAGTGTTGAAAACGAAACATAATTCAAATACACGATGTTTGTTCTTCTTGTTTCTTTTTTCTTTACTTTCACAGATAAACGATAAAATAATTTGAAGAGTTTTAGGGAAAAATCGTTTTCAATTTGAGAATTTGAGAAAACAAGACATTTTATTTCGCACTCGACGTCGAAAACGTCGCTTTTTTTTTGGCTCGTTGTTTGTGAATCTAACTTGAAACTATATATTTATTTTTTTTCTCAATTTTTCTTACATCGATTTGAAATTTTTTTATTCCAAGCGACTAGTAAAATCTCTCCGGATATTACAAGTGAACGGCAAAAAAAAAAAAAAAAACTGCAAAATTATACGGGGAGAAGAATGCGCGGAGTGCTCACATGCAACGGACTGTGAACTTTACTCATACACAATTTCCCTGCTGACGTCTTCTTCACTCGATATAATAATATTATATATACGCATGTAACACGGAGTTGGAAGTTTACTGAAGCGTGCAAATTATCCGTTCATCATCGAGACCCGTTGCTCGTGTCCCATTTGCGCCAATCTGTGTTACGGCCATTGTTTATGTGTACACATACACAATACGGATCATTTTCATTTTCATGAATGAAATATACCGTGGGAAATAGAAGCGATTGAACAGTGATCGAATCAGGTATAGGTAGGTATTATATGGGAAATTTTGGCTATCGCGATTGCGAACAATGGCAGAAATTCGCGAACAAGAATAACAAAGGAAGTTATGACAGATATCGAGAAAAAAATAGGAGACATTTTTTAACGGAAGAAAATGCGGATGTATTTTGGAAATTGGATGAGAAAATTTCATAACGACACAGTCACGTACGTTTTTTCGAACTACATCGTCGCGATGTTTTTTTGATTTTTTGATCGTCTGATGATTTTTGAGTTGATACGTTAGAAAGAAAATGTGATTGCGACATCTATGGGATATGCTTTCAGACTGACTTCGTAGCTTTTAATATAGATCCTTAGATATGAGGTCAACCGCTATGATTGCACAACTTTGATAATCCAGTACCAATCTGTACAGTTACCTATCCAATGCTCACGATATCTCTAGAGTGATTGATATTTGCTCTGCGTGATGTTGAGCCAACGTTGTGGCTTATGAAAGAGCTTGTCAGGTGCGGCGCTGCGGTTCTCTATTCCCAAGGAAATCAAATGGGAAAATAGAACTTTTGTGTATCTATATTTGTTCAGAATTTAGCTACGTACAAAAATCGAAGTATAAATCGAAAAGTCATCACCAATTTTGACTTCTCGTGATTTTTGTCTCCTCTCTACCTAACGATCTGTGCTCATCGATACAGGAATTATTCGTACTACTTCCTTATTAAAAAAAAAATGTCAGATTTTTCTCTGTTTCGTTTTTTTTTTTAATTCTCTTTGGTTTTGATGTTTTTTTAATTCTTTCTCTCTAATAAAGCATATATATATATTTACGCTTGGAGTGAAAGGGATTTATTAACGGACGTTTCTTTTATGGAGGGAGATTTTTCAAAATGGCGGTTTGAAATTAGGGAAGCTCTGGCAGCTGCAGGATTTCGGAGGATTAGCGTAACTTACATTTGTACCTTGAACGTCTAGAATTTAGCTTTTTGGAAGGGTAGATTCCGTTGTACGTATATATACATATCTAACTGGTATTTATATCGTCATAGATTTTCTCTATGGTGATAGACGGAAATAGAAGCGATAGATCCTATAGGATGTAACCATAGATCATGACCGAAATATAGGTTATCCGCTTAAATGATCCATATTCCGAAGTTCCGGAAATTAATACCTTGGGCGATTATCTCGTAGGTACGACCTTGACCTAATTAATTGTTGCAGGATTATATAGGGATGTATCATGTGGATTACAAATTTTTGTTCTCAACTGTAAATTATCCTTTAATCAAATACTGCGAGGTCATTACACAAGGACGATTCTGAATTAGGATTTCAGAATTCAAAATGGCGGCTGAAAATCGAATCAGTCGGTTAGATTTCGATGATTCCTTCGTTCTTCGCTGCCAAAACTATTCGAGAACTTAATCATTGCTTTGGAATCTCCTCCACCAACTTCGTACCTCAACTTGCGGTGCAGAAATGATCTAAAATTGATGCTCGGAAGCGGATGTAGAGAACATCAAATCCCATGTTGGTGGATATAGGGTACGATACGCACTATAATGCCGAACCACACATATCATGTATAATGCCTGGGGCGTACATTTCGTCTTTGAAATCCTCGTTCACCCTAATTGGATGTAACTCGATCAAGAATTGTGGTGCGGAGGATCGAGGGCAGATATTCTTTGTGCTGCACCACAACCCCTCGTAAGAGCATACCTTTCCAATTTTCCCTAACAGAGGAAACTCTTCTTTTTCTTTTCCTTTTCCAAACGATTAACTTTTCACTCTCCCCCTGATTCCATCAAAGATTGATTCAAACTCAAATTCCTTCCGCTCTTTTTCCGATTTATAACGCGTATATCAGGCGTTCCTCGGTGCACTTTTTTTTTCTTCTTCCGTCTTTTGCGATACGGTTCTATTCTTTTTCTTTTTTCATTCTCTTTTGCACATTTGTTATACCCCATTTCGATGTGATTTCCGATGGCTTTCTCTCACGCAATTTCATTCAACTTTACTCGGCTCATTTATTTATTTTATTTAATTAAATTTTTTTTATCACAGCGATTCAATTCATCAGTTTTTCGTGTTCGCGGCATACGTAACCTATAAAACAACATTAACCCTGTGTATTATAATAGTATAAATAAGAAACGAACGGATAGGCTGAAGGGAAAGAGAATATGGTGGAGGAAGAGTCATAAAAATTTTAATGTCTGTAATTACGGTGTTGTTTTATCGCACTTTGGAAAACTTTATTGCCGACGAGTTTCAACAACCATATACATATATACCCATAAGCTGTTACATCCATCTTATACGTATATACTTTTTTATTTTTATTTTTACATCGCAGGTGGAATATATAATATACACATACATACTATGTATTTAATATTTCGCTCCGTAGAGATTTTCTTTTTTCATTTCTCCATTTCTTCATTTTTTTAAAATTTTTTTTATAACGATCGGCGCAATTAAAAGCAAACAAGCTTCTTTTCCTTCCCTTACATCGCGAGGAAAATCCTTGGGGGATCGAATTTCACATATTTATACGGCAAGTATGATAGGTAATTGTGGTTTCCCAGTTGACAAAAAAGTTGAAGATTACACATTGTATTATTATACCCTCAGTCTCTCAGCTCTTTAAGATTATTATAATGATATTATTATTTCATGGGTTGTAAGATATCATTATGTCACAATGCGAGTTTCCTACCGCGCTTTGAGAATCAAATGAAGGAAACCGCGATAAATTTTAATATTTAAATCGAGCCAGGGGCAAAAATCAAGGCATGAGAAGATGCGGTGAGAAACGACTTCGATTGGAACGAAAAAAAATATTACAAAAAAATCAAATCGATTTGAATCATACTCAACAAATTTCAATCTCAGTTGTCTGGAACTTGAATTTAGATTTGTCTATTTTTTTTATCATCAATTTTATATCTAAAAAACAATTTCGTGTGGTTGCTTTTCCGACATTTTTGTCTTAATCTCCTAATCAGGATTTTTGTAAAACTCAAAAACGTATTCTTCAAAAATCTGATGCATTCTACGAATGTCCTATGATTGTTGAAAGACATGAGTTTCATTCTTTTTTTACATTCAAAGCTCCCAAATCTTCCATACATATTATTCTGGTGACTTGAGTGCAGGTGCTGAAGATGATTGAATAGTGAAATAAATATACAGCTGCTCCAAAAGAGAAAAAAAACAAAAAAACAAACGAAAGAAAAACGTGATATAATAATTGCTAAATTTAAAAAATAGTGCTTCTTATTTTAGACTGACAACACACACCCCACAAAAGCTTAACTAATGACAATCATTCTTCAAGCTCAAGATCTTAAGACAGACGTCATCCCACCTAGACGAAACAAATATACGACCTTGATATTTTCGACTAACAATTAAAATAATCCGCTGCAAGTTGAGCCATGAAAATGAAACGATCTGTCCGGTCGAGGATTACCAAATTTTATCCGTATGATGAATGATTTCCGTATCTTAATTCGTGCAAAAAAATTGAAGGACGAATCGCGGGTATAGAAGATTCGAAAGAAGAGGAAAACGGAAAAAAATAATTTTCCCAAATTCCTGATGGTTATTCCAAAAAAAAGTCAGCTATCAGCGGCCAGCAATTACCGTTTACCGTTGAAAACTTAGGTCCGTATGTATTTTTTACAGGTGTGCGTTTGTAGAAACTTCATTGTAGAAGTGGCGGACGTGATGTTGTTGCTATTTCAAGCACTGGATCGTCGTATGTTTCAAAGAACTATATAGATACATGTGTATACACTATAGGTAATATACATCCGACTAACCGTGTATCAGATACTCGTCAGTAAAAAGCACTCTGTCACCGCTAAATACGTCGTTAAAAAAATAATATTATCATCTCTTTTTGTAACTACACATATGTATAAAACATTGCAGTGTTTTTTCACTCTTCTTTTTTCTTTCAACGCACCTAACGTATTTATATTGTGTGATGAAAAGAAGCGCAAGTGTACCGATAAGAATTAAAAAAAAAAAAAACAAAAAAAAGAATGAATAAAATAAAATTTTCCGAAAATTTCAGATAGAATTCGTAACAATACATATATCGGAGAATTGCTTGGGTGAGTATCCGTTGATTTCCCATGAGAAAATGAAGAAGAAAAGAAAAAAAAAAAAAAAACTCCCATACATAACTGAAATCTGTACGGAACATACGTAATAATTTTCCCATTCCGCCTGATATACGGGTCATCGAGTAACAACGATTTATGTAACAATTTATTTATTGTTTTACCTCGTGCTCTTGTCGCGGTCCATATATCAGAGGTTATATAATGACGCGACGGATGTATAGGAACAATAAAATAAATAAATAAATAACAAAAGACAGAGCAAATATACGGGAGTATTGTTTTTTATTTTTTTGTTTTTCTCTTTTTCAATCTGTGTCTTGTCCCGTGCACGTACAAATTAAATCACGGAGAGGAACTGACGTTGCGGTTCGTTAGGCTATTGGAGAAGGATCGCTGTTTGTCCATTTACTAATTAAAAAGTACAACCCTTCGCTGCGACCCTCGTGCAGCAGCAAGTTTGTTGGGAAAATCGTCAACTAATCTTTTATTTGTTGAATTACATCGAAATATAAATTTATTAAATTTGTGGATCCAACTTTTCACCATGTTCCGTCAGACCAGCGCATTATCTACTTGAAACTAGTGCGAATGGCACCCAAAAATGATCGAGTTTTTGAATCATTATTGTTACTTTAATTCGAGTACTTTGAACATTTCGTCTGTCTAGTTTGCATCTCTTTTACTCTACGAAGCCGCACCCAACTTCGGACTAAGATAAAATGAATGAAAAGAAAAAGAGAGAAAAAAAAAATGTTATAAAAAGGAGAGGGCGTACATACAAAGACACAAAATCAATATCTGAGGGTTTATATCACAGCAAACCACCTAATTAAAGTGCAAAAAACGAAAACAAAGAAAATAAAAGAATGACGCCACAGCAAACATGCGTTTGAGGATATTTCATTTTTTTTTCTTTTTTTGCTCCAGAATTGCATCGTACACTTTTGTGCTTTCTAATTATATATTTTACAGACACAATTATATCAATCGGTTCGATTGTACGAATGAAAAAAAAGATGGGAAAAAAATTCAGTCCATTCAAGGATAGAAAAAAAAATTTATCTACCCAATTATCGACGATGTCTGCAATTAGTTTCGCATAATATTTGTAAGAGTATCTTCATTGATTCGTTTTTTTTTTTCAATCAGAAAATTGAGGTTGTTAATCATAATGGATCTTGCGTAGATCGGAATATTCGTTAAAATTAAATGTAATTAATTCATTTCAAAGCATGAATTACAATTTTTCAATTATCTCTGCGATCTTAATTAGTAGAATAATCATAACTGTGTTATCATGTTATATACTCGACGTCAGGTGATTTTCAATTATAACTGAGACAGTTCTCGCAATCTTACTTCAAAATCAGGTTGGATCTACAAGATGCTATATACATCTGGACAGACAAATCTGGAGGGATGCATCCTTTTTCTTTGTAAATAAAAAAAAGAAGGAGTTCAGGTTTCGTCCGTCAAAGGGTCTTTGTCGGATCAGATGAAGGGTGACGTCTTCGAACCCTTCAGGATCAGACGACCGCGTAACCAGTTTCTTTTCGTTGTTCCGTAGCACAAAAAGTTAATCCCCCCTTACGCCTTGTGGAAGAAGATTCAACCCGAAGTAAGATCAGCTGTTTTCAGCGTGGTGTAAAGGGCACCCAAAAAATTACCATACAAGCTTAGTACATTTCGATAAAACTTTATCACTTCGGGGTGCACGAAATTCAATTTTTTTTCCCTCCAATTTTCGAGGACACGTTCATCCGTCGGAACGAACCCTTTCGTAGGATTACGCCCTTCTGGTCCTCATTCCTGCGGATGATTTCTTCGAAAATTAATATACATAGATGTAACTGTGGAAGATATATTTGAGGAAAAAATAAACACCTACAGAATTAAGGGGACGGAGGGTAGATGCGAACGAAGGATACGCAGTAAGTGTCGAAGGGTGAAGAGGAAAATCTTTGTGGATTTTTCACCCTCCGGAAAAAGCTATATAGAGTTTCGGTCAGGAAAATGAGACAGCTAAGCGGAATGGGGCTTCGGTAAACAGAAACACCAAGCGAGCGCGCGGGGTGCTTAACAAAAGATGGTTATATTCCAGGGCTGTCTAATGGTCGGGACGTATATTTGTACTGTCGACAAAGCTATCGGATCCAATCGATAATATTGTACCGCGTATTATCATTTCGTAGGTAATGTGTATGAAACCAAATGTCGGTATTGGGTATTTTCCCTGTATGCCTAGTAGATGACGACGCAAAATGTCAACTATTTCGTAATTGTGATGTGAATTCATGTAAACAACATATCTAGGTGGAGAAAATATATGTGTAAAATGTCTGAGAGAAAATGGGGATTAATCAAACTTACGTTTTTTACCAGGGCGTGGATATTCTCTGAACTTATCGTTCCGTCGTTTCGTTAAAAGTTCGTACTCAAAAAATATATTCAGCATCAAAGTCGATGACGTTTTTGAAAAATTCAAAGCGACGTCAGCTCGGTTTCCATCCCACCAATAATTTCATATCTCAATCACGCCGAATATATATTAACTAATGTGTATTTCGATAATGGAATCAAGCGCGGAGTTAGTGTCATAACATTTACATACAACCGGGGATTCTTTTCTAACGTTTTACATTTTCTAAAGAGCAATTTTCTACAGATGTTTCAAACGTTTGACTGTCGTAAACCAATTCTTTATGTACACACGTGATCTTACATACATATACAATACATAGGACGTTCGCGCATGATGGATTCTCCTAAACGTTATGCCAGAAATTCACTCCCGATAGAAAACCTCGCGGTGTAAGATTTAGATCGTTTCAGAACTGGGAGTGTAGATAAGATGATGCTCATATAAAAACTAGGCTATCTCTCATCCCTGCGGAGGAAATCCAGTCGAATAAAACTCGGTCATCCGGAACTTTACGCAGCCATGAAATTGGTTCAGTAGTTTTTCCTTTTCTTTTTTTTTTCTTTCCTTGTTTTATCTATCCATCTATTTCTCGATTTTTCCTTCAGAAAATTTTTATTAACCCCAACCCGCGAGCCTCGTTGGCAGGGATTATCGTTCGTCGATGTGGTTTGTTGAACCGCTAGAAAAAAATAGAAAAAAAATATTACGAATTATTTCATGTCGAAAACTTTAAGCTCTGTGTGCAATTTTCGCGGACGAAGAGCAGCGACGGTTTTATATATAAGAAGTAAAATTTGAGGAGGATATTTCGTGAAGTTATTTCATCATCCCTTAGGAATGGTTTGCGCTCATAACCCTTTGTAGGGCAAAGGTGTTAATAATTGCCGGGCCGTTAATAACTCTTCGTATATGTTTGCGTGAATTTAATTGGATGAAATTACATCGATGGTTGATCCGTTTAATCCCTTGAATTTGTGCATATATATATGTGTATATATACAAACATAGCTATATATATGTATATCTATAAGCGCACAGAGAATTCGCGCCCTACATTCGGTAGGTCGGGCGGTATAAGCAATTTTGTTTTATTAACGACGACATGGACATTCGCGTTGAGAAATCGTCGAAACGATCCTGTGTAGCAAACCCCTTTTGAAAAATAGAAGGAGCTTAATCCATCCAGAGTTTCGGTGTGCAGCTACTGCGGATCTATATACCTTTTACCTACCAGCTACTACATTGCGAAATCGAAACCCAATACGCGACCCTGCTTGCTGGATGTTACTGCTAATGCCACTGCTACTGCGGTTGCTGTTACTTCTCTTCCCACAGGACATAAGTCTGCTAAGTTCCGGTGGATTCAACACGTCAACGAAGCAGATGTGAGAAACGTAATTAAATTTCAAAATGTCCTTACACATGGAGAAAAAGAAAATGAAGAATCTTTTCGGTTTTCAACTTTCAAGATGATCATATCGTGAAGTCAGTTGGGAATCGTCTCGTCAAAAAGTCATGTGACGCCCATCGACTCGTTCGAAGTCAGTTGAAACGCGACGCTCGAATTTATGGAATATCAGCCAAAATCGATGGACTATTTTTGTTCAAGTAATGTGAAGTGAGAGATTAATTGTTCTTGAAGTCAGATGTCCAGTTGTATCAATTAATTCGGTTTGTCACGCACAACGTACATTACGTTACATTTTTCGGACAGCACTTTTACGGTGCAGTTTATTTTGTCGTCCACCTCAAACGTGCATCCGCGAGATTCGCGTTGGTCAACGTTAGTTAAACTCATAGTTGCATAAATTCTCCTGGTAATACAATACCCTTCGCATTAACAAGCGGAAACGCTGTGTTCTGATGCATCTGGTGTTAGTCAAAAGACAGCTTCTATGTGACGTTGTAGCCGCGTAGATACAATTCTGATGGGGAGAAACTACCGTTGTTACATACGTATGCACAATGGGCTGTAAGCCGTCTAACTATGCAACATCGTCGTCGCGTTATATCGAAATTGTATGTGCTCCATGTGCAATTTCAAGTTTCGGAAGCACTGTAGAGATGTACAGTCACACGGTCAAAGGGAAACTGACACTTTGTTCATTTTTGGTTTGGTATTTTTAAAAAAATATTACAACCACGCGATATTCGTTTCAATCTTTTTCATTTTATATCAGTCTTGTAAAAAACTTGGATACGGTTGCCGGACCTACCAACACGAGTAGGGAGAGGAAACATGGAGGAGAAATAGACAAATAAATAATATAGATTTTTTTTGATTTTCGGCAACACGAAGTCAGTAGATCGGTAACTTTTGGAAATTACTATACCCTTGAAGATGTAGGTTACTGTATATAGGGTGGGCGTTTAAACATCGTAACTTGAGAAACTGTTCGTCTTTCGTGTATTGATCTGAAATTTGAAACGTGCATTGATGGGGGTATCCATGTCCTTGCTTGAAGGACTACAAGGACCTCCTAGGAAACGTATAGCGGTAGTTGATTTTCTTATTTTCCCGCGTGAATATCGTATGACGTTTTAACAGTCCAATATTTTTGAATCACATAATGCTTCGATTGTTAGTCAATTTTACTTTGCTTAAAAAATTCCAACACTGTATTAGCTGATTATGTTCAAGGTAGAATCAGCAGTTCAAATTTCACTTCCGGATATATCGATCAACCTTTCTTGAGTTACACAGTGATCGCGAACTTTTTGCACGGTATAGAAATACCGCGAGCTAAAACAAAAGAAGGAGAAATCTGGAGAGCAGTGAGCTTTTTCTCCTCCCTACCCCGGGCAACCGTAGGCACTTTATTTTTCACCTTGCTACTGATTTCCTCATTCTCTGTCTTAAATGCCGGAAGCGGTTTCAGAGACCTTTTTTTTCGTTTCCCACAACTCCACCTTTGTTGAATGTTACATGGTTTCAATCGTTTAGAACTTAATCGAATTGAAAAATTCCTTTCTCATTATGGTACTAGACTATTCGATATCTTAGTGATTCTGGTAATCAGTTCTGGTTATTTTAGCACCGAAGCAATCATGCAAATGCTCCTATGACAAGCCGTTCTAACAATTTCTGCCATTGTCACTGATACAACTTGGTTCAATTATACTTAGTAGAACGTCGCGCTATGCGTCGGTGGAAGTGAGTCGAGTGGAAACATAGGTATGCCACCAAAAGTCATCAGACGATTGGGTAGTCGCAAGTCAGCGTTTGAGGTCTGAACTTTTTTTTCGCACGAACTTGTCGGGAATCTCATCGATCTACATGAGGCGAAACTTTGTTAAACCGTTGACGAAGGATTGTTTGACTCGCAAACACTCTTGTACAAGTGCCCAACACCCGCATCCCCTTCATATCGAATGGCATTTTACTTACTCGGCGAACATATTGCGCAACGATGATTTTCAACTGTCGTCTGTTATGGGGATGAGAAATCCGAGTCAATAATCATTTATGCATCAACGTAGTGAATTTTTTTCTTTCTATGTCATTTCCGATATCAGAAGAAGTAATCCAGATTCTAAACAGTGTTAGTGCATTTTCATGGATGAAGCAAGTTGAAAGTAGAGTAGGTAGCAAGAGTTCTTTTTACACCATGCTAGAGTCAGGTTAACACCTGATAGCACACTTCTGGAATGTAGTTTCATTACCCACGGTCATCTGGTGCGAAATTTCTTAGTCATTGATTTCAAGTCCGACGACACGATTTTCACATGCACTGATGTAGAGACGTCTTTATCGGGTCCAGCAAATTGGTTCATTCCCCATTA
The DNA here is from genome assembly GCA_963932425.1 of Athalia cordata. NCBI lineage: Eukaryota > Metazoa > Arthropoda > Insecta > Hymenoptera > Athaliidae > Athalia > Athalia cordata. Next base: position 27,292,795 of record OZ010626.1, on the reverse strand, counting down.
GGGGAAACCCTTGTCGGACAGTCTTAAATGGGTAGAGCGAATTGGTGCTTCGAATAAAACGTCGACTCTCGTCGAACTAAGCGGTCACTCCAGTTCTGAACTACGAAGCACCTATATGTACTATACGTACGTCGTGTATATTATCTTGTGCACACCACAAATGGACACCGTCACGCAATGGCGATTATTTGTCCGTTTCTTTTTTCTAGTGTGTATTTTGGCAAACAATAATGGAGAAATCAATTATCAAGATTCACGAACCACTTTGAAGATCGTTGCAAAAACAAAAAAAAATACTATTTTTAGTATGTTCTGAGAAATATGATTTTTTGATACTTTCGTGTTTGATTTTATTGCATGTCGCCCGATATTATCATCATCCAGAGTTTTTTTGATTTTCAACCGTGCGTAGGCAGAAATTGCCCCAAATAGGTATACTCAAAGACTTTGGTTCCATAAATGGTGGAGCTTATCTCGCGAGATAATCTTATGGATCACGTATAATTTTCACGAATTATGTGGGCGGTCGTCCGTGTAAGCTTTGGGTATCGTGATCACCGTATAATCACCTTCACACTTTGACTGAAAATGCTGATGGGATAGGGAATGCAGAAGGTAAATGAGAGACTGATCGGAACCGTAGATGAGACTTCGGGATAGGGAGGCAAAAGGAAAAAGAGAATGAGTGCACGAAAGGGAATAGGTTGGAATACATTAGCATTTATTGGATGCCCTTGGCCGCAATTAAACGAACTATCTAAACGCTTTGGCATTCACACTAAACGATTTTCGATTTAACAGAATTCACTTTCCAGCTCCGAAATACAGCTAACCAGTCTGGTTTAAAAATTCCCATTGTCAGACAGAACTGCCAATCCTAACGACGTCATGAATTTTGGAACGAGCATTGTACTTTTTCAACCATCTCAGACTGGATGCTTCTTAATTTTTCCAGTGAACAGAGCCTCGAATACAGTATAACCTTGAAACGAATGAAAAGATTCTCGAGAATAATAATAACATTAGTAACAATAACACCAAGTAGTGGTAACGTCGGGGAGTGTAAGTTCATAACAACATTAAAACATCTTTCTTTCAACACTTCATTTGTTCATTTGTTGTTTACGCGGAGAACGGTGACGAGAAATACCAGCGTTTATTTTTGTTTCAAATGAGAATGCATTTGCTGAAAATGTTTCACTTAGTCTATATAAGAATGGAAGAATCGATTCGGTCTTTCTCCTCGTTCTCCGAAACCACAAATGACGGCATAGCGTGGCTTCAGTTATGGAAACACGGATAATGGGGTTATCCCAATTTTGGGTTGGAGGCTCGATTTAATTTGGTTAAGCCTCAGAGGATTGGTTCTACGAAATTAGTGGCTTAAGCAGGAATCCCTGGAGCCATTTCCTCAGCTTTCTGATGACCTCTTGGTCTCCGTTTTACAAAATGTTAACCAAATCAAACGCTTGCAAACATGTCCTTGACTAAAACACGGATAATCTTATCTATTCGAAAGTTCACTGAATTACACCAAGTAAAATAATTCCTATGAATAGATTCAGGATCCTGACAAATTTTTTCTTCTTTGCTATTGTTACAGTGCAGCAGTCATGCGGTGAGGTGTTTTGCGGGAGGACCTCGAAGAAGCAACGAATCTCAATGTCCGATGCTGCAAAAAGGCGAGAAGTTTCTTTCATCGGGAGTATCGGCGCCAGCTGCGACAAAATCAACAATAATTCGTAACCATTTGAACAGTACATGTAGTGTACCGAGTTCGCCACACCGTAAAAAGTTGCGTTTTCAATTGGCGAAAGAGAGGAAAGCCAGTACGACATTGGGTATAATAATGAGCGCGTTTATAATCTGTTGGCTGCCATTCTTCGTCCTTGCATTAGTGAGGCCATTTTTAAGCGAATCAAACGCGATTCCAGCTGCGTTATCGAGTCTGTTTCTCTGGTTGGGTTACTGCAACAGTCTTCTCAATCCGATAATTTACGCTACTCTCAACAGAGACTTTCGCAAGCCTTTCAGAGAAATTTTATACTTTCGATGTGGTAATTTGAATCACATGATGAGGGAGGAATTTTATCAAAGTCAATACGGCGACCCGGTAAATAATCACGTGATCAGAGCATACGACAATGAAAGTGGAGGCAGATTTGAAAGTCATGGTGTTGAGTCATTAGACGTACCTTCCAATCCAGCGAATGAAAGTTTTCTATGATCCACGTGGAACGCGTTTTCGATATGCGATCCAAAGGATAATAATACAAACGTCGATGTGAATCAACTTCAGGAAAAACCTGCAGCTGTACAAGAAAAAATGACGATTATTCAAGGCGATTTACGAAACGCTCTTACAACTCTGTGAATATCTATACATACATTATTTTTCTCGACATTTTATATTCTTGGGAACGTTGTAAAAGTTGGAAAAAGAGAAGAACTCTGAAATAAACTCAGAGTGGAATAATATATTACCTGATACATCGGATTTTCGCAGTATAAGCTACATATAATGTATAACGTACAGATAGCCGGTAGGGTTTCTCCGCAGCGCTACTATTGTGATCAAACGGACACACCGATGAAAAATGGGCCTTTGAAGACGCGCCACGGCCGACGCCGACGCCGACGCCGACGTCGACGCCGCCGTTGAGCCAACCCAGCAACTTTTCACAGTATCGCAGGAAATTGTGGCTTGCTTGTGGAAAAATACGGAAATTGTGAAAAATGACGGTAAGGAACGAACGAACGAACGATCGGCTAGCTTGTCAATAAGAAGATGGATCACCATCAGCTGGCAAAGGAATCTCTAGTGGACAGTGCCAAGCGAGATGATGAATGGAAAAAAAACGATGCACGCACCCACATCGCGATATTATTCGAAAGCGGACAAAACTTTCATTCGATTTTGTCTGAAGAAGACCAAAAAAAAAGAAAAAAAAACACACACACACTGTACACAAAAAGGAAACGAATTAAAAAAAAAATGAAGAAAAAAAAAGACAACCAACTGCGGTAATTCACGTATTTCACGCGACCTTCGTATTTCGCACATCATTTATATCGCGGGTAACCATTCGACAAATCGATTGGGCAACATGAATTCTGTAATTTGGAAATTCCCGCAAATTAATGGAATTAGAAGCCGGACTATAATCATGCGGAATTTGCCCAGAAGTGAACGGGTATGCCAAGTGCATTGGAAACCTCTTCACAGTTCAATGACTGTTCAATTCTGATGAATACAGTTGAGGTGATCAGAAATAGGCATATGATTTGTACGCTTAAAGGGTTGAAAGAAATGGCGATACGAATGAAGAAAAAAAGAATGCACGTGACAAACGTTGTGCCATGAACAAAACTCAGTCGCGATTTTATGGACTGAAAAAATTACGGCACACAAAAAAAAGGTATTAGAAAAAAATAATAATAAAAATAATAAAATAAAATAAGGTTGAGGTGTGCCGTCGACAAACAAAGTATTTCGATTCTGAAAAAGCCCAATCATCTTGTCAGCTGAGTACACACTTCTGAACTCATCGCATGGTGGGGTGGCAATGGTTGCTATATGTTATATTCTATGTCGTGTCGTGTAGGTAACATTCAACTGTTCAAACACGTGAACTGATCAGCCTATAACATCACGCAAAGCGGATGGGGCTTGCTTTTTGTCTTCGTATGAGGAGAGAAAAAAAGAAAAAACAATTCTGAGACTTGGAATACGTGGTTATTTCATTGCGCAACCTGCATCAAATGGGGTGAAAAATTTTATACATCCCGATCTAAACGAGAAATAAGAAAAAAAAAATCTACAAGTAATCGAACGAATAATGAATGATAAAATATTAAAATGGATGAAACATCGAACAATCGCACGATCAGAACGTGATCGAATTTTCTCAGTTTTTATCATCAAGTAAATTCAAAATGATTGTACATTTTTTTTTATTTTATAATTTTCAAAATTCTCGATCGAAAAACGGGAATACCTAAGTTTTTAGTTTCTTTTTTCCCGACGATCTAGAGGGGGAAAATTTGTTCGTCAAAATGTTGAATTTCGATAAAAAAATGGCGGAATTTTTATTTCCTCATGAAAATTGATCATGCTAGTCAAATGTAAGTATACGTTAACACAGACCCACAGACATATATTAGTTTTATAATTAATGTATAATTTCAAATTTATATTCTTACAATAAAAATGTCTGCCAAAATATATATTTTTTAATTGACAATACACTTCGTTGAAATTATGTGTAAAATACGTTCATAATTTATATTTTAATCATCGACTACGAAAATAAAAGAAAAACCAAAGATCAAGGATCTTCCTTTTTATGTTGTTTGATAATTTTCAATTACGATTATTCTTACGATAATTATCATTAATATCGTGTCGATGACAGCTCTGAACCAAAAAGCCATTTTCAATTATTAAGTAGTTTAGTGAGAATAACTTAAAATTAAGACATAACAGGATCGATCGATCAATTGATTAATCAGGTGTCCGATCGACTCCATACGAGACTAATCAATTGATCAATTAATCCGAAAAACGAAGGGGCAAAAAATTAACAAAGATGAAAAAACAGGTGCAAAATGATAGAATTCAAAAGTATCTATCTAATCTGTACGTCGTCACTGATCAATTCAGTGCGATTGGAACGTTTACTGATCAACAAATAAACTATTACTATTGTAAACATGTAACGTTCAATAATTATTAGTATTTAAACATATAAGTATGTAAGTTTAGAATACCGACCTATGTACGTATACATACATATATTATGTACGCAGTTATTTAGTGTTACACCAAAATTATCTATAATTACCATAGTATTTAATATCGTATCTAGTCTTCGGCACCGAAATGAATTTAGAAAGAAAAACTATATATTTAACGATTCGATGGAGTTGAAAAAAAAATGAAAAGAAAAACGGAACATTCGATTATGAAAATTGTTCTAAAATTGATTAGTATTTGAGAACATGTACGATTTCTGAAATCTGTGTTGAGAAATCGCGGAACAGAAAGAAGAAAATAATAATATATTAGAGTATAGAGAAAAAAAGTATAATAAAATTGAATAAAAGTTGATAATTCAAGTAAAGCTCAAATTTGGCTATGATAATACGTTCATTTTTTCGTTTGATTTTATTTATTTATTTATTTATTATTTACGAAAGAAAAGTGAGTGAAAATTTTCCTATTTTTCCATTCGGCTGTTGAATTATCGAGCGAAACTTAGGAGAGTGAAAATTACTGAACGAAAGAAAAAGTCCCATGTCAGTATAAAAAAACGATAAAAAAATTGTCGTCTAAACAGTTTTGAAAATCGGCATTTGGAATATGAATAACGAGTAAAAAAAAAAAAGTAAAAACTCTTCGGAATTGAAATTTGTAGACGATGTGGGTTGAAGGCAATAATTAGGAGTGAAGTATTTCATTCCGAATGAATTTCATTACGATTTATGTACGCAAAGGATATCTACGCGTGGGTTGCTCTGGCGGTGACCGTTTATTTTTATCCTGATACATCGAATCCGTTCAATGGCAATGAATAAAACCTTTATTTTTATCCTACCCAAGGATCTCAATAACCTCCAAGTCTGGATTTAGAAAGAACCACCGTCTTATCTCGTCTAGCGGGCGTCCATTAAACAACAAAAAAAGAAAAAAAAAAAAATCCATCGTCTCCAACGAAGGATAAAAATACTTTCGCGATTCACAAATCTTAATTGTAACGCATTTCGAATCTTTGAAAGAAAAGCAAAATAACAATAGAACTTTTTTTATTTATACTATACAATAATTTGAAAAAAAATTCTATCGATGAAAAAGTTTTAGCCGGTATCTATGAAATATAATTTTTTTTGTTTCTAATCATTCGTCGAACGTTCAGAATAATTATAGCTCGTAAACTTTCATAGACTGTATAATCTAACGATAATATCTACAGCATTTTAGATGATTATAATAACAATAATAATGATAATGTGAATAAAAATTTCAAATAAATGTGTAAAACGTGTTAGGATTTGATGAGGAAAATAAAAAATGAAATAAAAAAAAATTAGTGTAAATTTCCTGTACATAAATATAAAAAAAAAAAAGAGACTATCTGTGTTATACCGATAGGTACGTACATCTGATAGAAGTACGGTAATATTTGTGTGTATATTATAGTAGGTGTATAGAGTAATGAAATATTAGGATCAGAAGTGACATGCGAAAAATTGAGAAAAAAAACAACTTAATAACAAACAAAAACCAAATGAAAATGTTCGAAAAGAAAATGTGAGAATAGAACATGAACTATTAAAAAAAAAGCAAAAAAGCAAAAAAAACAGAAAAAGAAAATGAAAAAAAAATTAGATCGTATTTATTGTTATATACGACTCTAGTTAGTGTTATTATTATATTGTTAGGCTGAGTAAACTGCTTGTCAATTTAACCTTTTTCTAAACGGATTGACTGATTGTGAGCGATAAATTATGAATGAATGAATGATTGTGAGTATGCGCACTGGTTTATGAATGGACGATGGATGACTAGGAAAATCAATGATCAATAAATTGAAGAAAGATATCGGTGGGAAAACAAGATAAGTAAGACGTAAAAAGTATTGGAAAAAAAATGATGAATTAGGGCATTTTTCGATAATTACTAAGAGTATAAAACATTTATCGAGTATATTAATTATTATTACACACGTATAATAAACGATATACCCCAATTGATAAATATATACTATAATAATATTCTTTGAGAGACAATCATTTCAACATTCGTAAGTATAAAATATATTATTGTATCATAATAATTGAGAAAAAAAAAAAAGAAAAATTAATTAATTATTAAAAAGTGTAATTTTCGAATACCCGAAATATATACGTCGATCTTGCATAAAAAATTTAATCGAGCTGTGCTAGAAATTAAAATAAATGAAAAAAATTCATTTGATCCTTGCAGATTTATTTACTTTCTTCTTCTCTTCAAACTCTAAAGAATTATAACGAGAGACGCAGAATTAACTTGATCATCCTGCGTTAGGTGAAAAATTTATACTGTGAATTATATCGCATCTTTTAATTACGTATTTATAATTGTAATTACGATATTATCATAGGGATTATTTATTTTCTCAGATATATGTTGTATAGTTATCATTTATATAAAATTAATGAAGAGGAAGAAGAAAAAAAAAATTGTAAATAGAAAAATTACACATAGTTACACGTAATGATATAGTATATATATATATATTCATAAAAACATAAACCCGTGATGAGGATGTAATTGAAAGTTGTGATTACTGAATGTACCAAATAAGTGGCTTGGTAAGATATTCGAAAAAAAAAAAAATTGAATAGAATATGATGAATATGAATAATAAAATAAAGAAAAACAACAACAATAACATCATCAAAAATGCCCTATGTAGTATCTGTATAGCTTCCTGATAAGGAATAATGAATATCTCTGTAAATCAGTATGATTAAAAAGAAATGAAAAAAAAATACAATACAATACAATATAATAAAAAAACAAAGGACATCGAAAGTCTATTAGATATTCAACCTGAAATTGGAGCGATCGCAGATTTTTTATTTTCCACATCCACGTCGTACGTAATTTCGATAATCCGACGTAATTATAATTTTTTTCTTTCAAGAATTTTCGGAACGTAGAATGTATGGTATTTTTTGGCCTGGATTTTTGCCTGGACCTAAATTTTTTCCTAAGTTTATTCACGTCTTGTATGAAATTCCAAGGTTGAGATGAAAAATTTCCGAGTGCAAATTGAAGATGGAAAATAATTGTCGAGAATTATTATTTACGTTGCTCGAACTTCGTGAAGTTATCAACAGGTGAAAAAGCCAGTATGTAAAGTACGTCTATGGATACGTATGTACATATATTATACCCGTATATGCCTACGTGTAAGATAAATAATGGGCGCTGAGTTTAGCCTCTCAAATTTCGAGCACACTTCAACCCTTAAAAATCCGTACGAACCCGATGTCGGTGAAATGACCCGAGGGAGTTTGAACGTGAAGTGCTTCTCATGAGATGCCTAACAAAATACTAACGATAAGAGCATCCCTAGATAGAAAAACGAACTGGAAATGTAAAGAATTCATCAGCTATCGAGTTTACATAAAATATTTATGAACAAATTGATCTCGTTGAATTTTTTTTTTTTTTTTTGTTTGTTTAAAAAATTATACATATCGTATAATCGACGAAACGTTGAGCATGTAATTGGCACGTTAATTCTACATCGGTAGATATATATGACACTTGTAATTTTTCTTGTTAACTATTTAGCGTGATAAAATATAAACTGGCGAGTCACGAATTTAGGATCTTTACCATATATTTATATGCGATAAAAGGAATCCATTTGTTGTTCTAGGTTTACGAAACCAGACACATTTTTGACAAATCTCTTAGAGCACGAAAACTATTTTACATTATACCTACGCGGGTAAACTTTTTGACCGAGGGGTTGGAGCTGCTGCTGGAATAACGTGTATATTTCTATTTATATAAAGAAACAATTTTCGCGTGCTTAGAAAGTATTCATTAAAACCTTATCGGAAAATTATATTATTATAGCATATGTTAAACAGTCGTACGTCATTATCTCGTGACTTTTAAAACGTGGCTGGCGCCACTGTATATCAGCGCCTTGAAATTTTACATTCCGAATATATGGCGGCGATAATGGCAATAATGTTAGTACGCAGAAATAAAGATCTGGATTTTTGTTCCATTATCAAATCAAATCAAAATTTCATTAACCCTTTATTCTCTGGGTTGAGTATGAACTGAGGTAAAAATGACGAAAATAAAATAAATTAATAAAACAGAGACTCGAGGTTTCGACAAGCCCGTAACAATTTGATTATCAACGTTCGGATTTGATGAAAATTGAGTAAATCGTATTTAATTCACTCGGGACTGGGGTTAAATTTTTAGCTCAATAACCGACCGATAGATTACTACTTTTATAAATGAAACAGCGGCGTAACGTAGTCTCTGCGAAAGATTAAATTAGTCGAACACTTATTCAGGACGACTTCAGATTCAACTAAATGAAACGAAATAAAGATTTAGAGGAAAAAAGAATCTTCAGATAGCTGCAGTTGAGACGGTTTTGAACGTCGAAGAAGACTTGCCAATGTGTTGGCGAATTGGTTCAGAAATTTATGAACTTTTTGTAACGATTTTTTCTTTTTTAATTTTTTTTCTCATAATTCGGCTAATTTTTCAGCGACATCGAAATAATTCACAGGACCGGTGAACTTTGTCGAAGAGTTTTTGCGAGGAAAATATTGTCAGACATATATTAATTAAGAGGACGACTTCGAGCGATCTTAATTGTTTTTCTTCTTCTTCCTTTTTTTTTACAAGCTTTATCAAAGGTTTCTTAATATTTATCAAATGCGGAGCGGGTTTGTTATTACGAATTTTAAACTCTTCTTACCGCTCCGTGTCGGGACAGTTCGTTGTATCACAAATATTATTACACCGACTAAAACAGGAGAGTGAAAATGTAAAAAACGAAAAGACAATCCTGTACAGATAACCAAAACTCTAGCGATATCGAATAACGTGTGTTTTTTTCTTTCAACGGCTTTGATTCCAAAAAAAAGTATAGTTTGAATTTTGCATAATTTAATGATGTTTTATTTAATCCAGTGAGCTCTGAAAACCGGCGTACCAAAAAGCGTTGATGAAAATTATAATAGCACGGTCAATTATAATGTACATCCCCCGTGCATCGTACCCATGGAGACCTCAAAGGGTTGAATTATGGAAGGCTGAATAAATAATCGCGTCGACTTTTGCAGTTGTACCTACCGTAATGAATATTCATTTCATTTTTATTTTTTTTTTTTTTTTTTTTGGTTTTAATCTATTTTGTATGTTTTTTTAATGTTTTCAAATAAATCTCGTATTTCCTGCAGAGTCGCATAGAAAAAACGTGACCAGGTTTCGGTATAAGAATGCGCAAGATGCGGAACCTCTGTAACGATGCACCTGCCGCTGCTTTACTCCGACTGTAAAACAAAAATAAAAAACAAAACAAACAAATAAAACGAAATATATGTATAAAAAAGAAAAACTGAAAAAATGTCCAACTTGGTATGAATAATTTAGATCTTCAACGTCCTTTTTCCCGGTATAGCTCTCGTTCTGAACATTGTCGTCCATGTTCACTATACAAGCGCATAATAATAATGACAGATGCTTGGCAAGAACGGAAACTCCGTCGATAAAATATGCAGTGGCTGAATATAATCATCAACAAGTAGGTAAAGCGATAAAGTATAGTCCGAATCTTATCGTTAGCGTCAAACCAGCAGCAGAACCCACGGGAAAACGAACGGAACATCAGCTGATTGTAATTTTCCGTTTATAAGTCGGTTCTCAATTATTTTCCTTTTTATCATCCATAAAATCGAGAGAAAAGAAGAAAACGAGCAAAATCTAATAGACGAACAAACGATGAATAGTAATATTTCTGCTATGAGAAAAATTAGGCGAAATTTCGAATTAGCATTCAGCATGAAATTCACCGATTCGTATATGGTGCTGCTACTTCTGCATACAATAACGTAACTATCTTCCAACAATAATAACTACGTTATATTCGGTAACATCTGTGAAATTCTCTCACAAGCGAAAACTAATACAGAATATCATCTTCATTTGCATTTTGTTATTTAAATTCCTACAGAGAATTCACGTGATTAAAAAAAAAATTCAAAAAACATTCAAGCGTCCCACATTCGCAGGTTTTTATTACAATTGCACACAGGGCGAATGAAGTTTTTATGGACAGAGTTTTCGGTATTGGGAAAACAAAAAAACTAGGGAGAACCATTTTTTCGTATTTGAAGACCGTTTATAACGAAATTTATTGAGTGCAATAATTCAAAGAGCCAATAACATGATATGGGTAGGTCTCGAAATTTGTCTTTACACGAGGACTAGACACTGTGCAAACTTCGCATTAATATCGAAAATTACCAGTTAGAGCCACGGGAGCTCGGCAATTGAGATTTATTTTTAGACTCCAGCCTATCGCAGTTCCTCTTTTTGGTTCTTTGATTCCGTTCATTAACACGGCAGTCGTGTGTCGCAACAAACATGGATGAAAAAAAAAAGATGAAAATCTGACCAATGAAATGTCATGAAACGTTTTCATAATACGGAAAACTGGACATGTGAATATAACCGATCTGAGAAAATAAAGATCATTCACTTTTTCTTTCAACTTTGCTCTCTCGAATTCCTGATGGCGTTCGAAAAAACTTCAACAAACTGGACTGAAATTAACTGTGGGAATTCCTACACGTATAGTACTTATATCGACCATTATAAAGTACGAAGTTCTGAAGGATCCTGATCAGCGGAATGAAAGGTAATAAAACTTGACTATAGTTTTGGAAAGCAGAACCAACTAAGAAGCGATCGAATGCAAGCATCATATTTTTAATTAAAAACAAAAAAAACAACTCTAGCGTGTGATTATCAGGTATGCATATGATAAAGTAAAGGAGCTATGATTATCTCATTCCTTTTCTGGAATAGTATATTTTAATATGCTTGAAGTTAGTTTTCAAAAAGACGGAACTGCTCGAAAAAGGTTCTTCGTAAGCTACTTAAACTGCACCATCTTAAACTTGACATTATCCCACACTTGTACGGTAAGTAAAGCTGTTAATTCGAGTTATCTTTAAAAAAATAAAAGTAATTCAAAAGGGGCAGAGAAAGGAGGGAGGCACGCTGTGTTAAAGGCCGCCTTGAGTTCACTTGCGTTGCTCGGGTTACGAACGCTTTTCGCAGCTCCTTCGTCCTCGTAGGTTCTTTGCTATATTTACAGTCACTTTGTGTAAACGCTGCGAGTGGGTTGCGAGGACTGAAACGACAAGATTTTCTACTGCTAGCTGCAGTGCACTGCAGGTTTTAAATTAACTAGAGAAGCGTTCGCTTTCAAGCATATCTGCACTTCGCTGAATTGCGACTTTGGAAGTGCAGCTTCACTCGAATTTCATTTCCTTACTTTCCGTCTTTAATTTTTTTCTCTCTCTCGAGTGTTGCATTAATTTTGAAGAGAGAAATGAAATCAACGCGGTCTAAGATGACGAATTTCTAAGGTCACGATCGCACTGCGTCACATCATTCAGGAGTCAGAGAAAGAGCAGCTAAAACAAGTGGGGCGCCGTCCATCGTATATTCAAAATGTGCTCAAGTATTTTAGAAATAAATTGAACAAGCTCTTGATATGGTGATTCGGTTATTTTCAGCATAATATCACACACAATGAAAAACCTATTTTTATACGATTTATTTTACGATTTGTTATAAATGTTTGAGAGAATATTTCACCTACATATACGTGTATTTGTAGTAGACACACAACACTACATTCGGTTTTAGCCAATATCCTGATCCTTGTACCGCCGCCCGGGTAGGTCGTAAAATTTTTATGCCTTCAGGACTGGGGCAGGTAGAATATGGAGTGGCACTTTATACACGTATATGCGATATACCTACGTACGACGGATCCTCGAAAACCAAAGCGGAAAATACTGAAAATTGTTGTATAAATTCCAGGGGAATAAATTGAGTAAATTCTGGGCATAGCTCTAATGATTATTAATTCTTCTAATGGACATTGTCGTTTTTCTTTTCCTTCAATTATCGACGACTTATAAACGTGCTGGCGTGGGGTTGAAGAGCGTCAAATTAAAAACGTCGCTCATCGAAAGTTTTCTAGAAATATGTTTTTTGTCATGCAACGTGAAACTTGACCTGAAAATTAACCCATCCAGGTTAAGAGTTCATTTGATTCGCGAGAAAATGATTGAGCGAAATATCTATAGCTGTTCGTTAAACTTCTCGTCGTTCTATCATCCGGAAGAATAATTTGCGAGCCATTTTAGAGTGCGGAAGTGTGAGAGCTATAGGGCCGATTTTCCTCGCCTTAAGGCGACGAATTGCTACAGCTGTCCTTCATCATCGACGGAAATCATCAGCTGTTATAGTTTATCAAATTATCTGACTAAACGGAGAAGTAAAATCGATTTTTGTCGAAGATGTGTTCGATTATCAACGAAGACTGGGTCACCGCCGACGTTGGATCATCGATTAAAAATAAGAGAAGTTTTTTTCTTTTTCAATTTTATTTGTCTCAGAAAACGTCGTCTAATGGAGAAAAAAGGCCATTCTGATGACTGAGTGTTGCTTTATTTAGACTTTTTCTATTGGTCTATACAATACCTATATAGTCTTGTATATTTCCGGTTCCGCTCTGAGTTTCTGGTGATTTACGATTGAGCTGCAGCGCAGTCTTCGCACGCCACTAAATCACTCTAAATCTTATCTACGTGTTTCTTTGTCGTGTGTAGTACCGAGAGCACATGGATACGGAGCACACGTACATACGAAGTAGATATTAAAAGTTTTCGAGCGTATAAGCTTTTTTCCGGGTATGAAAGAAATCCTCTTTTATTTCAGGCTACCGATATGGAGTATGAATAATATAGAATGTAAAAGAGGGAGACGAAAAATAGGAAAAAGAAAAAAATCACATACACGAATATGTCGAGAGAAAAGAAAAAACGGAAATTTTTACTACACAATCTCGTTTTATCAAGAATCTAACGAAAGCTCGAAGTATAACCGAAAAATAAAAATTCCGAATCGCCCAAAAAACTCGTGGAACGCATTTCAAGATAAATTCGTATCGCGTTATTTCGTTTATACACCAAAAAATGGAAAGAAAAAAATAAAAATAAATAAGAATCGAAAGAACAAACAAAATCTGCAAGGTAGACAGCTTTATTGCCTCAACATCTTTCGGTATCCTGAGCCGATATCTCCAGTTTCATTCGCTTATAAGGGTGAAGGTGTAAAATTTTCTTGAGATGGGGTTGCGTAGATAGCACGAGACCCCAAAAGTTCACAAAAAAAAGGTCTGAAAAATATCTGCCTGAGACTTTTGCCCCTATACATTTGATATGGCGCAATGCATTTTGCGGGTGTCTAGCTTACCGTCTGTTCTCCTGTTTTAGTGTTGAAAAAGTTATTCTAATATCATGTTGGACGACCACGTGATATAACGGTCGAAAATATAATCGAATAGTATTCCCGGTAATAAAATAATTCCTTGGAACAAGGATTTTCATTGATGAAAACTGGTATTTTCAAAGACAATAAAGCACCCCAGTCGACATTCGTACAACGTAAAAAAACAAAAACTCTTTAAATATTCATCAATCAAAGTTCAGATTCATCAAACTGCACCTTTTTCAGTTCTCAACTTCTCGAACTGCGAGCGAGATAGCGCTACTCGCGTGTTCTGCAAGTAATTGTCTTATTTCTTCAGTTTACCAAAGATTAAACAATCGAAGATGATCACAAAGCGCTCAGTTCTTCGAACGTTCTTGCAAGTCAACTCGGTAGGTATCGAATGTAAGTAAGAAATATTAATTGTACACCCCTTAATTTTACTTTTAGAAAAATCTGCGACTCTTCTCAATTATATATTACCTATAGCATAATTCACGACGGATTCATGATTACCGAATTCTAATTAAGCTCAATTATTTTCATCTGCATTTATATGAATAAATATGAAATTAAAAAACAAAATTCACTGATAAAATTGGTCAGAAGACTGCTATAATATTCGACAAGATATCGACCTGGTTTTTTGTATGTACAACTTGAGGAAGGCAGGTCATTTAAAAATAATCTGACTCATGTTTGGATTTTAATCTCTTCCCGTACATGAGGAAAAATGCGGCGCTATTACACGATAAAGAAGAGGTCAATATTCTGACCCTTTATATGATTTCTCAGAACTTCCAATCGGCAGAGTATTTATCAAGCTTGAAGTTGTTGCGAAAAATTCAATTTGATAAATTTTTTTGGCCGCATTTTTTCACCAGTCCAAACATCAACGTAACCAGTTGTTCATATCAGTATCCAGTTGTTCGGAGAGGAATAAAGTTGAGTTACTGTTCGCTGTCGAGAATCTTTACTTGTGCTTCATATAGTTTTGGAAAAATTCTTAACAATCTTGCGGATAATTACGGTACAATATATCATCAAATTTGATTTCCAGATCAAGTTTAACTACGATGTGCTATTCGATATGGGGAATTGTATTAATAGCTTCATGTGTCTTGGATTGTACCGCGGGAACATACTGGTACGTGTACCATTTGAGAAATGTCAAATTTGCCGACGCCGAACTACAAACTGATTCGAAAATAAGAGATAATCTAATTGCAGGTATAATCGCGAGTTCAAATGGCCCAACCAATGGCCCAACCAATGGCCCAACCAATGGCCCAAAAATGGAGTGAGAATTACACAACAAAACGCATGTTCAGAGCAACTTCAAAAAGAAATTACTCAATCCTTGCAAAACTTACAAAGTGTGATCAATAATCTGGGGACATTCTCGTATAATCAGAAACCGTGCACACCTGGAAATTTTGAAAGCCGTTTTGATGAAATCGAAGATCGTTTATCAAAAATTGAACGGCTTATTTCTCAGGTGAATATTAATCAGTTTCCAGGAATATTTTGTTACAAAAGTCTCTATAATTATCAACAAGATTTTATTTTATCACGAAGAAGGTTCACAGTCAACACAAACTTTGGCGTATATGATTATCTGCTACTAGATTGTGGTCACGTTTTTTTCGTCCGATATTGCAGACCAATGGAGATATGGCAAGAGTTGTGGAAAATCAACTGGATGCAGGTTTGGATAGGATCATGGAAAAGATGGCTGAGGTTGGCGACCGTCTGCAAAATACTTTGCCAGCTGCCGTCCCTACTCCAGAGATATCAGGAGGAGAATTTTCGTTGCAACTGAGTGCAACCGAAGATCGATTAGCGGAAAAAATCAGCCTGATGGAACTTAAAATGGACAGAATGGCTTTGATGAATGTACAAGAACCTTCGTCGCAGACCGAGAATTCGAAAGCGGTATTGAAAACGGTAATAAGAAATTCATCCGCAAATATTGTTAGTCTTATAATTATACGAATTTGAGGATTTGAAATTAGAGTGAATCGTTTCATTCCAGGTGATGGACATCAGCGCTGGATTAAAAGATGTCAAAAATGCGGTGAATGAAGTTCGGTTGGCCGCAGACGTACGGACGGATAAAAGTGAAACGATTCTGAAAAATCAACAAAGTACACTTAACGACGTCAAAAAAGTGTTGACGAACACAGAGAATCTGGTTCGAAACATATCAACGTGAGTCGAAGACAATAAATATCAATTGAAATTAAAAACTTATGTAACTTCTCTCTTCCAAGGCTACACGATGACATGATTTTGCACAACCAGACTCGAGCCGTTTTACGAGAAGCTGAACATGCGCTAGAAGTCAGAGTTAACCGCACGATCAGTGGGATGATGAGTCAAGTTACTGCAAACGAAAAAGAAGTCAAGAAGAGCATTGAAGCATTGAGGTGAAAAACTTGGTTATATTTCCAACCACTAATATGATTAGGGTGGATGTGAAAATATCCGTATAATTTTCCGTTTCATTGCAATAGATCCGATCCAGTCAGTAAAACAGATTGCGATGACGTGAACAATAAATTACATAACATCGCTGATACACAAGTGGTCACGGTTTCGGCCATCGCCGAGGTACTCAACGCCACCAATAAAGTCGTAGTGGAAGTCCGGCAGAAATTATCAGAATTTGGTGCAATGATCAACAATCAGACTGCCGTTGGCAAAAAAACATTTGATGGCATTGCAGAAGCTATTATGAATAACCATAGCGAAGCGCTTGCCAATTCAGAAATAACTATAATACATGAATTGCATCAGGTACTTTGTCACAATCAAACTGAACTGGAAAAAAATTTTTACTCGTGAGAATGTCAACATGCTCAGATTATTCTTTCCTTCAGGTTATGAATCCGATAAATGTAATTCAACAACAAATTACGGTAACTGCTAAGAAAATGAAAGAGCTTTATGACCAAAACGAAGCTCATCTCAACAGTTCAGCCTCTGCGTTAAGCGCAATAGAATCTCAGGTAACTGAATATGTAGAGATCGGTAAAAATTTGAACATTGTTATCGATGAAGCAGCAGAAAAGTTGGAGATGAATGAATGTCTATCTCATTTTCAGGTGAGCGATGCAAAAGAACGAGAGCGTGAGATCGATTCCAATTTGAAATCACTGTTGGTTCGTATTCCCGTCGTGACCCAGGAATTTGATCACGTAAAAATGGGACTGGACGCCGTACTGGACAATGTGAAAACGTCGTTGAAAGAAATGCAAAACAAGACGAATGAGATATTGAACCATCCACTACCGTGTTCTATTGCTGATATTGACACAAACGGACTTTTTAACACAAACCCACACTAGTTTTTCGTTTCGACACATCCGTCATCCACGATCTTCGATGATGTCTGTACCGTTAACCCTATATCCCGTTGGTGGGAGAAATTATTAAACACGGATGAAAAGAAAGGGATGATTGAAAGATTTAACATAAAGTACTTGTTACTTGGCAATAAAATTTTCATTTGAAAATCTGTTTAATTTCTCCTTATTCATCCGTTTCTGTATAACATTCTTTAAAATATGTTTTTCCAATAAAGTATATCATAAGAGCTGGAAAGCGAAGGACTCTATAGAATTCTACACCTTATCATGTATCCGATCCCGTAGTTATTTCATTCAAAATTAGAAGTGGTATTAATAACCACTCCAGGTCTCCTAGATTAACTTTCCGTTACTCGATGGGTTTTGGAAAAAGTCTAGCCGGATGAAAACGTTAAATCCGCCCCCACCAAATTTGGTAGCACCAATTTTTTCGGAAATTCCTAACCCCACAAAAAATTTTTGTACAAACTCACAGCATTCTACATCGATTCCGAGGGATCCTTCTGCTGAAGAAATGTGTTTTTCCGTTTTTGAGATAACCGAAAAATCTGAAATATTCTAAAAAATCAGAAACATATCAACATTTATGGAACCGATTTTCTGATTGTTCTCATATTAAAATCTATTCCGAATCATCAAATCTTCCTTTAAAAAAGTTATTTTCTAATACACAGATTCTTATACTTTCATGACAAAAATCGACATGATCCCACTCTTCATTCCTATAAAATTGAAAAAATTCAACCTGCAACAAATAAAAAGAAAAGACCGAATTTCACATATTTCGTTGAAAATCCGGCAGTGAAGATTGCTGATGATAAACAACAAAGAAAGCAGTATTTGTGAGTTGAAACTTCCAGTGAAACAGCTATAATTTTGCGAAAACTTTTTTTTTCAGATCAAGAATTTCTGAAAAAATAGGTGCCACAATATTTGGTGGGGGCAGATATTCAACGTTCTTATCCGACTAGATGCTTTGATTTCCGCGTTTCTTTCGAGGAAGTGTCGCGTTTTAGAATTAGAGAATTAAAACTCGGAAGACTGGAGATAAGGTTATCTGATTCGATACGTAATCTACATTGTTTTTTGTTGATCTCGACGGAAGACAGATCATTCGTAGCTTTCTATTCGTCTCCTCAATACGAGGGAATTCTGGTACACACGATAAGGATATCGAGCACTTTTGAATAGACTGAACGAACTGATTACTGATCAGATGAAACATTTATAAGACCGAAACGAAAATCTACGCAGCATCCAGTTCTTGGTATACAGCTAAAGCTCCCGGAACAATCAATTCAGAGTGGAGTTCGGTTAGGGTAGAACGAAAATATCGATATTTTGTATCCACTAGCGTGTATAGTTCAAACATTGTAAGTATACCGTGTTGTTACTTTGGAAAATCGAATAGGGTAATAGCGAACTGGTCAAGTTTCGATATTATGAATTTCGAATCTGTAGTGCGTTTGATTCTGTACGAGGGGAAAAAACCCAGGAACGATTGTTCAGGAAAGTAATTCGTGACAGTTGCAAATGATTTCAAACAAAATGTTGAATTGATATGGAGGTCTTTGGCACTGGTAGAAATACTCTTTGAAAATGATCCGACATGAAGTACTAGTTTATGATCAATAAATCACAGCCTTTATTTCTGCACGTTTCCTGGTAGTTTTTATCCATGCTGATAGATCCAATTTCTTCCGAAGTTTAAATTATTGCACATTATCTCTTGACTACACGATTTACAGATCCGGTTTATGAAGATGGGGCGATTCGAATTCGGAATTCTCATGCTATTTCTATGTATCTGTGTTTCCACCGCTTGTTTGTAAGTATAACTTAATTGAAAACTGCAAAGATTAACCACACTGAGATACGAATTAAAAGTTGACCGGATAAATGTGTGAAAATTTGATTCCAGCCGATGTCGCAATCACGCCCTTAACTTCCCAGAGTGTACGTACATTTTGCAACGTGAGGATGCGCGTAACAATCTGAAGAAAGGCGCTATCGGGCGTTTCAAAGATGAATGCGTGTGTCGTTTGACACTACCCCAACGACGTATTCTTCGTGAGGTGAGTCAAAATTATTTCGTAGTTTCCTGTTGTAAAATTCTTGTTTCATTTATGTCTTTTTTTTGCAACAGATATTTGCAGAAGCGCGTCGGAATAGAGATTTTCTACCGAATCAGATAGAACAACAGACCGTCATCCGCTATGTTGAAGCTTGTTACCTTAGTTTGTCAGGATCTGACCAGCAACTCGTTGCCGAGGTAAATCTAAATTAATATCTTCTAATCTTCTCATGTGAAATTCTTTTTCTTTCTGCAACAGATATATAATATGACAATCCCTGCGTAGTCAGACGGCACCGAATACATGTTCACACGCATAATTGAAATGTTACGACCTGTGCAAAAATTATCGACATTGGCAATATGGCTCGGAATCAGAACAATTTGGACAACTGACAAAAATCACGAATGAGGCGTAATGACAATATGGCCCAACATTGGCCTCATCTGAGCACATGACGTCTTCGTTTATTATTGCAATAATTCTATCATCTATAATAAGGTTGGAAAATATGTTCGACTTTATTCTTACTGTTTGTGAAATTATTGATCTTGATGTAATTGAAAATAAAATGGAACAAATCTGCTGTGACCTCGGAAATGATTGCATTCGTGTTTGTGTTTCTTTCGAAGAATTTCGATTCTTCACCGATTTTCGCTCGTGGGATTGTCAGCACCTTAGATCTCTGAATAAAAATTGATTGTACAATTGGAGGCATTTTTCATCGATCGAACCTTGTCATCTACTTATTTACTGTCACATTTTATTTTTATTGGTCAGGTCAACTTGTTTTAGATGATTCAAGTGAAATAAGCAATTGGTTTCACACTACCCATGCTACAAGTCACGAGTGATTTACAGTAACTGATCAAAAAGAAGAATAAGAAAAGTATGCCGATCGGGTTTTTTTTTTTATTATTCCAATAAAAACAATCCGTAGTTGAACTCAGATCGAACTTGCAAATTTATCGAGGAATGGCCACGGAAATCCCCGCAATGTTACGAAGACGTGCTCATTAGTGAGAGGATAAAGATTAAGTCATTTATACGACGAGATACACAGAAAAGACCTGAGTATATAATTAGCAATGAGAAGATATATATTACATACATAGAAAAATATATATCACAATCTTATGTGCAGTGTCGTCCCGACTTCAGTCCTTGAAATTTCAACGGGAATTTCAGATAAAACTGCTTCAGCAAATCTAATCTATTGAGGATAATATGTGTACGGTTTGAAGCTTCCACGAGATTTTCACTCCCACTCCGAAATGAAGATGAATATTGTGATATGAGAATGATGGACAAAAATTATTCTGAATTCACTGTTCGCTTTCACCAAACAATGGAAAATTTTACTCAAATTTCTATGACTAATTCTGTCACTATCGACGAGCAATTGAAAACAGTAAATATATTTGAAAGAACTCGTTGAGTTCGTCTGAGGCAGAGTTGAAAAAATGAACGTGATTCATATCTTGAAACAAAAAAGAAAATGATAATTGTATACGATGATGATGAGAATGAGAATAATACCACCACATTCTGGCCCATCTTAAGCCAATTGAAGTCGCGGATAAATCTGCTGTGAATTTGAATATCTGTCGAGGATGATTATGGCGAACCGTATTTGATAAATTGCGATTCGTTAGAAGATTTGTCTAGATTACTTTTTTTTTTTCTCAACCACTCTCTTTTGAATATCAATTTCTTGTCTGAGGATTTGTCCGTAACCCCTAGATTCTGCGGGTGTCCACGCTTTCTGAAAATGAAGTTTTCCTACGATCATCTGGGCATTTGTTGCGACTAGCCACACTCGACGTCTGAACTCTTTTATTTCTGTTCAAAACTTCAATAACTCAGCGGCGAAAAATCGCAAGTCAGTTTTCAAAAAAGCGTTTCGAAGCTGAAAGCTTAATCTTTAATCGGGGTATCTTACACTGATCTACGCTGTACTTCGTGAACTCGACGGGAGACAGATAATGTATCACTTTTTTCTTCTTTCCGCAATAAGAGGAAACATCAGTGAAGTACGATAAGGAGGTTGATTGATAACTGACCAAAACTTCATGGATCACTTATAAAACCAAACGGATAATTCGTACAGCAACCAGTTCTTCGTACACAGCTGAAGCTCGTAGAAGAATCAAGTCAGAGCACAATTCGGCTCCGGTAAATCGAAGAGTATTAAACGCAGGTATGTCACAGCGACGAGCTTGTATAGTACGAACATGGTGAACTTCGCAGTGTTTCAATTGAGTAATATCAAACCGAGTTAAAATGAAATACTGATTAGGTTTCCGAATAATTAATTCCGAATCTATAGTTACAGTTAGTTTGGTACTGTACAAGAAAAGAAGTAGGTAAAATTAGTCCATAAAAATAGATTAGGATGGGGCTAACAACTAACATCAATCCATTCTCGATATTTTCATGCATGTTCATCGTGATCTTTGGAAACCCATTCGTAGTCATTTTAATCAATACACAGATGATATCCGATTACTATTCAGATCGATTAATTCTAAGGAAATCGATAAAAAAAAAAACTCGCAACCTGAAGACGCATGAATATTGAATGTAGCCGTTAATGATGTCTAGAGCTCGAATAGCAAAATGAGAAGCTAACTGATCTGTGAGCGTTCGGATGAAATTCGCTGAAAATATAATTTATTCGGAATGATTACTGCTACAAGATTTTTTCATTATTGTACGATTTGTAGATCACGTTGAGGAAGATGGGGCAATCACTATTGGGAATCTTGATGCTGGTTTCATATAGCTGTGGGCTTGCTGCTTCGTGAGTAACTTAACTTAGAAATGCGAGAAATAGTGGTGCTGCAATTCCAAATTACAAATCGATCAGAATTTGACTAATAACAAATTTAGCTTTCACTGTTCGAACGGTGCTACCAATTGGCCATTGTGTACGGGCTACTCGAATGGTCTGAATGACATCCAGACGATACTCCGGCACAATCAGGAAATACTGGATAGACTTGAAATGCGAGAAGCGCAGTTAGGCCAATCGATAACTGACAGTTTGTCAGTAATTGGACGAAGCACCATGCAGGTGAGTGCAAATGATCTTCGAATCTCCTGTTATGAACAATCTCAAATATTTCTGACAACAATTGGTCATGACATCATACAAATGGTCTGCAACTGCAGGCAACAGATACATTTGCATAAGCAAAATTGAACCAACGTCTCTGTATGATTCGATTCCAGCATATCACTTCAGATTATAAAATACTAGAAGCGAGTAGAACTTAAAAATACATAACAGTGCTTGTAACAAGAGTTTTGTAAAGTTTTGTTTTCCACTTATTTCGCAGCAACAACAAGATATGATGAATAATTTTTCGGGCCAGATGGAAGCGCGTATGAATGATTTGATGAATAAAATGCAGGCCGAAATGAGAAAGAACTCGGCCGAACTCAAGTCCCAGTTAAGAGCGATTGAAATCCGTCAAAATGAAATGACGAAATCTATGTCCATGATGAATTTAAAAATTGAAAAAGAGGCTCTAAAGCAAACTATTCTGGAAGGTCAACAAAAAACTCTAGATAGAATCGACGCCGTCTCAGAAAACTCAGTGTTTCGCCTTGACCAATTACCAAAGTAAGTAGAAGGAAAAATTCGAGTTGAACGGAATCTGATACGATACGATAATGATACGATTCTCTTTTCTTTGAAGACTATTGGAGATACAGGCTTTGTACAACGAGACTCAGGCCACGTTACAAAAAGCTAAGTCTGATCTGGAAGTTAAAGTCGATACCGACGTTCGTAAGATAATGCGTCAAATCGATGAGAATACAGAAATAAATACGCTGCATTTTGGTATCTTGAGGTAAAAAAGTCCATTGCTATTTGTTCCCATTATTCTTCATTTTAATTGATACTGTCAGGTGATACATTGATATAAGTGAAATACGTGTCTTGACTTTGCAACAGATATGATCTAGCCAGTAAAACAGATCGTGAATTTGTGAACGAGAAGTCACGTGATATCGCTGAGCAACAAGCAACCATGTTTTCAACTCTCCACGACGAACTCGCGGCTACTAAAACAGTCATCGTAAGTGTCCAGCAAAAATTATCGGAGGTTGATACAACGATCCAAAAACAAGGCATCGCGATGAACCAAACTTGTGACAGAAAATTCGGTCAAGTTGCCGATACCATTGCCAATTCAACTACCGTACTTGAAGAAGAATTGAATCAGGTATATCCGTAACGCAGATCCTCGATTGTTTCTTTTTGACAAGTAAAATAATTCAATATTCACAATCAGTTATGCGCTTATTCCAGATCATGAAGCAGAGAGCTGTAATTGATCGTCGAATGGCTGAAACTTTTCCAACGCTGAAAGAGCTCCATAACCAAACTACAACATGTTGCACTGAAACGACTACTGCCTTGACAGATATCAAAGCTGAGGTACTGGGACAATCGTAATGACAAAGCGTAGATTCTGAAAATGACTGAATATTCATGTCGAAACAAATACGTGTTTGATTCGCAGGTGGACAACATGAGTGAAAATTGGTACACAACAGGTTCAAGCATATGGGACCTGAAGAGAAAGCTCCAACGAAACAGGACTTTGAACATGAAAGCTGAATTGGGTACCACGAACGAATAAATAAAGGCTTCAACGACCGACATTGGAGTGCTATTGAAAATAGGGAAAGACAACTCGCATGCTTACGGACCACTAGAAAGTTAATTCCACAAAAGAATTGTGCACCCGGAGTCCATGATTTCTGATGACAACCGCAGAAAGAATCTTGAATCTCGATGATTTTGCGTCGATGATTAGTTCGTCAATTTGAAATTTTCAGAATCGCCAATAAAGTTCATATTCGCAGATCAGTTCTTTACAACCCTATTTATTGATTTATTTATTCATTCATTTCAATTTGAATTATTGATGTTATCTTTCCTCAAGATTTCATGTATGTACCATAAATTATTCGTAAGTACATAGGTATAATTCACATTCCACTATAATAATACGCTATATGTTGTTGAAAAAAAGACGGGGCGCCGCAATGCCAAGTCACTTGATATCACCTTGTTAAACTATCCGATTGCTCGCTAACAGTGATTAAACAACGTTCGATCGTAAGAGGTACATGATGACCTCCACCGCTTCGTCGATGGGCTTTCTTTTGTCCTTCAACTCCTACAACTATCCAAAGTGATGAAGCAGCTGTAGGTAGTGAAGGATAACAAAAAAGCGGTTGGAAGTGCAACTTGCAAATGCGGTTGGAACCAGGTTACTTATGTCGAATACATTTTCAATGTGCAGAGTTGTACGTTGTCAGGTTCACATCGAAGCATGAACATATAGAACATATCTATGGTACGAGGACGAAAAAATCCAGCAAAAATGGTTAAGAAAAGTAATTCGTGACCGTTGCGAATGATTTGGAACAAAATTTTGAATCAATATGGAGGCCTTCGAAAAGTGATTCATGCTTCTGTAATTCTATCCCTCTAAATTTGAGTATCCCTCATTATTGAGGTAACTTGTACGGATAAAATGATGAGAATCGCGCATATTGTGATGACGGTATGCTAGAGCTGGTAAAAATATTCTTTGAGAATGATCGAACATAAAGAACTATTTTATGATCAATAAATCACAGCCTTTATTTCTGTACGTTTCCTGGTGTCTTTCATCCGTGCTGATGGATCCAATTTCTTCCGAGGTCTGAAACACTGCACATTATCTCATGAGAACACGATTCACAGATCCGGTTTATGAAGATGGGGCGATTCGAATCGGGAATTCTCATGCTGTTCCTATGTATCTGTATTTCCACCGCTTGTTTGTAAGTAAAACTTGATTGAAAACTGCAAAGATTAACCACACTGCGATAAGAATTAAAAATTGACCGGATGAACGTGTAGAAATTTGATTCCAGCCGATGTCGCAATCACGCCCTTAACTTCCTAGAGTGTACGCACATTTCGCCACATGAGGATGTGCGTTGCAATCTGAAAATGGACGCTATCGGGCGTTTCAAAAATGAATGTGTGTGTTTTTTGAGACTACCCCATCGACGTATTCTTCGTGAGTTGAGTCAGAATTATTTCGTAGTTTCCTGTTGTAAAATTCTTGTTTCATTTATGTCTTTTTTTGCAACAGATATTTGCAGAAGCGCGTCGAAATAGAGACTTCCAACCTAATCAGATAGAACAACAGACTGTCATTCGCTTTGTTGAAGCTTGTTACCTTAGTTTGTCAAGATCTGACCAGCAACTCGTCGCCGAGGTACATCTAAATTGATATCTTCTAATCTTCTCATGTGAAATTCTTTTTCTTTCTGCAACAGATATATAATATGACAATCCCTGCGTAGTCAGACGACACCGAATACATGTTCGCACGCAAAATTAAAATACTACGACCTGTGCAAAAATTATCGATATTGGCAATATGGCTCGGAATCAGAACAATTTGGACAACTGACAAAAATCACGAATGAGGCGTAATGACAATATGGCTCAATATTGGGCTCGTCTGGGCACCTGACGTCTTTGTGCATTATTGCAATAATTTCATCATCTCTAATGATCAAGTTTGCAAAAATTTGCTAATCTATGCTTACTTCTCATGAAATTATTGATTTTGATGTAATTGGAAATAAAATGGAACAAATCTGCTGTGACCTCAGAGATGATTGCATTCATGTTTTTGTTTCTTTCGAAGATTTTCATCTGTTTACCGGTTTTCGCTCATGGGATTTTCAGGACCTTAGATCTCTGAATAAAAATTGATTGTACAAATGGAGGCATTTTCTATTGATCGATCGTTGTCATCTACTTATTAAATGTCACATTTCATTCTTATTGGTCAGATTCAACTTGTTGTAGATGATTATCGTCACTCCACGTGAAATTAGCAATTGGTTTTACAATAGCCATGCTACAAGCCACGAGTGATTCACAGTGTCTGATCAAAAAGGAGAATAACAAAAATACGCTGATCGGTATTTCTTTTTTTTTTCCAATAAAAACAATCCATAGTTGAACTCATTGTCAGATCAAACTCGAAAATTTTTCGAAGAATCACCACGGAAAAACGCGCATACTGGTAAGTAAGAGGATGAAGATTGAGTTCTTTATACGTCAAGATACACAGAAAAGACCTGAGTGTATAATTAGCAATGAAAAGATGTATATCACATAGGGTAAAAGCGGGATAGATGCCCCAGTGGGAGAGATGGCCGATCATGGATATTTCATGAAATGGCTAAGATCAAAGTAAAAAAAAAGTCATTTTCATGTTGTACTATTTCCAAAGCTTTAAACAATAACCTTGCGAAATAAAAATTATTTCATATCATGAGTGCCATTTCGTAAATTATCCATGATCGGCCATCCCTCCCACTGGGGCATCTAACCCAACTTTACCCCAAAAAAAAAAAATATATATACATATCACAATCTCATGTGCAGTGTTGTCCCGACTTCAGTCCTTGAAATTTCAACGAGAATTTCAGATGAAACTGCTTCAGCAAATCTAATCTATTGAGGACAATGAGTGTACAGTGTAGAGCGTTTATGAAATTTTCACTCACACTCCGAAATGAAGATAAATATTGTCAGATGACAATAAAAAACAAAAATTATTCTGGATTCACTGTTCGCTTTTGCCAAACGATAAGAAAATTTCACTCAAATTTCTATGTCCGATTCCGTCACTTTCTACAAGCTATTAAAAACAGGAAATCTATCTGAAAGAACTCGTCATATTCGTCCAAGACAGAGTTAAGAAAATGAACGTGATTCATATGTTGAAACAAAAAAGAGAATCATCATTGTATACGATGATAATGAGAATGAGGATGACACCACGACATGTTGGCCTATCTTTGGCCAATTGAATCCGCTGATAAATCCGCTGTAAATTTAAATACCTGTCGAGGATGATTATGGCGAACCGTATTTCATGAATTGCGATTCGCAAGTCGAATGAGTGGGACAATATCGTGACCTGCTTTATTCCACGCCCTTGAATTGGAAATACAATCTTTGACGTAGACTGTGTTGGTGAAATCAGGACCATTGGAAGAAATATATTGATTACTTGTTTTTTTCTCTCAATCACTCTCATTCAAAAATCAATTTTTTGTCTAAGGATTTGTCCGTAACCGTTAGATTCTGCGGGTGTTTATGCTTTCCAAGAATAAAGTTTTCCTACGATCATCTGGGCATTTGTTGCGACTAGCCAAACTTTTAGGGTTCATTTTTACTTGAAACTTCAATAACTCAACGGCGAAAAATCGTAAGTCAGTTTTCAAAAAAGCGTTTTAAAGCTAAGAGCTTAATCTTTATTCGAGGTGTCTTACACTGTCTTACACTAGAGGCAACTTCAGTTGAATACGATAAGGAGGTTAATTGATAACTGACCAAACCTTCTTGGATCACTTATAAAACCAAGCGGATAATTTGTACAGCATCCAGTTCTTCGTACACAGCTGAAGCTCGTAGAAGAATCAAGTCAGAGCGCAATTCGGCTTCAATAAAACGAAAAGTATTACACGCAGGTATGTCACATCGACGAGCTTGTATAGCACGAACATGGTGAACTTCACGGTGTTTTAATTGAGTAATATCAAACCGAATTAAAATGAAATAATGATTGGGTTTCCAAATAAAGGATTTTAAATCTATGGTTACGGTTAGTTTGATAGCTAGCCGATCTGTAAGCAATCGGATGAAATTCGCGGAAAATATAACTTATTCAGAATAATCACTGCATGCATGATTTTTTCATTATTGTACGATTTGTAGATCACGTTGAGGAAGATGGGGCAATCACTATTGGGAATCTTGATGCTGGTTTCATATAGCTGTGGGCTTGCTGCTTCGTGAGTAACTTAACTTAGAAATGCGAGAAATAGTGGTGCTGCAATCCCAAATTACAAATCGATCAGAATTTGACTAATAACAAATTTAGCTTTCACTGTTCGAACGGTGCTACCAATTGGCCATTGTGTACGGGCTACTCGAATGGTCTGAATGACATCCAGACGATACTCCGGCACAATCAGGAAATACTGGATAGACTTGAAATGCGAGAAGCGCAGTTAGGCCAATCGATAACTGACAGTTTGTCAGTAATTGGACGAAGCACCATGCAGGTGAGTGCAAATGATCTTCGAATCTCCTGTTATGAACAATCTCAAATATTTCTGACTACAATTGGTTATGACATCATACAAATGGTCTGCAACTGCAGGCAACAGATACATTTGCATAAGCAAAATTGAACCAACGTCTCTGTATGATTCGATTCCAGCATATTACTTCAGATAATTGAATACTAGAACCGAGTAGAACTTAGAAATACATAACAGTAATTGTAACAAGAGTTTCGTAAAGTTTTGTTTTCCACTTATTTTGCAGCAACAAAAAGATATGATGAATAATTTTTCGGGCCAGATGGAAGCGCGTATGAATGATTTAATGAATAAAATGCAGGCCGAAATGAGAAAGAACTCGGCCGAACTCAAGTCCCAGTTAAGAGCGATTGAAATCCGTCAAATTGAAATGACGAAATCTATGTCCATGATGAATTTAAAAATTGAAAAAGAGGCTCTAAAGCAAACTATTCTGGAAGGTCAAAAAAAAACTCTAGACAGAATCGACGCCGTCTCAGAAAACTCAGCGTTTCGCCTTGACCAATTACCAAAGTAAGTAGAAGGAAAAATTCGAGTTGAACGGAATCTGATACGATACGATAATGATACGATTCTCTTTTCTTTGAAGACTATTGGAGATACAGGCTTTGTACAACGAGACTCAGGCCACGTTACGAAAAGCTAAGTCTGATCTGGAAGTTAAAGTCGATACCGATGTTCGTAAGATAATGCGTCAAATCGATGAGAATATAGAAAAAAATACGCAGAATTTTGGTATCTTGAGGTAAAAAAGTCCATTGCTATTTGCTCCCATTATTCTTCGTTTTGATTGATACTGTCAGGTGATACATTGATATAAGTGAAATACGTGTCTTGACTTTGCAACAGATCCGATCTAGCCAATAATCGTGAATTTGTGAACGAGAAGTCACGTGATATCGCTGAGCAACAAGCAACCATGTTTTCAACTCTCCACGAAGAACTCGCGGCTACTAAAACAGTCATCGTAAGTGTCCAGCAAAAATTATCGGAGGTTGATACAACGATCGAAAAACAAGGCGTCGCGATAAACGAAACTTGTGACAGACAATTCGGTCAAGTTGCTGATACCATTGCCAATTCAACTACCGTACTCGAAGAAGAATTGAATCAGGTATGTCTGAAACACAGATCCTTGACTGTTTTTTTCTGTCAAGTAAAATAATTCAATATTCACAATCAGTTATGCGTTTATTCTAGATCATAGAGCAGAGAGCTGTAATTGATCGTCAAATAGCTGAAACTTTTCCAACGCTGAAAGAGCTCCATAACCAAACTACAACATGTTGCACTGAAACGACTACTGCCTTGACAGATATCAAAGCTGAGGTACTGGGACAATCGTAATGACAAAGCGTAGATTTTAAAAGTGATCAAGTATTCATGTCGAGACAAATACGTGTTTGATTCGCAGGTGGAAAACATGAGTAAAAACCTTTACACGATAGATTCAAACCTAAAGGACATGATGAGAATTGCCAACGATACAGGAATTTCAGTTAATGAAAGTGGTACCACGACCGAAGAAATAGAAGCTTCAACGACCGACGATGAAGTGCCATTGAAAATAGGGGAAGATAACTCGCATGCTTCCGGACCACTAGAAAGTTAATTCTGCCATAGAATTATGCACCTGGTGTTCATGATTTTGGATGACAACTGCAGGATGAATCTTGAATTTTGATAATTTTGCGTCTATGATTAGTTCGTCAATTTGGAATTTTCAGAATCGCCAATAAAGTTCATATTCGCAGATCAGTTCTTTACAACCCTATTCATTTATTTATTCATTCATTCATTTTAATTTCAATTATCGATGTTACCTTCCCTCAAGAGTTCATGTATGTACCATGAATTATCCGTAAGTACATGGGTATAATTCACATCGCACTATAATAATAAGCTATATGTTGTTAAAAAAAGACGTGGCGCCGCAATGCCAAGTCACTTGATATCACCTTGTTAAACTATCCACTTACTCGCTAACAGTCATTAAATAACGTTCGATTGTAAGAGGTACATGATGACCTCCACCGCTTCTTTGATAGGTTTTTTTCTTGTCGTTCACCACCTACAACTGTCCAAAGTGATGAAGCAGCTGTAGGTGGTAAAGGACAACAAAAAAGCGGGTGGAAGTGCAACTTGCAAATGCGGTTAGAACCAGGTTACTTATATCGAATACGTTTCTAATGTGCAGAGTTGTACTTTGTCAGATTTACATCGGAGTCTACACAAGTAATATCAGGACGTTCTGTTACCGTTCAAAATTTACTTACCATCATGGTAACTCCATGGAACTTCATGGTAAACTCCGGAAACTTATGATTCCTATTTTGCGCTGATAACTTCACTTTTCAACCACCTCCAACTATTTCACCACAACGTCTTCCCTGTCAGTAACACGCATAGTAAATTTCACTTGAAACAAGGTCGTAGTAGAATAATGAGCTTCAAAAAAATAATACTCTTCGCCGGGTTGTCATCACGATTTCGTTCAGACTGCTTCGGTTTTTCTTTTTGTTGAAAGACCGAGGAGGTTTTTCGATATCGCATGTTGGTGCTCAATAATCTTTTCGTGTAATCATTTACAGGAATTACTGAACTAACTGGCATGAAGCGCATCGGTTCGATATAAATTTAAAATTTTCACTCCATTGTTCCCCGCCTCGTGAATAACGAAGTGCTAAGTTCGTGATTGTTCGAAGTTCGGGTGTTAATTTAAAAAGTTCAAGAACTGTACTCAACCGAATTGCAAATAATCCTTCGGCATCTTTAATGTGTCTTTCTACTTTTACTACTCTTTAGATTCCATGTACTCGAACAGATTTGAAGAAGAGCAAAGGAGGCGACTAGCGATCGCTTTTTCTTTCTCCTTTTCTTCAAGTACCACGAATTTGTCGAGGAGATCTAAGCTCGCGCCATCATCCCACGAGGCGTATTACCTCCTACAAACCTCTCACGAACCCATCAACATTCCCCTTCTGTTATCGAAGAGCGCAAATCCCGAGGGACGAGCAACGATGCAACCAACTGTATCGGTCAATTTACTAATACCCAGACTCGGTCACCTTCAAAAGTTTTAACCCCACGCAGAGTAACGTTTCACAATACGAAAAAAAAATTGAAAGAAAAAAAAAAAAAAAACTAAAACGTTCAAAATACTTTGTTGAAATCTATATTGATTGGTTCGAATGTAAAAAGTATAGGTATATGTACATGAATAAAAACGAAAATTCGTTTTTCCATTTCATAATTCGGTTTGCGCCGTCACAATTTGGGAACATAAAGATTGGATCGTCAAGTTATTCCTGCACCCTCGTTCTGTCGTTAAGCTGATTGGAATTTTTTTGTCCTACCTCGAACATTAACATTTCGTTTTTTTTTTATTTTCTTTCGGTTTATGGAAAAAATTTTGAAGAGCAGTTTTCTTAGACATAGGTTGAAAAGGCAGGTTATACTCACGTCATAAGGGCAGCACAAGAAAAGACAAAAAAAAAAACACACACACATATTAAAAAAGAAGTGCGACTCGAACAATACTACGCCGGGTTTGAGATAGCTGTACTACTTCGTGCACGAAAGAGAATCATTATACCGGCAGTAAAAAGAACCCTCAAAACTTTCAAGACTTACATGGAATAAAAACCAGCAATACAACAGCTGCACGACAATTTAATGAAGGTATAGGTAGGCGTATACGTGTAGGTATATATACAACACGCGCACGTGGAGATATTTTATTGAAATGAGTTTTTGAAAATCGTTCGTTTATTATCACGAAAAATGCGAACGTAATTTTGCACGTCGAATTATTAACCTGTCGTATTTGAATTTTCATAATGTATCGATGCCTTGCAATCTATTTCTTTTTTATTTTTTATTTTTTTTTCGAGACACATTTTGTGATAGAATGATAATTGAAGAAATGTAATTGACTGAACGTAAGTAATTAGAAATCGAATGACATCAACGAACGAAAAGTATAATCAAAGAAAAATTCCGACGAAAAGATGAAACACTTCATCATCAGACCCACTTCAAAGCGTGGTGTGAAAAAGGTTGGAACGAAATTAATTATGAATTTCAAATAAAGGAAAAGAGGGAAATACCACCACAGGCAACCACAAAGTTGAGCATTTTTTACATCCTACGCGCCTCGTTACTTCGTGGATATTTACATTCCTATTATCGCTCCATAAGAAAAAACATCAAACCCTTCGCATGATGGCGGATATTTCGACTCTGAATTTCACCGGAATTGGACGGGTCTCAAAACTTAAATCGATTTAATCCCGACCTCCGACACCCGCAATAAATAGTAAAATAGTAAAACACAGGCGAGCTAACTCTGGTATACCTACAAAAAGGTTTAAATAATCTGCTTCGCAATGACGCGTAGCTGAGGGTTTTCATACCTTTTTTTTTTACAGGCGGTCCCTCGACTATAGACTCGTGGAAATTGGTTGTATCGCTGAAGTCGGAATAAAAGAAAAACAAGACAGGAACAAAAAAGAAAGAAAAAAAAAAAGGCTTCGTTCGAGTCAGACTTCAACTTCCGGCTAACCCCACCTTTGAATTACACACAAAGCTACTGCGAGCACCCTATATCCATCGGATACAGAAAAAAACCTGATAAAAAAAAAATAAAAAAAAAAGAAAGTTTTTCCGGTGAGATAAAGCCAACAAAAACTTTTCTTATGGCTGAATTTCACCGGCGAATATATACGTACAGGCAAATCCCGTCAAAGTTCGGACTAGATATACAGATTATATTATTATTATTATTATTCAATGAAAAATGTTCTTCGTTTTTTTTTTTCCATCGACAACCTTAAATCAATCCTTCTTTGAACACAACCAAGCAAATATTTTATTGAGCACGTTAAACCTATGCGTTTCTTTTTCGTCAATTATATATAAATGCTTGGAAATCGTGGATAATTGGTAACGTTTTAAAACTAACAACTCTTACCTCGAAGGACATCGATGATTGTGCAGTGCAGGAAATCAGGAGCCGTAATTTTTCTTTCAGTTTCAACAAATTACTGTTTCCTTTAGTTTACACGTGCGATGCCCGTTACGCCCGTTAAGCAGCTGTCCGTTGCACAACATGGAAGCGAAAAAGGAGCCGCTCGTTTGTCCGCGACGCTTGGCTGCGAGACCGAAATATGAACCTGACGATTTTACTGTGGGAAAATAGTTGGGAAGGATGGCTATCGTGGAATTACATTTTATTCGGGTACGAAATAGTGTCAGCAGTGGGTTCGAAATACGATTCCTATAATTTTCACAAGGTACAAAGAACCCAACCAATTCCAGCGATTAGATTACATGTACTTGCAAGTTTTCCAGTTTCGAGATCGAAACAACAAAGGAGAAACTTTGAAAAACCTCACCTGACCTAAAACCCGGGATTTATTGGCTCAGTAAAGTTGGCGGAAGAAATCGAAACTGTACATATACAAGCCTTGTGTAGAATGATGTTTCCAATTGGTGTATTTATGTTGGTGTTGAATACCTCTTGAAACTGCATATTTATAAAAGGAATGTTGAGAGCGTAATAAACTCTATTGAAATTGGCGTGTGAGATCTTCATGTACTTTTATCAAACGTCGGTTTTAATTCATTCAGGAATTGTTCGTCGATAAATTAATTGCCAATTGTACCTACACATATCCGTGAGCTAATGAGCAATCAAACATTCAATTAAACATGCAATTTGCTCTGGAATGTGGAATTATTCATTCTATTAAATTCTTTCATTTGGTAGGTTTTTTTCGAGAGTCATGTAATCGATAACGTCAAAGTAAGTGATCGAAAATTGGTCACAAAATTTGTATATCGTCGGCATTTGTTCAATTTTGTTGAGTTCAAAGAGCGCCAACATCTAACCCAACCTCTGACTGGTTTGAAGTAAACGCGGGTCTGTATTGGAATTTCTAATAAACTGAACGATTCTTTTTCCCCCTTTTCTTTTTCGAGATTTCCGCTGAGTAGCTGCTTAATTAATTCTGTAATTTTGACCCTAAGACGCTTGTTAATCAACAATGACTTGATGAGTGACTCCATAATTCGATCGTGCATACCTACAATTTGCACATGGTGTACTCTATTAAACAAAACGAGCGCAAGACAAATGTATCCCATAAAATTTGAACGCAACCAAAAGGGTCGGGCGGCGGTATATATTGCAGCCATTAATTACAACAAGATGTGCGCGGCAACTATACAGGCAGCCTGAAAATGGCTGACCAACTTGCTCCGCTCAAATGTGCATATCTGCAACTTTTAATGAAAAATATTACCAGTGAAATGGCGGTGGGTTTTGATAAAATAATCCTAAATCTTTGAAATTGGTATAGGCTCATAAGAATTCATTTGTTTTTTCCGTGAACTTATCTATAGAACATGAGGTTGCCGTTGAACAAAGATAAAGTGAAATATGCCGTAACATTAACGATAACATCATTTAATGACCGACCAACGGAAGGGACTAAACTGCGTCAATATTCATTGAAATGATGACCCAAAGCCATTAGTATCGTGTGGGAAGAGCTCATTTTATTCACCAGCTAGTTTGGCGTGAGCAAAATGTTCTCATTAATTAGGGAAAATCTCAAGATTGGGCACCAGCTGGAGTTGGACCTACATCAAAAGAGATTCTGAATTTTATGATAGGATAAACGAACGAACGGAAGTCGAGAATTTAGGTTTCTGGGTGGCGGACCGTTCTCTGGCTATATAAATGAGAACTTCGTTCCTTACCGTCGTTCGCGCATTTGAACCGGCGGGGATTCCCGGTCAGCTAACCTTTTACCTCTGACCTCTCCTCAGGCATCAAACAAATGAGCTGTCGACGAAAACGTACGACCCCCTGACCAGCCCAACGACCTTTTCAACGGGATCCTACCCAAGAAATTGATGCTCAACGAGCGGATTGGAAGGTCATGGTACAGAGGTTCCTAATTTAAAAATCACTGAGCTAAAGGAAAGAATGAAAAAATGACGAGGGATGAAGAAAAATGTGTGCGCATTAAGAATCACTCGTGTAGCTGTGGAAGGAATGTCATTTTTTATACTTGTTTCTTGATAGCAAGAAGAACAAAGAAAATGGCTACTTTAATTAATACAGTCGCTTGAAATTTTGGAATTATGGCAATCTTTTACGGGGCTTTGATGAGCTCTGCTCTCTCTTCTAATGAACGTTGATAAACATAGTTGAAAAAAGCTTTGTCTCATTTCCGACGCCGCTTCGTTTCGTGTTGGATGACAGATCCTTTGATCGTGGCTAACGATTCATGCTAATTATGCAACAAAAGTAAGATAAATTGGCGATGAAAAGGTTAAGTTGCAGCCAAAAACCATTTGCAACGTTGGAAAAAACCACAATTTATCAATTAGTGGTTTGCCACTTGTTTTTTCGCCTCAGGATATATATATTTTTTGTCTTCATAAGGTTTACGTACCATAATTGTGATAACACGCGGCAGACAACGAATCTATGCCGCTGGGATGGTCTTTAACAATATTGAATTTATAATAACAACAGTACAACCTCCAGACGCGACGTGTATACGTTAGAATTAATTATCATATCCTACTCGAGGATTTCGTCCTTCTCATGCTTTATAACGAACCCAATGTATAATAAATATATTACATTGCTAATGGCGACGGTATTAGAACAGCACACTTATACTTCCACTACTAGACTAAAGAATATTCACATAGACGCATTAAACATTCTGAAAAAATAGGTATAGAAAATTGGGAAGACTAAGGGGCGGTAAAATTGGGAAAGATGAGGTCAGGTGAAGTTCGTAATGACAAACAACAAAAGGCAGTTGTATCACATCACCTCAGATTAGATCGATAGCGTCCATTTCACCCTCTATATCAATAACGAGGTATGTAGGTTTGATACGACGCATAAAGTTCATAATTTTATCGGTAATTCCCTGAATATTCTTCGCTTTTTGGCCGATCACGGGTTATAAACGGGAGACCTCATTTGTCAAACCGACGTTATAGGACGCTGGGCATCAATCAGTTATACGTTCGTTCGTCCGCGAACCGGAAGTAAGATGGCCGACCCAAGCAAAACAGCTGCGATTTGACGCGTGACAGTGACGGGCAGTGTGTTAGATCGGTCAAAAAATCAAAGCTCACCAAATGACGTTTGTATATTTTCTACACTTTTCATCCCACTTGTCATTTTAAGAGCGAAAGACTTCAAAGTGCGATATCTATTTCCAGCAATCCTACCAAGAGGGCTTTTAAGAAGTTCGACAATTATCGACTTTACTTCTGATCGAAAAATGTGTGTTGGAAATGATCTTTGAATTCAAATTCTTTGACTGTTTCGAAATACCAAGCATGTCGAGCTTCGCGTTACTTGTGCGACGAAAGAAAGGTTATCAACAATGAGCACAAGCAGAGCGAAGTAAAAAATGAAAAGAATTGAAAAAAAAAAGGGAAAATCGAAACTAGTGAAGTAATTCCGTCACGTTAGTCAGCGTAACGGATGGCACGAAGGCCCATTAAATGTCTCGGGTCATATTTACAATCTAGGTACTACCCCTTTCGTGTCGTGACAGCAGGAAAAGCAGTCCGTGAAGGGGTGAAGAGGTGTTCTTGATGCATGTGTATATCAAATACAAAATAAACTGCTTCAATTTCCAGATGTCAGTGAGTCACAAACTCCCAGAATATTACTTATAGAGGATAGAAAAACATAGATGTGTACGATATATACACGTATATCTAGACCATTTTTATCATCAACTGCAGCAAACTTCGTAGATATCGACCAGTTGAAATCTCTTCCCGGAAACGTATGTATACGTGTAATATTACACCTTGGAACATGCGACTTGTTCAACGGTTCAAAGAACTGGAGATTTTCACCGCGATACACGAACGTTCGAATGCAAAGCTCCAGTCCCCGAGGAATTTTTTTTCAGGACTTTTTGAAACGATTTAATAAGTATTTTATGCCAACCTTGTATTTTATTTATTTTGTTTTTTGGAGTACTTATCGCATTTGTTGTTTTGAGTGGTCTACTGAACGAGATTGACATTTTGATTACTCTTGTAAAATTCTGCTGTTTAATTTACTATGGGGCAACGCAATTTCGTTCTCATCAAAGTGCTTAATTATTCTTGCCATACGCAGACCATTGTGCAAATTCAGGGACGGGAAGGTAAACGACATTATCCAAAGTCTTCTAAAACGTTGAGATAGCACGATGTACTTTTCATGCTTTGGTCTATCTTACAGTAAAGTCTGGTGTAACGTTTAGTATTCACAATGTGGCAATAAACTCCTCAACTTTGCACGAGTGAAATTATTTTCCAACTTCGGAAAATTCACGCCGACACTCCTCGAATAGCTACCGAAGTCTTCGGTGTACAAAACTTATCACCGTCTAGATTTAGAATCTTGATGATAATGATACCTCAACAAAGTATTGTGTGTGAAGAATCTTAACCTTTCGACGGCCGGGCTTTTTTTACCTAAGAATGTGTACTTTTACTACATATTACCATATAAGTTTGACGAGTTTGACCTTGTATGAAATATTGAACGGAGGCTCCAAAAACGTTATTTCGTCTTCTATACTGTAATGTGATAGACTCCAGACGGCCATTCGAGTGATCAATGGTTTGAATATGATCCTTGGCTACGAAAGCCAAATTGATGGTGGTACTCGACCTTGTGTAGGAAAGTCAACAGTCATCCGCCTGGAGAAATGTGTAATTATCACCGAAAGATACCATCGACAGTTTCGAGATTAACTCTGGCCACTTTATTAGTGAGATCTAATCGATAACCCGATGTCGTAGCCCACTAGATATGGTTCGACATGTGCGGAGTTGAGAAGAATCAAGTGAAAATGTACCTGCTGCAACATATCGTTTGATATTTTTATTGAAATTCTCTATTGTTTTTTGTTTTCGTTTGATATTCTAGGTCGTCAGACGCAATGTACTTCACTCGGTCTGGGGTGAAGAGGGTGTGCAGAATCCACGGCTTACTGCAAATTGAAATCGATAACTCACTTATTCTTATTGTACCTTCACAAACTGAACTTTGAACTGAACAAGAATTTTGTGGTATTGAAAATCATGAAAGATTAAAAAATTCCCATTGAAAGTTCTGATAATACCTTTCTTTTTCCGAACAATACCCGGTTACTTGAAAATGTCATAAGATTGTGAATTTCTATGGTAAAATTTTATATAAAAGTGGCATTTCTGGTGCAAACAGCTCTCCAGCAAATGCATTGTATTTCACTAGGCATATAAACGTTGGCTACTTGTTGAGCCCCGAAGGTATCGGTGTCAATTTGCCCCAGTAAATTAAACACAGAAACACATCAAAGTGCCGCAGGGCCATCGCGGGAGGTGGAGGGTGAGTGGAGGGGAAGGAAGGGGTGTGCTTTCGGTAATTGCTTTGAACTATAATTATATGATCCGTTTGTCCCCGCGGTATAACGGTTGATTCACTCGTGCAAATTCGTCTGATCCTAATTTAAATTGTCTGTACACAACATGAGTAGACAGATGATTGAAACTTTGTCGGCATGGATTAACAATTCGAACGCGTATTCTGGAATAATCAAAATAAAAAATACCAGAAAAAATTTCAATCGATTCATCGAACTATCAACCGATGAAAACTTTTTCGCAACTAATATTCTGAATAATGTTTCACGGAATCTGGTAGTCTCTAAATAATCGTTAAGAATTTTTCCGACAATGAGTTACCTTCGTATCGAGTTGATCCCCCAGAAAGTCTTAGGCCACTCTGACAATGAGCTTGTCATTGGTAACGTCAATTTCACCAAATCCCCGAAACGAACAAACGAACGCGTTTTATCAGTGTCACATAGCTTAGAGTTTTCTCCCGAGTAACAAATCGAAGACGAAAACCCCTATGTCGAGGGTGAAACATACCCAACTATATTGTCTTTTCAAGATCTAGCTGTCTCAGCTGTACCATCCATCGACAGGTACTTTCTGTTTACGATGAGCAAAACGGATCTTTGTACATATTACTTACACCCGTTGGTTCGAATGCAGCATGGGACATTATCCTGTCAATGCTAAAGTGTTTTACGTTGTAGTTGAATGCATTTCATTGTTCATTTATCTTCATTTCAATATCCATTCAACCATTTCCATCTCAAAATTTTCAAACATCCCTTATTCAGACGAGTATGTATATTCGTACGTATGAAAAAGTTGAACGGAATCGATCGACGGTGACGTCAGACTCAGCGTCAGACTGTTTTTCACACTCAATTCAAACGCCGTACCTATACATTGCTAAGACTATTTCTAGAAGTGAAAAGTAATGGCTAAGGATTTGCTGGAAAATACGCGAGCCATTGAGCCACTATTTATCTCCACCAAGTGCTGACGTGGACACAGATGGATTTTCACCCTTGAATTTATATTCAGGTCACCACTCGACGAGTAACCAAGACAAAAACAGAAATTCGTAAATTCAGATCCTTTGTAATGCCATTCGACTGTCGTCAGTTGTTTTTTTTTTTTTGTTTTTTTTTTATTTTCTCCTTCGATATCTCTTGCTTTGATATCATCTCGTCTTTGAACTTTTTTTCGTCGAATAACCGTTATTAAAATAAGTTACAAATTTTCTTGTGATAATTTCTGCCCCGGTTCATTCGTCAACGCACCAACAATAACAGTGACAATGTGACGCTGACGCAGGTGAAACTTGACACGGTTTTGCCTCCCACTTACATTTCCATAGCTGAATATGATGTACGATATGCATTATAGAACGGACTACATAGTGACTTTAGTGGCATACATTACTGCCCTAGGAGCAGAAACCACTAGCACATCGTTCCATCAA
The DNA here is from genome assembly GCA_963932425.1 of Athalia cordata. NCBI lineage: Eukaryota > Metazoa > Arthropoda > Insecta > Hymenoptera > Athaliidae > Athalia > Athalia cordata. Next base: position 27,252,154 of record OZ010626.1, on the reverse strand, counting down.
TCTTCCACCTCGACAGCGGTACCAGCAGCATCCCTAACGCAAAATGTAACGCTGGCCGAACAACGACAAAAGCTTCTTTGATTTCAATACTATATTTCTTTTACTTTGACCTTGCGGCATTGGAATTAGCAATTTTTTTATCCGGACCAGATCATGGGTTCTGAATTATTGTCAATCTCTACGTTCGGAACGTGAAGACCCTGAGTTGTTTTCTTTTATTGCAAAGTGCATTCTGGAGAACTTGACGCAAGGTTTTTTAGCTCCGAAAACGTAAGGTGCGGCACGCGTCTAACATCAAGTTTTGAAAGTGGCAAAGGAATTTGAATTAAAAAAAAAAATACAGGCGTAATATGCGTTGATTTCCACGAGCACTCACATCTCTGTAGACAGCATTCAATTTTCTGATAGGCACATCGCATCTCGGCAAAATGATGTAACGTATAATGGCATTCTCGTATAATAATAATAATAATAATAATAATGATATACATAGATATATAGAATATATTATATATGGGTGTATATGGAAGGGTTGGGTAGCCTTTTTTACACACAGAGTAAACATGCGACCTCGTTCCTAACGTGTTTTTCAATATGCATACCCATATTGACGAGAAGAGTGCTCCAAAACCCGGGATGGGGTGAGTTCTGACTGGAATACACAAGATGATGGAATATGTGTGACGCTGCAGGTCCACGATCATATTTTGCGGAATAAAATGTTATGTCGAGATAACGAGGACCCTAATTTCTATCGGATCCCTCAAGTTCGAATCCATGAAAAAATGAAGAAAAAAATACACCACCGCTGCCATCGGACTTCCATTTTCTAAAAATTATTCTCGAAGGTCTTCGGTATCGTAGTCTCGGATGTTATTACCTAAAATACGTCGCATCACATGACTTTCAACTTGTTCGAGAAGCTATGACCTTCTGGGAATCCGAATCTAACTTCTAAGTCTGAACCCTTCGAGCGAATCAACTCCGTATCTGCAATATCTTCCGACTAAATCACATCAGGACGAACTCCTTAACGAGTTACTTCTTGAATTACGCCACCGATATTACCAGAGATTATTATCCGCTTTATCCTATTACCTAATCGTGTCAGCCCTTAACCTTGACTTCATCACCGGTAGGACCCTAAAATTTCTGGTGACATTTATACAGCGTTATACATACTTTTAGCGATAAACTTCAACGACCTGTGATAAATTCTTTATCACTAAATTCCTCCGGGCGATATTTTTCAATTCCCTAAAAGTTTCCTTCGGAATTCTGCGTACGTCTTTTTCATTCGATTCATTTTTTTTTTTTTTTTTGGCAGTTTCAAGGATAATTGACCATCTTCTAGCACACGAAGCCTAAATCGTGGCGTCTTTTAGGCGGTGTTGGTTGACAAGGAAAGGGGGAGATGAGTCTCAGCATTGCGAAAGATATATAGCAGCGACTGCCGTCTGAGTGAGAAGTATAATTGAAAACAAGGTGTCACCCTGGATAATATACTGGCGTTTCTAGGGTTCCATGAGATAAAAAAGAAAAAGAAATAAAAAAAAAAGAAGAAAGTGTTGCTATTTCCCGCTTTATACCGTCCGCGGTGCTCCCGCTGGATATGATATAAAAAAAAAAATACAAAAATAAATAAATGAAAAAAATAAAAGTATGACAAAGTGTTGATATCTTCTGGTTATTATTATTAACGTCTCGGATTACTCTCGGACTGTTACCACTTGTATCGAGAGAAGAAAAGAGAAGAAAAAGAAAAATGAAGAATGAAGTGGGAAAATAATTGCAACTGTCTCGATTGACGACATAACATCACCTATATGTTGTACGTTGATACATTAAGGAACAGGAGTTAGTATTTCAAAAAATACAGAAAATATCTGGAAGAGAATTTATACTCACTGGTAAATCAGTCACGATGACTGTTCGACTTGTATAAAACTTAGATTAGAATTCCGTACTCTGTTGGATGAGATGGTTTTGAGCTTCGTTCTTTGACTGAGGAAAATTTGTACAGCTTTTCCGTTTGAATGGGAAAACGTAGACCAGTGTACAATGACAAGTTCATGTTTGGGAGCAAATTTAATTCCAAAAAAAGGTGAGTCACGTAAAGATCGCCCTCCGCTGGACCGCGGAACGTGAGCATTTGTACCGCTGTAGCAAGCGCTATACTATAGATTCAGTGTAAAGCTAGCTAGAACTTGACATCGGAGAAACGAGGAAAATCATGAAACCATACACTACACGTTGAGTCTAACCTAATTCTGAGAAGTGAGTAGAGGTCGACATTCTTGGGAAACGCGAGTTGAAGACTCTCCGGGACAGTGGAGATTACGATTTAATGGATTTCGCTCCTTTGTTTTCTCCAAGTAATAATGGCCCGTGATTTAAGTAATATATGGGGCGATTTCACCGAAGAAAAGCGTTAAATGCTGGAAATATTTGTCATCAAAAAGGCGAAAAGAATGCTCATGTAAACGTGCCTACTAAAATTACTCGTTCTCGAGTCACGTGGATTTTGTTGTTCCAGATCGTTAGCATTCATAATTCATTTCATTATGATGGACGAAAAAAATTTGGACATCTAATACAAACTGAGATACAGTCACCAGCAATTTTGGGAAACAATTCGAATATGCGAAGCTTACGGATGCTGAAAAAACTATTGATATAAGTGATAATTCATTGACTCAGCGTTTCGGGTCAGGTGAATTCTCGCCTCAAAAAAACAAATCATATCTGCTGACAATATCAAAATGTAAGTACTCCGCTTAATCAGTGGTGAAGTGTGGTCAGAACAAGCGTTTTAGTAAATCCATTACGAAGAAATCCTCGCAAAATTGTGGAAAACGAGAAACAGTTTAAAATCTGTTTCTCTTCACACAAGCACACAAGCACACACACACAAACACATCTCTCCATATGATTCGTAAGCCTAATAAACTGTTTTAACGGTGAAAACGTATTTTCCAGTGTCTAACGACGTTCAAATCCTCGTTCCACAATGTTACACTGTGGCGATTCGTTGCGTAGAGAATAAATAAATTTAATGTTTCAATAAAACTGACGTACCCCAAGAATTATTACGGCAGTAAACGTGGCGAGGCATTTGCATTACTTTACAAATCTTCGTTTTACACCGACAAAAGCTACACGGAATTTACAACGCATACACTATACGAAGTCATAGAAAAAAACCAAGGACCAGGTGTGAGAAACGAATCTCCACGACTTTGTACATTAAAATTAATAACTAAACGAAAATTTCTCAACATACTCTTATGAATCGCATGAAGTTTGCGTTCTTGACTTTGGATATATTTCAAATAATATCAATTAATATAGGGGAAAAGTAAAATTAATTTACTTATTGTCCGTACTTTGATTTTCCTACAGATTTTTTCAACAGTTTACAGAGATGTGATACGATTCATTTTTCATAAAAATCACACTGGACAAACGGTAGGCGCTAATTGCAAGTAAAAAAGCAAATTTTTTTGCGCTCATTTTCGGACGATTCGAAATGAAACGGGCAACCAATCAGGCAGTGAATGAAATGATCTCGCAGTTCAAAAGGTTTGCAGCAAAAAAAAAAAAAGAAAAATCATATAATGGGTAAGGTGTCAATTGAAGTGTCATCCCATTTTTTTTTTGTCTCTTTTTTTTCACAGACTCAGCGATCGCGAAATTCTTTCGAGGCTCACTAATTAATTTTTCACGAACGAAGTGTTCTCTCGATAAGAATCGTAATAACCCTCGTCTCTTTCATCGTCATCTTCACTTTCTGCAAGTGTCGTTTTTTGCTCTCTCTTATTTGTTTCATTTTTTGTCAAATAATTTCCGCTACCCGATTATTTCCGTGCTCCGATACGTTTCTGCACCATTTTGTGTCCGTTGATTTTCTTTGCTTTTTGGCTGTGTATTTTATTCATTTTTTCGTTCATTTCTCTTTTTTTCTTCGTTATCGATCTCCTCATTATTTCACGCCGTCGGCTATGAATGTGCATAACGATTAAGAGTAACCAAATCGCAAGATAAAAACTGAATGGAAAATCCACATACGCGTATATTTATATATTTCATATATTCTCTATGATGCGAAACTCATCTGCCCCTGGGACACGGAGATGAGTTTTCATCGTGAAAACTAGCGATGGTAGCAAAAGTAGTGGAAGTATAGCAGCAGTTTACTTTAGAAAACAGACGAAGAACGACGAAATGCTGTTCTGGCGCGCTTAAATGCAAGAACGAAACTTCACTAACGCAGCGTCGGCCTAAACTTTTCGCAGGAAGTTGCACCGCCGTTCATTACATACAAGAGAGCAGCTATTACTTTGAAAATTTTCTTCGAAACTTTACCCGGTAGTCATTTTCAAGCTTAGTATGAGAATCGCTTGAAGGGAAATTCATATAAACAATTGCAAACTGTAAGTATAAAATATATTCATATAACATGTAGGTACGTAGGTATGATACGTCGTACTTCAATCTACCTAATTAGAGATGAAACAAAAAAAGTTTCATCATTTTCGCCATTTTCTGTAAGAATAAATAACGAATGAATGATCTCAGTTGAAATTTTCATGCCCCCAAAAATTAATTGCCTACCATCAAGGTGAAACCGGAGTTTTGAGTTGATGGTCTCTTTCGCCTTTTATTTCTCTTTTTCTGTAGATACTGTTTAGAGCAGTTTGCTGTTTCAAGCTGACCGAAAACTGAAGGGAAGTTGCTTTTAGTTAAATTAACAGCCCTAGCACGGTGAGGGAAGGGAAGCGCGTCATAATCTGTATTCATTTGTTTCGTTTCCGCCCGATGGGGTTGAGCGGATTATACTGCAGAGAGAAAGGCAGAAGCTGGAAACATATATAATAAGAGCATCAAAAAATGAATACAACGTAAAACATAACGTGAGTTTTTTTTTCTCTTTTCTTTTTCTCTCTGGCTCGGCTTGGACGGTATTAACTTCGTAAACTAATTGTAAGTCTGGGTAAAACTCTGCCAAGTATTACCGTGCTTCGATCAGTTCAACTTGAGCTTTTTAATAATTATCGTGGTCGGGATATATTCTCCTAAACAGAGGCGTTTTTTTGGGTCTAAAAATTGACACGACGCGCCATGTTTTAAAATTATTTTCCTTCCCAGTTTTCGTCGAACTACAAATGAAAAACGAGTGTGAAAAAGCGCTTGTTATGCGAAAGGCTGATGTACTAAATTGATAAATGATTTTGAAAAATGACCGTCAGCTGTTGACGCTTGGGGAGAACAGGATGACGAAATTCTGAGGCAAAGTTGGGAAGGTCGAGATCGTAGTTTATACATATATCGATAGAACTTATGTCCGTCTGGAGGTGCGCGAAGCACTCGTCTAAACCTGATTAATACGCGGTATTACGAAAACATCTCTGCAGCCGTAGGTAATTTTTTATTCTGCAGAAAGCAACGCGAACGCAGCAGAGTCTGAAAAACACCGACCCCCCCGATAGCTTAACACAACCCTACGGAACATGACTTCAAACCCAACCTGACCTGACCTAACTTTGTTATTTTTCATCAAAAAGCCACTCTTATTAGAATAGCTGTGTAGCTGAGCGAAAATGGGACGTAATTATACAACAAATTTTCTTAGCGAGACGGCGTAAATATTTTAGAGTATTGCTCGAACGACGCGAAAATTCGAACATTATGAATTGGAATAGGATATTCGATATCGAAACCTATTCAGGAAATACTGAATGGATTTGAATAATTTATCAATAGAGAAATGTGGGCGTATAAAACTTGGAAACTAGTTAGAAATTTCTGTAAGAACAATTCCTTCGATTATTGAAAGCTGTTGTTGAATTTCAAAGCGAATTCTTGACTGAACGACAATCTCATCAAACCCAATCGTCGATTCAAATTCAATAATATATTGCGTCATTCTTCGAAAGTTTGACTTCCGGAAACGGATCGAAATAACATTTGTTTTGTGCTTTGTGAATTCGTGGAAATTGTTTGATTTGGCTTCTTTTCATCGCCAGACACTCTGCAGAGAATAGAGCTTGATTTTCTTGTTTTCTACTCGCACATTATATCAGTGAAGATTCGATAATAAATTATTCAAGATTGTTTACCAACCTAAAAGACATACATGGAATGTGTAGAATTATCTAAATCGTCGAGTGCGTCCGAAGATCCAAACTGTAGAAAACAAGAGGGGGAAGGTTTTTATTTATTTTATTTTTATTGGAATATGAAATACGGCGTATTTTTGTACAATAACCGAATCTTGATTCGCTGCAACTTATGGTAATAAAATGAATATATATTGTACATGTATAAATTTTACTATGGATTTATTCATTTTTCAACGATCACACAGATATTTACTTCTACCGGATATTGCTCGGGCTTTATACCAAATTTTCAATTTCAACCATTCAAGATATACATACCTATTATATCCTTATTCAAATTCACGTTCGGTGTGAAATATCAAGGGTGGGTTTTCCAACGACGGAATATATAAAACCGTCATATTTCAGTGTGTAGGTATGTATGTACATATATATATTTTAAAGTGTAACTGTAGGCGTCTGAAAAATGATTACTATATTCACTTTTTCTTTCTTTGCCCCCCCCCCCCCCCCCCCCCCCCCCCGCCCTCCTCGACCCCGACAAATTTAGTTTGGACAAAATTTGTGGTAAGCGAAAATGAACTGTGGACTTACCGAGAAAGTAATATAAATCCATTTTTAAGTTACACAATCCGGATTCCATGAGATAAACCTACCCCGATTCTTCAAACGTGAAATTGTTTCTCAATTCCGTATAAATGGGACGATACGTTCGGTCGGAGCGTATAATATTTGCATAGCAGCTTCTCTTCGAAATCTAGAGAGAGATTTATTTTCTCTGTACAGCTGTACATGCGGATTCGAAGATATTTCCTGAAAAGTATAATTAAAAATTCGAAATTATCCGTTCACTTGCTCATTTTGACCCGGCAACAATTTTGTTCGATCGAACTCTACAGATTTTTTGAACACATACTGCTCTTTTTTTTCTTTCTCTCTCTCTCGGTATTATCCCTCTACTTTGACAGTCCCGTATATAGTTGAAAAGGAAATTGAAAAATTTAATCTCACTGAATCTAAAAGCTTATACAGAGCTTTTATATCCGTTACCATAAGGACATACCGAGTCGAAGTGCCGTCGGCAGATTTTAAATTTGTTTAAAATTTCAAGTATACACACACAGATATATGCATATGTATGTTGAAAAAAAAGGCGAAAGGGAAACGTGACCTCGAAACCAAATCCAACAAACTGCGGGTATACCAAAATTAACCGTTCCGCTTCTGGTGCTGCCGGAGTGTCCGATCTGAGGGTTGTCTGAAAAAAAGGTCGGTTTTTCAATTAACATAGATTCTTTGGAATTATGTATCGGACAAAGCATAAAGTAAAAGTCGAACATTGGTCTTTTAGAAACTGATGCGCTCCTAAATTTTGATAGATTCCTAAATTTAAGGGGTGCTTCGTTTTTTTATTACCTAATGGCCCGACCGGGCGTCGTGTGTTTCCATTTTCCGCGGCTTTTCGATAGCTTGAAAATACCTTAGCCTGAGAAAATAGGGATGGATATCGAGTGTTTAGTAATTTAAAGCCTCTATATGGTGCAAACTTTCCGAAAGCAGTGATATAAACAACACAACGTGGCCGCACTTTCTCGAGGGTTCGAGAAACAAAGAAAAATTAGTCTAACTTAGATGGATCGATTCAAAAACAACTCGGTGCCGTGAGCGATTCAAACTAAAGTTACGAAAGAAAAATCCTGCCCCAGAACCGCCGGCAGGTCGATCGAAACTGGTGTTATCAAAATGTTTGTGGAAAACAAGTTTTCGGTTTTTGTAAAAAAAAAAAATCTTACCTCTAAAGTATCAAGATGAGCGAATACAGGGGAAAAAAGCGAAAAAAAAAACTAAATTTAAACATTGAAAAAAGAAAAGACGGAAATAAAATTAGGATCTGCAGTAAAAAATGAATAATATATAGTTGAAGATAAGAGAAGATCTGATACTAAATAGTCAGGTTTGCGATTCAGCCTTATACTGCTCTCCATATAACCGGATTTCAAAATTCAAATATTGAACATGATAACGGCAGGCGGTGTATGTAAAATTCACAGCCACTTGAACCTTCGGGGATGAGGGCCGAGGCCACCATATGCACTGCAAATATAAAATTCGGATTTTTAATAGAACGATTGAAAAATTAATGAATACATGGAGAGGACCCCATGCGATATATTCCACTTATACTCTCTGAATATTCAAGTCATTCGATTTCCCCGTTTTCGATTCCCTCAAACTGTCACTATACAGTCCAAAATTGATGGAGTAGAAAATTAAAGTTCCAAATTTGCACTTGATTTCCCATGATTCTATCACTATAGAACGGAGAAGGTGACAAATTACGCACATCAAATCAAATAGATTTGATAATTCTTCACGATTTCAAACGAAAGACTTATTGTTAGATGAAATGTATTTGAAGACGCAGATTACGAGTGTGAGCGACTTTGGCGCGATGATAAACCTTCCAAAAGTTTTGCTGTTCAAATTTTAGCACACAGCCTCTCGAATCAAGGAAGGCTTTTTAACTCAGGGGCCAACAAGGAGCCAAGGACAATAAAGATGATCGAAGCATCTAGATAAGCTTGGGAAATTACTTGAGGCTCCCCCAACTTGGTAACAATACTTGTCTCGTTAATTACGAAAGCAGCCCCATAAATTTTATCCCCGTATCTTCCACCCTTATTTTTGTCAGCGCGATCTATTCGAGCTCCTAGATGGATTTGCAACCTCCTCAAGGACCCTGGCTGAAAAAGAGATATCCTACATTTGATACCTAAATTGAGACAAAACAACTGACAATGACTGTCTCACTTTGTTTAAACATGAGGGGAAAAAGATAATTGAGTAATGCGAAGAAAAAATCTTCGCGAAACAGTACATGTCGAGTAAAAAGTACTTCGTCTTTTGAAGGATGGATGAACTCCTAATCGTGGTCATAGTATCTCAACATTTTGCCGAAGGTCGAAAGATATCTTCGACCTTCGACGACTAGACACAGATTTTCTTGGCGTTTATTTCCAAGTATCAGACGATCAGTGTTGATCGTGACTCGAATGAACATTTCGACCAAATGGGTCCTTGGATTTTGCCAAGAAAATACAAAAAGAAAACAAATAAATAAATAAAATAAAAACGCCAACCCGAACTCGATATTATTATTTTTTTTTGCATTTTTTTACCCTCGCTGAACAAGGTATCGCATTTTCTTTCTATAGTGACAAATGAAACCAGAACTACGAAGTCCGGATCGACGTCATGGGGATAAAATGGGAACAAAAACGGAACCGAAAATTTATTGTCACAGATGAAGTGGAATATGAGCAGCTGAATCCTGTGGGTATCAACAGAACAGCGCACGCACCATAGAAACACTATCGAAAAAGTGTATAATCGTTTTATATATTGTAAATCTATTGTTATACGTTATGTCTGTACACGGGATACCGCACGATAGATCCCACTCGAAGAGGAAAAAAACCCCCGTTCGTTATACCCGATAAGAAATGTTTTTCGAATTCGTTATCCGTGACGTTTCCCCTTGTAAGTTGAGAAACCAGACGTACAGCAAGATTTCCCTTCACACTCGTAACACGATTTGTGCTTTATCGACCTACATCAAGATCACGGAAGACGTTATGGGGCGGTGAACATCCGTACGCCCCAAACATAATCGAGACTCTACATCTCTTTGTACTCGACTAGTCACGCGTAAAAAGTTCGGCGAAAGTCGACAAAGTGGTAGAATAAAAAGGATCAAAAGTTTTGACAACTCGTATCAGCCATCACTTTTCGTTGCAGTTTATCTAACTAAAAAGATACTCGCCAAATGAAAGAGAAAAATATAAAAACTTCATGTCTGCGGTATCTTTGTGAGAGTAAAGCGTTTTGTAATTTAGACTTTGGAACATGACTTTCATCCTAACTATGGTCTAATGAGTTATCAATGCAATGTGATTTTTCTCCAAGTTTGTCGGGAAATCACCGTGGATAATATGAAATTATTCTTTTGTTTTTTCATCAAGACGCAGCATCCGATACATGTATAATGAAATTATGCCGTTGCTGCAGAACGCGCTTCAACCTCCGAACGATCAACCAGACATCCTCAACCTTCGGATGGCAGCACATTGCAAATAGTATTATCAAATGTGATAAATGCAATAGTAGAAAGTTAACAATGATGGGTACTTTTATCGGCCGAAGATAAATGACAGAAAAATTATTAACAAAAATTCCGTTCTACGTGAATCAATAAAATCAATAAATGGAGTGCAGGTGTCTTCGTAAAAATGTGCCTTCGCACTTCGTTGAATACTCATATTTACTGTACCTAAACATCATTTTTATATTTGTTCTTTGACACGAACGTTTCGCCATCAGTTTTGTTCTTTTGGTGCAATTGTGAAATATTGATCAATGGAACGGGTTCATCATAAAAATAAAACTGAGGCTTTTATTCCTCAAAATTTATTTATTGCCTCGAGGTTTATATTGACACAAATTTCATGCATTTGCTTTTCCAATGTAAGGGCAATAATAACCCAAAGTAATTTACAAAGCATTGATAGATCTTCGACGTTTCTTAAATATTGTAATTAAAATTGCAAGATGATTTGGCCGATCAGCGACCACAACATGGCTCAACTCGGAGCCCGCAACTTTTTCGAGATTGTAATGTGAAACGAACGTGAAGCTGACGACTCGTTTCCCCACGTTGCCGAATCAGTAACAAGATTTTGCGTCTCCAGATCGAATTTTGCCCCATACTCGGATTGCATCATACAGAATCCTGAAGTATTCTAATATTGCAGAAACTGCTTCTCTCTTTAATTTTTGAATTCTAGATAACTGCTTGTGAGTATCTCCAGATTCTCTGCAGTTAACCAACGCATCCAGCATAATCCTTATTGCTTGGAAAAGTTTACGGAATGTTGTGATTGCGTTCGCGGTTGCTTCTTCTTCAGCGCGTTCATTTGTAGCCAGAATCACTGGCGCTCCTTGCGAAGTCTCTCGCATTATAGTAAAATAATAAGCTACACCGTTCGTAATCGATGAAATCGCTTCAGGTTCGGTGGAATCGATGTCACGCTGTACTTTTCTTGGATCTGTTTCGTAGCTGAGTCTGATTGCGTGGAATATTAGATCGCTTCCATTAAAATATGTTCGGAAAGTTGAGTCTCTCAATCTTCCGATCAGTGACCTAGCTTTCGGTCGAATTTTTTCGAATAAAGTAAAAGGAGCTTCGGCTGCCTTGGACCATGTAGCAGCGGATTTATCCCTGCTTTCTTGGATCGCAGCTTCGTCTTCTCTAGGAGTTGGATGTCCATTGCTAGATCCATATTTCTTCAAGAATCTTATCGGTATACTGAACATGGCATCGAGGCCTCCAATTGCACCGTCATACGATTCCTGCTCAGCTTTTTGTAACGCACACAAATTTGCAGTATCTTTATCCATTGTGTCGGAATTAAAGTTTGTATCCCGACCACCGTACGGCTGACTACTGTAGCTATTACCATAGCTGCAATGACCCTGTGCAACTAGTGCGGTGAGCACGAGAATGACTATTCGAATGTTCATCGTAGAAAACTGTGGATTCGCCGAAAAGCGCTTTGTTAATATAGGAGCAATGTGTTTGCTGGTGATGTTGTCTCAAGTGATGCATATTCGAAAGTGTGTCACAGAATCAAACCAATACTGTTGGACAAGCTTCAATATTTGGTTTGATCCAGATGATAATTGTCACATATTTGCATGTTTGAAAAAAGTTTATTCAAGGAGAGCGAAATTTATTCTTGCATAAATATAAAAGCATAAGATGACCCAAACCATTTACAAGATATTTCTAGATTGTACAGGTTACACGGTGTAGACTGTTATTCTATGGTGAATGTTCGATGGCATCTGCGATGACATTTCACTGGCCATAGTTCCGAAGGAATCACTGGACGTCCCTGAATGCTTGGCAGGATTTTTCGTCTCCGGACTGAACGCCGCCCCATTTTCGAATTTCTCTGTACAAAGTCCTAAAGTGCACTCGCATAGCGGAAACAGATTTCTCCTTAGCTTTTTGGATTTCGGATGAATACTCTCGAGTTTCACCGTATGGTTTGTCTTTAACCACCGCGTCTAGCATGTACCTTATCGCAAAGAATACTTGACGGATCGATCTCATGACATTGTTGATCGATTTTTCCTCAGCCCGTTCATTTGTGGCTATAATTACCGGCTCTCCCGGCGTGGCCTCTCGCATGGCACGATAAAACCCTGCGATTCCATTGGCAAATAAGGAAAGCGTTGCAGGTTCGATTTGATCAATCTGGGATTGTACTTCTCTTGGATCGTCTTTATAGCTCAATCGGATTGCACGGTACACACCATAGGTCGCATCACGAAAGATTGGGGTTATTGAGTTCTCAATTCTTCGAATGAGATTCTCAGCTTTCGGTTGGAGTTTCACAATCGTATTGATATTGATCTCACCCGACTTTGCGAACGTTCTCAAATTTGTATCCTGGCTCGCTTTAATAGCAGGTGAATCTTCTTCAACGGTTGGACGTCCATCACCAGATGCATATTTTTTCAAGAGTTTCATAGTTATGTCATACATTGCATCGAGACCCTTTATCGCTTCATTAAGTGCTGCTTTCTCGGCTTCTTGAACTTCGCAGAAACCCAAAGTATTTTTATCCTGGCTTCCCGGCTTAGGTTTATTACCATAAGAGACGATTAATTCATCAGAATTCGGCTCCGCTGATTGACTACCAGAGTTTTCGTATCCAGAGTATGTAGTCTGACCACGTTGCGCTTGACCGCCATATCTGTTACAGTAGCCGAAATGATTTTGTGCCAAAATGGCAAAGACAATACAAATAGCAACTGAACTATTCATTGCTTCGGAATAGTTTTACCAAAGAGCGCCTAGTTTATATAGTAGCGCTATGTTTGATAGTAAATAGTAATATTAGAACAGATACAATGCACCTGATCAAAGAACAAACTGAAATAATATTAGTGCTCTTGAAAAGACCTTGACCTCACTCTCACCCTCGTAAATATGATACTACGGTTCCATTGATCAAAAGGATTTAGAAATGAGAAGAATTTTATTGCGTTGATGTTATTGATGCATACATATATTTGCCTGCTGTCTAATGGAGAAAATTAACATGATATGTTTTACAATCAGATCAATTATGAAAAGCTGATAGATTATACATAGTCGCGAGTTGAAGATCGTTGTTTCATGGTGACTCTGCCAATTTTCTAAGGTATTTTTAGTTGTGTAGAATCTAATTCACGATCTTCAGTCAGTAGAATTGTTACAGGACTCTTCACCTCCCGCTTGGACGTTGGCCCATCTTCGAATTTCATTATACAAAATTTTGACATGCTCTCCAGCTGCGGAAAATGCTTCGTTTTTCGCTTTTTGGACCTTGGATAAATACTCCTGAGTATTTGCCGACTGTTTTGTGTTGACCAACGCGTCCAACATGTATCTTATTGCCAAGAAAACCCTACGGAACATTATGCTGATATTTTGGAGCGATTGTTCCTCCGCTTGTTCATTCGTAGACAAGATTACTGGTCTTCCTGGTGTAGCTTCTCGCATTGCGATGTAATACTGGGCAATACCATTCACGAATGAGCTAACTGTTTCAGGTTGGATGACATCAATCTCAGTTTGTACTTCCTCAGGACTTTTTCTGTAGACTAATCTGGTTGCGCGGTTGATTCCATCGCTTCCATTAAAGAACATTGGAAAAGCTCTGTTACTGATTTTCTGAATCAGATTCGAATATTTCGGTCGAAGTTTTTGAAGCACAGTGAAACCGGCTTCAGCTGCTTTGGAAAAATACAATGTGGCTTTCTTTTCACTTTGTTGGATTGCAGTTTCATCTTCCCTGGTATTAGGACACCCACCGTTAGGGCCATATTTCTTCAACAATCTTATCGGTGTGCTAAACATCGCTCCGAGGCCTGCGAGCGCTCCGTCACGTGTTATCTGCTCAGCTTCTTGTATCGCGCAGGAATCAGAGTTCGTATTCTGAACATTTTGCTTTTGACCACCATAGCTGTTACAGTAGCCGGAATGACTCTGCGCAAAGATCGCGAAGACAACGAGAATGGCAATTGGACTATTCATTGCGATTGAATATTGTTTTGTCAAAAATCGCTAAACTTATATAGGCACGCTATATTTACTATCAATGTTATCGCAGTTGGAGTGTATTCGAAGAACAATATATTTACAAATTAGGCCGAGGCCTTGAAATTCTCTAAAACCTGATATAAAATGTATACTATCATAGATATATTGAACTATTCAACAATTTCATAGGATCTACGATCGAATTAATTTTCACTCACATCACATTTTTCGATAGGGACATTTTGCATATCGGCGCATTTCTCTGAATACAGTTGTAATATGTAGCCAAATTTGAGTGACTGCATCTCGCAAGGCTTTACGAAGTCTAATCAAATACTTCTCAATTCCATCTTCATTAGAGCCGAAGAATACCCAGTCAAGGTAACATCTTATTCCAACGAAAATCTGGCTAGCCGCATTGTGGGCATGAATCATTGATGTTCTTTGAGAGGCTTTATGTGTGGCTAGAATTATCGGCTCACCTGGGGTCGCCTCTCGCATGGTAATGTAAAATCGTCCAATCGCATTCGCGATCAACTTGACTGACGGAGGCTCCAGGCGATCAATTTCGCACAGTACTTCGGATGCGTTTTGCTTGTAGGCCAATTTCATTGCACTGTAAATTCCCTGGTATGAGTTCACCAATTTATCGGAGTGTATTTTCATACCTTTTTTAATTTCTGCTTCTTTAGCATCTGGCTGGACTTTCAAAATCCCACCCCAAATCGCTTGACTAGTTTCATCGAATTTCTTACACACGTTTTCTTTATTAGCTCTAAAGCTAGGAAGGTCAGCATCGGTCGGGTGTCTATCTCCGGATCTACTTTTGCACATCAGACTTCTCATAAAACCAAAGATAGTCCTTAATCCATTCTTTACGGTGTCCCGTGCTGTCTGCTCGAAGTGAAGCAAAGCTTTGTTCAAATTTCCCAAATCATCTCCGTGAATAATCGCCCCATGCCCAGAACTTGGCTGATGATTACCGTCCTCTTCATTCCAATTCTTTACCTCATGACCAAAATGACCACGAGCAAGGATCGCGAATACCACGAGAATAATAATTTGACTGTCCATCGCAACCTCAACTCTCCGAGTCAGTGTCAATCACCTTTATATGAGAGCCATTCATTTACAAAACTTGTTGTCACAGGTGCGAATTATATCATCAACAAGAATCCTTCATGAAAACTAGATCAGTATGTCACATCTGTGTGATTGTTAAAATGTTTAAATAAACGTTTGACTTTATTGAATTGGAATTCACGGAAAATTTATCCAGTTATGAAGATGAATGTACTGGCATTTAAAGGGTCTAAGGATATGAATCTAGGACGATAACTAAAGTCATGCCGCACCATCATGAAGTCGAGGAAGACCCTGCTGGTAAGGAAAATGGGGTAGTATTAAATCAAGCGATGAGCAAAAAGGTTTGAAAAATCAGTTTCAATTCATTATAAGGTTACATCCGCAGATATTTTTTCCTCGGATACCAATCAATTACTATGGACTTGGTGGACAGAGAAAAAAAATCATACGACGCCTTTGACTATTTTAGAGTCACTAAGAAACAAAGAGTCTACATTTTGAACAGTAGTGTCTTACCCGGCATCTCCTGACGCATAGTGATGTGAAATTCTACAATCGCATTCAACTATTCATCACGTTAAAACCGAGTTTGCGCTGAAAAGTGTTGACTTTATACAGGAATTGGATCATGTTTGCGAACAATGTTAGTATAGCTGCCAAACATTTCATTATAAGAAAACAGTCTTGACGTGGCTGTGGCAGTACGACAGATCTTTGTAATTCGTACATTCTTTTATGAGTCAGTCTCTACCCATTTGAATTCGAGACAATTCAATGAAAAGGGAAGAAAACTCATTTCTAAGCAGACCTATTTTCACATGATCGGTTTACTCTTTAGACTTTCAGCCTAGGAAAAGTTAACCAGATTCAAAATATGCTTCGGTTCAAAAATGTAGCCCTTTATCGGTTAACCTTGGTTCAAAAAAGCCTTCCATCGTTCAAAAAGCACAAAATGTTTCACAGAAAGTAACCCGAATGATGTTAAATATATCCCATCCCTTAGGATCCCTATTTTTCAAAACGTCTCATAGGGATGATGGACCGAATTGCTTTACGGACGATGAAAGAGGAGGCGATTTATAGAACCGACGGGGGTAAGAAAGCTCGTCGTTTATCTTTTGCTTGTTTCGATGGTCTTGAAGTGAATACGAGATGGCGCTGTAATAAAATGATGGGGGATACGTTTGTTGTTCATTTTTTGGTCCGTTTTTTAAAAGACCAAACGAGGGGTTATCTAATGGCACAGCATCCAGTTCTTCTGGCATAGTTGAAGCCTGCAGGACGTTCAAGTAAAATCGCATTTGTTCAGTTTCTTCACAAAGAAAAGGATCTTCTTTCTACAACGTTAAATGTGAGTATCAAATATTGTTCGTCTATAGCGCTATCATATTTGAATATTTTAAACTTCCTATCCGTCCAATCTGCAACAATTGACTACAATTACTATAACGAATCGATTCATAATTGGACCGCCAATTCGCCAAAGTTCATTGTGGGAAATATATATCTCGTAACAATTTATAAATATAAACGAAAGAAGTCATTTTCTCAGGTGAGAGAATATAAATAGTTTTGTTACTACTCTTGTATATTATGCAATTGGTCGTACTGGGATAAACGAGATCATAAACCCTGATGAATTAATCAGTGTCGATAAACTCAATTGTCGTTAATGATAGAATAAACAAGTGCATAGCGCGTCTATAATTGATGCTATCTTATCGTCGGAATTGGACTGATGCAGTTGTTACATTACATTCGAGCTTGTTCACTTGAGTTAAATCAACTGGGTTAATTTCACGATAGTTCATCACCGCTGCAGTGCGTAAGAAATTTGACAGGTTTTTTTCTTTCTTCTTTCTCTTCGTTGATGAGATAATACTCAAATTCACAATCACCAAAAATAAAAGAATAACAAATTACCTCGATATAAATTGATCTGACATTTTTTTCAAAGATCCATGGCGGAAACTATATAACGTCCGTAATTTTTCTCCGCAAAATTTAAAAATTGTGTAGAAATCTGAGAGTTCGAGAAACGATTAAATAAATAAGTAGAGACGGTCCACAAGTCGGCGGAGGTATTGAAAGTAGTTAAAGACGATTAGTATATAAAAGTACCCCGTACACATTTGTAATTGTATGAGAAAAGAGAGTTACATTATCCATATCTCAAGTATTGTCGATATCGTGTATCTATGCAGACACATCCATGTAATATATGGCACATCTCACTGTATAGAGAATAAAAGCACAGATGCCTTCAAAGAATCCTGTAGCAGCAGCACATGGCCCTTAATATACTAAGAATTATCATTTTACTTTATTACACGTCATCCATCCGTTTGCTTCTGGAGTTCAGGCTTATAACACACATGAAGTAAACCATAATATTGCACCCAACGCTGTCCCCAGAAACATTAGAGACGCTCAAGCGTAGTTCAGTGTTTTGCTCCTTGACTAGTTAGCTTTTAGAGTCTAAAAAGTAACTGAAATTAACGACATGTGCACATTGCTTTTCTTTTAAATACCATTCATTACGGATGTATGAGTGTGTACATGGAAATGGAACAAAAATTTATCAGAGAAGACAGTTTAATAGTTTTCCTCTTCTTTTTTTTTCAGATAAATTTTTGTACTCTGAACCTCACACATAGAAATTTCATTGCAGTGTAATATGCTTTGAACGATTAGGTATATATAAGATACTTTGAGAATTCCTGGTATCCAATCTACTTATCCTCATTCTCAATAACACTCGTCATTTAAATATCATACTCACCAGATTTCAGTATTACGCTCGAAAGCCGAAGAGTGTGTGATGAATATATTGATAAATCAATATTTACTATGAAAATTTCTCTGTAACTGATGATAAGGTATAAATGTAAATATAAATACGCATATATTCATGTACAGTGTAACCGAAATACGTAAAGGTCATCTGCGCTGACCCAGTGAAATCTTATCTACAGCAACACATAGCTTATATTCAATTTATCGTTCCCTGATGAGGATGTTATTAGTGCTATAAGGAGTCGATTTGTATTTTAAATAAAAAATGATATCCTGGTAATGAATCTTCCGTCTTTGCAATTTTATATATGAATTATGTTTATCGTTATAATACTGAAATATTTTTTGAATTTTCTTCTCCTTGCAGTTTCAAAGTTTTGGATAGAGTCGAACAAAAATGGGGTACTCGGTATCGGGAATTTTGTTACTGTTCCTATGTGTGGGTCCTTCAATTGCTAGAGAATTATGGTAGGTGAAAATTAAAAAAAAAAGAGACTGGCAATGAGGTGGCTCGAATATCGAGTTAACGATTAATTTTCATTTGTTTTCAAGTCCCGAAAGCGTAATTAAAGATGCCATAGTGAGCCTTGCGCATATTATGAGAGAAAATAGTCAAAAATTGGATAGACACGAATCTAGAGAACGCATGTTAGGTGAATGGATGAAAAAAGCTGTGGGAACTTTGTCGAAAAAAATGTCAACCATCGACACTTCCAAAACACATTTAACAAAAATCGAGGATAGCATAGCTGGTATCCAACAATTAATTTCTCAGGTGAGTCAAAGCTTAATTATGATATTTTTAAATAGCCAAAAAATTCACATTCGCAATCTGAAGCATTCAAGTTGCACACGTGAATGCTCTACTTTTATCTGAAAATGTCAATTTGACGCAGATAAAATGTTCCTAAAATCAAAAGGTACACTGTACGTACACATCAAGAGCATCTGAATAATGCTCAGCCCTATACTGCTGACAATCAGTCGTATTTACTCCTTTTTTCTCGGTTCATGTAAGGCAATTTATGAATGCGTCTTCAGTTCATTAACCCTACCGCTGTTAAAGAGGCCGTCAACGCTTATTGCAAGTGAATTATGAATAATGAATAGAGATTATTATACATATAGTTAGAATTTTAGAATATGCTGTTTCGTTTGAGTCTAATGAATCGAGAAGAAAGTCAAAAAAAAAGAAATTCAACTCAATGATTAGAGTTCAAACATTGTGTAATTATTTCTTTTTTTTTTCTTTCATTCATCTTTTCCCCCCCTGTATAGAGAGACGAACGAGAGAGAATTCAGATACAAAAGACTGCAGACATGATAGAAAATTTGGAACATCGTTTAGATGCCCGATTGGATGACATCAAGAATACGATATCTCAAATTAGTAAAAAACTTGAACCAACTCCTCCACCTCCAACTCCTGAACCAACTCTCCCGCCAACTACTCCCGAGCCCATATCACCTTTAGAGATTTTGTCGAAATTAAATGAAACGGAAGCTCGATTGGTCGAACAAGTTGCCAAAATTGAAGTCGAACTTGGTTCGATGGCTCTTGCAAATCAACAGGAGGCTCTGAGACAAGCTCACAAAACAGAGACGGTATTTACTGAGGTAAGATTTATACATACAGCGCGTATGGCGTCGCTGACATGTGCAATGATTCTTACATTGAAGTTTTTGTATTTTTCTTTCTTTCTTCTTTTTTTTTTAAAAAAAGGTACAAAATATCAGCAACAGACTCGGAGATGTTGAAATTATACTTGAAAAAATTCAATCGAACGATGCCAAAAATGAGAACGACAAAAAATCGGAAGAACCAACGGTTAACGTGACAGCGATTCTTGAGGAACAAGGGAAAGCACTTGGAAATGTTAGAGAATTAATGGAAGACACAGCAAACCGAATCCAAGACATACCAACGTGAGTAAAGATAATATGAAAAATGGCGTAATATTTGATCCATCGTGTCGTATAATTATTCATTGGAAGGTTGTCCGAGGCTCAAGCTTTGCACAACGAGACGCAAGCTGCCCTCCAAGAAACGAAGCATGCTCTTGAAGAAATAATTGACCTTGGATTCAGTGGAATGACGACGCGAGAGAATGAAAATAAAGAAGAAATCAAGGAGAGTATTGGAACACTGAGGTGAGAATGACAGCCATAGTTTGTATCCATTTTTCGATTGTCAAGAGATTTTCTGTAAAGGTTCCAAAAATATTTTCAACAACTTTCCCATATTACAACAGATCTGATTTTGCCGGTAACGCTGACCGTGTTAACGGTAAGTTAAGCGATATCACTAAATCGCAAATAGTGATGGTTACAACTGCAGACACTGTACTTGACACAAGAAAAAGTGTCGAGTACGGACTTCACCAGATCCTTTTGGAAATCGGTGAACTTGTAAAAGACCACAGTTCAACGCTCAATAAAACTTTGAACACGAAATTTGACGGAATTTCAAAAGACATTCTGGGAAACCAAACCCAGGCGCTTGCCAGCTTGACAAATAAAATGGAACAAGAATTGAACCAGGTATGAGAATTTCAAAAATTTCAAACCGAATATTCACCAGTTTCAATAATACCGTCTTCTGATACAGTAGAATATAAGTTCAAAAGAAATGCAATTCAACTGCCGATTTTCTTTAGGTTTGGAGGCAGATAAATGCGATGTATCTACAAATGTCTGAAAGTGCGAAATCACTTGAAAGACTGCACGACCAAAATGAGGCTTACGTGAATGGCTCAACTTCTACAATGGATGGCATGGGAAGCAAGGTAATAAAAAATTACTCGGTGCTAAAAGTGGATAATGCACCAAAAAGTTGACAATGAATCTTTGTCTCAAAAAAAAAATTTGTTTTTTCTTCGCTTTCAGGTTAGCGATATAACCCAACGGATGCACGAGGTCGATTCCAACTTAAATTTCTTATTGGGTCGGCTGTCTCTAGTAACCCAAGAATTTAATCAAATAAAATCAGGGCTAGGAGCAGCGCTAGACAACATAAAAGCTTCATTTAAAGAAGTACAAGAAAAGACAAATGATTTGAATAATCCAGGACCGCATGCTGTTCCAGAAGGTCATATAGAACCCGAACAGTCTGTCGATGGACCAGACACAACACCAGACATAACAAATTCGATTTTTGATCTATCAGCAAATTAATTTTTTCATCTCTTTTTTTCTCTTTATTTTGACGCATCGGTATTTAATGACACTTTGATGAAAATCCTTATTACAGGCCACATTAAAGTGAAAACAAATTCGAAAACGCATGACCATATAGGAACAAGTATAATCAGCGAGTGTCTTCCCATAAATCGTGACGATTAATTCAACAATTCATCTACCTTATTCACTTGACTCATCTTTTTGCTGAAAAGAGAGAAAAAAAATCAGAAAAACATTTTGCATACATAATCGACTTGGTTTAATAAGCCTCCCCTCCTTTCCCTCCTAGTATTACGATGATTCGATGATAATGATGATAACGATAATAGTAAAGATAACAATAATAATTGAACATTAATATCAATAATAATAATGATAATAATAATCGTAGTAATAGTGAAAGTGATGATGATATTAATAATAATAATGATGATGATGTTGATAATGATAATAATGATGATGATGATAATGATATTATGAACATTATTTAAGTGATAATTACCATCCATGATTTTTATTGATCGCGTGAGCGAGCATTTTTTTGTATTTTTCCTTTTTTGTTTTTTTTTTAAATAAAAAGAAGAGGCCGCACTGTGACAATGAGAAATATGTTTGCTGTCTTCCATTTCTTTGTTTTTTTCCTGTATCATTATCTTTTTTTCTCCATTTCTAGTGTTTCTTCGTACTGCGATTTCCAACTTTGATCGCATAATATTTTATACATATGTGTACATTTTTGAGTGGAAAAACAATGCACTTGGGCACGAACCCTCGTAATAGGACTAGGAAGGCATCTCGCCCAAAATTACCCTACGGAAGGATATGTACTTTATATAATCATATACCTATAGTGCACAGCGACGAAATTTTTCCTGTCTTTTTTCTTCCCCTCGAGCATTTCGGTAAAAAAAAAAAAAGAAAGAACAGAAGAAAGAATAAAATTATTAATTCGTCGGTATAATCTTGTTATTTTATTATATTATTACTATTATGTATATTGTATAGGGTACTTCATACCAAATATAGGGTTCTCAAATTTATATAATAAACAACGGTCGAAAAAATTTTCTCCATTCAATCTGAGACACCACTACTTGTTGTTGGTTGCTGTTGTGTTTTTCATACATAACTTTCGCATACCTATATATTATATTATTATATACATGGATATGTTTACGTGCATGTATACATAGTATAACATATTACAATATACTATACACGTATATATGTATATAATATTATACGCCTGCACAAGATTATTATTTCACCTTTAATCCATAAATAATCAACTGTTTCTATAGATTACAAACAATCGGCTTCTTTTTTTTTTTTTTGTATACACACATATAAACAATACGTGACCATGTATACATATAGATAGGTATATACATGTATGATATAGAATTATGACCTGTATCGACAGAAAAAAAAACGAAAAAGAGAACAATAAAAAATAGAAAAAATTTAATGTTTTACAAATACCTATACGATAAAATGTATACTATTGATTTTATATAACAGATGTGCATCATTATTTCATTATTATTATTATTATTATTATTATTAATGTTTTTATTATTATTATTTTTTTTTATTTCTCAATCGGTATACGTGTGTTTTGGGTTGAGTGAAATTTGATTCTCTCCTGTCATGTTTTGTTTTTCTCATTTCTTTATTTTTCATTTCATTTTATTTTTATTTTCTTTTTTCTGACGGGATGTGTTAATTGGCTAGTGACAAAGTTATAATATAACTCACGCCCGTCAATCACATTCTAATAATATAATAATTATTAAATGGTAATTTAAATTTAATCTTTATAGCTACTTAAGTGGTAATATTTTTATTCATTTTTTTTTTCGTTTTTCTCTCCTTTTTTCATTTGTATGACTTATACCTCACACATTATTTATGTATCGTATGTTCTTTTCTTTGTTGTGTTTTTTGCAATGTTTCTTTTTTTCCTACTGATCTTCAATTTTTCTTTATTTTTTTTATAATTTTTTTTTCATTCATTTTCTTGTCAATAATAAATTAATAATATTATTAATTAAATAACAACGCGTCTTTTTTTTTTTCTATTATTTTATATAATATTAAGATCTGCAATTTTACTGCAATCAGTTCGGACGAGCGTGTTTTTTTTTCTTACATTTTTATACTGTAGTCAAATTTCCTCAATGATTTTGCGTGAAATTTTTTTTGGTTATTAAATCTTACGCGGATTGGAAACATATAATAGGAACGATTGTTGAAGTGAGAATGAGATATAGAAATAATGAAGAGCAAAACAACAAAAACACGATCGTCCAAACATTGTTTCATATAATTTTACAATAATTAAAATGTATTTTTTTTTTTACATAATAAATCTACGGAACCCACTATATTGTCACCTTCCGACGATTTTTGTGTATCATATTGGTTTTTCTTTTTCTATGATTATTATACATTATTTTAATTCAATTTCCGTTTTGTTGAATGGATATTTCATTTCGTTCAATAATTATTTTCTCGAAGGTATTCAAAAACTTTCTAAACATCCATGTACAAGAGTTGCGCACTGATATATTTTTCGTTCGTTTTTTCTGCTTTCGCGCCCTTGCCAACCTATTTTATTATTAGTTTTTTTTTTTTTTTTTTATGTACAGCAATTTAGTAGTTTGTTCAATTTTTATCCACTATATTAAGCTTATACATATTTACTGGTAAATTGTGTAAGTAGCAAGTTCTGTGTTCTTTTTTTCATTTTTTTTTTTTCGTTTTCTTGAAAATTTACATGTTACCTACGAGTTTCAGGTCCGCTGTATCTCGTCATATGTTATTTTTTTGCTTTTTGTCTTTGCGATATTTTTCATGTTTTCTCCATTCGGACTCATTCATTTTTCGTTTGTGATAACAATAATCGAATAACTTGGTCACAACGTGTTGTTTTATTTTTTCATTGTTTTCATTAACCACTAATATTATTTTAATTAATATTATAATTTTTAATATTATTGTTAACATTATTATTATCATAATTATCATTATTATTACCGTCATTATTACTATTATTATTATTATTGATAGTATTATTATTACTATAATTATTATTTTTTTATTCCTATTGTTATTATTAGTATTATTATTATTGTTATTATAATAATCATTATTGTTATCATTGTTATCATTATTATTATATATACTAAATAGCTAATCGTTATTATTCACAGATATCTATATTGGTATAGTCCTTCAATTATGCTATAGGGAAAAAGATTTCTTCAATCTTTCAACAAGACATTGAAAATTCAATAAAAATTCAAGCAACGCACCAAATTTACACATCCCTAATTGTTTAACGATACATATTTCAATATCGTTCGTTATATTGTTTATTTGTATTTTTTTGTATTTTTTTTTTTTTTTATTTTCTTTTTTGTCTTATGATTCATTAATTAATATCGAAAAAATTCATTTTGTACGACGCTAAGAACAGTAACTTTTTTGAAAATCGTAGCACACATCTTTTTATACATAATCCTACGATCAGCTTGACAAAAAAAATCGGATTATAGTATATCTATATATTATAATAATATTATCAGAAGTTTTAATGAAAAATCTTTTTTTACGACGGATCAAAAAAGTATGAACAAAATTCCAACAGTCTTTTTACTACAGAATAGGGTTTTGCAAAAAAAAAAACGACACGTTAAAAAGGATTTTTAAATGGTACGGAAGAGTTTGCTGCTCGTATCAATTATTAGGACCTTCGTATTCTAAAAATCATGTAAGACAAACTTTTTGGTGATATCAGAATGCTGCTTTGATTAATTCACTGTTTTCCCGTTTACTTTTATACAAGGCCCTGAGGTTTGAAAGTGAATAACTAAGAGAGTCTTGCGTGAATGATTTTTTTTTTAGTTTTTTTTTTTTTTAATTTTTTTTTAATAAGCAGGCAGAAGTTGATTGCGGTTCACCGATAAGGATTACTTATTTTCATGTATAATTGTGCAATAATCTAAATGAAAAAAGCCCCTCAGTTTAAGTTAATTGCTATTAAAGCCATTGGACATATCTTAATCGTTATGGTAGGTACTATAAAATAGCTTATTACAAATTTGTGCTTCTCTATGACTAAAGCTATTATTTTATTTCTTTTTTTTTTTTTTTACATCCGTGTCGATATACCTAAAAAGTTAACGGAGCACAAAAAACAACAAAAATATTTATTATATTTGTGGCAATGGCATTCGACATGTAGTCGGTGTGCGCCAAACTCAATGGTTTTAATAATTTATGACAATTGAAAAAATTCAACAAACCTTCGTGGCCACGTTCAAACTATCGACACGCTTCCGTATAGCCGATATAGTATCTATTTTGAACAACCTTCTGGCATGAGGAAATTGATTGGAATTATTTGACGACGAATATCATGTCCTTTATCTTCCCATCAAGTGCCTACAACTTGTCATCAGTATTCATCATAAGATTTAAGATTCAAGTACAGCTCAGCTTTCATGTATGGCATGGAACTGTAGCTCTGAAACTGTCTTCTTGCAAGTATTTGTGTGGCAAAATTCAAATACCGCAGATACAACGAACCTAATAATGATTATTTAACGCATTTAGATCAAAGTTATGACTTCCGGTTGGAGAGTTTTCAGTTTGTTTTTTTTTACAACTCTGGGTTATGGAATGTTATTCATATGATCGTTTACTGATTTCTTCTTTTTTGTTTCATGTTTTTTTTTACAGATCACTCTCAACTGCTTTGTAAATTGTTGTACCGCTCAGACGGCAATTTTTCACATATTGCCAATCGCAAATATTGTCTCTCTCATCAGTGAACATCATACAATCTCTTGTAATTAGATTTTCATCATTGAAACACAGGCTGTGAACCTGTACGGCTATAATAAGACTCTATTCGCTGCGTAACATATCTCGACACAAATAACATTATTATAATAATATATTGATCATATCAAATTGAGCAGTGAGGATGTCATCGACGTTTAATATACAATTAATGATCATCGTTGGCTGTTTTAGTAACAGAAATAGTCATAAATTGACGAAGTGATTGCTCTTATTTAGATGGATTTTTCTTGTAAAATGATGTGAACAGAAATGATCCAGAAGCCATTAACGACAGCTTGTTATTAGTGTCATATAATCAGGCATGCCAATATGTATGATTCTTAATACAGGTACAGTGGCCATATGCAATTTGAATTATTATACAGATGAGAGACATTTGCGTACCAAATGAACTATGACCGCGCGATGTTTTTTTATCTTTTATTTTAGCCACGCACATTTTGAGCTCCTCTATTATTTAATTTTTTAACATATTTTTATTTTCAGATATTATTTCGTCTGTATTAACATACTTTAAGTTGAAGCATTTCCAGTAATTTTAATGGACGACCATTTATAATATGTATATACGAGGAGGAAAAATGGCTAAGACCCACCGTAGGCGTAGTGGTACTTGAAATCCGTTCAATTGTACGTAGTTCCAAATTTTAAACAAATCATCGACTCACTAAAACAGCTCAACGAGACCCCAAACTATTATCACTACTGCCTCAAAAATGTGCATATAACAATGGAATGACTAGAACAATGCTGTACAGCGATGATGTAAGTTGAAATGATGTTGGAACGGATTTGATTGAACGTTAGATTTATTGTACCAAAACGCGGCAGGTTGGTTTTCACTAAGAGTACGAAGCAGGAATTGTCAATACGTACATTGAATTGGTAATCGAAGTTCCCACAAATAGATGAAAGAGGGGTAGGCATCTATTGGAATAATCACAAGCCTGCACCCATCAGCTCTGCTTGTGTGGGAATTGAGCCCATTAATAAGACGTAACTGGATGTTTATACACCAGTTATGTAATCAATATTAATATCACAAATTCCAACATATTGAATAACCGGGATGACTATGTTCCAAAAGACCAATACCCTCAGTTCTCAATTCTCTTCCGAGAGAACCGCAACCACATTAATATTGGACAATAGCTGAATCAGATATAATCTGCACTAATTCTCACGTCGTACTCTCAGATTTCAGCTAAAGTTAGGCGGCTGCTAGCTCGAATTGCTAGACGTGGATATGCGCAGCTGTAGATTGCTGCGCCGTCGGCGGTGAGAGTGGTCCTAGCTGCTTGTAGAAGCTATTGGGCTAACAGGGCTCAAAGGGCTCCGCGCTGAGTCCCTTAAGCAGCCAGTCAATGTTATAACCAACTTTCTACTACCTGCATGATCACGATGCTCGCAGAGCCAAACTCCTTGCCACGTACCCAATGCCAGTTTCCCATCCGTTATTGGAATACTTAGCGAGGAGCCCAAAAAACACGCCTTTACGTGGGCTGGCTGAAATTTCATTCATTTAGAGTCAAAATCCATGTACCACGCCCAAGTAAGCGATGGACAAAAACAGAAGGCTAGTTCATGTTAACATTCCATATTTACACACCATGTCGTCAGGGCCCTCGCAGCTATGCCTATAAGGCATACCTTCTGGTACAATTTTGTTGAGCATCATTTCCATATCGTCTCTCACATCAGGATCCCAGCTTTCATTTAATGCTAAGCTAGCCGATGTGTGAAGAACTATAACACAGAATGCAGATATGACAAAATATTCCAAACACTTGGTACTACGTTACAACTATGAGCAATGCAGTTAAGTCGTTGCATCTTTGTCTGAGTGTTATCGAGAAATAGGATTCTTATTCAGGACGTTCAAATAAAAGCTCGGATCGGAAGGTGCTTAGTTTGCATAATACAATTCATGGGTCAATTGCAGGGTCAGTTTGGTTGCGATAGTGGAGTACAATCGAACTAAGCAAAACGTTACTTACTTTGTATATGACATAGTCCAACGGAGAATTGGCAGAGTTCAGGAATCTGTCTGAGAATTTCTTCGGTCACCAGGTGTACCCCCCGGTGTTGAGGCCTGAGATTAATTTTCTTTTGAAACCAAGCTGATCCAATTTGAATGCCCCTGTTCGACGAAGCCATGTTCTCGGCACGGCCGATGGCAACAAGTCGATTATATATGAAAATAAGCGTCACCACCACAAAAAGGGTAATGAAGGCATAAATCACGATTCTTCACTTTCACTCAGGGTGATCCGCATCCTTGTTTTCTTCACGACTGTCACAGAGCCCTATTTTTACCTCGGGGTATCTGTACAAGGGTGCTCCGATTCGCGGCTACGAGCAACCAACTAAAAATCTGTTCCACATTATACGATATTTGATTCAATTAATAGCGTAGACATAACCCGATTTGAATTCGTGCATCAAAGGAGTCAGTCAGTCGTATTGACTCGATTTTACTTTACGTGGGACTCGTGAGTCGTGATCGCGATGTCGCGACAAGGTTAGAAAATATAACGATTGACTTGACGTGCACCACTCCTCTTGAGCAGCGCACACTTGCAAACCAATCGCGAGTTCCACTGCTGCCAAAACATCGAAACGAATAAAAGTCAGAATTTTATTTCTCACGATGACAATTTACGAATGAATATAATATCTCAACTCTCAACACGTTTGTATTTTTGATTTGAAATGTTCTCGCTCCTGGTAATAAGTAGTATTTAATTATAATAAAAACTAGTTAGGTCTATGGTATTGCTATCTCGTGTATCTACAACACGTTATCCCTGCAAATCCGAAATCCATTCATTTCAAGCTGATCGCAAACTTTCGTATTCCTCCAATCCATTCTACTGATTGGTTCCGCCATATTCGGAGGAACTTCCAATAGATTTAAATTACCCCGCTAAATGTCGATTTCAAGCTGAAATATATCAGTAATATCATTGAGTAACCATACTACGTACGAATACGATTAGAGTATCAGAATACAAGAACTCTTTGAATGAGCCAGTTTCCGTAAGCCCCCGTGAGCGTATCGCACATACGCAGTAGGTTGCATCCTCGGCATGTTACGATTTTTTTGACAGTAGAATGATTGCAAAAAGCCACCTACAACCGATTATCGCTTCCCCATTCCCGCAGTTTAGTGAAATTGCATCTGTAGAAAACATATTGAAAAAAACTTTTTTGTTTCGATCAGCAAAACTTCGACCAACGGATTAAGCAAAACTTCATTGATCAAATAAAATTTGTACTTCAAGTACGGGATAGAAATTACAGTTATTATTATATTTTCCTACTACTTACATACTGAATTTCGTAATTGTTGCACCAGCTGATAAATTTATCATGTTTTCAATACGAGTAAAAAGTCGATACAAGTCGTCCGTCCGGTTTTCTTCGTCTGCACTGCTAACGCTATAAGGAAAAAACAATAGTACGCTAAAACGACATCATTTTACTCGATCCTTTGCCCGAGAAATGCTCAGCAATAACCGCAGACATGAATGACAACGATTTGTAAATAATTCTTTGTATTATGATCTGCCCTCAGGTAAAGGTGAATCATTATATTCAAATAACAATCGATATGAATGATCGTTGATCGAGATGAATCGGTAATCAACTCGTCAATTATCCCATTTCCTTACGTTACACAACACCGTGATAGCCTCACACCGTTGCAATGTCGTTGCTCAAATTAAAAACAAGCAATCATTGGTCCGTGAATTCGATCTTTTCGATTCAAATTTGAAACGCAGAATATCCGCAAATCTACTAAATTTCTATTTCGTGCAAGGTGAGAACTGGTAAAGTAGGAGCATAGATATATTGAACAGTGTGTAAGACACCTGCTGATCCTGCTGACCTTTAAAACGAGTATAAAACGTCTTCACCAGTAAATTCGCCAGTCCAGCTCCAGAATCTGAAGCCGGATCTCGCTTTTTTCGAAAATACGTCGTGATCTGATACAGAATTAAAATTCACGTATTTCGTTTTATTTTTGTCGCTGGTTGCGCAGATTTTTCTCTTCAACATTACTTGACATCAGGGACATGAATTGTTTGAGCAGTGTTTCTATGCCGGCATTAATGCTGGTCATTCTTCACACTATTTCGGGTGAGCATTGTCAAAACTAATCGCTCTAGGCGATGACGTACGAAATAATAATTTTTTTTTTTTTCATTGACTGATCGTTTGATGTGGTTTTACCTGCTATGTGAAATGAAATAATAACTCATTTCCAAAACAGGTTTTGTCCACATTATATTACATTGGATTTATCAAATACGTTATAAAATTAGTTAGGACGTACATGCAAAACGAGCAGATACATCAGTTTTGGTATTCGCAAACGATATATTTAACGAAATATAATATTTAATACAGATAAAGTTGCCACTTGGGATCTATCGACAAATGAACTTCTCCCACGTTATTGTGGGAGAGTTATAGAAAACAGATTTGCAGCGGATCAAACTGTACATCCGAACACTTACCCGTGGACGGTTTTAGTGGAATATGACACACGTGGGTAAAAAAATTCATACAATTATTGCAAAACAGATAACAAAATCATCGAACATGTTATTGTACTTTCTCGCTTCAAAATTTTCAGCGAAGGGTAAGAAAACTCCATGTAACGGCGTCCTGATCAGTAAACGTTACGTTTTGACCACCGCGCACTGCGCCAAAGGTTTAGATTTGTGGACATTGTCCGGTGTTCGTTTGGGCGAGTACGACACAAGTTCTGAAAAGGACTGTGTTCAAAGCGATGGGGATTTATACTGCAGCGACGATCCAGTGAGTGTTGGTATCGAGGAATCGATCATTCACGAGGGCTATGAAACGAGGAATGATATTCTAGCTCTGATCAACGACATTGCTCTGATTAGACTGTCACGCGATGTCAATTTTACAGAGTATATAAAGCCCATTTGTCTTCCTTCGAACGCTACACCGAGCCTAAAAAATCCTGTCGTCGTTGGTTGGGGCGCTATAGGCACGAAACATGACGCTGATGTCAAAGCTAGTTTTCCGCTTGAAATAATAGACTACGAAGAGTGCTCGGATATCTACGCGGAGGATTCTATCGAAATCGATGAAGATCTGCACCTTTGCGCTCAAGGTGAACCGGAAGAAGATCTATGTATTGGAGCGGGAGGTGCACCCTTGATGACATTGGATGGTGACAGTCGAGATGGCGCAAAGTGGACCGTTGTTGGACTTGTTTCTTTCGGCATATCAAATTGTCACGCCGAATCTTACCGTTCAGTTTATACCAGAGTGACTGGCTTCGTACCTTGGATACTATCCAACATCAGGGATTGAATACTTTGTTTAGTCATTTTGAACAATCTATCTGCTTTTCAAACCATGTGACAATTATATGAGTATCCGTATACCGTTATTTGCATCTTTAACGTGTCATTTTTATTCGATTCCCAATAAAGCTTCGATTCTGCATTCAATGTGGAGTATGTGGAGTATTAAAAAAAAAATTTCATCTTTCTTTTGGAATCTGCTGGTAGTGCAGGTTGCACAATCGAATTCTATATCGACTTATCCTTCGAAAATTCCTCTGATTTCCCGAGTATCGAGATTGAAATTTCACTAGACAATTTTATGCACATCAATGCTACGAATGAATCATTCATTGATTTTATATTGTGCTGGGAGAGAACTGGAAAATCATGAAAGTCGTACGATTCGTGCCAGCTGCTGACCTTGGGAATGACTATAAAATGACGCTACGCCAGCCATATTTGCTAGTTCAGGTTCAAAATCTGAGACAGCATCTTGGTTTCTTCGAGGATACGTCGTTATTTAAAAGAGTTGAATTAATAATATCTCGTCTTATCTCTGCGACAATTTTTGTCGCTGATTAAACAGATCATTTTTTTCAACATCACCAGGCATGAATTGTTTCGGCAGTAATTCCAGGCTGCCAGTGTTCCTGCTGGTCATTCTTCACACATTCTTAGCTGTACATTCTGCAGGTAAGCATTGTCAACTGTCGAATTCTGCGGCTCTCGAAACGAATGATATTTTCAGTTTTGACGATGGCAGTGCAATCGAAATTCCCATAGTGTGTAAATAAGAAAACCCACGGTGTGAATGCCCTATTTCATCTAGTGTTTGTGTTCCTGGATGTTGAGTTGAAAATATACCGTTCTCTGAAGGCTGCTACGTAAATCCATGACGGAATAATTACAATATCGTATTCAAATTGCCCCACGTGAATAATGTTTGTTGGGAATAACCAGTTCTGTGATTGGATCATCGTTCGATGACCTTTTTTCTGTGACGCAGTATGAAATTACAATAACATATTGCAATTAGAGTAGTTTCAACTAATTTAGTTATTTCTCATGTACATTGAGCTAGGCAAACACTTTGAATCGGGTTCACACGCAAGCAAATCGAAAAAAGTTCAATTTTCGTATCAGCATTTATAAACCACAGAAACATTTAAAACAGGGGATGTTGGTACCTGGGATCTATCGTCAAATGATCTTCTCCCTGACCAGTGTGGTGAAATTGAGACCCCCGGCATAGCTGGATTGGATCGAACGCTATCACCGTTAAGCTACCATTGGACGGTTCTTCTGGAGTATGACACACGTAAGTAAAAACTGCAATGATGATGAAAGTACAACACTTGTCGAAGATTAAACTTATTTTTGGTTCACCGTTTTCTAGCTCAAGGTAAGAAAACTCCATGTAACGGCGTCCTGGTCAGCAAACGTTACGTGATAACCGTTGCGAGTTGCATAAGAGGTCCGCCAAAGACTTGGACATTGTCAGGTGTTCGTCTTGGCGAGTTCGATACAAGTACCGAAAAGGACTGCATAGGTGATCAGGATACGGGTTTGTACTGCATCAACGACGCAGTGACCATCGGTATCGAGGAGCAGATTGTTCACGAGGATTTTACAACAAGGAATAGAACTCCGATCAATGATATTGCTTTGCTCAGACTGTCCCGTGACGGTAACTTCACGGAGGATGTAGGCCCGATTTGTCTTCCTCCGAACGCTACACCGAATTTAGAAAAACCTGTCATCGTTGGTTGGGGCACAAAGGGCTCGTCGGTGGTCAGTGACCGCAAAGTTGAATTTCCACTAAAAATAACTGACAACGAAAGGTGTTCAGAAATTTACAAAAATAGGTCAATCGAAATTGTCGATACTCAGATCTGCGCGCAAGCACTTCAGCCAGGGCAAGATCTCTGTCGGGGAAGTTCAGGCGCTGGCTTGATGACCTTCGATCGCAGCAACGGTCGCAGAAAGTGGAACGTCATCGGTCTCAATTCTTTTGGACCGACGACTTGTGATTCGGATGTTTTCCCAGGAGTTTATACCAGAGTTTCCAACTACGTGCCTTGGATATTATCCAAGATGCGAGCGTAAGCATGCCCGCAATTGCAGCTCTGCTTCAATGATGAACTTTTGAAAGGATATGTGAACGTGTGTCTTATCTGTTGATCATTTTTTATAAAATATTTCTCAACAAACCGTACCTATAAATAAAGATTTTCATCTAATTTGAAATGTACCTGAAGTCTGCACAATCCAAGTCCACTTTCTTACATAATTGAATTATTTTTTGTACTCATTTTCAATAAAAAAAAAAGAAGCAAATATCAGCTCTATTTGAAAATGGTACGTTCGTACTAGCTCTGTTCAAATTCTAGGGTATGTTGACAATGAGCGCCAAAATGATGAACTTCAACTATTCGAAAATCTTTGTAGTCTGTAGTTTCCCAAGCTGGTAATGTATTAACAACGAATTCAGACCTTTAGAAAGTCAAAAACATCTGAACATCGGCTGACAGCAAATGCCATGAATGAAGACAGCCAATACACCAGTAGTTGATTTCCATTCAGCGCGCAAAATTCATACATGCAAAATGTCGGTAAAATTGATCTGCTCATCGCATATCATCAAGCGGTAAATAAAACACAGAATTCAATCGAGTAAAATTTCGTCAAAGCTACCAAGGAGAGCTTTCAGCAAATTGATCATTAATCATATTTCAATTCCCGAGAGATACGAGAAGATTTTTACTGCCAATTATTTTCTTTCATTTACAAATTTTAACGCTACGATCACGCTTCGCGTGGGAAAAAAAAATTTGTGCCGATGACGCCACAGATTCATGATTAAAAAAATGAAAAAAAAAAAGAAAGTCTCGCTCAATCAGCAGTACAATTCATCGATTAATTGATGAATACTTTCAGCCTACTTTTCTTCTCGTATCCTCCGGAGATATTTTGACGATCGTGTCTGTTGCGGCAGTTAAACACCCAGGTTAAAGAATGCATGGGAGTCACTGATCTTCACCGTAGTTTCGTCGGTGAATGTGTTTTGTTAGTTATGGATAGCTAGCTTAATAAAGGCTGGAGTCACTGACGATGAGAAGCGATGTTGTCAGCATGGGGTCTTTATAGAGCCTTTTAGAGCCAACAGCACTCTATTCCCCGTAATACTCCCCCACCTTGAGGTACCAGTGACCAATACATATCTACAAAAACGATATCTAATGTCCCACAAGGTCAATATCAAAACCACTATTTCTATCAGGGTCCAATCTTCTAACGAATACACGAATTTCAGAATTTCTTCCGTCGACTTGCAACTTTGCCAACAAGGTGACAAAGTTGCAAGTCGAATTTCAAGGCAAGTCACAGACTGGACAGTAGGGAGGAGAAGCCGACCCATGAGCAAATTTTCACCTCGAAAAAAGGTGGAAGTGCTGCCAGCCGTTATCGACCAGATGGTTGAATATTGTAGAGAAAAACTTGAGATTTTCAACCCTTGTTAGTAAAAAAGGAAAACACATCACGCATGCGATCGAATCGGTCTTCAGTTCAGCTACAGTGTCCGCTGAGAAAAAATTTGCATCCATTATTTATGGGGAAAGAGATACTTGGATCATTTCATTATTAATGCTACACCTGCGAATCAAATAATAATTTTCACGGTTTGATCTAAAAGCATAAAAATTGAGGGAAAAATCAAGGAAACATGATCATATCTGTTCAGTCTTTAATACCAACTCGCAGAATTTCATGTTTGGAAAACACTCGGCCAAGATTTGAGTGTTCTTATACCTTACCTAACCCAACCTAGGCAAACGGAATCCTGCGCTAATCCAAAGATGGCAACAGCCTGCTCGCATTTATATGTGTGGTATATTATAGCTACGCAGCGTGAGGATCTATGGTCATAATAAAAGTCTCTGTTTTAATTGGATACTTGTATCAAGATTCCGGTGAAATTAAAGCAGCTGCAACGTTGTATATAAGTGAGTAAAATTTCCAGAATTTCTGTACATATTACTCACTAGCTCGAATCCATAAGATTTTGTTTATGTGCCAGCAATTGGGCACAGTTACGCTTTAAATTTTGTGTAAATGAGCCGCATTTTGTCGGTAATAACTGAAGTGAAACTCATTCGTTCGCTCACTTATACTTAATACTCACTCGGTGACTGGGGTAATTAGTTAGCCGCTCATTTAGAGCATGTAATAAGGTTAATTGAATATAACTTCGAAATACCTACTCCGCGTAATTTAATGCGCGATGGAGCAGAATATATGTATATAAATATACAATCTAGTTATACAAATCACTCAGATTTCCGTAACGCGTATATACAAGTATACCAGATACGAATATCCATTTTTTTTCTTTTTCTTTACGACGTCTAGGAGGATGCTTTTTATCACGTTTTTACCATCGCTATCTCACAATTTCGATAATGCATGGTATATTTTTCAAGAAATCTGCGAGTTCGCTACATCGTATATAAACCTATATGATCGTGATAGCCAGTTTCGACTCTTTTGATTCGTCTGGTCAATTGATTCGAACTAACTCACAATCAGATCATTTTCTTCAACATTCCCAATCGTGGGTTATCTGCTATTTCCGTTGGGTATATCGAAGCCATTGCATTGGACTAGTATCGCCTTGTCTATTTACGGGAACCCGTCAAATTCAATATTCTTTCTCGTCATTTTATCTCCTTTTCTACTGGCTTTATCGTCTCTGCTTTTCAAGCCATGAATACCGAGCAAAGTAAAATAGCTGCAAAAAAACATTCAATTTTAAATCCATCTCAATGACCAATTTTTCGACAATCGAAGTTCATATTTTGAACAATTATCTCAATCAGATTTCAACACATCAGATGACCATAAAATGCAAAAATTGTCCCTGGTCAGAGTTAATCTCGTTGTTGGTTCGGACGGCCAAAGTTCGAGTCTGAATAGAGCAGCATGTGTTCGTAACTTTGGTGCAATGTTTCGTCCTGATGGTTCGAGAGTATAAAATAGTAAGAGTAATGGAATAAAGATCGGTCGCTGTCGTTGCTGGTGATGTCGCTATTCTACGCGGTTACAGAGGCTTTCGTAGACACCATCTAGTTTAGATTAAATTCCGGCAGTTAGATTACGACGGACGAGACTCACACTGCAATAGTAAACCACACGATAGGGCGTCTTCGTAAGCCACCATTCCTCTTTCCCTTAAGCTCTAGACGAGGGACAAAATAATTACCGGATTCCCTCCTGAAAAACACCTAACCGAATACTTCCGGTCTAGACAAACTCTCTTTTTTTTCTTCTTCTCTGTTTTTTCAAAATCTATCTGCAGCGCAATTTTAATATGTTTGAATCTGTTCCGATTCGGGATACTGGTACTCCATAAAATTCGATCGCAACGAAACGGCCATTCAAAATGTAAGTACATGATCATATTATTAGCGTAAAAAAAAATCTTGTACGCACATTTTTCCTGACTACGTATTTTCCATGATAAAAATTTCCTTTTCGAATTTGATAATCTCATCAATACAACGGGATGATGAACGATCGTTTCTCTACGTTCCTGAAAGTCGACTGCGAAACGAGCCTTTCGAAAGATAAAAAATAAAAAGTGCGTGAAAATCGCATCGAAGATCATTAGATGAGTAGGTTCACCTAGTTAAGAGATGATTGATCGATCTACGAGAAAATGTTGAGTCATGGCCAATTTGTGGGTGAAAAAATTATAAGAACAAAAAACAAATTAGAATCTTTGGTCTCACACCGTTTGGTTCACATCAGTGAATTCCACTGCAGACTACGCGTTAGTTGTTATATATTTATACATTGGCTTCGAATTTAACGAGCGCAGTAGAAAGTTGAAACGAATGACTTATGGTAAAAGCGTATGAAAAATGAGAAAAAAAAAAAAATTGAAAAGGTGACAAAATCTATACGAAGCACAAGTTTTTTGGTCAGCATATGGCCTTAGATGATAGCTTGCGAATCCATATCTGTTTCATTTATGTAAGTACCTATACATAGAGTATACGTACATAGATCTCCGTATTTTCCTCTTACCGAGATGATCGCTACGAGTAATTTGAAATTCTCGGAAGCTTTCAGGAAATGTTGTTAGCGTTGGTATCGCGCCAGCTACGTACATATCGGTATAACTATATACTACGTTAATACAACAAAGTTTCATCTAGCGTGTGATTAGTAAAGAAAATATTTTTGCCATCAGCCAAAAAGTTGAATGTTCTCTCTCGACTTTCCGTGCCTCTGATGTCAGTCAGTCCCCGTCTCGCAAAAGTCTGCACGAAACGAAAAGGTGGTGGATCTTTTTTCAAAAAAGGTGAAGAAAATCTCAAAATAGGAAAAACGGAGGACCCGCAAGTGCAGTGCGGTTACTTATACATCTTCGTATTCATTTTTGATCGTAACTTTGGGGAAACTCGACGCCGTTTTTAAACACGTCTGTGCTTGCACTCTACTCTGCTCTGTTTTGCACCCGTAAACTTGAATAAAATGGACTATGCGGCTTGTGGGTAAAAAATTCAACCCGTGCTCTGTACTCACTTATGTTCACAACTGAATTATTCAGTTTCAACGTCTCTGGAAAAAGGGACAACTGGGAAGGTTGTCTCTCGAGGTTTGGGTATTGAAATGATGAAGAATGCACGTTTATAGGATTTTCGATATCTTTCCTAGCCTGACCTAACCAAATTTTGAAGAATCGTGTTGAAATGATCGAAAGTACGAAAATCCAAATTACAATTGTTTAAAAATGGAATATTTTTAATAGCGCTAATTAATCGCAGTTTAAAACATTGACTTCGGATTCGCGTGTGACAAATGCCTGATAAGAAGTTATGCAATTAATTAAGGTAATTGATTCATTTTTATTTTTTCTCGTTATAATCTGGCAGAGCCGCTGCATAAAAATACTGGCCATGATACCATTTTATAATTTCTCTCCTTTCTACTATTTTCATTATTTCAATAAACCATGGATGTTTTTCATACCTCTTCACTAAAGGTCTGAAATTATTATAGAATTTCATTTAATTCTCACTCACAATTATCAGCTTTCCGACAGCAAAAGCATAAAGAGACAGACAGCGACAATTCCTTTTTCCTCAATATCGTTTCGTTTTAACGGGCACTCGTCATTTGAGGAATTTAAATTAAGCGTGAAAAATGTTCCGTTTCCTAAATTGCCAGAGCTTCTGCTTTCGCCGTTTCTGTTGGCGACTACAGAATTTCTGTACAGCTAAAATGTATAGTATAATCTCTTTTTCTCTCATATTTCAAAGTGTCGCAAAAAAATTTTTCTCAACAATTTGAAATATAAACCTTTGAAAATGATTCGATTGATCGTCGCGATTATTATTTTCTCTTAATTTCATTTCACTCCTCAATTAATTCATCCTCGAAAGGTGTTTTTTGAAAAAAAAAAAGCAAAAAAAATCTGCTCGCACGTGGTGCAGAATTTTCCGATAAGAGTAAATTCTTTTTTATACTGTACATCCATTCGTTTCCTAGGTATCACTTCGAATCCTATACATATACAGAAATACGTGACTTATATATAGCTGTCTGGTTATATTCTTTCGCGACGTAAATTTCAAATAAAATTCTCCGTCTAATACTTTTCCCTTCGAACTTCTGGAAAACAAACTCCTTTACTTCCTTACTATACACATGCATGTAGACACTACAGTGAACATAGCAAAGGTCGTAAGGATTTTAGAAAAAAGGTAAAAGCTGAAATCGAAGCGACGCAATGACATAGAACTAAATCTTATAGATCGCATTTTTCCTCAAATTGTGTCTCCGCGCGTATACCATGTTAGGAACTTTTCATCTCTGAGATCAGGGAAGCGCAGAAATAAAAATGAGGTAGGAGAAGGTTGAATAAAATAAAGAGAAAATGAGGATGAAGCTGGAAGAAGAGAAGCGAAGAAATTGCGAAACACCGATACCTTTTCGTCCAAAGGCGCGAATCCGAGGAAACAAAAGTCGACACGAAATTGTTTAAACACAAATCTCACGGAAAACTTGACGACGACGGCACGATTAGCACGATTTAATTTCTCACCCATCTCCACATCTCTAACGATGCCAAGTTTTAAAACGCTACCGTTGGCCGTGTCGCGAGAAACATCGCATAGAAATGAAAACCAGATAATATAGAAAGACAAGAAAAAAAAGAAAAATTGAAACTCGGCCAAATTTGACAAGAATTATATTAGATCGCTCTTTTTTCTTCCTACGTTGGCACAGGTGGGCTTCTTCTTACGGTATCTAGATCTTTCACTTTTCGAACATACGTAATTTTCGGGTGTTAAAATCCGGAGTCACAAAACCTGAATTTTTAGGAGAAATACAAGGTGCTGAAAATTTCAACGAGGAAAAAATTTTTCTGTACTCAAACGACAACCTAGGTATCGTGTAAGTAGGTTTTTCAAATTTTAATTTTAGTTAATTGCAGTACCTATTTTGGGAGCGAATTCCGTCACAAATTCCGCGTTTCGTGCGGTTCGTAAACCAGCTAGTGATGTGGGTCGACGTTAGCACCGACCAAGTGAAAGGACGTTACGAACTCGCGGAAAAGAATCATCTGGTACTCGAGGAGTAACCAAATTTTGTCGTATTTTTTTTTTTTCGACGAATCTAGAGAAGTCATTTTTTTCGTAGAAACAAATGTCACTTCTAATTACTGCAGATAATTCCATGGTGATGAGATATATTATCACGATTTAATTTCTTCGAAATGGCGATCCAGAGTTATGAGCCAAATTTTATTTAGTTTAATAATGAATGATCATGATCGATGATATAACGTGACAAGGTCTCTGAACTGGGTGCCGATTGACGTGGTAATTGACCCGATAATTTGAACCAACTTATTGCGGGCCAGGATCGTGCTGTCTGTCGCTTTATGCGACCGGGCGACATTTTTTGTTTGTCAAAATTAAATGGGCCGTAGTCTAATTTGCAAAAATTAACTACCAATTCTCACACCGAAAATATGAGGTAACCCGATGAAATCGGATCGATACGAACGACGTTTATTTTTGGGGAATAAAATTTGACCAAACTTTTCAACCAATGATATTGAACGAAAACATTTTGACAAAGATCTTATTTCGCCCCCGATTTTTCTGTCGAAACTTTCGGGGCAAATTTCCGCATTGTCGACCCCATGAGAGCCCATTAACAGTTAGTCTTCTTTTTCCGGGTCACTCCAGAAGGTCGAGAACCTTTCTCAGTGAATTAATTTTATCTGCTGATAATTTATATCGCCGTATCGACGCCGCACGCTCGTTTCTACTTCCGACCTTCCGACTTTCGATATCGCACCGCGTAAAATGGATAGAAATATAGGCCGAGTGTTCAATTTTCCGTGTGGCTTATCGTTCGGCCAATCGTAATCGATTCTCAAACTTCGACTAGAGACCAGATCGAGGTGAAAAAGTCTAATCGGCAATGATATTTTTTTTATATACAGATATAACAGCCCCACCCACTTTTCGCTGAAGGGTACGTCTGTAGTAATTGACATAAGTGTACGTCACGTGATTCGAAGCTCTGGTAGGCGTATGTATATGTAATATAGTCTGAGGTAATCAGAGACAAACGATCAAGGATCGACCGGATTAATCAACGAGGATTAATTAACGCTTGACGGTCGTTACGTAGTCAGCAAATATCGACGTCCTAAGAGCTGATTTATGTCAATTGTTAAATGGAGAGAAAAAGGGTTACGGATGGTGTGATTGCGTGAGATCGAAAATCATCCAACAAATATACTTTCTTTTTCTACTTTCTCAAAGTCGAAAATCGACAGTCAAAATTTTCGAGATTGGAATAGAATTAATATCCATTGAAATTGGGTTTATATTTAGGGTGGTAAACGTATAAGCGTGACGTTGTTTGATTCAAAGTGAATGTAGATCGGGGAATGGACCTAAATTTACTCAGCTGTTTATAAGCACGTCGATTTCCTCGTCGGACGTGATCTGTACGCGAATCAAATATTACAAAAATTCAACATCAATAGTTTGATGAAAAAAGAACGAGTCTTGTTAATGGACGAGAGGATGTTGGCTGTTTTTTTTTCTCGCTCCGTTTATCCAATTCAAAAGTTCCATAAATGTTAAATGATAACAATTGAATAATTAAGGGGAAATTTTATTCGCATAAAGCCCAATAACTCCCTTCAGTGATGGTATTTGGGTCACAGAGCGTGCTGTACGTGTGCCATGAGTTCTATCAACCAATCAATCAAGAAGTCAATCAATCAATCAATCAATGAAATTGCTTATTCTGGAGCTGTACCAAGTTCCTTCGAATCGTAACCTGACTCTAATAACTGCTCATTGTCAGAGGATGATACCCCACGTAAAAACAATTTCGATTGTTTCGAATAATATTTTTTTAACGATCGACTTTACTGGCTGTCGACTCTCTCGATATAAAGTCCAAACTATCGAAAAAAAAATTTCAAACAAATTAACTGTTCGAAAACTCGCTGAATATAGTTCGCACGATATACGTTGTTCTTATTCGTTTTCAAGTCAAGTTCGGCAAATTTATCGCGGGGAAAAATTTCAGACGAAAACTTTAAATGTCGTTCATAAAGTAAACGGTAAACATTGGGCAAAAAAAAAAGGAGCAAAAAAATGAAAAACAAATACGCGGTGGATCAAAGGGACGACGGAAATTACCAGTGTCAGCATTTGTGATCTATATGGATCATGTAGTATAAAGCTAACTTACATACATAGCTGTGTAATGCAAAGTAGAGGAAATAAACGTTCGAAGCGCGATATTATCCCATGTCTCCAGCTCAGGAATCTTCGCCAAGAATTATTTGACATATTCCTGACATTTATCTGCGTCGCATTACGTTGAGTTTCGACCTCTTCTCTCTACTACTTTCAAACTTATTCCCAACAGCATCGCTTGCCACTCCAACCTCGGAATAATAATGAGCGTGTGACTTCACCTATAAGCAACCCAACTTACAGGTCGCGTTCAAAAGTCGACAATTCAGACTCTGCGTACCTAACCTTACCCAACGTTAATAAAACGGTGCATGTGATAACGTCATTTCGAGGAAGAAAAAATCCCTAACCT
Source organism: Athalia cordata (assembly GCA_963932425.1). Classification (NCBI taxonomy): domain Eukaryota; kingdom Metazoa; phylum Arthropoda; class Insecta; order Hymenoptera; family Athaliidae; genus Athalia; species Athalia cordata. The sequence continues at coordinate 27,209,462 of OZ010626.1, read as the reverse complement.
GACCCGCAGCCTCAATTGAAACGGTATCACGTGACGATGCGATTCCATGTAGAATGAACGGAAAATGTGCGTAAATAACATTCTTCCGAGTTCGATAGATTATAAATAAAGTGTGATCTGATCCATCGGAGGGTCAGTTTAGTTCATCCGTTCCAACCCGTTAAATCATCTTGTTGACCACATTTGACTTATTCATTACGTTATCCGTATCAGGAAAACCATTTTGTGATCTAATGTATCAATGAACACTATTTACGGTATCCCATTCAATCAAATACGTAGCAAAAGTTATCGTCAGTTACAATGGATGGAAAAAAATATGACTCGGTTCTGACGTATCGAAACAATTTCCTGTACAATCGGAAAAAGTTTCAATTCGAAAAAATGATTTCACAAATATTTTTCGATCCAGCAACTGTAAAATTTGGTGTGATCGAACTATAGGAGAAAGAAGAGCAGAAAAAAAAATTGTTAACGGTGTATTTCAATAATTCTTGTACGGACGAGCTCCGATTTCATTTTCCCAAACAATTAACCCCCATAAACCCAACTTTCGTTTTAGTCATGTTATTTAATATCAAACTGTTTTGTTCCGTGTTAAGGTCTGACAATTACGGTGTGCCCAAAGAATCGGATATTTCAACCATTAACCTGATGGCTCCGGTAGCTTAGCGTTAACCCCAATGATATCTGCTCTCATTTTCCTTCCAATTCCCGCGAAGACCTTATCACGTGAGAACACAGGAGAGAGAAGAAAAAAAAGTTGTACACCATCGGCTCATCGCCCCGGTATTATAGTGCTTTCGATCCAACGGAATTAGACATTAGACATTCTATTTTGTTTAGGAGATATAAAAAAAAAATTCTATGTTTCGGATTATTCTTGGGTGACCCTTAAAAATCAAAGCGAATTGACTTCTCACTCTGGTTTTGTTTTTTTTTTTGTTTTTTTGAGGGGGAGGACTACGTTAAAACATTTCAGCTGCTACCCTTTCAGCATGAGGATATGGCCGTACCCTCTGAAGTCACGTCGAGATATACACACAATAGTACACGTATACAAAACCCATCAAGAATCGCACGACGTAAAAAATAACGTTTTATTGCTATACGGAGAGAAAGTCAACTCCAGCGAGAAGATCCACCATTTTCATCCTGCGCGTAGCGTATCAAATAAAGATCCCTGAAAAACAAAAGAAACTAACAAACATCAGGCGAACAAAAAATGTGGAACAAAAAGAGAAAAAAGGCGAATAAGTTAGAAATGTAAAGAAAGAAGAGTAATATTATTCTCTTTTTATTCCAGACGCTATTCACTTGTTTTAGCTTTCCGGCAAATGACCTTTGGTTATTATTGTTTCTTTTGTTCTTTTTTTAATTTTTCTATTCAACGTTTTTTTTTTTTTTCACATAGATATAACGTTAGCGAACGTATAATGTAAGGTTATACGCGCGATATCTTCATTTTGGGGTCCAAATCCGACCGCCGATTTACGCGTTAATTTTGAGTACGGTGCCTGTATAGTCCGAAACCGCGTATGGGCGATAGGGTAGAAAGAGATGAACCGAAATAAGAAAAAGCGGAGAAAAAATAACTGCGCAATGCGGTGTTTTAAAAAGTATTTACGACGCTTTTAATATTGCCCGGGAATTAGAATCGAGGCCAAAAGCTGTGCGTAAAAGAAAGTCGAGGGAGAAATAGAGAGAATTGCTTCTTTTTTTTCTTTTTTTCTTTTTTTATTCCTTTCCGACGATATCTTGTGTTCTCGTTATCTGATGATTGATTTCGATGAATTAATTGAATTGCATTTCGACAAAACTTTTTTCATTATCTTTTTTTTTCTAAACCTTCAAGAGTTCCGTACTTTTAAAAATGGACTGAGTAACATTTTCCAAGACAAGAATTTGCGCATAAATTATCTCGATAAATGAAAAAATATGTATATCCAATATATTGTCGTCTATGATCGAAAATTGGAAAACACTTTGTCACCGTGACTTCCACCTGTGTGAAAAATTTCCTCATGCGCTACGGGATAACGTTGTATTATGCGTATATATTTTCCACTTCAGATGCTCAAAAGCATTACACCTACGAATTGCATTTTCTGGAATCTTTTGAAATAAACTACATACGATCCAGAAGCAAGTTTCATACATTGTGGAATAAACCAGAAGTCAAATATTTTTACGAACGAATATTATTAATCCGACAATTTTTCACCATCATCCATATTTCCAAAATTTAGTAGGTTCGTGATTCGGCAACTAATTGTTTAACTCGCGACCTTTAAGTGTTCTTTTTTTTTACGTAGATTTTAGATTTGTGAACCTATAATGCATGTGCAGTCGTCATAGTCTAACCAGACGAAACGTAGATATCGGATTTCCTCTTTTTTTCCCTTCATTCTTATCTAGCGCAGGAGCGTAGGATTTTTATTCGCAAGTTATATAATAAATTAATAATAATATCGAAGATAAAGTTGCCCGTCTGTCGTTCAGAGATTATAAATCTCAATTTCAAAGGGTCCGCGTGGCGCTTCTCAAGCTAACAGCGATATGAATCAAGCTTTTAAATTGCTCGTAAATATATGTATAGCGCGCCGTTACCTAAGGAAGGACTTTTTTACTCGTTCAACGTTGAAGGTACGTCGTATAAATTCCGAAATTTCGATCTGAAACAATTCCAATTCAATGTCGAAATTTTTGAAAGAAAATATTCCGAAAGCACGCAGAGTTTTCGAATGTAGAAGAAAAGTAACGTCCATGATGCACGAAACGTGAAAGATCAAAATTTTGGTTTTCAAAAACGGGGGTCAAAAAAACAAGAACCCTCTCGCTGAATTTTCCGGTACATTAATATCACGACACAAAATATACGATATTACGATAACAAACCATAAGGAAAAAGGAAAAAAAAAAGGTAGTCGGCAAAGGGATTACCCAATAATCGATATTATGCGGTCTGTATATTAATTAGAGAATATTGAAAAACTATGAATCACCTGTGCTCGCTTCCGAATCTACCGGCGTACGCAGCGATTCCGAAACAAAAACGATAATTGAAAAGAAAAAGGAAACAAAGATATACGCAAACTAAAATTGAATAAATTTTACGCGAATTTCAATATGCGAGACAAAGTTTAACCCCTGCAACGTGAATAAAATGATGGTAATTGGTATAATATGTATATATTCTCACTTCGCGCTCAATTAGCTGTAATTAAAAGGCTCAATTATCGATTCTATATTCGTATTAATATAACTGAAAATCATCGATGCGAAAATTTAAATTAAACAAAACAACATATCGTATATGAAAATAATTTGAAAAATTGAGAAAATTAGTGGAAAAAATTGTCACATGCAGTTTTCTATTAATTTGAGGGGTGAGAGAAGAAAAAAAAAATTACTGTCACCCGTTATACTACTTTACTACGTAGTAGAGTAGGTGTACTAAAATTGGGATAATATATTTCCTGCGAGATCGCACGGTGTAATACCTTGTTGAAAGTTTGGGTTCCGCTGCAATAGGTGGATACAAACGACGAAGAACACGTAGAGACTCGAGGAGAGTAACCATTTGTCTCTTGGCTGTTGAGAAAAGCCACCATGAAACATCAACTATGTACCCAACGCCACCTCCTGTATTTGTTCTTTTTCTCCACCACTATATAGGTATATACGCGTACCTATACTGCCCGCAAAATGCCGTTCTTTGCCTTATATTTATCACCGAGGCACTCTCGTACATACCATCTGCGAAATGGAGGGAAAAACCAAAACGGAAAATAAAATTTTTCCGCATAATTCGAAAAATAGCCGCAAGCGTACGTTGAAAACTTCGGAAAAACATAATCAGGCCTACGCAGCCGCTGAAAATTCGTACGAAAACGGAATTAAAAAACTTGGAAATAAATCGGTAGATCGACGTTTTCGTTTTATTGCACCGAAAAATTGGACGAAATCTATTTTCGAAGCACCTTTTAAGTCGTTGCAAAAAAAAAGTACGTGGGTTGAAAAAAAAGCGAAAAGTATTTCCGTCCGCAGATTATATCAGCGTGAGTATCACGTGATCAGGTTTTTATAAGTTCATGTGCGTTAATCTTGAAATTCTTGATTTTTTAAATTAACTTTCCATATCTTGGCATAAGTTTTAAAATTGAAAAGAGACTGGAGATTGCAGAGGTCACTTCCTGGGTGTTGACATTTTGAACGATCATTCGCGATTACGCGATACCTATATGTATACGATTGTCCTAATTTCAGAAGGGAGACGAGTTTTTTTCCACCGGAAATGAAAGAAATCGGAAGGGAAAAAAAAACTGTTTAATCTATCCGATCAAATCCATATTTTCAAATGTCAATCACCGACGTGGCAGAATTCGAGTAGATGCTGATTTTTTCTTCCTTTTTCATTTTTTTCCAACGGTTTGCAATAACATGATCAAGGATTTGCGAATTAGATGCGTCAAGGATCGAACGATGTGACACCTCGTGCTATCGATAGTTATATCACCTAATTACATCTGCCTCGTATATTCAGCTCGCATTCCAATCAAGGTATGAATGAATATGTTAATTATCCGGCAGAACATCTTTCGATATACACACATCATTCACCTTGAAAGTTGTAGTCTCTCGCATTCCTGATCCGCAGGTTTATCGGCTCGGAAGAAATTCGCTTCCGAATAATCGACATCGATCAAATCTCGACTCTCGTCATCGTTTCTAATTTACTGCAGGGTTAATCGCAGGTGACCGGTCGTTGCTACCGATCGAAGGCGTTCGAATTAGAATTTTTTTTTTCAGAAAATAAATATCGAGTCAAAAAATAAAAATATTAAGTAAACCTGGCTGTTATCTTACGCGTCAGCCTTGACCTACTGTTTTTTTTTTTTTTTTCTCATTCGCCTCTAGCAAAAGCTAGCCATCCTTTTTTTCCCATTCAATTCCGGTTAATTTTACGATATTATATACTGTATACCTCTTTACGTGTCGGTATAGCTCAAAGACACGTCTACCAATGAAACGACCCGATGATCAAAGAATTGCTGGAGTATAATTGAAATATTATCAACGTGCAGAAATGTAATTTCAAGGAATAAAGAGAGAAAAAATGGATGAGAAAAAAAAAAAATGAATCGTCAGGGTCGAGCGGTCAGTCACTCGTTGAAATAACTCTCTGGGTTTTCATATATTTCTTCAAGCAATACGATACATGTAGCTTCTTAGCTTTGAAATTGAAAACAAAATTCAACGCGGAGATCTGCAGCTATATCATGATTTATAAGTAAAGTGAAATTGGGAGGAATGATAAAAGACGAAATCAATTATTAGCGAACAGAAGAGAAACTTGGAATCGGTCAAATATTAAACGGAGACATCAGGGGAAGAAAAAAACTACAAGCAATTATGCAGAAAAAAATTGACGATAAATTGATTGGATACGAACCCGAATGAACGGAAAGAAAATCGAGCAGAAAACCGAACAATCCGAACCAAATAAGGCAGAAAATGAGCGAGTGAGTAACGTTCGTTTGTAACTACTCAGAGTACGTTATGCGTTTTGTTTTTCATTGTTAATTTCCGCTCTGAGAAATTCATTGATAAACCGCCGGTAGTTTGTGGTTTCATTGTATACTGCACAGTACGACATAGTGTGCTTTATACATATTCCAATTTGGGATAACGTAACACACAGTTAATTTAGTCTTCTCTGAATTTGAGCGGAATCTGTTCTCTGCTGGTACGACATGACGACATTGCCTCGTAGTTGGATGTATAGTAAAGATCCATACGCAAAGATCCTTACAACTTTGCACTCAAAGTAGCAACGTGTTACCCAGTATAACGTGGTGATGACGGCTTTGTGGTTAACGGGTGTTTCCCTACTCAATTCGTATTACCTCCTCCTTCTCTAGTAGCTTTTTTTTTTCTAGTTTCAAACTGAAACGGCTAACGAGTTTGCGAGTTCTAGCGTAAGGTGTCGACAATTATCACAACGATTACTGGAGTAGCTTTGAAACGATGCAATGGCAGTCGTCGACCAACTTCATAACGAGGTTCGGTAGATCCAGATTCGATTTCTTTATTTTTGATTAAACCATATCGATAACGTAGATCACGATTTTACTTTTTCAGTTAAAAATTGCCCAAGGTTTGGATTTTAAAAAATTGTACAAACCGGCGATTATTTTGAAACGGTGAAAAATCTGATACAAAAATTATTGCCTGAACCTGCAGCTTGGAAAAAAATCAATCTTCACGTTTTTCTCCGCACCCAGTAACCCATGTGCAGCAGCTAAACCATAAATCATTTCGTAATCGCTTCAAAAAAATAAAAACCGGATACGATATAGCACATAACATTGGCGCCGGTTTAGAAAAATTGCGTTGAGACGTGTCAAATAAACCTGCCACTCGGGCTCTGCAGGTTTATAAGAAAAAAAAAACTCCCTTAAAAAAGCTCCGTATATAATCTACACGCGGATTTTATGCGAAATTTTACATGCTGCACCTGCTCTCACTTTTCTTCTCTTTTCTTTTTTTTTTCTTCTCATGCACACAAATGAGGAAAAACGCGAAACGTCTATCTACTTCATCATGCAAGTCCCAAGGAAGTAAAAAAATTAGGTGAAAAAAAATGTTCCCGCCCAATTTGAAATGAAGTTGCGAACGCATTGAAAATTAAAAGACCGAAAAAAATGAAAATCGTGGTAGCATTTTCTTCAAAAGCACTGGAAGTAGACAGCAGTCGATAAATTACATGGCACAAAAAATAAGAGGAGTCACCTAAATAGAGTGAACATTTTCAGTCGACTACTAAATTAGTATCCAGGTAAATGATGATTTTTTTTTTGATTTCCTACAACTTCAATTCACGAGAGTATGAAAAACTGCAAAATTTGTTACACGGCAAATATGATGAAAGTTGTTTCATATCAATATCTGTGTCAAAATTAATTTCTTTTTTCCATTATGAATGGGATACGCTGTTAGAATTTCGATCACGACGTGCTTTCGTGTGGCAGCAGGTATACATGTGTACGGGTTATTGTATTTTATTTTTCAAGATGGAAAGAGAAGTTGTAATAAAAAAATTAAAGCCACTAAACGTTAGAGTACGATTTTTTTTATGGAGCAGTTACAATTTTTTCTCGCTAAAAGCTCTCTACAAATGATATTCGCGAACGCGTAAAGATTTTCATTCGTTTCAGTTTTCACCTTAATTCCTTCGAAAAGGAAGTGAAAAAACTTCGACGTCAAAGTGAATTTTATCAAACAAATACAAGATGTACTCGATACGCTTTACAAACGATCAAAAATATACGTTGCAAAGTAGAGAAGCATTAATTTTGGAAAAAAAAAAATTATCATTCACTTATCTTTCACCGTAATAGAATTGTTTTTTTTTTGTGTTTTGCATTTCCTTTTTATTCTGTAGAGCGCGGTAGTTTTCCCTGGTTTTATTGAACGTTTAGTTTGAGTATTTTGTTATCGTCCTCGTGTTTTATATCTGCAGCGTATAATTGATGAATGATGAAAAATATGAATAATAATAATGATGAGGATATAAAAATAGTAGGAATATTGACGGTTATACGACAGAACTAAAATATTTTATATTGTGTCAAAATAACGTTATTACGTAATATACGTGAAGGAACCCAAATAGTTGCAGAGTTTGATAAATATAAACGAAAGATCGTTGTCTATTTTTAAACTGGAACAAGCGGCAACTCTACTATTTTCATTCAACCTGCTTTTAATAGAAGCTTCTGATAATAGTTCTGAATCAGCTGCTGCCACAAAACATTTTGAGTGCAGCCATGAGGCGACGAATAGGTATCGATATCTACTTCGTCTCGACGTTCTTCGTAATTGACGAGTAAATAGATAATCCATCGATCTAATACGACACCGTTTACCAAAGAACAAAAATCTCCACTCTCCGCTGATTCTATTGTCCAATATTAGTCGTAGACCATTAATTGATTCAATATTGGCCACGATTCTTAGCACGGAATTTGTTCAACGGGAAAATATTGACGATGACTTCTGAATAATATTCAGAATATTCTCGTCTAGTTTTCGACCAAAAATTAATATTCGTAACGTGACAAGCGTAGTTGCAATTTTCGATCTTTCTAGGCGTCTTCGATGGCACGTTAAAAGTGGAAACAAAAGAGATAGTTGTTGAAATATAGATCGTGACTTTTTTCAATTTTCTATTCAGATTTGGTCCAATATGGAAATCGCGCTTATTTCTAATGCACATCACGTACAGGGCGAGGATTAATTAAAAAAAAGGAGTGTAAAAACGGTATAATATTGGAGTACCATGTAGTATTCGTGTACCATGTAAGTAGCACGAGTTTATCGCTGAATTCATCTGTTTCGTTCTTTTTCCTTTTATCTCTGCATGTAAGAGTTTTCATTCGTTTCCTTTTGGATATAGCAAAAGATCTTGAGAAAGACCTCAGAAAGTGCTTTCAGGATCGCATCAGGACCTTCTCTCTCTCATGCTCCATTGCCCAGCTCTGCTTTACTCCTTCCCATATCCACATACATTCATAAAACGGTATACCTATAGCATTATACCTATAGAGTTATAAGATTCGTTGCTCAGCATGCTACCCATCCTGAAACCGAGGGGGAAAAAGTGGGGAACAGGAGAAACTTTAGAAGCTTTTGCGGAAACTAGCGTGACTTCTTGCGAAAAGTTTACTAATATTTGTCCTCCTCATCTCACCACTTGTTCACAAAGTGGCATGTCGTTCCCCTCACACCAGCCATAGCCATAGCTACTGATGTCAGTCTCGAGATACGTGCTTCACTTCAGTCTACATCATCAACAAGCAGCTGCCTATCCTAAGGTTAGACTCGGGTCAGATTCTAACCTTAGGTTAAAGTCCAGTTAGATTTAAATTAGAATCCTGATCTCAGGTTGGACTCAGGTCAGAATTAAACTTCGCCAAAGTATAGCTGTCAAGAATAATTCAACCTCATTTCATACCGACCTGACCTGACTCAAACTGATATCGATACCCTATGATGTCTAGAACTAACGTAGTCTTTTTTGCGTTGTTTTAGCAACGAAAACCTGACTTCAATTTTTTCTACGTCGTTTGGAAATTATAACGTTGATATATGTGAGAAATATACATATCATGTATCTCGGGTACAAAAAAGATGCGAGTGGTTTATGTTTCCCGTATGCCTAGTTTGCAAAAGGGTTTTATCACTGCAGCGAGGGTTGAGAACAAAACCTGATCTAACGAATGGTCGTTAACAAGAAAAGCGGCGACCGACAATGAGCTTGAAGAGGGAAACAAAAAATTGTAGTAATTCGAATCAGAGGTTACAATTTTTTCTACCTCTTTTTTCGTTACGTATTTCAGCTCGGTATCAACTAATCGCTATTGCGACTCTCCATATTATGGTTTATGAGTAACGTTGTTGGATTTAAAATTTTTTAGATACTTACTTGCAAGCTTACTAGTGCGAAAAACGTCAAATTCACGAATGTCTTAGAAAAAAAAACAACCCAGAATCTATAATCGTGAAATATGAATAGATCAACTGCTGTATTAAATTATATCTGATTTAATTCTGTTGGATTTTTATAACTGGAATCGATTAACCTTGCTTTCAGTTTTTTTTTTCTCGATCAGTGAATATTTGAAAGTAGTTGTTAAAAAGTGATATAAGGTATATACGCCAAACCATTTGGCAAACATCTGAAAATTTTCAAACGATATATTTTATGCTAATTCGTATGAAATCATTGATTAGTATAACGAGTTTCATATGCACATGGTCGAGTATAAACGAGAATCTAGACTTCGGATCTGCGGAATCAGCTTGTTGCGAAACGACGAGAAAAAAAAGAAACTTGTATCGAGATGAATGCCTGAAATCGCAGCTATACATATCATACCTTTTTTCTAGCATTATCGGATGTCGTTTCTCAAAAACCGCCAAGTCATTGGTACATCGGGATAGATGTTGTCATACTCGGAATACAGAAATTCAGTCCTCCGCTACACGATGATACGGACTGTAAAAGAAAAAAGTAAGAAGAATAAAAATAAAAGATATTGGAAGCTTTCCAAAGTCAGAGAAAGAAAACGGTACATTAGTGATACTCTGAAATCTACAATTTGCATCGATTTATAACACGACGATTGATTCATTCGACGTCATATTAGTTGTAATCTGATAATTGCAACACGAAAAACTGTAAGAAAAATCACGTACAAAAAGAACAGTTGTTCAGTAATACATCAGTTCAATGAAATCGCTTTGAAAATCAAACTCAAATAAAAACCTGCTACTGACCAATTGTTTTTAGATAATTACAAAAAATTTTCGTTTCTCCTGTTCTTTTTTTCTCTGATTTTTGCTTCCGCTCTGAGCTGACGCGGCGTACTATACTTACTATACTTACGCCTACGAGTTATTTTTTATGATTTCTTCCTTTTCTTCAGTTTCCAACTGTGATTTTGAGATGAGAACACATTCGACGTCAGCTGTTTTCACTCCCCGTCACTTAACTGTCAGGTTTGCTCTTTTTCCTTTTTTTCCCCTCTTTCCGTATATCGGAAAGAGTCGCGTCGTCGTCGCTTGCCCAAACGTCTTTCGAATCCACCGCGCGCCTTCGTGTGATGCTAAATTTATCAAATCCACCACCACAACTAACCAACGCTATACTATTACAAGGTGACGAGAGAGTCACGTCGTCAAAATTTTCTATCTAACACGACAGATTCTAAGTTAATATTTAACGCCAAAGTGGTATCTCTCTATTATAACGTACCTAGTCGTTTACTAGCTGCGCGATCAATTTCGATTTTCACAATGCACACTTCGAGTTTCTTCTTCTTTTTTTTGTTGTCTAGTCGTTTTTTCACTCCGTACGTGAATCGAACCAGCTGATTTCTCGTGAAAAAGAAAGAACTCTAAACCACGATCTAGTGTACATATTTATCCCGAAGGACGTCATAACTATTTTCTCCAGGGGGAAAAAATACAATAATTTAATAGATGAAAACCAAAAAAAAAAACTAGCTGGAATTATCTCTCGATCGTGACAAATGATCGTATTATGTGAATAGGGGAGAATAAAAAAAAAAAGACGAAGTTTGTTCTTATCTTGAGCGGGTCATTTATACTGCGGATAAATTTTTCTTTGTCTTCATCTTTTTTTTTGTTGATTGTTCGTTTCCCTGTTTTGTGGAGTCTTACTTATATTCTCTCTTTTCTCATACGGATAGAAAAAGAAGGAGAGTAAACGAAAATCTTGCGAAGATATGGAAAGACGGTGGATGAAGTAAAAAAGAAAAAATGAATGAAAAAAAAATTTGAAAAAGCTAGAAATCTTAGCTTTTTCACTTTCTGACTATATTTTTTCTTCTTCTCTTCTTTCTTTTTTTTTTTTGTTATTTTTCCCTTCATTTTTACTCGAGCACACGCGTGTCGGTCTTTTGGTGGTGGATGGCTAGGCTTATTCTTTTATAGCTATAAGGTAGTAAGGTAACTGTATAGGTATGCGAAGAAACTCCTGACTGTCGTCTTCGAGAAGTTATCGGTACTAAGAGACAGCCAATCGGTGGGGGTCTCAGCTTGCTAGGTTGGATCGTAGCCAATCTTTAGCGGATACCGAGGAGCGAAGAAGAAAAAGAAAAGAAAAATAAAAAGAAAAGAGAAAAATAAAAGTAGGAAGAAGCAAAAAAGGGAAAAAATAGAGGAACAAACGAGAGTCGCGAGGATCGGCAGAGAGATGGAATAAGTGGTGTCGGAATTTCCTCTTCTATCGGTATATGCAAGGTATGTAATACATATCTAATAAAATTTATATGCTCAATACCATATTCTAATATTGGTAGAAAAAAAAAAGAAAAAAATTACCCTCAGATAACTATCGTTGAAAAAAACTCCTTCGTACTATTCTAATATACTATCGATATCTACAGGGTTTAAACGTTTGACCTTGTCAGAAATAAATTTCTTATACCCCAATATCAACTATGTAGATATTATCACATTATTTCATTTTTCTTCAATTCTTTTTCTTCATTTCTAGATCATCAATTAAGACAATTATTTGACGTAATTATACGTTATCGTTCATCGTTGTTATCATTATCATCAATTATGGTCTCATCACCGGTATCGCGATCTACTCTAAAACGTCTCATTACTACGAACATTTTGAATGGAGCTTCAGTTCTTCATGAATGCAATTCAATTTCTTTGTTTTAGTTTTTATTTTCCTTGATCTACAATTTTGTTATCAGTATTTTAATCATTTTGAAAAAAAAGTTGTACAGAACTCTCTGGGCTCCCCTCGGCTCAAAGGAAAAACCGTGCGCACATTTGATTTTTTCGAAAAGATATTCGATGATAATTCATTTGTTTCGACCGCTCTTTTCATCGTATTACGCAGGAACGTAACGCACGTATTTATTTCAAATGTTTAAATAAAAAGTCCACTTCTAAGAAAAAACAAAACGAGGAAAAAAAAAAAAATTACACTTCGATGTGAAATAGCTATTACAAGTACACATCAATACACAAATTCAAATCCTTAGATACACACATTCGCTTTTTACAGTTGTGCATACTTACATAGTTTTTGGAATATCTTCGCATTTTATGGATCGCCTATTTTTATAGACATTTCATTATCCAACGATTTTTACGAATCATTAATCTTAGATGTTTCGATAAAAGAAAAAAAAACAGAACTGAAGAAAAAATAATCGTAGTTAATTAGTTTCTTCTCTCGTAGAATTTTCATTTTTACAGGGAACCGATGTGACAAGAAATATAGAGGAGAAAAAATGGAAATTTGATTTTAGAAAACTGACCGCTTTTTTTTCGCAGAAACCGACACTACTGAGATTTCGATATGGAAACGATTGGAGCGAACTTGACCTGGATAATAATTAATAACAATCGAATAATCATGTATGTTGTCGCGTGTATAACGCATTACCCATATACACATGACCGCTAATTCTTGGGATGAATAATTTCGCTTGGCAAAGTTAATCCGTAGTGACGTTTTTATGCCAGGAAAAATATTTATACTCCTCTACTGTGCTACTTAATAATGTGGCGCGGGCGCGTTCACGTATTATATATCTGAGAAACGTTGAAAGAAGTGGTGGCGCGGAAATCGCTTTGCTTTTAGTCAAGTTTTGGATAAAAAATATAGCAAGAATTATTAAGACTTGTAAATTTGGCGAATTTTGCGACGCGGAACGATCAAATACATGTATTGGTAACGGGTATTGTACGGCGGTTATGGCGAGGCAATATTGCGATAAAACGAATTTTGAATGCAAAATTATTTTACAAAGCTCTTTCGAATATGCGGCAAAATTGGTTCCGGAAACCGCAACGTTTTACTGAAAGACGAAGGGTCGTGGAAGTCTATGAAACGCAAGGGTACCGAACAAATCACAATTGGCGCGAAATTTGTGTATGAAAAATTCCGGATGATATAAATGTCAGTTCTCAAATATTCTGAGCACGATCTTGAAACGTTGTATTATTCCGGTGAGGAAACCAAAAGTTTTCAACAATTCTACGGGTGAATGGATATGAAATTTAATTTTCAGTAGTACATATGCACGCTTTTATAGCAGCTATTATTATACGATATGATACATTGGTTACGAATTTAAATTGCACACGAGTATATTAACTCTAACTTTTGTTCAATCCCCCATGATTACGTAAAAAAATTTCCATTTCATCCGACAACTTTCACTCGGTCCAATATTTGTTCAAATCATAGCATCTGATATTTAGTACGACATCCTCGAGATGTAGCCGAGTTCGTTATATCCCAAGCAATAATGAAATTCATTCGAACGTTTCCATCCAATCTTTGATGAGAAAATATCGTCCAATTATTGGTACATTTATTGTACCTTCCAGTAATTTGTTTTTTACATTCCTGACTCGTTAATAAAAAAAAGCTGGGCAGTATTGGCTCGTTACAATCTTTGAAGCGAAGCGACACCAACTAATTATGGTCGAATACTGATCGTTGAGCAGCCCACGAGTCATAGACTATTAATTGTAATTAGTAAATATCCACGTTGATTCTATGGAATTTTCTCCTCCCTTTTCAGTCGTCAAAGGACAACGGAATATAAAACAGATTCAATCCTATAATCAATTGATGTTGCTATCAGCGTTTAACTTCCAATTTCGCAATGCTGAAGTTATTTGCACGAAGTTAATTGCTTTCAGTGATTCAATCCAAAATTTAAATTGCCGGTGTAACGACAGATACCAGATCGAAATTTGCCAAGTCTCCTGTACAAATACATTCCGTTTGGCATTATTCCGTCCATAGTAATCTTCATCCCACGGGATGAACAGAAAAAAAGAAAATTGCAGGACCTCGAAGCCATCCATTGTTTTAATTTCCATATCGTCACGTGGTTTCAGGTTTACCAATTTTCAGGGAATTGCCTGAATATTATAGCGTGAAATTGTGATAATTTTTTGATGACTAAGCGATCGTACACGACGCCGTCAAAGTGTCAAAAAGTTGTCAAGCTGGGAATAAAGCGCACAAAACTCATGTATTACTTAAACAAACTAATGTGCTCTCTGCACAACATTCACCTGCTGATTATGCGTAGGTATTATACACCCTAATTCCCTTATCTGTCTTGTTAACCACGATTATGCTTATATTTCACCCGCTATACTGAAAACATGACACATACCTGTATGCATCCACACGTAACACGTCTTATTATTACACGCGAACCGCAAAACGTGCCCAAAACCCTTTGGGACTCGTCTAGTATGAGATATACGAGCTAGAAAACCCTCGCGTCCCTTTTTTCACTTTCTCTTCCTTATCGCCACCATGAATATTCATGAACAAATGAATTAGATTCGAATTCCAAAAACACCATATCAAGTGCGAACCTTATTTTCCAACGCGTTCGCATTTTTTCTTTCGTCTAGAATCTTTTTTAACTTTTTTTTTTGTTCCTTACGGACGAAAAATTAATCGCTCTGGAAAGTTATGAAAAACAAATTTTCGAATCTATATTTATACATCGCGGTATATAAATCAAGTTGCCAATGACAGACTAGAAAAACAAAATACAATTCTTAGATGTTTGAACAAAATTTTTGGTGATAGTAGTTTTTTTCTTTTTCGTTTTTTTTTTCTTCATATTCAACACACTCGCGTTTGCCACCTGTGACCATTTGTTTCGACAATATTTGCACACCCGTACACCGTGTGCGCGATATGCCGACCTAAATTTATGCGAATCTCTTAGGTGAGAGTTACGTATAGCTGTATTATGTTATAATTACTATACTAAATGAAATTTGCAAGTATTTCTGTAGAATTTATAACCAGAATAACGAAATGATTGTGAGTTAAATTTAAAACAACCTCTTCAGACATAGAGTAAGGAGAAAAAAGACGAATTTGAAATTCTCAAAATTCGACGCGATCGTCTCTTATATTATTTTTAATCCATGTGAATTTGAGGTGAAAAATGGAAGGTGATAAATCGGTTCAGATTCGGCGGGAAATTCGAAGGGTCATATCTTCTCGATGGGAAAAAATCTTGGAAAAATAGAAAAGAAAAACAGAAGATCTAAAGACGAAGAAATGCTGTCGGGATTTCTCGGAGACGTGTGTGAGATCGTGGTGGTCACCATATACTTAGAATGCAGAAACTTGGATACGTGTAGAAATGAAGGAACGAGCTGAGCCACACGATGAATTCTTTTGAATCGAAACGTGCGCAGGCGCGTAATTTCGTTGGTTCATTCAAGTGAGGTTCGCGGTTTCCGCGACTCCGACTATCATCAGTGCGTCGTCAAACTGACGCGCGCCAGGGTTATTACACCAGTTCGTGATTTTTCAAATATCTCTATAGTTCAGAAACAAACGCGCTAGATTATGAAAGTCCCGCCGGTGGTCGACTTCTGATTCGAAAATTATTTCGCCATTTGCTCAGTTGCGCAAAAATTACCAGTGCAAAGTTATTTGAAATTGCAAAAAAAAAAAAAGAAGGAAATTATTGTCCTTTTTTGCAATTTTTTTCCAACATCGTCAACTGTGGCGAATTACAATTATTATTTTAACAATAAAATAATTAGATCACGGAGTAAATCCGAGTGCCGAATGTTTTAAACTATAAGAGTATTAAAAAAACAAAATAAGATAAGAAATAATTAAACGATTTCAAGTTCTAGTTTTCGAAACAAGTTCGCAGGCCTGTTTTTTGGAATTTGGCTTACATATAGTGCGCCGATTTTTAGTTTTGGTTTTTTTTTTTTTAGTTTTATCTCAAAGTGCAATTTTGATTGAATTTTTTACACGGGTGAAAAACAAAATGTGGTAAGTTTGAAAAAAATAATAATGATATCG
Organism: Athalia cordata; assembly: GCA_963932425.1. Lineage (NCBI taxonomy): Eukaryota > Metazoa > Arthropoda > Insecta > Hymenoptera > Athaliidae > Athalia > Athalia cordata. The sequence continues at coordinate 27,193,030 of OZ010626.1, read as the reverse complement.
ATCGTGAGCGTTTTCAGTGAATTTATGTTCCTGTTGTTTGGTTTTTTTTCAAAGTGTTTATCTCGTAAACTAAATTTGGAATGGATATTTTGAGTACCGAAGAATTGTCAATTTCTTTCTTGTTTCAACACTTGTTCCAACTATACATCGGCATGGAGTTATGAATTTTTGAATTGCGGCGAACACGAATTTGCCGCGAAAAATTCCGTGTTCAAAATAAAGGACGCCAAAAGTTGTGTTGGTAAACCAAATTACTGTAAAATTGGTCAAAAGTTCGATCCTGTGTAAAAATAAAAAATCCATAGACATACAAATGTTGCCAACTTTTGCGTATCACGCGTGCAAACCGTGCGAATTGCAACTGGGGCAGAAAATTTTTGCGAAATGGTTCGAATTAAATGTCCAGCGTAATACCTTGTTAGATAAAACTGTTGATACGTCCTGCAGTTAGAGCGAGATGATTAATTTTCTCACCAACTGCAGTTTGCATAAATAAAATTGCATGACTAGATGATAAAAATGCATTACAAGAGAATTAACGGAGTGTACAAAAAAAAAATAGAAGAAATTTGTAATTCATACCGGTCGAATAATCCTGTTCGAAAAACGGAAACTTTTTGCGACTCGTATAATTTCGAATGTAAACATTCAGATGTTATTCCCGTGTGACCAATGCGTGGGAGTTTTGGCTTCGAGTCAATAATTTTTGAAATTGATTACAATTATCGTAAAGTGATTTGATCAAATTTTTAAAGTTCAAGTCGTGTTTCAACTTCGGTATAGGCGATATTATACAATTGATAGATGAAATGTGAATGAACGATCGTCAATTGTGAATTATTATTCATCGATCGATTTACAAATCGTTATTGTATGACGAATTGATTTCATTTACATCGTTAGTCACGTAGTAAACATTGCTGTACCAAGGGTCGTGTATAAAATAAACTGTACGATCGTTCGTTTGTAAAAATGAAATTTGCAATTTGTTGAGACCGATTTTGGTGATGTCAGTTATCAATAATAATTTCAAATTGATTTATATCTACGTCATCAAAGGGGTCAAATCGTGTTAATATAATGCAGTGCTAATTTCGTCGTCGCGCTAATGGCGTTGTGGCTCTACTCGTGTATTAAATTCCTTCCAACTAAATTCTCCAATTTAGAATTGACTCGCAATTATTTTTCATTTCTCTTCCCCCTCGAAGAATTATAGTTGGAAATTCTACATCTATAGAATCTATGAAAATTGAATCTATGATAAAATTTTGATCGATTAATTGCTATACGTCCGTACTATAAGTTTTAACTGTACGCAGAACAGAGCGAATTGTTAATTTGAGTACGAGTTAATTGAGGTGAGTTAACTCTGCATTCAATTTTCTAGTTTCTCACCCCCGGATTACGCGTAGAATGATCATCCATATTGGCGTGAAAGCTTTCAATTTAAACAAACTCGCTGAAAATGTACAATCAATATCCAATTGCCAACTAACCTGTTGCAACTGTTTGAAAATTCGAAAACAATTCTTGTGATATCGAAGGAAGGTTCACGTGACCGGGACTCATTTTCAACATCTCGTACAACCGCACATAATTAACTGAACCGGAGACTTGAAATTTAGAACAATTCATTCTTATTATTTTACCTGAAACTTTTTCTTGTTTTATAAAAATTCAAAGTTCCTTTTAACATTTTTCAATATTATCATAACATTAGTTGAAACTTGGTCATCAGAATCCGTATTCAAATTTCATCGACTCATCTCGTTTTTGTTTCCGAAACGTGAATTTATTTTCAACGGTATTAATTACTCGACCGTTTTTTGTAGGATTCATTTAGATCCCGTTTGGCGCGAATGAATTACGAATATACCCACAGTATTATACTCCGGCGTGGTGTTATATTAAACCGTATTGAATACATAATTCACTCGGAACACAATTCGTCGGAACGTATTAATAGTTGAACGTTGATAATTGTTTCATTTAGCGCCCCAGATGCAGCAGCCAGACACGGTAGTATAGGTTACAGATATGATGGGTATCTAGCACGAATAACTCTCGTGCTCTCGTAACTCACATACCTAAATTACTGCGTGATTTCTAATCGTCAATTCCACACCACACTCGATGTTATTTAAATGTTTCGTGTAATTATCGTATTTGAAAAAAAAAAAACTATTTGCAGTACGAAACGTACGAATCAATATTTACGTAAAAACTATAAATACACGTTAATTTCATATCCACACAAACAACACGTAGGATTTTCACTCTCGGCACAAAGTCACGTGGTTCTTTCGTTTTTCGAAGAGAAATGAAGAAAAAACAAGATTCTTTCCAATGAATTTCGACACATCCCGCCATTATACTCGTGGCATAACACCTATTTCTGAAAACTAATTTTTTCCGTAGCATTTTGACGATCGAAAACAAATTCGTACGATAATACGTCTGATTTATTTGTTTGCATAATTTGTGCTTCAGAGTCGTCTGCAAACTACGAAGGCTTAGTCATCTTATTTCACACGGTATTGGCGGCGGAGGAGTCGGAGGAGGGGAAGAGAAGACGTCTAAAACTTCTTAGGTGATAATGAAGTTTTCATACTTTCATTCGAGCCGGTAAGGCCAGCACGCCCTAAAAATGCCAAACAGACATTATCGTCATCATCATTTCGAAACAACGGAAGTGATACACTGGCAGCTGAGAAGTATTTGTTACTACTCGGCTATGGTGATCAAGTGAATGCCATCTATAAATTACAAAGAGAAAAGGAAGAAAAAAAAATCTAGAAAGAAAGAAAGAAAAAGTACGGATAAATCATAAACCTATACATATATACGCCGTTACGGTTCTTTTGATTTTTCCCGTTTTTTGTTTCCGTTAGTTTTTTTTTTTAATTAATTTATTATTATTGTTGTCAAATTTTCCTTCACCCTCCCCCTCGCCCTTCAATTGTTAATTTGTTATACGCCAAAGTTTGCGTAGAATTATAAATACCTATATGGAGAATTACGATTGAATGAAGAAATCTGCAAATGAGATTGGAAATTTATTTTGCGGATGGAACGTAATATTTGTGAAATGCAAAAAATAAATATTTACAAGTGTAACAATTAAATAATATACACGTATAAAAACGATTGTGTAAAGATTTAAATAGAAATTGATAAAAGTGAATTGAAAAGAAAAAATCTTGAATTAAAAAAGAAAAAAATTGTGCTACGAATAGTGATTACAATAACGAAAAAAAGGCTGATTCGATTAATTTTGAAAAAAAATCAAAAAAACAAAAGAAATAAATTAATTAAAAAATTTTTAGAAAGAGAGAAAAAATTTTACATAAATAATAGTCCAATTTTTAACGCGATATTAAATATAAATTATAACTATATAAACCGTGGTGTCTATATTATAATATAATAATCGTATTTTATTATAACTGGAAATATAAAAAAATCTGTGCAACTTTTAGTCCCAAAATAATAATAATAAGGAAAAAAGTGACTGCAAATATTTGTTAAAACTCAAAATGCTTACGACCATGTCTTCAACCTTACTGGAATTCAATTCTTCATATTATTCGACTACAGTTACGGGGTCAACTTTGTCCGAAGGATTTTCAGGTGATTAATTAGATTTAAAAACTTCTGATAAAAAACTTAAATTTCTGATTTAAAAAAAAATTTCTCTTGTTTTTTCTCTCGGTTTCAGCTTTGGGACCCGATTCTCAAAATGCTACCGCAACGCCCTATATGCTTCCGGCTTACATTCGTACCACCTCTATGGTGGTTTGTATCCTGGTTATGGTGTTGGGGGTCGTTGGAAACCTTATGGTAAGTTTTAATGCACACGCACACGCGCAGACCACCACCACGCATATAATTATTTTATATCGCAGTAGCTTTTGCGTATTTAACTAATGGTAGGTACATAAAAGTCAAAAAGGTTATTTCTATGCGAACTGTATGATATACATAATAACCCGTAAGCTGACGATGATCGTCATTATCATCGTCATCGTCATGATACGTACTTGTTGAATAAATTAACGCTTTCATACCTGAAGCAAGGTCGTAATTAGCCGGGGCTAAAGGTTAAAACGCGTCCCTCGAATATTACCGTTAGGGGGTTAAAAAAAAAAAAAAAGAAACAAAAAGAAATCTTTTTGCGCTAACAAGATTTTTATACATCCCACTATTTCTCTTGTTTTTGTCCTTCTAATTAACGTAAGTAACGCGATTATTATAATTCTTCTCTTTTCGTTTCTAGTCTTGTTCAAATAAAACTAAAGTTGAAAATCTGCACAAAATCTTTGCGAATATTTTTCTGACTTCTATTTTTTACGCCATACAGACCCGAAATCGTATCATAGGTACGAGAATTCTCTCTAATTAATTGATCATTAGTTGAAAACGCGATCTTCATTACTTTTTCTCTCTCATTTTCATCGCGTTTGATTGAACTCTCTACTCTATAATGTGTGAAATTGACAATCAGTTTCGAACTGCATTAAATTCTGTATTGGAGAGAAAAAAAAAAGAATAAAGAAAACTATGATAATGGAAAGGAAAATAACGGAAAATCACCCAACGTACAGTAGTGAAGCATATAAAGAAAAAGAAAAATCGCAGGAATTCCAAATCAGTTTTAAGGCCACGTTTCAGAAATTGAAATTCGGATTTTACTCGTCGACTCTCCTTTGCACTTCACACCTTTGCTTTGTGCTGTTTGCTTTTGTTCCGTAGACAATGTAGAGAGTAGCTTCCTCGTCTTCGCGGATCATTTAACCGCCATTTTCTTCCTATTCTGTACTTACTTATTATACACTTCACCAAGAATTCTTCAGACAATCGAATCTTCTTTTCATACACAAAGAAAATCACCGTTCCGTCATACGATCCTATTATACGTGTCCCGTAATTCATGTATAATATAATTAAATACTAATTTTCTATTTTAACGATTTTTCCGGAAATTCATATCATTAAAAACGCGAATTTCAATGCCTTATTTTGTTTTCTGCATGGAAATCTTGACGCGATTACTACGATGATTCTAAAACAGTGCATATTTCTAAGAGATAACGAAAAAGAATTCTATCCACAGTGTCAATTTTCGTATATTTATGGTACCTTCAAAACACATACACTGGATATATATAACCGGAGGGCGTTAACCGTTATAACTGGTTGTATTTTTATTTTTATCTTATCGAAAAATTTATTATCTACTAAATGAGGTGATTGTAATATTATTAAAAAAATACAAAAAAAATTGATCCACAGTAGTCGGTCTTATATAAAAAGTTATTATATGTACATACATCGTATATATTGTTTAAAAAAAAGATATATGCCTCCATCACATATTAAAGTAATTCTGAAATACAGGAACGAAAAATCGGTGATGATATTTTTATACAGTAGAAAAGGGACAAAAAAAGAAATGGCGCTACCAAAAACAATAAGGAAAGTGGAATGATGTTCGCGGAAACTCGGTTTTTAGGATATCCAATTTACACATTGGGTGACTGTATCGATGTTGTTTTGAAAATTTATCGTACACATTTAGAAAGAAAAGGGGATGTCGTACGTAAGACTAACCCGTATTTATGACCGTCTCATCTGAAATCATCGAAAGTTTTGTAGCGAAGTTGCCGCGAGTCGCGCGCTGAAACCGGCGCCATCAAAACTAGGATAATGAGACGGATAAACCATAAACTACTTCCACGATCCCCGAACAAGATACGAAATAAAATGTATAAATGTATACCGACAAATTCGAGTAGAATAATCTTTCAAGTTTTTCCTTTCTCATATGTTAATATTCGATCGCAAAAAACAAATTTGGATCCGAATGCCAATTTCTCAATCAATTACGCACGGTCACGTGATACTCGTATACGAATCATTGGCAATTAATTTAAATAATTTCGTAACAAGGTCATCCAAATTTTCGCAATTTAGACGGATTATGATATTCGAGTAGATTTTTTTTCACGCTCGTCCCTCGCCCCGCCCACGTTGATAAAGTAATTTGTCAGGCGATTTGTCTTCTTTTTTTTTTCTGCCTCTTGATTGTGAGAATCTGATAATTTCGATGACTTTCGTTAGCGACGTGATGATCCCTACTCTCGTGGTTCGCACTTTCTCCAACGTGTTCGTAATGTAACGGCTATATGGTGACGTCCCTGTAGAAGCTAAACCTAACGACGACTCTGCTGCGCCTTAGGTTCTCTTTGAGGTTGAGGTTCGGTGACATGGGGTAATATATTTCCCCCACAAATCAGAGCGTCGTGACAGTGAGTCCGACTATATCTAAGCGAAGAGGTTTCTAGACGCCTCATATCTCTGCAACTATACTAGATCTTATTGTTAGGCTACTCTACGGTCATGTTGGAAAAGATGACAAATATCAAGTTATTAGAACTTAGAAATTTGAATAATACTACACGTTATTTCGTTGCTGGGAAAAAAATTCCCATGGCGGAACGCCTCTTTGTGAAAACTAAAAAAATCTTTTTAGAAAACTTTCGACTTATTTTTTGTAAACCCATACATCTGTATTTCGGTATTTCCCAATCACTTCAAAATCTCGTTGATCGATCATTCTTTATTTTTATCTTAATTTTCGTTTCAGGTCCCCCTGGTTGTTTTACGGGGCAAGGACATGAGGAACAGCACAAACATATTTTTGGTTAACCTGAGCGTTGCCGACCTCTGCGTTCTTCTAGTTTGTGCACCGACTGTTCTGGTCGAGGTAAATTCAAGACCGGAAATTTGGGCGCTCGGTGAACACATGTGTAAGTCTAAAGCACGTTATATTAATTAATCTTTAAAACGGCTTCTTTTTCCCATAATCCACCGGAATAATTACCGATGTTTTCTACAAATTCTTATTTCTCACATTCTATGTAAAATAAAGAATAATTTTTGACTGCAAAACCTTCGGATCCTCGCAAGAAAAAAGTAACCCGAAAATATTTCTGATGCATCGATGATATAAATTTATTTATCTATAAATATAATACAAATATAATGTGTAGTATAATTTCTGATCGTACGTATGGAATCCTCCGCGGTCAGAGACTTTTAAATTGCGTGCGCACAGGTGCAACGGTAGTAGAATATTTGCGACAGCTGTTCTAGGCAGCGACGTTGGAAAACGCAAAGAGAATACGTATATGTATAGAGAGCATCGGCTGAATTATTGGAAAATAAAAAGAAAACTCAAAACTTCGTCGAAAAAGTTATACCCTGCACGGATTTAGTTTCTCTCCTCCTTTTAACTTCGCTCCGTTCAGCATAGATAACTATACGTAAGTTATATACGCGGCTGCACATGTACAAGTGGCACGTCAGCGGATTTTCGCCAGATGCATTTCCATACACGCAGGGTCAATTTTCTTTTCTTTTTTCCTTTCAATTTTTGATTAACAAATTTTTCTGCCTCTCGTATTTTTCAGATTCCAGATATACTCCACTTTATTATTATCGATTTCTCTAGAATTTTTTTTCCCTTTCTCATGAGAATAATGTATATTTTGAATTATAAATGTTCAAATGACTTTTATTATCTATAAACTTGTCAAAATTTTGAAAGAATTCATTTTTCGTGCTCGTCATTATTTTGCGATAAATTTTATGACGAATTCATTTTTTTCACTAAGAAGTTTTCGCTTATTTTTCTTGGCATTTGATTTGAATATTCGGAGCATGAAAAAAAAAAAATTCTATTTTTAAGAAGGTCGGATATTCGTATATGAAAAAACGTTCGCGTGTGAAAAAAGAAAAGAAACTATCGGTATTCAAGAAATGTTATAATATGGTAAGACCTGAAAAAGTTTCAACTATGACGTCGAACTGACCTGGAATGCCCCGTATACCATTCGAGTTGCACGTAGTACGTATACTTCGTTGTTAGTCACGATCGCTTGCAGCTGCAGTATTTGTAAATCTATATCTATACGTATATCGTTTCTACCGTGCAGATTCAGATCGTATCTCATATAAATTCATCTTACAGGCGCGATGCGCGCGGTTACAATTATTCCGACCGCATCCAACGACCTCCACCTCTAAAGTAGCTATACTATATTGCTAGGTATAGTTTGCTTTACAAATTAGAAAAATTTTACTACGTTTAATGGGATTTTTATTTTTTATTTTAATTGCTTTTCCGGATATCCTTGATATTTAATTCTCAATTCTCTTTAATTACACTCGATCAAAATTCTTCTGGACGAATCTCAAGATGGAACAAAAAATTCAATGTCGTCTGTTTCCTAAACAATATCCTATATGATATCCCGACAAATCGATATATTCCGAAAGAATAATCGAATAAAGAAAAATTGTTGCGACGAAACCATTTTCCTTTATGAAGAAAAAGAAGAAAAAAACAGTTCGAACTAACAGAAATTCTTGAAGATAAAAATAAAAAAAAAAGAAGCAAAGAAATGTTCCACTATTTTGAGTATATCATCGTCATATATAAGTGATCGCCGGGTTATTATCATCGTCTATCTGAGCATCGTACCGGAAACGGTGTATTCCAACCCCTGGAAGAAAAAAGAAATGGCAAAAAAAAAAAAGGATGAAAAAATTCACACATAAAAATATACAGTAAATGTCTCTAGATTTCTCGGGTATTATATAAGATGTTCATGTTCAGTCATATATAATAATATTTACCATCCTGCAGTGGAGTTTCTGTCCTCTGGTTATGCGCGCGACAGGGTTGGCTGAGTTGGGTTGAGGTGGTTAGGGTTAGGGTTATAGGAGGGTCTGAGTTTGTAGGAAGGAAGGAGGAGGAAGGAGGGTTTAGTGTCTGGGTTTTATGAGGTGAGAACTACGTTAGGTTTGCTCCCTATCAGTGCGTGATCACAATTTTCTTTCTACCCTTCCCATCGACGTCAACCTCCTCGTTCATATATGCGATCACGTGTCACTCCTCATGCAACGAACGCGTGAACGCGTGTGGCGCATCATATCTCTCAACATTAACAATCGCTCGTTTCAACCCAAACTCAAAACTAGTTTTCCGCCCTCTTTCGCCCTACTTTTTCTCCCTTCCGCGGACCCTTATTTCACGTCGAAACGTTTGCCAAAAGAAAAAGAGAAGATGAAAGAAAAAAATATCTCCGTCTTCCGAAATAGGGTTGCGAATATCGACACATCTTACGTTTGATCAGGTGTTTATTTTTTCTAGTGAGAGAATTTTTTTGTTTTTGGAAATTAAAAAATCTATGTGAGAAGTATCTGAGGAAACATTCATCCCTATAAGAATGAAAAATTGTAACATAAGGTTGTAATTTGGAGAAAAAGTGCACGGATGCGATTTTTTGGTGTTCATTTGGTTTTTCAGTTTCAGACAAAATCAAAATCGAGTAATTTTGAAAATTCACCTGTGTGAAATCTGAAGTGAGGCTCGTGTTACATGTAACGTAGATATAAGGTCTAATGGCGGCGATTAGAGTTGTGAGTTGAACTCTCGCGTGGAACGGAAATGAACTTAACGAGAAGCAATGTAAGGAAGGAATGAGACATTGCAAGAAATGTACATCCGCGATAAACATCAGAAAAGAACTAGTTAATAGTTTTGAAAAACGCAATGTAACATTTGACCTGTATATTGTGACCATACTTATTTTATAAAAATCAACTTGCACGATATCCCTAAAGCGCTAAAAGCTTTGCTCAATTCTGCCAATTGCTTTCTATATAATTTATATTTTTCTTCCATTTTCCATTTTCTTCTTCTATCTTTTTTGAACAGAAATAATTTCGCAACTTCCAAAATGCAGTAGATCAATTTTTCTCGACTACATTTTCCTTTCACTTTTTGTACCTATGCGACAATTCGTAATTATATGGGTAAAAATTTTCACGAGGTCGCGTTGATTGAATGGAATTACTGTACGGACTCCAATCAGAAAAAAATTGGATAACAGGCATTAGGCAATCGTGTCAAAAAAGAGATCCGTAAGATTCGTGCGATGCGAGTCTTACAATTTCCAAATCAGAGTATATAGGTGCGATAAACCTTGGAAAATATAATTTCAGTCCAGAATAAATTAGAGGAAATAAAATCGAATGAAATTCGTACAGTTTTAATGAAATGGATTTAGAGAAAAAAATTATGTCCGGGGTACAACATCCGGGGCGTACACGTGTGTCGTGGCACTATCTTATGTAATATATTAACGATAACATATAAAAAAAAAGAAATTAAAAAAACGTAGAGGAATTCGCGCAGATCAAAGTGATCTGTAAATAATTATCCGAAGTATATTAATATTCGAAATACGTAGTATGTTCCTCGGATCTATAGGCTTTCCAAATTGTTTTATCAAATTAATTTTGGGATACTTGAAATAATTTTATATTAATTACAGCAAACGCTTTTCAATTACCACTATGAATAATTTTGTGTGAATTTTAGTTGATTCGCTCGAGAACAGCTACATGGGATAATAATTATAATTAAATAACCATGGCGCTGATGAAGTATCGATTAGTTAGTACGGATTGTTGGGCCTCTTCTACGTATATTGTGGAAACCCCGTATAAATGCATAGTTTCGTATAATTCGTGACCTTCTGGGTTTGCCTGATTATCTTTATTACCCTGCACGGTGCAGCAATAATTGCAGCACAAGCATGTAAACTGTACCTAAATAACCACATTTCTCATACGAGAATTTCATGCTAGTTCAACAAAATTTTGATCCTTACCGATTTCTTTTTCTACCGAAGAAAATTCACCACAACAATAATAATTCTTCGTTATTGTACCTCCATTTCTAAATATTTCGCTACGATAATAGGTCGTAAAAGTACGTAGTATATGTGGTACCCCTTTACCTGGGAAAGGAGAAAAGGAACGAGAGAAATGAAAAAAGAGAAAGAAATGTGGCAGTTTCTCAAGACAGTGTCGTTCCGGAGTAGATATAGAGTGTATCTATATAGGTACCGGCGACGGGCAATAAAAAGCTCGTAAAGTTCGCGGTCCAATAAATGATTCATTACTAGGGTGAGGTCCGAGCTGACGAATTCGGTCGTCCAAAACAATCGTTGTATAAAAAAAAAACAGATCTGCAGAGGTTGAAAAATAATTAAGAACCAATCAGCGAAGATTCATCCCGTGGGAAATATAAGAGTCCAGACCTCATAACATGCAATTCTAGATGAAATTGAGTCCGAATCATATCGTGATATGAAAATATTATTCAATGAGCGTAAAACATATATGTATTATCGCATTGAAGAAATTTGAAAAGTTTCGAAACAGGATTTCCGAGAGAATTTTTTTTTTTCTCGATTCAAATATTTGAATCGATTGGCTTTCGGCGATGGGTACGCGATTTATAATACTCGTGAGACTCGTTTAAGGTTTTGGTGAGGTGATTGCAGAAAATATATGGATGTACTCGAGTCTTCCGCGTTGAGTTTTACCGTTTTTACTTAGCACGAACCGGATAATCTTAATTAGATGATTATAATGCACGTGCGAGCACGGTTTCAACTTTAATTATATCCGGATATAGTGAGCACTCATACTTATGTGTATAACTTTGTGTCATACACCACTGCAAATATGTCGGGAAATCATACTCTGGAGCTTTTTAATCAAACGCGAGTCGCTGACTCGAAAAACATCGCAGGATCATATAGGTATAGAACTAATCAGAGATCGCCCGAGCGTTTACTTCGAACCAACATTCTTCGTCTCACTTATAGTTGGTGCGCAGGGTGTTTGAAAAAAAGAACAAAAAAAAAAAAAGAATTTTATGTCCGTCAAAATTGCTCTTCGCGTTGAGAGAAGATACAGTTTTTTAAAAATAGATATTTTTTTTTTGGTCCCGTTCTCGAGTCAGAGAAATAGAAACGATTTCCGAAGTGGATCGTGAAAATCAAACAAATTCTGTGTCTTTTTTAGATGGATGTTTACAAGAATTTTTTTTCTTGTATAACATTTGATGAGATATTTCTTGAAAGATCGGCACTTCCGGTTCAACGGCAGTTGATTCTTGACTAACAGTTTATGCGAATAACTTGGAAAAATCAAAAGCGGCCGAACGGAAGCTATAGCGAAACGCGAGGTGGAATGGATATAAGGTGAGCCGAAAGGCGTAAATGCCACTTATTACAACGAGAAAAGTCGTTAAAATGTTGAACGGTTCAAAGTTCTGCGAGTATAACGAGTCAGTCAAAACTTGCAAAGCCACGTGTCGTCGTCTGAACTTGCCAACTAAAGTTATTGGAGTTTTACGTTTAAAACTAGAAACTGTATACGTTTTCATCGAGGTTTTCATATACACGCGTACGTTACACCTTATGTATGCTGTATCGTGTCAAGGCGGCACAGCTGCAAAACCGACTTTTACGATTGTATTAAATCTGCCGAATTTTCACTACTTATAAATGATGATGTTGAATTCTATATTTAGCCTCACATATCACGCCATTGTGCAAAAATTACGAAGGTGTGATGCAAAATATTCGGACCCAACATCGTTTCAAAACTCACGTGTTTCTATCCCTTTTTGTACTGATTACTTCAACGCAAGAGATCCAACATTTTAATTCCAATATTTGGCCACATTAAACCGAAAAGTAAAATCAACACATCCGTTGATCGTTCGACGAAGTTTACAAAAATCCTTGCAGTTCAAATGGATTAAAGTAGCGGTTATGTGGACCACCCATAATGTTTGCTGTTTTAAGTTGCAGTACAACTTACATAAGTATGGATATGAACAGCTCAATTCCGGTAACCAATTTTATGCAGCGGAAACACTTCTGCATTTTAATTTGATCACAGCAACTTACTCGACCCGATTATAGCTCACGTTATTTCATTTTACCAGCGAGCAACAGCTGCCCAAGTTTTTCTTCGGGCAACATTCCGCGAGCAGTTAATTTTATATCGCCAAACATCATCCAGGGTTTATAGCGAAGTAGTGACGGGTGGCAGATAGCGATTTCGAAGTCAACTTTATTGGTCCAATAGTGAGGCAATTCGTGCAGTCCGATATCGACTGTAAATCGGAATTCAACATTTAGTCTGGACGTAAATGATATAACGCCTCTAGAATTTCCCACGGTACTTTTATGCAAGATTTCTGACCCAAGTTCCAACCAATGTTGGCGCAAGTTTTAACACCCATAATATCGACTGCGATTCAAAATTCTACGCTCTGCTATCCGAAGGTGATAAAATGCGGTACACAATGAACGTTATTGCCAACTCTTTTCATTCCAATGTTGATCGACACGAACCAAGTGCAATTTCTTGGTCGATGATATTGGTTCCAGACTCGAGAATAGAAAGTTGGTAACTTCGAAGTTCGAAAAATTTTGGTGCGACATTCGTATCATTTAATAAAAATAGCGTACGACGTGGGTATGCAAACGTGTGAATCAACGATGCCTGATAAAGTTCACGTTTTGAATGGTGTTTTGAAATTCTTCTATCCAATATTCCGAACAAAGCGACTATCTCCAACAATAAAAGGATTTCGACGCTATGCGGACTGAATCTGCTGCGATTCAATTCAAACAATTTCATTCATATTCCGATTTCGAATCAACGGATGAAATTCAATTAAATTGTGTTCGAAAATCTCTATTTGTCCAGGTCGTCGAGTATAATTCTCCGCTTATATCGAAAACGGAATTTCTATTAAATAATACGAAAATCGCGCGGTGTCTACATTGAATTAAGCATGAATTTACTTCCCATTGCACCAGCGTCTGGCATTCGTCCAATAAGTCGTACCAACAATACACATAAAACTAGACGCTGCTTTTGCACTATGCTAAACTCACATACGTATAAACCATATATCTTGATATATTTTACGGCTGCATTAGACATGCCCATTATATTCCGGTTGCAACGAATCTCTCAACTCCACGGAACTAATTCTCACTTGGTATGATTTACACCCTCTATAATTCTCTCTACCCGATATAACCTGCACTGCCAACCCTTTCTTGCGCCACAAGAAACTTCAACGTCATCCGATCGGATTTTACTTGTTTATGGTTTCATCAAATCACGTTCCCTCTAGTTCACATAAAATCACAGCAAAAATTGAGCAAAAAAATGGGTCTGCATGCAGGAGGAGGGATCGAAGTTTCTAGTAAAATTCCGAAAATATATTTTTACGGTTTGACGACTAGAACCAAGTCGAAACAAACGAACAACGACAAAAAAAGAATAACCGTACAAACGCTTCCCCCTGTCTAATCATGTATACATGTATGCATGTATGGATGTTATGTATGAATGTAGAAGGATCGGCGTGGGAGGGGGGTGAGTGACATTCAGAACCCGAGGGTCCTTCCTGCGGTACAAGCAGACGACGCGCGACGTCTCGCCAATTGCTTTTTTGTCACTCGAAATAAATCGAAATAACCTCATAGTAGAATTCACCCGGTATTCACTAGGCATTATCGACATGGTATTATGACTAGTAATTTTCTCATGAATAAGACAGGGTAAAATAGTAAACAAAAAAAAATGTTAATTTTACAGACAAACTCCGAGACAAAAACGAGGAAATGAAAGAACAGTACGATAGCCTTAGTTCGTAAGGATAAAATCGATGAAATTAATGAAGTTCGAGTCGAAAAAAGCTACCCATTATGAAAAACCGATACCATCGGCATCTCGTGATGTAGCCCGTTGAAAAATGAGGTTTTTTCGAAAAATCACTGAGACAACCTGAGTGTTGGGAAAATTCTGAAAAAAAACCATGAGTCGAAAAAAAAATAGTGTGGGTCGGAGGCTCGTCGAGTCGGCGTGGAATGCCCCACATATTGGACACATCGACGATCACCTATGTGAAGAATAATATTTATAGTTAAAAAAAAAGAAAATTAAATAAACGAAATTTTCAAAGAGAAATTCCGCCGGTGAGATTATCGGTGAAGTTGAAGCAGCTCTTATTACAGAGAATAAAATATGAAAAAATGAAATTAATCGATGAAATAAAAAGTTTTTTCATGTGCTGTTTAATACGATGTGAAGAGAAAAAAAATCATTTTCGCAGATCACCGTAAGCTATTCATTTTTGTACCCTTATCAGATTCGAAAACTTAAAGTCTACCGTCCTTTTTTTTTTCTCTCGCCCACGTAGAATCGTAAAGTTTGATTTCAATAATAAAGTTCTGTTAAACTTTTGCACACATGTCCATGTGTCCGTTAATTGTGTGTCAAGAGATTGTGACAGGGGGTCGACCTTTCCCTTTCCGTTCATTTCCCTTTCTCTCTTCCGTCTTCTCTCCTCTTTTCTTCTGCCCCCCATCACCTCCTATATTCAAGTTATACGTGTGTATATAAATACCTATATATATATATAGGTACCAGCAGCATGGTGAGGTATTGAATTTACCATCCAATTATTTAGTAGAATTATGTCACTGGCTTGTCCTCGTAAATAACGAGGATTTAGTGCTTCTAGTTTTAGAGGTTAATCTCCTGGATTTCCTCCCACTACAGCTACACCTTTATATCAAATAATAATAATAATAATATATTATACACACCGGTTTACCGTAAGGGTTTTGTACTCGATCTATTATTTTCCACTTTTGCACCTAATTCCCTTTCACTTTGGGAGAAAATTTGAACGAGATATTGGTATTATTCGCCATTGATCATCATAGCCGCGTAACCTCGACGCCATATTTAATTCGAAAACATTTAAGTTTCGAACAAGTTTTTATACCAGATAATTAATTTTCGCAATAAGCGTTACGTCGTAAATTTCGTTGTGAGACAAATCACAAATCAAATTGTCTGTAACGATAATATTTTACCGACTGCGTTGCCATGAAAATTTCTAAATGGAGAAAAATTTACAAGCTAGCAAGGAGAGAAAAAAAGAAAATCGTGATAAGAATGAAGGATGACCTGTAGATCTTCTTTTTTATTCTGTCTTTCCGCATCACGTTTTGCGGCGTGCGAATAGAAGAAGCTAAGAAAGTTGACGGCGAAGGAATTTTTTGACAAACGGCAGGAGCGGTGAGTTTTTTGCCGCTTGTGTAGTATATCCATATACATATGTATATACGTGCATTACTATACATGTGTATGGAAAAATTCGTGATGATGTTATATATGACGGGTATAGCGAAAAAATAAATTTGTTGAAGGTATAAAGCAATTTATATTCAACAGATATTCAGAATTTTATCATACAAGTATATAGAAAAAAAATATGTATCTATGCGTAACTTCACGTAAGATTTATGTAACCTACTCATGTGAAGGGAAAACGCTTTTACAAATTCAGTTTCCATTAGGGAATATAGGTATCAAATTGACTAGTCAAAATTTACACTCATATCCCTAAAAGTATTTTTCATTTTTTTTTTGATCGCTGATAGGGATTTTTGTGGGTTGCGCCCTTCTGGTTTCGATGCTGTGTAAATTTTGTTTTTAATTTTTTTATTCATCCATTCTTTTTCTAACTTTTAATACACGTTCCATTAACACATGTGGATAAAAAGCGGAGAAAATTTTCTTAGAATCGCGATCGTCGCGTGACGTAGCGAGTGAATAAACCGGATTCCGCTGTGTCTTAATTAACGCGGACTTAGCCAATGTAAATGTCATTCTAATCTCAGAGATTACAGTGTGCGTATACTGTACATTCCAGTATATAGTTCAACCGTTCCAGAAAAAGAGAAAAAAAAAATCGTATACGCATGGCCGTTGACTTTCCAACGAACTCCACGTGTCGATTTATTATGTTGTGCCAAGAAAAGACTGACTAACTTGAGGTGAGCGATTAAACCGTTGTAATTGTTCAAATTTTTTGGTCCATCGAAAACCTCATTCCTTTTATTCAGAGCCAAAAATTTTTGAAATCGAAAAATTATGTAGAAAGAAAATTCACTTCATTATAGCAAAAAAAAACAAATTTCTACTCCAAACATCCGAAAAGAGCGACCTTATACATGAAAGTGTAAAAGCATCTGAGACGGAGGAAGAAAATTTCTAAAAACTGTATATTATTTTTATCTTCGTCATTATAATCTTGCTGTTTTATTCGTCTTTTTCCCGCCTTTTTTTTGGCGTGTGAGGTGGGCGATAATGTTTGATGTGGTACTCAAACGGGTGATGTGTCGCTGCAGTATTGATTTATCCTAAAACGGTCCATTAATTCAAGTGGGGGAGATTTAATCTCAGAATATGATTCTAAAAATCTTCAAAATGGTTTGATATCTATACGTACATTAACCTAACAAGAAGCAAACCAAAAAAAAAAAAAATTAGAAAAAAGTTGGCAACAAATTTCATTGCTCTTTACAATTTTTTTTTTTCTATACCGCAGTTCAATTTGTTTCAAAATATCTGAAAGGGATAATAATTTTAATTTCGTATATTCTATCTTTTTTTTTTCTCTGCAGTATACCACGTTTCATTCAAAGGTGGAATTTGTTTATCGGATGAATGTAAGTTATTATTTAGAGTATTTTTGCGCGAAAAACTTTTTTGATTCTTTTTTTTTTGTTCCCCAGTGTGTTATAGGAAGAATAATGCGTTTTATATCAATCAGAATTTTTTACTCGCTCGCCAATTTATTTATCAATTCAATTTGTCCGATCGGTTTATACGTACACATAGGAACTTGTATACGAATGCGGGTGCCCAATAAAGACTCTATAGGTATCTACATCGTACTACCTATATATCCTAATTTCCGACGAATCAGGTCACACATGCATGCGAGAGATCCTTAAGAATCTTTCCCCTTTCGTCTATTACAGTAGAGTGCTTGAAAGGATTATTTATATACATGTCTAAAAATATATACATATATACATTATACAGATTACAGATGTGGTACATATGTATAACTATATACGTGATCGCCATGAATTGGGGCGGCTAACAAATTTGGGTTATTCGATCGCCTGCAGCTACACGTATATCCAAAAAATAAATAGATCTCGCGAAACACCAAAGTCTCGTAAGTTCCGAATCGAACAAACGATGCCCAAATTATCTTGGTGGAAAGATAAAATTAAAAAATGAAGAAGATATTGGAGAAATGATTTTCTGTTGATTATCGATATTTTGACGATCTGTGTGAGCTTGTGTTTTTTTGTTCTTTTGAAATATCCGATTTTTCGATTTTTTGAACCGTTCAAATCGAAGCTCTATTGTCCCGATTTTTGTTTCGTTTGTATCGTTCTCGTTCACTTTATCCGTATCGTCCATATAGTTTTTATTTTCGAACGTTCGCCGAGCAGTTCTGAAATTTGAGGTGGGTCATGGTTGCGTCCATAAATGGATATTGGATATCAGATAATACATACACACATACATATATGTGCTTTGTAAATCCAACCAATTTTTCGTTCTCCCCATACGCACATATCGAGTATTTTCTTTCTTTCGTTTGTTCTTATTTCATTTTTTCTTTTTATCCGATTTTTATTCAAAATGCTCGAAATCGTTGGAAGAGAAACGTTTCGGAGATCTGTCTTCTAAATTCGAGTGCAGGACGTATAAAATTTATATACGTAAGATTCGTCGATGTATTTCACATACGATAAATACCTTTCCGCATATGTGCCGAATATTTTCTATGTACTTACGCGTACGTTAGATATCCACATAGAGATATCTGTGAAATGTGAAGGAATTTTGGTAGAATCCGTTTTGATCCTATATAAGTATAAAAGTATAACCGCGACGCTGCGTTGCGGTCTAGAGATGAGAGTGGAGTGAAGGGGAGGATCTTGCGGTGGTAGTTGAGAACAGAAATCTTTCCTTTTCCTCGGAAGGAAAAAAAAAAAAGAAAAAAAGGTATGCTGCTGGTTTCCACTTTATCTGATAGCGTATAGTATGTGCAAGATGTCTGTAGTACATATGTATCTATATGGATATAACAGAGGGAAAAAGGTCGATCGATAAATACAAAGTACATGGTATCATGTATGTACCATATACACAATTTGTACATAGATATACATACGCAACGTTTCGAGGATCGATCGACGATCGCTTTCGGCAACCGGTCTAATTGATATTTTCATCTATGGGGTTTTGTGAAGAAACCAGAGACGGAAGAAAGGAATAAAAGCAGCTTGGCACGTATGTACAGATACATATGTATACATACTCGCAGTTTGTCACGATTGGTCATTGGCTTTCTACTTTTCGTTTTTTCATCCTTTCATACGAGGTCCTTCTGGAATTTAATATATTTTTCTTTTTCTTTCTTCTGTTTTTTTTTTTTTCTCAACAATTTTCTACTCGCGGTATATACGATTATTACTTATCAATTAATTAATTTATTCATACGATATTCTCTTTTTTTTTCCATTTTTATTCAAAATTTGTAAGACGAAGTAAATTTTGAGCGTCAGCCGCGTAAACCATAACCTATATAGATAGTGACTCGAAAGCGTGCGCGAGTTCTATCTTTTCTCTCATACGTCATAAACCGCGTTCACTGGGCTTATGCTAATTCAAAAGCAGTTGTATATAACACAAGTTGCAATTGATAAGACTTTGCATCGCAGCGACATTCACCCGATTTTCTATTTCGATTTGCATAACTATGAAAAACGAAACCAGGAATTGAAATTTGTTCTCTTTTTCTTCTTCTTCTTCTTCTTCTTCTTACACGGCTCGCTGAATAACGATTACCTATATCGTTTCGTGCGATTCTCAAGCACGGAATACGCAGGTAAACTTCGTTGAAAAAAAAAGAAGAAAATAATTATAACGTTTCGAAATATGTTTTAAAGAGTTTTTTCAATTATGCACAATATTTTTGTACAATTGAAACAATCATTTTTTCAAATTTCTCCATCTTCATGTTCAAATAATAATCAATATTTTAATGGTGTTTAGAACGAAGAATAATTCATGAAAACTAATTACATGGGTATCTACAGTGTACCAAATTTGTTCATTTTCCCTTATTTTTTTATTTTTTCAAAAGAATATCATGAATATGAATTGATGATTTATGCATATCGAAAGCAATAAAAAGTCATGTCATTATCTGAAACTAGTAATAAAACGAAGAAAAAACATGAAGAGTTGAAATAAAAATAAATTTTCAAATGATAGCCACGACGTACGTTATGAGGTCACATTTTGAATTCTATCGCCAAGTTTTCAGGGATGTATTTGCGAAAAACAGAAAATTCTAAAATTTTCAATTTTTCTGTTCGGTTTACCGTCCTTGTTTTTCTTCAGATTTAATTTTCACTCTGGATTTTTTCGACGCACCCTTCGAAAGGTATAATTCTATGAATCGCTGGAAACGAAGAAAAGCCAAGGACATAAGCTCTGAGAATTGAGTTTCCAAAAAGTTCTAAAAAGTATTACACGCCCGTTTTCGGAATATGCGTTGGCATGCCTTCATTTCTTCTTCTTCTTTTTTTCTTCCGCTTTTTCAAACTTATTTTATTCATTCTCTTCCTTTCACCCCATGAGGGATTTAGATATTAGGTCTACCTATATGGATAACCTCTGTGTTCCGCACCAAAGAGGATTTACAAAGGGTGTTCATATTAGGCAAGATCACGAGGGATCGAGAGGTGTTCACATATAATAAAAAAAGATAAAGGAAAAAAATAATAAGAGGTAGAAAAGAGCTCTAGACGATAGACAGTTATATTCGTCCTAAAAGTATATGCATATTAGAAGTAGAACAAGAACAAGACAAATCAAAGAAAAAAACAAAACGAAAAACTAACGAAGTGGAGAAAAAGAATAAGATGATGAAGTTCGGTCGGTGGTCCGAAGTGCCTATTTTACATATATAGGCGGTTCGATAAACGTATATAGAATTTTGAGTGGGAGACAAATTTTTTTTTTCGTGTTGGTAGGGTATAGCAAATATGAGGTCCCTTTTCAATTCACCGATACGAAGTTTTCGTCGCTTTTAAACGTATATCTATAATATAAACTGTGAGTCTCAAATACAAAGAACGGGGACGGATGAATCGAATGAAAACGAAACCGACTCTAATCTAGATTTGTGTTTTTACGTGTTTTATGATGATTTTTTTTATGATCCAAGGCGGTTTGTATATAATGCAATCTGAAATCTCGTAAATCGAATCAATCTTATTCTCGCTCTTTTTCGCTTATTCTTCGTGTCTGTGTGTGTGTGTAAATACATACACATGTACATATACCTATATACTTATATAAACCACCGTACAAAATTTATTATACTCGAGTCAAAATCATATAACTATACGATAAAGTAAAATCATCATCTTGATCTTACAGATTTTTTTTTTTTTTTTTATCTACCTTTCACGTTCAACGTCATGTAAACGCCAACTCGTTTTTTTTTTCTTTTTTTTTCAACTTCACATCGTGAGATTCGAACTTATATTCGAAGAGAAAAAATTATTCTTTTTCCAAAATGTGTTTTTTCACACGTAATTCGAGTTTGAAAGTCATAAGAGATCCTGAGCAAAAGTTCTGAAAGAATTGGGTGGAATAAAAAAAAGACTGAGAAGAATTTTGAAATTTTTAAACAGAATCTTTCGAAATTTCAATCTCTCACTAGGTGATCTTGAATAAAAAATATCTTCAGATCAGAAATTCTTTGAATTTTTCTCGAAAGTTTCGTCTCTGCTTTTGCGTTTTGAGCGTCGAGTTATTTAGAGTTTTTGACCATCTTTACATACTTTGAACATTTTTTTACAATTTGATTATGATTTCAAAGCACATACTTTTTTTTCCAATTCAAAATTCGAAAAATTTTTATTCCAATGTTATCTGGATACGTTTAACAAATTGGCAAACTCTTGTCGTAACTTTTGTTCAGTCAGAAGACAAACGTGAATTTTGAATGCTCAAACCTATAGCGTATATCCTCATGATCTAACAATGAGTTACAAAATCGACGATGCAATTTATTTGGGAAAACAAAGCCGTGAAGTTCTACAGGCTGTATTTCATGTTCGACATACTTTGAAAATTTAGAAACAGCGCGGTGCAGCGTCCGAACCACCACGACCTGGCCTGATTTTATTGTTTACTCGCTTCAGCCAAGAATCAAAGATTCTCGCAGATGTCTTCGAGAAATCTTGATTGATGCTCTACAATACAGATTATAACATATGTATAGGTAGTATGTATATAGGTATATGCAGATATTCAGATGCAACGGACAAAATTACCCAATCTACTACTACATAACCTACAAATTTTAATATATAACAGCAATCTGCGGATTATCCCCAATCCTGCTACTTTATTCATCGTGTAGAAAACATAATCCACATGCGCTCACGAAATACAATTTTTATTATATCTTTCTTATTTTTATTTTTTTCTTTATTATTCTTATATTTTAAATATTACAGCCGCAGTAAATTTACAAGCGAATTCCAATGCCCCATCCATCATATAATTAAAAATTTTATCACTTGTATTTCTTACAGTTTTCTTTATTTATTTAGTTTTTTTTTCAACAGTTCCATATTTCAGTGTTTAAAATGTGATTCCGAAATTATTATGAATAAAATTTGAAAACCGGCATTATTTTATATTCATTCAAATCCAACATTGACGACTATACGTACTGCAGGCGAACTTCGGAAACCGAATTACGCGTGCCTTTTTTCATCTCTCGCCCACACGTATAATATGAAAGACATGTGAATGTATAAAGCAAAAGTCAAATTGGCTGCGAAACCACTTATAATTTTTCGGGCAGTAAAAAAATGAGAGATTCCGCGGCGTTAACATTAACACGTCAAAAAGTAACAATCTCGTTGAATTTTTTTTTCTCGTTTTTTCGAAAAACTTTTTATAATTATTGTTCTACTTGCAACAGTTGACCTTTTCATACGATCGAACATTTATTTTTACACGAGAGCGACGATCGAAATGAATACTGAAAAAAGCGATGGAATGACGGAGAAAATATTTGATCAAGGTATGTTTAAAAAATGAAAAAGTGGTTCGGTTGTTGAACACTAATCATTCGAAATGTGAGTTTTCTTTAATTTATTCCAGTCAGGAATGACAATATTTCGTTCGTTAAATTACGCTACCTCCCACCTCGCCCCTCAACGTAAAATTATGGCGGTTGTAAAGGAATAAAAAAATACAAACGTTTCACAAAAGAATTACACATTGGGCATTTCGTGTCAAATTTACAATTGAGATTAACAATCAATCATATACTAAATTTGATGGGAATAATAACGATGATTTTGAATAATATTAAAATAATATGGTTAACATTCGTTTTCGATCTGTGTGATAATTAATTTTTCAACTGAATTGACATGGAATGCCCAATATAAATACTACAGTGACACCACAGACCGTATTAATACTATACGTATTCTTCCCTGCAAGCTGTATCAATTATAAACGATACGATGACGTTTCGTGTAAATATAAAACACTCGCAAATTAAAGGGTGCTGACGTTCTCAGTTATCTGTATATTTGCATTTCAGGATGTGGTTATTTATTTTTTTAATATTTCAATGATGTATGCAGATGAATTTTGAACGGAATGCAGCTGATCATGCAGGGTATTATCAAGCTGCGTGGTACGCGATAAATGATTCAACGAAATTGATCAATAATTAATTTACTCTTATCGGAAAAGTTCGCATATTTAATTATGATAGATATTGCTGCTACAGATAATCAATTTTTCAAAATATCTAACCAAATCGAATTAGTACCGAATCTATAATACATTATATAGTAACTTCTGATTAAAAACGATCTTCTTTTGAAGTGAAACAAAAAAAAATTTACAAAAATTGTAATCAAAGAAATTTACTACTCATATTCGATGTCGATATCATATTATTGTGAGAAACAAAAATTTGCCTCATTGACTCCGCGTACCCTGTATATGCAGATTGTCGCGGTCCATCTCGGACTCGAACATGTCCGAAAAAAATTATGTTATTTTGATGAAAACGTCAATCCATTTTGGTTCGTTGATTTTCTCGCGAACTGATGATAATTGGGATGACAACTTCCGGCACATATAAATATTATATAATCGATTTATGTACAGACGGTTTCATTTACTATGTACAAAGACACATGTGCTTTGTATTTGTCTTTCGATGACCGTGATGAGAAAATTTGAAAAACAATTTTTTTTCCTTTCCAATAATTTCAAGCGTTCCGCACCTTTTTCATATTCGTTAAAATCGAAAGAAATCAGCATAGGATGATCGATTTCTATGAAAACAATAATAATAATGTGAAATCAAGATCCACGTGTTTCTTTTCAACGCCAAATGATATTGATATTATATTGCGAATTTTTATACTATAAATTTAAAGGTCTCGAGTTCAAGTTATCTGCTGATATCGTGTTCACACGTGTGAATAAATTAAAAGATCAGCTGCCGTCTTTTTTCGACTCTCATATAAAAACAACGATGACGTCATTAATCCAAACGTCGAGTATAATAAATATAAAAATCTGTGACAATGACGGATCCATGACCTATACCAAATATCGTAATAAATCAAAACTATAAGAAATTTTTCATACCTTCAATTTTTCAATTAAATCTTCTCAGCTTCTTTTCTCCCCGTCATTCTTCTTTTCGCATCTGCATAACTATTTTTCTTTTTTTTTTCCATTCTCTCACCCACGTGTAACATGGATATGATGTATCTAAACGCATTAAAATTTATTAGACACATACAAGGTGATTCTATAAATAATTATATTCACCGTATTAAATTATATTCTCAAACCAGACGCGCCTCTCTTGTTTCGCGTCCGTGTACCATACGTCGTAAAATTGAATTTGGAAAGCGTAAAAACGTTTCAATTTTCATATAAATCGTAAAATCACGCTGTGATCGATGCCGAAAATCTCAAAAAAATTACGCTCGATGGTCGGAACTATTCTCAGCTAATTTTTGACGTTTTTTTATTTCCTGATAAATTACACGGAGGTATCAATAGTAAATATTTTCTGTACAGATATCGGGTGTCATCGAACCGCGTTTTGGACCTTGTAAATTATAATAATTATGAATATGTTTAATTGTCTTTGACATCGATAATATCCTGTGGAAATAATAGAGTGCTAATGATATAATGCCCGATTCAAATTAGTTTAAACACAATTCAAATTCTCGATCTTTTGTGGATGAAAAGAATCATATTCGCGATCTTTATATCAAGAATTATTTTGTTCAAAATTCTCGAACGCTAGAGTGCAGTGTGAAGAAAAGAAATATGTAACCTTGCCTCTCGTATGGCAAGTCTATTATACCTATCACCAAGGATTCCGATTGTATTTGAAAAAAAAAACGAGTAAGAAAACGAAAAAAAGATAGGAAATACGAGAAGAATAGAAAAAAAGAAACGATAGGGGGTCAAAATTCTGAAAATCCTTCCAGTTCTGCACGTGATATGTATCGCACAGCCTTTGAAATCAAAAACCTAACTGCAAAAACTGAAAATTCGAAGACATGGCAATTTTCTAATCGGTTTAGAAAATTTCAATCTTCGATTTTGAAAATATTCCTCCAAAGTTTTCCTATAATTTTCCCTATTTTCAAGGATATAAGTTTCCTCGCAGCGGCGTGATTTTCAGTTTTTTGTGGGTTACCTCCTTCTGTTTCTCAGCCTTAAGTTGGACACATGCCTATACAGTATTTGGTGGCGAATACGAATGTGAAATAAAATTTGGTGTACGAGGGATAAATTTCACGTAAATACAGCAGACAGTAGAATTATATAAGCACTAAAAGAAACAGCTGTCCACGGGGGTTACCCGTTTCCCTGTTTCCCAGTTTCCCCTCCAAGTAATACATGCCAGCTATATACCTTTTTGGGAATATGTAGGACGCGCAAAGGGCACAAACACACAGGATATGGATATGGAATAGCACGGAATGATATGGAATAGAATTCCGCCGGCAGCTCGTACGTATATTGCTGCAGCTTTCGTATACTCATGTATACATATACGTATGTAACGTACTATTATGTGTACATATACATACGTATGAAACTTGGAGGAAGGTTAGCTAGCTCGATGACCGGCTGAGACTAAAAGCTCCGGTAATACGCAACGGGATATATTTAGGAGTTTCTTTTTCTATTCGAAGCATTGCTGCCGCTGTTATACAATACCAGCTTAGCTTAGCCTTGCTTTTCATCGTTTCGCTTTGCGATACAAGAGAAAAAAAAAAAAAAAATTACAAAAAGAAAAAACGAAAAATTAAAAAAAAAAACGAAAAAAAAACTGCTCGCAACCGAATAGTATAATGTGATCTATTATAGCGACGGTTGGATCGTCGAAAAAAAAAAGATTTTTTTGTTTCCTTTTTCACCCAATTTCGAAAAATATTTTTTCGATCGGATTTTATTAGATCACGTTTGAATCATAGGTCAGATCTGATGAGAAAATTTCAGAAATTTTTGAGCCAATGCGGTTGGATCGATTCAAAAAACGTTTGATCTGAACATGTCTGGTTGGATCAAGATTCAAGACTGATCTAGTATCCGATCGTCTGAGATTCTATTAAATCTGACGCACTCAATTTTTGGATCTACAGTTAGATGTAAAAATCTAAAACTATATTAAATAAATTCCACCCTAAAAGTGCCTAAAACATACCTATGTGCAAGTGCAGGTTCTCGGGACACCAAGACAATTAACGTGTCACATAGCTTTGGCAAAAAAAGAAAAAAAAGAAAAAAAGGAGAAACAATTCGCCCTGCAGGACTCGTGTGTGGGTGTATATTTGATGTGGTATAATATATTAAAAAGAGACGTAGGTAGTAACGTGGGCGTGGTAGTTCTTTTTCATTTTATCTTATCTTCATTCTCATCATCGTATTTGTACAAACATTTTTTTTTTTTTTCTCTTCTTTTCTTCAATAATTTCTCAAAGTTTTATAACCAACTGACCCGAAGGTGATTCGGAGGTCGACATTTGCGATCTTTCGTCCCAAAGTGAATGAAAAAAAGTATATAGAGGAGGAGATAAGAAGAGAGAAAGAAAATTAGACAAAAAAAAAAAAAATAATAAGAAGGAAAAGTAAGGCTTACGGGATCGACTCAAATTCGTATGTTTCGCCGCGCCCGAATATTCATTCTCGCATTATACTCAAACGTACAGGGGGAAACAACGGAATAAATTAATGGTGGGAATATAGAAGATTAATATTGATTTTTCTGACACGATCGGATCCGCATGATCAATTAACGTATCGCAGCAACATGTGCGATGATATTCAACGTCACATACGCGTGATGTGCGGTATAAATAATAATCACCGCGGAATATAAACGAGAGGAAACGAATATTATTATGTACCGTCAAACATTTGACCCGTGGCGGATTGCACGCCCGGCATGGGGAGATTATTTAATAAATATTGTATAGGTGCAGTGTATGATAATATACGTCCTTAATACTAAATATGATATATGTACGGATACATATATTTATATAATATTTAGACACATCTACTAAATCCGGACGAGCGGATTGATCGGTTGACAGCGTGTCAATCTAATCGGCATGGTAATTGTCAAGGGTTACGTAAATATCCCCATATACATGTATACCACCGATATGGTCGAAGAGCTTTGCAGTCAAAAGGTCATATATTAATAATAATAATAGACTACGTTACATTATTATTTGCGTATTACATCCACTGTATAGAAATTTATTAACGTCCTCATCGTCGTACTAGTCCCATCGGTCGCGATCTATATTAGGAAAGAGACAAGGAATTATAAATTCAAAATAAAATCCAAAAAAAAAAAGAAAGAAATATCTATATTCATATTTTCAAAATTATCATATTACAACGATAAATAATATGTGTGACTCAAAAATTTCTAGCCCATTGAGCGCGAGTCAAAGTCAGCAAGTTTTGTTGGTAGGCGTAGAGTAAAAAAAGAACTCACCAAAATCTGTGATGAAAAAAAAAAGAGAAGAAAAAAACGAAGCTGGATTATAGGGAATATAATGTAACTACGTAAAGTATTTTCATAGGAAAAGTACGTGTGGATGACCTATTTCTGCAGACAAAACCTACAGCCCTGAAGATACTTCGGAGTAGATTCGTATTGCTCCCATTTTTCCACCCTGTCGCTCTTTTCGGCTAATAGTTACAGTATTTTTTAGTATATATCTTTTTTCCCCTTTATATATTTTCACCTCATTTCAATTTTGACTTTTCAGTCTTGGTGTAATATAATCAACTGTACGTAGGGTCAGGTGAGGTTAGGATGAGTTAAACCAATTTTTTTTTGTTTTTCTGATTTTGTAATTTCGTTCGGCGAGATCTTGATTCTAAAAGTTTTTCGTGAAACTTGCAGTTTAAGTGAAAAAAAAAAAGAACAGAAATGAAAAAAAACAAACAAGTACGAACAGAAAAAGGAAAATGGATAGACAGATAGATCCGGTGAGAGAGAGTTGCATGGCTACGAGGGAAAATTAGCATTGGAATTCTTTCCTCCCACGCGCACAGCTACAATATAATATAACGTAATATTATATAGTATGGTAGCTGCAAACTCACTTCGTATAACTTCCCCTGCGCGTTGCGGTTATCCAGAATTTTAACCAACCCTACGTATAACTATATAGATATACGAGATTTTATAAGGAGTACAGCTGTATCCCTAGGGATAATTTAAAATCTTAAGGAAAATGAATTTCTCCGTTATACTACGATAGGTTATGTTATTAACTCAGGTTAGATTAGCTCAGTTCAGAATCTTGATGAAACAAATCCTTTCATTTTACTATATCAAGTTACGTTAGGTCAGATTGGGTCGAAGTAAAAATTGAGACAAAAATCGGGTTGAAGTTTCGACAAAATAAATCCTCTCGGTTGCACCGTTGAGTTAGATTAGTTTAGAATTTCGAACAAAATGAAGCTCGATCCTGTCGTTGCAATTTTAACTTCCGTTAAGTTGGGTTCGATAAAATTGTTCAGACCTGTATCGCTCTACCCGCTAGTCAGTTAATTTTGTTTAGACATCGAGTTTCCATACGTTCTGCATTTATATTGTAGATTCGGAAACCTAATTCGTAATTCAGTTGTTTCTAGTTGTCCCGTTATGCAAAGCCAGCTGCTCGTTTAATATACGATTCTATCACAGCGATTTCTAGCAAATTTGAAAGTCGTTACTTTAAGTCAACGTCTTTCTTTATTGTTTCTTTTCTTTCTTTTTTTTTTTCTATTTTACTTCCTTCTCCCTATTCTACGGCAGCAGCAGCAGCAGTGGTGGAGATTCTTGATTTTTCGCTTATTTATCCCTCGCACATCAAGGAAGGAAAGAAAAAGTAGAAGAAGATAAAAAGGATATATTCTACCTAGTTTTTTTCTTTTAGTTCTTCTTCTTCTTATTTGTTTGCAAGACAATGACAAATCGCTTTGGAGTAGAGTGACAATCTGTGTCTTTAGATAGAAAAAGAAATTAGAAGAGTAAGGGGGAAAAAATTGACATCTTTTTCTTCCAACAGCTTCCGATAATGAGAGCGCATTAATTCAGAACAATTTCTGCGTAGATCCGGTTGGAAGCAAAATTTCTGTAAAATTGGGGGAAATCAGCACAAATTAGACTAAAAATTTTTTCACCAGGATCGACGATAGACATTCTTCCACCTTATTCGCTCAGAATCGTTATTAGTTCTTTAGAATTGTTGATAATGCACAAAAAAAAAAAGATCTATAAAAATTAATCTTTGTGGAAAAAGCTTTGAGGTTTCCTTTCCTTTTTCGAATCCTCATAATTGTCGCGATAGAAGTATTGTTACCCAATATCGTAGAATAATTATACATATAAGGCCTGACTGGAATTTTTACGAATTTTTAGCCGATCGTTAATCATTTTGAGAGACGATGAATATAATTATAATGACCTCAAGGCATTTCCATTATTGGCCTGCAGACGACTGTCGTGAGTTTCATTATCCGTGAAATCAGACCCCTACGTTCATCTCTTTGTTCGACTGTAACTTGTCGAAATTCAATTCTTCTCGAGGTCCAGCGAAGAGGACCTGAAAAAAAAAAAAATGATGGGGAAAAAAAAGAAAAAAAAGAAAACGGTTCGAAAGTGTGTCGCCCCGCAATGCGGGGATCGGAAAACTAACAAGATTGAAAAATTCATTGAACAGCTGTATCCAATAAAAAGAAACACAAACAAACAGCATATAAAAAAAAAATGGAAATTTTTGAAAATTGCTCTTCCGTTTTATTCTAGTGTGGTTCATACAAGTTTTACATGATAAGAGTTCTACAGATCACGTGAAATAAGCAATTTGAGGATTTGAAAGCGGCGCAAAACGACGCTAAAATTAACCAAAGAAAGCAAAGAGATGTTCTTGTTATACTAAAGGGGCAAACTGGAATCGGGAAATCCTAATTACCGTATAATCTACATCCTAAAGATATTCCATTGGTTAATTTCCGCTTATAGCATCGTCACAATTATACGTCAAAAAGGTGCTTTTCAGAGCAAAACGTCTTTTACGTACCTACACTAATTAGAACGTCTCACCAAAACAGTCTAACCTAAACTGTACAGCGACGTGATGAGTATAGAAATTGGGGAATTTTCTCCTCGGAACAATAGCAACCCCATCCCCCCTCCCTCCTCCCCCCTCATTCTTTAGATCACTGTATTTCGGTGCAAATGTAATTAACCATTACTCGACATCGTGGCATTAAATCCGCCCTCTCATCAACTTGAATAATTACGTTACACCTTCATCGCGCGATCTATAAAATCATTTACGGGATTTTTCATGGGACACCGTAACTATATAGGCCCAAAGTCAAACGAAAAAATTAAGATGACAGATACCCGGCATCATCTCGAGAACAAAAATCTTGAATGACTTACGGTGTTTTATTTGAAATTCTTCTTTTTTTTTTCACAAATATAGCGAAATCGTAGCAGACGATTTGTATGTGAGATGAAAATCTTCGCGCTCCAGGAAGTAAATTTTACGGCAGATACTTGTTGACCTCAATACAGCCCATCGAAGGTTGAATGATTGTCTAATCCGGGTGAGCCGATATATAAAGCTCTAGCAAGTCCCTCGATAGCCATTATTTTCGGAGCTGCCGGGCATTTAGCCCTATAGAGGTGTTCCAACGCCATAAAGAGTCGACGTACCGAACCCTGTATGGGGTGAAGTTGGTACCGTATAGTAAAGTTGTCTACCGGGCTACACGTATGTAGCGATAATTTAGAGGTGCAGGTTCAGGGTTGGTATTGCGCGCCCGGTATTGCCGATATAAATAGGTATATCGGACAGCGATGTATATAAGAATCGCTCGCGTTTCGTAAGTTAGGTTAGGTATGAATCTAAAAGTTAAGATCACGCGCGAGGGTTGAAGCTGTGCAGATATAGGTATATATAATTCGAATACCGACTTACTCCCGTAGGTATCAATTAAGGGTAAAGGGAGACGTATTAATTGTAACAGCCTTTTTTTCGCTTTTCAACAACCTTTATTCAACGCTCATTAAGGCAAACGGGATATCGTATACATCGTTAACCTTAACCTCTTACAAATTTAGCCCTCTAAATGCCTTGTAAAATGCAGACGCGTTTTCAATTTCTAACGCCCAAGATCTTTCACACCCCCTTCGTTATTGTTACAAACGAACAGCTGAAGGGTTTGCGATAATTTTATTTCGTTAGTTCGTTCGATAAATTATGCAATGAAAGGGAAAAGAAGCGCTTCGAAGAAAGATGAAATAATAATCAAAAATTCATCATTTTGGTAGAATTTTCGAAGAGAAACGCTTTTCGGAAATTCACATTGCGGAAAATTACATTCCTAGCTAATTATTTATACAAAAGCAGAATAATGAGAAAAAAAAAAGAGTTGGATTAATTTTTCGAAAATTTTTTATCTCTTCTGATTAGCGCTGACCTGATTATCTCGGTTGAAAATTAAACTGCACGTAAGAATTCATGAGGAAAAATCACTCGACTGCAGCGATTAGCCTGCAGCATCAGCAGCAGTTCAACGAAGTTATAAAGCGGAAAAAAGTACGGCTATACTAATTTGAATATAAATTAGTTGTTATTTTTTAAACATAACTTTCATAAGCTGCAACTCCTGCAAATTTTATGCAGCTATATAGACGATTGAATCGAAACGAGGATTTTACAGAAAAAAAAGAAGAAACTAAAGAAAAAAAATCCCAACGAAATGAAATGGAGTCAAATCAGATTTTCGAAATTTACTTCGTATAAATGCTGCACACATCGCGTAAAGTGTTTTTATTTTTTCTTCTCTCTTTTTTATTCTTATCGAAATATTTTACGGGTCAAAAAATTCGTGTTAATTTACGTGCTCATGCGACGAAGAGGGAACCACATACTATATCGATCGTTTTGATATTTTATGTAGGACATTATGATCCATATTCAGAGAATTTGAGGTCAGATTTTGGTACAGAGGTCAACCATTAACTTTACGAAACAATATAAATTTTATCACCCAATTTTGTCTCGATCTCTCTCTATACATATATATATAACCGAATGTCTTATTCACATTTAAAAATAAAAATAAAATAAAATAGTATAAAAAAAAAAAAAAAACGATATATGGAAGGAATAAATGAATTCTCGTATAATATTTTATGGTCAGCCATCTTTTTAATTTCAATCTCATAATCGCGCACGTGACCTGTAATCGTAATTTTTTTCTCATGTTCTGTTTTAGGCAAAGCCGTTCCTTTCGTCGAATTGACCGTTGCCCACGCCTCCGTTCTCACCATTC
The DNA here is from genome assembly GCA_963932425.1 of Athalia cordata. Classification (NCBI taxonomy): domain Eukaryota; kingdom Metazoa; phylum Arthropoda; class Insecta; order Hymenoptera; family Athaliidae; genus Athalia; species Athalia cordata. The sequence continues at coordinate 27,160,240 of OZ010626.1, read as the reverse complement.
TTGCTATAAGTTTCGAACGTTACTATGCGATTTGCGAACCACTGAGAGCTGGGTAAGTTTTTGAAAGAATATTTATCTTTGTTTTTTTTTTTTACATTCATCTCGAGTCTCGACTATATTTTTTTCATTTTTGGAATCAAACCGGAATAGACTTCGAATTCCCACGTTGAATTTTTCCTAGAAGTTCGGAAAAACCATTTTCTATGATTCCTGTCAAACCGTTGATGATTTACAATTCCACCGGACGAAACGAATAAATATTTGAAATCCAAATGACGGTTCGAAACGTTTTCATGTTTCGACTGTGATCTAGGAAACTTCAAAGGCATGAAGCAGTCCTTATAACTCTGCGTTCGGCCATTGAACAAGGACGAATCTCAATTATAATTGATTTCTTTTTTTATTCCTGATATCAAACTTTGAGAATTGCACAATTGATATCTTCATGCTGATTTAATTAATTTTTTCAGGTACGTCTGCACAAAAGCGAGGGCTACCGGCCTCTGCTTTTTGGCCTGGGCTGCGGCAGCGCTTTGTACAAGGTAAATCATTTTTTTGATCTCATTTTTTTCTTATCTTTTGTTCCCTATTGCGATTTTTTCTAAAAACAAAAATATATATATAAGGTATTCCACGCGAAACCGACAGGCCCGTGAACTTTGACCTCTTCGATTTGACCACAAAAAAGCCAATAAAAAAGAAAATCCTTTTCCGCGCTACTGAGGGAAGATACTTTTCCACATTAGCGACGAAAGTAGAGTAAAGCATTTTTTCACTTTCCACACTAGTGACGAAAGTAAAGTAAAGCATTTTTTCACTTTCGTCACTAGTGTGGAAAGTAAAATTTCACTTTCGTCACTAGTGTGGAAAGTAAAGTTTTACTTTCGTCACTAGTGTGGAAAGTGAAAAAATGCTTTACTTTACTTTCGTCACTAGTGTGGAAAAGTATCTTCCCTCAGTAGTGCGGAAAAGGATTTTTTACAACAGCGGATGGAAACTCGCTGGTTTCCCTCCGCGGCAGCGCTGTTGTAAAAGATATACCATTCCCTTCCTAGGGAGGTAATATCCTTTTCCAGGTAAAATCTTTTTCCGCACTTCATTACCAAAAAGATAGATAGGGAAGGAAGGGAAAATCCATTTTTGCCCTAGGGAGGTAATGAAGTCCACGCGAGAAATGAGCAATTTCCCATCCACTTTACATGCGAGAAAAAGGGCCGATTTCATGCACGTGTTGAAAAAAATATCTCACCGTCTTTCCAAATGAATTAGCCGGTATTCATGTATGATATTTATTCTCCGCGTCGGAATGTGGAAAAAAATTCAAAGTTTTTAAAACATGGTCATTGTTTCTCCATTACCCTTTCCCTTGTTTACTCGACATTTCTTTTGGCCAAGTTTCCGCGGATCCTGATCTTCAAATGACTGTAACTTCTGAATTAATCGTCGAACTATCTTCGTTTTGGTCTCAAAATTTTTGTCTGTTCTTGTGATTTTTTTTTCAAATTAATCGAGAGCGGCCTTTTTGTGAAAAAACGGATTTTTGATTTTCATTCACATAAAAAACGGGTTCGGGATGACTGAAAAATGTTGAAAAAATAACCCTCAAAAAGGTCATTCAATTATCAATAAATTTTGTTGCATACTTTATGACGATAGGACCGATAATTTTTGAGCTAACGGTTGGTAAAATATTGCTGCAAACGAAAAAGTGAAAATTTCAAAATTCTGTATTCTCAAAATCAAGAGTAGAATCGAAAAAGTACGAGATACATGTAAGTTTTTTTTGGTCGTATTACGTAGGAAAAAATAATGAGTCAAATCGAAGAGCTCAAAGTTCATGGGCTTGTCGGTTTCACGTGGAATACCCCATATATACTCAGCATGCCAAAATTAGTTCTCAATTTCTTCGACTATACATAAATCTTGCTGAAATTAAGCCTGTATATAATTTTCGCCTGCATATTCGCGCCATGTACACCACGATGATTATAATAATTGTCATCTTCTTTTTCTTTCCTCTTCTTCACGATCTAATATAATTATGTGAGCTTTGATGTTACAAACAAACAAAAATTGTAACAAACAAAACAAAAACCAATAGACGATGACATGCCTTATATTCTCGAATATTACCTCAGGGAAGGAAAAATAAGGAGAGGATAATTGAAGCTTAGAAAAAGCTTTCTTCGAGGCCAAAATTCGAAAATTCTTGATGGAGTTCACATGATACTGCATACATAGGAGTGTGTCTATGGTGGAATTTTCAATTCTATTTGAACTTTGAGTTCGAAAGATAAACTAGCTTCGAGGTATTTTACCGTAGTTAAAATGCATGAACTATTATAGCTAAATGTAAGCTCAGAAAATTGGAATATTATTTCATCGGATTACAGCGAGGGATTTCGAAAGGGTTGTAAACTCTACGAAAATTGGCAACAATTAACTACGGATGATGCAGACGATCAGGCAAAACCCTGATTCTTTGTTTTGTATTAATTTATTTTTTGTTTGTCATGTTTTAGAATATATATAATATCTAATATATAGTTCGTTCAAAAATAGACCAAACTAAGTTTAAGAAAAGTTCAAAAAAACTGATTTATCGCTTATTTGTTGGAAAAAAGGTTTTTCTTTTCTTTTGTTTTTTTTTTTTGGTAAAAAAAATGAGTACCATATAATTTTCTGGTTTAAAATTCTCGCAGCTTTCCTCTTATAAGCTTTTGTAAATCCCGTTTTGATCACATGATCCGGGGATTTATTATCAGCTTTTAAAGCAGCGCGATATATGCATCATATTGTACCTACCCTACTCTTAAAGTTTGAAAATCCCCTGTTACTCTATCCCACCAATTATGCCCAAGATATAATAACCATAATATTGATAACAATAACAACATCCCTGATCCAGACGACCTCGAAACGAGCTTTTCCAATAATTCGCTGCGTTGAGTCCAAGAAGAAAAAGGAGAAAATCCGGAAAGCTTGGTACTCAAAATTTTTCGTGAGATAGAATACAAAACACGTAAGAAAGAAAACTATACACGGATTTTGCGGCAAGCTTTCTTCAGTTTTTGGATAATAAAACGACCGTAAAATTATCTTATACCTTGCAGTTTTAAGTTACAACAATAATGTAATTATATTCTGTTCGAAATTAGTTTTTTCTTTGGGGGTTAAATTAGCATCTGGTACACGATGGACGTGCGGCCGGAAAGGGTTGCGGCGCGCGTGACGCGCAAGTCGCGTGAAAAGTTGCGCTTTATTTTTCTTCCGCCCCTCTTACTTTTCATCGTCTGTACTTCATCTCCTTATTTTTATCGCTTGATTGCACAGCTACCTACCCACCTAACTCCGAGCATTTGGTACGATATTAGAAGATCGTGGAATTTATAGGGAAGAAATTAGACTTCGTAATTAAAATTTCGTACCGCGGTTTTTGAACATAATTTGTAGCAAATTCTTTTTTCTATTTATAGTAATTATTTGGGTAAACTTGGATATTTTATATGAAAGAATTTTCTCGATTCATACGACGTATATTTGGTTATCCATAAATAATTCTGCAGAAATAAAATGTGAATGATAAAAAGTATGGCGGGACGAGACGATGTATAACACGAAATAACCTAAAAAATGGAATTGATCTCCGCGCTTTTGTCCATTTGATGATGTGATATATCTGCAAATTCAGCGTTTTGCGAACGAGATACTCGACGATTTATTGCTGTATGTTATATTGATGTACGTCGAAGTGGCATAAAATACAAAATTATGCATATAGAATATACACTGTATAGTTTTAGAACAATCAGAGCAAACTAAAATATGAAAGCATAAATCATATGTGTGTCAATATTTTCGAAAAATCGACGAAAGATTTTCCTCACACCATCCCGGATCTGCACAATCATGATTTTTTGGGCAACGTTCTAAATTGGATCGTTCTAAAAATGGCGCTCGTCAAGATTAGTTGAAAATTTTTCTGACAACTCCATGATAAATTTTCAAAACCTTTGTTTTTTTCCCTTCCAAGAGGACATAATTTTCTGCCCTAGTACCCGGAACTGTGAACCGTTATCTTTACATGGATCTAGCTAATTTTTGTTTATTTTTATCGTTGCCAAATTTTCCGCCATAATATAACTCGTAATTTATATAGACGTGGAATTTAACCGCATCCATATCTGCGGGAGGGTTCTGGTTTATCGCAAGTTAAATTTAAGTTGTAAACTCGAGTTGGTATCTATGTGACCTAAGGGTCTATCCCTTCGTTAGTATATCACGTCTTGGTTAAGTCCACTTGAAATTTAGGTGGACTTCTCAGCGAGCCTAACAGGCTGCTGCCTTTGCAGGACCAACCTTATCGGATTTTCTCAGATTATAACTACAATATTATTTAGTGGCTATTTTACGGGCATGATGGACAGGTCCGTAGAATTACACCGAGTCGTATTTTCCCAGGTCTTCGTGTATCAATTATATGAAAACGAAAATGTAAAAGCGATGCGACAAAAAATTCTGTCCAAATTTTACGAGATTTTTTTACTTTTCAATTATTCAAAAAGTGAACACTTTTTCAATACTCTGCAGAGCGCCCGGAAAAAAGTAACGATAATAAATTATTATCCTCCTATAAACGACGTGAAATACCGTGACAAGTGCCTGCATAGCATTTTTTCATTTTTTTTATTTTCCGGGCTTTTGCATCGTTCGGCAGAGTTGACAAAATCGGTGTCCTTAGGTATGCAAATGAACATGCTGCGGACACCAGCGGAGCAACGTTTTAACAGTTTTCTTTGTTTACGACAGTTTTATTTGTACCCTAAGGGCAAAAGGCCGAAAAGAAGGGTAGAAAGAAAAAAAAAAAAGAAAAATTGCGAGCGTCAGAACCTGGTCGAGTTGATGTGGAATGTCCCATATATATAGTCCCTACTGGTATATCGGATTTTTTGTTTAATGGCACTACGGTTTCCTATATATTTATGTGTGTATATATGTACAATACCATCTTATATACATCGTACGTCGCGGTTGTCCCTGGGGTGCATTGCGGGGGCGTGGCAACTTATACCCTGCACGGTATATAAAAAAAAAAAAACAATAAATAAAAAAAAGAAAAGGGAAGAGAGGAAAAAAAAGAAGCCATCGTGTGCCAAATGGCAAGTGCCAAGTGTTTTCCCGTGATATTCTTCTTCTCTTGCAACGATCCAATCGCCAAAACCGTTTATACTAAACCACAAGAGAATGAAAAAAGAAAAAATGAAAAAAGAAGCTAAGGCAGTTTGCAAGAAATACGCGTAACCGATCTTCGGGGTAATGTTACGATGCAGTACGTATCGTAAAAATACGGAGAGACAAAAGCTTGCAGTTTTTTTTTCGTCGATTTTTTCTTCTGCACTTTGGCGATAAGAAGCGTTAACGTTTTCTGGCACGACTCTTGAATTTGTACTCAGATTCTTTTTTTTTTTTTTTGAAAGTGCAGCGTATATCGTCAGATTTTAAAAGGTTCCGAAATTCTATATTCTGTATTACACGGAATAAAATCAAAAAAACAAAATAGTCTTTTTACTTTCTTTCCCTCCCCCTCGATTTATCTTTTCGTACGAGGATGTAAAAAAAAATTGAAATACTATTCTTGAAAGGTATACTGTAGCTATGTTACCTCGAAATACGACACTTTGCACGCATTTAAAGTTTGTGAAAAAGAATGGATCGAGAGAAAACACTTGCTGAGGTGTTACGTTTCAATTCCACTATAGATCTCTACTTTATCAGTTTCCGGACAACAAAATCTCATCATTTTTTCCATCAATCATTTTGAAGAGAAATAAAATTTTCTACGGGACGTCAAAGATCGACTCAATATTACTCAGTCTACTTTTGCATAAATTTTGATCACGAAAAATGCGCAGGTATATTAACTGCGATCCGATCTCTTTTTTTTTTTGCGCTTTTGTTTCATCGTTGTGAAATTGTGATAAATTATAACCGCAAAATTCTCAATCATTCACCACTGCGTGCAGGTATCACGTCCTAATCTATTCGAATCTTTACTTATAAATTCCGCACCGTTTGCATAATTTTTTACACATAATATCGTCATCGTATATCGATCTATATATCCTTTGAGATATTACAGCAAAATTTGACATTTATTGGGTTAAATTCAGTGTAATTAATGTTTCCCCTCATCTCGCTGTAACTTCGATAAAGAATTTTGAAAGTTTTTTCCTTCTTCCCTTTTCTTTTTCTTTTACATTTTCTTTTTCTTCCTTCTTTTTTGGGTTCAAATCCCATCAGCATAGGCATACCTATACGACACCGGCCGTTCGTGAATCTCTTATAGGGTCATTATCGACTCGCACATCAATCATCCGTCCATATCATTGATTATATTATATAAAATTTTCTATAACTTTTTTATTAATGGTCTTTTCATTTACTACTTTATGACGCGCGTTAGCGAAAAGCAAACAAAGGAGCAGCGTATTTCGATATTATACGTATACGTAGATACGTATATCGTAAGTATAATCAATCCTTAGACAGGCATAATTCTTCAGTCATTTGTAAAACACACTTCACTTGTTTTACAAAGTGAATTTATAATGCCCCCGAATAACCATTGGCCGCAGATTAAATTCACATTCGATTTATCTAGCGTGAAAGATCGCCAAGGAAATAAAGTAGGAAGAAAGAATGATCGAAGCGAAGTTCAGGCCTCGGTTTTTCAGCCGCAACTATTATCGCTCGCATTGGAAATAATCGTAGCTAAAATTCTGTTGGATAATATTTTGAAGATTCTGCGCGTTATCGAACCGCAGGTAATATCGCCAACTCTTTCTCCGTCACTCGTCAGCTCTAAAGTTAATTCGCGATCTCACGAAATCGAGTTCACCGAATATAATTGGTAGTTAACTTCAACAGCGGACCCTCCCATTAAATCTGATTACCACATCATCTCGCCTTAACGTTGTACGTGATTACCCATCGTCCATCCCTTCATACCTTATATTCATGGTACATGCAGGAGTGTTTGTTTTATACATAACTAGCCGCCCCGTATCTATACCTTCATATGTCTGCAGAACAGTTGAAGACATCGGACGAACGTGTTGAGAAAAAAAAACAAAATTAAAACGAAGAATTGAATAAAAATTGTCCACGAGAAAAATTATTATATCGCGATTATAACGTTATGATCAAAGTAGTTCTCCGAACTCGTCAAAACTTCCCCGAAGATGATAAGCTATTTGGACGCGCGACCCATTAATTAATCATCGATCGTTATTAGCCCCTTTAACTATTTTACCCGAATCGTGACATTTCTGTTTGACAGGTAATATCCAGATATAAACGTAATACATCATGCAAAATGTTATCTGATCAACGCGAATCCTCTGGCACATTCGATATAGCACATATATAGCTATATATTTGCATAGTGTAGGTGTATGCGGAAATAGATCAAGCGGTCATTCCCTCAATATCCGAGCTTTCATATATCAGCGTTCAGAAATCTCTAAATCGCTGATACGAAATCGCGTAAATTTAGTATGTGCCATGTATACCGGTCGATCAGTTCCACACGATTTTGTACACTTGATTAGTTGAATTCTAGAAAATATTGACCTTGGATTTGCCGAAAAAACAGCGTACACCATATTACCACATGTCCCTGTTAAAGAATTCACATTTTTATACATACCGGGTAGCCATAAAGAGATAAAAATTAGATGGTTGTTAATTTATCTCAGCATAAGTTTTCGCAAGTTTCAACTGAATACTATTTCGAAGATTTTATTGCGTTACGTATATCTACGATTATGTGCCTTTTTTCATCTAATCGATTTCTAATAATGATTATAATAATGATAATGATAATGGTGATCAAATTAATGACAATATTGGTGAACATGTAGTAAATATATTTTCATATCGAATGTGAATAATTAATTAATTAATGATTATGCAGGCTTGTATTGCGCAACTATATTTTGCACCTGTGATCTTAGCTTTTTTTTAATCTATTTATTTATTTGTTCTATTTCATTTAACTCGAATTGCTTTTTCTTTTTCATTTTTCTACAATTTTCTCGTCTGTTTCATTCAAGACTATATGTGATCTGCAACCGACTGTTATGCCTTATGAATATTTTTTCTGTCAAGTATAGAAATTTTTTTTGGTTTAGTTTGGCAAAAAAAAAATTTCCTGCTCGTTGGTTGCAGTTTGACATCTTAATGAATTTGATTGCATATTAACACGATGAATGAGAAAAAATAATTAACGTAGTCCGTAGATAATTTTTTGAATTACACTATGGTGAGTGAAATTAAAAAAATTGAAAATTTTGAGTTTTTAAATATTTTCTTTGTAAACTTTTTATCGATTATTATTTGTTTCTTCAGTTTGACGAATAGTTGCCGAAAAAAATGAGAATCTTGATGTACGAATTGACTAATATTAATTGCTGCAAATAATAAAATAAAGATAAAAGTAACCAAAGAGAAATTGATCTTCAGAAATCAACTTATCCTGACATTATACTAAAATCCGTAAAATTGATGTGCAAAAAGTAAAGTGAACATGGGGAAATTTCAAGAGATAAAAATCATCATCGTGCAAACATCGGGGAAATTTCATGTGGACAGTTAAAAAAAAAAGGAAGAAACAAAATAAATGGATAAATGAAGTTAATAAAAAATTGAACTGCAGCCAACCAAAATTGCAATTTCGAACTACAATTTTATGTAATTATGAATCTTTCTTCGCTAATATTATATATATTTTATGTACTCTCTTCTCTTTCGCTATGGAACAAAAAAAAATGCCTACAATATTTTCCTTTCCATGTACCTATACATACTTGTTCATTATTATATTGTGCATAATTGCTACTTGTCTAATCCATTTGAAATCTAGTTGAAAATGAAAAATCATCGGAAAAAGAATTGCAAAAAACGGAGCAAAAAAAATAATAAAATGAATCAAAATACGTGAAGAAAAGAAAGAACGATATAAAGAAGTGCTTTCTTTTTTGGTTGATTGCAGTCCAATACTCTGGGTCTCCCAGTATCAAAAGCTCGATACGATGTCGTCGAACGAAACAACAGAAACAACAACGACAACCTCAACAACAACAACGTCGTCATCGACAACAAAATTTGGTGCATCGCCAACGTCGTTGACGCCGGAAGAATCCTCCGTAGCGATTTGTTTGACGCCAGTAACATCGAATGCTCAAATAGCGTTTTTCCTTGTCCTAAACATATTATTTTTTGTTTTACCATTGTTAATACTGTTAGGTCTTTATTCTGTAATAGTTAGACATTTAATACAAGATTCCGCGACGACTTCGAGTAATTCTTGCGAAAGATATCACGTTAGGGCCAGAAGACAAGTTGTACTGATGCTTTTGACGGTGGTATTTAGTTTCTTCATTTGTTTAGCACCATTCCGATTATTGACGGTTTACGTTGTCTTAGCTCCGCCTGGATGGATGACGGATCTTGGACCGGAAACTTATTACAATCTCTTATACTTCAGCAGGATTATGTTTTATCTAAACAGTGCCATAAATCCGATACTTTATAATCTAATGAGCAGCAGATTTAGAATTGGTTTTTTAAAATTATGCGGCTTAAGAACTGCGAGAAGTTTGGAAAGAGGTACTTTCAGAAGCACCGTTACTGCCAGCAGACTGTCGAGGAGAGCCATGCGAAAAGAACCTCATCAGGAAAATTTCGTTTGAAATTGAGTCATTTGTTCGATGAATACCTATTCAACTTTCTATCATTTTTTATTTTCACTAGGCCAATTTTTAACATTGGAATTTGGCAATTTTTCGCTAAACAATAATTAACAACATTTGGTTTTATAAACATATATTACCTATATTTCGCTTCAATGTATTTATATCAACTTATTTTTTCTCGCACAAATTCGAGTATGCTTTTGCGGGCAAAAATAGTTATTAAAAATCTACAGAGGCTTCAAAACTAACTAGAACGGTAACGTTAGCAGAAATTAATAAATTAGCACCGCGTCAGAATTTGTGCTAACACAGAAACAAAAAAGACAGATAAACAAACGAATCGTTTTGGAATCGCTAAAATAATTTTAATGAAAAGTTTCGTTCGAAATTGAGACATTAATCAACAATAAACTCCATACCACTTAGTTTTTAGTTTAATGTTAATAAATTTCTAGAAATTCACTACTTTTATACGATATCCTAAGCAATAACCTAGTCGAAACAATGTATATTATTATACACCTTATCTATTTCCGTTCCTTAAGTTTTCCTAATTTTATAATTATTACTAAAGATTTATTATTTAATAAAAATCTAGGCTTCGAGTGTAGGCAAATTTTTGTTTTCTTTTTGTTTTCGTTACGATGATTCTTATAAAAATTAAACATACATATATGCATAGATATATATATTATGTATATATATGTGTAATTATAATTAAAATAACTGATTTGAATTTTGTTCTGATGAAATATCACATTTTTACCCGTACACTCTTAAATGTTACGCCTTGACCTTTTGCACAAAAAAAAAAAGAAGAAGAAAAACTGCAAAAAAAAAATCTTTCTCTCGAATCTCATACATGACTTCAACGCTTTCGCGATATATTAAATTATGAATTAATAATAATAATAATATTGATAGCAATTATACAAGAATATTTGATACCTATGGTAGATATATAGGTACATCGTATGTACAACGATGGTCACGAGTATACGAATTATTTAAATAATAAAATTAATATAATTGCAATTTACTATCACATCGTGAGACTTTATAGATACCTTATAGCTGCAATTATGATAGAGTGACGGCAAATAATAGAAGATAAGGGGAAAAAAAAACCCAAAAAAAAGAAGAAAAAAAAGAATCAATTTATGCTTTTTGCTAAGTATTTACCATATGGGTATTATAAGCGTAATTTTGCAAAGTTTTTTAATATTATATGACGTACGAGAATCCTGCCAATTATTCTTCGAGAATCGATCCTAGCTTAGCGATCTTAATTAAAACAATTATACATATATATACGTATACGAATTTACAAACTGCATTTTTTTCTGAAAACAATGTTGGTATTTTAGTTTTATGTCTATAACGTCAATGATAACATTAGTAACGATATACGATGCATTAAAAAAATTATTAGTTGTTGATTGTTAAAGGAAATTCAAAGAAACTTACAGTATTATTGTCACAATAATTAAAGGATAGATTAAAATACGTTAATTTAATTAGTATATCGTATATAATTACATTTATATATACTTATAATTATGAAACACATAAAATAATTCGCAAATATGTATACATAAATATACGTATTGCATTTGCAATTGATACAATTTCTTTATAAATTATTATAATCGATAATAAACGATATTCCTGATGAGAATAGAAAATTGAAAAAAGTTAATATATAACCTCTCATTAATTTACGTTTATAAAAAAAATCATTTAGCGGTTGATTTAACGATTAGATCAGTGTAAAAAAAAGTAAGAAATCTAAAAATTAATAAATATGATAAAATTTTTTCTGTCAACAGTCCCTCGATCCTGATGTCAAATTATCACATGGAGGAATACGTCGACGGTTCAATGGTACCGGTGTGTCAAATACAGTCGAATAAAACTTGGACGGATGCATTTTTCGTAACAACAATAATAGTATTTTTCTTCTTACCGTTATTTATATTGATAGTATTATACACAATAATAGCGCGTCATCTGATGGCGAATCCAACAATAAGTCGTGGTCCAGCAAATAATTTATTAAAATATCGCAAACAGGTTGTACTGATGTTGGGTACAGTCGTACTTAGTTTTTTCGTATGTTTGTTGCCGTTCAGAGCATTAACGTTATGGATAATATGCGTTTCCCAAGAATCGATGCTTCGCCTTGGTTTCGAAAGATACTACAGTATTTTATATTTTTGTAGGGTAATGTTATACTTAAATTCAGCGGTAAATCCGATTCTATATAATTTAATGTCCACGAAATTTCGCGAAGGTTTTCTCAGACTGTGCGGTTTGGGTAAAAATAAAAAAAAACAACCAGGAAGAACCGGTACCTATACCACCGGATCGACGAACTGCAGCACTAATCAATCCTCAGACTTTTGGCGAAGACACAGCAGCAACAAAAGCTGCAGCGTTAAAGTCCCCAGTACACCGGTTGAAAAACAAATGAAATTACCACTACTTTCTTCCGTAACAGATATTGGAATTATTAAAAAAAAACAAGAAAGTTACGTTTAATCAGTTCTTCTTTTCCTTTTTCTTTCTTTCTTTTCTTTTTTATTTAAACAAAAAATACGAAGAAAATTCAGACTCTCTTCTTTCTCGTCTCATAGTTTCATTTATTAGTTTTTTTTTTCCTTCTGCTCTTCTATCGAACTAAATCGTGACAAGAAAAAAAAGGAGAAAATTCTCAAAAATTTTATATTATTATAATAATTGTTCGATATTACATTACATGACATTATTCGCAGCGCATTGTTTGAATGATGAAAGAACAATGAATGAAAGAATGACAAAAAAATAAGTAAAAAAAAATGGACAAAAATTATGTTGTTGGCTCCCATCATTATATTAAATGAGTATTTAAATTTAAACTAATTAAAAATCATTACCTATTTATATGTATATAATTTTCATTTCTATTAAAGGGGCCAGAAAAATATAACATAGAAAAATGTCTGATCAGATATATATGAATTGGAATCAATTAATTATTCGATTGATTATTTATGATTCGACATTAAAGATCGTGCGTTTTTAATTGTAAATATTAGTTATGATAATAATTGTAGTAATAGTTGATAATTGAAACAAAAATTGATTGAGCCCGATTAATGACATTAATAGTATAATTGGAATTGTTTATTGTAAAATGTAAAAACGTAAATCTACACAACGTGGAAGAATGAAAAGAGAAAGAATTATTATTAATGATAGAAGAGAAATATTAACGAAAAAAGAAATTATCAAAATCTATATGCTCGTCTACGTATAATAATCAACCAGCCGTTTATATGATGTAATCAATTTTCAAGTAATTTTGGGATCAAAGGCAAAAATCGAAATTGAAAATCACCAGCATTATCGCTGTATGTTATAAATATACGTGTAGTAATAATATGAATATGCTATATTTCAATTAGTAATATTAATATTATTATTTGATTCCATAAGAGTGTCGGGACTTGAAGAAATTAAAAAAAAATAAAAAATCATCATCGTTATATCACAATATCATATAATACATGTACATGTAATCGACATCGTGATAATAATTGTATCATCATCGTCATTCTCTTCTTCGTCATTAATTATCGTTCTACATGGATCATTAATAATGATCATTATTATTGTTATAATTTACGACCTGGTCTATTAAGTATGATGTACGTGTAGTATAGTTTTTAATAAATGCAAGACTGCCTAGTGATTGCAAAACTGAACGAGATGAAGAAAAAATGTGAAGGAAATTATTTATTATTATTATTATATTCTTTTGATTATTCCTAGTGTATATTCGATAAATGTGAGATTTTAGCGAGATCGGTTGATTACGTACCTATATATGTAAATATTTATGATCATGTATATATGACATATGTGTGTATAATTATTAAAAAATATACATATTATTTAAATATAAATCATTCATATCTTTCAAATTTGATATCATTATTATATTTGAATAGATTAGAGAAAGAAAAATGGAAAGGAGAATCCAACATGGATCATGAATTTTTTTTATGACAAACACACATATATGCATGAGATTTATCATCAATGTCGTTCATTTGTTGCCTAATTAATTATCATTACACGTATAATTGTATATACGTTCGGCTTTTGACGGGGTAAAATTTCATTACATGAAATGATTGAGAACAGGAGAAACGCGTTAATTTTTTTTCTTATACGCTTTTTCGAAAAATTTCAATGAATAATTCCTTATTTTAATAAATAATCTAGTCATTCGCATAAGATACAAATAATAATATTGCACTATTATCAAATTAGGAATATCAAAGTCTGCATTACGCTCATTACGAAGCAATAGAATTTATTTTTTTTCTCCCCGAATAAATTTTTCAATGAGTTCAATTACCAATTGCGGATAGAAAAATTCAGCTCGTCCTAATTAGTATTATTGTATCACGTCGCACGAATCATACTTCGAATTGACAATTACAAAACAAAAAAGTTATTCGATCGATATAAAAAGACATATAATTAATTTGGAACTAATGAATATCAACTGCGATTTATTGAATTATTTTCAATACACATATTTCCTATGGTATATATGTATTATGTATCACAAGTATATACACATAAAATAATAATTATTGTATATGTAACACCGTCTATATAAGAGATGCTAAGCAAAAATACAGAAAAAAAATCACACACTTGTATATATGTACGACACATATGTACATTAGTTTGTAGGTGAGAGGTCATAAATATATCTTCGATAAATATTATGAATAAAATATATATATGTATAAAATATAGTAGGTATATATCTATGATAAAACAAAAATACACAATTATTTTAATATATGTATATGACATATTAATGTATAGTAAACGTTTAAGAGTTGTTGTAAATATTTTGTAAAAAAAAAAGGAAACCAAAAAACCAAAAAAAAAAGGATGTAACTAATAAAATATTTATATATGTATATATATAACATATGATATAGAAAATGAATTTTTGAAAATCATTATTGCTTCTTATCTACAGGAATGTATAGTTCGTCCTACCTGAGAGGATGCGTATGAGATATTTCGAGAAATATAGGACTACTGAAATAAAAAAAAATAATAACAGTGCGAAGTTCAACCGTCGCCGCAGTCTGATAGGACGGACACAGAAGTATTCGGTTCAGAAACGTCGAGGTTTTCTGTAAAGTATCTAGATTTCCTTGTTTCGCAAGTGAATGTGAAAAGTATTTTGAGACCATTTTTCATTTGCCGGATTACAGGCAGAGCAAAATTGCTGATATTCTTCTTTTGGCGTAAGTTGAAAAGTGTCGAAGCATTCAAACAGGGGACAAGGTGTTTGAAGAATTAAAGGTTTGTTGAACTCCCGGAACAGCACCTTGCGTATCATTCTCAGGTATGTTTTGATACGAAAATACAATTAACTGCGGAACACGATTTAAAATTAACGGACGTGATGATTTTGTCTTATTTTCGATTTTACATCGTAACGAGAATGCACTGATATTAGTGATGAACTAATTTGGACTGGGAAATTTTTTTTTTCCAATTCTTAAAAAACAACCCTAGTTTTCAGAATATTCTAACGCGTCCGTATAAATGGAACATCTGATTGATTGAATCGTTTTCCGTAAGGAGAAAAAGAAAAAAAAAAACGAACCAACAATATGTTATTTTTAATTATCACGCAATTCCGGATGCCCCATTGTGGAGATGAATCTTATACTGCTTCTTATGTGTCAGTCGGTTATATTTCTAACAAAGCATTCAAAACCTGCAAGTCTGACACGTCTCGGACGAACTTGTAGGTAATCGTAAGTATGATAGTCAATAAAAATCATGGTTTGAGAAAAACTATAAAACGGATGGAAATAAGATAGTGAAAAAAATATAAAAAATCCAATAAGCTCTCCGAATACGGAGGAATTGATGCTGTACAAGGTCTTGAAAATGTCGAATTATCGATTTTAGCAGTTTTCAAAGATTCGTGTTCTGATAACAAACCGACTGTTGTTAATAATTTTTGAACCGGATGGGATTCCCAGAGTGCTCTGGATAACTAAACAAATTCTATGTTGAAAAGTAGCAGCATCTAGCGGCTAATAGACGTTTCATTAGTACCAGCGTTGAGGGTAGTCCTACTCTCAGGGGTACCAGATCATGACCTTACCAAGCGAAGGTTGAGAAGGTGTAACTTTCATCGTGACATTGAATATTGCGGCTTACCATCGGTAGTTAAGAACAAAAGATTGTTTTCGAAAGCCTTTGGTTGATGTAAAAGCAAAAGCAATTTTATATTTCTACCGGGCGTCGGTAGTCCCCAAAAGTTGCCGAAGAATGGCGCTTGAATTTCTTTGCACAATAAACGTTCTAAAATTTTGAATAAAGAAGTAAAAAAAAAAAAAAAACTATCAATCTCTACACCCGAAGATTACTTAGATACTTTTTAATCGTTTGAAAAGTTCAGTCGAAAAAAAAGTATTACCGCTTGTATATCCGCTTGTTCGTTTATCATATTTCATTAAACGCAATCGAATAATTAGAGTCTCATTAATCGATAGAACGTGGGTATGAGATTGGAAGTGATTGTTATTTTTTGGTTGTTGTTTTTTCAGAGTTTTCGATGTATCAAGCTTTTTATTACCCTAATCTGATGGCGTTAACAAGAATTTTCTCGTCACACTATCGGCTTATATGGTTAATTTATATGCAAGAATACTGTAATAAAAATCGACTTAGGCTTCACTGCCCCGTGAACAAACACAATCTTAATTCTCACCTATTCTATATATACACACTAAATATAGACGTACGTTTACACGCATAAAGAATACGTATCGGTTACCCACCCCTTTGGATGTCGGCGTGTCGCTAAAAGTTTAATCAAACTCAGATTAGCTCGGGTCTGCCGGAGCCAGAAGCCAGAAGCCAGGAGCCATGATCACGGGGCTGCGAACCAAGTTTTATTAAACGCAAGTTGATTAGGGGGATGAAACATCCCTTTCTCCCTACAATTTTCTTTCAATGATTTTACAACGGCATTTCTATATCATATAATAATCCTCTTCACTCTTTTATTTCCAAATATATTTCCCCCTTCTTCATTTTCTATTCCTTTGATATCGGAATGATCAGATTTTTGTATGAAAATTCTGACGTTCCCGATGCAGTCTATAGGTAAAATAATAATATATGTGTGTAAATTTTTGGATGTGAGGAAGATTCTATGCGCCCTTAGGGAGCTGTAAATAGTTAGTGTTGAACGAGCTTCTGGTAAAGACACGATGATTAAGGGACAGAAGCATTTAGACATCCGCAGTCGGGGGCGGACCTAGAAGTGATTCAATCTCTGTGTAATCCCTGTAATCCCTAGGGAATCGCGTCGACCTCCCTTTTTCATTCCCTATATTTTACCCTTCTTTCTAAACTGACTGCAGTATAATTTCACCATTTTTGCCATTCGACTCCTGTACAGAAATTGTATTAATTTTTCCGATTCGTTTGACATCGACAAATTTTATCACAAGATATCACGATAATTCATGGATGTTTCCCTCCTTCTTCTGAAAAAACTGAAATTTTTAATTTTAACCCTTTTGTTTCGCAAACAAGTAATTGAAATTTTGGATTACGCCTTTCTGTTTCGCGGGCGAATAGATGCAACAGAATTATGAAAAATAAAATCAAATTACTTGGGGTTAAATTATTATTCATTGTGGCGGTAAAGGGAGATAGGAAGGGGAAGTTTGCTCTCGTCTGATCTACAGCGATCGGGTATAGGATCAGATGCAAATCAGATTCATTAGCGTTGAGCCACCGGAGGTAGAGGAAAATAGAGAGAGAAAGAGATAAGGGGATCGACAGAGAAGGAAAGAGAAAGAGGAGAGATGAATCGCGGCGTCCCCTCGACGCCATATAAACCTTCAGGGGCGGGTATGTCAACCCCTGGTGGAGTTGTTATTGCGCGGTTAGGCCACCCCTGACACCGTTCTCCTATAATTCTAAGACTCCTTTCATCCCCCATCTCCAGTTTCACATTTTACAGCAATGTATACTATATCTATCCTTGAATTGATCGACTTTCCGTTCGATCTTCACGTTCCTTTTTTCTTCTTCTTTTTTTGGTTCTCCTTTTTACTCGCGAGATAAGAAGAGGAAGGATGAAAGCGAGAATCGCAAAAAAGAAGAAGAAGGATTCGTTTACCCGGAAGTGTCGGTATAGATACATTGGATAAAATATCCTCCCCATAAGGTTCGTCCAGAACAAAGCTATGCTGGTAACTGCAACAAATCGCTACACTTTGTACGGATTTGGTAGGCAAGGATCAACCTGACTTGGACCACGCGTGGCGATTTTCTATTGATAAAAATGTCGAGTCGAGTGAATTTTAATTCTATTGGTTTTTAGAAATAACCAAAATAAATAGATTCACATTCCGCTACAAGCCCCCTACAATGTTTCCTAGGTGTTTGTATACGATATAAACACACCCTTGGAGAGTACTTTGGAGCAGGTATTTTTGATCCTGTTTAAAGTCCAGGATACCGCAGACGATCGTTTTACAATTTATATATGTGTGAGCCAGTGCAGCATACAGAAATGCAGCGGAAAAAGTGTCGGTTAACCACGACGAAAACAGGAAAGAAAGGAAAGAAAAATAAAAAAAATAAGGATAAATAAAAATAAAACATAAAAATAAGAAAGGTCACGGAGGCGTGGCTGTCGAGAGGATCGAGGGCTTCGGGGTCCTGCCATCCCGCCCACTGAAAACTAGAAGAGACTCAAAAAGTTTAGGGATAAATTTTCAAACCAGAAAAAATAAGAGCTGTCACTGTGCCGGGCAATCCAAAACTGAAAAGGGAGATAATGACAAGATCAAGAAGAAGATGAAAATGAAGATGAAGAATTTGCAGAATGAGCCTCGAGAAGGTTTTGTATTTACTGTTGATATCAAGAAGTAAAAAAAATGAATGAATCTACATTCCTATTGAGATCAATTTCGAGACCCTAAAGAGATCCGTCATTCGATTGTTAACGTAGATTTGTTCAATCAGGAATAAAAGTAAATTTTGTTTCGCTTTTCGAAATCTGCATGTTGGTTTTCCTTCGGGATAAAACGAAGCAAAAGAGAACAAACAAAGAAGGTAGCAAACAAAGTCATCGCAGTTCGAGTCAGAGTTCACGGTAGCCACCAATCATTCATAATCCAATTAAAAACCGGCGTCAACCCTCGGGATATATATTAACGGCGTACGCCACGTATATACGCCACCCATCATCATGGGGGTTGCGGCCTGGCCGGGTTCGTTGTTCGGACTATAGTTTTAATATTAAACCGCAATATCGGTGTACCGGCCACGTGCGACAATGACGTCAACGAAAAGGGCGTTTGTTGGATGGTGGTTTATTCAGGGTCATAAAGACGCGGTGTAGACCACTAGTTCAGAATCCAATGCGGCTAAAACCAAACTCTATGGGTTGCAGCAGGCTTCTCCCGAGCACGCCGGAGCAGTTTACTCGCAGATTTAAGGAGCTAGGGGTGAAAACACCCGATGCAACTCCTGCCATCCCTCATGTTTGAACTGTAATTTAGAACCGCTCACTGATCCACTGTTTGCTTAGGATCCCTGCACGGGTATAACTGCTTCTCTCTCGGTTTTTTCTCCTTTTTCTTTTTCGAAGTGACTGGTGCGGCGAATACCGAAGATGCGATTATTCGGAAGACCTTAAGTTCCAAACTCACGTTGTCTTTCCAAGTGGAAAATATGGAGTGCCGAATGTTTCCGAAGATTTAGATCGATTGGAACATTGTTTTCAGAAGTCAGATTTGCCATGGAACACCATGCTCCAAGTTCAAAATGTCCCTGAATTCAAAAAACAATCCATCCGATGCAATATATTTTGGATGGTACGTCAGACGGAGGACTTCAAAGTCCTGGATCGTTCCAGATCCTGATAGGTCGAATGGATACTCTTGTGCAAAGTTCAAAGTGTTATCTCAATTTAGAGGCAAAAAATGTCTCGGATCAAATTATGAGAGCTTACATTGGATGTGGGTTAAACGCTTGGAGCCATCGGAAGACTGCAGGACCCTGGATGATCTCGAAGAGTTGAAGGTGTAATACCTGGATCCATAATAGTGTTGGAGCTCGTAAAGATCATCCAGTTTGGTTAAAAAGGAAAAGGGGGATGAATTCGTGTATGAGAGTGTACCCCATAGTTTGATGTACATAACGATCAAGTTGTCACGCATGCTTATACACATACCTGCCTACGTCTTCTGGATCGGGCGCCAGTCTTTCCATTTTCGTTTCCAGTTCATAAACCTCCCCCGCGTATACAATACTGGCCTAACTAGGCGTGGTGGTGGCGCGATTTGAAGAGGGTCACCATCAGGTACTCTCCCTGCTCTTCAACATCGCGCGCATATTATATACTACTGCTGCACCACAACGTATACCATATAAGTTTGTAGTATATTTCTATACATACGAGAATACGGGCAGACAGAGCCGTCTCACACCCTCCCTTACCCTTGTACCCAACAGTGTTTCGTGTCTCCTGACAGGTTGATATGCCCACTCGGAAAATAAAAAGGAAAAAGTAAAAGAAGAAAACACTGTCCGTCAGAAAACCCTCGGGATGTTTTTGATTCCTTCGCGTTAAATCTGTTTAGCGTATTCCGAAATAAATTTGATTCTGCATTTTTCTCTTTTCTCTGGTTGAATCGCGGATCGATACGATCGTGAGTGCGAAAATAAAAAACCGAGTCAAAGGACGAGAAAAGGGGGTTGAGGTGGTTTTGTGTGTTCTCGAGCCGGGAATCGTTGTTTTCTCGCATATGGAGCTGTGCTGTGCTCGCGTCTTTTTGGAACCGACAAAGTGACAAGCGTTCGGTATCGTCGCGCGCGATCTCAACTCGTCTCGGTAGGGTGATGTATGTGTGGGCGGGGCGTCCCGTCCTCTCGAAGGACCAAATTATAGGCGAACGCAATAGGACTACTCGGGATGGGACTAGGAATCCAAATCCAAAGTCCATTCCCTGACTGCTGTTTCTGCTGCTCCTTCGCAAGGAGGATCTTTCTTTACCTCTGACTCTTCTATACCATACCAACTCATTGTTCGACCGAAGACAGGTGAGACTGTTCCGAGAAACAACGGACCATCGCTCAAATGTTTCATCCACAAATTGCTGGTGTTACATTCTTCAAATTCATACCTATAGCATTCCAAACATATAACTCGTCTATCGATGTATCGCGGAATCAGACGTGGCAAGTTTGTGGGCTTCTTAGAATTTTCATCATTACGAACAATTGGAACATCGTATCGATGAAGAGTTAATCAAAAGACCATGTTCGAAATCTACAACCTCCTGTGAATCCATAAACAATGGATCTAAAATCCAAATTGGTTCCAGGAATCCAGGATATTTCTTCATACTTATTTTTTGGATGCAGGAACAGATTCCTCGTAAATCTGCTCTCCAAATATTCGACGTCCATTTTTGATCCGAATCGAAACAATTTCAAGGAATTTTCTTTTCACGACCGGAACCACCCAGAGCTATGAGATCTTCGCAGGATCTCTGTGTTCTAGCGTGCCATCTGCGCATTGTTCCCTCATAAACTGATCTTGATCGTGTTACTTTTGTGTTATTTTAACGGTCGAGTGAAGTAGGATTTGTAAAATTTTTTGACTTCGTTGTTTGTCTGTGCGGCTTACCAACAGATTTACAAAAGGAATGGGATATGTATACATATATTCACTTTGGCTTAGCCGCTTTTCAGGATTACTACGTCGCGCGATGATCAAGCTAGCTTTGTGTGTACATATGTATATCTATAAGGTCCTTCAGGAGCTTGAAGGATCATCACCGGAGAATAACCGGGACTCAATTGTTGTTTGCTTTTCGTAATTCGTCCCTCATCCCTCGGGAACCTTCGCTATGCTATACATTATTGTTTTTCCCTTTCTCTAGGGTGGTGCGTACAGTACATGCACGTGGTATGGTACAGTGTGTGTATACGAGTTCGAAAACTGATACTCCGTGTGAATGATGAGACTCGCTTAATACTTGCCAACACTTAAGGTTCCGAATACCGACACACGGTTTATCAAACGTCGGTGGTAATTTTCAATTTAGAAAAAAAATCCGGATAAAAAATTACAGAAAAATCGTTTGAGGGGAAGAATAATATTGGTCCGGCCATAGATCGAACTTCACCGACATGAGTATAATGGTTAACAAATGAGCAAGCAATCCACCTTGTCACTGAAGAGACTAGAAATTAGATGGCAGAAATCTATCACAACGATCTCCTCCCACCGTAAAGTGGAGGAAAGCAACCATGAAAAAAAAAGAATTAGAAAGAAAAGAAAGTTAACAATCGATATCTGCAGTGCGAAAAATCGATCGAACGGATGACAGTTGGCACCCAATTACAGCGTGTTTTAAGTACATGCAAAATTAATGGTCGGACAGTTGTAACATCGATGTTGTCATTGACCGAGTGAAGTTAGCTGGGGTTGGTCGGGTGGAGGAGGGGGGTTTATTATAAGGTGTTAAAACGAGATGGACATACCAGTGAACAAAATACAGGCGTGAATGAAACAATGGCGTCCATTTACCTCGACCAATGGCGGTAAAGGAGAGAAAGATACCTGAGTTATGAAAAAGAAAAAAGAGAAATGAGAGGGAAAAAAGAAAGAAAAAAAGAACTACATATACTACAAGGTGTGGCTGCTGGCTCCGCCACCATGCAGTGGAATATGCACGAGCCAGGTTATATCCATCCCCCCTTCTTTCATTTCCTATCTCCGTATTGTGGATGTATATTTATACTCGTATATAGATGTATAACACATTCACGTGTTTCAATTCTAAGGGCAACTGCGCACGGGCCGAAGAAGGGCGAAGTGCGAAGGGGTCATAAACACTGACAGCTGTTCTCGCATACTATATACGCCCCCGCACGATCCATCTGCCATAAAATATCTCTATACATACATTTAGATTTTCAATCGGAAAAATCCAAAACTTTCTTCTCCATTCTTCGTTTAATTGGCGTTCAATTTATCGAGCGCAGATATCACAGGATCGGTAGCTTACACGGAGCGAGGATCGTTTATTGGGCCGATTTAACCCCATCGAAAGAATTTCACACCGAACTATACCAATCCTTTCACGGATTATAGGCAATTTCGTTTATCCCTTTTTTCTACAATATAAGGATCAACCATCGGCAACGATTTTTCAAAGAATCGTTCTGCACCTCGTTAACGAGACGAACTCAATCTTTTTCACAAACTCGGAAAAGCTGCCGTAGTTGGTTAAGCTCGTAGCTACTTTCACACTGGTCGCATAACGATCGTCTCGATCGTCCGCGCGATCATTTGCATGGGAAAATTTTTTCCACCAACCGATTCTCCACGTTCCATCTGCCCGAAAAATCTGACTGGAAAATTTCCAATCGATTCACGATAGAAAAAAAAAAGAGGAAAGCGTTCGCCGAAGATCGGTAAATAAAATCTGTTCGAGCAACGATTTCTTACGCGATACAGAAAAGTATATGTTCGGAACAGGCGTGTATACCTATGTCTGGGAGTCTGCGAAGTCAAGCTGCAGAGTCCGTTCATCGCCGATCGCATATATATTATATCGTACTAAAAGCTATACATATAAGAAGGAAACGAGGAGACGCGCATGGACTTCGTCCACGCACCAAAAATCATCCATCAAGTTCTCCCCGGTGCGGACCGCGTTCGACGTTCTCTGATGAACGAATGGATGGACGGACGGGCGGACGGACGGATGGACTGGGAGGAAGGCCAGTGTTTTAGAAAGCCCAGGTTTCAAAGAGTATAACCCGATCCCACCTATCTTCCCTTATATATACCGATGCAGCTGAAACTGACTGGACATCACGAAATTGATGAACGTCTTTCACTAATTTATTAGACCAGGAGAAAAACCGACTGAAAAATAATCCGTAACGATCATCGTCGTATTATCGGTATTTAGTTGAAACGTATATTCCGCTGTTTTTACAAAAACATTTGGTCGCGCGCGTTCCTCGAAATGGAGAGTTAAAGAAAGACAGAAAAAAAAAAAGTAAGGAGGAGGTAGAACAGACGAATAAATCGGTAACGTGGATCTGGAATACCTTGGAACTATATCGTTCACACGATCGGTAAGATTGTTATTGCCTAACGTGGAACGGAAAGAAATATTGTTTTTTTTTTTCTTCAAAGTAAAAAGAAAAAGAAAAAGAAAAAAGTGGAGGAAAAGATAAAGGAGATCGTAGTATAGTCGCTCGGTGTTTCAACGTGGTTTTGACGCGTCAGGGAGACAAAGATGATGCGGGGGATGTCGGAGACGGTGCGGTGAGGGGGGAAGAGCGAAGGATGATAAATGGTCGTGTGAGGAGATGCGCGGATAACATAATGAGATGTATTGTGTTGCGGAGGTCCAGGGTCCGCAGTTATACTACACAGGCCCAACCCGAACCAGGATCGGTTCCTCGGCTTCGGTTCGTGAGAGACGGTCCTCATCCTCGATCTCGTCCTCCTTCTCTTTTACCTCCCTCTCCCCCCGTCAGCTTTGGCTTTAACTTTTCCTCCAACAGGATTTTCCTGGAATTTGAAAAAAAAAACCCCGCCAAACAATGTAAGAATAGAAAAAATATATATGTATATACAGATT
The DNA here is from genome assembly GCA_963932425.1 of Athalia cordata. Lineage (NCBI taxonomy): Eukaryota > Metazoa > Arthropoda > Insecta > Hymenoptera > Athaliidae > Athalia > Athalia cordata. Next base: position 27,135,753 of record OZ010626.1, on the reverse strand, counting down.
CAGAATATACCACTAAAACTAGGAATTATGATCCAGAGATCCAAAGCAGCTAGGTTTACATTTTCTTCTTCGATCTTTTTTTTTTTTTTAAGAGTCATTAATCCTGTTGTTGCAGCCTACGAAGAATCCGATCCTTCGATTCCGATTGTAATTCAGTTGGTAAACGGTTTATCGCAGAACAGCCCTTATCAGCTGGGCTTAGAAGTCGCGCTCGTCTGTTTTCGATGTAACGGGGACTGCACGTTTCGAAGGTATACCTCCGGATCTTCCCGCAGGATGATGAGAGGACGGAGACAGAAATGGGGGTTAGATTGTATACCTATACCTCAGGGGGTGTCGTCATGGCTACGGAACGGGAGGCGGGGCAATCGATACACCTTCGCGTAGCTCACGCACTAAACGCACTCCTTGTTGTTTCCAGGAATGCATCCAGGAATTAATAATAAAGGGAACAGGTTCGCCAAGATGATCAGGAACTGAAAGCCACCGGAGCGTGCACATTGGAAAAACTATAAGACAACTTATATGCGATGGAAATGAGCTCGATGGTCATCTCGATTTTTTTAATTTCAATGCCTAATTTTTGCGCTAGTTTCACTCGCTCCTTTGACAATTGCCCGTGGGATATCGTTTTGGGCGTAAGTTTTCATTCGACCGATTTCTCAGCCGATTTCACGACACCATAGATGCGTATAATGGTGAGACCCCCAGTTTTCTAGGTGTGCGCCGACAATGGGAACCGCCGAATGGGACAATGACCACTCGAGTGTATCATTCCCTCGTTTATGGGGGAATGACCATTTATCATTTTACGGGAACGCATTTTTCACTCCTGCAAACCTCTACCTCCTTTTTTTTATTCTTCTTTTTTTCTCTTCTCTTCTCTTTCTCTCTTTCCCGCGCTCGTACACATCACGGTTCATCGTCGTCGTCGTAATATACTCTGCGGTTTTCAACAATTAAATCATAATCGTACGATTATGATATTCTTTTTTTCTCTCGGTTCTATAATGGGCACGAATTTCGATCATCTTCAGTCATCATCCGTTGATAGTCGATCGAATATTGTTAATAAAACTACCTTTTCTATATTTCATCAGCCAGCAGGGGTGTCTATTCCTCTTAAACGCATTGGGTTGCACCTGTCCAGGTATATATAGGTATACGAAACTCGGGTGAAAAAAACTCGCAGGTCCTGTGGGATGGGAGTTTAGAAATGGGTAGATTTCTAGGAATTTGCGGCTTCGGACGGCTCCAGTCTGTCTGCCAAATCGCGTTTTGTTTACGCAAGAGGCACGCTGCACGGTTCTTTGGAAGATATCCCAAAAAGCTAATGAGTTTTCATCCATTGTACCATCCATTTTTAGTTTTTTCTAAGACTTTTCCCATAGAATTTCTTACCGCCGAATCGATCCGAACCAGTACTTACAATTAGTGACTCCAAAAGTTTATCTGCGAAGCTAAAAACAGGAATATCGTCAAGAAAAATCGGTTTTGTCGTAAATTCTCTTTTTTTCACAATAAATTTCTTAAATTTATATTCGTTCTCTTGAATTTTTTGAAATGGCGAGATATAGCAGCCGATCGCAATGCATAGAAAATTATCTAATTGCAGCAAAAAATAATTAAAAAGAATTAAAAAAAAAAAAAGAGTTTATAGAAAGTATTTGGAATATTTTCAGGGGATTTTTATACTAATTCTGTGTGTGTGAATTTGCTATATTTAACTCTTTCCCTCGTAACTAAATTTTGTTTCTTTTTGTTTTCTATTTTTTTTGTACATTTGAAGCGCGTCTGTCTCTGGATATGTAGGTGGTAGGTTATGACGAGCCCTGTGAGATTAGCGAGAGTGTTTCCATCTCTATTCGTTTACCTGTCGGCCGGCAATTCTTTTCTAAAAGACTCACGAATAGCCCCCTATGTATAGTATTATACCGCAGCAAAACGAACGATCTGCAGAACCTGTCCCACATATTTAACAGATTCGCAACACGGAACAGGTGGGCAAAAGGTACGGTGCAAAAGGAATTCGCGTATATATATACCTTATATATGCTCTGAACTTGAAGACCCAAAATTATGAAAACAAAATAAAAAGGTTCGTAAAATTATGAAGGATTTCTCCGGCGTTAATATCGACGTGTACTCGATAGACGTGACGTAAAAAAAAAGTGATTATATCGAATCAAAAATTGGAAATACCCGACAAATTTTGTCAGTGAATCTTGATCGATCGATGATTCTTATCCTATACGTAGGTCGGAAAGTTTTTTTCACTGTGTCAAACGTCAAGTTTCTGTTATGAACGAGTGACGGATGGCAGCATCGCATTTCGCGGTACCATATCTCGCCAATTTCTCGGATGTAATTCGCGTAAAGTCATTTTCACCGGCGCGCTGCACGGCTTTATATGTTAAATTTTTTTTTTTCCCATTTCGGTTTGTTTATTCATTCTTTTTTTCATTTTAATTTCTGTCCGTCAGGCAGCAGCTCACTTTGTCAAAACTCGCACATCATCTTATACGCTATATATGCATGTTGATGCATACGATTAACTCCCTACGAACGTTCAACGCTAATTTACCTTCTAACCCTTTGACCTTCGACCGTCCTAATCCATTGTTCCATCAATTTTAAAAACTGAAGTCAAAAATTTCTGCACTTTCGCTATACATGTACGTATATCTATATAATTGCTGCAAAATTTCGTGTCCCACGAAACTGCCCCTGCCCCCCTCCCCCTCCCACCCTTCATCTACGTTTGCTCGGTGCTTTTATACATTCAGGGTCGAAACTCGGTGGACAGCGGTCGGGGGGCGGGGGGTCGCGAGTAACAAAAAGTGATTAATTAGAGTATATACGCCTGGGAGGTTCGCTGTTTTGGAAGAGGAAAGCAAACGAGCAACGAAGCAATTCGGCAACTATAACTTGCCATCCTCCTCCTTCTCCTCCTCCTCCTCCTACTCTTCCTTCTATTCCTCGGACCCTCTCTATGGAGTTCTGTTCTTAACCGAGGAGAATCGATCCCCGATGCAACGGGCATTGTCTCCTCATCTCGGTATATACGGGTGTTATACACACCTTTATAGCGCGCGGTTTCCTTTCTTCATTTTTTTTTTCAGATCTTTTCTTTCTTTTTTCCTTGTTTTTTTTGGTCTGTAATTTTGAAGGTAAAGAATTAATAAATAAATAAAACAGAGGGCGAATATATGATGATGATCCTGCTTTATTTTTTTATTTCTTCATTTTTTTTTTGCTTAACATGCCCAGCGAACGGCTGAACTTCTGGCGGTGACATGTTATTTCGATTCTTCAAGTCCACGTGATATTGTTCGGGATACTAGAAATAAAAAAAAATAAATAAATAAAACAATTGGGGTTATTTACTTTTTTGCGAGAGTTATACACTAAATACTCTTCTAATTCTTTCATAAATTGAACAAAAACGGAATATTTTCTCTGAATAAAATAAAATTAGGGTCACTTTTCCCATGATCTGTTTTTTCACGCTCAATCGATTCGTATAGAAAATTTGGAATCGTGGAAAAAATTCGTTAACGAAATCATAGATGAAAATGTATTTTCAAGGAAATAATGATTTTCGGTGTTTAATATTTCATATTCAAATGATGTTTGTTTGATGCCACGGTACCAGGGGGTGCGGGGGTGCGGGGGTGGTGAGGGTAAAGATTTGCCTACGCCCTCCGTCGTTTCTGCGTATAAAATGCTAGTGTTATATATAATATATAGTGTATATATCTGGTTGCGTAATCATAAATAACCCAAACAATCACAGGGTAACCATCATATTCCACCCTCTCTGCTTGCTGCAGAAGTAACGCGCTCAATTCACACCAAGTACAAAGAGAGCGCCCCTCGCTCAAGTAGGGGACCCATTGTAAATCATTGCGGAAACAGAGAGAAGAGAGAGAGAAAGGGAGAGCGGGAGGGAGAGGGAGAGAGAGAAAGAAGAGAAGAAAAAGCGCAAAAAAGAGGGCTTCATGGGTTCTCAGATGAATCCATGATATTCCCGATCCTTAATTCCACCTCCACCGCCTCGCGTCGCCCTGCCCAACTCTAGTGCAGGAATAATATTCTGGTCCTGATATCAGAGCCGGATATCCGCATAAACGTAGAAACGTAGGGAGTGAGAACGCGAAGAATTATCGTATGTATACGCGAATATGGCCACCCCGTGTTTTACGATTATGCAATTCGGAAACATGCCTTATTGAACATCCTCATCCATTCATAGACATATTTCGGGGTCAGAAATATATATACTCATCTAAGTGAGGACCGTTCCTAGTTTAATTGTGGGAAGGTGGGATAAAAACTGGTAATATTGTCGCTGTGTATTTGGAGGAAGAATTATATTACACTTAATTTTTTTTTGTTTTTTTTCTCGCCCATTACCGCAGATCCGGAAATTTTCATTCCAATATTACAAACCAAAAAGAATAAAAGAAGAAAATGCATTTTTTGAATTTAATTTAATTTGAATTTTTTTTTTTTTTTTTTCTTTCCGTTTCTTACCTCTCTGATTCATGCATCTCGTTATACACGTATACCATACATTTATATACACCGCGTTCCGCGTAGCTCGGAATACTTTCCTATTTATTATCTTAGCGCGGGTCGAATTGATATTATGGTTAGTAGCTCTAGTCGCGTGGTAAAAATTGAAGTGCGTTTTCTTTTTCTTCTACGTCTTCTTTAAATGTTTTTTTTTTTCTTTTTCTCTTTTTCTTTTTCGTTTGAAAGATATCCCCACATGAATCTTAACGGTGTCTGTGTATCTGCCTTGCGTCACTGGCAGTCGGTCGAATAGGATTAAAGCATAACAACGAATGCTGCAACGATCGGTTAAATTATACGCGTACTTAGGGTAGAAAACAATACGCTCTCCCATGAGTGAGTACGAGAACTGAAATACATCAATAGATTCAATTCGCGATCTTTCGTTTGATTTCCTCGTTTTTTTTTTTTTCTCTTCTCTTCTCTTTTTCATCTCCTATGTCCGAGAAACGAGGCGACGTCGACCGTCTCTATACAACAATTCGAGACAATATTCGACGGGGGTATAATAATTTTTGTTAGAATGCACTTTTTTTACAGAAATCGACTATAGAAAATTATGGATCGAACAATCCAACAAATTGGTAATTTTTCTTACATCGCGTCGCTGGTATATCCTTATACACCTGTACCGCATATATACTGAATCCTCGATCTTCTTCGTCGTTCGATCTTCCCGTCTCGCCATCTTCTTTTAGCTCTTCTCCTCCTTCCGATTCCCTTCGCCCATGCAGCGCTCCGTGTTTCAGATTCTCGTGCTTTATTGATGGGATCGTTAATACGTTATGCCGATCAATGTTTTGTCTCGGTGTCGGCCGACTATCCGTCGCGATCGGCGACCACCCCGCAAGCTCGACGTCAACGATTTTATAATTCCCACCAAATCGCGACTCTCAACCACTATATCTAATTCATTCCGACTGTCGAGTTTCAAGAGAAAAAAGAAAAAAAGTTATCGAACAGAAAGAAGACTTTGAAAATTTCAGATTTTCCAACGATCCGTTTCGAAAGTTTTGCATTTTTCCACCCGTTCGGAGGAAGAAACTTCGCGATTTTCCAATCGTTGTTCTTTTGTTTTTATTTCATTTTCAATTTTTGTAATACGAAGAATCCGCGGATTGGCAGACGCTGCGTGCCAGGAGCAGCAGCAGCTGGTTATACATATTGCATGTCTGTTAGGACATATTTATTGGCATCTCTATACACCGTTGCTAAAACATGCGATTCCAATCCCTTTCTCTTTTCCTCTCCTCTTATTTAGGCATAACATAAGTATCCCGTATACCTATACACGTATTTTCGATCGTTCCTTAAGGTTTCGGGATCAAACGATGCACGCGCTTTTTCTTACCATTGATCCGGTTCATGTGTCGTCACGTGTCTCTCAAATCCCGATGGATCTTCGGATACCCGAATAACAACGCCGCAAATTCGCGTATTTATCATCATCCCAACTCTCTGCATATGTATAATAATCAGGAGAAAGACCGCCGACAGTCAGTCAGTAAGTCAACTCTGTCTATCATCTCCCAAACTTCGGTGTTTTAGACTTTCTGGATATTTTACGCGAATGACGAACTGCCGAATTATAATAAACTTTTACCCTCCCAAAACTTAAATACTTTTAGTTCTTTCTCCCTGTTTATTATTATTATTAATATTACAAATTTTTTTACTTCTTCCTTCTCTGTATCACATACATTATAATATACTTCGTGCAGTTTTCACCGGACAGCATCAGCGGGGATCATTAATTTATCTATAGCTAGTATTATATAGGGTATATCCCGGAGAAACGAGAAAATAAATAAATAGAAAAAAGAGGAGAGAAAAAACAAACTATTGGAAGAAAAAGAGATTGCGGATTTATTTTCTCCCCTCTTTTAGTGTGTACTATAGGTATATATATTAAAAGTCGCGAAATTTGAGACTCTCGCTCTCTAAACTTTCGGTAAAGAAAAGTTTTAGCTCACCAAGCAGCTGAGGTGAAAATATTGCATTCATATACATGAAGGTATAATGAAAAACTTACTTTCTTTTTGAAAATGTTTGTGGGAAGAGTATATTTTTTTTTCTTCATTTTTTCTTCTTTACTTTAGTTTTGTTTTGTTTTGTTTAGTTGGTTTTTTTTCTTGTTCTTTTTTTGGATCTTTCTGTGGGATCGAGCTGCAACGCCTGTGTGTATCGTGAGTAACGATGTCTACCGAGGCGTGGACAGCTATTCGCTCTTAGAAAATATCTTTTCAGAGAAGGGACTTGAGGATCAGTATATTATAATATATACCTATATATTCCCGTTGGAAATACTCGCGGAGAAGATTCGCCAGGAGTTTACGAACCGTATACAAGGTTAATCAAGTAGCCCCACTTCACATCAACTCCCATACATCACTTTACTTGAGACTTTAAGTTTTAAGGGTTTGTTTGGAAGGATAAATATCCACCGGTTTTTTTTTTTTCATTCGCTGAATTTTTAATTTGAAATCAAGATTAGAAGGGATTTTAAAGGGCGATTAAATCTCGAAGACCATACAGAGAGCGAGATTGGTTCGACTATGTTTTAAATTACGCGGTGTAGGTTGGGAAAAATTTATTCTAAAAACAAAATATTTGTGTTTCAGTTTTTGGGAATTCTGGATTTTGGAATCCTGAGAGCACATCTGGATTCGGCGATCCCGAAAACCCTGAGAATCTGACGTGAGTAAAAGGTAAGGAGAGGAGGTTTGAAAATTTTCAAGATTTTTGGTTTTGGATTTGGATTGAATTTTTGAATGAAAAAAAGTTGAGGTTGATTCAGTCACGACGGCAACCAACCTGCGAGAGTATAGGTGGAAGTTCGGAGAGACCTCGGGCTATAACTACTTTGGTGAGATAATTAATTTGCCTGTTTGTGCTCGGTTTCTCGGGTTTATTTTCTTCACCCAGTCTTCCCGGTGTTCCATAGCCTCCCCTTCACCATGAGAACATTCCTGACATACCAGAACCACCCTATCTCCATTGTCTAACCAATCTCTACCTCGCATTCCCTCATGGATGAAAATTCATCATCTTACAGAGGTCTATTTTTTGGATTATAAACTTGGACTCAAAATTATATAACAAGTATATTGTGTTCGTAATAGTCAAGTTTTGTTAACGAAAATGCTCAAATTTCTGTTTTCTCAGCTCTTCATCGTTTTGATACCCAATCGTTGCAAGAAAAAAGCTCTTGGAGGTTCTGCGAAACTTGGAAATAATTTTCTACGCCGATTAGCGGACAAAATTGATACAAAACTGTGTGAAAATTTCGAAAATAATTTTTATTTGGTATCGACATCGTCAAGTTTTATCTTTTTTGGTCCTTTGACGAATCTAAAAAGTGCTTTTTTTATTTTTCGATTCCTTGGAAACTGTATTAAAAAAGGTCGCATGGTACAGCTGATGAATCCTTAGCGAGAGGTAATTTATGGAGATTTGTGAACAGGACGAAAATTGCGGTAAGTTGGTGGATTCGTGTAATATTTGACGTCATAGCGTACGCGGCGACAGAATTTTGTGAAAATAATTCCTCTGTCGCCATATTGTGTTCTGAGAGGGGCCGTTGAATATCCTTATACATATATACAGTACAGGGGAATACAGAGGTCGATCCTGATGCGATCCTGTCGAGGACAGCGCGGCGCCGCCCTCACGATTATAGGGTAGGTACGGATGGGGCAGGGGACATCCGACCATATCTGCTTCTGACAGCTCCTCACCTTACTTATATACATATGTATCTATCCCTATGTATTCGTACATACGTGTTCGGTGAGTGTTAACTCGCTATATACGGCGATATAGTCGAGAGATCGTGAGAATGCTTCGCGTAGTCTTCGGTAAATTTGTCGAACGAGGACATAATCAAAGAATAAATATAGAAGGATGTACCAATTACACGACATATACATTTCATTTCAGTTTTTTTTTTCCTTCGGAAAAACTTGATCAGAAATTAAGATGACAATTATTATTCCCGATAAATATACGGGATATACGGCTTATGCCCACGCGCTCCTCTTCGGGATGAACTACACTGTTCGGGAGGGTTGGCGGGGGGTCCGAGAGTCCAACAGCTGAACATTTGTTGGGTTCCAACGACCGCGCTCCAAGAATCACATTAACATTCCAACTGAAGAGAAATTATTTATCGCTTCATTCGAGATCTTGAAATTTAAATCAGACATTCCTCTAATTTTCATATCGAAAAAACCCTCCCCCTACCCTCCCCCTCGCTTCAGCATCTTATTCTTCGGCTTATATACTTCACCTTATTAATTCATCTTCGCGGTTCCAAACTTTACACGTTCAAGAAAATCGCGCGAAGAACAATTATCTCGAACGGTTGAATAAATATACTAGTGGTTTGTTTTTGCTCTCAGATTTCAGTAATTGGGTAGCAAGATGGATGATGGTAGCGCGGTTTCGCGTGCTTTTCGAAGGACCGCCATCAGAAATTAAAAAAATCTTGCTCCCGCCGGAGATCCCGCGTGTGTGTATTTATAATGTATTTCTGCATGACGGTAACGGGGCCCATACCGCGAACTTCATTCCGCAGGGGAATTTTGATACGATCATTATTATTATCACTATCGTTGTTGTTATGATTATGAAGAAACGCTACCGGTGAACACGCGCGTTAAAACAGTCTATACTAAATACGCTGGGGTTCAAAGAATTGAATCCCTTTGGTTAATAATAACATGAACCATGGCCATTTTTCGAACAGGAGATTTACGCCGAACGGACGCAATCAACGCCACTCGATATGTATTATACATGGGTAGGTAGGTACTCATATTACGAAGCTCTCCGAGTTCCTCTTCTTCCTCTTCTTCTTCTTCTTCTTCATCTTCTTCTTCTTCTTCTTCTTCTTCGCCCGCGCGCTACCATTTCTCGGTCGGTGATTGGCTCTGCGGGGGGTAAGCGCATGTGCACCGCACGTCAGATGGGCACTGACTACGCCACATTAACATTCCTAACCCACCAAGTTTTGGTAGACTATTTTTCGGTGATAGATTATACGAGGATGTTTAGAAACCCCCTCTGAACCCCCGTATTATCACGAAACTTGAGCGCGAGCATATTTGAGAATTGTATAAAATACTTCACTTCGGGATAAAACGATCTTCCAGCGTGGATGATTTTCTTGTCTTTCCGATACGAGACGTATACGAGATATATAATAATACGTAGGTACATCGGTTCATTTCTGGAAGTCATGGCGTCCTGAATATATTTCCCATATATACGTGCGCGTACACGTATATACGTATACAAACCTTTTTTCAGCATAATCGTTGGACTACTCAAGAAGTAAGGTGCGTTGATGCCTCAGCATATTGGCTCGACGGGGTACGGTGCCCAACTAACCAGTGTCCATTGGGTTTCAGTCGACCGGGCGGCCAGTTTCATCGAGGAAGCCAGATATCAAGCAGCGTTTCGGTCCAGTCAACTCCAGTCCGGTGCACCAGACTCTATCCAGACTTTAAAGACTATCGCATCGGTATACCTATACAGACTCGTATACCGTCCAGTGCAGTGCAGTGCACGCGATCCTACCAAAGGTGGCTATACGAACTCCGGAATGATTTAATACCCGCTGAACTACGTGCTTCTTATTTATGCTCACTCTCAAATAAACTCCCCATATATACATATCTGTACACATACACGCCATGCGTAGTGTACAATCCAACCCGCTGGATTGGTCAGTTGCGTCTTCCATGGAACATGGTCATCTTTTTACACAAAATACGCTTCACGAGCACGTGAATTAGTTATTTATTTTTTCTTCACTCCATCGAAGGTCGAATCTTTCGATCACTCCGAAATCCCAACCCGAACGAAATAGGTACAATCGTCATATCCTCCCCGGTACAATTTGTCGCGCGCTGTAGCTGTGGGGACATTTTACATGGACGTAAGCAGAAGAAATAAAAAAATTCGGTTGGGACATTCCCAAGACTCTCTGCAGGAACGATACGAATGGAATGTCCCGAGGGAATTCCTGACGTGGAAAATTAGTGTCCGCGTACACAAATCACTTCCTCTTCGGAACGTAAATGTTCGTTTGTTACCCGCGACCGATTTAATGAACCGATCGGGTTCTGTCCGAAATTCAATGATCGGTGAATCGGATCATCGATAACAATTTCATCGGTTAATATAGGTGATGAATTGTCTTCCGAGAGTGTTTTGGCTCCTGGAAAACGATATCCGCAGAGTTTATGTTATCGAATGCTGTTGGACTTCTGAATAAGGAATTTTAATTGCTCTTCTGCTCGCTTGGCTCGTGGACGGCTGAAGGAACGGCAAGGATATGGATATAAAATTATTTTTATTTTTGTTGGAAAGGTTCTATCTCCGGAGCAGAAAAGCATACAGGATTTTCTATGGTAGCCAATGGGATCGTATATCAACCACTTCTTAGGTAGGCAGAAACAAAATGGCGCCAATTTCGTTATTACATTAGATTTACACTCCGGGCGAATGGAAAGAAACAAAACTGAAATCGAAAATAATCGTACACGTTATTCAACCGCCATTTTATTCGACTAAAGAAAAAGAAGAAACTCGAGTTTGTCCGGAGCAAAAGTCTCAATTCGCGGTACATCGTGTAAAATACTTCGGGTAAACGTGCACGATGCAAATTTCGACCCAGATATATATTCAACGGATAGTTTACAGTCTGTAAAAATACTTACGATCAACATGTGCTTCTCATGTGGCAGCGCAGGTGTACATCGAGTTTTAACCGAACGGTACGCAATTAGATAATATAAATTCATTCGTCGATTCGGAAAGTCCTTCAAGTAGTACGAGAAAAAAAAAAAAATAAAATGAATAAAAGAACTGACCTGCACGATCGTTTCGGTTTGTGCAGGTAACAGAGGTTATTCTGATGTTTTGGACTTGATACTTCATTTTCATTTGTTTGTTTACTTTTTTTTTTTGCTAAAATCTATTCGCGATAATTGACACGTGAACAGGCTTACCTGATTATCTCACGATGTTCGAAGCATTTTGAACCGTTCGATTCTTTTTAAGCCGAGTATAATTTTATGTTATGTAAAATAGCGTGGGTGGCAGTGGCAATAAGGCAATGCTTCCTCATTGTCAGCTGTTCCCCCTTTTATTCGAGACAGCACCTGCCTCACTAATACAAACTTGTACGCCTCCAACTTTTGAACACATAGCTATAATAATGCTCATGTTCCGCAGTTCATATATAGCCGAATATGCTAAACGGCCCGTTTCAAATGTTTCTCGTTTTCCTTACGCTATTTTTTTAATGTTTTCTTTCTTCATACCGACCAAAAAGCTTACGCGAAGGATGACGAAAAAAACGACACCAAAAAAAGCAGATCACGTCACCCCATCTAATTTCCAAAAATTCTAATTATTAATTTCCATTCTTTTGTTTTCGTTCTCATATAGAATCACGTGTATATAATAATACGTATAAAATAGATAAAGATCATTATCAGATGCATTTAATTATCATCCATGACCAGACGTACGATCAGGTCTCTCTGATTCTTATGGCTCGCGTCTCCGGCCCCTATAGCTTCGGACCCGACTCGGACACCCGATTAAAAATATGACAAGCATTCATTTCCCCGGTCATAAAATCATTAGCATAAGAATTCCTCTACCTGGGGTTCTTCCCCTGCTCTCTTCTTCTCCCCCTTCCTCTTGGCCCACCCCCTTCTTCTCCCCTCTCTCCGCCGCCAAAATTTCTATCCCTACCTCTCCTTTTTCGTCTCGTTTAGTTTCTTCGTGTTTTATCGCTCCCTCGAAACTGATTTATAAACATATAATGTGACGTGGGAGGGGCTCGGCTACCATATAATGATACCCCTGTGCACCGAACTAATTATGTTTACTACGGCCTCAAGAAAACCAAACCTAAAAAAACCAATTCGGACTCCCAGCTGTTCCTTTTTTGTTTTTTCCCTTGTTTCACGTCCAGAGATTATGACCTCTGACCCGCGACCGTATTGTCTCAGTTTTTGATTCGTAAAATATACCCTCTTTTTTTTGGCATGTGAGGCAAAAATCAATTACACATTATCGGTTTATTAATTAAAAAAAAAAGTCCTGCTATCTAGTGAAAATTCGTTTTCCAACAAAGTTTCGTGTTCAGAAAATATAATATTTGAAACTTCTTTGCCATGCAGGTTCATGTATACGATGATGTGTACGCTATGTGAGTGTTCGTGTGTATATGGGCGGCTTATAAAAACGCGTTTAACGCGGACGTAAGGTGAAATATTATGGCGGGTCGCTTCTATGTTAATCATTGGATTAGCATAATACCGTGATTTTTCAAGGATCATTTAGAAATGCAAATAAATAATTTTATAATCATAATAACAACGATAATAAAATACCAGAACAAGATTATAATGCACGCAGTATTCCGTTGCGGCAGCCGCCATATATCTGTATGGTATATCAGATATAAAAGTAGTTGAACTATTTTGATTTTGATTTAAATTTCTTGCAATTATTTAACCAACAGAAAATAAAAAGGAAGATACGAAAATGAAAGCTATATCTTACTTAATTTATTACAGAAAAAAATGGTTCTTGTTTTTTTTACAAAATGTCTATCTATCGATTTACTTCAATATCTCAATTTCCTTTATACTGTATGATTTGTACATTGTGAGGCATAATTTGTCGGTGTCGACGCATCGGGATAGAAAGTTTACATCGAATTCTCTATTTTCTTATCCCTTTCTTTTTTTTCTACCCTAAGACGCGTCATAATGCCTGACTTTATGAATTTTAGGGTTTACGGTGATCATGATCCTCGTTGTCGTCGTATATTCTGTTATTCTTATTCTCCTTATTTATTTGTTTCGTTTTTTTTTTTTTATTGTTTTCCTTTTTTCCTATTTTATGCTTCTCTAACTAGAATGAAATTTACTCAGACGTTTATTATGGGTTAAGGTTATATATTCTCAGCTGTGATCAGCTGGTGCAGCTCGCGTTGATACGTTTATCCTTCTTTTTTCCCCTCCAAAGTCAGCTAGCTCTTCCTCATTTTTCCTATTTCTTTTTTCATCCCAAAAAATAGGTATAATATCACAACGTCCACCAAAAAGCGAAAAAAAGGAAGTAACGATTCGATCCGTATAATAAAGATCTACAGTGATTTTGGTTGAGACGTTCGTTCTCGTTATTTTTATTCTATTTTCAGTTCGGATTCTAAACAAAGCTGATATAACCTCAGTAATATAAAATGACATCAATCACCAAATACTAGAACCTAACTTCTAATCAGGAGCGAAGAATCTCAGACACCTTGAGTTCCTTATCCGTTTTGATCTTGTCATTCAGGATCTCTCCCGAGGTCTGTTAGAATATTTGAAGTCGGACGAGGAGGTTATCTTTCTGTTGTGTCGTCTCAATTCCAGCCCCAACTCTTTCGGTGGGGAAAAAAAAAACAAAATAAAATAAAATAAAGTGAAATTACAAAATTTACAAAAGAACGAAAAAAGGAATAAAAGTCCTTCGGGACTGGGGTCTATATAATAATAGTATCTAACCCAACTTCCATACAATCGTAGCTGCTAATCAAATTATATCCGAAGAGCTGGTTAACCATTTTATAGCGAGGATCCGGATATATTTATCTTACAAATTCATCTCGATATATTATCAACTGGCAATAAAATACACGCAGCGTTATACCGATGCTTATAATATGCTGAAGCTGCCAGCAGCTGATCTTATCTAAAGAGAAAAGAAAGAAATAAAAGACAACGAAAAAGATGAACAAAACTGAAGAAAAAAATAACCTATGGCTGGTGGTCAGCTAGACCCGGCGCCAAACATTTTATACGAGTATACACGTATGTGATGCTCTTTCGTTCTTCCCCAATTCTTCTCTTTTTTCATTCTCTCTCTCTCTCTCTATCTGTATTTTATGTATTTTCTCTATTTACTTCTCTTCTATGTTTTGTTTTTCATCTTCGTACCGTTCAACATCTTCTAAAAATGAGACGAAACCAAAAAAACAAAAGAAAAACCAGAAATAATCAACGAACAATATCCATATCTACGATCACTCAGAAATTCTACCTTTATCTCCCTTTTTTCTCTACACTGAATAACATATGAAGAAAAAAAAAAAAAAACTATTCAAAGGAGATGGCAATAAACAATTGAAAGATAAAGAAAAGAGAAAACAAAAAAAAAATCAAAAACGAATTCGCAGAAGTCAAGGTCAGGTACCTATAGGTATATCCCACCAAATATCTTTGACTTTGTTTGGTGAAGAAATAGGAAAGAAAAGAACTTAAAAAAAAAAAAAAAAGGAGCTCATCCAGGTTATTCGTAAAAACCTTGCTAAACGGCCAACTGTCCAGTGATTTTTTTTTCTCTTTTTTCGTTTTTATCTTCGAAACAGTCCGAGTGTACTAAAATAATATATATTTTATACATGATATAATAAAAATATATATACTTTGTATCGTCAATATATTTATCCAGATCTTTGCAAAACAAATATTGTTGTAATATAATAATAATAATAATGGTGATATTAATATCAATAATAATAATAATAATAATCATAATATGGTACATTACCGCTAGCTTCAATTACATAATTTATACATACTTATTACATTACACAATACTAAAAGCGCATATACACAACAGAAAATATCATTAATATTAATAATAATAATAATAATAATAATGCAATAATAATAGTCGTAATATTGTCGATGATAATAATAATAATGGTAATAATAATATTATTAATAATAATCGTGATCATAAAAATAATGATGTTTATAATAATTAATAATAGGGTTTCCTATTTACAGGATATCACACATACAGCAGTCGTACATATACATACATAATATATAATCATTATTATTATATTTTACATTGAACACTTAGCCGATAGACTTATAGATTATTGTGTGTGTATATATATATATAATATTTATACATATATAATATACTATATTCCATGTATATTGTATAGGTGTATATAGATTTATTTACAAATTAGCATGTGTGTAATATTTATCAGGATTTTTGTTGGATAATTATTATTTTTTCTATCTTTCTCGTTTATTCGTCGAGTATATAATAATGTGTATTTTATTTCTTTTCTTTTTTTTGTTCATTCAATTTCGGTTAGTATTTACAAATATATAATGTATAATCCAAATGAATCGTCATCACGATCGTCGTCACCATTATTAATCATCGATGGAAAACGGTGAGTAATTATAATATGACGTGTACAAGCAGCGTGTTATAATAAATTGGTTAATTTATTTATGCATAGTTATAGAATTATTATGTGAAGATCATACGTTTTTTCGACGATCGATAAACTATGTGATATTTTTTTTCTATTATATATACTTTAACTTTCTGAATTTTGAGTAATATTATATGATTTTCATTTGAATTTGTTTTTTATTTTCGAAAAAATGCAAGCGACTATTATAGACGTTGTTATAGTTTCTCTAATTTTCTCTCCATTCTTCATTTCATCAACATCATTATCGTCGTCACCCGTTAAACAATCATGAACAACGTCATCTATATATTTATTTGTTAATTTTTCTTTTCCCTTTTTTTTTTTTCGTTTGGTTAGCAAATTGAGGCACAAACATGGCTGAAATTGTACATCCGTTTCACATACTTATATTCGTTTATTTATTTGTTTCTTATATACGGCCAATATTATACATATACATAATCTATATATATTCATTTTTGTATTCCCGTGTGTGTTTTCTATTTATTTTATTTTTCATTTTTTAATTTTGTTATTAAATTTGTTCTTTTCTAATATAGAGAGCGAAAAAAGCGACGGAGAAATTGAAGAAAAATTAATTCGACATTCATCTTCAGGGTCAAATTCATGATGCGACTAAAGCAATTATAATAATAATAATAATACTAATTTCACGAGGAAATCGACCTTGAAGAAGATCATCATCATCATCATCATCATCATCGATATATATTTTTCCTATTCTTTTTTTTTCTTCTCTTTTCAATATAATTCCGCGAGTAGGTATACCGACGTTATTAATCGGTATTCTTCTCTTCCTATTATTCGGCGTGTCATCTTTGGCTAATTCTTAAATAATTAAAATACTTTATCTACATATAATATACTAAATATCGCGCTCGTTATATGAAATTCGTTCCGTGGTACGACCTATCAAGAAAAAGAAGAAAAAAAAAAAAACGACGATGAAATAAAATAAATGAATATAAAAAATATAATCGAATATAAAGAACGATTTTTGTCGCGTGAAAATATCTTACCAACGGAGACGAATTTGTAGAAATAATAGACAATATTCAAGGCTAGGTCTTCTTCGTGGTATTTAACTGAACCAAGGTTAGTACGCTGTCGCCTGATGATGCATCAGGGGGTTGAAATGATGGCTCAAATGGTGGGGGGGTGGAGGTCCTGGAAGTGGACTGTGCTGAGGAGCTACTCCGGGAGGCTGACAAACGTACCATTCCGTCAATTCCGGACCAACTCTAGAAGCCCCGTGGATACCCGGATTACTCGAAGACCCTGAACCGGAGTTATTCGGAACCTGAACCGGCGGTGGTTGAGGTGATTCGGTGTGACCTGTTACCGACAAACTTCCACCACTGCTACTGCTCTCTTCACCCTCGCTCTCGTAACCACCGCCAATTTTTCCATCGCCCAAGGTCATCCCGTGAACCTGAAGAAAAAGAAAAATCGAAAAAACATTATAAATTATCACAGCGAAAAATACACCGGAGAAGAGGTCGTATCGGAAGGAGAAACGATTCAACTTTGAAGAACTTGGATAACTTACCTTCATGTGTTTCCTCAAAGAACTTGGATGCGTGTAGGACTTGTCGCATCCCGACACTCGGCAGTTGTAAGGTTTATCAGAAGTGTGTACGTGGCTGTGTTTTTTCCTGTCGCTGCTATTAGCGAACCGCCTTTCGCAACCGGAATATTCACACTTGAACGGTTTCTCGCCTGGAACAGAAAATTAAATAACGTTAATGCACCACGAAGTGACACACCGTATATACGAGGGTGCTGGAGACTCCTAACTTTTTTCTTCTTCAACTCTTTTTCCATATCTTATATTTCCCGCATCGGAAGTCGAGCTGGTGAGAAAATATATTCCTCGCCAACTCCCACTCGAGTTTCGCTCGACGTACCGCCGCGCGTCATTTTTTTATTTTTTGTTTTCGCTATGTGATATTTCAACCTCTTCGTCAATTTGTTCATTGATATACCCTGCGCGTATTCAGCGTACACGGTATAGATAACAGGTTATAATTTTTCTTCAATTGTTATTCATCTCGCAACGATCTTCTCACTTCCGTAGAAGATAACGTTACATACTACCGATATGTGAAATTAAAATTCGTCGCTCTAAAATACCAGGAAATATAGCCGTATAACCCAATTTGCCGTAGGATATTTTCATTTTAAATTCCTGGGGAATTCGACTTAGGATTATTATAACCTTTCCTTACGTGATTCATGAGTTATAATCCCTGTTCCCCCCATCCCCCCTCCCCCCGCAGGCACTACTCTTTGCCGGGTTCTAAAACGATTATAATAACTATTTTATCCCGTGTGGATCTGGTCCATTGTGTTCCCCATTCTAAGAGTCATAACAACATACAGGGTTTCTGGACGGCACGCAGCAGAACCGCACGGGAGTTTTTGGGACTCTGGTTAAGAGTCATCTCTATACTAGCTGTACGTATAACTTCGTCTGCGGGATCACCTTTATATAGGTATATAGATATGTATACGTGTGCCACGGGGTATACGGTGCTCTTCAAGTTTCCTGCACTGCGTATCTACGATGGTAGGAGAAAAGTAAAAGGAACGCGCGTTGCCCCGTTTGCCTTTGGCAATATTTCACGGCATATTGTTGCCATCTGCACACACAATCGACCCCTTGCATTCCCTCTCCTCATTCACCTCCCTACACCCCTATTTTGCCCCACTCCAGGCTACCGCATCTCCCCACTCCGAGGTCTCTCGGTCCCCACCTAACTTCGGGTGGTTCAGGGGACTGCTTTTATTTATATGGTATTTATTTGCCAACCTGGTATACTGGGACCCCAAACTTTGTCCGAATTCCCCCCTCCGCTCCCACTTTCCCCGTGAAAAAAGGGAGAGGATTTGAAAAGTTATTAATTGTCTCGTTATATGGGTGACACCCTTTGTGCTCTCGGAGGATCTCTATACGCATATATGTATGAATAATTTTCATTTTTTTTTTCTTCTCTCTTATTCGTATTGTCCAGAGATTATGCAGAACTGAGTCACGGATAGGGTCTGATATTCGAATGACCTGAAGACATTGGAAAAAGAGACAAAAAGAAACGAAACAAAAATTTTTCTTCCAATTTTTACACGTGGTTTCTATTCTTGGAAAAATATATTATCGCGGTTGAGAAGAGTCTTGCGGAAAAGTTGCGTTACTGGAGTTTAAGAGAATTTTGGAAAGCTGGGTGTACTTGGAAATGAGAATTTTTGGAAACCCTTGGATGGTGTATACCTAAGTGAGTGATATATGGGCGTTGGGTATTGTCCGTCTTGGGACCATAGGATAATGGATGATTTTTGCGAGCATTGTATTGTGTCCAAGGACTGAAGTTCCTGTGGAACCATACCGAACTTGGTAAAACGAAACATTGTTGCACCGGACGACCGACCCACCGTACCCCTGCAGACCATCTCGAGTGGATAATCCTCCCGTTATTCGTTCGGTATTAGCTGCCTTCTTTTTTTTTTTCTTCATCTTCTTTTTCTACTTTTTTATTTTTCCTTTTTCTTCA
The DNA here is from genome assembly GCA_963932425.1 of Athalia cordata. Lineage (NCBI taxonomy): Eukaryota > Metazoa > Arthropoda > Insecta > Hymenoptera > Athaliidae > Athalia > Athalia cordata. The sequence continues at coordinate 27,116,307 of OZ010626.1, read as the reverse complement.
GCTACTTGCCCTTCGGGAGAAATCATCCGTTCATCCTTCTACCCAGAAAACAACGTTGTAAACACTCCGAGAAAATATTCTAGACTTTGACTCGTAGTAACACAAGTTCCGACACTTTTAAGTGTCTTCAAGGTCGAGTTAAGATCGGATTTAGATACACTAACTTCTGAAAGAGATTCGAAGCAGATAGAACGACCTTTAGGATTATAACAGATCGTAGATATTGGATCGAGATAAAAAGAAAGAAATGTCTCATTGTTGGATACTGATATCCTGATATTGACTCCAAGATTACTCGAATTCTTGCAGACCATCGGAATGGTGTTGGAAGCACCTGGTTTAACCGAAAAATTAACTAAATGTATGTTTGTATGAAGATCGAATGTTTTGCCGCACTGTATACACCTTGAATAAAGCTAAGACCCCGGAAGAGACAGACAAACACTCGAATTACCACACCAGAAACCCATCAGCAGCTGCCGTTCCGCGCACTTCCATTCAGAATCAACATGGCGGAATGATCGAAGCGCCAAGGGCATCGGTACATAATAGTCAGTCGGTAGATGAAGCTTCTAGACATAACCCACGGATTTGTGGTTCTTTTTCATCATGAATGTTTTCTACACATCTTCCTGTTCTTCTCACCCCATACGGATCGTTTGGTACAACGTTTCATTTCACGTATATTACGATGGAGTTCGATGACCGTTCAAGAATGGAAATTTGAAATTTTTCAACCTATGAAATTCTAGAAATCCGGTAGTCCCGAAGGAATCACGTAGCCGCAGTTGGGACGACTGGGCCCGAAGAGGCTACCGTTCGGGAGGCTCTTCTTAAGCTCAGGTTATCACTCAACTCTTATTCTTATTCCGTCTTTTCTTTTTATGCGTGTTCCTTGTCCACTAGTTTACCGAGTCTACCACGAGACTCCTGAGATCAGACACTGAGATTTTTAGAAACTACCTCCATAAAAAATAGGGGTGCCACTGCTCCCCCGTTCCGGCGGTATGCCGACGGCATATATCTCGAGTTACCAGGGCCGCAGGTCACCGATTCAAATTCCAAACTCCAAAGAAGAAAGAGAACCTGAATGAAACTTCAAGACTCCGATGGGTATCCGACCGTGAAAACGTTTTCTGACCTCTTCAAGTTCGACTTCAGATACCGCATATGTCATACTCCGTATTTTGGAAGGACAGGGTAACATTTTGGAAAATTCCGAATCAGAATTAGCCGCCCCTGCATAAGTATGGCGGACATTTACAGCTGACAAGCAAATAAGGTGTAGTCGTAAATATCTTCAGGGTACGGTGGTACGGCTAGGCGCTGAGATTCCTGGTGTATATAGTCGTCACGTTGCACCAACAGCAGAAGCAACAGCAGCTTCAGCTTCCTATCCGTCGAGAAATCAGAAGGGTAATTTCATATCTCTTATTTGCACTGCATGGCATGGAAGAGAAGAAAAAAAAGAAATTAATGGCAAACTGCCCGTGCAGACCCTGAAGAGTGATGAAGAAGGAGACCGAAGATGGAATTATTCCGATCTTCATCATCTCTGGAAAGAAGAAGAAGAAGAAGAAGGCAAACTTCAAAAACGAAAAATCGACTTTTGCTGAGACCAAAAAACGCAGACTTTACCACCACGCCGAAGCGCGCCCCGTCCAAATAAGGGGATCTCGAAGCTGAAGAGCCCCGTGAAAAGTGTTTGCAAATAGTATTGAATGGGCTAATTTCCCGTTCTCAAGTGCCCAGATCGTTTCTTCAGGGTCCTTGACAGACGTGAGTTTTAGAGTTTTCGAATATCCTGCTCCTCCGAACCCTGAAAACCCAGCTAGTCACGCCGTTTTTCTTTATTCACGATGATCACAGTGCGAAAGTTTACCGCCTGCGGGATCAGAGGGCTGATCTCAACACCACGTGAATGAAGCTCCAGCACCTTGCAGGGATCACCAGCAAAAATGCGCACCTTTTTTCTCTTTCTTTCTTTTTTTTTTTATCTATAGTACTCTGTACCGAGGAGGAAGAAGGACCCTGAAGAACGAGAAAGGGGCTTGTTAGGCCCATTGTGAGGTTGCCGAGTATTTAGAAGAGCGAGTGCAGAAGAAATCCTTCGACAGCAGAGCTACTACTTCAGCAAATGTTATCCTGCTGGATGAGCTTCCATGAAAATAAATACCCTTGAAGAACGGAGGTTGAGGTATTCAAACAGCTGATCCCGATGGATTATCGTAAACCTGTACTTTGGTTAATTTGCACCTGGAAGAGTGTCTAAATCTCAACACTCGGCCAAAAGTTTACACATATAATGTTATCACCAAACGTTTATCAAGAAGAAGACAGGGAAGTAAAAAAAAAAAAAAATGCAAGCGGACAATAAGGTTTTCCAAACAATCAGTTCTTTTCGAATGATTATGCCTAAGCGTATTTTAGTCACGGTTAATTTAGTTAGTCAACGTTTAGCCGTTAATAGCCATGATCGGATGGATCAGCTTCGAAGCTGGCTAGCTCAGAATCGATTGGTATATTTATTGAGTTCGAATGACTCGGCGTTTTTTGTGATGGTGAAGGTTCTTCTTAAAAATTCTTCCTCCGCATCCATCAGAGGTCGAGTAATATCCCGTGATTTGAGTCTTCAGCTAATTCTTCAGGATCTCAACTTTTCCTGTTTTCTAGCCCAGTGTGTGTGGTCAGTTTTTCGGTTTATTAATCACCCTTGTAAAGACATAAAAAAAAAACGTCCGGTGGGCGTGCCGTAAAAATTGCTAAATCAGGTCCATCGATCCCTAGATTGACTCGTCCACTTCGAACAATCCTGAAATTCCGCCATTTTGAATCGCGATTCCTAATGCCAAAAAACGAGAAACCGAAATTTAATCGGAAAAGGGTTTCCCACTATACAGGCTAACAGTGTCTCGCTTTTAGTTTTCTTTTCATTCGATATCATTTATTTTTCTTTTATTCTATGGGGCAGTTTTATATTTTACGATATACCGAGCAATTTGACATCTCGCACGAAGCATAATTCACGCTGGCCGTTCCTAGCCGAGAGATGTTGAGGTGAAGAGAGGGGTACCTTATAAAAGGTACGTGTGCGAGCGCATCGAAACCATTAGAGAAACAGTCTTCATAAATATAGCGGACAGCGAATGCTGTTGCGGCTGCCTTCGCGTTGTTCATTTTATCGTTTTGCCCCCACCCCCCTTTTCCATAGCCTCCTCCTCTTCTTCTTCTTCTTCTTCTTCTTCTTCTTCTTCTTCTTTTTTCTCAGTTGGGAAAAACGATTTTTTATACTTTGCTTTCTAACCGCGGTTGATCGGTAAAGGGTTGTCTTTTCTTTTTTTTTCAAAGAAAAACAATATTGGAAAATATGTAGACGGATGACGGGAAATTATAACGTCCTTAAAAAAGGGGGACTTTCTTAATAACGGGTGTACACAAAAACTTCGGATCAAGTTACAGAAATTAAATTACAATACAGGACCCTAACCATTCTTGGCGGCAAACCCCATCTATAACAAACTCCGGACTTCCAATGAATTTTTCAACGTCCTTCTGATTTGTTTTTTTTTCCCTTATTATTATCCTGTACGGAACGACCATCATCGCAAATTATTTAAGAATGACAAAACGTAAGATATCCTCGTAGAGCACCCATTAAATCATTTTCGACAAATCGCGAAGGATAATTTGCCTGTTATTGTCTTGTTTCTCGAAATTGTTGGGAACTTATATGATCTCTTTGCTAACGACCTATATGTAAATATTTCTATCCCTCGTCCCACTCTACGGCTATAGTCTGCGGGAAGAGAAAGAGGGAGAGAAAGAGAGAAAAAAACGCCCTCAACGGTATGACGATGGTATATGGAAACAGACCGGGATAGTCTTAAGGCATTATAAAAATGTTAAAAAGAGACAAGCGATGAGCAAGAGAAAAGAAGAGGGCCTTGCATGCAGCATTCCTGTATACGTAGTATCCCGGGTCCTCTCCCGGTATACTCCCGACCCGCGACCCGCGACCCCGACCTGCGCCCCCTAAATCATCCACAGTCCCGCAGCAGCACGCGGAGGAGCGAGCTAGCTGCTAGCTGGCGATATTGTTTTGTTTTTCTCTCATATCCAACCTGGAGGGTTTATTTATTTCCCAGACACGGAGACAACCCCGCGGGCCCGTCGTTTAAGATCGCGCTCATATAACCGAGCGCGATCCTCTCCAAAACTGTGGGAACAAAAATCTGCTTCACCCTCGCTCTGTGCAGCGTGCCAAATATTTTATGAAATCAAAAAAGTGACCCGCCTGAGCTTCGCTCCGATCGATCTTCTCTCTTTTTTTACTTCTTATATGCCCTCTCGTGCGCAATGGAACGAAGAAAATATTTTAGTGACCCTCAATTTTTAACCCATTGCTTGAATTATATTTGCGGTGAACCTAATTTTTTTTTTTCTTTTACTTTTTTTTTTTCATCCACTGTTGGTATGAGGAACAATTATAAACGCGTCGTGCGTCGTGTAATTTGATACGGGGGAGGAGGGAGGAATTTGCTTTTTAGAGCTGTGGCGCGCGGAGGAAGAGCGGCGTTATACGTTATACGGTAGCCGTGTGTAACATGGAGACTAGAGGAGAGTCTTGCCTTAGGGGTTTTTGGGTTCTGCAGGATTTAGGGTTTGGAATATATGTATGGTATGAGTATACGCGTCGGGACTGGGAGTCTCCTGGGGACAATGACGATCATTGAGAAAATATCAAGTGTCCTGAAACATTATACTTTTATGCTATTTAAACGCTTTTTTGTACACATATACTACTTATGCAGTCTCTCTCTGTGTATAGGTACGCGTATGTATATGGTACAACGTAAACGTATATGCCATGGGGTTTTCCAGAAGTAAAATATTTTGGAGATATAGGAATTATTCATTAATCGGACGTGAATTTTTTCATTTTTCATTCTGGGTTTGATAAATTGCTGGTGCACTAATTATGTAGGTAACTAAAGAATTCTATCGCAAAATATGAATTCAGAAGGGATTTTTATGCATATGATAAATTTTCGTAAAAATGTAACCAATTGGAGTTTTTTGGGTACGTTGAAAACTTTTGATCATGGTATATATTGAAAATAACCTTAACGCGATGGTTATCGTTGAACATATCTGAATGAAAAATATACCTATTCGTATAGTAACTAAAAAACCAAACACTTCTGGTTAATATCATGAAATGAAAACGTAAGGCTTTCCGTAATCCCGGCGAGTACATAAATTCCTTTCTATAATTCAACGTTTAGCTATATAAATGCCATATCGCAGAGTAAAGAACTATGTAAATAAGTGTAAACTTCGTTCTCTAAGTTTACACTCGTCTGTGTCTGTAAGGTATACATTTCCTATTACTACTCATCCGCGGTGTATAGTACGATGTTAGAAAATTAAACAGCTAGAATTGAAGTTAGCTCTGAACGCGTAAAACGGGAGCGAGCTGTATCGAAAAGTTCTAGTCTTTCCCTCAACTTTAATTACCTCATACAAGAACCACCATCTTTTGTTTTTATTGGAGGGAAGCCAATACTCAATTATGTTTTCCGTAATACGTCACTGTTATCACAGTTTCGTATTTCAAGATGGCCACCATCGCGCAGCTGGTACAGGTTCTTTCGGGTTATGTTTTATTTCGTCGATCTTCTCGATCGATTGTGCGTCACAATGTACATTTACACTACGTAGTCGGTGCAGCCAGAGATACGGAAGAAATACGAAGAAAAAAAGAATTCAAATTGAAGAAGAAAAATTACCAACGACAACGACAAGGCGTAAACCATTAACTGTATCAACACCCAACTTCCGGTACTGATCGTTTAAAATGTTGCTGCAACTGACAAGATCGAAGAAAATGTGTTTTCTTGTTTGATTGTCTTCCTTTAATTTTTTTTCTCTTTTACTATCTCTCTCACCAAATTACCGATCTATGTATCTTTGTCCTGATTTTTTATAGGCAATGAAAAAAGAAAACAGACTCTGACGGACAGGAAAAGACGATAGTGCATCGTTAAAATGAAATTGGTTGAAACCCTTCGCAGTACAATTTGACCTTGATGATTCGTTCTCACCATTGCACAGCTACGTGAGTATCGAGAATAAGAAGCTAAATTTAATTAGTCTTGAAATTGATCTTGCGGGTCATTCTGACCGGTCAAGCTAATTGGACCGATCACAATGAAGACCTCCAAGCCCTATTTATACATGTAACCCCTTTCGAAGTTCAACACACTACTGGTTGACTGCAAAAGAATTGAACCTCCTTATTATCCGACCCCCAAATACCGACCTGCTTCTGACGCGGTTTTGCCTCGGGCAGGATTCTCATCTTAGACCAGACTGCCTGACGCCTTTACTGCAGATGCTGCTGCAGCAGATCCTATTATAGATCTTTAGCTACTTTCCGAATTCATTATTCAAACGTCGAAATTACTGCGGAACAAATTTCGGAATACTGAAATTATTCGAGAGTCATTGATAGTTTTTGTTTTTTTGCCACATGAAAAAAGTAAGGAGCGAAATAAAAAGAAAAATGAAGAAGAAAAAGAGGAAACGTGTAGGCGTTCGAAGATCAGCAACAGCAGTATCTAAAGCCGCTCGGTGTTCAGTAATTTACGACTTGGTATAGGGCTACTAAAATATCGGTAGCAAACTGAAGCAGTGTGCTTTATATTTGCTCTTCAGGCACTTCTTTATCGATTTCCGAACCCCGCCGACTCTCGTTTTATGTGCGTTTGCAGTTGCTTTTGCTCGTTTTCTCCTTTTTGTTGCATGAAAATATACAGTGGGTGATTCGATTCCAATCGATTATTTTCTGGATAAAACCGCGAAATTTTTGTTAAGTTTATTTCGGAATCTTATACCTTGCGAAAATCGTTGTTGTGTATATTATGTGTACACGCAATATACGTATATATCACATATAAATTGTGTGTACAAAAGTAACTATAAAAGCTATATATACGGAGCACTTGACGCCATACACCCCCCATGGAGAACACAATCTGCCACTCAGCCGCATATTGCGATCGTGTCTTTACTCCGTTTTACGACCTTACGATCGTACTATAAGTATTTCTATAACGTCGTATTATTATTTTTCCTCACTATGCTGCTTTTCAAAAATAATTTTCACTCGATCGATGTAAAAGTGATTCTTAAATTACGAAATTTCCAACATTATAAACTCATGAACAGAAAATCTATACGGAACACTCGTTATACCAGAAATTTTCATCGTTAAATCCAAAAGTAATTGCCAAAGAATTTCGAACTGCACGAGTACTTTTTCTTTGGAAACTAAAAATTCAAAAGCTTGAAACTTTCTACGATACTTTGAGTAAAACATTGTAGTATTGAATTGCCAAAATTTGTTTGAAAATCTACAGTTTCGAGCTACAAAAGGATTTTTAAACAAGCGAGCGTGCAAGCCAGTTTTTGCGAGAGTAAGAAATTGCCAAAATTAGCCGAATCTCCATAACGTTTTTAAGTATACGATTGACCGTTTTTTAAACAATATTTTTTGTCATTTAGCGCACACGGTGGCCATTTTTATTTCTAGTTTGTGTCACGGTTTATCCCTTGTATTCGATCTCTGTGTATATACGCCGTGAACTCCCCTGTTTTTAACGCTCATTCTAACACCCCTTCGTGTCGTTGATCCCCCATCATCCCCTAACCCCTGGAAAATGCTAACCAATAGGAGATGCGTAAGTTGGGGTGAATCCCATTGTCGAATAGACCAATCAAACGCGAGCCATCGGACATATGCAACGGATGACGTGTTGCCTCCCTCTGGTAAAACCCTGCAAACCTGAACCTAAACCTAAATCCAAAACCTTAGGGGCACCCAAAAACTCCCAACGTTTTATACATCAACGTACTACTTATACACTATCACTTATATCCGCTCTTAATGGGTGCAGATCGCCGTTCTCCCATCTCTTCCCAGTACCCATTCACCCCATACCGTTCATGGGGATTAAAATTTATACCGTTTAGGGCGCGTGCTGCTACTGTGTTGCTGCTGCTGCAGAAACCATCCCCCAAACCCCCACGAACCAAAAAAACGAGACGATGATAAAAATAAAAATGGTCACGTATGATAAAAAAATAAATAAACGAAAGCAGACTCGGTACCCCGCTTGGTTGTCCAGATAATTGTGCACGCTCTCTTTCATATGCATCCGTCTATTAGCTGGAGACAAACTTTTATTTCTCTTCTGCAGGACGATCAATTTAAATACACCCAATTTTCTGTTTATTTATTTTGCCACGCTTTGTACAGCACCTTGAACACCCCTTTCGTATGATTTCGTTGTTCACGAAATGCACTCGAACAAGCACTACACGCTTTCGATTATTAACGGCCCCCGAGGCAAGCCCTTATGGCAATTGTTTTGTTCGATGCAATGCTCGAATACCACCTCACAAAGTTTGCAAACATACCGAAGAGCGCATCGAATAGGATCTGATGTTCTTTGAGAAAGAAATCATCGTGAAGTATACTCATTCGTTGGATTTAGAAATCCAGCAAATGTTTCCAAGATTTTCTCACGCCCCCAAATTCTCTGCTGTTAACTTCATGGAATGCCGAAAATATACAAAAACAAGATAATCATTCAGCGGAACAGTGATTGAAAATGAATCCTTGCAAATTCATACGATAAAATTGAAATTTGATTAGGGGAGCGGAGACACTGTCCAGCGCATCGAATCGGTTATTTTCGTTTGCCGTCGGTTGGTTGTTTGCTGTAAGGACGAACCAATGTGACTATAACCCGGCGCCCGTCGCGGCATTTTAATACCTTGGTATAAATATGTAAATACAATGTCCTTTACCACGATCCTTAGGAGCATAAAACTTGAGGATATATGGTCAGGTAATTTCTTAATTGCGTTCAGAAATTCTTGTCATAATAAAAACCGCGCTGATTGCCCGAAGGCGCCGTACGTTACGGCCCACAATCCTTTTTTTCTATAATAAGAAGAAAAAAGTGTAGGAAGAAAACCTCCCATCCAATCCCTTAGAACCAAAATGATCGACTTACCGGTATGCGTTCTCTTATGAATCTTCAAATTTTCAGATCTTGCGAAAACTTTTCCACACCCTGGAAAAGGGCATGGGAATGGTTTTTCTCCGGTATGAACTCTGATGTGATTAACCAGTTTATATTTTGCTTTAAACGCCCTTCCATTTCTCGAACACCCTTGCCAGAAACATGCGTGTGTCGTACACTCCGGTCCTCCCACGTGTTCAACGGTCAAATGCGTTACGATATCGTGAAGCGAGTTGAACAATTTACCACATAGTTTTCTAGGTCCTGGAGCATCCTGGTCTACCCACATACACGACATTTCTTGTCTCTGAGTTGCTCCACCTCTCATATACCTCAAGAATGCACCATGAGGATGGGTGGAGTGCGTGACACTGGGATGTTGCTGATGGTGTATCGAAGGTGGAAGATGGGGAGTCGCGAGGTACTGATGATGACTACCGAGCCTTCCATCTTGAGGGTAATGACCTGGATAGTGAGTGGCGGTCAAAGGATGCTGACCATGATGCGGAAACTGTTGCATACTGGCGGCGGGAGAATCGTGGTGAAGAGGCGGAAAGAGTCCGAGTCCACTTTCGGGAGTAGTTGGATTCGCTGTTGCGTTAAATTCGTGCTCTCTTCTGAGCAGAAAGTCCCTAGCCGCGTAACCAGCATGGCCCATGTGATGTCCCATGTGCGGTGCCATGTGGGGACCTGGATGTGGATGATGCGGGTAACTTTGGGGATGAAAATGGTGCTGCTGAGGAGCATCCCCCGTCGGTGGCTGAACACTATTAACGACATTCTCTCCACTTCCAGAACCTGGAGACAATTTTATACCCAAACTTGCTAGGTGATGAGGATGCGAAGAAACACCGTCCAGAAAAGCATTCATCATGTTTAGACAGTTCTTTTTTTACACCTAGAAAAACTGGACACTTTCGAGTTTGGAGGTCGTATCACATTCCCCCGGAAGATAAGAACAAACTTTATTTTACACTAGTTCCGGTTGAACAGTCGTTGCACCGTAGCCTAACCATTAGTTATTTTAATATCGAAAACACGATTTTAAAAAACACATTTGGAGTGTCCAGGTCATGGATAAGGTAATTATTTACACTCTTCACATCACTGTCCTTTTTGGATAAATATAAAACACCGGGCGGTCCTTCATCCGTTTATTCGACTGATCGTGAAAACCACCTTTTAGAGCAAAACGAAAGCTCTAAATATTAAAAATCGCACGATAAAAATTCTTTTCAAAGAAAGTAGGAATTAAGGAAGGAGTAGCCGGTGTGTTCCTTGCTGCGTTCACAGCGGGACTGACTCGGTAGTCTCCACGGGGGCGACGGTTCGCATTTTAGTTGGGTTGTACCATCCGGCAAAAGGGGCGTTGATTATTTCCCTCTTCCCCTCGTCGCCCCGTTGCGCAGACGATGTTTCCGGAGCCGGTTTCCCCAGGATACCAGGCGCGCATTGGTCTGGAGTGGAGAAAGCCTATTGGACGTTTTGGCTTGGCGATCAAAAGCCAATCGGAAATTTCGATGGGCGATTTTAAACGACAAGGCGCATGACTAGTGAACGCCCTTGAGTAACGCCCAATCTGAGAAAAAACTTACATTCTAAGCGATTTGGAGAACGGATAGAAGGAGAACAAGCAAAAGACGAGGATATTTCAGACCCTGTCAACGTCCCGATGTGCCAAACTGGGAACTCCTGCTTCTTACGAATCACTGAGTCAGCGTGATCGGTATCTGGAACGAAATTCTTTTTGGCACGATCCCCCGGGATTACACGGATACTGTCCAATGGATCCAGATCTTGATCTCAACTGTTATTATGCTGACCTCCGCTAATCGTTAAAAATTTATTTCTCTACCCGCTTCACCACCCTTTACCCTTGTTATACCTGCTCGTCTATTTATTTGCTTTATGCCGAATTACTGACCCTTTTTCAATGGTGAGCAATCTTTTTTTTCGCAGAAACGAACGGTCTATAGGGGTTATACGAAACAGGTAAATAAAATGTAACCGAGACATCGATGACCGCAGAGACAATGAAACGATTAAAACCGCAAGGGTATTGTAGGTATGGTCTTCGAAATGATTTAGTCAGAACTACACACCTGCTGCACACCTGTCTAACTCCGATCAAAAATTTTCTAACGCTTTAAGAAATTGGTGAAATCATTCGAATTTAAATTACTCGGAATTAAAATTGTCCCCATTTTTTTTCTTGCGTTGTTCACTCAAAAGCATGAACGTTCTTCCCTATAGTCATATACCAATCTTTTCGGAATTCTTAAATTCACATTTTTAACACTTTAAATATTTTGTTCCAAACCTTTGACTTCTGGGGTCACGAACTTGACAAGCGTACATTGAATTTGGAAAGATTGATCACTGTATAATTTAATCATTTGGAATCAGATCACAATTTTTTCGAAAAACTTCTTTGAGATGAGAAACAAAAATCAGCAGAAACATTTTTCGTCATCAACTCAGCAAATAGCAACGATTACTGATAATAAATGACAAGCACATTAAACGATCTGTTGACCGATTTTCCTGCAGTGCTGGTCCTTAAGTGCAGCACAATTTAAAAAATATATCCTTGTATATTTCAAACTGGTCATTGTCTTAGGATAGGTCATCACTCACAAGCTCGAACAGCAGTTGCACGGCGGAGTCATTATATTTAATTAATCATTAGCTAATACAAATGGCTCGATTTATAACCCGCTGATATACCTATCCCTCGGGAATAATATCACCGACGTCTGGAGGATGACCATTATAATGTCATGCAGTTCGTCAGAACCGATATTTTTCTTCCTATTATTATGACTCGGCTCGAGCTTATCGATCATTTTTTACGTCTGAACTTTGAACTTGATATGACCGAAAATTGCAAAATAGGGTTTGTTACCGCGATTATTCTCGAAAGGATGAAGCACGAGGACCCCCTAGGTCTTTTACAAAGGCGACGACACGCCTGAAACAAAGACGAGTTACCGATCTCTTGATCTCTGATGGAACTGCGATCGGATCTGTTTTCTGGATCTTAATATCCATCGGCTGAAATGTTTGACCTTCTGTTACCCGACATAATTATACGAATGATGTCCCGCGTCTGTTTTTACGACCCTGTACAAAAATGAGAGAGAGAGAGGAACAAAAAATAAAAGACAGAATAGAAAAAAATAGGACAAAGTGGGTGGAAGAAAACGCGACACTGTAGTGCAAAGCTTATATGTATAAGGAGAGAAAAAAAAGGTCGAAAAGAAGCCGCCGACGCAAAAATATATCTCCGCATAGATCCTATTCCAAGATTAAAAATCAGATAACAAGATAGATACGCGTGCGGTGCTGACCATAACCTGAGATCTTGTCTCTAACTCATTAGAGAAATGCAGACGATCTTTCGAAACCTGCGGGGATAGAAACTCAAATCTTACAGCCGCAGGAGGTATACGAAGACTTCGAGCATTCGCTCAACCACAAATATAATAGAAGAAGAAACAAAAAAAATCAACGCTATTTTCTATTTGGCAAAAAGTAAGCAAAAAAAAAAAACAAAAAAAAATGTCTTCGCACTTCTCTAATTTTGTCCCTTAAGATCTGCACGTTGATCACCTGTTCTCGTTCTGTTTTATCTCGCTACCTTGGAAGATAAGAAATGCCGGTACCAGAGATCGCTGTCAAGATAGTTTTCCAAAAGCGTTTGCCGACGTAAAAAACTACTCTTCGGTATTTTTACGGACATCTCTTCACCCGTAATTTCCGTGCAGGTTTAGAAGAAGAAGAAGAAGAAGAAGAAGAAGAAGAAGAAGAAGAAGAAGTTGGAGCTAAAGCTGCACGATATCTCCTGTAAGTTTGGAATAGGGAAATGGGATGAAAAATCCCTTAAATATGATAATAAAAAAATTTTGGGATCCCTCAGCGTTGGTTTCTCGGCGAGTCCTGCAGCGGTCATTTAGATTTGAATAGCTTGTTGCTGTTATGGTACCTGCAGAGGATAGTCCCGCCTGTTGGACACTGCAGGCTGCAGATAGAGGCTGCTGCACCACTGGGCCGGGACGGTGCAGACGCACACCCGTATTATAGATATAACAAACCAACGGGGACAATGAAATATGAACAGCTCGTGTTCTACGGACGGGATAAAAAATAAGGTAAGGGAAAATATGCCGCGTTACTTGATTTATATCCACGTGCCGGATCGCGGACCGAACTGAGTTATGTATCACGTATCTTAATACTTTATTCCAACCCCCGCTTCTCCCTCCTCTGCCCCTTACCCCCTTCCCCCCCCTGCTCCTCTTCCTCCCGCTGACCATTGCGGCAGGTTAAAACATCGTCAGCTATCACGCGACCCCGGCCGATTCTAGCCTCCGAACTACTAAGTAAAAAGGAAAGTAAATCATAGACTGCAGACACGAATCAAGAATTTCACAAAAATCTCTATACCGATTTTACGATACAACGTGGAAATTCATTCGATAACCCGTTTATAGAATATTTCGAAACCATAATCAAAATCGGTATCCGATTCCTTACCGATTTTCAACCGATTGTTGTTTTTTGTTTTTATTTCTCTGCACCGTTATGAACCGGTTTTTTACATTCATTTATCGTTATCGTTTATCGGAATTATATCCATGTTAGAAATCTGCGAAATTCAGTCTTTGCGATTTTTATATTCTCGCGTCTGAGGATGAGGAATTGACCGTGAATAATCGGCGGAGAAGTTTCTGGGAGTAGGAGTAGAATAGAATTGGTGGACGACGGTTTGATTTACGAGTTGGTAAAACCGTTTTTTGGTATAGGTTAACCATTATAACATATTTATTGTTTCGCGCTGCGCATTGCCGATCGCATGTATTCGTACGGAACGCGCGCATAAGGTGTAGTAGGTTCGTACGAAAGAAGAGTGAAAAGGGAATGTAAAAAAAACGAGAAAAAAAAAACTAACGAAATATATATAGCAAAATGAGCAAAAGAAACATCTTTTTAAGACCGATTTTACAACTCGAGAGTTGAGAACCTAACCTGCAAACTCGACTGAAACTGCATGAGCTGGTTATGTCCCAAGCAGGATGCTTTACGACGTATTATTAGTCACTCGGTTATCCATCACCAGCTACATGTACACCTATACTAGCTCACTCATTTGCGGTCGACCCGAGCAGCTGTAGAGATAGAAATTTCAATCGAAATGCCGATCATACCGATCACCATACCGATCCTCGCCTTAAACTGTCAACACAAGCTATAATTCATTTGCTTAACGTTACACCAATGTATATTTACATCGATGAAATCGAAACAAAATATTATTTCTTTCAAGTTATTGACTCCAGATTTCGATTTTTAAAATTAAGGATCTGACGTGGCAGTCCGAGAACTTCAAAAATCGTACGATTTCCATGAATGATGACGAGATAGCAGAATTCTAGAATTTAGGATTTTTTGTTTGATGCATGAAAAAAAAGAATACGTCAAAATCTTAACGATCGCACTCTTTTCTCACCCTAATTAGATTTTCTTTTTTTGTTTCCATCTTTTCAGGGCGCGCGAAACAAATGCATGCTTTGGTGTCACCCTTGTACAACCTTATGATGTACAGGTAGGGGCTTTTTGTATACCTATGCGGACGTAACACACGTGATCTATACATCTATATATATCTGTGCGACACACATAATTATAGTCGAACTGAAGGGCGAATGCCCAGCTATATACTCGCATCTGCCGCACTGCGGGGGTCGCCGATCATTTTTCAGGGGTAGCTGCTCCGCACGATTTCCTTTCCCTCATCCCCCACAGCACCGCTATACGGCAATAAAATAAACGTAAGATAAAAAGAAAACAAAATGTGAAACAATTATTGAGACTATTGTTTCTTTTTATTTTCTTTGTCTGAACCGGGTATACGTAGTACATGTACCCTACGCATTGGTTTTTATGTAGATTTTTGAAATTGTGGCGTATTTAATTTTCCATCAGTTCGGTTTTCTTCTTCGCCTTTTTTTTTTCTTTCTATTTTTATTTTCAAATTCCAAGAAATGGAATATTTGCCGCGCGCGCGGTCCTCCGTTATAATTTACGTCGTTTTTTATCGCCCTGTAAATTTCCGAAGTGGGGTTAAAAGAAAATTTTTTGATGACAGGGTCGCTGCAGGACGGGGGGGCGTTCGGTTTGGGACAAACTAAGGGCGTGTCTATTAGCTATATATATAATTTAGGGGATAATATTAATCTATCGTCCTTTTTGTCTCATTCCATGAAACGCGAGAATGAAAAAAACAACGCATTGGGCATAAAATTATTCTCGTCATCCATTTTCTTTTCGATTTGGCACATAGGCGAGACATAAAAAAGACAAAATAGAAAAGTATAAGATAATAGCTAATCGCTCGTGTGTATCCGAGACCGTAAATTGATTATCACAATAAGGTAGATATAAACCGGAAGTTGAGTATACGTACGGTAATCTTCTTAGGAAAAGCTCTCTCGGGTTGCGCGTTCGTCGCTTGTTGCAACAGGAAACTCGGTTAATGAGTGAGCCAGAAAGGGTTGGGTTCGTTTATTCGTTGGGTTCGTTAGCTGCCGCGGTGAACGGGGCAAGTGTATCACAGGCGAGTGGTGAGCTGAGAGGAACGATGATGGAGGAGTAGTTGAAAATTAATTGAGCGAAGTACCCTCTGAGTGGTTGGATATCGTTTGATTATACCTATAGGTACGACCTATGGCTGTGGCAAGAGCAATTCTGTAGTTGAACCGTTTGTACACGTATAGTCGTCGTCATCGTCGTCCGCAATCGCGGAGCACTTCAGCGACTCCCCCTCCCCCTCCCCCCCCCCTGATCCCTTCCTGCATTCGCTCCATATAACTATATCGTACAGTTCCCTCGATTTCCACCCTTTTTTTCTCTCTCTCTCTCTCTCTCTTCTTCCTCGATGAAATTAACCCTTCTTATACTTATTGTCATCCTCCTTATGGCCAATCCACTTAAGCAATTAAACTACCCTGATCCTCTTAAATTACTACACGCATGAAGAGTGTATTATAGGTCCTTTTGCAGATTATGATTGGAAATTAGAAACTATTAGAAATCAAAAGACGTACGTTTCATTTTTTTCGTGCGTCAGACCACACCTCGGAACAAATGCTGAATCAATTTTCTTGAATGTTGCAAAAAACGACATAGTTTTTGATGATTTTAAAATTCAATGTTTCCAATCATTCGAAACATTGTATGAAAAATTGGGAATTGTAGATTAGCGGATCGAGTGACGAAATACAGAGAATCAAAAGATGGATTCACGTGCCTTCGAAATGTACGGTTCACCGTGTGGGCGACAAACTTTTTTCACTATGACAAAATCGATTTTCTAATATCCATGAATAATTTTTTTTTCGAGAATTTCCCGCATCAAGAGAGGACGTGGTATGACTAATAGATTCTGGACGCGGCAGTCCATCCATCTAAACTGCATAATGGTATATGTTATACCTGCGTATTCCTCGGGGTTGATCGATACAAATCGATCTGTATCGATACATTATATCCCACCATACCTATATTAAATATATCTGTTATGTATTTCTCGACCTGAGAGACCCTGTATATGCCGATGCATTTATAACATTGGCTACGCGGGTAGAAGAAAAAAGAGATGAAGAAGAAATGGAAGAAAAAAAAAAAAGGATAAAGAAAAGAAAACACAAATTCGTGTGCTTCGAATCCAACCTTCTTTTTATTTCTCTTATACATCATCTTCTTCTTCTGCTTCTTCTTCTTCGTCTTCTTCTTCTTCTTCATCTTCTTCCCGCATGGCGTCTGCGCTCCAGCAATATTATACGATCCAAAGAGTTGGTATTATATATACTATATTTTGTCGGAGAGTTGAATCGCGTCGCGCCACTCGGTCGGTCGGTGAGCCCGGCGCCATTCAGAAAATCCTTGTTAACTTAACCACTCCATCTTCGGCGTTGCTGATGGCGAAGAGAAAAATAAGAATGAAAACAAAAAAATAAACAAAATAAAAAACAAAACATGAATTGAGAGAAAAAAAAAGAACACGGAGAAATGAATAAGAACAAGAAGAAGATGACGTCTGTTTGTCGCCAATGGAGTCCCCCTCATGTTGTAAAGTAACGCTGAAGAGAAGGAGAGAAAGATCAGGAGAGCCCGGAGCCAATTAGAGACAGCAATTAAAAAATTACACTGTTATAACCATACCACAGAACCGTGGGAGACGTCCTAATACGGTACGCCGTGTAAATGCGACGTCTCAAGAGGTGATCATGAAGGTTTTTCATATTATATGTGTGGCATATATATACGCGTCCCATAGGAGAGGGAAAACAGTCGGGAATAGGAAATAAAATTTCAGGTTTATGGAACTCGGACGCAGTAAGATTCTAGGCGTCTCCATTCCTCGAGTGCCGCGTGATACTTATTTTTATCCCCTGGGATACACGTATCTTTGTACCAATCCGACGCTTTAATACGACAAACGTCGCGTGTAAAATAACGTCTTTTCAAAAATAGTGAGAAAAAAAATTCAAAGTCAACATAAACAAATGACACGCGACGAAATTATTACGAGAAATAGAATAAGAACGGAAAAAAAATCTTTCTTATTTTTGTAAAGTCACCAAATTTGAGCAGATTTTTAAAAACTTTCCGAAGAACTTCATCTACATGTGTACCAATCGAAGGATTAGAAACTGTTCATTCTAAATAAAAAAACAACATTTCTCGTAGCGAAGATGACAAGAAATTATTTTTTCTACTGCACTAAATGTTTCAACACTTGCAAATTTACGCCCTAGGGTGGAAAAAAATTCGGAGCAGCCCCTGTTTTTTTTATTTAGACTTCTCGAAGGCCTTGAAGAGCATGCAAGGGGGAGAGTTCATTTCCTCGAACCCGCAGTCCGTTGCATTTATACCACCCTGACTTAAAATCTTCGTCCTTTGACTCGAGTATTGTTTTCACTTCCGGCGCGTACCCCACGTGCTCAAAAAACAGTAAATATAAGGGTGGAAAGTGCTAGCGTTCGTTGTTTTTCTTTTGTAGTGTTTCTTTTTTTTTTTAGTTTTCTTAGCCGTTAAAATTTGTCTGCGGAAAAATTGAAGGATTAAAAAATCGAAAAAAACGATTCCGTGGTTGTCGTCTGTAATGAAGATGTTACACGTGAGACCTTCATCCTTCGTTACCGGTGACAACTTGACTCCAAAAATTTCATAGATTTTGAAACTCAATAAAAAGCCATTATTCGAAGTCCCAGAGCTCCTATTTGTTCTCCATTTACGTTATTCAAAGCCTCGAGGAAAGAGAGGGGTTCCTATGGCTCATTGTCCAGAATATCAGCTCACTACCTACCGAAGAACCCAAAACTGCAGGATTCATTTCCCTTTTTTCAATACTCCATTTCTCGCGTTTTCGCCTACAATTCGTTGACACGGACATTGAATTTTTCTTCACACTCTTTCTTTCTTTTTTTTTGCGCCCCCGTCGCACTTTTCTAGTATCGGTATAATACGACCGTAGCTCACTTCCTTCCTTCCTTCCTTCCTTCCTTCCTTATTCTACACAACATTCTGCGACCGTCTCTCACCTATACAAAATTTACCTGAATTCCTAACCTCACTATGATCCACCTTGAGTGAGGTTAGAATGTCAATATATTTGCGGTTCAAAATTTTACGCCCCTCTCGTCATTATTATACAATTTATTACCGAAAACCACTCCGACGGAGGAAACGAGATGAAGGAGAAAACAAAATTACTCGTGAATTATGCGATTATTCATTTTTTTTTTTCTTCTCATTTGTGCATGTGCAGGGTTGGTTTTTTCATAACTAGTCTGACGATGATTTTTGCGGTTAATTTCTGCCTATTCCAGATGTTTATTTTGTTTCTTTTTTGCATTTATCTTCATGCATATAACGGTCAGGAATCTGCAGCCAAGCCGAATGAAAATGAAGGTTTGATTATATCATTGATGAGGATCACGAAGGGAAGCTTGAATTGGGTGGAAAACAAGTGCGATTGCTTCGTTAGTCCTCATTCATGATCATGTCAGAGATACGATGTAGAATTATTACCTAGAATTCCATTATAAAAAAAAGAACTAAAAAAAATGAACGTACAAATAATAAATAAGTATAAAAATAAAACACGTCCTTTGCTGAAAATGTTACGAGCGTAATTCCATGTATATTATTGTGTCTGTTATTCGATGATTAAAAATCGCCCGCATTATCATTTATCACTCACGTAGTATCGACAGTTGCAATTTAATTTTTCTACCATCGTGTGCCACCCTCACCGTCGGTGTCCCGGATATTATTATATTATGATGGGCGTCGCGACGCTTTTAGTTTAGAACTCATATATTATTTGAATGAAATGCGACAATGCCGAGGAAAAAGACACCGAGTGACACGAACCAGTTTCTCAACATTCGTTCATCCTGCGGGTGAAAAAAATTAATCATGTTTCATTAAACTGTATCGTTACACGAATCTACTGCGGAAAGGGGAATCGAAGCTCTACAATTTCTAAACAAATTAATGTCCACATCAACTTGAAACTTAGGCGAAAATTTACAAATTCGAGAGTACCTAACAGAGCCACAACAATTTCAGAAATGATTACAAAAAAGTCTGTGAATTAACTCCACGATTTTTAAAAACAATCCCCATTCGAAAAACTTCTGGTACATTATTTTCTGTTTCTTTGACTTCTGAACAAAACTTTCGCAATAATTTGTGAACAGAAAAAGGCGATAAAAGTGAGCATGAGACGGCCATGAGAATCCCATCGACTCCTATGCATTATATAAAAGTAAATCCGTGATCATCGAGATCGATATCGAATGTAATGCCCAGTATAGAAAGGTAGGGGAAATATCGAACAAGTGAATGGCATTAGCAGTTAGTTTGATGTTATCTCTATGATATGGGGATAGTATCTTGAACGTGGTACATAATATACCCATACATTGCGTAAGTATATAATATATAAATGTGTATATAAAGTCGGCGAGACCGATGGTTGTTGTTGGTCATAGAAAATCACTTTTGCTTCAGCGCTCCCATCGACGGGCACGTAATATGAAGTATACTTATATACCGTGTAATTCATCGTGAACCCTCAAAGTTTTCTCTTTCCTTTTTTTTTTTTCGTTTCCTCGCATCGGAAAACCAACGAAACACGGAAACGGTTTCAAGACCACATATCGCGCTACATATCCACGATATATACAACACCGGTTAATATCGCAAAAATTTATAAGCTATAGTTACGAACATTCTGATTTTTCCATCGCCGTTTTTTCTTCTTCTTCTTCTTCTTCTTTTACTTCCTCTTGTGTTTCCTTTTCCTTTTTTTTTTTTCTTTTTTTTTGAGGAGTGACTGACTCTGAAAATGACCTCCGGCATTGTCAATGGCAGAAGATATACGACCATAAATTCTTAGAAATAGTTTATTACATCCCTGAGGAAGGATGAGCTTCTCTCTTCTGGAAGATCGTTTGAAATCTGTTTGGTGTATATATACCTATGTGTATATACACATTATGTAAAAATAGTTTTGAAAAGATCAAATGAATTCGAATGATAAAGCTGGAGCTAATTTCTATTTTTTTGTTTTGTTTTGTTTTCATTGAGCATTGTGGGTAATTGAAGAGAATGAACAGAAACAATATAATGATCGGTTTCGAGAGAATATAAAGTTTAATTATTATTATCTTGATGAGGTGTGCAGCGCACGGGGTTTAAAATGATGATCGGTTATGGTTTTATAATTCGTTACGCGGACGAACGAATGATCATATAACTGCGTGCGCAGGCTCGCGGCCTCTGCAGGTTCGTCTGATTCAGTTGAATAGAATAATTAGGTGATTATCTTTTATTTATATCTCTGGATATATACTTTGATCGTAACCGACTAATTCTTGAAACGCCATTTGCAATTATGAACAAGGGGAGCGTATCACTCACCCAATGATACGAACATTATTTCATTATTAACGCGAGATATATATATGCTTATAGTTTCGTACCTGAAGAAGAAAAAGAGAAACGTAGAAGGAAAAAGAAGATAGGAAAGAAGATATTACCGGATTGTATATGGTTTGTTTCGCACCTGCAGTAAGCGATGAGGACGAAGAAGAAGATGCTGGAGAAAATATCGAGAAGAAGATAAATATGAAATAGAAAAGGGGAGTAAGCCTGACAAAGAGATTAAGAAGAAGAAAAAAAAAAAATGATCGTTCGCTCGTGAAAGGTGGGCTGGTGTCGAAGGTCGTGAGGTTTTGAGGTACCAGGAAAGAAAATCGTTTTCCATTATAACAGATTTTTGGAACCCCAGTGTGGTCCAAACACGTCGAGCCCCTTTTAGGGCGTTGAATAAGACACGTTTCAGCCCTCAGAAGTCAGGATCAGTATATAAGAAGAGAACTAGGTTCATACTATGTCTATACTATATTCTGCTAGGCGAAAAATCGTTCGCTTCCAAATAACCGATGTTCAACAATGGTAATTTAGCCCGTAGCTGGACAGCGTCACAATGACCGGTAAGAATTATTGTTGCTATATACGGAATAGAATGAGAAAAGGAAGAGTCGAAAAATAAGGGAAACGTCGTCGCGGAACCACCCAAGTCGCTATGGTGACGCTGAAGAAACGATCATTCTTGGGAAATCATTTCTCACTTTTTCGCACTAACAGAGACAGATAAATAAAATGTACACGTAAAAATCGGCTTCCAAAAATAAACCTTCATTCCGCAGGATTTACCGATCAATAGACGAGGTCGATCTCTCGGGATCGAAGAATCGGCTTACGATGACTCGCTCTAATGTCAGAACGGTAAAAATCTATCGTTATACCTTCTCAGCTTCATTCAACCTGCTCTGAAGTTGCAGTAAAATAAAATGTACATAAACGCAATAATCAGCTTCTGAAAATTCCTTCGCAAGGCTTTCGAACTGAGGTCAATCCCTCGGGATCGAAGAATCGGCCTCCCATGACTCGCGAAATTTGAAAAAAAGAAAAACGCTCAATCCTCTCTGATCGTGATTAAATTTAATTTGTCTCTGTCGAAAATTTTTACTCTTCAGAACTCCTTCGAGAATATACATTTTTTGGTCCTTGCGATAAAAGGTACATCGTTGTCGTCCTGATTATCATATCACTCTGAAGGTGTCTGCGACTGGTACGTTGAATTGGGTATACGATGATAGAAAAAAGGAGAATAAAAAAGGAATAGTATAAGGATTCCCGTGACTTTTGGCGTTCGGAATTTGGCATTCAGCACCGAAAGGTTGTGGGTCATAAATCAGAAGTGAAAATCTAGCAAACCACTACTGGCAATAAAGTTTATGGTGTTTGGTCCCATGGTCGTTGAGGTAGAGGAATGAGGTGGTGGAAGTCGAAGTGAAACTTTGACTCCTCTTCTTTTTCTTCTTATTATTCGTTTTCTAACCTTCTAAACGTACGACGACCGGACACCCATCACTGTTTCAACAATATCGGTCGGACTGACCATTGTGCAAATTTTACCTAGCTATTTCCCTTTCTCTCTCTCACTCTCTCTCTCTTTCTTTTTCTTCTTCCGAGCAGTGTTAGTTTCTTCAGCAAATACTGCCCTCTCGGCTTATTACCCGCTGATTTATTGCCGCGAAAAGAGACCTGCGAAACCCACCGAAGTTAGGCTACAGCAGACGACGAGTTCTTGCTTTTTTTTTTTGTTCGTTCGTTTTTTATTTTTTGTATTTGTCATGAGACATCCGCAGAGGACCATCGGACGAGCTATAATTTTTTGCAATCACCTCGTTTCTGACCACTCTTTTCTCGACCTTGAACGAGAAATATCGAAGCGCCGAAGCTTTCCAAATTTGAAATTTTCTGTGCCGACGTATTTTTCGCTCGAAATTTTTCTTTTCTTTCACTCTCTCGCATTCTCCTGTTATAATATTTTTGACTCCAAGGATTATATTATATCTTTACCTAATAGTTTCTGCGAGTCATTCCGTGGTCATTAGACCATAGATCGATTTTCCGGCCACTCCCACCTGCAGCAGGCCCGCGACAGGGCCGGACCTTGGAGACCACCCCCTCCTCCCCCACGAAATATTTGACGCCCTCGAAAAGCAGCATTCTACGAGTAAGACTTTCCTCCCCCGACCTCTTGGAATGGAGAAGGACAAACCGATGTAAGGATCAGAAGCTTTTTCCATCTGACCTCGCATATCGTGAGTTTCGAAAAGTGATAATCCAAAATTGAGGATATAAAATATTGTTGCACCGTGCAGATCGTGCGCATAGGTGTATCACATGTGTAAGATATACGAACATACATGTTGAATTTTGTTGGTGTACACGAAGGACCAAACTAAGCTAAATCATTAGATGGTCAAAAGCTGCAAAAGCACCCCGCTGTTTCCAGCATTAGTTCTTCTATCTCTCTTAGCTTTCATCCTTTTCTTTCTACCGTTTTCCTTGGACCAGCCAGTAGTAGAAGCGGCAGCAGCAGCAGTAGAAGCAGCAACGGCGGCGGCAGGAGCAGCAGCAGCGAATGTGATGATATATGAATCCCACGCATATAGGTATACATATAGAGGGCATCACCGCGACGGGGTACGTAGATATCTATACAATATACAACCGAACGACATGTGTTCTTCTCAATTTTTCTATTTTCTTTTTTTCCCCCGTTCTTTTCCTATACTCGCTTTCTTTCTCTGTCCAATTTTTTCATTCTCTTCTCATTTCTATCATCCATATACCATATTCTTTCCTTCCTTATTATCTGCATCGAGTTCCCCCTTTTCGTTCCCTCTTTCATTTTTTTTTTTCTTTGCTTTTTTTCACCTTGTCTTGCGATCATCTAATTTCGTCGGAGAAATTTAGCACCCCTTCGATGCATTCGGAACGGATGAAATCTTCAAATTATCTTTTTTCTATTCAGGTTTGTTTTATTTTTTTCATATTTTCATCATCATTTTAGATATGAGAATTGAATAGAAATCGGTGGTATAATATGAAGTGTTACGAATGACACGGGGAAAGAGAAGAAAAAATCTATTCTATATCTATCAAAGAACATTTGGTCAACGTTCCGAAAATAATCTAACTCGCGATTCGATTCGAGTCGAAGGAAAAAAAAAAAAAATTTAATGACCTCGTGTATAGATAAATTTTCTAAACTCGAAAATCAATTGTATCATCGTAATTGCGACGAATTTTTTACTCGAAGGTATTACACAATAATTTGTAACGTGATGTATAGCGTAATACAGTTTTGTTCGTTTATTTATTTTCCTGTGGTTGTTTGTTGTTTTTTTTTTTCGTCCGGTAAAGAGAGGGATAAAGGTGGTTGAGATGCCGGAGGGTTGGGGAATTTTCTGTTGTAACAAATGTCAAGTGATATAAAATAATAAGCCTATTAGTCAAGGGTCCCAGGAGAGCGGGGGGAGAAATCTGGCTTCTCTTTCTGAATATTTTTTTTCTTGCCTCCTCCTTCTTCTTCTTCTCCTTCTTCTTCGCGTCTTCACGACCTGAGGTCGTCGTTGTCCCACCTTATATTATTACCAGAACCCTGTCCCTGTCCCTGTCTCTTGACCAACTCGTAGTGGTCCCAAAGCATTCATATAGTGGATTTATGGCGTGTCCACTCATTCATAAAAATATTATTCAAATTTAGAACGTCTAGACTCTGGTATAAATGTATACATATACATGTATATATATACATTATATATAGTGTACACAGTACTAAGGCACCTCATATCCCAAAAACCCTTCGGTTCGGGATACCATAGTAATCTATCTTTTTTCCTTTTTTATTTTCCAACATTTTTTCATCGACGATTCTTATCTATATGCGCGCATATAAATTCGTATTGATAACTCGATCTCACTCAGATAGGTTGTTATGGTTCGAAAATCTGTACGAAAATATCGCGTTTGTAGAATTTTATTGTCGTGCCATCCGAAATTTGTTGTTTCTTCTTTTCTCAAGATGTTCTTAACGCCTCGTTTCTGTTGAATTTTCGTCTCTTCGGTCGCTGCCGCGGCAAAGCTGTCGCGTATGCTCGCACGGTGATAAAATAAATCCCAAGAAAAATAGCTATACCATGGATATTATTACGCGTGTATGGGGGTGTTCTTTTGCCGTGTATATACATACGACATATACGTATGGTATATATATATACGCGATATCATATATGTATAATATTATTTACGATGTTAAAACTCGCGAATCAAGATGTCCCGAAGGCGTGGGTGTCGAGATAGTCACCGACACACGCATAATTTTTGCACGCATGCAAGAGCATTATATGAATTTCAGACAAAAGATATATGTACAACCATAAGCCAAGTAAATGTCAGATATATAACCAACCAACAGGGAACACCGAAAAATAATTTATTATCGTACCTCCTGTAAAACAACTCTGCCGTTTCGTATAATAATATATATAACGAAACTTATGGTGTAAAGGTACCTCAGGTTTTTTTCACATAATATTGAAAGAAAGGCATCGAAAATTGAATTCCAATTTTTCAAAATACAATTATTCGATGTATTTTTTTCTTTTGTGCACAACGGAAATATTACAGATTCGAGTATTCTTATTAATACGATCGGAGGCTGTCTGTGCGTACCTATATTCTTTTTTTTTCACCTTTATTTTCCATGGGGTGTGCGGGGGCGTTTCCTACCTTCCCCCTGCTTTTATGATATTCCTCTTCTTTTTTTTTCTTCCTTACCCCGCGCGATTCAATGTTATTAAGAATGAACTATGGCCGCCATATATCGAGGAATTTCCTTCCGAACTAAGCGAAGTGAAGAAGTATCCAGGGTATATAGCTACTATATGTAGGGGTTCTTCTTCTTCCTATTTTCTTCCCTGCTAGAGATAATAAATAAACCGAGCATATCCTCCTACTCCTCCTTCTTTGCTCGACTTTCTTCTGGCTTTTTTCATTTCCGTTTTTTCTTCTCTTTTTTTTCTGTTTTTTCTCTATTCAAATCGACCCCATCCGCACTTGAGAAGGAGATGGATTCTGAATAAGAAGGATCAAAATAATTGGGAGATCAGAAATTAATCGAGTAAGATTATTGAGTTTAGAAAAAAAAAAATATAAAATAAAGTTCTCACTTCGATGTGGATTTTTTTTACCACGTCAAGATTAAACCCTTTTTTTTTTCATCGCGGATTTGTACTTTTGTATGGAACTGTAGATAAAATTCAGGGACATTAATGTAGAGTTTGAACAAAAGAACCGGATTAAATTCATTCTACACAAAAGGAAATATATATTAAATAAAATGATCCCGCTAAATTTGTCCCGAAGGATTAACGAATATTAACACCGCAGGGATATAATATATCTACAACGTTATAATGTTCAGGTTTTTAACAAAACAGCGAATAATTGCGTGAGCAACAAAACTCTCTTTCCCCCACCCCCAAAAAAAAAATCCGTACTTTTGAGGAAGAAGAATAAAAGAAACGCAATGACGAAATTTAATAAAACAACGTTGATTACGGTGTATAATAAAAATGCGATGATGCGGTTGTTCGGTTCGTTTCACAGTTTCGAAGTTTTGCATTTTTTATTATTCTGGTTTTTTGTTCGTTTGATAATATATATTTTATTTTTCTTTTCTGCACATATAGTCGCCCTTAATTCTAACGTCTACGACGCGGGGGGCGGTTTACCCCACGTGGGGGGTAGGCGACCGACATAAGGGGAACACCCCGCGCGAATAACGCGGATAAAGACCGTATGGGGGGTCTTAAAAATCAGAAGGGCACCCTTACCTTACCTCACCTCACATGCCCCCGTCGCTGGGGGGCCTCGAAATCAACTTCAAAACGTTGAATTACTAGAAAAACAAAAAAGAAAAAGAGAAAAAACAACGATTACTGCTCCGGCTTCTGTGCGGTGCTTTTTTACAAATGACTTTTCTGATCCACAGATCCACGGACTCTGCTCTGAAAATCCATATTTTCACCATTTTGGAAAGTAATTTTCGTGGTCTTCAGGTTCGATTCCGGCAAATAGTAATCGGCGAACCAGGTGGGCTTCCTGTCCAACCTACCAATGGATTGCGCGATGATTATCCGCCGCATCGAGTCGCGTTTTTGTTTGCTGGCTTTTGGTACCCGTGGAGAAGGTACAAAAGTCGCAGTGGTGGTTACGCGTATAAAGAAGCGTAAAACCAAAAGCATTAACAAAAAAAAAGAAAGAAAAAGAACAGGGGAAAAAAAATGTAAAAGTGAGACCGAATCGAAAGGAGAGTAGTAGGTACTAAACGATCATTGGTTGCAAAATTATATAGCGGTGTGCTGCGCAGCCCGTCGACGATGACCTCCCAGAGCGCGGACTTATTCAAAGTTGGTACCCGGTGTCGGGGCGACAATGTGCCCCCCAGGGCACCCAAAGGTCGCGGGGGGTCTCAGAGCATACCCCGAAGCTTTAGCTACCGCCGGATTAAACGCACGAGCTGCGAGCTGCCATCGAGCCAGTCGAAATGCTGAAGGAGCTACTAAAAATTTTCAACTAAACGATCATATGCACCATAACTACTAGTGTGGCACACGTCAGTATGTCAATCAGTCTTCAACGACGGACCGAATGCTCGATTCAACGATTTATTATATTTTGGTCGCATGCGTTGCTGTGGTATACCTATCGAAAACTGAATGAGGATTCTTAGCGTACGGGAATCTGATGAGTTCTTCTTCTTTGAGACGAATCTCTCGGCGGTACCTTTGTGGTAATCATTAGAGTGCCCTCTTCCGTGAAAATCGACGGTCCCGTATCTCCTTCTACTTTTTCATCTTTATCTTCTTCCTCGTCCTCTCATTCGGATCGGGCTAAGCGTACACGATTTCCTTCTGCACTCCCCTGGATCAAGGAGTACAAGGGTATCATTCTATGCTCGCTTTGTTACTCGATCGAAAAGATGATGAGTTTAGCTCAAAGATGTTCACAGTCATTGTGAACATCTCGACTCACAATCGTCCATTCGACCCTTTAACTTTCATCGTCGCTACCGCCGAACGGATAAACTCATTCGTATACGAGCTGAGGAAGATCGTCGAGATCTTCTCGAACGTCGCGTATAAATTCATATGAAAATCTAACAAATTTTCGATCGCTTTTAAAATAAAAGAAACCCTTGGAAGTGTTCCCCTCGCGAGCTCTTCTAGGTGTGGCGCGTGCAGTTCTTGGAGGTGCGTAGATTTCCAAACAGCGAAACATCTGGTGATACTTGAAATCCTGAAGTAGGCGCGAGCCGTCGAATGTCCTCGACTTGAGCACGAGCTGCGTTCCGAGTAGATCGAGAGAAGCCTTTAGACCGAGAGGAGCAGGAACGGTCTAATTGTAAACGGGCGAAAAGTCTGTAGCCCTGGAACGCTCACGGACTTTTGACTTCTGAAGATCATAGCTGAAGGGATGAAGTTCAATTCAGAATTGGGGCCCCAACTATACTCGAGTATACTTCAAAATTGTTGCATGCTGGGTATTCAAAGATCATCTCGCGCTTCGGAGGATTCGATTAATCGCGTGCTATATTGAATCGTTTTTACCAACGGTAGCTGTTCTGTTCGTCAGGGTCTTCTTCGAAGTCATACATCATAAAGCCATATCAAAATTCTGACACCTTTTATCTCGCAGGACTTTTCCACCGATTCTGTTTCTCTTCGAGGTTTACTTTATGTTATCGTGTGATTAGCCAAATAAGGATTTTGCCCCAGGTTCATTCCTCTGCAGCATCTTCTTCAGGATGTGTCTGTATTTTGTAATCACCACTTCTTCGAGCATCTTTTCTAGTAGAATTCCGTAGAGATTTGACTGTGTATGAAAAAAAATGTTCACATCTTACGTAGTGCGTATGATATAAGATCGAGTACGATCGTGAATTGATAAAAAAAAAACGTTACCAGCTCTTTCCGTGGCTAATTCGTGACGTCTGTCGGCATATCGAGAGCCGCAAGAATAAGAAGCGAAGAGGAAGAAGAAGAAGGTAGAAGGAGGAGGCGACGACGACAACTAAGAGACGAAGAGAAGTCAAGTCACGCCTCCCGCGGTGCTTGTTGTCATTGTCGGTACCACCACCACCACAACCACAACAACAACCATTTCAGTTTTTGGTACCCTTACCATACCCATGTACACATTTCGATGCTGCACACGTATAAAACGTGCACGCTCACCGCGGATCGATCTTATCAAGGGAACCCGCCGCCGCCAAATTGGTCCTCTTCAAGGAACCCGCCGCCTCAAAGGCGCCGAAATTAGAGCAAAACTTATATACACCCTATATCTATACCTCTACCTATATATCAAGCAACTCTTCCATTTCAATGACGACGTATTCGACGACAGCAGCAACCGCCGTTTCTCCTCATCCTGCTGCTGCCGCTGCTGCACCCGCATTACGGCATATATACATGAAGTATAATTCTTCGGTTCTCCTCCGACTCCGCCGCGGCATTTGAGCCCCGCCCCCGCCGATATTCCGTCCAATCATCGCGGGCTCGACCAACCGGATTTCTTTTTTTTTTTTTTTTTGTTTCTTTTTTTACTTTTATTCTTACTTTTTCTTGTTTCAATTTATTTTCTTTTATTTTTTATCTTCATTAGTTTCTTCGATACGCTCGTCTATGCTCACGTGTAATATGCTCGGACATAGGCGTACAAAAAAAAGGTGAGCATCGCACATATAACGCTTAAATAACGGCGCGCGCTCTCGACGCCATCTTGGATCTTAACTGATTGTGAGACGAAAAACGCCGATATTTTAGCGCTAATTATAGGTACGTGGGTCGCAATCGGTTGTCAATATTTTATCACGTAATCATAGAAAATTCATTGTCTTTTTTCTGTCCGTTACTGAAAATGTTGTTTCATTTCATGCCGCTGCAGGATCTTCTGGATAATTGATTCGAAAAATGATTTCCTCAAATCATTATACGCTGCACTGCAGGTACACCATTTTTAAAGAGCGCATAGCTGCATCATTATTAAATGTACGTTGGGCCATTTGAAAATAACGTCTGACATTTGTCCATATCGCTGGTATTATATGCGCTCGTTATTTCCAAATCTTATTGTATTTAATTCCCTAACGATTTCTTCGGAGTTTCTGTCGCTGCACGTGTAGATTCGAGTCAACGATTATGTATATGTATAAATAGAGTCAACCTGCGTCGTAAAGAGCGGATCGTGAGAAAATTTCTAGTACCATTTAGGGTGTCGTTATATGCTCAAATTCTGAAGCCTATAATTTGCACTTCCGTTTCAAGGCGCGCGCATGATGTACATTATAATAGAAACCTGCGAACGGGAGAAGAACAGAAGAAAAAAACGAATTCTTACCTACGCACATAGGTGTACACGTACACGCCTCCGTATATGTGTTGGACGTGTTTAAATTTTCGACCCCCTCGAAGTCGGTGACGGTATTCCTATGAACGCATGTAACCCGATTCCACACCATCACGGCTCCCGCAGCAGCAGCAGAAGCAGAAGCAAAAATGCTTTCTGCTTTATAAGCATTGTCGCAGGTGGCTATTTACGCCCCGTTTAAGTCAGAAATGGTATTACAACAATAAGAACCCAGCGATATTATCCTCAGTCGTCGCGTTCAACGTTCTTCTGTTAAAATATATATAAAAGAAAATCGGTTAATTCGGTAGACTGCTTTGCGAGCTGCCGTTTTTTCTTCTTCTTTTTTTCCGCCATATACCTATACGCTACTACGTGAGGAGCTAGTGCAAGAACTTCGAAAATGATTGTGTCGCGCGTATATGCGATTTTTATATACACTTCTCTCATGCGCCCTGTAACGATCTTTTTTTCTCTATTCTTCTTTTTTTTTAGAGTCTTATCCGCTGTGTTACCCTCTTTCTTATTCGACTCTTACACGGCAGAGCTGCGACTTTCATCGACTTTATTTCATCCGATTCTTCTGATTCTCCTCCATCTTCTTTGCGAACCGATTTCTCACACAGAATCGAAAATCCGGTGGAAAAATCGTGGACGAATATTTGAATTGCAACTCTGTGAATTATGACGTTGAAAAAATAATGACTGAACTTCAGTTTGGACAATTAATTATTTATCAATTAATCATTATTAATTAACTGTTTGAAGAAAAATAAATCGATAAATAAATAATAATCAATAGGTATATATAGAGATTTTCCGCTAAATAATATATACATACACATATACACAGATTCTAACGCAGTGTAAGGAGGTGGAGTATATGAGGAGTAATAGAAGGAGGAATCAGAAGCCCTCTAGAATCTCTCCGTTCCCAAGGGAGTAAAATATCCAAACTCAGTAGGTATATTAAATTCCTTAGTATATGATATAGTTGTCGGGGCGTGGCTGTTGCGTTCCTTCAGGATTATAGATACTTCACAATGAGAGCTAAAATATATGTTGTAGCCGAACAAACACTCGACCGAACACACGTATCATCCCTCGCATGGTAAAATTTCACTACCCCTAAATACGAAAATCACGACATGCGGCTGGACCGTGATAAGAAACATATGAAATTATCGAATCATTGTTTTAATCTTGTACATAGTTTTCCGAGTAAATATATGTCTAGATAATTTTTATGAATTACAATTTAGACATTCAACAATATTATAATTATCTCCATTCTATGCACCTATAGGTATGTGGGTATTTTTTGAATATTTCTTTTCTTTTTTCCATCAACGAGTAACATTCACATACATGTTTGTGGTATACAAGTCGACGGTTATTAAAAATAGACGAGGCGATTTAAACCGTACAAATTTTCCCGGCAAGAATTGTCAAGCTTAAACCCAAACTAACTGCAGGACATCACATTATGATTCGAGCATGAATATATTAGCATATGCGTATAATTCCCTCTATCTTATTGGTCGTCTCGTCGGTTTATACTCATTCCTTTATGCGTCACGAAGGTACAATAATACCTGATATGGGAAAGTGGTATGACGATTGAAAAAATAAAACAAGGTAAGAAAAATTATAGAAAGAGAAAATCAGAATATAATTGCGGTTATAATATTCGAGTTTCTAGTTCCAGATTCGTTATTAGAAAAGAAAAAAAAATAAAATAAAGAAAATTATCGAGGATACGCACGAAATGAAAATCTACATAGTAATAATATAAGGCGTAGGGAAATTAGCGTACGAAAACGAAAAAAAGAGAACGCGATAAACACGAGAGAAAAATGTAGTTTATAGTGCGAGGAAAAAATAGGTGAAAAATAGAAAAAAGAATCGAACGTAAAGGAGAAGAAAAAAAAAGGATAAAAACTTGGTAAAAGGGTATAGGGGATTGCTTCTGACCTGCAGGGGTTAAACTCGGGGGTTCTTTTTTGAGAAGGGACAGTAATTTATCAACCTTAGATAGTATCGCTTTTATGTGTATGGCACCCATCTATATAGATATAGAAAAGCGCACGTCGTTGCAGCGGCGATCGCGTGTGTAACTTTGGCGGGAAACATTTGTCCAACCCCCATGTGTTTGTACGCATATGTATATCGCGATATATATTATGGAGAATAAATTTGAAAAAAAGAAATTAGAATCCATGTTATGTTCTTCGGAAATACAATTTTCAGGGATTCCATATACTTTCGATTTTTTGAGTCACGAATTGAAAATTTTCACTATATTTTTCTTCTCTCTCTGGAAATAGAAACTAAAAAAAAAAGAACTAAAAACGTTTACAGACAAATTCGCAAAAAAAGTCGGTTCATCGCGATCGACGAGAAATAATTTTTTGCGACTGAAATGACGAAATTTTATTTTACTTATATTACCAAAAAATGCTATAACCCACCTGTGTTTCGAGCATTTACTATCTGCGTTTCTCGGAGAAAAAAGAAAAGAACGAAACATATCCAGGGGATCGAGGATGCTCTACTTGTTTTTTCAATACGTGGTGATATTTAATGCTGTTGTGGTACAGAAATAAGGGCTGAGGGAAAGAAGAGCGGGGGGAGAGGGAAGTGGGGTACGCGTAATTCTTGAGAACGAACGCCTCGACCCCCCTGGCGTTCACGGTGGGACGCCATCTTATTTATTGTTTTAATTATATCGAAATATATATCGCTAGATATCCTTATACACCAAATAAAAGGAAGGGCCAAACCGTCCCTTTCCACCTCAATTCTTCCTCCTACAGGATATGTGTGCGGCAGACGATATAAGTAGACATTATATATTATTTAGAAATTTATCTACAATAGAAATGTATACATCACATAACGTGTATATCTGTACGAAAACGTTTATTGTATATTGTCGCAAAACTGCAGTAATACGATACCGAACTATAAAAGTACATACGTTATTTCGTTATGATGTATAAGTTTTGCAGTTATAAAATATATATATAAGTACATTGCTACAAAATGAATCACATGAGAGAAAAGAAGAAGAAAAAAAACAGTCGAAATTCGATCGGTAAAATTATTGCCAGCGGGTTGGCGCATTGTGCACCGTATACGTATATACATATGTATACACAAATATATGTCCATTATATATATGTGTATGAATTCAAAACTGCTTGCATTTACGTTATATTATACACTATATGTATGTTCTCCCTTATACGCTTGAGTGTTGACAACTCGCTCGCGGTGCAGTTCACTGCGTTGGAAAGAAAAAAAAAAAATTTCGATGATATCGCCGTGTCATTCGTTGCATTTGTATAATAATTTACTACACAGCAAACTCATTACGTTCCTATACAATGTAACACTGCATATACGTTTACTTGCATTTGCCTGCGGAATTACTTGTTATTCTTTTCCTTTTTATTTTTTTTTTGTTCACCGCGTTATATATGATTGCCGAAAAAAATTATACGGTGATTGATAAAGGTGAGGAGATATACGGAGTAAAGTAGCCTAACTACCTAAGTAACCGAATTAAGCGTGCAGCAGAAGTGGGCGTGGCGGGTTCGAACCCTTAATTACTGTTTAAACGGGAGTCGTCTTCTCTCTACGCCTACTAAAAACATAACGCATCACGTAATATAATACTCCGGGGATATATTTTTGAAACGGGAACGGTCTTCCTTTTTTTTTCCTCACAAATTATTATATGTATATAACATACTCACATAACCTATGTAAATACATATAAACCATATTCAGAAGGCGGTTCTTCCCCCTTGTCTTTTTCTTTTTTTTCTTTCTCATATTCTGCGGAAGCCACCGTTAAATTATATACACGCGCGTTTGTTTCGACAATTTTGTCGCGGCTGACAATCAGTTGAAACAAAAGAAAAATATATAAATCTATTCAGGAGCGATTAATTATTGCACAACGTTTTTCGAACCAGATATTCGGTTGTTCAAAAATTAAAATCAGTTTGTTTTATGTGCTGATTATAAAACACTCTTGAATTTTTTCTTTTTTATTAGCTACGTCTATTTTCAAATAATTATTTATTATTGAACCGTTGGTTAATTTTATGATTCCACAGGATATCAAATAATGATGTACTTCCCCTTCACTCTTTCTATTTGTTTTTCTTTCTTTTTCCTCTGACGCCAGATGATTATCAACCCTTTGAACGACGTTATGCGGGCGAAGAACGTTTTTTCTGCATTGCATCGCACCGTGCGATGTAATAATTCCCTTATCAGTTACATCGTCCCAACCCTCTTTTCGACATTCGTATGAAAAAGGATATAATAAAATTGGTTTCTTATATATCTATCATTTCTTCTTTTTCTCTTTCAATTTCTTATTACAGCGAGTATAGACAATTGAGTTAGTTGGTTGGTTAATTGATAATTAGTTTTCTTTTATGATCGAGTCATTTACCCCACAATTGTTACCCCCTGCCGTTCCGTTTGTCGTATATACAAATTATGGTTAATAATATAAACATAAAAATTAATTCATAGCGAAGTAATTATTAATTTTCACATGCCTGTTTTATCGGACTCTGTAATGTTTTTCTCTGGTCACAAGCCCAAAATTAATTACAAAAAATTTCTGTCGTCTTATTAGTATTTTATTTATTATTATTTTTTTTTTATCCTATCAAAAGTGAGGATATAATAATAGGGGACTTCGTACAGCTGTGAATTCGTTTCATTTTATTCTATTCTAATTTCTTTTTCTCTCATTTTTTATTTTTCTGACAAACCTTGTCAAAGTTCGAAAATTTTTTTCAATCCCACTGACTTAATTATATTCCAAATGCTATGTCCAGGGGGTGACGTTGCGCATAATTGGAAAACAAAATTGGTACAAATGAAAAAAAAGAAAAAAATGTAGGAAATTTTTCTGTCTGCAAAAAAGAAATTATAAGATAGGAAAAAAAAAAGAAAGAGAAACCAACAATTAATTATAATAAAGGATCAACTTTAAAATGATGATAATAACAAAGATAATAATAATAATAATAATAATAATTAGAATAAGAATAAGTATTTTAATCCAACAATAAGAAAACACCATAGGCGTCGTCGTCGTATATGTATAGTCGCGCGCAGGACGCGATTTAATTATAAAGTAATTAAAAGAAGCTCAAACCAGATTTTAATTCGCGTGCCGCGAAGACAAGATATATGTATATAGAAGTATAAAGGATGAAATGAGAAAATAAGAAGTTAGTTGCGGGCATGGTTCGTAATATACGCCGGGAGTCATAAATTAATATGTATAATAATATTAAGAGAAAACAAAAGAATTTGGAAAATTAAGAAAAGTAAATAAGCAAAGAACAAAGTGTGTTTATTGCTTTTACACAGTGTAAGTTAATTTGAAATACTCCTCCCCCCCTCCCTCTACGCCCCTCGTACCACGCAGACTAGCTGCAACGATGTAGAAACTTTACTAATGAACGATAAGTTCGTAATTAAAAGGCAAGTAAATTATAACCTCAGAGACCTCTAATGTACACCATATACAAATCCATATGTATTTGTGTACGTGCACAGCGCGGTTGCTGCTGCCGCGTATGGGATGTATTTTCATAAATTGTTTCGAATTTTTTTGGATTTTTTTTGCTTTTCTCTGAAAAATATGTAATAAAAATGACAGAACGATAAGAGAAAATAAGATACTTACGTTTATCCATATTCAAATACTCTGTAAATGGAATAAATTTACTTCGAACTAATTTAATAAGTTTTATGTATAACACATTTATATTGATATTTTTTTTTTTTTTTTTTAATACCTAATTCCGCAATTACGTTTCTTTTCATTGCAAGGGCAGCAGCAGCAGCGGGCGACACACGCAACGTCGTATATTCTTTCATGGAGGAATATATTTTTATCACGTGATCGAAAAACGATCGAAGGATTTTCGTCGATATGTGTAGTACGCATTCAGACATAGAGCGTAGTGCACGGTATGGATTGTATAATAATATTAAGAAGTTTAAAATATCAACGTTTAGACACCCGCTGCGAATGTGCAGGTATATATTAGTAATCCTCTTTAAAGATTTAAATATCATTATATAATATTCATATATTATATTATACACATTTATATGTGCATGTATGTATAGGTATGTGAATGTAATAAATGTAAAAATATTTATCTGCGAGTGGAAACTAAATTCCGTCAGTCGAGTTTTGAAGGTTTATAGTTATTGGTGCACAGGTTATACGTCCTG
Organism: Athalia cordata; assembly: GCA_963932425.1. NCBI lineage: Eukaryota > Metazoa > Arthropoda > Insecta > Hymenoptera > Athaliidae > Athalia > Athalia cordata. Next base: position 27,079,525 of record OZ010626.1, on the reverse strand, counting down.
CCCCCGGTCTTAAAATGAACTTCTGATACATATATATACACCCTATAATGCTAATAACAATATGTAAAGTTTGTTTTAATTACAACCACAGCATGTGCTCGACATCGTTTAATAACACGTTACCTATATACTTGTTCATATACATGTATAACATTTACTTTGAACCCCATGAAAATTATTAGTCTCCATATACCTGTATTCCACATACACGGAAGATATCTTGCGCGCGGTAAACTTTCGCGAAAAACAATATATCAGGATATTACGTTCGTTATACCATAGGGAAAATATATACCTATATGTATAATTACGTATACATAGATAATTGAAAAAGAAATTAAACTCGAAATGAAAAATTTCGCACATTTATATACCTATATGGGTTTTTTTACCTGATACTTTTTTTTCCTTCCGTTGATTCTTCTTTCATTTTTTTTTCCTTTTTTTTTTTTAATGCGGTTACGTGGCTCAGATTTTACGCGCATTTATTTCGAATCCGTAAATAATCGTCTATATATGTATATTGTGTATGATATTTACTTACGCGCCGTTTGATTGTAGAGATCGGTGATGGGATTTAAAAATTCTATTATAGCCATAGGTTTCTGCTGGTATTATCAAACTCTCATGTCCCATAATCCGTATTGTGTAAAAGACCCCATGTTGGTATTTAATGTCACATCATATACGAGGCAAGATCGTGTAAAATCGTGTCGAGGATTAAAACGATACTCTGTAACACTGCAGGTTTTTTTTTCTGTTTTTTTTTTTTTTTATTCCAAACTCATCTTCTCTCCCTTTCTTTTCATTATTATATTCGGTTTGAAAAGGATTGTCCTCGAAACTGCAATAATTTTTTTTATACCTTTTCTTTTCCTTACCCTTTTTTGATTTTTTTTTCTCTCTTCTTCCTCAATAGTGTTCGCAGTTTACGCGTCTTAACTTCTAACATCGGGTTTCAGGTTGAATTCTGTCAGGGATGGAAATAAAAAAACCAAAATCCAGTTTAAATCTCGCATCAGAAAAAAATGAAAGAATATAAATAAATAAATAAATAACGAAAAAAAAAATAGATGAATGAATGAGACACGTCGGGGTTTATTTTACCAACGACAAGCCTTCGAGCTTTTTACTTTGCAAGCATTTGAAACTTCCATCGGTTCTCAAATTCGTAGGTTTCTACTTTGTCGATGAACAAAACACTGTCGTAGCAACCGTTGTAAAGGGAGTAAAGCTCTTTTCATCGCACCCCGTTGACAGTGGTGGGTATTGTCGAGTCTGACAATCTCATTTTACTATCGAAGTGAAATTTTAGTAGTTCAACGAAATTCCAGTTCCTTTTTTGAATTAATTCCTAATTACGAACTCCTTTTTTTCTCATTCTTCTCCAATCCTGAAATTTCATGTTATTCCACGGATGTTTAAAATTATTTTTCAAGGTATATTTCTTTTTACTAAACAAAAGCCTCGATGATATGTACTTGATACATAATTTTATTCATTTACCAACACACATTTTCCATAAATATATATATAATAACATATCTATATAAATGTATAACACATAATTGTATACGCACATACATATAAATACATTAGATATATTTGTGAGCAACAAAAATCCAAAATTGCATATTAATTTTTAATCGATATGCGCGTGCTTTTCTTTTTTTTTTATACGTATATATATATGTATGTACGCATACATGTCATATTTCTGTGTGTTATACATTGCAATACAATATATTTTATATAAGTATAGGTATTACAATATTCTCTTTCAAATGTTTTTTTTTTAAATTTTTTCTTTTGTTCTTTCGTTTTGTTGTTTACATAAGTATACGGGTACAGGTTTTTTTATATATATATATTATGTTTTAGTATCATCTGTTTTTTTAATTTATTTTATTTTTTTTAATTTTCAAATTCTCTCTTTTTTTTCTTTTTTTTTGTACCAATCTAAAAGACGTTCATTTCACGGCAATAGTACATCATTGTACAATAAATACACTGGGTGTTATAAATTATATTCATCAAATTAATCACCGCACAGAAAATTTTCATACGCATTCTTCAAAACTTCCCTATTTTTCGAACCAGAAAACGATAAACTTCAAACGCTCGTATCTCTGTGAAAAATTTTCGTAAAATATCGACAAAAAAGCATTTTGAAGCTTGAAGTTTTCACTTCGAATTGTTTCTTCGAAAAGTAGAGTCTCACTTACCCGTTATAGCCAAACTCAGCGGCGAAAAATCACACGACAGTTTTCAAAAAAGCGTTTCGAAGCTAAAAGATTGATTTCGAATCGAGGTAGTCTAGATTTTGAGAAAAAAAATCCCCCGTCCCACACGGGGATGCAAAACTCGAAGAATCATTAGGTGAGTTCAAAGAGTCGCAAATTTGGCAATCGTAGTAACTGAGATTAATTTTTCGAAAAATATTTCAAAAATAGATGTTCCTTGAGAAGTTTTAAGGAGCGTAATTTTACGGTATGATAAAACTTTTAAAACTGTAAAAATTAATTTGGTTCAAAAAATTTTCGACTTTTCGAAATAGAAATGAATAAGAATGGTATAAATTTTTTGAAAAAGCCAACGAATCAGAAGGAACAAAAAAACGGAACGGATTCAGATTTATGACATCAAAATATATCCTGATTGTAATTTTATTACGTTTCTTTTCTATCCTCGTCTCTACGTGCAACCGATTTTTATTCGCTTTTATAGATTCTTCCGAAAATTCGAACTTGCTAACAGGTATTATGATTTTGTATATCGTTTATATTATCATCATTTTTATTATCATATTTATTGTTAACATTCTTGACCAGCAAGAGATTCGTTCATCGATTATTATACTATCTGTATATGCATACATACACTGCGCGGAACAATTGAGGGATCATTCAATCTTGAAACATGACTTCTGACTTCTTTTCTGCGCAACTTTGCAAAAAACTATAAAACTTTGAAGCGATGACCGCGAAGACAAATAATTTGACGACAACCGATCGCACAATAGTGAGAAAAAAGGCATTTTGAAGGGGAAGTTTCGAGCTACAAAACCCCCATGACGCAATCTTTGTGCAACTTTTATGACACGCGGTGTACATGGTAGAAAAAAAAAAAAACCCGCACAATTTTGCGGCGATCGTTTCAGAGCTATATAAAAGTTTTATGGAAAGTTGTGCAAGAAAAGCTTCGAGCTTCGAAATTCAACTTTTTTCATTCATATAATTCGTTCATTTTCCACGGAGTTTATACTTGTCTTAAAACGGGTGTTTTTCCCGGCAAAATTCAAGCGTTCCCTTCGATTCTTTTGCGCAGTGTGTCGTAGATGACTTACATATAAATATGGACTAATAGTTATCAGCACAGCACAGCGATTACAATTATCAATATTTCTTATTTCTTCTTTCACTTATCATTATAGGCATGTATATTTAATCAATATCCAAGCTGTTTTGATTGCAACAATAAAAATTCAGGCTCGGCTATTACGTCATATTCATGTATCAGGGGATCCATTTTGAATCGATTAGAGATCAATTATTTCGTTCGATCTGACATCGAAAATATGTGTACAGAAAATAATTTCGTAATCTGATTTGTCGCGAGAAAATCTGAATCAACTATTATTCGGAATTTCGTATGATTTTCATTTCGAGAAATTGTATATTATATTTTTGAAATCGAACTTCGGAACATTTTTTTATCGCATACATGAATATTCTATTTTTCTGTAAAACAATAAAAGCTGAGCAAAGCGTTTTTTACTTCGTATAACACTAACGATACTTACTTATATATCAAGCTCTCTCAACATCGTTTGATAGTCACAAGGTTTATAATAACGAGTTTTTCAAAAAATTACTGTGAAAAATTAAAGAGTACAATTTTCTTTTTTTCAACGAAAAATTATTACAGAATATAGATAGTAATTTATCAGATTCAATGAATGTGCATAATTTTACGTTTGATTGTAAATGTTTCCAAATCGGACTCCGAGTATTTTTTTGTGTATTTTTTCCTAATAAGTTTAACGTTAGGGCGATGCCAACCAAAAGAGAAAGAAAAAAAAAAAAAAATTCGCACCATATATCGACAATAGTTTTGTTTCTTTCATCTAATAATGATTGATTTCCGTAATAATATCAATAATAACGTAACATATTACCATATATCGAATAATTTTACGATTCGCAACAATTTTTCTATTACAGTTACTTGCTGTTAGGCATATCATATACCTATATGTATGTATATAGTATGTGGTATAATTTATTCATTATATGCTATAAATTCTACGGTACCCATCACAGCGACACACACCAATGTGTACATTTTTTAATTTTTTTCTTTTTTTTTTCTTTCAATTAATTTATTACATTATTATATATATTCATGTATATTATATATCATTTCTACTCGTCATCAAACGTTACATAATTTATATGGGTATAGGTATATTATTCGATATAATATCCAACATTAGAGTACAAATTCTTTCTTCATTTTTTCTTGTTATTACGTTCATTTTTTCAATTTCGGTTTTCTTTTTTGAATCGTTATCATCGTATTATATAATTTGTCATTTATTCATTTGTTCAAATCATATATATATATAGTATATAAGATATATAATATCGTCTAATTATTACATATGGGAATATATATATTTTTTGTTTTTTTCTTTTTTGTTTAATTTTTATTAATTTTTTTCTTTTTTGTTTTTTTATTTCTATCGATAATATCGACCATTGATTGTACGATTAGGATTTGTGCTGTGCACCACAAGCGATCACATTAAAGAACCCTATTTATAGCTTTCCATTTTTCTCCTTTTTTTTTTATCAGTATCCAGTTTTTTTCTATTTTTTTTTTGTCAATCTTCATCGGTTTCTGGTTTGGTTATTCAATCATTACCGTCATCGGAGTTTTTTTTTTTTTTTTTACTCCTCAGGCCTTCGCCTTTTTTGTTTTTCTCTCATCATATCAGAACATTTTTTATAACATTTTTAGATTTGTGTTCTTTTTCTTTTCCATTTTTTTTTTTGTTTTTTTTTGTTTTTTTTTTCTTCTGAAATGACTTCTAAAGCTGTACCAAGTTCAGTCAGTCAAAGATATAATTTACATTATTATTAGGTATTTATTTTTTGTGCATAATATTCATCTATAGTATATTATATTAGTATATAGATCATCGACTGAAGCCCTGAACTCTAAATTCTACATATAGTATTATTACCCTAGCGTATTCCGACTGTGCGTGCAGTTTTCATTTTTTTTCATTTTTTTTTAATTTTTTTCTTAATAATCAGATTTTCTGTTCGCCCCCATCCTCTCCCCCTCCACCCTTATTTATTTTCTTTCTTTCCATTTTTCTCTACGCAATATATCAACTATATAATTACACATGTATTCCACGTATACATGTATTACAACAATACATGTATTTATTTTGTATATAATATGTGTCTATATTTATCTATTATGTATATTACCTATATGTATATATATTTTTCGCTAATCAACATTGACTTTGACAGGAGTAGTTACAATTATATTTATTTCTCTATAATTATTTCATGTCACAAAATTTACTTGATTTATTTATCTATGTATATATTTTTTTTTTTCGTTTGCCTATAGGCTTGTGAAATTTTCGTTTTATTCTTTTCTTTTTTTTTTTTTGTTGCCTTTACTGACCAATTGAATTTTAGAACAAATATAAATATGTGTAGAACGCATGGCGTCGATTTCGAAATGCTTATTTATTTGAATTGACTCTAGAGTATTGACTACTAATTCATGTATATTATTGTTATTATCATTATTATTAAAGTTAATATTATCATTTATTATCAATTAATCATCATATTATTACAAGCTAAACATAATCGCGATGTTCTATTTTTATTTTCTTGCTTTCTTTATTTCTTTTTTTTTTCCACAATCGCAGCTGCACTATGTACCTATTGTAATTTTATTTAACCTAATCACCTATGTTATTATTCATGTATTTTATTGTATCAATGTATACGTATATACATATATTATTATTTATATACATACGTATGCATAATTAATTTATTGTCCATTATTTTTGGAACATTTTTTTTCCTAATACTATTTATTGTCTGCTCACACAGTATTGTCAGTTATTATTAGATTTTTTTTTTTTCCATTATTCGTCTAATTTAAGTTAACTATTTTAATACTCATTTATTAATTATTATTACATCTAGTATATAGGTATAGGTATTTGTTGCCTGGATACTAAGGAAGACGGTTATTGTCCGTTTTTTTTTTTTTTTGTTCTTTAGTTTCTAATAAGTTTTTTTTCATTTTCGTTCTAGTTTTATTGTCAGCTTTCTTGCGAAAATTTAGAAATTTGTTTTTTTTTCAACATTAGAACACGTTTCGAAGTGACCGAGATCCGACAAGTTGCGGTAAAATTTTCAATTTTTATCGATTAAGTAATTTGTTCTGCAAATCATCAATATCAAATCGTTTTCAATAATTGCCCCGATAAATTTGCCCATCACAGAATCAAAATTGAATTCAGCTTAGAATTAAAGATCTAATAAGAGACAGATCGCGTTTGTACTTGAATATTAATTAACAAAAAAAAAAAAAAAACCATGCACAGTTCGATAACACATAATAGCACAAATTAAGGATCTAGATAATTTTCAACGGTGCAACCCTTCTTTGCTTATATTATTTTCACGTTGCGTTCTGTTTTTTTCTCACTTTTTTTTTCTTTTTTTTTTGTTTCTTTTCATATCAAAGGCAGTAATAATGATGATAATAATAAATATGTTATCTTACATCGTTTCGAAAAAGTCTCTGTCGGTATTATAAGGCTCCTGCAGCAGTTATTTGAATAATCGTAAAGAAGATTTGCATATTAGGTATTATTTATTTATATGTGATTAGATTTCTTTTTCACGATTTTCGTAATATTTTCTCTTCATTATATAATATGTTCTTCTTTTATTATTATTCGTTATAGTAGGAAGGTGCGAATCAAAAAAGTGCTGGGTGCAATATTTTTCAATATCCCTAGAATTCAGTCAACAGTAATATTATTTTTTTTCTTCTTCTTTTTGTTTTTTGGTTTTTCTTTCGGTGTTTTTCTTATTACCAATACTTTATACGCAGCCTCTAAACGCTCATGTATATATAATTTTTTGTATATGATATTTGTCTTTGTCGTCTAAAAAAGCTCACAGTCTAATCTAATTCATTAGTTAGATGCTATATGTATGTGTAGTACTATAATTTATTTAACCCGCCTATATGTACTGCACAAATTTTCTTATTACCTTCAAACTTATATGTTATTCGTATATGTTATTGAATATTGTTTTCATATATATATTCACAATATTTTACAACTAATATGCACAGGTATATATTATGCATATCTATTATATATTTGTATATATATAAATTGTTTTTTTTTTTTTTCTTTTTTGTTTTTTTCTTCTTCACGCATTTTATGCAACATTAATATACATGTATATTTAACCTCCTAACACGTTACCGTTATTTACTAAACTGGCTAGATGTGGTTAACTAATAGCAAATATTGTAGCCAAAAAATCTTGATTTTATCGATACTGATGAAATAAGCTTGGAATTCTTTTCTTTTTTAGAGCTGCTTTTTTTCTCAATTAATCGGTTTTGCCTTGAAATTATAGTCGATTGTTACAATGGCGATTATTTGATCCTGTATAAATAATAAATCTATAGTAATTTTTTTTTTCCATTGTCGTTATCATGAATAATTTCCTACGACCACTTGGTGGTTTCTTCACAATATTAATACAGTACATATCTACTATATACATATAATTATATAGATATATATTCTATCCGTATCGTACTTCCTAATTAACACATGAAAAATATTTTTATTCATCAATGTTTTTTTTCCTTTTTTTTTATCTTCTTTTTCATCGCATCAGATGCGTAGATTTTGTTTTTGTTTTCAATTATGAATTTTATTTTATTTTATTTTATTTTTTTTGCGTTTTTGATTTTCTCATTCATCGGATTTTCTTATGAAATTTACGAGTTTTTTTTTCTTTTTTTTTTTATAATTGTTTATTTATATCTTCATTTTTTCCTAAATACTTTTCATATAGTAATATATTGTTATCGTGTTAGTAATATATTACTCATATATATCGTATGTTTCTAAAATTCATTTCTTTAGAAAATAATGCCATCGCTGTAATATTATAATTGTTATATGTATCTGAACTTTGCTATATAGTATATATATATGTGATTATATATATATACATATATATATATACATATACATTCTTTTTTTTTTTTTTTTTTTACTTATATGTATATCAATTGAACGTGTTTAACGATCAGCTTTTTTCTTTTCCTCTCTTATTTATATAATATATATATGTGTATATATATATATGGGTATATAATATATGGTATATATATTCCAACATTATATAGATGTATACATATAATATGTATATAATTATTTTAAGTATATTGTCGTTTTTTTTTGTTTTTTTTTGTGGCTTACTTATAATTTTTTTTGCTCGCTAGTATCGTTATTCATATCTTATTATGTTTCCATTTATTTCAGTTGATCGCGTCATTTTTTTTTTTTTCAAATTTTTTTTTTCGCCTCACTTATCATCTCTATATTGTTATCGTTCTTCATCTACAGTCAAATATCATTTCATATCATCTATAAGTATACTATATATTATAACATTTATAAAAATTCTTTTATTTTTTTATTTTTTTTATTTATTGTCTGACGCAGGGCACACGCGATAAATGTTCTATATCCTTTTTACGCGTCTCTCCTTCAGTGCAAGTTCTTTTTTTTTTTTCTTTTTGTTTTTTTCCTCTTACCCATGAAATATTCCGGGCACTTTTATGCAGCAAACGAACAAATATCCGTTTGTGTTTTTTTTTTTCGCTATTTTTTAGCTTATAACTTTTTTCTTATCATCAAATTTTTTTTATTTCTCTATTCAAATATTTTTTTTTTTTTTCATCTTAATTCAATTACTTAACTAGATAAATATTTTTGGTTTTTTCTTTTTTCTTTTTTTTGGCGTAGAAAAGCTAATGCACATATGTATATATAGGCATATATATGTATATATTGTCGTTACAATTTTTGTTTTTTCCGTTTTAGTATTTCATCCCTCTTATCTCTCGGTTTTTTACTCTTCCGTAAATTTCTATCCGTGTATAATGAGGATTTTTGTTAGAACATTCGTAATTTGTTGTTGTTTTTACTTTTTTTCTGTCAATGAAAATTTGAGATTTAACCTTTGTCTTTTTCAGAATACTTTGCTATCTGTTTGTGAATCCAAGGTACGTATTTCGGTACGTAAGCATATACGCCGGGTAATTTTGGGTGAGCGCATTTTATACCCCAACTTACTATACCGCCGACAAACCAACGCTCCTTGTCTCTATCGTCTTGACACAGAAGTGGGCCACCTGAATCACCCTGAAATTGTTACGGTAAAATTTTTAACGCACGTCTGCAATGATTTTTTTCATCTTTGACGCTTTCGATGTAAGCCAATAGTTATGAGTTTTTGGAAATTTATTTCGATCAAACTCACCTGACAAGCGTCTTTACCACCTTCCGGGTAACCTGCGCATATCATACCTTCGGTTACGTTCAATTCTTTGTGCTGAAGCCACTGATTGCAAATATCTCTGTTCAGAACTGGAACGTTTACTTCGTTAACCGCCGGTTCGTATTCTGAAACTGTAATTAACTTTTAATAGGTGGTTTCTTTTTTTTTCTCTTTCATTCAATTTTTTTTTTTTTTTGAGAACGTTTAAAACCCGATGATTTTGCAGTGCAGTTTAAGGTGCTGCTGAGATTTTATTCACTATTTTCATATCGTACTCACCATCCGTGTCTTCTTTTTTCCCCCAACCAATGACTGTGCAAATTTTACCCGGCATCAACTCCGTGTTGACAGTTGGTAGACAAACCGGCCTAAGATGATCGTGAAATTGAACGCGGTCTTCGAGCTGAAATAAATTTTATAATGAAACGGAAACAGTTATGAAAATTATTTGGACGCTCTGGTTTGTAGAAATTGATTTACTTGGAACAGGGCGACGTCGTTGTCGTGGGCGACTCCGAGGTTGTAGTTTGGATGTGGAACTACCCTTTTCACTTTTACTTTTTGACCGAGATAAGTGTGAGCGTGTCGTCTCGTTATTCCTAATTGGATTGTCCAGCCCGATACCTCGGAGTGACTAAAACTGAAAGAAAGAATGACGTGAAAAAAAAACGAAGAGAAAAAAAAAACGAAGAGAAAAAAAAAAACGAAGCTTCTCGACAAAATTCACTCACTTTCCCACGCAATGCGACGCTGTCAAAACCCATTGATCGGCTATCAGGACACCAGCGCAGTAAAAAACTTGCTCGGGTCCGCCTAAAAGGGCTGCCAAAAATGGCCAATCACCAGGTGCCGCTTCCACTCCGCCGACTATACGAGTTTGTACTTTGGAATTACCGTAGACGTGTCTACGACGTCCACAGCCTGCGAAGGTGCATCGTAAAATGAGATCCCAATCGAGCGTTTTTTTTCGGATTTCTGTTACAATTATTTTGTACATCGTTCGGATTTTCATCTCTTTCAACTCACCATACTCCGAACAAGCCAGTTCGACGGTTGGATAAGATTCGTATTTACTACATCTTCGAAGTTCTTTCAATATGTTGGTGTTGGTTTTTTGCGCGAGTCGCCACCTGACCGACGTCTCGATTTTTTGTGGTGGCATCAGAAAGTTCGTACCGTTTCTCGATAGCACCGACGAATTGGCGACCCTTCAACGAATGAATAGTCCATCTGATTTCGCGTGTTACATGAAATCCATAAATTATCGTCATCGCCATACTCACGTGTAACCGAGGAAGGAACATATCTGATGCGGTGACGTCATAGTGTCCCAATTTCTCACACATGCCGGTGAAAAGTCACCGTTTTCCGCGTGATATATCTCCAAACGACCCCTACCGATGTCTCCGTTTCTTTCGCTCAGTCTCACTGTGGAAATCACCATTGATCAATGCATCGTTTTCGCGGTTTTCGAAACTCGACGTTGCCTAGCGTAGTTGAACTTATCCGATGATCTCGCGATCAATCGGTAGGAAAAAACTAAACTTCTAGGTAGCAAAAGTCGTCGGAAGGAAGATGGTTTATGAGATACAATTATAGTCGAAAGATGAATATTATTAAAACGCGGGATGCGACAGTTGGTTTTCTTTTTTTCAAAGTTGTTATCGTTCTTTTGTTTTCACTCACGGCAATTCCTTTCATCCTGTCCCCAAGGGCAGTCGATTACCCCGTCGCATATGTGGAGACTGGACATGCACCGTCGTTCACCACAGTGTAACACTCTGTCTGATGAAATGGAGTCATCGTTATCGGCTACTGCACCACCGGATGTTGCTACCGTGGGTCCACCGCATTCTCCGCAACCAATTTCGTCAGTTTGATCAGCACAGTCAACGTGACCGTCGCAACGCCAATCGACCGGAATACAACGCGTACCGTCGCACTGAAAACCGCTCGTGCAAACTGGAATTTTAATCGAAATTGCTATTATTAGTCGCTCTCTTTTTTCCCCTTTCCACACCCCCCCGTTGTTGTCGTTTTCGTTCGTCATTCTAGATATAGTAAATTCGTTGAAAATGTTCTGTTTTTTTTTTGTTCTCTCTTTTCCTTCAAAATTATATCCAGGGGTGCGTAATATGACACGGGAAATGTGTGGGTATAGATACATCGATAAAATATATTTCGGCACTTTTTTGCAACATTTAATTTCATTCCCTGGTAGGCTCATAACAGACTGGCGTGACGGTCGTGGGCGTCGTTTATCGTTAAATATGGATTTTTCAATTACTTTTCCATTAGTGTCACCGTGCCGCTGCGGAGCTTATGTATAAGAATTTAACGATATGTGAAGACACACGTGTGTAACGGTTATGGAGGATGAAATATGACGGTATAGTCGATATTCGTTGCCGCAAATTTATCCTGGACTTCTTCTTTTTTTGTTTCACTCGTATTTTTGATTATGTATCGATATTTTTTTTTTCATTATTCAATCAGTGACTCGCCTGGTTTCTCGGCTCTTTTAGCCGCCTCGATGACCTCTCGATGACCGACGCAAACGTCGGGGTCAGCGTTTTCCGGAAAAAGATCACACTCCAAATAATCCGGTAGGGTCAGGCCGAATACTTCCAAAAAAAATCCACAGCGTCTCTTCGTTTCTGTATCAACAATATTGCGATATCGTCTCAGTTTGGAACGGAAACTTATATTGTCTAAAAAATAATAAATTATTTCACTTACGATAGCAGAGACTTCGACAAGGTCTAACCACTTGACCTCGCGCTCCACATTTCGGTACAAATACACTGCATAAAAATAATGCCGCAAGTTCGTAACAACGAACATCTACAACAGCGTCGTAAAGCTCGAGTTCATGTTGAGCGTCTCTTTGACCAAAATTTCCCATGTAGTTTGGAAACAGCGTGAAGTTATAAGGTATCTGAAATAAGAAATTCCCTCGAGTATTGAGTATTTTTATTTTTGTTTTCCTTTTATGCTGCGACTGGCAGATGCACAAATTTGAAAAATTCTAAATGAAAATCACGTACCTTATGGTATTGGCAGAACTTTACTATTACCGGTAGACAAATACCCGGAGCTGGATTTTTTTGGGGTATTTCGATCCTAGACGGACTCGGAATCGCGACCATGCCGGTTGAGTAAATAGTCTTGTTCTCGAACCTCTGAACTGTGTAAGCTGGATAAGCTGAATAAAAAAGTAGAAAAAGTAAAAAGTGAAAAAAGCCAGTTGAACGAAGTTCTTCTTATCCCTTACTCTCTTTTTCTTACAGATTTTTATCACCTTCGAAAATTCAATTATATCAATATCTTTCGCTTCGGTAAGTGTACCGCGATAAATTTATACGTTTTTTATATACATATATATATACATATTGTACATGTATATAAATTAAAACAATAGCAAGGTAACCGCTGCAGAAAGTTTTACTCAATTCTATATCAGGTATACGTGTGTATTCGTGCAGCTGGTAATTGGCTCGAAGTATATTTATATACAGCTGGCTTCGTAATAAAGTTAATAACGAACCAATTTTTCTTTTTCCTTTTCTTTTTTTTTTCTCACCGGCTCTTCACTTAGCGATCGATAACCGATTCTGCTCGCGTGCATAGGATTTACGATGTATTTTTTTTTTTGTTTTTGCATTTGTTCGATTTTTTTTTTCATTTCTCTGGCGATGAAATTATTACTTTTCGACACGAATAAAATATTTATCGATATGATACTCACACTTGAAGTAAGCAGCGAGTCCTCCGGCTATGGCAAAAAGTGCTACGGCGTTTACCAAAACTTGAGCGAATCTGAAACGAAGTCTTCCTCTCGTAACGTAATGACTGCTGGGTCTTCTCATGTCTCTAATTATCTTTTGTCAAACGACAAAAGTTGAATGGAAAATATGAGAAATTAATTTTCAGGTATTAGAGAGAGGGGATCATTAATTACGAACCGACCGCAGACCATTTTACACCCCTTTCTCTTATTTTTTTTATCTTTACTTATCCCCTATTACTTCTTGACAATTGACGATCCGCACGAGCAACTACGGTTTTTCAACAATTTATCATATTAACCAAGGGGAATTCTAACCGTCTCATTTATTATTTTGTTATTCGAGACACCCGTGTACTTTAAATACCATTCTTTACCAAGGACGATATCCAACGATTAATCAATTACAACCTTCTAGCTGGACACTAAAAAATTACTAGTGCAGCTATAATTATTTATTTACTAACACTCCGATGACGTGAATAGAAAAAAACAAATTAAGTAAAAAAAAAAACGGACGAAGTATAACGACTCACTCTGTGATGCAAGGACATGTTACTTCCGCTGTGAAATCTTACTATAGTTTGAAGACTCGCCGGTGTGCTCATTGATTTTGTGATGGGACTTCCAGGCGGATTCTCAGGCTCCGGTGCCAAAGCTCTTCCTGAAAATTTAAACGAATCCACGTAAACCACATTTGTCCTGGTCATCATCGTTTTCGTTTTACCTGCTCTTACTTACCCGGCACTTTTCCGTTGGCATGTTTATGTGGAAGGAGAGGTGCTTCCATTGTTTTACTCGTGTAACTCGGTGAGCTCGTTTGACTGAAACTGTCCGATGATACGTTACTGTCTTGTCGTACGCTGATTGGATTGGGTACGTTACTTTGTGATATGGCACTTAGTGGAGGTGGTATGTTGGTGGTTTGTGTTGCCTTTGGTAATTTTTCAAGCTTTTCACCGGTAGATTTGTCCTTTTTTATCAAACTATTTTGGAGCATGTTTCTAGCTTTCTGCATATCCGCGTCGTATCTCGTCCTCTGATGTTGTTCAGTGGCGGTTATTTTATCTTGTATAAATCTTTTGTCAATTTCAGAACGGAGCGAAACGCTCTGAATATCGTCGAACTTTAACGTTTCGTTGACAACGTCAGATTTTTCTTGTAATCTTCGCTCGAACTCTCGCGAAGTGTTTCGTAGTTCGTCAAACTTCGATCTTTCGGCATTTGACGAAGACTGTAGCTGCTTAATGCCTTGGAGATCGCACGTACGTTCCAACAAACGCTTTTCAAGGTCTTTAGAAGCTTTTTGAAGCTCTTCGAGATTACTTGGCTTGCCCACCAATCGCTGTTTATTCTTATCCAAATCGTCATTGAAATCTTTAGAAATATTCTGACCACCCAAATCGATCAGTTTTCCATCTTCGGATAACGGAGGCTGCTGCCAAGGGCTTCCTGACGCAGATGAGGATGTCAAATTTCTTTGTCCAGGCTGTCCCCTAGATCCTGGCTTCGGGCAAGTCGACTCAGGCTTTTTAACGCCTGTATTTTCATCGTCAGGAATTCGCGTCGATCTTTTCTGTCCACTCTGTTGCAATGGTATCGGTCGTTCGTTTTTGCATCTCTTCGGTATCGCTGGAGCTCGAAGTGGAATCGGTGGTGGAGCAACCTGAGATGAATGTTGAAAAAGAAAGGAACTTTCAATGATACATCCGAAAAATTTTTCGTACGTGATTAATTTTGTTTTGTTTTTTGTTTTTATTGTGTTTAAATCTGAGTCTCGTGTACCGCTTTGTGTTGTTGTAGAGGTGTAGGTATATTCTTCGGGTAACGGTAGTGTAACGAAAAAATGTTCACGGATTGTTTTTCAATTGAGTGTTCTGATTTTCGTGGCGTCTTGTTCGATTATCGTTTCATTCGTCAATGTAGAGGATCTCGACGTATGACATTGGAAGACCTGTAAAATAATCATGCTTTAATTCGGAATGAGAGACACTGTGCTACGTTGAGGTTAGTATTACGTCTTCGCACAAAGCTCCTCCTAATAATTTTTGTTTAAACCATTCGTGCCCGTACCCAAGTTATTGCGGTCTCTCCTAGACCGCTTAAACTGACAAACAACGAACAAACCAACAGCTAGCTAGGTATTAACCTATCCTCTGCCCAACTAGTGCTAGGAAACAGTCCGAAACGAATGGGTCGAATGCATCAACGAATTCAGACTTACAGGGGGGCTTTTTTGAAGTGAAAAATAAAATTACGGAATGTCGTCTTCCCACGCCAAGCTCGCCAAGGATCACGTACCCCAAATTTTGATAATTCTTTTTTCTTTCAAAATTTTTGTTGCGTACTGTTGTGGTATGCCTTTATACATGAAGGTATAATTTGCGGGAGATGAGTTTGAAGTAGCAATTCTCTACGTAAAGACGAGTTTTGTTCCGAATTGTGACACGGTAATAACTACTTGTATTTTTCATTGTTTTCTTTTTATTACATACACCGAGGTTTTTTCGAATATTAAAACTCACCGTTGGGGCGGCGGAATGGCGACGTGGAATCGGCGGTGGTACCTGAACATCATTTCCGGTGGCGGTAGGCGGTGGTTCCGGAAGTAAGGACGTACGCGTTGGAAGACCGACGCTGTGCGTTCTGCTTTGTCTGTGAAGAAATAAAGCAAGGAACAAAAATTTTATAAATCGGACAGAATGATTAGAATTTTTTCTGCCACAGGAAAGTGATATAATTCCTTCTTTTTTTTTTGTTGTTTCTTGCCTCCGCGAGGATATAGCGAGATTGCTGAAGAGAAGGGAGTTTATTTTCTTATGGGAATTGAAACGGGGATGTAATTTACGTGATTTGCGTGATGATTACAAGCTAAAAACAGGCAATAGTAAACACGCGAAGGAAATCAAAAGCCGCGGGGGGTACTTTGATGTAAAATATCTCTTTGATCGAGAGAGTTCACGTCGTATACAGACAGAGACGCATATACACGTCTATGGATATACATATATATATTTGTATCATTAAATATTACACAATCCGGAGGAGTTCATAAACTTACTTTCATGTGTTTTTGTTGCTCCCAATTAAACGATCAAGGGTTGATATAATCTTTGAAACATTTACATTGTTTTTTTTTTTTAATTTTAATTTTCATCTGTTTGAATCTGAATATTGGTTAGCGGTTGATATTCACCGTATTCTGAGTTTAGTTTTACTCACCTTGGTTGATACGTCGGACTGATGTCACCGCCACGGGATTCCGTTCCCGACATTTTGAACCCTGAAAAATGAATCAACTAAAAACCACCTACATCATGTTCATATACATTCTAGCGAATACATAATTTTATTTTCGTACTAATCATTCTTTTGTCTAATTCTTTCTCTTTTTTTTTTACCTCACTACACTTCACTTGATTTTATTTTATTTTTCTGCTGACAAACGAAATCATATAACCGAAAAAAAAGAAAAAAGAAAAGAGGAATAATTTAACTTGTAGAAGAACGAGCAGCTGCGTCGGCAATTTTTATCATTCCCCCTCGCGGAAAATCGAAGGAGACAGTGCGCGGAGAGTAAATATAAGTTGTTTTTTTTTTCAAATTTTTATACGAAGAAAAAAAAACGAAAATTCCTCGATATTTTCATTTTCATTTCTCTAGACCGCGTGTATCTACTGCGCGTAATTATATTATACGACTCTATATAAGCAGCGCTGCAGCAACTTATACAATTAGTTTTAAAGGATTATCCGTTCGTTAAGAGGATTTTAAAAAGCGACGTTTTGCCGCGACTGTATAGAATTACGTCGACTGAATAAATTTCGTTCCTTTTCTGGTTTTTTTTTTTTTTCTTTTTCAAATATCTCGTGTAGTATTATTTGATCATTTTTTTCGTTCTTTTTTTTTCTATTCATTCGTAACGAAACACCGAAACAAAATTCGAAATATAAATCCCTCTCGAGTATGGCAATGTTATTCGTGAAGGGGAGTAAGGTGGGAAAAACAAGCCTTTCCAAGAATTTTTTGTAACGACATATAAGAATCGACTTAGAGTGAAGATTTTTCGAAAAGTCCCTGAAAATTCTCAGGGTGTATGTTAATAGGGTGTACGACAGAATGTGCTGGAAAACTTGTGGTGGTATGTGACGCAACAGATATTTATTCATCTCAAAAAAAAAACAAAAAAACACGGCCGCTACGATTGAAGATTGGAAAAACAAAAAATCGTCCGAATAAATTTGAGAAATGGTTCGTCGAGTTTCTCGAGATTGGAAACGAGGAATTTTGGGTGAGATTGGTAAAATCGGTGTAATCTTAAACCTGATTAATTACGATTGAAATTTCCCGATGATTATTTTACAGTTTTTTCGTGATAAGCTGTGGGGGAACTTTTCAAAAAGTGCGACTAGAAAACGAAATAGGAAAATTTTCACGGAAAACTTTTCTCACAGCTACCACTGGAGATCCCTTCACCATACAAAAAGGCGATATTCAGCAGCCTCCGGGGCTACTATTGCAGCTCTCAACGTTCAACATTGATGAAGCACGCGATATAGCTGAAATGGTGGTCCAGTATAGGAGAGAATCCGGAAAATAAGGAAGCTTCTAGAAGGCGAGATAAGAACTCTTCAAGATACCAAACCCTATTGGATCTGTCACTCAGTACACTCTGCCTTTTCTCACGCGAGCTTTTAGAATCTATTCGAATCGAAGAGATTCTCTCTCTCCTTTCTTTTTTTCTTTTTTCTCTTTCTCTTTCACACTCTGTATTTTTCCCCCCTTGTTTTTTTTTTTTTCTTCTTCTCTCTTTCGCATACACGTTTTACTTTTCACCTCTTCTATATACGAGTCTTATACATTTTATTTCCGTT
This sequence comes from Athalia cordata, assembly GCA_963932425.1. Lineage (NCBI taxonomy): Eukaryota > Metazoa > Arthropoda > Insecta > Hymenoptera > Athaliidae > Athalia > Athalia cordata. The sequence goes on along the minus strand of OZ010626.1, from coordinate 27,061,214 downwards.
ATTATTGATTACGAGCATTATTATTATTATTATTTTCTTACCGCGTTTCGCGCTCTTAAATTGGTTCTTCTTCTTTCGAGCTCTTCTTTTGAATTTACACAAAGTTATCGACCTTCATGCTCTAATAGTCTTTGCTTATTATACACCTCTTACAATTAAATAGGAGCCGCATTGATTAATTCTAATGAAAACTGATTGCAGCGTTTGTTTGATATCGTGAATTATTCGACGTATACTCGCACGTTCGTTGAAACAAATGAATTGCAAGTCCTGTTGATATTGAGGAAAAACGGACCCGACAGGACGACCGTTTATTCAATCTCACATTCAATTTACTTTTTCCTTTTTCAATATTTGGTTCTTTTTTTTTTTTTTTTCAATATGTATCTCTGGCCGAAAAAATCATGTGCTCTCGTCGTCGTCGGTCTGTGAAATTTTTTTTATTTTTTTGTCCTCTAACCTGCGAAAGTTCGAATATCAATTTCATGGTGCTTTGCGCCGTGGAGGGTACAAAATTGAAATCGTCTAATTTTGTTTATTCCGTTTACAGAGTAGAAAAAGTCTTTCGCAATTGAAATCACGTGATATGGTAATAATAAAACTAATGAAGTTTCACGAAAAAACTTCAAAAGGATTCAAATAAATCACCATCGCTATAGATTCCTCAAAATTTGAATATCAGCTTCTGATTTTATATTCTTGAGTTGTGAAAAATATATCTGATTCTTTCTAACTATTTTTCAGTTTTTTTTTTTTTTGTTTTTTTACTTTTCTATAGATTTAACTTCAAAGAAGCGTAACGACGGAAACCTGCAGCAGACTTACTATACGTGATTCATGGTACTGAAAGGTTCTTTTGAAAACGTTATTAATTTATGCAATAATTTTTTTCATGTGATATCATAGTGAAAATGTATTTCTATAGGTCTAATTACCCTGCTCGACGTTAGCAGCTCAGTTGTATTAATTAGCATACAACGTGATGTTCAGGGCAGACGTTTGAAATTAGTATGACGCGTTTTACGGTAAAATCTCCTTTACACACCTGGTGATTGAAGTGATTGAAATTCACGCAAAGACAGTAAAGAGGACTTTAAATTCCATCCGGACATGCTTAAAATTTTAATCATCTATTTCATCGTTCGCAAGCCACATAAATGACAAAATTCTATAGGAGATGTATGGTATATTCATACCATCCCTTATAATATAGATTATAATTAATAATCGGTGAGAAAATTATTTTCTCCTTTCAAGCGAGCCTTATATCTTCATTATTTCTTATCGAATTAGCTGTCCTCATATGATACGAAGGATCAAAATAAACCCACTTCAACGGGTAGACTCTAACCAGTCGTCCCGAGTGAAATATAATTCTACGCCCCAACGATTTCCCTCCTGAAGGATAAATTATACAAAGATAAATCGCGAGTCGTCTCTTAAAAGGATTTAGAGTCCCGAAGGACTATATTATATTTATATACATATACGTATATAACTACAGTGAACGACGTATTGTATCCATGTAATCTCGTGGCCATTTCATTGTTTTCAATATTTTACTCGCGATTCTGATAAAATTAATTTTCATAATTATTTTTCTTCTTCACTCCGTTTTTGCTGCTTTCTCCCAATCCGCTTCGCAGGAGCACCGCGGGCTCCAGCTCCTGTAGGCTTACCTTATAACCACCGGGACCTGGAGCGCGACAGGGAAAATCAATATGCATCACGTACATACGTACATTTATGTACATCTACGTACGTATGTATTTATATAAATATAGATTTTAGTACATCTATAACAGCTGGCAGTATATCAAGAGATATGACTGCGAAACTATAGGTGCCTACGGATTATCAGAAAAATCGCATACGTTCGAAAAAGAAAATATTTTATTTCACGCCGGATGAGGATGAGGAAGGAGAGGAAGATGGAAAAAGAAAATGGAACAAATCATGCGGTAAAACCTTTGTGGTAGACACGATTTTATTTATCTATTTATCGATTCATTGATTTTTTTTTTGCTCATGTAAAATAGTTCTTGCGAACGGAATGATTGGGATTTTTTTCAACCATCAAGAGGTTTAAGTTTTGGAGAAAAAAAGAAGTTCAGTTTCCATAATATCGAAAACGAATCCGTCCCAAAACTTGAATTTGTTGAAATCATAAAAAATCGATGCGAAACTTTTCACAAATATTTTCCATCAACCCAGAAGTACGAATTTTCGCGATTAAAATTTAACAGATATTAACATTTCCGAAAATTTAATCTCCGAAATGATTTTATTTGGGGGAGAGAGAACAAACTCTAATCCCTGATTTTTCATAACCCAAAATTATTTCCCGCAACGTTATTAGATCGGGTGGTAAAATCTAATTGAACGACAAAATCTAAAATTAAACAATTATAATTCTGAAACCGATTTGACCGACCGACGATAAAATTAATCACAAAATTTATTCGCGTTATAGAGACATGCAGCGTTGTTTAGGTTTGTCGTTTTTCGATCTCTTTTTCTTTCTCTGTTTTTTCTGCTCTCTTGTTTTTTATTTGACTTCATATGATTGGAAAACACGCAAAGTCAATTAGACAGCGTTTCCTCGTTTTAGTACCCCCGTGCATATAGTGCCCACTATACGAAGGGCCATAACCACTAATCCAGTTTCCCGCCATTTAACGTTACTATATCTATACACATACGTATATGTGTATATGCTGTCGTTTCACACATGCATGTCACATAGTTGTACACCATATATACAAAGGTAGTAATTTTCTAACAGGATCAACCAGTAGCCCATTTTCCTGCAACAATTGAATTCCAGGATTCTAAGAGACCTCGTTTTGTTAGTTGTACGTACCTACTCTTTCGATTGTTCGAAAACAAAAAACGAATCAATCGGAGCAAAACAACAATTATACAACGGCAACGACAACGGGATTCCGTATAAAGAAAAGTGTAAAGTATATACCATAATGAAAAGAAAGAAAGAAAGAAAGCAAGAAAGAAAGAGGGAAAAACTTTGAGGAGGAAGGAAAGAAAGAAGACAAAAAAAAAAGAAAGAGTACAGAGAAACAGAATAAAAAAAAAAATGAAAAAAGCGAAGAGGACGAGAAGGATGTGGTGTATATGAAAAGGCAAAAAGCAAAATGAAAAAGAAAAAGTGTAACAACAAATAAAGTAAAATAAAATAAAAAATAAAAATAAAAAAAAAATAAAAAACGGAAGAACTTGATGGCAACGTTGTTGGACCCGCCGCCGTATAAGCTTTTCACTCTTTTGCGCTCTATAGAAATCGAAAGATGTAAGGGGATGAAAAGAGGAGGAAAAGTCGGAGCGGTAAGGGAGAAAAAGGAAGGACGAAGAGAAGGTTGCCGCTTTGCAACGCGCCGAAGAGAAACGACATCGAAAATATGTATTGTACATAATAAATATGTATATATGTAATATAAGTATACCTATGTATATACATGTACATACATATATAGGTGTATATACAATGAGTCCGTCAATGTGAAACGTACATGACGGGCAGAAAAAAAAAAATTTCTCCAAACTTCGACAGAATGTCCTCTTATTATACCTCCGAGTATTTGTGCGAAATTTCAGATTTTTTCTAAATTAATGACTACGATGTACAGCAGCAATTCAAAGTTAGCAAAATACGTGATATTCGCTAAAATCGCGTTTTTCAATTGAAAAGTGAGCAAAAACGAAGCAAAAATCGAAAACGCATCGAGAAACCTTTTTAGCAAATGCCCCGTTCATTTTGAAAGAATTATGACCTTGACCATTTATGACCTTCGAGACAACTTTTTGACCATTTTAAGCGCAAAAATTGGCCAAAATTGGGTACCGCCATTTTGTATTTCTTTAGCACTTTGAAAAATTGATTTCTCATTCAAAAATCATGAGAATCCCTCATTTTCACAGTGGGAATATGAAAATTCTTGAAATCGAAGATATTTTACTTAAAAATTTCAAATTTTTTTAATTTTATTTAAACGCAAAAGAGTGCCATACAAGGTTTAGATTATAATTACCAAAAAAAAAAGGTGTTTCGTTTCTTTTCTCTGATTTTTGCTGCAGGTCACAAAAAAATGCAAAATTTGGGTCTTTTCCGTTATACCCGGAGGTACTGAGAGAACATTCTTTCAAAGTTAGGAAAATTTTTGTTTTTCTGGCCACATACGTTTCACGTGGACGGACCCATGTTTACTTATACGTATCATGAAGAAATACCAACATTTTTCGTAACGTGGTATGGGAGGTTATTTTATGTTGCCGGGTACCGTTGGCCACCCTATATATGGTTAGCTTTGTTTCTCCTTTTGTTTTATCTCTTTTAGTCATCAATTCCTGTCCCTCTCGTCTTCAAGTACTCTGATTCTATTCATCATTGGCTTACAATCGCGTTAGGGTCTGCCTTACAAGGTGGCTATTATTAGGACTGAATTAAGCAGACTAATTATAAACCGAATTGGTATAATTTTATAATTTTCAAAGCCCGTTATTATTACGTGATTAAAATATTATCACTTATTTTTATTAAATTTCAAAAGAGTAATGGGAATCGGATATGAACAGCGTTAATATTTCGAGAAGATATCTATCTAAAGTAGAACAAATAAAATTAACCAAATATTTGATAAATTTATTTCATAGATCGTTGCATCGACGTTAATTATACACATATATACTCACAGTCCTCGGCAGTCAAGTTTCCTTCCTTTTTCTGCATTTTGATTTTCTTCTTCTAATCGCGTTATTTATATCTTCGTTCGATCAGTATTATTTATTCGATATTCGTTTTTTTTATTTTTTTTATTTTTGTGTGTGTGTGTGTTTTTTTTTATCTCGTAAAAAACGACGACAGTTGGTACCGTCGTGATATATATAAAAGAAAACGAAAAGAATCGAGGATTTATATAAAAAAGAATCACAAGCTTGAAGATTATCGTCGGTTATAATTGGCGTTAATTATTTTATCGACGACGACGACTGCAGTAGCAGCAACGGCGACGGCGATGATGAACAAGTTGCAGGAGCGGTATGATAAGCAAGTATTTTTCATTAATTTTAATAATCTTAATTGAAATATAATTAATTTGAATATCAAATGATTCAATTGATTCAACACATCGCAGTTGATGTTGACAACCAGTGTATGGGGGTAAAATTTCATTTTAAACTTTACCATAATAAAATGATAAAATTTTATCAAAACTTTTTCAGCGCGAAATAACTTCTACGAATTTCTGTTATTTGTTAATTGTAATTTATCAATTATTCGTTCATTTTCTTTTCGAAAAATTTCAATCGATGGGATATAACCTGATTAGAACTTCTCACAATTTAAAGTCGCTGAAAAATTGTGTCGAAAATTTCGCGATCCTCATTTATCCCTAGGGATGAGGTTGCAGCGCTCCAAAATATCATCTTCATCTACCAAAGGTATATCATCGATGTTGCACTGAAACCTTTGTTTTTTAAACTGCAAAATCAAAAAAAGGAAAACGGCTAAACCTTCCCTTCTCTGTTTTTCCCCCTATATTCTCCTACAGCTTTTGATTTTTGTTAAATATTCGCGGGTTTACGGAAATTTCATTCAATCATATACATATATGTTACTCGCGTTATGTTTTGTTTTTGTGATCGGAAATAAAATACCCCGCACTTTTTCTTGGCCCCCCCGGGTAAAAAATTTGACAACCCCTTTGCGGAACTCTTGAAGTTTTTGTCTTTTATTAATTTTCGAATTAGGTTTTTTTTCTTCTTTTTAAATCCAACTTATTTTTGGATGCACCGCCCGTTTTTGGTATGAAATAAATTAGGGGGGTCAAAGGGGGGGGCGTCCCGAGAGGGTGGTATAAACGGGACACGTGGGTGGATGGACGGTGCGCGTACTACGAGCGTGGGTGTTAGCGTACAACTGAAATCCAAAGGTCTCGACACCCCCCGTGCAACTCTTAGCCCCCAGGCGTCTGCCTCCCCCGTTCTTCTGATTTCTACCCCCAAACCTCCCTGTAGCATCCACAGCTAGCACCAGAACAGATCCACGAGCTTGCGCCCTGAGGATCGCGCAAAACGAAAACGGTCGACCGCCCGCTGAAACTCGTAGAGAGAGAGGAGAGGGATGATGGAATATATTTTACACAGATAGTGTAACGCCACAAGCGATTCCCTACCGTCGTTTAGATTCTCTAACGTGTTATTATAGGGATTCTTTCAGTTTTATTTCGTTGTTGTTGTTGTTGTGGTTTTTTTTATCATCATCAAGAATCAACACCAACGAAATTCAAAATTGTGTCACATCCGGCGGCAAGAACAACGTCGTGATCATCCGTATAATCGGACTAAAAAGCAGCGTTATCTTTATCGGCGAAAAAATAAATAAACAAATAAATAAATATGAAGTAGGAACTTCATGATCACCGAAGAATAAATTTGGTTTACCTACCAGATCATTTTTAACGAAACGATTACGCGTCGATTAATCCATTACCAGCCATCGTCACATTTATGGGACGCAACTTTGGAAGAACACAAAATTTTGTTTTTTCCCATTTTCATAAATATTTGCTGAACCTACTGTCTGCAGCCAACGTTCCGTAGATGGGGCGGATATTTTTTCTGAAACCTGAAAGTTTTTTTTGAATATTTTCAAATTATACACATTATCACATATATAGCAAACGTCCCAAGCATTTTCTTGTAGCGCAGATTCTTACGTTTGTAACGCAATTTCTCTGAACTTTTTTTGATAATTTTCAACAAAGTTGGGCTGATTTGAAACTTTGGTTACCGATTTTGCCGAGGACGCCGTCAGATGGTACGACCGGTGCATGTGTCCAATTTCAAGACGGCATGATTTTACGAAAGATCAAGATAAAAAGTTTCGTTTCAAAGTTTCGATATCGAATATTTGTCCAACGATAATTTTAAACGGAATTGTAATAGACGTTTTTACCGAAAACGAGTAGAGTAAAAAATATGACATGAAATTGAACTGAAATTAGTCTGGAAATTCGGAGTATGTAACTTGAGATAAAAATTATGAATCATTGGATTAATATAATCCTTTGTTCTTCTCATTCTTTTGTACACTAATGTCTGGGATTTGGCAAAAAGCAGGGATCACCAGTTATATAGCGATGTTTCGGTTAGTGTATATGGGGCGTTTGCGGTTTTACGCGGATGAAAGGATTCGAAGTAAGGATTTGAAAGGGGGATTTCTACACTACAGGACGATATGTTCTATGTATGTATGTATATAGCCTTACGTACATAGGTATAGATATATATATTACGGCTACCTATATGTTGAAAAGCTTTGAGAAGAGTATCTGATTTAATTCAATCCTCCAGGAAAACGACCCCCATATCTCCCGGAAATCTCTCCCTCTCTTGCTTTTCATCTGATTAGATATATACCCAAGCTACTGCTCGCGGTAAAGAATCCTTGGAAAGTCCCGAAAAAGTATATATATCATCTAACGAATCGAAAGTTATAATATAACATCTACAACAACGTTATATTAATTTAACAACTTTTTTGTAACCTCAGCTTCGTAATTGTTTGATGTTTATTCAATTTTTACTTGTTAGCACATGCTATTTCAACCCTTACACCCCAAAATTTGTGTATTCCACTAAAGTATTTCGGATATTTTGTGCACACGTGAATGTATGCGACCGCGAATCAAAGGCATAGTTTAGTAATTTTCAGTGGCGGTAGAATAATTCACATTTTCTTTTTTTTATCGCCGAAAGAAAATAATGCCGGATATTAGCGGGTGTAAGATCTGCGTTTTCCAAAAAAACTATTCTTCTTTTCTTTTTTTTTTACCGAAACTTTAATCATATCGGAAATTAACGCAGTTTCTATACAGGGTGATTCGGTTCGACAGCCTCGAATTCGTAGGGTGGATCCAGCGTAAAAATCTGAGACTAAAGTTCCTTTACCAAAAATTTCCGAGACCAATATTCCTGGAGTTATAAAGAATTTAAGTCGGACCAATCGGAACGACCGCATACTTTTGCGGCAGGGTCGCCGTAACTAGATGTGGCCCGGTGTTTCATCATGTGATTTGAATTTGAACAATCCTAAAAGCCAGGCGATCGGAAACCACGACGCGGGATACCCGGATGACGAAAACTACCACGAGGTATTGGACGACGAAACTGCGGGGTGGTAACGAACGGAAGGTGAATTGTTCGTGGGTTGTTCAAATTCCATCGCATGATGAAACACGGGGGCTCTGTTTAGTTATGCCGACCTTGCCGCACAAATATGCGTGCGGTCCGATTGGTCCGACTTAAATCCCTTATAACTCGTGAAATATTGGTCTCGCGAATTTTTGGTAAAGGAACTATAGTCTCAGAATTTGACGCTGGATCCACCCTACGAATTTGATGCCGTCAAATCGAATCACCCTGTATATGTACTTCTAATTGTACATGAAGTTAAGAAGTGATTCGATTTTCTCAAATTTTGTAGCCTCCTGCAAAAATGAAGACCTTGAATTATGATACCAATAAAATTAACGTAATAAGGATTATGCTAATATTTAGCAAAGGATTAATTGTTACTTTTTTTATATAATATAAATCGGTTCATGATGCCGAGACTCGTATGTTAACTGCATTTTATTTCATTTTTATTATTATCATTATATTATTATTACCATTATCATCATCATTATTATTATTATAAGGTATTTTTTTTCCTTCCCTTTTTTTGCGCACTCTTGAAATATTCATATCGGCGCCATATCGGCGTCCTGGATTACGTACCATTCCCTAAATTTTGTTTGAATGTCGGGGAGCGTATATCCTTATACCTTGGAATCTATATCTATATAGTTGGAATAGGGACAGCCATCTAGCCGTTGGAATTTTATTCGGCTAGACTAACCGGCGTCCCGAAACTCCAACACTCTTGTCGAAGATACGTTGGTGTGTACTAAAATCACTAGTATTAGCAATACTATGGTAGTATGAGTAGTAGTGGTAGTAGTAGTAGTATTAACAGTAGTAGATAGTCTGGCGAAACCTGCAGGAGCACCAGCAGCAGCCTAGCAGGGATGACGACGGGATATCGACCCACTTCACTCTATATATCTCGCCAAAACGAAAATCCTATAACTTCTCCCGCGACGCGCTCCCACTATACCTGTACGCCAAATACACGACGCCCGTTTAAAGAGCCCGAAAAACAAAAGAACTCGTACTGAAAAAGGAACGAGACGAAAAAATATATGGGAATCGGGATGTCCAAAACGAAATTTGCTCACGTATCGTCCGGTATACGCATATAATATTTTCTCGTTCAACGTTTCTGAAGGTCTTCTTTATATTTCGTTATTTTTTCCCTTATCTTTTTTCCTACTTTTACAATTAGTCTTCAAGTACCCACCAGTTTTCCAGACAGGCTTATACACCCCCACCCCCACCCCCCAACCTTCCTTCTTTTCCTCCACCCTCAGCACTTTATAATAGTTACTACTTCTGCAGAATTTACGCCTCTCGGTTCATTTTCTCTTTTTTTCATCTCTCTTTTTTTTTTCTTCTTCTTTCATCCCTATTATCTCCACTCCAGACGCCCTGCAGCACAGTTGAGTTACGAGAACGATAATATACATGTATATATGTATACTATAGGGGGCTTCGTTTGAAACGAACATTTTTTTTTTTTTTTCCCCCCCCCCGCTCCCGTATGCTAACTTTGTTGTTCACATCGAAACACGAATCACCTAAAAATTACAGCTGTTAATTTTTCAATCGAACGAATTTTTTTTTTCCGAATTACGGTAAGTCAGCCACTTCTTACGGTTTCTTAAGGGTCATTTTTTTATTGATATCAAGAAAACGGCGGAAGTCACGAGAATAACTTCAATGACAAACAAAACCCTCCTACCCACGATGCAACAGCGTAAAATGAAGTTGAGTTAACGTAATTAAAAAAAAAAAAAAGAAGAAAGTAATTCGATTTCCATGCTTTTTAAACGGGAGAACCTTACGACTAGGGAGGAAGTTTTTAGCGTTGAAAATTATAAAGCTGAGATTTTCAGGGAATTCAAAATTTCTATACGAACAACGGAGTTAGCACTCGAGAGCGAAAAAAACATGTTCGCTTCGAACGAAGCACCCTACTATGTAGGTACGTATATAAAACCCTTAAACGAGGATAAATGAAAGATAAAAAAAAAAAAAAAACAGGGGAAAGCAAAACAAGAGGAAAAACGGCAAAAATAAAAATAAGAAATGAATAAATGAAAAGAATAAAAGTAAAAAATAAAATGAATTTCACCATTTCTGTTACACATATATATATGTATGTATTATATGTATATCGTCTTTTTATATCGAGCGAGTAGACGCTGTGGAGTTGAGCCTTTTTCTTTCTCTCTCTCTTTTGCTTTTTATTTGCCCCTTTTTCTCTTTCTCTGAGTCGACGTAAATTTATCGTAAAAACTTTTCCTTCTTATTATACCGGCTCGAGTTAAGTATAAAGTATGCGTACCTACCTTCCCACCAGTTTAGATCCTAAAACCTAAATTACGTTACATGTAGGAGGAATATTATTCGTGGAAACTGGCCAATCGGAAATTAGCTACACGCGTGCCGAAAACTAACAAAAAAGCAGAGACAAAAAATGGCAGAATTTTTGCAAACTTATTCATTATATCGAATTCCGAAGCGTCGGCGCAGGCTTCTAATATAACAAAAGACATTTAGCAAGAAAACAAGGACCTCTTCATCGTGTTCGAGTAGACGCGACTGATCCTTGAAGAGTCGGTGGGTTTGTTGAAAACACTCGAACCTGATATAAGGACAAGAATTATAAAAACTGCATCGTTTGTTGCACCGCAAATTTATACGAACGATATACGTAAAATGTATACGGTATGATATCCGATGCCTTCGATATAGCTTGGAAAATTTATGATCCTTATAATTATTATTACTATTTGATTTATTTTCCTTCTTTTTTTTTTCTCATCTTTTATATATAATAAGGGTCTTAAATATCATATATCCGAATGGCATACAATACATAATTCTTCGCTGATAGTTTTTTTTATTTTTTTTCTACATCTCTTTTCAGGAATTTTTGCAACCTTTATATCCCCAATGACTGCGGGTAATCCCGAACAATAATATCCCAAATCTTCGTTCGTTCTTTTTTCTTTTTTCCTTCGTTTATTTGATTTCCTAGCTTTGTTCATCGGATCGTTCGTTTCTTATTTTCATTCCACATCCCTGCTGATATCGACGACGAATAAAATCGATCGGAAAACCGCGCGAGATGAGAAACTGACTGATCTACGACGGTGTACGAGATGAAAGGGGTATTTCACTTACGTATGTATACATGTATGTATTAAAATTGATTTTCTCAGGAATTTTGTCGAGCCGCATTTTTCCTCAACGTTATGCAAATAATATTATAGGTATAGAGAATAAGTATATAGCATATGCATACTCGCGCGTTATAACCACATTTTTCACTTTTTTCCTCCCCCCCCCCCCATACTTCCCCCTTCTCTTTCAATTTTCATCATTTATATTCCACGTTCGTTTTCTCGACAATGATATCGAGCGATCTTGAAAGTTTTTCACCGTTTCTTTTCTTTTCCTCTTTCTCTTCTATACCCCCCCGCGGATCACAAGCAAGGGCGAAATTACATAAACAGATACGCATATTAAAATACACCCCAACATCGGAAAACAATCAGCGGTATGCGAACTTCGTTTATATATTTTTTCTCTCCATCTTTATTTTATTTGCGTTGTTTCTTCTTTTTTTCTGTTTTTTTTTTTTTGTGTGGGTCACCGCAATCGCACATCCGGTATATACCGCGGTGGCCCGCAGCGATAAATGAATGGAGACAGGAGAGAATGAAAGAAAGAAGAAAAAAAAGGAATCTAACGGAAAGAAAAAAAAAACAATTGAGAAAAAAACAAAAAAGGTAACAAAAAACGAAAGAAAGTGTATAAGTACACCGTCTTCGAGTAATATTTACGTTGGTCCGCCTGGAGGGGAGGTTTGGGGGACAGTTCATTAGGTACCCTTATCTCGTGTTATTGATGCCCTGTCAGAGCTCTTATTGCGAACGTTTTGGTTTAAATGTGGTGGTAAAGTATCGGCGTCTATACACCGACCACATGCAGCCGGTGTAAAAGGATTTTAAGGGAAGCAGAAGGTATATAGTATATACAGAAATCTACGTGAGAGAGGGATGAAAGAAGAAAAGGAAGGAAGGAAAAAGAAGAAGATGAATAAAAAATAGGTATATACAAGAAAAATGTTGCCTCGGTCAATACTTTAACTAACTAACCGCTCGAGGGCGAGGGGGTGGTGGTTTTAATTTCACGAGGCGACGACTGCGGGCCCATTGGTACCGCTAGTCACGACGTTTTTCTAATTTCCGGTCCCTCGGCCGAGAGTGCAAAGAAAATTTTCATCGGAATTCACTAATTGTGTTATTTAGTATCGATTTTATGTGCAGGGATTGAATTAGCTGGTGTATTAATGAAATCTGTGACATACGGTATATTGTAACTGTACGGGGTGGGGAGGGCGGGGAAGGGGGGGGGGACTCGTGTTTAATAAAGTGAAATAATTATTATCGCGTTTGGTTAGGTTAGGGTAAATCCCGAGGGTAATCTGGGAGATGATATCGTTAATTGGATATCGTCATCGTCGTCGTCGTCGTCTTAACGTTGATAATATAACACGCTTCATTAAACTGCAGCATGTTCTAGGAGGCCGGGGAAAATCAGATATTTCAAGGGTGAAGATCGATAAATCAATTATACGATCGTGATCATTGTGATAATTATCGTCGTATCAAGTCGACGTGAAATACGATGTAACCGCCGACTGCATAATCCTGCGACGGAGTCGCAGAACTACGCGTTTGCAGAGATCAAAAAAAAAAAAAAAACAAAAAAAAAAAACACACACACGCACGCACGCATCTATATTCAGGCTGAAACTCTTCGAATGCAAAAAATTATCCCGAGACACTTGTCGCACCTCTCATTCTTTTATTCGCTCCTTAAAACCTCTTCAGACATCGATTCTTGCTCCTTTCGGTTTTTGCATTGTTTTTTTTTCTATTTTTTTTTTCAGTATTTTTATGGTACTTGAAAAGTAAGAGTTTTAGAGAATATTATCCTGCAGGACGTCTATTTTCTAGAAACAGATTCTCAGTTTCTTTTTAATTCTGATTTTCGATCATGTTTTTTACAAAATCATCCAATTATTTATTTTATTCTACTATACTACATCGAGTCTCTCGATACGAGAAGGACGAGAGTTGAAATAAAAGTTTTTTCATTATTTATTTCATATATCTGTTATCATAAACTTCATACGAATTTCACTCCCAAACTTACAAATCTGTACTTTTCTCTTGATTCCATATTTATTCGTTCATTATTTCTTTATTTTTATTTTCAACTATTTTTTGAATTTTTTGAATTTTTTATTATATATTTTTCACAGTTGATATAGGTGCGCGTGGTACCACACACACACACACATACCATACATACGTATATATGCATATAAACCATTAGCCAACTTTAAAACTTCGCCTCTAAGTGGGTTCTCGCAACGACTATGTGTGCAATCGGATCAAACTCCCACTAAAACCACCCTTATAATATGTGCGTAGTCACGCACTGCCGGATTATATGAGCAACTTTTTCTATCTCAATTTCCCCTCCCCCCGCTCATATCATTCGGATACTATATGTATGTATGTTCTCCACATATATATACGTTGTTTTTTTTTTGTTTTTTTCAGTACAAATTATTTCATATCATTATCAAAATCCGGTTGTGTGTGAAATAAACTTTTGGATGTACAAATAAATATAATTTGCCAAACAATATTCGTCCTGCACAATCACCTGTACAAATATTTATGTTGGTATATACCTAAGGTACGTATTTTAAACATCCAGCCAATTGCAAATTTTGCGGTGATTTCGTCAAATCTTTCATCAAATTGATCAAATTCATCAGAAAATATGCGAACCTGCAGATGATAAGCTTGTGGTTTTATGTAATACTTGTACGTATATGAGTAAAAAAGTATAATAGTTATAGCTGGTATGGAAAAGCGAATTCGTTAGCTGTTGGAATTCGAGACATCTGGTCGCACGTTTAAAAGGTGTGTAGGTATTATTGATCTCCTGAGGGAAGGAGAAGGGAAAGTGGGCATGAAAAAGGAAGGAAGGTAGGTAGGTTGATAGGAAGAAAGGAAGGAAGGAAGGAAGGAGGGATGCTGCTGAGCTATGCCATAAGTTGGCACAAGGGCTGCTGATTCCTGTATACAGGAAGAGAAAGAAAAAAAAAAAATAAAAAAAAAAAATAAAAAAAAAGGAGTGAAAAAAAATAAACAAGTAATGTGTAGCTACATACGATGTATATCGATATGACGATACGACGTAATGTACGCACGTGCGAATATAAAATGACAAAAGAAAAAAGAAGAAAGGTATATGAAAAAAAAAAAAAATTAAAATCAAATACGAAAGCGTTTTTTTTTTTTTTTCTTTGTTTAATTTTCACGCATATATCGAACAGCATCTGAACGCTTAAGCCATATCGTTATCTGTGATTGTTACACATTTCGCGTATACATTTATATTTAGAATTTCGAAGGTCGATATGAAGCGGGTGATTTCTTTTCAAGCTTTTCTGTATAAGAGTACCTTATACAGGCCTACCTACCCTGCACACCTACCACGAGTCGAAGTCAAAGAAAAGCCGGAACAAAAAGAAAAAAAATCGATGAGTTTTTTTGTACACCCGGTTCATTTTTGCTTCATCTTTCGTTTTTTTTCATTTTATTTTTTTTTTTTGCTCACCTCGTACTGCTGGTGTAACAAATTTTCAACACATCTTCACATCTTGCGTTTGACTGTTTTATCGAAGTTTAGGTATTAGGTATGTGGAAACAAACCGCGAACTGTAAAAACTTTCTTACTTTCTACTCGATCTTCGTCGGCATGTCCACATTTGAATTGTAAATCCTATAGCAGAAGGGCAGGAAACAGCCGGTGAATTTGTTTGATTTGTAACTGAAGAAGTTTTACAGACAAGAAACCGATTTATCTTTTCTGTTTTTACGTTAGTTTCTTCTTCTGTTTTTTTTTTGGTCTTTTACCTTATCATTCTTCGGTTCATTACGCGGTACCGAAAAATTTTCAAAACGTGCAAGACTTTTAGAATCTGTGAAAATCAAATTATTTGGGTTTGAAATTTTTCCCTCGAAAGATTTCACCGTCGAATTAGTGGGGTATGGAAATTTTGAAAAAGTTGAATTTCCGATCGAGATAAAACCTATGCGAAATAAAGCGAACGAAATAGAGAGGAAAAAAAATCAACCATCAAGCTCGAATTTGCATTCCACTCGAGCTTAGAATTGCAAACTTGTTTATCTCTGTCCCGAATTTTTTTATTGCAAATAGGACCCTTTTCGAAAAAAACACATGTCACGCGTTCGAGATAAAACTATTGCAAATATTGTTAGCCCTTTTCCGCGATGCCACGTGTTTACGAGAAGTTTTTTGCATAAAAAACGAGCAAAAAAACTAAGAAATCAACACGAAACACAAATTGCGTTACGGCGCCATGGAAAAATATTATGTCTTACAGTAATAAAAAAAGATATAAGAACCGATGATATTGTATAGAAATAAGAGTGGTACTTTTTTTTGTTTTTTTGTTAATTCTAGTCTGCTGTTTTGTATGTACCTACAAGTCCGCGTAATGCTTAGTTTAATACGTAATACGTGACCTTTTTCGCCCTTCGACTGTGTACATGATACCTGCTATATACCATATACTACATACCATTAGTATACTTGATACTATGTATTATATAGTTATAAAAACGCATGTAGTATATAAAACGTCGGGGGGACGTAGAAAAAAGACAATCGAATCGAATCGAATCGAAGGGTACATATAAAATACCGCGCGCTATACGTAGAATGTATAATTCTTAGAGTGTGTATTATACCCCTATAGCTGGCCTTCGAAGTGAGTAGGTATCTATATAAGAAAGAAAGTAAAATGAGGAGATAAAAAAGAAGAGTGAAAAGTTGAAAGCGGGGTAAAGTTTTGGAACTTGTCTCGTCGAATTGGATCAAAGCGGAGAGGTATATCCAGTGCTACTTACTTATTGTTAGAAATCTTGTGGTAAATTTCGGAAAACTTGCGAAATTTTAACAACAATGACAAGTACAAAACATAATTAGCGTTTCCGATTATGCGATGATGAAATCGAAAAGTAACGAACACCACCCTGTGTCTATTTTTCATCGCGCATTTCGTTTCATTTGTGAAAATCAATTAGACATGGCAGACCTAATTCCAAATTAGCGACTCCGCTGGCCTCGGATACCATGATAGAAAGAGAAATCGAAAAACGAAGAAAAAAAGAAAGTTTAAAAAAAAAAAAAAAGACCAGAGGAGAATGGGATGAGAGTTATATGAGACGTTTTGTACGCGTTATATAGTCCGCCAATCACCTGCAGGGGCCGAAGATATAACTTGTCAAAGTTTCCCTCTTTTCCTCCTATTCCCAACGTGCAGCCGTTGAAATTTATCTTCTCGTTATTTCTCCCTCCCTCCCTCCCCCCTCCCCCTTTTTCCACCGTGATCGTCTCATTTTTCATCCAGATATAATACCCTATTTTTAACAGTATATAGACGTCCCCCACTTTACCAATGATATAATTTTCTACAAATTCCATATTATGTTGTATAATAACTGAATAAAATTATGTACTTATTATTGATGGTTATTTTTATTATATTCAAATTTGAAAATGAATCAAGATTGATGAAAAAATAAATTAATTAGGTACGCCAAAACTTATGGGGTTGCACGGGAGTTTTAAGGGGTAACTTTTATTTTCAGATGGAGTGCAGTAAAAGGTGATATAGGCACAGCATACGTTACACAAAAATCTCGCAATGTTTACTAAACACTTGACTGGATACCAATTTCCCACTCGAATATCCAGAAGCCAGAAGCACGATTTTTCATGCTCTCATATTCCACCGACTTTTTCCCCCTGTTTTCTTTTTTTTTTTATTTTCGTTTTGTAGAAATCGCAGCCGTGAAAAGTGCAGAAGAATGCAGCGGCGAACAATGAAATGTGTTCTTAACGACCGTCTGCTCACTACTATACGCGATTTACGTTTTTTCAATTTTATTTCGCCTTTTTTATTTTTTCTTTCTCTTTTCAAAGAAAACCTCACGGGGTAAAATTCATTAGGATTCGGTGTGATAAGGGTGTGATATGACAATGACAATGATGATCACGTGGAATCGATTGGTGTCTGCAGTGAATTTGAAACCGACCCTTGTTTATTTGATCAATTTTTTCTTCATTTTTTTTTTTCTACTCAATTCCTCGGTCGATTCTTTTTCTTTTTTTTCTTTCCTTTTTCCATTCATGTTCATGCTTCTGCAGCTATAACGAGAATTACAAGTGATTTAAGCTGCTGAAACAATTATAGGTATATTGATTTCCTCCAATATTATTTGTAGAAGAAGCGATATAATGATTTGAAGCGTCGAAAAATATATAGGTATATTATGTACCATATACTACACATAGGGTAACCATATAATAAATTATATATTATCCAATCGACCAACCGACAAACAACTGCAAGCGCCACATTCTATCGTTTGTTCATGATAATAATAACAACAATAATTGTTCATTGTTATATTGCTAAATACACGGAAAGTAATTACCTATATTTAAAAATCAGATTATCTCATACACGTATGAATAAATTTCGATTCAATATGCGAATTTTACACGTCACGCGGGATCACAAACGGTTGATTAATAAATATATATGTATAGGTATACACGTGCATGTGATATTTTAATCGATTTAGTGAATACGCACGTAGCACGCATCTTATATTATTCGAATGATTGAACTTCTGTCGTTTTCTTCGATTTTTATTTTTCAATTTTTTTCATTTGCTTCGAAATCACCTCATCCGCATCACGAAAGTATGAGAAATTCCGCGAAGTATTTCGGCGGAAAATCCCGAGAAAAATGTGAATCAAATTCTGGACAATTCTGAACAAACTGTGCAATCCAAAGTTCCCCCTCCTGTTTCTTCTTTATTCTTCATTTTGCCAAAATGTATGCGTTTTTTGTAACAGAATAAATGACATCTCGACTCAGCGATATCGGTGGACGACGAATCACTCACGAATCATTCAATTTTTTTCACAATTCTTTTATTTATTTCTTTTTTTTTTTTCTATTTTATTTTCATGTTTTTTTTTTAACATAATATTGTCAATGGCGTGATATGACAGACATTATATATACATGTATTATATATATAATATATTCATATATTTAACTATATTTATATGATTAATAATAATAATATTTGTATAACAGATAAACTATAATTTGAAATTTAAGAATTATGTTGAAAATGCGCTTTTTGTGTCTTTTCATATCGATATTTATTTATTTAGGTAGTTATTTTTTCTTATCTATATTACTCAGGATAATTATCTTGAGATTCCTCGAAATATACTGTACGTCTATAAATAATCATCCACGTCAAATTATTTCCCATCAAATTTGAGAACCTGGTTGAATAGGATTACGTTGTTTTTTGTTATCTTCAATTTTTTAACATGTCTGTAGTAGATGCAAGGGAAACCCTCGAGTTATGCATAATATGTATATTTTTCACAATTATCGTGCTGTTAGCATCATCATTGCTATTATTATTATTATTATTTTTACTAATAATATTATCATTATTGTTGCCGGTTTTTTTTATCATAGCTATATATATCCGGTAGAGCTTTCGTGTTTTTTTAATCTTTTTCTATACATAATCTGCAGATATTCGTGATATTATACCTATAACGTAATCATATAGATTAAATCTAATGAATTAATTATTCAATTCATTATTTAATAATAACCTATTTCAGGTTTTCCTATCTACATATTAATGCACGTTATCTCATAACGTTATTATTTTCACGCGTCGCTATCTAATACAAATCCTAAAACCTATTTGGTTTTTTTTTTTTTTTTGTTTCCTGTTTTTGAGTTTCAATTTGCCTGGATTAAAAAGTCTTTTGTTTTTTAGTTTTTTTTTGTAGTCGTGCAGGACGCATTTTGAGTCTCCGTTATTGAATATGAGTGCGAATGAAAATAGATTTTTATACAATAATAATTGAGATTATTATCGACCATGGCAAAGTTTCTAAATATTATCTAAATAAAAGATCAAAAATAAAATTAAGAAAGCTGGAGACTAGAATTTTTTCACGACGATTATTCGCGTTATTGTTGTTATTTTTTTGTTTTTTGTTGTTGTATAGGTGTGCACAACTTTTGTCCTTATAGCTTCCGCGATTTTTTATTCTATTTATTTTTTTTTTGTTATCTCATTTTTGTTTCCCTTAAATTTAAATTAGTTGATCTTTTTCCTTCTACATAATCATCATTACGGTATAATATAGGCACTTTTCTACAAGTATTGTATATATATATATGCTTATTTTTTTTTCTTTTTTTGTCTTTTTGTTTTTTTGTTTATACACATATATTAATAGTTGACTGATTAGAAATTGACACGAATTAATCTATTCCGAAGACCTCAACGACATGTACAGTCTATTATACAGACTTATTATTCTAACCTTCGTTTTTGAAACAACGTAATTTATCATTATTATAGTCGATTTATTATTCTATTTTGCTCTTTCTTTTTCTAATTTATTTGTAACACAGTTTTATTTATTTTTTTTTGGTTTCTTTTACCTTCAAATTTCGGTTTTAGTGCCATGGTCACCGGAACTCTTTATGTAATTGTTATTCTAATCATGCATTCGTATTGCTTCTCATGACTATATTTTTTTCCATTCATGCCCTTTCGTTTTTCTTTTTTTGCTTTCGTAGATATTTATTTGCTCTGACTCTTTTTTCGTTTAATAATATCAATAATACATTAACAATATTCCCTTGCAATTAATTAATACTGCAGACTTATAATGGCATAAAAGTTAATAAAGTTGGATAATAGGAAAAAAATTGTGCAAAATGTAATAGCGAGTATTATACACATATATTAATTATATATCGAA
Organism: Athalia cordata; assembly: GCA_963932425.1. NCBI lineage: Eukaryota > Metazoa > Arthropoda > Insecta > Hymenoptera > Athaliidae > Athalia > Athalia cordata. The sequence goes on along the minus strand of OZ010626.1, from coordinate 27,041,027 downwards.
TTAATTGCGTGCAATTAGCGAAATAATGAATTGCTTTTTTATAATAATTATTATTATTTTAAATCGATATTATCATCATTCGATTGCCATATTATTATAAATACAATGATTGAAAAATCAACTTAAATCGTTTCGAAACTTTTTTGTAAATATTATTATTCAATAATTCTTTACTTTAACGTCATAATATACTTGCTGGCTTTGTTTGCAATATATCTATATATATTTTTTCCAATATTTAATAAACTTATTCGATAATGTAATAATATTGTACTTAACAAGCTAGTATTTGGTAACAAGTTTTAAATAATTATTATAATTAATCAATGAATTATTTTCTCTTCTCTTCAATTTAAGGCGTCGTTGATGTTAGAAAAGTTGGATCGACGGCTGCTACTTTTGCAGTTAAAAATGCGTGCATACAGAATAATAAATTCTGTAACTGAGAACACTCCAATTCCTGTTTTTGTCCCCCAGAATTCAATGGAAAATAAAATAATAATTAACATATTATTCTATATCGCAATAACAAATTGATGATAAAAATCTTTCTTACCTTTGTCTCTATGGCGATGCTCTCGGGCTCTTGGAAATGCAACTTTAACCGGCTTTTTCCGTCGTCACTCGATCCTCGGAGCTGTGAGAATTTATAACGCCAAACCGTCTCACCCGCTGTGCAAATGTCGTATGCCAACGTAAATCCCTGTGTCCATTCCAGCGTCAAAGCGGAACTACGACCGTTGAATGTTACTGGGAAAGTCTTGCTCTGAAATAAAATATCCCGAAGATGAAAAGAGGAATTAATTTTTCAGGGAGTTCCAAATTTTGATATTATATGAAATTTCTTACATACCTTGAGATGAGCTACTGCAGAGCATACTGCTGTGTGCCATGCTGCCTCGACCCTGAGAAGTTCTTGCCTGGTTTCTACACTTAGATAGCGAGGTGGTTTGCCTGGACTTTGAGCAAGGAAGCAATGCTGCCTTTCGTCGACATTCTCAGACTCTTTCATCACCCTGAACATCGTCTGGTACACCTTGAAGGACAACGCGCAACGCGACCAGTCCCCAATGTTGCACTGAAAGAAAAAGGATCATTGAAATCGGATCATTTTTGAAATCGACGATTGTTTTTTTGGAGATCATTAAACTCACTGGTGGGGTTTCGAAGAGAAGAAGATCTGGTCCTTTAAGAGCCAAAAACCTTGGTCTGTAGCTCTGCCAGGGTTGGTTACTGTTGCTAACAGCTTCGTTTACCCATCCCATATATTCGATTCTTTCGCCGACCCCGAAATTACGGTTGTACAATTTCATCTGGTACAAACATCAAAAGTTGAACGTAAAAAAAACGGGTTTGAAATATTGGAAAAGATTATAATCCGTGGATGACCATGCTTTGGATAATCATCGTAATCGGTAATTACCTGTAGATGCGTTACTCCTGTTATATTGTCTGTAATATATTTCAGCCACTGACTGAGAATAGCGCTATCGTCACAGTGAATAACTCCAGTTCTTGAACCGTTCAGGCCTCTGACTTCGAAAGCATTTCTTCTGAGCTTATCGGTACCAAATATATATCTCGTAACGTAAGCCATCATCAATGGAACTGAAAATAATCAGCAATTGGACTCAGACTACCATTTTCAGAACTTGAAGCGATGATGCGATTTTCGGATTCGACAAGATTTCACTTGGGAGAAAAACATGTCGATCTCAAGGTTCTCGACGAATCCGAACATGGCGTCGGACCTTGAAATATAAAAAAATCGTGCATAACATGAATGACGCCGATACAATTCTGTCAAACTGAAAGGCGTAATAAAGTGTACTTGAACAAGTAATTTGAGATGAGCAGCCCGTGGTCGGAGGCGTCGTGTTCAGGCGCTACAGAACATCGAAGGTCGCAGGTTGGGCGCCTGGTCGTTGGCAATCCAACGCGCGTCACCTACTTGAAAGCTGTAATACGCCTCACAATTCAGAAGACGAAGGCTTTAGGTTGTGGTTCATTTGTTGTGTGTGTTATTTATTAATTTTTGAGTTTTCCATTATTACAGAAAATCATCATGATTGCCATCGACCAGGCGCCCAACCTGCGACCTTGGATGCCCTGTAGCGCCTGAACGCGACGCCTCCGACCATGGGTTGCTCATCTCAAATTACTTGTTCAAGTACATTTTATTACCCCTTTGATTTTGGCAGAATTATTTATTGACACCCTGTATAAAAAAAAAAGTCATGGAAGTTTATGAAAACTGGTACGTGGCGGTTTCAAAAAATCATAATTTCTTCATTCTTCTCCGTCATGATGAATTTAAGATTTCTGGCACTATTATTTTTCGTTTGACCTTCGAAAACCATCTACACATTATGCCCAACTCCGAAGGCAAAACCGTACCGGTTATGATGTCCAGCCATTTTTTTTCCTGGTTTATAGACACAGATGAAGCATTAGAACCGTGTCTGCTATGTCCAGACCTCGGACTGCCTGCTCTTCTGCTAGGAGAAATCCAACCATCCTCCGTAACTTCGTTGCTGACGTTATCCAACTTCTCTTCTTTTTCTGTAAATCATCGTTATCGCGATTATCGGATCGATTTACAATCTTTCAAGTTTATTTTATCATCATACGAATTATCGAAAGATTTTCTCACCATTTTTTTGCAAAAATGGTTTAGCGGCTCTGTAATGTTTTACCGTGAGCACAACCAAATCTCCAGCATTCCTTAGGATATTCACAGCATCGTCATGGTGACAGGCTGTTATATATTCCCCATTTACTGTAAAAAACGAAAAGCAAAAAAAAAAATAAATAAAATCTAATCAATTGCGATTAGCAGAGTCTATACATCTTTCAATTTCGCAGCAGCTGTCCTATGTGTACCTTTTATGATAGCATCGCCCACAAACAGCTGTCCACAATGGTCAGCCGCTTGACCTTTGTAAATCCTTGATATTAATACGGGAAGTTTGTGCTCAGCTCCCCCCTTGATGCTCAGTCCAAGTCCTCCTACTTTTTGTCTGGTTATTTGAACCATTCGTTCTTTCGCGTCTAAGGGTGGTTTGTTGTGGTTCACAGACTGCTGGAAGAAATATATTCATGGTAACCCTGTATTTAAAAATCTTGAGAACCATCTAGAAAAAAAGTAAAGAAAATCGTTCTTTTTTTCGATCAAAGAACAATTTACCTCAGCGTCTTCTCTCTGCAATTTCAGTACTTCCATAGACAGCTGAAGGCGCATAGGAATCGGCTTGCTTTTTCCATCGCTCACCGTCACCGTACCGGTTCTGACCTAATTGGTCGGATTTAAAAATTTCTTTTAGTTCAATTCACCATGATGTAATTTACATTCATAGCTAACGGAACTTTTGAAAACCATATCAAACAGCCTCTTTCTTATCAAATTTATACGACTTTTGAAAATAGTTTCTAAAGTCTACGCTCGTATTTTCTAGCCCGTTTTCGTACCTAAAATTTTTTTCATATCTTCGTAGCATAAACATTTGGTGTAAGAAATTCATCTGCAATTTCCTATCTACCGCTTATAGTAAGTAGGATATTCAGTATAATTTCCACGGTAGAAATAATTGAAAAATTATTCCAAGTTCTTGGATTAGAGAGACGGCAGCAGTTTAAACCGTGGCAGCGAGCTCCTAAGTGTCTGCAGCAGCAGCAGCAGCACCCTCGAGTTATCGATTTGAAGAAGAAATATAACGAGATGAGGGTACCATTTATAGCTGTGAGAAAATAGGGAGCTGCAACAACAGCAGCGGCGACGGATTTCAATTTTTTTTTTTCATTCTCGTTTTTAACTCACTTCTTCTAGCGATTAAGAAAAAATGTACCGATGCCCTGTATTGAATATTGGATTGAAATCGAAAGAAGAAAAAAAAGAAGAAGACAAATGAATAACGACGTACCTTTAAATTCTGGTAGATTTTCTCCTCTATCGGAGTACTCATTTTTGTTGGATTGATTCTCATTATTTATATTATTATACCTCACTAATATTATCTTGCCGTCCACATAATTCACCCTTGTTAGGCCAAAAATAACCAACAGCAGCAGCAGCAGCTCCTCCCTGCACCGCATCGATATTTGTTAAAGATATGTTAATTATTATTTTATTAAACGAATCATGATAATTGTTAGTCGTTGAAATACAACACGTGAATCGTTCTTCGTTCACCATATTATACGTGTGTGACGTATATGTATACGCGTATATATCTGTGTATAATATAGGTATATGTAGTATATTTCCTGCTTTCTTTTTTTTATAATTATCAAAATTAAAACACACTCGCGTATTGAATGTATAACGGGTTTTTAGAATTTTGAAATCATCAAAATTTAATTATGGAACATTTTGCCGCGCGCGTCTCATCATATTTAAACGTAAGAACTACCGCTTTTCATTTGTTTTCTCTCAACGAAACAATCGAGAGAACTGTCAAAACGACATGGCAGGCGCTTGCTGCTTGCTTTCTTTCAGCTTGCTTGCCTCTACGGGCGACCTAATTTATTCCCGGTTGTGTTTTGTCTCCACGCCGGTTGGTGGCGACATCTTTGATACCGGAAGGTGCCGCTACCTCGGTAAAAGTTCATGAAATAATACTCCTGCAGGATTCCACTTTTCGGTTCGCACCGAAGTAAGTAAAACTACGCGTCTTTCGGGGATGTTGATAAGAATCTCGTCAAAGGGTAAGAAAAACCTGATACCGACGCTTGAACGATACCTCGAGTGATTGATGATCCTGATTTACCGAATGATCGCCATCTTCTTTTTTTTGTTAGTTTACAACTTCATATGTTTCCTTTTGCTAGGTTTGGAACGTACCCTCACTTTTTATTGCTCTTCTTCAACTATATCCGATGATTCGAAAGAAATAGGAACAAGGCATTGAGGATGCGAAAAACAAAACAAAAAGGAATTATGGGAATTGTTATTAATCAATTATCGCCATTTTGGAAACCACGTAATCCTTTTAGTATCTTTAATCAAGGTTCAAAAATGATACCGCGTCTGCAAGGACTTTTGCAGTATTTTCTTTAAACCCCGTGGGACGATTTCCGGGACATTTAAAGGAAGTAGAGATTCTTTCGTCCATGTCCGTCGCGGTCTACGTACTCCGCACACCTCGTGCAGGAACGATTTGTCTTTCCCGTAATTCTTTTGTTTATTTTTTATTTTTGTACATTTTATTTTGGTTCCAGCAGTTTTACCAAAAGTTGCGCAACCGTAACTGAAAAATGCGCCGTTTCTTTTTTGATTCAATGATAGTAGTTCATCATGGACTGATTGATTGATAGATTGATTGATGATTGATTGATTGATTGATTGATCGATCGGTGGATTGAGGTATTATTCTTCGGGTTTTCAGTTATTGAAATCTGACTATTTCGAGCATATTGCGATCTGGTAGTTTCGGCGCAAGTTTACAAGGAGTATAAGGTTTATATAGTGAAGAGCGAGGGAATTCGCCGGCACGCGCTTCCTCCTCGATAATTCGTATTCAGTAACGCCCGCGCAGCTGAACAGAGAGGGTCGTTCGACTTTACTACTTTGCCAAATTGGAGATGATATATGCGCTCATGGTTAATTTAATTATATGACCGGAGAAATTTGAAGAAAAAAATTTATCCGATTCGATAGAATCGGCTGGAAAAAATCTACAGAATTGAAAAAGAAAAGAATCATAGTTGAAATTTTGAGAATTGCAACAAACTACGATGTATTTTGAGAGTGTTTTTTGTTACAGATGAGACGAATAGCATTTTTTTTTCATCGTTTTGTAAAGTCGAAAAATGGTGATAGGTTTATTCTATTTTATTTTTCATTTCTTCAACTATGGGGAGGAAACTTTTGAAATCAAAAATTAAAAAGACAACTGCCAGTTTATCGTAAGGCTATCGAATGAAAGAAACAAAAAAGAAAAACTATCATTGAATCAAGAAAGTTACGAATATCATAGTGAATTTTCGATGGTAAAAATTGTAGAAAAGTGAATTCAAAATCGTAGTTCAAAACCGAATCATCGTCATCATGCCGCAACTTCAGGTCGCAAAAACTATTATACACTTCAGTAAGAAAAGTAAGTTATGTATACCCACCATATTAATAAAAACTTTCACGTAATCGTTTATTTATTTTCTTTCCATTCGAAAATAAAATTAACACACATAATCGATGATGATCAGGTGATAAATTTTTCGATTACGAAATATAGTCAAAACATGCAAAAAAATTCCCATCCGCAAAACTGAGGAATTGCTTTATTTTGAAACAATATACATGCATATCAGCTCTTATCCGAAGTATGACAAATATTTTCATTTAATCACAATGAATTCATACAAATTTTTATTGCCCAGTTGCTTTTTCCTCTCGTTTTTTTTTATTTTTTTTATTTCTTACAACTCGATGAGGGTTGAGATTCCTTACAGGCGCCAGACTGTCGAACCATATAGTAAACGAAATTAAAACCTTGACAAAAACTTTGTCTTTCTTTTAATTTATTTCTTTATTTTTTTTCAATCCGCTTTTTTACCCTTGATCCTTTTGGGTCGTCCTTTTTCGTGTCATGCATAGGATGTATTTAGGTATCGTCCATACACCGATCGATTGATTATATTTTATTTTTATTGTTATTTTTTGTTAAATTTGTTATTTCAATTTCCTTGCTATTGTCCTTGCTATATCATCGTAATTATTTCCTTCGCTCATCAATACGATCTATCATTGAAAATCTAAAGTTTATTTCCTCAACATCTGATTGGATTTAAACGTTTATACTGTTCGTATAATTATAAGATTTTGCAACAGCATCGCCAGCAACATAATCGTGTATGTTAAAATCATCGTCCGATAGATTACGCGTGATCTATAAATGGAAGAAATGAGAAGAGAATTAGGAGAAGGAAAAAAACAAAGAAACAAGAATCAATCAATCCTCGATTGGAATAACAAACGAACTCTTCAAATGCGATGAGAATTTCCCCAGCTATCGATGAATGGACGATATACTATAATACCCACCATTGAAAATCCTTGTACATATCACGCATACCTTTATTCAAATACAATCGTATACGCAAGTGTTAATTGCTGTTTTTATTATTATTATCTCTATCTTTTTTCTTTAGCTTTCACTATTATTATTAACATTATTATTATTATTATTTTCTGTTCATTTTTATTTCTGATTTCGATCAATTTTATAAATAACTCTTTGATCGAGTGCTTTATACTCTGGAGGATCGACGTGTAGCCGCGCGGTTATTATATTTATACGTACATGTGTATGAATATATGTAGGTATATATAGGTATACATATAACAGCTTATTCTGCCGCGCTCGCATATACAATATACATATTATCAGTGCTGATCAAAGCCAGCGCGGTCGTGAATCAATTGCGAGGAAAATGTGGAGTGAAAATATCATGGCAAAGAAAAATCAAAATATAATTGAATGAAAATCAAGTTGGATAGAGAGAGAGGAAAAAAAGACACATGAAATAATTAATGAATTTATCGCGATATGTATATTTGGTCCCACGGCAGCCGTTACTGATATAAATCGTCGTGTATATTTTTCATCATAATTATATTGATGTAGATGAATTGAAATTTTTCGATTAACTATTTTTAGTTCCATCGTATGTATATTGTATATGTATGTAACGATAGGTAATTGAGAAAAATTGCCGGAGTATGAAAATCGAAATATCTTGATGAAAAATGATCGTGCGAGTGAAAAAAAATGGGAAAAAAAACAGAAATCAATAATTATTTTCAGATATAAATTGAAACTTCGAGCTGATTTTTGGTGCGAAAAACTTTTTGCCGATCATATCTATATAGGTATATTGTGTATGTGTAATTTTTTTTTCTCTCTCTCTCTCTCTTCATATTTTGGCTTTCATTCTACATCCAACCACGACAAGCGATGACCGGGGTCAAAGAGCGACGGATTATCTCGGAAAGCTGATTTATATCTTCTTCACCTCGACCTTCTTTCACGGCTACCGACGGTCCCGAAAAATCCGACCCTCTTCCTTTTCTTCTTCTTTCTCTTCTTCTCCACCGTCTTATCCTCCTTCTTTTTCCACCACCTTTCCTGTAACCACCATCAGGTTCTTACTCGAAGAAATTTTTCTGAATCTGCCTCGTGTTTTCATATACGCGGGACGCCAAAATCTCCGCACAAAGCATACCTACTTACCCACGCATGGGGTATTTCGTGACAAATTCAAAAACAAATTCCATCCTCGGAAACGGGATGATTTTGAAAGTCAAAACGCCGGAGATGGATTCCTTTTTATTGTTCTTTTTCATCGGACGGATTTGAATGCGCTCTTCAAAATGAAATTTACCATAAATTAAACTTTGACCTTGAATAACTTTCGAACCTGTGGACTTATCAAAAAATGACAGGAGGCCTTTTTTGTCGAGCGTTCAATTTTCTACGAAAATATCTCTTGGTCATATCTGTGCGCTAATTTGTTCACGAGTAATACTACAATTCAAAAGCAACAAATAACATTTTTCCCACGATAATCTCACTGCAAATAAAAAACTACGATGAGGGACGTGTAAATATTAATAATTGAAGCTCAGATTTTAACGGGCTTCTTTTCAGGCTCAAATGAAACTTCTGAGCCTGTTTGGAAAAAAAAACAAAAAAAAAAGAAAGAATTTCTGAAACACCCCCCAGGGAATATCAGTTCCATTCGTCTGAAAAGATCGTCGCGACAATCGTAACGACGCACTGTACTGTGAGATTCTATTTCACCCCTAATGGATTGTCCATTCCGTATACTTTTTTTATTTTACTTTGTCATGATCCTTTGCAGAACTATTTTCTTCTCTACTTTTATTTTCTTCCTAAGTCAATCGATTATTATCTATCCTATCTCCATAATTTTGATCTTTTTACATATTCATTATTCAGAATTTGTATACCTATACCTACCTACTTGTGTCATCCGATATAATTTTCTGACCGTATAGAAAAGAAAAATTATAATGAAAAAGGCAAAGCAAAGGTAAAAACAAAGGAAAAGAAGAAAATACCCAATATAAGAAAAAGAAAAGAAAGAAGTGATCTCGATATAAAGCAAGGGGGGTGGAATGGGGAAGGGGGAGGGGGAGGGTCGACTTAGCGACGTAAATTGCTCGATGCTTTTGTCTCTGACTAATGCGATCTACATTCTCTCTTTATGTATAGGATTTCAGATTTAACCTCCACTCGATCGTTTCCCTCTGAAAGGAATTTCTTCCTGCAGTCTCCGCATGACGCGATGTGTACATACCAATATACCAGCTATCGAATCACTTCGGAATACGTAATTCTTATCATCGAACACAAAGGAAACAATTTTCTTAAATTCCATTATGTATATATTATCCGTATATACCAATGAAATTTTAATTAACTTTTTTTTCTTTTTTCTCCTCCAATTCTTTTCTTTTGTTGGTTTTTTGGTTTTTCGGGGTTGATGATGCCCCGCGGTAGCTGGTACAGGATAAATTAATGGGGTGAAAGTGGGTCGCGATGCTCAGTTTCGCCCTCTATATATATATATTTATATAGTTATATGTATGTATGTGTGTATGTATATAATATAGGAAAAGCGTGAGATCCTTCATAGCAGGGTCCAGATGTCTGGCACAGCAGAAAACTTTGAGACGCGCCCGAAGGTTTGGTTGTATAGGTAGCCACTCAGCTGTTACTTCTGCTACAGCTGGGATAAGTGGAAAACAAAGACAAGAAAAAAACAAATAAAAATAAAAACGAAAGACAAAAATACAAAAAACAAATGGACAGTAGAAGAAAAATCTATATTTATAACGATAAATAAATGACGCGGGTATATAATGTTATCCCTTTTTAGTAAAAAAGAAAAAAAACAGACGCACAAAATTAATTGCGATATTGTTCGGTTTCGGTTAGAGAATATTAGGGCATGTAAAAATGGTAGCGATTCATAAAAGACAAACGAGATGATGAACTTCTATATTATTTTTTTTTTCGAAACGCTACCCCGGTACAAAACGAATGAAACAAATGTATTTATACTGCTTTTGCTGGTGCAGCAGCAACCGTGATGAAAGAATATACCTAAGCCCTTGGTCATAAAATAGCTCTGCAGTGAAGCGAATCCTGCCACTGGTATACGTGCTCTCGATTTTAACAACCTCAAGGATTGCTCGTTTTTTTTGTTCTTTTTCTCTCTTTTGCTTAGATTTTTTTCCTCTTTATCTTTTGGTTTGTTCATCTTTTTTTTTACGTTTCGAAGCGAGTGCATCGAATCAAAAGTTTTATAAAACAGCTCGAGTACTCTCGTGTAAAAAAGTAAGTTTTGGTTCAATTAATGAATTATTTTTTCTAATTATTCGTCTGTGAATTTTTCAGCCATTGAAGAGGACGAGCTTCGGTCCCTGTCACCCGCTGCAACAATACCGAAGACATGGTACCTTCGATTTTTGGATTTCGAAAGCTGACGATTCGTGGTACGAAAAGTGTTGAAAAAAAAAACTCGCGAAAGTATCAGGTACATGGAAAAATGGAACGGAATTTTGTGATTTTGAAATTGCCAATTTTTCCGGAACTTTGGAACGTGTAGAGAAACAAAATAATCTGCAATTAACTCGTGAATTAATTAACATAATCGTTCGGGATGGCAATAGGGTTGTCTTTTTTTCTTCCCTCTCGCCGCCGGACAACGATTACGCGGAAGTGTACCTAAAATAAAAACATTAAAAAAAGAACCTAAAAGAAAAAAAAAAACAATTCACCGTGACATTTAATATCCAGACGATAAGCTGATAAGCAATAAATATAAAAAAAAGTTGAGATAAAATGTTGATGATGACACCGAGTAATTTGTCGACAACGTTTTTAACGACAACAACTGCAACAACTGCATCCACCGTAACAATGACAAATAATATAACGGCAATTTTTCGACAATTTAATTGTAACGATACGTTTTACAATTGCCTCAATAAAGGATGCGGCGGTGGTGGTGGAGCGGCAACGGTAACGTCGGGTGCAGGTGGTGCCGAAAACGAGAGTGATTTTATTGCCATAACCGAATCCGCTGCAAGAAAATTTACGGATTATAATACTGCTTCGGAAAACCTCGATATGTACGACCATATGTGCACCGTTGAATACGACACGGCGATGTTTTGCAGACCTTGCGATTACCTAGAGTGCGACGTTAATGTATCGCTTGTTCTAACCGGTATTGAAAATCTACAGGGCACGCAATTCGTAACACAATTTCCTCGAGGAAAAGATTGCAACGCTACTTACCTCGACGATGTAAGTGAAATATCATTTTATCATACACTAATTATTTTGCTTAGAATTTTATAGAAAAGAAAAAAACAAATCGAAATCTTTGACTTTCAGATGCTGGAATGTTCGGGATTTTTGAGCACATCTCTACTACCGGATATTCCAGCTACTTGCACCCGTCGTGAACGTCCATCTTGGACGGTAAAAGGTCGTCGTTTCGATTGGAGTTTTCTATTCGTCGCGGTTTTCATATTCGCCGGTGGTCTCGGCAATATTCTCGTCTGTCTCGCCGTCGGTCTCGATCGACGTTTACACAACGTAACCAATTATTTCCTATTATCACTCGCCGTCGCTGACCTGCTCGTCAGTTTATTCGTCATGCCCTTAGGCGCCATCCCCGGATTTCTGGGTGAGTACAAATGCCGTATAATGGAGAAAAAAAAAAAGAAAAGAAACTATACAATCTAAAATTGAAGTTAAACGTTTCTTCTGGCGAAAGTATCTATACTTTGGCACTGCATGATTCAAAGTAAGAACATCGGGGGTAGTTTCTTCTCTGTGTTTGCATAATTCTGATCCGAAAATTTTGCCAACTAACTTTCTCTGCAGAATATATTGTTACTTTAATATCATCGTCATTATACTACAATAGCTGTTATACGAGGTGTCAGATAATTATTATTACTCCGAAAGACTAAAGTTTGTGAAAATATACACACAACCGTCTCACACACATAACGAATTTCACCACCCATACTATGGCTATAACGCTCTCCTTATATTCATGCGATATAATCCAAAAGTTATCGGCACAGTAACAGAAGCGAGGCGCATAATGAAAATCGATATTTTATCACCGTCCGTGAAAATTCACACTGCAGCCACTTAAAATTTGGAAGTAAAAAGAAAAAAAACAAAGAAACAAAAACGGAAAAATCCAAAAAAAGAATTGGCTTTGAAAAATGTAGGAATAAATTTTTCGGGAACAAATTTCCCGCGTCATTCTCCCCATGTAATACTCGTTGAGTTCGGTTACGCGTTGGATGGATGAGGGAGAGTTTGCGGTTTAATCTTGTACGTGACAAGATGGCGCCTGCCACCCCTTTTCACCCCTTGAACTGATGCAATGTGCTTGTATGTGCTTGCGGGGGGATAAGGGAGGGGGTAGGGGGGAGAGGTAGAGGGAATGAAATAAGGTGGTGGTTTTTGGTGAATGTCGGGCGACTTATATATAATACGCCATGGTCTGCACGTCTCATTACCTGTTCGAAAGAAGAAGACGCGGAGCTTGGGCGAACTTGGAATTGTACGTGGATATCTGGAGGAAGCTCACTTCCCGCGGTATATATATAGAAGTTCAGCTCGAATTCATTTGAATACATATCATCCCACGGGAACCGCCGAAATAGGACTATCAACTACCGAATTCTTAACGCCTCCGAAGAATTCAACACTCTTATCATGATTTTATTCAAGAATAATTTACACCGTATTTAACAAGTTTTACATGACTTTATATTTCATCAGTATATGTATAAGGTACTACGTAATATCTTCTTCTTTTTTTTGTTTCTTGAGTTTCATCTGTTTTTCACTGGGGCAAAATTTCCTTTTTGCAATCTGAAGTTTTTCTTGCGGTTTTTTCTTTTTCGACGTAAAATTCAAAAATTACCAAAATAAGGGACACCCTAATGTGCGGCACATGTGAAGGTTGGAATCGGTAATGCTAATCTTGTTGCAGAGGAGATTTTGGGATTATATAGAAAAGACATTACGGGGTCCCTAGGGAATGGCATAGGTCAAAAAGAAGCTTTTATATATACTTGTTATCAGCTTTTCTGAAAACCCAATCGAATATGAACGGATACACGTGCACAGATAGACATATACGTATATTTTTATCTATGCGAAGATCAACCGTCCGTACAAAGAGCAAGAACGCCAAAAAAAAAAAAGAAAAAAGCTTGCCCGCAAAATCAGGATGAAAAGTCGGGAGAGAAACGAGTAGCGATGCTGCGAGACTAGAGAAAATTAAACATTTCGTCGAATTCTATATATTGCGATGAGATATGAATATTTTCACAATTACTTGAACCAAGAACATGAAAACTCAGCATGACACGAACGCCGAAGATCAACGATTCATTTTTCGTTTTTTTTCTTTTTGCAGGATCTTTCAATTTTTATAAAAACAACAAAGTTTTAGATTTCATGACAAAAATATCGACTTAACGTTACGAGAGATGTTTCTGTTAAAAGAACTTTGAGAAATTGTTAAAAACAAGTTTTGGAGAAAGTTGATAATTTTTTTTCGTTTCCTTACTTTTTCCGGATAAAATTTTTTTCCCTTTGCCTTGGAATTATTCTTGGAACATCGATGGAACACGACTATAAAATAGGAATAGAAAAATCGGCGAGCTTATCGTTTCTAGCCAATTTATAGTTTCCGTTTTATTCCCGTCTAACCGAAATTATCATACTCGAAATATCTTTCTTTTCAATTTTTTGTTTTATGCCTTGGATTTATACTCGTCCTGCATTTCAAACAAGTCAAAACTCACGTAGGTATATATTGTAACGTTTGAAGAATGTTCGCCTAAATTTGCGTCAAATAATCAACATATGCTCTTTGACGGAGTGCTGAATCTACCTATGGTATATATACATATATGTATATAGGATCTCTCTAGGGATAAGGACAGTATGTATGTAACAACCCTCTAGCTGGCTGATAAAATATTCGCTTTCTTTTTTGTCTGTTTTTGTTTGCTGAACGTGTTACGCGGTTAAATTCTTTCCCACAATTTTGATTTTGTTATGTTTGTATGTGTATATATTTTGTTTGTTATTTTTTCACTTTTTGGATTTTAACGTGGTTATAACCAGCTCCCTTGCGTCCACAGGCATTGTATATGTACATAAAATCACGAGGTACAATAATTGGCTCGGTTCAATTGATACATAATACTCTTTACACATATGACTGCCAGCAATCATTAACATATCAATATTAAAACCATAACGAATTAATTGAACAATTAATTAATATATAGTAACATTGAAACGACCAATTAGCGAACAATAATTGTTTCAATTATACCTTTACGTTATTATATTATATATAAATTCGTTATTTAGGTAATGCTCGAGAATTTTTTCACTCTTGTCTCAACGCTGCATGCGGAAAAATTCATTCAAATATATTTTCGCGCGCGTTACCTATAAATATTCTATACGGGACGGGTTAATGACCCGTCGAAAAGTTTCGAGGGTGAGAGAAAGGGAAAGAAAAAAAAAATATACTTCCACTCCTTATTTTTCTTTCTTTCCTTCCTTCCTTCCTTCCTTCCTTCCTTCCTTGGGTCACAATTACAATTTATTGTACATTTATGCCTTTTCATACCACGAGCCTTCTTTTTCCGGGTTTTTTTTTTTTTTTTTTATTATTTATCCCCCTTTCTCTTTTCAGAAGTTTCATGAAACTCCATTTTCCTCCCTGTTTAACTGCGTTTACAAGTCGTTAATTTTACTACATTGTACAGACAACACGTTTTATTTGCGTTTGTTTTATTTTTATTCCATTTTATTTGTCGTCTCGCATACTTCATAACCCGAACAAGGACGAAGAGAAGTCATGAGATCGAGTGCTTTTTGTTTTATATCCTTTTTTGTCCTACAGGTTTGAGAATTCATGAAATCGAAACACACCAATGATCATCAATTGGCCCTCAAAATTTCAATGTAACTTCGAGCTTTTTTTTTTCTCTTCCCTCAGGACGTTTTTTTCCCCCTCTTATCGTCCTTATATACCCATATTGCATAACCCCATGGATTTGTTATATTGGATGACAAGTTTTATTCACGTTTTATTTTTGTTATTCGACTATCTTTTACAGGAATATACGTATGCATGTACGGGGAAGCTCGGTTTGAGCAGTAAAAACTTTTTTTTACTTCCTTTATTTCTATTTCCTTTTTTTTTATTTTGCCTTTTTTTATTCGACACGAGACTATAAAACAGTGTGAAACAGGATTCAAACTAGTGATCCCTCGTTTTTCATCGTTTTCTTTTCACACATTACATGGGTAAAATCTTTTATCCCTGGAAAAACGCGGGAAAAAATTAATGACGAAAAACAAAAAATGTGAAAAAAAAACAAAAAACTACCACGATTTATAAGAATCGGAATTGCAACGTGCGTGTAATCGTAAGTATATTGTTTTCTTTATTTGTTTTGAAAAAAAAAAAGACAAAAAAAATTCTCACGTCTGTGCGCGGAACCATGTTCTCTTTTGGTCTCTTATTATTTCTTGACGAGACAGTAATTTACTCCAGAGAAACGAGGCTTTTACTTTTGCCTGAAAGCTTTATATCATCAAAACGACTACGAGGACTTAAAAATGAGCTTATTTTTCACTCACGTTTCTCTAAGTGCCTCCATCTTCCCTTTCTTTCCTCTCGCTGTGTACCGATCCTCCCTTGTATGTTTTCGAAGCTTTTTTTTTGTGTTCCTCTGTTCTCCTCCTTTTTATTCTATTCCCGTTTTGCTTTCTTCAACCACCTGCAGCGGATGTATCATCTAGATATGATGTGACTCAAATACGATCTCAAAGAAGCTTTCATAACTGTACGAGCAAAAGAAAGAAAAAAAAAGGAGAAAAGAGTACGTATACGATTGAGAAGAAGAGAAAACAAAGGAATCTCAGAACATTCCTACAGAGCTTTTTTCATCCAATTGTAAAATGACAGTTTACCTGATTATTTATAATACAATAAATTCTAACTCTCAGTGATTTGTAAATCCCATTATTTTATACTTTGTAAAGATCGTACACATGTAGTTCGAATCTCAATTTGAGTTTCTAAACAAAAGCAGAGCTTTTTTATTTTACTTTTAGTTCTTTTTCTTTTTTACTGCTCAGTTTACTCAGATGGAGTTTATAACCCTTGATTGTAGCTAAAAGACAAATTGATTGGGGCGGCAATCCGTCGCTTCAAATGCGGAGGGCGCAATTCTTTTCCTCCCTCTGATTCTCTTCCTTCTAATTTCAGTTACACTCAATGATGTTAGTACAACCTAGTCCCGATTGTTACCGGTGAAAAAAGGAAACCGTAGAAAGTAGAGAAAAAAAAAAAAATCTGAAAATGAAAAAAACTCCTCGAGAGAATTGCTGGTATAAAAATGCGGGTACCTTCACCTTGTATACTCCTATTTAATTAAATACTCGATATATGCGCGGTACAGTAGAGTTGAAAAGTTTCTGATAAAATTTCGCGCCAGTTCTGCAGGTTGAATTTATTAAAATCGGGGTAGATTTGGGTAAAAAATCGACGTTGCATGAAAATGAAAAAGTTTTAGAGAAAACGTTTTCCGAAGTAAAGTTGAAACTGCCCTAAAACATTTCAGTCCATCGCTATCTAATAATTAAAAAAAACGGGTTTATTTCGAGTATTTTTCTTCTGCAAAATGGCAGCTGTTCAAAAAGAACCGTTGAAATATTTGAAATACGTTTCTTGTAGCACGAGCGATCGAAACAAAACAAAATTGATGTTCAAACGTGATTCGAACTTACCCTTAAAAATATATTTCAAATTTTTGGATGTGATTATATGCTAACGAAAATGCGTAGTTAAAAAAAAAGAGAAGAAAAACTAAAATGAGACGTAAAGTAAAAGTGACAAGTTTAAGCTCGAAAAAATTGGATTACGTATAGGTACACACTACGTACGTAGATGAGAAAATATACTGTGAGAAAATTGCAGGTTGATCAAATATGAGCTTGTCTGTATATAGTGTAAAGATGAATGTACATTGTACGATGTAGAATATGTGGGTATATGGTATATACCCTTGTAAATCCATCTAATGCTTGTATAATTTCTAGCAGAGCTTGCGGGGCGAGTATATAAGTATATGTACATATAGCTTAATATTTGGCGTCAAGATAGATGATGTAATATAATTCGAGTCAATCACTTTCTTTCGTTGATACGCTAAATCCGGTTTAGCCCGAACACCTTCTTCTTCTTTTTTCGTCTTCGACTTCCTTATTCTCTGGGTTTTCAACCGATGACGTTATTACAGATTCATCCAGTTTCGTAACCAACGGTAAGAAGACACGCAGCTGGTGGTTTCGTGATACTAAAAGCCCAATCTACAAAAGCTCTTCAATTTCTATTATAAACATCGTACACTCTATGCCGCGTGTATATTATCCAGATTATTAGATTGCAAAATTAATGTGTTTATCCTATTTTATCGCAAGTTATTCTCCCCTTATATTCTACCAATTTTTATTTTATCTCGAACACGAAAAAGGGTTATCAGTTCACTAGCTATTACTCTCGTATACTAGTAATCCAGGGTTGTTATTATATTAAAAAATGTATTATTTGTCAACGTCGTGAATATGACGTGAAAAATCGAATGGAAGAATTAGAATCAAAATTAGAAAACGAAAGAATACAGGTTATACGGTACAGCTTATCAGCCGTTGAAGAAATTCTAAGCGATCAGCAGTGACACGATGACGAAATCCTCACCGGAGTTTTAGTAGACTGTGGATTTTCCGTGTCAGAGCTTTTCACCGTCAGAGAAAACGGAAAACGGATAAAAGACGACGTTTCCTCTTCCTACAGTCCTCAATCCATGTATACTTTGTCGTATAATATGTACAGCAGGTACTGCTACATGTACGTATTCTCTTTCATTTTTTTCGCTCTTCACTTCACTAACTTTTCCGTTCCCTTTTTTTTTTTCAATCATCGATGATCATATCCAATGAATTTCAAATCTGTCAAAATCGATTTCTCACACGTTTCCACGTTCTTTGAATTAAAAAATCTAGGGGGCGATTGGTGATTATTATTCATTAGAAAACAGCAAAAATTATAGCCGACTTTCTTTCGGACCGCCGATTTTCTACAGATTCATAGTTTCAAAAGAATTCTGAAATGCTATCAATCTAATCGATTGCTAACCGCAAAATTATTATTCTTAGCCTCAGAGTCAATTAACCTTCGTTTGTGTTCGGGAGAGAATAAAGTTATTCCAAAAACGCCTTCACAAAAATTTCATTATTGGCTTATACATCATCAATTATATTATCAGGTCGATATTTCTCGACACGCCCTTCAGTGTATTATAAGTATCAATTAATTAATTACCACTTATGAATAACTTATGAATAATTTGTAAGACGAGCAGCAGGTTGACGATATCGAATTTAAACGGTACAAGAATTACGTGGAGAAATAGCAAAAAGCTGATTTTCATTTGCATTTTATTTATGGAATGCTGAAATTTTTTTCACCAACTTATATTACAGAGTGCCAAAAAGTTTCAATTAGCTGCTTTAAGAAAAACCAAAAAAAAAAGTTCTCACGATCATTAGAGGGGTAGTTTTATCGATCTGCCCGTTTTCTTTTTTTTTGAGTTATAAATTGATTTCTTATCGCGCAACCGATGAGAAATTTTTATAGTTTATTTTACAAACGCCACAACGTATCGTATTAATCACAGTGCAGTGAATAAGGAGAACAAATAAAAGAGGATCAACTTTTTCATCGATTTTCTTTTGTTTTCATTCTTATATAATTATCGTTGGTGGAATTATTTCGAAATGCCCACATGGTAAACGGGTATAACGTGTGTTTACGTTGATGAGCAAAGGAATTTAGAATCGTTGATGCGAGAGTGACAGGTACCAAAAGAGGGTTGGAGGCCTGGGGGAGGTTGACCAAATCACGGTATGGCGGGGGAATACGATGCGCAGCTGTTTGAACGAGATCGATCGGCCATCATTAGCGAACTATCAACAGCCATATAGTTCTACCCATACCTATATGTGTAGACAGACTTAACGTGTGTGTAGTTAGCTAGAATTTAATTGGCAAATATCCAGCTGATCGAATTCCTTGCAGTTCGAACTAGTTGCCCGTCTTACGTTGTAATACCGATCGACGTATCGATACGACGACGTCTTCGAAATTATTGGAGTACGTATAATGGAAAGCGGAAAGTTGACGAAAATAAAGAAACGAAAAGCCCAATGCAATATACGTCGTATACGTTACACAACCTACAACACTCTTCCGAATAAATTGCAGGGAATTCAGATAACATTCTATACCGAATATATTATATCATCTCCGCGCGTACTAAAAACATACGGAGTTGCTTCGGAGCGTAAAGTTCATGAATTTTTCCCTTTCATTGGCGCGGTGCACGTTTGAATTTCATTTCATACAACGCGAATGATCGAGTGATAATCCCTTACATGCAACGCTTGGAAAAAAAAACTCCTCCATATTTTATTTGGAAGAGGAAAAAAAAGGTTATTTTCTCTGGTTCGAACAGTTTTTCAACTATATGAAAATGAATTCCGGAAAGCAAAATTTACTGTACCTCCGAACAAACAAAGGAAAAAAAGAAACTAAGAAAAAGAATAAAAAGAAATGCTACATGGGCGCTCTTCCACATAATCTTGGTTGTTATTATTCCGAGGGATTAGTTCGCCCGATCACGTGCCACAAGGTGGGTCCAGGAATCCCGAGAATCTCGAGGGGTTTCAATCGCGATTTTTTTTTTCTTATCCTCCATTATAACGAAATCTCGAATGCTGCTTGTAGTTTATTTTTACAATATATACTACGTTATCGAAGACTAGGAACCAGGAGGGCGTAACCCACAAAAAAATGATGTATTGCCGTAGCGGCGTATCTCTGAGAAGTAGTGATAAAAATTGAAAGATATAAAAATTGATTTATTTCAAATTGGTGCGGCCAGAAAGTCGTAACTCTAAAAAAAGTTGTAATTTAACTTCCGAGCCCCATTCGATTTAGATTAACTTAATCCTCGAGCCTTTTAATTCTTTCAAACTTTTTAGGGATGTAATTAGAAAGGCAGGAATTTTCAAAAATTATTAGAATTGCCTGCTGGTAGACCTTGACTCTGAAACAAAATTTGAAATAATCTAAAATATAGAATTTTCGAAGCAAACTTAATAGTCTCGTTCGAGGTGACGATAAAAATTACCATCGTAATTATAATAATAATAACGATAATAACAATTTTGCTATCGGGGCGTTAAATAAGTTTCCTTCGAGCGAACTATACGCGTTACACCGGAGAAAATCGAGGATACTATCAACCCCTTTATTCTTGTACCGTTTAACACGTTTACATGCGGTGCAAAGGATATTAAAGGGTTGAAAGCACGTGAATAATTGCCGGGTGAGAAAACGGACCCAGCTGAGAGTATAAGGTACTTCTTTAAGGGAAGTATAAAGTGTAAAGTGTGAATGAGGGAACCCTCAATTCCGCAAGGGGAATTCGTTTTCCATTTATTATACACCCCTCGTATTATGCCGGAGAGCAAAATTAAAGCAATGCAACGTATCTCAATTTTTGTACTTAAAAGTGAACAAACTGCCAGCGTAGGGTGTCAACAATTTTAACGATATTTTCCAACTTCAAGAATATAAAATAACACCGAAAAGCAATTTAACATTGCAAAGAAAAACATGTACTTGCAAAAGTTCTATGGCTAGGCGAAAAATCGTTAAAGGTCATTCCTGGACCGTTTTGAAAATCTTCTTTTTTTCTTTGGTCGAAATTCCTTTCTTCATTCGGCGAAGGATGGAAGTCTTTTTTTTTTATTACTTCGAAAAATTCGACAAATTTATTCAATTATTACAATAATTCCCGAGACACAATTTTCACGATTTTTGAGATTGAGTGAATTTTCAAATCGCAGCCAGGACTTCTTTTAATTTTCATAAACCACATAGGTTTTCGGGGTTGAAACTTGAAATCAAATAAAAATGAACTTGGAATATTGCCCGACCCGGTAAATAACTTGACGTCGAGTGATCGTGCGGAGTTTCTTCTTTTTTTTTTCATCGTCAAACTATAAACACGGTTCGAAACTTGTAAAATTAGTTTTCAAGTATGTATACGTACATACTTTATTGCGACTTATATTCTAGTTTGATTATTACTTTCAAAGTTATGGCTTCAAGTAGCCAGAGAAAAATTGCCAATTTGTTCTGAAAATTTGAATCGAATAACGATAAACGATATTTTGTTTCTCGTCGTATGATGTACAAAAATCGGATCTAATATACCCAGTGTTACGTAATATCTGCTTCAGAAACCGTAACACTCTGCATAGAAATTATTTTCACGTTTCATATTTGCTATAACTTTTCAATTATTGAAGTTCAGCTATCACCCGTTACTCCCATTCCGATCTGAAATTTCTGAAACAAGAATAAATGAAATAAATAATTTCCAGGTTACTGGCCGTTCGGTATCGTATGGTGCAACGTCTACGTTACATGCGACGTATTGGCATGTTCGGCGAGCATAATGCACATGTGTTTTATATCACTCGGAAGGTACCTCGGTATCAGAAATCCCCTGAGAACTCGTCATATATCGACGAAAAGGCTCGTCGGGTTCAAAATCGCTGCGGTTTGGCTACTGGCGATGCTAGTTTCGAGCTCCATCACCGTACTTGGTAACCGAAAAGCACAAACTAAATAATAACAATGATAACACGAGGAAGAAGAATAAAAAAGAAGAGGAGGATGAAATTAACCTCGTCCTAATTTCGACCCGTTCTTTATTTTTTCCAGGTCTGATAAATCCTCGAAACATAATGCCGGAGCCTGGTCTCTGCGTAATAAACAACCGTGCGTTTTTCGTCTTCGGTTCTCTGATCGCTTTCTACATTCCCATGATAGTTATGGTAGCGACGTACGCGTTGACCGTACAATTGTTGAGAAAAAAGGCAAGATTCGTTGCCGAACATCCAGAAGGCGATCAATTCCGAAGACTCGGAGGAAGATTCGGGGCCACAAAGGCATCTAGAAATCTCACCACCTCAAGATCATCGACTAAGCTTTCCGATAGACATTTGTGGCGAACTTCAGGCGGCAGCAGCGCCCTGCACAGTGATAGGTAATTATGGGGTATATATGTACATACATATATATGTATATGAATTCTTTTTTTCCGTACGAAGATCATGACTGTTATATTTTTGGGAGAATGGGATCCAAGCTTCTCATTTTTCATTCATCATCGTTCATTCATTTCTCTTTTTTTTTTTTATTCTTGTCTTATATTCTCGATCTTGGCAGCATCCTCAGAAACGGTATATCGTTTTATTATTCTGACGGAGTGGAATTCGGACGTATAGCAAAATCACTTTCGCATGTATTCCTCAACTTTGTTTGACTAGATGGTGAAAATAAAAAGAAAAAAAAGAAAAGTTTTCTTCGAAATCATTCGTCATAACTTTTGAACCGTATAAGAAAATAAGTTAGAAAGTCTTGAAAAGTTGGACACCAATTTTTGGAGTATTTGCAAAATAATTAAGAAAGAAAAAAGGGACGACAAACACGAGTTTAAATTATTTTTCTGAAACGTTTGAAAAAAGAATTCGGAGCTGACCTTACAAACAGTTTGGTGTCGAGGATTTTAATGTAGGGTAATGTAAGCAGTAGATTTCTCACGTTTCAATAGCTCCGGAAACGAAGCAGCTACCAGCTGCCGGCATTTCGGTAGCTCCAGAAAACGTAATATTGCAAAAATGGTGGCTGGAAGAAAGTAGAGGCATAAAAAGAAAGAGAGAGAGAGAGAGAGAAAGAAAGGCAGAAGGTGAGAGGTCTAAAGAATTTCATGAAAGGAATGAATTAATGAAAAGAGCAGTGCTTCGAGGCCAGGCAATTTGAATTAAAAAAAAAATTTCTGTAAAATTATATCATTCGACGAAGTGGATTTCAAACTAGTTGTACAGCTTTATGCTATTTTATCGAATTTATTACGAGTACATCATTCTGAAAATCTTACAATTTGCTAAAACAACAAAATAAATTCAACGACAAAGTTTCGCGCAGACAGAAGAGAACCCTGAAGTATAATCGTAATTAACCGCGTCGATCGTCTAAAAAAACAAATAGATAACAAGCAAAAAATATTTAAGAAGAAAAAAAAATCAATCCATCTAGCTGCTGATTAATTAGAAGTGATAAGACTCTAGAGAAAATAATTGGAAAATGGGGTAGCAGCAGCTGAAGTAGTAAGACAGCCAAGAGGTTTCCTGTAACAGGCTTCTAATTTAACGATCGATTAATTAGAAATCAGTTCGAAAGCTTCTGCAGCTAGAACTGTAATTAGTACGATTTGTTCAGATTGTTAGAGATTCCTAGCTAATTTTCTGTTTTCTATGTCAATCGATTCTTCAAATCCCTTGGTGTTTTTTGTTTTTTATTTTTTTTATTTTTTTTGCTAGTTCATTCAAATCTTCTTCCAGAAACCTAAGCATGAGAAGCAGCTCGTCGCAGCCACAGTTGAACTTTTCATCTATAAACGGAAATCCCGATGCGCCCGGAAGATCCGAACTTGGAACCACTGACGGGATGAGGGGGAACGGGAAAGTTGACCAGGGGACACAAACTCCTGAAAATATTGGACGGGAAACAAGAAACTTGAAACTAAGGACGCTGAAACTGCAGCTGAACGTAACTCCGAACACTCTAAACCTGAGGTAAGGATGATGAAAATCGGGATCAGCATAGAAAATGTTGATTGAGTTTAGAGGAAAAACTTTCTTCTTTTTTTTTTTTTGGTTTATGAGAACGTGCAGAGTTTACAAGTAGGTCTAGGATCCTGGATCTAGATTGGGTGGTTTTCGTCTGAAGCAGCTGGCGCTGCTTTTGCTCATGGTTCTGGTCTGGTCGACGATACCAGGAGAAATTTACGACCTCAATTAAGTCAAGTTTAACTCTGTATTAAGCGTTCCACTCCGCCCTTAACAGTCTCTGCAGCAACCGGTGGAAATACAATTTAACATAAACTTGTTAATTAGAAACTGTCCTACTGTCCTGTTTCACTCCCATCCCCTATCTTCGTCTCTTTATAGACAAACAGAGCGTAACACCACCAAAAGCACCATCCGAACAGATGTCGTATTCCCAACCGATCCCAAATATCCTTAGCACGTGCTCATCAAACTGAAAATTTTGCACCTACGCATGGCTGAACAAAAGCACTGAACTGGTTAAAATTATCATCTTCTAATTCCCATGTTCTTGTTCAACCGATCATGTTTTTTGGTTTTTTTTTCTCAATTTCAAAGGTTCCTTGCCGGAAGAACGAAGAGAAGATCATTAGCAGCGAATGCAGTTGCGACTGAACAAAAGGCCAGCAAAGTACTCGGCCTTGTTTTCTTCACATTTGTACTTTGTTGGGCGCCTTTTTTCCTGCTCAACATATTCTTTGCGGCTTGTCCCCACTGTTCGGTTCCCGGACACGTCGTCGACACGTGTTTATGGCTCGGATACGTTTCGTCGACGATAAATCCGGTGATCTATACGGTTTTCAATCGAACATTCAGGGCGGCTTTCATCAGACTTTTAAAGTGTCGGTGCTCCAGGTAAGCAGAGGAAATGTTTGGATTTTGGAACACCTCTTGGATAGCGATTTAAATTGTTTCTGATCATTTGTCCGTGGTATTTTCGTCAACTGTTTCAGGCTGGCAAGACCTGCGAGGTATCGTTCGGTTACGGAAGGCGGGAGAAGTGCGATGAGTCTGTGCACTCCGAGTACTCTTCCTCTCGCAATAAGTCTTCAGGGTACTCCACTTTTCACGCCAACATCTTCGAATCAAGGAAATAATGCGACGCCAGCTTCAGCTGGAGGTTCTTATAACGTTGTCACTGTCACACATAGGACACCAAATTCACTTTATCGAGATACCTTTCTGGTTCACGAACGTGAAGATTCAGGTGGTAATGATTGAAAATTTTTGTCAAATGAGGTGTTCTTTCTGAGTTCAACGGTGTAACGATTTGTAAACCCGACTACTAGCTATCTCCCCAATTTGAAAAACTTTACGTATAGTTTTGTAGTAAATAGTTCGACGTCGTTTGAAATGAAGGACAAAAAATGCACTACAATCAACAAATCGGAGTAAGTATAGTTGTGTAAGACATAAATAATTACTTATTAGAATTTCGTGAACTTATGTATTATATTAATTAGGTGTTATTAACAATGAATAAAGCAATATACACTAGATCATTCATATCACCGGTAAAAGGTTTGCAAAACCATGTCTTGAACTGAAAATGAAGATAACTTTGTGAAATATGAGCGTAACGATTGCAAAAATTATCTACAATACGGATCCTAATGTACAACTTGCAAGCCTCGCGATGCTCGTATGTTTTTTTTCTTAGATCATTTTTCACCGAAATTTTTTTCGCCATTTCAGTCAAAAACAAACTATTCTGCCGCACTATAAAGTGTAATGGAAAATTTTTGGCGGTATCTGTATGAGGAAATATTTATTTAATAATTTTCCGACTACCATCAGATGGTAACAGAACTTCGAAGGCACAACCCGCGAGCGCTAAATCCGGACTTCTGTTTCACCCACGTAAAATTTCAAACCCAAGTTTTCTACCTTCTTGGCAACCGATGAATTAAAATTTTGGAATCGATTGTTCATGCCTCACCTGTTGCATCTTATTCACTTGTTATCGAACAAATTAGGAGAGAAGGGTATATTTTTTTTTGATGATGAAAAAAGAACGCACAACTCGAAACCATTTTTCCCGATTAGCGATCCCCCTTTTTGTCCCATGGGAATTATCCAAAATCATATTTCAGGTACAACGCCGCTAAAACACATAATAATAAAGGTACTCAGGGGCAGCTGGGACGTCGTTTTTCATCGCCTGCCTTAAGAGCTTAGGATGAGAAGAAAGCCTTGTCTAGCTTCTACATAATTCCGAGAGTGATCCTGCAGGATACTCGCCATGAAATAGAGTCGAGGGGTTTGTGTAGCTAGTGGTATTTGCCATGCTAATTTCACCAACTCCTGAAGACCCTTTTCTGTGTGCGGAAAGCCGAGCTTAGCAGCTTCACCCGGTTTTTGCCTTTTCTTCTTTTCCCCCCTCAATTTCACTTCCCCCTGTTCCCTGTCGTCTTTGATCTGTGACATCTTCGTTGACAGATTAATTGTTTCATCTATTATTATTATCACCATCATCATGACCTCTGATCGTATACAGTTCTTCACCGACTTAGGGCAGTTTCTGCAGATAACTCGTTAGTGAAGACGTCCCTGAATGAAATAGGATTCTCGTTATATCCATGAGCGTCCCTGGGGAGCTGTTTTTCCCTATAAATTTACTACAACCACCCCCAAAACGTAGTTTTGAATTTACTTTGAAAGAAAATTTTTTAACCCTCGGCTCTAGGATCAAGGATTTCATTTCTTGGTTCGAACTTTTTTTTTTTGCTACAGAAACTTAGTCAATCCCGAGGGATTGTTTCATCCGTCTTTTAGGTAGCCATGTTACGTACGTATACCACTACATTCGCGGGAATTCCGGGACAAAAGTAGGTCGAATACAGAGCGGACCGACCAGTTTGGGATGCTGTTTCTTCCCTAGGGGTAAATTCGGGTGATTTAGTGTGAATTCAATGGGAACATCGGGATAAAGATGTGCGACTGGGATGTGAGCTTTCTTTCTTTCTCTACTTTCGGGTATATAAAGTAAACTTTTTCGTCTCCCACCACCGAAAATTCAGCAGTGTGTGACGGTGAGAAATTTTTCTATTATACGTACATACAATTTATGAAATTCCAAGAGAAGAAAAAAAAAATCCTCGGGATTGTTTATGGTATTAATTTTGGGATCGGGACACAGAAATAAAGGTGATCTTTTATCATGGCAAGAAAACTTCTAAACAGTGGTAAATAAAATGTGAACGCCGGGTTTAACTGCAGCGTAATTTATCGAGGTAATAGTGCTGAAACTGCGAATTTCCCGTTCCGAATCCAAATGGTTTCATCCCACAGGATTTTGTAGCCGATTGTCGAAGGGTAAGGAAAAATTTCCAGCCACGCTTTGTCTGTACGTAGTGAATAATTGATCGATTGATTTATATCGATCTCAGAGATTGAGTAACTGGAAAAATTAATTTAACTTTCTTCCCGAATAAACGTTCAAACTTTTATTTGGGAGAGGAATGAGTGAGAAACTCGAAAGCCGGGATTACGGGTAATACGTGATATGTGTACCGACAAATCTCCTTCAATTATTCCCCCGGAAGTCCACTTCCATGGAATGTCCTGCAGGAATGAACAATCGCTTTTAATTACCTGTCTCAACCGAGCAAGACGTGATTTGGAATATTGATGACGACACGGGTAGGTATTTAGTTAGTTTCCCAACAAAGTATGAGAATGTAACTGTAACTATCTCCCAAGGGATTCAGCGAGAGGAAGTGTCGAACTCTTGCAACGTTGCGTGCATCGATTACATCGACGCTTCTATCATGACATGCGCTTTGATTCTACACAGAATTATTACAGTTCCATTTTTATTTTCCCTTTCCCGTGAAATGACATCCCTTCTTACGTAGCGCGATATCGTGATGCGATTTGAATTTGAAAAGTGTTATTCGTTTGAATAAAACTAAAAAGCTCTGTCGTATGAAATAATTTGAAAATGGAATGGTTTTGCATTATCTCGTGAGGATAATCAGCTGCAATATATCTACCCGCTGTTACACCAGTGCAATTCTTTTGTCTCGAAAGATTTTTGTCAAGTAAGTTGAAAGGCTTGAAAAAAAGGATGAGAAAGGGTAGGTGGCTCACAGTGGTTTTTAAGTCAGTCTTCAGTATCCACTTTTCGTTAAACTTTCTTGGTGGGTAAACCTGGCGAGATTGATTCTGACTCAAAGTCCTTCTGTATTGTATAGAAACTAGATTCAGAATCAATCTCACCGGGTGTACATACGTAAATTATACATACAACGTTCTACGTACACACGAGATGGGATGTTGAGCGGGTCGCGGGGGTCGATGTGTTCCCGGGTGCCGAGGTCTCCCCCTTCCCTATTTTTCCCCCCTTCATCCCTGTAACCCTCCGGGTTCTCCAGAGCAGAGAAGTGGGAGGAGAAAGAGGAGTCAGAGGAGAAGCCTGCTAGGGGTGGCTGGCTGGTTAGCTGGATGGCTGGTTGGTTGCTGCCGACTCCTCAGTTCGATAGGGGATGCCGTTGAATTCGGGAGACGCGTAAATATATTTAGAAAGCAGGTATTCCCGGAAAAACTAAAATTCCATCGTAGGGATTCGAGATACCGAGTCAACGCGAGTGTAAATATCGTGAAAAGGTTTCCTGCATCCACTGCATATTTATTTATTTTTTTATTTATTTTTTTCAAATTTGTGCGGTTTTTGTGATGGTGCAACGGCCGGGATAAAATCGGTTCTTTTCATCAGGATCGGAGAGTTAAGAGAAAAGGAATTAGGTAAGAACGCCAAGAAAATCAAAGACAAGTGAAACTGACCTTGATTTTTTTTTTTTTTTTCATCTCAGGTTTATGTGTAGTCTGAAGAATTTGATATTGGAACAACCGATAGTATTTCATTTTTAGGCGCCTCTTGAACTGGGAAGAAATAATAAGAAAATAACTAAAAAATGTAAGGGAAATACTTGAGTTGGCTTATACACATCTACCTACCCTAACCCCAACCCCTAATGTGTTACGTACACAAATGCACTCGTGTAGTTAATTCGCAACCTTGCGCCCTTGACTTCGGGTTATGGACAACTGCAGCAAGTCAAGTGCAATATAAACAATTTCTTATACGTGGTATCTGCAACTATATGATTATTCATTTTCATTATTATCCATTGCACATCGTGTATTTGCCATTTGATTATTATCGACATATTTTCAGTTTTAAAAAGTTTTTCAGTCTCTCGAATTAGTTGCCCAGTGATAAAATGATCTTATAAATTATAGCAACATATAAGCTCATAACGTTTACCATTGAAAAAAATTTCGTTTCGAAACGATGAACTCTTTTTCATACATGACCTACGCCAAACCACAAAGGAGAAGAAATCCAAAGTACATAAAATTCACGAGTTAACAAATGATAAAACAGGAAAGATTTGTACGCGGAATAAGCAAAAAATAAAAACCTGACGAACTATATGTATAGGAAAAAGTTTCATAATTTTTAAGCTTATTATCCATTGAGTGTGCTAATTGGTAAATAAATTCGTTTTCTTTTTTTTGTTAAATCTTCCGCGATGATTCATTTATAAGTATTCTTCTATTTGCTTCCCCGTTTCCGATAAGAACTCAGATTCCAATTTACGCGGTATGCTAGTGAACGAGGGGACTAGACTATACCTATAAAGAGTCATTAGCAAAATGCGCGTGAGCAGCAACAGCAGCTGCAGCTAAATACTTTCCAAACTTTTCCTGAAGAAGCCGATCGTAAGATACCGTAGATCTTTATTAAAAGTATAAATTGATCGAATCGGATTAAATTTTATCTGCAGTATCAATAATCTCATAAACAGTGGATGGCGTTACAAAAAATAAAAAAACTGGTATTTTCCACGGGCCAAAATATCTTATCTCGATCACGTGATCTTTCTGCACTTGTCAAAGTCACGTTTTTTTTCATATCATGTTTTTTGCGCGCCATTTTTCTTTTTTCTTCACATGTATATTAATCCCTCATATCGAATGTGCGGCGGCACCAGCCACACAATTCGAAAAGCGCGCGCTCGATTTCCCTGGGGATACGTATTATAAAAAATATGTACATTATAGTAATAGTTATAACCCCGTGTCACGTTTTTTTTGCTGTTACATATTAACGACACGTCCTCATTTTTCTTTCGTTCTTTTCACAAGAATTCCGTTGATTACATCTGCAGAGTTACAATAAGACCAGAAGGTCGTCACCTACGAAAGAAGGTGAAGAAATCAAATTTTCGAAACACAATTTACGATTAAAACTGACTCGTGATTTTATTACTGTAATTTCTAATTACCTCTCTTTTTTTTTTAGTAACCTCTTTACGGAAGCACGGAAGTAAGATAATTGGATCAAAAAACAAAAAGTGCACAATGCCATCCTTAAAAAATCAGATAAATAATCCCAAATCTAAGATTTTTAAATCAAACCCTTTACTTTTTTAATTTTCGAGAGTTTCGGCTTTTATCATGCGAAAAAATCTTTCACAATTAAGAAAAGAATTTTGTTATCAATAACGTCCGATGAAAGCAACATTTTATTTTTAACCTTTGGCCACTTTTATCCCATATTTATCTTCCTCGTCGTCGACAGCCGCGGTCCGAGAAGTCGTCCGTGACAAGTTGATTGAGATGCGTCGCAATCATAACTTTTTTTGTAACATTCTTTTTTCTTTTTTCTTTTTTCTTTTTTCTTTTCATTTCCACATGTGTCTAACAACAAAGCAATACGAACACATGATATATCCATAATACATGCCTCGTTTATATTTCCGTGAGAAAAAAAAAAAAATGAAACAAAAAAAAAAGAAAATCGATGTACTTTGAGGCGAATTAAGTAAACGCGACAACCCCCCTCATATGTCACTTTAATTTCACCGGCTCTCGACACAAAGCGAGTGAGAGAAAAAGAGAAGTGTAAAAAAGCACGGTACGTGTTGCATCTCTTCGTCTTTTTATAACAAGCTTCGGTATGGCATTTTAACCTGCGCAGTAAAATACGCTTTGATCATCAGCTCTTTCATCCCTCTCCCCCCCCCCCCCCCCCGCCCCCCGCCGTTTCATCATCGCTGTAGTATATGAAATTATTTTGTAAAACAAGAGATGTGAAATGAAACTATTGGATTCCTCTTTCGGGTTATAATTTTTAACGACTTATATTTTTTTCATCGTTTAAATATTTTTGGAATTTATAAAAAATAGCGTAATATATGGATATTCAGTAGGTATTACGGATGTGAGAATATACGGGATTTCATTTTTTATTTCGATCATTTTACATTTTTTTCTAGTTCTACCTTTTATTCTATCTACGTGAAGATGACGCGTCCAATTTCGCGATTTACCTACCTTCCCCCGAGGTACCATTGAAATATTTAATTTCAATACCTATACCGTGTAAATTGGAAATAACTTGTAGAATTGCATTTGGTTAGTATTTTATTCTATCTCAGAATATCTCATGAATAAACTCAGTAATTTCTAGTCAGTCAGTGTTATTTACGAAGAACACGCAAGTGACGTACAACGAGGTTTTAATCGATAAAAATATCATTTGAATTGTAGAATCAGACTCGATTACTACAATTTTTATCCTTCCTTATGTCGTATGAAATAGACCAGAAAATGAAAATAAAAACAAATAACATAACGGAACAGAGCATTGAAATGTGGCGCGCGCGTGCAACGCCTAGTCTTGTGTAAAAACTAATGATGATAATGATAATCGCAATAAATAATAATTACAGTAACAGTTACTATGTAGAGCAAGAAGAAGGAGAGAATAATCGTACGGTAAAATATATCTGTGAAATTATTTTTCGTGTTCAGGATAAAATGTAGAAGAATAAATGAATAGGTATATTCCGCGAGCAAAAAAAAAAAAAGAAATTTTATGATCAAATTTTCGTTCGACCTAATCAGATGCGCCTACTGCAGCTACGAAGTCTTAATTTTATTCGTCGGTGAATGTTTGAAAATTATTAAACGTATGAATATTCTGAGGATAAAAAATATGGCGACGAATGAGAGTATTGTAACGATAGTTAAAAATAGTATAATGTCGATCATGTAATACTGAAACCAGTAGAGATGAGAGACCAAAGGCTTTAGAGAATCTCCACCGTTACGAATTATAAAATTGACCCAATATATAGCCTCTTCCATCGGAGAGATTGGACGGTCTTTGAACAGTCGAGAGTAACGGAGAATATTCTTTTTATATTTCGGGTCAGTTAAAACCGATTTTAGAGCGTTGGACAACGTAGATTTGTCGAGATTCTCGTAATGTATTCTGACAGCGAATCCTCGATCGACGTAAGAGGCGACGTTGAAATATTGATCAGCAAAAAATGGAATGCCAATTATCGAAACACCGGCGTAAATCGCCTCCAACGTACCCATTAAACCACCGTGAGTTATGAAAACCTTCACCTTTGGATGACCTGTAAATTTTCAAAACGATTCGTTAAGATTTTTCTTCACCTACAAATAATCGATTTAAAAAAGGTAAAAGAAAAAAAAAAGCTTACGGAGTACCGCGTACTGGGGAGCCCATCGGACCATTTTTACGTTCGATGGAAGCCCTTCCGGCATCTCTTCTATTTTACCCTTCCATAATATTTTGTAATCTTTCAATTCGGCAAAACATTCATAAATCGTTAAAATCTTTTCCGAACTAATTGTCTCGGGTCTTATCATTGTGCCCAAACTGAAATAGATGACACCGTTCTTCGCCGAATTCATCCACGAGTCGAGATCCTATAGAAAAATTTGCAAGTTTCACGTTAGAGAAAGTTTCGCTACGGTTTGATAGAGATGAAAAAAAAACATCGCAACGCGTTTCATACCTCGGGCAGGGTGACGGATTCGTTTATGTGGATTCCAGCAACATCGATAACCGCTGGACTTTTTAAACGCGCTCCGTGAATGCTCGTGTGACTGTTAACTAGCACAAGACTTATGTTGTTGTAAATATCATTGAGCGGTGGAAGATCGTCGATGTATTTTCTTGCAAGTGGTTCGGAAACAGTTTTATCGTAATAATGAAATAGTATTACCGATTCCAAATGTGCCATTAGGTTACTGAGTCTTTGAAAAAAGTTCATATAGTAACCAGATTCGCTAAATTGTGATGGTATGTAGCTCGGATTATAACTGTCATAAAATGGGCCATACGCCCAGGGGTACATCGCGCTGGTAGCAACACCGATCACAGGTATTTTCAATTTATGCGCAACGCCTAGGTAACAATTTGTTCCGAATATCTCTGTGATCATAAGGTCGTATTTTTCAGTGGTATTAAGGATATTTTGAATTTGTGGAAGTCTCATTAGGTTGCAAAGATCGTTAGGTTCGTCTCTAGATATAAACTTCATTATCGGATATGGCGATTTCATGGCCAATGCTTTCGCCGACGTCATATTGTTCACGTAAAAATGAAGAGTTCCTTCCAAACTTATATGATTTAATCCGGGTACACGTTCGCCCGGAGGAAAATGACTAACCAAATCAATCGAATGACCCGCTCTCGCCAAACCGATTGACAATGGCTCGAACATTATATTGTGACTTTTACCTTGGTAAGGATATATCGCGAGAATTTTCGCACTCCATGACAGTCTGAAGGATATTAACAGGATAAAAAAGAAATTATAATTCATGTTAAATCGAAAGATCGACAGAAAAAAAAATCACAAATCAGTTCATAAGAACACTCTTAGATCACGGACTGGACACTTTGTTCGATTGTCGTATTTTGATTCGTTTTTTTTTTTCCCACTAATTGGAATCTTCCTTCGTTTTCTTTTCTTTTCTCTTCCCTATCGTCACCGGTAATAACGATTTTGAAATACGATTTGAGGAAGGACTAATTGAGATCGTTCTGCATCGTTGGAAGGCAGCCGACTGACTGTCGTCTGTATCTGAAGCACGCGGCTATAAAACGAACGGTTCCCATGCGTACGGCAAATCAGGCGATAAGAATATCAGGGATTATCAAAGCTACACGGATTTTCTTCATCCAGAATAAACAGAGGAAGCGAGATGACTTGTTCTACCCTTGTCAAGATTACCTCCGTCGGACTTTGATGTCACTACGCTGCATAATCCGCGTCTCAAGCAATTCTGCCACTTTTTACAATTGTTTTTTATTGTTCATTGTTTCCAGCGTCTGTATGAAGTGAACTTTGAATCCGGTATAAATCAAGAACCAAAGAAAATTAAGAAAGAAATAAGGGTCCTTGACCAAAATAAATTTCAATTCCTTTTCTTTTTCTTCATCGTTTCAACGGGCGAGGTTATCCCCGATCGATTATTACGAAAATTCGAACCCTCTGAAACGTTATAAAATGTGTTGCCGAAAACCGTTTTTACGGCCCATAATAATTAACTACTAATTTTAATATTGAATTAAAAATTAATTTTCCTAGAAAAATGTTCGTAAAAAAAATATCTGCAATACGCATTTTCAATTTCACAAAGTAATTATTCTTTCTCTATTAAATTTTTGACACCAAAATAGTTGACCAACTTTCGAGATTAAGATATGCTCCGGGCTATCTTTCTCCATTCAAATTTCGGTTTGCCTTTATCTCGTAGATAAGTACATCGTCGAAATTTTAAGTCAAACATTCCAATCACGGAAAGTGGATAAGATATGTCTAAAATAAGAACGTGGAGATAATAACTTGTATTATATTTATAATACAATACGATAACATGTGCATGTGTATATCCTAATTGATAGACAAAAAAACGTCTTTTGCGATAACCGAACAGATGATTATCAAAAAATTACATCCGTCTCGTCGTCGTAGCTTCTAATTAAAAATCATTTCATGAATGTACGTGTCATCTTTTTAATTTATTTCACGATCGGATAGCGTAATTTTCTTATCGGACGCGCGCGTGAACTGACCATAGTAGAGAGCAAAAAAAACCTAAATAAATAAATAAAAAAGTGAGATAACAATATTTCGTACCCCTATCCATATATTTATATTTACTGCAGAATTTATTATATTACGAATATCCAGAGAAACTATATCCTCTCTGATCCTCAAGGACAATCGAGGCTCCCAAAAATCAATGTGCCCAGGTTTCTACTCTCCCTTCCAACAGCGTGTGTCCCGCATACTCTAAAAACTTCTAACAGTTTTTCGCACACTTCGAAACTCTTTCCCCTTTTTTTTCCTCTCATACCACATATTTTCTTTTTTTCTCTTCTTTGTTTTGTCGGTTGAAATGTTCTCCGGCTCGTCGCCAAGACTATAAAAATATTATGCGAAAATTGTTGTTCAAATTATTAGCGTGACGCAATCGGTGAAATTTAAGTATGATTATCATTTTAACCGTATGTATGGTATAATTATACGTTGGAGAAGTCGTGCGGTTAATTCCAGAGACTTCTAGATAAAACGTCATCTTGGATTAGATGTGGTTAAAGATTCAATGGGATCTCCATAGACGCCCGTTGTCGTTATTCAATATGGGACAATTTTTTATTTTTTTTTATTTAAGTATAATATATATACGTATATCTGCACAGCTTATAAAATTCTATGGGTAATATCCGGCGCTGATTCACCTATAGGGATTTTCTGAAGAGGCAGAGCCAATTTCATCGACCCAATAGCCATTTCTAAGGTTCTATATTCTATTCTTCTTATTTTATTCGGATCCCAAATTTCCACCTCTGCCCCCGTAATCAATCCCATTTCACTTTTATTCGAACAAAAGTAAATCGAAAAAGGTTAAAGACAAAACAAACAAAGAGATTAAATTAAAAAAAAAAAGAAAAGAAAAATGCTCCACAGCACGTGGACGAATTTCTTTTCTTTTCAAATAATGGAAATCTATGACAGACCAACAGTCGATACATGAAGAAAAAAAAAAAAGAAGAAAGTAAAGAATTCTAAAGTTTCTGGTTTCTCATCGGAATCGGATGATTTTTCCTGTTGACCCAGCTTTTTGAAAGACGTGAAACCGTATAGAGTAAATTTTATACACTTCCAAACTGTGAAACTGGAAAATTTGCTCCTGCGAAAGCTCCCGGCCCGCAGCTTATTTTTCCCGGGCAGCGGGAGCGTAGCGTTCGGGTCTGAAAATCGAATCACGACTTTCGATTATCTCCTTTTTTTCCCCCTATCATTTGATCAGTTTTTCTTCTTTTTTATTTACTCTTTCTCTCTCTCTTTCATGCTTTTTTAATCTCGATAATTATACCGAAGCATTCATTGACGACTTGCCTCGCAACAGTGAAGATTTTTAGAAGGAAAAGAAGAAAAAAAAGAAAATACGATGCACAAAAACATCGTCTGAATTATTAAAATCGCTCGGCAGGCTACGTTGTGAGCTAAAACACTTTTCTTAAAAGCATTCGCCAGCATCTCCCCTTATGGTTCTGAACATCTCTTGCGGTTGATATCCTTATAATTCTGTGTTCATGACGAAATATTTGGATTCTGTAGGTTTAAA
Source organism: Athalia cordata (assembly GCA_963932425.1). Classification (NCBI taxonomy): domain Eukaryota; kingdom Metazoa; phylum Arthropoda; class Insecta; order Hymenoptera; family Athaliidae; genus Athalia; species Athalia cordata. The sequence goes on along the minus strand of OZ010626.1, from coordinate 27,004,653 downwards.
AAAACGTTCAGTTACCCTATAGGAAGAGAGATGGATCTAATTAACGTAATGTATATAATCTATATTTACATAGATAGGTATAATTTATATTCGGAAAGTTTAGAGTGTTCAAAGTTCCGTAATATATAATTGCACAATATTTGGAGATAACGCAATCTACATCTCTACGATTACCACAAAATATTAGAAAAAAAAATGATCGATTCTAATCGCGGAGCAATTACGAAATTGAAATATCATGATAGAAATAATATCGTCCAAGTATTCCAAGGTGATGTTATATCATGTGTTCTATCCCTCAGGCCTTTTATAACGGTAAAGTTTTTATTTGTTTTTCTTTCCATCGTTCGGATTCGGTGGTAGTTTGGAAAAAGGGGATATAGGCGCGTTTTACGTTCGTAAATATGAGCAGAAAACGAAGAAACGAAAATCTCTGTAGTATGTAAAGCAAAATCCAAATCCTAAGAAAAGTCGATGCTGCGAAGCTAAAGCTGAACTATCCCGCTAGGTCACCCTTATATTGGGTGAACGGCGAATACGGAAAAGGAGGCGAAACTTTACCAAACGCCAATTTGCGTGAAACAAAATTGTTACCTCAGCGTCGACGAAGAATCAATCAATCTGGAACTTTAGATAGGAAAATATAACGATCGGCTGCCACTAGATTTGAATTTCAAACATGACTAAAAATTCAAAATCTTAGTACTCACAATGACTTTTTAAATTCTCCTGTTTCAGGTGCCCTAGTTATCAACGTCCGGCCGATTGGCATCTCATCGTTATCAAAATGTAGCAGGTGTAAAATTCTATGCGTTAATTAATTGTCTACGATTTGAACACGTGGGAGATTACGCCATGAAGAAACGGAGACCTTTCAATTTCCAGCCAACGTTATCCTCAGGTGAAATCTACGAATTATGAGCGGCATGAAAAACGCACGAAAGGAAAATATGAGGGGTCTACGAATCGCAGCAGCCCTTCAAGGTAAAAAAAAAAAAACAAGAAACAAAACCTGCAAAATTTGATCACCGATCGAAATTTTATACCCTGCTTCGGTAATTTAATTTTCAGCCACGGATCCCAGGAGTGGTTAAGACAAATTCGAAGACCGCGGGGGGTGCGGGCTAGTTGGGGTTTTTTTGCAGTAACCCCCAGGGTCCATGGCCCCCGGTTGGTCCCGTTTTTACTGGTGGTGGAGGTTTGCCGCTTTTATCTTAGCCGGATGGTGGTGGTCAGCATCAAGTGCAGAAGAAACAGCGTCCAGCTCCTCCTCCCCCTCCTCCTCTTTATTTTCCTCAATCCTACGGGAACAATCACCACATCGATTACATGTACAGCAACAAATTATTCCCGGTAAAAACATACTCGTATACCTGAGGGAACAGTGCGATCACGCTGTGAATTTAACCGACATAGCAAACTTCATGGAGAACTATCAAAATCACAATTCTACAAACTCACCACTCACCCTGGGGATGCTTCCGAAATCACGTGAGCAATCATCATTACTACTCGCCAAAATTATCGGCTTTAACTTACTTGCTTTCACAACCTGATACCTTAAGGAAAAACTCCATGTTCATGCTTGGTGGTTCTGCGAAACTGTTCTAGTTTAATTTGTTCAACAAAAAACAAACGATGAAACCGAGCAAACATTTCCACCGACACCGAAAAGCGCGCTTGTAAAACGGGAATTTTTCTTCTACCATTCGAAAACACAGGATTCGTTATTTGAAATCTTGTTAACTTTGAGATACTTTTTTAGCAACTGCTTCAACTCAACATCTTTTTCCAAAATCACGTCTTTCGCTAACCGCTTCTGGAACGCAATTCTTGGTTTATTCTTCAACGGAACACATATGTCGAACAATTATTCGAAAAACCAAAAAGGTAGAGAGAAAAACCTTTTTTTTTTTGCAGGAAAATCTTTGCCCATCGTATAAATGTAGGTACAGTGTGGACCGGTTACAGCGCGGTAGCTTAGTTGCTGATTTTGCGGTTGGACAGACTACACATTAATTAATCACCCTCATGGGTGAAATTTAATTACACTAGACCGGATTCTTGGATATCTACGCATCACCGCTAACCGCAAACTCGACCCCCTCTCGACTAATCCCTCGGGTTAGGCAACCACCTCCTCTTTAAGGCATTATTGTCTGTATCAGGGACAGATATAATGCCTCAATTTTGAAATTTCGCTCTAATCTAACGTCGGTTTTTATGATTCGCATGATTTTAGTAACTCGATATACCTATAGTACGCCTATAAACGTCAGTGTGTAAAACCACTCAAGACAAATTAATCCAACCGTCTATATTTTCAGATAATAATTAAGATATCAGAAATCGTAACTCTATATGCCAATAACTAATCCGCGAAGAAAGAAAGAAAGAAAAAAAAAAAAGAAAAAAAAACAAACAAACCAACAGAGGAAAAAACCACTCTGGATTCGGTTTTTTGATAATCGTTTTCGTTGTGATAAATTGCGTCTGCGCATCTGCTACCGAAAGTCAAGAGTGTCCCTGACGTGCATCGGTACGACGGAAGCGACGATGCTTATAACTTGTTCCATTTAAGGCTGCATCGATCGTTTTACATATACTCTGCATATGATTTCAAGCTCATAGTGGGAACACCCGCGTCTGAATTTTTCACTCATTTTTCAACGAAACACAAACAGACCTCATTCTCCGCTGGAAAATGTACTCGCGAAAGTTTAGTTTTTCTGACAAAAAAAAAATAAAAAAAAAAAGAACTTCAAAGCTTCAATAGGTTTGCTATGAAAAGCCATTAAACTTGAGAAAAGATTGACGCAGACTATAAATTGAAAGAGAAAAAGATTCGATGGAATCTGAGAAGTAAATTTTTCGGTTCAAAAATTCGACGGAAAAAAAAAAAGAAGATAATAGAATAGATTTATTTCGGCAATATTTTCGATAAAAGTCAGCACGGTTATATGTGCCTGTTTTAAATTTCGCTCTTCGGTGTGTAAGGTATATAAAATTATTCGTATTAGAACAATGACATCAAACGAACCCCCTTCAGAAATTTTAATTATCAATTATATTTTCTAATCTAATTAATTTGCACAAATTAATTGTACAATCTTCTCTGACATTATATACTTATTATATTTACACTGACACAGTCACTTGCGAGTCTCGTTCTCGAGGGCTAGGTGCTTTAGTGGACGCCCTTGGACGCAGTACGACCAAAGCCTTGATCGCAGCGGTCGATCCAGACACTTGTGAAGTAGCTGGGAGACTCGCTCACCTCTGGGATAAACCCCTTATCACCTGGACGTGCCCCTTGGTGAGCATTGGGCCATGTTTTTCTTTCCCTTTTTTTCCAATTTCATTTTCATTTATCCAACAGATTTTACATCGCTTATAACGTAAGGCGTGTAAAAAAAAAAAAAGAAAAAAAACGAAAAAATGAACCTTTCCAATTTGATAAAGGTTACTAAATTCCGGATCCCTGGAAAATCTATTAACCCGGAGGGAGAAATAACCTTTTTTTTCAACCTCACCCTTTATTATATACCCGTTAACCTGAACGACGATCAATTTCTCTTATATATTTATCGACTCTTTTCCGTTCTCTATTATTATTATTTTACTTTTACCGCGAAAATTTTTTTTCTTTTTTTTGCAGAGAAGCGTGGAGGAGAGAGACAGATCCTCGGTCATAAGACTCTCACCTTCCCTGCCAGCGATCGCTCAAGCACTGGCTCAAATTCTCACACATTTTCGATGGAAGTCCGTCGCCATGGTCAGCACAGGTGGGCGAAGTTAAATACCCTTCGTATGAAAGAAGGAATTTGTTAACACAAAACAGTAAATAAGAAATTAGAAAAAATGCATTAATTGAAATTGGCACGCGTGCAGCCCGCGATGAAGTTAAGATAAATCTAACGGATGGGTTAATTGCCAGCTGGTAGACCCCCAGAATTACGACGTGGAGTTCAATTTATCTTGAGGGAATTTCGTTGACTCCACGATCCCTTATACCTATATACAGAGAAGGGGGAAAACCGAACATCGGAACCCTTGTCAGAAACAATCCCGCGTATCTCCACGGCTCTTACATTAAACCAGGAAACTTATACAAGGATTATGTCGAGATAAAATTTCATTCCTGAAAGATCTATTGTAATCAAAGGAGAATAATGCTTCTTTTAATTCTGATAGACTTTGTAAGCTCTTCTTAATTCTTTTTTTTTTTCTTTTTTCTCTTCTCGTTCATTCTCCACTTTTCCTTTGACTTTGTCGTCTGTTTAGATCATAACCACTGGCCAAGCATGGACCGTGCTGTAGTAGGAATACTACGCAGCATCGATGCTCTTCCAAGACACCATGTAGTTTTAAATTTACACGCAACCCGGAAACAAATTCACGCATCGCTCAGACCGTTACACACAGTACCATGTCGAGGTGAGAATATTTTCTAATTCAATATGAAAAACAACTCCGAAATTCGAAACGACGGATTCAACCCGCCATTTTGAATTTTAAAATTCTGACGTCAGATCTGAATTTCCCACGGGAAATGTTTCGAAGTGACCGCATAATTTGAATGTATTTCCCGTTTTTCTGTTTCACTCTCTCGATGGAAAACACAAAACAAATATGTATATTCAGCAATTCTTCTCTGTCTACCCGTCGACTCGGATTTGGCTGCTCGGGTTTTAACCGAGTTAGATATAATCCAGGGTAGCCACGCGCCAATATCCGCTGTTATTCTCATCCACACGGAAACACCGGATCTTTTTTTACCAAGACATCGCACCGGGAATCCAGGAAATTATAATACTACGAAAAATTCTACCCAACAAAAATTTTCGCGAGATTCTAATTACGAGGTAAACGAAATTATCGAAGCTGCGAATAAAAGCCCGAAAAGATTCGTACCAAACGTAAACCTCAGCGAAACAATCCGCGATAATTTACTCGTCATGGTGCCCTTCGACCAGAGGTAAAAATTTCGATTCTTCTTTTTTGCTCCGTTTTTCTTCCATCGTGTGTATATTTTTTTTCAATCACTCAGGTACAATGTTGAGCAAATTTACAACGGTAGTTCAACGTATCCCGAAAATTCACTGGTTAACCTTTTAAAAGAGTGCCTGGAGATTTTGTCAGCCGATGACCTCGATGGCAAGGTCAATTCTTACAACAATAAAATGTACGCTTACGTTCTTCTCGACTGGCGACATGTGGCTTGGAAACCTGTGCTTAGGGTCTTAGAGTCGGATGAAAAGCTCGTCCTTGAAGTCCTTAGCAAAGACATCAGAACCGACGACGGCATTTTTCCTCCACCCTGCGATGATGAAGGCGAATGTATCGGTGAGTTGGAGACTTTATCTGACAGGACTATTGAAAATGAGGTCATGGTCCTTTGTATTTCATTTTTCTTTCAGATGGTCAAGTTCCTTTCCGGACTGCACATGTAATCGTGATTATTTTGGTGTCACTATTTTTTGCTCTCGTTACGATAACGACGACAGCACTAGTCAGGTATGAATTTTCAACGGTTTAGTTAGATCATCGTGTAGATAATTCTGTCAGAAATTTATTAACTCCTGGAATTTATGTAGGAGGCATTTGCTCAAGCAGAGGATGTCAAAGGGACCATACAAGATCATTTTAACCGCGACTGACTTTGTTTTCCCTCAAGTTCACGACTCACGAGGGGTGAGTTTACCAAATTCCATTTTTTCATTTTCTTCTCCCGAAAAAGATGGAGCTTTCAAAATCGCATTCTTTCCACCTCAGGTGGACGAGGGGATCGAGGCTATGCTTTGTTGCTGGCTACAGCAACTCCAGGAATTCGGTGGACCGGAAGTAGAAAAACCTGATTTACTTCAGGGTAGCGTTGGTTCCCTAAAACCACATCTTCAAGCCAGTACGGGTAGCTTAGCTCGTCACACTATCCTCAAGGATCACCGTGCGAGGTACAATGTAAGTATTGAAAGATCCAAAATTTGGAAGCTCGATCATCTTGCATTTTGTGAAAATTGTAAGAATGTCACGTGACAAGTGAAGTGAACTCAGTAAATTCTTATTTATGTAATTGTTATTCTTATTAAGGTCCATAAAGCAAGGTTGCATTTTAATTAACAACCTCGACTCGGTCTCTGTAAGCCTCTTTGCGCGCCTAATGCGACGAGACTTGCTACTTCAGCTACGACGATGCTCACCTCTTTTCCAACTGACTTGCACAGTACCCTTCAAAAACGTTAAATTTCACTTCTGAAGGTACTCAAAATCAAATTTGTATGTCAGTAACAAAATGTTTGCAGTTTTACTTTTTCCTCTTCAATTTTCTCTACCAAAGTTTCCCAAAAAATTAACCCCCCTCCCCCATCAGGAACACCGAAAGCTTTCAGCGAAATTGGTGATCATCAAAAAATGATGGTAAAAAATTTAAACAAACTTCAGATATATTCTCAAGTCACAATTGTCGGTTACATGGCGGTCGCTCGAATAAACTACGATAAAAAAAAACAATCCACCAAAAATTATAAAGTAACCACGAAATATGAAGTTAAACAAAACTAAAATTGGTGTCGGAACTTGAAGTTTATTTCGGAAAGCTCATGACTTTTTCAGGTCGAAACTTTTGCGTGGTACTGTATTCGTACACCTACCCTAATTGGACATTGAATTAGCAGCAAACGGCAACCCTAGCGAATTAATGTAGCGGACACTTAAATACAGGAGATTAGAAAGTTCGTTACCGGGCTAATAATTTTTGTTCAGTTCTATCTGTTTCATTTATGCATTTATTTACGTTTTGTTTTTTTCTCCTGCTCTCCAAGGGTGATTTGGTAGAGCTAAAGGAAGTACCTTGTCAAGGAGCTTTCGAGCTTAAAAGTAAAGCAATGGACGTTCTCGTGACTGTAAGTAATAAAAAAAAAAACATATTTCAAAAACTTTTCTTTCATCGTTAAAAAAAAATCCTTCTTCTCAAGTCTTCCACATTTTTAATTCCGTCAGATTCACGGGCTGAGACACGAGAATCTAAATCCTTTGATCGGTTGCCTAACTGAACCAACACGACCGTGTTTAGTATCCGAATATTGTTCCCGAGGTTCGTTGGAGGACGTTTTAGTTCAAGACGAAATAAAACTAGATTGGTCCTTTCGTTTGTCGCTGTTGACTGACCTGGTCAGGGTACGTATTTAGGAATTATGTTCACGGTTGTAAAAAATCAGACGACAAATTTTAAATCGAAAAGAAAATATTCCCGTCGACATTTTATAGGGTATGAGGTACCTCCACGGTTCTCCTATTCGAGTACATGGTTATTTAACATCAAGAAACTGCGTCATAGACGCCCGTTGGGTACTCAAAGTATCAGATTACGGTCTTCCAGCCTTTTACGACGCTCAAAATGCTGTGCCACCCCCGAAAACCGCTAGAGGTAAGCAATATCTCTTTCAAGTCCTATAAATCCTTAATTTTTCCTCGTATTTTTCAGTCGTCGAATTTATATTTTCTTCGTTGTTTTTATTCGTTGCTTCAGATCTTCTTTGGACTGCACCCGAACTTCTCAGGCACACCGGTCTCCGAAAAAAAGGAACACAACCCGGTGACGTTTACAGTTTCGGTATAATTATGCAAGAAGTCGTCGTACGAGGCGCGCCATTTTGCATGTTGGGTTTATCCCCGGAAGGTAATTAAAAATCTCTCAAACCATAACAATCCGTTCCGTAATTAAGACGTATATTTTTGGAACCAAAAACAAAGAAAAGAAAGAGAGAAAAGAAAAATGTACAAAAAACCTGCAGGTTCATCCTAAAAATATCAACATTTCCTTAATTATGCAGGAATGAATACACAGGGCTGAGTTTTTTTCAATGAAGGGAACGAACTTTTCATTGAAGAGGGTGAAGAAGCCGCGTCTTTTTTGCCCTTTTTTTTAAGGAGTTCTTCTCTGTTGACTTTATACATTAAAATCGTTGTACTAAGGGTTTCGCAGAAGACACCAGCAACAAAACCGGCCAAAACTCTTGACATCTTTTCTTAATTTTAATTATTTTTTGATTCAAGATATCATAGAAAAAGTGAAAAAACCGCCTCCCTTGATCAGGCCATCCGTAAGCAAAGGGGCCGCTCCACCTGAAGCTATAAATATAATGAGACAATGTTGGGCCGAAGCGACTGATTTGAGACCAGATTTCAACGCGGTTCATGACCTTTTTAAAAAGCTCAATCATGGAAGGTCAGTTTTCATTGTAATTATTATTATAAAAAATAAAAAAGGAGAGAAGAAAATGTACGCATGAAATTTTTGGCATCCTTTGACGATGTTATTTTACATACAAAGGGCGCTGAAAAAAAACATCACAAAGTTTAAAAAAAAGGAAAAAAAAAATGTCGAGTGAATCCGGGGAGTGGGGGGAACAAATTGATATTAACGTTTCCGATCTTGTTGGACCTTGCGGTAAGGCCGGGAAGGGGATGAATTGGATGAAAGTAGCTCGCGGGTATGGAGACCGCGTAATAGAATGAAATCCTTTTGATCGTTGAACGGTACGTTTGACTCGGATTCACGTCCGCCTCGTCGGATTAACTTTACGTAGCGGAATTGAAGCGTGAAGACCTGGGAAGAACACGCGCCGCCACCATCACCGGTAGCAAAACCTATAGCGTGTGATATAACCTCATTATGTATATAATATATGTATTATACTCGACAAAACTCTTATATGGGAAAGTTTTCTGCATGGAAAATTTCACCCCGATACATCATTATACTGTATACATAGACGCTGATTTAATTCACCCCTCGTTTTATTCCGGTCAAGAACTTTGAACAAAATGACCTTTAACTAATTCCTATGGAAGTGTAAAATGGATATAAGGAGGTGTAAAAAAATTCGAGTTATTTTTGAAATAACGCGTTATAACGTCGCTTGGATTTTCTCTAATACGGCTTGAAATTTTCCGTTTTCACCAATCGCAGTTACTCGTTCTAGTCCCGTAATTCGCAAAGTTTAGGCAATTTCCGAGTTCTGAGTACCCTCGGTCAATTTGCTAGAGTGTCTCTGCTACTGCTGGTGCAAGTTTGAGATCGATTTTAGGTAGAGTTTTGAACTGTATGTATATACACATACCCAGTTTGCTCAGAACCGCATAGCTGCCGACCTATTTTCCGATGAGTAATTGTCTGTAGTGGAGTTTGGAAAGCTGGTTGAACTGCATTCGAAGGTTGTTTTTGTCTTTTGATTGTTTTTTTCTTGTTTTTTTATTTATTTTTTTTGTTATCACAATAGGAAGGTCAATTTTGTGGATACCATGTTCCAAATGCTCGAAAAGTACTCTAATAACTTGGAGGAATTGATTCGAGAAAGAACCGAACAACTCGATATGGAAAAGAAGAAGACGGAACAGCTTCTAAACCGCATGCTGCCAAGGCAAGTTGAATCCATTGTCGTCTCGAAATGTCATGAAAAGTTTCGAAAGAACGTATGTCTTAAAAATATCATTCCTGCAGTTCCGTTGCTGAAAAACTAAAACTCGGGGAGCCAGTGAACCCAGAAGAGTTCCGTGAAGTGACCATATACTTTTCCGATATCGTTGGTTTCACAACAATTTCTGCTTACTCGACACCTTTTCAAGTAGTCGACCTTCTGAACGACCTTTACACGTGCTTCGACGCCACTATCAATGCGTATAACGTCTACAAGGTCAGAAATCAAGTTGGAAATCACCATCTGGTTACCTTCTAAAATCGCCGATTATCCACAGGTAGAAACTATAGGAGATGCTTACATGGTCGTAGGGGGTTGTCCGGTGAGAATTCCAGATCATGCATCCCAAATAGCCACTATGGCTCTCGACCTTCTTCATCAAAGTGGAAAATTTAAGCTCAGACATTTACCCAAAACGCAACTGAGGCTCAGGATAGGTCTTCATACAGGTGGGTATCTCGTGCGCTATCACTTTCGAACCTCGATTCTACTGCTACTTTGATTCGTCAAGGTCCTTGCTGCGCGGGTGTCGTTGGTTTGACTATGCCTCGTTATTGTCTGTTCGGAGACACTGTGAACACCGCATCTCGAATGGAATCAACCGGAGCAGCATGGAGGATCCATCTTAGCCAGGCAACTCGAGATCGATTAACGCAAGTTGGGGGCTACCAGATCGAATACAGAGGTCGGACCGAGGTCAAGGGTAAGGGTAGACTCCCCACATACTGGCTATTAGGCAAACAGGGTTTTGACAAGGAACTTCCGACTCCGCCACCACTCGGGTGAGCATCTTTTGACACATTTTTTAAATTCTAATGTCCCTCATCCGCTTTCTAATCGATCTTATTTGCCGCTTTCGCTGGTCAGAGAAAGTCACGGGTGAGTTGAAGGGTCTATAACTATCTTTGCCATGATTAATGTCCGCATGGATTCCTGGGATTCCTTATTTATTTATATTTTCTACCGATTTAAGACTGGACGAGAGTCTGATCATCGGAAACATGCCCATGAGTTGTGACCAGTCCGGTTTAGCGACACCCCAGATACTTGGTGCGTCCGCGTCGGATGAAGAAAGTTCTGGAGAGTGCAGTGGTTCATTTGCCACGACATCGGGAGGGCACGCTTCTCCCTCGGGAGCGAAATCATCCTCATCAGGAATAAACAGTGACCATCTTCACGACAGATTCGAGGCTCGTAATGCCTTTACAAAAAGGGTTTCTGCTTCCGTCCATGATGAGAAAATCCTCACCACCAGCTTCTCCCTAAAATCAAGTGACGGCGTTGTCGAGATATTTCGAGACATGGTCAAAACACCCGAATACAACACCAGCGCAACGGTCACGAAAAGCACTTCCGGAGACACTCAAATGTCCTTAGGGACTCCGGTTTCGGCAACGGAAGTCGCTGCCGCACTTCTTGGCGCTTCGACTACGTCCTTAACTTCCGTTACCGGATCAGCATTTCGCGGAAGACATAGGAGAGTCGGTGTCATTGATGAAGATGACCTTAGCACACCCTATAATCATTACAGATGTCTTTCCCCGAACGAACATTATGGTAAGCTAATTCGTTATTGTTTGCTGAACTGCTAATTCAGGACTCTTGGATTCATGTAACCAAGGAAATTTTTTTTTCTCCGCAATTCTTCAGGTAAAAGTAGTGGCTGTCGTTTACTGAAAAGGCAATTTAGTTTGGACCGTGCTGACGAGCCGTCCGCACTTTCGGAGCCACAAGTAACACGTCAAACGCCACCAAGACTTTACAAACAGAATAGCGCAGGAGCCGCTAATGACCTTGAAAGAATCGAAGAGGACCCATCGACCCCTGGGCCTCAAGGTTACAGATACGCAACTTCGATGTCACTTTCTGTAGAGTCCCTATCTTTGCATTAGAATGAATGCATAACATGATTTTATGGCTGTAGGAAAAAAAAGAGAATGATTGTTACAATAATCCGGCCTCGAGCTGCGAATGTCTCTGAATATATTTTTCATTTTTTCGTCGTCGTTTTTTTTCTCTACTTTCTGTTTTTCTGTATGATAATGTACGAATGTTTGATAGAACTATAGATTTCAGGATGAATGGGGGAATTGAGTGCTGACTCAGTGTTTGTTCGACAATAATGATAATATTACACTTTTGCTCTCACATGACGTCATTATTATTATCAATATTATTATTATTATTATTATTATTATTTAGATTATTAGTTTCATTGTTATTCTTATCGTTGTTGTTATAATCGTTATTATTATTATTATTATTATTACGTTTACTATTATTGTTGTTGTTGTTTATTATCATTATGGTAATGATTCAAATATATCATAGAATATACATATAGTTATACTAGGATAGTTTTTAGTAGGGGTGATTTATAAAATTTCGAAGCATAAAAAAAAATTTCCCCATGTTTGTTCCATGACAAAACTTTGGTCACGAAGCGGAGCTATCTTAGAGTTGAGATAAAAAGCTCAAATTTTCAGAGTTTTCGCCTTTTTTTTCCATCAATTTGGAAGCGTCTGAGTCCCTGGGAGAATAAAAATTCTGAATCACCCTTATTAAGGACCACCCTAATATACTTATACACATATAATACGAAGATAAATTAAAATGCCAAACTACCTCCCTGATAGTAGAGACACCAATATATTTCATTGTTATTTCATATGTGTATGTGATTATCCCCATATAATTGATAAATTAATCAACTAGTAAGTAACGGTGGTAAAAGGTAAAAAAAAGTAGAAGATATACACGTATATGTATATGTATGATAATTAAATTTGAATATACAGGGTGAGTTTTCTCCGGGGTCCTGAGAGGGTGTGGCTTAAATCGGCTGAGACTCCGCCTCCTATTATTCCTACCTAGCAACCTATTATTCTGATAAGCTAGCTCAAGTCAACAAGCAGTCTAGTCTGTCCTGACAATAACAAGTATGAATGAAAGAAGGCGGAGTATCGGCCGATTTAAGCCACACCCTCTCAGGACCCCGGAGAAAACTCACCCTGTATATTTAAAACTCGCGCATGGGGCTGCTGGACGGCACTCTATAATGAAGAAAAAAAAAAAATGTATCGTTATATTAATTAGTCTAATTTAACACCCTTATTAATTATGCACACGGTGTGAAATATATATTTATATGAATATATTATGATATGACTTTTACACTTTTAGGGGGACCGTTTAGAACTTTTTTATTTTTTATCTGAAATGAAAAAACACAATTTTGGCATCGTCCACTCTACATTTGGGGTATTCCACGCGAAATCGACAGGCCCCTGAACTTTGAGCTCTTCGATTTGACTCATTATTTTTTCCTACGTAATACGACCAAAAAAAACTCACACGTGTCGCGTACATTTTCGATTCTACTCTTGGTTTCAAGAATACAGAATTTTGAAATTTTCACTTTTTCTTTTTCAGCAATATTTCACCAACCGTTAGTTCGAAAATTATCGGTCCTATCGTCAGAAAGTATAGAACAAAATTTATTGATAATTAAATGGCCTTTTTGAGAGTTATTTTTTCAACATTTTTCAGTGATCCCGAACCCGTATTTTATGCGAATAAACATCAAAAATCCGTTTTTCCACAAAAAGGCCGCTATCGATTGTTTTGAAAAAAATCACAAAAATGCCTTGAGAATAGACAAAAATTTCGAAAACAAAACGAAGATGGTTTGACGATTAGTTCAGAAGTTACAGTCATTTGAAGATCAGGATCCGCCGAAACTTGGCCAAAAGAAATGTCGAGTAAACAAGGGAAAGGGTAATGGAAAAACAATGACCATGTTTTAAAAACTTTGAATTTTTCATCACATCCCGACACGGAGAATAAATATCATATATGAATACCGGCTAATTCATTTGGGAAGACGGTGAGATATTTTTTTCAACACGTGCATGAAATCGGCCCTTTTTCTCGCATGTAAAGTGGATGGGAAATTGCTAATTTCTCGCGCGGACTTCATTACCTCCCTAGGGAGATAATATTACCTTAAAATTATCCATTAAAATGGATTTTACCTCTCTGGGCGGAAAAGGATATTACCTCCCTAAGGCAAAAATGGGTTTTCCCTTCCTTCCCTATCTATCTTTTTGGTAATGAAGTGCGGAAAAGGATTTTACCTGGAGGATATTGCCTTCCTAGGAAGGAAAAATCCTTTTCCGCACTACTGAGGGAAGATACTTTTTCACACTAGTGACGAAAGTAAAGTAAAGCATTTTTTCACTTTCCACACTAGTGACGAAAGTGAAGAAATGCACTTTTTCACTTTCCACACTAGTGACGAAAGTGAAATTTTACTTTCCACACTAGTGACGAAAGTGAAATTTTACTTTCCACACTAGTGTGGAAAATGCTTTACTTTACTTTCGTCACTAGTGTGGAAAGTAAAGTTTTACTTTCGTCAACAGTGTGGAAAGTGAAAAAATGCTTTACTTTACTTTCGTCACTAGTGTAGAAAGTAAAGTTTTACTTCCCTCACTAGTACGGAAAAGGATTTGCCCTTCTTAGGGAGGCAATATCATTTTCCAGATAAAATCTTTTTCCGCACTTCATTACCAAAAAGATAGATAGGGAAGGAAGGGAAAATCCATTTTTGCCCTAGGGAGGTGATATCCTTTTCCGCCCAGGGAGGTAAAATCCATTTTCGCCCTAGGGAGGTAATATTATCTCCCTAGGGAGGTAATGAAGTCCACGCGAGAAATTAGCAATTTCCCATCCACTTTACATGCGAGAAAAAGGACCGATTTCATGCACGTGTTGAAAAAAATATCTCACCGTCTTCCCAAATGAATTAGCCGGTATTCATATATGATATTTATTCTCCGCGTCGGGATGTGATGAAAAATTCAAAGTTTTTAAAACATGGTCATTGTTTTTCCATTACTCTTTCCCTTGTTCACTCGACATTTCTTTTGGCCAAGTTTCGGCGGATCCTGATCTTCAAATGACTGTAACTTCTGAACTAATCGTCAAACCATCTTCGTTTTGTTTTCGAAATTTTTGTCTATTCTCAAGGCATTTTTGTGATTCTTTTCAAACCAATCGAGAGCGGCCTTTTTGTGGAAAAACGGATTTTTGATGTTTATTCGCATAAAATACGGGTTCGGGATGACTGAAAAATTTTGAAAAAATAACTCTCAAAAAAGCCATTCAATTGTCAATAAATTTTGTTCTATACTTTCTGACGATAGGACCGATAATTTTTGAGCTAACGGTTGGTAAAATATTGCTGCAAACGAAAAAGTGAAAATTTCAAAATTCTGTATTCTCAAAATCAAGAGTAGAATCGAAAAAGTACGAGATACGTGTAAGTTTTTTTTGGTCGTATTACGTAGGAAAGAATAATGAGTCAAATCGAAGAGGTCAAAGTTCAGGGGCCTGTCGGTTTCGCGTGGAATACCCCATATGAATGTTTCCATTAATTGGCAAGCAAAAAGTAAAGCTCCAGTTGAATTTTTTTCATCGAATCTGCATTCGAGCACTCGAAAGTTAATAACTATTTTTCAAAAAGAGTGACAAACATTCATAGATATTTCTACGAAGTTTTCACAAAAAATTACAAATTAAGTTCTTGCTTTTAAGTTTGCTCTACGGTATACTACGGATGTACGTGATTCCAAGCGATACACTTTTCTATGAAAGTTAATTAATATACCTAATTAACTAAATAAATGCGTGGAAAATTTTAGGTATCGCCGATGCTCAGAATTTATCGATTATGATCCCGCAGTGATTATCATTATCATCATAGAGGTAGCGAACGTTATTAATTAAGTAAATCTTAAACGAGTATGTGCAGATACATACATTTTCTATCGGCCTAATCTGACAGTTAGTTAATTACTTTACTGATTGTGAGTAACGTTTCGCAATTTTTATTTAAATATAAATGTTACATATTACATACTGCGAAGGACAATTACTATAATTATCACAATTACATATTTATGTATATAAATAAAATTTATTATTCGTATCATTAATAAATATGGCAAATGGTATATTAGATTGCACCAGTATTTTAATTAAGTAAAAGAACACAGAAAATCAAATCAAATCAATTGAATAATTATGGTAAATAAAGTTCTTTGATCAGCAATAATAACATGAACAATAACAATAATTATTACAATACTTGAATGAATGAAATAGAATCTTGCTGCGATAAGGAAATGAAGATAACGTGGGATCTTAAGATAATCATTCTGACTACCGCAACATAAAACAAATAGTAAAAGTTCTACATTTATAGCATCCCCGACGGGTGTAGATAAGTATAATTGTCATTTATCGCAGCAATATAATGAATAAAATTATATGATCGTTTATAGCAAATATTCGTCTCTATCATGTTATAATAAGATACAAAATAATATTTACCGATATATATATATATATATATAACACAGAGAATTATAAAAACATTCTTAGTTTCATTATATTTTTCCTTATGAATGTCGTATCTTTTTTCGTAATGCGTATACGGTAATAATTTTAAAGAGCTCTGTTAACGATACTGCAGATTGGCGATTATCATTCTTAAAAACACCGTGTATAATGTGAATCATATATCTTTACAATTATAATGAGTATATTCGTATACCGTATAATCATATAATTTATATAAAAAAAAGAAAGAAAAGCAAAGAAAAAAAATAACCGTCTCAAAAATATTGTAACGCCATATATATTATTAATATACACGAGATAAATTATACGCGAAATACAATAGAAATCTAATCCATTTACGGAGGATTTTCGATAACAATCACGCATCTGATAAAAAGCAAACAATGGTATCGGCAGATATAACCGTATAGATCAATCAACAAAAGAGGTAAAGAAAAAAAAACATAGAATAAATATATTAATTATAAAACGTAGAAAGACAATCGTTGAAACTAATTATTGAAAAAAAAAAAAAGAAAAAAAAAATATAAGTAACAATAATTATTTTACTAAATGTCAAAAAGGATAATAATTTATAAATAGTTATTTACATGTTGTTATGAATATATTTGGTGTATTAGCGATAAAAAAATATAAATTCCGTATAATAATAACCACAACGGTATAATGATAATAACGATGATAGTAATAAGAATCATATATTGTACATATTATAGCTTGTATTTTCTAAGAGTAAAAAAAAGAACACATGGGGCGCTGAGCGATATTTTTTTCAGGGTATATTTTTGAATGATTCTTGCATTATTTTACCCCCATAAGGCACCTCCAGTGCTAAAATATTCGCCAAGTATACAATAAATGTTATTTAAGATTAACTACTGCTCAAAAACCTTTAACATAGGAAACACCATCCTTCAATCAGGATGTGAATGCAGGTTACACCTTCTTCCCCAACGGTAATTTCAATTTTCTTTGTCGTCTTTATTAACTTGAACTATTCTTTTTGACGTCTGAAATTTTCAGAACCTCGTACTCCATAGAAAAAAAATTGAAACATTTTTATGCACCAGAGATGCCTTTTGGGGGGACTTCACAACTTCTTGTATGATATAAATGAATATTGCAGTATCGATTACTGTTTTTTGATTAGACTATTGTTGTAAAGAAAAATTAGTAACTATCACATTTCGGAATTATTCTTGTATTATTCTATAAGATATAGCAGTTGGTATACTCGTACGAATTTGATTATTTGAATTTAATTGAGAGGTTGTTAATCTACATTTGTTGATTTTTGATTGTTTTTCATTTATCGTTTGAAGCTGCAATCGATACCTGTGTAGATAATATGGTTATTTTGTTTAACATTAATTGTAAAAGTCACGTTGCGAGTAACTGCACTTGCAAGAGAATCGTTATCTGAAGATTTTCGTTACTACCTGATGACTGCAATTCACAATCAATCTTTGTCGCTGTATAAAACAAGAAAAATTTATAGCTATTACTAAATAGATTGCTGACTCAAACCAGTGAGCTGACCAAAAAAAAATCTTTCACCCAAAATGTTTCTTGTAATCGCAGAAATTATGTGGAGCATTTTCTCTGAACGTAAACTGACCTCTCTGACCAAAGATATATTTGGCCAAACAAGAAAAGAATTGCGACTTCAACGATGTTTTAATTATATAGCCGGTATCGAATCTTTTGAAATAATTTATTACTTTTGTAAAATGTCGAAAAACAAAAATTTCAAGCTACATCAAAAGTAGGCCAAGGCGAAGACGAAAATCCATACAGATAGCGTTTCTTTTGAGGTCCTCTGAAAAATCCCAAAATAAGAGAACAAAACCATCGAAAATGGTGGGAAGGTCTACGATTGTTTGGTCCAATTAGGACGGAATGCCCCAAACACTTATATTTGTTCGAAATAATTTATTTGATGGAAAATACAGTGTAAAATATTACATCTGTTTTGTAATACGTATATGTCAACTAAACAAGGAAAGAACTCCTGGAAAATTGAATGAATTATTTAAAACTAGTCGATGTCGTTAGAGAATAATAATAATGAATACAGATATAAGTATCAGAAAGGAAGCTCGTAAGGACAAAAATAATATTAACTGTAAAACTATACATATATACTATCATGTTTACATCATACTTATATGTATACAAGAGAACGTGTGTTTGTATCTTTTAGACACTGTTAAAAAACTCAAAATCAAAAATGCTAACAAAAAAGCAACTAAATAAATAAAAACGTACTTGCAGGATAGGTACCCACTCGATAGCAATAATAAAAATGATGATCGTACTAAAACAAACATTTTTATCCCACCTCGGCCGTTCCAAAAATATATCTGAAATTTTGCCGACAAATGATACAAAATTGCTGATCAAGTTATCACCTAATTTTCGAGCATATATATATATTATACCTATATATATACATCTGGATAGCCTTCCCTATCTTACCCATAAGTGGAAAACGTGCTAGAGACAGACACAGTAAACATGATAACCTATCTCGCTCTAGAAGTTCATACCGAGCTTCTGAGCGCGCCCGGCGCGTGGCGCAAGTGCCCCATCGTCCGACTTTCAGCGCGTCTGACTATAGTTGATATCTGAATATTGGTGGTGGCGCGCGCCTAGCTGCATTTGAAATCTTACTTTTTCGAATATACGCGTTGAACGTGCACGGCGTGGCAACAAGAAGCCAATAGCTAATAAAATTACTGCTCTTCCGATACTTCATCTTCAAGTGCGATGACAAGGGTGTTATCATTATTGTGGGATAGCCGCACATTGCTACGTAGAGTGGGTCCAGTGTTTATAGAAATTTTCTTAACAAGAGGTTAAGATAGGAAAAAAATGAGAGGAATACTTCAGAATAAGGTTTGTAGATCATGATCACTATATTTGTTGATAAATTGTCACATTTGCGAATGCTGAAGATGATAGAATGGTTAATCTTCAATGATTATGAGGGCTGTCACTCCGTCCATAAGTTAAATTCTTATCTTTTACAGGGCATCCACCGGTATAATCCGTTCTCTGGACCGTGATGACCGTTCCTGTTTTTTTGTTCAAAACATGCGATACACGCATCACAGCCTTCTTTCCACTGCATGGATCTTCTTCAACGATTTTTGTGTTGTACTGTTTCACGTCCGCGGATATTTCTATCGAAGGTAAATATAGGTTTTTGATACTCGAAATATTTTTCAGCTGCGGCGCCACTCGTATGGATTAACGACTGAAGAAATGAAAATTTAGTTGTTTACCTTTTTCAACAGTTTCCACAACAGGTCGTGATGTCTCTTTTGTTGTATTTACCGTAATATGCGATATTCCAGAACTCTTGCCCTTTGAATTATTTGACAGAGACGTCATGTTCATCACTGGTAAACAGAACATTGTGATAGATTATTAGTGAATTGGATCGATCCAAAAATGTTCATTCACAATGTTACAACAAAAAAGATTAACAAAAAATAAACAAGGAAACCCTAACGTACAATAGTCTTCCACATTTGCTTCTGGTTCTTCATCTACGTCGCAGTAGGGGATCGTATCTGAAATTATATGACCAATTGATTACACACCAACAGGAATTGACAGATTTTAACCACAGTAGATTCTGGAATATAAATAAATACCTTCCCATTGTGGGGCGATTGTGGCGGCTGTAACAAAATAATGAGTCCCGTTTAAAGTTTGCTGGATGTGGAATTAGAGTTCTGTATGAGAAAGATGTTTTGTACCTTAGCTTGGTTGGATTTTTTGCCAGAGCAACCCACTGAAATGTAAATGTAGTTACATAGATTATCAAATACTTTGTGATCGAATAAATGAGCTCATACAGCTACATCCGCCACCTCCGCACCCACAGCTAGGACGATCATTCTGGCAACAGCACTTTCGGTGATCTCCTAAAGTAGCGTATCCGAAGTTCACAAGACTTTACATAATTCATATTATTCTGCAAGGTTTAAAAAGCATTGATTTACCAAAAGTCATTTCCTGACTGCCACACCCTGATCCATACATTTTTGATTGTTGTGTTTTTATATTTATATCAAAAATTGTAATACCAAATGCTGCCGAGAAAAAATACGATTTGGTTACTTTGTGTCGAGATTGGTTTTTGAAATTCAATTAATTTGGAATTTGGAAAAGCAAATTATTGTGCAGCAACTACACTGATGATTTTTGTTTATTTTGTTTCTATTTGGCATGGCTACCGTAGTTTCTGGTGTCATTCGTATTTCCAGAGCTGCTGAGATTGCCCTAATAGATGGGATCTACTAGAACTATTTTTATCTTTTGTTTGCTAATGCGTCACTGATACAAATTAGCTGTAATATAGTGCAAAGAAAATAGAAGAAATTTTACAAAATTCATGGGATTTATTTTCAAATGAAATGTCATTTTGGAAAACATTCTTTAACTTCAAATTTAACTTTGATTTTCACTTATCAGGAACATCCAGGCTCGTTTTCATCGAAATCAAGCCATCTCCGAGCAATGTCTACCCTGTGTCTTGTTCCATCCGACTTTTCATTGATCTCGCGATCTAGGTGCATAATTTGGCATCCGTTTGCAGCTCTAACATCACTAATGTGTCTCAATTTCCTTCCAAAAGCTAAACACTCATCAAACGTTACGTTGAACATTTTAGAGCCATCAACCATTTCTGAAAAATTGATCATACATCGTATATAGTTTTCCCGCATCCTGAGATATATTGTAATATTCCAAATTACCAAAAGTTTCTGCTCTGGTAGTCCTCTGCTTTTTTTTTGGTGTGCTCATGTAAATTCTAGGGTCATCTGTCGAATAGCAAAACCATGATTATTTGGAGCTGCAAAATTTTTTAGGAAAATTTGTTCGGTTAATTTACCGCTATTGTCCGCTCTTCCATAGGCACTACCCGCGAAATGATAGCCCTCCGCTATGCTATGAGGCCTGTTTCTCTCAGCTCTTCCTTCAACTGAAATAAAGCAGCTATGTAATTCTATATAATCTTGTGTAACTTAAGTTTGAAAGTGTCACCAACGAATTTTAGGAGTTGGCTACTCGTGATTCGTCATTGCATGAGTTACAAAATGACTAAAATTTTATTTAGAACAATTACATACGATACGAAAGTATGTCTGATTGATAATCTCCTGTAGAATCGTGCATGTGCTCTCCTTCCATGCATGAAAAATCCCCTGAAAGTTAGGAGATTATACAGTTGTATCTCAATTCAGTTGCAGATCTTCATCATTAGTGTCTTGGATTTACTTACGAATTGAACTTAGAGGCGTTCTATCATAGCAGGATGTATCTGTGTATGAAAATCATTACATTCAATTGCTTCCTTAAAATATTCCGTTTGATCTATGAACGAATTGCTACTTACTATTGAAGTCAGAATCTCGCATCGATCGATTTACTGAAATATAGAAGAGAATAATTCAACTAATGTTTTATGAAAAATTTTGTAATATTATTGCGACAGTCGATGAAGGAAATGAAAATTTAAAAAATTCAGTCTTCCAACTCACACTCAGAATTATCCATATATTCATAATCAACTTGCAGTGGCAACCTTCGGCGAAAAGCTGCTGGGGTTCGGGTGCTCGGTATGTGTTGTATGGGCGATAGGAGTCCTCCATAGCTGTTGGCTGCTGCACAATTATTACTCTCGCTGCCAGGTCAAAAGCATATTATAGTTCCTGCCAGAAACTGATGGCTACACATTTACTTGTTTTTGCAACTCACTCCAGGCATGGCTGATTGTGTTCTCTAATCGATGCATTTAATTCATCCACATCGCAGTTATCAGCTTCATCTTCCAAGGCTTCCTCTCGCATGAAAGAATCAGCAATCTATAATATCCATCATCCTTGATTAGAAACCCGTACAAAGAACCTAGTCTTCAACCACGTAATGTTCCTCATCTTTGTAATATCATAATTATTCTTCACTCACGCTACACCAGTCAATGGGTTGCCCATAGTTTGCAGCTGCATTATTTTCTGGCATACATTGCACCTGTATATTTTCTGGCTTTCCATGTTCTAGAGCCCATCTTGCTATATCCTCCCAATTAATGGAATAGTTCCCAACTGGTTCGTTTCCACATCTTTATTTAGGATAAATATCTTGGATACTTTAAGTTTTATGTCTACCAAACTTAGGACTGGTTGTATTTTCTAGATCTTTACATTAATTTATATGATGAACATTGCCAGAACAATTTTCACTTACGTTGACACTACATCAGGGAATGGCTTGAACATTGCATCGACACGTTACTTCATTTCAGGTGACAATTCCTTTGAATTTAGAATTTAGAATTTAGAATTTAGTCATGAGGGAATTTTGTATTTGCTTCCAGTCAGAATTTATTAAAAAGTAATTTCGAAAACCATTCAACTAAAGTGACAGATGACAAGTGAATCTCAATCAAATTACAATTCATGTTTGACAAACTTCTCAGCATCCAATCCTAGTGTTCAGAAATTATTCATAGAGATAAACTCTGCAATTTGAGTATTTGGAAGAATGTCATTATTAATTTGCCCTTGTTTCAGTGTTCATCCAGATCTGTAAGAATCTATCAGTTCCTGTCCAACATTTCAAACAGGATTTGAACTAAATTTTTCTTTTTATTATTTTAACTATGTATATTCTCTTTTATTGGTAACTTGGATCTAAAAATCCGCAAAAAAATCCATTTCTATGGATTGGTGTTCATCATATGGTTCTCCAAGTTTCATTTGTGTTCCAGGATTAGGAGGTTCTGTACAAGGGCCTACAAGTTTCATTGCAGGTGTTGAACGTTCCATATCTAGTGGATCTTTGTAAGCGATTTTGGAATCTTTGAAGAACTTCTTTTTTGTTGATGACTTGATGTTGGACATAGCACCATTCATACTCATATTCGCAGCAGTTATAGATTCACTAGGCTGACAATGAATGTTACAGGATCCTATGACTCCACGTTTCGGAATCGGATCTGTATCACATATTCCACGTCCATTACACATCTCGGAACCAAAAGGTCTAACAACAAGAAGATTGAAAGTCATGTCAGTCCGATTATCATCATGTAGATGAGCTCACTTATCCTCGATCATAGGGCACCCAGGATACCGCCATCGAATCATGGTGTTGCAATTTTGGCATTTCCAATTGTCATAGTTTCTAAACATAATTTTGTGGGACCATACCTGATATAAAATATACAGGAAAAATTGACTTCATCAATTGTTTAAAACAAAAGGTTTGTTTCAATAAATTATATCTTGAGTAATTTCATTATGTGTGAAAATTTTATTACCCGAGCACTTGTACAAAGTGAGATCCTAGATGCAGAAGGATGTTAACCATTTTTCATTCATCTGGTATAATATTCACAACTTGTATAAATATGTTCAATAATATTTCACTGTTATAAATTTTGTATTTTATGTTCAAAAAGAAAATGATACACTCTTATTGGTTTTGGGTTGTTTAGTGCAGCATGACTGCGGAGATGGTGGTGGTGAAGATTTCCTGGGTTCTCGCTTTCGTCTTTTCGCACAGCAGCAGTTTTCCTTATCACCACGTGGATTCTCTCTTCTCATCTGTGGGATTGTAACATAAAAAATTAAAAAATTGATCCATTTTGATCCAAACGTACATCTGCGCGTTTATTTCCATTGATTGTAAGGTGAAGCCAGTTACCGGCTGTGTGTAGCGAAGTTGATCGCATTCATCATCCTCCATAGGTAAGTCTGGACGCGAAGGTCTTTTTATTCGTCTACCAAGTGCGATTTCCCTGAGAACCCAAGCATCGGCACACGAAACATTTTTCCTTTGAAGTTTGTCGAATGTTCCCGGACACGTAGGCGGCTTAGGGGGACATGGTGGTTCCAATTCGGGACACACGCTCTGCACAGGATCTTGTTGTTCTGTGAATGGAAGAAATCGGAGAAATTGAGAGACAATTCACATTTGAGAACGTCTGTATCTTCAGATTTTGAAATCGATTTCCCGCGCATCCACCGACTGGCTGTATAGTTTCCTATTTTGTCATGAATATTGAACCCCTGTGAAGAATTAAGAAGGCCTTTTCCCGCTAGATGTAGATACCTCAGCCTCCCGATGGATTTCGAAACGCAATATCGTCTGATCGCTGCCTACGCCCGGTAAAGTTAAATATTTCCATCTTTAGAGAGGCTATAAACTCAACCTTTTTCAAATTCCTCTTCCAGAGCCACCGACGCTTCCTTGCCCACTTCTCGCTCAATTCTCATTTTCCTTCGTGGTAAATAATGTTGAATCGCCTCACTCAATCGCAACGCGACCTCGGACGGCGTTCCCACTATTTCCTCGGCTAAAGAATACCAGTTTATTTTATGACACAAATTCCTAATTTTTATTTTTTAAGAACAGTACCGTGAATGGATTTCTTTTTCTTCTTTTTACTCACTCGAATCGCTGCACTTGACGCTGACGTCATGTGGTCTTCTTGGCAGCGTGTTCGTCGCTCCCTTTTTCCCCTTTCCTAATCGTGGAATAGATGACCATTAAGGCAAAAATATACATCTAGAAATAGAACCTTTCCCCGCGTACCAGGAAGCTACAACACTATACGTGCATCTGAAGAATAAAAATATAAAATGCACGACCTATGATTACAACTAAAGCAATTAACATCATTCACCACTTCGGCCGTCCTTCGTTTTCTTCTCAATTATCGGGCTCATCGAGAGCACTGAAAGATCAATAGAAAGTTTTCAATTAATGACGGTGATGGTAGAAATAATTGCTTCTTCGTTACACAAAATCGTACAATATCGGTCCAAGAAATCGTCTGCCTCGTCGTCTTCGTCTTCCAGGCAATCTCGATTCATGAACTCATATTTACCGGTAAGAACGGTATGAGAATCGTCCCGTGTGACGTCTGGAAACAAAAATAATTCCATAATCGTTGACTTAAATATATTCTAGGATAGTAAAAGTTTTATTCCAACTCCAGCAGGCCTCTTCGTCCTCCATGTCGTCCTCGAATTTTCCGAAGTCATCCTCGAATGAAGAGAAATCTGAGAAAAAAAACGAAAATGCGTCATCGAGAGGTACTACATTTTCTTGCAAATTTCGAAAATATTCTATTCCTCAATTTCTCATGTATGCTTATTTGCTGATAACGTATGCAATAACGGCTGAATATCAATTCGAATTGAATTTAATTTGTGGCGCAGGATCGAGCTGGTTACACAAAACGGAATCATTTGCGAGGAGACGTGTTTCGCATCAGGACCCTGTACATATACGTCCATCGTGTATGTACACGTATATACACACATGTCAAGTTATTGCTCATTGATCCATCCCGCCAATTCATACGCTTGTAAACTTGATGAATATCACCGTGCTCAGAGACACGTGTCGGGCACGTGGGTGGCATTTCACTAAATTAGTCAAGTATAACCAGGCCCTTTGGTTTCCCACTTTTGGAACAAGCATCCCTTTGTTAACTTCAAAGAATTAAATTTGATTGTGAGGCTTTCAAGTCCCCTAAGCCAACATCAAACGATCACTACTGAACGACGTACGAATACGTAATATGTAGGTTTATTATACGATACATACGTCTCTATGATCAATCACGTTAAATCACCTAAACGACAAAGATTAATATCTACGTTTCATTCCCTGTTTTTTTTTTTTATCATCGTAATCTGAGCGTATCAATTACCTTTGGCGGGGCTGATTGTGTATGTATTATTTTTATCTTTACAGCATCCTCCACCACCTCGTAGACCTTCACCCGTGTAGTTCATTTTGTTAAAAATTTTAATTTCTTTATTTTAAATTTTGAAAATTTTGAATTTTTCTTCTGTTGTTAGAAATTTTGATTCAAATTTAGATATGTTACTTCGTCATGTTTATACGAATGATAATTTTTTTTCCTTGATGGGTGATGACCGAAATATTTGTCAAAATTTAAATGTTGCCAAAGACATGGTCGCGGAAGGCTGTTACGGCGCCATGATTGTAAATGGATTTTTAATTTTTTATTATTTACGAGTTTTTTTCGTCAAATTGGCCTTGAAAATTTCCTGCGATCTTCAAATGATTTTAATTCGAATTTTGAAACCTTTCGGTGGTTCGGTTCAGAGTAAAACATTGAGACCTCATTAATATTGGACGAGCTTTTTCAAACATTTTTTATAAATAGACCATCATGCACCCCGCGAGGGCGTAACTCGGGTTGTTCTCATTGTCAATTTCTAAGTTAATTTTCCTTACGACGATCGTTGGTTAAACATAGTTGTGAAATATACCTACGTAGGTATGTGTAAAAAATTTGATCACTGAAGATCAAATGAAAGCTTTTTTTGTTGCAGAATGGGAAGCAGAGAGCAAACTTCAAATCTGATGAGTTCCTGGTTCGTGCGAACGCTGTTTGTTCAACTACAAGTAGTAAAGAAACGGCATTTATTTCTGGAGCAGCTCTCAACTCTCTTCCATTGATAACGTGAGATGTTTTTGTCCCGCGCGTTTGGTACGAGGGATCCAAGGGTTGAGAAAATTCGAATTTATATCTAGGGATTATAGTATTTTAACCGTCATTAATCTTATGAATAATATAGCATTTATTTACTTTGCGGAAAGATATTAAGGAAGATAAAACGAGGTATCACAACAACTTTGTTGCAAAAGAACTAACAGACTTTTAGTACGTGTCTTCAGATTTGGTTGGTACATCTGAGCTTTGGAATGGCAAAAGGCAATAGACTTTATATTTTATTTGACGCAGATACACAATGCTTTGTGGTACACTTTGAGGAGGCTTTAAAATTGTTTTGTTAGAGGGTTCCGCAAAGGGAACTGAGGTGCAGGAGGAACTCTGGAGTATGAGTACGGGGAGGAGGTGGAGGAAGAGGATGAGTTACTTGTGTGAGGGGGTGTCGAGAGATCAAAGAGACGTGAGGATCAAAGAAATGGATATTTGCTACAAGTCGAGGTACAAGGTGGTCGTCGCGTGGTTGGTTGTACTCCGATACACAGCTACGTCCTTCCCCAGTTAGTAGGTAGGATACTGCAACGGATTTCCCGATTCTCCAGAATAATTACTGCGCGCGATCAACGAGTCCCGTGAGTCTCTACAAGTCCCCGAGATCCTCGGGATCTGAGTCCTGCGATAGCAGTGGCAAAAATAATTCTGATACAGAGTTCCGTCGGTTCAAGGATTTCGATCCGGAGTAACGAGAAATAAAAAAAGGAAAAAAAAAATCAGATATCGTTATCCCAATTCGCTCTACAAGTGTACACAATTTGTCAGAATGATTACTCTTATGTTCAAGTTTACATTATCGTGGAGCATTATTTGCGGGGGTCATTATATCAGACGCGCGCGGATTCCTCAGCATCCTCGTTTATTCCCTTATTCAAATCGTAACCGCCTCCAAATCAGCGCGATTGCCTCAATTTAATCCAGCAATCAACTAAAACGTTCATCCTTACTCCCCCTCATACGCCTTAAGCGATTCATGCTAAAATTTTAATGGACATTTTATTCAGTGTATTACATATTTAAAAAAAAAAAACATGTACAAAAAAATGATCTTTGTCCCATCGAGTAAATTTATTCGATTTTTTCCGATGCCACAAAGGACAAAAAATTTGGAACGCTGTTGCTCGATCACGATACACTCTCTAATGATCATTCTAAATTTTTCACTCCATATAAATTCCGTTATTATTTTATTTTTATTTTTCTATTATCAAATTTTCGGGTCATAAATCAATCATCCCTTCGATATTATGGAAATTTATGTTTTACTTAGAAAAAAACGATTCCGAAGCGAAGCGTAGATCACAATTATAGTGTCCTGGTTTTTGACACTGAATAGTGTTAAAATTTATTCTGAAAATAAAAAGAAATTTGATTGTAGATTTTTCACAGGGTTCCGCGACCGATTATGACGTTACTGTTAGAGGCCAGAGGGCAGGCGGCCTGTTGATTGGCCGTGCTTTGAACGTTAGTTGGCCTTACCGCCGCGAGGTAGCGTTGAAGGAGGACCTAACACTCGTGTGAAAAGTTTTCATGGCGACGGTGTGCTTTTGAGTAACGGCGACAAGTAAAGTGAAGTGTTTGGTGTGCAGTTTTAACCCTTGTGAGTTTATTACCGTGTTCAAAAATAAGTTATAATAGATATCCACAGTTATTACTGGGTAGTTAATAGGTCAGTTTCGCCAATGTTTAGTTGACAAGATAAAAAAGTGTGTGAGATGTTCCGAAGAGGTGGAGCTGTACTTGTAAAAAAGCAGCAGCAGCAGCAGCAGCAGCAGCGAAGCGTCAGAAAACCCTAAAATATATTACACCGTGTGCCTGCATCTTTGATAACCAGGTAAGTTATTTAAAATTAAATATTCACGTTATTCAACAAAAAATTCCCTGACAGAAAAATTTTCTACCAAAGTATCAAAGAACGAAAAAAAAAAAAACACCTATAACAATTCGCCAAGTCCTCCTCCACCTTCTCATCATTTTTCTTTTTCTTATACCCACCACCGCACAATACACAAGGGGAGAAGATTATTTTTCTCTCTCACATTCATAACCGTGGGCTCCAAAAATATACTAGAGCATAGTGTCCACAGCTACTAAAAGTCTAAGGCATAACACACACACACACACGATCATGAAAAAATTCACCTTGGTAAAACGAAAAGAACTCTCCTATAGTAATTATTAAAATATGAATAAAATCTTCTTTTTTTTATTCTCATACTTAAAACTTCGCCAGAAAACAACCGACGCTCGTTTAATTATCTGGTACCGCCAAAAATAAGGATAAAAAAACGGTCCGTTTTTTTTCGTTCATGACAACAACAAATTTTCCACCCCATTTTCTTTTAGTTTATGTACAAACTTTGTTTATTTGTTTTCATTCCACATCAACCACACCGTACCGTGATTTATTTTTTCACCTTTCCTTACCGGTGTTGCTAGTTATTAAAATATCCACCAGTTCGTTATTATTACATTCGTTTTAATTAGGGGAAAACGCACCGAACGAGAGAGACACGGAGAGAAAGAGAAAAGTAAAATCAAAAAATTAA
The DNA here is from genome assembly GCA_963932425.1 of Athalia cordata. Classification (NCBI taxonomy): domain Eukaryota; kingdom Metazoa; phylum Arthropoda; class Insecta; order Hymenoptera; family Athaliidae; genus Athalia; species Athalia cordata. The sequence goes on along the minus strand of OZ010626.1, from coordinate 26,975,635 downwards.
ATTAAAAACAAGAGAAATACGTACTGTTATTACTCGACTATAATCGTCTATGTGAAATAAATATTTCAACTCATGTGTTGCGAATCATCTTCCGATGGCGGTTACTTTATTTTATTTATTTATTAAATTTTTCTTTTATTTTTTCATTTTTATTTTACACATTTCTTTCCATATTTTATTCACCTGCGCGTGCCGAGATCACTTCTCTCTATTCGTTTTTCATTATCCTTTTTTTTTCCATATTTTAATTTTACTCTTTTAGAAAAAAATTATTTTCCCTTTTTTTGGTTTATTATTCACAAATGCATAGGAAGGCGAAATACGGCACCGATGCTTTCAATTTTTCAAGTACCTTACTACGTGTATATGTATACACAAGTATATATAAACGCACATGCATACATTTATATAAGGTGTAAACTTTGGACATATACGTGCAGCAGCTGGTATATACCTATGTACGTACATACGAACGAATAGTCATTGAATATACCTATATATTTTTTAACTTATTTTTTATTATCACCTTTTTTTTTTTTATTTCTACCACCACTACTATTACATACTACTATTATTATCCGATTCCTGGTATTCTATGTCGTATTTGTATAACGTTTTTTAAACCGACGACGACGATGACGACGACGAAACGTGATATCAACGCAGCGAGTAGTAGATACCAAAAAAGAAAATAAAAAACAAAAAAAATTGTATCAAAAAGAAAAAACTACATAACGTTGCTTTGCCGGTGATGTTCTGCTGATATACCCGTAATAATAATTTAGTGGTGACGGGTAACGTGAGTCACTATTTTGTTTTATTTTATTTTATTTTTATTCTTTTTTTCTCATTCAAAAAATCCCGTCTTTTTTTGTGCGAACACACGACGAATTTTTATCCTCCACACCGTGTCTCCCACGGTCAATTTGTCTTATCTATTTCTCTAGATTTGTGAAATGAAAATTTTGAGTAAGAACAAACTACGAGTATGTGGATATGGGTGAAACAAAATAATAAAAATAACAACGATAAATATTACCGAATAAACCGCGTGGTCGTTTAAATTCGCCGGGTTATTATTCTCGTCAAAGGAAACTGCGAAAGCCTTTGAACGAAATCAAACGAAATGAAAGAAAGAAAATGAAACTATTGGAAATGAAAAAAAAAAAAACAAAGCAAGGAATAATAGAAATAACAAACACAAAATATATCCACCACCGAAACGTAACTCCCTTCACCCTTGTTTCGCGTTCTCTCTCTCCCTGTTTCTTCTTCCTTTCTTTTTTTTTTTTACATCTCTCTCTTTACACTCGTTGATCGTCACAATGTGGGCAGTTGAGCGGATCATTTTCATTGCAACAAGTGCAGCAGCAGCAGCATCAGCATCGGCATCGATTCCTATTGTCCGTTTAACAGGTTAAAAAACCAATGGTGGTGGCTGCTGCTGCTGCTGCTGCTGCCGCTGCTCTTTTTCACAAAGAGAACACCGAACAATTAAATCTCAAAAAGATACATTTTTCATTTCGAATTTACGTTTTTTTACATAATCTCCGTTTTAGTTTTTATACTTCTATATCAATATAGGTATATATAAAGGGTCGACACTTTTCTAGGACTTTTTCGTTTCGTATGATTTTCATTTAAATTCTTTTATGTTCCGACATTCAAATTGGCTAACAATAAAATTCGGTAGAGGAGTTGCTACAGCAACTACTTCATATACTATATTTTTTTAAATTAAAAAGTAAAGATTAAAGAACATTTAAAAAAAAAGTTCGTTGAAGATTTAGTAGATCATCGAAATTTTCCTGAAGTAGTTTCTCTTTTCTCAACGATTTAAGTTAAAGTGGTACTTCTTATAGCTAAAGTTCTTTTCATTATTCAGTCAAGTTTTGCAACTACTAAATTTTTTTCTTTTCATTTTTCTCTTCTCTTTTTCCTTCCTTCTCGATTATCGTCATTATCAATTATAAAAAATATTATCTAAATTGATTAACAAAAAAATAAAATTAACGATAAAATAAATTAATTAATTAATTCAATTAAATCAGACCGTCTCCGACGGATCTCCGTATATAACAAACGTGAATGAATAAATATTAATTTTCGCGATATCTTTTATCGTACTCAAAGTATTTGGTCATTGCACCACCACCATCGTTATAGCCACCCTGTTGGCGATGTACGTGGAGAAAAGGTGGATGGGAAGGGGAAGCATAATTATTTCAGAAAATGTTAATAGGTGTCTACGTCTGCACTCTTGAGTTTCTTGGGCGATGAGAGGGATGGTGGGTATAGGCTCTGCGGGTACTGTGAAGGGGGGAGGGGCGGGGAGGGTGAGAGAGGCTGGAGGAAGTGAGACGAAAGATCAGAGTCGGGAGCGGTTGCTTTGATGTTTGCCGCTGCGCGACTCCTTCACGCCAATAAAGTAACGGTTAAAGTTCCCTTTAAGCCTTAATGCCATTATCCTTGCTGTATGCCTTTCTCTCGTTTTATTATATTCTTCTCTCTTTCTCTTTCTCTTGCGGTTTTTTCCTTATTTTTTTATTCGATTTTTTTGTTATTTTATTTTAATTTTTTTTTCCTTTTTGTTTTTTGTTTCGTTCCTCGCAAACACGGATTCGTGTTGATTATTTCAGCTAACGAGAATCAAAAGAAGAAAAAAAAAAAAAAAAACAATGACGTTGAAAAAAAAAGGTTTTTTGAACAAACCAGCTGTCGTTTCAGAATCGAAACGTATACCTTCTTTCTCTTCTTTCCTGATTTCTTTTTCTTTTCAAACGGTGTGAAAACATGTACCTATATTAATTTTTCTCACCGCGGTTGCCGCTACTACCTTTTTCCAGTAATAATTATATGTTGTTATTTATTTTATTTTACTTCTTTCATCTTTTTCTATTTCATTTTTGCCTTTTTTCATTTTTTTTGTTTTTTTCGTACGACTATACGCGACCTCTTGACTCGTAATTTAAAATGGACCCACCTAACCATACCGACCAGCGGGAAACAACCCGTGAACTCCACCAAGTGTTGGCCCCAATGATCCTTCTGGATTAAGAGAATACAAGTTTAAAAGAAAAAAAAACAAAACGAAACTGAAAGAAAAATAGGGAACAAATGAGAAAACGAAAGGAAAAAAAATTAAGGTCAAATAAAATTTGTATTACATAATTTATTGAATGTAAAAATAATAAAACAGAAATTTTGCACGAAAGTTAAATCAATGTGTTCGAAAATCGTTGTCATTGAATCCATTTTCCTTTCTTTTTTTTTTTTTTTTTTTTTTTTTTCTTTCCTTTAACGAAACTGCGACCATAGATTGTGCATGTATATAAGGGCAAAACAAAAAATACTATCATCGTCGTCGCACTTTATACTTTATGACTTATAGTTTACGATCAAATAAAATTTAAGGGAAGAGAGAACCTGTGATATTCATTGCTGTTCTTTTTTTTTTTTTTTTTTTTCTCTTATTTTGCTGCAGATGCATTTGTATGGTTCTAAATAATAACAATAAATTTTAGTTTCAAAGGATGCCGACAGGATTTAATTGCCTACTACCTTTGCTTTTGATGCTCTAACTGATACTTTCGCTGCATTTCTCCTCTCCCTATCCATTTTTCTATCATTCTCTCTCTCTCTCTCTCTCTTTCTTTCGCCTGTCTGCCCGCGTTTAGTACAGATGTTCATCTTTTTAATGTATCAGAACCGAAGTTTGTGCATATTTAAATATACGTGGTATAAAAGCAATGCTTTAATTAATTGGAAGACCGAAAAAAAAAATGATAAAATAATCAGCGATATGCCGATATACGTTTCGAATCTGTATCTATATAGGACCTGCGAACCGAAAGAGCGTAGTAAGTTCTGAATGAGAAAAAATTTTGCGTTTGTTAGTACGAATACCTAATTTATTATGTTTGAGGAAACTAAGTGAATTCTGCAGAATCTTGTCTATTACAGTATAGATAGTGGCCTTTGACATTTTCTGTTATATCGAGTTATTTATGTACATTATACATGCGCCTATATGTACCGTATGCCGTACGTACGTACCTATGAAGTTGCATCGAGTAAACTATATGAAATCGTGAGGGTAGCGAGGGCCAAATGGTAGAGAAAATGAAATTTAATTCTCCACTAGGTATACACACAAAGCAAACGCGAAAGCTCTTTAACTTGGCGGTGCAGCAACAGCAGCCACAGCGGAAGGAAGGAAGGAAGGAAGGAAGGAAGGAAGGAAGGAAGGGAAGGAGGTGGAAGGGAGGAAGCAAAGAAGGAAGGAAGGAAGGAAGGAAGCAAGGAAGCAAGGTACGAAGGTTATACTCAGCATATAAGGGAATGTTAGGGAAGGAAAGAAGGAGCAGTAGCAGTAGGAGAAAGAGAACTAGGGGTAGGAGTTAGGGGAGAGGAGAGAGGAGAGAGGAGGATGGAGGACGGCGGTGTGGTCCATGGAAACTGGAAACTGGAAAGTGGAAACTGGAAAGTGGAAAGTCTAGGGAACGTGCGGAAGCAAGGAAGGAGCTTATATAAAGTTAACCGTTGCCAAAGTCTTTGATATAGAAATCAAAGGATGGGCTTTCGCCACACGAAGGTAGGTAGGTATAAGGCAGGCGGCTGCTGGCTGCTGGCTGCTACTGCATAACCACGTGGTATCAAACGTAAAGCATATCTCTACAACCATCTTTCTCTACATCATTCTAGACCCTCATAACACGTCACTACCTCAATATGGACAACATCTTTTCATCCTTATTCTTATCCTACTTCAGCTCTCTTGATCCTCTTTTACACCCACGGGTACGTTTCGCAAGGACAAATCGCTATACTGAATCAGCTATATGTAACATGAATAAGAAAAAGAGACGGAAATATTCACCACGTGAGTTCAATCATATCCTATATATGTTATTTGACATTTTTTAAACTCTACAATATTATGGCGTAAACGCACGAACTCCATTGATTCCGGGCGTTGAACTCTCTGATACAGAATTGCAGGTTTGCAAATTTTGCTTAATAATTTATCATTGAAAAAAAAATGTGTGTATGTATTCGGATAAATATCTTCGACAATGGGGTACCCCGTACTCAGTCCTGACATGGGGTGAAAAAACATTCATTTTTTTTTTATTGTTCTTTATCTTCTAATTCTTTCCACTTGCCTATTTCGCCGCTCGTCCTCGTGTATTATATTATTATTATGATTTTTATTATTTTTGTTATCAAGCCATACAAATGTAAGGTAAACGGTTCAAAGGGAAAAAAATTAAATGAAGAAATAAAATTTAAAAATAATAATAATAATAATAACAATAAAAAAACAAAACAAAAAATAGAAAGGAAAAGTAAACAAGGAAAGTGCAGTGTGCACTGTATGTGCAGTGCACCATCGTCATCGTCGTCTCGTATAGTATAACGCGAAACAAAAGCATTCTTAATTCTCAAAGGTTCGACTCAAGTAGCGTATAACTACCTACATGTAAACGTCATTTACGTTGTATGTGTAACCATAGACATTACCCACATATATAAACGTTTACATATACGTATATATATCTCTCTTTTTTACTATGTGTAATACCATAATATGTGTGAATATGTCCCATTGCCGCGTCGATCCACCTGCACATTGCAATGTTTTTGCTTTTCATGGTATGTAAGGTAGGAAACACTATATAACTCTCCAGTTTTTAAATCTTGATATAGGAATATTAATAATTATTCCGTATAGGATTCTTTTTGCGGATTGCAACGGCGTAAACCTTGTTCCATGCATTATACGTTATATACTGGGATAACCTGTGTTTGTTTCATGTGTATAAAGGTAGAAGGCAGACGATATCGACTCCATGACAAACTCAATCGCGGGTGTATCGGCTGTGGCAAAGGGTGAGGGTGACGGTTATGGCGATGGCGATGGCGATGGTGGGGGATGAACGTTTGATGCATTGTGTGCCCACTGCATACAATAATTGTCTCTATTGTTCACGAGTGTTCCGACTATTGCTTTGATTCGTATTGTGCCTGAATTATCAACGGGCGGGTTCAAAGTGCCCCCTTGGGCTGTGCGTCGTTTTCGCGAGCACAACCAAACCACCGCCGCCACCATCACCACCGTATCATCGTGATCGTCGCATCATCCACCAATACCTTTATCCAACCCGGCATGAGGCTAAGTGCTCGCAAAGGCTAAGTGCTCTTTGCGATTCTGCCCCTTGAATGAATGGTTACTCCTCTCTCTCCCTCTCTCTCTCTTCCTCTCCCTGTACGTGCGTACGTATGCACATCGCTTTCTCTCTTTTCTTTCTCTCCGAATCCGCATCAAACCTTTTCTAATCCGCTTTCCCCCCAATGATACCAATGAATCTTTTATGTTCAAATTCGTTCATTTTGTTGATTTACTTCGTTCGTTTTTCTTTTTTTTTTTCTTTTTTTGTCTGTTACTACTCTCTTTCTCTCTCTCTCTCTCTCTCTCACTTTCCTTCAACTGTCTAACGTGTATCTTTGTTTTGCCATTTTTTTTAACTTTCTTTATCTTTTCCTAAAAATATGAAAAGATTTATTGCCACTCATCCCCCGTGCAGTACTTTATATGATACTGCACGCATGTAATCGTACATGCGGGAAACGCATGTGATGTTGAACGTAAAACTTCTTTCAACCCCCTGCAAGGATATATAATGCTGCTCTAATACCGCATAGAATATATTTATGCTGAAATAAGAAGCGGATCAAATGTTCGAGGTATTATAGAATATTCAATTGTGAGTGCAAAAATTGAAGAGAGATTTTCTTATGATCTCTGATTTTGGTTTTTACTATTTTACTATTTCGATTCCTGCAGAATATTAGGCAGACACACAGAGTGTTGAGTTTTTTTTGAATTCCGTCAATTTAGACGAAGAGAATTTTGACAAACCGGATCATCAGGACCGCGCATCTGCAGTTTCTAAGTTTTAACGAACGCGGTGCGATTTTTTCGTACATATAATACCCATATACACGAGTATATAAGGTATATATCTAATAACCTATATATATTACACAGAATTTTTAAGCCTCCGGCAATCCAGTATAATAGAGATCGGACTCTTCTAAATTCAGCGTGAATTACTAAATTTGACGCGCATCGACGCGCGGCGACACGGTTCGTATTCGTCGCGCCCGAGAGAAGAGCTGAACTCGGAACTCCTTTTTCACCTTTCTTTTTTCTTTTGTTTTCTTTCTCTTTTCTTTCTTCCTCTTCTTATAATTTTTGTTTTCCGTTTTCTCTTTTATAAAGGTATGTATACCGCACCCCGGTGTAGAGCGCACTTATGGTATACGAAATTTACTACGTTTTTGCAGTTTATTCTGCCCTCCTTTTTTTTTTTGTTTTTTCTTTTTCTTCTCTTTTTCACCTTTTTCGCTCTCTCATTGTACAAATAATTTACCGTTATTAAAAATAAAGGTTCTCAAGACTTTATGAATTAAATTTTCAAACTTTCGATCAATTCTCAAGAGTTTTGTGATCATGAAAATCGATTGCAGAGGATGCAAAAAAAAAAATTGCGGATGATTTCTTTTGAATATTTATATATTTCGTTTCTTTTTTTTCATTTTCTCTTTTTTCGGGGGTAATATTCGAATCTAAGTGTATACGATCTGCACTCATGTGCACTGTTCTTGCTGCGCTGCAGCCGGCTGAGTTGCCTGCATTCCGGCGCAATCACGTGCCCAATGGCGCCTGAATATGGGCAACCCAAGCGACACCCCCCCAGTTTTCACCTCGCCGTTGGGTGACGTGCAGTAACAAGGAAATTAGCCAATGAACAAACGTGACTTTTCAAAATGTTGATTATAATAACGTGTCAGACGTATAAGTATGAATATGAACCGCGAACAAGCGACACGCAACCAGAGAAATTATCATTCTATTTTTTCACTTTTAATTTTATCGTCTCGTCGTCATTTATGTGCGGTTTTATTTCACGTTGGACTAGAAGGATTCCAGTTCGAGGTCCGAAAAAAAATTAGAAAATAGAAAAAGAGAGGGAGAGGGAGAAATACATAACACGTATCGCTGTCTCGAACGAGAATTAGGGTGCGCAAAATTGTGCAACACGCTTTTGCTCTTAACTTCGTTGAAATATTTATCAGCTGTTGTTGCAATTTTCATGTGGTATGGGAGGTGGAATGACGAATTATTTATCGCTGTGGAAACCGGAAGAATTGAGATGTCTCGATTTATATGGTATCTTATGTATTTAACGCGGTGATTAAAAAGTTGGAAAATCAGAGCGGGAAGTTCTCTGGAGGTCCATATAAGTGAAGCGTGTTTCAAAAGGATCACTGAGATCGTCCGTCGTGTCGTGTCTTTCTATATACCTATACTTCTTCGTTGCAGAGACGTTTGTGTACAGAAGTGTAAAAGATAAAGGCGTCATCCGAATGTTGTTCGTCTCTTTCTTTCCTTCTCTCTTTTACTACCGTTTGTTCATTCGTTCTTTCGTTCTTTCACCCTCTAAAGACTAAAGCAAAGTAGAGGGCAGTCAGCGTCAAAGATGCCGCGTTAGCGTGTCGCATTTTTTTCTATCCTCTGATCTTTATTCACCGACCCGAAGATCCACTCTTTGTTCCGATCCGTACCGCGTCTCCTCCTCATCCTCCCTTTGCTCCTGCTGCTGCTCCTGCTGGTGGTTGTGCTGATCTTCGTTCACTCACGCGGTCACCGATCAAACAATCCACTATACCTCATCTCTCTTTTACCAAATTTCAATATATGTATATACCATGTACTACTGATTTTAACGTTCGGCAAACACTCTCTGCTGCTTTTCTGTACCCGCCATCGATTCCCGTCGTTTTCATCCTCTTTTTTTCTTCTCCTCCTCAATTCTTTTATTTTTCGTTCTCCAGTCTTTCCACACACCACCACCGAACCATCGCCGGTCTGTTTTTTGGGAGTCGGAAGATTGGAGTGAATTTATCATACGATTTTGATAGCGGGGTTAAAAATGGTGGTTGGTGTCGGTGTCGATGTTGGTTTTATGTATACGGAATGCAGTAGGTGCAGCAACAGTACCGACAGCATAAGGCAAAAGGGAGCGGCAAAAGATGAAAGAAGAACTAAAATATAGGAAACAGCAGCAGCGACTATATAGCGCGTGCAGCAATACAAACGAACGAACGAACGAACGAACGACTGACCACCTCATCGTCAGCTGTCGCGCACGACGGTATAACATCCTCGACATTTGTGTGCTATGAGCCCCATTGTCGTTTTCGACCCTTCCTCACTTCGTCGTACTTATGGTGTGCATTGGTAAAGCGGCGCGGCGCGGCGCTTCCAAGTCTGGCCAGTTTCGTCTCGTATGTACTTGTACGTAGGTATATAGGTACATAGGTATATATTATTATCCATTCTTTTCTCTGCCATTCACTTCAGACTCGCTTCTGCTGCTGCCGCTGCTGCTGCTGAACTGCAACAGACACATACGCAGATATTTTAAACCATATATTTGCACATCTTTAGTTATACTATACGTATATAACGTACAACCCTCGTTCACTATTTAACCATGAAGGCGATTATATTACCCTAGGGATTTTACGGAGTCTGGATTCCGACAGAAGAAGAAAAGGAGAAAAATATCTATACATATCCATACATACGTCCTCGTCGCGGCGTCAATCCATATAATTCTTACTTATATTGTACGTACGTACAGGGTGAGGTTTTTCTCAAGTGTTAAAAATCGATGACTAATATCGGAAACCGTTGAGAAAAATGTTTTTTAAATGCAGATTCCATGATTCGCGATGGTAAAAATCATGGTATCCTAATGTATTCGGATCATGAGTAATTACTTTTAAGAACAAAAAAAAATGTGCACGAATAACTGAAAACACAATGATTTCCAAGCATAATTTACTGCGGAATAGATTTTTTTGTTTTTTTCTTTTTCGTTATAATTATACGAAGGGGTTGTTGTGCGCGGTAGAAAAGGAGGAAATAAGGAGTCGAGGAAAGAGAAGAGAAGAGATGAGAAGGAAAGGAAAGGAGAGTAGGATATCAAAAATGGCGTCCGTTTACGGGGCACCAGACCTGACGTATTTAATTACAATAAAGTCGAAGGAAAACTGGTTTGGCGCGATACGATACAGACTTATAATGCCGGCTTATCAAGATCTTCGGATGGCAGCAGGCGGCGGGACCATCAAAGAGTCCTTTGAAGTTCAGTTGGTGTCCTCGCTCGCTTGCCCCCTGTCCCTCATGCCTCCTCTCACCCCCTTGCCCCTTTTACTACCTCACCCCGTAGAAGTTCCCTTTGCTCTTCACCTCTTCACCTCTTTGCCTCTCTTTTAGTCTCCTTTCTTCCTTTCTTCCTTTCTTTCTTTCTTTCTTTCTTTCTTTCTTTCTTTCTTTCTTTCCTCTTCGCTTCTTTTCTTTTTACTCCCTTCAACCGTCACCATTCACTCATTGTCAGTAACTCGCTCGCGCTCGCGCACTCGTGTAAAATCGTTCAAGCAAAGAGCAACGCGTATTTTATTATGCATGCACACCTACGTATATGCATGTACCTAGATGTGCATTCACGGAGCTCTATCGTAATCTTTTGTCTATTACGTATTTTCTATCGAATCGTTGGATTATTGATATTAAATTTTTTTTATCTTCTCGCCAGGTTATGGGGTTAGAAAGAACTATCGATTGCGATTGCGGAATCAATTCATCGGATCGTTACAATACATATTATATTAATTTAAATTTCACGATACAATTATGTACAAACGTTTATTTTCGATAAAACCTCCAACTTGTGGGGAACTCTGTTTGATAAACAACGCTATTAAAGTATTAACATATAATTTCTTGTGATGGAAAATTATATAGGCAAGTTAGCAAAGTTGTGCGATGTTTATTATAGGCAGGGTATTAAATTGACGCTTCTACACGTGTGGGTGATAAATGTATATTATATACGTATACACATATGTGTCTATTCACGTATATATGTACCACGTATATATACAATATTTGTGAGATCGCGTGCGGCGGTAAGATCAAAGAGAAATCCCCTTTCTCTGTCACTTATCTCATTCGCTCACTTGCTCAGTTTCTATGTACTATATATATGTATATATACTTAAACGGACACACGTCCTCAATCTTTATGTATTATTTATATATACATTATTTTTTTTTCCCCCCCCCTATATACACGCAATGTACGTACACTCAAAAATTCACACTCACACCGCACTGCGAGCACACACTCTCGCACACACTTCAAAGATTTGCGCGCGTTTTTTTTTTCTATGAGAACTCAATAACAGCTGAATTAGTGAATGAATGACTAACTGACGTTCTTTTTTTTTGTTCCTTTTATTCAAAAATTTTTATTTTTTATTTTTATTTTTTTATTTTATCATATATTACTTCATCTTTTTATGCTCGAGTGACTATATCGAACGTTGGAATATTTCATCACCGAGAAGAAATTACTATTTCAGAGACCAGAGAGGACGTATCCCACAAAAAAATAGAAAGGAATACAATTCAAGTGCTCCGATAGTTTTTTTTTATTTTTTCATTTATTAATTCTAATATTCACAATAGTGTAAAAATAAGTTTGACAGAACTATTAAAACCAAAGACAGAGCAAAAAAAAAAAGCTAGTCAAGCATAGAACATCCGAAACAACCAGGTGCATTCACGACGGGTTCTAGATATAGTTGAGATAATTTCTTCGAATTAAAGAGATTCCCAATTCTCATTCGCTTCCGTCGCAGTCGTAGTACCTGTCCGGGACAGCCAATCTGGGAATTCTATAGAATAGCAAAGGCTCATGCATGAAAGAGCGCCTGTAAAACAAAGGAGTTTTATTTTATTTTATTCTAATTTCTTCGTTTTTTCGATTTTTTTTTTTCTCTATTTTCTTTTTCTCTGTGGGACCAATTATCCACCGTTTGGTAACGCGTCTGATGCACTACTGCCATCACATATAGGTACGTTTACAAAGCGATTGATATGCTGACGGATTTTTTTTTTCTGTTTCGTTTTTCTATCCTTCGAATCAAAAACCTCTTGGAAATTTCAAAGACGAATAAAAAAAGAACAAAAAAAAAAAAAAACATGAGAGAAGAAATAATTATAATTAATATGTATATAAATCGTATAGCAATAATGATTATTTTTTGTCCTTTTTTTGTTCTTCCTAAAAATTATTATTTTTTATTATTATCATCATCATCGGTCGTCGTTGTCTGAGGGGCAAAAAGATTAAGACACGCGATCGGTAATTTAAAATCCGCTAAATTACCATGATATTTGAAAATCGTATACGACACGCGATTTTGTATGACTTTAAGGTATACATACTTGTATAATATACTACAATATTGCATATACACTGTACGCGGTTATTATCGATTATTAAAATTAATCGCAACGAATTACGTCCGTTAAAAGTAATTTGTAATAAAGTTATGAAGGAGGAAAGAAGAAACGAGCAAGGGGGGGGAAAAAAACGAAGAACAAAAAAGAGAAGAAATTACTATATGGGAAACTTTATTCACCTGTATTATACAGCTATTAACATACCATGTGAAATAAACAGAATACCATAGGGAAGGAATAAAAAACGTATTTACGGTTAAATTCCTAACCGTAGGACTTGTACGTTATACGGATTTTCGATCATTTTTGAACCGATATCCTGGATTACATCAAAATCGTTTTGAAAAATTTGATTTGCAAAAATATGAATTCACCTACGTAGATAAAAATTTCTTACGGTATTCAACAAAGTTAGAATAACCCTATATATTATTACGTGATATTTGAGTAGGTTATAGGAAACAAAAAAAAATACAACTTATGTTTAGATCCTCGTAAGTAAATTCGTAGGAATCGGCCATTGCCTTCGAATTTAAAGAGCTATCCTAAGAATTTGCCCGTATACCTGCGGAGCCCGTCTTCCTTCTCCCTATTTTTCCTCTCTCCCACATTTCACATACTTCTTTCCTCTCCTCTTTCTCGGGGATTTTATTTTTTTTATTTTTCATTTGCTTTTCGTTTCTTCTTCCTTTTTCTTTTTTGGCTCCCCTCTCGACCTATACGAACACGGATGATCCTACTCGCCTCGCTTCGAGTGCGTATTATTATACACATACACCGCGAGGGGAGACGAGAAAAAGATAGGTAAGCAAAAAAAAAACGAGATGGAAAAAGGGAAAGGAAGGGATGAAAAGAGTGAGAGAAAGAAAGAGAGGGAGGAACACTTGGGCACACCGTCGTCGCATGGTCATTGTAGACTCCTTGGGTTCAGTTTCACGGCACACGTTGAGAAAGAAACACCGCTCGTAAACGTATACATGAAGTTCGACGCGAATAAGTTTTTTTTGCTTTATTTATAAATTATAGTATTAATTTTCAAATTTTTTTTTATACTATACCTACTTGAATTTCGCGTACGATTGTTTTTTTTAATTATACGTGTGTTAAGTGAATATGATGATTATGATAATAATAAACTATCAACATATATAAAATAAAAGAATAATAAAATAGAAAAAGGATATATAATTTATAATAAAATATAATATACATATATATATTCTATGTGTATAGTGTGAGAAATTACTTTGGCAGTCATATATTAATTGAATAATATATTGATGTTATTTATTGTTGTTGCAAAGTGCAGTCGATTGTTTTTAATGTATATAAACGTGTGTGACAAGTGATTTTTATCATTTATTTAGTTATTTATTGCTTTTTTTTTTTTTAATGGTACAATATGAAACGGAGATACGTCCGAACAGTGAGGATTGAGGAGAGTTCAATGCCTGTTGAAAAACATAATTCGCGTTGAATTCGTCGTGTATTAAACGTCGAACGAATTTAATTCGTGTAGAAAAAATTTATTAAATTTTTTCAATCGCGGAATCGTTAGTTTGAATTCTATCAAATTATATACCCGTGCAACGAACAACATAATTCATATACCTATCAAATAAATGGTTTGGTATTTAAAAACAAATAATAATAACAATAAAGTTGAGATGTATATTTTTAACTGTATCATAGTGAATTAATATAAAAGTTAACGTTTTGTTCCTGAAAATCCTGCCTGAAGTTTTTTTACATACGACTATAAAATAAATAAATCGATCAATTTATTTTTTCGTGCAGCGACTCTCTTTTTTAAGGGATAAAATTAATGTTAAAGAAAACCTAAAAACAAAAACTACCATCATCGCCTTGGAGGCATATAAATTAACCACATGGTGATTATAAACGCAACTATATCGTCAATGGATTTCACCAAAGATAAGGTACTACACCGTGCCTCAAGGTTTAGTGTATAAGGTTTCATTCAAAGCTTTTTTTTTCTTTTTCTTACCCCTTTCATGTCCCACTCCGTATGAGTCGATTTGAAAAAAAAAGTGGAACGAAAAAAAAGAAACGTGTTCTTTTTTTCTATTCTACCCTAAGGGTTCAAAAAGATCCCCGTGATTCTGCTGTACTTTTTTTGTTTTTTTTTCTCCTGTTCACATAAGAGTTTATATAGTTTAAAAATGTATAATATCTCGGCGGGACTTTTGAACTTGGGTTTTTTCAGATCGCTTTCATATATAGGATTATTTGTAAAAAATCGAAACTATACCGGCGGCATGTCGACCTCTTTATGTACTTTATCTTCTTCGTTTCCTTTCCTTCTTTTTTTTTTATCGTTTCGAACGCGGCTCAACACGAAATCGTCAAAAGATAGCCCGGTATGATTAGGAACCACATGCAATATACTCAAAGTACACACACACAATGGGCGTACATGTATAGATAAAAATTGGAAAAAAAAAAGAAAGAAAAAGAATATGCAAGTAATTGTTTGACTTTACTTCTGTGCTCAGTGATGAGATGCTGATTCTTTAAGTATTGTACATACATACTTGGATTATACAAAAGAGTGACAAGCCAGCTATAGCTATATAACCTCCACCTTAACGTCGCGACGTCGTCGTCGCCGTCCCCGTCAAGTTTCCCCTTATACACTCTCCTATACTGCCGGGTATGAGAGAATGTAAGTTATAGTGCAGTTGTCAGTGCGCGAGGTCAATGAGAGGAGAGAAGTTAACTTCCGGTGGTACCGCAAAGAAGTATTAATCGCATTATTACAATCTGCGTTGTCGCAGCGAAAAATTAACCGCGTCGTGCTTTTTTCTTTTCTTATATATTATCTTTTTTTCTTGTAGGATCTAGTTAATTTTCACAGCTTGCAAATACTTCGACACGATTCCACATATACTTACAGCGTTATTATTGTTGTTATTATTGTCATCATCATCAAGGATTTTTGTTTCCTTTGTTTTTTTTTGTTTGTTTTTTTTTTGTGTTATTTACATACCTTTACAAAAGATAGAATTTTGCCGCCGACATATGAGTTACATTTATCATAAACCTGTTTGAGAATTTATATTCCATGCGTACACATGTATTATATAACATTTACATACTGTACGTACCTATATACGTGATGAATGAAAAAAGAAAAAATTCGGTTAACGCACAGTTAGGTATCATTTTTCTCTTATCGACTATACGGAATGATTGTCTATTTTGGATCACAGGTATTTGTACAGATGTTATTGCAAATATCAGTGACAAGTGATGTGCACCCCGTGTAGCGCCTGATTACCCGCAACCCACGTGACAGTCGCTGATTTTCACGTGCGTTCATTCGGAACGGGAGTATTTTTATTTTTTTTATTTTGAAATTTTTTCGGTGCATCGCGTGAAAAATTGAGAAAGATTTTACCGGTGAAAAAAAAAAAAAAATTGAAAGAAGATGATTATAGTTATAAGATGGGGGGGAGAAAAAATTAGTAAGGGTCAGAACATGGTCGAGTTGGCGTGGAATGCACCGTACATATGTGTGCATTATACAGACCTGAAAGAAACGGTCTTGTGCAAACCTTTCAAAAGAAAATTTCTAACGATCTAACGATACGCACCGCCGAGGTCGTCGTCGTCGTCGTCCCGCTGCGTTGCTGCTGCTGCTGCTGCTGCTCTTCAGATTGACGACGACGACGACGACGAACTGTCTGCGTTGAAAATACGTGTAAACTTATACACATGTACAATAATTATTGAACATAGGTAATATGTATACAGATACGGCTAAATCATTCGAATGAATGATGGGATATTTCTAATCCGATCGAATCGATTTTTGAGAAAAATATGAGTACGGCTGCAGGTTTTTCTTGCTTTTCGTTTTTCTATTCCACACCAGGCTCGAGTAATTCAGCGTGCAAAGTTATAATTTGTATCGATTCGTGCGGATCTCGGCTTCAATGACGATGACGACGATGATGATATTTTCCCTGTAAGACACCCGGTACGCAGGTCGACAGGCGCGCAGGGCAAGCGAGCAGACAACCCGAGACGGACAGACGCTCGTTCAAAAGAAAGACCGCGCCTCTCAGATTAAAAAAAGAAGAGAAAAGAAAAAAGAAAAAAATGAAAATAAAATAAGAGAAAAGAATACTGGGAAGAAAAAAAAAAATTTCAAAATAAGCCACAATACTCCATGCTCTCTTATTCTTCTTCTTCTTCTCCTCGAAGAATCTCCTTCTTCCGGAGATCAGCCCTAAAGCACGGTACACATGGCAGTTTTGTAGGAGGGACGAACCCGATAATTTTCTATACTCCCAAGGATTACATCCGGGTGATTGGTTATTCCTCGGGGACATCGGGAGCTAATCCCAAAAAAACTATTTTCTTTCTCTCTCCGTTCGTCTTTCTTTTTTCTCTTTTCTCTTTTCTCTTCGTCGAAATATGAGGAAAAAAATGAAAAATTCGAAGAAAAAGAGAAACAAAAACAAAAAAAAAAATACGTGTACGATATGAAATTAGATGAGAGAGAAAAATAGGAAAACTAAATTTACTTCTTTATTCTTAATCTCGTGATGTTGGCATTTCAGTTTCCGTGCAGCATACTACTCCTGTTGGTGGGTGTAACCTAGTCGTTGTCCTAGTCCCTTTTGCAAGTTTGTACATATGTATAAGTATATGTAATGCTGTATTATCCACCACTCTTGGGTGTAAGGTATGCAGGGTATACATACAGTATATATACCTACACTCTTCTTGCTATTCTTGCTACTTCTTCTCTTGGTTGGTAAAAGAGATTTTGCCGACACTGCGGCGAGAGGGTTAGTTGAATGGAAGCTGTGTATGCGCTTCTCGTTTGAGAAGGTTGGGACCCGACAGGGACGGCTCAAAAGAAAATTGCCCCCTAAATCTACCGATTTCAATAACTATTCAAATTCTCCTATCGTATCCATTCGCTCGTTCCCCCTGTAACAATAGGACGTCATTAATATTCTACAAAATTGCGCGTCTCGACGCACTCTTACTTCATTCGAACCTCCGCGAAAAACGAGGGCACGTTTTCCAAAGCTCAGAATTTTACCGAGAAAATTATCAGGAAATTCCCGAACAATTCCGGATAATTAAATCTTGGTGATTCAGTCTACTATTAGGGGTTGGAAACAAAAAAAAAGAATTGGCCATAACCTTCGCTTACGAAAACAATATTTCGCGCGGCGTCGTAGGTGCCGGTGGCGGCCCTGCAACGTTGCAACGGACGAGACTACGGACGGCGTTATGAAGATATAACTAACGAACAAAGATGAAGAATACGTAAAAGAGGTGGTGGAGGAGGAGGAAAAAGAGAGGCCGATGATGACGACGAGGTGAGGGCAGGGCGGGGGGGAAGGGACGAGTGAAGTGGAGGAAGAAAGTGCCGAAGAACTGAAGACGTGTAATTACACGGTGCGCCCTGCATCATCTACGTTTTGTTGTCTGTCTTCTTCAAGCGTGTGTCCGGTGTCTATCTTCATGCTACATACAAAGTACCCTATATAGGTACACACGAAGG
Source organism: Athalia cordata (assembly GCA_963932425.1). Taxonomy (NCBI): domain Eukaryota; kingdom Metazoa; phylum Arthropoda; class Insecta; order Hymenoptera; family Athaliidae; genus Athalia; species Athalia cordata. The sequence goes on along the minus strand of OZ010626.1, from coordinate 26,957,702 downwards.
GAAAAGGTGTTCGAATTTAAAAAACCTACCCGAAAAAGTATGGGGAAAAAAAAATTGGACAATTTTTTTTTTTTTTTTTTTTTTTGTGTAAATCACTAAAGTTCTTCTATAATACGTTACAACGCCAATCGCGACAGAACAGTTTATTTTCTTCGGCTTCTTCTCTTCTTACCTGACCTAGGGTTTCTTCGATCCCTACCCTTCTTTCTTCCGAAGTATTACTGTTTGGATTTTTCTTGGAAAACCGCACAAACCACCCTTAACCTCATCTCTTTTTCGTTTTTCTCCTTCCTTATATACTAAGCCCTCGTTAACTTTTACAGTATACTACTTCGTGTGTATAAATGCATACGGGGGTTTCATTTTTATGGGGTGTTTTTAATTTTTTTTTTTTTCTCTCTCTCGATCTTTTTTCTAAACTCGAAATGTTATTTTTAAATTCCCTCATTTTTCTACGTACGCTACGATAATCATCAACGAATCCAAAATATTTATTATACTTTGAATTTTGGTTTATAATCTTCGTTGTTTTACCGTGATTATTATCAATCGTTTTTTTCTTTTTTTTTCTATTAAGAGTCGTGAAAAGGAAAGCATTAAATCTAATGCGCATCATCACACCTGTCCGTTGATTATTTTATAAGGTATTCCAAGTTCAACCGATCCACAAGGACATGAAAAAACTGAGCCCTTGTTTGTTTGCATGCTTGAATTTTTTTTTCTACTCATTTTTGAATTCGATTATTTTGGATTTCTTTGGCATGCTCTGGATATATTCTCGTTTCAAGATCAGTTCGTTTAAGGATTTTTAATTTTTCATATACTTATTATCTATTTTTGAATCGATAGGTGAGATAATAAACGAGATAAATCGATTTGTGCATCCGAAGTTCTGTTTTATATGACGTTCTATTTATAGAAAATCAATATCGTGGTAAAATTTAAGATACGAATAGAAATAGCAATAGCACATAGGCGATGACCTTGGCACGATTTTCGAAGAAACTAGATCTCTAATCTCTGAATCCGAGCTGAGTCTGCATGCTGAGACGATCGTTTGCTATACTAAATAACAATTTATTTCTCAAATTTCATTGTTCACGAGTTATTTTATTCATCGAGCCAAATATGTACCGGCATACGTTATTAAAGGTTCTTTTCGTACACCCGTTGGATTCTGGCGTCGCCGGTTGAGGGGAAAGGGCTCCAACTTGAACGGCACGGCTTGCCCGCGTCCAGGCGTTCCGAAAACCTGTAATTACGGACCCGGCGTACATCAAGCGGTGCCGCCAGCCGACGTCGAAGCCTCTGCGAGCTCTTCGCGTCTCACTCTCTTTTTCTCTCTCTCTCTCTTTCTCTCACTCGTTTTTTATTTTTTATTTTTTTTGTCCGGTTTTTTTCTTTTCTTGTTACTCTTTTCTCTTCCCTTCGCCAGCGTTTGCTGCGGGACTTATATACTCTTTACATACATGTACACGTGTGTACCTGTACATCGCATACAACGATGCAGGCGCTCCCTTCTTCTTCTTCTTCTTCTTCGTCTTCTTCATCGTGTGCTTCTTCGTCTTCTTCTTCTTCTTCTTCTTCTCTCGGTTCTCCTGCGGGCGCTATGTCCGTGTGTTATAGTCCTGTTGCTGACTGCGGCAACGAGATGTTGGTTGGATTTGAGGGCGACCAAGGGAAAGGAACGTAAATGTATACGAGAAAAAGGGAACCGCTGCACTGCTGTTGCCGGTGATATCGCTACGGGCGAATGACGGAGACAGACAGATGGATTGAAGAAAAAGAGAGGAAAGTGAGAATGAGAAAGAAAATATTCCCGACTCGGGGTGCTGCTGCTCCTGATTTTAACTGCACTGCTGCTGCTGCTGCTGCTACCGCTGCTGCACCACCACCTTGATTTACTGCGCTAAGCACACCTCGAGGTTTTCTATCTTAGAAAATATGGAGATTAGGACCTAAATCTCTAAAAGGCTCAGCGCTGCAGAGATCGGCGGTTCTACCCTTTGATTTAATATATTGTTTTTTTTTCTTCTCCGTTCGAATTTCCGATCTTATATGGCTTCAGATTTATCTGTACGCGCGCACCCTGATCACCCCCGTGTAGTTTTTTAATTTTTTTCTTTTGCTTTTAACAACATAGTTCGAGTTCACTTTTTATCGGCATGTACAGCGTTTGGCTAATTCTTGTCGTAGTTTTTGATATTCATTCGAGTAAATCGCTCCGAACTCTTAGTGATCGAAAATACTCGAGTTCAGTATTTGAAATCCTATCGTTTATAAATTGTAGGCCTTTCAATTGGATTATTGGAATATATATGGACTGTACGCACATACCTTCTTCTTCATTCGTTCTCTAGCTCTTCCGATCAGGTATCTCTATAGAGTGAATGCCATCGGTTGTTGGGCTGCTGCAGTTTATTCCAATACGACGGCATTCCTACATACGAGGAACACCTGTTATCTCACTGCCAGTCTATGGAAGAGAACTCTTGGAAGGAAAACGCGCTTGGATTTCCGGTCTTCGTATATATTTATATATCATGCAGTCCAGAAACCGCGCCTATATAGGACAGAATTATTCTCTTTACCTTCCTGAATCTATATATATAATTTTCTTCGTTTTTTCTTCAACCCCAACATGACGGAAAGTTTTTCCTATAAGTGTACGAGGGGTTATTTTCTGCTTTTCTTTTTTCTTCCAATGGTCGTTCATGTAATTCTTATACCTATATCGTATTGTGTGAGCGGAGACTCGATTTCAGATTATACCTATATCTATAGTTATAGTCTCAAAGGGGCAACGGCTACTCAACGCGACCAGCAGCATTCTTCCGTTGGGCTACTAGTTTTTCAGGACGATCAGACTTACTCACTCCGTTGCGGGTTTCTAGACATTGGTGAGGAAAAAGAGAAGAGAAGAGAGGAGAGAGAGCAGATAGGATTATGTGAATGTGATGATGATGATGATGATGACGACGATGATGACGATGGCGATGGTGTGGATGTTGGTGAGATGGGAAATAAGAGGGAGAAAGAAAAAAAGAAGACAAAGAAAGAAGGGAAAAAAATCGAGATGGGGAACCGGAGAGAAGCTCTCTAGAATCCAAGAGAAAACCACCAACTGAGCAAACTGGACGAGAGAAAAACATTAAGAGAGAGAGTAGTGCTTCGACTCTTCTCTTCTAATTTTTCTTCTCCCTTTTCCTTTTTTCTTTTTTCGTTTTTCTGTATTTGTTTTTTGGTTTTTTCTCCTTACTCTTCATTCTTCTTTTCACTATGTGTGCGTCTCTCTGAGTCTCATACTTCGCTTATCGTCCGGCGATTAACATTCTTTTGAAAAACAAGAATCCCACTGTCTTTCTGAAAGAGTCGGGAAGCTCAAAGAAACCCCGCTGTTCATATTATATCTATATACATATACTTGTACTTATACTGGTGCGTCGCAAGGAACGCTAACGGTCACTGCGATCCGGCAAAAGATGACGACTATTTGGTAGAATGAGAGAATATAATCTTTTAAAATAATTATGTATACATACTTGTTAATTTTCACTATAACGCAATATAGCTTAACAAGTTATATACGCGTATATGTTCAGGTTCCTCAAAAAACAATTCTCTCTCTTCATTTTTCGAATACGATCAAACGAGATCACATTCCCCTTCGTCGTTGTATAGGTGGACTTCGTGGAATTTTAAAATCATCGTCGCCAAGTATTCTCGTGCAGCTTATAGACTATTAGCTACCCGATCTCATGCGAGTAGGTTTTTTTTCCCCCCTCTCCATATCCAAACGGTTCTTGAGGAATCTAGAAATTGATTGCTCTTTATATTCTTCTGTACTGCAGAAGCTTTTGAAAACTTATACGTATTTGTGGGATCGTGAAGAGTATAGACCAAAAATTCATCCCTCGGTTTTTTATTCCCTAGTTTTTGAATGTAGAGAATTGAAAAATTTTTGTTAATTATATTTTTCTAGATGGTGTACACATTTACAATGTCAGTCTTGAATCTTCATATTCGGTGTCGTTATTGAAAATAATAATAACGATTATCGATTAAGCTTTGTGCTCGCGATAGGGTGAGAAGAGAGCTTTGTGAAAAAATATTGAAAGAAAAATTGGAAACAAAAAACGAATAAAAATCAGAAGGAATCGAGAGAGAATTCGGGATTGAAGAGATATATACCGACACTATGTGCATGTACATATTTTTTTAATACCGCAAAAGGTATTATTAAAATAAAATGGAATTCGTATATTTGAATATACATAAGTATATACCTATATTCGTGCACACCCTGTAGAGAATTTTTTTTTTCTTCTTCTTTCCATTCCGGTCTTTTTTCTTCTATATACATCGCCGATATCTTCGCTCGAACGCTCGACTAAATCTGAAGAATGAAATATATATTTCTGATTCTTTGGTATTCCGGCGTTATGTATGTTCTTTATATATACGTGTATAAACCGCAATATCATACTTTGTACATACGTATAGATATTGTATATGATAGATATTTGCTTCGTTGCACGCTGCTGATTTCTGCCCGTAGCACAAGAATTCTCTCATATAAATATCTTATGTATGCGGATGTGACGAAATTCGCTTCAATGAATTTCACCCGGAACATATTTTCAATCCAACCATATTCAAATTCACACTTAAATACATCTGATCGAATTTTATCATTGTCTCACGAATTCTTGTACGATTTTTCTTGGAATTTCATGCAAAAATTTACCACGATTTTGCATCAGACGATCTCATCATATGGAAAAACTGGCCAAAGTGCAAGGCACCCGTTAGCTGAAAATTTTATGTATCATTGTTAAAATATTTTTCTTCTTTTAGAAATCTCTTTTAATCAATTTTTTCTTTTTTTATTAGAATTTTTTTTCACTACCTAGAAGAATAGAGTAGATAGCGAAAGAGTCAGCAGCAGCATCAGCAGCGTCTGAAGTAGGCCGTCACGAATCTGTAATGATGTAATGAGTTGCAGAGCATGGCTTCTTAATATCTTCCTTTTTTTTTTCTTTTTTTTTCATCCTTCCTCTCTCGTCTCTTTTCGTACCCCTTTTTTTTTTTTTACTATATACTCTTGGCGGTAAATGATCCTCCAGCGGCTTCATGATATCTATATATAGGTATATCGAACGTATACCTATGTTATAAGCATGACAGAAGAAGATGCATTATATACCCACATACATATATGTATATTATTCTCGTTCTTCTCGAACTAACTTATAACTGCAACAAACCTGTAATATGAAAGAGCCGACGCCGCACCAAATTATAAATTACACACCCCACCGGATGATGATCTTCCTTATATACCGCCTTTTGATACCTCTCTCAAACCATCAATGCAAATTCAGGAGAAACAGTGAAAACAAAAAAGAAATAAGCGAAATTAAGGTAAAGGCGAAAGAGAGAACGAAACCGAGAAAAGAAAAAAAAAGTCAAAAAACTAAAGAACGAACATTATCTCCGTGCTAAAATGTGCACTGCACGCTAATATATAATAAAGTATTATTATCTCTGGTGCAGTGAAATTCACAAGTTTTTCAACACACAACTCACGTATTGCGCGAATAAATAATAGCAATTGATACGTGAATTATTATTTAACTCATAAAACGTTGGTGGATAACAAAAAACATGTAGAATTTTTTGCTTCTGTACAGCAGCCGCAGCTGCATTTCTGACACTCGATATGCAGAAAAACAAGTGACGCCATCTAAGGGATGTTTTCGCGAAGTTCTTATCGGCAAAATATTTCCATCCTCATCCCCTATAAAGCTCTTATGGCATTGTATTGAAACCACTCTTTAAATTTTAAGGGTACCCCATGCAACTTATCATTCGCGTTCGTACCTACAAATCAGTTATCGACGTTCGGTTATCTGCTGATGAATTTATTTTTCATCTGTCTTTGTTATCGCGTTGTTGTTGTTGCTCAGTTATTGTTTAATGCACCAGTGGTGGATTTAGATTATAGAAAATGAGGGAGAGATTCATTGTGAGAAAGACGGTTAAATTCGGAGATGCTATATTATATCAGTCGACTAATATATAATCTGATATTTGATACCATGCGGTGAAATTTTATACGCGGGTCTCATCCCCCATCACAGGAAGTAAGAGTAGCCATCAATGTCTGTCGGGTCAGTACTAAGAATCTTAGGGGGGAAAAAAGCAACGCGTAAACTTTATACTCGAAGGGTACTCTCTAGACTAAAGAAAACGAGGGAGTAGGCATATTTTATAGCTGGAATATTGCGTATGTAATGTATAGTACTATTAAAAATGGAGAAATTCTCTTCATCTTGCTGAAAAGCTGTTTTTGTTTTTAATTTAGTTAATTATTGTGTTACGTAATTATCATGAAAAAATGACGCGTGTGGTAAAAGTTTGAAAGAAATCCTATCATGAGGTTGATTTTCTCGGGTGAACGAAACGAGCAGTTTCGTTTCAATTTTAATGTGATGCAGCGTACATAGGGTGTTTTCTGCACATATTATAGGTGTACATATGTACGTGTATAGGTGCGTTTTAAATACGTACCTAGATGGGTGCTGCAGATTCTCGTCTCTAATTGTAAGAGCGTAACGGCAAAACTCTAAAACGGCACCGGGAGAGGCGAGAAAAAAAGAAAAGGGGAAAAAATGTATAAAAAAAAAAGAGAAAGCAATAGCAGTCCTTGGGAGTATTTCTCTAGTCTTTACAGAGGTCTAATCCCTCCAGTAGACACCCAGAGTTTTTCCTCCTTTTATCTATTTTTACCCCGTATATAATCAACGACGTAACTCGAAGCCGCCCCCGCGTGCTTTTCTACTCTTTTTTTCGTTTGAACTTCTTTATATCTATATACGTTTATGTGATATGTGGAAAAAAATATCTTTTCAACTTTAAACTTATAACAAAACCCGAAAATATTGTTGAATCGGTAAATCAACTTAACTAAGCTTACCAGCCTTCTGAAGTCTCTTTGAAGCTCGACTGGAAAAGACGCTATAAGCCATTTTATCAAATCATAACACGATGTATTATAAGTATTTATATTTTTTTTTAACTACTTTCATCCATTTATTCATTATTATTATTTTTCAAGTAGCTGTACATCATGTTCAGGATTTAGCAACACTTTTACTTTCTAGATATGGTGATCGTGATCATAGATGAAACATCGAACGATTCTTGTGGCAACTTAGCCATTTTATATTTTTGAAATTACAACGTATTTTGTCTTACACGAATGTCAATTATAATTTAACAATAGAAATTTTTAAAGTCGTAATGTCGAATGAAATAGCTTTTGAACAAATACGGTACATGGACAGACTATGGCTATGTCCGGAGAGAGATTTCGAATGTTGAAAAGTTTTACAAACAAGAAAAACCTTTGAAAGCATTGAATCGCGAAAAGCCTCTTACATTAAGACCTAGCTGATGCTACCAAACTTTTATTTTACTCTCTTCAGCCTATATTTTTCCTCAACGACTGCTCTAAATTTCTTTCTTTTTCCCTTCTGCCATAAATGACTGCCTAGAGATAGAGAGAGGAATAGAGAGAAAAATCATTATTTTAATCTATTTTCCAGGTTTGAATAAATGCAAAAGGTAGACACGATGAAATCCCGCTAATTTGTTTGATTAATTTAGCTGTGAAGAATTTATTATCGTCTGCTAATCAGGCACGCCGCCCCCATATCTTTTGACCGCTGTCAAAAAATGTCAGTTGACGTTAGGTAAGGTAACTTTAGGGCAGGATTTGTGATCATTTCTTAATCGATATTTGTTCACGATTCAATCATGAAACGAATCTGCAGTGACAGATTTCAACTGATTTTATGAGGTTTTATTACTGACATAACCTCAAATACTGGAAGCATCAGCAATATTTTGTAGATAAAATTTACTGCATTTTATGTATGTGTGTAACGACATGAAATTTGACGCATGAGCAGTAGAGATGAATAGTTTCAAATATCAGATTTTTTGTTCGTTATTTTCAATTGAAAATTTTATTCATGAGGTTTGGAAACTTGGAATATCTTAGTTTAAAGGTCAGTATAATATGCTAGGAGAAACTTAACTCGTATATGTTCTTACAACCACTAGGGCATACCGAAATGAACACGGTGTGTAGTTGAGAGCTCTCCGAGGGGTTGTTTTCAACCTCTTGTTGCACCGTTGCCTGAAACTTCAGCTCCATCGAGCTACCCAGTAAAACCCTCGTCGACTTCTACATCGACAGTACAATTTTGTTCCTACCCTCACACTTCGCAGCCCCTAGAATCCTACATTCGTTCTCCCCTCTATCAATCTGGCTTCGGTCCTGGCCAGGACGCTGCCTTCGCTCAGTTTGATTCCAGACTTCTCGTCAAAGGCATCGCCACACCACAATTTGATCTTGGGCTTAGAATATCTCCTTTCATAACTATTTGGAAAAAAAGTTCACAATATACGCATTATAAATCATAATAGACCTATTAAATACTGCTTAGAAAATCAAAATCTGTAGGTCTGTCTTCATCAAAATGGTACGTATTATTTTTCTAGTACCTAACTCAGGTAGGAATTCATCCAAGCACACTGATTTGTTATGACAGCTTTTCATTTCATATTTCTCAATTTATACCTGAACATCTACCATACATAATCATTCGTAGTTGAGTATTTACTATTATATGTTATTTGGAAATTTAAGCTTTAGAGGAGCCATGCAAAAAATTACACGTTCATTTTTATACCTACCGCAGGCTTCACTTTTCACTTCAACTCTGTATGTTCTATTTGAAAATTATTTCCCTTTATTACATCACAATTTATGTTCCTTATCAACGTTCTCTCTGTTAAGCTTTTGAATATACCTTTCAAACAATGAAATCTTGAACATGTTTTTTTGAAGGAAGTGATTTGAAAATATTCATTTTTTTTTCCTAAAATTAATTTGTCCAAGTTGATCCTTATAGAAAATTATGAAATACAATGAGAATATACCTGGGTTGAGGGGTAATGCATCCCTCAGATTATTAAAGAAATCATAGACCCCTAACATTCTTATGAAATCATATTTCTATAGTCCTCCGTAACAATGGCTGCATCCCTGGTGCAAACAATGATGTTTGTTCAGTTCTAGCCAGAAATATCTGGCCTGTGGCATAATTCTATTAATATTTTTCTGCCCCATCGGAACCAAAATTCATAGATATTTTCCTGGAGGGATAATTTATTAGGGGGGAGTGGGATTCAAAAGCTTATGTCATAATTTTTTGACGATCAATACCACACAAAGCCTCATAGACCGGTCGATGAAAATTCATCCGAGAAGAGAAAAGTTGCTCGATGCGCAGGCTGCCACAAGATGGAGGATCTTTGTTCGACGTAGCCCCACCCTTATATTTATTGTCGATATAGAACACTCACTTAGGATGCTCGGAGCAGTAATTGGAACATGACTCACTAGCCAGGTCTATCGATTGAAGCACAAGGGATGTTGAAGATGCCTTTCACTTTTTACCTAGTTGTATAATCTATTGAAAGCTTGTTACGCAACAATCCTATAATACAAAAATTGAAATTAGTAAATTGAACTAGTAAAAATTCATAGCTCTGATTCTCATGTGTATCACTTTTTAATTTGTCACAATAGCCAGCCAGTTCTCAACTAAATGTGGAGAACTTCCTGTGGTCCTTGTTATAGGTAGCCACTTGTAAAATAAGACACTTTCTCACGGGGTGAATGAAAACCCATCCGTTTTATTGTTAATACATAATTTTAAATGATGGCGTTAGCTATCCATTCAAAATACATCAATTTGCTTTAAGTTATGTTCAATTTTTTTTCCTTTATTCCAGGTCTGGACTAGCCATGTCCACTAGAAGGCGACGAGGATTGAAATTCAGTATAGGCAGAGAAACAGCACGCGATAGTCGCAAGAGATAGGATGAGTGGGCCGAGGTATAGCGAAGCTCACTGCTTCAATGAAAACTCTCCAAGGCCACCTGTGCCTGGTAAGAATCTTGACGTTTTAAGGGCTTACTCCCCTTGGCCTTTCACAATTAGTGAGTTGTTTACCTGTTGGAAAAAAATTCATGGTCGACAATCTTGATTAATCAATCATTCATAGGAGAGGAGACTGGCAGTCGTGTCAGCAGACTCCGTCCACAGAGTCCAGCCTTAACACCCAGACGTTCTTCATTGGCGTATTCAACAGCTCCTATTCCTTGCGATGGATCAGCTCCGTTGGGATTTGAACCAGAAGGAAGTTGTGGCGGTGCGTGCATGGAAGGTGTTTCACCACCAGCTTGTCTCAGGTGGGCTAGAAATTTACATTCACTCCTACAAGACCCGGAGGGAATGGAATTATTCAGAAAGTATCTGGATCAAGAGGGGAGACCCCATGCGGAACCACTTAATTTCTGGTATGCTTGCGAAGGACTCAAAAATCAACACCATCCCGACACGATACATCAGTTGGTTAAACTTATCTATAGAAGGTATGCCATATCTTCAGAAAGTAAATGGAAGAAGATGGTACAAGAAAAATGGAGGTGGAAAGAATTATATGAAATTTTTATTTCCGTAGATTCTTTCTCAACTCGCAGTTACCAGTGCCAGAAGATGTACGAAAAGAAGCAAACCGCCGTGTCAAAGAAGGCAGAGTCGACGGAAAGGTGTTCGATAATGTTCAAATCGAAGTTGAACGGCTCATCAATGAAACCACTTACCCAAACTTCCTTAAATCCGAAATGTACTTACAGTACGTTCAATGTTACCAAAATCCTGATTCTGGTAGCTCTACCAGCTCCAGTTCAAGCCGCGAAATGTCGGTTTCATGCGGACCAAGTTTGCTTCCGACTCTTCATGAAGATAGCGAATTTATTAGTTCAGTTCACACTTCACATTCGGCAAGTGAAACACCCGGGGAATTGAGAGCTGGTGAATTAAGACTGACCAGAGATGTCCTTATGGCTACTCAACAAACTAGAGCAATGGAACTACGGCCTAAGCCTGAAGCCTATGCTGGGTAAGCCATAACTATTATATGTCCACAACCCTATTAGTTCATTTGAAACCCCCAATCCAATACTTCAGAGTGATCCAAATATGCAATTGTTTTGCTTTTGAAAATCAACCCCTTCAAGTAGAATGCTGCAAGTTAAAACTTAGATTTTTGTGAAAGCTTTGTAATGCTAAAAGTTTTTAGTATAATACCTATATTATTTGAAGAAAAGGGGAGTATCATTTATGCAGATTTAATTCTTAAAGTTTCAACAAGTCGTGTAGAAAATTTAGAACGATGCACATTTTATACTCCTCTTTGAATCCTCCCAAGATTTTAGACTGCTTTCATATTTTAGATAGATTATTTAATTTACACCGTAATTTATTTGTTTTCAAAAAACCGATTAATTTCTTACCAAGCTTATCAGAAATACCCTATGTAGTAAATATTTTCGAATCATTTTTCACCCAGATTAAATTCCCCATTGTGCGTTTTGTTTTTTAATTTCCCATTTGTTTTGTTTGGCATTTTGCGTGGCGTTTGCGTAGCATTTATTTGCAAGCTGGCGCTAGTCCCTACCACACGCCAGCCAACAGGTTACATGCTCAGTATTCATCCTACAACCCAGTTTCAAGACAGGATTCTGAACTGCAGAGTTTAAGCAGCGATGCCCGGACTGAATCAGATAATATGTCCCTCACTGACTCTTCTGTGTAAGTTTTCTCATTTTTTACTCAATCATAAAAAGCCATATTTGTAAGGACATGGATTGCAAAGTACAAATTTCATATCATTGAGCCAAGAAGTGTTTTCATTAAATTTTACTCTGGTAAAAATATATATCTTTTGAGAGGATAATTTTTACTTTACGATCGTGTTCTTATACCGGATAATCCATGGATGATCGATGATGTTACCTCTTATCTGTAAGTACGTAATAATTCGAACAAGGAAACTTATGCATGCCAAAAAATAGTTATCTATTTCCACCCGACACCGTGATTTTACCAGTTATCTGAATTCTGGTATCATTAGTCTTAGATATCATATCAGTCTGAACTGAAATGTAACAAAGCTGTAGCAAAGCTGAGTTTAGTAGGTTTTATCACCTGGTGATTGCAGCTACGAGATTTATGGCGTGGATTATACAGTGAGCAAATAAACAGTTGCGCTATTATTTATCAAAAAAAAATTTCAGTGTCTCTAAAATAATTTCTAAGTACCTTTTCACATTTAAATAATATGGATAGAGGACAAATGTTTTTGAGTTTGTCTACTCAATGTGTCGTTGATCAACAAGTCTTCACACCTCAACAACAAAATGTTTTAATGAAATGGATCATCGCTGAACGGTATAAATTTCAAACGAATTAACAATAGGGAAATAACTATAAGCAGAGGAGCATTTTGTATGAAAAGTGTAAAGTATACCGCATAAATAGAATCTCCCTGCATGTATTTAGAATTTTATTCTTGCTAGTTTATAGTCAAGTATTATCTTTTAATATTTAGTTTGATTAATTTTTCGCAGTATATGAAGTTTTCTTATTTTTTATGAACCCACATCCAATCCAAGATTCATTCGAATAAAATGTCAAAATGATTCTTTAAAGGAATTTTAAATCGAGCTCGATCGGGAAGTTGATTATCTTGGTCAATGAGGGGCACGATGCTATGTACTTTTTGTTTGTTCACAGCGATGGTATGTCCATAGGAAGACAACGCAGTAGTAAGAAACAATATATGCGACAATGCAGAGCGATGAAAGAATCAGCGAGCCTGAATCGTGATCCTATGGTACACTACACCGTAATCCCAAGAACTCAACGACTGCCACGTGATCAAACACGTTCGTTAAAGCCAGAAATTTTCGCACAAGTCTTGATAGAAAAATTAGAAACTGTTAAAAGAGCTCGGGAAACTCAAGAAAAATTGGATAGGCATTTACAAGAAAGTGAAATGATCGGCGCAGATGCAACTAGTGAACCTCCTACTGGTGGACCTAGAACGCTGGCTGATGCAATTAGAGAAAAACTTTTAATAGAAGATGATAGTGATCAAGCCATCTTAGATCAACACGTATCTAGAGTTTGGTCAGATTTGACACCCTCACGGTCACCTGGTATGGCGTCACCTAGACCTCACTCTCCTGATAGAAGACGCGGATTGCTGCACAACTACCCGCATCAAAGACCTTACAAACAGAGAAAGGAAAAAGATGTATTCTCGACGTTTTCAGCAGACAGCGGAAATATTCATGACTTCCCTGAAGGCAGTGATTTGCTAGGTGCTGGTTCTATGAGCTCTCTAGGTTCTCATTTGCCAAAATCTAAATCCATCCCGTCCGATTATGCAGATTCTCTGCATAAACAGGATCTCTATCTACAATGTAAGAACCTCCTGTTATGCTTACTCAAATAAAATGATTCCTAATTTATATTTATTAATTTAAAAAATACATATTATATACGTGTGCGCTGATTAAAACCTGTGTATCCTGTCAATTTTATTATTCAAAAATATCTTCTTTTTTTTTTTGGGCCTCAATCATCTGCTTTTCATATAATCGATCAATAAACTGACTGCATTTTTCTCTTCGGTTTTAATAAGTCATACTTGTTTCCATGTCCGTTACCCGAAATCCACGAAAAAATGGATACCTCGATATGAAATATTTCCATTTTGTTTTGTAGGTCACGACCAGAGATTCCGAAGATCAGATCTGTGTCGAAGGTCCGGTTCCACTAAAAAGTCAATGACGGAATTGACTGACAGTGGTGTCAGTGTAGTTAGCGATGCCCCTCCATTAGGTGCCAGCAAAGACAGTCGCCTCTTGTCATGGCTTAAAGATTCTGATAAAAAATCAGATTCTAAGCACAGTAGACATGGAAAGAAATACGGATCACGAAGTGGCTCCTTGGAAAGAGCTAGCAGAGACACTTGGGGTGTTCCTGCTCAACCCTTTGTGGCCGATCCTGGAATGCCTCCTTTGCCGCAACCACATACAGTGAGTAAACTAGAATATATGAGGAGTTTATACAACTTCATTCGATACACTTTCGGAAATTAACTTCATTATCATTTTATTTTCAGGCTACGCAACTAGAAGAAGCCAGGAGGAGGTTGATGGAAGAAGACAGAGCAAGAGGTGGTAGTCGACAACGTTACCCAAATAGTGGTAAGCTGTCGTGTGAACCGACTAATCTAAATCCATCCTGCATCCAATCTAACCAATCGACGTTGAGGAAGAGTAGACAAGACCCAGCAGATTTCACCACCGTTGTGTTCAGTTTCTGTGACGAACAAGTTCCCTATAGGACCAAAATTCCTGGGCATAATATAACCCTGAAGCAGTTCAAGGACTATCTACCTAAAAAAGGCAGCTATCGGTAAGTTGATTTTTATGCACCAGTCTATCTATCGTTTCTAAAGCATGCTTTCAAATACTAAAGAAATAATCTTTACGCTCCTCCAAGTTTTCAATCCCTTCTAATTTTTCAGACTACAGATTTCTTGAAACCACAATTCTCCCGCTCGGCTATTCAATCCTTTTCGTTTTATTAAACCATCATCGTTGACTTTGGATAGTGTGTCAAAGTTGCAAGTTATCTAAACACGTCTAAATTCTTCACAAAATAATGGTCTCTGAATTTCCCCCAAACAAAGTTTATTAAATTATCACTTATTTTATTTTACAGATATTTCTTCAAAACAGCATGCAAAGACTTAGACATGAAAGTAATCCAAGAAGAAATAACGAACGATTCCGAGGTCTTGCCTTTATGGGAAGGCAAAGTTATGGCGCAGGTGAAGGCGTTAGAATAAAGCAAATCTTTTTTAAGATTCTTTTATCAGGAAAAAGAAAAACAAATTATTTAAAAAAATTACAAAAGTGGCTCAACATCAGTTTCAGGTATAAAATTATTCCCTGTCAAGTGGACTGAGATTATTTTTGTGTCATTCGTTTCAAAACTAAACTAGTCTATATGTGTTGTAAACACAAACAAAAAAATATCGATGCTCAACAAACGATCAATCGATTATTATTCTCATTTTCATGCCTGATTTACATACATACATACCACAGTCTGTGTCTCTCTATCGATATTCTTACAACCATGATCATTATTTCAGTTTTTAATCAAATTTTAGCATTTTTTTTTCAATGTTTTAAAATGATTCATTCAATACTTATATATTTTAAATATGTTTATTGAACAACTTCGATCTTTATTTATGTTTTAATCATAATCTACGCTTTACGAATAACCGAATCATGGCCACTTTTTAATCTATTTATACTTTTTTTATGAACAGTTATTATTATTATTTTGTTTGTTTGTTTTTTTATGCAACGAACTGCTGCTTAACAAAAGACCAGACCGATCTATCGATTAATTAAGGAGCTAGTCCACTTGATTACTATTATTTTATAAATCACACTTGCGAACGAAGAAAAACAAAAGAAGAATATAGAATTATGCTTTATAAAAATGGTTGCGCAGTAATCATAGATATAACCAAATGGATCGATTCGGTAATTGATTCTAATTAAAAAAAGGTGACTTGGAAAAATCGTGAGACAATCGTTCAATTACAGAATCGATGTGATTCCGTGGTTATATCTGTACAGTAATTTAAAGAAAAAGAAAGGAGAGAAAAAACTAATAAAAGAAAAAAAAAGAAGTAATTAAATAAATAAATTCCTTGAAGACTTCCCTTAGTTTTCCAGCCGACTGTACAAAAGCCTGTGTAGTGTCTCGCCTTATTAAGGTCCGCCTAGACCCTAGACTTATAGTAAAAAAAAAATTAGTAATAAGAATTTATATATATTGAAAAAATAAAAAAAATTAAAATTAATAATATGAATAATGATATCGATAATAGTAATAATGATAACAAGAACAACAACATTAATAATAACATCAATAAGAATATTAATAATATTAATAATGATAAAAATATCAGTAATAATAATAATAATAATGATAATAATAATCGAAAAATAATTCACCGTCAAACATCACTCATCCGACATTGTAACATACACATAAAACACACCAGATATAAGATTTTGCATAAAGAACACCGAAGAAAATGATTAGAACAAAGATTGTAATAATATTTTATCAGGTGCGGAAATTTGTGCCTTTTTAGTATTGTAAGATTGGATTAAGCGAGCCTAAAGCGAGGGTTAAGAAAAAATACTTATTAATTTTTGAGCTTGAGGTACTCTTGGAGATTATATTTCGGTTTTATCCTATGAAATTAATGTCCCTATTTTAAATGATTGATAGCAAGTTTTTTATTTTCATAAATCTTGATTGATAAAGTTTTCGAAAATAATTCCTAAGACGTTAGGAAGTTCTGTAATTTTAAATTTTTTCTAGGGTTTTAAAAATTTGTTTATCAATACACAAAATACACAGAAAATTTTGAGTTAATCCAATTTTTTTCGTGTTGCAAACTGCGGATTTTAATCAATGGTGAAAAATAATCTCCTAGAGTTTCTCCGTTTAGTGGTATTTTATTATAACAACTTTAGCAGCTGATGGGCGCTGACCCCTTGAATAATGATCATTGAAAAAAAAAAGTAAAACAAATAAATTCAATATTTACTCATTGATTGAATGGACGGTATAAACAGAAAAATATTAAATAAAAACAAAAGAAATACAAATGGTTGACAGCTATTTATGTGGGAGTTGTAGATAAAAGGGAGGTCAGCGCATTCTGGCTAGTAATATAATAATAATTTTTTTTTTTTTCAACTGTACGTAATTAATTATTATTGATTAATATCACGAATGATAAAGTGTTCCTGTACCTAATTAATTATTATTATTATATATCAAAAAGTATTGAAAATAATAATAATGCGATTTTCACTGGATATGATTATTTTTCTGCGAACTTTTTCTGAATGCTTTTGTTTCTTTTTTCAGTACGTATAAACCGGAGATCAACGATGAGAGGTTAACCTGGTTTTCGTCTATTGATTATTTTCTTTTTTTTTTGTACCAATTTGAAATGGCAAAATTTTATAATACTGAGTTTAAAGAAGCACTGAGAGAGATTGCTCAGAGGGTAGCACATTTTAATTCACCATACGGTAAGCTTGCGATGCGCGATGATAATTTGATGAATATTCAGTCCATTCATCGGTTATTTCAATTTCAATTAACAGATCGTGTCAGAATTGTTGAATGGACTCGACGCCTCGCTGGAATTCGTGACGATACGATCGACGAAGCAAAAAATCGTAACGACTACATCCAGTTGCTGAAAATAATGACACGTGGCGGTAGACTCCACGGAGTATTTTTAAAATGTCCACCTGAAAGTGATATACCTCCTTTGGCTGAAGCAATGGCTAATTTTCTCAGCGATCAATGCCCAGATTTACCTAGAGCAGGTCCAGTTGAACCGATAGTTTCTAGACAAACACCAGACGGATGCGCGTACATTGCATTTAGAAAAATACCAGAAAAGGGCGTCCTTTGTTACATGGCTGTCAGCCCTGATGGTCTAACATTCGAAGACAGCGAATCTGAAAACGATCAAGATGAGGAGAATTATCAAAAAGAACGCGTCGACGGTAACGATACGAAAAAATCAACGATTTGAAAAACTGATTCGGTGTGCGTTTTTGTTAATTTCTTTATTTTTTGTCCATGTTTATTTATAACTGTTGACTTGTATGGTCATTCTTTTTTTAACCCAGAAGTGCAGAACGGAAACGTCCTTTCATTGAACGTTGGATGAATATCGTGTGTAAAATATGTTTATATTTAAATTTTGCCTTGACGGTCACGTGCGGATCGGTTCAGCGGCGATTTAAAAATAAAAGTACCATGACACGATGATAATCGGCGATCTCTCGATGCCGA
Source organism: Athalia cordata (assembly GCA_963932425.1). NCBI lineage: Eukaryota > Metazoa > Arthropoda > Insecta > Hymenoptera > Athaliidae > Athalia > Athalia cordata. The sequence goes on along the minus strand of OZ010626.1, from coordinate 26,939,791 downwards.
CGCCCTTGTCGCAATTTATTGCCATTTACTAAAACATATACGTAAAGCATATAGGCGTGAATATCACTGCGAATTTACATTCCAATTTACCACGATCACGTGCAGAATTTGTGCTGCATTTCGTATAAAATGTTGTCCCCATGAAATTGTATAATTCGTTCCATTCTTCACGACACTATGATCTGAATACAAAAATTCTTTTTCACTTGCTCCGCACGGATATATCCTTGAACTTTGGCCTTGATTAATAGAAGCTCAACGTCATACCCAAAGGGAAAGAAACGGTTGATACGATCATGGTTACGTCAAACCTCTTTAGAAAATATTTTACCACAATCCCTAATAGACGTCAGCAGAATTAAGTAAGGGGAAACTCAGACGCGCGCGAACTAGACGTTTTATCTTATGAAACACAAATTCAGGCCATATTTGCTTCATTTTTATTTTATTTTATATTATTTATTTATTTATATATTTATATTTTGTGCTTTCAATTTGCGACAGAGTTTCTCATTCCTCGCGATCTACGCACGTAAATTTCTCAATTACCTAGAAAGAGATATTTTATTATTCCAAATAAACTGGTTTTCAGAGTCGCACAAACTATTTCAACTCATAAAAGGCACGTATAAGAATATACCTACGTATATGAATTACATAATATTTCTCCAATTTGATCATACATTATATAAATAGAATCAGGAAAACTGTATTTTCATTCTATCAATAATTTCCCAACGGTTTTCCTGCAGATATTAAAGTGCCATTTCAGAAACTCTGAGAACTATTTTCATGCTACGTAGAAATTACAAACAAAAAAGGAGAAAAAAAAAGCAACAAATAAATCGCTACGAATAACGATTTATTAACATAAGTATAGGGAAGTCGGACGCATAAGCAGTCGAATAAAGACAAACCAGTCAGTCGTTGGAGGTGGAAAACTGGTAGATGAAAAAAAAATAATAGATAAATAAATAAACAAATATTATAATTCAGGTATGACGTGCGAGAAAGTAATTTAGCCATCGTGTTCAGGTATATATGGTAATCTAACACGTTTCTTTATGTGTTGGTTTCACATTTAAAATAATAATATCGTATGATATTATAATAATGAAACCATCGATATTTTCCTCAATTTAGACACAGTCGCGGTTAGGGATTTACCCGTTATATCGATATATAAATAAAGTAAATTAATCAATTATCCACCGCAGGTATAACAGGTGAATCATTAAAGTCTGGATCTTTTTTTTTTCGATAATTCGTATCAGCTGCTGCTGGGCAGTATCAATTTCGAAATAACGCTGCACGTGGGGACGTACGTAGAAATACGTTATACATATATATACAAATGATTGTATGTCATCATTCGGGTTATTTCCAGCGCCAATGACCCGTAATTATGTGAATGAAATGTGATTGGATTTATAAATGAGATCGCGAGCGTCGTCTTGTATTGAATATATCGATATAGGTAATACATAATATTGACTTATCTTATTTTTATACAATTCTTTTATAAATTTGATAAAATTTTGTTTTCAAGTATTATCGTTGTCGCGATGTAATTATACATGCGTACATTGTCTAGGAGGGAGTTCGCCGCTACAGTCCCGCAGTGTAAAATTTGTCATCAAATCTCAATGATCATTTGGGGACCTCACTGTGTTTGGTCAATGACCAATCTATGACGCGCTGATTTGTCGAGTCTTTGAACGCGCAATATCACACACGTATGCAGCATACGTACGTATTATATAAACAAACAAATTAATACGACTTCTATACACGAATACCGTAATTGTCAGAGAACAACTGTGATTGAATAATAATCAGTTTGGTAAACTGATGCAGCAGTACAGATACAGAATGATGACGGCGTATAGCGAATCGTTCCAACGATCATTTATCAGATTTCGTTCAATTTCAGACGACATTTTGTACACCCTTGAGAAGCCAGATAAAATCAACTCTTCGCCTTGATTTAGTTAATTGAATTTCACTCGGGGGTAGGGGGAAAAATAACATTTCAACCGTGAAAAATAATTCAAATAAAATACTACAAATGTACCTACATACATATACGAGGAAAATGTTTATGAAGATATACGTTTGAATTTAATATTATTAATTATTTCTTCTGAAAACTTCCGGTAATTCTCATATTATTATTCACACGTTGGGGTTTTTTCTTTTTTCTTTTTTTTTTAATTACTCACCTTGGCAATCACCGCTGTTTGAGATCTGAGTAATGTGTAGTGAAATATTTCCATTATACTATACGCAAACCCATACTTTGCTCGTAATCGTCTAATTCAAAAACAATTAAAATTTTAACTTGTAATTAACAAATAATGCGACACTTTTGCTGTAGCGCACGTGATCGGAAGCACGTTAGACGGTATAATAGGTATAGGTAATTATGTGTAAACCCTATGAGCTGCGTCAGAAAAAGACAATCTTCTTTCAAATTTATGGTTCTATAATTTATATCCAAACATGTGTATAAGAGATCGTCACATGCAGAGTATAAGGCGGTGGCTAACGTCACAATTAAATATCGAATAAATTATGATTATAAACCCGTATGCAAAATACGTTATTTTTTAGAAAAACCTCGCGATTTTGCGATCTGCAGATGTTTGTGAGTAAAGAATTTAAAGAAAAAACAAAAACCGTTTCTTTTTTTTTATTTTTTTTTTTATATTTTTTCATTCTAATGCTACTAGCGACTTTCGAAATATTTGCGCATTGTCTTCTGATAAAGTAGTTAGAGGGTGTTCTTTTGCGTTTTAGGTATTTACATGTAAAAAAAAAAAAATCATGATAAAATAGCATATGTAGATAGTATTTTATAATTCCTCCTCAAAATGCGCATATCATGAATCTAGTCATCTTGATTTGCACATGTTTTCTGAGGAAATTCGCAAAAAAAAAAAGAAAAAGAAGCAAACGTAGACACTAATTATCTGGAAAATGTGACGCAAATATTTTTCCCCCCTCACCGCATTCAACAATGCAATGCATTGTAGCAATGAAAAAATAATCAACGGATAAATGGTACACTATTTAATTGAGTGAAATAACAGCGTTTTTTCTTATTTTACATACGATATTTAAAAGATCTGTGAATGATAATTTTTTTCTTTCTTTCACCCCCCATTTAAATTGATGCGTTCTTTGGAATTCCTATTACGAAAAGAAAATACCTACAGCAAAACGCTCGATAGAAATTACAATTGGGGTACGGAAATATCTGGAGACGGTACTGCAGATATGACGTGTAACAGGTCTGTCTGCAATGGGTATTTTCCTTATGCAGGTTGGGCATTTCCGCGTCTTGCATAAATTATATAGATGCATATATATATATATACATATTTAAATTATTAGAAAACACCGTTATTCGAAAAAAAAACGAAAAAAATAGAAACGTAATTGCCAACGTCCGGTCCGCAGCTGCAGCCGCTATTGACCTGCACAAGGTTTTCATTCACGTGACTCGAAAATTTATCAATTTATTTATTCATATGTCACGTGTGAATTAATTAAATGGCGGTCATCGTTCAATTTTGTAAATATATTTTAATTCGTATTGTATAAGTATGAATATCAGACTCGATTGTTTTTGAATGAGGTGATGCAATAAGTTACTGCAATATCAGTTTATTCAATTGGAGCTAGTTATATACATATATGTATAGTTGGTGCGGCCAATATAATTTTCTTTTACTCTATTTTACATTATTTTATCGCGAACAAAAGGTGTTAATTAATTCCTTCTTTTTTTTCTTTTTTTTTCTTCAAATTATAAAATAACGATCAAGTTCGTCACGCATATTGATTATATAATTATAAAACAAATAGGTATTATACACCTACATGTATTTACATAAAAATATATAAACGCGGTTGAACACGTGTATGAAAATAATGCCCTGCAAGTGTTCAAAATGTAGCTATAATTGATTGTTAGCAAAGAAATAGTTTTTTTTTTTTTTTTTTTTTATTTTTTTTTTTTTCATGCAAATTTTGTGATAATCGAAAATAAGAAATGAAAAGAAGAGGGAAAAACTTAAATTAAATTAAATTGAATTAAAAAAGGAACGTGTAACACGTGTAACGCGGAAATATCGATTACCTAATTGGCAAATAATTGAGTTCTTGTTATCAGGTGGGAAAATGCGGTGCAGGAAATTGTGACTTTTTGTGGTGACATTGAAGCTTTCAATATTAATTCCAAACAGGGAAATCAGTTAGTTACAATTTAGAAAATCTAAATCACAATATACACCTTGGATTCGAAGTTTACAGAGTAAACAGATTTGTATTTCGTACCCTCGGATTTCAATCGAGTAACTGAATTCCAAGCTCAGACTTAATAGATTTGTTTACATCAGCTTGGTATAGTTAATATATATGTGCTGTCGGTGCTACTACTGAATAAAGCTATCGGAGTAAGAGAATTACTTAAATTCAACAATTTCTATTCCGCTATTTCATTTATTTATTCAATCATTCGATCCATTTTGTTTTTTTTTCAATTATCATCGCGGAGATTTTATGATTTAGTCAATTTTTAAATTGAAACACTGCAGCGAGCATTCGTTGATGTCACCGATCAAAAATTCTGTTTCAATTATTTCTTTATTCGTTTGTATTTCTTCTTTTTTTCCCTCCTTAGTTTCAACGCTACTAAGATTGCAATAAACATTTTCCGCATTCCTCCTGGCGCGTCATTATATGAAAAAAGGAAAAAAAATGCAACTGTACTACAACTATACTCTGCTTTTATGTGACAAAAATTGTTAGAAAATTTATTAATTCTCCCTTCCTTTTCTATCTCCTCTAATTTAATTGAGTTTAAGATTTAGTGGCCAGATTCATTAGCCAGATATGATAACACCTCGATTTTCACTGTAGATAATTGCACATGTGTACCTCGATCTACCGAATACAAACGCCGTAAATTATTTTAATATCGAGTCACGAGGTTTGTTGAAAAAAAACAAACACACGTATAAGAATTTATTAAATGTTAATCCTCGAGACTTTAGTAGCATTAAGTATAATCTAATCAACGCAAAATTTGAACAAGTGCTTCCAAACTTTTTCATTTCTGGTTGTTTCATCATTATCATATAATTTCTACTTTTTTTTTTCTTCATTCCATTGCAAAAAAAAATAACGGATTCATTCGTGCAGAAGATATAGGTACACTGATTTTGGTAAGATTTCGAAAACGTTGGGCGCGATGATATTTGATCATATTTTGATTAATTGGCATTCCAAAATAGAAGATGGGGTGAAGAAAAAATGACAAACATATACAAATGAAGGGAATAAAATAGGAATGAAATTTAGAAGAAAAAATTTGACGCGACGCGAAAGTGGGGAAAAAAGTTAAATGATTTTAAATCGTGATTTAATCATTATAAGCCAACGAACTTTCTTAAACTGCATTCAACCGGGATTGGCCAATAAGAGATCGGTTCTAAGGGGTATAAGGAAAACACATTTGAAACGAGCACAAGTGGTCAGTCATGTGATCGCGAGTTGAGCTTAGGGGGAAAAATAAAAGAAAGAAAAATAAAGAAAAATCGAAACAAAAAGTACTCATACTACGTCAAATCGTGAAGATCGCGATACAACTCTGACAACCGGTTCTCAACTACGAATCTCGATGTTATTACAAAATCTATACATATACCGAAGAAAATTTATTCACGTTTATTTTAAATAATATGGTGCGTACGCTGAATAGCTTTTGAATAAATTGATTCAAAATTTATATAGCATAAAACGTACAGAGATGAAAAAATAAATTTTTCAAACAATGCAAGAAAGAACGAGAAAATAAAAAGAAATCATATCGAATTAATATACGGAATAAAAACTCCAGGTTGACAGTTGCTTTTAATTAAAGCGTGTGTAATTTTTGATTGTAAATCAAAAAAAGATAAAGAAAAGAGACGAAAAAAAAACTAAGAGATGTATTTGATGAGCTTCTTTGATGTTATACATACCTATATACATATGTATCAATAAAAGTCTGTATATTACAAACGCGAGGGTAAACAATAAATGTTCCACGTGATTCTTAAAGTCATGTGCTTTCTGAATTGAAATCGTTACAATATATACATATATATAATACGTATATAAGTATTATATGGGTATATAAACATTTAATTGCGTTCAATTAAAACGGTCTCATATAACAATCATTAAAAAATTAACCACGCCAGCTATTCAGGAGCCTCCACTCATAACTATACACATACACCATATTTATATGTATATTATATCTTTAAAAAAAATCACGTGAGTTGTCTTCTGCATGTTGATATACTTACAAATGTTACCTCCATCTATTTTCTTTTTTCTATTGTGTTTTTCTTCCAAAGTTTTTTCTCAAAAAATTCATTTAATCGTAAAATTTTATTATATTAATATCATTAAAATTCAATTATAAATCTGCATGTGCACCTGCGGTCGAAAGATGGCGTCATCTTTTTTCTATGACTCGACAACTAGATGACGGTCAATATGATAATAATAACAACAACAAAAATGGTAATAACAATAATGAATGAACTAGTTTACGATCCGAACAAACATGCACACAACGAGTTTGGATATTCATAATTGGAGAATGATTCGATCGTCGCTCGATTGTTTTTGCAAATCTTTGCAAATTTTCAATACTTGTAACGAAATTTTTTTTTTATTTCACCATTCAAATTCGCGCACGTGGTAATTAACACGAGGAGAACCAAACAGAGGGGAAAAAATTGCAAGAAAAAAAAAAAAAACGAAACGAAACGCGGCACTTGCGATAGGTAAATAGGTATAACGTCAATAGCGCATGTAATTACGTGGTCGAGCGTGGTCAAGTTCATTGCAGGTTTATGCATAACATTTACAGAGGTATTATATTATAGTCTTGACAATGATGTATTATACATGCATCTAAATACTGGAATCTTGAATTATTTTCTAACACGTTATAAATTATCGTATGCACCATATACGCATGTATATTTCAAAATTTTATTGATGTCTTCATAGATACATTTATTATAGGTGCTTATCTATTTTCCTAGAGACGTAATAAGTATGTTATGTATAACTTTTCGATACATACATGTAGAGATGAACCGAAGAAGAAGGGAATTTTTAGAATTGGTTCAAATTTTGAGTTCATTGTCAAAATTCATCCAACCCTCTCAGTTTTCTTTTCTTTTGTTCCTTTTTTTCTTCTCATCGCAATTATTTAGTCACACACGATATTTATAATACATTCGTTTTTAACGAACAATGCTGCACGTAAAGCAACGCTTTTTCACAATAACTAATTGATTTTCCACACCCGATGACTATTATCATTTATTTCATTCATTGTAAATCGAGTTTTTTATCTATAATCAGAAGCGTTTTGTCATCATTTCGTACCTACATATTGTTCTCTTTTTTTTTCTCTCCTTTCTTTTTTGTTGTTCCTTCTTTCCACCGTACGAACGGAGTCATATTTTTACAGCGTACATCGGAGTACCGGAACGAAAATAGAATAAATATAAAACAAAATATGATACACGGAGAACAGCACATTTTTATACAATATAAAAAAACGTTGATATGATTATTATAATACGTAGGTTGATCGCCAAAACAAGATGGATTGGTAGTGGCAAATAACTTGAACGTAATCTTGAGAACAAATAAAGTGTAAGGTAAGATACGTTAAGTTTGCGATGACCGCAGAATTGTAGACCAGATTAATTATTAAACGTGTTTGTTAAATCTTCGGATGAAAGAATTTATTTTCCAAACCGCATCAGGTTCTCATAAGGTTAGACTCAAAATCGTCCAAAAATGTATTTTAACATACGTTTAATATGTAATTTTAAAGTTTCTCTTCTTTTCAAAGCTACAATATTTAAAATCCATGTGTCTGAAAATTATAAGGGAGAAAATTTTCTTCCTTCGGTTAATTTTTTCCGCGCAACCGTTGTCATGGCAAACGTTACGATGGCAACTGTAACCGAGCAACCGTTATTACGGGGCAACCGTAGCCTAGCAACCATGACCATGGTAACCGTTACCATGGCGATCATAGATGAGGATATAAAATTTGAATTTGATAAATTTGAACGATTCATAATCGATGATCGAACGATGACGTCGACGATGATGATGAGAAAATAATGAATTTTCCTTTCGTTCTTTCTTCCTTAAGTTTCAAGCACGATTGGTTCTTCGGTAAATTACGTCATCGCGTGTGGACTTGTGAGTCGTTTTGTGGGGGATTTTGTCTGTTCTTCCCAGGAGAACTGCTACGAAGCACGTGGTGGTGGCGGCGGCGGTTTGCTGCTGCTGCTTTTGCTGCTGCTGCTGCTGCTTTCGTACTCAGGGATACCATTTATATTGTCTGACGCGGCCGGCAACGGCACAGTATTTTCCTGGCAAACGGAAACCAAACGTGCACGGTGATCGTATTATTTGTCGTTCGGTGATAGAACACTATGTGATCATATAATATATATATACACATCTTATACAATCTACAAAATTTTTAATCAACTGATAAAATAAAATTAGTAAATAATTTAAGAGAGAGAAAAAAAAAAAGAAAAAAGAAAAAAACTTCTTCAAACAAATTACACACGATAATATAACGTAAAAGAGTTAAAAAAAAAAGTAGAAGAACACATAATCACCGTTAAAAGTTCTATACAGTGAATTCAGATTATTAATAATAATAGTTTTTTTTTTTATTTTGATAAATAAACAAAACTTTATATATTGAAAATATATTATTATAAACTACTTCGAAATTTATTTATTATATTTATTTTAATTTTTTTTCTTCTTGTTGTGAAGTTGCGCTATTTTATATAACCGGTGATAAAGAAGAATATTAAGAAAAAAAAAAAATACAGAAACAATAATAATAAAAATAGAATAAATAAAATTTATTTTATAGCCGAGATGTAAAAATATATCGACGTGAACGGAGAAAAAAAAAAAACTTAAAAACAATAATAGACAAACTATTATTACAACACGTTACAGATAAATGAGGAAATAAACCGACGGTATCATACGTTATAGCTGGCGGTGTTAGGTTGATCCTTTTTTTTTTTTTTTTTTTTTTTATCTTTCTATTTTGTCATTATTTACAAATTTTACTCCGGTAAATAGGAGAATATACATTTAAGTGCTTTTGACTTAGCGGAATTTGAAGACTCGTTATTTAGGTGAGTAGACAGAAATATTTGTTATCTAATTTATAGTTTAGTTTATTACATGGAAGAATTATCGACTAAAGAAAAAAAGAGATAAATTAGGAATAAAATTTTTTTCCGGTGGGCGAAATTATAGTACCTATATATACCTATATGTATATAGGATATGCGTAAATCAGATACGATACGTTCGATGTACACGGAAATCTGAATTTCGGTTCATCTATGAGAAGGTAATTTAATTGTTGTATAATTATATCTAGTTTTTGCGAATCATAATTTATATAAATACACACGGCCGGCGACGCACGAGTTTATTTTGAAAAATTTTCAAGATACATTTCGTATATAATCTACAAATCTGCATGAAATGCCAAGGCTATTATAGGCGAATTAAAATTATGTTTGGCAACAGAGATAAGATTATATTATTTAAATATATAAATATTATATATACATTTATATTCTGCACTTGTAACAACGTACGTGACAGATAGGTTTCCAAATATTTTAACGAAAAAAAGGTCGAAGTCCTCAGTCCTATATCAAATATTTATCTGCTGAAAATTAATTTCATTAATTAATTTCATTAATTAATTTTCAGAATTACCGAAAGTTCTAATAATTCTAGACGCAATAATTTAAACAAGAAGTAATTTGAAATTTAATTATAATAATTACATCGATAATAACCCGATCGAAGTAAATTATTTAAACGCCCTGTACACACATTATACTTACATAGGTAATTCACCTCTCCATACGGTAAATTAGTTGAAACGGAAAGAAGAAAAAAAAAAGAAATAAATTCTATTTCCGTTAAGGTTACAAATATATTTGAATATTTCTATATGCCTACGTTATTTACTTTTCTTGTTACAACTGGGTATATGTTATTATAATATATGCACCCGTGTGCCTAGAAATTTTTAAACCCCGCGCAAGTTGGCCGTGTTAATCGGTATATAATTTTGACACCGGAAATTTTCACCACGTGAATTTGACTCTTCGAGTAACTTAATTCATTAAAAATTTATATTTCGATGAACCGTTCAAATTAACCCCCTCTATTTGATGATATTTGAAATTATAGATATTCTTCTTCTGATTTTATTACACGTGTCCTTTTTCCCCGTCCCTCGAGATTATGTAAACGGTTCGATTGTTTTCCGTGTCTTTAATTCATCCACATTATTGTTACACAATACGCGAATACCACGTATGCTGCTTATGAACGAAGAAAGACTTTTACTTTTTCTCGACTTACTCTCATATCAAATACACAAATCAACAATTTAATATTGTATTTGAACAAATACAATATTATATGTTCGTGATTGATAAATATTTTCCAAAGTATTCCGAAAGGACGATTTTTATATAAGAAAAATGAAAAAATGATTTTCTTTTTGGTTTATTTAATTGATAAAATTTTTCGGCACACTTCCGAAATCATTATTATAATCGCTATTATTTTATTGGTATTTTTTCACTCCCACTGGATGCAGGGGAATCCACTCTGCTTATCGATCTGTGAATAACGAGGTGATGCATGCGCAAGTTACGAAACTGATGTGAAAATTCTTACATAAAATATCCTGCACTCAAGAGGGGCAAGATTGGCACTTTAATATCTGTACCGAAGTTTTACGCAATATACGTACTATATATTTACGTGCGGTATACATATGTATATATAATCGCTATACATATACTCTAATGATATGTGGACAATTGTATAAATATTTATTTTCCAACCTACGAATTGTAAATGTCAACGAATTTTCCGCAGTATCGTATTCGACGATTCGATATTCACGTAAAGGTCGTCAATTATATCGTCGTAATTATCTACGAGGACAATTGTGCAGATTAGAAAATTAATTAATCGAACTTTTGTTAAGATATTATTTTTTAGAGTTTCTAAAAATATTTGTACAGTTATAAACCGCGGTTTCAAGTTTCGAGATTAAGAAACAAAAGAAAAAGATGAAAAAAAGGAAAGGAAAAAGGGAAAGAAAAACAAATATCAGTCAGCACTTCCATATTATTATTATTATTATTATTTATTTAATTTAATTCGAAACTAGCTGCGATCGTTGTCAATCTTATTAATTGATTACCAATCAATGATCGTTCGATGATTTCCAAATTTTATTTAAACATTTTATTTTTTTTATTGCCAAATAACACGTTGCACCGTATATTTATATATTTATAATTAAATATGGGCCAACAGACGATCGAAATCTTAGATCTTTATAGACGGATGATTATTGATCGCGGATTAAAATGTTATTTATATTATTTCACGTCCCCAATTTATTATACACTCAAGTATTTTGATAATAATTGTACATACATTCGTGTACTTTTTTTTCTTCTGTTTTCAATTTATATCTACTATGATAATCGAAAGAAATAATGTTTATTTTTTTTGTTATCGCAAGCGCTGTACTACAGTAGGTAATATAAAATAAAAAATGAAAAATTCCCATAGTTTTATCGGAGCAGTAAAAAGACGATATCATTTTGTTTATACACACATCTGTCTTGCCGCAAATTGAGTAGCCCTCTTCAATTTTGATCGGAATTCGCAATGATTGATTAATTGCAATGATTGATTAATTTATGTTATAATCGTTCACATGAATCATATAATATGACATACGTACCTAATCTTAGACAATGCAATAAATTTCAAGTTGTTCTTTTCTCTTTTTTCTCCATCGTCTGTAAATATAAGATAACATTTAACGAATAACATACATATAATCGAGGTATATATAGTTGATTATAAATTCTAATTCTTATTGTCAAATGACGTCAGTTGTGCAGTATCATATTGTAACGCAGATATTTGCCGCGTAACATTCTTTCGATCCGAAACTCCAAGATATTTTTTTTTTCTCTTTTTTTTTTTTGTTTTTTTTTCTTTTTTTGTTTGCCGTTTACGCTCGGTAAACAAGAACACGTGCCTATATAATCGCTGACATGAAAAATGGACACGCGATTTCATTCATCTCCGTTCCAATTCAAATCAACCAATGTAGGATAATATTATCCTGTACGTATAAATTTATAATATGCAAATCGAATCACTTACAGGTCAAATATTTTTCAATTCTCAAATATATATAATATATGTATACACACATACATGTATCTACTCAGGTGTACAGTGACGTATACGGAAATTTGTTGCTTTATATATCCGTTATTAATCCATAATTCGCAAAAAAAAAAAAAAAAAAATTTTTTTTTTTTGTTTCCCGTTTATCGAATATAAATTGTTCAAAATGGGAACCACTGAAGTGAGCCAGGCTCTGTGTCTACTTGAGAAAACCAGTATTTCTCTACACACTCGCTTCTCGTCTCGCATCTATATAGCTTTAAATTACTCCTATGTACATTTATGTATACATAGGTATATTTGTATGTAGTTATATTTTATACGTGTATGTGTATATCGTACGCATCATTTTATCCAGATGGCAATGTCAGCACGTGATTTTAATCGCGGATCGCGAATTATTGAACATTTATTTGCTTAATTTATTTTTATTTTTATTTTTTCTAAGTTTTTTTTTTTCGTTCTTTTTCCATCGTATTATGACGTATATAGACTGCTCGGTTATTCGCGACTTTCGGTATATTTATATATAATATATATGGATATTTTAATTAACCACATTTAAGATCCGAGGAATGTCGCCAAAAAAGATCTTCTATCCGAGTTTGGAAGGGGTAAGGGGGGGTGATTCCTCGTTTAGAGCAGAAATACGATAGTTCGAATCGTCGTATGATTTTTGTCGTTGTTGATTTTTGGTTTCTTCCGTCTGATTTTATTTTCATCGTCATCTGTTCGCCTTTGCAGAATGAAGGGAGACGAGAATTCTGGAGCTGATGGAATCGGGGGAAATGGAAGAGGATATGTAAATCATGCGCTAAGCGGTTCCAGGGGAAGTTTAGACCTATCAAATTCCAACGGTACGAGGGAACCTCATAGAGAAATACAAGGATCTTCGGATTTTATTTGTAAGTATACACGTAAATAAAATCACTCATAGTCAACTATCATGTATACTTCCGTTTGTTATTTGGGCTTTTTACCCCCCTCTTTTTGAACAACGCTGCCACAGGATGCCGCAAAAGTAAGTTTGTTTGTCTGTTTTTTTTTGTTTTTTTTTTGTTATTGTGGTTTTTAGTTCATTTATTTTTTTCCCCGGTACTAAAGAGTTATTGTTTTCTGTTTTTATGGTTAATTAAATTATTAATTATCTTGAAAAAAGGAACGCATGCGACTGAATAGCGAGTGAGAGAGAGAAAATAAATTTTTGGTTTTATTTGTACAGATAATTTCGATGGAATTATTTTTTCACGTTATATGAAACCTTGACCGTCTGAATTTCAATGTCTATTTGATATTATTGTACCGTTTTGATTCAAGGCAACGTTGCACGTACATTTCTACGTATAGGTATAGAGACATCATATGTTTGCAGAATTTTTTCGAACGCCCAATAAAAGCAGTGAAAAGAAAAATTGTATCAGTTTTTTTGTTTGTCAGTCTAAGAGGATAACTCGAAGGAATAATATGACGATTATTTTTTATTCAAAAGTGGTAGAGGAAAGAAGCGATGAGGAGGTGAAAGACCAAGGCGGTTTTTTGAAATCCGCTACCGATCATGTCAGTCGAAGGGTTAAAGCTGCTTGTACAAAGAAAACACTCTACAAAAGACTTCCTATTATAAAATGGCTACCAGTTTACAACTCGGAAGATGCCATAGGTGATCTTGTTGCCGGTATCACCGTCGGTTTGACCGTAATTCCACAATCATTGGCATATTCAAACGTCGCTGGGTTACCTGCACAGGTGAGATTGATACGATATTATTTTATTTTAACAGTTTTTTTTACCTTTTTTCTTACGTTCTTTCGATTATAATTCGTTGATTATATTTTTTCACCATGCAGTACGGACTATATGGTAGTTTCTTGGGGTGTATGATCTACATTATTTTCGGATCCTGCAAGGACATTCCTTTTGGACCAACGGCCATTGCATCGTTATTGACCTTTCAAACAGTAGCACATTTGGACAACCCTCAATATTACGCTATCTTGCTATGCTTTTTATCAGGAGTTATCGAATTGTTCATGGGGATATTCGGACTCGGTGAGTGTTTTGAATATGCAGCAGAGCCGTCTGGCGATATGCAATGAGTTCTTCTTCGCAATCTAATCTTCACACTTTTTTTTAATCTTTATTGTTATTTTTATTTTCTTCCGTCCATAGGATTTATCATTGACTTCGTTTCGGGTCCAGTTAGTTCTGGTTTTACATCCGCCGTAGCATTGATAATCGTTACATCACAGATAAAAGATGTCCTTGGCGTATCCGCTAAGGGGTCAACTTTCGTACAGATATGGCAAAGCATCGCTGCAAGTCTGCATGAAACTTCAGCCTGGGACGCGGCCCTTGGAGCTACCTGCATCGGAGTTCTTCTTATACTCAGGGTTAGAAATATTCCTATGTATATATTTCGGTGTTATTATAGTTTTCTGTTTTTTTCTTTTTTCTTCTCATCTTTGCCACTGTGTAATAGTGCACCTAATTTCTTTGGCTTCGAGTTACGACAGCTAAAATTACGATAACGTTAGCATGCGTAGTTGGGTTTCAATCTTGAGGAATTTCAAACAGGATTCATGCGACAGGAATTTTAAGAAATTTTATTTTTGTTTGATTTTTTGTTACATTTTTTTGTTTTTATTTCAGATGGTTGCTACCATTAAAATTGGACCCGCGGAACCCGAACTCGCTACAACAAAACATCGTGTTGTCAATAAGGTTCTTTGGCTCATAGGAACATCCCGAAACGCGCTTTTGGTTATAATATGTGGGGTTTTGGGTTACAGTTTCACTGCGTCACCTCCTTTCAAACTAATAGGTAAGCTGGAATTTTAAGATTTTATTATTGCTCGGAAAATTATTTTGATGGATCGTTATTTGGATTCTTGCGAAGAACAGCTTGAACCTCAATATAAATGTATATTCTTTTTTCTTCTATTTCTAATAGGTTACATCCCCGGAGGAATGCCGAATTTTCAACCACCACCTTTCGGTTATATAAAAGATGAGAATACGACCGTTACTTTCTTCGACATGTGCTCTAATCTTGGTAGTGGAATTTTAGTCGTTCCGCTTATCTCATTGATGGAAAATATCGCCATATGCAAAGCCTTTGGTTAGTTAATCTTAATATTTTATTATCTATTCATTTAATCACACCCGATACAAACCTGCGTATACGTACACCGTGTACAACGATAAGATTACTCGAGTTTCATTCATTAGCTTTTTTGCCACCGCTATACTTATATTCAGCATCTTTGCATTGTTAATTCTACACGTCGTAGATAATTCTTGTTCCTATTTTTTTCTCCCCTCCCCGTTCTTTATTTCTTCATTCCTCTTTTTTCGTTCAAGGGTTGTTATTATCGCATATTAATTTCTTTGCGTTCTTAACAGCAAATGGAAAATCGGTGGACGCGACGCAGGAATTGTTAGCCATCGGAATATCGAATATCGGAAATTCATTCGTCCAAGCATTTCCGGGTACAGGATCGTTGAGTAGAAGTGCTGTGAATAATGCATCTGGGGTGAGAACGCCGATGGGAGGTCTTTATACAGGTGAGTTGAATAAATTTCATTGAAAGAATGAAAAAACAAAATGAAAATAAAATTGCCGCGATATTTTTGGTTCGGAGCACGCTGCACCTACGATATTCTTGCGCTAGGATTGTTCATGCTGCAGTTATTATACGTAGTATCTTGTATCTTTGTACCGAAGAATAATTTACATGGAATGTCGAGATGAACGATTATTATTACGTAATGAAAATTTGCAAAAGCAATAAATTAAATATTCATAAATTCCATCCGGATCAATTATACATCTATGTGTATAATAGTTATAACTGCTAGTTAGTTTCCATGCGTCGTAATAGAATTGATCGGAAGTATTTAATTTTAATCTACATTTGTATATAAAATATTTCATTTTAGAGAACTTGATGTCAGCGAGTTCTGGAAATTTTTGTCACACCTAAAACTAATCGATACTTGATCATATTTTATCTTTAGCATGTATTTGACCCTTATATATGTCGTTCTTTTCTAGTTCAAAACAATGATTTTTTTCTGTTTTTCTTTGTCTATTCCAGGTGTACTCGTGATATTGGCTCTGATATTCCTGACGCCATATTTTAGCTATATCCCAAGAGCAAGTTTGGCCGCGATTATCATTGCCGCTGTAATATTCATGGTCGAAGTGAAGGTCGTTAAACCCATGTGGAGGGCTAAAAGTAAGTCTTGGTCACAATTTCAAACTCTTTATTTTTTTTGGTATTTTTTTTTTTTTTCTTTTTAAATTACAATCAATCCTTAGTATGTTTATTCAGATTTCAAAGCTGTTTTCTGCGTGCTCATATACATGTACACTTGTCATCAACTACTTACAACTCGATCGTTATAATATTTTATATATTTCTATCTACAATGAGTACATTAAAATTTTCCACGTATGGAGTACGTATGCTGAAAGTTCTTTTTTTTTTCTTCTTTTTTTTCTCGGATTAATCGGATATAAGTAGGACACTGTACTCGAATTATTATACGATGGATAAAAGGTGAACTAAATGATCGTCAAGGTTGCTCATACGTGTTCCAGAAACGCTTGACTACGCCCTCGAATATTATCAATAAATAATTTAAATGTACAATGTACTGTTGAAAAAAAGGAAAAAAAAAATGAAAAGAAAAAATAGGTGGTTGAAATAACCGTGATCCAACGACGTATAGTTAATTAACGGATAACAACTCCACAAATAACAGAGTTTACATAATTTCGTCGTTCGTTTTTTTATTTTTTTATTTTCTTTTTATTTCATCACTACGCGCCTTTCGTAGTCTTATACGACGATTCTTATCACACCATAATGCAGTCAGCGATCAATTACATGAAAATGTTGAGAAGCAAAGGGAACGAAATCTTGATTTTATTTATAACAATATTGACCGTTGATTTGGGGCAAACTTAACTAATGGTTCTCGAGGTGATTGCTCTGATCTGCTGATCGCCTTGAACGTATTTTTTCATTTTTTTTATTCACGAGTACCAGTCCGTCCTACACGAGAGTGTAAGAAGACCATGTAAAGATTTGAGAAATTGTAATGAATGTTATATATCTTTGACGCGCCCAAGTATTCGATAAAAATTTGTCACCTTCTCAGATGTTGCGTATCGTGAGTCTGGATTTATGTAGCGAAATATATGCCATTTAATCTTCTGTCTCGTATAAATATAATGGAACAAATTATTTTTTTCTTTTAGAATCAGATTTGATACCTGGAATCGCAACTTTCGTTGCCTGTTTGGTTTTACAACTGGAAATCGGTATCCTTGTTGGGATTGGTATAAACGTTATGTTCATTCTTTATCACGCTGCCAGGCCTAAAATTTCTGTTGAAGAACTCGTGGTGAGTAAATATTGAACGTATATAATTCGACAGTCTGAACGCTTTGAGCAAAAACCATTGAACTGAAATAACATGAGTCATGATTAATATTTTTCTTTTCTCTCCTAATCAATTGAATGGCCTAAAATAATTATTTTTATTTAATTACAGAGCCGTCGTGGAGCTGAATACTTAATGCTTACTCCGGATCGTTGTTTAATTTTCCCATCGGTAGATTATGTTAGAAATTTGGTGACAAAATACAGTCGCAGAGGTCGGAGCTTAGCTACTCCAGTTGTAATAGATTGCACACATATTTACGGTGCAGATTTTACTGCAGCAAAAGTTATAGAAAGTTTGACACAAGATTTTGCTGCTAGAGGACAGCCGTTGTTTTTCTACAATCTCAAGCCATCGGTTCACGCTGTTTTTGAAGCTGTTGCACCGACTGATTTCGTCGTTTATTATACCCAGGAAGCGTTGGATGATCTTCTCAAACAAAGCGAATCTCCAAAACAATTGAAAGAAATGTCTCCTGCTTGATGGATGTTGAAAGAATAAATTAATGGTGTGGTTATAATGGAGATAAGGATTAAGGAGTCTCAGTGAATCGTTGCTCGCTTAATCGATGTCCAAGGTTTAAAGGAAATAGAGAGGAACTCATGAAAACGAAGAGGAATTTTATACTCAGAAATTGTAGTCGGCCGTTATCCAATAACAACGGTAAGGAGCAATGTGAAATAAAATTCCATTCCTCGTGTTAAAAAAATAATATTCAAAGAAACGTCGGTTATGATCACCTACGATTATTTATTTATTTTTTATCAAATATATTACGATTCCGTTATAGAATTCGGTAGTTCCTTACTTAGAGATTCTGAATTCTGAATGGATTGTCGGTATAAACAATAACCAAAATCAGTATTAATTGAATAATAACAACAATATTTAAACGCGCGATTGTAATTAAATCAATGTTGTCATTTTTTCATTTAGTACATACCATTCTAATTATTATTATAGTAAACATTCAATAGTTTTCGCGTAGCATGCAGTATACCATGGGTAGCATAAAATAAATTATACCTTTTATTTTCACCATTCGTTGTCAAAAATGCAGACAGCGATTGCTCACGTAAATTCCAATTACAAACATTGATAATCTAATTTATAATAAATACTTACCTCATTCTTAAGACATCGTGGCGAATAAGAGAAAAAAAATAACAATAATAACGAAATTAACGCCATGTATCTATACAAATTTTCTACGCATATATATATTTAATTAGCGTAGGGTCTTGCCAAGTTTATTTGAAAAAAAAAACCCAAGCAAGGCGAATAATGTATGATAGTACCACGCGAATCACGCTATTGTTTATTATAACGTGAAATAATTCGCGGGAAAACTTTAATTCTGCTTTAATATCTTCATCGTCAAATTACTTAATTTTACTGGCAACGTTGTACATACATACCTATAACGATAATGTCCATCTGAAGAATACTACTGTGATAATTTTATATAAGAAAAAACGAGAAAACGAAATAAAAATAAATAAACGAATTATAAACTGAGAATAAAGGGAGAATTATTGCTACGAAGAAGGTATAGGTGTATACGATTGAAAAAATTACCTGAGAATTGATTGGATTGTAAATAAGGCTTTCAATCACCATGCAGCATCATTCGAAAGTATATCGTTTATTGATTGTAATTGAAAGAAAGCATATTTGGTTTTGTAGATATCTGTTCACTGTAAAACAATAATTAAATACAACTTTCAATCAGTACACAAGAATTTCGGAATCTGGCACTGGTGGCACTAGTTTCTACCTGCAAAAAACAGATGACTGTTCAATTTAAATCGCCCTCACCCCTTCATTTACTGACCTACCGCTAATTATTAGCGATTGCGCAAGGCACACACGTTGTTTACTTAAAATCTTCATTCAACATTACCAAGATGTCGGGGTGGTCAACTTATTTGTAATTGTGCCATTCATTTTTCCATTAGCTTTGCTCGTAAGGTGCTGCCACCTCCGTGGGTAGAAAATCATTACATATGACGTGATCGTAAGCACTTGAACTTTTTTTTTCACTGGCAAACACTGTGTCAAGGTTAGAAAAGTTCTCAGTGACATTGGTGAACAGCAGTCTATTATTGACTTCAGAATGGTAGTGACGGCTCCCACTGATTATCAAAAATAAAATTTAAATCACGTGACAGTTGTACAAGTAAGATTTTTAAAAGCAAGCGATTCCCACGACCAATAGCATTAAAAGTTAATTGATTAAAACCTAAAATCGTGAACTATCGACCATCTGTCAATGTCACGTGGACTCTGTAAAAACTGATCGACATTTGAACGATTCACTTGTACCCAGAACTGACGATATGACAAATTTGCCTTGTCTAAGATATCTGGTTCGACATCCTTGCTTGCTACAAACGCATAAGAACGTTGGAAGTATGTATAACCAAATATGCAGCAACATTGAGAAAAAGAATGACAAAAAAGAAGATGATAAATCTATAACAGAAGCTGATACTGAAGACTTAGTTGAGCCTACAACATGCTGTATGTCTGGCTGTGCGAACTGTGTCTGGATAGAATATGCGGAAAAATTAAGCAAAACGATGGAAAATAGTAACGAGGATATACAGAAAATGATATTGGATAAAATAGAGGATTCGAATATGAGGGCGTTCCTTAGCTTGGAGTTACGTTGTCGGAAATTCAGGCCCTAAATCAAGGTAGCTTCAAACCATAGAAATTAATTTGTAAATAGATTATTATTAAAGTTTCATCCAACTTGTTTCACAGAACTGATTAGGACTCTTATTCATTTCCGAGAATATAAAAACCCATTACTATCCCTAGAAGATTTTAATAGTTTACATAGCGTTTAGCAAATATAATATGCGATCCACCAGAGGATTGTAACGTTGACATCATGTCAGAGTCTACTAAGAAGCCTATAGTCACGCTACGATATTAGCAAGGGAAGATATCTGCACAATAAATTAACACAATAGATGGTAACATTTATTTGCATTTCGGAATAATATGGGTTGTCTCCATACACAATACGTACACAATATCATAATTTTGTAACTAAACATAGTTGGGTATATTAATGAAATAATGAATTAAAGAGTGAATACATTCAGCTTTTTTCTGTACAAACTGTGTGAGGCGCACGCATTGGTATTGCTTCATGTACTTGGTAATAATTTGGCAGGTCGCGTGCTTCCCTAATTAGATTTAACCATATACTTATGATTTAGAAATGAAATACTATATAAAACAATATAAATGCTATGCTTGCTGTACGTTGAATGGTACCAAAGAATTGGGGTAGTACATATTTGAATTAACAAGAACTCCTAGACCCTTACTGTGTTTATCAGTATTTTATAATATTAACAACAAATCAGATATGATTTATAGACCAACAGCTGCTTGAAAGTCTATTGTTTCATCTCTCATTATTTATCACATCTTGAGAAACCATCTTGACATTATTTTATTTCGTTTCAACAAACACTCTGGCTACAATATGATGTAAGTAAATTTCTGACTGAAATTAACGGAATTTGATTTTGGTCTGAATAAAACGTGTCTGACTAGAGCTGCATCTAAACACTGACTGCGCACGAGCACCCCCAACACACTACGTCAAATGCAAGACGATTATTACTAATAATAACTGTTAATCATATTATTTTTAATACACGTTCTATACTTAGTTTCAATATTATATCTGTTAATCTACAGTTTTTCACATTTCGCTATGCTTGGAAATATATGGTTATCAACTAAATCATTTCCATCTAAATAAAATCTATCGACTCGATTAGCCAAGGAATTTAAAGCTATGTGATGATCTCAAATATCAACAGATTTGAGAGTGGTACACCAAAAATGAGGATAATATCGTCGTTTCGAAATGTTATTAAACGCTAATAGATCATTCATCGATCTGTATGAGATTCATCATTGACTTCATGAGTAATAGCTGTAGAGCAGTGAGAAACGAAGTCTCGGAAGAAACAGTTGAAAATTAATCCAAATTTGGTGCAAAGGTCATGGAATAGCAGAGTTCTTAAGCCTCAAGCTTAGTGCCTACGACGATAAATTCCGCATAAATGAAATATTCTCAAATCGTGACACATTATATTTTATATTATTGAAGCAAAAAACTAATGTTACTTCACCTTGACGCTAGTTTTCTTACAATATACATAATAATGCAAGTTGTGGTTACTATGAACACTTCACAACATTAAAATATATTGTAGTATATAGCCAGTATGTACTAATTTAATCGTTACATATCATTTACCTTCGTTAATGTTTATTTAGTTATTGTTGTAGTCGAGAAATGGTCGTATCGCTTAGCCCTTATGATTGGCTTAATATATATTAAATATTTCTTTATATTGGTTAGCGCAGGATAAATTAAGTACAAGTGGTCAACAATGAACCACATATCAACAAATAACCCTTCCCACCCCCCTCTTTGAAAACTTATCCTATTATACTTACACTTCAGCAGAGCAGGCTATTAAGAAAAAGCATTGTCGTGCCTTCGTTCGAAAAGGATCGCGACGTCACGCGTGGTTTACGTCATTCCAAGTAAATTTTTTCATTACAGGAAATTACTAACTTTTTCTTTCCAGAAGAGGCACACAGCATCAAGTACCAATGTATCGTTCATTTTAACATACAATGATAATCGAAAATAGCAATTATTAATCTAATTGCGCATTATGTCCACTTTGAGGTTTATAGAATTTGTTAATATTACCAAATTATGAAAAAACGTGAACAATTATAGAACAACAATACGCGATAGAATTTCTTTTTCCATTATATCAGAACAATAATTCATATTCCAACGATCTGTATGATCAATTTAGAAAGATATGAACGGAAAAATTACAATCGGCGAAGAGATTATAAGATTTCACGAGTGACTTTCATGTTTAATAGCCAACTCTCAAAGTTTGTAAAATAACTTTAATATGCAGGTGCCTGGAAGTCTCCCATACCTCGTTGCTGCTGTTGTTGTTGATTGAATGGTGGTTCTTGATAAGCTGCATCTGTAGCATCCGGATAACTCGTATAGCCTGCTCCACCAACTGGATCCGCTTCATAACTTGGGGCAAAAGCTGCATCAGTTCCCTGCTTGAATCTTTGAAACGCAAACCAGGCGCATCCACCCTATATTGATAATAAACAAAAAACAACGATTAAGTCACTAATCATAGCCCAGAAAATTTTCGAAGTATTTTTACTTAATTAAAAACTCAAATTAATTACAGATATCATCACAGCTTACCCATGTAAACATTGAGAAGAAGCAGAATGCGATGGCAGCTTGAACATTGTTTACGCCATATCCGTTCTCAGGAGATTCGGAACTACCCCATGCATTGGCCAGGTAACAAAATCCAACGAAATATAGAAAAGCCCAGAGTCCAGAAATGCTGCAAAACATTGGCATCGAATAATGTAACAGCATGAAATGGAACTCTTCACAGTACAATTAACAAAATTCACAGATATTCAATCACTCCTGATCGATACAGGTGATGGTAATTATCAGATAGGAGTTGAAATATGTTGGGGAAAAAAATGGTTTTGTTGGTACTAAGATAAAAGACATCATGTAAATTTTGCAGGTAATGCTTACCCAAGATCTAAGAGAACATAATGCTTGCGTGTCTTGACAGATGACATTTGTTCGAACAAGTATTCCCCGGCAAGAAATCCAATACTTCCCAAAAAAGCGAGAACTCCAATCCCAACGCCATAATTGCAGGCATTTGTGTCTCCATTGTAAAGACAGACTTCTTTTCCATCAGTACCCGCAATGTAGCCTTTGCTGCTTATGCATCCAAATACTATTATCGCGAACAGCTGAAAAACGATTAATACTCAGTACCAAGATTTTATTAGGTCATATTTTTTTATTTCTCTGACCACTTTAACCTCGGAATTGGCTCAGTGTCTAGTTGAGGAATGAAAGTATAACAAGGATAAGATTTTATGTGAACTACATGCATAGTTATTGATCTGCACTAAAGGTAGCATATTAAAGTAGACCTGTCTCTCAGTTTTTATAGTAAAATGTCATTGCCTCAAAGCCTATTCAAATAAGAAGATCTGAATAATGGTTGGTCTGTTCAATTTTAATCAAGTGATCTGTACGCAGATGTATAACTGTGTTCGGCCCACTGATATGTGCGAGGTCACCGTCAGTGGTAGAATACTTCAGCGAATACTAAGTTTGATGATTATAAAAAAATAGATTACAACATTGTAAAGATGGTTCAGTGAAATTGAGCTCGTTAATTCTGGGTCTGAACAAAGTAGCTGAGAGAAAATAAGGTTGTGATTATGTAAAACTATTAAATTGTTCTGTATTTTGTTGTAAAGTTTATGGAGACTTTCATAAAAGCCCGAATTAAAATCAGAGAAACGTAGGTAGACTGCGATTCCGTTAAATTGCCGAACCGATAAGGCTTTTACTCAACAATCTTTATGTTCAGGATGTGGTTAAATAATTAAGATAAATTGCGAATTCTTTTTCGGAATAGCAGGAACCACTCTTCTCCTAATAAACGAACGAGAATTGACCTAGATAAGGATCTGAAACCTCATGAAAAATTATTTCATGGGGCGTATCGCATTAATTCGTGAAAAATCAATAGGGCAACCCCATCGTAGGAGGATGGCAAGGAGGTAGGAGGAGAACGGGTCGCAAGGGGTGGGGGAGTTGCTGTCAAAATCGATGTCTGACAGGAGTTAAGCGTCTTTGTTATAGTTCGTATGACATAGAATTGGAAACATTGATTAATACGGTTGAGAGAAAATTGTTGACTTACCAGACATAGTGCTCTTAGGATGACCTGAGGCCTTTGAACAAATGCAATCGGGTCAAAAGGAGCTCCGGCCTTTCCACCACCATAAGCTCCGCCACCGTCCATCTTTTCACGACTGAGGCACAGAATGGGCTGAAAATTCAAAGCGCCGAATCCACCGGGCCTGGTAGATGGCTGACTCGTCAGGCCAAAGAAACAGAATTCCAGATAAAAACACCAGGGGCGCTACCAACGACCAGCTTTAATTTAAAATATTAGCAACAATCACCTGAAGATTCCGGGTTTTCTTTATTGTTAACCGCACCATCAAAGATTCTGTTACGTTGACGTTGTCAACATAGTCACTTCCTACGAGAATTCGTTTGTGTGCATAGTTGCTGAATCAGCACAGATTTACAACATTTTTGGGCTAAAAACTGCACTGGTACATCGAACTGTAGTGACAATTATTTGAATTCTCTGATTCAAATTAACATTCTAATCGAAATTTGAATAAATTCTTACACTTTTTAGCGTCACGACAACGATTGCAGGAACTTGAAAGATTCTTCAAGTTTATGCACATTCAGTCGGGCAATAAGGTACGTTGATATGTACATTCATTTTTGCTTATCGTTAGACCTCACTTCCAATGTTTTGTCACCTAGAATAATAAAAATGACCTGATGATGATTGTAAAGGCTGTAATTTTCTAATGAAGAATTCATTCTGGATTGTAATATGCGGTTGGTTGAATTGATGAAACATTAACGTTGACAGCCTTATTAACTTTGATGCCAACGATACGAGCTGCCCATGTGAATCATGTACGAAATCGGTTGTGCATCACAAAATCCGAATGCAGATAATCAGATTTCCAGAAAAAATGAAATTGCTTATGAATATTCCTAACGAATTCGAGTATAATGTGAACTGCAGCGTTGAATATTACTTTGCCTGACACCGTATTGAATAAATTAAAACCTTCAAATGTGCTTGAATGCGTAAAATCGCCGGAAGCAAGATCAACATAATAGATCTGATGAAATGTCAAGACCTATAATAATACAATTAAACTTGGTATCAAATGTACAGCATGAAGAATTAACAAATTTAGTACGTACATTTTGAGGCAAATCGACCGTCTGGTATAAGAAAAATATAAAAATAAACGAGACACGTAAATATACGTATGTAGGTAGGTTACATACATGCAATTAAAGAAGGCAGAGACGTGCGGAGCCCAATTATTAAGCGAAACAGCATAAGGGAATGCCGGTTATGACGTAATATTCTTATATCGTGAACAGGTTGAATGGAAATTTATACGATGTATACCTGATTACACTTCACTTAAAGGTGTGCGTTGGTATTATATATATAAGGTGTGTCCATAAGAAACGCTATCGGCATATATAGGAGCAGAAATTGAAGCCGCTTCTTCATCGACTGCGCGTGTAATTTGAACATCATACGAATAATATGTATAAAAACTTATTCCGAATCAGCGAACTCAATATTTAATCTCACGATGAACGTATACCACAATTATTCCCGTATGACATTCGTATATGTATATATAATTAATTAACACTTGTGCTAATACACATGTAATCTACGTACAAAATAAAAATATTAAAAAAATGGTATCCGATAACGTCGATGTTATAAACTGCAAAATTAATCAGTACGTAATTATCCACATAGTAGCAAGAAAAAAATTTGTTTAAACTATCCGTTGTATTTTTACACGCAGCTAATTTATATTATTCGGCACGCGGTCAACCGCGAAATCTTACATGGAAAAATTAATCTCGGCAAAAGAATACTGACGTTTTTTGTATCGATAACTCAATAATTAATACGCGAACCGTAACACTTCTTCAATCCATTGAAGGAAGAGCAATGCAAGCAGTCGAGGCACGCTCTCATTTCCATTTAAAAATAGGAAAACGTAGATGCACGTCCGTCACAGTAGAATGACCAACACATATATATATACATATACTTATAATATTATATAAACGTTTTATTAAATTGATAATGAGAACGCATAGGGTATCAGTATAACATTGGACTATGCCAGGCATTATTCATTCTTATGATGCGAACATTCAACATAATTACACAATTTACTGTCTCATAGACACTTATCATTGCTTCGCTTTTACATTACACCTTGTATAAATATTCATGTATACGTGTAAACATTATTTCCATACACACGCATTATAGTTTTAATATAAAAACTAGCAGTCCCGTCACAATCGATTCATTTCCCCGTGGCTGCGAACATGATGAAAAAGACATATCATTCGGACGCTACAGTTTTGATCATCAGAGGAAGAACTATATCACAAATTTATTCACTGATTGTACGACCTCGCAATTGAGATTATATTTTAATCATAATTGAAGTCACTCATTTCATTACATAAATACGTATAAATATATACAACATCCGATTATCTGTTACAATATATTTTTAGCCAATTATTATTTTCTTCTAGTTTTACGCGATAACATAATTCGCTGTCCTGCATAATAGGAACGGGGATCAGAAGTTCAAATTAATCAACGCTGATTTTTTCGCACAATAACTATCGACTACAAAAAAAATAAATAAAAAGAATGAAGAAAAAGACCCAATCAATAGATCGAATTCCAAATTTATTTCATGGGAGCGAATTTCGATGAATTATAATAAATCTTGGAAAGATTGCAAAAAAATAAAAACGGTTTCCCATTAACCGATTATCACGCAGACTGCGCTATTATAATGAAATTATTTTTTATCGCTGAAGAGGTGAGTTTTTTTTTTTTTTTTTCTACAAATCGAAGTGTAGTCGGAGTTTTGTTATAACAATAATGAGACGGTCCTGCATTTTACACATATCCATATCACGCGTATTTATGCCGGGTCCAGTATACATATGTCCATGTGGCATCGGGGCAAGGTACTGGCCTCATGTATGCGTGGGCGCCGATATGTGCGTGTGAGATTGTGTGGGTGCGTGTATTTTCGCTTTAAGCCGATGCTGCCGCAATCTCAGAAGTCGTTGCCGCGCTGACAGGTCCCGGTCTGCTGCTGTGGAGTCAACCGTACATTTCGCTATTGAAAGAAATTCATTATTAATTTATTGTAAAAAAAATTTAAAAGTTAAAAAAAAAATTGAAAAAAAAATTTGAAAAAAAATCAAACACGCATAGATAAATTTAAATATCATACCATTTCCGTTGGATAAATACCACATACTATACATAGGCAAGTTTCTAACGACGAAGCGATTTCTCACAATCAGTCCCCGGTTCAGTATTTAGACGTCGTGCGTCGCGACGCTCATACTACCGCAGCTGCGTTCTCTGTTATATTAAAAGCGGCAAATCATTCGCCTTATACTCAAGGAAAGTCAGTGACTTCGGTAATAAACTTGTTAACGAATAAACCTCGAGGATATTTTAACGTAGTACAAGCAACAAAAAAATCTTCAATTATTTAATTTTCTACAGAAATTCAAACTCGACAATTCTTTTGTTTCGATTTAATATGCGCGAAGAATCGAACGAAGGGAACCTGATCAGTCGAGACCTACCACCGCACGTGGATGGTTAATTTCCTTGAATAAATTAAATACGATGTGCGCAAACGATAAGTGAAGAAAAACAAAAAAACATGCAAAAGAAGAAGTTTATAACATGAAAAAAGTGTCAGTGAAAATTTTACACCCAATAGATGTGACTGAAAAAAGTTTCGTGAAAGTTTTCAGTTTATTTTTCGCTCTTGAAATGAAAATGGTTTGACGAATATTTTCCAGTTAATTTTACGACATAGTGAAAGGAAATAGATGTGGTATGTGGAAGTAGAAGTTATAACTTAATAGAAAAAGAAGTACATTATATACTCGTCATGACCGCAAACATGTAGAATAAATGTGTTCGTATAAAGTAAGCCTTCGAGGAGATTACGCGCGTGTCAAATGGTCGAGTTGATACAAACGATATCGTCTAGCGGGTTGGTTGGCCACATGTGAAAAATGTTTATAAATATTGATAACATATTATTTTAATAAACCGCGCACAATATATCTGCGCCAGCAGCTGACGCAGCAAAGCTTCGCGTTATACCGATTATACGAATATCGAGCGTTAACAATTTTCATATTAAAAAATATTTCCCTTTAATCTCGCTTATCTTTTTATTTTCCATCACAATCTTCGTACGTACGTACATTTTACGCAAACAAACGGAAAGAGGGAAAAAAAAAAAAAATGTTCAACACCGGCTTTATCGAAAAAACCACCTCGCCAGTTTGCAGCCGCTAATTTGTCCCTGAATTATAAAAGTACAGGCAGCTGCTGTCTGCTCAACATATTCGTGATACTTTGAGAGCGAAGATATTTCCCACACATTTACTTATACGGGTGATTTGGTGCTAAAACCAAAGCGTAAGTAACGTAATTTCTATTTTTTCGATGCCTTTCGTTCATTATCATCGTAGGCCTGAATCCATCCGGAGTGCAGATTATGTTGTGAAGCAGCTGCAAAAATCGCGTTCATAAATTTTTGTATGTAACGTAAAATTAATTTAAAACAAAATTAATCACCTCGCATTTAATTCGTCGGTGTTGAACTATTTTTATACTAATGAGGACAGATTGTGGTAAAAAAAAAAAAAAAAAACAGAATAAAAAACGAACTGTTGAATAACGAGCGACGTGATCGGCTAACTTTATCGCGGTGCCAATGTAACGAACAGCGATAAAGAAATTATGAAATAAAGACAATAAAGACAGTCACGCTTTAGTCTGTTATTAATGTTATTAATTTTTTTTTGTTTGTATTTTAGTTATTTTTCTCCGATGCGTTTATCGATCGCAAAATAATTTTTCGCTCGTCGACAAATGATGAACGTTACTGGGTCGATATATTTAAAAATAATCGTGGAATACCTACGAAATGGGACGATACGAGTGATATCTTCGGTGAGTGGTGAATTGGATTCTGGAGCTGAAATTACAGCTGGTGAAGATCAACGATGTTGACGACGAACAATAAAAAGTCGGGAAAACTCTGCCCCGAGGAAGACGATGCCTCGACAACTACGACACCCTGGAGTGAACTTCTCGTTCATTCTTCAGTTCCAGCTGCGGCAGTTGCTGTTAAATTATGCGAAGATGTCCCCGACGAAGAACCACTCAATGTTATTGTACCACCGGATAAGGAGAAGCATGGCGTCATTGGGAACTTCCAAAGAAGGGCTCTCAGCAGGATGAGCTTCAAAGGAGAAAATGGACCATTACTCGGAAGGTAATTTAACATTATATATCATTATTTCTCAAATTTCACTATCAGGACATTGGATCGTTGGACAAAAAAATGTATAAAAATTCGTCCAATTCACACTGAGGCGCGGATGAGATTGTTGCCCGAGATGCTATTGATCGCACAACTGATAATATTCTTGGCTCACGTATCAAATATCAAAGGACACCCAGCTGAATTCATGTGGTAAGAATACAGTCTAAAATGTTACGGCTGCCGTATGGCATAATCTTAATATTGTATCGTCTGCAGAACGGAACACCCGAAAGGACGACAAAATAGATAATCATTATTGCGAAGGGGAACGCGTATAAAAATAACAGATTACCATATCACAAGTTCCGTGTCACTGCAAACAAGAATATCATTACATTCGTAAAATTGTTATAATATGTACAGATGAGCAACACTCACTTCCCTTCATGATGTACTTGACGCTATTTGCACATCGATATGAGGTATACCTTATGAGAATAAATACACTTATATTGGAACGTTGGACGAAAAAAAAAAATCTTTCGAAAAAACTCGTAGATACAGTTACGCTTGAGTAATTTTATTTTCTATCTATGATAATGATCATAATAATAGAGAATAAATATATACTATTTATATCTGTATATATATTTTTAAAGCCAAGGGTCACGAGGTCACCGTGGTTGGTCTCCCTCGAGATAGTTGAATACATATATATTCGCCAATTGTATGTGGGTACATAGATGCAGTTTGAAACTTTTCGTGTCTCTTAGAAATAAATGATGGGATTGAACATGTGAAAGCCGGTTTATAGGAATGTGAACGGGTTCGACATACACGTATAGAAAACAAGTGGGAAACTGCATAATCCATAGGATGTATACCTTGTCATGACGGATGCGAAGATCTGCAGTTCTTATATCTACTTATACTGCACTACCTTGTGAGTAATTCAGTCGCCGTTCTCCAGCTCGTTCGCCTGTGGACACTTTAACTGTAATTAAAGTGAAATATATTTATAGAGAAATTTCCACCGATTATATAGACGAATGTTAACCCGGATGTTAGAAAATCGATTCGGCTGGAAATTTTACCTCTCGTTACACCGTTTTACGTTGTGATTATCAAATTGTACTCACAATTTTTATTTTCTCTTCACGTTTTCACCGTTTTCAAGATATAAACGATACGTCCGATCTTCTCTCTCATTCATTGGAGCTGCAACAAATTGAAAAATCTATTCAAATAAGCGTTGTTTTTTCTTATTCATTTTTCTACGACTTACCGATAGACGTCCTCCGCGTCATTTTGATTACCCACTTGTTTTATGACATGTTGCACTTGGTCCGCAGCACCACTTCGATAACGCTTGAATACACTCTTTCACCTGCGATATACAAACGTAGCTGTTTTAAATATGGAACAACGATGAGCTTATAGTGTGGGAATAGGAAGGTAGTTTGGAACTTGAAATAGCCTCGGGAAGCCCAACAAATTTGGAGCGCAATAATGCGACTGAATACACGGAAATATGGTCGACTATTTATACTAGTTCTCATTTTGTTAATTTTATTTATAGCGTGAAAGAATTCCGCATATTTAACGAAATCTATCGCATAATTTTCAAACATCAAAATGATCGTTATTACATGCAATCTTTTCGAACAGACGGCAAACACTGAACACGAGAAAGCAACAACGAGACGATCTGACCAGAGATTTTACCCGAATAGTTAACAATGGGCATCTTTGTTGCATTGTACGTTCGGCAGCATGTACGGCAGCTTTCTGGTTTGGCTGACCCTAGCGAAAAGTTAAGATCAACCGGGCGACGGTTGGTCTGTAAAAAACGATCTACACTGCACCCGTACGTGGTCGTCGCCAAAAGCGATATATGAGTTGCTGTGGCTAGGCAAGGCTTTCCAATTAGAACAGTCTGCAGTCAGTCATGTCAGTCTCGATCATGAGCTCGATGAGATAAAATCGAAGAAATTTTCGCTAATTTTTCAATCCATAATACCTTGCATGAAAGTCGTTAAAAAGTGTCGGACTGAACTCCAGAGGTATAAATATTATACCATTTTATATTTTCAACAGCTTACATATTGTACCAGAATTTAGAATTTTGTATACCGCATACCATAACATGAGTGTAAAAGTAGCTTCCATGCGAACATACGTATACGTGATATAATGAAACAAAAGAAGATCTATGGGAGTATACAATAAGCTGTCGTTAGCGTCATCGAATAGTTACTATAAAAACTAAAATATTCTATCATATTTGAAATGAGTGCTTCGTATTTCCGTAAATCTTACGCAAAGTCCTGCTATAGTGTCTATTTTTAGGATTCACGCGGCCGATGTGGATCGTTTCGTATATGCGGTCGTGTAGACATCTCAATTTAGTTTTTGTAACTAAAATATACGAGCAATAACAATAATAATAATATTAATATAATAATATAATAATTCCCGTAAAATTCATCATTTTCAAGATCGTTCACGCTGCAGTTGGTGCTGTTGTTAATCACGCGTAATCTTCCGGATCGAATTTATAATCTGCACCACGATGGAAATGGAGTTCCTAGCAGAAGGTAAAAAAAAATGAAGCATCGTATTTTTAAACAATTGCGATACGAATAAAATAAATATTCGTCAGAGTGCGTTGTAGTACGCGAGAGTCGACCGTACGAAGATCAGCGACGTCAAAACTGTGCTGCTGCGTCATCGAGGATCAGAGGCGTCTGCAGTGACGATATTCGTGAACGATACGGTTTGTGCTATTGAGTTGTTTAAAAAAGAAAACCCATAAAAAGTATCTCTTATTTTTTGTATACACCACGTTTTTATTCGCGCGGATAGAAGAGAGCTTCGAAAAGTACCAAGTATTTCAAGCACGTACGTTGCACCACTCACAAGTGTGAACTCGCGCACGTGTGCCGATACAGACAGAGAAAGCGAGAGAAAAAACAAAAGAGAAACGATTTATCGATATAAGCTTTGAAAAATGATGGATCAACGATTATATGATGGTGATAATTTTACACCGTGGAAGGTAACTGACTCGAGATTTCTAAAAAATATAAAAACTATCACTGCAGTCTGCTGCAGTGGAGAATGTAATAATTTCTGTAGGTTCAATCACCGTAGATGTGGAAGGTCATAGGATCGAATAATCGATTAATTATATTCCTATATGACGAGTGATATAATAAAGATTATAAAAATAATAGCGATACGGTAAAGTGCGGCATATTTGATAGTTCGTGCCGAATGTGGTGCAAGCGTTTGGTTTGGATTTTTCTGTGGCTCTGGACACGGTGTGACATTTGGTTATAACAAATCCCGAAGGATGACGATGACGAAGAAGAAGCTGATTATTTATCGGTGCAAATTAGTATCGATTGAATTACCGCTTTCCAAATATAATATATTGCATATTCATATATAAACAGCCATCTTGTTCGAAGTTGCAGGAATGCTAAATTTAGCCAAAACCTCGACCGCCATTACCAATCGCGTATATAAAGTTTGCGGGCAAAAGCTCGAGTTGAAAACCGACTAACTGAATACTCACGAATGTAATACTAAAATTGATCATAACTAATGTACATTTAAACAAGTTCTATGAAGAATAAATAAAAATTAGTTGAGTGAAAGAAAACAAAAAAAAAAAACGGAACTCACAGAAAACGAATGCAGGACGACACATAATCGGGTGCCTTGTCACGAAGATCTCTTCTCGAATCTCTTTAACAATTTATGAGTAATAAAAAAAATACTCTGACAATTTTTTTACTTCACAAGTGAAAATGTTCAAGTGTTCGAATATTAGAATGATGAATAATAACGATGATAATGATTATCGTTTTTTATTCATAACTTATAAAATAATTACTATGGTGCAGGTTTCGGTGTTTGATGCAGGTGATACGTAGGTCATTGTACGTGCAGTATCGTCATTATCAATACTTTTGGTGTGAACGCTCTAGTGAAATCGGTGCAAAGGGTGTATCGGTTTAAAAATAAAAAATTCGATTGAATATTGCCGCGTCAACAATATGGTGAGCGACACGCCAGGTGCCATTCCTGGGGGTCGGAGTCATCTTGGAGACAACATCGCCCTCTCCGGGCTCAGGAGAGCGATATCTCAGGTTTCCATGCTCGTCTTCAAAGCAACTTCGTCTGGAGAAGCCGCATGGCGCGAGGAATTTCACAAGTACGGAAGGTCCTCCCATTAAAATCATATTTCAGGAGGTTCTTTAATTCCAGAGGGAATATATACGTTATTCAAAATTCGAACAAGGAGGATAAATTTGTTCATCATTCGTAGAATTGTTATGAATTATACTTGGGCAGAATAAAGTTAGCAGCTGCTCCTTCGATGAAAAATGTTTCGTCGTCTCACAATTAGTTATGTAAAGAATTGAATCAGTCGATAGTTTTTTTTCTTTTCCATGAATGGAAACTGTACATAAATGAAGCAAATGGTGCGACAGCTTCGCTCAACTTCGATTTACAAGTACCAAGAAAACGTAATATTTGCATACAGCCTTGTCAAGAAATAAAGCTCTGTAGATATGTGATCTATATTTATCCTGTACAACCGTCAAAGCGTAAATTGTTTACAAGTTCTGCCAACAATAACGCGCTTCTATATATGTTCTAAAACGCTGTCGCGTTATTATTATACTTGTACGTTTATAGTGTGTGAAAAGTTGTTCATAATTATTGCTCCTTTTCCGTATATATTATAATATACGTCGTATGTGCAGTATACATATTGCATTTACATTATATGTATGTACGTATATATACCAGATACGTACGCTTTCTTATGACTTCAATTGATCAATGTTAATCACCGCACACTTATTTATGTATATCGCTAATCTACGCCAAGGATTTATTTTCAATTGGCAATAAGTATAGTAATATCAACGATCTCTCATACCGTGCGGTTAATTGACTCTAACTAAACGCGTTTAATCAACTATTATTTGTCAATATATATATAATCGTATAATTTACGAGCAGGGAAATAATACAGTAAAACGCCTTATAGACCTCCTCAATCTTGCTTATACTATACATGTATAATTATATATCTTCGTTATACTTCCGTGATATCTTATACACGATCAAATTCATAATTCACGCTTCTAAAACGGGCATATTTTACTTGGCCTGTACCTCTTATTCAAAGCTAATACAAAAATGTGGCCGTATATAATACTCATAGTTATTTATACAAAAGAGAAAAAGAACTGCTAAATTTTTACGACCATCGATCCTTTTTTCTTTCACAATTTATTCACGTTACAAAAGATGCGGAGAAGAGCCACCTGCACGGGATCTTCTTTTTTTTTTGTTTCTTTTTGCACGGCTTCTACTTGAAAAGAATTATTTTTGGTTCTATATTTAAAATTCGCATTAGTACAAAGAAACTCGCGTGAATTGTTAAGGAGACAATAATTCGTTGGTGAAACCTCGTAGAAATACAATGAGAGTAGCACTTCCGGTAACGGGGCATCGCCACATGCATGCAATGCAAAAACTTTGTTGGCTGCTCTTGGCGCCAATATTATTGTTATAATATATATCTGCAGCATCTGGATAATAGTAAACTATATTACATTATAGAGCATACGATATCCGCGAGGAATTTCATGTTTGGAATGTTGACGCCTGTTGTAGAATTTCGGAGAACACTAAATTCGTATAACTATGATATAATTCAGAGATCGAAACTCTGCAGAGGAAGACCCAACCGTTCCACCGAAATTTTGGGGTCAAGAATCGAAATATCTTTTTTTTTTATATGTATTCTAATTTTGAGCCTAGGAATCCGAATCTGCTGATCAAATTGATCTGTAGCAGTCGATTTATCGAAAATTTTTCGCTCTTCGGAGCCGAAAAATTTAGATATCTCGATTGTTTTTCGTAGTAACCTAACGCTTGAGGTTTTTATTTTTAGAATCTTTAAACAATTGGAAGGATAAGTGACTCTCAGGTTGTTGAAATACGCCGAATCATCTCATACCCTAAATTCGAACAAACACTGCTCCGACGATCTTGAAGATCTATATTATTTTTCAAAGTACTCGAGAATGAGCAGCTATTCTTGTACGAACGTGGTAAAATACTCGACTTTAAAATCCACCTGCCATGCTATTCGTTATAATAAAATATTAGATCTCAAAGTTTGGATCCTACCGCGATTCTTATCAAACACAGTCAAAATGAGGCTATTATTCTTTCCGCTAAAATCATAGGAACATTTCCTACCACACATGCAGAAGTTTTTTATCCGGTGTATCAAACACACATTAATCTATACCTAAAATTACTTACGAGCATCCGGAGCTCGTGCGGCAAACGTTCTTCAAGATCGTGATCGCGTATCATAGAGCGTCGTAATATACGTTACGAAACTTTTACTAACATTAGACCGTGTCAGAGCGATCAGCGCCAATATTAGCTCAACGCTTTTTAATCAATCAAAACTAGGAACAAAAACCCGAGCTCGAATTATTACACAATCCGCAGATCCAAAGCCTGCAGCTGACAGATCCCACCATATAATGCTACACGATATAGGAGAGAAATTAAAAAATGATCTTTGTGGTGGGAAAAAAAACATGAAATGCAAAGTAGTCGCGAGCTAAACTCCATAGCATCTCGTGTTCGTGTCCTTCCGTTTTTTTTTCTTTTTCTTTTTATCTTGATGCAGATTTTATCAGCTCAGTTTTATAATCGCCGCTTGAATTATCGATACATCATACGATATGCATGTAGATCTGCGGTAGAAATGAGTTTGGCTAGATTCCGGGAAAGAGAATTCTAGAAGTTGTGTACCGGCAGTACGCCTCATTATTTAAATTGTGCGGTCTGCAGGGAAATCCGTTGAGAATTGCGGATAGAGTATATTTTCCACGTGTGCCTCGTGGATTTATGATAGTTATATCGTGTGTTCTGACTATAGCAGTGATTACATATGAATATATATGCATGTGCACTTCTTGTCGTCTGCGACTCTATATAACTATAATTTTCAAGGGCGGTTATATACTTCAAAGTTCAGAGACGAGACGAGACGTAGAGAAACCTTGGATTTTGCATCGTCGGGTACATCTTGGCACAGTTTTCAACCGACAAAACGTTGATTATAGTTGTTGGTTGTAGCTAATAACTCTCTTCCCGAAATACGGAAACGTCGGAGGTCACATTACTCCAAATTTAATTCCCGCTAATAATTTATACCAACCTACATCGCTTGAATTTCACGTTAGATTTTCTAGACCGATTTAAGGAAACTAGCAAATTTACGACTTCGTCGAATCTCGCACATTTCGCAAGTCCTTTTTCTCACCCTCTGCAGTACTCGAATCGATGCCTCGCGACGCGCTGCATTTCTGTCGTTGAAAATTTAATCGTGAATTTCGGAACCGCGAGATCCGATAAAACGTTTTGTAACTAACTGGGCCCGCCTAATTTTAATGAGAGACTAGAAGTTCCGGAATATTCAATCTACATATATTATCGTTAGATATTATAGGTATACGGTATACATACGTACCTATATACCATGTATTTTCACCAAAGTCTGTGGCTCGAAATAGAATTACCCCGTGCGAGAAATATAGAAGGAGGGAAGGCCGTTATACGATTTAAAGTGTGATGATTATATTTTCAGAAATAATATTTAGATAATATCACCAAATGGTATCTAAATCAATAGCTGTATGTATATACAGAGATAGAAATTTTGTTTACGCTCACGATTTCGTTTGCAAATATTTACGCAGATACTGACCTAGGGTTGGAAATGATAAAAAAAAAAAGAAAACAGAAGAAGAAGAACGTAAATAAAAATGTGAAAACTAAAAAAACTCTTACGCTCAAACGTATAATTACGTCAGTAAGCTTTTTTTTTATACGATCACAAAAATTTGGACGGAACGAATTTCTAGCGCCGATCGTTTTCACCGTGCATAATTGGGATGATGAAATTATTTTTATTATTATTTCTCGTTTGGCAGGTATCGGCAGACCAGATTCAGCACGCGAAGGGTTCGGAAAAGGGTTGTATTCAAACACGGTGACTGCAACGTCGTTCAAGGAAACGTAGCCAAAAGGCGTAGAAGATACCTGCAGGTAAATAAATCGTGTCGTTATGTTAATAAATATAATTACAGTTCAAAGCCAGATGGGAATTTGTTAAATTTAATCGTTTTGCACGCGATTCCATCAAATCGTCACTTTTGACTCCCCGTTTACTTTTTCAGGACATTTTTACGACCCTTGTCGACGCACAGTGGCGTTGGACTCTTCTGGTATTCGCTCTTAATTTCCTACTCTCTTGGCTCGGATTTGCAATGGTCTGGTGGCTGATAGTTTACAGTCACGGTGACCTAAATCGTGGAAATTTTGAAAATCCAAACGTCACATTTACCCCCTGCGTACAAGACATTCATAGCTTTACAAGCTGCTTTCTATTTTCGGTAGAAACACAGCACACGATTGGGTGAGTAAATAGATGAATAAAATCTCTGCTCGATCACTGAAATCGATCGATAAAAAATCAACAAACTTTTTCAGGTACGGGTCAAAACACACGACCGAAGAATGCCCAGAGGCGATATTCGTTATGTGCATTCAGTCGATGACCGGCGTCATGATCCAGGCGTTCATGGTTGGCATAGTTTTCGCAAAATTATCTCGACCAAAAAAGCGAACTCAGACTTTACTTTTTTCGAGGAACGCCGTTATATGCCAACGAGATAGCCAACCTTGTCTGATGTTCCGGGTCGGAGACATGAGGAAATCGCATATAATCGAAGCTCACGTTAGAGCGCAGTTGATTAAGAGAAAGGTGGGTTATGAGACGTGCAAAAGGTCATCTCTTATCATAATTTTTTTCACCACTTCACTCAAATTATAAATTTTATTAACCATCTCGTAACCTCAAGGAACGTTTCAGGTGACTCGGGAAGGAGAACTATTGCCATTTTTTCAAACGGAATTGAAAGTCGGCGGTGACGGCGAAGAGGACAAAATATTTTTCATATGGCCGACTACAATTGTACACAAAATCGACTCCAGATCACCGCTCTACAACCTATCCGCTAGCGACATGCTGAGGGAAAGATTTGAGATAGTAGTCATATTGGAAGGTTCGTACTTTTGCCCCCTATTCAGGCGAACGCAACGGTATGGCTGCTAAGATATCGTCTTCATTTTTCCTATTTTCATTTACAGGAGTTATCGAATCCACCGGAATGACGACGCAGGCGAGAAGTTCTTACCTACCGTCTGAAATACTCTGGGGGCACAGGTTCGAACATATCATTACATTCAGAAAAGAGAGCAGCGAGTACGAAGTCAACTACACACTTTTCAACAATACCTACGAAGTTGACACGCCACTGTGCTCCGCTGCTCAACTCGATCAACTCCGAGCACTTCATCGTTCGAAAGAAGGTAAATGAACAATTGTTGCTGCCTAGAAATATGCAACTTGACTTACGTGTGTACAATTCAGGTTGAAGGAGTTTAACAATTGTGTTTTCTCTTGTTTTTAATATTCATTTTATTTTTTTTGCTTTTTTTCAATCACCTTGATTTATTTGGTCATCGTAGCGATTTGAAAATTTCGTAGAGAATTTATGAAAAAATCAAGACGATTTATGATAAGCCATAGTGAACTATTGGCCGTGTGAACAAGAAGAAAAAACAAAAAACAAGGTTCAAGTGAGTTTTCGGAATTAAAAAACAGAAAAATTTCTTTGCTGAAAATTAGGATGACGTTGAAGTTGCAGTAGCTGCGGAAAAAAGGATGGTATATAGGCGTCACGAAATGGGCGGTGAAATGTAATTAACCCCAATTGAAAGCAATTCGACTTAATTAAATCTGTGGTGACACTACTAGCAGCACGCGACACAACTCATGTCATGCAGTCAAGTGATATCATATCGTGTACGAATCGCGGAAAATCAAACGTTGGCGTATCATGAAAACGAGCGTAAATTCCCGAATGTTTCTTTATGATTTTGCGAAGGTAAAATGATAATGCCGAGTTTTTTTGCTGGGATGAAAATCTTTGCTTCTGTAACGAAAATTTCAGAGAGGACAAGTTCCGCCATTTTTTCTGGGATCAGGGACGACTCCAGCAGTTCTTTGGCGACGAGTTCCGGCTCGAGTTTGGCATCTTCAACGGGTGGTTTGCAGATGCAAATGCCGCAGATACCACCGACGCCCATTCCAGTAACAGTTACGGGCCCCGATGACTCTCCGCGTCAAGGTAGCGTCGAGTACGGGGGGATAATAACGACGAATCAAAGATTGGCTAGTTTTTATACCCAAGATGAGGTGAGTAGGTGGTCGATGACGCTGCGTATATCGTCAGTTCGGATCATTCACCTTCCAATGATCGAAATATCGACCGCCATTTGCAGTACATGGACCCGGAGGATCTCCGAAGAAACCCAAGCTTCTGCTCGTCGAACTTCACCGTTGAGGATCTGAAAAATCAGCAGGACTACAACCGCGTACTCGAGGATATAAACGCCAGCTTACGAAAAAACCGTAAGAACAGTGTTCCTGGTAAAGAGGACAAAAAAATGCAGAGGGAGGGATCGAGGGCCACCTTAGAGTCCAGAAGAAGCGAAGGCGTGAGAAGATCAGCTTCCAGAACAACCATCGATGGTCAAAGTCACTCGCACTGCGGTGCTATGAAGAAATCTCCTTCCAGATCCACCATTGATTCCAGGTGCGGTAGGAAATGTTGAGAGGTCGATTAATTTTTCTAACGATCGATAAATTTTTGTTTCTCATATTTTCAGGCACATGCGTTTCCACGACTCTCCCGAACGTACGCACGAACCGAGTGATTCGAAAGCACAGCCGCGGAAGACGAGTCTAAGCGATGGTCATAAATCCAAACAGGATCATCCTCACGGTGTTCCGAAGAAGACGAGTTTTGTGCTCAACGACGACGAACCCATAAAAATCACCCCTGACCTGGTGACGGAATCTCGGGAGAGGCGGACGCAGGTTGAATTAGGAAATGTGATCAGCATTTTGCCACCTTCTAACACAGAAAGAAGGCCACCTTTGATACAAGAGCATCCCGAGGGAAACAAGAAGCCGAATAATCTTCAACCGCAACACGGCACCCCAGAGGAACAAGTGTAGAGGTGAGTTTTTGTATTTGTATTTAAATATTTTCATTTCATTCCATTTCATTGTAGAGTATCAAGCGGTTAGCATGTAAATATTGCAGTGCTTGGGATCCGTTACATAATCCCGACATTTACTAGTCCGCGTTACCGACGAGTCGGAATTGCAGTGGAATTAGAGCTCTGCTGATTCCCCGCTGTTCAATAGGACAATTTAAAATTGTCATTCGAGTTGAACAATCCGTGCAGCAACGCGATCTTAATTGAAACACAAAGGCTTCGTGACTTGCGGCAAGGTGGAGCGCACAGCATGAACTTATGCTGATGATCCTCGTTGCTTATTTCATCGTAATGACAAACGCAGTATAGTTCTTCCTGCGATATAACCTTGTCGGAGGCGATCTGTTAATCCCAGGTCGCTAGTTCCGCCCCCATTTATATAGGATATCTCGGAAGCTATTCGGTCGTAATATAGCAGAGGATACTAGATAAATTCTCGGAACATCGAGGCGGTCAAACCCCGAGAAGTTCGGCTTGCCGCTTTTGCTGCTACTTCATCCGCTTCCGGTTGCCTAAAATTTGAATCCCTTCTTCTTTGTTCCCTCCTTGTATTATATCTGTGTAGATAGGTACCCTAAGCGAAGTTATCTAATCGCTGGTGGTTATTATAATGCCGCGATTATAGAATGAGTTTAAATATAATGATAATTCTCAAGGGAGCAAAGACCTGGTGATTGTTCTGACTTTAACAACGGCAGATTCACTCGTAAGGACGAGGGCAGGATATTCCGCAGACTAGCTTGCTCAGGAAACTTGATCGTCCGTTTATTCGTTCGAGTTCGCGTGGTGTAATGTCGGTTATATGCTGGTTCGCACAAGTGGATGGAATACCACCGGAGGTTTTTAAGAGTAGGGGGAACGCTGAGATTAAACAATTGACTGGCGTGATAACGAGGGCACTTCCCGCCACTAAACCCATCCTGCCCACCGACTGACTAGACGCCTCTCTCCCTCACCTTATTCTGTCCATATGTCGAAGTCTATACGATATAGAGTCATACCTTTTATATGTCGAAGAACAAAGTTTTGCCATTGCGTCATCAAGATTGATTCTCCCAACCATTATCACCCATTCCGAATAACCGTCTTTTGAAGTGATAACTTCTTTTTTATTGGTAGAAACTTTTTCTATATAACAACAATTTCGCAGCCAAGTTAGTGTCGATGAAACCAAGCTTGCTGCAATACAGACGCGGTGATTATCCTGTGAGTCGTGATTGTCGTATCAAATAAAGTCAGAGGTTCACAATACTTGGAACGTATACTTTCGAGACGTGATGTAAAAAGCGAATACGAACTTAGACTACGAACGCAATAGAACGGTGTAAAATGTCGAGGAGTATTTTGCTGCGCCAACATCATCGTCGTCGATAATCGCGTATAATCGCGACTTCTACCGATCTGCAGCAAATAAAGCGATAAATAACACCTCGATCGAATATAAATTTCTAATGATTTTGTCCGTACAATGACGGTAGATTGTTGCAGTTATGAGCGTATCGGTAAATTAGACCGAGGACAACGTCGTCGGTCGCAATGATATTATAGCTGTGGGACATCTTTTGTAGTGAGGGGGTCATTCTAGACGAGACATTGTCTGGATGAACGCAATCCGAAACGTCTTTAGTTACACTACTGACGTGGTCGAAAGTAGGTGGGCAGGTTGGTTGGTTTTATACATAAACCGTGAAAAATTGACCCGGACGACCTTGTCGGACGACTTGGAATCAACCCTCTTATTATTTCAAAGGTATAAAGCGACATCTCAAAGATCGCAATCGTCAGGTGACAAATAAAAAGAGCAATAGAGAGTCAAAAAAATAAGTGTTAATAATTGGGCGGTGAGCAAATGGGAATACTTTTATATACTCAGAGAGTGGGCGCCATATTGTATATGATTATTGAATCACATGAAATACTGCATAAGAAATGAGTTATAACGTCCCTCTGAAAAAATACCAATTTCTTACACGTTGCGATTACGATATACACGTTTACCGTATGCATTGGCACATTCCTATACTTTCATGAATTACTCGTGCCGATAATGCTACCGACGATAATCCGAGCTCACCTTTTTCTTTTTCTTTTTTTTTTTTTTTTCGATCACGTCACCAGCAATTTTCTTAGTTAGCTTATTATTTCTGATTGTTTGATTTAACTGATAATTATATTGACGCCCAGATGACGCATTTCGCAGGCCATGATTTCTCGATTTATCCGTGTAATTGAGTCATTCTCTCATTGTTGCGCGCAAAAAGAATTTGAATATGACTTCAAGAATATCAGGGAACTCAGAAATATTCAGCAGTTTCATGACTACCCAACTTCCAAGTAGTAAAAAGACGTTGCACTTTTA
Organism: Athalia cordata; assembly: GCA_963932425.1. Taxonomy (NCBI): domain Eukaryota; kingdom Metazoa; phylum Arthropoda; class Insecta; order Hymenoptera; family Athaliidae; genus Athalia; species Athalia cordata. Next base: position 26,896,242 of record OZ010626.1, on the reverse strand, counting down.
TTATAAATTCCTATGGATTCGTTCAATACGAGGACGTGCCAAACATAGAAATTAGATAACTCGTAACGATCGATTCGTGTTTGGTAATCAAACTAATGTAATGCAACTGTAATTGGTTTTTAAAACCAAATGTTTTACGTTTCACAAATAAAATAATATGAAACTATTTTCTGTTACAATACATCTAAAAAATGTGGTAGGCTCGTTTGTATAAACTGACGTGTGTACAGGAATTAAAAAGCAGGAAAGAATTAACGTAAACTAAAATTGTAATTCAAAAAATTAAGGCAATTAATTTGTGTCTACGTAATTATCTATACATAAATTATGCCCGGAGGGGGGCATCGAGCTCTCTCCCTCCACAGCGACGACGAAAGAAACTTTTTGTCACTGCAACGATCAAGGTTTTAAAATATACCTACGGTGCTAATAGATTTAAAAACCACTGGCGTGTTGCAACAGTCGACAAATAACATAGTCTGAACGTTCAGATTGAAAAATCCATCGATAATTATCGGAAACGAATCTGAACGATTCAAGATCAATTTTTCCTGATTTATTTCCCAAATTTTGATCCGGGTTAAAAATTCGAACAGCCTATGAGAACCAAAAGATAATAATTTTGTAAGTTTCAGTTTTCTAGTGCCGCAAATACGATCCACAGTACTGGAGAGGATTATTACGTGAGAAAAGAAAAAGAATGAAAAATGGAAAAAAAAAAAAAAACGAAAAAAAAGACAAACTTAGACGGATGTGGGTGCTGGTCGGTGCAGTCGTTGAGTAATTCTCTCCTCGTTCTAATCTGTCTTAACTAGAAGTTTTAATGAACTTAAACCGCTTCTGGTCACGGTCATGGCTTGGCTTTTAGAAATAACGAGAAAAGAGGGACTGAAAAATTCCTATCGATCTTTTGAGACGGATAAAATTTTCTCCGTCTCATTTTTACCGATGAAAATTTAATCCTGGTGTAGTTGCTAGCTGCCCAGTACGTTTTACTCGTCGGGTTAAAATGAAGAATATATTGTGCACTTATACAGATAAAAGGCCCCGTTGACTAAAAGGAGTTGAGAGAAGGGGTTATACGAGAGCGAGTGTGGGCCGGTGACGTCACTTCGGCGACGATGTAGTAAGTACGTACGTACGATCACTTCTGTTGATTAGTATTAGTGATCGTTAGTGACATCGAGCTGGTTTCTTTGTGTAGATCGGAGCCAAAGCAATGCGGCAGTTGAAACCTGAGCCACCATCTTGCCTCGCGATTCTCGTATCTCGTTCTCCTAAGTTTTAACCGTAGTTTAGTAGCCCAAAAGAATAACGAAATTTCAAAGTTCGACAATTTTTCAACTATCAAATTCAAACGAAATTACAAAGGCGGTTGACGTTTCGAAATTAGATCCGTATACCGGCTACGTATTTATCGTCGTTCTTATACTCGCGTTGACAAAACGCCGTGTGGTAACGCGTGGGTGACAATTTATAATCAGTTGGCGGTAAAATTTAAAATTTGAATAACGCACGAACATCTGGAGTCTACGGATTAAACGAAATTCTGTTGATTAACAAAATTTTACGTGCGATTTCAATGAAGTTTTGTTTTTCGCAGATCATGTTACAAAAGTGACGTGTGATTGGAAGATGCCACGTGCGATTCCTACAGAGGTCGTTTTGTGTGTAAATTTCATTATGTTTCCGATCATCACACGTATTCATGGGATAAGATTCAGCGATTAAAATGTGCCGGTGAAGTTGGATTAAATTTATATCATCTCGTAAAGATTACGTAAAGCTTTTTCGATCGAATTGCAGCATTGTACGATTTGCATACGTATCTGGGTATACAATATAACTCTGATCCTTTTAATTAATGTTCGCAAGTATTATTTAATACTTTAGCTAGTTACTTCTGCAGTTATCTACTTAGCTGTTTAACTAATCCGGAAATGATGGTTTACTCCTATCGTCACGTTTTATTCAATTTTTTTTTTTTTTACTTTTTTTTTTTTTTAAATTCCGATTAAATTACTGAAATTACAAACTGACAACCTTGCGGATCTCCACGTTTCCCGTCAGCATTTATAATATTCTATATACATACATACCTCGTCTACATACCTGTTAATACATGCCCATATTACTAATGTACATATGCAGACACATGTCAGTGTCAGTGTGAATGGGCCATCATCATTCCTTTCTAATCTAGGTATGATGCCACCTACCTGCGCGTATATAAAATATAATTTACCATTCTATATTTTTACACGAGAAATTTTCGATCACACCGGGCCGCGAGCTGCGGTACAAGGGTGCCGGGAGAGTGCAAATTTCAAATATTTCAATTTATACATCTGCGTTAATGATCTATACCCGAATTTTTCTGACAAGTTGAAAAATTATATCAATTTCAAATCTATATCCATCAAATTTCTGGCGTTAAATTCTGGTAACCAAAGAATTGTTGTCAACAGACATTCGATACGTCTTTCTATAATCACCTGAGCCCTTTTTTGGGCCAAGGCAAAGGTAAACTTTCATGAATAGAGAATCAACCGCCGAGAGCAAAATTAAACTATATTAATAGATAATCAGAGACGTTGATTCAACCCGAATGCATGTATGCAGGGTTTTTATTACCAATTCCATCGCGCTGCTTTTGTTTCGTTCGTTTAAATTTTCACGAATTCAGCAAACGGTGTAAAATTGTAATAATAAAATTGAATAAAATATAATAAGTTTGAGCGTTAAATGATTTTTGCGTGAGAGTATTCATGGTATACCGGAGTGGTAGTTACACCTATTTTGTACGTGATTATGTATACGTGTAGGTAGGTACTGGCGGAAATGGCATTCTACAGTACGTAGGTATATACATAATATACGCGATATTCCCCCGCCATAAAAGTCAAACGCCATGGCATTTGTTGGCCACAATCCCGCAGCAGTAGCGCATCTGCGAGCACACGGGTCCGCGTGTCCGAGCGAAATGATAGCGCGGGAAACGTGGCGTAACGAAAAAATCAAAAAATTCAACAAGTGCACGTGAACTTGGGGTCTAAATATCCACACGTCGCGTTTTACTCTCGATTCTCACTACTCTGTTTGCTTATCGACCATTCGTTTGATCTTTTTTTTTTACTTTTTTTTTTTTAGTTTTGCTCAGGCAAATAAATCAAAATGGTACTTCGTTAAGTATCGTGAAGAAAATCAGAAAATTAAATACCGAATATGAAATCGGGGTAATTTTTAATTTGATTTTATTATTTACTTTATTTTTTTTTTTTGCAGAACCGCAACGAATATTACAACAAAATTTAATGCCCTAATTTCTGCATATGAAAAAAAAATCAAAGAAAAGAAAACGAGGATATAATTTCGACGATCCTTGAATGATCGGTATGCACATATGATAGAAATCGTCGGATCGAATCGCAGGTAGATTTGAAGGAGCCAGTGACACGGGAATTCTCTGAGATACGTAACCCGGACTGTACATAACGAGGAGGTTTCTATATTTAAACACTGCGATTCTTCAGACCGGTTTCGCGTACCGAGAAAATCTAACCGTTAATCGATCGGTGTGCTCTTATATACCGTCGTAGTTTCGGAGCATCGTCCAATAGGAGAGTTCGGATGAATATTGTTACTGGAAATCAGTGATTTAAATTAAATCAGTGCCGAAAAGAACCGTTGCACCGGTCAGATATTCACAATTTACGTTCTCCGATCCGATCGATCGATCGGCGCCTTACACGCGCGAACCGTAAGGAACAAGTGATTTCGATGCGCGAGCAAGAAGAGACGTTCTGCATCGATATTATTAAGATTTAATTTCTCCGGAGTGCTGGAATTATTCTAAGAACAATAAAACGGGTCGAAAAAAATCATGCAGTAATCAAAATGAACTCCGCCCTATCTGCAGAGGCTAACGAACGTTCCTAACGAAAATCACCTGCGGTTGATATTTATATCGGAAAAATTATAATTAGCACGTAATCAGTAAACACCAATCTAACGATATAAAATGCATTCACCAAAGACAGAGTTCCTTTAAACTTATCTAATAAACGACCATAATATTTATATATAATATATACACACCATAATCCGATAAAAAACGGGGATAATTAAGTTATTTTCTTCAAATTCTATTCAAAATATGACCTCAAGAAATTAATCTGTAAAAAAAATTGAAAATGGACTTGCCGATATTTTGGTGATATTATAAGTTATAATTCGTCGACCGGAAGTTACATGCGTCCAACAACCGGCGGGATGGAGGAGCCGCAAAAACTATTTCGATTACCAGGAACGATCGAAGAGGAAGAGGAGAGAGACGCGGAGGCGCAAGAAAATGAAGAGAATCAACCGAGAGCGGAATCGCCATTTTTGGCACAAAAAATCCACACCGTTCCTAGCATGCCGAGAAATATCACGCTCATTAGGGTCAGCACTCAAAGCAGTAGCATCGGAGGTGTCGGCCGGCAAGATTCCGCCAGGTAAAGCAAAAAAAAAATAATTCACAAAATAAAACCAACAAACATAAGTGAGAATAAAGAACGTCGCGACGATTTGCGAAAAGATTTTATCCCGAACTCAAAAATTAATTGCGCTAGTTCAAATGAGGTCGTATTTTTTTCCTCTTGATTTCTCTTTTTTTATTTCAAAAATTATGATCATGGAAAGACACTAATTGACAGCAGATGTTGAGCGATCGATAAAAATTGTGTGCTCAAAAAATATAATTGCCAAAGAAATCATTGTATTGACCTAAGGTGTTATAACTACGTGTAAATTTTGATATACTCACTCCGGATTCTGCCAATATAAATATTGGCGTAGGTCACGTTTGAATCCTGCGTATGGAGAAATCGGTAAACAAAATAATACATAAATAATCCATGAAAAAATATTAACTGAACGCAAAAATAGATACCGTGCAAAATTCGTTTTCTAATTCGACCAAATTTGATATTGCAGTATTGCTGATAATTTTTTGATCTTACAAAGGACAATAATATACGTGTATATTTGTCCGTTTTTTTTTTTTTTTGCGAGACTATAAGGTACTTTTGTAAAACGACGTCGTCTCGGCAGCGTCGCACTTCCTGCCGCAGAAAACACCTTAAATATTTGTCGGCTTAGCGAGTATAAGTCATACGTTTTATTAGTATAATATTGTTTTTTTTTATCGGTTTCCGGTACAACGTAACAAAATTACACACGTACTTCCGGTTATCTGTAAGATTATTTTCCATAACTCAATCATTTATACGGTAAAATATAGCGATATCAAATAACGCCTTGTGAGAACTTTTTTCTTTCTTTTTGTTTTTCAATATGTGGGGTAGTTCCGAGTCGGACTTCGTTGTATCGCCGATAGATATTTACAATTCTTATTTATTTATTTATCTTTGTTGGCACAAGCTGTCGTTGTTTATCTTCACAGCCACCAGCTGATACTATGACGTAGTAATTTCCCTTGTAACAGAAAATGTCAATATTTCTGTGTATAAGCTCGTACCGATGCGTACTGCATATAGTTAAAGATCATTAGAATAATTAGGAAAATATATTTTTAAACCGATACCAAAATCCCCATTTCATTCCAAGGTGATACATCTGGTCGACGACATAATTTTTTTGAAGTTATAACATTATCTGTTTGTTTTGCGCCCTAATTTAAAAAATTATCGTAAAAAAATAAAAATAAAAATAAAGATGTAAAAACATTTATAACGCGATATAGTTTCAAAAAGAAAAAATTGAAACTTAAAGATAATATTTCTCTCCAATCTTGACACTTTTGATTCAGGTTCGTTACTATTTGAGTTCAGATTTAGCTTTGATCAATCAGCTGTTGAGTTTTGATTATTTCGCGTGCCCCCTGCGGATTTTTTTTTGTTTCTTTATCGGCAATAATGGCGACGTCGGTGTTAAGGGGGCTGCAGCAATAAAGGAATTCCCCCTCACGTGTGCGACGCGTGGTGATATTCGGCTGCAGCTTTAGATATGTGGATTATCACGACGATATAAATAAATCTATACGTATACGATATAACTATATGCATCATGTTTCGGAAGAGGGCGAAACACTTTGTGTTCGCACGCAATCATTCTGTTAGTAAAAAATTATCTCGCACACATTTATTACTTAACAACTTGTTAGTCTTATTATGAAGCTTGATTATCGAAGCTACGGGTGACGTCATCGGCGACTAACTCACTCCAAAGAGTCAACCCCAGTCAAAGATGTGCAGTGCAACTGATCCGGTCAAGGAACGTCGCACGTTCATTTTTACAAACCTGTATTCTTTTATTTTTTTCTCATCGTCACCGCGGTTCTGTTATTATTCAAAGACAAGTTTCCCCCGTGCGAAGATATTCTTCGAAGCGAAGTTAATCACCCGTTAATTTCTCACCGATTTTATCTGCGTTACAAGCTGCACGCGCATCCGCAACCCTCCGCGAAGGACGTTGTTATCGAGGAACCTCAAATGACTACCGGAGGATTTCAACGAGATTCAAACTGTACGACTGTTTCTTTGCTAGAAGACATCAACCGCAGGACACCGTCGATTGTACTACGAGAATCTTGTGGAAAATCAAATACAAATGCTACGACGACGACACGTGCCGCCTCCGGTAGTGCCGCAGGCGTCAGATCCTCTTTAGTGCGTCAAAGGAGTCGTCAGAGCTGGTTGGTTCTTTGAGAAAGGTAGAACTGTTTTACGCGACCCGGGAATTATTGACAAATTTACTCCAAATCTGTCGAGATGTGTCAGATCTTTTTTTTGTCACTTTGTTTTTTCTTTCTTATCTATTCCGCGTCTATTCGATTTAGTTTTCTCCGATCAACGACTAGTTTTTTGAATAAAAAGGAACAGACGATTTTTTGCTACCAAACCAAGAAGAAAATTTTCGAAAAAATATATGACATCTAAATATAAGTTGAATTTTCAGCGCGGTTCGTATCGCGTGGAAAAAAATTGACATTCTTTATTTTTTTTCAGAATTTATCATATTTTCTCAGATGAACAAAGTCCGAGGAAAATCGAACGCCGCACTAACTTATACTGCTGCTGCTGCGCTGCTTGATAATAAATCGATACTATAAACGCATTATAAATTCAGAATTCTATAATTTAATAATAGCTGCAGATAAGCGCGCGCGTGTGAATCACATGAAACGATTAAGCGAAAATAAATAACAAGAATATAATGTACACCGATGATAATTGCTATTTGTTGGAGAATGTAATTTACATGAAAAATAACGTACTAAAACATTTGAAAAAAAAAACAACAACAAAAAAACACATCTGTATGTTACATACACATAATGAAATACAAATGCGCACTTTTCACGGCACTTTTTAAATTTAACATCCCGTGACAATTTAAAAAAATAAAATAAATTGAAGCTATTTTGATTGATTTTTCAAAGTTTATCGGATCATTTAAATTTTTATTATGGTATAAGTAATTCGCGCCAATTTCTCATCGATTTACACGTTTTTATAAAGTACTTTTTTCATAAAACTAAATTCTAACGAAACTCACAAAATTAATTTGACGATAAACTTTTTCACCATAACTTTCGATTTAATTTAATTTAGTTCCATTTTTTTTTTTATTTTTTTTTTGGTCTTTAAAAATTGAATCACTCGATTTCGGAAACCGCAATATTCGATTTACCCAGATATTAAAAGGAAGAGAGAGAAAAAAAATGAAATATAGAACGGTAAAGTGAAAAAGAAGAAATCGAAAAAAATCAAAAAAAAAAATCTGCTGTGCTCCGTAACGCGTGTGACATAAAAATGACGATCAACTGACGCAGCTTTTTAACTTTATACGCAACACGACGTGTAGTATTATCATAATTATATTTATATATTAGTACAGGTTTAGATAGATATATGTACAGATGTGAAGTTGAGAAAAAAACAAACAAAAAAAAAAAAAGAGAAGAGAAAAGAAGAGAAAAGAAAATGTCGCGTGTTAAATACACGAGTGCGATAACGAAAATATGGTAGTTATTAAAATTGGCCCCGACACGGTTGATTAATTTGTTAATAGATGTATATATTGTCTTAAAATAACGTAAATACTATACGTTGGACAAAGGAAGTTAGAGAAAAAAAAGAAAAAAAAAATGTAGAAAAGAAAAACATAGACACGTATTATCGTAAACGTTACTGCTTTACAATACGCGAATCTACACAGTCGCAGTTTTGCTGCAATCAGCACGTTGATTTGCCATAGTATAATGTATATAAGGACATCGTAGTTGTACCGACGATGGACGCCTCGAGATTGAAGAAACGTGAAATTTTTAGTTACCTTTTGGGGGAACTCGTATATAAAAATTATCATTCAATCACCATCGTCGCGACACGATCGGATCTAATCTAATTGTGAGCGATTTTTACAAAGTTTTGCGAGTTATCTTGATAACGTGAAAAACACGTAAGACACCGAAGACTACGATAAGAAATTAGAACTCTGGTTGGTCTGACGAGCAAAACCTGCCAGTCTCGAAGTCTCCGTCACCTCACATTTCATGCTCGTGATACACTCGCGTAGACTTGACGCACGTCGTGTTTTATCAAGAAAAAAAGAATCGAGTTTGACAGTTGCAGAGGAGAAAAAAAAGAGTACAACAATCTTTCGGCAATATCATCGGGACGATAAACGACGCCGTTCGACCGCGAAAAATTGAGAAGAAGAAAAAGAAGAAAGAATTAAACGACGAATTTTCAGTTTTTGTGTATCAGTGTTGATAACTTTTCAAACTTTTTCATCTCATCTGTGCCACTCGTGAAAATAATTATTGAATCGGGGGGTTAATTAAATTATTTTTGTGGCATCTATTGCGACGCTGATTTGTTTAACTTCTTGTTCTGCATCGACATGTGGGTGAGCAACTCTTTGCGAATTACCAGAGCAAACTCGTCGTTTAGAGACCAATGATAAGTGGTTGGACAGTCAACACTCGAAGGACCTTATAAAACGTTCGAAGATATTCTCGACGATCAGTTGGATAATAAATACGTAACCGTGAAGCACATCAAATGTGTGTAGCCTCTTCGGAAAGATTCTAAAGATTCCGTTAACGGATTCGCGAATTTTTGTTTCTATTTATTTATTAATTTATTTATTTGTGAGATGTTGGGAAATTTTTTGATTTGTTCTTACTCTTTGGATTCACGCAAATAAATTCGGGTACGGAATAAAGAAAAAAATCAATTCGAGAAGTCGAATGATTTAGATATAGTGAAGTGAATTTCAAAACGGTTTATAATATGAACGGAAGGATTCCGAACGGTCATTTGAATGCAGGACATTCTTATTCTCCGGACAGTGGAGATGAACAAAATTTACTTCCGGGATGGAGACAATTGCCGATTATTGTCCAAAATCCGAAAAGTCCAACTCCATCGTTTCGGAGCAGGTATTATTAATTAATTGATCGAAAAATTGATCGAATATTTCTTTGTTTTATTTCTACTACCGAAAATACCATTAGGCGAAATACATTTTGTATCGACGTCCGATTTCCAATAAATCAGCATGCCATTCCGACACGTGTTAAATTATCGATGTGATCATTATGAACCGCAAATATTTTAACAAGTCGTGTATTGTAACACTTGGCGTGTATTGTAGGCATACTTCGAGTGTCGCATAATGGGACTGAGCCAATCAGAGATCTGTATAATTAAGGTGAAACAATCACGAGCCTTGTACCTCGGCTTTTGTGACCTTAGAAAATCCTTTTATCTTTTTTGAATACCGTGATGTGATGCGATGTGATGGTTCCGGCCTTGAAATCGTTTAAGAAAACCTAACAAATGTGTAACGACGATTATGAAGCGGCACGCGTTTTTTCAAACACTCTTCACAGTAGAATTCTTTGCTCTTTAAATTTGAAACTCAATGGCGGTTATAAAAAGAAATAAAACATTACGATATCATTATCATCTCTGTATGTGTGTCACGTTGTTTCTATTATGTGCCCAAAAAATCAGGACACGATATACGATGTGAGATATATATCCGAATTGAGGTCACGTGATTCCAGAAACAATTTTCATTATTTCATTTTCGATGATTAATTTCAAAAAAAAAGCTACAGAAAATGGGGAAAAATGAACAAACAATCTTCCTTCAAATTTGCGATAATTATGGAGAAATTTCCGAAAATTAATTAGCTGGAATTAATGACAACTGTTAAAATATCGAGATGGTAATTTTTGACGAAATAATTTCTCGTACATTGTTAATCTAGAGATTTTGAAATATAGCGCAAGGCGACGGATCATCGAATGATTGAAATTGATTGTCGATTTAATCGAAAAGATTTAGTTGTGATAGAAAATTAGGGTTCTTTGTATAAATTCATAAGTACGTCATGATTACCTAATTAAACCCGCGCGCGCCATAAATTCTGCTGTTACGGGTTTCCAGATAACAGTGATAATCATTGTTCATTAATTAGACATGTATATTTGAAAATGACGCGAATACCGCGGTTAGGCTTTCGCCAATTTGCGCAAGGTGTTAATATCATACCAGATATCGTTTAACGCGTGATCGTGTTCGCTCTGCTATTTTATTAAATTCTATCCACCTCTTCCTAACTTTCGGATCTAAAATGTGATCTCTTACGATTTTACTCGGATAAATTAAAGTCTGTGATATTAAATACATGAATGGTTCATATCACGTGACCTTATAAAACAAAGAAATTCATTCGCTCATCTACCGCAAGAAGTGTTGGAAGAAAAATATAAATAATATCATTTTCGAATGTTGGAAGGACGCAGAAGAACGGATTTTGCGATGTGCAATGCGAAGGAAGCCATCGTAGGTCATTCCCCGTCATATTTTTCGATCGTACGTTCGCAATAATTTATGGTTCACGTATACTGCGACCTCGTCATTTTTCAGTTTTCTTTCTTTTTCAAATAACGATTCCAAATTCGTACTTTTCCCCGTTCGCTGTTGAATAAAAATTATTTCGCACAAAAGGGGACTCTGTAGAGCACGATCAGTTCTAATTGTTTGTTGAAAAAAAAAAGTATAACTATTTAGCGAAAGATATGAATTTCTTGTGCAAAGACTGTCTCGTGTTGTCACAAGGTAAGATATATATATCTTGACGACAGTCTCACGAGGTGTTACGAGCCTTTTATGTGAAATAAGAAGCCGATAAATCATTTGTAACGATATGTTAGCGCCTACCTAACCACCTCATTTCAATTGTACTTTATTATAACCGATCTGCAATTAATGAATGTCTTTGCACAGAAAGAGAAGAAAAAAAAGAAATATTAAAAAATTAAAATAAGAAAGAAAAAAAATGGACAATGAATGAAAACTAGAAGGACGATCTATACTGGAAGTTGATGTTAATATGAATAATAATCGCGGATATTACGTGTGAACAGTTGTGTAAATAGAATATCTTGTCGGTGTATAACGCGGAAAATAAAATCGATGTCAAAATTGCGAGGCCATGTAGAAGCTATGAATATCTAGGTATATAGGTAGTATTTATATGCAACTTCATCACGTATCGATGGAATAATGAAAATGAAAAAAAAAATCTAAGTTTTTCCTCAACCAAAATGCTAATAAATTCCCATAATTTAAATGTCGCGTAAGTTAAATGAAGTGTATGAGATGTACCGATATTATAATGGCTAATAAGAATCAATAATTTCATCTATAAATCAATCATTCATGATCCTCGACCGTTAATCGATATCTAATGAATGATGGATGCTCACAAATTATAGAGTTATTGCGGAAGACTATTTTCATCGTATAATTTACACAGTGTTTTCTGTAATTTGTTTTTTTAGGAGCCGGTACAGAGCAGGCCCAGCACGTAAAATCCGTAGACGTGCCGTGTTAAAGAACGGAGAATGCAACGTACTCCAGTCGAGGATATCCCGAAGATCGCTTCGCTTCCTGCAGGACATATTTACGACCCTAGTCGATACTCAATGGCGTTGGACGCTGTTGTGCTTTACTTTGAGTTTCCTACTCTCCTGGTTAGGATTTGCCGTTATATGGTGGCTCATAGCATTTACCCATGGTGATTTCGACGCTAAACACCTTCCAGGGGCTCAGGTTCTCAACCAATGGACACCATGCGTATATAACATATATTCATTTACAAGTTGTTTCTTATTTTCCATCGAAACGCAACACACAATTGGATACGGTAGTAGAACAACCAGCGAAGAATGCCCGGAAGCGATATTTGTTATGTGCATCCAGAGTATTGCCGGTGTTATGATACAGGCTTTTATGGTCGGTATCGTATTTGCGAAGATGACAAGACCGAAGCAGAGAACCCAAACCCTACTGTTCTCGAGGAACGCAGTAATCTGTCAACGGGATGGTGAACTTTGCTTGATGTTCCGGGTGGGAGATATGAGGAAATCTCATATAATCGGTGCCACAGTAAGGGCCCAGGTAATTCGTTCGAGGACGACGAAGGAGGGTGAATTTTTGTCGCAACATCAACAGGAGTTAAATGTTAATGCCGATGGTAACGATGGGGACCTATTCTTCGTCTGGCCGACCACCATAGTCCATAAGATCAACGCCGAATCACCACTTTACAATATGTCGGCTGAAAATATGCTCACCGAACGATTTGAAGTCGTCGTTATACTGGAGGGGACGATCGAGTCGACTGGACAAACGACACAAGCCAGGTCCTCGTATCTTCCTCAAGAAATATTATGGGGACATAGATTCGAACCGTTGGTCAGTTACTCAAAGGAACGACAAGGATACGAAGTAGATTACTCGCTTTTTAACAGCACCGTTCAAGTTGATACTCCCCTTTGCTCAGGGAGAGAACTCGCTGAATTTTACAGAGTTCAAGACGACCTTCGCCATGGTGGAGGTGAGTTATTATTGTTATTATTTTTTCTTTTTCAAACGCAATCTTTCTTTGCTTACGAAGGTGCCTCCTTTTTTAACCCATTGACTGTACTGACCGACTAATCTGGAGTCGGAAAATCAGAAAACTCCGAGTATTTTGGATAGACTTACGAAACATAACAAAACCAATCATCCGCTTTTACTTGTTATCTTCTATTGCTTTGTATTTCTGTTCCTCTGCATTGTCAATCCACCACTCGGCGGGAGCTTTGCGGCTCATCGGATGAGTGGTGGTTACGTCTTTCTTCTGACTGTTCTCTTTGGTGCTGGTATCGCAGATGGCGGTGGTATGCGGAAAGTCCCGAGCGAACCAAGAACAGCCCCTGTAATCCTGATGCACCCGGTTCATCCGGAAACGAGTCCTGGATCACATTTCAACCCGGGAATCCTGCAGGGTCAGCAGAAACTTCATCTAGACATACCGGTGATCGGTGAACCACCCGAAGTTTGATGACGATGAGAATGAGGATGCTGAAATTATGGAGATTGGATTTATTTTTCATATTGGGAAACGAATGTGTCTTGTCCAAACTGTTACGCTGATGTTACCTTGTTGTTTGGTCCGTCCTTGAATATGTGCGTGTCACCTCAAACTGTAATATATGTTCATACGAGGAAGAAGAGAAACGAGAAGAAGAAATCTCAATCTTATTGTTTCTTGATGACGAATCTTCGCAATGTCGCTTTATTTGGCTGTGCCATCTTTGTACACTTTAAAGTTATTCGTCACGAAGTTCCTGCAGAGAGTCAAAGATCGTCCTAGACGTTGTGGAGAAAAGAAGAATCTGATGGACACCGAATGCTAGTGCTCTAAAAGATATCCGGCTATTTGTTATCACATCTGTTATCGTCCGACTGTCCATTGTCCGCCAAAGAATCTGATTAATAATTAACGTTTTTTTCTTCATGCATGCAAATCTTTATAGACTATACTATGGTACCTTATTGGTAATTGGTGACGTACAAGTTAACACTCGGTAACTTCTTACGAACTCAAACGTAAGGCACTAATTCTATCTTCTCATAACTTGTACATCCACTAAATACAGAGAATGAATATCAAAATCACGAGCTCGCGGAATTTCGGTTTCGGTTTCGGTTTCGGAAAATTTAAAAAAAAACCAACTCAACTTTTAATAGGTGCTGGTCTAACTGGTGATTGAACATTGTAAATTTTTTTCTCGAACCCCAGAGGAATTTTCAGGTTATTTAGTCGACGAAGATGGGCTTCTGATCGACGCTTATCAAGACAATCATCTGCAAATCGGTCATCATAATCAAATTGGTATGAGAACGGCTGGGCACCGTTTGGTTCACGCGGAGAGTACGAGAAGCGATAATAGCTTAGAAGACAGTGCGATTGGAAGGAGTCTATACAGAGATAATTCTATCGCTTCACATCTCCCTCCACCAAACAGAGAAAATAATCTGCAACAGTACAAGGTCTTGGATCGTTTGGGGGTCGACCTGGATGCGATCGAAGTGATCGATGAGGATAATTTGCACCAGCTTCCGGACGCTACGAATCGAGAGATCCTGAAAAATAGCCGTGAAATAGTTTACGAGGAAGATTCGAACCAGGGTGGACTCGCAAGGGACGAAAGTTTCGTATCTACGAAGTCCTTCGGTAGTAAAAAGAACATGGAGATCCTGGAGGCTAGTAGACCGGCCAATAATGGAAGGAGACACTTTATCAGGTATCCGATGTCCGATGACGATAAAAGATCGTTGAGCGGCTCTCGGAGAAATCTGAGTAGCAGAAACTTAGCCCAAGAGGATGATAAGCGCTCGCTAAACGGATCGAGAAGAAATTTAAGCGCCAAAAGATACCTGACCGCCCCATCGGACAAAGCTGAAAGTCTTCATGGCAGTGTTAGAAATTTGAACATCGGTAGTAAAGAGAATTTGATCGGTTCCAGAAGACACACAGGTAGTAAAGAGCTCCTGAATTCGATAAAAAGAAGCGCTCCGGTTACGAAACAATCAAAAAATGGGACAGATGAGGAGAGTAAAACACCACGACGAAAGCCGAACGAAAAAGCGCTCGAAAAGCCGAAGGAGGAAATTGAGATTCAAATCGAAGGTGTAACCCGGAAAGACACGCCACCAAATCTGCAGCAGGTTGTTTTAGCGAGCTACTTGTCGCCCTCTGACCTATCTCCCGAATCTGGAATCATAGATGGCTCGACGGTTTCGAGTCCGGAAGCCACTAGACGAGATCTCAAACTCCCGACGAGCTCGGTAATCGCGAGAAATCGGCGAAGCTATGAACACGCACAACTTCAAGACGTCAACGAAGCACTGACCAGAACGGCGAGCGGAAGTAGTTCTTCCGACAGCGAATCGGCTAGTGCCCCACTTGTTATTTTGCCCGGAAAAACCGGCGTCACTTTACCAAAACAGAAAATTTCTTACACCAGTGTCTGACCAAGCCTGGCAAACTTTATAAATCGATGAACGATAGATATGATCAAATTTTATTTATATAGCTTCAGGAAAATCCCATTGAAAGACTGTTTGCTGAGCATTATAACAAAGTCTAGGGAAGCAGGGTGTGCCTGGGAATCAGGGAAATTTAGGGAAGGAAAATTAATCGATAGAAACCGCCGGCCGGTTTCAAACGTTCTTAATTTTTTAATACCTATAGGTTTGATGTACAATACATGGACCAACCGCGTGTGCCTTCCTTTGTATGATCACTATGTACTTCCTTTATCATGTACATACATTTGCTAATTGTAAGTAAATGAGGGGTAGGCAGAGGTGTAATGGAAATGATCGGAATCGTGATAAGATGAAATTTTCCACAGTTTGAAAAAAAAAAAAACAACAAACACATAGAATGATGAAAATTAATCCGGTCATTTATTTATAAAATATCGTGTACAGGTTGAGAAGTGATATAAACCGGTGAACGAATGTTGTAAATACATGAATAAATTTATAAGAAATTATAATTTCATACATAATTTTATGTATATCGTGGTAAAATATATGTAATTATTATATAACAACAACAAAAAGTTGTCTTGTGCGTGACAAGGGTCCTGTAATATTAAAAAAAAATAATATTCTTAGCCCGAAATAAGTAGTCAATATTTATTGTTATTAAATATCACGTAGCTGATAAATATTATCGTAATTTTATTACACCGTATACACAAATATACATATATGTTCTTGTATATTGGTATGTATGTACGTCTTCCCTCCTCCGCCAGTTCCAGGTTATAATAATTTTAATAACCTCGACGGTGTTGTATGAAAAAAAAGGCACAAAATAAAAAAAGTAAAAATCGAACAACGAAAATTCATCAAGTTTTACTTTATTCTTACAAACTCAACCTACATTATTTACATTACATAATATTGCATTCTATGAACATAAGAATATCCACTTCCGCAGAATTTATAGTATACAATTTTCATGTATACAACTGTTCAAACGTACAAACTGCAGATCAGCGCAATTAACTTATTTTAGACTAAATTGATCTATACGAACAAAATCCATCGAGATATCTCAATTTTTTTGCTCCGAAAATCCAAAGTAACAACACAATGAGGTGCAGCGCGCCCAACGCTATTTTTCAAAATTTCAAAATTACATTCTACAACAAGTTGGCATTAGATTAATTTCAAAACTCGAACAATATAGAATCGTCGGAATGTTATCTCGATATATAAAATCAAGAATTGCGATAACATGTTTGGTCGTTTTCACAACTGTGAATAAATTCGCTCTTGTCTGCAGCTGAGCAGCAATGGCGGCGACTTTTATTTTGTAGCAGCTATTGTATCAACTTATTTGAAATACAGTTTCATTACAGGCAAGTATTGCACCCGAAGACATACTTTCTTGTTTGCGAAATGCTGACAACAGTGAAAATATCGACGCTGTTAAACTTCGACCGAAGCTGTTAGTTTTCCCGCTAAAGTCACGCAACGATGAAGACGAAATGTAAGTAAATTCAATAAATTTAATCGACTTCCAAATTATTATACGACTAACCTTCTGTCAAACCTACGTCTTCGTCTAATAAGATTTTATTTGAGTCTTAATTTCTGAAGTACATCGAATCTTATTGCGGTCTGCTGAAATTCTTCATTAGTTAGGGCAATTGTTGTATCGTTTCATATGATATTTCGTCATTAGTTCATACTGTCACCTTTTCATTTCATCCAATTTCGAGGTGAATAAGGTAATAATCATAACGATTACTTGCGGCACTGCAATGTGCGTCATTTTGGACGCACGTAGTGTCTTAAAAAAATAAAATTTAATCTTCCCGCGAGTTGACTCGGGATATAATAAAGATATTCAATATTATACATAGATGAAATAAACAATTAAATGATACGCATCCTGAGCTAATTTGTGGAATGAATTCTCAACCCTGTCACGTAGGTTCTGACTACGACGAGGATAAACCGCTGCTAGTTTTAGCTCTGGATTCCCAAAGATTGCGATTCACTTCTGAGCCGATATGTAAAACTGCGGTGTCGCGGGGAGCCATAAAACACCTGGGTCGATGGCCTGCTCATGTTTTCGCAGCTTTTATTGTCGGGTGTTTGACATTCGCCGCTGTTATTTTTTTCAGCGTGATCACAACCATCCTCATAATTCCCTCCGGGGAAAGGTGCCGGTACAATTTCATTTATCTTTAATAATTCAGAAAACTGAATCTGAATTCAGCCCAATTTTGTAAGCTCTGATTTTCATATAATACGCTGAATTTTCTCTTCAGGGTATCACGGAATTTACACGTAAACGATCTTCCCAGCATCTACTTTATAAAACACGAAAACCACAGATGGAAGCCTCATGAATTATGCTACATCGAAACCACCGCGAGGACTTACAAGAATCTTACTGTCAGTTAAATTCCGACCCCTAAAATAATTATCTTTACCCATCGATCTTTTCTTTAATACTCAACATTCTTACCACCGACAGGTTTACTTGATCAATTTATTGGCTGAAAATCTAACCGATTCTAGCAAATTTTATCTGAAACTGCTACCGGAAGAGAAAAATGAAGCGACTAATTCTCACGCAGGCAATACAATATCGCCAGATATTTTGGACGATCATCATCAATTTATTGGGAAACTAACCGAGATGGCCAAAAGCGCAACAACATCCGACGACAGAGAAAGCAGGAAAAAGCTGGAAGAATTTAACTCGAATATAAAAACCATCGACGTTCCGATTCAACGCTTTTTCAACGGGTAATTTAATCACCCTACTGTTTTATAGGGCGGTAAAATAATGCGGGTGTTATATGCATAAAATCGAAAGCAATGCTCGTCAAAATATATACGGCTATTGCGCCCAGCGAGTGTGATAAAAATGACGGACGTGACGCTTAATCCATTTCATGCATATTTAACGCGTGCTTCCATCGCTATGTAAATTTTTATTGTCATTGGTGTATGTAGATCGAGACTAGCTGGGATTTCTGATCACCTCAATGAAAAAATGCTGGAAATGGCGGCCAGAGCTTACGTCCTGTGGAATTTCCCTGGAGTTGCTTTGGACCCTGCGTTATATCATAGTCTGAAATACCTCAAAGGGTATCTCTGCGAGTCAGTATAACGTTGTTATCAATCATTGAACACGTGATTTTGAATATTTCTCTAGAAATTTAAGATGACTGAACTTGTTTTTTTTTTTTTTTTGTGAGGAACGACGAGGAAAACGGATGTGTAAAAGATACAACAGCAGCCATAGAACTTAATGGGGATATTCAGGCATCTACTGTGCCGTGTCAAGCTTTCATGGATTACCTGATTCGACAAATAGCGAGCGAAAAGTTTCCGGATCAAGAAGCGACTCTGAAAAGAGCAATCGCTAATTTCTGCCCAAGGTCAATATAGTAAGGCGAAATTGACAGTTACGAAAATCCGTTTCACGCATTACACTATTTTTAAAATTAATTTTCAGGTCGTTGAGAAGGTGTCTAGGAGTCCAAATACTTGATCACAATTCGGAACCGATTATCGAAAAAGAAAATCTTGACTGTCCGACGATATTCAGCCCTCCGGATTTTGCGTCCCAAAAGATCGAGGACAAACTAAAGACGGAAGAGAATAAGATTGTTTGATAGTTTATCCATCCATCGGTATAGCAAGTGGTGCTAAAATAAATTTAAAAAAAAAATCATAGTAATAAAAATAAAACACTTTATTTAAAATGTGTGAAAAAAAGCGTGTCACAAAGTACGAGTGATATTATATACGTATACCTTATATATAAATATAGTAATATATTGTTATAATATAAAAGTTTTATAAATGTATAAAAAATGTATGGTGAGGAAAAGGTCTGTTTCCGATCGAACGAAATTGATTTTTGTGTTGTTCGAAGATGAGTGCGGAGGTATACCTAACTATCGGAATTTTCTGTCTTCGTAGAGCTCCAGAACCCCCAACCACATCCAGAACTCCCCGACTTGAAAAATAATTTTTGATTTTTATTTTAAAAATGATTATATAAAATACATATTTACTGCTACGATTCATTACTCTATACGTACGAATTATAACGACTGTTCCAACGGTGTAAATTATAGCTGTCGTGATTTTCAGATTCCCAAAAAACAGCCATATCGCCACTGCTGCGTCGCCTACGTCACAGACGATGTCCGCCATGCACAAAACCAACGAGGGCAAACTCCATTGCGCATCTCTCTGTTACTCGTAGAACGGTAATTAATTGAGGTTCCGATAAATCATTAATTTGTTTACAAATTAATTACTTAATTTTATTTAATTTCCTCACCGTTACAAGGGAGTAAAGCAGCATGCCAGCGGCGATCGAAGAGACGAGGGCGTAAGGCGCCGAATAGCCGAGATTTAAGGTGACAACGGTGCGACTTGGCGATACAAAACCGCTAACGATCGGTCCATTTTCAAGTAATCTGTACTCTGATTTTCCATAAAGAACGCCGCTGTAACTCAACACCAGAACTGAACTGGCAAGCAAAACTGCTTGAAGAGTACAGTAAAGCTCGCGGTTTTTCGTGAGCTGGAGGGATTGGGTTTTGTTTGAACTTGACGACTTAAGGACTGTGCTTTTATCGTCGTCTCTGGATTTAAAGTCGCCCGATTTATCCTGAAAATAATTTTGAATTCGAAAGAATCTCACGTGAGCAAACGGAGCGTAAAATTTTTTAATTTACTGGTACTGGGCAAACAGGCCCTTCCCGCCTCTTCTTGATTTTTTTATAATTTTCTTCATGCCTGTAGATTTCAGTAAAACTATTTTTCATTTCAGGGCCAAATTATTGAAATCTGAATATTTTCAGACGCCATGAAACATTCGCAGCTGATTCGCACTGACATCAGCTGAGCTTCTGAAGAAAGCAACGATAAAAAAGATTTGCCAGTCCGCTTTCTTCCTTTTTTACGAATATTTTTTTTCTTTTCTTTTTACCTTATGTCAACCAATTTCAAAAGGGTATATG
Organism: Athalia cordata; assembly: GCA_963932425.1. Classification (NCBI taxonomy): domain Eukaryota; kingdom Metazoa; phylum Arthropoda; class Insecta; order Hymenoptera; family Athaliidae; genus Athalia; species Athalia cordata. Next base: position 26,875,810 of record OZ010626.1, on the reverse strand, counting down.
GGTTAAAAATTTCCAAGTTCATCCAGCACAAACAAGTATGGTAAATTTTTAGTCTGGAAATGCATTGAGGGATTAACAAGACATCCTTTTTAAAAAAAAATAATGGGTAGATTTTCGAGAAAGTGCAACCTTTGCGGTGTCACTTCTATCTTGGACAAAAATAAAAGATCGGTAAGTTTGTAAAGACATAATTTATACGATTCGTCAACAGCACCAGCTGTAGCTGTCAGTGAATTCTGTCAAAAGACGCGAGAGCGAGAAGGAAGGCACGAAAAATGTCATCAATTAATTCAGATATGTTAGAGACGTAACTATAATCGGGGGGAGACAAGAAAGAAGCATGGGATTCCGTGGCCGACGAAAATCCGCCGCTTCCTCAGGATTTGTATAGATAATATTACACAGCTTCTTCTCATTAACTTTTTATTTCGTTCTTTTTGTATCACATCGAGTTTTGGAACGTTATATAAACGAAGAAGGTTAATCAGAGTCCCTGCCTGTTGGAATAAACTAGTTGTCTCTGTTATTTCAGCGTTTGGGAAAAATTGCCTGTAATGTTTGCGACCAATATTTCTTTGGCACCTCAGCATACGTAATAATGTTGGGACTTATCGGAACGGTTAGTTATTGTGATTTAAAAGTTACTGGAGAAATTGTATCGTTGAAATATATTCACGATCATTTTACGTTTCAATTTAATCCAAATACCTTCATCGATGTAGAAATCCTAACAATTAATGCTGATTTACTTTCAGGTAATAACAGGCTTTGATATAATTCGCATAATGAACTCAAAATCCCCACTAAGGTGTGCAAGCCGACAACGTGGAGGTGACGTTGGTGAGTCAATCTCGTCGTGATCTTCAAAATTTTCTCTAAGTTTTATTTTATGTCAATCAATTAATTGAAAAGAAGGTGAGAGGTCGTTGATTTTCTGCGTGGAAATTAATCTGCAAATCGTTTTTTTCAATAATTGAACAGAACCCTCTGAAAAAGGTGAATAAAAAAACTTTTTTCCATTATAGTGCCAACGGACGTCGAAAGAGATCTTAAACTGATGACTTCGATCCTTGGAATTGAACATTACACGTTAATCATGCTCGGAGCGATTACGGTGCATATAAATCAGTCGTCAAAGATTTTTTTTTACTTGGTCTGCCGAATTTTTTAGCTTCTTAAAGCGAGGTGTGTAATCTTTTTTTTTTGTTAGGAATACCCCATGTTGCATACGCCGTGGCTTCTGATGCAGCTCTGCGTAATACTCGTTGAGATCATTGTGTTTTTCGTAAGACTTTTTCTGGATGGATTGCACATGAAACGTGATGAAATTATGCTCGCCTTTCTCGCTGTACATAACTGGATGCAAGTATTTTGCCTCTTCCACAGACAAGCTCGAACGCCTACCCTCTAGTAAGAGCGAAAAAAATTCATGTCGAAGAATTCGAAAATGCGCCGTACAAATTACCCCCCTGAAATGTCGTGCTTAAACTGTATACTGTTCGTGTTTAGCGTCCTATGATAAATTGTAAAAATTCAAGTCTCCATTAATTAAGTCGCTGTTATTTTCGACCACAATCTACTAATTAACTTGAGGGGACCGTCCAGACTTTCCTAAAGTAATTCCTGTAAGTATTCAAAGGTATCATCAGCTATACGTGTATTTATTTGCGACTGGGAATTTTTTTCCCTCGTTTTTGGCTTTTCCTTCCCAGTGTATAAATTCAGGCTGACAAATCGGGAACTTTTCTAGATAAGCCTGATGTGATCTTGGGCTGCAGTTTTTCCCGCCATCTTCGTAGGGGCATGTAGGTTCCGTCTCGTGTCGCTACCTGGTGGTGTAGTTTTCATCCCTTCAAAACCTAACTACCCTGAATTGGCGCCACAAAGCGCTACCTGTCATCGAGATCCTACTACGCTGCTGTAACCAGAGTTTGCGTAAGTTATTCCAATTCGCAGTCAAACCTGCCAATTTTTAGTGGACCAAGTGATTTGTTTGATGTGATATTTATTATTATTCCATGTACAAAATCAGCTGACGTAAATTGAGGTATTTTTGGGAACTAGTACTACTATATTCAATTAATCAGTGCATGCAATAGCCGAGAATTTTGGCGGCAATAGATTTGCGCATGCTCCGGTGATTTCGTCGCTCTGCGCATCTGCGCAGACCATTGGTATTTCGTCCCATCACATCGTACGTATTAGACCTCTGGTACACCGGTTGAAGAATTTTAACCTAACGGTTGTTGGAGAGTTCCGAGTGGACATTTTACATCAGCCAACTGTTTCTCAGGTGACTTAATTTCAACAATTATTCCCCATCGGCTTCTCGTTGATCTACATTATTGAGGAGACTGGAAAACTTGGCATCCAGAGGTGTGAAAGTGGAATAAAGGAGGATACACAACGAGGTAAGAGTAAACGTGTTTGCCGGTTATAATTCTTGTTTAATGTTTATAAGAAACTATCAGATAATCACGATGCTCAGAAACTCGTGGTAAGTAAAGGCCATTCATATCATCATAACTATGGTTGAAAATAGATTGAAATATATAAATGTATCATAGCTGCGGTCGAATCATTCAAGAAAAAAAAGAGGAAACCGACACATCGCATTCCGTTTCTCAAAGGTGAGAAGAGACCACGTTTTTTCCAAAATCGTGACACGTTGCGTCTTCCCTCTAAAAAGTTTAATCAAGGGCTTATGAAATATTGGACGAATTATATTCCCCTGTATTTTATCAGGGCTATTCGAATACCTCGAACGTACTTTTAGAATGACGTTTTGTTTACTAGATTTTACACTCGATTACAAAAGCTAATCGTTGTCCAATGACACTCGAGATCCAACGGAATGTTGAACACCCGGCTACTTTCAAGCGCTACCTACTTGAGGCCGCGCCGGTCAAGTTTTAATTCAAATCATTCTACCTGTAATAAATTCTCAGTATCGACGTTGCATGATATTGTACGCTTTTAGGGCCCTATTTATCATATGTTCCTGCAAAATTATCGTACTACGCATTAGCGACTAAAAGAGAACCAGTTCATTTTCTCTTACAATTTAAGAAGATAGTGTTTACATTGTTAGATGCGAATGACTATAAGTAGGTGACTATACATAGTTGTTTTCCGACATTTTTATCCCAGGTTGTATATTTCCTATCTCAACGTAACAAACCTTGTCAGGATCAGTTACACTATTTCTGTTTTTCTTCTTATATTAACGCGTAAAATGGCGGTTTGTTTAATTGAATACCACCGGACATATTTTTGGCCTGATTATTTATTACTCTTCAAGATTAAGATTAATTATTGAATATTGTAGCGTAAAGATATCCTGATTACATTAATTAGTAAATTTATAGGTATATGTATATAAACATGGTTGATAGTACATGATGGAGGGAGGGTTCCAATTCTTGACGTTAATGCAACAAAGTTTCTTTTTTGTTTTATCTATTTATTATTTTTAATTGAATTTCGTTTTTTAAAAACTGAATAATTCTAAAATTTTAGAACGTTGATAATTGTGCCCCGTATTTTTCTGTTCTTATAATTATCTAATTATAACAACTTGACGATTTTTATATATTTAGTTTGTTGCATCGACGTCTCAAACCTTAACGTGGCTCATGAAGTTTCAAGAGGAATAAGGGCAAGAGTAGTTTGATCCAACAAAACAAATTAGAAGAAAACAAAAAAATTTTTAACTAAAAAACTCAATTCACATTAACTCGCTAATCATTGGAGACAAGATCTCATTATTTAAACAAAATGAATTGCAGGCGACTGAATAAATAGAGCGGGTTACGTAAATTAAAAAAGTTTTTATATCATGTGCCGCCCGGCACCTAATTTGAATTAATCAATTATAATTGATATTTATATTTTCTTTTTCTTTTATGCTTTTTTTTTTTATAATCAGCTGTTCTTTCCACTAGACAATTATTTCGCGATTTTTCGGAACACTCGACTTGTTATTTTCATAGCATATTTAATCATTTTTACAAGCTATACCTCCTGGTCCAGATATCCTTTTTCTATCCTAATAATTTTTTTTTTTTTTCCATTCTCATACGTATTTACAGGCGGCATTCATTTAATGTTATCATTGACATAATTTTTCTTTTTTCGTATCAAAAAAAATATTTTACATTAGTAAATATTATAATCTTAGCGTTATAGCGTATTTTCTCGTTTCTTTTAATACCGCGAAATGCGATAAATGAAAAATACTAATAACTATAATTATTGCGCGAAGCACGTATTATCAGGGAAAGCTACATTGTATGTATGTGTTTGGTTGTTCGATGCACGATATTAATCCTTATTAATTATCATTTTGTGTAGAATAATCGTAATCGTTATGTAGTATGTTATTATATAATATTTGCGCAACATAATTGTTGGTGCAATTTTTTTTTTTTCGTTTTTTTTTTTTTTGTTTTTGTTTTCGTTCTGTTTTTATTTTTTCTATGACCTTCGAGGTAGTCCTGTTTGTTCACGATTATATTAGTAATCCCTTTCAATGCTCGCGCTAAAATCTCAAATCTAAAATACCTGCGGATCAACGAATATCCCCAAATGATATATCGACAGTTAGTAGTGTTAATTCACGCGAAGTTTAGGAGAATAAAAAAAATCCCGTGGGAAATCAACGGAACTTTTTTTTTTAATGTTTTCCGAGGTCTCGACTCGATAGAGTTAGTTGATTTTGCACGTAGTTGATAAATATAAAACATCGAATACGTACCGTGTATTATATACTTTAGAATAAACATTGATGGAAAATACGCGCGCAGACGTGGCTGTGACGATAAGTGCAGATCACAGCATTTCAATTGCTTGACCAATTTTTTGGCGTCGAATGGGGCATCCGATTTTCCTGCATCCAGCTCTAACGCATCCGTTTCCATTACCGTTACCGTTTCCGGATCGATCTCAAACCTCAAAGGCCTCCCACTGCTACGCAATCAGGGAGGCTATGGGACTGAACCGCATTATTTTGCTTAGTAAAATCCATGCGACCGAAGCCAGAGCACAAAGGGTTACCCCACCCCATCCGAAATCCAAACTCCACGATGTTATGAACCTGCGGGCTTTCAAAACGCTCTTTGGCACAGGACCTCCTACTACTCCATCCTCTGGACCGTCCAACACACGGGTCCCCCGGTCTTGGGCTCGCTTGAAGTGGATTATCGTCAGGGTGAACAGGGCGAATGTTGCTGGAACATGAAGTATGGGGTATGAACTCTGGTATGAACATCAATATTAATATGAGAGAAATTCTGTCATTAACTTTTGACAGATATAGCGGGGATATGCGAAAGAGCAAATTTTCTAAAAATATCGTGAATCGAGATTAAAAGATCGTCCAAGTTTTTTGTTCGATCAATTTCCCTCGCTATTGAGAACGGTAAAAAGAGAAAGAAGAAATCCATCTTGATTTTCGTACGATCCTAGACATTGGCCTTGATTCTGTACCCGCGCCGTTAGGTTGATGTAAATTTTCATTTTGGCAACGACCGACAATCTCGGTAGGGGCCTCGTTTTCACTTTCGTTCGTGACCTGCCAACTTTCGAAGGATCGTCGGGCAGGTCAGGAACGGGGATCTGAACACTTTCAATTTCGCTTATGACCGTCGACTCTTACTTTCAACTCGGTATAGACCCTTCCGCAATACGATTTCACTTAACTTTCTGTACAACCTACGTCGTTTTCACCTCGAAACATCCGACCTCTGTCCACCCAACTATTACTATTAAAAGTCAAGAACCACACGGGCGGCGATATCACCGCCTAGTTCGTCTGCTTTTTCTCGTCACTCGCACTCCACAAAAAGTGAAAATATTACGATCATTTCATTTCTCATTTTACACACGATCTTTTTTTTTGTTTATCGCAGGATCATGATCTGATCTATCTAGATAGTTGAATATAGAGAAACGAGGCTGCATGTGGCAGTCGAAAAGAAATGTCAATTTTATTATTTTTCTGTCGATTACGACGTCATCACGTAGAAAGTTGCACGTCGATTGAACCTTGAAGTTTTGAGGTCATATCGTGGGCAGCTTACCTGCCAAAAGATACATGACTCCTGTGACGAGCACTGCCGATATCTGGTGCCTGCAAAGACCGAAGATACCAACGACAGCCGCACAGGTGAGCACGATCAAGCAAACCAACGAACAGGATATGCTCAGATTTTGCATTCCTGAAAAAAGAATAAAAGTTGCAAAAAAAAAAAAAAATATTATTCGTCTGTTTCTCATGACTGAAAGAGCCTGGAGAATTTCTCGCCTAATTACAACAAATTAACACGACATTGGTAGACGACAATCAACTTTTTGCCTATTTATTTCATTTTGTTTTTTCTTATTTTCTTAGACCAAGTTTAATCAAACCCTCGATTAATCGTATTGCTGGAGCAGAATCTACTCTGCAGCTATGTTTAACCCGCGAGTCACAGGTACTGATTATAAAGGGGATAAAAAAAAATAGAAAATAAATACGCGACGACGATAGAGAGCTTTAATTAAATCCGGAATTAATCTCGGCTGTGCTTTATTTTAATCCACGTCTCCCCCTGAATTGTTTTCCGTATAAACGTACATGCAATAGAAATACACAGTGCAGAATATATACATACATATAGGTATATACTTTTTTTTCTTTCCGTTTAATGAACTCTTCGACGTGCTTGTACATAATTTATATAATCATCCCTTGTAAAATGATTTTACTTCGATCCTTTTCAAACAAGTTTCGTGAGTATGTATATTTTTTTAAACCCATGTAGGTAGGACTCGTATATTTCGTTTTAATGCGAAACGTATTTCGTTTTCTGCACCAACGTCGATAAAAGAGATTCGAAGTGTTGCTTTTATATTATACCGTCGTGGTCCATGTGAAAATAATCTCACAGACAGAAAAAACATAAGTTATAAAAATGGGAGAGGTCTATCGATGAAAGAATAGGTACCTATATCGAGATGAAATTTTGAAAAAATTTTTCATAAAGAATAGAAGATAAGTTTACTCACTGTTTTGCCACGTAGCTCGAATTTCTTCGTGTGCTTCGTCAGGGGTTAAATAATTGATGCATTTATCCTGCGGAAAGCCGACCTGACCCAGTAGTTGAATTTCTTCCTCTGCACAAACAGAAGTTGAACAATGATAATCTAATGAAAATTTGGTAATATCTCCGTTTTAGATATAAACGTCGCCCATATATTACATAAATTTCGCCTCGTTTATCCCTATTATACATAATCTGAAAATCAAGTTATGAATGCCCGGCTGCAGCGAGGAGAGGAGGGGAAGGAACTTTACGCGCATGAAATTACATGTACGTCAGTCATAATGGGCGAACAACGAACTAGAAGAGGGTTGGGAAACTATCAGCAATTCCCACTCTGCATGCTCCGAATACCGCAGAACTTTAATATATCAGAACCTTCCTACACCAGCTATAACCCGATTAGATAGAATCAGGTTTAAGTACGTTTTACTAATCGCGGTGCGTCGGATTCACCTGTTTTTAGGTCAATTCAAGCTCTGTGTTGATACCTCTACCGTTTCTGTTCATAGAAATTGAGCTTTTCGTATACGTGTTACAACGTGTTCTACTATGGATGTATTTCACCCATCCATACACAGATATTTCACGCTGATGCAGATGATAGAAAATCGACCGCGGTATAATTTTTATTGTCGTTCATTTTTTTTTTATTCAATTCATAATTAATTACACGATTGTACAAAATTATTCAAAATACAATGTGAAGAAATTTAGTGGTAAAAAAATCAAATAAAATTTAAAAAAAAAAGAAAGTTGCACAAGCAATGCTACCTACTCATATATGTATAATGTACATGTTCATTCATAGGGCAGTACGTAGTATATGGGGTGGTAAAAACAACCTTTATTTCATAGAAGAAAAGATACGAAACAGCAAAAATAAAAAAAGAAAGAACGACATTGTTAAAGGACGATGAATAACCACCGCGTATAAGGTATATTAAAAAATCCTCGGTGCAAATTAATTGTTCCACTTGTATGTATGTATGTACGTAATGTATACAAAATGTATGTAAATTGTACACGCCGCGGTATAATACCGAGGAGATTGAAAAAAGAAGAAAGAAAGATGGAGAGAAAAGAAAAGAAAACAGCCTGCGACTCGTTCGTATATCAACAGAACCATATAAAGTCGTCGGATCATAATTGAGATAAGCGGCTTGCGGCACGGCCTGTATGGTAAAAACTCGAAAAGCGAATAATTTTGTTTCGTTAATTAGCGAACACGATATTATCCGATGTGTATCAACACGCGGTTATGTTGTACCTACGCGGATTCCGCGGAGATCGTCGGTGCTTGGCGTGACACGCTGCCATTATACCTTTCCAGACGTCGTTTTACCCCCCCCGCTATATATAATACCGCGCTTTACATACCCCGGCCAAGCTCTTTCGCATCTTCTAAATCCCCTTCTTCGACAGCATATAGGTAATGCACAAGTATTTCGTTTTTTTATTTCGATTTTTTTTTCATCGATACGCTCCGTTTAGAATAAGGGAAATGTCAAACGTAACTTATACGATAATCTGACTTCCAAAAAATATGTTTCAATCAGATGAAAAATGCGAAGATTTTCCTCCTGTTTAGAAATACTTTTACTATTTTAAAAGTTTGCAATTTCTACAGTGTGATTTTCATTTGGGGAAGTGTTTCAATTCGTATACATTCGAAAACAATAGAATTACGATAGCGCATAATCCTATATCCGAATTTCTGACGATTCCTCCCCTCGTCAAGTCGTATAGTTGTTGCGAGTGATCGATGGTAATTTGATCGAAATTCCGGGTGATTAAATTTCCCAGTTTGACCAACATATCCCGCACATATAACGTTATTCCGGAAACACGTTATACGCTGCGATCCGTTTCATCGATAACTGAAATTAATCTGCAGTGATGTAAGCTTGAAGCTTTAAAAAATGAAAGATGAAAAATTTTCTTATACTTTTTTCATCCACGCGTACAATCATATTTCTTTCGCTTCCTACACCTTTTTATACCCGCGAAGGTTTTCTACATTATTATAGGTATATTAAAAATATTTTATATTCCTAAAACGTAGCTTATTTTTAAAACCCGGAAATGAGTATATCTCTGAACGGAAATTGCACAAAAACCGTGCAGTCTCGGAATCCGATGAACACGAAACAAACAAATAAATAGTTTTTTTTTTTCTTATAAATGCAGTCAACTGCCTGATAGTAAAATCCAATTTATGATGGACAATTTTACGATCCACATCAACGTTATAGGTTTGTACCTTATAGGATTTTGAGGTTTCTTAGTAGCGTGTGGGGTAACGTAGAGATTTTATTTGGAAAGATAATTGGAACGAACGATTTAATAATCATCTGACCGTCTGAAACGATTGAAATAGTTTTCCCCCTTTAGGGATAAGCAACTTAGCTCCTTTAATATAGAAGCTGGAAAGCCAGGGAGGAATCTCAATAACGGAACCGCATGAACGGCCGGTTCATACCACCCAATTAGGACCGCGTTAGTACCTGACGCCGCTACGCCCCAAAAGAATTTCGCAAATTTCATTGCTGCACGAAATAAACCGGATGTCGACTAGATAGGTATACATGTACACATCCGGAAAACCCCGCGTCGTTTTATTTCTTATTTTTTATCTTCTTCTCGCGCTTATAAAAACAACCGAATGAAATTGGGTTTATATCTGCGCGAGGCCCAATCTCGATGGAACGCGAACCTTTCTTCTTTTTTCTTTTTTCTTTTTTCTTTTTTCTTTTTTCTTTTTTCTTTTTTCTTTTTTCTTTTTTCTTTTTTCTTTTTTCTTTTTTCTTCCCTTCTGTACAAGGTATCCTGTATAACATTTTCGTGTACCGCGCCGGCAGAACACAACACGACGTAAAAAGTTATTTAAACAACAGAAAAAAATGTATATAAAAATATGTTTGGATGTAAAGTTGCAGGCGCGATTCGAAACGTGTAACCTTTTGTGTGCTCGATTCTGGTTGCCCTAAATTTTGGAAAAAAATAAAAAAAAATAACATATGTGTACACGTGTATTTTTCGTTCCGCAATTTTTTTCACGATCGCGTGATATGCTCGCGGTACGATGCAGACGCGGGTCGATAAAAATTTCCACCTAAATATATCTCGACTCATCTGTCTAAAAAATATAACCTTTATATGTTATGTGCGAAAAAGTTCGATCGACGATCTGTCAAATTCGTATTATTAATACGTAACGATTGATGTATCGGTAATAAATTTTATATACGAACATAAAAAGCTGCACCGCACGATATTCTATATTTCAATCAGTATAACTGGAAACGATTCCGCGTTCTCATCGGTCCCAGCTGTTGACAACCCAACGATTTATTGATAAGCCCTCGAAGTTGCTTCGGACGTCGAGAATTCCAATCTGTAACATCTCGTCTCCCTAGACAGCTAGCTAGACGTACAGATTTCCTCAGAGCTTATCTCTCGAGTCGATGCTACTGCTGCTCTTATACTGAGGGGATTATCTCGTATAGGTGTGGAGAAAATCCATCGGATATTGAAAATTATTTCGGACTCTTATCCGGGAGTCGAATCTGAAAAAAAGATGGTCAAGGTTCCGAGGCTATATTTCAAATATAAAAGTTCGTTGCAGTTGGAGTGCAGTTAACATAGTAATATAGGGGAAGATAGTAGCGTTTGTGTTTGAGGTCGAATTCTTCGATGTTGTCAGTCTGCAGGAGCACCTGATTTGGATCTTAATCATATGGAAGATCGATAGGCCGTTATATACCTGCATGTCGGTCAGTGTCAAGGTTCGCTAGCCTAGCATACTTTTACATGTACTTTCATCGCAGATAATAGACCTAATCCATATGGTCGACCTCGAGTTGTAATACCCGATCGCCGCTGATCGCGCTCACCTAAATCTCAAAATAGCCATCCATATAACCGATTGCAATGTTTACCCTCGATTTTATACACATGTGTACATATACCTGTCTATGTACTATTGTATATACATGTAGATGCTTTCACGATTGAGCTTTAAATATACTGTACATAAAATCGACTTCTATCTGCTGCAATATAGTGTATAATACCTACCCTCACATCACGCGATTTTTCACAAAATATGTTGCCGAAAATTTACCTCTATAATATCCCAGATATCGGGGGAAAAATATGATTAGGGGTCATCTGTAGAAGTTTGGTATAGAAATGAAAGAATTTAATTTTAGTTTATTATTCTCCATGGGGAAACATCGCACAAAGGCAAACTTTTATTTTATTTTTATTATTTTTTGTTTTTTATGAGAAACCGCAAAAGTTTGGTGAACGTATATACATGTGGGTGTAATTCGCTCAAACAACTTTACCCTAAGGGTTCACAGGTACGAAGATAGCAAAGCAACAATAAAGCCTCGTTGACTTTCTAATTAAGTCTTGGGGAAAAAAAAATTTTTACGCCCTCAAATATAGAGGTAAGGACGTAACGAGGCGGCGACGACTTTTTATACTTTCTACTCTCATCCCTCTCGCGTGCCGAAAATTAGCGGATGCGGGTGTTTTTCCGCTTTAAATTCACATCGTCATCGCGGAGTTGAAGAAAATAGAATTTTCGGCTGCTCGGTAAAGAGAGAAAAAACAAAAAAAAAAAAAAGAAAGAAAATCTCGTTATTCATCCCCCGTAGGTACCTACTTTATATTATTATATACTTTCGTAATCTCGTTCGTTTATACTTCCCGCACGCCCTTTTCAAGTAAAAGGAAAGAAAAAGGAAGAAGAAGAAAAAAAAATGTTCACCCGTCTCGTGTCTCCGTTTATTTCACTCATCTATTTATTCACCGACGTCCGTTCCGAGGGCCCCACTAAAACTGAACAAAACTTCTGCGTACATGGCGTGCAGAGCTCCCCGAATCTGGAGAAGTTCCAGAAATTCGTGGGCATAGCTATAGCTGCCGGTTTTAACCCCCGCGCGAATTCCCAAGGGTTGGCTAATATCGTTATATATATACATACGCGTCGCTTTACACCGACGAATCGTACTTGCCAAAATAATTCGGAGGCAACGTACCCGTACATGAAGATTTATTCACGAACCTCGGCTATTCATCCCTGAAAGAGAAAAGAGCTTCTGCACTGGAAAGTTTACGTATTGATTATATAGCGTAACCAAGTCATTTGAACGTAACTCGGACGATTAGAGTTTTCAAATTGAATCATAGAATATACTTATCAGATTTATGAGGAAAGTTTCGCGTAGACCTAGAGATTATAACCTGCACCCTATTGTAAATTCAAGATTTTTCGAATATAATCTCAACTGACGTTGAAATCGCTTGAATTATTTCGTACAACGAATTTCAACGTGAATTTTTGGGCATACCACAAACCCTGCGAAAATCACTCAACCGCAAACTTGTACGTGTTACCCATTCACGCGGTGGTTCGAAATCGTTGTTACAAAATTCTCGAGAAAAGCGAAACGAATCAAGCCAAGCATTTTTGGAATCTTTTTTCATTTTCTTTTTACTTACCAGTGAGCGATACGCAGAGTGTCCAAATTCCCCCGTGCATCGGTACAAGAAAAGCCGGTTGCTTGTGAAAATAATGATGTTTGTGTCCAGGGTGGGGTTCTAACATGGCTATCTGTCCATCGAGGTACCAAGTGGGGGTGGATATATTGGCCAACCCCATGAGAACTTCCTTGTCCCAAGTGACTTCCTCCCAGTGATCAGACATTATCGCACCGCACAGCATACCGGTTGCTGCAACGACGTTTCGTGTGAATTATGAAGGGCATTGATCGAAACGAATCTCATCCAAATGATTACTTTTCTTTTTCTTTCTTTTTCTTTTTCCTATCATCGTTCTAAGCTCTGTGTTTTTATTCCGATATCTCAGGGGACGAATGGAGGATTTATTTTACCCGCGAATTATCCTCGGGAGAGCAATTATTGTTGACTAATAATCCGATGCTGGTTCTTGGGATTAAAGAATCGAGGAGATTAACTTGGCAATATATAATGACATGAAAGATAGCTATAAAAAAAAAAGAATATGAAATTTCCTGCAGAGGGATCAGAATTATTCCGGAATCACCATAACTTAAAGTGATGGATGATCTAACATCGTATAAAATTTACGACAAGTGACTTGTAAGCGACTGAAGCTCTCCCGATCCATCAGACGTAAAGTTGACACTTGAAAACAAGACGGGTTAACGTTAACGACGCGACCCACAAGCTAGCTGCGAAAATAAATATCCCTCCACTTTTCCACACATCAAACAATCCCCAAGCGCCGGTTTGCCAATCTGCACATCGTGTCCAGTCACTCAATCAAAGCTTTTGAATATTTTTTGTTTATTACGAGCCTTCGGTCATCCCTTCATTTCTAAAAAAAAAAAGAAGAAAAAAAATTCGCGTACATTTGAATAGATTAAAATGAAAGTCTGGGTCAATCAAATGGACATTCTAATGCAAATCCAACGTCGAGGGATTTCTCAAATATCGTGGCTTAAATAAAAGTCAAGTTATATGTTGGAACTAAAATTAAAGTTTGAAGAGAATGCGGCTGTTATACTAAAACTAAAGTTTGAAGATCTTGATGTACCTTTTTTAGTTTGATAAAGTATGTCTTCTATTTTCCCGCGGGGTATGTATTTTAAATACGTTTTTGTTGTTACCTAGACCAGCAGGATTTTTATGCGTCACGAGGGTTCAGTTACTAATATAAGTCGCGTAGTTCTGTGGTCTTCAACAGCGACTGAGAGAATCATGTTAGAAAAGCAAAATTAAAGTGTCAAATTCGACCGAATGTCCACGTGGTGTACGTAATTTTGAAAATACTTACAAATTAGCGTTTTATCTTACGTCATGCAGTGACGAGTATCAAAATAACAACACCTTGGAATCTCTAGCCAATGCATTTAAGATGAAAACAATCGAAGGTATCAGAGCTGAAATATTTCGTTTGACGTTTACGAAGTTAGAGAAACTTCGGGTTCACCGGAACCACCTCAAGGCAATGACGTTCTTGTTTTATGGAAACATTTTATCGAAATTGTTTTCTGACCTGCCGCGGTGAGGGCCAACGTGCCCAACAGGAAGCCAAGTCGTGGCGCAGGTCCTCCGGGAACACGAGACGGCTCCATCCCTGCCCGACCCCAGCCGCCCACTGAAGCACTGAACTCGTCCACTCGTCCTGACGTTCGACTCCGAACAATCTGCGAACTCGCGTCGCTTCAGGAGTCGCGGATTCGACGTGTCGACGATGCCGATGGAGCGGAGGAACGCGGGGGTGGTTATTTTACGCGATGAGGGAGCCATCTGCACCAACGGGGGTGCGAAAATCGAACGACTACGATGCGCCACGCAAACCCCCTGATGCTGCGAGGGTATTTTGGAAACAGATCCTACATTAGAACCATCAACGTATTTGAGTAGCAACCATACGAAGGGGTGATCTACCGCGTTTTAGAAGTTAACCGTCCATTTATCGGACCTTATCCTACCATTAATTCAAATAAGATGTTCGGGTGCTTTGTCTTCATCTATGATCGTTCTGGTTTATTTATTAGAAGAATTTCATTCTCGATTAAACCATCTATTTTGTTTTCCATTTTCAGATGGCTGACGTAGCAGAAAACGCACTATTCACCGACCCCGCAGCAGCCATATCTCAGGGTAAACGTCACCTATTAGTTCGTGATTATGGAATGGCCGTGACGGCTCTCGCTCAGGCTTGCGAACTGCTTGCACAAAAGCACGGAGACACTGCTGATGAGCTAGGAGAACCCTATCTCTTATACGGCAGAGCTCTACTCGCTTTGGCTAGAGAAGAAACTGGAGTATTGGGTGGTGCAGTTCCTGGCTCTGATGAAATCGAGGCTGAAGAGGAACTCGACGAAGATGAGGATAATGCAAATGACGAAAAGGAAGATGATAATGAAGATGACGACGAGGAACCCGAAGCCAAGAAATCCAACGGTGCTGCTACTGACGCCGAGAAGGTAAGCAGACTGCAATTCGGCTCTAGATGACTTTTTACAGATGAACATGGTAAGAACTTGTGCATAATGCGATTTTTCGTTCGTTTAGGAAACCTTAGCAAATAATGAAGCCAGCACAAAAGCAGATTCTACAACAAAACCTGAAGGTAGTGATACAAAGATGCCCAAAGCCGACTCTGGTTCTGGAGTTGCTGTTGAAGTTGATAAAAGTTCTGTGGATGACAAACAAACGGCTGATAGCCCAGCATTGAAAGATAATACGGAAAAGAAAGTAGAATCAACAGCTTCAGACGACAAATCAAGCAAAAATGAAGCAGTAAATGAAGACGTCTCAAAAAAAGGTGATGTAGCGAACGAAGTCAAGGCAACAGATGAGAAACCAGATGGAACAGAGTCCAAACAAAAGATTGAAGCCAGTGAACTAGCGTCTGCGTCGACATCTAGTAGCGCAGCAGCAAAAGTAACACAAAACGGCGATGGATCAGCAAACGAGGAAGATGACGGGGAGGATGTTTTAAAGGAAGAAGATGAAGACGACATTAACAATTTGCAGCTTGCCTGGGAAATCTTAGAATCTGCAAAATTGATTCTACTTAAACGTGGTCCACCTGGATGGAAACATTTAGCAGAAGCTCACAGATTGCTTGGCGAAGTTGGCATGGAAAGCGGCAATCAGCAAGGAGCTTTGACCGACTTGCAAGCATGTTTGGACCTTCTGGCCAAAGTTGAACCTTGTGATCCAAGAGCCATTGCTGAAACATATTACCAGCTCGGATTAGCATATTCATTAGCTAATGAGTTCGACGCAAGCATTGAGCAGTTCAAGGAAGCAACGTCGCTCCTGCAATCTCACATTCAGCAATTGGAAGAGACTAAAGGCTCGCACAAAAACGATGATCCTTTCTATACCGTCGAGGGAGAAATCAAAGAATTGAAGGAACTGCTACCGGAAATTCAAGAGAAGATCGCAGATATGAAAGATTTCAAAGAAGAAGCATGCAGAGCTATGGTAGAAGGAATAAAGAGTAAAGTAGCTGCTGGTTGTCTAAATGGTGCAGGACCAAGCGGTGATGGTGCCAGTTCAAGTGCCGCAGAAACAAGCTCCACCAATCAAAAATCTGCTACCGACATATCGCATCTAGTGCGTAAGAAACGTAAAATAGAAGAACCTGAGGTCGCAAACGAATCGCCGTGCAAGAAGCCTACGCCTGAAAAATCTGTCTAACTGTGGTAAGTTGTTATGTCATTTAAGAACACGACCCTACATAATTTTTACAAACCATTCATATCCCAACGAAACATTTCCTCTTGTGTTAGAATTTTTAATTTTTTTAACGTCTCAAGTAATGTTGATCTTTTTCGAAACGTTTCGTTATTTTTATTTTTATTTTTATCTCCTTCTCGTTGGTCACGTATTTTAATCGTATCTTATTTATTACTCATTTAACTAGAATGAAAATTCTTGATACTGTTCAGTTATTTTTAAAGCTTGCTCTGGCTGCGATCACGACTTTGTATATTATATAAAACTACATAAGGCTGTAATTAATAAGTTAGATCTTGGTAAATAAAAATTCAATGGTTTTCTATAATAAACATTCAATTTATTCATAGCTTTTCATCCTCAGCTGTTTCGCAGCTGAGACGATAAAATTGTAATAAAATTTGTGGACGGATTTCGATATAAGAGATCAGAGTTCATCACTGAAGGTACGTACGTACATAGAACTTCTAAGTATATACCCATATAAATTTATTTTTTTAGAAATTATCGTATAGAAGGCACAGCGTTCGTTAAAATGAAAAAAAAAGTTGACATCAACTGAGATGGTTATTGCATAAAGTTGCTTCGTTATAACTCTGGCTTGATAAAATTATTCCCCTAGTAATTCTTCTATACCATCATCTTTATCTGAACTTTCTTCCCTTTGAATATTAATCTTATATCCTAGAGCCTCTAACAGATTCACGTTGTAGTAATAACTTAAATTAATTCCTGGGACAAGCCGTTTCAACTCTTCGATTGTTCCACGCGCCTTTTCCGTCTCTCCAATATTTGCATAATGTTGCGTTAATGTAGCAAATAAATCGCCACGTCTTACCGATTGCTCCAGATCGGTTCCTTGCGAGTCTATTAATTGGCGGACTTGAGATACCGCTGCATCAGTTTCTCCGTGTTCAAATAGTCTGTGGAAAAATAATTCATTCAGTCAATGAAACAAAGACACGTATCATCGGTTGACATGACGTTAACGAGGTCATACTTTTTAATATTCAAATAGCGTTCTATGGTGGCCATTCTGTTGTTCACCATGTCATTTGCTCTTTTGTGCAAGTTTCGATCACGAGGTGTAGTAACCTTTGATAGGCATCTGCTTGCTTGGTTCAAAGCATCGAATGCCTTTTCATAATTTTGAAATTCGTCTATTTCGACTTGAGCACAAGCCACGTAAAAGTTTGCTAGTAAATCCATCGCTTTGCCTTTTGAATAAAAATTAATAATGTTTTTCAGAACTTCCGGTTGGTTTTGCCAATCCAACGACTGGAGATAATTTCCAGCCATAATGTAAATTTCTCGCTGCCGAGAAACTTGAGCGAAGAAACAAATCTTCTCAGTATCACCTGACTTTAGCAGAGCTTTCATAGCTCTTAGCTTGTTACCAGCTTGAGTGAACTTCTTGGTAGCGAGATGGTAATTCCCCTGTGAAAATGCAATCTCCCCAATTTTCTCCAGGGTCGATGTCCGCAGTTCCTCTTGATTCGGATTACTGTCTATTTTTTCAAGGGTTAATTTCTCTGCCAAGTCCTCAGTGAGTACGATATTATGAATTTGTATCAATTCCAAGGCTTCCATATAATTTTTACCAGTTGCAAGTAAATCGACGGCCTTGTCTATTTGCTCATTTTGTACAAAATAATCGGCACATTTCCTAATCAATACGGGATCAGAGTCAGCGTTTATATCCATTGTTATCAATTGCAAGGCGTTATACTGTTGAGTTTTGAATGCCAAATCTAAGGCTTTGTGAAGCATTCCAGCCTTATGGTATAACAGGACAGCTTTATCGGGCTGACCAGCTTCTTCGAAATATTTAGCCACATCAATTTGGGCATGACGTGGTGCCAGCATAGCCAAGGGCCATAATTCTTCAGACATGTCATTTTCCTGTTGAAAGGTCATCAATTATATGAGCTGCCGACACGAAGGTCCGTAATTTTTGCGTAATCGAGCCTCTGTAGTACTATTTGTTATCCTACCTTACAGATGCGAATCGCATTGGTATAGGCCCTAGCCGCACTATAAAAATGAACCGCTTGTACGACGTTATTTCTAGACTCATGGTGTGCGGCAAGATGATAAGCGGAAGCTGCATGATTCGTTCTAGTAACAAGCTCGGACACTTCAGTATCCCGGCCCAAATAGCACAGTAAACGAGTCATAGCCAACGTATCGTTTGCTTTTTCATAAAGACGCAGCGCGGCCTCCATGTCTCCGGTTGATTCTACGTACTGAGCATGCCAGATGTTTATTTCTCTGTAACATAAGATGAGGAATTGTATATTGTTCAAGCGGTAAGACTTGATATTCCGAAAGTTTCGAATCTCTTACTGATCTTCTGAAGTGGACAAATACGCTTGCAGCTCCCTTGGTCTGGAAAGAAGCATGCGTGGTACTTCGAATCTGTGACAGTCTGCTTTTGTGTACATTTCTATTGCCTCTGATATCTTGCCCTCTTGTTCCAGTGTTTTTGCGTAATTGTAGCAGCTTGTTTTTTCACGAATTTTATTTTCCTTAGCTGCCATTTCTATTGCCTCGGGAAACCTGTTACGCGCTTCCAACATTGAACACAAAAGATCCAATCTATTGGCCTCTCTGAAGAGACGTTCTGCCTCATCCTGAAGGAATCAGTATCATGGTAACTTCTTGGAATTCATAGTTTTTTTAAATATTTTCATTCTTACATATAAGCCAAGTTGTACGGCCAGTATTCCACATTTTGCGTCTAAATTCAAATTGTCATCCTGCATTGCTTCCCGTAATGCTCTGGCACCTCGAGCGTGTTTCATATGACCCAAACAAAGTGCAGCCATATTCAGTTGTTTGGTTTTGACGCACATTCTCGCCAAACTTTTCCAAACAGCCTCGTTCTGGATCGTTTTAATTGCTTTGAAAGCTTCATCCATGTTGGCTGTGCTTATGTGAAAACTGAAATCTAGAATTGCTTTTTTTGTTACTGCATCACACGTGCCCAGCTCTTCAAAATCACGCATGACAACGTGACACACTTTGCTATCGTTGTCCAAAGTTACTTCGGAATTTAAAATTATTATATGAGGAGTTCGAACACCCAACAACCTGCAATTTTCATCTTTAACCGAACGTACATCTTGGACTACTATCCCAAGGTCAGATGTTGTGAACATTGTTATCAAAACGACACTAGTTACGGGGTCCTGTAAGGAACACAAAAATAAAACAAGATAAATTAAGTGTGAGCAGTTCTTTGTAAAAATCTTCGTACCTGGTCAGTAGTTGAGTTAATTTGTGATGCGGGTCGTGAATCAGGAGCTTCTAGACTTTGCGCGCGGCAAACTAAAAGTCGTGGATCCTCGTCATCCCAGCAATGGGACGTTACTAATCGTCCTTTACATTGCATAGCACTGAAAATATTCCCATTGCCATAAAATAGCTCGTTTTACCAAAATTGTAGTGGAATTGAGTGTATGCAATTTGTACCCACGTAGCGGACTCTTCGTGGCTGTCTTCAGGATCAGCAAAATTATATACATATATCTGGTCGCTTTCGATGTCCCAAACATACAAAATCGAACTTGGCATCAGATTAGCCATTGCAACGGTGATCGAAACGCATCTACAATCTGAATTGCATCTAGCTTCAATAATTTCAGCAAAATCGTCGATGGCTTCGGAAATAGCTTTTGCTCTCGTATATAGCTTTGCTTCTCGTTTGCTCACGTCCCATATCTTAAGTATTCCATTTAGCGACGCCACAGTCAAATATCGACTTGTTAGTTCCATAGTTATGGGTTCACCTTCTTCGGGTGTTGTAGGTAATGTTTGATTTATGCTGCCTTCTATCGATCTCAGTTGAATCACAAGTGGTGTTAATATGATCAAAGTACTTTCATAAATGAGTATCTTCTCGGCATCGCAATTAAAAGATCCAATCAGAGTGGTACTTACAGAATTATCTCTGTTCAACTTATAAACGGCAACTTGCCTTCCAGAAGTTACAGCAACATATTCTTTATTTACCGCAACACTTTGCACCTGCAGCTCAGTTTTCATAATATAATTTTGGTTCTGCGTTTCAATCAGTATTTGCTTCGGGGCTAATTGACTGGCGCATATGTTATCATTGTAGGCCGCACACATTGGTTGTTGGCGAAGTATAAAGACATTGGTAATGCAGTTCACAGCTAAAAGAGGACTTCGTAACATTGTAGCACCCCATACTACCTGTTTCACAGTACCATGGATCATGCAAGATTCAGGAATGGCGGGCCAACCATTATCCTCAATGTCTGATACCTTTCTATGTTTCCATAGGTAAATAGTTCCCAAATTTGTACCGGCTGCCAAGGTTTCTTCAATTCAAACCAAAGTAAAGAGTTTATCCGATTATGAATTTTTTTAAAATCGAATTTAAGTGAGGTGAATCGAAAGTACCTAGATTGAGTAAAAATATCCATAGACACATACCATTATTTTTACAGTAACATAAACTTGTACAAATTTCTTGAGGCGTTGCAATATTTGCACTAGTGGATTCCGGCGGTGCTAGAACATAAGTATCTCCGGTATGTAGATCCCAACATCTGATTGCTAATTCCCCAGTTAAAACAGCCAGAGTGTTTGTGCCGGCCCAACAGAGAGATGGTCCAGACCGAGATATATCTGCTTTGCCACTCAATTTCACCTAGAGGAAAATCAAATGATAGATGGCCATTAGCTGGTAGGTATTTTTGGTAATTGCAAGGAGTCGAAAAAGGACTGAGTCTTTTACTTTGGTGAGCTCCGTGAGACGGCCAGTGATAGGGTCTGCTTGAAAATGCCCAATATTAAGACCCTCTGTCATAACAACAACAGAATCTCTTGTTTGATGGTGTAATAAACAGTGTAGGGATGCCCCATCTGTATTAAGGACTTCGATGCACTGCCCTTGGCTGTCTACGAAGTAAACAACCCCATTCGCGGTACCGATGTAAAATGCGTGGTTATCTCTTTGCGTTAGAACTGTCATAGGAGCAGCAGTCCTCGGACGCCAGGAACTGAATAGATCCAGTGCTCTTTCATCACCAGCTACAGCTGCCTTGGCAAGACCACTAAAAAATGATCACGCTCAAAGTAAAGATCACCAATATTGAAGCATTCCACAGAATTAGTTGTGTATTAGTTGTAATTAACATTGTCCTATGTACCTGATATCTATGGTTGGCTTAGGTGGTGCAATTTTGAATGCAATATGCGTAAAAGAATCTTTCAATTCATGGTGAAACACCATGAGAAGTTGACCTCTAGGATCTATTTTCCATCCAATCAGAGAACCTGCTGTATCTGCTGATACGAGCCTTCCACCGTGCTGACTCCATTCCAAAATAGTTATGGGATCCCGATGAGGTGTTACAATAACATTGAATTCATTTATCCCAGAATCCCCAGGCCAAACCTGAGTGATGGATTCATTTTTAGATGCAAAAAATTCCGCATGACTACTGTTAATTCAGGTGAACATCAATCGAGTGCAAATATTTAGGACAGCTTGTACCAACCCGCAATTCGCCACTTTCCCATCCTGCAGCTAGCCACCGTCTATCACGATGCCACCCAAGAGCAGTAACTTGAGCAACAGAGTGAGCCGGTGATTCGACATCTTGTAATGGCTCGCCAAGGTCGTCATAAATAGTAACAAAGCCTCCTTTATCTTGGGAATAAGCTGCGACCGCTAAGAGCGGAAAATTTTGATGCCATGCAGCGTATGTACTTATAGAAGTAGTTTCAGGATTCTTAACACGAGTATCAAAGTAGAGCGACATGGTTACTGCTTTAAACTACTTTATTGGTCGTACAATTTCGATGAAATCGATAGGATCAGCGTAATTACATGCTAAGAGTTCCATTAGTGATGATTTTCGGGCATTGAGTTTTTGTGAAAGTAAGGTTACGAACACAATTAGAAAAAATGCACTTATTATCTGGTCAAACTAAAACTAAGACACTGTTCGAGTACATGTCCTTTCTGAGGTTTAGTCACCACTTTGCTCACACGGTGATAATAAATTCATGATAAAATCAATTATGTATCGATCGTTTGACAGTCGTGTAAACAAACAATTGACGCATTGTACAACACCAATCAAATCTATTCCGGACCCTTCTTCACTTGTTATCTGGAACGTGCAAATTACTTTGTATCGGTAGAGAAAACGTTGTAGTAATACGAGGTATGGATAATGCAAATAGAAATACAGTAAATTTTTTAGATTCATATTCAATTATATTATCAATAATAGCTATGATTTGACTAAAAACCCGCACAGCGGCTGTTCAAATTGCGATAATTTCTTGGAGCGTTGACTGAAGATTGGTATTAGTCAACGCTTGGAGTGTGCAAATTTCAGTGGCGGTTCTACTTCAGGTAACGACATTGAATTTTTATTTATTGAACGGTGCTTGTGAATATTTCCAGACGACGTAGACGATTTACATTCCAGCGACAAATGATCGGTGAGAAAAATTCATATAATATGACCTGGTAGCGATCCCTATCAACCGTTTTTATTGAACCTAAAATGTGAAGATTTATTCCGTTGATATAATAATGAATAATCCGATGTGAAAACCAGGGAAGCATGTTATTGTACCCTGAGGTAGTTTTGCCGCTGACTACTCGCACTAGCATCAGCAGCTGCTAATAGAGATCTGTAGCGTTCCTCCAAACTGCCAACCAGGGTATCCAACTCACATTGCTTTTCTGAGCTCAGAGACATCGACAATTCACTACGTTGACCCTGAAGCTGCAGCTGCAGCGCCTTGATTTCAATTTCTTTATCCTAAAATTAATGGAGCAGATTAAATATTTTAGGTGAACTGAACTGCTCATTTTGAAATCCAAGCTATGGCGCAGCTAAATCAAGTTAATTATATGTTCTGATGAAATTCACATATCGGTAAATCATACCTTCACAATGTGATAAATGCGCTTCTCATATTCATGACCAAGTCTTTCCCTAGATTTTTCAAGTTTGTGGATCCCCTTTCTCAAACTTGCTATTTTATTAAGAAGACTGTGATTCTGCTTTTGATTTGCTGATTCCAAACTAGATTTTATTTTATCGAATTCCTGCTGCATTGTTGAGCATTGCTCTGACATAATAGCTTTTAATTTATCCTCCTGGAATATTATACACCATTACACATCATCCCAGAATTGAACGTATGAGAACAAGGTTGAATTAGGGTGAAACTTATACACACATCATCTTTTTTTTGCTCTAGTGTCTTTTGCAGCCCTTTGATTTCATCCGTAAGTTTCTCATTCTCAGCTTTCCTAGCTGTCTCCATTAAACGGAATTCTTCCTCTTTTTGGAGTAACGTTTGCGTTTTCATCTGTAGTTCCTCATCTTTTTCTTTAATCAGCTGTTCATGTTGCTGCTGGGAAGATTCGAGCCGTTCAGCACATTCACATTTAATCATGCTCACTTCTTCATCCTTTAATTTAGACAATTAAAATTTGTGGTAACAGTTAATGCGATCCAGATCATTACATGAAACTGAATATAGAATAGAAGTTTGGCTGTTTCATATTGTCATACTCGGACCTTTGTACAAATAATTTTGTCTATTTTCTCGGTCAGCGCAGTAACGTTATTTTCTAATGCAATATTTTTATGCTGACATTCTCGCAGTTGATTATTCAGATGTGTAATTTGATGAATCATCTCTTGCTTACGGTGTTCGATCATCTCATTGTCTGCTTCCAAAGCATCCTTGATTTTTTGTACAGCTACCAATCTCCAAGTAAAATACAAATCACATTAATGCCACGAGTTTTGTTGCAATCATAATATTTTGTGTCACATCAAGTAACACTTATCACTCACATACAATACTAACTTAGCCTTCAATGTTGAGACCTCTGATGATAATTGTTTAATAGTAGAATGTAAGTGCGGAACTTCTTTTGCAGCAGAATTTTCCTGGCAACAAAGCAATTCTTGGTTCAAACGTTCGTTTTGGATCTGTAGCTCTTTAACAATGGTTGTTAGAGTTTCTAGTCTCTGTTCATAGATCGCAATTTGATTTGCCCCTTTTCTACCTCCCTCATAAAAACGAGAGCCAGGTATATTTCTTGTAACATGGCCGCAACGACCTGTGCTAGTGGAATCAGTGTCACGTTTGTTGGTGGGTGTTTTACTCCTGGCAAACTGACATTGCATATTCCTTGCATAAGGCTTTGTTGAATTACAATATGGGATCGTACTGGCATCAGATAGTTCACTCCAAGAAGAACTTCCGTTTACCTAAAGAATTTCATCTCTAGAATACATACTTATCAATTACCAGCACATGCAATATTGATGGCTGAAAAACATTTGATTACTGTAAAAAATATTGTCATAAATATGCACCATGGGATATGACATGTGTAACGCAGGTAATGACCCGTTAGGAGGGGGTTGACTAAATAAGCCTCCTACATGTCCAGATTCTACTTGATGACATAGTTCAATCAAATACTGATTTCGAAGTGCTCGCTGAGTGGATGCATAACTCAGCTTGTCGAGCCAAAGTCGACAAAGTTGTACATCCTCTGGCGCTGTGAGTGCTAGAATGTAAGGCCTGACTCGAGCCAAGGAATCCTTAAATTGTTCATCTAACTTAAGTGCCTCTTGTTCGTCTCGTTCCCTTGGTCTAGACATTTTTGTTTCCTTAATATATTCCACTGGATGTATAGATGAAAAACATATACTTTCACTCAAAACATTTTCTAAAATGTTTGAATGGAATTTAGAATCTCTGAATTTCACGCAATTTCGCTAATTTATACATTTTCATTTTATACGTGACTGTTTGACAGTTATTAAATTTATGTGTTCACTGATTGTTTTTCACACAGCAACTGCATTGTGAAACTGGTGAGTTCAAAAACATAAAACCTTCACGTACACATGCAAATTCAGAATGAACGAAATTCATGTCATTAAAACGAGTTCAATCTTCCATTATTTCCGTACCTCGCATAACCCGCTGTCTTGGTCCATAAATAAATATTTCTTGCAACTTTAACTGAAACTTTTTTTTATTACTTTGTATAATTGTAGAGTACATTACTTTCATCTGAATCAAAGTTTTGTTTCATACAATTTCAATACTGTACAATGTTCTGTCAGTATGAGGCATCACCTAATTTATCATGATAGGTTGCTGGTTTCTTAGAGCACCCTCCATAATTAGTTATCGGGATGAGATTTTGTAAGAGTTTAATTTTCAAACCCTACAGCCAAGCTTCAATTGGGTCTCTGCGTCGTGCTTCAATTGTTTCAATTTACTCTTTAGTGGATGAATGTGTGTACCCGTCCATTCGTCGAGTGTCGGTGGGAACAAAATGGCTTCCATTTGCACTCGGAGATAGCCTTCTAAGGATGATAATTCCAACAACAAGCTGAAATTTGATGTTGAATTACAACACAATATACAAAAGAATTACCACAGATAGGAATTTCATCGCAAAACAGCTAATCATAGTATAATCAGACAATTGTACTCACTCACTTATCGCAGTCACCAAGCTTCCTATTTGCATGGGGTTTGTATAATTGTTTGCAATTTGCCATGAATTCAGCCAAGTAGCTACTCTGTTTTACAAAAAAAAGGTTTTCAAGAATTAATAGCCTGTGACAGACTCACATGAGCAATACATTGTTACGACTATTGATATCGACGTAAAAAAGAAAAGAATTTTCTAATTAATAACTTACTGATCGCTGTCTACAATGTGATGATACTTAGTCCTAAAATTTAGGAACCATTCGATTCCCACGGCAATTTGCCAACCCGGGAAAAGTAATTTGTTCGGTATTGGAGCTGGACGTTGTTGGGGTACAATGTGAAGTGGATGATCTATATACCCTAAACTTTTCGCAACTTCTAGATGTCTTGCCTCAGAGTACCCATGTAACCAAACTTTCAAACACATGACCAGAGATGGTATTGCTGTGGGCAAGAGTTCGCACATTGTTGCGTAGTGGTCATACCTATAATAGTCATATCGTAACGATAAAGTCATAGGATTTTAATTCTTTCGATATGAATGAATGTGATACAGATCAGTTTATCAAATCACTATGAGGTAGAATAATAAAGAATCATTCGTGGGCACCTACCTTGACCAACCAGTGAATGCAGTCCCACGAAATTCGCAAACTTTGTTGACATGAGTACTTAATTCCCCTAGCCATCGCTCGTGATTACTAATGTGATGTTGTATTATTGGTATGTGCTGACAGGAACCAGTAGCACCTTTGAACGCTGTTGCTGCCCATATATTTGGAAAAATAGCGCCGTATTTGTCCCATAAACCTGTGACCAATTGATTCCATTAGATATACATAGTCAGTTCAATGCCATCAACTGCAGTAATCAACTTACCAGCTGGCAAGCCAAATGTTTCACTTGAGTTGTAATGCCATATCATTGGTTCAACATATTTGCCGATGTAATACTCTGAAATGATGGTGATAAACCAATTGTTAAACATTAATTATCAAGAAGCTCATTTGATTAGGAGAATTATGCAACAAGTCTGCTTCGAGTTGCGTTCAATTTATAAACTGCGGTACTGATCGTTAAAAATACATACCATTCAAGACCTGTACGTCAATGTTCCTCAACATGTCGTCCCACATAATTACTTTTAAATGAGAATACATCTCCTGAATATATTGTGCAACAGCTAACACGTGTTCCAAAAACAACGCGGACTTTCCGTGCTTGTTGGAGTTTGCTCTTTTACTACAAACTGAGCATAATCCCATGTGCCAAATTTCATCTGCTCCTATGTGTAGATATTGTATGTCAGGATGGAATAATATTATTTGCCGTAAGAGAGACTTCACAAGTGGAAGTGCATCTGGATTTGAAGGGCACATTGAACTTGGAAAGAGTTCGACTTCCCGCAAAGATCGCCATTCGTCATGCTTCAATACAAACTGCAAAGAAATTTTTATCATGACATATTCTTTTTATTCCTGGATAAAGATTGTGGTAGATTTGTTCGTTTGTTACTATCTTCAGAACATACCTCCATGTGACCAAAAGTTTGAATCAGTGGCACAACTGCCAGTCCAGAGTCTCCAGCGATTTGTAATATCTGTCGAGCCTCCTGCGTCGTGTAACCATTGGCTATACTGCTTGGGCCATTGCTTCCGATCTGAGTAAGTTCTCGATTGTAGGGAAATGTATCTTCCCATTCTAAGAGAAGTCCAGTGGCACCCCATGATCTTAGTAAAGGAAATAACTGGAAATAAACCAATATCCGTTATTAGTATCTCGTGGATAATTCAGAGGATGATTGAAAAATTAATTTCTTAACACTTGCGATGGTTTAATTTTGTCATAATTTAACTTCACTACAATACAAATGAGAAGGATCTTCGTCGACAAAGTGGCAACAACCGATCACGTTTTTTGTTCAAACAATTGAAACGTGGGAATTTTTGACAGCTGTCATTCATTCATAATTAGACGTAAACAATAAATGTTGCGCATATTATTTCGGATCATTCAAACCTTTTCGAAGTAACAAACCCGCGGCGGGGCACCCTTAAGGTCAAGGTGAACTAATCTGTAACATAAGTAATAACTTCATGTATCTGATCATCTATCACATGCAAAATAATCAGCGAAATATTGGATCTCCGCCAGTCTGTTTACCTGTGCGAACCAATTGTTAGAGCGTCCATCTTTGAATCGTTGCATTATCGCCAGACATGCGTATGCGCATTGACAAATAATTCTTTCGGAATTCAAAACGAGGCCGATTTAAAAGCAATTTAAACTATGTAGCGATTATATTGAATTTTTATAACCAGTCGATCAAGCTCTCGTTGAACAAACAGCACCTATTTCGCTGGCAGACTTTGCGATTTACGCCGGTCATTTTGTCCATACCCCGTTCAAAACGTTCGTATCACTGGTTTGGATTATTTTCAATTTAATTGAAATATATTAGACTACGTAACATCTATTTCTCTATAATTATCCAACTTGATATGTTTCTCCAAGAATAAATAATGATTCATCAAATCAAACACAAATTACAATGGCGGGCGACCAGAACTTTATTCAAATCATAATTTAATATACACAATCGGACGTAAACCATCGCATTGAAATAGATAATATTCAAC
This sequence comes from Athalia cordata, assembly GCA_963932425.1. Taxonomy (NCBI): domain Eukaryota; kingdom Metazoa; phylum Arthropoda; class Insecta; order Hymenoptera; family Athaliidae; genus Athalia; species Athalia cordata. The sequence continues at coordinate 26,847,303 of OZ010626.1, read as the reverse complement.
ATCGTAAGCTCATTTGTACAAAAATTTGTTTGTTCTTAAAACCACTCTATGCGCGGTCATTCCAGTATATTGGCGTTTGTCCCTAATATGGTAACACCAGCCGGCCCGCTTCACATTCATTTAGCAAAACAATATTCTGATTCATGAACATCGCTCACTTATGTTTACAGCTGCATGACTATGCATGCACTCAATGATCGTAATTAATAAATTGAAAGCGCTCGCATTCAGATTTATAATAAAAAATTGATAGAGGACTAAACATGATCACATAATCACAGCAGAGATGGAGCCTTTCGATACGATCATTGGTTGATCAATTGATTTCAGACTCAAAGAAATGAATGAGCCGCGCATACAGCTATGGGTTTTAGGGTGTATACATAGACATAATAGTCGGGGAAGAAATGTAACTGTTTTCAGCGGTATAGAAAAATTGCATTTGGCAATTTAAAGAAAATTGAGCTAATCTTAAAAACTAATCTTACTATACTGGATATTAGAATACAGCCGTATTTTCGTATATATAGGGTTCATCATTCTGCAGGCATAAAACAATGGCAAATATATTTCACTTCTGAGCTTCATTTTAATGTATACAAAGATTTATCTTCGTTTGTCCATGATCGCATTTATATATTCCCTTCAGATAAACAGGATCCATAAAGTATAAGAGTATTAGGGTTTGTTGCCAATAATGCTTTACTTAAATAGAAAACCTCAAAAGTCTCACAGAGATACACACGAGGACAAAACCTTGTTTGCATCTATTTTGCATCATTATTAAGTAGATTCGGTCAAATATACCTCACGCAACATTTGAGTGATGAAAAATGAATGAATATTGAAATATGTAGGGTCTGCTGCAAATCCTACTGTTATCCAGATGCTTCCATTAAAACTGTAGCATAGTTTACGTAAGTAATCATCGTATCAATATGTTTACAATACTTGAAGATAGTTCCGCAGCCAATTACTTTGTCCCTAATAATATGTCATGAAGGTAAAAGTTGTATCAATTATTTGTAAAACTAAACAGTTATAAATTATTATTTAAATTAATTATACTAGCGATTTTTTTTTTCTCTAAATTAAAAGTGGTGCAATTATTACCAAAATAAATATACAATTATTCGAAGGTACCTACTTCGTTCAATTGCGCACATAATTAGGAACGGTCATCAAACAACGCTGAATTATCAATTTATAACATAGAAACCTAGCTATACGATACAATGAACCTAAGAAACTTAAAATCTATCGTTTCAACCTTTCATGATCGGTATAAATAATTTAATTACATGATTTGGATTTCATACTTTGCTATTCCGTCCGTACTCCAAAATCTGCTTGTGGTAAAAAAGGAGGTACCTGTAGAGAGAGCCGTATATCAGTTGAAAAATTTCATCTTTTGTATCATGTCGGGTAACTGACACGAAATAGTTATAGAATGCCTGGTACAAGACTCACCCTTCACTGGTCAAAACATCTTTCAACTTGGCTCTGGTTATAAGGTGATCGTCACATTTGAACCACTGATCTCTCTGCTGTCTGATGAACGCCGTGTAGTGTCCAGTTTCCAATGATCCTTCGTGGTTGATAACGGCAAACAAAGAATACCTGTTGTCGCTGAATGCTGTGTCTTCACCATTTTTTGGTAAGCCATCTATCGTAGCATTGTTATTTCCGTTTCTTTTATGCGACATAAATGGGGTCATATCTAATTGTTCTGGAAAGGCTATGAAGGTTGATATCTTTTTATCCTGGATGCTAGAATGTTCGAATCTTTTCAGGTGAAAGCTGGCAACAATTGGTAGCTGTTTCATGGTCAACTGTTTGGTGCTTTCTTGGTAAGTTTGGCAATTACTACATTTTATCTTTGCACTTGAACCCAAATGTTCCGCACGTGTAAAACGTTCTAGGCAGTCTAGTAGCGAGGTAGGTGGGCCTGAGCTATCTGGTCCAGATGCTCCAGCAGTGGGCCCCAAATCTAGGGATATGTCCCAAAATGGATCAATAGTGGTTGATACCCCACTGAAAATATTCAACGATCAGAAACTGTTTATTCTGATACAAATACCTGTAGCAGTTTAAATATTAAAACAATATGAAGCTTGTAGATGTAATTGGGTCTTACTTGCAGGCTTGGCAAACGACGTCACTCTGAAGACCACCGGTGAAAATTTGATCTATTATACAATTACAATGATGAGGATTATCTTTGACCAGAATCGGAGCAGCTTCGCAGTGCCTGTGCAGTACATCCAACGTTGCAATAAAAAATTCATGCGCATCTTGCTGTTCGTAGCCAGCTAAATGCCTGGCGTGTGTCCAGATGAGATGAAGAAGTTTATGAAGCGTTAAAGGAGCTTTACTGCCCGAATAAAATTCTTGGAAAAGGTGCGACACTTCGCATACTAGACACCGGCTTGGCTGTGGACAATGATGTCGATCGGCCAGGAAGTAATCTCGAAGCAGAGGCGTATGTATCAATGCCTGTACTATGCAGTTCATGAAGCAGGTACTCCCGAGGTTTATCAGACCTCTAAGACCTGAAATCATTTGTCCTTGTTTGCAAAAGTTGAAGATAAGTAATTTGACGCTATCTGTCGTCACAAGTTTGATTCCATTGAAACTAGGAGATAACAGAAAGACCACTTAATGGAACCAGCTTATCTCAGAGCTTCCATTAGAAACTGCGTATTTGGGCATTACAAATATACAAGAATGACATTGTTTCTAACGGAAGTAGGGGCTGTTCAAATGGCTATAACATGACTCGTCACTGATTGTGTATTTTACCTATAGTGGAGTTTTCCACTATCCTTCGTCGACGTGGATTTTTCCTGAGCAAATCTGCCTCGACTTGCGTCGGTTCCCATGCTCGATAAAATTCTCCCAGGCTAAGTGACCTCGCCGATTGGCTCCACTGTGACTTTGCAACTGCTGTGAGTTCCCTGTCGTATACGTAGTCGCCACATTGGAAGCACAAGATGTTACCGTAGCTCAAATCGACGGCTATAATTGCAAAAAATTGCACCATTAATTTTGGAATAAGAATACGAAAATACTGAATACGGAATTTTAGAACGATACTTATTCATCTGTTAAATAATGTGCATTATTAAACTGATTCTTCAATACGCACAGCCATAATTAACTTAATAGCAGTTCTTCACTCGGACTTAGAGGTCATCTACAAGGCTAAATAGCGAATAGTCAAAAATGTATCTCTATCCTTCAGATATAAATACTCCCTATCTATTTTAACATTAGCCCTTGGAGTATTATTGTATCGGGTGTCAGTATTTCGGTTTTTTTGTTGGTACTAAAGATGTTCGATATTGTAAATCACGTCAAATGGGTTCCTACTTCTATGAATAGACTTGTCAGTAACACCTGCGAATATTCTATTAATATTACAGACATGTATATCTGATTATTTGTCTACCTAGTCGTTCTCCTTGTGGGACTGCTCCTCTATTCTTATCTAGAGATCATTTTTGCATGACTCAAGGGCACTGCAATTTTTTGTCCTTAGGCCTCGACTCAGGCAAGGACTCGAGGAAGTTTCAAAGATCAGAAAATACAAGCTAACATTCTGCTGGCTGTAATGTGACATTACAGAGGACATCTCATATTACCTAGAAAGTGTTTTTTGGTCTTGGCATGCTCTTGTATGTGACCCCTCAAGTAACAGCCAAAAAATATGCAGTGCAGGCACGAATGGAGGCGATCCTTGTACGTCTTACAGGTATGACACAAACAGCTCACGGCCTGTAAAGTAAAAAAGAAAATTAGCACTACTATCCTAGGAAGTAACAACGTTCAAGATTTCTATCCCATGCAGTCCCATCGCCTAATGATACCATCACACAAATCTGATCATTATGAAAATTATCGTTCAAAGTTGTCGGAAAAGAAATATCTACCTAAAGCTCAATCATGACAAAGTCTAGGGATTATACTAGTGAAAAACAGATCATACTTGTTACTTCATAGGATATATATATATTACTACTATTTGGTGAAAAAAATTATCCATGCTTATATTTCAGCATCTAATGTAACAAAGATTCTGAAATAAGATCTGAAGAGATTTTATTTTTAAGTGATAGGACAGTGAAATGAGGAAACAAGATTCATTTTTATTAAATAATGAAGTATATTTATTCAAACAAAGTTAAGAGCAGAATTTTCTAAAGTACAGACAGATAAGCGATTACGAGAACTGATTGCTACCCTAAGGAGATAACCAGATAACTCGTCTCATAAATTTGCTGTGCAATTTGTACATTTGTTATAAATAATCATGGTTCAAACACACTGTTCTTTCAGAGGAGATCCAAGTTTCAACATCTATATCAGAAGAATGGATTGTCAAATACTTATCAACCTCTAAATGCCCGTTTTGAGCCATCATGAAAAGCTGTAATTCGATTTGAAAGGCATCATCGGACAAATGGTATATATATTTATACTGGCACAATAGTTCTATGTAGAATGTAAATTCAACACTCAAGTTATATGCAATTTTTTTGTGTAATTTAATAGGTATATTTCTAATTGACAATTTCTAGCTCGGGTCTATTGTTTGCTGAAAGTAAATACCATAACAATACCATAACTAGATCTACTGTTAGAATTCATCTCTGGTCGAATAAACCAAACCCCCCCACGGTTGTGCTAAATTTTTTATTTTCAACCAGCAGCTATCCGTGGGATAATATTCTTATGACTCAGTGAGACACAGAGAAAAAATTTGACAAAGAAATCTTCAAGTATCAAGAGTTGGGGTGAATACAAACTGAATTTTTGGCTCAAGTATATTACGATAATTGTTATAATTCCGTATTGAAAAAAATATGTCGACGCATCTGTCGCGTTGTGGAAAAATTCTGAAAGAAAGTCTCCTTAGGAAGGGCAGAAGGGGGAAAAGTGGTAGGGAACAGACGAAATCGTCCACTGTATGCCTACAGACAGATTGCTCCAACAAGAAGTTGCAGAGCGTGAAGACTATGGGGAAAGATTCAAGTTTTGCAAAGTAATAAAATAAAGCTGTAAAACGGGTGGGTAGGATGTCCAGAGAATATTTGGCAGATACATATGGCAAATTATAATGCAGAATGAACAGAAATTTACGAGGACGCGCCCAGGAGATATTTATGTGCAATTAGTGAGAGGGATTCCAAGCATCAAGGCTGGCATGGACTTGTCCTCGTAGAATAAAGACGAAGTTCTCGAATTTCTCGTTCTTAGAGGTTCACATTAAGGTTTCAGCCGTGTAATTCGAACGCAGACGACAAAGGATGATACGTTGCATGCGGATCAGGCGGCGAGTGAGCCATCGGAGAAGGACGGAGAGAGTCGGACGATACGCTTGGCAGTGAAAATGTGAATGAACAAGAGTGTATGAGTTCGAAAGTGAGGTCGAGTTAGGTCGGGAAGAGCCTGTGACACCGCACGATCGCAGTCCGCGACAAAACACTATCGCGATCGAGCGTGTTTTGTTTCGGTGTCGTTTAATATTTATTTTTTTTTAAATGTCTGGCGACTGAGGTAATTAAAATGCTGAATATCTTTCCTACATTTGTAATTAGGTGAATATGTATATTAAAACTTTGAAGATGTGTAAAAAGATGTCGCACCTTCCTTACGCGTGCCTCGGTCGAAGTGCTGGTCACGAAATAGGAGTGTATTACTTTGTATGGCTGTATCCCCTTGGCTGCTTTGAAATTATTCAAGTGTATGCAGCCATGATCGCTCATCTCAAAATTGCCGTTGTTTGATCGGTGTTCCGACGGCTTCCCGAGGCGGTAATATTACCGATTTATCCTCAAAAACCACCGAATTCAACGAAACAAATTGAGGATGTCGAGTCTCTAACCACGGGGCGTAGCACGCTGCGTTCGACAGCGTGCGTGGCGTTGACATGGAAAGTATCGTGAGCCGTGATTAATCCAGCTCGATTTTATTTACTAAAAACAATTGAAGCGTTAAAGGCAACAAACTACTACAGTCCGAATCTAAAAATTATTTATTTTTGGCCCACGTTTCGAGACCCGAGAGGCAACGGACGCCAGCCGGTTACTGCAGCACCGGTACTCGTCGCCATCGCTTCCACCATCTCCATCTCTCTTTCTCTTCGTTTGTCTCCCTCTGGCATCCTCCTTCTCTCTTTCTCTTTCACCTTCCCCTCCAGCCGTCACTAGTCGCCGACAGTAGCGTGTCGAGCGGGCTCTTCAGGAAATTTCACAGACAACGAAAACGCCAATCGATGTGCATACCCCAAGCCGAAACTCGACTCGTTTCTCAAATTCTCGTGCTGGTTTTTAGGATTGAAAATCGGAGGAACTACACAGTTGAGTGCGTCCAATGATGTACGTTTAGCGCAGCTTTGATTCGGAAATGATTTTGGAGACGACAAACTAGCGGCAAATCGGACCAAGACGAATCATAGTAGGCATTGTCGCAGACAGGTACGCGCGCAAGGTCGGCGGTAAAATTGATTACAGAACTCGTCGACCATCCCTTTGTCATTGCAAAAAATCAGGTAGTAAGTGCTGTCTCGTGCACATAAGTATAACCGCAAAGTATAAGATACCCTCACCCCCGATTGCTCGTAAAAACCGGGTGGCTGCATTCAGTTTTGAGAATTATTGGTGAAATAGCTGATTTCCTTTCAGATTCATTCGGTGGCATTAGCCAGCGTTGATCGACTCATGAGGGGCTGTAAATGTCAAGAGCACATTTGGTACCCCTGCCCGAGTTTTAGCGCTCGTCCCTGACCCATCCTTCCATAGTACCTTTCCACCTCCCCGAGTTACGAGTCCCGGTGCGGTTTTTCGTAACAGCTGCGCAAGGTACGCATCTGATCCAGGTCCTTTCAAAGCTATGGATAGGTAGCTAGGTCAGCAACGCTTCCACCATGCCGTGGCCTAGCCCTGTAATTCTCAAAGTAATTACTATCAGGGAAAATACAACGAGTTTTTTGCCACTGTCAGTGCTCTATGACAACTCGTCCCTGAAAATTTGTAGCCCCTTCAACCATGAAACGTCTGAAGTTGACTCTTGAGGGCCGTCTGTAGACGCGATGAAAAGTTTATTGTTCCAGGTTTATAAATTGCTGATAAGTTCGAAAAAATTTAGCCTCCAAAGATTACAAGCTGTCTTGCCGACTGGTGCTTTTATACCAATCCTCGGCTACCCAGTCATGGATAAGTCACAGAAGCCTGAGGTTGCAGCTCACAGCGCTTTTTATCTTACCAGATATTATAGGCAACTCTTCTTTCTCATCTGCAGTACGTGTGAAAGTCACAGCATCCCTGGAAGATGGTGTTGATAGTTTTTAACGATTTCTAAATTGCTCGGGTTGGGTCAAGTACTACACACCAACACAATGCAATGCTAACAGCCCATTTATGTTTACGCTCTGATTGCGCTTCAGGACAGGTAAATATTCAACAATACCAACATCGAATTATTACGATCTTCGATACGAGTATTCGTTATTTATATGATTTATTTTTTCGATGCAAACTCTAGTCAAAGAAAATTCAATTGCTGAGAGCTGAGATATTATATGCATGAATAAGATGACAATATTACATATATAGCATTGTGCTAAATTCGGAAACCGAATTTGATCCATCGCGCACCGACCGGTGTATAAGGTACGTTCTATATCGCATACATTGCGCACGTTTTAGAGCAATAACATATTCATCAAATGATATGCAAATCCCTCGTCTCTTTACACTTGCAACGGTGATGATTATACAGCTGCAGCAATAGCTTTGTCACGTTATAGAACGTTTAGTAAGAAAAAAAATAAAAAGTGCTTCGACTGCATTCAGAATCATCTACATACTTCTATTCCAAACGGCTGGTGATATAATGGATTTTTTAACAAAGTTGATTTTGGAAAAACAAAAGAATTAAGTTTTGTTTTCGCAAACTAAAGTCAATCTGACTACTTTCAAGATCACCTTCAGAATATTAACGGAGTATGATGAATCTGCTATGACGAATTCATACTTTTGAACTCGTCTAACATGTTTATTATATGGTTGACTCACTAATAGTCAAACCAATAATTCATTCTGGTCAACCGCTTGGATTGAATCGAATGCAATTTACACCGAGTGACAATGTGGATAGATAATGGGATGAAGAGCTGCTGCGTCTGTTTATCCGACCTTCAGAAACTCGCGTCTTCTGACTCACCAAAAATCGATTATTCCACCAGGATGAGTAAGACGGAATTTTTGATCGGATCAGGATGGCTATTGGCCCATAAGGCTCATACTCGTATACGTAGAAGCGAAGTAACAGGTGTGTATAGAATACGGCGTCCTATTTTTAGCATCAATTAAAAAATTACTTCAAGTAATCTTTACGCATAGGTAAATTATCAACGTTGAAATAACTAACCGATTTTTATACTCTATAGTAAAAATCAGTTGTTTTCTTTGCTGAAAATACACACTAACTATTTTTATTGTTTACATACATAATATATGTGTATGGATATATTTAATACATGACATTATTTCGCAATCGTTTATTTTTTGCGGAGTTTCATCGTATATAATGGATTTATATTCAATTCACGTAATATTTTATTTTCACGTTGCACATAATAATTAACCTGCGCATTCTTAATAATTACGTGTACAATTACACGCACGACACTTGTTGTACAGCTGCTTTATCTAATTATTCTTGAAATGATTCACAGACGCTCCAATATATCGGCTATGTATGCAATCCAGCGAGAACAACATCGTCACGAATTTCAATCGCATCCATTTTTTCGATTACCAACGACCGGAGATTCACATCAAGCGATGGAACGCTACTATACAGGTAAATATCCACATAAATTTAAAAATCCTCGCAAATTGTTCAGGTTAATATTACGCTGACGTTATCAGGATCTTGAATATTCGTTGATATTAACTTAATGGAAAACTACCAGATGAATTACATGATTTATAAATGAATCATGAGATGTTCATTGGAATGAATGATCAGCGGTGAAAAAATCACTTTATTCTTCGCCATCGGCAATGCGGGATCGGCGTGTGGTCAAAAGGCTCCATGTTGACTAGTAAATAAATTTTTGTTTTTCTTCTCGGCCAATGCCTCGATATTTCCATAGATATTTCTAAACGAATATAAAAAGACTTGATTTCTCTGGGGTAGCCATCGTTATACGTTCAACCTCGAGTTTATCTAACCTTTATCCACGATGAAGTCACCTGCCGCTTATGTAACACGTCCACCGTTCTAGTGTCCATATATTTACCTCACCTACGTGGTATTAGTTGTTAAACAGCATTATATATATACGTGTATATATTTTGTTATTTTATTTTAAACAATATACGCATGACCATGAGTCTCTCTAGATTGTTGTGCGTCATTCACGGCTTAAGGAAAACTTGATGAAAACTTGCGACAGAGGTAGAGAAGGTATATTTCAAGAAGATATAAATCGAGCTGCGGGATTTGCAACGTTTCCATTTTGCAATTCTGGGAAAACTTCAAGTACGTATATCCGAATTGCAGTTAATAACTCACTTCCCATAGAGTGTTTCTCAGGCTCCGCCTTAACATTTATTGCACGATTCTAACTTCTATTATTTTATTTTCTATTTTTCATGTTTCTTTTTTTCTCTCACTGATTCTTTTCATATATTTATGGTATATATATATATTTTCCACAATGAAACTATTTTCTCTTCGTTTATAAATCGCCGTACTGTATAGAATTACTTCGTGGGTCGATGCACCGCGTGAAGCGCCGCGTATTTTATTCATTCGTTTTCTTGTCTTAATTCGAGTCTCTATGCAGGGCGATGAACGGTCGTTGGACATCGTTAGTGCGTTTGAATTGTGCGTGAATTTCTGTATGCGTGGGCACGAATCGTAGCTAAATAAAGACGTATCTTTCATAAAATTTCATGAAATATCGTCATCTTGTGCAGGTCCTGAGTCTAGACTATTTTCGATTACTTTTTTCTCTGTTTTGTTTTTCTGTTCAAAAGAATTATTTTATGAATCTGTTGCTCTGCCCGTAGTACGAGTATTCAAATGTACATAACGTATAATCAATTCATGTCTTTTCTAGCGTGTTTTTTTATTCAATCAAATGTGATAAGTAGTTTTTGCCTCATTCGTGAAACATTCAATTTAATTTTTATATAATAGTAATATAGATGTATAATACTTCAGATTATCTACGATATTCCATTACATGAAATAATTATTACATATACATATATATATATATGTATAGATAAAGATATATTATATACGTATATAAATTTTTGTTCCGCGCGCCGTTTCTTTATTTTTTTCCTTTTATTTTTTATAAAAATACATTCGTGGGTTATTGTATTATATGTACAGAATTCGTATATAATATGTACGGTATATAGTACGGGTTGCTATAAACTATGACATAATAAAATAAGGCCGCTTAATAAGATGTAAGGCAACGAGTGTATCGAGGTTCTGCCCCTCTGGACATCGCGGAGGGCGGGTGACCTTCTCAAAAGGTCATCAAATTATATAAATTAAAAATAAATCTCTTTGATCCACAGTTCCACTGTATATATATAGATGTATATATATATATATATATTTTGTGATAATAGTGCGCGCGAAACGTATACATAGATGTGCAGCACGATTCTACTATAATAACGACGAAATCAAAAAAATTAAATTAAAAAAAAAATGGGATATAGGTACGTAGCAATTATGCGCAATAAAGATCCGAATTATTTTTAAGTTTATATATATGTATATTATATATATAGAGGTGCAGGTAGAATTAGCTGGTTAAAAATTGATACACATGATAGGAGATATATTTTTTGTTTTTAATTTGTTTTATATCCATCGTTTCACCGTTCCTGCAGGAGCCGATGGGATTTTTGTTCCGTTTTTTTATGAATCGCAATTATCCTTGATCAAAACAATCTATACCTATACCTGGGTACGATAGAATACGAGTAAAAGTTGAAACAAAAATATTTGTTGACAGAAGAGACGAGAAAAAATTTGGGAAAAAAATAAATATAGGTAACAAATCATATTGAGGTCAATATAAGCGCATAAGGGCGATAAACGAGTAATAGGAATGACTATGAGAACGACGAACGATGGAGCTGCGGGAAATTTAGTGATTATATTATTTAAAAGAAATGAAAATTCAAACTTTGCGTAAAAGGTGGAAGATATTCGAGTCTATTTTTCCTGCCATAGGAACCACACACTTTATCTGCACTTTGATTCAATATTCTTTGATCTCTTGTGCGATCGTATTTAGGGTCACAGAGATAATTGCATATACATGGTATAAATACAGTCGTGTAACATACAAAGATGATAGATAAGCTATAGAGTTCACGATTGTCACGATCATAATGTCGGTTTTAACGGGCGAGGAAGACGAGAACGATGGTTAAGCAGAGTGATAGTGTAAAATTAATGCGATCAGCAGCAGCGGTGATTACAGGAAGTACCGGAATCGTACCGTCCTTGTTGTACTGATAATTCTTTGCGGAAGTCATACTGCTTACTACTCTAAAGTTTGGTTTATTGAGGTCAACCTTGTGGTTCATATAATTTTGAAGAGCGTTGGTCACGCACCATAGATGGCCACTTTCGTCAATCGCAAAAGTGTCGGGCCATTGGGTGAGGCCGTGATCCCTCGTGATCACCCTTAGACCAGAGGCGAAGGATGGATTGACGTTTGTATCCCACATGGCAATGGCGTCGTCGGCTAAAAGTCCGAAATATAGAACGCCCTGGTTCGTCATTACCATACCATCGGTTTGCGAACTCTTACGTCCCAATTCTTGAACGTGACTATCTTCGATCGATGTCAATGAATCATTTCTTAAGATCGACGTAGAGATCGCGTAGAGATGGAAGGAAGACAATGGCGAATAGTATACTAGTCTTTCACCTCCCGGTGGAGACAGGGCTATGCCGTCTACGTGCATTGGCGAAAGGATGTTCATACCGGCGACGACAAAATTTTCGGCCTCGGCTTCCGCTCTCATCGACTTATGTCTGACCTTACGAGATTTGTTGTCCTTGAGTGTGAATACTATAATTCCAGGATCATCGTGTCCGTTGTCAGTTATGTAAGCTGCTCCTCCGTTCTCGTGATCTACTACGATATCGTTCAGGTAGGCTGAATCGGCGGGCGCAACTTCTTTAGGAAATACGTAACTTCGAAGTACAGCTCCCTCGTTCTCTAAATCCAGGATGACCAGGCGAGGCGGACACCTTGGTTCCGGTTTTAAATCCATCGTCTCGGTCCTGCCCGTGTCGAGGACCCACATTCTACCTAGCGGATCGATTTCCATACTCTGTACAAATTGAAAAGCACTGCAATCGCCTAATGTTTGCATATTCCAGTTTGGATATGGATCCAATTTCGGTGCAGTCACATCGTTAATGGGGGTCGCAGATGTAACACCTAATGTTACGGGAACCCCTTTACGCCACCTTGGTATCGTTAGATACATTTTATCCTTCCATATTTTTATACCAGCGATTGCGTTATTCTCTGCTATGTATTCTTTGTGCTTTATGGCCTGGTCAAGGGCTTCGGGTGAGGCCCAATTGAACTCTGTAGCATTCCATTGGAATATCACTTTGAATGGTGGATGGTTCGCGGCCAGAGCGTTTGCCAAAAGGCAGAAAAGCACCGCGAGCTTGAACATTTCAGGTGACGTTGGGATTGAAAAAGATAATAAAATTCCTCAAACGACAACCACAAAATATGTTTTACACTAGTTTTGAAAATTTATTAGCCACCGCCCCCCTCAAGGCCGCACTATAAACTTGGGGGTCGCAATATCGTCGACACTTTTTTCTTCTTCCCTTTCCTATATACTATTATTATCTCTTCTTACAGATATACGTTGTATACGTTATCCGCTACGTGCCAACTATTACTTAATATGTGTCACCCAACACTTTTGCTTTTGAACCTTGGATGAAAAGGCGCATAAAAGACGGACTGTGCGAGGTACACGTTAAAATTGAATCCGTCGTAGGTCGCTTCTGTGGTACGACTGACGGAGAAGCGGCACCGAGGCGTAAGCTCTAGGCGTCGTTGGTTCTGATCATCTCCCCACCGCTCATTTTCCTCCTCTGTAATTTCGACTTTATTCAGTTACCTTATCCCCCTCTGAGAGTCCAGTCTCCATTCGTAATGTGTAATAATAGTGAGACGCGAGTATTTTTCATTATTTTGCGTGCCCCGCAGCTGTTATGACGACGGATGCAATTCTCTGAGAAATTATCATTTTCATTGCATTTTATCATGTATAATTCATACGAAGAGTCGAGTCCATAATCCAAGGCGTTAAAATGTTCCAGAGAATAAATACTTGATATCCTTTTAACAGCGATCCGTTTTAAAAGCCGTCTGGCTTGACCGGAAATTGAAGATTTCCAGAGGTTGGCATATATTTTTTACCGTATCCAAATATCATAAATCAAAATTTTAACGCCTAAAGCTATAAATTATCGAAACATCGAAGGTTTTTCTTTTCTTTTTCTTTTTGTTTTTTTTCTTGAATCTAGTCCAATTTCCCGTGATGTAAACTTATTTAAGATTATAGTCTCGTTCACCCTCGCAGATTTGTTTAGCCGGTTGATTCACCTTTGGAATACGGCTTCATTTTTCTTCGCATTCATTTGGCAGAATCTCAGAAGGATTAGAAATTCGTCAAAGTTCGTTACGCCCGAAAACCGCATACGTACGCTTATGTTATATGTTTTTTTAAAGATCTTTCCATCAACGAATAATGAACGAAAAGCGTAAACGTACGTGCGCGTAAAATTACGGTGTCAAAAATGCGCGTGGTTTAATTACTCTCACGGACGCGTCATCTGGTAATATTTTAGTGTTGGGTCGTCTGTTTACTGTTGATGGTTATATTTTTCTCACGCACGATTACGTCAGGTCTATGAGCTAAAATTATTTGAAAAAATGAAATTATTTAAAGATAGCAAAATACGTCGGGCCAAAAACGAATAAATTTTTAGTATAATCTTCTCTAATCGTCAGTATATATATATGTATATATAGACTTTCGTTGCGTTACATAATTTTACAAACGTTATATATAGGGAAAGTAAAGTTTCGAATTTAGTCGCTAATTACTGAAATTTTTAATTTCTTTTAATGAGTGGTATAAAGCGATTTACAAGTGTTGATCTGATATATTACTTTTTTTTTTTTCCTCATTTACATCTATGTATGTACATTTTATTTAGAGAGTTTGAAGGATAGAATTATTCTAATGAAAATACTGGACATCGGTTACGAAGGCAGAGAGTTGTAAATTGACTACGGAGGTCGTTACACCTATGATACCAGTTTTTAACCGCATATTATACGTTCGAATTTCAGTTTAATTCTGCCACCGGACGGCCTCCCTTTCAAAGGGACACCGCAAGATTCTTAGGGATTAATAAAATCGGCGAAATGAATTCCCGCGTAACATCGTTTGAAGGCGTTATAATATAGCAAAAAGTAGGTTGAATTAATTTATACACTTGTACGTACGAACAAGTCCATAGTTCTTTTTTCGCGTTATTATATTCGCGCAAAGAGTTTATTATATATATGGTATCATTTTCCACAATATCACATCGCACTTGCAAAATTAACGAATAAAATAGAATACATAAACTAAATGAGAATGTTTAACGAGCGGAAAATAAAAAGTATGTGAATACAAGTCAGATATTTTGGAGAAAAACCTGGACAACATAATTGAGAAAAAAAGGGAATAGGTATGGTATCAAATTTCAGAGGCCAAGCTTGAATAAAAGCAAAGACAACTTGAGCCTCTCTTAATTTACTATTTTGCCCCTAATTAATATTCATTGCTGAGTAAATCGTAGAAAGACGTACATATATTTTTTTTTCATAAATCTCGTAATCTACACAGTACTTTGTCATAATAAAAATGAATCTGTACGTAGAGTTTGAACGTTACGATTTGTGATGCGACAAACCGATGATCGCTTACTCGATGAATTACGATTTTATGATAATTAATAATCGCCCACATCTAAAGCTATCATTATTCCAAACAGACAGCGCGTATGCTGCACGTATCCAACTTCCTACGAGCTGGACTCTATAGTATAACGGCATTCAATAAAAAAAACTGCAGTGGTTCAGAATAACAATGAAACGCATTATAATAACTTGTTTCCTTGTGTTTCAGCCTTCAGATATTCGAAGGCTCCTGATTCGGACAACCCGATGTTATAATATTAATAATCGTCGTCACGATTATCGGACGATTGGAGAAACAAATGACTCTCATCAAATATCAAGTAGAAAATTTCTGATACAACGCGTACGTTGCTGATTACCCTCAGTCCTTGAAAAATATTAATAAATATAAAGTAAGTCTAATTTAAAATAGGTATCACCATAAACAATAATTGTGCCAAGTGTACCGTCAAGCATTAATATGTTTTCTGGTGTTTGACGGCGTTCACAGCTTGCAAATTGAACAGTCGGAATCGCTGGAGAACCGAAACCCGAAACTGGAAATTCAACACCCGTGGTTCCGGTGGCAAATGAGTTTCATTACATCGTGTATAACTATATCACTCACAATCTACGTCCATTACATCATCGATCGATTTTTACTGGGATAGCCTTTTGCTCTCGCAACGAAGTTATACGCTCAACAAATATCATCTAAATTTCATCAAAACAAACGGAAATTGTTCAGATATGAAATATGGGATTCCCTCTACCAATTGCATCCAATTATCGTACATATAACAAGCAATATTATTGTGAGTCATTCAATTAAAACTTTTCAATCTTCCGTTTAAATTAATAGTCATTGAAATATGACGCGCACGCATAATATTACATGAGCCTAGAAAGTATCAAATTACTGCTGATCGTCATCGCGATCGTCTCTTTTCTGAATTGCAGTATCTACTACAATTATCCCTGTTATACCAATACCATCTTGTAGCCTTGATGGCAAAATGCCACAAATCTTTTCGTGTATTTTAGTTTATTAGGTAGATAGGTTATTCAAAATTTGGGTGTGTTATATGCTCCCAGTTTCATATCGTTTTAAATTTTGTATTTCTTATTTTTCATCAAATGAAATCAACAACGCCGTCAGTGCCATCATCGAGATCGTTGGCAATTAATAGACCACGGTTTTTTTTTTTTTTTTCCCTTTTCTCTCTGCGCCAATTGAGTTTACACGCGATAGTAAGTAAGTAAGTAAGTACGTATTTATGTACGGTAACGAATGAGGCCGCGGAAATGGTTTGACGATGGGTTTAAGTGCGCGATCAGAAAAACAAAAAAAACAAAAAAATTATACAAAAATTTCGCGGGAACAATTATGTGTACGTCGAAGTAGGTACGTGATATTCCTGTAAACATATCGAAGAAAGGAACGATTCTGTCGATATGGACGGATTCGAACAATTAGAATTTTCTGATGATTCGCAGCATTTCGTTGTTTTCAGAAAGTAACGAGAGACATGCGAATCTGCAGTTGACGTCATTCCCTGATTAATTTCGTATTTCGTATTTCGTAAATGATGAACGGGTTATCCACGAAGCACCCCATCGATGTGTGAAGCGATATTGATAAAATTCAGCGCCGGCTCCATTTTTATTATACTTATTAATCATCGCTCTCGTTAAATTTGAGCAGCAAATTTGTCTGTCCTCGTTTATGAGTATATCAATGCGTGATTAACTTGAAAAAAAATTTCATTCCAGCCGATCGTTTAACAATCTTATTAAAAGTTAAAAAAAAAACAACAGATTTTGGGGCGAATAACGTTGAGGTTGGCTATATTTTCAGGCTTTGGAGGATACCGGGCCGCACCTTCCCTCTTCCCGTTGATCCCGGTGCCCTACTAACGTCGCATGCTGTCTCCAGGAATAGACCCGGCAATAGCGACACAGCTGCTGTATAGGTATATACCTAGGAAGTAAGTTAATAAAAAGACGACTGGACACGAAAGGCAGAGCCAAACGTCGTGCCGTAATGATTAGATGTGGCACTATAATTCGCACTACCCAAAGATTTACCGACTCGTATAATATCTGCATTTATTGACGGACATTTCTTTTTAGTTTTTAAATCTTTTTATTCACGGATTCAATTATCCGAGATCCGAGCAATGATTTTCACCTTTTCATTCGAGTGAGTCGAATCTTTTGAAAATTTCGTGATTCGTACGCGGAAAAATAAAAATTGCAGCAGTGAAAATTGATCCGCTGTAATAATTAAACATGGCAACGTGTTAACTTCCCTCAATGTGAAAGTTATATGTGAATATTGCAGAATTTTTTTTTTTCAATTTTTGTTGGGTGTATTTTTAACTATTTTAACGAGAAAACTGTTCCTCGTGCATCTTACGCGTTATGTAATATCTAAGACGCTGTCAAACGATGTAGGAGCGACGATTTAAAAATGCAGAAAAACAGGATTTGCAAAAGTGTTTCAGACCGATAAGAATGTTGAAAAAAAAGCTATCGCGGATCAAATTAAAAAGTAACGAAGGTCTGAAAAATTATCGAGTTTGCTCGAAAATTAGCATGTTATTACAGCTTGGAAGTCTCGTGATGCGACCACTGAGCCCGGGGAAGTAGGAATTTCTCATGAACAAAACAATTTGCAGATTAACGTTTGCGTGGCGCAATTAACCTTGATATGTACACGTATTACATATAAAATTTTAACTGAGGTCAAACTACCCTGCGGTTCCACGCGAAACGAAAAAAAAATAAATAAAAATAAAACGAAATATCATAATAAAAATTTGAAAAAAGAGAAACATAGAATAATAATAATTCACGGAGTTGTTATCATGCAAGCACTAATCAGTTCCTGCCAAGGTCAAGTTATACCTGTAGAATTAGAAGTTTTCCAACATGCGAGGCGGTGATTCGCAAGGCGTCTTGATCTACCGCGTTGAATAATCTGCTTGAATAATTTTCATTGTTGAAAAGAAATTTGTTTTAAAAAGATACGAAAATGCCCGAACCGTTGTAATAAAAATTCGCGAGGAAAAACTAATCGCCATTTTTTATTCAAGGGTCCAGAGGATTAATACGAAAAAGATATAAGGCGCGGCGAAAGCGGGGATGAAATGAAAATGATTATATATATGTGTATGTTAATTCACGATCCAACTGGCGCCGTTGGGAAAAGATCAGGTCACGGTAAATCGATAGAATGATAAAATACCGAGGTGGAAATTAAAGAGTCGGAAACGAGCGAGGTGGGCGTGTACGACGTATCCGTCAAAAGGGCACGACTTCGTTAAATTTAGTTAGCGTTAGCGTGATTCACCCCCAGAAATTGTTTCCTAGAATATTTTCTTACCAAAAATTGCATTCTAATTCACTCGCTACTCCGTCCGTAACAGTTAGATATATCTTCACATACCTACACGCATTTAAAAAAATTATATTGACGAGTCAATCGCGATGTAAAAAAAAAAAAAAGAATTCCCCACAAATACCCACGTATTGTTACACATAGGTATAATGAACGTTTAACGCAGCAGTGAGCGAACGTATTACATTCGTAACTTGTTCACGTCGCTAAATTTGATTCAGCTATCGAATAAATGGTAATTGACATAAATTCCTAGTATGATTCATACGCGGCATTGGACCGAAGGACACATACAGTTTGCAGTTTGTATAGTAAAGGGTATGATACATCATAAAGGAACGGTTCATCATCCTTCGCTCAAAAATTGCATTCAGATTTTTTTTGTTCCGAAAATTTAGCCAGTTATAATACGACGATTAATTCGTTGAGAAAATGATTAAACATAATTTGATTTAATAAATGAAGAGTTGGAAATTCGTACGCTGTATAAGAGATTGAGATAATAATCTCTAAGTAATTATTCAATGATGGTAAATTTTCATTTGAAACATCTATGCAGCTGCGAGTTGAAATGAAAAAATATAAAAAAGACAACTAAAAAAATGACCGGGCATATTGTTCGTAGTACCAACCAACTGAAAATAAAATTGAAAAAAAAAAAAACACAAAAATCAAATACGTCGTGCGCTTCTACTACCAAATACTATGAACAAAAAAGAGCTGTTATATCACACAATAGGTATACGTCAATATTAATAGCAGCTATGGCTGAAGTGGAACTCTCATAATATCGTTGGCAAACGTAGCATGAAGGTCACCAACTGTGCCACTGTTGTATTTGCTCACAGAATTACAAGCGTTGCAAACTTATACGGTTTGCCAATGCGGGTTAGTTTCTACAAGCTCTCGCCAGAAAAAAAGATTTGTCATAGTCGGGATAACATCATTTAACTATAAAAGTATAAGACCTCGAACCAGTCTGCATGGGATTTTTACTTTTAACTCGCGGAGTTACGTTTTTGTATTAAATTATTTATTTATTTTCTGTTCTTGATCATCGATGACGTCTCTGATACTCATTTAAAACGATTGGCAAGTTTGAAATGAAAATCATCTGCGAGAAATTGAAATAAAACTGAAATAAAATTAGATGAAACTAAATGTTTGATCATCTTCAATTCCAAAGAAATGAACCACTTTTCGAATAAGTAATTTTTCCATATCGTCACTTACTTTGGTTACCATAATCGAGTGATCAATTTTTTCGTGATCGTAATGACGTTTTCATGCACTTCGAGCTCATTCGTCCTTCCCCACATTCATTTCAAGGCATTGCAAATTCAAGCGTGTTACACGGTGATCGGGTCACTGGTATATATGTGTAGTATAGGCGGGGAGGAATCACTTACTCTAATTATTAGATACTATAGGTCAGTGAAGCAATGACGGCTTCTGAAGGTTTGATTCCACCCGATAACGATATCGATAGGTCTAAGAACCAGAAGTTCTTAGGCGATTGATATGAATGAGATCATTCATATACATATATAAATCCTATGCAATGAATTCTGTTTTATGTACGTGTGTAAAATGGCTGTGATAGAGCTCGTAAATTTTTTATAACAAACTATACAAGAGAACTACGTCATCCGATCAACTTCCAACCAAGTCCCCGAGATTCAGGCTGTGATCAACGAATACATCAATGGTTGTTGTAATTCCCTTTGCATCGTAGAGTAAAAAAACTTCACCAATCAACAACTATCAGACTAAGAAGCAGAGCGAACATGAGTCATTCTGTTGTGGCAGGTCAAATGAATCGAGTAAATCCCTGAAGGACTGATGTATCTGCTTACAAATTTAATTAATATTCTTGATATGGAGCGATTTCCGGAAGTCTCGGTGCATCGCCATTTTTGTAGTATTGATAACTTTTCGTTCCAGTGGTACGACGTACGAGCCTGAAGTTGATCTCAGTGATATCCAGGGTCATAGTGACGAATCTCTGAAGGGCATTTGTGACACACCACAGCCGACCATAGTCGTCAAAAGCAAAGCCGTCCTGCCACTGCATGGTCGTGTGATCTTGACCGTAAATTTCAAGACCTTCTGAATATTCTGAGCCATCCCTGGTGTTCCATCGAATTATAGCATCGTCCTGCAAAAGTCCCATGTAGATAACACCGGTGTTTGACATCATCATTCCGTCAGTTTGCGATTCCCTAACACCGAGATCCACGATGTAATTGTCAATGGACGTTAACGAACGGTTCGTCAAAACCTCCACTGGGACGCGATAGAGGTGATAGCTGGACAACGGACAATAATACAGTTGCCTATTACGTCCTGGCGGCGAAAGAGCGATGCCATCAACGTTGAAGGGGACTGCTAAGAGTGTGCCATTGACAGCGAAAGGTATCGCTTCAACTTGCGCTGTCATGGTTCTTGAATTTCGGATTTTCCAAGACTCGTTATCTTTCAGGGAATAAACTACGATTCCAGGATCGACCAACCCAGCATCCGCGATGAAAGCCATACCGCCGTTTCGATGGTCGAGAACGAGGTCGTCAAGAAGTACAGTGAGGTATGCAATAACATCGCTTGGAAAAATGTACGTTCGAAGAATAGCGCCATTATTTTCCAAATCCAAAATTACCAGACGAGGTGGACATTTTACCACAGGAACTAATCCCATTGTATTCGTCCTTCCAGTATCAAGGACCCACATTCTACCTTGCGGATCGATCTCTACAGCCTGGATAAATTGGAAGGCATCGCAATCGCCCAAAGTTTGCATCTTCCAGTTTGGATAAGGGACTAACCTTGGAGCTGTACGACCATTTTTGGGCGTTTCTGGAATCACAGACAAGCTAACTGGTACCCCTGTACGCATCCGTGGTGTTGTCAGGTACACTTTATCCTTCCATATTTTTATGCCTGAGATCACATTGTTCTCTGGAATGTATTGACCGCTTTTAATGGCGTCTTGTCGAGCTTTTGCTGAAGGCCAATCGTAGTCTATGTACTTCCATTCGAATACCGTCTCGAACGGTGGGGCCGCGGATGCGAATACTCCAGCCAAAAAATGAATAAGCACTATAGATTTAAAAATCTTGAAGAAAACTAATTGAGAACCAAAAACCATGTTTCTCGCTAATGGGCTGTTGAAACGATTGAAGTTAAGGTCGGACTGGAGCGCACCTTTAAAGAAGCGACTACTCTGGTACTTTTTAACGTTGCTAGCTTAACCCAGATACATATTAACTATTCATTGGGTCGGAAAATATATAACAGCTAAATAAAATTTTATTATTTTTATTCATTCCTGTTTTTTTTTT
Source organism: Athalia cordata (assembly GCA_963932425.1). Lineage (NCBI taxonomy): Eukaryota > Metazoa > Arthropoda > Insecta > Hymenoptera > Athaliidae > Athalia > Athalia cordata. The sequence continues at coordinate 26,825,516 of OZ010626.1, read as the reverse complement.
GACATTGAATCCCTACGATCGAGGGGTTTGTATTTGTCACAACTCGTTAGTAATAATGTCAGAGTTGACATAGGATAGATGACATGATTACTACAAGTATGTCTGTTCAGCTTGTTCTTTCTTATGCGAATACACATATCATTGTCAATTTTCCTTGGGCGTGACTAGTAGCCGTCATCAAACATTGGTAATATTTGAAGTGGTATTTATACTCACTCAAAACATAAGACCAATCGTTTGCCCGAGAAATATAAGAGATGAAATTAATTTTGAATTTAAAAAGTACCATCGTTCGAATCTCTGAATCGAATTTATTTTTTAGAAATTTCTTCTTCTGGACCAGTGAATTAATTATCTGCACGACTTAAAACGCGATTTGAAACGTCGAGAAAAAGAGACAGATGAACCGCCGAATTAAGATTACGATATCGAACACCCTCGTGATTTTCGTAAATTTTCTGGGTATTTCATACAAAGCTCATAGTGTTGCAAATATCCATTTCAATAAGTTCAATGGAAACACCATGAAGATATTCAAATTGGAACAGAATTCTATGTAAGGTACGCGTAGCTTTGGGTGACATCGGGAAAAGTAGGTCATGGCGACGCCTAGTATGTACCTATATCTACACATAAAATCCATACATCGAGATATAAAAATGTCGTGAACGAGGGTAACTAGATTTGCACATAGGGCGGGCAAAGCTTCAGGAGGTCCTGAAATCCATGGTCGAGGGTGAAATTCGCACACGGACGGGCGGTCGCTATGGTAACCATCAGATGTACCGGGTGGCATGAATAGAGTAAAAACGCCATGACGGAATTCGAGCACGTCTAAGAAGTTCTATATTCTTCGACGTGCGTGTCATCAGCCCCTCGAAACATTTGAAACCGAAATTTTAATACATGAAAAAAAATTCCGTATTTTTTGCGATGTTGTATAAAGTTTAACAAAATGAGTATTTAAAATCCATCTTTAAGCGTATGAAGAACTTTTACCTTGACTCATAACAATTTGGGAATTAATTTTTCGGGAGCATCTTCTTGCATATTTTATTTATTTCGAGCTGGAGTATCTGCACCGTGTGTAATGACGACAAGACATTTCTTTTCCATTTTTCCATTTTATCTTTCTTGGAAAATAAATATCGGTATATTGTTATCAATGTAAAACAGTTGAATTAGCTAATTGCAATAGTCTACGGATGTTTGGGTACTCATTATAACTTATTAGGTCACTAGTTACTGCAACACGAGCGATACTCTAACCGACACGTGCAGGTTCTGTTGAATAACAGAGTAAGCTTGTTGGGTAGTCAAATTTCGAAAATTTAAACTAAGTTTCTGAGTTTCGGATGGTCCATGTTGTAGTATTCTGACCCCTAAAGATCCTCCACGAATTTCTAGTAGTGCAGTCCAAAATATCAAGAGGTGAATTGTTTTTCATTGATCGACTGAAATTTCTTTTACCCACTACAGATATACAGTCTGCAAAGTTTTCGAATTCAAATGCGTTCATTTCACATAAGTAATACAAAAATGGTTACAATAATAATACACCTAATGTTATAATAGCGGGTTCCGAATGCGATATGCCCCTTTCACACCCTATTAAATGACCTTAATGTGACATTCCAATGTGTCACATAATACCCTATTATTTACTTCCTCACGTGTCATTCTAGCGGGTTTGTATTCGAAAACTTTGCATCCCTGTATCTCCGTTATTTTACAACTTTTATCTGAACAATATTTGGCTCAATGAATTACTTTGGTGCGATTTATATGTTGTTAAAAGATAAATGCCTCACTTTCGAATAAACCGTTTATTTCTATCATAGTTTGTGAAAATCGAAAACTACTCACGAGAACGCTTTGAAGTTTGATGAAAATTTTTCAATCGAATTCTTTGCAAACTTCGAGGGTGGTGCACACCCTTCAAAATTTTGTTCAAAAAACTCATAACCTGTTGTCTTCTAATGCTCTTTTGAATGCAATAATTTGCATTGAAATACGAGCAATATTTTTTTTCTCAGAAACAAGAGTGTAACTTTCACCCCTGAAGTGTCTAATTTTAAGGGCTATTTCATCCCTTGAAAATGAATATGGTGACAAAAAAAAAAAAAATTTGTCGCCTAGATTTCCATTGAAAATAACATATTTCGCAGTGAACAAAATTGGCGAACTTTACGAATATACTTAGAGGAGGTATTTCCTTGTCAGCTATTCGTTCGCTATCGAGCCCCCACCCCTCAAATTTAAGTGTCTAATTTACTGCCTCGCTATATTATGTAGTTATATTTTCTTCGCGAATGAGTACAAAAATTTTCTGATAATGAGTGTGGAACGCTCAGTTTTCCAAAGTTGTTGAAACGCTCCACACGCAATGGATGATACCAAGGCAAGTTGTCTCAATTTATACTTAGATTTACATTTGTAAGCACTTTGCGTTTGAAATCAGTCGAAATCCATTTTTGTGTTGTTCTTCATCGAATATATGTGATAAATGAATCACAAGAAATTTGGAATAACTTCCAGATAGACTGCTGTCAATCGAAAAGTATTTTTTGTTGTTTCGTACTGGAATTTCTTTTTTCCGAATTTCAATTTTTAAAATGATTAGCAAAATATGAAAGAAGAACCGAGGTGCGCATAATAATTTTACAAATTACCCAACAGGGACGATCATCCGATGTACGCCTGCAAAATGTTCCAAGGAAAAGGCTCTTATCAAAATTGTGGGGATTACAAGAAGATAAAAACGGACGTCGATATCTCGTAGATATTCTTCTCGTCATGTTTGGGATGTCTGGTTGGCTCGGCGACGTTGGAATATTGGTTGAAGTTCCTCTCTTAGTGGAATCGGCTCCTGAGGGTCCAAATTTACCCACCTATACAGCCGTGGTGGTTGCGTTAGCCAATGTGGCTCCCATCTTCTACGTTCTGCTGAAAAAAATTTCACCCCGATACTGTAACGAATTCATCTGGATTTCCACTTATCTCGTTGCTGCAATCATCTCCGTAGGCATCCTGGCGTTATTTTACGATGTAAGATGGACGGTTAACGGCAAACAACGCAGTGCCGTAACACTACTCATCATCTTTATATGCGCTAGTATTGGGAACTCGAATTCCGTCATCTTTATGCCATATCTCCAGAATTACAAGGGAAAATATTTGCCGTCTTATTTCCTCGGCGAAAGTTTAGGCGGTCTTATTCCAGGCATGATAGCCCTTCTACAAGGAGTCGGGGGTGATTCTGTTTGCGAGAAAAACTCATTAAACTCAACTGAACCAGATCTTCCGAACGTTTCAGCCCCGAATTTTGGACCCGGCATCCACTTCCTAATAATTTTCATTATGCTCATCACTTGCAGCGGTGCTTTCTGGCTTTTAGAGTACTCAAGGGATCGAAATTTTTTCGACGCAGGTGACAACCTGCACTGTTACGGCCAGGTACCCTTGGCGGAAGAATTCATCACTGCTCAGAAGCCACCCAATAACGACTCGGAAATCGACCTACGTGAAAGAAATGCATTAGGCGATCTTTCCAACCGCAGAAGGAACAACGGCACCAAGATATATATTTGCACATTGGTTGGAGTAACGTCTTTCATAGGTCCTGGAGTCGTATATGGTACACAAGCGTTCTCTTGTCTACCCTACGGAATTACTGCTTATCACCTAGTAGCAACTTTGATGCAGTTTGCCGGACCAACAGCTTTCATTTTTGGCTACTTTCTACCCCCCGTGGGTGTACGAGGAGTAACCTGGATTTTTGCTGTTGTATGTGTGCTTTGCGCGTACATAATCTGGCTAGGGATGTCATCCCCCAATCCACTTTGGCACGACGAAACTCGAGGCGCCGTATTATTAGTGACTGCATGGGTCGTTGCATACGCACTAATCGCCTACGTAAAATTATCGATCGCTGCTATCGGTCGGCGAGATCTGGGAAAGGACGGCCTTTATCTCGTCGGGATATCGAGTCGAGTGGGAATAATCTCAGGTGCCCTCATCAGCTTCTTACTCATAAATTACACGTCGTTATTCACGCCGTACAGCAAACCGTGCGCATAAAATTTTTCACCGCTATTTTGGCCATCCTGTAGACGACCTCCGGATATGTGTGATATGTTAATACGAATAATGTCAACGATAATTACACCATATTGGTCATACGCTATAATTATTTCACACCATAAAATATCTATGATTACACGCTGGTGAGTCATGTCGACTAATGAAATTAGTGGTATGGGTATTTACGTCATAAGAATTCATCGAATTTTTATCGATATCTTATCCTTACAGAAAATTTTAAAGTGTATGTTACATTGTTACTCAATTTTTAATTATTGTAACGTATTTATTAGATCAAATATTTATCTGCTGCTCAATTATCCATCCGGTCTGTTGTAACAGTTACAAAATTTGCTAATTTCTCGCAGTATTGTAATTTAGCCGTATCACTTGTTTCATTTACGTAATTCTAAACAATTTATAGCGATAAACGAAAGTATGTACATTATACATAGCCGGTGTTCCATTTTAAACTGGTGTTTTGATTATTTCGAAAACCGTTTGTCCTATCGAAAAAGAATTCAAATAAAATGTATGGATCTCACCGCTGACGTCAAACGATAAATTCCTAGTTCGACCGATAATGAATCAGTAAAGAAAAAAAGAATTGGTAATAATTTACCAGCCAAGCGATGAGGAGTTGGGAACTTTAGAATTGGCTCGTTGTTATACCGAGCGCAGCCCGAATTGCCGGTGTATGTCTAGTTGCCTACAGTTAGGCACATGGCCATTGAGCTGTCGATATCACATGTTTAATCTCAGTGGTGGAATTATCATCTAATTTCGATGTAACCAAGATTATCCACTGAGACTTTTTTTTGTCTCCTGATGAGTAAAGTTTTTTGAGCCAATAAAATATATTATTGCCTTGAGTTGTTGTAATTTATTGATCACATATATATATAAATAAATAATGTACTGAAAATATTATAATAATATTTGGTAAAAGATTATTAAATAAAAAACACAATACTGAATAATATCAAAATCAAGTTTGAGTTTATTGAATAACTGACATTGAAGAAATAATGATCGTTATTACTAATTGATCTTTTTTCTCAGTATTATGAAATTAAGCAATTTCAAAATACTGATGAAGCCAAACTACTGCGCTACCAGACATTCGTCAATTTTGAATATACCACGATAGAACAGATCAAAAATATGGATAACAGGTACGCATATTGTTTGCCTTCAGGCAGCAGACATGTGATCTCATGCATGTTTTGTAATCATTAAAAATGAAGTAACAATTCAACGTAGACCTTGAAATTTCCGTGGGCATAACATATTAATACAAGTTCGATGAGTTCTTATGAAATAAATACCCATATCAGTAATTTCATTGCACCACATGACTCACCAGCGCGTAATCTTTTATACTTGGTGTTGTAAAATAATTATAGCATGTAATGAATGAAGTACGATTATCATTTACATTATTCAAGTTAAAGTATTACCAACAGTTCGAGGCCATCTTTAGCTGGATTATCCAAATAACCGTGAACAATTCTATGGGCACGGTTTGTACGGTGTGAAAAGCGACGTGTAATTTACGAGTACGAAGCTGATGAGGGCACCTAAGATTGTCCCTGCTCGACCCGATATCCCGATATGATAAAGGCCGTCCTTTCCCAGATCTCGCCGACCGATAGCACCGACTGATAATTTTATGCAAGCCATCAGTGCGTATGTAAGGACCCATGCAATCACCAGTAATACGACACCTCGAGTTTCGTCGTGCCAAAGTGGATTGGGGGATGAAATCGCTAGCCAGATTATGTACGCGCAGAGCGCAAATACAACCGCAAAAGTCCAGGTTATTCCTCGTAGACCCAGGGAGGGCAGACAGTAGCCGATAAGGTAGACTGTGGGTCCGGAGAATTGTATCAAGGTTGCTACAAGGTGATAAGCAGTAATTCCGTAGGGTAAACAAGAGAACGCTTGTGTACCATATGCGATTCCAGGGCCCATGAAATACGTTACTGCAACCAATATGCAGATGTATACTCTGACGCCGTTGTTCGATCTGCGGTCGAAAGAACTGTCTGCTTCATTTCTTTCAGGTAGGTCGATTTCCGGGTCGTTATTGGGTGGCTTATGAGCACTGATATAGTCTTCCGTCAAGGGAACCTGGTTGTAACAGTGCGCGTTGTCGTCCGTGTCGAAAAAATTTCGAGCTCTTAAGTACTCTAAAAGCCAGAAAGAAGCGGCACAAGCGATGAGAATGATACAAAGTATCAGGAAGTGGAAGCCGAGCGAAAAATTCGGGGCTGAAATGTTCGGAAGATCTGGTTCAGTTGAGTTTGATGAGTTCTTCTCGCAAACACCATCACTGCCGACTCCTTGTAGAAGGGCTATTATGCCTGGAACAAGTCCGCCTAGACTTTCGCCGAGGAAATAAGAAGGCAAATATACTTCCTTATAGTTGCGTAGGTATGGCATGAAGATTAAAGCACTTGAGCTCGCTACGACAGAGCATACGAAGATGATGAACAGCACCACGATACTGTAACTTGTGCCATTTATCATGTACCTTACGTCATAAAATAACGCTAGGACGCCCATCGAAATTAACTGAACAACAAGACAACCGGAAATTACTGCGAAATCGCTACAGTATTGGGAAATGAATTTTTTAAACAGAACATAAAATACTGAAATCATACTGGCTAGCGATACTAAAACGGCGATATAGGTGGGTAAACTTTGACCCTCAGGCGCCGATTTCACTAAGAGAGGCACTTCGACTAATATTCCAACGTCGCCGAGCCAACCAGCCATCCCATACAGAACCAGAAGAACATCTACTAGATATCGACGTCCGTTTCTATTTTCTTGTAACACCCGCAGTTTCCACAAAAGCTTTTTTTTAGATACATCCTGCAGATGTCCTGACGATGACCGCTCCTGTAAAAACCATTTAATTTTCTTTGTAAATTGGACTATTAGTCGAACAAGTAGACTGCCTCATAATTGGAGTTCGCATCAAAAAATTTTCTGTCATTTTTATGTGTGCATAGTGTAGAAGAATTTGGAGTATTTAGGACTTTTTTTGTTAAACACGATAATTGCAAACATTACAGGTAATTGACTTTCAGTAATTACGCTACATTTTACGAGATCCTTCGATTGAAGTGAAAAAAAATTAACCCTATTATTTTCTCACAAAATAACGAAATATTTCCACATCTCTAATTTTATGTATACCGATGCAATATGTCGATTCAATTTCTTTTCCCCAAAATTCTGTTGAACTTGGGAATAATTTCTGTCAATGATTAAACGTGGAAGTTACATTTCCAATAAAGAGACTCAATTTTGTAGTTTCAATTGTTTTCGAATCGTACGTGAAATATCCGAATTTTTACTAGTAAAAAAAAAGTGGGTTGAATTTTTTATGTATGTTATAACTATATTGAATTTCGGAATGAATGAAAAACGAAACTAAAGTAGAAAAAAATCAATTGGAAATTTTGAAATTTTCTTTTTAATAATTATATGGCTGCTAATTATTGTTCTGAATTTTTGTAGTTGGAACTCGCGTAAACCTTTTTTTTTTATGAAGATTAACACGAAAAATATGTTGGCCCGTTCGGGAAGGAGGGATCTAAATAATTTTAATTTCACGCAACATTTTCCCCACAGTGAGATTATAGATCCTTGACTATACACGGAATGTTTGTATGTTTAAAGAACTATAAATTAGAAAAAAAGTGTGCAATGGTAAACTTACGTCGTTATCATTCATCGCGCGAGTGGAACGTTTCAACAACTTCGAAAAACTGAGCGTCCCACACTCATTATCAGAAAATTTTTGTACGCATTCGACAAATAAAATATAACTACATAATATAGCGAGGCAGTAAATTAGACAGTTAAATTTGAGGGGTGGGGGAGTCGATAGCAAACGACTAACTGACAAGGAAATACCTTTTCTAAGTACATACATATAAGTTTCACCAATTTCGTTCATTGCAACATCTACTATAGGCAAAAATTATTATTTCTTTTAGCTCCCCATGTTTGGTTTGAAGAGATGAAATCATCCCTGGAAAAATTGGCACCCCAGCGGTATCAGTTTCGATGTTTCGCACCTTTGCAGTGAAAATATTTCGATGAAACCAATTGGAGAGAAAGCTTGTGGGATTTGTGATAGGGTGAGTCAATAAAAATATACAGAATCTATGCAATAATTTCATTCAAAAACATGGTGAAAAAAAGTACAAGGACTCTTGATTAAATTATTGGGTTCTATATCATTTATTTGAATTATTTGAACTATTCGGAACCAAGAAAATAGCGGTACCATTCATTTCTAAGCTCATAGAGAACTACGAATAAATCCCATCAACATATCTTGATTTTCGAGGCGAGTTTAGGCTACGTCTGAGTGGAAAAATACCAAAAGCTATAGTCTGCATATTTTGCGGGCGATTTCTCACGAAATCTGAGTGAAAAAAACAACAAAATTACAGTTAGTTTTGCGATTTTTGGGCTGAAAATGAAATATTCTCAACATCGTTTGAGTGACATACTTATCACACATTTGGAACTCAGGAACACGAATCCGTCGAGTAAATTAAGTTCGAATGAAGACTAATCGAGATTTCTTAATTTTTTTTTTGCAGCACCCTCAGGATATTTTGCGACTGACGAAATCAGCATCCGCATGGACTTCCCGAATGGTACCGATGTCAAAATGATGACGTCGCACCACGCTGACGAGCATCTTCTTACCTTCAACGGAAATGTATCTACGTCTACTATTTTTGATTTTGGAATCAAATTATCTATACGTATTGCGGATAATAAATAACTTATGAATAAGTCAAAGTGTCTTTATATTTATATTCATTAAAATAATTAGGACAATATTGTGAAATTAGAATAAGTATACATACATATCTTGCGAATTATTTTGTAACGTTTTAAATATGACAATAATTATTTCAGTAAATAAAATTTAAATTGTTGTATTGATATGTATGCTACATTACGACTTATTGATAAATAAAGAGTATCCTTAAAATTGATTCGTGAGTTAACATTGATTACACCCCTGCACCCATAATTCATTAGCATCTTTCATCAGCAACACACCACGACACCAAGCACTGGCTCGAAACACCTTCTCGCCTGTCATGTTCTCCTGATACTTTTCCGGGTTTGGACCGAATTTCGCTGATTTTTGTTTGGTTTAGAAAATTTGGCCAAAAATCGAAAAAGTATCAGGAGAGCAGGACCGGCGAGGAGGTATTCCGAGACAGGGTGTGCCTATAAGCATGTGTGTGTGTGATCATGTATTCCATCATGTACCACGTAGATGATAAGGAGTACAGGCATGCATGCACATGCATGTGATGGCCCAGGGACCCGGAATACCTCCTGGCCGGTCCTGTTCTCCTGATACTTTTCCGGAATTTCGCACAAATTTTTTTTAGAATTTTTTTTTGGTTTGAAAAAAATTTGAAAAATTTGGCCAAAAATCGCAAAAGTATCAGGAGAGCAGGACCGGCGAGGAGGTATTCCGAAACAGGGTGTGCCTATAAGCATGTGTGTGTGTGATCATGTATTCCATCATGTACCACGTAGATGATAAGGAGTACAGGCATGCATGCACATGCATGTGATGGCCCAGGGACCCGGAATACCTCCTGGCCGGTCCTGTTCTCCTGATACTTTTCCGGAATTTCGCACAAATTTTTTTTAGAATTTTTTTTTGGTTTGAAAAAAATTTGAAAAATTTGGCCAAAAATCGCAAATGTATCAGGAGAGCAGGACCGGCGAGGAGGTATTCCGAAACAGGGTGTGCCTATAAGCATGTGTGTGTGTGATCATGTATTCCATCATGTACCACGTAGATGATAAGGAGTACAGGCATGCATGCACATGCATGTGATGGCCCAGGGACCCGGAATACCTCCTGGCCGGTCCTGTTCTCCTGATACTTTTCCGGAATTTCGCACCAATTTTTTTCAGAATTTTTTTTTGGTTTGAAAAAAATTTGAAAAATTTGGCCAAAAATCGCAAAAGTATCAGGAGAGCAGGACCGGCGAGGAGGTATTCCGAAACAGGGTGTGCCTATAAGCATGTGTGTGTGTGATCATGTATTCCATCATGTACCACGTAGATGATAAGGAGTACAGGCATGCATGCACATGCATGTGATGGCCCAGGGACCCGGAATACCTCCTGGCCGGTCCTGTTCTCCTGATACTTTTCCGGAATTTCGCACCAATTTTTTTCAGAATTTTTTTTTGGTTTGAAAAAAATTTGAAAAATTTGGCCAAAAATCGCAAAAGTATCAGGAGAGCAGGACCGGCGAGGAGGTATTCCGAAACAGGGTGTGCCTATAAGCATGTGTGTGTGTGATCATGTATTCCATCATGTACCACGTAGATGATAAGGAGTACAGGCATGCATGCACATGCATGTGATGGCCCAGGGACCCGGAATACCTCCTGGCCGGTCCTGTTCTCCTGATACTTTTCCGGAATTTCGCACAAATTTTTTTTAGAATTTTTTTTTGGTTTGAAAAAAATTTGAAAAATTTGGCCAAAAATCGAAAATGTATCAGGAGAGCAGGACCGGCGAGGAGGTATTCCGAAACAGGGTGTGCCTATAAGCATGTGTGTGTGTGATCATGTATTCCATCATGTACCACGTAGATGATAAGGAGTACAGGCATGCATGCACATGCATGTGATGGCCCAGGGACCCGGAATACCTCCTGGCCGGTCCTGTTCTCCTGATACTTTTCCGGAATTTCGCACCAATTTTTTTCAGAATTTTTTTTTGGTTTGAAAAAAATTTGAAAAATTTGGCCAAAAATCGCAAAAGTATCAGGAGAGCAGGACCGGCGAGGAGGTATTCCGAAACAGGGTGTGCCTATAAGCATGTGTGTGTGTGATCATGTATTCCATCATGTACCACGTAGATGATAAGGAGTACAGGCATGCATGCACATGCATGTGATGGCCCAGGGACCCGGAATACCTCCTGGCCGGTCCTGTTCTCCTGATACTTTTCCGGAATTTCGCACCAATTTTTTTCAGAATTTTTTTTTGGTTTGAAAAAAATTTGAAAAATTTGGCCAAAAATCGCAAAAGTATCAGGAGAGCAGGACCGGCGAGGAGGTATTCCGAAACAGGGTGTGCCTATAAGCATGTGTGTGTGTGATCATGTATTCCATCATGTACCACGTAGATGATAAGGAGTACAGGCATGCATGCACATGCATGTGATGGCCCAGGGACCCGGAATACCTCCTGGCCGGTCCTGTTCTCCTGATACTTTTCCGGAATTTCGCACCAATTTTTTTCAGAATTTTTTTTTGGTTTGAAAAAAATTTGAAAAATTTGGCCAAAAATCGCAAAAGTATCAGGAGAGCAGGACCGGCGAGGAGGTATTCCGAAACAGGGTGTGCCTATAAGCATGTGTGTGTGTGATCATGTATTCCATCATGTACCACGTAGATGATAAGGAGTACAGGCATGCATGCACATGCATGTGATGGCCCAGGGACCCGGAATACCTCCTGGCCGGTCCTGTTCTCCTGATACTTTTCCGGAATTTCGCACCAATTTTTTTCAGAATTTTTTTTTGGTTTGAAAAAAATTTGAAAAATTTGGCCAAAAATCGCAAAAGTATCAGGAGAGCAGGACCGGCGAGGAGGTATTCCGAAACAGGGTGTGCCTATAAGCATGTGTGTGTGTGATCATGTATTCCATCATGTACCACGTAGATGATAAGGAGTACAGGCATGCATGCACATGCATGTGATGGCCCAGGGACCCGGAATACCTCCTGGCCGGTCCTGTTCTCCTGATACTTTTCCGGAATTTCGCACAAATTTTTTTTAGAATTTTTTTTTGGCATGTGTGTGTGTGATCATGTGTGCCATCATGCATGATAGTGTGTGCCAAGCAAATGATGAGGCCTGCATATGCCTGCATGCATACATAAGATGATGTATGATATCATGTATGATCTATGTATTTGGAATATTAGTGAATGGGGTGTGCAGAGGTCTGATCAATAATAGTTCAACAATTGTGTATTGATAGTAGTTCATGTTTATTGATAAATCAACGGTCAAAAATACATATTAGAACAACGTAATGACTATAATGGATTCATTCTTACAGATATATTCATTATTATATGATTATGACGAGTTACAATATTGTGCGGGACAGTCATTCTATCTCTCTTAACATAAGATTATTAATTTGATAGTTCTTGAGAAAAAAAGCGAACAATATGCATACAGGACGATCAATGTATATCATAACTTATCTATACAAATTATCTACGCCCAACACATGATGATTGGCTTTGTAGATGCTCTGAGAATAGTCTTGACTATCCGATGAGGGGCCAAACTGCCTCGTAGGCTGCCTCCAAAGGTCTCCTGAAAAAAAAAGAACAAAGGTGAGTATACATGATCAATGTAAATTGCAGCTGTGGAAAAATCGGGTCAACTCAAAAAATATTATTCCTAGCTTAATTTAATCGACGTATTCGTGTTCGTTATGCAAAAATACATAGAGAAAGCGTCCTGCAAATGACTTTGCAAATACTACGATTTTCACCCCGAAAAAAACACCAAACCTTAGTTTTTTCTCAAAATCTGAAATGAAAATCTATATTCTTTTTTCAAGAGTTTTCTATAGTATTCTTGTGTATTTTGCTCTCAGGCATCTGAACCTGCCAGCCAAATTGATTTGTCTGTAAAATTGATCGAGTTGTCGCCAATTTATCGCTCGAAAAAGTGAAAAATCAAGGATTTCTCGATGAAGTTCATTTCTAGCCTAATTCACTCGACGTATTCGTTTTCCTTGGGTTGAAATACATCGGACCATAGTCGATAAAATATTCGTACAAATATTTCTACATTTTCTTCTCAAACTTTATCATTTCCGATAAATTGCTACATCTTCGGCATTCCACATTGGCGCCTTCCGCTCTGCAACTTGGCATTGCTGTATGTCAACACTTTCATATTGCCTAATAATAGGCGATCTGAATGTATCGACATCCAAAGTAATCAAAATCCTGTTAATTTCTATTATCTGTTGTTTTGCCATTCGCGTCAACCACTCTAAAGAAAGCAAGTCAGTTATTTGTTACATCAGAACAATAGATTTCTTCATTTTTGTCAGAAAATACTCTCCAAAATAATTACTTCAAACTACATGGGATAACAACATTCGGAGAACCTCGAGTCGTTCCATACGGTGCTGCTATCCTCAACGACGACTCAACGAACTAATTTTACCGTCAAGCTATCGTGAAGTAATTTTAATTCCGCAATCAATTTTCTATCTGAACTTTTGTATAGTGAAAAAGAAAAAAAGCCATTAATGGAACTCCAATTTCGATTGAATTTTACCACACAACCTACCAACCTTACATTTATTACTAACAAAAATTCAACAACTTGTTCGTCGGATGCTGTAGAATCTCATCAATATTTTATCCTCCCGCTCAGTGCAACTGGAACTTGCCGGTTGTAGAATAAATAGGAACTTTTCATCCGTTCAGGAAAGCGTTCTACTTAATTTCCAAACGTTTCTCTTCCGCAGGCACAAAACTCAACTCATGACCAACAAAGTTCTATTCGTAATGTTCAGATGGCGTTGAATATTCCAAAGTACGAATCTTTTTCGTTTCTTTTCTATTCTTTTTTGTCAAATATCAAATTCTTCCGATTCACGGAGTACTTTATAATAATTCCCACGTTTTTGATTTACAAAAAAAAGATTAACTCCGAGTGAATTAATCGCGGTGAAAAAAAAGTTCACAGCAGATTATAAAGTAATTTATTTTACATCGAACATGCAACTTCATTATTATATGTACGTATATATAAATATCACGTCGTCTTGGCGCAGTCATAATAATTATTTGAACTTTGACTATAATTTTCTTTGAAAATATTAATTGCTTCCCCAATAATCACATATATCTACTCCGTTGATGTTATGACGATCATATACTTATCACGCTGCATTATTAAAAACGATGAGGTTAATGAGGAAAAAGAAGGGGAAAAAAAAACAAAAAACCTGCATTCGGAAGAATTAACTGCAGCGGTATGCAATCTATAATTTCAAAAGGCCGACGTTTACGGATCAATTCATATAAACCAAATAACATTAATACAATTAAAAATCTCTCCGATAGAAAACGATTGAGCAATTAGTTTTAACTCTGTGATAAATCACAGCTGCGCAATGCAGATATATTTATACATATACACCAGGTTCTAATACAGTAATCGCAAATAGCATTGATAAATAAGCCGGAAGATTTTCAACGTTTTTTTCCTTCTCTTTCTCTAATCTAAATCACATGTATACCACGGTATCGGAGATATAACAATTAAATTGCGAAGATCCGTACGTGTATAACGTAACTACTGCAATCGTAACACCTATTACGCTGGTAGATATTATGAATTCAATTCCTAGAATCAGAATCGCAACCGCGCGCGGTTATCATGTGTTAACACATAAATCGATATAACGTGCAATATTATTATGATTATGATTATTATTGCATTCGTTGTTGTTATTATAATTATTATAATTCAACCAGCCTTCGCGTTACGTCAGGAGTCACGTTTGTATTTGAAAGATGAAAGATCGCGGTTCGAACCGCGGTGTATAGAATTCCTGTTCCTGTATGACTCTATACCAACCTATTGTCGAGAGTAAAAGTAACCGAACACGTTGCTGACCTTGAAAACTGAAAGTGCACCATACCAAGCGTAAGGAGAACGAGCTCACTGCCCTCACGGTGTAAACGTACTCATATCCCATAAGGTTTGATACACTAGCGTGTACAAATACAATACACCATATATAAGACCGGTGCATGGACAGGATGTAGCATTCGAAAAATTTTATTGTACTACTTCTACTATTATTATTGTATTGAAAAAAAAATAAAATAATAATTTCCTAAACCAAGATATTCGGTAAAAAAATATATTAATTTATGAGATGTCATATAACAGTTGAGCATATTAAGGCACACCTGCGGCTTTTCGTATAGGTATTATAGGTACGAGATGAAATCGAATTTTCGTTTTGGTTTCGCGTCACGTGCACTATACGTATATCGTACGTACGTAACTCTCATATTTACTACTCTATACGATTCTGTGACCATCAGACTTGCGTTCCTTAAATTATTATACCAGCAGTCGTACGTACATCCAATTCGTACGTACTTCATGTAATAAACAAAAGAATAAATAAAGTAATAAAAGAAAAAATATATTCCCCACTCCCTCTCGCCACCGTAATAATTTGTTTAAACGGTTCTATAAGAGATTGGCAAACTTACGTTATACCTATCTTTTAACCAACTAGTTCTCGGACGGATAAGATACGAAGAATATATATGTGTGTGTATGCAGGTATATAGGCTATTACACACCCATTACATAACCCACGATATATATACATATATATATTGTGAACGATGACACGCCCGAGTGTCACTTTTTGCATCAACCTATTAATAAATGAGTTACACATATTATTATATACGGAAAGTGGCTGCGGTGTCTCTGCGTATATTTAGGTATAAAATATATGAATACAGAACGTAACGGGCGTTTATAAAATCACAAACAAATTAAGCCCTGCGCACACGTATTTATTCATTTATTTATCACAAATCTTTGATTATTCTTTTTTCTATTCTGTAATAATATATAAAACAAGATCTTATTCTTCTTTACTAATTCGGTTATTTTCTCCTCAGCATATAAATTTTTCCTCCATGTAAGTTTTTATCTGTGACACAAGGACAAAGGATTGCGCCCCGTTTATATTACTATACAGTTCCCAGTTTACGATCACGCTGCAGCAGCCCCAAGAACCGGGGCGTGTTAGTATAGTATGTACATAGTATATGTACACATGCATACATGTACAAGAGCGCGGAGATGAGAGGAAGGGACTTTTTCTCCCCAAATGAACCTACATACGTATATATATATAGTCTCTGGCGTTTATATTCCCGTTGCAGTGTGTTGCAGAGGTATTTAAATATTACAAAACTGAGCAGCTGCGAATCGCGCGCGGTTCTTCCGTTTCCGGACATTACATAGTGCATATGTATGGGTGTACATAGAGAAACAAAACGTTAGTCGGCGGTACAGGTCGCGCGTACCGTTCGAACGAAACTTGTAAGAAAAAGACAAAAAGAAAAAAAGAAATAAGTATAAATAAATGAAATGAAAATGAGATCGGCGTTTCCTCTATATACTTTTTTTTTTTCAAACAGATATAGAAGAGGTTATTCATCGGGTGATTCTCAGCCGAGATTCAAAGGTAATTCCTAGTACCGAGCTTTACTCTCATTGTCAGTTTTAGAGACTCGATACGAGACCGCGCGGAGGGCGGCTCTCGCTTATTCGGCTCTTATAGACGACGACGACGACGACGATGTGGCCCGCGAGGCATTGTGGGAACTTGTCGGCCATCTTGATTTTCTGTGATGTCACGGCGTGGCCTACTTTACGCCGCTCCACGTGTGCGGGTCAACGACCTCTCCCCTCGTCTATGCTACGGGTGGTCTGTGAGCTGCTCGCCGCTCGCTGCTGCTGCTGCTGTTGCTGCTGCTGCTGCTGCCGTTGTTCCTTATGCTGTTCTACGATGCCTCGCCACCACCTAGCTCGTGTTTCTATGCTCAAACTTCGGTCAGCCTTCAGAACTCGACTCTACTCGGCTCGGCTCGACTCGCTTTGCTCTGCCCTGTGAAGAGAATGACCGAAGTTTAGTGAAGCTCTGTTTGAAACGGGCGAGAGCGCACGATGATGCACTGGGAAAATTCACTGGATCGAAACCCTTAAGGGATTCTTACCACACGGGCAACGAAACGACCTCGAACGACCGGGGCGACCGTAACGACAGGCCTTCCTTTCCTTTCCTTTTCTTTCCTTTCCCTTATACTTCCTTTTGCTTCTTTTTTTTTTTTTCTTTCATCTTATTTTCTTCCTTTCCTTTTCATCCCATTCCTTTCCTTTCCTTTCCACACGTCGTCGGCTTACAGGAGATGTGTTTTTTTTCTTGCTTCTTTTTATCCTTTCCACGATCCCCCTTCCAATCATCCCGATCATAGAGATAATCGAGCGAATTCACGAAACGCTGTAAATTTACAGATATAACAATTATAATTCGAATAATTCTTTTTTTTTTCGCTTTATATAATTTATACAAAAAATCTGATAGACGTTATCTGAAGGGCTATAGTTGTCGATAATTTTTTTTGGTTCTCCTCTCGATGGTGCGCGGTCTCTAGTAATGAGAAGATGTTAAGAATCGACTCGAACGAACAAAAAGAAAATGAAAGAAGCTAAAAATAAAAAAGAATAAATTCTCGGACGATCTATACTCTGCTCAGCATCTGATCTCTTCGTATGACGTTTATAATTTATGCCTCGGAGGTTGCCCAGGTGTTTTACCCGCTGTCCTTTGCTGGTTTCACATGTGATATTTATAGGCCATGCGCCCAGCTGGTTCTCTGATCGAGCCGCTTTTCCGAAAACCTTATCCGCTTCGATTTAACTTATTTAAACGAATAAGCAAACGTAAGCCCCGTTACAGTATATAAGGTATTAAAAATACACGTTCTGTAGTCGACGAAGATAAACCTATGCCAAAGTGAGCAAACCAAATTTAATCAAAGACAAAGAAAGAAAAGAAGAAGGAGAAAAAAAGAAATTAACAATCGGAAGAAAAATCGGATGCTAGTCGTAATGAGATAAAAAAAAAAATGTTGTAGTACATTCATAGGCAATCTTGATGAGAGTGCCGATGAAAGATAGTATATATTTTTTTTTTCTCTCAAGAGTTTTTACTTATACGCCTACAGTACCGCATATAGAGAAATTGCTCGTCCCTACAATTAGGCGTAGAATAATCCGATACATGCGCATCTCCTCTGATATATTACACGCGATAAATATCCCACGGGATAAACTAATGCGACGTTCATATATGCATCGAGTCTGAGAAATATTAAGTATAAAACTAACAACGACGATCTCGATTTTCAACCTCCTCGAAATACTTGCATATGTGTTTCAAGTTTGGTCGTCAAATGCATAATTTATCTACGGTCTAAGGTAAATATCAATATCTTAATTGTACGCCATAAGGACGTACATTATAAACTCAACTCCCCGAGCGACTCGTCACTCAGACGTCACTCTAGTTTCTCTCTAACGCTTTTACACAACACCCAGCTCCGAAGCTCTTCTCGAACTTCAAACCCAACGAAATGGTGTTAAGAAAATACCCCGAGACGCCTGTCACCGCGCTCCGTGCTGTCTCGATAAAATACAGGGATAAAATATTTTCCTTTTTTTTCTTTCTTTCTCTTTCTTTCTCTTCTTTTTCTTCTTTTTCTTCTCATACTCAACGTAGAGAAAATATAAGTCACGACGTTGTATAAACGTACACCGGTACGTTACATCTGGAAAAAAAGCAGGCTGCCTGAAAACAAATTTTCATTTCCTAAGTTCCAAGTAATTTGAAAAATTAATATTTTTTCAATATACATATTACGTTTACATAATTCTGTGTAAATAATGAACTTACGTATACTATACTGTATAAATATATGTATTACGTTAGCGAAAGACCAAACAATTCGATATAAAAAAAAGAGACGAAAAATCCGCGAATCCTCTCGATTCGAAAGAAAAATTTTCCCCACGTTTTTGCCTGATCGCAGGAAAAGAAGAAAGAGAAGAGGAAAAAAAGAAGATTCTATCCCGTAGGTTTGAGGGGTGGGGGATTCCGGTAGATCGGGTTTATTAGGACACCGCGGTGAAGTAGAGGAAAGAATGTTGGCGCCGGAAGTTGACTGTAGAAGTGGATGTGGAGGAAAAGAAAAAGTAGTCGCTTCGTTTGGCGTCTTTTTGCTAAAATCCTTCGCGCGCGCGGCGGTGCTGTGGGGAAAACAAGGGAAAATTCACCGCTTAGATTCGATCAATGAAAGAGGCGACCCCGTGACCCATATTTGACCCAGATCCCGGCGTTTCGCAGCCTCGATAGATCCGCCCTGCACGACCTCGTAGTCCTCCCCCCCTCGCCCCTTGACCCTTCCTCACCTCGCGCCTCCGAAAAACGCCCAACTTCACCCACGTGATGTACCGTCAACTTACTCTCACTCATCTAGTTTCCCTCGAAATCCTCCGACGAACTTATATTTCCAAACTTTCTCCTTTTACATCCAAAGCTTAAATATATACCTGCAATTTATCCAACTCGTTTTCCAAAATTTCCAACGTTATAATTCGTTGAATTTTCATTCAATTTAACATTCTAAATTCAACAAAGATTCTCTCTATGTAAGCTACACGGAATAAGAACTGAAACGAGAAATGCATGTGCATCATACAAATACGATAAGTACATACGTGTGTAAGGAACTTAAATTGAAAACAAAAAAAAAAAAGATAAAAACAAATTTTTTTGTCGCCCCGCGAGCGTAATAAAAATGATTCGAGTTCCCCTTTGAGAATATAAGGGACGATGAGAAGAGTTCCTTTGTCTGCTTGACAAAGATGCTGCGGATAACGCGCGTTGGCCGTTTTCGACCCTCTCGCCGCCGCTTTTGTAGCGCCAGGTAAAAATACGTGACGTCAAAAACAAAAAAACAAAAAAAAAAAAAAAAGGAATGATAAATAAAATAAAATAAAATGGAAGAAAAAAAAACGAAATTTCGTCTCCTGGCACGGATATAAAATATAAAATTTCAACAACCCATCCGTGTACGTACATAGGAATATTACTATGATATATATATCTATATATACATATATATGACATTATACGAGGACACCAAAAAATATTTATATAATACACTATGTGCAGTGTAAAGAAAAATTATTATATACAGCTATATGATTTATACTAACACACTTATTATATTTTGCGCAGGGGAAAAGGAGATGAGGAAAAGAGAAAACCAAGAAAAAAAGAAAAAAAAGAATCTAGAGGAATAAAATCCTGTGGGGACAATATCAGTTTATTAAGAACTCACTATTCCGTTTCATACATGTGTAAAGGTATATAATAAGGTATATACGATTCATATACCTTATAACCTCATGTATTATATCAACTGACTTTTTTGACGAAGAATAAAGAAAACGAAAAAAAAAATTAATAAAACGAAAGAGGGGATGGAATGACAATAATTGTTTTTTTGGTTTTTTTTCTCTCCACATCGCGCATCGGTATAAAAATGTTCTATACTATTATAATAGTTATAACTATATACATAATGTGCGTCGTTATTGTAATGTCTGGTATGGACCCTCGGTACACTTCCTATACATCCACTTTCTAATATTGCTTCATCGTTCTTATCCGTTCTCAAAGTCTCAACTTTCTTCTGCACTTTACAAAGGTGGACCCGAACTATACTATTGTAGGTGTATAGTTTACAATAATATATACCGTACACATACAACGTGTACGGTTGCATATGGCGACGTGTTTTTTTTTTTTTTTTTCATCTTCATTTTCCTTTTTTTGTTCCATTGGGCCAGCAATTGACACGCTTTTTATTATTACGAAATCCCAGAATTCATATATATATTATATACCTATTGCATATTTGTATAGGTGTGGGAAAGTTTTATCGCGTAAAACGAACGAGATAATGGGTTTTAATCCATCAAAATCTTATCGAACTTGTGATTCGATTTGATCCGATTCGGGCAACACTCGCGAAGCGTTTCATTTCGAAATTTCATGCGCCTCGACTATTCGCAGCAGAAAAATATAAATTTATCAATTATTCAATCACCCAAAATTTTGGTCCCAAAATTTCTCAAAAATCACCTTATACATATGTACACGCATAATATACTTGGAAATCATCGATACTTTTAACTCATACATGAAAAGCAAAAAAGAAAGAAAATAGAATCACGCGAAGTAAAAGGCGAACGCCGAAATTAGTCTTCCGCATCTTTTTTCATTTTTTGTTTTTTTTTGTTGTTTTTTAGCACCTTTTTCTTCAGATTCTCTGCACCTCCTACTCGCGTTAATGCGGTTATTTTAGAAAGGTGGTTAAATCCGTGTCTGTAGACCGAAAAAAAATCATTAAAACAAAAAAAAATAAAGAAAAGAAAATAGTCAAGAACTTTAAAATAAACCGCGTTCGATTCGCGAATCCGAAGTTTTTAGGCAAGTTATAAGTATGCATGCATAAAAAGTTTTTCCTTTTCTTTTTTTTTGTTATTGAACGTTAATATTAATAATTGTTCCTTACAATTAGTGATTATATCAGTATTTATGAATAAGGTATGTGGTAGTAGTAGGCACATACGACCCATGTGAGCACATTGGTTGCCCCAAGGCTTTCGGTTTACGTCACTATTATAACTGATCGTTACGTGCTTGTTATACCCATAGAGAAAAAGCAATGCGGCAACGGAGCCGCAGCCATGGGCTCATGGGTACGGAACCTTTTAGGTATATTATTGCTAGATACATCGATAACAAAAAAAGAAGGAAGAAAAAAAAAGCAGGAAATAAAACTAAAAATAAAATCGAAACCAAACGAACAAAGACTTGTATATGTGTAGTTATATACTGCGGTCGATCTGGCGACGAAAAACATTATGGAAATAATTATGACGGTATAATAACGACGAGAATAGTAATGGAAACGACGTTGACGGCTGTTTCCTTTTTCATGAAAAATTCGAATTACGGTGTCCAGGGTATTAAAATTGCGCCTTTTTTTTCCGCCCTCGCGACGAGCGTCGCCTATAATATTATATGCAGGTTTTTTGGCCACCTCGTGCGCTGCGGCGGTTTATAAGATTTTTTTAGTAGGCCACAAACCACCGATCTGCAGTTGCGTAACTAATGTGTTACCGTAATATACCTGCGTATATATACAAATAACGAATAATAAATCAAATTTTGGTTTAGGTTTGAATTTAAAGAGTGACCGGTAAGCCTTGACATTAATACAAATATTTGGACTGAAAAATCCACAGTAGAACTTCACATGCGGCGTTTTAATATCAGGCATATAGGTACACATTTTTTTTAGGTGTATATAAGCTAAACTTACGTGTACAGAAAAAATCACTTTTTCATCGAATAAAAAAGTAGAAAAACAAAAAATCATATAACCTTGGTTATATCTAGTGGTCAACTTCGTCTTTGGAATTTTTGGATCTTTTGTCAACTTCCCTAAAATCCAGACGACGTCGAACGGATGAGATGATATATAAACGTAACGGGATTATAGGAAAGAAGAAAAGTTTTTCAAAGATTAAAAAAATTAAGAAAAAAGGTAGAATTTGGAGAGAGAAAAAAAAATTAATGAAATGCGTGGGGATTCGAGCAAAGAAAAACTTTAACATTCCCATGTAAAGTATGTATACATATACATGTACTTGTATAAATTACTATGGGGTTAGCGAAAATTCTGGTTTTAAATTCCACTCGGTTTTTTTGAGTTAAAATGCGAGTCCTTCTTTTCAACGACCGACCGAACGAAGCATACGATAAGCAGACAAAGTGCAGACCGACATTGAAGATAACTGAGCTTAACATAGTCGTTGCTACGGTCGTGCCTGTGAATACCTTTGCAAACATCACCGCACATTATTATACGGTCCAAGTTGTATATTTTTTGCAATTGTTTTTTCTTTTCTTTTTTTTTTCAAATCTTTTTATTCTTTGTTTCAACTGAAACAAAAAGGGTTATTATATGGCGAAAAAGAAAGAAGAGAAAAAAAATAAAAATTTTGCCGTCATGACTAAACTACAAATGACCAAGAATAACGAACACGTCGTATGTGCATATTATTTTTTTTCCCCCCCTCTTGTTCTTCGAAACGTATATCTCGATTTTTAAGTTTCGTGAAAAATGTTGGTTTTTTTTTTCACCTTTCTGATTATATTTTAAACACCGATACATATTTTTTTCTTGTATTTCCTCCGGTTATCGGGCTGATATTTAAAAAAAAAAACAAAACGAAAAACAAAAAATTTAGCGAGTCATTTCAATTGGTAAAAAAGAAAAAGTAAATTACCGTTGCGTAATCCTGTAAGAAATTAAAGAATGAGTTGTACATTTTTTTTTCTTGTTTTTTTTTCAACAAGTAATTCACCTGTATTTCAACGATTAAATACGATAATCTACAGTGCAAGAATAATTCAGTTTCATAAAATTGGAATCGATTATAAAATTCATATGATTGATTATATTTAATTAATTGTTATGACTCGAATGAATTTTGCCGTTTCATTTGGTCATTGAGTCTGGAAAAAAAAAGGAAAAAATAAATTCGTGTCAGAGAGCGCTGAATATTATATATTCGAGGTGCAGAAGAAAAGAAAAAATTGAAATGAAACGAGTGAAGGAATGAATGAATGAATAAAAATTTCAAATTCAAGGACCCATCGCCGTGGGCTATTCAATTTTTGCAACAAGCGCCGCTGTCTCTAATATAAGAATAAAAATTTATAGACTGCACCACGATAAAAATTAATCGCGCTAATCATTTTTTTGATAAGTCCTGAGAAGCATAATACCTACAATTAAAGAAAACTTTGATGAGACAAGAGAATTTTTTGGGCTTCCTAAATCCCATTAAAGCGATTTAATATTTTATAAATACGTAAATATATGATCGGTGCGAAGCTGATACACATGTACAATTTTCCTTGCTTAATTTATAAACGTCATTTCGATCCTGCGGAGTTCCTCGTATTGGAAATTTATTAACGAATTAGCTTTTGGTACAGGTTATAACGAAATGAAATTTGTTGTAAATCTACGTTGCTGGCACGCGTGGATATAACACAGAGTTATAATGTTTGGGAAATAAAATTGAAATCGTCACAAGCTGCGCGTATCAAAAAATTCAACCGACGACCTTGAGCTACTCTCTTATCGCGGCGATTACGCAGCGTGGTTTAAGTTTTTCCAAACTGATACGAAAGCCAGACGCTCGTTTTATGAGTTCTTTAAAAAAAATATTTCCAACAAATTTTACCCCCTTGACTGATATCATTACCATTATTATTATTATCATAGGAAATTTTTCGACTTCGAACAAAAAAATTGAATCCAACAATATATCGTCACTCTTCAAAAGACGCTGAGAGAAAGAAAGAAAGAAAAAAAAAACTACCTCTTAATTCAAATTAATTGTGCAAGAATTCTTTCCTCCTTTTTTTTTTTTTTTTTTTTGCAGACGACGTTCTAGAGAGGGATAATTTTCGAGTATGGTGTTAAGGGAGCCACGGTGCTTCATTTTTTACATTTTAATTAATACAGGTGGGTTATATAAGGGTAACTGCTAATTGCATAATGAATAAAGTATGTAAACCAAAGTGCGAGAAAATTTCGCTACAACTTATTATACATCTCGACGGATCGTGCACATCTATTTTTGAATTATTATTTCTTTTTTTCTTCTTCTCAACTGTTTTAATTTCACAGAGAAAGCAATCGATTCTATAAAGCGTATGAGAGCGCATCCAACGACGAGATTCCCATATAAGAAGAATAATCTGCACGAAGTATTGTCTGTTTTTTTTTCTTTAATAATTTTCATGCTTGTCATTTATTAGAATCGTCGAATTTGTTTTTTGTTTCTTTTTGAATTTACGCATTGGGTGGAGATCGGGCGACGTTTTCGTGCCCCTTCGCAGCTCGAGCTTAGCTAGAATAATGTATAGATTTTTTTTTCTTTTGGGTGCTCATAGAGAGAAAACTCACGGAGCACGTTTTCGTGATGCTGGGTCCGGTTTGACCACCGGGCTCCGATCTCTTTGAAACTGTGGAGGGTTGTTCGGAGCAGAAACAGAAGCAAAAGCTATACATAACGTTCTCTCAGAGCTACTGACCATTCCGGGGGGTACGTCCATCGATTTTTAACCCCACGTAACCACCGCGGTGGTAAATAACACCGGACGTCAAAAATTCTTCAACACTTTATACACCGGATGATTATTATTTTCTTCACCCTTTTTTTTTCACTTTACCGTTCGTTCGGAAAAACCTACGCTGCATGCACTTACGCAATTATCGAATGGGTGTTCAATTTTATGAAATAAACTTTCTTCTTTTTTGTTTTTTTTTGCAAACAAATAATCCAATGTAATAATTATTTTCAAATTTTATGAACGGTTGATTTTTATAGTAAGAAACAAAGATTCGTTAATTTTTCAACTTATAATCACTAATCATTTGGAATTTCGGAAAAAAAATTCCAATCGCATTTTCAGAATTTTTTTAAGCAACCCCAACAGCTTCTCGAATTATGCGCATTGCATAGAACAGAAAATAGAAAATAACCTATACAGAAAGGGGACGTGTGAGAAAAGCGAGAGATTATTTAAACTTCTGGGCATCATAAAAAGTTATACCCGAAATATTCCACAGGCTAAGAGTTAATCTATAGAATTGTGCCATTGATGGGATGTATATGGAACCGAGTTGCTTGACCAGTACAGCCGTTGGGGTGACCATGGGGAGGAATTCGACCGCAATGCAGTTAGTTTTCCGCCGCCACCGTGGACAGTCTGCGTAGTAACAGTAAGTTGGGGTTGGTCGCGAACTAACCAGAACTACCAATTTTTTTCCCCCCGCCCCCTTTTTTTTGTTTAGGCTATATAGCTAGCTGTTTTACGAATGATGAATTATGAGACTATAGTTGAGCGATTCCAATTGAAATGAGAATTTTTTAGACTACCTCCAAAGTATATAGAGCGCGTGGAGGAATTCTGAAAATTTAATTCCGCACATCGAATATCAAGGTGGTGGTGTTTTTTAAAAATGTGCTGCTCGTCGCGTGTAAAAGCAAAGTTAATATCTAGGACTTGTTGTATAATTCCCTGCATCAAAGGAACGTAATTTAACCCTCTCGCCCCAATTCCATCCCCGGGGATCTTCGCTACGCCCGAAAACTCTACTCGCTGCCGCCTACCAGACTATACCTACTACTCCGCTTATACCTACTGCTACTGGTCAACCTAGCCAGTTAACTATTTCCAGCCGTAGCTCTTGAGATTAGAAAAGTAAATTCTCTCCAGCCTATTTCCGGAATTGCTTAGCTCCGCTACGAATTACGCAAGCTTTAGTGGCTCGTTTACTATACCGTATAACATAAATTCGTTCTTATAACTTGTGCGTTATACGGAGGCCTGCAGTATGTGGGTCACCATTTTATTTGGATCAAAATTTTTCATTTGCTTCTTTTTCTTTTCATATCCTTTACCGAACAGGTTGTAAAATTATCCTGCTCGATGTTTGATAAAGATAATTAAAACGAATCCAATTCTTTGATATTATTTGGGTCACCGATTTTTGTAAACTCCGATGAAAATCGTCTTCTAAATAATTATATTACTACACATACTATAACTACGCGTAGCTACCAGAATTGTACGTATAATACTAAACGCGTCAAATAGACTCCAAGATATTGCGGCAGCTGTGTTTCGAAACGGTGTCAAATGGCAATGAGCGATGTGGACTTTCTGCGTTACTATACACAGTTTAAGATCATCCAAAGTATAGTCTCGCCTCTAACAGTTAACGCAAATATATATCTAGGTCTTTTCAATTTATTTCCATCCAACTCTCCAAGCTGCAGCTATGTGTAACATATTTATAATATTTTTTCGTCAATCTCCAAACTTTTTTCCTCTTCTCTCTTTCACACCGATCGTTTTCTCTTCGAATTATCTTATTGTTAATTGCGCGAACGCATGACCGTTGAAGAAAATCTTTTGCCGCCTGCAGGAAAAGATTACCTCATTATTTTATTTATTTTCTTTTTCGTTCTCGTACACATTTCCTTTTATCAGATTATTCTTTCTTTTTCTTTTTTTTTCTTTTTTTGGATCACGAGGAACTTCTTATCACCTCGCTAATTAACGAAGGGTCATCTTCGACCTTATCTCTTATATAACTCGAACTACGCGACGTTTCACTTTTCTTTATCAGATCGATGAAAAAAATATTAAATCAAATCGCTAAAAAACGCAACGTTCTATTTTTCTCATCGTCATGTAAAAGCTATATAAGGGGAATCAAATTTACGAATATAAACGGATGGAAAAAAAGAACTTGACCGATTTTTTCATGTATCTTCTTTTTATTTCTGCAGCACTTGCAGTTAACGTGAAACTTGAAAACTGGAGTACCACGTCTGCGCGATGTGGATAATTTGGGCCAAGTGACCCGCAAATCTGATCTACTTTCCTGACGCCGCTGGAACACAAGAAAATGGGGCGAAGAGGTCGGTCGGTCAGTTTATACGCGATATATCTGACCATGTTTGATCCTGATATCCCTTTGAAAAATATTTCATCCTCAAAGAGAAAGAAAAATTATATTTCGCGCTCGAGAGTCACACCATATTTTGTCAGCATTAACATCTATACATACATATGTACCGTATATCACCACCCACGTTATAGTTTCAACGGCTATTTGTGATACCGGAAATAAACTATATAAGAAACTGTCATATATATAGTTTAACATTTGCGACTTGCAAGTGAACATGATCCTTTTATCCTTTTATTTCATTACATTTATTTATTTTCATTTATATTTTTGTTCTCTTCCTTTCCCGTTGGCATACTTCATTTTCCAGCGCCCGCGCACTGCGGGGTGAGTAACGAATTCCCTTCGCTGCTTTTCCCTCCTCCTCCTCCTCCTCCTGCGACCCTCTTTCGGGATGATAAAGGGCGTTGGGAGGAGGCGCGAGAAGGAGCCCGGAGCTGTGAGTATTGATCCATCCCCACAACGGTTGACACATTTCCCGAAAGCTCGCTGCCTTTGCCCGCTGCTCTACTTTCCAACGAACGAACTATACGCGCATGATATGGTGTATGAAAACTCAAACGACGACTGCCACAGTGGTGCCGTTTTCGGATCGATCGTACGCAAGCGACGCTTCGATTTTCATTTTCATCCAAATCTCCGAACATCAGCTTTCACTGACAAAAAATAAAAAAGGAAGAAGAAAAAACGAAAGAAAATATGTCCAAGTTGACGCTACTTTTTTCAGCCCCCCCCCCCTATAAGTTACGCAGTTTCCGAAGCATATGATATGTACATGTTTTATCTTCATCGACAGCGAGAAGATACGTGGAGAAGAAAGAGTAAATTAAAATTGATCGTTTCGAAAACGAAAGGAGGTGACGTATATAAGGTTTTTTGGTTTTTGGGGCGTGACTCGTCACGACCCCCCAGGTCCATATTCGTAGGCATAAAAATCATCGGCGGATTCCACGCGCGATTCCACGGCGTCGCTGAGGTTCACCTCGAGTTTGGGATCGGTGCCAAATGGGTCAGAGCTTGCAAGCTTTCGGGGTGGTTGTGGGCCCGGGGCGCGCTGCGCGGAGGTGAAGTCGCAGGTACCGCCGGGAGTAGTCGGTTTGATCAATACTCGACGCCGACGCGTCGCGACGCCGCCCCAATCCGCGCAAACATCACGTATAGTTATATATCTCGGCATAGTAACAGAAGAAACGAACAACATTTTTTTTTTTTCTCAAAAGAAGAAAAAACCCAAGCTAAAAATTTTCACAACTATTTTTTTCTATGATACCCGATGAAATTTTCAGCTGTGAGGCAAATTATACGGGAAAAACTAGAGGTGCAGAATTTTCCGAAAAAAATTAAAACGATTCACTTACGATTAAATTTATCAAAAATTTGGTATAAGGGTGTATAAGGGTGAAAAATTATTCCTATATCAGGTTATCCGGTTACACAATCAAAAATTTGGTTGATATTTCTACTTTTTATTTTTCATTTAATTTCACATACTTTACGTAACCGTATGCATACGCAAGATGCGTGTATACGTTACACCTTTATACATGTATACTAATTCAAAAAGTTTGCATGATTATGCGAGATTTCTCAACGTTTACCTTCGAGTTTTCTGTTCAAATCCGCGTCGACAGAAATTCCTATTCGAAGGTTGCGGACGTAACCGAGATACTAGATACATAAGGTAGGTATATAACTACTCCCTAGATGCATAACAGCCGAGGTTGTTAGGTTGGAGTAAGGTTAAAATTATAAAGCTATATCCTTGAAAACTAACGAGAATTCCACATCGATCGTCGAATCAATCATTATCACTCGATGTAAAGGTGTATCAGGAAATTGTTTTCAACTTACATTCTATATACGATTAATCGCATTACGATATATAAATGAACGCGTCTATTTCTATATATATAAATCTAGAAATAGTCTCCAATTCATGACACGGTGGAATACGAATTTACAATTCCCTCGGCCATCTCGTGTAAACCATATCGTATATGAGGTCGCATAAAGAGCAACGCGAAAACGTAGCGGGTACCACACGGTCTCTTGTTAGTCGTACTTGAGACTCGAGCGAACGTTCGACCCACCTGCGGTACCTCGGCACCAAGGTGCCCCGTGCCCCGGGGTGGCTCGGGGTGACGGAACCGCGTCCTACTTGCAACTTTGCCAAGTTTATAAAGCTTGCACAACCCACTGAGAATCGATATACATATAGCGTGGCTCACGCGTTCGACTTCAAACTCTAGAATCTATACGACTTCGCACTAAACGGCCGTATAACATAATTACACAAAGAACAAAAAAAGAATCTAGGTAAAAAGAAAGAATTAAAATTTGCCCGATTTTGGAATTTTGGAAATCTTGAAATCGACCTATCGAAAAAGAAACTTGTTGAAATTCCGTGTATCTGCAGATATCAAAATTTTTTTTTTAAAACAATTTTTTTCGACAGTCAACTCCGACCTCTTTTGATCCAAGGCAGAAAAACAATTTTCTGACTTAATTTCCAACTAAAAAATTCGAAGAAAAAAAAGTAATTCCCTTTTTCAAAATTGACCTATATGTACGGTTGTATATAATAACCATCGGTAACTATAGTTAACGCAAAAATTACCTCATTGTATAAAAAATAAAAAGATTTTAGAGTTGAGGCGCGTTCGGAACTTCGATGTGGAATAAAAACCTTCCTACGTCTATTACCAGAATCGTAATGAGCCTGCAGGTGAAAGGGTTAACAAACGTTAATTCGCGTTCGGTATCCAAGCAGGTGCGCCATAGCAACACGCGGTCGTTTCGTCTTCTTCTTTCTTTTTTCCAACTTCAAAAACCTCTTGGAGGATCATACGATAAGACGTAATTTTAGTTTTCCTTAATCGATACAAGCGCGCGAGCGATTCTTTCAAAATTTTCACGCACAGATAATATTGATAAATATGTCTATTCTTTGCACGAAAAAAAAAAAAAATAAATGAATCGATCTACGAAAGGAAAAGTGAAGGGAAAAAAAAGAATGTATATGAATATATTTCAACGGGAGTCACTGAAACGGTACGATTAACAGCTTTTTAGGGGTATATATGAAGTATCGATTCCCCATGGCTTCCCGCGGTCTTATTGTTGGCTCAAAAACTCCGAACATTATATACATATAGGTATGTACCTGATGCAGTGTGTGAATGTAAGTACATATAGTGAAAAGTATATAACGATTACGGATGGGTGAGCCGCGCCAACTTTACCATTTCGGTTTTCTTTTTCCTTTTTTATTTCACTCTTTTTTCATTCCTCTTTTTACAAATCGCCCCTTCTGTCACATGATAAATAAATTAGAATAATGAGAAATACTTGAGGAAAGAAAAAAACATTTGTAAAACATTTTTCGATTAATTTTTTTCATTTTTTATTCAAAAAATATCGAACAATATAATTCGGTGCGTTTTTACCGATTGAATCGAGCCACTGTGAGAATGAATGAAATTTCGATTTTTGTTTTTAATTTTATTAATGGCGATGACCGGAAATAAATAATATTCCAATATCGAAAGGGCAGCTGTATATAACGGGGATGTCTATACCGATGGAAAAAAAAAAAGGGAGAGTTTAATGGTATTTAATAAAAATTCATATACATATACCCCGAAGCAATTAGTAGATCGTAAATCTGTTAATCTGTTAATGGTGGTAATTGAATTCCCTTATAAATTGCCTGCGGGAGTAAATTATACCGATTAGTTATCGGCGGCCTCGAAGAGGTATGGCAGATCCTCGCGTTGGTATATAGGTATGTATAATAAACATAGTTTTATGTACATATGTATATATAATACATACGTAATCTGTTTGTATCTAAAGCGAAACGCCTCCTGGATCAACGGGAAGCTGCTGCAGAGCTGCTTCCTTCGGATCTATAATACTCGGCGAAAACATCAGCGTGGCCTACCGGCTACCTATATATTAGGGGGAAGATGGAACCTAGTTTCCCGTGGGACATTGCCATTTTCCGATCTCCTTTTCCTCCCTGTTTGCCATCCTTTTTTCCTTCAGTTTTTCTTCTTTCCTTTTCTTCACTAACCATACATTCGAGTTTCACGGTACACATGCAGTTTCCGCGCACCAAGAGAAAGAGTTACAGCTCAATCTGGTCCCCCGGTGGAATTTCCTCTTTCATTCCTCTTCCGTTTTACCGTTTTTTATATCGCCCACCATCCATTTCTATTCCCTCTTCTTATTCTCTCCGTCTTCTACTTCTTCCTATTCTTTTCCTCCTACTCACGTTCTTTTCTTTTTTTTTTTTCTCTCAGCTCTTGTGTTCTGCAGACATCGGAAATTTCATTCTGCTCTAGTTCTGTCGTGCGCAGCCAAGTAGAATAATATCTTTCCCTTCGTTTTACGTAGTCTACACGTTATATACATACTTACTTAAAAATCTAGGTAGACTTCCAGACCTTATTTTCAATTGAATTCGCCTAGATATACACGTATTGCTCCTTATATTCTTACCAATCGATGGCTGAATATAAGTCAGGGTGCGATTCGACTTCAAAGGATCGATTTTATTTTTGTTTCACTTTTTTTTTATCGACTCCTGTGCAGTTTCGTCTGATCTTGAGAATAAGAAGAAAAAGAAGTAGGTATATGGTATTTCATTTCCCTTCATTTATTTTTTCTTCTTCTTCTTCTTCTTTATAGATTTCTCGTGAAATGCTCTCTCGGGTAGTATAGTCGTTGATACCAATCTCGGGCCTAAAATTCTGGGAAAACAAGTTACGTCAGACATTCGTTCGATACACCCGAGTGATTTTACGCCGGTATGACGATGGTTCGTTCGTGCGATGGAATTACTACTCGTTGTTGTCAGCAACAATCGCGTATACCACGATGTTGGGGAGTTTCTTTTACGCTTGTCTAATTCTAGAATGATCGCGGTGATTCGGTTGGTGCGTTTCAAACGTCACTCACTTTCCAAACGCTTGGATTGTTCCACCCTATATATCTATATATCAGCTATCTTAACAAGATGTGCAAACTAATATCTCACACCTATCACATGAAATTTTTCAATGAAAATTTTCAGATAAAAAAAACGTTCAAAGAAAAATGATTCGAACCTTCAAAATCTCGTTCGATCGGCAAGCTTTCGTTTCAACCTTGAAACCGTTCGATTGAAACAACATTTTAACATATTCACAGGTGCGATGTTACACAGTATTTGGTGTTAACTTCATCGTAACAAGTTGTAGCTAGTTTGTACAATAGCTAAAAAGGGTCACCCCAACAATTTACCCCATTTAAGTTTAAGGTCAAAATGTCACGTGGTGGGGGGGGGGGCTTGATCGGGTCTTCTAGCTTTCGACCCCGACGAGTAGCTACCGAAAAAAAAAAAAAACGTGAATCTATATACTCTCAGAGTAGGAATTTTTCTTCGAGGAGGCCGTGTAGAAACGGTTATAAGAAGACCGCGGGCTAAAAAGATTTCCCTAACCTAAGTTACGCTGTAAAGGACCTCTTCAGAAGATGTGCAGCGTTTAATATGTATAGTGAGAGGTTAGGGAGCGAGCTGGTATACCGGAATGAATATTCTGTAGTATATTTTATAAATGTGTGAGTCGAACAGCCGAATACCAGGTGACGCACGTGTTACCCGTTTATAACCCTGCATTTCGTGCAACGGGGAGAAAAACAAGGCCGACAATTTTTCTGGAGCGATGATCGTCGCATATGCATGTATACCTTTGGAATGAGTAGTCCTGAAGCGACCTGCCATTGCTAGTTCAGTGAAGAAAAGTAAAGTGGAAAGGAAAAAGAAAAAAGAAAAGAGAAGAAAGAAGAAAAAAGAAAATTGAAGCGCCTGCTGCAGGACTGACTGAGTTTGGGTGCAGCGGTGGCAACAGCAGTAGCAGTACATAGTCGTCAGCACGTGGCAACGCGCACGTGTCCAAAGGTCGTCGATCCCCGCGGGTTGGATTAAATTTGATTTCCTTCCGAGCGTTGCAGCAGTGCTCTATGGGTAGCGGGTATAGCTGTGAGCACCGTGGGTTGCACTTTGAGAAAATTTTCCACATATTATGGGGAGGGTGCCGCGATCTTCTGTGGGAAAAGCTCTGAAGAAGAAGAAGATGAAAAGGAGGAGGAGCAGCAGCCTGCTGACGCCGATGTTCATGCCACCGTTGGATGAATTTTCGATCGAAAGTTTACTGGATTTTCGATAAAACAGCTGAAACTGAATTGTCACGTCATCGATTGGCAGCGTAGTAGAGCCCTTGCTTCCAAAAGGGAATCTTCAATTCTCGATGTATACCGTGCTCTTTGGAATACCAAGGATTAGAAAACAAAAGAAATAATTCTCACCCAGAGGTTTTTCACTTTTTTTAAGTAGGTGTCCTACGAGTCTCTTCACTTTCAACTCCCTCGCGCTATATGCTTTTCTCTTTCCCTTTCATCTTCCTTTTTTTTTTCCTTTTTTTTTTAATGGTCTCTTAACCGCGATTCATTTGTTCAAACTTCCATGTCCCTCTCTTCGCTCGAGATAATATACAGCTATTATAAATCTTCCGGGTCAGGAGTAATCAAGGCCAGGTTTTAAAAATTCCAACGTGACATTTCATGCTCATCTGATCAGCCGGTGGTATCGATTCCTTGGGGGAAAAAAATGAGCTTTTCAGCTTCTTCTTCATCTTCAACATATTACGCAATTTCCTCTTTCTTTGTTCGCTGTCTTATATTCCTCCCTATAAGTTGAAATAGTAAAAAATAAATAAATGAACAAATTTGATGTCAAAAAAATGGCGTTAAAAAACGAACCCCCGCATGTACGTGTACGTGTACATGCGAATACATACACATGCGTATATATGCGGGTAACATTTTGATGGACGATTAAAGATCGGCCTCCAAGGACGAGGAGGCTACGGGAGTCGAGACCCGGCCGTACACCACCGGGGTTGCCAGGGTAACTGCATCGACCGTTGCCATCTCATCCATCCCCACGTCTATAACGCAGCATCCCGAGCCTCGAAGACCAACTCTCGAAATCAGAATCACGACGCATTTCACTCCTCACTTTTAAGCTGAAATCAAACATCTTTTACCAATTAGCTCTGTCCCCATTTATTTCCGTTGAATTAAAGATTATCGCTTATACAATTCTTACGGTTCAGCAAATTTTTATATCATCCTTCCCAATGACTGTAAAAATCGATAAATATACCTAACCTTTTAAACTCCCGAATTCTTATAAGAAATATCATCATACAAAAAAAATTTCATCAGAGATCTGACAAAATCTCATGAAAATGTTTGACCTACCGTAAGTAAAAAATTAGAATAATATATGTATGAGAAAAGGGGGGAAAAATTAAAAAACAAAACCAAAAGAAAAAAAAAAAATGAATGTCTGAAGTTTTTTCAAGTACCTTCCTACCGTCCCCGCGGGCCCTCGAGTATCTTTCATTAGAGTTGCAAAATCAGGTCAAGGAGTCGCTCCGCAACGTTCCGATAATTGAAATTCTGGTTTGATGTTCACCGGGGTCGCCGAAGTTGTCCTTCATAGAAGGATTTTTCGATTTTCCAGCTTTTCATGCGCCGTACAGAAAGACTTTTCTGGCTCAATTGTATCTTCTTTTCTTTCTTTCTTTTTTTGGTTTTTTATTTAATCAGAAAAATCCAGCCCTCAGAATTTATGTACATGCACGAAAAGAATAAGTTCGGTAGAACTAGATAAAGTTACAGACGATAAATATATTTCGGTAAGTAGAAGACACGCCGGTGAACCGGAGGACATCTCGAAGTGGCTGCACTCGACTGTATAATTTATAATATTAAAAGTGAACTCGGTCTCCTGATGTCCGACCACCACACCTGCTACGATAGACGCCTGCAGCTCGTGGTCAAAATTTGACTCGAAGATCAGGGGTACCTCAAACCGCCGATGCACATGCTCCTAAAAAGTCACGGATATGCATCTGCAGACACGAGATCGTCACCGTCTAATTTTTGATTTCTATATCCTGCGCTCTGACGCCACCGGAATTAAATTCGGACTATCAAAATGTGTTTCAACGATTGCAGGGAAAACTTGTCTTAAAAGGGTCATCGAAGTTGTCGCAATCGACGTTTTACGATCAAAGACAAGCGGTTTGATTGCAGAAAAATCGTTGTGACAAGTCAGCTTAGTTTACCGTCCCACGGTATTTTATTTCGCTAAACTGATGGCTTTTATACGGTCACCAATCGAGCAGGTGAATGTCTTTCCAAATGACTACGTTGTTCCATTGAAGCACCGCACTTGACTGATCGATACGGAAGTCCCGACCGTAAATCCTGATTCTCAAGTGAGACATATGAAATATTTATTAGGACATTTTTCAGCGCTGATGCAATTATAGATGAAGAAAAAGTGGATGGTAAATCAGCCCCTTTGTCTAACTCGGAAACGGACAATGAAACTTTGGGGTACAAATTTCAAAGAAACCAACAGATATAATATAATACCGGTTAAAAAATCAAGTATGAAAAATTGAAGAAGAAACAAAGGAGAAACAACTTCAGAGTTGCTTTACGAAGGTGTGATTGTCGGTAATATTGACCCTTGTAAATAGGCCGTAGTGTATTCCGGGCACACAATAAATTACAATAAATATGCGGGATGTGGAGAAAGTTGTCACACACGGGATTTCTCTGAACAGTTATATTTTATTCTTTTATGCTTATATACATCGTGAAATATATGCGTTTAGACGACCGTTAGAAACGAATAAAGCTGGGCATCGGTGTATATTGCCCGTTTATCGAATATTTATGCAGAGAATAAAAAAAAAAAAATTTCCATCATTCTTCAACAGCTAAACCAATCCTAAATATAATTTGTCATTATTCGATCTCGGTAACTATGTATAAGTTCTTCGGACAATCTGGATAAAAGATTAAAATAAATGAATAGATGAAATTGAAAAATTAAAAAATAGGGCAAGGGTGGGACGTGATCAATTTTCTGATAAAGTTTCTGATCGAGCTTTACGATTTGATTCTATTAATAACATGCGACGTCGCGGTCATAGGAATAGCAGATTTTGTAGCTAGCGCGAGAGCCAACTGGTGCTAGATTGAGGTTATATTGCCCAATCCTCGTAGCCGTCCGCGGATGCACAAGGACGACGCAACGCGTGAGTTTGGGATCGAGAAGAGAATGAGAGAGATCGAAATATAGAATGGTATATTGAAAAAGAGAGGGAGAGAGAGAGAGATAGTGGCGTGGTACACAGATGTAGTAAATGTTTGACTAGTTTAACCTAAAAACGGATGGTTGCGTGCCGCTTGCCTAGCTGAAGTATATACAGCGTGTACGTGGGACGAGGAAACGAGGGCAAAACGAGGATGGAACGAGGTCGAAACGAGGGCAGCCCGGCCCACCGACTCGCGTATTTCCTAAACAAAGTATACCCACGATACGTGTAACGTATAATGCAGGCCGTATCTATCCTCAATTTTTCCTAATTCCAGAGCTTTTGCAATAATATCTCGTATTTCAGCGAACGAAGAAATGGAGAAGTCTGAAACAAAAAAAATATATATCTTCAGTCCCTCGCATTTTCTATCCTTCCAAATTTCTTGTGATTATACGATAAATCCGAAAGGTGATCGTCACGACTGAATAATAAAATTAAAAAAAAAAAAGTGTTGTTCCTTGCACGAAAATTCTTCAAAACCAATGCAGGTATAGAGCTTTTCTGGTGGTTTTCGAATTTCATCAAAAGCTTCTTTATCTACTTATTATATAATAATTCGCATAACATCCCGGATAATTTTTCCGTTCACATTACATATACATTACATTACATGCGTTTCCGCAACGCGCGGTTATCGTTAATGACGATCTGTTTTCCCGTAATTAAGAGGCGTGAAATAGCGAGTCCCGCAACACCAGCGATCCTCAGACTCGCGCGCTAAGCAAATATTTGGTTCGTGCATTATAGAGAGAAAGGGCTCTAAACATGTTTTGTGGGTTATGGGTACACCGAAAAAAGAAAAAATTAAAGTTAAGAAAAAAAAAAAAAAAGAAAATTATCAATGGCGTAACTCGACAAGTCGCATAAGTATAATCCTCCCGTTGCAATTCAAAAAAAAAAAAAAAAGAAACATTATATTATTATCGATGCGTTGTTAATTTTTTTTATTTTTTTTCCAATTATGTATATAAATATTACAACAATTTTTTTCACCAGACAATTTGACTGACGAGAATTCCCTGCAGCGTATAATAGGTATAATAATATGAGCAATTAACTAAAAGCATAATTTTTAATCCTGCAGCAAATAAAAATAAATAAATAAAGAAAAAATTCATTCACCCTATACTGCATGGAGCATATAGATTATATACAATATCTGTATATAACAGAGGTATATAAAGCTTACGTTACACGTTCATCGAAATAATCGTGTTATTCCAAAGTTGGGACGTTAACCAAACCAGCTGTATAGATACAATGAGCCTGAAATTTTACGCGATTAAAACGTGAACCTGATAACTCCGCGGCTGGCAATTAGAGAATGTGGAGTATTATAACCGCGAGTTCCGTACGCGTTAATTGAACCTTGACGGGATGAACAATAAAAAGAAAAAAAAAAGAATGTATGTAAAAAAAAAAACACTGTAATTAATTCGCGGCTCAACGGATATATCAAGGGCTGAGAGAGGCGGCGCGGGGGATTAAGCCCGCACCTCTTTTTTTTTTGTCTTTACAGTTTTCTTTTTTTTTTAATTTTAACCGATTTATCAGCCAGGCTGAAATTTATGGGAATATCGGTAAAGCCCGCGCGTATATCGGCCAAAATGACGTATATAATATAACTCTGGAAAAATTTCAAGCTATGAAGTTTGGAAGCAAATGAATCGCTACTGACGTGATTCGGAACAAGATCATGAATATAAATAAAAAAGTATGAATCCTCTTAATTGTCTTGAAAAGAAATTTCGAACTGTTTCACTTACCTTATAATATTTTCCGATGCAAGTCGAATCACTATAAGTATTATACGCCACTGCCGAAACAAATATAAACGTGATCGGCTATAAACCTCTTCAAATATTGGTACAATCTTTATGGTATATAAGATAGAGAAAACGAATAGCCTGCAGATCTCGCCGTCTTCACTCGATATATTATACTTATTTCGAATTCGTCTGCACGCTACCGAAGTGCAGATATATACGATTATTGTTCTGATTCATTATATAAAAGTAAACGTATGTAATAAATCATCGTATATCATTTGGGGGGGGGGGGGGGGGGGGGGGGGACAAAATCAAAAATTACCTCAATTTACACTTCGAATTATTACGATAAATCAAAGAACATATAATATTTTTCACCCTAATATCCATGAAAGTTTCATTTTTCTTTTACTTCTTTTTTTTTTGTTGAAAAACAATTTTTTCTCACCTGTGACCCGCACTGCGACTGCAGCTGCAACGAAGAATAAAAAAAAAAGACTCCTTATATCCTCCAAATATACCTATACGATACATGTTAGGTATATATTTACATGTAACATAGAAAGTGAAAATGTCAGTTTTTTTTATCATCTATATCTGGACCTAATAATATGGGTAAATGTATATAAAACAACTAAAATTGTTCCCACGTAATTTAACCGCAACAGGGTTTGAATTATTCCATGAACGCAACGTATACGATTCTACTCTCTATACCTACATTACAGCGCAACATAGTATCTATATATACGTATGTGTGTAATACGAGGACACCGCGACGTACATACTTATAGTATATACATATATATAATAAGTATAATACCAGCGTAACCAACCCGAGTATAATTCAGGATGTTGCAACAAAAGAAGATATCATAGAAATAAGAGTATAGGTATGGATGTAGATGATGTTATGCCTGTGATATTATCCACTATAGTATAACTAACTAGCTAGTAGTTGATATAATGAGGGGACGATCGCATATTTACACGTATATAGGTATATATGTATACCGATACTATATTATAACATTTTAACATCATCGTAGAACTATTAATAATTATACTTCTTTTCTTTTTTTGTTATTTTTATTTCTTACCTATTATCTCCCGTTTTCAGATGACGGATGAGCGAATTGGTAATAATAATAACAATGAAGACAACAATAATAATTCGTCAACCCGCTACGGTTGACCAGTGGGCATCTTTTTGGTGTCTATTGGGCCATCGGTTCGTAGTATATCAACATCTTCTATTTTTAGAAACTAGTCCCTCGAGGCCAAGCCTCTCAATTGGGCAACCTCACTTTCATTTTAAAAGAGTTGAGAGCTAACTTTCAGACTGTACCTCGTGTGCGATGTCTCGTCCCCGACGCCTGTACCCTTATGTGCCTTCTTACATACCATATCTATACATATAATTATACGTACATATGTATACTCGTATGCACTCCCCCTCCGCCCCCCCCCCCCCCCCCAATGATCCATCTTATGCAATTCCAATTTCCTCCTCCTTCGCCTATATGTATCTATAATAAAGGATGCTGAGGAATACACAGTATTCCAAATGATCATGAGATTTTTGAAAATTATTCCTAATTTCATCCTCAAATTAAATTAATTAATATATGAGAATTTTGATATGCATATAGAGTGCGCGATGTGTAACGAGTGGTTGGCAGTTTTATAATAATACCCAAAAATATTCGGCTGTATAATAAAATGTAAAAAATAGTGTACAGGGGAATTTTCTCAGCGAATTCGTATAACGAGATACGATCGCATCTTTATATAATATACATATGGTGAAAAATGAAGAAAGAAAGAAAGAAAAAAAACAAAAACATTTCAGACAATGTGACTCTATAATAATATAGATACGCGGGAAACGCACTTGCATGTGCATGCTTTGTCGGTACGTACGTAACGACATCAGGAACGCTGTTACTTGTACTCCTTATGCATTTATATTCTTGTATATAGTTAGTTGTAATTATAATTGGTGTAATTAATTATCGGCGCACTTACACTTTTCTAGTTACACACGTTCGCGTATAATTACGTGTACACTTTCAGCAAACATTCACTGAATTGCAGCACAGCGGCGGCACTGCAGGTAGAAATGTGTACGAGTTGCGATGGTATTATATGTATATTGCATGAATTATAGTTGCATTCCGTTACACGTCGTATTACGTTCAAAGATTTTATTTTGTACATATGTAAAAGAATAAATTTACATTATATACATATATGTAACGTAACTTATGACACAGCGATCGAGATTTGAGGTAGGTATATAATAGATCCGATCGTCGATGAAGAAATTATATGTAAAACAATTGCAGCTCTGCAGTTTTCGATGCAACGTTTTTTATAGAAATTTTTCTGTCCAAATTTAATCAACTTATTATATATCACGTGCAGTGTAATATTTGATTATTAAACGAAAGAAGGGAGGAAGACTGAAATTAAAAACGAAAAACAAAAAAAATTACTGTTATAGAAAAAAAAAAAAAAATAAATAAATAAAATATTTAAAAAAAATAGGGGAAGTTTAGCACGTGCAGACCGTATAGGTGTATGTGTACCGTCCCCTCCACGAACCAAAAACCACCCCTCACGTGGCACGAGCACGTGGCCCCCCACCAACTTCTGCTACCACCACCGAAGGATTAAAACTAGAGGGCAGCTCAGGGGAGGTAAGGGTCGATAGCTCCTGGTATTGGTTATGCGTATAACAAAGGAACACTATTACATAATATATATATACCTATATACTTGTACATTTAAGTAAGGTAGTAGGTATATGTATTTATATACAACTAAAGGGGGTTTACCAAAGTCCATTTTTGGATAAGAGACCAAATACACGTACGAATATGTGTAGGTATTGTAGGTACCTGTATACGAACGGAGTATTAGAATACATGAAGAGCTCAAGTATAAGCGTTCGACGTAGAATAATAAATTGAAGATTATACGTATATATTCTAAGGATGTTAATTAAAACCGTGCGGAGTATAAAAATATACCAAAAGATCGAAGATAGAATTATTAGCCGCTAATAATATTCTGATATATATAAATAATAAGTAGAAATCCTTATATCGAACGATTATGTGCTTATAATAATAACAATTTCTCCGAGCGATCGTCAGAGCTTCGAATAGAGGTGATAGAAGATAGGTGGTCACTACACGTTATACGCATTACATTATACGTACCTATAATGCGTGCGATTAATCATTCGGTTACGACCTGCAGCGTTGGAATAATAATCGGCGTAACTGGACAAGGACGGGTTGCGTCTCTGTATCAGATTCCCCTCTTTTCGCGTCCGTATAGGTACGATCATGTGTACATAATGCCTGCGGTGCTGCACATATTACCTAGTTGTGTGTTAGGTGAACTGCACTCGCTATAATATCTGAACATACACATGTATGCGAAGCAAGGTTTCCTGCAGAAGCTGATGTGGGCCGAGATGGGGCGTATTTAGATTCTACCCTTCCTGCAACTTCGAGCTTCCAGCTTCCAGCTTCCTTCGTCTCCCCCTCTGCGAAACATTTGAGAATTCACACATATCCTCATACCCTCGAACAAGAACACGAATACCATACCATATAGACATATACATATATACATACCGGAGGTGAATCGAACATTAAATTATCTCATCACCGCAATAATCATGTATATAATTACACCGCGCTTAATAATTCCAGGTATATAACAGAATAATTATCATCGAGAGGATCAAGGATCAAAACGAACAACTTCCCCAACCGATGTCGTCATCGTAATCTTCATCATCGCTTGCAATTTTTTTTTTTCTCATAAATGCACATTATGGTGATTAATTAATTTCCATGAATCATTACACATTATATGGATATATAATTCCTATGTGATGCATAAAGTTCCTCTTTATATATACGTTTATATGAAGCGATCGAACACTGCACAGCTCGTCGTTTTTTCAGTCATCAGTTGCGCGAATATATATCGACACGAGCTCGATCAAAGTTTCTATATAGTGGCGGCGAAAAGGGAGGGGGGCGGGGTTAGGGGGTGAGGGGGGTTAATAAATTAAAAACGTTTAACATGAGTCACGCGCTAGTCGTGCAGATCTTTACATAATATAAAATATATATGTATAGTCGGACGATGAACTTGACATTCGCGACACATAGCCAGAGAAATATCCATATATAATTAGCAAATTATTAATCCAAACTGCTAGCTGCTGCTGCAAAGATAGCGTAAAAATGTTGTTCATTTTTCCTTTTTTTTTTTTGTATTTCTTATCTTTTTTTTGGATTCAAATTCAACGGGAATGAAAAATCGAGAAAAATGAACGACGTGTACATATATATACAGGATCATATACACATATTATATATGTGTGCACGCGTGCATTTATTTTATGTAATAGTAGGTATATAAATACGTGTAGGTACGTATGTAATACATACCTATGTCCTATAATAGACAAAGAAATCCTCCTCTGTCCTTTCTGCTGCTTTTGAGAAAAAAAAAAAAAAAATACAAAAACACAAAGGCCCTTTTACACTTTCAAGGACCCGTGGTGATCGTGGTCGTCGTCGTGGTCGTCGTATATTCGG
Organism: Athalia cordata; assembly: GCA_963932425.1. Taxonomy (NCBI): domain Eukaryota; kingdom Metazoa; phylum Arthropoda; class Insecta; order Hymenoptera; family Athaliidae; genus Athalia; species Athalia cordata. Next base: position 26,782,442 of record OZ010626.1, on the reverse strand, counting down.
CGATGTACATCTATGAAAATCTATGTAGGTATGTTATATATATCTACATGGAAGCGACGTAAGGACCACCTGCTACCCCGTAGTTCGGTTGTCCGGGCATTATAAAGCAAGCGCGAGAAGCGATCCAGGACTCTGTAAAATACAGGGAGCGCACGTATAGTTTTATATATAGGTACGTAAGGTTTGAGAAAAGAAAAGGATACGTAATGTTAATAAAAAATTAAAATAAAAATGAATCCAAAATTTGACAAAAAAAGCCCAGAAAAACCACAGAAAAAAAGGATAGAAATGTAATGAAAAAAAATGAAATAGAAAAGGGACGGAAAGAAATACGTGAGTGGGGCGATAAAGGGGGAGCTGCGCGAAGTGTCTGCGCGTAATCCTAAAACCGTTTTTACCGCGCGCCGTTAGCGCCAGTCGGTGACGGAGAGTAAATTCCACTGGGTCGGTTAAGCGCGTGCTTCACGATTGCGGAACTACTGAGAAGGAAAAGGAACGGAGCTTTTTTTTCTTCTTATACTTCTTTCTTTTCGCTTCGTATATCTGCAACGTGGAAAAAGGAGCTTTCGTCGTTGACGCACGTGAAATATTTTTCAAGGTATGGAAATTTACATGAGTAATCAATTTTTCTTCTTACTACTCAGTAGATAGACATGCATCAACTTTTTCCGTGACGTATATAAAGATAAAAAAACAAATCGCGTCTATATATTTGGCATTTTAGAAAATATGAATACGTAACATTAACGTAGTGCGAATGAGCGTCGAATAATTTAATGAATTATTTTTAATTGTGATAAACTTATGATAATTAGTATATATAGAATTCGAGCACAACGTGTCCTTATCATGACAACCGCGTGTTTTGAATAACATATTTAATCTGGCTCAAAACGCAAGTAGGCGGATTTTCTATTTAATTCCGCTGCTGCAAGTTTCGAGTTCGACCTAAAATTCACGACTCTCCTTATCGAATTGTAGAAAAAGAGGAATCAAAGAAGAAAAAAAAAGAAACCTAAGAAAGAAACAAAAATACAAAACAAAAAAAAAAGACCTTTTTAAATGGTTCGTTAAATTTCTCCTCCGCGTTTATATGGATCCGATTGGCTGACAGGTGGCGTATAACGTCAACGGTGACGCCTCCCTTATTATTCCACGAATCGGAAAAATTCTTAGCAAAATTAATATCTTCATTTTCCCTTTCATCTCTTATTGGTCCGATTCAATCATTAGCCAAAACAAATTTCTACAGATCATATTTTAATTCTCATCTTTTCTCTCCTTACTTTGTCTCACATATAATACACGTTATTACGCCCATCGCGCCACCTAAACGCAGATTTTCAAACTTATCGTGTTATTATAAAAATACAATCGACCAGCGCATTGATACGAAGCGCATGTGTTTTTTGTCCTTCTTTTTCTTTTCTTTTTGTAGCAGTTATATAAAACAAATTCAAAAATTCGAAATAAAATTTCTCCATTTTTTTTTCGTTCGTATATTATAATATACTCGCAGTTACTATTTTACTATTGTTACTATTGTTACTATTTTGTATTTATTTTTTTTTTTTTTTAATTTGATTTCTTTTTTTTTCTTATATTTCACCCTCGTTCCGGCTCGATGCCGCAGTGTCGGCTCACGCGTTATATAATTAACTTCTTAGATAAGAACGTTATGGTTCTTATCTAAAGCACGTGGCCATTAAAGCAATATATCGAGAGGGGCGAGGGGCGGGGGGAAAGGAGGGGCGGCTAATAACGTTATGGATATAAAATATTTTAATATGAAATAATATAAACATAACGTTTAGCGTTTATATATTATTCTTCTAACATATACTGGTGTTAAATATTATACGTAGGTATGTATTATACAGGGTGGGGCAATAACTATTACCACCTCAAATATCTTTGAAACTAAAAGTTATTGCGAAAAATTCTTTCAATAAAAGTTATTCAGTATTGAGGGGGACGTTGTATAGAGACACCGTTTTTTTTGTTAGTGGAGGCGCTCAGGAGATATCAAGGTCATCTTCATTTTTTTAAATGGACTCATATGTTTTTGGGCCCATAGCGTGATAGCGGGTTTTGAGACGAATTCAACGACCTATAACACGAGGTCGTTTAAGGTCGTACGAGATCGTCTATTCATCATTCTCACCCTAGAAATAAAACAAATAATGTGTAGATACTTGGCAGATTTGACATCTCTAGACTTTTTCTTGTGGGGATACTTCAAAAATATTGTTTATAAAGAAGTACCAACTACGCGTCAAAATATGGAACAACAAATTATTGCAGCATGTGCCGCAATAAATGCTGACATTATAAGAAGTGCGACCGAGTCAGCAAGTAGAAGGCTACAATATTGCATCGACGCTAATGGCCATCATTTTGAGCATATCTTGTAAGGTATGAATGATGAACTAACGATCTTGTACAACTTTAAACGATCTCGTGTTATAGGTCGTTGAATTCGTCTCAAAAGCCGCTATCACGCTATGGGACCAAAAACATATGAGTCCATTTAAAAAAATGAAGATGACCTTGATATCTCCTGAGCGCCTCCACTAACAAAAAAAACGGTGTCTCTATACAACGTCCCCCTCAATACTGAATAACTTTTATTGAAAGAATTTTTCGCAATAACTTTTAGTTTCAAAGATATTTGAGGTGGTAATAGTTATTGCCCCACCCTGTATATAGGTATATAGAAATTGAATAGGTACCTAATTAAAAAATATTGGAATATGATTTTAATTAACGTTTTCTTACTCAAATTTAATTCGCTATATATCAAAAGAATTCGAGGATATAAAAGAAAAGAAAAAAATTAAAAATTTTATGTCAAACAAGAAAGGAAAAAAAGGTGTGATTATAAATAGTTTGATAATTATTTTACTCCTTATGATAGGCGATAATCGCTATACAGCTTTATTGCTGTTAGCTCTTCGGTTATATCAACCGCGGGTTGCGTACAGTCGCGTAAGTTGCATTGTATTTTATACGTAGGTAACCAGCTACAGCTTATATGGTAAAAGTCGACGCGAGCACGTTCGACCACCACCGGAAGTAGGGAACCACAATTTGATTGCGTAGTTTCCTGCGCGCGTTACTACACATACCCGTATACCTTCGGGATACATGCATAACACGAAGTATTAAGTATACACCTCTAATACGCGTTGACCGCGTCCACATTAACTGAAAAAAGTATATTAAAGTAGTTACTTATAACGTTCGAAAACTATCGGAAGAGAAGAGAAAAGAATTATTATTGCGCAGCATTTATAAAACTTATAGTACCTAATGTGTTGCGATATACGCATATAAGCTCGATCCGAAACACCGTGCAGGAGCAGTTATTAACTTATTTCCTGTAGAAAGTAGCGCGGGCTACGCGACCCGCCGATCCTATAACAGATTATAGTCAAAGATTCGACCCACTACTCTAATGGCAATTAAAATTTAATCTAAAAAAAAAAAAGGAAAACCGAAAAATAAAAAAATATTCCACTTATTACTTTGTATATTTATATATATGTATATTTCGCTGTACGCATGCTTGATTGAATCGGTGATATAAAATAAATAATATAAAAAATGATAAATGAAAATGGAATTGAAAGCAAAAAAAAAAAAGAAAAAAAAAAAGAGAGCATTATAGTTGCAATATGCGCGAATACATAGCTGGTTATACATATACCTAATCAACTTTCCAGATCAGTGAACTCGAATGTGAATTATACTATTTTACGCCCTGGCCTTTTTTACTTTTCATTTTGTTCTCTTTGTTTGTTCGTTTTGTTTTTTTTTCTTTTCGTCCTTTTACTCTCCGCACAGTTAATTCAAGACCAATCAGATTGTATTTCCATAGGTATAGGTATACATCGCTGCAGGTGGACCGCGTTTTTCCAGCTTATGTACCTATACATAGATTCCGCGTTCCAAAAACTTTCAAATCTATACTCAATTCGCTTCCACCCCCGCACCGGTTTTTTTTTTCCACGTTGTACTGCAGCCATTTAATTAGTTTTATTTTATTTTTTATATATCTTTCCTTTTATATCAAACGCGACAAACTGGCCTTGCGATCCTCCTTTAATTCATTCACAGATATTAATTCAAGTAATTTTTATTGCCACACTAGATATATTTAGGTATATACAGATATTTACTTCGACTTAATTACGAAATTATAAACTTCAGTTTTCGAAAGGTTAATACGGCGCAGGTTTATGAATAATTCAATATCGTCGTATTCTACTATATTTTTTCTTTCTATTCTTCTCTCTCTCTCTCTCTCTCTCTCTTTCTCATTACTATAGACAGTAATGATTGACTGCTCATCATACTTTTTTCTTTTCTTTTTTTTTCTTCTTCCATTTCTGTCCGTTACGTATTCGAATTATTGTTACTTTTTTGTATTTCTTAATTTATTTTTTTGGTCTCGAACTATATTTATACATACTTGAGTATATATATACGCACCGCAGATTGCATCGACGCGTTATAGTTCCGGGTCCAACGATCATTATACGGATTTTTGATCAAGTGTTCATAAAGCTCGCCAAAAGAAAAAAGAATAGGCAAAACTGAAAAGTCTGAAAAACGGGGGAAATAAATGAAAGGGAACGGGATATTGAGGAGAAATGAAAATAGTTTACCTCCCACCATATATTCTCTAACTTTTTATCTATTAAAACAGACGCGCCGTATGACCCCCGCCCCGGTATCTATACAGTTGTATATATTATTTGGTGTCAGGGCAACTCGGCGCGATGCGATGTGTACATATATATATACGATATATTCTACGTGTGTATATGATATAGACTTACATAAAACAGAGAGAAGCGCGCGTTGCTCAACGAACTTATAGCCAGCTCTAGGCTGACCCAATTGACGTTTAAATAGCCCGCAGTGGCGTCTGTCACTTGGTCTTCCGGTACCCGCGATCAATACTTTGATGGTGTCTGTACGAGCCATATACCGCTGCCTGAATTCTTTATCATCGGTCGGATATACGCCACTGGAATTAAAAGTCGATCTATTTAGCTACGAGAAAAGAGGCTTAAATTTACAAGATTTACATTCATTTTGTTTTTTCAATAATCGCGATAATATCTGCAGTGTTGTTTCAATATTTTTTTTTTTTGTTTTCCCGAAATAAATTTGAAAATAATTCAACTCATATTCTACGCCAATGAAACGCGACTAGTCGCGCTACATATACGGTGTTAACAAAGAACATTGTAATGGTGCTTCTCTATGTAGGTCTAGTTGCAGCGCGTACAATGGGACTAGGTTTCGGGTGACCGCGTGTCGCGTGAGAAACGTACTAAAATGTATAAAATACCTGTGTAATATACCTAAGCATATTTACAGTCTCGACGAAATTGTTGCGCTCGTATATCCTAACTTTTTTAAAAATCGAATAAAGAAAGAGAAAAAAATACCAACGCCGGCAGAAACCGAGTCGTTTTAATTTTATCGGAATATTTTTTTGCTTTTCTTCTTCGTTAATTTTTTTTTCTTTTTTAATACCTATTCGTGGAAACGTCTGCAGAATGATAAATATTTAAACAACTGTATATATATACACGATATATGCATAGGTCTATATATACATATATGTATTGAAAAAACAAACGAGCGCGAAAACGCGAAAAGAAATGAGAAAAAAAGCAGAAAAAGAAAAAAAGAAATAATAATTCGTCAGAAATATGGAATGAAAATAATTACTAATAATCCCAATAATTTCTATATTACATTTATACCTAATTATATCCTGATGGAAATAAATTAATTAATAATTATAATCGGGTAATATGATATTGTCAAATATATAAGTAATTAAAATCGACGGTATGTAACGTATTTTCGCTCGCGATTCGAAGCGTAATGTTCGAAAAATATATCGAACGCACGATATATCATAGCTATATACGCGCGTTATGTTATATACACATCGTTGTACATATGCGTGAACGAATTGTTTAATTTTTGTTCAATTTTTTTTTTACGTGCGTGTGAAAGAGCTTCGGAAGAGTATATATCGTGTAGGTACACGTACGTACAGTCCCTCGCGTGTCTTTACACACTCTCAATGAAGAACAAAGAACCGTGGAGACCGGCAATGCGGCAGCGCAACGCGCGCATGCGCCGCGCTATACGTTATGTGAGTCAAGGACGACACGTGCGGCTCCGAACGACCTACTTTACTACCTAATCGCTTCGTGCGGGATCGGGAATACTCTCGGAATATACCGAACGCTAAAATAGGACGCGCTTCTCTACGTCCCGGTAGCTCCTCCCCTCGCGGAAACTATTTTCTTCTTTTTTTTTTCTTCTCATTTTTTTCCCTCTAATCTTCGAAACTCCTTCCTCTCTTCTACTCCTACTACTACTTCTTCTTCTTCTTCTTCTTCTTCTGGGAAAGCTGGAGGGTCTTAAATCACATTTTATCACGAAACATATATAGGTATGTCATATATGTATATAAGCGCCAATTCTTCACCGCACAGCAATTAATCGTGTAAGATAATAATTTTTTTTTGTTCTTCTTCAAAAATGGTCGCCAATATATCTAATATTGAAAACTTTGTCCTCCTGCACGTATAAAATACAACCGGTAAATTTTCACCCAACATAAAAAGTGTCTCGCAATCTACATATACTATACACGTAACTATGTATCAAAGGGATTGGTTAGATCTCGAGGCGTTGCCATACCAGATGTACAGATGTATAGGTATATATATATAGGACCTATACATGTAATACATATGTGATTAGAAACATGATAATATACATTGTCGTATGCGTGTCACGCGCTGCAGAGCCGAGCCCAGCAGAAGCTTTTAACTACACTGCAACCTAGTTGCCTGCCGTGCCCTCGGCCTCATAGAGCAATAGATTATACAGAGTATGCTATAGTATACGAGGCATAAAGTATAGAGTGGCGTTGATAGCCGACGTGATGCTGAATTCTGATGCTGCTGCTGCTGGGCGTTTTAATAGATGATTACGAAATCGACGTGCGCGCCGGTTGATGGGAGTGGCGGAAATTGCCGCCGCCATTTTGCCGTCCTAGTTTCAAATGGGAAATCGATAGAAAAATAGGTCAGAGGTTGGTTCGTTCTTATGGTATTTCGTATTAAATGCATGTGAGTGAGTGCGCGCGCGCGCGCGTCCTCGTCCTCGTCCTCGTCGTCGTCGACGTCTGACCGATTCTCACCCGTGACATCGCGCAGTGTTAAACAACGGTAGCCTGGTACGATCTGTCCGTGTATAAAATATATACGTATACATCGGTGTGTGTATAGTATATGACATGTGTGGGTGGATCGTCCAATAGAGAGAGAGAGAGAAAGAAAGAGAAAGAGAGAGAGGGAAGATGAGGAAAATTCGTACGTATGGCGACCAAAGTAGGAGGGGTTGGATTCCGGGGTCACCAGTGGAGAAAAAAGAAGCAAAAAGAGAACGTCGAAGGGCGGGAGCCTCCGAGTAGGGGAAGGAAACTGAGGACGACGAAGAGCTGCGAGTAGTGGGGGAGGGGGGGCGTTTTGTTGATCGCTGCAATCCTATTGGTGGTGGCGCGATGAGAGCCGTATATTGGTAGAACCCTCTACGATTCGGAACAACCTCGGCACTTGCTTTCCGGAGTTTGAACTACGTGCACCTGTTTCGAGAAAAAATTTCATCAATTCGCGGACGCGATCGAACGAACGGACGATCGTCTTTTTAAACCTTTCAAACAGTGCTGTACGCGTCTCGTTCTATTCTCGCGGAAGAACTGAGAAAAAAGAAGGAAAAACGGTTTTTTTTTTTTTTTTTGCTTTCTTATTCGTGTATAAAAAATGAACGAGAGATACGAGGTAGCATATTGTGAGTTGGTTAGTCGGTTCCCCTACCTTGAAAGAAAAAATTCTCTCCCTTCTTCGTAGTTTTTGATATACCTAAAAGTCCGTAAGTCCGTCGTAAGTCGTAAAAGTCGTAAAAGCGAGGGCATAAGTAGCGTGTATTCGGCGCGTGGTACGGCCAGTCGCCGTTCGGCCGTCGTCGGCGTTCGTTGCGGGAAATCATGTGACCGCGGGTGAGCCAACCAGGAAGTGAAGAGTGGTGGTGGTGGACCAATGAGAGAGTGCGATATTGTGCGCGAGTGCGCAGGGATCAAAATTTTCCCTTTGGTGGGGGTCGAACGGAGTGCGGCGGTGGCTACGCGGGCGACCACATCCTCGTTCGCCGCTGCTCGCCCAGGGGGTCGGTACTCCGTTACCCCGGAGGCCCCCGAAGAAGTCAAGTTGAGTTAAGAAAAGGGAAAGAAAAGTCCGCGGAATCCGAAACATCTTCTTTCTCCTAAACTTCCTCGAGTATTCCGCGCGCTTCTGTAATATTATACTTTTTTCTTTATTTAAACTATCTTAACATTAACGCATATAGTAAAAAAAGAAGAAGAAGACGACACAGCTACACATCGATTAATGAAGAGAAAGATAAAGAGTAAAATAGTTTCATATGTGTTTTAGACACGAAACGGTGAACACCTGCTACTAAACTTCAACTAATTTCGAACAAAAAAGTTACGCGCTATACGAATATTTTGTGATAATGGAATAAACTATTTTCGTCATTAAAAACTACTGACTCTACTGCTGCAACAACAACGTTTTTACATAAAAGTGCGATTTTACACTCTATATATCGACGTTATTATTATCCACGAATAATATCCGCGGTTTTATCGATATTCCGAAGCAAGGGATAAATCTAAAATCGTCGTTGTCGTCAACGGGAAAATCATTGTTCCATAATTTCCGTATAAGAGTAAAAATCTAAAAATAATAATAAAGGACCAAAAAAAAAATGAAAAGAAACCATCAATGTGCCGCGTGTAGAACTAAGAGGAGAAGAATACTTCTCAACGGTACTTCCGCATTGTTCACATCTCAACTTGACGCCATCTTGAATTTCAACTGGGTCACACCGATTACCAACTAGTTTTTTTTTTTCTTCCACCCCCCCCTCCCGTTTACTCCGCGAGTCTTTTTATTTGATATCTTTCCACTATGAGTCGACAAAATTTCTTTCTTCTATTATACTATTGTTGTTACGCCCGCATTTTCTCTATACCATTTTCTTTTTTTTTCTACATCGTTTCGTATAAATTATAATCGTCGATATCATCGTCCGTTTGTTTCGTTCGATTTTGACCCATATATAACTGCAGGACGTATACGTGCAGGCATTCCGTGATATTATTATTAAAAAAAAAGAACTGAAAGAAAATTTTTAAACCGGAAATATTCGTCGCGCTGTGTGCCGAAAAGAAGATATGATCTGCACTTTACACCGTGAGTTCTAAATATCTGAAATTCGAATGTGCTCACGTGGCCTAATTTCAGTGTAATTCAAGACGTTATATGTATTTCAGATTATGTATACCTAAATACGTGTGATTACTATACTGTAGATGTGTGATCAAGAATTTTAACTGTCTAATTGATTAATCAACACATATACGAACCGAGTTTTGATGAATGAATCTTTCGAACGTTCGCTGAATTTCTATCTATCATTTTTTTTTCTTAATTTTATCGGAAGATCGCGTTTTTTTTCTCGTATTACATTATAGCCGCCGCCGCTGTTCTTTTACTGGGTAAAGATGGCGGCTCTTAAGCTTGTGGTGTGGGGCAACTGTGACGCAATCATAATCACGTGACCGGGCCGTGGCTAGCCGTGTCTCTAGCCAGACTAGTGTATGATCTAGCATTTTACTGGTCGCACGTATAGATCGTCGTCAGCAACAGCAGCGTCGTCAGGATCGAGCCATATACGAAACTATATATATATATATGTATATACGATCGCGAAGAAAAATAATAAGAAGATCAGGATCGAAAGAAAAAGAAGAAAATATCAAAATATTATCGGAAAAAAAAAAAAGTTTAATTCTCGAATTACACCTGCAGCTCCAATATTTCGTCGCTGGGTCAGTGGGGGTGAGAAACTGGCTTGGCTCTGCATTTAGCAGTCAGTCTTTTTCTCTCTCCTATCGACACAATGACAATTCTTCTAACGATATATATTCGCGCGCGTCGATCCGCACATTAATTGTTGCGTGTAATGCGAGGTATAAAAGAAAATTAAAAAAAAAAAAATCAAAAAATATATATAAATTCAAATGAAACAAAATTTCTTTTATCTATCATTGTACATTAAATATAATTGGTGCACAACAATGGAAGACAAAAAAAAAGTAATTTCGTTTTTTTTTTTTTCAAACCTGCGACTTTTATCGCGGCCAGACTCAGCAGTGAAAACTGTGTTCCCTTAGCTGTCAGTTTAAAAAGGGCTCTGGGATCATGGAATTACACTGCAGCGGGTTATGGCCAACTTCAGAAAGGAAAAAAGAATTAAAAAAAAAAAAAGAAACATGAAACAACTGCAGATAATAGAAATTATTGTTATAACACATTATATTATTTATATTATTGCCACGTATTGAAAAATCTCGACGTTCGTATACCGTGAGGAAAAGAAAAAAAAGAAAAGAAAGAAAAACGACGTTCTCTACGCTCGCCGCGGCTTATATTCGATGGTATATACAAATCTATACCTTATACTATAACCGCGTAAGCTGTATAACCTCTCTGTACTTTCTAATACTCGCGCTGCAACACACCGCTTACTTTCGTAACAAAACTTGCCGCGTTGTTCACTTTATATATATTATATACATTATCTACATAGTTTGAGAGTAAAAGTATAAAGATTTTATAGTTGCGCGCGCGCGTGTTAATACAATTATATCATCATCGCCACGATAGATATTTATACATCATATTATATACAGAATAATATACTATACAGTAACGACGCGTTCTATCAGAATTATATTTTACATAGGTATAATATATACCTATGTACTTAACGTACTAGATAAATCGTGGACTAAAAATTAGCTAAATTGAAGAAAAAAAAAACGGAACGAATTTATATTTTGAAAAACTATTACAAATCAAATGATATACCTATATGAATACCAAAAACTATAATATACAACACAGTCTAAGTGGTGTACATATAGACATGTGATATATATATATGTATAGTATAAATTATTGCATAGAATATAATACGCCCATTAGCCATCGACTTATGTGCCCACTGGACGAACCAGCCGGCGGTCGTAACTCGTTATTACCACATCCGCACGCGGTGTATACAGCTGTAGTATATAACCAGTGGAGTACATAGAATACATATAATGTATTATATTTGTAAATGTATAATATACTTAATATAGACGAAATACCCGGTTGCCTTGTAACCTTCTTTTCTTTCTTTTTCTTTTTCTTGTATTTTCTTTTGTTTAAAAAATGAATCGGAAAGCAAAAAAGAAACAAAAAAAAAATCGCACATAACCTCGTATAATTGTGATGTATATATGGTATGATTTTCCCGCGCGCGTGGTAAAAATTTGCAACGCGGATGAACATTATAACGCGCAATCTTGTTTTATCTGTACATATATATCTACATATGTGTATGTATATAGGTATACATAAGATATAATATAATACCTATAATATAATCTTATATAGCTCGTCGCGCGGAGTTCGCGAAACTTCGAGTCTCGAGTCTGATGTCGCCTCCCTTCCCTTCCCCTGGAGATCCAACCGAGAGTTGGTGGATGGAATTTTTTTTTTTTTTTTGGCGAACGTGTGCGTGCACTAAACCGCCATTTTCTCGGGGGGGCTCAAGCGACGCGCGGCCATCTTTGCCACGCGGCACGTACGAAATCGAATATTTCCAGCAGCCGACCTCAGCATATACACGTTTATATAGCGACACAAGCAACTAAGCTATATGTACACCACACTCGAGGTCAAAACTGAATTAATCCGCACACGCATTTATGAAATTTTACACTCCATATATATGTATATGTATATATAATTATTACATACATCAGCTAAAAACCTCCGCTCTTTCAGGCGCGCACATACTGCACGGATTTAGAATTTTGCAATTCCGTTAAAAATTTTCATTTATTTTTTATAAGTTTTTAAAGCCAACGCTCAACTGCTGTAGATACCTATATGCTTTCAATTCTAATATAAGTTTAAATTTTAAATATCCGTTTCGTTTTTTCTTTAAAGTATTTCTCGGCCGTGGTATCTAAATACTTGAAGTATAATCGTGTGTATAGTCATATACCCCACCCACACCTACTTATACCATACGATTTTTTATGTGACGAAGCCTTATCAGGCAACACGGGGAAGTCGTGGCCGCGCAGAGTCAGCGCGGCAGCTGATATCCTAACCAGAGCTGGTCTCGTATCTCGAGAATGAAACGCCGCGGTTATGTTTTATTTTTCATTCTTCATTACCTTCAATTTTTTTTTTTTTTTTTTATTTCATCAAATTCTTTATTTTTCCAAGACCGCATAATATATTTAATAAAAAAAAACTTCGAATATATTAATAGTTGCAGCATTCAGAATATGTGTAAATAAAAATTGAGCTTATATATATATTTTACAAAGCCCCAGGGTATATATGTATTCTTTATATACTTACAACGTTTATATTTATAATAATAATTCGCGTGATGGAAAATAATTAGCGAACGCGATAGCGTTCAATTGAAAGGCATGCCAAACGTCCTCGACCTTTACTCGATCCCTGCATCACCGCGGCACATATACATATATATACTAATACATATACGTATGTAGATATATCTATGTACTATACGTATATACATATATATATTAGTGCAGCGCAACAGCTCGTGCAAATTTTTTTACCGCTTGCACAGCTAGCATAGCAGCAGCAGGAGCAGCAGCTGTGGTAACGGTTGAAGATTCTTTATACTTATATAGGCATACCAACTCACGTACAGGGTGTCCAATTCGAAAGGATCGCGGATTAGATTATTCGGAAAATTTTAACGGATGCTATTGAAATTTTTTTTGGATAAAATTTATGTAAATTCGATTAATTGTATTAGATTCACATTTTACCCGTAACAGAGTTTGAAGAAAGGCGAAAAAAAAAAAAAATGACAGCGCAGTTTAACGGATCTTCCAAGGACATGATGAGCCACGACTCTGCACTGTGCTTTGGCACTTTCCAAACACGAAAATTCGAACACATCTATATTATTATAATTATAATTATTACGTATATCGATGAGTTCTTACACCTGACCGTATAATCCGAGACACCATAACAATGACCCGCACGGTCCGATAACTTCTGACCGACTGACAGAAATTTTGAGAATATGGCTAACGATAATCGTACCAATATAGGTACTGTTTACACAGGAACATACCTAATAGAGAGAAACGAAGGAGATAATAACACCGAAACAATATAAACGATGTATAATACATTGTATCGGTATACATATTATATAATACAGGAAATACCTAAGTATATGAAATTTGCAGATAATTATTTCACCTGAACGAATTCTCATATACGATTGTGTAATTATAATATAAGTGGCATACGGAACTTTTGTTTAAAATAATTTTCAATAATTATTTAACTGCAAAAAATATTTCATATATTATAGAACGCTTCTTTTCGGAGTTAATGCGACACCCTGTATACGCACATGTGTGTGTGTTATATATTATATATTATAGTAAAAGTGCAAATTGCAATTGCGATCGGCGCGCGGCCGGGCTAAATATGTTCTCATTACATAGGTTTGGTATACTGTATATATGTACAAGTCGAGTATATGACGTCGTAAATTTTTTCCTTTTATGTATGTATTATATGTATATACAGGTCCTGAAATGAGGAACTTCCTAATTTCAAGTACTATACATATGTGAAATATGAAACTGGACTCTTTTTTTTTTTCTCTTCTTTGTGCCGTATAAATAATTCTGAACAAAAATATATTAAAGATGCAGCATAGGTTGCATGATATAACGATAGCCCATAATTGACGCGTATTACTACAAGTAACTTACCCTGAAAATCAAGTACATATATCTGCAGCAGAAGATCCTATAATATATTGCATCGAGAATTCTGCTGAAAAAAAAAGAAAATAATTAAACAGCTGTATAATCTGCAATACGAGATAATTAAAAAGAAGGAAAAAAAAAAATAAACTCCATATTCTACGACGTTATATAGGTACGTGTATTATATGCCACATGAACATATAATCGCGATTGTCTATAGATAATATAATTTCATATCGCATATAAGATTGAAAAATGAGCAAAAATTTTCTTCAACTCTCGCTGCCGCGGGCCCTCGCGTCCCGCATATTTTATACATGTGGCAGTATAGACTATATACATATAATATAATACACGTATACGTACACACATTTATATATATAACATCATACATAGGACATATATACATATGTATAAAACATGTATAAAATGGCGGCAAACTAATTCGGGGAAACATGACTCAGCGACGAAGTTTATGATTCTAGTTATCCGCAGACCGAACCGCGAGCGCACGAGTGACCGGTATAACGTTTATGCTACTCGTTTCCACAAACTGACTGAGGGACGGGGGCGAAAGGGGGGAGGGGTAGGGGGTAGGGGGTAGGGGGAAGCTGCAGAGATAAAGACCAGCTATATACGGCCTTAATTAATTTCCCGGTGCACAGCGTTGTAAATATGTATATATATGAATACAAATACATACATAGCATTTTATCTCCACTACAGCGACGACAGGCGTTATGTATAGCATATGTATATACCTATATATACGGGACATGTCCCTATATCCCGGCCTTAAATTTCGCGATTATTATAATTATTATTATATGTCCTTATAATTTCTAAAATAATATCACATACGTGGTGTAAAAATCAGAAGTGAATTAATTATACATCGCATGAAATTCAGTGACATGTGAATTCGACCCGAATTTTTCCATACTCGCAGTGATTAGATGAAAAAAAAAAAAAAAAAAATGTAAACAGGAAGATATAAAAATATACCGAAAACATTGTATCGATACATATAGGTAATGTTACATTATAACGCGCTGCATTTTGTACCTATATATAATATTTTCCATATATATTTCACAATCCGACATTTTTTGCCGCTGAATTTGTATATACCTATA
Organism: Athalia cordata; assembly: GCA_963932425.1. Taxonomy (NCBI): domain Eukaryota; kingdom Metazoa; phylum Arthropoda; class Insecta; order Hymenoptera; family Athaliidae; genus Athalia; species Athalia cordata. The sequence goes on along the minus strand of OZ010626.1, from coordinate 26,767,301 downwards.
TGTAGGTAATATGTATTTTCAGCTACATGTTATAGGAATATAAATTATAACATATATGCAAGTTTGTTAGGTACATATTATATATATTTAAGTAATGGTATACATATGTGATCGCGTGATTGTAATAACTATATATAGTTTTCTGCGAGGAGGGATATTATTATATTGCGCGATCGTTGGGAACTCGAGCGCGCGCGGCGCGGTGCGGCGGACATTTTGAATTGGGGCCTCGATCCGCCTCGCGGCTAAATAGCTACGAAGACCTCCTGATCATCGTTATACGATCATTTACGATCCAACTGCAGATATCTGTACGTAAAACTCGTACAACTATACATATATATATGTATACATGTGCATATGTATACGTTCGAAACGTACATGTGTACACATATTTACACCGCATATGAGTAAAGAGATTTAACGTTATTTGACAGCTCGTGCATCAGGTTTTGGATCGCGGAAAGAAGAAAGACCGTAATAACATGTATATAAAAAGGGGCGAAAAAAAAAATTTTCAAAAATGTAAAAAAGGAACTATAAACCACGGGACGAGACCGGCTCGCGTTTTTTACCCGGGTGAACTTCACGGGCCGGCGTCGCCAAAAAAAATTAGAAAAGAAAAAATGCCACTTGGTTCGATGACGTCACTTTCGCCTCGATCGGAGCTGGCGACTGGAGCGTCGTTGCGTTTCGCGGTTACGAATACTATACGCGAAGGCGCGAGCGCGGGAGCGAGAAACATTGAAAAAAAAAAAAATGGACGATGAGAATATCACATTTGCATTTATGTATATGGTATGTACGTATACCTATATATATTTCATGTGTGGGATGAATTCGATGTGTATAGAGAAACTTGAACGGAACCGAACGAGGATAAAAAAGAAGAAAAATTCTAAAAAATATTCGCACCCAGTATATAATGGCATATGACATATATTATAATATTATACGATTATAGTTACGGCGATTGTAATTCATCTGTGTTTTATTACTATGATTTTTATGCGACATCTATTTACACTATTGGGTATAGATATATGTTATATATATGCTCGTATACTATGAGTGGTGTTCCTATATATAAACGCGTGATAATATGCACTTCGTCATCCATTACATGAGCACATATTTACTGTTATAGGTTATGTTGCATATATCAATTTCTTTGTCACAATAAACAGTTTTCTTTTTTTTTCTTTCTAATATATTACACGAATCGCGAATAGTTTTATGTACTCATTATATATCTATACATATTTATACATATACCTAAACGGTTTTAATTGTGTACAAAGCACTTCACATGTGTTCCGCGTATATATAGGTATAATATACATTATTATATATACTGCAGCCTCCGGCAATGATAAGAGATTTTCAGGGGCATACATCAATTGCTGTACATAATTAATATGTATACATATATACAATATATATATGAGTTCATTTTGTGTGAGTCATATATATAGATAGTATATACCTATATCCTATAATAGGTATATATATACGTTCGAAGTTCGCGTTCGGTTCCACGATGACGACAGGGAGATCTGCAGGGCGGGAGTAAAGGAAAAGCAAAAAAAAAAAATCTTTTTTTTTCCAAAGAAACAGAAAAAGAAAAAAAAAAACGCGACAGTGCAGGGTATATATATATATATACTTAAAGGCAAAAGCACGGGGAGAATCGCGAAAAATTCCTCAACGTATTATAGCGTCGACGCAGCAGTATAATGTATATGTATATATATATGTATATATGTATACAGTGGACGAGTAGGTTCTTCTCTTTTCTTCTCTCTCTCCACTATATACCCGCGGGTGTGGGAGTTCTTCCTTGAGGCTGATACCTACTTTGGATTGCGATCACGTAACCCCGCGTGGTGTACGAGAATGTATAACTATATGCATGTACACACATATATGTCAAAATATGTATATACATACATACACATGTACACACGATGCCCAAGACTTTTGCGAGGGCCGCCCGCTCCGATCGCGAGCTCTTTATATACATACATAGTATATATCTATATGTACAGGATGACGTGACGGCGACGTCGCTTTGCAACCTTAGAGATAGGAATATATAGAAGCTTTGTATTATAGCTAGGAAAATTCTCAACGAAAAGTAGTTTTTTTATTCATTTTCTTTTAATTAAATTTTTTTTTTTTTTTTCTAATCAAGGGTAGAATTTTTTCAAATATAACAAACCCATATCGTAGGATATCTGCGCGAGAAGATACAAAAATTATTATAAAATAAAATGAAAGGGAAAGAAAAAAATTTTCGAAAAATTCTCAGAAACATTTTTTGAGTCCTTATTTGTTATTCATAGATTATAAGTATAGGTATACATGCGTTTAATGGAAGGTGTGAATTTTTTGTTCATATATACTCGTATATACCTACTTGTAGTTTAAAAGAATTATTAATGACTCTAAAACTTTTTCTATTTTTTTTTTATTTTCGTTTTATTGAACTTTTTTACTTGCAATTAGCGTGAGTCGCTCGTTCGGGTTAAAAAGATCGATGACGGTATACATATATATGTATATGGATGAGAGACGCGAGTAATTCTCCTTTCTTTTGACTGTTGCATCTATACAGGATATATTATATACATCGTGTGAGATTCGCGAATGGTCAGGTAATTTTCCGCTTTGACTTGGGCAGCAGCAGCGGCAGCAGCGGGAGCAGGAGCTCCAAAAAAAAATTATGAAACGCGAGGATTTCAGTATTATACCGTATAGAAGCTATATCTACTACGGCGAGGGCAAAATTTTTTTTTTTTTGTTTCAAAAATGCGGTGGAAAAAATGACATACGGTATATAATCTGCACTGCAGCACTTTTATGTATTTGAAGAAAAAAGAAAATGAAAGAAAACGTCCTTGTCTAAAAAAAATTTCACACTTCAAATAATATACCTGTATAGTTATTTATCTACAGGTGTAAAAAAAATTCTGAATCGAAAAGCAATAATATATCCTTATACATTATAGAAATTGAAAAAATTTTCCGACCATATACCTACATGTACCTGTAGCAATGATGTCTACTTTTTTTTACATATATACCATAATGTAGTACGTGTTGTATAGATATCCTCACATACATGCTGTATCAAATCGTCTGTAATAATCCGGTTTTGTGACTAAAAATTTCTGCGTCGTTGATGACGACGTATACCGAGAACGAAGGAGGTTACTATATAATGAAAGAGAAGGGGGCGAAAGGGGGGCGGGGGAAGGGTGAGCGAATGGGAAGGGTGGGGGCGGGGGGAGAGCATCGAGGACCTTTTGATTGCCGAAAAGGAGCAGCAGCTCTCCTAGATTCGACCTCGGTTTCTCTCCCCCTCCCCCTCCGCCGCCCTTCCGCCAACCCCTCGACCAACTTTCGCCCTCACTCGGCCCAGATATTCAAGATGGCGTCGCGTTACCGTGATACGCGGGGGTGCGTAAGCCACGCCCTGGCCGGGTGCCGCGCTCAACTGTTTGGTTATTTGTGCCCAGGTCTCACGAACGTGGGGGTGAAGCTTTCAGCTCGTCCCATCCCGTTCCATTTCGTTCCGTTCCGTTCCGTTCCGTACGCGATTCACGACCCCCGTCTATATACGATCCGCGTCTATAGGTATATAACCTATGTTATACGGCAAACTATACCGACGAACGAATAACCGCGAGGCAAGGATGCGCCAAGGACATGACCAAATCGCGTGTATAAACCTTATACCAGTACCTTATGGCCGTTGCAGATTCTCAAAGGACTCGATTTTATACATGTATAATACGTAATATACTAGAAAACTAATAACTTAATTACAGTGCTGCACATTTTATGTATATATAATTATATATATCTGAGTAGATACATGTATGTATATGCTTGGACCGGAAGTCGTTTTATATAATTAGCTGATATTACGATACACCGTATCTATATAGGTTAAGTTATAAAATCCAAAACGTTGGATTAAAAAAATGCAAACGTAGATGCAACGTGAAATATCGTCTTCGTGATAAATGTACACCCCGTATATGAACGTATATCATAGAATATAATACGTATAACTATATATATTTATACCTATATAGGTACTTACGGAGAACCGAATATAATATAACAGAAGCGTCGCGGCGTCGCGTCGTCGTCGTTTCGCCGTATATACGTTATACCTATACGTATAGGGCGTAAAAGTAGGGCGAACTGAAGGGCCGTGGCAGAAGTAGGACGAATTATAGGGCGCGTTCGCGGCCTAGTAGCCTTAATTGACTCGCCCGTAATAAAATGGCGCCCGTTTAAATCGCGTGTGGACAAATACGCGCGCTTATTAGGTATCTCCCGCAATTATTATAAGCAGCTCAATCACCCTTATTTCGTCTATAATAAATAAATACGCCCGCGTGCATTTATATCCTTCTCTGTATATAAGTCATATAGTTTGATCGATATAATTTTTATATACCTACATACATTATAGCTAAAGGAAAAAATAAATATATTGTAGAAACCATGATATGCATGCGCTTATATAAAACGCGGCTCGACAAACCGCCTTATACTATAATATGTGCAGTATCATCCTTTTCCATATTTGGATAAAAACCATAACCTCGGATATGCACGGCGATGTATGCCGTTGCAACGTATGCACATATGTAGTATTAAGGTACCTTTTCAAGTCGTTGAATATAACGCGCTGCGCGGCGTGGTTATACGGACCGTTGGATGCAGACCGGGTGCGGTGTATAAAAATAAGAAAACGACGTATTCATCTGAACAGCAATGCAGGAAAGGAACCGCATCGGAAGATACATAGTATATAGACACATACACATGCGCATATACATATAGTATGCGTGTATATATGTATTGTAAAAATTGCTGATGGAACGACCCGACCGCGTCGGCTTTTGCTGCAGAGGAGAATGTTATATATATATATAGGGGGGAGGGGGGAACGACGCCTCCGCCGCGTAGTCGTCACAAGGTTAACTGCTGCTGCTGCTGCCGCTGCTGGTGGTGGACCAAAATTATACACAGTGTCAGATCGACACCGGATGAATGCGTGTACATATATATAACATACAAAACTCATATACAAACCCCACGAGCGATATGATATCTGAAACTCGACGCTTCATAGTATATTGCGGCCCGTTAGAGTTTTGCGAGGAAAATACCTTTGATACATATACAGATACATACCTATAGGTATCTCGATTTTTTCTAACGGGTTGATGGATGAAATTGGCCCACTGCCGAAGCGAACTTTGAAAAGTTATCTTTAGGTCCCTCGTATCGTCCGAGGAGTTCTTAACGATCTTCATTTATCGTTAGCGTCAGTACATATATATAAACCTATACATATATACAGATCAAAAAAAAATACACACGTATAATGTACCATGTGTCCAAGCGTTTACACTACAGTGTGTCTAATTGCCTGCCGCTAGGCGCTCGGCATACCAGTCACGGCGAGCCAGCGAAGGGAGCACGCTCTGCTTTACCGACCGAGCGCCTAGCGGCAAGCAACCGGACATACTGTAGTGTAAACGCTGGGACACATGGTATACCTGCAAATATATCTAATACTTTAGGGTGAAGCGACAATCTCCGTAAGATCTTCTCGCAGCATCTATATACTTTTACATATGGAAAAAATAAAAAAATTACAAATTATTATTACACAATATTTGGCGAATGTGCAGTTTTGAATGCGGTATGTAAAGATAGCCGGATAATATATATATATGCGTTTAAAAAACGGTGCTTGAAAATGCGAGGGAGGAGGAGCGTTAAAAGGGTTAAGGAGGGGTGGGGAAAAGGGGAGGGACAGGGGGAGGGAGGGAGGGAAGAGATTTTCGAGAAGTTCCTCAGCGTCGGTATAGGATAGAAGGGAAAGAAGGAAGAGAAGAAACATAGAGTATAATATAAAAAAAGAGAATGAGAAAAGAGAGTGGGTTTCGCCGTTGCAACCAGCGGCAGTAGAATTATACCTACTGTGCCTATATAACTATATGTATACCACCGGTTTACCTTGATCCTTTGAATATTATAACCGCACCGCAGTCGTTTTGTTCTTACGTAAGCGATCACCGCGCAGAGAGGAACTGCAGATATACAGCGCAAGAACAACTATTATAAAGCGCGAGAGAGTCGAGTTTATGTCATGTATTATAGTTTAGCGCATAGTACGTACGAGTTGGACCGGCAATGAAAGACTATAGGTACCGCCGATAAACTGCTGAATTATCTGGATAGGCAATACCAGCTAGACGATCGGTAGTACCAGGCTGGAGGGAAAGAGGGGGAGAATTTCGAGCGCTGCTGCCGCGCGGGATGAGCAAAAATGTGCGCGATAGTAGTGGAGCTGTGTATAGGCGAAAGAGGCCCCTGCAGCCGCAGACTCTCTTCTAGGAAGAGAAGAGGAGCCCGAAAGAGCTGGGCAGCAGGTTTGAGTCGGGGCATGGGAACAGCGGAAGGTTGAAGAAAAGAAACTTCTAGACCCCTGCGCGTTAAATTCACGAGTCTACGTTCTCTATATATGTATACCTATATATGCCTACGCTCGTCGTACAAAGCTCTTTCATATGGAATCCGCAACGACATTTCGCGCTAACTGCAGCATATAGGTATATATATACACACCTATACATGTATGTGAAGAAACGAGAACTTTACGAAGCGCGAGAAATCCACAGGCGGAAGATAAGGGGAAGAACTTGAAGGAGAATGGAACCGCGAAACGTGACAAGGAAAAACATATAATATATTAAAAAAAAAAAAAAAAACGAACATACGTAACCGCCGTATACCGCGGTGATGACGTCATATATAATATGCAAAATATAAATTAATTCATACTACGGATAACATTTTCTAGCCCTCGTATTAATTATATGCTGCAGTTTCGGATTATATATATATATAATCCGAAACAAATAAATATATATATTTCCTGTATTAGCTGGTACCTGCAACTACTAACGATGACAAATTGAAAAAATATACTACCTATATATAATATACAGACTAAAAAATACATACATATATGTTTGCCTAATACTGTAAAATTGTATGTGGGTATATAAAATAAATTCGAGTCAAATTTCTCGCGTCTTCTCGAATAACCACGACAACGCATATATACATATAGCCATATAGAGGTAAATTAGTATATATGGGGTATTCCACGCGAAACCGACGGGCCCGTGAACTTTGACCTCTTCGATTTGACTCATTATTTTTTCCTACGTAACACGACCAAAAAAACTTACACGTATCTCGTACTTTTCCGATTCTACTCTTGATTTTGAGAATACAGAATTTTGAAATTTTCACTTTTTCGTTTGCAGCAATATTTCACCAACCGTTAGCTCGAAAATTATCGGTCCTATATCGTCAGAAAGTATGGAACAAAATTTATTGATAATTGAATGGCCTTTTTAAGGGTTATTTTTTCGACATTTTTCAGTCATCCCGAACCCGTTTTTTATGCGGATAAACATCAAAAATCCGTTTGAAGATCAGCCGCCGAAACTTGGCCAAAAGAAATGTCGAGTAACCAAGAGAAAGGGTAATGGAAAAACAATGACCATGTTTTAAAAACTTTGAATTTTTTTTCACATTTCGACGCGGAGAATAAATATCATATATGAATACCGGCTAATTCATTTGGAAAGACGGTGAGATATTTTTTTCAACACGTGCATGAATCCGCCCTCCTTCTCGCATGTAAAGTAGATGGGAAATTGCTCATTTCTCGCGTGGACTTCATTACCTCCATGGGGAGATAATATTGCCTTCCTAGGGCAAAAATGGATTTTCCCTTCCTTCCCTATCTATCTTTTGAGTAATGAAGTGCAAAAAAGATTTTACCTGGAAAAGGATATTACCTCCCTAGGAAGGGAAAATCCTTTTCCGCACTGGTGAGGGAAGTAAAACTTTACTTTCTACACTAGTGACGAAAGTAAAGTAAAGCATTTTTTCACTTTCTACACTAGTGACGAAAGTGAAAAAATGCACTTTTTCACTTTCCACACTAGTGACAAAAGTAAAATTTTACTTTCCACACTAGTGACGAAAGTGAAACTTTACTTTCCACACTAGTGACGAAAGTGAAAAAATGCACTTTTTCACTTTCCACACTAGTGACGAAAGTGAAATTTTACTTTCCACACTAGTGACGAAAGTGAAATTTTACTTTCCACACTAGTGACGAAAGTGAAAAAATGCTTTACTTTACTTTCGTCACTAGTGTGGAAAGTAAAGTTTTACTTTCGTCACTAGTGTGGTAAGCCGAAAAATGCTTTACTTTACTTTCGTGACTAGTGTGAAAAAGTATCTTTCCTCACTAATGAGGAAAAGAATTTTCCTTTCCTAGGGAGGTAATATCCTTTTCCAGGTAAAATCTTTTTCCGCACTTCATTACCAAAAAGATAGATAGGGAAGGAAGGGAAAATCCATTTTTGCTTTAGGAAGGCAATATTATCTCCCCATAGAGGTAATGAAGTCCACGCGAGAAATGAGCAATTTCCCATCTACTTTACATGCGAGAAAGAGGGCGGATTTCATGCACGTGTTGAAAAAAATATCTCACCGTCTTTCCAAATGAATTAGCCGGTATTCATATATGATATTTATTCTCCGCGTCGAAATGTGAAAAAAAATTCAAAGTCCTTAAAACATGGTCATTGTTTTTCCATTACCCTTTCCCTTGGTTACTCGACATTTCTTTTGGCCAAGTTTCCGCATATCCTGATCTTCAAATGACTGTAACTTCTGAACTAATGGTCAAACCATCTTCGTTTTGGTCTCAAAATTTTCGTCTGTTCTCAAGGTATTTTTGTAATTTTTTTTCAAATTAATCGAGAGCGGTCTTTTTGTGGAAACACGGATTTTTGATGTTTATTCGCATAAAAAACGGGTTCGGGATGACTGAAAAATTTCGAAAAAATAACCCTCAAAAAGGCCATTCAATTATTAATAAATTTTGTTCCATGTTTTCTGACGATAGGACCGATAATTTTCGAGCTAACGGTTGGTGAAATATTACTGAAAAAGAAAAAGGGAAAATTTCAAAATTCTGTATTCTTGAAACCAAGAGTAGAATCGAAAGAGTACGAGATACGTGTAAGTTTTTTTTGGTCGTGTTACGTAGGAAAAAATAATGAGGACTAATCGAAGAGGTCAAAGTTCACGGGCTTGTCGGTTTCGCGTGGAATACCCCATATATAAGAAACCTATATCGCCTATATGCGGCTCTATAGTACCTATAATACGTCTTGCCAAAGAATAAAGGCGACAATGTTACATCTGCAGGTGCGATACGCCGCCTTCTATTATGTACCGCATGACTGAACTCCGCGGTCTTTATATATACCTGGATATGTATATACCCATATTCCATATATACCGCGTTAATACGTGCAGATGAACGACTTTCTTGCGCACGTCAAAAAGGATTAATAAATCGTAAAAATCCAAAAGAAAGAATTTCAAGTACAGTAAAAATAAGACCAGTCGAGTTACGAACGAAATATTTCGTATATCGAGAATTTAAAAAAAAATTAAAAAAATTAGCTCTGTGAACCAGATAAAGACGTACCTACCCCTTACCCTTCCTACACCCCTTCTCAACGGCGGAATTTTTTTTTTTTTCATTTTCAAATATAAGCATATATATAGGTATATTAAATCTATAAGAGACGACGTGACGTGACGTGACGCGACGTCCATTAGAGAAATTGCATTTCAACAAATTACTCTGCACATGCACGATATGCGCATCATATGGTTATACGACACTGTATATATGTATACATATATACAAATATGTGCATATCTTACATTATGTCCGAACGAATACAAAGTGCAAAAACAATAGGTATATAACGTATATGTATACATATGTATATGTGCATTGTATATATATAGACGATGGGGTGTGTCGACGTTGCATGTAATTTCTACTTTTCTAATATGTTATAGAAATAATTGTAATGAAAAAGAAAAGAAAAAAAAAAAAAAAAAAAAACTTGAAAACCTCCGCGTTCTTGGATCGATCCGTTGCAAGCCTCGTATTTTAATCCCGCTATGGTGTTGTACATGGGCTACGTATTACATACATTTATACATATATACTTATGTATGGGAGATATATAATATAGAATGCGCGGCGATTTACCGTACACACAGAGTGATATAATATATGATTGGACGAAGTATAGCGCCCCAAGCGAATAACGAGTTCCGGTCGACGGCCGTTCGCGGACCGGAACTTGTTAATTGGAGAATTTTGTTCTGCGCTATAATACATACCTTATAACATTATATCTACCGCCCTTGCAACCGTTCACCGCCTATTATACAATATCGTAATCAATAACTGCTTTATTTCTCTCACAATCGGCAAAAAGCTTCGATTATATATAGGTATATATAATAATCCAAAGGAAAATTATCTCGACGTAAATATAATGGGGTTCCGTTTTTGTCAAACTCGGCCCAGGGGGCAGCATCATAGTACGTTCTATGTCGCGAAAATATTCAAAGTCAATGATAGTGGCTGTTATGTGCTGATAGAAAATGGATAAAGAAAATAAATATTTTACCTGGACTAATGAACAGCTAAAACAAGAATTAAAAAGGCGTGGGCTGCGTACCACAGGTAAAAAAAAAATTTACAAGAACGGTAAGTATTTCACAGTAATTATAATTTATTTAATTCATTAAAAAAATAACTACTAACTATGCAGGTTAATATTTGCCGATGAAAATAAAGGATTTTTTCAATTACAGCAATTTTTCTTAAATTTTTTCTTAAACTTTTTCATAATTTAACTGAGATATTTGAAAATTTGCGCTTTAAAAAACTTGCTAGTGTGCTGCTCTCAAGCGCCCGAGTTTTGCAAAACGGAACCCCATTATAAGAGCATGTAAAGAAAAAGAAAAAAGAAGAAAAATATAAAAACAATTGAATGTATAATAATTAATCCGAGGGATTATTAGGCATATGTATATAATTTTGCATCGTGTTTCATATGATTATATATGTATATGACTATAACTTATCTGTTCGTTTTTTTTTTTTTCGTTTTCTATGTCCTTGTCGTTGAATATCTTGCACTATGCCATAGTAGTTTATTTACACACCATTATATATTATAATACCCGCGTATGTACCGATTTTGCAATCAGATCCACCGGTGATAATGCGCTACTATATAGTAGTTTTCAAGGATAGTTACGTTATACACGGTGATTACAATTACCGTATACCTACCTACTATTGCTAGATCCGAAGTATAATTGACGAATGCGATTTCATCTGCTACAGCGGTCGGGAAATCCGGAGCTGCATTTGATCGTCGGGCGTATATTATAATGATCATCGGCACTGACAATGCGAATTAAAATTCACCCAAGTTCCTCTGTCCCCCTGATTACCCATTTTCAAATGATTATCTGGTACCTAACCTCGATTTCGATTTCGCGGGGGTGAAAAATCGAAACTTTTTTTTGCGGAGTCCATATAGCTGTAATAATTAAATACTGCAGTATTTAGATAAAAAGGTCTTTATATATTCTTCTATATAATGTATAGTTTAAAATAAAAAAAATATAATTATAATAATAACGAAATAATATTCTAGAATTTGTCGAGCTGTTTAATTTTCAGTCACGTTTTCAAAACCAACATAGTTTTTCTTTCTCCTTTTTTTTTTTTCGTCTTTATTTTATTTTCTTCGAGTCACTGTACCTATATAATGACGTCAGCATATAACGCGCAATTGTTTTTAAAAATTCGAGCTGGCTTGTACATGAGGTATACTACAAGTAGGTATACATTTTTAGACTAATTATGCGAGGCAATATTGATACCAATTTCTATAATAAATCGCGCGTCCCAAAAATGCGGTTGTAAATTGATATAATTGTCTGCAGTAATTCAAATTCCGCTAATTTTTATGCTTCCTAAAATATATTTCATCGATATAAAAATTTTTTTGTAACTCACATGATAATCAGCCGCTGTATATAAGCTATATAAACTGCAGACGACAAAATCAGCGCTGTTATAATATATGTTATTTCATACTAATAATCAATTATAAGGTGCGTTAATGATTGGTAATCGATATATAATAAGTTTTCTATAATCTTATTTCGTATAAAATAATTGTATAATATGTACACATATCGATCTCGCGTGTTTGAGATAAACCGCTTATAGCTATACGTATAAATGTACATATTTATTTGTATAATATAATTTTTTACGTGTTCTTTTTCTTCGTCTTTCTTTTTTATCTGTTACGCGCGTACCGATAGTTAGATTATGTTATATAGGTACTTACGTACTTACGCACGCATATATGCACGCAGCATAGAGTAACATAACGTACGGTGTTACGCAACGAAACGTGTATATCGTACGTATGGTAGTTCGGCATTAACTCGCGCTCCAGCCTTGAGCTGCCAAGCCAGCCACGCTTTATTATATTCACGTTCAAATACTTCGATCGCAGAGTGCTCGTTTATACGGAATATAAATCTCATATACGACGTCTATGTATGTATGATTTGCTTTCCTCTACTCCTCTTATACTCCTCAGCTGAGCTTCTCTCTCTCGCGTATAATATAAGGTATATTTAACCTGTATATAGTCGCGATCAAAGGATTGATTGTTGTTACCAAAATTTTCGGAGATTAAAGGCGGCTCAGCTGCTCTTTATACAAACGTATATTATGAAAATATCTAAGTGTAATAACTTATTATATATATTATCGCTAAAATAATTTTCATATAATAAATATATTTTAGTATATAATATCCTATATATACATACCTAAGCGCCTGCAGATGAGATCGCGGAAAAATGTCCAAAAAAGATTTTGAAGCAACGTACGACGTTATACATGATATATAAAATATATCGCGGCCTTCGCGAGTGAAGCTGCAGTATAATATAATATAATAACTATACATATATATATATATATATGTATACATACTATGTGTAAAGTTATAAACTTCATACCGCATGTGTTTCACACAAGGTCTATACACATAATATATTGCAATACCGCGACATTTTTTTTAATTTTTTTTTTTTCCGAATATTACCGGGTTTTTCAAAACCGCAGAAACAAAAATTTTTTGGAGAAAATCTTTCCTTTATAATGAAATCATCGCTACTAAGAAGCTTTAAATGGGTATATACAGAATTCTTTCATTCGGTTGCTATTTCCTTGCAGGTATATTTCTTATCTTTCTTCTTTTTTGTTTTTCTTCAATTTTTTTCTCTACGTATAATACAAGTGGAACGCGTGCGTTGAAGAAAGTTTTTTAATTTAGTTAGACCGAAAGATTGCCTGTGGCGGGGTTGCGGGGGTTTTGTACGTACCGCAAAACTTTTCCGGCAAGACAATTACCTAGCGATATGCCATTGTAATATATGAATTCGGTTGACACTGCAGATGCGCAACGAAAACTTAAATTGTATAAGAAAAATTACTGCAGCTGAGATCCAAAAAAAATTTCAAATTATTATTATCATACCATCCCAAAATGAAAAAATGAAATCATACCTACTCGAATTGATTGAAAAAAAAGAAATCATAAACAATAAACGAAACGTCAAATTATTAGTTGGTCGAAATTTCCCCCCCTCTCTCCTCCCACACCAGATATCTGCTGCTAATTAAATTAATAGAAAGTGGCGCCTCCGCGACGCTTCGCGGCGTCGTTCTGGAGCTGATATGGCGCCGGGGCGCCTGTATGTACCCTACTTAACCTCCTTAACGCGGGGAGTGCAAAACCACGATTAAGACGGCGGAACGAGCAAACGAAGGAAAGGAGAGAGGAATATTATATTTAGGCTGGGGGTGGGGGAGAAGGGTGGGGGGGGGGGAATAAGGATCGTTGTAATAATAACGACGGGAAATAACGATCGGTATATATATATATACTCGTTATAATATTATTATTCCGTAAGGAAACATAAATTAGTCAGCCATAATTTGCACTCACATCGCGCATACGTGATTACTGTGCACGGGGCTAATTATTGTAATTCGGTTTTGGAAAAAAAATATTTTCAAACGGCGTTATGTATATATGGTATAACTAGATCTTTTCGTTTATATACCTGCCTTTATTATATTATAGAAAAAATGTCACCCCCGAATTTCGAAAATCGTTTATATTATCGACTCAACTGCAATTTGATTTTTTGGAATTAGGTATTATCTATTTTTCCAAATATGAGCCGCCATTTTGTCACTAGAAATGTATAGTTATATCTGTAACTCAGCAGAATATATGGAGTTGGGAAAAAAAAATTCAAGATACTTCTATTATAGAGTCGCGGTAGGATTTTAGAGAAGAGAAAAATAAAAGTAAATTCTATACTCTGCATGCAGATAAAAATTGTCGAAAAATCGTTCGCGATCGCGGGTATTATTTCTAACTATAATAAGCTGCTGGTGCAGCATCGTCGTTGAGGTATTGCATATATGATATATACCTATATATATGTAAACGGGCCGCCGGTGCATCTTGTTGATAACTTATCTCCACATACATGCAGAGACTCGCGTTATGTTATAACTATAATGAATAGGATATATAAATCGCATATGCAAAGCTTACAAAAAAAAAATAATAATAATAAGATAAGAGAACAATGTTGCGTTACGATAAACCTATAAATATATATAGTGCAAATGCTCGTTTATTCTGCTACGATCGTATAGGTATTAATATAATACTACCCTAGATAATATACTCTATAGAGAAGACATCGCAGTTAATCGTTCACTTCTTCAATTATATCAGCTTGCGATGCCTTATGAGCAATTTCTTCGCCAGGATCATGGTGCATGAGGTAGTATACATACGGTCGACCGTTCTCCAGTCGTAATCAGTTCTTGGAGGTCGCGTTGCGCGTTCGTTGGTTGTAGTTGGTTACATATATGTATATGCTAGGGTCGAATATCGTTACGTAAGACCTTTTGTCGTACCCACTTGGTTCCATATATATATAATAATAGTTAACTCGGTTTTCTACAATCTAACCTTATAATACGTGGATCAATGTAAACTCAGGAAGATTACACGATAACTTTATATACGGCGGTAGGTTATATACACCGCAATGTCCGCCTGTTTGGACATTCTTGAATAAAATGAGCATATATACGAAAGTCGGAATTACAATTCTTCTAAGAAAAGAA
This sequence comes from Athalia cordata, assembly GCA_963932425.1. NCBI lineage: Eukaryota > Metazoa > Arthropoda > Insecta > Hymenoptera > Athaliidae > Athalia > Athalia cordata. Next base: position 26,752,048 of record OZ010626.1, on the reverse strand, counting down.
AAACATTATATCCGATACGATAACGAATAGTGCAGAGATAAATAAACTCGGGTCTAATAACCCTGTTAGATATAGGGTTATAGGTTGGTTCCCATGGGAACGAGAAAATTCACGAACCGCACAGTAAGCGCGCGAGTGAGGAAATTTGCCCAAATTTTTTTTTTTGGTGTTTACAGGGGTACGATCGGAGTTTACGTGACTAATGGGGACATTCGCGTTCCCCTCCGCGGTGACCTTCGTGCCTTCGATCGATTTTTGAATTTCAAAATTCGAATGAGTTCATCGAACGTCGAGGCGCTTGTACATTGTTGTCGTTCTTCTTATATTATACGAACTATACTCGTGAACAACGCGAACCCGGATGATGGTAACGGTTATTTTTCGGGGCCGGTCGAGGCTCGCCCTCCTCCCTGGGGAGGGACGAAGGAAGTCCCATATAAACTGCCAAAAAAGGGAACGCCTCTCTTCACTCTTCCAACTCTTGCATATGTACGGGAAACACATAAGCGTGTTTACATATATGTATATCTACCTGCCTACTTTCAACAACTGACTATTATTTCCAACGTTGGACATTTCGTGCATCTATAAGCTATATTATACTATATGTTCGTAAAAGTAGGCGAAACGTGAGCGGCCGAAAGTCGTCTTTTTTTTTCTATCCCCTTACCATACGCTATCGTATCCCAGTCCACGCAAAGGAGATAAAAAAAAAAAATTTGTTACGCGAAGCTATTTTTTTCCCCTGAAAAATTTCACGTCCGATATAAAAATAAAGAAAATCAGTTTTCAAAAAATGATACGATATATAATATTATTGCAATGTGTAACGAAAATAAATTTTATACTTTCCTACGATATTTATACTTTATTATGAATAATCAGCTGGGTCTTGCCGCCTTCATGTGGTAAATATTAACGTATGTGCGATACACAGATGACGTCACTTTTTTTTTTTGAGTCACTTCCGGTAGTGCAGAGAACGCGTTCTCTTATTATGGATCGAAGAAGAGACTTATATACTGTTACATACATAGTGAAATAAATAGGATAGATGCGTGTATATAAAAATATGTGCTACAAAATTGGCTATATATTAGTTTCTTTGCGTGTAATCCGTAAGTTAAATTTCGGGCACACCGTATGTTATTATATATATAGGTACATATGTTGATATAAAACCTCGAGTGACACGTGGCCCTATAGCGGTATAACATTATAACGCTATTCGAATGAAATTTCCGTTAGACGTTCCACTTTTTTTTATTATACTATATGTTAGGTGTACGCGTCTTACGTCGATCGAAAAAAAAAAAAGGTTTTCGAAATTATCAATTGTAACATAACGAGAGTTCAACACCTAAGATCAAATATATGCAGGTCGTAATAATATCAGAGAATGTCATCGTAATTTTGAAATTGTTTATTACCATTGTATATTGCGCGTGCAATTCTCGTTTGCAGATTCGATGCAGCAGCAGTGGGTTATGTGGAACCCGTTGTGAAACAGAACTCCGCAAATGGGACGCTCTAGGGGTGGAGTTGGGGGTGGATTATGAGGGTTGAAGTGAGGGAGCGGGAGAGGGAAAGCTAGGGAATGGGCTCTATGGCACCGCGTCGAGAACGAGCTTTAGCCTGCAGGCTAATATGGTGTGCAGCGCCACACATATAGGGGAGGAACTGGGGCGAGGCCAAGAGAACCAACGCGCGGCTTACATATCAGGGGCTTCTACGTATGTACCTATTCTACAGGGTAAATGAAAAGGGAAGGGGGGGGAGCAGCCAAAACCCAACGGGAGAAATTAGGTTACGAAGAGATATCGAGTAGATAATTTTTCCATATAGATATACCTACCTATATTACCTGTTCACAATTTTTTGGTCGTCATGACTGTACGAATAAAAAAAAAAGAAGAAGAAAGCAAAGGAAAAAAGAGGGAGCGTTTTTGATTAATTGCTAATTTCGTCGGTTCTCTTTTTGATTTTGAGAGAATACAACTACGTCAGAGCATGCAGGTTATAGATGCCTATATATTTGTATGTATCGTATACATAGTGTATAGTAACATAGATACATGTATGTATTTATTTACGTAAATTATTCAACGTCTACTGGGCTGACACGTTGAGCTCCGGGGGGCTTATTTAGGTGGCACATAGAATAAAGTTGTACTCAGTTTCGTATACGCAAGATTGATTCACTGCGAAATCGCTATGTACTCTATATAGATAGGCATATATAGTGACCTATGTATATAGATTATGTAAAGAGTGAAAGATATGTGTAACTTACAATTAGATACAGCTGGAGGGTTAGCATGAGTTATTACTTATCTTGCAGAACCGGAAAGAAATGATGCAGTTTGTAAATATGATTTTATAAGTGTGGAGTCGTAATATATATATTTATATTCTATGTACGCTATATGTATATGTATATGCATAACTTACGATTTTTCTTGCCTACATATTCGCATGCGAATTTCCTTCAAGTAGGAGACCAAAATGATAGGTACATAATCACCTCTGCGATAGTCACACACGCCATCAAAATGGCGGACAGCTTGAACCGAAGAAAAAAACGACCAAAACATATAACCCACCACACAGGATACACGCCGCGAATGATAACAGATACAACAGAAGGATATCACAATGGCGCAAACATTACAGGCACATAAAATAATCACTCGTACAATTATAAAAACTGACAACAATTCCGCTATTAATCGGAGACCGATAAGTGTTCGATCGTTCGGTATAAGAATTTACGCGGTACGATATTCTTTTCTTGCGAGAAAACAAAAGCGGCGCGTTAGCTCGCTCCGCGCTACAATCACGCCACGTAGCGGTGATAATGAAGAACCAATTTGCAGCCTCAGGTTCAAATCCTTTTAAATTCAAACGATTTATTTTCACTATCATTATTTCGGGACCGATTATAAATTATCAGAATCCCATGGAGAAAGAGCGTTGGATTCGCCTGCAGATACAAAGCGATTACCTATTTTCTGTTCTTTCTTTTTATATATCCAAACAAAATTGGTTTTAATTCATAGTAAGATATGAATAGATTGATAATGAAGACAATAGATTTGCTATCGTTTAATTTGGAAGGCAAATACCATTGTGCGATTGTCATTACGATTATTAATAAAACCTGAGAACTTTTTGTAAATTATTATTATTATTTCATTTTCTATTTTTTTAAACCTTTCTTCATATAATGAAATTTGTATGCGGACAATGACCTAAATGTAAATATGTAGGTACATGAGAAAACTGTTATTAACTAGGTTGCGGTGGATAATGGAACAAAATAAAAGAGGTATAATGAAAGCGATATTTTGTTGCCGATTATTATAGGCAGATATAATAAATGAAAGAAGAAAATAAAAATGGTTGGAAATGTGGAAAATGAAAAATAAATTTTTGTTCAAAAATACTGGCATGATTTGAAGCTGTGTACGTGTATGTATAGGTATACGGGTATGTATAACGTGTACAAGTATAGAATAATATCTTCTAGGGCGCTTCGCGGAAAACTAGAACGCGATTATATAGAAAGATCGGGCTTTGCGGGGTCTGCAGCTTTTGAGAGAAGGCTTCTCGCGATCAATGGCGTCGTCATGACTACGGGCGCCGTGCCGCGTCGCGATGCTCTACTCCTGATTATTTATGTCAAGGATCCCGCACCACCACCACCACCACCACTACCACCATAGCCGCAACCACTATACCGGGTTACAAGAACCACCACCTCGTGTTTGTTCGTCGCCGCTGCACACGGATAGGAGTAGAGTAGGTATGCTGCTGCAGAGAAACGCGAACGAGTAACCGGGTAGTTTCGACCGAGTTACCCCCTGCAGTAGTTTCCCTACCAATCGATATCCACATTTTACAGAACACCTTCATAGGTATATTCAAGTAGAACGCACCGAGGTGCTGCGCTTCTTATAATTCTTCCTTCAATTTTCAACGAAAGTAAAAGTATAAGCGACGGATTTATTCCGACACGCTAAAAGTGTATTATTATTGATAATATTTGACACAAATAATTAGAAATAGATTTTTAGTTTTCTTAAAAAAAAACAAAAAAAGGGTTGAAGAAGACGACAACCCTTTTCGAATGTGACTGAATTATTAAAATACTATATGAGAACTGTTTCTTTTTTTTTTTGCATGTTTTCTCAACTTGATTCAAGCTTCATTTATTCATTTTTTATGTCAATTTATATCCGTGTGCGTAGGCATGTATATATATTTATCTACATAAATATATACTTATCACCTGCACGCAGACGTTCATATATATACTATAGCTATACGACTAGAATTACTCCAAGTATATAGTTAATTCCGAGGAAACAACTAATTTCGGTTAACGCTTTTCGGTTATCGTTCGTTCTTCCTAAACGACGAGTGGCACGCATCGCATCGCATGTCACGCAGACAACTAAAATATCAGGTATTTCTACCGCGTATAACACGATGATAATTAATATACGTCAGTTCCGTGTAGGCTTATAAATGTAATATAGATATACGTGTATACGATTATTATAGTTGCGAGCATAAGGTTGATCGTTCACCGTTGATTGTTTTTTTTTCTACTTTTTCTTTTTTTTCTCTATGCGCCATATTCCAATATTTCCTCATAATAATTAGCAACTTATCATGTTATCGTGATACACTCGATCGATGTGGCGCTTTAACAAAAACAACAACAAAAAAAAAATAATATGCAGGCGGTTATAATTTCTCATGAATTAGCACCAAATTAACCACACCGAAGCCGTGCAGGAAACATACTTAAAGTCAGAAATGATGAATTTAAACGTAGCAAGTTTCGTAATGTCTAGAATTTTGGTTTACGTTCTAGGTATAGGTGTGTATATAATATATAATGAACGTAAATTTATGGTTGGCTATACTTAGGTTTTTTAGTTTCATCATGTATCGTCGTTTCAGTATCTTTGTCGACCTGCTGCTCGTAAAAAAAAATATTTATTATACGTTGATCGACCTATACCTACCTACATATTTCACGAATCGGTAACCATCCGATGCAGAATTTTTTAACGATTCTATACATCCGCAGGTATTTTTACATGGAAAACAACCATTCTATAAGGTTGGGATTGGTTAGGCGAAATAGGGCGGGCTCTTATGAGTCAAACATATATAGCTGCCGACGCAGCATCCCGTCTGATGTATACCTGAGTTTTCTATGAACCATCCGAATTTATATCAAGGACTAAGAAACAGAAGGAAGTAAGTATAATTTATAGTTTTTTGGTTCTGGGTGTTATACGTACGGACAGCCATAAAGGCTTGTGTCTTTGCAAAATTGAACTGAATTAGTAAAAAATTAGATTCGATCTTTTTGCATTTTTGTTCAGTATAAATTATTTCTATAAATTTTCTTCTCTGTTCATTGTAGGTAGTTAGAACTCTCTTCGTGGGATACGACCTTCTGGTTCTCAGATCTCGATGTAAAATGAATACCTACACCATATTTCGCTTATACCTAAATTTCTGGTATAGGTTTGTCCGGTTGCGCCATGTCCTCGGCAAAAGAGGACGCCAGTTATAAGTCGTTTTGGTTTTATTCGGGGCCCAATGGTTTCGTAGCTTTCCAGGTAAAAAGGCGTCGGCCGGTTATTTTCTATATCGCATATTAGTACCCGAAACTGAAGAGGGTGGATCCGAAAGCCGCCAATGCCGGATACGGTCCACTAGGCCCGAGGCGAACCTCCCCAACCTTCGAACGTATACAACAAGATTTACGATCCTTCAGGAGCCGCGCGCGGAAGCGTCGGAGGAATGGATGTACGGGAACTAGAAAGAAAAAGGAAAGAAAAATGAGAAGAAAAAGAAAGAAAGAAAGAAAGAGAGAGAGAGAGAAATCAGTGACGCAGCCTGACCCGTGGTGGGGGAAAATCGTTTCCCGGATTTTTCGCTTTCCTTTCACGTAAAATCCGCAGTAGTCTTTTCCCTGCAGAGTTGGTTTGTCGCACATCAACGACATAGTAATGAAGGGTTGGATATTTTCACGCGGGTTCTATACTGCTGGTTCAGTTCCAAAAGTCTGACGTATACCTAAAACGAGCCACCATTTTAAATTTAAATAGCGTCCCCATGAGCGATAAGAATAAAAAAAAAAAACAAGAACTCTTCGTTACTCTTCTGAAAAAAGATGTTATAAAAACTTATGTAATATTCTCCGCCTCATTTCCCATATCACACGGGTACGGACGGACTCAAAGAGAGCTTATATATTTATATAGACATAATATAAAAAGTTTTGTAAGATAATTAGACCGGTCACTAAATATGCCTCCGCGCTTTCCGGCCAGATGTAAATGGAACCAGTTTCAGCTCGAATCCAATAGGAGGTCACGACGGCCCGTTGACCCCTTCGTATAATGTACCGCGATCTTGCAGCATGCGCGAGCAAATCTCACCAATAATCATCATATATATATGTATATAAAATACCTATATACATACGATATAAAACATCAAATTCGTCATCTGTTTCGGGAAAGTCGGCTTCATGCATACATGTTTATGAAACCTAAAAACAAGGCGGATGAATAAAACAATAAGCTAAACGTTGACCTCGTTTTCAAAAAAACAAAACTTGAAAGGTCGATATATCGATCGGCGCCTTTTTTTTTTCTTCTCCTTTTTACGACACCTGCAATACAACAGCTGCAGATTTTACTTCAACGCATTATATGCATGTTCAATTCCACACGATCCCTATCGTGAAAAAGTTCAAAGAAAAAAAGATCTATCTTATTATTTTTTTTTTCTCTCTAATCTTAAATTAAATCATCTATAATTGAATTACAACGGAATTTCCCATCCTACACTATTCCATCAGATTATACATATCGCATAACGCTATATACATACAAATATATCGTATATATAATAAATATTCTATACTTACAGTTAGTTTATTCAGTGGGCGTCTGATGAATTATTTTTTACACAGTTTTCGGAAAATCCATTCTCCATACGTTCCCTCAACTCTCCCCCCCCCCCTTTACTTCTTTTCCTGTGGGAATTTCAACGCCGCGAGATACTCGCTGTTAATACATATGTGTGCCATAAGATCCAGCATCTCCCCTCCCGCATCTCGTTACAGTTTTTTGAACGATCTATGGAAACCTCGACTGAAAAAACCGTTACTTTGTGCGGAAAATATTTTGCGGTAAAACAATATCGCCAATCGATTTCGACGAAGAACGGTAAGGAGCTGCTGAAGAAGATTCCATTATAACGATCCCTTGAAATTTTCCTCTCCTCCGATATGCCACACGGGTGTGACGTGAATTTCATGAAAAATAAATGAATAAAAAAAACAAAAAAAACAAGACAACGAATCATTACCTACAGAACGTGGAAACTTATGTGTATATTTAATATTTACGTTCCTCTAATTTTTATTTAAAAAATTATCCGTTCTCTGTTTGTTCGCCATAAAGAAGCGAGAAACTTTCCCACGCCTTCTCGCCCTTGAAGGTCACCCCGAGACAGCGCACTTTTAAGCTCCATACATTATCATCCAAATATATACGCAACTTGTTATAGTGTATACGGAATCCCATGATATGCGACGGCGCAAAACGCAAAACGCAAAACGGAACGTCGTCACGGACGTCGCGTGTCGCGCATATTTCCTTTTTCCCATGTGATCGCTCGTCTCAGTTTTTTAATTTTTTCTTTCTTCTTCTTTAATTTCTGAAAGAAAAAAACCCAGCAATAATTCCTTATTTACCTGGTGTACGTCATACGCGAGCGACGTTGATATAAAAATGCCACCCGCAGGTGTAATTTGTTCATACTTTGGTAGCACAGGTCATACACGTGGAAAGGCCAAGTGAGCGAAGAGTTGGGCACGCTGGATGCGGCGTCCCTGGAGCGTTGTTGATTGGCCGGTTGGCTCACCGCGCGTTCTTTAGACCGGGCGCTATTCGGGCCCCACGAATCTTTTTTAGCGTCTCACTTTAGGGCTACGATATTCCCCTGTCTGGCTCTTTGTCTAGCGCTTCCGTTAAATAATTATGCGACGTCGTTCGTTTCATTCCATTCCGTTTCGTTTCGTTTCGTTTCGTTTCGTTTCGTTTCGTTTCATAGCTGAGAAAATCTACACCGTGTACATAAAGAACGCCTCGAGCTTTTAGAAAGAACCGAGAAGAGCGTTCAGATTTGGCTTAACGGGAAAACCTGATCCGTTGCTACTGATGCAGGATTTATTAAACCTATATGAATATATGTTTTGAATACGTGTCCTATGCGTTTTATGTACTCGAAACTTCTCATACCACTCGCCTCGAAAAACCAACGTACGGCTCACAGCGGAACGAATTAAAATTCTACATACATATGTAATGTAAGTTTTTTATTTACCATGCATGCAGCTAGTGCCTAAAGAAAGAGGTCACCAACTCACTCGTGGAGAAATATAATTTTTTTTTTCTCGTTAATTAAATTGTTTTTCTTTTGTCTAATTGACTTGTAGCCTTTGCAATTCATCGTTAGAAAACCTAAAGATTACCTGATTTTTTTTTAAAGTTTTACCGTCCAATTATAATTATTTACAAAAAATGTCAAAACACGATTTTTGTCTGTCAGGATAAACTCTGGGACAATAAATTAGAAAAAATAACGTTTGCCGTAATGGAAAATCTCAAAAAGTTCACGGAATCAGATTTTCATAATTGTCGTTTTTTGTTTTTTTTTTCTTTTTTATTTTTAATGCGAAAAACGCAACGGCGTTTCGCTACCGCAGGTCGCTCCCCTGCTCCCAAATAGACGGAAATTTTCAACTTCGCACATTACCAAAGTTTTGTGCGGAGTCTTCGAATCTCGTTATCTTGAAAGTTGCCCCCGTGTTTATTATATCTCCTTGTGTGTCGCGCTGTAACCGCAACTCGCCTTAATAATAGCTCTGTTCTAGAGATGTTGATTTGTACAACGGAATTAGTAAATTAGAGTGAAAGATAAGCAGATATATGTCTCTCGCACATCTATACAAGCGTATACCTATAATGTAAAGTATTTCGCAGCAGCCTTACCGCAAACCGTTTTCTCCTTTGTTTCCCCTAAGGAGAAATTCCGCAAAGGGATAAAAGGTATATATATAGAGAGGGAGAGAAAGGTGGCGTACTTTATTGATGAATGGGAGCGTGCGCAGCGAACCAGAATCTGAATTATTGAAAGATGTTGCGATTTCTTTTTTTCTTTGAATTTCATTTAGATTTCAAAGACTAAATTATACTTCCGATCCTCTCGTTTAGAAATTGGCCCATAGCTAATATAATGTATTTTCTATAAACGCTCGTTAAATATCGTACTTAATAATCATTAAGAGATTTTTATTTTTCCGTTCTTTAAATGAGAACGGATACAAAAAATGTTTTTTTTTTTTTTTTCATCATTTCTACCGACATCTTTTCACAACGCATTCGAATTGCGATAGAACATAAAAAAAAAGAAAGACAAAAAAAAGACAAAATAAAATAAAATTCAGCACTCGCGGGACATCGAATACTAAGTAAGCGAGTAAAGTATACGATTGGGAATGCAGCCCCGTTGTAGAACCTTATACCGCATTAAATTACCAGAACACTATGTAACTCTAGACAATTGAATCTAATTAATGCGCCGCTCACTCGTATCATGTCCAATGCCCTATATAATTTCATGGTGGGTTGTCAGGATCCAGTTTAGATCGAAACAACTCGCGTATAAAATTAGCTCGAGGCTTTACTTATTAACTTTCAATTTAATTTCGCAATTTAAATTCACGGTTGTTTAATAATTGACGCGTTCAAAAAAAAAAAATTTAATTCAAAACAAAAAAAAAAAAAAAAATCCATGCAGTTAAGCGCAGGGAATTCTTTTTTTTTGTTATTTTTAATTTTTTTCGTTGACATAGGTATGCACCTATATATCACGTATATTAAATATAGTTGAGCAACGCGTTTACATCACGATCATGTGAAACAACTCTTGTCAGTTTAGAGCGTTGTTAATGATGCGATTAATTAAAATTATAATGTACCGTGGGATATACCTAAGCGCAGAAATATAGGCGGATTCAGTGGAAATATGAACGATTAGATTTTACACCGTTTATATTTTTTTTTTCGACTCACGTATCAGTATGTATGATGTACCATGTATTACAATGCTTCATACCTCCGCTCACGCTTTCGAACTTCCGATTCATTCTATAAACTATCAGATTGAAATAATAATGATAATACTACTAATAATAATCATAATAATATTACTACTATTAATGATAATCATCGTAATAATAATGATAGTAATAATAATGATTTTAATAATAATAATAATAATAATAATAATATATTTCAACTATTTACAGGTTTGGTATATCGATAGTCGACCAATATCATACAATCATAGTTGATTAGCTTCGATAACTGAGGCGTAGGCTTCGATAGGATCACATTAAAAATTCACAGATACTTTTCTATTAGGTAATTATGTATGGTTTTAGTCTAGTAAAATGACAGACTATCAGTGAAATGAAAATCACATAAAGCCTCGAAGAATCACGTATGCGAATAGCATTGATTTTTTTTCTCCTATAACGTAGGTAAATTCATTTGCAGGTTAAGTATTATTTAATATAGGTGTGAAGATGGAGCTGGAAAATAAAAGTACCAGGCTCGTACTTGCGTCGATTGAATATTAGGCAAAATCAGTTCCTGTGTGTGTTTTTTTTTTCTTTTTCTTTTTTTTTTTTTTTTGTGTTTCATACATACAGATGTTTGAGCAGTTATAATAACGTATAATTTGCTACTGCTCGTTGTTGGATCTACACAACCAAATTCATAATCATTTTATCATAAATTAAGTCCTAAAAGCTAATCTAACCTCGTCACACTATCATACAAAATTGTGGCCAACGAATAATGATTATCGATACGACCAGGACAGCGTTAAGTAGAAGCAAAGCTTTCAAAGGTGGCTACTCGATACGCTTGGAGTAACCCTGACTGCAGACGGATTTAGGGATCATTAGTTTAGAGATCAATGCAAATAACTAGTACCTGGCATATTAAGATTAGTCAGACATCTGATTCTGACTCTCGGATTTCTCAATGGCTGCTACGTGGTCCGGTTTTTCTCCACGAGCATAACGCTCCCACATTCGCACGTACAGCATTTCCATACCTTGTGCATACATTTTGCAATTGAATAACGGACTGTCCGATCGAGCCTTCCATACTTTGGCACGGACCGCTTTCAAGCTAGAAATAAATTGAAAAAACACATGGAGGATATCAAAGGAATTCGGCAACAATGATATGTCGATGAAAATTATTTTTACTTACAATTCTCTATCCGTTCCTAGCCGAACTGCAATATCCTGGTACTCCTGACGTGTTCTAGCGACAAGCTCAGGTGCTCCTAATGTGTTAAGTTGGCTGGCAGCTACTCTCGATGCCAAAGTTTCACCAGGAAGTGTAACGACTGGTGTTCCAGTCCACAAAACATCCATGCTGGTTGTGTGTCCATTGCACAATGGAGTATCGAGACATACGTCAGCGAGTTGTCCACGTCTGACATGTTCCTCCTTTGCGGCGACATTACTGAAAAGAATTCTACCGGGAGCAAGGCCAAGTTGTTGAGCGGTAGCTTGTAGATTCGGCTCTCCGACGGCGGGGAAACGCAGAAGCCAGAGAACGGAGTTTGGCACATGCTTTAAAATCTGTAAAATAAATATGATCTTTGTTATTTGCCGCCGAAAACCGGACCGTGGAAATTTAATACATCGACAGCAAACCATTACTGCGGGTAAAAACTCAAGATCGCACTTACGTAAGCCCACATATGAAGAGTGAGGGGGTCAATTTTGTAGAGTTGATTAAAATTGCAATATACGACTGCGTCCTCGGGCAGACCGTACTGTTGTCTTGTTGTAATCACAATGTTTTGGGGAACTTCTTCTCCCGTTGCCGTTTTGTTGTTCACCTGTGTGGTAGCCATACCATTCTGGACGACTACACCGTTAACGGACATCTGACATTGGCCAGAGGCGATCATTGTCTCGATCGGAGTGGTTGTCGGGAGCTCGGCTACCTTCATTGATATTTCTAATGGTTTCTTAGAATCTGGGACTATCACTTCTCTGATCTCTTTGATGAGTGTACTCTCCATCATCGGAGAAAGATCAGTTGCATTAATGACAGCCACATTATCGGCGACTTTACCTTTCGCGTTCAGTTTATCCGTCAAAATAAGACGTTCCTTTAGATGCGGGAACATTTGCCTATGAAGTAAGTAAACGAAGGTGTTATGATTCGCACTACATTTGATTCTGCTGATTTATAATCTACCGAAAATCGAAAGCCTACCTGTGATCTCCGATGAAATATGTATGCGGCATGTATGCAAGTTTTTCGCTGTACTGGCTGGCGAGTTCAAGCGGAGAAGTAACTTCGTCAGTAATTAGATAATCCATGAAGCTGGCACCAGAAGTTCCAGGATACCCGAGCCACATGACTTGTACAGGTGCTGGTCTGAGGGCGAATATTTCATTTCTTGCCCCTTTGGTGTATCCGTTCATGTTAACGAGAATATGAACACCGTCGGAGTTGATCCGGTCGGCAGCCTTTCCATTGCAAGGAATCTGTGACAGATCTATGAAGTGTTCCGCCTCCCTGGCAATCTTTGCACGAAAAGCTGTTCCATCGTCGACACTAAGAGCGTAACAGAAGACCTCTACATTCGTGTTATCGTGGAGCCCAGGAATGGATTGCATCAAATGACTCGTCGGATGATTTCCAAAGTCTGACGAAACGTAACCGATCTTCAAGCGGGGTCCCACCTCCCTTGGATATTTGTATGGTTGTTTGTGCAAGACGTGGATCTGAAATAAGGAGGTGTGATGAGTCGCGTGATTTCATCGATTGAAAATAAATGAAAAAGTAGAAGACTGCATGAAAAAAGTTGATTTACCTTTTCAATACACAAGTTAGCGTGTCTAGCAGCGATAGCCTTTCTAAATTCGTGACTCAGAGGATAGAGCATGGAATGATGTGGATGAACACTGGGCAATCTATTTTTGTCCAGTTGTTCAGCGACTATAGAGACTAGCTTCTTCATTCTCGCTTCATAGTCCGTCCAATCGCAGACAATCTGCAGGCAATGAGCCAGATTGCAGTAAGCATCGGGAAAATCTGGTTTCAACTTCAGAGCGGTTCTGTACGACTGTATGGCCTCGGGAATGTTTCCAGAGTCTTTGTGAATAGAGGCCAAGTTTGAATGTGCATCGGCAAATGCCGGATTGATCTGAATTGCTCTGGTATAGCATTGAAGGGCGCCCTGAATATCTTGCATTTCCTTCAATGTGTTTCCCATGTTTGAGTAAGCATCAGCGAAAGTTGGCTGGATGCGGATTGCCTCTTTATAATGCATCAGTGCTTCGTTCAGTTTTCCTTGTTGCTGCAAAACGGATGCTAAGTTGCTGTGAGCCGCGGCAAATTCTGGGAAAACTTCCAGGGCTTTCAAATACAAACGAGTAGCTTCCTCTATGTAGCCCTGTTCTCGTTTTATGTTGGCCTGCGAACAAAAATATAGGAAATCGTTTATGCTGGGGGTTTCGAAAATTGAAAAATATTAAATTATGCGTAAGCAACCATGGTATCAACAGGTCTATTATTATTCCGAAGCGTAAATAAAACCTTTACTGCATCAGCAAAAAAAAAAAAAAACAACTAAGAGTTGGTACCATATGAGATATGATATTGTAGCCATCCCATTTTGCGTCATGATGCATATCGTCTCCTAGGCAAGGCCTCTTTGAATTTTGCATGAAATGTTATTTACGTGTTGCTCACGAGATATTTGACACGAATTTTTTCCCCCGAAATTTAGTTGAAATACTAATATCTTTTTCATGTATTCGCGAGTACAGCGCGACAATTTTTCAACGCCGTGTTGCGATTTTGATAATTAGCGGCATGCGAGTCGGACTTTTATTGCAAGGATCTATAAAAAGACTAGCTGAAATCAGAACTAAGTAAACCCCGTATTTTTCACGGCGCAAGTCACGACGTTGCTTGGTCACGGCTCAACACTTAAAACAGCGGTTTGGCGAAAACTAGTTCCTGATTTTTCATCTGAACAAAACTTTTCCCCGTCGATATATCTGCGTCATCTATATTTTTTGGGATCGCGAATCGCCGGCTATTGTAAATAAAAAGAAGTTCCTTCGAACGAAAAAGATAAGCGACATAATCTCGCAATGCTCGACAGATAACGTGGCGAACCACCAGGTTAGTTGGAGCAAAGTTAGTAGCCAACTGTAAAACCAAGTTGTTAATTGATGAATTAGAAAATTGGAATAGTTGAAGGTGATTCTACTGCGGAGTCAGTTGCCGTGCGGTCGGACCGTTGATCTTTGAGCACTGGGATTGCATCACTTTTATAACTGTATTTTATAAATGCTTTGTCATCTCTCATTCCCTCCGAATTATTTCGTTCGAGAGTTTAGCTTCCGGCTTAGGATTATACTTCGCAAGGTAAATGGGAAGCTAAATTTTATCCTTTTGTTTCTCATTCAAACTTACCAGATTGTTAAGGGAGTCTGCGTGGGTGGGACAAAGACGTAGCGCTGTATTATAGCATTCTTCAGCCTCAACAACTTGTCCCTTTTCTTTAAGTGCGTTAGCCAAATTGCAATAAGCATCTGGGAAGTTTGGCTGGAGCTCAATAGCTCGACGATAAGTATCGATCGCCAGGTCGATGAGTCTGAAAATCAAGGAAACAATAAATTGAAGATCTACCGAAGAGCGCTCAAGAATTAGAAGCAAATTCGCCAATCAAATCGCTTGTCATTTTGTTTTTTCAATTATGCATCAACCGCAGCAACTCACCCCTGCTCATAGTAAACGCAGGCCAAATTTCCATGTACAACTGCATTGTTGGGACTGAGATTTAATGCGCGTAGGTAGGCAGCAACAGCTCTAAAAAATAAACACATTTATAAGTTGAATTTTATATGATAATAAAAATTAGCTAGTGATTACACGCTTTCAAATATTCCGAAATCAACTGCATGGCACTAAATGTTCCTATGGCAACTGACGCAATTTAACGATAAGATAAGTGGCATGGAATAAAAATAGAATGTACGCCGAAAGACAGGATTGGTAGAAACTCGTGAATCGTCACGTCAAAGTACCGCGGAAAGTGAATCAAAACTTTGATAATTCATGTTGGAACTTAGAAAACGATCCAACGCTTTTAAATATTTCAATGAAAAGCGAGCGATCTTATCCCTTATTCAAGGAATTCATCAAGATTTTCGCGAGTATCAGCTCGAAGATCTTTCGAGAGTCGATCTCGATTCTTTCTTTATACGATGAATTTCTGCGCTTCTTCTTCTCCTGTGATTCGAAACCTCGTATTAACCAGCCCATTAAATTATCGCCAAACGACCTGGAAAAGTTATTCAATTCCGCCTCGCATTTATACGTATAAGAATATATATGTATACATTTCTTCTTCTTCTTTCGTTTCGTCATCGTGAGAAAATGAAAAAAAAAAGAAGGAAAGAAGGAAAGAAAAACAAGACGGGTACGTTGATTCTATGAATAATTTTACATTAGAATTGAGTAGCTCTAGCGATACAGATATTCCGGGATAATCGAATTTGGCAACCTCTTAATCCAGGCTTTTATCCAGGCAATGCATCCGGGGGGTGTTGGACGGGAGATTGTGCTTTCCAATTGAAGACGAAACGATGGTGCAACCGTAGTTGAAGGTGAAATCACCGTATAGACTATAACACACTGGTACTCCATTCCTCATCCATTGCATATATGAGAAAACGTTTGCTTATTTATTATCATGTACCTTACTTCGTTTATTTTCTTTCTAACAAAAACTGTTACATTTCTCTATTGAATTGATTTTATAAGTCCTTCACTTCAACCTTCACGTACCGTGCAATTATCCATATATATTTATCATAAGATTTAGTATTTTTTATTATTTCATTTATTTATTTTCTTTACTTTTTTTTCTTTCTACGTATAAAACATTTATTTAAATTATCTCATAGGATCATCATATTATTCTTATCTCAAATTACTCGATTGCGATAATTCTTTTGTTTTGTTTTTTTATTTAAAAAACTGATTTTTTCCAGTATTATTATACTTTGAGCTTTTCAAGTCTAGGGGTCAGTCTCTTGGGTAAAATCACGGACAGCAAAAAAAAAAAAAAAAAAAACTTAAATAATTATTATCTCCATTTCTCAAAACGCATTTATCGCAGAGTCGCCTGCAGGAGTTTCATACATTCCATAAGTTCCTTTTTCAAAATAATTCATTGAAAATTTTTCACCTTCAATTTTTTGTATGATTTATTTATTTTTTTCGAGCCCTTTTCTTTTTATGCTCTTCACTTTTTTCTTATAATCAGTCTTTGTAGTTGCTATATCTATATATTAGACATTCATATTGTGTGTTGTTTTGTTTTTTTTCTTCTCTCCATAATCGCACTTTGATCTATTTCACGATCAGCTTTTTCTAAATTGAAGAATAAAAGTTAGACACGGTATTATTTATTTAGTTTCTTCGTTATCCTCCGTTTTTTTTTTTGGTTTTTTGTTTTTTTATCTTTATGGTTTTTATTGTTTCTCTCGATTATATTTCATTCGGTTTTCCGATATTCCATCAACGATTCAATGTCGTCCGCACTGTTTCTAATTAAACAACACCCGATCTTCTGCACCCTACGATATAATTACAAATTACAACGCGTATAATTTCAAATTTCAAATTACTAATTAACCAGCAATCAACGGCGTAGGCAGTTACGCTTTAGAGATTGTTTTATCATATATATACGTTCACCAGGAAAATGTTAATTATTCAACAAAATTACACCATTACATCCGACCTATACGCACAAGATCTAAAGAACTGCCTTGATTGTAATTAGAATAATTATACGTGTAACACGATCCATCGCTGCGTGACAATTCGGAAAATTCGGTACGCCAAATTGATTCAATTATATTCGTTTATTATACAAACGCGATGAAAATTATATTTGCGAAATTCATCATTTCCCATTTCCCAGTTTTTTGTTGTTGTTGTTGTTATTATGATTATTATTTTTTTAAATAATATTTCCGAATAACGGGGGGAAAAAAATGGTGAGGAATTTGAAAATTATTCGTCCGGCAAATATCTCAATTCCAACGGTCGTATAAGATCATAATCTCAAAATAGTCAGAGAAAAAGAAAAATGAGAAAAAAAAAAAAGAAAAATGGATCACCTGCAAGTCGCTGAATCAAAAATCAAAAGTGAAAATTTTAAGATATGATACGTAAATGCATGCAAACAATAAAAATCGAAAAGATCCGATTGTTATAGAGAATAAAAGAAAAAAAGTTAGATTAGAGAAGTTATAATTATAGAAAGATTATCAACTTTACATATAAATACGTTATGAATTCGTCTAAATAATATATTTAATCGTCGATATAAACGATGAAATCGTCGTATATCATAGTCGACTCGAAGCGATAGATTGCAGTGAAAATAGTTTGAAAGTGCGGTGTGTTTTTAGAGCGATAGATATAGAAATGATAAAATATAAATAGTGTAATAATAAAAATGAATGTTTCATCGAAGAATAGATAGTAAGATAGACAGCGTGTTGCGGAGGCTACGAACTAAACTACTGGTTAGACGGCCGTCGGGGCGGCAGTGGCGACGGCGATGGTGCGTCGCGACGCTCGCCGTCGACGCGGAGAGAGAAGTATGGAGGGGGTTGAACGGTTGCTAGGCAATCCGTCGGTGGTGGATGTTAAGCGTGTTTTTTTTCTTTTTCTTTCTTTATATTTTTCGGTTTTGTTTTGTTTTTCTTTTGTTGGTTTTATTTTCACCCCGCCTAACGCGAGAGCAAAAGTCTGCCCTGCAATGGGAAATGGGGGATGCGTTCGAATTTTGTTTCCGTGGATACGGCATTTTAGTTTCCCCCGGCTGATTTCAAATGTTCGATTATCTTTTTTTGTTTATTTTTTCATCCTTTCCCCATTATGATTTCAACAGCGTTTTTGTATCCCTTTTTTTCTCATGTATTGAATTTTTAATGAAAAAAAAAAAAAAAATATATGGAACTTTCGGTGGTCGTATCTATTGGATTTAATTGTTTCGGACAATTGATCGTTAATTTTTGAATTCCAGATGAGAAGCAAAAATGGAAGAAATAGAAAAACAAAAAAAGAACTACATTGATTTATATATAAACTAAAATTAGGATCAAGTCGATTTAACCTCGCGTGTGAAAATCCAAATTCAAACATGATACGTCACGTGTTCACCAGTTTTCTATTATGGGGTAGATATCAAACTACTTTCATTAAGTTTTGCGTGTTTCTCGAGTGTTATTTGATTCGAATAAACACGTCAAGTGGTTTGACGTGCGGCATGACCAGCTTGCCTGCTACAGGTACGGTTATTCATTTTTCCTTTTTACATATTAGATGGTTATTTATTAGCATGTCACGTTGTACTTTAGCTAATAGAAAAAGCTCGCGCACGATACCAATTAGTATCGTTATTGTTATCGATTGTAAAATTTAATCAATGAGCGAGCTTAATTTTCCATCGTATTGAAAACCTACACTATATTTCGGATTACAAACGCTCAGCTGTGATTAAAAGTTTTGTCTGTATCGATTGAACAAAAAACAAAAAGAAAAATAAAATTATCCGCAAGCTTTCAAGGGGAAAATAATACAACGTGTACACCCACGTATATACTATACGTAATCCTTCGTGTCGTTCAATGTCAAATTAAAACACCATTCGCAGTTTCAACGTGCTACGGAAGAAAAACGGCTTTTCACTTTTCATGCGAAAGCTTTTCATTTTTTCTCTTTTCAACGCAAGGTTTAAATTAATGCCAAACAAAAATTTGCCTCTTCGCCAATTAAGCTGCCCGCGTGTGTCATATAATACCATTTCGTCCGCCCACGTTATTCTATATTCGAACTGAGAAAAAATTGAATAAAAAAATCTATATTGCCATTTGATTTTCTGATTTTTGTTTGCCTGAATAATGAATTTTACTACTAGCTATATCGATGGGTAATAAATTTATCTATTTTTTTTTAGTTTTTTTTTTTTAGACTGGGCTGTAAAATGAAGATGAGAACAATACGTTGTAAAAGGGTGGAGTGCATGTGGCGATGCGTTTATATCATGTTGAAATCCAGGTTATTGCGAAGGGCATCATATCGTGATACTATATATAGCGACGCGCATATGTATATCGTGTCCCGATATTGATTCAAAAGATTACGCGCGTCCCATTCAGAGTTCCCATGAAGTACGCTCATGCGCCTTTTATGTCATAAGAAGCTAATAAGGTTAATCTCGAAAGGTTAGAAATTAATCTCATCCTTCTACGCAGAATTTCATCCATCCCATTTTCCACCAAAATTAATCTCGAACATTCTGTTCTTTTCTTTTTCCCCAAATCCTAACTCAAGGTGAGAGATGAGCTTTTATTGAAAGCTCGAAGAGCACCTCCTTGTTTTGTTTTCTCTTTTTTTGTTTACCCCATACATGAAAACAAAACAACAAAAAAAAAAAAGACAAAGGGATCGTGCATTCCATAATATACATGAGAAAGTAGAAATGTAAATTTTTACGACTCTCTATATACAATATACTTACTATACGGGTTGAATTTAAAATCTCTACAACAACAGCGATAATAATAATAACGAATGCAGAAAAGCAGAAAAACCACAAATCAGTTGATACTGACAATGAGAAGATCAGATTCAAAGACTCGGTGTAATTTAGCTGCTGAACTGTAAGAGCTTACGATTGGCTAGATATATCTCGGTTCGTGCACGTATTGCGGTGGAGAAGGTATAGAAGAGTAAAAAAAAAAAAGAAGGCGAGGTAAAAAAAAAGGAGGGTTCGAATGAGGACAAA
The DNA here is from genome assembly GCA_963932425.1 of Athalia cordata. Lineage (NCBI taxonomy): Eukaryota > Metazoa > Arthropoda > Insecta > Hymenoptera > Athaliidae > Athalia > Athalia cordata. The sequence goes on along the minus strand of OZ010626.1, from coordinate 26,732,023 downwards.
TCCAGGGGACTTGGAAAGGATGTCCTTTTACAATTGATTCGTGTCGCTCGAGTTTGAATGAAGGAATACAGAGGTGAAATGGCTCATCTGGACCCCCGTCACGATCCCGCAGGAAGTTCGAACACCGGTTTGTGTTCGGGTTCGGCTGGTAGATCAGATTAATATACTAATTTTGCTTATCCAGCTGGTTCAGATGGCGATTTTGGTAATCGGCTCAAAGTCCTATACCGAATCGAGTTTAGTCAGCAGTATTATAAATATATATATATAGATAGACGACGTGAATAGAATATTGGGGATGGAAAACAAAGAAGTAAAATAAAGTGAATTAAAGTTCAACTTGGAGTGTTGAATGAATTTTAACCGCTTAATCGAGGGCGCGAAGTTATTCGGAAAAAATTTCTAGCACTCGATCCGAGCGAATTCTTCTTCAGGAGTTGATAACTCCAGGAGATCCTTATACTTCCCGCGAAATCAAGCAATCTATTTTCACGACCGTCTCGACCATCGGCGCACGAAACTTGAAGAGTTTTTTCATATCTACAAAAATCAAAAATCGTCCAAGTCACCGTATGAAATTTCAACTGACCGACTCAAGTTTCCCTCTGATCTTAAATCACATCAACCAATGATAAACACCAATTTTTTTATCGCTTCGAAATTTTTACAACACAATTTCTTCCAGTTTTCTGAATTTATTTTTCATTGAACAAAAATTGAAGAAAAAATAACTACGAAGTAAAAAAAAACTTCAGGTCGTTAAAAAAATTCGCGATAAACACGAACGAGGCGGAATTTTTTTTTTTTGCTCATTAAATAGCGAAACTTGTGGGCGTAAATTTTGTCGTGTATTTTCTAGATCTATATATAATTCAAGTCCTTGTGAGGATATTAAAAGTAGTTATGTTTTAAGACACGTTTCATTCGTTTATAATAACTTTCGATCAATAAAATATCCTAACCTTACTGCCAAGTTTTATTCTCAATTTTTTTTTTCCTTTTTTTTTCTTCTTGTGGTCAACCCTTCGCGACGAATTTTCTTAATCATAAAAATGGCGTCACGTATGTACGATTTATCGAGGTGGAAAAATAGCAGAAGAAAAAAAAAAGTAAAATAAAAATGAAACCGTCGAAAAAGAAACCCTCGCTTTTCTCCTTCGCAGCACTTTGTTACATATCTTGTTTGTTTTCCGGTCTGCATTGATCGCGTATATCTAAGATGTAATTCTATATCAAGTTTGAAAATCTTGTAACTTTTTTTCGCGGGACAACCTTGACAAACAAATAATAAAACTTCGCCGAATTCTTCGGACAGCGAGAAAAGAAAACAAAGAAAAAAATGAGGAGAAAGAAAGTAAAAAATTATACGCCTCGTATGTGCGGTTGCAGTCTGTAAGGCGCAAGCCTTAGCCACATGTCCACCTGCACCCATAAATCGTCATGATTTGGGGTTTCAGGCGTATGCGACGTTGCGCTTAATTAAAAACAGGAGGTCCCTTTAACCTTTGAATTTATTTACCTTGCACCTATACGCTTGAATATCCAGACGTTATAGGCTTATATACGAGGAATTTAAATTACAAGGGGTGAAACTATACATATGTAACTAGTGTAAAGTGTCGCAAATTCCGACCTTTTTCTCTCCCTTGACTATGTATGCAGCTTCAGGTCTCGGAATTTTCCCCACGCGTGCGGAAGGGAGAAAAAAGAAGGACGAAAACCAAAAACGAAAAAGAAAAAAATCCAGGCAGACCTTGTTCGCTTCACGAGTTATAAATTCTGCAAGTACAGGATTTCGTTTCCCTGGAGACGTCAGGTGACGCTATACGTACATAAAGTGCAAAATACGAGGTCACTTCGAACTATTGTTCGTTGAAAATTTATCTGCGCATTTATTCGGGCGTACTTTATATCCTCTCACAGCACAAGTGCCGGGCGTAAATTTCATTCCTTTATATTACACGTATCGCGATATCACATTATGATAATTAATTTTTTTGTTTTTGTTTCTCGAAATAATACAACGAAGGTAATTGTAGCTACGCCAATTATATATTTACAGAGGTATATCGGCACGGAATGTTTCCCAGGAGATTTAAAAATTTCAACTAAACGATGAGAAATTATTCAGCAAAAGTTTCGAATGAAACATTTTTCTCTCTTTAAATTATGACGACGAGGGAAACGCGAACACGGGTATAAAGTATCCACCTACATATACAAATTATAAAGTGAAGCTATTCGCAAATTTGGAACGTTGAAAATGACGTAAATAAAAACAAAATTTTCCTCGCATATATCCACCGTAGAAAGTTTAATATTTATAACCAACAATAATAAACAAACGAATCACCTTAAAGAAATTTAATTAATTACTCTTCTTCTTTTTTAATCTTTAATTTTCTTTTAATCCTAATTTTCATTTCAGCATAATTTGATTCCAACTTTTCAAACTGTATACATCATTTGAGTTTTTTCTTTCATAATCCCTAAGAATTAATTATTTAGAAAATTAATCCACCACAGCTTACGTTGTATATAACCAAACGAGACCATAATTGTAAATTTCATATTCCACATAAATCCAAAAAGAGTGGTTAAAATTTTTTCTTTTTTAATGTGCCTAAGCCAAATATAAGAGACGAAAAGTGAACCGCTTAAAACTCAATTTGTACGGTAGAAATTTATTTTCATAATTTAACCTAACAACGTACCCTATATATACCTATAGCTGCGTAGAAAAATAATTTTTCTTATTTTTTTTTCTCACCGTAAAATTACTTTTCATGGAAAGTTTAACTTTGTTTTTTTTTTCTTCTTTTTCCTTTTTGCTCAACACTTGCAGTAGATCGAGTAAAACATTTCTTTTTCCTCTCGTTTGCAGTATATTTCCCTCAAGGATATATTTTTATGTACGTAGCTAAACTGCAGGAGTTGTTCGAAGATTAAATCCAATATAAAAAGGACGAAAGAAAAGTCTGGAGAATTTTCCGTGCAGTCGAGATATGGATTTATTATTCTTTTTAACTTTCTTTTTTTTTTACCTTTCTTTTTTGATTTTGGTCAAATTTTTATAAACTGTCGGGCAACTGCGAGCTCCCAACGAGCATAAAATATAAAAGCCACATAGAGAAAAGCTGCAGTTATAAATCACCCAGTTATAATTTAGCACAGACTTTAAAATTATCGCCCACTGTATATAATCGAAGCGACAATTGATCAAACTGTGCAATTATTTTATCGCATTCTATTCCTGTATAATCAAACAAAATGAATAATTTCAAAAATTGAAGGAAACAAAAGACGAGAATTTCGATCGATTTAATTTCAAGCAGAAAAAAAGGCGATGATAAACATCGCGCATAGTTAATATCATGCGAGTCCCAGCACAGAGCTTTTTGCTGTAGAAATACACGAAGATTGAGATACATATACTATATGTATCTATATTCTATACTATGTATAGGTATTATCTATACATAGAGGTAGAAGTTCGCGGGATAAGAAATCTACTCCATATATCTCTGTATAGCCATTTTTGTATTTTTTTCGATTTTTCTCTGAACCTTTCAATTTTTTATAAACGAAAAATTGGCCCCCTTTTAGAGGATTCCGCAAGGTTTAAAAAGAACCTGAATCCGGGTAAAGGTTTTCATGCATCTCTTTTCAAGGCTTCGTACATTATAGATATATCTCCTCGCATATCTCTATGCATAGTATTCTATATAATAATATCCGCTTTCAAAAGCCTTATATCCGTCTAGAGCTTTTTCTTTCTTTTTTTTTTCTTTTACTTTACATAGTACGTCTTTATCTCGTCTTATATCCTCCGCAATATAAACCGCTGGCAGCGGAGAAAAAAAAGAAAAAAACTTAATATCAATATTACATAACCTCCCCCAAATTATTTCCACTAGATTAATAAATTCCTTATCCGCATACAGCGATATATTTTTTTTTTTTTACATTTTTTACGCTTCAAGAAATCCGTACATTATATATGCATAGCATTATAGGCATATATTGCATGACCTGAGCATTTTCTTTTTTTTTTTTTTGCCTCTTTTTTCCCTTATACCGAAGTTTTTATACACGGAGTCTAAAATAACACGTATGATATCATTACCCCGCGTTACATCAAGTTTTTCTACACTTCACTATAGATTTCCAAAATCAATAATTCAAATTTTGCTCTTTGACTTAATTGAGATGGATTCGCCGTTTAAGCGACGGTAATTTGTGAAAATTAGTCAGACGTTGTATAATATCGAGGGCCGAGCTGGTCTGATGGTAAAATAGATTATTTTAGTCTTTGAAGCTTTTATGACGTTTATAAAATTCCAAAATCTCAGATTTTAGGATGAGAGGTGATAAATCTTTTGGAAAATCAATTGTTGTTGGTCACAATATGTATATGTATAGTGCGGAAAAAAATATATAACATCAGGGAAAATTTTCAACTGCGTCGTCGTGTTTTTTTTTCTTTTGGATTGCTATTTAGCTTTCACTTCAATTTTCTCGGTAGACGCGCAAACATCGTGTGAAAATTTTTTAGAAAGGGAAATAAAATCGGGATATAAAGTGTATGGGAATCCCATATAGTGCTGGGTGGTTTTTTTTTATTTTCTCGATAGGTACCCCGAGCAAAGCAGAAAAACCAAAAAAAAAAAAGCTTTTAGTTCCAGCGCGATCGACATTAAAAAAAAAATTTTAATCCAGAAGACGAAGACGATTAGGTTGAGTACCGAAAAACCTTGAGGGTGGATTAACGGTACTTTTAGTTCGAAGACGATGGAGTTTTCGGTTTTTTTTTAGTTTCTTACTTCTTTTTTTTCCAACGGATAACCTCTGAGAATTTCACTGTAACTGCAGGTGGAACGAAATAAAGCACGAACGATGCTGTTCTGAACTTTCCAAAAAGTTTTCCCATTGCGCTTCGCATATTATTATGATGGAAGCTTCATAGCTGTTCGTAGAATACAGTTACAATGCATGTATAATCGCGAAATTATACATCGCGAAACGAGCATCCTGACGCTGGCCGCGCGTGCTCTTTTAGCTCAGCTTCGTCGCTACAGAGAACTTTCAACTTAACACTAAAAGCAAAAGCAGCAGCAGCATCAGCGGCAGCAGCAGAAGCAAGGACATTGCTATTAGACCGGTAATTTCCGAGAGGATGGTTATTAGACTCGTCCTCCTTTTCCCACGCGCATGGCCTTGACATAAACCTCCGACGATATATTTTCCGAAGAACTGACGCGCCGAGGAAAAGATAATGCAATGATAGATGGACTTGTTATTACGCGCTCCTCTGTATACGAAACGTATAAATTTAAAAAAATTATCTCGTGCAGGGGGAAAAAGAAGCTGCAACTTTCGTCCTTGGGATATTCTTTTTCTTTTTATCGCGAACGATCGATCGGACGTTGATTCTTTTTGAGTTATTTGGCAGTTTAACGAAGTAAAATGGGACACCCTTTATGATAAAGCATCGAGAAAACGAGATGCGGAGCCTGACGAGAATAATATTAATCATTTCAAGGGGCTAAGTTTCCTAATTTTTCAAGAAACTGCAGGAAGAGACAACTCCTGATATCGTGGAAACTTCCTTACAGTCTGAGATCCGAGTTTAATTCCAGTACCTAAGCCAAGAGCAAGCGGTTCTCTCGTCCCCATATTCCAGCTCGACTAACTTCTCGTCCTTCATTGGGTTTCAGCTCGTAAACTAGCCAAATGTATTCTCCCTTCACGCGGTTCATATAAATCATCCCTAAACGGATGAGGCTGCATAGGATTTCAGTATATAAGGAGCGCATGGCTATATCTATCCGAGCTTTAGCCACAGCTCTGGTTAGCGCGTCGTCTGTTTCGTGAATATATATAGGTATGTATACCTATGTAGGTATAATAAGTATATACAAACTCCCCGTATTATCCCAAAGTTATTCCGCGTCAGGATCATCTCGCAGGTTCGACGCACCCGACTTTAAGGGTATATTTCGTGGGTGTGGCTTTCGACTTGACAAAGAGACGCTCGTGTTTCATGGAAAAATACCCGTACAATAACTTATCGATTATTATGCGATATCGCCATCGAATCGTTACGATTCAATTACTCGCTGCGTGTTCAACAGTGATCGATGCCCACGGGGGCCATCAATTCCAAGAAGCTACGAAGAGATTGATTCCATATTATAGAAACCTTCATAATTCAATGTCAAATTATTTGGAGAAAATTTGACGCAGAGCTGCTCATTCCGGCGATATTAGATACCCCTTTCTAGGCGTACGCCTGTTTCGAGTTCGGAGGAAGTTCGATGGAATTTTGCCAACTAATGTTCGTTACGTCCGCCTCAAGGCTTTCTGCTCTTCGCTACCGTTTTGTTGCTGTTGCTAGCTCTACATGTTGTAAATATATTAGATACCTACTACTCCCTTCGACTCCGGTGAATTCAACGCCCAACTTAGGTAGGTATAGTGCGCCAAAAGTGCTTTTCGCCTCTTAGTTTGTCGGTGAAATATAGCTTACGGTGTATATGAGTATAGGTATTTAACAGGTATACTGCACCAAAAAAAAACATTCACGGTTTCCAATTTTCTCGAAACTAAAATTACAAGACCGAAAGTTCCTCTGGTAAATAACCGCACAATGAACGTTGGAAGAAACTCAACTTTTCTTTTCCCTGCAAGTCAAAGAAAGTCTAACAGCGAATCAATCAACTTGAATTCACGGGCAGATCTTGACCTCCTTACACGAATGACGAGCAATTCGTCATCACCCTTAGACAGATCATTTCCATCGAAACTTTGGAAACGATTTTTTTTTTTTTTTTGGCTACGAATGAATTTTCGCGAACTTGTATAATGCCCTGGCAATTTACTTCCACGTCACCAGAATACTAGAAAAATACAGAGAGAGAGAGAGAGAGAGAGAGAGGAAGAAAGAGAAAACTGCGTGCTATAAGGGGGTTGTTGACGGTAATAAAACGTTCGAACCACATACATACCTACACTATGTATAAGTATGGGTAGATATATATAATGGGTTATGTACGTAAGTTGGAAGTAGAGGAACAAAGTTATGCCTGCGAAATTTTCGTTACACCTCCCTTTCCCCCCGCAGCATCTGGGACCCGGAGAACTGAGAAGGAGATCGGCGTTATTGATTTGAGAGTATCGCCCTTGCTACGACTCTGCTGGGTCATAAGCGTCGACGGTAAGCTGCACGGAGTACAGAGCCATTCAAAATTAATTATACCGACTTGTTACTTTCTTTGGAAAAAGGGCTGGAAAAAAAATAGGTAATAAGAATGTACATTCATCGGAGATTCAGAAATGAAAAGATTAAAAAAATTAATTGGAATTTTTCTGTGACTCGAAAAAAAAGAAGAGAATTAAATGTTGTTGAAAAATTTGGACAACATTTTTGACTATGTTTTAGCTGAGTCAAAAAAACAATTTCGTTGTTGCCTTTAAGCGAACCATTTTGTGCGAGTGAGTCATGAAAATTTCTGATTTTCACATCGTTGCGTCTTCGAAATTTGATTCGTCAAGTTTGAATCGCCCTGTACATCGGCAAACCGGCGACCACCGTCGCGACGACGGCGTCCCTCTTCTCGACTTGCTTTAGCTTCGAGTATATATAAGGGATGAGAAGAAGGCAGTCGCGGAATATCCGTTCATCGTTTCTCAACCCTCTTAGTCTCCTCCCTAAAACTTTCTACTTTTTCGACGCAATATATCCGCTACGGTCTGATTGCGAGCTATTTTTAAATTTAATAGAATTTTTAGACGATCTTCATAATATCCACGCACGTATAGCGTTCGATTGATATCATAAAAAAAAATGAAGCGTGAACGGAAGAAGCGGCGATTAAAATTTATAAACGTACAATTAAACAACAACCCCTGTTCAATTATTATCATTATACAGTCCCGAAATTTCCGCTGGAGAATTTCAATCTCGTTTGATCTCGGTTAAACTCAAGTGCTTTGGGTTTTCCAATAAACCTGAACTGAGCGTATTTATATACGTACCTACCTAGCTGTACTTTACACTACGTAGTACAGCGATTGACAAACTGTCCCTCGGGACGGAGAGAAAGGGAGAGAGAGAGAGAGCGAGAAAGCCACCCTTAACTGCGCGATAAAATTGGAAACGTATTTGCCGACTCGTCTACTCGACGTAAACTCTCGAAAAACATGAGCTGTAACGTTCCATATAGCGTATTTTGAATACTCCATAAATGCAATTTCACCAGCGGTCGCCCACAGACAAAAAAAGTGTTTCCCAAAATAAACTTAAACGCCATTCAACCGTTCAAGAAACTATTTTAGCAATAAACGAGGATCTTACAGACCAGACTTTTTTTCGCTCTTCTTTCTTTTAGGGAAGGGGGGATTCTCACCGGAGTAAAATTGTTAGAGACATACCATGTCTCAGCTGGGATTGGATATTTGACGTGTGGCGTAAAATTTTTCTTTCACTTTTTTTGTTCTTATTTATATTCTTTTATTCATTCCACAGACCACGGGCGCCGGTGTGGTAGTCGATTGACACGCGATATAATATTGAAACGGTATAAGTATATAAGATATTTGCGAGAACTGGCGCCTCGTTTTTCCAACCTAATCCGAAAGAATTGAACCCTAAAATGCTGATCTCGCGGTCTGATAGTTTCACAGATATTTTTACAGTGTCATCCACGGTGACGATGAATGCCGCGTACCGATAAAATCGAGATAAGAATTTCGAATCCCTTCGAACTGATCGAAATTAAAATGTGTATCGAATGAAAACGCTCATTGACCGAAGATTTTCTAAGTTTTAGATTATTTCAACAACCTTTATAAATACGATACATAAAGAACAAACTCTGCTGTGTGAAAAAGTAAAGCTTTCAGACATCACATAAGAAAATTATACGCAGAGTATACAGATAGGTGTATAAAATGACATCATGGGTACGTGGAATATATTCATGACGGCAACCAGAGTGGATGGCAGGTATTACGGTAAATTCGTCGTCATGGTTTATGAAATTATTTTACTTCCCAGCCATTTTCCTTCCCTACACGCCGTTCTCGTCTCGCATAGTAATCGTGATTTCCCGATTGTTATTTCATTGCCCCGAGTTTATGCCGCACATATCTTGCTATGTGTCTACGTGTATTTTATGAAATGGGCCTCTACACTACGTCGACTGAATAATTCATTAGCTATTCCCGTTTTTTTATAGGGGTTATTTTGCCAATTACGCGAGTCCGAAAGCGGCCGGTGGGTTATTTCGATATCCAGTTAATCGTTCGACCGAAAACGCCTGATCATTTCAGGAAAAGTAATCATCGATTCCAGAGATACCTCATTCCGCAATGTTTTACCGAGTTCCGTAATCGATATTATCCAATAAATTCTTCCTGGAGTAATTGAAAAGATATGTTCATAGAAGACATAAAAACAATATAAACCAAACAATCTAGCCTTAATCGTTTCGAAAATTCCAAAGGTTTCATTTTACCTCTGAGGGTTTTCCGGTTCACAACGATCTTGAATTCGTTTTATATTCCATATGCGAACAACGCGATTTTAGCATGATCTGCAACGACAGTGCCATCAAGTTTAAGCAATTCGCATTACAACAAATCTGAAATGAAGTACTACAGTCCTGTCGGACTACGTTTACTTTTCATTATTCCGACCATGCATCGTAGATATAATACGGACGCTACGAGACCCTCCAAAGTATTTTGCTGCCGTACAGTTGTAGAAAAAGTAAGACAAAAAACAAACAAAAAAACGAAAGAGCAGAACTGAAAGCAACAGAGACATCACGTGTCTGGAGGACGTTACATATTCCATGCACGATAGCGGCTTTCCTCCAAAGTCCGTCGACAGCTCCTTGAAATTGTCTCTCAAAAAGAAGCTTGTAGGTAGACCTAATATTTATCTTTTCTACACTTTTTCGCTACCTCTTTCTCTTTGTTCTAGGGTCGCGTGATACGTACATCTTTCGCTTTTATTTTCATCGCATTTTTCCCCACGAGAGAGTCCGTCGATGATCCTCCAACACGACACAATTGTTGCCTCCTTTTACCTCAGATCTCGAAACTTTTTTGCGATTTACTTTCCCCACTTCGGAATGACACGACCACAACTTCTGTCACGCGATATGTTTTATCGCAGAAACAGCATTCAGAATTTCGTCAGTTGAATTTCATTTATACTAACGCAATTGGTTACCTACTGAATTCCGGATTTCTGTTCAATTTAAAGGTAATTTGGTAGCCACGAATGAAAATAGCGACGGTACAGAAAAAGAAATTCTTTTCACTCCATCCTAAGCGGATTTTCATTTCCCCTATTTTGTAGTCTATTCGAAAAATTTGCATTGATATATTTCATGAGATTTAAAAATCTCTGAAATTCAGTACGCAGAGGCGCGATTGTATTCATGAATACAAAACTGCTGGATGTGGGTGAAAGACAAAAAGTATTACAGCTCTGACAAATTACCACGCAATTGATTTCGTTGGAAGAAAAAAATTTCTTCGATGCTTGTTTTAGAAAATGTAAACAACCCCTTACCTGTCAAATATTCTCGCCTCCTTCAATACGTTTCCCAGATTGATGTAGGCATCCAAAAAATTGGGATCCAGGGCAACGGCCTTCTCGAAATGGTGTATAGCGAGCCATATTTCTCCTTGAGCATTGAAAACGCATCCAAGATTGCTCCACGCAACGGCAAAGTCTGGTCGTGTTTCTATGGCCTTCAGGTAGCACGCCTAAAGTCAAAGAGCATGATGTGAGTGAACGATATTCGCGATTCTGACATGGATGCGCCGCGCAATTGCCCAACCTCTCTCTGCCGCGCAGCAGCTTCGGATTCGAACTGGCCAAAAGTCATAAATTTTGTCAAATTAAACAGCCGAGCAAAATACTGTAATCATGCAGCCACCCGCGTGTGAGGATTTATTTACACTCTACCGAGGCTTGTCGATGCAGAAGATGTTCAAGATTCATCGTGGCTTTATGGTTTCAGATATGCTCGACTGGTTTCTGAAGTTCAAAAGAACGTGACCGACTCCTCATCGCGTGCTCCATTAGCAAAAAAATGATGTAAGATAAATCGGAGGAAAAATACCATCTGAGAAACAAAAATTTGTGAGACTAATGGTACAGAATTTTGGCTAGTACGAAACAGTTTAAGAAGCCTCAGAAAATCAATATCCCAATGATGAACACATTATGTATATGTTTTGATACAACTCTACACAAAGGAGGAGTAGCATCGTCACACTCAGTTCACACGCTTGGAACCTTCGAGGGTATAAGCAACCAAGGATTCGTTTCGTTAATAAAATAAAATAGGTAAAAGACACGTGATAATAAATAAAAGTATTTCCAGTGTCGCTAGCAGCGTTAACTCCAAGCGTGTCTCACGATTGTGACAATTATATCTGTATTATTCATTATTCGAGTTGTGACTACAGGTCTAGACCAACCTAAAACAGAAATATGTTTCATTAGAAGTCTGCAATTCTCTGAAGAGGCAATGGTATAAGTGGTGACAAGTATTATCACACATGCCGACGGCTTGTTCAGAGAAACGAGAGGCTTTGTTGAAAACTACAAATGTTTCTATAAAAAAAGCTACAGAAATTAGTGAGAGGTATACAACGCGCTTGAAGCGTCATGGAGCGGTGCTAAAGATTCTCCGAAATGCGTCCGGTGGAATAGTTGGCACCCTGGTCAATTCGCATTTTATCATTGCGGTAGAAATTGGCGATATGAATAGTGAATTTCAATTTTTCTATCATCGGCGACTTGTCATCACAGCCAATGTTCGCTCTCGACAATCGTGATACATTTGGTGTTCAATAAAATGAGGTAAATATGTTGAGCCGTTTGTTGGAAAATAAACTTAAAGAGAGTAGCCCAATTGCAAAAGTACTAATTATCATACATTAAAATGAACAAAATTTTGTAATATGGAAGTCAAGTAAATCAAAAACTATTCAGTTAATAAAAATCATAGATCACAAGTGTGTTTAGAATTAATATTGAGCCATGTTTCACTTAATCCTTAGCAAGTTTTCATCCACTTTTCCCGCCAAAATAATTCATCTAACACAATGACGCTTCAGAGTACAAGCATGAGTATGAGTCGCGCGCGCTGAGAGGTGGGCAGCATTAAAAACATTATAATCCGTGCCTAAAAATAAATAAAACAGGATTTTCAGTTGGCTCGGTCTCTAAAGAGGTAAGGCTTCCTGACAGGACATTTATGTGTGAATGGAACGAGACTGCCGGTACCCAAGTGAAGAGTTTTCTATAGATTTCTCAGCTTCCCACGATAACTCCTTCATTCATCGTAATAGATGATCGATAGTTTCGAGTATGTACCTAATTTGGAGCAATAACGACCGGATTTGGGCTTTGACATAGATTTTCGAGTGGACGGATTCGTCATGTTGGTGAGAATAGTCCTGAAAAATTGAAATAAACGAATGAGCGAAGAAAAATATTAGCAACTAGTCTACTTGAGTACAAGGCTTTGTCGATGGAATATTCGAGGATGGGATAGAGACCGGCCGCGGGAACTACTTTACCTTCAGTGTACCCTTCGGTAGGTTGATGGTAGGTATGGGTCGAAATCTCTCATAATAAACATAGACTGAGAGTGTGTTACTGAATAACCAGATTCAGATTTTCACCCTTTGACGAAGAAACCAGCACGGATACCGACCATTTGCATAGCTCCAATCTCCCCTCCTAGAGCTGTTCATTCCATCCACAACAACAAGACAGCTGCGTTAATCTCTTTTCACCACTACATTACCTCAACTTTTTAGTCGCTTAGTTGCGTTAGCAACACAGTTTCGTGATACTCATCAGCCACGTGGGGAAATCAATTCAACAACAGAAAGAGGTTCTATAAAGACTTTTTGAACTCTAATATTTACCAATATTACGCATAATGCATGTGCCAAGTTCATCCCAATTATACTGATTCTACCAGTGCACTCACTATTTGGAAATATCTACTTCCTTTCAAATTAAACAAGGAAAATATACCTCGGAACTTGCAAAGTCACAATAGTTATTTATACTCTGAATGAATTTTGATCCCAAAACGGAATGAAGATATTCTTTGATGTGTTAGATAACTGTTCTATCGTTAATTGAGAGATTCTGGATTTTTTAGTGCGCGAATGAAATGTGGCTGATCGAGAATGAAAGTGGAAGAATGAGACGCTAGTGAGTTCTTTGGAATGGCGATTAAAGTTGCAGAAAACGTCCCTTATTGCCGCAGCGCTCTGAATTGAAATGGTATGTTCAAAAGGTAAAGTAAATTATCTTCAAAATAAATGTACGGTTTCTGTTACCGTTGCAATTGAAGCTGACTATGAAACGTATTCGCACTAGTGAAGCATACTTTCAATTCAGATCGCAGATCAGTTATCGAAGATCGCAAGCGCCGCGCCGCAGCAGATTACTTGACCAACACAACTGTATCTTGCATCACTCATCTTCTCACGTTTGTTTATGTGTCTTGTAACAATACCTCAAGGGATATATTTTTGGGAAAGGAAAAAAAAACATGTTTCAGTTCGTGATGCAAAAGTAGCCGATGAATTACCTGATCAAGTATTCTCGCGCCAGTACAAGCAGCTGAAATCAACTACCGTGTATAGATGAAAAAGCGCTGTACAAAAAAAAATAAATAAATCATGGAAACCAAATTCTAGGACAATCTTACAAACTACGCGCGCGCAGGCTGCTGACCCTATTTTGATGCTACACATTGATTCGATTACCTTAAATTTTTAATTAATATCCGTTACAACCTCATGATCAGTCCTTCCATTTAGAATAATTGATAAGTAATACAGTAGCGACGTGATACACTTTGACAGGGTCAGCAAATGAATATTAAATTAATTGTTGTAACACCATTCTGAATGATCGTAATTAATGGCATTGCATCAATTTCGCGCATTGTTGATGTTGTTTCCGCGCCTCCTCCAACAACTTCACAAACCTAAACCCATCAACCATGTCTGACACAATAACGTTATCCGTTCAATCTGTATTCACTGTTATTTAAAAGTATGATAAATTTCTCAAATATTCGTCAAGAATCAAAATTTGTTTATGATGATATTTCACTTTGTCAAACATGGTAAACCCAAAATTCCCAAAAGCAAGAGTACACAACAATATTTCGTCTGCAATCAAAACGTTAATGCTGAAACAAGACAATGGAAAAAGTACATATTTTTATTTTGATAGCAGATCGCGCGCCGCGCAAATTTTTTTTAGCTTGACAAAAAAAGACAGCCTTCTGCATGAGCTACATACACAAACATTCGCTCTACACATTCCTCAGAACTACACTAGCCAGGACACACGACACACATATGGGTTTGTACCACATTGAATGTACCAAAACCAGAGCAAGATTTGTCAATTGATAATTTTATCAGGTTGGGAATTGCGAAAATAGAATTTATAGTTTCTTAACCGCGAAAAAGCTGAATTTGATAGTCTCGGAATTTTAGATGGAATAAAATTTTGCCAATTTTTGATACCTTTCAACAGAAGTACAGACACATATTAAGTATGACGTGTAGGATTAGTGTCTAAACTTACGCAGGGTTTGAACGTCAACTTACCTTGGCCTCGTCAAGTCTTGCTAATGCTTTCAAAAGATTACCAAGATCACTGCGCACACAGTAGAGATCCTGAAAGAAATTGGACAGACATGTTGTAGTGAACTCAAGCATTTCATTGTTTTTCATGATTATTCGTAATAAATTTCTTGACATTTCAATAGCAGTGAAAAGTATAAAAAAAATCCAATTCCCTGACACTTCTTCAGAAGATATACTTACAGGATTGTATTGTAAGGCGGTAACGTATGCCTGTACCGCCTGTTCCATATCACCAGCGGCAACAAGAGCAGCTGCCAGGTTGATGTAGCCATCGATGAAGTCTGGTTTTAGCCTGACGGCGTGACGATAGTTTTCTAAAGCCTCCTGCAGCTGACCACGTTCTTTGAACACATTACCCAGGTTGCTGTATGCTTCGGCGAGTAATGGATTTTGCTTTATTGCCAGTGTGCTGAAGTGGGCTGACCTTAAAAACAAAAAGGTCCTTGCTCAATGAAATATTCCAACTTGATACAAGAATGAGAAAAATAGAACCTTATGATCAATAGGTTTTTCAAGGTACTGTTTAACTTATTACTTCGAGGTAGCTATTTAAAATACTACAAAGATAATAAAGTAGTGATTAAATTATTTGGACTAATCTCATAAACACTGTGTAGTACATACTTATCGAGCCTCCGGCATTGGAAGTGTATAGAAGACAGGAGTAGCAGAACTCCGGTATTATTGGTTTCTTGCCTCCATAACTGCATACAATGTCTTTCTGCATTTTCATAATCTCCGGCCTGGTATTCTCTGTGTGCCAGCTCTAGTAGCCCTGTAACAATGAAACAAATCAAGTTTCCATTAATAAATTTCAAAGCAACTCCTCCAAGCCACTTTTCAATGAGACAAAAGGTTAGGACAAACCACTGCACAACTTTCAAGAAACCCAGTATTTTCTCCAATAATTAGAGCGTGACTATGAATCAAGCAGAACGTTAAAAAATGAAGTGAAAAGTAGGACATTTTTTATGACAAAAAATTATGACAGTCGGAATCAACAAGTCTGGATTTGTGGTGATTGGAGAGTGACGACCATATTATGAGAATAAAACAATACGAACAATAGGAATCAAGGGTGATATTAATGATCGCCTGTTCATCGGCAATGGCAAGAACCTCCTTGCCTTGTGCATCTTGAGTAACCACCATGAGATTCTGTCCGCTCAGTAGACTCGGATGATGATGAATGGTTTGCAAATTTTGAACACCATTATTGACACTGACGGTCTGTAATTTAGGTTCAGCATAGAGATTGACACTCTCCTGCACTTGACTGCTCATCATCTTCAGACGGTTGTTTTGTTTTCAACGCGTCACGCGGCACGGTCAAACGCGATTGATAAAACCAGCAAAAACAACAACAGCAAAGAAATTATTTACGATGATAGCAAATTAACGAAGGAGCAGTAACTTTCGCGGAGGGTTCTAACTTCTTTCTACTACTAACTGCATCCCCACGACCAGCGCGGTGGGGCCAAAGCGTAAAGTAGGGGAGAGTCTGAACCGATAGAGGGGATAGAAACAGGGCCGAATCTAGCCGTGTAAAGTGTTCGGGGATCTTAGAGAAAAAATTTATTTAAAATTCATAAGCAGTTCCTACGTTCATTTTACGCGGAACAATTAATCAGGGTTTAAAAAATCGAGTCTCAATAAATCATGTTGTGCAGAGGCGTTGAGCTGTCTTTCAATCACATCTCCAACGACCTTATAAGAGTCTCCGGGGTGTGAAATTTTCTCCATCTCTCAATCCATTATTATTAGAAGGAATAGCATAGTCAAATTATAAGACGCGTGATAGAAGATTTCGTTGGAAATATTTAGGTAGCGATAAACTACCGGGCCTTGAAAAATTGCAGACTTTGTTGGCCGGGAATCGGTAACCCGACGAAGGGAAGTCCCCACTCCCTTTCCCGGCCCCCGGAGAGCAGATGGCATGGGCACCCAGTGGAATATTCCATCGGTTTTGACAGCGACCAGCCTACCGGCTCAACCGTTTTGAACGGAATTTACCCAGCGAAAAAAAAAATCGAGGACAAAAAAAGAGTACGGAAAGGTTCTAGAGTAGGAAACCTACAGGCGGAGAAGTCAAAATAAAATAAAGAATTCACGACTCGCTTATGTTAGCGGATTATGTCACCAACTCGACGACTTTCAATTCGCAATCTAATCTACGTAAGAGAAATCGCAATTAAAAGTTTCTTATGTTGGATTTTAGACGGTTTTTATCCGTTATTGACGTCTAGATATTAATAGTACGCATCGATGCTGATTCGCAAGACCTTCGCAAACGCGCTCTGTGAATGACGATCCGTAAAAAAAAAGAAAAAAAATAGCAAATAATATATGTATGTGAGTAAATTTTACAGGACTATCCTTCACCTGACACACGTCAACTAAGCGTATCGAATTCGCAAACGTTTTTTCCTTTTCTTTGTCTCAATAATTACCCGCAGAATGGCATGGAGCAACGAACTCTGTTCTAGATTCGTATTTTTTTCGGCACATTTATAACTGTCTGCAAAAATGAGTTCGCTCATAAAATTAACGCGATCAAAATGTTATTTTGAATATTGTAAAGTAAAGACAGATAATAATGGACAATTATCTCCACCAGTACAGTTCAAATTTTCCATAAAATGAATAATAGTTTTTCTCTCGAACAATCGGAAACTAACCGAATGGAAAAACGCAGGCTCAGTACTTTCTCGTACAAGGGTGCTGTAAACCCACTCAATAAAACGTTTCAGATTGCGCGGATCATAGTTTCCAAGTTCAATGTCACAACCTCACTCAATGTATTCGAAGAAATCGAATGGGAAGCGATCGACGGTTGATAAGCGTGAAAAAAGAGGTCGTGGCCACTGATCGTTCAGTGAGGAATAACAATCTCCTTCACGATTTCACGGCCAAACTCAGGGGCTCAGATCATTCGTGATAATTATCCAGATCAGTACTTAGCACAGGCCGGATAAATGGAAAAAGGAGGGAGCGGTAATTTGATTTGCCATTTCGAATCCTATAGGCTATAAATTTGTATGTTCTCGAAAACTGACCACTCTCATCTGAATCAAGAGATGACCGCTGCAACTAGATGTACGTAATTTTATTAAAGATTTTTATTTTTATCCAATGTTTTCAATCGCGTGAATAATAATTGTGAGCGAAATTATCGCGCGATGTAGCAAAGAAGGAAGCCATCTTGAATTTGAATTAAATTGATAAAGAAACGAAGATACAAGTGTGCTGTAAATAGTTAGTCACATGGTAAACTAGTCGACATCGATCCAATTAAATCTATCTCTATGAAATGATCGAGAAAATGTGCACGAAAGTTTTATTTTTACGAACGAGGATTGAAGGACATTGAGGTTGATGTTTTTCTGCGCAATCATTGTCAGCAATATAATGTACACACACAAATACAAATAAATTCGCATTACAGGTGTTTTGAAAAATTTATCATGGAAAAATGTTTATGATCTG
The DNA here is from genome assembly GCA_963932425.1 of Athalia cordata. Lineage (NCBI taxonomy): Eukaryota > Metazoa > Arthropoda > Insecta > Hymenoptera > Athaliidae > Athalia > Athalia cordata. Next base: position 26,713,822 of record OZ010626.1, on the reverse strand, counting down.
GTATCACTGGATATATTAAACTAACCTAATAAAAGTCTCTCAGTCGCGCTAGATAATTATATTCGACGGAGGAACTGAAATTTTTTGCCACGAATAATTATGACTCTGCTTTATTTGACGCAGCGTTTTGTACATTTTTTTTTTATGACGATTCCTGTTACATGCGACGGAGTAAAGGGTGAGATGTGAAGTATTCTGGCAAATGGAAATTAAAAGATAATAAGGTCTGGCTACTCGAAAAATTAGTGCTGGATTACTAATTGTAAGAGGAAAAAGTTTGAGCCACTCACCAACTGTCGACAACTGCTGAATCTCGTTCATTTTGAGGATGACATTTGCCCCGGCGATTTGCTGGTGTCCTTGTTGCTGCTGCGCCTGCATCGGGTATTTTTGTTAAAATCCTTTATCCCTTGAAAGGTGCTCCAATACTGCGAAAATCTGGTAATTTTTTCGCCGTGTCGTTTCAGTCTTATGGTTGAAAGCTCGTCATGTGTCTGAGATTCGGATACAGTTGGATCATCAACTTGATCCCACAGATAGTTTACGGATTAATCTTCACCTTCGTTAGCAAGCCAATTGATAAAACAAAACAATATATCTCACGCGAGAACTTCATCGGCTCTAACACGAACACGATCGCCATGCCGCCGCCATTTTGAATTAACCCACTATACCGGTCAAATAATTTAAAAAAACGCCATAAATTTATTATTTATTCCACGAAGCGTACCTTGATTATTTTGTAGCTCTTACCCTGAATATTCAGGCTGTTTAATAATCGACTAGAAAATTATGTCGAGATGGAAAATCGATGTAGCGAGTCTGGGTTCAAGACTTTAATTTCGGATCACCTGCGATGCCTGCGACGCACAACGTCATATCCAACAAATATTGAACCTGCTGATTTCCGGTTAGAGACTTCAGGTGCGTAGTTAGCCACTATAGTACCCCTTTTTTTCTTTTCGTTCTCTGTCAAGAAATAAAAGATCTAAAGATCGTTAAAGACGGTCAAATGGCACCCGCCATTTTTCAACTTCTTTTCACTACCCACTCTCAATTAATTTCATTAATTTCCTCACTGTCATGATGTAGTTTGAAATTCTACTCATTCGATTCCAGTTAATTTGAAATAATTTCTGTTCCTTAATAATTTAAGGAATTGTTTAGTGAGCAAAAAATGATCATGACCTATTATTGAATTTAAGGTGCAAATTGGTACGGCCTTGCGTGACGATGTTCCCCTCGCAACGGATCTGGTAGCCAGCCGTCATCCCGTTCTCACTCTCCCGTGGCCTACCGGTGTCGCTTGGTCATTTAATTTGTTCGTCCTCATTGTTCTAATTCGTTTCTACCTGCAAAATGGGCGACAACAAGGAACGCACTTTCATCATGATCAAGCCTGACGGTGTCCAGCGTGGGCTCGTCGGTAAGATCATCCAGAGATTTGAAGAAAAAGGCTTCAAACTTGTCGCCCTCAAGATGGTCTGGGTGAGTTTCGAACGTTGAATGCCAGCCACTGCGGCCATTATCATAACGAACACGTGCTCCCGGCTTTTCTACAGTGACCAGAGGGCGTTTAGCTAAAACTCTATTCGAATTTTCTAATTCGCAGTCATTCAATTAACAGATCCAGAAGCCCGGTTTTCAGTATTCCTTATTTCTCTTCCTCTTAGAACGTCCGATATATGTGTATTCGTCCTTGACAGCTGGAAAAGATTAAGTGCAACCATAATTGAGAAAGAGAAAAAATGCAGTTAAATCTTATGACGTGGGCGCAATCCGTTGATCTTTGTATAACGTTATAAATACATGCATTCAATTCAATAAACTTGGATATTAGGTCAAAATGTTACTTGATATCAAGGCTAATGCAGCACAGAGGTCTTAAGCTCTTAATTCAATTATCAGCCACAAGGATGAACTTGACAGTTGATTCGTTTTAGAATACTGCAGGCAATGGATTAAACCATTGACCTTGAACAATGGCCGGAGGTCGTCAAATCGTATCTAAACTTTTTGAAATAGAACTGATTACGTTTTTCCTAAGCCACTCTGCGTGTGTTTTATGCTACAATCATAAATCAACAATGTTTCATGATCTCATTGAAAGACGTATTTCTATGTTGGCTTTGAGTAAAATTGATAACAAAAATTGTAATTTTTTTCAGGCCTCTGAGGATCTCCTGAAGCAGCACTACGCCGATCTATCTGCCAGGCCTTTCTTCCCTGGTCTTGTCAAATACATGGCATCTGGCGCCGTTGTCCCCATGGTAAATTTTCATTATATGATTACTCAGAAAATCCAAGATTGTTCATTTGATCTATACTTATGATCCAGAATTTGATCGATAGATATTTCTAGCATAACGTTCAAGAATATAGCCAATTTGGAAACGTTGTTGAAATAATAGTTCTACATTGAATACCAAATGTTATTTGTCAATTAGGTCTGGGAAGGTCTGGATGCAGTGAAGACTGGCCGTGTTATGCTTGGTGAGACAAACCCCAAGGACTCAGCACCAGGAACAATCCGTGGCGACTACTGCATTCAGGTAGGCCGCAACATCATCCACGGATCAGACTCTGTGGAATCAGCCAACAAGGAGATCAAACTGTGGTTTGGAGACAAAGACAAGAAGGAAGTCATCGATTGGGCTTCCTGGGCTGAAAAATGGATCTACGAATAAATCCACAACTTTGAAGAAGATCCTTTACCATTCTCTAAAGAATTTACTACCATTTTATATCCAGTTTCCTACTCCAATTCACATTCATCTCACAGGAAAACGTGGCAAAGATCGTAACTGTACATAAGACCGGTGATCTAATAAAAGAAGAAGAATATCAGCGGATTCGTTTATATAATTCTTGACTTCTTTCGGTTCTCAAGCTTCTTCTGTACTTTCTGCCATTTTTTTACTTTCTTCGGGTGGAAAACAGAATTAAGCATTTCAGATTTCACAGAACATTGTATTTTAACATATTCCAATCATCTATTTTTTGAAAGCATCATTTTCGCTGCATCAGTGATCTTAGGATAAATTTTTGGCCTCGGTACACTATGTGGAGTGGCATTTATAGCCGAGCTTAGAATCTATCGAAATTCCGGGTGATTTTATAAATTTAGTTATTCTTTTATTAGAGCGAGTCATGCGATCTAACAGCCTTGGTATTTTTATTGAAACAGAGCTGATGTAAATTTAGCGTTATTTCTGGGCTTTCAGACCCCACCTGCCAGCCACAAAAGATTGGCTACTATAGACGAGGCGGTAAGCCTCAGCCGTAACCGCCCTGAAACAAATCTTCACCTGCTCACAATTTAGTATCAAGTTTCTTAATCACGTAGCAAATTTTTCGTAAGGCTTTTTCAGCCGCCTCATCGTCAATTTCATAATACAAAACGAATCTGGCCAGACGTGATGTAAGTTGCAGGCCTCTCACGATGGTTTTATCATCTTCAACGTCGTCCAACACGACTTCTAACCTGTCAATGAAAGTGATGGCAGTTATTTCCTCGGAAATAACATTCACCATAATCATGTTGGTCTTCGTAGTCTCCAAGTCAACGCTGAAGACCTTAGATCGCAAATTGTTTATATTCTCCGCAATCCAAAATGCTCTTCGGTGATCGTCTTTCAAAATTGGTACCGTCTGCTCCAGAGCGACTAATCCGGCCGCGGCCAACACACCGACTTGTCTCATTCCTCCGCCAAGTACTTTTCGGGCTCTCCTGGCTTGTTGGATGAACGCTTTACTACCGCAAAGAACCGAACCAACTGGTGCGCCCAATCCCTTGCTCAGACAAAAAGTGACGGAATCACAAGCACGAACGATCTCTTTTGCCGGGATACCAGATCCGATAGAAGCGTTCCAAAGCCGAGCACCGTCCATGTGTAGTTTGAGATTATACTTTTTAACGAATACGGCTACCTCGTCGATCCAAGATTGCGGAAGGATCTTTCCGTTGATCGTATTTTCAATTAACACTAACTTCGAAACCGGTTCGTGTTGTCGATCAGAACGCATGTGCCCTTCGAGCCTTTTTAGGTCAAAAGTACCATCCCCATTATTTGGTAAAGTACAAAGTGTCACGCCAGCTAATTGCGCTGCTCCACCTTGCTCGTGAAGAAAGGTGTGCGATTGATCCCCGCAGTAAGCTTCGCAGCCTCGGACGTTGCAGTGGTTCAATACTTGAAAAGGATAAATTTTGAATTATGATGCGACAGATTTGACGACCAATGATTATTATTATCATTATTATTTTAGATAACCATGTATGCTCACTTGCTATCAGGTTTCCCATCGTTCCAGAAGGTACGAATAAGGCAGCTTCTTTATCTAAAAGAGAGGCGGCCTTTTCCTCGAGTACTGTCGAATGAAGAAAAACATATTTCAGCCTCACAGTCGAAAAATGTTTAATCGCAAATTCTTAATTGAAAATTAGGTTTTTCTTCCATCTTGATTTCAATGGAACTATAAGGACCTACACTTGACGGTGGGATCTTCTCCATAAACGTCATCTCCAAGTACCGCATCAAACATAGCCTGTCTCATGGCCAAAGAGGGCTTAGAAATTGTGTCACTTCGTAGATCGACGATAGTGGCCTATAGGTATAGTAAATTTCCGATTAAATAAGAAAAATCTATCTTCGTATCCTCAAAATTTACTTACATTTTTGTTGGACGCATACGCGTGAATTTGATCACCAGCACTTCCCCCGTAAGACATTATTTTCTTGCCTTGATACGAGTCGATTCGAAGAGTGCCTGCAGAGCTGAAATATCTTCGACAGAGACTATTCAAAATCTGTATGATCGATGGACTATACATAATATATAGCGTTGATGGATGCGCGCCATTAAAATGATAATTTGCTTTACATAAGTGATAGTCTATCGAACAGATCGTTTGTAAAAGCGAGGTCGTTAGCGCAATTCGTGTTAATTTTGCTATAAGGAAGCAGAATTTTATCGAATTTGAATTCGGTAGAGTTATAAATTGGACGAAATGAGATGAAATAATATTTTAGCGGTTTTTTAAATCATCAATGAAATATTCTTGAACCCTTTGAATTTATACTTACGCTATACGAACACGGGCAGTACTGGGGCGTATTCTTATCACTTGAGTACTATGAGTGGAGATGCGCAATTGAATGTGATCCGTCCGATGTATGTACCACGATCCGCGGGTATGTGTATAAAGGTCATTCGGTAGCTTGCTGCATCCTCAGTGGTCCAGCCTTAGATTATCATTGGCTATTATTCGAGAAAAATTATTTTTTGCACCAAGTATTTTGTATGCCGCCAAGTTTTTTCATTATTCACAGTTCTTGAAGCTAAAGTTTTAATTCTGGAGAACCTTATTTTTCGAATATCATTGCAAATAATTTAAATTACTTCAACTCGATCAAAATATAAAATGCGAAGAAAGTAATCCTGCATTAAATTCAGACTATTTCGAAAATCGAATGACATATGTTCACTTTGGCTGCAACTCTCAACAAGCCATGATAATTTGAAAAAAATAAATAAATAATAGTAATAATAATAAGTAGGTCGTCAATGTAATTTTTTTCATCTAGTAATCTCATAGGTGCGGGAGCGGATTTTCTTCATTTCGCGATATCTTTGGCACAGAATGAGTTACCTTGGATTTAAGATAAAATGGTACGGGAGAGCGACTTGTTGGCGAATTAATTGTACGGATTATTTGAATGACGAGAACCGCGATGGGTGAGTCGCAATATTTCAGAGGTTTGAAATTCAAAATCAAATATCGTAGCCGCCATTATACATATAATACGATATAACTGCGATTGGCCAGCCTGTGAGCGTCGTCTGCCATCGACGAAAGCGCGTAAATTTGAATTTGTTTATATCAGTCGATAACATTGTCATACGAGATTCCATTTAGATCGACTCATCTCATCTCCACAAGCTATTCAACCAGAAAGAATCGCTTTATACTTGAAAACTATGATCAATCTCAAGAAGAGCCATTCGGTCATAGCATATTTATAACCGTCGTTATGAGCAATCTTGAAAGAAAAGACAGTCTAATTTATACTTCCATCGTATGGTGAAGCCAAGATTATTATTCTTGGGCAAGGTAAAAATATTGCATCGTGTAAACAGATCCGTTGGAGGATCTGCTTAACCGCATATACATATGTATATATACTATAACGGTTTCATGCGCTCAATAAAATAGAGAAAAGTTATCCTTAAATAGAGCCTGATAAAATGAATTCTTATTTGCACTAAATTTTGCCAACTGCAATGCCATATAGGCATATGTAGAAAAAGAAAAAAAGGAATTATAGTCGTATAAGATTAAAGGCCGCCTTCTAAGAACATATATATTTGAGACGTGTCTGATCGTGAGACATTACTTTCTCAGTTAAAAGATTTCATAACATTCGCTTGGGGGAGCTTAGCTTGCCCAAATAAGGTAGCTTATTCGTCATACCACGAAAAAGCCATGCATGATTAAATGCTGTTTGTTTAAGACAAATGCGAACGGCCTCATTATGCATTGCAGAAAAATTAACCGACAACTTGTTGGCGCCGTTGAGACAAGCTTAGGTAGTCGAATTTTTTTATTTATTTAATTTTCTTTTCTGTTTTGTTTTTGAGTAAGAGAGAAGCCCGAATTTAGTTTATGCGAATAATTTATAGCAGAGATAATCAGCATTCGGTACTCGTGTTTAAAAATTATCGCAATGGTTGTAAAAGCAAAACGTACGAGAGCTGCGGGAGTCCAAAAAGGGTCTGAAACTCTGAATTATACACGTTGTCGGCGTTGCGTCATAAAAATAAACGGACATATCTTCCATATTTGGGAATGGGCCGTGAGTCACGAGATTTAAGTACTAGAAACCAGGTTAAGACGTACACGTTTATTTCACTTTATTATAGCCCAAAGAAATCTATTGCGATTCATTAATTCTTTCGCATGTATCAGACAGTCCTACATATCCATATATATACGATACAATTTATGTAGTTCAATTTTATTGAGACGCCCAAGAAATGCTTAATATAAATATTCTGTGTATCTTATGGTTTTCCGCTACTTCAAAGAATGCAATTTCCTAGACTTCCGGATGCTTGAGATTTCGAAAAAACTGTTCCGAGTAATCTTAAACGATATTATATGAGCGTGCGTAATAAGTGCGTGTTGATGATCCGTCATCGGCCAGCAATGCGGTGCTTTCTTTTTAACGAGTGAAATCCGACAAGGAAATATTTTAAACTTCAACGAAACTCTGATGAATTAGACAGAGATTTACTTTTTATAACACAGAAAGTGCATTGCAAGTTGCGTTAATAGTAGACTATATAGAGAAACAGGATGAACGATGACAACTGCTACTTTGAATATAAACGGGAGTTATTATAATAATTTAATAAAATTTCTCATTCAAAAATGTTTGGCACTGAGATCAGCGCACTCTGAACTTCGACTGACTAACAATAAGTTTAACTTTCGGGAGTGGCTGACAGTTTAAACTTTTGAGTTTACGTTGTTTGATTGTGTGCGTAAGCCGGTCCGTTAGCCATCTCAAGCGTTACATTGCAATTTTTGAAAGCAAAAATTTCAAGTTCGTCCCTATAAAATGAGGAATTATCAACTCTACTTGTTCGCATGCAGTAGCGTATTTGAAATTTGAAAAAGGGAAAGTATTTAATTATACCCTGACAATTAGAACCGTCAATTGTTCTCCGGTAATTATTAGAAAGAAACACGTGACAACAGAAGAGACCAATGTCGATAGTTTTTTGACAAGTGCCGGCGATTAATCGAAACAAAAGCGACAGCTGACTGGTCATGTGTATAATTGTTGGCCCTTCGGGATGGGCTATAATCTAACCTAGAATTGTTTGCGCGTCTATTTTACTGTCAGAAGAATAGAAACAAACGAATATCTTTGAGGATTCTAGACAAAAAGATAGAAAAAAAAAAGGCGAACGTTGCGATTTTAACCGGCGATATTCGAGAGGTCTGAACAATCGAAAGTCGAGAAAAATATACACCGGTTTAATCTACCGACACATACATTAAGTTTTCAGACGCTCACGAACACAATTAAAGTAAACCGACGGTCCTGCGGTGGGCTCCGAGACCGCGCGTACGTCGTATAGTGATTCGAATAGGCATTTCGAAGGCGCTTGAAAATATTATAGCGCAGCATAAACCGCGCAGTTTAGCATACGAGCGCACACGGCATACGGCGTACGTACGGCATAGAATTGAAGTGAATAAGTTGGGGCAGAGGCCTAGAGCTCAGAACGGCTCAGAAGTGGTGTGGCAACGGCGGAGTTCGGAGGTTTTCGTCGTGGACCGTGTGTATTTTAAGGGAGTTGTTTCTAACCGTCTTATAAAATTCAAAAATATCGACGGTTTAATTTAAAGTGTTTTTTAGTTTACCGGGTCCAGGAATAAATACGTGTTATTAGTTAATTAAGGTTACCATTCGTATATTCCTTTTCGAGTGTATTTTCGCACTAAAAAGCGTTCTCAGCGCATTGTCGCGCTAAACAAAGATGGCGGACGGCGACTCCAGGGTGGACCGGTCTGATCCCGAGCTGAAATATCTTTCCGTGGATAGAAACAGCTTCAACGACCCAGCCACACAGGCAGAATGGACACAGAAGAAACTCGTATGGGTACCACACGAATCCCAAGGGTTCGTTGCCGCCGGTATAAAGGGAGAAAGGGGCGACGAAGTTGAAGTTGAAGTCGCCGAAACCGGGAAACGAGTATTGGTCGCTAAAGATGACATCCAAAAGATGAATCCCCCTAAATTTGACAAGGTCGAGGACATGGCCGAGTTGACCTGTCTCAACGAAGCATCCGTACTTCATAACCTCAAAGATCGTTACTACTCCGGACTCATTTACGTGAGTGTCATTTACGCAAGAATTTTCGTCACCCTGATATTTCTTTCGTCAAATTTCTATGCATATAACATTAATTCCTTATCTACAATGTCAGAATTTTGTTAAGAAATAAGCAGAAAAAAAAACAACGTCAAAATATGCAAGGTGCTGCCGGAGTACGTTCGCTCAGTTGATACTTGAAATGAGATACCGGCGAAACTGGTTTGAAAAACGTATTTTGATAACGCGGCGTTCGTTTAGATAAGTGTCTTTCCACATTCTAGCAAAAATTATTTCTACCGTCTAGGCCTTCGGAGAGAGGTTGATTTTTAAAAAATTCCCAATGACAGTCGTCTTCTGGATGCGGCAGAGAGGAATATATTTACAGTTGTATTCGAAAAACAGGAACGTCCGTTCGTTCGGTTGGTTGGTTGGTTGGTTCGATTTTTCAAACATACGAAGCTAACCAATTACAGTCATTACGGTAATAATGAGACGGAAAAAACATAAGGCTCGTCTCTTCCCTTCCTTTAGTTGTATTTCACTTTGGGTTTTTCTTTTTGTTAAATTCTCTGGAATTTGCCTAAGTTCCTAAGAAGCGGATATACCTGAAATTAGTCGTGTCGTATATCGATGCGTAATCGTTAATTATCGCATATTCGTTTTTATACAACATGCAACGACTCACCGTAATAGAATGTCGTACAGGTGAAAAATTACGGCAAGGTCATTACTGTCGAGTTCTTTAATACTGTTATCAAAATATCGTGTCGATAAGGTGCTCATTTCTTAGGAATTTATTTTTCGTTATTCACGCAATGCGTATAACACCAAACGGGCCTGGCCATGCCAAGAGCGTCTTTGTTCGAGGGCTCCGCCCAGTCGTACCGATATTTCGTTTGGTTCCCCCTCGAAAAAATTCAAGACGTGAGAATCGCCGACAGAAGGAATACGACGACGACGATGACTACGAAAAGACTGCCTCTAGTTTATTCGCTCTACTCATTTATATTTTATTTTATTTTTCGTTCTCTGCTCCTCCTTAGCCCCTCAAAAATCTTCGTCATTTTAAAAGAAGGAATTTCATTCAATCCCAATCCTAAGAACGACATATTGCTCATTGAATTAACATCCTTTTCACATTTTGCTTCGCTCTATTGTTTCCCGGATGTATAATGAGTCGAGAATTTATGCAAACATTTGCCCATCGCCAGATCGTCTTTGATTTCAAATATATTTCATTTAAAACTTTTACCAGAAGTAATAATACATCTGACATTTCATATTTAAATGGAATGGAAGAGGCGGGTGGATGAGTTAAACGTCACTACTTTATACCCCGTCTCGCTTACTTTATATACCGAGTTTATTTTTTCTCTTTTTATGTTTCTCTCGGTTTTGATCGCATGCTCGCCGAGTTGAACGCGCTGTCAGCTTGACAGATAGCCGACGGAGTGGAAGTCTCTTTATGCCTTCGTGGCGACGACGCTCGTCCACGTTCTGTCTTTTTATTTTTCTCTCATCTCTTTTCACCCAACTTTCTGTGTTCGCGGGATCGCTCGCTCTACAATTTTTCCCCTAATCTGCGTGATTTTTTTCTGTCTACGGAAACAAATTTAATAATCACAAAGCTTTCGTTCAGCATCTTACCGCAAAATTAGTCTAGAGTCTGAGAAGTTGAACAGAAAATTTTCAATCATCAAATTTGAGTCGATATGAAAACTGGAGGATTGTTTTATTTCACAAATCAGCCGCAGAATTTTTGCTCTGTAAAAAATGTATCATTTCCCCTTTTCACTTTCTATCTGAAATTCGCTGTAAATAAAATTTTGCCATTAAATTTCTTCTCCCTTCCAATTCCCGAGAATTGTTGAGCTCTGTACGTCAATTAGTTGCATACCACGAGAACCTAGAATGGGGCAGACGACGAGATATTTTCTGTCAAAGTCAGCTGTAACATTACTATGTGCTCTTCGCGTTGTCTGTCGTGTAGAAAGATAAATTTTAGTAAAAAAAACAGATATGAAACAAAAAGAAAAGCCTATCGGTTTGTCCCGGTATATGTATAATGTATATACACATATATCTATATACGATGATAAAATTGATAAGATAAGAAACGCGTGTAGCAGCTGTTGCTTTTTTTATACATTGTCTTCTCTCATTTTTATCGGTTAAAAGTGAAAGAAAAACGAAAAAAAAAACACTTGCACATCCTAGAGAAACAACTACCTACTCTATTTTCTATAAATAGAGTACAACACGGAGGCTGTTTCTGTAATTCGTCCATTAAGTTTTTTTCATTAGTTTTTTTTGGTCCCACAATCTTATTTCTTTTTTTGTTTCTCTTCCTTCCTTTCGTCTGCTTCGAATCGTACGTATAGGATCCCCATTAGCTGTACAAACAAAACTACGGATCACAAATATGTAATTTAATGCTTTGCTTTTCTTTCTATGTAATTGAGTTCGTACGAATTTTTTTTGTTTGTTTTCTTCGTTCCGATCGTCCGTGAATTTAATTTATTAATCACGAATCTTTAGTAGGTGATTATAGTTTTATTCATATGTGGGCGTTTATAGGCGGTTCGAAAATTATCACGGTAACATTTTGGGGACGATCACACGTATGTATGTACGATGACCTCGACGTTTCTCAACATTTCTATGCGGCGAGTTAAAAAATCGAACGCATAAAAAATGAAATTAAAAAAAATATCACACGGAGAAAACTTTGATGGCAGAATTTTTCATTCGGAGCAAAAACGAAGTAAAAAATACTTGCGCACACCCATTGCCGTTACGTTTTATACTCGTTGTCCTCGAATTCCAATTTTGGAAATGTTTTATATAACCGATGTAATTGACACGATTCTTTTGAATAAATAAATTGAAAAAAAGAAATGATGAAGAAGACTGCGTTACGTGTCTTGATGAGTTTCAGGTAGTCGGTAAATTCTTTTTTAGACAACAAAAAGAAGAAAGGAAAAAAAACCAAACAATAAAATGAAGCAGAAATATTATCGTAATTCTTTTCTCCGGCACTTATGATATTATCGTTCGTTGCTAGGTAGAATTTTCGTTTGTCATTTCGAGATAGATAGGCGAGGAGTATAAGGTATTACCTTGTATCTATCCGGTAGTCTGCATTTCGAATCAGCCACGCGGCTTATCGTTGTCCAAATTTCTCAGAAAATTCTTCTATTATAGGTAGATATACCCAACGCGCACATTATACCTGTACGTTCGTTCGTTTTGGTTTATTTTATCTCCCGCAGGTGGTTCTTTTTTTTTTTTTAATTTTGTTATTCCATTTCTTCGAACGTTGGAATTCGAATGCTGAGTTATATAGCTATATGTAGATACCTGCCCGCGATGATGATTTCAGAGGAGCTCCTGTAGTATGTGACTAAAATCCATATATTTCTATTGTCGCTATATCATCGTCGCGCGAGAATACCAAACCGCAAAGATTCGCACGTGCACGATATTTTATTTTCAATTTATTACAATTTTTAAACATTTTTTTTTCTCTTTTCCCTTCCTTTCAACAGTTGGAATTTTCGATAGAACTATGGCTATACCTATACTTATAGCTGCCAAGTACCAAAGGTATTTTCTCCTCACAAATTCAAAATTTAAATATCAATGGAAAAATATTTCGTACAGTCAAATTCCGCAACTATAACGTTCCTTACTATACTGCATACATCTCATTATAATATTCATATTATTGACACAAATATTACATAATTTAATATATATATATACATAATTTCTCGATCGTTTAATTATCGCGGTTGCGATTTGATTTTTTCTTTTTCCTTTTTGTTTTTTTTTCATTATCAAGTATCATCGGCCAAAATCAGTACAGCTAATTGCGGTTAGAGGGGATAAAAAACCGCGAAAATCACGCGCAATAAGATTTGCCGAAATTATAAATCTCTAGATAAGTAAATAAGTATGAAAAAAAAGAAGAAAAAAAAAAGTCTTACATGTTTACCGAATCAGTCATCCATGTATGACTCACGGATATCATCTGTTCGTTGCCACTGTGCACAGGGTCGATACTCAACTTTATATCTTCCGACTTGCTTCTTCTCCTATTATCCTTCGGGCTCGTTAGTCATCTCCTGCTGATGCTGCAGACTTGATAATTTATCCGGATGTGCTAATTTTATTACACGATTTGAACTACGTTAACCCTTAGGTATACATATATGTATATTATTTCTTCTTTTTCGATCAGCTCAAGAATTTTAATTAAAAAAATCATAGATACATATAGATGTAGGTATACGAGGAAAGAAAATAATTGTTAGTCGACTATATTTTCTCGGATCGATGAATACTTTTGTGTATATATAATCAATTTAAGCGTGCAATTATTATTAATATTAATTAATCTTTTCTTCTTTTTTTTTTTTTTGTAACGATATTCCACGTTATTTACGGTTATCATTCTTCTTTTGTAGAAATGGAAACAAAAAAAAAAACCTTGACAAAGTTTTACCCAATATCTTCGATGAATTTTTTTTTTTGCTCTTTCTGCATGCAGTCCTGCGAATAACCTTTATCATACCTTATAGGGTTGAAAAGCCGATTCGGCTAGACGCAGGGAATGAAATATCGAATAAAGAGAAGAGACAAAGGTGCAGGTTTGGTTTATCGTCCTCGCGTTTGGGGTGAACGTACTAACCCTTGAATTATAGCCGAGGCTGCGCCCGCGTGCGTGGTTAGCCTAGGTTAAGGATAAACTTTGCAGGAAATTATCCTTAGACTTAACTCTAGAGCTGTATAGGTGTTGAAATCTAGACTGGTCTAGCGGCTGATCGCTGCCGCTGCATGTGTATTTTCCTCACTTTGTATATATCGAGCTTCGGCACGCTATTTTTAACCACTGATATCAACTTTAGCTTCTCGTTCAAGCTCGCCGATCTTCTCTCTCCATCTCTTTTCTATCTTCGCGCTTTTCTATGTAGTTATATATATATAAAAATATATGCGAATCAATGAACCGGCGTAAATATAGATTTGGAACTTCTTTCTTTTTTTTTCTTCTTATAAATAGTTTAAAACATTGAACGATTATCAAGTTCACCGATCTTTCGTTTATTTATAATTCAAACAATTGTCGGTTTTCGGTTTCGAAAACTTTACGTTCGGTATAAAGTTGACGCCCCGTTTTCGTTTTCTCTTTCTTTTTTTTTCAGTAAAAAAAAAAACTATATTATCGCTCGTTATCGTATGCAATACGAACTTTGAGACTATAATCTTGTATAATACTATATATAACTTCCGATGGATAAAAATTTGATTTCTATCGAATAAAAAATTATTAGTTCGTCACGAATAAATTTCCAATAACTTTGTAGAGAAGATGAAAAATTTTGTATGAAGTTGATATCTATAGGATAGACGGGGCAACTTTTTTTCTTTTTTTTTTTTTTAATCATATACCGTTATCGTTTCCGAGAAAATAGAGACATTATATCCCCATTGATCTCAATTCCTAGCTGCAGACGGAAGTATTGATTGAAATGTACTCATATGCAGATATACATATGTAATACATATATATATATTGAATGTATATAATATAGGAACATGACTGTGGAGTATATGGAGAGGCCATATGTACAAAAATGTCTATACCTAGGTATACGCGCACCTAATATCGCGGAATGATATTATAACGAATATTATATACGGTTCGATAATTGTTTCTAAATTTTGTAACTGACCTTTGCTCGTACGTTATACGTGATATTTTACCCTTCGCATTCGTTCATTTTTTTCTTTTCCTTTTCCTTTTATCCTTTTTTTCATCGGCTCGACAGGACACAATTAGGACACCCGCCGGTTGTGCAACGTAAATTACTGTGTGTATAGATATTATATACAGTTCAATCGTTACCTTAAAAGGACCGAATTGATCTCACTACGCGTCGGCTATTTCTCCAGGGTATTTGCGGCAATGCCTAATATGTTGTAAATTAATTGATTATTGCCTTGCCCAGGTGATTATTTAAACACGGTAAATTATATAGAAAGGTATACCTACGTTTATATACCTAAGTACTGTGAAATTGAGGGGAGAGGAAAAAAAAAATGAAAATAACAAAATATCCAGTATCATAATGAAGCCATCAAATTATAGACGAACATTTATTATAACATCCTTTCATGTACAGTCGGCGTACAATATTTATATTATAATCTTCATTTTACTTTGAAACAAAATTCAAAAACGTTTTAGCCCTTTGAATAATTTGTTTAATTGTTTTTTCGGTCGGAATTATAATTTTCTTTTAATTATTTGTTATTATGTATATATGTCGTGAAACGGTCTCTCTGAAAACGATGACGTCATTTGAAGAACGCGAAAAAGAAAAGAAAAAAAAGAAGAAGGAGACGAAGAAAAAGAAGTGAGAGACTTACGCCGAACTAATAACAACGCGAGCGCCATATCTGTGTTGTATTAGCCGCGAATCACGCGTTCCTTTTTGTCATAAACTATATAGGTATAGGTATACGAATACGTACACATATGTATATACAAATATGTGTAACTATATACTTGCTGACGCGATGATGTCACTCGTCACCAAGCGACGCTCGGTAGTGTAGAGGAATAAAAAAAAAAAACACGCGTGTACATATGGGGCATTCCATGCCAAATCACCTGCGGTCTCTGATTCACAAGAAAAAAAGGAAACTATGGTTTTTTTGATAAAAACTAGGACATTTTATCTCACGCTGTGAATCTTTTGCTTCTGTATTGAAATTCCTTGTGATCTATTTGCAAAAAAAGAATTTTTTATCAAATTGTTTTTTAATTTTATTGAAATCGAAAATGGTATACTATATCAACTTGATATATTTATTTGAAAATATTATATATGGAAATTCTATTCAAATTAATTACCGCATAATTTGATTATTTAATTGTTCTGTCCTGTGAAGTATGCGGTGTGATTTGGCGCGGAATTTCTCGTACATTATACATGCGATATTGCATCAATGCCAATTCGACGACGATTCGATTTCATATCATCCGCCTACAAATAGGTATCTATGTATCTATTTCCGGAATAATAGTACAGTGTTTGAAAATTTTTATTATACATGTATACATATACACCGAAGGTATACGCATATAATATGCGTCATGTATATGATGATAACTTTTTGTTAAACTAAAGTCCTTGTAATAATTTTCATTCATCGTCATCGTCATCTTTATTTGTTTTATATCTTAAATGCGTGTGTTTTTGAACACCCACATGTATACGTGTACAACACCAGCTACTGATAATAATAATGATGATGATACGAATGTGCCTTATTTTTTATTTTTAATCATTCATTTTTTTTTTATTTTTATTTTTTTTACTCCCGACACTTTGAACAATTCTACTAATATACGGGTAATTAGCTATACTGCACTCGTCGTCGACCAAGTTCGATTTTATCATTATATCCAGCCGTGATAACATCGAGTCAGAATCGATAAATATAATAATAATAATTATTATATGTATTATAACCGTGATTTATAGGTGATTTTATTTTTATTCATTTATAGAATTATTTCCCATAGATTTCATTTTTTTTGTGCATGGCTATCTGAATACAATTTAAAAAAAAAAAAGACGTTAATATTGATGAACTATAAAAAATTAAAAGTGACTCACCTCGTTTATAGGTACCTATAATAAAACAGATAACATTATACTATTCATTTTGTTTTGTTTCATTAGAAACGTTCATTCATATTATGCATACCTTTAATGTATATTATGTATACATATTATAGTTATTTTATCGGTCGAAAAAACATCGTGTGCAATTGTTTTATTAACATCAGCCTAGTTATGGTATTGCTGATCGAGATTCTTGTATCGAAAGGTTTTTGAATAGAGCCAATTTTTTTGATAAAATTCCAGACGATCTATAAGATATATTATAAAAAAAAAGAATCATGACGTATGCAAATTAGAAAAAAAAAAGCATTTTTAGAATACAAATTCGAAGGTGCAGACCGTCCATCGTACCTATACGAAAGCTTAATTTCTACAAATCATATCGCAGTATTTTGGATCGAAAAAATAAAAATTTCAAAAATTTATAAATATAGGTATACATCGCAAAGGGATTATAATTTATGGTGCAGTTTGAAAACAAAGGAAACGATGATGACTATACGCGCTACCGTCACCGTCAGCTTGTGGGCGCGGTAGTAAAAATTAAAACTCTTCACCCGTGTCTATCTGACTACATATATTATACATACTTATAGCATATGTGCGTATACATATACATATATATATTTACCCATCCTTTTCCCATGTACACCTGCTCCGAACGCGGCCATTATAAATATATTATATTCATGGCTATTAGGGCGCCGAATAAATGCGATCAACGAACTGGGCGCGGTTTAGCAAATCTCGATCCAAACATGCATGACAAAGGAAAAATTGTACGGTTCGTTCGGACCGCGTTATGCATTATTATAATTAATTTTATAATCTGTTTTTCGTTGCTTTCAAAATCTGCTTCTCATTCGTATAATGCGTCAGATGCACGAATTTCACGAATGTCATCTGCAGGGAAATCATATCCGTGCAGATGCAGTCTAGTATATTCGTAATTTATCACGAAATTCGATCACTTTTCAAATAAAACCAAAAGAAAAAATAACGCTTTTGTTTAGAGAATAAAAATTATGTGGATCCGAAATTTCGAATGGAAATTGACTTTTGATTTATTTCTTGCTAAATAATTGTACATGCCGCAGATAGCTGATGACACGTGATATTTTATTCTAGCACTAATAGCTGAGGAATGTGCGATCGATATGCGGCTATAGCGTGCTCACCACATTTGGGGAGCCTAGAAAAAAAAAATTAACAAAAAAAAAAAAAAAAAAAAAAGAAGAGAGATAGCGTATAGGTACCACGTTATCCGCGTACCTTCCTCATGTCATACGTAATCATATTAACATTTGAACATGAGACACGTTTCATTTTACCTAATATAAGTAGGTACCTATAGTTATATTGCAGCGCTCACTAGACGGTTTAACTTATCGCCTAATATCGCCCTTTGCTCTAAATAAGGTTACAGTTCATCACGTCAAAGGTTCTCCCTAAATTGTTCGTTCTTTCCCCTGAGCTTAGAATTAATCGGATATAATTTTTACCCGAATTATTTTTAATCAATGGAATCGATAGATTTTCAATGAATTTTTGAACGCAAATATATCGTCGAGAAACTTCGAGTAATTTCTGTTAATTTTTTTATTCGATCGATGAAGTTTAAAAATCAATCGATTCGACCATAAATATCTCAAGCACCCAGATCAGAATTCACCATAACGATCATTTTTTTCCCCATATGAACTTTGAACCGTAAAAATCTATGTGCGATTTAAATTCTTCCGCTCCATTATACGTGGTCGCCAAAGCCAAAAAAAAATCGGATCGATGGATCATCGATCGGGGCTTGTGAAGCTTATAAGGATGTAGATTCTATATAGATCCTTTAAATTTGTGTTACCAAATCATCCGATCGTTATTGTACCTAAAACTACTTTCATTTTCGCTAAGAAATATGGTGGGAAATTGCAAGTGCAGTTTTAGTTTGACAATTACTTATGGTATAAATTACTGGGGTTTTTTATTGTTTTGTTCTTTTCTTTTTGTTCTTAGACGACGTAAGTTTATGGGCCCCACCGTCGCGTCGTATATGATATTATAGTATAATATTTATGAACCTCTTAGTTCACGTACGTATATGTAAGGAATAATTATACGTATGGGATATACATATGGTGTATTTATCGGTTACTTTCAATCGCGACGTCGGTCGGGTTTAAAACCGAGGCAAGGCAAAGACGATTCCTTATAAGGGAGAGCGTCCTTAACCCGCTTTGGTTTACTCGCGACTGCGACTGGTAACGACGCGCCTTACGCTATACCCGATTGAAATAAACGAAGAAGACGAAAAGAAACACATTGACCGAGTGCCCAACAGTCCTGCTCCCGCTGCCGCTGCCGCTGCTGCTGCTGCTGCTATATCCACATCATGCATAACCTCATGCTCATGCTCATGCTCATGCCTCATGGTCTTCTTATGTGCACCACTCGACCGATCTTATTATACGAGGACTTCGAGTATAGATATAGTAAGTTATACGTTCACGATCACCAACACCGCGCTCTCTGATCTCAGAGCTTCCTTATATGGTCGCCCCATATAAAATATCGTCGGTTTCTCCGCAGATCGACGGCTGTATGATGACGATACTGTGAAAAAAATGATTAAACTATTTTCGCACATCGAACAGATTTTATTGAAAATCCAACGATAATGAAAAAGCAAAACGATTAGGATACATGTATTTTCCTAATATGTTTATAATAGGTATCTATACTCGGTCGTCGACCACCTTCGTGGTTTGCACCTTATATACCGCTACTCCACACTACGTCATTTAATTTATTATAGTATTTAATATCCGATCGTTCACCTCGTGAAAATCGTTTGATTTCTTTTTTTTTGTCTCTCCGACAAATTTCTGTTAAAATTTTCAATTTCGAGAAGCTCTTTATTTAAGTCTGCACGATGCGCAGGATACTACAAATTCTACAATACAATTGGAGTCGATTTCGACCATGAAAATTGGAAAACCTTTCGGGAACGTCTGAAATATTTGCATATATCGTAAATAATACCTGTCTTTCGCACATTGCCCTTGGCTTCTCCGAACCGCAGCCAGCTATAGAGACGGCGAAGCTCGATCTCTGCAAAATTTCGAAGGGTCGGCGACGACGGTTCGGTTTCGTTTGCTTTGCTTCGAATGTTTTCTTTCTGTTTTTTTTTGTTTCTTCCGTTTCATTTAGTTTCGTTTCGTTTGAAGGTCTTTTTCGGGGGTACCCGCGGGTCGCACCGTTGCACCAGTGTGTCCGTATATACCACAGTACGGCTTGGATATATACGCAAGCCGAAGCAGGAATGTTGGACAGGTCGTCGACATCCGAGTTGGGGGACCGGTTTCAGGACCTTCGAACCAACAGATCTCAAAATATATACGACGATCGTCATCGGAGAATGACAATTTTCGGCAGAAAAAAAATAACAACAACAACAGTAACAAGAATAATAACGATGATAACAAAATCAGACGATTACCTAATTGTCCATCGAAACCATGAATGATGAAGATCTTCTTGTACTAAAAAAAAAATGACAAAATCGCGTGCGCGATGGAAACGCTTCGCCATTTTTCTATTTTACCACTGCCGGTAACGTCGGGCAGGATCGGAAAAATGGCCATAAGGTCAGTTTTTTCGGCGTCTTGAAAACCTATATACATGTTAATTGGTTTATACATGTACTTACGGGTAGATAATGGGTTATATAACACAAAGGCACGCGATTAGCGGTATTCCTTCACGGTGTAAAACCCGTGGCACGCGGTTCGATGACGAATACCGTGAGCGAATCGCGTTTATATCGTGTGGGTTGGCGTAGTACACGCGTGTTTCGTATACCAACTAACTATGTATACCTATAATACTATATGCCCAATAAACGCGTCATATGCGTGCGTATCTACATTTCATGTATTATATATGTGTGCAGGTATATATATATATATATATCTTACCTGCACATTCAAGGGAAAGTATTTTACGATGATTCACCTTGTGAGGGACACGACGAGAAATGTACATAACTTAATATACATACCTGTATAACTGTATATACATTAGCCTATGTAGTCTGCAGTTCCACATGGGATGTATCATGCAGGGATACGATATCCAAATTCTGGCTACTATGTGTTATACACGTGAAGTGCAGGGGAAATTTCTTCTCATTACTCACCTGGGAACGTGTAATTATTCGCGGAAGTTCGTTACTAATTATCTTATATGATAGGAATTCACTAAAATTTACGTTATTCAAACGTTTTTCGTCGATCTGGATTACAACTTCCGAGACTCATGACTCGCGACTGCGACGATGACGCGGTTATAGATAAATATTAAAATTTTTAGGTAAAACGAAACAACGAAAAAGAAAAAAAAGAGGGTCGGAAAATATTTCGCTGTATAGAAAAATTAAACGTCTGTATCAGGTGTGCAGGGAGTGGATAGGGTAAGAAAGTGATACAATTAATAACGTGATTTCCTGTAAATTTGTAAAGAAAAAAGAATCAAAAAAACTCAATACCCGCGTGTGGGTTTCAGAGATAAATGGATAATTATTGTATCTAGAGATAAATAACTATAAAGATAGCATATATATAGAGTTCGAAGAAATAATGACGATGATGCGATGATGATGATCAAGTTATATATACGTTTTCGTATCCCCATATATTTTATACCTGCAGAGTCCGTCATGCTGCGGCGATAAAGAATGAACCTGTGGCGCGATAACGCCACATTTTTTGTTTATTTTATTTTGTTTTCTTTTATTTTACTTCCATTTCATTTCCGATGACTAACCTGTACGTATAACGCGTTGTACAAAAAGGGGCTATAGACATTCATTTCAATCGCTGCGGATATCTATGAAACTTCGCGAGGCAATTAATTCGTCTAACAATTTGGTAACATTTTACTCTACGGGTGTTTTAATAATTAATATTTTCTTTAGAAAAAAAAAAAAATTGCAATTATTTTATATGTAAATGAATATTAACGCACGCAATAAGTGTGTGTGGGATATAGACACATGGTGGAAATATAATTATCGTTGATATATAATCTGCACATTTGATTATATAAGTATATAGAGTTTTCTTGGAAGGTATTTATTTGTATGTACTGATACATATTATACCTACCGTACTAACTCGATAAAAGAAGATTGCTCTCACGATCACGGTCGGTCATGTTGTAATAAGTAGTATAATATATTATTATGCGACAGTCTAGCAGATGCAGCAGTAAATGATGACGATGAAGATGAAGATGATGATGATGATGATTGGCGCAAATCACGTCGCCCTGCCCTGCGCCCTGCCCTGCTTTTTCTCGCTGATATATGTTATGGGTTGCAAGTTATTCAATCTTTATAATATAATATTATGACGTATCTATAGATATATAGGTATATACATGAGTATAATATACATACATATGTGATAATAGACGTTAAATACGCTTTCGGAGAATTTATCCTGCACGGTGTTAAAGATACACATTCAAACATACATTAGGTATACGTATATATTTATGTTATATTGTATTATATATTTTATTATATTATATGCACACCAATATGCACTCGGTTACGAACTGCACGTGACCGATGTCAATTAATCGTTTGTTGAACTCTCCGATCATCTCATCGTCACTTTACACACTCTATAATAATATTCATTATACTTGCTTGCTCCGTGACTATCATAAACAGGAGAAATGTGACGTTAATACGCTAATATATAAGTGGCAAAATTTTGATTCTTTTTGTTTTTTCTCTTTCAAAATAATTGAGGCATCTCTTAGAACAAGAATCGGATTAATTAATCTACATAATCCACTTTTCCTTATAGCTTTGCAATTAAACAAAAGAAAACAAAAACGCAGAGCCGTTATCGATAATCATCATAAAAAATGAGATAATTAAATGTTAATAACTATTGAAGATTTTATATTCTCGTTATATACAAATGGCATCAAGCAATAACGTCGTAAGCGACATTTTAAAAAAAATTCATCATTTAGCTTATGCTCGCTTTTCAAATGTTGCGAATATTCATTTTATACATGTCTATTAATTTCTTAATTCAATTTATTTTTTCTATTTTCGAAATATGCATAGTCATTCGATAGTCTAAATTCGGAAATACTTCGAGTGCATAATTTTCGAGTGGAAATATATGTGGATCGTGATAATATACTATCTGTATACATATATATATGAATAATATATACAGCATAGGAATGTCGGATATAAATGACGTCATGCGAGTAGGTATATATATACTACATACATACCTAATGTAGACGGAGATAAATTCTTGTTTCTTTGAGGGAGGAAGGCGAGTTCCTTGTTCCTTTTTTTTTTTTTTTTTCTCCCTCTTCTCAGCCCACGTATACCCATACGATATGTGTATATAATTTATATATATTGTAAAATGCAAAAGTTATAACGAGAATTATAACCTTGACGCTGCACGAGTTTATTTATTTATTTGTTTTTTTTTCTCTTCCAAAATTTGCACGCGCGATTCCCATTCACAATAATTTTTCGTCCAATTAATTGGACCGACGAAAAAATTTATTTTCCCTAAATGAAAATTTGAAATACCACATGCAAATTGAAGTGAAATAAATAAATAATTAGCGCGTATTTTTCACACTTTTGAGATAGAAATTTTTTTTAGTTACATTATACCGCGCAGCAGCGGAGAAAATTCCGCAATAAGTTCGGCATAAATCTTGTTGAAAAACATGATGTCTACATAAAAACGAAATTTGCAGCAATTCGCTCGTTATACGCGCGTCATCTATATCGTTACACACATAATAATTATGCGTGTGAACGCATTGCAACGGGATGGGTATTAGTATTTATATACCTATATATAGATTAATTCCACGCAGGCTTGGGCAAAGATCAGTGAGCTAGTAACCGATGCTGTCTGTCAGTTGCGGGGTTGAAGTAGAAGAAAAGCTAATTTCATTGTGAGGCCCGATGCCGACCATTATTATACATCATACACATCTCTGCAGATACAATATCTGTTGTGTCTGGACTATTAACTAGAATTACTGCAGTTTTATTGATTTATAGACCATATCATTTCTTTTCATCCCGACCGATTTTATTGATCCTTTATACATATACCTACGTAAAACGCATATGTGTATTCGTTATTATGATGATATTATTTTCTAACTCATCGTTATAAATTGCAATGTGAATTATTTCACTTTGTATAGAACCGCGACCCGGATTTCTCAATTCATCTATCGTAACCCCGTTAAATAATTGAAGAAAAAAAAAATTTACTAAACATTTTTCCCCCCATCGGTTTTTACACCATGTGTTATAGCTTTGTTCATTTTTTTTTTTTGGTTTCTAAGAAATTCTGAAATGAAAGAAAAAAAAAGTCTGAGATTGCATGGGGATTCGTATACGATATTTTATTATGAATAGTATTTGTATGTGTATAATTAATTGTTGTATAGATCGATCGGAATGAAAATGAGCGTGTCTCCTGCAGGAGGTCTTTAAGAGCAGGAGAAGCGGCGGTTATAAGGGAAGGGGGGGTGGGAAGGGAGGAGCAGGGAATGATCGCTTGAATGGCAAGTTTATTAGTCCGTGGGTTAATCACGTCGCCCACGGAGTAACGGTGGGGAAGAGTAAAATCGAGTATATAGATACTTGAGCTTCGATAATGTGCAGCGGAGCGATTTAGACGTCTACATTCCTTATTATAAATATGTGCAACCAACGGTGCCTGTGCCTGTTGTGTACGCGGCCCGCGCAAATGCCTTTCAAGTATAAATGCCCACTATGCGAAAATTATATTCATGAAATGCAAGCGAAACTATATCTACATATGTATATCTATACGATTATATGTATATCAAGTTTACGTTATGTTATACTATATATCGAAGAAATTCGTATATATAAATTTTTTTATGCACAGTCAACAATCAACGTTCTCTATAGCGTTATGACGAATATTATTCAACCGAGCGCAGAAATTCGAATGATTTGGAACAAGTTATTCTAACAATTAGCGAAATTTAAACTTCCAGATGAGACCTTATCTTTTTTTTCAAAGCTATAGCTCGCATTGTCTAGGATGAGAAAATGATTCTGACCGCATTATCGATGCTATAAAACCGTTGGTTGGAAAACAAAAAAATCACCCCCACAATAACGAGTTAGTTTTTCTCGAATCACGATATTTTTTCCTCGATCAATTCAGCTGCCTGCAGCGTTTGGAATCTATAGAATTCTTGGCCTGTAGTTAAATTATCGACACGTAAAACTTATGGAATTAAAATGTTATATGCATAGATTTATCTTATTTGACTGAAATTTATTTCAATTCGATGAAAAATTTATTCATTTGCATTCAAGTGAATGAAATGAAAGATTTGAAAAAAAATGCAAAAGAAAACTTGACGACTAAATTTTTTTCTTTCTCTTTTTCCAGACTTACTCCGGACTCTTCTGCGTGGTTGTCAATCCCTACAAGAGACTGCCGATCTACACAGAAAAAATTATGGAAAGGTATAAGGGGATAAAACGTCATGAAGTTCCGCCACACGTATTCGCCATTACAGACACCGCGTATCGCTCAATGTTGCAAGGTAAAAGAGCGAAAAGTACCTAATCAATTCATGCAGAGACGATTATTCGTTTTAATGATCACAGTAGTGCGATCGGTGGGAAACTGAAAATATACTAAATTGTCGATATTTTTTGTTCTTCCTTTTTCAGATCGTGAGGACCAGTCGATTTTATGCACGGGTGAATCAGGTGCCGGAAAGACGGAAAACACGAAAAAAGTTATCCAGTATTTGGCCTACGTGGCCGCTTCGAAACCAAAATCGAACGCGGTAAGTTTTTCTAACTAGAAAGAAAAGAAGAGAAAAAATAATAATAGTAAATGAAACATCAGGGATAACGTTTTTATTTTTTTATATTCTAGACAAAGATAAATGTATAAGCGTCGGATTTCTTATGCCAGCGAAATTCTACACTCTCTGGTTTATAAAGCAGCCGCAATGTTCAGGCGATTAGACGACGGGAAAACCTTGCGTGCGCGACAATCACATCGTAGTATAGCATCCGAGAAATAAGTTTGTGATATACGGCAAGCTGTTGCTTATTCCTCGACGTTTGTCGTCGTCGTATAGTCAGATAACAAAATTCAGAGCATATCTACTATACATGTAGAATTCGCAACTGGGTCGTTGTCGTCTTCGTCGTCGTCGTCGTCGTCGTCGTTGTCGGTTTTCACTTATACCGAGTTCGTCCGGTTCATATGCGGTCGATGAAGAGAGCGAATAAACCGCAAATGAAAACCACGATACGAATAAAGTCTTGCTACTAAAACGTTTATTACGCCAATCTTCATACCTTAGATGGTCATTGGAACCAACTATAACATATTATTTTAGTGATCTCATACCGGAATATAAGCCGAGGAAACGTAGCGAGATATGATGATTATGCTAGGGAAGAATAAAAGAAAATTCCTCTAAACTCGGGGACATAGTGTCACCTTCTTACTACGGAATGTGACGATATTATTCTCTGAATTCTCTGAATTGATAAAATTTCTTGCTCTTTAAACAGCGCGATTCGGTATTTGCACAAATGTCTCTCTTGCGGTGCAACACACCTTAGTTGTGTATACTTTGCGTCACGTTCCTTTCTTTCATTCTTTTTTTCTTTTTTTTTTTGTCGTGCTAACGGCTAAAAAGTATATTGGTTAAAAAAAAAAGACCAGTTGCTGATATACGAGTATGAATTTTTAATCGGCAATCGATTCAGGCACGGCTCCATATCTCCTTTCGTCGTTGATAAAATAAGTAACTGCGGTTAATAATCTTTTTGATTTCTTTTTTTTTTACAATTATTTCATAATTCTTACTTCCCTTTTCTCGTTACATGAAATTTTCCTCTTTACCCATCTCCATATTGTCTGCAGTCTAGAGTTAAAGGCCTTGGTAATTCTATGAGGTTTGCAATACCGCAAAACGTTCCGGTAAAACGTGTAGCTTGTTATAAACTTACATTATATAGTCAAAAGCTGCGGAGAGAATAGCGATGCGATATAACACACATTTAGAAAAGTGCTGCACCACCTTGAATATAACTACATCTTATGATACACCCACTTGACATTGCTTTGCTTCAAGATTTTTTTAAGCTATTTATTTATTAATTTTCTTCTCTTATCGCTCCTCGATTCACATTCGGTATAGTTTTATTTGAATTGAAAAGTCATTCAAGAAATTGCGTTTCTATTAAAAAAAAAATGTCTACGAAATAAAAGCAATTGAATATTAGGAGAGAAAAGATATGGAATAGATATGAAATACGGAATGTGACCGAATGACGGAGTTTCAATTATTGTGAATTGCATTTAGTCACAGAAAAGAGAATGGCAGAGGTTATATATGACCTTTAGGGGGACACTGGGCAAGCGTACGTTACACTCGTTTATTCTGAACTAAAAGACTATTTTGTGTCACTTGATTCGTTCACTTCAATTTTCATGTATAATAATTCTAAGTCTTGCGCGCATAAATTGAAGTTGATACCATCTATATAATTTTGTTCCCTATATATTTTCCGCTTCGCGGTAAATATCGTATATATGTACGATTTCGCAAGTGTTTCATAAAAGTTGGTATAAATATATAAGTATACATGCGTATTTTTATTTCTATTTTTTTTTTTTTGTTTTCTCAATGAACGGATGCGAAAAGTAACCCGGGTGCCTCGGTGTATCATACGTGTAAACGATATTTTTATCATTTCACAACCTCGACACACATTGAACCGCCTCGTGGATTGATTAACGCGAGGATCTTAGCACCGCGATTTCTTATAATAAGGAGTCAATAAATTCGTCGGTTTCATTGCAGCCCGCGCGCTGCACTTATTTATTTATTCGATATTATTATCATTATTTTATATATGAAAATATACATACGTATATTCTTTTTGATCATCATCCACGCGCTTTCGAAGAGATCTCAGACGTTGACTCATTTGCCTTCGATGCTCCTCTGCCATGCAGCTTATTTGCTGCACTTCCACTCGACTATGTAGTATCCAATTCGATGCAGTTTGTGCGGTACCAACACCTAAATTTAAACATTTGTTCTTGATAAAAATAACCAGAAAATGTGAACCCCCAGAGTAATAACAAAAATTCTATTTTTATCCAGGGACTAAAAATTCACTCGGTCGTAGACCTTCTAGGACTGAAAATTTTCAAGGAAAATCAGTTAGTTTTAAATAAAACGTATGTTTTTTTTTCTTCCCCTTTGTTCGATTCGTTCATCCATTTTTTTATTGATATTTAAATAATCCGTTTGCGATGTTCTATGATAGTTGTAAATGTGAGGATAGATCGAACGTTACATCTCTTGCATTCAGACAACCACAAGCTTGCGGTATGAGGACTTTGGCACGCCCCGACGTAGCTCTTCCGTTTGGTTTTTCTCGTACTTATTTATCAGAATATACGCGAGAAGTCACGACTTCAGGGTTTAGATATTGTAAAATATCTCACATGAAAATGAAATTAAATGCGATAACTTGTTAGCGCAATTACCTACCATGCATCGATGCATAATTTTTTGTTCGGTAATCAGAGTAAATTGAAAAGTCAGCTGCAATCAGTTGATAATTGTATGTATACAATACTTGATTGAATTCTATATAAGAATATGGGAATTTTGTAAACCCACACAATTATGATCTGCATTTGCCGATTGATTAGTTTTAATTATTACAATAATCTTAGTGCTGCACATGAATGGAATTATCGTTTGTATAAAGATAATATTTAACTAGATTTCTATAAGATCGCGTGACATGAAATGAAGTAAAAATGCAACACCGTCAATCATTGCGAGTGCCTATCATCAATTATATATTACAAATGCAATTTGTACAATTTATTAAAACAGTTGCGTTCTCGATTCCGATTTCATTGCGCAAGGTTGTTAGTACAGGTAACCATACTCACTTGTTTTCTTCGTTAAACAAATTCCACTTCAGCATTTTATTAGCCGTTGAGCCGATCGTTGAAAAATAATCATTTCAGCCACTGCGGTTGACCTAAAAAAAAAACAATATTCCTGCACAAATGAAACCTGAGCCAAAAGTTCAGGAATTCTAAAAATGACGCGGAGTTTTATTTACAATCTTCAAATCTTGCGATAATATTCATAATTCAAGGTGTTTTCGAGACTTTAGGTTCTTTGGGTAATTTTACTGTTAGCATAATTAGCCGTAGCAACAAAACCGTTGTCGAAATTCGATATGCCTCGACCCTTGCGTTTCTCCAACGAATATTCTTAGCACTCTTCTCTTCCATCTATGTTTCGTGAAATATTCTGTATATTTTAACTTGTGAAATGTCAAGTTGAATGCTAGATGCCGAGGGTAATAAATCTAATGTTGTAAATTTTTTTCTTCTATTCTTGGTCCTGACATTTGGCGATACCTCAACAGACTCCGAGCCCAGCGTTGATCATTGTAAGTTGATACCGTATAATCGATTCAGTGTAATATGTGTTACTAATATTGAAATGCTTAACGCTCATGCAGTCAAAAAAAAATCTACTCGCTACACTAACAGCAAAATTTCTAACAATGATTTTTACTTATTTCCCGCTGCTTATAAAATGAAGTCACCCACGGGGGCGCTAGTGGAAAAATTTTCGGTAATTAAAACATTTTGACGACGGTCCAAAACCGTAATCAAATAATTTTCTTTGTTATGTCGTAGTATCATTGGATTGTTTGAATGCGTAGAAATAATGCTTGCAATATCGTAGTTTTATTGGTCCTTCGTATTGTGATATCCTCATACACTGTTCTTCCTATATTTTAACGGCTATTGGTTTTGCAGGGTGAACTTGAACAGCAGCTTCTACAGGCGAATCCGATCTTGGAAGCATTCGGAAATGCGAAGACAGTGAAGAATGACAACTCCTCACGTTTTGTAAGATCGATAGTTTTCGAATAGTTTTACGTATCTGAGAAATGAACAAATTTTCATTCTTTCCAATCTGGCTAATTTAATCTCCGTAGGGTAAATTCATCAGGATCAATTTCGATGCATCAGGTTACATTGCCGGTGCCAACATCGAAACTTACCTACTTGAAAAATCTAGGGCCATCCGTCAAGCCAAGGATGAAAGAACCTTCCACATTTTCTACCAACTCTTGGCTGGTGCTTCACCTGAACAGAAAAGTAATTACTCATCTTTTTGTTAGCCGAAAGTACCGTGAATTCTTTAATCGATGTTGACTGATTTTATCAATTGTTTGACACCTTCAGAGGAATTCATCTTGGAGGATCCTAAAAACTACCTGTTTTTGTCGAACGGGTCGCTACCCGTTCCCGGCGTAGATGATGCTGCGGAGTATCAGTCTACGGTGAAATCGATGAACATAATGGGTATGACAAACGAAGACTTTTCTTCGATATTCAGAATTGTATCAGCAGTAATGCTGTTCGGATCAATGCAGTTCCGACAGGAGAGAAATTCCGACCAAGCCACGCTTCCGGACAACACAGTTGCTCAAAAAGTATCTCATTTATTGGGACTCAGCGTTACAGAGATGACTAAAGCATTCCTAAAACCAAGAATCAAAGTAGGACGAGACTTCGTTACAAAAGCGCAGACCAAGGAGCAAGTCGAGTTTGCAGTTGAGGCCATTTCCAAGGCTTGTTACGAAAGAATGTTCAGATGGTTGGTCAACAGAATCAACAGGTCCCTAGATAGAACCAAAAGACAAGGCGCTAGCTTTATCGGAATTCTTGATATGGCTGGTTTCGAAATATTTGAACTTAATTCCTTCGAGCAGTTGTGTATCAATTACACCAACGAAAAGCTACAGCAACTTTTCAATCATACCATGTTCATCCTCGAACAGGAAGAATACCAACGAGAAGGTATCGAATGGAAATTCATTGATTTTGGTCTCGATCTCCAACCGACGATCGACCTCATTGACAAACCAATGGGTATCATGGCTCTGCTCGACGAAGAATGTTGGTTCCCAAAAGCAACGGACAAAACTTTTGTGGAAAAATTAGTAGGGGCTCACAGCGTACACCCTAAATTCATGAAAACTGATTTCCGTGGCGTTGCTGACTTCGCGATTATTCATTACGCTGGAAAAGTAGATTACTCAGCTGCCAAATGGCTGATGAAGAATATGGACCCGTTGAATGAGAACGTTGTTAGCTTACTTCAAGCCTCCCAAGATCCATTTGTCTGCCATATTTGGAAGGATGCTGAAATTGTGGGAATGGCCCAACAAGCGCTAACAGATACACAATTTGGTGCACGTACTCGCAAAGGAATGTTCCGAACGGTTTCTCAACTCTACAAAGAACAGTTGGCGAAACTTATGGTCACTCTGCGTAATACGAATCCAAATTTCGTTAGATGTATTATTCCAAACCACGAAAAACGTGCTGGCAAAATTGACGCTCCTTTAGTACTCGATCAATTGAGATGTAATGGTGTTCTTGAAGGAATTCGTATTTGCAGACAAGGTTTCCCCAACAGAATACCGTTCCAGGAATTCAGACAACGCTACGAACTACTCACTCCAAACGTCATTCCCAAAGGTTTCATGGACGGCAAAAAGGCTTGTGAAAAAATGGTGCGTAAATTTATCTATGTCATCCGAATATGATTTATATAACTTCATGGCTTTTGAACATATTAGTGACATCATTTTTTATTACATTTACAGATTCAAGCGCTGGAATTGGATCCCAATCTTTACCGTGTTGGACAGTCAAAGATATTCTTCCGTGCTGGAGTTTTAGCGCAGCTGGAAGAAGAACGAGATTATAAGATCACCGATTTAATAGTCAACTTCCAGGCATTCTGCCGCGGTTTCTTAGCGCGTAGAAATTATCAGAAACGTTTACAACAGTTGAACGCTATACGTATTATTCAGAGGAATTGTGCTGCATACTTAAAATTGCGTAACTGGCAGTGGTGGAGATTGTACACCAAGGTGAAGCCTTTGCTCGAGGTGACCAAGCAGGAAGAAAAGCTTACGCAAAAAGAGGATGAGCTTAAACAGGTCCGGGATAAATTGGAGATGCAGCTGCATTCCGCACAGGAGTATGAACGCAAATATCAGATGGCAATCGAAGAAA
This sequence comes from Athalia cordata, assembly GCA_963932425.1. Taxonomy (NCBI): domain Eukaryota; kingdom Metazoa; phylum Arthropoda; class Insecta; order Hymenoptera; family Athaliidae; genus Athalia; species Athalia cordata. Next base: position 26,682,015 of record OZ010626.1, on the reverse strand, counting down.
AGACCGTTCTTGCCGAGCAGTTACAAGCTGAGGTAGAACTTTGCGCCGAAGCAGAGGAAATGCGGGCAAGACTTGCTGCGAGGAAACAAGAATTGGAAGAAATTTTACACGATTTAGAAGCCCGAATTGAGGAAGAAGAGGAAAGAAGTACAGCGTTGACGCAAGAGAAAAAGAAGTTGCAGTTGAACATAAGTGACTTAGAAGCACAATTAGAGGAAGAGGAAGCTGCGCGACAAAAGTTACAATTAGAGAAAGTGCAGTGCGATGGCAAGATCAAGAAACTCGAAGAAGACTTGGCCTTGTCTGACGATACCAATCAGAAATTGCTCAAGGAAAAGAAAATTCTTGAGGAACGATCCAACGATTTGTCCCAAACCCTAGCAGAGGAAGAAGAGAAGGCTAAACATCTCGCTAAATTGAAAGCTAAACATGAAGCAACCATCGCAGATCTTGAGGAGAGGTTGTTGAAAGATCACCAACAACGACAGGAAGTCGATAGGTCTAAACGTAAAGTAGAAACAGAAGTCTCGGACTTGAAGGAACAACTAACCGAACGTAGAACTCAATTCGAAGAGTTGCAGTTACAGTTGGGAAAACGTGAAGAAGAATTGACACAAGCCATGATGAGAATCGACGAAGAGGGAGCTGCCAAAGCCCAGGCTCAGAAAGCCTTGAGGGAACTGGAATCGCAGCTTGCCGAACTTCACGAAGATTTGGAAGCTGAGAAAGTAGCCAGAAGTAAAGCGGAAAAATTAAAACGTGACTTGAACGAGGAGTTGGAAGCTTTGAAGAATGAGTTACTCGACTCTTTGGATGTAACAGCGGCACAACAGGAACTTAGAAGCAAAAGGGAGCAGGAATTGGCAACTTTGAAGAAAAATCTCGAAGATGAGACTTCCGTTCACGAAGGCACTTTGGCTGATATGCGTCACAAACATTCTGGGGAATTAACAGCTATCAACGAACAAATGGATGTTCTGAAGAAAGCCAAAGCTGCGTTGGAAAAGGCTAAGAGCACACTGGAAGCTGAAAACGCAGATCTCACTACTGAATTGAGATCAGTAGGTGCAAGTAGACAAGAATCTGACCGTAGGCGCAAGCAAGCGGAACAACAGTTGGCTGAATTAAACGCTAAGGTAGCTGAAGTTGAGAGGGCTAAACAAGAGTTGGCTGAGAGAGTTGTGAAGTTGCAACAAGAAGCAGAGACTGTGTCCCAGCAATTGGAAGCCGCAGAATTAAAGGCATCTGCCGCCTTGAAAGCATCAGCTACATGTGAATCACAGTTCTCTGAAATTCAACAGCAATTGGAAGAAGAGACGAGACAAAAGTTGGCTTTGAGTTCAAAATTGAGAGCTGTCGAAGGAGAGAAAGAGAGCCTTCAAGAACAGTTGGACGAAGAAGAGGAGGCTAAGAGAGCTTTGGACAAACAGGTACAAAGTTTGACCATTTTATTAGCGGAAGCAAAGAAACGTGGCGACGAAGAGGCAGAGGCAGCTGTAGCCCTAGAAGAGGCGAGAAAACGCTGCCTAAAAGACATCGAAGCTCTGCAAAGACAAGTTGAGGAATTGCAAGCAGCCAATGACAAGTTAGACAAATCTAAGAAAAAGATTCAGGCAGAATTAGAAGACAGTAACATCGAACTAGAAGTTCAAAGAGCGAAAGTAATTGAACTAGAGAAAAAACAGAAGAACTTCGATAAGGTTCTTGCTGATGAGAAGGCAATCTCTGAACAGTATGCCGAACAGCGAGATGCCGCAGAACGTGAAGCGCGTGAGAAGGAGACCAGGGTATTTTCTTTGACTCGTGAATTAGATGAATTAAATGATAAGGTTGAAGAGCTTGAGAGAGGCCGCCGAGGACTTCAGTCCGAATTGGATGAGCTTGTGAACAATCAGGGAACTGCGGACAAAAACGTTCACGAGCTTGAAAAGGCTAAGCGCGCACTTGAATCTCAGTTAGCCGAGCAAAGATCTCAAGTAGAGGAACTTGAAGATGAGTTGCAGTTCACGGAAGATGCGAAACTGCGTCTTGAAGTGAACATGCAGGCTTTGAGAACGCAATTTGAACGCGATCTTCAAGCGAAAGAGGAACAGGCTGAAGAAAAACGACGAGGTCTGGTTAAGCAGTTGCGTGACCTCGAGGCTGAGCTTGAAGATGAGCGAAAGCAACGTGCTGCCGCAATTGTACAGCGCAAAAAGATGGAAGCCGATTACAAGGACATTGAACAACAGCTTGAGATGCATAACAAAGTTAAGGAAGATGCTCTCAAACAGCTCAAGAAACTACAGGTTCAAATCAAAGACTGTACAAGGGAAACAGAGGAAGCTAGGGCTGCGCGAGATGATTTGGCTGCCAGTGCTAAGGAAACTGAAAGAAAAGTCAAGAGTCTGGAAGCCGAACTAATGCAACTCACTGAAGATTTAGCTAGTAGTGAACGGAATAGGCGAACTGCTGAGAGCGAGAGGGACGAACTTCAAGAAGAAATTAACAACAATGCCAGTAAAGGTATGTATAGTAATGTAAAAATATTCATTATAGTTACAATGTTAGTCACGCATATATGTATAAATCGGATAACATTTTATGATTTTTAAAGGAACATTATTGCTGGATGAGAAGCGTCGATTGGAAGCGAGAATTGCGACTCTAGAAGAAGAACTAGAAGAAGAGCAATCCAACAGCGAGATCCTAATGGACAGAGCCAGAAAAGGACAAATTAATATCGAACAGCTCACTACAGATTTGGCAACAGAACGATCGACAACACAGAAGCTTGAAAGCCACAGGATGTTGCTGGAGAGACAAAACAAAGAATTGAAAGCAAAATTGGCTGAATTGGAAACGTCTCAACGTACGAAAACCAAAGCGACGATTCAAGCCTTGGAATCCAAAATCAACAATCTCGACGAACAACTTGAAGCTGAGGGTAAAGAGCGATTTGCGCAGCAAAAGATCAACAGGAAGTTGGACAAGAAATACAAGGAAGTTCTCATTCAACTCGAAGATGAACGACGAAATGCTGATCAATACAAAGAACAGGTTGAGAAAGTAAATGCCAGAATGAAGGCACTGAAAAGACAACTTGATGAAGCAGAAGAAGAAGTTACCAGAGAAAAGACGCAGAAGCGAAAGGCACAGAGGGAAATGGAGGACATGTTGGAGTCTCACGAATCGCTTACTCGTGAGGTTGCTAACTTGAGGAATAAATGGAGGTAATTTGAATTTTTTCATTTCTTTTATTTCACATGAGAGTGGTGTTCGATATAATTTCTAATCACTCATACATATCATGTACATTTTAGTTCCTACTGATCTTCGAAAAGGCAAAAATGCAGTCGTTGCTTCGCTAATACAGTTGAAACCCAAGGTGCATTTCCTCGCATTATAAACTAAGTTATTAATTTGTGATATACACGTAGGAATCAAAGAAACTGGTGATTCATCGTTAATCACCACAAGGAATTATCTCTTGTAAAAGAATACCCCCATTATCCCTGAAAAATATTAGAGTAAGTTGTTAGATCTTTCTCTGCAAATAAATCCGACATTGTAGTCTGCCAGCATAATACCTATCAACATGAGAACATGATAAAGTTTCCCAATGCTATGATGCCATCGAGGATTTCTCAGTTTTTACTGCACATTTTAAAATGTAATAAACCCTACCCCTTGAATATAATTTATTCGTCATTCTTGCAATCTACTTGAATAGTTTTGATTGATTAGTCTCCTTCAGATATTTAGAATCCGACCACATTTAGCCCCGTGCTTTTTTACATGCTATATTTGCGTATCTATACCCCATATTGTTGCTGTTACTACCTTCCTTACACCAACTAGTGAGTAGTAATGTACGAAATTGTATCAAATCAAATATATCAAATGTTATTGCTCATTTTATTTCTCTCTCCTTAGTTGAAGGGAATTGTTATTGTCATGCATTCGTTCAAATCAGACATTAACAGTTTTCTGCTTCATGTTGCTGAGCTGAATCAGGTAGATGACAAAAAGTCAATGAACGATGTGAAAAAATGCCACCCTTGTGCGAAATTGCATATATCATTCGAAGTACCGCGCACTCAGAAGAAAAGAAAACAAATTAAATTGCATTGCATGGGGATCACGTGACATGTGTAGCAAAAAGCAAACTATTATTAGAACACTGTTTATATACTGCAAGAAGCGTTGAGTGAATATCAGTAATTTAAAAACCACATGAAATTAGCTTTGATACATCGATCACACCTAGTTATAAAATATTGATTGAATTGAAATTATTCATAGTGAAATCTTGAGACATTATCAACGAATTGTGCATGAATTGAATTGTCTGACAATTATCTTTTTTTCTTCCAAAGGCGAACACCAGGCATGAGCCTCAGCTCTACTACACGTCTTACGAAACGAGGTTCTTCCCAGACTGGTGGCTCCGGAGATGATTCTACCACACAGGACGAAAGTATGGACGGAGAGGAAACTGCGAATTAAGTCGTCGAATTTTTTTGTGTAATAATGACGTATAGTATGACACATAATAGACCATCTGGAGAGCAAAGATTTGGTCTTAAAAACGAAAATGAAAAAAAACAAAAAAATAATATGTAAAGTAAGCGGACCATTTAATGATCCATCAAGTAGCCATTTTCAATGATATAGAATTACGAGTAAAGGAATGGATTTTTCCATTTCTCAATTATTCTAATTGTAATTTTCTAATTGTGAGTAAAGTCAGAGATGCGAAAGTGAAAGATAAAGGTGGGGGAAAAACAAAAACGAGTCGAAACAAAAGTTTTGCTCCAGTCTGAGTTGCCATCGGAAAAACAACAAATGAAATTAAAAAAAATTTACAAATATGTACATAATCTTTACTAATGATCATGGATAACATTATGAAACAGCCTAGCAAGTTGATGAATTAAAAGAGAAGAACCGTTCTCGATCTCTCAATTGATTAATAAAAATGAGGTGAAGACATTTAAATTAAGCTAGATCGAAAGAATTAATGAAATGCATACTGCAAACCGCTGCATAATTAAAGAGTAACACACTTAGCTAGTATAAGACATTAATAACCATAAAATATTTCGAATATATTATTATAAGAATTATTAAATGATTTTAATAATTGACTAATAATATACACGCAACGCATCGTTTACGGGCTAGTTTCATTTTAAAAGGTTTTAGGTCTTATGTTTTCCAGTATTTTCTCTGTTTAATATATTATAATTGTTTCTTTCTTTCTCAAAGACTTTTCATTTAGAATATGATCCCATGTACGCATTTACATATATAAATATATATTTTTTTGGCATGATTATATAATATATTTCATAGAACGATAGGCTAAGTTCTTTATATATTATTCAGAAAAAAAAGCAAATAAAATACCTAAAAATTGTTATTTTTTTTTATTTTTTTGTATATGTTTACTATACTTGAAAATATTTTGTTCTTCGGATTCGGGATCGTTTGAGCCTAGCCTTTTGAAATGAAATTTCACCAGGTCTGGCATATGCCCGTTGAAAGGCAACTGCGCTAACGATACGTTGAAAATACTATTGACGAACAGCGTACTTAATAAGTAAAGATTTATAATTAATATTAAAGAAATCGTAGGCATTACCCCATGGAATAATGAAGACATTTTGTAAACAGTACACCTAGTATCTTCGGATAGATTTTAACTTGCATTTTTATATGAGCATTTTACAACAGTCATTTAGGAGCATTTATACCGGGTGAAAAAAAAGAACAATAAAAAATAAATAAAATATATTATGAACGCTCATCACCTGGTAACGAGGGCTGATATATTTTTTAATGAAAAGGGTAACAGTGAGTAAAAATGAATAATCACTTATTGATCCAGACATTCAAATACCAATAATGATAAAAAACAAAAAAAATAAAATAAAATAAAATAATAAGTAAAAAAAGTAAAGGGACGAAAATGGTTTTTCAGCGACGAGGCTAGTTGGAGAATAATTTGGGAAACTCTTGAGTTTGTTAGATTCCATGCAAAAACAAGTCGTGGAGTTATTGGATGTAGAGCCAGAGACAAGTTCAACTAAAGACAGTCATTGCAGTTGCATGACACGCTTAACTGAGAAAGGCTAAGACTGGTTAATTAACCAAAACTCTAGATCCACTATCTCTGAAGTTTAAATAGTTAATTCTGTAAGAGTCTAGCAGAGAAAAGAGCACGGGACGAAAAGATATCGTATTCATTGAAATTTCACTCTCGGCTTTTATTTCTCTATATTTTGTAGTGAGAAGTTGAGACGTATTACCTATATTTAGTAAATTATCTCGGAGTCAATGCTCTTTTCTAATATTCTTAGAGGGCTAAAGTGTTTTGTAAATAAGTTACGCAGAATAACAAGGAATTTCAGTAGCGATATTCATTTCTGTTGAAAATGTAAAGTCAAATTGAATTCAATTTTTCTGTATGATTTTTTTTTTTTTTCTTGATAGGAAGAGAATATAAATGGATAGAGGATCGGAAAAGAATGTTTTGATAACTTTTATACATGGAAAACAAATGGTTGGTTGCATCTTAAATTTAATAAATGAAATGCTGATGAAAATTTATAACAAAAACGATGCTTTTATTTGTCACAAGTTACAATCAAGGTAGAAATGGTATGTATGAGGAATAAAATATGAATTATTGTTCTTCGCGGATCTAAGAATTTTGTGATTGTCGTTGTTCTAAACGGGTACATTCTTATCGTGAATTTGTTTCAGCTGTTTGGCCAGGATTACATTACTCAATTCCAGTGGTGTTTTACCTTCTTTATTCGTGAGTGTAATCGAGGCGCCATTCGCAACTAACAATTTAGCTTCCTCTTGGCGATCTTCTTCGCATGCCAGATGTAAAGCAGTGTTTCCATACACATCTCTATGATCTAATTTCAGAGAGAAAAAAAAAACGAGATGTCGCATTAGTTTCCAAAAGTACTGAACAAAAATGTTGCAGGGAATCGTCAAACCAAATTCTTAATAAACAAACCGATTTTCAACTGCTTTCCATGTTCCAAAAGGAGTTTGACAATGGCTAAATTCCCCTTTGAGGCACTTCTGTGGAGAGGTGTGGAGCCTCGCTTATCAGTGATGTTGATGTCTGCATTTTCTTCGAGTAGCGCTGCACATATTGTTTTCCAATTTTTTGAAGCAGCATATTGAAGTGACGAATGACCGTCAGCCGTTTTTGCGTTTACGTCAGCTCCTTGGTTCAGAAGCAGATTCACGACCTTGTCCCGACCACCAGAGGCGGCGAGAATTAACGGTGTCATATCCATCTGGTAAAGTATCATTTTTGTTCACTGGATGAAAACTGAAGCAAAGATCATTTAACTGGATTCGGGAGGAAATCAATTTTGCGCGCGTCCTGTAGAGCACACGTGAGCCGTGACGTCAAACGTTGTTTACCAACGTAATTTGGAGAGGATGACAAGTGATTTTTTTCGAAACTTACGTCGTCTTTTGGATCAGTAGGAAGTCCTATAGAAAGCAGATACGAGACCAATTCGTCGTGACCCCCTAATGCTGCCCAGTGAATTAGCATCCTGTTATTCTGAGAGATAGAAGATTTTTTAGGTTAAAACAACATTAACAAGTTCGCACAACTTGAATCATAACGAATAGAATGTAACACTCACGTTATCCATGTCGGTTTTTAACTTGGGATTTTCATTTATTAATATCTTCACCGCTGCGGTCTTGCCACGATAGGCTAAATCGTATACAGTTGGCTCCGGCGGTGCCATTTTGACGTAAAATTTTGTAAGTCTGACAATCTCTGGTCTGACAATGAATCGTTGGTAGTGACAGAATTCAGAAGACCCGGTGCCACAATCAACCATCGATAGTTGACTATCGTTCCACTATGGTTACCACGCGGCGGCAAAATGAAATCGAATTTATTCGTTCCTAAAATATAACAGTAGCACGAATATTACAAAAAAACTTCACTTTTTGGCTCCAGAAAACAAGGAGCATTGAATGAATAATAGCAGGCTATTGTTATAGAATTCGTGGGATCTTTAGAGCCCTAAAATAAATCTCTTCCAAATCAGTTGACCGACTGCTTCCTACAATATATTGATCTCAAGAATTCCGTTGAAATACATTAAAAAGCATTCGCTTGGTTAATTTTGAGAATATTTAATTTTTTGCGATTGTTTGCGATACAAAAAATGGTTGAATTTCGGCGCAAATTTTGAGAAAAATCGAAGGCTATAGGCTAAGGATTTTGGCGATTTTTGGGGAAAAATGAATTATTTTTAAAATCGATCGCAGGACACTTTTCCAACGAACTTTGATCTTAGGAAGATGAATCAGTCAAGTAGATCAAGCTAGGAATAGATCCTATCGCGATATCTCAAATTTTTCTACCAAAAGGAGTATAAAGTTGACGATAAATTAATCACTCAATAGTTCGGCAATTCAGTTTATTCATGATTATCAACTTTCTTTTCTTCTGTTACAGGAGAAAATGGCAGCCTCGAAGCAACTCCGTCCAGCATCTTGAACACAAGACTCGTCGGTCCATCTGCATAATTGTTCATTACATTTGTGAACCGAATAAGAATACATATTACATTATTTGTCATGTATCCACAGATCATACACTTTCTGGAATAATTGAAATGTTACTTTAATGAAGAATTCATTTCACTGTAACGTGTCATTGTAAGAGAAGATTTTTTTGTGTGAATAAATCCATAATATACCTTATAATATGTTACACATTTATTTTCTCCCTTTTATTTATCCATTACCAAAGAGCCCCCTCAAATTGATAGCTTGATTAACACTAAATATATCATTGAGATTCTTTATAAGCAACACATCGCGACATCAGGGCCTGACTTAGAATGCCTTATCGCATGCATATGATAAGGCATGCTTGCATGTAATGATGCATGATGTCGTAAATGATACGATGGTATGCATATGTATGCCTGTATGCATACATGTGATGTCCCAAGGACCCGGAACACCTCCTTGCCGGTTATGTTCTCCTGATACTTTTCCGGATTTGGGCCAAATTTTGCAGATTTTTTTTTTGGGTTGGCAAATTTGGCCAAAAATCGCAAAAGTATCAGGAGAGCAGGACCGGCCAGGAGGTATTCCGAGACAGGGTGTGCCTATAAGCATGTGTGTGTGTGATCATGTATTCCATCATGTACCACGTAGATGATAAGGAGTACAGGCATACATGCACATGCATGTGATGGCCCAGGGACCCGGAATACCTCCTGGCCGGTCCTGTTCTCCTGATACTTTTCCGGAATTTCGCAAAAATTTTTTTTAGAATTTTTTTTGGTTTGAAAAAAATTTGAAAATTTTGGCCAAAAATCAGAAAAGTATCAGGAGAGCAGGACCGGCGAGGAGGTATTCCGAGACAGGGTGTGCCTATAAGCATGTGTGTGTGTGATCATGTATTCCATCATGTACCACGTAGATGATAAGGAGTACAGGCATGCATGCACATGCATGTGATGGCCCAGGGACCCGGAATACCTCCTGGCCGGTTATGTTCTCCTGATACTTTTTCGGAATTTCACAAAATTTTTTATTGGTTTGAAAAAAATTTGAAAAGTTTGGCCAAAAATCGAAAAAGTATCAGGAGAGCAGGACCGGCCAGGAGGTATTCCGAGACAGGGTGTGTCTATAAGCATGTGTGTGTGTGATCATGTGTGCCATGATGCATGATAGCGTGTGCCAAGCAAATGATGAGGCCTGCATATGCCTGCATGCATGCATGTGATCATGTATGATACCATGTATGATATGATCTATGTATTTTTCCAACAACGAATATTAGTGAATGAGGTGTGCAGAGGTGTGATCAATAATAGTTCGACAATTGTGCATTGATAGTAGTTCATGTTTATTGATAAATCAACGGTCAAAAATACATATTAGAACAACTTAATGACTATAATGGATTCATTCTTACAGATATATTAATTATTATATGATTATGACGAGTTACAATAGTTTATACAATACTTCTATTTCGATTAAGATTAGATTATTAATTTGACAGTTCTTAAAAAATAAAAAATAAATGTGTACAGGTATATCTATATCAAAACTTATTTGTACAAATTATCTACTCCAAACATATGATCATAAATCTATGATATAATGATTGGCTTTGTAGATCCGCCGAGGATAGTCTTGTATTCCCATGAGCGGCAAAACTGCTTCGTAGATCGCTCGTTTACTTCTGAAAAAAAAAATGCCCGTAGGTGAGTATACATGACAAACGTAAATTGCAGTCGCGGAAAAATTGAGTTATTTCGGAAGTGATTACTCCTAGCTCAATTTAATCGACGTAATCCTGAGATCAGACTACATCAGAATACAGTGAATCAATCAATTCTAATTTCCTACCTGCAATCGAGAATTTTGAATGACTTTACGTACATTGATTTCTTTCGATTTCTTCTACGAAAGTAATGTTCGAGAAAAATCTAACAGTAATTGATTGAGATATTTCTTTGTTCTATTATAGAAAGATAGCTGAGTTTTTAATTCAATTTGTGGGCGCCGTTCTTTGGACATCCGATGAAGTCATTAATTTTCACCCCTTACCGGCGCCTAGTAGTATGCAACTTGAGCTACCCTTAAGATTCACCCCCACAGATTGCTTGAAATCAGGCGCTTTGCTGCAATCAATACTCTGCTTATCTTTCACGTTACTAGTTGTTCAAAAATCCGAGGGGCGGTGCTAGCTTTTGCAATTCCACAAATCGAAAAACAATTTTTATCTGAGCCCCAGAATTAGAATCTTCGAATCAAACTGATCTATGTGCTTAAAAAGTACGTCTTCTTTCTCACGTGATCACGCTTTACGTTTTAATGGGATTCAAGTGAATCCCGTCTTCTATGTAAAATAGGTGATGCTCCAATAATCTTTGAAATCAACGATTTCATTTTAATAAAATAATTATTTCAAACTTTTCAAACTTCAAACTATGAAGACAGGTGTAACGAGCGCAATGTTTCAATAGAATCGGACGTCTGAAATCAGAAGTCTGCAGACTTCTTTCATTTGGTAATAGAATATTCTATTATCCGATTTAATAATACACCAGATATTTAAATTTTTCAGACGGAGCCGATCACGAGTAGCGATAGGTATACGGCTAAAAACCATTCTCAATTCTCGTTGCAGTCTACTTGCGTTTTGATCCCACCTTTACACTTCAAGTAATCTCGTACCCTCGGGCGAACTGCCGCTTCTCACACCTTCCGATGCTATAATGTCAGCAAGTTGTGCCGAACCTCCTTCCTCATGTTTCTGCTTCTAAATTGGTTGGAAATCCAATCAGCACTCGATTGCTCGAAACTTGTCAGTACTTAGTACTGCATGCCGTGAAGTGCGCTTATGTACGTGAATATCTATAGAGTGCTGACAGCCAGGACGTCTCTTAGACTTTGGAAGACCTTAGTTTCGGTGTTCGATGGGACGGAATTTTCTCCAATATAAATTCGCTATCACGGATTCTGTAAAATTAAAAAAATATGACCATAAGTATTCTAAGCTTAGGTATAATCATTTATGGAACGGCAGTAAATTTTGAATACCTCATCTCGAATTTTCGTATGGATTTTCTATCGAGACGCTTTTATGATTAGAGTAATTTGTTAATGGACTACCACATATATGTATATGTCTTTTGAATTATCGGTGGATACGAGAGATCTAAGATTCCGGGTTTTCATTCAATGGATTTATACTCAATACGAACAAACTAAATTGCGGTAGGATCCGAAAGGATCATTCGAAGTAATCCTTGGTCAAAGGGACACGACCCCATAACTGCCGTTGCTTTAAACAGACAGTTTTCAATTCTTCCCTTCAACTTTGATCAGTTCGACATTTCAAAGCTCTCCTTTTTTTTCAAATCTTCATCAAATAATCATTCCAAAGTTACACGAAATTTCCAAACCCTACTCGCTACGTATCTATACAACTCGTATCTGGACTTCAGTTACAACAAATTCTCTTTCCAATTTCAAAATCTATACATCAAGGTGATACGAATTTTTTTCTAATCCAGACATCTCGGAGTTTATAAATTGACATGCATCGAACGATCGAAACGAGAAAGTAAGAAAAATAATAAAAAAGGTAAGTAAATAAATTAGAAAGAAAAAAAAAGGTACAGGTGTACCGAACCTTGATTCAGGTTCATTTGAAAAATGATATTGCATATTGGAAAATAACGAAAAAACCAGAGAAGATATTCGTATTGAATTTAGAAGTTTGCTGCTTCACTGCGCGAAGAAACCACCTGATATATATATCTATGTATATGAGATTCATATAAATATATGTACATAATATCTGTACATACCTATACTTGGTATACCATCGCATCAAAGTGAAGAACCAACCAATATTTGGGGAAGGCGAAGGGGGTCCAGAAATTCTCTGGTTCACTCTGTAAGGAAAATAGGAAAATAGTCAGGTAGATAGGGTAGAATCTCGTATGATAGAGAAAAGGTTATAGATATAGTATATACCCTTATATTTATATGTCCGTACTTTGTCTTGGGACGAACCTGCCAATGGAAGTTTTATGGTTTACATCATAAACCTACCCCCTGTTCTATACCTATTCTATGCATATGCCAAGCGACATAGATATTATCATGCTCTAAGGGTAACCATGGCTACCCATACGAGTGATATACGCAGACGTCTAGCTGGCTACCGATGTTGGATTATCCGCTGTGATTTTCCAAGCTTTTTCCCATTATAGATTGCACTTAAGTGAAGCTCATATATCTGCGTACATAAATCGTGTGCGTCTAGTTTATTAAATGGGGATAAATTATACCATTCCGTGAAAATGTACTTATAACCTATTCATTTATATAATTCAAGGATTTTATACGTACGCGCTCGAGTAAACGTTCGCGTATAGGTATCATGTAAACGTATAGAAATAAATCCTCGAACAAGCAGAATTTTTTTATTTTTCTCTTATTTTACAAATCCGCTTTCACAGGATATATCTCACAATTATAATTAACGGTTTCAACGATCGGCCACGAGTACGTACTTCGAACCTTTTCATATAATGACTCTTTAGCATCCTTCACTTGATCGTTTTCGGACCGGGAACTTGAGAAATTTTCACGATTTTTCACGTGATATAATTTTACACAGATGAACGTTTATTTTTTTTCATTTTTTCCTACTTCTTTTCTTGCTTTTTTTCTAAACTATACGCGCACCATATATTTCGGTAACGTTACTTTTCATACAGCACGTATACAATACATAAATATATATATAATATATCGCGGGTTAGTCGAGAGACCGCACAGTACGGCGACCGGAAATATATTTTACAGAGAAGTGGGGGCGGAAAAAAAACCTCAAGTTCCGCCTTTTATCTACATGTATATCCCCACGGAACGATCGACGGAATTGTTGAAGTATCCGCAGCTGCAGATTTTAGGTATATAAAATCGTTCGTTTTTCGCGAATTTTATCCAAATGTATAATAATACACCAATATACTTGATCTTATTTTATTTTTGCTTATACCAGAACGGAAGACTCTTTGTGCCGAAACTTCTAATTTACTTATTTTATGGTTCCCTTACTACAAAACCAGTTTCGAATCTCTGATTTTCCAATCCTTCAAGTCAAAGTTCCTCCTCTTCTTCTCCACTACCCTCCACCATTCGTCTCACCTCGACCTTCGAATTCTATTCGCAAATAAGAGACCCCTAGACCCGGATCTTATCCTTTGTGATAAAAGATAGACTGGCTTCGTGCTTGTGCGGAATTTAATTTCGTTTTATCCTGCAATATATGTATATATGTATAATACCGTCCTCCACCCCCCCCCCCCTGACCTTTTCACTCTTCTCTTCCACCCCCCGATCTTTCGAATTCTCTTATTGACGCCATAATGAATTCGAGAATCTGTTTACTGCCACCCTGCACACCCGGCAAAATTATACTTTGGTATACATGGAAATATAGCTGCGAATCTGCACAGCCAACGAAAATCTAACAAATATATACCTACTACGCCCCCCCCACTACCCCCGCGGACTCAAATATATTATTCCTATACGTATGTATTTAATGTACGAAATCATGATGTAAATTATACCATCTATAGAAATCAAAGTTCTATTATATGGTACAGAGGAATACATGTTGACCAACTTCATTCGCCGCTATGTTCATTATGGACGTATATATATACGTGTATACACATAACGAACCGCCGATCGGCCCAATTCCGTCAATTCAAACGAAAACCAACTAACCAACCAACGAACCAAACCAAATGAACTAGATATATGTATGCTGCAGCGATATATCGTACATATAATTATAAATATATCCGACGTATACGTATACGTGCAGTATATAAATCTCGCGTATAACGTGCGGCGTGCAGTTATGCAATTGATGAAATTGGAAACTGATATTACAGGGATGATAATCAGTACGAAATCAAAGACTCCAGAAGCTTTTGGTACGCACATACTTCATTGATTAGTTTCGTTCTTTTTTTTTTTGTTTTCTCGTACCAAAAACAAAAAAAAACTCATTTTTGTAGTGCTCACTTTTTTATGTATTACTCACAATCTTTGATTCTTCTTCGCTCGGTCAGTCGTATATTTTTTAAGGTCGGTCGTGCCGAAGCTCCGCACTCTATTTTTCATCGTTCGTCAATACCATATATAATTTTCCGATAGACTTTTCGACCACTGTTTTTTGCGGTTTTATTATCATCGTTTCTTTCTCCTCGGTGCCCCCTTGGACGGCCTCCTTTCCGTCTACAGGACGTCGGCGTCGAAGATTTGGTCTGCACGTTGACTTCTTCTTCAGCTGAAAATTGTATCTATAGTAGAACGTATAGAGTAAAGAAGAAAATGTATTTTTATCAAAAACACATTTCGGTTATATAACCTTTTTCTTTATTGAAACCGCAAATATACTTCAGCGGCAAACCTACCGCGAAAAGTTAGTTGCGATTCTATCTGCTGTATGGTTCGGTCCACATAACGTGCGCGGCGATGTTTGTACTCCGACGAAACGTTACTACGTGACCCTAAGAATATTATTCTTCAAGGAAAAATCTACGCGACTGATCGAGACGCCATTTTTTTGTCGGCTTTCAATATTTCCTTTTTTTCTCTTTTCCTCACACCTTCTTTGTTTTTCTCCTAAACTTTCGCAATTCGATAATAGTAAAAATATGAGCAGATTATAATCTTAATCATGAACTATTTTTCTAAAATTTTCCCTCACACTGTTTTCTAGAAATATATTTCTATTCGTGAGACCGCAAATAAAATCACGGATCACGTGGTACACGGCCGCGGGGGGTAGGTATGCACCGTACATGAATATAGTCTGAAGCATCAGGGGTAGGAAAAATTGTAATAAAAATCAGAGAACTGTCTGCAAATAAAAGTTTTAATGGGCTATAGCTTTTTAGCTATATGGGTTATATTCTATGCCATATACCGATCTTTGCCGATAGTTTTTACTTTGGATGTTCCTACGAAGAAGGGGATGATGCTACCCTGAAGGGGTGGACAACAACCGAAAAGAGATGCGACAAAGAATAAGGAGAAAAAGAAAAGAGGAGGAAAGGGCGAGGGGGACGAGGGTATATAAGGTGAGGGAAAAGAAGAAGGAACGACTAACGCTAACTTTTGACTTGACTGGTATAGATTTCTGCTTAGTGGTGGAAAACTTACCCTCGTAAAAATAACAATAATTCCATTCGGGATTCTACAGTCAACAATGGAGGGCGAGAAACTTTCTTTTCTACCCCCTCATTCCTGTCTCTACACTATACATATACATATAACATGCACGAGTTAGTCGTCTCGAACCTTCTCCTTATTCCTTCTTACTTCCTCCTTACTTTCATACAGTTTTTGACAAATTCTGTTTGCACTTTCCCCCAACGATGTGCGGGTAAACAGATTCCGTTTGTATATATGTATATATTATAAAAACGCACCTCGATATTTGAAGTTGAAATTTATTCGCGTAAATAATTTTTTTTTTTTCTTTTTGCCCGTCTATAAAACACCATTTTTCAATAACAATTAACTAATTAATAATTCTTTAAACTTTGTTTGGAAAGTACGGAAAAACTTTTATTAAATTTGAAAAACGATTGGAAAAATTGACGCATGACGCAATCTTTTTACCGCGGTATATATTTTTGGTTTTAATTAGATATCGGTACATCTGTACAGAATATTAATTCGTTTTCGAATTATACATTTTTGTTTGAAATATAGAACGCTCGTATTACCTAATCTATAAATATATGAATAATACGGGATTCTTAATAAGCTTCGCTTTATAATCGTTAATTTGATTCCAAGTAATCCGTCTGCTTCTCGAAACTCGCGATTGCGGCTATTATGAATAAATGAAGATGTCGTATTACACTCTACATATATGGTACGACGTATACGCGGAGGAAAATTAGGAAACTCGATTCACGTGAGTTCATATACATACAGGAATCAGAGAAACGCGCAACGACTCAAAACCTTCGTAATAATATTTAAATCGAATTATAAACGTCAATTACTTCGTGTCAAAGATGATGCGATTGTTTGATCATTTCAATTTCCCTGTATGTATTTCAATCTACGAGCGTTTTTATGTGAATTTTATCCGCAACTCTCGCTAAATAGAGTTAGTTATATAGCATGGAAACAATCTCGTACATCTGACGTGATATAAACCGGATATGAGATCGATATTTCATCCCATCATCGTCATCTTCTATGTCATATTCCGTGATTACTCAAAGTAATTATAATCTTAGTTTGATCGAAATTAACTAACAAACTATATAGATATATACCTACGTGTAAACCAACTTTCGACTTTCTCTTGTTATAGCTATATGCCTAGAAGGATTTTTTTTTAATTCCAAATAAAAATTTCCTATGATATTTTTACAGTTCAATAAATATATCCTCCGCAACGATGCATTGCAGCAATATCGTTAAACCGCTGCACTTAAAGTATTAGATTTATAAATTGGTCCATTAACGTTAAAATTATTGGAGTGCATCCGATGACGTTGATAATTTTTTAAAAGCCTCGTCAATATCCCATGAGTTGTTAATGTCAGATATAGAGATGGGTATAATGTATCATAAGTCTGCACCGGTCGCAGAACCGCGGCTGCAAAATTCCGAGCAAAAAAACGAGACGAAAAAAAATGAAAGAGAATAAAGAATACGCATGTATTATACATGTAATATTGAGATATGTATTATATCGCAAGATTTGATACGCAAAGAAAATGTACCGGGCATAAAGAAAAAAAAATGAAAGAAAAAGATAGAAAAACCTTCTTGAATAGATGTAAACCGCGAAGCCGATTTGGGATCAGCAAGAACCCCAACGTAAAACCTGGATTACGTCCTCAATATTTGACTCGAATCCTTTCGATGCCTTCACGTCTCGCACCTTGCGGTTTTTTCATCCCATAAAATTTACCGCTACAATTGGTCGGACTAGAAGTCGCACATCTCATTTGTACGATTGGAAAAAAGTTACGTATCCTGTCCTTCTTTTATTTTTGCTCTTCTTTCAAATTTTTTCCACACGATATCGTCGAGGTCCCATTTCAAGACCGAGTTTTTTTATGCAGTTTCGAAGATAATTGATCAATTAAATAATTTACCTCTTTTTTTGTTTCGTCTCGATGCTTGTGCAGTTTGATTATATTTTGAAATCAGAGAACTGCTTTTGGCATCAGATATCATTGCGGAGGACGAAGTAGGTATAGTCGTGTAATTAACCCGGCCACTCCAAACTTTCGTGGTACGTATTAGCTTGTTTATGGGTTATATCTTTGGACCCACTTCGTACACTTGGTTTACACAAATAAGGACCCTGAAGCGCGTAGGAGGAACTTACATCAGGAGACTCCCCACCCCTCGGAGTGCTACGTAAGTATCGGATATCGGAATACCACTATACGTTTACTCCTAAGATATTATCTCCAGATTAACGTAAGACGAAAGTAGAAACTACCATCATCCACCTGCACGAAGTATATCAACTTCTTTCGAAAATCATTCGTTCCTTCCCACCCGTTTTACATCCCTCTGAGCTTTTCCGTGCTTCCTTTTTTTCCTCTCCTACGGCGCAACACGTGGCTTCGTGTTAGCCGCCTATCCGACCGTGTAGTTTAGATTCGGATTTGGGTTTGCCGTTTGCCGTTTGGTTAGAATTGGATTCCGTCGTTCGTCTTTCGTCTCGCGACAATCCATCGTCTAAAGTCTTTATATATAACTGTAGATACATATTATCTTTTGTTTTCTCACCTTTCTCCCTCCTTCTGATTATATCAGCGACGAAAATATTTGTGTTTTCATACCGCCGAATTTCCCCTAACGAAGTTCGATGGAAATCCAAATTTCTTTGCGATGGAAATCAAAGTTTTTTAGCGATCAAAAAATCTTCGTAAACGTACGAGTTGATTGTCCAAAGAGTGACGGGAGTAACGTATACTTTTCAGGGTTTAGTAGTAGAATCGAAATAGGGTCGGCCGTAAGTCGAGTAGTAAAAGAAGTGGCGGTATAAAGTATTAGGGACACATACGTGTACAGATATATATATAAATATATCTGAACGATGGTGTCGAACCGCCAACTGCCATGCTCGTCCGCGTCCATGTCTACTTCGAACTCTGAGCAAAGTAGAATTTTTCTGCTGACGTATTTGGAACGACTTGCACCTGCCGTGGTTTATCAGCGGTTTAGATTTTTACTAGAAAACGAATAGGAAATAGGAAAATCTACACAAACACACACACACACACACGTAAACTGCAGAGAATTGAGAACACCTCTAGTTAAAATAGATTTTCGA
The DNA here is from genome assembly GCA_963932425.1 of Athalia cordata. Taxonomy (NCBI): domain Eukaryota; kingdom Metazoa; phylum Arthropoda; class Insecta; order Hymenoptera; family Athaliidae; genus Athalia; species Athalia cordata. The sequence goes on along the minus strand of OZ010626.1, from coordinate 26,663,093 downwards.
AAAGATTGCCTTCGCGCTTGATTTTAGACCTCTGAGGTTTTTTTAAGGTTTCAAAGTTTGAAGTAGAGATTTTAAGGTCGCAACTTACTACACTATATACAGTAAAACGACCGACATAAGGGCTCCGAGGGTTGTATAAGGGTCACAAGTACCTACGATGGTTCTCTATCTTGGGTTGCGTAAATTTTCTCTACCTTATCAGTAGGCAGAACGAAGGAATTGTGGATATACATCCCTAACCCTGCGTGAACTTGGTAATATAGTTGCACAACTTGTGATTCCTGAAACCCTTTTGCACCTTTTGCACCGTTTAACTCTGAAAACAAATAATATCTTGATGAAGACTGAATTATAATGTATAAGTTAATTGTATTTCAATATATTTGTTTTTATTTATTTATTCATTTCTTTTTTTTTATATAATTTTTCTTCTTTCATTTGCGTAAGAACATTATATATGATTATGTACAGCCTTATGAGCAGTCCAAAAATAACAACATTTTTTTTTTCTTTCATTATTTTTTTTTTTCATTTTTTAATCATATTTTCTCTCAATATAGAAAAGATAAGAAATAAGAGAGAGGTGAAAGAAAAGAGGAAAAAAAAGAAAAAGAAAAATATTTTCTTCATGAAAACTTAAATACTAGGTCCCTATTTTTCATATTACAATATCGTTATGTATGTAATTTTTTTTTTTTGTTTTTTTTCGTTTTTCGTTTTCCTTTTGACTTTTCAGCAGTTATAATATTATATGAGATTTATACATAGACAGATTCGTATAGTAAATATATATATAATATATAATACTAACTTTACAGGTTGCCCGAAGAATTTTTTTCTTTTTTTCTATTCATAAAAATGTTCATCATCAAATTCTCACAAAGGTAATTCTTATTCAGCTGTATGTGTATGTATAGTAATTATTATACCAAGTAGATATTTACAATTTTTGTTTGTTTTTTTTTCCTTCAAATTATTCATCTTCAATCAATGTACATATAATAACATATTCTGATAGGTACTTCGAAAAGTGCTGCATTATTTGATGATTTTTTTTTCTTTGTTTTCCTTTTTATAAATTCAATACACACATTATTGGGCACAGCAAAAAATAAAAATAAATAAAAATAAAAGTAAAGAGAAAAATATAAATTTGACGATCATTAATTCACACACTGTTGATTAATTCTACGTACCTATTATCACCTATGTAACTTAACATTATATACTGCACCCTATACGGATGTAGAAATATATTTAAATAATTATTATATTTAATGAATAAAATCCGTAAACTGATCTTTACACATCATCTGTACATAATTATAATCTTACATTAATGTACACAATTTATCAATTATGTTTTATGTACTATATATTTTTACATAAAGATTGCACGTTCCCCACATTATATACATATTTATCATGTACAAATTTATATGTATATCTATATTTACCTTAAATGAACAAATGGCGCCATTGTCTTATCATGATTAATTCAACTGTAAAGTTAATTGTTTTTTCTTCTTTCTTTTTGCATTTCTGTTTTTTTTACAATATACAATTTGTACAATCTCACAATATTCCAATTATGTTTTTTTGTTACTATTATTTCTTTTAGTCCGTTTTTTCTTTCGTTTTGTTTGCTTTTAGACAGATAGCTATCGGCAATTACACGTAGCAATTATTTTCATAATTATAGGTCAGGATAATTATAAACTGCGATCGACGTCTCATATATACTATGTAGATTCTTCTTTTTTTTTTTCTCGTCTATGGTTAATTCTATTAGATCGCACACTATTATTTGATGTATAAAATTGAACCCCTCTTTGGAAAAAGTTTTAATTAAATTCTAAGTCGTATATAATTAAAGACATATATGTATAGCGTATTATAGTGTTACATTAATTTCTTTTTTTTTTTATTCGGTGGTTATAATTGATAAACTGCAGTTCGATCCGCGCCTCTCTCTCTCTCTTTCTCTTTTTATATAGTCCTTGAAAAGTATTATACAAAAAGCTTTAATTTAACATCGTTGTTGTTTTCGATTAGTTTACAAATTAGGATTGATTGAGTTCTAGAGGAGCGCGGAATATTGTTCGTCAGTGTGTCCCCTGTACGACTTGATCAGGGATTGAACTTTTATCGATGCAGTCTCTGACTCCTTGAAGAACAATTCCAACGCGTCTGTCTAATGCTGCGTAATGAGGTTCCCATAATACTGGAGACAACGGATCGGACATTAAACTTTTTCGTATCGCTTCGCTCAAACGAACACCCCCGTTATGCCACCTGTAATAAGAATTTTTTTGAAAAGAAATTATCGAATTTGCGGTGAAAAAAATTTCTAATGAAATATCCGTTACGATTCTTCGCATCTTCCATTTTTTTCATTTATGTATACCTGTGTACATTTTTTGTTGGGAATTAGTTTTGGTGTTTGTTTTCTAATTGCTTCGCTAATTGTTCGGTAATTTGTGTATATGTATATCGTGTACGTGTACATGTGATGTTGCTGTTCCTGCTTCGAAATTTTGAGATTCTCTGGAGAATTCTAAACTTGAATTTAGCGACGCGGATTGCTTTAGCCTACGTAACTACAACCTATTACGTGTGTTTAGTGCGAGTGAGCGACATACAGGGTGGACCTTTTTTTTTTCATTTTAAATGGACGAACGAATAAATCCTACACTCAAAATACTTTCATTTTTTTTTTTTTTTTTGTTAAACACGACAACGGCATCGAGGTATAAAATTTTTTTTCCCAATGACAACGGTTTCTGAAAAATCATTATTTTCACTTTGCAAATCAGAATTTCGCATAAAAAGCTTGCAAGTTCTAAATTGTATAACTATTTGTAGATTTTTGTGGTTTCTACCTGTGCTGAATTTCTTTGGTCAGATTTTCAATAAAATTTATGAAATTAAACACCCCTTATATTTGTGTCTACCTACTTTGCTCAGGTGCTTGCCTTAGCTCAAGACATATACGTTGAAAACTTCATTATTTGACATCGTACACTCAAAGAGCATAATAATCGCGGTAACTTCTCGTTATATTATTATAGATATATATATATATGTATACATATTATAAGTATATATAGTTCTTCGAAAAGGAGAAATTTCTCTCGTATGTACCAACGAATCAACAAACCTACCTACGTATTATACCTATCCATACGGAAAATGGAACAAACTTGTCGAAAATGTTTAAACGTAGCTGGAAAACTTTGTTACCACAAATTTTCCAATTAGCCATGCAAACAGCTGAGTTGGCCACACATTCTCAGAAGCTTTTCTCTATAAAACCGACCATAGATATAACCAGACCAGACATCAGACTACTCGAAATGAATTAGAGTACAAGTAGGTGAGCCAGAGTAAGAAAGAGAAAAAATATTTTCATATAAATTCTTAAGATTAATTTGATTAAATTACCCTGAAAAAAAAAAGACGAATCGAATAAATGAACTAATTAACTGTAGTTGTGATAAAATTTTTTTCAAAATCATTTCGGATTCCGACCAGATTTTTTTCTTTCCTAATTCAACGTCCCGATTATCTCTGTGCCCCCGAATAACAAGAAGATGGATAAATTATTCATAATCATCTTCTTCTCTTTTTTTTTTTTTTTTTTTTATAGAATAGAAGAAAAAAATCGAGAAAAAAAATTTCATCCAGACACCGAAAAACTGAATAAAATATCCCTGGGGCATGCGATATGCCGGGACATGCGATCTGAATATCATATTAAGTACCAGCGCGGTATAATACACAGACATACTCGCTTTAGGGTAACTCCCTTTCCGATTTTATTCCTATATATATTTTTTTCTTCTACTTGATACATTTTTTAATTTTTTTACTTGGTACTTTTTATTTCATTTCTCTTACGGATCTCCGCGAGCTGCAGTGCTGGCTCTAATTAGTCATTAGTTTTCTCTTGAGAACGTATATATATATACCGAAGGCAGCATGGCGGCGGGGTGCAGCAGGCAAAGTACAAAGTACAAAGACGCCGCTCAAATTAGGGATGAAAATATATATATTATATTGTACAGACACTTTCGACCTCTACAACTTTAAAACATGAAAAAAATGATTTCTACTTTGTTAGACTCAAAAAGAAAAAAAAAAAAAAAAGATAAATAAAAGAAAAAATCTCATCTCATATCTTCGCGTCTCAATCGCTGAACCGAAATAATGAACAAATTATTAAAGACAAAAAACAATTTAAGAAAAAAAAAAACTAACTGTCTTCTCGTCTGGTAAATTGCTTGGGGATATTTATTTTCGGTTGAACGATTAAAATGAAATTCGCTTTCAGCAGTGTTTTTATACTTTGTCTAAATTTTTCAACGCGCAATATGTTCGAAGATCTACTCATATAATATAAATTTATTCTTTTTATAACTTCTTCTTTTTTTTTTACCAAGAGAATGCAGACAAGACTGACGCGAACTTGCGGAGATTAAGTTATTTCTACCTATAAATGGAAACAAAAGAAAAAAAAAAATGATTTTTTGTTTCAGGATTAGGGAATCCTTCTGGTGTTTCAGATAATGAAGGAAAAAGAAGAGAATAAAATATAATGAAACTTTGTTTGATCCTTTGGTAGAAACGATTAAAAGCGATGAACGACGCGAGTCTTCCTATTTCAACAGTCACGAGGTTGGATATATACGATAACGTTGAAAAGCATCGTCGTCCTTCAGGAGTTAAAAGACGGGAAAGAGGATTTAAATTGGTCCAAAGTTAGCAGGTATAGATATATGTATACCTTGAATTCCGTCCAGCGTGTGCATTATTCATTTAGACGGTAAAACCCTTCCGAAAATTCATCGAGCTGAGTTTTAGGTAGAAATAAATTTAAGTAGCTACTATTACTACTACTACTATTACTACTATACTACTACTGCTACTACGATTTTATTTTATTTTATTTTAGTTCTTTTTAAACCCCCAATCGTATGAATCGCGTATAAATAATATCAATAAGTCTTCAAGTTTTCTTTTTTTTTCTTTTAATAAACTTTTCGCGTCTCTTTTAAACGATGAAAATGACAGCTACGACGTCGTCGCAAATGTCATCGTTCCCGTTTCGTCGCGTCCGCGTCGTCTGCTAGAATATCTTTTCCTCGAAGCACTCGTCTTAGTCGGCGTATTCCGCTTCTGCATTCCTAGTGGAAATATCCTTGAAGTACTTTTATCCTATATTCATCCATATATACCTACTATTCGACTAAAATGATACCTTATTCATCGTACTCATACCATGTACCAACGGATATTATCCACTTCAACATAACTGCTGAGTTTTAGAAATAGGTGTATAAATATTTCAATCTACATTATCATTTTGACACCTTATATAGTGCATACATATGCATATACTATAATTTTGTCCGATGATCATTTTGTATTAAATATGAGGTGACTGAAGGTGACGGTGTTCCGTTGAATAATTTCCAATATTTTAAAAAATATTGACAATTTCCTAATTCGGCTTTGAACGATTAGCGAGCGTTTATTAATACCCCATAATAAAAATAATGAAAAAGAAAAAGTCAAATATAGTTCCACCCGCGCCCCCTGAAATTGGCGTGGGTGTTTGCCGAGGTGGGTTAAAAATTATTTCTAGTCCGTTTCAATACTATAAATAAATTAAGAGTCAAATGGTTTCGTCAACGTGTAAAATTAGAAGGAAACAAACAAGAAAAAAAAAAAAGAAAGAGATATTGAAATACAGAAGAAGAAGAAGAAGAAGTGGAAGTGGAAGAAGAGGAAGAAGAAGATAAATAAAGTTGACTCACTTCAGCAGCATACCAAGCGTTGACTGACGTATTACACAGCACTGTAGAAGTGGTGCCAATATAGAAGTTTCGTCGTGGAATGGCCTTCCAAAACCACGACCATGGTCCAAATGAAGGGTGAAGGTGTCGTTACCAAAGGCCTTGAAAGTTTCGTAGTGATGTCGGTCCATATTTCCGGTCATGAAGTCAAATATGCACATGTCCACGAGATCCAACAGTCTGCGACCTTCGTCGTATGGCGGAATTTCCCTTACCATGGAACAGTAGTCTGAGTCTGTAAACGAAACACAGAAGAGAAAAGAAAAAAAGGATGAGTATAAAAGAACTGGCGTGGAGTGATGCAAAATTTTTAGTTTTTTTTTTTAAAAACAAAGCAGCTGAATCTCACCTTGTTCCCACTGGGCCTTCCTCCGTTTGTGGTAGCTCCTGCGCCAAGGATGTCTCCAGACTTTTCTACTTCCGATGTCATTTGGGGGTAGAAAAGCTGCGAGGCTACCTTCAAGGGTATCTGGACTTCCGCAGACCGCGTGAGCCGTATCACAATAGTAAGAACATCTGCCATGGAAACACAGATTTCCAACGGGACTCACGAAGAATGTTTTCAAAAGTTCACCGTCCGTAATCTCATAGATTTCGGTCGTGACGTTCAAAACTCTACCCACAACGGGCATCGCTCTTCGAAAATTCAAAAGCCTGTGGAACAAATCAAAGAAAAAAACAAAAACAAACGTTAGATAATCATTTTTCAAAGTTTCAATTTGAAGTTCGATTCGACTATCTTTAACAAGTGCAGTACATCCCATATTCAAAATGGCTTCTGTAACGCATTTATTTTTTCAACAATGATCCGCAGGCTCAAATGCTCTGTGTTCATGTAAACGAATTAGCCTTGCCTGGAGCAAAGAAGGAAGAAAAAAAAAACAGTTCAAGTTTCTCAGACGAACAATTTTTTAGTATTTCTTTTTTGCCCGTTTATTTGAGAATGGATATCGATAACGGCACGTCTGAGCGTCTCGCTGTCTTACCTGTCCAAATGGTAGGCCGCGATTTCTGCTGTGTGTCGTTCAAAGTCCGTGAAGTAAAAATGGTTCGGCAGAGTTTGCTGTTCCCTTGGGAATCTGTGGATGAAGAATAGAGTGATATTATATAAAGATCAAATAAAATCACGTAAAAGAACTTGTTTTTTGCTATCATTGAGTTTATCAACCTGTATATAATATATATATATATATATATCTTTCCAATCTACGAAACTACGAGAAATAAAAATGAGTCGACAGTTCTTCCTTTTTTTTCTTCTTATTTCTTCTTTATTCCGGCAAAAAGAGATCGCCGGCTTGCAAGTTTGGAGAAAAAAAAACAGAAAAGAAGAGAAAAGAGCAAAAAACAAAAAAAAAAAAATCAGACCGAAACGCTAATTAAATTAGAGAACATGGGCTAATTACTAAACTCATAAATCAAACACACCGCGTTGTGTAACGGCTGGCGGTCAGAATATAGTCCGAGCCAAACTTATCTGAAGTTTGTGTCAGGAGGAGCAAAAAAAAAAAAAAAAATCGTTTCGATGGATTTAAAAAAATAGGCCACTTCGGTTTGTTTTTCTTTCTGAATTTCCTCATAACTCTCAATCCTTAATTATCATATGAAATTGATAAAAAAATTTGACGCAATTGAAAATGTGTAGTTATATCGAATGACATGATATAACGTGTACGATATTTATACCCGGGGATGCTGAAAGCCTGTTGTCAGCGAATTTTTATTTTATATCTTTTTATCCTGTAGGATAAGATCAGCTGTTGCAAATTTCCGTTAGGGGTGGCATGTAATATGTTGAAGGTATCAACCGAGCGCGTATAGTATCATACATGGTACATGTATATGGTTCTATGTATTTTTATTCTTACAGCGTTGAAAAATTTTCAAAATTTTCAAACCTTCACTGCAGAATAACATCCATAAAAACATGATACATAGGTATTTATGTACATCTATGTTTGTGTGTATAAAAAAATATGCAAGAAAATTGCAGTCGAAACTTTCTTCATAGATATCTTGTACATCTCTATAATGGGGTGATATTCGGCATTCTTTTTTTTTACAGTTTTAAACATATACATATAGCATCTATTTCACTTTTCCACGCTGGAGCAATAATTGAAGCAAAAAAAAATTCAAATTAAAAATGGAGAAATAGAATAAAAAAATTTTCAAGCCAAATCAACCGACCGAAAAATAAGAAGAAGACGAGAAGGAGAAGAGAAAAAAGCGTCGAGTTTATTGGGCGACATCGTTGATTTGTATAAATGGACATTAATATGTTATACTTACGTATACATATATCGAATGTTGTTTAATTTTTCTTTTCTGTTTTTTTTTTATCTTTTAAAATACGTATATACTGTATAACGAATTAAAACCGAATTAAAAAGATGGATCTGGAGAGTTGCGATGAAGTGAGATGTGTATACCTACCTATACATATATATTTCGAGAGAAAAATCTCGGAGATACTTTTTCTTATTACATTATACATTACTTCATTTTTTCATTTGTATTTTTATTTCATTAGATAAAAAGTGAAGAGAAGAAAAAAAAAAGAAAAATAAAATAATTACAAGAATTAGTTGCATAAGACGAAGGAAATAAGATTAGTCGCTCGGCGTAATATTGAAATTGAAGCAAAAAAAAGAGAGAGATAAAAAAAAAAGAAGAAAGGTGTTGATAAGAAGAAAAAGAAAAATATTATACATTCTTTTCGTTTCGTTAACTCCAATCAACGTGATTTCTCTCTCCGTTCGAGAAACTAAATATGTACAGACTATTTAAAGAAAAAAGAAAGAAGAAAAAAAAAAAAGCCTGCTGTCGCCGATGCTTGTTGCAGAAGTAATTAATGTAATAATATTTTAATAAAAAATCTCATCGATATTTTTCTTATTATTATCTGTGATTTTTCAAGGCCACGAATCTTTTTTTCTTTCGTTATAGCTGCAGATTTATTTTTGTATACAAATAACTATGTAATATGGGGCGAAAAAAAAAAGAAAAAAAATGATACATAATATATAATATATAAACGTATATTATATTTATTTTATTGTGTGTACTTTGAATTTCCCACGTTTCTCGTTAAAACTTTTCCCTCACATTATATATATAGTATTATACCATACGTATAGGTATAGGTATATAACTCGCAGCATCTTCTGCAGCAGCACGCGATCACTTTCAGTCGTTCGTACAGGGTAAGGTAACAACGCAATTCATCTTTTTACTACATTCCCCTCGATCTCCCCATATAGTAAAACCTACTCGGCTTATACTATACGCCAACACTAAAGCCAACGCCAGAGCCACTCCGATTCCTGAACCACCCCTTCCAAGAGCAGAATAAAAAAAAAAAGAAGAAAAAACGAAACCCCTACGCACAGACGGACGGACGTCGAGTCGCGTTCGTATTCGCCATCACCTAGCCTAACGTAACCCAACGTAACCTGACGTAACGCGTAACTTAACTAAAGTCCCTGCGTACGGGGCATCGGGGAATGATGAATGCGCCATCATGTCCGACAGTTATTGTGTCCTGCGCGGACTTGCCTATATTTCTATTATATATATATTCCCATATAAAGGAATATAAGAAAAAGTAAAAAAAAAAAAAAAAAAAAAAAAACAATAAAAAAGAAAATGAATAAAGGAAGTCATATACGTGTGGCGCTAAAAATAGTTCCTTCCTTATTATTACATAAATATTACACTGCACCGATAATAATGTACGAGATATCCAGTGCCTGGTCTCCCGAATTGAGGGATAAAAAGAAAAAAAAAAATTAGGGATTTCGTTGTTCACTTTTACGTTACATCGGGGTGATCCATGTAAAGGTATGCCTAAATTTCATGACTCGCATCCTTACAAAACGGAAGTAGCGTTTGTTTCAATTTACTTCTCATAATTCCATATGATTGTAAAATGGAATAATTGTATAGATAGAGAGAAAGAGAAAGAGATTTGAAGTTCGCGTATACGAGAAACTTCCGCGTTTATTCTCTGCCCGGATATATGCAGAGACAAAGTGAATAAAAGGACGAAGGGGAAGTAGGAGAAATTTCCGGAAACCAGGAACCGGCAATCACAGATTATAATAATTCATTATCCTGGTCACTGCGTTCGCGCGGCATAGAAATCCACACACCCACATAGAGTTGGGTAGGTGGTATACGAGACTCGGAGCTCTTAAAGTTATAACAGCTGCTGCCGCGTCGATGAAGAAGTAAAGCCGATTTTAGGATAATCTCCGAAACACTTCGCTCTCAACTCTGCTGCAGGAAAAACTTTCTGACACCCTCCTTCCCCTCGCTCCCGCCAAATTTTCTTCGTCCTTCCCATCATTTTTTCTTTCATTCACTTCCATCTCTTAATAAATTACTTCCCTCGTATTCCACCCCCCCCCGATATACTTATACCCTATACATATACGTATAACATCGACACGTCCTTTTTCGCATCTTTTTTCTTTTGTCTATACCACGTTTTTAAAAATAATAATTAATATTTCTTTTATTTATAGTTATACACTGAATTACGTGTAATTAATTTTTCCTTACTTTTTTTTTTCACACAGTAATTAACATGTCTTAGACACATTATTCTCTTTAATCATCGTCGTGGTAGGGAAAATGAATATTACTTTCATCTATATTCTGATGTGATTACAACGCCTGCAGGGGAAAGAAAAAGAAATTCCTGGCGAGTCGATTCTTCATGTGTATTGGGTTACAGACACTAAATTTAGTCGCGATTTTTAATTATACAAATGACGTTTTTTCTTTCTTTTTTTTTCTCATATTTGTTTATCTATTTTTTTTATTTTTATGTTTTTTCGATTTCTGGTTCGAGAAACATTCGCACGTTTTATAACGACCGCACCTATCGGCTATCGTAGGTATACGCGTACGCAAGTCTACTAAAAATGGCAGAGACGTCAAAACAGAACGATAAATCTAAAGACGGGGGTGTGCGGGCGCCAAAGAACAAAAAGTTTTGCAGGTTGCAAACAAGCGATAATTTAGCCGATGGGTAAACACGGAGTAAGGTAATACCAGCTACCTCGAAGTTGGATGTGTATAGTACCTATAGTGATATAGTCGCATGTATTGGTAAAAAGAAAAGTATAATAGTTCGGAAAACTCTCCAAACGACGTATACATATAAGACGTACAGGGGAGAAATTTCAGCGTGCAGTTGCAGTCATCGAAATAACCAAGAAAAACAAAAAACAAAAAACGAGAACAAAAGAAATTAAAAAAAACTAAATAAAAATCGCGGAAAAAGCATTGAAGAGTCGCGGACGCCTGCAATGCAATACGGTAGACGAATCTGGTGTTTCCGCCGATCCGTCCACGTTTCGTTGGAAATAAAACTAATACCGAATCTTTTTATCTATATTATTAATAAAAAAAAAAAAAAAAGGACGTGAAGAGAAATAAAAAAAACTTTGAAGTCTGACAAACTGAATTCTACTGCACAAAGTTGTATACATACATATATATATATATACAGCACATAGGTTTCTTTGGGTTCCTTACACTTTGCCGATTAATTTCATGATCTACGGACATTTTTCTCTTCATTTTTTTTTCAGGTATTATTTTTAACGCAGAAAATTTGACGTCTAAATTTTCGAGTCTGTAAATTGCGATATCGTCGAGTGCGGTGCAGGTGAAGTTGTATTATTTCTTTTTCGATGAAAAGAAATCCGAATGAAATCCAAATTTGTACGATTTTTTTTATTTTTTAAATCTTGCAGCGGCAGCAGAATGAATACCCCGATTCTTACTTCGTTAGGACTTAATGAAACGGCGTCTCGAGATTTCTTAGAATTAAGAGGATGGAGGGGAAAAGAATTTCCACCGCCTCGCCGGGTTTTGCGGACGATCATCGCGAGGACATTTCATTATCAAGAAAAAACCTTCCGATTTCCGGGTACACCTATACATTATTATTTACCGATCACAAAAATGAAAAAAAAAAAAAACCAAAGTAAAAATATCTACACGCTATATACCTATAATAATTTCAGATCATCCCGAGAATTTTATTTCAATTTTGGTACGAGATTCTATTTTCTTTTTTTTTTCAAACAATCAACTGTAATAATACACGTAATGTGATATAACAATTTTTTTTTTCTTACAAATATAGAAAAAAAAATAAATTAAATGAAAAAAAAAAGAAGAAAACTAACAATAAACCGAAGAACTTTCGTGAAATGAAAACTTTGTGCAACTGCAATTTTAGCCAGGAGGCTAGACCGATGTGTATATATATATATATCTATATATACGTAAAGAGTAGAACTTATTGCTGAACTTATTACAAGTTTAAATTCTGTCGCTTTCCAACTACTTATCTAAAAATTTCACCTACACACACACAAGTGCAACTTTAAAACGTATATCTATACACATACACATACATAGCCAGAAAATGGTGGACTCTTTAGATAGTTTTTCTTTTTTTTTTTTTTTCAAATTTTATTTCACTATTTTTTTTCCCCCCTCTCTCTTTTCACTACGGACCGAAGTAATTCGTCGTAAGAAATGTTATAGGTATACATTATATACCTACGGATTTATTCAACAAGGGAATAAAAATTAAAAAAACAAATTAAAAAAAAAATAATAATTCTCCTTTCATTCTTATACGTGACAACTGTGTGTACTTTGACCTATATTTATTCCGTTACTCGCATAGATTTTTTCTTTTTTTCAACGAACAATCTTATAATCATAACCCCCTTGGAATCTATTTCTATAATAAACGCCGAATACCCGAAGTGCAGAATATATATTTAAAAATCTTAGCAAAAAAAACCTATTTGGCATAATTTCTTAAAGTTAAAATATCGATATCGATAATTTTCGAACGAAACATTTATACGTAAATATGAAAAAAGTAGAAAAAAGAAAAAGAAATCTTCCACGAACCCTTAAGATTCTTCAAGAGCAAAAATCCTTCGAAATCCTTTGGGTATCCAGGGTAAAAATGTGAAAAAGTTTTCGATACACATAAAAAAAGAACTTGTTCCACGGTAAAAAAAAATAGAAGGAAAAATCAGTGATCCGCACCGTACATATATGAGGGTGAAAAAAATTATTAAGGGGTGGGCTGAGAAGGGGAGGGGGTAGGGGGTAGGGATGAAAGCTCCGGGGAGAAGGGAAAGGGTTACAGAGACATGTGGGGAGATATAATTGGAAGACGACTTATATAACGTTGCTGAGACGTTGTGTATGTATAAAGTTGAGTGGTTGAACGTATAGTTAAGAGGTGTATACGGGTATATAAGGGGTGACCGAAGTAAGGTGGAAGGTGGAAGGTGGAAGGTGGAAGGTGGAAGTCGCGAAGTTGCGGAGAAGGTGAAGTGGCGCACTTAGTGCCGCGTGACGCTAGCGGCGAGCTACCACTTGAGAACTACCACTTCAATTGGCCCACCACCACCACCACCACCACCGGCGCACCGCCATTGCCCGATGTTAGCTACAGTAGTTCTACTCAATTATTATTATTATTATTATTATAGTCATCGTCGTTATTATCATTATTATTATTGTCGTCGTCGTCTCTCGGAAGCTACACCGCAAGTAGATGATACGTCACATCCGCCTTTGTCTCAATTATAAGTAGGCGTTTTATAACAACGTTGCTACAACCATTATCACCTTTACCAAATTGATGACTATACCTATATACCTAAAACCTCCTCCCACTACCCCCACCCCCCTTCCCCTGGCCCTCATGGATACTTATAATATTATTTTATACGTTATACTATATATATTATATACATATATACAAAAGTGAGTCAATTTAAAACTTCTACGATAACAGAATAAAATAGATAATGGCATTATATTTTGAGGAGATTATTTTTTGCGTTTCATATACGATCGGTTTTTTTTATAATACATAATTTCTCATACCGCTCGTTATATTCTCGAGATTATTTTTCTTTTATTCTCTATAATAGCCCATTGAATGAATATGTATAAAAAAGAAACAAAAAAAAAAAAAGCGGAATCAGGATTCTCAGACTTAGAGAAACTCTGAATTTGACTCACCCTGTATATATACACACACCTATATAAAATCAAGCTATATACATATTATATGAAAACCCTCGATCCACCGCTTACCTCATTGGCTTAAAAAGTGCTTGCGACTTGTCCGTGTACTCGATCACCAACTTTATCTGCGTGCCGCCCTCTTTTTGAACTGAAAAAAAGAGAAAAGATATCGAGAAATTTAACGAATGAATTTCTTTCGAATTTTTTGTCTACGGTTTTGAAAATAAATTCACCAACAAAAAGCTATACACAGTTATACCTGTATACGTATGTTTTGGTAACGATAAAAAATCAAAACCAAAAAAAAAATCAAATCAAGAATCGTTGAATTGAGAATTGAGAATCGAGTATAAGAATACATTATATGCATATGACCGGGTATAAACGACGTTCCGATGTATACCTATTGGTGTCCAATATGGATAAATTCGCGACGGGTGGGCAAAGTTGGGGGCGGGAGGGGGGGAAGGGAGATCGGAGGGAGGGTTTGGTATACAAATTTTATTGAGGTAAAATTGTACAGACATCATAATATACATTGGTAGTGTATACGAGAACGGTTTATATACGGTATGGGGCTGATACGTATGGGTATTATAATACGCATCTATACGGAATGAAAGATATAGAGGGAAGGTAGGCAGACAGCGGGACGCCGTATCAACGCGTATACCTATATGTATGTAGTGTAGAGCCAGGAAAGTCTATTTGCCTGCAGAGTTCGGACAATATTGACAACATTAGCTTCCCGCCATCATGTATAATACAAAGTACAACACTCACGTCGCTCCCCTGACGTGTATCGATTTAATATTAAACCGCGATTGATTGCACCCCCTACGCCCCCCACCCCCACCCCCACCTCCCTCTCCTATATATGTACTTCGTGTCACTCCATTATACTCTGTAAATTAATTTTTGTCAACAATGAAGAAAATAAATAAACAAACAAACAAACGAACGAATGAATGAATGAAAAAAAAAGTACAAAACATCAACGGCAAAGGAGAATTATCTCCGTTTTTTTTTTTTTTTTTTTTTTTTTTTCTGTTTGTCGTTTTTCCTCCCCCTGCCCTTTTGTTTTGTGCTTTTCAACTTATATTTTATGATCAATCATAAATTATTTCGAATATTATAACGGCGCCGGTTCATTATCACTCCGTTTACATATGTTCATAGGTATATAAAGGTATATAAACATGCATGATGTACGCGGTAGTGTAAAAAAAAACAAAAAAAAATATATTCATCGATAATTCAGAATCCGTATAGGTATCGAAAATTATGGTGGTGTGGAAAAAGCGTATCGAACAAAGTTATATTTTAGGCTGTGAGAAACTTTTGATGAAGAATTTAAGTGCTTTTTGTACGTACGTAAATACCTCTATACGTGTACGTTTGGACGACCATGAAGATAAACTTATTAACCAACAAAATGATAAAATGCAGACATGAAAATATATCAATGGGAAATGAAGTGCGCTCCGTAACGCCTGGCTGACCGCAACCCGCACGTCCAAATTTCGCGTGGTCGTTGAGTGTCGTTTGGGTTGCGGGTAATCAGGCGCTGCGGAGTGCAACTCATTCGCCATATGGAAAATTCAGCGAATTTTCAAGCTGACATATCTTTTTTTTTTTATTCTAATTCTTACTCTAAAACTTACCAACATGGCGGACCGGCTTGGTGACCATTTGTCGAAGTAATTCGTCGACCAGTTTGGAATCTTTCGGATATAAAGCGAGCCTTGAAATTCCCAATTGGAACTGTTCGAGAAGAGTGTAGTTATCTCTGAAACAGAAGAGAAATTCATTTCCGTCAATACATAACCACATATTGAAGAAAAAAAATACAAATTTAAAAAATGTATCGGATGTTTATTGTTCGTTTGATTTTTTTTTTTTTTTGCCTTTCCTCAGGTTTATCCGATTCAACAATATCATATTATAACAATGACGTTGTTAATCCTGAACGTAGTGGTAAAGGTGTATGGATCATTAAATCATGATTTTTCTTATCGAAAGACGTATCGATGTTACAATAATACCTGTACATATACGTATGTAAATAATATACATATATATCAAATCGATTTCATTTCCGTTCGCACGTACGACGAGATGAAAACGTTACGCGACGAAGACGCGACGGACGGGACGGTTTCCTTATATTCGAACCTCGCATCGCACTGCATACGTACGTACGTATCTACGTATGATAATACAGCTGGCCGTATATTAGATGAAGAGAAAAATAATAATAATAAGAAAAAAGGACGAGAAGAAAATAAATAAAAAAAAACTATCGGTTGTTCGTTCGGCAGTCAGTGACGCGTCCCAGGGGAGTCTATCCCCAACGTTTGTTATTTCAATGCTGCACAGTGTCCCTTAGCATAATTTCTATGTTAGGAAAGGAAGTGCTTTTTAAAATGCATAGCGCACAGGACCTCCTCTATATATCCAGCCAAAACCTTGAAATGAGTTGAAGCCGGCGAACGGAAGGGGGATGCAAAAAATAAAAAAGAGAGAAGAAGGAAAAAAAGAGAGAGGTAAAATGATGAAAAAAAACGAGGAAGGGATGGAAGGGAGGAAGGTGGAAAGAAACTGAAGGGAAAGTAGGGCTGCGACTCCCACATGTACATGTGTGTATGGTACACATATATACAAATACCTTTGCACATTCTCCAGGTTTTGAAAGCCGAGGAGAAGTAGCAGTGGGAGGAAGAGAGGGAGGATATATATGGGGCTGGGGTTAAGGGGTGACGCGAAAAGGGGAATAAGGTAGAATATAAGGGGCGAGTAGGGGGGAAGAGGAAGGTGGGTAGGTTAGGGAAGAAGGGAGCGAGTTCCCAGGTGGATATCCCCGGGTATATCTACGTCATCTCCGGATGTCCTAGGGTTGGTTCATTCCTTCCTTCCTTCCTTCGTTCCTCTTCTCTCGCTCTTCAGGCTCAACATATCCTCCAGCCTTCGGAAAGATAGAGGCGGATGATACGCTCGCGAAGATACCATATGGGCTGCATACTAACCACACCACGGTGTGACACTAAATCTTTGCGAATTATCCGATCTCTGGCAGCCTTTCTTCCCTAGCCCATAGTCATAGCCATAGCCATAGCCATAGCCATAGCCATAGCTGAGAGATGGGAGTCTTGTCTTTGGCTTCGGACCTGCTCCTCGTTCCCCTGAATTTCGCGTTCCCTACGTCCCCGTCTTCACTCCTTCGGGCAACCCCTCAGCACCGCAATGTCGGGGCCCTAATGAAATCATGGGTGTCAAAGTTCATCCCCCTTTTTTCATTCACCTTTACCGTCCCCTCCCCTTATAAACCCTTCGAACCGGAAGAGGAGATACTAAATTTTCACGCACACCCCTATATATCGTACGCAGAGAAAAAAAAAAAAAAAAACAATGAATAAATAAAATAAAAATAAGAGGAAGAGAAAACAAAAAAAAAAAAAAAAAGAAATTTCCACCCCTTCCGACGTAAACTCGAACCGGTGAACGGTAATGGACGACCGATGATATCGGGAATGTATCAAAGCTGCTCGAAAACCGCCGAAGGGGTTAAAAAAAAAAAATCCGAGGATAACATCACCGAGATTTCATCGTCTATAGGTATAAGTAAGTTTACCGTATGTACGGAACAAATTGTGCGTTCGACGAAGAAGGGAAGCCGGAAAATACGATCATGATAACGCGCAAAAGAAACTTACACTTGTGTCTTTTTTGCAACTGTATAACGCAATTTTTGATAATATATCAATTCGAGGAGAGTTTATTTCAAGTAATTCGTTACCCGCAAATTGTTCAGTTCATATTACGAATGTTCCGAGCTTCAATTCTATTTAGACCAGATATCCGCAGGTTAGCCAAGTTTTGTTTCGGACGGCTTTTAGCCGCGCAAATACTCTAAACGGACGCGGGTTGATAGATGTGCGGTCATTTCGCAGCGCGTCGGTATCCACCTCTACCTATACCTATACGTACGTGCGATCTACATTTACGTGTGTAAGTATATAATAGATGTATATTATCTGTACACAGTTACATTCGTACGGATAATATAAACAAAACAGCAATCGTGAAAATCGGCTCTCCGGCGAATATCACAATTACCCAAATATACCCATTGGGCCAAATCACGGTTTGTTTGATTTCTTCTTTCAAAACTTCTTCGATCCGTTACCCTTTTTTTTTCTACGTCTTTGAGGAATGTTTTTTGCCGAAATTCAACGAAATCGTCGTGGATTTTCAGATCATTCCCGACAGATTTTGCTGGAAAAAAATTTCTTCATTTTTTCGACAAACTTTTATACGACCTAATCCAATACGATGTACGTGGCAAATGCAAATATCGTAATAAACTATGAACAAAATTAACCGTATCTAGTTACAGTATCTAACATACTTATATAAGTATATATACAGGAGTTTAGCTTCGCGGCGTTAACTTTCCCGGATTTTCCTCGCTTCGGTTTAAGTTACAATAAAGGATTATGTAACACTCAAAATTCATCGCAAGTAGGTATGTATACGGTATACACGTATACGTGAAATTTTCGTTGAATATTTCCTCGTTAAAAAAAAAATAAAAACTATTCAATTTTAACGCAGATTTTCCATATCGGGAAGCTAATAATTCTTATCTATCTAAAAAGAAAAAAAAAAAAGAAAGAAAGTCTCCAGTGAAACGAATCAATCGATCAGAAAGCGAAGGGAGAAGAGAAAAGGAAAAAAAAAGAAAAAAAAAAAAAAAAATCTCTTCCGTGCAAATTTTATGGAAGAGTAGAGTTTCGAAAGTTTTAGGGGTGACGGGGGCGGTGCGGACGACATATGGATAATACGACATATATGGTCATATATATGAACGAGGGAAAAAGGGACAAGAAAATTGTGTATAAAAAAAAAAAAAAAGGCAAAAGCTCAGAGCTCACGTCAGGACCCGCAACTTTTAACAAAGCTCGAAACTCTTTCCGGTCATAGGAGAGCTACAATTTAATTGCTACATAGGTATATACATATGGTATGTATAACACGATGTACATAGCTTACATAAAAAAATGGTGGAGGAGTAGAAAAAAAAATTCTATATAAAATTTTGTCGAAATCGTAAATCCGAACGGGGGGGATCGTCGGATGTGTCTTGAAAACTCGGTAAAACCTTGCAGATTACGACGTACCTAATATTATATATTCGCATGACGCATGTGTTGCATTATAAACGCAGAACGTCGCATAATCTCAACGTATATACGTACAGATATTTATATATATGTATATGTGTTATACGTACGGTGCAGCATGGAACATTTTGCGCTAATAATTTCCAGGACTGTTTAGCGCGAATAATGCTGACGCCACCGCCACCGCCATCGCCATCATCATCGTGCACAGCTGCACATCCGCGCGGCATAATTTTGGGATTAGATCCTAGCTTATGAATTTAATCCTCAGTTGAAATTCACAGCTTGTGCCGAACGCTACGAATATATCTATACATATATTCTAATACCGGTACATACAGATATAATACGTACACTATACCAACATCTGCAGCAATCGTATAACGAAGTACACAGTTTCCACCTCTGCAATTATCTCGCACCGAAATTAAATCGACAAAAAAAAGTTTAAAAAAAAAAGAAAAGAGAAAAATGTATATATTAATAATAACTATGATAGAGTTGTTAATTATTCAAATTGCTCTTATTTTCATTAGCCAAATATCAGTAACTGTAAAAGCAAAATATGAAAAAAAAATTTTTTACACATCCGTTTCGTAAAGTTTTTTTTAAACGTTTTGGTTATATAATTTCTCGCGTCGATCGTCAAGTTCTCTTTATTTTCTGCAGATCTGTCGAAAAATTTCTGAGATAGGTATAGAGGCGAGAATCGAAGAACAAGAAGACCAAGAAATCAAAAGGAAAAGAAATCCGGAAGTCTGAATCTAATTAATACCCGATGTTAATTAATTAAAGGATATTTACGCATCGTTGAATTGCTCATTGGATTTCAAATATTGTATAGTTCGTATAATTCAATCTTATCTAATCAAAGCGCCGTATGTACGTCTTAATCTTCGTATTACATTCCGGGTATTTTCTCAACAATCCACCCTCCTTCCCTTTAACCTTCCTAATTCCAAGAGAGGGATGAAGAAGACGACGGAGGAGAAGGAGGAGGAGGAGGAGGAGAAATAGCGACGATGTAAAAGCTGAGGTGCGAGGTGATACGGGGCGGAAATGACGGCAGAAGTCTCGCGAGCGAAAGATAGCAACATTTTACATTAACAGAAAAGGCGTTACAGTCCTACCTTATATATACACAAACATACCCCCTTCGCGTTCCAAATTCTTTTTCATTCCATCTCTTTTTTTTTCTTTCTTTTGCTTCTCTCATCTCTATTTTCATCCGTATTATTTTTTCGCGTCTTTTCTTTTTTTCTTTTATCCCCGCCTACGACGACGCTATCGAGGACTGCTGCAGATATACCTATGTGTATAACAGCGCAGTTCTTCCGCAATTTCTATTATTTTTTCTACCCTCTGAAATTATTCACAGAAAAAACAAAAAAACACAAAAGAAAATATGTACTTTGAAAAAATGAATTATCGGCGCGAAATGTTGAAGGATGCAAGGTAGGTAAGACGTAATATGTGTATAACGTTCTATATATCTATAGCGATCTGCCATCTACTGGAACAAATGAAGTTAGTCTGATTAGGGAATTGTCTGATTAGCCTAGGACCCCGTCGCCATTGGCATCGTCTTCGTCGATTTCACCGCTCAGGAGACTATTCTCTCTCGCATATATTACTCTTACCTAACCCCCCGTCCTGCCCCCGTCCCCCGTCCCCCTCCCGCCCCCCTTTCGCGCGTCAATAACCTCGGCAAGTTGTGCATCTACTGCACTTTGCACAAACGTGGTTTGCACGCTCTCCGGCATACCTGAATATATATCTATATATATATATATACATACACATATCTGAAATGTTATAGAAGTTGAGGTGCGGAGTGCAGAGAGACCTAACCTGATAGGAGGGAGAAACTGCTGGGAATATTCCGAAACCATCTCAGCACCAGATTGAGTTCTCAAATTATTACTCGAGCACATACGTCTATCCAAAACTCGGATTAGTCGAACGTCAAATTTATGTAAAGGTATTACCCCTACCGGGTATACGATGATAAAATAAAAGTAAAAACAAAAAAAAAAAAACAATCACGAAAAAAAATATCACGAAAATTTCATATCGAAGAGAAAGCAGTTAATTTCACGTGAGGGAATAACTTGTCTCGTTACATCGTGGTTACAACATTTATACATGGTGTAAAATTTGGAAATAAACGAGCGAAAAAAAGAATTACCTACATTTTTTCGGATCGCTGATAGCGAATTAATTTTTTTTTTTTCTTAAATAATCGTCCACCCTTGTATATTAATTTTTTCAGCCATAGACACAAAACTATTTGTATAGAACAAGAGGAAGGAAAAAAAAAAGCAAAAAAAAAAATGAAAGTGGAAAGGTGTTTTGTCGGTTCAATAGGTGGTTACTTATGGTTATACATACGTATATGTATATGTAGTGTGTGTATAACTTTGGAAATGGGAAGCAAAGTTCGATGAAGTATCCGAGAATATGATCCGCCTATGAATAACAAATGAAGAAGACGGCAGCAGCAGCAGTCGAGCTGAGTTCGCTTTCTCAACGTTAAGGGGTGTCCACCCCCCCAACCGCGCTTCTATTTTCTTCCTTATTTCGAGTACCTACCTACCCATCTACCCACCTATGCCGTTGCCACCGAGATGACGGTGGTTAAAAATTTAAACCGTTGAAGGGAACCGTTTGAAAAAAAAAAAAAAAGAAAGAAAGAAAAGAAAGAGAAAAAAACCCAAAGTTTACACGATATTTCGACCCCGAACGTAAGAAGAAAGCAGGGTAAAAAACAGTCAGGCGAGAAGACAGGCAGAGGCAGGCACGTCGTATACAGAATTCAAAATTTTTCTACTTTGTCTCACCGCAAGTTTTCTTCTCGGTTTGCCGTAAGATTCACAGCGTCGTTGTCGGAGGTCCTTCGGTCCCCCCCAACGTTATTCGTATTATGACTATAACGTCCTCATACCCCCCCCCCCCGTGCCATCTTCTTATACCTGAGGTAAATACACACTATCTTCATGGCGTATGACAACGATAACGAAAATCATGGCGACGGGAACAGTTCTGTTATATAGCGAAACGCTTGAATCTTATCTTTGCTGTCGCCATTGTTGGTAGCGAACATGAGGAGGTTGTCTTCTGCACCGCAGGTTCTTCTTCTATGTAACGTTACAAATACGACTGTAACGGTGGAAGAATTTTAGAAAGTTAACGAAACTTTTAGAAAATTAGATCCCTCGAGAAGATATTCATATGTATCAGATGAACAACTCCTATCATAATTCCTTAAAGTTAGAAATGTTATTTTGCCGATTACAGATTTATATAAGTTTCAACAAAATGAACGGCGTGGTTGTCACAAAAAAGATTTCACCACCACCACGTCGACGACCACCACCTTACGAAAAATCGAATCTGGAGGTCGATAAGTACAGCTTGGTGAATTGTATGGATTTACTTTTTTTTACTGTTTCTTAGAAGAGTTCCTGAAATCCAATTATCCAATTTTAAAATCGTTTCAAACGCGCTCGTTCTAGCTTTCGAAGAAGCTATTAAATAAAAACCCCATCCAAGAGTTCAACGGTCAAACGTTCTTCGGAACGTTCAAACAACGTAAAAAGTAGGTAGATTACGCGCTTGTATAGTCGTTATACTTATAACTGCAGTAGGCTGAACAATCGTTGGAACGATGGAATCACCGATAAATTTCAATTTTCGATCTTTCCAGAATTTTGAGAAAAACGATTTTTCACACTCAACCATAGAAGAGTACGAATCACCGCGGTGCTTTCGAAATTTCGAACTGTCAAAAATATTTCCAAAAGCCCAATGACGATGAAAAAAAATAAAAATAATGTAATATACGGTATAACGTTTTTCATGTACACCCGGTCAGGTTGATTCTGAAACGTTTCGCGGCCAAGCGCGCGTTTGGACAACTTTTTCGTGTAGCTAAGCCGGCTACAAAAAGTTGTCCAAACGCGCTTGGCCGCGAAGCGATTCACAATCAACCTAACCAGGCGTACATACATATACGTGATACATAGATAGATATGTACTGGATTCATAGAGACATATGTGTTTACATTTATCACGTATATGCTGATTTACGTTGCGTGTGTCTCGTACACTTGTCGCGATGCGAAGCCGAGTACCCACCTGGTGGGTACATAGCGAAATGGTACATATTATGTACGCATCAATATGTATCTACGTTGCATGTACACGTACGTACATATGTATATTTATGTATGTACAACTAGAGCCAGAACGATAAACATCATACGGTCGTTAGGATATTGACAATCTAATTATCGGCAGCAATATTGCACACCACCTTTCGCCGTCCATATCTAGGCTGAATTCAAGTTTTTCAACAATATCAAGCCGATGACCGATGATTATATCGATGATATTCATTGCGAGTTGGACACGTGCGATGGAATGTCATCGGAATACCATATGTATGCTGATTTCTATATTGTACACGCGACGAGTTTGATTCCGAATCAAATTCTGATCCGCAATTTAAATACGGTTGAATAAATTTTTTTTTTTTTTTCGCAATATTCAATATAGCATCATTCGTTGTCAAAATTTTCTATTTTGAAAAAATAATCATGGATCAGAAAAACGTTAAAAAAAAAAAAAAAAAAAGAGAAAAAAAGGAAAATGAAAAAGAAGCTTCGGAAAAACAATACGGGGAAAAGGGTTGATTTTTCCAAAATTCGGCGACATCCGACACGTCACATCACGTATTAATATCGTGCTCGATCACTCGACAAACATTTGTGACTCACTTCAGGCATTACAGATTATACGAGCAAAGAGTCGGACGTATACATACCTCGGTGTATACCGAAGTATCAACTACTCTATACGAGTATATGTAACTATTTATATGTATTATGTGTTCGTGTATACATAGAGGTGTACATAAGAATATATATAATGGGTATATATCAACATCCTTGGGGGTGTAGCGGTCGCTTTGGCAAATAGAAGTAATATTTGTTCCACGAAATTGAAGATATACACCCGAAAGTGAGCTTCTAATCCCAACCCTTTTGTCATTTTCCATTCCATTTTCTATCCCTTACATATGTATTTTACCATAGGTACTTCGATAGCGGCTCATCTGTGTCAATGAGAATGATGTAATTCTAAATATATGCAAGTTTAAAAAAAATCTCTAGCGCAGAATGCTCGGAATGTTTCTTTATTATTTTTTCTGTCTCACCCGGTACGTGAATAATAATTTATACGAAATATAGTTGCCTAGCAGAACCTCGTTGTAAAATCTAATTAAGAAAGCATTGCCGGTGTATAATGTATACATATATCTATATATTTATACACATAATATTGTTGGTTGATCGACCATTGTCGGAAGTTCGCGCCATTTTGATTAACTCGAACAAAATAACGTATAATCTCGTATTATAGTTTGTTGCTACGAAGCGAAAGGTAAGAGGAGTTATAAAAGAAAAAAAGGATTTTCATAAGAAGCTCGAGGGGAGGTAAAAAGCTTCCATTTTGTTCGTTCAAAAAGCGAGCTGTTCTATACGTTCATAGAGTGTTCAAATTGTGACACGCGTCGCGTCGCGTTAAAGGTTAGGTTATGTGATGAAAATTTAACCGCTATTCAATTTTTCAGTCAACGATCACATGTGTCAATAAATGAATTATACACACGCGTAATACGTGTATGTATACATAAATGATAAATCAGTTGGTATTAGAGTATAATTTTCATTCCACTCTGTAAATTCGACTCCATACCAAATGTACTTCGTGTCCTCCCGGTATATGTCGATATACAACAAAAGAGTAGCGCCCTTATTCTATTTTATAATTAAAAAAACTAAAATAAAATGTAAAAAAAAAAAGGAAAAAACGAAAAACTAATTTGTTCCTATAGCCAATCAATAGACTTATACGTATCCAGTTCTGTCTTTGATCACATGACGCATCGATTACCGATCGAATATTGTATTAAATGTGTCTGGTACGATCCATTTCCAATTTTCAATAGCAATAAAATTCCTGTCAATTGCCTTTCGTACTGTATAAATGTCAAATCGAGTAGTTAACGGTCTACTTGCACGAGTAGGTATACGCGATGTCGAAATGTATAGTGAAAACTTTTCATTTTCATTTTTAAATTCTAATTTTGATTTTTATTTTTCTATAGAATTTAAATATCATATACGGATAGAGGGCGATGATTTTGCAGGGTTTTGGAAAGCTAAAGAAAATAATTATTGTGGCTATTTATTTGAACCTATTTAAGTGTAATTTACGAATGTTGCAGAAAATCTGGAACTCGACTGTTTGAATCATTGTTAATGGGATGTAATTAAATTAATTAACAGTTGAGACGTTGTTATATAGTATATGGAAAGTGTGTTCAACGTTTAGACACTTGAGTAGCAACGCCTTGCGACAGCACGTTCCTAAATCTTTGGGAACCCTTTATTTTATAATATACATAAGCTTTTGCTACACTATTTCTAACGGCAGACAGTCTGCATCGCAGTTTTCTCAAGTTTAACAAGTTTCAAGATAAGGTACTTTGCGTCTCGAAACCTTACCGTCGCGGGGGAGAAGGTGGGGAGGATAGTTTTCGGCTCTAAATTAAATATTATTCATTACGCCACCCCTACGCGCATATACGCGTACATTCAGCTAATATAATAGGTTAGACTAGGTTAAAATTAGATTTCATTAGATTCGTCTGCGATGCACGGGACGAGAACTCGTCCCATTTTCAGATTTTTTTTCGCCATTCTTCAAACTTTTTCGATTACAAAAAAAAAACGAAGTAATGTAAGAAAAATTCATTTGAAAAATTTCTATCAAAATCCAACACGTTATAAAAATTCATTAATTCGTTAATTCTATCGCAGCGAATGAAAATTTTCTGACTTTTCGAGTGTGAAATTTAATAAGAAGTAAAATATATGCAAGGCCACATTATACATGTATCTACAATTTTTTTTTTTCAGAATATTCACCTTCAATATCTAGATATAATAATTATATTGTTTTCCAACGGTTGAGATATTCAGTGATCCATGAAGAAATAGATAGCAAAAAATGAATGACAGTCGTCGGAGAAAGTTTGCGAGCGGAAACGATTTTTAGGCCTCAAAAAATAAAATATGTATATGCAAGATGTCTCTTCGCTACGTACCTATATATACTAGGTACATAAAAGTGCGCAGGTGTACGTGTATATATGTATACATATATATATATTCAAATCTCAACGGTGAAATTGTCGTTAGATTTTTCGTTCTTCATTCCTTCTTTTTTTATCTCTCTGTCAATTTTATTTCCTTTATATTTCTGTCCATTCTTCATGGTTGAAAGAAAACTTTAATATATAGCGACTTCTTTTACAATTAGAGCGCGCAATTATACCAGAAAACGATTAACAACGCTTAGTTTTAATAACCTTTTCAGAGGACTCGTCAAAATTTATTTATACATTTATTTATTCATGCATTTTATTCACGTCGCTCAAGAACAATTATCATCCATATACTATACATATTTATGGATGAGAACTGTATATAATCCGCCATGTATAAGCCTATCCAAAATCATCTTTCTTCCCCCCCCCCCCCCCCCACTCTTTTTTCTGTCATTGTTCCAGTCGGTATATGAAAACTAATAAAAATCGCGATGGGAAATTATCGATCTATTTTTTGTTTCTTTCCATATTTTCTGTTCAGTGAAGTGTTGCAGCGTCGGAACGTTACGACGACGGAGAAGTAAAGATAGTTCGTTGATTATTGGAGCGGGGAAATTGATCCACAGAGAAATTTCTTTTCATTATTATTATTATTATATTCGAAAAAAATATTTGCTCGCGTTTTGAAAGATTCAATTTCACATCATTACCTTATACATTATTACCATAGGTAAGTATCTCTATATTTTCGGAAGGAGATTTCAAAAAACACAGAAACATCCCCCCCCCCCCGCTCTCTCGGTAATCAGCTGTTTTTTACATACGCTAACAAGTTTGCAAAAAAAAAATTAACAAAAAATAAAAAGAACTAAATGGGAAAATTGGAACGAAGACGACGCAATAAAATCAGAACGAAAGAGATTTGCGTATTAAAAGAGGCACATAAAATAAAGAAAAAAACAATCAAAAAACGAACAAGCTTAAAACTATAAAATTGACGAAGTTGTCTTTTATGTCTCGTGACAGTAGCTTGTTATTTATTTTTATTTTTTATCCTAGTAATTATTATGTTTTTTTTTTGTTTTTCGTCAGCTGCAGTACGGTGTAAAATTAGAATGTCGCGCTACTACGATGCGATGGTAAAATCGAGTGAAGACTGGAAAATTATTTAACGATGATCGCAGGTATATTTATACGTATACTTAATTGACATTTTGTTTTATAAATGCGACAGTGTATATATGTATACGTATATATATTGTATATACTATACATAAAGTTGCAGTGCGGGGGATGATATTCGGATGGAAATAATTGTAGAGTTTCGTGTCATGTAATATGAAGACCAAGTTTATATACATGTATATTATAGCGTACCTACGTTGCATCCTATCAAGGTTATAATATTAGTTTGCGTGTTCGCATTTTATTAGCAAAGCTGATATTCCTTCGTCTACACGAAGATTTATAGGTGGTTAAATTTATTATTAGAAATAAACGTCAACGACGTATACATATAATGCGTCACATATGAATACTTAAATATATAACTTCAAAGGTGGCCTCCCCAACGAACAGGAAAGACGCAAACCACAAAAAAAATTTTGTTGATCGGAAATCACCCCGAGGACATAATAAAAAAAAAAAAGAAAGCAAAAGAAGTACACCATTATTTCATCACCACAGTTACAATAATATATGGAAAAGCACCAAAATCTTACAACCGTCAAACTTTTTAATTCTGATTTTTTACTTTTTTATTTCTTTATTTCTGTTTCTTTTTTCCAACTCTATATGATATGCATGGTTTTTACTCGTTACATGCATATTACATATAAATTCGCTCTATAAATTTTCGGTGTATATGGTCCTGAGTTATGAGGTAGGAAAAGCTCAGATAAATGGGGGCGTTATATACACACCACGTAGATATATACGTACATATGAACGTACATGGGTTTGTAACATATACGTAAACTTTTGTAATCTATGTATAATTTTAAATCTGTATAGTTTAAGTTATAATTTACATAAAATTACCACCAATAACTTTAAAACTTACAAACCACACATATAATACCATAAATATGTATAATGCACATAACGATCACAAATCTATGGATTTTTCTACCCGTATAATTATACAAAATTTTTCAAATTTTTCACGCATCGATAATTACACCCTCGAAAAGACGTTATGATAATCCGCAAGAAAGAAAAAAAAAAAAAAGAATTACGCGGTGAGGTAATAAAAAGTGATCGAATTTTTCGTATATAGGTATACACATACTATATAACTACAATCAGTTTTTTTTTTTTTATGCAGCTTTTTACTTTCTTTTCTTTTTCGGATCAAAACCCGAACAATGATGGGTACGATGACTGACGAGCTTATATAAAAATCTGGACCCCTGCAGGATTTCCCGCGTTGTCATCGCAATAATAATAAATATAATCTGAACGCTACGGTAAATTTATGTTCACATACAGTGTATGGTCATCGTGAATACAAAAGCAGACAAAAATGAACAAAAAAAAAATAAATAAAAAGGAATTTGTAAAAACAAAAAAAAAAAAAAAAAACCTAAAACCACCAACAATGCGCTGCACATCGAGGAATAAAAAAAATCAATGTTACAAAATTTCCCACAGGAGGATTTCCACGCATGCATATAGAAAATCTATGTGTATGTGGTATACGTATATATACGTATACCTTTACATACACGAACATATATTATGTATATCCGAATGACAACGCGCAACTCTATACCGATATGCACGGCCCGCGCGAATATCTTCTTCTTTTTTTAAGTTTTTTTTCTCTTTTTGCTTCATTTCTTTCTCTCTCTTTTCGAACGAAAACGTAATTAACCAACATTACGCGGGCGCGAACTAGCTTGTCAAAATATGATGTACGACCCATCTATATATCGAATGTATGTATGATATACATATGTACTATACCTTTTTACATAAGCAGCTACTCTCATCTCGGTTTTTATTCTGCGGATGATTAAATCAGCCTCAATTTACGCTATCTGAACCTGGAGATGAGATTCTTTTTTCTTTTTTTTTTTTCTTTCTTTATACAAATTCGGTATTACAACTATAAACGTTTCGTTTCTTTTTCTGTCTGCAGTTCGAAATGAATATTCTACAAATATTTGCACATGTATATATACATGAATTTTGCAATAGATATGTGTTGTATCAAAAATTCCATGATAAATTGAAAGATTGATTATTATTATCGGTGCGGATAGAAGAGGAGATTTTTTTATCTGCATAGGTTGAGAAAAGCAAAAACGAACACCAAAATTCTACGCGCAAAATGTTCTGGAGATTTAGAACTAATCGGCAAACTATATAAGGTAATCTCAACGCCCATTGCCCGTTTGCAAATTGAATTAAATATACTTTTCTAATGGAAATACGATCCGCATGGCAGGAATTAATTTTCGTTGCAAGAGCAGCAGGTCGTTCAGTTTTATTTCGAGCAGCTATCATCATCTTCATATACATACACATATGTGAACATATACATATATATTCTAGTTTGAATTTAATGCAGTCAGATGTGCAAATTTAGCTTGTTTTATTCATACGATACACGTTGGCTGACCCCGACTACAGTTCTGAGGTTTGCTTTCAACTGCATTATTTTCCTCCCCTGTTTCTTTATTTTTCTTTTTTCTACAAATTTTATTTTTACTCGATTCCCTCTTTTCTATTCCCCAGAGATTTTTCTATTCGACTTCGACTCGAACTCCACCCGGCGACAAAGATGGCCGGAGATGATAAAAAAAGTTTAGTGTATAGAAAAATGAATAAATAAATAAATAAATAAACACGGAAAGTCGAACCAATTAACCGAATGACGTGTATATTATTATATACGATATACAGCGGCGGGAAATCAAATTAGCGAAAGTTTATTTCATCCATTAGAGACCATCGAGATTATTATAATATTTTTTGTTTTTGTTTTTGTTTTTTTTTGTCAGGGAAAACACACCACGTCACATACGATTCGTATCAGTTATACAGAGAATTCGATTGATCCATTTCAATTAAATAATAATTGATAATTTATTATTTACTACGATGGATATTATTTTTTTATCAAATTTATCCGGCCATCGCGAATTGTGGATGAATTTTCATTCATAGGTTGTTGGTAGTCGGAAAAAAAATTCGTCATGAATGCGTATAGTGAAAATTGAATAGCGTGAAAATTGTCCGTTGATGATAATTAAAATTAAAAGACCTAGCTCTCTCAATCAGCGTTATATACGCGTCTGTCGGTATACAAAAATTTATCGATTCTTTTTGAAAAAAAAAAAAGAAAAAATGAAAAATGAAATAGAATGATATCATCGGAAAATTGCGCCCACATGCACATACCCCTATGTGTATTACGGTGAAATTTTGAAGTATAAAACACACCCCGAATGACCCGATGCAACGTTCAGACTGTACTGTGCAGGGTACATACATATGTGTACGTACGTATTTACAATGAATGCATGTCTGTAACCCGCGCACGTACAACATTACCGACAATTTATGTTAAACAAATAATTGCTCGTAAACACCGGTAACAAAATCCAATAAGACCGAATGCAGGTATAAATATATATATATGTATTTACTATACAGTAGACTATACACAATGAAAATAGAGGTTGATTGTTGCGCAGATGCAGCAGCAGCAGCTAGGGCGAAGGTTAGGTTAGGTAATGTACGAAAAATATATAACATTAGGTATAAATTTTAGTTTGGTAGAAAATTTGGTGCAAATTTTATACCGCGGGTATGTCGAGGTTGGAATAACAATAAACGTTATCTTCCAGATGCCATGGGAAAAAGTATAATGAATTTTTTTTCTCGAGCAAAAGAATTTTTTTCGGGAAGAACGGAAGAATATTTCTGGAGAGCAATTTTGAGAGAAAGAGAGAAAGAGAAAAAAAAGAAGCGACTTTTATACTTGCATGCCGAATATGAATTTTTGTAGAATCAGAAATCTTTTCTTTTTCTTTTTTTTTTTTTTTGGAAGACACGCCACGTGCATTGAATGCAGAGGAGAGAAACTCGCGCTATATCCACCGCTGCAGTGATGACGTCGCATCAGACTTGGTGAATTTCAAAGATAGGCTATCTACGTCGAAAAGGTGGTCAGGCTTTGGTCAAATATTTGAGTAGCTTTTTGTCTTAATCGTAGGGTATGTTTACACTGGTCGATTCTAAGGTTGTATGTAAAGACCTTTTCACGGGCTTAAACCGACGACTATCTTTGGACAATGAAAAAACTTGAAAAAAAGGAAGGGAAAAAATCCTTTACAACGATGTCGAGATCGACATCGACGATATAATGCATCTCGCGCCAAGATACCAAAAATCTTATTCCATAATTTATTCTTCAATTATACAACCCCATCAATAATTGATCTGTGAAATATTTTTCCTATGTATCAAATATTCTTCATCCCATGAATTTTGAAATAATAATTTTCATTCCTTGAACAACAATTTCACTATTTGGCCTTGAGCTTTTTTATTCCGAGTCCACAACCCACGTGAGCTTGAGAAATTTGATTTTCTTTTTTTCTTCTCTGTGATTTTTCAGATGAGGTTTGAAAAAAAAAAACAACCGCCGTAACTACGGAACTATAATTGATGCAGAAAATCATAGCATATAATTTAAATCTTGAATGTTGTTTTTTTTTTTTTTCCTCTTGTTTCATACGTGAGTGACCACAACGCATCCGCAATCTAAGTTTCTGCAGGTTTACAGGTTGTGCGCGGTGATTAAATAATATACGGTTATTATATGCAAAACTCTGCAGATGAGTGGACATAGTAAATCAGCAGTGTTTGAATACATAAATATATATGTAGTACCGTAAATACGTATACATGTATCATTGGGGATCTGGTAGTTGTGCACATATGTTGGTAATAGATAACGGATAACCAACAATCCACAATCTGTCGGTTGCAGTCGTGCAGCAGGGAAGGTGGAAAGTTCTCCGGTAATGTGTAGAGAGATAGAAAATAGGGAAATAGAGAAACAGAGAAATAGAGAAATAGAGAGAGAGACAAAAGCGCTTGACCATCGGATAGAGAGACCGAGTGTAATATTATACGAGATACTGTAGAGTGAGGGTAGAATAAATACATTCGATTCTCACCTGTGCACCGCACTAAAACGCGCGAAATAGAGAAAGAACACGAATCATGCCGCCCTCGTGAAAAACAACGAATCACCAGATAATACGAATTGCAAATATAACGAATTTAAAATTCGAATTCATACCGCACAGATATGCACACGTCTATATATCGA
Source organism: Athalia cordata (assembly GCA_963932425.1). NCBI lineage: Eukaryota > Metazoa > Arthropoda > Insecta > Hymenoptera > Athaliidae > Athalia > Athalia cordata. The sequence goes on along the minus strand of OZ010626.1, from coordinate 26,630,441 downwards.
CGATCTCCGTGTCCACTATGTAAACTGACGTCTCACTGACACTTCATTTGTCATAGTTCATGTATTATATCCTATGTATTCGGAAGCCGTCATCATTTACTGATTGGAAATATTTTTATACCCCCTTCTTTTTTTTCTTTCAATCGTACTAAATCTGCATGTTCCAAAACCAAAAACAAAAAACAGACAATCACCCTTCAATTTTCAATGAAATATTCGTTTTGAATAAATTAGCATAATTTACAAGTTTCAGCTATATCGATCGGTACGACCTTCTATGTATCATAGGTATTCGAAAAAATCAGTTCACTTTTTCAATTCAATTCAGTTTTTTTTTGTAAAATTGATAAAGAGTCGGATAAAAATCGATAAAAATTATAACGGTAGTTATAGTGGTTTGACATTCGTTGAATTCCAGCGTGACGAAAACGACAACGACGACCGATGCACACGATGAACACACGTTATACTGCACGTTCCACATTCACAATGTTATGTGACCGGAATATACAAACGTCACATTGAAAAGACACTTATACTTGCATCGACGGACGACATGTTGTATACGTCGTGTTGTGCATTATATGCATCGGTAGTTAGATAGGTAGGCATGGTTGTATCCATATACGTGAATGAATACGTATATGGCGGTGTGACTCGAAATCGGGTTGTCGAAACTATGCGCCATACATTCTACCTATGGTATTATATCAGATTGTTGTACCGTTGTTGGCCTATTGATGCGAAACACGACTAGCCTCCACCACCCCAAACTACACACCTCAGTTATAACCCAAACCTGTCATTTCACCCTTAAAGCGACCAACCGCACGTCAACGACACGATTCGGATGTAGCCGCGCGTCGAAACCATCGGAATCGAAACTAGTAATTTCTCAACTATTTTTCCACAGGGTTAACGAAAACAAACTACATCCGTAACCTTTTCTTTTTTTTTTTTATCAAAAACCTGACGCACGACTCGACTTTTTTTCCTGGACAGATTTTTCATCGATTCTAGTAAAAATTTTTTCATCGAACTACACGAATTAAACGGCCAAGTATATGTCGGCTTTAAGAGAGAAGCTGCGACCCCTTCTTCTGCAGGTATTATACATAAAATAAAGTTCGGGGTGGTTCTTCTCCGCTCGAGAAACGCGAAATATTATTAAGATTTCAAGGAAAACCGTTTGGCTCGCTCTCAGCTCTGCTCGCTCGTGCGGGCCTTTTTAGGTACCTTTATAAGGTGTGTCTAATTTCCCAGAGAACAATCTTTGAATGCGCCTCGTCTTTACTCGAGGCAATTATTTTGTTTATATTTTAATTGTAAGTCTGGAAAAGTAAACTTGATAATCAAGAAAACAATTTGTAGAATTTTACGTTTATATTATTTCGCTAAGAAAGCAAAAAAAAAAAAATATTTAAGCAAATGAAAAAAACTGGTTAATTAAAATTACATTTTTGATCAGGTGATCCAAAAAAAAAGTGAACATTTTTTTTTCAAATTCGATGTTTATTCGTTGCCATTCGCAGCTGGGGAATTCGTCTTTTCCGTTATCTCCTTACACCGTTGAGAAACTGGTGGATTTATCGCACAATTTAAAGGTTACAAATTAGCGAGTTGGACAGAAAAGTTTTTAACGGATGTAAAAGCTTAGAGTATAACGCGGATAATAAAGTCAGAGATGAAAACTGAAAATTTCCCCCTTCCCTCAAGTCACATAGAAACGTTCGCAATCCCTTCGAGAATTATACGAAAATTACTTTATTTATAGATGCTATATACAGCGGAGCGTACCTATAGGTAAAACAATAGTCAAATCATCTTCTCTCTCCCTATACAATCTTCTCACTCTTCTTCTTCTTCTTCTCTCACCCTTTCGCTAATAATAATTAGCGAAGAAACTTTTTTGTTTTTCATCCCTTTCGCATCTGTATAAAAACGAAAACGAATTGCGCGAAAATCTTCCATCTAAACTGTTGGCAGATTTCATGTGCAAAATTTACTCGCCACGGTTTTAATAATAAATTGCAGAGGTCGACATCGTTTGTTAAATTTTATTAAATAGTAATTGATTGATTGATTTTTTGTTTTTTTATTTTGACTTTAGTTGAAGCTCGATTTTCTCGTTCGTGTATAACTGTATATTACATGTAAATATATTATTATATGTGTAACGGAAATGAAATTCCAATCTATAATCGTGTATACCGATAATATACATATTAATTTGATTAATTGTAGTCATAATTAATATATCATTACGCGATCGTGTTAATATTATATTCATATGGATAGTTAACATGCGCGAGAAAATTTATGCAGCGGTGCACAGATATTAAAATATATATATAATATATGTACGATTTCTTTGTAATCAATTTCGTAACTAACGCGCAATGTTGTAACACTCGTCCTTGACAACTTCCTGTGACAGTCTTCGTTCCGTTTTATCTATCATCGCGAGAATATGTAAAAAAAATAAAAAAATTAAAATAAAATAAAATAATTGAATGAAAGAAAAGTGTATAGGAGAGAAAAAAGGAACGCTCGGGATCTTGCTCCGCAGTTGCTGTTGGCGCGGAATAAAAATTCTTGCGGAATAATCCGCATATTTATATGTGTGCATGTGTATTATACGTGTATGGGATTATCTGCAATTAGACTCGCTAAGAATTGGAGAGAAAAAAAAAAAAGAAAAGAGAAAAAAATACGCTAACTGGGGCTTGTGCAGCGCGACCATGTATTACCACGACCTTTCACCTCCGGCTTTCAAAGTTCACCGCACACTGTGCATTTTCTTCATTTATTTTACTTTATTTTATTCTTCGTTTACGAAAAATTCAAACTTCTCTCATAGTCTTTTTTCTAGTCAAAGAAATTTTCTCAGTTACGTACATGTATAATAAAGTTAATGAAAATAATCTATATTTTTCTTCGCTTAACGATGAAAAACTTACGAATTTTATTTATTCGATCGGTAAGATAGGAAACTATATAAGCGATTCGTGAAGCGAACGCGGGATATTCGAATAGTTTGAGCTAATCGCAATTATCTCCGTACATTTGATATCCGAATACGATCAAATGCCGAGTACCATATAGCAGAATTGCTCAATATACGCTATTGCGAACTAACTATTCATTATCATCATCATCATCATCATTATTAACATACCTACTGATCGTGAGAGTAAAAGATGGATCAACAAAAAGAATCTGTTGTTCTCGTATAAATGCACCGAACAAATGGGTGAAAAAAAATTTTTAAAAAAGAAAAAAAAAAGGATTCAAAGACATGAATTTACCAACTATCGTTCACCTGTGATGAAAGGAATAAAATTTCTTGTAAAAATATCGCATGCCATATGAAAGAAACCTACGAGGCAGGTTCACACCTTCGTACATAGATCTTGCAACACTAGCTGCTGCTGTTTACGTCGCCATGAGGCTTAAAAATTCAACGACAACATTTTTCATTACTACCTATAACGCATAACTAGTTTTATACATATGTACCCATTGATACATACACCTTTTCCGTACAATACATGAATTACGTATGTAGGCACATTGAACCTACACATATACATAATACATATGTATATTTCTCGAAGACACTAGACACCGGCTTCATTCTATTCGCTACCGGGTGTTACCGAAATAATTCCGCAGTATATCGACTCGTTAGATCAAAAATGACAAAATAAAAAGCAATAGACACGAATCCTTGCAGTTTTTTTATTTTATTCTTTTCTCCTCAGAGATAATGCGATAAAAGAGAATCCTCAAAGTGATATGAATTGTTCCATAAACTGCAGTGGGACACAAACTGGTTATGCTCTGTAAAACAACTGAGATGCAGCGGAAAAGATTAGAGGAAAAAGGGAAAAGGAAAAAAAAGAAAAAAGAGAAAAAAAAAAAGGAGAGAAAGAACTGTCATCGAGATCACTGGATGCAGGGTGGTAGGTGTTCGCGAAGCTGAAGTTGATAAATTTTTGAGCAATTTGAAAACCCATGGGAGACTTTGGTTCGTATGTGTACAGATACGGGTTTACACGGTATAACGTAGATAGGATGCGCATGATTTTGTATGCATCCTTGCGGACGCCGAGAGTACGACGCAATAACAACGAAGATTTTAAATAATTTAACGCGAACAAACGAGCGAAGCGGAATAGATAGATGGATATGTATAGGCACCTGTATAAACTCATGTGTATATAATTTTACCGCAGGTTTGCAATATACGCGGCAATGAGAAACACGACGTATGTTATACATATATTTTCTATATACATACATACATATGTAGCTACATGTAGGTTTAATTTATATATAGCTATGTGCGTGTGCACATATGATATGTCGTGTCTATATATATGTATATATATATTGCAACAATTGTTAAAGGCTTTCGTATTCAGAAACAATGGTTTACCTGTGCATATACGACGACTCTTCTCCAGACAGACTTCCGGCGTACCTATCTTTTTTCCTTCTGTATTATCGTATAAATTCAGGACATGAACGTCGAACATATGCAGTAGCAATTTTAAGCTCAAAACTAAACTCTTCGTCAAACCGCAGATGATATAGTATTTTTTTAAATATTTTTTTGCAAAAAAAAAAACAAAAGTTACAAAAATTCTGCCATCACTTCTGCGAATCAAATTTCCAATTCAACACCTTAGTTAGATGAAATTTATTTCAATAAAAATATCTTCGAAAAAAAAAATATTAAATATCTCCAAGAAATTATATGTATTTCGATTGAAAATAAAAGCGTTCTGAAATTGTATAGGTACGTCGAATCGTATATATCGTTACGCGTATATTCCAAATATATATTCGATAAAATAAATAAAAAGAAAGGTAGAAGAAGGCGGAGAAAGAATGAAAAAGAAAACGAAAGAAAGAAAGAAAGAAAGAAAGAAAGAAAGAAAGAACTTGCAATCTCAAAAGGTTCTCCTCTCCCATAAGCTCTTCTTACGAAAATATTTCAGTCCGCAGCTATAATATCTACTCGGGCATATTATGTTGCGCCATAAATTCCTACCCACTCCCGCTCGCGGATTATAGCAATTATTCTATGAAGAGCAAATCAAATGGTCCACGTTCTATAGAATATATAGAGACTAACGACGACGACGATGACGAGTGGCGGAGAAGATTCGCTTCATATTCTTTACTCGATATTGAGGTATAATGACAGAAAATAAGGTCAAAGAAAATCGACTGCGCGTATACATATATACGTTGATATACAACTCAACAAGTAAAAACAAAAAACAAAATTCAAATAAAGAGAATATAAATCAAAAAAAAATTAAAAAAAAAAAAAAAAAAAAAAAAAAGGAAACTCGTATTGCCGTCCATTGTCGGATATATGCGACTAAAAGTTAATTTGATTTCCTTTTTTAATTGAGCACCACGTGCGCACGTGACTGTCATCGCGATTAATTGTAAGAACCAATTGGCAAGACCTTCCGGTAGTGTCACGTATGTATGATATATGTATAAAATTTTCACGTCGGTACCTATACATATTTACACGTATAATATATATATTTAGAAACCACATATATAGACATGGAATATAGTTTTATAAATCGCTACGTTAACACGCGTCTCGATCCGCGTTAAACACGTCGTTTGATCCGACCGATATATTATTATAAGAAAATCATCAAAGTTTGAATCTCTTCAGCCTTCGATCGTTGGCGATCGATACGAAAGCTAACGATCTATACAAGGGGACCAAACGGAAAGTGGTTTATAATATCCAGTCAGACAGGATCTGCAGGATTTTTGTCCCTACGCCCTTGAAACTTTTTCGACCGAAACTCGCTAACTAAAGTGAGGAATTAAAAGGAGCGCGATATCATCTCGTCGTCCACATCCTGCGCGTAGAAAAACCAAAAAAAAAAAACCAAAAAAACAACTTGTCATTATACAGTTGTGCTTTTTCGATTTTCGAAAGAAGTATAATAAAATCAAATAAATTAAATAAATGAATGTCCTGGTCTTCCGAATTCTTTTTTTTCCTTCTTTCATTTCGATCCCATTGTCTGCCAGTTTTTCTCAATTAAATTTCCATACGGCCCAGAATATCAAGTTTCTAAAAACCGGATCTTCTTTCGTCATTCGAAATATCATAAAGAAGTTTCATTCGGAAATTGAAATCTAAAGATTGGAAGAAAAAAAAAAAACTTCACGTTTTATTTTGATAAAATGTAAGTAGTTCATTTTTTCTTCGCGTTATACAGTTGCATCGAAGTTATAATATGGTACATGCAGGCAGAAATTCGAACGGTGTAAAAAAAAAACAAAAAAAACTGAAATATAAAAAGAGTTATAATTATCATTTATGCTGAATATCATAAGTCGCTTATATAAAACGCGAATAAAAAAATCTAACTGAAAATCGTCGATGCAGCTGGAATATGTTCATCGAACACGCGCGTCGTTCTCCTAGTCCTATATGCGGGGAAATAAAACTTGCCCGTCTAGTTTTGCGTTAATATTATACTTATATACTATAGGTCAGCGGTTCTCCAATTGCATAATATTCCTTCGCGCCGCAGCTCATATTGATTTATACAATTTTTTTTCTTCGTCTTTTCGAAATTATTTCCCAGTTTCAAATATTGTTTTCTATTATTCGGTTATAATGTCACGGAGTTTTTTTTGTACCAATAAAATATCGACGAAGAATTTAGTTAGCTCGATATTTCAATAATTAGAGATATAAAATTATATATTTTTGAATTCAATAAGAAGTTGGTATAGTTATGTTATAACGATCTATACATATAATAAGTACCAACCTTAAGTTGAATTATATTATTATGAGAAATTTTTGATACTTGTAAAATGAATCGAAGCGAATATTTTGCTCCCCCCCCCCCCCCCCGCGCGCGTAGCACCTCATGCCCATCATTAATAATTATAACCGGTGGCGTTTGTACCTTCGGGAGAAATCGTTCTTTTTCACGGTGTTATCTTTCATCAAACCTCTCATTTTCTCTATGGTACCGCAAATCTGTATATATTACCGAACGATAAAACGTAGGTAGGTATAGCGGTATAAGAGTGAGGTTGAAGTTTGGTTACACGTAGAGATACTCTCGAAGGTCCCATACCTCCCATGGGGACATATCCAAACCCCGGGAATCCTCGGTCCCGAATCCAGAAGGTTCACAAGGATATCTTAAAACGGGGGTTTAAAGTTATAACTTAGGATTAAATGGTCTCGGTGTCCCGCGTAACTCTCCCTCGTATCTCCTGGGGTCTCTCGCCTTATACCGCCTTCTTGCTTCTCCATCCCCATCCCTACTCTATACTTTCATCTCATCCCATCCTTGCAGTTTCACCGAGAAATTCCTTGACGCCGGAATACGCGAGTCCGAAGTCTGAACTTGCGAGACGAGAACACTTTCGACTCACTCACTCGCTGGTAGACGGGGTTACATTATTTTCCAAACGATCCGATCCGATCGACGAATCCGAATACGAATCCCGGAAGAGTATTTGACCAGATCGTGATTCAGAAACAAACGACAAACGAGGAGGTGTCGCGTCACCTCAATCGCAAGACGAACTACCAACGTGAGAAATGGGAACGTGCTTCTCCTGTCCCCGAGAAACTTTCGGTATGTAAATCGACAAGGCAAACGCAGCGAATTTTTTTGAATTTTGGAAATTATAAGTTTCTTACCTTGGTCCTATGTGGTGGAGTTCTGCCATTGTGGGATTGTAGCTGTAATCCTCCCCGCTGATTCTGACGACACCTTCGTCGATGTTAACGCCGTCTCCGTTGATGACGAAGTCAGCGAGATCCGCGAAATCATCGTGAACTTGGGGCTTTTCCGATTTAACATATTTCATCGGATCGCCATCGGGCAACTTTTCACCTCTGACGGAGGATCCACCGCCCATATCGAAACTCGATATTTCTCTGCTGGCGTTTTGCCTCTGCAAGAATTTTCTGCGGAAGCTGTTGTAGACGGTGTCCTGGTCCGGATCGTCGCCCACTCTGACCCGACCGTGACTTGGGACGAGGTGGTGGCCGCTGTACCCGAGGTCCATTTGAAGGTCAACGACCAAAAGCAGGGTAAACAATATCGCAAATGCACTCAATCCAAGTATCAACCTCTCCCGGAGGCGGATCATCCTGATTGCGAGTTTCATCATCGATTCTTTGGAAGCCTTTGGCTTAGGAACTTTTATCGTATCAATAATTGCCGCTTTCTTAACACCCTCGAAATATTCTAACCCGCTGGATTTGAGATTTGAATTATCTTCCAAGGAGCTACCGGATCGATTGCTATCGGAAGACGATACTTTCTGATATTTCTCTTGATCTTTTACAGCCGAGGAACTTGTCGTACTTTCGATCAACACTAATTTATTATCACTGTAAGCTTTATACTCGTCACTGTTGTCACTGTTATTAATATTACTATTTATATCGTTATTATTATTACTGTTATTTACACCTTGGGGTCGTTTTTGCCACGCTTCCGAACCAGTCGAACGCTCCGGTCCTTCTTCGGTTTTGTTTCCAGCAACGAACGATATCGCTGAACTCGAGCTATCCTTGGTACTGTCGTTCAGGGAACTTTGTGAAATATCTAGAAGATTATCGTCGGAATTAAGATCACCGGATTCACTAGTGCCGCGTAAACAACTGTTCCAATCTATGGTATCGTTGGATGCGCTTCTGTTTCGATAGCTTTTAAGGAACTTTGAATTAAAATTAGACTGTGAATCACCAAACTTATTATCGTTAAACTCTTCCTCATATATATCATCTGCAAAGTTGCCAACAGATAATTCTTCACGAATATTATCTTCTTCTCTTTCGGTAAGTGCAATGTAATTTTTCAACGATCGATCGCCGAAGTTCGAAGACTGAGAATTATTGCGGTGCTCGCGGTCAGACGCTTCCGTGGAAAGTGGAAACGAATACTGATCCGGAATGTCACTAATACCGCTTTGTTGTTCAGGACAGCTTGTCAAATTTGCAAGTTTGCATTTTATTTTATCTACTAACTCGGCGTTACCCGTCGACTGACGAATGCGCCACGCAACACTGTCTCGTGTTGACTGCTGCTGCTGTTGCTGCTGCTGCTGTTCGTTGACGTTATCGAAGACCTCGAGGTTATCGCAAATCCAAAGTTGTCGTGACCTTTGAAACGACGTCGTATCTTCTGGCGGTGGCGAAAATTTCAACTTACTACCCGCTAATGCTAGTCTACCCTTAGCTTGAGAATTCGCTTCTTCTTTTTCGCCCTTATCTTCGGCGCACTCTACAAATATTCGCGGACCTTTTTCCAACTGACTTCCGGGCGGTCCGTCCTCGCGTGAAACGGAACTTGACCCTTCTTCCTCTTTTCTCGATTTAACCGAATCTATAAAACGTCTATGCAGACCTTCGGCGGCCTCGGCAATTTCTGTTTCTTGAAACCGATTGAATTCCGAACTCTTACTCCGGATATCGGGAACTCGAAGAGTCAAATTTTTCCCCAAAAAACCGAGCTGGTTCGATCCTCTTCGATGATCAACGGTGGGGATACTCGATCGTATTTGATCGGATAGTTTCGATGTCTGCTTGGTAACGTTATATCGCTCCAAAGTCTCTTCACTTTTAGATCTGATATCCTGAACAGCGCTAAGTGCGTCAGCAAAATCTGTTCTTCCAAATTTTTCCAACCTTCTACGTAGACGGGCACGTTCTTCGAGTAATCTGAAGTTGTCCTCGGACCTTATCAAATCGTCAACGTCTTCGACTGACACGCTTTGTGAACTGGTATGGCTTTCTTCTTCCTGTAATATCCTCCTACTCGTGCTAGGGGAGAAACCGGTGAGAACTTCCAACTTCTGTATCCTTGGATATACCCCAGTTAGTACGTCCTGCAAAGAACTAGGAGATTCTTCTGGATCGTTTTGACGATTTTCTACCTCTACTTCGACCTCAACTTCTACCTCAACTTCGTCCTCGTGTTCTCTGTCGGTGTTAAGAAACCCTTCGTTAACTGAATTTTCCACGTCCTCTCGATTTGCCTTCTGCACCTTCAACCAATTCGACCTCCTGAGCGAGTCCTTTGTCAATCCTTGGTCACCCAAGGGTCTTTTTCTCGAACGTTTTCTCCTAAGCGGAGGTACCGGCCTTTCCTCACTGTGTACGCTACCCAAGCTGTCCGAACTTTTACTCGACAACTTTTTCCTAAGAACCAAAGGACTTTTTTGGATATTTCTAACAAGCCGTTCGCAACCCTCGGTTATATTTTCTCTCGATGATTTGACGAGCCTCTTCAGAAATGAATCGTTTCTCGACAATTTTGTCTTATCACTTCCGGTCACATCGAGAGTCGAGTTGCTTTCTTTATCGTTACGCTCTCTTCCACCTTTTTTTCCTCGTCTCTGAGATTTCTCAAGATGATGATCACCTTCGCCTTGTAATATCTTCTTCGAAGGTTTTATCCTGTCGCTCAAGCTGAGCTTTAACCTCGTCCTATTCTTACTCGCCTTTAACTCTGGCTTTCCCTCATCTTTTCTGGCAAGGACAGCGGCAGACTTTGACCTTTCCTCAAAGCTTGAACTTGATCTCGATTCGCCGAGCTTCGGATGTAATTTCGGCGATGGAAAACGGTTATCTCGGTATATCTGGTGGTCTGAATGTACTCTCGCAACGTTTGAAACACTTTCGGGACATTCTTTTTTATCCAGAATTTTTTTTTAACCCTTCTTTTTCTTTTTATCTCCGACTTCTCTTACGAACAACTTTATTATTAATCGCGTATTAATGAAAAACTGTCACTGTAACTCAACTTCACTTTTCCCCACTAACTTTTTATAATCCAAATATTAAAATTATATAACTTTCTAATAATCACTTAATGAATTATTTAATAATATAAATATACTTTGGAATGCACTTCGAAATGCACTTGGTCAGCCTTTTTTTTTTTCTTTTTGTTTGTTTTTCTTTTTTCTTTTAAATTTCGTTTTTGGTATATCACTTTATGGATTATGTCTGGGTTGTAGGTATAAGATAATCCTCAACTTCTCGTTTTATCTTGCGGTTTCTAACAGCTTAGATCCTTACCGGCGTGGCGTAGCTGGAGAGTTTTGCCTGAAAAACAAACAGAAGGAGGATCGTTAGTCGGGCGATAAACTCAGAGGTAATACCCTTCCCCTTCCCAGTAGTAGCCGCGTCGCGTAGCGTCGCGACGCTCTTAGTCCTTCGGCTGCAGAAAAAACTTATACAGAAAATATTATTTAGCGATTTGAAAAAAAAAAGAAGAAGAAGAACCGATGGAATGGGGTCTTGCCCAACGCAAAGATCTCTGCCCTCTGGTTCCTTTTTCTGCTTCTCTTCTCGATCCATAAATACTTAAGATAGCAATATCACCTCATACCAATGAAATACACAAATAGTTCTTTACGGTCGTGTCTGCAGCCCCGATCACATGGGACCGGCACAACCGTACGGTTATCGCTAACGGTTATCGTCAAAACATGCATAAAAACTTGAAGAAGCCCCATCAAAGTGGCAACCCATGAGATAAAAGCGCATATTTTCGATCCACGATTCTTGTCTCGATTTTCCTACCTCCGCAGACCCCGACTACGCTACGCGACACAGATAATGTGTTACGTGTAGACATTATTATACTTTTCTCTTTTCTCGTTGCAAACGCGTCTTTATACTCTCCACTGAAAGATATCTATATACGACATTATGAAGTGAACGTCCCGTCGCGTCTGATATAACATGATTTTTACCAGATTTGCCATTTACGATTCTCGATTGCATCGTTTCAATATTTATATCCATGTATTAGAAAATATATCCATATACTCGACTATATTTTATTAGATACAAACCATAACTTGTAGAATCACGTGATATGTTATCAATGGAAATTTCAAAGTGTATTCCAAACATTCAAGAAATGAATTATAATAATTCTAAAACAATTCGTGATTTTTAAGTTTTTTTTTTTAAATAAAGAAAAGAAAATCAGCGGCAGCAGTTATGTATAATCTACAGCATAACCTGCGCATTTCTCGGTTATTTCTAACAGAAAATATCATAACGTGACGCACGGATGATTTCCATTCGATTTCAATGCGAGAGTTGGATCAATGGGTGTACAATAAATGAGTTTAAAAATGGACAGATATGGTGGATGTAACAGGTCACGGATATAATTCAGACGCCCAATGCCACATGCGGATCCACGCTTCTCGGAGCGTAAAATTGCCTTTCCTCTTTCCGGATTCGAAATTCATTTAAAATTACCTGCTGCACTATACGGAATCTGTATGAAAAATATATTTACATCACAAAATCTCTAACCTTCTTCAATATTCTTATATTATTTCAAATCGATTTCAGTTCCACGATTCTTTCATTTCATTTCCTCGTTTCTCGTCATATAATACATAATTTTTCCAAAAATAAAATTCCAAATTTTCTTTATGCATTAATTATTTATATTAATTTATCAATGAATTAATCCGCATTTGATTCTGAAGCAAGTTAAGAACAAAAAAAAGCCGAATGGAATAAAAAATACTTTCCAAGTGATTACAAAAAAAAAACGGAGGAAAAGAAAAGAGAAGAAAAGAAATTCTGTATAACAATCGCAATGAAATTGAAGTATAATAAAATAACGTATAATTTGATCATCGGCTATTGGAAGTGTGCGCGATAGGTATGTACGTATATAATTCTATTTTTCGGACACGCCTAGCGCCTTCCGTGATGATAATTTGAAAATTATATTCCTTCTATATTGAAACGTTTGAATATACAGGGTGTCCCAGAATTCGCGCCAACTAAGTACGTAGCGTTGTTCCTCGTGAAAAACTGAAATAGGAAAGTCGAGTTGAAAATGTTCTAGGTCTGACATGTAAAAAGTTACAGGGTGCTAAAGTTCCGCCAATCGCTGACTGGAATAACGTCGGTGTGCCACCAACATACCGCTACGCCCGGCGTGTTGGTGGCACACGGACGTGACGGTGCACGCCGATTGGCGGGACTTTGGCACCCTGTAACTTTTTACCTGTCAGACTTAGAACATTTTCACCTCGACTTCCCTATTTCAGTTTTTTACGAGGAACAACGCTACGTACTTAGTTGGCGCGAATTCTGAGACACCCTGTATAGTAGCTTATATTATAGTAGAATGAAATGACGATGATAATAACAACTAAATTATGCCACAATATACGGCCGGATGGAACTGCAAAGTACTTATTACAACTACTATAACCAATAAGAGCTTATAATAGGGGGGCAAAGGGGGGTGGCAAGGGGGAAGGGGGAGGGGGGATATAATCATTAAGGATCGACGGGGAAAGGCAGTTGGCGGTGGTTTCCATTTCACGTTAGAATGGACGGACGGGAGAGAGCCACCCACGCGTGTTCAGCGAACAGTGGAACTCGTGGTTGTACTCCCATAGGTTCCTTCCTCTCGTAGAAATCTAATCAGTCCTTTAGGAATAAACCGGAGCAATTTTACCCGCCGCTTCGCTATACACTTGTACAATGACTTTATAGGTATAGATTTATACCGTGCGAAGAGACAAAATTTCAAACGAACTTTGAAATTTTATAAATTACAAGGGAACTCACCCCGTGCACCGTGCGAAATCGATGAAATGAAGAAACTCGCACCTATAATAGTTTGAATCTCTACTGTACATTTGATGCTTCGAAAGTTCAAAATGGCGGGACTGCAGAATCTGTGTATATTATATACATGATCAGATTCGGCCTTGAGATACACCTGGCAATCAGGACGGTAAAAAAAAAAAAAAAAAAGAAAAAGAAACTGTAAAAATATGAGAAGGGACCTTGTTTTTATGTTATTATTAGCAGACCCGTATATAAACTCCAGACTAGTGAAGATTTCTGCGGGATAACTTCATAGACTTTATTATTATAGTTTTTCTCCATTTACTTTTTCTATATATATAATATACATGTATGTATAGAAGCCGCATGTCTCCGCAAACCACGGCGGAAAGCAAATTGCGGTAATAAAAAGTTTTCGTGTGTCTATGCAGATAGTATTTTAATTTGTATAACAGAACTATGGGGAACTCTTATGTTTCTCGTTGTTCGTTCGTTCGTTCGTTCGTTTATCGACATTGGATTTATTTTTCAGGTAAACTAAAATTTAACAACCATTTTTTTTTTTTTTTTTTTTTTTTTTTTTTTTTTTTTTTTTCAAATCGCCGTAACACATATGCCCATACTTCTCGGATTAGACCAACCGTATACCTTTTCTGCTCTGTTTCTATTTCAAAGATGAACAAAAAAAAGTTAAATAAAATAAAAATTTACCGCGCATTTCATTTAATGATCGGTATATCTTCTTCTTTCTTTCGTATTTATTTCCACACGTGAAAAATTGTAATTGCTTTTTTCGATTCAAAATATTTTCTAGTTTAAAAAACAAAGAAAAAAAAAACCAACATGGCACCGATCGAATTATCGAAATATAAAAACAATACTCAAAGATCATTAAAGCACGTCCGAATTTTTTCGGTCACGTATCAACAACGCGCAGCTTTTTTTTTCTCGTCGTTTGTTATTATTTAATTTTTATTCAATTTGATTTCTATAGTACTTTTTGTTTCACTCTCGTTTTTCCCCCTTGCTTATTTCTTTCGGACAATATTATAGTGTATATATACGTTTTTCGATCATCTTTTTATCGCGACAATCGATCGAAACGTGCACAATATTTATTAAACTTGCGAAACGTGTTTGACTTTTGTGTAAATCATTATCGATCGTTGTATGGTTTCGTTTTCAAATTATAATTTAATCAGAAAATTGATCGAACTATGTATATCCCTGTGCCATAAATATAATAACGAAATGAATAATTTAATCCGCATCAAGTAATCGTGATGAATAGAAAAACTAATAGATCCAAAATTTTTGTCTATATAACCTTTATCTCGTTGTACGATCTTTCGATTATTCTTCATTCCGCTGCACGGTTTTGATCGCAACACGTGCAGATATTATACGATGATTTATGATCTATCTCCGTATATATTATTCCAATATTATTTCCAGGGTTGAAAAATGGCTCGTTGATGTTCGAATGACGTTCGATTTTCAAAATACATTATATGAATTTTTGGCACGAAATGTGATTCGCGGGGGGGCAGGGGAGAGGGGAGAGGGGGAGGGAGAGGGGGAAGGTGTAAATTTCTACTATCTGCAGCAACCAAAGCCGGCAGTTTCGAGAACACTTGACCTTACTCCGGGTTAAGGTAAAGCCTGTGACTCAGATCATTCGTCTCGGTATAACATGACCACCTAAACCTATACATCTTCTATACTGATAATTGGCTCCCAGAAGTTGGGGCATTTCGCCAGGTGACGGAGGGACGAACGAGCGGGAGCCAATCTCTCGGACTTCAGTGGCGTATAACCTCACGGGGATGACCTTTGTCGCGAAATAGTCTTATTCCAATTAGACTTTTGACCGACAAATTTCAACCGATTCGTTACAACCTTCCCAATTCAATCGTGTGAGAAATTTAATTTTTCCATCGATCTTCTCGTAACGCATTTTATAACGTTGATCGTAAATAAATATCTGCAAGTAAAATATCTACGCAAAATTGAGAAGAAGGAACAAAAAAGAGAAAAATTTCGTTACAATTTTTTGATTTCTATATCAACACAACGGAAAACGCGTTTTTGCCTTTCAGCTCACTGTGCGGATTCGGTAGATTAGTTTGTTTTTTTTTCATGTAAAATTTTGTTCAATTTCTAACAAGTTGTCTTCCCATGGGTCATTTGGTACAATATTTCTGTAATTACGCCACTGGACAAACACCCTATATAGAAAACATTTGACGTAGTCAGATTCTGATTCGGGGACAGGCTAATTCGTTTTCAACGCGATCTAAAGCAAAGGTTAAACCTAAGTTGAATTTATTCTAACCTAACCTCTGATCTAACTCTACAGAGCACTAACTCCATCAGACTGCAGAGTTATTAGCCCTTCGTGTATAACCAAACCCTACCCTACCCTATGGTAGATATATATATACGACAAGTTATCTCAGTTTGCGTAAAGCTCTGTCAGATCGTTTGCAATTTCCCCGCGCGGCGAGGGGATTCGACGCTAAAATCATTAGAGCGGAAAGGTTCGGATACATTTTCATCATCAGGCGCGTAATTTTTGGTTCTTCTTTCTATTCTTTCTATCTGTTTTTTTCTTTTGTTCAATCGATGTTTGATAATTCACCGAATTCAAAAATACGAAATTTATGAGTTAAAGTATGTAGTATTCGAGAATTAGTTTCGCGGCTACCAATTTTACTGATGAAAATTTTCATGTTTCACATCGTAATTTACATATGTATATACAAGTACATGTAAACGAACCGAGTTGATTCAAAGCTTCGTCGATGACGACGTCGACGTAGACGACGACGATGATGATGATGATTGAGAATTAAAGTGCTTCACCGCACCGCTTCGCTTAGCTTCCGGTATCTTGCGGTAATTTAACATTTTAACCCAACCGCCCGCGCGCATTTGCAAATTACATCAAACGACGTATAATCCTCTCCTATACCCTGCAATGTTTCTATATATACAACTTTACACGCAACTTCAATTATTTCGAAAAATAAAAACAATAAAATAGAAAAAATAAATCTACAATTCCGCAAGTATAAAGGTGTAAATATGTATTTTCATTTCAACGTGTATCACACGTAAGTATATGGATATAATATACATACACATATGTCTGTAATTATACTATTCTACCGCAATGCAGTATATGAGGATCACCGGAAACAGGATTAACGTTTTAATCAGCTACTAGAATTTTCAGCCACGTTGCTCTAAAAAAATTTGTAAAAACTTCTCATAAACGAATCTCCGAAGCAAACACGAAAAGAAAAAAGCTAGAGAAAGATTGGAGATCACAAAAAAAAAAAACATTCAAGATCAAATTTCTATATAGTTTGGATTCATTGTCGAATTGATTTTTTGATCCGCACAGTGTTTGATGTCCACATATCCGCTAGAGCGTCGATCTCTTGATGATATTTAGCGAGGCATGAGAAGTATATACGTTAATTATCAAAGCATATTTTGCGCCGTAATTGCTCCCGACGACCTATATACACGTGTATGTGTATAGCGTATACCGTGCGCGTGTAGAAATGGAGGGAGGAAGGGAAAAGGGGTGAAGTTGATGATATTAAAACCTGTTGCATAACTTTCCCACTTGTCCGTCGCGTACGGTCGTTGCCGTTGAGAGAACTCAAATATACCAGATACCCTGCAGATATGTGTGTGTAGATGTTATAATACCTGCACACATGAAATTTCGTTAATTACTAAATGTATTTTGATGTCCGTGTCAAATATTAATTCGCAAAATTTGATTGGACGTGTGAATAATTACGAATAGATATAATATAGTGTAAAGTATATTATTTTAGAATGCGATGAAAGGAGACGTTCTCTCGACTCGCATTGGTGATTTTTTCATTCGATAAATTGTCGATATATAACTCGATCGCATTTCGGTGGATGGATCAAAAAATATCAATCTCGTTATAAGCAGATTCGGATTTTTCTGTGATATAAATTATTCCTATTATAGGTACACATCCTATATGCGGGACGTTCAGATAACGAATCAAATTACTTTATATACCGATCATAGATTATTTTGATACTTTCACTCCACATGTACAATTAAACATAAAATATATATATATTTCTAATTATAGACAGGAAAAATTTTCAATATCTGTACGGAATCAAATTTTTCATTCGAAACTTGATATCTCGGTGATTAAGTAGATAAAATATTGTTCGCATGACGATTCAATTCTACGTCTATAATTATCATATCTATAGGGCAATCCCAATAATAAATCATCGTAAAAAATTACAACATTCCGTACGTAATCTCACTAATCAACTCTTCACATTCAACGATATTTTATTACTATGTGAGAAAATTCTACGAATGAAAGTTTGATTTTTAATTACATATCAGATCTTCGCAAAAATGCACAAAAAAAAAAACAAACACAAACAGAAAATCTAAAAATAGGTGTACCATATTATCGTGAAAGACGTTGATTAAAATTCATGAGGATCGACGCGGGATCCGCCCATTTATTTGTTCATCTTCGAAAAAAACAGAAAAAAAGACAAACAGATGGGGAAAAGAACGACGAGAAAAAGAAAAAGTTTCGTTCGATAATCGGGATAACTCGAGATGCGTCGCGTTGTAATAACCTGCACATTAATGTAATCTTTCGATTAGCACAGGTCGTCGCGGCGGATATTCGCGATGTTTTATTGGACGTACGAACGATGAGGTCAATGAAATACTTGGTATTAAATTTCATCAAGCTATGATCGGTGATTATACGTAAGATCACGTATTTTTTATCCGCGGTAGAAAAAAATTATATCGCTTGATTATGAGGCGGCACGTTTCCCCTCTGGATGATCCGCGTGCCTCAGCGTCGCAAAGGAATTTGAATTATTTTATCGAATCGATATCTCCTATGCAGCATATTCTAAAAAAAAAAAGTTCTTTCTTGCGAAAAAGAAAGAGAAAAAACACAAAAAAAAAAAACACCAAGTTGTCGAAACATTTATCATCGTCATCATCATCATCATCGAATATATCATCATCTGAATAAATATTATACGACATGATCGTTAATTATTTCACGATAATATATCGTTTTGTACAACAGAGTTAAGAAATTTAGACAACTGGCAATCCACGCCGGTAATTTACGTCATTATTGAAAAAATAGTAACATTATAATAAATTATACGAATCCGGTTTCGTAAATTATTATACTACCAGCTACTTGAGTATACGTTTTATTGTAAAAAGTTTGACAAAATTTCAACCGCATATGTTGAAATTTCAAAAAACTGAACATACTTATACCTAATCATATCCTGTATACGATCGTATAGTATCTGCACATTTACTTAATTAAATATTAACAATTGCGTGAATGTTTCAGTTTGTTTTAAACGTACGTATGTGATGGATGTCGAGTATACAATATATCCGCGATAACCGCATAAGTAAATATATAAAAAACAGATTTATTACTTTTTATCCTGTATAATGACGATGCTGATTTAACCCCATTTTATCGATACGATGTGTTAAAAATTTTCACGTCATCGGATTCAACAACCCAATAATGTGGCCGAACGATATTATACATTTGAATTTCATTACACCGCATACTTAACATTAACATAATGATAACTATAGTAAAAGAAAAATGAACATCAACGAATTATACGACCTTATAAGAGGAATGTACGACGAATATATTACACTATAAAATAATAATTATAACATTTTTATTTCTCTTTGTCCTTTTTTTTTTCGTTCATCACCGAATCTCATATCTATATATAGATAGGTATAAGTATAATCTACGCGAAAAAATATACGCGTTCAATTTTCGCGTGCAAAAATTCCGACCTAGTCTGATCGTATAATGATCTTTTTACCTTCATCATATTTATTTTATCATCTGTATATATGTATCTATAATACCTAGAGAAGAACGACCGTTATTATTTATTCAACTGCAGGAGTTTTATTTGTTGGATTTTCTTTTCTCTTTTTTTTTTACACTATGTATAGGCGCTTGTAGCATAAGTACCTGTACTATACATAGAATGTTAAGCAAGTAAGCAAAGAACAGTTTTCTTTGATGTATAAGTAATATTTATTGATATAAATAAATTGACTGGAAAAGTTGAAAATTTATCATAAATATAAGTTATAGTTTTTTTTGTTATTCATTTATTTATTTATTTTTTTTCTTTTCACGTGAAAATCAAGCGGAAGATTAGTAAAGATAAGGAACGAACTCGTATTTGTTATCTACACAGTCATGCCCTAAAATACCGCCCTTGACTTTTCAACCGTTAATAAAAAAAAAAAAAAAAAAACGTGTCACATTTTTTCTTCTTTTTTTAATATACTTATACATTACAAGTGAAGAACACTATAACGATCAATGTATGTAAAATATTTTATTAACTCGTGTGCGCGACCCGGAATTTCAATAGAATAACGTGACAAATGAACGAAGGCCTTCGAAAATAGAATTTTAATTAACATTACTAATTCATTTGGCCGTTTGGGGTATCAATAAGTCTGGTACATGATTATGTGATACATGTGTATATGGGTATATAAATATACACATATAGTCAGACCTTGCGAAAGTTGATATTGTAACGACGTACCGACATTATGTCAGTCATTATATTATGTATATGTTAGTTTCGTAATATTATTCTCTATATATTTTATACTCAATAAATATCAAAAATAAAAATGATCTATATTCTCGCGTATGCAGTGGTAGTTATAATTTTTTTTACGCCTCCCCCCCCAAGTTTTTCGAATTTTCCAAACCCATCCAAAATCGTAATCTACAGCTTTACACGAGCAAGACCAAACGCTTTTATACGGAATCGGTTTAAGCCGACAGCTAATAATTATAATCTTTTCGGCAAAATCGCCGTCATTATTATCGTATAATGAGGAAAATTCTCTTACTATGTTCGCTACGGTAATGAAAGTGAAATAATAAATCTGGCGCCGTCTACGCAGGTATTCTTATATACCTACTTAACGGTGATTCGTCCGAACTTTGTACCGAAGCGTGCGATGGTGTTGACTTAAAATTAGATGATCGACGTACTGCTGACTGCTGCACCCTTCGGAAAACGCGGTGAAAAGCGTAAAACGGAAAACAGGAAAGATAAGAAAAACAAAAAAAAAAAAAGAACAAATGAAAAGAAAGGAAAATCGCGAGTCCGCAACTTGGTATGTACGTAAGTAAGTGGTATAAACCTCGGCAAAGGGTGGTCGTCGAACTTCGTACGAAGTACATATACATATAGTTACTTTGCTCACTTTATTTCCCAAACCGTACCGTGGTTACCTACTTACTTCCGCCGGTCTGGTGTGTCTGGAGTATAGCTGGTAGACTTAAGTTCGATAAACATTTCAGTATGAGTCGTATTTTCCCCGCGAGGATGTGTCGATGTGTAGAATCTGTTCGAATGTACACTTGGTGAGATCATAAATGGCGTAGTTAGACACTACGCGATGAGCTGTAGGTTGGCATAAAATATCCCTAGTCTAGGCTGCAAACGGAGGTTTGATTTTTTGCAAATATCTCGAGAACTGATTGAGATTTTCGAAATTTTAAAAAAGATTCGAAAAGAGGAGGAAATTTCCTCAAAAAAGTTCCGACTCCCGGAACTAGAGGACCATTATTTATAATTTTTCTAGAAGGGTGAAAATACGGCCGAAAACGGCTAGTCTGGCTTGCGCGCGTCACGCAATGAAACGGCCCACGAGCCAGACTAGCCGTTTTCGGCCGTATTTTCACCCTTCTAGAAAAATTATAAATAATCGTCCTCTAGTTCCGGGAGTCGAGACTTTTTTGAGGAAATTTCCTCCTCTTTTCGAATCTTTTTTAAAATTTCGAAAATCTCAATCAGTTCTCAAGATATTTGCGAAAAATCAAACCCCCGTTTGTTGCCTAGACTAGGGATATTTTACGCCAACCTACGGCTCATCGCGTAGTGTCTAACTACTTCAGTTATGATCTCGCCAAGTGTACCTTGAACTGCATAGGTTTGAATAGGGTAAAATTAGGAAAAAAGAAAAGCGAAAGTAAAGAAGAAAAAACCAAATAAAAAAGGGTATTTTAATGGGTGGGTAGAATTGGACTCGTGTGCGCGCGTTTAAGCATGTATAGAAACTGGAGGAGTTGGATACATGTATTAAAATTTAACAGTATGTCCTCGTTTCCTACAGTAAATGGTTTGAAGTAAAGGATCTGTGGAGGGGTATGTAGACTCCTGGCGGTTTCGAGACTTGCGGTTGTTGCTTTTCTTCCCGAATCCAAACCGAACTCCTAACCTTCCCTTTTTCCCGCCCGCCCCCCTGGCCATCTCGTCTCATTGCTCGTTGGCAGAATGCCCTGAGGAGTCTCAAAATAATTCGTTTACAAAACCGTTGAATAGTAAACAAAAAATTACTATACACCTGCGCGTGAGGAAGAATATATATACATTCGCATTTTTAAGAGATTTCTTTTTTCTCTTTTTTTTTCATTTCTTCTTCTTTTCGTTCAACCGAATCGTACTCCAGGGGCTAGTTTCCTAGATGCAGCGGGTGGCGCATTTTGAAATAATTGTATACATATATATTTATAATGTACGTGTTATACGCCCGTGTGGTTTTTTGGCAGAGTATAAAAGGACGCGTCGATGAATATATATAAACGGAAAATTATTGAGCGCGGGGTTGCGGAAGTCTGACCTCGAAAATCAAACGTCTTTCCGTAAATCCTAAAGTTTCCCGTATCCGTCACCCGGTGATCGACCGTTTTTTCGTCACCTTGGGACCTCTTCGATCCAAATGGTTAACCTGCACTTTTAAATTCAGGTATAATGTAAATCTTGATCGGATGTTCGAAGTAATTCGAACTCACTTACGCGATAAAGTCACATGAATTTTCGTTCAAGTTCGTTCAGGTCATTTCAGGTCACTGAAGATCACCGAATCACTATTGGAGTGTCTTAAAAAGTCTTTTTAAGTCACGGGAGGTAATTTTAAGTCATCTAAAACGTCACGTGAAATGATGGAATATAAAATTCTGTTTAAAATCCTGCCAATCAAATATATTATACCTACTTTCATTGATTCATTTAGTCGTTAAATAATTCATTCATGAAAATTCTGCACTTCAAATTTACAAATATGTGTCCAAAATTTTTCCATCTCTGTCGTAACATTGTTATAAAATATTGTGCAGTACTATAGGTGAGTATTGTGAATAAATGAAATTAGGTATACATACGTATGTACCAGTTTTACCAGAGATTGGTTTATCTATAAGAGGCAGCGCGCAGGGTTGTAGAGCATCTAAAAGTGCATATATTCGCTTTATAAGGAGCGAAATGTTCGCATAAAGGTATTCGAGAAGGTTCCGTTCCTAGGTGTTAACCCAGATGTAAAATTCCTCAGATGTTTTGCATCCGAATAACACCCGTTCCCGCATCCCACGGGAGATTCCGGAGGCAAGAACTACATGTATACCAGAGGGGCGCAAAGTATAAAAAAAAAAAAAAGAAATGAACAAAAAAAATAACTCCGCAAAGTGAAAAAAAGTCCCATTTTAATCCGGTCAACCAACACCTCTCGTGCCTTTTCAGTATCGTACACCATATATGCTATATAAACTGCAACGGTATGCGCCGACATTTTATTTTCACATATACCTACGTTAAAGCGTCTCTTACGGAAGCTGTTTTTTTATATCTCCTTCTTTTTTTTTTCTTTTCTCTCGGAATCAACGATGCGGTACAGTAGTGAAGTAGTTTCATATAACCTTGAGGGAATCAGTTGAATATACCAGATAAGGGCAGAAAAAATAAAAAACAAAAAACAAAAAAAAAAACTCGTGCATCTGTAACAGCTAGAAGTTTCGAGCCGTCGACCTTGAAGTTGTACAGTCGGTATAAGGTAGCTGGTAAGCATGTAAATTTCAAAGTATATATTGAAGCTGAATAAAGCAAAATGGCGTCTTCGCGATTCGGTTGTCAAACGTCATTCTCGTTCGGCAAACCAGAGTCGATCGAGAAGGCTGCACAGGGGTGAGTAGAAAGAGAGAGAGAAAGAGAGAGAATCTGATCGAGCATTATTTATCACCTACTGAAAGCGTTTCTGCGTTTTCGAGGGGACCACCGAACGGTTATGGTTATAATGACCATATATACCCCTGCAATAGGCGTCTAACATTTTACCCCACACCTATGGATCCTACTCCGAAGTATTTCGAAATTTCATGTCAGTAGCTATTACAGACAATCCCGCTTAATTACCGATCTACTCAAGTCTGCCAGCAACAGACCCTCTCTCCTTCGGTCTTAGATAGGTAATTCTAACGTGCAGATATATACATATACCTAGGCAAGGTAGGTATGAGGTGAGTTCATGGCTACCGAACAGCAGCCGCCCATCAACCTGCAGCCACTGCTGCTACTGTTGCATTAACAAGCACCTCTGCACCTGCTGGTCATCTACCTAAGTGCATGAGAATGCACTAATATGTTCCTAGTTTGCAATACTATACCGTGCAGTAACGACGGTACGTAACCTACGTCGTTTGACGTTAGGATATAATTATGGTTGAGTAGTGAGAATCGGCCATCGAGCTAGCGAAACGACGCGATGTATAATGTCCTAATAATCATCGCTCGTTCATTTCGTCACTCCGCATGCAATTTGATACTCTTCGCATCATCATCATCATCATACGTCGTCGTCGTTCGTCTTTTTCCGATCTTCTCTCTATTTTTTTTTTTTTTCCCCAATCTCTGCACAGATATATTCTTTCGCATTTATTTCACACCGCAAAGTACATATATAAGGGACGCGGCGAAGGGGTGCAGAGGACGTTGATGATTAATTGTGAGTTTAAAAATTTAATGCACCGATCGATCGATCAGCTGATCCATCGAACAACCGACGTTACGTCGCTCGGTCAGAGTGTTCGATGTTAATTTATTCAGTGGCAATTTCTACTGTGCAGGACAGCGAATTCAACGTGATTCAAACAGTGAGAAATCAATCGATTGAACCGCTTGAATTATTTTATTTATTCATTCGTTTATCTTCAAATTCATCTGGTTTTATCTTTGTTTTTGTTTTTTTTTTTATCACTTTTTATTCTCACCGCAGTGTCCCTGTATATACTTGTGTATATATCGAGTTATGGCAACCCATACATACGTATATTGAAATTTAACAATGTCGAGTCTTCCGTCGATTTTTTTATCGCCGTCTTTTTTTAACCCCGACGCGGTTGATATCGTTCGGACGATTAAAAACCACTTTCTATATAAATACGCGTTATCGGATCGTGAGAAAAAAAAAAACAAAGAAAGAAAAAAATTACATATTCGATGAACGACCAGAAATGCATGATTTAAACGTTATATTTCTTGCCGCGTTTACTTCGAGACACACAAATTGCGTGTTTAATATAACCTGTCCTCTTGCATATTTAAAACTATTATAACTACTTTTAACGCAACAGCAGCAGCAGCAGCAGCAGTTTCCGCGTTAGTTATATACCTGTCTATATACACATAATGCGTGCAGCTATAAAACCACATCGTATGTATTATACGCATACGTATTTCACATCTACAGAACAAAAAGGGTTAAAGAAAAACGAAAAAAAAAAACAAAGAAAAAAGAAGGAATAAAATAAAAACGAAGGAAAATTACATCGTCGTATATGCCATCGCACGCGCCCATAGGGATTATATAAAGTCTTCTAACGAGGGGGCTAAAATAGGCGGAGAACTAACATCTCTTCTTATACGTATACTCTATGCCTGAACCTCCTTCTTCGGACTCCGACACAATTTAGAATGACTTAAAATCTTAGAATCCCCTTCTTAGTTACTCGAGAAACTAGAATCTGCGACCTTGAATTACGAAATACATGACTAATGGTATACGAGGAAATTATACCAAAGATACGTTATTCAAGTTCCATAGGAAAAAAGGTATATAATAGGTATATCTGATCGTAAAATCTCCACGGAATTGCTTCATCAACATTTTCCACGATCTATACTAATTAACTACAACGCGAACCATATAATTTTAACGAATGTGCACGATATCGAAGTTTTTCTTTTTCATTTACTCATTATTAAATGAATTACATACGAACATTTTCATTTCTTTACACCGATTAATTATACTTATATCGCCATTTTCATCGTCATATTGTTTTTTTTTTTTCTTCTTCACATACCTATTTAAAAATGTATTCCGCTCGGTCCTATCTGAATTTCGAATATAAGAAATATTTCCTCCTTTTTCTTTTCGTTCTTTTCTTATTTTTCAAACATCAGATGTGTTCACCCCGCTATACGCGTAAGGTCATCGCGTACTCATAAGTATTAACAGTGCAGCGATATTAAAAAGAAATTCTAATCCAACCTGACCTGACCTGACCTAGCACGACCATAACGTAGCTCTATAACCTAACGTACCTTATACATTCGTGCACCCTCCAAACTATCGTCATAAAATGAGCGAGCAAAACTCAAAATATATATGATTTCGTATAATAAAATTTTCAAGCAAACTTTTTTTTTGTTTTTGCATTTTTTCAATGCGAAACAAAAACAAAAACGAAATCTTCCTACTTCGGTATTACCTATATCTATAAGACGAGAGCTATACGTCCCTACGGAGAGAAAAGTCCTTCGTAAAGTTTCCAATAATAATGGAATAGAAAAAAGAGAAAATAAAAGAAAAAAAAAAAACACCTACGCCCTGCTTTCGCTTCATTACTTAAAAAATATTTCGTATAACAAATGTGTGTATATCGACGGAATCAAAGAAAAAAAATAATAAGAGAATGAAACCAAAAAAAGAAAGAAAAAAAAAGAAGCGTGTGATTTTCGTGAAAGTGAAGAGAGTTCTTTCGCGGTTTTCAAAAGGTCCTATGTAATACTTTACATAAATCTGATTTTAATTGATCGTAAAAAGATCGATCGTATATAAATTTTAATAAATTAAATCCATAACGACATCTTCATGCTGCCACTGCAGTCTTAATTTATCTCACAAGATAAAAGAAAGAGAATTAAAAAAAATGAATCATACAATAACGTCATATCATGAAAACTCGTTTAATTCGTAGCAACCAACAAAAAACGATCGTAATGAAAAGAGAAAAAAAAAATTATTTTTAAATCATTGATCAGCACCTTCCGCAATAGCGTCTTATTATATCAGAGTTCAATATCATAATTATTAGGTATACTACAATATGGTGTAGCACTAATTAATTTTTCTTCACCTACATAGAACCGTATAATCTGCACGCATCGCGTCGTTCTCGGTAATAAAAAAATTAAAAAATTAAAAGACAAAAAAAAGAAACGAACGTTTCCGGAGGCGAGAATAGGAAAGAGAGAAAGAAAAAGAAGACTCTTCGTGATGTTATACTTTTGTTAACTGAAAACGATTGACAAAACGATATCAACTGGACGGCTAGTATTCTGCCATCGTAAAATTGTAGCGGCATATAACAGCCATATGAGAGTACACTAGACATCATGTCATATCGTATCGTATCACATCACATCACATATAACACGCACGTTATCATTACGAAACATGCAGTAGCTGCTCGTATGTCTCTGAATACCCCGTATAGATATAGCTAATAACTCTAAAGGGTAATCGATCTTCTTGTATGCCAACTATTAAACCTACAAACTCTATAGGTACACCTGCGTATCCCATGTAAACATATATATATATATATATATAGAGGTACATAAGGCGACATTTTCGACGTTCATTTCAACCATCCATTTTCTCACCAAATTTCGCCAAGATTATATGGAATTATATTTTTATTGTCTGTAATAAAAAAAAAAATTTTTTTTTTTTTAAACCGACCGATTTTTTTTTTCTTTCCCATATCTCTTTTTATCTATATAGTGTTACGACAAATTTTTTAAAGAACTCCAAGAGATCAGAAGAAAAAAAAAATTGAATGAGAATTGAAAGTGCAGTGTTCTAAATTCTCGATTAGGTGAGAGAGGTTGCAAAAAAAAAAAGAAAAAAAAAAAAAAACAACATCCTTTCCCTTCATGTATAGTATGTTGTATTATACATATTACATGATGCGTGATAATATATGGTACTTTCATGGGAATGATAATTATTCTTCGTATAATTTCCTGATACTTCTGTACCATAAATGTATTATAAATATATACCTATATAGTATAAGTAAATGAATTTATGTCATACGTTGCAAAAATGGTAATGTTATATATTACATATTTGTTACTTCTTCCAACAATTTATACATATGATGTATATAACGCGAGAATCTTCTTTTCCTTCAACTTAAGTTTCATAATTATTATACACATACGTAACATCCAGACGTGGGATGTCCTTAATCTCAATAAAACGTTGTCGTAACACCATAATCGGTATCCGGGTGTTTAATTTTCTTTTTTTTTTGTCTTTTTTTTCAACGGAATCTATAAGTAAAATCATCACCGTATAACTAATCACATATTATATACGCTTATAGTCTCGCCGGAGTATACATATATTATAAATAGAGAACTTTCTAATAAATCTTTTTTTTCTCTCTCCATTTTTTATATTATTCTTCTTTCTTTTTTTTATCCGTACACATAATTTTGTCCGCGTAAATTGATTGTGTTTGAAAAAAGGAATTCAATATCAGAGCGTAACTGATTTTAATTGAAATAAAAAAAATAAAATAAAAGAAGTTCCATGTAATTCGGCGTTCGGTGCGAAAAAATTGTACCTATATAGAAATTCGTTGTTCAGGAATTGCATCGATATTAAGAATTCTTCGGGGATATGGACGGGCGTTCGAGCGTGTAATAGGTAGGGAAAATAGTAGAATTTTGTGTAAATGGGACGTAGAACCCGCATATATGGTACGAGACCACAGGCGGCAATAAATTTTCATATATGTACCGCGTGTATATAGGGTATGTTTAGTAAATAAACAAGTGAACTATGAACTGTAAACTGTAAACTGTAAACTGTAAACTACAAAAGCTGCAGCTTAGTACATAGAGATAGACCGTATAATACACGGAATATAGTTTTAGTCGCGAATTGAGAATATATAATATATATATATATATATATATATTAAGTACATACCTATATGGGTATGTGGGTAGTATATAAAAGCAAAGGGCTTGTAAATAACGTTGTCTATTTACCGAGTCAATTAACACACCAGTGCTGTAGGTACTGTACGTGATATGTTCACTTTCCAATTTGAATTTCACACCAATATACTATAGATATATGTATATAACTATGTACCTATGTATATACCTACGTTATTATGCTATGGGTTGCTCATTTTCAGATTTTCCTATAGTTTTCCGTATAACACATCGCATTCCACTATATCATTTTCACGTACCTATAGATAATCATACAACTAATCATTCGTCAATATATCTGCAATTCAAATTATACCATAAAATAGATTATATAATATATTGTTAACAAAATGCAGTGTCAAATTTCCACGAATATATTGTTACTCTGCATGCGCATGCCAATTCACCTGTGTTATATATTATGTATACCATATTAATTAACCTCCTGACCAACTATTTTTTTCTCTTTCTTTTTTTTCCCCCCAGATTTATCGATCGATTTTTTTACAGAATTTTTTACATCGACGTTCTGATTAATCACGTCGATGATCAGATTTTGTTGTTTCTTCAAATTTACTTCCGGCGAGACGTTAATTTTTTTTTTTTTTAACTTTGAAATATAAAAGAGAAAAAATTGGTCGGTCGAGGAAGTTTTGCTTTTAATATTTGAATATTTGATTATGTAATATACATAATAAATTTCTTACCTTGTGAGGCCGCTGATGTAGTCGTCTATTACTGCATGGTTCCTCCATTTTTGTAAAGTATAACAATTTAGCAATATAATTATTTACATCTTGTTAATTCTAATTATTTATTATTATTTTTTTTTTATTCTTCAAATACTGTTATAACTTTGGTTGTTAATTTTATGAAAAAAAACTTCACTCATTTGTGTTATACGCTGATGTTAATTCCGAAAATGCACGCTCACTTGTGTACCATATAAGTATCGATATCTGAAACAAATAAATTTACAACATTCGAGTTAGAAAAACAAAAACGTCAACGACAACAAAAAAAAAGCTTTAATTATTTTTGCAGCGACAATTTTTTTTTGCAATTAAGCGCAGCTGTTGCATCTTTTGTTATTTTTTTTCGCAAGTTTTCCGTCGTAAAAAATCATCCCTCAAAAAATATGCCAAATATTACGACAAAAAGATTTTACAACATAAACGTGTGAAAATTTATTATCATATATAATACAACACGTCTCTATACATATGTGTATATTATCTGCAATTATGGCAGCTGTGTTGCTAATTATAATATGAAAAAAGAAATAAAAAAAAAATGATAACCATAATTTCCTGTTCGAATTCCTGTACCACTGAAATTCTTTGAATTATACTCAAGTAATGAGACATTGAAAAAATATTTTCAAACCCATTTTCAATTGTTTTATTTTACCATTCTACCATTTTTTTTTTGTCTTTTTTTTTCGACTTCGTTAACCGTCTAGAATTTTTTCAAAACGTATATGATCATATTAAATTTTCTATATATCTATAGTACATTGTGAGGGGGGGTGGGGGGGTAGAAAAATTTATCAAAGTCTCTCTGTTATTATATTATTATCATTATTATTATATAATAATTATCTAAATGTGGTATGAACGATAAGGGAGTGAAGAGAGGAAATCAACGCTTGTCGCGGGACGGTGTAAAGGGGCAAAAAAAAAAACAAAAACAAAAAAGGCGTGAAATAACAAAATAAATAAATGAAATAGTATAGAAAAAGCGTTATGTATAATATTATATTATATGTATAATGTCGTCTATCTTCCAAACGACGATGATAATAATAATAATGATAATAATAAAATGAGAAGGAAGAAGAAAATGAAATATAAGAAGAATGCTGAGTATGTATAGGTATAGTACATAATATAAAGCTGTCGGTCAATCGTTTCGTATCTTATCGTATTTATGACAAACCACAGTATCGCGCGCTGCCGCGCTAGCTACTATAATTGTAAGACATAATAATCGAGCGCCTTGAAACGGAGACAACGCGCGACGCGAGGAGACAGCGAAGAGAAGATGTCAAAAAAATTCCCCGCGATGTTTGCTGTGACACAAGAAAACAATAGAGAGTAATAAATATATGTTATATATGTATACTACCTGCCACGCAACGAGATAACATAACGTGTTACAACAATTCGGCATATGATATCATCGCGTAAAGATGTCCATTTTTCTACATATGTAGATTGTATATTACAGAGTGTTTTGTTTGAAAAATTGTAAAAAACTATATGGGGGGGGGGGGGCGGGGGGCGAGAAAAAAAACCAAACGCTGTCCCAAAAGAAGCAAAAAATAAAGGCGATAGTTCTCCATTTTTTTGTTAAAAATTATGATCACGTACCCCGCGAGCGCATTCGTCTTGAATAAAATGGGATCGCGTGTTTTCGAGACAATTATAATCGTGCAAGGATGAATATATATCAGATGAGGTTCACGATGTACAGGTATATTATATACGTGTATATGTATGTGCAGAGAAGTAATGCGAGGGGTGGGGAAAAAAAAAAAAAAAATTCACCTCCAATTTTAGTACCTGCAGGAATAAAAGAGAAAAAAAAAACAAAAAAAACAAAAAAAATTCCGTGTGAAACTGTGAATTTTTCGATATTTATATGTATTCATGCTTCCGCGCACCGTATATATCTACGGCGCAGGGCACTTCGAAGAAAATTATGAAAGTAAAAAATTAGTTTATTCTTTCTTTTTTTTTTTTGCATAAATTATCAAATTTACATCAATTGCACCGACGTACCTTAATTATTACGGGGGGGTGTAAAACCAAAAAAAAGAAAGAAATTCACTGACGACAGACACTTTGCAAAAAAAGCAACCTCCTAACCGTTCGAAACAAAAGCACCGACTAACTCGCGATAAAAAATTTTAGCATTACTTATAAACGTATTAATGTTTACCGATGCGGTTCTGTTCGGTCTCGATTATATTTACCTAAGATCTATACGTTGTCTGTTTTCCATAAAGTCTGAGATAATATAATAAACGCGGGTGGCCAACCATCTGTAATAATGTTGACGGGAAGATCGATGATAAAATACAAAAATTAAACGTTTATACTATTTTATTAATATAGCGTATCCGCGATAAGGGAAAAAAATGAAAGAAACGAAAAAAAAGAAATTACACATAAGTATAAGGTGGAGTTCCGGATATAATATACGTGGATATGCACACGTCGACTCGATCAAGTTCCAACCCTGCTGCTCTGTACGTATTTGACGATTCTCACTCGAATTCATTATGATAGTAAAAAAAATTTGTAGAAAAAAAAAAGAAAAAAGAAAGAAATTCAGTTACACACGTCGACAAAGTTACTTTAACGATGTACACCGGGTATAATTAGCTGCCGCCATACCTGTACTCGTATAACCGATGATCTTCAACGATCGCGAGGTGGTTTTTTGCATGGTGTTGTCGAGTTATTTTCAATGTGATTACTTTTCGACTCAGAAAAACATGTTTATTATTTTTTGTTTTCATATGTACTTACGATACATGAATATAGGTATGTATACCGACGTTCAATTGGTTAAATATTATTTTTAACACACCCCAAACCACGACATGCATTTATAGAAATTTCCCATACAGAATAATCGTTTCCTTGGAAAGATCGAGAACATATTTGGAGTCTATGTATATGGATCTATAAAACGATGTCCTGGGGGAATTATAAATAAACAATTTTTTATCCCTTAGTTTATTCTTTTCATTTTTTTCAATTTTTTCTTTCATTTATTTATTAATTCTTTCATTCGGTATCGCGTTGTTATTCTTTTGTTTGTAGAAGAAGAGGAAGAAAAAAGAATGTGTGTATATAAAATTCTTTTTTTTCACTCTATCATCGCGATGAGATGACGAGAAACTTTCCATCGGTTAAAACTTATCTTCTTTGAATTATTCACGATAAAAACTAACAACGCGACGCCATGTTTCTTCGTGTATATGTATAATACACACGTCACGTTTGCCAACAATTAGAATTGGAAGAAAAACTATAACATTACTCGATGAATTAACATCGAGATGCAAATTATATAACGCGATAATATCTGTATATTCGTCAATTCAGCAAAAATTAATATACTTAATTATTGTTACACTTATTGTTAAAAAAAAAAAGCCAATTTAAAAAATTACCAACCCAATTCATATTCAATATTCACGCGTGAATTATCTCGACCGTTCGTTAAAGTTTTCTTTCTCTTTTTTTTTACAGATAATTATATTTCGCTTTTAAAGGCGTTGACATAAAAAAAAAACAAACACAAAAAAAGCGCGGGAACATTTTCGCCCATCCGAAGAAGAAAACAAGCGTGCACGGGCTGCAGCGCGCACGCCTCGAATGTCAAATGAAGTTAGAAGAGGAGATGAAGTAAAACGAAAAACGAAAAAACCAACAACAACGTTAACAAAAAACACGTTTAAAAGTTAGGGGCGCGTTGCAGCTGCAGCGTCGAAGTTAAAAAGCTATATAGTTCCGAAAAGCCGTACAGCTCATTAGAATTAAACATAAAAAAACAAAAAAAATCAAAAAGAAAAAAAAAAAAAACAGAACGGAACAAATTTGGATCAAAATTCTGTGAAATCTTGCGTTAATAATTAGTGGATTGCGCGGACGCTTAAGTTTTAATTGTACTGCAAAGCAGTGTGTGTTGGTTCGATGACGTTTGTTATTTACCTGGTAAATTTGCTGTCGAATTTTTCAAGATGCGACGAAGATTTCTCGTACATGTACACTTCGGTTTGGTAGTAGTGGTAGCAGCAGCAGCAGCAGCTTCTTGTTCGGATGATTTCGGCCTCGCTTTCGTCTTATGTAAGACACACGGTTGACTGTCGGAATTAGAATTTAGCAACGACACTATTTTCGAAACGCTATTTCCAACCACAAGAAGAAGAACAAGAAGCAGAAGGATGACGATGATTTTCTTTTACTTTGACTTACTTTTCCAAGTACCTTTGTACAGATAAATATTATGTTTGAATTTTTCTGTGCGGCTCACGTTTAAAATTTTTGTACGAATATGTGTATATAAATATTTTTGATTTTTTTGTTGCCTTTTTTTTTACGTTTATAAAATTATAATTTTCACGATATGCTTCTCAAGCGGGAGAGTAGAGCGCGGCACGTGACAACGGGTTTTTTGAGAAAACTGTGAACTGTGATAAATATTATATCTGAAACAAAAAAAAAAAAGAAATTTGGGGTTTTGTTTTTTGTTGCTTTTTTTTATTCTTCACTCGTCAACAAAAGTAACGAAAAACAATTGATCAAAAACCGAATACTTTTACACAAATAATTAGGATGTAGAATTTCTTATTTTGTAACTATTAATTTGGATCTTTTGGTTTTTTTTTCATTACTTCGATTATTAAACCGAGCGCTTGATTCGAAATTACCGCTGTGCAACGCCGCGATTACGATTGTTTCAAATCCATTTTCTATTCAACGGTACTAATTTTGCGTGCAAGTTATTACTGCCACCGATATTGATATACCAACTCTGTACGAGTAGGTTATACAATACAAACAAACAGAGACTCAGGTTACAATTAAAAATTGCACGACGTACGACGTCGAGGTTAGAAATAATAAATTGCGAATTATTTGGCGCGTTAACCAAACAAGCAACGGAAACCGATCTGTGAACGGAAATGAAAACTTTTACAATTTTTCGAATCCGATCGAAATGATTTTTAAACGAAAGAAAAAACCGCGATCAAAGAAAATTCTTTTCAAATTTTTCGTCGATGTCAACAAAGAATAAAAAGAAAAAGAAACGGTTCAATTTAGATGGAAAGTAATAAAAGACGAAAAGAAAAATGATCGCGAGCAAAATCTGAAGTGTTGCGAGGTCGTTTCAAACTGATTGATTGATCGGTTTAATTGCGCAATAAACTATCACGACGCGTTTCTATTAACAAAACACTTACGGATGATCGTCACGGGATAAACAACATGTACGACGAGTACCGCAGTTTGTGTAAAATGCATTCAGAGATTGATAGAATTACTATTTAAAATTGAACTCACGAATTGTCAAACAATATTCATCATATCGTACTTCGCTCCTTGGTTTCTAACGTATTCCTCGTTCGTTTATATTATTTACGTTG
This sequence comes from Athalia cordata, assembly GCA_963932425.1. Taxonomy (NCBI): domain Eukaryota; kingdom Metazoa; phylum Arthropoda; class Insecta; order Hymenoptera; family Athaliidae; genus Athalia; species Athalia cordata. The sequence continues at coordinate 26,595,411 of OZ010626.1, read as the reverse complement.
TTTATAAAATTTTAAATTTTTTTTAAATTTTTCTATTCCTCTCGGAAGTTTCACAAGTCGAATTGTTTACACGAATGATCTGGAAATCTAAAACTGTGGTTTTTGAAAGAAGTTTAAATTCAGTAACGTGAGGCTTCTTTTAAATCATAGAGGTATTTAATTTTCCGATATCACGTGATCAGAAAGTGACGATACTAACGGAATTATATTAAATCCCGTCGATTGTCGATATTAATATTTGATATCTAGATCGCTAAACGTTACACAGCGAGATTACGAGATGTATTTAGTTTATAGAAACAACAACACATCGAGTAAAATATGTTTACTTAAACACGTGACGATTACCTAACAGTTAAAAACTTATACCTGGGATGTATTTATTTTTTTTGTTGTTATTTTATACGTGATATAAAACAGCTAAGGTTATTCACGGTTTTTTTTTTTTTCGTTTTTTTTTTTTTATAATAAATTATAAACGAATCGACACTTTTAAACTTTAGTAAACAAATTGGGTGAGAAAAAAAAAACTCGCGATCAATTATCAACAGCACGTGACGCACGTGGTTATAGAGTTTTTCTATAAGAGCGTCGTAAATTCAACCGTTCACCACGAGAGCTCGATGCTCACTAACTTGGAAGTAACCGAACCCGCAAAACTTCCCCCACCACCGTCACTTTGATAGTAGTTGTGTGTTATCGGCGTCGCGCTTGTCTCCTGTTTTTCGCCCTCTATGCGACGCTGGCTGCTGCGGCTATTCGGCTCCTACAATTTTATGATATTATTAATACCCACCACTCCACTACGACTCAAACAACTTCCGGATGTTCATGATTCGGAAGCAGAAGGACGTGGCCAACAGAAATATGGAAATCATAATCATTGAGGAAATGTAAAAAAAAATTTCATATTACGTGTAAATTATGCTAGTTTAACTTTAATCGTGCGGTTACGGTGAGTTCTCTTTAATTTAAATTGCAGAAAAAAGCGTATCCAACCAATCCGCAGATGTAATTTCAAAAATACCCTATATCAATTCGAGACGTGAGTTATTATTTATAAATATAATATTATCAGACTGTGATTTTAACATATAATAATTTTGTATCATTCTTGAAGAGTAAAAGAAATGGCCAAAATTACCGCATAAATATGGTGTGAGTAAATTTTTTGTATACACAAACGTGAATTAAAAAAAAAAAAAAAAAAAAACCCGTTATGCAAACAGTAAAACTTCACGTTTATAAAAGCGAATATATATAGATTTTTTGACATGTGGGTACAAATGATAAGTTTTTAGAAATAAAGGAAAAAAAAAAAAATGTCTTGTTTGTCCAAACGTTGCCGCATACTAAGCAGAGCAGCCAGCCCCTTTATTCGACGTTACATTCTATGTAAACTTTAAACGTATTTTTCTATCTTCTATCTTTCATCTTCTCTATTTCTCTACATGTTCTTCTCCTATGCCTTGTATCTTTATATACATACACATACCGCGCATATTATCTACGTACCGTACCTATTTTGTTTTCTTTTTCTTTTGTTTTGGTCGTCTCCAAAAAAGAAAAAAAAAAAAAGGAAAAAAGTTTATCCCTGCGGACGTCGAAGCGAACGTTGACCATCTGACCCTGCGATGTATACTTTCTGATCCTCCGCCCGCGACGTCGTTCACTCCTTTCAGGGTTGAAGTATATAATGAATACATAACCAGAGATGCAAAAGTTTGTTATACTGTTCTCTTCAAGTTGCAATCTAGCGATAAAAATCGCTTTGAAAACGCAACGCGAAAGCCGCCCAAGACTGCAAGTATAGCGCCAGGAGCGGCAGGTAGGTTATACGTATAGCGAAACTGAAAGAAGAGCTGCGAAAGATAGAAAAAATATACAAAAAATAAACACATTAGACTTGAGGGCATTAAATTGAAATTGCGCCGCAGAAACAAACTCACCCTTACCCTCCCCCTCTCCCCCTCTCTCTCTCTCTCTCTACAAGTATAGAAAACGTAATGACTTAGAAACTTGTATTACCGCAACACGAATCGCACGTACCTCGCACCCACTCCTCCCAATCACCTTAGAGTTTACAGATGTGTCGTCAAAATAATCCAAAAAATAAATAAATGAATAGAAAAAAGGGAGGACAAAAATGGGGGAACGCCTTCGCTGTATACGTTTTTTTCTGATTTTTTCTTTTTGTTTTTTTAGCTATAAAACTGCGAACAAACTGCTGTTCTTTGTTTCTCTACAAGTAAAGAAAACTATTTTCCAGATGGGTATATAGGTATACGTACTACCCTATATACATATATACACACATTTCGTACATCGACTTTTCGAAGAAAAGTTTCTAAACTGATCGGGGTATATATCGTTTGTATATGATGATGGTGTTTGTCAAAATCTTAAAGAGCTCGTTCTGCGACGATGTCCTGTTCCCGTTTTCTGTATTTTTTATTTTATTTCTTCGAGTTTACAACTACGACGATAATTCACGGAGCGAGATGTTGATATATATACGTAAAAATTTATGTTTGTCATCCTGTTGTAATGAATTATTAATTTTTTTTTTCGTTTCTTTTATTATATAATTCAGCTTGTAGAAAAATTCAGTAGTTTAGGTGAAGTTTGAGAGAAATATTCCGATGATAATTGAACGAACAGTATGAAAGATGAGCCACTATCTGATTGCCAGTTTATACTTATTACTATTATTGATAACAATCGTCAGTCATATCTAGTGTCTGAAGCTGCAGGACTGGCGCGACGCTTCATGCAGCTCAACTGATTTTTATGGACTTTGGAACGACCATATTGCGCCTGGTTTTCATGATAAAACCGTTAAACACACAAACGGAAGTGTGTTTTATATTCCTCAATAACTACGTGACGTTGAAGACTACGTTCCTTTTAAATTATTCAAAATCTAAGCTATAACTTATCTGAGTCGTGCTTTATGATATCCATTGAAGAAAGGAAAAAAAAATAACACAAAAATACGGAATTAGGCTCGAATTTTGTTGAGATGTTTCATCTTATACGATAAGAATGTGTCCCTGAAAAAAGTAAACACGATATAGAATATTATTGAATTTCCGAAGCAAATTCAATCTCAAATAATTGCTAACTTTGTGTAGGTTACGCCCTTCTGGTTCTTAACACTAGATAAAATAAAAACATATAATCAGTTTTGATTAAGAGTCAGAAAATTACAATGATTACAAACGATTATGAAATATTGCAATTGGCTTGCTTCAGGCGAAACTACGTTATAATACCCTAACAGACAATTCTATAAAATCGCGTATCCATTTCGCGCGACTGTTTAATACCTGTTTGAATAATCTATTTATTCATTTATTCCTAAAATGCAACACGACACGAGAGTCGAGACTATTTCGATGTATACAGAAAAAAAAATTCTAGATCTGTACCACGATATTTTTCAGTACGCGTAAAATCGCATGTAAATCTGAGAAGATATGATCTGATTGTGGCAGATATCTATACGAAATGGAAATGGGCGAGGAAAAAAAACGAACAAAAAACGCGACCGTTGCTCTACGCGTACGATATTATACAATTAGATATAGATCTAGTATAGATGCAACAGTAATAGCATCTCTGTGGTGCAAGATATTCCGATATCACAGACAAAAAAATATCTATGTAGATAAGTAAAATCGGCAGACGAAGTTTGGAATTAGATTTGCGGTTACATAGACAAGGTATTCGAAATTCAATTCATCTATTCGCCAAACGCGAAATAACGAACGATCGAAGTATTATACGGTTGTAATATTCTTATTTACAAAACTAGCGTATTTTCGTAGCTTGATGTCCATAAATATTTACCCGTAATACTTGTTTCGGTTTACACGCATATTTTACTATACTTTACATATTATCGGTGTGGTTATCTTGGAATAAATTATTTGATTCTCCTCAAGAGCTCTATATTATTGCCGGCTTTTCAAGACGGTAAGTAAATGCGTCGTGTTCTGACAATGTTTCGTTATGAAACTGAATAATTATTATTCATATCCTCCCCTTTACTCCTCATCACCAACTTCGCCGTTTCCGCATTAATTTCGCGGAGAAAAAAAAACAAAGAAAATTTTTACAGGTGAAGCTAATTATTCTATGAAGATATCTTGCTCATGAAGAGTAGCTGCAATATATCATTTGTTACAACTAACAGTTATGAATTTGAAGATTAGAAATACGTAGAGTTTGCAACAATGCATACCCAATTCAAATTTAAGTTAAACGCTACTTACCTGCCATCTATTCAATCTTTCAAAGACATTTTTCCTATCGACCTTACCGCTTTGAAGGACGTCCACTAGATGACGATAGATAATCATCAGACGTTTTAACTCTCTGTGGTGTATGTTCATCTACGCTGTCATCTGTCTACATTTTGACAGCTAGACTTCATAATTCTGAAATCCTTTTTTTCTTCGGCAACAAAAGCACGGCAGCTAAAAAGTGAAAGAGTAATCATAAAATCAGATGATGAGTTCAATCTCATTCGTTAAGGGACCAAAAACCTGTAATTTTTAGCATACGTCATCAATTGTATATACACCACTTAATATCAATTGCTAAACATATCTGTCAAGGGTCAATTTACAGCAATAATCACACCAATGACTTGAGGTAGTCATTTTTGATTTACAGACCCAGGGATTTGATGGGGGATTACAATCTTCTATAATGCCAAATGCTTTGAATCATAATGACTGCTGCGTATGCTGAAACATTATTTAAAATTCTGCAATTGTTTCAGGATTTAACAGATCCTTGTGTGATTAATCCAGGGATTATTGACTTCTAAGATGGGATCCGAGCAGAGTTCTCAGAGCGGCGGATTACCAGGCTCGGATAATGATAGAACACGAACAGCTCAACTTAGAAGAGGGAAAAGTGTTCCTAATCGAGAAGGACTTCCGGAAGATACACCACCAAGATGCACAAGTCCTGGTCCCAGCATTTGTTCCGACTCAGACCTACCTTATATATCATACACTGTAAATCGGCCGATAGGCGATTCTCCAAAGATGACGAATAAACAGACTCAGTTGCAAAGAGGAAAAAGCCTTGGAACACAGGAATTGTCAAAGAAGAAATCTAGTCTTAGTGCCATTGGACACAGAAAAACTTTGTCGGATAAAGCACACAACATTGTTGTTGTTAAACCAGCTGTCTCTGAACCAAGCGCTGACAAGGATGCAGATTTAGTGAAGTTACAGAGCATACCAATGTTTTTACCTATCATGAGAGGCACTTTGAATCTACCCCCTGGTGTCAGGGATCCCGAGGTTTTAGAAAGACTCGACCCTGTTGGATTATTTAATCTATGCGCAAGATACCAGCATCATTTGAATACAAATGCACAAATGGTTGCAGCGGAACAATCTGCATTGTGTACAAACATCGATGCGGATGTCGCTAGAATTTTGAGCATAGCTGTTGAGAGACAGAAGAAATTTTCCAAGTTTGCTGAACAGTTAAATAAGGTACACGATCTTAGCAGACAGCTGAATAAGTGCCATATGCAACTTAATCAAACCTTGGAGAGCTTAGAAACGCTTAATAATTTATTGCCCGTTGATGAACGATTGGAGCCGTTTGTATGGACAACTGGATAAATTTCTATTCTACCTTGATATGGATTTAATTACCTTCTAATATGATTCGTTGTTAACATTAAATCCAAGTATGGACAGAGGTTCATAATTTCGGTGCACATGAAAGCAAGAACGTCAATCTCGCGTTTGTCATTTGATTAGAAGAATTAGCACCTTGGTTTGGTGGACCTAAAACCAAATGAAGAATCTTTAGAATAGTCGATATTAACATATTTTTTATGACAAAGACAGTGTGTGTGGATGACGATCAAGAATGATGTTGAAAGAATATAGGCTCTGTGGATATGCTCATGTAATTACAGTTAGTCTTCAATAAATCAATTTAATTTATACAAGTATGCATTGAAAACGCTTTTTTATGCGTTGATAAATACAAACACCAATCACAGTAGTGAACCGGTGCCCCTTCATCATAAACTAGGTGGATTGTTCTTGGCCTTAAGCATTCGATAAGCAGATATGGCCTCCTTTTGTCGTTCTTCTAATTGTCTTCTTTCACCTAGTGGTAGATCCTTACGTTTCCCTGATCTATTAACCGTATCACTGCTCGAAATATTTTCCGTAGCATTGTTTTTGTTCTTGAAAAACGAGTCAAGCAGCAGATTTCGCCGACCAGGCTATGAAAGTATATATATGGTTAAAGATAACACAGTAAAATGAATTAAGCAAATAATTACCCGCTCAGTTGTAGAAGCATCAGCTTTGTGAGGCCTGGTTGTAAACTCTGGCGGTGCGTGGACTACATCCCCAAACTCCACCTTTTCCGTGAATATTTTAAAATCATCTACATCGTCCTGTAGCTTCTTTGCCTTCTTCATCTCCAATTTCTGCTTTTTTTTCTGAGCCTTACTCAACTTAATTACTGGTTCGGTTTTCTTTTTTTTCTTCTTCTTTGTATTTTGGTGCTTCATTTTCAGTTTCACGAGCTCATCAATTTCGTCCTTGGCTTTCTTAGTCAATCCCTCGATATTCCCTGTAGCTGCATTCCGTTTGACTTCAACGCCGTATTTATTTTCAAACTCAGTTTCTTTTATAAAAGCTTGTGTCTCAGAGTTAACTCTATTGAGAAAGGCTTGGCCGCTCTCGTTTGGTTTTTGGGAAAATATTGGGATTACTTTCTCGGGTTTAGAATTGGGATGTGGCAATTTAGGATTATAATCGCCCATTACGATGAGCTGATTTTTTTTCTTTTTATTCTTGGATTTCTTTTTCGTTACTTTTCCATCCTTCACTTTCTGCTTTAGGTTGATTACTTTTTCCAAACTTTTTGGAATTGCCTGTTCATCTTTGTCGCGGGGAGGTGCATTTATCTTTGTAGTTAGCCTGAAAACAAAACATGTGTTAATCATAAACACAACCTAAAAATGTTGTATTATTTAGGGGCAACATTTACTCGGACAGACGCTTTGCTTGCTGCTTCAGGGGGTCTTTTACTCCTCTATGCTTTTTACCAGGAATCTTACGTCCCATTTTACGTTTAATGAGAATTTCCTTTAATTTCCTGGATTTTGAATGAACAGACACGGGTTCTGTGTTCTAAAGAAACCACTATTCCGAAATGTTGATCCCCTTGAGTTCCTTGCTTGTATTTCGTTTATCAAGGGGCATGTAACCTCACTATCTTCACCGGCTCTAACCTCTCGATCATGTATTAATGTAACGTAATAAATGTACAGTGAACGTAGGATTTATGAAATAAAACAATATTCGAGGCATGAAATCTGGTTAAAATTCGATGAAGAAATTCACTGATCAGAGTTATCTGGAAGAGTCAGCAGTGGCCAAGAAAGTTGCTCTAAAAGGGAAGAGAGATACTAAAAAAAATATGCTACTCTGTGGAGCATAAGCACCCTGAGTTTAGCAGATACTGCAAGATGACTTCAATCATTAGAAAATCGTATATTTTAGTCAGATCGTATCCATGGGCGAATGGTAAATCAATTCTACACAATGTAAAGGAGTCGATACCTGCGATTGCTCGCTTCATTTCAAACACCAATAGGTATCAATCGAAAGATGAAATCTCCAAAGTTGGCACTTCAGCAATAGAAATCTATGGGTTTGCTCAAGTGAAATCGAAAAAGAAAGAATCTTTCATCGAGGTGTTAAGGATGTACAAAAGCAGAGACAAGTATAGACGGGGTCACGTTGAATTTATTTACTCAGCCATGAAGCACATGGAAGATTTTGGGGTGCATAAAGACTTAGAGACCTATAAAAAGTTACTTGACGTATTGCCCAAAGGAAAATTTATTCCATCGAATCGATTGCAAGCTGAATTCATGCATTATCCAAAGCAACAGCAATGCGCCATTGATGTATTATGTCAAATGGAGGATAATGGTGTCATACCTGATTGGGAATTAGAAGATCAACTCCTGAATACATTTGGAGAATGGGGTTATCCTTTGAGAAAATTTTGGAGGATGATGTACTGGATGCCTAAGTTCAAAAACGCCAGCCCATGGGCATTGCCACAGGTTTTGCCAAACGACCCTCTAGAACTAGCCAAACTAGCAATAGACAGAATTACTAGTGTTGATGTACGGCGTAAAATTACAGTTTTTCAGTCTGAGGACCTACCAGATTCAGTTGACAAAACTTGGATTGTATCTTCAATTAGTCCCGATCAACAACTGCTGCTGGAAAAACACCCTCCCAATACTCCTATTTATGTAGAAGGACCGTTCAGAATTTGGTTGAAAGATTGCGCACTTAATTATTTTATTCTGAGAGGTGATCGAATAGAAAAACCTCAGCCAAAACCTGAAGATGATGATGGTAAAAAGTGGTTGTAGAAAGATCCAAAATACCCTATTACAAAGTCGGTTAGAATTTGACTGATCCTGTTCCAATTTTCTTCTTTCAGATGTTAGTAAGATTGAACTGCCTATTTGGAAATCACCGTCATCCAAAGCTCTTATGGTCGATGAGACAGTCCATGAACAGGAGGATGGTACAATTTTTTCTGTCTGTGCAACAGGAACATCTAGTCGTGATTCGCTCTTATCTTGGGTTAGGTGTCTACAAAAAGAGAACAGTGCCTTGGCAAACGTCCCTGTTTTATTCACGCTAAAGAGTCCTTTAGGTGAAGTGGCATTAACAGAAAGTGATTCAACTGAAGACATAAAAAAATTAGAAGTTGAAAAAAATATCAAGGAAGAGTAGATTTTCATGAAACTAAATGTATTGTTTGTAAATAAAAATCTTTAGATGCTGTACAGCTATAAATTGTAAGCAAGCAGATGGTCGCCGACTTTTGTCATAATTCGTTTGTGTGATGTATTCTCCTACCCATTATATATGAATCCGATTAATTACTGAATAATTTAATCAATCGTATCAACGGTACCTGAATATAACTCTTCGCACATTTTCGGTCATCGAACAAATAATTTTTTTCGTTATTGATTGCTTTCAATTATACTTAATTTCTTCAACCTATTTGAATATTTTATGAGCGCGGATCTCTGCCCGATAAAAAAAAAGTGTTTTCCATCAAATTATTGAGAACTGAACAAATGAAATATTATAATTGATAAACTGACCAGATTTTTGAGTTTTCAAAAAAATCCAAGATTTGTACTTGGAATTATAAAAAATACATTTTCAAATCAGATATCAATTGCAGCGCTACCATTCAAGTCAGTAAGAGCCGATCGTTCAAATTCTGAGAGTAAATAATGTAATATTAAAATAGAGATTTATCTATGAAAAATTGCGGATGCTTTTGATAAAGTATTCTACTGAAATTCGTATAAATCAAACTGCTCATCAGTGATTAGCAGACGCGCGGTAACAATCAGGTTTGGCTATAAATTCCTAGGATATCCCGTGGGATATCCCAGCAGCTGATGGGCTAAGATGGCCGCATTTGATACAAACAAATAATGGCGAATCGTGCACTGACTCCGCGACGATAATGAAACAGGTACATGGTAAGTAAAATTGCCATTTTCACCCCTATCACACACCCAGAAATATCTTAATTATTTCATTGAGGAAATATCAATCGACTCGTTGCTATTAATCGCTGAATTTTGAGCCTGTCTTTTACCAGCAGTGTCTTGACCTGCTCAATAACTTCTGATTGAAACGCTTTTCAACACTGCCTTATAAGGGTGGACTCTGTGCAGTTACGGAAATAACAGTATCTTATTATTTCTACTGAGAAATTACAATAGTTATTCATGACTATATGACTTTGTCTTATTTTACTCGATAGAAGAACTATTTTCAAAAGATGTCACTAGCCAAGAAAACTACATTTCTTGTGATTAATCTTCCAGCTGATGTATTCTGCATTAGGATTTAAAAAATCATAAAATTAATTTTTGTATAGTAGAATTTCTTTAAATATATATGCATCAGAAAAAACAATGAGGATAATAAATCATTGATAATAAGGTAAATAGATATCTGAATATTACCCTGTTTTCAGTTATTACAGACATATGAGTTTCAAACTTTTCATTCTTCATTCACGAATTAGTTTTATCAATCTATCTGACTCTACGATATTCATATATCAATATCGGTTTTTTGTCCCCAGATCCTGGCATGATTCGGATGTTTCAATGCACTTAAAAATGGCTTATGTTCCGCGCAATGCGAAATATTTGTCAAACATTAACTCTCAACAACAATCTAATATGGTCGGCTACAATTATCCTGGTCAACCCCGGTCATCAGGAGCACATAATCAGCAAACAGATGAGAATAGAAATGAAAACAATTGTGGAAACAAGGAAATCTGTCAGCAGAATAATCAAAACAATTCTCAGCAATCTTCTGGGACACAAACTGTTCAGAAAGTAGATGCTGCAACGATGACTGATCCATTGCAGATCGACTTCAGATTAACCTCAGAGTACTTGGCTCGATGCTCAAGTACCTTAGGTTTGCCTTATGTATTCAAATACGAAGATAACAGTAACAACTCTTCCCATAATTTTCAAGATGTTCGGCCAAAGCTTGAGTTTGAAGTAGAGCCACAACATGTTAATGGTAAATTTTTTTTTTTTTTGCAATACTTTGCGGAATTTTTGAAACCCGTATTAATTTATCCAAACTTTGAATCCCTCAATGTAGTTCTTATGAGTGTTTGATGAACTTGTAGTCTGCTCGTGAGTAAAATTTGTTCTTTTTTCCAGGTATGCTCGTTTATCATTGTCCGGAATGTGCGTATCGGTTTGAAAGTCGTGATGCTCTACACGAACATCTTGAAGATCATAGGCAGCGGCCACATATCTGTGACATCTGCGGCGCCAGTTTAAAGCGTAAGGAGCACCTAGATCGTCATAAGCAAGGTCACAACAAGGACAGGCCCTACCAGTGCTCAATGTGCTGTAAAGCTTTTAAAAGGAACGAACATCTAGCTCGACATATGATTATTCACTCAGGTAGTAAAAATCAAATTTGTACTGAATGCGGGAAAGCATTTTATAGAAAAGACCACCTAAAAAAGCACCTTCAGAGTCATAGTGGTAATAGAAATAAAAGCAATTCAAGTAATTCGCAGAATAATCAGAATGCACAAAATTCAAATGAAGAGGGACTCAGTAATTTTGCAATGATGATGAGGCAGGTTGGCCCACCACCATTTTCTATTTTACGCACTTAGCTGCGAATTAATCGTTTTTCTTTATGCGTGATATAGTATACTAGAATCAATCTAGTTATAGGACTTTAAAAATGTTTATATTGTGGGTTTTTCCACGTTTTTCTGTTATTGTATTTATTAATTTTTCCTTCCCTTTTTTCTTTTTTGTTTTCTCTTCCAACATGACAAGTAAGGCTGAGCACAGGTGGTAAATACTGTTCGAACTGATATTCCTATTATTCTATTTAAAAAGTGATAAGTTAGAAAAATAGAGATTTTCAAATATCACGGTATGAAAATAATGATATCGAAACTACTACGTTGCATGTGGCGTGATAAGATTTGTCATTGGGATCAAATTGAAGACTAGATTTATAATGAGTTTATAGGCGATAGAATTCCTTTCTTCTTTTCCTTTTCTTTTTCTGTTACTTTTTTTCGAGATACAGCTGCAACGTCACAGGGAAGCGTCGACTGCATTTACCGATTTATCTATTCAATGAATGCAAAAGTCGTGAGATTTATACAAAATTTGTTTCTATTTTGCTGCCAACTCTCTGTTATACATATTTTTAGTTGAGATTACCTCAATTTTTTCACCACTTGTACTCAGCGATTCACTGTGATGAATTTGCAGTCGCTATATACGAGTTGACGGCGAGTGGTTTTGTAAATGATATTAGCGCCTGTGATTTCGTAATAATTATTATTATAATTATTTTTAAATCCAATCGTGTAGAAATACGTAATTACTAAAGAGTATCACATCACGAAATCATTTTTTTTAAATATTTAAAATCATTATAGAGCTTGCCAAGTACTTTTATACCAGTAATGAAATATTGTAAAATTTTTCTAATACGCATCACATTTATTAGGTGAACGAATTAATGTAGCCAATACCGTAAATAGGTGTTATATTAATTTATTAAATTTTTTTTTGTTTTTTATGAAGTACGAACTTTGACGAGTATGTACCTGTTATTTAGTGGGATTTCAGAGTTGCTGGAATCAATTTCAAATGTATCGAATTGATAATCAATTTGCAAACACATTACATGACTCGTGATATGTGCAGAGGATGAATATTCGCGCTATCGGCAAATGAATTTAAAAAGCATACGCGTATTTCTTATGTCAATCAACGTTGCCCTCAGCGTTCTCTCTCTACGCACTAGTGAAATTTCGGTATCAAGTATTTGTTATGTAAATATCGGCAACGTTACTTATTACGGTAAAGCTAATGATACCATTGTATAAACTGAGCTAATATCATTAGTATGAGATATCCAAACCTAAATTATTTCAGCTTCATGGAATCGTCGCTGCGGTTTCTAAACAAAAGACACAAAGAAAATATAAACTTCGATTGAATTACAAATAAATTAAAAAAAAAAAAAAAAAAAAAACAGCTCGCAAGCAATGCTTATTAATAAAAAAAACTTGCATGTAAACAATAAAGAATTAAATTACGTAGCTGGACCATCTACGTTAAGTATGTAATATTTACATCCTGGAATACGCATATGGGGTTGCCACTCGCCCTTTTTTTCAAGGATCGTCGAGGTTGAAAGGATTTCATCCTCAGTCTTCTTTCAGTCTCTTCGAAAGCCTTTTTTCAAACATTTATTGTAAATTATAACATATAGATGTCATTGAGCATATTTACGGTGAAAAAGTTCGATAGGTAATGTATTAAAATTTATAAATGTAGGCAATAATTTCACTTGCACTGGAAAGAATGACGTATCCTTTGAAAGAATAATGAAGCGGCAACTTTATATTCCTTATATTTCTCCGTTATAAGTATGAGTACGGATATTAAAATTTATAATTATAAATGAGCGCGTCCGCATTGTTGTCAATTTAATCTGTACATTAAATTTATTGAAGCTAAACGATTTTACTATATCGGTTCAATTGCATAGTTTTTAGAAAACATTACACACATATGTATACTAACGTTTGTTATTTACTGTAGCGACCATATTTAAATTAATAAAATCATTATTATATAAAATTATTCATTAAAAATTTACCTACGTTACACCGTAAATATCAAGCATATATTTTGGAGCTACTCAAAAATTTCTTCATGCAAATAAATTTATAGAATGCGTCGGCCAGTTTTGATATTCCGTTGCTAGAAAATTTTTTATTTACAGTTGTCAACGACCGATTGTCCTATCAAGTTTTCAAAATAGTTGTGTTCACTTACCTACAGGTAGGTATCGCTCGTTTGAGTGTAAAATAAAGTACTCTATGTTCTTAAAAATTAACACTGTGTGATGAGAAATAATATGAAAGAGTATTAGGGTATCGTTGAAATTAATTGAACAAATAAAGATAAATCAGCGATGGGAATTATTTTAAAAATTCTTACAGTTTCCTTTTATTTGTGGCCTAAAATTTCATTTATTTATTTATTTATTGTTTTTCTTCTAGGAAGTTATTTTATGCACTCTATACAAAAATAAAATGCTGAGATCAATAGAAGGATTACTTAATTACAGAATATTTTTGATTTCTCTGAGATAACCGAACTGCAAGTCTTGTACCTTGGAAGACTACGGTACAAATATGCTATCCAAGTGTAACGAAATGAATTTCAGTTCATATTCAAAGCGGATGCTTGCAAATGATTATTTTTTACGTGTTAGGGTGTTGAATAAAGTAAGTTCTAGTTTATGCAGTTTAGTATACAAAATTTTCGAGACCTTTTCATTTGGTATTTTTAAAATGAGAAGAATCTTTAGTTTGAACGTTCGGTAAAAAACTTCCAAATTTTTATCTAACGTTAGATAAAAGAAAATGAAAATTTATAACGATACCAAATAGACTTACTTTACAGAAACCCTCTATCTGCTATATGTATATATTTCGCACTATGGTTTTACACTTACTAACGGAGAAGTTAAATGCTTTGTACTATATCGAGGAATTTGTATATTCATCATTTTATCGTTATTTAATTATTTTGGTTAAACAAATGTGTACTGGAAAATAATCTGTAGCCTTTGCATCACCGAACATGATTCATTTTCGTTTTTTTTTTTTTTTTTAAATTCTAATCGCGCGTTCTTTGTGTAACTTTTAATCACGTATTCTAATATTATTCAAATTCATATCGTTCAGCATTCTATGATAAGAGTTTAGCGCTTTCACTAGATTCCGGGCACTGAGAGATGAGAGGAGGTATCTACGTACAAAAGTACTTTTAATAACTTCGTTCGTACGGATATCAAGTATATCGTCTGACCGTTTTCTAAAGTTGAAGTACAAAGATTTCCAATCGATGATGATAAAGACCACATGCCAACGTAACAAGACCAGATTATTTCACAACCATAGCTTTATTGAATGTAACACAAGCGCTGAAGTATCAATTTCAATTTTTCTTGTTTTTCTTCTCACAGAAACAGGGACGTAAAATACATTTTAGGAATTTTGATGAATCGAATCATAATAGTCTCCCGATTGGCTCATCGCATTTGTGGAAAATTTTGTCTATCAATGACGAATTAAATCTCTATGAATCGGAATAATATTCATAAGTGTTATCGACGATCGAAAAAGAACGCCATTACATATATATATTTTTTAAATATTGCTTCATGTGCTTTTTTTTTTGTTTTAATCAAGAGGAACAAATGAAAATTCAATATTTGTAATATTAAATATACTTTAGGCGCACAAAATTATTGTATGTGTTCACATTCTATGTCGTGGGCAAAAAAAAAAAAAGAAAAAACTCATTTAGAATCTTGATCTGAAAAATAACTAATAATTTGGTTTTCTTTTCTTTTTGTGTTCAATTACGCTTATATTCAAATTGTTACGAATACTAATTATATTTTGTGGATAAAATATAATATTAGCTCAAAGCTATATATATCGATCATAATATTACACTTACATATTTTTTTCCTTTACTTAGTTTTTAGTGTCATTACATTTTTATTAATGTTAAATTTTTTTGTTCATATTACTAAAAATATTTCTTTTTTTCTCGGTTCCAAGCATTCCTCGATCTTTTCAAAAATTCTGTGATCGCGTTATATAAAATGTTTAGCCACAATTTTATTTCATTTTATTTTTTTTTTCATTTCATTTTGTTTTATTTCATCTTTTTTTTTTTCGTTTTTTAATCCACAACACCTCACATACATACTGAAATTGATCGGTACGACGCGGCAGCAAGCCTGCTCAAGACTTTACAACAGATAATTATTTTGAAGTTTGGAGATTCGCAATATGCAAAGAAATTGGCCCAAATTCGAAGAAAAACTTGGCAATATGTTTCTTGATCTACGTGAGAATTAATGTTATCGTTATTATTACTTGCAAAACCTAAGGGTGAGTTTTCAAATCGTTCGAATTGAAAAAGATGGAGTTGATTGATCTACGGAACGTTGTATGTAAAGTCTTGGCGCATTGAATCGCTACTATAGTTTATATGTAGGTATTGATGTATAGATTTTTACTAAGCCCCCTTCGATCATACTGCCATAGATATATTATCTATGATACTGCTTCGTTTAACAGACTTCGAACGTGTGGCGAACTTTGGAAAAATTTTCTTTTTCTTTCATTTATAAATCGTAAAGCTATTTTCGCATAGTCTGGGGGAACCTTCTGAAAGACCCTAACTACGATGTTAATTATTATTTTTTTATCTTGTTTTTTTTTTTTTCCTCTTCATCAACTTACATCTTAATATTTGTATACAAACTTACGCTAAGTGTAATCCTAAGGTGTACTTTTTTTTTCCTTTTTTTTTTCTCTCTTCACTCTTTACGATTACAAGTACGTGGCGGTGGAGTATTTTAATACAGTTCAGTTTTCTTTTTCCTTCATCATGCATACTAACAGATTCATACATAATTCAATCGCTCTATACGTGCACACTTGTTATTTTATATAAAAACCACATATTTATACATATATGAATATGTAGTTTAGTACATACTGTATAGTATTTAGTATATCCTTATACTTGAGGTCTGGTAAAACCTGAATTTTCGTGTTACTTGCTAGACAATATATAACCGAGAATATGATACAGAGGACGCTGCCGAATACAAAATATTATAAGACTGGCAATGGGTATTTTATTTCGTTTTTTCTTTCTTTTTTATTAGAATTATTACTCTTCAAGTTTTTGTAAAGTATAGAGAAATTAATAACGAATTCAGTTTGTATGATTTTTTTTTTTTGTTTATTTTTATTTTCTCTATAATACTTGTTTTTCTTTGTTTTTTTTTGTGTTTTTTTTTTCAAGCAAAGAACTCACATTGCCTTAGATATTTTAATACTCGGCAATCCTTGCTGCACATTAAGGTATAGAGTAATGTTTTGTGTATATAATCTTTAAACATATTTAGTGTGGCCTGTTTGCCGCACATTTTCATACTTCCATTACTCATTATTTTTTTTTTTTCTTTTTCTTGCTAATTGTAGGAATAATAAAGATATAATATGGCAGAGAAGTGATTAGCGGTTACTAAAAAATATACACACTTTAATGATATATTAGTATGGCAAGAAATCATTCTGGTATCGTTACGATACAAATAATATTTAACAAAGAAATCACAAACGAAAAAACATTAAAAAAAATATAATAATCAAAGAAAAGTACATAGTAAAAGCATAGCTGCAAGAAATTATCACAACCAGTTAAATCAGAGATTGCGATATTCCCATCTCTCGGTTCACAAAATCGGAATATCAAAATAAAATCTGGCTAAATAATAATAATAATAATAATAATAATAATCATCATAATATGTCAATCGATGGGATATACGTTACATATAAATCCAAAATTATACTATGAAAATAAAATGTCAACATATTCTTTTTGTTTCTTCTTTTTCGTATAAATATATGCAAAAGTATAATGTTTGTTGCTTTTGTCTTACGTCCGTCTAAATAATATGCGGTAAAAAAATAAAATAATAATAGTAACAACGAATTAATTTCACATAAATTTAGATGTAAATAAAATAAGAATACTGATAACTTTGTTTAAAATTGAAATAGAATTATTTCTCTCGATATTGCCACATAATTTCATAGTACAGAGCTCTAGAGCCCTTTCACCGGTAATGGTACAAGGACTTTAATTTCAATTGATAAAACTAAGCCTAACATAATTTACGCAACACAATCACTGAGAAAATGCATTTGAATTTACACAAGGAGAGCATAATTAAGCATTATATCCTAAACATACTTCCTAACGAAATCATGCGTTCATATTTTCCAGCATTACTCATATTTTCTATATCATTATCAACCTACCACAAAAATATCATCTTTTTTTCACGTAATATGGCAAGACCTTTGTGTCGGACACCTACGCTCAGGGTATCGAAGAAAAATAAAGAATTTGGTTTTTAACGTGACCAAGATGTAACATACTTATAGGACTTTTGTTTACTGAAAATCATCACGAACGTAGTAGATTATTTCAGGGAACCTTTTCCTTCTCTCATTCAAAGTAAGTCTATTTCTGTATGTCCCATTATTTGTATTACAGATTGGTTCAATATTAAATATCTCTTAAATAATAATTCTGACATCGGTGTGCTTTTCGAGTATGAATATATTTGAATTCATCTGTTTGCGTCAGTCTTCTTGGAATCTAAGCAATTTATAGATAAATGGATGTGAGCGCGAAATTTTTTTTCTTTCTGAAAAGTTCGTTATTCGTGAAACTTATAGTTATATGTATGCACCTACATGAATTTCTATTGCATGAATCGATTAGACTGAAATCAGTTTTTTTTTCATTATCGACGACGTACACAGTTATTGCCCGCCTTTTACTTCGTTAATTAATTTCGATACTTACGACCATTGCGAATCAAAATTTGGAAGAAATCGCAAAGCGTAATAGATCGAAGAAAAGTAACAAAAATCTGTAGTTCACCCGACCGTAATACGAAATACGTATGCATGGAAAGTTTTGTCACATATTCAAAGCCATGTATACGAGCATAGCGAAATGAAATAATTTTATTTATGCACGATCGACTGTGCATATATAAAAATTGTGTCTTCCATCGCTATAGAATCCTATACTTCATCGCACAACAGGGTAGCTACACAAGCGATTCACCAATTATACCGCCTTCCTTTTGATTTTTTACTCCGGCAGAGATATGAACAACATCTAGCGTCGAGCGGAGAGTTTGGAGACAACGGACAGACTGTAGGATATACGAAAAAACTTTAATTTCTCAGTACTTACGACATTAAAGTTTACGAGGCTGTCCGGCTAATTCTTAGGTCAACGGAATTGACGTTCAAATTTATCGGTTTACTATGCTCTGGAATAATTAAATGGTAACTTGGTAGACTGTGGTGAGATATTATGGCAAGGAAAAATTTGTTCCGATGTTTTCAGGTTTGTCTCGAGTGTTGCCACCCTGATGTAAAGGGTTGTGCCGAAATATAGCTTCCTGGGCTAATCACATGATTGTTAATGACAAAACATATTCGAATTTTTGTAAAGATATTTCGTTAATACGTTATAATGTTTATCGAGTAATAATTCTGTTGGATTACTGATTTTTTTGTATTTGGCAATCTGTGTTTAAATTAAACTTGTCTCACTTCAGAAAACCTAATGATCAAACGATTCTAAATGAAGAATAAGCATACAAGTATAAGTACACTGCATATTTGTGATCATATCACAAAACTATGTGAATATTTCGAAATATGTCACGAACGAACTCAACCAATTTTTCCACAAAGAACTATGGAAAATAAAGAAACGAAATAAACAAATATAAGTCACGTTATACCACTGTGTTTACCACTTGACTCAATTTTTGTTTTTTTTTTGATTCATCAAATAATATTGCCAACGCCACAGAATAGTGTCATATATAAGGAAAGTCGTACACCCATGAAACACGCCAAGCTGTAAATATTGTTTCTTCTGTTACATGCACCAAGATTTCATATTTTATATTTTTAGTTACCTGACAATACACATCCTCTTAGCGGAGGTTGTCGCCTTGTCTCAGAAATCTTTGACATGCCCCAAAAAACTCAATTCGTGAGCTTGGTAGTGACCTGCAGCTGTAAGTGGTGCAGTACTTGACTGATGCGCTACGTTAACAGCTGCCAAATGATGATGATGTAACGTGTGATGCGGAGTGTGCGGGTGAATAATATTATTTGGATGGGGAACCTGGAAGTTCCCGGGTGGCGGGGCTCAGGACAAAAGGGCTCCTGGATGTCCCCCTGGAAGAACTGACGACGCTGTCACGGTTGTCGTCTGCATATTAGATGCATTGTTCTGCTGTTGATTTTGTTGAGTACCTGAAAATATCAACATCATAAAAGTGGGCATACCAACGCATGCGGTTAATCCGATGAATTTTCGAATTTTTTCATAGAATACGAGCTTTGATTTTACTCACCAGCATTCTGACTGAGCTCAGCCTTGACTCGTCTGGCAATATGGCTTCTGGTATGTTTCCTCAGATGATCTTTTCTGTAAAATCCTTTTCCGCACTCGGTACAAACGTGCCGTTTCTCACCGGAATGTATCACAAAGTGTAACGTAAGCTGCTCCTTTCTTTTGAAAGCTTTGAGACAAACCGTACAGACGTATGGTCTCTCTGGGTTATGACTTTGTTTATGACGTGTCAAGTGATCCTTCCTCTTCAAGCCTGCCCCACAAATATCGCAGACAAATCTCCGTTCCAACGTGTGTCCGAGTAAGTGCTGCTCCAAAAGTTCTCTTTCTGGGTATGCCATGTGGCACTCTGGACAGCAATAGAGCGTCGAACCATCTAGAGCAGTGGTCAAGCGAATCTCACCTGGTTTTGGTCGTGGCTTTTTCTCCTTCGGCGCCTTCTTCTTTTTCTTTTTCTTATTGTTCGGAGACATCATTATGTTAGGCGTTGTTGTTGTTGCAACAGCCACAGATGTTGTCTGAGCCATTTCTGATTCTTTCTTGATGCTTTCCGCTGAATACTTTAAAAAATGGTGCAAACTTAATGGTAAAGTACTTGCGGGTAAGTGACTCAGATAATCAGCAACGGTCGAGCCAGGCGTTGCCAAAGATTGCCAGGTTGCAGGCATTGTTGCAGGTGTTTGCGTGTGGGCATGCTGTTGGTGATGCTGATGCATCGTGTAATCTTGCTGAGAACCATTCGTAGTTGCTTCTCCATTCCGCTGATGGTCGTCACTTTTTTTATCTTTGCCCTTATCTTTTTCTTGAAGGAGATTGCACACATCCTGCTGGTTTATTGTTTCCGTTGTCTGAAAATAATTAGAAAGTCCGTAAGTTGAAAGAAGCTGAGTAAAGTTTGGGTTCATATAACTTGCCTGATGATAAGTGCGTTTCTCTTGCATGCCAGGTGAATTACTAGGACGTTGTTGAACCGCTTGTCCTTGGGAGTACGGAACGTTTGGATAATGGTGAACATTGCTGTTTGGATAACTAGACTTGTTGTTCATCATAACTTGAGATTGTGCAGATTGAACGCCGTTAGCTTCAGCCCGGTATTTTCCCATAACCGGCACTCCGATTGGAGGCTGGTTGGGAAAATGATTGGCGTAGCGAGCACCAGCTCCTCCCGAACTATCCGTCGCAAATTGATGGATACTCGGTATTGTACCAGGAAAATGGCCTCCGAACGGCGGGAAATTCATTGCAAATCGTCAATCGAGTACCTAAAAAATGTTATTCCCAATCCATTAACAAAATATAATTAATTTAAGTCAACGACTCCTCAAAAACTTACAACCCATTGGATAAGGTTCAGAATACATAGACAAGTTAGAATAAGAGGAGAATCACATATCGGACTTTATGCGTAAGACAGAAGGAACTGTTCTTTGAGTGATCTAAAGTAATCCTCTCTCAAATAATGATGCAGGTCTGGATGGCAAGTCATCATGATCTTAACCAAAGACTTTCCAAAAGGGTGAAACCATTCCCAACAGATCTAACGTCACCAACAAACATCGTTTATCCAGACTATGCATAGCCAGTGTTCGAATCATTTGCGTTGAAATCCAACATTGATATTCATTAAATTCTAATACTCACATCTTTAAATTATTTTGGTGTCGATATGACTATATATCAGGTGGGTAACTTGCTAATTTTTGCAGAGCCGCAGAAACACAGAACGCTTTATAATTTGAAAGGAGTTTTTGGGCCCACATTATTTATATTTCTGATTAGGTGATGAAGAATCTGATAACAATAGTTGAATGCTACGTGTGGCACAGTTGATGACGGGTGATGAAAAGTGGGTTTGTGATCAATGAATGATGTAATGTTTTCAGAGATTCAAAATAACAAGAACACAAAAAAGCTCCCCACTACCATACATCTTGAACACGAAATTTCAATAAAGTTGGCTCAAAGATAGAAATTTGGATGCAACGGAAAATGAACGTAATTTTGGAATCTATCCTGATGGAGGAATAAAATTGACGAAATATATTAATGTTCAAAGCATGAATTTTTACGATCACACTGGCTATAGCTGAAATGAAGCATGAAGAATTTTACGAATGCGGAGGTTCCTCGATATTTGAGTTAATTTTTAGGAATCTGCGTTTTTCATTGGTTCGTTCAATATATTGAGTAGTTACAGTTACTCGTAGAATACGTGGTGCGAATTTCAAACAATGAGATATTTCATTAATCGTTTATTGTAAATTTGATTGATCGATGCGAGGGTGCGGGGATCTTGAACATAACAGGGGTGGCGTTATTAAAAATAAAGGATTGTTAAAACATTCCAAGAGTCAATAACAAAATTATTTATTAATCGAAGAACGATGTGACGGGCAGACGATAATTTTATTCGAATCTTTTATGCTCTGACACGTCAGGTAGATAGAGAGAAATACATGCTGTTTGGCTGTCATTGCAGGATGTATTTGATGCGAATAAATGTGAATAATAATCTCGTATTACTTACAAAATTGTCCCTTTCCCCATGTTTCGGGTCCTAGGGTTGTATATTCGGTTGGCCCTTGTACGATAAACACGCGATAAAAATGCAGTATTTCGCTTTAAGCCGTCAGTAACATTTCGCCGATAGACGCAGGGGTGGAACGGGGGGAAGCGTCCTTTCCCCCCTCATACCACATAGCCAGTCGATACGGGGCCGAATTCGCACGAATTTCAACATAAAATGGCCGTTCAAGTAGTGAAACGTCAGCCCCGATATCCTCGACCCTCTAAATTAATATAATAATTATTAATAACCGCTTACCATTTATGGAATTTCGATGATATATTCGGGCCGACGACAAAATCCTCTAAAAAGATTCCTGCCGTTGACACCTGTCCCTCAACTCGGCGCCCCCACCCCTCCGGCCGCCCTCTACTGTTCCAGGCTCTTAACTATTTTTTCTCGGCAAAACGAAAATGCCCGAATAAGCGGGGACGGGATGGGGTCAGCTATAGGGTTCACCTTTTAGTTTGAAAGCCCGGCGGCAACAGCCATTTATTTATCCCCCTTTCCTTTCCTTTCCATTTCAGTTTCATCCGCAAGCTCTCCCATTCATTCATCATCGTCGTCGTCGTAGTCGTCGTTGTTTATAGTTTCCTTTCGCCCACAATTGTAATTCCAGCAGACCGCATACCTAATAAACAATCCATTGATTATTGATTTCTAAATGAATGCTTACATTTTTTTCGCTCGAGCAAAAACCGTGCTAGGAAGCTAATTCTATGCATACAAATTGTGATGAGATTGATGATCATTCATCAAAAGTCAAATAACGAGAGAAATGTTTATATTAAATGTACGTTTTATTTTAATTTTTTGTTGGTTTTTTTTCCTGTTTTTGTAATTTTTTTCCAATATTTATGTAAGTAACAATGAAAATGACTTACTAGCTAATCGTTATAACTACAATTATAGTAATAATATTATATATATATTTATATATATATAATATGTATAGAGCTAGAGACCCACTGCCTTTTTTTTAAAGTGATATTTTCTATTTATAATAAAACAAAATTAAAAAAAAAAAAAATATATGTAGTTCAACAACTGTTCGTTGGCATATCGTGATAAACAGAAATACAGTATTAGTAATTATGATTATTATTATTATTTCTTTAAATATAATATGGGTATACCGTTGGCCATGTCATTTTGGCAGAACAGCTGCCATTTTTTTACTAATTACCAGTTTTAGTGCTTCATTTGTTTTTTTTTTAATTTCCTTTCTTATTTTTTTCTGTTGCAATTCTTATTTCAAAACATGCGTTATTTCAATCATAATGCTTATTTTGCATGGAATATGGGATTTTTTTTCAATTGATAAATCTTCTCTGTTATGTAATAGAGTGTGTGTATTTAAAAAAAAAAGTGATAATAATATTAGTAATAAAAATTAATCATACGTAAACTTTGAAATATAGGATAATTACATAGAAATGCAGAAGAATTATGTTGATAATTAAAAAGCACAATTTGTTTTTCGTTTTTTTTTCGTTTTTTTTTTTTTTATGAAAGTGTGTGTGCATATGTAGATATATATTGATGAACTTATAGATAATAAATTTCATACAGATATATATTGTTTAAAATAAATAAATACCATCTCCAAAAATTTTATGAAATTAAACTATGAGTTAGTTTTAAAAGAGAGTGAATTTTTTCAATTTTTTTTTTCTCTTCAATTATCTAAATTTGCTGAAGGCTGATAAAGCAAGATTTTCATATGCTTAAAAGACATCGATTATTATTATTATTATCATTATTATTATTATTATGATTACAATTATTACTATAATTTGTTTAATTTTCATTTTTTTCTTGTTCGTTCAACAAAATTCAATTTTCAAAATTACCTCAGTAAATAAACAATAACAATCTAAAGCGGGAAGACAGAAGAAAGAGATTAAATCTGTTCAAAGTGTTGTTACACGGATAGAATAAAAAGTAAAAAATAAATGATGGAAAAAAAAAAACGAAACAATTATTTAGACCTAAATTATTTGCTGGACACAGCTCGCGCTAATTCATTATCTGAAAAATATTTAAACTACATAATTATCCTATATTTATTTGAGGTTCTTTATTATTTTATACTAAATTACAAGTGTGAGACATCGCCTTTGTAAAAATATACAGCAATCCCTAGTTTGCATTGTATTGAATGTAAAACGTTGAATTTTACACAGTTGATTACTCTGATTCCTTTTCCTTCTCACCTCTTTTTCTCTCTTTCTCTCTCCTTTATGCTCCTGTCATAATTTAACATGATCAATTGGATGTTTCGTACTTAAGTAGAATAAATAACCATATTTATTTCATAAATTTTATGCTGTATTTCTATATGCGATGGAAAAATCTTTTATTTACAATTATGTTCAAACATCTTTCCATCAAAGGATTCTTTTTTTTACTCATCATCAATATAAGGTTTTTTTTATTAACATTTATTATTTATTTTTTTTTTCTTGCGCGCTCAAATTGAATTATTTGTACCATCAGTAATTCCGGATGGCGCTTTCAAAAATATATGTACTTTTTTTTCATCTTTTAATCCTACTTGCACGTTAGAATTACGTAAAGTAATAATTCAATTTTAGCTGGCAACACCTTTTTTTGTTTTTTCCTTTTTTGTCAATTCATTTCTGTGTACTGCTAATATGATTTACTTGTTATATGTAAGAAGTGAATTAATTTATACTAATTTTCGATTTAATTTATATTACCGTCCGGTCCACTTCAACGAATAATAAAACGTCATACATTACTTTCTTTCTCTTCTCAAATGCAATAATCAAATGTCGAAGAATGATATTTTAGGAGATTTCGTATAGTTCAACATTATTCAGCGATACAGTAGTACATGCGCGCGAATAGTAAACCGGACGAATTCAATTCTTGCAGTTTACAATCCTCAGAAAAAAATATTCGCAAAGAACGGGGAAAAAAAGAAACAAAAATGAAGAATTCATTGGTATTTGCACAATTCATGAATTTGTCAAAAGTATTGACGATTGAATTGAACAACACGTGAAAAAATAAATAAATAAAGATGGAGCTGTATATTGGTGGGAGAGACTTTTTAGTTACCTTAATTTTGATAATACATGGTCGCAAAATTGATATAAAATTGTCCTTTTTACCCTTCTTTTTGTCAGGATGAAATTTGTCATTTAATATCTTGCACAGCTAACTGTATTTGGGATTTGTCAAGTTCGTGTGTTCCTATATTTTGTGCACATTTTATATGCAAAATTATGGTTACACGATACTTATCAGAAATCTTTTCAAGATCTGCTTACACCCAGGCAAGGCTATCTTGTTACTATAAATGCACTACAAAAATGTCGTCGGAATTGACACTCGGCTAGAGAATACAATTGGACCACCTTCTTGTATAAGAGCCTTCTCGATGGCTGATTGTTGTGTGAAATCTAAAGCCAAGACTTTTAAAACTAATTTCGAGTCTCGACAGACTTCAGACGATACTTTTATTTGTAAAGACGTCAACGATAATAGTTACGTGTTAACATGCGTTACTCGTAATGTGATGTGTCAAAATTTTTTTTTTTTAGTATATTCATGCCAAAGATAGTAATGGTTGTTTGTGAAACAGATACCATTGCGTCTGTGATTCTGAGAATTGAAAACTTTGAATAAGTTTTGACTCTAAGTGAAAATTTTTCTGTCGACAAGGTCACCCATGTTTGAAGCTGAGATAACAATATCGTACAAAGCACTCTCTACTAATGAAAATCAAATGCTTGTTAAGAATTCTGTTTGTACTTAGGAGCTTGATGTTAGTTGTTAGACTAGAAACAAACAGCGTGGCTTCAACGATAACTGATTTGAAAATTTTTTATACCTAGAGTCTCGATTGTTTCAATTTTTCAATTATTCTGTACATTTTGCCTTACTCTTCCCTTGGCCTGCTGATGATTGAACCGAAAATACCGCCCTATTTGATTTTGGGCGGTAGGCTGTTGCTAATGCTGCTGTTGTTGATGATGCAGCATGGCCATGGCACCAGTTTCAGCTGCGGTTGGTAAAACTACCGTAGATTGTTCACTAACAGAAATTTGGTGAATTTGGGCTTGAGAACCTTGACCAACTTGAATTTGTATTTGTTGCAATTCTGGTACGTTATTTTGTTGTTGTTGCTGTTGCTGCTGTTCCTGGTGCTGTTCCTGGTGTTGCTGATTCTGTTGTTGATTTTGAGAATTTTCCGAAGTTCCCAACGGATCATCTTTAACTCTCTTGGCCAGATGCGATCTCGCATGTTTACGTAAATGGTCCTTTCTATAAAAGGCTTTTCCACACTCCGTACACACCTCAGTTTTCTGCCCCGAGTGTATCACAAAATGTAGATTTAGGTGTTCTTTTCGCTTGAAACCCTTCATGCAGACCGAACAGATAAATGGTCTTTCCGGACTATGTCCAAGCTTATGCCGTTCCAAATGTTCTTTACGTTTTAATCCCGCCCCACACATATCGCAAATAAATCTCCTCTCAATTTTATGTCCAATTAGATGTTGTTCTAACAATTCTTTTTCAGGATACGCCATGTTACACTGCGGACAGCAGAACAACGTTGTTCCGTCTAAAGCAGTTGCAATAGTTACCTGACCTGGTTTCGGTTTCTTTGGCTTTGGCGGCTTCTTCTTATATTTTTTCTTTTTCTTGGGCTTTGTTCCAGGTTCAGCACCTTCGACGACATCTGGAATTATCTCATTGTCATTTCCAGCTACTGTGATATGGACTGCTTGTTCTCCAGAGGCAGTAGTAACCGGAACATCTAATCCTTCCGCACCCAAGGGACTGGATTCTATGGTCGCCTCTCTTTTGATAGTCTCCGCGGAGAATTTCAAAAAGGAATGTAAGCTTAAGGGTAGCGTACTGGCGGGCAGTCTAGACAAATAGTCTGCAACAGTGGATCCAGGTGTTGCTAAGCTTTGCCAACTGGCAGGCATGGAAGTTATCAATTCTTCGTTGCTTTGATTACCCTGGTTCTTGACGGTACCTCTTTTTATAAGCGCTACCGGAGTCGTACCCTCCTTAACATCTTCTTTAGATTCATCCAGTCCTTCCCTAAGTATCAAATCCTGCGGAATTTGTGCCACGACGGTTAGGCCTTCCGGAGCACCAGGTAGATGGACGGTTTGTTGAATTGTTTGTTGCGACGTCGTTGTTACAGCCGTCGCGGTGCTTTGAGTCGTTTGATCAGACCTGTAATAACAAGGGTTTGATTTTAGCTTAAGGCACACAAACAGCTTGCAAAGCATCCAGTTGATTATCATTTTACGACTGCAACTCATTAAAATTATATTCTACTTACGTTTGCGTTGTAGCAATTGTATTCTGTGGTTGAACTTGAATTTGAACCCCATCCGCATCCTGCTGACTGTAGGCAACAGTCAGGACGGTAGCTGCTCCTTGTGGAAATTGTCCCAATGATATCGGGGCCAAATGATACTTTGGTTGGTCCCCGCTATTACCACTTTGGGTCACATTAGGATTGACAACTTGGATTTGCACTGTCTGCTGTTGCTGGGTACCATCTTTCCCAGGTACAGTGATAGGTAAGCTGATGATTTGCGGCTGTTGATTATTGCTCCCTTGAGCAACGGCAAATCCATTAGGATCAACAGGTCTCAGGTAATGAACTCCACCTTCTCCACCAGACAAAACCCCGACAACTTGACCTCCTGTGGTTAGATTCTGGGCAAATTTTGCAGTTGCAAATTGGTGCACCGTTCCTGTGGGTAAAGACCCTGTCGTGAACCCGGGAAAGGGTGTGAAATTCATTTTGAACCGTTGTTAGATCTGGAAATAAAAAGAGCTCGCCGTTAGTATTCAGCACATGAATAATGTACGTGGTAATTTTTGTACAATCATGTTGACCTTATAACTAAAGAAATCATCATCAACATTGCAAACGACAAATCAACTGACTACCTTCCATAGATTACAAGTACGACAAGGTGCTATTGGTGAGTCTGACGATGCATGTTATCAAAGAATGTCTATAAATAGCGGAACATAACCTCAATTCAAAAAGAACAACGAAACTGAAAGAAATTCCTCTGAGATGATTGAAATGAGTGAAAAAAAAAATTACAAGGTAAGATGTATCAATGGTAGCATGCATGGTGTTGGAAATTCCATATTAAGTTCGCTATAAGCGAATACGAAGACCTAGACCAAGGGTAACCATAATTATGAAATGCATCCCGAGATGTTGGTCGGAGATCCCTACTTCTCAAAAATATTTTGAGTTCCCCAAAGTCGAGTCAATCGCATTTGGTTTGGTCAATCCTCCCGCCCCCTCAGCCCTGTTCCTGCCCCCACTCTGATCACGTTTTCCCCCCGGTTTACTCGGGACTACACGACTACACCACCTTGCTAGTTGCTGGCTGGGCGCCCCTCCATTTCCAACTCTACCCCTTCCAATCCGAGTCGCGTCAATCGTTTGCTTCTGCCTCCTGGTCCAAAGCGCAACGTACGAGTACGCCGACTTTATTTTTTCACTTTATTTCTTTTTGCCTTTTGTCTAGGCGCTCTCCTTTAAAATAAAATACAACCCCTGCAGATTTGCTTTCAATAAATCTCTTAGTCCTGTAGATATCAAAGATTCAATCATTAACTATTCTACCTCATAGTTCTTGGTTTTAGAAAATTTGGTATCCTCATCCCTTCGGCATAAGATCAGCGAAATTCAAGTATCATCGGCGAATAGCTTCTTCGTGGACAAGAAGCTAGAGCCTTGACCTTATAATAGAATTGCCAATGTCATGACATTGATATCACGAGCTATGGATTGGGTAGATGTTCCATTTTGAGTGGGGGTGTGTGCCATGGTGTTGAGTAGGAAGAGAGAAGAGGAAGGGAGGGTGAGGGACAGGGTGGGAGGATATCGCTTGCTCGGTACCTCTTTGGCTAGTGGCACGGGGGATATCACCCCACTCCACCGAACAACCCCGTGGGGGGGTTAAAACGAGGGGGAGAGGGAGAGATATAGGTGGGAAAGAAGAGAGAACACCACGCGAAATAGAACTCGCGGGAACGACGCCGTGACGGGGACTCCAATCCACGGGGGTAATGGGGTAGGGGTGACCAGCAAGAAAGAAGGGAGCCCCTGGAGAGGAAAGAGATCCTAAAGCGTAAAACGGGGAATTTGGTACGAGGGAATGGGAAATGGGGAAGCAACTCCAGGAGACAAAAGTGGGACGTCGACGTCCCGCCCTTGATTGCTGCTACTCCTGCCCAAGAGATTCTTCTCCTGCTTCTTCTCGCGGGATAACAAACGATATAACAAAAAGAGGGGGGCAATCAACCCATACGAAATACCAAGGCCAAGGTCGACCATCGAAGTAGGAAATTAAGATTAGAAAATAGGTTAACTAACGATTAACTAAGTTATGTCATACCCAACTACCGTGGAAATTCATTTCACAGATACATCTATACGTAAACTGTATTGCGCAACTGCACTACGCAGAATAATCAGTATTTCAATTCCATTTACACTGCTTGACAAAACGTACTACGTGGCAACACCAGAGATATATGCGCGTGGAAGACGCAAGAAGCCTTCGGCATTAGTTCCGATTGCCCGGAGAAGCCTTTACAAATCAAAAATACTGAATGTTCAAAACAGAACTAAATGCCAATTTTCGTACATAAACCAACGCGTATTTGTTCATGAATTTTAGTTCATATTCGAAGAAACAAAGGTAAAGCAGTTTCGTAATACGAATGTGACGTCAGAGGCCGGAAATGACGTGGCTCTTACAATAAGAATGCTATACCGGACAACGCAATGGCGGAACGATAACGAGAACAGCATGACAGAGCGAGATAAAAATAAATGTATCTACGACTTAAGTTTGGTAAACATCAAAGTCGATTTATATTCAGACGGATACAATTATTAACGAGATATTCAGCTTTCTACACATGGAATGAAAAAAAAACACGAAGCCATTCGCCGTCGGCCAACGCGGCGCCACTATTTAGCTTAGGAACAGCGTCGACAAAATCCAATGGAGAATCGATCAGTTTTTTTCTTTTTTCTATCAAATAATTTTTTGAAACTAAATGAAATTGCAGGGAAAGTAATTAGCTGCGATTAAAAATACAAAATGGGCATGAAATCATGGGCAGTAAATCGGGGCCGTTTGGGCGTTGGCTTGGGACGCCTTGAGCGAAAAAGGTCAACATACATAAGTGAAGAGAACAGGCAACACCGAACAAAACGCAGTGGTGCCGGTTTGCCGCTCTACCGTTCGCGGTAGGTGGTTAAAGAGTCAGCCATTATTGAAAGTTGGGTGCGTAGTTCGTTACGCATCAATTAACTTTGAATAAATGATATCTTTTGATGATCAGCAGGGAAATTGTAAATACGCAGAGATCTGAAATGACTTCTTCTCGCACCTTCTTACGTATATCTCTCGACGATGGGAGCAGACCTGACGGAATCTTGATCTCGTTGATATTTTTTCTCGTCGGATACCCCCACGTTATCCTCTACGAACGGTAGGACAGAAGTAGCAGAGGCAGAGGAAGAGGAAGGTAGGCAACAGCAGCAGCGGCAGCAGGGCTGTTGTTTACACCCCCACTTCGTCGGGTTAGAAGCAGAGAGATGCCTCGGAGGGGCCTCGGAGACCACGGCAGGCAGGCACCCACCACCACGCAATTTCCAACCCCACCAAGCTCTCAACCACTGTCCGTACTTCTACCACCCCACCAAACCCAAAGGCAGCCAGCCCGAGCCGTCAGCCACGGCGAGGCTCTCGCCGCGACGTATTTTAGTATCTTGGGGTGGGTGCCGTGTGACCACTATTTCGCGGTTTTCTCGCCCGCTAGTCCAAACGCGTTAGTTTCTACAAAATTCAACCAACAACTCACTACGGCTTATATTACTTACTAGAAACACGCACACAACCCGCGTCGCAACGGACATCACCAACTGGAAGCAGTTTGTTTCACCGTCTGGATTAATATATTCTAACCGCGTCCGTCGCTTGCCACATAAAATAACACTATTCCCATGCTCGGTCTAGTTTACCGCAGCGGAGCTACCGAGCCACAAGGATAAAGAGAAAATAAAAAAATATATATATATATCTATATACGTATATTCTCGACCAACTCCGGGACGGGGGCGCGACGGATTGACGACGACTCAGCAGACGTGGGAAGAGAGAACGGTGAACGAAGAGTTTCTGTATTGTAACGGGAATTTGGCGATTATTATCCGTCGGACTGACCGCGACTCGGTTCCGATGAAATGAATATAAAATAAAATAAAACGAGAACGTACGACGGCTGTTGGGTGGCCAGTGGCCACGCTAAACGAGAACTACCAACTCGACTGGAAACTACGTTCGACAACAACTCCTTGCAGACAACCGAGAGGAATAAAACGTTTCACACGCACGTCCTACTTACTTACCCCAGGGTTTTGTTGTAACGCGACCGACTGGTTCGAATCCTTCCTTCGTCCAGCACAGTTAAACAGCAACACAACTACCTTCGTTATGTGCCCCGTTCCTTTTCAACTCTTACGACCGTGCCTGTGCTGTGTCTGTTCTCGATATTCACAGAACTAACTTTCTCATTTCTACGTGGTTAAAGCCTTTCGGACAGACTCTCGCGCTTTTCAAGCGTTCACTACTCGCTTCTGTGTGTGCTTCTTTGCATACGTCATAGAACACTTAACCACCTTCAGGGCCGTGCGAATTTAGAATCTTATCACCTAGATAATCGTCTTGTTTTATTCATTTTCGATAGTTAAATAACAAACACTTGTTTAAAAGGTTTATTCTTTTGAATTAACTCGGTACACTGCACGAAACCGCGCGGTCAACAAGCCTCTACAATGTCCCTCTGTAGGCCCAACTTGTTAGTCTCGACAAACGGGGAAATGGGAATGAAGAATTTTAACTAACGGTACATAGCCACTGGCCTGCTGCTGCCTGCTGTACGTTAAAACCAAACTTCTTACCGTTGTTGGTTACGCGTAGCACACAACTATTTTCTTTTAAACACACACTTCGATTGTTTTACTGGTATTTTGCAAAAAAAAAAAAAATATATTATTTTGCCCAACTCACGACACGGATGGAACTTTTTTTTTGTTTATTTGTTTTTTTAACGAACGTTTGAAGTAACCCACAGTATTTTTTAATCACAAAACTCACTCGATGAATGGGGGACACTAGTATTTATGCTACATCGTAACAAATCGGTAAACAAATAGTTATCTCAATGAATGCTATTAATATTCTATCGAGAATTAATGATGGCCGCCAAACCGTCAGCGCGCGCAAGCCAAATAACGAATCACTTTTCTGGATTACTTTCTGAAGAACATCGATGGAGTATTGATAAATTTTTATACCAATTATCGAACATATTTAACAAGATTATTATACAATTTTGACAACAAACACAAAAACACCTGCCCTATTCCGTCTACCTCCAGCTCCGCAGCCCGAAGCGACACTGACGTGCGCGCGCATCTATCGAATTATTTTTTTTTCGTTCTCTTTTTTGTTTTTGTTCTCTGTCTTTTCTTTGAGAGTTAGGTTAAGTCGAGATATCGAATATCGAAACGTTTTGCGCACGCGCCAATATGACGAAAGAATTATTTATTTTGAAATTGTAAATCTCGTTTTGCACAATTCTCGCGTGACGTACGGAAACTTCTTTTTATAAATTGGAGGATTTCAAAAGTTCCAGCGAAGTCAACCAGAATTCAAATGAATTCTCTTATCATCGGATATTATCACGTGCCAATGACACAGCAATGAAATGATTTTTTTTTTGTCTTTTCCTTTCAGTATTTTCAGAAAGATGTTACCGGAGTATACCGTGAAGATTATCTATGTCTTCGAAAATAAAACCTTTTCACTTTCTTATGAAAAATTCAAATATTGAATGTTTCTGGTCAACAAACTATGAAGATCTACAGAAAGATATGGATATGAACTCACGGGTTATGCCAGAGCCTCAATAACATTTTTTGTTTACCTAAAGAGTTGCAGATGTAAGTGGATCAAAAAAATCTCGATTGGAAACGAGTGCTGCTTGCAAATGTGACTACGATGAAGTCATCTCCGACAATAGACATAGCTAAAAGAATGAAAACATGAATCCATACGTACATATAGGTAGATGTAAATGGGTGGGTATTACGTGTGATTACTGTAAAAAATCACAGATTGCTTCGGAAATGAAAAGTATGATAAAAACGACCACATTGCTCCGACTTGCTGAAAATTATGATCAGTAACGTAACTACCATGGACTGTTATTTTGAGTGAGAAGGTAATTTGTTATGTTTGAATTGACATTAATTCTTAAATTGAACTTGTCAGACAACTGAAATAGCAAACAAATTGAATTTCGATACGTATTTTGAAATTAATTATTTTTATTTTTCTTCTTGTACGTTTAAATAATTAATCTTAAACTAGATAATAATATAGTATTTAATTATGCATTATCAGTCAACAATCGATGGCGATGAAAAAAAATAAATATGTAAATATATTTCTGGTACAATAATTTCATACTGACACGCGGCAAGTTCGATTGACCAAAATCAGTTCAATCTTATTAATCCATTATCATTAGGTACAGAAGCCAAAGTACAACGTTAATCAAAAAAAATTGCACCCTGGCTAAACTTGATCACTAAAGGTGATTATTGTATTATTTCACAATGATTTTTCATCTTAATTCGAATGTTCTCGTCTAAAAATCGTACTACGTTAATATGCTACATGAGATTTTTTTTTAATGACTTTAAAGCTAGATTACACAAACAAAAAGAAAAAAAATAGCAGGCAGAAAGGCAAAGTGCGACACAGTTCAATTAATAACGAACAATTAATACAGCTCGGACGCTCTCTGCATACGCTCCATGTACAAAGAATAAAGTAATTTGTTATTCTCATAGTAGAATGGATTATCATTTGCATCTAAATTTGGTCTGTAATCAGCGGTGTACGAGCTTCTACTCGAACTGAATCCGTCCAGAGATGTCGAACCCTGCGAGGGTTCGGAATGATTTGGTGATGGAACGTAGCTACGATTTCCCCATTCAGAGTCCATCGTTTCTTGGGATGATTCGGGGGTTGGTAATCCAGAGAAACCATTGATGTGGAGATTGTTTATCCTTTTGCTGAGCGGCATGAATTCTCCAGCTTCATCTTCAGTGCTGCGTCCTCGTTTTCTGCAGGAACCAATCAAAGATAACATTTTTAGTTAGAACAACCCTGAATTCGACGTAAACATAGCTTAAGAAAGAAATTTTGTAGTAATTGATATCGACATTTAATTGCAATTAGTGGTTAGTGAAGGGATTTTGAATAGTCATGGGG
This sequence comes from Athalia cordata, assembly GCA_963932425.1. NCBI lineage: Eukaryota > Metazoa > Arthropoda > Insecta > Hymenoptera > Athaliidae > Athalia > Athalia cordata. The sequence goes on along the minus strand of OZ010626.1, from coordinate 26,560,766 downwards.
TGTTACTCACTCTTTTGAATTTCACGATCAAAATTCAAAGTCAATGGGTAACAAATTAATACGTGAAAATTTGAATAATGAAATTTAAAATAAACGAGATCCTACTTTTTCCAATTAGTCTAAAGTTGACTCTAAAAGGTAAAGGTTATATCATCGTGCCACGATTGTAACTAACGATAACTAACCTGTTCGCCTGTGTCATCATGGAAATTGATGTTTCCCTGCTTCGAGTATGCGTTAATCTTATTTTAACACCAAATCCATGTTTCTAGAATGTCTCAACCCTTTTTAATCCACAGTTATATCTCGGAACTTGATCCGACAACCATATAGACTGAAAATCTGGCGATCACAAAAGTATGTGGACAACGAAGATTTTCAATTTTTTGTTACTGCTTTTAGTTCTAACTACTAATCATTGATGTCGTTAGTTCCCGCGTTTTTCGACAAACCGTGAATGAATGATAAAAGTGGACCGTCGTACGGTGGCGTCATCTGGAAAGAAGACTATTTAAATGCACAAAAGTGGCTTTCAATTCAGCATTGTGATTGACTCTGCAATTTCGTTGATATTGAAACCATGATCACAACTTTTGATTAAATATCTTCGGAAGAAACAGAATGAACAAAAATTTAGATTATTATATGTATGTAAAACCACTGTAGATAAGATCCAATTAATTCCAATCCAATTTCCCATCAAGTCCCACACATGAGAAACTATGAGAAACAATGATCATTTAATCGTTTTATAATTACACGTAACAAAAATTGAGCCAATAAAGCTGAGGCATCATTGACAACCACCTAGTAGAAATTTCATTAGAATTAAATTAGAAGCAATTAAAAAAAGACCTCCGGTTTGCTGAATATCGCTACTAATACAATTAATATGAAATCATGGGGTAGAATTATTTTTGTCAGTTATTTATTACTGCTCTGATCCTGAATACGTATACGGAAATATCCAAGTGTATATAAAATGTCACAATTCCGAAGAGGCTTCACGCAGTTAATTTCATTTAGCTCTATATCTAGTTCAGATACGATACGTCCGCGTCGTACGGCACCATATGTATTAATATCATAATCTAAATGTCCTTGTCTATAGTCTATTTACACCTATTTACAAGCCTATATATTGTATGTTCAAACTATCAGGTATAAATTACGTTATCTACTATACGACTTCATCGATTCATGAGAAAACCATCACCGGGGAGATGACGATTGTGAAAAATGTTCCCATCGCAGTCCAACTGAAACCGGTATAAAGCTGTATTCATTAAATTTCGATTATTTCAATAAATTTCTATATTTGAAAATTTCTAGAACCTTGTTTAACGACGTACAACATTGTTATTGTATTAGTAATTTTCAACAGGTATTACAAATATTTCGTTTTACAATCTTATCTCGTATATTATTGATGTTCAAATAAATAAGGCACTCGAAAATTGATCGTTGCTATATAACGTGAACAATTCACTCTAATAGTTACATCGTATTCAAACTTTCAAATTTCAATAGATTCCAACTACGGAATGAGTTGACAAATCTGAATGATATTTTTTCTTTCTTTCTAGTAAAATTATGGGGAATCTATCGCGGACGCTTCTATAAGGAATAATTTTATTACGATCGAATGATAATCTGTAATGATTTTTACGGTAATTTAAGAAGAAAGAAAATTTTATTTCTATCAATAAAAATAAAAAATACGAATAAGGTTGCAATAATTAATCTTTTTATTGGATGGATAGCTGTTTTGGAAAAAAAAAACAATTTTGATAAGTGATGTTAATTAACCAACTTATCTGTCAAATATAATAATCTTACATAAAAAATTAATCAGTCAAGTTCTATGAATCACGCTTTTAATAGGCTATACCTATATTTTACGTGTGTAATACATATAATTCTGGGTGAGTAACGTGCGATGTATGCGCGGCGTGATCGAGAAAAAATCTCCCGGTTGTAGTACGAGCGCAGGTGAATCATTCTCAACGATGATCGAAGGTGGAGATCAATTCTGAGTAATCTTAACAGAATACTCCGGAGATCGAATGATTCACCGTCGACACCCGCGTCCGGCAAATGACTGACCTGCACAGAGGCGGTTGCGGGCTGCTGACCGGAAGTTCGAACTGATATAAACTTCGGATCGTGCAGTATATGCCACGCGCATATGTTAAACTATACGTTCGTACACATAACGACGAACGTAAATTTAGAAATCTCGTTCCGTACGTACTTTGCTTTACGTCCATATTTGGTATTATTTAAAGTATGTATTTGTTTCAGTTACGTTACACATTGCAGATATATCATGAGTCGCGTAACGCCCATTTTTTCTTTTTGGTTTTTATTTGTTTCCTTTTCACTGGTGATAATATCCACATAGTATGCGAGAGTAGTAGAATTATTGTCGGAAGATAAGTCGTTTGTCCAGGGCTAGCAGCAATTGCAGATGTGTTGAAAAAAAGGAAACCAAAAAAAAAAAACTCGCATGGCATTATCTATGACTCATGGGACCCCAGGAACCCCGTACTAAAGTCTCAAAGTATTAGTCATGGTGGTGCAGTCTAGTTCCACCAATCCCGAGAAATTTTGTCGCTTGTCTACACGTAGAATATATTACTAATGTATTTAAAGGTATCACAAGACGTGACTAAACGTTGAAACGCTCATTTAGAAATTTCAAGAACTTTTTTTTTTCACCACGTATTATTCATGTACATAAAATCTGAAATTTCTTCCAGCAAATTGCCTATTAATTTTTTGTTTTTTTTTCGGACTCCAACGATTCAGAAAATTCTATAGGACGATAGACAATTATCCGGACACTGAAGGATCGTAACTTTTTTTATTTGTCATTTTATTTTTATGAAAATAATTCCATGTACATCAGACGACGATCTCGTTGCAGCAGTAGCTTCTGATTGTGAGAGTTAATAATATAATTCGGTATGCAAAGTGTCCTTCCATTTTTAGACGCGTCGTTGTCGATTTTTTTTTTTTTTTTGGGGGGGACAAAACTGATATAATATGTGTGAGTGTTATGCTTCCATATTTGGAAGGCCAGTTCTTTAGTGTCCTGAGAGACCATATACCTCGCCAGAATTTACTCTCACAATCAGCGAGCCAAGAAAAGGCGCCACACAATCGAAAGTGAAGGCGTTTTAGACGGCGTCGCCCTCGTATTTAACCGACGCGTAAGGTGAAGTCTGTAGACCCTCTGTAATAAAAATTTTCGAAAACAAAAAAGAAGACATTTTATTTTATACCGTGTAAGAACGGTGAATATCGATGATTAAAAATCTGAGATTTTAGTACCTCAATTTTTCGAAGTTCTTTTTCTTTTTCCCGACAATTCATCCAACTCGCGTTCGCCGAAAAATATCAGGCCCTTAGGTGGTCAGTGACGTAACTAAAAATTTTCGCACCCAGCTGAGAGATTTCAATTTTTTCGAAAAAAAAAAAATAGATATTTTTTTCTTTTAACGATCTGGTATATGATGTGAAACATTTTCTATGGCTTCTCTTTGATAGAAACTCGTCTCTACACAAAGTGACCTAATTGCCTCTGAAGAAACGCGTTACACATCGAGGATTCATACCACATAGACTGCACGATCGAATTTCCGATCTTACCCGACAAAAATAACGTGAGAAGGTGAAAAAATTCTCACCTCATTATATTAAAATATACAAACCGATCATCTTTCGTTAGCTGGATGTATAGAGAGTTATATTTTACACGTAATTTGAATTTTATAACAAAATGGCGGCGATATAACGTCAATATTCAAAAGATTTCAAGTTTGCAAAATAACAAAGAATTAACGTGCATTATTATTATACGTATGGATCGTATCAGATGCATTTATTGTACGTAGTTCTATAAAAATTTAGAAAAATTAAATAAGACATAATTTGTTATAGATTCAAGTCAAAATATGGCCCCTAAATATGGAAGATGACACGTCCAACCCTGACATGCATATTCTTATATGGTCACATCCTCACCCGCTTCTATATTTGGGTTCTATTCTTCGTTTGTAGTACAGACATTATGTATATCATCTATGCCTATATCTATCTGTATTATATACCGCGTGATCAAAAAATTAAAAGATAAAATACCTTCTCAAGTCTTCTAATATATAATTATGCATTTTCAAATAACTCCTTCGTATGTATATCCATATAATTGTCACGACAATTGATGTTTTGCGTCAAAGACGTTGTTTTATTTTTTCGTCTAATATATACTGGCAACATTGCCGAATAATATGAAAAAAAGAAAGAAGAAAAAAAACGGTTGAAAATGCAAATATTTTGTGTGCAATGTACATATTTTTAGTGGATTATTATCTGAAATTTTGTTTGAACGTAAAAAAAATAGCGGCCAATGGCGATTCCACATTCGAATCAGAAAAAGGCAGTCTTTTCCTGTGTCGAGGATGTGTAATATCCAGCGGATGTGTGTCCCCACAATATGATAGATAAATATAAATAAACTTTAGGAAGACAAATCCTCCCGTTTTTAATTAATTTGTAACACATCATTATCATAATTTATATATAACATGTATAATAGGCTGGTCATTTTGCACTCGAGAGAGGGAAAAAAATGACTAAAAAAACAAATAAATAAATTGAGATAGAAAAAAAGAAAAAGAAAAAGAAAATACGTTGCGGAGGATATATAATTAGCAAAACTATATGTATAGTGGGCGTTAGTTATTAAATTAATTAGCCGTAGATAGATATATGTATACATATAAGTATAATACATGTGGCGATGGTATTACGATTAGGTGAATTAGAGCGAGACTTATAAGGAATTAAGGTGTGCTCTGCACAGCTACAAAATATATAAAACACACATCGAACGATCAAGTGGTTAATACCAAATATGGAAGTTTCATGGAAATGTTTAACCGCGCGAGCCGCGTCGAACAATATCATATAGGTATATGTAGTTACATATCAGTTACTTATTTTCAAAATAAAAAGCCGCAGACTTCGCCTGCGTTCGATAAACGACACATATACAACGTCTGTATGATCGAATAATAAATTTCATTCCAGGCGCGATGTACAATTCGAAATGCAAAACAAAAAAAACAAAAATTCACCAAAAGAGGATGAGCAATTGCTGCACAGGTGATGGAGGGGAAGAAAGAGAACGAATGTATAAAAAAACAAAAAAAATTTAAGTCCCAATAATAAGAATTTCCCAAGGAGAAATTGTTACGTGCCGAAGAGTCATTGACTCCGTGATGGTTGAATTTTAATTGACTCCCCGCTACTTATAAACCACAACCTGGCTGCAGCGCGAGATCTTTTCGCACCGTGCGAATCAAGGCCAAGTTTGCAGTAATACCGAGTAACGATGTGAGTTTAACTCACTCACACTTGATCGTAGTTCTCTTTAATTATATTGCATCTGAGTTATTTAGAAATTTGGGATTCTTCACGCGCTCCATAACCCGTCAAACGGATAAATGAAAAGGAGTATAATCATCGTAAATTTTGGAAAGTAAAAATCGAACACTTCGAAATTGAATTTTATCAAACTTTTATACAAGAATTTACGATTATGTCAAATAAAAAAAAAAAATCGAAAGCAATAAAAATATCACGTTTTCTTTTCCCCTTTTTTAAAATCACCAGGTATACTCCCATGTTTGAAATTGCTAAAGCAGAAAATTTTGCGATGAAAAAAAAAACATCGCTCAACTTTTTTGAAATCACAGGATAAAGTAGAAATAAATTGCATGTAAAGCTGCTTTTTTTCGTTTTCATGTACGGAGTACAAAGTCGTAGCAATTTGAGCTTATCGACGCGAGTCTCTGAGTCTCATGATAATAAATCGTCGACGCATTCTTTTCGCTGCAAATACTCGATGGTAACAGACTGTACCTTTTCTGAAATATTTATAAAATATATGTATGTACATACAGGTATATATGTAATATGTTGTACGTTATGTACGTGACCAGCGATTCGGTCTACGACGAGTCTGGAATGTTCCTCATGTGCCGATAGAACGAAGAAAGCTGAATTATATTTCCGGACCATCAGGAGCGTATGTATTTAAAGGTGTAGGCCGAAATTCCGTTTTCCTTTTTCTTGTTTTGCTTTTTGTAATTTTACTTGGGTGACGTTACAATTTTCTCATTTGGAATCTACTTTTTGTGACGAGAAAATGAGATTTTTCTTCTCATAAAAATCGAAATAAGCTTTACAAAAGTACAACTATTATCTTCCTTTTTTTTTGGTATCTTGTTCACGACGAGTGAGAGACCAATTCTCACATATATTGATGGACGATACGAAATAAGAAATAGAAAGAAACCTCAGAGAATTTTCAATTTGGTTTTTTTTTATTGATTTTGAAGAATACTTTCTTTACTTCGTTGATTTTTTTTTTCCCGTTGAAAATTGCTTTATACAAAAACCACTGGATTTTATGTATCAATTTTTTTATCCTCGAATACCACGCTGTTGGGGTGAATCACATACGATCGCTATAATTGTGTCTGCAGTCTACACCTAAGTCTACGAAGCTATACATGCCTAACCTCACCCAATCTTATCCAACCAAACCCCGCTTGATGGCTAAAGCAAATAAAATCGATCGAGAGAAGAAAAAAAAAAAGTATTCGGAAGTGTCGAAGTGATCGTTGAAATCCGAAGGGGTTTTCCTTCGTTTCCTGCATAGGTATCCTGTGTCTCCAATGTCTTTCTATGTATTCATATATATATGAGACATTTCATGTCAAATCTGCACTTATGATCGAACTTTTTTTCAGAAATTGATTAATCTTCTTTTACAATTCTACGCAGATTCATTCATGATTGTTTGGAGATCGAGGGCGCTGCTTATACATCATAAAATTTTTTTTTTTAGGTTTTCTTAAATTGTGTAAAATGTCGGGTATTATTTTTCGTATGAAATACCCCATACGGAGTTGCACCGAATTCGAAGGGTTGGTGTACTCTGCAGTATATGGAGTGAGTCATGGTGAGCCACCCCCATGGTTGGGCGTGGTGCAGAAGCTCCTCTACGTCTCGCCCCATCGATCCTTCTCTTTTTCCCCCGATGTCCCTGGTGCACCAGGAGCAGGACTACATTACATAGAATAATACATACACAGATATATTTATGTATTATATACACATAGATATGTACCACATACAAAGCAGACCGAAACTCATATTCAATTCCTTATAGTCCGCATTTCTCCCATTCAATTATTATACAAATATTTATTCGGGATCACAATAAACGTAGAAAATTTATGTAATATGGGTATATGCATATAATATACATTATACATATAGGTATTATGTACATACTTATGTGGTAGAAAAAAAAATAAACCACCATATGCATACGATATATATCATTTCATGGTTTACATTATATCATGTCCAGGAGTTTTAAGCTTCGGAAAATTTATGTCATGTGGTTTAAAAATTGAAATGGAAAGAAAAAAAATAATAATCGCAGAGTATAATATATCTCCGGTCCAAAGAGAAGAATATATAACGGTTAATTTAATATTCTTTCTCATTACCTTAATTAACACGCATCGTCGGTGCAGCAGCAGCAGCATAACAATCAGTATCAGCGGAAATAGTTTTAGGAATTTGCGATCGGAGTTTAATTGCTACACCGATTACACACCTAGTTTATCAGTTGGCTGCGAATCGGAATACTGGACATACGTTCGAAGACACGAGAGCTAAAAAAGAAAAAAACTATGTTAAAAACCGAACCCAGCTTACTTTTTACTCATCCCTTAAATCGTTAATTAATGGAGATAATTGTAAACGCACAGATGCGGGGATAAAAGTTAAAATACGTATAAGTAGTTGAGAATTGATCGAAAAAATTATTTCTAAAAAAAAAAAAATTTCCTAATGAATTAGCTATCGTTTGGTTTATTGAAAGGAATTCCAAAATTTCGTTTCGCTGTCAAGCAAAAAAAATAATATAAATAAAGAAAAGCAAAGTTTTAAAAATATTGCCATCAACTGATGTAACCGAAAATATTCATATATGTATATTACACATCTAATATACTCAAAAATATTGGATATTTAATTTTTTTTACTCGTCTAAGGTCAACAGAACTTTGCGATATTATTTAATCGTATGCTAACGGGTGTATAATTATAACTGTAATAATGTGTATATCATTGATCACGTGTGTTTAGTCTATATATGTAAAATACATGAAAATATATACACATTTTTCAACGATTTTAAATATGTGTTTAAAGAAATTCTAAAAGAATCGTTTAAAAAAAAAAGAAATTTGGAATGTCTTTACCCATGTATACTTATGCAGGAAATTATATCGTGAGAATTTTGAATGATTAATACTCACAATTAGCTATAGAAACGAACACGTGATGACCGACATAACCATATACACATAGGTGTATATAATGTAAATCTTAAATCAACTGTAGTATCATAAATAAATATCTGTTAAATTATAATGATACGAAGAAAAGGGGGAAAAAAAAATTATTTTATACAGCTAATGAAAATACGAATAAAATTTTAATTATGCAACATCCCGACATTAGAATCTCCGATAATGATCTTGTTTGAAAAAAATTTTTTCGTTATCGCATATTAATATATTCGACGACTATAAACAGATTAAATTATTATTAGATAGCCTCACATCAGGTATCCGAGAAGATTGAATGTAAGTCAGCTAAATTATGACTGCAGCAATCATTTTCATGCACAGAATATACGCGCACATATATGCGTGGACGAGGTGAGAAAAAATATACACATATTTTCATAGTCATTGCATCGCGACGAGCTTTTTGTTTTACAGGTCTACGAACATGTACGTACATATACTTCATACATACGTCTCTTTCGATTCTGCACTGCTGATTTTAAAATTCTACACCAACATTATGTACATAAATAAATAGTTAGATTTGATATTTATGTACATGTAGATAAAATTATATGGTATATTCTGTTTTTATGCTGTACAGGCTTCTCGAATCCGTTTCGTATTCCTCATGGATCGTCCAGCACAACTTCCGGTTTCGTACAGATCGAGTATGAAGAAGTTAATCTTTCTTTCTTTTTCCTATTTTCGTTGGGTTTTTTATTTTTCCTTTTTTCTTTTTTGTTTCCGACATTTTTATTCGTGTCATTTTTTGTCGCTTTTGAGAGAAAATAGATGGAGAGAAAATGTATAAGGTAAAAAAATGATACTTGTGTGACGAAGAAAATAAAAGGAAAGGCCGCGAAAGGATGAACCTGCAGCAGACAGAAAACTTCTTTCGAATCAAGCCACGCAGCAGACGATCAAAAAAATAAACAAATGAAATTGAAAAAAAGACTTTAAAAAAAGGAAAAGAATCGACTACGTATCCCAACCGGAGATGGTTTTGTCGTTTCAAGACGGATGAAAATATCCACTGACAACGTCAGCTGACATACCAACTATTCCCCGGTTCAGATGAGTCACGTCATCCAAGATTCTATGGAAACAAACGTAAAATCGATATCACAGTTTATGTATAGGTGTGCTGTATTTGTAAAAGAATCGGCGAGGAACGTTGCACTTTTCAATACGTCTCTATATTACTACACAGCATATAAAACTCCGATCAATTTTGCCAACTCGATCATCCTTACGCTAATTTTATAGATCTTGAATCTAGCTATAATAAACTGACGATAATTCGATCATTTTGATGGACAGACCAATTTAGTTTGCAGATTCGGATTCTTGAGCTCAAAAAAAGGAGGAAAAAATGGCTATACCTCGATCATTTTAATGCTCAGTTAGAATTAAGTTTGCAGATTAGAGAAATTTGTCGAAATATTTTCTACAACGTAGAGATTCGCGTTCTATCGCAAATTTTTTTAATTATCTTCTTACCCAATATATCGCGTGGGTTCACGACCCTTAAATTATATTGCACCGTTTCCGATAATCCCTGCTCGGATTTCACACAAATGCAGAATGCACATTCATGTATACTATACCCTATATACTGTAATTCGGAGAATATGTATGTATACATATATACATGTATATGTAACGATGTGCAAACTGCAAAGCGAACAATGAATGACTCACTTCTCATTTGCAGCTTGCAGCGATTGTTACGGTGAAAAATCTCACGTATGTACAACGTAAGTACTGCATCTATGTATACATATACTGCATTTGTGCAGATCGCAGTATACATACGTCACTTTTAGCAGTAGAATATGTAGGGGGAAAAAATACGAATCCGTATCCCCGTAGGTTGGTATGTAACATAAAATTACACATACATGGAAATGTATAAATACATATGACGCTGATTGAAAGAGATCAGATTAACTGATTGCATAAATTGTTATAAATATAGGAAGAGAAACGGGACGAAGAAATCGCGTGTAGAAAGAAAAGAAGAAAAAATTTCGATCCCTGGGTCGTTCGTTATCAGAAATAATTCTCAAGTACGGAAATCATGTACGTCGAATGAACAAAAGAAGAGGGCGAACTACCTTTCCTGGTTAAAAAAAAGAGCTGAAACCAGAGAGAAAAAAAAAGAAAGAAAAACCCGTTCAAGGAATGGTAACAAGGATTTTTTTCTCGGTAATAACAAAAGGAAGTTTGGTCTCCTCATGAATGGGAGATGCTCGAAATCGATTTCTTGTACATTTCGATGTGCATCTGCAATGGTGTGCGGACACAGTGAAGGTTAGTCGTTGCGGCGATCAATTTTTTTCATCTTTTTGTATCGTGGCATATTGATGTAATTTTTATCTTCTTTTAATGTAATTATTCCTTTTTTGTTTTTTCAAGTCGAGGGAGATCCCAATTTCACGTCGCGAAGGGGGAATGTGTTAACCCCGATCGAGAGGTGTTTTTTTTTTCTTGATTTTTAAACCACTCGGGACTCGACACGTTTGACAATATGTGTGTATCCTGTAAAGTGCAGCAAGGGACTCCAGAAAAGACTTTATACTCGCTAAGGATATAAGGAATTGAGAATCCAGTATTCAAGAGACTCGGTAGAGTCTCGCGCCAAGTACATTCAAACGAACGTGCGGACTACCGAGTATCTTTACTGCTAGGGGATCGAGAAAGCGCTGTACGGCCAACCGTTCTATCAAGTATCTCCGAAATCATAAGCATTTCGGGAAATTTGGATGCACTTTCGCGATATGAATCGCGGACGAGCTCTCATTTAAGCGTAATTTCAATAACGTCAGTGGTCGGAGAGCTGAGGTATGATAATTCTCTGATTCTCTGATCACCGTTAGGCTCGTTTCACGATTAAGCACCACCGTCATCGTCGTACGCTAGCTATATGTCATCTGAAAACAGAACCTTTTCACATAAATGGTATAGAAGGGAAGCCGCGGCTCGCGTAATATTCCTGTCAGAGCTAGCTCCTGTCAAATAGGAAAAAGGTTATAATTCTCGTCCGCCTAGCAGGTGGCGTCACCGTAGCCGGTACACTACGGTATACGTCTGATTTCTTACAGAGTCCGCTACCGCACAGCGACTCCTTTTCATTGGGCCCCAGAAAAATGGCGCTCTCATGGCCACCGTTCGAAAATTTTTCTTACCCCGTCAAACCATAATTAACACTGCAATATTCTCCAACAAAATACAAAAAGTTATGAGATCCCCCCAAAGGCACCTACGGTGCAAAAAACTTCGCCAAGTACATTCAATGTTTGAAAAATTCATTAATAATAAGAAAAAAAGAATCCAAATCAATTATTGTGCCAACTGCCAAGTCATGTAACTTTGCATCGTGTAAAAATATAGAATCGGAAAGTAAATCAATGAGAATCAATTTAAAGAATCATAAAAAAAATAAAATAAAATAAAATAAAATAAATGAAATTTAGAAAAAAAATCCAAAAAACAAATTGGAGGTAGTGGGACTTGGCGGGCTTTTTCGGAAACAAAATCTAGAATTTTTTTATGCCAATATAACATTAGCCCGCCAAGAACAACTACCTCCAATTTGTTTTTTGGATTTTTTTTCTAAATTTCATTTATTTTATTTTATTTTATTTTATTTTTTTTATGATTCTTTAAATTGATTCTCATTGATTTACTTTCCGATTCTATATTTTTACACGATGCAAAGTTACATGACTTGGCAGTTGGCACAATAATTGATTTGGATTCTTTTTTTCTTATTATTAATGAATTTTTCAAACATTGAATGTACTTGGCGAAGTTTTTTGCACCGTAGGTGCCTTTGGGGTTGCAGGTATAACGGGGCGACAGGTGGTGAGCAGGCAAACCAGACGAACGAGGTAAAGCCATAAACGAGAATACGTATACAACGTATAAAAACTTACACAAGTAGCGAACGAACTTCGAAGCAGGTTTTTGAATTGCCTTTATTCGCGCTCGTCGCATCGTCGTTTTCCTCACGGATTCTCATCGTAGATGGATCTCCTGCTATGCAGCTCCTCCCGCTGATGATACTCCTGATGCACGATCCATTCGGTTCTTCTCAAGAGATCAACGCACTCTTCATAATCCTCGTGGACTAAAGCCTGTTTCATACGGAAGAAAAAACCTCCTCTTTCTCTCTCTCTCTCTCTCCTGCAATACCACCAACGTAACTTATAAGTTGCAAATTGTTGTTGCCCCAGTTATATTATATATCTTTACCATTCAACTTCCAATCATTTCTTTTACGTTAATTTTTTTATTTTATTTTTTTTTCTTTTACATTTTTCTGTTTTCGAATTTCGTTTCGACATTTGTTTTTTTTTTTTCGAGAGAGACTATAGTTCAGATTTAAAGTAATAAAATGAGATGTGTCGCGGAGTGATTTTTTCTTTTTTTTTGTTTTATTTGTTTTTTCAATCATGTAACGGAATAAAATCAGAAAGAATTTACATATATATAGGGGACGTTCGGAATATCTTGAATAGCTGTACAAGCCGATAGCAAAAATAGAAATATATATTTTTTTTCTAATTTCAAAATGAAAAAAAAATTAAACCGATATAACTTGATTTTTTGGATGAAAGAAAACCACTAGAAATGCGCTTTGAAAGATAGTTCAACATCCCGTTTTTGATTCGAAAAGGTTTTTTTTTTTTATTTACTTTCAATCAAAAAATCGTTTCCTCAAAAAATATCGATATTACGGAAAACTAAAGTCCTGACAGGCGCCAACGGTGAAATCTTCGGATGGAGCAGAAAAAGTAAAGGAAGAAAAAAACTGGAAATCTATATTACAATATGGGTTACTATTCGCGAAACGTAAGAACGAGTTTCGGTTCCTGGAGCACATCGAATTATTGAGAATTTTTTCTTGCAGGATCTGAAAGAGAAAAAAAATACAAATACAGATGTTGAAATTGAGGAAGTTACTTCCGCTCATTTGATTATCTGACGAATCGTAGATCGATTATAATATCACGTGAAAAACGCGGATTTATATCAGAAGTCGAGAATACAAACCATTCGATGGAATTTCAAGTCCGGGTAAAAAACGATCTGCACAGACCTTGCGGATCTGTGCAGCAGTTACCAAGCGAACGGGGAATCTCATATTATATATATACCGCAATCCTTCATGCCCAATGAAAATTCCTTCGGGATCTTTTACATCTGAATTGCAAATGATTAATCACGCCTGCAGCGTGTGAGATGTATCCGTTCTTTTTTGTTTTTGTCTTCTTCTTCATTTTTTTTCCTCCTCACGAGCGCGACGCGGGCAGGCCCTGAGAAACTTTTATTATATGTTTGTTCAATCGCTTTCGAGCATTCGACGACGTCTGCAGTTGCTACATGTAACAGAAGCTGGTGCAAATGAAGGAGTGGAAGGCGATCGCGCGTAGAAGTCTGAAGTTGACCGTGAAGGCGACGCGCATGACCTCCAAACGAACTTGAACTTGTAATATCTGGAACGCTACAAGTCCCACTTTGGGCTGGCAACTCGCGAGCATTGAGAGTAGCTAGCTATATAAGTTTGCACTATGTGTATACGCCGTTCTATTCTCGATACAACGAAAATATATATTTATTCCGTGTAGAAATTGATTGCGAGAATGAGAGTAGAATTCGATATACCCTAATAGGTGTACGGTGTAATAGAGTTTGTAGGTATTTTAGTTTCGCTGAATTTGGTAATTTTTTTCAAATTATTCCGTTGCTGCACCCACGTTCAAAATTACTGTATATATAGGTGTGCTTCGCACGGGACGATGCGGCTTCCTATCTAATTTATTGAGGTTTTTATATACGTATATTGTACTTGACTTCGATCGCTATTGGACGAAGAGACTGTACACACTGCGAATTCACCTGGTCACGTGATAAGCGTCATCGACTATTTTTCTTCTTTATTTTTTTTCTTCTTTTTATCCAGTTAGTAGAATGTGTACTATTCTAGTATAAGTATATATAATACACCAGGAGCTCTTTCGACAATTCCTAATTCGTACCGGAAACATTAAATAAAACATGGAACTAACGTTCCACAAATAAATTCATATCCGGTTCCGTGAAATCACTAGTTCGATGAACCGTGTTACATTTTACGTTACCTAGGTACTGTAGTCATGTAACTATATAATGATGATTTACTTTATTTGAAAAAGTTTTATCCAGAATCGTTGAATCCGAGGATAGTTGCAGGAAAAAGAAGAATAAAAACAATATCTAAATACATAAAAAAATGAGAGGCGCTATTCCGCAATCGAAATGCTTATCACAGCCGGATGCTTATCGCGGTTTTTCACATACTCCGGGATTCCATCAAGCGTAAATGTGGGTTACGGTTTTTCCCCATAAGTATTACCATTAACTAAGGAAACGGTTTTGTTGCACCGGGATAGCGGTTTTTGCGGTATTCTAGTGTTGTCTGACCATCTCACTTATGTAATACTTGTTCTTAGCGGGATCGGACGAGAGAAAGAAAAAAGAAGAATTTTGACAAAATTTTCAAAGAATCAAGTTACATGGTATCTTCTCGTCGACTCGTCGAACCATTTTTTCTCACCACTTATACCGTTTTGTGGCGCTTATGCCAAAAATTTGATTTTTTTGGGAATAGCTCGATAAACCGGAAGTTCATAGTTCAAGCGGCCATCGACTGACCAGACCTAACGAGTTACCGTATCATTTAGGGTGGACCCCTTTCTAGACTGTGCAACGTCGTGATGACAGTTCATTAAACACTTCCGAATGAATAATTTACAAACGACCTTTGGCACCTCCTCAATTTTACAAATTGGTAAAACCATTGTCACTTTATTCCGCAGCGAGATTTTATGTGTACTCTCGTTTATATTGACGTCTGAGATTCGACTTTCTGACCTGCCACTGCAGAGACGTTCCGGAATAAACCAACAAAGCGAACAACATGAAAGAAGAAGAAGAAAAAGAGAAAAAAAAAAAAAAAAAACAAATGACACGTCTTATCGATCCGCGCTATGCACCAACATGTTATTCTTCTCATCCACTGCATGATGGGAATGTGATTTCTTATTTCCCACCGCATATTACAAAAAAGTTTAAGAAAAAAAAGCTCAAAATCGATCAGTTAAAATGTCTCTTTTGATGTATCGTTCACTTTTCCAAAAATGGCTCAAGTTTTTATCGCATATCTGAATACCCGTATTTTTGCATCGAAACCAGCAGGTCGTCATTTGGGTTGCCGGTAGCCACGCCTGCACACCGGCAACTCACGAAGCCGCCAGTTTCGTCCTGTGGATTTGTATTTTGTTTCTTTTTCGTTTTGTTTATTGGTTTTATAGTCCTCCACGGTTTGTGGTAAACGAGTTCATCTATAGTTTCAGGATATCTTGCAGTAATAAGCACTGCAGGAGATCAAACGTTAGAAAACCCGAGGGACAAGTTTTGATTTGAATTGAAAAAGAAAAATAAAAAAGTACGCCACAAAACATGTACACGTTATTTTGCATGTTATTTCGAAGTAATCTGTGGTACATAAAATACAACGACACGGCGCGGCCGTATTGCTTGCGTATCGATAAAAAAAAGAATGGAAAATTATATGGACACGAATTAAGATTCGAGTTTGTATGGGCTCACATAGATGTTCATATAATATGCTTGTACGGCTATTTATATAAAATAACGGATTTACCTGGTAGATTTCTCGTTATCTTAGCGGTTTTCCGATTATCGTTGGTTCAACATCCATACGTACAGATTGTACTTAGGAATATTCTTTCTCATCAGGAGGAATTGAATGTACAGTTTTCTACGGTGATTATCACATGCCCTAGAACCAGCAATTTTCGACTTTCTGAATTGGACTTTTCATCGATCAAGTTTTTATTATTTTTTTTCATCTCTTTTCAATCAAAATTCAAAAATCTCTTGATTCTGGACTTTTCATCTCTGAATCCTCATTTTTTCAGCACTTCCCGTTTCTCCCACCTCTTTTTTTTAATCCACATACCTATACATGACAACCACATAAGAATATACGTAATACAAGAACTCTGAGTACGTATGGAGACTGTCGTCGAAGGAATAAAAAATTTCTGGGTCAATGTCTGCGTAAAAAGTTTGTGGGGTAAACACGCGTATATATGTATAGATGTACGTATTCACCTATACATACAGGTATGTAAATATATTTAGTATTAGAGTTAACGGTATTAACCGCGTTCATCGCATAGAAGATTATACCTATGGATATACGTACACCTAACTATCTTAATAGTTTTTAAGGTCTTTTAAGCGCAAGTAGCATAATTTTAATGCATATCGTAATTACGTGTACATGCGATGGTATCTTAATTTTTTGACGAGGTTTTTAGAAAATCTAATTAACGGTCATTAGCTTTTAGGAACTATATTATATAGGCATGCTATAGCGTATACCGTTTGTTTTGAACACAAGCAACTGATCTTTTTCCCATTTTTTCCTCCGAAAAGTCTTGGAAACGTCTGAATTTTGATTTTCTTTTTTTTTGGATCAAACTTGTCTGAAAGATAAATTAGAATAAAACGAATAATTTTTAATTCCTACACCTATAACACACCTATTTTGTATAATTTATCTGTCTAATTCGTGCAGATAACTCGATAATTTGAAATTTGAAAAAATTAACGGTTAAAATTAAAATCCAAAATTCCTCATGGAATATTAGGAAACAAACTGATAAATGAAATTAAATACGATAAAGGCCGTTTGGTCCGTGACCGGAAACCTGCTGTAAGAATAGAAATACAAAAAATCTGCATAAATCTCGACACCCCGAAGTTTAGACTCATACGAACATTGTAATGATGTAGGCTCGCCGTTACACCCACATCAAAGGTGTTGGGATGATGAATAAGAAAAAGAAAAGACGAAAAAAAGAACAAGAAAAGGACGAATATTGAATATTGAATACAAAAGGGTCGTCCATAATACATCGAAGTGGTAAAACGTGGAGGTAAAATAAGGCGCCGCGACGCACGCGGGATGCGAAATACACGAGAGTGAAGACGGTATAGTATACATCGCGGCTTTTGTCTTCGGACATCACGTTTCTGATCGCGGTTTATTTTTTACTATTGTTTTATCTTGTTTACATTAGTTTTTTGTTTTTTTTTCGATGTCATTATTACTTATTGTTTTTTCTTTCAGAGTAGTGCTGCAATATTTATGTTGAAATCAAATAAAAAGTCTGCATTCGAATCGACACGAAATTCCTTAAATGCATATATTTTAATAATTCCTAAATTTTCCGATTGTTAATTTTTCTCGGCTCCGTGCAAGTAAAACGATCAACCCTCTTCGATCCAACTCTTCAATTTCTATTTCCTCTTTCCTCAACTTCATACCGCAGCGGGCAACTCTCCTCCTGAAAGTCGCCTGGGTCGTCGAGACGCGTCTGATCCCGACTCTCCTCGGTATCTGTCTTTTTCTTTTTTTCTTTCCATCCTCTTTCGATCTCTCTCTCTCCCTCTCTCATTGTCAGTCTATTCCTTTTACTTCCTTCTTTTTGCATCGCCCCGCAGCCGCGACCACGCCGCGTCGCGTCGCGGTCGGCCCAGCCGCCGTAACGCCTGCTCCTGGCTGCCTGCAGTTCTCGTATCGTATAATCGTATGGCGTACTATAACTATAATATACATATAGGTATATAATATATATATATATATATATACAGGCATATATATAACCTTTCTTCGGCGTTGCAGCAGCGACGCACAAGCATTCGCATTATTATACGGTTCTCATCTTCTTCCCTCTTTCATTCAACTTCCGTCTTTTGTACCGCCAATTTATAAATCGAGCGACCCTTATAATGTCGAGATCTTCTCTCCGACTTCATTCACCCAATTTTTTTATTTCGTTTTTTTTTTTTTTCTTCCCCTCAAAAGTCTCGCGGATCATTCAACCAACTTTTATATCGATTCATGCCCATTTATACACTAACTTAAAATCCTTTCGCGTAGTGCAGGTCCTAAAGTTTTTTTGTTATTTTTTATTTAATCATCTTATCAACAGTTCTAACAATTATTCACCCATTTATACGTATAATAGGTATACGATAATTTTTGAAGCTACCAAAAAATTATCTATACTGCACCTGCCGCTCCTGCGAAGGTTTAATCCCTTTCTCCCCCCCCCCCCCCCCCTCCCTCTCTATTTTCACGTATTTTGATAAAAAATATTCTTACTTTGAATTTTTTTCTCTCCATCTTTATATAGAGTCGCTTCACAGACGAGGGTAAAATTTCGTTTTGACCGCACGGTTTGTATATATTATATGTATGTTGTATAAAGAAGGAAGACGATATTTGAAAAAAATTAAAAAAAAAAAAGCTAAAAGGAAGAGAAAAAAAAAATATATGCCGGTTGTGAATACGTCTATTCAGTAGCACATATTCGAGGGTCTATTTTTTCTCTCTTTCTGTTTTATCTTTCTTCTGCTTTTTTTCCTAGTTTTTTTTTTTTTATTTTTAGTTATTTATCTCGCTCTGCGCGAGTCCCAATCTCGAACTAACGCCAGACCTTACTCATCACCAACTTGTACTATAGTTGTATGTATTGGTTGGTCTCTAAAAAAGCGGCAGGTCTTCCATGTATATCCGTTATAGTAAAAGTTGAAATGTTTGTTGTGAAAGGCCCGTATTCCGGTTCTTTACCTTCATATCGCATTGTTTGATGAATAATTATCTATAATCTTATCTCGAGTCGGATGACTTGCAAACGCGTACATTATAGTTTTCCACGTACTATATTCTTTTACATCCACTCTAAATTTGTCCCGTTTATGTGGAAAATGAAATTCTTGGGACATAGGTATATTCATATTCTATAGGATAGAGGGGGAAAAAATAATATTAGTTAATAATAATATACTTCCAAAGTAAATCATAGGAAATGCGGAGGTTCTTCGAGTTTTAGATACAACATGTATAAAATAGTAGGGGGTTTTAGTGAGATATTTTCTGCCGTCGTGACTGAAACATGATCGAAATTGAGTGCATTGTATATGGTTTGTATTTGAGGATGACTATTTAGGGTATAAAATATATATGAATATAAGTAATCCTTACACCGGACGATTGACCATGTCCCGATTCCTTGACATACTACACCGCATGATGTAGACATGCCGAGGTAGCCACTATGGATCACGTTTGTATCTTTTACTTACCTACCTACCTACCTACCTAACAAACGAACCTACCGGTTGCAGGATACCTGTTCTGGGTCAACTGTATCTATACGATGCAAGGTCAATCCTGAAGAACGACTCTCGAGGTACTTTGGTACGTACCATTACTATAGGTGCTCATCTCTGCATTGTGCAGTAAATTGGTCATTTGTTTTATGCTGAAAATTACATGTAAAATCGTAAATTTTTAATTATGTCAAAGAATTAGGTGATCCAATTCTAGATGTCTGTATTCTCTTCTTCTTTTTTTTTTTACTGAAGTGGCAAAACTGTAGAGATTTTATTTTAGAACTAATTTAAATGCGGTTCTCACTACTCACTACTTCCGGGTTGCTATACAGGCGCTCAGGTTTTTCTCGCCTGCGTCCCGACAAAAAGCAACATCATGTGCTGGTGGGCGCTGCTGATGTTCAAAGTTCTGAAAGAGAAAAAGATCAAGGAATTATATTTTTTCGTCAATTATTATCGGCTTTTCAGATTGTTTTTTGATAAAATAGATTGCAGTAGAAAATCTACTCGATGATGAACAAAGCGTATATGATAATTTTGCTGATTCGTAGATTTGTGACCTCACTTATTACGGATGACGACAGGGTTTCAATAACGTATGAAGAATTCCAATAACTCTATGTATATACGCGAACCGATTAGAGAAAATTAAAAACTTGAAACGCGAGACTCTGAGAAGTCGTCGTCGTGTTGGCAACGTCGAGGTGTCTTGAATCATCGATGATTTCTGACTGGAATTGTCGTAGCGACAGATATGTTGACGTCATTACCGAGCAACATTATAATAACGGGCGACTAAATATAGCGATTATACTCGTATTATCAGCGAGAAGAATTTCATTTTATTATTCTCGTTATATAAAGGTAATCATAATATGTTTAAATATGTGTACTGATATAATCGCACGGAACGCTGGAATTTCGTATTTATAAAAGTTCGTAATTGTTGTAATTTCAAATACTGTTCTGATACCTATTTAAAAATTCAAAAATAAAAAACTTGCAAAATATTCGTTGCGTGACGGTGTGCGTAGTTACGATATAAAAATCACTTATGCGACTAAAGTTTATGGAAAAATGATGATTCAACTCGCCGCCGCTGACACCAGGAGTCAATGGCCACTCGTTCCATATATAGGTATGAATATTCGTGCGTGAAAAGAAAGAAAAAAAAATTAATGAGAGACGGCGAAGGAGGAACAAAAAAATTAGGATTATAGGGCAGAATTTTGAATCCCTGTACAAATTATGTATCAGATTTGGGAATCGCAGCCAAATCTGCATAGTATTTGATTATTTATCTGAGCAGTGTAACAAAACTAGAACCAAATACGGTAAAACGACATGATATAACTGTCCTCAAAACCCATTGGCCTGCACCGCGCCTCAACCTTGTCTCCCAAATAAGGCCCTGTCAAGGCCCCCCAAGAGCGACTCGTACTACCTATGTGTACGATATATATATATGGTGTATACTTATATTTATGTACTGCACATCGTACAGGGAGTTGCGCCTATAAGCTTCTTGCATAATAATTAATCGATTATAAATTTAATCGCGAATAATGCATTGAATTCATCAGC
The DNA here is from genome assembly GCA_963932425.1 of Athalia cordata. Taxonomy (NCBI): domain Eukaryota; kingdom Metazoa; phylum Arthropoda; class Insecta; order Hymenoptera; family Athaliidae; genus Athalia; species Athalia cordata. The sequence goes on along the minus strand of OZ010626.1, from coordinate 26,539,479 downwards.
TTCGTATGGCGAATGTTATTATGAGTAATCGAAGATCGATTATTATTACAATAACGAAAGTGAAAGTGATTTCTCGTTTTCACCTGCCGTGCATCGCGTTATAATAATAATATATCCTTATATCAAAGTGCATTATAAGTTCAATGACAAAAATCAAATTCCACCATCATTTTTACACACTTATAGGTAGAAATGATTTTTTCAATAATACAAATCAGATTGATAAACAACGAACGATCCGATCTGCAGGTTCACCATATACGACTCGTTTGCGTAATCGTATTACACTTGTTATTGTTCAATCTTATTTTATAATCTGATTAAGTGCGGTGTAATTATAATACGCAGTGTCCATATAAATATATTATTTTTTTTTCAATCGCACGCAGGTAATCAAGTCGGGAAGATGATCAGTTTTATTATTTTTCAATTTCCTTTTACTCCAAAACTGCCCACATTATACCATTTCAAAACGAGACACCCTGTATACAATAACGCGTCGCGATGTATGTATAATAATAGATGTACCGAAAGTCTGGTAAGTAAGTAAAATTCCTCTGATAAAAATGACGTGTCATCATAATACGAACAGTGATTTCATGTGGTAGAAATTTTTTTTTCAAGTCCGTCTACGATTTCTATATACAATTTATTATACTACTATACAACCATACGGGCAGATACAAAAATCCACCGCCCGTCTGTCTCACACAACTAAAACTTTCGTCATATAGTATACACGTGTACCTACGTACATCTGAATTAAGTTGGTAGTTGTGGAAATGGTACAGTCGCGACGTCGGGTTTCTGCAGAGCATGCGATGGTTGAAATCAATACCGGGTAGTAGGTTCACAGATTCAGTGGCAGTAAGTTCAACGAACACTTCTTATGTATTAAATGCTATGTAAAAGAAGAATGTAGAATACATATACATGGGAGAGTCGGGAACTGAAATTATATTTCAGCCTTCGGAAATCAGAAGAGGAAAGAAAAAATGAAGAATAATTGTATGAAGAAAGTCACCGACCGCAATTACAGGAGTTGAAGAATCGTGCATATTTTCCGAGTTTTCTCTGAACGGAATCTTATTATATTATAATTGCTGTAAAACATTTATTTCACGTAAATTTTATATATCTAGACGGCGGTGGCTGGATCAAATTTCCGAAAGATTTCGCAAATTGTTCATGATTTACATTACACATTACAGTCATCGAATAATTCAGGGGATTGGCTTCATTTTTCTTTTTGCTTTCGTATTATTATTGCGGTTTATCTTACTCGATCACGCTTCTAATTACTCATTTGGTGTGTGATTAATTTATCAATACACATATTTTTTTTTGTTTCGATTTAAACTGAAATACCGATGAAATTTCGAAGTTTTAAATATAAACAGGTATGCGATGTACGTTCGTAGATTATAATATGACATGAGTCACAAGTTGGTATAGGGACTCATGAATTCAAAGAAAGATCACGATCCTCCATTGTTTTTCCTTTTCTTTATAATTGTTCGAAATCAATCGGTCGCTAATTGAATTAATATTATAATTAATTAAAAAAGTATAGAATCGGATCATCGTAAAGGTGAAATCGAGGCGTAATAAATCATATCATTATCTTAATTAAACGAGCTAATACAAATCCGTTTAAATATAAAATAATTAATCGTATAACGATCGATCGCTTGGAAATTATTATACCTTTATATGAAGCGCCAACATAATTCTCAGTTTGAAATTAGAGTGATTTAGAACGGTATAGCTACGATCGAGTTAACTAAGTATACATATGAGTATAATACTTCGGCATGAATGAGTGCGAAGTTAATGAACTTTTAGCCTAGTTTTAACATTCAAAGAGAAATTGTTCGTATAATTGTACTCATAGTTTTCATTACGGAGGAGGAACAAAAAAAAAGTACCACGGGCCATATTCTTTCGAACATATATAAATCAATATCAGAAATTTCAATTTGTGCAACTTTTGAAGTAAGAAAAAGAAAATCGAAGCTTAGAATCCCGTAAAGTTGACTCGGAATGCCCCATTTATGTATGCCATGTATCGTAGAAATGCGAAAATAAAAAATGAAATGCAAAAAACGTGAATCCACGTTGACGTTTTCCTGGCCACGTGGTCGGCGACCGTCTGTCACCGGTACGCTACGTGGATACGCATCGCAATCGCAGTGCACCGCATGCGTATCGATTTAGGAAGACTTTCCCGAGGGCTGCAGGCTGGCTGGCTGGCTGGCGGCTGGCTGGATGGCTTGGCAGAACCCAGCGCACACGTTTACTACCCTGGGTCTTTGCAATTCGCATTCACACCAATAGGACCTACACTAAAAATACACAACACTACTTTCATACCGATATACTAGTGTGTATACATATATGTGTATGTAGCAGCCACATAAACACACACAAAGTTGTGTTGGGGAGCAGACAGGAACGCCCGTGTGACTGCAACAGCAACAGCAGCAGCAGCAGCAGCAGCAAGAGTAGAAGAAAGGGCCACTATTAATCGACCCTACGAGACGTCACGTTCCGTAGTATCCCATTGCAGCAGTGCCCTATGGACGTCGTCCGCGCCCTTGAATCTATTTTTAGAAACTCCCGCTGCACCACCTCGAATCAGAAGAGTAGGTGGCTATAGGTAGCTTATGACCGCGACCATACTTTTGTCCAGGATTCTACGTTTGTGGATGCAAATTATTGACCGGGTTGAAAAATCTTGCCCTGAAAACGAAATGAAAAGATTCTTCATTCATGTGCATACATATATGTTCACTTTATATGCATATTTTTATGGTATATCAATATAAATCTCCCAAAAAGTAGTAAGAATAACATGATGACGTGTGAGCGTTACTTGTATTTGTTTGAATCCCGAAAGGACTGCGTGGAAGCCGAGACCTGTAAATTAGTTTGATTACAAATTAGAAAAAGAAATATAGGTATTTTGCATCGATTCGATCTGATCTGATGGCCTTCCTTTTAACGACAGTCAAGTCAGCGATAATAATGAGAAGTTAGAATTTAAAGTTATCGAAAGATAAAATAATATTATTATCGCTGTTATAATTCTCAAAGATTACATGTATACTGATATCTGCAGAGGAGATATCAATCTTTGTAATGAATGAGAATTTTTCATATTGATATAGGTGACTTAATAAAAATAATATTACAACGACATTAAAATAATTTCGTGTACGACCTATACGTCGAAGAATTGAGACAAATTTTTCTTCTTTCATTAGCAAGTTAATAAAACATATTATGTGCAGTTGGGAATTATAATCTGAAGAGAAAGATAAAGTCGGTGATGCGGTGGCGTACCACTTTATCCGGTTAGTATAACGCCCCGTTAATATAGTACATATGTCGTCTTCTTCGTATTTTTTCCGCCGTTGTTGCTGCTGCTTTGAAACATTCAAGTAAAAGATAGATAAAGAGAAAGAAGACAATTTTCGAAAATAAATGCCACATTCGTCTGACAATTTTTTATACAAAACGTATACGGAGTGGGCATTGCAGATATAAGTACATAAAAATTTGAAGATATTTTTCATCGTCTTCAACAATTGCTTTTTAGAATTTTATGACATACCATCGTTAACTTTGACGTTATAAATAAATGAATGTACGAGAAACCTGATCGCAGAGAAAAATGTTACAAAACATCTCGTAATTTGAGGAATTGAGTTGGGCTCACTCTTGGAATCGTTAAAAATTTTAGTACAAAAGAAAATTAAAAAAAATAAAAAAATCAATAAATAAATACTAGTAAATAAATATAATGAAATGGTTCACTGACGTAGTTAACGACTAACCCAATAAACTGTGTACTAGACAACCGAAGTTTACAGGTGCTCGTTGAGCAACAAAACTGACACGATGCCTTTTTTGTTGATTCTTTTTAAATAAAAATAAACCTAACGTAGAAAAAAAAATTGATCAAAAAAAAAATAGGAGAGGAAAAATAGACGAATTGTGTGTACCAGTTTATAAAGAAATGCAGGGGCTTATTTGCCGAGCGGAAGAAGCGAATAACATATTATTGTAATGTAAATTAGTTTGTATCATCGTGTACTTTTGGGGTAGGGGGAAGGGCGATTGAGTTTGGAGCGATAAATTGATTCCTGAATATAAAAAAAAAAGCTAAAAAAATCCCAAAATATAAAGAAAGAAATATCTTTGAACAAAGTAACATTGAATATCGAGCACGTTACGTCAGAGAGCCAGGTTACAAGGTCGTAGGCAATCCTGATACGTGTCCAAGGCATGGTAACTTACACATACTAAAGAAGATTTCGTCAACCGTTAGTCAAGCCGCAGGCATGAGCTATAGGTACTAGTTGATATGGTATATGCTAGGCTATGGTTCGAGTATCGTACACTTTAAACCGACATTTGGAGAACCTAGCCGTCAGTCGGCGAGCCGACCAATGAGGAGCCTCTATTCGTTTTATGCCCATATATGGCAAGAGCTGTTGATCACGATGGTGGGGGAACATGGTACAGTTCATTTTACCAAGGCGAGGGTTGTCGGGCATACTTTGAACTGGTACAAAAACAATAAAATGAGAGTTTTGTTTGCTAAAAAATGAATAAAGAATCGTTAAAAACGATTATATAATGCATGAGGTCAAATGACGTTTGTTAATATTTATGAAAATATAGTTAATATTATCGAAATATTTATCACGGTGGGTAATATAAGCTGCCACACCTTTGGACGAGTCTAATTTATCGAGGCACGATTTTACTCAGTGGTCGGCGTCCCTCACTCGCGGCATATTTCCAGTGTTGATCGCACGTGTGACGTTTTCCCTGTCTTCAAGGTGAGTTTTATTAAACGTACGATGAAACTTATCAAAAAACACGATATATTCACGGAAATATTAATATCCCGATCGATTTCGCTGAGACCGGCTTATTTTGATTTGAACTGTCATAATTATCGGTTAAATTATAAAGCCGCGTACGGTAAACGCCGGCTTCCTCGGACGCCGCCATGTTGGCAGGGCGTTGCTCCCTGGGCACTTTGAGAGATTTTCAAACGCGTTTATAATTCAAATATTACGTCGCTATTCCACCAAACTATGTTCAAACGTCATCTAACAGGTTGGCTCTAGATCCTCGGTGGTTTCACAAACTTACAGATGCCCCAAATATAACGTATCGGCTATTTTTAAACCCACCACGTTCTCTCGCTCGCCGGTTTTCTCTCTTAACGTGACGTTGCAAGCCCTAACCTACCGCCAGCAACCACTTGCCAGACAATTTATTTTAAGATTCGAACAGAAATAGAAAATTCAAAGTTTACTTTCTGAGTTTAAATTTATCAATGAATCTAATTCAGAGTAAATTTTCTCACCGCCCACTGCGCCGAGGTAATTCAAGCATGCGGGTTCATACGATGACATGTCTTCTAACCTATAGAAATACGATCTTTTCTGACGTTCCATGATCTTATTCTTTCTATTTTTTCCCCCTTTTTTTGTAATGTTCTCTAGAATATTTTCCGCGTTACGCGTGTAATGTTATCTCACATATTTCCACGACTGAATTGTGTCGAATAATTTTGCAGAAAATAACGAAATATAATTCACTGCTGCGCCAATGTCTCGTCAGGTATTTAAAAAACAAAAAAAAATTCATTACTTAACCTGGTATAGTCATTTTGGAAACGTTATCTCTAGTTGTAACCTCGAAATTAGAGATACGTTATCTCGTTTTAATAATTCCTTAAATATTAACCTCGCGAACTACTTTACTTTGCGGTGGTAACAACTAGTAAAAAATAAAAGCAAAACTGTATTTCTAGGTTGGAACCCTCTCTTTTGCATGTCATATACGTATGATTGAATAGTAAGAATATTTTTCACGTATGCTAACCTCGATAACACAATCGAGTAATAAACCCGGCTCTTCTAAAAATTAGAAAATTCCGTAACCGAACTTGCGCGATTTTAGCAAATATTTTGCACGTAACCGTCTTAATCAAAAGTCGGAGAAAACTGAGAACCCGCAGGTAAAACAAGCTCGAAATATTGAAAAATGTGTGAGATCGAGTTTACATTTTTCAGTTGTTCTTCGTACACGTGTCGTTTATAGTCTGACAGCGGTTACGGTGTTTTGACAGGTATCTTCTATTATCACCCACCCACGTAAAATTTGTACCCACCACCGTAGCGGCTACTAAACGCATTCCAAAAATTTCTGATCAAGAGAGAGAGAGAGATATCAGAGAAGCCGGAAGTTATTTTATACTCAATAAGTAGAATAGAGTGAGTATAGTAATATCGATGTATAGGATCATTTAAAAAACCTGACTATTCATTGACATTGGGAATTCGCGGAAAACTCGAACGGCAGGGGCGCGCCGTCTGGGGGGCGTCAAAGGGCGAAGAGGGAAGGGATTCGGTAAGCGGAATCTTCGGATTCGGAAGATGCGCCTCGCGAACGAAACTCTGAGGGGGGGATTGAGGAAAGCGGGGAAGAGCCCCTCCGTGGCAGAGTACTACCATATATGGTAAAGAAAGCCGGGATTGGACGAGGGTGCCATGTCCTTATTGGCGGGGTATTACTTGGTGGGGGTTCTATCCACGGTCTTGTTCATATAATACACTGCGATTCGCCTACCGGCTACATTCTGTGTTTGGTGCTAGATTGGTCTACAGTGCGGCAGTCTGTAGTGAGCCGACACCCTCCTAACTTGTACATATTTTTTACTCGAAAGCGTAAGTTCAAGAAATAAAGAAAAAATAAAAAGTGCGAATATTACACTATGTTATAGTTTGGGAGTTGAGAGTAAATTGACACGATCATTATATTGGTAGTTTTATCGTACGTTTACGATGGAATTTATGTTAAATTATTTTTTTTTCTCATATGGGATAACAGTGTGTGGGAAGTTTTAGTTGAAAAAAATATGTATTTCAATTTACCTCTGCGATTCCAATTATAAAGTGGGTGTGTTTCGAAGAGACGTGGCCATATTTGGTGTGTTCTGTGACAGACTTCGGTCCACCTACGAATTATTTTACGATTTTTGATTCCTTTTGTTCAAATTGTGCAGGATTAACCGTTGAATTTTATAACCGGCGTTCTTTGGAACTTTTTTTTTAATCATTAATAACCTCCGTGTGCAAATCCGACTCTTCTCGTCAATTATTCATTTTCAGTGTGTTAATACCGGATGAAATTTTATCTATTCGTCCTCCCGTTGTTTGGATTATACCGGTGCCCGTTGGTTTTTGATCAGATTCAATTATCTCTACCCTTCTATAAAATGTCCGTTAGACACGCCGGGAATTAAGGACAAATCTTTTCACTCGGTGGTGAATGCTATGATGAACGAAATTATTTTTTATCGCACGGGAATGACACAGGAAAGTGTGTATTTTCAAGATATTTTGTTGAAAAAACAAATTTACCGGCTTATCGATCGGACTCGCCGGGTTGGGCGGGGCAGGATGCCGTTACGGCGTTTCTGGATTCAAAGTATTCGTAGAAGGCGTACGGGAGCAGAAGCGCCTCTTTTATAATTTATGAAGATTTTCCAATCAGTTATCTACGTTTACGAATTACACGGAATAGTTATAGTAGGTTAAATACAATTTTTCTGCCGTTACAAAGTCGGTTGCTGAGCGGCATGGACATTCGAACTGGCGGCCATTTTGTAAATCCTGTGTCATGTGTCCACTCCCGTGTTCAATTTCAAATATTTCTGAGAACAGCCTACAGGCCGTAATACGTTATAATTATTGATAATCGAGTGATTTGTGAATTATAAATTTGAAACTTTTTCACAAAAATCAGCAAAGTTTCTGTGCCAGTTCCCGCGAATGATCTGAATGTATGCTTTGTAGAGAATTCTGACTGACCTAACGACTAATTAAATAGTTTGAAAAGTTTGAAAAATCTTTGGCAGTATGCTATATCTTGGATATATTTTTGTTACAGCTAACCCCACAACAGACTAAACATGTGTGACGAGGAAGTTGCTGCACTCGTAGTTGACAATGGATCCGGTATGTGCAAGGCCGGTTTCGCTGGTGATGACGCACCCCGTGCCGTCTTCCCATCCATTGTCGGACGCCCCCGTCATCAGGGTGTGATGGTCGGTATGGGACAGAAGGACAGCTACGTCGGTGATGAAGCCCAGTCCAAGAGAGGTATCCTTACCTTGAAATACCCCATCGAGCATGGTATTGTCACAAACTGGGACGATATGGAGAAGATCTGGCATCACACCTTCTACAATGAACTTCGTGTTGCCCCTGAGGAGCACCCAGTTCTGCTTACCGAGGCTCCATTGAACCCAAAGGCCAACAGGGAGAAGATGACTCAAATCATGTTTGAGACCTTCAACACACCCGCCATGTACGTCGCTATCCAGGCTGTGCTCTCTCTGTACGCTTCTGGTCGTACGACTGGTATCGTATTGGACTCTGGAGATGGTGTTTCTCACACCGTACCCATCTACGAAGGATACGCTCTCCCTCACGCTATCCTTCGTCTCGACTTGGCTGGTCGTGACTTGACCGACTACCTCATGAAGATCCTCACAGAGAGAGGATACTCTTTCACCACCACTGCTGAACGTGAAATCGTTCGTGACATTAAGGAAAAACTCTGCTATGTCGCCCTGGACTTTGAGCAGGAAATGGCCACCGCTGCTTCATCTTCTTCTCTTGAGAAGAGCTACGAACTTCCCGACGGTCAGGTGATCACCATTGGAAACGAGAGATTCCGTTGCCCCGAGGCTCTCTTCCAGCCTTCATTCTTGGGAATGGAAGCTAGTGGCATCCACGAAACCACTTACAATTCCATCATGAAGTGCGATGTCGATATCCGTAAGGACTTGTACGCCAACACCGTACTTTCCGGAGGTACCACCATGTACCCTGGAATCGCCGACAGGATGCAGAAAGAAATTACTGCTCTTGCACCTTCCACCATGAAAATCAAGATCATCGCACCACCAGAGAGGAAATACTCCGTATGGATCGGTGGTTCCATTCTTGCATCGCTCTCCACCTTCCAACAGATGTGGATTTCCAAACAGGAGTACGACGAGTCCGGCCCATCCATCGTCCACAGGAAGTGCTTCTAAGCGCCGTCTTGATAGTCATATACCACATCTTCGCTATCACCACACTAAAACACCTTCCATGAGTCTCTTTCCATGTGCTGGGTAATACCGATTGATTGATCTATGGCATTGCGTTTAATCCGATACAAGATTTTTTCTTTATATTGGATTAAGTGTATATTGAATGAAAAGACATCTTCAGAGGCTCCTAAAGATCCTTGCTCTACTCATTTTTCATCGTTTAACTAGACACCATTATATCTTAAAAATGCCCCCTTAGCCCCCCCATTCCACAACCCCTTCCCAACTCCCAGTTGTATTATATATCGAAAATAACATACCAGCCTACGGTAGTGTGTACCTAACATTCACATATTATATTTTTCATTGCGATATTTTTCTTCGCGACAAATTTAAGACCTTTTATTTTTTTTCTCCGCATTTATATATTTGAATTTTCTTCTATTTCCAACACTTCTTTCGAGTAAGAGTATGATATTAAGAATTATTGTCTGAATAATTCGTAGCGGTATAAACGTAACAAGTTTATAATAGAATTATTTATCTATTAGAGAGTTGCCGCGTTTTTGTTCCTACGAAATAACGGTACATACGAGTATACCACATAATTATTATTGCTCTGCTCTTGTATTTAATGATATTTGTCTGACTTAGAGGGCGCATCATTCCGGGCGGGCAGGCCTCTATCTTATTTTTTAATTATCACTGTTATTAATTATTAATTAAAGAAAGAAAAGACTCTTGTAAGGGGAGACCGCCAGCCCAAAAATAAAGAAAAGATAAAACATAATAATAAACAACAATCCCACACGCTCGCTCAAAACATTAAACCTTGCAAGCTTAATACATTGTGTTGATTCGACAATTTGTAAGATATTGATATAAAAATGCAAAAAAAAAATACTTTTCGTAATATTTAATATTATAATAAAAAGGAGAATAGAAACGAATGAAAGGCGTTAACAATTTTGTAATACTGTAGAACGCAAATTTTTTCAGAGAAAATTTTCCATCATTGTACGAACATCATTTTAATGTTCTTTCTTACAAAACATAAACAAAACAAAAAATGAAAAAAAAACTACAAAAAAAAATGAAAAAAAACAATGAAAACTTAAAGACGGTTTCTTGCCTTAGTGGGCGGGATTCTGCCAAAGTGATTATTAAACACTAGCCAAAGTATTATAATTTATTCCCATTATATTGTGCAAGACCACTCACGTACACAACTTAAGAAGAAGACTACTTTAGACTTATGGGATTATAAAATAAAAATCTTGAAAAACATTAAAAAAAAGAAAAAAAAAAAACGAACGTACTTTATTGAAAATGGTATACCTTTCCTCTCCTATAATTTAATTAGGTTAACGTCGATGATATTGTCAAGTCTTTATCTTACGAATTGTTGAAATCGCGGCTAATAACTGTATGCATGAAATACAACTGAATCATCATCATTTATACTCCGTTGTTCGTACTTGTCCAGCCTCTGGTCCCAGAGAAGCTGTAGCTTTGTACCGTTTAGAATAATTTTTGCATCTTATTGTTACAATAAAACTACACTATCATTCTAATAAGCATTAGGGTTTCATTTCCACACCATTAAAAGTTATTTTCAATGAATTGAAAATAATTTCCATGACATGCTGAGAGGATATTTGATATTTTTTCAGAAAATGTTAGCTCCAAATAATTCTATTAGTTTCTGAAAAAGATGTATGACCGTTGAAAGGAGATCTATGATGTCGGAATAGTTGTAATCGGATTATCTTTACCAACGAATTCAGAGCTAAATTTCGTGATTGCTTTGCATTAAACCCGCGAAAAATTTTGAACTCGTAGCTCGTGAACCTTGATTTTTCTGTCGACACTACAGTCTCTGCGTTGACTGAAGATTGGGAAGACAGCATGGTAATGTTTTTGATAGCGAGGGCTTAAAAGATCAGAAATATTATTAAGTGACAAGAAATTTTAATTCTTACCAATTGCAGATCGTAAATTATTTATTCAAGCATTATACGAACATCTGATATTTTTATAAGCTTCCGTTGCATGTTCTTGTGAAGAAATTGAATAAAAATATAATTGCTAGTTCCCACGACCAGTTGACACGTCTAGTGAGAGGGCGTAAGCTTACGAGACGTAGCTAGACGTAGCATGTCGAGTGACAGCATTGGACAGCAGCTGTTGGATCTTTTGTTTTTATACTGTACAAAGTGCAAACCCAAATGACGCGGTCATTGAATTGCAGTATTATAATCAAATGTTAATTGTTTAATGCGAATTTAAATATGCCCGAAGTGAACACCACCGACCAATATTCAACATGGGTAAGTTGAATGTGGTATTTACATGATACAGTGACATATCACTGCGTTGTCAATAATCGCATAACCTATTTTTAATCATCTACTATTGCAGCAAATTTTTATTGAATATGTGCTGCTTTTGTCATGATACTATCATTCATCTCTTGTGTACCTCAATGTTAATGCTATTCGTAAAACACTGGAATTATATCTATTATACAAGTGAGTGTGCTCTCCAGCTGGTTCATGAGATTTTCAAGTTTAGTTTACCGTTAAATTTAATGTTTCCTTCCTATGACCAACAACGATCGACATTAATCATCCAGACATATTATACTATATTACACATTTATGCTGATCCTTTAGTGGTTCTTTTTCCTCAGGTGGGACTAATATATATTTTCAATCTCATCGTCGGCACTGGTGCTTTGACTCTTCCTGCAGTATTTAGTCGAGCAGGATGGGTACTGGGTCTGATACTTATATTGACATTGGCTTTCATAAGGTATCATTGAATTAATAAAGATCAATATATAATCATATCTGGTTGAACGTCATGAAATATTCATTCAACACATTTTCCAAGAGAAAAACTAATTTATTGTCTTCAAAAATTTTTAAATTAGTGACAAGTAGTTTCTTTTTCACAGTTTCATCACTGTTACTTTTGTCATCGAGGCAATGGCATCAGCGAATGCAGTTCTGTCATGGAGGCGAATTCAGCAACGCAGACGTGTAAGTTATATTCGAAATTTATACTACAATATAGATCTCAAAGTCCAAGTTAGTATTTGAGAATACTTTCAAAATGTTTTAGAAGATTTTGAGTTGCCTGTCCCATACCATGAACTAACGGACTTTATTCTGCATTCCATTTGCATAATATCTTGATATTTCAGACCCTGTTGTCAACTGGAGAATCAGCTCCATCGAACTCAGATTCTGAAGATACCCCATTGGTTCCGACAACACCTGGCAGTCCTGAGCGACACAGTGTGGCCCACCGCTATTATGATATACAGGAAAAAATAGAGATGGGCGAAATGGCAGCTATATTCTTCAGTAAAACAGGTCTCACAATGTTTTATCTGTGTTTTGCCATATATCTATATGGTGATTTGAGCATCTACGGAGCAGCGGTGGCCAAATCCCTTGCCGATGTTGCCTGCACGTATCAGCCTGCTAATCTAACTTGCAACGATACCATACCAGACACAGAAGCCTGCTGGGAAGGCTCTGAAACCAATAGGCTAAATGCTTATAGAATATTTCTAGTAAGTCTTTTTCCAAGATTCGGAATGAAACTCACATATATGTACACTGCAAATTGAAAATTGATGCTCACTATGATCCTTCTAATTTCCAGACAATATTTGTAGCAGTACTTGGTCCATTTGTCTTTTTCAACGTACAGAAAACGAAGTACCTGCAGCTTTTGACATCCGTAATGCGCTGGCTTGCATTTACGATTATGATTGTCTATGCTGCAAGAAAACTTATAGTCGATGGACCGCAAGGTGATACCTCGGCAGTCAAAATTGCTGGTAAGTCCTAGACATCCTTTTCACTTGCCTATTTGATACTATTTTGTTAAGGCGAAATATTCTTGGCCTCTGCATTGATTCTACTCCATTTTCAGACTTATACATTTTTTTTCTGGAAATTACAGGAGTTCCTGCCCTTTTTGGTGCGTGTGTCTACTCGTTCATGTGTCATCACTCGTTACCATCACTGGTATCTCCGATTGCCAACAAATCGACACTGAATCGTTCGTTATCTTTAGATTACATATTAATTGCGGTGTTTTACTTGCTTTTGGCGTTGACAGGGTCGTTCGCTTTCAAACATTTGGACGATTTGTACACCCTTGATTTTGGACCAAGGGGCTCCGGCGACTGTTCGAAAAGCGATAACATTTTCATGATAGTGCTTGAATATTTCCTTGCCTTGTTTCCAGTTTTTACTCTCAGTACGAGTTTTCCAATAATAGCTATAACTCTGAGAAATAATCTACAATCATTATTTTTAAACGATAAAACTAATTATAATTTTTGTCTCCGCAAATTGATCTTCCCAGTTATGGCGGTATTACCACCATTCTTGATCGCGTTGGCTACAAAAGATTTATCAATATTGGTTGGAGTTACGGGCTCTTACGCAGGTACAGGAATTCAGTATTTAATTCCCACCTTTTTAGTTTACTCAGCAAGGCTCAAGACGCACGGAACTATTGGTCCTGGTGTGTCCAACAACTTTGCAAGTCCATTTAAATCAACGTATTGGCTAGTATTTGTAACAATCTGGTCGATAACCTGTATGGCTTTGGTCTCGATAAATTTGATCGAGAAATCTGTTATCGGAGCTACTTTCATCTAGTTTATAGAAAAAATTCTTCATAGCTTTACGAGATAAATTTATATTTGTGTGATATATTTTTAATAGTCTGATTCTATGTAGCTCACAATCGATTACCGATTGAATGTAAAGAGAATACTCGTAAGAAAAAATTTAAATTTTTCCGAACCGGTGGAAATCGTATTTTTAGTATCAAAAACAGTGGAGTATCCAAATAATTATTTTTCGGATGATTTATTTTTTGAAATTTTGCTTTTTCATAATTGCATAGATTTATACTTGTACCTCGCAGGATCATGGTCTCTGCTGTACCTGATACTACATATTGCAGTTCAAAGTTCTATGGTAATTTTTTAACGTTGGGCTTTCAGATTCCTTCTTCTTATTTTTGGGAGGACGTCAGAGATAGGCAATAGCAGAATATCTGGAATTAGTAAGTAGATTTGAAATGTTTAGGTAGAAATAGGGCTCTTATGATTCAAATTGAATGTATTTTGAGCGCGGTAGCTTTCATTCAACAAAGTACTGGAATTAGACTGAACTTAGATTGCGTCTCTACCGGTATATTTTTTTAGTCGATGATAAAACCAAAGAAAAGGACACAGACAGAACGTTGATTTAGTACTGATGATAGGCCGAGGTACTCAGTATGTTTACGTTTTCTGTGAACTACATCCTGCCCATATTCCCTGTATTGAGTCTTACATATTAAGAAAGGCTTAAAATTTCAAGATCTGAGTTTATAATTTTCAGTTCTAGCGATAATAATGACAATGATAATAATAATGTTAATGACAATGATAATAATTACAGTTACTTATACCAATGTAGGAGATGCATTAGCAATTGCTCATCTCTTTCAATTAGATTTTAGCTTTATTCGCATCAAGAGGGAAAAAATTCCTCCCCATTCACGAATGATTTCAAGATTGTTTATTTACAGAGTAAAATGATGTGTGCGGAAATATCCACATATCCCCGAGACAATAGTAAATGAGTATCAGACAATAGTATATGTGATTTATGGCAATAACATACTTATAAATCAACTGAAAATTTTTTTACAGATAACAACAGATATTGCTAATTAAACTTCTGGTAAGCGCATATTTTTTCATTGGACAATATTTATCAAGCGTCGTTCACGAGTATAGCAATATTATTTTCCTTAACTAACATTGTTCACAATACTATGCGATGACAGTACGGGTAATTAATATGTACAGACAAATAATTAAAAAGATAAATTTTTTTTTTGCTCGTTCGGCACAGTAAGCATTCTAGGTTTATGATCTTGCATTTATCATTTTTCTAAACTTAATTTAGGAGATAGGATATTTTTTACAAGTCTGTTGTGAACGGTTATTGTAAAATTAATAATCGTTCATCCATTTTCTACACGCACATAATTTTTTCTGGCGTAATTTAACCGAGGCCACCAAAGTGATGATTGAATAGTATTTTTCCCAAGGTGATTTGTAAAATTGTAAAAAAGAAGTCGTTTGATTTTTATAATATACTATAATATAATACTGAACGCATGATTGTAACTTTGTTATTTGTTACATCCGTTATAGATTCTATAGCGACAATATGTGAATTTATAGAAATAATATGTGTCTTATTAATGTATTTGGATGTTGAATTACTCTCTAAGATGATCAATCCTCAATTGGTTAATGATGAGGCGTATGCAACATCGTTTGTCAGCTTCGTACTAACACGGGGTATGGGTGTAAACGTTTCAGCAGGTTTTATAGTTCTTGAAAAGCATTGAAAATTATGTTAGCAAAGCGATATAAAATCCAAAAATGATGTGAATGAATTCCAAGTAAATACAGGGTTTGAAGATTTGAGGAAACGTCAAAGTTAGTGCCAAAATATTGTAAATCTGTTGCAAAATAAACCCTTTCGTATTTCGAAATTAATATACATCGTATTTCAAAGGACCTACCGACAATATAACAATCATTCCATGACAATACTGTTACAGGCCCTTAATCATCGATAGACGATCAGTTGAATGAATCAAATACAATGGATATCTAGAGAGTTTGGAAAAAAGGCGGCTTGAAAATAGGTATGCATTAAAATAACAAATAAAATGTTTTTTAAAAGGAAAATAACTGTCCTGCGCTGTATTTAGTACATTTTTTGGACAGCGATTGTATTTGCTAGTTACAGATTTTCGATGAAACTTTGTATTTTTGTACGTTTTAAACATGATTTATTGGTTGTTCTCATCCCAACTCTGTTGAATAATACAAATAGTACTTTACAGAGATATGTATAGTGTTTCTTCGACATAGTTAGCCATGAATATTTACTTTGCCCACAAAACTCTATTAGCTGTATGGTCATATAATCTTCTCGTTAATGTAATTCATAGCTAAATAGTTTTGAAATTCTCCATACCAAAGCTGGCAGTTTACTACAATTTATGCGCCTATATTTTTAGCTTTGTATTAATTAATAATTTTCACTGTATGGACAAGACTTTGTTCCGTGTCCCATGCATTCTATAACAGGATTATGACTGCTATCCCACATCCCCGGCCCGCACTGTCGACAGAGCCCTGCCAATGCACATGGCAAACGTACCAACTGGCGGAAATTGTGCAACAAACCTCTGGCTTTTCTGATGATCACATGACCATCCATGTACATTGCTAAGGAGCTGAAGTGTAGCAACATTTCATCAGTTTTTAAATCTTGCGCTATCACATCTTCGGCATATACACACATAATCGCTAGGCATAGAAACAAATGAAAGTGATCCGTTAAATAGTTTACCCAACAAGCCTCCCACATCACCAGAGCAACTTCTGTCGCGAACTCTCTTTTCAGACACCTGCAATTGAGAAAATGCGACTGTTCATCACTATTCCTTGTGACTGGAACTTTTTGTGGATTTTGAAGACTCACAGTAATATCCAGCGATGACAGAAAAGCAGCTCTAAGGCGTCGGTGTGCTTCTCGAGGTGAGCATAAAAGTCAGGTACCATAATTCTTATCAACTCTCTCAGGTAGCATAAATTTCTATCCATGTCCGTGTCTGTCGGGGTGCATACTGCGACTGATCTTTGCATCAAACCAGCAAAACACCAAAATGCTTCAGCTTCCGAATTCAATTCTGCCAGCAGAGGTGCTAAGAGATCTGACATTCCCTGTGTATATCCGAGATTGGAATTGTACACAGCGTAGTTGAGTAATATATTTCTGAAATATTAACAGAATAAGCATCGGACTGGATGAAAAAAAATATTCAAAGAAAGTGAGCATACATTCAATAAAAAAAATGTTATGCAAGAGCGACTCTTACTTCATAATCTCAATGTTAGGGTTGTCTTCTCCCGCGTAGTAAGGATTACCTCTGTCGGTTCTCACAACATCTTTTTCGACGATGCAGACGACATTTCGCCAAAAGATTTCAGCCTGTTCAGGGCTCATGTTTTCTCTGCGTCGTTTAATTTCTTCATATTCTTCTTTTCTTATTAAATTAACTTGTTCACGCTCTTCGTAAGTGCTCTGATAGGAATAGCAGTGAAGCAAAAATGGCCACACAATTTTTCTCAGAGCAGGTTCCAGGCCTCCAAAAAATATCCCTTTTCGCAGCGCCAAATCATCTTCTACCTGCCCACGCTCGTTCAATAAATCCTTCCATGCCAGTGAAGTTATCATGGCAACCTGACCTTCCTCGGGGTGCAACTCATCTTGACTCACTTCTGGTCGGCAAACCATAAATTGTCTAGAAATGTTCAAAACCAATTGTGTTATCAGTGGAATCTTTTCACATACATTATGATTGGAGTGACCACCAAAGATATAAATCAATCGCCATGTTCTGGAATAATCTTAATACCTGTACGGTAGAGCCTCTTCTGTATCTGTACCCAATCTTGGATAAAGAAGT
This sequence comes from Athalia cordata, assembly GCA_963932425.1. Taxonomy (NCBI): domain Eukaryota; kingdom Metazoa; phylum Arthropoda; class Insecta; order Hymenoptera; family Athaliidae; genus Athalia; species Athalia cordata. The sequence goes on along the minus strand of OZ010626.1, from coordinate 26,521,772 downwards.
TGATGCCATTGGTAAAGAGTCCTAGCAAGTCGATCCAAGCCCCCGTGATGAAAATGCAGAATTTTATACTGACTTTCTCGACTGGCGACGACTAGTTGCCCACAAGTGCATCCAGGATCAGCAAAGAATAGTCTTAACGATCTCATTTGACTCAGGTCAGCAGAGAATCTTCTGCAGCGATGCGCTCTTCTCAGGGTGACCGGAGATGCCGTTGCACTTTCAGGAAACATCAGGTTATGCTGGAGAGCTAGCAGTTCTGGTGATCTCATCCATGTTGGAAATTCTTCGACTGTAAACAAATTTTCATTAAAAAATGCTTATTATTTTCAGATATGATATAACGTTTCAACTGTTATATATTTGAGTGATATTTTCTACTTATATACCTTCAGTTGGAGCCATCATACTCAAACTACACGTTGACGTCAATGACATACTCCTACTTTTAACGCTGTCCTCGTCACATCCCCAAATTTTTATTTCATTGTTGGCAGTTACTACAACATCAGGACTTTTTCTATCCAATTCTTTTTTTGGTATCGCACCATCTGCAATCTCTATACTTTTAGCTCCAGTGTGAAAACCTTCTGATTCCTGTGGATTTATTTTGTTCAATGGCTCAGAGTCCATATTTTTCTGAATCATTCTTCTTGAAGATTCCACGTTATCACTGTGTGATTGTGAGCTGCTAGCTTGTTCCAATTCTTTAAATTTATTAACACTTACATCTCCCATAGAGATCTCGCCTTTGTCTTCAGTATTAGAAATTTCTAAGCTAACAGGATTTTGATTAGTAGGATTGATATGACTAGTTTTGTTTTCGTCGATTGTGATCACTGGATTTGTATTGCTATCACCGCTATCCATATATTTTGTAGATTTTCCAGTATCATCTCTATCATGTTGAAGTTCACTTTGGTCTTGTACGTTCAGTTTATAGTTGGCACTGTATTCTGGAGTCGATCGAAAACTGCTTGATTCAGACTTATGTCGCGGAGATCTACTTTCTGTTTTAGAGTATCCACCAGAGCAAATGCGTTCGCAATCTCCACAGCTCACTGGTTCCTTGACTTCAAGGCACACATCAATATTTCCTTGAGTTGAATCATAATCTACTCTCGAGTCATAGCTCTCCTCTGAAATTTGTCTTTGATATTCTACGTCAAGCTCTTTGACGCTACCATCAAATTTTTTTGACAAATTATTTTCCAAAGTGGTAGGATGTTTTCGGAGCGTACTGTTAGGTATCCAACTCAAATGTAATGTTGGCACCGTAGCATTTTTAACAAATCTACATGTCACTGTTAGGTATCCAGGATGATGCACAACATCGCAATGTTGTCTCATGATGGTCGGCGGATGCACGCACACATTGTTTTTGCAGAATAATACTTCACCATCCTGGTACAGCATGGAACGTGAATCTTGTCCTCCATCACCCAAAATGTAGCTGCTTGCTTTCCTCAATATATTAGGCAGCGGCATTTTGTCATGTAAATTTTTTGTCTTACATTCAATTACGTATTTCGAATAATTTTCGTATTTAGGAGTTCTCCTTTGCTTCAGGAAACGTATCGTGGAGGATGTACGATAGGATCTTCTTTATTTTTCAGTCTTAAGATTTTCGTCGACAAAGTCTTTTCTTTTTCCTCAATAACTCGTCTGTTGCAGGCTGCACGTTGCACAAGTATAATCGCTCATCACATCCAGGATTTCAAAAACAAAGATTACAAACTCTGCGGTATACGTAAAAGTTTAAAGATCAGGAGAATGAGTACCTCTCTAGCCCACTATACACTAACCAATCGTAGTGCATCTTTTAACATTGGCCTCAGATTGCAGGCTGCTTTGACTATCAAAGCTGCCAAGTCATTATAATGCAAGTGTGTTATCCAGCACTTTGCAATTATCTTCGCAGTAATGTCCCTTCCGGAATACGTAATAGTTTCTTTCGAATCAACTTCTCGGTTCAGCATACTCCTGTAATATTGTGATATACAATTAGAATCATTAACAACATTGTCATAGTTCATTTTTGTAACTATCTCTAGAACTTGATACTCGGTTGTATTTTAAATCAAGTATCTAAATGTAAATTTCGTTATTACCATATTTAATTATTTACAAATTTGATTACTCACCGTTACGTCTATATCCGAGCAGATCTAGTCTCATATTTTCAGTGAAATGACTTCAATGCAAAAGGGTCCCTTAATTTTTTGCGAATAGTTGTGGCACATATCTTACAAGAGGAGAATGAAATATAATTTTCAAGCTGGGAGAAGAATCGTTTAAGAATTCACAATGCTCTGCTGCAATTTTCAATGTATTCTACCCGCTAATTGTTGACGGTAAAGAAAAGACTCCTAAATCTGACGTGTATATCGTGTTGTATTCCATGTCACATATGTATAGTACAAATTGTTACACCAAAGAGAATTGCTTTTTTCAAAGCATAGCTTAAAACATGTTTAATACTTGTTGCAAATTGGTAAATAGTTGTTCAATATATCTATGGTTGAAGTCTCCTAGGTATTTCAGAATCAACAATAAATAAACGAACGTATCAGAGTAATAAATTATTAAAAATTAGTTACAACTATATCAACATAAAACATGTTTAGTGAATTAATGTTTAGTTAACACCAAAGTTAGGTCATGAGATGTGATTGACAACATTAAACAACACAGATGTCCAATATTTAGGATCAATATGACCATCTGATTACTGTGAACTAGCTACTACCATACTACTCAGGTCACTAACATCTGCTTTTAAGTAGGGTTGTATTTTATTGATTTTTCTGTCGCGTGCAAAACAAATGTGTTTTTAAATAATTCATATTACTGCAGCTCATTTGACACCACTATTTATGAGGAAACTAGTCACAGTGCAATACTCTGGATACTCCAAGTAGTTCTTTTCGGCAGTGACATTTAGTAATACATTGGAAATGCATCGGAATAAGTAAATAATACAGTTGAACTCATACGCGATGCACATTACAGTTCAAAGTGTAGTAAGTGCGTATTTTTGTACATCTTGTTCATCAGCAGTTAGAATAAAACTGTAATCAAAATATGGAAACTTTACCGTTCTTCGATTTGATACCCAAGTATGATTCGTATTCACTAATCTTTACAAAACTGTTGAACAGTACTTGTATTGGTAACAGCTGAATTGTAATGTTAATCACTTATAACAAATCTATTCCTTAATTTAGGTGATTTTGTGTTTTTTTATGTTTTGATCTTCCTCGTCACTAGATTCAATAACGTAAACCTTTCTTTTATCAGTCGTATGTAAAGTTGTTGCCTTTACATCCTGTGCGTTATCTGACCCAGTTTTCTCTGAGCGTGAAGTTTTTGTTATGGTTTTACCGTCTTTACCTGATGTCTGTTTATTTTTGTTGGAATTATTTCTACTGTTCTCACCAGAAGCCGATTTTTTAACAGAACTTGCTGATTTTGAATCCTTAGACTTATTTTGGCTACTACTTGATTTCCCTTCATCTTTTTTGTCACCCAAACGGTTGTTACTGTTTTCAACTGATTTTGAATGGGACTTCAAAGTTTTGCTATTATTGGCCTGTGGTATTGGCACTGAAATCTTTTTGGTTGAATGACCTGCAGATTTATGATTATTGCTCTCTGTTGATTTGGTTCGAGATTCACTTTCCATCTTAGGATCAGATTCAGTTGAACCATGCTTTTTTACATCAGCACACGAGTTAGTTTTGTTGGGAGAATTACTGGAATCAGATTTGATGAGGGTTCCCTTCAGATTAAACATGATCAGGTGATTCTTATTTAATGCTGCTGCAGATCTAGGTCCACGTTTTAGATATGATATGGTCGAATAAGCGGTGAAGTGGAAATCCTCTTGTAAGTACCCTTCGACAAGTAGATGTGCAACTATATTTTCAGCAACTTCTTTGGAATGTTTTGGAGCGGATATCGACGGAACTCTTAAGCTAACAGCGCCTTTACCGAACCAAGCATCAATCAACTTCAACGCTGTCAATCTGGTATCACTTTGAACAGCTTTTGTCATGATCTCGTATAAATCTCTACAATATGAGCCGATATCAATTTCTCGTTTTTCCCTTGGTTGACGACAGTTGTCACACATTTTTGCGCAGTCGCTTGCAGTCCAAACTTCCTCGAAATGTGAAGCTATGAGACTTCTACGACATGTATGTTGATCTAGACAGTATGCAATTACTTTGTACAAATTTTCTAGACCAACTCTATCCTTGAAAACCATTCCGCTCAGTTTGAAGACATCCGCCAGTCGATACAATACAATACATTCGGAATTTTGATTATCTCGACCAGCTCTACCACTTTCTTGATAAAAGTTTTCCATCGACTTCGAGATACAGTGATGAATAACGAACCTTACATTTGGTTTATCAATACCCAAGCCAAATGCTATTGTAGCTACAACTGCTTGGTATTCACCTGACAACCACTTGGAATGTACTTTACTTCGATAAGTTGCGTCTAGCATTGCATGGTAACAGCCGACTCTTAAGCCTCGCGATCTCAAGTCTGTGGTCAATTCTTCGGCATCTTTGATAGTCGTTGTATAAATGATGCCAGTTTTATTTGAAAATCTATTTTTCAACAGGTCTTCCAGCATAGCTGTACATTCCTCTTTAACAGCAGGCTTAATTCGTACTTCGTAGTAAAGATTGGGCCTATTGAAGGATGCCCTGAGGATAAGACAGCCTTCTATGTCCAGCATTTTCTGTACGTCGACTATAATTTTTGCAGGTGCAGTGGCTGTTAATCCTAAGATTGGAACATCTGGGAACATGGATTTCAAAACTCCCAGAAATTTGTAATCAGGCCTGAAGTCGTGACCCCATTGACTACAGCAGTGCACCTCGTCGATGGCTATTCTATCGAAACGTTGCATCGTATAAGCTTTTTGTAGCTTTGCCATAAATCTTTTGGACTTTGCCATGTATTCAGGTGTTATATATATCAAACGCAGCGTCGATTTAGGTTCCGTCAAAGAATTCATAATCTCCTTGACATCATCTTTGCTAACAGTTGAGCTTAACATCATAGCTCTAACATTTACTTTCCGCAGGCCATGAAGCTGGTCTTCCATGAGTGATACCAGAGGTGAAACGACAATTGTTATACCATCAGAAATTACCGCAGGTAATTGATAGCAGAGACTTTTACCGCCACCGGTTGGCATGATGAGAAGAACGTCTTGTTTGGACATGATAGCATTTATTGCTGGCAACTGTAATTTCCTCAAATCCTTTATTTTAAAAACGTTATTCAGCTTATCCTTGAGTCTCTTGTACCATGGAAAATCTTCTCTATTCCAGTTTTTGTTGGATAAGGATAGGCTTTTCTTAAGAAGGGCATCGTCACGCAGCTTTTCTTTTCGTGTAATTAGAATCTTCCGTCGATTGTTCAGTTTTTCCAAGTCTGCATCTATCTGACGTAGCTCGTAATCTATCGCTGCTATCTCTTCCTCCTCTGTGGCTGTTGGTATTTGAAAATAAAAACATATTCTCAAACATAGTGTAATAAAGTCAGCTTTAATTCTGATATTTAGGTAGAGACCATTGCCGTATCAATAACTCAATTTCAAATGTTTCGACCAATTCATTTGAACATTTCATTGTTTACCTTTGTACTCATCGGCGTCATCTATCGTCACCGGTGAAGCTGTGCGGTGATCAGCTGTCATTTTGATTGCGATAAAAACAGTGGTATAATCTGTGTGTAGTTCATGAAATTCGAAAAACTTTCCGCTAAACTCTTTTTATTTTATGACTGTAGATAGTGGACACCGTAATCGTGGTGAATTGTGATAATTCACGTAAAATCAAGCATAACCCTTGCGGCTCGCTGCCTCTTGGAAATACGGATACAGACTTGTCTTGTGCATTCTCTCCGTCGTCTGCTATATCAGCTGCTTTTTCTTCATAAGTCAGTGCTTTTGCTGTTACATACTTGTTGCCGACTTCCAATCTCCACCCCGAGACAAGACAAGTACATAACATTGTTTTTCTATACTCTCATATTACGCAGTATCGAAGAAACTTGTGCAAGAGAACTCCCGTCAACAATTAACTACTAACATTATTTTGGTAATGTTGAAAACGGTATTGCGATTGTGCCCACCATGGCTAGAAAATAGCCTTATCTCCGTCTATTTCAAGGGTACTTGTTCCGCCAAATTTATTGTAAAATCGAGTCGTTTTTCTGCGATTTAATTATCATCAGCTATTCCATTCCTTTCAACTTTTGATGGTCGCTGTTCATTCTATGGATATTATAACCATGATACGAAAAAATTTTCATAGACGTTGTCGTTGACTGCGTTGTTAACTAATGAACTGTATTTATGAACAGAGATTAAATTTGTCAGAAATCCATAAATTATAGTGGTAGTTACAGTCCTATCTAGATTTTAAATGAAAAGATCTTTAAATCCTACCTCCCTTTTTATTCTAGCAAAAAGTATTTCTGCAAATGGATTTGCTGGCATACATAGCGAGTCTTTGACAGTTGAGCAGCCCAACATGAAGGTCCAGATACTTTCTGCTCTTCAGGACAACTATATGTACCTGGTTAGTCTCTGACTCCACTTTTCAATGTGAATAAATGAACGTAGTTTCAACATCCTTGTAATCCCAAATGATGTTTTCAGATAATTGATGAAACTTCTAAAGAAGCTGCCATTGTTGATCCTGTTGATCCGGATGCAGTTTTCAAAGCTGTGCATGAGAACCAGGTTAATTTGCGTAAAGTTTTAACAACCCATCACCACTGGGATCACGCAGGTGGTAATGAGAATTTGGTTAAAAAATTCAAACATCTTGAAGTCTACGGCGGAGACGATAGAATCGGAGCCCTGAACAGAAAAATAAAGAATGGTGATTCCTTTAAAATAGGAAACCTTGTCGTGAAATGCTTGGAAACTCCTTGCCATACCACAGGACACATTTGTTACTACGTAACTGGAGATGAAGATACTCCGGCTGTATTCACAGGTAACTGTTGAACGTGAAATTTTCAGACTGAATAGATCTGATTCAGCTAACAATTGAAATTTTCGATCAGGCGATACTTTGTTTGCTGGAGGTTGTGGCAGATTCTTTGAGGGCACCGCTGAACAAATGCACAATGCACTTATTAACGTTCTAGGAACACTGCCTGATGATACCGTAAGATTTAATTATCGTTCTTGTACATTCAATTTTGGATAATTCTTAGAACGTTATCAGTAGATTACTCAGATTGCAAATTTAGATACACGCAGGTTACTGTCCAGATGGCAACCGTAGTTGAAGATGTGGATTAATTAATAGTTACTATTTTTCATTTTCTGATGCTCACAGAAAGTTTACTGCGGTCACGAGTACACGGAAAGTAATCTCAAGTTTGCGCAACATGTTGAGCCGAACAACGAGGCTATTAAACAGAAAATACAATGGGCCCGTGCACAGCGGGAGAAAAAGTTACCAACGATACCGAGTACAATTTCTGAAGAAAAAAACACTAACCCATTTATGAGAGTTAATGAACCGTCAGTCATGGGACACGCTCGGCAGAACGATGCCATTGCCACAATGGCAGCTATTCGAAAAGAAAAGGATGGATTCAAGGGATAAACTTGACTAACTTCATTTAAGAATTGTTATATGCACTCGTAGATGCATGGTAGGGGTAATCAGAGCCTCTTATCTTCTGTGAACTTTTTATATTAAAAATGCTAAACATACAATATTTTATCTGTACAGTTGGGTGGTTGGGATATGATACAAAGGGTGAAAAATAAATTCCTATCGACAAAGAGCAGATGCTTACACTATCTAGGCGTGCGTCAATGTTCAAGAGTACAATATGAAAGATTCAAGTTATATTCAACGCCATTTGGGGTGGTGCATCTTCAGACTTCTTGTTATAGAGTTGCATCTCAGCGACATATTTCTCTTTGGAACGTTCGTACATGTCGTAATACACCTGAAATAATGAGATCAAGAATCATCACTAGAACTAAACTACGGTACAACAAACAAATTAGAACTGGCATATCAGTGAAGGTAAGGTTCAGTTAATTACATTCACATGGAATAAGTAATAAGTCAGAGACCGAGTATTTTTAATATTAATCAAATCGAACTTTTGTATATTAATGGTAATTTCTTCAGAGATGTGATCTATTACCTTTTTATCTTCTGAAGTCAGGGATTTCCAAGTGGTTGCCAATTGCCTAGTAAGTTCTTGTTTGCTTGGTTCAGGTTCACCGGCTAACCTTTCCATAACTCTGGGTCGTTGTTCTTGACAAAACTGGAAGAATGGATTGGCAGGTCTTTTTGGAGCATTTGGGTCAGCCTTTGTTCCTTTTCGCTTGGTTGCTTTCTTTGGCTTTTCTTCCTTCTGGTGATTTGCGTTAGACTTTGAGCCCTTCTCCTGCTTAGGTGTTGCTTGGAAGACACTGTTTTCTTCCAAAACACCCATCGGTGCTTCCCGCCATCTGTCTCCGTGTTGGTCCAAGCGATCTATCAAAAATCTGGGGAAAATGAAGCTCACTGATAATGATCCTCCTAGTAGAACAAATTTGGGGTGACCCAAGGAAGCAAAGTTCAACTACGTTACAGGTGACTTTTAATAAACAATTATACTTTTTTTCTTTCCTAGTCCGCTTAAGAAGCTTCCTCACTTTTTGGATTCGGTAAACGAGTCTTTCGTTGTCCTGCAAGACACAATGAATGTTCAGTATCTGATATAGGTTCAGAGTGTTTATTTTATGGAGTCATTGTAAATCTTGAGACGTACCTGCTGTAAGATTTCACATCTTTCAAGTAGAAGTTGATATTTCCTTTTATAAACATCGAACTCTTCTGTTTCCACTTCATAATCAGATTCGTCTGACATCATTCTCAATATTATCGAAAAAACAATTTGTTTTAAATTGAATATCACTCAATTTTATCCGGGCACTGATTATGACAACAAAATCGGTCGGTATCGCATAGGTTAGGTCAAGCTACCTCTCAGGTTAGATTTAATTTAACGAAGAGAATAAAAGTGCCCCTAATGCATCTGATGAGTAATATTTTTTACAAATACTCGACACGATAATTATTTCACCGGTGAGTTAAATTATAATTTTTTCCGCACTGAAAACAATCTGGGCTAAATTGCTAAATTATATTCCCTTGTTGAGTGCGACGTGATGAAGTCAGGTGGCGCTGCATATTTCAATATTTTAAAATTAATTTCAAATTGCCATTGGGGTAGTCAAATAGGTAATTCGTTCACTTTCGTTCTTCGTTGTATCGCAGTGTCCATCGGCTTCCCAGCATACTCATAGATTTTATCGCGGCATGGTTTACCAAGATTATCTTTGTCTCGAGGATTATGCAGGGAAAACAAATTCCCCGAACACACTGCGCTTTTATGTTGCATACTGTAATTGGTGTATTGTTAGTTTCATTTATCTTCCATTATCAGCTGTGCTCAATCACAAATATTAAACATATTATTATAACTCATTATAAACATTTCAACTATCGACTATACAAGGGTAGCAGATTAAAGCTTAAGTGCAATCGTTTCGATAAATATGAGTGAATATCTCGAATATAGTTGCAATAGAATTAGAAATATTGAGACCTTCAAAAATCTATAAAGCGGTCATCAAAGTCCATACCTTTCTATTTTCTACTAAGAAATACTTCTATTCGACTATATAATTACGCAAAACTCCAACGATATCGAGTATTTGCAATCGATTCATGTGCATAATGAAATGTAGAGATTTAGTCATCGTTATCCTTGAAAAAAGTGATTAGAGCTCGGATTAGAGAGAGCTTCGAACTACGGATTTCTTCAGAAATTCGTATTCTATTTCCCCAATTACAGAAATAGCTAAAACTCATCCAACAGCAAGCAAGCAGCGGTTAACACCGGTTCCTAAAATTTTTGCGATCGTTCAGTAAATTTGCGTCTCTCACAAATATTTTTTTATTCCCTTTGTCTCATTGTTGCTGTCATTGTTTTTAAGAGCATTTGTGTCAAAGAAAAAGATATGTAAAAAAGTCCACTGAAATTCTGTGCGTATACATGTATCAAATCTGCTTTGAATCAGCTTTGTATTAAGTAGAAACAATATAATCGCCGTGCTATAATCTGTAAAGCCAGAATTAATTTCGTTCACATACGTTTTATAGAAATTCATCTCACATACATCAAAACAATTTACCGCTTTCAGTCGCATTGTGTTCCATCCATGAATACAACCCTTGCTGACGTGACTATAACATCGGTCCCTGAAAGAGAAAGGGACTTCTATAGGATCTTCTGAAATAGATGGACCCACAAAGCAGCTTGAAGGTTGTGAGTAGAGCAAGATCTTATCTCAAAATTTGGTTGAACAAGATCAGCACGATTGGAAAATGATTACTACGCAGAAAATTTTTTCTCTATCGATGAAGATAATAGCCTTTGATGAGAAAAAAGTTTGGCACTGGCATGTACATACGTACGCGTATTTAGTACAAAACAATGAAGTTTGAAATTGAATTTTCGAGAATATTCATGTACCTATTCTTCATCTCCTGGAATACCGCAACCTGCTTCATAATCCTGGTTGTCGCGGCCCTAAGTTTCTGGGTTTCTGGCTTCTGGGGTGCGTGGGAGAAGTGCGAGGAGGGGGTTGCAGTTCGGCGCAAGCGCGTTTAGCATGTTCTTTCTGGAAACTCACCCTCGGATACAAAACATTCGACGAACGGTTTGCAGTTTGCCAGCCTAGTCTCCCGCCAGCTCAGCTAGCCCTAAAACTGTCCTCTCTCCTAAATATTTATTATACCTATAGTATATTATCTGCGTTTCAATAGAAAGACCTACGCGATTCGGTACAAACTCATTTTCACAGTCAGATAATATACGAGTATTACAAAGCGTCGTCGGCTTTCATATAAAAGTATTACCATTTTTTTTTGTCCGATAGAACCACAAACAAAACCACATTGACGCGTCATCAAGAGAGTTCCGTGTGAAGGAGTCATAACGAGGGAGAAATTTATAATCGGTCAATCAGTGGAATAAAAAAAGAACTACAAAATAAAAACCGGCTGCAGGGATTCTTAGGCTCACTTATATTTCGTGTGCTTTTTTTTTAAATAAGTCTGTTTTATCCCTCTGGAAGGGCGAATATTTTTTTAAATCTGATACGAGATGGGCTGCACTGTTTTTTAGCATTAGGTCAAAGAGTTCTTGTTTTATTGGTGAGTAATAATACAGAATATATTTTTCATAAATTCTATAATCAAGATGGTGCATAACAAATAAATTTGACTACTCCATTAAATACGTATATGGTGGTGAAATACATAGGTAGTTGACGAATTTCTCAATATACGTTGGCGTCAGTTTGTCAGATTATGTAACGAATTTTCTGTGTGTACATATAATTATAGGTGCGAGGATATACTCGACCAATTAATTATAGGCACGATATACTAAAATCGATAACGTACGACGCCGTTATTAAAATATATAAACCATAAAGGGAGTTGCGCTTCTGCACAGATTGAGATTATTGTACAAGAATTTTTATTCATCTATTATGAAAAAAAAAAAAAGAAAATTCATATACACAGGTATATGTATGTTCTCACACGACCTTGTGCGTTGAAATAGCATCGTGTAAACCTATTCTCCCCGCCACGTTTAACTATAATTAAAAGAAAAGTGAAGAAGAATACAAAAAATTTAAATCAATGAAAATTTTTCTGATCTTTTTTAATTTAGAGTAAGATCACTGATATAAAAATTTATTTCCAAGCTTAAAATAAAAAGCAAAATGGACAAGATGACGTCGAAATTGTTGAGATCTATCTTATAGTTGGCGTTTGTTTACACCTCAAACCAATATGATGATACAACAAAACGAAGATCGCTCACGATTCACTTGTAATAAATTTGTTTTTCCCAAGGAAGTCGTTACTATTGTTTGGATAATTATCTGATTTTTAACTATCCGGACTGACTTCATTCCAACGTTCAAAAGGAACGACTGCAATTTTAGTATATCGATTAACTAACACGTTAACAAAAAAAGTATATATATCTATAGGTTATGTTGTCGTTCGAAATTCGGGCATATAAAAACAGTGATAGAAAAGCGTTAACGCGCACGAGTAACTTCAGATCTTAATAAAGATATAAATCATTTTTATTTTTTATTTTTTTTATCGTCATTTTCGTTGCTACAACCGTTAACTTTATTACACCAGATAGTACTGATAACAATATAGATACACGGATAGTTTATCTGATTTATCGTAACACGCACGTTGCTTCAACTGATAACTTTAAATATAAAATCTCGTGCGAGTTTCGTGCGCCGATAAAATTAACCGTTGATTAATTAATGGTATTAAAATACCGATGATAAATTTATATATATCGTCATTCAAAGAAATTCATGTCACGATATCGGAACACCGGGTACTTTGAGTTTATATCAAAGAATCTCGCGTTGATATTTCAGATTCTGATTGAAAATACTGGCTATCTGTCTCAATGTACATTCTTTAAATGCTTAATATCTGGTTTTCCAAACGGAATTTGAAATGGCCGCTTTTTCAAGCCGAAGTTGAAATAGCCGGTTTTTTTACGCAGCTGTAAATATGTATGTATACATCATATGTATACATATTTACTGCAACTGCTGTTCTGTTACATCCTTATTCCAATATTACAATATAATTGGTCATTACGTGGCTTCCCGCAGGTTACCAAAGTCAAGGTTAGTTTTAAAGTCTTTGACGGTTTTCCATAATCTTCTAGTAATCTACATCATACTTTGTGAACATAGAAAAAAAAATTAAAAATACAAATGAGGCAGTTCAATTCCCACGATGTACCATGTGTACAGGAATCTCTGAAATAAAACTGCAACTGTACAGTGAGTCGCAGCAATTTGACCGCTAAATATCGTATTATTATAATGGCGATAAATCTGAATAATAATGATATTAGCCAGGTGTAGATATAATCGATAAAAATATGCATTGCACTTCTATCTTTCTTTTTGTTTGACTTTGTTATTGATTTTTTTTTATTCATTATTGGGCGTATACCAATGTCACTCCAGACACACTCGTGTCAGAATCGAGTTACGGAAACCACTGCAGACGTGAATTTTCAAGTACTTATATCTATATTTTCCCAAAATATACATACAAATTGGGGCGTATATTTTCAAACTTGTGGATATTAATTCGTCTGGCGTGTTCACCCGCGCGCGCGTTTTATAGTACATACCACGCGTATACAGAAGAGCAAAAAATACGAGACAAAAAAAAAAACAAGTAGATATATGAAAGAAACTGGGGAAAAATGGGTTTATCTTGCGCGAAACGATTGCTGGATATAATATTATAATGCTTCTCTGCAATGCTAATGAAAATTCGGAGACTCGAGCCATGAAGTAAAAAAGTTCGTTGTTTTTTTTTTCTCAAATTGTCGTCTCATCCAGAATTCGAGCAGTTGTTTTAGATTATTTTTTTTTCATCTTACGTATTAGAAACAATTCAACTTCATAATAATAATTCCTCATACATATATACAGTATGTGTACGATTATTAATCAATCAATCGTCATCATTTTGAGGCGAAATTTTTCACCCGATTACATCTCTGCACGGTGCCGTTTATACATAGGTATAAAAGATCAGGAATCGTTTTCGACCGAAATTATTTTTAGAAATTATTTTTACATCTTATAATGTGTGAGGAAGTGGGTTAGGCATATTTTATTATTATACCATACATTTGAAAAGTATATTTTTCTGATTTTATCTTTCTAAGCATGAAGTATATCTATATATATATCTATATATATATAGGTCATTTGGCGTCAACTTGACCAGGTTCTGAGACCCGATATTTTTTTTTCTTTTTTTTTTCTAATTTTCTTCAGGCGCTTTTCAAGAAAACCCAAAAATATATCACCCGCAACGTTCGTCATTTGCTTTTGAAATATCGTTACTTAATTTTTTTCTTTTCTTTCGGTATATTTTTCACTGATAAGAAATAATTTTAGTAAAAAAAAAAAAAAAATTGTCTCAGATCCTGATATAGGAATCAATATCTTTGATGTGACGCTGTAGATAATCATCTTCATTTCTGTTTGTTCGGAAAAAGAGAAATTTTTTTTTTTTTTAATGTTAAATTTTTTCAATCCATCAGGAAAGATGTTGTGTACGTAACGTAACATCGGCGGGATGTGTCTGGAAACGAGACGATGCTGCAGGGGTGGCTAGACATGTATACATAAAAATATATAGCTTCTCTGGGGTGAATCTATGACGCATTTTATGTACAGGGTGTCTTTTATATTATTTAACCGTTGTAGGAAAAAAATATACCTATGTAAAAGTTGCGTGATAAGAATTTCAAATTGTCCGCGATAAATTAAATACATTTAAATATAATCTGAAATATAATCCTCAACCTTTTTAACATCTACTATAGTATATAATGGTTAAATCTTTTTTTTTCTTCTCAATTCTTGTAAGATTTACTTTTTTTTTTCAAAAACTTCAACGAATCACCACAGCTTTGCAAAAGTAATCACTGCACATCTGCGTGAAACTTTAAAATTATATTAATTAGTTTAACAGCGTACGGCACAACGCATACGTATAACATACACATTGGAATTATAGCCATATCTTCAGTTATAACAAATGCAAGTAATTCTCGTTATTATAAATTATCCCGTACTTTCCCGCGCGCAATTACAAAATTATATAGGTATTTATCATAGTTGTAGAAGTGATTGCAGTTCCCATATTATACCGTTGTCTAACATCTTTTTTTTGTACTCACTTTCTCATTAAATAATTTTCTTTCATTATCTTCACTCTTTACGCCGAAAACCAAAATTATTAAATAATTAATCACCGCTGCAGGTGCTATAACTTGTAGAAATTACAAAATCACAACAACAACAATTACATATATAGACACATCGTTATTAATTATTAATAATTCTAATTAATTCCGAGTAAAGAAAATTAGATACAATAATTCTCATTCTATAGAACTTAACTGAGCTGCAGTATAATAAAATAATCATATCGATCAACGATAATTCCATTGCTGTTATGATTCTCGATTGTTATTCGAAACGCTATTATTATAAAAACTGGTAATAATTGCGAGATCACTCTTTTTCTTCTTCTTTTGTTGTTTTTTTTTTTTTTTGTTTTTTCTTCTCTCCAATCGTAATTTATTTTTCAGAAGTCATTAAAAAAAAATCTTTATTTTCTGCCTCACATGCCTTGCAGGCTAATTATCATCATCATTATTATTATTACTACTGTCATTGTTACTATGTTATCATTACCCATATGACGTACAGCAAATGATGTGTATTTTTTTTTTTTCATCGAGGATATACGCGATATACGATAATAAGGTGTTCGAGGATTTTGGGGTGAAAGAAAAATTCAACAAGAATCGTCATTCGAATAATTATAAATAACTGTATCATGCATTATATATTTTTATTGCAATGATAATATATCACGTGATGCATTCGCAAACTTTCACTCGTGCATCAGAGTAGATGTATCGAGTTACGCCGCGATACAATAAGAAAAAAAAAAAAAATCGAGAGAACAACGCCAAAAAAAATCATGCAAAAAAAAAACAAAAGAACAAAAAAATTGTGTCTGGGATCTTGAGAATGCGGGGTAGTCATAGCTATACACCGTAATGGTATCTACCATCATATTGTAATAACGAGGTGTCCCGTTTCAAATTCACCAGAAAAAAAATTTCACGTCTTCTTTTGTGGTAGAAATGAAAAAAAAAGGGGCCAAAAAAAGAATCTATTCACTATACATACGACGTGTTAATTTTTCATATGCAACGTTATGCGAGATCGGACTTTTTTTTTTTGTGCATTATGGTATGTAACGCGACAAAGGTGGTGCGAAAAGAAAGCCAATAATTTATATTTATAGATAACAAAAAGAACGGGACAAAAACGTATACGCGATAAATTTGAAGATTGGAAAAATAGTGGAACAATCGATAACAAAAAAAAAAAGAAAAATGCCGTATATACGTCGATTCGAAGCTATAGTATTTTATTGAGTATAATAATATTGTGACAGCCTTGCAGCTTAAAACTTTTTAAGTATTTCTGAATGGTGCTGACGCAAGACATGCCTTAACTGATTTTATTCATGTCCAATTATTAGCGGGCGTCTCTCCACTCTTGTGTGTGCAGATGAAAATTGAAAGGTCAACAAAAGTTGCGCTGGTAGAAGACGATCATTCTTAAAATATAACTTCCCCTGTGATAATGTCATCTACGTATCATGTGAACGTTTATATATAATACAGCTTACAACCGTTCGACTCTCGACGTCGCGGGTCGATGATACGACACGGAGAAAAAAAAAAAAAAAAAAAGAAACAGAAATCACAAAAAAAAAACCAAATTAATCAAGCGATAAGGAAACAGTAACGGTATAGTTTTTTTTTACTTTTATTTCAATTCGAAGGTTTTTCTCGTTGTTTATAGAATAGTTTTTTTTTTTTTTTTTTCTATAGTTTATTATTTTAATTATTCATTTTTTTTTTTTTTAATTTGTTCTATAAATGTCGGGAGCCGGAATATGAGTAACGATTTTTGGAGTGATATTTATTAAGAAAAAAAATTCGAATTCCTTAGATACTTTTGAAAATTTTACGACAACGAAATTATCGACACGTAATTTGTATCGAGCGATTGAGAATGAAATGTACATGTTATAGATTATTCGTGAGGAAATCGACGACCTAATGAGGTTGTTTTTGCGATCAGAAGTGAAGGAATAATCGACATTTTGGTTTGACTTTTTTTCCCCCTTCAAAATTTTCGGTAAATTTTTATGTCGGACAAATATCGAAATATATATCGTTACTAAAAATACGTGAAATTTCGCAACTTATAAAATTACATCTCATAGCTAAAGCCTCTAGTTTGCTCTCTAATTCAGACACGTGCGTATACAATATCAAAAGATAGGCGGATCTGACGTTCTTATGATATTATTATAATAATTATATTATATACAATATATGAGTGGAAAACTTTACACTTCATATTTATAAAAGTTTTATATTTGAACAATTTCGGAGATACAACGTAATGTCATGCGAATCATGTCAGTAAGATTATGTGCGGAGCTATACCTACACACCTAATTAAATCGTTATAATTCTACCGGGCCGTGGATACCCGCGTACCCCCAAAAAACAAATAACGAAATTATTGTATAACAATTCTATTTTTGAAGAAAAAAAAAACAATAAATCAAATTGAAAATAAACCAGCAAAAATTTGTTTCCCACTTATCGCATAATATACGTTCGAGATGATTAATATATACAAAGTGATCAGATCACGTTATAAAATGCGATGACCCTTGAAGGTTGTCTTCTTTCATTCTCTGCATTAACCACTAATACCACTTATTTCATTTCATTATTATTATTTCATTTTTAATTTCAAATTTAATTTTTTTTTTCGTTTCCTCCGCCCGTTTGGTCCTGGTCCACGTTACGCGCGTGCAGGCAATTTTATTGGGTACTTTATAATATTTATATTATAGTTAAAATCTCGCACTTGAGATTTTTTTTTTCCTTCGTTTTACGAGTACTCGTACAAGGTATGTCTTTTCAGAATATTTTCTGGTCCAGCGCATATCTTGCGATCTTCGAGAAAAATGGTGAAAAAAAAAATAGCAGTTCATACCTCAAGGGGGTAAACGAATTAGATTAATTTTTAAATGGCGCTAAATAATATCTGGAGAAAAAAATGACTTTCGTTAAAAAGAAAAGAAAGAAGAAAACTTAACAGTTTTACGTACACTTTCAATTTATCTGACTTGTACTCGAAAATTACATGTCAAGTTTATAATTTATTTAATATATTCCCGATCAGAATCTTTGGTATCAGTTGATCAATATGTATAACGTTTGATGCAGGTTACTATGTAGATCCTTTTTGATCGGGTCGATCGATATCGATCTAAAGTAGGTATGTGTCGTAACTTTTCACATCGTGCATAATCTTCATTTTTATTAGACTAGATTATAAATATAGAACGTTCAATTTGATGTCGAAAAATTTCAGTAGATCTCTAATACAGATGTTAAAACATATACATATACATATACATTATATGTGCGCGGCATCAACGTTCGACTGTATGGTAATTTATAATTTATAGATAATATATTTATATACGAGCTTTCTACACGAAATTAATTATTCATCAGCAAAATTTAATCATAGTATATTAGATCATATACGCGATATATTGCGATTTACAATGATTTTTTTTAGTATACAATTCTCGTCATTCGTTAATAATTTTTTTCCCATTTGTTTTTTTTTTTTTTTTTCTAACTTCTGGACAAACGTCCCCTTATTTTTACGGATTCGTTATACGATATAAAAAAAAAAGTAAGATGAAATGGTGAGATGTAAAAAAATTTATCGCTAATTTTGAGATACCCTATACGTATCTTTTACTATATTCTATAGTGTAAATACCTACCGTATATATAAACTACAGATTAAGGGCGTCCCGCTACGTCGGTCGGCCAGATTTTACAAACCGCTAGCATCTTCTCATCTCATCATTCCAATGTCCCTATATATAAGTATAATTGTATACACGTTGTGCAACGCATGACGGTTGCGTTTAAACAACAAACCATGAACAACAAAAACTACATATGGAAACAGAGCGGGCAGAAGCCCTCTTCTTCTCCTTCTTCTTCATTTTGTTAAATTTTATTTTTATTTTGTCATTCGTCTCTTTTTTTTTTTTCTCACACCTAAATTATACTGCACGCGTTACACGTATACGCGCGCACGCGCCGCGTGACCATTGCTTCTTATTTTGTAAATGTACGTAACCCATATATACGCGAGTGTGAGAAAGTATGTGTGCGGAGAGGGCACGTACGTTCGTACACGTCGTCGTTGTTGTCGGTGTGTGAAAATTTTGTTGTAAGTTCGGAGGAGGCAGAAGACGAAGTAAAGTTAAGTTAAGTTAATAAGTGAAGAAGTGAGGAAGTGAAGAAGAAGAAGAGTGAACGTTCTCTTCAGAAGCTTGTCGAACCGACCGGGGCCGCGTGCGCTCGGCAACGGCAACGGCAACGGCAACCGGGCAACCGGGCAACAAGGGCTATCGCACACAGTATTACCCGTCGTCGCGCAATCCAACGATGCCCATTTTACTTCTAAAACTTGCGTCGCGCAGAGCGTAGTAAAACGTTGAAAAATTTCACTGCTGCAGTTTATTCTATCTCATATTGTCAGTTGAGATTCACGCGCGCGCGCGCGCTCACTCGATTTATTATTTATTTACATATTTATTTCCTTCTTATTTTTCGTAACTGAACAATACGTAAAAATTACTCGAAAAACTGAAATATAATAAAAAAAAACAAATTTACTTTCAAACACAGTGTGTGACTCGAATCGTGCTGTAAGAAAATTAACGATAAACTCTATATGATTCAAAGTTTGTTGGAAATTTCTTTATTTTTTCTTTGAGATTTTCCAAAATTTTCGACAACTTATACGAAATATCGTTGGACAGCTGCGATGAACCGATGACCAGAAGCTTGACGAGATAAAAAAAATTGAACAATAAAAACGTTATTCAAATAATGAAAAAATAACCGTGAAAGTGCAGATACACGATTAAAAGTTATCTGCCCGCTGCGGTTAATTCACATTAAATAAATTAGTGTAATCAATGCAACCGTGTTAATGAAACAAAAAAAAAGTAATAATAATCATAATAAATACACGAATTTCGATGTGTATATAACATCCAATGGTCAGAGTACACCGGATTGTCTTTGACGATACGTTATTTTTGTTCTACTTTTGAAATTCAAAATATTATTCGTTCATTGTTTCTTTTTCTTCTTTTTCTTCTTTTGCTTTTGTTTCAACCGCGATTTATTATGTACATATACATAGTGATTCAGTCATTATATACGATTGTGTAAAATTTTAATCAGTTTTCGGCTACAATTAAAATACGCGCTTCATTGAGGAGAAAAAAAAATAATGATAATGCGATTGTTATTTTATGGTTCGGTATAAAATTACTGTGTGTGCATTTCAAAAATAATAAATAAAAAGAGAACAATCATAATAATGATAAACATTAACGTAAAATATAGCAAAAAAAATTAATTGTTTTAAGAAGAAAACAGAAAAAGTAAAATAAAATTCAATTACTATATTATACTGTATAAGATTTTCTTTATACTATATAAATAATAATCTCATTTAAATTCTTTTTCGTTGCAGGATTATTAAAATCTATAGTGCTTCAACAAAATGTATTTTATTAAAAAATTTTGCAATTCGGAAAGTTGTTCGTACCGTAGGACGGTGGACCTAACGTGATTGTAAAATAAGAAGATAAATTTTAAACAATTTTGAATCTTTTGAAGAAAAAAAACAACAAGAAACATCAATTTTTCGACAATATACATCACAAAAGAACTGTGTGTGTGTGTTTATTTATTTATTTTTTCAAACAACTGTTGTTTTCTCGTTTGTTGTGTTATACGTGTGTGTATATAAATGCGGTGTGTTGGTGAACTATAACTGAATAAATAATTATCTACGATAAACAATATATCGTTCATCTAAATAAGATAAAATAAAATTTAAGAGACACGTATGTTATACGTGAGTAAAAAAAGATAAGAAGAATACCTATATATTTTTCAAATATATTTACAAAGGAACCACGCTGCACCGAACAGAAATGGTAATAACAATAACAACAACAACGCTGCTACAGTATAACAATAATGATATAATTTTTTATTGTTACTCATTCATGGGAGATGCATAAATTAGATACGGTACAACGTAGGTAACGGTGATGGTTTTTTTTTTAATGCAGCGTTGCGGCCGTTATAACGAGGAAGAAATAAAATTTTGTTTTTCTTTTTTTTCTTTTTCTTCAAATCGAATTAAAAAATGGCGGGGGCGACGTCGAGCAGCGTGATACTATATGTATATTGCTTCGTCGTGAAAGCACTGAATGTCTTATGATTTATATACGTACAAGCATATCATAATATTGTACGTACATACACTAGATGCTCAACTATTGACTCTTCTTCATTATTATATGACAATAACTATCCCTCCTCTACTTACTCTACTACTGCACTGCAGCTGAGTGAAGTTGCAGCTGATGCCGATGCACTATACCTTACTATATAGTGCATAAGCCACCGGCAAGGAGATAAAATGCGATTGCACCGCTCCTCTCTCAATCTCCTCATACAGAATTCTGAGCAGTGGTTTTTAATATTCAACAACAACAATAATAACAACAACAAAATAAGAATTTCAAAAAATATGTAATTGGTATTACAATTTCTTTTATTTTTTGATTTTTTTTCTAAGACAAATTCTATTTTTACAGGTATCTATAATTCATTATATATGTACGAACGTCATACCGTAATTGTAGTGCGTATCAAATGACGTGCGTTAATTATATAAGATTTGAATAATTGTTACGTTAAAATACTGTAGATGAAATATTATATACTATTTTTGTTTTTATTGCTCTCATCTCATTACCGCTTTTATTCAACCGACAATTACATAACATTGAATATTTCAATGGTAAAATTCTGAAAAAATTTATAACGCAGATATATAATGTAGGGTACTATTGTGGATAAATTAAATGAATGAAAATTTCGGAAAAGATGAGTGGCGCGATATAGATAATTTTTAACCGGCGCGTTGTAGATAAATCATTAAAAAAACGAGAAAGAAAATTTCGTAGCTTTCTTTTTTTTCTCAATTTAATTTTTGAATTTCAAACGCAATTAGAAAATAGAGTGAAAATTACATTATTTCCGACATTTTCTTAAATGTTAACATGCGCTTTATAAGTTTTTATATGGCCGCGCTATGATGATGTACGAGATATTGGCGGACAGATTGATTATTGTAATTATAACTCTGAATTTATCTGGAGTACTTTTTTTTTTATCTCGACGCGTGATATATATTTCTATGTATAAGTATGATGATGGTTGTGTAAATATTACAGGCGCAGATAACAACATATTTATGTATATAATGCGCCGATATATATAATGTGTGGATACATGATGAAGATACACACGTGCGTGTGGAAGTAACGCTTTTGAAAATCATCAAAAAGTTCTTCTTGTTTTATTATATATCACGAAAATTACGAAGATATATTTTAATTTTATTTCTGTTTTTTTTTTTTTTCTTTCGTAATGATTCATCCACATCACGACAATTAAAAATTATCCATATCGCGCCGCTCATCTGTTTCCGAAATTTACATTCATTTTTTTCTGATTATTGAATTACTAAGTGTAATCTTGGATATATATCGAGCCGAGAAATTCGAATCTGCTAACTAAATTTGGATACCACGATTGGTTTTCTTCGTACCTCAATTTTGTCGACGATCAGGGAATATGATCGAAAACTATATATGCTCAATATTTCATCCACTTCATATAATTAGTAATTCAAATCATGAAACCTGCAGACTCGATGTTCATAAAATAGAAGAGATCGAATCACTCGAGATATTCATATAGGTATATATAATAAGTGAAAACGGGTTGCCAATTTCATTTATAATTTCCACGTACACGTACCACAATCTCAAAATGGATGGTCCATTGTTCCTTGCTTGTTATAAAACAAGATATAATAACGCACGTATATATGTATATATCATTATATATACCGTGTGCAGGAGGAGAATCGATATGGCCGCATTATCGTTATTATCATTATTGTTTTACTACAGGGTGTATCAAATTCAGTTCCAACCTTTGCTCGAGCGTAAATTAGCTCGAATTTCGTGCGTTTGTGTTCGTAGGGATGGAAATAGCGATAATATGGCGAGGAGGCACATTGAAATTTCTGCCATGCGGTTGGCAGCGCGGGCTCCGGCATTCAATGCCTCTCTTTTCACGGTTAAATGTTAAAGACAATAACTGCTGTCATTCGCTATACATACACGTATTTTATACATCCACATATTATATTATATCTCATGTACACACAACAATGCCACGTGGTGTATAAAGGTATCCGTTATACATTATATATACCTGTATACCTATATTGATCTTGTTCTCAAAAACGCAAATGCGCGCGTACATAACTTTTATATAATTTATATACCTACACTCTTATTTGTAGTTCTTCTTTTTTTTACCTTATCTGCAACGGCATTGGCATTAGTGTCATTCTTTTCTATTCCATGATATTTATATCGCCGTATATCTTGTACGGTTATAAATTAGATATTTAAAAATATCTCAGCATTTGTGCAAAGAATAATTATTAGATGATAGAGAAACTAATAAATCAAAATATCTCCTATATCTTTGTGGCTCTTTGTCAAAAATACACTTCATTTCGCGTTCAGGACAATGTCTCGAAGTTGCGTTAATTCGTTTTAAACTTGAATTTACGGAATAACCTGCAGTTGCGGACTTGGCGTATCATTCGTAACAATAATCGAGAAATTACCGCGATAATTTTCTACCGGAAGAGTGAATTATAGTCAGTTTTAACTCGTGTCCTATTATAATTAATAGTTAATCAGGCAATTAACCGGATATAAAAAATGTCAGTCTGTACACGCAGCTGCCCGAAAGTAATTTTTTTTAAACATTAGGATACGGTCGGTATTTTCAGTTTTCAAAAATTTTACGGAGAAAAACTATAAAAATTTATTTCAATTTACCGAACTCGACGAAGGAACATATCTTGGATGGTTCTTCGATGAATGTAAGTAGTGGGAAAAAGATGAAAGATGAAATTGAGGGAAAGATTTTTTGTTTTTTGAATTTATTTTTTCATTTCGATTATCTGTATAACGATTCGATGCGAGATGTTCGGACAAATGAGGGATCGTTATTACGTGCTTTTATATACGCGCGTATTTAAGAGGAGGAGGAATTTTATTGTGGCGTGGCTCATAATTCCCATCTCTTCCTATATGTGTAATTTAGGTGTACCTATATTATACTGTATAGGTATATACCTATAGCTAACGTGCGTCTGCCCGAACGGTTAAATCCTTAAATTGGTAGCAACTCATTCACAATGAAGTCAGTTTACAATCGCTAGCTCTAACTGCCTGCCACCACCGTGAACTATCTTATACCCATCTTCTATATAGTCCACTTTAATACACCATATCTTCGTATGTAAGATCATCATCATCATCATCTTGGTTATACGTACGTACATCAGTTGCGCGTCTTGTAGATACTGAAAATATAAGTATGTATCGCCACACACCACACGCGTAATTTGTAACTTGATGGACACATCTGAGATAATTGTATGATCGAGTCGTTATCGTCTTTGCAAACTTGAAGTGATCGTTAGGAGGTTATAATTTGTACGTACATTATTTATATTCTTCAATATATTCGTAATCGTTCGTTTTAATAACGACCGCAGCAATTTTACTCATTAAAAAGCTTTATAACCGTATACAATACAATCAGACACTCAGATCGGAGCAAAAAACCCATCGATTACCATAGATATTTTCTATAAAATATTAATGGAGTTTCTGTTCGATTTTCAATTCCGTACAAAAATTTTTCATTGTACCAGTTTTTTTTTCTTTCTCTGCCTTCGTTTTCCCCCCCGCTGAAAAAGGAATCCGTTTTAAGATATTCTTAATTCTTATTATACACGTTATACAGGTGACATTCTGGTTTACTGCCAACCATCTGCAATTGCCTTTTCAATTTATTTCCGTCCCTCGACTTTAGACATCAAACTATCGTATGTATCTGTTGGTATTCGAACGGGTTTTAAACCCGCGCATCGCGTATTGAAGAGTTGGGAAACAGAATCTCTCGGTATCTTAAAAATTTGACATAATTATTTAACAAAAAAGGAAATTAGAAAAAAAACAATCATCCGCCTTGACGAATACTTCTCATGCACCATATGTTACGATCCTACTGAGACATTTTTATAAATAATTTTCTAAAATGTATAACATAATTATATTTTTTTCTAACGTACAAAAGATGCCGGTATAGAGAAACAACGGTTCTTAAATTATTAGATAACATATGTTGCTATAATATAGAAAAATATAGAGAGCATGAGTGATTAGATTATATGCTGGCACAGTCATAAATTAGTCCAAATACCCAGTGCCGTCCTAATTATATTACGGAATGATCGTCAGTATTTTATTTATACCGGGTGGGATTTTTTAAGTTTGTTAATTGTTTCATTCGCCAAAGTTATAAGACTGACGATTCGAACGATGTTAGCCTGACTGAAAATGAAAGAAAAATAGCAAACTATAATGTGAAAATCTTTTATCATATTTTCCAGTGCAAATCAGAGAAGCGAAAGTATTGTCCGCCGTATGGGTACCTGGGATAGAAGTTGGTCCGAGGACGTGGGCGAAACGATTCGTCGTGGGTCCGAGAACGTCGGTGTCTGCAGCTGCAGCAATGGTGGCAGGAGCCAAATCCAGGGACTACTTCAATCACTATTGCTTTTGCGTCGTCAGTTTACCAGAGAATTGTACGAGTGGCCGATACAACCTTTGTTTAGGTCAAGGACGAAATTAAATGAAAAAGAAAGAGTTAAACTATTGAATTTTCAAATGTTCTGTCTATTTTCATTGATGTAATTCGTGCGAGTCGAGTTTTCGTATGACTGTGAAAAAAAAAAGAAAATTAAAATAATTTAATACATACCTAGCGAAGAAAAGAAGAAGAAAAAAATAATAATAATATTGCCTTATCTTGAAAAAGAAAAAGAAATAGAAAATTACTAACAAAAGAAAGAAAAAAAAAATAGTGATTTTTTAAAAATAATGAGGATAAAAGAATGCGCGATTTGTTTAAAATTAAAAGAATCACTAGGTGCGATAATTGGTGCTAATGTGAAGACCAGGTGCGAAAACCCATAAGAATTAATGTTGTAGTTGAAAAATTAGCAAAAAAGAAATATCAAGAGTGAAATTAAAAGTACAGCCATGGCAGAGTGGGTAAAGTTCAATGGTCAAACGGATGTAACGATGTACGGTTCCCCGAAAGAAAATGGGATCCAAACCGACACGAAGAATTTGGAATCAGTGGCTAACGAAGAAAAGGAGCCTCGAAAAGAGGCGAATGGTCGAGGGATCGACGAACCTAAGGAGGGTCGGATTTTAGAGTCGAAAATTGTCAGGTATAACGGGAAAGTAGAATCTCCAAAACAATGCGAAGAGTCTGTTGAAATTTTGAGCAAAGACTCAGCGCCAGATGTGGAAAGGTTTTACAATTTTGGCGGCGAATGTTCACCGGATAGCGAAAATGAAAAGGATGAAATTTTACCCATTGATGAAAAAAGCAGGTTTGAAGAATCCGGTAGGAAGATACGAGAAGAGGCTAGAGCGGAATTGACGAAATCTGTACAGAATTCCTCGCCGAAACGACCAAACAGCTTTTACAATAACGCGACGACAACTTCAGGCCGAAGAAATTCTCTGGGATCATCAAACGAAATTTGTGGCGATAAAAATCTTCTGTTCATAGAGACCGAGACGCGTTCAAGGCACCGAGGAGGAGGAGAAGGAAGTGCTGAAAAATTACAACCAAATGGAAAATCACCAAAAGATGACAAGCAGGTACATCATGTACAGTTTAACAAGGAGTCGAAATCATCATCAAGAAAACCACATCCGAGCCCGAGCGCTTCCATCTCGACATCCAGCTCCAGTAGTTCGGAGGATAATTCTAGCCTCGCACAATTTTCCGAAGCCAGACCTCCGGACGGTGGCTGGGGTTGGGTCGTCGTTGCGGCATCGTTTGTTGTTAATTTAATAGCCGATGGAATAACATTCTCATTTGGAGTTATTTACGTAGAGTTCCTAAATTACTTTGGCGAAGGCAAATCGAAGACTGCTTGGATCGGAAGTCTCTTCATGGCCATGCCACTGCTTTCCGGTCCTATAGCAAGCTTTTTAACCGACCGTTACGGATGCAGAAGAGTAACAATAGCCGGTAGTGTGCTTGCCACTACCGGTTTTGTTATAAGTTCATTCACAAATTCAATGGAGTTCTTGATATTTACTTTCGGTGTTGTCGCTGGATTTGGATTGTCATTGTGCTACGTTGCCGCTATCGTTATTGTCGCTTACTATTTCGACAAAAAACGATCATTCGCTACCGGTTTATCAGTTTGCGGCAGTGGTATTGGAACCTTCATATTTGCACCATTGATCCAGTGGCTTCTCGAGGAATACGGGTGGCGAGGTACGACTTTGATCCTTGCAGGGCTTTTCTTTAATTTAGCAGTTTGTGGATGTCTGATGAGAGATCTCGAGTGGACTACGACAAGGGCGAAGGCTAAGACAGCTGAAAGAAGAAAAAACCGTGAGCGAAAACGATCCAAGATCCAAAGCTCCAGTGCAGATTCGTTTTCGGGTACCAGTTCGGCGAACATAAATCCCCAAAGACAAAATGACCTTAAACGAAATTTCACCTCGGCCAGTACTGTGGGAATTGCAATAGAAAACGCGAGGGAAGACGCTCAAGGTAAAAAATTCTCGAGTCTCGTAAGCCTACCGACCTTCGTTAAAAATGGTGAGAAGGTTCCGGTAGAAGTTTTGGAACTTTTAAGCACTCATAAAAACGTTTATAACGTCCTGCTTCAAAATTATCCGAGTCTTTTAATATCGTCAAAGAGTCTCAGCGATTCTGGAAGGCTACATGATCATTTGGACGTTGACACGTTACCCGAAAATCAAAATGACCCGAAAGTCGATGACTCTAAAATCGATAAGCCCACAGTTGTGAAAGATCAGAGTTCAAAGTCTGCAGGAAATTCCAAGAATCCTGATCAAGAAAGTACCGAAGTTGCACATTCTCGACAACATACCGACGCAGCTTATTTATGGTGGCTCAAAAGGACACAACCCGACTGTCCGTTTCAAAGAGCAACGATTTTGGATCACCAAAGAAGACTCCCTACTGCCTATTTCAAAGATCTACGCGTTCATCGTCACAGTTTAACGTACAGAGGAGCGATGTTAAACATCAACAGATATCGTCTTCGCGCTTCAAGTTGTCCCGATATATACAGAAACTCAATGACTACGATTGCTAAAACAAAAATGGTCTGGTACGCAGGACTATGGGAATTTTGGGACGTGATCGTTGATATGCTCGACTTTTCCTACTTCGGTGATCCTAGATTCTTATTATTTGCATTGAGCAATTTCTTACTCTACACATGGTACGATGTCCCATACGTTTATCTCACCGACAACGCCATAGAAGTTGGTTTCACCGAGACTGATGCTTCCTACTTGATATCGGTCATCGGAATCGTCAATATGGGTGGCGAGGTGGGTAAAATGAATTAATTAATTCTTCTCAAAATCATTCGTCATGATCTGCCCCAGTTACTGAGTATTTAAAAAATGTATAACTCCATGTACCAGATATTCGGCTTATAGTTTATTTTTTTATTTTATTTTATTTTATTCTCTTCAGAGATAAAACTCGGCACTTTTAGGGTTCGCTTAGTTTGTCGCATCAGTCAACTTTTTGACCAATAATCGTTATGTCCAATCGAGTTTCAATTGCGTAACATCGTTCACATGAAATACGCACATATACTATATCATCACGTATCGTCACCAGATACTAAAAAATTCTATACGACTCATTTTTCACATGTTATACGAGATAAAGAAAAGAAGGCAGAAAGAAAAAAAACAGACATATCTTATGCAAATAGCGTAGATTATTCGTTAGTCGTCGATGAAATATATTCCAAGTCTTCCGTACTCTGGGAAACCGCCAGAAGTCGGTATTAATCCGGAAATTGTAAAACTTTATTCCGATAGTCAAGAATCCCAAAGTCGGCAAATACTTTCAGGGGGTCGGTTTCTCTTTGTGTTGAAAACCTGAAGTGAAATATGGCTCTCTTCGGTTTTCTGTATTTTTTCATCCCCTCTTAGAATATTTGTGCTACTCGAAAGTGACGATGAAAAGAAGGGCTAGAAAAAGAGAAGAAATTTGAAGAAATGAAATCTAACCCACGTCGATATGATTCTTCATTTTTCAGATAATTTTGGGCTGGGCTGGAGATCGAGTCTGGGTAGATGCTTCGTTGGTTTACGCGGTTTGCATGGGACTTTGCGGAGCTGTGACAGCTCTAATTCCTCTCGTTGTTCACAACTACTACGGACTTTGTGCGATAGCAGGTGCTTTCGGGCTATTCATTGCCGCAAATTATAGCCTGACGAGTATTATTCTCGTAGAATTAATAACCTTGGAAAGGTTTACCAACGCTTACGGTCTTCTACTTCTCGTTCAGGGCGTAGCAAACCTCGTAGGTCCGCCACTCGCAGGTAAAAAAAAAAACAAAAGAGAAAATAAAATGAACGGATTAAACCCAGAAAAAAATCATTAAATTACATTACAAAAATTTACACTTTTCAGGATGGCTCTACGACATTACAGGAACCTACGATCTTTCCTTTTACTTGGCCGGATTTTTCATCGCTCTGAGTGGTTTCCTTTTATTTATTATGCCCTTGGTCGAAAAGTACCGAGCATGGAAGGGCGAAAGTTGGACGGAGGACGCACCGGAGGTACCGAAAAAGAATTTTGAAAAGATGAACAATGTTTAGACCTCCGATTGATTACCGATTATATTCACCGAGAAAAGCTGCAATCTATCGATAATTCGACAAACCTGCAATGCCTGAAAAACTTTCCTCCACAGAAAATTTTCGGAAAAAAAAAAAACTGAATCCAGAAAAAGATTGGCGGGAAATATACTGATTGGATAAATTGTATGAAAAATTTAAACGGAATTGATGATAACTGATTAACAATATTATTATTATTAGAAATTATTATTATTATTTATGTATTATGTAACGATATAAAATTCTATCAACAATAATATCACCGTGTCTTAAAAGCGTCAGGTGCGTATAATCTTCTAGCCTAGTTATATTAAAATAACAAAAAGACAAAAACCAAGAAAAATAATAACGAGAATATTACAAACTGAAAGAAATAAAGGAAGAAAAAAGACGAAAAACAACGTTAAACAAATCGTGGGATTTTATTACATATATATATACTATAAATAATATAAATAATACACCTAAAAACCGTTATTGATCGTATTTTTTTTCATTTTTTTTGTTATTTTGCTATATTTGGTTTTTTTTTTTTTTTCCCCCTGACAAAACTGTCGCGTCGTCGCTGACCGGTATTGGTTATTTAGTCGACCGAAAGAGCGTCAGAGACGATCGATCACTTGGTCTAGGTAATTGTCAATTCGAAAAAACTTCTGATATTAATATAAATTAATGCGTAAATAAAATAGTACGTTATTGTAGGTAGCTCATTGTTATTAGAAGATGAAAAACCCAGCGAGCGATTTGAGTGCCCGAAAAAAAAAGCAAAAAAAAAACAAAAAAATTATACAATTAAAAAAACATTTCAGCGATTAACCTAACGATTTCGCTATTATATTATTAGCACGAGGTTATAATGAATTAGGTATAATATCCAGTAGTTGAAAGACTTTTTACTAATAAAATTAATAAATTCAATTTCCTATTTCGAGAAAGAATTTTTGTCAAATTACTATAATGATGTTATAACCTATTTGGAATACTTCTCCTGCCCTCTTCCCCCCCACCTCCCCCCAAAAAATGGAGAAAATAAGTAATGAAAAAATAATGAAAAACAAATTGGAAGAAAAAAAAAGACAACGGTTAATCCAATCCTGATCACGAAAATTCTAGAGACTACGATCTAATAACGAAAGCTATGGATATATCGTACAGGGTTGTAGCTTAGTAGCCAAATTTTATTTAGTTTAATTTTCGTTATGTATTTTCCGATACTATACTAAATTCATGATTATTATATCATATAATATGTATATATCTTATACCCCACGTAAATACATACATACTATGTAATATTATACATAAATACATGTATATAGATATAGACATATTTAGATCGTTAGTAATTTTAGTACATGAATTTTTTACCGTAGTGCAAGTTAACGAAGTAAAAATCTAATGAAAGATGCATGACAATTTTGGCAGTCTATTATTATACATAAATACATACAAAATAGAAATTAGAGAGAGAAAAATATGAAGAAAAAAAAAATGATACGATTTTCCACGTCTCCATGTATATAAATATAATATACATATATGGATGAGATCTATTTACTGTAATACCACTATTATTATTAATACGATTATTATATCCACATTATTATGCTAATGAATAAATGATGAACGTGAATACAAATTTATATGTAAAGAAAAGAGCAAAAGCAAAAGAAAAAGGAAACACACATAGACAATAGCGATCGAGATTTAATTCGTTTTATCGTTTCATAATTAATGGGATTTGGAGATAGAAAATGATAACGTATACCTAATATAGTTAACAGATAATAGCGATATTGTACAAACTAGTTCGAGTTACCTAGAGTAGAAATAAAAAAGGAACAAAAATTTGATAAAAAAAAAAAACAACAAAAAAAATAAATAAATAATATCAAACAAAGTAATGGCGTACGATGTGGTTCGTCGTTTGAAAAAAAGTTAACGGAATTCCGAAGCTTCTGTACATGTGCTGCAATGTATTCGAGCTCCATGATTTTTGGAATCAAGATGTCGTAATGTTCACGTATGTTATGAATACCTGACATTTTTTTTTCCGTTTTTAAATACCAATTAAATATATGTATATATTTTTTCCAATCATTTCGACGACGAACCATTGCTGCGTAAAGTTTGTTAACCGATAGATGAATGATCTAGTGATCACTCAGACCTTTTTGAATCTCAGGTTTATTAACTGATATGATATAATTAACGTATATTATTATATCCGCGTATAGAAAGAAAAGAAAAAAATTAAAAAAAAAACAAAAAACAAACAAACAAATTACGTATATATCTATTATTAATATTACTATTATATATTATATATAAATTACACCTATATTACAGGTGACAAAAAAAAACAAAAAAACAAGTGATTGGATCGAAGCGTAACGTTAACGAGGTTACCCGATCAACATTTAATTATTCTTCTAATTATTATTATTGATAACTACAGAACATACATACTATATTAAATAGACTGTAATATGAAAATTTGATATTTTATCGGTTTAGTGACCAGACAAAACTTATGAAATTGAAAATAACCTTATATACATAATAATATTATAACATTTTAATAATGAATAGCACCATTTGAACAGTGTTGAAAATCGATTTATTTTATTGCCCGTAATTTTAAAACTGGCAGTAAGATTATTTTACGTGATGTTTATATACGTTGTATCTTTTACTCGTTTCACCACAAAACCTGAACCAATCTAAATTTATGTGCATTTCACTGGAGTATTATTACTATTATTATTACTATTATTATTATTATTATTATTATTATTATTATTATTATCAATAGTTAATGATCTGGCTGAAAACAGAAAATCTTTAGTAAGGAATACTTTCATAGATATTCGCCATTTTAGGTATGCATGTATCGTTATAACCATTGTAGTCCCGATTTATCGATATATTATTGTTACGAAGTTCGAAATGAAGAGAAACTGGATGCCGAGGATTTCGACGATCATAATATCGAGGGGGAATACAAAAATGAAGCGTATTTGAAAACTACCTATATAAAGCAATAATAAAGAAGCAGATGAACTTTTGAGACTTTTTGCAGATCGCAAGTAAGAATTGTTCTTATTGTACGTAAGCATGTTAGATTACAAAATATAAAATTGTATAATGAAACGTATTGATTTGAAAATTTCTTGATTTTATTATTTTTTTTTTTTAATTGCTCCGTTCGGGTTTTTGGGTCACACGTTATGTTTGTTTTTGTTTCTGTTTTTTTTTCTTGTGGACAAAAAATAATAATATTCAATTACGCTATATTGTCTTGATTTGATTTGAAACAGCTCAATAAAATCGACGATTGTATGACAAACAAATCTATTATACATTACATCTGTTCGTTGAAGACGTAGTATATATACCTATGATACATAGCACATGCATAATAGAAGATGAAATTTTTAAATGAAAATAAAAATTGAAATTCAAGTAATTATTCAACTGCGAGAGTTCCTTCTTCTATTTTTTCTTAATTTAATTGTCAGAATAAATATGACCATATTATTCCTATTGACAAGGTAAGTGCGTGCTACTGGACTATTCAATTAATTGTACGTTATTGTATGTGATATAATTATATACGCATAAATTTCTGCAAAATTATCACGCGAATTTCATGCTTTAAATCGAGTATGAAAATAGAGCGCAACTATGATAGTATTATATGTATAGCGAAAATGCATTGCAATATCGATCCATCTGCACATTTTGCATCTCTCGCGTCAGGTGAGTCAGGATAATTGAATCACGTTTGATTTTCAGTTTCTAAAGAGAATAATTGATCAGGTGAAAATACCGCGCGGGTTGAAAACGAAAATTTTGCCCGCCCCTGATGTGTGAAGGGAATTTTTGTCAGCACAAGCATTTTCATAGAAAAATGTATAATATGTAGTTCATGAAATTCGCCAAAAAAAGCAATGAAAAAACAAAAATGAATTCCGGTTGTAATAAATAAGAGGACATTGGTCTCCGTGCTTGTACCTGGTTTTTAATCGTGTTTCTTATCAGAAACTTTAAAGCTTTGTGACAATAACTAGAATATTTGAGCTTTGTGATGTGCGCAAGGCTATAAATGGGTGGCTTGCGCCTAGTCAGGTGGTTGTTGTTGGCCTCTTTGGGGTCTCAGTGTACTTCTGGTTCTCTCCGATAATACCAGTTATTCGATAAACGAGAAATTTTTTTCTTTCAAAAAAATTTATTTATTCAATAAGAAGAAACGCTATAATCTATAAAAAAATAGAAAAACATTGAAATTCGGGTAAACCGGGTTTCCGTGGACGCAATTATTTATACGCCGAAAATTATATATTGAAAAAAAAAACAAAAAAACGCTGTGATAATCTTAAACATCTTTATTAGTTCACATCGATTTTAAATAAACATACAAAGAGCTGACAAAAGCAAGTAAAAGAGAAAAAAAAAAGAATACGAACTAGATTTATATTATATATAAATATTTTTGCCTGCCAATATTCAATTAACAATAATTGAAATAGTACTGTTGTTCTTTTTTTTCAACAGTTACTGAAATAAAATAAAATAAATTAATGTATAAATAAATCAAATTCACTGTGATCATATCTCTTAATTGAAAGTACATACTATAATTATTTGTAAAATTAAAAATATTTACTACAAATTGATAAAATCTTGGGAAAAAAACAAAAATAGTAAAAGCGGAAATCGTTGATTACGATCATAATTGGAGAACGTTCTTTTTTTTTTGTGAATGCCCTGATAATTCAAATTCGTTCAACTGCAGCAGCATATAATTATCAACGATATAATCGCGATTAATTAATTAATTGTAATACGAGAATACAATCTACTTGTGGTAAGTGAAGCAAACATAGTTTACGTCATATTTCTGCACTTTTGTACATCACGTTGCACGCATTTTTTTAGTAGCTTTATTTAATTATTGCCACTATGATTTGTTATCATGATTATTAATCATTGTTCTTAATATTATTTCTTTGTTTTTAGTTCGCAGAATTTTAACCCCCTCTTATAGATCCCGTAGTGACAAATTAAGCGGAAATGAAGAGGTGATTATTACCTTACCATAAAGTTATCATATTTTCTTTTATTTTCTTTACTCGATATTTTATCTATTCTTTTTCTTTATTTTGTTAGAAAAAAAAAAAAAATTAATGTCCAATGTTTTGATCAAAGAGATACTAATCGAAATTATTTTGGAAATCGTCTCATAATGATAAAAGTCTAATAATTTGATTTCGAATTGAAATTTCAAATAAGAGCGTAATGGTGAAACTTAGCTAGAATTTTTCCGCAATTTTTCATTCTCATTATTTTATTCTTCGCCGTATATTTCGTACACTCTTGAGCGATGATGATGATTTTGAGTTGGCAGCGCCTACCGCTAGAGTGATTTTATAATTCGTCTAAATTTATGACAGTCTTCGTATACATTATAATATTATACCCCCGTATCTTATACGTAAGATAAGGGATCTTGTATGGCGATATACTTGTTTCGATCTTTGACAAATATTTAAATGTCTCAAGGCTCGTGAATTAATTTAATAATATTCCCAACTCGTACAAATTATATAAATTATTACAAAATATAAATTCGCAACTATATAGTAATGATATAAGAAATTTTCTGTATCAAAGTACATATACGTAATACTATGTGTTCATATAGATGTATATTGACAGAAAATTCATAAGTATAACAAATAAACTATATACATTAAATTAAAGCGCGTAATAATAAACGCTCGGTAATAATATAATTGTAAGTTGTGTAGATTGCAAACACGAGAAAATTAGCGCCACATTAACATGCCTTTAGTAATAAACCTTACAAACACCATTGGAAAAAAATATAACAATAACAATTACGATAATAAATAATAATAATAACGACTTCCATTCCATTCATGAACACATATCTATCAATTAATACCATTACTTAATTTAATTACAACTTAAACAAAAAGCGAATAATTAACCGCGTCTTATTTTTTTTAATTACATACCTCAAGGCTTATATTATGGAATCTGATTGCATATTAATTTGCATATAGTCAATTAATTTTTTGTTTTTGTTTTTAGCTAATCAATTTGTTATCAGATATTTCCTATATATCGAGTGACATTATAACTATTTCGTTGCCCTTTAAACGTTTTATTTTCACCCTCTTTACTTTTTTCTTTCTTCTCTTTAATCTTGTCATTCGTCGTTTTTTTTCTCTTCTGTTTGTCTTCCTTTTTCTTTTCTATATTCTGTTGACTTTTACCATATGAATCGGAGACGTAGAAATCGACCAGTCGGTTGCCATAGAAACACTTTTCCACCCTTCCCACTTTGCCATCTACCCTCTCAACCTTCATGACGTCATAGGTTGCGTAATAGAACACCAGAACCAATTGCTGGCAAAAGTGTTTTAACGGAAATATCCGCTTTTTTGTAGGTCGTATTCGAAGACGGTCAAAGACATCGAGCGAATTTTTTCGAGTCCGCGGATGTCAATAGAAATGATGACGAAAATAGAAAAAAAAAACTTCTGCTACATGAAAACAAAAAAATTTATTTATATATCTATATTTGAGGAAACGATCGATGAAGATTGAGTTAGGCAACATTTAGACGGAAACTGCACGCTCGTTGACCTAAAAAGCTTAGGGGAAAAAAATGAAAAGAAAAAAAATTACGACTTCCCTAACGTAGAACATGACCTCGGACTATAATACAATTTGTTTGTCTATAAGAGTCGGTCACGAAAAGCAAACACGAAGAGTCGAGAAGTAACTAATTAATTAATCGATGGACTAATTCGTTTGAAATTATGTAACTATAATATGCAACTGCATCGCGCCCTTATACATATGTGGAATAATATTCATGCAAATTTCATTTAAAAAAAAAAAGAAAAAGAAGAAAAAAAACCAGGACTATCTTGAAATTTTAAAAACTTTTACTGACAATAATATCATGCGTACGTTGTGTGGATTCTTATGTAATTTTCTTGTTTTTATTCCCATTTTTTTTTGCGATCTCGTAAATCAGTCGAGATTTAAATCTAATTAATACCGTTGAACAAATTTTTGACGATCATACTGTTTTCGGTGTATTTATTTGTTAACGGAGGTAATTGTATTATTCCTTATCTGATTGTCGGTGCGAAAACCTTTGCGCAAACCCCTCTACGAAGAAAAAGAAAAAAAAACTAAATATAAAAAAAATATCGTTTTACGCACGAACTTAAATTGAATGACGCACCGAGAGTGGATTAAATTTTTAAACAATTCACGTAAAAACGATGTAGAAAAACGAAATTTTTTGAGCCCGACTCATAAATTTTATTTCAATTATTTTTTTTTTCTAGTTCATATCGCATTTTTATTCAGTTTATTCAAGCATTCGTAATATGTGAGCTTTGTCTGATTTCCAGATTCTAATTTCAAGGTCTCTTTTATTTATTCAAAACTAAATTTTGATTTATTATTATTCAGGTTATGACAATAATTGTTTCTTTAATTTGCAGCAAATTGTTTTTTTCTTTCTTTTCCACAGTGATTTAATAGAATCGAGGTAAAAAAAATGTAAAACAGGATTTTTATGTTAACCTTGGCTCATGATTTTGAATTAGGTTGTACCTTGATTTTATCTTGATTGCTTATTTATTATTGTTGTTATTAGTATTATTATGGTTTTGCTCACGCTCCTGTAACGCACGCACTTTCTTGCACCCATACAAGCACAACTCACGTTAAATTTTCATTTGACATTACCTCAATGGTGAGTAAAAAGTTGATTTTATATTTTTCAATTATTTAATTCCCGTTTATAATATTTTTTATTTCATAATTTGTGTAAATTGATTGATTTGTAATTATTATGAGGATATGAATTTTATGGAGCAGACGACTGAATCGAATTTTTAATATTTTTTAGGGCAAGGCGAGCGAAGAAGTGTGCATGCTGAAGCGGACAGTAATTATTTTCAACGGTGGTAAGACCCAATTTCGGGGCCTTATGGTAGGTGAGGAAATCCTACGTGTTCTGAGAATCGAAATAAACGGCCTCAAAGGGTGGCCGCGTCGTTGGACTCACTGAAACGTTGTATTGTTTAAAATAACGCAAAAGAATGGCGGACAAGAATCAAAATTTTATTTCAGAATCAGCGAATTCTATAAATTCAGCTGACGCCGGTCAAAAGAGAATCCAAAATTCGGTGAAAGCGGGAAACAATAATTTTCCAGCACCTGTGGCAACTGGAGTTAGAAAAGAAGGACTTTATACAAAAAAAGATGGCGGCACTAGAAACGCAAATATTACCAAGGAATCTGCTTCGAAATCTTTTGATGATCAAAATTCGATTTGGAACAATAATTATGACCCTACCAAAAATGAATCCTCCTCTAAAAAAGGACTCGCGCCTATAGTTGGCTGGCAAAATGGAAGTCCGACGGTTTTTCCGAGCTCACCCGAGAGCGCTGGACCTTCGAAGACGTCTGAGAACGAAAATGAAAACTTAACTGCTTCTAAAAGCTCTGAAATCGAAGATAATGTTGAAGAAACACGTTTACCAGCAAGTCCAATACTGACGATCGATCGCAGTGTGGAGTCCTTGGAACCTGACAAAGATACCTTGCGTACGAATTCATTAGATTTTGGGAAAAGCAAGGATACCAGTCTGGACGCGGAATCTGATAACAAATTGATAATGTTAAGTCCAGAAACGGATTGTACGGATGAACGTGTTCCTGCTACTCCAGCCTTCAGCTATTTAACATCGCCGAATTTAACCGTAGGAACAAGTCCCACCAATCAAAGTCCTGAGGAACCTCAGGAATTCAGTAATAATAACGTTCAGGGAACAAACGCTAAAAGCACAGAAAAAACACAAGGTATTTTGGTGCGCAGAAAATATTCCGATGTTACCATCACTTCGAATCCTGGATATCTGGACTACGATCCGAGAGACTTTGATTCGATAGATGGCTCTCAAAGTATGCTCGAAATTTATGACGACGAAGAAAATGTGAGAGGAAAGTCTAAGATTCCAGACGGAGGATGGGGATGGGTGGTCGTAGCGGCTTCGTTGATTATTTCAATGGTAGCCGATGGCGTATCATTCAGTTTTGGTCTTCTCTACATAGAATTTCTTCACGAATTTAAAGCTTCTAATTCGAAAACCGCTTGGATCGGCTCCCTCTTCATGGCGGTTCCGCTACTTTCAGGTCCGATAATGTCTGCACTGGTAGACAGATACGGTTGTAGAAATATGACGATATTAGGAGGAGTGATATCTGGGTGTGGTTTTATTCTTAGTTCTTTTTCTCGATCCATCGAGGTAATGTATTTGACCTTCGGAGTATTTGCTGGTATCGGTTTGGGATTGTGTTACGTCACAGCTGTCGTGAGCATTGCCTATTGGTTCGATAAAAAACGCACTTTAGCTGTAGGTTTAGGGGCGTGTGGTACAGGAATAGGAACATTCGTTTACGCTCCAATGACGACGTACTTCATAAGGGAGTACGGATGGCGAGGGACCTGCATTCTCCTTTCCGGTACATTTTTTAATCTAATTGTTTGCGGTACCGTTATGAGAGACCCGGAGTGGTGGATCCAAGAACAACAAAAACAAGGTTTTGGTTCACCGAGAAAATCTGCCGGACGTTCCGAAGTTGGAGGTTCCGCCGGAAGTCCTTCCGAAGAATTTCCAGGTGTCGATGAGATCAGAAAGCTTCTGAAAACCGGAAAAGCACCCGAATATTTGCTGCAAAGTTTCAGCACCAGTACTGAAGCTCCTCCAAATGCCAGGGGTGGAAACTTCAGGAGCGTTGTTAACCTTCCGACCTTTGTCCGAGAGAGCGAAAAGGTAATTCAAAGTTTTTCGGTTGATTATTTTTTGTCATCAAATTTTTCATATTTACAATTTCCAGGTCCCTCTGGAAGTACTGGAATCCCTGTCCGGAAATTCAAGACTCTACAATGTAATCTTGGAAAATTATCCCAGTTTATTACTGTGCAGAAGTTTGTCCGACAAAAAACTTGAAGATTCTAGCGGAGAAGTTTCCAACGCCAATAAGACGGGCGTTACCATGTCCATGAGGTTACATACATGGTCTGATATCTGCACCCTGCACTTTTTATTTTTCCTAACAAAAATTTTACTAAACATTGATTTTTCTCACTATCATGCATGTCGGTTATTTTGATCGCACTTCAATTATTTTTCTTTTCACTATCTATTTGAATTTTTTTAGAAAGTCACCACCGCACAATGTAAGTTGAAACTAACACGCTAACAAATGAAATTATCACCTAGATTCGAATTAAAACAAAGAACAAAAAAAAAAATAGTCAATTTATTTACCGGCTTTTGCATGCGTAGAATCGAGTCCTAGTTTCGATACAGTTTGCGACAAATGCCTTTATAACGTTTTGCTGAATTCTTTCGGAAAGGATCAAACAAGCTACGGATCGAGCGAAGACGTCAGCCCCCATTCACGATTCTCGTCCCGGATCGAGACATGCCTCGTCAAAGTTTCTCGCTACCCACAGGATGTCCCGAAAAGATCTTGAGGAGACGAATCCGCTGCTTGCCAAAGAGCTTGCTCAAGCGGTGAGATAAAAATTGAAGCTTTTCCTTCTGTTTTAATTGGGTGATGAAGCTTCGTATCGTATATTTATCTATTTTTTTTTTCTTTTTTTTCGTAGATCGCTGAAGGCGAGAGAGCCAAAACGCATTCTCGTCACCATTTGCCAGGATTTGGGGGTGGTGTCGTTAGGA
This sequence comes from Athalia cordata, assembly GCA_963932425.1. Classification (NCBI taxonomy): domain Eukaryota; kingdom Metazoa; phylum Arthropoda; class Insecta; order Hymenoptera; family Athaliidae; genus Athalia; species Athalia cordata. The sequence continues at coordinate 26,481,154 of OZ010626.1, read as the reverse complement.
CGGATTCGATTCCCTGGCTCAGAAGACAGTTCAACACAAATACTCATTACTTCAAGGACATCAGAGTTCATAGAAATTCCGTGATGTATCGAGGAGCGGTTTTAAATCTGCATAAATATCGTCTAAGAGCTAGCAGTTGTCCTAACATTTATAGAAACAGTATGACGACGTTGGCTAAAGAAAACGAAGAGGTTCGTAGTCGAGTTTAAATCGAATATACTTTTGTTTCGCATCAGGATAGTTTTTAATCACAAGTAACTTATATTTCAGAAATGGTACGGCGAATTGGTCGAGCTTCTGAGAGGAATGACGGATTTCTCCATGTTTCTAGAACTCCATTTCCTCATGTTATCACTCTCGACGATTCTCCTGTTCACCTGGTTTGTTGTGCCTTATTTTTACCTGGCCGATCATCTGACACAAAATGGTTACACGGAAGATGACGCTGCCCATTTACTTAGCATTATTGGAATCACCAACACTATTGGAATGGTCAGTTTTTCTAGTCTTCAAGATCTATTTATCTATTCCATAAAATCCAACATGGCGGAACCAACATACTTCAACTCACGGTATTAATTTGACAAATTTATTTCCAGATTGGTCTCGGCTGGGCCGGAGATCAGCCCTGGATGAACGTGAGCAAAACTTACACATGGTGTTTAATGGCGTGTGGTGTCACGACAATTATGATGTCAGTTTTAACGCGTTACTATTATTTGTTGATGTTGTCTTGCGCAGGTTTCGGTCTGTTTTTTGCAAGTAACTTCAGTTTCACCCCTGTAATACTAGTCGAGTTGATACCCTTGGAAAGATTCACAACCGCTTACGGTCTGAGTCTTTTATGTCAAGGAATTGGAAATCTTTTGGGACCTCCATTAGCTGGTTTGATTTTCGATATCACTCGCTCGTGGGATTTGTCTTTCATTTTAGCAGGTTCTTGGATCATAGTCTCCGGTTTATTATTAGGTACTATTCCCTACACGAAAAATCGTAAAATTTGGGGAAGCGGTCCTATCGAAATGGACAAAGAGAGGGACCCTGAATACTGAGGATCCAATTACCTTATACATAAAAAAAAATCAAATAAATCAGCAGCAACTTCTTGCACAAATAATATATTAACATGGAAATATGATAATCAAAAACAACCATTTCATTTTTCCGGAGTCAAAAATTATGCGTCTGAATTATTTTTTTTCCATACGCTTCGGATAACGAATGTATTAAAACAATCGATTATTGAAATGGCGCGAGTAATTTTTTAGGGTCAATATTACGTAAGTATCGTTATGTTGAATTACATTTTCAAATATTACTTTTTACTAGGGATTAATGATCAAAATCATCTGTTGAATCAGGTGGATAGGTATATTTGTTATTTAATATTATTATTATGATTATGATTATTAAGTTTTCATTTATGTTATAGATATGAATATATTGTTATTACTATTATTATTATTATTATTATTATTATTATCGTTTTATTTTCGATTGAAAGTTGACTAATTTTAATAACGTTATGATGTTAAGACCATGATTTTTTCATCGGCCGGTGCAAACGAAGAGTTGAAGTATATACGCTTAAAATGTAATAAACTAGAAAAAGAAAGAAAAAAAGATTTACAGCGGTAGAATGGAGTGAATAACGTTTATCTTCAGTCTATTCGATATATTTCTATTACATATACACGTTCATATTTCGATCTATTCGAGTTATATATGTATATAATTATAAATGTAATTATACTGTATATTAATATACAAGTAGAAAAAAAAAAAAAATTGAAAAAAATTCTTCCAATTAAAAATTAGCAAATAATGATTGAATTGAAAAATAGATATTATATCTGTCGAAATTAATTTTTTGGAAATTCTATTCAACATTCTTATTATCCATTTTGAATACAATTTATTAAGTACCATCGTATATATATACTATATGTATAGTCTAGAGACGGAAGAATGAAATTTTGGAAAGTTTACAAACCACAACTATAGTATACTATTTGCCTTGATAAAATGAAAAGAAAAGAAAAGAAAAAAAAGACTATAATAATTGATGAAATACAATGCAATCTTTCTATCGATCAACGAACTAGTTATAAATATTTAACGTCACGTTCAAACTTACGTTGTAAATTACAATTTACCTTTATTCTCAGGTTTCTATGAATTCCTGATAAAATGTAGAATCGATATGTTTTCGGTTGTGAGATTATAATAATTTTCTATGAATCTTATTATGCTATTAGGTCTCATAATATTCCTTGTTGGTTGCTTGAGAAGCAATCGACGATCATTTTAATTTACTTTCTTTTCTTTTTTTTCTTTTTTCTTGAAGAAAACAATTAATTTTAATGGTGTACCGCACTTACACTATACAATAAAAATATTATATTATAGATACCACATGTTATGTACAGTTATAAATTGTCACGTTATGTACTATAATAATTTTCATTTATTTACCATATATATATACGTTAACGATATCCTCGATAATAAAATAATATAACCTACTTATGGGTAAAAATCAACAAAAAAAATCAAAAAATAAATGGATAACAGAAGAATCGAATAATCGTGTACTCGATGATGTACGACGTTATTAAATATTTATCAGTATTTATTTATTTATTTATTCAGTATTTTATTTTTATAAATTATATCGATGTATACGATTTTAGATTTATTGCATTGAAAAAATTCAGTTTAGTATATATAGAACTAATTTATACGCGATTAACAAATATTGTATAAAACAACTGAGAAATCGATGCATGAAATTAGTGACCTGGGGAGGTGGCGGGACTAGCGGAATCAAGTGGACTCGGTGGACTTGGACTTCGACTTCTGCTTGGCGTCCTGGGAACTCCAACAGTGATTGCCAACTCCTGTACACTCCTTGGAAACGCTTTTGTAATTATTGAATGCTGAGGAGCGATGTGTTTGTCACCTATTATACCGAGACGAACTCCTTTACCGTGTCGATGCAGCGTCACCGACATGCCTGTGAAAAAATTGATAGTGGGTATTTTTGTTAAGAAAAAGAAACAAAAAAGAATCGTTAGTTTCAAAAGATAATAACCAAGTCGAAGAAATAATCGGATCGAAACTTACTGCAATATCCTTGCGGCGGTCTCCAATACATTGCTGCATCGACTCCTTCGACCGGAAGATCACCATCGACGTGAGTAATGGATAGAGAATATCTTCTAGTTAGATAAAGAAGAGCAAGTTTAAGGACGATTGATGGGGTGTACGATGATACCAAGCCTGACGATGATTCAGCGGCCGAAAGAGCGTAAGTTGCTTTCTGCTTCGATCTTGCCAATTGGACGTTTTCCTGGATGACCTGAAGACAATATTTACACTTATGAACCTCTGTTGAAAATGATCTTTATTTTTTCTTGTTACCTGTAAAGTTTCGACGGGATCATCTTCGAAGAGTGGAGTTTTGGTGGGTAGGCCCATGCAGAGGACGCCTTTGGCTTCATGATTTCTAACGAATACAGATTTTTGGCTAACAAACTTTGCGGTGACCAATATTTCCGGCGGAGTTTGGAGTTCCTTTCTTTTGAAGTATTCCTTGAATGATCCAGCGGTGGTAGCGAGTAAAATTTCCGCTTCCGACGCCCCCGTAATGCTCGATATTTTTCTTATAGTTTCAATTTCTACCTCCTCTGACCAAGCGACTATTTTTCTACCGCATAAAGAATCCGGTCGCAAGTGATGATTCGTTTGAACTGATTTGAAAAATAGTTCTTCGAGTATCAATTTCGGCGCTGTTATTACGATTAACGCTATCGAAACCACCTCGGCAACCGCTTGGAATATTAATGGCAAGTAACACGACAACATCGAAGTCAAAGTGTCGGGATGATAATGTTTTTGAGACGAACGAAGCGCGTTCAATTCACGGATAAAAAGAATTGGCATTTTCAGGGTAAGCGTCACGCAAATATACCACGCCCAGTGGATACAGGAGTATAAAATTTCCACGGGATTAACGGCGGAAACAAATGCCCATAGGATAACTTGTGCTCGGAAATTTCTTTTCGAAGCTTCTCTGGTGAATATTGAAAAATATTCGGTGAATTTAAAACCTTCGACCTTTTTGTAACACTTGGTTACCTCTTTGACGGTCGATACCCATACGATAATCGCGATTTTCATACAATGAAATACTCCAATTTTTTTTTTCAAAATTTCCGGATTTTCGGCCGGGTCGTTGTTGCACAGAAATTCGTTCCAATAATTGCTGAAGCTCTCGGTTAACATCTGTCGTAAACGTGGAATGGCCGAAGGTTTCGAATAAAGATTCGTTAACGGCGAATCTGTTTCGTGGTAAGCCCAATTTTCTCTCGAATGTTTCAGTGGTAGAAAATCAGCTAGTGTCAAATGTGAGTGTCGAAGTATCAAGTGATGAGCTCGAACTATGCAGACCTTCGTTTCTTCGCCGTTCAGGTAACAATTTACCACAAATACTTGCCAGGGTGAGAAATTTGGCGATAAAAATTTCTCCGTCACGTCGCTGACGAACTCCTAAAACGAATCTACGATGCAATTCGGTGTCAGATTTTTTAGTTTTTAAAATTTTCAAACCTCGAAAATATGTATACTTTCAAAATGTGAATTAATAACATATTCGATATCATCAAAATGTATTCTATTCGTACCTGTAAATTCGACTCAGTTATCGGTCTACCCTTGAAAGAGCACGATGCTGTTATCAGATGATTATCAACATCAAATTCTGTCGTTTGTTCCCACGCGTACAGTCCCAATATTCTTTTCAAAACTGATCTCAAATGTGCTCTTTTGGCAGTCAATTCCAAAAGATGATTTCTTATACCATCCGCTACAGTTTTTCCTTGCACAAGAAGCGTGTAGATTCCCTATGAGAATTGAACGAATATAAATTCCAGATCTTCAGAAACATAAGCAAATTAAAGACGTCGACTCACCTGGTTTCTTCCCTGATCCAGAGTACTTCTGACTGAAGTTTCTTCGACGATCGTGCAGCTCGGATTTCTCCATTTTACAAATCTCACCCATGCCTTCCTCGACCATTTGGAAACTGAAATTTGAGGTAAATAAACCAAAATGTACAAAATTTAATATTTAGATTATAGAAAAAAATCGTTGAACTTACTCGGGTAATAAACGATGAGTGGTGGAGCGATGGAGATGGCAAGGAGTAATCCAGTAGTAGTATAAAATAAAAATCTGAATCCGAAGAAGTCAAGAAAGTTGAACGAAGCCGTGGCCATGACAAATTGCAGTGCCGATTCCAGCCCTCTTTTTCCACCAAACTTTCGGTAACTTAATAAATGAAAAAACGAACAAAAAAGGAAAACATAAACTAAATAAATAAATAAATAAATAAAAAAACAAACGAACAACGGTCAATCTACCGATCACTAATACCCATTCGAAAAATTGATCGATTATCTTATGTAATTCATTGCAATTCAGACGAACGACTGAAGCTGACTGAAGTGATATGCATTCAAACTGACCTCCGACCTAATGGACGTTATTACAAATACAAATTCAAATCTACGTACCTATAATAAAATTTACATGTGTAAGTCATATATTTGGATAAGGAAAGATAAACGTGGTAAATATACGATAAATCTCTTAAGAGACAAAAAAATGTTGCCGCCTTCGATGGCAGTGTACGCGCGTTATTTAGTTTATACACACATTACACATGAGGGAAACAAAATATTTTTAATTTCATTTTTGCAAACAAGTATTCAGAAATTCAGTTGAGAATATTAAAGCGCCTGAATTCGTGTATTCTTTCAGTATCACTTTTTTAAGAATCTTTTGTTTGTGATTGTTAGTAAATTAAAATACGATTATAAGTGGATAATATGTTATATTATACGTGTTTTATTTTCAACAATGCACGTGGCAGGAGTATTTGTTTTTTCGATTCTTTTTTTTTTGGCCTAATTAATATAAAAATTTAATGAGCCGGTTATATAGCAAAACAGGTTATCGCTAATGTTAACTATAATTAATTTTTCATCAATTCAAGAAAAATTTGCGAAACGACTATAATTCATTTCTCATTAATTTATATTTGAAATTTAATTATGTCTTCCTTCGTTAGTTTTTTCTTTTTTTTTTTCAACGAAAATTAAAAACAATCAAAAATTAAAATTAGAATACTCACGTCACCGCCATAGATATGTGTATATGTATATTTTTTTCTTAATTATTTCAATCCTTCGGCTTCAACTTCATACACGTTATTATAGTTGACGAATTTTGTCGCGGTGCGTACAAAAAGTATGAAATAAATGAACACAAGTATCACTTTGAGAACGCACATCCCTTTTCCCATGCTCTCCATTTTATCGTCGATTACAATACATATATGAATTTTTTCAAACAACGATCGTCTTACAATTACCTAAATATTCACAAATACTTGGAGAAAACCAAAAACAAACACACACAATACGATTCTTCAATGGATTAATAAATTCTCTTCTGTACTCTGTGACGATCTGTACCGTTCGGATGTGCACTGCATATTCGCTGTTCGAATTTTCAATTCTACTAGAAAAATGACTACAATAACGTTCGAATCAAAAGCGTATCGACATCGATAACGCGCAAACTTTTGTAGATAATAATATAGAGTATGAAGTCTTATTCGGTTTATCAAAAGTACGTTGATAAAGGTCAAGGAAATTTGTCTAATATCATTCAACGAGAAACGCTGCACATAAATATTTCAATCAAACCGTAGTACGAAACGCGATACATATTATATTTGCACAATTATACGACAACGCGATTGAGGGGCACGAGAAATATGAAAAAAATTCATTTCTACCGATTGTAACTTGTGAGAGAATATTATTACGGTAAATGTAGAGGTGAATTTAAACATGCTACCTGAAGGCACGTAAGTAAACGTTATACACATAACGGTTCTACACGTGTCTAATAGTACACCGAGAATTCCGACAGAGTCGATCTGCACGTCGTTGCGTTTTTCCACGGCGCGGATTGAAAATCATCAATTTCGAAATGTAATCGATAAATAATCGAAGATATTCTTTTGTTTTGAGTAATAAATAACTCGATATCGAGAGCATCGTTATTATCATTATTATTTCTTAATCATACGAAATACAATTTTAATATAAATAACGAAAATTGAGAATAAGAAAAAAAAACCGCACGATCGATCCGTCCCGTCGATCCCTTTTCATTTCAGAATTAAGACTAAACCAACTAGATGTTAACATCTCAGATTGTTCACTACGACCAACTTTGTTTTTTTCATGTAAACACATCATATGCCTATGTAAACTTTCATACAAAATGATGGACTTTGAAACCTGACATAATAATCGAGATGCGCGCATGCATTGTATATTCAATTGTTTATCACATATTTATAACGTTCATTGTTCCGAGTAAATTTTAGCGATAAATATATTATTATAACGCCAAAGTTTTTTGTTTTTTTTTTCTTATTTTCAAACCGTTAAGAATGAGAATTTTGAATCACTATAATAATTATGCTCATTGCAGTATACGGTGATTGAAATTTTTCTGTGTAATTGAAGAAAAAACCAATAATTTTATTCAAATTGGAAAGAACACAAATTTGGTATACACCGAGAGGCGCACGCGTGTCAAATAATTAGATATATGATATATAACTATATGTATTCAAGCAAATTCGGTCTATCTTTTAATGAAGTAATTATCTGGGGGCGACGTTCGAGAAAAGAGATACGGATAGCAAAAAAAAAACCTAAAAAAATAATAGAAAAATAAATTACAAGAACGAGCATAAAATAAAACTGAATCAAATAAAAGAAAGAATGCGTAGGAGTCGAGGGAAATTTTAATGATATGATAAATATGTTCAGCATTGTTTATATTCGTTCCTACGTGACAATCCGTTTATTGGAATATTATAAACTTGAAGAAGAAAAAAAAAATTATTCGGACACGAAACTCCGTGTTGTAAATTGTAAATTGTATTATACGTATTTTATTTTCACATGTTTCTAATATCTGCAGATATAGGTACATAAAAATGGTAACATTATAAAAATTGTGTATAGTTCTACCGTTTTCATCCTACTATTTTTTTTTTTTTTTTTTTCTTTACAATTTTGTCGTAGAGAATATAATTCATTATTGTTCAAATTTGATGTCCCTAAGCAGTGTTTTTTAGTCTGCTGAAAATCGATATGGCGATGTTGTTATTTTGATATTTTTTTTTTTTTTTTTTGGTTCATTCTTTTGAATATTCGTCGTTTTTGCAGCGATTTCTGCAATCTCATTATATATTATTAGAATTATTATACATAATACACGTCCCATTCATTTGTCGATCACTTTTACATTCATTATAAATATCACAAGGTGTAATATACATATATGATACAAACAATAATTAAACGTCAAATAATCTCTTGAGCCCAACGTACATATACATAATTATTTGAATTACTCCTATCTTGCTTCACTTTTATTTTTTTGCTTTTCTTCCAATATAATGATCTGTACTAACCCATCAATGCGGATATCATTCATTTCATCTAGATGAAATCTTATCGTTTTTTTTTTTTTTTAATATGTACTTTTTTTTTTGTTGAAAGATAAAAATTCCTTCGCGCTATATTATTGGTCTGTTTATTTTTCTTTTGTTTTTTTGTTTGTTCTTGATATGATTACCTATTTAAATATGTACGTATAAAATTTCTTTCCCTTTTTTTTTACGATGTTTTTTAATAAATATAATATTTATATATATTATTTAAAATTACGATCTGAAATTTTTATACATTTTTCCGCATACTACTGAATAAAATAAATAATACATCGAATAAAATTACAGAACTTCATATGCGATTGAAGATATGATTTTATTTTTATTTATCTTACATAATTATTTATGATAATAAATATATTAAATTATTATTTTTATTACTATGTATTTTTATAAAATTATTCGATTTTCAAAGTCGCAGCGTCGGAATAAAATCGTGATGATGATGTACAAGTTCATCGAGGATGAGATAAACTTTAGCAATAAATTTTAGAACATGATATTAGATTTTGTCACTGCGATTGAAAATTGAATTTAATTTAATTGTAATAGTTATACTATTAGTTACGTGTTAAAAAATCTTACCGCAGTGGGAGTAAACTTTAGGACAATATTTTTGAGCGATCAGACCGTAGGGAACCTGACTTCCTACGGTGACATTTTCATTTCTGCTCAATTTGTTCCAAACGTGAATGGCGCGTGATTTTTCTACCAGTTTCATCGTTACGTCTTTGTTTTTCTTTTCGAAATAAAGTTTCCATTTTTTGTAAGGAATCGGATAAAACGCCGATGGCGAATGTACGGCGAAACCGTGACATCTCACAGTGTTCATGTCACGTGCCTGAAAAACGAATTAAATATAAGAAAATTATCATTGCATTTTACAGAAACATAACAGTCGCCTGGATAGAATTGATTATTATATCTGCTTACGTATTTTGTAGCGCAAACTTTTTGCAGAGTTCTAGTGATCACTCCGGGACCATTGTTGCCCCAAACATCGCCTCGGAAATTGGTTTTCAAATCTCTGAGACAAGCATCGGCCATTCTTCTACCCAATCCTGTAGTTCCGAAACCCAAAACACCGGCGGCAACATCTTCCCAGTCTTCGGCACCGGCAAAATTCGTCAAACCCTCCAGAGAACTGACAAAAATTTCAGGTCAGATTCAATATTCATATAGTAATATGGTATGATTAATGTTTTTTAGTTTCTTTCGTTTGTTTCTATAATTTAATTTTCATTGCGGAAATAGAAGAGCTTTTTTTTCTCATCAGTGCAGATACGAATTTTCTGTTATTTGATGTATATGTCGAAAATTGTGAGTGAAAAAATTCGTTTTTACTTACGTCATCACCACCACATCCAGGTCCAAATAAATCCCACCGTATTTCCATAGAGTTAAATATCTGAGTATATCTGACATGTGACTTCGGGGCCATAAACTTTTTTTTAAAATGTCACTCGCGTACCATTCTTCGAGTGGTGTCCCCTTGGTGTACTTTTCCATCAAGATATGTCGTATTCTAATATTATCGTAGGACGTCAATTGCCTTACGATTTCTTTTGAAGCATTTGAAAATTTCACCGGGCTTACGAACAGCAGGTAAATCGTCATTTTTGGATTCATTTTTGCCGCCGATTCAACGGCGCATGCCTGTCTTGCGTTTAGAAGGGCACCTTCTTCTCCGAAACACGAAGTCTCGTGAAAAAATATATTTTTTCCACCGGCCGGAGTCTCGGATTCTGTAACGATTCAAAAACCATTTTCAAAAATTTAATTCCTCCATCTATTTCGAGTTTAAAATTTTTTTTTTTTTGTTCGTCCTTTTTTTTCTGTTTACGGTAAAAAACAATATGGCAAACAATGAATTATAGATAAAAATTCGATCCTGCAGGTGAATATTATAAACTGCCAGAAAATGAGTAGATATTTAGCTCTTTCATTCTCAGAATTGGGTAATTTGTAAAATCAAATATAATTCGTTACTGAAATTTTTTTTTCAACTTATGTTCCGTTAAAAATTCAATGAATATATTATGCATATGTTAGTTGCAATGGTAATCGTCGCGGTACATCCCTTTAGTGAATAATTAAATTAACGAGGCCGATTTAAAACGTCGTTTGTACGATGTCCACATTATATTTATACATAGGTATATAAATTTCGAATGACGCGGAGCGAATGTTTCATTATTTTAATTCCCAATTAAGAAAAAAAAAAATCTCATTTTTTTTATTTGAAAGGGATTCATTTGTAGAATCATTATTTTTTCAGACTAGCAGCGTATAGGTATATGTAATTTCACGCAAATATGATTTTATCTACTTGGCGGAAATAAAAATATGTGTATAGAGCACGTACATTTTATATACATATATATATCGATTCGATCGTACTACTGCAGTGTTTCATTTCTTTTTACACCACATTATGTACACCTATAAATAATTCTCTATTTATTGTCGCAAGGTAAATGATTCGCTGTTCTATTCACTTGATATTTTTTTGCTCTTCGTTTCTTTCTTCCAGTCTATTCATTTTTTTCCTTCTCAAGTTTCTCAAGTTTATAATTCGAATCTTGATTTTAGAATAAAGAAATTCTCGATTCAAGAATAAAATAAACCAGACGCATGAAACTGCATTTTTACTGGACTTTGTCATCCAAATTAACCGCTTCAGATTTCTACGACATTCAAATTCTTCGTCTAATAATAAACTTCAGAGTTCACCGCCCCTGACTTTCTGCAATGTCAGGGGACAATCGCATCATGCAAATTTTCTATATGATGATTCAGTTCCAGTCCTGATTGTTTTTTTTAATAATTTTATGAAGATGTTTTTAATCAAATTCTCCACACGTGATTCAATTCGTCTTTCAAATTATCTGCACTAATTCAATGACATACGATTCAATTAATCTTTTTTTTTTATTTAAATTGATTATAATTAATTTCTTTAGAGGAGAAAAAATTTAGTTTTCTCTCTTCTTTTTTTTTTTTTTGTTGGTAATAATGAAATTGATAATCTGTTCGCTGCGTCGTTCCGTGGGCGTTTTTCGGATCTGGCCAACAATCTCTTCTATATATATGAATGAGTAGGTATAATTTCTACATATGTACGTCGAATTGAATTTTAAAATAAATGCTATTATCATACATGGGTATGTATGGAGAGAGAGAGAAAGAGAGAGATGGAGATAAACTAATGATATTGTTTTCTTTAAATCGATGAATATTTATTTTACCTCTTTCATTCTCGAGTTCTTCGATTCCATCGATAATGCTGGACAATTCCTCATAGCATGATATGTCTCTTTCCTGAGGATATCCCAGAAAAGGTGTCAGCCTTTGAATGATATCTGTGTCACTTGATATCACAATAATAAAAAGAAAAATAGCACAGGAAAATCCTAGTACCAGTCGTTTCTTCATTTTACGTTATATATTAAATATTTTTTACCATGTTTAACATTAGTTTATTAGCAAACACTTAGACATTTTTTAAAAATTTATTTGCTTTATTTTATTTTTGAGCACTGATTTTTTTAAGGTTTCACTGAACCGTTGTTACACATGTATAAATATTTTTTTTTTCTTCACCTCGCCGTCATAGTTTATAAAATTCGGAATTATAATTGTCGTAATTTGCGCCTTGCGGTAAGATAAAACAAATGATAAAAGTGAAAATAAATAATTAAATAAATTTAGGGGATGGTTGAACTTCTCTGGTTAAGCAAATATATATATTTATGCATATATACTTCTCCCCGGGGTTCACAAGAAAAATGCACATACATGAGAGAAAAGTGAAAAATAAAAAACAAACAGCTAAAGAAAATAATAATGAATAAAATCGTAATTGCGACGGATATTATATTAATAAATTAATGGAGTATATAACATGGAAAATATTTTAATGATACGCGTATGAATTTGTGTTTGTGAAATTTATTTTCTCATTTATTTATTTATTCCCACTACCCCTTATTGTTGTTATTGTTGTTGTTGATTTTTTTTGCATCGTGCAATTCAAATACTATATATATATATGTACACGTTGTAATAATACGCGGGGTGTTTGTGCTCCACGATTTTTGGAGTCTGACGGCATCTGCAACACAGCGCGGGCTCCCTTTCCGATTGGGGAGACGCGGTCGAAGATCTGCGGGGCGCATGCGTTGTCGATGAATTATTTAGAATAAAGTGTTCCAGTACAACCTACTTTATCACAATACATATGTATACCTATAATACTTTGATGTATGTATTGGATGTGTACTTGATATAGATGGGGTGAATTTTCCGGGCTCCATTCGATCACCTTACTAAATTCGGGGGTCGAATGAAATCCCGATATAATGGCGAGTTGTTTTCACGAAAAATGGGAGACCTAGAAACGTTACATATATAGAATAAAAAAAAATCAATCTTCTTTTCACTTTTTGGGAATTATGGAAATTATATATAAATATGTTCTTGCGAAATTTCGAAGATTGTGGAAAGCGAGTTGCTGTAATATGACCATTTATATTATTTTGATGGAAATTAATTACGTATGTCACTGCAGTCATCTGCAAATGGTTTTCTGCGATTATTCCAATGCTGCACGTTGTAGCGCATCCTATCGAATAATAAAATGGAAGCCCCGAGGCTCGGGATGCGTCTAGCACCCCTTTCAGGTCCCTCGTTTTTTCATCGATCAGAAGGGATGTAGTTGTCGCATCGTACCATGCTTCGCGGAGAGTTTCCAATTACAATACATTACTAAGGGGAAATTACGATTATATCTTTAGACTGGTTTTTGGCATAGAGAATTACCAACCGGTTTTCTCCAAACACGTTATTTCCTTTTCGTTACCTCATATTCTGAATATTTTTCTGGAGAACTAAACCTATCCTCAACCCTGTCATTACAAAATTCGAACGTTCTTTTCACCCTAGTTATATTGTAGAATTGTAGTTCCCACCACGTGTCATCGTGATGGATTACTCGTAGTTTTTTTCCTCCATTTTTCTCTAATAGCTCATAGTCTGTACTTGTCTCTGCGGCATATACATGTATGGGGCATTCCATGCCGAATATTATGAACCTATAGATTATTGTGAATCTGCAGACCAACGCTTTAAATGGTTTTAAATTATACTTTAACAAGTATCCCGTCTCGAAAAAATTCAATTTTTCTCATGAAAATTTGTCAGTCGTAAAAAATGCTCGCTCAAAAATCAATGACATTGTTTTTAATTTCAATCAGCAAATTCACTTGTGTTTCGTCATACTAAACGATGATTTTGAGATAAAGACGGTAGTAAGATTCCTGCAGTTGTTCCTATTTTTTTATTTTTTTTTATCTTTATCATCGAAAGAATTGTATATCCAAACTGTCGGAAACAGAACTAGGTAATTCGGTATCGAATGCCCTATATACATAGGTCTACAGAGTTTGCGCGGGGTCGGGATTATTCCAGACCAGACAGCTTGGCTCCGATTATCAGGAGCGAATAGCGTCTCACCCTTACCCCGGGTCACTTAATTTTGGGCCTGATTTTTTTTTTTTTTCTCATCGTCGATCAATTCACCACTGAGTTGTTAATTCATCTGCATGCTGATTTAATGGTCGAAGTTGTAAAATTCAGATTCCTCTTTTTCCTTCACTTTAAAGGTGTTCATTTCAATATTATTTGTTTACGATAAAATGAATAATTGAATTGAATTTGATGGTCACGAATAAAATGTAGTCAAAAATGAATTGTGGAGACAATATAATTAGGAACAATGTTATATATTGTGGTTTCCGACTTTGATAATGCGACATCCGACCAGTCGTGATGATAATTTATACGGTACAATTAATAATATAATGCGATAAAAACAGAATACTTCTAATGAAAAGACCATTTATATGCAACTTTTGAGGTAACGGTTGTAAAATAATTTTGTCAATTATTTCGTGATTATATTGATTCAAATTATATACTTTCCGAACTTCCACATTTTTTCACAGACTGTATATAAGTCCTTTCTTCCATTTAGTATATCCAAGGAATTTTACAATAGTAAACGAACACAGGTGAGTCCGTATAAAAAATCGAAACCATATAAAAAAAAGAGACCATTCATTCAAAATAGGATACCCTATATAATAGAGAGGGTGAAAAACTGAACTGTTAACAATTTGTCATTGTATCCTGAAGGTGTAGACTGTAGGTACAACATACAGACCTGTTTCTATTTATATTTACTGATGAGATCGATCGACAAAGATTGTGCCTGGCGCCGACAAAGCTTGATCGTTATACCCTTTCAATACCACATAAATATAACATAATATATGTGCGGGGCAGGGGAGCAAAGTTTATAAATTGCCGTTTTTTTTTTGACACTAAGAATGGCTTGTTATCATAGGGGAAATCACCAACGATAAGGCTCACATGTTTTAATGAGAGCCAAAAATGTCTGTAGGTATATGCTAATTATACGAAAATGTTATTCATGTAAATCCAATAATTGATTTGCACAGATTATTTTAGTCGCGACAAAAATCCGTAAAAATTCGTTGCATTAAATGTACAATTTTAGGGCACGATTAAAATTTAGGAATCTGAGGTAAAAGAGTTATAAATTATAAGACTAAATATATTATGGAATAATCTTTATTATCCTGAATCACAATTTTTTTTTTCAGTACAATTCGATGCGATTAAATGAACATTATAACAGGTAGCATAGAATATAGAGACTGATAAAACAAAACTTATATTTAATAGTAAGGTCTCTATTATTAATCAAGGCACGATGCAATTAGGTAATATAAATTTTAGAATATGATGGTAACTTCTAGTTAATCGTCATTAACGGCAAATAATTAAAATCACATTTACAGATATGAGCAAACAAAGAGCTCTACTCTGCACTCATTGGGTAATTTTTGTACATTTCGAAATAATTAAGTATCCTTGCTATTTGTAGATTCAAGATATTCCTTCACGGACGCGTATCCTCGTTCCTGTACAGCGGGAGCTAAAATTCCTGTCGGGCACTGCCCGTTTCGTGTTCTGCATATACTGCAATTACAGAGTCCTCTGCATGGGGGACAAGCCCAATTCTATGAATGAAATCACAAGCGTAAGCATATTTCATGAACGATGCGCAAGATGTTAATCTGTAGTAGTAAATATCTTACCGGATCTTTTAAAACAATGGCAGCCTCTTCTCCGTATCTGTTGCGTAGACAAGGACCGCAAAACTGCCCCCTGACCCCGATGCATTCTCCAGATCTGCATACAGTTTTTGTATCCATAGTTTTCTGTCTACACTGATGGCAGCTTGTACCATGCTTTGCATTGTATATTTTTCTAGTACTTTTTTCTGCAATGTTTGATAACTGCTCCTCGGTTATTTCATCTGGGGATGGTATGCTGTCTGGATCGTATGCTGACTTCAATACTCGACGGACACTTTTTTTTTTATGGTATTCATCATCAGAGGAATCACTAGTTTTGTCATTTCTTTCCTTGTCTTCCCTGTCTTCATCTTCTTCGCCAAACAAGTTCCATTTCATCATAGACATTTTTCTCTCAAAAGGAACTGCCCATGGAAAAAGAACTTTCAATTTTGTTCCCCTACGTCGTTCTCTGCCATCATCCTCGTCACTCAAATCCTCTGAATCAGATGTAGTCATGCTTTTTTTCACACGACTTCGCGTGTTATATTTCCGACGAAACTCCAATTTCACCCTTTTTGGCCGCCAGTTTCTCCTTTCTTCACCATTTGGTTTACGTCTTTTCCTTGGAGGCAGATTTTTCTCTTCATTCTCACCATCCGAAACCTCGAGGGTTCTTCGTAACGGGTTTTCCTGTACCCTTAGGTCCGCTGTGTCTTTTTTCAAGTCTTTGAAGAATTCTGAAAACTATAAACAGTCATTTTTCGATCAAACATCCATTCTTTAGATATTATTCTCAATTTGTAGTCGAGGTTAGATAGTTCAACTCACGAATGCATCCCTTTCTGCGATATTTTTTCTCCTGAGAGCGTCGTAATCTTCATCTTCCATGTTTTTCAGACGTTTTCACAAGACCTAAATATTTCCCTATTTCCCACTTGAATAGCAAATAATTTTCAACGTGCAAGTTAAACAACCGGTAGAATGCGAAATTTCGTAAACAAACAGTTCTTGTAGAGCTGCAGTAGGGAGCTGGAAAAAAAATGAAAAGGCGGGAAAAGACAACGCATGCTCCGATCAGTAGCTTGCGGTGGGCTGTCAAATTGGTATAAAGCTTGCCGCTAACTGTTTGACCGACCAAGTTTAGTTCAAGCCGCAACGGCAGAACGACGGCAGCAATCAGATTCCGAAGTCTTGCACGCCAAATTCTGGCGTGTGGTGTCGGGAGAGCGGGGCGAGAACCAAGCCAGAGAACTAGACGCGTTGTCAAACGTTGGGCGGCGCGCACGCAGGTATACAGTTAAAATGGCGCCGGTGGAGTGAAGTGATAGCTGGTGTGTGAGTTCGAAAAGTGTTAATAATATCGGAAATGTGGCAAGACTTGGATGGTCTAGGCGGATCGGGAGTCAACTCTGGAGCACACCAAGTGGACCAGTTCAGCACGACGGGTAATTGATTTTTAAATTATAACCTTTAATTACAACTAAAGACATTCGTTGACAGTCTGCTTGCCAGAACAGCCCCCCTGCATGTTTGTACTGCACGGTGGTCGATTTTGAAACCACGTCTGTCTATAGCACAGTTACAGCTACTCGTGGTGGAGTAAACAAAAAAAAGTATTGAAAAAATAAAACTTAAAAATTAGAATGACACACCCCAGCTTGGATATGAGTATGTGACTTGCTTCATACTACCTCCACGTTGCTGTTCAGAGTTGATTGTTACTTGATTTTCTCTCGCTACAATTGCACCTTTTGATTTAACAAGATTTGTTAAATTTGAAAAAACTCATCTAGATCGGCTTTAGGCTTCTTATCCTATCATATGCTTGTAGTTGATAACTTGGAATTTTTGGGTAATCACAAATTCTTAATCAGTGTTGAAATATTTTCTCTGTCACTACGTATGCTTTTTCTGCTATCCATTTCCCATAGCAAGATGAACTCTGAGGCATTATTGAGACTGACTGAATTTCGTACGTTCCATAATCTGATAGAAACAATTGAATGCCAGCTGACAGATATCTGGAATTTTGTTTATATTACAGCATTAATGTTACTGGCCACCGAGTACTACCAGTAATATTTGCAAAATAATACTTAATTTGAAGCAATAAAATTTCCCAGTGTTATCCGAGAGTAAGGACATTGCAAGTATGTCATTGTGAAACAACGTAATCGTATAAGCCTCAACAATTCACCTCTTTTGCCACAACTCTGATTATTTAATGCTTATAAATACTGGTTCGTGGAAATGAATTGTGGTTTCCTTTTCATTCTTCATCTTTCAATAAACCGTTAGTAATACTTGGTAGTCGTTCATTAGACTTGAAGGAGTAAATAAAAATTCATCAATTTGGGTGCATTAGAAGTGAAAAAATAATCATCAATTTTGTTTTACTTTTGGTCAAAACAGTTGTCAATTCAATTTCATGTTGTACAACGGCTAGGGTTGGAAAAGCATATTGTACACCGTACTTCACTGCTGAGAAGCGCAGAATTAGGACAAAGACTAGAAGATCAGATACATGATACTGTGGTGCTTACACAAGCTAGTTTAGATAAGAGCTACAGTTGCTACGGTCATAAGTGTTATTCAAACTAGTTAAGTTTGATTTATATTGAATCTGCATTAATGGAATTGGTAGCTCATCCAATTTACTTTCAGTTCTTGAATCCGTAATGCAAAAATAAAAGAAGGGATGGTGCATTCTCAGACAATGAAATTTCTTCATTTTCTAGTGACTCAGTGTAGATCCCGCAGTGCTTGCATATATTCTTACTGGTCAGATTGCCTGGTACTCGTTCGGTCGTTGGGTCCCCTGTGCAGAGAGTTTTAATCTGAAATACTTATTTTTAGACCTTTTGCTAAATTGGTTCTAATGAGAACACTTGCTTGCCAGAGGATGCGCCTTTGTGTCTTTTTTTATGAGATATTTTCAATTAAATTTTACTTAATGAATCGTAATTAATTAATTAATTAATTATTACTCAACAAGTCCTCATTATTTAACAAAAGATTTAGCTCTCGCTTTTTATTTACATCAATAACACACCTGGTCCTGTCGTGAGTAATAATTATAACAGTCGTTTTGCAATTCAATCACCTTTTACTTGTCTCTTTTCATTATTTCATACCTGATTTTTTAAAAATCTAGAGCAGCTGTACCGTAAACCCCTCTTTAATCAAAAGTACCTACGCAGTGTTGCAATATTTTCTACTATGTTACATATGGTTACGTAATTTGTACCCGAGGCCTCATTCACATGTTATAACCATAACCATAAGCATAACCATAACTGTAATGACTGCACAAACGTAGGTGTGTATCTGGATCAAGTGGTCGACAATTTTATGTATCTCATCGCATGTATACGTACGATAGATACGTTTGGTTGATTCTCTAGTAGAGAAGAGAACATTCTTCAGTTCTCTAGCCTAGTTATGGCTCCCCGCCACAAATGATGAATTATAAATTAGAGCAGTGGACTCTGTCACTGGTACGTTAAAAGAAGAGTTGATTAATTGAATTCTTTTTTTCTCTTCTTGCAGAATTGACGCCGGAGCAGCAAAAGATATTAATTGATATAAGAAGGAAGAAGACGGAACTTTTGCTTGAAATACAAGTGAGTCAGATTTAACAAATTTATTTTTGCCACAGAAATTAAACCGCTTTAAACGAGTATACGAAATTAAAAATTAATTACCTCTTCATACTCTTCTACTAAATTCATTCACAGAAATGTATATAAAAATAATTTACAATTATTCACACCTCTCCAAGGACCGTATCGTTTGTTTGAGAGTTATCTTTGTATCAAGATTCTTCATTGATATACAACGTGTGATTAACTATCAAAGAATTTGTCCCTGGCAAGAATCATTCCGACGACCGGCTATCAGTGATGCGATAGCAATCACCAGATTATGTCAAGGGCTTCGAAAGCCTCGGGGAAATTTTTGTTCATCATAAATTCATAATCGCCTACTAACAGAATGGATAACTTTCTAGACCACAAGCTTTGCAGAATTCTTCTTGCTCCTATAGTTATCCCAGAATCAGAGTAGGAACGGAAGTTGTTGAATTTTATTTCACAGTATAGTCTTGACCTAATTTTATCCTCTCTGCATAACTCATGCAAATCCCCAGAGAAATCAAGTAATTGGTTTGAAAGCAATGCAGAGAATTAAATAAAAAAATCCTGTCTACATACAAGCAGGAAAGAAAAACGAAAGTAAACGTCCTGGAACAAATCTGTTACGTTTACTTTATCACCCTCTTAAAATCTAACAGCTCTCCGAGTTCGGAGTCGTTTAGATCTAGATTTCCAATAGTAAAAAAAAGTGGAGAAAAAGACTGTACTCACCCCAGTCGAGGGTTCTGGTTAGGTTGAAACCGTACACCTCCATGCGTTTGTGTGTAATTCGTACGCATAAATATTTACGTTACTCGGGACTACGAGGTGCAGCATACAATTTTGGTTTTTCTATGTGATTTTTTTTTTCTCTCTAGCTCGTGCAGCTAGTTGGGGTAAATTAGCCATTATTCGTAGAACTTTTGATTCTATAGAATTTTTACCTACATGCGTCGTGCCGCCGCGTTTAAACGAACTCCCCATTGAGGTACAATTTAACGTTGTGCGGCATGTATAGTTTCGTGTGGTTCAGGGTCCCCCTTTTTGAATAACTTCCGGTTAATACCTTGTCGTTGTAACTTACTCACGGTGTTGTCGTTTTTTGCTCGCTCCCCTTATGCCCAAACTACCGTCCATCGAATGCTTAGTTACCTGCGGCACAACCTTGCAGTCCTGTCAAAAGCTGCAGGTGCGGGTGTCCTTTTTACTTCCTAGCCTAGCACATACACAATTTTCCAATTTCTCTCTCTCCCATCTACAGACAATATTATTTCTCTTTTTCTTTTTTTTTCCAAAGATTTTCAGCAGGTAATCGGACAAAACCCAAATTTCAGGTAAAGACCCACCCACATCGGCTGTAGCAGGTCAAAATTCGAGAACCTTATGTTTCATTATTCGAAATTCGTCCCTTTTCACTCGCGGATAATAATTTCAACAGACGACACTTCTTGAATAGAACTGCAAATACGTGGGAAAAGAAATTTAGAAGTACGAAATAAAAGGTAAATTCTGGTCGGCGTTATTATATGTAACGTATATTATGGTAGATTTATGGTATTGTGAAACTGGTCCAGTTTTTGTCTATTTCTTTTTACTTCGTGTATTTTTTTTTATCGCATCGCCTTTTACGGAAAGATGCGATCTCGGGTAGAATCTCCCGCGGGCAGAAGATCACCGTGTAAGAATTATATTTTCAAACCTGCACTTATGGAAAATGGCTACGATATTTCGTACCGCGGTAATTACCGGTAAAAAAAAAAAAATTAATATAAAGAATTGATGCCTTTGAACGAAAGAAAAAAAAAAATCCAAAAATTTGTATTCTTGATTTTTATTTCTTTCGAATTTATTCAGATTTTATTTTCTCACGTTTCAACCTCGACGATTATACTTACCTATCTCCCAACTTATACAACTTCTTGCGAAGGATTTTTTCTTCTTTAATTTTTTTAATTTTTTTTTTATCCAGTATGGCCTCCCACGTTTCTGAATGCGCGCCTTAAAATAGCGATATGTAATTTTTCTAGACAAACCTAATAGAGACGCAATGCTATTTCTGACCTTAGCTTGGAGTACGGCGTATACCTATGCATGGTGAAATAGAGATAAGATGTACCGTAAGAGTGCGTGTAGTAAAAAAATGCGGAAGTCCTTGGTTGGTTGGTTCGTTGGCTTGCCTTAAGTTGCTGATGGCTCCGGCTGCACGGGATTGGTTATTTGCTTTTACTCCGTGCACGCTACTTCTTCTACGGGTTAACATACCTATATGTATATGCTTGACTGATTTTACTATCTACGCGTGGTGCATGTTGCCCGGAGCGTAAATTTTTACGTCATGATACGTACGCGTATATGAATGACGTCATCACGTTGTAGCTCATTCGTTCGTTCGCTCTTGGCCGCCGTTATACATATGTATATGCTATACGATTCTAAAGAAACTATCAGAGTGTATAGGAATAGAAATTATACCGAGAAATCATAAAATTCATTCAACGATTTTTTAATGAACGATATTCACACGAATTTTGTGTCTATCATGAGTCACGTATCATTGGCGCCCTTTTAATTTTTCACATCCGGATTGGCTCACTGCGTGATTCTTTGGAACCCATTAACGCATTTGATATAGTATAACGTTTTATGCACGCGGCTCATATACGTGGAACTGAAAACGATTTTATGAATGTGAAGAAATACTATACTATCTGGTGTTGGAAATTTTTAACGTTACGTGGTTTTTTTTTCTTTTTCTTTGTTATACCGTATGGAATTTGGCAAAGAAAATTTGCAAGTAGAACAAACATCGAGGAAATCAGTGTATAATTTATAAGAAAGAAAGGAAAAAGCATATCAGGTTTTTTAATACAGATGATGAAGAGATTAATTTCAACTCTCATTATCGCACGTGGAGTATAAGTTTCTTCCAAGGCAAATCCATGTCCCACTTTCCTCGTTCTTATATACCTATTTACAAACACATTCCCATATGAATGGCATTTATTTATTAATATGGTTATGTGTATATCTTATGTATAGTATATCGCTATCTCTATTGCTGTCGGTTGCTGCAGAGAAAGGCAAAATTACAGACTTAGGCATTTACCGTGTATAAAATATTATAATGCGAAAATCAGTTACATCGTTGGAATGCAGGGTTGATTAATAACTATCGTACTTTTGATTTATTCAGATTTCCTTCTATTCAGAGGTGCAGCGGTATATAAATAGGGTATTTCTCTGTGCAAGTTTAATGATGAAAACCTGACGTTCGTCTGCACCATTTTATTTTTTCTATTCGAAGAAGAAAAAAAACATACTTGCATCGGCAAAATTAATCGATCACAAAATCCCATGGCTCTTCATTTTTCTTTTTTTATTTTTAAAAAATCTCAATCGATTTTCTTCTAGGTTAATTATGAAATTTTAAAATTTCCCGCTTTCCCTCTCAAGTTGACGGTCGGTAATGCGCCACCCATACATACCTATGTACTTTTTTATTTTACCGACGCCAAACAGTTCGCTGAAATACCGATAAAAACCACACTGGTTTTCTAGTTTGAAAAAAGAATACTTTATTCCTCAATGATTTCATTCAAAAATGAAAAAATATGTATTACATATTTTTATTTACATATTACCACAGATATAGTAGATATTTTCATTCATGCGACGCTGAATGAAGTAATTATAACAAATCAAGTTGGTTTAATTGCAAAAAAAAAAAAAAAAAATCACGCTGATTTGAGGGCGGGGAAGGAGAAGATATTTCGTACGTACACTCGGCACGTGGCTGTCACGTAGAGATAAATATATTCACATAAAGTAAACGTATCTAGTAGAAAGAATTTTTTTTCCGCTAGACCGAAGTCCTAGACAAATACTCACCACTGCGTATATTATACTGATGAGTTGTTTTAGTGAAAAATATGTGGCCATATCTTTTTGTGATAAAGTCATTTCCGCAGGCATGAGCAACTATACCAGAGAGATAAAATGAGTTTGTCGTTAGTCATGGAAATTACATACATTGAATTTTTTTTTTTCTTTTTTTCCATCATTTTCAAACATGAAGATTATACCATATATATATGTATATGAGAACATATCTCCCGATATCTCCTTTCCCGGTACATGACAATTATTTTTATATAATTTTTTATTCCAAAGTCCACGTATCAGATCGGTCCTAATTATTGAATATTTTTTTTTTTTTTGGTATAAAATGGTGCAATCGAATCAACGTCAATCTTAAAAAAAAAAGAAGTAATTTAATTGAAAATGCTGAGAGGGTATCACAGCCAGGTCGATTTGACATGGGGTGGACCATATATACTCACGTTGTCTGTATATAGCTGATATCGCGAATCGAGTCTCTTTAGCTGTACAGAGTTTCGGGTTTTAGAGCGAATTTCCGTGAGAATAAATTTCTATTGTTTGCTGATCTGTCAGCTTGACTTAGCGATATCAACCAACGGAGAGCAGGATGGTAACTGGGATGTAGAGAAACCTATGAATATATGCATATGTATATATACCTATATTTTGGGTATTATCCTGATCTGACTTCACCCCCTATAAGTATATATATGTAGGTGAATGTACTTTATATACGGGGCGTTCGATGTCAATCAGATTCGATCCTGATCCTGAGAATTTTTTTATTTTTATTTTTAACTTTTTCAGGTCATGTTAGCACCTTGAACGCGCTCGAAGAATTTGATAAAATTATAATCTCCTCCCCAAATTAGTCATTTTTTTAAATTCTTAAAATTCTTTTTAAAAAATCAGCAAATGCAATGATATAACCCATTAAAAAAAAATAATCGTAATAATGCGAACCTTTTTAAATTATCTGGAATTACGTTCGGCGCGGTCGAGTTGACGCTAAACGCACCATACACAAATATAGGTATAACAATTTCTGTCCTTTCATGATCTACTTAGTCCAGTTATATTTCTCTCTCTGCACATATATATGTATGATAATTCTTATTATGCTCCCACAATCACTTATTATACCAGAGAACTCATGGCCTTTATAGACCAATTTGCTAGTTTTTCATAGCTAAGAGTTTACAATATCACCAGTCTAAGATAGTCTCTCTCGGGATTAGCGTTGGTTCTAATAATAATGAACTTTGAATAAATTTCGGTTAAAATCTTCTTTTTTTTATTTTTATTTGTTAATTATTAATTCGCCTATTCATTTAATTATTTAATTATTTATAATTTATTTATTTATCCGTTGCTAATTGTGTCTACATTATATATATACGTAGTCTGAATATATAATTGTTATCGCAACGAAAATTTATTTATTTCATTACAGTGAAAATGATAATTAATAATTAATTAATAAATTAATATTTGAATTCATAACATATATGGTGATTTATGTAGTACTGTTAATATAATCTGTTTGTGTTTAATCTCAAATTTATTAAGAAAATATATTTATATTATTTATTAATGAAATTGTTTAAAATCGCCGCTGTGCGGTGCGTGAGATAATGTTTTTATTGTGTCGATAAAAATATAAAAGAAGAAAAAAAAAATCAAATCAAATGCAGATTAAAATACGTAAAAATTAGAATCATTTTTTGTTTCAATTCAAATACTGTAATAATTGCTTGTGCGTGGTGCCGGATAATTAATTTCGTGTTTGTTGAATATAATTGCAATTAATTACTCCGTTTAAGAAATTGTGCAGCGAGTTGCAGTGCTGCAGTAAATTGAAAATCTGATGGGTCTTAGCGGCATTATAATTTTTTTATTATTCTTTCATTTGTTTTTGCAAATAATTTTTTTCATGTGCTTCATATATTTCTACCTCTGCAGTAACAAACGGCGATCGTGTGACATAAAGGTAAATTTGACAAAAGTTATAATTTTTTTTTAATCTATATACTTCGCACCGATAATACTATTTCTCATTATACAACCTCGATCGCAGAAAATGTATTTCGCAATGGATAGAAATCTGTCATTTAGCATTTCGCAATTTTTTCTCGCATTATCAGATCCGACTAGATATATCTAAACTTTTAAATTAGGTTTTATGATAAAAGTAGCTAACACGAAAGTGCAATATGCACGCGGTAGTATATAGAGTGTATGCGATAGAAATTGTGGAGAGTGATGAAAGTTTGTGAATTTATGCAAATTATAAGGATAGTTATATATGAAAAGCTATACATACTATAATTATACACTAAATATCTGTAGCATGCTTTAAAAAGTGATGGGAATTAAATTAATTTGCCATGTGAAACGGGTCGATATAGAGTGAATTGAATGGAAAAATTGAGTTCGTAGAGCAGCCGAGAAAACTACCATTAACCTTTACCTACATACATTTTATCTCGTCCAATTTTTTCTCGTCTCTTGTTTTCTTTATCTAATGATAACCCTCACGTGAGAATCTTCGATTTCAATAGCACGTAACATTTTTTCTTTCTTTTTTTTTTCTTTGAATGAGAATTTCAATATTATACGGAGAAACAGGATCACCGCGCGAACGCCTTGACGAGGCGAGAGATATACTTTGTAAGGTACATAAAATTATTTATTAAGTGTATGTATGTGAAATAAAATATCGTAATGGCGTCTTTACGTACATATATGTTCAAACTCGGCACATACCGGCGACGGCATTGCAAGGTGAGCCACTTTATTGGGAGGAACGTTAAGAGGATGATGACGTCATATTCACTGTACATTTTATATATTTATATATATATATATATATATAGAAGAGAAATTGATTTTCTGCTTATTATATAGATGTATATTATAATATATATGTATACACGTACCGCGAATCTTTTTTTTTTTTTTTTTTTTTTTTAAGTCTTCGATACATAAATACCTTTGCTCCTGCAGTAACACGAAACCATGAAACATCATGAAAGAATTTATCCCAGTCTCCTCGCGTGCGAACTTTGCACAGACTGATCTCAGTATTTTCCATATACATATTCAACATATATTTATCATTTATATATATTTATTATTCATGTATTTATGTACTTTGTCTATGCAGAGATAATATTAGAATCGAGGGCTAATATACATCAGATGAAGAATTAATCGCTTCTTTTTTTGGTATTTTAGGATATATAAATACGTCTTCTTGAATTCCAGTAGTTTCAAAGATGCTTGAGAAGCACGTAAGAAATTTGCAAAAAAAAAGAAAAAAATCAGAATCGAATTAAAATATCATAAAAAGAAGTTTGATTTTCTTTTTTCTACGCATCAGATTTCATCTTAAAAATCGTGGATTTTATTATACGATGTAATTTTTCGTTTCGTACACTTTTGTGGGATACCATCCTATATAGCTACGCTGAAATTTTTTTTTGAAAATCCAAAAAGTCTTCCTGGTTTTTAACCCTCGATAATTATTCGTTGTATAACTTCATGTGCGGAGCTAAAGCGCGTACAAAGTACTGCTGTTATTGGATATTTGCAGAGTTGAAAAAAGTCCGTAGACGAGCGCTCTGCAGCAGTCAATCACCTTTTCATGCATGTGAGTTAGAGAAGTAACTGCTGTTGAGGGGCAGGTGCAGGTTTACTACGTGTGTTATGTGTGCTGATGCTGCTGCTGCAGGTGCAAGAAGGTCATCGCACGCGACTATGCAGTACGCTGCGCTTTGCCACTGTCGTCCTGATCCCCGACGTCGCCTTTTCTCTGTATTATAATAATATATCTATATATATATATGTACAGCCCGTTAACGTCCCTCCGGTTAACATCGAATAACTAGATCGTAATCGCCCTTAATTATATCCCTTAATTACCCGATTATCATTAAAAAAAAAGAAAGAAAGAAAAAGAACCAACTAAAAAGAAAAATTGTACATTATCTATTCCGTATACCGTCTGAACGACGTCTGCTGCAGGCGGACGTTCCTTATAATTAAATGTGCAGTCGAGCGTGAGTATGTTTTTTTTCTTTTTGTTTTTTTTTTTTTCCAAATTTGAGATCGATATAAATCTTCGATATCACAAGAATGAAAAAAAAACAAAAAACAAATTATTGAAAATATTATTAGATAACAATTAATATGCCATGCATCTGCACGACTGGAATATATCGTTATAATTATTTAAATAATTTAATCGCCCTGCAGTTTATGAGGAAAATTTTCCCATCAGCTGCAGTGTATAATGTATAGTACATAGCGTATATGATTATGTAATTGAATTCAAAGAGCGTAGCGTATTTTGTCTGGTGATATTCTCTACGTATATCTTTATATATATCGATGCGATTGCGACGAAATAACGTCATCTTCGATAACAGGAAAAAAAAAGAATTATGTAATCGATCGATAAATTTTTACATACACACACACGTGTATTTATTTATTCGTTTATCGATTGATCAATTATTATTGAACGAATAATCCTTATCGTCGCGCGTATAATAGATCGAGAAGATAAACAACTTAATATATCCTATTTACTATTTGTTCAAAACAATTTTAAATAGAGAAAACAAATTCATCGATCGAGGATGAAAAAAATGGTATAACAATTCGTCATTGAAAATATTGGCGAACTTCAAATCTTTGTTTTTCTATTATTTGATTGAAAAAAAAAAATTTCTCGCAAATTTAAATCGATTCCGTTTAGCGATTCGATGATGAAAAAAAAAAACGAAAAATAAATTTTAATTCATAGAAAGAAAAAACGGAAAGAAAAAAGAAGAGAGCGACGACGGGCATGATAATTATAAAGAAACTTTTCTCAAGAACTATTTGCGATTCTTGTTACGTATAAATATTTGCGAGAGGAAATATTGGTTGGAAATCTTTCCGCGAGAGGCGCTTCTTCCCGTTCATTTCTGTTACGGAGTTAAAATCCCCAAGAATACGTTTAAACGAACGACGATCAGTTGCATGCTGTCCACTGACAGTAGCGGTTGATCTCGTCTAGTTTGCTGAGTTTTATTTGCCATGCTCTGGAAAAATAAAGTTCATTATTCATCCGATCACGAATTTGTTTACCGTGATAAACCGTCTGTGGTCGGTGACCGTAAAATTTTCGATAACTCAAATCAACGAGCAATTATTGCGGATAAAATATCTCGTGCAATAATTATGGCCGCTGAAATATCTTGCGAAAATAACCATTGATAAAATACCTAATAAGAATAAGATTTGTTCGAACAACGAGTGTGTTTCATTTATGTGCTCGTGTGCTTTTCTATTAGCGAATTTAAATTAATTAAATCAATGTTCCAGTGATTACTCGAAAGTAATAAAATTAAAAAAAGAAAATAAGTTCGTAATCGCGCTGGCGCGAAGTAACGTGGCTATAAACTACTAAAACGAAGTATAAAACCAGAGAGAATTTCACGTGCCAATTGTTATTTTGAAATAATTTTTGGTTTTGTCAAGGAAATTTATTTCCTCATTTGTTTTATAATCAGTGTGTGAATTGTTGGAGTGTGGGGATATACCAGACGTTGGTGATAGAATAAATAAATAAATAAATGAAGTTTGTTTTCTTTGTTCCTATTGAAATCATATTTTAATTATATTTATGTGTGTCGTTGACGAGACGATTGAATAAAATTTCGCACACACTGGCGCCGCAAATGATTTTTACTGGGAGGTCGGTGGACGCCCTGGACGATGTGGTCCGGGGTGAAGTTGGTCAAAATGATCTGCATCAGGATCAACGTAGAGATGTTAGCGCTGTCGCCGTAGCCGCCGGTTGGTTTTCAAGTTTGAGACGACCTGGGAAAAAAAATAAAAAAGGACAACAAAATGGAAAACAAAAGCAAGCCAAAAGCGCTTGGGATCTCACTACCCTAACGATGGTTGGTTATCATTTTTATTGTTAAAATAACAATAGAAAAAAAAAAGATTTACCGATAGGAAAAATGAAATCTTCAAATTTCACCGAATTCAAAAATCGTCTGTAACATTTATTCCACGTAGTAGAAAATATGTTTACAGAATTTTTTGTCCAAACATTATTTCGTCGAGTTTTAAGTAGAAAAATTCTTTAATCAGACTTCCTGAACATTTATCTGTGGTTTCTTTTTTTTATATCTTCTTCTGACGATTAGCAAATATTTATTATACTCGCCAAACGACCATATCGCAGTCGCGCCTTAAATACTTGATTTTTTATTTCTTTATTTTGATTTTGAGTTTGATTTTCTTCTTCTTTTTTTTTGTTTTATCGTTTCTTTTTTCTCTTCACCGGATGTGGAACGGGTAAAAATAAACCTGTATCGTATATTATAGCTTCTCCGTCAACGTCGCGTCATTACCACTTCGAAATAACCAGGTATATAAAGGTGTATGCAGAAAACCGCTCATTACCTATCTATAGGTATTACGCGATCGTCGTTTATTTTTTTTTTATCTTATTTTTCTTTTCAAGTTTTATTTTCCATTCTTTCGTCTCGACGTTTAAAAGTTCGCTTGTGTGACGTCACGTGACGCGTCTACCGACCGTCAGTGTTTCCCACCTTAGCTGTTTTTTAAAGTTTTATCTGCGATTTAAAAATCTTGCGGTTGATACACAATATTTTATATATCTAATTTAACTGATACGAACACGTTTTCACCTATTATGTTTTCACACGCGTATTTGTCAACACCAAATTTAAACGATTCGTAATGCTCGCGCCACCCCCGTAAAGAATTTTAATCCCAAAGTAAAGCAGAGTTGGGTGTAAAGGCGCCTACGACACGCCGCCTTGTTATCCTGAACAAACAGTAATGAGTAATTAATTGTATGTGCAGATCATGCAGATGACGCGGTGACGGTGATGCCGCATTTTGAATCTTCCCGCACTTTTATACAATTTTTTTTTTTTTTTTTTTCATTTCTTCTTTTTTTTTCTTCCCTCATATGCAGATGTAACGTTCGCTCAACTATCGTTGGTCGTAATTAGGACATGTTCAGCACCATATTATACGGTCATGAATTCTTATATACCCATATATTGTATGTATAAAGGGAAGTTTATTTACTCTATACGATATTTTTTTATTTCATGTACACTCCGTTGGGTTGATTCTGAGACACTACTTCGCGGCCAAGCGCGCGTTTGGACAACTTTTTTTCGCGTAGCTCTGGGCCGGCTACGAAAAATTGTCCAAACGTGCGCTTGGCCGCGAAACGATTCAGAATCAACCTAACCGGGCGTACATATAAGCAACGGATATATCGACCTGCAATATGCAGTATGGGAACGTTAAGATAAATGGTCCGCAACATATCGTGCATTTTCCGCATCATTAAGCACCGTATAGATATCTTTACATCATTTTCTAAGAAACGGTTTCGAGCGAATCGGTATATAGATAAATAATATTTACCTGCCGATATAATCCGATCGTGGTGTTCTCCGCAATTATTATAGAGCGTTTTTATTTTATGATATATTATATTCGGTAAAGCGTGAAAGAAAATATAAGTACCTAAATGTAATAATGAATAAAATTTCTCTGCGATTTCTGCAGTGTGGCTCTCGAAACTATACAAGAAGAGAGAAAAGAAAAAAAAAATTATAGTACTTTTGATTCTCTGCAGAGCTTAAGCAAAAATCAAAGAAAAATTATTAAATCATCCTGATCGTTGTTTCGTCGCCATTTATGTATAACGTATAGTTATATTATATGTGCATCTTTTCAATTGCAACGCTTCTGCACACCGCAGATGCAAGCGTACAAGAATTGCAGTCTGTAAGGATATGTAAATACCAAAGGTCGAATAACTTTCGCCTATATTATAACAATAATTTCAAGTTTAATGGCCCCCACCTATTATATATGCGCTATTCAAAACTGATTATTATTTAAGTACTTGATATAAACTTGATTCGCTTCGTCTCGCATCATCTCGTACACATGCGCTATACGTATCGTGTTATATAGATAATATTTAGAGTGCGTTGCAATATACGTGCGACTCCTTAGACGTTACAATAATGCGCTTACACCTACGTATAAGGTATAACTTTTCTTTTCTTTTCCTTTTTTTTTTTTATTCTTTATTCTTTCTCGTAGTTTATTTATTTATTATCTACTATTTCCTCTCCCTTTCCCTTTTCTTTTCCTTTTCCTTTTCCTTTTCATTTCGCAAATGGAGTCAGCCAAGCTTTTCTCACCAATGAATATTTACACATACATATATACACATGTGTACACGTGCGTGTATAACATAACATACACCCGTCATGTTGATATCGCAAAAGACATATACGCCAAGGAAAAAGCAAAGAAAGAGAAAAATCGGGGTAGTTTCAAAAGCCGAGGTGAAGCATGAAATGGAAGTCTTTTCTTCTCTTCTTATGTGCACATAGATATACCTATATGTATATGTACATTACAGCTATATATAGGACTATACACATATCAGTATGAGACGTATATATTTTATCGCTATAACAATACACGATGTACGTATACATATATATACAGAAATTTTTGATCTGCGAGAAAACATTTTGGACGATGTACAATAAGTTATCATAGAGACGTCGGACTAGGTCCCGCGCTTTTCACCCTTTAGATCCATGCGGCACAGTCGTCGCGACGCCGGGTCTAATTACGATACCGCTGCCAAAACTTTTTTTTTTTTTTTCATTTATTTTATTTTTTTTTCTACCTTTCTTACGTTCTCTTTATTATTTTTCCTTCGTTGAGATTCTTTTTTTTTGTATTTTTTTCTTCCGCGGGCTGTAAGTCCGATAAATATTGGGCCAAATGACGGGAGTTTCTTTATTATCGTTAATGAAAAAAAAGAAGAACAAATGAAAAAAAAAAAACTAAAAATCTTCCGTCCGAAAGAGGTATTAAAATATTAATATTTGGCCATGTTCCAATTAAATATTATACGCGGCCATGGTGCAGCATGATATAGGTATACTTTTACCAGGTATATAATCAGTTTTAATTTTGTTTATTTAAAACGAATTAATTATTTATAAATATATTATAAGGTATACGAGATATATCATACCTATAAGTATATAGTGGATAAATTTTTGAACATTACACAAAACGAATTCCGGGTCATGATTATTTTTTTCTTTTTTCTCTCTTATTCTACTTTTATTTATTTATTCATTCATTTATTTAGTTTAGTTTTTTTTTATTTTGCACAAGGTCTTCTTCATTACATAGCAATTTATAGTCGCACAGTATATAAGGTCGTGTTATATTATAATTTTAAATTATTTACCGGAGGTCAATTTAAACGCCTTCGATCTACTCCGCTTCTCCTTTGTCTCTGATATCATTCTCTGTTCTTATTTATTTATTTATATGACGTGTTTAATTATTATTTGAATTCGTTATTTTTATTATGAATCTTTATATTATCTTTCGATACAATTTTTTTTTCCATTATATACGGTGCAGGATCGTTGACCGAATATTTTAATGTTCGATGAGGGTAAAGAAATAAATTTCGAAAATACCAAAAAAAACATATTCTTCGTATATTTAACGTTCTCTTCGTATATTATTATATATAAACATGTGTATCGCTACTGAGAAACATTTTTTTTTTCATGATAAGAAAACCGCACGTCATCCGTTCGCTTCGGAAGTAATCACCCTATGTAATACCGGAGTACATAGGCATATACATATATACATATATATACATTGATAATAAATGTATATACAGTACGTACGTATATACATATATATTTGTAGATTATTATTGTCGTTATCGTCCGGTTAAAATCCAGCAATAATTAATGCGCGTGTCGTAGGGAACGTAATGATTTTTCATTTGTTTATAGTTATGTTTTTTCTTTGAATAAATATGAAATAAATTTCGCGGAAATTCATTAATGAATTCTTATACCTTATATACAGAAATTATCATCGTTTGATTATAGGTATATATGAGCATTGTATGAATCTTATCGGAACTATAACGAGTGAAATTATAAAGTTTAATTAATAACTGGTTGTTACGCGGTAAATTACAGTTCAAAGTAAACGTGAAAATATAGTACACGTAGCCGTATATACCCATCGATCCGTTACGCAATTTCATAACATAGTCTATGAATAATATGGTGTGCAGTTTTTTTTTTTCTATTTTCTTTTCATTTTTATTTTTTCGGTACTGCACGAACGTTATATACGCGTCTCCCCATTGTCTCCTATTGCTACTGCACTTTGTGTGCATTGCTCGTATATATAAATGTATAATAGCGAAGAGTTCGTTGACCTCAATTTGCTCGCAAGTGTCAATTGCAAAATTAGAATTGATCGCTATACCTGCGCTACTGCTGCATCCCGTTTACGATTCGCGTAACAATTATTATTCGCGCAGCAAAGCTGGTGGTGAAAAGAAAAAAATAATGGTCCAATTATTTCTCCACGCGGTATATAATACACGTCATTATATATATAATACAATGCTAAAAATAATTATCCAGAAATTTGCAATCCTCGATAAGCAAAAAATGTTAATTATATTATCAACCACGTATACCTAGTACGTGAATTATCGAGCTTTGTGCAATGATAATAAAAATTTGTTTTCCTTATTCTTATGTAACTGCACGTCTATACTTGGAACGATCTTGGATTCCATTCATATTACGTTAGTGATTTCTGGTAGGGAAAAAAAAATTTTTTATTCTACTCGTTTAATTTTCATATCTTCTTTTTTTTTCTCGAAGTTGCCGAAGACCTTCTAACGCAATTATACGGACGATCGATCGCTCATCTTATTACCACCGCGGTATATCGATGACAACATTTTTGATTATTGTTCATTCTGTAATTCTTCTCATTTCCTTCTTCATCTTCTCTTCCATAATTGATCTCTGAACTTTTAACACTTTACTATTGTACAGTAAATCACACGATATCCTTCTTCTTTCGACGGCCTTGGAAGGTCATGTCCCCGGTCATGTATTAAAAATTACTCATAGACCAGACGGTGCACCGATTTATACCGCGTGTCTTTATACATCACCTTAACTATATTGGAAAAAAAAGACAAAGAAAGAAAAATAGAGAACTATAGATCCGTATATAAGCTTTTTTTACTGAAATTTTTCTCCATCATTTCATTTGACACGTCATATTTTTTTATATTCTGGGGTAGAAAAAAGAAAAGTTCGAATTGCGAAAATCTTTAAGAGCGTTCCGAATTCTACGCGTTCTCATTTTTAATTTCCAGGTCGATAAACGATCGTCACGTATATAAATTATTTATCTATAATATTCCGATTAAATATCCTCAATTCATAATTATATATCCATACGAATTTAGTGAAATTTAGAAAATCGATTTCTCCCCGATGCCTCGCCACATAGGTATGCAAGCATAATATTCCAATTACACATCTTTTTTATTTTTTTTCTCATTTCGTTCGTTACTAAAAATTTCAATAAGTATAAATTTCTTTCTCAATTTTCTGTTATTCCATTTATTTCGTTGTGATTTTTCACCGCCACAAACGACCTTAAAATCTCGTCATAGAATATGCAATAATATAAAACCCACGAATGACGCATGAAATATTATCAGTATAATATACGCGACTACGGCCTATCTTTACAGATACATGGATGGATATACTTTCTATTGGTGACGTTAATCTTATAATTTTCCCAAGAACTTTTATGCCTCGTACTACGTTACAAACGTCATGAGAAATTACCAACCGGGAGGAAAAATACGCTATAGGTATCGATCGATATTGTGGGATCTCAATTTTTTTTTCTTCCAAAAATTTTTGTTTCTTTTTTACTTCTTCTTTTATATCGAGAAAATGAGCCTCTATACCTGAGTAAAACATTTCGTCAGCTGCACAAGCGAAATATCCAAATAGCGAAGCCTTTGCATAAATAGAAAAAAAAAAGAAAAGAAACAAGAAGAAAAAAATAGGGAAGAAAGAAAAAAGTGATACAAAAAATAAAAAGAAAATGAAGATGACAGAAAAGAAGAAAAAAAAAAAAAAGAAACGCCGCAGCCAGCGTGGACGGGACTCCTTTTTGTCGTCGATTTGTGCTTGAATCCGGAACGTGCTGAAGTTTTTTACTTTTTTTTTTTCTCTCTTTCTTTTATCCAAGAGTATAAAATGCGCGAGGTTTGCTACACTATGCGGTGCAATGCGATGTGTATGTACATATCGTACAGACTGTTCTTTCGCGGACGTTGACGCGGTACTAATGAGTAGAAACCTATTTCAATTTGTTGCAATGGTATAGGTATATATAAAATAAAACTCGCGCCCGAAGTCGCGCTTATAATATAAAACTGTAAGCTCGTCAATCCGCACTGCATGAGACAGGAGAATCTTCTTCTTCTTTTTTTATGTTTTGTGGTTTTTTTTTTTGTGTTTTCAAATTAATGTTGAGAATATAAAATTATACAAGTTCAGTTGCTATAACGAGAATTAGCAATAGTGGATATAATTAGCCCATCAGCTGCGACGTGTATATCATGTATATGTAAAAGTGGGGTAATTATGTATAGGTATATATAGTAGGTATATGGGGTATGTATATATAGAAAAACTTAAATGAGACGGCGGGTACACGCAGCTGCTTTCGATATAATGCTGTAATTCGCGAGGGTTTATTTTTTTATATTTTTTGTTTTTCATAAAGCTTCTTTTATTCATTTAGGTATATTTATTAAAATTTTTTTTCATATCACGTATGGCGCGCGACGCGATTTTTCGACGCTTGTGTAAAAAATAGCGCGAAGAGGATTTTGAAGATTGAAAAAATGCAAAATTGTAATATTGACAGTGCGGGTTTGTACGGTTAGTCATTAGTAGCTCCGACACTGCAGTAGCACGTTTACAGTGGTAGTAGTAGTTAGTTCGGCGGTGGTAGTGGAAAAACCTTTTAAGACTTCCTACTATTAACCGACCACCACATTATACATATCTCTACACATTTTATGGAACAAGGCTACGGCCACCCGATGCTGGAAAGCTCTCTCTATTTCTCTCTCTATTTCTCTCTATTTCGCTCTCTTTCTTACCGACACTCGTGGAACATGAAAAAACTTGAAGAGAAGAGAACCGACGAACTCTCCTCTCACGTCAGTTTCTGATGTTTGGCTGATGATACGCTACGCGAAGGCATGAGCGAAAAAGGAACTTGCTACACAGATATTTTTTCCTTTCAGTCAAAAGATGCATAAAATGCGCGACGTCGTCTCTATATATGTAACGCGTACATCTATGTATACGTATATATGTATAGTACATTATACATCGAGGTCGCGAACCTAGTTTAGCTCCTATTTTTGCACCATTTCGCACCTCGCGGACTCTCGTCTATCGCCCCCCCTCCCCCCCACCCCTCTCGGTCTCTCTTTTTCTTCTCATCTGTTTCTCTATTTCTCATTTAACCAGACTCTTACGGTACACCCGAGTATTCGCGCCATAAAACTTATATACATACGTTTCCAAAGCAGCCTTCCTAAAATATCTTTATAACGTCTCAAAACACCGGTGCGAAAATTAAGGCGAACCGTATAGCTCAAATTGGTAGGTATGTTAGCTTGAAAAATTTGACTCTGATTTTCGTTTTTTATACCCCTTAGATATTCGGACGTCTGATGATATTTACTTTTCATGTATATTATACAAACGTTAAATAACCCATCATCGGATACTTTTTTACTCATACCGTTCTATTAGTTATTTTTTTTTTTTTACATTTTTTTTTTGATTTTTCTTTTGGTGTTAACCGACGACACGTCGCTTTTACAGCTTTTATATATACCGGTATATAGTTAGTGAACATGTGATCGAAAATATCGTGCAGTTAGTCGTCTATTTTTAAACATAAACCAGACAGCGAAGACGATGACATGAGTTACTATAATATTAACGGGGTTTCATATACTATTTTATGAATAAAGAAACTGAGTTGAATGAAAGAAAACTCTGGTATAAAAAACACTTGTGAAATTATCAATGGCAAATACGTATATATTCCTTATAGTCTTTATTTTTTCCATCGGATTTTCTTCGTGGCATTTCTTTTTTTGTTTTGTTTTAGATTTATTTTGCCTTTCGAATATATACCCTGTGTGCTTATTATCGCAATTGCTATCGCACGTTTGTGCCGAGGGGAGCTTTTCGACTAACGATGCGCGATAATCTCCTTATAATGTATAAAGCGCATGGTAACAAAGCTCATATATATTAACATACCTATACGTATACCACTTCCTCGTGTTACATTACATACATATATACTCCTGCTGTTATATGTGTACATATCCGTATATCCATGTATCATCTACATATGTACGACTATATCAATATGCAAATAGAATTCAACTTTGCTAATTATCCCGCTGCAAGCGGCAACGACCACCACGTATATATGTATAAGTTCGCGTATATATAATCCGACTGCATCTGTACGTACTGCAGCTGATGCTTTTGTTCCGCAGCTTTATTTAATAATACATATATATATATTATTTCAATGATGGGCTGTTTTTGCCAAAGCCAATAATATATAATTGTGTTTTTTCTTTTTTTTTTTCATACTGCGGAGAATATTTTTTTTTAAATACCTATAGGATATTTAATCGATTATAACGATTTTATTTCTACTATATTTTATACTAATACACGTTCAATTTCGCATCACGATCGATTTAGATATTGCAAAGTAGATTTGTATGTAGCTTTGTACGATGTACGATATAATGTACATTTAAGTATACATCATATAGGTAATCACGCATTCGATCGATCATAAAATATTTACTATAAATCGGTAATGTACGTACATGCTGGCGTGCCGCACGACGACTGATTTCTATCTGTATACACTATACATATACATATATGTATATCTATATATAGGTACTATATGTCATAGGCCACGGATATATAATTTGCATGTCACACGTGATATTTTCATATCCTATATACATTCGTATACAAGCATTCGTATGAAAGATTTCTTCTTTTTTTTTTTTTCATCGACTGCAGCACACGATTATCAAACGTGTGCATCATTTTTTTTCACCGCCGGTATATACATGGTCGTTGCAGTCGTGTCTGACACGTGAGCGACTTTTTTTTTTTTAATTTTATTTTATTTAGTTTTTTTTTTTTGCTACTTTTTATAAAAGGAAATATTTCGAGCTTATGTATAATATACGATTCCTTTTGACGCGCAGATTTTTTTTATGATTTCCTCCGACGTATTTAGGCGTGAAGTAGATCGTCGTTTGAATTAAAAACGTATATGTGTATATAATTTACTATACATAAAGTTAAAACTGATGCTGCCTGCAGTTTCACAATTTTACTGTTTATACCGGCGCTGCTGCTCATGCGGCTGCTGCTTTTATGCAGGCCAACTTAATCATCGATTTATCTGTATATGTACAACTTCATATACCACTGCTGCAGCAGTTGATGCAGCTTGCGCGACGCGTACGTATTTAATATATATGCATATAAGTTTTTATGTATATAAATATGTTTGTATATACGTTGACAATAATACGCAACGAGCATAGCTCGCGATGCCAGAAAACACATATATAATTGCGATATCAATTTTTAGACATGCACACGTATATGTATGTAGGTATATACGTGTATGTAATGTATATGAATTTTATCTAATGTAATTTGATCGGAAATGAAAAATTATGTACGCTTTATATACGTATATGAGATCCTGAGTATCGTACGACTCGATGAATAAGATTTATATAGTCCGTGTGTATTCTTTTTTCATTTTTTTTTTATACGTCCTATTGGATAATTGGCTTTAATTAATCTCGGGATTATAGGTCGTGAGAAGATCGTCATTTTTCTTTTGATCCGATGCCACCCTATCCTGTCTTGTACCAGGGACCGCGCTTCCGACTCTTCTCTGAATGGCTCTCGTATTAAGAAAACTGGACCGGAGGATTCTGCATATTGATCTCACCGCTTCAGAAGCCTCTTCAGAAATGCCCAATTTAGAGCTTTTCGACATTCGAGAATATCTCCGCAGATTTATGGATTTTCAAAATATAGTATACGCTATCTATTCAATTTTTATGTCTCGCTGTTATGGTTGCGTCGATGATTGTTGGAAAAAAATGCATATAACTAAAGTTTCCGAAATTTCAAAATTCATTCATTCATCGTTTTTATTTGTTTTTTAACGAAACGCAAACTTTTATATACGCGTGATCTATAGATCCATCGACGATATTTATGTTTCATTATTCTTGCACGCCGCGTGTCAATTCGTGCGTCGTCTAATTTTCTTTAATCTTTAATTTTTTAATCTCCTTACATCCGTCTATGTTTTATCATCCCATCGATCTCTGCGTATGTATATGTATATGTATAATATATAGTTATACAAATTGAAGCCGCGCCTTTGTAGACACTACTGGGGCACAAAACGAACGGTAGAGAAAATCACCCTTGTGTGGCCGCTAGCCAACCAACCAGCCAGCCCTTCCCTTATTTCTCTTTTACTTTTTCTTCCTTTTCTTCCCTTATTCCTCCCTAATGCGCTCTATACCTAAGGGGCGTCCGTTGCGACCAGAATCAACATCGTATACATATACACATATTTATATATGTATAAATAATTGCAGTATGTACAAGCGCGGGATCCGTGTGTGTATGTACAACTTGTAGTACATTCACCCTCGCTTGTATGTCATTATTATCATGTACCGGGTGACCATGTATATTTATACATATGGTATCTGTATAGTTGCAAAAATTCAGATATCTTTTCGTATTTTTACTACTGTCATTATTGTCTTTATATACATGGTGATCATTTGGTAAAACAGGAAAAAGAAAATTATCAATATCACATATCGTCCTTTCGAGAAAAAAGAGAAAAACAAAAAAAAAAAACATTTTTTTTTTCTTTCTAACTAATATATTTTGTCTTTTTTCGTGGTAAAATTCCTTAAAATAACAATTATCTCGTTCGATTTTCACAAATTATGGGACACCCTGTAGATTGGATATCGGGTACTTATAGTATCTCCGTACTTCAACGTCCGTCCGTTCGTTCGTTCGTTCCGTTCGGCATAAATTATATTGTAGATTGTGGAGAATTTCCAACGCTCGTGTGTCTCCGCAGGATTCGTTACTGTATAAAAAAATGAGGATATGGATATGACGTATCCTTATACTTGGAGACAAAAAAAAAAGA
Source organism: Athalia cordata (assembly GCA_963932425.1). Lineage (NCBI taxonomy): Eukaryota > Metazoa > Arthropoda > Insecta > Hymenoptera > Athaliidae > Athalia > Athalia cordata. Next base: position 26,440,577 of record OZ010626.1, on the reverse strand, counting down.
AAAAAAGAAAAAAGAAAAGCATTCGCAGCTCCGTTGCACACTCCCTTTTATCATGCGATAAAAAATAATAATTTCTTCATTCTTTTTTTTTTTCTTTCTTTCTTTTCAAAAAAGACAAAAACATACGCGAGACGTACGGCACAACACGTAGGTATAATATAAGAGGTATACACCTAAAATTTCGTATAGCAACAGCAGCAAAAGCAAAAGCAAAAGCAAAAGCGGGACGAAACGAATAGCAGGAAATACGGGTAGCCGCACCCTTGGGAATGTCTGCAGTTCTATACTACAACCTTATGTATACACCTTTTAATTATACCGTTCTAGACGGCCACGAACCGAGAGAAGTATAGAGTCCTATGTAAAATAGTAAAATTGACATCGTTTCTATGTAACAATTATTTCTCACGAATCGAAAAAGGGATCTCTATAGTAATTGCTGCATAATAAGATTTGGTGAAAGTAAAATTATCGTCGTCATCGTCGTTACCATTATTATTATTATCATTTTTATTTTTCAACGCGAATAACACGTGACTACGATACATCATGGGTATACGGATATATATTTATTCGTTTCACTTTACTAAGGTTTCCAGTAATTTAATTTCAACGTGCAGATATTTACACGTGCAGTATAATAATGTCGAGGGTTTTTTTTCTCGCATATAACGAATAACGTGAAGATAGAGAAAAGGACTTTGGGAATTTGACGCTATTTTGTCGCGGGAAATTCAAAGATTTAATCATTGAAACAAAAAAAGAAGAAAAAAAACGGAACGAGACGCCTGTCCTGAGATTTTTTAATCATCATCGTCCTCTCTATATATGTAAATAATATTTGAACTTTATATTCTCGACGCGTCTGACTAAGGTATTCAGGTATGCGTGTTACGGATGTATGTATGTATCGTTATGTACGTTACGAATGTTGTCAAAAGACCAAAGAATAGGAATGCAGTGTCAACTCAACTCGTTACCACTATATGTACACGGACACACATAGCATCCGGTAATAAATAAATAAACTTTCTGACTTCCAAAGTTTTACACCCTAAAGTTAGTTATACGAAATATATATTACTATGAAATGAATTCATAACAATTCTACTGTTATAATACACGAGACGAGAGGGTTGAATATTTTATTTTTTTTCTCATTTTTTCAAACACTGCGATTGTGTGCACCCTGTATAGTTTTTTTTTCCTTTTTTCTGGTCCTAGAAATAAAAAGGGAAAGAAATTTTTTGTTTTTTTTTTGTAGGAAACACTTCAGGAAAGAGTTGTCAACTTGAAGGATACGAGTGTTTTTTGTTATTCTATTTATTTTATTTAAAAAGAAAAATTTATTTATTTATTCATTTTTTTTTGTCTCTTTGAAGGATGGAAAGAACTGTTATACAATTGTGGTATAATATAATAAGTCTGTTTTATGGGGGCGTATAGAGAAAACAATAGGGAACTTTGTTTGAGACATTTATGTCGGTCGTATTTCTATACATATTATACGTAGGATTAAGTAATTGAGCGAGAAAACTTGAAATTCGTTTTATTAGTTCGACCGGGTAAAATGAATGAAAAAAAAAAAAATTTCACACGGTTCGAACCGACCCCGAGAGAGTTCCTTAACCTTGAGGCATTATTTCGCCATTTAATGTCGTACGTGATCAACCCTATAATTACGAATATCGTGTGTACGCACCTACCTATCAACTAAACTCATTTTTTTCTCTGTTCCTTTTTACTTTATAAATTCGCCGCGGATAGATCTATGTAATTTAAATGAATATGAATAGCGAATATGTTATAATAATTCACAGTTTGTGCATTGTTGTTCGTTAAACTGAATATTAATGCACCCATATAAATGATTCTTGGTATTATAAATATATCGTATAGGCATGTAAGAAAATTTACAAACGACCTTTAAAATATTACGTATACTATGCGCAACCTGAGAGTGACTCATAACCAAACTAACTACATTCTGTCATGTACATACAAATCACATGACATATAGCTGAGGAATTTCTAAGGTTTATAATTATATTTACCAGATATACGGTAAAATTGTTTTTATTCATTTTACTAATTTCTTTTATTTTTCAAACCCGTTTGTTGCAGCAACTTAAAGATGAGTTGGGTGAAGTTGTCGCTGAAATGGAAGCAATGGAGGGCGGTGGTTTGGCGTCGGACGAGACGAAACCATCGAATAAAACAAAACAGACGACCATCGGTAGAAAAAAATTCAATATGGATCCAAAAAAAGGGATAGAATATCTGATAGAACACAATCTGTTGGTATCGACGCCTGAGGATGTCGCTCAATTTTTGCACAAAGGTGAAGGATTGAACAAGACTGCGATAGGCGATTACCTTGGAGAGCGACATGATTTCAACGAAAGAGTGCTGAAGGCTTTCGTCGAACTTCATGATTTTACGGATCTGATATTGGTGCAAGCGTTGAGACAATTTTTATGGTCGTTCAGACTGCCTGGCGAAGCACAAAAAATTGATCGTATGATGGAATGCTTCGCTCAAAGATATTGTCAACTCAATCCAAATATTTTTACAAATACCGACACCTGTTACGTACTCAGTTTTGCTATCATCATGCTAAATACTTCTCTACACAATCCTAGTGTCAAGGATAAACCTAGCACGGAACAATTCATTTCCATGAACAGAGGAATCAACAACGGCGGTGATCTTCCCAGGGAACTTTTGGTGGTGAGTTTTCTTCAAATTATATATTTATTTCAATGTTGAATTTTCGAGTTTTTTTTTCTCGAAATTATGCGCAATTTCTGCGATCATATAATGTGATGTGATCCAAAATTATACCCGCAACGCGTTTACATCATTTTTGTTATTATTTTATTTTTTTTTGGTCAGCGAAAGAGAAGGTTAGATTCTTTCTGCAGTTGGCAAATATTCTATGCAGACTTCTATACGATAAATCATATAGTTTTTCTTTTCATTTCTTTTTCTTTTTCTTTTTTACTGTGAATTACAATAGTCAGATTAATCACTGAATTTTCTAGTATAGAATACTATAGAACACTCACTATATCTAGAAGATCATTATTATAAAAAAAAACAACCACTTCTGACTAACCTTTCTGATGCATACACATGTGATACATATCGACTTGCGTCATACTTCATACAGTAATACGAAATGATGCAGTTCTGCGTCTGATCGTTTATTTTACTTGAAACAATACGAACAAAACGTTAGATCGATGGATTTTTTCTCTTTCTATTCTTCTACTTACGTTTCTACGCTTCCGATTTACCGTATAGAAATTTATTCGTTCATATCTTTATTCATTTTTCTCAACCTCTACCGCGCACGTCGGCTTGTTTGCCAATTTTTTAAACTGTTTATCTTGAAACAATATATAGTTATACTTTATCGAATGAAAAACTACCTATATACATGGAGGTATAAAAAAAAAAAAATCAATCGAATTTCAGAACGGATGCGTTCAATGTCACGTTGTTCACGATTAGCGGTCGTGATTGAAACTGTGCCAAGAAAATCCTATACGAACTAAAATATCGTGTGCGAATTTTTTGATTTATTTATTATTCTTATTTTCTGATTTGTATATTTATTTATTTTTTTTCTCTTTCCTACGGAATGCCGCGACGATTAAGATTTTTAAACGGTATAATACAGAAATTTGGCGTACTCGAATCGATCGGCACGTGTTTTTTTTTTCTTACCTTCTTTTTTTTTATTTTTTTTTTATGTAATTATAATTTCTGGGTGACGTAACTCTGACAGCCTTCTCTCATTATAATCGATGACTGGAATATATTTGTTACAGTCAAACAACTCTCTCGGCATTTTTATTTCCTGATTCTCGAGATTTTTTTCTAGTTCTTTTTTTTTTTCTTTAAAGTTTGTTTTATTTCGTGTAAATTCATCCAAGTATTTTACCGTTACAGAGTTTGTACGAGAGCATAAAAACCGAACCTTTTAAAATTCCTGAAGACGATGGAAACGACCTTATGCATACGTTCTTTAATCCGGATAAAGAAGGATGGCTTTGGAAACAAGGTAAATTTAAAAAGAGTCATTGCTATTTAGACGACCAAATGTGTTGTATATAGTAAGCTAGTACTTTTTGCTCCCTTATTATTTGCAAATCTATTTATTCATTTGTTTCTTTTTCTTTCTAATAATAAATTTTTGGATGTCAAATTTTGGTATCTGAACAAAGAAGAATTATAAAAAAAAAAAGAAAAAAGAATTTTGAATTTTTCTCTAATTATGATTTGCATGACGATTTTCAACAATGATTAAAAAAAATGAATAAGAATTAAAGATGGCTGCCTGAATTTCCAAACGTTTTGCGCATAAAATAGATGGAAACTTATAAATGTTAGTGTTCTGTTTTGTATGATAATGGTTATAAAATAGAAAGAAAAATTTTCTCATATACCATGTAATTTTTTCTAACTCACAAAATATTGCTTTGTCCCTCTGCTGCCCTGTCGGAGCCAGCAGGTAAATTAATTATATCTGTTTAACATTTATTTTTAAATCCTATGAATTGAAATATTGTTACAGGTGGAAGGTACAAAAGTTGGAAGAGACGTTGGTTCATTTTAAACGACAATTGCTTGTACTATTTTGAATATACAACGGACAAAGAACCAAGGGGAATTATACCGCTCGAAAACATTCAAGTTAGGGAAGTACAAGATCGTCATAAGCCTCATTGCTTTGAATTGTATGCAGCTGGGTCAGAATTTATAAAAGCTTGTAAAACAGACAGCGAAGGAAAAGTCGTAGAAGGTAAGAAATGTCACAAATTATTCGTCACCTGAATAAATACATTATTCTATTCTGCAAATTTGTGTTATAGAAAACTAGAAACAAATTAAAGTCATTAATCATTGAATGATACAAAATTTAAAGAGCGCCACATTTCCGTGTGATGAGTAATTAAATATCTCACTTTATTTTTTTTCAGGGAAGCACACAGTATACAGGATGTCTGCCGCGACGGATGAGGAGAAAGATGAGTGGATAAAATGCGTCCGGTACGTAAAAGCTTATTCCGTAGCTCGTAATTATGTTCGCATATTTAGTCGATGCTTTGACAATCAAAGAAAATTCTCTAGAATAATTTCTTCATTCGTTTATTTATTGTTTTTTCTTTTTTTTTTTTATTCCAGGCAAAGTATATCACACAATCCTTTCTACGATATGTTAGCTGCTCGGAAGAAAAAGGCGCAGAAAACAAACGTCCACTCTAAGAGTTAAGCGTATTTGTTAGAAAAAAAACTGAGTCGATTTTTAGCTCAGTGTTGCACAAGACTGTATAATGTTCAGGACGTTCGGAGCTCTGCGCAGCTTTGGAGATCGTCTCGGGTCGTCCGATGGAAAAGTACCGACTTCGAGTACTGGACATGGAAAAATAAGTGTGAAGTTGTTTTTCACCGTGGAAACTACTCTACGTTATAGGAAACACCGTGACCAGTGATATCCTGTTGTACCTTTGGCCTGGATAGCTAACTCTGAAATCAAATTGTAAATATTAGTTTTGAGCTTTGAGCTTACGCAGAGATTGAGGCTTTCGAAGAAATTAAACTCAATGGACGAGGATAGCCTCTGAACGTTTCCATAGAATTGTTTTCGTTGTATTCATGTTACGCGTGTGTGTATAATTGATATTGAATTCATGAAAATGAATAATTCGAGCATCAAATAGTCTCATGATTTCAAAATGGTTTTCAACGATCAAAATAATATTGTTTCTAGTGTACAGGAAGAGAGTTTCAAATCAGTTTCAAATCAAGAAATATGAATTTACCAATGAAAATGACTTGCGGAGCAAATAGATCTTTCGTAATTGCAAGGTTATTCTCATTTGGTTATAGAGTTAGCTTTCAAAGTGATGTGGTAAACTTTACATAGTCGGTGAGTAGCTTCTGCAACGTAATTTTTACGAAGCAGGATTTAATTTTTCCGTTTCTCAAATAAATGAGATGTATCAAAGCTTCCGGAGGTTGTGATGATACGCAGCCGAATACAGATTGGCGAATGATAAGAATTAGCTGTTAAAATATGAGTTTTGCTGCAGTTTATTCAACGTTGATTTGCTTTATTCTGTATCGTTGGTAATTTAAATGAACTTCCGAGATTCAGACTCATCCACTCAATTTTTTTTATAAGGAAAAAAAAAAGCTTTCGTAAAAGTTTCTCGGCACGATTTTCCACTTGTTGAATGAAAAAAGGCAAAAATAAAAAAAAAGGTGAGCAAGAAAAATATGAAACATACTTCAAAATACCGACTAAAATTATTAGTCTTATTTTTCTCTGATAGCCTGGAAGACACGCGTCTTGAAAGCTTTAACATTAAATTAATCTTTGCCTAAAATAGGCTTACAAATGAACCTTCAAGTGGGATGTGTAAACTTCGAATAAATATTATGTACCTATTTACTTCTTAGCGCCACTCCAAGATGGCCCCGATTAAAGCTTCGATATCAAAAAAAAATAAGCTTTGTCGTCTAAAAAAATTTAAAAAAAATAAATAATCATATCGATAACGGACCTAGTCCGATCAGATAACTGATAATTATTTGTTAGTCGAAGGTATTATATAATAAATAAGCAATTAATGATCGGAGGGATACAAAGCGTGTATAAATGTGATAGCTGTTTATTTATTTGAACAAATGTAAAAATAGACATTAGATACATAATAATTGGTAATTAATTAATTGAAGGAATTATAATATACTGTAATTAATTAAGTACTGTACTAGTTTAGTACAGGTTTGTAAGTGTATGGCTTGTTAAATAGCCAAATGACATTAGAATATTCGCTCCCTATTACCTTATGTATATTAATTGATTATCTACATTACATACGTTTATGTATGCATGTGTATGTTCTTATTTACCAATATACATAAATATTTATATATATACATAATATGAATGTATAAAATGGAAATAATACTCATGTATAATGTATACATATATTCTATATACATGCAAACATACGCGCTCGTCGCCACCGGATGTTTAAAAAAATGCATATGTAATTTGACAAATTGACAATATACCCGTGTGCGCTTGTGTATACATTTTTTTAAATATCATCGAATAATTATTCATTTTTGTTCGTGTGCGTTATAAACGTTCAATTATTTGATAATTACTTCAAAGACAACAAATGTATTGAAGGATCCGCAGGGTTTGCAGAGTGAAAATTTCATTTACTTTGCGAAGGACTTGAGTTTTATTTTATTTATTTTTATTTTAATTTTAATTTTAATTTTATCTGGTTTTTGTTCGTTTTCTACAAAGATACTACGAATCTGAACGGTACGAATCTTGTATGATTTTTTCCCACAAAAAGTAGTTATCGATAATTGTATAGATACTGATCCGTCATATACAGGCAATTAGAAAGTGAGTTTTTACTTAAAAAGGAAAAAAGTAGCAAAGAATAAAAATGAACATCCATAATTGATTGAAAATAATACTGAATCAGACATCGAAATCGCCTTATAACGTGACAAGTTAAAATTTAAATAAATAACAGGATCATATAGATATTATAGAAATAAAATAAAAATGAATAAATTAAAATACCTAATCAAAAAGATTAAAGAAATTCTTAGATTTTTTAACGTTCACACTTTTCTAGGAAATGATTATTGTCGTTGTTATAGTTTTGATTTTCAAATGGCGGACTAGCCATCGGATTATAACCGATTAATGATGATAATAGAGACAAAGGACTAGGGGTACAAATCGACTAATAATTATTTGCCCGTCCCAAATGAACTGCACCAATTTAATCTGTAACTTTAATTTTTTTCCATTCGTGTTGTATACCGAGAAAAGCCAACAAAAAAAAAATCAAAAAATCTTTTTATCTAAAAATAATATCGTGATCGTATAAATAATATGAAATTATGGTGATATGCCTGTCGATTTTTTATTCTGCACATCACTTGGAAATTGTATCTAATATTTTTTCTGTTCCAAATGGAATGAACCAACAATAAGAAAGCGAAAAAAATAAAAGTAATGTATATATTCAAGTCACTCTTTCCAACTTCTAGATTTTACTATTGCAAGAGAATTTTTTTTTTTTGTTTCTTCGAAATTAGAAAAATATGAAAATACTTTTTGGATAACGTTTCATCTGGTGTTTATTCATAGCATACAATTCTTAGTTTCGAAACGACTGTTATTAAATCGTGTCACAAATAATACCCTTCATGAAATTATATAGTATAATATTCGATAACGAATTGTTATTTAACAGCTTCTAACAGCTTTTAGAGAGAGAAAAAATACATGAAGAAAATAAAATAAATAAACCATAAATATAAATAAAAATTATGGTTTCGCTTAATTGTAACTCTCATAGGCTCTTGTTTGTAAATAATTGGAGACCTTTCAGAGAAACAGAATTCGTGTGAATAATACCAGTCACGAGAAAAGCATTGAAACTCTTCTATAAATTTGGTTTTATACAAAACCGTAACACACAGCGAAGGTAGATTGAGGGATTAGTTTGTTGCAACAGTGTACATGAGTATGAACAATTAGCTTTAAAAAATCAATATTATCATCATCATCATCATCATCATTGTTATTACTATTACTATTATTATAATTGAAACATGTACGTAGTATTTCAAGCGTTTTATAATTTCATCGCTTGTTATCTGCTAGGCCTTCAACTGCTGTGGAACATTTGTAAAAAACTTGTATTATTATTTTATTCTAATCTATCCTCAACTTTTTGTATGTATATTCAGCTGTATATTATTTTTACTCGATTAAAAAAAAAGTTACAATAATAATGATCATAAAATTGTGTACCATATGAAAACAATGTATTATTATAAGGAGATAAATAAAAATTCGTTTTTATTTCTTACAAAAGTGATGTTGAAACGTTCATTGAATATGTACATAAGGCCGGAACCGCAAAGCTAGAGGCTTGGCGGTTTTTTTTTTAAGGTAAAAAGTGAAGTATTTTGGTAATCAGTTCCAGGATGCTTTCCCATCGTATTTTGACCTGAGGAATACGAATCCGTTTAGAAAATTGAGCTATGATTTAATTCCATGGAGATATCTCAGTTTTATCGGCTACGAGTCGCAAAGTTGGCGATAACCTAATCACTCAATAATTCTGCGATATAGTTTATTCCTGCTTTTTTTCTGTTACAGTAAGAAAATTGGCAGCTTCCAGGAGGAGGAAAATTGCATCTAGAACACAAGACTCGTCGATCCATCTGCCTAATTGTTCATTTCATTTGTGAACCGAATAAGAATACATACATTATTTATCATGTAGTAGTAGATCATATACTTTCTGAAATAATTGAAATGCTAATTTAATAAAAAAGTTCTATCAATTTCATTGTAACACATTTATTGTAAAAGGAGATTTTTCTGTGTGAATAAATCCGAAGTATACCTAGTAATGTGTTAGAATTTATTTTCTCTCTTTGATGTATCCATCACCAAAGAACTCCCTCAAACGTTGACTAAAAATTGCATCTTCAGTCAACGCATCGGATTGATAGTTCGATTAACATTGAATGGTTCATTAACATTAAGCAATACATCACGACATCAGGGCCTGACTTGGAACGCCTCGTCGCATGCATATGATAAGGCACGCACGCATGCACATGATGTCTGGATGTCTCGGAATGGCTCCTCACCTGTCCTGTTCTCCTGATACCAAAATAAATTTTTGGCCGAAATGTGCCTTGGATTTTCAGGGCCGGTATTGTAGCGATCTACCTTATGACTTCCGGTTCTGATGAAGCATGATACGATACACATGCATACACATGATGAGGCCTGCATAGATACGCATATGATCTGTTGATCATTCGACAGACGAGCATGATGCGATACACATGCATACACATGCATGCACATGATGGCTGGATGTTTCGAACTGGCTCCTCGCCTGTCCTGTTTTCCTGATACCAAAATTAAAATTTTTGTCCGAAATATGATTTGAATTGTCAGGGCCGGTATTGTAGCGATCTACCTTATCACTTTCGGTTGAGATGAAGCATGATACGATACACATGCATGCACATGATGAGGCCTGCATAGATACGCATATGATCTGTTGATCATTCGACAGACGAGCATGATGCGATACACATGCATACACATGCATGCACATGATGGCTGGATGTCTCGGACTGGCTCCTCGCCTGTCCTGTTCTCCTGATACCAAAATTAAAATTTTTGTCCGAAATATGCCTTGAATTGTCAGGGCCGGTATTGTAGCGATCTACCTTATCACTTCCGGTTGAGATGAAGCATGATACAATACACATAGATGCACATGACGTGGCCTGCACGCAGTCGCATATAATCTATTAACGATTCGGTAGATGAGTATGATGCGATACACATGCATACACATGCATGCACATGATGGCTGGATGTCTCGGACTGGCTCCTCGCCTGTCCTGTTTTCCTGATACCAAAATTAAAATTTTTGTCCGAAATATGATTTGAATTGTCAGGGCCGGTATTGTAGCGATCTACCTTATCACTTTCGGTTGAGATGAAGCATGATACGATACACATGCATGCACATGATGAGGCCTGCATAGATACGCATATGATCTGTTGATCATTCGACAGACGAGCATGATGCGATACACATGCATACACATGCATGCACATGATGGCTGGATGTCTCGGACTGGCTCCTCGCCTGTCCTGTTCTCCTGATACCAAAATTAAAATTTTTGTCCGAAATATGCCTTGAATTGTCAGGGCCGGTATTGTAGCGATCTACCTTATCACTTCCGGTTGAGATGAAGCATGATACAATACACATAGATGCACATGACGTGGCCTGCACGCAGTCGCATATAATCTATTAACGATTCGGTAGATGAGTATGATGCGATACACATGCATACACATGATGAGGCCTGCATAGATACGCATATGATCTGTTGATCATTCGACAGACGAGCATGATGCGATACACATGCATACACATGCATGCACATGATGGCTGGATGTTTCGAACTGGCTCCTCGCCTGTCCTGTTTTCCTGATACCAAAATTAAAATTTTTGTCCGAAATATGATTTGAATTGTCAGGGCCGGTATTGTAGCGATCTACCTTATCACTTCCGGTTGAGATGAAGCATGATACGATACACATGCATGCACATGATGAGGCCTGCATAGATACGCATATGATCTGTTGATCATTCGACAGACGAGCATGATGCGATACACATGCATACACATGCATGCACATGATGGCTGGATGTCTCGGACTGGCTCCTCGCCTGTCCTGTTCTCCTGATACCAAAATTAAAATTTTTGTCCGAAATATGCCTTGAATTGTCAGGGCCGGTATTGTAGCGATCTACCTTATCACTTCCGGTTGAGATGAAGCATGATACAATACACATAGATGCACATGACGTGGCCTGCACGCAGTCGCATATAATCTATTAACGATTCGGTAGATGAGTATGATGCGATACACATGCATACACATGATGAGGCCTGCATAGATACGCATATGATCTGTTGATCATTCGACAGACGAGCATGATGCGATACACATGCATACACATGCATGCACATGATGGCTGGATGTTTCGAACTGGCTCCTCGCCTGTCCTGTTTTCCTGATACCAAAATTAAAATTTTTGTCCGAAATATGATTTGAATTGTCAGGGCCGGTATTGTAGCGATCTACCTTATCACTTCCGGTTGAGATGAAGCATGATACGATACACATGCATGCACATGATGAGGCCTGCATAGATACGCATATGATCTGTTGATCAATCGACAGACGAGCATGATGCGATACACATGCATACACATGCATGCACATGATGGCTGGATGTCTCGGACTGGCTCCTCGCCTGTCCTGTTTTCCTGATACCAAAATTAAAATTTTTGTCCGAAATATGATTTGAATTGTCAGGGCCGGTATTGTAGCGATCTACCTTATCACTTTCGGTTGAGATGAAGCATGATACGATACACATGCATGCACATGATGAGGCCTGCATAGATACGCATATGATCTGTTGATCATTCGACAGACGAGCATGATGCGATACACATGCATACACATGCATGCACATGATGGCTGGATGTCTCGGACTGGCTCCTCGCCTGTCCTGTTCTCCTGATACCAAAATTAAAATTTTTGTCCGAAATATGCCTTGAATTGTCAGGGCCGGTATTGTAGCGATCTACCTTATCACTTCCGGTTGAGATGAAGCATGATACAATACACATAGATGCACATGACGTGGCCTGCACGCAGTCGCATATAATCTATTAACGATTCGGTAGATGAGTATGATGCGATACACATGCATACACATGATGAGGCCTGCATAGATACGCATATGATCTGTTGATCATTCGACAGACGAGCATGATGCGATACACATGCATACACATGCATGCACATGATGGCTGGATGTTTCGAACTGGCTCCTCGCCTGTCCTGTTTTCCTGATACCAAAATTAAAATTTTTGTCCGAAATATGATTTGAATTGTCAGGGCCGGTATTGTAGCGATCTACCTTATCACTTCCGGTTGAGATGAAGCATGATACGATACACATGCATGCACATGATGAGGCCTGCATAGATACGCATATGATCTGTTGATCAATCGACAGACGAGCATGATGCGATACACATGCATACACATGCATGCACATGATGGCTGGATGTCTCGGACTGGCTCCTCGCCTGTCCTGTTTTCCTGATACCAAAATTAAAATTTTTGTCCGAAATATGATTTGAATTGTCAGGGCCGGTATTGTAGCGATCTACCTTATCACTTCCGGTTGAGATGAAGCATGATACGATACACATGCATGCACATGATGAGGCCTGCATAGATACGCATATGATCTGTTGATCATTCGACAGACGAGCATGATGCGATACACATGCATACACATGCATGCACATGATGGCTGGATGTCTCGGACTGGCTCCTCGCCTGTCCTGTTCTCCTGATACCAAAATAAATTTTTGGCCGGAATGTGCCCTGGATTTCCAGGGCCGGTATTGTAGGGATCTACCTTATCAGTTCCGGTTTGGTAAATTTGCCCAAAAATCGAGTTTGGTATCAGGAGAACAGGACAGGCGAGGAGCCATTCCGAGACACAGCATGATGACAAGCCTGCGTGTGTGTTTGATGATGTATGCCATCATGTATGATAGGGTGTGCCGAACAAATGATGAGGCCTGCATATGCCTGCATGCATGCATGTGATGATGTATGATATCATGTACGATATGATCTGTGAATGTCGCCAACGACAAATGTTAGTGAATGAGGTGTACAGGGGTGTGATCAATAATAGTTGAATAATCGTGTATTGATAGTAGTTAATGTTTATTGATAAATCAACGATCAAAAATACATATGGAGACATCGTAATGACTATTATGGATTCAGTCTCACAGATACACACATTCTTATATGATTTTAACGAGTTACAATCGTGTACAGGGCAATACTTCTATCTCGCTTAACATTAGATTAATTATTTGATAGTTCTTAAAAAATAAACAAACAATATATATACAGGACGATCTTATTTATACAAATTTTCCACGCCAAACACATGATGATTGGCTTTGGAGATGCTCCGAGGATGGTCTTTCATCCCGATGAGAGGCCAAACTGCTTCGCAGGCCGCTCGTTTATCTCCTGGAAAAAAATCGAACGGAGATGAGTATACATGATAAACGTAAATTGCAGCTGCGGAATAATTGAATTATCTCGGAAAATATTACTCTAAGCTCAATCTACTCGGCGGATTCGTATTCCTAACGCAAAAATACATCAGAAAAGCGTCCTACATTCACTTCTAAAAATACTTTATTTTTCGCCCTAAAATCGAGAAAATCCTAAGCCTATAGCCTTTGTTTTTTTTCAAAATTTGGGCCAAAAATCGACATTTTTTTTAGATAGTTTTATATGGTATTCTTATGTAGTTTGATCTCAGGAATCCGAATCTGCAAGCCAAATTAATTTATCTATCAAATTGACCGAGTTATCGCCAATTAATCGATCTGAAAAGTGAAAAAATCAAGGATGTCTCGATGGGATTTGAATCTAGAATAATTTAATCGACGTATTTGTGTTCCTTGTGGAAAAATACGTAGGATAAGCGTCCTACAATCAATTTGAAAAATACTTTATTTCTAGCCCCAAAATCGAGAAAGTCCAAGTCTGATTTGTTGTTTTTCCGATCTCGAATTTGAATAAAATCGACCGGATTCTTAAAATTTCAATTCTTTCAACACTAAACTTTTTTCGAGCGCCTGAATTCAGGCAACTTGAAAATGTTGTCATGCTTGCATTGCGGGATTGCATATAATTAGGCGCCAGTAGGGTATATTAAAAATATAGTGATTTCAGAAATCTGTCGTTCAACATATTCAGAGCATATTGTATTTCTCGCGATTTCAACACGTAAACCTCCAAACCCCAGAGACTATAGCCTTTGATTGTTGTTGATTGCCTCTGATTATTCTTTTCTAGGGTATTTCTATATATTTTGAGCCCAAGAATCCCTATCTACAGACCCTAAGAAATATCTCAGTCGTTTCTAATGCTACTCAAAAAAATGACGGGAGAATTGCATACAGTACGTACGAAGCTTTTCTTTCCTAACTATTACGAAATACATTCGCTCGAAGTGGTTTTGCACCATGTACGCCAAATACCTTCAGATATATCGTGGACAATGAATCCAATGCACGGTCAATATATAAATGTATATTTTATTCTGATACTTATTTACCAGCATGAAGTATAATTCTGTTATTCATGTTTCATATGAAAGTATGTATACGTATACATTGGTGTCGTAGATAACAGTCAGGAATTAATAATACACTAAGTTTCCATCGTATAACGCTATGTATCGATATCATAACGATAATGATAATATTAGTTGTAATAATTATTGATTCAATAATAATAAAAAATGATAATCCTGTTATTAATAGTATAAAGATATACAGATCTGTCTTAAAATATAATTCAAATCAATCTCCTTCTATAAACCTATACAATGTTGATATTTCTGGAGTTATGTTCATATCATATCTCCAATTGTACATATAATTTGCATTACGTACCGATCTGTTAATAATCATAATTTATAACTATCAATGCAGAACGAATGCGTCATACGTTAATCACGCATCGTTTGTTCGAGCAGTAATTGTTTGTGAAAAATTTGGAAAATCAAATTTTCAGACATACGTTACCAACCTAATCCCGTTCATTGGCACTTCATTAGCGTGATTGTGAAATATTTTACGTAATATTTCATTCTCATAAATCTGATTAGCTCGAGTCCAATTTTCTATGATTATCATCAAACCTCTAGTCACATACTTATAGTATTACACATCATAATTAACCGCATTCCTTTATTCATTTATTGATATTACGTTTACGCGTGTATAAGTTACACAGTATAATTTACATAATAATCTTTGAAAATTTGTAAAAATGTAAAAATTTAAATAATTTGAACTGAAGAAAAATGAATTGAGCATTAAGTAAAATACATTTCTTTTTTTTTCTTCAAATAGAAATATGCAGTCAAAGATGAATTTCGATATTGATCGAATGAGCTATTGACCTCAAATTTCTCTTTTTCATTCAACGAATTTCCCTGCATATTTCAGCCAAATCGATAACCGCCTTCTGCTCAATCCTTGCCCCAAGGAAAAATTAATAACGGTGAAACCGACGGTACAGAAAAAAGACAAATCTATGGATATATTGTTTCGGAGTGCTCGTGCGACCCTCGACATACTTGATGGAGGAAAGATGGAGGACTGCCCCATGCTAACGCATAGTTTGATTCAACTACGCATTGTACAAGTGACGTAACGCTGGTATAAAATATATAATTTTCACTAGAGGTAACCAATGTGAATTTTGCTTGCTTATATTATTCTCTTCATTAAAATATTATATGTACGAGTATACATAATCGTTGAAATTTACAATCGAATAATTATCCAATACCATTTACTGTCGTGGACAAAAAGGAAACGAAGTTATGTCGATGGTTTGAGCGAGTAAATTTTTGTAAAATTAATCGTTCGTATCTATCGATATGAACGAATTAACGGCAATGGGGCGCAAATGAGACCTGATAAAAATTGCGTTTGGCATATAGAAATTAGAAAAATATATATATTCCCGATATAATCCCGCTTTCTACTGTACTAAGTTATTGGCGAGGATTTTTATGAGCAGATCCGAGTTCTGTACGAGTTCAGGGCAGAGGGAATTAACGTCCAAATCAAAGTTGTCGAAATCCATCGGCAACACTTCCTGATGAACATCCGGCTTGGGTTTGACGGGCATAGAATTTATGAGCTCATTTCTCGTATCGGGGCTAAGTTGGTGTTCCAAAATCAAATTCGACGGCATCTGGGGGACGATGTTGTTGTCCAAATCAACGCTTAGCGGCGACATTTCCTGATGGATCAAGGGCGGGATGTTGCGGGGGTCGATCATCTCCTGAAAATGGGGTAATGAATGAGATCAGTAAGCTTCTGACTTCCGCGTACCGACAGCTTAGACTAAACCTTTCAAATATAATCTACTGGAAAAAAAAAAAGAAAAAAACCTTCCAAGAACTAATGATCTATATCTAAAATCATGATAGCGGTCAGTGTCTCGGTAATTAATCTAGGTATATAATAAAATATCTGTGGTGGACGATCGGGATAGTGATAGGACATAAGGAAGCATAATTTTAGCATGGAATAAGCTTATCGATTTATACAACGCGTTTAATTAATTGCAATAATTTTGAATGTCGAATCCAAAAATGTAATACTCATAACCGAAATTGCGTTATATTTCTTTCGTCTCAAACCCGCGCCTCAACCTTTATCCAGCGATCGATACTGTGCGGCTATTGTATTACGCCCAACAGTCTTAGGAAATGCGATATCATCATTGGTTGAATTAAAAAATTTCGCTTCAAATTTCAGAATTTTTTTTTCGGTTCGCGACATGATCTTTCTCCGTCGTATATTTAAATTTTTAGTAACGTGCTCGAATAAATATCTCGTTAAATTATCCACAATAGAAAGAAGGTTGCGACATTAACATAATGAACGTTGCTAAAAGCTTTTACTTCGACATGTTAATGTATTTAAAATAAAATTGAAAATAAATGAGATAAAAGTTCAACGTGATATTAAATACATACGCACCGAGAAGCGCTGCTTCGCCATATAGGTCTCTACGATCTTATAGAAACGCGAAGAATATTCCACAGTATCATCGGCTATCGATGCGATGAATTATTGAAGGGAGTTTGGTAAATGTGGGAAATGGATTCGGGAGTAACAATGAGATATACAAAAATAGAGACACGCTGCACAAAATATTGAACGATTGACTGGTAATCATTTTCAATATATTTAATCATTATTTAACAACAATGTTATTTTTTTCCCCATCATACTCGCTTTTTTTTTTTTCTTTTTCTTTTTTTTTTAAATATATACACAACATATAAATTTAGAGAGCGGATGGCTTGTTGATCTGGCGACCGAAAAACTTTTTTTTTGTTTCTTTTTCTGTTTCATATTTAATATATGTATACATATATATGTTAGGTTTTCTTATTTTGATCGTATTCATTCTTTTTTATGTCAAGGTTTCTTTACAAATCATTCTCTGAAAATAAATGTACATTTATATCAATCTCTGTATACATATACATATATATTTAAATATTATTCGTGTGTATATATATATAAATTGATAATCTCTATTTGTTACAGCCTAAAAAATGTGAAACGTGTTATAACATTGAATTAATAATTGATCCGATCGGTATGCTAAAACTGTCATTAAAATTTATCAACAACTATAACAACAACAATAAGCCACCTCATATGCCTCTTCCTTCCGTCGTTATTAACATTTCTTTTCATATCTTTCCGTGTTTCGTCCAAGAATCTATAGATTCCTGATAATATTATAAGCCTCTCGTTGCGTGAGATACACGTATACCTACCTAAACACATGCAGATACAGAGATACAAATTACTATTTCCGTTTCACTGCTGGGACGTATCGATAATTCACGTTTGGACGTTCGAAAACGAATCATACGAGTAAAGCTAAAACACCTGAATCACGCGTTACACCGAAAAAAACTTATGATCCTGATTTTTAATCGGATATGGTATGATGTATTATTTACAAACAGGGGTAGCGTGTGCGGTTCGGAGGATGAATTTAATTTCCATTTTTCTTATTCTTCCAATGTTTCTTCCCTAATATTTATGTATGTACATTCAGATCGTGTCCTAAACGCTAGCAGTCGTTCTGGCCTATGCCGCGCTACGGGCGCTTTTGCTACGTGTAACATGACAATAAATAATAATACCTAATTAGGATAAGATCATCTAACAATATCGATAATATTATATAATAATAATAATGATAATAACACCAACAACTATGATAATAATGATATTAATAATAATAATAATTATGATAATAATAATATACACATAAATATATACATATTATATAATTATATATATATATTGATTTATTTATTTGTTTGTCTAATGCTTTTCGTTGGTTTAGTCCTATCCTGATATCTAATAATGGTTACGATCAAGTCCTACGTTAACGTTTGAGTGAATCAATAATTTATCGACTTAAAAACTAAATACTTAATCGGCTAAACTTGACTTTTGCACTGTCTTAGGCAATGGTGCGATACGAAATAATGATATTTACAAGCGATGAGAATTGATAAAAATACATCACGCCCAACGACTATGAAAATCAAGGAAAAAATTACAAAGATTAAACTCCATTTTTCACTTGTCGTTACCGTTCTTTTTTTCTTTTCTCCCGACGAAACGAAGAAAAAAAAAAAATCTACCGTCAGTCCGCAATATAGTTCGGGGGGAGAAAAGAAAAAAAAAAGAAACAGAAAGAGCAAAATGACTAACCGAGTCGACGAGTGTTACAGTTCTATTAGTATTTACTTATGTAATTGAAAAGCAAAAAAACGAAATTTTGCTCTTCTACGTATAGGAATATAAATGCAGGTGATAATATGACAGCGTAGTAGACCTGAAATAAAATAAACAACGACGAAAAATGTTGATCCACCTTAATCGATTTTCAAAATGACACATTGATCGGGAGATAAGAAAACGACTCATGTACCCTACCTACCTACCTATTATAGTATGTATAATAAAGATGATAAAATACTAAATAAATAAAAATGATAATCATTCTGCAATATGTTATGGAATGACTGAGAACGCTTTACTGTTATTATAATATATAATAATAAGATAATATTAAACGCTGAAGCGTTCCACAATCACTGACTCGCTATGGTCGTATTTATCTTGGAAGGTTTTTGTTGTTTAGTTAAACATATGTAACCGGCTCTTACGTCGCATCCCGATACCAAAAGGTTCATCAAAACGCTGTTTGACTGCTGCTGTTGTAGAATCGTGTTTGCAGAGTGTATATTGTTGTCGGATCCGCAGCTATTCGTACCTCCTCCTCCACCACCTTCAGAACGATTTTTAGACGGGGATTGCTGGGCCATAAGTTGCTGGAGTAGTTGGCTACTCTGCTGGTTGGACGAAAGACAATTCGTCGTGCGAATCTGATCGTTTAAAAGACAACTAGAAATTTTCTGATCGCATTTTATCCTCTTATTCTCGCTATCGAAATTCAACGATGACGTCGTATGAATCCGTTTTTGTGAATTACGTTCGGATTTGGGCAACCAGTTTTCCGTCCTCGTATCTAAACAATATAATATCGTTGTAAATCCGCGTCTTTGAAGGTGAAAATCTGGAAATAAAATTCATGATGCATAGAAAACCGATGCTCACTTTTTTTGTAAGCGTGACCCAAGGCGTCCGTTGGATCCACCAAACCACCCCCGTGGTCATTGCATTTTTTAGCACTGCCTCCACCCGACGGAGATGAAGAACAATTTGTTCTCAACAGCTGTTCGAGACTCGAACTAACATTGGAATCCGAACATTTCTCGATGCTGTTCGTGGACCTGATGAATAGAAAGTGAAGAATTACGGGTCTCAGGATTATTCCTGGCGAACGAAAAAAAAAGCACGCAAATTTGAACAAACGAAACTCCGCTCTTACCACTTGGATTTTTTATCCGGTGGCTGCGAGGGTCCCCACATTACCATGTCGTCGCTTATCAGGAGTTGTAGAGCTTCGTCCTGATCAGACATTGGTATGTAGGGTGCCCTTAAGGCGAGTTCCTCGTCCGCAAGGACATCTCCGATGCTCAGCATCAGCATTTCATCCTCCGACAATCCGCCACCGCTGCCGGTGGGACTACAAAGGGAGTCTATGCTCCCTGGGCTCTGAAAGAAGATTTTTATTTTGTAGGGATAGTGAAAAGAGGCCCCCGGAAGTGCGGAATCTGAAAATAAATACACCGAGTTATTCACCTTGCTGAACGCCGGCGACAGAAGGTTAGGCGTTCCACTGGACAGACATGGACTAGGAGAATCCCTGTGTATGAAGGGATCGCTATCGGCCAAAGAATCGCCGAGTTCGCTTTCCCTCAGCGAATCACCAAGATCGGAAGCCCTCAGTTCGTTGGGTAATCCCGGGCTTAAAAGTGGGCAGTAATTGTCATTTTCTAAAATGAATTCATCCAGCATATCTGAAAGGAATGGCGTGTCTTCTAGCGGTACGCAAACGTCACCAGGTGTCGGCGCGAGGTGGGTCAAGTCCTCCGGTTCATCCTTCAACACTAAAATAATGAATCGTCCCGCTTTATAAATAACATAAATAAATCTGACCGAGTTTTGTTATTTCGAAATCAATGTTCATTCGATCAGTCGCCACTCCGACTAGTCGTCCCCGATGCATTACCGTCGTTACTATCGTCTTCCTCCTCCCCTCCTTCCTTTGCTTTTCTCTTCCCGCGCCCCTATTACGATACGAGTACCGTACGATCGGTGTCCTTGGCTCTAGTTTATACCGTAATTGCCTTCAAGCATCGTCGTCGTATAAAATGACGTTGTCAACTTCTCTTTGTATTATTTATCCCTTTAGCAACGACCGTATAAGTTTCCAAAGTAAATTTCTCATCTCGTCCGAAAGTAACACATCATTTTGCGAGGTACTTCGTACCCGCATCTGGCGGTTGCGTTCGCCGACGTAAAAATTGATTCCAAAGCAAATTTCTACCGGAAATAAGCGACGTGACTCTGGGCGACTTTTTTTTAAAATGGCGGCTGATGGAATGATCATAAATTTGATGGAAAAAAGAACAGGGAAAAAAACATGAAATTACTGGTAAGGCCAGGTTGGTCTTCGCTGAAGGTGAGGAAGCCCTTGTTCATCTCCTTCGTGCGTGGCGCGAATATACTCGCAGTGGCGGTTTGAGGTTGAGGTCTGCTTGGAGTAGGTTCAAGAACAACTTGCGGAGCGGGTGCAAAAATGCTTTTAGTAACCGACAACGGTCTTGTTCTCTGCTGTTCGTTAGCTGATATTATTTTCTTAGTAATCGACACCGGTTTATTCAATAAAAATTCTCCTTTCTGTGGATCCAATACTTTTTTAGAAGCAACAAAATCTTTCTGCGGTTTATCTTGCTGGCAAAACAGAGACGCTGTAACCGAAAGTGGTTTGCTACGATCTGTCTGTTGCTGTAATTGTTGCTGAATCGGAACCGGAATCGACAGTGAATTCAACAATAATTGATCGGCCGCGGGTCGTGTCTCTTCGTTCTTTACGACAGCCACAGTTGCGACGAGTGCAACCGGATACGAGGAAGCTGCGGTTGAATCTATTTCCTCTTCTTTCTCTTCCAAAGAAATTGTTGCTGCATCTACGGAGCGAGCCTCCAGCTGACGGACACTGTACACTTCATTTTTGCACTCGACACCACTGTAAAACAATGAAAAAAATTTTTTTGAGAAAAAAAAAAAAGAAAAAGAAAAAAATGATAGTAGACTTTTGGGATGTGACATGTATTTATATCATATACACGAGATCATCTCTACGCTGATTTTATTCCGAACTATAAATAAGGGCCCATTATACGTAAACGGTGATGAAATTCATTTACACTTATTTTTAATTACGTTCATTATACGAGATAAGAATCAAAGTCCAAAAGAGGGGATCTCTCTGTCATAACATCGCGGAGCTATAGAATTTATACGACAACTTAACTATTGGCAATACAGTCAACCGATGGGCCAGAGAGATATAAATAAGCGTTTCTATGATGCTGCCAAGAGGCAATCCTGAGCGAACACCAACTAAGAATTAACCTCCGATTAGCAACCCGGTGGAGATCGTCGTAGAGCGTATTCAAAAAATGGACATCGATAGTTCTTTTTTCGTTATACTAGGTCAAGGGAATATCGGAGCAAAAACTGAAACAACAAGTTTGAAATACATAGAAATGTTCAGCGTGCAGCGTGTTTCAACTGTTTATCGAATCACCAAGGTTCTTATCATAATCCGCGATCAGATTCAAGGAACAACAAAGTACTAATAAAAATGATAGGAATGCGTAGCAATGCTAACAAATAACCCGAGTTTTCGTCTTGAGGTTGAATCGCAGCATCCGGAGACCCCGCGTGAGGTTTACCAGAAATCTGATAAGAGTTTCTAAGCCGGTAAAATTATCCTCATAAGATTTCAGGGAAGTAAGAAAAAAACTAAAACTAAAATGAAATAAAAATCCATCCCAAGTTTAAATCGACTCGTTTGATAAAGTGACGAAAAAAGTATTTCAAATACGCATAACATGTGTATGTATACGCGCTAAGTGGTAGTTGTGGGTTTCAAAACTTGTATATAATTTTTCTAAATTTATTATCTGTACTATCGCGGGGTTATCTTTACGACTATATGTATACCTACAGCTTATATGCAGGTTATCGTGCATTTATGTAACGATTTATTGCACCGCACGTCTCAGCAATATTTGTTCATTTCGTATTAGAGATTTGAAACGAGCTACACAGCTTTTATTCTCCTTCGTGAGGGATGAGCGGTATGAAAAAAAGGAAAAGAAAAAGAAGAAAAAAGTGAACCAGCAGCCATCCCTACACCATGGAGGTTAATTACATAAATTGAGTAATCAAGTTATTATAAGGTCGCCGATCGATACCAACTCCGTTTTACAAAAGCAACATTGTCTGTACCGATGAACCGCGTTACGCAATAAGTGTTTTCCTCGGTTCTCGCATGGGTTGGTTCATTTCGAATACATTTGCAAACCGCTAGCTAATCCGACGCGTCAAAATCTCACGCGTGTTAATTATTATAATTAACGACCCGTTGGAAAACGTGAGCGAGAAAACGCGAATCCATCGATTATATTCTAGGGATGAAATTTTCTTCTTTTTTTTTTATATCAAAAACCGAAGTGACATGTACGCGGAACACCTTGTCGAAAAAACGTTTTTTCTAAGCTCTTTCCAAATTTTCGGACTGCAGTTGCTCGTGACAGATTTGATGTGAGAAGTTAGGGCAGGTTAAATATGTAACGGGTGTCGCTAAAAATAAAACTATGGCCGTGGCTAGCGCCCTAGCAGCAGCAGCAGCAGCAGCAGCAGAGGCAGCAGCAAGTGAGGTGAGGCAAAGTCTTTATAGTAGTCGTTGCGTAACCGAGCACGTGGTTTTAGGTGGCTCGAGTGAGAGAGCTGCTGGTCGTTATGTGTAAGTACGAATAATCTGCGATATACCGACGACCGTATGCGAGATAGGGAGACCGCATCACTGTCGAAGTGTAACCAGCGGAACAACAAAACTGTTCATAACAAACAAGAGAAGAGTCTGCGAAGCCATTTCTGTTGCTGTTTTTTTTTTTTTTTTTTTTCTCAACAGGCAAAAATTATGTTTCCAAAAATTTCTAAATATAAATTTTCACCACCTCAACGTAATGAAGAAAAGAAAAAAAAAAAAAGATATAAATACATAGAAATGTATAAATAAAAATGATCACAACTGCAGAGAGCGGCTTAATAAAACTGAGTAATATACGATGGATCACGTGAGCAAAAGTCGCGCATTCTTTTTCCTCGCCTTCATAACGAACGACGCTAAAAATTGGCGATACACGTAACGTTGAGAAGTTTATAGTGGACGAAATTATCGAATCTTCCTCATCGCCGCTGGTTCAATGTGCCCAGGAGGTTTCAACTACGTCCGAACGAGTTCAACTGCGTTCGCTGTTGCGGCGATGCAAATATTACAGTGTCAAAGATGCTCGTGGTTTAGTGGAATTCTAATACCTGTCGCGAATCGTTGAGCTGTCCTATGAATCAAACGAATAGGTCGGCACGACACACCCGTTCGTGTTTCCCAAACTGGCACAAATACAGGCTATATCTGATACGTCGACGTATATTTCAAGATCGGCCTTGATCTTGATATCCGAATCAATTTTATCCAGGGTTAAGGTGGATTCTTTTGGTATCCTATAAAACTCCGATGTATACAAACGGAATATCTGAAACTATTCTTACGTCATGGAGACGAACCGAAAATAAACCGCGTTTAAAATTCCACCCGATGCACTTACATCTATGTTATTACGGCGGAATTCGCTATGATGTTCCGTCACCATCTATCCGCGAGGCTGTTTCTCAACGCTCAATTACGACGAAAGATGATCGCCTAAATTATGCTTTTTTCCCCTCATTTTCACCCCCGCACAACCCGCCCCTCCCCTATTCACCGTCTTCTTCAATTATAAAGGGGAGTGTATGTAGTGGTAATGTGGTACTAACAGGTGGCACAAGATTTTCATTTAAAAACCAGATTCTTCTTCAAGCCTTCGTCCTCTCTTCTCTACTTTTCTCTTCTCTTATCTCGTACTGCTCTATCTTCACTTGATCTTCCTCCCTCTTTTTTAGTTTTTTTAGTTTTTAATTTTTCTATCCTTCTTCCCGTAAGCACTATAATTCAAGCTGCACGAGTCGCCCATGGAGTTTGTTGGTTTATTCCTTGTTTGCGTTTCTTCTTCACCTTTTTTTTTTCTGTTTTTTTATTTTTTTCGCACGATAAATTTTTAAAATGACTAGGTAATTTTCATATTAGATATTATACTTGGTAATTTATTCGTAAGAGTTGTATACACGCGGGTAAACGATGACGAAAAATAGAAAAAAGAAAAAAGGTAAGAAAAAAAAAAAAAAAAAAGAACAAGAGGGAAAAAAAAAAAGATTAAATAATGGTGATAACGCAATAACGTGATTGATTAATTATGCACACGTTTTTAACAAGGTTTTGCGTAATTCGTCGATTTCCGATTATTACACATAAATGAGAGGTATGAGAAGAGGTGGTGCGGTGGTTTTTATAGTTTCTTCCTTTTCTTTTTATCCATACGTATATTTCGATCCTAAATTATGAGGACTGTGACGATAGTCCAAACTTTGAATATTATACGACGTATATTATTATTTCGTAGTACGTACATACGTAATTGTACGTACATATGTAAATTGTGGGTAAAATGTGTCTATATAATATTGTCGTTGGTAACACGATCAAGTTTATATACTTTTATTATCTATACTCGACACAATCACGTATCACTGACATGTCTCTATGCTCTTCTCCCTCCTCTCCCTCGATCTCCTCTCCGTAAGTTATTTGCCTTGTATAACATTTACGTATTATATATATATTATGTATATATAACGATATTAGCTTGCAATTATCCTATACATATTGAATTCACACTTGGCGGATTATAAAACGGCAGTTATCCTCATTCCGATATCGGATGATAATTATTTACACGAAATTAAAATTTTTTTTTTTTTAAATAACGTCAGTCGATGAATTTTTCTTGCTTTTTGATTATTCTTATTAATATTATTCTTATTATCATTAGTATCGTTTGTTACAGATGAAATTTCAAAGCAAAATTATTCACACACATTATTATAATATCATCATTATTATTTCGTTGATTTTAAATATATAAAACTATCACCGTTGTCATCACAAATATTATTGAACGGAGGAACTGCGTAAGATTTTGATTCGGTAACGATTTATTATGTCGAAACAGAAGAAAAAGATGTGAGATTAATTTAACGAAGAAAAGAGATAACGATGAAAATACCCGATCAATGTTTTTTCGGTGTGTTTGTTTATTTTTTTTTAAAGAAAATTTTCTCTTTCGATCGACGATGGATTTAGGATATTTGGCACAACACGGGAGAGCGCGGGGTGTAAGCAACCATATCGATGGATATGAGGTAGTATAAAATAAGAAGAGAACTCGCGCTCCGTTCGCGATCGCTTTTAGTTGGCGTCTAACCGATGGAATTTTTGCGATCTCTACCGCGAGCGCTGAACGGACGACGACGCGACGCGACGCCGGCAGGCAGAAACCGTCGTGTAGGCGCGATACCAGAACCCAGAACCTGCCCGAGGAGTTGAGCACTGAGGAGGACCGAGGCGGGAAGGCGAAACCGACGCAAAGCGACTCGACGCCTGCACGCCGAGTACTCGATAATAACGTAGTGGGAGAGTCCGACATCATCACGTGCTCCACATCCATCCATCCATCCCTCTCTCCGCAGGCTTCGCTTCGCCGATACTTCGTTCGTTTTATCATTTTCTTCAACTCTCTTTCACTTGTTTTTTTTTTTTTCTTCCATCGTTTCTCTCCTCTTCGTTTACTTTCCTTTATTTTCCCTCGCGGTGATAATGCGATAAGTCCGAACAACGAGGCGCTGTTACCCTCCAGAGTTTACGAGATCAGAAGAGTGTATGTAAGTATAAAGTCTACAGTCTAGCCCTATTATCTGCGGACGAGAATAAGCGAGAGAAACGCGAGACTCGAGGGAGTCGCGATTCAAGGTAAAAGAAAACACCGCGATAACAACGGAGCGATCTAAATAACGATACGTATTCTTCATCTCACCATCGCAAACTGATCGGACGGAGCGCAAGGAAAATCGCATTCGGAACACCACGAGCGTCGACGACCGTGTTTTAATTTTATATCGTCTCTGAGTTATCGTGTGAAATAAATTTTCTATCACCGACACACAGAGCCGGCAGCTGACCGCAGTTCTATGTTTTCTGCAATGCAGTTGTTATACGGATATTATGTAGGAAATACTACGGTGTATAAGTTGGTAATTGAAACAGGCTTACGTAATCGGTTTTCATGAAAGAAACGTCACGTGGTACAATTCTAGGTCCGCAGAGGCGTCGATCGGTTTATCAGCTTCAACGTTTATACACGTTATATACGCGCGAGAGAGAAGAATGAGAGGGAACGAGGGAACGAGAGAACGAGCGAGAGATGTTCAAAGAGTCGGGAATACGTATACGCGGCTCTGCATTTTCGTTTCGTTATGCTGCAGGTAGAGAAACTAGCTGAGCTGACGAACGAGATCGAAATGTAAATAGACCGTAGGATGCAAAACAGAATCGCAATGTGGGACAGACGGCAAGCGGGACGTGGCCCCGCCAACTCTTGCGACCCTAAAACACCAAAGGTAACATATACCTGCGACTGCATACGATACCCACACAACAATCGCACCTATAATACCACACTCGTTTAAATCTATGCCAAAAATTTTACCCCCTCCCAATAATCTGCACGACGATCATCGAGGAACTAACGATATATAGGAACGGGAAACGAGGAAATTTTTAACTAATGAAAAATTATAAGCAAACCGGCCGCAGCACCATATCTGCTAATTTTCCTCGTCTTCGAGTCGCTCCAGATTTATATCATACTATTTTTGGTACAGGGTAGCCGGAGATGAAAAAGAAAGCTGGAAGGAAGAGTAGAAAAGAAAAAAGAAAGAGAAACAAAAAAAAAAAAAAAAAAAAAACACGAGTGCCGACGAACTGCACGTGGGGTAATTTTATTTTGTCGCTAAATAAATCCTTCGAATCCGGGTCGGGATATCCCGCGAATTCAACTTCTGCAGTGTGTGTTGAGTACATATGTATAAAGCACAGTAAGTACGGTGTGTAACATACGTTATATACATCCGCACGATTATCTGCAGCATTAAACATTAAACAAATTGAAGAGTTGGGATAATAAGTGAACGCAAGGAGGAGTAAAAAGATGACCACTGCACGACGGAAGGCATGAAGGGGCAAAGCGATCCAACAATGGATCGTTCCGACGTTTGTCACGGCGACAATTGGGCGATATTTTAGGGGGTGGGAGTCGCGGAGAATGACGAGTGTAAAAGAAGAAAAAAAAAAAAAAAGGACAAATAAATAATGACCGCGAACGCGAATAAGAAGGGGATTCGCGAATCTGGAGCAAGATCATCATTCACGAACATCTGCGGCGCATCCAAATTTTCCTCGTGTTATTATATTATTTCGTCTTCTAAATCAAATGTGTTTTTTTTATTTGTTTTATTTTTCATGTACCTACATGTACATCTATATCAATCATAGATAACGAAAATAATATTTGATTGTAATATGGTGAAATAAAATGGAGATAAAAATTAAAAATATAAAAAAAAAAACAAACAAAACGTAAAGTTTCTAATTGTAATTCTTCCTAGCAGACGACTTTAACGAGAATAATAAACGCGGTGATCTCATGATTTAGCGCATCACTATCGTGTGTTCAAATAATATCATACGGTACGGAATTACGAAAAAAAAAGTTTTTCAAGCGCGAAAAACGAAGCGCGAAATTTTCGAATATGAAGAGTGATTATAGATGTGAAAATCTTTCGTGTATATCACAAAAAAATTTTTTTTGCGAATTTGAAACCGAGAAAAAAAATCGGAAGAAAAAAGAGAAAAAAAGATGCATATCTATGTGCATAAAAGGTAATTAATTCATGCATCGCGAAACCTATATGTATACACCAAACGTTGAATGAATGAATTTCCGTTTGGTAATTCAATAACTCGTTATATACGCGGTATAATGCAATAAAAGGTGTATACTACTCGCTCCGCATCGGACCAAAAGGTGCACGGCAGCGCAGCGCTGGCGGAGAAAAAGAAAGAACAAAAAATGAGAAGAAGAAAGAAAAAAAGAAAAAAGGAAACTGGACTGGTTCGGCATAACGTGCAGGTATATTATACATTTGAGATATATGTATAAGTGTATGTAATATATGAAAGAAGTGGTGGCGAGACAGTAGAGAGACCGTTACCCGTCGCTTCCAAAGAAGAAGGAGACAATGAGGAACGTGTGCGGACCGAGAAGCTGACTGAGAAACGAAAAAAAAAAAAGAAAAAAAAAGGTAGACGAATTCAAAGCCGGCATAACTGGTTTTACTCATATACGAGTCGACGGTCGGCGTCTTCCGATGGCATGTGCGAAATATCTGCGTGTATAGCGAACCTGGTCGAATAAGCTTATGTGCAGGTATTAGTTTAAAAAGATTGAAAAATACTCGCGACGATTAAATTTGAACATTTGGTTTTTGAAGAGCGTTGACGATAAGTATAATATACGTATATATTGCGGTAATGGATCCGAATCGCGAGGATATCCCATTCCCGAAAGAAACTACACACATATGTATATATATGCGTCGAAAGTTGGTATACTTCGCCGAGGTTCAACGATCGCACGTTTTAAAGCTCTGTGCAGATCGTCACGTATATACGTGCGCGAAATCTCACGTGTTCGAATTTCTCGGTACAGGCGTTATTCGACTTCCGAGTTAAATCCTACCGATGATTTCAAATATATCATCGTACGATCGGTCTACGTGTCTCGCGTCGCGTTTTCGCTATACCAAATCTAATTTTATCAGCAGTAGCCAAATTATATCATTCTCCTATTTTTCATATTATTCATCTTTTACTTTCGTAAGATTTTTTTAAGAAGTTAAGCTAAAAAGCGAGGAGATAAACGTGCTAAATTATTACACAAGCATTATAAACGTATAGTCTTTCAAATTTGCAGGACACAACTTCGATGCACGCGGTGTATATTTATGTAGATTTGTGTCAATTATCGCCCGGTTCGGCCGCGCATTTTCGCCTCGGCATACGTAACGATCAGCAATATTTGAGACGCGTTTACAATTTTTCAGGCTCGAAGTAAGTCCTTCTGGCTCTTCACGTAACACGCATACTATACCTATATGCCGAGAATAAATGAGATCTGCAGATGCACGTCTCTTTGAAAGCACGGAAATAACTTTTTTAAAAATATACTTCAAGAGCCCCCAGTGCTGCATCATATATACGAAACGCGGTGTGTGTAATGAGAAAAAGGAAAAAAAAAAAATCAAACGAGTACCACATTTGTTCTTCGCATTATATGTATATACAATATACCGTTACATTTATTACCTCTCTTACGGTCAATATAAATATCTGAAGTCGAAGAACAATTGGTGTGATTTTATTGACCACACGCAGCACTGGGACAGCAGAGCATCAGCGAACGAGATCGTTTCCACTGCCTGCGCCCGTCCCGCGGGTAGAATTAATAATAAAGTCAACTAATTTGCACCATCAATGTCCTCAACTAACCCGACCCAAGCATTTGCCCTCAATTGGTTCGCACGTAGGCAAAAAACACGTATATTATACACCTCGTACCGAATGATGAATAAAATTTCGTACATGCGATATAAAAGATTATATAGTATACGTAGACGATATATGGTACGAGAAAATTTTTTTGACAAATCCACGGAAATCCTTGAGTATTAATCATCGATCGTAAAAATACACCGATATATATATAATAATTATACGTTCCGTGATAACGTATAATTCACGATGCTAGATCATGATTTTTTTTCCCGTCTGCACGAACAGATAAGTAAAAAACACGCGTTTCGCTCGCGCGAGTACCGTGTGTAATCAGTTTCTCCGTTATCGGTATAATAATATAAACTACATTACCCTCTCATTGTCAGATTATCAAAAATATAAATTCGACTATTTTTATAAATACCTACTTGTATCTATTATTAATTATACGTCTACTTAATTGGATCACAATGATCACACCGCAACGATGAAAATTGATCGAGTATCGCTCGCTTATCTCTCGATTATTATATGCTCACTACTACCAAAGTTATCTCATCTATTTCTCCCCAACTACGTATGCTAGTAAATTTTCACATTCGTATCGAATTACTTTTGGAAAAATAATAATCATAATAATAATGATAATTCTTTTAATTAATATCGCTGACTGTACAAAACGCGATGGCGTGATGTATCGGCGATGCCGTAGGGAATGAAAATTACACTCTAATACTATATATAATGTTTCCTTGTGCGATCGAAAAATGTGAAAAAAAGATAAACAAAAAAAAAAAGAAAGAAGAAAAAGAAAACTGATAGCACGCGTGTCCTGCATCTCGCATATGATCGCTGTACACGTCGACATCATCATAATGTGATCGATGTTAACGTGTAGAGAGACGAGAAATGAATAAGCGAAGCGCGTTTGTTATCTGCTCTAAATATGTGTACAGTGACTCGGGTCACACGCATGCGGGAGTGTAGGTAACGAGTAATGGCATTCGCGCGATTGGATAATACCGCTTTGATTAGCATAATTGACGAAATAAGAAAATTAAACGAATCCAATGACGCTACGAGATAAGCGACGAAGAGTTCAATGTCACCAATATTATTTGTCATCCGAGAATATATCGATCACGCCATATATTACTTCCCGAGCGATCGTAAATTTTTTTAATCTGTGATCCAGATCGAAAAATATCGAAACTTACGAATTTCAGGGTTATCGAATTTTATCATTTTTCTTCCCACCCCCGTAGAATTCATGTTCTCGAGAAAAGTTTCGTTTAGCTTCGTAAAAGTTTCGGTAACGTTTTACATCGTTGTCAGGATCGTATCACCACATGCGGAAAATAAAGTAAATTTTCTATGGAAACGGAATCCGGCGGCGGCGGCGGCCTCCATAAAATTTTCATCACCCCTTGACGATCGCAGGGATTTCTGCACCCGTGGGTTACGTAAGTCATGGGAGTAATATGTGGGGGTATCGGAGGTAATTGTAGCCGCGTGGGTGGGAATTTTCGCTTTCACCGTCATCCCAGTTTTCGCTTGCGCTTTCGATTCGTTCAACGGCGACTGGGACTCCCCGCTTCGCGGGCCGAAAAAGCGGGGGTATCGACCACCAGACCGGAGGATTTCCCCGCTTTCCTTCGCAGCTTTTCTCTCCCCCCCTTCCCTTCGACAATCCGTTTCGATGCAGCGCTTGCGCCACCCTAGTGGCAGCCACCTGCCTCCTTTCCAACCCCCCGCATCCTTGAACCTGACATTCGTTGTACTTTCCAGTGGCTGAATGGACCGACGTAAAGCGTCGTCATCGTCAGCTGATGAGCCCAACATAAGCTTTGCGAAGAAATGACCTTGCTCCCGATTGCGGAAGCCTAGATTTCGGATTTGGCAAACCCGCGCGAACTGATCCAGCGAAAATGGGGGCGCGACTTATGTTTGTTTTTCTTTAATTTTTTCTTCTAACGACGAACATCTGACTCGACGCGCTGAGAACGAACATCGATTAGATTCGATCGTTACCGCGTGATTGATGAGATGCGGGAGCGGAATTAGAAGAAAATGTTGAAACGTCGGATCGAACTAACCTAGGCTAACTATACATAGATCAGCATCGAGAGTATCACGTTCCCTATCTTTCCCAATCGCAGGGTTGAAAAGGAAAAAAAATAACATCTGACACGAGGAATAAACTGGCGTGTAGAATCTATAGATACGCTCTAATCCTAATGAGTTAAAAAGAACATCGGGGGACACACCCCTCATCTTTGCGATCGATGCGAGGAAAACAGCAGATACAGAAGGAAATCAATATTAAGTTCTCGGATCTTACGACTAGTCGTGAGCCACTTCGTGTGCAGGGCGACGTGATGTACGTGACGAATAATTAGCGATAACTTGTTGAGCTTGTTACAGAAAATTAGTCGATGCCTAATCAGTTGTGATATTTATATATCGGACACTCATCTTCTCTGTCCTCACCTTGGTGTTACTTTAACATCGATCACGATCGTGTGCCGAATGATATTTTCGAGGGAGAAAGTTTTCTTTCGCTCAGGATTTCCGATCGAATTATTGAGGAATATATACACCGAAAACAGATATGATTTACATAACAACGGTTGAAATGTTATAGATTATATCAATCATTCCGCGAATTCAGAGTCAGTACGAAAGGTCAGGGGCTGAATAATGTAGGTGGATAAAGTCAAAGTGACCAGAAAAAGCACCGCGAGTTCAAGGAACTCTGTAGGGAAAAGCTAAACAGAACCCCGACGAGCAGCTGATCCGAGATCGGGATAAAAATGATACGACGAGTCGATGAGTTTCTTTACCTATATCGGTACGTAGTCGATCACTTCCGATTTCCGTTCGTTCATCGTACAATTTAAATTTCATCTCCCCGTTGTACCGGAAGTAAAATTCAACCGCCAACACAGCTACTAGTGTGATTTATCCTTTGTATAATTTGTCGGTCGAATTTCACTCGATTTCGAATCGTACAGTCTGTTTAAAAAGTCCTCCCCCTTAGCCGAAGATTGTTTATTCGTTTCAACGAGTACATCTTGAACGTGACACAGGTGTGTTCTGAAATTTCACTGTTTATCCGCCACCGGGCAAGAAGTAATTGAAAAAAAATTTTTTTTGTTCAAAATCAATCCTTATGGGACCAAAAACCGAAAAAACAAAAAAAAAGATCGAGTCGAATCGAAGAATTGAGAAGTAAGGGGTAGTAAGGAAAAAGAGAAGGAAAAAAAGAAGGGGGTTAAAGAGAGAGAAGGGGAGGAAGGAAGGTGAAAAAAAAATAGAGGCAGGTGTGTAACCCTAGTTTTCCTGTTTAATGATAAAGCTCACTCGCTTGTCACAGACACGAGCGAGGTGTTCGAACCGGCGTAGACGTGCCCCCTGACTGAGAGGGAGAGTGGAACATAGTTGCGAGCAGGACGCGCAGGGTCGGCGAGGTGGCGATGGAAGTGGGGCGAGGCCGCAGAGAGGGAAGACTCGAAGAAGGGGGAGGAAGTGGAAGAGTAAGAGGAAGAGGAAGAGTAACGGGAGTACCGAGAGATGAGGTGGAAATTATTTAGGCCACGAAACAAACGTATGGACATAGTTAAAAATAACAATTATTATCATCCCCGCATATCACGATTGTAACAGACAAAAGAAAAAAAGAAATAAACAAAGTGAAAACAATAAAGGATCCGGTATAATATTTTCTATCCCCCATTCCATCGTCGACAACGTAATATAGTTAGAGATCCCTGCAAGGATATTTGTTACACTGTTTTCATTCAGCGAAGGTGTCGACAGGAAATGTATAATCGAGGGGTTGAGATAGGGTCAAGGGTTGGGTTTAACAAGGTATGTAAAAGGTCGAAGAAAGGACTGTGTATGAGTATTATAGAGTGTGGAAGAGACGACGAAATAGAAGGTAAAGTTGCATCGAATAAGAAAACTGTAATTCGAAACTCAGATTTTTTTCATAGGCCATTTCGTTTGATCCTGAAGTTACTGATAATATTTTTGTCCCATTTTCATACTAGAGAATAAAAACAACTTTTCTCGGAATATTTTATTCCTGTATTCGAGCCGCGCGCCGTCTTCGAGTCTCGGTATTTCAGGGTCTTCTAGTTTTATGGGGAATAAATTCTAGCGTTTAACCGACTACCCCAAGAGATAAACCGAGAAAGGGAGAGTGAGTTGGATCTTACAACTAAAAGCTGGGAGCAGGAGGATCGATACCGCGATGGGAGATACAGCGACAATTTTCGTTTTCGGACGAAAAATAAAAAGAATCGAAAACTCGAGTCAAAATAGCTAGTCAAAAGTAAACCCTAAAGAGTCATTCTGACACCCCCTGAGGCAATAATATCTTAAATTGTATTAATATCTCGGCATCCGCCCTTTCGGTGTCCCCCAAATTCGAATTTATCGTCACCGTATACCCTACGACGCCATCTCTGTCCTTCGGATTACTTGCTTTTTTCTTTACCCCCACCCCATTTCTTTCGGGCAATTCTGCAGGCGCTAGACAGTTTGGCTCCTACATCCATATACGAACTTAGCCAGGATCCATTTCTTTTAGTCTCTTTCACCTCCCAGCCTCCCAGCCTCCCGTGTTACGTACGCGTACATTCCCGTCTCGTTTCTCGGGGTAAATTTACCGGCGGTTATACGATCTCTACCGAATCCCCAAATTTTTCTCTTTTACTTTTTATCTTTCCTTTTTCTTTCAGTTCCGCAAGGGGATTGACCTATCTCTCGGCCATTTGTTTTAATAAACGTAGGTATAATATAAAGGCGAAAACCGCGGGTGAAATTTCGATATAAAATAAAAATAGGTATATAATAAATAAATCAATTACACAATGTACAGGTATTACTTACTTTTGAAACTATAATATCCGCGACGTAGTCCGTACACAGTAGATTTGCAGAAGAAAAACGACGAAACAGAAAAAAAAAAAACAGTACCGCAAAATTGTAATTTCAACCTCGTGGATCGAAAGAAATAATGGGGGGGAAAAACACGTCGTCGAGCAGACGTAATAAATATACTTATGAATGAGGAAATGCAGCGTGTAATTCGTAATCTATGACGTCACGAGTCGAGCCTCGGCGCCGCTATTTGAACTGAACGAGTTCCTCGGTTCTCGGTTGCCTATATAACGTAAATCCTCGTTTCTGATTGGTCGAGCATAGCGTACACCTACATGACGCAACGGATCGCGATCCTTGAGCAAGGTCCGCGCAATCGTGTCGTCACTCCGGTGCACTTCGTGATTTTGAATAATTTACCGAAAATTAATCGGCATTCGCGATTACGTCGCGGTTGGATCCGTGGGACTTTCAAAAGATATCGTATAATGGCCCTGAGTCAGAGATATTCGACACCTGACAAAATCCAATCAGTCGTTGTTACTCGTTTAGGAATCGGCAGGTGATCACCTGCAGCGTCAGAAAATGTGAGACAGGTAACGCTTTGTAATTAGGATCATTAAACGTCTATGCGTTCTGAATGCGTACGAGTACAAAGCTCGTAAAATATTAACGTATTCCATGTGCCTTTGACACAGTTACAAAGCTACAGTTTTGGATAACGAATGGAAAGATTTCTAGTCGTCGTTTCAACTATCGTATATACATCCTATCGCCGAACGTTATATCTAACAATAAGTATATAGGAGGGATCGGAAAATTCCACCGTAGCTTATCGTTGCCTGAATAAAATTGGAACAAAAATAAAAGTCGGACGTAAAAAAGGGGAAAATAAAAAGACTAATAAAAAAGGGCCATAAACCGAACGGGTAATCCGAAGATATTTTTTTTTCCAAGTTCGGAATATCGCGCGTAGGTGATCTCTTGGCGATTATAGCCGATCGGATAAGCCGCACGATCTTATGAAATTTGCGTAATATTCTAATTAAGAAAAAACAAAAAATAATCATAATATTCACCTACCTTTCGGGTAAGGGGGTTTTTTCTAAACTCTGATCTACTCTTGACTCTATAGAAAATTTCAATCTTATAACATTGCAAATATTTAATTATGCGAAATATAAATTCGAGCAGCACTGCAAATGAACGAAGGAGAGCAAAACACGCGACTTTCTACACTCCCGATCACGCTGGAAAGCGTCCAAGAATCGCGAATACTTCGATATCCAAGAATTTTACCGGGATCAAAGTGCTGCCCGTTATTTTCTTTAGTCCTCAAAATAAACCTGAGTATATTAAAATATTAGGGGAGGAATTGCAGCTCCATCGAAGAATCATCGAAGTTTCTTTCCTTTATTTTTCTTTACATTTTTGTCGTGTCACCGGAAAAATTGTTCGAAAAAAAAAAAAAAAATAAATAAAAAAGGCAAAAATCCAAAATACACGACACAAACAAACAACGAGTCAATAACGGACATTAAGAGGTTGTTGTCTTCTTACCTTAGGATGTAGTTCACGCAGACGACGGAGATCGGTTTGTGTTGTTTAGCACAGTGGATCAAAGTTGCTTGCGTTACCACCCACGCGTAGCCGCCTTTTTTGCCAAGGAAACGGTAGGCCGCAGTTTCGCACTGACCCTTGCTGAACACTGAAAACACCATCCAATCATGTTCTTCCGCTTTTTATTTATTTACATTTTTTTTATTTATCCTGCACTCATTTTTCTCATCTCCTTATTTCTGTTCTCGAACGACACCCCCTCGAGCAAGTACCAAATAATAAGAAGGTAAAAAAAAAATCTGTACATAAAGATTAGATCTCCCCCTTGACTCCCCCCCCCCAGGTCGTGTCGGTGAGATGAGAATTTCTACGAGTAACCATCGAGTTCTCAGCGGTTTTTCCTTTATCACTATCTCTACCTATACTTATACGCTTCCACTTACGGCATCGTCACACGGACGGATTTTAGAGACTTCTGGAGTCAAAGCCTCCCCAGGGATGGTCGCTGCGAGGATATATCTTTCGCAATCTACCGGACGTCGCTCGTTTTGACGCGCGGGTGCGTTAAACCCTGGCCGCGGTGTCTCTTTCCCGACTTTACGTGAAACTTTTCCATTTCCTTTTATTTTCATTTCACTTCACCTACCGCAATCCTTACGTATTTCTTTTCTTTCCCGGAAATAAAGTTTGAAGGGAAACAGAAACGAAGATTACAACAACGTTTTACGAGGATCAACCACCCCGAGCATAATATATTTCCATTACGATTTCGTCCCATGAACTTTATTACACGTCCTGTACCGAAATCAAAACTTAATTTGCACCGGCTCAAGATCGAGGAAATTTAATTCGTGAAATTCGCTGATCAGATGAAGCGGCAGAAATTGCGTCTACCCCAACTCCAAGTTCCACGACAAAAAGTATAAGTAAGAAGGGATGAGGATATCGGGGATGAAAAAGACCGGAGGGAGGAGCCTCGCTCTTTTGTTGGTCTCTGCGTGGACGTGGGTGGCCGAGGCTAGGCAGTAAAAATCATAAGGGAGTATCCCAGGGGACTTTCGTTGACGGGATCTGGGGGATAATAGTAGGGAAACAAGTGACGCGACACGCGGAAGCAACCGTAACCCTTAGGCTAGAAAGAAGTAATTTACTTATCCGCTCTCTCCTCGAGAGGATTGTCAGAAAAATATTTGGCGTAAGATAAAAAGAAATGAAAAACATTAGCGGGATACTTTTATTACACTCAACGATCAAATACGCTTTGATCCACATATCCGAAATGATTATATCCGACTATAACCAGCTGCGGTCTGGAGCTGCGTTTATTTTTTACCGCACAGTTTTCCGGGTCTAAAAAGCCGGTGATACGTATAACAAGGAGGAGGGAAACATTCCCGCGGGAACGAGAAGGCTTTTAT
The DNA here is from genome assembly GCA_963932425.1 of Athalia cordata. NCBI lineage: Eukaryota > Metazoa > Arthropoda > Insecta > Hymenoptera > Athaliidae > Athalia > Athalia cordata. The sequence goes on along the minus strand of OZ010626.1, from coordinate 26,402,114 downwards.
TTCGCGATACTTGCGCCACTACGTATAGAACATAATAAATCTGGTCGTTTCCTGACCCCCGGGGTCGCGGTCTGGCGTCTCGAGTTGTAGGAGCGCGAAACGATACGATATTAATGCAATTTCATATATCGCGAATCCACAGCCGTAAAATGACAACGAGGAGATAATAACCGACGGAACATATGAGAAAAATTTGTTACGTTACGGTTGAACTGACGCAACGCAACAACAACACAAAGAGCCCGCAATCTAAAATTGGCTTATACCAAGGCTAAAATTTTGGCACATACGTAATATACGTTGTAGTACCTATAGACAATACTAAGGTATGTAATACGTATGTATTTATGTACATGGATTACATTATAGTTTGAACGTATGTACACATATTGACAATGTCACTGAACCAACAGTTGCCAAAAATTTCACTATTTTTAACCATTAGCAACATAACCGAAAGAACTTTTAGTCGGATATATCGTTGTTCTAAAAAACGAATGATTTTCAATATATTTGACGGCCCTCGTGGAATCGCTGTGGGTCATCACGAGACGAGGAATTTTAAGAAATTATGTATTGGGGCGAGTAAAATTTCATCCGGCAAATTGCCAGATGATTCTTTTTGATCGCAGTTAGTAGAGCAGCAGTCCACAGCCGTGCTTTTGGTTTTATACGACCCGCCGTTATAATTTGTTTTTAGTTTTCTATTCACAATTTTATTATAATGGATAACCATGATTTCTCATGTTTTATGGGTTCGTTGAACCGAGAAGTTAGATTCGCCAAATTATTATCAACGCACGAACAGATACCTATTTATAACGAACAAATAGAAATACAAATCGAGCTATAGTCGATGCGAAGAAACTAAAATAAAAAACATAGAGAAGAGTAGAGGAACGATCGAGAAAATACTCACAGCACTTGAAGGATTTGTCGAGCACCAGATTATCGAGGGCGTGGTGAAATTCAAAGAGCGACTGACCGACCAGTTCGTTCGTATCCCAGCCCAGATATTCTGCCAATCTGTAATGTTGATTATGGTAATAAGCGATTATTCACACGATCGAAGTAATTTTTGAAACTTACTTGTCATCGGCGTAGGTGAATTTCATGTTAAGGCTATGCTTTGACAAGAAAGTCTGCTGTCCCAGGGGCACCTCGATGTTACTGGGATGCGGGATGGGGCAGCCAACGAGTACGAGACACCCACCTGCTTCGGTATGTTTTCTATCATTTATTTCGCCTTCCTCCGCCGATGCCCCCGAACTGTCCTCATTGTCGTCGCTGAGAACCGGAGGCGCTGACAAATCGCGAGGAGTAATAACCATGTGCCCCGTGCAGTGGATGACCTGTGAATAGAAAATCGAAAGAAAATAATGAAAAATCTTACATGAAATTTGGAAAACCTCCAAATGGAAAGTTGTACAAAGATAAAGACCGAATACACACCTTGTACGAGGCACTTTTCAGATTGACTTTCCTGCCCTTGCTGGTGAGAGTACATTTTAGTCTAAGAAATAAATTGCAAATTTGTCTATCGTTACCCGATGGTTTAACCGACAGACATTCGCCAAGTTCTTCGTGATCGCAGGGGTGGCTGTAGTCGTATACATTCTGTCCCATCATATCCATCTGAAAAATCGAACGATTTACACTAATCTTTGAAATTAAACGAACGATCTCGGGAGGTTTTGGTTTGAAATATTTTCAGTTTACCTGAGAAACTCCGAGGTACTCGCTGACGTTTTCCGACAAATAAACGATATCTCCGTCGCTAGACAAAACCATCATGAAGCCGTCGAGTGCCTTGAGGAAAAGCCCATCCATGTCCGGCGATGGTTCTCGTTTAGTCAACGGCTCCGGAACTGAAATGGTATCGAATCGTTCAAGATCTTTCATTTCTCGTGATAAAGAAATGTTCAAAGTTGCCAAAAACATTATTCTAACTTACCGGCATCGATTACTGTGCGAACTTTAAGATAAGCAATGGCAAGACGCATAACGCTGGCTTTGTCAAGAGGCTTCGCTTGGTCGACCGGTACCGGAAGAGCTCCAGCCAATTCTACAAAAATATCCGTCTCCCTGCTGCGCCTGCACCGCGCAGCGTCACGCGATTTTTCTTTCCGTTTTTCATTACTTCTGAAACATATTCAAGTAAGGGTCAGTTACCTTTTTGTTGAAGTGACACACATAAGAGACGAGAAAACGAAGCAAATAATTTGTCAAGGATAAATCAAAGGAGTGGGGGGATGTTGATTCGATTAAACATCCAAGTTTAGTGTACGATAACCCAGAATCTGAAATAACCTAGATTGAAACAGATGATATTTCGTTTGAAAAAATATGGAAATCACTCTATCGAAGATGGTTTTCGCTACGAGCGCAGAAACATAAAAAGAATCTAACGTCTCGCGAACTAATTGCGCGGCAATAAAAAGATCATTCTAATTAGCCTCTTCCAGCGGTATTTCCAACTTAAGATTTACCATATGCACATAACTATCCTGCCTCATCAACACAGCGCGCACACGCATAGCTGGCCATACAAAGTTTCCAAGTAAAAGATAAGCCTCGCGGGTTAGCAACAGCGGAGTCATTATCTAAAAACTTGAATAAAGAAATAAAATCTAACCAATTTTCACGCGATTATTGTTAAGTAAGGAGAAAAAATGTGGCCTGCAATGGTTCCGGTGTAAAATTGTGTTACATCATCACTTACAGGGAGTCCTCCTCGTATCTCTGATATTCAGCGGGTCTGAGATAGCCTATATCTTCTCCGTAATAAAAGGCGAGTTGTGACGAGTAGTCCATGCACGGTGGTATAGGTTGCATCGTGACAAAATTATAATCATCCCTAAGCGTGGGGCATTCGTCGACCTGGCATCTGAGCCATTGTTCTTCCGAACAGAAATTGAATGATTTTTCATGATAATGAGTATCTGGAACGAGGGGTTGTGCGATGACGTCACTTTCCAAGGGTTGGTTATACCAAGTCATCGGCGGCGTGTGTTGATCAAAAAAATTCTGTTGTGGGATTTGGTAAACTTGATGTACGGGATACGGACAACACTGATGATGAAAATTAGTCTGGTCTGCAGTGTTATCTACTTCCAAATTTTCGACGGTGGCCATTTCATTAATCGAGACCGTGGCGTTGGGATTGGAATGTAGAAAGTCTTCGTTTGATTTTCCCTCATGAATTGCCTCGAACCTCATCCCCGTCGAAGGAATCTCCCCGGCAAAAGCTTCCTTCATGTTGGCCCATGTGAGCTCCGAAGGTGGTGATGAAGATTGCGGGTTTCGTTGACCCCTGACTTTTACATTTCCGTAATTAATCCCCCAACGTTTCGCCCCGAATACCCGGTGATGCCCGTGTCCTTGAATCTGCTGCGGGGGATTTTGATTCGCTTCGAAGCATCTTCCTAAATCTTCGACATCTACGGTCGCGGTTGTGAAACATCGAAGTTGTGGAGGATGACCTTCCGCAGATCCCTGGTGAGAAACGTTACACGATCTCATCCCTCCCAAATTCTCCAGGCCGCAGTAATAGTTCGGAGTATCGAGAACCGCGACCGAATCTAAGCTCGTTTTCCAGTTCATTTCTTCAATTTTCTTATATAATTAGTTTACTCAAAATTCACGGTCGACCGAACCGACACCACCTCAGTCTCACTAGTCAGATCCAGTGGGGCATCTAACCCCGACTTACAAAGCTAACTAATATCTATGATGAGGTAAATTCTCGTTGCAGTCTAAATTATTCGAATAATATCAATAACAATAATATTTATCAGTTGCCACAAAAGATGGCTTTTGGCGGTGCCGGTCGGAATTCGACTATCTTATTTTTTAAATTCGCAAATTTTCCTACGAAAATTATTCAACTTTCACGTTCGCATCCCTCGCTCCAGTATCTCACTTCACAGAACTTGCAACCCTCGGTGTTGACACGATACTAATTTCATCGAAGTGACGTTCAAGTTCCGAGCAAAATTTAGTTACAGCTGCTACAATAGGCAGACAGTGGGAGATCTTGGACGCTATCTCAGGTGTCGATAACGATACAGTCTACAGAGTCGTCATTGTTAACGATAACAGCCAATGTGACCAGCGATAGTTCGGTACGATACCCAAATCGAATCGTACGTATCGCTACCGGAGCTGTAGACATCACCCACTCACGTAACATTGATTATCATCGCGTGAAAATATCTCCTTTCAACGATCACAATCTTACCAATTCATTGTTCTACATAAATCGGACTAATAAGGGTCCTATAATATACATTTATTCATTCATTCCCTTATCTATAATCCAATTTACAATATTCAACATCATTTTTCTGTAATTAACATCGAAACCGGGCTCGCGATGAGGACTGCATATTCTTGTAACAAGATATAAATGTAACTTTATACAAAACGACAATTTTTGATTAGAGAGAGATTAGATCGTTCAGGATTACAGCACTGCAAATACGGAAAGGTGATGCGGGGTTGAATTTAAAAAGTACAAGACGTGAATTTTATACAATATTTTTCTAACGACGTCGAACTATATACGTAGAATATATCCTCCATATACTCGACTAGTCGTACAGTTCACGGCTCTTACAGAGAATAATCTATTCATGAATAAAAAAATCTAACTCCTATAGGTACGGTGCGAATTGAATACCGATCTGATTCAGTTTTTAAATTTCCCTGAAATAAATTCAATTTGAAAAAGGTTCGATGAAATCTATACATTCACATATGTATGGATATGATCTATAAATTGCAATCAGAATAAAAATTCGCATGGTACATAAAAAGAAAGAGATAAAAAAAAATCGCACGGTGCACGACCTCTGCAGCTGTTACAATTTCACGGACGTAACGAACTTTGACGAGACAAAATTGGCCCGAATGACTCGCAACGAAGTCCGATAGCATTGACGACCTCCTTCCTACACTCGCCTAGTCTGCGTTACATTATCATTGAATAAGGTTACATATACGTCAATTTCGAACCAATAAAATCAAATATATACATATATACCGAAACCTATACGTATAATATATACGAATGTTTACGTGAATACAAAAATCTAATCTAATCTATAGGTATACCTACAGGTAAAAAAAAGCAATTCAGTTTTCAAACAAAATCATTTCTATCGTATTACATTATTAATATACCTCACGGATGATTAGATTTAAAAAATTTCACGTGTACACGTAAAAATTTCGAAAGAAAAAACAAAAAAAATAACGTCGTCATTTCAACAGTAAGATACCACATAGCCCATATAGGTTTACATATATTTATCTATTTTGTCGCCTTCACATGAGGGCCCTTCGAACAAACTGTAGGCTGCAGCGTAATTTTACCACAGAGAACCACCAGCCGCTAATAAACATCGAAACTAGGCCGAGCGTTCTACCGTGTGAGTGAAACGAACGAAAACAAGACACGGAAAAAAAAAACGAAGAAAATAAATAAATAAATAATAATAAAACACGTGGTACACGCGTGTAAGCCCCGGCAGCGCGCGGGTCTGATCTAAGTAACTATTTGCGTAATTTTCCATCCTAACAACAGAATTATATTAAACATGTACTTACGTACGTACATGTGATTATATACCTGTATATAGTATAACTCCCGGTACTTTCAAAGTCCTTGGTAATAAACAGATAAATCAAAGGATATGTCAAATAAAGTTAACGGTAAATGGCAATGCCAATTGTTATCCGGCTATGCGATCATATGCATGATCTATTAAAGAGAGCAAGGGGGACATAGAGTTGTCTAAAAGAAAAAAAAGGAAGAGAATTTTGCTACCATAGTTCGTATATGATAAATGTGTAACGTGCTCGAATACATAATTCGCAAAAGCCCGGGCAAATAAAGGCATTTTAAATATATTATATCGACACGATATTCATTCTGCTGACGTTTATCGAAGAACCTTCGAATTAATTCGATGTAGTTCTCGCTCTACTCATACAGAGACTAAAAAGATTTTTACAACGAATCACTTGTACGTTATACATATTATACGTAAGTATAGCGGACTGGTTTTCGTTCGATATTCTCAACCTAAAATTATAAGGAATCAGGTATTGCATATATTTTCCATACACGGAACGCGGGCAAATGCAAATATGCATGAAAACAACGAATCCGTGATACGAAGAAGAGGAAAAAAAAACTGATAAAATAACACGGATGAAATGACGCTTTGAAAAAAAAACTACCACAATGATATCTACGTGTGTACATGTTTTTTTTATCATCTTCTTCATCTGCTATGCAATTCTAGACTCGGCAGTAGCCGGTATATATGCAGGTATATATGTGAACGGTCGTCGCCGCAGGATGTGACGGTGGTACAGCGGCTACCTCATATCGCGTGATACGAATTTATAAAACGAAAGATCTTTTTATTCATTTTTCAAGTTTGTTTTTTTACATCACGAATTGCCTTAAAAAATAAACGATGACCAGAAGCCGCCCGTCACGTATTCATATAAAAGTACGATATAGAGCTCGGTGGAATAAGATGAAAATGATAATAAAAAATAGATAAACGAATAAATGAATGAATTAGAAATTACATCGTTAATTAAAGAAAGGAAAAATAAATGGCGCCAAGAATGAAACATCTAAACAAGCTAGTGGAAACAATAAACGCGGAAGTAAAAAACGAAATGCACACATAAGCATTTATGCAAATAAAGGGTATAAAGCAATACATCAGTTGCAATAATTACACTCGCTTTTCAATCGCAGCGATAAACAACGTTCGTTTTTTTGTTTTTTCTTCTTCTTTTTGATGATCTTTCTCTTTTCTCTGCGACGTGTAAGTTGCAACTATGTGCACGGGTTACTTGTAACGACGGGTTAAAGGTTCTGTAAACTGTAACAATGACCGTAATCGTCTGTTGAAGTTCTCGGGAGAATTGATTAAAGAAATACGTAGTGTGGATGGCTCGATCGTATCTGTCTCATAAAATTCCAAGGAAATGAATTTCGCCGAGTTGCCCAAGACCGACCAGCGGGGCCGTCTCATATTAACCTCAGGTCTGATAACGGCTTCGGCAGGAGGAAAAACCAAACTGCGTATTTTGCGAAACGAAACGATTTTCCAAGTTTTCGAATCCAACCGTTCGTGTTAGGTCATTTTGTTGAATCTTCTCCGGGATTTGTGAATCCCGTTAAGAGGGGAGAATCATGTATCGGGAAAAAGAGAGAAGATAAAAAAAAAAACACGCTAATTCTTGAGAAGAACCGTATAACTACCGAGAAGATAAATAAAAAATAATTAGATAAATGAAATGAGATTATAACTCTGCATTTTGTTTGCTACTCGACTTATCATTTTAATTGGTTGGTGGAAATGAAAAAAAAAATGAATTTCACGTCTATCTCATTTGTCGATTTGCACCATGTATTGTCTTTATTCGAAACGCGTGGAGTTTCATTTGAAACAACTTTACACGACGCAAACGTAGCAGCAGCGGTACGAGTACCATTAATTTCGATATATGAACGACTCGGCAATTCTCTCTCAATGATTACAATATTATTTGAATTGCTAAACTGCGCCAATGTTCTCTTCCCCCCGATCCCTCTAGCAATACATTAACCTGCGGGTAGCATTTATTTGACTTTATTTTAATTTGTTCGAAAAACGCGCAAACATAGTTATACGATTTGCTGTTACATGCGATTTTCTCCCAACAAAGTGGATGCTTTCCCGCATATTCCCATTCGCGTTTTCATACAATCCGCATTGCAAATTACCAGAATATACATATAATAGTGGACATGTTTATATTAAGAGAAAAAGAAGGGAAAGAAAAAGAAATCGCTACCGACGGTTTTGCGGCATACAAGGCGAGAAAAAAGAATAAACGAAATGGCACGTGCTTTGCACACCGACATTTCAACTGACGCAAATACAAGTACCGCATCTTGCTGCTTATACACGAGACTCCCTCGGCCCTCGTACAAATGAGAACAGTAATTAATTAAACTTGGTGCTCGCCGTAGAGTCGTCGTTGCAAGAATATCAAACGACGAATAAATTAATAAGTTCAATATCATATCTTCGACAACAGTGGATTTACGGCGTACAAAATGAGAAACAAAGAAGGGCTGCTGTTGAATATCAGCGCTTAGCGCTGGGGGAATATAAAGAGGGGAAAGAAGAGTCAACGAGGGAATCTGTTGTTGGGTGATACTAATAGTAAATTAATGACCAGTCGTTAAATCCAAGTTAAAAATTGATATCGTTGCATGAACGAACCTGCAGTAATAATTGTCCCGTCGTTTTCTATCGTTAACGAGATCTGGCTACGTTAACTATACAATATTCTAAAAATTAATATCGAAACGCCGAAATAGCGATGAAAAATATTAAGGAAGAAAACGGATCGAGTATCCTCACGATAAACGACGGTATGAGGACATTAAACCGCAGCATTTACGTACAAGTTTTTTCGAACTTGTAAGTTATAAAAAATTGTATTTTCGGTAAATGTTTAATGACGCCCACTAATTCTAGGATATGACGATCGTGGAGATAGATGTTGAATATTAATGGCTATTCACGTGTTACGATAGTCTCGACATCAGGTGATAATTATATGTTACATACTCCCAAATATTCAACGGCGACGACGACGACGACGACGACGACGGGTCAAGTCTTCTGAAACGCCTGGCAAGAATGCATTACTGCACAGAAGCTCGACATGTTTCTCTGATAAAGCGTAATATTTAGATACTATTGTAATCAAATTAAAGGGCGCATGCAAGAGCAGATTAACGCGGGTTGAGTTCTCAGTATCTCGCAATATCAGCGTATTTTAGGAACGAAAGTTTTCGAGGAATTATTATTTAGGCTAGACAGCACTAACTGTGTTAAAAACATCGACCAGCTGTTGAGCATTTTTCCATGGACGTTAAAGGGCCAACCTGGGCGGATGGGATAAGAAGTCGTCGAGAAAGCCTTAAAGAGAAAAGGGGGGCGCAGAGGAAGGGGGATATACAAAGCTGATATGAGCGGAATTGATGCTACTGATTGATATTCGTAATTCGTATGATTGCATCATTTGCTGAGGTATTGTGACAGGGAATACCGACACGCTTGTCCAAAACAACGTGGAAAAAAATTGATCCTGAAATACAGCAATTTCAGGACGCGGCTAATTGTGAGATGAAAACATCTGTGAATCGGGATGTACGTACGTCTTAAATAAAAACAATGATGGCGGGGTGGTGGACGGAGTAGGAATGAAATGAAACTCACCGTCGTTTTTCCTTTGGTTTGGTCGACTTTTTATTAGTCTCCATATCACTTGTTTGGCGCATGTCCTGTACGCTGCACAAAGTAGAATACCCGATACTCTCAGTCACTGCCAAGGAATGTATTCGCGTATTCTACACTCCTAGTTCATGTGAGAATATGCACCACGGGGGTTTAAAGGAATAAGTTCCTGATCACCGCACTCTTTCCGATTAAACTAATGACTGACTGACGACGCGCTACGAGAAATACAGGACTGTTACTAACACTAACTCACTCACTAACTCATCGGCGATTACTTGTATTGCTTGTTACTGCTTTGCTGCTTCGCGATGACGCAGATTCTCTTTTGCTGCTGAGACGAACATCGACCAGCTGACCTTAACTCAAGATGGCGGATTCAACATGGCCGCTGCGTACAGATTTTCAGATGCTTTAAACTGACCTCAGCGCTGCTAGTTGGCACATTTTGCAACTCACCTCGAAATTTAAACATTCATTCAAACTTGCATAACAATGGATTTAAAGGGCATAGTACGACAGTGGATTCTTGGAACTTCTTACGACCCCCTTTTTCGTTTTCCCTGTTATTTTGAGGCATAGTACGATAGTAGATTCTTGGAATTTCTGACGACCCCGTACTCGTTTCCGCTTTTATTTTGAGGTGTAGTGGGATTTGAATCGAATGAATGATTTGAACTTTTAATTTCTTGCGACCTCCTCTTTAATTTCCTCTTTAATTTTGAGGAATGTATTAACTGAAATAGTAAAAATAGCAGTTTTTTTTTTTATTGTGGATTAGTAGTTGGAAATGTTTAAATCACAAACTTATCTTAAGCCCGGCATTTTATGACGACTTTTTTACATAGGTTTTATTATTATTATATACTTTGCTATATTTTTTTTTCTTCAATATTCATGTTCCAGTTTTAATTAACGAAAACTCACAAGAGACTAGGAGAGCTGGTTTTTAAGTTAACGATACTACATTGGCAGTAGATGAACAGTGTCTAACTCCATACAATAATTATTTGCCCTGTGACTGTTCCACCTCTTTTCTACTCCCGCTAATATTGCTTTCTACAGATTTTTTAGTCTCTATCTCTTCCTGGCTAGCTTTGTCGAATACTTCACCATCTCTTCTACTGGCATCTTCTGAACTATTTCCACGATTCATATCATCCACATCGGTATCTTTGCTTCCATACAATGCGGGATATTCGGACATGCAGGTTTGCATAGTTTTGAATGCATCGTAGCAGTCAGAGCCCTTTGGATCTGCAGTTGAATAATGAAAGCAAGAGAATGCTTCTCGAAATTCAAGTCCACAAGGACCAGTCGCCATTCCACCGAGACAAGGACAGTTCCAGTTGATGTCTCCATTGGCAAGAATTAGCCCTGGGCTGGGCTCTGGTTCGGGAAGACTGACTTTACAAGGAGAAGCATGATCCTCCTTGGAAGCAAATATTATTGTGTCTTTGCCTTCTTTGCGTACGATAGACATGATGTCAAAGAATACTAGCAATTCCAAAAGTTTTTGATCAATGAATGAAACTGCGGCTATCTACAGCAAATGAGAGTAGATTGGCCGTGGCTCTGTTGACGGTGTATACACAGGTTTCTCCTTCGTAATTGTCTACCAGAGTAAGTGCAGCTCTGACCTTAACGTAACTATTAGACTGGCAACGCAGAACGAATCTTCTGCAGGATGTATCGTACTTAAGTATATCCACTTCTGCTTGAGCAGCACCTTTTTCTCCAAACAGTCTTTTCACAGCCTGCATAACATGGTTCTTCAAAAACACAGCGGTTACCTCACGATCCGGATTCCCAGGTATATCTCTGTAATAAAAAAATTTCAATATCCTTGCTAAGACACATCTAGGTTATCTTATACTACACGAGGTTTTCTATTATTAATTTTTTCAAATACTAACAAAGTGACGTCTAAGTAACGCATTTTTACAGAGGAATAATCGTTCCCACCAGACACTCACATTTCCGTCAAGTAAATATCTCGAAAGATTAACGAATTTATAGCAGCTACTACGAGCGTTGAGAGTAGATACGACGAACTGTACGGTTTCTATTCTGCCGCAACCTCCAACAGGGTTGTGTAATCCTCGATTTCATTTCGGTTCTCCAATCCCCTAAGGATGGCGCCAGTTGCAACAAGTTCATGTTACTCGTTCGTTTTACCTGTTCAAATATCCTTCTTCCCCGAGAAAAAAGTGAAGGATAACAATAAAACATATCGTCTAGATTTCGAAATTGAATTTTTCCCGCCGTGTTACAAATCTTGAAATCGTAATTTCGATATCGCTTTCTACACCGCTCTCACCCCCGGTATCCGAGGGTGGTTTGGGCGATTTATTTATTTTTCGTCAATCACGGCTGCCCTACCGCGTGGGATAGAACTCAGGTTGAAGCATAGGTATAGTTTAAGCCGCTCTGATCGAAGATCCAAGAAGGGATGAGTGTAAGTAATATAACGGACGGAACGACATAACGAGGTCCATATATCTCAGCGCTTATCGGTGAACAAGTTTGCAGAACAATCTTTCGTCTTGGTTGGTTGGTTGGTTGGTTGGTTCGTTGATCGGTATAGGTAGGTAGGTAGGTAGGTAGGTAGGTAGGTAGGTAGGTAGGTCGGGTTTGGCTAGGTTGGCACTGTAACGCGAAGCAGGACAGAAGAAGGCAAGGTATAGCAAGGTTGAGCGCAACGCAGCGTTGTTACGGTTCGCTCTGGCAGCCCAATAAATTATGAGCGAATCCACAAAGCGGTCTCAAGGGGCGACGAGCCTCTGTGTCCGACTATGCCCGGTGAAATCGGAGGGTAGAGGGACGTTGATAGATACACATTGGCATCCGCTATTTTTTCATACACGACAGCTCTAAAGCCCCGCGACTCTGAAGAGGAGAGAGAAAGAGAGAGGAAAAAGAGCCGGCGTTACAAACTTGCGCAAAATAGCGCCAGCATAAATCGCAAACTCATCCCATTTCATCCGATCAATCAACGGAGGACTCGTCATATGCCTTCGGCCAACGATTAAAGTATCACCTGTAATATGATAAAAAAAATTTTGAAAAATAGAAACAACAAACTTTTTATGCTTTTCGCAAACAATGCTATACATGCGATAAAATAATGATAAAAAAAACTGAATTGAAAAAAAAAAATAAAAAAAACTTGTTCGCCTACGCAGATGGCTTTCGAGTCTACCTATGTATGAGGATATTGTGAAGGAAACTCCGCTGCCGAGTTATGTGCGGCATACGGCAGACGGGCTGATTTATTAACGAGGAGGAACCGAGGTGAAGAGGGAGAGGGAAATAAGGTACGTAGACAGAGTTGGGCATGTACCGGTGGTACCTACAGGTATATGAAACATACACGTTACATACGTATACGTCATACGTAGCCACTAGCCACGGACACACAACCAAAGAATGACGTCACAATGGCGCAGCAGGACACGCACGTTTGGCTCCCTACAGTATTAATAATGGAGCGTTGTTGCTCCCCGCTTAGTAAAGTTCGACACTAAAAACTAAACACAACGAGGACGAGAAACGAGGAGGTGCGAAGCGAACATACCAACACACACGCGTTGGAAATGAGGCGAGAGCCTGGATAGCAGATGATAAGAAAGATTCCCGAAGTCACGCCGTCGTCGCCTGTGGGCATCAGGACCATCCGGGAATACTACCATCGGGTATATACCGAGCCCAGTATAGTAACGGCAACAACAACGATAATAATAATCGTGGTAATAATACATTTTCAACGGTGAAATGTTATTATACCACGTACAATGCATACATACGTTCACGTTTTATAACGTAGTCGAGTATGCGGCGAGCAGTCGGTGAGACAAACTTACACAAAGTGTAATTTTCTTTCGCCTTAATACCGAGAAATCCCTGATGCTGGACTCCGAGCATCGTCAGCAGGAGTAGCGTGGCAGCATCGTCATCCCGTAAATCGTTTATATTCCTTCTCCCTTTTTCACCCAGTCCCCACAGGCGTACGGAAAGGAGATCGAAAGAGCGAGAGATCTACGGATCGCATTTTAAGTATCAGACCGGTACGAAGAACGGCTGCAGTCTAACCCGAAAAAAATAAGCCAGGGGAGTTACAGCTACGTAGTAGCGTCGCTTATCTTACGGCGCAAGGGGTACGAACTAATTTTCATTTTACATTTCCAAAAGGTGGTTAATTTTATTTATTTTAAACGTGCAGGCGGAGACCGAGCGCCGGGTCGCCGGTCGCCGGCAGCAGGGGCGGCGTCCTAACCCAACCGAGCGTATTCGTAGTACCCTACGCTTGGAAACAATGGTCCATCCAGGTGAAAAAGCAACACCCTTCTTACCTGCGGGCAAAATATACGGACAATTTTTACCCCGACTAAAGAGACGTAATGCGGTAATTTAAATTATTTCTATAACGAAGGGCTCTTTTTAGAGCGCGTTGAATTATACGCGGAATTAATTATAGGTAGAGATATATTATACAGGGTGGTTTTCAGTTCTCTTTCCGCCCCCAGTGCATACGATTATTAAAAATAATCGATGATACTCGACGCGTTTTGGCAACTCGTGGGACTGAACGTGGAAGCCTTATAGAATGAGGATACGGCGACTAGTTACGATATCCAATTTGCGACGTTGCAGCGATAATATTAAGAGCAGTTCGAACGAGCGATCAGACTTACTTAGCGGTACTCGATCGGACACTTGGCCCCGAAACGAGGCGATTCGAAACGCTCATTTCTATAAAAATTCACGTATAATACCAGCTAAAAACACGTTGCCAATTTTTTGACGAGCCAAAAGATGTGGAGAAACTTCCGACTCGTAATAGTACGGATATTAATAGGGGGCGAAATTACTTCTATCGAAACGACGCGTCATCAGGCGTTCAACTTTCCCCCAATTCACCGTTACGTTTTATTCCCCGCTCGTTTATCTTCTCTTCTTCGGATCCGCGCAAGCAATTAGATGGTTCGATTTTTAATCAAGCATACCAAGCGCGCGTTTCGTTTCGATTTTTCCTTGTTATTATGCCGTCGTCGCGACGCCCGCGTCGCTGCCGGTGCCACCGCACCGCATATAGCGTATAGGTATAATAACTATAGTCGCTCGCTACGTGAACAAAATCAAGATCGATCTTTAATTTGGCAGCTAAAACGCGTCCCATTTATCATAAAAACCCACCACACACAGGTATATACCGCGGAAGCGAAGCCCATCCTTCATCACGTGTTCTAAATATCCAGCACGATATATATATAGGTACATACTTTTGTTCGAATAATTATATTTATTACACCAATTTGCTTAAGATTTTTATTCGCATTTTCGTTTTACTTTCCGAAAGAACGTTGCAGCTGTTGCGAGACGGGTGTGATATGAATAGGAATCTCCTCTCCTTTTCCTCTTATCCACTCGGTTCTCGTCTCCGTGGAATTCCTGCATATAATTAGGCATAGTATACGCTGCCAGGACTCGTAGGACTCGCGTTAGGCGTTAAGAGGATAGCGTTGCTCTTTTCTCGCTCGGAGCCCCGAGAGATAAGACGTACCCGGGTTGTTGTGGCGGGTGACAGTCGGTGTCCGGTTTTAGGATCAGTGCCTACTTACCTTCTCTTACAGCGAGGAACGTCGAGTCGAGGGGCCGCCGCCCCCTGCGGCAGTTCTCGTCTCTCCGTATATTGTATGCCGTATAATACCCTGTGTATACCTATACATCTACTCCACAGAGAATTTCCATCGAATTTCTGGCTCTGCTCCCTCGCCCTTCTCGAGCCAACCGGCGTCGTTCTCCTCGTCGACGACTACGAGCGGGGCTTATATAAGCCGTAACATTTTTAAGTTGGCGACGTAGTATAATCTCCGGGTCTGCAGCGGGCATGTATACCTCGTCGTATGTGCCCATGTAGTAATACTTATACCTACAGCCCATGCCAAGTCCGTGCCCATGAGCCATGCGCCATGCGATGCCCATACCATTCCTCCAACAACGCGTGGGAATCGCAGCGAAACGAGACCCCGAAGACGATATTAACCGTACGGCTACCTACCCTGGTATACATGTGCGTTATACGAATGTAGGCAAAAGGACATGTCGAGCGTCGCATGTCGGTACAAGGTATGTGTAGGTAAACTCATGTACCTTTGGAAAAGGCGCCCCTATATACGATACGTGGATCTTTCGACCGTCCCCGACAGCCTGCTAATCCATACGGACCGTCTTCACCGCCATCCGTCACCTAATCTCCCGGCTCGCTCATAATACTGACGATCATCGACCCAGGGAACAGAAATTCCCCAAAAGATATCCGAGTCAGCGAGCCTGGAACACGATACAAAATATATATACTTATTATACCTACTCGTACGTTCTACACAAGATGTCGAAATAATAAACATGTCGCGCGTTATAATTGCCTATCGACGAAATTATTTTCATTCTGCGAAATGTTGGAGTATATTCAGTGTTCGCTCCTTGATTCTCGAGCACTTTTTAAACGCTGATGAGAGAGAAAGATGGAGAGTAAAAGGGATCGGCTCGCGAGAGGTGGAGACAAGGGTCTCCGCACTCCTCTTGTCTGTCCGAGATAATATTGAGAGGGGCGCAAAGGACCTTTCGAGGGTTTCGAATACTCGAAATCACCCATCGGTATTATACCGAGTATACGAAGTGGATATTGTATAGGTATATAGGTACACACCTATGTGTGTGCGAGTTCTTCGCACGCAGTTTCGCATATCGGAAAAATTATTGGAATCTCATCACTATATCCAATTAATTAATTAATTAATACGCTATTGTATATTCCTTCTCGCTTTTGTTGCATCGTCGTCGATACATGGCGAGATTCGTCGTTAAACCGAGTGGAAACGTTTGTCTGTAACAATTAAGGTGTATGGGTATCAATATAATAATAAAGGAATAAAAGCCCGCAGCACCAGCGTAGTAATCAAACGGCTATTTAAATTACCGACAATACTTTTCCGTGGCTATAACATAAATACCCTATGTATATAATACTAAATGCTCATTAACCCATAGAAATGATAAATATAATATGTTATACCTGCAACTAATTCCATATTATTCCTGTATAGTTATAGAAAATCCGTTTGTCCGAAATACCTTTGACTATATTTGGTATGGTATACAATAATGATTGTGTTATAATATAATATGGTATAGTACTGTAATTCTTTCGAAAGGCTCACATAGATTTGCAAGAGCCAAAAGTAAATGCAGAAGGGTATGCAAAAGCAAACTGAAACGTAAACGTGTGTGTGTGTTAGCTCCCGCCCTCCGCCCTCCGCCCTCCGCCCTCCGTCCTTCATCCTCCGCGCGACCCTTAAGGCAAAGTAAATATAAGTCACGGAAAGCCTAGGCTATCCAAATATTGAACTAAACTTCGTAGAACTTGGCTATCCCTATTCCCTCGGAGTATAAAGTAGGTATGATGGCCGCTCCGGGAACGACCTGCAACGACCTATTCCAGAGTCGAGGTACTCGCCGCGTGAAAACCTACGGTTCGAGGGAACGAACCGCGTCGACGAGGGATAATTAGGAGTCGAGGTATTACAAAGAATGAAAAAAATCACGGGGTTCCCGGGGTAATTGACGATAATTGACACTGCAATTATCAAAAATACCCGCTTTGCATCCGAGCTGCACTTCGTTAATACTCTTATACTTTCGCTTCGTTTGTGCTAACTGAATTGATCCATCCGTATCGAAATGATCGAGTTATCGCCGATTTATATCGCGTAAAAAAGTGAAAAAATTGAAATATCTCGATGGGATTAATTCGTAGTTCAATTCAGTCGACGGATTCGTGTTTCTGAGGTCAAGGTACATTGAAAAAGTGTCGCACGATCGATTTCAAGAATCGACATTTTTTTATAGGGTTTTATAGGGTAATTTTATATATTTTGAGCCCAGGAATTCGAATCTGCAAGCTAAATCGATTCAACTATTGAAATGACAGAGTTATCGCCAATTTATCACTCTAAAAAGCGAAAAAATTTCGATATCCCGACGGATACAACTCCTAGACTAATTAGGACATTGGATTCGTGTTTCGGCGTAGAAAAACACGATAAGAATTAATCGCTCGAACTATTTGAAAAATATGTTATTTTCGGCCCCGGTAATCGCAAAAATTCAGAGACTGCTGCACATAGCCTTAGTATCTATAAATATCTAAAAATATGTTTCTTTGAAATTTCTCAAATATTATCATATCATCAATTTACTCACGCCTGTGCCGCTGCACTCGTCCGAATCGAAGGTCTTTCCTATCTTATCCTTCCCGGTTCCCACGTGTGTACCTATAATGTATGCGTGTCTGTCTTTGAACAGCTTCTGCAACTCGATCCGTTTTTCGATGTCGCCAAGACCTTCGGATGCCGCCGCTGCACCGTTCGATACTGCACTGCAAGTACGTTACAGTACGTTATGTGTACGTACATAGGTGTATACCTACACGTATGTATCAGCACTCGCTGCTGCAGAGGACATTTTCAACCCTGGATAACGCCTACTTATATCATTTTTCTACCTTTAACGGATCCGCTGAGGTGCCATAATAACGTGCCTTATGCCGGACATGCGTGGTCACTGTGCAGGCTCAACAAATACTGAATCACCTGTGCGCCCACCTATAACGAAAAATTTTTCCGCAATTACGAACGAAATTAAATCATGAATCAGCTCTCGAGCCAAGCGACTCATCCGTTTATTAGGTGAGGAGCAAATATAGTTTGAAATTTCCGTGCGAGGTACATTTGGTACGGGAGCTGTGGATCCGTCCAGGGTTATAAATTTAATTTATTCAGAACGCCCCGAGAACCGTCGACGATTTGAAAATTTGATCGACACGTATCGGATCCTCTTATTCCGTTCTTTCCGGCCCGATATATAGGCGGGGTGTTATATAATATATAGGGTACCAAAAAGCAGGACCCTCGTCTTCCCGGTAGACCTTGGTCGATTCACGTCTACGTGAGGGTGGCGAGTAGCGCGAAAAGAAGAAGAAGAGAAAGAAGAAGAAGAGGAAGAAGAACAAGAACAAGATGTACGAGACGAAGACGAAGAAGAAGAAGAAGAAGAGGGGCGTCGGGGGCGTTGGCGAATCGCGGTAGGGGGATGACGGGGTGAAAGGGACGAAAGGGGAGGGATCGGGACGGCTCTAGCCAAGTCCCGCGGGTGGTCCGTAGGGTCTCAAGTTTTTCCTGCCCCGCTGATTAGACCGAACGTGGCTGCCCGCTCCGCTGCTGCTGCTGCTCCTGCTGCTGGTACCGGTGCAGCCACCGCCATCTTAGTTAGCGTCGTCATGGAAACGGGTTGGCTAAGTCTTCGAAAAGTTGCCTCCGGTCTTTCGGCTCTCTCAAGTCGCTCCACGTCACCAACTTCCTTCCTTCCGATCGTTCCTCCTCCCCCTCCTCCTAGCCGCCCCCTCCCCGCCTTGTCACTGCCTCTCCGTCGTCGCCGCCGTAAAAAAGAATTGGACAAAAAAATGAAAATAAAAATACAAACAAATAACCAATCGCACCGGCATCGAATATATTAAATGCAGCACACATCTCACAAATTTTTACCCGGCATCGGTAACACGCATAATTGATATGCATGTAATACAGAATTGAAAACGACTGTCAAACTCACTCACCGAGGGTAGAGAGAAAGAGAGATGTGCGGTAAATGACGCGAGCAGCTGGTATGCCTCGAATAAAAGTATAACTATACGAACGATAACTCACGATCGACGTGGATATGAGTAGTTGAGAACGTGACCAATCTGGGTCGAGCGGGAACCCATTAACGAACGATGAGTAGGCGCGAGTACCACGTAAGTATTGCTTACCTATGATCGTATGTACCTGCACATACATATATGTGTGTATCACATACAGGTATATCCATGTACCATATACCCCATGGTATATATATACCTAACGGGTATACCTCAGGGTCGACATCGTACATCATATTTTAAAACTATGTATAAAATGTAATTATTATTTTCCAGCTATATGTTCCAGATTCCTTGTTTCCTTGGTTGTACTTTTAATATATACCATCGCACCAATTGTGTATTGCAAAAACTAGATCTCTCCAGACCGCATATTGTCGTGAAAATTTAGGTAACGCAATAAAATGGTGAGCCATGTCCATTGGTCCGGATCGATAATTCGTCGTTAGAAATCAAAGCTGTTTATAATGTTATAGTTTCGTTTCGTTTCACTTCGCACGTTTATTATGTCGTATCCGTGCAGGTGTATATATTTTTGTGAATAATAGGTAATTTAATATATATCTAATCGGATTTATTCTCTCGCACATAAAAAAAAGGAGAGCGTGATACAAAAACCGACGTCGCAATTAATAGCGTCCTTCGTTGAAGAGGAAATTAGAGGAATTCGAAGTACATAGGTAATTCCGTGGATTTCCAATTAAGATTGCCTGCCCGTATTTGCATATGTATATGTATACAGGTATATCATATACATGTACATACGTATACGTAAATGTATTCATACATAACGGCGGTAATAGTTAATCTCTCGATTATTAACGGTATTGTTGCGCTCGCTGACCGCGGCGTATAATGTTGCCTTTGTCGCTTATTGTTAGATTAGGAACGTAACGTCGCGTCGCGCTCGATACGAACCGCAATTCTCTGTTTAGACTTATATATGTATTATATATATTATATATTACATAGACGGGCAAAACATGCGGAATTATATTATAGTTGTAAGAAAACCTTTTCACCGCTGCCTCCGTATAGGTATAGCATATAATGTACGTACGTACGCCGAAATCTGATCGACCGATTAAAAATTATATGGAGCGGTGCTAAACCCAATTACAATAAGAATCTTAACGCTCCGATAATCTGCGATCCGTGCACAAATTTCAAGGTACATATAACGTTCGAGTATACGATATATATATGTGTATTATATTATTTATGTAGGTAGAATATCGCTACGCTTGTAAATCTATCGACGTCGTATCACGCGGCGGAGGTATAATAAGGGTCGCAGGATAAGGTATACATATACAAGGGTTTATGTACCGCTGCAGGACTCGAGGCTGTAAATAAATCGAGGATTACGTACGCGTAGGATTCATTGTTGTGTACCTACGGGATATGGGTATATCTGTATACAGCTGGGAGTGCCGGGCGGATGGGCGGATGGGCGGACGGACGGTGCGGTGCAGGTCAGCTGACCGTGAGCCCTGCATATCGGGGATTCCTTCCTCATCCTCATCCTCATCCTCATCCTCATTCTCATCCTTTGTGTTCTCTGCAGTTCCATGAAGATACCCAATGTACCACGGGGGTGCCGCTCGCTCTTGTGGTCCGGTCGTCGCGTATTACGCCCATTAAATATATGCCCATTCTATATACGTGTACGTACCTAAAGAGAGAGTACGTAAGCAGGTATACCAATGAGCAAACCTTAAATGCACGTGCGGTAAAATATATATAATTTACCTATATATAGGTGCGAATTCCCTGTACGATGTTTTCGAAACTAGCGAAATGGTAATATAACGTCGAGTTGAATTACAATCGCAAATTTTATCTCGCCGGGGCTTAGAGAGAAGGTGAGTTTAAGATGCGGAAACCCGATCGCGGTGGAGTTGCTCCGCAATACCGTGACGGTTGGGACCAGGACTAGGATATCTCTTTGGTCGTTCGTTGTAACAATGAGAAGCTGAACACCACCGGCAGCAGAAACGGCGCTGGATCAGCCCAGGGATCGGGAGCTATTGATAGTCGGGTGCCTAATCTTACTGCGAAATGAGACGGAACGAATTCAGAAATGGTGGTCGTCTGTCGTTGCGGCGGCAGCTCTCGAGGCTTTAGAATTTCAAATTCTCAAATCCGTTCGGTTCTCGTGGACAAAGGCGACGGACGTTCTCGCAGCGACGCGCGGTACACTCGACTATACCCTATACGCAGCATCGGGAGCAGTTAATACCACAGCACATAAAGAGACTGCAAAAGTCCCGAGACGTCTCGCGTCATTGTAACCCGCGATCGGCGACGCTGCAGTATTACAAACGAAAGAACGATCGAAAAACGAAACGACGACGTTTCGACCGTACGCGGCACGGCAAACGTGCGATCCACAAAGGTGGCGGACTCTACGACGACGACGACGACGGATACAGGCGAGTTGCGCGTCGGGATGTCGACCGACCAACGTCAACCGCGAGTATAGAGAAGAGTGGAAAGGGTGAAGAAGGGAAGGCAAAAGGACCCGCATGAGTTAAAGCGTCATTCACCTTTTAGCTGACTCTGGCGTTCACGTGTCGACGATCTGCAAGAAGAATATACGTATGCGTATATAACTCCGAACGAATGCTATTCCAAATTCAAAAGCAATTTATATTATCGCCCCTTCTACGCACTGCATATTATCATATACCGATGTCTCTATAATATGTGTAGAAATTATTAGGTTATTCAAGATTCGAAAGTATCGTATATAAATGATTAAAGTAGTAGGCAATTACAAGATTGCGGTATATTATACATGTGGGACATATATATATATATACGTACTTAATTACCTTGCTCGATTCTCTTTATTTTTTTTTTATTTACCTGCGGCTAAACGATTACGTCCAACGATATCTTATGCGCGGTATACAGCATGTACAGAGAAAGATAAGAATTACATCTACGTACGTTATACGTACGGTTCGGTTACAATTAAAACCGTATATACATACAGGGGAGACCCCATAAATGCCGTGTACGCCGGCTTGGTCTCTCCGTATATTATGCCCACATTACATCGTCTCGTCATGCATTTAATCTCAGAGATACCTAATGCCAGCCTATATACAATCGTTACGGACGAGCAAACTATATGACTCCGAATAAACCTCCTCCCCCATGATCCCTTCGATTATCACTCGATACTTTCGAAAACTGCTGCAGGTGCGTCTTATTAAGACGCAGGCAAATATAGTGTAACCGGCGATAGGGAAAAGGGAAGAGGAAAAAGGGAAATAGGAAAAAAGGGAAAGGGTCGGCGGAAGGAATCTCCGTCGTCTCTTCGGAGTATTAAGAGGGAGTGAAGCCGAGTGGTTCGAGGGCGGGGAGGGGGAGGGGGAGGGGCAGGAGGAGGGGGAGGGGAAGGGCGCATCCCTTAATTAAACACCCATCCATTGTCTATAAAAATGTCGCGTTGTGCCAAAACAGCTCTTTGAATCGATTTCCGCCGACGCGACGAGACGGAGGGGCGTCCGGACGTGGTGGTTGGCGGGAGTCCCGGTGGGAGAGAGCGGGCTACGTCGACGGTTAAGGGGAACCGGGGAGCAGGGGGGAAAGGAGAGGAGCAGCGCCAGACACGACGGTGGGTTGGCGGGGGCTGAGTTCAAACGCTGACGGTGGGGAAGAGACCAGGAATGAAACAGGATTTTCGGGAACCCCGGACATCGGGTGTGCTGCAAGGAAAAATTTTCAACCCCTCGATTACACCTCGAGGAAATGAGGATACTGCTGAACGGAATAGGAAAAACCCTTGGAAATTGAACGGTGACCCGGCGGCGGGCACTCGGGTGATGATTTTAATTAATCGATCGAACGAATTACGTGCGATAAAAATGACGAACGAAGCGAACTTGGTCTCCCTAATCCAACGATCTTTGCCGGTGTGCCCGATGACCGATCGTCGATGATTCGTATACGGGCGAAATTTGGGCGGAGGCGCAAGGACGGGGGTTTGCGTTGCGCACCGCCGCTCCCTGAAGAAGAGGGACAATTGAAGCCTGACGGGGATGAATAGAGGCGACGGTAGGGGCAGCGAGGGTCGTTTGGTGGGGGGCGGAGGAAAGTAGGAGAAGGCGGAGCGGATTCCGAGTGGGGAGTGGCGGCTCGAGGGCTTCTCAGTCGCAGCTCGACGTTCGCCGTGTAACGATCGAGCGACTTTTTAGCGAGTGATTCGCACACGCAAACACGTTAACACGTATTCATACACACACACGTATACTATTTAACACAAGGGGTGTACAGCAGTTGTGTTCACACCTATAAAAGACAGACGGGAAAATTTTTAAAGTAAAAAGAACAAACAAAGTCAACCTACTAGTTTTGTTAACATACCGCTGCTGAACGGAACGAAACGCTAGTCGCGGATAAAAACAAAAGTATTCAACAATTAAAACCCAAGTAATAACAAATAACCCAAAAAGAAACGGAAATAAAAAAAGGGGACAATCTTAGACTGACGTGTACAGTAAACGAAGAGAAAAGATACAAGAAACCTTATTGAGTGGAACTCTGATTGTAGATATATCGAATTATTTTTTGGTAACAATAGAATTATATATATTTATGTATGCGATTCATGATATATATATGTACGAGAGTAACGAAGATTCGTTTTGTAACCTTTAGAAATTCGCGACTCTTGTATGTCTAATGATAAAGTTTGAAATAGAAGTTGGTCGTTTAATTAGTTGCTAAAACTGTGTGTAGTTTGCCTTGAATGATCGCAAGGTCTCACCGCTAAAGCAATCGGCTGTCTCTGGGTCAAGGAGCTATGATTCCGGAATAACTATAATAATCGTTTCGAACGAAGAATAGGAAATATTAAGGATAAATCGTTGGGGTGCGATTTTAATTTGTGATATCTTCAACGATAATGGTACAAAATCTGCAGTGCCAGCCCTGGTGGAATAACAAGTGGAGTGTGTTTCTTTGGTTTTCACGTTGTTCGTTGGTTTTTTATTAAAGTTATAGTATTTTACTAGTTTTGTTCGGTTCTCTCTGTTGTTTTTTTTTCCCCCATTTTCCGAATCAAAGTTGCAAGTCCATAAGTGAAGTGAACGAAATGCCGTTGCCGATATCATCGATACGAGCAGCTGGATTAACGACGCGGGTTCAGTGAAATCGATCTACGTACCCTTGGATTATTTGGATATATCGAATCGTCGTATCGCTTCGAAAAAGTTGAAAAAGTACGGCCGAGCTTCTCCCCCCAACGTTTGATGGTCCTTTCTATCGAACCGACACCGGACGGAACTGACCTTTCAATAAATTTAAAGAGCACACGAGGGCAAGAGGGCCCCGAGCGAATCGCTATCCCTCCGTTTTCAGTCCTGGATCCTTCGCACATCGCTGTTTATTCATCGGCAATACCATATCCGGCGGAAGTACAAACGGGTAGAAGTTATGCACTGAGCGTCGTTGTGACTGCCGACGACGAGGAGGAGGAGGGGGAGGAGGAGGAGGACGACGGGGACGCGGAAGAGGAAGCGGAAGGAGAAGAAGAAAAAGAGAAGAAAGCGACGGACGTCCACGCCGAAGAAGACAAACTGTTGTAATGGGCATGTAACCGGGCGCTAAAAGTCCGGTGTCAAATTATTGACGGCCGGCTGATCGTCGTGAATGTGCGTTATCGAACGATAGTTCGGGGTAACGACGAACTTGTCACGAGTTACCCACTTCCTGCGAGATTTGCCGGCGGTGCGACAAACCCGCATCCAAAGTCCGCGGGTCATCGCCGTCGACGAAAAAGTAAAAACCGTTGGTTGCAACGTCCCAGGAATTACGGTAGCGACGAATCCGGTTGAAAAATGGCCGCCGCCTGTTACGAGAAGGAAGTCGTCCTGGGTGTCCCCCACGGGCACGGCCATCACGGAGTCGCCCCTACGCCGGTCCCGGGTCAAACGGTGCTCCCCCCGTCTTCGACGAGCCTCTCGATATCCTCCGGAGCCCCCGCTGGTTACAAGGACTACAAGGACCAGGTGACTCCGTACAAGGACTACACCCAACCGCTGCACGTGGACTGCAGCGTGGAATACGAGTTGCCCAGTCAGGCGAAACCGCCGCCGGGAGGCGGAGAACCGTTGCTCATGATCCACCCCTGCTACTACCGCAGAGCCGAACGAGAGCGACGCAGCCCTTTCGTGAACAATTTACCGCCGCCCGCGACGCCCTCGATATCTACGAGTTCCTCGAGCAGGAGTAGAAGCAGAAGAAGCACATCGTCGACGTCGGCATCCAGCATCGCAGCTGCAGCCGCTGCGGCGGCTACGCAAAATTCCTCTTACCAAGCGGCACTTTCCGCTGCAGCGTCTCTCAGTCAACAGGCTTCGATTTCTCAGCAACAGCTGGTGGCTACGATATCGCAGCAGCAGCAGCAGCAGCAACAACAACAACAGCAGCAACAGCAATCTGTGGCTCCGGTGCCGCCGGCACCCCCCCTCGTCCCAACGGCAACGAGCTTAATCTCAGCCGACGAGAAGGCCGTAATATCAGGTATTTATCAACACTACTTCCGGGCAATGCGAGCCCACCACCAGCACCAAAATTCATCAACGTCCACGTCGTCGAGTACCTCGGGATCGAGATCGGGATCGGGCGTCCTCCAGGCTGCGTCCTCTTCGTATCACCAGCAGTACTCGTCTATCGTCGGAGTTCAGGGTGGCGGGGTCGCGGGGGGAAGTAGTAGCGGCTCCTCGGGATCGGGATCGGGATCGGGATCGGGATCGGGTTCGGGATCCACGTCGCATCACCACCCGCACCATCCCTACAGACGGCCCGTTTCCCGTGCCTCACATTTCACCCATCACCACCACCACCACCACCACCACGCATCCGTAGCCACTTCCAGCGTCTACGCATCCGCCATGCACAGGCGACACGCGGCTTCCCTACACGCCCTACAGGCAGCCGGATTTTACGAAGCCCCCGCGTATCACGCGCTCCTACCCCAGAGTTAGGAAAACACCCCCGAACACCCGCAGGTCCACCGACCCCGCCGCCTCCATCTGCACCGCCGGACATTCGACTCGAAATGACTAAGATATACCTAACCTACCTAATCTATATAATTTATACGTCATATATATGCGGATGCGACGCGACGTACCCACCCCCACCTCCCCAACGACAAAAAGAACTATTGATACCACCTCCCCCGCCCCCCCCCCCCCCCCCCCGCATTATGCTGCAATTCGTTGAGAAACTCGGATGCGTGGCTGAATCGCGTGCGATTTACATACCTATATATACTATAAATACGATATATAGATCATACCTACCTACCTACCTATATATATATATATATATGCGATACCGACGACTAAATAAATTCTAATCATAGGTATTAATAAAATCGATCATCGATCACCATATATTTATTAACATTATTATTTACGCACTATATCAAATTATTACGATCACTCATCGCATCTATACTCGTTTGTCCGATCACTCGTCATCGTCATCGTTATATATTTCTGTTATTATTATCTATTATTATTATCTTTACTATCATCATCATCATTATTATTATTATACGATCAATACTACGATTGTTAACCATATCATCACGATCATTCTCATCGTCATTGTTGTCGTTAATTGTTAGTAATCGTCGCTACGTTGATTATGTGTGTTATGTCATACTCTATGCGCCTATACCGTATATATATATATTCTTTTCATGCAGATCGCTACACATATGCATAAGATGAGAAATGAAAAAGAATCTAAAGTGAATAGATAACTACATACATACATACCATATACCATACATATTACGTTGTACATGGGCAAAAGTATGAGTATGATGCAGGCTAGCTGATAGATATACATATATTATTATAGTCGCACGAGAAAAGTTCCGAAGATGAATCGATTGTTTGATGGATCGAGTGATTGATTGATTGGCCGATACCGTGAATAATATTTGAAAAAAAAAACATTACATAGCTGTTATTGTATAAAATTTAAAATGCAGATTTTCCGATAATTCGCTTCAGGGAATTGTGTTGAATTAATATAAAAAAGGAAATAGTCAACAACATATAACAATTGTCGATCGCAAGGTCTGAATGTTGCTACACATTGTCTAAGGGATGAACGATAAGTTCGCGTCATTAATTAGTTAATCGTTTTTGTTTTTTCATTTTTAGTTCGATACACAAGAAACGAAATGACCGACAATGTTACAACTTTAACTTTCGTAAACATTCAATTGAAAAATACCGGGGTGATGACTTGCCTATATTACGTAGTATACAGTCACAAATAACAAAAAAATCGAACATTGAAAAACATAAAACAGAAAAACAAGCGACAGATTTTTAGTAATATGTTAGTAATTGGCATAATAATAATAATAATAATGATGATAATAATTATCATTATAATTATTATAACTATCGTAATAAGAAAAATAATAACCACGTATAGGTCGTACAACACCCGTAATTGATATAGTTTTTATTTCAATTTTTTCTCGTCTTTCATGTGTAATTATATTATTAGAACAAGACAGAATATATGCTATATCGCATACTATACATAATCAGGGTAGCTGATGCCAAAACTTTTTTTGAAAAATCTTTTCCTCGACGATTCTCTGTTATATAGTTTATAATAATAATAATAATCGCTATTATTTTCTTCCCAGAAACATTTCCGATACGCGCCGCAATACTGCTGTACGTAATTTAGACGGCGTTAGAAAACAAAACAAAAAAAAAAAGAAAATCTCCTATTATGTATATATTCGTAAAATTCGTGTGGCGTCGCGACGTCGTCGCGGCTTTTAGCTGCTTCTCCGCATCGCAATTACAAAAATATGCGGTTAGCCCATCTCCAGATAAGCTACTCCGGAGTTAGCTAAATAAATTCAGCGATCGTTCGATTTTTTATATTCGAGGAAAAAAAAAAAGAAAAGGAAAAAAACTGAAAATTTTTTATACATTGTGATATATACGTAATTCGGTTGGTCAAAAACTGATGGATGGATTATACGGATGCGGTGAGGAAGCGACGCCGATTATATTGTAGAAATTTATTATTCTTCCTATCAGCTGAATTTTCGATGTTATTGTCATTATTATTATTATGATTATTATTGTCATCGTCATCGTCATCATCATCACCGCATAACTGTCATTATTTCGTATTATAGTCGACATTCCGTAAGGTATTATTGTATACAGTATGTATAGTAGCTAACGCAAAAGTGAAAACAGAAAAAATAAAGGAAAAAAGAAAGGAAGGAAGGAAAAGAGCAAAAAATTGCATGGAAAAAAAATAAATGAATTTCTAGCTCCGGTATTTAATAATGTACAATATTTTATATTATATAATCTACGTACCGTGCCACAGCATCGATTTTTGCTCGTGTAATTCTGAATTTTAATTAAATATAATTTTTAAGATATGTCGCATTACTATATAATGGGAAAAAGAAAGAAGAGAGAAATTAAAGAAAAAAAAAACAAAACAAAACAAAACCGATAGTGCAGATTTCAAAACTATACCTTATATCAATACCTACATTGTCATATACATCGGTGTAGTAATATACATGTCCTTATATACGATTCGAACGTCGATTTTCGAAATTACTCGTTAATCGAAACGAATCAAATTAACGAATTGTTAGATCAAAAATGACAAAAGAGAGAAGATGCAGATAATCGATATACATATAAGTTAAAACTACCAGATGAGAGACACGGGACACCCGTAATATAAATAAATAATGTCTCTTCATGTAAATAGATGTAATATAAAATTATACGTATAAGTTATATATATATATAGAGTTACGACATTATGATATTGAATCGTATATTTAAAAAAAAAACAAAAAACAAATAATGCATGACGAACGCGCGGGTTTCATTATATACTATTATTATTATTATTACTATTATTATTACAATATTATTATTGATAACGATTCTGATGATAATATTAACAATAGTAATAACAATTACGATAATATTAATATGTAGTGGTGATAATTAAATAATAATAATAATAATAATAATAATAATAATAATAATAATAATCGATCAAGTGAGCCATTATTACAAGACTGGTTTGACTAAATATATGAATATATATAATAAAAATTTAAATGAAAAACTTTCATTTGTCTGTGTATATATATATCTAAATGAAAAAAGAAGATGCACTTTATAGTTTTTCTATTTCTTCATTTTCTTTTTTTTTTCTTTTTTTTTTTCTTCTTCCCTCGTTTTAATCAACGAATAATATCTAATTAATTATACGACGAAGTTGACGACATGATAATAATTCATTTATTATTACCGTGTATACGCTGCAATTTTGCGTCGCATTAGATCCGCGAAATCGCTGCTTCTATATTATATCATGTACCTCCTATACAGTAGCCTATATAACGATTAACAAGTTCCGAACGATGGAAAAAAAACAAACAAACAAAAACAAACAAACGAAAAAATAACCTCAAAATATGGTGAATCCTCGATAACTCGTCAGCCTTAATAAATAAATGAAGTTAAAAAACGAAGAAAACTGAAAAAAAAATACAGATCGAGATTAAAAGTTTCGAAAAAACATTGACGATAAAAAAGATTGAAGAAAAAAAGAAAAGAAATGTATGAAAATAAAAAAATAGTAGATATGTATAGGTAGAAGAGATTGAAAATTGCGTGAACCATATTGAATATCAATAATATAGAATAGCGTGTATACTGCCTGAAAAAGAAAAAAAAAAACGAAAAAAAAAAACAAACAAAAACGGTGTAGTATATAGAAACCTCATATAATATACCCATGTATAAATATAAACTTGATAAAAGGAAAAAATAAGAAACAGAAACAGAAACGAAAAAAGAAAATGAAGATGAAGATAAACGTGAAGATGCAGGAGATGAAATCAAATGAATGAATAAACTATTAGCACTTCCTTTCCCACCCCTGGCTCCCTGTAATTTATATATCAAAGGTGGTTCGAATAATTGCATATTTGACGATCCCCTGTACCTTATAACTTAAACCTGTAACCCTAAAATGCCTAGAAACAAATATAATTATTCTCGTTCGAAACGGATAACTTGAATGATAAAATTAGAAACGAATAACGTTGTCCTCATTACACCTGATATAGTACGTACAGCTATATATACATATATGTATATCTACATAATTACTAAACGATCATCGATTATTATTT
Source organism: Athalia cordata (assembly GCA_963932425.1). Classification (NCBI taxonomy): domain Eukaryota; kingdom Metazoa; phylum Arthropoda; class Insecta; order Hymenoptera; family Athaliidae; genus Athalia; species Athalia cordata. Next base: position 26,371,783 of record OZ010626.1, on the reverse strand, counting down.
ATATAATTTATTATTAATATACGAGCGTGGCATGCGATGTGGATTATTATACATATTTCCATTGATATAGAACAATATATGTTTCCTACGTTTTTCTCCTATATATTTCCGTAAATTTCTTTTTTTTTTTTGCAAATGGTTCAGGACGAAATGTAGGTATGAGTCAAAACTTGAATCTGCCAGCAGAGGATTGTCATATGATTTTCAATATATCACGACGGTGGACAATAATAATAACAATAATCATAGGGAATAGTAATAATAATTTTTTTATAAGAAAATAATAAACAATAATCACAACGATATATAAGAATAACGAAAGAACAAATACCATGGGAAGAAAAAGAAAAATTATCGACGCTTTTTCTTTTTTTTTTTATCAACGAATTCTCGAAAACTCGAAAGAAAAAAGTGAGCGAAAGAGAAAGAGAGAGTGTTTATAATTATAACGCAGGTGACCAATTGTTTAATATATTTGTGTATATGAGGTGTAAATTTCAATTAATTATTTTTTCGCAAGGCAGATTCGATCTCGATATTAAATATACCAAAAAAACAAAAACAATTCATTGATTTTCATGCCTGAAAAATATCTTTCATTTCTCGCAGAAACTTTTGACCGATTTCTTTCGATTTTCATTAGATATCAGCCCCTATAAATTTGTAATTATATATTCGTAATTATCATCGAATACTGCATAGATATGTGTACATATAGGTCTACAATTTCTATTAAATATATAACCAAACCACTGCCATATAATTTAAACTTTGAACAATTCGAAAAATTCAATACTGGTCATTACTTGGGGTGTGAGAAAAAAAAACGAAAAAACCGATTCATTTCACATTATTCGAGCAAAATATGTCTATCGATTATTAAACTTGCCACGCATCCACGCGTCACGCTCGCACCTAACATTATTATTAGTAGCGCATATGGATGTCATTTGAAAAAAAAGTAATAACAAAAAAACAAAAAACAACATAACGAAATAAAACAAACTAAATTATTATAATAATATGATGATGATAGAAATAACGACGACGACGATGATGATGTTGATGATGATATGGCGACGATGATATCTTACGATACATGATAATAATAATAATAATAACGATAATGATATAAATATAAATAATAATAATCATAATAATATAGAACCTATACGTTTGTACACGCGTAAGCAAGTGAAAATTGCTCGTGTTAAAATATGCATGTATATAGTAGGTATATACGTACGAATATATATGATATGCAACGCCGTGTAATATATAAAAAGAAAAACAAAAGAAAAAAGTAAAGAAAAGAAAAGAAAAGAGAAAAAATGAAAAAAAACGAACCAACCTGGCGGATGCATTTTCCCTACATGTGTAATGAAACATATTGTTACATATGCGTGTGTATATATATATACTACGGATATACATAATGTATATATAATATATATATTTGTATGAAGATAATGTACAAGTCTCTAGTGTGATACATCTCTACGCTTATTCTCTGACCTTAGTTCCGTAAATCTCTTTAATAAGCCAATTGTAAGTTTAAATATTAATCAGAAGATGAAGAAGAAGGAGAAGGAGAAGGAGAAGGAGGAAATGAAAGAAAGAAAAAAAAATACAATAATAATGATAATAACGATAATAATAATGATAACAATACTAATGATAAAAAAACAATAATGATATAACGACAAGAATAATATCGAGGACTAATTGATTTTGTAATTATACAAATACATCAATTACGATTGATCGCTGATTTATATATATAGACATGAGAATTTTGATCAGTGTGCGACGCTATATATATTTAATTGAAATAAAGAAAAGAAAAGAAAAAGAAAAAAATGTATAGCGAGCGAAGGAATTGGTGTAATAATGCATGACTAATAATGATGAAAAGTAATGAGTTGAATGGAGAAGGAATAAATATTAAATGAGAACAAGAAATGGAGATGAGATAAATAAATATTATCGATCGGATCGAAATACCGGTAAAATTAATTCGACGACAGACATTGAGAGCGAGAGAGGAAAAAAATGAAAATGAAAATAAAAATAATTGAAATTGAAATTGAAATGAAACAATGCAAATGCAAATGAAACTGAAAATAATGTGAGATAAAAGTCACGTTGTCTTACGTGTACATAGTATGTATATGTATATATATATATATATGAACCATCCACTGACTGTACAATACCACCCAAATATATTTATATTTCATGTTAAAACAGCTTAAGCTTTTATTCTTATTTGTTGTATATCATTATATTTGTTGAAAAAGAATATAATGCATATATATACACGATTACCCGAAAATATAATTATCAACTGCGGTTCTGATTTTTCGTATTTTCCCGATTTCTTATAAAAGCAATTTTATGCACGTTTTTGTATAATTATAAATTACATAAAAATTCAACCGTTTAACGCCGACGTAATTAATTTTTGCTGATTCATTCGTTACATTCGTTTGTTTTTACTTTTTATTATATACACACCGAATTTTTAACATCGTATACCTAAATATGATTAATTATATATAGTTTCAAATTTTCTATACACCTGTAAAGCCGAAATGGAGAATGAAATTTTTGGAGAAAAAGTAAAAATTTTTTGAACGAATCAATCGAAAATACGAAAATTCGAGCCGGAGTCGTACACAAAAAACCAACCACCACCACCACTACCACAATCATTATTCACCCTATATCCACACCACGATCACATGACCCTATAATTCTTCAAAATTGGGGAATCGATATGAATAATAAAAGAAGATTATATATACCCATTAATGATATATTATAGTTTTAGAAATGGGATGGGAGGGGGAGAGAGAAAAAACAAAAAAAAACAGAAAAAAAAAATCAAAAGAAAAAGAAATATTCGAAGATACTCCGGTGAATGGAAAGACAGAAAAAAAGAGAACGCGGACTTACACTCGCATGGACGGTAGGTAATCATTATTGGTTTCTTTATTATTTTCAATCTCTCATTAAAAGACCCATAGCTATAATACTATATGGGAGGCAATTCGTTGATTTCATTGTTTTACCTATGTACATATAGGTGCAGTCCTATTATTATATATGTTATAAAATTACATTATCACTTTTTTTTTTTTTTTCATACGCGTCAAGTGCAGTTCACGTATTTCTATAATATACGAGAATTTAATTCAATGATCGCGCACGTTGCAATTGTACAAAAACAAAACAAAAAAAAAAAAAACAGAATGAAAATAGAAAAAAAAATAATAAATCAAACAACGGTGCGTAGGTACCATCGTGGATGGTTTATGTTTATTATTATATCATATAAATATAAGTATATATTATTATTCTCTGATCGAATATATATATCGATGATTAATACAATTTCTATATTATAATATTTAATTTTTTCGCGGATATCGCAACCTGCACGTATATACATATATGATATGTATATTTAAAACGAAGTACGCAGCAGTTGTATATACATATATACGTAGGAATAAAAGTATATTGGTACAGTATTATTCCAGTTTCTATATAGATATCTATACCTATAGCCGTATCGATAATCATCCGATATAACAAAGTTAATAATATCTACAGTTTCTAATATACAGGAGGATCGAATCGATCGATGCAACGAATTATCGAATGCGGTTGATTTACGGACTCTATATTATACCGTTTTGTAATATATAACGTACCCATAACTATCTCGGTTAATATTATACATATTATTATTTATTTCCCACCTCGCCATTTTCGAAGGGTTCTTAATTCTACCTCGGCGCGTTCGGTCTTACAGGATCTCGACGATCGGGACAAAAAAAAAAGATTAAGAAAAAAAAAAAAACATTTTAGGAAACGGGAAAATGAGAAATAAAAAAAATAATCACATGAATACCTATAACGTACGGATATTAATATACGTGTTTTTCAACGCCGGGTGTTTAATTTATGGTTTATACCTGAGCAATTAAACCTTAAACGCGCTACACGTTTCTGCTACTGCAACAACACACATATGCATGTATATTACAACCTTACCTATATGTATATAACTTGCATATTTGAAACACGTGCGTATGTATATCTATACATGTTGAAATTTATATATACACACGTATATAGGTATATATACTTACGAGTTGACGGGGGGACGCGTAGAGCATGGTGTTGGATAATTAAAATTCATTTTGTTTCAATTATAAATATGGCACGGTGTGCGTTCGGTAGTCGAACGAACGAACGAGCGAACGAACGAACGAACGAAGAAACGAATCTATTAAAATAATATATATATGTATTTTATATCGTCGGAGAAAAGAGACTTGAGGAGCGGGGGGGGGGGGGGGGGAGGAATTACAGCAGCACAGCGGTTATACCTATACCCATGGAGGAAGGAAGTCTGCAGCAGCAGCAGCAGCGGCGGCGGCTTATGGCGCGCCTTTTATTATGCCACACCTCGTTCTAGTAAATTAACAATTTGTAACCGAGAGAAATAGGAGTAGTAGAAGTGCGCGAGGAGGTGGGAGGAGGGGGGGGGGGGGAGGGAGGCTGAAACGCCGGTCGGCACGGTGGATCGAATCGATATACGGAGGTGAATAACGCCGGCGGTACGCGCGAACCTCTCGCCTTGGTCTCTCCGTCGTCGTTGCCCTTGTTACACGCGGGTCTATATGTATAACTATAGCTATACGCGTTCAAAGTGCGTAATCATTGCGTTTTCATTCCGCCTCTCAACCACCACCCTCGCTCCCTTATACCTAACTCCGACGCACTACGCAAAGCGACGCCAACAACCAACAACCAGCGCGTATAATAACGCGCGAAACTTTGACGGAATCAATTAATCATTCGTATAGACGCGTAAATTCGACGCGGTACGGAGGTGCCACACTCTATAGTCATATAGGTATAATACAACGTTCGCGTATAATTCGCGAAAATTATAATTGCGAGCTTAGAGGGACAATAACAATATCCAAATATATTACACCATACCTACGTTTCGCTCGAGGTTATGTTGTGTACCGCGTGCTGCACATAGTTTTCCTCTATACTGTATACGTAGGTATACATATATTTATAGATTGATATTTTAATTATTCAACAAGTTGCACGCGCGCGCCTTAAGTACATATGTATACGAATTTCGTGCGAGTTCAACGACGGCGTTCGTATTATAAACTTAAATATTTTAAGGACATTCGCGCGTAATCTGCACGTGCCGCTGATAAAAATATAAAAATATCTAAAGAAGCGATTTCAAAAACCGAAGAGGAAAGATATTGTATACGAGGAAAAGGAAACTGCAGATGAAGAGAAAGTGAGAGAGAGAGAGAGAGAGAGAGAGAAAATAGATCGTATACGAAATAACGAGTCCCGAGAAAAGGAGGATAAAAAACGGGCGTATTTAGGGAAAACCACCCGCTGCGCACCGCAGACGTCAATTATTGCTTCCCTATATACATACATATCTATGCTTGAAGTGTGCAGGAGGTGGCGCATATACTTTGCGCGTGTATTGGTGTACCACGTGGAATACAAGACACCGTTTCTCTTTTACTTGGTTACTTCCTGAAAGCCGCCCACCGGGAACCCCGTCCGTTCGTTCGATCGCCGTATTCCGCGAAGTCTGCACTATACACCATTCCAAGGTTCAATTACATGGGTGGGCTGGCCTATGCGCCGTACTATAACCTGGGGTGCATTTCTATTTTCCTTTTATTTTTTTTTCTTTCTACCGCTTTTATAACGCTCATCCAAAATAGGTGTATTATACGACTCTAGGTACCTGTGCAGGCTTGCAGTGAATAGCTAGAGTCGAGATCTGGAATTTATTTATAGATATACGAGGAAAATGAAACCGAACGATCGTATATACTTGCGTTTCCTTCATTTGCTTACTCGATCGTTGTTTTTTCTTTTGTTTTTCCCTCCCTCTTCTATTTTTCTTCTTTTTCTTTTTTTTCGTTTTCGCCTCACATTCGCGTATCTACTATGTCAAAATTGAAACTGAGGGAAATTTGATCCCCTATACGGAAAGCTCCTTCGGAGTATACAGCAGAGGCGTAAGAGCTGAGGGCGAAGTAGTCGTCCCCCACGTTGCTGCACCTGCAACGACTCGAGAGGAAATGTTCGAAATTCCCTGGGATAAGGGAATCGGGGAATACGGGAGATACACCCTTGATGCAAACACGTAGGGGATATGAAACGGGGCTATAGGTTAATATACGTTATACGACGATATCTTTCGCCCCGACGACGTTTTACGACTCACAGATCGCCCCTTCTGCCTTCTCTTTCTTTTTTATTTCGCGGTCCTCTCGTTGCATGAAAACTTTTTTCAAGAGTATACCATATAAGGTATGAAAAACAGAGACGTAAGTATGTTTTAAAAGATATACGAGGTACGTAGAGAAAAGTGAAATACTTCGCTCGAGTTGATATTTGCCATCGCTGCAGGTACACAACGGTTATACACCAATACATACGTGTTCGAAGGATAGAGAAACAGGCCGGAATCGAATCGAATACGTAGATTACAAAAGTTTTTTGGTCAGAAATATTCAAATAAGATTTTCCTCAAACCCCACCGAGGAACTGGAACTCCCGTTCGACTCAACTTCTCACACTATATACACGCGTTTATCCGTGCCCTCCACGTGTAGGTTGGTATGTCCATGTGTGGGTGTAGGACAAACGTCGTCGTTCCTCTTTCCTCTTTATATTTGTTCGCCTCAGAACCGCGGCGAAGAGGAAAGGAGAGGAGAGAAGAAGAGGGACTAGAAGAGGAGGAGGAGGAGGGCGAAGGGAGATGCGAGCGTCTTATTTAAACAGGGACTCCTTCACACTTGGCACTGTCTGTCCTGTCCGACCGTCTTTCCCTCTGTCTTTCGTCGTCTCGTACGCGTCTCATATGTACCGTCCGTACAGTCTATCCCCGTTCGAACGAATGTTTGCGTAGTCTGCCTGAATATTTTTCATTATGCGTACATATAACATACATATAATTCGTGCCGTATAGCTTCGGAGGTCTTTTTTCCTCATCCTCGTTCTCATTCTCATTCTTCATATCTTTTATTATTATTATCATTATTATTATCAGTTTCTTATTTTCGTTTTTCTTTTCCTCTTTCCTTATTCACATGCTAACCCGCGGTGCGTTACTCTTTCGAGACGCTATGCGATAGTTTCACGCGGATCTTATCTCGTCATGGTCTCACGCGTTCCCCGCATCGGCAACCCGGAGCAAAAACAAAAAACAAAAAAACAAAAAAAAAAAACGACGAAATAAAGAAAATGACGAAAAGAAAAGAAAAAAGAAACCTACAAGTTGTATATTATTCCGACGTCGATATAATAAGTGTATAGTATCGCGGATATATAAAGTAAAAGATCGTATGCACGCACCCTTGCACTGTATTGTACTTTACTGACAAAGTTGAGTTTCCATTCGAGCGAGAAAAGATATATTTTTTTTTTTTTTTTTTTTAATGATAGTCGATGACGTTTCAAATTATTATTATTATTACGAGGTATAATTCACGATCGGTATAATACAAAGAGGCGTTTCACGAAACTTTAAAGATTATATAGCGAAGAGACTCGTTTCAGCTGCTGCGCACAGTAATGTAGATATGTATGCGCTTTCACTAATAAAATGAAAAAAGAGAAGAAAAAGAAAAAACAAAAAGAAAATAAATAAAAAAAACTGGTGGCGTGAATAATTCCGTAACTCTCATCTTGTCATCGGTGATGCAGCATTGGACATGTAGGTACGACACCACGTGTCTATCTCGATATGGGTGAAACTCGGAATCTACTCGCATCATCTTTGCTAATTCCTGGAACAATGAAACTCGCGAACCGCAATTTTTAACGCGACATACCCTGTGGTTGGAACACCTCGCGGACGAATAGGTACTGTGCACGGGTGTATATCGAGCGTATGTACATCGTTCGCACGGATTAAACACGAATAGCAGCAATAGCAGCAGCGGCAATGTCCGTCGTAACTTGCCATGCAGGTCGACACGACGGCGAGCACGTTGCCGCGTGTTAATGCAAGGATGCATGCAGGGTATGGGTATATATTCTACGTATCGTGTAACGTACACCCATATCGTATACGTACCTACACGGTATAGTTGGAAGACCTTGCGATGCGATGGGAATTTCGTCGGTTATTCGCCAAAGGTTTTATCGAACATACCATATTTGCATGGTATACTTGTACACCCGATTGGGTTAATTCTGAGACGTTATTCGCGGCCAAGCGCGCGTTTGGACAACTTTTTCCGTTTAGCTGGGTCGGCTACGAAAAGTTGTCCAAATGCAAGCTTGGCCGCGAAACGATTCAGAATCAACCTCACCGGGTGTACATATGACTTTTTCAAAGAAAGAATGAAAAAAATGAAGGGCGGAAAAAAAACACACCGTATACCTTTTACCAATTTCCGTCGTACGTCCCGATGGTTTTCGAATAAAAGCTGTGGTACGCGGTGTGCGTACGTGTTCGTAAAATAGCGTATAATACACATACCTAGGCAAATGTAACCCAATAGGAATAATGACGCGCGGGCGGAGCAGCACTCGAAACGTAGTTGGGTATTACGGCACAAACAGGCATCATTTTAACAGCGATAAACAACACAGTCGCACGTGCGATAAGGCCTCTGTAGATACCGATGGGTGTTGGTGAATAACCGCGTGTATACGGTTAAAAATAACGTAGGTGACTACCGAAGGTATATCGGTGAAAAGTATCGGTGTGGCGCAGTCCGCGTAACGCCCCATTCCGTCGATCGATTCGATTCGATTCGATTCCAATCCAATTCCGTATAACGCAGGTATTATATCTGTACGAGGAGCTGCGAAATACCCCTGTGACGATAATTATAATAAATGCGAGGTATAAACGACACGATTCGGAATCTACAGCAGGAAATCGTGGACAGGAAATTTTACAATATATACGATGCGGAATGAGTAGAATTTAAAAAAACTATACATATATAATGTATTACACATATATATATATATTGTTTATCCTGCAGTCGGCAGCTCGTATAATCGATGGTCTTTAAAAAGCTGTTGTTTTCCTTGTGTGAACATATTTATCTTTGCCATCGACCACATTTTATACGATGGTTCGCTCGCCATTTCGATATCCAAGTAATATATAGTCTGGTATTACGTGATATTATACGTTATATATATTCTTGAAATTCTGGATTTTTCTATTCTCCCGCGTGACGATTTTTCAGCGAAAAATTTCTATATATTCCACGGACGAAACTATGCGCACAGCGGATGCAGATCTTTGCCAAAAATATTTATCCACATTTTTTTCCTCCATCGTCGTTATATACGTACGTACGTCTAAAACAACCGGTTCGCACACGTTTGTATGTAACGTCCATTATTGTACCGTGTGTAATGTACACGTATATATATGGGCAGACGCATCACTCGAGGATGGCCCGTAGTCACGGTTTTATCTGAATCTTTTTTTTTTTTTTTTCTCTCCATTTCACGCATAGTCACGCAAACTCGCAATTTTCCCGCACCTATAATAAGCTTCTCGTTCGTTATCAGAAGTGCAGCGGCACGTACCCGACGAATATGAGAGGACAAAAAAAAAAAAGAAAAAAAAAAAAAACGGATGAGGAAACAAGGTAAAAAAAATTGTTGATGCAATTGCAGAGAGATACCATAAGGAATATAGAAAATCGGAGAATCGAAGCACAATCTTGCGGTTTTCCTCTTGTGCAGATGCACGATACGTTCTTGCACATATATTTCAGGATTCGTCACCACAAATGCGGTTATTTTTCCTCGGCCGCACGTAACGTATACGTCCGTAACAACGGCTGGAGGAGACACGATGTTATACCCAACGCCGCTAGGAATACCCCCGAAATGAAGAAGAGCCGCGGTTACGATTCTTCGAATTCTTACGTACATAAGTAAAGGTACACCCGGTTAGGTTGATTCTGAATCGTTTCGCGGCCAAGCGCACGTTTGGACAACTTTTTCGTGTAGCTGGGTCGGCTGAGAAAAGTTGTCCAAACGTATACGCTTGGCTGCGAAACGATTCAGAATCAACCTAAACGGGTGTACGTGACCATTGAAATTGCCACTGCAAGCGCACGATCGCACGGTTATAAAAATGACGTCCTCGCGTCATCGCTCCAGTATTGCAACTCGGCGTAAGGAGAGAAGAACAAAAAGAAAGCAGGAAAAAAATAGATAGAAAAAGAACGAAAAAAAAGCGAGAGAACGAATCAAGTTTCGAACCTTAACCGTAACCGTATAACCCGGGCACGTTACTCTCTATGCACAACGTAGCGGTTGCCCACCCATATACTCGCCTCTCTCTCTCATTACATCAAAGTGCGTATAGAGGAGACGCACGTTGGCCGTTCACCGTAGAAGGTGGCGGCGTAGAGAGAGGATGGGGAGAGGGGGGGGGGGGGGGGGGGGGGGGGGGGGGATTTTGTCGTGGTTGTACGTCGGATCGTATGGGAGTAAGTTCTGGTCGGGCGTCGCGTCGGTGTGAGTGAGATTCGATTGTGTGTAGCTAATTCATTCAGACACGGGAAGTGACCTTTATTTTCCTCCTTCATCTTCCCCTCCCCCGGCTAAGGTCACTCCCTCTCGCTTCCACCGGCGCTTGCGTGATTTTCTCTCGCCCCCTTTCCATCTCGCTCTCTTTCACTACTCGCGCACGTTCCTTCACTCCGCGGCGGCATCGATACGCGGTATACGGTGTATGCCTTATACATCTATAGGTCGTACGTAGGTGAAACGTAGGTATAGGAGCACGAAGACGTAGATGAGGACGACACGCCGCCTGACGCCGCCATCCAGCCAGATTGGTATCTGCGCCTGTATATGCGCGACGACCCCGTAGCCGACCGACAACTTTGCATAGAAATTCACTCCGGGTTTGGAACGTCCTATATGGGCATTTTGGTTTTATAGCGGATGTCGAATTCCTAATGGGTATATACCCGTAACGCCGTCGGATCATATAATTATCTACGCCGCCCCCGGGTCAATTTCCTCATACTCGATAATTTTATGACCCCTGAAGAAGTTGGAGTCTCACCTCGCGGTTCTTCAAACTTTTTTGAACACTCGCTGAATATGCTTAAGATATCTACTCGAAGTTGCACCGATCATCGCGCGTCTATTCGAAACCTTAAGGCTTATTACGGCGAAGGTAATGCAGGTATATAGAGATACCCACGAGGTTGCTCACAATCGAGTCCGTACGATCTACGCAGTTTATTCCTACGCCGGATGACACCACAGCCCTAAGGGGGTTGGTCGAGAGATATAATAATTCTCTTTCTTCGAAGATCTCGCCTTTTAGTAGACATCCTTGTAGGATTCTCTTCGCCATCGCCGTTGCGGATGCCATACTTCTTCGAGCCAAGGCTTGGCCTCTTCTTCTCTCTTATTCTCTCTTCTCTTTGCACGTACACCCACATACACGTATTGTATATCCGCAGCACATGGCGCACAGACACGTCATGCCTTCACCACCGACCACCACACAAATATCAAACGACCAACAATGCTCGTGTCAGCCTTAACCTTTGCGCTGAACCTTTATTATAGTCCGTATATATACGTGCATACCTACTCTCTGCGGGCACCATTGCGCGGGGGTTACGTCACCGAAACTAGGTATATGCGGTACATAACATTTTACACTGCATGATATATATTTGTGAGACATTTACAATAGTCGGGGTCTTTTATCGCACGAGTTATCCAAATTTTGAACGAGGTCGACGAGGAGCGGCCGAGAGAGATAAGCCTGGAGATGTGGTGTGCAGCCATCCGATGCTGCAGTTCGCATTTTTCTCCTTCGTCATCCGAGGTCTCGAGACGACTCACTCCTCACTCGTCGTATGGCATATCGTGAATTGAATTTCTGTAATATTCGTACCCGAAGAAGTTGAAGATTATAATTTTCGTTCGTCACAAACGAGTCTGCGGGTAGCTGCTGGCTGCAGCACCGCGGTTCGTACTAATTGCGACGATATTTATACATGTTTTAATGATACATACGAGGCGTTCCGCGTATGAGGATTGCCGTAGCGTAAAAGATGAGAAGAAATTAACGTCGTAGGTACGTACGTAGCACGTATAAAAATGTACTACGGTCGGTAGAGAAAAGCGTAAAATAATTATTGTCCTTTCGCGTGTAATCTTGTAAAGTTCGCTCGAGTCCCTCGGCGACGTATATATACCTTTTATACCTGTACACAGATATATTAGGTATACCAACGCGACAGAAAATGCGACACGGAACCCTCGCGCCGCGGTCATTACCGTTTGCTTTTGTTTTATTTTATTTTCAATTATATTCTTTTTTCGTCTTATTATATATGTACGTATACAAGTTTCATCTAAATTAGTGAGCACTTCCTCGAAATAAGTATCAAACTGTGGCGCAATTATGCAATCAAACAACGTAGTATAAGTCTCGTGTATTATATACCTCACTCATAATGAAATATTCCACGTATATATCTATATTTACACCGAATGATAATATTTCGCAAAAAGGTATAACGTAAACTATATACGCGTATAGAATCGCTCATCGAGCCCGCGCGTCGCCTAGGGGTAAGTTTTCTCGGTTTGGCGTCGCGGCCGAGTACAATGATAATACCGAGGATGGAGTGCCCTTTGAAATAATATTAAGTAAAAAACAATATATTCGAGCATTGTCATGGCGAGTTATAAGAGGGAGGAGGTAGGAGGGGCGGCGGCGGCGGCGGAGGAATACGGACTTCGAGTTCGGTACGCCGTGGTGCTGCAGGTACTCCGTTGAATAATAAACCATCGCCAGGGAACCGAAGTGAAGTCTTGGCGGGTCCGCGAGCGAGCGGGGCATAGAATATAAATTCTATAGACGTTCGGGTCCCCTGTGAATAACCCACCCTACTGTGCACTCCTCCGCACATACACCTATACTCTGCACGATCTCAAATGAACGAAGAAAGGGAGGGAGAGCAATTCTCGTTGCACATTTTGCACCCTATATATACCCTCTTACCCATCACCCCTCATACCTATACTTATATGCTCGATTCAAAACGCCAAACCATATCCAAGATTTTTTGCTCTACTTGATGAAATATTAAAATATTTTCCTTCCTTACCGGACCTCCTCTTCCTCCTTCTCCTTCATTTTCTTCTTCTTCTTCTTCTTCTTTTCTATTCACACCCTCATCTTTTTTCTTCCCTTTGCTCGTTGCCTCTCACGGAATGATCTTTCCTAACGAGGCGCAGCGATCAGACATGCGGTCGAGCAGGTATCGGTTTTTAAAAGCTCGCCCGACGCTGTCTACCACCTAGGTTAATTAGAGCCTGGTCACCGAGCCCGGGCGGTCCTCGATTAATTATCACCCGAAATTATCTATGCTCGGAAATAAATAAAGAGCGTAACGACTCCGGTGGTATAAGTGTAGAGAGAATTAGGAGTTGGATACTTACAATTGAAAATAACGAAGGTCCACTCCCCGGACGGTAATATCGTCATCCCTCTTTTCATTTCTGAGCTTTTTATTTTTCCTTTAATTTCTCTCTTAAAAGGACCTGTAGTTACGCCGTTAACGAACGATCGCTAACGGAGAGAAGGAGCACCTTATACGACACGAAGTAAAACTAGGGAAAATATAAGGATAGAATTATGATCGCAGTGCGGGGGCCTGAAACACGATATTTTTACGGGCCAGACGTTGGGTCTCAAGTAAAATTCGACGTCGACTTTGGGGCCGTAATGCAACGGAGCGCAACAGTCCCAACGTCGTAATGGCAGTTCTTTTCTTTCCTTCTCGATCTTCTCCTTCTCCCAAAGATGCACACACATGTTCTCGACGCAATCTGTAATCTAAGATTGAACGATGGAAAAATCGGCTTAGGGAACAAATCCGACCGGTCCAGGGGCAGTCGACCGTGCGGTAGGAGACCCTCATCTCCTTCCCCCCCTTCCTCCTCCCGAGCAACCAGCGCATTCGGAGACGCGGACGAAATTTCGTGGATTAATGATCCGTTCCTTAAGTTATCCCTAGATCGAATCCCGGCGATTATTGAACCATGCCTACTCTGATCCCTGAGACACTATACGTTACGTCCGAGTTCTTCCTGATGGACGATCACGACGTACTAATAGGTAAAGTATATGAGGATTTGGATGAGGAGAAGCGTGAGACGTCGGTGTACGTATAACTTCGGCGATTATAACAATCTCGCGCGGAAGGAGATTCCAATTTCGAAGAGAACTTCCCAGGCAGCTTCTCAATTCCTCTTCGTCTCCTTCTTCTTCTCCTCCTTCTCCTCTTCTTGCTGTTGGTGAAGATACCTGTGTATATAGTGCGTGGTATACCTTATAAAGCTACGATGAAGCCGAGCCCGCGGAATGGTCGGGTGATATTTTCTTCTTATTTTCATTTTTTTTTTTTTTTTTTTTTATCGCCCATTACGCGAATAGACGATTCTGCCAAGAGGTACGGGGAAAGTGCGAGGTACTACCCTGGGATACGCCGATCGCAGCTACCGTCGTTTTTAAGAGGTAGATTTTCATCGACACTGCCCATATACCCCTCCAGGCGGCAGGCGGTGCAGAGAATCGTGAAAGGGGCGAACACTTCCAGACTTTGATTGCCAATAAAGACGATATACCGGGTGAGATGCTTCCGCGAGGATCAGCTAAAAATAAAGAGAGAAAAAAAAATGGAATGAAATACATCCTGAAAGTGAAGGAGCCCGGCTGTTTTTTCGCTCCTTCGGACACCACCGCTGCCTTGGCAACGAGGTATTAAAACCGTATTGTAGCAGCAGCGAAAGCAAAAGAAGAAAAAATCGCACAATAGCGAGCATTCGAGTACGAATGTACAGTGGGACCAGTTAAACCGGATGAAATCTGTTTGGACTTCCTGGGATACGAAGAGAGTAAAATGCGACGCATGCAGACGTTGCTGCATATCCACTCGAGCTCTTTTATCGCGATGTAACATCGCAATTGGGATCCCCCAGCGTACATGGCATCGTGGAAATTCTCGATTCAAGTTTTGTATTACGCATGATCGAAAGGGGCGATCGGTAGGTTTCGTTATATTTCCTCGAATCGTTGGTCAGCCTGTCATTCCGTACGTAGAAAGAGCAAATTTCGGAAAAATCCCGAGTCTTTTTCTCCGCGAGATTATTTGGTACAGGTATACTTATTCAGACGTATGCAAATGTCAGACGATGAGATCGCTTCGTTCGGCGCAACAGCAACGGCAGACTAACGTCAGCAATCGCAGATATACACAGTCGTTGGGCATTCGATTCCGCCAAGATACGAAACCTACTTTCCAGTCGTTGCACTATCGACTCGGTATACTGCCGTTGCTGCTACCGCTCCTGCTGCTGCTGCTGCTGCTGCTGCTGGCTGTTTCCAGTTCAATCGATGTAATTTATTCGATATTCCTCGCTCAGAAAGGGAGTCCATGACTCCGATCGAGTATATATCTGAATTACTCGAGGTACCTTGCAATAGCAATAATTCGAGCGTATTCTTCATAACGTTTCGAAGTATTCAATATTCTATTGAAATGTCTCCGACGTCGTGGATATAAGCGTAAGAACTTATTATACCTCTGCAGGCTATTTATCGCTTAAACCACGTGGTCGCGAACGGATGATGCAAAGATATTTTTTTTCAACGTCACCTGCGCCTCTCGTCTCTTCAGCTATACGGGGGTAAAGGGTTGAACGAGTCGTCAAAGGTTTTGTTCATCGATCGGTTGTTGCATCCAGCGGCAACATCGGCATCGCCAACAGCGGTACATAAGCTCCTTCACATTTTGTTCCGCACACGGCGTAAAGCTCGGCCTGTCAAAGAGCTGCTTATTAAGGGCGAGTTTCTTCTTCCCTCCCCTCTGTTTATGCTTCGGGTTACAACGTGCGTATCCCTTTGACGTTATAACGCGTCTGCAGACCTGCACCGCAGAGATATATTGTTGTTATATATACTAGCAGAAATCCCCGACGTATACCTTATATGCGTGTACCTCGTTTAAATTACGGCGTAGTGAAAGCGTGAGTGGTAAGAGCTGAGAATACAAACGAACGAACGAATATGTTTGTTAAGAAGGAAGACGTGCGGGTCGTTGTAGGGTAGCTGGGTCATTGTATGTATTTGCAAAGGACACGGTCGTCGTGCGAATGCAGCCCGTATATACCCTGTAGCCTTGGTCGGGTTGTATAAAAGCAGGTATCGCAGGTACCACTCGGTGACCTCACGTGAAACGCCCCGTCCCTCGTTGTGCCTCCGACAATGGCGATGGCTATTCCAACAGCCATAAGGTTCTCCGATGTTTTCCTAGGTGTCCGCATTCGTATACGTCGTATACCTATAGCCGGGATATACATCTATCGAAGCAATTTCTACGCCACGGGTTCTCCCCGGCAAGCCCATGCCAGAGTTGAAAAAGGTAAAATAACGAGTCACGGTATTAGCCGTCGTTCCCTGTGCTCGGTTCCCGTCGTACCCCGATGTCTGCAGGGAGAGCTCGGGGGCGGCAAAAGACTGGAATTACAATTTGGGTCGTTTCGAAGCGGCGCGGCGCATTCTCCGTGAAGTATAGCCGTAGCTCCGTAGCTCCGGAGCTCCTCGCCTATCCGGGGGCCGAGGCTTCGAAGGGTACGGAATAATGGTCTGGCCGTCGTCCGTGACGTCGACGCAGCTGCGTGCAGCGATTGGTCGATTTATTACTCCGGGGATGGGGGGGAAATAGGGAGGAGGAGAGGCAGGGGGGGCAGGGGGGCAGGGGGAGAGGGAGGGAAACGGAGACGGGGAAAATATCGCAGAAATGATTAAATTTTCTAGACGTTAAATTATCGAGATGACAGAACCCGAGCCTCGGAATGAGTTTAGCTCGCGCTGAGGAGTTGGAAGACGCTTAATGGTTTCCTCCCTCCCTCCTGCCCTCCTGCTTTGGCCCCGTGGGAGCACCAGCAGAAACACATTAATGAAACTTGTGTAACTCGGAGGCTACGGTGTACGGGATACGTGAGTGTGCGCGTGTCCGTATACGTACGTAGTATACGTGTAATATACGACTGTCGCCAATTTCCAACGTCGTTCCCGCAGAGTTTAAACTCTGCACGGACCCGACGTTTCCAGATTAATACGATCGATGAACGGGTCGAGTTTATTCAACGATGAAAATCAGGGTGATAACGTTGCACATATAGGTCATGCCAATTGTACGTACGTAGCAAAGAAATATCCTCATTGTTATAATGTCACCGGGAGAGTTAGCTCTCCCTCTCTCTATCTCTCCGCGTCTATGCTCCGCTCTTCCTCCTCGAGCACGTACGCTGTGTGCAGCATGCGGCGTTCGAATTCGACTCTGCTCTGCAGCAGCGCGGCGCCACGTCGAAGCCCATCGAATCGTTCATTGTCGAGTACGGAGTCCTGAGTACGTGGTACTATAACTACGAGGTAAAATACTGCAGGGATACCCTTGCACATGGCACACAGTGGTATCTGTAAACCGTACACGTACCGCGGTATGATATTTGGTGATGGTAGTGGTGGTGGTCGTCGGATCGTTTGGTCGTTTGGTCGTTCGGAACGTCTTTCCATATGGTAGGACGTAGCGAGTGGCAAGGGCGTGTATGGGGCTGCGAGGAGAGTCTGAGAGGTTAGACCGAAGTAAGGAAGAAACGAAGGAACGAACGAACGCTCGAGCCAAGGCTCGGGGACGTCGTGGACGAAGCACTTACGGGTAATTGCCTTATCGGAGAAACAACACGCGTCGTTACCAGGATAATGACGGCGGCCATTAGGAACCAGAGCGGTATACATCTTTACGCACTCGCCTCCTCGCCTGCACCTCCTCGTACGTACCTCATCCCTTATTACGCTCCGTTGTACGCCGAACGAACCTTATACTCTGTACTCTGAATTTGGAATAATGAAAAAATAATAATGATAATAATAAAAGGGCAGAACGTGCAGCGCTCCGTAGGACAGTCGCGACGAAACGGTTCCCATTGGGATTCGATATCGCGAATCGAAGACAGGAAGCTCGTTATACCTTCTCCCTCTAATGAGTGATCAAGAGCGTTGTCCAAAAAATAGGTTCACATTCGGCATTAGTCGAGGGATCGAGCGAAGAGCGGCGACGATGATCGGAGGGCGAGTCGGCGGGTGATCGTAAAACGAGCCAAGAGCTGGTATGGCTGAATACGGGTGTAATAAACTCCAAGGTTTTCATAAAAGGCGGTTCCCAAAGACCCGCGAGGCGTTCTTCGAACGGTTTGGTCCGCAGAAGCTACGCGCAGCTCGCAGCCACGGACTCCTCAAACTCGGAGCTGCCGCTGCGGAGTGGAATTCGAACTATCCAGGGCATAAAATACCTGTCGAACCGTCGGGGGAATCTCGAGATACTTTTTTTTTATATTTATTTTCCATTTTTATTTTTCAAACTCCGTGTATACCGCTGCCGTGTACGTTCAAAGGGCGTTCTGCGCCACTTTTTGACGGAATAACGGTGACCCTCTCCTCCCTCCGGTTAGTTGTTATTTATTATTTGTTAGCTCCTCCTGTCCCGTCGATCGGTCTTTTCTCCCCTTCCCTTCCTTTCCATTCCATTCCCTTTCCTCTTTCCTCTTGACTCTTGTCCTCGGTCCGGCGATCCGTCATGCGCGAAACGCGATGAAAAGGTCCGGTCATCCATCCCGCGAGCCTTCCGGAAACGACGTCGACTCGTAGAGTATAGAGTACGGAGTATATAGGGTTGCAAAGAGTAGGTATTACCCGGTAAAAAAGGGAGAGACACCCTTTCCCTCGGTAAAGTTCGTTCGGTAGGGCGAAAAAGGATGGAGGGATTTCACGAGGGATATCAAATTAAAAGTGAAGGCAAAAGCGTAATTGGTACCAGGTTACGCATAAAGGATCTAAGCGTTTTTGTGCGTACCTATTACACCGTTCGTTCGAGGAGATCGTTTCGTCTTTTTAATAACCCTAACTCCCTAAATCTAATCTGGGTTATTATACGCCGATCCCTAATGCGATTGCAATTATTTCGGACTACTCGCCGTACCTGCATTTTATTTATCCAAGAGAAAATATTATCATCGTTATGGTCCGAATCGCCGTGCCTGTCCGCCTGCACGCTTGCCAGCACGAATAGATTTTCCGGTTAGGAGATTAATGTGTGCAACATGGAGATACAGACGGGGTGGAAAGGGGGGGTTTGGTTGGTTGGTTCGGTTCGGTTATCGTTTGTTAGTTAACTTTTGGCAAACTCCTTTGTGTGGAAATTGTATAGTATAGTTGAGTGGTATTGGTGTTCTTTGGTCCGGGACCCCAAGTTCTGCCTAACCCAACAAAAAGGAGAGCTGTATAGAGAGAAAAAGAGCTAGAGAGCACGAGCACGAAGCTGGATTTAACGTATAGTGCAAGTTCGGCAATAATTCTACACGTCGATGCAGCAAGAGCGGCGGTTCAGCCGTATCTATAGAACTCCCCTTCCCGTCTACGTGCACGCGTGTGAATATGTACCCACTTAGCTCGCGGGTCTCTCCGCACATGTATTCACGTACACATACACCTGGCAGTCACGTTACTTCGCCGCGCCTCTATACGTGCATTGTGAATCCGAAAAGGGATAAGGAAGTATTGGCATAGGGTCGAGGGGTAGGCGCGTCACGCATACAACGCGCACGAAATAGTATCGAAATATCTGGGCGCTCGTCGTTCGACAAAACGCCGAACGCTGTGTGACGAAGAGGAAGAACGGGGAGCGAGGGGCCTCCCTTCGAGGGGTGAGGGTTTCGGGGGAGAGGTACGATTTTATCGAAAACTTCGAGGAATGCAGCGATATTACGTTGCGAAGTGCTCGCTAGCACGCTATCAATATGATACCCAACTCCCGGTCTGTACGGTAGAACGAACGGTCCGGACCTTCTCCGCACACTCTCTCATCTCGCACTCCCCTCATCCCACGGGGATCTCTATGGTTTCGCAAACGCGGCCATAGATTCCAACTTTTCCCGTTATAACAGCGAAAATCGCAGCTCGCGTTTTCTACAGCTTTTATACGGACACTTGAAATATGCGCAGCCTATACCAGCTCGTTACCGATACTCGCATACTCGCAACCGCCAACCGATACACGAAATTCTACTTTAATCGGAGGTTCAAAGAATTTCTCAAATGTCAAACGCCCGCTCACGCAATCGCGGGTGAAAAAAGTAAAACGAGTGGGTATGAGAGCGACGAAACGCGAGCCCCGAAGATGATAAATTGAAAAGTAGGTGATACTCTCGATATCCCTTGAGATTTTTAATGATAAAAAAAAAGGATTAGAATCGAATCGTTATCTGCATGGCAGGATATACGGTTGCAGGGAAGCACCGACACCCTTCATCGCAGGCACCGAGTGGCACGGTTAGATAAAGTAAACCGGTCTCGTAGTGCCGGGGGAATGGAGCAGAGGAAGGCTCGAGCAGCCTGCGCCTGCATCACCCGCACCATTTCTACCCCCACCACCCCCGCAGACCTACACGCACTAGCACCGGATAGGGGATGCTAATCCGTAGGTACCTACGCCGCGTCCCTCGATTCCCCTCGTTTCCCAACAGCGCGGCGTTTCCATCGCGTAGGCATCATCATGGAAGGCATGGATGGCAGGCGTGGCCCCATGTGCAGGCGGCGCACATTATCAGCTCAGGCTTGGCTTGCCTGCTGCTGCTGGCTGTGTACATAAATCAGATTCAACCCGCGTGGAAATGTGCAGGGGTCTGCAGCAGAAGCAGAAGCAGCAGAAGCAGCAGCAGCGGCAGTACCACCAACTTTGCCAGAAACCTCCACAGCGTACAAAACACACACGACACACACACGCACACTACCCGCTTACATTGACACACGCATGTTTGTGCTATCTGGAACTCGTGGTTTAAACTTTACCTAGGTATAGTATGTGTGTAAAGTCTCGAGTCTAGACGGACGGCGGTCAATAATATACTCAAAGATGGCTACTCCATCTACGACAAGACACCGGAGTAAGTAGAATGGAAAAGGATAGATATAGTTGCTCTCGTTCAGAAAAAGATGTAGTAAGGTAAACAACATCCTGATCGAGTAATTGTTGAACTGCACCTGCAGCATCTCTCGCCTTTATTTCCGCACAAACTCTGTAACTTCTCAAACAGCTCGGTCGTCTTCTGGGTGTCAGCAAAATTTACTACACCTTCCGAGTCTTCCCTTCCTCAAATATACTCCCGGTACGCTCGGTGGGTGGGATAAAGATCTGGGTGTGGGTAGGGAGGTACCGACGCTGCAATCACTCGGAATTTAGAATCCAACGGCGTGCCTCTATTTGTCCCGGCAATTTGCACGCTCGGTAGTTTCCCTTTTCCCATATAGTTAGAATCTGTGTGATATATGTAGGAAGTGTACGTTAGTATGTATAGGTTGCGATATATCGTACGGGGATACGTGTGTATGTAGATTCGTAGTACGAGCAAACGTACAAGTTTCGCAGAACTTCCAGCTCGCCCGCGCACCCGCAGCACCCGATCGGTTCGCGTAATCCTCGCGTGTCGTGTTTTCGACATTAACCTTTCCACCCTCCTCGTCTCGTTAAGCAGGACTTCGTTAGCGGCTACCGAGCTGTATAGGTACGCGCGGTTATACCCCATACCTAACCATTACCCCTGCGCAGCGCAGCACCCGGGTTGACACGTTGCGAGAAAAATGCGGGCTAGCAGCTCTTTAAGCCGTATAACGGCAGACGAGACCATTTTTGGCGAGAGAATCGACCGGCGAATTTAAATCCCACAGCACGTTCGCACCATCCACGTTTATCATCGTATATATGCACGTGGTGGGGGTATCCGGACAGTCGCGAAACATGACCGTAAATTACCACCGGCTATACGTACGTTAATTAGTAAAAACTAATTATTAGCGGATTATAGGGTAAGTATTTGTGATATTGTATACCCTATATATAACCGCCGAACGAAACAGAACTCTCCATAGTTTCCATTTAAATAATTTACAACGACTAGTTTCTTTGACTATTTTCAAAAATTATATTCCTACCGCAGCGCTGCACGTGCGGTTAATAATTATTATGATATCAGCATCCGTAATTAATCAGTCAGCTCGGTTTCTCGGGAATTGCCGCGGCGACCGTCGCGTCTCACATTGCGTTCTCGTTAAATCATTCGAGTAAAATTTACAGTAGGTACGTCGGAAAATTTTCAACTTTACCTATTAGTTGGAATGTACGGCATTTGCTTTCGAACTTACTATTACCAATAAACCGTTACAAGTTCTAACTCGTTCGCTGGTTACCTTTGAAAATCGGGCTAGCAGTTTACACCGAGCTGCTGCTATTGATGTGGTTATACCGCTAAGCCCCGAAAATGCAAGAAGGGCACCGTCTATGTATCTCTATTATCAGGCCGACGTATATTTTCTCCGAAGAAAAATTCTGAGATCTCCCCGAAACCACAGGGGTATAGATAATTTCGGGCTAAGCCGATTAGGTATATTACAATATCGGATTAATTTTCCAACGAAACTTTGTAACTTTATACATGAAATCTGAAAAGTCTGCACGCGGTGCAGAAATCGAGCGTAGGGAAAAGCCCAAAGGTATTCGATAAAAGTTTCGAAGCTTAATTGCGAGTCACGAAGCGGGTTTATATCGCAAGTTTGAAAAAATCTGAGCCTTCGCAAATGATTAGCTCGGTTCGTACATGGTACGTTTTGTGGCACCGAACCAGCGCGGCGGCGTCGAATTCGCTTTTACTCGACCCTCTCGCTACAGCTCTTTCATCCCTCGCCCCATCAGATGCGCCCGTTCTCTGTCTCTTTCTCTCCCTGTTCCTTTATCAGAAATTTACCGCATCACTCATTACCCTAGACACAATTCATCCTCCCTTCGTTCCCCCCTGGTGGTTCGTGCTCCGGGAATTTCTATGCCCGGTGATTGTAGGGTTCACGCCCCCCATTGTACGTACCCACCGGCATCATCGGGCCCCTTTCGTGGTTTAGATGGGCCCCGACCGATAGGATAGGACCTCGGCGCCACTCACTCGTTACGAGCTCCCTTCTTTCCCCTTTCCCCTTACCCTGATGGCCGCGTCCTCCCGGAGGAACCCCGTTTCCTCCTTACCCACCCTCGATCTCCTCACACCTTAATTTATTTTTCGATTGAAAATTATTCCATCCTGCTCATGGTCTATGGTCAGACCGTCGAGGGTCTCTTCGTTTCCTCTCTTCCCTCACACACATAATTCTCACGCGTCATTTGTCAATCGAGCTTCGGGGTATTTAGGTTTTCTTTTTTACAATACCAAAGAAAACGGGAAAACAATTTTTTATACAATTTGTATAGGTGTGCGCGCATACGCGAGCATCGATTCCTACATTTCGCGTCACGAATAGCGAATTATATATAAAAGAAATTGCCAACGACAGCGTACGGGTTTTGAAAAGGTGAATTTTGTACGTCGTGTATATGTACACATATACATGTACGCCTATATGTATAGCTGTAGCAGTAGAAGCGAGCGTCTAACAATGCCGGCAATCCGTAGCAGCGTAGAGTAAACTTTTCGAATTTTCGAACGATTTGGTTCGGGTCTCCCTATTTATCAAGTTTTTCCCATTGTCCGCGTGCTTCTCGTGAGCCCGGGCTTCAACTTTTGAATCTTTCAATTCTCCCTTTCCCTACACTCGCTCAGTCAGGGTACGTATATACATACCTAGAAAGGAAAACGAGACGCGAATTGTTGACGAAAATGGGGTGGTACTCCGGACTGCCTGTAGAGAATTAGCGAGAACACCCCGAGCATATTTGAAATTTCCGCAAACGCAAAACCCATTCCCTACCGGCATTATGTCGCTATGAATTACCGACTTATTTTTCAAGGTAGCTAGCCTCCGCAGCTTTCGCGTTCAATAGCTGCGAAATCCCCCTTAAAACGAGGCGAGGCCAGGCAAAGCTAAAGGCTCCGAGCTCCGAGCTCATCCAAAGAAATTTGAGCCAAGGTCTCGCTGGTCGAAAGGTTCGACGATGTATGTAAGTATACCTACGTACACGTATACCCACACCGATTCCAAGGTAACTAACCGACCGACTCGTCTAAGCTCACACCCGTAAAGACTCGAAAACCACCTCGTTTCGTATCCTCGTCTTTGCTCTTTATTGAGGAAGATCTTTCGCGCAAACATCTCGGACGTCCATCCCACGTCGAAAATCGAAATATGGTTACGCGACGAGCTATTTCTTTTTTTTTTTCCCTCTTCTCCAATCTTCATATTCCTCGCATCATTCCGCATAATATAACCTGGACCTAGACCCGTGTAGTTAGAGACCCGTATCGCATCCTTACCACCGTGAAATCAAGTGTACTTGACACGGTCCGTTCGGAAGGCCCCCCGCCTGCCCTGAGGACGTCGAGGGCCCCGCTGGGTCCCCGACTCCCGAGGTATAAGTAATGGTGGTTCTGCTCTCCGCGCGTATACTCATAGTATACCAGAATACGAGGAGAGGGAAAAGGTTTGCTTGTCTGGCTGCCTGCGGTTCTTAAGCCCATGATTGACTATGCCCCTTCCCTCCACCCACCGTACCCTCGAACTCCCCACAGCTACTTCCAGAGAGCCTCGGCTTTTGTGCCTTCGCTACGATTCATACTACGTGCTCAGTCATTCTTTCCTCCTCCTTCTCCACTTCGTTCCTCATCTTCCTTCATTTTTCCTTCCTTCTCGCCCCCGGGACTCTTCGCTAATTACAACTAGTTCGTTTTTCAAAAATTCTCTTCGCCCTCCGTAGCTGGTTCACACGTTTCACGGACCCTGCGTAGGTATACGTGCTACACGCACACCACCGCCCGTATATATACGTATCCGAGCTACGTGGGTGGAAGATTAAAATTTATTACAGCGAGTCGTATAATGCCGCGTATTAGCGTGCGGAGGAATCGCTGTTATGGAAAATGAAAAACGAACGTTAAAGACCGATCGCATTTAATTCGAAAATTTCTTTTTTATATTCACAACCGCGTTTCGGATCGACAAACTTTTCGTTCGCTCAAAAATTCATCCGCGCGATAACGTATACGCGACGCGAACGTTCCTTCGGGGTTATTTTCTTCCCGCGATTATCCCGTTTATACGATATACAAGTGAAACGCAACATTCCTAACGACCCCGTGCAGCGTTGTACGTATAATTTCATTTTTCCTTCTACTCCTTAATTACGCGCACCAGAAACAGCTGCGCCCGTAAAATAGCCAGGAATGATGGAGGGAGGCATAAACTTGGTTAAAACTGTCGTAGCTTTTCGTCTTCTCGTAGAGTTTTCACGAGAGAAAAAACTATAGAGTTTCGAGGTTGCAGCGCGAAGTACAAGGAAAACACGGGGCGAAAAGGTTTTCAGAGTTAGTTTTGTAAATTGCATCGCACTTAAAAAGTTCCACGCTCTGCAACTATAACCGGCACCGGCGAGCCCGACGACGCGGCTAGAGGAAATACGATGGAAAGAGAGAAATAAAGAGAGGGATATCCACGTGAATAAGAAGGAGGCGAAATACAAGTATAATAAAAAGTATGCACAGTTACGGGAACGCCACGCCCAGGTCGTAAGTCACGGGAAAACTCCGCGAGACCTGCAATATCACCTCGTTTGGCATCCGAAGTGTAAAATAAAGAGGCAAAAAAAAAGAAAGAAACAAAAAGGAATAACACGAAAAGTAACGAGTGTCGAAGGACATTGCGATGAGCGACAGATACGAAAACTCAAGGGATTCGAACGAATTTTTTCTTGTTTTCTCGAATAAATTTCGTATCCGAATTTCGAATGTTTCGGAGTAGGTATAATCGAAAACATCGATACAATGACGGTATATAAGGTTGAGAATTGCTGCCACGGGAGCGAATTCGAATTCGGTAGTAAAAGAGAGAAAGAAAAAATTTAAAAAAAAAAAGAAAAAAACGAAATCAAGTAACAAATAAAGGATAATCATAAGAATATACTGGACAGAAAAAATAAAAGAATAAAAGTAATAGAAATACAAGAGAAGAGCGGTGGTCGTTGACAATATTAGTTTAGGTCGCTGCAGCGGAGCACGACTCTTAGAGTGGTCAAATAGGCGCGAGAGGCGAGCGACCCTCGGGACTTTTGGGTTCGTTCATCACGGCGCGTACGTACATAGCCGGAATATCTTATGGCTCCGCAGCACAGAGAAATCTCGGCAAACAATACCGCCTCTGATTCACTCCCTCCCCATGGCGAGCGACGGTGCAGCGTCGGTTTCCTGCAGATAGCAAAAACATAAAGCCCCTCCCCCGCCCCTCGAGCCCGACGCTGTGTACGTACAGCTCACGTACGACTGCAGAGGACGTCGCGACGCTAACCTGGATACATATAATGGATGATATATAACCGTGTGTATGATATAGCTATAGAATTTTGGATATAATTCTGATATTGTAGAGAAACACAGCGGAGCGGCGTTGAATAAACGACGACGTCGTCGCGACTACATGCGAACAAACGAGCTGGCAAAACTATAATACGCACGCGACGATGAGGAATGAAGTATTAGGAAGTACCGCACCGCATGTGGCGTCTGGAAAGTCTGTTAGTTTGTCCGCCTCCGTCTCCGCAGCTTCGATCGTTATTGCTGTGATTATTACGCTACGTGCAATACGATATAGAACGCGTATCCGCGTTAAGCCTGATCCTTATAAATGAAGTGCAGCATTTTCCTCGGTGCACAAATACCGACAAAAGCTGTACCGGCTGACGACGGCAACGGCAACGGCGACGGCGACGTCGGTGCGGTTATGGTTATGGAACACAGCTGTGTGCACTCGCACGCCTTCGTTGCAGGGGGGCGTCCGCGTCCGCGTCGGCTGCAGGTCTGATTGTAATCGTTCCCGCGGTAATTACGCCGGGCGTCACCGGCTGCCCGAAATGGCGCCGTTAAAAATTCCGCTCGCCGATGCAGCGTAGACTGGGGAAAAGAAGGAGAAGGACGGAGAGAGAGAGAAAGAGAGAGCGAGAAAACGGAAGGGAAATCGAGGGAACGGGGGGGGGGAGTGAGAGAGCTAGGAGAGAAAGTCCTCGTCGTCACGTGTAAAACAAGATGAAAATAATGGTTACTCAATGTCATATACCACTCTTTTTTTTGTCTTTCTCTCTCTCTCTTTCTCTCATTTTCCACTCACAGCTAAAAGTCTGATCGTGAACGCACGTTATACGTTTAATTAATTCTAAATTAGTCTCAGCATCCCAGATGGGTTTGTTTCGCGATTTAATTCCGCAAGAACGGTACGCGAGGAGGTCAACTTTCCCTGCCCCCCCCCCGCCCCTTCTTTCTACGGGTCTGCACAGAGTTCACGGTTAGGTTTAATTGAAATACATTTTTGAACCTTCGTAGAATTTTATATTCCAACAGTTTTCTTTGCGTCGGTCGTTTACGTTTGTCCGGCACTGAATAATTTCTCAAACCCCGCACGGTCGGACTCTCTCGTTGGTTTTTTATTATTTTTTTTTTTTGCTTCTTTTTTTTTCCCCGCGTCGATAAATCGATCAGAAGAATGTTTAATTTGATTCCCTCTTTGGCAAACTCGTATAAAACAACGTTCGACGGGGTGGCATATTATACGTACGCGGGTTAAACGTAAAAAGTATGGATAAAAATATTCTGGCATGATTCATTAGGCGCGGCTATGATAGATGTTACTTTAACTCTGTGATCGATGGATCGGAATTGTAACATTAATCACGATCGTTTTACCCGGTTTATTTAGGTTTCCACAACCTATAACATAACTATACTGTATACGTACCTATATATGCACGGTTAAAATCCGGCAGCTGATGCGGATTGATTTCGATTTATTATTTTAGAATATATAAATTAAATTGGTATAAAGATATAATAAGCGGATCAGGTAATGTACACGTGATCGTTACACGGCTGTATAAGGTGTTAATCAAAAACATGTTATTATGTCAAGTTGGATAAATCTTAGCGCGAGTGTTTCGCTGACGTCATTAGATTACTCGTGATTTCTCAAGCACCAACTGTCTATTCCAAGTTAACGTGCATGCGCGTATAGGTATACGCGTCCGCCGATCGATAATTCTTGAAAAATCTCTTTTCGCCGCGCGGTTCTCCGTCGAATGTCGAATTGAGCGACAGTGACAGCTGCTGTACGAAATATCAGAAGTATTTTATTCCTTTTTCTCCTCTGCGATTGCAAAGTGTTATCGGAGCTCGCGGGATGGAGAAGGAAATGGGCGGGACGTGTAACCTGGCAGCGATCTATTTCGGCTGAAATTCGATACATCATTCCGAGCATCCTCATTCCATTGTACCATCAATCCTTCGCGAGACTGTTCATCTCGCGTAATTCGAGCTCCACATACTCGATCAACTACTTGGATTATTTGCGATACACCAAATCCTTCTACGCGGGAATGACGACTCATTCGGTACACGCATACGTCGAAACTGCAGAAATTCCTATCAGTTCGAACGAAATTCCGTTCGCGAGAAACGTTACCGCGATCAAAACGACCCAGGCTACCAACTGAAAACTATTATACGGTTTCAATCATACGATGATTCGATTATTTTATCTTAATTTTTTTTCTAATTTTCTTCGAGCAAAATTATATCGGTTCGGGTGTATAAATTGGTTTCATAGCAATTGTCCGGGGAAGGTAATCAAAAGAATTAAACTAGCGAAATTTGTAATGAAATTTTCATCCGAGAATCGTAGTTACAAGTTGAGTTTTATTCAGGGATTACCGAGTAGGTATCCGCAAGCCGATTTGGCTCAGAACGTTAGAAGCAAAAATGTAATTTCGCGAATATCCAATTCCCCGTATTTGCACGTTCCTACTTATCGCGCGGCGTGGGATGAACCATGTAGAGAATAGGAGGAGAGTCGGGCTGCCTGAGGGTGCAGGGGAAAGGGGCAAAGGGGCGAAGAGGGGGGCGAGAGCCCCCGAGGCAAGGGTGGGAGGAAGGACGGCTCTAGAGCAATTTCAAGTCTGAAGTTCCCTGCAGCAGCAGTCCGCCATAAGGCCTCGTAATCTCCTATTACACTTCATGGTTTCTTTCAGAGAAAATCCATTTAGCACGCGGTTCGTACACCACCAGTGTCCCCTTTCATGTTGCTGCTGCTGCTGCTGCTGCTGCTGCTGCCTTCGACGGTCGTCGCAGAGATTTCATCCACGTTCATGTTCATGTTCACGTTCACGTCAACATCCACACGCACACGCACCCCACGTCATGCGATGCCGTGCCATGCCATGCCCATATATTTGTCCACATGGGCATACGTAATAGGGGTGCATATCGCGAGGTAAGGAATTCTGCGCTCAAACGCAGACGGTTGCGAGTCATGTGCGCACCGCAAGTGGGGTTCTAATATCGTCCTTTGTCTGAAATAGGTCTGCGAACGCATAGGGCATTACAGAAACTCCACCCCTCGACCCTATTTCCAACAACATCAGAGATCCCGAGGACCGCGATCGCCAAAAAACAAAAAACAAAAAATATCATCCTTTAGTTACCGATAGAATTGTCTGTCGCTCACGTATCCGCGACCTGGTTGTATCTGAAATAAAAATGAGGGATATGCTGAAGAAACGAAGTTATCTGAATACTTGAAAGGTCAAATAAAGAATGGAATTGCAGAAACGCCTTCCAATGAGCAAGTAAAGCCACCGAGTCCACTTTCCGTGGGATTCTGTTCCCATGTATACAGGAGTACGAGATGACGGATGATGGGAGGAAAAGGCAAAGAGGGATAGAAGAGGTGGAAAGAAAAATTAGTTGGCGTGAGAGATGGCGCAAAGGCACCGCGCGATAAAAGGGAAAACTCGACTCGTGAGAGCTGCCGCTGTCGCATTCGTTACGCGATTCAGGTTCAGTTTCAATTCGAGTCTTACGTCGGTCTCAGTTTCAGTCTCAGTCTCAGTCTCACAATCAGTTTAAGTTTCAGTTTCAGTTTCAGTTTCAGCCTCCCTCGCCTTTGTACGAACTATGTATAATAAGGTATTCGAGGTGTAAGGTAGGGCTTCCTTCATACTCGTGCCGCAAAGAGACTGACAATGAACGAGTCTCTCCCTATTCCTCCCACTTCCGTCTGCGGTGCGAGCTGTGAAATACCAATATTATACGTGTGGATCCGGCACTTGTCGGATTCAAAGATGATAATCAAGGAGATAAATCGAGAATCCGGGATTCGGCTGGTATCAATGATCATCGATCCATCGCGTTACGAATGGAACCGCGAGAGCGTCCTCGTGTTTTCAGATTCCCTTGACACGCCGAATTTGGAGTTTGAGCGGTTGGTCGGAAACTTGAGTTGTAACTCACGAGTCGGTGTCAGAGTCACTGGTCTTGGTCGTGGTACCTCGAATGACTCACAGGCGTTCCGCATGGTTGTCATAGGTCACTACGCAGAGCGTAGAGTTTACGACAGCGAGCTAAACACGCTTAGAAAATGTTTTGCGCTTTCGGAGAACGACGACGACGACGACGAAGTGGGTATATACGGAAGGGGGCGGAGGAAAGAGAATGACTAATGTGCGGAATAATCCGCATCGCAACTATATAATGCGAATCGCGTTAGAGCCACTCCTAGATTTCGAATTTATAATCACGAAACTTGACTCCGGTATAAAAAGAATAATGACGATAATAATAATAATAATAATCAGACGTTAATTGGTAGTTATTTTTCACCCACGTGTGAATCGGCTCGCACGGAATAATTACTGACGTATTACGGTAGCTGATTTTTAAATAAAAATTCTCGAGCTTTTCATTCTCCAGGTCATCCTCGCTCGCCGGGCTTTAATATGCCCGGTCGCTGTGCCGCCGCTTGGTATCTAACAGCGTAACTCGTAGATTCGTGAAATCAGCTCATTTTATCTGCACGACGTACTTAACCGTCGTAGCCTCCAACCTTCCACCCAGCACGCAACCGGCTCTTATTTCGTAAGAGCCTCCGAAGCCGGCGACTAACCTCGTCGTCGTTCTTGTCGTCGTTCTTCCGTCTACGTTGTGCAGCTCGAGGGATTAAACCGGGAGACGCTAAGAGGAGAAACGGGAGGAAAAAACGTAGAGGAGAAACGAGAGACAAAAAAAAAAAAGAGAGAAGCGCCACGTTATGCCCTTCCTTTCCACCTACTCATCCCCCATCTGCTGGCAGTTCCAGCCCCGTACGTCGCAATTTCAACTTGTAGTCTCGTAATTTTTGCCGCTTCGTAATCGAAGGGATTTTCCGTTCCGAGTCGACGGAGGTCAGGTTAGCGGAGAGGGGAATGGGAGGGGGAAGGGGAAGGGGCGAGTTTTTGTTGGCAATGTTTCAAGGGTGACTCGCTGAGTCGATGCGTGACGAATGGTGGCGGATATGTCGTGGCGATTTTCTCTACGCGCGGTTGACGTTGCATAGCCGAGAGGACGTCAGCTTTTCGACTCGCGTGGTCTAATAATAGTCGAATAGATAGGCGAACGCTTCGAAGCAAACAACCGTGTGAGATTGTTCGAAATTCGTGCGTTCGTGCATCGGGGTTCGTCGTGGTATGTCGCGTACCTGATATTCCACCGATACAAACGACACGATCGGGTTGGCGCAACGTAACGCAACGCAAACCTATCCGACGATCATGCATAGGCAATTTCGGAGAGGAAGTCAGGCAGCTACGGGTCGACCCGCGGCTTATCGCGATATGGAAATACACATCGCGTATATTTCGTTTGTTATCCGCAGGCTCTGAGCGGAGTCACTCGGTTTGTTCGTTCGTTCGACGAGTCGAGTCGAGTCGTTGTTTGATTTTTTTTTGTT
The DNA here is from genome assembly GCA_963932425.1 of Athalia cordata. Lineage (NCBI taxonomy): Eukaryota > Metazoa > Arthropoda > Insecta > Hymenoptera > Athaliidae > Athalia > Athalia cordata. Next base: position 26,339,847 of record OZ010626.1, on the reverse strand, counting down.
TTTATTCTCTCACGCACGGCGTTGATCGTATAAACGATAAATGGATCCGCAATGACGCGAATTTCGCTCAACTTACGCGCACATCAGATTTTGCGTGCTTAGTATCCGCTTCGTTCGTTATTATTATTGTTATCTCGCGGATTATTTTTTTCTCAATGTTTTCGTTATTCTGTCGCCTTTTTATCAGGAAATAAATGAATGAATATCAAAGTCATGGCGACTATGACCCACTACGATAAACTACACCGCGAGGCGTCTGTAGAGGTTTTGTTTTTGTTTTTTTTTTTTTTTCAAATTTTCTTGTTAACCCAAAAACTATCGAGAGCTGTACGAGCCGAGATCCGTTCGTTGAAGAAGGAAAGAAAGAAAATAAAGAAATAAAATAAAAATATAGATTAGCTCCGGGCTCCGGCGTCCGCGGATCAGCTCTCTAAAGATCGGTTCATCTCAAATCTCCGATCAGTCAAAGAACCGCTGGAGATGTAGCCGAGTCGTTCTATTTGTTAATCTCTTTCTCATTATTCTTTTCCTCCTTCAAGGGTACTGCTCTTGAAAGCAATCGGTCATTGAAATCTTCCGTTCTAAAGAGGGAGAGATCGGAATATACAGATGTTGAAACCGAATCATCCAAATCTGACCTCCGATATCCATATCCAATGGCTTTGCGGTTTTCGATCGCCGTTCAATCGCATCCATAATTCCATCCGTATGTACTAAAATTCTCATCGCGATTTGCAAATCCTGTAAAAAAAAAAGAAAAAAAAAAAAAGGACGAGGCGTAACACAGCCATTACCACGATACTCGATACCCCTGGGTATATGTGGCGTGCCGCAGAGTCGTGGATTCCGCATTAAACACATACGCGTGTACGTACAGGTATATACCTGGTTCAGGATTATTCCCGAGGATATTTCAGTTCGATAAAATTCCACAGGGTTGCCGGTTCGGTGAGAGGGGTGGTGATTCAATCGTGCGACGGATGACAGCCATCAATTTTACTTTTTCAATCACTAGATGCGCGTGTACATGTATAACACACACGGTTTCCTGCACCACTACGTTTCCTTCCTCTTTCCTCCTTCCTCGATCCCCGATCCTCTCTGATTCGTTGCTTTTCCACGTCCACGTCCGGATCCCCCGGGGTAAAAGCGGAGCTTGCCAGCCAGGCTATCCAGAGAACTCATCCAGCAAGTGCAAGCGAACAGAAGAATAAACGAACCAACGAGAGAACGAGCCTGCAGATGAGGGTCTGCGTCCACGGTCATTACGTTGGTTACCCTGGCCGCGCTACCATGCTATCCAAAAGAGGGGCGAAGGGGGGTTAGAGGGGGCAGTCAGACAGGCAGACACGCAGCCAACTATCATGCGGGTAAGAGGTAACTCTACGTTGCTGACAATGGACTTTCCTCGTAATGACTACACTCGACCGGGTCCCTTTCCCTCCTCCTCCTCCTCTTTCTCGTCTGTCCGTCGGATGTTCCGCCGCTCAGTCCGTGACCGGACGTGAGTTTAGGTCCTTTATTTTTATTTCTATTTTTTCATTTGTTTTGTTTTTTCTCTTTTTTTTTTCGTTTTTCTTCAAATGCGACCCAGAGGTGGAGGTAACGAACGCGAACCTCGGTGCGCGAGACGGAGAAAGAGATATAGAGTCTTACTTAGTTAGTTCACGATATGTTTGACACAACGACATCTGATTAGTTTTCAAACATAAAATAAACTCGAAGCGTGCGGTATTGTAATCGATGAACGGCATACCATCACGACCGCCGCTGCCGCTGCCGCGGGAACGGGAATCATTGGCATCCCTTTGGCACGGTTGGGTGGTTATCTTCAAAGGACTAACATCGTCGTGAATCTCAACGTCCATCCAACGTCGACCACTCGACGGATTAAATTCGGTCTAGAACCTCCGGCTCTTGTCTCGAGCGTTCTATTTCTCCGCTCGTGTTACGTGTTATATAGCTGGACGGAAAATCGTGAGACGACGTATAGCACGTATCACGCTAGAAAACGGAGAGAATTCCACCATCTTTGTTTCAATTTTGCTTTTACGATCTACACAGCTGTTAATTTTAATTATTGCCAAATGCCCGCGCAGATCCCGACCCTCTGAACTCCTCGACTCCAAAGCTTCGAATTGCTTCGGGCGAGTAACCTGCCAACCAGTCAGGAAGGCAGTTATAAAGTCACCAAAGTTTCGTGACGGTCTAAAATAACCAACCAGCGTACGCTCTTCGTGTTTAACTTGGGGGAAAAAAGTTCAATTGCAATTTAAACGTGTACAAGGATCATATTCATTTTCCCCGTTGTTCGTCGCAAGACGTTATAGTTCGGCATCCGTTTTATCTATCGATCGCGTCGCCTAGCGCACAGACAGATTTACCCAGAGAGTGAGGAGAGAGATAACCTGGTCCACGGGGGTGTGGTACCTGCACGACGAGCGAACCACAAATTAATGACATCCACTCCGTTCCCCGACATTTCCATCCCCCGGATATATTTATCCATGGAAATGGTATTCGTCTTGCAAGAACGAAAGAGAAAAAATAAACCATGGTCGTCGTCGTTAACGTGATCCATGGATTCTCTAACCCCTCAGCCGTTATGCCGCTACACTTTGCTCCGCGAAGCGATGTCCGTCTCATCTACTCCGCATCGAATTTAAAAACGTGAACGCGTCTTTTCCAAGTAATTTCTCTTTAGCTGACGCTGCAGAGTTTCGCGCCGCCTGGTACTCCGGATAACGAGTGCGTCGTCGTAAGTTTAGGGGGTTGACGGCGAAGAAGGAGCGGAGGGGAGGGAGGGAGGTGGCGGAGCATATAAAGGCTTCGCCTGTGCTATTTTCACAAATAAATTGAGGCTCGCCGGACGTGACGTATTATACCGAGGGTATATCCAACGACGTACGTACGTACGTCGGACTGTTAAGCTTTTAGAGGTGTATAGCGCAGTGGTATTATAGCCGCCGCGCCGCATCGTACCGGGGGCCAAGCGGCGCGCGTGACAGAGTGAGAAATAATGGAGGGAAATTGGCTAGAGAGAGGTATGGAGAGGAAGAGAGAGCGAGAGAGGAGGGTGATAGATAGAGCGGAGAACCGGGCGCGTATTTTCCTATCGACTTTAATGAAGGCATTCATTCTGCCGGGGCGTCCTCGTTTATACGGGGTGGCCCCCAAATGATCGTCGTTCTTATATACGTACACCACACGGCCATACCGACCGACTCGACGTAGATAAATGCTACGAATACCAACACCCGTCCATCCGACACACGAATACTATTCAGGTACGACAAAGGGAAAGGCGCCATCGCGTACCTGTCAAGAATAAATTCAGACATGAGGACTTGCAGCGCAGATCCCGCTGCTGCTGCTGCTGCTGCTGCTGAGTGGAAAGCGAAATAATAAAAATTGATACATCATAGGTCTGGAAAACACATCTGCACGTTCGGCGCCAAACGTTTCGACATGACACGAAAAATACTCGCAATTCCATCGAACGCGATAAGCGATAGCTGTTGGTACGTTTCGGACGAACCTTCGGGGCGTCGATATATGTTATATTATATCACCAGCGACCATTTTTCATTGGTCTTGCGATATTAGGTCCAGGAATTTGTATAACGAGGAATTTAACTTGGCAGCGAATTTTATTCAACAAACAAACTTGAGAGGAAACTTATACGTACGTCAGGCGTCGTTTAGTTTCACAGCGTCTCGTCTCGTCTCGACTCGACTCCTCGTTTCGTCGTATTGTAACAGGTGTTTTCGTTAATGTGTGTTACAAAAGACGAGAGCAACTTTAATGTCTATTTATCTCGGCAACACGCGCACATTCACCATCATCTTCACTCCCGTCTGTTCCTAAGAAGATACAGGAAGAGCGGGAGAGGGGGGGGGGAGAGAGAGAGACCACGACGCACGTATAAATACTCCCGGTATTCGCGTCGTCGTCGTGTACGTCGTCTATAGAAATATATAATTCCGAACGATTATTTCGCCAATTCCCAGTTTAATCGGCATATAACGCAGATCGCATTCTTTATCGTTCGTGTTACTCGGTACCGAACTCCCTAATGAGCGGTGACGGTCAAACCCGTTTCCTCTCGTGTTCTTCGATTACTTATACAAGAGCTGTTCGTAGTCAAGGATCCCCATGTTCGCCGAGTCACGGAACTCGAACGCCGTTGCCGTTGCCGTTTACTGTAATTAAAAGAAAAACGCTCCCATCGCTGCCGAGTCTAGACTTATAGCCGGAAGTCGGACGATTCCCATTGCCGTTAAAAGCGCCGATATGAATTATAGAAGAAGAGAAGGATACGCGATGAGAAGTGCCCAAGGTCTGATATCCGCTTGAAGAGAAGCAGTCTTGTAATAAACCAGAGTCACGAAGACGTGGGTGCGGGCGCGGCGCGGGGCGGGGCGGGGGAGGATATATTCTCGATTCACGATCAAGGACAATAAACTTCCTTCCTGCCGACCATTACGGGACTCGATATACCGGGACCGAGTTGCTATTTTGCAACGAGAAACAGGTTGGCCTCCACTTCCCTCTTCTCTCTTCTCTCTTTTCTCCTCTTCTTTCCCCGCGTCGAGTCTATATCACAAATCTCACTTTCCGAGAGCTCGAGTTGTGCGTCGGTCGGAAGGGGAATCCCCCCCAAAGAGTTAAAGGGGAACACTCCGGACAAACCGAGACACTCGGGCGCGAGCGACGCCAACGTACGCAACGATACCCGACGTGTGTCTGCTCTTTCTTCCTCGTTCCCTTGTTTATTCAGCTCTTCCCTCTTAATCATCGATTCATCGAGTATAACCGGTAAAATCCCTTCCATTCCCTTCCCTTCCCTTCCCCCACGGACGGATACATCCGCGTGAAAAACACCGTTGCTCAAACGTTTTACAACTTCCCGTTTTACTTCCAATATATATCGCGTTACAACGCGCGTATATCGAACAATATCGCGATCAGCTGATCGGAGTCAGTGTGTCGCTGCACACATCGTGGTTATCAACCCGGCGCCGGTGCAATTAATATGATTTCCTCACATCGTCGCGCACGCATATAACCAAGCGCATGTGCTTGATAAAAGTTGAACCGCGAGGCACGAAAAATAAAAGAGCGAACGACACGAGTGAAAATAAAAGTACCGAGGAATTATAACCGAACTTGCACAGTCATTGCGGAGATATGAAATTATTTTCCTCGTAGACAGACAGAAAATATGTACAACCGGGGTCAACAGGCCCGATACCGCGCCGATTATCGTAAATAATATTTTAGACTCCCGCCACTCTTGTAATATATCGTACTCCGCTTACGAATGAATTATCTGTAAACTAACGAATCGAATCAATCGCACATAAACGCGTATTACGCTTACGCGTGTGGGAGCGTGCGATAATCTTTAATTCCCACGATTTCCGTCGCCCAGCTGATAACGAGTTTGATAATAGGAATTAATAACGATGATGATAATAATATTAATGAAAATAGACCATTCGCGGTTGTATAAGAAGAAGCGAGTGAGCGAAAAAAAAGAATGATCAATTGAGCAAGAGAAATGTAAGATAATGATCCCGCTTCTCGTATACGACCTAAACCGCGCGAATATCCGTTGAAGCCAATGATTATAAATCGTCGTTGCAGAGTAAATTAAGCTCCGGCTAACTCCGGTCGCATCGTCATAATTAATCACCGCTGGATCGAACAACGAATCTTTCCTGTCTTTAATTTCCATCGCTTCTCGCGACCCCGTGCGACTCTTTTTTTTTTGTCCCTCAAGTTTAATCAATTGTCCCGTACGGCATGAGAACGTAGTTATACGTCAGACGGTCGTTCCGTTCGCCTAAAAATTACAGTTCGGCGACAACTGCACGAATAAGCTCGTCGATTCGTGGAAGTAAAAGAGCAATAAAAATTAATGATATTTTTCCCTCCCCGCTTCTACACCTGTACGAAGGCAGACTCGAATAACGTGAAAGAGGTATTATTATTAGGAATTACTCACCCATACGCCTACGCATGTCGCGTACACGTATAGTGCGTCAACGTGAACCACGGCGAAACGTACGTCGGTATACCTACGGGTATAACTCGGTTATACACCATACGCCACAGGGGCTTCCCGCATTCGTTTTTCTCCAGGTCGATCCATCTTCCTCCAGCCAACAATTATACTTCCATCTTCCTCCATCCGACACCAAAGTTTGGTTCTTGAGTGCAGAGCCCTCGCCTCGCCTCGCCTCGCTTCTGCCTCCCTCGTTCGCTCTTTCCCCTGCGATATCTGCTTTGTCATTTCCCAAAATCGGCCCTACCCGCCGCGCCGCTATACCTACCCTAAATATATGCCCGCGTCGGTTTAGTTCGTGTAGAAAGGAAAATTCCGTGCACACCCATTTCACGTGAAAAATGGTCTCTAATTCGAACTAGACGTAGAAATGAGAAGGAAAAAAAAAAATAAAGAGGAATATAAAAATGTAATCAACTAATTTGCGATATCTCGAAACTCGGCAGAGATCCTAAAAGCCATTACCGCCGCTTCTATTATATCGTAATGTAACTTTAAACACGGACATTTACAGCGAATTAACCGCGGTATTTACACATACAAACGAGTACATGTACACCCGGTTAAGTTGATTCTGAATCGCTTTGCGGCCAAGCTTGCATTTGGACAACTTTTCGCAGCCGGAGCAGCTACGCGAAAAAGTTGTCCAAACGCGCGTTTGGCCGCGGAGCGATTCAGAATCAACCTAACCGGGTGTACCTAGATACGTATTTGTAGAGAGATATCGCCGCCGCGTGTATCTTTTGTTCAATTTTCCGAGTCATACGAATACGTACTCGTATACGTACGAGTGTCCTACGAGGCAAGGTTCCGCAATTCTTTGAAAGCGAAGTATCATAAGTCGTGGTACACGTGTGCGAAGGTATACGTAATGTACCGACGTATTAACGCTATATACGTGAGTCGGCTGCGTCATCGCGGGACAGCGGCAGTGGCGGCAACAGCAGCTGTTACCTGCGTAAAAGTACGAACAGCTAAACTATATACCTACCTACCTACCTACCTACCTGCCCTACCTGACCGGGTACACCACGTGATATCGAGTCATTCTTAAAACCAGCACGACGCGAGGGACAAACGTGCGCCGTATGTAGGTTCGTACAACGTGCGTGCGTGTTCGTGTAATCGTGGGTATATAAGGACGCATTATATCTATGTATATAGGGGGGTTTGCCACGCACGAATAAAATACGCGTAGATTAGCGTGGGAGTTGCATCAGGCGAGCGAAACGAAGAAGCGAGAAAAAAGAAATATAGTTGTACCGTACTATACCGCGCGCTGAGGCGACCGACGAATGAGATTTTCGTGATGAATATAAGGAGAATAAAAGAAGAAAAGTTGGGGAGGAGCTAAAGGGAGGGAAAAGTCGGACTCTTCTCTTTGACTCGGAATTCAATAAACGTCCCTCGGAGATACGAAGATAGGCGTCGAGAGCCTCGCCCATTTTGTTTGCCTGCCTTCTCTGCAGCTCGACATCGTCCTCGTCGTCGTCTTCTTCGTCGTCGTCGTGATAGAAATAACGAAATAGCACCGCCATTCGTTCACCCGCGACCAACGTAGTATCTTCTCATTCCTTTTCCGTAACCTACGTTCCACGGCGTTTCGCTCCAGCTGCAAGAACTGCACGAACGAACTGTTCGATACCCCGAACCAACGAAGCATCTATTTTATCGTACCGGGTGTTTCTTTCTCTCGAAAATATATCTAGGCAATTCTGGTACTCGCCAAAAAAAAAGGGGACAGAAAAAAAAATTATTTCTTTTTTTCTACCATCGGTGCTACGAGCACCTCCGTAAGTAAGCGCCTATATGGGTACGCGTATTTGAAACCAGCATTAACGTTATCACCGAAAGTCATGTCTTGGCCGTTTTATATGCCTACGGCGACGTGGGGCCGTTTTGAACGGAGAAGCTGGCGGTCAATGTTGCCTCTCTTGGCGCGGTACGTCATCGTACGTATATCTATATACTTTACAAGTCGCACACACTGGATAGACTCGACAGACCCCCAAGGATATAAATTCACTCGTACCAGTTACACATACGTTCGAATATACCCGCTACGTACCTATATAATTCCAACGTGTTGGAAGTCGGGTGATAAAACCGCGGCGGTATATACGCCGTACATATTCTAGACACACGTGCGCCTCTAGGTAGTAGATATTATATACCTACATTAGCTCTTTGGCCAACTGTCTAATGCAACTCCGTCACTCACTCGTTCATATATCTGCTGCCTGCTGACTGACGCATTCTATTCTTTGTTCGATAAGGCGATCACCGGTCGTATCTAACGGTCGGTTGTGGCAGTAGCTGCAGCTACCGGGTGCCACTCAAGTTCCGAATAAAAATTATAACCACGTGATCTTAAACCCAGGCTTTGTTGTAAGTTTCACAAGAATAAAAATAATCTAGATACGATTAACACGGTGGAATATAAAGACGAGTTAACCGTGGAAATCCCGGCTCCCTGTGCTACGGACAAAATACAATTCTATAATATACCGTGCCTTTTTTTTTCCTTCAGGCTCCATTGTGACCCGGTTACCGTTTAGGCACGAGATCTTACGAGGTTGGTAGAGGTGCGAGGTGTTCTAACCGCGTTACCACCTCACCCGTTTGCGTTATCAAAGCTTAGAACGTCGATAGTAATCATTCTCCGTTTGCACGTCCACTTCGCACCACGTGCACCACTAGGTATGCGAGAAATCGGTTATGCCGGAATGGATATATCGTTGTCGAATAATATTTTCAAACGTCTGCCTTAATCGGAAAGATTTTCAAATTTATTACAACTCAAGCTTATAATCCGAATCGAGAACTCGGTAATAATAATTTTATATACATACGTATAACCGGAATTATTTATACGAACTTTGTAACGCACTAAATATATACCTGCAGCAGCAGCGGCGGCAGTATTTGCATCAGACATTGCTACGTACAGCCATTGACAAAAACTATTAGGCACAGCTCGTCTTCCACGTACACAAATTTCGAAATTCAATGAGCGTAGGTTTCTGGTTTGCATATGTTATTCGGACCATAACTTATACTATAATCGAGTATCCCGAATCTGCAATAATAGCATTTATATTATTTTATATTTCGCAAATTTGACTTTTTTCAAACATGCATTATATTATTATATGCGCGTCGCATGCATAAATTGATAAAATTCTGCCGATGGGTGATGATGCGGGTGATAATTATAACAATGATTAAAAATATTTGTCTGTTTTTTGTTTTCCAACGCATATGAATTTGCCGATCTTGCACGATGTGTAGATACAGGTATAATATGATCGGCCAGCGATCGTATAATAACTTGCGCAAGGTGCAAATGACGAAACGTTATATTGGTGTGATATTGAATCGATGGTAAAAAAATTAAAAAAAAAAAAAAAAAAGAAACCAATAGCTGCCGTTCATTCGGTTGAACAAATAGAGAAATAAATTTACAAACTCCTCGAGTGTAGTACGGCGATTCATCATCCTCGATATAATATTGTACGTGTGTACCGAAGGATAGGCTTGTTTTTCCGAACCTATTTCTCCCTCCTCGTACCGTTTTACCTCACCTATTCGACGTATCGCGCAAATTCAAAGATCGCCGGTACAAGATTGGCGAAGATCGAATTCTAAGATAACCTTCGCGTTCACCGTGCATGTGTGTCTCGCTTATATACCAACGTCAGATTTACGACACGACGTCCGCGACGACGACTTATACCTTTACAATATAATTTGTTTTGATTGGATTTCAAAGATTACATCATAATTATATCGTACACACCTGTTTATACTTACGCGATACGCACAGTATATACATATTATGAATTAATATACCGCCGCTTCAATTTTCCCGTTCGGAATTATTTTATCGAACTGTATCAAGTTCGTCAGGATTCATGGAATCGTTCTCGATATACCCCATTGCATACCTACGACTAAGATTATTCCCTCGATCCTATTTCAGTATGATTTTTACCTCCGAGAATTACCTTCAAAACTTTAACGTCGTCACGTCGCCCTCTTCTTCGTTGTCGTCGGTGTTTTCCGAAGCAATTAGAAGCCGTCCCTCACGCTAGGAGAACAGAAAAGAAAGAAAGAAAAAGAAAAAAGGAAAAAAGAATAAAGAAAAAAGAAAAAGTCGTTCTAACCGCGCACCTCAGTACCGCCGGAGTATCTCCAGCTACCGAATTGGTAAAAAGAAGGTATAAGAGTTGGAGGATACGAGAGGACTTGAATCCCGATGAAAAAGTTTGACTTTGAAACCCTGGAAGGCGATGCGAGAATGAGAAGAGGTGAAGAGAGAGAGAGAGAGAGATGAAAGAATCTTTCTCTAGGATTACTTTGGGGAGAGAGAAAATATCCATCTCTCATAATGTAATATCCCGATTGTTGTCGAAAGGGTTTTTTAATAATTGCCCCCCGCACGAGGTCCCCTCGGTGGTCAAAGAAATATTACATCGGCTAATTAAGGTATATAAACGGTTGAAATGGTGGGGAACACGAGAGCAATGGTGGCGCATCACGAAAGACCAAGAAGAACCCGGGTAGAATCTTAATGACTTTTAGGAGCACGCGGTAATGATAGCCCACCGCGCTCTAAGAATATACCTCAGAAACTCCCATCAACTCCCCGCGGCATCTCCTCCCGATGCTGTCTCCCCATCTTTGGATGTCTACCAAGGACTCTCGCGGATCCGCAACTCCGCAACTCCGCAACTCTTCGGGACCCAGCTGCGGTGTATACAACGCCGCAAAATATCATCGGTCAACTTCTCCCCCACTCCCGTACAAACTCACCTACACCGTTACAGAGTAGTGTATAGCTGCAGGTTGGGAAGGTATATTACCTCTCGCGTGACCGGACCTACAGATTAATCGTCGTCGTCGCCGTCGTCCGAAAACTAAAAGAGACGCGATGTGGAATCTCGAGACGAGGATTCGTTCCCATATAAAACATTTCTTGTATTTGGATCACGATATTTGTCGCCCCTGGTCGGACACCAGCTCTTCTCCCTTCTACTGTGCGCGCGTTTAGCATATCCCAGGAGATGAAACACAACGAGATTATTCATAATTTACAAGGCAAATACCCATCCCAGTTACAACTCACCCCGCGGTATTACCAAACGACGCGTTACGCCGCGACGCCAGTTGAGATAAACCTTAACCCCCCCCCCCCCGTCCTTCGGCATAGTCCCCCCCGACTCGGACTGATTACCAAACCCACCCAAGTCACCCGAGTCACCCCTTACACGTGAAAACGGAAGGGGAGTTCGTGCGCGAGAGTTTACCCGTTCCCCCTGTGCGCTCGACATGGACAAATCGCGGCATATATCTCCTTCCCGTTTCCACTACCGACCAGATATATACGACACCCGTTTTTCATCTGCGCGGAATCTAATCATTCAAAACACGCGCCAAGATCAATCGCCCTCCGAACGTACATACGTCTGTAAACGGAAAGCCATATTTTCATTGGACGACCAACGCATAATGTCATTCAGGGCGATTAATTTCAATTACCAAGGCCCGATTTGTTGGTAAAAAAACATTAAGTCACATTCGACAGTTCCAAGACTCAGAAACTGGGGGGAAGAAAAGTGCAGCGAGCGATGCACAATTTGACCCACGTGCAGACGTCTTATTGCCAATATAGGTGAGACAAATGTAAACACTTATGTTTTTCGTATGGTACACCCCATATTTTTCATGAGCCTGAAAGTTCGATCGATTCTTCGGGAGAAAGTATCTCGGGCGCATGTGTCTAAAATCGATATCACCGGAGTGTTAGCGGTCATACAAAGTACCTATAGAAAAGTGGAGCACGATCGTTTAAACATGAGTTGGGCCGGTTCCCGATGGACTCGCGTATATATCATATGGTTCGCATTTCAATCCCGATACCGAATGTCACTTCGAACGCCGCTTTTCTTCTCCCTCCAATCGTAATAAGCCTTATATACGTAATGGTTGTATGAATTGTTTTCTTTTTTTTTCTTTGTTTTTTTTTTATCGTCGTTAGTTTTCGAGAAATCGGGCCTCGCGGGCAATTAAAATGAATCGTTGGTATCTACCTGGGAATACCTAATATGCCATTCGATAGACTCGGGCAATTAGTTTTTGTCGATTATCGTCGGTGTGTCTAATTGCTTTTTCACGTCAGCTGCTATATCGTACGGTATGTATTTACGTACCCGATGTGTACCGTCCACACTGCATTTGTATGTACGTATACACGTTATACGTAACACGTTTCGTATCTGCCAAAACCAAAATACAAATAGGGTATGTATACCGATGGAATCGTCAAGGTACGTCGGATCGCATCAACCGGGAAGTACTTGCCGCTGCATCACCGTTACCTAGTATACCTATAACGTCGAATCGGGCAAATGGGAATCGAATGTTTTCGAGCGATCGATATAAACCCACCCCTATTTACTGCTCGGGGGCGAGAGAACGGCGGAGGTTGAGGTGCAGCGGGAAAAAGGGGATGAGATTCCCCGGTGAATTCGTTACCCGTCAACAACAGACAACGAGGGAGGTTTAATACGCACAGCCAGGTGTGTACCGACTACCATTTGAATTGCAAAAATTTCTCCACCTTCGAAAACCGGGAAGTAAAAAAAGAATATATAATTTACATGTATATAAGTAAAAGCGATAATTTCGTTGATCACCGACGAAAGAAACTATACATCATTCTACGTTCGATGGTGAAAGATTTTTTTTCCTTCACAATTTCATCCCTATTCTCTTTTATACTCCCGTCATTTACCGTCACGATACGCGTAATAATCGTGCGGTACATTCGTACGTCGCTACGACTCCGTTTACGAAAGTCATCGAATTACTTTCTCACGTAGAAATATGATACGTCAACGATACCGAGTACTACACGCCTCGGTGACCGTCTTCTTCGACGTCGATTCGTGAATTTATACCAGAGAACCGAGAGAAAATACACCCTGTTGTAACGCGTACGACGTACACTTGGCGAGATCATAAGTGGCGTAGTTAGACACTACGCGATGAGCTGTAGGTTGGCGTAAAATGTCCCTAGTCTAGGCAGCAAACGGGGGTTTGATTTTTCGCAAATATCTCGAGAACTGATTGAGATTTTCGAAATTTTAAAAAAGATTCGAAAAGAGGAGGAAAGGTCCTCAAGAAAGTCTCGACTACCGGAAATAGAGGATCATTATTTATAATCTTTCTAGAAGCGTGAAAATACGGCCGAAAACGGCTAATCTGGCTCGTGGGCCGTTTCATTGCATGACACGCGCAAGCGAGACTAGCCGTTTTCGGCCGTATTTTCACGCTTCTAGAAAGATTATAAATAATGGTCGTCTAGTTCCGGGAGTCGAGACTTTTTTGAGGACATTTCCTCCTCTTTTCGAATCTTTTTCAAAATTTCGAAGATCTCAATCAGTTTTCGAGATATTTGCGAAAAATCAAACCCCTGTTTGCTGCCTAGACTAGGGATATTTTACGCCAACCTACAGCTCATCGCGTAGTGTCTAACTACTTCAGTTATGATCTCGCCAAGTGTACAACACATGAATGCCAACATACCCAAATAAATACGTGGGCATAGGTTGTGTGGATATTAATCCGCAAACGTGTGATGAGAATGAGACGAACGCCGTCACCCCTCCCGCTCGTCGCTCCAATTTCACGATATACGGCGGAATTTAAACCACGACGTTACATATCCCCCCCATATCCCCCTCATATCGATAAGGTGTATAACCGGCACCTTCGCACACGCACATTCGAAGCTAGACGAATTGTTTCGCCGAGTATACCCGGCTGGCTGCTGAGTGGCAGGAGGAAAGGGAATGGAGAGAAGGCGGGGAAGTTCCACGGATTTGCAATTTGCGATTTGCAATTTACGATTTGCGAGCACTAAAACTTGATGACTCAAACTCAGCAGCTATTCGCCGTTATTCCATACAGCAGCGAGCGAGCGAGCGGCGGAAAGATCGAGTAGTTTGTGTGTGCACAGAAAATTACGAGCGGAATAAATTTCACCGCATCGTATACGTAAAACGAGAATTTCTTTTACGATAAATGATAATTCATCGAGTTTAACATCAGAACTGCAGTATAGAGTAGCGCATGCATTATATGTGCAACAGCAATAGCAGGAAACGAAAGATTGTAACCGGGAACGCCTCGCGTCGTCACGGAATATCCGGGAAAAGAACTCGCGTGCGGCACTCCCTATCGTTCGACGACGTACCGAGCTGTATTATACATGAACGACTTTTTTTTTGGTATTCGAAACGAATTACATATCGGTTAAATATTTTCAACAAATTTTGGGTACGATTACGTCGCTTACCCATGTCTTCTATAATTTGAATAATGAAAAGGTATTCCGGCCATCTGTATATCGAATTATATCCTACTCTGGGGTCCCACGCGTATACGAGTAGGAGGGCGCAGATATCGTAATTGTAGCCGAGATCAACCGGTTTGTGCGGATTCGTATTTCTGAGATTTTGGGGTCAAAAATCGAAATTTATTTTTCTTTCAAGTTTTCTATGGTATTCTTATGTATTTTGATCTCAGGAATCCGAATCCGCAAGCTCAATTGATCTATCTATAAAATTGATCGAGTTATCGTCGATTTATCGCCTTGAAAAGTGAAGAAATTAAAATATCTCGATGGGATTGATTCGTAATTTCCGAGATCAAAATACATAAGAATACATGAAAATACCGCGAAAAAGAAGACGTTAATTTTTGACTCAAAAATCGCAGTCAAACGGACCGCAGGTTCTTACCGCAGGTTGGTTACAGACGCTAACTTAATTGGACGAACTTTGAAGCTAATTAAGGCATACTCGGCTATAAACTTTCCTCGATAGCCTCCGAGGAAACCTTCTGCCGACCAGCGAAATCCACCGCCATAACATTAGGTATGCTTATACGGCAAAACCGCCAAGTCGAGAACGACGATTTGCCAGGGGGAAATGAATTAGACAAGAGAAGAAGGAGAAAGACAATAGTATTTGTACGAAATTCTTCATCAGAATCCAAAAGGTCTAGCAGTTTTCCGTTCGGTTCTGCATGCAATTTATCCGTACATTGCACGTTTGATAGGAATCGACTCGAAACTAGTTACGTATAATTGAATGGCTAATGGGTAAGTGGGAAAAGGAGTATAAACACGGAGTTAATAAAAAGCGCTGCTATTATAACGTACGTATAACGAAAGGCGGTAAAGAGAAGACTCCCCGTTCTGTCTGCAATTATCGTTTGATCTAATCTATTCGATCTCTGTTGTACGCCGTCCTAATTATCCCTAACTCGATGTTTCATACGTGTCCCTTCGGCTTGATTTTATTCCCCATTTTTTCCACCACATTTTTCTCTCTCTCTCTCTCTCCGTATCGCAGGTATGCCCATCAACGACGGGGTTGGCTGACGTACAACGCCACATGTATCCCGTCCCCAGGTCCAGAGGGAAGTAAAAATCATCGCATACTTATCCTCCTTTATTCCAAAACTCGGGATTCCTTCCCCCCGTTGACGTTCGCTCGATATAATCTATCCACGTATTTCGATTGTCAATGAAATTGTCGCGTCATCCGGGCGCATTCGAGACCCTTTGAGACCATATCCATCCCGTGTATCGCATCGAGTATCGGGTCTTGTATAGTCTGGAGTACGCTGCAGCGGCAAAGCGCAACGTAGCATAGCGCAGGGAGATTGAAAGGGGATTATTATTATAGGCGAAAGGCGCCACGAGTGGAGGAGAAAGAGAGTCGAAGAGAGGCGAAGAGGGGCGAAGGGGAAAGGGGAAAGGGGAGGAAGAAAAGGCGCCGAGGGCTGCCAAGCACGTATACGGTAACGACGCCAGGCGTCCCGGTCGAATGTTGGGAAGGGGGGAACGTGGAGAGCCGGCGGCTAGCATTTAGGCTACGCTATCGCGGATCACGGGGCCCATAGGGCTCAAATTACCTGGAACTGCCATTACGATGCCAGCAGGGCATAATGACCTTTATCTAGCGTACCTTGCTCGAATAATCGGCTCTAACACCGCCGAGACCGAGACCGAGCCTCGCTCCACGATTTTCCGTACTCCTGGCGACGCTCACCCCCGTTTACGATTGTCCCGCAACTCCCGGGTGGCGTCGCCGAAGAAAAACTAAACGACTCGTCAAGTTTCTTGTTAAATTATCACCGTTACCAAGATATACAGCGATGAACTACCAGGTGCAGCAAACTCTGATTTGAAAAGAAGATTCGCGCTCACCCGACAAAAGGTACTCGGTGGCGATCCGCTGAATTGGAATGCTAAAAATAATCCATTCATTTTTTTACACTCCATTCAATCGGCCTCGCTGCTAATTAATAATCTACAAACGTCTCGCCTCGAGTCGTCCATTAAATCTAACGGCTCTACTTGAAAATATTATTTGTTTATTTCGCCTTAGCTAATTCCCATCCTAATCATTTATTCCCCTCAAGAATCTCCGCTGCGCCACCAGACGATGGCTCTCCGAGTCCCCCGTCAGCTTGTCTCGGGTAACCTGGTGCAGAATCTACTCACGTAGTTCTACAACGACAAGTTTAAACGTCGAGGGCACGAATGTGCGACATATAAGTATATACTGTGAGATTTGAGGTATAAGGTGACGTATGTCGTGTCCCCCTCGAAACTGGCGCATTTCCCGAAGTAGGTAGGTGTGTACAAGGTAGACATGCCGCAGGTAAAGGAGGTGAAGATGCACGAGATCCATTCGCCCCGTCCCCTCGACCCTCCCCTTTACATCGCAGCTATTATTTCTGTAGACTTAGCCCCGTTTCGCACAAAGGCAAAAGCTCCATAGTCGGGATCACGTCACAAAAGGTACGGAAGCTCGTCAAAGCTCCGTTTCAGTTTGGCCACTTCCTCTCCTCCTCCCCCCGCCCTCCCCGCTCCGCTGCTCCCATCTCCGTTACTTTCATCTCCTATTGCGCGCGCGCAACTTCCACGAACGACCAAGAAGGACGGGATGCTGCGACACACGAGAGTTTTAGCTTCTCGATCACGAGGAGATCCGAACCGTCCAAACCTTATCGCTCAGCTTTAACTGCTTTTTACCTCTCATTTCGTTTTCGTTAATGCCAAGTTTAAAGTTTGACTCATTTCGCATCGGTCAACGTTCGACGCCGCTCTGGCGTCGTCCGTAACTTTGTTTTTTTTGTTCTACCATTTCTAAGCACGTGGACGTACACCCGGTTAGGTTGATTCTGAAACGCTTCGCGGTCAAGTGCGCATTTGGACAACTTTTCGTAGGCGGACCAGATACAGAAAAAAGTTGTCCAAACGCGCACTTGGCCGCGAAGCGATTCAGAATCAACCTGACCGGGTGTACATTTGAAATACGACACTCGCGTCCGATCGTCCACGTGGTTAAAGAGATGCTCTCTCACGGATGATTCCTGTCCCCGAATATTCCGGGAGTTTATTCCCCTCTTACCCGCGAATCTGAATCGACCAGTAAATAAAACATATTCAGAGCACTGGTACACATTCTACCCAGATATAGATGATCATGACGTAGGTAAGACAGCGGATTGACGTAAGCTCGCCCCGCGTCCCTCCGAAACTGCCACGTCGACTGTTCTCTATTGTATCGTACACAGTTACTACTCCTTGACTACTCAGCATTATACACAGCGAATATATATATTGAATAATGGGATCTTCGTGGCTCATTTGTCATACCTTCGTCCTCAATTGGATCGGTACGGGGATACTTAGCGCCAATTTCTTCCGCCTGCAGAAGCGTTATACATATCCGTGTGATTGGCAGTATTTCGAACTGATTCCAATACAAAAATAATTCGTGGGTGTTTGTCGATTTACTAAAATTATGCGTCCGTTGCACGATTTCGACGGCACTTACTTTTTATCCGAAACCTTCCGATCGACGAGATGCCTACTTCGTGTTGCCCGTGATAATTTTCGATTTGTTATTCGGACGAAACTTTTCATCCCAGCAAACGTCGAATGGGCTACGGGTGCAGCCATTAGCGTAGGCGATGACGCGTGACAATCATCCAGCTCTGCAACGATAACGCAGAGTTATAGCTAAACATTCGAATAGGAACAGAGAGATAGCGATGCGGAGGAAGCGGAGAAACGAGGAGCTAGTGAAAATGGCGAAGGAAATTGCTGGATGAAAATCGGGTGGAAACGAAACGAACTGCGCGGAGCAGCTGGACAGAGACGGAGATATCCGAGGCAAGGTTCGATGGATAGAAAGATTGGTATAGATTAATGCGGAGACGAAGATGCGGGGATAGAGATAGGAGATGGTAGACGGTCGACGGTCGACTGGAGAGAAGGAAGGAGGAAAGAGGATCTCGGACAAAAAGCGAAGGGGACCTAGTCGTAGTTCGCGTGTTTGAAAACGTATTTGAATGGTCGTACGTGCCCGTTCGTGTACCTAATGATCCGCAGACCCTATTCGCTTCGCTACGCTCTGCACCTACGGAGCGGGTTTCTTCTGGGTTCCCTCTTCCCTCTTCCCTCTTCCCTCTTTTCCCCTCTTCCTCCTGCCCTGCGGGACGCTGGGGAATCAACTCGGATCGTAATAACTTACCATCCGGTACGGTGTATGGTATATGGTATGTGGTATGGCATGGTAGCTGACTAGGTATTGTCGAAACTGAAAGGCAGAAATAGTTCGAGATCTTATAACGACCCGCTCGCTAGCTTCCAGACGACGACGGCGACGACGACTAAATGGACGCCGTCGACTTATAGAAGTTGAGTTTCGAAGTCGTTTCTCGGAGAACCCTAACCTACGCTCACATACCTTGTCTAATGTCGGTGATCGATGTCGAAGTCGGAATCGAATAACAACGCGAACTATACGAACAAAGAATCGTTCATCCTTCCGTACCCTTCGCGATCGGTAATAACTTTGCCCTCGATTGTTCCCCGGGAATACGTACTGAGTCCCGCCCGCCATATACCTTCGGATTATACATCGCCTACTCATTATTATTCTTAGTTAAAAATTGACTTATTCGAGACTTTGGAGATCGGCCAGAAGTGTGCAAAATTAATGAAAAAGTCCGTGAAATCGCCGCGGTCGGTTATCGTCATCAGCGACATGTCGTTCGAAAAATAGTTGTGTAAATTTTGCTAAACAAACGGAGCTCATCTACGGTATATTTCTTCGCCGAAATTGAGGGGGCAGGGGGAGGAGAGGGGGGGGGGGGGGGTAAGAAATATGTTCGCGGGCGGTCGTAAATTTACAAACTTAATTTATTGACGGAAATTGAAATTCTCGACGTCGCGACGCTAATACAGGCGGCGGGGAAGCGAGGCGAGGTGAGGTGAAGCGGTGATCGTATACCTTCTCTGAAATCTGAATCCCAACGAAGAAACTCGCTCTCCTCGTCTCTACCCCCGTTATATACCGGCGTAATTGCACGTATACGTAACGCGGATGCCTATAAGTAAGTCTTCCGATCGATCGATGCGGAGAAGATGGTATCGCGTCTTATAGCCCCTGTGAAAAAGTCGTAGAGTTGAGTTCCGAATGTAAACGTGAGCCAGTTTGATTTCCAGATACCCCAGGGTCGTCATCTCGGTTATCCGATTCTTCGGGGCGGTAAAGTCAGCGGCGTAGCATCCGGGTCAACTCTCAGCGACGCTCAGACCGCGCGGGAAGTTTTCGAAGAAATAAGAACAAACATATGTATATATATACATGTCTCGTATATATACAACTGGAAGGAAGAAACTGAGAGGAAATTATCAGCGGTTGCACCGTGCGTCGTATACGTCCTCGTCTCGAGGGATAACCTCAAAGATGGAATAATACGATGCCCCGCGCTCCGTAATTTGACAGTCACGAATTCCCACTCGGGATGAGAAGTTGGGATGAAGATCCGTCTCGGGCTGGGAGAGGTAGGGGAGAGGAAATTCATCGCGTATCTGCACTCGCCGCACGTTCTCACCAATTATAGTCTCGAGCAGCGAACTCTCGCTGCGTGCAGCGGTAATTTTTCACCGATATCTAATTATTATTTGGTGAAAAAAAACAAAAAGAAACAAAAAAAAAAAGGGAGTTTCGAATAGTCGGAACTATGAAGAATTTTTCCTAATATATAGAAACGAGAAGAAATTGAAAATTCCTTTCGAAGTTCGATGGAAGAGAAAAAAAAAGAAAAAAAAAAAAATAAGAAATGCCTCAACCGCCAGCGAATGATAAACTCAGAGTTGATGCGGGCTCCGCAAGCTGCCATTTGGCACGCATACGCGACTCGACTCGCCCGTCTTTCCCGGTTTTACGGGACGTATAAAAACCGTGTGTTTTATCGCTCTATAAAGTAGCTAGAAAAATAATCTTTCTCTACTCTCCTCTCTTCCCCTTCTTCACCGACGACGATTTCCCCCTGCAGAATTTTGATGCCGCCGTTGCTCCAGAGACACGTATCAACGTTATAGCTGGCACTCGTCGTCGTCCCCATCGTCGTCGTTCGATAGCCCGAAACCCGGTCAAGTCACATATCCGAAGATGCTTAACCGTATTTTAATCACCGACCAGTATAGATAAGATCGATTCCCGTCGCGCAACCGTACGCGGTGGTTCGTATAGAAGGTAATTCAAACTTCCCGAGGATCCAATCTCGAAATTTCTATGCAATTTCACGAAAGCGTATACGCCACGTGAAATAGTATCGTGTGTATTAAACCGAACGAGCTAGGGTTCCGAGAAGGTGGAAAAAGAGGAAGGAGACGAGAAAGAGAGAATAACGCACGCTACGCGATAGAAGAGCGGGCAATATAAGTCTGTATAGGACCGAGGTGGGCGTGTTGTATCGGTGAATGTATGAGCTAGAAATACACGGGTTATAAGGTATAAGAGACTCTAATGACGGGTTTCACGTGGTCATTATATAAATCATCGCCAATGATCCTACCGCGAGTGCAATTACAAGAGCATTCATCTACCGCGAGTGCCGGGCTAATGTAATCAGGCGTTACCCATAGAAAGAACTCCCTTACCCCCAATTTCTACCTCTCATGGTTATAATCGCTAATCACCTGTATAGTCATGGCTAAAGATTTCGTTCGATTCACTGATCTACCGTACGGATTCTCGCCTTGACCCAACGCCGCTCAGCTATCCTACGCGACGTCCCTTTATCGCGACGGTATTAACAACGGAAAAGAATAACAATCCCAGCTGTTGCAAATTTCAATTTCATTCCGCACTGCGCACGCGAGTAATATAATATGGAAGCATTCGAAAGCAGAAATTGCTTTCGCCTGCGTACGTTACGTTACGGACATCCCCTTCTTGTCTTGTATTTTTACAGGGTGAGGTTTGGCGGGTCTCTAGTTCGGTTATGGTTGCGGCGCGGCGTTTCGCCTCGCGTCGGGGAAAGACGGGAGATACATACGTTGTACATGGAATTGTTGTTACAAGCTCTCGGAAGACTAGGGAGAGTTACTCTCACCCTAGTTTGACCCCGACTCGATGGGGATGGGAACGTAAATGGGAATAGGGATGTCCGTTGTGCCATTACCAACTAACAATAATTCCGTGAGAAAAGTCACAGCCGTTACGCTCGTGAGCGCCGACTGAAAATTTCAAAAACAAAGGACAATTATTATTACGCCAACACTGCAGCTCGCCGCTACAGCTACCTACTGTATTACGTATAATAAAATTATTATAATTAATAGGAACTAATCGTGAACTGGTAAGAAAGATACCAGATGAAAAAAACTACACGCAACTTGGTATATCAAATTCCATACCACATATTCCAAGCTTTGCGGCTTACCTATCCCATCCCCACAACGACTTGACACACGATACTAAAGTTAGCCGGACTTGTTTCCTTCTTCACGTATATTCCCTACATTTTGCACTGCAGTTTTTATAATTTTTGTCCAGTCGGCAATTGAATAAAAGTTGCATTTTCTTCTTTGCGATTTAGCCAGAATTTTCAGCGCCTATAAGCGCAATCGACCAAATAGTCGATGGTTACCAGTTCCCGTTGTTCCGCATGCGCTATACATATTTGTGGACTAAACGCGTCAGCTATACGGAAGAAAACCCTCGAAGTCGCCGACGCGATATTTCGCGTTTCATTTTATCTTCATGTTCTTCATACCATACTTTTACTTTTACTTTTAATAATCCTCACCGGCGTCCCAGGCAACCAGGCAGTGCTTGAGAGCTGGGCCAGGTGTTTCGTTTTAATCTTCTTCTATCTCTTATTTTCTGCCGGCAGTTGAGAGTTCCTGCATAAATGAATTCTCTTTTGAAAGCTACTGAAACGTATAATTACCGGGCGCTTTAAGCCTTTTTTTTCTTTTCTTTTTTTTTCTTGTTTTTTTTTTTTTCAACGACCGAGACTCCTCTTTCGATCTTTCTCCAAGCATCGTGGATATCTTAAAAAGCACAACATCTGAGAGATTTCATAAAAGATTGCAAATTATATTTATTGCATTTCTACCGAATGCAAGGTCGAGAAAAGAAAAAAAGAATAATAATAATAATGATCCAAAGCGTCGAACAATCCCTGTCTCTTGGAATATATCCAATTGTTGAAGATAAATAAGGAATTAAAAATTGAAAAAGAAAAAGAAAAAGGGGGGAAAAAAAAAACAAACAACTCTTCCGCACGACCGCCGTATTTTACTCTCCGTTAAGAGTACCATAGCAACGATTGGCTGCCCATTAATTTATCCTTATCGATCGGAGAAGTGGGAGGAGGTTGAGAGCCGGCTCTTCGTTCGCCGCGGCGTGACTCGCCCTTCCTTAAAGAAATGATGAAAATCACGTTGTCGTCGTCGCGTTTCGTAACGAACATACACCCAGACCAAGCGACTCGCAGACGTCTGAAAGAACTTGGGAGGACTTGGAAGGACTCGAGAAGGAAACGAACGAGGAAATTAAATTTTTTTTACCAACGCCATCGTTCCAACGTACTGGTAAACGAGCTCGAAGACCGTTCATCTCCTCAAACTCCTCGCGGTGTTTCTCTGCCCCTCCCGAACATTCTATTTTTAAATCGTACCGTTCTTCGTAATATTCCATAGATTCTTCGATCGCGAAATGTGAATAGAAGGTCATTGTAACGAAAAAGGGAATCCTACATGCGTCCTTCCTAAATTCGAATTAAGGAGAACAATCGATTACGCATAGGTAGGTAGGACGTAAACGTCATGGTCGTCGTCATCGTCGTCGGGATCGGGATCGGCGTCGGCGTCGCCTGGTTGCGCGTGTGACGGTAAAGCCGAGCAGCACGTGTTGCGATTTCGCGAACGAGTCCGGACAGACGGCTGTTGTGTAACTGGAACGTGAGACGCGACTGAGAGCGGTCGAGTAGCGAGGGAGCGAGAAAATTACGGTCTCGACATAAAGACGGAAAGAGAAGCGACGAGGGAGGAGGACGAAGGTAGCGAACAGAGGGAAAGAGAGAGAAAATAAAGAGCAAGAGAGGCTTATTGTATATACGGTTGACCCAGCAGCGTTTGCAAAACACGTGCGCCTCGGCAGGCGGGCAAGGCGGCCAAGCTGACTGTAACTTCGCATATAAAGAACGACGGCAGCAGCAGCAGCAGCAGCAGCGGCTCAGAGTAATCCCGGTCTCTGAGAGCTTCTCTCGTTTCGAAAGAAACAGCGGAGAAAAAAAAAACCACGAACAACAACAGAAAAATAAATAACCAACCCCGAAACAAAAGCGAATATTCGAGATCGTGGCGGAACTTGCATTTGGTAGATCGATCGAGGATGCGATTGCTGCACTTGAATTGCAGTAGCTGTATAATGTCGAGGAGGAAAATTCTCCGACGATTTTATACGTCTATAATTGAGGATATGAAAAGAATACTCATGCATTCCTAACCGTAGTTACAGTCCTGACCCTTCCACACATTGCATCGACATATACTGACGAATATCAAGGATGTACGTAGTCGTACGATGCATCGAACGACAATGGAGGTAGAGTCGACAAGTAGAAATAACTACAATCCAGCGTACACGTATGGGCATAGGCAGAACCGAGTCGAGGGATCCATAGACTCGAAATTACGTACGTACGAGTATGTAAGTATAAGGAGAATATCCGCGTCGAGGTCGGCGCCATCCATCAGAGACCCCACACTGCGCCTCCATCCCTCTCCCTCTCACCTCTTTTCCCGTCCATCTTCGCCTCTTCGTTCTCCGCCTCTCCGCTGTTGGGAATTCAAGTCACCAACCCCCTGGCAAATATGCGAGACGACGAGGGAAAACTAGGTAGTCGTATCGGGTGAAGGTATCTGCACATAATACCCACAGAGACAGACACTGACCTTCGCCCCTCCCTTCGTCCGTATACCAGCCTCTCCAGCATCCCAACCATCCACTTTGGCTTCCCTCTCGAATGCTCGACAAATTTGCCGTAGAAAAAGCAATTTCGTCGGGATCGGTGCGCGAGAGAATTGACAAGAGCTGCCGGGGAGAAGGTGGAGGAGCGAATACTACGATGGTCGCGGGTGCGTCCGCATTTCCCCCCTCAGGTAGCAGACGTGAACTGTGTAAGTCTGTCAGTCGCGTCGGTCCGAAAACGCCGGTGTAACCTCTCCGCATGGGGCTCGACGTTTCGAAGTCTCGGACCGCGTGTAGCCATAAAGGGGTATTATTTAGGTTGGGGTGGATACCGTCGACCCGGGACCTGGGGGTCCGATGCCTGGATTACATGTGCCCCGAACCCAGTTTATATTCCCCGTTGCCTCGGTAAAAACATCACGCCGTCATCTGTTTCCTATCCCATCCATCCGTCCGCCCGTCCGTCCGTCCGTCCATCCATCCATCTCACACTGCGATACGACTACCCCGATATCAAGCTCGCTCTCGTCTAGTCCATTTTATCCCTGTTTCCACTGAAACATTTCTAACACGAGGCAAAACGGCGACGCAATAACACATACGAGTATATTCGGTAATATAATTGAACGAAATCCCTCGTATTTCTCATATACCGTTCCAACGGTCACGAGAGACAAACAACAAATTTTTCGAGACTACGACGAACTTCTTTGAACATTAAACAGATGAAATAGTAAAGTCTGCTCGGACGTTTGACGTTCTTAATTATTTTTCAAGGCGGCCAGGCAACGTGTCTCTGCAGCGTTTTTCTTTTCGGTGTGCGTGTTCGTTTATGTATACGAGTACTTGAGAGTTAGTTTTTCGCTCTTTCTCAGACCCCTGGACGAGCAGCTACGTGGATGAATTAGTGGTGTCTCCAACTTCCAACCGACTGTCAGCCACGTGTCGTACGTACACACGCACATGCTATTCCTACTATATGTGTATATATCAACGAATATGTCCACCGGTTTATGTCTCTTACGTTCCATTTGCGTTCCCACATGTCCTGCGCACACAGAAGTGGTGGCGCGGTAGCCGCGGCGACGACGGTACCAGAACCAACTGCCCGCGGTTGCCTGCCTGCCGAGCAGCTCTACACCTGACATCTCTATAATTAACCTGCTTTGACGAGTACCTCGCAACTACTGGCAACTACTCGCAAGTCGGACCTAGCGAGATACGATCCAAGTTAACTAACGTGAAATATCCTTCACTTCCTTCTTACCTAGATACCTTAGGCAAATAAAATTGGTTCATTCGTTGCTCCCGCGGCACCGCGTTCGCATTAGCATCGGCATCACAAACCGAAAGCAAAATCTTGAAAATGCAAATCTCCGGTTCTAGGCTCTCCGATCGACGTCGATCCCCCCCCACCCCCCTCGTCGCTCTCTTTCTATCTCCTCGCTTGTCTGTCAACCGTATACACTTGGGTGATTACACGGAGGTTCGTCTTTAACGAAGCCGCTTTGATCCTCTCCAGTCGTCGTTGTCGTCGCCGTCGTCGTCGTCTCCATATTCAATATCGTCGTCACACGAGAGCTTAATCCACTTGTTCAGTCAACTGGCTCAAATATAGTGCCTAACTAGTTTAAATTTCCCCATGCGTCCGACGACCAACTACGACGACGATGTCGAGAGTGAGAACCGTAGAACAAGGAGCGAGACGGAATAGGTCGTAGGGGGAAAAAGGTGGGGAATGTAGCCAGTCGTTGGACGAGAATCTAGTTGCTATGGGAACTGACCCAGACCCCGATGTACGCAAAGGGACATCCGTTTCCGCGATCCTTTACACAACGCTGATTACGACAACTCGTGGCGTGGTTGTTGCGGGAGGGGATCAAAAATTGAAAGCGCATAATCTCTCCTACCTCGGAAATGATCGTACAATAATTCTCCCCTACCGCTGCGCAGCGCTAATCGTAAAAAGACGAATTATATCGTTGCTCGTATTAAATTTCCAAAGCGATATTAACGATTGCGGTTGTCTCAGCTGCGACGTGCCCGTTGTTATACAATGTACGTATACGTATATCTATACGGAATGAATAAAGACGCGGCTTTCGCTTCGTTCCGAGAGACACGCCTAGGGATTCTAAGCTCCGGGAAGCCCTCCCGACAGAGAAGAGGGAAGCCCCTTGTAGGTTGTCTAGTCTCCTCCGTGCCAACCAACAGCAACGGAATGGCACCAACACCTAGAAGTGTAGATATACGTCCGCACATGCTCGTACAGGAATTTCTCATCGCCAGTAGTTGGACGGACAGGTCCACGCGAAACGCAAACGTGGACGTTCTTCTTTCCCCGTGCACGGGATGCCCGGTGCCCCTCTCTCTCCTAATACCCTTCCTTCGGTCGCCCCTAGTCGCACTATTTTTACTCGTTTGCAACTCGACCGCAGGCAGGGGGTGCCGATAATCAGACACAGAGCTCATCGTCAGGCGGGTCGGAGAGCGACGAGGATTGACGTCGGGTCGACGTCGTTTCGTGTAATTTTTGTTGCCCACCTACTTCAACGGTCGATCGTTCACAACCCTGTATAGGTAGATAGGGGCAACAGCTATTCTGTGCCTGACAGATGTACGCAATTAACACCTCTAGCACTCGCTAACCGGTCGCCCATGCCCACGCATACAAAAAACAGATCCCTCTTTCCTTCTTCCCTTTACAACCCCGGGAATAACAATCGACTGACTCTCACAACCTCTTTCGTTTATTCAGCGAGTTTGAAGGTGGAAAAAAGTTAAAGACGGTGTGCAGGGTCGAGGGCACCTGCTCGGGCTTTGCCCAACTCCGTAGTTTCGAGATGATATTAATACGAAAATTCTCCATCTCTCAATGGTAGCTGTATTATACATCCTATATTTGCGAATTCTAGGCATGCGCCGCATCCTTAGAATTTCGCGAGCGTCGTCAAGGTGCACCGTCGGTACCATATAACCGGCGAAGGAGCGAGGAAGAGGATCCAGTTACACCGTCCACACAAGGAATGTGTAATTAGTAGACAAGGGTCGAACCCGGGGCGGCCGTTTCTCCTAGCCCGCTACTCCCTGGGGCGTCGAGGACCCCCGAAACGAGGGCAACGCTATCGCACCGGGAGGTGCAGGACGTGTAGGTTACGCGCGACCGAGTCAAGAAATTCGCTATTCCCTCTTTGCATATATTCGCAAACTGTGGGGGAGGAGCACAACGACCGTAGACAATAACGTAGGTAGTAGGGCGCAAGGATTTAAGCGTTGGATCCCGGCGATAGCCCCGGGTCAACGGATACCATTGTCCAGGATCCCGTTTTCGAGGCGGACCGTCGCCCGGGTTTTATACCTGCAGATTTCAAACTTTGCTTCTTTCATAAACCGAAAGCGAGGGGGGGGGGGGGGGGGGGGAACACTCCTGAGACCTCAAAGGTGGTTACAGCGCAGCAAGAAGAGAGGAAATTAGTGAGTAAAGCTAAGGTTCGCTGTACCGACGCAACGCGGAGACGAGGAACCGTGTTAATGCGACGGAGGCACGAGGGCGTTTTGAGAAAAAGAAAAAAAAAACACACTGAATAGGTTTAAATTACTCCGGAAAGGTTGCTGCAACAGCAGCAGCAGCTTCGTCGTAAGAGTAACGATTCATTGTTGGGTGAAAAATGAGAGAAGAAAAAAAAAAAACGAAGAAAGCAAAATGGAAAATCTCGAGCGTTTGATCGCTACACGGATATACCAATTACGCATGGTCCCCTTTTTTTTCGCAATATTCATACCTCAAAACTCGCCGTACGTCATCAATTTCGTCGCGTTGCAACGCGACATATCCGCATTCTTCGAGGGAAATGAAAATATTCCGTTATATATTAACGTAGGTAGCAGGCGTGTCGGTGGGATTTTCGATAAAATTTCAAAGGCCAAAAAAGGTAGGTTGCAAAAAAAAAAAAGAAGAAATTCTCCCGCGAGCGAGAGAAGCGTATAGGTACACCACGTATATTGTATACCTCTATACATATAGGTATATAACGTACGGGTGTTCCGCGTTCGGTGCGGAGTGCGCAATGTGGAGTTCTATCGCGCGGGGACCTTTCATAGAATCCCAGGAGCTTAATGCGAAACGTGAGGGTGTAGGGTGAGGGAGGATTTACTCTTTGCTCGTTGGAATACCAAATTACGCATCGTCGGGGGATACGGGGGAAACGGGGGGCAGGGAGGGGGGGACGGGGAAGAATATTCCCATATCGAAACCTGCATCAGCTCTGCATCGACTGAACGCGCACGTGATGTGCCGTCACCTCGTCGTAATAGAAGATAAAAGTACACGTTGGCATAATATAGGTACGTAAAATATGTTGGCTGCAGCATAGCTGCGACCGCCGAGGATGGAAAGAAGAAAAAATAAAATTAAGTGAAAAAAGAATAAAAGAATATGGCAATGAAAGAAAATCATTTCGACAGCTGCACATCTGCAGAGTTTTCGCTTAAACATATCTGATTAATATCTGCAATTCGTGCAGGCAGCTGGTGATACGCACACCCCGTGTCAAAGGACTCCCCCCTTCACCCTCTTCCTCTTCGTCGCTCTCTATACCTGCGTCGGACACCCCAGCAAAGTTCGGAGGGTGGTGATTTCAGGGTACCTGCATCGTTGTACCTGCATAAGGTACCTGCCGGCTATAATGGCCGCGAAAGAATAAACCTGACGAGCGAGTCCTTGTTCGTTGGTCAAGGAATGGCGGGGCGCTGAGCAAACGGAAAAAAGGATCGCGACACTCGCGAAAAGGATAATCTTCGACAAGTGCTCGTATATATCTGATATACCTGTGTCTGTATCCTGCAAACTGCGGTAGAGAATTCGACTTCGCGATATAAACGCGTACTCCTTTGTTGGTATAATTCGTTCGTTCCCTAGTACGGTACCTTCTCATTCCGCGAATCTTAATTTATTAATAAATTTCCAAGGATTCCTTAAACAAAATTTAATGAGATCCTTCGAAGCACGCGCGTAAGTCGTTTCGTAAGTACGGCAGAATTTCAGTGAACGTCGCCTTCGCCCCGTCTCCTAGGTAAGTCGCGTACTTTCGGTACGAATAAGCGCCTATTTGCTATCCGTCTGGGGAAGCTCTAACACCGTGTGCCCGAAGGGGACTTGACGATGCAAACAGCGTACTTTCGGCGGATAGGCGCGTTCGAGTACCACCTATATACGTATACCTCTACATCTGCAACAGCTCCGCCGAATGAGTCAGCGTCGAAGAGTGAAGGGCGAACGGCGAAGGGCGAAGAGACGAGAGACGAGAGAGGGAGGGGAAGAGGACCTCGAAGAACATTCTCCCTTTCGTCACTCACTCGTCTCACTAATTGTGTTTACACAAACCTCGCGTGTTTCCCTCTTCTCTGTACACCGACGGAGTTTACCCGGCGCAGCGCTCTTTGCCCGGCATACCGCGCGCGTCCTATGACATCATTTTTTAACGCTAGACGATGGTCGTAGGATATTCCAACCGTCATTCGTCCGAATCCCGTACCTCGAAAATCCGACGTTCCAAGACGTTTCTATGCCCTATATAGCTGTGCCAAAGCCTCTTGGCGAATCAAGCCGGTAGACTTGGTTGCTGTTTCCTCGAGACCTAGGGGAATAATCTCAAGATCTAGCGTCTCTATGAGCTGTAGAGACGAGGCGAGACGAGAGGAGAAGAGAACTTTACACAGCCCGACGACCCATCACTTACTTTTCCTCCTTCCTCTCCTCCTTCGCGCCAGTTTCTCGCATTTCATCTAGCAAAGCTCAACGGCTAATGGGCGGCTCGGCTCTAAGTCGGTGAAAAGGAACGATCAAATCCTTCATCGGCTAATCCATACCGGGCGTCGTTTCTCCCGTCAGTATGCGACCGTGAGTATATAACTGCAGAGTAGAGTGGAGGATTATTCATCCTCAGATATAGGTATCTTGCAGGCTTCGCTACTTTGCTTCCGAATTTTCGGTATCCTAACGAATTCCTCGACTAAATTAAGGCCACGTACAAAACCTATCGAGACATTGAAATTTGTCGATTTTTCGAGTGCAAAATCGACTATAAGCTCGAATCCTTTGAGCGATTGTTTCCTGAAAAACCATTAATTTTTTTTTTTTTATTGCGACTGTCGTGAGACGCGATGAGATATACGCGGTCGCGATCCCCAGGGAGCCTGCAGCGTCGTTGGAATCTTCCTTGAGAGACACTTTGAAAATTAATCAAGCGAAAATGATTGGCGGTGCAAGATCGCGTCGAGCATGTTACGATGCGATGCGATGCCAGGCAGGGAACCGTTACTCGCAAGCCCCCCGGTCGGGTTCGTATAATGCGGCAATCATGTTCGATTTCTCATTTAGCTGATTATCTCGGTTTCGTGATTGACAGAATTACGAGTTGCTCTAACCAACCGGCCTAGCCTTGCCTACGCTCACCTATATCGATCTATATTCTCCTCTCGCTCGCGTCCATACGCCGACCGAATACGTCATATAGATTCCTAATTGCAAATGTCACGAGGGGACCGATTCAAAGAACATACGATATCAAAATACATAGAAAGCAGGGGAAAAAGAAAAACGAAGCAAAAAAGATAGAAATACTTTCAAACGATCGTCCAAAATGTATACACTCCTAGGTATATAGCTGTGGTATATTAGGTACCGATATTAGCCGCGGTAGAGTTGGAGCAAAATCTAGAAAGAGGCAGAGAGAGAGAAAGAAAAGGTAGGAGAAGCTCGGGCAGACCCCGATCTCGATATATAAGTTATGGCTCTCTTACGTATTCAAGAATTTCCTATGATGTACGACCGGCAAAGTCTCCGCTTACCCTGCCTCTATTCATCTCTCTCATTCGCCCAACGAGTCATGGTCTCTGCTTACTCATCCTCCTCTTTCTTCGCCCCTTCACCGCCATTCCCCTGCTCGCCCCACATATATCTTTCAAACTTTTAATATCTTGATATTGAACCAGAATAAGAATACCCCTCGCCCTCCCATCGATTTTTACCCCGCTCCTTCAGCGCAGAAGAGAACTAAAAGAGGTTGAAAAATATCTGAAATAACAAAATTGCCGTCATCGTGGCGTTATGCAATAACAGTGCTAATATAGCTATTTAAAAAAATCTAGGTATTCGAATACTGCAATTATGACAAGATTCAAGCGATGCCGTACCTAAGTCATGCGATATACGATATCAGAAAAATAAATAAAACAAAATCAAATCAAATAGAGAAAAGGATAGAGTTCGATACTCGTGCAGCGAGGAATTCCGATCGCTTTCAACAATATTTATAGGGGCGCAGAAATTACAGTGAAAATTTTCTCGCTTCTTATGCGATCTACGCCGCTCTCACTTGCAGAAAATTTACAAGGTATAAATACCATTGACTACACGTGAAAAATCACGTGGCAACTATATAGAGAGAGAAAAAGGGAATAAATCCAAGGAGTTTATACCTCACGATTTTCATTTTTGTATCTCCAGGCGTCCCTCGTGATATTCGAACGTCACGTCCTCGTCCTGCTGGATGATCCTTCAAAATTCGTAGCAATTCTCGTCCACGCGCATACGCAGATTACATACATTTATGAAACATGAGAGTTATGAACAGACGTAGCCGCGCGGTCCTCGTTGCGCGGTTGGTACGAGTTTTAGTTCGGTTGCATTTGCGAATGCGAATGCGGTCCTGCGGTCTGCGGTCCTCGTTTCGAATCCCGGCTATCCTTCCCTCCCTCCTCTCCGCTCCGCGTTCGCCCTTGGATCGTGGTTTCCATTGCATCAGCCCACCCCTGTATATACCTACGCCACCGACGACTCCTGCATCGAAATGAGCAGAGTCCACTGACCGTATAAATCGGCGCTGCATCGCCATCGCCGCGATTTCACAGAGATTCGCCTTTAGCTTCTTTTTCGAATAAACTTGGAACCGAGTTGTGATCATCGCATAAAAGGCCATCCCGTGTATCCCCTACGTTCCACGTGTCTCCCATATACTCCGAGATCCAGACTCTCAAGGACCCCTTCCGAAGAGGATAGGATACACCAGAAACAAAACTGGAACACTTGAAAAGACAAAAAATGGGAGAACGTCATCGATTTGTCAAATACCGCGTGAATGATCGAGAATAGATACAATTAAAAGGAAAAAAATGTTTCTCTATGAAATGTATGCGGGAAAGCGAGGGCGTATTTTGTTAGACTATCGTGTCTGGTACAGGTTTCGATTCAGTAGCGATATTATAAGCGAGGATATCCGCGAACCAACGTTGGAAAACTTATACACACATCGCGTATACGTTCGTTCATAACGCTGTTCATATAGGTGTACGTCCACCATACCTAGCTGTTGCAGAACCATACGTGGCACGTAACATTAAATCCCCCCCGTTCCCCTCACGACCCTCGGCTCAGCCCCGGCGATGATGAAGCGGCCCGGAAATTGAAAGCAACTGGACTTTTCATTAGCACTCCGGGCACGCCCTGGATTCCCGTCCGTTACCGAAGCCTAGGCTCGCTGCAATATTCCCTCAGAGATTAACGAGAAGGAAAAAAATAATAATAAATTTTCTACTCCCCTTTTATCTCCCTTATCAAAATCATTCTCCCCCCCCCCCCCTCCCCCGTCCCCCCCTCTCGCTCACCCCACTTAAACTTCGATATCGAATACACGACTATATACGAGTACGGTAATCGTCTCTCTTCTCTCTTCTCTCGTCTCTCCGCGATAAGAGGAAGGGACTCTGAGCGTTGGCGTGATGATATAGGTAGTTTATTTTTCCCCTACCGATGCAATTTACGGAAAGTTTTCGAAATTCAATTTGACCCACGTAACTAACGAACGTTAATTCGATCTTTTATTTGCATGATAATTTACCCTAGAGTTTATATTATACGAAATGCAGCGCGTAAAAGTCGATCGACGTCGGTTCGACTTGACCACCCAAAGATCAACGGTCATATCCCACTCGTCGAACAAGAATTTACTCGAAACTTTACTCTCTATCTATATAAATCTTTTTCCTATCTCCTATCTTTCCTATGTATCTATTTTTAGAACCGTAAGCCAACAATTGCTGCCGCCGTTATAGTGCTGTCGATCTATAAGCAAGAGGTGAACGAGAAAAAATTAAACAAACTGTTTATCATCGGAAAAGTGAAATAATCGTTTGAATTATATTTGTAAAAACGAAATACATAGACAGAAATTACGATATTCCACGACGTATGAGAAAAATGTTCTTCAAAACACGCAGGTAGCACAATAAGATCGGACGAAGCAATTCAGGTTCGAACTGGGAGTTCCTGAAACTTTTCCGAGGTACACGAAATTCCTTCTCTCTCTCTCTCTCTCTCTCTCTTTCTCTTCTGGCGAAAATATAACCTGCAGAGGACTCGGAGCGTCTATCTTTGTCTCGCGATAAAACCACCGAGGGATGTTATATCAGCCTAGGGCGCATACTTCATCCTCTGAAACTCCGTAGATTTCTTCCCTCTTTATTCTGGAATACGTATGTATACCTCCTCGCAAAGAAAGTTACGTACAGGTTATAACCACACGGTGGAAAAGGAAAGGAAACGGTTCGAACATAGCGAATGGGATGTGAAACTTGTTTCGTTTCCAAAACTCTCGGGGACAGCTGAGGTAAGCTTGATACCGATAAGCCGTGCAACTCGTCCCCAACTATTCGCATCATAGAAACGACGAATGGCTCGACATACGTCGTAGCAGCACACCTCTCGTTTTTTCCAACGAAAGAAGAAAAAAAAAATAATACAGAGGAAAAAGTATTCCCACAATAAATTGCAACCCTCTCGATATAGGTATCCACGATACGGAATGAATGATCAAACGAACGTACGCGATGACACATACAAAGAAAAGCAAAGAGTAGTTACAGGGCAGGGAAACTTTACTTTCTTTTTTCTTTTTTCTTTTTTTTTTTTTGGGAATTTTTATTCTCTTTCATTTCTTTCAATTCCTTTTCAAAAAAACGGGGTTTGTGATTAAAACGGGCCTTGGGACGTAAAGTTTCAACAAAACTTTTTATGCCACGTGCATGCCAAAGTTTAAAACCCAAGTTATCGAACTTTACACATCCAAGGGTGAAACGAAATGACATACGCGACAATTCCCGCGTCACTTTCTGTAATTCTTTTCCGTTACAAATATCCATATTATACCGTAGACTAATGTTCGCGTTGCTGAATCGGGTCTCTCGGTTCTGCTGTTGGCGGAACTAGTTGTTTAATCGTTAAGCCGGCACTTCCGGCGATGTTACAGCGCAAACGGCTGCTCTTCGTACCTCGTAACGACCATGGCGAGAGTAGAGAGGGTAGAGGAGAAACGGAGGGATCGGAACCACCGTAGGGAATTCCGTCAAGAACTTTTGAATTAGATTCTCACCCCTCGCTAGCGGGTCGATAGATCGATTCCCGTTTTGGAAAAGGGCTCTCCTCTTTTTTATAACTTAAAGTTTCAAGACCGATCGGGTCTCCCAGATTATCGGGGAATAAATAAATATCGGTCGATGGTAAAGGGAAGAATCACGTCGTAATTTTAAATCAGGAATAGGTATTTTTCATCTCATCGTCGAACAATGATGATCCATTGATAGCTGCGCTGCGTCCATTTGACATTGGAGTTTGAAAATCAGTTAGGATTAATGAAAAAGGATATCGGTAATTGCTTTCTCGTCTATTAAAAGCTTCCCCAGGGATTCGAGAGGGAGGGAATGTGTACCACGCGCTAAGGGTCGGGAGAAAAGTCGTAGGAATAAAAAAATCGTAGTTTATACCCTTCCGCTGTTTCATACGGATGAATAAATTAATCGACAACAATTCACCACGCGTTCTCTGTTGTTGTACGTTAGAGCTAAATTCATCCAATTTCTGAAGTGAAAGAAGAAACGTCTTACGAATCCCGAGCATTGTTAGTTCTTTGAATATTTGACGATTATCATCGTATATATACTTGCTCCGCATTCCGGCAAAGTAACAATAGCCTTCGAACCTCTTCCCTCTTCACTTCTTCTTCATCATCATCATCATCATCATCATCATAGCGCAATGCAATACCCGAGCCACGACTAGATACACCACGACCTCGAAGAATAATATAATAATCCCTTTGTCCGAAGGTATAATATATATACGCACACGAAAAGCCGAAGACAAAACAGTCTGTATTTTAATAACTTCCAAAGCTTGATTGCAAAGGTGAACCGCTCGACCGCATGTAATGCATCCCTTTTCTCTTTTAGTAAGAACTTTTCCATAAAGGTGGTTAAATCCCTACCGCTCATCGTATGCCCGCACACGGACGTGGATCGAGCGTAACATCTACAACTAGAATACGTAGCAACGTACACTTGGCGAGATCATAACTGAAGTAGTTAGACACTACGCGATGAGCTGTAGGTTGGCGTAAAATATCCCTATAGTCTAGGCAGCAAACGGGGGTTTGATTTTTCGCAAATATCTCGAGAACTGATTGAAATTTTCGAAATTTTAAAAAAGATTCGAAAAGAGGAGGAAATTTCCTCAAAAAAGTCTCGACTCCCGGAACTAGAGGACCATTATTTATAATCTTTCTAGATGCGTGAAAATACGGCCGAAAACAGCTAGTCTGGCTTGCGCGCGTCATGCAATGAAACGGCCCACGTGTTAGACTAGCCGTTTTCGGCCGTATTTTCACGCTTCTAGAAAGATTATAAATAATGGTTCTCTAGTTCCGGGAGTCGAGACTTTTTTGAGGAAATTTCCTCCTCTTTTCGAATCTTTTTTCAAATTCCGGAAATCTCAATCAGTTCTCGAGATATTTGCGAAAAATCAAATCCCCGTTTGCTGCCTAAGACTAGGGATATTTTACGCCAACCTACAGCTCATCGCGTAGTGTCTAACTACTTCAGTTATGATCTCGCCAAGTGTACATAGCATGCACGGGTATAAAATGTTACTCGTCGGCCACTCGTTGTTATGCCCCTGCCATCAAGCACCGCAGTAGCATCACCGGCACGTCCGATGCACGTGGGTCGAGAGTTCCACACAAGCAAATGGCATATACGCCCGAGCGAGCAGTGAACGTGGTCTGATACGGCGGTTATTGATGACTGGTTTTGGCAGGAGCTGAACAGAGATGAACCCCCGTCGGTTAAATGCTCGGCGGCGCGGGGCGAGTGACAGAGAGAGAGAGAGGGAGAGGGAGAGGGGGAGATTACACCGACACGTGAATATATACGGATACAGAGATAGGTGCACCTAGATAGGAGGGAAGGGCAAACGGGGCTGTGGGACGAGAGCGGAAAACGTATAGAGAGTCGGATGGATACCCTGCAGCGGTAGATAGAGAAATTGGGGGGATCGTTGTTCGTGACATCGCTGGCGGGTGACCATCGCGTACGTTTTGCTCCTCCAACCAACCGGAGAACCAAAGGTTGAAAGTCAACGTAGACCCGTACGAGCGAACCAATTTATTAATTCGTTACCACCGGAGCGAACAGGATTAAAAAATTGTCCGATAACTCCCGATCGCTTACTTTTTCACATCGACAGCTGATGTATGAAAATTATCAAACGGAAAAGATAATTCGTAACAGATTAGAAAACGAATAAATAAATAAACGTAACAACACTCGGAATATATACTTGAACTTTGGATGGCAAAACTTTAAGTAGGCATCAATTGTTTGGGGGGGGGAAATAACAAGGCGAGCGGCAAAATGAAACGAAATTCTTCGCGTATACGTAAGCCCGTGGGTAAACCTACATTTTTCTTTCGTCCGTCTCCATCTCCATCAGCATCTCCTCGTCGCATCTCTTTTCCTCTTCCCAGCTCTTTTCTCTCGTCTCTTTTTCCTTTTCAAAGCGAGAGACATCCATCTTGCTTACGCGAACTAAGGTTTCTGGCGGCCCTGGGTTTTCTGCGTTCTATATCGGAGATGGCGAAGCCTTCCCTTAATGAATAAGATTACAGTGTCTTTCATCATTCCGCGCAATTTCCAGTCCGCCTTTCCTTCTCCCGACGCCCCCGCAGCCAAAAGCTCGTCTCCGCGTTGATGCTTGCGGAGCTGTTCAAACACGAAACAAAAGAGAGCCACGGAGCACTCGGTCGTCCTCACGAGCGGCAAGCAACGGCAACGCTCAGAAAATAAAGAATACTCGACCGGGCCCCCGATTGAACAAAGGCTTCGTATAGTTTCTAATCAGACATTTCTAAGGATCCTGTAGGCATCCCCGGGATACCCGGGATACTCGGCATACCCCACGCGCGATCAACCGACTTCTAATTCTCACGTCATATTATAGAGAAGCGGAAGATCTTCCGAGCCAAAAAGTTGGAATAACAAAGAATAAATATCGTAGGAAAAAGAAAATAAGAAGAAAAGAAAAAGAAGAAAGGTTATAACCCCTATCGAAAGCTATCGCGCATTTGTACAGGGTAAGTAGGTACGTGAATAGATTGGTCGGTTGTTCGAGTGGGTAGGTAGGGAAGGTACCATAATTTGGCCCGAAGCTCGGCTATTATTCTTAGCTTGTTTGCATGATCTCCTACCGTAATATAAACCCACCAAAATTTGAGGGCAGGGAGGGGGGAGGGGGGGTCCTATAATATTATTATAATAGACGTTATCCCCGAGTCAGTTGGTATAGGTATGCCGTGTGTCTCTCTCGCTCTTTCGGCTCGTTCTTATCCCAACATCGATGCGGACGGACATGACGAAAATGGAGTTTTATGTTTTATACCCCGAACGAAACTATCCGTTCATCCGTCTATCCATCCGTCAGTCCGCCCACTAGAAACGGGAATCTTTTGAAAAATCCACTTAATTTATACGATACTGAAACCCGGCGTTGCCGCAGTGCTGCCCGGGAGAAAGATATATAGGAGGCATTCCCTACTGCAGCCTACATAAAAGACAGAGGAGAGAAAATAGCAAAGGAAGGCATCGGCGAGGTTGGCACGGTGCAGGTTCGGAGCCGAGGTACAGGGCAGCAATTTGGTTAAGACAATGGAAAGAGCGAAGGCTGAAGGCTGAAAGCTGAAGGCTGAAGGCTGAAGGCTGAAGGCTCAAGACCGAAGACTGACTACCGAAGACTGAAGACCGAAGACTGAGAGACTAAGGAGCGAATACTGCGAGGGCTGCGAAAGGCCGAAAGGAAGGGGTGGAAGGGACGAGGTGATGGTGGTCTTTTGTTTGGCATCTTCTGCCCTACGGGCCTCGCAAAGGGGACAGATGAAACAGACAATGCTTAGATTAGGGGGAGCAGGTGCTCCCGCTACAACCCTACTCCGGGGGAGCAATTTCACAAGCGAGTAATAGAGAAAATCGATTCTATTTACGACAAAAACCAAAAGGTGAAATCGGTCAACGGGTCATTCCACACCGTAATTGGTTGTTTTTTCTTTCTTCTTCTTTCTTTCACTTCTTTCCATTCCCTACACTCCTCTTGTCGATTACACGTGATCGTAGCATTTTAATATTCAGCGGTTATCGTCGTGGCAGTCGGTCCATTTGAAAAGATGAAAGGAAACGCAAAAGAGGGGAGCAACGATATATATAGTCGATAACGAGGTAAGCAGGGGAATAGATAAGGTATGAACGTGATAAGGAGAACTCGCCGACCCGGTTGATGGACGCAAGCTCTAAAATGAGTACGGCCGTTCGCGTTGAATCTAAAGAAAGGGTTGACATTACGACTGACGCGTAGAATCCGGCGGACGCGTCGAGATAGTGAACAAGAGCGGAGAGAGAGAGAGAAAAAAAGAAATGTACAGAAAGAAAAATCAAGTTAGAAAGATGAACAAAGGACAGAAATAACCGGGAGTGAGGACGCGAACTCGGCAGGAATGAAAATAAGAAGGAAAAATAGGAAAAAATTAAATCGCCGAGCGTGACCTAAACTTGTGTTATACAGTTTCTATTTTCCCTTTGTCCCGGCATAGTTAGAGCTCAACGGCGTAATGTGAGGTACCCCGAATGACGGTTTCGTAAAAATCGATCAGTGACTCTACCGGCGTATCATTGCAGTCGGTTTCAGTTTTCGTCTTCCCGCCTTCAGTCATCGAGGCAAGCGGACAAAATCAATTTACGGAGATGACAAGCAGCACAGCGGCGAAGAAAACACTTTTATATACGTTCCCCTTCTTGTTTCCTCCACAAGTTTTTTACTTATCTATTTTTTCCCCTTTTTTTTTCGCCTGTTTACCTTGTTTCTCCTTTGGAATATTTTTATTCTATCCATGCTTCCATCTCAACTCGTTCGGCCGTATCGCGCAGCTGCGTCCTTATTCTTTGCGCAAGAAAAAATTACTTCTTCTCCATATTCTCTTTCTCTCACCGCTGCACCGCGTTGCACTTCCTCACCTAGTTATTTCCATCGAGGGAGTGAAGGGATCGGAAATTCCCTTTTCTACCCTCCGATCCCAAGTTTGCGAGTGTCGCATCGAGTTTCAGAATCGAATCCTATTATCGACCTGTCACAAATTCATATTTAATTTCAAGCACACGATGAGATAGGTACGTCATATTTTTATCACGAACATTTTTCCGTCATATTTGCGCCGAGTCGATTCCAATTTGCAATTCTCTTTGGCTGCAAGCGTATTCGTATAGGTATAGGAGAACAAGAGTGGATATAAATGAAGACAGACGAATGGTAAAGAACAAGGAATGTAAAGAAGAGCGGCCTCGGGACGTATAATTCGAGGAGCGCATTGATTTTGTAATTACCGTTTTCACGTTCCCTTCGCATACTCGTGCCTATCCTCAATTCCGCTTCCATTTCCATTCCCATTCCCATTCCCTTTCTCGCTCCCGGTCAAAAGCCTAGGATATACGCCACCCGCCGCCCACTTCACGTGCTAAACCCTAGTCGACCTAACTCAACCCGAAACGCATCGCATCGCATCGCGTCGGATCGAGCTGCAGAGCCCAGGCACATCTGCGTTATTTATGGTCCTTAGGTAATAAACCCCCCCTTAAATTATACCGGGTGGCGCATCTAAAATTATTCAAAACCCCGTGTCTACAGCCCCGGTTTATAATTGCGGAAAAAATTATTAATCCCACGCATTCAAGTTGGTTGCATAGCTTTAGATTTATTCGCGAATAATCCGCAAAAGTGATTAACAGTTGAAATTCGAAGATCGGAATTTCATTTCGCACCGCTGCGGGGACTTAAGGACGACGTACGTAGGAATAATAAGTCGTGGAATAAGAATATAAGAAGTATAAAACGAAGCAGTAAATGATAAAGAAGCTGAAGCGAGCGCTCGGGAATAACCGGGGGTCTGTCAAATTCGTTCGGTGGAGACGTTTTACGGTAGGCGAAGCAGAAGTAACGAGGCCTGGTGAAAAATTTATACGGATTTCAAGGGGGGAGTAGAGAGGTGGGCAGGCAGGTAGAATTGACGTCGTTCCCCTCCTCTCCTTTGGTTATATGGCTTCTTCCTGAAGGGAGCCGCGAATCCACGTCCGATTTCGAATCTTCCTTCTCGCGCACATCTCCGAACAAGTTTAGTGGCTACGACAGCGACGTATGGAAAATACGAGAATACCTGATCTCCAATTTATCGATCGATGTGGCCCTCGACTTCTCCGTCAAGAGATATAATAAGACCAGCGTTGAATCAACTTGATAATGAAATTCCCACCAGACTATACATAGGTCATCCCTCCGTTCGTCTTTAATACTTATTTCTGATCGTCGATCGCGCCACTTTGACTCGTCTCTTGCAATTTACTTTCGCCGAACACTGAATCACCAGCCACAACGTACAGTTTCAACAATATTTATTTAACCCCATCTTTCTACTCTTCTAAATTCATTGCTCTAGCGTTTCCTGGTAAAAAAAAAAAGAAAAAACCAATGATAATAACGATGAGAAGAAAATAGAACAGAATAAAATAAGAAAGCCGTTGAAAAATAAATTCAAAAAAGTGATGCTTCAGTGTTTCAAAGTCTCTTTCGAAAGCAAAAGCTATACCTACGAATGCGTTGGTTTACGCGTTCGCTCGAAGCATGGATAGGTAGGGAGGTACCGATGATGAGGCAGTTTATGCGTTTTTAACGACTTGGTACCTCAGAAGGAGGGCGACGAGAGACGAGCGGCGACGAAGAAACCGCCAAAGTTATGTTTAGGGGTTAACGATCACGGATGGCTCCGTGCTGCCGTTTCAGGGAACCGTCGGTCCGCCTGTATCTACATAATTTTCCCCGCGCTGCTCAGAAAACAAGATTAAAGAAAAAAAAAAAATGGACGCGGTAAAGAAAGTATGGGAATTCCGAAACAACGTATTACCAAAAAAATAATTAGCGCTGCAGTACTCTGTCGAGACGCATCTGAAATTTTTGCTTAATTTTCGTCCACGAAAAGCAGCAGCGGCAGCAGCTTTTTATAGATTATTTTTTTCCTTCATC
This sequence comes from Athalia cordata, assembly GCA_963932425.1. Taxonomy (NCBI): domain Eukaryota; kingdom Metazoa; phylum Arthropoda; class Insecta; order Hymenoptera; family Athaliidae; genus Athalia; species Athalia cordata. The sequence goes on along the minus strand of OZ010626.1, from coordinate 26,297,971 downwards.
ACCCACAGAGACGAAAAAAATTAAAGCTCGAGTTGAAACGTTGATCACGAGTGATTTCGAAGTAGTTTCCTAAATACCGACCGCGAATACAACCAACTTTTTAAAGTTTCTCATCCCCGCACTGTCTTTTCCTGAAACCGCAAGTTTTTAAGAGTTTCATATAAATGTCTGATCATTAGCAACGGCAGTAACGTTTCTACCCTTGAAGATAGGAAGAAGATAAAGAAAAAGAAGATTGGGAAATTTTCGAAGAGTTTCTATTTCTCTCACTCGAACTTTCTGTACTAATTACAACCTGTTCCCGCACCTCTACTTTTCACCCGAATTTCAGTTTTACTTGCTAAAAAGTCCGATTACTTCGGGGTTTCGATTCACGAAGGCTTGACCAACGATAATGTAAGAATATCATTCATAACTAGACAAATCTGAAAGCAAAGTTGAAACAAAACTCAGCAACGTATATTATGACCAAACTTAACAGCTTTGAGAAGGAGAAACGTGGCAAAGCGAATAATAAGTAAAGTAAAAAAAAAAGTAAAAAGTGAAGTACGGGAGGAAACGAGTGAGGGGTAGAAAGAGAAAGACTGCGACTTGGTTGCTCAAAGCCAGAGCCAAAGTGCTTCTTCGCATACTTCGCTATCCCCTTTCTCCTTTCATCTCTTTCTCCCTTTCTCACTCGTCCTCTCTTGACGTCTGGTGATGACCTATGAAGCATTCTCCGAAACCGAAACGGCAAAAACAAACTGCAAACGATCACGAACGTTGCGATTCCGTGGGGACTAGTTCGAAACAAGTATTCGGTGGTTTCATTCCTTCTTTCCTTTTCTCTGCTCGATGAAAACGACCTTGTGATATTTCTGGCGTCAGCCCTATTTTATCTCAGCCACCACACGATCGATAACAATTATTATTTTTTCATACGGAATATGTATGCGGACGTAACAACGAGAGTCGATGAGATGTTCGCCCCCATATCTTTTCCACCTGCTTCCTTGAAATTCCCATCGGCACCACGGTGCTAATAACCTATTGTTTGTTCGGTAGATTACTCTACTTCGACAGGGCACTCAATTCCCTCTTTGCTTTGCCATTTTATTCGGAATCGGACCCCCGTCACGTCATCTCGACGTCCCATCGTTTCCATCCCCTACACCGGCTTACCTCTCGGCTTCGCCGACGACCCCAGGAACACGTCACCGTCACATCCAAACCTGCCCCTCAATATTACGGTGTAACGTATATCGCAACCAACCCCCTACGGTATTTTCAGATCCGTCATAGGTAAGCCCCGCGCATGGGCACTCCCGCATTTAATTTTTCTTTCGTTTTTCCGATTCATTCCGTGTAGTATATCTATAATACATACGCTCGTCCGAGCACGCTATACGGCGACGTGTGTACGTAAGTGGAGCGAAATAAGCAAAGAACGAGTAGTAGTAGCAGCAGCAAAAACAACCGAGCTCGAGTCGCAGAGTAGCCGGTTGAATGCACGCTGAGCACGTCTGTTACATAAATTTCGTAATTTGTTATTTCCTTCTCCATTTCTCAGGTACCAACCTGAACTGAATTTTCTTTTATATTTCCCCTCTTTTCATATCTTTAACACCTCTTCTCCCTCTACCACCATGGGCACCATCGGGGTCGGGCAAAAGTGGTCTTTCGTTTGGTGTACGCCTCTCAATTTTTCGCGTATAAAAGTAAGAATGGAATACTAAAAAACCTTTCATCTCTCTTATGTTTTCAGAACTTCTCGCGGTACCAGGCAGTGCCGTATCGCTTCTGGAAGTGAAAGCTCGAGAACAACACCACCACCACCATCACCACCATCATCACCACCAACAACAACAGCAACAACAGTCGTCCTCCGTATCGGGAGTTTTGGGTCATCACCGTCAGCCAGCGGTTGGAATAGCCGCCGTATCCTGCAGGGGTTGTCGTCCTCAGCCACACCCTTACGCTCGCCTGCAGCCGTGGGCAGTATCTGCGCCAACCCCTCATCAGGCACCAGCAGCCCCAACGCGAACGAGGGCTCGAGAACCTGCTGGTCCCCCTGAGCATGCAAACGGAGAAAGCGGAAGTACCGCGTCAAGAAGATGGAGCAACGGAGGTCCGACGTCGGATAGCAACGGCGGCAGCAAACGTCGACAATCTTCGTCAAGTTCCCAAAACGTTAATCACGAAAATCATCAGCATCAAATCCAGGGGTCGGCGATCGATTCGTCATCGTCGCTTTTAGACCCGTCTCATAATTCGGTTCCTCGTTCCCTTCAATCGACTGCAACAACGTCATTCGCCGCATCTAATGCGTCGTCGTCGTCGCATAACAATAACAATAGTAATAACATTAATAATAATAGCAATAACAATAATAACAATAAAACTAGTAATAATAATAACAACGATGACGACGACTATAATAATAACAACAACAATAATAATAATAGGTCGTCACAATCTAGTAACCAGCAGGGTATTATTCAGTCGAATCACCTCGTTGGTAATAGTACCTATTCAACGCCATACGATACCACTACCAGGTGTTCCATTCAACCGAACAATTCCTCTACGGTCAGTGGGCAAAAATTGAGACATCAGCAGCGCTATAACCAAATTCAGGGATACACGTCACAGAAATCATCCACATCCTCCGCCTCGTCATTCGCACCGTCGTCATCCTCTAGTTTACATCGAATATCAAACACCCGTCATCAAGCGCATCACCAGCACCATCAAACTCACAATAATCAACCTCCTCCTCCGCCCCCACCGCCTCCAGCTTCTTCTTATCAGCATCAAAATTCCCGAAACTTGAGTCAAATATCCCATTCGCTATCGCAATTATCTGCCACCCTCAACCAACAACAACAACAACAGCAGCAACAACAGCAGCAACAACAGCAACATTACCAAAATATATCTTCGGTATCGAATGCTGAAAACTGGTTACTAGGAAATTATTTAGGGGCCCTCACTGGCACCAGCAGTGGGGGTATAAATTGTACAGAATGGTGTCACGGTGGTAAGGGTTGCGGTTGCGTGTCTTGCGTCTCGCGAAGAACGAGTTATACACAAAACCATAGCCATAGCCAAAGCCAAAGCCATAGCCAAAGTTTAAACCAAAGCCAGAGTCAGAGTCAAATCCAGAGCCAACAGCCAGGTAGTTGCTGGTACTACCCGCAGCACGAAACAACCATGACCTCATCCAGCCAACTACACAGGCTTTTCCAAAACGTGTAGCACATGGTGTGCTGAACCACATTCGCCAATGTCGTTGTCCTCACTGTCACTGTAATTACTATTCGTATTACTATTATTTATATCGTTATTGTTGTATCGTTATTCCTAGTTGTTTGTAACATTATCATGATTATTATTACTATCATCGTCATCGCCATCAATGTATCGTAAGAATATGTACCACGCCTATTTTTAAGGTGGTATAACGATACACACTTTCAATTTAGATGAAATTCCAAGAAAAAAAGAATGATGTATAAACGAAATACGCTTCTTATTAATATGAATAAATACTGATATACTATGTGGGAGGAAGACAAGGAGTTACATATACATATATATATATATCATATCTCTCTATATATTAAACGTAGCGAGAAAGATAGAGAGAGAGAGAGAGGGGGAGGAGGAGAAAGAAAAAACAAACCCATACAGATGATGATAATTATAAGAGGTTATTGCACACCTCCGTTCCTGTCTCTGCATATCTCGTCCTCTCTCTATTCATTTTCAACTGATGTACAACGGAATAAATGGGGGCCGGAGGGTTACGAGAGATCGGTAAAGAAAGATTGGGGGTAGCGGGCTTCGAGCAAAGCGAAAAAGAAAGGAGAAAAAAACAAGAAAAAAAAAACGGAAAGGAAAAGACGAAGGCAAAGCCTTAGCGAGAATGAGTGAGGAGGGAGGGGGGGAGGATGCTAATGAAAGGTTTTAAAAGACGAAGGACAAGGATTGCTCGAGGCTGCAAAAGAATCATCAAAAAAGAGCCGTCATTCCAGGCATAGAGATTTTAAAACTAAACGCTGTTCGCGTGACTCTCGACAGAGTTCAATTCGCAAACGTGTGCAGCATTTAACCGAGGAAAATAATAAAACCCTCCTTCCTCGTTTTCAATTATTCGTTATTCGGAACATTGAGAAAACACAATCGATATAGTATATACACCGTATATGCAGAAAAACGGGATAAATTAATGATTATATCTTTAAGAAATAAAAAAATTAAAAAAAAAAAAACAACTATCCTGTAGACTATACCGTATATACATTTTAATGAGACTTTAAGTAGTATAAACCTGAAATAAAATAATTTAAAAAATACTAGATGTAAAAATGTTTAACGAGAATGAAAAAAAAAAAAGGAAAATAAATAATAAGTTAGGCTTACAAACCTCAATATTCTAATGGAAAAAGCTTTAAAGAAACCAAGAGAAAAAAAATGAAATAAGACAGCCCCTAGCGTGATTCAGCTATAGTGGCAAGTTTATTATTCGTCTATACGTTCCAATCGACTCTGTAAAGACTTTAGCTGGCTAAGGATAATATATTTAAATCCCCCTTCCCTGCGAAGGACTTCAGCTTTGCGTATTATGATCAGCACGTATACAAAAAAAAAAAACACTCCACCAATTTCTTTCAAGGAAACAAAAGAACCAATTGTAAATTCAAACCGATTATACCTATGGAGAAACAGCCTGCGGTTAGAAAATCCTAGAAAAAAGAAACCAGAAACTAATGAACGCCGATTTCTAAATCACTGTCGCAAAACTGAAGTCCTTTTCCGGTGCGAGGAGATTTTCCGAGGGATTTTAAATACCTCAGTCAGCTAGAGCCTTTGGAAAAAACAAAAAAGCGTAAAGTTGAATAAAAACGAAAATTAATGGAAATAAAAATTACAGATTACGATTATAATGATTAGTATGAGATATGAAACTATGCTGTCGACCCTATAATGGTAGTATGTAATAATAATAGAAATAATAGTAATACTAATGAAAATAATAATAATAACAATAATAATAACGACGATGACGACGACGACTACGATGACGACGACGACGACGATGATGATAACAATAGTCAGAATAAACATTGTAAAGTAAAATATTATAGTTTCGTTGAAAATTAATAACCATAATACACTTGGGCAAGAATTGAAGATCCCATACGATTATAAGAAAGTCCTGCACTGTCGAGTTAATTAATTTTCTACTTCGTTCAAATATTCCTCTAAAAATTCCCTTCGGATTTTCTCAATTTTTGTCTGGACCAACAACACATTGCGAAATGAACGATGCATCTCGAAAGAGCCTATCTATTATATCCTACCTGCATCTATGCATATTATAAACCTATATGTAATCGAGATGATACTTTTGTTTTATTCCCTTTTATAGCTTGGTCGAAAAGGGATGGCGGATGGTGGGAGCGTCTCCCCCAGCTATCTCGGGTCTTCTTGAAACTCCCGAAAGTGCTCTTAACCCGAGGTTAGCAGCGGAGGAGGTTAAGATGGTATCGATTGAGCGGAAGGGAGAGAGAGCTGGGAGGCGGAGCGCACCGGGCCGACCTAGGATATAGGTATTCCGTGAGCCGTGTATAAGTCTATCCGGATATCTATCGAATAAAAACAAAAAAAATAATTCGATCCGAACTGCGTTAACCGCGTGCACATTTATCTATTCATTCATTCATTCAATTTTTTGTTGTTGTTTGTTTCATTTGTTCAACGGACGTGTATAAGGTATATAAATACGCGACAAATTCCACACGACGATCCTGTAATCGACATCGCGATACTTTGCCTCTTTACATCCGCGTCTCGATATCTGCGAATGCGATAGGAAAAAAGAAAGAGGAAGAGGTGGAGGCAGGAGGCAGGAGGATCGGAGGGGCGCGAGGTAGATAGGGGAAGTGCATCGCAGAAGGTATAGAGGCGAGAGGAGAGCCAAAAGTGGTTCCCAGACGGCGTCTCTAATAGGGTTTGCGTGTTTCCTCGCCGCGCCGTGCCACCCGACACCCACCACCCCGTCGGACGCACCAGCAGCGGCAAAGAAACCTGCAGGGAGAGCACGGTACCGGCCACCGCGCCACTATATCCACGGGGAGTGGACTCCCTCAAGCTTCGCGCACACCGACCTCGTTCCCCATGAATTCTCTACTAACATAATCCATCGGGAATTATTTCATAAAGCCATATTATCATGATATAAGAGCCGTCAGATCCAAGTACCGCGGATACGTCGTATATACCTACTGTTCCCGTGAATTCTAATACGTCCTTGCACCCCGCAGAGGATAAATTTCACTTTGCGACTTAAGAAATCACAATAAAATTTTCCAACCAACTGCCACCTGGTGTAGAGGATATACATATACGGAGACGAGTCAGCCAAAAGTGGGTAAATTACGCCAGGTGTTTTTAGGTGCGTGTAAAAGGCGCGTAATATTCAGCTGGCGGCAACGAGTTCTGTACGACAATTCTTTTCGCAACAAACGAACGAACGATGGAACTTGTTAAACTGCAGGGAACGAATCGCACACGTACGGTGTAAGGCTAGAAGGGGGTTGAGATGTTTCTGGATACAAACGGGATAATAATGCCCTGCCTGGAACAACGTCCGTTACAATACTTCTTCATTGACGACGAGAGCAAAACGAAAGTAGCGAATAGATGAACAAACAAACGATTTCGCGACGATTTTCAGTATATATTTCAGTTTCCAAGAGCTGACGGAAAATCTACCGTATCAGCGTATATCGTCGCATCATCAACTCTTTCGATAAAGAAAGATATACACACATACGGTACTGTAGTTCAGATCTGACGGCATCAGGGACTGAATAATAGAGAAAATCTCTTCCGTATTACTTCGCAACAGTGGATAGGTATACGTATAGGTATAGGCACGTATGCACGGTGCAATGAGTCCCAATATGTCTAGTGCAGCAGCGAGTTTGTGGAAGGGTGAGCGAATGAACGAGTTTGAGGGGAGCGCCTCTCGCCTGCCGCAGATGAAATGGATGTTGCTGACTACAGCGGGCGGGTTGCCACCCTCTGCCCCACCAATCTCCAGGACTTTGAAACGACGAAACGACAACCTACGCAATTTTATACTTTGCGAATTTCGAAATGCCGAACCACGACCGGCGATAAGAATGGCGTCCCTCTATCCTTGTATATTATTTCCTCCCAAGGCCTTACTCTAATTACTCTTGCCGCCAACTCCCCTAACTATATCGTAATTAAGCACGTTGCATGTGCAAATATTACCCAAGAGTTATAAGCGATAGATTTTTTACAGGTTTATTTCCACCCGTTGGGCTTCTCATCGCGATCCGACCTTCGTCCTCATTCTACTTTATACGCGACACGTTTCTGTAGGACAAACTATATCCCCTATCAACGAACGACGAACCATCTGCTCGTTATCTCCGAGGTCGACTTTGGGTCGTTATCTTTGATCGACGTCGAGGAACGCATGAACGAACGAACGCCAAACGCCCAACGCAACGCGGGTCTATTATATCCGTGCAAGGGAACCTCCTTTAACGACCTCCAAGAAATTTATAGGCTGAGGGTAGATGTATAGGTATAACGTGAGATAAGTATACGTGGAAATCTAGTTTCTAATATGAATTCTTCCCATCGCGATCTACCCGTTGACTTATACGTATAGGTATATTTAACCTTCTCGACGTACCGTAGAATCAAATTCCTCTGCACTTCTTTCCCCGAGATGCACGTTCCAAAGTTTTCCATTCCTCTAGGTCGTCTTCCACGTAATATTCCCCAGTCTGCATATACGACAGTTCCCGCGTCGGTCTGGATGGCGTTCTGATTCGAATCGATCGAGTGATTGACACACTACGTTCATTCGTTCGTTCTAACTATACATATTCGGGTGAAAACGCTATTGTACCTGACGCCTACCTATACGTATACTCTCTTATTACGTCCATGTCAATCGAACAAAAGCGGACAACGACAATGGTATTGACGAAAACCAGCACCTTCCGCGTATATACATATAGCTAAGGGCGCGTCGAGACTGTCGGCAAATGTAACACCAGCTTTTATCGAATTAGCACATCGATACAAATAATATTCAAACTATGTGGACGACACGAATGAATGGAATCCACGCGTAAGCTGTAACTTTTCTATTATAGAAAAGCTGACCCGCCGATAATACGTAGAATTCGACTTGCTTCTTTTCGTTCCGCTCGCCACTCGATTTCTACACGCTAGGACCGCAATAGGTAAGCTGACTCGAGTCGAGTCGAGTTCCAGTGTCAGTATTTGCAAATTATGCAAAATCAGAGTACGCCTAGCAACGACTGACACATAGGGAGAAAAGGAAACGAGGAACCGCGACTCCACAAACGCCGAGCACAAAGCAAAAAACGCCACCAATTCTACGCTTCTGCACATTAAAGCATAAAAGCTGTACTACGGATGTGTGTGTGTACGACCATTTCCACTCACAATCAGATTTCATCTAGAATCTCGAAAAAACGGCTTTAACCTATGAAAAACTTGATACTCAGAAGTCCGGGAGCCTACCAAATTTCAATCTAGCTGTCCAACCCTAGCTCGTCTAGGATTTCATGTTCATTAAATTTCTACGCGTGATGGTCGTGCCCGGGTGTTAATGTAGATACGTGTAGCCAGTCTTGGACACGATGTGCATGGCTGGTGGAGCTGCCCCTTGCGGAAACAATGCCTCGAGTCTCCGACCTAATTCAGCTATACGGCGGGTCTTCTCGCACGCCCTGGTTAGAACCTAGGCGGTAATTGTTCGCCCGAACAATGCCCGGGCACTGCCTACCTCTCTGGACGTCTCTAGAGAGGAGAAACGGGAAACATGAGATCTGCCGGGACAGACAAATTTTATTTTCCTTTACCTACACAACGTACAAAAAACGCCGCTGTCAAATCGAAATAGAATTTTGCATGTGCTTGACGATGTTTTTTCTGCATCGAAGCACCCCCCATAACAAAAAAAACAAAACCACAGCATCGAATAGGTGCTCTCAAAAAACGCCTGTAGTCTCCGCAACCCAACACGCAAGTGGTACAAGTACTCGCAGTGTTGGACAACTGATATGGCCGGAAACTGAGGAAAAAGACGATATGAAAGGTATGGATATAGGAATCAATCAATCGATCAATATCTTTCTCGCGCCAAGGATTTTTCTATTACAACAGAAAAAATCCAGATTTGTTGATCGAAATTATCATTCATTCGCACACAGCCTGCGTCTAATCTAGCATATCCTTGACAATACTATAAAACATAGGCGAACGGATCGCAAAGACAAGGCAGTCGAAGCAAAGAAGTGAAAACTGCTTTGAGAGGGGAAATGATCTCATGAACAAGGCTAAGATCTTACCGAAAGGACTGTATACTTAAGATGATGGGATCACATAGAAAAAAGTAAAAATATGTTTACCCGTTCACCAAGTAACAAGACAAGGTTTCAACTATTAACTAACATTGAGTTATACAGCTGTGTCGTGTCGGCTAAGTGATTCGTCATTTTCAGAAATTAACGAGCAGCTTTTGAACTTGGTCAAACGAGTATTCTAGTGTGACGGCGTTCAACTGGCTTGAGGCGACAACCCGAATATCTCAAGACTGTCGTTGACCCCGGTCAATTAAAAATATTTCTCTCCGTCCAAAATAAAATTCTAATTATTTTATTTATTTATTTATTATTTATTATTTTTTTGTTTTTTAAGATTCTTTTTAATTGCAAGTTATTCCGATTAAAATAAAATGTTATCACCAGCGATAGACAAATTTCTTTTAGAAAACATCCCAAGATATTTTCACATCGCAATAAAAAGTGAAAAAAGAAAGGTATGGGGTAGAGGTAAACCGTAATCAATAGCTATACAGTAAGTGAGTACAAATGTTATCGTTAAATCGGATGTGTGTTAATAATCCATGCGTTATTTTGACGCACGCGATTCGGTAATTATCATTACGTCCCATCCGTATCCCGGTAACTCACCCCCTGTGTAGTTAATGCTGTGGGTATCAGAAAAATGGCATCGAGTTTCGACGGATGGCCTTTATCGTGAAAATTTGAATGATAGCTAATAAATCCACAAATTTATGTGTCGAATTATCAACGACGTCATCTCCGGCAATGAACGTGAATATCGGAGAGACTATCGTCTGTAAACAATCTAGTTTTGTATCAGTTGAAAGCAATCGGCAATAGTACAAAGAGAATCACAATCAGGTTCGGAGAGTTAACAGTTCGAAATTGGATGGATCCATTGCTCGGAGCGCGAGCTCTGCTGAGCTTTCGTTCGCAATCAAACAATTTGATAAAGTAAATATTTATTCCGCTGATTGTATCGAGTAAAGACCCCCTCCCCTTCACTCTACGCGAATTATTGTCCATAAATAAGAAAATACTTTGCGTTGCTCGTAAGATTTCGCCAGGAAAAACAACCAGCAAAAATACGATGTAAAAAGAAAAGAATAAAGTCATGAACAATCTGCCGGCGATAAGTTTTAATAATGCTTGATACTTACGGTGTTCTTATTTGTAGACGTCATCAGACTCGCTTTCAAGTAATAATCAAATTAAATGTAATGAAAAGCAGAAGACAGTAATTCCTTGTAATTTTGTGCGAATCAAGAGTCCACTCCAATCTATCGCGGCTCTATGTTTAATGGGTGATGAGGTGGACGTTGAGACTTTGGCGCAATTATCCTCGCGAGTATAATTACTCGATCTATAAACCACTGGCATATCTACCTAGCTCTGGCCAGGTTATACAGGTTCCGTACTAAAATACGGTACACCGTACAGTCTCAGGGGATGGATAATCAGTCGAATGGAACAATCGATTTGGCCAATCAGGCATTGCAGGTCCGTGAAGAGAAGGATGGGGAGAGAGAAAGCGAACGAGAGAGGGAAAGGGACTTGGAATTTTTAAATGTACTTCGGATGCGCGGGACGATAAAACGGAAACGATGTGAAAATGAAACTCGGCATACGCATTGAATAAACAATCAATATACGATACGCTGATTTATAAAAATCGATTTTATTACTTACCACCCACTTGTCTGGCGCCGCAATCTTCCCATAAAATATATCTGAGATCTACGACCACCAATTAACAATCAATTATCCGTAATAATATTGAAACATATGGTGTGATGAAAAACTCAATAAAGACAATACATGACACTACAATTTTTTGATGTTACTGTCAGCGTGTCAACGAATTAAACGACCTTTGTTTTCGCTTGGGTTGATAATCAAATATAAAGGAACCACTTCTGTAAAGTGTAAAAATATCTATAATTACAGGTACTTAACTCAACCGTTTTCCCAGGCTAGGATAACAATGGCAGGTGGTCGGTGGTTTGTTCAGAATCGTCTTCGGCCAATTCCTCATTTTCCACCTCATTTTCCTCATTATTTAGACATAAACTTTTCTTAAAGTGCAATATCGCGGGATTAATGCGTTTTTCGATTTCCTTCATCTGCAAAAAAAAAATATAAACAATGATTCGAAACATGTCTCTAACGAACCAACTGAGAAGATCATCGATGAAAAAATTAATAAGCCTTGTTCACCTTAGCTATGAGACTGTTGGTAGCCTCTAGTAGTTCTTTGATCATCGAATCATTTTCCAGCCTTACATTCAAGTACCTCAAACTTCGAACGAGAACTTGGGGGTCGATTTCGCTATCTGCGTTTAAAGCCTCTGCAATAATAGTGAGAGCCAAGTTGTTGTGCGCACAGTAGGCAAGTGGCCCAATTCTATCCATGGGATGAGTGAGGTGCAAGATAAGCTGCGCAACTTTTAATGGTTCGATCTCTTGCAGCGGACTTCTATCTGGAGCATTCGCCAGTATTTTCAAACTTGGTAGAAAAGAACGCTCCAACATCTCCTGACTGTCAGGTACTGCATTACCGAACTGATTGAAAAACAAGCTCAAGCATTGACGTAGATACGTGTCATCTTCCGTCACGGGATTGTGCCATAAAATAATAAGACGTGACAATAAGGCCACGCTCGTTACTCTTCGATGCAGCAAAAGCTTACAAAGACCCTCTGTAGCGGTCGTACGCAAATCCTGGTTCTGTGAGTAGGGAACTTTTAGAAAATATGATCAACTACGAAGATGATGTGTTTGACATTTAGCGAATGAACTTACCGTGTTATCCAATAATCCAGTAAGAACACTGATAACATTTCGGTTTCCAGCACTGTGATCTTGTTTCTCTAAGGCAAGTGGTATATCGGTGTCATCTGTGTGGTTATAAAGTCTAACACTCTTGGTTCTTGTCCTTCCGTTAGCCACCTGTGAGTCACCATTTGTTTCGGGACTTGTAACCATACCAAGACGTTCCAGGCCATAAAATACGAGCAGATCGAAAATTCCCTTCAATGCAGCTAACCAAATGTCGTTGTTTTCCATTGTAAATTGCAAGAAGAATATTGGAATATATTTTTTTGCAAGAGTTTCGTTCAGCATGCAACAAACACTCGTTGTTTTTAAGGCCAGGACGATCACGTTGCATACGGAATACTAAAATTTCAAATTAACGAACTTTAAACAAGTCAGAGCCCCAAGAACTACTTGAGGAATATGTTAACAATAGTACGTTATTTCGATCTCACATCGACCTACGTCTAGAGCAGGAAGCACCATTTCGTCCAGAAGGGTCTGTAACGGTGGAAACAGAGTGTCAAGACTTTGCATCATCGAGAATATTATCTGCAAACATTTCTCCAGCGTTTCTGGGTCATCGATATGTACGTCATCTTCTTGCATTGCTTCTACCACAGGCTCTGCATTCAACTCGTTGATTTGACCCTTGAAAATCTGAATCTTCTGCTTCAAGTCATCCGCTTTCAAGAAATCCTTGTCTTTAACCGCCTGATATTGCTCTTCCTCGATCTCCAATAAATTAACCCTTAGTCTAGCCCTCTGAAATTTTTTTAAAACAAATTTAAACCATCTTGTCATCTACGGAACAGGGAAAAATAAGATATTATCCGTTGTAAGCAAGGCACCTTCATATCTCTCTCGTGTTTTTCAGCTTCCGACATTGGCACAGTTTCTGGCACCGGCGGGAGTCTTAGTTTGTCAATGACATCAGCTAATAGATCACACCTTACTTCTGCATTGGGAACAACAGCAGCAAAATGTCGAACGATGCAATCGATAACATCATTGGATGTGTTGTCTGACCTAAGCGTGTCCAGAATAAGCTCTTTTAGGCAGTTTCTACCAAATTCATCTGTCAGCTCATAAGTTTTAGCGATTTGAAAAAGCTGAGTGAGAATAAAACGTCGAGTAGTGCGTTCCCAAACTTCACACGTTACTACGTTCATGAATTTCATGAACTCCTTGATATATTGACAGAATTTCACAAGATCTGGTAATACATTGCTGAGTTCATCTTGGCAACCCTCACGATGTAAATGTTCCACGATACACCTCCAGAAAATAACGTTTTCACTGGACAATTTTTCCAGCGGGATCAACCTTGAATTTTCATCTACAGTCACATGTTCCACAATTTCACGGATTGGTACAGTTCTGCAAACGAAAATAAAGCTTGAACTCAAGAAAATGAATTTAACAAAAGGAGTGCATGTAGCAAAGGAATGCATACTCACTTAAACAATACTTCAAGCATAAGAATGCAAGTATCCACAGTAGTCTCAGAATCTAAGGCACGAAGCAGTTTTATGAAGTTTCCATTGTAATTCTTCAACCAAATGGGCAGTAGCTCCCGCTTGACATATTGGCTGACCTTCTCAGATCTGTCACGCATCCCATCGCTCAAGAGGGTATGCCTCTGTTCGATAGTCAAAGATCTAACTGTTACTTTACTCACAAACTTAAAGGCCAGTATTCTGACTCCGTCGTTAACATCTCGAGTTCTTCTGAGCACAGCTGCTAAAGTTTTTTTATTCTTTCCCATATTGAGTAGAACTGCTCGCCGAACCTCAGGCTGTGGATCTTTCGATAGATGAAATACATATGCTTTAATAACGGGGCAATCATCATCACTCGGATCCTGAAGTCGACACAGTGCAAATATAGCCTGTGCCCTAATCTTGGGGATTTTGTCGAGTAAACGTTCGGTCATACAGGTAGTAATTTTATCACACAAAGCATCATCCAGGACAGCGTTGTCTCCCATGGAATTTAGCAGCATATTCAAGAAGTAACACATTCGAAATCTAAGTGCCCTATCCTCGACATTATGATTATCCAATACAAAATCGAATAGGCAAGTGAGAAACGGAGATAATTCTTCCTCGTTACCATCACCTTTTTGAGATTCTATGCTTACGGCAAATTTAGCAGCAAATTGCAGGGTGTTCTCGATCCTTGGGTGCTTCTCTCCGTGGCCAAGAGGTATAAGTAGACAAGAAATGAATGCTTTTGTAAACTGCTCCTCATGGGCCTGAAATAAATAGTATTTTCATTTGCTTATTGTACGTAAATTCACATTTACACCAACCATAGTTCACGCCTACCGTTTGGAACAATTTTTTCAGCTTCTGCATCCACTTGGGATGACATCTTCTGTTGAATTGCACTTCCGTGAATGTCAGCGTCAATTTTTCTAATAAGAGATTCATATCGACATCCGTAAATCTATCACGGACGTATTAATTTTATTTTGGCTTTTTTCTAACGCAAGGCACACTTTGTACGATATCGCGCACACAAAATTATATCAACTCGTAGTGAAACTCAACTGAAACCGTTGACGTTTTTGAAATCAATGACGCCGCTAACAAGGCGGCGATAGTATGAAAAATCGTCAAGATGTCGTAACAATCGCTTTCAGCGGATCTTTAACAAACTGAACTCGCTTTTGGTCGAATCGAATTTCGATACTTCGCTCCACTCATTCTATGGAGATTCCTAATGTAAACCTAACCCGATGTAACTCCAACTAAAACTGATTCCACAGAGCATTTGTAGTTTGGATCGTTTTAGTTATTAATTCGTCAGGATGGCAGAACAGCCTAAAACGGATGAGAGTCAATTGGAAAATGAATGGATGGTACGGTGTATAGCATAAAATTAACGCTTTTCTTTCAGTATATTTGCCATCGTGGCTTTCGAGGCTGTGGCTTCTATTATCCTTGTGAATTCACATTGATCTACGATTGGATTTATTGTTGACCCCGCTGAGTCAGAATTTTCACCATTTATTCATGTGTAATAATAACCCATTTGCAGATAAGACCCTGTCTCCAATACAAAGATGAACACAGTGACTGCACGAGTATAAAAAGTCGGTTCAATCAGTACTTTGTCAATGGGAAGAACACAAATTGTGAATCATGGGAAACTGATTACAATAATTGTAAATTATGGCGACAATTGCGGGACGAAACGGCGTTCGTGAGTATCAAATTCAATGCAAGACTCATTTATCCTTAAAAAAATGCTGATTGATAGCCACGGTGTGAAATAATCTTGTCTATAGAATGCTCTAGTGCAAAGTGAGGAAAAGCGTCGCATGGATAGATTAAGACCACACTACGCCAACTCTGTATGGAAAAAGCGACAAGGACCACCTAAAAATTGGAATACACCATTGCCCGACTGGATGCAAGAAGAACACGCCGTTTCTTTTCTTGGTTCTAAGGCACAGGAGCCGCGAGAAAACCAAATTATAGAGAAGAGAACTTTGTGCACAATCTCCTAGCACTTTGATATTCTGTAATTATGTAATTATTTATTGTAAATAAATCTAGTACTCTTAGTCGACAATTTATCAATTGTAACAATAACGACGTATTTAATGTTTGTAACGTTGTTCTAGACCAAAAAATTGTCCCAATCTACCAATCTTCCGTCGTTTTTAGTCAACGCATGCAGGAAGAAATCAGTTGAATCTTCCTCCCGCCTTTACGTGCGCCATCTATAGCCATGCATTTGAGTTCAGTCAGCCATGCGCGTTGGGAGATCGGCAGCTAGCGACGCACTTCATTCCGTAGAAATTGTGAGGAGTCGAGTTTTACGGCAAGAAAAAAAAAGTGAGGAGTGGACGACGCGTGACGAGAGAGAGAGTGTTTTTAATTTTCGATCCTCCCTAGAAAAGTTGGTCGTATAACAGAATAGTGAGTGTATCCCTGTTCGGTTCTTTTAGTGTAAAATTGAGCGTGTGTTGAGTGAGTGACGTAATCAAAGTACAAATACCGCATATCAACGAATATTTTTGTTAAACGACACATTGATCAAAATTTGTATAGGGGTGAGAAAAATCACCAAAGTTAGTTCCTGTGGAGGACAAGAATTCTGGAATCATTTCCATTAAGAATTTGGTTCCGATCAGGTCGGTTCGATCGTGACTGTCACTTATTTCGGGCTGAATATTAACCCTCGAAAAACAGAAGAGCATCTAAAAATGGCTACAGACTGTGGGGACGGTGATTACCTCCGTGCATACCGCCGGTTTTTCGTAGATTTCGTGGCCCAAGTTGACCCCGATGATCAGCTGCCTGTCAAAGTGAGCACTTACGATCTCACGGAAGCTGAGATTAGCGGCGAGATTATTGACTGGACGCTACAATATCTCAATCAAAAGTAAGTTCAACTTGCATCAAATTTTACAAGTGTCTGAGTTCTGGGTTTGTTTACGCTGAATTTTGTCAACGGTGTTTCTAACAATGAACAAACAAATTCAAGAAGTATATGAGATAAAGAGCAGGAAAAATCGCGGGCGTTTGTTTGATTCCGAATCAGATAACACCAACCTGTTATCGTTGTTTGATTACAAACAGTCCTTCTCCACAAAGAACAAACTGTTTGAACGACAAGGAAGTTCAGCTGATGCGCTTTCGTCGGTTTTTAATATTCGGTGTGAAGGCGCCTGTTGAAATTCTCATCGGTGTTTTCTACCCCCAACACAACTGAACAGGTGCATGATGCGTTCTACTAATCATTTCAACTTTTATTTTTCCTGCTCACTCCCAATCGTGTAGCGATCTTGCTACGATTTTACGTTACTCTACTACGAAGTGGGTGTGCCCTGGATTCGATAATGTCCTGAATGCCACCTCCTTCAACGCACATGCCCTCCTACTATTGTTACTGATACACCTTTCCCTCTATTTCATTTTCTAGTTTTGTTGTTTGCACGCGTCGTTGACCGCGCCCCATAGCCATTTTCTAAACACAGTTAGAAAAACCCATCAAATTCAATGTCTCTCCAATAATTTTCCACAGTTAATATCGCCCCCTTTGCTAGTACGTGGTGTAATGGTCAGTTTCCTTAGCAACACCCCCTGACCGCGTATACGTCACCTGTTCGAGTATATAGATGGCGTCAGACTATACTCCGAATTTTTTTTTTGTATCATTCATTGTCTCGATTTTAATGAATGATTCAACGAAACTGTGCAGTCATCCTGCAAATTTGGCACGTGATTAATAGGGTTGTTGGTTGTACTTTTTATTCGTATTAAAATGTGTTCGTTAATCAAAACAAACATCGGAACCCGGAGTCATTCTTCTTCTCGTTTTTTTTTATTTAATTTTTTTTATATGTATATAACGCAACTCACTCGAGTGCATGTTATTATTACGACTGCATAACGACAGGTGGTATTTCCATCGTGATTCATCATGTCAAATTATAGAGACAGCTGCATAACATTAAATACTAGGATAAATTGTTTCGAGATGTTATCTATTATGGTTTGGAAAATATTTATTTATTCATAGGTTGCAAGAGTCAAGGATTCGCTTGCTTCGTTTTTATTTGTTTCTCTGTTTTTGTCGAATGTATGATAAATGGAATATCTGAGGGATGTTATCCCACATCCTCAGCTGATAGAGCTTTTCTCGCTAAACAGTTACCACACGTTTATAGTATCTCTTGGCAATTTCCCCACTATTCTGGTGTGTCATGGTCTGAAATAAATAATCTTATGATTTTCAAGTATCTCTGACACGCTATGTTACTTTGTATTCTACATAATATATACCTATTCCAATAATTTTAGCATAGTAAAATGTTTCATCAACAAATTACACATATTACACTTATATACATATCGACACAGGATGCCACAGCTGAGAGATATGTCTGATTCACTTTTTTTTTTGTCTTTGTGTAAGATCTTTCATAAAATTTTGAAAGAAACTTCAGAAAACCCCGTGGATTAGAAATTATTTCCTGAAACTGAGGCCGAGAATCTGCTAGCGATAAGGCGTATAAAAAATCAAGAAATTTGGCCACGTTTGTTTCGGGAAAGTCGACAATTTCCTTCGTCTATTGATCTGGGGGTTTATAGGACCGCCCTACAGAATTACCCTGAACCTTTTGCTTTCTGGGTCGTGGGTGTCAACTCCGAATCACGAACAGAATCACAATAAAAATCAGTACGTGACGACCGCGCATCACGTATTACAGATATATCTCTGTAGCGAATTTCTGATTTCCAAATTTATGATGAATAAATACAAAAAAAAATGCTACTCACCAATACAGCTTCTTTCGTGGTAAAATCATATCTCCGTGTTATCAACGAACCATTTGGAGCAACCGAATTTATTACCAAACTATCTCCTTCTACGGTCGCAACATTCTGCATTAGAAAATAGAGATTTAATTTTTTGTTCTTTTTCTATCACTATCGATTCCGCGCGGGTTTTTAGAGCGCTAAGGTATAGGCGGCAGGTGTAATATGACCTTGAGCTTGTCACCCGATGGCATCGATTCCTCGTATTCAACGCCAAGATCAAATGTCATCTCGGATGTGCGCACCATCGAAATATTTCGAATCGTCCATTTAGCTTCGTTTTTCAATATTTCCAATCGTGGATTACTCATGGACATCATTTTTCTTCCCATGTATGGAACCCCTAGAATGTTTATTTATGTATAGGTTATTTTTTTAATCGATTTAAATTCTCTCAATCTAAACATAAGGGAATTTTAAACAGAAAACGAGATTCTTCGGTATTTTATTCAACTTACCAATGACCTTGAGATATTCATCGAGATTCTCATTGCGCTCGTGGGCATAAACTCCGGTAATATTCGACATAATCGGAAGTAATCGTAATATGCGATGGTGATTATAAAATGATTTCAACTCTTTAGGCTACCGTGAAGCGATTCGTTCTTTATCCTGCCTCTGCTGTTACGCGGCCGGCGAATGAATATTATCTTGTTTCGATGGAGACCTATACGTAATTCGTACCGAAGTAGGAGTACAGTCAACTGCAGTTTATAGTTATAACGCTTGCTGTCGCATTTGCCTCCTTTCCCGCACCGTCCCCACTAGTTCATATCTAGTTAAGGTAAAGATATCCACGCGATATTTTAATCGCTCTTTGATCTAATCGCGAAAAGTCTGAGTCAGCAGATTCGCTATGTTATACAACAATGTGGAAAAATTTTACCTCCTTTTACTTTATCTTCTTTTTTTTCAGGTATTGTCCACCTAGCCTACAATCGTACCTGGTCCACCTTGTTATGGAGGAGGTGAAACTGTTATGCAGTAAACAACCGGAAACATGCGGCTTGCGATTTCAGGAGAACAGTAAATATGAATATTTTGATTCTAAGTTATTCTTTGGCACGTGGGCTGATCCGATTGAACGGTTGTTCATGAATTATTATGCGAATAATTGTATAATTAATGATTCTCTACATTTTTCAGCATTCGCTCCGCTGGGGTTAATGCACGCAGTCACTAACAAGGTAAACGAGATCTGCATGCGATATCTTGACAACAGCAGACTGGCTTTACTGCCACCACCTCCTTCGACCCCAATTCCGCTTGTCTCGAGATGCGCGATTAGAAATGGCAGACGGAAAATGGAAGATAGACACGTCGTCATACACGACTTGCACACATTATTCAGTATTCAGGTATGCGTACGGAAATAGCACACGATATACTCGAATCAATTTGAGAAAAATGTGTGCAGAATTCAGTAAAATTGAATTGGGATGTTTTTTTCACATTTTCAGGATGACTCCGTGGGTAATTACTACGCGGTGTTTGACGGCCACGCCGGACAAGATGCTGCGGATTATTGCGCGGCACATCTTCATCAGTATTTAGCAGAGAGTATTCATTATCCTACAGATCCCGAACGTGCCTTGCGGGACGCTTTTCTTACCACCGACGCACATTTTATTGAAAAATCAAACAAACAGGTACGAAAAATAATGAAAATTGATGCCATTTCGATCGAAATTTTCACAAAATGAGTCGATTGGTCGACTCAAGATGAATAACCTTACGATTTTATTTGATTTGCAGAATCTCAACAGTGGTACAACCGCAGTATGCACTTTAGTGTTAAATAGAAAGCTCTACGTAGCCTGGGTCGGTGATTCCCAAGCAGTTCTTGCGAAGCGGGGCCAAATTACTCAGCTTGTGAATCCGCACAAACCAGATAGAGATGTGAGTTGATTGGCAAGGGATTAAGAAAACATAATCATCGTTGAATACGCGAAAAACGAGAGAAATGATGAAGATACAAGAGAAAAAAGTGTGACGCAAGTAGAATTGACGTTACGAATTTATTAATTCGTTCTAAAGTTTTCTACGTACAACGTGATCGTAGAGTACAACTTGTTCATAATTATCGGATGAGACATCAACTCGTGTCGTACTCGTACCAGGTGAACGTTGGAAGTTATCGATGGAGATTGTCGTTCTGTCGTGCAGATTTTTGAAAACAAGCCCCTCCCCGGGGTCTATGAAAGGGTGAAAATTTGGCGTATCGTTGCAGACCGTCTTACCCATTCTCCAATGATAGTAAGCCAGGTCAGTCGGTAAAGGCCAGAGCCTTTTCCTTCCTTGAAAATACGGTATCCAATCCTCATTGTTCAATCTTTGCCTATAGTCGATGTAACCCGATACCTCGAATCCGCATCTTGTGAAATGTCGTAGAAATACTATCGTCATCAACGTCCCGAGCCTATTCCCTCGTTCCCGCAGTGCCAATTCACGGTGGAGGTTGGTCACCGGTCTTATCAATTCTGAGCAGAGTTCGTACGGGCCACGAATCGGATGCAACAAATCCTGGACAGCCTTGAGGCGCCTATTAAATCCTTGCTTCGTAAGTGTTTCCCCTATACACCTGTAACCCAATTCTGCGACGGATCTGGCTATCGTTGTACTCCGAAGATAACATAAATCTACTACAGTCACTAGGGAATCCAAGTACTCTTCATAAGTTTGGAATTCGAGCAATCTACGATCCCCGTCAATTTGTGTACCTCGTTCTGTCATTGTCTCAGTTGAAACTAGTACCGAATTCCTGTAAGTTGTGCATTTAGAAAATTTTATAACCCCCTCCGTATACACCTATTGAGATTTTGTTGGGCCAACATTTTTTTGCGAACTGTCAAACAGGGGCGTCGGTAATCGAATTTTTTTACACGTAAAAATAAGTGAATATCGTTATTCCCAGTGTTATCTGAGATATCCTTAACCTGTGATGCACTGTCTGAAATCTGTGTTCATAAGAATCCATATTTTTTTTTGTTTTTTGTTTTTGTTTTTTTTGTGAACTTCGGAAAACTATAATTACCTATATTCATTTTCAGGACGAAAGGGAGCGTGTCATTGATATGGGAGGAACAATTATGCACTGGGGAACATGGCGAGTGAACGGACAGCTCGCAGTATCGAGGGCGATAGGTTTGTATCATATATTTCGCAATTTCAATCAATCTATGTTTTAATAAAAAAAAACATAATTTCATCTAATGATCTCATTCGCATAAATATAAATCCCAAGGCTCAGTATGAGAAACAACTCTCTGGCTAAAACGGATTTGATAAATTCTCTGAAAAATAATCAACTTTAATCACGATTCACCGTACAATAGACGTGCGATTGTTACACGTGATATTATAACTATAGAGAACGGAAATGAAGTTCAGTTTCGTGACTGGAACTGATACTCTATTAAAACCGTCCGTATCATCGTGCATATTTGAGGATTCTATCTACCTATAAA
Source organism: Athalia cordata (assembly GCA_963932425.1). Taxonomy (NCBI): domain Eukaryota; kingdom Metazoa; phylum Arthropoda; class Insecta; order Hymenoptera; family Athaliidae; genus Athalia; species Athalia cordata. The sequence continues at coordinate 26,275,945 of OZ010626.1, read as the reverse complement.
ACTCTTCGGTAAAAGAGATGAAAGACTTAAAATTCTCATACGTATACCGCACGTAACAATTAATGTACTGTATTTTATACTTTCATACGTACTGTGTAGCCGGTATATTTATAAAATGACATGGTAATAGCAAGTTACTTCGGAATCTAGCGCCTCGACGAGACTTTTTTTTCCTTTTTTTTTGTTCTTTAAGTTACGATATATGAAGTAAAGTCATTTTATACCGCAAGATGGTCAGGGTTCGTGAACACGAGCATCCGCTTCGCAACGAACTTTTGATGAAACGTGCAAAAATTTTTGGTTCCCGGAGAAAACGCAATAAACCAAATAATCGGTACCTTTCATTTAATTGATTATATTTTTATCTGTCAGGTTTAAATTCGTACAAATTAGTTTTCATCGACTCTTAACTCTAACCATAGTGACGCCATTTAAGGAGTCTTTGGGGCAAATAATTGGCGCCGCGTAAAGGGGTCGTGAAAATTCCGTACGCGTGTATTGCATCCGCTATAAGTTCGCCATGCGGTTGACACAATCGTACGTGCAGCGACGCAGGTTTATGATTTTCAGCGGAGCTCAACTGTTCTCGGTACGCGCGTTTACACGTACGGAATAATCAACAGACTATCAAACGGTCATTCGAACGAATCGATGACACTCCCTTCTTCCCATAATAGAATTTAATATTTGATACACCTATACCGACGTCTTTATTAATCGCTCGCTTCTCTAGAGTCTCAGGTTTTCTTACGTTCACTGCCATTCTGAGGTGTAACGGCTCGGCGACCGAAAGTCATTTCCTGTCGTCACTCAAGACCGTAGTATCTACTTATAGATATGGTATAGAATCCTCTGGAACTATGAAGATCTTGGGGTCTTCCTAAACGATCATCGTGGTCTTTAATACACAAATCCGATGTTTTTCCGCAGTATCAGAATTAAAAATGGCGGGCCGACCATCCCTGAGTTTAATATCCATAGGGACGTAAGGCAGGAAGTGACCGCAGCAGCACCTCGCTCGTCATTATTTAAATTAGTTTATACGCGTTCATTAATTAGATAATTAAATTTAATTACAACCAAGTGGAATACTGATGCGATATCGCGTGTTTAGTTCTTCCACAGTTCTTCATCTTACCAGATATACATGCGAAATTCGAGTTATTGTTTTTTCTTTTTTTTTCCTCCCTCCCTTTCTTTCGATAAATTCAAGACTCATAACGATTGCAACCTTGAATTAACAGTACCTCCCGACTCGCGCTTGCTAAAATAGTACGAGATAAGGCTAAATGAGAAAGAAAAAAAATTGAACTCGAGAATTTTTCAAGAGCATCCGATACGGCGGTGTGGATAAACCGGGGCTATATGGGGTTGAGTTAAATATAGTCAGCGCATGCCGAAAGATAATAAATCCCGGAGGTCATCAAAAGGTCATCCCCAGTTAAGAGACCGAGGTTTAATTGTTTTTTATTTAACATAAATAATAACTAACCCTAGTTGTAAAAATTCCTTCCATCTACTCAACGATTATTCATATCCCGTTATTTTTATTTCTCACAGGTGATGTACTGTACAAACCTTACGTAACTGGCGATCCGGATGTAAGATGCATCCCCTTTGATGGAACGGAAGACTTTTTAATCGTCGCCTCCGACGGTCTCTGGGACTTCGTCAGCGAGGCTATGGCGACGACGCTAGTCTATCAACAACTTCGAGAAGATCCTCGTGAGTTTTTACCTTATTTTTTTTTTTTCTTCTTTTTTTTGTGTTCGGCGTCAATTACGAATGTGTCATTCCGTACGGAGCTGTTTTGACTCGTTGAACATTCTCAAAACTTCCGACAAAACTTATAATATGTATTAAGATTCTACCGGTGAATGGCCGCGCGGACCCCGAGACACGTGTATTGTAACTACATACCACCTATACTTATGCGAATCAAGTATGAACGGTAACAGTAATTGCCTAGAGCCGGGTAGATGTGGTTGCAACAAGCACGGAAATTCATTCATGCCCCCTCTTTATTCAGAATTTGTTATTTAGCTTCTACTTTTTCTGTATCTACTTATGTTTCTCCTATTTTCCATTCGACCTCAGAATTATTTTCTGTATGAAGGATCTTCTCTTATGCGACTTGCTTTTATATCTCACCTTCTTCTACTTCTTCTTCTTCTTCTTATGAGCTCTGTAACAACTTTGCCGGCTTTTCCCTAGCGGGACGAGAAGCAGAGCGTGACTCACGTCGCCACGCCACCGCGCTGACAATGAGGTATATTTAACATGTGTGCGCGCTAGGCGTGTGGATTTTATGTATGTACTACGTTGAAATACTGAGGGTTCGATGGATGGAGTCATAGTTTGAAATCGTTTTGAACGAATAGCCTTCTCCCTTCTAAAATATATGGGAGGGGAAAAAAAAGTCAGAAAGTAAAGTTGGAGTACTTTTAAAACGCGCATAGGTGATATAAAATAAGTTTGTACTACCAGCTTCTGAACTATGAAAAATATTCGATGAATTGACCAGCTGTATGCACTGCATCGCATACTGTAAAAATGAAGACATTGAAGTCGATCCTATAAAATTTAAATAGACCGTATAATCGTCGATAGAAATTATCGTGACCGCAACTCGTAACTAATCTTATTACTTATACATATAGAAACTATAATTATTACCACAGTTGGTAAACCGTGATTATTATTAATGTAACGGGCACGTTATTATAGATCTATGATATGCAACATTCATAATATCGTCAACCGCTACTGAACAATAATAAACGTATGAGAATCGGCTTAACATTTGACATTAATTGTTTAGTTGTAATTCTTTCTGGTTTTTCAGATTTAGAAACATCTGATTACGTGAAAGAGAAATAATTATATATTGCGTTGTTAATTTCTTGGCAATCTCAATCGTATATAGATATCGATTTTATCTGGAACACGGAACGCGTCAAACCTTTTGGGCAATTATACGAATGTATGAACACGTCGCTGGATCGGACATCGTACATATGTCAGCCCCGTCGTATGAAATGCAATTCCAATTTCATTCTACCTACATCTGTGCTGTTGCACTTGTGTATTGATTTTCAAACATCCGCCGTCGTCGTCTGAACGACACGCGTCTGAATCGGTAGCTGTAAGGGTATAAATGTAGTATAGGTATATCTAGGAAACAATCCAAGAGCAGCAATATAAATTATCATTCATGAATCAGAGCTTGTTATACCGAAGCTACTATTCGTTCCATTTTAAATCTCATAGCAGTCTATATACCTGTGGGAAATATGTGAATATAGTAAGATTGTTAATATGTTTGACATCTGAAATTACGCAAGAAGAATTATCGGAACAACGCGAAACTGATCTGAAGAGAGTGTTAAGTTAGCTTTCGAAATCAACAAGATAATAATTTAACAAGCAACTAATAAAACAATTTAATTTTTGGACGGTTGAATTTCATTCCTTTTAATAGTTGAATTGGGAAAAATCAAAATATGTGTACATGTTCTATACAACGAAATTAAAAATGGCGGGTATTGTATGAAATTTGTGAATAAGAATGTCGTATCGTTATATAGACGTGTCAATTAGGCGATTCCGCGTCGACCCTCTTTCTGTTCCTGGACAAACAAATACACCAACGTTACAGTGAACATTACATACATTTTACATGTATGTAATGATGAATAGCACGCGCGACTAACAATTTTCGAAGAGGGGAATCTGGGATACGCGCACGCTCCGTGACAAAACGTCATACAATGAGCTCATCGACGTGTGAACGGTACCACGTTCTTCACGTTCTTCGTCCTATGATAGGTTACAGCTGATATAGAGCTTTATGTAGGTATATGTATATTTTTTAATATAATATTTGCTCGATGACGCGTCAAATCGAAATCGGAATAGTGTATTATGAGAATTTATAGAAGATTAGGAGATTGGTGAGGGAGAATATAATTGACGATAAAGATTTGAAAGGGTGATAAACGTTGATCGATGTACTTTCGTAGAAATTCGCAACCATCAGCAGGATCTTGAGTTCGTGAAACTCCGAACGATTTCAGCTTAAATTACAATTGTAATTATGCCGTACACAAGATATAGTTCTCCACATTCTAGCCTAGATGTTTAGTCTAGATTAATAATTTAGAAATTATTAACTCCCGGCTTGCGCGCCTCATTTTCGAAAGAATATATTCATAGCTATTAGTTGAGTTGGCATACACGTTCACAATTTAGATAAAAAAAAAGAACGATACTCATTTGAAAATCATATTCTTTCTTTCTTTATTAAACTCCACAGTTTGCATTTCTAATCATATACCGAACGTACTAAGGAGAGTTGCAAAGGAAAACAACAATTAAATGAGACATTGGCGTAAAGCAAAGCAAAAGCTTGGCAAAGCAAAGATATTACGCTACAACGTTAGCCGGATAGTTTCGTCGACGAAGAGAATCCCTCGGATATATTTGTATAGATGGTGGGGTATGTATCATGTACCCAGGATACGCTATATACATGTACCTATATACTATGTACTTCTGCTCCCTAGCTATAGCGTGAAGTTGGAGCTTCGAATAGGATAGGGATAACCACTCGTGGCGGTTCCCGGTTGCATTCACTTCGCATCTGTTGGCCGGGCAGGCCGCTGGAATATTATCCCTCTGCAGCACTCGGTCGTTACCCGCAACATCCTCCTACTACATACATAAATACCGTACATTATATACCTATATATTGGAGAACGCGTACAAATATACACGAAAAAGTATATAGGTATACATACAAAGTATATCTACAAGTTAAAGTTTCACCGTATTCCGACGATCTCACCTGCCCTCTTCGGGCTCTGGAATTGGCTGAAATACAAACCGGATAAAAACAGCTGACAAACGACCACGGCTTAAAGTTGGTAGAAGATCGGCGTTGTGTGTCTTTGGAACGGAACAACTTGTGCGTTATAAAATCAACTTCATAATTCTTCTGTGCCTCGTTCCAACTAATTGTTTTGTCGCGTTTTTTCTCCATAAGAATCTCAATATATTCTAGTGATTATCAAAGTGTCAAGTTTCGTTTGGAATCTTATCAACAGAACAATTTTTAACAAGTGATTATCCCTGAGGATTCTGTGCTTATCATATTCATCTTCTTCGTCTTCTTTTTCACTCGACGATTTCGTTACCCCTTTTGGCTGTCGGCGCGCCGTTCTGTTTGCACGGTAAACATTTGGTAAGTGCCCGCTTGCCTCAGAGAATAGCAGGTTATTTTCACTCGGATGTTATGAGTTATGAGTATAAACAGCAACCTGCTAAGGGTTCTTCTTATACCTCGTTCATCCGGATCATAGTTCTCTGATTCGCTTTTCAACTCTCATTAGCAAACTTCTATAAATATCCTATAATTAATATCATCAAAGTTGATATTCCGTAAAACCGGAAGTACAAAATTCTTTGTCATGTTATTCATAGAGGAATTCACGTAGATGGTATAACTGCTATAAATGATATGCAAAAAAATATTCCTAAGAAATTATCCTACTATAAAATATCATCCAATTTCATTTTGTGGTTGCAATCAGTTTCACGCGTCAAAGATTATCTATTACACGGCAGTTCTGTTCGCTGAAATTTTTTTTTTACTTTTTAACATTATACTGCCATTCATATTTCTATTTCTTATCGATCGTAAAATAGCGATGTATATCTCCAACGTCGTGAACTAGCCTTTCTCGCAATATAGAACATGATTTTACTTCCTTTCATATGTTTTTTTTTCCACATTTTATTCTCTCGCGTTTCGCCAGACGAAATTATCGACCGTGTCTCCCTTCCCTTTTTCAGGATGCACTTCGTGTACTGTATTTGAGCAAAATTTTCTTTTTCTTCAATTAGCTGGTGGTACAAACCAATAATATCAAAGTTGATGTGAGATGATTTGATATTATCATATTATATTGTCTTTGAAATTATTATATACTGTTTGAGCTGGCGGTAGTTTTTCACAGTATCTATGGTAGAGACGAAGGTATCGCTTCAGTAACCACGTCTTGTGGTTCAGTTCCGCGAAATCCTTTGTTTAATGCTCCATTGCGATATTTAGTTGCGACGAAGCCGCCTGTTGCCAAGGGTATAACATCACATCTACTTAAGATACTTTTATGCCATTTAAAATCAACATCCGCGAAGCGTGTAAATTTATTTCCTTTACCTTACCTACATTATACTCTTAATACACAGATTTCTTAATTCTTTTGCCACGATATGCATAAATGCATCATTCGCGATGCACACCATTGTTTTCTTTTTCCTTTGATATTGTACAATACGCACTTACATACCCATATTATATGTATACATGTAGAGATAAACCGAGATCCTGTTGCACCGGTAATATGCTTACAAGTAGCGTAATCTGTTACAGAAATAATAATGATAATAACGATTATAATAATAGTTGTAATCGCGATCGTTTGTTTGTTTTTTTGTTTTCTCTTTTTGGGAGGGGAGTTTATCGAGTCTTGACTCCATGAGAAAAAATGGCGAAGGATAAGTGCTGAGCGTATCAAATTGTAGATAATTTGAGAGTCACTGTACAATTCGCGATTGTCTGTTTACTCCGAAGACTCGCGGAATGGGGGAACGCTTCGTAAATCATGATTCATAGGCATTGCGTCAACTATATTTCACCGAACTTCGCTATGCGATTCGTCTTAAAAGTAATTTCATGTACACAACAGGTACACGTACCCACTCTCACCTGAACTTCTGCATTATCTTCTTCATTATTATCATTGTTACCGCCATTCGATCGAGACTATCCCAGTTATTATAGCCGCGTCTAGTCACGAGACTGCAAACTGTTTTTTTTCTCCTCCACATATGTCTATGTCATGTGCATTGCAGAGTAGGTTTCGAAGATATCTTTAAAACAGATTTATTCTAAGATAAGATTACGCAACTGAAAAATACGTCTGTACGCGCAATTATACGGACCGTATGATTTGGCTTGCAGTGTTCGTTTTTTTTTTTTTCCCCCTTTTTTTTCTCCTTACTCTCTTTGCGCACTTTTCAAACTTTTTTATATATTGAGCGTATGACGACGTACAGGGCTAATTATAGACCCCTCGGGCTGTAGAGAGTCGCACGTTGTGAGTCATAGGCTTCGTATTATACACCGCATTCCTACTCCTGCTAGTTATCCTCGGTGAATTTCATATAATTTTTTTTTTTTCTTTCCTTCTTTCTTTCTTTTTTTTTTCTTATTTTTTTTTCTTGCTAACAACACGCCTAATTCTTCACACGCCAGCGATCTGCAGCGTTCTCGCGTATATCTCTACCGATCTTTATCTCATATCTAATGGGTTGTGTATAACTTTCAATAGTTATACATTTTACGGTATATATATAACTTTATATTTAGAAAATGTTATTTTGAAAATTGGCAATAATTTAATAATGAGATTTATCTTTTTTTTTCTTTCTTTCTTTTTCTCATATCCTGCGCGTCGTTTCGCACATTAAATTCCATCCGTGCACAACCTCACGCCTAATAGCTCCACCTATACGAATCGAATAATTTATCCACGCATCCATAACTTCGCCTCGCGAACGAACGTTCACCCGGTGAATTATGTTATTGTTGTTCTTATTATATTGTTATCATAATTTTTATTCTAATCGTTATCATCATCATCATCATCATCATAATGATGTGAATTTGCTACTACAAGAATTCCGAACCTTCTTATTCCATCTCATTTTCCTTTTTTCTTTCTTTTTTTTTGTCTCTAGGTATCTGAGCATGTTTTATAAAACTTTATGGTTATTCTTATTGTATATATTTGGTATAGTTTCTTGTCACAATCGCACTACAAAGCCATTCACCCTGTATATAGTATATAATCATTAAACTAGAAGCATATAAGCTTAGCTGCAGACGTGACAGTTATACTCGTGTTGTTATGATGTATTTCAATGTAATTTAACCTAGTTGACGAGAGAACATGCGCGTTACATCGCATATTTTTCCACTTAGGTGTACATATACAATGTATGACATGTGCATGTACGTAACCCGCAGGTTTTAGCTTAAAACAATTTATGTCTAATTAGCTAATTATGTACCACCTTAAAACCCGGTGTAAAAATGACGGAGGAAAAAACAAAAATTAACAAAATTCTCAACTAAATAATTATTAGATAGAATTGTTAGTCAGTGTACTATAAATAGACTATTTTTCATGTCACACGAAACAATTGAAATTAAAAACGACTTTCGGGTAGCTGATTGAAGAAAGGCTTTTGAATAACGTGTACATGCACTGCACGTTCATGATGTATCGAACATGCGATTATGTCATCGCAAACGGATTTTGCAGACTCTTTGGAACTGTGAAATTTATTATTATAAGTGAAAAAAAAAAAAAAAAAAAACGTTAGCAGTTATTATATTACACAGACGCAGAGTTTACATTTTTCTCGTGTCTCGTAACGTCATCCTCCCCATCTGGTTTGCTTCCTTTTGCCGCCTGGTTCACTCAGAGTCTGACAATCCGACGATCCGACGATCCGACGATCATGTTGCTATGCGCGCACGCTCCGCTGCCACACCTCTAGCTACATTATTTGTATTCGTAAATGAAACAAAAAAAAATTTTTATTTTCAAAAGACAACGTATGTAATACAATTTTCACATTCGGGCGATACTCGTGACAGATTTAAAAAATCCTAATCTATATTTATTTCAATTTTTTTTTTTTTTTCAACACCTCATTTATTGTTTGATAAAAATTGACGAATTTTTATTGATAAATATAATATAAATTTATCGAGATAAACAAACGCACCTTATCCAAAATTCACGCTATGACTCCGTGCAGCATATATAGGTAATATCGCACGCGATAATAATTTATTATAAATCTCCTAACAAAAAAGGTCATCGTTTTCGCAGCTCATTTCTCATACCGTATGTACGTACGTACGACGATTACGAATCAACCGCGACTCATTAATTAAACGTGCTATGAAATTCAATCGCCGGTATACGCGATGTATTATATTTTATATACACGTATAATATTTCTATATTATATGTATAGTATATCAAAGAAATACCATTTTTATTTTCATATCGCTAACCGTCGCGACGTTTGTATGAAATTTTCTTTTTTTACGTTTTTTTTTTCTCATTCCTCAACAATTGAATCAAGCCCTTTTTATAATATTCTAAGGGAGTTTTATCTGTACCTCATATACATGCACGAGTCGGTGAATGCATATATATATATGTATAACCGAAGCACATATATAGACGTTGTGCACTAATTAAGGACGTCGCGATAATTAATTAGGCGTATCCTCGTTAGGGAGATCAATTTTAATATATCATATTTATTTATCATTGTATTATTTATCCCATTACATAATTGGTATACAGACGACTATGTACTATACTCCGTGGTACAGAAAATGACAAAAGAAAAAAATAAATAATTACAGAGAGATATAATTATTATTATTTATAGTTATTATTGATATATGTAAAATATATATCTCTGTGTATATTATTTAATACATATATATTACCAGGGCACGCGTCAGATTATAGAAAGATAAGCAGTTGATATTTATTCAACACACTGTCGCATATCACGTGTACATATATTTATATATGTATACATGTCAGCTTTATGTGATACCTCCTATTAAATCCGGTGCTACAACACAACACGTGGCTACTTTATATGTATAAAGTATATATACCTATAATATTATATACCTATGTGTATTATCATATATTATAGTTATATTATACATGCGCGTAAACCCCGAGCTAAGAATCATTCGAGAGTAATCGTTTAGTGAATGGGATGACGATGATTAATGTTTATGACTTCATAGTGGGGTAACGTTGGCTTTCTTAGATCGAGATCGCTTAGTTGATGCTAACGCATTAGTTTAATTAGCGGATCAACTTACGATTAGTGAATTTTTAACTATGTTAGGGCGGGGCAGCAGCTATGTGGCTATATAGATTTGCAGCCACCTTATTCTCTCGCTCGTCTGCCGCACCCCTCAAATTCTAAACCCTGGATATAAAATCTCTGCCTCGGGTCACAGACAACCTCCTGCACCGATCTTTATCCTCTTTAATTTTTGCGCATGTCGCACCACGACCCCTCGAACCATATCTTGATCATCTACGCAAAATATCGATAATCAAATAGTGAATAAATATAAATATGAATATTCAAAATTATTTCTCTTTTCAAACGATAGATTATAATATACGTGACTAACGTCGTCGCATCATCACGTATAGTTATACAGCATGCGGCACTTGTACACGTTTTTTTGTGTTTCTTTTTTTTTTTAATTTGTTGTTGTTTTTTTTCTCCTGTAACCCGAGGGAGTAAAGTTGCACGGCAACTTTTCCTGCACGCCCACGTATTAATGTCCTCCCGTGACTGCAGTTCTTCCCCCGCACTTAATATTTTTCAAGATGCTGCAGTTTGACAATAGGATTATATACTATAATGAGGTTGGAGGTATCTGCGAAGATTAATGCAGCGATAATTTTACCTTCGAAATCCATTAAATTTCATATATAAATATAATCCCTTAATACGTGTATTTTTTATATAGAAATCTATATACCTGGGCTTGCAGCAGTATCATGTTGATGACATGTATATAATATATATATATATACGCGGGGGTGCAGGTTGAGGTGCGACGGGAATATGGGGGAAAAAAACGGGAGGAATATGGGGAGTAGAAGGAAGAGCGAAGAGAAGGGGAAGAGCCAGACGGGGTTGAGTCGTGAGTCACGTAGTACACGGGGATACTAGTGGGGGGAGGGGGTTTTTGGGGGGTGCCGCACGGAGGGGGGCAATACTGTGTTGCCGGTGGAACCTTCGACAGTTCGTCGCGAAACGCCACGCCCGTTGCATTATACGCTGTGACCAAGGACTTGTTTTTTTTATTCTATCTACACTTCTTTCATAAAACAAAGTACGTATCGTACATAGGTATATATGTATAAACGCACCCTGATTTATACCGCTGTCAGTCTGCACTAAAGAAAAAAAGAAAGAAAAACGAAAGAAAGAAACACTCGATATTCCGTTTTCAACAACAGCTCGCGATTTTTTTCTCGAATTATGTCGGATTTTTCTTCTTTTTTTTTCAATAAAAATCGCAATCCGCATCTCAGGGAGAGAATTACTTCTATACGAGGAATTGGATTACCGTTGTTTTCTTGCGAAATTTCACGTGCGATGTGCTGCATTTATGATGGAGATAAACCGTACATGAAAAAAGTGCAGTGTTTCGCGGAAAGATGACGATGATGATGCCGGTTGACCGCTATATCGATCGTTTTTTTTTCCTTCTGTATATGGTCAGAAATATTTCTTGTGCAATTTGATATCATGTATCATGTGATGGATTTTGATTTTTGTCTAATGTACACGTGCAGTCCGAATGAGATATACATTATATATAGATCATTTAGAATGTTAATTCTAAACTGCAGTGCACATATAATTTGAAAAAGCGGAAAAAAAAGCGAAATTTTCAAGGTATTCGTTCGGTTTCTATGACAGTTGATGTAAAATAACCCCGCGGTATCGTCTCGCGATCATTTTTCGCACCTATTGGAAAAACAACGTTTCGATCCTCGTCCATCCTGCGGGAGAGAGACCTAAAGATAGACCAGCGGAACGAACGTTGGCGGCCAACGCAACGGTTGGATGGTTTGGTCGAGTGCTTCACGAAGCTTCGGATACCAATTGCCTTACTTGCTGCATTTGCCTGTATATAGATTATTATATAGATGTATACACACACCTATGTATAGGTATATATAGTGTACACGATGAATCTTGAGAAACGAGTTGGGAATTTGATCGTCCTGGAATTAAGACCTAGACCACGAATACGACCGCAGTCTGACATGTTATTATTTATAGTAGAGCGTAATTATATTCGTATTCTTGAGCAGATATATGGGATGATGAAACGAAATACTACAGACGTGTATCATCGGGGAACGTCTTGTTCTATCTGTGTTACATCGTGCTTCATAACTCCGCGATCAGCTACCGATCATTTTTAACATTCAATTCAACAACGAATGTTCGCAGTCATCGAAAGCGGAGTCGTCGGCCTCGACTAATCGATCCGTCCAACAAAACTCGTCTCTCCACAACCAACCGACTTCCATGTTACGGAATATTTATTCGGAAGCATTCAGCTCTCCTCATTTCCTCGAGCTTTTCCCCTTATTTTTCAATTCTTTCATTTATTTATCTTCATTTTTACATTGATTATCCCGGAGCCCTTGTTATACGGTATACTTCAATTATTATTCGATTCATAACAAAAGTGGATGATCCGTACGGAATTGACAAGTAGATTATTTACTTTTAATACATTATACAACGCAAACGCAATGTAGTTTAACGGTAGCTTATTCGAGACGTGCGTTCATTTTTTCTTTTTTTCCTTTTTTTTTTTTTCATGTACTTTATGTTATAGACGCTTGGAACACGATACTTCCTCGTAATCCAACGCTTCTTCTGCTTCTTCTTCTTCTTCTTCTCTTGTCTTCGCTAGACCCTTTTGTACGAAGTATACATAATATACATTGTGTCATACCAGTATAAACTATATAGTGAACACTTTACTAACACGTCTTTTGAATTTAGACTTTAACGACATTCAAAAATCAACCCGTTCTTTCTAATTGCAATGCGTACGAAAACTATTTAACGCTCTAGGGGTGCGCACTGCAACCTGCAGGTGTGGTCAGTCTTTTGATGATGAGAAATCGATTGTTGTAAACCAGCTGTCGACGTACCTGTAGGGTTGTTTATTTTCGGTGTATAGTATATCGTTGAATTTTTCCCATCATATACCGTGGATCGTAGTATTATCTGAAAATGAGTGGGGATCATCGGGATGTAAAAAGAATTATAGGGATGAGAAACATTTAGATGGTCGCATTTCCCTCGGGCCCTTGAAATTACGGTACAGTATACCGTTGCTGTCAAAAATAATGGGAATATCGGGGAAGATAAGGGCAGAGGGTGCGTCATCAGAGGATGGATTCGCCATTTGGCGTAGGCGTGGCTTTTCGAGTGCAGGATAGTCTGACGTCGTACGGTCCGTCGTGTCTTCTGCGCGTCTTCCATTCCTTCGACTTTTCGTTCCTGCCAAGCAAGACTCATTCTTTATGCTTTCTCTTTTTCTTTTTTTGTTTCTTTTTGTTTTCTCCCCCTACTGTGGGAAGCAGAATGTACGGATTAATGTCTCGTGTGGGGTGATTCATTTTATTACTATAGCCCTCATACATTTTAATCGGTTTCATTAAAGCTATACGCACTTATAACTGCGGTATAGCTCTTCGTAAAGAGAGAAAGAGAGAAAAAAGTAGGGGAGGGGGAAAAAAAATTAACTTCGCATATGGTCAAATTCACGCATGCAATAGGCTTATCGATCGATCGATCATCGACTGTATGGGATTGGAAATATGCCGGGAACGTTCACAGAATTTTAATATTGATACTTTATAGAATGAGGATAATTGTTTCCCTATTAAGGTGAAATGAAAAGTGACTCGGCCTTCGAGGGGACATCAACACAGCAGTTGTGTCGCGACGTTTATTTATTCCCTTCTCCTCTTCCCTCATTCAATCTTGAGCGCGTGCCAAGACCCTGAAGTGCATCTACCGTCACACACCCTATTCAAGATCCTTTAAGAAATTTGAACGTTTTATTATTAGTGTTTTCCACCTGCACTCTCAATTCTCTCCCCTAAGTAATTTTATAACGTTAACCCCCTGTAACTTACTTTCGGATACATGGTGCGAATTATTATAGATATGAAATAATGATCGATGGTAATGTAATTATCTTTGATGGGAATTCGGTAAATTGGAAAATTGGAAAATTTAAATGAGCCACGCCGCCGTCTCTGCAAATCGAAAGAACCCGTCATCGCGTCGGTGAATCCCTTGGAAAGGGGCGAACGGGTGTCGACGTCGAGAGATCGGGGTCGTTGCTCCGTCTGCTCCCACTCCAAGTCCGATTCCGACTCCCACTCTGAATACAACTCCCACCTTCCACTTTTACCTCTATATCGTCTTCCTAGTCTCTTCGGTCTATTCTACACGCTCTGTATGCACCTTCAGTTTTGGTTGTCCAATGACGCGCTGCAAGCGCCACGACTCATATGTACGAGGGGGTGGAAACCTTCAGGCGTTGTTAAAATATCCACGACCTCCCCAACATATCCCGTAAACTCTATGGTGATAGACGACGCCTACAGCCTTCAGTGATTCCCTACAGAATATCTCACTCAACGCGTATCTCTATCTCATCCCGCATCTCATTATCACCACGTCTCGTTACGCTTGCAGCATTTTTTTGCGTATATTTAATACCTACGCTCTCTTCATTGAAGAATCATTAGTTTAACACCTATAAATTCAAAGACAGGTTAAACTGAAGATATTTTTGTTATCCATTCCCGTTCGTGTTTTGAGGGAAATATTCCCCAGGTATAGGATGGGATTTGATAGCATGGTATTTGAAAAATCAATATCCGAAGAGAGCGTGAAACGTACAGCGTTTCAGACGGCGGAAACTCTTCATTTTGCTATCTCCTTTTGATCCGCTCTTTTCAATTTATTTTTGTGCAAAAAGAATATATATATGTATATTATGCAGACGTACCGCTAGTGATTGGAAGTCTAGATATTAGCTATATTTGTAAGCTTGCGAACATAAAATTGCATCGCTTTATACTAATGTTTTTTATTGGTTTTGATTTTTGTTATCAGGTGACCTTGAAGCAGTCAGTCAGCGTTTGGCGGCATTTTCGAGGAGTCAAGGATCTGTTGATAACATCTCAACGATAGTTGTATTTCTGACAAATCCACGTCAGATAGCCTCTCGTCATCCCTCATCTCATCCGCTGCTCGCGGATGTTCAACTGAATAACATGGAGTCGACGAATCCGTTTCTCAGTAACGCCAACGGCCTACAATACGACGTTAATCCATTTGGCAAACAACAGCAACAAACAAATGGAAGTTGTGCTGAAAATGATGAAAATTCACACAATCACAGCAATTTAGATTCCCCAAGTAATGGAAAACACGGTAACGGTACTACCGAATATGACAATAACAAAGGAATAAGTCCCGACAACAATGGCGACGATGACGACGATGACGATGATGACCTTGGCCCCGAAACTGACGTTGACGCTGTCGACGAAGGTATTGAAACACACGCACCTTCTTTGATCAACGAAAATTTCTCCCGGGAGCTTTTCCCAGAAAAGCACGACGGTGGAGAGAATTTAGAGACAGGTATTCAGGACTCCTTTCATGAACACAAGGAAGAGCTACCAGAGACTCAAAATGCTGCAGGTGTGTATAATTTATTCACGTTATACCCCGTATAATGAAAAACACACATCTATTTTCTAGATATTCTACACGGTCAAAAGAACACAATAATCTGATACTTTATAATGAAACAAATTCAAATTGGATCACGATACAGAAATGCATAAAGTAGATCGATATTGTACCAAATCGGGTTGAGTGAACTTTTAACTGCGAGATATAGATCGAAAAATAGATTAGAGAGCTAGGGAAGCGAAACTCTGAAGTCATCGCACTCACACATTTATAATACCAGAATCTCCCACGCCTATGGTATGGTATAACGGCGTGCGCGTGTAGCTAGATTATTAATTGCTACAATTCTAGGAGGCCATAACGTTGCTTTGCTTTAAATCTATACGTCTGCGTATAGCGAGATAAATTATTATTAATTTTCTTAACGCGCTTTAGGTAAATTCAGAATACCGCTCGTTATAATACAGTGTTTCTATGGATTGTACTCTTGATAGAATTTTCGAACGGCACCGTGACTCGGAATAGCATTTCCCCTAGTCCGCGTCGTCTTTACGTCGCATCGAATCCTCCGAGCAGAGGGCACTTGACTTATTTCAATTTTGACATTCTTTAGCCCCACAGAGCGCGCACCGGAATAACTCGATCTCCTACGTTTACGAGGCAACAGCAGCAGGCAGCAGTCTTTCCTCGGTACACCGACCTCGGCGTCTTAGTCGCCGGGAGACTTAGACTTCTATATTTTACACCTACGTGTCTTATATCGAGTATAGTATACTTATAACTCTCCATAATACCATAGAGACAAACGGAAATATCGAAACTTTTACTTCGACCAATTCTAATTTGATCGGCAGATCAACCGACCACCGAGAGACTCTTCCTCGAGTAGCTCGTGCTCTTGTTTTGCAAAAAAAAAAAACGACAAAGAAAAAGAGAGAGACAAAAAAAACTGGCCGACTTTCTGAAGGCTTAGCTTTCACCACCGACTTGTCTCGGTGCCGGTGCCGGTGCTGGTGCCGGTCCCGGTCCCTGCACGTCCTGCACTGATTATCCTCTTACTCGCCCAAGTCCTCGCGGTAGTGAAGTCCTAACTTGTGCCAGAGTCGTGTGATCGTAATAGCGAGTTGTGAATCAGTCTAGATTCTTTTCTTTTTTTTTTTTACATTTCAGAACATGAGGTATAACAACAGGAGGTTAGTTAATAATATATGATTGTACATCCGACAGTAACGGGCTCACTTTTTTCTCCATTCCTAGGCTTACTTTATAGACCAATCTTTCTTTTTTCTAATTGGCTAATTAATTATGCTATTAACTCACACCAATCGTTTGGGTTTATCTTCATTGCGTGCCGGAAGTTACTTTCAAAAATTTCAAGTACATACGTAGAATTATTCGGTTTTTGATCAAGAAACTATTTTTTCTTTTCATTTATTCTTGTACTAAATCGATAAGGTGTTTTCACTTTGTTCGTTAACTTTTTACACGTTATTAATTATACTTTGTTGACTATCAAAACAATTAACAAGAGAAGTTTATCACAGCGGCTTCTGAGTAATTGAATTTCGGGATAGACGCAGTGAAAAAAATATGATAAAAAACGCTTGTACAACACGTACGTGCGAATTAACTTAATTTATCGTTGCGATTGATTTGATCAATCTAGCGTTGAAATTGTTTCGTTATTCGATTCTTTAGTCACCGTAGGTCGTTTCGAATGGTTTGAATCTGCCGCTGAAAGGCAAACGCAGGACCGGTTGGCGCGCCTCGTTTTCCTATTGGCTTAGACGTTCTACCGGGAAATGGCGACGCCTCCTGGTGGGGTGGTCCGGGTTGCGCCTAGCGTCGGAAGGGGAACGGGGGGGTTGCTGGCAGTTGGATGCTCAAGGCTCCCGTCGTCGCCAGGAGTGCGTCTTTCTTTTCTCTATAGAACGAACTCTCTCCATGAAATTTTTCGATAATTTAAACTGCAGTTGAGTTACCGGGTTGAATAGTTCTCCGTATTTATTTCGCATATAAAAATAGTCGTTGGTTTATCTGTATAAGTTCGTTTCATTTAATCTGTCACGCGTAGTTTTCATAACAATTTATATAAGGTGAGTGAACATTCACAGGATATACATTCGAATGCAATATATACAATATTCTTTTTTTTTCTTTAGTCCTGTTTTTCTTTTTTTGTAAGACGCAAGCTT
This sequence comes from Athalia cordata, assembly GCA_963932425.1. Lineage (NCBI taxonomy): Eukaryota > Metazoa > Arthropoda > Insecta > Hymenoptera > Athaliidae > Athalia > Athalia cordata. The sequence goes on along the minus strand of OZ010626.1, from coordinate 26,258,300 downwards.
GACGATTTTCAATAAGACGCGTCCAGTCGACAAGCCGGGCCGGCTATTTTGCGAATGTGTGTTCATTAGTTGAGTGATTTTTATTTATTTGTGTTTGTGTTCGACGGCTGTGTCTAGCCTACCTCTGAGGTTATAACGTTCATTTTTAATTTTATTATTCACCGTGATAGGGTGGCACCGTATTTTTTGTTTTTTATTCGGAGTTTCACGTAAGATTCCATTTTTCTAGTCAGCCGTGGAGACGTTCGTTATTGCGTTTCTCGTGTTCGGCTCGTAAATATCGGCCGAGCCACAGGTGAGGTTAGATCGAACTGAAACTCCGTTGCGCCGGATCATCACGTTGTTTCTTACGATCCCCATTATGCATGAAAACGTGGATTTTTCTCACCGGCCAACAAAAGAATTGTACAGTCTACCGGCAAATACCAAATCTCCATCGCTCCCTTCACTTTGAACGTGGGCGACTTTATTGAGAAACAAAAAAAAAGACTTCGATATCTTATCTTTTGAATTTTCAACCGTCATTCGATTCTCGATAAAAAAGAGAAAAAAAAAAACATGGAGATTTAAAAAAGGCGTGTTTTGGGCGCTGACACGAGTTATGGTTATGTTGATTGCTAGCCAAGGAATAGAGAAACTTTAGATTTTGGCGAAGAATGATGCCAGGGGTTCTCAACTCGGATATATCGCATCCCGATTAAATAAAATTTCATTTTTTTATCTCAAGGATACGCCCGAAATCCACAGAACTTTCTCGGTTCACCGATAAGTCGAAAGGTAGAAAAAAATTGCTTCTCCCTTAACCCACCATGTGTTTCTACCTGGCCCTTTTATTGCCCTTATGACTTTAGGATCGTTTATTACTTTTGTTATTACCATTTTAAATTATTTACCTTTGCTGTAATTACGTACTTCTTGCGTGAATGTTTTGTCCAAATGAATAAAATGCGATAAGAGTAAATGCTGAAAGACAGGCACTTCCGGTGATTGATATAACATTGATGGGAAATCGCGTGTCCAGTAACTCAACTCGGCACTCTCTCTGCTGCAGTAGGTTGGCATAATAGATAAGACAAAGGCGGTTTAGTGGTTCGGGGTAAAATGCAATTGCCCCACACGCAGAATTATCCAACTGAAGAGTCTCTCTGCAGCTCTAACGGGCCTTGAATAGTGGGAGCCAAAGTGAGAATCGTGTATAAAATTAGCTCTCGTTGGCTTCTGGTATGTCGTATTCGTGACACGAACGCGTGCATGTCACAGGGAAAGGGAGAGCAGGCAAAACTTTGTACCGGCGTATACGTTGTACGTCGTTAAGTTAGCATCGACGCAGAATCCGTTGATGATTTTTATAGTTTTTGATACAGTTTATTCGGTACCTTCAACTACATCCCCCCTAACGCGTTAAGCGGTGAATGGGTATCGCGTAATATTTATTCTTGCGAGGCGGAAATTTTGAAGAAAGACTATCCTGGATCTGGATACTATTTTTGAATATTATTTGTTTATCCACGTTCTCGTCTATGTCGATTCTTCTCTATCTTATTTAGTTTTCAACTGCTCAATTCGTGCAGAGGAAAACGGCGAGAGACTCGCGATTTTGAGGATGCCGAAAAACCGTTTATTCAGGTTTCGATAAATATTCAAATCTGAAGTATCCCGCCATTCGTTTCTTTTTTCTATCGTATTGATTTCAGGAATTTAGCACGTGTTACGAGTGTATCGCACTGAAAAAACGGACGTTCTACTTTTCGCCGTAATCTTTCACGTAATAAAGTGAATCATTCGTTGCTTTTATACCTATACCTGAACATGCACGATGTACGATACTTAACACACATACGTACGTATGAGATGTAAGTAGGTGCATAGTGTGTACATTTATAAATATAGAACGTGACAGTAGCGTGTAAAAGCTCGAATAGCTGTTCATCAGAAACTACGACTGTCCAGAGTTATAGCTGCAATGTCAATCCAATAATTATAAATCGCTTACGTATAGAAAAAAAATATTCCAAGGACGTGTTTTGATTTTGTCCTCAGTTTGGTGAGTCACAGATCCCTTCTGCTCCGCACGTAATAAACTTCGGATCGTTGTTAAAATTAATGAATCAAATATGAAGACTTATATATGGTCATTAAATCACTCTCAATTTGTCAATTCGTTATCTCTCGTAGTTTCGTCATCTTGCGGTAGAAGATATATCGTTCATAATTTGTTAGCCGAGGTTAACGAGACATGAGATTTATTTCTCCGTGCTCTCCTCGTTCAAGTGGCAAATGGCAGTGCATTCTCTCCGCTAACATTTGTCCGGAACGGACGTGTTTCTCTCCCAGGTAAACGGGGGATGAAGCGCAGTCTCCGGACTAGATCGATAATGCATCCCTCGATGTCGACACATTTCTCTTGCCTACCAATCGGAATTTTTTTTTATCTTTTTTGTATTAGACCGACTGCAATTTCAGGAAAAGAAAATAGAACAAAAAAAAAGGAATTTTGGTTTCATTTTACAGAAGCTGATCAGCATGCACTGATTCCCGAGGCAGATAATGTAGCGGATAGTGAGGACTCTGAGGACGAGTGGAATTATTATCCTAGTAAGCAAAAGGAACGAACTGCTCCTGCGGAGGTTGCTGACCGCAAAGACGACAAGGTTATCACCAGTGAAGAACCTGCGAACGAAGAAACCAACGATCAAACCGAAAATCAATTATCCGAAACCGCTGGCCTTGGTGTGGGCGATTTTTCCAAGGAAGAAAAAATCGAACAACCTGAGCTAATTGAATCTGATGTAGGCGTGAAATAATTTTGACTTGGTTTTTTATAATTTTTGTCTTCTTTTTCTATTTATTCTCTGCTCTATTTGCAGCCGCTATAACTTTATTCTTTATTTATTGCAGATTTGTGCCAAACCGAAACTGCACGAAGAGCTCAGCGGAGCGGAACTAGACGACGACATGGACTTCCAGTTGAATCCGAACGCGGCGGAATTTGTGCCGGTTTCGCCGCCGAAATCACTGACGTCCAGGGTGAATCTTAACCAAGATTTTCTACTGTCTGGATCGCCGCAAAAACAAACTCCGGAAGTTAACGACATTCCTGTACCGACCCAGGGTGACTTCCAGACTGAAATATCGCTTCGACCCCACGATACGGAATGCCCCAACGGCGAAGCAACTAAAGAGTTGCCTCAGACTGAGTTTTCCGAGTATTTGATGGATCGCCTAAAAAGCAGCAATGGCATAGCTCCCGAATTGGACGAGTCCGAAATATCTTCTACAAGAGCCGAGTTTGGGGATGAATCTACTATGAGTTTTATGACTGCAACCGAGTTACAAAGAACTGGTATTTCTGTTGCTGATGACTCTTATACTGGATCAGACCGTGGAGAATATGACATTGCTAAGGATCCTATGGCCATGTCATTCACCCCAGGAGATTTCCAAGCGGCTTTCGAAGCGGAGTGTGACCTTAACGTCGTTCATCAGTTAAATGACTCGGATTTAGTCGTCGAAGATGATCACGCTGGTTTAAATGATGAAGGATGCACAGCTCAGTCCCCTGATCTTCATCCAGAGCTCACAACTCTTGTTACACCAGATACCGACCATCCACCTCCCACAACTGCATTCCCAGACAGTACAGCTGATAAGATGCTGGAAATTGTCAATGATAGTCGCGAGATTGCTGAATTCCAACCTTCTACCGGGCTAGAATCTAGTTCACCCGAGCCGTTCATTGAAAACGAAGCAGGCGTAGCTTCTGGTTTAGTAGAGATAATTCCATCTTTCAATACGGGGAGCAGCTGTGCCTTGGCTCCTTCACCTTCCGCTGAAAAAGATTCAAATACTTTGGATGGACATTCCGAAGGTATATCCTCTACGTTGGACAGTGGTGTTGACCCAGAGCCAGCGTTACATCCATTCTGTACCGTTACCAACAAAAGTGAGCCATTAATTTCTTCACCAACTGAGGAAACTGACGCTCTGGCTTCACATGACGGTGCGCAGAATGTTGCCTCGGAGGTAGCTTCATTGTTAGGAACGGAAATTTCTTCACCATTACAGGCTACTTCACCTTCCTCCGATACTGCAATTGAGGAGTTTGAAAGGACGATTACTCCTACGGTCGAGGCGATTCAGTCTGGCCATAAGAATGTTTTTGCTGTTTCTGACTTCGATCCGTTTTCAATGGTGGAATCTTTTCCAAAAGATTCTAATCCTGCAGAAACAGGAAGTAATGGCATAACCGACGCATCATCTCCACCACAAATCCAATCATCCTTTAATGAAGAACTCCAAAGTTCACCTGACGAGCATTTCAAACTTGTTTTGGATCAGACAGAGATTAATGAATCAACCACGGGAACTAGACACGAAGAAAATCTATTTGGCATCGAAACTCAGCCAGCCGAAGAACACATTGCATCTGAATCGTTATCCACCGAGAACTTAGCCAAGGAACCTCTACCGAGCAAATATGTTTTCAACGCTGCTCAACCGCCATTCAGCACTACAGTATATCCACAGAAACATTCGCCGAATGAGGTGAATCTGCAAAAAGAAGATTCTTCCAAATTCTTCTCGCAGCAATCGACTGAGGAGGTTTTGGTGCCACAGGAAGAAAAACAGGTCGAAGCTCTCGTCTCTCATCAGGATATTTCGGTACCTGTAGATGCATCCCTTCCTCAAGAAAAAGAGGAGTTGCAGGAAGACTTAAAGACTCTAGATACTCTTGTGAATGAAGTACCGACGACTATGGCGCCCGTCATGAACTTATCTGCTTCTATGCAAGAGTTTACTGGTCTTGAACAACAATTGAATCCAGAAGCAAGTGCCCCCTTATTGAATGGAGAAGCTTCGGATCTGAATACAAAGTTAGAATCTCAAAGCCCAGCTGTTGCAACTACAGAAAATCTTACCGAACACGAAATTCCGTCAGAGGATACTACCACGAAAACAGAAGTAGTGGAGAAAATTGAAGAAATGGAGAAAACAGAGCCAAAGACTGCAGAATCTGTTGGTGCACCACTTGTTGCAGCGGCTGCTGTGGCAGCAGCTGTCGGCACAGCAGCAGTGGCCGCCACGGGTGTTACCAAAACTACAAAAGCAAAGCCTGGGGCAAAAGCAGCTCCTAGAACTTCTACATTGACTAAAACAACGAATAAATCGACACCCACGTCACCTACGAAAGCCACAAGTTTGACCCAACGTGCAACAGGTACTACAGCGCCGAAGAAGCCAGCTGTAGGCACATTATCTCGACCTAAGCAATTGGAGACTGCTACGAAAACAAGCATTACAAGTACAACGAGCAAACCACTGGCACCAAAAACAGCCAGTTTGACTAAATCGACAACAGTGTCAAAAACGTCCAGTCCCCGCAGTAGCAGTTTAACAGCATCCAAAACGAGATCAATCGGTGCAGCTTCCAAACCTGCTGCCTCAGCTACCGCTGATAAAAAACCTATAACAAATGGTGATGCGAAACCACTGAGCAAACCAACTGCTCCGAAGCCAGCCGCACGATCCTTACTTGGCGCAGCGCCTGCTGCTCCTAAAGTATCAACCAAAACATCAACGACCACACGTACAAGTGTTAATGTTACTACCGGAGCAACGAGAACAAGACCATCTTCAGGTGCTACTTCAAAACCAAAGGCCGCGACAACGGGGACATCAGGCACAGGTGTGTCTGCGCCTATTTCTCGACCAAAAACAGCTCCATCTTCGATAGCACCTTCAGCTGCGGGAGCAACTAAGCAAAGAGCAACTCTCCCAAAGTCACCGGCAACTGACAAACAAACCAAGGAGACGACAAATAAACAATTATCTTCGGCCCGCACGAGTGTTTCTGGTGTGCCAAAAACTGGTCGACTTTCAGCGACGACAACTGCTAAGCGTAGCCTGACCAACAAAAATCCACCACCAGCAGCTGCGGCTCAGCCTCAGAAAAAGCCAGCCCCCATAACTAGACCGGGAGGAAAACTGTCATCCCTAGCAAAAAATACAACAAAAACAACAATAACGTCTACGACTAAAACAGAGGTAGTACAGAACGGAGTTTCAGAAATACATGAGAAGCAGACAGTTATAACGAGTAATACCACCCAGGAAGATGTACCACAGAAAGATGTTTCCCCTTTGACATCGTCGACTGATAATCAGCTCATCATGACTGCCGATTGAATATCATTATTACGATGAGATAACCGACACAAGGACCATCGCGCGTGAGCGTAAAATTGGGAAAGATATAGCTTGCGCTATGGTACGCTGCGCCGCTAGTTTTCTTATGAGTTTAAAAGGTGATTTTAAAAAGAGAAAAAAAAAGAAAAAAAAAATGAAAAAAAAATCCAATGCATTCACAGTAGTAGATAGGAAAGTAAAGGATAAAATTTATATATTATATAATAACGTAATACGAATATACGAATATAATATACATACTCTATACATACAACACACCATATATCTCTGGCACATAAAATACACACGTAAGTGAATCGAAACATGGACATCAATATTTTATTTATGTATATGTATATATACACACACATATATATACATATTCATACACATTTTTTTTCTCTATATGCGTGTGTATATATATACATACAGATTTATATTGATGTTTATAAAAATGAATTTGAAAACAAAGAACAAAAACAAAAAAACTTTACCCATTTATAATTAAGAGAATTATTTAAGTAAATGCATACATTATACTACAAAATAAATATTATCGCTTTGACTGCTTCGGTGTGCTGTGAAGTTGCATTGATTGATAATTTGAGAATCGCGGTGAAGAAGAATTGAAGGATGAAAAGAAGGCTTGAAAGTTTTGTTGTGTAAATAATTTTTGAGATAAGATTAAAGAAAAAAAAAATAAAAGAAAACGAAAAAAAAAGAAAAGAAAAGTAACAAAACAAAACAAGACAAAACAATATTATGCGGTGCTCTTTAACGGTACGAGCGCGGTATTATGATTATTATTATTACTATTATTACTATTATTATTAATATTAATATTATTAAAGTATAGTGAAAAAAAAGAAAAAAATATCGAGAAAGAGAGAAAATGATTGAGAAAAATGAACAAAAAAAAAAAAAACGAAAGAAATCATAATACTTGACTGTAAGAACTACCCCCGTTATTATTATTATAATTATTGTTGCGCGAAATTTAATCTCCGTAAGTAACACCTGACTACGTTTTACCCACGGATTTATTTTCAAAGAAAGAACAAAAGGAAATTATTAAAAGAAAGAAAGAAAAATGTAAAGAAATGAATAAAAACAGCGCAATGAATATCGAGATGGTGAGAAATTTATTATCAATAATGCAACGGGAAACCGAAAGGTTTTCTTGTTATTACTAATTTTTTTTGATTTTTTTTAAACATTTTTTAATTTTATATGTGCATGTTATATTTGATAATTAATCATCGTATATCGTATATTATTATATATAAATCTAAATAATTAATATGAAAGTCCTATTTATTTTGTTTGTTCCTACTGAAGTTGAGTACATACAGATTATTATTTTCGTCACCATACATATAATATACGTACTACCATCTGTGTACAGCACCTTTATGATTTAATGTGATACCTTATTAATAAATAAATAAATGAATAAATTCGAACAGTATAAAAACAAAAACAAAAAGAGAGAAATAAATTACAACGGCAAAACAAAAAGTGTGTAATAAAGTTTATATTGAAATAATACCAAAGAAAAAAAACGACAAAAAATATATATATATGTAGATACGATAAGACTGACAAAAATAATTTTTTTCGTTAATTCTTTTTTTTTTTTTTTTCTTTTACAGTAAATCGCAATCAGTTTTTGGGTTGTGCTGCTAATAGTGATATTGCGAAATATTTAGAACGTGTTTCTTCTTTGATAACTCATCAGTTAGTCAGTTATCAGTTTTTTAATCTGACTCATAGTTAATTCCAGATATTTTTACTAGGACAGTGTGTTAAAGATAAAAGAAATTTTGCCATCAAAAAAGGAAGATTAAAGACAAAAAAAAACAAGACGACGCTTCTAAAAATAATCATTTGATATAGGTATGTGAATTGAGATCATATCGTTGAATCTACTTTCTTCTTTTGTATTCTATGAAATTACCTTTTTTGTCAAATTTATTTATTAATTTTTTTCTTCTTTCACTGCTTACGAGATATTTATGATGTGAATATATTAATTTCGGTCTAAAAAAAATAGATGAGCTAAAATAAGAGGGTTTCAATTTATCTCTCGGGGCAGGGCGTGGGGGGGGGGGGGGGGGGGCTACAGGTACGAAGTAAGTCTCAACGGAAACGGTAGAAATTCGATTTATTCAGATTGTTCTGAAGAAAAAACATATATCTTTGTTTTTATATTTATTTAGATGAAAAATAAAATGACGGAGTCAGCCAGTATACGCCAGGAATTGTAGGAGGTCCTTGAGGAATCGTTATCATATCTATATCTAAACTCTCTTGTAAGTGCGGGTGGCCGATACTCCAGATTTCTCGTCCTTCAGGTGCTGGAAGAATGAGAAGAAGTCTATAAGCATCTCATTTGCGAGGATCAATAATAGTCACGTTATATCTTCATTTCAGACGTGAACTTTCTTGTTACGTTGTTATCAATTGGATAAACTCGTGTCATAAATATATCAGATAACAATCGAATGTTATTATCGATATTATATCAGACAAAAAGTACGATTGTCTGCACCCCATCTAATAAATGCCCGTCACTTCTGTGCCGACTGATGGCATCTTATATTTTCCTTTTTCTTTTTTAATTTTTAAAATTTTTGTCATTTGATGGTAAAAAAATTAAAGACTGGCAAATTGTTTGTATCTAATAATTTCTATGAAATTTTATATAAATAATACTTACAACGATGTAGCCGGTCTGAGTGAATTCGTAGACGCGGGTTCCCTTCCTACCGTCGAGTGTAGATTCAGTGACGAATTTGTCGCCGTCGCGTTTTGTGAGGCTCTAAAAATGACAAAAGTACGTTTAGATATTCACAATTTTGAAGATCTTAATTATGAACTAAATATGTTAATTTTTCTATCTTGTTTGTATTTAAGTAAACGAACCTTGAAGACGAGTCCCGATGTAGTTGGTTCGTCGTATAATTCTCCAAGTTTGAATGATGCGTTGGATTCTTTTCCAGCGTTTTTGTTGTTGATGGTCCAAACGCCACCAGCTTCTGAGATGGTTACAGTTGGTTTGCTGTTAAGTAGTGCAGTTGCAATTGGCTCAGGAGCACCAAGTTGTTTAACGTATTCAGCGAATTCAGCTGAGTCGCTGACATGTTCGTACTTTCCGGCGATTGATGGACTCATGATTATTTATTTAAAGAAGGGTTGTGTGTTGTTTAAATTTAAACTAAGCGTACTGTGAACACGTCAAGCTAAGAGTTACTGACTGACTGATGTACACTCGGATTTGTCTCCTTTTTATAAGGTAGAAAAGAACCACCACCTGCAGAGGTTACGCAACTAATTTGAAAAAAAAAAAAAACACGCACTCCCTATCTTGAATGTTATAGACCGTTTGATCCGGAGATTAAGCTATCGAAACAATGATTGGACCCTGTACCACAAGTACTTTGTCGTACACTGGAACATTTCTTTCTTCCTTTGATTTTTCCTTATTCTCTTCTCTCTTCTCTCTTGTCTTTTTTTTTTTTATCCCTCGACCACCGCCTGCCTTAATAATGATCATCTTATGTATGTGTAAATGTTACATATGGGATGTGATACGTCGCACGCTTCAATCGCCGGACGTTGTCGGGACATGAGATCAAGATCACGATCTTCTCTTCACATGGAGTCTAAAGATGGTTTCGAATATGTTCGTGTATGGCTGTAACACGAGGAGAGTACGGCAGGTCAAATAGGTACTGTACCGTACCGCCATACGGCTCTGATAAAATTTATCTTATAAAGATGTCACGCGATATATGAATAGATGAATAGATGGTTTATTATTATACAATTAGTTTTATATATTTTTATTTATTTCTTTTAATTTTATTCATTTAATTTTTTTTTTTCTTATTTCAATTCACAACTATATAAACTCAGCTCTATTATGTGGACAATATACATATATAGGTTCTATATGCACAGCAATTTTACTCTTCTTTCATTACAATTCTGACCCAACAATTGAGTCTCTTTGGTCTGCATTCTTTGATTTGACTCACACAATTTGAAAGCATGTATTATACAGTATAGACGTACGTGTAAAGCTTGGTCTGGAGAGCTCTTTAAAATTTTAGTCTTGCGTCGGTTCTCTCTGAACGCATATCAACCTATTATATTTATATTATAGTGTATACACAGGGTGTCCACGACGAATAATTTATTAAATTTTAGTATAGTTAGAAATATTAACTCAACTCATAGATCATAGACAGATAATTTCGATATTCATCTGTTTCTTTTACGTAAATTTCAACCGTGATATCATTTCGTCAAATATGGTCATGCAGAGTCTAGAAATTTGATAATAATTTAATCAACTCTTCTTGCGCTTGATTACTCATCCTCCCCTCCTACTGGTGTTAGTAATACCTCTACTAAATTCTACTAAGTGAAATGACATTGCATGATTTAAAAAAAAAGAAAAAATTAAAGAAAAAAGAAATTCATTCTTTACTTAGGAGTTAATTCACATCTGATGTGTAATAATATATGTATAATATATTTAGTATTCTAATCTTTGTCGTTCGATAATCTTTTCATTATAAATTATAATAAGTGCACGTACGGGAAGATGGGATATGGGATAATATTAGAGGCTTATCATCCATGAGCTGCGGACTAAATCCATGAAATATGTAATACGGACGAAAATTGTATTGGTTAATATAAAAATGAAAGTTTTTTGGAATTGTTTTATATGTATAACTTGAGTTTCGGATTTCAATTTGCAAGTCATGAGTTGCTTCGACGGCAATCTTATACCGACGTGACAAGTCGTTCTAAATTGAAAAATATTTGATTATAAATCTCACTTGGGATTTTTATCAAGTTATAGATGAACTTCTGCAAATTATCACGAACGATAACATGTACGTACATATATCGCAATCGGTACAGATATCATCGTGATAAATATCTTTGGGGATTAAAATCTCAAGCCAAACTCTAAGTTTCGGGCTTGACAATAACGCTTCGTATATTATCAAAATGTACTTGTACATTTTTATGAAAATTATCCAATGATTCGGTTAGCAACTAGAGTCGAAAAGAAAGAAGATAAAAAGGGAAGGTCCAGTCGTGTGACAAGAATTAGAATAGACAGTCTTTCTGATTAAAGAAATTTATTACTCTCTAAGATTAAATGCATCAAAAGGTATTATTAGATTATTCTTTAATTATAAGAGTAATCAATTTGCATTTTCAAATTGTCATTTGAGGCCATTCGCATATAGACGGTAAGCCGAATGAAAAATCTTCATCTAATCTCAAGGGTAGTCACTGCTGCACCTCGCTTTAGGCGAACCGACTGACGCCATTGGATTTTTCTAACGTATTTTGACCTCAGATACACGAATCCGTTGAGTAAATTAAGACAGGAGTAATATTTTCCGAGATAATTCTATTTTTCCACAGCTGCAATTTACGTTTATCATGTATACTCACCCATGTTTGATTTTTGTTTCAGGAGATGAACGAGCAGCCCACGAAGCAGTTTGGACCCTCAGCGGCAATACAGGACTATCTTCGGAGCATCTACGAAGCCAATCATCAAGTGTTGGAGTAAATAATTCGTATAAATAAGTTGTGATATACATATATGATCGTCGAGTATACATTATTTTTTTATTTTTTTTAAGAACTATCAAATTAATAATCTAATGTTAAGGGAGATAGAAGTATCGTCCTGCACATTGTTGTCTTTCGTTATAATCATATAAGAATGAATGTATCTGTAAAAATGAATCCATCACAGGCATTACGATTTCCTAACATGTATTTTTGACCGTTGATTTATCAATAAACATTAATTACTATCAATAGACGATTGTTCAATTATTATTGATCACATCCTTGCACGCCTCATTCACTAACATTTGTCGTTGGCGACATTCATAGATCATATCGTACATGATATCTTACATCATCACATGCATGCATGCAGGCATATGCAGGCCTCATCATTTGTTCGGCACACCCTATCATACATGATGGCATACATCATCAAACACACACGCATGCTTGTCATCATGCTGTGTCTCGAAATGGCTCCTCGCCTGTCCTGTTCTCCTGATACCAAACTCGATTTTTGGGCAAATTTACCAAACCGGAAGTGTTAAGGTAGATCCCTGCAATACCGGCCCCGACAATTCAAGGCACATTTCGGCCAAAAATTTTAATTTTGGTATCAGGAGAACAGGACAGGCGAGGAGCCAGTTCGAAACATCCAGACATCATGTGCATGCATGTGTATGCATGTGTATCGCATCATGCTCGTCTGTCGAATGATCAATAGATCATATGCGTATCCATGCAGGCCTCATCATGTGTATGCATGTGTATCGCATCATACTCATCTACCGAATCGTTAATAGATTATATGCGACTGCGTGCAGGCCACGTCATGTGCATCTATGTGTATTGTATCATGCTTCATCTCAACCGGCAGTGATAAGGTAGATCGCTACAATACCGGCCCTGACAATTCAAGGCACATTTCGGACAAAATTTTAATTTTGGTATCAGGAGAACAGGATAGGCGAGGAGCCAGTTCGAAACATCCAGCCATCATGTGCATGCATGTGTATGCATGTGTATCGCATCATGCTCGTCTGTCGAATGATCAATAGATCATATGCGTATCCATGCAGGCCTCATCATGTGTATGCATGTGTATCGCATCATGCTCGTCTGTCGAATGATCAATAGATCATATGCGTATCTATGCAGGCCTCATCATGTGTATGCATGTGTATCGCATCATACTCATCTACCGAATCGTTAATAGATTATATGCGACTGCGTGCAGGCCACGTCATGTGCATCTATGTGTATTGTATCATGCTTCATCTCAACCGGAAGTGATAAGGTAGATCGCTACAATACCGGCCCTGACAATTCAAGGCACATTTCGGCCAAAATCTTGAATTTTGGTATCAGGAGAACAGGACAGGCGAGGAGCCAGTTCGAAACATCCAGCCATCATGTGCATGCATGTGTATGCATGTGTATCGCATCATGCTCGTCTGTCGAATGATCAATAGATCATATGCGTATCTATGCAGGCCTCATCATGTGTATGCATGTGTATCGCATCATACTCATCTACCGAATCGTTAATAGATTATATGCGACTGCGTGCAGGCCACGTCATGTGCATCTATGTGTATTGTATCATGCTTCATCTCAACCGGAAGTGATAAGGTAGATCGCTACAATACCGGCCCTGACAATTCAAGGCACATTTCGGACAAAATTTTAATTTTGGTATCAGGAGAACAGGATAGGCGAGGAGCCAGTTCGAAACATCCAGACATCATGTGCATGCATGTGTATGCATGTGTATCGCATCATGCTCGTCTGTCGAATGATCAATAGATCATATGCGTATCCATGCAGGCTTCATCATGTGTATGCATGTGTATCGCGTCATACTCATCTACCGAATCGTTAATAGATTATATGCGACTGCGTGCAGGCCACGTCATGTGCATGCATTTGTATCGTATCATGCTTCATCTCAACCGGAAGTGATAAGGTAGATCGCTACAATACCGGCCCTGACAATTCAAGGCACATTTCGGACAAAATTTTAATTTTGGTATCAGGAGAACAGGATAGGCGAGGAGCCAGTTCGAAACATCCAGACATCATGTGCATGCATGTGTATGCATGTGTATCATGCGGGTCCTTGGGACATCACATGCATGTGCATACATGCATGTAGGCCTTATATCATCTACGTGGTACATGATGGAATACATGATCACACACACACATGCTTACAATCACACCCTGTCTCGGAATACCTCCTCGCCGGTCCTGTTCTCCTGATACTTTTTCGATTTTTGGACAAATTTGCCAAACCAAAAAAAAAAATCAGAAAAAATTTGGTCCAAACCCGGAAAAGTATCAGGAGAACATAACCGGCAAGGAGGTGTCCCGGGTCCTTGGGACATCACATGCTTGCATATAGGCATACATATGCATACCATCGTATCATCTACGATATCATGCATGATCACATGCATGCATGCATGTGTTTCGTATCATACCTTATCACACTATCCGTTATTGCAGGACTCACCACTCCAGGTGTTGGTTATATATAAAGGACGTTAATGAGTGAGGGGGTACAGGGGTGTAATCAATGTCGATCAAACGATCAATTTGAGGGGACTCTTTGTTTATTGATAAATCAATGATACAAAATGAATTCAGGTAGAATGTTGTAAATATTATGGATGTACTCACACAGAGAAACGTTTATTCAAATGAATAAGTTACAATAAAATTGACAAAAGTTCTTATTGAAATTAGCATTTCAATTACTCTCAGAAGTACACGATCTACAACTATATGATAAATAATGTAGCGTGGTATGTAATGTCATTAAATTGGAGAGCGATAAACAAGTTCTTAGATGCACCGCAGTCTTGCAGATGCAGATGCAGATGGAGTCTTGTGTTCCGACTGCAAAACGGTGTTACTTCGTACACTGCCAATTGTCCTCCTGTAAAGGAGAAGAAAATGAAATTAATGATGAGGGATAAACTAAATCGCAGAACTATTGAGTGATTAGGTTATCGCCAACTTTGAGATTTGTGACCGAAAAAATGGAGATATTTTGATGGGATTTATATCTAGTTTAATTTACTCGACGGATTCGTGTTCCTGAGATCAAAATACGTAGGAAAAGCGTCCTGCAATCGATTTTAAAAATACTTCATTTTCCGCCACAAAAATCGCAAAAACCCTAAGCCTATAGCCTTTGTTTTTTCTCAAAATTTGGGCCGAAAATCAACTATTTTTTTTATTGATTTTTCTAGAGTATTCTTACGTATTTTGAGCCCAGGAATCCGAAACTGGAAGTTAAACTGATCTATCTATAAAATTCAAAAAGTTATGGCCAATTTATCGCCTTGGAATGGGAAAAAATTGGGATACCTCGATGAATTGTGGTAATTTTTGGATCTCGATTTACGGCCACGCAGTACTTTTTCTGCTGTCAAGTGCCGTTCATAAAAATCTTGCGATAAATAAAGAGAGAGTATTTGTCGGATATTGATAAATAATTGAATGAAGACTCAAGAAAGATGAATATCAATATATATTTACTGATTTACTTCAATCCGTTACATACAGTCACTAGCATCTTAATCACATTTTCTCATTAAGTTTAATTAATAATATATTTACATATGAGTTTTTTTTAAATTATTATTTTTCATCAAGTGTATGTTTACTATGTCTATTCATGCATTCGTTGCTCGCGTCACATAATCACTATTTTCACAATATATACATGTTTTCAGTAAGTTTTTTCTTCAACGGGTATTTCACATACATAGGTACATAGAAATTTAATAATCTTTGATTTTTATTCTTAACTATTAGGGTTTCTCGATCCTAATAATATCTAAGTGCTTGAAGGCCACTTGGTTTTTTTTTTCATATTTCGATTTTTATTTATTTTTTTTTATTTTTTTGTTGCAAAACTTGGAAAAAACTTTCACGCGTAAATGAACGCACACCTCTGTTTCTTACATAATCAAACGAATTGCTAAACAGTCGTATTTTACTCTCGTAAATTTTTTTTTTCTCCATTATATTTACATCCAGGTGATATTTAACAGGTTGTTATTAGTTGTATTTCTTTAATGATTGTGTGAAACTCTGTTATGTATTTGTATAATCGTAAAACTGACCGCGGATACATATAAGGATAATAAAATGCCGGAATGAAAGTAACAGCGAAACCAGACGAATGAAGGACGTAGAGGGACAATACGCAACTCCCAACTTACGACGAGATTCGTTTGGCTTCTTTTTTTTTTCCTTCTTTCTCACGCAAGTTATATTGCACACATTTTCCATGGAATACAACATGAGTTGCAGCGTGAAAACAGTTTATAATACCGAGTTATCCAGGGGTAAGTTTGTAGAAATAACGAACAAATTAAACCGCTACTATTTTACTAGGATCAACCTTGACTCTGATGAACATCGTGTCGTCCTTAACAAAGTGACGTTTTTTCACCATCTCGTGCGACACAAACCTAGGAAAACCAAAACCTAATGAATCTGGCTCGCGACTGGGTCGCTGAAAATTTTTCCAAGTCGGATCTGGTATAAAGCTTTCTACTATGTTGCACGCCTTTTCTGCTACAACGGTTTGATCAAACATTGTGAACGATACACTGTGAGAGAAAGGCCAACGTAACAAGGCGTCATATTCTCCTGGCAGAATTTTTATGTATATCGAGATGTGACTTCCTTCGCCGGTTCCGTTTCCGTTCAAGAAAACAGAGGCCTGAAAAATTAAAACGCATGTCAAAACTGCGACCTTCGTTCGAATAAATCTAAAATAAAAAGGTTCTTTTTTTGTTAATTACCTGCAACTTATACCCGTATTGACTAGTGTAAAAGGGTGGGCTGACCAGCTCCATGCCTTCTTTGACTTTTGCCTCAGACATTTTAGCGGTGTAGTCTGAAATCTTCCATATCAATGTGCCGGTATAATTGAGGGAAAGTTTGCCGATAGCTGATTTGAGACTAGTTATTTGATGCTGCTGTTTCGTAACAACACTGCACATCAAGCTCAAATGCATTTTGGCTGATTCCTCGAGGTGTTTGTCCAAAGAAAATCGATTCCCCTGATAAAGAAAATAATTGTTAAATCATTGCTGTTAGTTAAAAAAAAAAATTAATATCATAAGTCGGAAAACCACCAGGAACTGTATCGCCCACCTTGAAACGGCACCCGGCGTCTTTGAAGGTGCATGAAAGTAAATGAGTCGTGCAATGATCCTTCAGATGAACCTCGAGATCTTCCCTCGGGAGGACAGCGGTCTCGCAGCGATGTGGACATGCGACAGGAAACCTTCCACATTTGGCATGATGCGCACCAAGAGTATCGAATACGAACTCTTTATTACAATAACGACAAGCAACCAGCCT
Source organism: Athalia cordata (assembly GCA_963932425.1). Lineage (NCBI taxonomy): Eukaryota > Metazoa > Arthropoda > Insecta > Hymenoptera > Athaliidae > Athalia > Athalia cordata. The sequence continues at coordinate 26,241,116 of OZ010626.1, read as the reverse complement.
TTTTGCGCACTCTCCCAATTTGTGCTGACTGAGATGTCTTCTTTGCACTTTCATACCACATTTGTTCTCGCAATACAGCGGTTCGTAACCACAGGTACCACTGTGTTTCTGTAAAAATCAATTAATGAATAATTATCATTTGAAAACAATGAAAAAAACAAAAAAAAAACTATTTCAAATGGATAAGCTAATGACTGAATATATAATTATCGTTACCTCCAAGGTGTGGCCTGTAAATTCCTTAGCACAGAAATCACATCGAGCCCTACGTTGGGCGCAGGTGTATTTAAGATGATCCTCCATTAGAACTCTTGGAATCATAGCCCCACATTTATTACTGCATGGTATGGCGTCGTGTTTGCAGGTATTTAAATGGGCCTGGCAAACAAAAATTTAGTTCAAAAAAGGTTGAAAAAATAAAATTAAGTAAATGAGAATGGAATGAGAGCAAAAGAGGTGGTGAGTAAGCTGAAAAAACTGTGTAATCTCGAACAAACAAATGTAACTCACCTTTAACTTTCTGAGTTCGTCAGACCATTTGCAGCCGTCTTTATGATGAATGCAATAAACTATCGATCCCATTATTGCCTTCTCAGCTTCCAAGTCGTGGAAACTCTGAAACATTGAAAAACAAACAATAAGAATCAATTAGAAACGAGCAACGTTATTAAATTAAAATTAAAAAAAAACATTGCTACGAAATAATATTGAAATACATTTCCTAGGTACGACGATAGACTGCTCGATCTCAAGTCCATTTCTGCAATCCGTAGGTATATTTTTTCGTAAATCTCTCGTATGTATAATGAACTGGTATCGAAATCAAACGTGGGTAGTAATTAGAGATTAGCTAAGAGAAACGCGATAGATAAATAACTTGTTCTTATTCATTTATCTATTTATTTTTCATAGACCTCTTTTTTGAAATACTTAAAAAAAAATTTATATACATATATACACACAGTTTTCGGAAGAAGAAAAAGAAACTAAAACATTTTCAGAGAGAGAAAAAAAAAAAAGTATAAGAAATAAGAAGAATCACACGACGCCACTTCCGGGGATTCGGTGCAGTGTAAACAAACGTTATGCTACGTGGCGAGCGAACGTGAACGTATAACAGAAAGCTAACGAAAGTTTTCGTTCAAAGCTTTCGGATGATCTTAAAAATAGCATTGCAGTAATACGTAATTCGATGCAGGAGGTAGTGGAGTGAAGTGAGCTGAATGCTGGAGGAGGCCGAGTGCGGTCGGCTAGACCGATTATAGAAACACTAAACGTAAAATACGCACTAAACATCGTGGGGGAGAAGAAATCTTCAAAGTTTTGTTGAATAGAATAAATATACCTATATTGGGAGGGTCCCCGTATCCCAGCTCTTTTTAATTTCCGGCGGCAATATTCCAACACCCACCATAGGTGCACCTTATGCCGCGTATACCTTTCATGTTTTTTTTCCTTTTTTTATATCTAATTTTTCACCGCCTACCTACCCGCACCTTTCGAAAACAACATCTGGCATCACTAGAGGATCTAATCCGCCGATTAATATCAAATTCAACGATCGATATAGATCATACAAATATTAAATGACGATGACATGGTTATTTACAAATAATGAATCGAGGGGCGGGGCGGTGGGGGTGGTGTCGTATTATTGTTAACATTTTTTTATGAATAAATATAATTGATTAATTCAAAATATACAGGGGTCGTCACTCGGTTATTTAATGACATCACCATTGCTCGAGGCAGTTAGTTACAGCGGTTACAAGGTGCTGTGACGTCACGGCAAAATAACGGACACAATCTTTGCGTTCCACTTAAAGGAACGAACATCTATCCCATTCCTGTCGGCATATTTACGTTAGTGTTAGGCTAGGGTTAGCTCAGGTTAGTCGTCTCTGATAAACCTACACACGCCCATGTAGATGTAAACTGAATACATATGCGAACAGCAAAATAAATAAATAAATAAACAAACAAACAAACAAATGAATAAATAAAGACTTTGATCATAGGATTGCAGATTTGATAAATCTTGTGGATATTCAAGTAAGATTGAACTTTGTACATCCATCAAGTGTTTGGTAAGGGAAAAAAAGAAAACAAATAATTTGGGGTGACATAAATAATTCATCAAAAATTCAACCGGCAAAGAAGAGAAACCGGACAGTTGTAATAGTAGTCACCTTTGGTTGCTGGACAAAGGATAGAAAAATCGTTGGAATATTTTAGTATATCTCATGAAGAGAGCTCACCTCAGCTCTTCGGTTAAATTCCAAAGTGATTCATTCACGCGGTTAAATGTGATAGTGCATTTCTTTTGCCTATAGAATTTATAGACTAGCCACGGTTAGTCTAGATAGAAGAAATTTTTTTTTTTTTTTTTTCAGCCAACCCCGCAGTCTTTTTTTTCCTCAAGTTTATCCGATTCAATTATGTGAGACGGTGCGTTGGCATCAGCTCTAGCAAATGTGTAAAATATCTTCTATGTTCTTTCTTTCTTTTTTTCTTTTTGCAACAATTATTTTATTCGATCGTAAATTTCCAATAATCTTTAGCGAGTAAATCTGACAGTGACTTGTCGTTTTTCTTTAGTTTTTCATCGTTTAATCTCGAATGAAATTGTGCGGCAATTGGGTACCGCCCGGTTCGTGTATATGTATACAAGAAGCAGTATCATTCGTTCTCGGTATTTTCACCTGGTCCGCGCGCCATTTAATTCGCGAATGTTTTTTTGAAAGTAGGTAGAGTGAGAAGGAAGAAGACTCCTCGTGTGCAGCAACAGCAGAGGTAACAACACGAGCACAGGGGGAACGGCAACGTCCTCTCATATCTCCCTCTTTTTATCTTTTTCTAATACTCCCTCTCTCTTTCTCTTCCTTTTCCTCTCTCTCTTTCTCTCTTTCGCCGACGTTCCCTAACCATGCGTAAAAGTTTCGCGATCCCCCCGAGGCGGAGGAGCCCGAACTGTCGCGGAAGAAGCCGAGGCCATCCGTTGCGCTCGGTTCCCACGCTTCCGCCGACCAAGGAGAACCAGCAACCACCAGCAGGCAGGCTGAGACAGGCAAGCTCAAGTCTGAACCAAGGCGAACCAAGGCAAACCGAGGCAGGGCAAGGCAGCGACCCACCGGCAACCGGCTATCCCGACCCCGTCGTTGTTGCTTTGCTTCTTCGCTCCTCATCCTCCTCAAAGCCGCAGCCCTTTCCTCATTTTGTTACGCTCTTCATTTTTTTGTTATTTGTTTTCGTATGCTTTTTTATTTTCGCTTCCCTTTTTATCGCCCATCCACACACCACATCGCGATAAGTTTATACATGCTCGTACCCAGTGGACACGCTTTTCTAGCGAAGCGTATCGACTCATCAACCAAACAACTAACTCCTAGGACTTTACTATAATAATCTTCGTACCGAACCGCGTCGCGATCATGACCATCCACCAGATGTTCATCGGACCATTCGTATATTCCCAACGTCAGACGCACCAGGGTGCAGAAGGTCACGAACTTACGAAAACCACAATGAAAGCACTCGATAGTGTAAAATATGCAACGTGGTTTGATTCTCATTGTCATTTTACGACGAAGCTACTAGACGATGATAAAAAAAATAAAAGTCTTATCCTTATTATAATATTGGATTTCATGTTTTTTACAGTCGGGCTTGCGGTTTCCGGCGCGAACTGTATACGTACGTTGGGGAATTGTCACACATACGCCATCCGCGTTCTCTGCTAATATATTTCCAGATAATAAACGCGAACGATGTACGTATAACGTACGCACATACGTATAGTACGTGATTATAAGAGTAATTATGCTTTGAACAGTATGAACTGAATTATATATTGTGAATAATCACGTAATACGTATAATATTATGCCCACGTCCTTCCGTTGCTGGAATAATGAGAAAAGGGAGAGAAAAAAATATCCAAGAAACGATCTGATAAGGCTATAGCGAAATATACAATAATGTGTGGTATACGTTATTGCGTGTAATCTTTGAGAGATGAGGAAAGAGAGAGAAAGAAAAAAGAAGCAGCTAGCTAACGGAATACACGTGTGTTGTGTATTAGATCGAAACGGATTTTGTTTGGTACGATATATCTCTACGTAGTGACCCAATGCAAAGTTGGATTCAGGGTTGAATTCGATTTAATCCGATATGCTAAACTAGTTCGCGGTAATTTAATGGAGGCTAATCCGTTAATTAAAATTATCGTTAGATTTGCAGTACATGTTTTTTATGTGCTCGAAATGCTTGAAATTCAAAATTTACCGCAGCTCAAAGAATACACGAAAAATCTCGCTAGTTATTCATTCATTTGTTATTTTTTAAAAAAGAGAATCTCAACGTCGGTATCCGGTCGCCTATGGAATGCAGAGAATTTTCAATCCAACACGCGCAAAACGAAGAAAGAAATAGTAATGAAAGTGAAATTGAAGGTAACGTTGTTTACCGGGGTAAAAAACTGTCAAAATGTACATTGTATAGCTCCGCAACGTTTTCGTAACACAGACAGCTGATTGTCACCCTCGATTACCCTCAGCTGCCTGAATTCATAATTAGAAACAAAACAAAAAACCGTTAGTAATACTTTACCTCAAGTTTCTCAATTAATCAAGTTCATATATGCCGTTGGTGCCCAACAAACCGCTAACGGACAGGCGTTAGTTTTGATTACAAGATTATATTTTCATCATCCCTTATTCAGAACAACAGATGTCGGCACCCCTTATTTTGATATGTAAACAGGACACCCGTGTGAAACAACGATCTGAATGAGCACGCTGATTATGGACAGGAAATTACTAAATACGACCAGTCGTGGTCCTTTTTTTTTGTTTTGTTTTGAACCCTCACCTCCTCATTTATGACAGCTGGCTTGTCGATGTTGTCGCCAATGGGACTCGGCGGCGAAGTTGGACTGGAGCTTGGACTGACTTGAAAAACTTTTGCCTCCTTTGAGGGTCTTTGAGGCGAAACCCTCGCAGGAAAACTCAATGTTTTCGTCCATTGCGTAAGCCCACGAACCATTTTTGCGAAAATCGACGGTCGAGAGGTGGTGATATTATCTCTTCCTCCAGACCAGTTGGAGGATTCGCACCACGTACTACTCCGATTGTTGTCACTATTTATCGCATTCATATACCGGCGCGATAAACCAACTACTACACGATTGGTTTATTTATACTTTACGTAAGGATTGCCTAATTTTCACTTGTCAACGATCACACACATTTTTTTTGTTTTTGTTTTCGTTTTTTTCAACTCGAGGGTGAAAAAATCACGAGATATTCGAAACTATCGAGAATTGCTGCTTCGTTCTAGTATTTTTTATCTTCTTTACTTTGAACGATTATTTCTGATTGATTCGAAAACATTTGGAAATTTGGAACATGAAGAGAATAAGGAGCGGCAGACGTCTTGACCCTCGAAGACTCTGCGCCAGACTGAAACAGTCTGTGGAATAGTGGTGGATTGGTAGAGAGCGGGAGGAACAGCACAGGATCGGGAGAGACAGCTGCACATCGCCCGCCCGGAGGTATTGAGGGCTGTGATTGGCTACGGTCGCGCGTGTGCAACGAAGACGGATAGGTATTACCTTTACATTGCTTTTGAAGAGAAAGAAAGAGAGTGAGAGAATGGAAAAAGAGATGGATGTTATTTGAATCGTGAGAGAGAAAGAAAATAAAAGATCGTCAGGCAATGTAGCACATGCCAAGGCAGCCTTGAGGCTCGAAGTACGCGGAGTCCGTCTTCCTGCGATTTGCTCGATTAACCTGTTCGGAAAATTTAGCTCCTACGCGAATAATTCGATCTGGAATATTCAACCGATCATTATTCGAAAACTCAATCTGTAATGAAAACAAGATGCACGTAAATTTGTCAATGGACTGTCGGACTGCCATTTTGTTTTCTATATCTTCTAGGACACTTCCTTATCAAATTAAGCGTTTCTTAATTGGAATAAGAAAATTCTGGGAATCCATCGATGATATTAGGCACAGGATCGAAGAAACTACATGACCCTTGGAAGCAGCAAAGCTCTGAAAGGTGAGATTTTCATATGTTCGAGAATGGAAAGAATGCAAATGAAAACAGAAATTATACTTCGCAGTTAAATAGTCGCATTGTTTCCGAGCCGTAAGGATCCGAAAATATATGGATGGTATAATATGAACCTGCGCGCGTTGAACTTTATACGTGGGGATGAGACAACGAGAGTGCAGCGATCGTATTATAGTGGTAAAAGGTATGATGATGGTTGGAAGTTGGAAGACCCGGGCAGGGCAGCTGCGGCCTTCTTCGACCTTCCCCCTTCCACCGTAGTCACTGTTGGGAATGGGAATGAAAATGGAATGAGTATATACCTCTACCTCATGGTCTCCTCGAAGTTGCTGTTGCCGCTATACGGCTCTTCTGCTGAACTCGAAGAGAGAGCCGCACAACTTCACTCTACTCGATCTCGGTGGCTAACCTAAGTGGTAATACCGCTCAGAAAGTCACATACTAGGTACTCTCCTCCTGCACATGCACAATATTTCCTTATACATTTTATACTTATACAGGACGTAACGCGCACACATATGCATATATGTATGCATTTTGTCACATATAAGGTGCAGCGGGAAATATAGCGACGTGTTCAGGTTTGTCACAAACGAAAAGGTCACTCACTTAGGCAATGAAGAGATAAATGATCCCATGATTATATTATAGCTATTTAATTCTCTCTATGGGAGAATAAGAAATAGAAGAAACTATCACCTTTCTTCATTCGCTTCGGTAACGGGGATGGTATCGCAACTTTTATACGTGCAGATATAAAATGGAGCAGCTGCGATGCATTGCGGAAAGAGTTAATGACTATACATTATATGCGTGCAAGTTGTGCAATCGGGTCATCCGAAAATCATGGCAGCACAGTTTATTTGAAGATTATATACGGTTGAAACCTGCAGATTCTAGACGATTTTTTTTGTTCCATAATTATTTTGTAAAAAGAAAGAGAGAAAAAAAAAAACTTCGTCACCGCATAGATTCAACTTTCGCTAATATAATTTTCGAGCTTTCTTCAATACTCAAATATATATATGTATAATGATTATCCGGAAATTGTAAAAATTTACGATGAATATTATCAAAAATTTAGCATATTTATATCATCACCGGTTAGTAACGTAATTTTATTAGTCCGTTAACACGTATTTTAGACGAATCTCCAATGAAACGCATAACAATTTGAATTTCAAGCTATCCGGAATTCTGCTTGGTAATTCTAAGGCATTTGAAGGTAGCAAAGGAAGCTAAAAAAGACGCATTGAATTCACAGTATAGGTACGCGCAAGGTGGTGATACCGGAGGATCCGTAGGGAGAATAAGGGAGGCATCATCTGCCGTTGAATCCTCATCCTCATCCTCATCCTCATCCTCCCTGCATGTGGACAAAGAAAACCGAAATTTTCAACTCTCCACATGTGCAGCACATGGACATGGAAACACCTGGTTAGTAGTTATATAGTATATAGCAACACGTAGAGGTATATAGAAGCAAACCTCTTCGAAAGAGAGGCTGCTGACGAGCATCACAAAATATAATATTGGGCCCAAAGCAGCTGCTATTGCTGCCAGCAGCTGCAACTTTCCGGCCTTACAATCTGGTCGACAGACAGACAGACATTTCACACATAAATACCCGCACACTAAACCACTACATCCCTCGCGCCCCCGCGCCCTGTACGAAATTTTCGTCTAGCCTTTCATTCATTTTTCCTTATATTTTTTCCACAGGACGTGTACCGCAGCGAGGAAGAATTTTGCACTGATTTAAACGGAATCTAAAAACTGAGAAAAAGTGACGATCTCTTAAAATTCGTGGCTCCACATAATGGTGGTATTGAAGTTGATACTAAAATTTCGAGGACACCCATATAATCAAGATCGCATAAGGGCGTACGTATGGTCGCAGGGTAGTCCGGTGGGTTTCCTCGGAGCAGCTGCCCCCATGTAAAACCAAACTTCCTGAGAGGCATTGCTCGCACATCTGCTGCGCGTTATAAACCCATACTTGAGTAAATATTATACGAATTTATATGTGTATCAGTGAAAAAACCATAAGGATATTGTGTACGTAGTATTTCGTAAATTATCTACACTATTATACTACGCATAGGGTACGCCCTCGCTCTCCATAGCTCCGGAGGGAAACGAAAACGAAAAAGAAAAAAAAAACCGAGCAGTTAATTAATGCAGCGTCGTTCGACTGGTCGCCCGCCGGAAGTTGAGAGAAAGATGAAGGGAACTGAAAACTGCAGTAAAAACCTTCGAATCGTCTGCAATTCGATCGCATATATTGCATGCATCCACGGATCGATTCTATAACAATAATGCAGCAAAAATAATCACTTTATTCAGCAATTCGTGTTAACCACTAAGTATTTCAAGCATAAATGTTGAATATATTATCCAAGACTATACAGCTGTATATATCGCGGAGTGAAAGGTGACTAACCCGCGTATAAACTGTGTTTGCCGCCACCGCGTGATCACATTATAATAATCTATATATCCGTCTTTAATGCAGTACAATTGCCGAACTGAACATTGAAATATAACGTAACTAGGACATATACAGGTATACATTTCAATAGTATACAATTTTACCTTTTAGCAAGAGACTGTCCACATTAAAATATCAGGGAATAACACACGTGATTTATTTGCAAAATTTATGAGTCAATGAAAAATAATTTGCCCCGAAGCATATAGCTGTCTTTTTTCTTTTCTTTTTTTTTTTCCCCCTCTTGAAATTTCGTTTGCTTTCCGTAAAGTTTGCCGGGGCCCCTTGGGGGGGGGGGGGGGGGGGTCCGCTGACAATTAGCATTTCCCGGTAAACCGTTACCGTTTTTATATATGTATATATATATTATTTATATACCTGTTTAAATTTTTCAGATTCTATACCACCGCCCGCTACGTAGAGACATGTAAGCTTGTAATACGATCAATCATGTAGAAAATTTTGTTGGGGTAAAATTTTCCGAATGTGCCAAAAGAAATAAGCCAAAAGAAATGAGTATATAGTCAAGTACCATCTTTTCCCCCTACATTGTTTAGGAGAGAATATCGCACGCGTCTGAGATGCTGGATAATTATTATAAGTATATAATATAGATACATAAGAAATTCCTGAATAACGGATGACGCATTATAGGTATGTACCTATATCAAGGCCATATTTCGACGGTGATTGTGTACGGATATTATTGGTCACTTTCGAGTCGCGTCCGTTAGAAGTTTGTTCGGTATATGTATAATAATATACTATATATACCGACTGAGAAGAAGTATATATATCGTATATAATAATGGACCACGTTTGCATCGGAGCGCGTGGCACACGAACAGGTTTTTAAAGAGCCGTTTGGCTCGGCGGGTGTAAATATAAAAAAATAAAAGTAAAGTAAAATAAAATGAAGAAAAAAATTTAAAAAAGAAAAAAAAAAACGTTGCAGATTTTAAGCGGAGGAGTATAGGAAGAAAAAAAAAGAGAAGAGAAAAATTAAAAGTAAACTAAAAACAAAAATTCAAACACTGGCTGCACGGCACACGCGGTAGTGGTGGTGGTGGTGGTTGAAATTACGAACTCTTTTATTCTTTTCGAAGTTTGTGGCGCGCGCGTCCATCGCTATATACATATATATATATATACATATGAATATAGTGTTTTGTATGGATATATACACTGATGTATATGACCCGTGGTGCATGCCCTCATGTAAGCCGAACCTGCATCGGATCCTTTGTAAGTTTTGTACCGATCAAAGGGCAACCACCTTCTCGTCGTGCTACGCCTATGAAGAGGTACTTCCTGCATTTCCTGTGTAACATTGAGAACCTGACTATATATACCTATAGGTATACCCATGTATTAGTAGACATTATTATGCGCAAGGAGAAGAGAATAGTTCGATGAAGTGCAGCCCGACGCGAGTTATATAGGAGCGATATAAACTAAAAGCGGGCACCCCAATTCATAGGAAAAGAAATTAAACAAAGGATGTTTCCGCCCCTGCCACGACAGTAGAATAAATGGCTTCTACATGGTATAGAGAAGTGGAATAATATAATTGTATATACGAGGTAAACGTGTGAGACGAGTGCAGGGCACTAACAAAGGGATTATACATTGATGTATAAGAGCAGCTCTTACATTTGTGCAGGTTGAAAATATTTTTAAAAGAATACCAAGTACAGGAGGTATACGCGCATACATGCGAGCATGGAATGAAGTATGCAAAATTAATTGAAAAGAAAAAGAAAAGGTATAAAATTGCCTCAGTCGCAAGTGGAGGAATCCTCGAGAAGATCGAGTTGTGGAAATATACATATGCAGTATATACGTATGCATATAATATGCGAAAGATTCAACCGATATTATATCATAGAGTAGGAAAATAAGCACTCGCGCGCTTCTAAATCCAATAGGTAACGTGTAAACGGCAAAGTGAAAGGATATATCGACGACACGCGTTCATCTCACGTCCGAAGTCTCGTGTTTCGGATTCTCCCGGCGCGTGGTGTAAAATAACCTGCATTACTTTAGACACTGAAATTCAAAAGGAAATTTTTTTACCCTACTCAAAACTTTTTCAAAAAATTTCAAATTTCAAAGGCACGGAGATTATGTCATCTTCATAATTAAAATTATACGCAACGTAAAAATCAACTGAAAATATAATTATTCGAATGAGTTACAAGGGGGAAATCTAGATTGTTCGACGCAGACCGCTTGACACTGCATATTGAGCCTTGTAATACACAATTTGCTCGGCTGATTGTGAGCCCCTCGCAATTCAAACAATTGCTAATTATTAGGGTTGTGCACATTCATAATGGTAGCTAATAAATAATAATAATTATTGTTTTCCAAGTACCGCGGACAGCGCAGACAACAAAAACATCGATAAATGAATATAATTGAAGTGCATTGCGTCGAGATTAATTCTGCATCCGTCTCGTACATTATAACTATTATGAATAAAATGCAGCCCGCACTATTATTATATAGTATAAATATAACTCTGTATATAAATATATAAATATATATGTTGATTACGCCAAGATGCATATAGGTGTACCAGCTGTCCCGGGGCAGCTGCACTGTTCCCCAAATATATGTGACTACACATATATACATATGTTATACAGATAAAACCTAATTGCCGGGTAGTTTAGCGTTACAATGAAACGACAATATTATATTAGAGATTCTCTTGCGCCACTGCAGCTCGCACGTGCGGTATAAAGTAATATAGTATAAGTATTCTATATGTGATTATTTTATGTACCTATGTAGTTTGCGAAATACATATATTTATAAAAATCTGAACGATTCGTCTAATATTACACCGCAATTAATTACATATTTACGTAACCACATGTGATAAAAAATTTGCGACACCGGAAAAGACCGTATCACACATAGATTATACATGTGTGTTATATGAAGCAACATAATCCGTTGCGTTTGTTGACATTATAAAAAAAAATAAGAAAATAAAAAAAGAAAATAATAATTTCAAATCCTTTAAATTCTCATGCAAAATAATATACCTATAATACCCCAACATTCAATAGAATTGCCATAAATTATCTTATACGATCGTTGCGGTTAGAATTTGAAGAGAGAGAAAAAAAAAAAAGAGAAGAAAAATGTATATCTAATGATAGCATTAACAGCATGGCGTCATATAGAGAATTCGGTAATACGTTAGACACGCGATCATACGTCTTAAATTATTATAAAATATCGATGTATAATGTATAATACATGAGATTTAGTTAGAAATTAGAAAAATTTTCATCAAACTCACCGTGCGGGAGATCCGGTTAGCATTTTAGCAAAAAGCCAAAAAATAATAATAATAAAATAAATCAATAATTATAATTCCAAACAATTTTTTTATACACCAGAGAATCAAGTTTACGCGAGTTTTGATCAAACGGCGCCTATCTGCTATGCATACGTGTGTATATAAATACATATACGGATAAATAACATACAGGTTGCAATGTATATTTGAACCGTTCGTTTTCCGTTGAGAGAGAGAAAAAAAAATATTGAAAAAAATAAAATAAATAATTAAAAAGAATAAACAAAAATTTCGACTGGAACCGGTAGCTTGTCGGGGGCTTTCGATCATCACATCATATTTACCGCGGCGTCGTCGACGTTGCAACAATTATAATTAGCACGAAACTATAACACGACACTATACAGAGCGATGAACGTATATTAATCGAGGTGATCGATAATTAATTTCACTGAATATAACTAATAAAAGTATAGAAACAAAAGAAGAAGAAAAAAAATAAAAATAAAATAAAACAAGGATATGATCGATAATGAAAAATTGTACAGGTATATATAAAAATTCACGGTGTCGCGACGTACGGTGTGACCGAAGAACGACTGACTGCGTGACTTTGGTATCTCATATTATTATATACGAAGACAGGATAGACAGTGCAACAGCAAAAGCAATAGCAGCAGCTGTCGTGCACGACGTACGGTGAACCATACCATGTAAAACTGAAGCCCGGAACGTTCATACATATACATATATATAAGTATAAGGTATAAGGTATAAAATATAAGGTGTAAGGTATTGGCGTCGTCTCCTCTCATGTACATACGTAGGTATTCCACATATACAGAAAAAGGTAGGTACTCAATATATACGTGCATACATAGTTATAACGCAGGTGGCAAACAGGTGAACGTAGCGGAACACAGGAAGTCCCAGAGACAGAGATAGAGATGAAAAGACAAAGAGTGATCGAGCGAGAGGGAATAAGAAGGGAAATGGTAGCGAACCGGAGGGAACGATTCTAGAACGAGAGTTGCGAAGGGAGTCGTCGTTTATATTTACTCCTTATATTCTCCTTACGCTCTAACGACTATCATACATGTACGTTATAATTTTAAACTCGTATGATCGTCCTGGAGGCGCGTACGAATGTTATTCGCTCGCTACTTCTTCTTCTCCTCCTCCTCCTCCTCCGAATAAACAATTTTTCTTTCATATTATTATAGTCTGATGTAATTTCTCCGCAGTTAAATTGTGCAAGAAATTTATTTTCATACATCTTTCAGTGTACAAGAATCGCTGCGGTTATACACGTACGCATACCTCATAGGGAATTATCTCTTTTAAATCTTTGTACATATGAAATTTTTAATCTTTCATCTATTTAAGCCCATTATAACATGGGGGACCGAGCAGAGTGGGTTTATACGTATTATATGCTCACTCGGAATTGTAGAATAATTATTAGAATTTTAATTGCTGACATAAATAGAGAAAAGGTATGTATAGGGTTATCATTTACGTGTGATATGATGCAAAGTATATTAACGTGTCCATCAAACGTCGCGATCTTTTACCTCTCGAGTCTTTGAATACTTAATAACAGAGCCCCGAGGGTTCCGCCTCCGCTTCGTGTACTCCTTTGGTATAATATAAGTAGGCAGTGCATAAAAATAAAGAAAGAAAGGAAGCTATGAATCGTTTGCCTACAGCTCAACTTAACCTAAACGTATAAGAGGGACAATTTCGCTTTCCATCGTCAGTGAAATTGAACCAGTTATCATAAGGTATAATCAGGGGTAGGTGAAGGGGGATAAATAATGCTACAATTTACGGGACATGAATTATCCCCTATCTTCGATATCGGCTACCTGTGCGCCGCAAAGATCCTGTGGGACGAGAATAATTAGGGAATTGACGATAGCCGACGTCGCAGGGGTACTGGAAAATCTGAATGATAAAATATACCTGCTACGAAAGGAAATATCGGAGCTAAAAAGATCTCGGACAATTTTAGTTGGCGAGAACTACGGAGATAATTATTCGGGGTAACCGTAAAATGCGAGGTTTAGATTTGAAAAAAAAGAAATGATTAACGACGCTTTACTTTTCAGACTACTATCGCCACCGCACGTTGAAGAAAGAAGTTCACACTTGAATTTACAATTAGAGGAAAAATTATGGGAACGTGAATCCGACGGGAGGAGATACAGCTCAAAATTCTTCGTTCCAGGTGCAACTAATCACCATCGTAATCGGGTTACGAGTTCATCCACGAGTTACAACGACGCGCCTTCGTCATTTGAAACTCAAAGTGGAAACGATCATTCTTATTTTGTCGGGGTTCGAAGTGCAGGAGGATCAGAGGCGAAGAATGTAATTTCGGTGGAAAATTCTGGACACACGATACTTGGAAACGACGGATCAAGTAAAAGAAAGGCGATAATCACACGTGCTGGGGATCAACGACGACGGAAATCTACCAAATCTACGATTACAGAACCCGAAAAATCCGACAAATCATCTAACCCAGAGTGCTACGGTAAACGTGTTAGAAAACGGATTTCTCGGGGGGTTCAAACTGCGACGAAAAAAAAATTCTCGTACCGCGTAAAACGGAGGATTATCAAGCTGTTCAAATTTAAATGGCCTTCCAGAAGGGCGGAAATACGAAAACAGAACACTACCGAGATCAGCGATATTCCCTTGGAAGATAAGAGCATCCATGTGATCTACAAGTCCCGCAGGGATACTGCAGGGAAAGATGTTAATCCTCCAGGCAAAAAGGGTGGCAAGATCAATTCGCCGAGACCGAATATCGAAATTGTTCGGAGGGAGCAGTTGAATAATGAGACAAAAGATTCGAGGGTTTCCCGCAGGAAATCCGGGACTCCTTTGAACGGATCGAAGCGGATCGTGAAACGTGGACAGGAGGGAAGGGTGACGACATCCGAGGGGGAAAATAAAGTTGGCAAAGACGTGGATAAATCTGGAAGGATGATTATTAAGGAGCGAAAAAAGTCAAGAGGGCCGCGCAGTGGGAGGTCGATCGGTAGTGAGGGAAAAGATAATAATTTAACCGCAGCATCTACTACAGGTGAAAAAATAGAGAAACAGGAGAAACCGGTCGCCGACGTTATCGGAGAACCGGGTACTGCGAAAGCGGGAACTAAAATTCCGAGGGAATCTAAAAATTTTGTCCCCTCCAGATGGTTCACCAAAAGTGGTACCGCAAAAAAATCTGCTGCAACTGATCAGCAGGAGAAGATCAAAGGAAATGCGTATCCCGATCAAAAAACGGTTAGCAAACAACCGAATGCGAGAATAAACGATATTGCTGATGTAAAAAGGCGCCTCGACGCCTGCATAGAGGATCTGAATAGCATTATTTTGAATTTGTCGAAAACTTATCAAGCAGTCCCGGCGAACGGGGGACCTGCTGGCGAAGGAATTGCAACCGTGAATGAGAATTTTCAGCGGCGGGGTCGATCCCGCCATCGGCAATAGTCGATTAGTATGTTCATGCGAAGTTAAAACGATTTTATATTAATTACCTTTGACGATGACATCATATTTGAAGACGTCGCACTGGTCGTGGCACTCAAATTTAGGAAGTATCGGATCGATCATATTATTATTCACACTCTCGACGTAAAAATAATAAAATTAACCACAACTGCTAAATGTGAATGATCGTTTCACGTACCTCTTCGCGTTTCGAACTTTAATCTACATTCTGCTCACCGATTGCAGTGCGCGACTGCGATGTGCATTCTGACATTAAAAACAGCGACCGTCGCGACGCCCATGGCACTCATCCTTCCACTGGAGCAGACCAATCAAATTTCTGACAGTTCAGCAGTGAAATCAGCTGTTGTGATTATACCGCGCACACTGGTTGCATTGAACTATACAACTGTATAGTTCAGTGACTGGTTGACATGTGGCATCTGTATCAAATCCATTTGTGATGCAAACATAAACAGTTAATTAATCAACGATGCCGCACGAAATATTGTACAGGGAAAGTTACGGTGATAATGGGGGGGAAGTGACATTCGTTAAATCTATAGGTAAGAAAAATCATTTTGCGTGGATTATTTTCCTTGTAATGCAGTTTATATGGCTAACCTACTCACCACACGTATCGTCTACTTTTATCAGAACACGTCACCATAACTAAAATTGAAGAGACTGAAACACCTGGAACAAAATTATATGGGAATGCCGTACTGACGTTTTTGAAAGAAGTCTTTCTACCACAGGGTTTTCCGGAAAGCGTACATTCGGATTACGTTCCTTACCAAATATGGGACACTGTTCAGGTCCGTTTATTTGATTTCAGTTATTGATTGATGATCATTAAAGAAAAATTTGTTATACTTCAGGCATTCGCGAGTACTATTATGGGAACTTTGACAACTCACTCAATTATGCAAGGAGTTGGTGTTGGAGATACTTCTGCCACAGCATTAGCAGCAGCCATAACTTGGATTTTGAAGGATGGCACCGGAATGATTGGGCGTATTCTATTTGCTTGGTGGAATGGGTAATGGAATGATAAGCTACAAAACAGTAGAAAATGAATAATATCTTATGCCAATGATCTATTTCTTTCAAGACCTGGCTTAGATGCGCAATGTAAAAGGTGGCGTCTCTTCGCAGACATTCTCAATGACTGTGCTATGGGTATAGAATTGATGCTTCCTTACTTTTCAAATCATTCCATGGTTATATTGTGTATTTCTGCGGGAATGAAATCAATTGTCGGTGTTGCCGGCTCTGCAACTAGGGCTGCTTTAACACAACATCAGGCATTGCAAAACAATTTGGCTGATGTTTCAGCCAAAGATGGTAGTCAGGAAACCTTTGTTAATCTGATTGCCTCGTTTGTGGGGATAGTGATATTATCCAATATTGGGGATGGTCGGTAAGTTATGAAAAGTAGCTGAACTCTTCTGTTCTAAAAATACAAATTAATTATTGTGCTAGAGCTTTGAGGAGTAACTGCTAAGGATGATCTGCATACAGATATGTAATGGAATTGTTTGTCTTGCTGGCAACAGTGCATCTGTACGCCAATTACCGTGCAGTTAAAGCGCTCTGCTTAAATTCACTGAACGAAGATCGCTTAGCATTGACAATTAAGAACTATTTGATCAACCAGAGTATACCTGGCCCCTCAGAAGTCAACAAAATTGAATCTGTGCTGCTTTGCGAAAATTCAAGTGCGTATTAATTTTTATATTCTGTATCTCATATTACAGGCAACCTGATACTAATTGCACTCAGTTTCTTCATTGTTCCGTTTTCAGCTAAAAAAATGTTTGGTTTTGGGATAAACATGGGCGTCTCGCTACAAACTGTATTCAAAAACCAAATAATCAAACCGGATGATTTACAGCTTCTGTCAAACCTCTTTCGAAATCGGAAGTACCTAATTATTATGGACGTGAAGCAGAAAACAATTTTTGTACCAATTGCGAAAAATTCGCAACCTTCAGAAGTGTTGCAGGCATACTTTCATGCATGCCTATATGGGCTCATTACCTGCATGACGCTCAGGTGGCCTATCGTGAGTAAAATAATGTCAGTAAAAATCTAGACATTGATCAATCGTTACAACTTACTCTCAATCACTCCAGGACGTCTTACTCAAAGCAAGATCGCACGAACCCTCGTATCCTCTAATGCGGATATACCTCTTGAACAAAAAGTATCCATCTCGTAGCAACAGAATACTGTCGAGGATCCCTGTCGAGATCATCTTAGCTACAGAGGACATTATAGCCAAGGAATTCCGACTCTTCGAAGCAGCCCTACAGAATAGTGGTACATCAAACGACAATATTATTGATATTATCAATTTGAATAGGAATAGTCTATGGGTATGACAATTACGTTACTAATACTTTTTAGCTTGGTTGACAAATACAAATCTGTTGCCTGTGGGGCAGTGGCGAGGATCCTGGGGCCAGCAGAGTGATAGAGGAATGAAAGGGAGAATCTCCGAACATTCTGGAGTCACATATTGTGAAGAAGAACAGAATGTCATTGAGAACATAAGTGATTAAGCACTTTGGCAATACTAAAATATCTTTATGTTGTATTGTATCAACATGATCATTTGTTTTTGCACATTTTATACATACTGTAACATGAACATAAAGTGCTTTGCATTAAATCTGACAAATTTCTAGTTTCACCCATAAGCTTATCACCTCAGATTTGCAAGAATTAGTGGATGTTTAGAGCAGCGGCTCTAGGTTGAAACAGGATTATTTTTGGCAAATTCATAAAAAATATCACAAGTTAAGAGAATGAGTTACGCTAGGATTCGTATTCTGGCTTCGAACCAGTCTGTGATAAGTGCTTCACGATGTCCACCCAATCCCATCCACGAGGCTTTTCCCCTTTGCCATCAGCACGATTCCATTGTCGTCGTTTTTGTGACTTGGTTAGCTGTTCTTTTTTAACTTTTTTTGTCGATTCATCCTGTACCAAAGTAAAAGTATTTTTGAAAAGATCGTGCATCAAAGTTTAAGCAATCGGATTTTTTACCTGAACATTGTCGTCTGTGATTGAGAGTTTGTTGGCATCAGATTCAATCTCTTCAATTGAGTCTGGCTGATCCGCTAATAAGTCTGTGAGATTTTCCTGGACAGATTGGAACAAGGTATACGTCATTGCAGACCCCAGCCATTGCTCTGCTTCAGCATCAACGTGTGCCGCTACTTTATCCTTCACACCTTGTACACTGAATTATGCGCATTGTTTACTGCTAATTGTAGCATTCTAACACAAATTATCTCTCAATTAATCATCCCACGATTCACTTACACGTGTTTGTTGTAGAATGTGTTCATGTTGAGACATGGCTTCTCTGAGGGATATGTTGGCCCCCAACTGATTTCCAACAAAAATGATTTCAGGTCATCATTCTCTCCGTACTGGGTAGAAGGAATGTAAACGTTATTGCAGTCGAAGCGAATTGCGAAAGGGTTATGTGCTCGGGCACAGAAATGTGTACACGTACTTTATATTGGTAGGTTGTGGGACTGAGTTGTTTGAATGCAGCATCACCGTCATAGATTGACAGTAAAACCTCTCTTTCTTCCTCTTGCAATTCAGCATCACTCATTTCTCAAAGTAAACTGCTCTGTAACAACTTCTGTACTAAATCAACGACTAAATTATGGAGCACTCTAAAATCTACGAATGTCAATGAACGTATACAAATAGATGGTCACAAGTGGGATGGGGTAAGGTTATGCCGTTGGACCAAGCGCGCATGAGCGCTGATGCCGATCAAACCGTACCTGTTATGAAAAATTGGGTAAGGAAAATTTTCAACATTGAAATTTACATTTATTTATACTGTTTGTAGTATACATCCAAGTAGTACTTATCGTAGTTCGGATCCCGTTCCACAATATATTTCCAGTAAAAAAGTTCACCAGCTAGTGCAAGGAAGCTAGCTGTGTAACCAACAGAAAGAGCAACCAAGGCTCCATAGAGCTTACGAAGGTCTATCAGTCCCTTCGAAGAACTGCTTTCCTGGGGTCGTTCTGCATTGACAGTCCACTGCATTGAATCACTCAACCATTTTTGTACCAGACCAGTTTCAATGACGCGTCGTATCTGACGAGGAAAGAAACACAATGTAAATCATAAAAGGTGGCCTTATATAGGTAGATTCTCACCACAACATCTACGCGTTGCTTCAGCGGCGAATTTCTGTCGAGCCCCAACGAAATAGGCATATGAATAGCACACTCTGACATTATATGTAGGTTTCGGTCAGCAATTATGGTCTCATGGTATCTAGTGGCATTCCACTTTTGAGCTGCTTCTACAATTTGTCGTCTTGCACGAGCATGACGGAGGAAGTATTTGTTTTCATAATAGGCAAATTTACCAGCAGCAACCTGAGCAATGGCTTGGTCATCGTCTTTGATTATTTCAAATTTGTTTCCAATTTTCTGAGAGTCTGAGTCCAATGAGGACAAAAAAAAATCTCTCATTTCCTCACTCCAGCCACCAACAGCAATTTGACTGCTTGCCAATTGACTCAAAGTGTCTATTGTTACTCTGGAATCATATTCGAAAAATTGAATTGCTATGTTATTTTATTTCACATTTGCTCTTCGGATCGCTCATCAGCTCAACTTTTACCTGCTCATAGGATTTGCAAGTATAGCGGTCATGCTGGCGCGATATGCTACTGCAACTAGTATACTGTAAAGCCACCACCATCCTATGAAAACACGGAGCGCCCAAGCATCTGGGAGTCGTGGTAATGAAACAGAGAGCAGAGTTCCGTATGTGTAGAGCATACTGTTTTGCAGTTCTGTGAATAAATACACACTTCCTGCCGAGTCGTCTCTGCTGCTATTTTTCTCCAAAATTTTCACCGGACTGGTATTTTGAATAATTGCCCTTTTTTTGTATAAACTTATAGTTTTTTTATAACAATGCGCAAACCGGTAGAGAATAAATCCTCCTAAGAAGAGAGTAGACAAGACGGCGAGCCACATGTAAGCCCTGGTGATAATGGAGAAATCTCAAAGTCTAATTATGTGTTAGATAATATTTTGATTACTTAGTGAAACGAACTTGAAAGGCATGATGAGTATCTTCCAAGAATTGTCGTTCAATGACTCAGGTGTGAGAAAGGTGAGACATTCGGTGTTGTATGGGGTTGATAAGTCAAACAATTCCAAGTGTTGAGCGGTGTAGTAAAGATCTCCGAGAAACAACGCTGTCTTGCCAGAGACTGCTTCCCCGAACAAGCCGGTATAGCTTTCGTTCTCTCCAGCAACTCCCCATTTGTCATTCTCCGAGTTAGGCGGAATGTAAATTGAAGGATGAAAGTTCATTGCCTTAGCAAGGATTCTCATTAACTCAAACTCTATACCGAATGGAGCTGAATCATCTGCTAAGCGTTCTTGGGAAAGTGGCTTCACATATTCCGTGATCGCTGGGATGTGTGGAAATATAGCTACCCTATACAAAAATAATTCCGCTGTAGTATTAAACATTATTTCAACAATATATAAGTCAGCTAACAATTGAGATTCACAAACCTGAGCGACTGATAGAACAGGTTCTTAGTTTTATCGGGATAAAGATCGCTTTTGTATCGAAACCTACCACGATACCAAGTATCTACGTATTGTGGTTCCAGATCACCTTCGCTTGGATATGGAAATGGCACGGTATTGAAATCGAACCACTCAAGAGATTCCTTCTCTCCAGGACGTTCAATTGCAGAATTATAACGACGAATGAAAATCACGTTCACTATCCTATTCCATATGTAGTTTAATGTCGAATTGAATATTCGATCGTCGTGAAGTACTATAAAGTCTCCTCGAGTATTGATCAGACGTTCCCTTGTCAAATAAAAAATCAATTCAAACGTAAAATGAAGACTCTTCAACTGCGACTAACCATTTTTACATTTACTGCTTACTTTTCTCCATATTGAAGTAATCGAGATACCTGCAGTCCGTTTGTGTTCAGTATTATATAGGCATTGCAATCAGTTGCTCTGCTAGCCCTGAGAACTTCATCGTAACGACGTTTTGGTGGAAAAAAGTCATCGTTTTCTCTAAGAGTAACCTGTCGTGAGGACACACGTTTTTTAGAAAAATAATAAATATAGTATCGAGGGATTGTACATATTACCATACCATGTATGTTGATACATAGCTGAACCTCTTGTTCCAATTGAGATTCAAAATTTGATGATAGTATGTATCCACAATGAAAGTCATGCAACTATGACGAAGCAGGATTCCCCTAGCGACTGCATCAATTACAGCCATCAGTGGCTTTCCTTCTTCCAACCTCTGTTCACGTGACAAATAGCTGAGAAAAAAACCAATTAACAAACTAGTTCACACCACATCATTGGTCTCTAATTTACTCCAAACTGCAATCACTCAATTTTGCTCATCTACTAGTTAATTCCTATGCATACCTTGCATCGAAAACAGGAGTGCAATATGCCAAGATCAGGATGGCGAGCATGATAACATGAGCAAAAAGCTAAAGTTGTACAGCAATCTAGGAGAAGAATGCTCTAAACTCAGAATAGTGATTTCCTTCACTAGAGCCGGACATCTTGTTGGCATTTCAATGTAATAAATAATCAATAGTCCTATTAGCATATAAATTGGATGCACCCTAAATTATGTAAACACAATCACAAGTTCAAAAGTCCTTGGGCCACTTAGATCGAGAAACAAGCACAGAATAACGAGGTTTAGTCGAATCCAAATTCAGATCAGTTTCATTTGCGAATATTATGCCCAATGAGTAGAAATGCAGAGTGACAGTGATTGAGTTCATGTTTATTAATGAAAGTCAAACCATCAATTTATGATTCTGAATATTTATGACTCCTCCATCTACGCTACATACGAATTACGAAGTTTTTTGACTTTCTTCAAACCAAACTTATCTCTCTCCCTATAGTTCCTCCAAAATTTAAATCTTTCCTTCAACTTTTCAAGATGCGAGTTCATTTGGCACATAATTTCTTCATATTTTAAAAGACATGAATCTTTTTTAGCTATTTCTCTTCTGAGTTCCACAATTAATGCATCCTTATCACAGTATTCCTTAATTTGTGATGAAAATTCAAACATTTCATTGTCACTGTCATAGATTCCAACAGGATGGATATCGGCTCTGCTATTTGTATCAGCAGAATCGTTCATTCCTCTGAGATAATCTTCCATTTGTGCAATGTGTATCTCTTGAGATTGACCTTGATCACTGTCATTAGACAAATTCTGTGCAATCTGTGGTCGCACTCTCAACAGTGTTCTTTCTTTTCTTTTAGTATATTTGGCATCCTGGTGAAACATAGTTGGGACAGCATTCCACTTCAATCTATCCAAACGCTTTGACTCCCATTGACTGTCATCGAAGTGAACCTGTAATATACATATATTCATGAAGTTGGTCTTTTAAAGTTTTTTCAATGCAATTGTTGACAAGATCCAGAATGTACCTCACAGATGTATGAATTGTTTGATGGCTTCCAATTTATCTTTTGGACATTTGTTGCCCATTGTAATCTGCGTTCTGGGTCTCTAGGAAATCTTTTCAAAAGAAATCCTTTGGTTGAGGAATTTTTACAGCCGGGTACTGAACATTGGACCATGATTATCTGAAATCATTTTTGATTCGACAATCAGCAGTAAACAACGGTCTGCAAATCTT
Organism: Athalia cordata; assembly: GCA_963932425.1. Lineage (NCBI taxonomy): Eukaryota > Metazoa > Arthropoda > Insecta > Hymenoptera > Athaliidae > Athalia > Athalia cordata. Next base: position 26,218,000 of record OZ010626.1, on the reverse strand, counting down.
TGGTGGTATCAATAGAACAGACGTGAAAATAACTATTAGACACCAAGTGGATCCCAAACACTAACATATCAGTGACACAGAATAAGTACTAGGAGAAAGTACTTATCCTGTGTCAGTAATCCCGAAGCACAAACAAAAGTTAAGAGACATGTAGTGCCATGGACGTGTAAAATAGTATAAAATAATACGTCCATGTGAACTGCGCTTGGAGTTACAAGCACCATCTAACTGTTTTATAGCTCCCATTAATAAATTCTAACCGGTTCAATACAGGTCCAGCTTACCTGAATTATTATGTCAATCAAACAGCTTCGTAATATTAAACGCGCCTCCGATTATTGTTGACAGAGGCACGTGCGCACAGCAGACGAGATTAGAGTGATCCTGATTCTACGTCAAAAGTCAACTCAGAAGTGCTGGGATCACTGGACGCCACTGGACGCGGTGAAGTGTAAATAAATTCGTGGCCAAAACTAGTCACTGTTTCATAAGATTAGAGTCCGATCTGAGAGTTTCACGGCAACATGTTTAAATTTTTGGTGAGTTAAGGCAAATAATAGCTGTTTTAAGATTCCTGTAATTATAACCTTAAAAACATCAACCTCGTTTTACAGGTAACCTTGGGGATTGGAGTGTACGCAGGAATTTACATAAGTCAGAATTACGAAGTAAAGTTTGGCTCATACCCCATTTTTAAAGTCACTTTGTAACATCAGATTTGTTCACACTTTTTTATTCTCCAGGTACCCCGAGTAGATGAACCTGGAAAATTGCTAGAAAAAATAAAGGCTTTTGCTGATGAGTACAAGAAGGATAAATGATGGCTATGTCTACAATACAGGCAGTGATAAATCAGCTGTGTAATCTCAAAAAATGAAACTTTGTACTTGTATTAGGCTGCAGATCTCATAGAGCTGTTCTTGCCACCTCATGTTTTAATTGGAATGAATAAAGAGAAGGGTTTGGTTAAATAATAATGTCATGACTTTTTTGCCACATAATCTTAGGCTTGTAATAACAATTAGATACATCAAATAATTATGCATAAATAAGTCCTCCTCCACAATATTCAACTCTTGTTTGCGGCTCAACGAATGCTAGCCAATCCGAGGCATGTGTTGGTAGAAGTCCCATGGACTGGCACTTGTAAAGTGCAAGGGCGACGTTTACTAGCTGTCCAAGGAAAAAGACGAACTTTTGTCCAAAGGCGTGTGTTCCTTCTATCACCTTGAAGGCTGGAATTAATGAAAACTTAGGCTTGTGACAAAAGCAAAAATAGGTAAAGGTAGTTGGCTGTAGTTACTAACTTTGCTGGAGTGTGAAGAGTGCTTTAATCGGTCTGATGATGAGCATACCCACCATCATTATGGGGAATATCGAAATAGAGTTTCCAGCCATATACATTATAAAGAGATTCATGGGAACTTGCTTCAGAGGCCCTAACGCCAGATCCCATGATTTTTTAATTATCAAATGATTAGAGTCAGACTCTCTAAGAGACTCTGTGCTATGTGCTAGAGCCACCGACGGGTTGTACCCTGGAGGTGTTGCCACATCTACACTTCTCTCCTGTTTGTTTCTGCGTGAACAGAAAAGGGACTCATTGACATTCAGGTTATTTTAATTTTATCATGTTCAAAGTCGTTGCTTAGTAGCACACATCAAATACGATTGCTTAAAAGATTTTTTTACTCACTTGTGGGCGAAGTCTAAAGACCACTTGAGCTTCCTTGCATTTTGCTTTGACGTTGCCATCCTGGTACACTATTTAATGTGGCGAATTGACAAAAATGTAAATATGTGTCGAAAAAGTGACGAGTTCAAACTTAGCCGATGAGTCCGTAGGTTATAAAGTCAAAATCAGCCTCTACTAATTTATAAGTTTTTTTACTATTATTCTGTTTTTAACTTTGTGTCGATCCGCTCATAAATTCGGTTATAAATTTTACGGCCCCAGTGACAACAATTTTATGTCTTCCAAAATCAGCCTTTCCGAATCACAGGCGTTGTAAAAGCGATTATATTCTTCTGAATGGCTATAGTCCCGGACGTCCAGAATGACCGATTTTGATGTCAGCTGTTGCTGCACGCGCTGCGCACATCAATCGTAGCCGCTTGGAAATATAGTGATGAGTAACGATAATATATTGAATCCTGAATTGGTGTGGATTGACGGAAGATGTTATAGATTTAACGAAAGTAGTGCTTGGTCAAAGGAGCGCGGTACAGCCGCTTATCAAGAAGAATCCATGTATCAAGAAAACGATTATGATAGTGATGACGATGAACCCGATTGTCAAAGAATTGACATACAAGTTACCGATGGTGGAAAATTCAAACATAGCTTCTACGTTCCGAAGTTTGTTGATATTCATGTAAAATAATTTTACTGATCTTGGTATTTCACCTATGCAGCAGTAGTGATTTTCTTTCAGGCCATTCTTTCCTTTTCTCATTGGAACCAAAGGTTCAACACGTAAAAAGCTAGAGACAGAGACATCAACGTCGATTCAAATCCCAAGGTTGGGCCAAGATGGGAATATTGGTAATAGATACTACCTTTCTCAACAATAATTATTTCCAGTGGAATCATAAATAAAATCAATTTGCCTATAAAATGAATTTACTTGAGAATATAATCATTAATTCGTTATAGTTCTAATTGGACAGAGCCGACAGAAAATTAAATCTGCACGTCATAGAATTGATGATCTGATCAGATTATCAAGGAATAAGTTACGTATCACTCACTTCTTATCCATACCTGCTAATGGAACAGATATTCGCAATGGATTTGAAAAATTTAAAGAGTCTGTGCTAAGATCAGGCATGCCTATGCAGGGTGTTGACGAATCGATATTCCAGAACCCAGATAAACTACATTTAACTCTTGCAGTACTGCGTTTACTTGATGATAGTGAGAAAGAGAAGGCCATCAGAGGTCTTGAACATTGCAAAGAAAATATTATTAAGTACATCACCTTTCTAAATAACAAGTACCAAGCAAGTGAGCTTCATGAGTAAACAAACTACATATTCTAGGCCCATTATTCTCAAAAACGGACCGATATTATTAACTGTTAGAGGTGTTGACTACATGAATGACGACCCAGCAGAAGTTGCTGTACTGTACGGCAAGGTGCATAGTAGTAATGATGTCTTGCAACGCATAGCAAATGAAATTATGCACTATTTCTGTGAAATTGGTAAGAACTCTATCCATAGCGAGTCGGTTTTATAGATAAATTCTAAGTTTAATACTCATTTACGGATTTTTCTAGGTCTTGCTAAAATAGAGTCCGAAAGTGTAAAATTGCATGTCACATTGATGAATACCAAGTTTAAGGATGAGGATCAAGCACATTCTAAAAAACGGAAAACGTTTGACGCAACGAATATACTAGAGGTTTGTTGCCAAAACGTTGAAGAAACATTAGATAAATTTTTCAATTGATGTACTAATGTGTTTTGTTTACAGGCTCATAAAAACACCAAAATTGGGGAATTTATTTGGGATAGCATTCATATATCGCAAATTGGTTCAGTCGCTAGCGATGGGTTTTATGATCATGTTGGCAAAATCATGATATGAAATTGTCTCGTCGAATGTAAATACAGACGTGTTTTTCCGGGACACAGAACCTGGTTTACCATATTTTACATTAACAAATATATTTTGATTACTTTCAATGTAGCGAGTTGCCAGTTTTATTCATTACCTTTTGTGAATTGCACAGCAGGCTCAGATATTCCAAGGGCTGAAGGGGACAGGTACTGACTGTCTGATGGAAAGTAATCAACTGTATAAGAAACATAAGCCAACGTTTAATAGTAGTCTGTCAAATAATAATACATATAATAATCGCATGGCGATTATTTCTTAGGAAGATTGAAAAAGCGCATCCAAAACGCGTTGAACTCAAATATACGACGCAGTCTTTTATAACAATAATTCATCTTCAAGGTACTCGAAGGCGTCTGGCGATTTGAAAAATATAATAGCATCATGTATAGCCAATAATATGTAGTAATGTAATTGTCTTATTATTGTAACATGTTATTAGATATATTTATCATCTTATATTTTACGACTCCTCTTATAGACCTTTCCATAAACTCCGATGTTGAAACAAGAGCTTAGTCAGCGGTAGCGAGTCTTTTAGCCGGTGGCCCTTTCCTATCCCTATTTGGACTGTTACGTCTTTTACGCCCTCCTCTGTATCCGCCACGTCCTGCAAATTGAGCACAATTCAATGATTCATATTGTAGACAGCGAAATAAGATTCATTCTCACAAAAAATATTATCAGTGCTTTGAGACAATTCCAACTCATCGAGGCCCTGAAGACCCCTCGGTATTAGCATGGCAAGTCATCATTCGAACTACTTTGTGGAGATACGTGGACAATGAAGAATTTGGAAGATTTTAATGATCCTTACCTCCTCTCCTTCCTCCGCGTTTCCCTTTATTATTATATTTCTGTCGTAGATTTGCCATTTCCTCTTTTGCCTTTGCCAGGTACTTGTCCTCTTCCTCTCCTTCCAAAACTCTACAGGTAACTTCTTTGCCACCAATCAAAAGCTATCAAACACACATAAATACCAAATGGAATATGTTATCTTGATGAACCGTCTCTACAAAAATTTATTTTGGTACCTCAATGTATTAGTCGCTTACCTTTCCACCTTCCATTTTTTCGAAAACAGGAGCAGCAGCATCATCTCCTTGAAGACGTGCCCAGCCCTCAACATCGCCTTTTTTGAAATCTACAAAGGCAACACGGCCCTCTAAAGCTCCAAGACGTTCTTTGATATCCTCTCGTGTAGTTTCCTCAGAGAGACCTGCCATATGAATTACAGAGCCTTTTGGTAAGCCCTTGTCGTCTTTTTCTTTCTCCCCATCATCTGCATCTTCGTCACCCTCAGCTTCCTCTACTTCCTGTAATAATTCGTAAAATAACTTTCACATTGGAAAATCTCGGAATTTTTTTCACCTACAGAAATAGCAACTTCAAAATACAAACCTTGTCTCCTTTTTTTCCCGTCTTTTCCGTTTTTTTCTGCCTCCTCTCTTCTTTTTCTTTTGTCTTCAATATGAAATAATCTGATCTAAATCGGAGCAAAATGAACCAAGTTGATCAATGAAAGATAAAAGCTCTATATAAGTACAACCTACAGAAAATACAAGTCAGAACAATGAGTTGCAATTCATAAAAATCTTATTTGAGTAGATTTCTCAGCATTAGCATGACAAAGTCATCATTCAATGTAAAGTTATTATGAACATTGGAGATTTCAAAAGAATTAGTTACTTACGACCATTTTCTGATCAATTCTGTATCCTCATATTTGACAGACTCCTTCTCCATGAAACTTTTGGCAAGTTCAAGAGTTTTAAATTGTGCAAAGACTGAACCCTTGAATTGAAGTTTCTTTTCCTTGTCCATGTACTTACGCATCTGTAAATAACAAGTTTAAAAGTGGATGAAACTCTAGTAATAATTTGGAAAAATTTGACAAAGCCATTTTCCTTACAACAATATTTTCAACTGGACCGTGAGGTTCAAAGAATTTTTTGAGTTTTTCTATGTTGGTATCGGTCAGCGGAAATCCTTTGACATATGCAGTTCTTTCTTCTTGAGCTTTTCTGTAAGCTTCATCAAATACAGGTAATGGATGCTTGAGGGAGCGCCGTAGTTTCTTCTTGTCCTCTGAAACCTCCATTAAATCACTACTGGCTAATGCTTTCAAGATGACTTCAGGATCTGTTGTCATTGTTGTCAGCATCTTGAACTTCAGTAAAACTGACATAGGGATCCATCCCTCGTCAAGTTTTGCCTGTTCTATCAAAAACTTGTCACGTTGCATGTTTACATCACCAAAGTAGAACTGAAATAAAAATGATTTAAGGTAAAAAAGGATTGAATAGTTTCTTAATATCGAGACTTGTTAAGTCTGGACAATCAGTTCAGACCAGATCTGTGAATTACATACGTTAAAAGAATTGGCGGATCGTAAATAGAGTAGAATATAAATTATAGCATTCGCTTTACCTCGATCTGGTTTTTAATTCTGACTAAAAGTTCTGGATCTAGTTCGACAGCGGTTGATGTTTCTGCCGGGTTTTCCTTAACCTCACTTTCGACAGCGTCGGCCTTCTCTTCTACCTTCGGAGCGTCTTTACCGTTCTCCATTTTGTTCTCGATTGATATAGGTAGAACGTAGTTAATGATTCTTTGATATTTGAGAGTTTTGAATGTCCCAACTGCCCGATAATAAAACAGTTATAACGGGTGTATAACGTTCAGGATCTACCGTAGAAGCACGTGTAAAAAACCGCTTTATGACGACGTGCGACCAACGTACAGGGGGAAATAGGTAGAGTCGGAAATGAGTTGTTGATGGCGCCTTTTCTCAGTCGTGGAAAGCCTCAAGTCCTGTACTTTTCGCGCTCGCGCACAAAAGAGCCAAAATTAGTGCGGCGGATGTTGCGTAGACGGACTTTTTTCAATCTGCGCAGAAGTATCCTTTTTCGACTCTTGCTTCGCCCCACTTCGCCGTTTCGGTCATTGTCGATCCCCATTCGCACTGTCCTTTCCGGTTCGCTCTTTTGGGTGACTGTGTCTTATTTAGTTTTAGCTGTGATTAAATCTTTCTCCATCTTCCACAATGAAGATCTACAAGGACCTTTTTACCGGTAAATATCATCAGAAATACTTATAGCGTTTTTCTGGAGTGAAAAGTTGGTTACATATTCCTTGAAAACCCTCTATTGCCCCTTTTCTTATCAACCAGACACCAAAGTGACATTTCAATACCCTTCTCATTCTCTTGACCAAAAAGATGCTCTTCGTTCATTCGTTTTGCCTATCGCATAATCTTGGTGATCAGACAGTTCGAAAGCGAGAACTCATTACGAGTTAGAAATTCTTTGCAATAAATATTACTTGACATCTCCCCCTAACCTCTCCAGATGTTTGATGTATGAATATGTGCTTCTTTTCAGGTGATGAGATGTTCTCAGACACCTACAAAATAAAATTGGTTGATGACGTAGTCTATGAGGTGTATGGCAAGGTGAGTAAACAAATTCTCCATCTTCATTTCGATACTTTTAAACATCTGTTGACCATACCTTCTGTATATGTTTTAAATACCTAGCTCGTCACTCGCAAGGCTGGTAGCATTGAAATTGCTGGATTCAATCCGTCAGCAGAGGAAGCTGAGGATGCTACGGATGAAGCTGTTGAATCAGGAGTTGACGTGGTGCTGAATCACCGTCTCCAAGAAACTTATGCCTTTGGTGACAAGAAATCCTACACTCAGTATTTGAAAGAATACATGAAGAAGTGAGTCATTCATAGAATTAACGTGAAATTACACGGAACAATTACTTAATAGATATTTTTCAGTACTTTTTCTAGGAAAATATAAAAATTTATATTATTATTTCTGACGTTGTCTTTTTTACTTAGATTGGTTGGACTCCTAGAAGAGAAATCCCCAGACCAGGTCGAGATCTTCAAGAAGAATATGAACAAGGTTATGAAAGATATTCTCTCACGATTCAAAGAGCTTCAATTCTTCACTGGTGAATCAATGGACATCGATGGAATCGTTGGGATGTTGGAATACCGTGAGATCGATGGTGACTCAGTTCCAGTCTTGATGTTTTTCAAACATGGCCTACAGGAAGAGAAATTCTAAAAGAATTCTTAGATATGAAACGAATTGTGGATAAAATTTTGTAAGTCTCATTAGCTTTAAACCTCAAGTAAAATCTCTATGATACATGCAAATTCTCGATCAACATGTTCGGTTTGTTGATCGATGCACAAACATGTTAGATTAAATCGATTTGATTCCCGCTGCAATATTTAACGTTATTGTAGCGTCAAGTACGAATCTAACAGAATTTACTGAAAAATGTTTGTTTACCCTTGTTTGTGTGATCACTGAATGCTTTGATTCACATGTAACCTTGAAATCTCCTTGACCCTGGCATCTTTATTTTTCAGATAAGCCGGAGCCAAGACTGCCCACAACGCGAAATCGCTGTGAAATTTAGTTAAAACTTCCAATTTCTCGACGATGCAGTTTATTTATTTTTTAAATACAATTTACTCCTAGTTAATTTTCATTACTGATCAAAAGTGTACATACTCTGAAAGTTAATCCACTTCTCACAGCAAGCATGTTCTCCCCCCAAAGGTATATTAGCTACAAATCCAGATGTGACTTCCCGGTTGCCTATCTGCCTTGTATTTTTGTTTAACTTTTTTCCGTGACAACCAGTCCATATTATTCACCTGTATTTATTGCGAAATGGAAGATGGGGAAAGAAGACGGTGGCAAAGATTTTCAAATGAAAATTATTTACAGCTACTACATACACACATCAATATTAATTATTCTTGTTTATGAGGCCGATCCAATATATCTCTGACAAAATAAACTATTGACGTTTTTATAACTCGTTATTGGTTTTCCAAAAATTTCCCACAGTCAACCTTGGATATTGGATTGCGTAACAAGAGGAAAATTGGAAGTGGGCAAGGTACGTATCAGCGTTCTAAGTGAATTATAAGTATTCAAATATCTTTGCGATAATAATAAAAACTGAATATTTCGTAAAAATATTATATTTAGACAAATCGGAATAAACGATCTATATCTTCGCGTTACCCATTACATCTTCCATCAACGTTTTTCTTTTTTCAGTACATGATAAATCATTTAGTGTTACAAAGTACACTGAAAAATATTTCTAGCTTCGTATTTACAATTATCTCCCGTATAGCTTTTTTCCTGGTTTAACTCTGTTTCTTTACCATTTCTCAATAATATATTACTATTACTCTTTACAAAACATCTACTATTGTTACAATGACATTTTAAAACCTGACACGTTCTTTTTTTTCATTAATTTCTTTTTTCCATCGCTCCATCATTGAAAATATTTACGTTTACAAAAGCGTATAATATGTCTGTAGTAATGTTCTATACATATTTCTGCTTCTTCATAATCATATATTTTATAAGTAATAAAATGAAATTATGTCTATCATTATTGTATCCTAAATTATAGACTTTAGAGTTTGTTTCATATCCAATAAACGCTCGGTGAGAAAAAACGAATCTTTAGGTAGCTGAATTCAATACTGTTCCCTGGTAAAAAAAAAAAAAAGAAACAAACAAATCGCATTTCTTGTTATAAGAAATTCTCAACCTCGATGGTGAAATAACGACCGAATTCAAAGACTACTTCAAATAAATAAGGTGAGGAAAGAAAGTGAGAAAAATTCAGCTATCTCAAAGATTTAATTTTTATCAGAAACCATTGCTGTGCACTGGGGGATTGTTTTAAAGTATGAGAAATACTTAGCTCGTGTACATCTGGAATGTTAATTTTCAGGAGCTACTTTTATACCGATTTGCACAGATAGACTCATATTTTCTGAATATCCATTACTGTTTTCATGTTTTACTGAACAAACACGTTATACCGGTATCATAATATTTTTTTCAGCTTAAAAAATACGTCGCATTTATTTATTCATTTATTTACTTATTTGTTTATTTATTTTCTTTTCTTTCAAAGGAAAAATGGTTTTTATGCTATGATCAATGAATAATTCCTCGTCAATTCTTAGACTATACACGCGTTCCTGAGCCGATATTACAGAATGTAGAATGTCGATATACCTACATAAACTAGCTGTGGTTGTACAGGTAATCTTCGTAAATATGTTATTTGAAATACGTACACGACACATAGTTATATCATTATATAGTATATATAAACATATGTTTATATATTTACATATATTTATATGTATTTAATTATAAGTATTGTACGACATTTAGATTGAGGAAATTAGTACTCTGGCACTTAAAATTTATTAGCTTAGCTCTTGTGAAGGTACGGTAGTTAGTAGGAGAAATCACTACTGATTATTAAGTGGGATGAGACTTGCTTCTAATTAGCAAGACCATTTATTGTTACAACTCATTTGTACTGATCTAGTTTATATCTTGAAAGTTATAGTTGCGTTGCAATTTTTTGTGACTTATTTGTAATGTAAGACGTCGTAGATTTATTATTTAAGATTCAACACCCCAACCCCCCACCCCTTTCCCTGATCAAAGCTATAATAATTGAAAAAAAAAAGATTAAAAAAAAAAACAAAGAAAAAACAGATGCTTGGTTCCAAAGTTTAGGTTCCTCAAATTTTCTAATTTATCTCATTACCGTGGATAATTAATTCAATAAATTGCCTAATTGCCATCTAAAAATACCTAGTTAAATTCTGAATAATAACAATGTCAAAAATTTTCGTTTAATTGCAAAGTGCAACAATTATATGTATATGGTGAAAATACTTGAAATACAATTCTAACTACATTTTTAATATTAAAACATTGCTGCTAGTGAACGTAACACCTACACACAATTTGAGCATCGTATTTAACCATTTCTATATGTGTGCTTATATATATTATATTATCAAAACGATATGGCAAAAGCATATATATAGTATTAGAGCAAATACGACCTTTTTTTCCAAGCCATAACTGATTGTTTTGAAATCCGCAACCAAAAACCAAAAAAAAAAATATATATCTATTATCTGACATTCGAATATCATTAGAGGGATTAGTTATTTAATGTTACATTTTTTATCATATACATATAATACCTAACATCGGATCGCGGAGTATAATTTACGATTTAAATAGACATAATTAATAATAAACAAAGTTTAAAAACTATTCTACTGACCGCTACTGAGGTTTTTTTTTTCCGTAACTCGTACCGTTCATTAAAAAGATGATTTAATTTAGAAATATAGATACTTTTGTTTGTATGTTTTATTGTAACACGTATATATTTTTATCATTTAAATATGAAACTCTATCCACAGGTAACAACATTCGCACCCTACACGACGCTTCTATCAATTTGCCAACGATCACAATTCTCCGATAAAAAAGAAAGACGAAAAGAAGAATTTCAACGGAATTATAACTTTTATACAAAATATGAATTTTTTTTTTTCTTCTCGTTATGCTGTATTGCTTTTTATAATAATAATTGTTAAAGTTATTCTGATATTATACAAGCAGCAAAATATACAAAGCGCAATATAAAATATTCGGACGATAATTTTGACTTAAAAACAAAATCTTTCAACGATAAACCGACCATAGTTGGTACAAGCTTATTAATTAACTTGGTACCTCATTTCAAAATACACATTAATAATATATAATATTTACTTGATTTAGAGGTTTTTCTGCCTATCAACAACATCAAAATATTGTTATACTTATTTCCTACATAAAATTAACCACATAAGTCAGCACTGACAATGGGTGAAATTCAATTATTCAGAAAAAAACATATCTGTATATTTGAATCTTGTTGAATTTGATTCATTTTCAATTTTGGTATTTACTTCGAGTGAATTCCAACTTTGCAGTAGTACGATGAGAATAGAAAAGAAAAAAAAAGAAAATCTTTACAGCATACGAATCAGTAAGACTCTTATCGCATAAGCATTAACAGCGAATACTCTCGTAAAGTAGATAACAATAACCAACAGCTAACAATCGTAGGCAATCACGCGAAAATAGAAATATTTTTTTTATTAATACATTAATATTAATTGTCATAATTTATGTATATATCGTAATAAGTATGATCATCCACCAATGTTCGATAAAATGATTATTTTTTCTCAATAGATACGTCTAATAGACACTCACCGTCGACCAATTTGAGAGTAGAAAAAAATGCTCAACGATGATGCAATTTTCTTTTATCTTTATATACATGGTAACGAAATGAGAGCTATTTGTTTAATTTGGTAATGCGAACTTTGTCCAATTTTACGGCATTCTTTTCCACTCATTCACCTGGTCGATGAGTAAAGTAATAATCGAAATTTATTTAAAAGTTTCTCAAAAGTTTTGTTGAGTTTGATTCACAATAATCCCAGAGTATATTACAATATCGGCTATAAATTTTTTTACTAGATCAGATTTTGCAGACTATCCATATCTCACATCATATGAACCGCAATTTCGCAGATACATTTCAACATAAAATTTGTCTAAAGATTTTTCACCATTACGTGATTCCTAAAATTAAGTGTATATTACAAGAAATAAAGTTTGAAAATTTTCAACGATTGTGAAGATATTCGAGATTGTTACTCTGGAGAGTTATTGAAATTTATTAGTACTATATTTCAGATCTTCTCTTGATATATAGTGCGTATTATGCATAGAGAAAACCAATGTAAAATAATAATTTGAACAAAAAAAAAATAAATAAATAAATTACTGAAATCCTCTATGTTCGGAAATATGGAGTTCACTATTTTTTTTTTTTCGGCGTAAATATAATTCGACTGTATTTTCTTTTCGAACCAAAATAAAGAATGCATAAATTAACAATAAATATATCTATCTATCGGCGTCGCGTCTGTCACGCGACGATTATGTGAAGGAATAGGATAAAAGGGAAGAGGAGGTTTGGGATATTAATTAAAATTGTGACAATAAAATAAAAACTATTTTAGGAACATTATTCCATAACAGATGTGGAGGGGAGGAAGGCGGCTTATTTTTCTCGGCGTTGAGTTTAGCAGAAAAAAAAAGAAAAACAAATAACAGTTTCTTGTGATATTTAAATTATTTATAAAACTATGAATTTTTATAATTAAGTCTTGCAGGGCTTCCTGACTAACGAGGAGTGTGAAATTGTAAGCCATAGTTGGATGTTCATCGGTAATAAAACAAAACCGACAACATTCTTGTATCGAGATATGTTTTAGATAAACAACAACATAAAGTTACGCGCAAAAATTTCAACATCTCGTTTTTTGTCAACTTTAAATTCTTAACGCCTACATTTCAGAATAGAATATAGCACCGTGTATATCACTTTTGTCCCAATTTTGACCCACTCAAATTTCTACTCCCAATTATCAATTTACTGTACACATAATATATTACTGTTATCATTAAACGCAATAATAAATTTTTAAAACACTACGCTTAAATTTACAAAAAGCAATTTCAATACGTTCAATTAAACATTTCCCTCCTATGGTTTACAACTTACACATGATTTTCCTGACACATTCGGTGTGTGTGTGTGTGTGTGTGTTTGTGTGCGTGTGTGTGTGTAGCTGTGGATTTAGAACGATCAACAAACGAGGCATTGGTTGTTATAACATTACATGAAAATAATAAAATATGAATAAAATTCAATGAAAAAACAGAAAGAAATTATGAGTTACCTAATAAACGAATTAGTATTATTCGCATAAAATTCGAATGCGTCAGAAGTCACATGTCGGCGTGCCTCAAAATGCGACACACCTCCTCTTCCTAAGGATCTGAAGGAGACTCCAACATTTCTTCGAGAAAAGTATCGATAGGTACGTCTCCTATTAACCTAAAGAAAAATAGATGTTCCAGGCATTTCAAACTTATCGAACGTAATGAAGGTAGTCTTAAAAGAAGCTTGGCAAACCTGCCAGGTTCATCCGGCCTGGCAGCTCTGGTATATTCCTCTAACGCGGCATAAACCTTTTCTCTAAGTAGCTCGACCTCTTTTTTCGATATCAAATCACGAACATCTGGATTGAAGAGAATGATTGACCGCAGACAACCAAGCTCCGTTTTATCCATTTTCATTTCTCTCATTTTAGCCACTAATTCTGTAAGCACTCGTTCAAATATTGTGCCCACTCCCGCTTGACGTGCAGAATCCCTATGCACCGTTAATCCTGTTGCAAGGACGATTCCGTCTTTGACGTCGATTGACCGATGAGAAAATGCAGCTATGAGAAGCTCGTTCCATCCAGCTCTTAAAAGACGCACTTGGTCCGCAATAGGGAGAGATGTAAAATGAGGAATATGCTTTGCCCATTCAACCAGTTGAACCAACTGCTTATCCGTAGCGTTGCAAATATTAGTTACGGCATTCTGTAAACGTGAAGACAGAGTTTTATTCGTTTTAACAACTTGAAAGGAATTTTTGTTCAAAGGCATCTGACTGGACGGGACGATCAGGCACTCATAATTTGCTTTCCCACTTTGATCAGCTCAATATTAGAGATTCTACATAAATATAAACACTGTTATAAGGCAGGGAAACAAATTTTTGATGCTTAAAACACGTACCTCGTAATTTCCTTGGTGCTCTGGTTTACATTCCACTCTTTTTTCTGCCTCGAGTATGCGCTCGACCGGCATATCCGTGTGCAAACTGCTCGTGCTTCCAACTTCGCTTTGATCTCTTTCCTTGGTACGCTGTCTTTCCTCTTGTACAGCTTCCCGTTTCATACCCATTGCCAAACATTTTTGATACCGGCAATACTGACAGCGATTTCTTTGCCTTTTGTCAATTATACACGACTTCTCTTCTCTGCATGCATATGAAAGATCCTTGCGTACCGTGCGCTTGAAGAAACCTTTACATCCTTCACAGCTGTAACGAAACAAATAAATATAAAAAAACATTAAATGTGTGAAAACCTAACAAAATCCTACACAAATTTTGTATACGTTCGGATATTCTTGGTGAAAATTTACGTAGAAGTCGGGCGTTATTAATCAGAGATATTGTGAGACCTGAAACGATCTTCGGATTAAAATACCATTCCATTTCTCTCGCTAACGAAAACATCCCCGCCAAAAATTTAGTTTACACTCTCGCATTTCGCTGCTACACTGCAGGCATGAAATCTAAAGCGTTGTAGGTATAAAAATATCCAGCCGTGCGACTGAAATAAATCGTTCGTGGAATAATATTTTTTGGCTTGCAGCAGTCACATCCAAAGTTTTTGGAGTCAGTCCAAATATAAAAACAGTAAAATAATTTGCAGGGACATGATTCACCCTAGGAAGACACCAGACTACTGTTGCTACTCCTTAGCTATCCATTTTTCCTCCGTACTTTAACACTTTCACCATGAAATTATTTTTGAACGTGTAAAACAACATGTTTTATTAGATTACCAGATTAAACAGCTTCTTTACTAACAAGTTGAGGAAAAGGATTTACTGTTCACTCCACCAGCGTAATTGACGAGTACTTTTTACGGTAGATATCGCTGTTTGCACTACAAGTTTTTAAAATGCAACACAATTTATAGAATCTGCCAGCAGATAATTATTTATGTGTTAAAATCTACATTGAAACTATAAGATAAACTTCAAGTCAATTAGTGTGGGAATCTTTCAAAGTTTCATCAACCTCATTCAATATCAAATTAGTTTAGCTGTCAGGCACATTGCCAATGTTTATTCTCTTTCGTTTTACCGCATGCTTTTAATATTTCGTTGGTCCTATCGACTCCGAACATAAACTATTACGTGTACTCATTGCAGAAATTTATTCAATAAAAATAAAAATCATCTACTTGTAAAACATTTGAACAGTAAAAGTCAATAAATTAATTAATATCATAACGCGTCATAGAGAGACAATCCTATTGCATATGCAAATTGTTACTATATGTATAAGAAGCTTGCATGAATTAGTGACATACTATATAATATTATTCAGCTGCAACTGTACCGACGTGATTTTAAATGTCGGTGGCATTGAAGAAGTTAATAATGCATCCCACACGTGACGTGAACATCCTACACATATAACTACCACCGATCCGCAAGTGCACTGCATAAATATATTCAAATATTTCATACGCATAAGATGACAACCTCTGTCGGGCATCTGTCGTTCTACACAGTTTCTGTATCTCATAAACAATAAGATCAAAGCGACTACGGTGGTCCAAAATTGAATATAAGGCATGAAAATCAAATGATCGGAAAGTGATAAGAAGTTAATTTCTTCAAACATCTACCCACCTACTTGTGGGATTCTGTAAAGAACGCTTATCATCTATCAGTTGTCACGAAGATTGGAGTTCTGTATTTATAACGATAAACTGATTTGATTTTCATGGTAGGGTTGCAACTCTCAAGCATTTGCTCTTTCAATATTTCAAGAACTAAATTCAAAATCTTGGCTGAAAGCATAAAGCCATAAAGCATGAAATAAAGTTTAAGTCTAGCATTATCATACTCAAAGTAATAACCCAGCTTAATGCCAGTCGCGAAACATGCGTATGATGTACTGAAATAATTGTGGGTAGACCAGCGAGTCTGACTGGTAGCAAGAGAGTCGAGAGATGACCATAAACTTGAGCAATTACGAAGAAGAACTCAAGGCGAGACAAGTGAGCAGAAAGTCAGTAAGTTAACTTTAAAGGTCCCACTGCTCAACGGAGGCTGATGTCAACCGTATTCTTACATTTAGGTGTGTCGGTACAACGCATTTTTGCAGAGTGTCAATATTATTTTTCAAAATGAATGGATACTATTTTCTATCACCTTTTGTTCTGCCTATCACTTCCGCAAATCGTTAAAAACGGCTCAACTAGCTTAGATTCCTTGAAGAGTGAGTGACCAGCTAGCTGGTAGGGAAATTCATTAATTTTCATGATTACGTAATTAGTTATCATCCAAAGCAGGGGTTCGGAAGCTTCACATGAAACCTAGGTCCACATAAACCCTTCGCAAAAGGAACTATGGCTGGGTGGCCAACGATGCGTGCATATATTTAATACACGCGCAGGCTCGCACAATAGGCAAGTCCAAGGTTGCATAGTCTTTCGCATGGCTGTGCTGCATACATGTAAATGGTGAGTGCAAGTATCTTCGAGTATGTGTATACCTCCTCACTCCGTGCAAACGTCTGACTCTGATGCAATAACGATTCTCCTCGGATTTGCACGTTGCAATATATACATACATATGATGTGGGTAGAACTCTGATTCTTGAATTTGCCTACAGGCAATAGGAAGGAATAGAAATGAGTTAATATTCCATTCTGATCAATTCACAAGTTAAGGGTGTGCAAATCGTTATTGGGATTAGCTCGTGCCAAAGCAATTCTTTCTAATCTTATTAGTTTCTAATTTCATTTTTTATCATTTTTATCGTTGGCAATAGCAACAAAGGCTGTAGAGGCAAGTTTAGAGAATAATAAATAATCTTTATTGTAGTCTGGTAGGTTTAAATGTCATGATAATGTTTATTTATAAGTTTTGCTTCACTTTTTCATAAGATAATCCTCATATACTTCTCAGTTGCTATGCAGTTGCAAAAAGATGGGGTTCTCTTATCGCGCAATAATCTTTATTTACGAAGTGCAATAAAGAGAAGGATACAACCTCACCGCATGGTAGGTATTTTTGTAACTACACCCCGATCAATATTTGCTTTTGCACTTGTATATTTTTTCTTCCATTATTAACAACACCAGAAATTAATTACAATCTTCCATTAAAAACAAAACAAAAAAAAACAAAAATATCTCTTACTTCTGTTAAAAATAGTCCAGCTGGTTCAGCAGCATTTGAAACATGCTATAAAATCCTTTATACATTCCGCATTAAGATATCGCATACTGACTTGTTTTAAGATCATAATCAACCCGCGTAAGTTACATGAGTTACACTTGTACTTTGTCAATGACTGGCTCATCGAGATAAAAGTTTGTATACGTCTTAAGATGTAACACATGGGTACTGATGTTTCCCACTGCACCTCATGTCATGCGATTGAACATCAAGTGAAGCCTGATTGTTATGAAATTTTTCAATGGTGACCTCTTTCTAAATTTAGATGAGAAGTTACAATTATCTGCAAATATGTCTTTGAGAAGAAAAAAAGCTGCAGTAATACAGAGTCCAGCGATCTTATTTCACTATAGTCAGCTACTAAAAGTTCAACATCCTGTTATTACGTAAGCATGATCATAAGCACGACCTCGACCTCTCTCTTCCTTGATCAGTCAAGCTCGTCAATAGGTCGAGGGCAATCTCTAAGCATTCTTCTTTTGTTTCTCAGTGTACGAAGGCCATAATACACGAGATAAAATCCGAGGAATTATTGACCTCTGTGGCTTAACAGAACTTTGCTACGTTTTCAGTCAATAAGATTAATGACTCTTTCTATGGTATCTGTTGCAGAAAAGTTTCCTGAAATGATATCGTCCCTGGTACATTTAGGTGAGAAATATTTAATCTTCCGAACATAACGCCTGCCATCAATTCTCTCATTGTCAGCGAAGCATAATTCATTTCATTAATAGAAACAGCCTTGTCTCCAAGGTGAGGCGGGTGTCTTTAATAGAGCGTGTGAAACTTACCTGTAAACTCCATAGTGTTTCCCACTGGCACGGTCTCCGCAGATAGAACAGAGGTGTTTGCTTCCTGAGAGAGGATGATTTGGTGGATACGGAGACCCTGCACCGCCTGTCTTACTCTGGCCTCCTGGTGAAGTACTGAGCAAGCTGCTGTGCCCTCCGACACTGAACGATCTGAAACGAAGAATAGAATAAAATGGATTGAAATAATTTATCACATCTCTGGTACAGAGAAACGTTGCCGTTCCATCAATTGTTTTACGTACCCTGGACTGTTGGGCCCGGAGGGACTGAAATTTCCACTGTTCAAGAGGCTGGCAGTGTCAGGCTTCATTTCCAGAGGACTCTGAGGTCCGACGGAAGACATCGACAGGTTGCTGTTGTCGAGACTCAGCCCTAGAAAGAAGAAAAAGAATATATTTTTATAGTTTCAATAGCGTGTGAATTATGAATTTGTCATTGCACAAGTATTTCATAACAGTTGAGTGGATATAGCTAGTAGATATAATAAATGCCTGAACATGTTAATGAAAAGGTTTTCATGACTCATGTTGAGACATGCGGCTAGTTAATTGGATCACATTAATTAACTGTCATAACAGAGGATAGTTTCACTCAATTACTTAAATCTATTTCATGACTCGATGCAGATAACCGCCTCCTTTAATTCAATAACGAAGTTATTTATCTCATCGTTTATATCTTCGCTTACTTATAAATGTCTATTCTGATTCTCCAGCAACGGCCGTCCAGCCAAGCTAGCTATGTACATTATCCGTAATTTTGTATTCACATAAGCAAAGCAGTGTACTGTGTAGGAAGATTGGCTGCGATTGGTTAACTGGTATACGTATATCCTGATATTCATTACGCAACTTACATTATTATAAGTATAGAATCACGCCCTGTAGCAAGCTAATTAATAACGCATTCCCGCGTGTTATACCGAGTAAATCGCACGGTGCAATCTAACTATAGTATAAGTGTACGTATATCATAGAAATAATTACTGCAGGAAGTTCCAGTCCTCAAGACCTTATAATAATCATTAACAACTCAATCCGGTAATTCAAGCTCTCTCACGGATAAAATCCAGGCAAAGCTGTATCCTTTCCCAGGATATACACCGAAATAATCTTTTATAAATAAAATGGAAAATAATAAATAACACACACTATTTCTGGGCATTTCGATTATGTCGGGATTGATTTATTTTTTTCTGAAAGGAAATGATTTTCCGGAGGCCAAAGTTTCAGCGTATAAATAGAAGTGCGATTCGGCCATTACGGTCGTAAATTTTCATACACCACATCTATGCAACGCACTTGTTAGGTTCCTTCATTCGTTGTTCCCCTTGCCGATGGTGATTGCAGCGATGATGATCGCGATGATGATGATGATAATGCTGATTCCGTTGCATTCGCTGGGTCAGGGTGACGCCAACGTGTAATTTATTATATCAATACGACAAAGAAATGAAGATTATGATTGAGAATGAGCGGAAGAGACATTAAAGATATTCAAATAGCATAATGACAATTTTTCATTGGAGGAATTTCAAAAAGTTAATGGCTCGTTGCCAGGTTATGATAATTTCTTCTTTTTTTTTTTTTTGTCTCCAGCAGGCCATGCATCGGAAACTATCCTATCATCAATCAATTTGAAAATAGAAATGGTACAAACGACTATAGAAACCGACGGTTTTAAACTTGTAGAACATTTTGTTTTACGAAACTCTTGAAAATGGGGTCGGTTTCATCTTATTTTTATTCAAAGTTACGACATAGATCTCACCCTGTATACTCACGTTACTTCAATAAATAGAACAAAGAAAAAAGAGTTGAGAAAATGAAAAAATGAAAAACTACTAAATTGCAGCTCTGCGTGAATCCGTAAAACCGACATCGAAAACTATGCTACAATAACTCTATCTTTGTTCGAGGAAGATCGCGGTGTCGCGTCGCGGGCTTCGCGCGTCTTTCCGAAGTTTTATATATACATATATACGTACACCACCAACCAATACTAAACTTGTGTATGTACTTATGTATACGAGCATAACACACTGTATAGGTATATGTGTATCGCCCACGAGCGTCCTCGACATCCCTGACCCGGACAATAACGCGAGTTGCGCTGAGAGTTCTATATGAATCGACCGGAGAGGAGACCCGCCTTCGTTTCTACGTCATCGTTCACATTTTTCGTACACACATCATCTTTTTCATCCAGGTATAAGTACATATATACTATACCTATTCATTATGCCGTGCGGCACAGCAAAACGAAATCAACAAATTAGCAAATGGTACGCACGCACACACAAATACCACCTATAATGTAAACCTTGCGCATATATATAATTGCAGTGTATTTAAAAGTCCGCCGAAACGCCGCCGTCTGGTAGTCTGTCTCGTGCAAGTTAATCGTATTTCAGTTTCTCGAACAGTTAGGTCTATATTTACATGTGTACTTGAGGTAAGAAAAAAAAAAAATTAATACAAAAAAAAAAAACTAAGAAAGAAAGAAAAAACTACATTATATACGATACGCGCAACTCGACAGCTGTATTAGCATTAGCAAAATAGCAAATAATACGCAAATATATATGTATATACCTACACCTATGTATACAATAAAGATATACGAACTGCATAATATATTTTGAAAAATTTCATCTTATTTTCATAACTCATAAATTAAACAAACTTTTTGTCTATTTGTTCTATTTATTTTTTCTATTTTTAACGTGTGTACTATACGATTGTTGATAATGAAATTTTCAAACTATATAAAGTCGGGGAAAGAAAAATGAAAGAATATTTTTTTAAATATATGTAAAACAAAAACGAATTGTAAAAAAACGATCGCATCGTCATGTTTTTCTCTACATTATACCGTGTGCCATATACAGACCTTTATACAACCTGGAAAAATATACCGTGCAGATTGCATATACGGAGAGTCGCGATTGTGCTGCATTAAAATATTAACCACAATGATAAGAAAAATAAAAAAATAAATATATATATATAAAGAATATAGTACACAGGATGTATACGTTATATACAGTATGTAGGTGTGTGTTACGAACGTAAGAAAAGGGATCTTGCTGAATCTGGCGCGCTGTTGCGTTACACATAATATATGTGTGTAAGTACATACATGCATAATATGTGTATATGTATACGTATACATCTACATATCCGTATGAGAAAACCGACGAAATGCGAACCACGCGCGTTTATATTCGCGAACGCAATTCCATGCCTGGACAAGGCCAAACCCGAGAAGCAGCAGCGGCAGCGGCGGCGGCGGCGGCGGCGGCGGCAGCAGCATAAGCTGCTAACCAGTACGAGAGAAACGGGCATAAGCAACGCAGAAGCGGTCGTGGGGCCCCTTTTTTTAAGTCAGCGGGCACCTTGACCAGACACGCGGGCAAACAGCCGTCTCCTTCCTCCTCTCCCTTCATTCCCCTAAATTCCCCCCGCAGGAGCCACCTTGACGCGTGGGAGCTAGTGACCTACACCAATGATCGTCGGTAGGACGGTATTAAAAACTCGTTGCAGCGGGTTTTTCTCTCATGTGTATTGTTTGTTTATTTTTTTTTTTTTCTCCACTATCCATTTACCCTTATTTATCTCGACCCCCGAACCTTTTTTTTCTTCCGACCGTCAGTTATCGTATACGTACAGGTGTGCATCGTGTCGATGTGTGGAAGATTGAAAAATTAGAAAAAAATAACACGAAGAAAACAAGAAGTTCGCAAAGGGAAGTGGGGAGGGGGGCGTCGCGACGTTGACTTGAGGGTCATATCGATGATGGAGAGAAAAAAAAAGAAAGAAAAGAAAAATTTTAAAACAAAGACTTGTTGCAAGAGAATCGCGACGCCCCTGCGCTCCTGCAGAAGAAACAACGCCTGCGTAACCACCACCCCCCTTGCAGAAGATCGAGGCGAGATTTCGGGATCTTAATTAATATATTTGCCAATAATTTTCCTTACTTGCCGAAAAAACGAGATCGAAATTAAGGAGGTCAATGATGAAAATAAATAAAAAATTATTAAAATGTTTTTTTTTTTTTTCAAATAGGTAAAAGAAAGAAAAAACAAGATCAATAAAAATTCTGCATCACTGCAGGAATGCCGGTAACCTTTTTGAAAATAATATGAGCATGTATTTGTACATTATAAATAAGCGAAATTAACGTGACATTTCTTTTTGGCAATATACATGTAATAATACATCGAGAATTTGCATATGTGCAAGTTATAGTACCTAGTTATTGGCGAGTGGAAAAAATTATAAATTCCAACAGAAATTTCGCATGTTCATTTGATTAAAATCTTCTGCTACTCTAGGTATACTATAGAGAGAAAAAAATCAAAATAAAGTTAAACGAATAAATTGAAAAAAAATAAAAAAAAGTATAAATAAATAAATGATCGAATTTCACCGGGTGATCGACGGAATAGAATTTTCTATATTTGAGATAATTATAATTTCTTCTTTTTTTTTTTTTTTTTACAGCAATAAAATGAAATACAAGTAAGAGTAATATTCGAGTATATCGCGATTGGCGCTATTACCCTCACATTTTTATTACGTAAAACTTTCGACATTTTGGAGTAGAGATTGCTATGGATATACTATAAATATACTGAAATAGTAGTTTCGAAAATGGCAATAAAAGTACACACAGAGGATGTATAAATCTGCAGTATATAGGTTATATAGGTGTTATACATAGGTATACCCATATACACGTATCATTCTAGAATAATCAATATCGAAACTTCTGTTTTTTTTTTCGTCTAAATTTTCTCTCTCTCTCTCTTTTTTTTTTTTTTGTATTTTTTCGTTCAACCAAAACTTTGCACACATGTAGATGTATAACGTGGGGGAACAAAAAAAAAATAAAAAAAAATTAACATTGGCATTGACCCGAAATGTCTTGTACGGCTGGGTTATACGGGCGACGTCGCCGTCGCAGCAGTTATTCAAATATGAAAATGCATCGCTATAGTATAAAATATAAAATATAAAATCTAAAGCAGAGACGAAACCCATGAGAAAACTGGTTTTCGGGATTCGAAAAATTATGTTCTACAGTTGTCAGACAGTGACGTCAGGCCCTTTGGTGGTTTATTTGCATTTGATTCATTTTTTATTCAGTTTTTCTTTTTTCTTTTTTCTTTTTTTTCATAATTAAATTTGATAAAAATTCTTCCAACGTGAGCACGTGATATGAAATCTCCCGAACTTTTCCATTGCAATATAAAAACTGCATATAATTATTTTATTAATTAATGCATAAAAGTAATGTATACAAATGAGAAGCCGGTTTTTACATATGATAAAAATATATGAAACGCGCTTATGAAATTACAAAAGTTGCATTCATATATGTAGCCATATGTATATATATATATATAAAAATAAGTAATTCGTTCAATTAAAAATTTACACTCATAACAATAGTGATAATAATTCAGTTTTTCTGCATCTAAATTCTAAATTCAACCGACACCAGCTCATTAGACGAGAATTATTATATTCAAGGCATCGATTTGAATGGTAATTAATTTTAATCGATCTTCGATTAAACTTGATCTTCAACGTTGAAATATTTATTTTCATTAGAAATGCACAGGAAAAAATTCAAAATTCTAATAGCTAATCGAAAGGTTGACAAAAAGCTATGAAAAATATGTCCAATCAGCGACAGGAAATATCCGGGTGCGTAAATACGGAATTGCAGGGTG
Source organism: Athalia cordata (assembly GCA_963932425.1). Lineage (NCBI taxonomy): Eukaryota > Metazoa > Arthropoda > Insecta > Hymenoptera > Athaliidae > Athalia > Athalia cordata. The sequence goes on along the minus strand of OZ010626.1, from coordinate 26,193,998 downwards.
GAAAAACTCGCATTTTCTTTCATTTGGGGATTCGACTGAACGTCAACTTTTTCAAATAAAATGAAAGAAAAAAAGAAAAACTATCCTGCACGTAGTGTATCAGAAGTATTAGTTTACGAATTCCTTCTAAATTGTTGTTTACCATTTTTAATGCGCCATAGTCTGCAGGGTGCAGCAGCAACGGATGTTACCGGAGAGGGTGGAGATTTCCGAGAAGAGTGCGCGCGAAATACAAGAAGGCTACAAGGTTTACTCTTTTTATAATTCTTTTTTCTTTTTTTTTTTCACTGTTTTAGTTCTTCCTTTTTTTTTGCGTTAGACTGCTTTAGGTGAAGATAGAAAGCGAGGAAGAGACCACAAGCTAAACTAAAACTCTAAGCCTCGTAAAAAAGCCTATGGCATTAGGTGTATGTACAAAGTTGTATATGTATGTATGTATAAAAATTGGCGGTTATATACCCCGTAAGGGTGAGATTAGTGGAGGCGGATCACGCCATCTGGGAAATATAGCCGCGAACATGAAGAAAAAAAGAGCTATATATGTATATATATGTACACCTATACGCTGTTGCTGCTGCACCCAGCTGCATCTAATTTGACCCCCGCGGGCCCATTCGTTGCAGAAAAAAAACAAAAAACATATATAAAATAAATGAAAAAAAGAGTTACAAGAAAGGAAGGAAAAAACCACGAAACGAACGCCCAAAAGGCACACGAATCCAGACGAAGTCTCATGTGAGTTTACGAAACAAAATATATATATAGGTAGTATACTTAATAACAACGTTAATGATGATGAAATAATAATTATTTTCCGTTCCAGAAAATTTATTATTTCTGCTTGTTTTGTTTTGTATTTTTGCTTACGAAAAAAGTTTCGCGGAAACTTTTTCTTTTCTTTTAAAATCTGACGTGCAATAATTAGTATAAACGAAAAGAGGCCATATTGCTGACCATATTGCAGACTACGGGTAATGTACACATTTACGAGGGGAAAATATAATTTTGCTTTTGACCTTGAACTTGACGTTTGTAAGACGATACGATGTATCCAACAAGGGTGTATGTATTATCTTAGATGTATACGCATGTCTGCTTCCGTTCCGCGAAAATTGCTTGCAGGGCAGACGCCAGCTGACTCGAAAAAAAAAAAAAAAAGGCTACATAGGTAACCGAATCCAAATTATTTATCTATTTATTTATTTATATATTTATATATTTGTTAGTTTCTTCTTTTTTTATATATAATTTTAATAATTCGGTAGGATAAATTTCCAACATGCAGTTCTTAATTTCATGCATATAAATGATCTTATCAAAAGTAGAGAAGAAAAGAAAAGAAAAAAAAAGATCTGTGCCCATGACGTACGATTTATGTATATCTGATGATATACATAGGTACACGAGTTGCACAGATCAGATAAATAAGATGAGGTCAGGAGGTCAACTTATATTTGCAGAGATCTCTGATGTGGAGCAAAAACGACCGTACAACGCGACTTATTGTTGATGCAAAAGTTTTGTGTGTTCTATAGGACATACGTAATATGTTATAAATGAAAAAAAAGGAGAGAAAAATAAAAAAAAATAAAAAAAATCGCTAATTTTGTATTCAACGGCGTAGTTTTCTGCACGAGATATAAATGTATAAATACATATATACCTATGTATAAATATACGGTATAATATACTATCTAACAACGTACGCAATAAGGTAGATAATTTTTTTTTTTTAGATATATATACACATACATATGTACAATATACGTTACATACGATTAAAAAAAAAAACAGAACAAACAAACAAACAAAGGAAAAGAAAAACATTTCGCGTTTACGCGCAGCAAATCAAGCGGTCGAAGTTGATTTGAAAACACATCTATTTTTTTTGAATATAGGAAAAATCCTGAGTAACGATATAAAGAAATAAATTTTTTTACGATCCCGAATAGCAAAATGCAATACATAATAACTTAAGGTGTATAGTAACGTAGAGTTCGTAAGCGGAGTCGTAAATCATTGGAAATATCTGCGGTCGTTCGTAAATCTAAAATAGAAATTATATCCGCATATTGCACAAGACTACACTTGGAACTTGCACATAATTAATAGATATATGCATAATATTCACTATTTTCCTGCGTGTGAAACAAACGAAGTTTTTTTGGCAAAAACTTTGCGACCCGCATTCATCGGTTATACGTCCTTTCGATTCGCCTTTAATTTTGTCACTTTGATTGTTTTCTGAGAACGTTATAGATGGACCCAGAATTTCTCCTGCAAAAGACGACTTCGTTGGAATCTTCGAAAGTGGAGGAGAAAAATTTCTTATATAAATAATATAACTGCAGTTGCAATTGCTGCAAATTCGCAGAGGCTATTATAATAACAAACTGCAGTACAATTGAATGAAAGAAAAAATCAAAAAAACAACCGATGCGTTTCCTTTTTTTTTTATGTTTTTTTTTCCTTCTTCCTGATCGGTGTAACATAATGCACATACAATGTATCCACGAGCTGCATCACGCGTCACGATATACAATAACGTGCATAATAGTAGCTATGCACGTAAAGGTTACAACATAATAATAGTGGCCTCGTTACATCACTTGTACGTACCACGTATAAACAACAATCGATGAAGAAAAAAACAAAACAACAAAATATCACCGACAAAACTAGGTGTGTATATCTCAGCGGCAAAAGCAAAAGCAAAAGCAAAAGCAAAAGCAAAAGCAAAAGCAAAAGCGGCAACACGATCACCGTCACGATCTAAAATCGCGTCTATAGAAGATCGAGAGGTGGTCATCCGGCGTGAAGGTCATGCCCTCGAAGAGTAAAGAATAATGCGGCGGCGCGCCACTTCCTTATATACTTCATGTCTCATGTACTTTTATATACCGTACATACCTAAATAAAATGTTATACCAGTTTTTTATCATACGCTTCGTAAACATTACGACAAAAACAAAAAAAAAATTAATAAAAATATGTATAATATAAATAGCGCACAGATGAGATGTGATTCTTACTTTTTAATTATTATCATTGTAAAAAACACTGTGATTTTTTTTTGATCTTTTTTTTTCCTTTCCTTCAGGTATTCTTTAAATTGAGAGAATATTTATTTTTTTTTTTGGTCTTTTCGGTTATTGTTTTGTTTTATCTTTTTCTTTTTAATAAAGGGACCGTACGTATACACTATGTATATGTATACATGAATTTATACCGTACGGTTTGTTGTCAACTGTGCCAAGGTTATTTTTGTTACAACCAACGTTGTATGTACATTTATATATATATCTTTGTATTATACATGCGTACATAGAACTTGAAGTTAAAATAGAGAAATATATATATGCACATTTTGGTACATGGTGTATCATAACCTCATCATTTACCTATAATACTGCACTTTGAGAATAATCTTTTATGTATTATACCTACGATTAAAAATGCAAATATCTATTGAAATGCCTGCAGCAAGCTCCTAGGACCGGCAAAAATTCCTATTTATAAATATCATTACGTTTATTATCAGGAAACGAAAGAAAAAAAAAAAGAAGTTATTGATAAAAATTATTATTAACCAATATATCACATACAAAATTTGTTACAGGTGTAGAAGAACTAAGAAGAATGTTAAAGAGAAAAAAGACAAAAACAAAAAAAAACGAACGACAGCGGAGCGCAACTTAATTAATGAATATAATAGGCGGTTTTAATTATGTTATTAAAAAGTGACTCGCGAGGATATTGTATCATGTAAGTATATGTTATATATAGGTATCTATATATGTGCGTGTACATGCATATCTGTTACGTGATTTGCGAGTCGACATCCGCGCACATGACAACACACTATACATAATATATGTACGTACATATGTGCGTTGTATACATATGTATACGTATAAAATAATACGATGCACATCGGTAGAGAGAGAACTTTAATGAAAATGTATAGGTGGAGAAATCGTATTATTGTGCGTTACATATATATAAAAGCTGTAGGTACACGTACGTATTTACTGCGTATCTATATAATATATACATGCAACGTAGTTTGCCCTTGTCCTGCGAGACCGGCGCAATTAGACAAGGTCGGTTGGAGGTCTGCCAGTAAATTTTTTTCTTCCTTTTTTTTTCTCTTTTTCTTTCTTTCTTTCTTCTTTTCCCTCATGCAAACTATGCAACTTGGTATTATAGGCATTGTGCGTACGTAAACCCTGTGGCACATATCATAACGAATACCTTATATACTTCTATATAGGAAAGCCCTTATGTGCAGCGTGTAATAATTGAGTAATTTGACGAAAGAAACAAAAAAACAAATAAGAAAAAGATAGACGAATATTCACACATCCACCCTCGTAAAAATGTTATCTGCGTATTACAGATTAGGTTAATCGATTGACCGGTTGAAAATTGGAAGTCTTCTTTCTCTCGTCCTTTTTTATTCCCGAAGAAAAAAAATCCACCCTGTATAGAGCGTGGGGTGAATTAGAGTAGATGGTTCAATAAAATGAGAGCTTAAAAAGTGTTTGCTATTAAATTGTCCTCTCCGGATCTGCATGAGGCGAGCGCGGGCGGGGACGGCGCGGTGCATCGACAAATTTTCACATACATACGTATAATGTCGTACCTTTGCATGTATTCGATGTCGATACGCACGTATGTTTACACGTTTACACGTACATATAGGTACATGTGTTTAATTCAACTCCAACACAACTTTCATCATCAATTATCACCCAACTCCTCCTATACACGACCTTCACCTCCGCAGCCTTTAACCGTGTTAACAAAATTGCAGAGTATGATATGTGGTGGAGAGAAGTAGTAGACGTCGACGACGACACAACTGCTGTATCCAACCCATTGCGATGAAGATGAACGATTGGTGTATAGGTATAAGTATGTATATACTCGGGTATACAACTGTCTACATACGTCCGTTAAAAGAAAACGAAAAAAAAAAAAAAAAAAAGAAAAAACGAAACAGAAAAAACTAGCCGACCATTAAGCGCACTCAGCTGATGAGTCACAATATATATATTGTCTTTTACTTTGCGCTCGAATTTCAATGATTAATTACTAGAAGGTGCGTTTGCGTATAACGTAACGTTTAACGCTGCTGGACGATTCGAGAAAAAAAACTCACTGCAACGCATAAATGAACGTATAATAAGCGACAAAAAATAAATTAGCGAAAGTTGCACCGCGGGGTTGTCATAATGGGACCAAGAAATTTAATCTCTCCGCTAATATGTATAAAATATAAGCTCGGTTTTCAGATTTTGGGGAATAATAAAAATCGGTATATTTCTTTCTCCTTCCGTTTTTGCACGGTGCAGTGTTTAAGATTGGATATATAGAGAAGATGCTGCACTGCGGAAGGAGATATTTTGTTTTACACCCCATTTTTCCATGAAATTAAAACTTTGGAAATACATACAAGGGTTTCCAGCACGTGCCCAATGCTGCGCTTGTGCACCCTGTCGAATGATGGCTGTAACCGACATCATTGGTTTGTCCTTTTTCATCATTTTGATTTCTTCTTTTTTGGTAGCCACTTTTAACAATTTAATCTTCTTCTTTTTTTTTTTGTTTTTTTGCTGTTTGTTTTCTTATGTCTTTATTTTTTTTTTTTTATAATTATATCCTTATGAGCGCAGGTTCCTTGTTTTTATATCCATATATATACCAGATAAATGTATAATAAATATACACAAATATATTTATGTTCACACCGTTTACTTCTTAGAAAAAAAAACCTTTTTTACCGACGCACTGCAATTAATAATTGTTTCATCGAAAGTACACAACTGTCATCATTTTTTTAATTTTTATTTCTTAATATTTATATACCACTCCCAATTACAAGTTCGGCGCGATCTTTTATATTTTGGTTATGAAGTTTGGTTTCGTTGAGGTTACATTTTTTTTTTTAATTTCCCTTCTTCGATTTATTCTTTTCCCTTATTATATCATCAGCTTTCTGTCCTTAGTTTTTTGTTTTTATTATTTTAATTATCTTTGGCTTCACGCTCAGATGATCAATAAGATACTCAAGACGACACTCTGCACGAATTAAATTGAAAAATGAAAAAAGAAAAAAAAGTAATTAATCAAAACGTTTGTAAATCTTTAGACGTATAATACAGGTACATGTATATCGAACGAATAATATCATCGTTGTCGGTTTTTTTTATTTTTTTTTAGAAATCTCGACTGAAAAATGTCCGGAGTAAAATAGAAAATTCAATTCCATTCATACGTTATTAGGTATTTCATACATACATATGCAACGCGGGTTAAATAGTAAAATATAAACGTCGCGCGTTTGAATGAGAGCCAAGACACTGAGGAGACACAACACGTCAATCATCACCGAGTGTAAAATGAAGAATATTATAAAAATAAATGAAGACAACATAAAACTGAAGAAAAAAAAAACTCCTACGTAACGAAAATGAGAAAAAAAAATGTTGAAAGTCGCAGACTGCAAGCGCGGGGGTTTGGGGGGGGGGGGGGGGGGGCTCCGAGGGGTCCAGTCGGGTCTCGCGATTCAAAAATCTTCCTTTCATTGTGCACATGAGCTCGAAAGTAAAGAGGTGGAATTAAAATAGGCGTGGGTGGGATAAGGTAAGATGCAACTGCAGGAGGTGAAAAAAACACACTTCTGCACACGAACGAACGAACGCGCACATTCAGGAGTTTGACTCAAGTCTGTCTCTATTATCCGCCCGGTCATCGTCTGGGAATTCCTACAACCTTCTCCCGCGAGTGGAGGACTCTCCGCCCTCTGATCAACGATTTTTACTTCAGACGAATTAAAACAAAAAAAAAAAAAAAAAAAAAAACGAACCAAAGAAATTCCCCGAACAATGGCCCTGATTAAAAATTTCGTTAATAATCATTTCTTCTATATACTTATACTTTATCCCCTTGTACTTCAAAAGATTCTACTTTTTTTATTTCTACTTTACGTATAGTATACCTATAAATTCAAACCTTCTCGAAATCCTTTCAGATTTTTTTTTCTTCTCTTCTTTTTTTTCTTTTTTTTTTTTTTTTTTTTTTGCATTTCATTCAAAAGTTATTCGAAATTCTGTTATAAGAAAACCATTGAGAAAAGCGTGCGAAATTGAACCGGAGCGGATGTGAGATGCTTGTTGTTTTTTTTTTTTTTTTTTTTTTTTTTTCTATTTTACACTCGCACCAAATTTTTTTAAATGCGCGAATCGCGAAGTGATGCACTAAAAAATAATGGAGGTATAAGTATTATATACCGACTAATATATTAGTTTTAAAATATGTATACGAATATACCGCGAGTAGTGCATTTGCAATCTCTCAGATCTTTACCTACTTAACGGATGCAAGTCTACCCTGTACAGTGTGCATTGCAGAACCGGAAGTCGGCATCGTTTGCCTGCCGAGAAACACCGTCGCGACGTTTATAACGTATGATATACATATGAAATATATACGCGGGTGAGAAAGAAAAAAAAAATTACCGCGCGAGCTTAATTTTTTATGCTCGCTCTTCCTCCTATTTTCGAAAAGAATTTCTGTTTTTCTGGTCTTCTTTTTTCTTTTCTTTTTTAAGGTACTTTTGCAATATTTTTTATTACCCACGCGGTAAATAAATATGAAATATTCATGTTGTATATACATATGTGCAGTGGAATATCATATTTTACTCTGGTTCTTTTTTTTTTTTTTTGCAGGTTTTGTTTTCTTCGAGTACATCCTGTGCAGCGGACGTATTTTGGTATAATACACGTGCTTGATATCGGTTTTATGAATTTCAAAATTAAAACACAAAAATCTGCGCCTCGTATGATGTCGCTCGCGTCTTTCTTTGTTTTTTTTTTTCACACTTTATTATACATTTCTTTTTCCAATGATTCGTGCGATTTATTAATGAAGGAAATCGTTAACATTGCGCCGATCTAATTTTGCATTCTTATCGCACATGGAGCAGCGGCGGCGGCGGCGGCGGCGGCAGCGGCGGCAGCGTCAGCGTCATTATAACGATCTGCAGTTTAACACGCGGGATATATAAAAGCGACACGATTCTTGTTTACGGAGCGGCGCAACGATCCTCAAGGTGACCGACGAACGAACGGCGGCAGCAGCAGCCGCTGCAGCTTTTGCCTACTATACTGCTGCGCCGTACCGCGCGCATCTCTCGTGCTGTTGCACCGGATAACGAAAAAAAAAAAAACACAAAAAAAAATAAGTAATAATAATAATAACAATAATAAAAGGGAAGCGACAAACTAAAACGAATGGTATACGTTCGTGCATGTGTGTGAAAGAGGTGCGAACCCAAAACTGCACATGCACACAAATATGTGCGCGGCGAATTCGAGTTTAGAAAACAAAAAAAAAAGAAACGAACTGTTCAGCGGCCTGAACTTCCTCTACAAAATTTTTTTGCACATTTGTACAGAGGTATGATATACGAGAATTGGTAAATTGTTGCATTGTAAAGAATCTAAAATGATTGCAATGGAAATAGAAAATGGAAAATAGAAAGAAAAAGGGAAAGGGAAAAGGAAAAGGATAAGGAGAGAAAATAGAAGGTCGATGGTTCTCCAAAGTTCGTTGTTAATCAACTATGAAAAAAGGTCAATTCTTGGCAGTAAAAGGGCAACAGGAATTGCAGGGGCGGAGGATGTCGGCGAATGCCAAGAGCAATGGCCGGCGGACGAACGAACCGCAACACGCGACGTTTATATTCTATAACAGTCGAATCGATATGTTCCTAGGTAAACTTATGCAAACCGTGCAATAATGTATCTTTCGGAAAAATTGATGAACTGACTCATGCGGTGATAAAGCCGTCCGCGAGTAATCAAAGATTAACGAACTAAACGTTAATTATCATACATACAAATGGTGGAACTGTCAAACAAAATTGTAGTATAAGAAACAAAAAATGAATGGACCTAAAAAAACAACAAAAAAAAGCTTTCAACTAAAACTGGATTTCCTGCACTCGTTTCCGACTCATTTATATGTGATAATTTTTTTTTTCTTTTTATATGCCATAAAAAAAAAACACAAAAAAATTGATCGATGACCGGGTCTATGATATAGTGATATAGTAATTGCGGTAGCGACGTATAGAAAACTATGAAGTGAAGTTATTCAATTATTCAGAGAATGAAAATGACACAGAATCCTGAAATAGTCTAAGGTCGAGTAGCTGTGTGCGTGTATATAATATTATTAAATGATATGCATTATATTATGCAGTTTTATTTCTTATAAGTGCAGCACGCGACGTCGCGTACATACGCACATCATGCAAACATTGAATAATCAAATGAATAAATCACCCCACATATAATTCCATGGATATGGAAGGGGTTCTTTTTGAAAGAAAAAAAAAAGAAAAACAATTTCTATCGCTGCAGTCGCAAAGGTGAATTTTTGGATTTCTTTCGACGATGATAACTGCCGCAGCACCTGTAGCTGAACTGCGGTAATCAAAGACCTCAAGAATAACTGGTATACATAAATCGAAATTCAATTTTTCTTTTCACGATCTTTTTACAATTTGAAGAAAAGAAAAGAAAAAAGAAAAGAAAGATTAAAAAATCCTGCTTTTGAAATTTTTTTCAGATCATATGAAAAAAAAAAAAATTTGAAAGTTGAAAAATTTCATTCGATCACATGAACGTTTGTACAAAATGTGATTATGATAGTTTGATAGTGCAATTTTGCAATTCCTCGTCGACTGCACATATGATCAGTTTTAATTATTTTATAAACGAGAAAGTCAAAAAAAAAAAAAAACACAGGCGAAACAGTGTAAAATAATAAATTTAGAAAAATTGAATAAAATATTTATGGATGTCAAAAAAAAAAAAAAATTCGATCAGACGTTTACCCGTATTAAAAATGAAAGGTGTATATATAAGGTATATATTTACGTAATCGTGCCCGGAAATGTAATTTTCAAACAATAATAACAATGAGAGAAAAAAAAAAAAAAAAAAAAAACAGACACGAAGTAAACGATAACGATAATAACATAAGCGAAGATATATCTTTTTTTTTTTTCTTAATTTTTATGAATGATAATACTTCTAGTTAATAAAAATCGCGTATGCAATGTACACGTACATATATGTATATAAATATTATTATTGTTTATGTCGAACGCGAATCTTGACTTCTTCCGAGGCAATGCACTTTTGTTATAATAGTAAACGCGACGAGGGGACGTCGTACGATGCAGTAGCTTGCGATAGGCGCGCGCGTTGACGGCGTTTGGCCGCGAACTCCACTCACCGACTGACTGAGTGACTCTGAATATCCCTCCTCCCTATTTCCCCCTTCACTCCTCACCCTTCCCTCCCGCTCGGACTGACTCCCCCCATCCCTCCCCCCTTCATGCCTCGCCTGTCTCTCTTCCACCTTCTACGACTTTCCTGACTGATCGTCGTCGTCGTCGTCGAATGCGAAATGCGAAATACGAACGCCGCGAAACGGGCGGCCCTCGCCCTCCCCGTTTGTTGGTTTCGTTCTGCTCACCGTCCGTAGTCGTCGTCGTCGTCGTAGTCGTCGTCGTCGTCGTCGTCGCGACGCCAGAGAGCGAAAGCTCTTAACCGGGAGATGAAGAGGAGAACGAGAGTAAACCGACCGAGAAAGAGAGGAAGAAGGACAAAAAAAATGGAGGATCGGGATTAGAAAAAGAAGAAAAATTCGCACAGTCAAGTTCTAGTGCGCGGCATTGTATGTATCTATGTATCTCTATTATGTCTCTGCAAAGATTAAAAGGAAACTGTGTGGTTTACGAGTGGAATGCAATTTTCTTTTCCTTGTTTTTTCTGTCTAATATTCTGCAACGATAGGATATAAAAGATTAGGTAATTTCGAAAATAGATATTTGGCCAATTGCATGACGGATGAAAAACTTGTCGAAGTTTGGAAAAATGATCAAAAATCGTTGACCACGTTATATGCAAATTGAAAATTTTCGAAAGCTTCGGCGAGGTACTTTAGATAGAAAGAAGATAATAATAATAACAATAAAAATCAAAGACAAAAAAAATTAAAAACACATTTTAATATATTATATTTATATTCTGTTGGTCTGAGAAGCCGTGGTAAAAGACACCATATAAGAAGATATATTTTAAGTTAAATTCAAGGTTCGTATACTACACATTCGCGATCCTTTAAGAGGGAACGTCTAGTTTTTGCAGTTCTTTCTGCAACCCGCGAAGACCAGTCCAGCGCAACAATCTTTGGGCCGAACCATTCGCGACTGCATCGTCAAACCGCAAACCAAATATATACGCACACGTATACGTATACATAAACGATATTATATATATGAATAAATATATCACAGAGAAATCGAAGACGAAATAAATAAAGAGAAATACATGATATACGAAAGTGAATGAATCATTATACTCTGTATACAGAAATATGAAATAATTGAACACCTTGTACATTCGCGCATCGATGCATTCGACTATATAACATACGTATATATTACACATGTATAATGCACATAAAAGTTGTATATATAAAAAAAAAGGTGGGGAGCTACTTAAGGTCTTCAGGGTTAACCGGCGGGGCATTTCGAACAATATATAATATACCGAACAAAATTAGTCGTATAAGAATTATACAATATTTATTAAATAATAATAATAATTTATGAGAAAAATGTAAACTCTGTTATCCCGATAATGCAAGTTATATATTCTATATTTTTAGTTTCGATTAAAAGAATTAAAAAATTCTTTTTTTTTCCCTCGATATTTTCTTCGAAACTTTTTTGCAGCATTTTCTCGCTGTAACAATCGACATGTTTCAGATAAGATTACGTATAATTATATATACTCCAAGTACAACGATCTCGATAAATTCAGGTGTGCTGATTCATGAATTAAAAAAAAAAAGAGAAATTTGAAAGAAAAAAAAAAAAAATTGTTCAACGTAAGAGTGCAGAGGAATCGGCGCGTACTATACACTTTGCATTAATAATAACGTTAATTTTAACGTTAACTCGATCGCCTCTGACCTCCGCCAAGTTTATTTATATTTTTTGTTATACGTGTATATCTACACACTTATGTGCACGCGTACATTGCACACAGTAGTGCACCCATTGCAACGCAGCAGTGGAAAGAGCCGTTCGTTGCTATCCGCCAATAACCCGACGCGACGACGTATGTATAACAAGGTATATATGTGTGTATAATACATGTAATTGTGCAGTATATCGTATGTATACATATACCTAATGGAGAAAACCGCGTATTGAAAAATTAAACACGATTGAATAAAGGGATTTACTCAGAGTCGGTATTATAAATATGATGCAGTATATACGTATATATTATGAACCGATAACGTCGATGTTGCACTGTCTGGTGAATATATTATAATACTTTCTTTTTTCTTTTTTTTTTTTTTCATTATTTTTCCACAGAATTTAATATAATTTTGATTCCACACACATATCTATAATAATATTGCGCCGCGGTATTTAATTTGTGAGACGGAATTTGGGGTGTTTTTTTTTTTTTTTTCTAACGCTGCATAGTAAGTCGAATTATTTAGAAAAAAAAGAAAAAAAACTGTACGAGAGCGTAAAATTTACTCTTCGTATACGATAATATGCAGCAAAGCGAACAGCAAAAGCTGCGGCGGCAGCTGCGCGGAGTTTTGAATAATACGAAGGAAAAAAAAAAAAAACAATTTTTCTTAGACGAACCTACCAAAAGTTGCACCAGCAGCGAACAAGACCACGTCAATTTGACGAAGTATTGTTCAGCCATAAAGCCTGCATTTTTTAAACCTAATTATTGTTCACTGCAACGCAACCATAACGGATCTCCAAACAAACCTATTATTGTCTACATATCACACGAGAACAAAATTCGTATACGACAAACCGAACTAGAAAGAATGAAGAAAAAAAAAAAAAAAACAGAACCTGACGGTCCCTTCCGAAAAATCAACCGTCGTTATTTTGGAAAGCAAAAAAAAAAAATCGATCTTATAACGGTTTGAAAAACTCGTTTTCATGCATGAACATAATAATAATGGCAAAATTTGGATTTTGGAATACGGAAATTACTGATGTATTATTAAAAAAAAAAAAAATGACGAAAAAAAAAACGGCAGACGTCATTAATCCGTTTCAAGATATTCCCGGCCTTGACGATCGCAGTGGGTTTTCAAGGCTACGTGTAAAGTGCATATAAGAGAGCTCGTATATCGTTGCAGTAAAGTTGCAGTAGAATCAAGATGAGAAAAAAAAAAAATTTCCTTTTTTTTATTCTTCTTGTTTTCAAGAAGAGATCAAGAAAAAGGATTAAAAAAAGGTAACGAGAGAACTATTGATATACCCGTTGCAATAATGCAAAAACAGGCTCATTTATTTCTCTCTTACGACGACCGAGACGACGCATTTATGAGCAAGGAAACGGAATCAAAGTCTAAACTGGTATTTATCTACTATAATGGTAAGATTAAATCCGTCCACTGTACCTTCTCTTTTCAAATCTCACCACCGTATCCTTAGAAAATAATTGAAAGAGAAGAAAAAAGGGGAAAAAAATTCATTGCGTGCAGATTTAAAATTTTTGAATGCGAGATCCAAATTCTATAGTGGATTTTGTTTAAAATTGTTTTTTTTTTTTTTGTTTTTTTAATGGGTTTGTGCGATGGGAATTTCAACGATTTAATTAATTATAATTATTATTATATTAATTGATTAATTTTTTCTTTTTTATATATTTTATTTGAAGATGTAACACTAATTCGTATATCACTGATGAAAAATTATTATGTGTTATATGCATGTAAATGATCATACCAACGCAGGTGGATCTGAGCCGATGATGAAGAAAATTAAGAAAGATGAGATAATTATTACGCGACGTAGAACGTCGGGGGCGTTTTCTGTTATAAGAACCTTCAGCTACGCAGTATCCGAACGAAGAGAGATCAGCAGATGGAAGATAGAGAAAACGGTAGAACGGAACGGGAACAACTTCACGTTTGAGGGCGGATGGCTATGACGAAACTACGCGGATTGCACCCGGGTGCAAATGGGTGCAAGGTTACGGGCAGCGGGAGCAGGCAGCTAGGGACGGGTTGTATTTGCAGGGTTGCGAATTTCCCTGCGCAGTCTCAGTGCAGTATACGAGAGTCAACTACATGCATGGTACATAGCATATAACTATATACCTACGTTATACATGCACCACGTATATTACAATCCCGATGCAGCCCTTGACCGAGTTTTCCCCCCCGCGCTCCCGATTCTCACAGTAGTTCTATATTTTCATTTACTATGCATCATAGATGCATTTCTTTTTCACTTTTTTCTATTTTTTTTCTTTTCATGTAACATACACTTTGGTCCCCTATTATATGCGGTAAATAGACAACTATCATTTAATACATAACATAAGTAACCAAAATTTGTGACGAACTGGATTTCGAACGGTGCAGATACATTTTTTTCTCCACCGACCAAAAACCGCATCGTCGGATTCTGTGTGGACCGAAAAAAGTAATTGCTAAGTGCAGTCAGTATACATATATACAACGTGACACGTGACTCATAATTACAGCGGGATTGATTATTCTAAATTTCTTCTTTTCAGCATTTTTATTGCGTAAGTATACGCATGGGTAGAAATTAGATGGAGATCTGAATAATGTGAGTACAAAAAATCTAGTGCAGGTGGATTGGCTGAGAGTTGGGAGAATGGCTTTATAGGCGCGTGACCTTGACATTCAACGGTTTAACTAAGTCTAGCCGTGTTACAACCCCGCGCGCGTACCAAAAGGGTGCAATTTGCGATCAATATTGGGGCTCTGCTTTCTGCTTCTGCTGCTGCTGCTGCTACCGCTGGTTCGTGTTAACCTCGGTGTTCACAGTCTGCAACGATACGAGGGTGAAGTAGATCGGATGATAAAAAAAATAATGAAAAATAAGATGAAATTACATGAAAAAAATTACGTGCAAGTTTTTAACGTCAACGCAATAAAATTTTTTTGCAATGATGAAGTAATTCTTCATTCTATGGGAATCCGATTCGATCTCGCGCGAATATCAACATTATGCGGAAACTATTTAATTTCAAGTTGAAGAGAATTTTTTTATACCGTAGATTTTGTCAACATCGTGAATTTCCATTTCATTACTATACCTATAAAGCGCGTGAAATTCGCTTTTTATTGTTACAGTCTCTAACATCATCATCTGCTGTGGCGGATTTTACAGCTAATTACTTGTGACACAAGGAGAGAGAGAGAAAGAGAGAGAGATGTATAATGTATGGCTAATTTATTCATCTCCCGTATCTCCTTTTTATACAACGCATGGGTTAGTCGGGGGATCTAAATTTGCAAAGGTGATCAAGGCGATGCGGGCGGGCTAAGAATAAGAGAGATGGTGCAGGCAGGCAGGTGCCTAGGCAAAATGCGACGAGGGGAATCCCCAAGGTCTTCATTGTCCCTATCATTTTATACCTTATTATTCCCCGGTGCCGAGTATTCGCACGCAACGATGGTTACGAAATTATTTTACAGCTGTGCCATGCAACAACACCGAAAGAGCGAACGGAAATAGAAGAAACTAAAAATCATTAGTTGTCAACTCTTGTTTTTAACTTCTTCAAGTTTATAATTGAATCAATTGAGACACTTCGTCATATTTATCATTGTTATTCAATCATCCAACGTAATCTACGACCTGAAGTGGTACAAAATTCCGTAAGTTATAAGTAAAGCAAGTAAAGTATGAAATAAGTAGGCCACCAGGTGAAGGAAAAGGTTGTTCCCCTCTTCTTATTCTTCATTTTATTTTCTTGTTCTCTTCTTTATTATACTTTTATTTTTTCTTATTTGAGTAATGTGGAAGATGTTCATGCGCGTAACATTGACCCATATAATACAATTTGGAACATATTATTTTACATTAATTTGTAGAATGAAACTTGAAAATATAGTCTGCATCACGCAATTAATTTAAACGATTCTCATTTGATCATGGATGTCGAATGCAGCCGAGTCCACAGATACCACTCTCCATATCAGTATCGTGGGTCAGGACATCCTGACTGACTACGCTATAAAATAACTTCAGTAACACACCAGCAATAATCAAGCGAAATACCAGAAGCTAGAAGAACTTTTAAAAAGAATTTTTCCTTGTTCCTTGGTGAAAACCTTTGATCCAAGTATAGAATAAAAATTATACATGCAATGAACTGCGAGAAGGTAAGCTACAATAAACTATACAGGCAAAAAGACTTGAACGAGGACTTGAGACTCTAAGTTCCAAAGCTCTGTTTAGCACAGCGAGACGGTAGAGATAGGTAGGTAGGTATTAAAGTATGCAGTTCGCTGGCTGGCAGAGGAACGTCCTTGAACAGACTTATATAACAGGGCAGCAGCAGCAGCAGCAGCAACAGCAGCAGCAGCAGCAATGGCAAGCAGTAGAAAGAGGGAGAGGCTTGGAGCAAGACGGAGTCAGAGATAGAACAAGAATAGCGAATGTATAGTGAGGGAGAGTGCAATAGGATTGGAGTGCGGGCTCTGAATGAGGCAGGTGAAGGAAATGGTCGCTAGACACTTTCCTACAACTGGACGTAACTCGCAATAAGTTTAAGTAACACATATGGAAAGCCTATGAATTTTACCTAGCTATTCCAAAGAAGATGCAGACAGATAAATTGCATAGCGTACATACATTTAATCAAGGAACCTCTGGCCACTAGATGCCGCCAGAGATATAAATGAGAGGTAAGACTATTTGAAAAAACACCTGCCACGTTTATTGATTGGAGAATACCATCAATTAATAGTGAGTATAGTTTCCAATATTGTATTCAGGTAAAAACCTTCTTTTTTTTTAACTCGGATAATCGTCAGGATATTGTATCACTTTGCGAGAACGAATCATTGATGTGTAACTAAGTCGAGTGTTTAAAACAGCAAAAAAATTACTGCTATCATTATCCTGGTAGAATCTCATTACGTACATGAATATCTGACCAAAGCAAAAATGCAGAAGCGCTAAGTCAGCAGAGGATAGAGTGTCATTGAAGTTAATAAACACAAATCCAAATTAATCAACTACATGCAAAGTCTAGAAGGTTGTAAAGTATCTGCATATCCTTGATCTTGTGTCACTAGACAGGCAATGGCTAAAATTTTCAGATTTTAATTGCCATCGTTAGCTCAACATCCAGCACCAAAGCAATCGCTAGTACAAAGACAGAAATCTACTAACTCTTCGGATATGATTGTCGTTTCAGCAACACACCCCTGCTTACTTCTTCAAAAACTTTTCTATAAAACAAGTTAAATTCATCAAACCTCAGATTTTCAAATCTGGTTCTGGGAGACCAGAACAGTTTCATTGATGAAATATTTGCAAACTCCAATTCTTCATTCTTGTAAGACCATTTCAAATAAATACTTCCCATGTGTTTGATGATCACAGGTGAGCCAGTGTTAAATACGCACACCGTACAAAATCACACACATAGCATAGAATTTCTTGGGTACAGTCTTCGTCAAGAGTGAGAGCGTGACACAGATTCGGTAGTCGAGCGCAGTTGGTTGACCTTTTTCCATGAATTTTAGTTCGGAGGTTATGATAGCTAGAGAGATGATTTCGAAGCGCTTTTGTCGGCGGTTATTTGCAGAATATTCAGTAAAATTACGGGGGTTTTACACCCCAAAATTAGGTCAATGAACTAGATTTGTTACGACCCTGACACTGCCATTGCGGTGGTATTCGATTCGTGTCAAAGCTCGTCGAGCTCAATATTGATGGAGTTTTATGATTGAAATTGAATACTCACCCCTGTCGGTTGTATCCATCGTGCAAAGCGTATCGTCGTTAATCCAAATAGTCACAATTTCACTGATCAATTGTCATCAGTCGCTGTCAGGAATAAACACGCAAGTTCTTAATTTCGGACCGATTCCGAATTCGCTACAGTAAACATGGCCGGATCATTCTCTTGTCACATTTACCCCAAGGTCGTTGAACTTTTCCAAAATTTTATTCAACGCTCCCGAACGCCGCCCAGACTACTCGCGGTTATATCATTTTTTCACCGTAACAAAAAACAATTACCGGCCACACTTTACGCTTACATTTCTATTAATAGCATATAAAATACGATCATGTTTTGACTAATAATATTATAAACAATCTAGTTCGAAACACAATTCAGATAGCGCCACTTCCTTGAACCCTGTTTTCCCCGCCAACTAAGTTCGGTTTGAGTGGGGGAAAGAAGGGTGGCTGAAAGAGAGTGGCATGGCAGGCACTCCAAAGCCCACTCCCTTCACTATAAATCATGGATGCTGTATAGACCCAGATGCTGCCATCTGCCTGTCAGTAGTCAGACTCAAAATTCTCTTCGGACATGACAATCGACTGACATTATTGTGATAACCGCTGAATTGTGACATATCTATCAAATAGAAACTAAAACCTGACAGACAAATTTAATCATAGTTCCAAGCCCTATGAATTCAATAAAAAGAGATCTATTGTTGAGTAACTATAAGAAAATTAGAATGGAATAATCGTAAAAACAAGTATAGAATTACATAAAGCGACTGTGAAATGAATAAAAAAAATTTGAAGTTTGAATGCTGAGGGCAACCTGTAGGCATTTGAAGAATAAATGATCGGTAACAATGTTTTGTATATTAGAGCCGATATTTAGAAAGATTTACATATTATCGTCAAAGGTGAAACTGAAGTATCTGTGTTTCGGTTTTATATTCATTGCAACGTTGGACTTCTTCGGGGTGTTCACTCATGTATTCGAAGCAACCTATGATGAAACTTTCCTCTACCCTTATGAGGGGGACATTCACGAATTCGTTTCACAGCTTCGTCACAACGAGAAACCTGACATGGATCCAATAAATCAGTACAATTATTCTTTTTTGTACGACATAAAAGAAAAGTGTTTCGATAGCGAGTATAGCAAGCTACGTATTGTGTTTCTGGTAAAATCAGCAGTAGAAAATTTCGAGAGGAGAATTGGTATTAGGAATTCGTGGGGATTTGAAAAACGGTTCTATGATGTGCCTACCAGAACAGTATTCCTTCTTGGACAGCATCCTGAGAGTCCAGAAATCCAGCTTAGAATAAAAGAAGAGGCTGCAAAATACAAGGATATTGTACAGATTGATTTCATAGATGCGTATTTTAACAATACGATTAAAACTATGATGGGATTTAAATGGGTCGTTAAACATTGCTTGAATTCAAAGTTCTATATGTTTGTCGACGATGATATGTATATTTCTGTCAAAAACGCTCTCAGATTTGTCAGGCATCCGACTCGCTATCCCGATTATCTGAAGGATCCAAAGGATTTCAAGGATCTGAACCGAATGGGATTAGGCCAAATCCACCAGAGACGTGGCCGTAGGGCGACCGCAAGGGAAAAAATAATGACTAGAAGAAAGCCTGGGTGGAAGACTCACAATAAAACGAAATATCCAGATGTAAGTACGGATGTTTTCAAGGAACTGGAATCAAAGACAGCTATTTCATTGCCAAACACCAGAACAAAGAGACAAATTTTTGATTTTGAACTACCAGAGGATGTGCGATTGTTTGCCGGCTTTGTTTTTACCTCTTCACCACATAGGCACAAGAGTTCAAAGTGGTACGTTTCTCTCGATGAGTATCCCTATCATCTGTGGCCACCATACGTTACTGCAGGAGCATATATTTTGTCCAAGGAAGCCTTGTTGGACATGTACTACACCAGTTTCTATACTAAACACTTTAGATTCGACGATATTTATTTAGGTTTGGTAGCTAAGAAGGCAGATATCGAGCCATTCCATTGCGATGACTTCTATTTTTACAAAAAAGATTATACAAAGTTCAACTACAAGTATGTGATAGCCTCCCATGGATACGGAGATCCAAATGAACTTATCAGAGTTTGGAATGAGCAGAAGGCCTTGGGCTATGCCTAGAAATTCACTAAACTTTGAACAATTATTTTTCTTCAGTTATAATCAAGGAGTTTCTAATAACTGAGATCTGACTATCAACCTGTGCCTATCGTTTCAAATGTCTTAGAACTAGAATGGATAAATAAGAGTCCTCTAGTATTAAAACACTCGATCAGTTTTCATTAGACTGTCATTTTTAATAATATCATTGTCATGATTATTTCTATTGTTAATGTCACTTAGAATAATTCGTAATATTTAAAGTCTTGTAATTAAATTAAATTTAGTACAAAAAAAAAACCTCAGAAATATACCAACTAGATTCCTAAGAATTAATTTTATAAATCTCCTCGTTGTTAAACCATATGATACCCAATTTTAATATCTCAGGCTTATTGTTGTTGACATTGTTATTATTCGTAAGGAGTTAACCGCTCTATTTCAAGACTAATAATTAGTTAAAAGTTGAGTGTCATTAATGTATCAAAAATTATATTTATTGAAGTTGTACAATTTCTCTTGCACTCCCAGATAAACGGTTGAGCAAACAGACGTACAAAATGCATACACCCTTTAATAACTAGTAGACTTGTAATATAAATCGTATGTAAAACGTCGCCAACGAATAACCATATAGAGATCGAACTCAGCTGTAGATACGATAATTTACGAGCATTTAAAATACATATTTACAATTTTGTACTTGGTGTATAATTATATGTGCATGTAGGTATATACATATATATAATATATATAATATATCTTTTGCAGCCATCTCATGGATAGGTTTTTTAAGCGTACCAATAGATAGAGACGCTGATGTATTTCAGAAAATAATAAATATTGGAAAAATTGATCTGTATATTTTTGTTTCCCATGGTTATTTGTCAGTATTAGTTTTGAGCACACTTTGATCTAGACACGTTGCCTCTCTTTTAACCATATTGAGTAACAGTTGGGAGCTCTCTAAGATCTGTAACAAGGTATTAGAAATGATCAAAGTTAACAATAAATTGAGCCTGGAATCCCTATAGTAAAAAGTTTAGTTCACCTTGACATAAGCAGATTCTGTATCTGCAATTGTTCTATCATAGTCATTTCTAGTTGCTATTCTTTTGGCCAAGCTATCGTTGAGCTGCGTCAATTTGTAAGACAACTTTTCTATTTCTCTTTGAAGGTTGTGCTTCTCTTCCTCTTGGGAATCGATCTGAACCTGTAATTCGGATCGGCGCACCTTCATCTCTTCCAGACCTGTTTGATAAAAATACGACGATAATTTTACTTAATGATGAAAGCCATCGTTAATTCGCATATGTAAGAAATGCGTCAAGAAAATAATTTCCATAAATGAATTGATTCATCAATGACTAAAATAGGGCTATGTTTGATAAAACTTTATTTTAACTTACATTTAACAAGTTCCTGATTATATGTTTGCAAGGCAGCACCGTGTTGAGACATAATAAATTTCACAATATTCACATTAAACGAGGACAATCACGATTCGTACATATTCGACATTGATACTAGGTATCACAATTTTGGTAAACCGAATATTTGTTTGACAACAATTTTGTAACTCGAAGTCGATTCTCGATTACGAAATCAAGGTGGAATTCATCTTTGCGACTGCAACTCCCTCAAGCTGCAGTTGCATCAAGTGCTATTTCATTCAATCAAAAGAGTGGTCAAGAGATTTGATTACAGAACTTTTCAAATCCTCTCGAGCCCGTTGTTAAAAATAAGGCAGGTGCATTCACTTTACTTTTCCACGAACTGAAACCACACTGAAACTATTCTGCAGCAAAGAGCAGCGAACGAACAAATTAAAAGTTTGCAAAATGAACCGTAATTTTGAATGAATTTTAGTATACCGGCCTTGTTGAGTTCGTTCTCGTAGGGGTGCAATCGGCTTGTGGCTACCGCTGCATCGTTTGTTGTGGATTGTTGTCTGATACCGATCACCGACTTGCAACAATGAACAAGCTCACCCCTGTCATTGTGCGCGTTCGGCAACCGCTGGGTATCCGAGCAAAGAGCACATCAATAGGGCAAACACCTGCAGAATATTGCTTGGATTTGGTTAGGTATCCAGTAGTACTGATAGAACAAAAATAGCAGCTCCAAAAACCCATTTGTCATAACAAGAGGTCCTTTTGCATTTCAGGAAACATGACTACGAGAATTATCTGTGCAGCCTGCTTCTACCTAAAACAATACGGTCAGCAGCTTTTGCTGTCCGAGCCTTTAATATTGAAGTTGCCCGGGTCGAAGAGCAGGCACGAGATGTTGCTATTGGACAGATGAGGTTCAAATTTTGGGAGGATACACTGGACAAAATCTATAAAGGATCTCCACCCAGAAATCCTGTAGCTCTGGAACTACATAGGGTAATTTGTAATGGCAGGAGAACTTGCCTATCTTCCTTGGTATTGCTGCTTTTTCTGCAGAAATCACAAACATGAACTAACACACATTTTATAGGCTATTGACCGACACAAACTGTCAAAGCATTATCTGAAACGATTAATCGCTGCTCGTCTTGAGAAACTCACAGCATCAGTATATCCCAATTTGGAATCTGTGGAAACTTATGCTGAGAATACATCTTCGCCAGTCTACTACCTGATGCTAGAAGCAACGGGTATCAAAGATGTTCGGGTTGATCATGCTGCTAGTCATTTGGGCAAAGCCCATGGAATCACGAATCTGGTTCGATCAATCCTTTACAATGCAAACAGACGGACGATCATTGTTCCTCAGGATCTTTTAATTAAACACAACATTTCGTCAGAGGCAGTTCTTCGAGGTCAGTTAAGAAAAGAACTCGGAAATGCAGTATTTGACATTTCATCAAGAGCCAAACAGCACCTCGATAAGGTACTGCATTGATATGAATCTGACCTGTAGATATTATTCGTTTGAATCTGGTCAATAGTTCTGTAATTTGCAGGCACGTTCACTGCGTAAGGATGTACCAAAGAATGCAGCTCCAATTTTTTTACCCGCAATTGCCATTGACAATTATCTGGAAAGGCTAAGGCAAGTGGATTTTGATATCTTCCACCCTAGTGTTCAGAGAAGGAGTGGATTGCTGTCACTGAAACTATATTGGAATAATATGCTCTCCCGTCCATTTTGACAACCATCTGTGGTCATAAATTTAAGCTCAGCAACTTGGAATCTGACGTTCTGATTGCTGGGCATATTAGAATTAGTGTAGAATAAATACGAGTCAATTCTCTATGTACAGTGTATATATTTATGATTTTAATGTCGGTAGATAGAAATATATGTGGTTAAAATGAATTGTTGTTCTCCATCGTTGGTTAGAAACTTGTGCAGTTTGAAAATGACGCTATAGCGCGGGATAATAGGTCAGCCAACGACGTAGCGTGAATAAGATTCACGTGATACACCCATAATCTATGGGTTGAAAAGCTCTGCTACGCATTTCAATGCCGCCAATGCGCATCGCGCGTTCGGTACAGTTGACACATCATGACATCCGTTGGTGTTCTAGGAGGTTATGTCGATTATAGGAAACTACTGTACATAAGAAATAATCACAGCAATTAAGAGTAAAGGAAACCATTTTATCATCGTTTTGAGAACCAAACCAAGAGCATCGCCTTCCTAGTTTTCAGGTTAGCAGTTTCCTTAAGAAAGAGGGGGAATTAATCGGGCACCCCATGAACCTGCAGGGGCAGCACCAGTGCAAGGCTTTTTATATTTGTCGCCATTATGGAGGTCCCGCTTTATGATTCAGCCGTTTGTCGATTATGTGCGGAAGACAACGGCAACGGGGAATTCTTGTACACAGCCGACGGAGAAGATGCAGATTTAAGCTCCATGGTGAATCGCTACTTGCCACTGAAGGTATGAAAATTCACGTGGTATCCTTTAATTTCAGACAGCAACTTGACTTCCTATTTCATCAATATGGAGGCTCCACTGATTTTCGTTGCACGACCTCGGGCTCACCTACTACCCGAATCAAGATACAGCGTATATTTTTACCCAGCCTTAATCCCGGGCTATTTCACGCCCT
Organism: Athalia cordata; assembly: GCA_963932425.1. Taxonomy (NCBI): domain Eukaryota; kingdom Metazoa; phylum Arthropoda; class Insecta; order Hymenoptera; family Athaliidae; genus Athalia; species Athalia cordata. Next base: position 26,169,940 of record OZ010626.1, on the reverse strand, counting down.
CAAAAAATTATCAAATAACCAAATTGCCCCAATAATATTTATCAAAGCATATTCTATTCGTGTCTTATTATTCGATCCTCACATCTGTAGGTCTGGCACTTTAGCTTTTTGCTCTAACTGAACACTCTACTACAAGCGGAATCCGTAATTTATTTGATTTTAAATTGTACCCTCTAACCCGATCTTTTTATACTTTGTAGATTCGAGATGACGGCAAGCTACCTCGTACAATTTGCCCAGGATGCAATATACAGTTGGAGGCAACTGTACAATTCTTTGAATTGCTTGTTGACGGGCAGAAAAAGATTCGTGAAATGTGGAAATCGCAAGTCGATCAACAGCGAAAAGCTGAAAGAGAAAGACTTCGAGCGGAAAGAGAGCACACCGAGCTAGAACTCGTTACACCTGAGCTGGATAATTTTGGTTTACAGACAGAGGATGACCAAGTTGAAAGGCAAATTGTCATCAAAAGTGAGCCTAGTTGTAGACATCCAAGAAATACAGACTGTTATCCACTTGGAAGCCTTCCACAGTCTTCATATATTGAATGAGTTTTTCATAGATGATGTATTTTGTTTTAGTCATGCCAGATGGAACTTTATACACAGCTGAGCATGAGATGAGTTTGCAAATGGAGGGATTAGAAAAGCCAAGGAGAAAAAGAGGACGCCCTCCCAAGGTTCAGGCCGAGGTTGATCTTAAGGTAGTTGGTCTTGTGGTTTCCTTGATTGACATCCTATCAATATCTTGGATTTCAATGTTATAGGATCTGACAAAAGAGATAAAACAGGAAGCTGGTAGCCAAGGGGAGGACGAAAAGCAAGAAGAGGAGCTGGAGGAGGTAGATGGGGATGGCCGACGCCGCCGAAAACGAAAGGTTCCCAAGAGGTACTCATCACTTTCAAGTTTCAACAGATATCGTATATCACATAAAATCATTGGAGTTGAAGCCATGTTAACTGGCCAATTTTTGTCAACAACTTTCATCTAGATTCATGGAGGCTGTGCAGGGCAAAGAGCTCGAGAGGATATTCAAGGAGGAAGGGGTGATAGATGAGGAAGAGGATGACAACGAACCAGATAATGACTACGATGATCCGGAGGAGCGACTTAATCTGCCAACTCCCGATGGGCAAGAAGGTTTGTGCCTCCGACAATCTTAATTTTCGAATACATTCGATTGTCAGATATCTATATTTCATTTTTAATGCAACACAATCAGAAATCATTGGCCATTTGGAAACCCAGGAGGGGAAAGACTTGGGTGAGCTTGTCATTGTGAATCGTGGCAGAGGGAGAGGTAGACCGCGTCTTCGGAAGCGAAAAACCAAGTTCACCTGTCATTTATGTGGTAGAGGATTTTTGCAACGCAGCAGATATATAATGCATAAGTAAGTCTGAAATATTTAAACTTTTGGCAACGAATCTTATATGGAAAATTTTCACACATTTTCGTATCAGGAGCTTCCACAAAGGTGTCAAGTATGAATGTCTTGAGTGTAAGAAGCAGTTTACAAATAGAGACAACTTTGGGCTTCATCAAAAAACCTCGGGGCACACCGGGGAAGGAATAATAGAAAATCAAGTAGATAATGAGGTTCGCAGTCAAGAGTCTCCCATTGCTGAGGTGAGCTCTTTCATTCCTAGTTGTTGCACTGCATGATTTCATTAATTTTTTTTAAATTTTAAACATGCCTTTTTGTCAAACACAGGAGGGTGCGAATATTGTAACTGGTGTGTCACGAGATGAGCAAGATATCGTGGCGGAAATGCTGCCGACGGATGAAGGTGCTCCTCTGGAGAATGATGGGCAAGTAACAGATTGCGAACAATGCCAAAAGCAGTTCCCGTCAAGACAGAGTTATGAAGTGCATGCCAAGATGGTTCATCAAGGAGAGAAACCATACACATGTAATCTTTGCAACAAAACCTTCGCCTATCACACAAGCCTGAAGGGACACATGCTCGCACACGAAGTACAAATCATGAGTTAATCAAGCATCAATGAGATGAATAAACTCTCGAGTATCTCCTGCTCTATTTTTGCTATTCATTGTTTATTGTTTACTAGGCCAACAAGTCTGACAAAGGATTCCCCTGTGATATTTGTGGTAAGGTCCTGAATCATCCCAGCTCTGTTGTCTATCACAAAGAGGCTGAGCATAATAACGGACGTCGTTTCGTTTGTAATAAATGTGGAAAAAGTTTCAAACACAAACAGCTGCTGCAACGTCATCAACTCGTGCACTCGGACGATCGTCCATATGTATGCAAATCCTGTGGTGCGACGTTCAAGACCAAGGCCAATCTCATCAATCATCAGTCCATCCACACCGGGGAAAAGAAATACTTTTGTGAAATATGCGGGCAGCAATTTGCACATAAAACTAGTCTCACGCTTCACTATCGGTAACGGTTTAACGCTCTACTTGGTATTAACGAACAAGAATAAACTAGAAACGATAGCCAAATATCTCTGCTGCAGATGGCACACTGGCCACAAGCCCTACACCTGTGAGGTCTGCAGCAAAAGCTTCTCACAGAATGGAAACCTTCAGGAACACATGCGAATTCACACTGGAGAGAAGCCCTACTGCTGCGATTACTGCGGAAGGAAATTCACGACCTCCTCACAGTTCAAGCTCCATGTTAAGCGGCACACGGGCGAGCGACCATGGAAATGTGAATTCTGCGCCAAATGTTTTCTGCATAAAGATACATGGAAATGTCATGTCAGACGGCACAAAGGTGAACGTCCATTCCAATGTGCTCATTGTAATCGTGGCTTCACCGAGCAGTGGGCTCTCAAAAAACACCTCCGATTGCACACAGGTAATATACGTTGATCGGTGCCATCTCGGTTTCTACCATTGGTGCGGAACGAAGTTGAGCCCTTTATTTTTGTTGATTATTTTGCAGGGGAGAAGCCGTACTCTTGTAATATCTGTGGAAAAGCATTCGCCGATTGTTCGAACCTCACGAAACATAAAAAGGTACGTTGCTCGTAGTCACTTGGTAGTGTAAATTGACGATCGGCGTTTCATTATTCATAATATCACAGGTGCATAGAGAAAATAAGGTGGTAGGGGTTGGCGAGCTATCGGAGAATTCTGCGATAGGTGAGGTGTGGCAAATATTGCCGGGATCGCATGAAGGAGACGAAAATTCGCTCGGAGATCAGGTGACCCAAGTACTTCCCGCGGATGAAGCATCCAGCGATGGAATTCAACAAATAATATACGTCTCCTATCAAGATCCAGACGATCCAAACCAGTCGAGAACCCTCCATTTCGGTAGGTACCTTGTCTCTTAATTTTGCAATGCAAGGAAAAATAACACGATGTTCTCTTTCTCTCTAGTCGATGCCGGAATGATGGAAAACAAAGAGGTTGCTGCTGCGCCGGGAAGTCAATCGTTGCCATCACTGGAAGCTGAAGAAGGAGACGAGGTGACGGAACATGTGACGCAGGATGAAGAAAATCCCGAACCAGATGAGAGAATTAACATGGAACTGGCGGAGTCTGACCTACAACTTCAGGTAAGTGTCGTTTGCTCATTTGTTCCTAAGTTACCTGGCATCATTCGTAAATGAAATTGAAACAGATATGGCTCCCTGCATTTCTTTTAGATCACTGACGAAGAGGGAAATCCTATTCCGCTATCGATTCAGGATGCACGGCAGCTGCTCTCCGAAGGTCAGTTCGTAAGTCAACTTGAAGATGGACAGACCATCAGAGTTCATTCTGGAGTTCTAACTCAAGAATTGGCGCAGCAGCTCGAAGTTGAGGAGCAGGGTTCCATGGGGATGGAGGAGACCGACGGAGCTGCGGTAGATGGGACGGGAAATACTGTGACATTGACTTCGAGTCACACCCATGCCGACGCAGAAGACATCGTCAAGGCCTTGGAGGTATGTTTGAAAATAGCAAATAATATCCAACGATAGTTGAGGAGCTGGAAATCATGTTAAACATCTGTCATTCCAAATTCACCACAGGACGAGGACACCGATGCAACAGCAGTTGCTACTGTGAACCACCAGCTCGAGACGGAAGAACAGACGGAGATGATGGATGGAGAACAGACAATAGAGTTTACGACCCAGGACGGGCAAAAAGTACGCTTAGTCACCTCCTACCACGTTGATCCAATGCAACTCGCCTCTGAGTACCTTACTATTGTTTAAACTTTGAGAAAACAGATAATACAACGATTCCCCAGAAACTTGGATATTCTTTCACATTTGCAGGATGCCATGTGAACAAACCTACAACTATATCCCCGTCCAAGCAATTTCAATTAAAGATTTGCGGATAGCGAAACAAGCAAAAGAGATATAGAAACAGCATACATATTTTTAAAGCCATTTATTTGCAGATGCAAAATGATATCATTAATCAGTATTATTTCGACACGTTTTCCTGCACATTCAAGTAAACCTAAACATAAATCTAGCATAGAGAAATTCGACAGATTCGTTGACGCATAAATGTAATCCACTGAACGATATCTGATCGTTTCGGATTCATGGCTTGAATAGACCTCTGCTACCAGCGAGGACTTATATTCCGGGATTCATAATTCCATACAGATATCACACCAAACACGTGCGGTATTCATTCTCGAACGATGCGCGATCAATTCCAATCATTCGGTACGCTGTGTTTTATTCTTCCTCATGTTTCCTGGAGCGCGAGGGCAATTGAAAATTAAATTGCAAACTATGGATTACAGCGTAGCTTGCGCTCGTTAATTTGCTTCTTTAGCCGGAGGTAGTCAACATGAAGTTCTGCGTGTAATCGTACTCAATCGTTGGAATGACCGATTGAACGAATTTCAAGAATATAATTAGGTACATGTGAACCCCTAATTCTCTACCACCCTCCATTACCGTCTCTATTATCTTTTTCATTACTTCGGCGTGCCTGCAGAAACAAAAATTCTTCTAACATCTGGAGATTGTCTTTAATAATAAATAAAATACTTCATACCTGCACGGATGCACTGAAGCCATTGGAGGGCCAGGAAGATGTGAGTGGGTTTCCATTGTTACGGTCTTCTTAGCGTGATCCTGGCTCACGTCTTCATACATCTCTTCAACCGTCAATGGCTTGCGATTCTAAAAGGATTTCATTGTCAAGAATATATTGAAAGAAAAAGATGTAGTATTCATTTTATATCAAGATCTTATGGAACGTCTTAGAAGTTTAGCATACCTCGTCGTATCCACAGAGCCAGAGCCGAGGGGTTTGATAATATTTGTCATAGGTGATGTGAAGGTCATAGGTCCGTGTTCGGATAATATCACCATCTGTGCCAGAATCTCGTTCCTCTTTAACGGGCTTGCGTGCCGATTCGGCGGCAAACTACGTAACAAACAAAGAAAGTAAAGGTAAAACAGAATCTTATGAGATTTGTAGATAGACACGAGTACGGAAATGGGAACAGTAGCAAAATCAATAAATCCACCTTATCATCCTCATCTAACATGCCACTGACTTCAAAAGCCTCCATGTCAGCTGGCTCATCATCATCTTCATCATCCTCTTCTGAGTCACTCGTTCCACCGGGAGGAAGAGGCTGGCTCTCCTCTAGTGTCATTTCAGTTACCTTTTCATCAATTCCTCCAATACTTGTGTCGTAGTGATGGGTATCAACCCAGCCTCCTTCTGAGTCATCTATCTCAATGACCCGTTCATGGTCCTCGCAGTATTCTATCTGCAATGGTTAACATGTGAAAGAACTTGCGGAGAATGGAACTACAAATGGTAGCATAGCTCTTCCATCCAAAACAAGTTATGTCTGACCTGTTTGCATCGTCTGGAACAAGGTACATTGCGAGTTAGCAAGAACTGTTTGTTTTTTGGTAAGTACGATTTGACTCTGTCCTGGTCTCCGGTTGCCCATTGCCATGTCGGGCAGTGATGCACCAAGTGATCACCTGCAGCCACAAACTCTTCTGGCGTCAGTACTCCAGTTTCTCTAAATTTGCTTTCCTAGATAGGATAGATTGCTGATTAATACAAGACGCTGCAACGTTGATGTATCAAATAACACACCTTCAACACTGGGGTAAGATACTCGGCCACCCCAAGCGCCGTTCCTTTGACAGAATTGATAACACTCTGCATTTTTATATGGCTGAGAGGCAGGCACTCGCCGCTGCGTCAGGTTATGCCTCTTAGTCTCACGCCGTGTAATTTTAACCCACAATCGCGGTTGAAATGAAGCTAGACTATCGGGGTGGTGAATAACTTATTCATCACGACGACGCGGTTCTACTTGTATTTTAACGGGGCGAAATCGATTTTTGGTATATCAAGTGAAGATCGTCTTCGTGATCACAAACGGTACCGAGAAGTCATCAAACATGTGATGGTGATTGGTGACAGTGCGGTGTGAAGTTGAAGACCAATCCACAGGGCCTTCCGCTGGTTCATCACCCACCGGCAGGCACAGATATCTTCTATACATACATGGGTGTGTATCATATGATGGATAAAGAAGCAATAGTCAGTCGCCGTAGTCGTGATAATCGCGAAAATTACTACCTACCCTAAAAACGTCTACTTTGTTCCCGATGTATGCCTTTGTTCGATTTTGAATTTGGGAATCTGGCGGGAACTCAAAAACAAGTCATAACTTGATTATTTCTTGAGGTAATCACTTTAGTTTACAAATTCGCATACGCATAACCATAATCATAGTAGGTGACTTCAATAATTCTTTGAAATAATAAGTTGAATTCAAATGCAGTCACAGTATACTATGTGTCCTAGCTTTTACACCGCAGTATGTCTGGTTGCCTGCCGCTAGGCGCTAGACATAACCGGTCACAAGGAGCTGACGGATCCGGCAAAGCAGAGCGTGCCCCTTTGTTGGCTCGCCGTAACCGGTATGCCGAGCGCCCAGCGGCAGGCAACTAGACATACTGCGGTGTAAACGCTGGGACATATGGGCAGAAGTAGAACTATACTGTGATTTAGCCTACCAAAGATCTTCAGTTAGAAAATGTTTGAATTAATGAATATCTCACACCTGAGGTCTTCTGGTGAGCGGCTTCTTCGTCGGTGAAGTCCTCCGATAAGAGAAATTTTTGTTTCTTTATCATATTCTCATACTAATTTTTTCTGCTGTGGGTTTCAGGTCACCGAAATGGGCGAGGTATTTTTTCAGGAAAACCTCGAATCAAATCAACTCGTGATTTATCTGTCGTATTCCAATGCAAATCTGAATCGCTGTATATATTTCAAGTCAAAATGGGATGATAGAGTTTTGAAATGATTAAATTAGGTTACCACTGCGTTCTTGCACTGATTTGCAGCTGACAAACTGAACTACCTATGATTTAAGCGTTCTTCAGAAACGTCCATATGAGTTTCAAGTTGCACATTACAGTAATAAAGTTAATAGATAGAAACGGATCATTCCCCACCATGAAAAATCCTTAAAACTCTTCAATCATATGTGATAATAAAAATTTTCTTTATTTACAAATGCGACATAAGTGTATAGGAATTAAGGTCTAGTGATTTTTTGGAACGGAGCGTTAAGTTACGAATGACCATCATTTTTCTTATCAAAGATTTCTCGAGAGTTAAATAAATGATCGCACACATCAAATAACCAATTATCAAATCATGAGAGAGAAAGAGAAAAATATTAATAACCAACGAAGATCGTTAGCATATCGAGCTAGAAAATTCAATCAACTTTCCGTGAGTAAAAATTAAGACATAACTATTTCCAAAAAATAGAAAAAATCGGTTCAACCTCTCTATGCTTCAATTTGTGATAATGATTTACACGGACATTCCTTTCCAAAAAACTCTTGCATACAATATGACAATAATAATGATAATAATACTAATAATAATAAATCATCGACGTAACAGTTATCCTCCTTATAAACTATTATTCATAAATTACTACGTCTGTAGGTATATGATATACTAATACTAATTGTTAATGTAATTTATATTTTTATAATACTGGCTATAGATATTTTATATATATATATTATGTATAGTACGAGAGGTTTACGCGGGATTATTACATATAAGTATAGTAAATACAGAAATATTAATTTGTCTAATTTTTTTTTTTTTTCTGTTCGCTAATTTTTTCGTTTCGAAAATGAATATCATATCTTCTGTAATTTTCATCAGGATCACATCACAGCATTGAAATATCAACATCGAAGCCACTGCGCTATATAACAATACGCCATTCTGCCCATTCTTTTTTTATTCCTTTCTCTCTCCGTCTAATAAATATATCATATCTCCTAGGCTATAACATAATTAACGTAACGCGACAGTTGTTCATCAAAAAAATTATCCACAATTTTTTATTCAATAATTACTTCGTCAATATATTATTATTAATATTATTAATATTACTATTATTATTATTGTTATCATTATTATTATTAATGTACACTATTTCATTTATTTATAATCTTTATTTACGAATAATATATATTTATATATACGAAATACGAATACCAAAAATCTCAGCGAAATTCTTTATCATTTATATTATACATTATAAATGGCGTAGTTCAGCATTTATAATGACTATAGGTATATATTATATTATATGTATGTATAGCGTTAAAATCACTTTCAATTAGTTTAGATAAAAATTATAATTATTATTAATCCAATAATAATAATAATAATATACTCGGCATACAAGTCCCATCTGATTATACATAAATTGTTGATACATGCAGGTATACGAATGCGATATCGTACATGTAGGAATTTAAAATTATTTAATACACACTATTAATAATAGAGCTGTCAGGGTGTGAGATAAATTATTTCAAATAGTAATACCTATACGTACGTTAATAATTGCCCCCCTTCTTTTCATAGTTTTTTTTTTTTTTTTTTTCATCAATTTTTAATAATTATATACATGTCATAATTATATATAATAGGTATATATGCATATTATATATTGGTGGGCTAACAATTTGAGCGGAAGTAGCCAAATGTTTTGTTCATTTATTCATTTAATTGTTGATTTACTTTTACTCACTCCTTGTCGTTTTTTGTTTTGTTCTCTTTTATTCATTTTTTCATTTCATCCCTCCAAGAACAATTTCAAAATATAGGTATGTATGTACGTGTGTGATTTTTGTTAATCGTCTTACGGGACGCTGTTATGACTTTTTTTTTTTTTTCTTTTTAGTTTTTATGTCGTACTTCGTTTTATCTCTCCTACATTTTATCGATAATCTTTCAATTCCTTCGACTAGAAAAAAAAATAATAAAAAATAATGATAATAATGATAATAATAGTTATAATAACAAGTATAATATATTAATAATGCGTCGTGTATGTGCATACTGCATATACTACATATATATTTAATCGCTTATTCAACATAAAATAATATAATATATATAAATATATTATGATCTCAAACAACAATAACAATTGAAATTATATATTGTATCGGATTCACCTCATGTCTTCTATTTTTTCATTTTTTTATATCATCGATCATTTCCTCGCTTTGATTTCTTTCCATATAAATGCATTATACAAATATATATATCTCATATACTTATATATGTATATATATGTTGAACATCAAACCTCGCCTTCGTGTACATAATTATATTATGTTGATCCAATGAACCAGCCGAACAGAATACGTAACGTCGATATAATTATATAATATACATTATATATATATAATTGAATGACTCGTTTTGTTCCTCCTTTTTTTAATTTTTTCAATTATCTTATTCGTTTTAGTTTTTACTTTTTTCTCTCGCTCTTTTTCCCTACTTCCTTCGTTCATTTATATTCTTGTATCGCAATTTCGATTTGTCGATTTTAATTTATTTCATTTTTTTAATTTTTTTTTTGCTTTTAACTTATTATATTACGATACCGCTATTCGTCTTCTTTTTTTTAATATACATATTATTTATTCGCATAATTTTCTTATTACATTTGGTCACATCTCTTTCTCTCTCTCTCTCTCTCCACCCCTCTCTATCACTCCCATTTATTTTTCATTCTCATCTCTTCGGCTTAGTAATTATTTAAATTATTATTATTATTATTAATTTTTTTTTTCAATGTACTTTCAACAGTGCGCATGATTAGTTCGACGACATTCCTATGATTCATGTACAATAGCCATTACCCTTAACCCCAACGTTTTACTTATTTTTTTTTCTATCAAAAATTTTGAAAGTTTAACACTCGCGAATTTTTCTAATATAAGATAATAATTTTTTTTACAGAGACATAATTAATGTTATCATGTGTACGAATGTTCATAATTTCATATAACTCGTCGTATACATATACGTATATTACTGTAATTTAGATAATGAAAAACTAACGAAGAAAAGTTAATAACAAATAAAATATTGTAATTTTAATAAAATTGAACGAAAAAAAAAAAATAATCATAGAGCGAAAAATCAAGTTATTATCAACGCAAATGATTTTCTTTAACGTAAAACGTGTTTTATACAATAAGTTACGATCATTTCGGTATTTTTTTTTTTTAATGTGTCTCTCTCTCATTTCCTATCAAAATCGCAACGTCTCGCGGTTCAATTACACTATCTATTTTTTCTTTTTTCATTTATATAATTCATTTATTCATTTGATCATTTATTTATTCATCTATTTTTTGAACACAAGGAATATCCTCTACTGAACGTAATAATGTATAACGACCTAATGATTTTTGAATTTTTACACAGGTTTCATTTACTCATTTTTTTCTTTAAACAAATATTTCTTCAATTTTTCCGTTTTATTTTTCTTTCCTCATGATATATTTCTCATATACAATTATTATACATATTATAATACGTATCAATAATTATACTTACAGTTTTTTTTTTTTTTTTTTCTTCTCCCCCCATTATTATATAATTTCAAATATATCATATTTTGTCTCAAGTATTTCTATTTCTCTGTTTTGTTTATCACTTTTTTTTTTCTCACTTACTCATAATTTGAAATTTAAAAAAAATACATACATTCGCTAGCATTTTGTTTTTTTCTTTCCATCGGAACGAAATATTCGCAAAACCTTGGATGAATTTTTTATGGATAGATTTTATAGGTCCGTGGTGTGGTGACTAACGTTCTTTCATATTGTAAACTTGTTCAATATATGTAACTGAGTATTTTAATGAGTTTTTTTCCCCCTTTTTTAATACGATTTTCGTTTACAATTAACTAATCCAAGAGGTAGTGTGAAAATAATGTTAGCGATAGACGTATAATGTATAAGTTAATTCATAAATAAAATGATAATCCGAATATAAAATTAAAATATATATTCATATATTCTAATTCGATTATTTATTTATTCATTCATTCATTCATAATTCTTCGCTTTATTTTATTACATTTTTTTTTTTAATTGTTTTATTATTATTATTTTGTCCCGGAAAATCGTTACTCTATCTATTATTGATTAATTTCAACTTCTAACATTCGTAAGTTTTTTTTTTTTTAATTAATTTTTTTTTTTTTTTCTCACCTATGCATAATTATATGTGTAACGTACTCGCGTTATATTTCAATGTTATAAATCAGTATTTTTATTTTCACTAATAATTTTCTTCAACTACCGGGTTTTTCTTTTTTCTTTTGCTTCTTCTTTAATTGTATTATTTTTTTTTCTAATTCAATTCTTTCATTTTGTTTCTTTCGGCCTTTTACGATCATATATAACTGTTAATTAATTTAACATATTGAATTATAACGTGTATAATAACAATGACCCGAAAATAATAGATAATGATAATAATCGTAATGATCATTATTACTATTTTTTACCATTATTAATATTATCATTATTATTATTATTATTATTATTATTGTTAAATCTTGTTCACCGGGAGCTGCGACCGTTAAAAAGTTATCAGGATTTATAAAGATTTCGGTTTATCGTTTACTAATAATATTAATTTATAAATTCATTTATTTATCTAATTTATTTGCTATTATATAATAATTAATAACCGAGTATTATCGCGGAAAACATGTATTCTAATATATATGTATACATATGTATGTAATAATTATTAGTATATTATTCTTTCTTTTTATTCTTTCTCTTACTCTTTTCTTTTTCTTCTTTTTCTTACAATATTTACAATTTATATATTTATATAATATATATTATATATGTGTATGTATAGTCATCAACCCCATAACTTCTATACGCATAGTATGTAAATGATTTTTGCTGTGTGAATTTTTTTTCCCGTTTCATCGTTCACGACATAATATTTTTTATTATGTGTAATATATGTATATTGTATTTTTATTAATTATTATTAGACATACTTGATTTTTTTTCAATCAATTAATTCTCGTTTGTTCAATTTGCGAAAAATATTAATACAAGTGTAACAATAATTATCATAATAAAACATGATTCAGTTGTTTCAATTAATCGTTCTATTTTTTTTTTCCTTATTTTTTTTTTTATTTTCTCCGGTTTTGGTAAATATTACGAAGCTCATTATACAGTGTGTTGTTAATCTTCGGGAATTTAGTTATTTTATTACGTGGGAATCAAATTAATAATAATAATAATAATAATATACCTATTCGAGAGTTTCATTTTATTCATAATCATATTGATTGTTCATTGAAATATAAGGAGGGGAGTAGGGGGGGTCCATTTATGTTTGTTTCGATGGTGATTTATATATATGAATTTGTGTATGCATATATATATACTTAGTATGTATATGGTATTTTCTTTTTTTGTTTTTTATTATTCATTATTAATATATCGGGTTTGTATAATTAGATATTTTCTCTCTCATGATTTTCTTACTTTATTTATTTTTGTATATATTCACGTCTCGCATGATTATAATTTGCCTAAAGGGAAAATAGGTATAGTATATGAATTTCTACAATTTTTCAAATACTTTTTCGTAATTCAACAATATCGTGCTGTATAGATTGGGTCTCTGTCTTCAATTATTATTGATTTTTTTTTTTTTTTTAATTTTAGGGGGCAGGGGTCGGGCCCTAGTACCAAATTTACACATTATACGTTATAATATCAATATTTGAAGAAAAAAAAAAAACTTCAAAATCAAAAATTATTCAACAGAAATAGGTATAAAATATAAATTTACATAGATGAGTAAACGAATCGCGTATCCTTGTCGTTTCGTTCTAAGGACATTGAAAAAAAAAGAAGGAAGAAAATTTAAAAATTATCTACATATATATATTTATATATTCAATTACAATGATAAGGACGATCGTGCTCTTTGGCGTCGCGAGGCACAGGGGCTGGGGGCGAGGGGAGGGATGGGGCCCCAGGGCTCTGTTTAATTTTTGGCATACCCGAATATTGTAGTATATAATACCGTATATTATGATAAACGAATTTTCAATAGTTTCGGTGTTTTTAACTATTCAAAATTATCGTTATACGCATATATATGTATAGTTATTTTTGTTTCTTCTAATTATTCGGGATTGTACCTTGTAAGAATCTCAGGCGTCAAATTTCAGGGAATCCCAATAGTTTTGTATATTTTATTCTTCTCCTGTCTACGATTCAATTCGATCTTCAATATTATATACTTATTTATCTGTATACAAATTTTTATTGCAACACAAAAACCACAAATGAAAACAAAAAAGAAAGAAAATCGTATCAATTTTCGTAAGTCAAGGATTCCCACGGTCCGTTTGATATCCGTTGACTCCTTCCGGCACTGACGATACATGCATATAAATTGTTATTCATAGCATTTTGTTTTTTCTTCTCATTTGATTTCCTATTTCTTTCGTTCCTTTTTTTACTTTTGTTTTTAGCCAAAAAATTAAATGGGACATTATATTCCGATCCAAGTATACCATAATACCATTTCAAATAACGATAGAAAATACAATAATTATCATCATATCGACGACGGTATATCTTAGATGAATAAAATATAAAAAGAATCCCCTTTCCTTTGTAAAACACATCGATGTTTTCATTTTAATTTATTTCTTTTTTGTTTGTTTGTTTTTTTTTTTTTCATTTTTTGTTTTCGTTTTCTTTATAATATCTTTTATTTTCGTTTCTTTTTGTTGTTGTTAATCTTTATGTTTTTTTTTGTTCTTGTTTTTAATTTCTGTTCTTCATGTTAATTACAAAGCGGTGGTGCGAAGATGGGTACAGCGTAGCAGAGGCGGGCCCCGGGGCACCAGCTCCTAGATAGCGTTTAGCGCTCGCGAGTCCTGCGGGTGGCGACGTCTTGATGCGGTATTACTGTTATTGTAGTCGATACTACCCGTTACGTAATGATCATCTTCAGGGTAATCCTGCTCGGATCTTTCTCTGTCCAAACGCTCCAATCTCGATCGACGATTTCCAGGACCCCCGTGACCACCACCGTACGATGAGGGACCTAAAAATTTAAAGAAAAAAAACAAAGAAGAACAAAAAGAAAGCTTAAAGAGAATATAATTAAATTTATGGAAATTGAATCGAAAATGAAGAAAAAAATAAAAAATTCAAAAGAAAAAACCAACAAAATTTAAAGACACCGAAATTATTTTTATCGATCTGTTATTACCGATCTGACTTTACCTAGATTCATTTGTTACAGATTCAATTCATTTAATTTTTTTTTCCTGTTTTCAACAAAATAGATTTGATAATTCGTTTGATTTTCTTTTTTTTTCTATTTCATCCGATAACACATGTGTCTTTAGATTTTGAATAAAAAGTATTTTTGAAATCATTCAACAGCGATCGAAAAAATACGTATATATATGAAATATAAGCATGGTTTTTCTTTCTTGTTTCGAATTTTAGAAATCATTTGTAATTTTGAAGGAAACAGCTGATTAATTTTTTACTTCTGTTTTCTCATTTATGTTTTCAATCGCTGCGACGATTAGAAATTCCGAAAAAATTGGAATATTTTGTATTATATATATATACATGTAGATTATATATATATGTATAATGATTTTTTTTTATGCTTAAAAAATGATGCATTAATATAATTTCATAGGCAGACGTTGTAGTTTTTCAAATAATTTTCAATTCATGATTTCAGACCTGAATGTTTTCGTTTTTCCATTTTCCAATTTCTACTCCATGGAATCTTTCATAATTTCTTTGCTTCTAACTTCGTTGAAAATAATTTGAAAATTATTTTACAAACATATAGATTTCAAACGGCTCTCGAAACTTCTAAACTATTTTTGAAAAATAAAACACAAAATGTCACTATGAAAAAGAAACAGACAAAATGATCAACGGGTGATTAGTTTTATACATATACACAATATTAATGACAAAGCAAAAGTGGTTTTTTGTTTTTTACTTTCAAAGTTGAAATATCACGTCAAACATGTTTAAGGTTACGAAAAAAAGACAATATCAGAACAGAATAAATTGCACTCGCACACAGAATAATACGTGCAGAAAATTATTAGTCATAATAAAATATTATTTTGTTCAGGTATAATATGTATAATAATAGAAATGTGTTAATTGATATAATAATCATATAAGTATAATGTATGAGGATGAACAATTGCGGTATAAAAAATATCCGTAATAACAACGATAGTAAAAATAAACGTTATAGGAATCATATAGAAAAGATAAATAGCTGCTCGATTATATTAGGAAAAGAAATAGAAGAAGAAATTTTTTTTTACTTTCAAAAAACGATGTAGCATAGATAGAGGACGAAATCAATAATAATTATATCGGATTATAAAAGTTTTTCTTATTCGATTTAAGTTTGATTTGGTTTTTGGTTTCCTGTAAAATTGAAAATATTTTCGAAGTATGTAAAATATAATTGAAAGATCGAATTTGTTTTTTTCACAAGTGGTGAACGTAAAGATATAACAATAATAATAATATGAAGAGAAGAAAAAAATAGGTAAATGAATATTTTCAAAGATTGATATTAAATTGTTGAAAAACTGAACGATCAAACAATAAACACACATGGATCGCTAAGGTACTGTCAAAAAGTCATTGAACATTATCAAGCGATTGTAATATATAATTTCAAAAATTTGAAAAAGATTGTATTATATATATGTATTGAGACGCTGCTGCTGCCATCACCGAATATGTAAAATATAATATATACATTTATTAATAGTAATGCTAAAATGCCGGAAAAAAATCTTAATATTCAAGATTCGAAGCAAATAATGGAGAGAAATTTTTTGTTTCTCATCTATGCGACATTAATCGGAAAAGAAGCCAAAAAATTGAATAAATTCGAAAAAATTTTGATCAATAGATGGTTAAGATAATGATCTTCAGAATTATATTCCGAAACACAGCATTATTTGAATGTGTATCAAAATTTTGTAAAAAATAAAAAAATTACAGAGAGAAAGAGAATCAATATTACAGGTATATTATTAATTTATATAAGGTTCTACGTATCAAAAATCGATATTAAACTATTCTAATCCTATCTATGTGAGATTTATTTAATAATAATAACAATGAATATTGTTGTAGGTATTTATAGTAGCCGTGATGAATTGGTATGAGAAAACATACTATGTGTAGTCCAAAAAATGGAATGAAGGGGGGGGGGGGGGGGAGGGCTTGAAAAATTGGTCAGAGAAATTTGATAAAAATCGATTGATAAAATATGTATAATACATTTATATTGAGAAAGATGAAATTTGAAAAAAACTTATATATAGCTATACAGATATCTTTGATTATATAAATTTTGATAAATAATGTTTGTATTTAGATTTTCAAAAAATTTAAGGCGGTGGGGGGTTGGGGGAAGATTTTGTTGTTGTTTTTAAAATTTTTAATCTGGACCATGCATCAAACCCGTAGTACTTACTACACGCTCAACTGACAAATGACTCGTTTATAGTTGAATATATTGCGATAATGTTGAAGTTGAAGTCGAGAAGATTATTTTTGTTCTCTATTTCTCGCACATATTTGTTTTTCTTCGCCCTTTCTCCGAGCGTATTTTTTATTTTGAATTTATTTGTATCGATTGTTCCTTTTTGTTTTTTCGAATTTATACCGTAGGATGCGATCCTTGCACACGTAATTTGTACGGGTTTTTCGAAATGATCTGAAGAACCTCCAGTTTTTTTTTTTTTTTTGTTTTAACATAAAACGTAGTCCTAATTTACTTCCGGTGGGTAAATCTCATCGAATATCAGGCCGTTGTGATTGATATTCAAGTATTTCGAGTTTTTTTTGGTTTTTTGTTTTTTTTGTGGGTTAACTGATTCCCTGACCGGACCTATTTGGCTTAGATGCAGATACCTCATTGTCAGTTTCACTCTCGGTTTCACGATTTAAGGTGACCTTCAACTGTTTTCTGATGATCCCTGTGGCAGCAACCGCCTCCAAAACTTATACGAACAAAAGAAGATCAAGTTCAAGAAGATCACGATGATTCACAATACATCGATATTATCTATTTTATATAATTTATAGAGAATATTAGATATGAAGATAATATTGATTCCAAGGTGCAAATAGTTCTTTTTTTTTTTTTGTTTTTTTAATTAGAATTAAGTAGAACAAGTAGAATGAAATATAGAAATAAGTAACAAATGATAGAAAAAGTAAGAAGAATTTCAAACAATATCAAAAATAAATTGTAATCATGTTTGTTAAATTTTTTTTTTTCAATAAATAGGGCGATGGTAAAAATTGATCGGTTCGATTTTCAATGATGAGATTGCAGTGAAATTAACAGGAATTTAGATCGTCTTAAGAAATCTGTGAATGAAAATATTTTTACATCAACACCCTAGTTATTTTGTATATAATATAATAAAGATAAAAAAAAAGTTTCGAAACTATGTGCACGTGATAAAGTATCGCGTTAGTGGTGAGTACGGCCGAAAAGTTTAACTGAAAAATAAGTAAAATGATTACGAAGTCTTAGGCATCGATGAACTGTAATGATTTTTCAATGTTTTTGAATAAGTGTGTTTTTTTTTTCTTTTTCCAACAGATTTCCATACGAATCGCCATTTTACAGTCTTCGTCATCACAACTTTTTTTTCATTTAAACATTTTATTTGATTTATTTTGTTTTTATATTCATAAATATAAAAATAAACTGCGCAGCGTGCAAAATATGAAGCTGTAGGAAAAGAAAGAAAGAAAGAAAAAGAGAGAAAGAAAGAAGAAAAAAAAGATGGTATAAAAGATGAATGAAACCGCAGCATGTGAGTGAACACAAAATGAACAAACTAGATAAGAATTTGTTGTTGGCGCAGCATTTTGAATTTGTTTTTTTTTTGTTCCAACAGCTTAGAAACTAACAGAAACAGAAGAGTGTTGGTAGTGCTGCAGCGATTATTCCGCTCTCACTGGAGCGATTCAGGATACAAGTGTGTCGATCCGTGCATTGCGACTGAAATTTCAAAGATACATATGTACGTAAAATAATGAAAAGCAATTGTTCCATTTTTTTTTTTTTTTTATCAAAAAATAATAAGTGTATAGAAAAAACTGATCGTGAGTATCTCAGGAAATATTTTTCAGATCTAATTGGAACTGAAGTGGGATTCACAAGTACCAGATCCGACCTAACATTGGATTTCAAATTAGGTGATCTGAAATATCTGAAATATTTTTCCTGGCTATTTCAGGTGCCGACATTTCAATACTCGTCACGGTGAAGTATTCAGAACATAATTAAATCAATACTCAGGTATTCGATTCATTCAATTGATCTGTAGGCATCCGATGCGAATAGGTAACAAGAAGAGAAAAAAAAAAAACGTAAAAAGAAAAATTGTAGCAGTGTAAAATTACCTTCATACAGAAAGATGAGAAATGTGAACATGCGACATCGATATAGTATAATCTGTAAACGTAAAGTGATCTGATCGATTTGGAATCGATTGTTACGATTGGCATTTAGAATCATGGAGGAATAAAGTTTTCTCGATTTTTTCTTTGTTTTGTTTTACAAAAATTTCTTCACCTTGATGATCCGAGTCCAAATGAATCGTTATCACTAAATCTATAGCTAATATAATGCCTAATGAGATTCATAACATTTACGCTAATTACTAGATAATTAATAAAATAATTATTCAAGGTACAATTAACGATGAAGTACCTCGTGGCTCATGACCGTAGTAGCCCTCATGATGACCTCCTGATATGGGAACACATATATTATAAATTGTTAGTAGATTAAATTTATCGGTATTACAATTTGATGAATTCAATTATATCTATGTATATTATAATTCATAGAAATCAATTGATCATCCCTTCTTTTTTCTCTGTAATGATAATCAGATATTGTATAACGAATTACTAATTAAAACGATCTACCCTCCGTATCGAATATTAAACCAATAAAATATCGACTAATGTATAACTAACTAAGATTATCGCTTAAAACAAGAACTACAGGGTGTTCAAAGACCAATTCTTCTTAAAAGGAAAATATAAATTTTTCAGATCGAAAATTGCAGGACCTTTTTTCATGGGTAATGTAAAAGTTTGCCAAGTTTGAATAAATCTCCAGAGCAACTACCCTTTTTTGTTCCATTAAATTCGATGTTACGTCTGAATTTGTTGGAAAATCGTTGAAAATTTTAATTTGAAACAAAAAAAAAGGTAATTTTTTGGTCGGACCTTTTTTCACGTCTATATAAAATATCCTAGAGTACAGTTGTAAAACTGGAACACCCTGTGAGATCTTTTCATAAATATCTTTGAAAAAAAGATCAAAAATTGAAGGAAAGATGATTTTCAAAAAAAGCTCACCAGGGGTGACACGGGGGGCAAGTGTGTCAACTGGGGCGTCAGGTGCGGGCATTGCCCTTGGAACAGGTGCAGCAACTGGAGGATGAGTCGCCCTCCAATAAGCTTCGAGATATTCAGCGACGTGTTCGCAAGCCTCATCCAGTTGATTTTCATCAAGAATAACGTCGAACATTTCCGGAGGACATTGGGCAAGTTTTTCAGCGGCGACCATCTGAACATTGAGATGTCGCGCTTGGGATTTTCCCCTGGATTTTATAAGCCTTTGCAAAACTTTCGGCGATGATATTTTTAAATAAACGATCGTAGGCGCCAAACTTGTTTTCGCCAATTGGGATGGATGGTTTATAGTGTCACAGTCTAAAACCACCAACTGAAATGACATCGAAATTGGTTTGAAGAAAATGCTTTCCGTTCATTGGTTCATTTTTTATCGTTGTCAAATTCTTTATTTCTTATAATTACCTGGAGAGTTCTGGCCAATTCAAAAATCCTCTCTATTTCAGCTTGTACTTCTGCTAAGCAGCTACTTCTGCTGGTAGATCTTTCCATTATAGCTCTTTTCGTTGGATTATTGAGAAGTGATCTTTTTGCCAGAGAAATATCGGCCATTACTCTCGTTATTATTATTCTGTAACAAGAGAAAGAAAAATGAGAAGAAATTAGCAAACGAAAATCGAAGACGAGGATCCCAGGGGACGAATGATCGATTGAAATATAATTTATTTTTACCTCCGTTCGAAACGGTGTTTCAAAAAATCAAACAAGGCCTTCTGCATCATGTCAGTTACTTCGTATCCTTTTAACGAAGGACCAACAAGAACGACCGGTCTCATCGAAGGTACAACGTCATAGGGTGTAGCTGTCTCCTGAAACATTGACATTTTTTATATTCATAAAAAAGTTCCCAAGTAATATCCCCTTACCTACCAAAAAAGGTAGATATCATGTCTCACTTACGTAGGACTTCATTAGCACGGAATGCAACATTGAAACATTGAAAACAATTAATGCCAACCTCAACCTTGAACATGCTCAGAATCTACTATTTCTCCCTCTTCAATTATCTATTTTAAAATATCAAGTTCCATTCAAAAATAATTTCGCCAGAAAATTTATCTAATTCTCCATTACTTTTTTCTAATTCTTTCTTGTTTCTATTAAATTCCGACTAACAATCGACTAAAGTTTTTTTTTGTCTGACGTTATTTGTATACTTTGAAAGAAATTTATCAACGGTGCATTTTACTTCTAGTGTGTATTTATACAAAAGCGTACTTAATAAGCACTTGATTAATTTTTTTTTTCGACTTTCTCTCATACGTCACTAAATCACGATTATAGTGGGTGTGTATGAAAGTGTGCGTATGTGTTAGAAAAAAGACTGAATGTATCTATACTAAAGTTTTGTCTGTTGTAAAAAAAAATCATCTATTGGAATAACAGTTTTTCTATTCTAAATCCTCTAAGACGAACAGAACTTATTATTGGCCAAAATGAATTTTATGAACACGAGATAAAAGTCAAAAAATAAAATCTCCATTCACAGCTTGTACACTATATCTTCACTTAAGTCCCGAAGCTCACTTCTATTGGAAATTTTAGTTTTTACAAAAAAAAAAGAATCAAAACCCAAGCAATAATGATGAGAGAAATCCGGTAATGTTTTGTATTTTTATTTCTCCTCTTTTTCCCTTCCTTCCGAACCCGTGCGATGTTTTGGGAATCTTACCGGCTTCTTAAAAAAATTTTTTCGTTTCTCCTTCGCCGGAGGTGTTGTGAGGGTGGTTTTTCCTGGCCTTGTATTTCCCACACTGTCGCTATCGTCACCTAGAATAGGGCAAACAAAAATGGATGAATGAATAAATTTCAAAACCTACTTGTCCTCTGATATTTCATGTAACAATCAATAAGAAATAATACAATGATTAAACCTATGACATTATAAGCACTGCATATTAGAAAAGCTTCGTCTAACAATATAAGTTTATCAGCACTGTATGTTCATCGTTTCCGCTCAATTATTATATACGTTATATTATACGGTAGAAAATTGTGTTATCATGTATAGTAATTTGTTCTAGTTTCTAAAACAATAGAATAATTTGATGGAATAGCGTGACCCCGAGATATTAGACCGTATTCAAAACAGGTCTTTATTATAGTATAAATACTTACACAATTTGCACGCATACGTATACGTTTAGAAACCATCCCCTAATTTCTAAATGGAAATGGTATAATTCCTCGGTGAATAATAAAATTACGCGAAGATTAAAATCTGATACGATAAAAATTGTCCCATTGCAATTTTACGCGGGATAAAGAAAACGAGAACAAAAAAAAGAGTAATGAGATGTGAAGAGGAAAGGGATGGTAAACAAAAAGAAAAAAATAATCAAAATAATAATAAAACCTGTACACGACATGGCAAACAATTTGCATGAGCAACAGGAGTATATTAAGATATTGAATATAATAATAAGGTTGGAGTATTTGATTTAGAAAGCTGATAAGATTTGTATATGTATTATGTATTCTAATTCAGTAGCGCTCGCCATTTAGGGTTTAACATTACCAGGTGTCGGCGGCGTAGATCCTCTGGAGGGCATTCCACTTTCGCCAAGATTTCCTGAGGAACCACCCCTAGCAGAATAAAGCCCTTTTGTACCGCGATTTTCACTCGCTTGAGACCTGACAGCCTCAAGTTTCACGGGTGAGGGAATAAATCCAACGTCACAACCCTCTTTCACCAGCCTACCTATCCACCAGTTGTTGTCGTACTTTTCCTGTATAAAAAAAAAAGAATAAAAAAAAAAAAGAAAACAACGATCAATCACATGTAACAACCTAATTGAGCATATCTACTCTGCGAAAACAATGTTTATAGTATAATTGCGAAACAAAGAACAAAAAAAAATTTCTCGATATTTCAAGAGTTCTTTTTTTTCTCTCTGCGATATCTCGGTTATAAAATTTCAATCTGGGACAGTAATAATATTGAATAATATACAATTTTTTTTTCTTCTCCTGATCGATCGATTCATATTGATCTTTGGGGTGATATAAAATTGAGATAAAAGGAAAAAACTACAGAAAAAGAATATCGCGATGATGGTTTTAAAATATGTAATTAGGTATTATTTTTTTTTTCAACTCACTTTGATGTGAAGAAAATCTCTGACGTCGAAACTGACGGCTGATCCATGAACGGGTGAATCGTCGTCGACGGATCCGTCATAACTTACGTTTGTCCTTACCGCAAACGCTACCGGTTTCGTCTGTACGTTATGAAAAAATGAATAGAAAATAAAGAAAATGGTAAATGGAACAAACGAAAGTGCAGTTGTTTGCAAAATGAATGGGGAATCTTACCCTAGCTTTGTCGAGCTGATTAAGAGCCTGTTTTTCTTTTTCTCGACGCAAGCTTTCCTTTTCTTCGTCCAACGAAAGATCGGAACTCGGTTGAGAATAGTTTGAATCTGCCGAGCCCTGGAACAGGTTAAAAAAGAAAGGCAAATTAATTGAGCTCGTTTATAATCCGATTGATAACATTGTACAAAATTTCCGTTCAGTTTATTTTATTAATTTATGAGGAGGGGAAAAAGTGTATCGAGAGATTCGACGTTTTCTTAGATCGTTTACAGAGTTACTCAGATAAAATAACAAGCAATTCACTAGTTTCTTCGATCGATGTCAAAGACGTCAGAGTAATATTCGCTCTAATCCAATATTTACGCGCGTGTGTCATCTTCGTATCGATAGGTGTATAAATATACGAAAGCTTTCCAAAAAGAGTTGGCTATTAGCCTCGGAAAAAAAACTATCGGAAATAAATCCGTACAGACGTCCGGTGGAAGATCACCGTTATTTTATCTGTTTATTTTTATGTGAAAAAAAAAATAATTTAACATGTATTGTATTTTTTATTGTGAAACGCACAAATCTCAGATTACGTTTAGCACGATGAAGTTTCGCTCCCATTTGAAGCTCGGTTTTTCCTCATTTATTTAATAATTTTAATTATCGTCGTCATCGTATCGAGTTGAAACTTAGATAACGAATGGAAATTAAAAAATACTCGTGAATTGATTGAGAAAAAAAAAAAAAAAAAAGTGAGAGAGAAAGAGGTGCAATATTGCATGAGCGAAATTTTTAACGATGAAAAAATGACGAAGATTGAATGATTATTGTATTTTATTATATTTTATTTTATTTTTTTGTTTCTTCGTCATTGAAAATTTTTACATAATCGGGTAATATATACGACACTTTTCAAGTTTGATCGATCACATTTATGGCGATAAATTTTTTTGAAGCATCACTTAACGAGGAGACTAAATTACTCATTTTCCTTTATCTTATTCTTTTTCTTTTATTTATCGATCGATTTGTCCTTCGATGTAAAATCAAAAGCTTCCGTTACCCGATTGAAGTTAAAAAGAGAAAAAAAAAGAACCAAATAAACTTTTTTGAGAGCGCGACGTCAGACTTAACCGAGTTTTTCGGTTGGACTGGTTCGCGGTCAGGTGATATTTGGGGTACATCAGAAGTGACCTGCACGGAAGAACAGCCCAAAAGTATGGCCGGTCAATCAATGACTGTGACGAACGAATGAACGAACGCGATCCAAACTCACTGTGGTCAATACCGCGGGCTAACTGACCATAACTTATTTAAAATGAAATAGACGGTCCCCTCTCTCTCTCTAATTCTGCCTCTCTCTCTGGTATAGATTTTATAGACGACTACGTTGACGACAAGTTTGTAATTTTTTATCACTCGTATACATGTTTCATATGAGATGATAAAAAAAAAAATTTCAACATCGCATCCGCAGGGCAAGAAAAATCCAATCTATTATTCAGTGATGGAGCGGGAAAAATTAACGCTCGATAAGTAAAATCTTTACTGTGATGCCCGAGAGGGATGTAATATTATGAATATTTTTCTATCCCTCTTATTTGGTTTCGTTTTTTTTCTTTTCTGGGAGATTTTTCTATTTTTGTGGTTTTACCGATCCCGCGGTGGACTGCATGGAGCTTTTGAATGACGGACATGTTCAGGTATGTGCGTGAAATTTTCCAGACCCTGAGGGAAAGGGATGGGTGACTTCACTTTGTTTTTTTTGTAAAGTAATGTTTCGAGCTTTCGAGCTACAGGTTACCAAGGCAACGACCTTTCCTATTTGAAATTATAACATTCTCCCATAGTTCGTTTCATAAGTACTATACCCTTTATACACGATTACAAATTATCAATACAAAAAAATGAGGGAAAAAAATGAAAAACAAAAAAGGGAAAATACAAAACGATACAAGTGACATGTAATTATCGCCTCTGTTAAGACGAGTGTATCGAGTTTGGGAGGGTGAAACGTCATTTCAGCTTCTGAAAACTCAGAAGGTATAACAGATTCATTAAACGGTTGAAAAAACTGATATCGCGTGAAGAGTTGTCATGATTTTTGTGTAAAAATCGTGGCTTCTTTAAGTGTAGTTATCGATTATAATGTTACCTGCACCATAATACCAATCGGTTGTCGTTTAGACCTTATCTTATCTGCAGCAATTCAAAAATAAATGTTCCTCGATATGCAGACACGAGCAATATTATAGTTCAACATTTCGACTGCAGTCGATCGATATTTATTGAAAATCGAGATGAAGATCTATTGGAAGAAAAAAATATATAGTACATATAAATCCATTTTGTATAAAAATTTAATTTAACATCATTTCTACTTTTTGCTATAGGGTATCAATCGTACTATTTTTTTTCGATAGGAACGAACGCGCATTCGATTTCATAAACCTCTCTTTTTGTTCAATTATTATTATTATTGTTGTTGTTGTTGTTATTATTATTTTTGTGTTCTGTTAAATTTACCTGAGTGAAGAGCTTATTATAGCCAGTGTTGTGCTGATTATATCCAATCATAGCCAAGCCGACGTTTCCCGGATATTTATTCCGGGAGTTATAACCCCTAGTCTGTAGTTATAACGTACAGTCTATATAACTTTATATTGCATTAAATCCACTCTCAATATATCGTTTTTATCAATTATTTTGTTTAAATATATTTATTTTTTTATTTGTATAAATTTTAACAATTATTAGAATAAAACGATAATAAATGGAGGAGGTTACAAGATACAAGGAGAAACACCGGATATTGATTCACATGAGTAAAAGTCGATGGATTAATGATGATCAAAACTGACGTATTTCGAAAACTCAAATTAAAGAGGGAGGGCGGGGAGGGGATGAGAAGAAAAAAAAAACAATTCCTCCCTCTGTCACCTCGTGTTCTTCATCGTTTTTTTATAATGCACTTTCGATCTAGAGAATATCTTTTTTTACTACACACGAATTATTAATTTCGTTTTTTCAATACGCAGTAGAAAATATAATATTGCCCCGAGGCTAATAAATTGCATCAAATTTTTTTCCGTCTCTTTTTACAAGCCATCCAAATGTAGTTTAGTATTTCGTCAAAAGGGTTCAAAAACACGTCAGGAAAGTTTTTTATTTTAGTTTTTTTATTTTTGTTCTATTTGTTTTTTGTTGTATTTCAAAATATATTTCGGCACAATCTGGAAGCGTTAAATTTCGATTTTTTCGTCTTTTTTTATTAAGTTATTTTTATTTTCACATCAACGCACTTCAGTCCTCGTACAGAGAATTTTTTTTTTATCAATCGTCTCAATTATTTTTGGATCTTTTATTTTTATATTAGTTTTACAGTTTCGTAAGTTCTGGAAATAATTTTATGTAACAATTGCGGTTAAAGAGAAATAAGGAATAAAAAGGGGGGGAAAAAAAAAGCTGCATCCCTAAAGATATTTTATACGGTTTCGCGCAAAGCTGTCGTCTGCTACACGATAAAGCGCTTCTATTCAAACAAAATGGATTTGAATTATCAAGTGTATTGACCCCGTTTTATATGAATAAATTGCAGTATAGGTATAATTATGTTATATCTATGTATTGCGCGTTAGAAGAACTTTTTTTTTACTCCGTGTCTTACGAAGAGTCAAACGCGACTGGTGGAGCAAATAATTTTCTCGTACCGTTTTCTCTAAAATACTATAGATACAACGTATTAAACATTCTGCGTCGACGTGAACGAGATGGAAAGTTACAGCCAAGAAACGGAAATCGAAAAAATAAGAATTAATGGATAATTTTTTTCTAAGACCCTTTTTTTCAATTGAATAATTTTGAGCGGCGTATATCCTATAACGATTGACTGTAACCAGAGATGTGGTGTTACCTCATTATTTTGATTCAGACACGCTGATAATTTTTTGCCATTAAAAAGCTACACACGTGGTTCTGAAATTCATTTTTTAAGGTATTTTACTACATTGCGTTCCCCGGGGAAAGTGCAGATTTTTATTCTCATTCGTGTATAAATGATCTATTGAATATTTTCTATGAGAATCGCGAAATTCTGCGCAGCGGTTGATTGAATGTTCTAAAGATAGGTGTTTTTTTTTTTCTAAATCATGATCGAACCGGATATTTCAGTATGATCCGCCTACCAGAGTTCATTTACCCAATTTCGTTTATATATGAACTCCACATAAACAGTCGATTTTTATGTTGCTTTTAGAATTTCCTTGTCTAGGTAAACTCGACTTTAAATAGATCACGATGTAATATCGGTGCGGTGTACATGTATCGGTGTCATGTGCAGATTTCCCCCTTTTTTTTTCTATCGGCTGATGAGAAAAACAAAATATCTGGATTCTGAGGAAGAATTTTCTTCGTCTCTATGATCTGCACGTCAGTAAGAACTCAACTCGCGAGCTGTGTCGATGTTAGGATAGTAAAAATTACTTCTTTTTTAAATTTAAGAGATTCAAGACCTTTTTCGTTTATTCCTTTTCTTACCTATCTTCGATGTTTTATTTTATTTTTTTCAATTTATATCTAGAGGTGAATTACTTTTTATTGTTACTATTTACTTTTTCACCTTGATGGAGTGTACTATTCATTTACTCACTATGTAATTCACTTTATCATATAATCAATAACGATTTGATTATCCGACACTAATTCGAAGCACTAATCATCATTTGTAATAAATCCACTAATTTGATCTTTATTAATTTTTGTATTCGAAGAAGCAAGAAAAAAAAATTGAGTAGAAAAAATCAAGAATTCACGTTCACGTGATACCTTTGGAAAAAATAAAACTGATCCCTATAATTTCACCAACGTATGTTACGTAAACAATTTCCCATTTGCAATATTTCGAGAATAAAATCTAAAAGTTCAGAATTTCATTGAAATTAATTTTTCACATCAATCAGGCGTTGATATTTCACTTAGCTAATCATTTTGAAGCACTAATTAACGAATAATCGGTAATCGCGTATTGTTTATTGTCTGATTAGGTTCGTCATAGATTTTTATATAAATAATAATACAGCATAGTGTTAGATATAATTACTACATTATATTAAGTGAGTTTTTCTTCTTCATAACGAAGCCCAACCCTCATCGGTAATATCAATTACATGCTGCTTAGCATATGAAATATAAAAAAAAAAAAAATTCCACGTTAAAAAAAACCAATACAATTATCGTAATTAACCCGTAACAATCCCATGTTAGTTCAAGTTGATAAACGAATCAATCAATTTAAAATGTTTACACCTCAATTATTTCTATAAACCTGATAAAAAATAAGTTGATATTCTACGTCCTCACATGAACAATCGCTCTTCATTTCCAACCATCATTTATCGCCGATTAATATATTTTTATTTTCAAATTGAACCGATTAAAATGCGGTGTCAATTTTTTTTTGTTCGAAATCAATAATTATAATTCCTGCCGTATTTTCATGGACATTTTTATTTCTCAATTTTTTATCCACCACCATATAAAAAAAAAAAAAACTGCACTACATTTGTTTTATTATTTCACCAAAAAAAAAAAAAAAAACAGAATAAAAAAATATATTCACATATGGTTAATTTTCGTAGAGCAAAATTGTTAAAACTCGCTAACTTTCACATCGAAGATCTGTAGGAAAGAATTAAGAGAAATATAAATGAAAAGAAAAGTAACTTTTAAAATCTCAGATGTTTATTTCTGCGCACATTTTGTTATATCAATCGACAAAGCGTGATATGTAGGTATATGTTCTCACACGTCGATGTACAGTTCACATAGTACCTAATTTATTAACGAAAATTTCTCGTATATAGATAGGTGAAGAGAGAGTGAGAGAATAAAAATACTATTTCATTGACACTCGCGATTTAGTTGTTAGCGGTGTTTGCCAATTCCGATGCACTTTCCACGGATAAAAAATATATGTTATATATAGCTGTATATATATGTGTATATATACAATATTATAATGTATAGTTAACTCTCTGCAAAATATACACGGTCGGGTGAATCCGATGGTGATAGCGATTCGACTGTAGGTGGGGTACTACACAATTTCCAACCCCTGACTCCATGCTACCCTCACTCCCTTCCCGTTCGCCAGCACCCCGCCACTCCAAAATTCACAACGTGAACGTATAACGTGGGGTGCGTTTGTGTGCGTATAGGATCACCGCGCAGCCAGGGTTGTCCATTTTCGTATGAAATACGTGTATGCCTCTATACATGTGCACATACGTGTGTACGTATGTCTCTATGTATACGTTACGTGTACCTATACAGCTTATGACGCTGTGCGGTGCGCCGGCGATTCCGTTTGAGTCACTCCTGCGACTACCGCCGCCCTCACCTCCGACAAATATCGATCCAAAAACGCCGCTCTTCACCCTCCTGCCCGCCGCCCCCGATTCCGACAACGACCGCGACGCCATACAGGGGCCACTGCACCCCCGATAAGATACCTAGGGTAGACCGGAGCAGCTTTTTTTTTTTTTTCTTCTATGCCAAATTCCGTCGCGGATTCACGTATCACCCGAGTACTTTTCCGATATTGCTTCGAATTTAGAATTTTTTTTACGAACGACCACATAAGTAAGATCTCAAAAACGGTTACGATCAAATTTTAGTCTAGTCCGTCATTCTTTCAGCTAAACCATAGAGCTGAAGAAAAAATTAAATATGTTTCTCAGGCATTCAAAGATTGCAGCAATTATTGTTATACATAGGTATAGGTGTAAAAAAATATTCTTTTCAAATTACTTTTCAATTTAAAATTTCGTTTACATTAATTTATTAGCTATACGTAATGCAAAACTGGAGGCAAAACGAGACAGTTATAATTTCGTATGTGAATAAATATAATGATAATATGAAAATATCGTTTACCTTTCTTCTGCCAAACGGTTTATAAAGTTCTCTTTTCATCGGTCTTCGCATTTGATGCGCCATATTTAATTTGATTACGTCAGAATTGTGGATATGATGAAGTAACGAGGAATTAAATTGTGTGATACGCACAATTTTACGGACAGAAATCAACGTTGATTTAAAATAACTATTGCTGTGTGATGAGAAAGATTAAAAAAATTACTCATAAGTAATTCATGTAAATTAATTAACACTTGACATCTGAAGTTGTTAAGTTTTACTTTACAGATGATTGAATATATCGCACTGCACAAAATTATTCGTCAGCTGATTCGATCGTTTACGTATAAAAAATAGAACCGTCTTTTATTGTCGATCATTTATTTCCGCGGACTTAAAGAAACAATAATCAACGATTATTAAATAGGTATATTTATCTTACGATCAGAAAGACAATTTAAATAACATGCAATAATTCTCATGATTTTTTACAATAGAAATCAAGTAGAAAAAGCAAAAAAGTAGAAAAAAATCACTCGTTATTTCAAGTACGATCATTCGAACTGGATATTCAGCAAGTCGTACCTAATTATCGAATACAATTATTATCATTATTATTATCATTCAATTCACTGGTCGACTTATTTATAACTTCCATGCAATGTACGTATAGGTATAATAATCCACATTTCGATAGCGTTAAAAATCACTTCCAACTGTATTCAATTCGTGACCTGCATTATTATTTTGGTCAACTGTACTCTAATCACGATTTTCACAATTTTTAAATAATTTACACAAGTTAAGCGATGAAGTTAATTTTTCTTGTCATGAATGCAACGACACCGCACACTTATGCATACGTTTGATCGAAGAAAAAAAAATTGAAGAAAAAAAAAAAACTTGCACGATGATTATCTCTTAAATTAATTTTCTTTAGTTTTTGTTTTTTGATCGTTACGATAAAACTGAGAGTTAGTTTCGCGTTTTTATTTTTATCGTCGGTTTTTTTTTCCTTGTTTCTTTTCTTTTTTTTTTTCTCATTCGGTAACTGATGTGTTGGACAAAATTCGTTTCGAATGTATTACACGTTGCATCTATTTATATGAGGGAAATTATTGTTGATAAATGTTTAGAAAATCGTGTAAACTTTATAATGTTTATAATTATATATAGTGTATAAAAGTCTATTTGAAAGTTTGGAAATATAACGAGAAACAGGCTCGCCGGAACACTCGACTGTCTGGTGAAGAGATTTCGGAACGCGACTCCGACCTCCTAGCTATTAATAAAAACGGCTGCCATTGCCAGTAGTTGTAACGATAGCAAACACTTTATTCTAAGACGGAAAGTCTTTTTTCCTCTAATAATTCTATGAAATAAAAATGAAAAAGTTTCCTCAATAAAATATCAAATAAATTTTCACTATTTTTTCAGAAATTTCGAAACTCCTGAAATTATAATCGGATACGATTCGATATTACAGAGCCAATGATGTCTGAAAAATAAATTGGCAATAAATGAATTTTCTAAAATAAAAACAAATCGAAAATTTCGAGTCCACGTGTGTAACGAAATGAATGGAATGAATAAAAAAATGGTAGGAGACAAAAAAAAAAAAATTATATAGAACTTGCGAAATAGTTTTGGTATATTCATTATCGGCGAGTATGGAAGTAGAAAAGTTTTTTTTTTATAAATTTTTGTTTCAAACTTCTTTAGATATAACAAAAAGCGCGTTCCACAGCTTTTTCTTGATCCGAAAACGAGCTTTTATTAACTTATGGTAAAAGTAGCGACTGGGTAATGCAGAGTTAGTTGTAAATATCCGTTTTACCGACGTTAAATAACAAAATGAAAGAAGGTACCTTACCATATGATTTTGACAGTTCCGATGCCAGAATAATATCACGTAAAATACATAGGTAAACCATAGTAACCGGAAATCAAAGATCCAAAAAAGAATCAATCCTTTCCATTCAATTTCATCTTTTTTCCAGCTGCTGGTGAATTAAAAAAAAAAAATTCCAACCCTCATAATCGAATAAGGTTAAGGGCGTAAGGGAGCGTTCCGCGATGCAGTTTCTACAAAATAATTTTTCAATTTTGTGGGTTACGCCCTTCTGCATTTGGAACTCTCGATATATTTCTAATGTCGCTGCATCGCTGTATAAAAATATAACCAATAGACTGAAAAAACAAAGAATCAAAAAAACAGGAGGAAGATGAGCAAAAAACGAAAAATCAAGCAAAGTCGAAGTAAAAAGATAAAAGAGGGGGCTGAATTATTATCCGACAGATGTCTTATAGCTGCAACCGCGTTTTACTCCATAGTGCGCGCTCGCACGCGCATCTTTGATTTTATAATATCATTCTAATTTCAAAGAATCTTCAGGTCCTGCGCAAAGTTCTCCGTGTCTAATTTTGATCGTTTTCTTCACTAATAATATTCCAAAAACGTAATATCCGCCTAATCCTTTCGTATATGAGAATTTTTATTTCATTATTAAAATTCAAATAGTCAATTTTCGAATAGTCAGAAACAGACGCAGATTACATATATTTTCGTAATCCTATATGATACACTACACGTATTTCACGCCATTAGAAGAAAAAAAAAAAAAAATAAAATAAATCGAACTTTACCTGAATTCTCATACGAGACAAAAATTAGAGAACGCAGAAAAATGTGAAAAATACAGCAAGTTTTATTAAAGAAAAAAAAAAGGAAAAAAAAAATCTAAAAAAAAAAAAATATTACAAGATCCTAGGGAAGATTAGTTTTTATCTGATACACGTACGGTGGATATAATATAATAGGTATCTAATACAGCGACCCACTTAGAGAAAGGGATTGGTGCATCATCTATATATAGGGTATATTTTTCTTTTTTTATTTCCACTTTCTTTTCACCTACTCTAAATACATGTATATCTTTTTTCTAATCTTTTTTCTTTTTTTTCTCTCTAATTTTTTTCTCCTCTCACTCGGTAGTACCGCGTATAACGTTTGTGTATACCCCATTTCTTTTTTTCTTTCTTTTTCATTTTTCTTTTTTTTCTAATTCTTTTCATTTTTGTCAGAGTTATATTTTTAACGCATCGCTGCTGGCCCACCGATACTCGCCTACGTGCTGCACGCATCGCCCCCGTAATAAAATTTCGTTGCATTCCTCGTGTACGTTATACACATAACTCGAAATGCGAAAGTACGTATGTACAAGGTATAATTGATATTACAATTTGATATTTGACGATGCGCGCGGAGAAACAAAAAGATGAATAAATCGATCAACCGCAGAATCAAAAAAGGAAAAAAAAAAAAACAATTTTGATACAAAGATAACTGTTATAATAAATTTCTAATTGAGACACTGTATATATGTTATAAGTCAGCGTATAATGCTCATTGCAGGTTGTATCGAAAATACTTTTTTTTTTTTTTAGTATACAGATAACATAATGTATTAGATTTTAGACAAAACCAAATTCCTCGAAGGTTGAAAATAATGTTTATATATACATACGTATATACGCGTGTACATGAGTGTGGGTGTAACTGGCGTAGATATGTACGTACGTATAATATATTTACATACCATATAATAATTTCAAAAGATGCATGTAAAAGCAGTTAGATTACCGGATAATAAATATCTTAAAAGGCTTTAGAGTAATAATTATTGAGATTATTATATTGCTCGAGGTTGCAGCGCGTGTTGTTCATGTGCGTATCGCGTCGTGCGTATACATATATGGTATGAGAATACCTATATGTACCAAGGTGTGCATGTAGCTAAAAGTACCATTCGGAATCGTTCGGAATACTACGAGATTTGAAAAAAAACAAAACAAAAAAAAAAAAAAGAACAGAAAAATTTATCTTCTTTCTTTCTTTATTACATAGGACCGGTAATACCGATTACTGAACCTATACCTACACCCATATCTATATCTATACGTTATAAGACTGAGAGATGTCTAGGAAACTAACTGCAACTACGAATCCGACCGAAAGCATTACAAGCTTTCTCTTTTTATAGCCCTCTAAATACTCCCGGTCACCACCGCGCCCAAAACGAAACGAAACGGAACGAAATTAAAACGGAATGGAACGAAACGAAACCAGACTGAAATCTTTTTTCGTCCGATAGATTCATTCAATTTTTGAATAACAAATATTTTATCACTTTTAAAAGAAAAAAAAAAAATTTCTCGTTTATTTCATCAATATCATAATTTGTATTTTTCTGTGAAAATAAATGATTTCTGTATCAGCGACATTTTGTGACGCGTTTTAAACCGTAAAAATGTAAAAAAATTTCTAAATTATCACTCGAATAAAATAATAATAATAATAATATTGATGACGACAATGGTTACACTATACATGATTAAGGTACACATATATTTTTATAGAGTTTCGATTCGTCGTTAGTAAATTATTACATATATAAATATTTTATAGATTAGAAAGATTGAAATAGTGAGATTAGTACGGCGGGTTAATTTTTATAACTTTTTCTCTTGTTTCTTTTTTTCTAATTTCTTGGTGTCACATGTATCTATATATATATATATAGTCTGTATGTGAAATTATAGAAGATTTTGAAAATTGATAAATGTATACAATATAATATTAACGCACGTGTACGAAATATGAAGGTTGTTTGGTTAAAACAGAGTCAATCATATGCGATAGATTAGATCTTACAATTAGATAATATACATAAAATATATAATATCATGATTTGTGTTTTTTTTTAACATAAAAATCTCGCACCTGTATTAAAAATAAATATAAAAATAATAACTCGGGTTTAATTTTATTGGTATAAACACGAATCGCGAACTAAAGGAGGGAAGAGAGAAAAAAAAAGACGAAAAAAAAGCAAATCAAAAAACAATACGTTAGTTTTTTTGTTGTTTTTTCTTCCTATTAGGATACAATAACGTCGGTGACAGAAGACTACATAGGTGGGCCTCATTAGTTATTAGAGAGACAAAAGTGATAGAAAAAAAAAGAAACGAAGAGCGAAAGAAAATAAAAATCTGATGGAGAGAAAAAAAAAGAGGTAAATAATTTAAACGAATATTTATCATTCATTCCTATCGGTATATAACCAGATTTCGTAATATCTGAGAAACTCGAGATATTCCCGTGCAGCACAGTATAATAAGGCAAAATTTAAAGGTAAAAAAGAAAAAGGAATAAAGAAGAAAAAAAAAAAAGAAGAAAAATACAGTCCTAAGGCAAAGCAAAGCTGCAAGACTAATGATTTAGTTATAACCTAATGTACTAAGTTGGTTCCAAGTTGTAACTATACGATCGTTATTTTATACATAATAGGTATATAGGTATGCCTGGCATACGCGGGCTATGAAATCCAACGGGAACAGAAACGCACTCCGTTATTTTTACTATTTGCCGTTTTTCTTTATTTTTATTATTTTTCATTTTTCGTTTTTTTTTTTTTTTTTTTAATTATTTGATTTAATACCGAAACATCAAACGGTCGTACCTCACCCGCATTTTATTATCGTTACTTCACAGCAGTGCTTTTTTTTTTTTTTCTCTTCATTTTTCTTGTTCTTTTTCGTTTTGCAGCTTCATCGGGAGGAAAATGATCTCTGATCTCTGAAATTTTATTTCTGACTTACCGATTTTTTTTTTTTTGTTTGCCCAAAGTTTTGGAAAGTTAAAACTTCATACCCACATATATTTATAGATCTGAAGATTTTTCAATTCGGGAGAAACATTATTCGATCATTGTTCGGAATAATAACAGTCTAGTTGATATAGATGGTATTTTTTTTACTCCGATTAATGGTGATCGAATGATTTTGATGAAGTATTTTTGGTTTCCTGATCGACCGGATTATTCAAGCCTGATTGAATCTTACCCTGTTAAATCTCGAAATCAATCTTTATCACACCGATTTTTGAATAAAAAATCAGAGATTTATAAAAAAATCAAGTCGTTTTCCATTTTTCATGATTTCCATGATCGATCGATAGCCCATATTCGTATGTTTTTTTCATTGTCCTTTTTTTCATTTGCAATTCGTTTATAGTTACTGTTCTGTTTGAGAGAATTAGGAGAATTTTGCATCGTAACGTGGGAGGGGAAAAAGAAACCATCAGTTTTTATGTGACTGAAAAAAGAATAAATAAGCTAACCAACGAACGAATGAATGAATGAATGAATGGAGTCGTCTGTCGCTAGATTAGCGTAAATATCAGTTCATTACATAGTATATTAGTACATATATACCTGAGTGAGTATCAGATGTTGATATCGACAACGTAGACCAGATGAAGCGAGTTAATATTATTAAATTGTAATTTCTACATATACGCGTGTAATATAAGTAAATATGTACATAGAGTAAATGGACGAGTGTTGGTTCCACGGTGAGAAGATGACTTGACTTTTTTATCAATCACTCGAAAGATGTCGCTGACGCATAGGATAAACGGAGGTCTTATTGTTACGCTATGTATATAGGTATATGTACATACAAGATACATATATATGTACCACATACCATGGTTACGTATGTATGTACATTACCTATGTAAAAGTTTTTCCGTGAGGTAGGCTACGCGAGAGAGTTTATACCCTATCATTTGTCAATAAGACATTTTTCTACAGGTATACATGGGTATGTATAACTATACAATATCTACTTTTGATTTTTATTTATTATTACTTTTTTTTTTTTTGTTTATTTTCTATCTAGTAAACGTCTTCATTTTATATATCCAACTACCCATATTACTGTACGACTAATATATAGTACAGTCATCGATCGGCGCGTGGTTCCTCGGATCGAATAAAAAAATAAAAGTATTAGGAAAAAAAGAAAAAAAAAGAATTGATAAAATAAGAAAGAAAGCAAAAAGACGAAATTATACGGTGAGAAAAAAAGACGTGCATCGAAACTGCTCCTATAATAATCGTATTGACGGGTGGGTGACGAATCTTTTTTTTTTTTTTTCCAATAAGATTCAAAAATTGAAAAAAAAAACGCGATCGTAGCTACACCTAACGTTACACATGGTAAAAAGAAATTTTCAATCGAAAGATAAAATTCAAAATAAATTTTTTTGTTTTTTTTTTTAAATTAATGACAATAAATCGCGAATATACCGCGACGATGAATAAAAAGAGAGTATGGGCAAAAGAAGAAGAAAAAAAAGAATGAAAATGGTGAAATAATGATAATAATAAAAAAATTCGTGCAGTAGAAATCTTCAAAAATCTGATTATGCCGCACATGGGTAACCAAGTTATTGTATCATGTGATACGTATACGTATAATATGTATATATGTATAGAAATCTGTCAGGTATTCTACGGCAATAATCTTAATTTAGTATAGATAGCTGTAATAAGAACGAGTGTATACAATGAATCATTCTAACAATTATATCCGCGTTCGAAAGAGAAAGAAAAAAAAAAAAAAAAAAGATGCGAGAAAAAATATAATGTATCATAACTTTTATATCGCGGGTACATGTCGATGTAAGTATGTACGTACATATATATATATTTACATAAGTACGTTGTTTGAAATTTATATTATTGGTATGTGTTTCGTATATATATGGACATGGCGTGGTAATGCGTGATGTAAAAAGAGATGGATAGAGGATGGGACTACACGAAGTTTATATACGTTTCTATACATATAGGTATATAGGTGTGTAAGATCGTAGCATTTTAAGGTCTATAAATCCGAGTGTCTTGGAATAAGTAGAAAGGTATTTTTGATATTAATTAGGCGCCGTAATATGTACCAATGCGTTATAGTATATTTATGTGTATGTACACACATCCTATGTTAATACCTATACACGCACGGAAAAATACACGCGTGAATTTCGGGCGTGACAACGTTTTTAGTTCTCCTGTACTAAAAGTTTTGAGACTTGGAAAAAATCGCTCCACTTTCTTTCAATTTTCGATTAATCGATTTTTGGTCGAGCTCGTATAATTATTAGTACCTATATCATCGGTTGTACATACATACTTATGTACGTAAATCTATGTAACAAATATCATTTCGTATAGATATGTACGTACTTTGAATGAACGGGTTTCCATATACGGCAACCTTTACACCTCCACAGGTCATTCAATTTTATACATACGCAACATGCATGTACAGTGCATAGACATATACGTGTGATTATATTACATACATATAGGAATGTTGTACATAACTCCGTGTTTCAACGGACGGTGCATACCTTAGACGAAATTCTGAAAGCAATTACGTGTAATGTAATTTCACAATTTTTTTTCTGAAACACGATAAAACCAAGGATAGAAACTAGAGAGAAAAAATCAAAACTCTTTACGTTGATTCATCACTTATTACGAAACTTGAAAAAAAATCCAACCCGTGTACACCATATGATCAGCATTATTCTTTCTGTCTTTTTCATCTGATTCATTTTTATACTTCTTAGAATATTGAATGAAAGAAAAAATGGTTTTTCTGTGCAGTCAAAAATCACTTTTTCCTATAAGTATATTCCGATTTGTATTTTGAGTTCAGTAATCCGAATCTGCAAGTTCTATTTATCTAGCTAAGAAATTACTCTCCTTCTATGAACAAAAATTAGCAAGAAAAAGTAAATCATGCCAGTTTTGAAATGGATTTTGTCAGTTAACATAATATATAATACAGCGACTACAATGAGTTACAGATAGTCTGACGACATATAAATTTCGACCGTATAGCAAAGCGTTGTGTATCGCCACCCACATAAGAGAGGATAATTTGACTATAATTCAGCTACAGTCAAGAAATGTACAGCCTCATTCTCTCTCATTCTCTCCCTCTTTTTTTTTTCCTTTCAACTTTAAAGTGGGCGCAGTGCAGGATAAAATTGCTCAACCTATACTATGTACGATTGAAACGAAAAAGAAACATACCCAAATTAAAAAATAAAAAAAAAAGAAGCAGAAATATATAAATAAAAATATACAGTACGGATGATCGTATATTAACGCGACTACGACGTGACTGCCCATACCATACATACATATTATCCCATAAACCCCACGCCTCGATATTTCGTATGCGCAATCATCGAATAATCATAAACAAACATACGCGTTATCTACTAGTGTACCGTTACACGGAAATTGATTAAATTACAGATTTCATTTATTTATTTATTTATTCAAATTTTAGTTTCTCGGTTAGTTTTTTCGGAAATGTTATAATTCAAAGAATCGTACATTTCAGTTCAGTTCTGTTTTTTTTTCATGTTTTTACGCAATTTTTCTACACCGTTTCATACAGATCCGAAGTAAATGGGAGGTAAGTTAAAAAAGTGGACATGATTGGAATGAAAGACAAAAAAAAAAAGAAAATTGTTAAATAGATTCCACAGACTTTCGTTTGTAATCGTCCACGTAAATTAAAACGAGTTCATCGTAAGTTTGAAGGCCATATTACAAATGACGTATGTTATAGAAATGAAACGATCGGTAAATAAACGATTAAACATTATATAGATATTTATTGTAATGTATACCCGAAGATTTTTTAATTGGAATATAATGTAAGAATATTTATAAGTCTGAAGAAATGAATAAAGGAATTCTCGAATATTATACCCGAAAATTCATGACTCGTTTACAAACGATGAGGATATTATACGCATGTGTATGATTCACATACTTTCGAACTGTAGGTATGTACCCAGATGAAACTGCATGAAACACGAAAATTCGATGAAACAGTCAGTCTCAGTCTCCACTGACCTTACGATGTACATAAGTGTTATATACCGATGTACATAACACATGTGTAAGCGACATGATGATATGTATACTTATATGTATATGATCCATAAAAGCGTCCGTCTGTCTGGATATCGTATCGGTTCTAAAGAGCCCAGTCATCTCCGATCTCAGCGACACCGCTGGCCTTGATCTTGAGAGTGGCAAGGTGCACCATAAAGCAAAAAAGTGAGGCTGCGGTTACGACCTCTCTCAACAATGACCGTTCAAAAATCACGCCCATCTTTCTTTCCTCCTTACTCGTATTCATTGTCATTTTATTTATACAGTATATTCTCATCGTCTACAATTAAAATCGATCAATCACCTGCGGCAATTGCACTGCTGGCAACTACTTCGAACAGTGAAAAATAAACGGGGAAAAAAACGAAATCGAAATCGGTCGGCGAAGAGATCACCAAATATTGCCAAAGTGCAACTGTTCCAACCATCTTTTCGTTTTTTGCAGGGTCATCATAACCGCGGATTATTCAAATTCGAATTTTTCAAAGCTCCTAACATCGACTACGGATGGGATCATAAAAATTGCAGACGTAGGGTTGAATTTGGTTGGGAAAAAGATTAGAGGCTTTTTTGACTTTAAGTAATTCATTGGAATAGTCGTGTAAATGTCGATTCGTAACATACGTGAAGAATGAGCAATGAATATTGCGTGGTCGTCTCTATACACATGACTGTGGCAAGTGATCGCGGTCCGGCGATTAAATGGTCCACCGATCTCCGAAGGTGGCGTGACCTTGATCTTGAAAATCGCAAAGCTCGTCGAATGGATTGTATTGAGACCAGATGTTAAGCCGCGGTTCGGACGTTTGCGAAATATCTCGTCACGATCAGTGTCTTAATTTCGTCTCCATTTTCTGACCTCCAGTCGATATACTTTCGGAAAATTTAGAAGTTTTCTTCACGGAGTGATAGTAGCGACTGTTGGAAAATCTAATCTTCCGAATTATCATCATCATCATCATCATCAACGTCTTCATTTTCCCTTTAATATTTTTATTGCCTTCAAGGCAAGTAAAATTAGCGCGAATTTGGAAGTCTTCTTTCTTCATGGACGCGATATCGAGTGTTAGTACGGCGTTGTATTTTCGTCTAATATATTTTTTGTCATGTCCTTGACGTTGGGCGTCTGCGAATGCGACTATAGAGGGTGGATCACGAAGCCCGGAGCCAAAGCAGCAGCGGCAGCGGCAGCGAACGATTCTGAGGTTTTGTATATAGGGTACCTGCAGCAACGATCTTAGCAGTGTTGCTGTTACTGACGTTGGATGCTGCAACAGCGGTATAAACGAGAGGAGATCTTGAACAGTGAGAGGAGGACTCTTAAAAAAGAGTGAGAGAAAAATGCCAGGAGTTTATAACAAAGAGCTAGAAGGAGGGACCTACCAAAAGAGGGTCCAGGCATACCACCAACTAAAACCCACCTCAACTTCAAGCCTACTCTTCAAGGTCAACTAAGGAGCCTCGCAAACATTCACGTGTAGTTGCAGGTATAGTCCTTACTATACATACATGCATAATACACCATGTACATGTATGTATGTGTAGCTATGTATGAAAACGGACCTTGCCAACCCGTAGAGTAAGGTTCAAACCCCAACTGGTGCTGCTGTGCAGTTAACAGGAGAAAAACGAGAGAAAAAAAAACGAACACCAGAAATAAATAAAAAATGAACATCGAGATGAAACGAGTCGATGAAACAAAATTTTAAGAGACAACAAGAATGAACATTACCACCTCTCGACTGCATATTGTCGGAGACGGGAAAAAATTAAATAAAAATCTCTAACACGAATTTAGAACGGATACTTTAATTGCAGAAGACATTTTTCCACCGGAACGAGGTAATAATATATTTCAATTTTTGGATTTTACTCTTTTGCAACTACAATAACGGAAGAAATGTTGTTTCCTCCTTTTTCGCATTTCACAACTCGCGGCGTGTATTGTGACATTAAAAAAGGAAGTAAAAAAGAAAACTAAAAGAACTAACAAATTGAGAAGAAAAAAAGAATAAAGTATTCCTACGGGCGATCGCTTCGACGACGACCTGAGGAAGAATTTAATAGTGGTAACGTGGTGGGGATAGATTGAGATTGGATACCGATCAAACGCCATCTTTGCAAGACGCACGAATTTTACCTGGATGCATGAACGTACGTTGCGAGTTATAATACAGGTATATAAAATATATAATACTCTAAGTGTGGGTGGTTGTTTTGGTTGTGCAGAGAGAAGCATCGAATTACCGGACCTAAAATCTACATTGCCGCTGCCGCTGGTGCTGCAAACGCGTACACATATATAAATCCTTTGTTAGGATTCGTTCCTTCATCTTCTTCTTCTGTTTTTTTTTTTTTCTTTTTCATTTCTTTCTTTTCTTCTTTCCCGCGAATTGCCAACCGTCCGCGATTACCGCGGCTATACAGGTACTCGATTTTCGTCGCGAACAAATCGAAAGGCGAAAAAGCCGGTAGGAATGCAGAGAAAAAAACAACATTTCGGTAGGAGTACACGGAATT
Organism: Athalia cordata; assembly: GCA_963932425.1. Classification (NCBI taxonomy): domain Eukaryota; kingdom Metazoa; phylum Arthropoda; class Insecta; order Hymenoptera; family Athaliidae; genus Athalia; species Athalia cordata. Next base: position 26,127,535 of record OZ010626.1, on the reverse strand, counting down.
AACTGTGCAGAATTTATCTGACAATTGCAAATACGCTAGAGTTACGCGATTTTTCGAACAAAGATGGAAAATAATCATTGCCGATCGTTTTAATGTTCTCAAAAGTTCTGCATGAGCTGCAGGTTTTAGTTTTGGGGGAGCTCATATGGGGTCGGGGCAACCTAGCAACGAATTTATTTGTTTGCAATATGGCGGTCCTAGTAGGTTGTCCTTAGCAGTTATCCTTGAGAACTTGGTGCTCTTTTGTATTACGTTTTGTTTTACGTACCGTGTATACCACACCACACTAAATCGTACGCTGGTACACCCCATGCGATTCCATCGCAGAGTGAACCGAAACTTGTTTTTTATTATAATGAAACGTTAATTTTTTACATAATACAATATTCATACCTAATTAGATAAGACTTTCCGCCATATAGATATTGAAAAAACCCTCTTTAATATCTTGCTAAAAATCATTCCACATACCTATATAATATATAATTTTCTATTCCACAGGCGCATGTGCGGTACACCCATACAGCTTCCTCAAATTTTTCACCATTTTTTTTACACTTCGATGAAAATTAGAAGCGATTAGTTGAAAAAAAAAAAATTAACCTTTTTTTTTACGTTCTTTTCTTTTCTTTTTTTTTTCTATGGGGATTTTGCCCGCGGGGCATTTGCCGACTATACATTATAGGTATACCTACGTGTAACACAACGGCACAGGCAACAGATGTTACGCCGAAGTTCAGATCTGCCGAGCAACTGAATTGTAACGAGGACCACCCACAATTTTTTTGTTACGCCAATTCAATTTGCGTCGATTCGAGTGAAATTAGAAAAAAACTAAAAAAAATAATGAAAACGGAAATCAAATTCTAGATCGCATTGTTAAACTATCTTTTTATCTTTACATTGATTTTTATTTTAATAATGACAAAAAAAAAAAAATAATCTTACACAATCCTCTAATTTTATTTGGTCTTCGAAGTTTTTTTCTTCTATCTTAGCTCGACGTGTGTCGTCATAGATTTGGTATTACCTATAGTTTGTCAGGTATTCGGATGGGCATTAGAAAATTTCTTTGAGATGTTTAAAGTTTGATCGTTGCGCGTATTAAATTTTTATACCTGCAGTACCTTGTACGCTGCGCAGTGCGGTTATGTGCGGTGTAAAGGATCTCGTTTGAGAACGGTAAGGCCGATGGGGGACCGACAAAAAGATATTATGGCGGCCGTAAAACACTAAAACACCTTAAAAATCCTTAAGACCGTAAGTGAACATTAGTACCAGCATTGTGGGAAAAACCAAGGCTCATGGTACGCAGGAACAATGAATTTTATATTTACGTAAATGAGTGTTTGAAAAAAAAAGATATTTATGCGCAGGCAAATCTTCTGTACAATATCTTTCGCAATTCTTCGTGCCGAGAAGAAATGAGAGAAGAAAATTTTTTCGAACAACGACGCGATCCCAATGGGAAAAAAAACTAATTTTTTAAAAGTTCGTACATTTTTTTTTCTTCTTTCTTTAAAAAAAAGACTAATCTCTACTTACACCCCTCAGCGGTATACCTATATCTATATGTATCTGAGAATATAATGCTTCTGATGCGATGCTGAGAAGATTATGAGAAAAAAGAAAAGGAACAAAAAAATGAAAAGTCATCGCTGGCTATACACATATCTTGGACATACGTATGCGGACGTACTTTATATAGATATATCCTATATACATCTCATATACCTCACAATACCCACGTCGCAGATGTTGCGGCGGTTAGAAATTCGACTGTCAAAAGTTAGGGCAAAAGTATTTTTCGAAAGATCTTTTCGCCTTTATTTTTTATATGTGTATGTATAGATGCATCGGTACATGTGTACGTGTACATGGGATGCAGCCCGGCTGAAAGTAGGGAAAAACTTAGATCTAATCTGTAAATTAGAAATGTAAAACTGGGCAGGTCGGTCAAGCAGTTTCTTAGCGTTATTTTAAGAGATTTACGACAAAGGAAAGAAAACTTTAAAGAAAAGGAGAAGAGAGGAGAAAAAAACCCCGAAAAGTTTGAAGGGATGCAAGAGACTGCAGAATATTGAATAAATCGGTCTAACTTCACTACGAACACCTCGAAGCTTCGACTTCGTTATTATCGTTACAACCATTATCGTCATTATCATTGTCATCCTCACACAGAATTTTTAAAAGAAAAGAATTACCTAATCGCCGCAAAAATCTCTAACGAATTTATACGACACACCTCATCGGTTATTGTTTCCTGGTTAGAAATCTTTTCGTCCATTTTTGTTAGTTTTTTTCAAAATAGGTAAAATAGGTAATTTGAAAATCATGTGCGGATGACAAAAAAATTTGCCAAAAAGATTCGACTGAAAATGAACAGTATGATTATAATTTTTCATTTCACTACATAAAATCGTAATGGGGTAAACTTCAACCTGCCGTATAGCCGGTTATACATAGAAAAGAACCTGTCAAAATGGCGATAGCTTCACAACAATGGCTGGCATAAGTTAAACCGCAGCACAGCGGGTGCATAGAAAAAGCTATAAGTCCGGCATATTGCAAGGGAAATAAGTCAACCAATGGCGTCTGCATCCCTCGAGAAGTCGAAAGGAAAAGAAGAAAAAAAACCAAAACAAAACCAAAAAAAGTAAAATTCGAAGAGGGATGGAAATAGGTAAGGAATAAATCGAAAGATGCGTATAATGATTATTACTAATGATCTAGTTTTTTTTTTGTTTTTGTTTTTTTTTTCCAATGAAAATCGCAAGGAAATATTTCCACGAGGTATAATATTTTGATGGTAGTTTACACGAACATTTGTAATTCAGCATCACGTCCCTGAATTTTGATTATCTAATTACCGTAAATAAATGTCAGTTCAAAGTATGAGACGAACGTCGTTTGTTTCATATGATTGAGTTTAATGCAGTTCAATCATCTTCAATTCAATCCAGGACGCTCTCTGTCTCCCCAACTTCATGAAACCCTGCGGAGTAAAAATTCAAGCGATGCACATGTGATCTGGGCATTTATTATCATGTGTACGAGTATTACGTGTACGCGCGCCGCTATACTGCACACATGTACCGCGCATGGATAAAGTTTTGCGCATTTCTACGCCAGTGGGGCAGCAGGTCAGCGATACAAAGATCCACTATAAGGGAGGACAAAGAGGCAATTCCATACTCCGGACATCATCCCCACGCCCACACCCTCGACTTGTGTTATACTTATAAGTCTAGAATTTCGACTTCGACTTTTACTTAACGTTTCACCCCCGAACTGGTGGTAATTCCGAGAGAATAGGAGAAAGAAGGAGCGAAAAACTTGCACTGTATAATAAATTGGTTTACTTTTATACGTCACGAGAATTTTGAAAAAAAAAAATTAAAAAAACAGATTTCTTTCAGAGGGTTACTTGAATACTTTAAATTTGGATGAATTAAGAGTAAGCAACAAAAAAAAAAAAAACGACAAGAAAATCCTACGGAATAATTTACAAATTTTCCAAAAATATTTTCACATAATATACTCATGGTTGACATTTTTTGTCTTTTTTCCGCTCTAAAAATTCCAGAAAAAAGGCATCTATCGCAATAAGCGAGTATAATGTACCACATGTCGCAAATCCAGCTCCTGCAGCAGGACTATTTAGCTATAGTTACGTACGACACATGGTCAAAGAAACTAAACACTTTTTCCTCATAAAAGCCTTCGTACCTACGTAAAAGTATAGCGTCATTTTCAAACCCCTCTAATACCAAAAAATTGAAGAAAAAAAATCGTTCCAAAAAATCACAACGTCACCGGTTAAAAAATTTCTTACTTTTCTCTCGACAGGTTTTTCCTCAACATATTGTGCCAGGAAGTTACACGCTTCGCATACCTGCAGTGTATATATACATTATACATATATAAGAACTAACGAAATCGAAAGTGAAGAGTAGGTATTATAATAAGATAACAGTGTTTGAGCACGTACTACGAACCGAGATGAGAAAAAAACAAAAAACAAAAAAAAGAAAAACAAATAACGAAAGAAGTAAAACCACATACGCGGGAGACAGGAAAAAAAAGTGAAAAATAAAATAAATAAATGAAAATCCAGTCAAGTAAAGAGATAAAAAAAAAAAGAATTAAAGCGACGGTAAGAAGCAACGTAGAGAGAGAGAGAGAGAGGAGGAGGAGGAGGAGGAGGGGGGGGGAGAGGGGTAGGGAATTATATTTGGTCCAGGCGCGTGAAAAGAGAGCAGGAAGAAAAATCTAGGCTCGTGGAATGCGGTACAAGTTTGAGAGGGAGGAGGAGGGCCTTTTTTAGTAAGAGTCCCCGTGGGTTGAGGTGGGCTCATCCCCCATCGGTGTTCTCTTACTCTCGCTCCTCTATCCATCTCTTTCTCTCCGTGAGAATGAGATAAGTGAAGTGAAGAAGGAGAAGAAGAATAAGAAAACGAATGGAAAAAAAGAATATGCCGGAATGGGGTGAGGGAGGTAAGGAGAGAGGGATGAAAAATAAGGATCTGCGCGCTATATCCCCGATGCCCAAAGAGACCCCGGGAAAAGAAAAAAAGAGAGAAATGATGAGAGAAGGAGAGAGAGAGAGAGAAGAAATAGGGAGTTGGGTAGAATTTGACTTTGCAGTTGTGCACGCATCGGTATACCGTGTATATATAGGTAATGCAGCAGCAAATGCAGCGCTGTGTGTATTTCTTTTTTTTGGTTTCCATTTTTTTTTTTTTTTTTTCACCATACGCGCGCGAGCGCATGTTTTTGACTCTTACGGGAGATGAGAGAAAGAGAGAAACGAAAAGGAAAAAAGAAGAAAATTAGAAATATTGGAAGGAGAAAAGAGGGAGAAAAATAATGTCTGAATGACGAGGGTGTGATGTTCGCTTTAATATCCTGCACCAGCCAGGTATAAAAGTACTATATTCTATATACATAAAAATGTACATATGTACGTGTACTTATGTATATACAATGCGCATATGTATGTATGTACAGATGGACGCGCACATGCAAAGCCGATTTTCGACTTACGGGATGCTTTTATACACAAGTTAATATTATTACACGGGAGTTTTTTTTTTTTTTGGAAATTTAGTTTCTCTCATCGAGTTGACAAAAAATTCTAGATATACGTCAACGGATGAATTGGGAAATTATTTTCAATGATAATTCAAATCGAATGTACAGGTATATGTTGGAGCCTTGGAACCAGAAGAGAATCGACGATGTCCAACTTTTTGAAGAATATGAAATTTCACAATCCGTCAGTTTCCAAAACTTTCTCATTCTAATCAGTAAAATCGAACGAGTTTCTCATTTTCTTTTATTTTATTCCAGTTTATTTCACTCCTCTTGTTTTTTTCACTTTTTTAAATTATGCGACCGATGCATCATCGCGTCCCCACATATCGATTTGGATCCAACTTTTACCGCTGTTGTAGCTCAAAACCTTAGAGATAATTGCCTACCCTTCAATTAACGGCTGTCACATTTCCGAACGGGTCAGTAATTTCTTTTTTTTTTATCCTCTCTACCGATCCTCTTTTTTCCTCCATTCGTTTTTTTTTCCCATCACCCATCGCCTCTACGTTTCTTTCGTACCTGCAGAGTATGTCTAGGTATATATACCTATAACCTTCTTGCTTCAAAACTATGAGTCGATTTTTATTTGTATTGTATTTTAATTTTTCCTTTTTTTTTTATTTTTTTTTTTGGTTTCACTGTGAAATTTATCCGAACAGATCGGCAAAAGGACACGTTATATACCTGCGCCTGCTCGAGGATCCATAAGTCGAAGGGTCTCTTCGTTTCTATCTTTCTCGATTTTTTTTTTCCTTCTTACATTGTCCCTCTCTTTTTTTTCATCCCTATCTCTACATTCCCCTTCCCTTTCTTCCCGTTTCTCCCTTACCTGATCATGTCAGCTCTATACGCCCCGCATTATATCCCCCTGCAGGTAAAAAAGTCTAAAGTTACGCTCCGGATCACGTACTTTATGTACACATGTGTACAGTACAGGTATATGGGATATGGGGTGGCAATACTTCGAGTTCCATTTTTTGCTGTTTTTTTTTTCCCAAAATTCGAGTTTCTCTCGAAAAATAAGTTTCGTGGTTTTTTTTTTTTTATATCGGGGTACGCATGACGTACGAACCTATGATACGTAACGTTTAATTAGCTTTTTCTTTTTTACTTGTTATTATTATTTATCACGAGCGTACATGATATACAAAATAACTGGTTTGAAAAATTGTTTACTTAGAATTATAAGGTTGCAATTAATAGGATAATTTCATAGCGCGGCCATGAACCTCCTCGGCTGTGCGTTGAAAATTATGTACGATACGTACACTCGTTACTTTAGCCATCGGCGGGATCAGGATCAAATATATACAGATACGCATGTATTATATATCTTTATAATACATACTGTACAGGTATGTAATAAAACTGAAAAAAAGTTCACCAATTATTTATATGGCATGGTGGGTAATTAACAAAGAATCTTTAGCAACCTATAACCGAATGGGTTGTATATATTACACATACGAAACAAACACGTACGTACGTCGTATATGCGGACGGTACATGAAACTGGAAGAAGGAATCAAATTAAAAGATAACAAAAAAAAAGAAAATAAGGAAATCAAGTATAAAAAGAATGAAATAAAATAAAATCAAAAATTCAAATCAAATAATTCAATCTTCAATAGCTGTTTATACATATATATACACAAACTTATGCTCATTTGTTATTTTAATTATTATAGAAACGTTCGGAATGCACAAGAATATATTATTATTGTTATCAATATAGATTCTATTTACCTTATATTATGTGTCTACATTACATATCGAGCGAGTGTTATTTAATCAAAGATCGATAAAAATTTCCGCGATGATCATTTCAGATTAGATCCACGGAAGAAAGGCTGCACAGAGAAAAGAAATTCTACTTTTCCATTTTTTAAACGTCTAGTTTTATTTATTTATTTGTTTTTTTTTTTAACGATGAAGAGAATTTGACCGACGACTGTTCAATTATTTAATAATAAAATTGAAAAAAAAAAACAAGAAAAAGAAAACGAAATTTGAAACGATCGATAAATATATGAAAAATTAATAAAGAGGACAGCACGCGGTGAGTTTAATTTGTACTTTTAAATATATTGCATATGGGTATATAGACTAGGTTGTATCGAACGCGTGGTAAAATAGTGATAACTATAAGGGGCTAATAAGGTCTATATACGGATATAGCCTGACGATAGATAATAAATAATATATATTTGACGAGGTATCGAAATCGATAAAATTAACAGTTAAATTTTAATGGCGGTACAAACACGCCGTGGAAATAAAAAATACATATATATATATATATATGTACACATGTGTGCGGTATACATGTATTTTACACACATGATACGATACCTCATCTCGCAGTTCGGATGCTGTATTATAAATGGGGGTTTGAATAAATGAAAAAAAGAAAAAGGTTCTAAAACCGTTCAAATGAAACCGAAACTATAAACTCGACTAAAATGAAATAAAGAATAAAAATTAAATATAAGAGAGAAAGAAAAAAAAAAGAAGGAATCAATGAAAAGAAACATCTCCACATTATTATACCCTCGCGTATAGGGTACGTATAGATACATATAGGTATGTACCTGTTATATACACATACACGTTCACGGACTATGTGAAATTTATTTGTCGAAGCGTGTGCACACGCGTGCGACCGGTAATTTGGTCGTCTGTCAGATGGCGCCTGCGTGACTGCGTGACCGGTGAATATTATGGGAGTCAAATCGTTCGAAATTCAAATTCAAATTCAAATTCAAATTCAAATACGGTCGTATATAGGTATACGTACTCGACGCGGGTATGGGTCCTTAGCTGGAGGCTGATTTTCTACTAAATCGTTTTGATTATACTCATTACCCTTCCGCCATACCTCCGATCTTCTCTATACCTGAACGAGCAAACAGCTACGTGTTCCTATTCTTCTCAGAAATCGACTCGAATATTTCAATAGCAGATGCTGTGCCCCGTCTTTTTACAACCGATACATTAGTATACCATTATTTCAGGCTGTATCTATTTACATTTTATGCAGGTATGGATATCCACACAATCAGAAGAAATATTTCGTCGAAACACTACAACCGGAGCGTTTAATTTATCGGAAGAAAAAAAAAAATCTACGTCGAAAATGGCCGATTATTCACGCCGAATCGGCGAAAGAGGTATCTTTTTCGCAAAATTTTTAGTTTTTTTTTCTCTTCCACATCCAACGTTAGTCAATTTATAATAAAAAATGTTCGACCCCTAATTTTTTGGAAATCGATCAAAAAATTTTGAAAACGGGAAGAAAAAGGCGAAATGAATCCTAAAAAAACTGCGTGAGTAGAATTTTCTTTTTTCTTCCTTCTTCTCTCCAGCAGAGATAATTACAGGTTTCAAATTCACCACTAACAAATAAATTCCGAACTTAAGCATAGAAAAAAAATTAGAGAGAGAGAGAGAGAGAGAGAGAGAGAAAGAGACTGAAAAATATCTGCGGGTCAGATGTAAGATGCATTTTTTTAAGGTACATAAAAAATAGTTTTCCCTTTCTGAAAATATAACACCCTCGTCTCGGTTGAATCTATCATTTATTTAATTTTTTTTAATTTATTTTTTTTTTCTTTTCCCAAAAAGGTATTTATCTATGGGGTGTCGGTAATATGTTACGAAGGAAAAAAGGTTGGGTACCAGAAATATATAAGCGCGCGGCCATAGAGCAAAACGAGAAAAGAGAGGACCGAGAAGTAAGAAAAAAAAAACCAAAAAAAATAAAAAACATAAGGAAAAAAACCGTGTACCCTATCCGCATCGCACAATTTTCATCTCTCTTGCGGCATAGTAGCGCAGGTATAAAATAGGAAACTATACGAAACAAAGAGTAACGATATAATACCGCAACTAGATGTATCATATACCTACTCATATACATACATATACCTGCATCGGGAGATGAAAAAAAAAAAAAAGTCGAAAAAAAACAGGAAAAAAAACTGATTATGAGTGAATCGGTATGTCTGCGTTGGCTTTAAGAGTATAGTATAGAGGTAGGTACGTATAAAGCTCGTTATGTGATAAAGAAGTCCAAGTTTTTAGTTAAAGAGAAAGAGAGAAAGAGAGAAGAGTAAAAAATAAAAAGGAAGGGGGATCAAATCGAGGCCTTTTAGATTTATGTATTAGGTGCGGGAGAGAAGTCGCTGTACGATCTTTGTTCCTACGGGCATCGGGTGTATTTTTTTTTTTTTTTCCTTTTTCTATACTTTTTTTTTTTCATGTGTTATACATAAATATATCCATATAGCAGCTATAATATAACACATATCACATACCCGCGGATATAACGTATAATAATATGAGTTGAAAAAAAAAAAGAATGAATAATAAATTAATTAATTGATCAATTAATTGATACTCGCAAAATCGCATCAATTTTGTAATTATTTGATGCAGGAGCAGATTCGTTGTACGTCATAAGTCTGCAGTGGGCTGGGCTGGCGATAAACAGAAATTCTTTCCGTTCGGTAATTACGCACGAAATTTCTAGTATAGTATAGATATACGTTATATACACACAAGAGTAATGAATGACTCTATAGGATAAGAGCGCGCCGATATTCAAGAGATCCGATGAAAAGGAAATGGAGAAACAAAAAATGAATCAAATAAAATATATAAGTGATAAAAATAGGAAGAAAAAGAAGAAGCCGTAAGGAAGGTGGAAGAGGAAAGGGGGGGCGGGGCGGGAAGGAGGGTGGAGGAGATACCTATGTACGAAAAGCAATTAAATTAATTCATGAATAACTTACAAATACGAGGCTCGGCCGCACCTGGGATCAAAATATATAAAATGTATGTAGAATGGACCGAACTTTTTTGGTTACGAATATGTCTACAATTCTCACCGCGCGTACATCGACGCGCCGTTGCAAGTCAACGTTCATATAATAAATTTAAACCGTGAATATTTATTCTCACGTATTCAAATACGATATTAATAAATAAACGGGATAGAAGAAAAAAGTAAAAGAAAATAAATAAATAAAAAACCGTACAATTTTCTTAATTTTTTTAATATACCGCGCACCACGTGCGGAAACGCACTCGTCGGTGGACTACGCGGGGTAATCGTCGCTGATTAATTTTACAATTTCGCTTGATTAATTCAAATTTTTTTAATTGTATTGGATTATTTACCAAAGATAATTGTCGCGGCCGATGATGGGTATGCACGTATACGTGCGTAATTTCGTGGAATATAAGATGTCAGGACTAGTAGGCCCCACCCCCTCGATCGGTGGTACAACACATATGTGAATACACGTAGAGGTGATGTACATATATATACAGAAAAGAGACACTATTCGATTTTGAAATGTCAAAAGAACAGTTAAAATACATTAAAACCTCTTGAACTGGTAGCAGGTATATCACATCAGATAAACATCTAACGATCGGCAAACCATAAGTGACGCGCAACGCGGTGGTACGAGGACCAATGCCGACGACGCGCTCACGTCGGATATCGTAAGAACAATAATAATAATAATAATTGTAGCGACCATAATTAAAATATTTCTAATCGACGACCATAGAGATTTCTTGATTTTTACAAATAATTACAGTGTAACCTCTTTAATCCTTTTTACAGTTTTCACAGAATATAGAAAAACTTCCGAGGATTCCCTAATAAAAGCTTTGAGCTTTTATTCGGGGTTATCAAAGTTTGTCTATTCTTTTTTTCTTTTTTTTTTTTTCTACCGTCCACCCAGTATACTATACTTTCGATATAATTGATTCCTCGTACCTCACATCGAACCTATTCATTTGTACGTGGAAAAAAAAAAAAAAGAAAAAAAGAATTTCGTCGGCACCATCAATTCCATGGATTTATGGATGAAATAATTTAGGGCCAAAAATGAATTCAATGAATTCGCAAGTTTTTCGAATCGAGATTCTCGGTTGAATTTCTTCTTCTTCATTTCTGCTCTTCTGGTCCATCCACTCTAGGGACGCGGAAGGGGAGCATTGAAAAATCTGGGAGAATTCGAATTTCTCTATCTATGGTATAATATAAGTCTGTGGGAAGGTTTGAAAGAAATTGTCAAAAACTATGTACCGTAGTATACGGTTAATTCTTTAATAGTCCGAGTATAGATCGTAGATAGATCGTCTAGGTATAATGGTGTTTAGTTCGAAGGTTACGTCACCATACTCAGAATGCGGTCAGGGTACTTCGTCAGTTGATATTTTCTCAGTTTTATGAGCTTAACGCCTTCAGTTTGGGCCTTCTCCGACTGCTTTATTTTATTTTTATGTTTATTTTAACTTTTCTTCTTTTTTTTTTTTTTACCCACTTCTATCTCAATTCTTAATTCGTTAGCTTATAATAATGGTATATACATTATTTATAAATATTGCAAGTATATAGCAACCCACGGGTATATCTAATACAGATTTTTCCATTAGGCACATGTAAATGTTTTTTCTTTTTTTTTTTTCTTTTTTTTCTTCTTCTTCTTTCCAAATCCTTGACCAGAACTTGTCACAAAATTCGATGCACAGTATTCCATGTATCATTATATCAAGTGTGAGTTTAATAACCCGTGCAAACAACAAATCAATCGGAATATCCATAATGTCTATAAGCGAAATAAGAAGTGAAGATAAAAAATAACTAACGAAGCTGAACCTGATTTATAGATCACAAAAATGGGCAAAAAAAAAACAAAAAAAAAAGATTAAACAAACGGGGGCAACGAAACTAAAAAATTTTATTCGATACAACTCCGATCGGTATTATCACAATTTTTTCTGTCTTTCCTTCCCTTCCTCTCTTAAGATCCGAACTGCATACAATTTGAGAAATATGATTTTGTTTAATTTCGTCGGGGTAGGGCGGGGGGGAAGGGGGTGGGGAAAATAATTTGACCTCGTATCGATGGCTGGTCAATATCTGAGGTCGCCTTTGTTTGACTAAACGTTTGCTATTTAATTTGGGCCTTGTACCGATCGGCTTCTCGGGTCTTTCGGGCCTGAGGCAGCTCCCGACTTATGGCTGTGGTCCCGTCTTATAACTTTTGGGCCAGCGCTCAAATTACCGTTTGGGAAGGGATAAAAATCGCCTTATCGAAATTAATAGGCGGAAATATATAGTGTACATATATGTATATGTATGTTGGCTTAACTTATACATCGGAGTTCTTATTACTCAGGTATGTATTGTACATATATACATATGTATATATTTATGTGATACGTAGTACGCATTATTTTTAAGTACGTATTATAAGAGCTAAAAAACACAGAAGGCAGACAGTTTATATCATAGAGATAGAGAATGATGGCGGTTATTTTACTCTCGCCGTCTATTTCTCTCGTGCATTTAGTTTTTCAATTTTATTTTGTCAATTTTTTTATATCTATTTGTTTTCTTCGGAAGAATTTACGGGCGATCGAAGGGCGGGAAATGAAATAATGGTTTTTCAAATAATTCCACGTCAGCCATATTAGATATTTGTATTCAAATAAATTAACTGTATGAATTAAATTTTGAGTATTATTACACCGTACATATTCCGAAAACTGTGCCTGTGAAGTGACAAAAAAAAAAATAGAAAAAAGAAAAAAGAGAGAGAAAAAAAAGAAAAATTATAGAATCCTGGCTATATTTAGATAAAACGAGACACGCGTAACCCGATCGGCGTGTTTGTAAAGAACTATACACGGGGGCGTGCACACGCCAGTGGTTCGGAAGCGAGTATTATATTATACTTATAGAGCCCCAACCCTTTTGCGCGTGAAAATGCGGAGAAAGTTATTTTAATCAAACTTAAACGAAGCGTAACGGGGGTCCGCGGGTGTGACGGAAGAAAAAAGAAAAAAAACTCTGAAAAATATCACATATGATAATATGTATAATCGACGAATACCTATAATGATGTGTGATAAAAATTTCATGTACTATATAGCTTACAAACACGTACCAGATGCGGTATCAAAATTTTGCCGCTTTTGTGAAAAAAGTCATCCAGTTTGGTGAGTTTAAAATTTTTTTTTGTTTTCTTTTTTTTTCTCCAATCAAATCTAACTTGCGTCAATATTTTACCAATCATTTACGGTAAAATCGACTAAATATTGTAGTATACATAATTAATGTGAGAAAAAGTGAAATCATTGCGACCGTATTTCAAAGAATCGTTTAGAACACTTTCTCCTTAAAATCAATACGTGGTTCACATCGAACTGATTAATTGAACGCAATTAACATACATATATGTATGAAAAAAAATTATTTAATTTGTCGTTATTATTATAAACATTAAGCAAAAAAATTTCTACGCTCCACACAACTTCGTTATTCATTTTATTCAATCATTTCTTAGCAGAACAATACCAATATAATAAAAAAAAAAAAATCAGGACATCATTGGCAATGAATTAAAATTTTATCTTCTTTATTCAGGTGATTGCAAGAAGTAGGTACGTTATACTACATATGTGCGTTATTTTATTTGTCATTCAAGAAAAAGGCCTATTTTTTATTTATTTATTTTTTTTTCATTTTCCGTTCCGGTGTAACGTTCTGTAATCGGGAATAGTAGGAGAGTAGAATAAAAAATAAAAGACGATAGAACAAAAAATTGAAAATGATACAAAAAAAAAAGAATAAAAAAAGGAATCTCACTACGTAGCTTCGCAGTGTTTGAAAACGCGATATGGGTATAACCCTTTTTTCCCGTATAGGAAGGATAAAAATCGGATACGATACACCTACAAAGGATACCCATAAGCTTTTTTTGATAATCGGCGCGAGAAAAAAGGAACCTCCCTATGTGACTGCTCGCGTGCGCGTCTTCAAGCATCTGGACTAGAGGAGCCAGGTGGGCGCGGTGGAAATTTAAAACACGCTCCATATATGCCCCGGTTAAAATCAATTTCCCCTTTTTTTTTTTTTCTTTCGTTTCTCAAAATTTTTTTTGTTTCCCTCTATTTTTCTTTTTTTTTTGCTTCTTTATTTCTTCCTTCGAACGTATATAATTCGTATCACAGGTATAGGTGTATCGATATTTTTTTCTGTTCTCTCCGATCTCGAAGTTCGTGTTCGAATTATCAGATATCGTCTCAAAAATTATATATGAGGATTTTTGAGAAGACAAATTTTCCCTCTAGTTCTAGTTTCAAGTATAATGATTTGTCTTACTCATCTGGTGTTAATCACTCGAAATTATTATTCTACAGGATTCAGTCATAATTTATCGATGATAATGAAATTTCCCGCAATCTACGATTACTCATAATTTTTTCCCATAAAATCATGAGCTGCGCGTAATTGTTACTTTCGAAATTTTTTTGTTTCTTTGTTTTCTGAGTTTTATTTTATTATTCAAGCGAATGTGGGCGTACATCGAGATTCGTTAGTACTTATATTCGAATAGGATGTAATACTATCAATATTACATACCTCATAGTGGAAATAAATAAAAATAAATTAGAAAAATGTTTCCTTCTTTTTTATTTTCTGAAATTTATCTAAAGACGAATCTACTTGTCGTAATAATACATCACACTAGCTACTAACGACTTGAAGTTGAAATTAAATACGGTCGGAGAATATTTCTTGACGATAATTTCGGTTGAAATAATTTCGTAAGTCGCGTATTATATACAGGTATGTAAACCTGATAAGGAGAAATAAAATGAAATAAAATAAATTCAAAATCAAAAAAAAATAATATAGAAATTCTGTTACCGGATCCCGCAGGTACAGGTACGTATGCACGTATATTATACATATATTTATATCATACTTGGTTTGTAATGATCGAAAAATGTGGTTATATTTATTATTAGGTATAATACACATGTGTGTATATACCTATATACATACATGCATTTATATTATGCTTGCGCCATGTGCGCGGGAACCGCGTACGCGTCATAGATGGAGTTAATTAATTGGGAATGAATCTTAATGATAGTTAATATTCGGATAATATAGTACTAGAAATATTCAAAGGTATCTTTCTATTTGAAAAAAATTATTCGCTTCAATCAAATTACGGTTGTAAATATGAAAAAAGTAGAAAAGAAGAAGAAGAAAAAAAAAACAAAAAAAATTTCAACGATTTATTGAAATTTGTCATTTGATTTATTTTCGTGGTATAATTTCACATCAATTACCATGACGCGACGCCGTAGAACATAACTAAAAAAAGAAAAGGTAAGAAAAAAGTTTTTTTCTTTTATTTTTTTTTTCAAATTCTATAATTCTACTTTTTTCTTATATTTCGTCTATCATTTACAAATACATATTATATATATATATATGTATGTATGCTATACAGGTGTACGCACATATTTATTTTTATTTTTTATGTACACATAAGTATATAATTTTTCTTACCTAAGATTTTTATTATTCTCAATAAAACGAATAAATAAACGAATAATTAAATTGATAAATAAATCAATAAATAATTTCGTTATTCGAGTTTCACAAAATTCTTTCTTTTTTTTTTTTTACTTCAAATGTCGCTACCTTGTACGCACATCGCTCGATGTCATTCATATACCAAAGTATATTATACGTAATATACATATAATATATATATATCTATAATAATTATGCTGTAGATTGAATTCATAATTACTACACATAAACTCGGAGAGACATGTATAATGCCTTTGATATACTCGGAACTTATATGTACACGCATAATTATACCTGTACATAAATTCGTTGACAGATTCCGTTACATTGAATATAAGATAATTAGAACTGGTTATTAGATTATATTTAACGAGGCGGATCGTCGTATATACCGAAAAAAATTAAATAAATACATAATTTGAAAAAAAAAAAAAAAAAAAAAAAGAAATTTAATATATAAAGAAAAAAGTATCAACCTTATATACGTATGTATATATACATATTTATGTATCGAAACTTATTGCCCAAATTAATAATAATCAAAATTTGATTCAGGTATTCCATTTTATTGTACGTCTATATACCTAGATATACAAGTATATCACCGATTGATGAATATTAAACAATTTTTTTTTTTCCTTCTTTTTTCTAATTAAAATCATCATTTTTAGGATCATTAAAATTGGATTTCTATTTTGTACGTATTTTTGATGTATTATATACATATATTTTTTTTTTGTCTTTACCTTTATCGGGGCCGGATCATGTGGATCTGATAAATCGAGGAGAAATGTAAAAATCTAAGCGCTCAACCGATCTCTTTTTCATTTTTCAATTTTTTTTTCCTCCTTTTTTCTTTCAATTTTATCACGGAGAACTAGGTGAGCTTCTATAAGTAATACTGAGAGTTCAATGGACTGATAGCGTATTTCTGTGCGTCGGTTACGTATATGGCAGGCGGCATGGTGGAGCTTTTCTGGTTACGTTTCCCTTCGAGCTATACAGAATCTCGCGGCTGCATTTTCAGTTATACCAGGCGCTACTGCGCATTGCTATTGAGGTGTTTTTTTTTTTGTTTTTTTTTTCATCTCCTCTCTCTCTTTTTTCGTTCTGTGCGGTGGTTTATTTAGTTATATTATCTGGTTGTTTTTTTTTGTCTATTTTTATTGTTTTCTGTTTTTTTTTTTTTTTTCCCCTAGACCGCCACCAGTAAATTCTTACGGTGCTCTATACGTTGCACCAGCTACTATACAACGACGGTGAAAGAAGGAACGTTTTTAACTGGCTGTGCACCAATACTTTGCTTTACCTATACTTAAAAACCAAATGGTACTATAATGGCGGATATCGTAAACAAGTTAAAGTCCTCTTCACATACCGAAATATATGTATATATTTATATTCTTTATTCAAGAAAAAGAAAAAAAGGAAAATAGACAAAATAGAAGGAACGTCCCCCACGTAGGATGGTTATAATTGGGTCAAATTTAACACGGGTTCTGTACGCTTACTGCAGTAGGAAAAGTAGAGTATAGAGAAAGAGGAAACGCGTCTTATAGTTCCCCTTTTGAGCCAAAGATCTTTTATGAAAATTCATTTTTATTGTATCGCTGTAACCGTATCAAAAAAAAAAGAAGAAGAAGAATCAAATAGAAAGAATCATAGCGCGAACGACACCGAGTATTATATTAAAATCGTATGATACGAATATACATACGTAATATATCCAGATCATTGACTATATATATATATACCATAAAACTACATAGGTATATACAATGTATTTGACTGGGGAAAAAAAAAAAAAAATTATTATTCCTCTTCCACGTGTGTAGAACGCGTATAACATAGAGAAACTCTGGGCGGTAAGATATTCCTATAAATATAATTCAAGCCCTCAGATTCTGATACTGATTCAGATCATCCGGTATATCTATACGGATTCTAACGCACGCGTAAGTCCGCCCGATAGGTGTGGAAGGGAAACGAAAAAAAATTTACCTTAAGAAAAAAGAAAAAGACAAAAATTTCAATCGAATATAACGGTTGTGCAGGGAAAATCTGGACAATTTGTATACGTTGCACTTTTGACAAAAAATTTGTACAACTACAGGATTGTTGAAAGAAGAAGAACAAGAAAAATTTGAATGCAGATGACGGTGAATATAATTGCGCGCGATGTAATTTGGCATTAGGATTAGAATATGGGATGTGAATCATACACGTAGGTTCGTATGCGCGTCTCTGAGTGTGAAACGTGTATATGAGAATGAGGATGGCATGGTTCCCGTCTAAACGTCGAGACAAAGGCGGTATAATCTTGAAGGTCCAAAAGTTTGGCCAATTGTTGCATTATTCATGCGTATTTCTAGCTGCTAGCTCGGCCGTTACATCGGTGGTGGTGGTTAGAATTATAAGGTATACGTATACCCGATACACTAGATACATATGTTACACATATGTACATACATAGGTAGGATGTACATGTACACGTATATATCGTACCTAAGAAACGGTCGTAAGTCGTTGTTGACTCGGTTTTATTTCCCTTTTTCAACCTAGACGCGCTATTAACGATCAACCAACTACCTACCAAAGCTGATGCCGAAAGACGAAAGACCGAAAGACCGAAAGACGAAAGATCCGAAGGACTCCCGAAAACGAGTCCCAACTTAAAACTCCCCAAAGTCTCACAGGGTTTTCTCTTTCTCTCCCGAATGGTCAAGCGCGAGACGGGCAAGACCGGTATGGAATTTAATGATTGCTCTTCTCAACTCCTCTAAAGACCAAAGCCCACGGGGCTGCAGTGCTTAAATTTTCTGTTTTGTTTCTTCTTTTCTTTTTGTTCAATTTTTTTTTTTCTCTTTTCTTTTTCTAAACGCCTACCATAACCACCGATTCATCTATACATCGTATGCGATATGTGCACCCATATAACTTATATCTGATCTGCATTTGGAGCACAAGTTACACGTGATTATTATCACGACTTTTAAACATAGGTATGTGGAGAATGATCCCATAAAATAATTTTCGACCGGTTCAAAAATTTTAATCGAGTTAAAGATTTTTCTTCATTTTTTTTTTCTAATCCTAGTTGGCAATCAACTAACTATATGGTATACGAGAATAGGAATCGGGAAGTTGTCCCCCGGTTTATTGTCGCGAGCTTTCAAAGTTTCTTTTTCTCTGAATTGTTCTATCGGGTTTCTTTTTCCACTTTTCGAAAATCAATAAAATTGTAACCAAAAGAACTTTGGAAACAAAATTTATCGCATCCTTTAGAGGGTTCGCTCGTTAAAAGCTCCAGACTTTGTACCGCGGATGGTTTCGCAATAATTTGAGAGAATTTTGAAAATGGTTTTTTTTCCCCCACCTACTTACCGCGGTCCCAAATTTCAACCACTTCGCAAAAGGCGCGGGCTGTAAATTTTATACATATAATATCCTATGCATCGAATGCTTTTTTTTCCAGATTTTGGTTTTTTCTTCTTTTTTTTCTACCTTTTTTTTTGGGGTGGGGGGTAAAAGGCACAGAGCTGAAGTTGGCTGAGAGTCAGGTATAAGTTTTGGTTTCACAGGTGGGTTTTTCGGGTGTGCGCATTTTATAGAGAACCGCATGCCAGGTTCAGTATAGGTATGTATAGCATATTCTATGTATACACAGCACGCACATATCTTTGCGGAGAAGAGAAGAGGGAGGAAGATAGATAGAAAGGGATAGTCGATGACGGGTGCTGCAGGTTCTTCTTACTTTTGCGAAGCGTTTTAGTTTTTGACCATCATCGGTAGCTGCTGCTCTTCACAAACGACGCGACGTTCCAATAAATATGGAGTAGCTGGCTTTTGAGCTATTCCATCCCCCAAGCCCAACATATATATATAGGTATATACAATACACGTGTATATTACATACCCATACCTATATACCAAGATACATATATATACCTATAAAGGTACAAAGGTAGTTGCAACTCTTGGGTTTTAGCTTTTAGATTGATGCTCTTCACAGTCTTTTTCATGAGAATCTTTTGTCCTAGAGGTAGAGTTAAAAAGAGAAAAAACAAAAAAAAGTAAAAAAAATTCTTCGAATACCCTACACATATACATACCTTGTATACTTAAATATATGTACACATATACGTGTTATACCCTTGAATAACTATTTTATTCATCTCATTGTTTTGCAAACCGATCAGATTATTCATTGCTGAAAATCCACAACGGTGTCCATCGTCGCAAATCAATTGACATTCGTTAGAAATTTGAGGAAAATTTGTGAAAAAAAAAATGTTATAAAAATGCGCTAGGTAATCGAACATTTATCGGTCGATTCGTTTTTTCCGTTTGTCACGAGTAACCTTTTTTATCGATAATTATAATTAACGCTGTGTGACTTTTTTTATTCGATTGTTTAATTCGAAGAAATCAATAAGTTATATAAATATATAATTATATATCTACCTGTGGGTCGTGCGATGTATGATATAATCGAATATGAAGAAGCAACGGCGCGGAGGATGAGGGATGAAAAAAGAAAGGGAAAGGGAAAGGGAAAGGATTTGGATATAAGATGAAGGACGAAGGGGAAAAGAAAGAAGTGAAGGTAGATGAAAAGAGAGAGGGGCGTAGAGTCGGCGACAGGTAAAACGGCGCCCAATATTACTGACACTTCATTAAGATAGTCGTGCCAGCAACAAATACGTACATACAAAAGCTCGACTTTTTACGACGCTCGACGCCCGGCGTCGTCGTCCTACTCGTAATCGTAGTCGTAGGTTACATGACACCGCCCGTACTTATGTGGAAGCTTAGGAAAGCTTATGACTCGACTAAAATGAAGAAAAAAAAAGAAAGAGAAAAAAAAAAAAAGAAGAATTAAGAATTGTATAAAAGGGAGAACTGAAGGACTTCTTCTGGCACAGTTTTCTATACAATTTGTGTTTTGTTTCATTTAATTTTAGCGTTAAAAAAAAAAAAAAAACTGATTCACGTATCTAGGTATATCGATATCTATCGACTCTGATCCCCGTATGACCTCTTGAGTCTTTTAGAATTTTTTAGTGAAAGGTATATCATAGTTACCTATGGTGAAATCCGAAATTTTCTCACTTCTTTTAGATAAATGATTGACAGTCTTTTTTTTCTCTTCTTCTGCATGATGAATTTCAATAGTTTGCAAGAATTTTGGATATCTATCGATAGTTATATGTATAAATACGTATGTGATGGGTACATAGTTGTAGGTATAAGTATATGTAGATGCAGTATGGGTATAAAGAACGAAATATTTTCTCCTCTCGGAGGTCCTAATGAGCGGCTCCAAAGTTATTTAATGATCCGTGTACGGACCAGTGCCTCATGTATATAAGCCAGGTATAAGAAGAACGACGCTGCAGTCAGGTATAAAGGTGTATAAGGTATGTACATAAGGTATAAGGTATGAGGTAAGGTATAGTAAAAGTATAAGGCAAGCCCAGGATAGACACAAATTCTCTGTCTCTCTTTATTTCTCCCCCTCCCTAAATACCGAATTTTCGACTTCTTTTTTCGTCTCATCCCTTCCCGTGTCGAGCTCCATCTACTGCACTCTTCACATTCGTATGTATATAACAACGGCGCAACGCGAGACGTATGAGAAGTGCATCGGGAAAGTGTTGGACTAGATGCAGGTAGGTACAGCGAAGAAGAAGAAGAATAAGAAGATGAGGGAGTAGGAGAAGAAGAACAGAAGGAAAAAGGGTAGGGGAAGAAGGAGGCGGCGGCCGAGAGGGCTAGAGGGCGAAATAGGGAGGCGGGGGAAGGACGAGATGAAGTGTACGGGTATACAGGTAAGATCTTTTAGCTTCTCATGGCTGCTGCTAGCTTTTGCTGCGCTAATGCGCTGCCGCTGCTGCTGCTCAGACCCCATAACCCAGGTAAGTGACAGAGGAGTTGAGATCGGACGCGTACATCGCCATCCCGAGGGAATTTTAACTCACTCGCACAGGACGAACGAAAAAATAAAACATCCCATCTTTCTCTTTCTCTCTTTCTCTCTCTCTCTCTCTCTCTCTCTCTCTCTTACTGCTTCAGGTAAATTTAACAGGTAACCATAACCCGACCCCCACTAACTAACACTTATGTACAAAATTCATCTCGCTATACGTATATTATAAATAATGTATTATCGTATCCTCCCCCCCCTCCTCCCCCACCTACCCTTTACCCACAGAAATGCACCCCCGTAGAAATACATCCCAATGTAACACGTCATATATAATCCTACGTAACATTATATACCATTTATGATATAATACTTGAATTTTTTTTCTACTCCCATTGGATGTGAAATGGTTTCGGTGATCCTTTGAAAAATCTGTAATGTGTCCGAAGGTTTCCGAACTTTCATGCCAGTCGATCGTTTATTTGCTGTGAATTATAATCTGATTACTCATGAAAAATCAGAAGTTTCCTGGAAAAAAAGAAAAAAAAATTTCAAGATGAATCGAGGAGAAGAATCACTTTTTTTTTTATCTTTTCGTTTTCAGATTCGATTTCATTAACGTTCTATATGTTACATACCGATAAATCGCGACCATAGTCTTATTGATTTATTTATTTTACTCTTTTTTGTTTTTTTCTTCTAATTTAATTTTTTTACAATTCGTTGTTTGCAGGCGGCGAAGCGAGTCGGTTCGCTTATACGATCGAGGTGGTTATACGGCGGCGGCGGCGGCGGCGGCGGCGGCAGCGATTCTAAGAATATAAAATAATAGTGATCCTGCAATTCTCGGTGGCATGTGGCGGTTTTTTCTTTTTTTTCTTCCTCTCTTTCTTTATTTTTCAATTTTTTTTTTTTTTCATCTTTATTTTAAACCCCTAGTGTTCTTTTTCGGTTGATCCTTTATAGGTCCCGAAGTCCTGTGCAGCAGGAGCAAAAGTAGCGGGGAACGGCAGATCGACCGCGCGACGTGGCAGCAGCGGCAGGATCCTTATATTCCGCAGGTGTATCGTACGTATATACCATATACCTTTATAATACTTCGCATCGCGCGTTCTCTACCTGCGACCTCGAAATTCGAAAAGGATGAAACTACCCGGTAGATTCAAACGGAAGAAAAAGATGAAAGTTTTTTTTAAGGTCCGAACGCAACAGAAAAATAAAAAGTGAAAGGGGGAAGGATGAGTTTATACATATGTGTGTAAAAAGAACAGAAAAAAAAACAAAACAAGAAGGACGAAGAAGACCAAGCGAGGGTACCTATATGCGAGAAGAGAAAAATAGAAAAATGAGAGGCAAAAAAAACGATAGTTTTGAGTACAGATCAACTACGATGAAAAGAAAGAGAACGATGTGTACTTTGAAAGAAAGAGAGAGAGAAAAAAAACGAATAGAAAAAGATTAAATAAAAGGAGAAACAAACAAAAAATTTAGATACGAGATTCTATGCAACTTTATATTATATATATTTCTGTTGCATACATGTAACGCCAGGTATATGGTGCAACTTGATGCAAGAAAAAAGAAAGAGAAACCGATCGTCGAAAACCTAGGACAACACAAAGAGAGAGAAAGAGAGAAAGAGAGAGTGAGAAGGAGAAAGAGTCCTAATTCTTTCCAAAGATCTTCCGAGGAGCATTCAGGATACCATTATATGTTGCCCCAGGCCCGACGGAAGAGAAGAAGAAGGAGAAGTAGGAGAATATCGCGAGAGACGATAAAAAAGAAATAAAGGGAGTAAAAAAAAAAAGAAATTTAACAGATGCACACGCGGTTAACATCCGCTACTTTTTCAAACTCCTGCACGCGCCGTGCAAGGAATTTAAATGAAATACTTACGGGGTAAAAAAAATTCAAATGTTGCAAAAAAAAAAAGATGAAATTCATTAATTGGGAAGTTTAGACGTCAAGAATTACCTATTCGTTCGTAATTATTTGATTTCTGCGTTATGTCGCGAATATTCAGAATTTGAATAGAGAAAAAAGAAAAAAAAATACAAACATTTTCTTAACAATCTTCCGATAAATAATTGCATTGCACATATTTTTATGGAATTAATTTTTTTCAGCAACTTATTGTTTAAGTCAACGTGAGTTACATGTATAGTACAGAGATGCGGATTGGAATAAATTTATAAAACTTGATAATAATTGCGGTTTCAAAATATTCGCGACCCAAGAAATCAACCGTGTGCATAGGCCGTTTTTTGGAGTAAAGAAAATGAGGCGAGAGAAACTTGAAGAAAAGAAAAGAGAAGTAAAAGAAAAAGAAAAAAGAAAAAAGAAAAAACGAAGGATTAAAAGAATGACTGCGGCAGGACTGCGTATATACAGGACCTGTATGTATATAAGTATATAATGTACAAGAAGGGATCATCTGCAGCAGACGTGAGCAAAAGAATATTGCCATGCCCAAAGGGAAGAAGAAGAAGAAGAGGACCTGAGAATAAGAAGTAGAAGTAGAAAAAGGAAGATTAAAATAAAAATAATAATAATGATAATAATGATAATAATAATAAAAATGAAAAAAGAAGACTCGCGAAGGTAGGGCCGCATGTACGACTATAGTAGAGCGAAAAGTCTCGAAGGGTGAGAGGAGGATGTTAAAAATGAGAGAGAGTGAGAGTGAAAATACGATCCGAGAAACTGAAAGAGTAGGAGTTATAATAAGGATAAGGAGTGTGAGAAGGTGATGGGTAAGGAAGAAAGGATGAAAATAAAAAAAGAAAGAGAAGAAGAGAAAAAAAAAAATAAGAGAAAAAGAAGAAAGAGGTGCAGAAGAGATGGAAGAAAACCAGTTTGGCCGTTAGCCGGTTCGCCGCGGCGCGACTACTTGCCCGGGCGCATAACATACTCGAATAAGATCTGCACTATGGTGATCCTTTTGCCCCGGCACCGTTGCGTACTGACCTATATCCCCCGCCCTAAAAGTCGCAACCACCGCCACCGCCGCCACCGCCGCCGCCATCGCCGCCATCGTCTCCGTGTGTACAAGAAAACGGGTCTTAGGGATGCGGCTGTATAGCGCGGTGCAGTCGACTATTCTACCTATACCATCCGAACCAGGACCTCGGAGAGTCCTTAAGGCCCACTGCCCGAAATCTCGAAGGTTGTTCGAAAAGAAACCAACCAACCAACCAGCCAACCAACCAAAGGGCTCGCCACAAACTTCGAAACAATGTCTGCGCTATAGGTAGGATAACGCATAAAATACAGGTATGTATAATACGTGTGCACGTGTTATATCTGCAATTCGTACAAACGTTGCCAAAATTTGTGGTGAACAAAAAAAAACGAAGACAAAACAAAATAAATGTCGGAATATTTTGTTCTGATCTTTATCGCGATTGTATAATTATGATTTACAGATACATACATATACGATCAATTTCTGTATACAGTTTTTACAGCTTTCTAACGCATAAAAAGTCAATAATTTGGATTTATCCATCTATATAGATTTGAGTGTAACAAGTGAAAGGATAAAAGAGAAAGCAAATCGAAATTGTCAACCAAATAGATGAAATAAAAATGATAATAATAATAATATTAACACCGATAAATTGGCCGTAGACACTATAAGGCGAGTAACATTATTGCGTTAGAACTGCGCCTAATTTTAATCAGATACATGCGTCATAACTTTGAGAGGAAAAGCTTCTTTTTTTTTTCTCCTTACTTTTTTTCTTTCGAGGAATTTTCGAATTTCTCAATCAATAGATAAAGTCTTGGATGAAAGTAAGAAATGCTGCGGTACTCGATCATATTTATAGCGATTCCTATTTTGCAAAAAGTGTTTGTATGTGCAAAAAGAAAAAAAAAAAGAATTACTAAAGGAAAACAAAATATAACAAAAAGAAACAAGTGGTATATATATACGAGACTTCTTCGCGGATCGATCTGTTTGCCCTAGACGAACTTTCTATGCATACGTGTAGATGTAGAGAAGACTTTTCACATGCATGAAAAATGCAGCTTTCTGCAGCATATAAAGTACATACTAAAATGAAAACCTCGCTGGGACTTCTAAAGCGAAATTTTTTTTCCTTCTTCTTCTTTTTTTCTACTTCATATCATAAGCCGCTTGGAAATTTTTTCGCAAGGTCATCCTCAAATTGCACCTCGACACACACACACACACACACACCAGGTAAAGACTTTCGGATAATAAAGCGAATGAAAATTAGAAAAATCGAAGAGACGTATGTCCTTCTATAATTATATATTTAATCGAAGATCATTTTTATATTATACGTAAATTATATCCTTTATTTTGTACGTATTTAATTAAGGTCAACTACTTTTTAGCAGTTTCGCTCTGTATATGCATATTATAATAACACCGTTTGCATTTCAATTAACGGCGTTAACGAACGTCGATTTAAAAAACATGTAACTTCATAGTTATGTGTAATAGAAACGGGTTCATGCGGTATATTATCATTTTACATATATGTATTTTGGATTATGTTTCGAAACAAAAAAAAACAAACAAATGGAAAAGTAAAAAAAAAACACAACCTGCAACTCGAATGTAATAAATCGTAATCAACTGACATAATTAATTCTTCGTTCGAGTTGTTCGCCACAGCTCTGGCTTGTAATAATTTTTGTATCGAGGCTTGAAAAATGAAGGTAATTTTGAATTTGTTTTCTACCGGATTCCAAGTCTTTCCAATTCTTTCTCTGTGGTAAAGTAATAACGAAAGATATGAAAACTCACGGGTTTATTGGCGAGGACGGTGGCGGCGGAAGTGGTGCCAGCGGTGTTCGCGGTAGTCGGATGATGAAGGTCGTAACTGTCCGCGTATTCCCTTTCGTCCCTCTGAAGAATAGGTCTTTGGTGAATATGTGTTTGTTCCCTAATGTCCCTGATGTGGTCTCTCGAATCTCGTTGTTGAAGTAGTTGTTCGGAATTGCGATGTTCTCTGAGGTCACGGGGGTCGCGATTTTGAGGAATGGGAGGAGGAGGAAGAGGAGTATCGTGGAGGTCGCGGGGATCACGGGATTCTCGATCTCCACGAGACTGTCTCGACATCGCCAATTCGTCCTCCGAGTCGAGATACAGTTCCTCGCCAGTTTCTCCTCCGAATCCTCCGCGTCCTCGGGGAGGATGATGACGCCTTTGGTCACACCATATTTCACCCGAAGCCTCCTCCACGGCCTGGCCCCTCGCCACCCGGGCTGATCCTCTCACAACCACCCTGCCGGAAGGCTTCCTCCTCTGTACCCCTCCTGGGGGTTTAACCTCATCACAATATTCTTCGGGTAAACCTGATAAACTATTATCACGTTCGTATTCACTTCCGCTAAAATATACCTCGACTGAATCGTCCCAACCGACCACTGACCCGCTACTCGCACCACGTCTGGTATTCCGACGATTCACTGCACTATTTACCAATTCTCGATCAGGATTATTTTTATCACGATCCTGCAATTTATGCAACACTTTACTTTTATTATTCCACACACTCGATCGAACCACACCGCGGATTTATCGTATACAACGATTATAATTATACGATTATTATTTTACCACCGAATCGTCACTTTTATATCTAAATCGCACCTCGACGACTAGATTTTCTTTTTCTTTTTTTTTTTTTGTTTTCTAGTTCAGTTCAGCGTAGTTCTTGGTAATATCATTGACTCTTTCAGAATTTTGTTTTCCCCCTTCGAAGGCTGGAAAGCTCGTTCCGTTCTGTAAAGGTATGAAAAATATTTTCTCGGATATGAAGTTAAAAACCGAAGACAAGCTAGAATTTTGATCAAATGGATTCGGATTACGTAATCGAAGTTGTATCGGAAATTTGAAGAATCGTTAAATTTTTGAACACGTCTGATCTGACGCTCGAACTTGCGAACAATACAAACAAAGTGATTCGAAACACAGTTCGTACACACGATTAAAATTGCCAGTTCGGATTTGTTTGTATACGACGATATTAAATCTCAATTAACCGCCATTATTGTATGTCAGAAATAACAGTATGGGTATTATAAGGGATCAGGTTCAGTTCATAGATCAGCGGATTTTGGGATTATGATATCGCAAAGTGTTCAACGTTCGCAGTTATTTTATTTTTTTCTTTCCTAATGCGTCACAAATTTCTCGGTAAAAATTATTATGGATTTCTGATTTAGTGCACGGATAATCCACTGAATCCAATTACATTACATAACTAGGCGGATTATTACATATTCTACAATAATGATAATAATTTCAATAAAATGAAATTAGTATTATCGAGTGACCTGGAATTATCGATACTAGCAGGGGGAAAAAATTACTGAAAACCAATCGCTCTAATTACCGGTGAAAGAAAGAAATAAAAATGGAAAAAAAAACGATTCGACAAAACAATTCCGTTAATTAAACTAAAACTCCTTTTCTCAATAATATATTTAAGGAAGAAGATCAAAGTCGCGTTGACTCTGACGGTGGCGTTAGAGGAAGAGAAGGTGAAGATGAAGATGAAGAGGAAGGGGAGGAAGGGGGAAGAGGAGGTCGCACAGCAGATCTAGGGCTCTGGGTCGCGGGGCGTCCTGGAGCGCCTAGCTGGAATACAAGAGGTCGCGGGGCAAACAGGAAGAAAAAGGGGGCGGCTTGTGCCTTCCTCGTTGACGACAGTACAAACGGCACCCTGGAGGGTGGAAGAAAAGCCGAACCCAAAATACTTGAATTATTATTATTATTATTATTATTATTTTATTTTTCTTCCTACTTTCTCTCCTCTCTTTCTATGTCTAATTTTGCCCTATTTTATTCCTTAGTCAATTTGAATTACTCGTCATAAGACGCGATTATTTCGTAACAGGTATCGATGAAAAACACCTGCACTTGATGGCACAGAAGGCACTGTTACGCAAATATTTAAAAATCGTCGAACAATCTGCGAGATTTGCGATACGCCACAGGAGATAAACCCGGATTATGCAGACCGAACTGATTAATTTAAGTTTCTATTTTTTCATTACCTCTTTCCTAAAGATAGAAGAAAAAAAAATTCTCAGAAAAATTGAAAAATATATGGACGTATAAAATATACGGAATATATGGGCACAAAAATTTCAAACTGGCATGACACGAGAGTTTTTTTTTTTCTTTCGCACACGCGCAAACAGCAATTACACGAGATTGTTTCAACTTACTTTTTCTTTTCTATTTTTTTTTGTTTTTTTTCGTTTATCTTGCGATTTTTATTTTTCAAAGTAAAGAAAAAAAAATTTTCAGCTGTCTTTCGACGTCAAAGTTGATGGGGGGTTGCGATAAGGGGTATGCAAAACGTGACCGGGGTGGATAATTTTGGATGGTATAAAATTTTGCGGATATTTTCTTTTGTTCTGAAATTTATTTCGTTCGATCGTACAAAAACAAAAAATATCGTACCACGCTGATTACGTGGTGACTATATTTTGAAAAAGGGTAATTGATAATCGAAATTTAAGGGTTAGAGTAGAATGATGAAATTCCGTTTTCTGTCGTAGAATTATAATATTTTAAAAACACTCCACACTTCATTTTATCTCTATATGAAAATAAAAATTATGATTATTTTACGGTATATTATATATGTTTATATATTTTATCGATTTAGGGGCGGTGTCCAAAAATATTTTGTACTGGGATTTTAAAATTATGGTAGGTATATCTATAGATTAACAGGTAAACGTGTCTGTTATACCTATTTTCTTTTCTCCTCTCTCTACCTTTTTTTTCTTCTCGTTTCTTCCGTGTATTATTTCGCTCAATTTTTCAGGGCAGGTCGAAGGATTGAAAAAAACGTAAAAATCATCACACGCGAACGTTTTTTTTAATTCTTCCTCTTTCGTTTTACTCCTTCCTAATTTCTACGCATCCGATAGAATTCAACACGTTTTTTGCACAGCAGCTATCATGGACCCAGCCCCGAGAGCGAAGATCATTTCGAGCTTTCTCCTTTTTATTCAAGCTTTTCTTCTCTCTCCTTTTTTCTGTTTTTTCTTTTCTCTTTTTCTGTTGCTTCGGAAGGAAGGAAGGAAATTGATATTTTCTTAGGGTAAAACAAAACGATGTACGTTAGCGAGTATCGGCATCTCAAGCAACCTCGGTAAACTGAATTATTATCATCCCTTTCGGTCCTTTTTTATCAGTGTTTATAATAATCCCATAAACGCGACGTCCACAAAATTCACGTAACCCTCACGACCTTGTCACCGAGTTAATAAATTTATAATTAGGTTTCTTTCAATTAGGATTTATATTTGGTGATATTTATAATAAAATTTGACACGTGAAAATCAGTAGTTACAACCGCTGAACATACGAACGTTAAAAAACTAGTTATCGAGGGTAACCCGCGTTCACCAGACGGCGACGAGGACACCGAACGGGATCGCGTGTCGTCGGTGGATTTCGAGGGGCGTCGGGACGCCTCGGTACCCCTCGGGTCCGGGGTTTGTGACGTCACGGGGTGTCCGTGGGGTGAAGGGGGTTGAATCGAAGGGGGAAATACGGGGGCAGAAGGGGGTGGACGGGGAGGACCTGGACGTCGCGTTTATCGATCAGGGCGCGGGCGCATGCGACGGAGGCGTCGCGACGCCTATATACCCAAAATTAAAGAGAGACGAGGACGAAGGACACGTGGCGTTTCTTCCGCGATGCACCACTTCCAAAAGGTGCAACGCTATATAACCACCCCCGACAACCCCCCCTGAATTCCACTCCCCTCTTCACACCCTCCCACATATAGAAACAGCGTCCCGATTTACCTGCGAATGCGTCGCGAACCTCGACCCCGATGACCCCCGCACCTAATGGCCAATCATTTCGGTAAATCACTTGATCCTCTTTTGCGATTCTTATTTTTTTTCATAGCTTTTTAGTTCCAATATTTCTCAAGTACTCAGTTTTACAGAGCTCTTTGCGAAAATTTGGAAATTGGAAAAATCGATTTCTACGAATCGGATGATTTTCTCAAGGAATTTCACTACATTGTGCGAAGTATAATTTTGGAATTCCGTAAACTCGAATGAAAAACCAGAGAAAACAAGAAAAAATCGAGAATCTCCAAATTTTTCAAATTTGAACTCGCGATGAATTATGAAAATTCGGATTGAAAGGATTCTACGTTCCCACAAACCACATATATATTTCAAGCATGCTCGTATACGTATTTGCGGTTCGACT
The DNA here is from genome assembly GCA_963932425.1 of Athalia cordata. NCBI lineage: Eukaryota > Metazoa > Arthropoda > Insecta > Hymenoptera > Athaliidae > Athalia > Athalia cordata. The sequence goes on along the minus strand of OZ010626.1, from coordinate 26,096,866 downwards.
CTAATTACAGATAGTATTTTATTTACCTCGATCAAAAAGAAGCAGAAGAAGAAGAATGTAATGAAAAAAACACCAGTTATTATACTGAAGATTTACTTTTACGTGTACGTGGTTTTCAGAGACAAAGCGAAAAGAACATTTAAATACGAATATTGAATCTCACTGATAGAATTCGCGCACACTGCACAGTTCAGTATAGTTATAAATACAAAACTGGTTTTTCTTAACACTTTTAAATATTATAATTCACGTACAGACGGTATAAACTACATTACGATTCTTCCGAACAGCGTATATCTACGTTATATTCCCGTACGTGTACCAAAAAATGAGAATATCGATATACGAACATAAATCCATACAGAGAAGGTACGGAATACGGCAAAACAATGATTAACAACAATAATAATAATGATTATGAATAATCCGCTTTTTTTTTCATTAATATTTATCAATAATTTTTTTCCCCGTATTACCATACCGCATGTAGCTCGTATGTAATCATTAAATATGATTCCGAATACGCGATGCAATTTTCGTGAGTCACGTTGAAGAAGAGTAGAGGTATACAGTATATGGTAAGTTGGTATAGGATATTGGAAAATTTATTTTTTTTCTCAAATTTCGATTTATCTGCACTTCATGTTAAACGAATCGTTTTTAGAAGGTAATTGTTTTTTTTTTCTCAATCGAGTGTTCCAAAATCATTATCATTATAATTATTATCGTGTCACATCGTATCGAAATTTTTCTGCAAAAAAATCTCACCAAGACTGTAATCGGAATAGGAATTTGAAACAAAAAAAATCTAATGTTAAATATTAAATTGTCCGTACATTGAAAATGAAAAAAAAAAAAAATGTCAAACGCGTAATTATCACGGGTGGAGGGAGGAGTGGGGGATGAATTATAATTGGATACAACGAACCATATTACAAATATTATATATATATACATATATATAGTTTGTGTAATTAGCCTGTTATTTCCATTATTAAAATTCGTAGAATTGCTTTTGGTGCGCGCACTGCAGCAGTTCGTTTTTAACTGTAACGAGGTAAAAATATGTAAATGTATAATTTTCAAACGGTCTCTCGTTCGCGTCCATTACCGTCGCACGTATGGAAAAAATTTACGCAAAATGAAACGATATAGAAAATAATGAAAACAGAAGAAAAAAAAACGAAAATTAAAATCATTCGATCGATCGATAAATCGATAATAATGATCACCTATGCGTATTTAAATAATATTCTCTGTACATACTGCATGTATAATATAAATCACTGCACATCGTACAACCTGTATATAAAATATACCTATGTGCACAGATATATTTATGTATTTTTATGTATTCGTGTATATGACGGGTGTGTGTGTGAGTTTATTATGTGTTTATACCAGAATTAGGTGCCTCGCTGTGCAAAAGGTCATTGACCCCTCAGAGCCATGATCGGTCGTTGGTTCGTTATTTCTTTCTTTCGTTGATCGGTACCTGAAATATAGGTATGTGGGGATATATCGTTAAATACCTAGTGAATGACTGCGGTCATATTTAGTGCGTTATTCGGAACAATTACATGTACATTCTTCCACCAACCGATCAACAAATTATTATTTTATATTACAAATCAATAAATACAAATTATGCTGTCCATAAACAATTCATACGTAACATCCAAAATATTGATATTAATAACAATCCACATGCTGATTAATTTTTGCTTAATTTGCCTGTGAATTATGGTCCACTTTTTCAATGATTTTTTGATTTACGAGAATAACGAGTTGTAGAAATTTTTTTTTTTTTTTCAAAATTGATAAAAATAAGTTAAATAAAATAAATTATGTATATATATACAGAAGTGTGATATATTGGCAATTTTTATCACGCACTCTATGGCGATGTTTAATTTTTACACCGATAAACATTAATCATTGTTTTACTTCTATTTTTTTTTTTTTGTTTCTCTTCATAAATCCACAATTAAAATTTACCCACTTGCAGTGGCATACGGCCATATTGGTTGCGCATTGAAACAGCTACATTGGTTTATCGAGGCGACACGTGGAAGAATTTAATCTTGCCTTCATTAGCCGCGATATCACGTCGCTTAGGTACTACATAAATGTATATGTATAATATACCTGTACATTCATACATACCAAAAATTATGATCATTATATACAAGGTGTCTATACGAGGATTATAAATGGGAAACGTATTAAAAATTACAACGAAATTCATGTGCCGCTATTTTTCTTCTCGATCCATTTTCTTTGCCTCGCATATTTTTTTTTACCGATCATCTGATGAACGAAAAAAAAAAAGAAAAAAAAACGGGTCAACAGATTCCAAAAAACGATTATTGAAGATAGTACCAGTATGAACTTGCAGTATATCACACACACACATTTATAATCTTACAGGTAAAATAAAGTAAGTTTATTGTTTTTTTTTTCTGTCTGAAATTTAGATGTGTGCACGCGACAATTGTCGTTGTTTAATTTTTCTGTTTGTTTCGTTTTCTTTCATTATTTTTCTTGTCTTATCTGTTGTGTGTGCAGTATTACGCGACTCACTAATGATGCAGAACGCGGTTAAACACCCCGTACATATAGATATTAAGTATATGGATTTGTTATATGGTCATGACGCTAACTAATTGTACTGTTTACTAGACGAGATCCAATACCTGACCAATATCTTAACTTGTATTACACATATAGTATCATATTTAAGTACGCGTATATCTAATGATTTTCAACAAATTTTCTACGTCGTTCAGAAATCATACGTTATACCATTACCAAATTAGAAAATATTTTACTAATGTCGTTATACGCTTATTGTTAGTCGGATCGTTTTTTCTTTTTCTTTTTTTTTTTCTTTCAATGTCTACCGCCATCCTCTGCTGCTGATAAATTTTGAAAATCAGCTGTAAATTTAGCGTAGATTTGATGAAACGAAAATCACAGATGCCGGATTTAATGCGACGACGTAATTCTGTGTTGGAATTACACACCGTCCGTTCGATTACTCGATTATCGGTATATGTATAAGGCATATATAATCTATACGTACGTATTATATAGATATATAAATGACTATATACGCGAGTACTTATCCGTCTATATGACTACGTATCTGTGAAAATCGATAGTAAACGCTCAAGTTGACGCGCCTGGAGAGCAGCGAGGCTGAGTTATAATGTGACCAAGGAAGTAAATTCACGGGCACGTGTGCTTTTTCAAAGGAACGAATAAAGAGGGATGAATGAAAATTTTGGATCAGCGGAAAAAGGATGGAATATAGTACATAAAATATCTATTTATACATGTGTATGTTAGAATACATATGTAAATACATACGTGTATATATAGTACATGTATATATAGATCTACGGAAAAAGCGGAAGCCGCAGATTCTCTCTTTGCAAGCAAGGGATGCAAACGCATGCGTCTGACATCTGACGGTGGAAAAAGCAACTGAATTTTAGCGATAATGTACAATAACATTATACCCATCACGTAAAATCTATTCGATGAAAAAAATCACTCATTAATTCTCTTCAATTTTCATGGCAAATTTATCGTTTAAATTTTTTCCTGTCTCTCCATCAGAGAGTTTAAATTTTTGCGGATCTGCTGAGAATGTCGCTGAAGTAATATGGGGCGGGTTTTTTCTTTTTTCTCTGCATACTCCGTGTACGAGTTATAGAATTAGTAATCAAAATCCTGTTAACTGGTACATCAAAAACGTGTTCAAAATTTTCCCAAATTCTGTATAATTTTTTTATACGGATGCCAGCGGTGAAGTTGTACATATATATATCTGCAATAGTTTCTTCTCTGTGCGGTGCTGCGGCTAGCGGAAAATTGCGGAAGGTAACTTTGCAGCATTCTACGTACTGCATGTGCAAATTTTCCTTCCCTTTGTGCGACAGAAATTTTGCTGTACGGTAATAATCATTATCAAAAAACTTATTTCTTTGCCCACAAATTCATAGTTTCTTTTCTTTTTTCTTTTTCCCAAAATTTAATGCAACTTTTTCAGAAGTTCGTCACGTGCGAAAAACATCTACGGTGCGACGAGCAAGCAAGGACTAATCAGGTGACGAGATTACTTCGAAAATAAAAAGGAAATGAAAAAAAAAATTTCGCACACGTGCGAAATGTTATCTAACGCAAAAATTTTAGTTTCTATTTCTAACATACCTCGAAGTATCCGGTAATATTTCGGAAAAAAAAAAATTTCTCGAAAAAGATAACAAACGGCTGCATAGATGATCGAAGTACCAAAATCGATGAATGCATGTGAAAAAAAAAAAGTTTATCCAGTGATCCTGCTTTCTCGAAGCGGAGAAAAATAAAAAATAAAAAATTTATCGTCAAGCGGCTTTTTGAAAGTGCAGGCAATGAAAAAAAAAATGTCTACCTATATGGAAAGCATGAAATGGTATAGCCACCCCTAGAGCGCAGAAGGAAGATCGAGAAGTTGGCGGACAGCAGGTGGCGGCATTGCGTCGACCAGGGTAGCCTATGTGTAGGTAGTAGGGTGTAGAGAGACAGGGGGGAGGGGTGGAAATATCGTGATGCGAGCATGAGCGTGAGCACAAGTGCGCCGTGCGCGGCGACGTCGGGCGTCGAGACGTGCAGCAGCAGAAAGACGGAGGGGGCGGTGCGGACGATTGAGTGGGCGATGGAGAAAGAAAGAAAAGATGGATCGGGCAAGAGAAGAGAGTAAGAAGATGATGAAGAAGAAAACTAGGGTGGGGGTAAAAGGGAGTAGCGAACTGGGAGCGAGAAGGAGATATGTACGATATAAAAATAGATGAAAATAGAGAGAGATGAAAGAATTGGAGAAAAAAAACATATTAGCTTAAAAAATGAAATAAAAACATGGACAGTACGACGCGCCGAGCGAAATGCCGCGGTCAGCTTTGACTCACATCACCCACCGACTCCCTCCCCGAGATCCTGAGGAAGAAGGAGAAGAAGAAACGCAAAACCTGCATATATGTTTAGTATATGGGTATATCTGTATATAGCATCAAACAGCGCTGCCAGCGGTCTCAAACGGTCTTTAAACGCACCAGAAATGACGCGACGCTCTATTTCCTTCTTTACTTCCTCTTTTCCTTTTTCATATAAATAGGTGAACATCGTACACTTTTCCAATCACATTTTCATCACCGATGGTGCGTTAGAGATTTTTGAAAATGCCCGACACCGACAATATGGCAAGATTTGCATTTCCGTTTCTATCCATTTCTTCGTCAATGTATTTCTTCCGGTTCCGATAGTGGTTCAAGGCAATTCTATCGAGATCGAACAATATTGCATGATTTTTTAGACATTGTACTTTTTTCTCCAGTTCTACCGGCAATCCCGTGCATACGCCGAAGAACAAACAAACTAACAAATCCGCACCTTTTCGCACCGGATTTCGCACAAATTTGCGCGTAGAAATTTCGCAAACAAATTAAGAATACGAACAACGAGCTTTACGGGGTGGAAAAAAAAAAGAGTTGCTCGGGATCGGTTTTCATTCTAATAAATGAATACGTTGTATGCACCAGATACCTAGAGGTATCTAAACGAAAACGAATGCGACGGGGTGAGAAGAAGAAAAAGGAAAACAGCGGAGCGTCGAACCTCTCTGACGGTTGCGTTGTCGTCGTCCAATGAGAGAGAGAGACAGAATAGCGGTGCAGGAAGAGTGGGGGGTACCGGCAGGCGAGACCTGCCTAAGCGGCGAGCGGCCCCATAACTCCGTGTGCGGCTAAGCAATAAGGTTCGTGGAGTGCGCTCCTAGATCGTTCTCTGTTTTTAACTATAAATATAACCACATATACACCCATCAATTATGCATACCGTATATACATGCGTCTCACATCTATATACCCTATGCATTGTTGTAAACAAATATAAATAAATAAATAAACAAACAAACTAAAAAGAAAAAAAAAACAAGAAAAACACCATATTAAATTGTTACCGAAAGTTTTCCCCGTTACGAGCGATCGTCCTTTTGTTTATTTAATAAATACTATAACCATAAACCAAAAATTACGCGAGTTTTGTTTCTTTTTTTCATCAAATAAGAATCGAACAACTTTTCAAATATCACACGTAAATACCGGAATCCCGCGCGTTGCATTCTTCGATACGACATTGTTGGTTTTTGTTTTTTTTTTGCTTTTTTTTTATTTCTAAGAAAGTTTACTACAAACGATAAAATACTGTTGTTGGTTGTTAAACGTACCTGAATAATAATAATTACCATAATAATTATATCATTAATAATAATAAAAATAATTACTATTATAACAATAACAATCATTAAATCTCTCAACTGTTAATATTTGGATCTAAACTGATTTAGTGTTTTTTATGGAAAAACAAATGCCGATCATTTTTTCATATTTTGTTTTATAAAGCTAACCTAGAATTTGATTAATTATCTGATAAATTCGAATTTAAATTTGTTTGATAATTTCTCTATTTTTCGAGTTTCTTTTATCGATTGTTTCGTGAAGGAAACTACACGTAATTATAATGAAGATAGCCGATTTTAATAACGAGAAATAATTACGCACACTGCAGAGCGAATGGTGGGCGTCCAACGAAATCCAGTAGGTGGGGGGTTGGGAGGGGAAGGAGATTTTTGGGTGTTGAAAAGTAACGAGACGTGAGATACATGAGTTAATAACCACGTTTTTTTTTATTTCTTCTTTTTTTTTCTATTTTTATTTTACTCATGATTTCCGTGATTCGAGGTTCATTTTGATCGTCATGCGATCGATACGCGTTTGCTTTTTGTTTTCGTGGTCTACGCTTTTAATTGCAGTTCGGTTCTAGTGCGCATTAGTTGGGTGTTTGAAAATCAGAATTGTGTTATCGAAAATTAAATAGAATGAAATTATTTAAACGTGAAAAAAACTATATGTTCAGATAACAAAGATGTGATACGGTATGAAATTCGATAACCAATTATTGCAGAATAGCATTGTTTTCGAGTTCTTTTTTTACGAGTTTAATTTATCGCCGAATATATCTGTCGTCAGTGTTTAATCGATATCAACGGTGATTGTTTTTTTTTCTTTCTGTTTCTTACTTTTTTTTTCTGTTTTCTTATGTTGTAATTTCAATTTATCGGTGTAATCGATGTCATTATCATAATTATAATTTTGTTCGTATCTAATTACTTTACTCGAGTCTTTAGATATCGATTTTAAACAAACATCCATCCGTCGGTTACGAAATAAAAATCAATCAATTGAACGCCTCTTCTAATAACAAATAGCGATAATCATTATTTTGGCTTTCTGCTTTTCATATAGTACTTTTTATTTACCTACTTATTTTTTTTCATAGACTGTGGATGAATAAAAAATAAATCTCCAAGTTATAAACAATATAAATGAATTATAAAAGTGGAATCGTATAAAGTTTGATCGTATTATTATCATCATCCAGTGACTGACAATGAGTGATAAATTTTTTATAAACAAAATACATCGTTGCGTGTGTTCAAAAATAAATAAAAATGATTTTTTAATTTTGGTTTGAATACAAGTTGAACATCATTTCGAGTGTTTTATCATCGATTGTTTCGTTACTACGGTGAAGACTGAGAGTTTATTTATCTAATAGTAAAAATAATCGTCAAATAGTAAGAAAAAAAATAAAACAACAACAATCTATTAAAACAACAACAGATCGATACGAGAGGAGTCCCGTAATAAAACACATGAACAATATAACAGATACAAATTTTTTTTTTTTTTGTGAAAATTTTGGAACATCGATCGTCAAATTAGTTGAGAATGATGCAGCTGAACATTATCCAGAGTTAAATATATCTACGTGTATCATCGTCTATCAACATCAGTATCTACTTCACGTAAATATGCAACAATCAAAGAACAAATGAAATACATATTATCTATAAATATATTTTTAATATACATATACCAAAAAATTTATTCATCATAACTATGAGATCCGATTCGTCAAGGAAGTGACGATTTATTATGCACGTATCCGGTGTGGTGTGCCGTTGCATTGCATTGCATTGCATTTTCTAGAGTTGCGCAAACCGTTTTTTTTTTTTTTTTTAGAAACGTTTAATCCAACGTAACTCGCTATGAGATTAAAACTCTGCATTAGAAATTGTGTGAGATGAAGATCTTCTTGCGTGGTTTCTTAATACGACCACATACATGGTAGTACACATCTATACGTAACCTTAATTAAGGGTTAATTGTACGGAGTACCGACAACAATAAAGAGTCGTTATTGTTGCGTCGTCTCTGCTGAAGTGAAAATAATAACAATACAAACCAACGCGCACACGCGCTACGAAAGGTGTTTTTTTTCACTGCATTACAATAATTTTTGAAAAAAGAAAAAAAAAATTAAACTTTTTCTATCCGCTTGATAATTGCCACTTCTTTTCCTCACCCACGATGTATTTATCATAGTCTGATAAAGTGAATGCAAAAAACGAAAGGGGTTTCAATGTTTTTTTCTAGTTTTTTCTTCTAATATCATTCTAATAAATTGCCGCGGTTTTTTTTTTCTATCATCATCGATACTCGTTGCAACTTTTTTCCGTTACTCGAGTAAATGACGACGAAATAGAGGAAAGTGAATTTTTTATTCATTCATTTATTTATTTATCTATTTTCAATTTATTGACAAGGAAGCTGTTGGAACTCTTCGTTCCACGATATGATGTATCTACGTTTCTCACCTATTTGAAAGAATTTGGCGCGACTCCACTTTTTCACATGCCAGACAACAAAGTGTCATACGTACAGCGTGTATACCTCATCCATTTACATTAAGTCTGGATATTTTTTTATTTTTCATTTCTTTTTTCTTTTTACTTTTTTCTATATAGATACCTATTGGTATTACAAGTCAGTCAAGCGTCTCTTTTTTTTTTAATCCTAGGCTTACACCAACGACAAGGCACTTCATTCATTCATTCATTCATTCAGCCATTCCGTTCGTTCATTCATACGTTGACTTGTTCAAATTATCACGGACTGCAATTTAGAAAACTATCTACTTTGTCCACCGTGCGTCCTAAGATTCATCGAAGATAATAATTTCGCCTTCAATTTTCACCTTGGTTTTCCGAAAGACAAAGTTTTTCGTTCCGCTGCGGCGTAATTACAGGTGTAGAGCGCGAACATGGCTCGAATATCCCGAAATTGCCTTGGGAATTCTTTCTTTTTTTTTTGTCTTTTTATTCACTAGTGATATCGACTTTTTAATCCCAAGACATCTGTAACGATCGAATGAAGAGTATCGCAAAATAATCGGATCTGTTTTAAAACTACTATATCGAATAATGGTTGGCTAGAGTAAATCCATACAGTTGTTAGACGGTTGGATTTGTTTCATTACACCGTCGATGATCGCGTGACTCTCGAGGGTGGTGTGCCGTGGCGTGGATATATTTATAATACATAATATAGGTATACATAATACACGACATCAGAGAATTGCACACAACTAAAGGGAACGAATTTCACATATTTATACCTCGTAAGAAACACACACGTGCGATGGTGTGCCGGTTGCATAGATGTAGGGAGAGAAAACTTGCGTTTATGTGCTACGTCGTCATCGCGTACCAACAACCACTATGTAATTCCCAGACCCCCGTGTTGGTTGAGAGGGAGGAGAAGAAGGAGAAGGAGGAGGAGGCGGCGGAGGCGGCGGAGGAGGAAGAAAGAGGAGGAAGGCCAGCGTGCTGCTTCTGCGATGCGAAGAAGGAAAACTACGTGATGTGTGTGATCAATAAATCGGGGTGCAGCGGTGCTCTTCACTCCTCTTCTCTTCTCTTCTTCTCTTCTCTTCTCTTCTCTTCTCTCCTCTCCTCTCCTCTCCTCTCTCCATCTGCACACGCACACATCAAATTCAACAGTTAGAAGAAGACACGCGCAACTCTCCACGTAACGGTGATGGTCCAAGAATTTTCTAGTGGTTGGGATTTTTTCTTTTTTTTTGTTTCCATTTTCCTTTCTCTTTCTCTTCTTACTTCAGCTTATAGGGGATGAAGGAATAATCTTCCTCTTCGTAACACCCGGTTATAGTTTAGCGAATGAACACGTAATTTATATGAATATCAAAACGGAGAAGTTAAAGTTAGGAAAAAAAAAAAAAGTTATCGATTATTTCAACTTATTTATACAATTTATATGTTTTTTTTTCCTCTTTGTCTTACTTATTCTCATGTTATCTTTCACTATAACTTTATTACTGCTTTGTGTTCTTGTTCTTTTTTTTTTTTTTCTTTTGTAGTATATACAGTTTCCCGTTGTGCGCGTTTCGATAAATTTCATATCAATGCTACTTCCTCTTCCGCGCGCAGTATACATTCGGTATACCTATGTATACACATACAGTTATTGTATTTGTATATTTTAAATAAATATAAAAGTTTGTAATTATAAATCCTATAACGTGTGTCGTTTGTTATTCAAATTACATTGGAGATTACTTTTCAAATAAATATCATGTTATTATTTATGTTTAAAAAATGATACAGGGAATGATACATATAAATACATATACGTGCGTATGTGCAAGTGATTATCGAAAAAAAACCACGACTGCGAGATGATGATAAAATAAATGATATCACGAATTTTCTTCCTCTTATTTTTTTGCTTTGATCGATATAGTTACGGACGTATTATATATTCTACGTAATATCTACGTGAAAAAAATTTCCTTGTTCAAAATTCTGTTACAGTTGCCTGGTACGTACTATAAATTGCTGAGGTGATATAAATCATACGCGTTTTGTATATAATGTATACAGTTTTAAAGCACGTTGATAGAAAGAACTCGTTGCACAGTCGTGTTTCTTGATTTTCCCTCGTCTCTAAACAACGACAGCCAATAGTTATTTAATCAATACGAAACTTACTCACCGGGAACTCAAACTCGATACACAACCTATTCTCATTCGCTTATATTCCGTTTCCATTTTATCGTACTACATTTAACTATAATAGTTTTATTGAATACATCCACAATGTAAAACCCCCGCGCAACGCGTTTACCTTTCGTTTGATTTTTATAAATTTTTTCATTCTTTTTTTCTTGTGTCTCTAATTATCGGTTTAATGATTTTCTCAAAATTCATCACGTTTTACACTTTACGTAAAACGACGTGGTTCGACCGCACGGTCCAGATCTCTCGACGAATGAAATTTATAAACGAGTGGGTGTTTCAAAATCGCTAAGAAATATGTCAATTTCAATCGTAATAGAATTCAATTAATTGAGAAATATAATTGAATATCATTTTATAACATAACTTGTTTCGTATTTTCTTCCGTAACCGTAACTTCGTACGTTTTTCATGCGACGATAATTGATTCTATAAAGACAGAAAACGAACTTACAATTAGCTGAAAAAAAAAAATGTGAACGTATTTTCGGTTTGTATAATTCAAAATTTTATATTTCACCCATAATTTAATGGAATTTTTTTTTAGAAAGAAAACCTTCCTACCGAACAAAGGTCCTATGTCCTCTCTTTTTTTTTTAACATTTCAATTTAATTGCAGCGCAACCATTTTTCTCAAATCTACGTGTTCGTAAAATTTTTGTCTCAGATGGTTTTTCGGTTTTTTCTTTTCTTAACCTTGATGAGTTTACAAAAAAAAAAAAAAGGAAAGAAAAAAAAAAGCACGTTTACGGTCCGCATAATATTCGATGGGGATATTTAGGAATTAGTTTTGACGACTAGGTTTAGGTATGTGTACGCGTTGGTTCGATATTTTTCTTCATCTTATTTTATTTTATTTTTTTTCTTTTTCTCTTTTTCTGCGGCGGCAACAGATCCTTCGGTTTTCCCTTCTACCTCTCGCAGCGGTCCAGGTACCAAAAATATATACCTATATACATACACACGTATATATATCTGATTTAGGTATAATACCGCATATACATGTATACATTTATTTACCTGTACCATTCCTGCATCCGTCGCCATATCCTGCACATAAAAATACACGCGTTCATAATACTTTTACAGTCTAACTTCAAGTTGGACCTAAGAAGGAAAAAAAAAAAGAAAAAAAAAAGCAGCTAAAATCTAAAACCTTAAACCTAGAATGTAAAACGCATATCTCCTCGGTATGGAGTATACATATAGCGATTGCAGTTAGTTTAGTATTATACTATATTTATGGGATAGCAGGCTGCATGGAGCAAAACTAAACCCATGAACATGTTTTTGGGACCGAGAAGAAATCTCTCTTTATACCTGAACACCGAGTTACATGCTATGCGGAGTCCCTCGTATATCTATCGCTGCATACGCGACGTTGAAACAAAAAAGAAAAAAGAAAAAAAAAAACGTTGCACATGACTCGAAATAGGTATTTCTTTTTTTTCGGTTTTCTCTCATATTCTGGCGAGCAGAAAAAGTACTCTGCGGTATGACATAGTTCCAAGGATAGATCTTTTGAGGCAATATCAATCGGATATGGAGTGAGTTCTTTTCTCACGGTGAGTTTTCCTTTTCTTTTTTTCTTTTAACAACAACAAAAAAAGAGTGAGGAACTGGAAAATGGAAAAAGAAGAAGTCATTTTACCTTGGCAAAAATAAAAATGGCGAACGTGGAACTGATGTTAAAAAAATGTAAATTTTCATGTGACAAATGAACGTCGCACGAGCGCGCCCTGCCAGAGAAACTACTTCGCTTTTCCTCTTTCCACTTTTCTTCATGCATGTATACATTTCAACCATAGGAATACATATGTATACACATGCGTGTACATATGTATTCGTTCTATGTGTATAGATATATACGCGGTGGTTTACAACGAAAACGAGAATCGCGCGCAACCCTTTACGATGCGATGTAAATTATGAATAGGGAAAATTGAAGGAAACCCTGAAAAGTGAAATCGCGATTTCGAATTTATTTTGAAATTAGAAGCGGGAAGTTGAATTCCGTATAGATGTTTTTTTCTTTTTTTTTTTTTTTTTTTGCATATTTTCCGTTTAGATATATAAATTATTTCACATTACGACGATTCTGTGGACAGCAGGTTCTAATTTTTTTATTTGTCGATCCTATATACGCGCGTTCAGCCGGAAGTTGACTATCGTTTTGAAAAATTTCTATCGTTTTGGTTCATTCCTTTTCTCACATTTACACCACATGCAAACACGGATAGACAGACCCTGGTCGCAATGCACCGCACATCATGGCTTGGTCGGTAGGCTTAACTTTAGTAGACACCTTAGGGACGAAGGGATGAAGAGGAGAGAAGAGAAGAGAGGAGAGGATAGGACGGTGGTGGTGGTGGTGGTGGTTGGGTATGGCGAACAGGGGGATGAGGAAGGTTAGGCTAGGTTAAGAGGGTGAGTGAGCAAAAACCATTTATCTTTCCTGCAAACGCAATATGCGCTCTTGCCACGCTCGAATTCCAAACTACGCAGGCCAAACCCGAAGAAGAAGAGGCGAGCAAGCAACCAACCAGCCTGGCAAACAGAACAGCCGGGCACCAACCATTTCATCCATATATATGTTCTATACAACCTTCAACTCGGGTTCTATGGGTTATACTGGCTTCCAGATATCTCAGCATACCTACATTACTCACACGTACACATCTATATCTGTAATACCGTACGCGTTTACAAGGAAAATTTAAACTGAACGGTTTTCATCTCTTCACATATTTCACGAAGGATCCTGTGTAATGCACGGAGTCGCCAAAATATTCAGATGAATTTTCGGTTTCTCTTCAGGACCATCGATATGGTAATATTTCTTTACATTTGTCTCCTTTGTTTTACAAACAACAAAATGGCCGTACTGAATTTCCGTATAATTTGAAATTTCAGAATCAGACCTCAGTTTTTTTTTTTTTTCTTTCAAATCGTGTTCAAATCACCTAATCGATTTCACAGGTGCTTACTTTCGGACCGGTGTAAAAATGCCGAATCGTCATTGGCAAGAGAAAATTGGAATTTTCGTCGTTATTATTTTGATATTTCATATGGCGCGAAAAAAGTAGACCGCGCGCGTAATACCCTGTATAGGACACGGTATATTCCGAAACTCGTAGAAAGTTGTATGATGTATTTCCTGTCTTGGTTTTTTTCTGTATTTTCGTTCTTCTCCGAATAGCGGGTAACTTGAGTCTGAAAAAAAATTTTCCACATTTCTTTCATTTATTTTATTTTATTTTTTTTTCTTTCCCCCGTCCTCTTCAATTTTTATCGTTGTTGAAAGTGCATCGCGAGTGCGCAAACAAGCTTGCATTGTTGCACACAGCACGTATGCATGTGTGTGTACATGTAATGTACACGTTTCTATGTATTATAGACGGTCTACTAACGTTATACTCCAGAAGTCCCACAATTCCGAACCCTCGTAATACGATACTCATTATGACCTTTCGTCCGAATAGAACGCACATGCTGTTGCCGCTGCTGCTGTTTCATACGTCTGCAGAAATCCTTCTTTTCTCTTTTAACAAACTTCAAAACTACATAAATAGAACATCATGCTCTTTTCGATAAGTACTTTGTGTTTAACTCCAATGCGCGTACCGTAAAGAGTTGCCAATTGTTGTACAAAAATTATCGCGTTAGGATAATTTCGCGTTTTCCATCAGGTTGAAAAAAAACCTTTCTTCTATTTTCTTCTATTCTCTTCTTTTTTTTTTTGACTTCACACATTTCCGGTCTGGTTTTACGATTTCCTTCTCTGCAGTGTTTCCATTTTATTCTGTTTTGCGAAACGCTACACCTGGTGTTGATAAATAAATTCATTTGATAATATGTATATGTATACGTACATTATTCGTAGACGAATAAAGTGTCGTTCGTATACCTGTGTATGGTACAATACATTAAATATATACGTTACATATGTACTTAAAAAAGTAGATATACATATTATCCGGATCTATTGTGAGATTATTTTTCGCCCCTGGGGATACGCTATGGGCTTATGTGTATCTAAATGTACATATATATAGATATGGTATATAGCGACCATGGGGCACCTTAACCGGATGTTACGTCACGGGGTGACTCTCGCACCTGCCCGTCTGCCTGCTTCTTTTTTATTTTCAATTTTATTTCTTTTCCCAAATTTTATATTCCATATTTCGCTCTCCATCCCCATATTTTTTTCACTCCGCCAAATATTTGTTCACGTAAAATAATGAAATTAGCAAACGGTAGGTGAAAATTTTTCGGGCGCCATAGGATATACGTTGCGAATTTGGTTTTTTTTATTTTAATCTTTCGTCCCGAAATTCTTCCCCCCCTTCTCACTCCTCACTTCTTCAATTTCACACGTAAAAAAGTATAACGATGTTAATTCCGATGTTGGATGGTATAATATATGGTAATGGGTATAATACGTGCAGAGATGGTGGTGAACGGAAAAAGGAGGAATTATCGTATTAATTCGATATGTGATGATGGGAAGTTACGGTGGGGGGAGTAGGAGGAGGAGGAGGAAGAGGCGGGGGGAGGGGGAGGAGGTGGAGAAAAAAGTAGATGGAGAGGAACACGCGAGTGGGAAGATATTAGAGTAAGAAAAATTCGGAGGGAAGGGAGAAACTGAAATTAACGGCGGAGCCTGGGGAGGGGGAGGGAGAGGGAGAGGAAGAGGGAAATACTTACAGTGCGTACCACAAATACACGATGCCAATAATACGCGTTGGTATATACCACATAAGATATCGCTCATGCGGATACATATAATGTATATGGTATAAAATTATAATATAAGTTTTACCATACTGCAGCCAACAACGTCGATCTTTGCGGTGTACACAATTTTAATTGAGGCGGTTATAATTTCTTATACATATCCCCCTCCTTCCTCTCCCCTCCCCCCCCCCCCCCCCGCGCTCGTCGAAACCATCGGTTAGTTTGGTTTGTTGGTTGGTTGGTTGGTCGGGTTGGTTGGTTGATTTGTTGGGATACATATCGCCATTCCGACGACGACCATCAAGGAGAAGGCCACACCTCAAAATTCACCACATTCCTATTTAATACACTATAGGTATATTTACGTGTACTTAGATTAATGTATAATAAAAACTACCTACCGATCTATTCCGTGTATATATATCTCTCGATACCGGGTAGTATACATGGGACATTTCGTGCCAAATAGTCATCCTATCTATCGTATCGAGCCGATCTAACCATTTCGCGGTAATACTGTCTTTCGAATGGTTTTTCTTTCTTTTTTTTTTTTTCTTCTTTTCTTCAAATATATTAATTAATTCATTTTTTTTCTCTCTTTCTATATTCGTTCTTTGGACACTTAATCGATGAGGATCCTTGACCGTCAAAAATGTGAATTTTTCACCCCTTTTAAGTGTTCAGAAAAAAAACGAATAGCAACGAGTTAAAAGATGAAAGAAAATTTCAGACCGTATCAAGATCGTATACAATTTACATTACATGGCATCTACGCAATCTGTATAGTATACCTACGTAAACTATTGTAAAAATATTTTCACAACGTTTACCACTAGGTACTTACATATAGTTTTTATATATCAGCAGGTACATCTATCCATGATAATAAGTTTGTAAAATTTATTTATAGATGAATTTTAGATTTTTTTTTCTCGTTTTTTTTCTCTTACATTAGAATACTACGCGCCTTTTCGCGTTGTACATATTGTTAAAAAAAAAAAAAAAAAAAAAAAAAACTACTCGCTGATAAATATATTGCACGGAGAGGATGAATGTTATCATTATTATTGTTATTATTATTATTATTATGAACAATGAAAAAAAAATTAGCGATAGAGCGAGAAAGAAAAAAGAACGTGAATTATTCGCGCGATCATCGATATCGAATCGGTATATCGATATATTGTACGTAAATTATATATTTTTTTATCTGATCTTTATATGCATACAAAAATAGCATCTGCTGTAAAGTGTTTCTCTACGCACGTTTGTATGTTTCATAAGTAATTTCTATTCATTTATAGCGCGTACACATTATTTTCATATACAATATATGTGGGGCATTCCAGGTCAATTCTATGCCAACTATAAGCATACAACGTCCAAATACTGACCATTCAGAATTTTGGAGTAAAAAGAAATATTTTACCACCCTCGCTTTTTTTGGTTTTTTGGTTTTTTTCTTAACGAATTCATCGAATTTGTCATCAAAACCATATTTCTCCATTGTATTATGATTGGTTAATTTTTTCAAAAAATGCAAGAACAGAAATATGTACTACGGAAAAAAAATTGATATCAAGAGACTCGGTAGAGTCTCGCGCCAAGTACATTTAAACGAACGGGCGGACTACCGAGTATCTTTACTGCTAGGGGATAGAGAAAGCGCTGTACGGCCAACCGTTCTATCAAGTATCTCCGAAATCATAAGTATTTCGGGAAATTTGGATACACTTTCGCTATATGAATCGCGGACGTGCTTTTATTCAAGCGTAATTTCAATAACCTCAGTGGTCGGAGAGCTGAGGTATGATAATCTCTGATCACCGGTGGGCTCGTTTCATCACGATTAAGAATCGACGTTTTCGTCGGATGATAGCTACATGTCATCTGGAGACAAAACCTTTTCACATAAATGGTATAGAAGGGAAGCCGCGGCTCGCGTAATATTCCTGTCAAAGCTAGCTCCTGTCAAGTAGGAAAAAGGTTATAATTCCCGCACGCCTAGCAGGTGGCGTCAGCGTAGCTGGTACACTACGGTACACGTCTTATTTCTTACAGAGTTCGCCACCGCACAGCGACTCCTTTTCATTGGGCCCCAGAAAAATGGCGCTCTCATGGCTACCGTTCGAAAATTTTTCTTACCCCGTCAAACCATAGATGTGGAGTAGTACATATACATATATGCGTCAAACATCTTACAACAATAGTACACCAAAGGAACCATAATTAATACTGTAATATTCTCCAACAACATACAAAAAGTTATGAGATCCCCCCAAAAGGCACCTACGGTGCAAAAAACTTCGCCAAGTACATTAAATGTTTGAAAAATTCATTATTAATAAGAAAAAAAGGATCCAAATCAATTATTGTGCCAAGTGCCAAGTACATGTAACTTTGCATCGTGTAAAAATATAGAATTGGAAAGTAAATGAATGAGAATCAATTCAAAGAATTAAAAAAAAAAATCAAATAAATAAATTAAATGAAATTTCAAGAAAAAATCAAAAAAACAAATTGGAGGTAGTGGGACTTGGCGGGCTTTTTCGGAAAAAAATCAAGAATTTTCGTATGGCAATATAACATTAGCTCGCCAAGAACCACGTACTCCAATTTGTTTTTTTGATTTTTTCTTTAAATTTCATTTAATTTATTTATTTGATTTTTTTTTTTAATTCTTTGAATTGATTCTCATTCATTTACTTTCCAATTCTATATTTTTACACGATGCAAAGTTACATGTACTTGGCACTTGGCACAATAATTGATTTGGATCCTTTTTTTCTTATTAATAATGAATTTTTCAAACATTTAATGTACTTGGCGAAGTTTTTTGCACCGTAGGTGCCTTTTGGGGGGTACCTACTTGACTTCGACCAACGAATAGTTAGAGGAAAAAGAAAAGGGAGATGCGAACGGAAAATAAGATGAAAAATTCTCCCATGTATTATATAAGGATATAGATAGGTATATATACATGTACCGTATATACATATAGGTATATCAAGCGTCGAGTCGTACACGTATAATAATTCCGCCGTGAGTTTCGTTATCGAAATTCATCTTTCTTACGTGACTCTTATCTTCTCTGACCCGCAAACAATGTCCGTTATCGCTCCCACATATTATGTGCGATACGTAGCGTGTACATGTGTAATATACCTATACATCGAAAGGCTCTTGAGAGAGAAAAATGAAGAATAGAAATAGAAAAAAATTAAAGTAGAAAATAGTCTGTGTTAGTAGCTTGTCTAGAAATCCAAATTTTTTGGGTCCCTCTGATCGGACATTCGGATCGTGATTTTGGTTTGATTGAAATTACGAAAAAAAAAAACGATGAATGAATAAATTAAATACGGAGAAAAAATTAATTCCTATCTAAGGGCGAAATGGAAAAAAAAAAATTCTTCCGGTTTTTTTTTTGTGGATGTATTTCAAGGCGTCAGTCCGAGATAGCTGCGTATTATACGTAGTACGCACATGCGTGGTAGAATAATTATTATTATTAATTAATTAGTATAAGTTTTTACTTTATTAATTACGCCACATAATCAGTCGCATAGTTGAAAATAGATTCTTTTCGTTTTAATTTAGTTTATTTAATTATTTCTCTGCTTTTTTTTTCCTTCTTCTAATATAACATGAAACCAGTTCACGAATTACGCCATTACAGTAACAGTATGTATGAAATAAATACATATGCATGTAGAGACATACGTGTCATAGATATATACACGTTTTAAATAAATTATAAGACGGAATTAGTGAAGTCTCTTTAATCGTATGTGGGCATATCATATATATATATGTATATAAATGTACATGTAGATTCCTTTTTATTTCGTTATTTATTTTTCATTTCTCTACATATATTTTTTATTTCTATCTTCTTCTTCTTCGTTTTTTTTTTTTTCACCCAACCATTTGGACTCGTATTATATCGCAGTCGTCGTCCAGGTCGTTATTATAACTGTCTCCATGTTATTATTATAGGTGTTAGGTTTTAACCGAGCTTATGTGTATAAAAAGAAATATATATATTATATATGTATGGAAAATTAACCATTTAATCTCTGCAGTAGGCTGCACCACCACCACTCTTTATATACGTATATTGTACATAATATAACCCGACTAATTAACACCGAGAAATTTAGTGGGAGCGCGCGGTTTTTCTCTCGAAACTTTTTTTTTTTTTTCTTCTTGTTTCAATTTTATACAGTGTAATTAGGTATACCGATTTTCATACATATATATATATATATATACTTCTTCCCACATGCATTATACACACTATGAAATGATTTTTGAATTTAGATCCATTGGTAATATTATTATTATTATTTAATTGAAAATAATTAATCAACCGATTAGAAATGCCTGTTCAGAATTATTTTTTGTCCTTCTTTTAGTTTATTTATTTGTTTGTTTATTATTTTTTTTTAATTCTTTTTCCTTTTAGATTTTACTTTTATCAAAAACAGAGATTACTTTATAGGTAGTAGGTATGTGCAGTCGAAAAAACGGAAGTAAATATATATATTATTATGTATGGCATAGGCCGGAGAAATGCATGCACGCATTTTATATAGTCATGTATATAAGTATATAAACTTGAACATATATATTTAAATATGTTAATGGTCGAGATCAATTAACCGCCATATTTAATTTATTTGGAATTCCAAAAGTTTGAAATTTCACAACAAGTATGTGTATAATGTATTTATTTATTTTTATTTTTTTTTTTATCTTTTTTATTAACTTATTTTATTTTTTTTTTTTTAAATACTTACACATATATTTTTATAAATATATAAAATGTGAAGGTTAGTTCGCATGTCACCAAACATGCGTATATATACATTTTTACATACATTTGTAATTATGTTCCAGACGCCTTGAATTCAATTACTGCAAGCAACGGGGAGATTATATCTTTTTATCTTTCTCTTTCCTTCTATTTCACTCTATTTCTCCTCCTCCTCCTCCTTCTCCTCTTCCTCCTCCCCCTTCAACCCAATATTATCTGTACTTACGTGTATTTATATTATAATTTTCTTTTTCTAGTACGCACGATATGTTTCTCACACACACACGCACGCACACACGTGCAATTCTAATATATGTATATACGATGATGATGATGGTTTAAAAAGTTAAAAAGCCGCGCGCGCGCGGTCTCTTTGGAATTTACCATGAAACTTGATCGTCTCACTCAGCCTCTATATGAGTAAAGTCGGACAAAAAGAAATAGTCACACGCACCTTTTTATACATACGCATATAAATATATTAGGCAACGCACGAGCTATATAACCAACACTTCCTCTAATACATTTTTTTTTCTCTCAATTTTTGCTTCCCAGACGAAAGATCGTTGACACTAAAATAACGCAGAAAAATATCACATATAATACCTCTTTACCCTCCACTAATTATACATGCAGGAAATTTTTACAATTTCTTCGATTCTCGTTTATCGATTATTTTCTCTTTCTTTGATGTTTTTTTTTTTCTAAGATCGATTGTGGATTTGTTATGGTTATATCGGAATGGGTTGAGGAAAAAAAGAATCTGGAGAGAATGGGGGGGGGGGGGGGGGAATTGTGTATGATTTTATAAGAATGAAAAATTTTTTCGAAATCTCCGATGAAAATGATTGTTAAATTTTCTAATTAGATTGTATTACCGTCTTACAATTTATATGTAACGTATTTATCTGTATGTCTGATTTTTGATAACCATACCACAAGGTGATTATAATTGTCACTTAATTACCATGTGCGCGTATCCTGCTTCTCTACAATATGTACGTGTTTTAAAAATTCGTATAATTTCATTTTACAGACTCTTATTACCTTTCCATATAGGTACTTTACGTATACTCACATGGTAGGTGAACGTGCACAGTGACATTTGTTATGTGTTTGTAAAAATTAGCTGGAATCAGGGCCGTTAGAATTAGAGACAATTACGCCGCGTAAATGATATGATATACGCGTATATATTTGAGGTATAGTCCAATTTTATCAAGATGTCTCCCGCTCTTTCGAAACTCCTACAATTTTCACGAAACTAATGATATCGATAACATTAAGACGTGAAAATTATAGATAATTAACGATTAAGTGAAGTAACAAAAAATCAGTGTATAGTTCATTTCGTGCAGAGGAAGGCTAAAGCGAAACGTACTGCTGCAAATGTGCGACCCACGTTCGCCGGTATCTGGAAATTTTGTTAGAAAAAAATGAAGGAAAGAAAAGATAAAAAACAAATTGAAGAAATCTAATTAACGATAACGGGAATAATTTTGATAACCTCGTAAACGCGGACAAAATATTCACACGATTCAATCGACCGTTCTCATTAGATTGAACGAAATCTAGATTTCGAACCATTACTATCGGGTATTAATAGATTTCCCCTTTTTTTCAATTTTTTTTGTTTCAATTTTCGACAAAATTTCTTCTAATTTTGACATCGTTCTTTCGAATTAGATGTTTCCCTTCTTCTTCTTTTTTACGAACAATTTGCCGAGATTAGTCATCGGATGATGTGTTATATTTTCTTTTTTGTTGCGTCGTCGTCGCGACGTCGACGTCGTCGTAGTCGTAGAAGTCGTAGGCTGTTATGTTGTGCCATGGCGTCTGCAGCGCGGTAGCAGCAGCAAGCGCGTCGCGACGCGTCGCGTCGTCGTCGTCGTCGTCGTCGTCGTCGTTAGAAGTAATAGAGTAGGTACTGCGACTGCTATATAGTTTAGTTTTTATAAATAGATTGGCTCGTGGTACGAACCGTTGTACACGCGGAAGTGTGTTAGATATTTTTGGTAACGTTCAACGAATAACAACCGATTATTGGGTTACCTTGTTTTCCGAATACTACGGAATACATGTATATATGTAATGTGTATCTATGTACATCGTGTATCTCTAGGTATATAATATATTTAACGCGCGCAAATACACATTCCATTAGAAAATTTTATTGTCACAAATATAGGTATAATAACTATTTATTGGTATATGTATATTATAATATATTTATATAAATGTATTTTCTTAGAAAAACTTTACACGTGCGAACAAAAAATATCTATGTACAAACAAACAAATGGACGAACAAACAATTGTCAACGACTAAATTAAAAAAAAAAAAAAACTGATAAAAATAATAATAATAATTGCGAACATTATCAATATGTATCACCTAAAACATTGTCAATCTAATCCGATAACGCGCGACGTGAATAAAACAAAAAAAAAAAAAAAAACAAAAAAAAAAGGAAGAAAGAAAAAAAATGCGGATATTGAATTTTTACATTTTCATAAACTCATCATGTATAATGTAATAATTAAATTGTTCGTCGCTGTAAAAAAATGATGACGAGATAAAGGAAGGGGATTAAAAAATTATTAACACTACCTACATATATACACAAATTTTTTTTCTTCTAAGAAAGTTCTCTCTTTCTTTTTTGAAATTGAGATGTTTAATAATTTTTAAGAAATTTTTTATTTATATATCGCTGGGAT
This sequence comes from Athalia cordata, assembly GCA_963932425.1. Classification (NCBI taxonomy): domain Eukaryota; kingdom Metazoa; phylum Arthropoda; class Insecta; order Hymenoptera; family Athaliidae; genus Athalia; species Athalia cordata. The sequence goes on along the minus strand of OZ010626.1, from coordinate 26,073,608 downwards.
AACGTTGAAAACTTTGAGCCAACGTTATTTTCTTCGATGTACGACAGTGAATATTTATTAATAATTTTTTTTTCATTATTAATAATTGTTACAGAACGACTGAGAGAGGGCGAGAGAACGAGGGTGAGCGAGCGAGCGAGAAAAGGAAGAGGAGAACTAGAGAGACACAGAGAGAGAGAGTTGGATCTAAGAACACGAAATAATAAAAAAAAAGTAAGAAAGAAAGAAAAAATGTAAAAACTGAAGAAACATTTACTAGTAAAAAAATTAAATTAAAATAAAACGAAAGAAAAAATTAACCAGACAAAACGAGGCACGGAAATAATAAGAGGAAGAGATGAAAAGAAGAGAAAAGAAAACCAGGAAGTAATCGAACGGGAACGGGAACAGGTACGATACGCACGAATTGAACAAGAATTCGAAATTTTTTTTTAAAAAGAACAAAAAACGAACAAACGTCAAAAAGTTTTAAAGAACATTATACATATAAAAAAAAAGAAAGAATTATAGGAAAAAATTAATTATCATTTAGATAATAAATTTGTTTACCTCAACAAAACCCCCTGATTTTTGATGGGGAAATTTGATCGTCGTCACGAACACCGTAAATTCGGTGGTGCAGGAGGAGGTGTAAGATTAACTGGCGGTGCAATAATAAATTATCGAGAAAATCGATAAGAGGGGAAAGGAACGAAAAGGAAAGTAAATGCGTTAGTGTGGTTTAACAAAAAGAAAAAATACTAATTTTTGTTCTTGAACAAACGAACTATATGTATAAATAAATATATACCTAATAAGAAAGGTGTGCGGTGAATTTTCGACAGAAAAAGTGAGAAAAAGAATAAGAAGAAAAAAAAAAACGCCAAAGAATCTTATATTTGTTTTTTTCGCTTTCGATCTTCCGTTTCTTTTTCATTTGATTAACAATTTCTCGTTTGACTGTGAAAAAAAAAAAAAAAAGAAACGAAAAAAAAATAATCAAAGAACTACAAAATACCAATTTACAAAAGTGTGATCTCCGCTAGTAATATATAATTATAACGTCGATCGCAAATGTGTCCCAACTGCACGGTTATAAATAAAATTAAAAATTATTTTAACAAATGAAGTTTTTTTTCTTTCTCCTTTATATTTATTCTTCGAATAGAAGAAAAATATAAAACAAAAAATATAGGAACGTTATCGATGTAATAAAATTAAAGGCAAAAAAAAAAAAAAAGAAAAATTAATAAAATTGCGATGATTCTGCCGCCCGGTATAATAATGACGACTAAATTAAAATGTAATAATTTTAATTGTTTGAATAATTGTGACGACGATATTTTAAAAACCATAATAATTCAACGATCACATATTTTTTAACCGACGTCGATCAATACAATAAATATACGTCCTCACACATCACCGCCATATAAAATGCACTTCTTCGAGGTGTTGGTGTAAAAGCATTGGTGCAGTTGTTTTTTTTTTTTGTTTTTTTTTATTTTATTTTGTTTTTTCGTTATCCTTTTCGTCCATAAAATATTTCCACCCCCTTTCAAAACTCGTTGAGTTATTTCTCCTTTATTTCTATCTCCAATTTATATTTCCTATACTTGATTGTTTTTTTTTTGTTTTTTATATGAGAACGCTCTAATCCCCGATACCAATAATAATATTAATTAAAAATTTTTGTTTAAAATCCGATTAATTAGTCTCCCTCTCTCTCTCTCTCTTGGTGCGCCGCGTAGAGTGTCTCTATGTGTGCAGTGTGTGCTTTGTTTAATAATTTATTATACGGTGCAGTACGCGTGAGAGAAGAAAAAGAATCAAAAAAAATCTAAATCTAAATAATAATAATAATATTAAGAATAATAATAAAGAAACAAACGGGTTGAATAAAAAAAAAAGAGAATGAAAAGTGCTTTTGGTTGAAACGAGAATAGAGGGGTGAAAAAAGAAGAAGAACGAGAAGCGGAAGAAGATAAAATAAAAGAAAATAAGTTGGTGGACGCGACGTGATATTGACGTCGGGTCAAATAGTGCGGGAGAGATTGACGTTTAGCTGCACGATAGCACCTCTGGTGCCGGCGGCCGTGGGCCCCGGTGGATTGGGCACCATGGCGGCATCATCGTCTTCCTCAAGCGGTGAACAACAGTACTCATTAAGATGGAACGATTTTCATTCGAGTATTCTTAGCTCATTTCGACACCTGAGGGATGAGGAGGATTTTGTTGACGTTACCCTTGCTTGCGACAGCAGCAGCTTTACCGCTCATAAAGTCGTACTTTCCGCGTGCAGCCCCTACTTCCGGAGACTTTTGAAGGTCAGTTGATGAATTCTTTTTTTTCATTATCGTTATTCATTTTCTATCATTCGCACGAATTTACATTTTCTCTTTTCATACGCTCGTAGAAATTTACTGTTGTCGAATAAAATTGAAAGACAATAATTTCGAGGGTTATGAAATTTTCGAAACGAAACGCTGTAAAAATAATAACGTCTTTGATCATGGTTTTCGGAAGACAAAAATATCACGAAATTATTTTTATGTGAAATCTATGCAGACGTGAATTAGATTCGTCAAATGTGGAAACGAATGACGAAGGTACTTTTTTCTGCCTTCTAATTTTTATGGGTAAAGATAAGTACCGTTACTTTTATGGGCCATTGATTTTTTTTTTTTTTTTTTTTCCCCACCTTCCGAAATTTCTGAATTCAAAGAGAGGATTCTTCGGATTCTCGAATTATAGGGAGTGTCCCGAGCGTTTTATTCAATAAATTTGTGATCATTATCGTTCGTGATTAGATTCAATGACGTATTTATAAAATGAAATAAAAAGGAATATGTTTATACATACCGATATGTGAAATAAAATTAACAAAAATTTGGTAATTTCACAAGAAACGTGTCCCACTTTTACCTATAGCTATAACTATGTATATGGATATAAGATAAGACGGACGATCGGGTTATGATAAATATCAATACTAAAATGATGTTTTATCGATTATTCGTTTATATACATATATACGCTGTATGTACGTATGTATGCAGGTACACAAGTACATATGTATAGTTTTCACCTAAACTTTTAAAAACCAAACCCAAACGAGTTTCTATATTTCTTTTATCAAGAGACTCAGCAGATCACATATACCATTATACATATGATATGCGTAGGTATATAAGTGAACTTTTTTTCAGTTCAATGTAATGATTGATAAGGAATTTTCATATTGAGTTTATCCTAATTCAATACTTTCTTATATTAAACTGTGCAGCGAAACGAAAATGAAAATCAAAAATTTGAACAAAAACCTAGAAGTACAAATAAAGTCGATGTAAGAAAATGGGATTCTAAGGGTATAAAATTAGTCCCAAGTATTAGACGTACTAGCATTGTATTGTGGCGTGTTTTGAGTCGAGGAATCCGAATCAGATAATTAAATTGATCCATCCGTCGTGGAAACGATCACATAGATCTGTCTGCCATTCGAATCTATCATTGATGCGATACGATATTGAAATTTGAGACGCCTGCAGGTCGTCGACGAATAAAACAGTCTTGCATGCTAGTCGGGTGAGCATCTCCTTTTCGAGATGGGATATCAGAAAATGAAAATAAGGCGAGTAAAAGCTGCAGCCGAACCCACCTTCAGGTATTAGGTATATAGGTACAAGCTAGGATCGCGATAGAGTACACGCTCCGTTGCGTTACTGAGGATAATTTGAGGCAATTTCAAATTTCCACCAAATATATTACGTCTTGCACGCGGACGAACCGAAAAAGTAGTCATATACCTATTCATGTTCAGTACATATTTCTCTGTATAGTACATATGATATATATATATATAGCTATGGGAGAGAAGATTTTGAAAAAATCACACCTCCTTTTTAAACACTCTACTTGACAAGTATTGCACACATTTTTCGTTTTCCTGATTTTTCCAAAACAATTTCAATATTATATTGAGGCGAGCCATAATGTGACATAAGAAAGAGTATACGATTACTTATAGGAGGTTGCGTGTATAATTATTTTAGTGCGAGTTAAAAACGGAAGTAAGTAATTAAAGCTGGATCCTTGGGCAGAACTTCCGCTTAATTAGCATGTCGAAATGATAACTATACTAATTCAGCCGTACTGCGATGTGATGGATTCTTATCATTCGATAATCATCGATAATCATGCAGAGGAAAAACGAATTGAAAAATCAATACCGAAAAATTTTCCACCTTATGTTGAGTATATCTCATGCAAAAATTCTACTAATTTCGATGCGCCTCTTTATTATACAGGGTACATTTTTGCGAAGCATACATTTTTCGTCCTGCAAAGCAAATATGGAACGTTCCGAATCGCCGCGATTACTCTAAAAGAAAGAACGAAAAAACGAAAAATAAATTATTGAACGCACGTTATAATTAATATTTTCATTAAAAAATTTTCTTAACGAAAATTGCGAGTATATCCCGGATTCTGGTCTGATTTCGTTAGACTGGTATTAAATTTTTATTCGGACAGAGAACTTTCACATAAATATATGACGATCAAAAATCACTTTGCACGTGGGTTGGTTGTTTGGTGGTTGACACATCCGAGGACAACGACGGAAGATTCAGTCTCAACGGAAAAGAGAAGAAAAGAAAAAAAAGAAAAAAAAAAGATACATGGGCGCAAAGATTTCGTTTCCTTTTCCTTATTATACACATATAGATACCACGTTACCTACCTACTCTTATAGATGGATAATTTTATTTTTTATCCTCCTAAAAATTTATCGTATTTTTTTTTCTTCTCTTTTCTTTTCCTTTTTCTATTCGGTTTACCCGCACCGAAATTGTACACTACATGCACGAGATTGTTGTACATATGCGTATATAAAGGTTGACTTCTAGTCCTGTTCTCCGCCCGTAGTGGACCATCCTCTATATAAGTTCTTGGGAGTTTATCTTTTAACTTACGAAAGAGAAACCTTATTTATGGCCTTTTTGTATTCACCTTTTGATTTAACCGTTTGAATTAGACGTTATTCACAAGACGACGCCAACTATCCTTCTATAATAACAAACATGAAGGTGGTATATAGATACGTATATTTTTTATACGTGTATATAACTTGCATACCGGGTGACCACGCCTAATCCGAGAAATAAAACCGGAAGTAATATATACCGCTTAAACAACGTTAATTATTTCTCTTGAAATTATTATATTTTTGATTTTGATTTTTTTTTTTTTTCTAATTTCTCCCTCTCAACTATCTGCGGTATATCTACTTTATTTTCACCGTCGCGATTACACAAATATTTTAATACATTTACAAAGTTTCATGCAAGAATTAAAAAAAAAAAAAAAAACAGAAAATAGAATTTATATGAAATTTTTTTTTTCTCTCAAAAATGAGAAACATTGAACAAACGAAAATATGACGATGGTTACCAAGTATAAGAAAAAACTTGAATAAATTTTGAAAAAACCAAAAAAAAAATTATATAAACATATTTATTTTTATGCATTACAGTAGTTGTTTTTTGGCCATGCAGTGTATGAGTAATTGAATGGGAACTAAGTTTTTTCTTTCACTTATTTATTTATTTATTTGTTTTTTTTTCTTCACCAATCATAAATATTTTACATATATGGATTTGAAGCCATTACCTTCATATGCATTAAGATAAATTTATATAAAAATATATTTGTTATGTATGGTGAAAATTCTCTGTATTATACCCATACGTTATACGTTATATTCGTATATATTGGGTATAATACATAGATGGAAATTATTCTCTACCGTCTAGTTTTTTATATCATATAGATATAGGAAACGTGCGTGCGTACGTGTGGTCATACACACGTACACGGGGTATATCGTTACCCAGCCATGCAGTAAATTAAAAAAACGAAATCTCAGTTTGGTTGACTTTTAAGTGGCAAGAGGCAGGCAAACACGCCTTTTCGGCCACACGGAGTACCGCCAGCCATGTGACACTTTCTCTATGGATTTTGATAGTTGCATAAATTTCGTTAATTACCTTACGGACTAAATCATCCGGCTATTTCTCGTACCTACTAGTATAAGTTCTTCTCTCCTCTCGTACACACCCATGGAAGAAGTACCTACCTGTATCTCTATTCTATTTAAATACATCTATACCTACCCATACTGCGTATTATAAATTTTATAACGCCTTCCCAGACTCTCCAAGATTAAATTATTGACCCACGAAACCTGGATTATTATACGCGTGTAATGCTCATATACATATATATACATGTACTCGGGTATATAATATGTATTCAAACTTCGGATGAAAGATCGTATCATTTACAGAAGAGAGAGAGAAAAAAAAAAAAAAAAAAACAAAAAAAAAAAAACGTGGAAAAAATAACTCCCAAAAATCGTGTGGGATTGGAATTAATTTGAACGGGTAGTTTTTTTTTGTTTTTTTTTTATATATAATTTTTTTTTTTTTTTTTTTTTTTTGATTTTTTGAACGCGTGCAGGAATTTCCGTGTACGTTCTCGATACACTTGAACAGATTGTCGTTGAAAAAAGAAAAAAAGTAAAAAAAAAAACAAACAAACAATAATAATAATAAATAAATAAATAAAAATAAAGCTAAATGTTGCCTAACTTTCTAATTATCATAAACAAAAGTAATTGATAATGTAGTGGCTGCGGTTAACCCAGATACGTTATTATAAATGGTATAATATACGTATATATCATGATGAAGTTAGCAGCAGCGGAGTAAGTCGGTAAATTATTTCGTCACATCGCATCGCGTATGGAAGTGTAATGATACAGTGTGGATGAAATGCATCGAACCGCTACGTTATAGATACGTTTATGTGTGATCACTTTGTACGCGTACGTATGTCATGTGTTAACGCACATTCGCATGGTAAGCCACGTAGTATACTTACAACGATGGATATTTTAACAATGATCGCAGCTCTTCAAACTGACGACCAATCAAAGAACGTAACTCGTTATTTGCACTTTATATTACAAACGATCGCGATGCAATGCTGATTTATATTTATAATTTAGTACGTAACTTAACCCTACTTTGCCGCGGCTTAAATCGTCGGAGTGTTTTTTTTCTTTTCTTTTCTTTTCTTTTCATTCGTCTCGATTATAACCAGTTTGAAATTTTTTTTCCATGCCGACTAATCGACGAGCTTAGAAGTTGTTTTTTTTTTTTTTTTTTAAATACTTCTTCAAAAGTATAACACCCAATTTGTCATGTTGCGGAAAAATTCGGTCGATATTTTGATCGACCTTTTTGGTTTTTTTTTTGCTTCTTATTTTTTGAAAGAAATCAGCACAATCGATCGGTTGTTTTCTTTTTTTTTTAATACGTATGTATAAAGAAAGAGAAAGAAGCAATTGCGCCTATGTATACATATATTAATATGTACATAAGGTGCGTGCCACCGCATGCGGTTGTTTGATTGCTTTATATCGAGAAGTAAAATCTGCGTGCTATTGGGTAAATTTAAGGGTTGAGGTTATATTTTTAGTATAGGTTCGTAACTCCGTTGATGTTTAAAGCCCCCAGCGGTGCCGTATTATGAAATTCTTCTGCCGGAAGTTGAATTGTAAGAACATGGCGAATAGGCGATGAGGAGGAATTCGAGGAGGATGTCGTGACGATAGGTAATTAAAATCGAAGGGTGCACCGTGCCGACAATTATGGTATGTTTCATTCTCGTAATTATAGGTAAATCTTATTTATTCGAAGGTCCGGAATATTCAAAGAATTATGCATGTACGGTAAAATGTACGAGAAAAAAAACGAAAATTAAAAAAAAAGCCGGTCTAATATCTATAGCTTATCCATATATATTGTAATCGGCACCCCTGCAGTGACTCTTTTTATAATAACACCAAAGTGAAAGAAGGAGAAAAAAGAAGCAGAATGAAGAGAAAAAGAAAAAGGAAAAAAGAAAAAACACACAAAACTATGACTATTATACGACTCCGAAGAGAGTTCTTCCGGCATTAAAGGCAGCGAATATAGCTAGCATTACAGTCAAAGGCATGAGGCAGTTATTATAGTCAGTCAGGCAGCTATATAACGTAGTGTAGGAAGCCCACGCGTCGACGTACGTAAAAATACGCACGCTCCCCTTTCCCCCTTCTCTCCTTCATTGTCTCTCTTTTTATTCACTCTCATCTCTTTTTCTCTTTCTCGTTTTCGTTCTCGTTCTCATTCCATCCGCACCGCCGCGCGGTATAGTTCCTTCTTCTTCCATATCACGTGTGCGGTTATACGATATACCTATAAGTATACACACATGTACAATATATACACTTTTACGTATTTACATACATATACCGATACATATACGTTATGTATATCACAGAAAATTTTCTCGTATGTAATATCCCTTGGCGCGGCGGCGTTGTCGGCGGCGATGAAGAGAACAAGGAGAAGGACGGAAAAAAAAGAGCGAACGGGATGAATCGAAGATGGGGTCCAGAGAAATATAGAGAGAGAGACAAAAAGTGATGGGATGTAGAGTTGGGAGAGAGAGAGAATAGAAGATCCAAGAAGTAGAAACATTTAGAGAGAGAGGGGGGGTGGGAAGCCGCGGGTGGGGTGGGATGTGGAGGAAAAAGAAAGAAGAGAAACAAAAAAAATTGAGAAAATAAAAAAAAAGGTTAGAGGAAAAAAGCGTCGCAGTGCCTTAGGGTCTCTTGCACAATCCTTCCTGGGTAACGCACGCACCACTGCTCCATATTCTATATTTAAAATTGTGCGTATGTACCACATTCGATACACACGAATACACACCACATATAACGTATATGTTTACGCGTCGTATGTAAGTACATAAAAGAAAACCATACATACCAGTCGCATGTATAATGTGAGCTTACGGACGGACGGACGTACGTAGATACGCGCGGCGCGTATATTTAAGAACGAGTTACATACCGTGCGGAGTAGTATTATGGGAAAGGAGATGGAGAAGCATGAGAAAAAGAGGAAGAGGAAGAAGAGGAAAAAGAAGGAGAAAAATGAGTAACGGAGAGAGAAACACGATGGAGATGTTAAACCGTGTTGCAGATGAGAGGGCGAACCGCGACACCGCGCGAGAAGGTGCGAGAGGTAGAGAGCGAGAAAGAGAGGAAAAAGGGAACGCGGGAAGCTGCGCGGGGGCGCGGCAGAGGGAGGAAGGGAATCGGTTTGCAGGGTACGCGTGGGTGTTTCGACTATGTTTTTAAATTTATACCAATGCTTGCAGCCAACACGTTTCTCTTACACAAGAAATGCGTGCCAGAATTATATTCCATCCATCCAACACTTGCCCCAACTATATGTTTTGCTCTGAAAACATCCATTTGAAAAAAAAAATACGATTTCTTTTTTTTTTCATGACTGAAAAACATTTCCTCATCCCTACAGGCTACTCTTCACCCTATTATTTTCTATCTATAATTCCATCACTCGCCGATACACTAAAATTTTTGGAGATCAAAAAATTCAAAAAACAAAGCAGGGGAAAAAACTGAGGAGAATCTTGATTTTCATTTTTTTTCTTTCTTTTTCATCGTTACAAAATGAAAAAAATATAGTAGCAAGTTTGATAAAATCGATTTTTAATCATTCTTTTCACACTCTCTCATTTTTCTTTGTTCTTTTTACTTTACATCTCCGTTTATCAATTTTGGTGGTTCCGAATAGTCGTAAAATGTCTACTATACATACATATGTATAACACATATAGGTAAATGTGGCGGAGATGAGATGGGAAATAGGGAGTTGAAGGTTCAGTCGTTCCGTCTGGTAAATAATATTTTATGTACATACATATCTATATGTATATACCTATGTATATTATTGATCACGATTTCGATTTTTATCGTGTGTGAATAATGAATATATATCTATACAAATGAACGCACAATGTATGGGATTTACGCGTCGAGTAACTCACGGACCTCGATATATACAGTACATATGTATATACATTTATGTATATTGTGTATAACATTATATACCTTGTCATTCAACTCGAGAGTGAAGAATCTACGGAATAGTTTGTAGAAAAAAAAATTAAAATTAAAAATTAATTTAAAAAAGAAACGAAAGAAAAAAGTAAGATCAGCTCAGAATCGAATCACAAAATATAAATACATATACATATGTATAAATGGAACACAATTTTCACATGCGACGATTACATAGTCTCATTTAATCGCACCATATTCACAAATATTTTTACATACAGAAATCTAATATTCGATTATTTTTTTCCTCTCGTTGGTTTTCGTTTTTTTACCACAGTTCTTTTTTTGTTCTGTACTTGTTTTTTATTATTCTATGTACAGGTATTAAAAACGTTGCGAGTGATTCTTACTGGATTTGATTAACGCTTGCACGGATTATTATAATAATTTCTAATTTATTCATCACGTCAACAATTACGACAGTTGATTCGAATTTTTGTAATTCAGTGGATCGAGTGTACAAGTTTTAGACAAGTTTAGTCTAGTCTCTCGCTCTTTTTTTAATCGTATCATGAGTCGGGTGCCAGTCGTTTTGTTGAAAGAAAAAAAAAAAACTAAAAAACGAAAATGAAAATGAAAAAATAAAATCACTCCGGTTAAAATAAGAAGACTGTGAACCGAAACTCACGCATTACACACAAACTTTTACAAAAAAAAAAAAAAAAAAAAACTTCATGTATAACGTATACGATCAGCGTTCTGGGATCTTCTACATGTTTTTATTACAAATATAAAAAAAAAAAAAAATGTGTTTTTTTTTTAAATATTGCTCGTAACGTGCGTTGAACCAACAACATATACTGCTGTATGTAATAAATTGTGCGTTCTTTCTGTACACATATAATGTATAAATATATATGTTCATATAGGTTATTATGGGTATAGTGTAGGCAAGACGCATTTCTTTGCCCCCGGCAGCTCTAGTATTTCAGTTCTCATCGGTATAATATTCTCTCTATAATTTATTATAAATTTATTTGGTCATTTTTATATATTTTTCGATTCATTTGGAAATTTTTACGCCCGCGCGCGTGCAGCTGTTAACGTGGCATTTTATATAAAAAAAAAAGAAACAAAATGAATAAATTAATTGAAAAAAAAAAAAAAAAATCTGTCAAAATGCGAAACACCAACGGCAAATATGTTCACGATTTCATATAGCTAGTAGTGGTTCGGTGGTGCGATGAAACCGCGATCCAGTTGTAAAAAAAAAAAAAAAAATTCTACAATTGTTGAAATTGAAAACATGAAATACGTTTTATCCTCACGATATTTCACCTAATGATACCAACTTGTATTTCTCGAATATACCTATACCTAATATGCGGTATACGTTCTACATATTGTGTGTTACATTCGGATTAATGTCGGGGGTAAAAGGAGTCTCAATTTCCTCTTCGCCAACCTGAATTTGATGCCTGATTCGAAGCTCTAAAAATTTATTAGACAAGTTTTTCTTTTTTTTTTTTTTTCAATTCTTTTATCTTTTTCCTCGTCTCAAGGATTTTCCAGCAGTTTTACCTATGCACACCTTCATATTATATTTGTTCTGATAATTATCGTTTTACCTATACTATAGAAGTTTTTTTTTTTTTTTTTCTCTAATTTTCCATATTTTTGTGAAAAATTTTAAGGCCGATGATCCGTCGATTTCAGTAGATGTGCCGGTCGTGATTTTGGAATTTATATAATTCTTGTAAGAAACAAAAAAAAAGAAAAGGAAAGCTTGTGATCATGTACGTGAAAGATTAAGGATATGAGGCATTATTTGAATCAATCTCTGAATCACATTTATGACGGGTATTTTTTTTTTTTTCTTTCTTTTTCGTGCGTTTCTATATAGGTTCTATATAGATGTCTAGAATTTTTTTCTACTTTTTCATTTTTTTTTTTCTATTTTTCTTTTCTGCTCGGTTACCAATTATCGAGAAGATAAATTTTGGAGCGGAAATAATCAACGATCATATTACAATATAATATAAGGTACGCTAATAAAATAAAAATGGCGGTCGTTTTAGGCGCGTATATGTATGTTTGTATCTGGATATATTTAACCGTACAAGCGCCGAAGCCCCATATAATAAGTATTACCGTTATACGCGTATACTACTTTGACAGCCATTCCCCGCCAAAGATTTGCATATCAGATCGGTGCTTTCAATTATTTATTTATTTATTTTATTTTATTATTTTTTTTCAATTTTATTATTCAACTTTAATTTTCTTCTTTTTGATATGCTTTTTTTTCAAATTAGTTTTATTCGCCGATTATAAGTACTCGAATGTCATATATATAGATTTATATTTATAATTGCCACTATTTTTATGGTGTGAAATTTAATGTGTGGTGTTAAAATAACATCGCGCCTTTGATATGCAGCTCCGCTATATGAAACGAGACTGGACGAGACGCTACGTAATTTTATTTCGAAATGAAATGAAAATAAAACACGTATAGTGTAGAACTGAAATATATATAGGTAAATTTATAATGAAATAAAAATATATATAAATGAAACGTAATATATATTAAATATATATAATATGAACTATCAGCAAGGTGATGATTTTAATTTACTATAAAAAATAAATTCAATTAAGTAAACATTAAGAAGACAAATTATTTTTCACATTTTTTAACGTGTCCGTACGTATAACATAGTAACGCAATAGCGACAATTTGATAATATTTTATGTCAATCTCTAGACTGACTGATTGAAGGCTGAAAACTGATTTTATAGACTGAAACTATAATATTTTAAATAGGCTGTTAATATTTGATAGGTCGTTAATTTAATACGACCAGAATAATATATACGTATATATATATATGTACGTACCTATATATATGTATGTTATTTTGTAAAATAAATGAATAAAAATAAAATAACATAAATTGAAACTAGAAGTAGAAGAAACTAGAAAACGGTAAACACGAGCTTAGCCAGTTCTACGCGTCTAATTCTTGTGCAAGTCAAATTGAATGAAGAAATAAAATATAATAATGCATAAGTGAATTCAGAAAAAAAAAAAAAAAAAACAACTTATGTAAAAAATACTTATCTATAGTTATCGCAGTTTCTGAATTACATCGATATTTATTACGTGCATGATTATAATTTTTGTTTAGTTATCTTCTTCTTCCGTTGAATCAGATAAAATTTAGCTGCGGACTCTGCCCGTGAAGTATAACATAGAAATATACGTATGTAGGTGAATATGGAATTGAAAAATGATAATTCTCTCAAATGACGTCACGAATAGAAGTAATAATATTCCGTCCGATTTTGTCCCCCCTGACCGACCTGGTCTGTAACAACGTAGGTACCTACTTATCTAACTTTTAGATCTTGTCTGCTTCAACGCCCACGTGATATTCCCCTGCAATTAAGTAAACGATTACGTAAATATATTTTTGGGTTTTTTGTTTTTTCTTAATTTTGTTTCATTATTTTATACTGTCTTTTTTCATCGAAACATGTTATTCAACCCGTGACTATAAATGGTTTATTTTAATTTTCTTTTCCTCTTTTTTTCTAATTCCCGAAAAATACGTACTCGTTAGAATTTTGATACGTTAACGATCGCGCGACGTTTCGCTAAATCTACAGTTTTCAGTAATCCTTTTTATTTTTCTTCTTAAAATCCTTAAGTTATCTTGAAAAATCGTTCGAGCGACTTCGAACTTTTTAGAGATTTCAATGCTCAGATGCCGAAGACGAAGTATTCTGGGATGAGACATCGAAAACTCTAAATTTAGTATATCCAAAAATTGAATACATATTATTAAAAATCATCACCCTCAATTAACGTGAAATCAATCGGTATTATTTCGAATTTGCTATCTATAACTGAATTCTCGTTGCATCGGAAAAGACAAGGGCTTCATGTCCGTTGATGCTCATACTACCAATAAAGGGGAAAAAAAAAAAAAAAATTATAATAAATACAATTAAAGAAGATGAATAAGCGAAGAAAAAACAAATTAAAAAGAGAGAAAAAAAAGGAAAAAAAAACGGTTTACCCCTACAGTGCGATGAAGCCATTGTGTTTTGTAGCGAAACCACCCTTACACGTAACCGGATCAGAAACCATGCAGTTGTATATCCAGTAGAATGATCAACGCCTTTGCAACAGCAAATTATTTTTACTTTATTTTATTTCATTCTTTTCTATTCCATTTACAACGGTTTTTTTTTGTTCATTTTTTTTAAGCCGCTCAATACCCCGAAGGCAAATCTAGATGTTTGGTTGCATTTTTTTTTAATTGAAAAATTGATATTTGATATTTTTTAATCTCACGATATCAAACACCATTGCAGAGGGATATGTGTAAAGATTATATTGAATCAGTTGATTATTACGGATATGATAATTAAAATTCAGATAAATATCATATTTATAACTGTTCTGTGTGGCGGGTCGAATACAGTGAACATAGATGTGTATGTGAATATATGTAACGTAGGTTTTTTCAAATGATATAATAATTAATTATTGACCCATTTTAATTACGTTAGTTCTAATTGGAGCCTGGGTGTGTTCTCTCTCTCTCTCTCTCTTCCAGTCTCTCCGTTACTCTCGAAGTTGTTAATTGAATTAGTTAATTCAATAGTAAAGTCCATCGGCAGGACTCGGCTTGCCTCTCGCGCATGGTTGATACGCGACCAGATATAGCTTCGAACCTTCTAATGCCATTATTCTAATTAACAATGCTTGCTTACACCGCATTTGTCTAGCTATCGGTATACCTATCCACCTTCTTCCTCTTATACCTATACCCTACCGATTATATACTATAGGCTATTTTCTCCATCCCCATTCTGGTATACGAGGTTCGTAAACCCCTAACAGAATTTGTTTGCTTCTTTAATTTCCTATTAGATGACGAAGAATTAAAGTAGTTATATGTATATGTTTATCACTCACATGTACGTATACATACGTCACAAATGTATTTCTTTATTCACACGTCTATAGAGTAACGGAAAATAAACGGAATAAATGATGTTAAAATTGTTTGAACCATGAAGAAAGAGACGTAAGAAAAATATTTTCAATGGCTGTTCATTTTATCTGATTAAAGGCAAATCCATGCCAACATCCCATCGTTATCCTGAGGGACGTCGCTTCATCGGACATGGAATCTCTTTTGAGATTTATGTACCACGGTGAGGTTCACGTTGGACAGGAACAACTAGCGGCCTTCCTTAAAACCGCACAGATGCTCCAGGTCAGAGGACTCGCCGATGTCAACAGTGGAGCAACTAAAATACCACCACCCTCCTCCAGTGCGAATAACGGCAGCGCACCCGTAAGTTTCTTATCCTTTTTTTTTATTTTTATTTTTTGTAGAAATTAAATTTCTCTATTTAGGCTTTGTTGTTTTGGTTTTTTTCTTCTAACCCCTCAAACTTTGATGAAACAATTTTGCAGTGATTCAATGAAATAGAATTGAAAGTTATTAATTTTTTTTTTCTCTGTTTTACTGAACATTATTTTTCTTTTGTTCTCACCTTTTGTTATTTTTCTTTTTTTGTCTGTTCTTTCATTCATTCGTCTGCAGACGACGCCTCGTCTTCCTTGGCAGGATAATGGGAGAGGCGACGGTTTACCTTTGAACGATAGCGGTCTTAGTCCACCACCAGAAAAAAGACCACGTAGTTATTCGCCACCACTCGGTAATCATATCGAGCCAAAACCCGACCTCCAGGAATCTCTTCTTGGACAGGCACTCGAAGGAGGTCCTACGATACACACCACACCTAGCAATAATGTGCAGGTAAATAAAAATTGCTAAAAATTTGTTACGAATTGTTTAACGATTGTTTGAATCTTTTTTTTTTTCTTCTTTATCTCTGATTTTTGTTAAAGATTTTAGAAAATTAATTTTCATTCGTATGTCTCTGTCGCAGAAAGGAAATCATGACAATTCTCTTCAGGCACAGTCTACGGGTGAAGACTCGAATTCTTTGTCTGATAATGAAGAGGATATTTCTAACAACGACAGCATTCTAAATTCCGTAAAGACTGAGCCAACAGATTTACTTAATGACTCCATCGAACATCACCGCAGCACATTTCCAGCCGCTCTTCTCGGACTCCAAGGTGTGTATTTGGAGATGTCAACGAATTTTCATCTCGGAATATTCGTCTTTTTTTCTTGTTGTCTTTCTACAGAATTCGTAATTCTTAACGATAACTTGATTGAATCTGATTTCCGATTTCTTATTTCTCTTCATCGAAACTATCGGAAATGTTTCCTCTCGTTTTTAAAAACGTTATTATTTTTATTTTCATTTGGATTTTCTATTTCTCGTTTCGCAGGTTTGATGCCAGGACCTTCGGGAATTCATGCGGCAAACCAGGACCCCAGTTATGGTGAGTAATTTTTTAGTAAATTTAATAAAACTCGTTATCTATGTATAATGCGTACTTCGAAATTGAAAAGAATTTTCAATTTTCACCTCACGTCTGATCGAACCGAAGCCCAAAATCGCGTTTTTTTCTTTTTGTTCCTGTTTTTTTTTAAATCCGTGTAACAGTAACGTATATTATTTCAACAGGATTTTTTTTCTGTTTTTGATTTCTGTTGGAGTTTTTTTTTTCGTATTATGTTTATTGTTTCCTTCTGTTTTACCTGCCCCTATATTGTTGCGTTGGATGCATGGAACTCTCATACTGAATCTTCGAAGATTCCACTACCAAATTTTGTAAAATATCGATTCATTTCATTCATGCGGTAACAAATTAATTTTTTATTTTTTTAATTTTTTTACGGCCTAAACATGATAAATTGAAATAAATCGAAGAAAAATAGAGATAAGTTATTGTATTTTGCGCAAAAAGGTGAGTAGTTATATCGATGGTGATGATTAGTCGATTTGCCATTAAAATTATGACTCGTATAATTATGATCGATACGACGTGGTCAACGTTGATTGATTTTCGTTCTTTTATTCATCAATTCATTTACTTTTTTCCCCAATCTCTTCACTGTAATAAATAATAATGCAATGTCATTACTTGTATAGTTATGCAAACCTAGATATATAATTAGCGCTGATTCTATAATCGCATCTACTAATTTTAAAGCCCGTAAAATAATTTACATCGTAAAGTATAACGTGAAAATTATATTCCGAACGGAAGAATAAATTGGTAAATGAATTATAAGGTCATCGAGGAAGAGGAAAAAAAAATTTATAAGCAGAAAAAAAAAAAAAATTCCTCAATCGAGTTTGCAAAATTCTATACGACTATAATAGGTATTCCAGATACCTATTTGTTTCTTGACTTTAGATTTAATTTTGATTTAATAATTTTCTACTAAATATTTAAACATGCTACTGAATTGGCAAAAATGAAATTGATTAAACTCAATAATTCGATATATATATCAGTAGAATGATCAATCGTTAAGATTTTTGTATAATCAACAAATAACCAATAAAAAACCAGAAAAAAAACCAGAACGGACATTTTAAAAAGAAGCAAAAATATCAATGTGGAATATGTAAAGGAAGATACCAAACAAAAAAAAAAACAGATACAAGACTATAACGATGCGAAAGAAATGAGATGGAGAACAAAACTGAAAAAAATCAAAAATAAAGAGGGGTAAAGAAAAAGAGAAAGGGGAGGAAGGGAGGGTACTTTGATAGTGTTTAAGGAAACATGGAGAATTGGCTGAAGAGTGACATTGGCTGGTGGTTCCAGGGCGATGGCAGCCCTCGGGAGGAGACGGTTCAGCCTCGAGTTCTGGATGGCTTCCTGGAACGTCATCGTTGAGGAATGACCTCCCGGGGAGCGGTGCCAGCGCTGGAACCGGACATGGAACCGGAACCGGATCTGGCACCGGGACCACAGCCACTGTCCAAGCCCCGTACCAAACTGCAACTCACCATGGCAGTACGACGACGACGCTATCGTCGAGCATCTTGAATCAAAAACAACAGGATCTATCGGCTATACTTCAGCAACACGCTGCTACCACCAGCCAACCACAACATCACGCAATAAATGCCATAAATTCGGCTATAAATACAGAACATCTTACAATGATGCATCAAAAGCTTCATGACAATTTGCAATCGTTACACCATCATCAAGGAGGTGTTAAAAATGATCAGCTTAATATGATGCTGCAATCTTGTTCGAAGAAAAAAATCGAAGGAATAGCTATGCTGCAACAGGCAGCAGCTGCGACAAGAGACTCTTACCTTGTACAAGGTCATCCGCAGTCATCCGAAAGTCCTAATCAATCTGGGAAACCAAAGTGTCCTGAGTGCGGAAAAATATATTCAAATAATTCAAATCTTAAACAGCATATAGTCAATGTACACACCGTACAGACGGAGTATATATCTTGTCATATATGCAACAAACAATTTAAAACTAAACAGTATCTACAAATTCACTTATTGTCTATGCACGGTATTAGAAAAAGAAAAAGTTATCCGGTTTATCAAATGCAACCACAAAATTTATTACAACAAAATCAAATTTCTGGTGGACAACAGAATCAACAACAATACTCAAGATGGGCTGACGATAAACACTGATCATTGTGTTCGAGAGATTGGTTTTTATCAGAGTTCCGATGAATTCGTGTTCGGAATTAGAATCATTATTCTTTTTTTTTTTAAATTATATTTTTCCAACACTTTTCATTCCTTGTTGACTCAATTCTACTTTTAAAGACTCCAAGTGTTCGGTAATGAGAAGAAAAAAAAACATTCGCTTAACTATTTAATTAAATAGTGGCTATAAATATACTTACTAACTATACTTATAGATATTGATATCAAACAAACAAACGAAAATATATATATATATATATACATATATGATATACACGATATTAAGTATGAGATTAGTGTAAATATTTTTTTAGCTTAGCAGCTGGATTGCTTGTGTAGATATTTTTATATTAATGGTAAGGCTAGTATTTAATTATCTTTTAGTTCCATACTCTACGTAGGTCATACCACATACATTACATAAAATATTGAATCCATACGCATATATTATGGTTCAGAAAGAATTTATCAAAGTCTACCAAATTTTTTATTTCATAATTTTTTTTTTTTTTTTTTTTCAATGAGAAATTTTCAAATGCCACATTATTCCAGTTTAGTCGACAAACACCCTTCTTTCTTTAACAGCTGACCATAAAACGTAATAAATTGGTTCAATCTAAGCCCATTGAAAATCTAATACCGTCGTAAAGCTTTCTAAAACAACTCAAATCTGGCGATAAATCGGAAATATGATTGCTTTAATTTATATAGGTGACCGTAAAAATCCCATAAACTATTTTCTCGCGCGTACCGTATATAATACGAGATCCCCACTTGATATCTACCTATCCACCTTATATTACCCCGTTGTGCCACGCAACCATCGTTTATTGCCAAGGGATGACTTACCGCTGAATCTCAGTTCCGAACCCTTCGCTTTCTCCTTTAAAAAAATAACTAAAAAAAAAAATGGGGAAAGAATGAGAAAAAACTAAAAAATCGATTCGCGGGATCACCGGGGAATCGGAAAAATATTTTTAAGAACGCGGGTCCTATGGGCAACTCGTTTAAAAATTCAAAATGAATAAAAAAGAAGAAGAGAAAAAAAAAATGAGAAAAGATAGAGGAAATGTTTTACTGGTAATTATCTCGATGTTTTCTTGGACTCTGAGAAAGCTGTTCCGATAAAATCTAGCCTCTTTTTACTTCATATATATTGAACGAGAAACCCTCGTCTCTTTTTTTCCTTTTTATTTTCTCTCCCTTCTTTTCCTCCTCAATTCTACTTCCTAATACTATAGCTAACCACCTTTGCAGCAACCTCCCTTGATGGCCACCTCCTCCCCCCTTCTATGCCCTACTCCCACCCTCGACGGGCACAATTAATCCTGCTCCTCCATTACATCGCCTCTATACCTGCCTTTCGGTTGCCCTACAAGGCTACCGGTTACGAACCAACCCCCTGCAGTACAGAAGCAACCCTGCTTTACCCGACTTTATATATAAATATATATATATATGTACTTCGTATGTGTTGTGCGTGTGAATTTCTATCTCTATACGTCCATACCAACGACCGAAAACTTTGTAAACCCAGTTGCAGGTTCTACGAACCTAAAACCCGCACCTCGTCCACGGAAGAAACCAACCACCCTCCACCCTATACCTACCCTTATCCCACACCTAGTCTCGCTATCGAATTCTTCTTTAATCCAACCTCCTTCTCCTCCTCCTTCTCCTCCTCTTCCTCCTACTTGCTAGGTGCTGACGGACATGCAACGCTTTTTCTCACCCTCAAAACGACCCGTAGAACCACTCGCTGGTGTGAAGAATGACGGGGGATATCGTTGGGGCGCGCGCGCGCGCCTTAATCACGAACTTCGCACCTTCATTTATTTTTTAGTCACAATTTTCCCTCTCTTTCTCTCCGTTGGTTATTTTTTTTTTTTTCTGCTCCGTTCCATCAAACTAGTTTGATACGATTGTACACAGCGCGGAAATGGTGGAAAGCCGACTTTTCCCGCAGTGTTCGGGGAATCGAAACCCAAATTTCAGCGATTAAAAAAAATAAAAGAAAAAAAAAGAAGAAGGTTTTTTGAAACTTCGCGAGACCAATGAATTGAATGTGTTCTCCTTGTTTTTCGGTTACGTTAATTGTTGCGTATCATGAGTTTGGTATTTATTTCGGTGCTCACTGGCGCGACTATCTCGAAATCCGGGGTAAAGAACGAGAGAGAGAAACGGGGTTTGGTAGTGTTTGAGGGGTTGTGGGGGAGGAGAGGACGGACTGCAACTGTAGGTACATCGTACCTACTCGTATTGATCTCGACGATTCGACAAACAGCGCCCACCACTTCCACTTCTACTTCTATTTAACTCTCTCTTTCTCTCTCTCTCTCTGCTGCTCTCTCAGACTTTGCTATTGAAACAGTTGCCGGGTTCTATACTTTTCTTAACGTTCTCTTCAATTTTCTCTTCATTTTGATTCACATCCATTATTTCTGAGTAGTTGCATTTACTTCCTTTTGTTTTTTTTGTTTTTTTTCCTTCAAAAAATAAACTAGATACGTATTATTCATTTCGCCTTTTACCATGAAATCTAGTTTCCGTTCTCCGCAAATATCCGTACGCTCTTCTAGAAAATAAAAATATTGAAAACCAAAAACAGAGAAAAAAAAGAAACTTGACCAATGGACCTCTTACCTTATATTCGTATCGACCTATATATCTACTGACATGATCCGACAACCCCACCTCCTAAAACCCACCTTCTTCTTTTTCTTTTCCCTTTTTTTTATACCTCATTATTCTCAAACCGCGACTCTTATTTCCTCTTCTCGCAGGATTTTCTACCAGCCTTGACTCGCTTCCAGGACTCAAGTCGACGTCGTAATGGAGGTAGTGCGCATTTCATCCCCGCGAACCGTTCTTACGCCTTTTTTTACCCCCTTCTCCTTTTTTTTTTTTTTTTTACTTTTGCAGCAGCCTCCATTTTCATCCCCCTTCCCCGACACTCACTAATACATGGTGAACTGCCATACCACCACTGTAACGTTAGCTTCTTCGTCTTCTTCCTCGTCGTCTTCCTGTTCTTCTTCTTGTTCTTATTCTTCTTGTTCTTTTTTTTATTTTTCTTTTCCCTCGCCACCCTCAGCCTCTTTTACCCGCGCCCATCCGACGTGCGGGCAACCTCTTCTCCACCCCTAACCCACTGAAATTCACCTACCTTCTGACCACTCCCTTCGTTCTGGTCTTATTTCGTGCCATCAGCGTAAAAGTCTCTCTATATACCGAAAGGAAGAAAGAAAGAAAGAAGAGAAGGAAAGAGGTATGAGAAAAATAAAAATAAAAAGAAGAAGTGAAAGAAAGAGAAGGGAAAGTATTTGAACCACCTAAACGCTACCAGAAAAATTCACCCTGTCCTTCCTCTCTCTTTTTTTTTGACTCTTTTTCTTCTTTCACTGTCTCACTTTTTCTCTTGCTCTTTATATTCCGTACTTTTTTTTTCATATATACTCACTTGGTCTCTGCAGCTATATATATATATGTACGTATAGGTATATACGTTGTGCCAGTTTTTGGATGTAATCACACAAATGGGCGAAACCGTATCAACCTCAGACCCAACTCTTATCTCATCTTACGCTTCCACCTTCACGTCATTCAACTAGATTTCTTCTCTTCCTCTTTCATGTTCGTTCGTTTGTTTGTTTTATTTATTTATTTATTTTTTTTTTGTCTTGGTTCCTCTTCCCGATTTTCTTCTTTCACTTTTTTTCACTATATTTTGGTTACAATTTTTCTTAAAAAAATTTTGCACATCTGTGTAGATGATGTGATTTTTTTTTTTTTCTTTTTTGAATTTAATTAAAATTACGATCACCGCAAATTTGTTGCGTTTGTTGCTTTTTGCGAATTTACTTTACTACGCGTCCGCTTTTTTTTTTCACTTCTTTTTTCGTCTCTCACTCAAAATTCTTCCATACGTTCGCAGCGTCTGTATTATTCAAAGTTTTTTTCCTTTATTTTCCTTCTACTTATTTTATTTTATTTTTTTTCAACTTTTACTTTGATTCCTTCTCTGTTCGCCCCTCACCCCCGGCGTACATTTTTTTTTTCTTTTTTTATTTTCTATTGCCCAACTTTTGAGATAATGTGACCCGCGCTATAGTATTATATACGAGAAGTTTGCGGTGGCGCTGCAGGTTTTTTTTTCGGTATAACGTAGGAAATTTTTTCTCGCGATTCTTATGGGGCAAGTCAAAACGAACATGAGAGTCGTGAGGAGAAAAGATATAGGAAAAATATGGATGTACCTACTACGGGAGTACATATACATGTATATACCTATATATAATGGTGAACAAATTTGCGGAGGCGGTTTTTCTTGGACGCTGTGTGTAGAATTCTAGTATACTATGCGGTAAATAAGGGCGGTTCGATAAATCGTTGAAAGAATCTTTCTTTCCTTTCTTCTCTTTATTTTTTCCCCTCTCCCGTATTCCCGTATTCCTAAGTTTTACTATACATCTCGCGGATCCTTAAAATTAAACTGCCCAACTTTTACTCCCAGACAACGCGAGCCCGGCGCCAGCAACCCCGTCAGTTGTTGTCAATCTTGAGCTATATATATATCTATGTATGTATGTATATATGTTCGTATGTACGTACATGGGTATATAGTTTAACAGTGTTTGCGTCTATCTCGATTTCCTTTACCGACCAACCGACATTCTAACCAATGCCACAGCAGTGGCAGTAGCATCCCCTAATGCCGGGACTCCCGTATCCCGGATTCCGGTCTAATTCAACCCCAAAAAGTTTATTCCCAAACTGCCCAACTGCAGAGTTTCGGGATGGCCGCGGAGAATCGAGAGTCTAGTAGCTGATGCGGGGATGGGGTACGGAACCATCCTGCGGATTTATCCCGTCTCAACGACTAATTATCTGCTTTTAACATTAGTCTATTTATCCCCCCAACCTATTTTGGGACACTTTTCTACCTTTCGGACGAAAAAAATTACTTCCTTTTGCTTTTCTATTTTTTTTTATCGGACGGTGGTTTTTACAAATGGTCCCTACACACAATACATATTGATGTGTATTTATAAATTATTGAAATACATTATTATTATTATTATAAATATCGAAGAATGTCAATAAACTTATACGAAGATTTGGTAAAAACTTTTCGTTTTTTTTCTTCTTCTCTAATTCACCGCATATATATGGCTTCTGAAAATTCTGGTCAAACGGTATTGGCGCTATTTTTTTTTTTTTCGTCATTATTTGATGGAGGAGTTTCTTTTTCGGTAAAAATAAAGCGAAGAGGTTTGATGGACGTTGAGATAAGAAATCGGATTTCCTGGTCGCGGAGGTTTGAAAAAAAAAGAAAAAAAAAGAAAAAAAAAACCTAATAATAAAAAAGAAAGAAGTCCTTGAGAGCCGGTATTACGTTCGTCGTCCTCGTCCTCGTATTCGTCGTTGACTTGGTTCTATTTCAGTGAATTTTCTGCGGGGCATCTGTAAGGGAGGGCAGGTCCTTTCCTCCCCCTTTTGCAGGTTCCTTCATGGAAAGAGAGGAAGAGAAGGAGGGCGTTTTTTCTTCGGTATATAGATATATTGTATATATCTACGTATGTAGCGGTGGCTAACTTTCGATTACATTTACGTTTGTAGATTAGGGGCCATCTATCACGCAGATTCGATCGAGATAGCCCCGGTTTTCGTTCGGTCTACTCCAGATGGTTATCCAAGTCTCGGTATATAGCCGACCAAACCACCCTCGACCTTCTTTACCTTCCTTTTCCCCTCTTCCTCACGTTCTTGCTTTTATTTTTGTTTTTTTTCTTCTCCCGTTTTCTTTGCTTCCACCGCGCATTTCCTTACGACTTGCTCTGGTCATTTTTTGAGTTTTCAGCTTCATTTCTATTATATTTTCATCGATTCAATGATGCGGCGGGTAGAGAATCATGCGCAATGCCTGTTAACTTCCGGAAGAGTTTGGGCTCAGGTGTATCATTATATTACGTATAGTAGGTATGTCCATATGTAAAAAAAAAATTGGATTATATTGGAAAAAGAATAGAAAGAAAAGAAAAAAAAGAACACGAAACAAATAAGCACAGCTGCAAAAATTTGACCACCGCTGCGCTGACATGTCTGCAATAACCTCCGGGACACGCGAGAGATAAACGAGGGAAGCAGAAAAAGAAATAGAAGAGAAAAAGAACGAAGGAAAGAAAAAAAAAAAATGAAATAAAAGAAGAAGAAAGAAATACACCAACCCATCTTTTGTATTAGGGTGTGCAGCAGCGACCGACGTCTTTTCCTTACCCTCCTGAACTCGCGCGAGTTCCGTGAGTTTCGTGCGTGCGTGCGTTACTCAAACGAAAAACACGGTGACCGGGTGTGCGCGATGCAGAGTTTTCTCCGCTCTCTCTCTTTTTCGGTTCTTTTTCTCTTGCGGAAGGGGATGAAGAAAAAGAGAAGAAGGTGGATGAAAATAAAGATGAGAACTGAGGAAAAAAAAAAAAAAGGAGAAAACAGCATATGTGAACGTCTTCATATACTTTTCTGTGGTCCGATTTCAGATATAGGTATCGAATATTATTCCCGTTTTTTCCTTTTTTTTTCCCTTTATTTCCTTCTTTTCATTTCACTGTATATTTTATCTTCACTTTTTCGTAGTTTCCCATATTTTTATATACGTAGGTATAGGTAAATATATGGGATATTTTCGTACCACGTCTCTCCTAGTCTTTACTACAGAAAAAAAAGCCTGATTTTTGATATTATACATACGGATATAGTTCAAGGTATTTTTTTTTTCTTTTTTTTTTCTCACCGGACTAGGTCTCTCCGTAGGGTCCATTTCGCCTGAAATTTTTTCCCCCCCTTATACTGTACTGTACAGACGGACGCGACGACGACTCCCAAAGTCGAGTCGTCAAATATTTAACGAGCCAACCTTTGGCGTGAGGTTTTTTGCTCCTCCAATTTTTTTTTTTATTTTTCATTCGTTTTTTATTTTTTTTCTTATCTTCTTCCATGGCGCCTACACGTTTGACACGAGGTGGTGCAGTGGTAACCCGCATCCCCTCTTTCTCACTCATTTTTTTTTTTTTCCGGTCCTCGTCCTCAAACTGAGAACAACGTTCATTTTTGGTTTATTTGCGTTCTCATTATTGTTACTGTTATTTTTATTTACGGTGTTTTTTTTTTTAACGTCGCGGATCTAATGGGGAATAATTTTATTTCGTATTCTTATGGGAATTTAGAAACAAAGAAGGAAGAGAAAAAAAAAAAGAAACCTTTTTTCAAAACTTTTTTCCAACGGTCTTTGCGACGCTGAAAAGTGGGGGGGAGGGGTAGTCGTTTTCCCGTCCGATTATCCCCTGACATTTGAGAGTAATGGTAGCGGATCAGAGGCGAATTACAATTGTCATTTGTCCAGGAAAGTAATATAGCCTAGAGAATCGCCCTGTTTCTAGAGGGATAGGAATATAAGGGAGGAGAAACTCGGGAGGGGCTAGACCCATCGAATCACTATACCCCGTACGTACTGTGTAAAGAAAGAAGAGAGAGAAAATCTAAAGGGATATTAGGGAAGCCAAGAAGAAAGTATATAGGGCGCGGGAAGGAAAGCAAGGAGAAAAGGAGGAAGAAGAATAAAAGATGGAGGGAGGATTAAGGATAGTTGGCCAGGACACACGCGTGTGTCGTACGGGTCCTTAACCCTCGAGGCATTTCTTATCACGTGACCTCCCTGTATAAGGTCTTATCCTCGCGTTACACTTTTACCATATTGTATCCTTTTATTTTTCTCCACAAAATTTCCATTTCCATTTTTTTTTTTTTCTTTCTCTTTTTCATACAAATTTTTATTCCCAACGCGACTGTTACTTTGCTTCGTATATCTATACGTTAAATTTTTTTTATAACCATAATTACGAATATTACAATCGAAGGAAATATTCGGCGGTTGTTCAAATATAATTTTATAGCATTAAATTTGAATCCCTTCAAATTTGGAAATATAAATCTTTCGCCTTCTCTCCCTTCCTATAAAACTAACTTCACCCCTATTTCTATGGGGTTCTATATCTAAATAAGGACAAAACGTTACACTGCGTAGATTATTCTTGCTTTTATGTATACGTATACCTATAGGTATACATATATAAGTATGTATGTACGTATATAAGGGTTGTTTTCAAACCATTTGAAATTTAGTCTAATATCGATTTCACCCTTGCTCATTCACTGTAATACCGCTATGTCTTCTGTGTCTACGAGTTAGTTTTATCCCACAATAATCGTTTGGTTTTACTTCGAACGACTGAATGCAAAAAAAAAAAAAAAAAATGAAAATGAAAAAGAAAGAGGAAAAAAAAACTACATGAGAAAAGATAAATTTCCTCAATGATCGTAATATTTAAAAGTAATTCGTAAAGTTTTTCCCCTTTTTTCTTTTTTCATTTTTTTTTTATGTTTCTCTAGTCCGTTACTCATATCACATTGAATACCGAAAGAGAAATCTTCATCGAAACGAGAATAAAATATACATACATATTTATACAGTAATAATGAAGAACATTCGAGATTTTTATATGTACGAGAACAAGCTCTACTACAGGGAGCAACGCAGCTATTCCGGAAAACTTCCAAAAGATCCATATAGCCGTTCCGGGTTTGTTTAATGGCACTTCGCTCTAAGCCCTATCAAAAAAAGACACCCCCCCCCCCCCCCCATCATCCCCCTTCACTGGAATTTCACGACTCCACTAAGATCTTCACTTTCTTCTTTTTTTTCTATCTTTTTTTTTTATCTCTCTTCTGTTCTTTTCTTTTTTGGTTTCCCTTCTCGTCCGCATCGATTTCTTTACATATATATCCGTCAGATTCTTTTTTTTTTTTCCCTTTTCTTGATATCACGTGACGTGTGATGGAATTAAATCATGTAAAAGTTGCATTTGGAATTTCGTTGACTTTGGAAATTTTGGTAAGAAATTCCTTCTCCAGTTTTCGCCCCCTTCCCCCCGTTATTTATTTATTTTATTAATTTTTTTTTTTCTCTTCGAAGGAATTATGTAATAGCAAGGATATTGCTTATGGGTATTATTTGACCTGAAAACTTGAAGGAAAGGTTTCGCGGTCCATTCTCTCCGCGTAAAAGCTTCTAACCTTTTTATATATCATTCGGGTGTCCCGCGGGATATGGCGACGCGGTCCAACTGACGTGTTTTGATCTTTCACTTTTCTTAGCAACGCTTCTTGGTCTTGGTCTCTGCGCCGAGTCTCACATATCCAGTTTTTTTTTTTCTTTTTTTTGACTTCCATTTTTTTTGTTCCTCCCTCGTTATTCTCATCACTTTTCGTCGCTTGTAATGTTCTATAACTTTTACCGTTTCAGGTATAGTGAAAAAAAAATGCTGAAATCTAACTACTGATGTGGTTCTCTTTTTTTTTCGTGATACTTCTGGAAAACTATGGTTCGAAATTTGAGCGACAAAAAAAGATAACGCGGAAGCAAGACATAAATTCTTATATTTATATGCTGAGGATCGCGCTCCTTGTAAAATCCTCTGCAGGAATAACGCTCGTCAATCTCGCTTAAGATTGAACCACGTCGTTTTTTTTTTTTCTGTTCCGCAATTTCACGTGTCACATAGTTTGCCTGTTTTCTGATTTTTTTTTTTTCGTTTGTTATTTGTTTATTTATTTGTTTATTCCTCGTTTTGTCGTGGAACTTTTCGTTTTTGAAGTATAGAGATAGCGCGGATGATGGAAGAACGGAAGGTATTTCATTTGGAGGATTCGATGAGGTTGGGTTTTGGGGGTGGATTTTTTTTTGAAGGAAGAGGAGGGTGCTGAAAATGGGCAAGAATAAGGCGTAAGCCCGAGTCTCTTCTTGAGAGTCCTGCAGCGGCGAGGAAAGTGAGAGAGAGAGAAATAGAGAGAGAAAGCTTCCAGCGTTCCCGCAAGCTTCCTCTGAGGGTCTCGGGATCGATGCCCGTGCAATTCCCCGCACATGTCCGCATTGATCTGCCCTCACTTGCCCCCGGCGTTTCACTCCTACCCCTCTTCCCCCCCCCCAACCCGAAAACACCCACATTCTCCCTAGGATACTATACTCTCCTTCCTCCCTCGCCTCCCCCCCTCGACAACACTCTTTCCTCTATCTCCTTCTTTCTCCTACGGGTTTTCTCATTTCTCTTCTATACCTTTCTCGTCTTTCTCCGTTACTCGTGTTATTGCTGGTGGTGGTGGTGGTGGTGGTGGTGCTGCTGCTGCTGCTGCTGCGCTGCTCGCCCCTCAAGTCATTCCGACTACGTCAATTCACCCTCTATTTTTTTCTAACGCGAACCAGGCCCACGCCACTCGCGGCTCTTATAAATCTCAACAGTCGATTCGTGCGAGCAGAAACTCACTTTTTCTCTTTCTATTCCTTCTGTCCTTCCGTCTTTACTTTTCCTTTCGTTTCGTTTCGTTTCGTTTCGTTTTTATTTTCTATTTTTTTTTTATATTCTTACTCTTGCTCCTTCACTGTATGTATACACTTTCTAACGTTTTTCGTCGGTACCCGAAAAGCCGTTGGCAAACACTGGGAAAAACATGCTTTTTCAATTCAAGGAAAACAAGTATCGTCACTCCGAAACCGTTACTAACGCACATGAGAAACGGTATATATACACCATTTTCTATAGTTCTTCAAAACCGTGTATATAGCACATATGTACCTACGTACGCATACGTTTTTATATATAAAAGAAAAGAAAAAAAAAAATGTAAAAGAAAAAACACGTATCGTGTGTTTCGTTGAAACATCGTTTATTTTATTCTTATACATTTTTCAATCCGCCCCAATTTTTTTTTTTCTTTCTCCTACTACTTCTTCTATCATCTTGAGACTCGCGAGCTCGATTGATAAAGCTGCACGAGTTGTTCCGTAATATGATGAGAGCAAATGAGGGAACTACTTTTATGATTAGTACCATAGGGAATTTAAAAGACATCCGGTGGGATTCGATTCTTCTTCGGTTCAATACCTCCCCCTGTACGCGGATATATGCGAAAGAATTTTATACTTCGTTACCAATTCCGCGGGGCTTATTCAAAGACGTGTAATTTGATTCCTTTTAACTTTAATTTTGTTTAATTGTATCTTCATATATTATTTTTACTTTCACTTTGCGATCGAAGGGAAACAGAAAGATCGCAGAAAGGTTACAAGTTATTTCCGGTAATCAAAACTTGAATCGATCCACTCAAACCCTTTTCGCACTAACCACCCCCACCCCAATTTTGATAATGCTAAAGATGCCGTATTGTTGTTGAAAATAATGTAACGAATACTTATAATATGGAATCGCTGTATGACAAGTATACGAAAAAGGGAAGAGAACGGGGAAGAAAAAAAAGAAATAGTTGTACAAAAAGAAGGGAGTGAGGTTCTTCTTTTTTCCGCATTTACGTTTTCTCTTCTTTTATTTTCTTTCGTTTTTTTTTTCTCCTTCTTCCTACGTCGAGCGCAATTCCATCTACGATTCTTTTCTATTTCGGGACAATATGCTAGGAACACGCGGCGATATCAGATTGGAATCAAGTATGCCTGGTGAATAGGATATGGACCCATGTACGATCTTGGTATATACATACGTACCTATATATATCTATAAGTGTACATATACTATACATACAATTTATATATTTATATACATAGAGTATTCCGTATACTTTAATATATAGGGCGTCTCACCCGAAATCCAACCGGAGGGAAGAGAATTTTTCCTACTTTTCTCCAACGCGTACATGTCGCCAAAGAAAATGAACGAATGAATGAAAAAAAAAAGCAATGGGGGGAAAAATCAAAGAACAATAGAAATAAAAGGAGAAAATTTTCTTCTTCGATTCTGGCTGAGGATTACGTTCAAGATATTCAAATCCAAGTAGAAAATTTTTGTAGTAATTTAAAATATTCAAAATCGAGGAGTTTTTTTTTTCTCTTCTTTTTCTTTTTTAATATATATAGTACAAATTTTTTTACGCACCCACCAATATACGTGTCTTGTCTGTTGTTTCTTTTTTTTTTTTTCTTTTTTTCTTCTTCTACAATTTCATTTATTATAGGCGTTTGTAGGCACATAACTTATATGTACATAAGACTATGTAGCATATATGGGCACTATTGTACGTATATAAGGATAAAAAGACTGCAGGGATCCCGTAGGGAAAGAAGGGCACTCGGGAATATTTAGACCGGATGGGGCAGACTTGACAGACGTTTTAAATTGCCATTGTAAGTTGCGGATATTGGACGTTTGCGCGCAGACACATCAAGATTTCCTTAGGAAAAAGTAAAAAACAAAAACAGAAAAGAAAAACGTATAGAAGAAGGGAGAAAAGAAAAACCTCTTACGCATCTCTCGACCAACCGAACTCTCGCACTTTGCGTATAGGTATAGTGTAAAATTAGAATTTTTGATTAAATAAAATGAAGATAAAAAAAAAAATAATATATAAATCATTTTGGAAGCAAATAGTATAAAAAATTCTGCGATAATTTTCACTAATGATGAGCTACACGTTTTACCATAGCCAATATTTTGATGTTATAAGTTTTGAAGGATTAATCAGTCGTCAAGTTTTGAAAAATCTCTTCAAGTTCTTAACTATTTCAACTGTATGAGTGCGAGGGGGGGGGGGGGAGGGGGGAAGTAGAGGGTTAAATTCGACCTACCCACCTATATCTGTACAGGAGTAAAAAGCAATACGTCGAAAGCCCAAGGGTAGGTTGGGGAGGTAGGCAAGCACTCTAATGGACCGCCACAATCATCATGGTTGCTTGCTACGAGATTCTCGTTTTCTCTCTCTCTATCTTGGTCTTTCTCTTTCTCGAACTTTCTTTCTCTCCTTCCCTTTACTTTACCCTTCCACCTTTTCTCATCCACCTCAAGCTCCAAGATCCCGTGGCCTCCAGTTCCATTCAATCAAGTTGAGGCTGCGAGGAGGTACTCGAGAATCGAGATCCGCTTCTCCCTTTTTTTTTTTCCACCTCCTTCTTTTTCTTTAATTTTTTATTCTTCTCTCTTCTCTCTTCTCTCCTTAGAACTCGACCAACCGACTAGCTGAAATTTCTCCAGGCGATAAAACGCTCCAAAAAGTAAAATGAAAGAAAAATTACATACACGTATATCTGCGTAGCTAAAAAATTAATAGAAATTTTTCTTTTTTCTTCTTCTTTTTCTCTTCTGTTGAAAATATGAATCTTCTAATTGTGAATAAAGTCCATCAATTGATTTGTGTTTTAACTTCAAAATTGAAATATTAGAATTTCTGGAATACCTATAATACGTACAAAAAAAAAAAAAAAACGTTGAATTGGAATGGAGGAAGTAAAATTTTTTTTTTTTATTTTTTTTCATTTTGTTCGTCTTCCCTATATACATGCTATTTTAGTGTAATCCCATATACATATATACCTATAGCAAGTATAAACTTTGGCAGTTTGTCGATGGGTTACACAATCAAAATTCAGCCCTGTTCATTTTATCAGTCGTTTCGCAGTGGGATGAAGCTAACTTTTCTGTATTCGTGAGGTCTTTCGTTATATCAAGCTCTATACCGAACGTGTAACACCCCAAACCCCATCTTTCAACCCTCCCCCTCGCCCGCCCAACTTCAACCCCTCAAACTCTCTGACTCGGACGAGACGCACAATACTTTACTGCATTTTTACGAGCAGGTTTTACGCTTTGCCTTTTACTGCTTGCGAGTTTTCGCTCTCTCATTTTTTTTTTTTCTTTTCCTTTTTTTCGTTTTTCTCTCTTCTTTTCTTCACTCGCGTTTCCTCCCGCTCAAACCACCCCTTTTTCTCCTTCTTTATCCTCCAGCAACCCCCTCTTGCAACCTACTTTGCAGCTTTCGCTCATTCTTCTTCTTACATATCTTATTTTTGTCTGAGTTTTTCTTTTCTTTTTTTTTTTTACAAAATGTCGCATCTTGTTTCATCCCCATACATCTGAATCGTATGTTTTTCGAGTTGAAATTTCCGGCGTTTGTATCGTTACAATTATTATTTTATTTCATTCGATATTTCTGTGCGCGATGATAAATTTAAAGTTTGCAAAGATTTCGATAATTTTTTTTTTTATTTTTTTTTTGGTGGTAAGAGGAGGTGGATATATCATTGTGATATCGGTGAAAGTTCGGGGGGTTGGCGGGAGATCCTTCCTCATAGGTTTAGGTCTCCGGGTGATTCCAGTCCGGCTAAAACATATATCAGGTCGGTATAGGGTGGTGGTTCAGTTCCAACTACACGGACGAGTAATTCTAATAGATTGGTTCAATGTTTGCCATCTCCCATAAATCAGTACTCCAAGCCTTCCTCCTATCCACCTGATCCAATGAATGGTCTGCCCTCGCGCCGATTCTGCTGCTGCTGCTGCTGCTGCGGTTGCTTCACCCAAAAAGGAAAATTTCGCGCCCCCATAAACATCCCTTTCTCTCTCTCTCGCTCTATCACTTTTGTTTTCATTCTTCGAAGAATTCACACCAAAGTTTCTCAACTAAATTCCGTTTTCAAAATTCTACCCGGTTTCCGATGAAATAATGAAAGTAAATAGAAATTGGGGGAAAAAGAAGGGGTAGGATCGAAACATTACTTTTGGTTTTGGTTGAGGTCGAAATATTCTCACGAAGTCGCTGTGTGTCCTTGCGTTCGAATGTATAAAAGTGACGATCGGTTGATGCGGAGAATATTTGAATGGTAATAATTATTTCGATTGTATTTAGAGAGATCGGTTGGTAGAGATAGTTGCAATAGGGAACTTTGGATCAATACCAGCTTCTTACGTAGTAGACCACTCGTTGCCTCTCTCCGTCCTTGTCTTTTGCGCACCCTCGACACCAGCAGCCCCCGCCCGCCTCTGCCTATCCGAATGTGCTTTCGGGGTGTGAGTGAAGTTGTAGGTAGTTGAGGGGCCCAGGAACAGAGTTCCTACGCTTAGAGGCGTTCCTCTTCCTCTTTCTCCTCTTCCTCTTCCTCCTTCTCTTCCTCCTTCTCTTCTCTTCTCCTTCTCCTTCTGCGATCCCCCCCTCCTACTAAAAGGAGGCTAGCGAATCGATACCGGCTTACCTACTAGGTGCCGCAAACCCTCCTGGGCAACTTCCTCCTCTTCCTCTTCCTTATTCCCTCCTACCCTTTTTTTTTTTTACTTATTTTTTCTTACTTTTTTCCTTTTTTCTTTTTTCTTCTTGCCCATTTTATCCCTTCAATCGACCAAAATCCTACAACGTCCACTGCAGTACTACCCCGAACAAACCGGCGAGAGAGAAAAAAAATTAATAAAAATCGAAAGAAATTCCTGATCATGGTCAAGCTTTATCACTCATGATATATAACGCGAAATTAATGATAACGATACAATAACTATCGCACACGTACTTAGAAAAAATAATAATCCCTTGGAAGAAAAAGGAAAAAAAATGGAAATTTTCATTCCGTTCATCGATAAAATTAATATATTTGATACATATTTAGTATTACATGATCTATATTATTTTTTACAGCTGTAACTTGAATAACGGCAAAATTTAAATCGATAAATGATATATCGACGTCATACGCAAACGCCGACGATTATCTTTACGTAGAAAAATTGAAGTTCCTTTTTTTCTTTAAAATTTTACCGGATGATTAATTCAATCTTGGTATGTTTAATTATAAAGTAAAACAAAATGAACGGAAGAAAAAAAAAAAAAAAACGAAAAACCATTCTATCCTACAACTGGTCATGGCCTGTGTAAAAGGGTACGAGAGTGAAAAACGAAACGAAACGAAATGAAAAAAAAAAAAAAAAAATCAAGATTGTGAAGTTGATTGCATGCGCGTAAAATGAATTGAAATATCAGGGGGGAAATAAAAGTAAAAGGAATAACGTTGCGGTGGTAAATCGAAGGAGTAAATGACGAGCGTCTGCAATAAATGAAAAAAAAACAAAAAAAAAAAAAAAAAACGAAAAAGAACAAAAAAAAAAAGAAATGAAATTGAGAAAAAAATAATCCCATAAATAAAATAAAGTATAGAAGAGAAAAATTGAAAATTGAAAATTGAAGTAGAAAAATGAAATAACGATTGATGATTGAGTGATTGGTGTTTCGTAAGGGGGAGTGAAAGAGAGAAAAGAAAGAAAGAAAGTAAGAAAGAAAGAAAGAAAAAAATTCCACTGACGGGCACACGTGTTCCGGTTGTAGGATCGGTGGTAACCAAGAAGGAAGGGACATCTACTATCCTTGGCAACGAGTCACAGGCAGTGGAGAATTTTGCAAGACTGTACAACGCCCTTCATCAGGACGACACTCGACCGTTATGCCGTTACTGCGGTAGAAGCTATTCATCACCGAGCAACTTAAGGCAGCACGTCAAAAACGTACACTCTAATTGGCCACCACCAGATACGTGGCCCCAGTGTAACGTTTGCGGAAAAAGATGCAAGACTAAACATTATCTTATCAATCATCAACTACAAGCACACGGGATACATCAAAGATCGAATATAAATAATAGCGGTGGTAGCGGCACGAGTGGCGGTAGCCTGAACAACCTACAAAATTAAATTAATCCTCATCATTGTCCCTACTACCGATAGAATAAAAAAAAAAGAAAAGTAAAATCAAAAGAAAAGATGAATTATTAACAGAAATAAAACATATGTTGTTAACGTAAGATTCGGAAAAGAAATTTTCAAAAACTTACATCATCTTCACGTACTATATCATGCAATACGTTCAGGTCAAGACTATCCGGAATTCAATTACCTATTTCATATTTTTTGAAATTCTTTTGTTTTCAGATATTTGAAAGAAACCAACCAATTTTTTCTTACTTTCGTATCACATTCTACTTTATACGTCCAGAAGAAAAAATCCCGGCGTAAATTGAGTATATTATATACATGTTTACACGGAGGATGTGATAAGATAAGGCGGTTTTTCAGTTGAGGGAGAATTATTTTGCCTTTGCCCCCCCCCCCCCCCGTCCCTCCCTCAACTTCTATACATTTTATAACAGGGCCAAGTTTGGCGGTGGGGGGGTGGGACGGGTACGAAAAATATAATATACGGTATGCGGAAAACTTGGTTTTCGGCGCAAGGGCGGAGGGGGGTAAAACGTGTTTTAGAATTTATTGTAAGTTGAATAATTTAATGGCAAAATATAGGCAACAACACCGAGAAAGAAAAACTTTTCCACCCCCCCCCCCCCCCAAACCTCTGAACCCCCAACAAAAAAGATCGATAAAAAGAAGTTTTAAACCATAGAACTGTACAGAAGTAAAAACGAAAAAAACAAAAACTTAAATAACAAAAAATGAAACGAAATGAGAAAAAGATTAAAATAATGATGTACCTATAAAAAAATTTATCTCGATGTTGCGCAGTTGGTCCGACGTTATTTTATTCGTTAAGTATAATCTGTGAAAATAAAGACAAAAACAAAAAAAGGAAAAAAGACTCGAAATAATTGCGATGATTTACTATATTAAAATTCAATGTTGCGATGTAATTAAAAAAGAAAGATGAGAAAACGGTGTGTGTGAAATTGGAGTGGAAAGAAAAAAAAAAAAAAAAAATCAAGTGGATATTGATTCATAAAAATGGGAAATAAATGATTAATGATGAGGATGAGGATGAGGATGATGATAATGATGATGATAATGATGATGATGATGTTGGGAGGAATTTGTGGTGTTGAATTCCCACGGTGGCGGTGGTCGCGGTGGTAACCTTGGTTCGGTGGTGGTTCCAGATACCGCGGATTTCGATGAAGGAGTGAACGGGCTTTACCACCACCGCCACCCGAGCCATCGTCGTCAATCGCCGAAGGGTGCGGGTGCAACAACATCGACAACAACATCTGTACCACACGCGGCAACTTCATCGTCCGCAGGATCAAGGAGACAGACGATGTTAACTTCGACACAGCGGGATTGCAACTACAGGCAACAAAGGACGCTACATGAACATCAACGTCAACATGGTTATCGTTGTCCGTTATGTTCACGTACATTATTGGATATTAGCACTATGCGAGCTCATCTGGAGCATCATTATCCAAGAGATTCACCCACCTGTCCCGTCACATCGTGCGCCAAAACATTCTCACATCCAAACAGCGTTAGAAATCACATGCGAATGAAACATCCTGTACAGTGGGATCAGATAAAAACACTCCGATGGGCATACGTTTGAAACGATAAGGCTCCAATTTTAGGCTTTTCAAATTCAAATTCCAACCCCTCCGCCCCACCCCCCCTATTCTTGTTCTGAACTGGTTCCGTTAACTGTTCATTTGTTCGCAAACATGCCAAAAGAAGAGTAAAAGCAAGAAGAAAAAACAAACGAACCAACGTGCATACAAAATTGATCAATTATTAATAACCCAATAAATGAATAAATTTCATTATTCCAGGCTATATAAGCTTTTGATTTTTTTTTTACTTTCATCTCGGTTTCCGTTAACATATTCCAACGTGTGGAACGATCTCTTTTTAAAAACGTTGTAAAATAATTCAGGCGTGCATAAATAATTATTTACAAAAAAAAATTGTATAATCGATAAAATGATGTTCCTCTAAGCTGATTTAAGCCAGCCTTAAGTTAAAAAATTTTATGTATAGTTACCTATGCATAATAAATAATCGTAATAAAAATAAACATGATAATAATAATAACAATAATAATTATAATAATAATGATAGTTGCGTTGGTAAGAAACGTGGAAATGGTGCGTGAATTCACTGCGCGCGGGGGAGGCTTTATATTTCCGTGATTTTTAATCACCTTCAAAAATAGAAAAGAAATAAAATAAAATGAAAATTTGAAATGAAAGAGTGAACCGTACACTGTGAGAATTTCGCGGTAATAGTTACAAAGCTACTCGCAATTGTGAAAAAAAAATATAAGGAAAAATAATTGCAGCCACCAAAGCTATAGACTAAAAGCGAATTTTGATTCTTGAAACTCTACAATATTCATAGTCCCTAGTGTTATTTTTCTACAGTCCTTATAACGATCCCTAAAATTCAAACCTGATCACCTCTTATCGTTAGTAAATACTTTATTTATTGTAATTATTATTATTGTTAATAATGTTTTGTTTTTTTTACACATATAAATATAGAGTCTTAATCACATTTTACAGTAGTATACTTGGATATAAAAATATTATATATTATATATTATATATAAATGCGAGTGATGATGTATAGAGTATTGTACTATTTTAGATAGTTAACTATATGATATAATCAGATAAAGTATACTATTTAAGTAATGCTTTGTATAATAAAATATATTCAATGAAATGAAAAATCTAATTATTTTTATCAAGCTATAAATTTTGGTTCACGTTGAGTGTTTACTATGATAAATACCAGTTCCGAGGCGGTAACCAATCGATGTATAGGTGTCCCAACCATTTCATATTTCACGACTATTTCACATCATCATTCCAATTAGTATTTCATATCATTTCAAAATTGACTGTCCCAAGTATGTCACAAGCGGTTACCCCTCGACGAGTTCTGTAGTTTACCGTGTGAAAATTTTGCCTAGGATCATGAAAATAAAATAGCTATACTCGGTGGACGATCCTATGGATCGATATGGGTAAGCGCCGTGGCTCGAGGAGCCTGGGGAAAAAACTGAAAGGGTTTTTGGAAAACGGTTATGATGTCGATGAGGAAATCCTGAAGTGTCTCGTTTTTTCTTTCTCTTTCTACGCACAAATAGATGATCGAAACGATACGTGTTAGCGATTAGAATTAAAATAATTGCAATCTGTTTGAATAATTAATTTATTTGGATGTTATTCATTTTTCTAATTACAGTTGCTCGTCGAGGATTGGATATGATGCGAGTTCGTGCAACGGATCCACGTCCTTGTCCAAAATGTGGGAAGATATATCGTTCAGCTCATACATTACGTACGCATCTCGAGGACAAGCATACAATTTGTCCGGGTTACAGATGCGTATTATGCGGTACAGTAGCAAAATCAAGAAATTCACTTCACTCTCATATGTCTCGTCAACATCGAGGTATAAGTACTAAAGATCTACCGGTCCTCCCTATGCCAAGTCCTTTCGATCCTGAATTAGCATCGAGACTCCTCGCTAAGGCTGGTGTTAAAGTATCACCCGCTGAATTAAGAGCGAGAGCGAGTCCGACCGGTCCAAGACGCGGTGATATGAGACTTGAACTTCCAAGAGGTGCTCCTTCGGAAACCGGAAGTTCGGTTTGCGGTGGTGATGATCCTGAAGATTTAACGCTACCTCTAAGTCTACGTTACGGTTCGCCAACGCCGAATAACAATACGGTTATAACAAAGGTAACTAAAACACCGACAGCTATTGCCGCTAAATCATTAGACACTATGCATATAACACGTGAACCAAACACCGCTCCTCTTCATCCACCCGGACATCCTGGGCCAGGACATCACAACAGTGCAACCGGATCGGCGATTCTTGATACTTATTTACAATTTATCGCCGAAAATTCTGTACTCACGATGGGTTTAAGTCCTGAACAAACTGCAGCCGTAGCTGCCGCTCACGCTGCTAAAATGGCGCATATGAGCGCTATGGATAAAATGGGTGGTCGTGGAATCGAAGATTATCCAATGATCGGTAGAGACGAGGGTAGGGGGCCAGGAGTTGTTCACGAAGACAGACCCGAACATCATCAAGGTCACACGCCCATGGAGGAAGCAGATTCGTCTGGGGGTGAAGATGACGATTTCAGTGAAAATGACGAACCGGAAGTTGTAAAAGCTGAATAAGGGATCAGTATGTAAAAGAAATGACAAAATTACAGTTTTGTTTTTGTTTTTATTTTTTATTTTTATTTTATTATTTTTTTTCTAAATTAATTATTAATATTATCTATTATTATATAAACAAAAATTTTACACAACGATAGGAGGGGCGGTCTTAATCCGCAGATATTAATTATTAGAAAGGTAAAAATAATCATCGAATATGCTATCGTCATTATTACCTTTAATATCATCGTTATTATTATTAATGATTTTTTTTCTTCGTCATTATCTTTTCATTTTTCTTCTTTTTTTTTTTCCTTCATTTTTATCGGACGGTTATTAATTCTTTTCATCCCCCCCACCCGATAACAAACGAAGACGAAATGAAATAAAAAGAAATTAAAAGTAAGAAAAAACGAAGAGAGAAGAGAAAAGAAAATGTGTAAATCTTTGTGTAACTCTACGATCCACAAAAATGGCCAGACGCATTATATATTGTGGTAGAGTGAAAAGAGAAAAATCTATATATATACATATGTATACCCTATAATAATTAAGAAGAAAAAAAAGATACGATCTTGAAGATGGTATATAAAAACAAAAAAATAAAAAATTGATAATGGTATGTAAGATATTTAATAAGAAAAACAAGTTAAAATTGAAACATTTAACGCCTCGCACCACATTTATAATGCCGAATAGAAAACAAAATGAAAAGGGTAAAACAAAAAATAAAGTGAAAGGAAAACAATTAGACAAAATAAAAGGTAGGTGGATTTTTTGGTTCAGATTTGCCAAATATCCATTTTTGTCGAAATGCGAGTCCCACAGTATACGATGATACGATACGACAAGGAATAATAATAATGTAAAATAATTATACAGCGTAACGTATGCAGAAGCAACCCCAATACCTCATATGAAAGAAAAAAGCAAAAAACATTCAATCGCAAAGCTATATAATCTAAAGTAACGTACGAAAAAAAGGAGAACAATGAATTCGAATCATGTTCTTTTCTTTTTTTCGAAAGTTAGAAAAAAGGAGAAAAAAATTGAAAAGAAAAAATCTTGCCACACCGTATAAGTTTTAGGTGGTTTATAAATATTAGAAACGTTGAAACAAATAGAAAAAAAAAAAATACACAAGATACGTGATGATATATTTCTATACATTGGTATAGAAAATTTACGTATAACGTTGAAAATGAGAAAAAAAAAATGATAACGAAATTTAGTTTTTGTTTATTCATCTTTGTTTCTCATTTTTTTTTGCTTTCTTTTTTTTTTTTTCTTTGTTTTCGAGAACAGAAGACAGATAAAAGAGAGAAAATTACACTTACTAAGTACACGCATATACATACATAATGAAAGAAACAAAATAAAAAACATAAAATAGAAAAAAACTAAAAAGTAAAGAAATGAAACTATATACTATAATAATATAGAAAGTCCATCCACTACCTCAGATGAATTCTATTTTTCGAATATTAAAGTGACTAATAACTAAAGAAGAAGAAAAAAAAAAAAACTACTACTGATACTACTACTTCTACTGCTACGACTAATAATAATAATAACAATAATAATATTAATATTAATAATAATAATAGTAATATGATAATAATAGTAATAACAGTAATAATAGTAATAGTAATAAGAAGATGAAGGTGAAAAAAAAAGAAGAAAACGAAGAAGCTCCGCTTGCGATTTTTGACTGAAATCGCAGGCCACAATATTATATTCCATCCGTCTACCTCAGTGCGCATAAACAATAGAATTAGATGAAAAATAAAAACATGGGAACGAAAAAGAAAATGAATAATAATGATATTCAATTATACAAGAAGGTTATTATTTTAATAGTACATATAGACATACATATTACATATAAAATTACATGTGCAGTGCATATAGGATTCCATTTAGGATGCCATGTAAATAACATGACAAAATAATTAATGAAACTGGACAAATGAAGATTTTTTATATCCAATGCAATTATTGCAGATTATCATAATTGTTTGTAGAATAATCAATAATTCAATAGCGGATTTGATTCGCTGTAATTAATATACTTGATATATCGTATACGCTGCGGGTTTTGAAATGTTGAGAAAAAAAAGAAAGAAAGTAAAGAGAGAAACAAAAAACAATTATCGATTTTTCAAAACATGACGAAAAACACTCACTGCAGACCAACTCAACATGTATGATATATACATATTATACCTATATACTCCATATACTGTGTGAAAAAAAAGCATGACTAATTTTCTTTCTTAATCCATTCTTTTAATAATGGTTTCATCTCTTTTCGGTTTACGCTCTCTTCAATTCAATTTTGTTCATTATTAACATTGTTATTATTGTTATCATGATTATCATTGGCCATTCAAATCCGAACAGGATTTTCCTTCAAATTTTTTTCATTCTACATACATACCTAGTATATTTTACACATTCAGATAATTACGTTACTTTTTTTCCGCTAGTGGACTCGAGGTGACGAACAAAATCAATGAAAAATTATTATCATCATATATGTATATACATAGAAATGTTGAGCGAAAAAATATACATACATATTGGCTAGATTTATAGAACTTAGCAGTGATCATGTACTAAATTATTAATAATAATAATAACAATAATTATAGTAATAATAATAATGGGTATTAATATCGCGAATAGAATTGTCATAAATATGTATGTATGTGTGTAATTACATACGTATATATTTATAATTTATTGATATTTATAAGGATTAGCCGATGGATAGGTATGTACTTATGATAATGTTAGGAAAATTAGATATTATGTAGATAGATAGATAGATGAATAGATAGTTAGATAGATAAATAGATCGACGACGTTTTAGAGTTATCACATACATTTAGGTATATAAGTATACATATGTATGTATAATCATATGGTATTATGCATAATATATATGTATTATATATATTAAACGGCGATGAGCAGTTTTTAAAAATTAAATATTATCACGAACGTTAATATTAATATTATTATTATCATAATCATCTTAATCATGATTGGCTTAGTGAAAGAGAAAAAGGAATAGTATTAAAATAAATAAACAGTTAGAAATCTCCGTTGAAATGATGATATCAACTTATATAATGATTAAAAAATGCATGACGAGGTTTTTGAAAATTACTTCAAGTCGTCGTTTGGTAATACTAATATTAATAATAATAATAACAACAACAACAAAAACAACAACAACAACAACAATAATAATAATAATAATAGTACCAACACAACAACGGTGGTAACAGTAATTGATGAGAAACGGATAAATTTTTAATTCGTTTTTTTGTTTTCCAACTGTTTTTCTTTTCTTTTTGTTTTTCTTTATCGTTTTTAATACAAAGTGATGGTTTAATTGTTTGTAATAAATGACTATTGAAATTATATGATCAAAGTTTGAAATCAAAATAATTACTTAAATTATCTAGTTTGAATTATTATTAGTTATGTTATTATAAGTGATACGAATATTCATGTGATGGAAAAAAAAGAAGATAGAATTTTTTTTTTCTTCACATACCTTTATCACGATTCAGTTTTTATTACATGTTTCGTTTTTTTCGTGTTGTAAAGATTTTCGCTCGTAATTCAGGGGACTCTTTATCCCCATAAGTATTCGTATTTAATCATTTTCTATGCAATTATTAATATTATTGTAATTATTTAATTCAGTTAACTACATAGTTTGATTATACTAAACAAATTAAAGAGAAAGATTTTTTTTTTCAACTAATCAAAATAACAAAATAGTTGCCATGACGTTTGATTTGTACTATTGATGGATTATTCTTGACGGAACGACCCCATACAAAATAATTTGCAAACAAATTGATAATTATATATAAAAATAAACAAATAAATAAAAAAGATAAAATTCAAGGATCAAAATCGGCGCGGATATAGTTATAAAATGGTTCCTACTAATATATATAATATAAGTTGTGAAAAGCAAAAAAAAATATGAATAACGTATGTGAAAAATGAGCGGAAAAGAAAATAGTTTCCCCGTTCCGTTTATTTAATGAGGAATTTTTTTTTTCTATTTTCTCTCTTCATCGCGATCAGATACGTTGTATAAAAATGAAACTCCACTTTTATTGATTAATCGTTGCGTTCTTGTTTCGTCCGTAATTCTTGGTATCGGTAATTTTTTTTTCTTGTTTCGAAGTATTTATCGTCTCTCTTCCATGGTTCGATTTTAACTTATTTTCTTGTTTTCATAATTTTTCACGGGAAATCCACTAACATTACCGCATATTTTTCTCTTCTCCTCCTCATTATTGCAACAAATAATAACGACTAACAGTTTATACTGGTAATAATATCGATAATAAAAATAACAATAATGATATGTAACTATTGTTATTATTGTCATAATCGTATTGAATAGTAATAATAATAACAACAGCAACAACAACAATAAAAATACTTAAAATATGATTTTACTATTGAAGAGAAAAAGTAAAATTGAAAGAAACGTAAGAAAAAATGAATAAATTAACAAATAATAAAGACCTAGTTAAACGACAGGATAGTTTGATTGTATAATGTACACGAATACTCTGAGTATACTAACCGTACGTATTAAGCGAGTTAAATTTATACATGTTGGATTAGTACATAAAAAACAATAATGATAAATATATACTACTAATATTGCCGATACTAAATAGTAATAATCATTACCATCATCATCATCATTATCATTATCATATTACGTATACAATACAAACCTAAAAACATATTAATACACATTAGAGGACATGAAACATGTTTTTCTGATGCGGCAATTATTCTTATTATTCTTATTATTATCATTATTATTGATGTTATTGTTATCATCATCATCACTATTGCAATTAATTAATTATTGTAGGTATTTTTTTTTTAATCTAATTTTCCGTTATTCTCTTCTTTTTTTTTTTTTTTTTTTTTTACATCGGATTAACGTGAAAACAAAGTACATGGAACCGAAAAAAAGAGATATTTCCCCGTAGCTGTGGACGATTTACAATGATTAAAAGATAATACTTGAAAAAATAAATAATTAAATAACATGAAAACAAAAAGAAGAAGCAAAAGTAGAATTGATGAAATTAAAGGAGGAAAACTGACTAAATTAAAATATGTACATACATGTTATCGAAATACTGTACCATGCATAATATGCTGCAGTGATAAATACATAAAAAAAAAGATTTTTATGTACTTATGTAGCGAATGTATGAAAAAAAAATTACGCTGCGAGTGATTATGTATATTATAACAAATGACTCGTC
Source organism: Athalia cordata (assembly GCA_963932425.1). Taxonomy (NCBI): domain Eukaryota; kingdom Metazoa; phylum Arthropoda; class Insecta; order Hymenoptera; family Athaliidae; genus Athalia; species Athalia cordata. The sequence goes on along the minus strand of OZ010626.1, from coordinate 26,028,913 downwards.
CGTATGTAAAAACAAGGAAGGGGGGAAAAAACCACATACGTTGTATACGAATTTATAAATTGATTTTGGCTATACGATATGTATACGAAATAATTCATCATCGTTATACGAATATGTATCATAATATTGATGATAAAACAAAAGAGAAAAAAAAAACTTGATAAAAAAAAAGTAACGAGCAAACAAATGAATTGAATAAAAACTGAAAAAAAATAGAATGGAAATAATAGTATCTAGTAATTAATAGTATGTATTAATATTTATATTGATATTGATATTGATATTGACGATATTTAAAGAAATACAAATTTTTTTAGTACACGCATACATACATATAAATTAAATTTACGTCCAGATGATTTATTCATAATGATACGTCGTGTGTAGCAATATTTTTTACTCAATTATTCGGAAAAAAAATATATTAAATATGTATACACGATATAAAAATACATCTTTATAAATACCTGTATAATACCGTAGCGAATATCGAATTTTGAAAACGAGAAACAAAAAAACTAAACAAAAACGGGGAAAAAATCAACCGAACAGACAGGAATAATTAATGTTGAACGTATTACCTCAAATAATTGTAAATCAAATAAAAAAAAAAAAAAATGGAAAGAAACGGAAAACAAAAAATGCAGTACATGACACGTATACGTCCACAGCTCGGTTGTATGTATACCTATATTCCTCGCACGAGCGTTACAGAAAATAAAAAAACTAAACAATTTAGATAATTAAAAAAAAAAAAAAAAAAAAAAGCTCTGTTAAAAAATAGTAATATAGGTTAATGAAAAACGGAGGTATACTATCTATATTATTATGCATGGTAGAGAGGATGAAAAAATTTGAAAAATGAATAAATTAGAACTTCACGTATATCGAATTAAAAAAAAAAAAACAACAAAAAAACAAAACAAAAAACAAGAAAATGCAAATACAGATATAGTTGAGAGTCACTTTTCTTATTGTATAATAATTGGATTTGAAAAATCATTCTTATAAAATACGCCCTAAAGGTCTGATCGCGGTACAAACAAAAGATTAATAAATAAATAAATTAAACAAATAATTGAGTATAAAAGAAAAAAAAACAAAAAAAAAAAAACAGCATGTAATAAAGGAACCACTTCTTGCCTTGAAGATCTCTAAAATACAAAAGAAAAATTACTAGAAAAAAAAAAAAAAAAAAATTATGTAAAACAATAACTTAATACTATCCAGAGTACAAATTTTCATCCGAAATACATACTGTATCTATTATGTAATTGAAAATAGAACGAAGTGAAACAATAGTGAATGAAAAAGTAAAAAAAAAAGTTCTTAAATAAGAAAAAAAGAAAATAGAGTATATTCAAAAACAAAAATGCAGCAATTACGATGTTACATGATAGTTATATACCTACATAAATATGTACATATAGTATACACATCATATATTTGATTATCGTACCTACATTATCGAAAAAACAGAAAAAAACAATTGATAAAAATGATAACAAAACACGACACACTGATGATAATAACAATAATATTTTTAATAATAATAACACGGTAATGTCATAGAACTATATTTAGAAAATAATTAATGAACTTAGAACTATTATTATTATAATTATAATTATTATTGTTGTTATAATCGTGCCATAGTTCTTACTTGTTAACTCGATGGATAGGCTCTCTCTCTTTCTCTCTCTCTCGCTCTCTTTTTATTAATCTCATGATTTTTATCATTTTTATTTTTGCATTCGTCTTACGTCGATTTTAAAACTTCTGCAGTTCCGACGCAACTGATCAGGAATCTCTGAAACATTTTCAATGCATTTCAAGACTTACATTCACGCATAATTGTTAAATTGCACCTAAATTCTTGTTATTATCATTGTTTGACATAATCATTTTCTAATCGTTTGACTTTCATTATTCGTAATCGGGTTTTTCATCGATTATTCAACACGTGTGTGTGTGTGTGTGTGCTTGTGTATAATTTATCTATACACATCGATCTATACTTTATACGGGTAATTTTTATAGTAATTTTTTCTTGTTCTTTTGTTTTTCGTCCTGTCTGTCCTTAGGGAAGAAAAAAAAAATCACACATACTTATCGTTATTAATTAATTAATCATTTCTATTATTATTATTATTATTATCATTATTATCATTATCGATGGAAAACTGTTATGGTACATCATGTATTGGTTATTCCATTATTTTCAGGGAGCATGCGATTTGATGAAGTTCATTTTTCCTTTTTTTTTTTATCCTTGTTCGATTTCGACAATTTTATTATTATTATTATTACGTTATATATAATTATAGTTACTTACGTATTATTAAACATAGACATTACGTAATTATGTGTCTTATTTTTTATTTAAACAATAATTCTCATATTCAGGGCCCGATAATGATCAGTCATAATATTTCATTAGATCTGTTGATACAATTATTATTATTATTATTAACATTATTATTATTATTATTATTATTATTATTATTATTATTATTATTAACATTATTATTAACATTAACATTATTATTATTATTATTATTATTATTATTATTATATAATACCGCATTATCATCATATTATGTACTATATATATCATATTTATATTATATACAGTATTTACAATATCGACGTTAAAGAAAAAAAAAAGAAAAAGAAAAGTAAGAAAAACATACCATATTATACGATCTGAACATTTTATTATTATTATTATTATTTTTTTTTTCTCGTTTTAGTTTCAATACTATACAGTAAGATTACACGAAAATTAATAGTCCCGTAAAATAATGATATTAGTTTTACTATAAAGTACTAATAAAATACGATGAAAATACTATTCCAATCGAAGAACTATTATACACACCCATAATGGAGATATTTTTGTTGCAATAGTTCGAAAAAAAACATGGTGGTATACCGTTGAATGAATGAATACCTATCTTCATTTTATACCCACTGCGTAAATATTACTGCAATAGTTGGTTGAAAAATTTTTAAGCTCAGGAAAAAACAAAAAGAAGAAACTAAGAAAACGGAAAATGGATGAACAAATAATTATAATAATAATAAAAACAGAGGAAAAATAGAAAATGGACTCAGGTACTTACATATTACATATACACTTACTACTATACTACTACTTAATAATAATAATAAACATAAATAAATAAATAAATGAAAAAAAAACAAACAAAAGAAATAAATCAAACTCAGGAAATTTCAAGCAGGCAGGCCGTGATACTTATAATAAATCTACACAGGTTATTTTTTACGTTTTTTTTTTCCTTTTCTTTTTTTTTACATACATACAATTTTCCTTTCTTTTTTGTTTTCTATAATCAAGTTCCGCAGATACACCGTGTCGTATACCTGAAATACCTCGCGTGATGTTTGATCTCTTTTTAAAAATGAAGAAACCGAAAAAAAAAAGATGAAAATAACAATAAATGAATAAAGACGGTTGAAATAATAACAAGGAAATATTGATGGGAAAATAACGACGAATAGGGAAGAAAACAATCATTTACCTATTTTAGTATTTTATTATTTACTTGTTATTTTTTTATCTTTTCCTCGTTTTATAATTACGCAAAACATCACTTATATGATATCGACCGCACTTATCGTGCGCAAAATATGACGCCATATTCAAATACCTACCTCCATAAATAATGTTGAATTACACATTATAATATCAGTCTTCTATATAATATAGTAATATGTAATAATATACATAATACAGCATGTAATGTTATCATTATCATTAATGCCCCACGAAAAGTAATACATACCATATATTTATCTATACATACATAGATGAGATTTAACGCTACTTTTGTAAAGCTCATTTTTTTATTTTTTTTCTTTGTATTTTTGTCTTCGTTTTTGTTAATTTTTACACGTTGATAGCGAGATTAAAAATTGTTCGTCTTATATAAACTGGTGATCAAATTGTGCTGATGTTGAAAAACAGTCGAGATGAATATCATGAATCATTTATAATTGATCATTCGATTCGTATCTACGGATCGATTAGAGTTACATGTACGGTAAATTGGACAGAATTTTAATATCACTGCCATGTTTGGTGTTTTACCATAAATAATTAATATTTATTTATCAAATAATTCATATTACGATCACATTCAAATTTACAATACGAAATAATCTCGTCTGTTTCTTTTCACTTTTTTACTTCTTACTTCGCATAAATTCAAAAACTTTTTTCCGATCGAAGGGCTGAATTCCAAAATAAAAATGCAATACTTTATGTACTTATATATACATATATATATATCATTTATTGAAGTCATATTATACAAATAATTTTTCTCTCTTTTTTGTTCGTTTGGTTTTTTTTTCTTGACTTTTTTTGGTTCTTCTTTTTTTTCAAATACGTACGTGAAAGAAGAAACAAAAAAAAAGAAATTACTGATTCACGGTAATATCAACGTTATATTTTATCATAATCCGTACGTTGACTACACGATCGCGATTTCTATAATTTATTATCATTATTATTATTATTATTATTGTTATTATTATCGTCACTATTACTAACGTTGTCATTATAATTACCTCGACGTATACGGAAACGTAATCAGGGAAGCATTACAATTTATATATATATACATATATATAATTATATATATTACATGAATATTTAATTAGAATGACCTAATCCATGAAAAATAAATAATAATAATAATAATTAAGTAAATGAATAAATAAATAACACGATATTATATAATAAATATATATAACAAATATTAGGATACTATATATAATAATAACCGCGAGTAAATATATATATAAATTACGATACAATACCTAAATACACATAGGTATACGTATAGGTATATAGGTATAATTATATGCAGTGTCGGAGAAACGTCCTATAAAAGCCATATGTTATATAAATATATATATCTATATTATCTAAAAGAAACAAAAATAATAATCATATTTTAGAAAATTATTTCAATTAATAACCTGCAGAGATCTGGGAGGTGACGTATTTTTTTTTTTTAGTTTTCCCGTAAAATTACTTTTCAAGTAAGAATTTTGTTTCGTCATATAGGTATATAGGTATTTGAATTTTGTCATTGTTCTACAATATCATCGATCGCTGATTAATTTTTCTTTCTTGTTATTTGTCTCTTAATAATTCTTTTACCTCGCAAGGTGCTTCGATATTGTTGCTATACATTAAATATTATTATTATTATCATTATCGATCGGTAATTCGTCCAATAACGGAGAATTATCGTACAGATATTATACATAATTATGCTTATATATAGACAAGCCACATGGTATATATTAAAATATTAATCAACGATTCATTGTCATCAGTCACATGCTTGTATATACCAATTTAATTGAACTTTTTTCACTCAATTGGTCGCTTTCTTGGTCTTCGTCATTATTATTATCATTATTATTATTATTATTATTATTGATTTTTGTTTTCGTTTAATATTATTATACCTAAAATATTGTCGTCGTCAATAATTTTCTCAACTTTTTACCCTCATTTATACTATATATAAACATACTATATGGTATAGATATACGTACATACTATATAAATATATATTTCTTGTAAATACTCTAATAGTTTATTTATCCTCTACAAACATATACATATATGATTCATTTGATACTCCCGGTTCATTATACATATATATATATAGATTATACCATATTATTATATAATTGAATGTCATCTTTTATTTTTTATTCTTTATCCTGTTTTGTTCGTCGTTCGGTTATTAATTGTTGTTTTTTTCTCCTTTTTTTTTTTCTTTTTTTTTTCTACGCTCGCATAATACTATACACATTATGGTTATCATAATTATAATTATTACTATTATTATTATTATTATTATTATTTTTATTATCATTATCATTACGTGGTTTACGTTTATTTGTTCTACGTCTTACGTTTATGCCATTTTAGCATGTAAGCCAACCACCTTGCCAACATAATAAACATTTTACATAAAAATATATAATTTCATTTGTTTTATCGTTTATTTATTTACACACACATGATAATTGTCATCGCAATCATCCTCATCCTTTTTATCACCGCATGATTATTTGGCTGAAGATTATCCTTCTTAGATCCTTTTTTGTCCTTATTATTTCAAATTATGTACTACTTGTATGTAATATAAGTTTTTGGAAAATTATTGAAATTCGATGAATCATCATTATTGCTGCAGGTTATTGATTTGAAATACTTTTTCTTTTCTTTTTTGTTTTTTTATTTTTGGTTTTCAAATCATTGTTTACTGAGCCGGACACGTGGAAAATCCCGTAACTTGGAAAATGAGAAATTATTCGATCTTTTTTGTAATTTAATTTTTGTTTTGTTTTTAGATCCGATTATTCATAAAACTATAAAGGTACGTCCGTGTGTATAGGTGTCGATTAGGTTAACCGAAAATACAACAAAAAAAAAAAACGAAAAATCTAAAAAAAGAACAATAAAAAAAAATGATAAAAATTAAAGCCATCCGCTATTGAAAAACTGAAAATAAAATTCAATCAAATATAGTGATAATCACTGCCGCGTGTCCCGGTGCGATGCGATTCGTCTCGATGACTTGATCGAACCAAGAAACAAAAAACAAAGAAAAAAAAACAGGAAAAAAGTTCAAAAGCTCACACGAATATATGTATAATTAATTAATTAATTAATTGATTAATCGGTAGAAAAAAGAATTAAAAAAACAGAAAATGATTACAGTATATATCGTGAAAAAGTAAAAAATATTACTATAGATATAAAAAATAATAAATTATACAACTACTATACGATTATAATAAAAAGAAAGAAAAAAAGAAATGAAATATTGAGGTACATGACGTATGTGTTATGTATATGTATATTCACTTATTCATACATACATATATATATATATAGGTATATAATAGGTATACATATAGTGCAACATGTATAACGATATACTATTTAAATATAAATGATAGGTATATTATGTACCTATTTCACTAAATTCATAAATTAATTATAGTTACGATAAAAGTTACGTATTAAATAATGCTAACAACAATAATAAATAATAATAATAATGATAATAATAATAAGTTGACAAATTTACACGACTGAATAAAACAGATTGCAAAGCAGTATAGGTAATAATAGGTACATATTAAATATACACATACTATACATATAGGTATACTTTTTGATTCGATGTAATATATATGAACAACAAACCAAAAAAAAAAAAAGGAAAAGAAAAATTTGAAAATAGCAAAAAATGAAATATTCGAAATGGGTATACATATGAAGAACGAAATAACAGAGAAGGAAAAATCAGAAGGAATGAAAAAAAAAAAGCAAACTACTATTCAACTATTGATGAAGGTAAAAAAAGAAGAAAATGAAACTAATATTTGCACTTGCCATTTATTTCGAAAATCACGGTGAAAAAAGCAAGAAAAATGAAATTCCAACTAACAATGAGTTATCATGTATATGACGTGATCCTGTATACATTATGATATATATAAAATTTTATTAAATAAAAGGGGGGAAAAAACGGAAACACATGAGGTATACTTTGTATCTGATAATTTATATAGACATAACATAAATAAAAACTACTACATATATGCATATTATATGTATGTATAAAAGTATGTAATATACACACACGTTGTGTATGTAGTTATGATAAATTCATTCGTAGTTCGCAGCGGCACTATAGATACATAGATTATACATATACACATATGTATATATGTATATTATTATGCATTATATGCATTGCAAAGAAAAAGAAAAAATAAATGAATAAATAAAATGACATACCGTACAGGTGATACGTAAAACTCAAAGTACTATGAGCTGCAAAGATAAATAATTATATACTGTTCCTTATTATGGCAAGTGCATTTATCTATTAATTAATAAACAATAATAACACGTAGCTAATTATAATATAGTTGTTACATACGGTAATAAGACGTGCAAAATGTATACTAATAATGTTAATATTACGTCTATACATATACCTATGGTACATATACTATACATTATTGATAAATAACATAGCACTTGTAGATCGCGGGATTACATATTTACCGAAATAACGTCGTGTAAACTATAGACTAAAGCTGAGATTATGATAAAATATAATAACGATCAGAGTTTAGGGGTATAATTGTAGCGCGAGTGATGCAGGTTCGTAATAATTTTCGTATACATGTGACACGCGGTGTTGCGTTGTTATTAGCAATTTTTCCATTTTTTTTTAAAAGGGGAAAAAAAGAAGGGAAGAAAAAAAATTTGTTTTTTTTTCAAATAGCCGAAACGCATTTCAGTTTAGAAAAAATCGTTGTACAGTCGTTGTTACACGAATCGAATAATTTTCCTTGATTTGCTTTCCCTGTTGATTTTGATTTTTTTTGTTCGAAATTCAGACGTCTATGAAGTGCAACGTTACGATGATCAGACCAGCAGCACGTTCGGTATCCAGCTTGCACTGATTAGGAAAAATGTATAAATTATGAAAATACAAAAAAGTAACAAACGGAGGGAATAAGATAAAAAATGAAGAAGAACGAGGAGGGAATGAAAAGGGATAAAAAAAAGAAAGATTCAGAAGATATCGGCTGCTGGTTAAAGACACAATAAATGCGCGCGCAGATAAAATAAGATCGATAACCGTTACTTTGCAATCTCTGCGCGTATCGCTCCTATTTAATTCCAATATTATCTTAAAAGTAATAACGGACGTATTTACACACAATTACGTTATACGTAATGTATGAACGTACGAAACAAAGGAAAACTGTAATTATAATACCTATTCGCTAATGAAACAAAAATATACTGCTAATTTAGTGCGGCACTTTTAAAAAAGAAAAATGGTATAGTAACGTATAGTAGAATGAATTACATAATGAATAAGAAAATACATATATACATATATACATATATGAACATATAAATATATATGTATATTGAAAATAAATGCGAAAAATTACGCGTGTAATGCTTAAATTTAGAAAGACGCTTGTTAAATACCTAGTAGTTTTTAATAAAATTGGTTATAAAATATGGATGACAAGGAGAAAAGATGAGAAGAAAGAAAAAATGAAAAATGAACGCTGTACGTTATTACGATACACTTATAGTTGATCGGATGAATTTTGAAAAATTCATTATTCACAACCTATTATAAGTGTGCGTATAAAATACATTACATCGTGGGCTCTAGTTATCGCTCTTACCATTATTAATTAATCAATTAATTAATCAATCAATCAATCAATTGATTAATCAATTAATTGTTATGGTTTTATTTTTCGTTCAATTATTAAGTAACGTCTCGAAGTCGTATTACATAATTTGCCGTCTGTATGACTCAAAATTAAAAGAATAAAATAAAAGAAACAAAAAACAAATTGACAAATAAACGAATGAATAAATAAAATGACGAGTGGACGTTACTTAAATAACGCAAAATGAAGGGGGAAAAAAAGGAAAGAGACTATTACAAAAAAAAAAAAATGTAACAGCTATTCGGTGTGATGGAAGAAAATGATGAAAAATTGAAATGAAAAGATAAAAAGGAAAGAAAAAAAAAAAGACGTTGTAAGCCAATGAAAGTATTAAGGCTTACAATAATTATAATTATTATGACATGATATTATAAATATATATAGGGGCTCGTGTGTTGAGGGGCCGGTGCCTTTTTGCGGCCTGGTTGTACGCAAACTGCACCATAAATTAATATACTGCACCGTACAATATATGTATATAATTTTACATGTATTTTATATGCAATTGTATATGCAACGATAAATGCATCAATTATTACTCAAACCGATTTGATTATTCCGAAACGCGTGCCGTTTCATCTGCTCACGATTTTCCCATATTCCACTATTGAGATTACGATATTGTACGTCGTTCATTACTACAGAGCATATAATATACTATAAATCAAGATAATTGTGAATTCTTGACAATTTTAGAAGTTCAAAAAAAAAACAAAAAAACAATCAAGATCGATTTTGAAGTTGCGTATAAAAAGTGAATATATACATGTATAAAAATATATAAAATTGTACGGAGCACATTGTACATCAGGCGATCACAGTTCCTATTTTGCCTCCCCACATATATTGTAAGGTTATATATATATATATATTATTATTATTATATATATGTATGTAATTAATAATAAAAAGAAAAAAAAAGAAAAAAAAATTATTAAATAAACGATAATTGAATAATACTATAATGATAATGACGATATAAATAAATTAATAATAATTATTATTATGATAGTAAAAAATAATATTATTAAAAAATGATTAATTGAAGGAAGTTGGAACAAAAAAAAAACAAAAAAGAATGAAAAAAAAAATAGAAAAAACAACAGAAAAAAAAGATAAGTTATACTATAAGACGACTAGAATTATACAGAAAATATTATACCATTATACATCGTAAGTATATTAAAATAAATGAAAAAAAAATAAATAAAAACTATGTATACAATATATATATATATCTATATATATTATATATAATACATGATGCAAACACGTGATTATATAAGGAAGTTAATTTTTATAGTAATTAGACCATGTACACGAATTAGAGCGTAGAAGTTGAAAAAATGCTAGTTGTGGAAACGAAAAAAAAAACAAAAAAAAAAACAAAAAAAAAATATTAATAAATAAAGAAAGGAATTAAACAAAATTCATATAATTAAGAATTCATTTAATGAACAACAAGACATGAAATTATATATGAAGAATTAGAAATTGTTAATGCGACTGATTTCAGAATGCGCATAGTTGAATTGGTGTGAACCAATTTTATTGTTTGTGTTTTTAATATTGGATTCTTTTTTTGAAGTTTTTCATACTTCGCATAATTTAAACACGCATTTATTATTACGCTAATTATTATTGTTTTACTTCGCATTATGTGGAATAAAACTGCAGTATTTTCACAGTCACCTGTCCTCTGTACATATTGATATATCAGCAGATATTTGTAGATTGATTATAATAAAACAAAAAAAAAAGAAAGAAATTGGAAATGTTGATTAATCGTGTTTGATAAATTGACGAAGCTCGATGAAAATTGACAAAGCCAGCCGTCGGCTATGTACCTGACAGGTTGGTCGGTAAACGTAGAGAGTAGATATCTAGAATATTTGGTAAAAATCTTTCAACCAATTACCTCTATTCCTACAAAAATTTATCCAGAAATGTGCTAAAAATTTTCTCGCACTTGATTGACCGGTGCACAAAATTACTGCTGTAATAATTATAGTTTACTGCAATCCGTAAGTAATCTGTCGGTACAAGAAAAGAAGAAGTTATGATCAAAGTTGTCGGTAAGAATGGAATCTTTTACCGAATTATTATGAGAAAAATGAGAAAATCACCAGGTCTGACGATCAGGCAAAGATTTTGTTTTGTATTTTTTCTTTTCTTCTTTGAAAGCAAAAAAAGTACGGTAACAAGAGAAACTACATTCTCTACCGTTGATGAAATTCGAACAATCTTTACTTATTCCTTCAAAAGGTTGCCCAGAAATAAACTACTGACGATAAACCGAAACGAAAACCACTGGGACGAGAATAACAGTTAGCCACTGTAAGTAAGAGATCAAAAATACAACGCTTCAGTATTTTTTGGAAGACATACGTGTTTTCGATTACCAGTAAAAATTAAATATCATGAAAAAAAAAAAACTAATCGCAAGATCGCTAATAAAAAGAAAAAACGTCGGTAACATCAGAAACTTTTTTTGCACATATGTTGAGACTTGGAAGAAAGATTTTTTTTCTCACACACTTTACGGTATTTTGGAATTAAGTGGTAGTTGGTTTGAACTAATTTTTTTTTCTATTTTCCCATTTGAGATCGCGTCCCTTGAATTGGTTTTACGCATGTGCACTACAAACGGTGAACGGATAATCTTATGGAAACGGTGGCGGAGGAAACTCAGAGAAACAAACAAATTGAGTGAAGAAATATAAATAAATAAATGAATGAATGAAAATAACGATTATGCAACTTGGAGTACACGCCTTTTATATAGCGTCGTGGCACGTATATACACATACCGACCTGCACATTAGCATACGTCACATCACATACATTCACGCACGTGCTCGAGGCTGTGCCTGCGATGTGGGCGTAAAACGCACGCGTATCGTTGTATTAAATTATATACATCGTACATATTTAAAAGTTCCCACCAAAGTTTGTCCTATTTATATACGACATCTATATACGCATGTTTATCACACTGCAGACGACCCACGCGCGAGTTTTCTCGCTATAAACTACATATAGTATATACGCATTTTAATTACAAAATTCCATAAATACCGGGCAAGATTCCTTTGTTTTTTGATTTTTTCTGTTTTTTTCTTATTATCATTTTCATTTGTCGATAAGCTGTTTCCTCCCTAAAATAGAGGCCACATACGATACGCGTACATACATATTGTAATGAGTGCCTTATTTTTCTCCGATGCTATTGAAATACCTCATTTTTATAAAAATGTTACACTGCACATATATATATTACGTAACACTTATGATTATCATCAAATTAATTACAGGAAACTGTGAAAAATTGAAAACTTCATTCACCGCTGCACGCGTAACCGTTATGACAAAATGCTGGTAAAAAATGAAATTACGTTCTCATGTTGCAGATAGAGATAAATCATATTTTCTTTTCAAATTTTTCAATGAATTTGATTTCGTAGCGAAATCATCCGCAGGGAAATCATTCGTTCGAAAGGATGATTTATTTTTTATCGTACAGAATTTTGAAAATCTGCAGCGGTACCTACGTGTATTTGTCTCTTATCTTTACCTATTTACCGCATGTCTGTATTATATGTTTCCCGTTGGATCATATGTGATTATTATTATAATTTTAACAATGCAGAAGCGCGCTGACATAGCGGGTGCATAACGATTTGTCAAGATTATTTTATATCTCTCAGGACTTTCACTTACTCCTCGTATATTATTAAAGTATGTACATATACATGACTATATAGACATACGTATAAGAGTTAGGTATACACGAATCGTCTGTAGTGTATTTTATATAATACTCTTCAACAACTCTTTCGTATCTAAATAGCATATAAATATCAATAGAAACTAAGTGACTTGAAAACAATTAACAATATATGATATTTTTATCTCGACGCAGCAGTTGCACGTGGTTTAGTGATAATTATTATTATTTACGGTATGAATAATTTATCGTAACATTCGAACATATCTCTTAAAGATATAATAATTGTTTCATTTAAATTATTTGAACAGAAAAGAATTTCAATCTTTTCTAAAAAGATATATATAGATATAATATATATTCCTCCACCCCATGGGGCTAATTTGTGGTCTATTGTACACGATCGTCGATATATCATCTTCGCTGTAGTTTTTCGTTGGTTTTTCACGGCCTATCTTTCCCTACCCCGTGCATCGCAACAACCCCCCGGGATATGTGACAGGGTCAGAGTTTTATTCAACAATTCAACCATCGCCACAAATAATCTCTTCAACAATAAACCGCGCTCTACGCTCTACGGGATATTGGAAAAATAAAATTTCCGGTCAAATATTTCCGAATGATTTATTGCCAGGAGAATTCATTTGAAAATAGTAGCGAAAAAACGGGTTATTACAGTCACCGAAACTATAGACTGCAAGGAGATCCTTTTCTAAAATTTCATTTCCAATCGAATCTCGAATGAAATCGCGAGGTGAAATCTTAAAAAGCAAGATGTGATGGGTAACATTGGAGGTGTTGGTATTTTTGCGATTTTCTGAGCCAAAAAATTGAATACCTGATGTATTTTGACCTCGAGAATGGAGGCAAAAGAGTCGATTGGATTATATTTCTTCCTCCGTTTTATTCATTTTCTTTTTCTCTCTATTCTGATTTCTAGCCTGTCTAGGGGCTGACTTTCGTTAGGGTTTGACAAACACCCCGTATATTCATATATAGTACATCTTCTCCAAACTCTCCAGTAGAACCGTTCGGCATGAATTGACAGCCGTAATAGATTACAGAAGGGGCATTTAGTAACCAGATGCTTTCATTAGCAGAAGTATTAAGGTACACAGTAAGGTATACGTGTAACGTGTAATACACGTGAATACCTTTTAACGAACCCGCGTGCAACTCCGTGCAGACTATCTATAATAATTTCTCTCGCACATACCGTATATTATAAATCCTGCACACGATTCGTCGTCTCTTCAAAAAGACGAGGAAAAAGTTTTACTAAAACAGTTATAATTACACTAATAATGATAATAATAATAATAGTTAAGTACTCGCTACAGAATTGTGCCTCTTTCAAACATAAACATGCATCACCTGCAGTATCCGAGATCTTCTGCTAAAAATTAAAACGAAACTAGAGTAAAATTTATTCACAATTTTTTTTATCATTTTTTATCTTTGTTCCTCAAGGAATTAGTACTTGAAAATTTGCAGCTGTGCAGATGTGTGCGAAACAAAAAAAAAAAAAAAAATTAAAACATCGGTTAATATAATTATCGCAGTGTAGATATACGGTATCTCATAAGTGTGTTGTATTTATATATCGTGATAATGACGTAATTTATGGCTAAACGTGGTTGTGGTAGCCTGAAAGTAAATTACCACCCAATGTTATTGCACATACGTTTTTTTGATGCCGACGAACGTGGAATGCAAAAAAATTTAAAGACAAATAAGAAGCTATCTAACCGTATAGCTGAATAAATAAAGAAAATTTACCATAATGCAACTATACTTGAAACACGGTGAATTAATATCGACGTAAATTTTTCGGAGTACAGGAAGTAATAGGAGAAAATAATATACATAATCGGTACGTATCTGCTATTATAAGTTTAAAATGGTTGCCCCGCGTAATTAGATGATTCATGAACGGTGAAATTATTTTTCGGTAAAGGTGAGTAGTTTTTATATTTACGGTACAGTTAAATGCAGCGCTAAAGAAAAAGAATTTATTGAAAAACTGATTATTTTTTTTTTTTCATTTACTCTACTGGCAAAGGGTGTGCCCATAGGAGTGCAGTCGGTAAACGGAAAATATAGGCGGTGAAACTTACAAAAATTTTGTACACTTTAAAAAATATTTCACAATTTATTTCAGCTGTACGGAGTATAGCTTGATTTTATTTTCTTACGCGTGTTATACTTTCCGCAACACCCTGTACACGGGTATATTGACTCACGTGTGTCTCGTTAATAACCGTTTGTTAATTGGAGGAATTTGTTTGCATATTATAGTGAAGTAGAGGTATAACGTATATCATATGTGTAACGTTCAAGAATTGAAATATACAGCTTTTCAAAACTCCGATGGAAATATAGAGGGCAAAGATAAAGGTTTATTGTGATACGTCAATGTTAATAAAAATTCTGCGTACAATTAATTGTATAATATGTGGTGATTTAATCGCGTGAAAAAAGATTAAAATCTCAGCTCAGCGACACCCCAAGATTTCAAGAGCTTGTACGAGAGCTCGCTATGGAAATTAGAAAAAACAATTGATTTATTCATAACGCTGCACACGTGTGGTGAGAAATTGGTGTATGAAAAATAAGAAAAAGTACTTATGCAGAAATTACTTCCGCGGTTATTGAATTTTAATACAATTCATTTACTTCTATGTATACGTTATATACGAATATACGTTCATTGAAGTTTTTGATTCTTGCGATGATATTAAAACTTACGGCGTTCTTAATTAATTTATTGTATCAATAGTTCTATTATAGGAATTAATCACGATATTTAAAAATACCCCAAAATCTATTTTTTTTTTGTTTTTTTATATCTCCATTGTTCTATCGTTGTACAAAAATTTGGGTTAGGTCGGTTTCAATTTGTCGTGTTATTTATTTATTTTGATTTATTTATGCATCTGTTATATTTTTCGAACGATTCTTTTACGGAATTGTATCATTATCGTGTAAACAAAATTATACTAATCGGAAACAGGTCGGTTGTTAAAACTAGAATGAATGTTGACGCGGTAATTTAAAAAATGAAACTACTATATCCCTGTTACGGTTAC
Organism: Athalia cordata; assembly: GCA_963932425.1. Classification (NCBI taxonomy): domain Eukaryota; kingdom Metazoa; phylum Arthropoda; class Insecta; order Hymenoptera; family Athaliidae; genus Athalia; species Athalia cordata. The sequence continues at coordinate 26,012,758 of OZ010626.1, read as the reverse complement.
GGATGGACGCTTCGCGAGACTGTAATTGTCAATGAGGTCAGTTTCCGGTCTGTTTAAAAGGCGCATCGCAAAATAAATGTCACATATAGTCAACGTCACGGCGTACGCGCCATTTATATCTGTTAGAAAAAAATTCCATCACATATATCTCACCAAAAAAATAAAATAAATGCCTGCACCATGCACCGTACGGTACATACTCGAAATTTTCTTCCCAACATATTTCTTTTTTTTTTTTTCGTTTTTCGTCCAACGAACGAAGTGTCTGCGGAGTAAAGAGGTAATCACGTATCTCACCTCACCTTAACTTGCGTTACAACACCCGTCAGTATTATAAGGTACCCCGTCGTATAGTTTGAAACCTGCACAACAGGCAGCCATAGGTCGGAGGTAGTTAATCATAATTTTCAATAAACTTGAAATAATTATTTCTCTGCTTCGGTGTGTTAGAATTATATATAATAATAACCAGTTTAAAAACGGCAGTCAAATATCCCATGCAGTGCCATATATGTTCGTATAGAGGCGATGATTTCAATATATGATTTATCCTAATTTTTGGGCAGTTAATGTGGTATATGATTATCCTTTTTATCATTCTTCTTTTTTAACAATTTTGTTGAAATGATAAAAAGTTGCCACCAAAGATCGCGCGATCAACTGCACATATCTCCAGACTCTAGGGGTGCGCGACAAGATGGCGGCTAGCAGCGACATCGCGAGAGAAAAAGACGTTCATTTCGATTTTTATTGTTAGAATATCTTGTGACATGAGTCGTTATCAATTGTCATTGCACTCGCAGGATGTTACAGGAAGCTGCAGAAGAGTAAGTCCACCGATTGGTCGACAGCCACCTGCAATTATATCTTTTTTTTTATATCGAATGCTGCTCATTTAGATTGCGAAAAGCGCATTATTTCAAGCAGGATGTTCGATTGAACGTTGTAAATCAAAAATGATAATGAATTTGTTAATTTAACGTGACACATGTCATCTCTGCCATTGTTATAGGTTTTGAAGTTATGAATTGAAACACGTCATTTTCAAACGCAGTATATTTTCTATTCGGAATCGATCACGTGAGTTATATATGTATATGTATATACAAAAGTAATTATTATTCAAAAGAGGCACATTAAGTCACGGATGAGTGCGCTTCTTTTGCTTGTCGTTCATTCCTCCTCGACTCAATTCGTATCACCGCAGTGTCTTTTTCTCTCTCCCTTGGCCATTAAGCGTAATAAAACAGCTACGGCAGGGTCCATTGTGTTCATAATTTTGGATTTAATGGCGTTCATCGAACGTCACGTGGTATCATCAGGAAGAAGTCACAGTCCTTATACGATTCCCCTTACATACTCGCAGGTACTAAAACGTTCGAGATGCCAGTTGAAAATAGCCGATCATCTAATAACTTTTCAAATCAATTTCAAGTTCGAATCTTTCGACATTTGTTCCCTCATTATAGTTCGTGCGCTTCCTTCCTGCATTCAACTCAAACTGCTGCAAAACATAATTTTTCTTATATTTTCTTTTCCTATTGTTTTTCACTGATCCCAAGCCCCTTATAGTTTCACCGGGAAGGGGTTGCTGCGTCGCACGTTTTGGTCTTGATAATTCTGATCGCGCACATCCGGTCCCTCCACATCGCAGAGACGCGCTACTCCTGCGTATTTTATAACGAGACGTCATCAGGCATGCAAAATATAACTTCGACTATACATAAACCTAGTGACTTGCCTACTACTTTATGCGATGCTTTAGGTTTTACAGTTACGATATAAAAATTGTCACGTATTCCTCATGGTATAATTTCAAAAGGTTATACTGCCCGTGTGCAGCGCGGTTAAAGTTTTGTTTCACAATCTCGCAACGAACGGAATAAAAAAAAAAGAAAAAAAGAAAGAAATTTTTTCTCTCCTTCAAGTAGACAAGTTTTCCACGCAACCTCCACAATTTTGTTAGTAATGATGTGGGGCGAAGAAACAAAAAAAAAAAAATGCTAGACAAATAAACGAATATAAACCTAAACCCAGTGTGGAATTTCATGGCGCAGAATGTGATATCATATCTATTTTGATCCAATGGCCCTGACGTCGTAACAACAACTGTAGCTATTTGCTCAGTAGCGATACTAGCACGTGGCATCTAAATCGTTCTCCCATAAAAGCCCATGGAAATCGTATAATGAACTATGGGTGATCTAACGACGAAACGAATAATCAAGGCTTGGGAAAGAAAAATAAATAAAATAAACAAATGAGAAAAAAAAAGAAAAAAACTGAGTATCTGTCAAAATACATGTTGCGACAGAGTGTTACTTCCGGTTTTGACCTTATTAAGCCTCCTGTTCCACGCATATACGGACGAGTATTTTCAAGAGGGTCGTCAAAAGATCGTTCAGATATTTACTCATGTCGTATAAGAGGAAAAAGGTCGAGTGTGTCTTCTTCTTCTTCTTCTTTTTCCTTATGTCCTCTCGGTGTGAGGAGGTCCTTTGAAAATGAAATCTGGAATAGGGTAGCGCTACTCGTAGGGCGTGTTAAGTATCTTGAAAATTTTTCTTATTATAAATGGACCGTGTCACGCGGTGGATGGTTGGCGCGTGCCAAAATATTTTGCACCTGGACTTCCGGCCGAACATCTGCAGCAGCTCTCGCCCGCCTCATAGCTACAAATACCTACGCATTATTTTTCCTACCATTATACGGCTCTCAGTGATCTATTCGATCCCGTAACGAATTTAGAGTGTTTTGTCGTTAACGAATTATTGTAAAACCAACCGCACGTGTCCCGTGTCCCGTATCCCATTTTCGATTTTATAAAAGGAAAAAAGTAACGCAAAATATTGATAATAAAAAAGTTTGTCTTACACACGCGATACACAGTTACTATTATACGTGTACATGGTGTGACTAAGAACACACCATATATAAATTCTTTCTTCCTTTTTGTTTTTTCTAGCCCTAAGTACCCGCGAGTACAATGAACCAACCTATACTATACCATGGTATGTCGGTTTATCCATGGTTTGAGATTCGAAAAAGAATAAACCAGTGAAAAAATGTCGAGAGAAACGCGAGTACAGAGCGGAACGACCGCTCAACGGAGGCGGTCGGTGGCGCCGTTACGTTAAGTGTGACGACGACGACGCGACGACGACCGCCGTCATTTTCATTTTCCCATACCACGTTAAGATGATAATTTATTTACCTATTTACCTACTACTTTTGTTTTTAATTTAATTTTGAAAAAATCGTGAATTTGCCTTTTCTTCCTTACTTTTTTTTCTCCTGAATTTCCGTACCATTAAACTTCCGTTACAGCTTCGAAAGAACGTCCGAAATACATGCGGGGTACCAAAAATGAAATAATGAATCTTTGAAAAACTGTCGAGAAAAAATAAATACCCCAGTTTGCAGCAAAAGTTTCGGTGTAGGTATCTGAACAAAAGCTTTTTTTCTATATATGTGCAGAAACGTTGTATTATCAAAGCTTCCAAAAATCTGCAGAGTTTATTTATCATTAGACTTTTCTTGTCCTGGGTCACGTTGCTAATTGGCAGTTCACTTCACTTGATATATACATGTATGTATATATACATATAACGTATACATCTGTCTTGAAAATTAGTTGAAACTCGGAGGAAGAAGCGAAATAGCGTATACGATACGACGCAGAGAAAGTCGAAGAAAAGGGGTGGAAAGGAACGGGATGAAGAAAAAAGAAAAAGTAAAAAATGAAATAAATTAGGGAAGGGGTGGAGTTAAAGGATCAACCGTATCCCCTCTATGTGGCTGCTGCACCGCGTGCATTATTATAAGGAAAATTCTAGACATGTGCAGCAGCAGCAGCAAAAGCGGCGGGCGTTTCTGATTCTTTCTTTCTTTCTCTTTCATCAGCTAGCTGTTGCTTCGTAATGTGTGGAGCAGGAGGAAGACCGATTTTCCTCGGTTTGGTTCGTGTTCGGTTTATACCAGCAGCTTAGCTTACTCTGGTAAGCTGTGAGCAGCGTGTTGTCGGTTCTGTCAGTCGTCGGTTAGCCGCGTACCAAGCCGGTCGCAAAGACTAGGGAAATTTTGCCGCTTAAATTCATCATCCTCTTCTTCATTTAGAATTCGCTTTGTCATACATTCAATTTTGATAATTAATTATTAGAAAAATAATAATAAAAAAAAAAAATTCCTTTATTTTTAATTCCTTTTTATTCGCTCTATTTTCATCAATTTTGCCTGTAGATTCATATCCATTTCACGCTACGCTTGTATAATATACGCTGTTTAAAAAAAAATTGTATAAGTTTTTTGTTCCCTTCTTTTTCTAAATGAAATTATTAAATGACTTAAAATTTATTTGATCAAGTTTAAAAGAAAAACGAAAATTTTATCGATTAAAGTCTGAACAAGACTTTGTAAAATATTAACTACACATGCACATACACGTAACCATAATATAAACGCGATAAGAAAAATTGAATTTTTAATTGAAAACTGTATCGGTTATGTTATCGCAAAAGTCGTGCATTCTTTAGTATTACATATGTGAATAATTATCACAGTTCAAAGGTCAATCGAAAAACAAAAAGAAAAAAAAGGAATCGTGAATCAAGTTCTCCACATTTCTGCTTGATCAGAGAAATGAATGAAAATTGAAGATCGAACTCTGTACGCCGTTTTATACGAATGCAAAGTTAGAAACTCCGAATGAGACTCGATCTGCTGCATTTATTTGAGCGATAAGGGTGACCCAGTCGCGTTATATTTGCCATTGGATCATATGGTTGTCAACAGACATATTTAAATTAAAACAACTCTCAACGATAACCTGCGGAGTCCAACTGGTGCAGCAAAACTAAAGCCGCTGGCCTTCTCGAATTACTCTAAACAAAAAAAACAAAACAACAATTTTTACTCGTGTGTAACTTAAGTGCAACTTGCTTGTGTAATACGTGATAATAAATAATAAATAAAACTCATATAGATTGGTGTGCGGGTTTCTTGTCTTTTTTTGTTTTTTTGTTTCTAATAAACCGGAAGTAGTACAAAATAAAATAGAGAAACCAGGAGCGTCGCGATCCGTAGAGCAAAAGAATTACTGGGTCGGAAAAAATTAGAGAAAAAAAGTAAAAAAAAAGAAAAAGGAACAGTGATATCAGAGGAGGATAGAAAAAGGGAGGAAATCCTTCCAAGAATCTGGGAAGGAAGGCCAACTGCGAAGAGCGAGGATCCTTTACATTACACCGTGACAGTCCTTTCTGTTGAAGAACAAAACGGAAAGGGTATTGACGGAGAAGAATTGAAGGGAAATTTGAATCGGAGGCGCAGAGCAGAGGGAAAAAAGAAAGAAATAATTAAGATAGAGACGAAATTGAAAATCCCTGACGCCCATCGTCATCATGGTTGTCCGTCACCAGGATGATTGTTACCGAACCAAAACGGAACCATAGAAATATTTTCAAGAGGAAAGCGGCTGGAGGAAGAAAAATCGTGAAACTAAGGTGTCGAGAAGCCAGTGTATAAAAGAAAACATCAAAATCGATTATATCGGAGACAAAGCATCGGTTTCTTTTTTTCAAAGCAAAAAAAAAGAAGAAGAAAATAACAAAAAACGACCAAAACCAACATTACTGGGACGTCATGCCGTGGATAAAGTGCCTCGGTGGAAGAGGTAGTAAAACAAGAAGAGGAAAACCTCTAACAGTCAGTCAGCCGATACATCTTCTTGTGAAGGTGAGTTTTTTCTTTTTCATTTTCATTTTTCATCCTCACGTATAATGCATATTCCTCATCGTCGTGCCTCTAATTGCGCGTGAATATCATACGTAGGTATGTCCGGGCTAACCTATAAGAAGAACAATAAAATATAGGAAGAAAAATCAGTCTATGAGCATCCGATAGAATACTCGAAAAATGCAGCCTTTCAGAGATTTTTAGTTTTCCTTTTTCTTTTTATTTCCTTTTTTTTTTCACGATCGCGCACGAGAGTCTCGTTATGGGCCAACTCGAGACGGTCCTTCGACCTCGTTAGAAGAAAGGATATATTCGAAATATCTTGTGGAACGACCCTGATTTTATTGGAGCTAGGCATCCCATGGAGTAGAAAGAAACACAAAACAAACAAAAAATCGTCCATCGTGTAATTGGAAAAAGATTGGGAAACTTAAAGTTCTGCAGTATTTTATTTTTATTATGTTCATTTTTTTTTTTTCGATTAATTTGTACTGAAATTTTTGGATATTTTCGAAAATTCTTAATTGTTAGACTAATTGCGCGGTTTATCGGATCCGTATTAACGCCATTTTTTTTCTTCTTTTGCCTCTAATTGATCATCTGCAGCGTACTTGAATGCGTAGTTTATGGGGGGGAACCAGAATAAAACAAATTACTGCGTACGTACGTGTTCGTATGTACAGCCTGCAAGGTTGATTCAGAATCGCTTCGCGTTTGGACAACTTTTTCGTGTAGCTGGACCGGCTATGAAAAGTTGTCCAAACATGCGCTTGGCCGCGAAACGATTCAGAATCAACCTAACCGGGTGTACATAATGCTATTTATATTCACACGCACAAATGTATAACTGCAGTTACATGGTGCGGACGCTATACAGATTATTTTATAGAGGGACTATACTAAACCCCTTTTAAGTTAAACGAACACAAACTATGTTATATATTATAACCGTATACACTTAAATACTATCAATATATGTATAGTCGAGAAGCACATACCGTAGACCAATATACAAGTGCAGCGTTTATGTATACGTGACCCATTAGATCGCTGTAATTTTTTAACACGCGTGTATAGGTATTAAGGTATACGTATATGTATTCTCAGTACGTTCATATGGGGCATTCTTCGACAAGTGCACGCGACAAGGTATATTATAATATAGTGTCTCGTTTGAAATTTTGGCGAAGAATGTCCCATGTACAACTACACGCGTGTTTAGAGCGTATGTTACACGTTGTGTGCCACCTTACGCAGCATATGCCATACAAATTCCATACGCGCAATAGAATCGGATTATTTCATTTCATCTAATTTACATTCAATTTATATTTTGCGCACATAATCGTGTGTATAGGTATATGTATAAAACTTGTCGTGTACCTGAAACCTTCCGCCATCATTCTATGGGTTATCAAAATTCCGATAATAATTAATCCGCGCGCATTTCTCGATCACTTTATATCGTTATAGCTTTGATTTATCACAAACACGATATTTATCAAAGTCGTTTGTATCCAAATTTATGACGGTTTAAAATCATATTTATCATAAAATAGATGTTATACATAATTATATGTTTCCATTTCTTTTGAACCATAAAAAATTATGTACCTAAATTAAGTCAGTTTTCCCAAAGTCGTAGGGGGGGTTAGAAAAAAAAAAAAAGGGTGTCGGTCTACACGTCGTGTACATAATATATAAATGTTCATTCGGTCGATTAGTTTTTATATAGTTTACAGATTTATATTTGTAAGATACATAGGTATACGTACATGTATTTCAAGCTGCGATGTATATATGTATTTCATATCGTTAATAATTTATGTGCCCACAAGTTGACGTCGTCCATTAAAGATCGTATTTTTTCTCCGTGTATATATGTATACATACGTGGGTGGATCGGTGCTGCAAGTAAAAACAAAGTACAAAAAAGTAAGAAAAAAAAAAAGAAAGGAAAAACAAAAAATATCGTCGAACGCAGTGTTTGTAGTCAGTATGCAGCGGTTACCGCGAACAGTGTAGTGGCTTCGTTTGTTGTAGCTGCGGTTGTATATGCCTAGAAAATGGAAAAACGAAAGGAAAAAGAAAAAAAAGGAACGAAATAGAGAATGAAAAAAAATGAAATAAAAATGCAGGAAGAGATTGGAGAGGATAAAAGGCTGGTGCATGTCGATGGCCCGCGAAGAGAGAAAAGGGTGAACAAATAGTATGTGGAGTATCCGTATAGGTATATGGTTAGTCGTGGGCTAAACATGCCGACTGATGGCAAATATAAGAGAAGAGACGAGAGACTTTGAAGAGATGAGCTTTTACTATATTCTTCTTTTCCTTGTTCTTTTTCTTTTTTCTTTTTCTTTTTTCGTTGTTCCTTCTCGTTTGCATAGGTAATTCTTTGGAACGAACCTGCACGTAAAAACCTGTTCGTTTGAAAAACAATGCGCTGTAGTCTAACAATGAAGTGAAAAAAGAAATATGCAGTTTTTGAATCCGAAAAGAGAAAAAACCTATCGGATGCGAGAAACAAAAAATAATTGGGCCGCAACGTTACGCGCGTGGAACTTCTTGTGATAAACGTGCGTGAATATTTTTATTTTTGAAAATTGTAATTAGTTTTTCTTCTTTTTTTTTCGGTTTCGAATTTGAATGAATTTGTACCGTGCTATAGCGTTACACGGTCGGTGAAAAAAAATTTCTTTCAAAAGAAAATACGTAGGGAAAATCATGATCAACACACATCATGCTACGAGAGTGCGTTTTATATCTCGAGAACTTTTTTTTTGACTTTCTGGTTGCGTTTTTTCTAATTCTTTCTCTTTCTCTCTTCATTTAACGGCCGTAAATTTGTGTGGAAGTCTCATAATCTGAGTGGCAAGTTCGATGATGTTATAGCTGCTGCGGCGGTCGATTAGATTTTTAGTATACAACGTCTGCTTAGTTTTATTTAGTTTATTTTATCAATTGATGAAATTTCAAGTAATCTAACCGCCCGATATGTAATTAAGATGAAGATTAATTTAGCTTTCGGAGGGCGTGTGCAACGTGGCAACTTAATATATATCAGGCTCATCTAGATAGAACGGGAAAAAAAATACCATGCAGGCATTTATAACTACGTGTACTATACATACACGTCTATCTTATATTTTTTAACTCGAGAATTGGATCGTAAGATTGCACGGAATTCGGTTAGTTAACTTTTGAGAATGTTGTCAGTTATTAAATTTTTTTTTTATTTGACAAAATATTCTTTCCCGTATAGTTTTTTTCAACATTCATCTGATTCCTGAATTCGAATTTCGGTATAGGGCTGAAAAATCTATTTACTTTTTTACAATAATTTTTTTGTTCCACAAAATTCTTTTTATCGGGTCGTGAATCTTAAAGTTGTCACAAAACTTCTCATTCAACTCATCTGGAATATTCTTGTATAATTGATAGTATTATACACGCAATTTTCTTGTCGAATTACACGCTTTCTAAGTATGCACGATTTCTTTTTCTTTTTTTTTTTGCTTTTCATTTTTTCTTCCAGTTTCTATCCTTTTTGTTATAGCTGTGATTTTGGTAACTTCTTTATTGGTTATATGGGTACTACAGTTATCCGCGTTTCTTTCTTCTTTCGCTTCACTTCCGGTCAAGATCGGATAAAAGAAAGTTGTGCTCTTGCTGGTTTGCTGCTATATTACTGCTTGCTTGTGCTGCACGTCCCTTTGTTTGCCTCTGTGTAACCTTTTACGGTGACGCTTTTTTTATACAGAGACATATATACGCATATGTACACATATAGGTATACATACATATAGTATATGTATACGTAGTTCCATAAGGCTCAAATAACAGAAGCTATAAAACGGAAGACAGTCAAACGTGAAACGACACCTGATTTCCTCATACGCAAAGAAAAAAGAACCGTAAGAATGAGAAAAATCAAAAAAAAATCAAATAAAAAATAACGACGAAACAATAGAACTCGTTTTTTCTACACTAACACCGCAGCCCTTTAAATGAGACCGAAAAAGAAAAAGAAAAAATTGACGCTGGAAAACTGGGGCATACGATCAACGTGCACACGTATACATGAGTTTTACGGTCGATTTAACCATTTGTCAAAATTTACGAAGTCCTGTGGGAATTTTTACGAAAGTGACAATACAAGTAACAAAAAAGTGGGGAAAAGAAAGAAAGTTTTTTCTTTTATGATTAAATAAAGAACAGATGATTTCTTACGTGGATAACTACACACACATCTGATCAGTTTAACTAAACGCCCACAGTATATCACCCTTAACTGATTTTAACCTCTCACCTCGACCACTGCAGCACTATGGGGATACCTTATATTCACTTTATCGCGCTCCTTTTCTCTTATTTTCTCAAAAGAATGGTATAGAGTGGAGAGAATAAATCGAGTAAATATATAGGTATATATTATGTGGAAATAAATAATTCGATAAAAAAAAGATTCGTATCTATTTTCATCCGAATGAGAAATAAAATTTCTGAAAACTGTGAAAAAAAAATTAAAGAGGCTCGAGTACACCGTGTGTGTCATCATAATCCAAAAACTTTTGCTTGGAGATGAAGAAGATCAGAAGAACCAAAAAAGAAACCAAGAAAGTTTTGAAGCGATTTAAAAAATTTTAGGGTCAGAAGCTCGTCGAATTTGACCTGGAACGCCCAAAATATCGGTATAGTATGAGAGTCAAGGATAGTTTTATGTAACAGCATCTGAAGCGGAAGCACCCGGCGTAGGTATCTAGGAATTATATTATAACGAATGGGTCATACGTGAATATATACCTTACACATATATTATATAGGTATACATATGCGTCCATGGTGTAACGCACGTGGACTATTATTATTTAGTTATAGGGCCGTACGTGGGCATTATCTATATTTAATATATCTATACCGGTGTTAAAGGGATAGGGATACACACACACGTATATAAGCACGTGGGCGATCATTGAAAAGATTCGAACCAGACCCACCAATCTTACAACCTGTTCGTTTATACCTTAGGCGTTTCACGAGTGAATACAGTGCTTAATTATGAGATGAGTAGGTGGGCCATCGCTGTCTATTTTTTTTTTTTTCTATTATTATTATTTATTTATTTATTTATTTATTTATTTATTTATCTGGTTTTATTTCATTTAATTTTTGTATTTTTCATCCTGTTTGTGTTCGTGTAGGTTTGTGTCTTCGTGTTTCTCATTAGATATTTTTCATTAAACTAACCATCGGATATTCCTCCGAGCATAAATTATCGCAATATTATAAGTAGGTTATTGTATAGGGAGATGAAATACTTATCAAACTTCTTTCACACTTTGATCTTAATTTTTTCTTCCTCTTTTTCTTCTTCTTCTCATAATTCTTTTTTCTCTCTGATTTTACACACTGAATTTGTTGAACGGAAAACTGCAGTTTCGCGATTATCATCTAATTGGTTTTGCAGTAAACTTTTAATTGTTTATTTATCTATTTTATTATTATTGTTGTTTTTTTTCGGCCTTACAACTACAATCATTTCTGACATCATAAGATCAGATTGTGCATATCGAATTCCCGTGTTGATGGATCATAAATTATAGAATGAGAAATTAGATTTTGGATGTAGAAAAAAAAACGAAGAATATCAGACGAGAGACTGCAGGCCTTTGTACGGTTGACCTGGGCATTAATTGTTATAGAGACAATAAAAAAAAAAAATAGATAAAAATTACCCAGCAGCTGTCACTAAGAAATTTATTACGTTCATTTCGTTGTTCTCGTTTCTAATGCAACAGCTCTTTATGTTCAACGCCAATAGAAGTTGAGAGTTGAGACTCGGGAGATCCTACAGTATAGTTTCTGGAGATCAGATTTAACCTTAGATAAAAAAGATATCGACGCTCTAAAATTCTTGTCTTCCCGTCGTGCCCATTTGTTTTATAACTGACCCTCGGGAATTACGATGTGTACTTATTCTTTTTCGAAATTTAAACCCGCAATAAGATAAACCTACCTATATATCAGGTAAAATGTTGTTGTTGTTTTTTTTTTTTTGTTATTTTCTCGTTCGTTCGAATGACCTATTAATTTTCAGAGTACCAGGAATAAAATTTAGATTTTTTCACCGCATCGGATTTACAATTATTTTTTTCTTTTTACTATCGTAGGGAAACTTGTGTTATCCGCTTTTCTTTTTTTTCATCCCCTAACTTACATCCTTCCTCCCACCCCAGCTAGCTTGGCAAAGTAGTTGCCCATTTAGCTGCAATTTGACTCGTGATTTGTTGGAACTAGGGGTAGGTAGGTACGCGTAGTAAAAGGTTGAAACCGCAATTATAAAATGAACGTTCCTAGATCTCTTTTTTTTCCACCTCGTGTTTTCCACCCGCGGTCGGTTTGCGTTGATCAAATTTTCGCGTCGTTTATACCCTCGACTGATATATTAGAGCGGTATACATAGAGGAGCACCGGTGATAATTGAGCTGCGCCACGGGCGTCCTTCGCGTGACAATTTTCGTCCCTATTTTACGACCCTCGTCCTAACTACACTCGAATTGTCGAGACGGCTAATATCCGCCTCTATAATAGTTCTTCCCATCGTCCCTCTCGTTTTACCCCGTCTGCGGCTGCGGAACGTCGGGCTGCGTCGCGCCTTCTTTCTTTTCATTTTTTGTCTTACTTCGCTCTTTCAAGATCAAATTTTCAAATCTTCGACTCAACAATTCCTATTTTCTACAAAATATCGAATGCACATGCTTCCTCACCTTCCCCATGTAACATTCGCGTATTTATGCGCATCAATAATTATCGAAAACCTCGAATACCCGCGAGAATCGCGCGGTTCGCGGATATATATGTGAAAAAATTTTCTATTAATACATATGATTCGTAGAAGATGACGCGACCCATATATCTGTATAACTGTGATGATGATGAAATAGAAAAAGAAGAAAAAAAAAGATTACATATAAAAAAAAACGGGGAAGAAAAAGAAATTGTGAGATAGGAGCAAAATGAATTCCCAGCTGGCGGTGCACCATATACATATATATGCATCTGTAGTTTCTCTCATTAACGTTAACGAGCAAAATTTTTGTTTCGATGATAAGATGAGCTTTTAATTGTAAGTTTAATATATGAAACTCAGCAAATACATATATTTTTCCTAGTACGTCGCGTCCGACGAAATCTTATATACCTATCTGCGATACAACCTTCGTTTTTTATTTTCTTTTTTTTTGCTACTTTTTTTTTATTGTGGGAAATTAATTTTCCTTCGGTATTAATACATGACCAAATAAATACGATATATACGATCGAGAAGCGGTAAGATATGAATATAGGCGAGAGGGACGCGTAATTCCCATGGGGAATGAAAAGGGAGTTTGGAATAAATATTTGTTCGTACGTATACGGATATTACACGAGATATCGCATACACATTTACTAATGGTATGTCAGTTATTTAGATCCCTCAATAAACCGAGCGTCTTCTACCCGAAGTGCAGGTTTCACTCGAGATAATAAACCAGCTTATTTGAGTTCGATTAAAAATAAGAAGAAAATTACCTAATATCAGTGGTGAAATATTTCAATACCTATAATATACGTATAACGTATCGTATCAAAGAAGAAAGCTAGAAAAGAAATATCGACGAATTCGCGCGCAATAATTCGATCTCTGAGAAAGAGAGAAAAAGAAGAAAGTACAAATTAAAAAGAAATTGTTGATTTTTCTTTTTTGTTATTTTTTTTTATTCTCCTTCTCATCTTTCGACACCCGCGGCAGATCTGTGCGATATCATGTAATATACTATAAGATTCTTGATGTGAAGATTTGTTTTCTTTTTCCTTTTTCCACAATTCGATACCTACGGCGCGGCGTGATGAGACGCATATTTTTTTTTTTATAATTCTGAGACATGATCTTACTAGGTCCAGACGGATTATTTGAGTAATCTTGGAATCATCCGCGTCCCTTAGAGACCCGCATATTACGTTATACATATATAGGCATACGAGTCATTTTGTTAATCCCCACATAAATAATCTCTCGGCTCTAATTCTACGCCGACGATTTTCCTTCTATGGTGGGAATATATTCAACCCCCATATACACACGTCGTGAAGGCTCTTCAATCTTTTTATTTTCTATTATTTATTATAAATTGAGAGAAAAAAAAAACACAAGAAATTCTTGAATTGTACAGCATTTTCTGCAAAAGAAAAGAATTTCAGTCAGTTTGTCACATATAACCTCAGTCAGGGAGGGAATTATAACAATAATTTTTTCTACTTGGAAAAACAAAACCCTTTTTTATTTCTAATCCTAGACCGTTATTCTACCGCGGTGTCCCTGTGTTATACATAAATTATGGAATCGTACCGGTTTCTTAAGAGGTTCTCAGGGCACGTCTTTTGCCGAGTGTCCTTCAATACGTATATACATACATATACACTGCGCACAACAATTAAGGGATCACTCGAATTTTGTCGTAAAAAAGACCCATTTTCAAAAGGGTGTAACTTCGTCGAAAATGAACGGATTTCAATAGAAAAAATTGGGATCTGAAGCTTGAAGCTTCGACTTGGAAACTGTCATTCTGCATTTTTTTTGTGCACAGTTTTTTCTGAAGTTTTGCAGCCCTGAAGCCATAGATGCATAAATTTTGCGTTTTGCTTTTTTTTCGTACCATGTGCATCGTGTGTCGGAAAAATTGCACGAAGATAGCGTCACATGGGTTTTGTAGCTTAAAACTTCCCCTTCAAAATGCTTTTTTTTTTCATCATCGTGCGATTTTTCATTACCGAGTAATTCGTGTTTGAACCGCTGACTGCACTTTCGTGAGTTGGTGACACTTTTACGGGTACCTCAGTGCTCGTGCGGTGATCTTATATTCATCAAAAATCTCGTGTTGCCTTCTCGAATAATAATGACTCGCCAAAATAAATCTCGCTCACTTTACTATTGCCCAATTGTTCCCTGCCGGATAACACTTGTGACGGCCGTCTAAGATCGCGTAAACCACGTCAATTATTAAGTCACAAATCTACACACATTCACCAACTTGCGAAAGTGCAGTCAACGGTTCAAACACGAATTACTCGGTAATGAAAAATCGCACGATGATGAAAAAAAAAAGCATTTTGAAGGGGAAGTTTTAAGCTACAAAACCCATGTGACGCTATCTTCGTGCAATTTTTCCGACACACGATGCACATGGTACAAAAAAAAAGCAAAACGCAAAATTTCTGCATCCATGGCTTCAGGGCTGCCAAACTTCAGAAAAAACTGTGCACAAAAAAAATGCAGAATGGCAGTTTTGAAGTCGAAGCTTTAAGCTTCAGATCCCAATTTTTTCTATTGGAATCCGTTCATTTTCGACGAAGTTACACCCTTTTGAAAATGGGTCTTTTTTACGACAAAATTCGAGTGATCCCTTAATTGTTGTGCGCAGTGTATGTATATGAATACACATACGCATATGTCTCTAGGTAAAAATACACGTGGTGCGCGTCACGTGAGAATCTTTTTCTTTTTTTCAGATTTTTTTCTTTCCTGCTCTTGAAGCGAACCCAAATCGTGCCTCGACAATGCAACGCCGCGGTACCAACAACCCCCTTAAGCCTTGATTCGATCGGGATGTTGGAATCCACTGAAATTATAATATAATAATCTATGGGAAAACGCAGGTGCACTTCAAAAAAAGTGTGCACCGTATAATATTTGAAAACATTCAAAGGACTGTGCAGAACTTTTTCGAGTTGAATTAGAATAATTTTGAGAAATACATTTTTTTCAACGCAATTAAAACTCGGACACGACATTTGATTATTTTCATTTTTTTGCCTATCATAGTTTTGATTTCTTTCATTTCTGACCTGCTCTAATCCTGCATTCTCAAAGCCTGCCTCACGATGAAGTGTATTAAAAATGTTTCGTACCTATAAGAAGACAGCGAAGGGCGTTTTCGATCTCGTTCTCATCGTCCTTCTTCCTAAGGCCGCGTCTTCTTCTTTTTAATTTCTTTTTTTTCTATTTTTTTTATTTTATTTTATATACCTACGTACGGTGATGCGCTGCAACGATTGACACGGCATAGAGTGCAATGGACAATAAAGCGATTCGTATCGCGCGGGACGCCCAAGTACGTTATGTATGTGTAGTATTTGTACATATATACAACGCTACTAGGAACGAAACACCCGTTTGATTATGTGGTGCTTCTTTATATGGCCGACAGACAAAAAGAAAGAAAGACAGACAGACAACAGACAGATAGACAGATATGTCTAGTAGATGCCTGTAGTCATCTCGGATGACCCACTATACTATATATACCTATGAAGACACCTAATCGTTTTATTCTCATCCAAAACGCGCTCGGATGATGCCCAAAAATGCATAAGAACAAAAAACCAAAAAAAAAACAGCAACGTAAAAAACTTTTTGAATATTGAAACTTTTTCGTTCCTTCTTTTAATTTTTCCTCAAACTTGTGGCTATAGGAAATGGAATTTTTTCTAAAAACATACTCAGGAATTCTCAGACACCATAATTTTCGTATTCGGATCGTTTTTTTTTTGGATGAAGTTAAAAAAGAAACTCATATCTTAATATACGGCGTTCTTCTGAAAATATTCCCAAATTCTTGGACGACATAATTTTGTCAGATTTTGTTACATACGCCCTGAAACGGTTCATTCTTTTGTTGTAAAAAAAAAAAGAAATAATGGAAAAAAGGAAAAAAAACGAGGAAACTAAAGAGAAAAAAGTCGCTTCGCTTTCATGCTGCTCCACTAAAATCCATCACGTGTAGTATACATATGATATGTATAACATGTCCTGTGCACACATGTGCAGTTTTGAGAGTTAAACCTTGTCCGGATGAACAATGCGTATCGTTAGCTTGACCACCTCGAAAAAGGGGCTTGGCTTTCCTCGTTCCTCAGCTCACATGTATTATAGCTGAGTACAATTCTTGTCCGACAAACTCGGCGTGACGAACAAGATCATTTTAGCAAATTTTTGTCGCAACCTGACTCAACCGCGATTTTCAAAAAAAAATTTGCTTCGGATTTCACTCGACTAAAATCTTATTTTATACTTTTACCCTATCTTTACCGAGGGAGAGTGGAGAATTTTCGAAAGTATAATATAGGTACGTAATTTTCGATATTATACTTTTTGAAGAAGTTAGCTACCGCGGACCAAAATCGTCATTAGATTTATCTGAAGCTTTTGGGATCCGAGGCGCGTGATATTTTATGAGGCGGAAATATCTCGCTGTACCATTGACGATGCGGGAGTAGGTATGTGTGTTTACCTACCTAGGTATATATGTATATCGCATTCACACCGATCTACAAATATATATACTGCAGTCGGGCTGTTTATAACTTTGAACAACCGGTTTTTAGTGCATTTGAACGACAAACGGCGTAACAAACTTAAATACATACATACATACACGTATATAACTTGGTATGCAATACATATTTGTAGATCTATGTATAACATATCGATACATGTGTATTTGTCTCTAAGTGCGGTGGGGTGAGCTTAAAATCTAGGGAGTTCTAAGCTCGAAAAGCTCTGGGCCGGTGGACCTTCTTTATAGTTTGAGAGTAGGTATAACGCGCACCTTATATCCTCGTACACTATATACCTACCACCTCTTACGTCTTACGTCTTACGTCGTGGCCACCCACGGCAGTACTTTACATAATCGGTCACTCTCGAGTCTCCTTGCCCTCCAGCTCTTCTTCAAACTTCTTATGGCTCTTGCTGCTGCCGTTGTTATTTCTTCTGATGCTGCTGCTGCTGCTGTTGCACCCGACTTCACCTTTTAGGCATATAATATATATCCTACCTGTAGTCCGAAATACGTAGATCCCAGATTCCATCCTCAAGAAAACGAGAAAAAAAACCAAGTCACATCTACCCCTAGCTTTTGAAATCTCTGAACACGGTCTAGCCGCACCGCTTTCTCATTTCGCAAAAATCAAATAAAATTTCTCGAGTCTCAACTTTTGAGTTCTTATAATTTATTATTTGATGAGTCGAACCATTTCACGTATATGTAAATGACGGGCAAGTGTTTTCTTTTTTCTTTTGTCATGCTGAGAATTCCTCGTCCTTTTCTTCTCTCCGGACCTTAGTTTCTCACGGTTTATGACGTCAGCTCCGGAAAGGTGAGAATCTCTAAACCTAATATCTTTCTCACCCAAGACTCGCCCTTTCTTTTTCTCTCTCCCTCTCCGAAAACCCCTTGCCCTTCTTCACTTTTTTATACACTTTCAAGTTATAGCGATATCTCAGGTTACAGGACTACCACGTTCCGATAGCCAAACCCCAAACTGGCAAGGTGGTCAACGCTGAAGAGCAGTTTCAATTTTCAGGACCAACGTATTAGTCCTTTTTTTTCTTCTTCTTTTATCCACAATGTTCTTGCCTTCGTAACTCTTTTGTTTCACGTGTTACTTTACATTGCCTCCTAAAAGAAATTCTGCCAGAATTCTTTTTTCTTCTTTTTGGTCTTTTCTTCCTGAGTTGTTACGTGAGATTCCGTTCAGTTTTCTGATCGTTAGCTGTACATACACACGATTTCATTCACCGGACTTTTCCATACCCTGAGAAATTTGTTAGAGAAATTAGGAGAGAGTAAAAGAGAAGAAGGAACACCATCGATTTATGGGGAATGAATGGGTATTGTACAATATCCGACAATCGGCTAATTACCGCGACTAATCAAACGGGCTAAAAGCCAAAAGGGCTCCTCTTACAGATCCTCTTTCTACTCTTACTTCTAGGCATCCGTTTATTCCTCGCTTCCTTTCTTTCTCTTTTCTCTGTTTTCTGTTCTCGATCTTTCTCTTCGACTCTCGGGGTCCGTATTATATGGAGGCGCGCCCCCGCTGGCGCCGCTTTGAAGAAAACCGACCTGCCTTCAACCCCCGCACTCCTCCTCCTTTTTTTCTTCTCATCTCTTTTCTTCTCTCATGCTCCTTCTCGTTCGAAGATCGGCAGCCATGCGGAAGTCAAATTTTCTGATCGCGGTACGACGATAAATCTTCTCCTTAATTTGCAAGCGCGCCTCCTATTACGTACCCTGCTGAACCGCTGCCGCTGCGGCCGCTGCTGCCGTCGCTCTCGCTATTGCTTCTCCTGCAAAACAGTGCTCTGCATCCGATCTTCGCATACCGTCGATTTTATTACACAACACACTGAAACCCCAACGCGCACGATCGGAATTGAGACGCCCCAAAGCGACGCGCTGAGATCTACACGAGTCGATGCATCTCGCAGCAGCTGCGACTCAACAGGCCCCGAAATAAAAATGAATATAAAAAAAATAAATAAACAAAAAACAAAGTAAGCCAATTTAAAACGCGATCAAAATATAACGCGAAGTAAGATAAAGGAAAGAAAAAAAGTATAAATTCAATCAATATATTTGCGTACTTCTTCGGGGAATCGAATGAATAAACTCGGCGATTATATCGTGTACATATAATATAAATATATACCTGTATATATTGGGCGTGCGATAATGTATTTAAATTAAATTGTTCTTGAAAATGAACGAGGATATTGGTTGGGCGGGTTATCTGGTGATTATCGATTGATTAACGACTATGAATTTCGTATTATCGATGCATTCGATTATTTTATACCATGAACGTAATATAGCAATGCTGAAACTTCGTGTGCATGCT
The DNA here is from genome assembly GCA_963932425.1 of Athalia cordata. Taxonomy (NCBI): domain Eukaryota; kingdom Metazoa; phylum Arthropoda; class Insecta; order Hymenoptera; family Athaliidae; genus Athalia; species Athalia cordata. The sequence goes on along the minus strand of OZ010626.1, from coordinate 25,993,306 downwards.
GGAATTCAGCTAAACGATTCTTTTTTATGGGACTAATTTATTTTTTTCATCTTCATTTTTCGTGATTAATTCGTCTCGCTTATTTTACAGCGATAGTTTTTACTCGGAAAGTTGTGGAATATGGTGCAGATCGTTAATCGAAATAAAAATAACACATTCGTATGTGTACCGAATAAAAATAATGCAGGCATGCAGAACAACTTGTACGACGTAGGGACGTATGGTGTGGTATGTTTTCGGTCTGTTGCTCGTACACATTTCCATACGGTGTCACCGTATAGTGGCGATGGTGGTTTACCGAAAATGTGAGAGCAAAGATTTATGATAACAATTTCAGCGTGAACTCTTTTTTCGTGCACATCGAACGGTAGATCGGTGTATTTCTTCAGATTTTCTAGATCGGCTTTTTTCCTTCTTTCTTTTGCTCATTTACGCGTCTCCCCCACATGGAACGCTTTCAAATCAACTCGCAGTAGCATGTTGAGGTAAAAAGAAACCAGGTGATCCAAATGGTCTACATAAGGATCGAAGTATGACAAGGTGCGGGGTATCCATTGCAATTACAAAGAAAAATAGAAAACGAAACGACATGAAAGACTTGTCGTAAAACGGGGGACGATCATTTCAGACGTTGGGGTGTGTAGGCGGATGGAAATAATAATTGTAAACGTGCATGGTTTGGAGGCGAACGTACAGTTGTAACTTGAACGCCCTGTTTGCTTAGGCCCTCAGGAATAACATGACCCTGCATAGCACATAAAACGACCGATGACTGTATCGATGTAAAATACAGCAGCTGCACCCCCGAATAATCGATTTATATGCTCAACATCTGCCGCCATTTTGCTGTTTCAATTCTACCCTTATATAATGTAAGCTATACGGATGCATTGTCCGATCACTTCCAGCCTGCATTTTCAGTAAATTGGTTCGTTTGCAAAATTCATTGTCACGCGATTAGCCAGGATCGTTTTCATCGAGAATGTAACGTTGAATTATATCAACGTGACGATGAATAATTCTTCCATAGATCGTTCATAAAATCGATTCAGAACTCTAAAAGATCGTTGCATTTATAATTGGATGGTTTTTCACTCGAGTTAGGCGAGGACCGCGATGTAACCGGCGATCGTGGGCCGCGCGCGTAGATGAAAAAAATGCCGTTTGGAAATAGGAAACCAGATTGAGAATGGTTCGGACTGTTCGAAGAGGAGGAGGAAGAGGATACCACGGGAATATGTGGTTAGTGGTCAACGCCTCATTCATGAGGAGTCTCGTCTTCCTGTTCAGGGCCTGGTTCTTTTCCTTAGAACGTACAAGGTTCACCTCGCCTCGGTATATCGACTGTAAGTTTGTTCCCTGATCGGAGCCAAGATTTCCGCTTAGCCCTTTGACTGCAGCAACTGAATTGCAATCTCTATTTTAGAAACAACGTCCCTCCCTAACAGTTTAGCATATACAATCCGATCGGAAACTCTCGTTTCTCAATGCTCAACGTGAAACGTTCACTGATAGATTCTACAGGAAACCGTGAATCAGATCGAATATCGTCGCAACGAGAATATGTCTCAAGCAATTTTTGGTGAAAGAAACTCGTTATTGTATCGAACGATGACGTTGTTTGAAAGATTTCTCGTATGAAAGATAAACAAAATGATACAAAACGAAAGGAAGGAAAAAAAGGTGTCAAACACTTAATCCATCAGATGATGGCTCATGGGGGAGAAAGACGCGGCAAATATTTGTACTTTCATGTCATCGAGAACGCGATATTACCATCCTATATTCAATACACTGTTAATCCCATGTCAGACCGACACCATGGGAGCGTAAAAACAGATGGAAATAAGCCTTGTACATGGGAAGGGGGAAGGTTATTTTTTTTAGTGGTTTAAAACCAACAGCAACCTGATCCTTTTGAGGACTGCGTTAATCATTTTAACAGTGACTGGTAGGTGCGCGCAAAGGTTTATGCGATGGAAGGTGGAGGTGGGGAAGGCCTGTTCAAACATCATATCCGATATTAAGCTAAGAATACATCACGTCTGCAGGGCACATCCAAGAAAAAGAAGTATGCCCGTCACTTTTATGGGGAAGGTCTCAACAAACTTTGTTATTCGGGGAAATACGTTATGGATGACGACGTTATAAAAATTGATAATTTTATCGAAAAGGAATTCTCATGGCCCCAAAATATTTGATACTTACGTCAAGTAGACGACATACATACAATTCGATTAATGGAATTGATATCAGAAAATATATCGGAAAGTTATTTGGAATATAACAAGCATCGCGAAGCAGTCGCCGTCTTTGCACTCTGTGTGCTACCAGAGGAGTGAATAAGTTCGGATCAATATCCACCTGATAAGATTCTTACCGCGAGAGATGCAACAGGTTGCTAACCACGAGATCAACCAGAACGTAGACTGCAAGAAGCGGGGTGAAGCACTGAAATGAAATACGATAGAAATAAAATTAAGAAGACACTTCGAGCGTCCTTTATTTTACAGCATTATTTATTCTGAAATTCACGGACCTGTTACGTACAAAAATAATTATTACAAATTGCGTGTTTGTCTAACGATGAGAACGTTCTTAGTACTATCAGGGTTTGATAGCCTTCTATTATTCAATTTACCCGTATTTCTTTATTTACAAGATTAAGTAATGAAACAAATTAGGTATATATTTGGAAATAAAATTGAGCACGTGTAGCGATCGGCAATATCGGTTTCTTTGATGTGAATTATTTTTTTTTTGTACCGGTCAGGGTAAAAAATGATAACGTATAGTTTCTAGATGACTATCGAGAGACTCCATTTGTTTCCCTTAAATCATAACTCGGGGTTTGATTGTCGATTTTTTTCTTCGCTTCAGCACGTCTCCGGCGAATTCTGTTCGCAACCGGAGGTGTAAAGAACTCCGGATCCAGTTCCGGGATCGGCTCCTTCGTCCACAGTCGCCACAAATTGCTGACTGCGAGACCAACAATTATAACTATCACGAGACCCATTGGTGCGTACCACATGTACGAAATACGGTAGAGATAGAACGTGCTCGAATCTCCTACGGGCCTGTGTTAACGAGATTACGAAGAAGATGTACACCACCATCATTATTTTCTAACGAGGTAGAAAAAAAAAAAAAATACTCACAATTGTTTAACGTTCGCCAAAGTCGTTAAGGTTGCGTTGCAGCCAGCAGTGGATACTGGCAGTCTAACCGTCTCTGGTCTGGGTTGGCCGAAAGCAGCCCAACAGACAAGAGCGAGACTGGTCAAAGTTCCGATTACGGCACCTTTCTCATCAGCTGACTCGAAGAACATTCCAAGAGTAAATATACCCAGAACGGGTCCACCGACGGCTCCGGTTATGCTGAGTGCCGCTTGAATTAAACTGCCTAAATACTTAGCTAGGTATGCTATCAGGAGACAAATCACTCCAATAACAACCGCTAGGATTTTTCCTACAAGGGCACCATGCTTGTCGGGAAAATCACGACCACACTTTACGTAAGATGGTTTTATGTAGTCCTCGAGAGCTACGGCGGCAAGAGAATTCAACATAGCTGAAACTGTGCTCAAACCAGCACTGAATATAGCCGCAATAAAGAGACCAGCTAATCCTGGTAGGTGACCCATTGTCTCCATCACGAAATAAGGCATCAGCTGGTCACCGGATGCTATTTTACCAGCTGCAATTGGATCGCACTTGCTGTAATAAGCGTATATCGCAAGTCCTGAGAACGAAGTTGAGAGACCCAAGAAGGTAAGAAATGGCCAGTTTCCCCACATAGCCAATTGTGCTTCTCTCAGGGTCCTAAAACGAGAAAAAACAAGAAGAAAGTCTGTCGGATGATCAGCTGTGCTTTCAAAAACTCACCCAACCGTCAGCAGACGTTGGACTTGGACCTGATTGACTCCGTAGAGTGTCAAGAAGGTGCAAAACCCTCCGATCGTCAGACTCCACCAGGAGTGCCGCATGGTCGGGTCGGGAGAAAAGCTGAAATGTTCCAAAGAAATAAAATAAAATTGATTCGTTGGTTCTCATGTTTTGGATTAGGATTATAACTCACTTGTCGAATTCAATGCGATCCCCATCGAGTGCCAGTTGCCAGATACCGGCGAGACCACCCTCCACATTCATAGCTGCGAATATTATTACCACCACTGCTGCTAGCAGCATCAAAACGCCTTGAAATACATCTGTAACTAGGACTGCTTTGATTCCGCCTACTGTTGAGTAAAATGTACAGATCAAACCGATTAACAAAACACTCAAATCGCCCGATAGACCAGTCGTAGCTTCAAGTGCCAAAGCTGGAGCGTAGAGGACCACTCCGGTGTAGATGAGAAGCTGAAGGGAATTCGCTATGCTTGCAGTCAACCTGGCGACCATTCCAAATCTTTTTTCGAGATACTGTTCGAAAGAAGATGTGTGTCATCAGTCCTAATTTCTATTACAAGTTTTTTATCAGAGAGAAATGAATTGATTAATTTCTTGATGACCTACCTCGTAAGCGCTGGTTTTCTGGAGCTTGAAAAATACGGGTAGGTATAGATAGAGAGATACTGGAGTGCCTAATGTGTAACCTAAGTATATAGCTATGAACTGTGTTCCGAAATTATAATTTTCAGCGCTAACTCCCAAGACCGTTACTGCCGACATGAAGGAGACCATTAACGCCAAAGAGAGAGGTGCCACGCTCATTGCTCGATCGGCCGAAAAATATTCCTAATGAGGTAAAAATTGATGAGAAAAATTTCTCATTGAAACAAGAAATATCATTAACTTGATTGTTCCGAGTTCCACGACTGAATCGGATCAAACAAATGTTGAATTTTTTAGTTATTTCGATCAGATAATAGCGAAAAAAAAAATGTACAAAATTCACGTACCTCTGTAGTCTTTTGTTTACCCCCCGTGAATCTGTAGTAAATGCCAATGCTCGCACTGATGGCCAACATAACACCGATTACCACATAATCCGGCCATTTCAGAGTATTAATGATATCGGTATCGGACTGAAAATTAAAAAAATCAAAATCTGGTCCGACGATTGTACAGAAATTATGTGTCAATGAAAAACCGCTTACCATTTTGCTTGATTTAGATTAATCCAGTTTAGAATGAATACAAAATCTGGACACTCCGAAACATCCTGTACCGTTCGACCCGTCTAACCTACTGAACGAATTCTCAGTCAGTTGCACATAAACATGATCGTCTGTTTTATCAGTTCTTAGTAGATCTTTTTATCACTTCAAGGTTTTTTTAGAGAGGGATATAACAATCGCTTCGAAACTGTAACCACTGGTTTCACGCATGCTCCACGTTCGTTTCAATACTCAAACTTGTTTCATTGTAAATAAAAACAAGTGCAGCGTAAAATAGCTGGGGTTATTATAACAGCTGGAGATTCGACGTATCTGTTATGAAACTCCTTGTATCAAAATACTTACTACTCGTACTCGACACGTCTATTACACCTGTTCAGCAACAGCAGCAGCAGCAGCGGTAGTAATAGTAGCCAGCAGTAGCAAGAACGTATATATTTCGAATATCCTCCTTCTCAGTAAGTCCACGCGATATCGACTGCCCGTGAGTTTTTAGAGTATCAGCGATCACCGCGATGTTCTAAACACCCCACCAGTTAAATTTTCTCCATGTAAAAGTTCAGAGTAATATTGTCATAGTATTAGAAACCGCGAAGAACTTGTGTAAACACAAGATTTCGGCACGTATTAATTCAACATATAACATAACCGAAGTCTCACGAATACGTGCGCAAAATTTATTCATGGCAAAATAATAAAAAAATTAGAAACAAAAAAAACGAGACACCATCGAATCGTATTCAAACAGGTATTCCTGAATTGGTGATTATTCAGCGACTGGAACGGCTTACGCACGTGATACAACGGAATTTTAATGCAAATCAATTGTGCTTGCATAACTCTAATTGTAATAATTTTATTGACATTGAGCCGGTCGTTTCGGTCTTTTCTTTTTTTCATTTTGTTGATCATCAACCGAATCGTGACGTAGAATTTCAAGTTCTCAAAGTTTACGGAGATTGAACAGATTTATTTTAATTTTTTTTCTTCTTTTTCTTTTTTTTTTTTACCCCGTACCAGACACAGATTCCTCACCTATTCTTATACAATAACATGGGGTGTTTTAAAAAACGCACGTGTAGGAAATCCGGTGTAAGAAAATGTGTGTAAAAATAAATTTTCAACCCCCATCACCTTTGGGATGTAATAATAATAAACATGTACGAAGAAAAAACGTCGGGGTACTCAGGTGTTACAATATCCGCCTTACAAATGATCCTATTAGATTCTGATCCGAATTTTAATAGGCACCAAAGAATCGGCCAGTTATTTATTTGTTTATTCATATTAATTATTGAAATATTGAAAGACAAACGAATAGGAGAACATTATAAAGTGCCCGATCACTATCCTACACCGATAATGGTTTGACATTGGAATTAAGTGGTTAAGAGAAATACAGCTTACGATTGAATAGTTGTAAAGTAAAACGTGTCGTAATTTTGATAACGTGGTCGTACGTCTCGTGACGCGGGTGTTAGACAGACGGTGGAATTAATTCTAAGCTCGAGACAGGTACAGTTGAGACTTGAAGAAAAAAAAAACAAACAATAAAAATTAAATTAATACATAAAGGAGGTGGAAAAGAAAAGAAAAAAATTGTATATTTTTAGTTCATTATCAACCAACAGACGCGTGCACAATGCCTGATTTTATTCCGGAGCAAAACTGCATCGCTTGTGCGCTAGACTGATGAAATTTCACTTACATTGTTTAAGAAGTTTTATCGCGACACTTAATCATGATCAGACAAAGAAAATCTTCCTTACGGATTTACTGATTACGAGTCTAACGCATGTCGATTACTGCAAACAGATAAGAATATCATAATATCATATCTGGGTTAAAGTTAAATGACTCGTGCGGCAAAGTTTCCGGCTAACCAAATTTTCCAACTTCACGCATTGATTTATAAGTTTGTATAAAAATTTTTCCGATTCAACGTTATATTAATTGATAACTAATAATTTTTTTTTTTTTTTACTCCTTTTATCGAAGATAGCGTACCTGTGTACTCGAGTGTATTTTTCACGATTATTATTATAAAATATATATCGGGATGATGAGAAACGGGATTAGATGATTATGGGGCAGGAAATCAGCCAGGTTAAGTAGCGCTCACTCACCATGGCAAGACGATCATTATGAACGTATTAACGAACTCTGTAGTTAGGTTTATATATGTATAGTAAATATATAGGTATATAGGTATATTATATACCTTCCCTATATACACTATAAGTTCTACATCGCAGTCCGTACAAGGCGGTAACCTGTTTAATATTAATAGATGTTAACGAGTCCCCTATGGATCTGGGGTAGCCATTGTCGATGCATGCAAATTATACTAACAGAGAATTTTACTGCTACGAACAAGACCATAATTCACCATGAAGATACCACCATACGACACAACGACGCACGCATGGCGAAATAATTTATTTGTATTTCTTCTTTTTTTTTTCTTTTTTTTTTTTTTATATATATTTTTTTCTGTTTTTCCATCCCATACATTCTTTCTATTATTATCCCGCATGAAACAATTCCGGCAATTTAGAAAGCGAATAAATTTGCCGTCGATCGAATGATCGTTACGATTCCTTCTTCATTTGCTCTTCTCTTTTTAACTGTAATAACAACAAAAAAATCGTCGGTAGTTTGAAAGAATAGAAAAAGAAAAGATCGTCGTATGAAATGGTCCACTTTTATATCTCATGACAAGACGTAATTCGTATTGAAAATTTTTACTTAACAAGTAATTACGGAATTATGAAATGGGGCTTAATAGTGAATCGGAGCGAAGATGTATACGTTTATTGTCTATATTTTATCTATTACGAATAATCCGTTTATTTTTTGCCCTAAAACTTTCGACGCCGATCGAATAGTAAAAGAAAAAAGGAAAAAAAATATCAAACAACCGGTTCCAACCAATTTCTAGGATTCTTATCCGAATTAAATATCCGATTATCTTTTGCAATCTTTCATATCTCAGATGTTCACGTATATGTCCACTTTAATAAATTTCAATATCAAATTTCACCAATCAAATATTTCACGCTAGTCATACATGTAAATCTGCTCACCCAATTAATTTTTCACGCTGCGAATAATATTCCACACTTTCTTTTTACAATCTCCAATAAAAATCGTTACTACTTTCGTACGATTAAAAAATAATAATCGACTATTCCATATACATAAATTTGTATAATGGCATGAAACAATCAATCTTTATTGAAAAAAAAAAAAAAAAATGAAACAGTACAAAAGATCGGCACCGCATCGATCCACGTATACCTATGTGCAGAGATCGCGGGCAAACGTACAGATAGTGCCTTATACCTGGATATTGTTATACAATTTTTTTTTCTTTTTTTTTGCTTCTCTTCTCTCATTGTACACGACGCGGTTTGTTCTTCTCTTCGCGTATCATACAGTATAATATTGGTTTGTTCAAGTTCCATATCTCATGTATAGTTGTACGTACGTACCTCGAAACCTCGCGGTTCTCCATGTGCAGGGGGAATTTCATGCACAGATTGAAAATCCCGCATATCTCGATCTTCGGTAACAACAAATACAATGATAACAACAAAAAGGAAAACGAAAAAAAAACAAAAAACAACAACAACTTGAAATTGTATACCCAATCGAGTGAGATGGTTGTAGCTGGTATAGGCATATCTATACCTATATTATTAATAAATACCTGTAACAGCAGAACGCCGCGCTCAGTAAACACAGAACAATTCAGTCTGCATTTATACAGCGTAGAGAATCTTAGCCCGGCTCGTATAATAACCTCGCCACGTTTAGATCGGCTTGTACTCTTTGATCCTTTGAGTAAATAAGAGAAATATATATATATACACATCATGTATGTATCGATATGGTTTATATATTATACATGCACGGTAAATATTCTCATTTAATAACATAACCGAATGTAAAACTAAAACTACACGCGTGTGTAATACTTATATAGGACATTCCAGGTCGATAAGCTCACATAATCACTGCTTTCACAATTTGATTGAAACATTTTTCAGCCTCTTTTCAAAAAGAAAGAAAATTATTGCAATTCTTCATATACCTATGCATGCTGACATTCATTTTTTTTTTTCTCTTTTATCTAGTTTAACAGGTATGTAAAGGGTATATACGTACAGTCGATGCTCGTATACCTGTTTACGTACGAAGGAATTTACAATTTTTTGTTTGTTTTTTTTTTATTAATTTTGCTTCATTCAATTCTAGTTTGTTCCATACAATGTTATTCTGTTTTCATCCTCCTGTAATTAGCAGCAGGATTTGTTACGTAATCCGATTCGGAACACGTTTATGCTGCAGCGAAAGATCTTCACGTAAGATTTGAACGGATGACAATTAAATCAAACTGTACGTATATATATATACGTTTATGATAATATGGACAACAATTAATACATCAGTAGACAGGATAATAATCGTCTTCAATCACCGAAGGCTATAGAAAAGAAATGAAAAAGTGAACAAAAATTCGTGACGCTATATGGAGAAAAGTGGTCTGCTCGGTAGATCTCGATGTCAAGATGGCAGCTATATAGCTATATGGGGGTCACGTGATACGGCGTAGGTGAGAACACGCATTATCGTCGATAAGCCAATGAGATAGGACTATGAATAATGTACAGATCTTATCGATATACATATACCCTGCATACGGACCGAAGCTACAGTCCTACCTATGTGGCGTACCCGCACTACGGCGATGTCCATTTTTTTCGTTTCTTTTTTTTTTTTAATTTAGTGTTCATTTTCAACTTCATTTATACTTATTCCTTTTTCTTTACTTCGTAAAAGGGCTCATTTACCGCTGTTTAATGACGTGCAACATGTTCTATTCATATAAGAATACATAGTAACAAATTTTTTCATGAATCCATTTTCAAATTACTTATCGCTTTACACATTGATATACACGAAATTACACGGTCATTTTATTTCTATATTTTTTACCTTCATTTCGTGTATCTTTCTTTTTTTTGTTTCTTTTATTCTCAATCAATTCTCACTAATAAGGTGCACACGTTTTCGATGCATGGAGTTCGTGTAGATTTTTATTCTCCGTCGTCGTCGTCGTCGTCGTTTTTTTTTTTTTTTCATTTTTTTTTTATGGATGTTACGAGACGATTAGATCGTGACGTTTGTATAATAGTTTTTAGAGGTGTTTGAATAGTGAGAAAATAACGTGAAAAAAATATTAAGAGATGAAAAAAAAAAGAAAAAATTAAGTGATTCATTAATATTCCAATTATACCTACTCACTTATAACAAACGTGTTTTCACGTAAGTTTCATTTGGGGGAAAAAAAAAGAAAAGAAGAAATACAACACAGAAATCATAACGATCGGGATTGTATATATGTAGAATAATTTTGTGCGAAAAGGAATAAATTAAATTGAAAGAAAGAAAAAAAAAGAAAAAAGTTAACTGTAAAGATAGGTCAACTATTTGACCTATTACGAATATTATTATTCTGCACGCAGCTGTTGGAGCGAAAGGTTTATATGCATATGCAGACTATATGGATACGTCGAGACGTCTCCCGACGCCCTCGCAAAGCGTCGCGACGTCGCCCGTTGTTTCTGCCCCCCATTGTGTTCCGATACCGCGAGGATGTAGGTATGTATAAAGACTCGCTGTGGGGTAACCATACCATGGAGAAAATGGAAGAAAGAGAAAATGAAAATGAAATAAAAAAGAAACAGAAGAACATATTTGAGATTTATATACTGCACCGTTCGTGAAACGTGTTAAAATGAGGATGAAGGAGTGAAGGGAAGGAGTGAAAAAATGGGGGGAAAAAGGATGAGGAGGTTGAACCTCGGAAATTATGACGTTTCTTGGTAAGCTGAAAATTCATCGCGTCCTCCACACTCGTCCACCGCGTCATATAATTATAATGTGTCTATGTATGTTGGAAGAATTCATGTGAATGTTCACGTGTTTGTAATATTATATGTTCACATATGTTGTATTCATACGTGAAACCAGCGTCGTGTTGTCGATGTCATGAAAGTTTTATGACATTTCGTGGCATCGTCGTCATCGTAATATGTACACATACCTTAATCATAACTGACATAGTTAGACACTACGCGACGAGCTGTAGGTTGGCGTAAAATATCCCTAGTTTAGGCAGCAAACGGGGGCTTGATTTTTCGCAAATATCTCGAGAACTGATTGAGATTTTCGAAATTTTAAAAAAGATTCGAAAAGAGGAGGAAATGTCCTCAAAAAAGTCTCGACTCCCGGAACTAGAGGACCATTATTTATAATCTTTCTAGAAGCGTGAAAATACGGCCGAAAACAGCTAGTCTGACACGTGGGCCGTTTCATTGCATGACGCGCGCAAGCCAGACTAGCTGTTTTCGGCCGTATTTCACGCTTCTAGAAAGATTATAAATAATGGTCCTCTAGTTCCGGGAGTCGAGACTTTTTTGAGGACATTTCCTCCTCTTTTCGAATCTTTTTTAAAATTTCGAAAATCTCAATCAGTTCTCGAGATATTTGCGAAAACTCAAGCCCCCGTTTGCTGCCTAAACTAGGGATATTTTACGCCAACCTACAGCTCGTCGCGTAGTGTCTAACTATGTCAGTTATGATCTCGCCAAGTGTACATATGTGAAAAATTCTATCTTCTGTATGTTATACCCCGTTCACCACATACATGACCTGAACATGTGACTTTCTCATACCTTATTATGTGCAGGCGGCACTCTTCTTTATGCCGATATAACTTTATGTGGCTTCTAAAATTATGCCAGCTGTTGTCTTACAATTGTTAGAATGAAACTGAAAGAACTTTAAAACTTTAAGGGTTTCGAAGGACAGATCTGCGGGTCAACCGTGAGATCAGAATTGACTGGCCCTCAAATCACAGAATATATAATGTATATGGTAATCGAGTGTTCGCAGGAAGGGTTAAAGAACGTAGAAGGAAAAATAAATACTGCAGCGTTCGACGATATGGTTTTTGGATTTTAGCGCCAACCGAACTGCGCTTCGAGTGTTTGATTTAAGAATCACTTGAGAAAGTCTCAATGGGGTGAAGTGTGCATACAAATTATAAAACATATAAAGTGGCAGAATATTCGACTCAAGCACTTTTTTCATATTTGTTCGAATCTTATTAAACCTCGAAGAAATTTTCTGTAGCATAAAAAGAAAAGAAGAAAATGTTTGAGAGTTCATATCTCACCAACGACTAAAGCCAACATTCTCCGAAACTAATGACTTCGAGATTTTATTTGTAATTTTATCATCAACAAATCATTTTTATTAGATTTTTATTTGTTTTATTTTTCTTCTCTTAAAATATTGAATAATTATATTATCATCGGCTAAACATACTCTGAGCAACCGTGATAGTAAGCTACGATGAAAATCTGGAAACGATTTCATTCATCCCTTAAAATTGTAATCGGATTTATTATATCATGTGATATGGTGTGAAATACATGCACATATATATGCATGTGAAGAAAAGAGAAAGGATGATAAAAGGAAAAAAAGGATGTGATATTTTACCGCCATATGAGTGCGTGACAAATGACCATGAGACCATAGAGAGCTCAGCAAACGTTCAGCTGTCTTCTGGGTCTTCTCATTCTCTTTTTTCTTATCCTTTTTATTCCCTTTTTTTTACTTGTTACTTTTACCATACTACTCGGTTCTTTTATAGGAAAAGAATAAAGAGGGGAAAAAATCGAGAAGACAGAAGAACAAAAAACGAAAGAGAGAAAGAAAGAGAAAAAAAACGAAAGAAAATGAAACAACCACGACTTCGCTTATCTCGAAATGCACGTCGCCCCGTAGACGCGTTTCAAGTGACTTTGAATGATCGCCAGGAGGTTCTAAATGCAACTGTGTTTCACACGTGAGTCACGCCGATCGAACTACTTACTGGGTTCCTATATATATTCGAACTGTCTCAATTATAAACTCGACGGAACGTTGACTGAAAATCAATTATGGCGCGAACATCGATTCGAAATTTCATTTCTAAGCTGCAAGGCCATTATAAGGTGATCGCAGCACGTATCGTTCAATTTACCATATCTTAGGTACAGAGATTTTTAGATTTTCTCATTTTAAAATCCAGAAGGTGTTTTCTAGTAGGTTGAAAGAAAAAATTCACAATGTAATATAATACAATAATTTAATACTATACATCAATTTTGTGATCATGCAGTGCTGCATGATCGATGAAAGAATGGAGATCTGTTATACCCACAAATATATTCTACGGATCGTGATCCTCGCAATCAGGGTCTTCTTTATATCCGCGCGTACGGTCCAAAAAATTTATAACCAACATAAGTTTCGAGCTTATAAATAATTTAGGGTACCATAACGAGAGGATGAAAAAGTATTTCGATATACAATCCTCTGCGAGCTACTGTAGATTCGATAAACCGTCACAACGATCACGCCGTTATACTGATTGGTAATCTCTTTGTAAATCCTCACAACAAAAACTATATGCAAAGAAAATTTGATTTCGATCCTGCACGAGTACGTACGTTCAGTATGAAAAATTAAGCTGGATCATGTATTTCGATCTCGAATATAATTTATTCGAAGAAAAAAATCAAATTTAGAATCCTTGTCCAAACAGCGAATATTATTCGAATCGAATTTTGTTTTATTTTACAATCGTTCATTTTTTTTTTCTTTTTATTTGTATTTGACGCTGTACATATATGTATAATCCATATGGTAGGTGCTTACGAAATAAATCGTCTCAACGATGCGAGTTCTTATGTAAATACATATAATGCTTTTTGCGCAGGAATAAAAAAAAGTCTCGACGATTTTCTATTTCATTTTCATTTTTTTTTCAATTTTGTTTTCACCTATGACGAAAGAGCGTTTTTATACACGCTTGGAGTTTTCGTGTAACGTGAGGTGTAAAATACATTATATGTATAGGTATGCGTCTGTGCATCTCGTCAACTCTTTGCGAGCGCATCGTTCCAAAGAGGATCTTTTCTATATCACTTTTGCGAATCGTGCAGCATGAGTTGCAGGAGTACAGAGCACTGCAACAGCACAGTTTTATGCTAAACGAATATACAGGATTTCCTTTTATCTGTTTGTACGCTTTACCCGTTACATGAGTGCATTTTGTAGCAGTGCAGAAACAGCAGCAGCAGCTGTATCTGCAGCATTTGTAATATCTGCATCTATAATAGCTGTGTGCATTGCATCGCAGTATCAAAAGTGCATACTATATTTCCATACGTTATAAAAATAGTAAGAGGTGCCTGTGAGATACTCAAACCTCTCAACTTATAATGCCCTGGATATTGCAGACGTAACTTCTCTTTACGCGCATAAAGGGTACCTCTGTCTGTTACCAAGAATTTTTGCATCAACGATACTGCGAAATGAGAAAAAAAAACGACACCAAAAAAGAATGATAATAGTTTTGCACTGCAGTTATCTTCATGGCCGCGAATGCGCCCTTATAAGACTTATGATGTAGAATATCTATATTCTATAAATGATCATTTTTTTCATTTTTTTTTTCAATCTCATTCTATGCACTTGAAATTTTTTTTCCTGACTGCTCTTGAGCATGTAAAATCCTTTTGAACCGCAGCTATAAACGATCTCAAGTATCCAAAAGAATTAAGAGTTCGATCACCCGGCCATACTTTGATTCTATTTTTAAATACACCGATGAAAGATAAAGAGAAAAAAATCATGAATAAAATCATGTATTAATTCGTAATTAATTACATAATTATTGAATAACGCGAAAGAGTTAGAAACCCCAACCTAACGTATCACGTTTTTTTTATATTGTTATTAACTCGATCAATTTTATGGATAGATCAATTTAGCTTGCAGATTCGGATTCCTGGGCTCAAAACACAAAAGAATACCTGATAAACCCCCGTAAAAAAAATGTCGATTTTTGACCCCAAATCGCAATAATTCCAAGTCGATTATACTGTCTTTAGATTTCAAATTTCTCTATGGTTTATGACAGTAGAAACCGAAAACATTTTTATAAGATTCGTCACCGCAATCATCTTATTACATTCGTGTTTTGGAATCGAGGATTTTCTTATTTGTTTTTGTTTTTTTCATTCTTCGTGCCACTTGCAACGTTTGCCCTGTGTGCAACGTACATATATGCAGGCTGACGTGACTCTGAATTGGTGTAACAGCATGCCATCTACGTCTTTTTCTCCTATAATTTTTTTTCTCTCCAATTTTTTTTTTTATTTAATATTTCCACACCATGATGCGCCATACCGTGAAAGAAGAAATTGGGTTAATTATACCAGCTTCCAAGATAACCCATTGAACAACTGCATAATTGTGTGTATAGCAGAGTGCAGCTTAATAATCCGGTACCAGCTACTACGTCCTATACATATACGTACATATATGTATATTATAATTATACATATAAAACAGGCACGAGACATGCGGACGTATTTTTTAACCTGAGTGTTAAATATCTCCGACCACGCAGCACGCGCCCTTTTCTTATATTTTTTTATTTTTTATTTTTTTATCTATTTTGTCTCAATTCATTCTTTATTAGTTTTAAAATGCTCACGTATTTACGAAGGACTAGCGCATCGCGCACGTGTCCAGATATTTTTTTTCCACCGAAGAGGAGAATTTTTCCGTCGACGAATCGTCATACACGAATTGGTAGGAATAATTGATCGGTTTTTATTATTTGTGGGAATTAGAGTCGGCGGCACATATTATGTGGCTTTAGACTCATGGTGGTATCGAGTTTTATGAATGCTTTAATTCATCTATAGGGTCAGAACAAATAGTTGAGAGTAGACCGTCCTCCCTTTCATAGTATATAGGTACACATGTATGTACTTGTTACTGCGCCGCTAAGCTATTAATAAAATACAATCTCTGCTCTTCAAAACTACTACGACTATGAATTTGTACACGAGATAATGTACTCTGTCTTACACATGTATACGATATGGAGAACTGGACCACCCTTTAAAAAATTTACAAGCTCGGTACTCGCGGGGTGTAGAACGGATTAATTTGTTTGATAAATAAAACGAGGCGCAGTCAGTCGTCTCGTATTATAGATATAAATATTATACGTGGGAGAATTAATTCTTTAACCACTTTTATTACCGTGATATACTGCAGTACATTAAGTGCGTGAGATTCAATTGAAATGAGTCACGAATTTTATATATGGTGTTTATTTGTTATGGAGGAATGTGACGGCGATGTGTCTTATAAATTTAATCGTAATATATAATGTGGCAATTGTGTTAACAATTGTTGAAGATAACCATAAATTTATTTACGTGATTATAACGGAGTTAAGAATCTTAATCGATCAACTACCCAACTGATCACGATGGTGGTGGTTGTACGGTGTTGAAATGTGAACTATATGCCGATCTTGATGAGCCTTGAAAGTTTGAAAAATAAAAAAACGAGTCAAGGGTTCCGATGAAAACTAAGATCAATTATCTGATCACTGATCTTACTTATGATCCACCATCGACCTTTCATTCTTCTTCTTCTTCTTCTTCTTCTTCTTCGTCAAGATTTCATTTGTATTCATTACCGCGATGGGATGCGATTGGATAGGATAGGATAGGATATGTGATGTGATGTGATGTGATGTGATGTGATGTGATGTGTGAAGGACTAGGGTTTATTGTAAATAGTAGCCATAGGAGTTCGTCGACCCTTCTCATCCTCGACACACCATAACGTACCATACTAACGTTGGTTGTAACAGCTTCTACATATATACCTTCCTATCTTTACCTTCACCGTTTCGTCGTCCAATATCTTTACCTGGTCAAGGAAGATCACCGCAACTTCCTGCTGGACTTAAACCTCTTCCTCATACTCTGCAGTAGAAACTTCATCTCATGTACTCGTCATAGGTCACACGAGTTCACTTACAACGATTTCGTTTCTCTTTACAATTAGATTCATTCATTTGCCGTCGTAAAAAACATTTCTTCATGTATACTATATGACCAGACCAAACCCATGACGAAGTTCATCCTGAAGGTTGTAGACGAGCCCGTTTCGATAATTTGTACGAAAAATTTTTGGACAGTAAGAAGAAAACTAGCGGAGACAGTCGATGTCTGTGAACAGTAGCGAACATTTCATTGGAATAATGACATGGTTTAGTGAATTTCGGATGAAAAGAAAAAGAATCCGAATTGAGGAAGATGGAACCGGAAGCAGTGGAAAAAAGAGAAGAGATAAAAACTCAAATTATATATTGCACCGTTTCACTCCTCGTTAATATTCCCTCCCACTGCGCGTGTTAAAAGTTATTAAATTTAATATATTATAAATTTGATACGTTAATTAAAAAGAAATTGTTTTTCTTTTTTGTAAGTCAACGAGAAGATCTTTCGATGATGATCTTTTCCACCGCCTCTGCACTGCAGTCGCGGTGAGTTGATGTTTTATATTACTGTTGCTTTTATACTGCAGTCATGGGGACTATCATAGTTTGCGGTAAAATATTATTTCCTCATTCCAAAGAATCCCGTAAAATTATCTTGTATAGTTGCGTAATTCTGTATATAACGTTACAAACGCATATATACATCTATATAGTATTTATAATGTGTACATGTATAAAAAAAAACATATTATACATTGCAGTCTACATTATATTTATGTACATAACTTAATTCAAACAGCATAACTATAACATTTCCCGCGCACACGCGAGCGGCGCGGGTTTCAATTTTCGAAAGAACAAGACGCAATGATAAAAAAAAATGTACACGCATATATGCATGAAATATCATACAAATAGCATTTTTTAATCGTGCGAAACATTTCTCATTATATTTATTTGTTAGCTCTCGCTTATAAAGTTGGGTTTCTCAACGTCCCCATACAGGCATGAGAATATGATCTATAATGACATTCACTCCCTCATCTGCATCCATACGTCTCCCAGCATGCGTGTCAGATAAATTGCCACGTTATGGCGTATGGAATTATATTATTCCTTATACTCGGCGCTTCATAACCGCGACGGGTTGGTTCGCCAGTTTGATTTACGTTCGCCATCACGAAACTCCAACTAGTGTAGCTCCGTCTCATTTCCCAGCATTAAAAATTCTACATCGCACTGTTAGAATTGCTAGGTAGGAATGTGTTCAATTGTTGTTTTTTTTTTGTTTCATTTTTTTTTTACCACTTAAAGAGAACTGCATAGTCGTTAAAGAAGGTATCTTCTTGTACCACTTGAACGACGGTAAAGCAAACGTTTGCTTTAGTCGCTGTCAGTAACCGTTTAGCGACAGTTTTTAAATCTCAGGTTTTATCGAACAAAAAGCAGAATAATATTTATCAAGTAAACCAAAAAGTAATCGATATTGAATTTTTATTGTTGCAGAGTGAGTTTGAGCCGCAATGTCACATTTTTCGGACAAAACAACTGAGAAAATCGAGACCATGCCATCTTTGCCATCAGCCGATCATAAAACAGGCTTCGTGCTGCAGAGGTGAGTCTGAGAAACTTCAAACTTCATTTCAACGACCCGTAAAAAAGTTTCATCTCGTTCCACAGATCTGCAATTGTATTCTGATTGTTTCACCCGCGGAATTCAATTTCCTAACGGTGCAACCTAAAATATTAGTTTCTTTATCGAGAATTTTGATTTTTTTTATTTCCTTATCTTGTTTTTGCTTGTAAGACACGTGTGGAACGTGATTCATTTTTATTTTTTTTTCAAATACGTAAGGCGCCCTAGCGAATAACTTAAAAACCTCACTTCTCTTATTATCATTGTTTTATTCTTTTATCTCTTTGTTTCAGTATGCAAATACATCTGTCACAAGGCCTGCGAAGACAAGGTAAGAATGATCATTTGAACACGCGTCTTTACCATTGTAATTTCTATTGTCAAACAATGCACGCGGGGTATATATATACATATATATTTGTGTGTACCTATATACAAGTATAAATAATATCACATACACGTAGGTATGTAACATCATCGAGCTACCGTGTCAAATCAACTCATTGTCAGTCAAACATACCAATATAAATATGGCGTATGTAAAACATCATGTAATCCTCGATCTGTGTACATCCTATGTATGCACATATATGTATGTATTTATACATTTATATACGTCCGTTATGTGCCGCTATTTATTACATTATATGCCTGTAGTCGATCTATTAAGAGCCGACTCTGTCGCTATTATTTCGTCTATACCAAATTAGGCGAAGGTTGATATATACGATTGGGAAAGGAAATAGTAGGAGAAGGGTAAAAAAATAAGAGAAGATATATTGTAGATGTGTGTGTATATGTACATATATATCTTGTACCAAATTTTATTGCGTCATATACCTATAGCAATATACATAAACCGTATGTAGTACATAAACGAGCGCGGTATCGACGCGTGCAGCAGCTACCAGATTAAGCCACACCTTTATTTGAATTCCGATGATTTCTTTTCTTGTTTTTTTTTTTTATCTTTCACTCAATCTTAATATACATCCTGTTATATTACCACCCACCCTCTGGCCGCACTTGTTACCCTCTAATGGTTTTTACGCCGTCCGAATGTTTTATTCAAATTCGCGTTATTACGATTATCACAAAAAATCAGCGCGATAATGCGGGCCAAAGGGTAGCTAAACATAGTGTCAATCAAAACATATTTTTTACGCACTTTGGAATTTTTTTTTTTTTTTAGTAAAAATTACTCCTCAGTTTGAAGTAGAGCAGTTTTTTATATCGACAAAAGTTCGCCTTACTGTACATGGAAGTTTAGGAACTACAAATACATAACTTACAAAAGTGAAATTTTTGCTCTCGAAAATTTCGAAAGCGATGAAAAATTGAAAAAAAAATTCTATCCTCGAAATTTATCGATAATTCAATAAACGTTTTTTGCTGTATATCTTGAGTATGGAATTTCGGATTTGTTGAATTATGCATACACTAGAAGAGAGAGAGAGAGAATAAGGTGGGATCCCGAAGATCTCTTTGGCATTTATGCGAGTGGCGCCGAGGGCCCCGAAGCTATTCGTTTGGAATAATATACAAAACAGGTACTAAAGAACCCGTGGACAGATGATGTCACGGGTTCAAGGCGACATCGACTCGTCCGACGATTTGAGCCCGGCTTATTACATCAGCAACTATATCGCCAGTTGTCGCGCAAGTTATACCTTAATAGATACTCGACGATTTTATGCACCATCTCCAGACTTGTAAAATAACTAACGCTGATCTTCACCTTCACTTTATAATATTATACCGCTCCGATCCCGCATCTGATCATTGTGTGCCCGTATATAACAGCTATTCACATGAATGGAATTATCTTCTTATCAAACGAACGGATGATTTTTTTATTTTCAATTTTTAATTGTACATCCGTTGTGATATATTATGCAATGAAGTGTATTCGGCTTTTTCTTTCTCTCATTGTTCCGATGCATCGAATATTCGCCGACTGCAGAAATACGATGGAGAGATAGTACTGAGCATGCGGTATAGAAGGATCAGTGTATAAAGAGTCGATTGTCGCACGTCGCTCCCCTTCGTTTGGTTCCAAGCTAACTGGGTCGAAAGTTCGAAGATCAATTTATACAGTGACGTATTGGAGGGATTCAAATTCATGCAAAATGTAGGCTAACCGCGTTCGAATTAATTCACCAATCTAAATTCACGTCATGTATTCTCTACAAAAACTTCTAAAATCCGGATTATCTATTATTAGGATATCAAGCTTCGTGGCAAATTTCGATTACCACAATATTGGAAAAATAGTTATAAGAATGTTTATTGAAATGTGATTTTTTCATAAATCCTAGACTTCGGCTAGTTAAATAAACGATAATCAACTTTTATAAAACAAGTAGTCCACAGGTGCTCACGGTCATTGAGAATGCGTGAAGAAATGTCACTTTAGTCTTGATACTGTCTTCCATAATGCGCGGAACGATCGCCTGAAGAAGATCTGTCTGCAGTGAATACCAATCCAACGGTTCGAAAAGTCTGAAAAAAAGATAATCCATAAACTAGGATTTAGAAAATCCATAAACCAAAAACAGAAAACGAATTCCGACGGAAACGACCTTAAAAAGCTCGGATGAACTAAATTTTTCTGTCAAATTTATACGAATTATGTACGGAAGAATGAGATGATGTTCGACAAATTTTTTTTACAGATTTTATTTCCTGTTCCCGTGGCTTATGTGTGCAAAGTTTGCAGAAGTGCAGGTATATGGAAGTGAGATGAGAGTAACGAGTTTAATTACGCGAACGCGGATCGCGTAGTTTGGTGACTTCAGAAGTTGGGAGTTTGCGGAGTAAAACCGCTGCAGAGTTCAGAGTATTATAGAGTAGTGTGCAGTAAAACTGAGCGAGTTGCTGTTGCAGCAACTCGAAGGTAGTAGGTAGTTGAAAACTCGCTCGCCAACCTCCTCCTCGACGGCCTTCTCGTCATCCTCGCAAACCAAGGACACAAGATTCTCTCCCCCGTCCCTCAGTGTACACAGTGTACACAGTCCAGTGTCTCGACCGGTGAGTGAACCCACGCCGTATTTATCCCTAAGGAACGTCGTGGACCCCGTTTTCCTCCGATCAGTCAAGTCAAGATCACGATGTACACTCCTAGCCACCGTTCGTATATCAAAAACGTCAAATTTATACTTCTAACAAAATCGGTTAAACCGGAACTTCCTCACGAATGATCTTCATTTTTCATCCTCAATGAATTTTTTTTTTTCTTTTTCCCTACTCCCTTTCTTCACTAAATTAATCCCCATTGTCTTGTTTCCGACACACCGCTGACCACTGCCAACTCATAGATCAATGTGCGGCCCTGAGAACGACAAGACAACGCGGAAGAGCTTCGTCTATTCCTTCGTTTCTCTGTGTACGGCTTGCTCGGTTCTTCCTATACGTATACGAAGAATGGTTAGTTCATTGATCACCCTTGCCAAGGTGTTACTCAAGTACAAAACTGTCCCAGTCTCGATTGATCGATTTATTTTTGGTTCAACCGACTAATCAGCCCATCTATCGAAGCTGATGAACTCACAAAACGTTTCTTCGAATGTGTTCCAAATTTTACTGATCAGGATGTTGAACAAACGACGACTGAAACTGTCTTTGACTATGAATTCTGGAAACCATTCTACTTATGAAACACTGATCGCTTCTGAATACGGTACGATATTTACTCCAAACTAAATCCTGATAGATCTTCATCCAAAGATCCCGTTGAATCGCTTCGCGGTTTAAGTCCAATGTCAGTAATGTCTGTACTCAACAGTGTACGGGGTATGTTGAGTATAAAAGGTGTATATATGGTGTTACCATATCAAGAACTTGAACCGGCAACACCATGAACAGCAGCGAGCAACTTCCAACTTGTGACTCGTCTCATGTATCCAGCTTTTCCAGGATAGTAAACATCCAACAAGAACCGGAACGACCTCTTTCACGTAACCAGGTGTGCACTGCTCCGCGTCCTCGACTTTATTACACTGTATATTATATCCTGAAATTAATCAATCCACAACTCTCTGGATGTCATTACAGAAATTAATCAGCGGTACTCTACCAATGGACACTTGACATTACTAAACCATCCATAGTAACTCAAAAATTCAAAATTTATGAATGTACTGCAACCGAATTTCCTTCATCTTCTTCTTCTTATTCTTCATCCTACCACTTCGTGATAAGATCGATTTGAACATATTTTTGATTCATCTCTTGCTGTTTTTACTTTTTTATTCTGCTTTTTCCTTTGGTCTTTCTCCCAGTCCTTCAGCAAAGGTCATTCTGTTGTCGAGGATATTCAAGAAGAAGAAGAAGAGGAGGAAGAAGGAGTAGAAGAAGAAGAAGAAGAGTTGTTGGGTGGTTTGTTGGTTGGCATACCTTATACCTAGGGGTCTAGACTAGCTGTTCGTTGAGAAGTCCGTGTGTGCTGACAAAGCGGCTGTTCGGTGTTCACTGTTCAGTCCGTGTCGCGCGTTCAAACGCGAAGCACGTCTTCTTCATCGGTGATCGTAGTGGTTGTCGAATTGTTTGCAGTTTCAAGTTCTCTTTGATAGTAACTAATACCAATTCAAAGTTATCGCTTGAAAATCTTTGCTTTTATTTTACCTTCAAACGTCAAACGCCGATACGCGAATAAATCGAATGCCTGCAGTCGTTCGTACGATCAATGCGCGTTTACCGGCGTTCCTACTGCGTTTATACTGTATACATAACACTACTCGATAATTTTATTTTCAATGTTATAAACTCAACAGGTGCGCACTAACTTATATTAACTGTATCAAATTAGATATTGCTTATTTTGTTTATTTTATAATTTTTTTTCTTCTTTTTTTTCCCCCCTGCGTCTTTATCACGTTACGCTCGATCAGCGCACAGTGTGCTTCGCTTGTTAGTATATAGAAAATTATATCACTTATTTTTCGTTTTCTTTTTCCATATTTGGTTTAATATCAGTGCGCGAATTCCTATCAGTTTTGTTTCAACCTTACGTACATTAAACGTGAATGATGTGAATGTTTAAGAAAAAGAAAGAAATAACATCCTACAGTGTGGAACGTACTAATAAATTAGGAGTGTGGTTGTTACATAAAAAGTAATGGAATATCGCAGCTGATCGAAGCTGGTCACTCGAAGATATGAATGTCTACAACGGCATCGCTTCGGAGCTGGTAAATAAATTTTCAAAATTTATAATTATCAATGAATTGTCGAAAACGATCAATATGCAGTTTGGATTAAAATTAATTTCGCGAAAATAAAATGCATAGATTACAGCTTTTCCTGTTTTGTTGTTTAAATTTTTTTTCTGTTATGCCAAGTTTCTTATTTTTATGTTATTTTTTTTTTTTTGTACCTATATGTACTGGGGGTTCAGCTGATAAGGAACCTTCACCTGATTAGATAACATTCGTACGGTTAAGCGGTAACAGGTGTGCGTTTTATTATGTATATTACTATATATATGCGTGTAAAAAGAATTCTTGCGTACAAAAAGCAAAAAAATAATGTCCCTCAAAAAGCGTACGCACGAAAAATTGCGAGTATTCTGAATTCAATACGATGAATAATTTCAACGCGAATCGTAGGACAAACTCAAATTTGACATTTCGAGAAAATTATAAATTCCATTCAAGCAATTAGGTAGATAATTTTAGTGTTCAAAATTTTGCGATACATATTTTCTTTCACTGCAGAAATAAAGCAATAGATTTGACAGTAAAAATTGTTGGTTGATTTTGTTTTATTGTTTTTTTACGTTGATTACAAAAGTCGGAGAGAACTGACTCTTCATGTATATCTATATGGTATACGTCGTAGTTTATCGCTTTACTAGACGTAATCTAAAATTCGCAACGACAGCAGCGAGAGTTCTAGAAAGCCGTCTCAAATAACGATTCACTCTTAATAAATTTAACCGGATTATGATATCCCGGGAATAAAAATTCTCCTCTACAGATGATAGTAGCGTGTTTTTTATCTTACTGCTCGGCAGTCGAAAAGCGAGAGTTTTTTAATTCGCTGATTTTATGCGAATTTTATTCATTTTATCAAAGCAAATATTTCATCGATGATAATTTCAAGTGAACCAAACCCATTCGTTTATCAATCATTTATTTATCTATTTGTATGTATAATAAATTCCTATACCGGTCGACGTCCTTCGCGTTAATATTTTTTGATGCAAATTAGGCGAAAATATGAAATTCTGGTTCGCCAATGTATAAAAGATATGCATCGCGAGAGATAACGAGAGAAGACGAAGATTCTGTGCACATATACATAATGTACATTCGTACACCTATAGATTATGGTATACAGATTCTTGTTCGCGGAAGATCCGCGTGCGCGAGATCGGAGAATGAGAGGGGAAATATATTTGAAAGAGAAAAAAAACTTGGACAGGTTTTGGCGCTCTTAAAGATGAATTAAAAAGTCGTCAAGGTAAAGAGCTGGCTCTCGTGTTTTCGCCTCCAAAATAATATAATCCTGCAACAAAACTATACGTAATATACACAGTGAAGGAATTTATTATTTATATGGGTAGATCTATACCCATCTGTATACTATATCATTTAGTAAAACGCGTGCTGACCGACGGCAAAAAATCACCCGAGGCAGTAACCTAGAAAATAAAATATCCAAAATTATATTCATCCCGGTTTCTGGGAACCGACCAGACACGGATTCGAACCCAAAAATTCTGTTTTTTTAAACGATGCTAAAAAAAAAAGAAAAAAGATCCACGATCATTCGCCGCGGACTCGCGCGATGCGCCGAATAGTTTTTTCAAGTTCATCGCGTTCAACGTTCAAAATTCTTGTAGAATCCGCTATCCTCGCTGCATAGATCTTCGTTAATCTATACATATATATGTATATATTTATTGTACGTATTACATACGTTTAGGAATGACGTAATCACGTTAACCGAGGAGTCTGACTTTCAAAGTATGCAAACTAACGAAGAAACTCGAATGAATTTGCGTCGATATATATGTACATATACCTATATAACCGCCAATAAGGACGCAAACTGAATGCTAATCTAGTTATATAACAAAACCTAACAGCAAATGCTGCATACATCACTCGCGTCGCATTGCAATAATAGAATATAATTCTTGATCCCTCATGTTTTAGCGTTACTTTTCTCTACTCTACTAAGACTTCGCCAATGATCTATTTAGAATTCTAGAACCCGAGTCGCGCGGTGCTGATAGGAAAAAGAAAAAGAAAAAACCAACAAATATACATACAATATAGTATTATCAAGCGAGCTGATTTTAAACCGAACTTATATATCCAATAAATTATCATATGTAATGACCATATATATCTTAGATCGTACAACATTACGAATTATATACAATACCAAACTATAATGAAAATGAGGCGTGGTTATTTCATAGTTTATTTAACGCGTGAAACTACATTTGACACGCAAAGAATAATATTTAATCACATCACGCGCTCTACTGATTAAGATGGACATGAATTTTTATGTTCCGAAGAATATATTGCTCATTTTCTTGCAAATTTTTTCTAGTGTGGTTTATTTATTTATTTGTCAATTTGATTTTTTTTTGTTTCACGTCTCTCACGGGCTATGATAGTTGGAAAGGGCGGGTTTATATGTGTATACCCATGCGTACCTGTACAGGTATTTGTCATTTATTTGAGGAAAAAGAAGAACGGCGAGTTTGCCACGGATAAATAAAGGTGCGACCACGACCGCATGTACGTTAATATAATATACAGCGTGTGAACTTAGCTTAAGAATAAACAAACGAAAGAGATGGTTATGTATATTAGTTTATAGTATGTCCATGTGTATATGAGATGCGCATATATGTTTATCTCCCTCGTATTAGTCCATGTCTAAGTATATGTATTAGGGAGGACCAAAGTTAATTGCGACTTCAATTCTATAGATCTCGCTCATCTTCGTCGCCCTTTTAATTTTAATCTCAATATAAAATATATGTATGCGTATGTATGTATGTACAGTTGACGATATATATGGACCGTCAAAATAAACGCCGGAGACTAACAATTATTGTTTTGTATAACCATACGCAGTATTTTAATAAACGCGTATGTATATACTATATACAATTACTGTGCATATACGCACTCGTATGTAATTTTTATATTAATACATATAGACGTATATAGATAAATATATCACGTTAAATCAACGTCCCGGTGATTTATAATGTACATATAATCAACTAAATTGATTGTTTTGTTGATTATGTAGTTCTGAGTTGATGATTCGTACGTCACGTACATACTTTTGTATAACCTATGTACACATAAGTACATACCGCGAGTGTATAATATCTTTCGTCGAACTAATTAAATTCTAAATCATAATAATTATCGTTAATTGAGTTTGAATATTAGTTTGAATTTATGTGGGTGAAAGTATTTTAAATGAGCCGAAATCAGGACGTATATTCATTGATTGCGTATTTTTTCGCGTAGCCAATAATCGTATTTGTGGGATGATTTTTAATCGACTGATGAAAATTTGCGATATATTATTGTTGTTTTCTACGAGCGAGATTGACCGCGGGTTAACCCATAGATCGTATAACTGCGCGCGCGACTCCGGCGGCGGTCGTCATCTCCAGAGATCGTGGGCGTTGCGGCGAGCAAAATTCCTCCTGGACTCTCTAGCGCGCTGTTCTCTTCCACAGCAGTGACTCATGAACCAGACCTCTGCGACCCCTGCTGCAGAAATGCGCTTTACCCCTCTTCTGATCAGAGACTCGCGGAAATTATTATACTTCAGAAACCAATCCCGCCGCCCTGCAGGACCACATTATTATGTACCTTATTATATTAGGTATATTCTTCCGCATTCAATAACCATTAGAAATTCATTTCAATTTGTCTTTTCAATTTTTAGCTGATTTTTTTTTTTTTCTTTACAAAATAAACGTGTCAATGCATAAAACAAGAACTACCTTTTTGAAGGATTGAATTTTTTTCTTCTTCTTTCTTCCCTCCGTGGATTTTGATATGTAATTATATAAATTTTTTCGAAATCGATCTTTTTTTTTCCTTTCTGTCTCCTATATGTATATCAATTGGGAGAAACCACGAATATAAAACAAAAAGAAAGAAAAAAATGAAATCGTTAATCGTCTACACCGTTACTCGATATACATATAATATACTTTGTGCTTTATAGCCCTTTATTTCGATAAACAATTGCAGGCTGGCAATACACCTCCATTTAGTGTGTATAAAGAATAATGCATATGCGATGGTAATATATCCCATAATCTCCTATATATACCTACATATATGTATCTAACTGCATTATTTTTTCAAAGTGCATAATCTGTAGCAACGAGCAGCGATATATATGTATGTATATATTATATTTATAAGCACATATGTATATATCGGTTCGAACGTGACTCTCGTTGCTGGTCGTTGGCTGTAAAATCAGCTGCCATTTGCCAACTCTAGTGTATCGAGTGTCGTTTGAAAAACAACCTTATGTGCCGTACGTTATACGTTAGTCCCTTCTCAGTAGTTTTCATTATATACCTATACCTGTGCCCACCTATACACGCGTGTACCTATCTATACATTATATATATTTACGGTTGTAAAGCACGTTTGCAAGAAGGTATAAATATATACATGTCGTTTGTACATATATATTGTATATAGTATGACCTGAGGCATGAACCGTCGCTGGTCATTTGCCAGCTAACAATTTATTTTTTAACTTCACTTTTGATTGATAAAACTTCTTTTCTTTCTTCGAAAACAGAGCATGGATGATAGATATGTAAATGTAGATCGTTTTTATCCGACTAACTAGAATTTAGCTGTCATCTGGCACCGTGTTTCGAACTGATGACCTCCTGTCAATTAGGCGACGTGACAAATCGACGATCTTTATGTTATACATAAAACAGCAATGATTTATTACACATGTATATAGGTATGTATATCGTATATGATTCAGATTTTTCAGAATTTCCGTCCCTTCACACACACGTTTCTTTTTATTCTACAAAATTTTATTACAACTCTTGAAAATCATCAGTATACCGGTCTGCAGTCGCTGCACAGTTGGTATAAAATTCACGTGATACATAATATATATGTAGAGTAATATATAAAGTAAGTTGACACCTCGTATCACTCCTTTCAGTTCTTTCGCCGCTGAACACTCTTGACAACTTTACTCCACGGCTTTGACGAAACTTTGATGGAAGATAACAAAATACATGCGTACGGTGTACGTGCGTGAAGAGCCCGTTCGACGACGTAGTATATCATACTGTAGTTACTAATGCTGCGCGCATGCGCTTCATTTTTATCATCAGTTATGTGACAATTTTTCGGTTTTCCGAGCGAAAAAGTTCAGGCATCTCGATGAGTTTTACTCGTAGCTTATTCAGCTCGACGGATTCATGTATCCAAGATCGGAATATTGCAGGGACTATTTGATTACAAATCAAACGCGCCCAAGTTCATTGAATTCCAATTATTCGGTCCTGAGATATGATAGAAAACGTCACGCTGGTCGATTCAAAGCGCGAACTCACGGAGAATTTCATACTTTGGCGCGCCGCCCTCGAGCGCTCGTGGCTTGGTTTCTATTTCCGCCATGGTGCAGCGCATAA
This sequence comes from Athalia cordata, assembly GCA_963932425.1. Taxonomy (NCBI): domain Eukaryota; kingdom Metazoa; phylum Arthropoda; class Insecta; order Hymenoptera; family Athaliidae; genus Athalia; species Athalia cordata. Next base: position 25,963,941 of record OZ010626.1, on the reverse strand, counting down.
CTCGCTAAACTTTCTCGTAGCCAAAAGTGCCCCGGCAGAATACAGTACCAGCGGAATCGATGAATCCAATGGTTCCGTGCTTCGGCTTACCTGCCCGGTAAAATGCGGGTGTTACATTTATGGCTCATTTTGGTGACATGCTCACACGTTACTTGTCGGCATGTCAAAGCGGTGCAAAAATAATGCATGGGTTTTTGATAGATGACGAGGTGTGAACATCTTTTTTTTTTCCTTCCATTGCTCAAAGGTGTCAAACGATTTGTCGACACCTGATAGATCTTGTTCGCACCTCCTCTTTTGAATTATAAATTTTTATGACGTGCGAAAAACATCGTAAACAACCCTTTAAACCAATTAGTGACCTACCCCAATGCGATCATATTTTCCCGGAATTTCTATCTAACCGTAAGAAGTACATAATGGTATGTACGAATTCAATGGTTATCAATTCCGGAAGTATATGAAGTGCATATATTTACTAAGCATATGTACACGTCATGTATTATGATATTCTATTCCGGTTTCCTCTGCACCTGCAGCTGTTGAAAAATTTACTGTACCTACCTACCTGTATATGCATATATATGTATATATATATGTACATTCAATTTCCCACGATATATTTGAAAAAAAAAGGAAACCTTTTCAAACTTGAAAAATCTTTTACACCCGGTGATATTTTTTTTTTTTCTAATAAAAAAAGTGCAATTTTTTTTTACGAATGATAATAATAACAGTAATAGTAATGATATTAATAATAACAACGAAACGATTACTTCCGAATGAATCGAAAATGCAGGTCATGCAGCGGATTGGTAGGTAATTGACTCTGGGAAAGCCTTCTTCGTTATTTTATTTATCTGAATAATTTTCTGTATTAATTGACTGAGATTGATATTTAACGCTTGATTGAAGCACGTCCAATTATAGGTATATAGGGTACGTATATGTATGTATATATATGATGTACATACGTACGTGCAGGTGGGACGATTTGGGAAAGGTTTTCGAATTGCTGCAGAGTTAAAGATCGTTGAAGGACACCTTACAAAGTATATATGGGTTTACGTGTCGTGGCTTTTATTATATAGTTCGTAGAATAAAATAAGTTGATTAGAAATTTTAATGGTCCGTCCTACATATAATATAGACGTGGTATGTGCCGAACCGGATTCATTTATTAATTATTCATCCTTTTTGTTTGCTCTGCTTCATTATCGACATGGCGTTCCAACGCATGATCGAGATACGCGTGATATAAATGATCGATTCAACAATTCATCCATTTCTTGTTCATTTTTTTGACTCAAATTTATTTTACGTTACTTTTTTTTTCTAATGCACCTTCATCATCTTCATTTTTTTTTTGTCATTTTTCTTCCATTATCAACAGTTCCTTGTACTCTAGTTATTTCAACTTCTAATTTGTTGTTTCTTTTTCTTACAATTAGTCTTACGAATCGGATTCGAAAGGTGATGACAAGTTAATTTAAAACTCAGAACGAAAATCGATAAAATATTGATCGCATTTACTTTACGTCTAACGTAATACGTATCCTGTTGTATGTATACATGAAAAATGAAAAATGAACAAACAAACGAATGATGAATGAATGAATGAATGAATGAATGGATTCTTTTTTCCGCGAAACGTATGTAATATGCGGGTAAAAACTTCGCGTTATCTCCCTTTAAAATGAGTATCTACGGTTTTTGATATTTACTTTTCCGGATAAGCAATGCAGGTATATATGTATAACACATTATATGTATTCACAATAGATATATTCAATCGATAACGCGTTACATAGATTAAAAAAAAAAAGGAAGAAAAAATTATCAATACACAATACCTTCGGTTGGCCTATCACGTGTATAAGTTATAATTTTTTCTTTTTTTTTTCTTTTTATTGACACACCACATTAAAAGCTTCTGGTAAGAATTATATAAAAAATGAAAATATCAAAAGTACTACGATCAATACCTTTCCACGTATATAATTTTCGTACCTAAAGGTTAAATCGTATTAATACATAATCATTACATAAATTATGAAGCGTATAATTGACGATGATAGATTTAAAGTTCAGATTATATTTTACATTATTATACATATGTACCTAACTGTTATAGGTATAAAATATGTACATAACTGATACATATATGTCGATGTGCATATTAACATAGATATATGATCTTTACATAAATTGACCTTTTCGAATAATAAATCATAACACACATAGCGTTGTTTTACAAGTATACATACAGTTATAGAAAATTAGGCTGGCTCAGTGCCATATATATAATGTCACAGATTTATAAATATAGCGATTATATGGGGAGGAAAAAATTCTGGAAAATCAAGTAAATGACCTTTTGAATTCTGGCGTAAACTTTTTTCTAATTTTCTACACGCTTTTCTTTAGAAAAAAAACGGAAATAAAAATTTTCACACAAACGAGTCACATGTACTATATTTACATCGTTTAAATAATCCTCTACATGAACTTACAATCTACACGTCGTATATGTTGTTCGGTATAAACAAACTCATCTTTCTCGACAATTATTACTACACGTCGTAAACGAGTTTAATATGGTCATATAAGCCTATATACTTACGTATATGTATGCTATGTGCCTACGCTAAGGTATACAGTGTACGTTTCATCGTCCAAAGATAAAATAATAAAATAAAATAAAATAAAATGAAATGAGAAAATTACAAAAGTAAATAAAAGTATATAAAGAACAAAAATGAAATAGACCTAGTATCTATGGTTAGTTAGTGTGTCGAGATATCGATGCACTTCAAGACGCATAATATTTCATAACTGGGTCAACGAAATGTCGCCCCAGCTACTCGATCCTTAACCATCGGAAAGACACGCCTGCCCCACCCCCCTATATCGTATATTAAAGTAATTCGATTACGTTTCAATTCGGTCAATTCCTTTGAAAGTTTGATGAAAATTCATTTGGAAAGTTTTCACATGACCACGTGATCATATTTTTAAACAAAAATTTAATTTGGTGTTTCTTCGATCGATCAATCGAAAGAACCGAAAATTGAAAATTAATTATTTTTACAGTAGAAATTATGCCTTTTTACTGTAGATAATACCGCTCGTCTATACATATATAGGTATTACAAGTTGCGTTAATTGGAGAGAAACTAGTTAGATCATAAAGAAACGCTTAGTTACTAATTAGACGCGTATAATATTGTTGCTATAATAGTACCGTGTATATAACTATATATTGCGGGATAATATTTGCATATACTAATTTGTATATATAATAATATTTGTAAAAATTACACACAACATTCACATACCTATAATGTATCTCTTATATATCTTCCATTATACAATTACGCTACGTGAGAGCTGCTCAAGTGAAAACGTAATAATCATCGACGTTTTTGTGTGGTCATTATATCGATAATTAATGTATTTATGTACATTTATTGCGTGTATACGTATATGTATGGGTTACATAGAATTATATGTATATATAAGTAAAAATGTGACACACAATGGCAGCATTTGTTGCTGCAGCCGTTCGTAGAGTTTACGTTATTATATATATTTTCGTATAATATATACGTGCAGTAGACTTCAAGGCCTCAGTTTGTTACTGCTGTTCTCGCTTTTTTTTTTACAGATGTATACCTAGATATGTATATGTAAATATGTAATACACATATACCTGCGCTACAAGAACCGCCAAATATAATTTGCGAGCAAACTTTCTTATCGCAAACTATTTCGCGCCGCAGTTAGGTACGTCTTACATAATATAAAAAAGTTGCATAACAAAACAAAAAAAGAAAAAGAAAGAAATAAGCTAACGAGAATGTCGAACGAAATATATATGAAAGAACTTAATTGTATAGTAGAATTTCACGTGGTATAAACGCAATTATTATACGAAACATTAACAAGTTGAAAATTTTCCCCGAGTTTTGGACTTATAAAATTGAATCGAAAATTGGAACAGAAAAAAAAAATTTAATTTACTATTTTACTCGCATTTTCGCATATACGATTTAAAAAAATGGCGAACCGGGTTTCGAAGACGTAAGAAAAGACTGTAATTAATATACTCGCACTTTCATTGTAAAAAAAAAAAACTATCACTTTTTCTCATTCTAAATTTCTATCGATGACCAAAAATTTAAAGCGTCAATAGATATCTTCTATATCCGGAAATCTCTGAATTAGCCGCTCCCCGCATTACATCCGGTTTTTCAACGCGTTCCCTTTGATCGGCAATTGCGTTCTCCATGCAGTGCAGCAGCAAATATACATATAGATATACCTACGCAGCAAACGCACGACTATAATGCATTGCGCGTGTAAAGATTAAAAAAAAAGAAAAGGTAAAGAAGAAAAGAACTAAAAAAGTAACGGATTTTTAGCTACCGCCGTTGTTTGCCGGTCGCGAGATGAAATTAGTCGCGCAAGTTGAGCACGCGGAGTTCAAGTTTGCGTTCGTTCAGTTGACGTCGAGTACTCCTCAGGTTCCCCACTCGTACCCCTTCTCTTGAATAAATAAAAAAAAATAAATAAAATAAAATGAAATAGAAAAGAAAGAAAAAACGATAAATAAGGTACATATATATAAGGGAAGCAGAAGGGGAACTACATGTGCGATCACTATAGGAATATCGACGTATTGTGTAGTATGTAATCCCATATACACATATGCACATATAGGTATATATAAATTAGAAATATTTGTACACCCACACATGTCACATATGCATTATGTACCATAGAAATGTATGTATATATAGGTATATATAACTCAAGTCACGCAGCTATAAACACACGCGACGCGCAATACAATCGAATACACACATATCTATATGCGTAGACTAGCACATATTTATCTGCTTAAATATATACATATATGTATATATATATGTATATTGTTTTAAACGTATACTATATAGTCAGCTCTCTCGACTCTCGACTCTCAATATAATCGACTCTGCATACATCGTACTGTTCCTGCTGCTGCGGCTGCTGCTGCTGCTGCTGCTGGTTGTGCTGCAGTGTCAACCGCTTCTCTCGAAACCGTGGCGTACTATAATAATTCTCATCGTAGTCAGTCGCGCAACGCGCTGTCATTTGATCGGATCGACGCGACGTACGATCTGCACGATCATGACTATATTATAACAACACCTTAGATCGAGGTCTTCGGCGATTAGAATATATATCTACCCCTATTTTTTACCAGACACAATCCTTACAAATTTATATTTTTCACTATATTAATTCTTTCGATCATTAACTCTTTTGTTTTTTTTTAACATATTTTACATTTTTACGATATAATTTTATTTCCACATTTTCACGCGCCGCGAAGAATTTGTCCCTGCGGACGTTAAATCTATATCAACAATTATACATCCGGTATCAAAATATTATTAACTATTTATTTCTATACCGCGGTATAATCATTTCATCGATTAATCTGAAGTGCTTCAGGAATTATTGAGATCATAATACGACGTACGCAAGTTTAAATCGTTTTGTTTCCCGCGAATTTTCGAACACTATTGTCGGGATCTGCAGGATTACTATTATATTATTTTTAAGTGATTTCAACGAGTGGGCAGGAAACGAGGAAATATTCATTCATAAACGTTGTATACGGTCATCTACGCGGATGTAAAACAAAATAGAAAAGAAAAGAAAAACTAATACGATAAATTTGTCCAAAATAAATTACCGTGCAGTGTCTCAGTGTTTTTACCTATTTACATGTGTGTGTATGCAGGTGTGAAAATTATTTTGCGACGGTGAAAGAAAAAAATAACTTTAAAATCGAAAATCTTGTGTAACGACGATATATCAATAAATGGATTACATATAGAACGATCATTACGTTGACACATCTATATATATTTTCAAGTATATACATATTATATGTAACGCATATTACATATATATATTTTCTTTGAATGATGAAATTATATCGCGTGCTGGAGATATTTATTATAGGTATATCGATAACTTACTGAGATAAATGTATATATGTATATGTGTACGTAATTTTTTTTATTCTTTCTTATCCTAATGTTGTATGATTTCCGGAGTGTATTATTATACATATGTGAATGAAAAATAAAAAGAAGCAATTAATATACGCAAGATGTGCGGATATATAATAATTCTAATAGTGCAAAGTTTATAGCAGCCTTGAAATATTCATCTAACAATAATAATAATGTTAATAATAATGAGCAGTTGAAAAATAAAAATTACATTCCCGCACAGCTATAATAAAGCTGGCATATACATACCTATATGTACAGATCTACATATAAAGATACTACTTCACATTTGAGACGATAAAATAATTAAAAGAAAGTTATATAAAAATAAGAACAAGAAATAAGAGAATTAAAGAAGAAAAAAAAAAAGATGAAGAAACTGTTCTTATACTCTACAGCGATTAGATAAGCCAGACATCATCAGGCTCATGCACAATAATATAAGTCCTCATATTTATATACATATGTGTGTGTGAAAAGGAATTTTAAAAACAAATTAAAAGAAAGAATTTATTATAGTGCGCACTGGCAGTGGAGGTAATTTTTGGAATACAAACCGTATTAAAAAAAAAACATACGATGATATAATAAAACTACAGTGATTATTTTTTTGGAAAATAATAATTAACTGAAATTTAATTTTACATTTCTTATAAAAGAAAGTTTGGTGTTTTTCTTTTTGTTTCTTTCAATATCTGTATTTGTGTAATGGATACTTGAACTTCTCAATGCGAGATGCATTTAACGTGGGTGTTAGAACCAGTTACGATTTATACTATATTAGAGACACTTCTTTCGTATGGATGAGATGCACGAAAAAGAAGGCGTCGCGACGCCCCCGCAAGTCACGTCGGTTTAACCTGCAACGCCTCGAACATTGACTGAAACTTGTTTTTTTCTGTAAAAAAAAAAAACCGGTCGCAAAATTCATGAATGAAACGTGACTCGAACGAATTTTCAACGCTGGTGAATGAATTTTTACTACCAAGTGATTTTTTGGAAAATAATAAAAAAATAAATTAATAATGACGATGAGAATAAAATAAAGTTTTTGGGGGAGATGAGAGGAAAGATGTGTATTCCGATAAAACGCATCTGCAAGAAGACGCCGCGCGAGCGACCTTCATTTTAAAAAGCTATTCTTCGGCGCCAGTCACATAGCGCTTTGGGAAGAAGATCCTATTATTAGGACGTTAAAAACTCCCGGCAGTTCTATAGAAACAAGTGAAAAAGGTCACGAGTGCATTTCAAGACGCCTTAATTCTATTTTTCAACATCAGATTCACCAGACGCACTTTTAAAAATACACATAAATATATTTTTAGTATTTTGGTTTCGAAGACATTTATAAATTCTCCGTATATATATACCTATATCAAACCGTTTAATACTGGAATGAAATAGTTTTTGAGAGCTTCTTTTTTCATCTTATTTTTTCAACGGAAGCAAGAGCAACCACGAAATATGCAAAAATGAGAAACAAATCCCGGAATAAAGTGCTCGACGATATTTTTGGCGAGGTAAATCAAATAATTAAATCGTTTTCATTATTATGGGAAAATGATATCATGTATATATTTTTAATTTTAATGTTCTTTTAACTTATCATTTATTTTTTGTCTTCATTTATAGTCATTGAGATATCGTCCAACATGTCCAGCCGATCAAGACAAATCGATAAATACTTATATATTATCTGATATTTTTACAATGCGATCTCCGCAACTGATTATCGGTATTATGCTATTATCGTCATATACATGTGTGTGTAATCGATTCTTTTGTTTTTCAATTTTTTCCAGGGAGCCAGGTTCAGGGACACTTCGCAACAGATACACAAACAATGGCAAGCTGATCCTTCGAGAGCTTTTCCCACAGTTGGTAGTCCGACTGGTTTAAATCATGCTACTTCTGCCTCTTCTCCTCTTCCTCCGCCAACCTCGCAAGATATCATCAATAATTCTTCCGATGGTTCTACCGCGACACCCACACCGAGTCCCAGTCCAACAAATAGCCAACATCAGCATCAGAACTCGGTAAGAAGAATTTAAAAAAATCCATTCCATCGATATTTCTTCTTTTTTCAAACTTTGCGTAATCTCAGGTTCCCGAGAATCGGATGGTGATGAGCAAAAACGTTTCAACCAACAAAAAAAAGAAATATATATTTCCAAACTATACATATTAGGAAAATGTTATCATTCAAAAATGTTGGTTACGACATTATTGCTCACCGTCCTCGTGATACTCCTGAGCAAAATTATTTTCATTCATAAATCTTTGATAATCCTGAAATCTGCTCACATCGAATATAAATGTAGCCACTTCTAGTTTCACCGGACACGCCGACGTGTCTAATAAAATAGTCAAAATTTGGGGCATCATTTTTCACGGGTGGTCCGTACGGCCCGCCCTGATAGTTTTACCGGGTTTCAGCTAGCTCACGTGTGATGTGTTTGTGTTTTTTGTTTTTTTTCTTTCATTTCTGTTTTCCGCTTACACCCAAGAAAATAAACACGTTTTTTGAGAACCGAAAAGCGGCTCCAAACCAAACCCTACCATACCTATATATGTGTGTATATGACGAGGACGATGACGCGGACGTGTCTTCTCATGGGATGTATACAGCAATGTATGTGTACAAGTCTGAAGTACATATAAACGTCGTGCGCACGAGTCGCGAGATTTCCTCTGGTCCAGACTCTGAGGGGATGCCCCCTCACCTTCATCCCCCGCCTCCGACGCTTCTTTTATACCGCGTCATTCTCTTGAAAGAACTTTTTATGGACGTCCACGTCGTAAACATGTTAATCCAAAAATCTCATCTTATTCCTTGTTCGTCGTCCGGTACTGGAGCTGTGTCTAAATGTATGACATTTTTTTTTAATTCATCTACATATACGGAAACTATTTTTTCGGTGGGCTTAATCCAAGAGATAAGACAATAAGATAGACAAGTGGCACCAAAATTTGAAATTTTTCAAATTGTGCGGCTTTCCGTATACGTCCCATAAGAAGGTGAAGATGATGTCATTAAAAAGTATAGGGTATAGATATTAAATATGCCAAAAATGTAAGAATATGGATATCACAGGAAGAAATATTAAGCCTTTTTAGGTCGTTTTAATTTTTTAAGAATATGCCTCGAGTTGGACCACCTGAAGTAATTTTCACGTTTTTCAAATTGCTTTGAATTTTTTAAGAACGCGCTGTTACCGGCATCCGGAATAAGGTTCCGAATTTTTTGAAATTCAAACGCATTCCCCCCGAATCGACGCAATTTTCGTGTGTTTTTTTTTTTCTTCTTTTTCTTTCTCTCAATTATTTCAATCACTTTCAATGGTTACGCCCTTCCGGTTTCCTAGAGACGACAATTTACGCTCATCTCCCGATGATGTATTTACCGCTTGCGGATGCATCTCCTATGTATACATGTAGGAACTCTTTTTCTCGTACACTTTGAACCAAAACCTGCTGTAGCATCTTTTCTTCCTCTCCTCGTTTATTCGATAGAGTGTAGCACGTGCCACGAACAGCATCTGGTATGTTTCCCCCTACACATCCGCATCCGAATTGCTGCTAAACTGCATCTGCACTTTTTTTATTTTTGTTTTTCTATTAACTCTTCGTCTACCGGTAATGTTCTTGTATTTCAACACCATTCGTGTACAGAAGATTAGCACATTCGGTAGGGTGTAATCAACGAAAAAAAATACGAATGCTGCCGTGAGGACGTATCCCGTAAAAGCGAATCAAATGAAAAACTGTGAAATCTACATACGTATTTCTCGATCATATAAAATTTGATACAGTCTATAAGAGAACATGATACTATAATGTATAGTTTCTGAGTTGCTGTGGTCGGCAAAGGGAGGGTAGGAAAATAAATTCGAGGATAAAACGATGACCGAAAATGTTGAAGGATGAAGTGGGAGTGAAAGTGAAAAAGGATATAAGTATAAAAACCATTACTTTCCGTCACATCGCGAGTAGTATAACCTCCTGCAGAGCGGGATGTGGCCATATCCTGCCGAGCTATAATTTGTCAATATTTATCTAACTAAAAGTTGACACGCGACGACCCAGATATTCATCCCATTGGTAGGAAATAAACAAGAAAAAAAAGAAATTGACAGAACAAAAAGAAAATCACTCCGGGAATTTGTAATCTGCGAGATCGTTCGACGAGATTGAAAGACAAAACAAAAACGGAAGAAACACGGAAATCAATAAGGTCAACATCGTATGACGTACAGATCTTTTGACGGCAATTCCGATTTTGACCTAATATCTACGAATATTGTGGTCGAGGTTTGTTTTTTCTCTAGTTTCTGTTTATTTCTCATATACTTTGCACTGTATTTTCTCGGGGTCAGGGGCGCGCGGAGCGGAATAAAAGGGTTGGGCAGATCTGAGGGTGAGGCTTCTGTTCAATTTCTTAGGCACTAGCAGTAGGCACATAAGATACACATATAAACTGACAAAACAACCCCCTAACTTTACCGAATAACTTGAGCATGGAATTACCTTAACCAAAAACAAATTCAAAACACATCTTTACAGCTCGTATATTTTACGTTACTCCCGTTCCCGTTGAATGATTCTAGGCATGACACGCTTGAGGCTTTTTCAAACTCTGAAAAAACAAAAAAAAAAGGAAAAGGAAAAGGAAAATTCGGCGTAAAGGAATGAGCTTAAAATTTCTGGCTTCCACTATCGACGTGGGAAATATGAATGCTCCATTAAAGTTCTATGGATTTATAGTAATTCTATTATTTATTTATTTTTTTGTTCGATTTTTGACTCTATCAGATAAGAGCTTTTTGGGCAGTGAAATGACTTACGGATCTATTTTACACGGCGACTTTACGACGAACGACTGAAAGCTCATTTTTTTTTTTATTTTTCTGCAGTAATCATTCTAAATTTAGAATTTATTATTTGTGGACTACAATATTTATATTAAAGAAAATTAGACGCCCAGTAGCGTCAGAAATAAAAGCACAGCGGGGTAGTGGCGCCCATGATGCGTAATACGGATACAAACACGTATATGTATATAGGTATGAATATGTGTGTGTATGTACATGTAATATGTACACAGATAGGTATATAGGCATTATGTGTTACATGTACAATGGTGTATATATCTCTACATCGACATTAACATCCGGAAATGCGCATGCGTGGAGCTTTTACAGCTCGACTGATATTCTAGACCGAAGAGAGAACCAGGCGTTTTGAACTCTGCCCTCCTCTCTTTTCTGTCAGTCTTTCTGGCACTTTCAACATCGCGTAACCTCCGTTTCCCCCTTTATATATACCTAATATCCAAACGTGCAGTAATATCGAAAAATGCAAGGGGTTATTAAATAATTTAAAAAAAAAAGCCCCCATATCCCAACGTTTGAAAAATGATTAAACGAAGAATTAAGAACGTCGCCATCTGCAGGGGTTTTAGTTAAAATAAAAAATTATATAATAACGCGTAGAATCAAATGTATACCCTAAATAATCGAAAATAATTTCACCCCGGCTCAGAGTAAATATTAATGAATTTCCACATTGAATATAAATGCTGTCAAATCTATGCTGCACGACGTATAATATTCTCACGTGCGTCCCCATAGGGAATATGAAAGAAAAAAAGAGAAAGAATTATGCAGATAATTTTGAAAGCTCGACGCGAATGTTATTCTATATCGAATGACTATTATAAAATAACGTAAAATTACATACAAATATCTGCATGTAAAATAAAACAGCTGCAGTTACGCTTTTGCAGTGACGATTAAAAATAATAGTATAATTGTTATATTATCATTATTATCGCGTTAACGTAAAAAATTGACTACACTCAGTACAGAAACTGAGGATGAAGATGATGTCAACTGTACAGCATGACGAGATATTTTATAATCCCTACTGCAGATATTCCATGGTGAGTCAGTATTTTCGCATCATTAATACATGGTTTCTTTTATCCTTCTTCTTTTGTTTTTTTTTGTTCATTTTTTCACATGATGTTTTGCAGTTCCCAAGTGCATTTATAATAGTCGATTCGTATGTGCATTACGTACACAGATATTGTAGGGTGTAATTATTATAAGTATAATGTGCATTTTCAAAATTCTGGGAATCGTTCCCATTTATTTTTTATTTTATTTCAATTTTTTTCAATATAAATTTGTTAAAAATTGTAGATAATTTTTGATGTACGTGAATTTAGTTGTTCGAACGAATGAATGGTTATCGTCTCTTTCTACTTGCGTAAAACGTTCGCCAGAATTCGTCCGAATAAAGTTGATCTTGAGTCATGATCTATTTTCGTCTTTTTATGGCATAAACAAATGTACCCAAGAATTAAATTTTCAACTCGTACGAACGTACACGTATACATAAAGAATTTACATAGATTTATACATGTATATACGATGTATACGTACATACATATTTTTTATCACACTCAACAGCTGCAGATTATTTCGAATACGAAATTCGAGTACATGTCATCATTTTCATTATCGTCATTGGTATTATCATCAATATTATTATTAACGTGAATTTGGAATGTAAAAAAGGAGAAGAAAAAAAAAAGAAAAAAGATAACCCCTGATTGGATGGGGGTATTTTTTTGCAGAGTTCAAAGTTCCTGAGATTTATTACGTAATTCGTGTTATACCATATATATACACCTCATCGCAAAAATGAACTTCTATGTTACGTGTATAAAGAGTACATGTTATACATATTTATTTTATCAATCACAATTATATAGCTACTAGTCATATACATGATATTTACGTATATGGTTGTCTAATAAAACATATACGGTATGATGATTCGATGTGGACAGGAGACAAGGCTTGTTGTCGAGTAAATTTACCGCAGTAACATGTAACATACGTGTAAACCGATTGAAAAGAAGAAAAAAAAAAGAAAAAAATAATTGATAACATAATAAATTAAATAAAACTATAACGTATATATATCTACTTTTAATTATATATATATATACACGCGTATATAATATGTTCTTGCAGCCATCTGGAACCGATGTTGCTGCCGCTGCAATTATAGTACCTATGTATTTACCATATAAACCGCTCGCGTGTATTATAATTACATATGCATAATATATATGTCGCGCATTGATAACGAATCCCGCGAGCCGCGTCCAGTTTTGAATAATTATTGTGTTTGCTGTCGATATATGTATCTACGTGTATAATACTATATAGGTAAGATTATCAATTGGCAACTATTCTATGTTCTTTTACTTTTACTTTTACCATAAAATTTAATAATTATACTGCCGCATAGATTAGAACAACGCATAAACAGCGACCGCAGAAAATTATTTACACATATTTTTTCACGGTGTTCCTTAATCGCGTAGAATTATTTGAGAAACTCCAATCCTTGGATTGATATATAGAAAAATTTTCAAAAAAAACTCAAAAAAAAATGAAGGGTGAATTTCAGGTTTTTTTTTTTAAATTTCCACCACATCCGCTGAGAGTCGAATCGAATGGATTGAAAAAACGCCATTTTTGAATACCATCCTAATATAAAACCATATCTACGTCATTATATACTTAATCTATCATAGCGAACATCGCAGTAGGTAATATAGGTATATTATATACGTCTGTATGTAAAAACTCGCGTGCTTTAGCTTCACTGTTCACAGTTTATTGGTGCTAATTAAGGAGAGTCGAGAGTGAAACTTGAGACCACATCGTGTACTAGATATACAGATGTATGTAGTACGATATACGTAATATGTACATATGTAACACATATTTACTTTTCGCTAGAATAATCATCTATTTAGTTTATTAGGATCCCCGCCATAATGATTTTTCATAATCCCAAAAACGAATATTAAGATAAGATATCTGTATAATTGTTCTGTCATTTATATACACGTGAAATTAATTATTGCCGATAATATTACTTATACGGTATAGAGAAATACACGGGACAATAACGATTTGATTTAATGCTCGAACGGAAAATTATTCACAGCTCTGAACTGTGGAGGGTCAAATCGGTGTCAAACTGTTTGATTAACAAGCATATATAAAATCGTTTAGCGGCCGTACAAACCACGTAGGAATGATACATTATATATCTACAATTATTATAATTCATGCGTGCGATGTTGGAAAAGCGAAGGGTTGAAAAGTTCTTCGATTTTATTTTATTGAATTAAACACAAAAAAATGTGGATCAACTGTAGAAGAGATGCTTTGAATGAATAATTCAATTTAGCTCGCAGATTCGGATCCCTGGGCTCAAAATACGTAAAACCCCATAAAAAAAATGTTGATATTTGCGATATTTTGATGGAAAAAGAAAAAAGTGTGAAGAAAAATGTAGAAAGTACCTTCCGTGGCGTGTGTAAAATTAATACCAAAATGTAGTGCAGATCAGCATGAATATATCCTGATTCTATGCCAGTGCGCCAAGGTCATAGGACGTATGGGATGGAGTTTCCGCGCTGAACGCGACTACCCCAACCTGCATCAAGAAGACAGCGAGATATTGGTGTGTCAAGGTCACGCGCAGGATCTCCGGTTCACGACTGCGTCAGATGACGCCGCAGCATCCGTCCGGGATTCGCGTTTTACTCGCCCCGCTTTTCTCCTTGCCTCACCGCGTGATTCTCTACATATCTGGCGTCGAACGTCCAGGGTCCTGGGCTTTCTAGGGGACGCGGGATCTGCACGAGTTTGCGTAGGGGAAGTTCCGACGCCACCCACCGCGTCGTCATGACGACCAATTTATCCCGGCACACCCTGTCGCCTTTCACCAACCAGTACATCGCGCACATCCTTTCGCCAAGGATCCAAAATTCCGAATCCTAATCAAGGAAATATATATTTAAATACACAAAGATTCTTTTATTTCACTCAACAATGAATGTACTAAAAATCTAGACCAAACACGTTCGTCCTTGTTATAAAAGGGCGGAACCCTGACCCTCCCGAAATGCTCCAGATAAGGGATTCGGATTGTCCCAGTTATTTGAATTTTCATCCAAACGCTGACCTATATTTCGATATTCCATTGGATAATACTCCGAACCTTCAATCGCTTGGACATTCCATTCCAACCTTATACTACTTTTTCTTTTCAGTACTGTCGATTTTTATTTTTTCTAGAATATGAAAATTAATCAACGATCAATTGCATCAGTGAACTGTTGTTAGCTTTCAAGGACGGTTCTTTGCAGTGACCTTGAAAAAAAAATCAATCCCTTTAAACAACGTTACGTGAATGAAATTATAAAATATTCGCGTGACAATCACGGTTTGAATAACAATTATCATTGGAGAAAAAAATAATAATAATAATTAAGAGATTTTCATATCACTCTCGAAATCCCAGAAAGTCTAGTTCATCGTAGAATGTACACATTCGTTAAATACGAAGCTCTTTACTCGCCTTAAAATTTCTGGTTGACTTATCCGACTTTATCTTAAACCTAGAATCACCCGTGATTAAGAGATAGATATATAAGTTAGATAAACTAGTTTGCGATGGCAAAATACGAGTGCTTAGGTTCATTCAAGATTGATAGTGAAACTCCGTCTATGTAAAGAAAGTACCTGATTCGTATAGTTATCGTAGTTTCTTAAATTCCAAGTGTCAACCTCCCGAGTACGGGAACGAAAAAAAATGAAAGATTCCTCCCGAAAGCACCTCTGAAGCAAGAAAAAAAATTAAAAGATGTCAAATTCAAACGAGAGTTCCTTGTCACGATCGTGGCTCAGAGCTCGTTGCTGTCGTCACGGTGACGGACTCGGATGTTCGAATAATTTAGACACGGTTAACAACAATAAAAATCTACTTAATAACGGCGAACTTCATAACGCCTCCGAAAATAATGAGGGAGATCTCGTGGTTCTACCAGGAGAAACTCAGACGCTACTCCATCGTATAGCTTTTACAATTTGGCACACAGCCCTGCACATCGAACGAGAGGTTATTTTATGTATATGTATATGAATTTGTTTTTTCTGTTTTTGAAAAAAAATTTCTTACAGTTTTCACAATTTTTGTCCGAATTATTCATCAACCGCCTCATGCAATCGTTATGACGTTATCATTTTTATTTTCACAATTCTGACAATTTTTCCGAAATTCTTGTTGTAACATAGGTAACACAATTTGTAGTTGCGTATCTTTCGCATTTTTTTTTTTTATTCCCCTCCCATTCTACCGAGGTAGGAATAAGCTAAAAGGATTTTTATTTCTCCTCTTGAATCCTTGCCAGCGTTTTTAGGTCAACTTATATTTACGGGCTTGCTTATAATATAATTCTACGTCTGAAGTAAAACGCGTCCCTAAATCTTCTTGCTTAAAGTTTTCTGTACATGTACACAACATATACGTGTTGCGTACGTGTAGTACCTCTCGTTAGACGATTTAGGGTATGAAATCTCTACACTCGTCTACCAGTATTTTACTTCCCACTTTGTCAAAAGCTCGTATTTATCACTGTTTACCCAAGAGACTCGTTTACGTCGAACTTCACGCGGTTTCTTCGCACCAGCTTAAATGTCTTTCTCTATCTCTCTTTCATGTTCACGTAGTAAAAGTCTCAACCTAAATCACAATCGTTATTTTCGACTACACTCGGTGGTAATAGCGTCATGCCCCTTAAAAAAAGAAGAAAAAAAACCACACGGAATTTCCACTATTATGAATTTGTAAATTTTTTATTTTTCCGCAATCTGATCTTTGATAATTATTTATTAACAGCCTATTTGTTTACTTTATTTGTTGCAGCACAACAGCAACTATGAATCCCCTTCGAAAAATACTTCCACTATTTCCAGATCGAAACAGGTAAGATTCAATTACTGTATATTTATAATTGTTTAATTTCTTTTTTTTCAGGCGGTGTACCATTGTATCTTCTTTCTTAGTTTTCTAATAATACAATGATAACCTCATCCGTGCTTAATTTGGAGTTTTGTTTTTAATGCCATAGTTATAATTAATATTAGGCGTAGTCAATTAAGACCATCGGAGATAATTGGATTATTGAAATAACCTACAGTTGGCCTTTCGCACGTACTCAATTACTCAACCCTTTCAAGACGATGTGTACCTAATTGAATCAGGGTGTAAAAATTGCGAGTCACATGCCGATTAAAGTAAAGAAAAAACCGAAAAAAGAACAACAACAAAAAACAAAAACAGAAACAGGACGCAATTACAATACAGACGAAGAATGTAAAAAATAAATAAATAAACATAAAAAAATGAAATTTTAAGGGGTTGATCTTCTCGGTAATGTGATATTACAATTCTCGGTGAATTTCTTCGAAACATATTATACACCAGCTCTGCTTCGTGTAATGGCAGCTGCAAATTGAATTTTTTATGATTTAGTATAACCGACAAAAACCCGTTGGCGTTTCTAAATATAATTTTATGGGGCCATAAGGTAGAGCCACGACTGCAGCAATGCTTTTTGCTGCTGCGGCGACGCGTCGTCTCAGTTTCAAAAAGAGTTCCGAGTCTCACCTACTCCAACTTCCTCTCGCTCTATAAAACTTAACCCGGATAATGAGGATTCAATTATATATATATATTTTAACTCGTCTAAAATCACCGAGAACGAAATAACTAGCGAGAAAATAAATAGAGTTATAAAAATTCAAGCCGATTGTGCAGAGATAATATTTTCAAAATGATGGATCCTCGGAGATTTTTCGAAAATCGCGCGATCTTCGAGAATGTGATGTTTCAAGAACACAATTGACAACATTTTTAGAACTAGATTTAAGTTTTCTTCTCAATATTTGTTTGGTTTTTTGGCTTAAATTGGGATGTACTACGTATAGTACGCAAGGTATATCACGTGTACCAAGTATACGTAAGTTCAGTGGGAGTTGAATACTTTAGTATTATAACTGCCGCACCATAATTTAGCAGCAACATCAGCAGCAGCAGCCGTAGTACGCTGCATGACGATTTTGTTACGCAATTCGTCGACTAACTTTAACAAGGAAGAATATAACAGTAGAATAGAACCTTAGCAAAGTTTGTAACAACGATATTAACGCAGTTTCAAACCAACCGCGACCTACTCTCCATCGCGTAATTATATTCGTTCTTATATTTATCAGAAGATTTCACGCGATAAAAACAAAAAAGAAAAATTTTAATTTCAAAATTTCAACCGCATCATGACCAGGATTATATTTTTTGTCAAAATTATCTACAGGCCAGTTTACTGCATCGCAATAATAAAGCAGGTAAACCGATACTCGATAATTTAGACGGAAGAATTAGCTTTCTTTTGTTTTATTTCATTT
The DNA here is from genome assembly GCA_963932425.1 of Athalia cordata. Lineage (NCBI taxonomy): Eukaryota > Metazoa > Arthropoda > Insecta > Hymenoptera > Athaliidae > Athalia > Athalia cordata. The sequence continues at coordinate 25,945,532 of OZ010626.1, read as the reverse complement.
ACACCATATATAAAAATGCAGTTTTTTCGGCTCTGACTTTTTTCGTTCATTTTAATTGAAAGCAATTATTGGTTTATAGATGATCGTTCAATTAAGGTCGAATTTTCCCCAACCCTGATGTGAAACGAACTCTGCACCTTCCTTAATTGGGAGTCTTTTGATCTACTAGCAATAAAAAAAAATGAATGGAAAAAAATAAACAATTAAATAAAAGAAAAAGATAGAAAACAAAAATTGACGGTTCAATTAATACCACAGCAATGAGTGCGGTGGGATGGGACGTATATAATTCTGATGATAGAGTTTAATTAAGGAAGTAATATAATATAGGACACGCTGCATCGAGTCGATTAAAAACTGTTCGTCATTTATTGCGATTCTATTTTATACCATAAAAAAGAATAATAAATAAATGAAAGATAGAAAATCAAATGTTCGTATATCCAGCATAAGTCGGTTTAGATAATATGTATACATCGTTGTGGTACAGTGGGCGCGACTATTTATATAGATGATTAGAATTAATTGCAGTTAATTACTGCATGAGAAAAATACAACCCATATTATGCATTGCTGATGATAATTATCGTGTTGCGGAAGAACGGTGTATTATAATGTCGTCTGTTGGACAGTTTGAAGTATAGTTTAGAAATAAAGTTTTTCAAACTTTAGGATCTCTCTTGCCTGATTATATTCCGATGCCTTGATTCTTTGGTTATTTTGTTAAATTTCTTTCTTCAGGTGACGTCGACGATGACGAGGCCTCGGACGCCGGGCGTCGGGGCGGACGCAGTTTCCATAGGGGCTGGTAACAGGGGCGGTAGAGTAACCGAAGTCATGGAATTATGCTACGTTACTGAAAGAATAATAGCTCTTTGGTACAGAGAAGATGCCAAAGGAATTCTCGATCACGCTACCACATTACTGAGAGGAAAACACGCTGACAATTACGTGGTGAGTTGTGACTTTTTGTCTCTTCTCTCTTTTTCGTTAAATTCTTGACTACGTTCGCGGAATGGTGTTTCACAATTTTCTTTACCATTATACGTAAGGGTTTGTGTTTTATTTAATTAATTACGTGATTTATTATAAGCTTTTTTTTCTGTCCCCTCTATTCACAGATATTCAATCTATCGTCTCCGGGTCGTACGACGGAACCGAATACAAGAGAATCTGGATGGCCACAAAATTTAGCACCGAGTTTAGAACGACTTTGCGCACTTTGCAAGGAACTTGATTCCTGGCTAAACGCTGCGCCCAATAGAGTCGCGGTTCTTCATGCGAGGTGAGTCCAAAGATGTTGAAATGATTCTCGTAATCAAATTCCAAAACTGTCTATCTTCTTTCGACTCGTAATATCTACTCTCTTCTCTATTTTTTACATGAATCGTTTTCCTGAAGAGGTGGCAAAGAACGTCTTGGGGTTGCGGTTTCCGCTTACATGAACTACAGCAGTATTTGCGGTAGCAGAGATCAGGCTCTCGACAGATTTGCTATGAGAAGATTTTTGGACGATAAAATCGGACCTCTCCACGTCCCCTCGCATCGCAGGTATCTAAGAGCGAACTTACAAAAAAAAAAGAAGCGAATTCCGGATCGATTCCGACCCGGAATTTAGGCGTAGCTGCTTCATTTCTTACCGAACAAGATCTTCAATTGTTGAATAATATATTCATAGACTATTATAGACAATTGAAAATTATATACGTTATACTTATACAATATTTTTTCACAGCAAAGTTATTAGCTATAATTTATGCAAAACGTTGCGAGGCTGCACTCCAGGCACCTAATGCATATAAAACAGGCAGGCACTCGCTTCACGATCCAAACTATCAGTCGTTCACCTTATCTAAAATCTATTCTCAATGCCGATCGTGAATTGCTGTAGAAAAAATATTCGGGAGTATAATTTAGAAACCCTCTCTTTATCGCAGAATGAAATTTTTTTTGCAGGTACGTCGAGTATTTCAGCGGACTTTTATCAGGATCTTTAAGGATCAGTCCTTCGCCTCTTTACCTCACTCATTTAACCGTCCTTGGAGTTCCACAATTTGAACCAACAGGCTGTCGAGCATTCCTAAAAGTTTACGAAGGACTTACACCAGTTTACACATCTGATTTATACTCCGTTACGAACGCAAGAGAATTTACCGTCAATCTCGGAGGACTCAGACTGAGAGGCGATATACTCATAAAATGCTATCACAGGGTATACTCTAAACAGAGTCGTGAAGTCATGTTCTCTTTGCAGGTAGATATATATTTTTTATTCTTCACCTAACCCGATACATATAGGTATATTGATTTGTGAATATTTATCTAATCGTAGTTTCACACCTGCGTTATTACCGAGAACGTTGTAACATTTCCTCGATCAGAATTGGATATCGCTTGCGATGATCCTCGGTGTCCAACCGACAGTGTTGTGACTTTGTACTTTGCGAGTGACGCCAGACGACAGGATGGAATTGGAGGTCCAGTTCCTGCACCGACTCCTGCCGTACCTCACGCTTCGGCTCATCACGATCCGATACTACATTGGGACAGTTACACGAATCTAGAAATCAGCGACGATGGTGAGTCCAAAGATCTATTCTCAGTACAGTTTTATCATCACTTTTCTTTAAGGATTTTAATTCAATATTTCGTAACACGATTCTTTCCCCGGTTAAACAATCAGTCGATGTGTATTCTGATTTGAGTAAAAACTGTGCGTCGTGTGTCGGATTTCACGCTTCAGTTTTTTCTTCCTCTCTTTATTCATTTATTCTTTTTTTGATTCTCATTTTATTATCGCGCGCATTAAATCTGTCAGTATTAAACACAGCGTTTAGTTTATCGATATTCTTTTATTTAGAAAATTACGTAAGCGTATAAATATCTGTGGATATACGCGTCTAATTTTCACCTGTTTTTGTTTCGTCTGTTTTTTCTTTTGATTTCTCCGGAATCTTCATTTATTTATTTATTTTTTATCTCACTCACATACTCGTACCTCACTCCTACCCCGATGGGTGGTATTAGACGAAGTTTAGATTTACGTTTGGAATAAACTTAGAAAAAACAAATGGTATCTTTTTTTTATCAAATTTTGTATGTATCTATTTATTTTTATCCGTTTACATTGCGCTCGGTTAAGAGTAAGTTGTAAAAAAAAAAAAAGAAAACAAGATCCTTTCTAGAGAAACAACAGAAATAAAAAATCTACCGAGTGATCTATGAGCGACAAGGGGTTACAAATTGAAAACAGTCTAGGAATTTTAAACCCTGTAGAAAAGGTTGTCATCGCTATAGCTTTCTTTGGAAAACAAGCGGAGAAAGTTTCTTTTTATTTTAAAGATTCTTATTTTTTATCTCCAGAAACAGATTCTCGCGATAGAAGAAGCGGTTTAGATACGTATATCGGATTTTCGAAAACGACTAGCCGATCATTTTTGGGCTTGCGATATTAAAAAATTCAACTGATTCGTAACGATCGATAATTCAACAACTGTAGTTATGTCGAATTGTTGAAAAAATAGAACTAAATAAATAAAAAAACAAATCATTTTTGAAGATGGATTGTCGAAAAAGTTATACGAATCGAAATTTGGACTTTGATAAGCGATTTTAGATAAGAAATGAAATTACAATTATTTGGTTGTGCTTACTAGTATGGTTCTGTGTATATATAACATCATTATTATATTACGTTGAGATCGCTTTAAATGATTGTGACGATGACCTTGAGCGTATGGACTCTGCAAGGTTTTAAGTTTGAATCATCGAGTCTAAGCTTAACTTTTCGCAACAGAACGATTATTGTTGGCCAAGGAACCTCTGCCAACTCTCTGACTCAATCTATGTTATATGAATGTATAGTTGAGAACGTATTTCAAGATTAGAATTAAAGGTACCAAACAAAGTTGGATGAGATTTTATTTCTGAAAAATCAAGGATTTTATCTGAGAAAACAAAAATTATTCGTATTATTATTTATGCCGGAAACCAGACTGTTCTTCCGGTTAAAATCCGATGTTTTGATCTTGATTTATTTTATTATACCTAAACTCAGAATTGAGGAGGGCGCGGGTGCAGTATCTTTTATTTTTTTTCAGTCATCCAACTTTTCAGACGTCGCAATAATAATCGTTAGTTATTTTTTACGATATGGTTATTATTACACCGACTGGAACGAATTGCTTGTAAATTAGAATTCATTAGGTTAACTTTATAACGTTATACTATACGTATTCTAGTCCGGAACAGATTTGATATTCACGGTTATAAAACTAACACAACCAACCAACCGAAGATTGAACGAATGAATGAAGGTTTTAAAAATTTGTTACTGCGCGTATTACGTCAACCGTTTTGTATCAATTTAAACTGAACGACTATTATTATTATTATCATCACCAACTATACTAGTATAATATCCTTAGTGCAAATAGGACTACTCTCGATTATTAGAAAATTACTTATTCCCACGTGTTGCCGTTACAATCAAGTCGCTAGCTCATAAATTTCACTTGATCTTGAATCAAAAAATCCGCACCCAGTTTTTTTGTTCAAGGTCTACCTCACCCAACCGCTTCAACCTTTATAATCATTCGTTCCTTATCTCACTCCGCAAACCTAACGTGTGAATAGGTGTTCAATAAACTAATTGTGTTACCGGGCCGCATCAGGATATTAGTCGAATCGATTTTAATTAACGCAATGAAATTTCACCCAACAAAAATTTGATGGAAAAAATATCTCGATACTCTAGAAATTTTGCGTGTGCGTGTGTGCTTTTTTTGTTTTTTCATGAAATGGAAATCGAATTGCAAATTTATTATTCAAGAAGAAAGACGTGAAAGAAAAACAGATTTTCGTCGAGGTGCTTTTACATAAGTACGGTCATGCGTTTTGTACAGGGACATGGTTGCTTTCTGGTTGAAAAGTAGTGGGGAAACGTGGTAAAGTTATTCTTGGCGAGGTTTGCTACTTCTACCATGCAACGTATACGTAGTTCCTCGATATACCGGCTTTCTTCGAGCTGCTATCCATGAACAGCATCATCTCAGTACGATCCGCGATCTTCAAACAGAACGCGGTGCTCCTGAAGTTCGACAGTCGCGCAGCTGTATCGGTTAATTCCAAAAAATCTTATGCATACATATTTCATTTCTCGCGCCGTTATCTTCGGTCGATGTGAAAATTTCGAAAAAACTAAAAAACAATCGACGATAAGTCGAAAATGAGTTGTAAATTTTCCATTTGAGTAAAACAAATTAAGTTAAATTTGACACCAAGAGACACTGAAAATCAACCTATAGCTGTCATCGTACTATAGTAAGTACAAAATCCAAAAACAAAATTTTACACCCCGTACTTTTTTTCGTTGGTTGAATAGGATTTTTTTTTTTTTTCAATTCAATTTAATTGAAATTGTGAATAGCCGTTGGAAATTAGCCCGTGTATTTACATCTAATTTATAATTTTTCATTTAAATGAATTCACAATTTGTCTCAATCGATAAATTGATTGGTGATCGTGTTATAATTAATCTAAATCTATAGATTACATTTGATATATTACATGATTAATTATAATCTGTACGCGTGTTCGGAAAATTGTTAAAAATTCTTCGGGATTAGAAATATTGGATCTATACAATCCAGACTTCACGTCGTAATATGTAACTTGTTTGTTCATTATGCGATTACGAAAAAACAATAACGCAAAATAAAAATACAAAAAAAAAAATCTCACGTATTTTTGCAAGGTGTGTTTCATGTGTGTTTGTACTTTGAGAAAGTCCATTCCTAGAAAGTTAACTCGTATATCTATAGCGTACAGATCCAACGTACCTTTATAGGTATATAAAGCCTTACAAGGATAAATTCGCGCAGATATATAAAGTTGCTCGGTGCGGTGACCGATTCTCTTTAAATTCGCTTTGGGTTTGCAGAAAATTAGCATTAACTTTCGGCGATTTTAAAATGTACGTTGCAGATACCATATTCTGCAACGCGTATATAATCTGTATACCTCTATACAAATGCAATGTATTTACACCGTGCGATCTTGGGATATAAATCCACAAGTATAGCCACGGTATAATGGCGGAAAAGAACAATCGAGAAGAAATATAAATTATTCTCTGCACATTTATGTCATCAACAATATCTTGCCCCCTATTTTATATTATTATATACCTATGTGTATAATTTTTTTTCCCAATGAAAGTCCTATGCTACGTCTATTGACGATGTCTAATGATATCCGATCATCGGTCTTTTAGTCACGTCCTTGTCCTAGTTAGAATGAATAATATTATGCATCTTTTAATGTCGTCACTGATCCGTAAGAAATCACTTACTGACTGACTGACTATGTCATTGCACAGTCGATGATTCCGTCACACTCTGAATCGATCAATCATATTATATAAACACGAGCAAAAAACAAGAAAGATCGGATAAAAATAAATCAATGAAACAAAGAAAAAATAAGAAGAGGAATAAATTCTTTTTTCGATCTCATTCAAACGTAATCTCAATAGTAATAAAACCGGTTCAAAAATGTGCTGATTACATCGGAAATTATATTCTTATTTTATTTTTCATAATTTAGATTTCAGTAGTTCGGTCTGATTATGAGCATAAAAAATTTTGTTCTTTTTCTTTTTCCACTTCATTCTCGTTTCTTGTATATATATCTGAGGTGCATTACAGTATTTTATGTCACCGTATATGTATGTATTTGCGTACAATGTACATTGCATTAAATTACACGGTGCGGTAATATGTCAAGCATCAAGCGCATTTATAATGGGGCTGTATTACAAACGTGCAGGTTTTACACCTTTTTATATTTATATATATACATGTATACACATATCTACGTATGTACCATATAAGTATGCATATTATGCGTACGGTATAATAACTGGCTGCACGTGTCGATTGCAGGAAAAGGAGCCGCTGCAAATAATTCTTCTTCTATTCGTGAATAAAAATTTATTCAAGACGCGCACTCGTGTGCGGTTGTGTTGAATCGACGCATCCTCATTTTAATATTGCATTATTATTCAACGTGTGAATTGATGACCTTGATACAATTAACGATTTATGCAAATTCTTTTTTTTTATCCCGCGGTAAAAAAGACGTTTATTTATCATATATGTATAGGGTGAGGCATTCCAAACCCCGAGAATGGGAGGAGCCTCATTTGATTTTCTTGCTCGGTCGACGCGCCGCGCACGAGAAAAATGGGAAGAATGAGAAAAGTGGACTCTAAAATATAGCATGCTCAATAAATGAGGGAGTCGTGTCAAAGTCAAGCGCGTATTTGCCGAATCAAGCTCCTAGCAGTCTCGTAGTTTGGAAAAACTCACCCTGTATGTATATATTAATTTTGTACATCATAGGTTCAAATAATTCGTCATTTTTTGCTGTACTGTAAAATAAAAAAATATCTCGATCAAAAAAACTACTCGATCGTCTCGTAAAATTGGTAATTTAATAAAATAAATGATGGAAAATTTATAAAATTCGAAATACTTCGATAATAGGGAATGATCGATGAATAACACTTTACCGCAACCATAAGGGATATCGAAACGAGTATAATATAATATGGTGGTTCACGGTTCGTTCGGTTACCCTAAAAGGTCCGACTGTGGGCGCTCAGTGAGCCGAGTAGTAGCTTTGAGAGAAGAGAAATATGTATAAGTTATATGTTTGTTATATCTGCTGTCTCAAGAGAAGTATTTTTCATTTGTTTGTATGGGTATTCATACTCGCTCATATTAACATTGGTATGTATTGGGATTTTATATACGGGACATTCCGTGCCAAATCACCGCGATTACAGGCTCTGACCTATACGTGTATCATTTCACGTTTTTATTTAATTTCTGTCATTTCCTTTTTACTGTTTTTCAAGTTATAAATTTTCTGTAATAATTTTCTGACATCGACGATTTTCAAGAGATTTAATGAAAAATTGCAAAAATTGAAATAAATCTGAGAAAAATGTTATATTATATGCGTGAAAATTTTTCAATACTTCGTATCACACGTGTGTAATATTAAACACTGATCTAACGTGTATAATTCGCACTAAAAACCGCAAACTAGTATAATGTGGTATTTTCATAGCACGTTGTGGTAATTTACCATGAATAACTTTATGTCATCGGAACGTCATCGGTGAAGTTATATATATACTTATAAATATGATCTACAGGAATGAGATATTCTTGGCAAAATAAGGCTTGATTACAAGCGCAGAAAAAACTATATACCTAGAAAAGCGAAAGAAAAAAAAAGAAAAAAAGAATAAAAGTAAGAGTAAATTATAACTCTGAAGTGAGAGCCGCGGCAGTGGCAGTAACAACTTCTGCTAAATCCCTGCAACACGCGAGCTTTCATACAGTCTTTATTTCGAACGCGAACTGAGTGGACGTACTACATATGTGCGAATAAATATAATAATCGTGTTGTAGCTGCTCCTATTTTTTTGTGTAGGTGAAAAATTTATTCTTTTATAATATTTTTAAACTGATCATCAATTAGATAAATATTACTGCACTTAAATTAAGCGTGAATAATTGATAAGTTTAACGGGGTTAATTATGTCCAGGTAGGCGTGAAATTTTTTGTTTTTTTCTCCGTTATTATACACCTGTATATCCATATATGTATATCTTTTGTTTTATGTCTTCATTCTCTGTATAGAAGAAAAAAAATACGAGATAGATAAAAAAAAGTACAAATTTAGCGAAGCTCTTTTAGTACTTCGTGTAACGCGTATATAATGATCTGACCTGCAACAACAGCAGCGGCAGCAGCAACGTTGCGGAGAAAATCAAAAAAGAGGATAAGAAAAAGAAAGAAGAAAAAAAAATTAAAAACAAATAAATAAAAATCGTATCCCACGTGCACCGGAGAGGAGTGTTAATACCCTATCCAACGTGTATAACTGGTTCTTAAAGTTTTATAATCCTAGGTAACGATCGACTTGTTGCACCTCAGACAATATTTCACTAGATGAACGTGGTGCGGTGCAGTAGAATTACGAGGGTAACGAGACACCCACACCTTCGGCTAAAACATGTTGCAAAAAAATGAGCGATTATTTTAATTTTGCTTTTTCTTTTCCTAATTTTCTTCCTGTTCGGTTGGCCCCGTTTTTTTCATGCTCCGTAATGACTCGAATTCATATATATAAAAAACATAACGGAATTTTAAGATTGCCAAATGAAGAAGTGATCCGCATCATATCGTGGGAGTCGCGGTGGGCGGCTTTACCAAATAAGACATTCTTACGTCTCGGATTAAATTCGACTGCATAATAATAAAAGATTTGATAGAAAAAAAACGAAAAAAAAAGAAATGCGAAAGAGATAAACAGAAATAAACCGAGACTTTGAAACTTCTAAACACCCACGCAATCATTATATTTACCGGTACGAAGCTTATCGGCTCTGTTTTTTTTGTTACTGTTCATTAATTTTTTAAACTCGAAAACAAAAACAAAAAAATAAATAAATGTATAATAAAAAATAAGAAAAAAGATAATAATAATAATAAAAAATGAAGAACAAGGTGATTTTTAAATATCGCTTCACGATCGCAGAATTTATTATACATAGATCGATATATTCTTATATGCGTCTGCTTGTTCATGTTTCATCGCATACTTGTAATCCTCTGCAAAGCGCTTCAAAAGCTACCTCAGGGCATGAATAACGTATAGGAACGGTGTAAATCATTCTAGAAAATTTATCGTGGGCGCGGTCCATATAACTAACTAGCGTTGCGAATAATGATTTGAAGCAGCTATAGTTTTTGTATTTTTTATCTGCCTTCTTTTTTTTTTTTGCAATACACATTCTATACTAGCTAGCTACTCCTTCGTCGAAACCCCTCATTTGTGCCTCTTGTTATCTGCACTATATCCGCGCTGCAAAATGTCCTTGCCGCGCGTGATCTGAATAGTTTTATTTTCATTTTTTTTTTTGCATTTTTGTTGTCTCCCCGCAAGATACGTTGCGTAAATAGGTACATGTAGTATGTGTGAGAATAATTATTATCCGTGAATATATAGTTTTGTAATTTTTTTTTTTTGCGACTCAATTTTCAGGGTAATTTTTAGCCTCCGTTTCTGGGCGTCAAGGGTTAACCGCCAAGAAATGATGATTACGCGTTGCGCGGTTGCTGAGGCCAACTTCCGGCGCCAGAGAAAATTTCGTAGTTCTAGATTTCTATAAATAGAAGAGCCTAGAGGATGAACGGAAGTATGCTAGATGAAGCGTTAGAGTGCCCAGATAAATTATATCTGCACGGATTAATCGACCTCTATAATTTATAATCAACGACCTTGATCGGTAGAGAATATCATATTCGAATTATTCACATTCATATTTTGTCTTTATAAACAATTATTGTTGTTACTAAATTTTGTGAAAACGGAATTGAGGTATACGCGTGGCTGGTGAATATCGCTCCTGCAGATATGCTCTGCAGGATGTATAAATTCAATATTTTGAACACATGGGTATTTGAGCGTATTAAATTTCGTAAGTTGCTGCTGCTGCTGCTGCTGCTGCTGCTGTTGCTGACGTTGCTGCAGTATGAGAAATGAATCCGTGAGCGAAGAAGCAAATTTATAAGATGCGTTTCATGATAATAACGTGGGTGTTAAAAGATTCATTCCATCGTACGGCTCCGAACCACCACTGCAGACCGTCCATTTATCTCATATACCTACACTTGATATGTAGAAATTCATCCCACTACTAAAAGATCGATTTGCATACGTGCAAAACAAGTCCGCGTTAACTTTGAAAAGAAAAAAAAATTAACAAATATAAACAGAAGAAATTTTTTTACACATTTGAAACATTTAATAAATTAATGAAAAGAAAAAATTAAAAGTTGAATAAAATTTGTGAAACTTTGTATTTTACACGATATACAAAATTCCGACATCTCGTATAAGACGAATGAGTAAATGTTGTTATCTATATATTTGTTTCGTGAGATAAATTATCTGGCAAATTATTAAGCAAGCTGGATGGTGAATAACTATATACAGTAGTAGTTCATTTGCAGAAAGCAAAAGACGATCATCATATGGCGAAGAATAACAGAGAGAAATTACATGCAGAACTGCAGAAGATCTTCAGAACCCTCATCGCAAACAACTTCGTGACCACTTTAGAAACCACTTTGCATTTTTCTTTTAACTTGCTGCAGTGCAGGCAGGAGATCGACGAAAATAAAGGAAAATAAATAAATAAAATGGCGCCGCATGTAGACCGGGTTAAAATAGAGAGAGCGATATTTTTCAGCAATAAGGATTTCGCATGGAAAGTATATACGGTCGCTAAGTAGAAAAAAATATTTCTTTCGAAATCAAGGCATCAGGATATGCGGTATATGAATATGATATATAATTTTGCGGAAGTATATAAAGTCATTAACTGTGGTTATATACGTAGGTACATGTTATATGTCGTATATATATTTCTGATGCGGGAAGAACGACTATTTATAAAAGTGATGGTGTTATAATTTAGACGTATAGTTTGCGGTCGTTTTTGCGGTTCAAGGATCTGCTAGGAATATAATTGCAATATAGTAGTCACTGCAGAAATGAGAAAACCTATTTGCAAATTACGCGATAAGAAATTGTTTTAACAATGACCTAAGCCCGATGATCACCTATGGAAATAAATAACTCGTAACATTATACATATGTACCTACTGCAATACCGCAGTATCGTATGCATATATATTTAATATAAAATGGCCGCAATGAAGAATGAAAAACAGTCATGACTACCGCAATTCAAACTACGCAAAGAGTTACGTCATTAGCTGTATGCCCAGTATACGCATGACGTAATTATATTACAACGTGTCTACCTCGTAAATTGCAAATTAAAGTTAGACCTCGCTGAAATTCGAGGAATGTTCTTTTCTTTTTATTCACGAAGATAAAATTCCAATCAAAAATCACCTCAACGAATAGTTGAGAAATTCTTTTCAACCTGATCACGAAGTTTCAGATATTCCTCTCTCTTTAACTTGTAATAATCTTCATTTTTCTCTGTTCTTTGCAAATTTCAGAAGGTCGTGAAACTCCTTTATCGCCACCCCCGCCATCAAACTCTTCGGTTCACACGTCTCCGCGAGGTTTGGGTTATACTTGTGGTCCTATCGATGGCTCACTTTACGCAGTTGTTCATCAAGGTGGTGCTGGTGGCCCACGAGGTTCTCCATTGACAGTGTCGATGGACAGTGGTATTAGTAGTGCTCCTCCACAACGTCCGAGTCCCCCAGAAGCTACGGAATTGTCACCATTAGAATCAGAAAACGATCGTCTCAACAGCCACGGTGATCTCGACAAGCTTCTCCATGATATGATGCTTACTGTTGAGGTGATTTTCAATTATTCATTTATTTTCTTTTGATCTTTCAATCATTGTCAAACACCTTCTTCACCTTGTTTTTTTTTTGATTTTCTAGTCGATGCCAGATCCTCCAAGCGACAAGTACGGCAGCAGCAAAACTGAAAAAATGTATATCCAAGAATCTTCCCGATCCTACGGGAGCGGAAACCAGTCTTATTCTACCATGAAGGATTCCTACAGGAGTAATTATTCGTCGAAGAATGGTGGAAGTCCAACTTACAGTGGTAGTAATTATTCTACGCTGAAAAATGATACGCATGAACCAATAACCTTGAGAAAAGATACACTGGAACGAAGAGAGGAGATAAGAAGTTTTGATGTTAATTTCGGAAGATCTACGGGACAAAATTCACAGAATTCAGAAACATATAGAAAAAATAACGAGTCCTTTTCTCCTCCTGGTAACATCGACTTTATTGATGAGGATATTCCTTACCACGCAAGGCAGACGAGTCAACCTTTTACTTACGGGGCTACAACCGACATGATAAAACAACAAAAATTATCCTCTCCTTCGCTCGTTAGAAAAGCATCTCTCAGAGGCGCCGCACCTGTTGTAGATATTGACGATATTGTCGGTGAAAGGGACAGAAGGGCTATCAGTCCACTTAGTCCAACTACGCCAGATCCACCACCAGAATTCGCAAATGGATCGACAAACGTCAAAACTGTTCCCGACTACTCCGATGGGTGAGTTTTTTCTTTTTTTTTTTCCTCCAACGGAAAATTGATTTGAATCGCTGAGTGAAAGATGTTGAACCAATGATTTTTTTTCCCTTTTGCGTTCAATTATTCGCAAATTTCGAGTCGCGGAAATCAAATGATTTTTTTTCTTTCGTAACCAAGCATTGATGTTTCTTTGGAGACTCGAAATCAAAGAACAGATCTATAATACTGCCATCTTGGATATTTTGTACGGATCATCGAGCAGCTGGTCGAAAGCACCCACAATGACCATTTGTTAACGCACTATAGCAATAAACTACGTACTTTTATGTTATATTCTCATTATCTCCAAGAATGGCAAAACGCGGTCATGACTCACCATGGTCTGTACGATTATACTCTTTGCTTCATAAAAATCCCCATGAACAGTACTAATTGGCCGGTGAGCAAGTTTTCTCAATTTGAAATTGAAAAAAATAAATCGAAGTAATACTAGAATCGGACGAACAAAAAAGTAACACGCAATCGCTTGAATCGGTCAAAAAAGAATAGATGAATTCGAATCTGAAAAAAAAAAAAAAATTGAATGCACAGTATGTTTTTTTTTTGGTTTTTTTACGGCGTCTTCGAAAGGAAATATGTTAGGAGAAAATAAATAGAATTTCAGACACTCTCGTAAAGGATACGATATTATTATAAACTGTTATAAATATTAGGAAGGATTATAAAGGGAAGCTGTTGCTGCAGTTTGCTTAGATAATAATCATGTTTGTGAATATGCGAAGAGTTGAAAGATGAAAAGGGGTGAAGGAAAGGGGGTGAAGTTTATCGATGAAACTATTGGCAGATGGCCATACTTATATAACCAGACGCGTATGTTTATATTCTGCTGATATTTGTATACGCTTCTATATTACCTTATATATACCTACATACTTACATATACGTTACATACGAGGGCATGTACTGCAATCTTATCTGTATACTCATAGGCACCCATATACTTATATATCCATGTATATAGATAGTTACATACCTCCGCGAGAAAGCAGCAACAGCCCGGTTTTCCTTTTACGGAAAACGATTTGTACGATAGATTTTGTTTCCATCTTTTTTTTCTCTCTTTCCTCCACGTGTTTTTTCTTTCATTATTATTGGTTTTGTTTTTTTTTTACATATTTTATTTATTGATTTTGTTTTTTGTACATGAAACTTTCTTTTCTCTTCCATATTCGTAAAGTACATACTATATACATAGAATCACCGTGAAACTTTTTACACGGAGACAAGAATTCGCGAGTGAGAATGTCCTTTTTTTGCTCTTTAGTTTTCTAAGGTTTTTTTTTTTCATCTTTACGCAACTCGAAACTTTTTAATAACATACGAGTACAGTACACCGTGAGAATGAGACTTTTTTTTTTTCCTTTGCAAACTGATTTTCGAACAAGGCTTGCGATGAAAACCGGTGGGTTTTGTATTTAGCGTCAATTATCATCTGCTGAAGTGAGAAAAAAAAAAAACGCCATAACGTGTATACAGGGTTTTTATCCCAAGGACCTGGAATGGGTTGTGGGTATATAGGGATACATATATACGTGTATATAAATTTATCGTATCTACCTTAGGAGAGAAAAAAATGATCTCGACTATTTTAGACCCTCGACAGTCGCCCTCTGACATAATTTTAAATTTAGAATCTACCCGCGCGCGCTAACGTTCTGATGTTGCACGATGCGCGTCGCGACGCTTTTCTTGATACTACTTTCATATAAGCGTCGCGGCTACTTTGCTACCTATACTACTTGGAGAGGAAACGAATACTTTTGAAACTTTCAGTTGTTGATCTTGTCAACAATCCAAAAATCTCATCTCGTGTTTTAAATATAAATTCAATGCGATGTCTTCGTTACACTTTTGGTTTTCGAAGGAAGAAAATAACAATAACAAAAAGGGATCAGTATACATTAATCCAACATCGCAAGGACTATTCAGCATATGTGGGGACGGATTTAAAGAATGAACAAGAAAATATCTGATCTGATTTATTCCAGTCACGTGAAATCGCCCATATCACATCGTATACTATACGGTCTATACTTATATAGAGCGCTGAGCTTTGGAGAACGGAATTTAAATTGTTCTGCAAACCACTATCTGTACACAACGTTCTACCGCGCGTGCGGGCGATTCCGGGTGATGTTGTGGGCCGCCAGAGTACGGTTACCAAAGAGAGAGAAAGAGAGAAAAAAAAAAGTGAGAGAGAAGGAGATTGCGGTATACGGGATAGTTGGATCTCCCGAATAGGAAATCCAGGAACTGATGCTGCGATGGTGATGTTCGCGTCCCCTTTTCTTATTCTCCACTTATCCGTCAACTTGGACATATGCTGCTGCTGCTGCTACTGCTGATGAAACGTTGCTGCTTTCTGCAGCCGCCTTCGTGATGCGAAAATTTTCATATTTCATATCCCTTATATGTACATACATATATGAAAATCGAACACGCGCGCTCCATCGCAAGAATATTAATTATAATTATAATAAGTAAAATCAAATTCATTCATTCATTCATTCATTCGTTAATCGTCATCATCTATATCTATACAATTTTTATTTCGTCCCCGCTTTGGACATAAGAATAATTAATTGATATTTGCTTAAAATAATTGAAAATTGTTGAATCTAATGCCCGTCAGACGGTGTACCCATATAAGGTTTTTATTATACTCACCACACAATTTGAGTTGTTTCGAGTGTTTCGAATGGGATAAATGATGGTTTGGTGATCGCAACTGAGAGCCACATTCTTCATCGTACACATTGCATTTGTGTAAGTTGCGAAGTCAATATATACCTGTACATAATGTACGTGACGCGATCAACACTCCGGAGCAAATCTCTGATCTACTGTGCAGCCCCCATCATGCAGTATGGTTGCAGTGAATTCAGATGGCCACTCGAAACATTCGTGAAATGTGATTGAATCAGTATAAATATTTTTTGGAATTCTCACAAAACTAACAACGACGTTTTCGAAAAATCGAAAAAAAATATCGACATATTATTCAAATGTATCAAACCCCGATCGATTTGACACGGAATGCCTCATACATTAACCTTATCGTATACCTATACATTACAGTGGTGCACAGCGAATCTTTAATTATCAATTTCCGATAGCAATTATTATGAAATACTAGATCCCGTTTGACCACACGGTAATTACTCGGAAAATCGCTTATCAAGGTTTAATACCTATGCGCAATTTGCGGTGCAAATTATCATGCATTCATAGCTAATATAATATGCATCAGATTACGGATGTAATCTTCCGTATAATACTTGCGGCATTTGCAAACCAAAAAAAGAATACATATTTTAAAAATATTCACTCAGAGGTTCAGATTCGAAACAAAACAATAAATATCCGAAGATTGTGAGCGTAATTCTCCAAACTTGAAGGCGCACCTTTTATACTCGTCGTTTTACAGTTCATTAATAGTCATATAGTATAAGTCAGTCTGCGTGCCACGTGATAATTATACGAGTCCCTCTAATTGCTCGGTTATCATCAACGTCCGCGTCGTCTGCAGTCTTGAGCGTTACCTTATTTCCTTTTATAAAGCAACCCCGATAATTTTCTCTTTCTCTTTTTTTTTTTTACTCTCTCATAACTCACATGTACGAGAAACTTGAGAAAAGAATGACGTCAGCAAAATGTAACGTTTATACGAAAAAAAATAAATAAAAAATAGTAGACCGGATTTATTAACGAGCGGATTATTAACAGGGATGAGAAGCTATAATAACATACATACGTATGAGTGACGAATGAACATTGAAAAACTAAAACTAAATTTTAATAAGAGAGTCGGAAGAATAAAAGAAAAATTTTCGTTTATAGAACTGAAATTGCTTCTAGAATTTTATTTCTGTGTTTCTACTTGCTACTCTAGTTTTAGAAAAACAGAATATTTCGTACCGATCTTACATCGACTTTGAGGTATTGTATAATATAGATCGAAAATAGTTTGTTATAACCACGTGACCGATGTTATGTAAGATCGTAAGAAGCGATGGTCTATTGCTCGGAATCGATGGCCCATGACGACCTCGTCAATCAATAGATAATTACTCCTATCTTATTATACCGAGGGCAAAGCTATTCCATCGATCGAAGAGCCGAAGACCCTTTTTACTCTTTCTTTTCTTCTTATTGTTGTAGCTTCTTCTTTTTATATTCTACTCCCGCGTTCTCAGTTCGTAATTCTTTTCAAAGAACAAGAATCGATTTCGTCTATCCGCAACGGTGCATCGTTTTATATTATTGTACCTATACACCTACTGCAACGCGTCTCGAATTTGAGTCTTAAAAAATATATAGGTACTCTCGTACGTGCTTTTCCCTCAAAATTTTTCTCCGAATATATCATAAACTTTCATCTATTGCGCTGATGAATTTTTGATCGTTTAATAATTTATTTATTATCTTTTTATTTTATTTTATTTAATGTTTTTGTTTCTTTACCTTGTAGATTATCGTGGCTCAGACAACAACAGCTAAAACTTGCTGCACGAAGAGACGAACGAAGCCCAAGTAAACAATGGCGTCAGGAATCCGGAAATCGAGTCATCGGAGAACTGAGAACTATTCAAAGAGGAAGAATTCGTCAAGATGGTTACGCAAGCGATTCCGCCGTTCTGGACGGCGACGACGATAATTGGACTGTCAATTCTCCCATACAGGTATCCCATTTATTTCTTCATGTTTTTTTTTTTTTTTCATATCTTCAATTTTTCAACAATCCAAAATCGAAATCTGAAATATTGACGATTGCCGTATTCTTTTGGTTCAAATTTGTTCGACGGAATAATACGACGAAATTCGTTCCTTTCGTGGTTCTTTTTTTTTCATGTAAAATTAAAAATTTCAAACTATCATTGGTTTTTTTTTCGGTTTTCATTTTCAGCAGCAAATTCGATCGGCCACTTATACTTCGGCGCCAGCAAGTCCATTACTTCCGCAAAGATCTAGTAGCAGGAAGTACAACGGGACACTTACCAGTGGACGTCCACGTGCAGAAAGTTTCAACGAACGTCCTTTCGTTAGCGTAAAACGTGGCTATGAATTTCGCAAGAATAGCGAAACTCAGGTAACTATGAATAATGATTATATTTTTAATTTCAATATAGGGTAGATAATTAGTTACTAGAATATATCACGCTAATTAAAAGCTACTCTTGCATATTAATTAGCTATTTATTATTCACTTATATAAACAATATATTAAATACTAATAGACCACTTATATGAAGTTTGCGATAATGTTACCCGAAGCTTTTATTTTAATGTTCATATAACCAGCAGAACTAATAGCCATTAGCTCGCTGCTGCGTAATTACTGCTGATTAATATCATGAATGAAAAATTTTTACCCTCGTCTTTTTGAATATACGTTTAACTTTATTTTTTCTTTTATACCTTTTAAAAGAGATTTTCAACGATCTGATAGATGATGAGTCAAAAGTAAAATGACAAACGCATGATATAAAAAATATTTCACATGAATAGAAGATAGAGAAAAAAAAATATTTCCACAAATCCCGGCATGTTGGCTGCACAAATATAGCAAAATTCCGCTTATTAAACGCGTTACAGAGTCCCCCGATGTCCCCAAGGTCGGCTTTAGCAGCTGCAC
Organism: Athalia cordata; assembly: GCA_963932425.1. Classification (NCBI taxonomy): domain Eukaryota; kingdom Metazoa; phylum Arthropoda; class Insecta; order Hymenoptera; family Athaliidae; genus Athalia; species Athalia cordata. The sequence goes on along the minus strand of OZ010626.1, from coordinate 25,926,710 downwards.
CCTTAGGATATGCCTTCCAACAGACTATCAATCGTCACTATCAACAGCAGCTGTATCAACAGCAAGAAAATCAGATAAAAAATAATCATGAAAATCATCATCAGTCTACACCACCTCAGCCGGAATCACGGAGCGATAGCTATGCGAGGACAGAATCTCTTATGAATCAACATCATCGTGCTTTAGCACTTCAATCTTCTACAACGATGTCTTCTTCTAATTCTCTGAGTCAAGATAATTCTCAGTATAATAATTCTACGTTTAATTCGAGACAAATTCATTCGAATGAAAACAGAATGGCCTTCAACTATTCCCAAAAAATGACGGAAGTCGATGGGAGTCAGGGGATTCAGACTAACCGGGAATCTTCTGGACTTCTGAAGACCGTTGGCAACGACGTAAAAACTACGCCAAATGGAAATGGAAATGGAAATGAAAATAATGGAAATGGAACTACGGACAATGCAGATCCTCTCGTGAGCTTATTTCAGTCTTTGGCAGAAATATCGAACGTCAGAACATCGTCATCTACTAATAAAAATGAATTACAACATCATAATCGTGCTACATCCACATCCATATCTGCATCTGCATCTGCATCCGCATCTGCATCCACAAATACAACTAACAGTTCCCCTAATCAGTCGCCAAAAGCATGGCAAAATACACAGGTTTGTTGCTATTTAGAATTCATCCAGCTTTGCAAAATTCCTCATTGCTATTTTACTAATTATTTATAAACGATAACTTAAGAAAAAAATGAATAAAAAAATTTACGACGATTTTTCATTATTTGCGTCACCAACACTTTTGCTTTTGACGATGCTGAATAATTTTATCAGTCTTTCAGGATTCACTGTTAGAAAGAAGAAATTTTTTTTTTTTTTCTTAATTCTCACTCGACTGCCAATAAAATTTTATTATACATCATGCTTGCATATTCCATCAATTCGCCTGGAGGTAAGCGACGATTATCATCTATATTATTTGATCCCTGTTGTTTTCTATTTTCAAAATGGAAAACAAAACGAAAAATTTTCTCGCCCACAATTCGTCAGGAATAAAACTGTCGACTCGTTTATTTTAACGCTTGGTGGAATTCTTGGGCGTTTCATTTATTGTTGAAAATTTTCATTCCGCAGTCCCACAATGACTCGGTGTCATCCTGGACAGAGCGGAGCATAAGCCCAGCAGGAGTTGTTCCCGGAGGTACGGTTTCCCGGCCGCAGACACCAGCGTTTCCGGTTCACCCGCGGACACCGTACGTCAACAATTCATCGCCAACAGTAACATTTGCAAGCGATAGATTGTACGGGACATCGCCCAACAACGTTAACAACATCAACAACAACAATAACAATAATAACATTATCATCAGTAACGGGAACAACAACAACAACGGACCCGAATTTGAAACTAGAAATTACAATGGTAATGGTAACTACGGAAATTACTCCACTGAAAGAGTATACACCGTTGAAGAAAGACGCGAAATATCCAGAGAGACTGGACTGCCACCCAAGAGTCCGACGACCCAGCGGTAAGATCATTATTTTCATTTTTCTAATTATTATACTTTGATTTATTTATTTTTTTCTTCAAAATCGACGGCTTTGAATTACGCGGACGAGGACGGCGTTGACCGTTTCAGTTTTTTTTTGTTCTGATGAGATACTGTGTTTAAATGAATAAACAGGAACAAAATAGAATCGATAATGACGAGAGAATGATTATGTTCGTGATTTTAGACGCTTGAGTTTCCCAGCAAGCGGATCGCTAAAGCAAACGCATAACAAACGATGGCCGCTCACTAACCAGTCGGCGTCGTTCGACTATAGGTAATTAATAAATGAAAAAATAAAGCTGGGAGCCAATAGTTCGATCGCCGTGCCTTTTTTTTTCTCATTACATTCATGGACGGCGCGATGCGATCGGCTATTATTTTGATAACTCGTATATTAATTATTCACTGTCGCGTTTTACTAACACAATATATAAAATTATAATAATTAAGTTTGTGACTCAAGCTCGAAAATTAATAACTCACAAGCCTGGAGAATCTAAAAAAGGAAAAAAAAGAATCCAAATCAAGCGATTACAATTGGCAAAGTGTAGATAAAGAAAAGAAACCAAATGGATAAAAATTATTAAGAAACTAGATTTTTGTTACGAGCTTGGGGATCGACGGGATTTTTATATCGGCAAGAAAGTATAATGCGAACTGCTAATATGAATGATTATGACAAATTTTATGTGTGTCCGCTTTTGATTTATTACTAACTAATTTTGAAAACTGACCTTCAAGCTTTGCATCGTGTGGAGTTTATAACTTAAGACAAGATATTTTTTATTTTTATACTTGTCTGTTCTTCAAAAATTCTCGTTTGATGCTTATAATATTATATGTACTCCTTAACAGACTTTCAATCTTATCTCATTGCGCACGATGAAATAATGTGATTGTTATCGTTTTTATGTGTGTGTTTTTTTTTTCTTCTCATTTTCACTGATACACGGAATGATCAACTTTTACACAGAGCTGCACCTATCTTCGGCAAGACGACTCACGAATATATGTACATATATTTGATTTTAATTAACGTTTTCCTTTTTTTCCTTTTTTTTACCTTCGAAATTACAGCAAGGATCGACCTATCTCTCCTGGAGGAGAGTACGCCAGTCAGTCTCAAATCGCAAACAATCAAAGCCCAGCTGGAACGCCAACACAAATTGAATTCGCCCAGAGTCCAAAGGTAATTTTTATAAAAAACAGTAAATTTTACTGCCTATATACATACTTAATTTCGGGTGTTGATGATTATTTGATAATAAAATTTTACTTTTCAGAGCGCAATTTCATACACATCAATAAATAGCGGCGGACAATCATCACCGAAAGTATTTTATGGATCAAGAAGATCGAGTGTTCATTCAAACACCGAACCTCAGGAAGTTGCTGATGCCAATGTTAAATTTGTTAGAGACACTAGCCGAATTTGGTACAAACCAAACATATCAAGAGAACAAGGTATGGCACAAAAAATAAATAAAAATGAATTCAAATAACATCGGTTTAGTCTCAATGGAATCTTGTTTCAAAATTAAATAATACAAATAACGTCTTATTTTTTCAGCAATTGCCATGCTGAAAGATGCGACTCCAGGAATGTTCGTGGTTCGTGACAGTAATTCTTTCCCCGGTGCTTTTGGTCTTGCATTAAAAGTGGCAACACCACCACCGGGAGCTCCGAGTAGCCCGCGAGATCCGGCCAGTGAATTGGTCAGACATTTCCTCATCGAACCAACATCAAGAGGAGTTCGTCTAAAAGGATGTGCCAACGAACCAGTTTTCAGCTCACTTTCAGCTCTCGTTTATCAGCACAGTTTAATGGCCATGGCTCTACCATGTCAGTTACTTTTACCGGAACCGGAAGCCGCTGCCAGAGCACTTGATTCTCCAGGAACAAGTAGTGCTCAACAACTTCTGGCCCAAGGAGCAGGTAAACACTAAACTTTTGATAAAAAAAAAAAAAAATAATTTTGAATCACGAAAAATGCTCTCTTCCGTTCTTCGTATGCAGGCATTTTATGAATAAATTAATTTTGGTGAAATTGTTACAGCCTGCAACGTTCTCTACCTCTTTACAATCGACACGGAATCGTTGACCGGACCACAAGCTATAAGAAAGACAGTTGCAACGCTTTTTGAGCAGCGACCATTACCGTCAGCTACAATTGTTCATTTCAAGGTCTCTGCCCAAGGAATTACTTTGACAGATAATGCTCGAAAATTGTTCTTCAGACGTCATTATCCCACCAATAATATAAGTTACTGTGGCCTTGACGCGGATGAAAGAACATGGAATTTTACTGGGGAAGAAAATGGCCAAAACCGAAGCGCACAGTGAGTACAAATTCAAATTTCAAAACTCGCCCAAGAGATAGAATTTCCATTTTTGTTCCCACGGTAGAAATTTTACCGCTCGCTCTTTCTAGTTATTTCTATCCATAAAAAACCCATTTAGTTTAGCTTATCATTCCCATTCTTGTCGTTCTCGTGATTTAGTCGGAAATTATTTCAGTCGGTTGAGGAAGAAAAAAAAAAAAAAAAATTATCTAAACTACTGATACCATACCTAGTGAGTTTCTGTAATAAAATTCCGTCGTTTATTTCGACTACAATTCAAGTCACGTACATTTTTCCCCCTTATGTCCGCATGTCAACGAAACCGGCAATAATAATATCGTGCTGATCTCAAGTAGAAAACTTTGACCCGCATTCAAAAGATTCGTGTCAATCCAATCGAAAAAAAAAGCTCATACTCAACTTCCAACTAATCGATATAATATTTAGTACAAAATAATTAAATTTTCCGAATCACACAATAATGAGTAATCATTTTCAGTCGTTGCTTCGGTTTTGTGGCTAGAAAACCAGCTCACAAATCTGACAATCAGTGTCATATTTTCGCCGAACTTGAACCAGAACAACCAGCAACAGCGATAGTAAATTTCGTAAACAAAGTCATGATGGGAAATGCTCAGGTCAAGGCAAACATCGTCTAGTTCGACTACTGGTTTATTTCTTCCAGTTCTTCCAACCGATGAAGAAACAAAATAGAGAGCTTTGCCTGTGTGCGTTATACAGGTAAAAAAAAAAAATTCAAACGCGCATAGAAAATAAATACTAAACGAGCAGTTAGTATAATGCATGTGTCCATATAAAAAAAAATATTTGAACGCAAATGATGATCGAAAATAATGAATTATCAACATCGCCGGACTGGAAACGAAAAAAATGAAAAGAAAAAAATGCAGGAATAATGAACGAATCAGATCTGCAACGTTCATTTCTATTACCCTTGTTATTATTATTGTTGTTGTTATTATTGTTATTATAATTTCGTTCATTCAATCCAGAGGCCTTTTCTCGTAAAATATTATTATATTAGATTATATGCCTAAATAATAGTGTAACAATGGATGTAAACCGTGAAACAGTAATTAGGTGGTATACATATAGTATGATTATGTAAACTCTGATCAAAAACAACGAGGAGCAGAGTTGTATAAGGGATGAAAATGAAAAATGAAGCAATTATATCAAAGTTATAGATTATATCACAATATAAATAATGATAACGATGATAATGATGAATATGAATTGTAATGCAGCATCTAACTTAAATTGAAAAAAAAAGAAGAGATTTACGAAAAACGAAATGTTGTGGGATATATGTGTTACGTAATAACGCAATAATAATGATACCAATAACAATAATAACAATAATAAGAATGTACAACTGCCAGAATTGGAACTGGATATCAGGACTGGCCTTAATAATTTAAAATTCAACATCATCATACCTATATACTTATGATATTATTGTGGTAGTATGTAATAACGATGAAATGAATAGTCACATCTCACTATACGTTCAATAGGTATTTATGTAGAAAAGAAAGAAGAAAAAGAAACTAGAATAACATTTGAGGGTTTACTTCATTATTAAAAATCGTTATCATTATTGTTTATTAAAATTATCACATCATTATATATACAATAATTATGTAGAGAATAATTGTTGGACGTTCAGAAATATTGTAAATATAAATATACCTACATATATATAAAAACATAGTTACATATTAGAATCATATTATTGTATAATGTATCAACACACATATAATATAGCAGACTAGAGTAATATAAAAATATCTATATCATAATTATGATGAATTTAAGGATTAAACAAATGCACAACTACTTGCAAAATTAAGAAATGAAAATGATTAATTATTTAGTACACGAACAGAATCAACTAATTATTGCAAAACGAATGAAATTTATGAAGAAAAAATCTTTAGCTCATCACACGCAAGAATAAGTAAATGTCATGTACTATATAGCGTATATATAGAGTATAGAGTTACTTTAATCTGTGGTTCTTGCCATGTACCGATAGAAAATTTGAATTAATTATTTTATTCGTTGCTAATTCCTGATTACACATAAATGTAGTATAAATAGAATCTATATAGTTATGTAGGAATTGAATGCTTTAGAATATAATAATGTTATCATTATACATAATTAATAATTAATACATCTATATAGAAATATATCACTTATACATTATATTATAATAAATTATTATAACACACAGTCAATTACTATTCGAATAAATTACGCGACAATATATATTACGCATGTACATATATACTATGTGTAAAGGTATATATGCATATATATATATTATTTTGTCTTCTGATGTTTTATTTCTTATTTTCAAAATAACAATAATGATTGATAATAACGATGATAATTCTGATGATGATTTCCCGGTGAAAATTCGTACGAAAATATTAAATCAGTCAGTCCAGTCCAATGATGATACTTTCCAAGAAGTGTAATTTTATAATTGAACTAATAACGTAATTTATTAATTCATTGATGAGATATGAAATTTCCCAAATTGAAGAGTTAGGCGATAAACGTGCTAGTCAAAATTTGGGTTACTCGATTTACGTTACGTATCTATAAAATAATAGTTATATTAATAATGGTTTCATTCTGGACATTACACATTTTAATTTCAATTATCTACCTACCTGTCAACAGTTTATAAATTGTGTAGCTACGTGGATAGGTACGGGGAAAAAAGAAAAAAAAAATCTGTGTATAATAACATGAATAATGTCATTAATTATCGATTACATTATAATACTGGATAATTAACTATTAATTTACTATCTCAATCTTACTTTTAATCTTATAGGTATATCAATAACATATGCATGACGTTTATCGATTATGTATCATACATTATTATCCGCAATGATATTTATTTTTCCTTCTGTAATATGAAAAATATACCCCTTTTGAGAGGTGAAAAAAAAGGTAGCAATAGCAGCAACAAGAAAACCGTCATTCAAGAATAATAATAATAAATAATTGAATAACAAAATGATACGCAAATTAAGCAAATAGTAATTCATAAGTATACCTCATTATATTACAGATATCTCAACAACACCCTTCCATCTGCATACCATACTCCCTTGTTATCGACTACTTGGATTTATTGATTCGTTCGAAAAAGAGAAAGGAAAAAAAAAACGATTTTGAATACTTAAAACAAAAGAAGAGAAGATTTAAATCTACAATGGAGACATTTAGACAGTCGAAGTGCAATTCAGTTGTATATTAATGTTCGGAGTAAATTGGGCAGTCCTAATTAGCAATCCGATATGCAAGTACACATATTTGTGTACTTTATTGTGTAGAAATAAGAAAATACCTCATGGGCAAAATATTTAAGCTAGTACATAACGGCAAATTTACTCAGACTGACCTACTAAGGTGTCTGTCCTTCGAGAAGATCGCACCAACAATATAAAGTAGAACTTTATATGTAACCCAAATTCTTTTGTTTTTTTTCTTCCACAGTGTATGAATAGAAATCCGAAAATTTATAATCAATAGGATTGGAGAAAGAAATCGTAGGAAATCAATTCAATTTCGAGAAACACAAAACAAGTCAAAATATATAACTGAATAAAAGGTGAGAATGATCCCGAAAATATATTGAACTCTCTGAAGTTTACTGTTCAGATTGAAACGAGCGAGTCTTTCAGGACGCAGGTGAGTCTTGGTTTCGAATATCGTTTTTCGTATCCGCATAAGGTATAATTGGTGTTACGGCTAGTAAATGAGGTCCGCGGAATGGTCAGTAAGCGAAGAACCGTCGTCGAGTGTACACACAGTTTGAACGTCGTCCCGAGTAGTTTGAAAATTGTTTAAATCTTCGTTCTTTTCAAATCAAAATTTAAGAAAAATAAAAAAATGTTTAATAAGAATATAAGTAATAATTCTACGGGGATTACTTTATTGTCTACGGTCTCGTTTTTTCTAATCGTAATTCATCTAGTCAATGGAAATTATTTAGGAAATTCACAAAGTACTGAAATTACTGCTGAACAATTGAATTTGCTTCCAAAAAATAACACCCAGCTGAATAATGTCGGTACGGATTTAATTTACACCAATAAAAACGGAAGTTTCGAAAATAGAAGAGGGGAATTTTTCCCGCCTTACAGAAGAGGCAGTAAATCCGCAAATTTTAAAACCATAAACGAATCCGAAACCGATTCTTCCGTTACAGTGGAAGAAAAAAAAGAAACATTGGAGTTTATGAAGAATGAAACTTCGACTATTGCTAATTGGTTAGCAGAATTTCGCGGCATTTCGTTCGGAGGAATAGTCGAAACTATTTTCAACCTAGTTACAACCGGTATAAGTTCGGTGGTTACAAATATTCTTGGAGATTCTAAAAACGGTGGAAAATCACGAGGTAATCGAGTCAATTATAAGGGATATCAACTTCTCAGAATAACTCCAACAACCGATGCTCAAGTTACCGAATTAATCGATATGGTAGAAACTAATGATGATGGATTGAAGTTCTGGACACCTCCGGTAAAAAACAGGTAGTTAACTAATTTTCCAAGATTTTTTTCATCTTCTCACTTTATAATGTTATGGTCAATTAAACTGATGCTGCAAACATTTATATCGGACTGCTGCAGATACTTCCAAACGCGCGAAACAAGAACGAATAACGGATCTTCACAAGGTTTATCCGTTTGTGTGTTCTTTTTTTTTTCTTTTCGTTTCTTTTTTTTTGTAATCAATTCTATAGAGATGCCGATGCAAGTCAGCAGGAAATTGTCATCAATAGCTTCTCAAAAATCGAGACACTAGGTCGTGGATCGGTTTCTATGAGAAGAAAAAAAAACTTCAAACCTTCCGAGAAACAAAAAAGAAAAAACTTTCTGACATATATTTCATTTGTACAGATCAACCGATGTCGTAGTTTCGTCAGATATGGTGAGCGAGATGAAAGAGTTTCTGATGGAACAAAAATTCGGATTCAAAGTCTTACTCACTGACCTGCAGGTATAACTGATAAAAAAAAAACACTTGATTAACGACATTGCAAATTCCAAACCAGTATTATACGCGCTCTAGATTCTGATGTATATTTTGTTAAGTACATATCGAGTATTCCACGTTAACTCGACCAGGTTTGACCCCAACAATTATTGTTTTTTTTCTTATTTTCGAAACATTTGTAATGAGAATCAATGTTAATTTTTTTGTTTCTTTTCGATGTTTGGTATCGTTGTTATTATCCTTTACATGTATTTTTTATACTGATTTCTTTGACCGCAAGGATTAATGCGATTTATAACAAGGTGGAGTTGACATAAAATGGCCCATATGTACCGCGTATCACCAGATAATAATTATTTGACAATTGTCGTGGACTTATAGGGTCACGAAAACTCAGTAACTGTATCCTGCAGATTTTGATCGTCTGATCAAAGGATCATATGACTAAATATTTAACATTATTAGAGAAAAGTAGTTCAAACCGGAAGTAATATTTGTAACTGAAGAATTACGCTCTTCATTAATTTTTCTGTCTTATATTCACTAACGCAGAAAACCATCTCGTACCAAAATCCAAAAATGTCTAAGGAACAGAGGGCAGATTTACTCACGAATCAAGGTCATTCAATGACTTGGAAACGGTACCACAGATACGCAGGTACAAATTCTTCTCTGTTTTTTTTTTTTTGGCACAATTAGGCTAACTATATCTATACTTTTTTTGTCGAATTAATCTATCAATCATCAACATTATTTTTTATTTTTCATTATATTACAGATATAATGAGGTATTTGGAATATCTGGCTTTCACTTACCCCAACTTAGTTGAGTTAGAAACAATTGGAAACAGTTACGAAGGTCTTCCTCTAAAACTCGCTAAAATATCAACCGGATTAGCCAAAAACGGGGAAAGTAAACCGGTTGTGTGGATAGATAGTGGTGAGTAAATTTGTTTTCAATCCTATTTTCCATCCTTATTTTGTTGTTCATTCCCTTTTTCTAATGGTTTTTATGATCTATCATAAAATGAATACCTCCGAGGCTTATTCAAATAACAGGATGACACGGATTTCGATTATTTATTCCATAGCGCAGATGTTGCAACGACAGTTGAAGAACAAAAGAAAGATAGAACCACGACGATAAATTTATATCCTAAGTATCTTTATTGATTTAATATGCATTACAGGAATGCATGCGAGAGAATGGATAGGACCTGCGGTCGCGACTTACATCCTGAATCAGTTGGTTGAAAAAAATACGACTTATCTAAAACTGCTTGATAGTTCAGACTTTATGATTTTGCCCATCCTAAATCCGGATGGCTATGAATTCAGCCATACAGCAGATCGCCTCTGGCGAAAAACAAGAAGCAATCACGCTGCATCAGATGATTCAGAAAACGAGGCGAGGTATGGTATAAAACGAGAAAAAAATAAATTGATGTTACGTTCGTTCTGAGAAAATTCATGAATTTTTATTAATCTTATTATTTCTCAGATCCGGTCCATTGGGACTTTTTCATTTGCTGTCTCATTACACGAGATGGTTTTTTTACCGGTGCGAGGGCGTTGACCCTAATAGAAATTTTGAGTATCATTGGGGCGAAAAAGAAAGCGGAGCAGCCAGCAACGATCCTTGTCATGAAACTTATGCTGGTCCGAACGCTTTTTCCGAACCGGAAACTCGGGCCATGGCTGAATACATTTTAGCTAATCGACAGCGCATCAAGTGAGAATATTCAAAAAATAATATACGATATCCGATAGTCAATTTTCTTGTTCAACAATTTTTTTTTTTAACATTTCAAAAAGAAAGAGCGCTTCGCACGATGAGTGCGATTTATTTGAAATCTCAACATTGTTGATTTTTATATCTACAGGATGTATCTGACCTTACACTCTTATTCGCAAATGTTGCTTATTCCTTGGGGGTACACAAGATCTCGTCCATCGGATTTTGAAGAGTTAGAAAATGTGGCCAGAAAAGCTGCAAACGCAATGCTAAAAGTGCATGGAACTGAATATCAGGTTGGAGCATCGCCAGATCTTCTTTATCCCACATCAGGTAGATATCTATTGAGTCATTTTTTAATTTTTTCAACGTCGTAAAGATTCATCTCAAATATTCTTAATTAAATTTCTCCATAAAGGCGGATCCGATGACTGGGCTAAGGGGGTCGCTGGCATAAAATACGCTTATACAATGGAACTTCGAGATCGTGGTATTTATGGATTTCTTTTGCCAGCTAAACAAATTGTCCCAACTGCAAGAGAAACTTGGGCCGGTATTCGAGCGCTCACACGACTCGTAACTTCTAATACCTGATGACAAAAAGATAATTAAAAAAAAAAAGCCCACCGAATTCAAAGTAGAGCAATAAAACAAAATATGCCCGTTAATCAAATCGCAGCCCGTAAAAATGTCTTCAAAAGGAAAAAAAACAAACAAAAATCAAAAAAATTACACTAAAATAAAGAGCATATCCACCGTTCTGTGATTTTAGCTCGGAATTCAGGCTATAATTTTGGTGACTAATTGAATTGATTCTGTGATGACCTTTGATAATCAACTCGCGGAACACTACAGTGAATTTAAATTGTTAGTTATAATCGCGATGACTATGACAGCGTACAATTACTGTAGGTATAATATGGTGCGAGAGAAAGACATAACACTTATGTTATCTACACGTGAAAGATGAAGAAACCGTTGACCGCAAAACCCGATATAATGTAACGTTGCGTTTTATGGCACGATGAACGTATTATAAAAATATGTATACGTTACGTATATTTATACCTGACTTTTGTACAGTTCATTCACTGTGTCACGTTTCGTGTCACGGCCAATTATTCACTAATAGAGTCCGTAATCTATATACAGTAACAAAGAGATCAGAATATTTATTCATACCCATTTATTTATGACTTATTTATTCATTTATGTATTTGTTTATTTATGTATTCATTTATTTATTAATTATTTATTTATTTATTTACAATATAACAATACGAGATGCAACTAAATTTAGCTATATATTTATATGTATATAATGTATATTAATCTATGACTTATTGTTTATAAAATTCGATTCAATAATTGACTGTATTCCAGATGTTTATAGTCGTGATAGATTTTATTTGAGAAAAATGATATCTACCTTACGATAATGATTTTTGCGGGGAATTTATATTGATAATTAATAATCAATTCTCGGAACAACAAATTGCGGATATGGACGATTATTATGGTTATTATTATTATCACGGAGATCTGTAATCTATTGATAATAATTCTCACTTATTTTATTTTCACAACAAATCACGTCGTATTTATGTCTGTAACATATGAACCCGATCATTATATACTTTAAACCGTTGAAATGAATTTCCTTATTTCATTCTACCGGCTATAAAAAATTTCAAATAACATCTTATAGCTAACACTATGATTCAATATCAATTCGCTTATATGATCAGTGACACAGCTCATTCACGTAATATGTACATCAAAACTAAAATGTCTCATCGGGTTATACCCGGCCCAGTCGTATAATATTAATTGTCAGCTAGCGGCCGTGTAGCCGATATCACAAGAAGAGTTTTGATAATTGATCGAACGCGAGAATCTATCCAGGTGTTACATATATATATAGTCTGCATTCGAATATAAAAGCCAAGCAAGTAAGGGTGAGACTTTGCACATCGAAGATGAACATTCGCGCAGCTGTTTGTGTCGCTATCCTAGCGACGCATTTAAGCCGTAAGTGGATAATAAACTGACATTAATTTTCACTGCGCAAGCGATTATTTTTAGAAAACCTCATTATATTTTGTTTACTAATTGTGAATGAACAAACTTTTCAGTTTGTTCGGGTGCGGCAATACGTTTGAGTAAAACAGTTATCCCGTCCTCGATTAATTCAAGAATAACAAATGGCCAGAATGCTGTACCAGGTGAACACCCTTATCAAGTTTCGATTTGGTGGGGATTTCCTCCGTCGAATCCTCCTCGTCATTATTGTGGCGGAGCAATAATCAACAACGAATGGGTGATAACTGCTGGTCATTGTTTTACCGATGCTCCTGACTACGGAAGCCTCACCGTTTACGCAGGAACTTACACAAACGCTGGAGATGAAGTAAACCAGCAATCATCCACCATTAGGCAGTACATTATCCACCCTAGTTACGAGGGGTAAGAATTTCGGATTTTTACATGAAAGATAAACATTCTTTATTTTTCTAATCCATCAAAAAATAGCCCCTAATGAGGCCGCAGCCAGCACCTTTCTGCGACCATCTTCTGCTCATGGTACGCATGACGCCATTTTGGTTCTCTCCGAAGCAACTAAATTTCCACTACTCAAAACTATTGAAGAAAAATGAAATTCAATTTATTTATAGCCAGTAAAAGTATTAATCATAATCTCTTCCTATTTTCCTTGTGCGCGATATCAAGAATATTTGATTCAGCATCGCATAATCCACTGCATCATTCTATGAATTTTATTTGTACCTTCGAAGATCACATTTTTTCGCGAAAAAAATATTCCGACCTCTGAGATTACTGACCTGACTCTTTATATTACTTTCAGAGACGCAAATCCCCACGATCTTGCTCTGATAAGGCTTACCACTCCATTCAAATTTACTTCCGCCGTAGCGGCGATTGCTTTACCTAGTCAAGGCATTTCGCCAACCGGAAATGCCATTCTAACCGGATGGGGATCAATATCAACGAACGAAACGATAATCCGTCCAAAAGTGTTACAAAAGGCTACTGTTTCCATTATTACAAACACTGATTGCTACAACGCTCTTGTTAATTTCATTGGACCCTCGCCTGTTGACGCCACCAACATTTGCACTGGACCTTTGGATAAATCCGGAATAGCATTTTGCTCTGTGCGTAGAATATCAAGAAATAAAGTTATTCCATACTTTCTATATACATTGCTAATATTTATTATTATTGATTATTATTTACAGGGTGATTCAGGCGGCCCTCTTGCCCAACGTTTGAATGGAGTTTGGCAACTTATAGGTATCGTTTCATGGGGTGTTTTCCCGTGTGGATATCCAGGAATTCCATCGATCTACGTGAAAGTTTCTTCCTACACTGACTGGATCATCGAACAAGTCCGTGCTAACAGCCGATCAGCGATATACTAAAAATAAAAAAGCTTTGAAAGAAACGTAAAGTAATGTTATAGACATGAAAAGGAGGTTTATGAGATCGTTGAATTGCATGTAAAGATATAAACAGGCTGCTAACAATAATATTGAATTACCACTGATCGGTGGTATCGTGTAGACCTTATCTGCAAATCTGATATTCGTTCTGATTTGGCGTCACATTATCCACGTAGCGATTGATAAACAGGGAACGAGTTTACGATTTTCGTCATGGTTGGATGGATAGATTAGTATGATCGAGTAATAATATTTTAACCGATCGGTGATGCAGAAAAAAGCAACAAAATTTGCATTTTGTGCGACGAAAACATGATAATTATGTTATCTCGATGGTATTTTGACTGTTGTTGAGTATACTCCGTTGTAGATCAAAACTGGACGCACTTTACGTTGACTAGTAAGTTGTTTTGATAAATATCTGATATCCTCTGATTGCAGGAGATACTAAATTTCATAGACGACATTGGGATCAATCAATCATACTTTATCAGTCGGTATTAATTTGATTAACATGCAGATCGGTGGGAAGATATGGAAAGTATGACGAAATAATGTATAACATGCACCGCAGTTAAACATTAAGAGCCCTTATAGCCGCTTTTAAAGTGATGACAATTATCCCAATAACTAAATTTTTGCAAAAGCAAGTTTTCCCGTATCTTGTGAGAATTTAGAAATTCCAGGAAAATATTTATTTATAATGATCGAGTAATTATAACCGGCATCCCTACGTACATCCAGTCGATATCGCGATTTTCTGATCAGATTTAATGACTGACATTTCATTGAACAGTTATCATGTTAAGATTGATTCGATCAAATGTCGATAATGACCTCAGCAAGTTTGATACCCATAAAAGCCTGAATTGCCAAAGGTAGTCTTACACACCGAAAATGAAGATTCTAGTGATCGCTTGTTTTGCCATCCTCGCCAGCGGTAAGTATACAATGATAATCTGTAGAAATTTATAATCTCAGACATGTGCTCATTGAGTATTGTCAATTTTCAGCATTGGCTGAGCAAGAACATCTTGCTCTTCATAAGCTCTTCGGCAACACCCGTATCACAAACGGCCAAGATGCTGAACCTGGTCAATTTCCATGGCAAATATCTTTGCAGTGGGGCTGGCGACCATTCCTAGCTTACTCTCACAGCTGCGGGGGTGCTCTCATCACTAACGAATGGGTGCTCACAGCAGCTCATTGCTTTACTGAAGTGCCCAGCTTCGGTAGTCATAGGGTAATAGCTGGAAAACATGTGATCAATAGGGATGAGCCTACCCAGCAAACTTCCAGTGTCGAATTTAGCATTGTCCACCCAGATTACCAAGGGTAAAAAATTTATAATCTGTTAAAATTACTCTCAGGTGTCTAAAATAATTGATTCGCAGCAAGTAAATTCGATTTGTTTTTGTTTTTAGTGGTGTCAATCCCAATGATATCGCGCTAGCCAAACTCTCTAAGCCTTTCACCTTGAACGAACGAGTTGCTACTATCAACCTACCTCCAGCGAATGTAATTCATACTGGAAATGCAGTGGCTTCTGGATGGGGTTCGACATCGCTTACTTCCAGTCCAATTATGCCCTCAATATTGCAAACTGTCACAGTTCCTATTATCCCAAACACTGAATGCTTGGAAATCCTTGCCAGCTTTGTCAGTGGAGACCTACCTCTAGAGCCTACAAACATCTGTACTGGTGACGTCGGAAACTCAAGGATCTCCATGTGCTCTGTGAGTTCTGATAATTGATGAGATTTATTTCCATTGTCCCAACTATCTGGTGTTTTTTTCATTTATTTCTATTTCTCTCTTTTATTAATTCTTCAGGGTGACTCTGGTGGACCACTGATCCAGGAAGTTGGAGGAGTCTGGGAACATGTCGGTATCGTTTCCTGGGGACTAAATCCTTGTGGATCACCTGGTACCCCATCTGTGTTTACAAGAACTGCCTCATTCGTCGACTGGGTAAACCAGACTATTGCTGACAACAGTTAAATATCCAATTATTCGGAATGTAATTGGGAGCGACTTTCCTTATTAGAGTACCGTGGGGTGCTCAACATCTATGTACACTGATTATTCTTGATAAACGATCGACTTAAGTGTCAAATTATTCATCTCTTTACTTATCTTCTCGCCCATTGTGTTCAGATCGTGTGTACAAATTGTAAAAATAATTAGTCTTTGTTATCAGGCGTGAATGTTTATTTGCAAAGCACTCCAAGTCTCAACGACCATACATAAATGTACACATAGACCTCCACCAGTCTGGGAGTACAAAATTCGAATACTATGCAATATACGCATAGTTGATTGAAAAATACCTTATAATATTAGATGAGACTTAAATAGAACGTAGGCAGGCACTGAAAATCTCATTTTGTGCGATCACTATTGAACGAATGTTGGCTAAAAATCAATGGGTAAATTGATCAGTGTACTTTCATGATTATTCTCTTCATTCATGTACACTTTGAGCGTTGGCGAAATGTTAGCTAACTGAGGCAGGAGTTCATTGGATTCAAAGACAGGATTGTCACGTATGTCGAGATCTGTTAAATTGTTATTTTTAACAAGTTCGAGGACTTCTTCGATACTGGAGATTTCATTATTTCTGAGAGACAAAAACCTCAAAGATTCTAGCCGGGGAAATCGGTGTAGTGAAGTGATACCATTGCTGGACAATGATAACTTAACGCATGACTGGAACGTGCATAATTGGTGGAGTGAATCACCCAACTGATTACCACCAAGGTGTATTTCTTCCGTGAAACTAAAATATTCTTCACGGTAAAGCATAGTCAAATTCAAGCAAGATAAATCCAAGCTCGAACTTGTCCAACTATCGCTTTGATTCGCATAGAAATTTTCTAGTATGAAATCTATTGCGTATTTGCTACCTGTAAGAATTAAAAATCGTGTATCAGATTACGTTTGTTGAATGATTGTAACATACAATATCAGTGTAAAGGCTGGCACGCAGTACATTGAATCGAAGTAGTTCAAACGACAAGAAACATTTCGCATTAAAAAGTAAATAAATGGAGAAAATTATTGGGCTTTATTCGTTCAAGTCCGATTTGGTGTAGCGCGTGATGACCTTAAAACTTACGTAAATCTCTGTAGTATTTAGCTCTGAGTTTATCGATGCGAACCAGTGCATCTAAATCGGTTAATATTGTCTCATGAAACTTGATCGGATCGATGTTCTTCATTAAAATAATTCCGGTGAGCAGTGCCCACTTGTTATTTGGTTCGATTTGAGCCAGTTGTTTGTAATTATCGAGCTGTATTTGCAATTGTTTCACATTGCGTTTTTGATCACGAGGCAGTTCACTCTTGTAGAGCCAGCTTTCTTCCTCTGGAAACCATTCCAGCGGGTAACTAATCCCATCATGAACAACTTTGACTATGCTATGTCGTTTTGGCTTATCCATTGAATCTTGGGGAAGCCTCGCTATCCATAGAGGTGAGAATTTTTTATCTCCATAAGACCTGAACTCTGTATTCAGTTGTTCATTGTTTACTTCGACAAGGGCATCTCCCTTGATCAAAGAAACTGCCTTATTGAAAACGATCACCACTCGATGATTGGCTAGCTTTATCCTCCACAAAGTAGGACGTGACTTCTGTGTACAGCTCAATAACCATCTCTGGTAAAACCAGGCACTCGTATCATTCGGATCAGTGAAAGTGGCATTCATGACAAGATCCAGTTCTGCAAGACAATCGTATTTCTCGATTAGTAATATATAAGATAAAATATTAATATGAAATTCACCTTCTGTGTGTTTCTTTTCATCGATAGGCAGTTCCTCTGATTCGTCAGGAAACATTTTAGGTAGTATTAGACTTCGATAGTGCCACGATGAATAGTTTGAGAAATTACTCTCAATTTTAATCGTTGAAAACTTGAATTCCTCATTATCTGGTATGCCAGCTTTTTTAACAACATATTGTCGGTAATCCCAGCAGTGAACTAGAGTAGGAATAAGTAACTTATGAATCCAATTACTAGAAAACTATCAAGCCAGTTAATGCTTAATGAATTCTAGTCAACGGAGAAAGAAGGAACCAAGTCTCACAATTTCTTTCATCAAGATTCAGGCACTTTGCACACAGAGACAATTCTGTTTCCCAGTCTGGCTCTGGAAGATGATCATTCACCCAACATCTTTGATGCCAAACACTGTATGACTTCGGATTTGCTCGTAAGCACTGTTCAGTCAAGACGAGCTCCTTTTTCAATTGCTCGACACGTTCTTCTTCGTTCCTATATCGTAGTGAAAAAAAGAAAAAGTATTAGCAGTACGTTGGTAAAAGAGTTCTTGACTAAACTACGTACAAATCAAAAAAAAGATTTACCATTTTATGGCGCCAAAGGCTTCTCTTCTAATATTCCACAAAGTATAGATATCTGGATTTTTTAAAATCATTTGTTCAGATATGAGGAATATTTCATCATCCCAGATGCCCTCCTTTCTCTGAGACGAAAAAAAGGATGGAAAATCATAAAATATCAACGATTGTTACTTAACTTTGAGAGATACGAAAGTATAATACCTTGCTAAAAATTAGATCAATTCCAGATCTATACTGTAGGACCTTCTTGGCCTTCTCAATTTTCTTCAGTTCTTCCTGCTCCGCCGTTGTTCGTACCTTTACACGACCGTGCTGAAGGGATAAATAGAAATATAAATGGAGAAGGTCTCAAGAATCAGTCTATAGAATGATCGGCAGTGAAACTAAGTTTTAAATCCATACAATGAGTTTTTATTTCAAAAGTTTGAATTCCATCTTTAAGGTTAAGTTCGTAAGACACGAATATAATAATTCGATTTTGGTTTATCTTCATTTTATGAGTAAATTTAGATCATACAAAAAAAGCGAAAAGTGAACAAACCATTACTGGCACTGGTTTAAAACTGGATATTCGGTAGGTTGTAGTTGTCTGAAGCAGACGATGATGCAGACAGTTGATACATATGCAGACGACGCCTTCTTTTTGACAGCCGATGCACACGTGTCCCTTACCAAGCCTGACTTCATTTGTCACCACTCAACGTTCAGATAGGTCTGAATTCGTTGGACTGAAAGGAAAGGTCCCCAGGTGTACGTACCTCACGGATTTGATTCATTTTTTGATATGTTGTAGTAGACTAAAAACTAAGCGACACATATTTTTTTTTACGTGCCTATACGCACTTTAAGGGGGTGAAACTAACCTCCAAAGTTGGGGCTGACATCAGTCGAATTCACTGTTTCGTATAGAAGGATGTTATTCCCGACATCGAAACCTTTTAGAAATATTTGCTCGTCGTTAGAAACGAACAAGGTCACTTGCTCGACTCCGAGACCTAATTGTATGGGGGTGAACCACCCCCTAATATTACTAAAATCCATTATAAAATGGCTGTTTTCGATTCAAAAAATCTGGAGAAAATATATGTTGTTCGCGACAACAAACTGAAGGTGACATGTCTTTGCGTTTTCCCCGAAAAGCGATATTAGGAAGGGTAACTACCCCTCTATGCACACTCGGATTCCGCTGCGCCGATCGAATTGTTCTTGGAATATGTCGTCGTAGACTTAAATCTAGGCAACGTACATACTTCCTATTCACGTATGAACACTTCCAGGGGGTTAACCACCCCCTGTGATATAGTTTGAATAACAACATATATGGTCAAATTCATGTTCGAAAATTTGTAAAACATATGTATCGCTCGTAAGTGTGGAGTAAAGTCAATGAGGTTTTTCATGTTCGCCGGAGAGCGATATTAGAGGGGGTAACCACCCCTCATGCTCATTCGGGTTCCCCTGCATTGATAGGATTATTTCCGAAATATATTATAGTAGGCTCGAATCCGGGTTACGCGCATTCTTCTTATCCATACACAAGCACTTCCTGGGGGTGAACCGGCCCTTGTGATATCGTATAAATCACTAGGGACATGGCCACATTCCTGTTCGAAAATGTGCATAATCATACAGATGCTACTTGTGAGTGCAAATTGATGCAGACGTGTTGGAACGACAGGGCAAATTCAACCGCTAGATGTGTATGGTTTCAGAATTTGGAAAAATTTCGTCAGACACTTTTCGGACACCTCTATTTTAATGAATCACGATATAAATTTGCATCTACGAAATAACATTATCAAGCTACAATCGTTGGTTCATAATCAATTATCGTCTCCTCGTTATATCAATCTAGCCCATTTGCGTAAATCGTTATCATGAATGATATAACCGGCGTCGACTGCATTTTTGGAATTTTCCAGTACAAAGTCACAAATTCTAGCGACTTTTTCTCGATAGGTTCCACCTCTGTTCAATGTATGAGCCCAGCGTTTCAATTGTGTCACAGATCTCACTTTTCAAAATCTATGACTCACAGTACCAACGCTCAAATTTTTTGTTCTCCCACTTCTTCGGTATTCTACAGCTCTCAATTTATAATCATAAGTTATTTCCTCATCGTCCGACGTACACTCACTTGTAGGTGGGACAGACCGGCTAGGTGAAGTATGCTACATTTCATCTTCTATGATTTGTGCATCAGGATCTTTGAATGGTTCGTGAAAATCGAGGGAATCTTCGACTGTCATTTGTACCCCGTCGAATTCCTTCATCGAGGCCAATAAAATACTCTCAAAGTTTTCTTTCAATTCAATCTCTTTGTCATTAATCGGAGTTTCGTCCAAGTTGAGCGATTGGAATGTGGCGAGTAGAAGATTAATTACATTAATGGGGTTCACCTTCATTTTTATTAATGTAGAGAAATGTTGACAATTACTGTAGTGATGAAACTCAAGTATCTGATGAACTTACGGAATCACAACCGCGGCCGCTGTGGAACATATATATATATATATATATACGTAGATATAGTTCAATATATCTATGGTTTCACCCGGTTAAAGTGCGTGTGGGCACGTAAAAAAAAAAAAGTGTCGCTTAGCTTTAGTCTACTACAACATATCCAAAAATGAATCAAATCCGTAAGGTACACCTGGGGACCTTTCCTTTGAGTAGACCAAGCTTGCTTGCCGAATAAGCCATTGTAAGAACTTGATGAGACGCACGATTGCAAGACGCTTTTCTTACGTATTTTGAGCTCAGGAACACGAATCTGTCGAGTAATTAGGCTAGAAATAAATTCCATCGAGATATCCTAGATTTGTCACTTTTCAGATCGATAAATTGGCGATTACTTGATCAATCTTATAGATGAAGTTATCGACTCACGTTTTCAATCAACTACTTGATATTATTCGGACCCTGTAAGTGCTCAATGATATGAAAGAG
Source organism: Athalia cordata (assembly GCA_963932425.1). NCBI lineage: Eukaryota > Metazoa > Arthropoda > Insecta > Hymenoptera > Athaliidae > Athalia > Athalia cordata. The sequence continues at coordinate 25,905,238 of OZ010626.1, read as the reverse complement.
AAGTTATTAAGTTAAGGATTCATTTCAGAGTTCTTCCGATTATTTTCGATTGAGCCCCGCGCGTCATTACACTGCAAACGCCTAATTGTATGCAACTTCGCAATACACTTCTGTCATCGCCGTCAGGTTACCCGGATTAGGCGGCCGATAACGGAGGCAATCGCGGTCAATGTGCTATCCTTCGGATTTTTTATGAACAAACAAACCGCCAACTTTATCGGCCGCCTAATCCGGGCAACCTCACGGCGATGACAGGGGTGTATATCAAAGTTACATATAGTTAGGCGCTCGCAGGGTTCTGGCGAGCGGGACCTTATCATAAATATTGCAAAACAAATCGAAAACAGTTGGAGAGAATAGGAACAAAATTCTGAAATAAAGCCAAGTAAGCGAATCTTCACTTGCATATTAACACGAGACTTCGCCGGTTCGTCTGCATAACTGTTCACATTTATTGTAAGAGGAGATTTTTCTGATGAAATAAATCCATAATATACCCTACGATGTGTTGAAATTTAGTATCTCCCTTCTATTCATTCGTCACTAAACAGCCCCCTCAAATTGAAAGATTAATTAACATGGAATGCATCATCAAGATCCTTTGTAAGCAACACATTACGACATCAGGCCCTGCCTCGGACCGCCTCGTCGCGTGCATATGATAAGTATAAAACTGTGGCCGATCAGTTTTCATAAAATGGTCTCCTTGCTCACAATATGGCACCATAATATCTATGATGGCACAGAGATCTGAAAGCTGATCGGAAATTTTTCTTTTTCTTTTTTTTTTACTCTTTTTAGTCAAATTCATTATTAATCATACTGAATTCCATACTGAAAATTCAGGCCTTGACTCTGGTTGATTCATATTAGTCAATTGGAGAAGTTTATCCGAGTTCGGAGCATGAGGTTAAAATCTTATCGATCTCAATCTTGAAACGGTCAATTACGGACGTGTAATCCGGTATTCGATCCTCGGAGCATCTTGTATTATATGTAGATCCTTCTTTATGGCAACGGCAGTACGGCCGCAGCGGCCGGAGCGGCGACATCAGCAGCGACGTCGGTAGCAGCGCACAGATCCTTGGAGAACAGAGAGAGAGAGAGAGAGAGAGGCGAGACAGAGACAGACGAAGGTATTTTGGCTACACGCAAAGATCGGTACGCAGTTGCCATTGCGCCCAAGTTTCTCCGATCGCATTGTGAACAAAAACGAAAGAAAAATCTTCCGAATCTTTCACTTGTTGAGTTCGCTTTCCGGTTTTATAAAAATAACAACTTAATCTACATATTCGTAATAAGTGCTAGATAAACAGCAGCTATTGGAGGACCTCCCCTATTTTTAGGAATTTTGTGATTTTCGTAGCTCCGACATATCTTTTATAAGCAGTGACAAGCCGTGTTCTTACCATCCTTTTTTAGTGGTCCCGATCGGTCCTCTTTTCGACCGGTAGAATTTTGGGCGAAGGTAATACGACATGAACGCAGAATTTTGATAGACTTCGAATAATGATTCGAACCGTTGGTGAGGAAAATCAAGATCCTTTTGCCAAAACTAAAACCTTTGATTCCTCGTATTTTGAATTGAGAAAATTAGTGTCATGAGTTCGGGCGGGTAGGATATAATCTGTCGTCGGAATTCCGAACGACTATACCTAATTTATTAGATGTTTATGAATTCCTATAATCGTATACTTATTTAATAATTGATTTCGGAATAGGTCTGTGCGACTTTGAACACTAAATTCTTCTGCTTATCGAATTGAGGAAGTTATCGTCGGGGTTGTGGTTTAAAAGTAGTTCTCGTTGTTACATTGTACTGAACAAATTTATTCATATATTTTGGGTGCAATTTTACAATTTTACTCCATTTCTTAGATAATATTTTCTTATTTCAGGTTTATAATCGATAGACATGGGATTGGCCTGGTTCTTCGCAGTATTTATTCAACTTCAAATTACGTTGTGGAGGAGTTACAGGGCATCGGACAATGTTTCACACGTATTTAAATTATTTACATTCTCCCTTTTCGAACCGACTTCCCGCTAGTATCGAAACGGGTCGTTGCGCAGCCATCACGAGATGCATGGGAACGGAGCGAAAACTGAAGTTAAGCGAATATTGGCAATAGGTATAATTTTCGGCATAGATTTTTATATGGTAGGTCGATTAGGTCATGACATGTTGAAGAAGATTTTCTCAGCTCGCGCTTCAGTTTTGTGATCTCATTGCCCGTGCCGTAGCTTGGAGCCATCGTAGATGACGGGGGGCGATGCTTGCGGGGCTCTATTCACAAAGGTCAAAATATATCAGAATAGCGTGAAAAACTCTTAAGAAAAAATGTAGATTTCTTGTTTTTTCGAGGTAAAAATCGAAGTATTTGCAAAATCAATTGCAGGACGCTTATCCTACGTATTTTTGCGCAGGGGACACGAATACGTCGATTAAATTATTCTAGAATCAAATCTCATCGAGATATCCTTGATTTTTCACTTTTCAGATCGATAAATTAACGATAACTTGATGAATTGAATAGGTAAATCAATTTGGCTTTCAGATTCGGATTCCTGAGATCAAAGTACATAATAATACCATAGAAAAATCGATAAAAGAAATAGTCGATTTTCGACCTAAATTTTGAAAAAACAAGCTATAGGCTTAGGATTTTCTCGATTTTAGGGCAAAAAATGAAGTATTTTTAAAAGTGAATGTAGGACGCTTTTCTGATGTATATTTGCGTCAGGAATACGAATCTGCCGAGTAAATTGAGCTTAGAGTAATATTTTCCGAGATAATCCAATTCTTCCGCAGCTGAAATTTACATTTATCATGTATACTGACCTGTGTTCGATTTTTTTCCAGGGGACAAACGAGCGGCCTGCGAAGCAGTTTGGCCTCTCATCGGGATGAAAGACCATCCTCGGACCATCTCCAAAGTCAATCATCATGTGTTTGGCGTAGAAAATTTGTATAAATAAGATCGTCCTGTATACATATTGTTTGTTTATTTTTTAAGAACTATCAAATAATTAATCTAATGTTAAGCGAGACAGAAGTATTGTCCTGTACACGATTGTAACTCGTTAAAATCATATAAGAATGTGTGTATCTGTAAGACTGAATCCATAATAGTTATTACGATGTCTCCATATGTATTTTTGATCGTTGCTTTATCAATAAACATTAACTACTATCAATACACAATTATTCAACTATTATTGATCACACCCCTGTACACCTCATTCGCTAACATTTGTCGTTGGCGAAATTCATAGATCATACCGTACATGATATCATACATCATCACGCACACACGCATGCTTGTCATCATGCTGTGTCTCGGAATGGCTCCTCGCCTGTCCTGTTCTCCTGATACCAAACTCGATTTTTGGGCAAATTTACCAAACCGGAAGTGATAAGGTAGATCCCTACGATACCGGCCCTGAAAATCCAAGGAAAATTTTGGCCAAAAATTTGTTTTGGTATCAGGAGAACAGAACAGGCGAGGAGCCAGTTCGAAACATCCAACCATCATGTGCATGCATGTGTATGCATGTGTATCGCATCATGCTCGTCTTTCGAATGATCAATAGATCATATGCGCATCCATGCAGGCCTCATCATGTGTATGCATGTGTATCGTATCATACTCATCTACCGAATTATTGATAGATCATATGCGACTGCGTGCAGGCCATGTCATGTGCATCTATGTGTATTCTATCATGCTTTATTAGAACCGGAAGTGATAAGGTAGATCGCTACAATATCGGCCCTGCAAATCCAAGGCACATTTTGGCCAAAAATTGAATTTTGGTATCAGGAGAACAGGACAGGCAAGGAGCCAGTTCATCCAGCCATCATGTGCATGCATGTGCATGCATGTGTATCTCATCATACTCGTCTGTCGAATGATCAATGGATCATATGCGTATCTATGCAGGCTTCATCATGTGTATGCATGTGCATCGTATCATACTCATCTACCGAATCGTTAATAGATCATATGCAACTGCGTGCAGGCCACGTCATGTGCATCTATGTGTATTGTATCATGCTTCATCTCAACCGGAAGTGATAAGGTAGATCGCTACAATACCGGCCCTGACAATTCAAGGCACATTTCGGCCAAAAATTTGAATTTTGGTATCAGGAGAACAGAACAGGCGAGGAGCCAGTTCGAAACATCCAACCATCATGTGCATGCATGTGTATGCATGTGTATCGCATCATGCTCGTCTTTCGAATGATCAATAGATCATATGCGTATCCATGCAGGCCTCATCATGTGTATGCATGTGTATCCCATCATACTCATCTACCGAATCGTTAATAGATCATATGCAACTGCGTGCAGGCCACGTCATGTGCATCTATGTGTATTGTATCATGCTTTATCTCAACCGGAAGTGATAAGGTAGATCGCCACAATACCGGCCCTGACAATTCAAGGCACATTTCGGCCAAAAATTTGAATTTTGGTATCAGGAGAACAGAACAGGCGAGGAGCCAGTTCGAAACATCCAACCATCATGTGCATGCATGTGTATGCATGTGTATCGCATCATGCTCGTCTTTCGAATGATCAATAGATCATATGCGTATCCATGCAGGCCTCATCATGTGTATGCATGTGTATCCCATCATACTCATCTACCGAATCGTTAATAGATCATATGCAACTGCGTGCAGGCCACGTCATGTGCATCTATGTGTATTGTATCATGCTTTATCTCAACCGGAAGTGATAAGGTAGATCGCCACAATACCGGCCCTGACAATTCAAGGCACATTTCGGCCAAAAATTTGAATTTTGGTATCAGGAGAACAGAACAGGCGAGGAGCCAGTTCGAAACATCCAACCATCATGTGCATGCATGTGTATGCATGTGTATCGCATCATGCTCGTCTTTCGAATGATCAATAGATCATATGCGTATCCATGCAGGCCTCATCATGTGTATGCATGTGTATCCCATCATACTCATCTACCGAATCGTTAATAGATCATATGCAACTGCGTGCAGGCCACGTCATGTGCATCTATGTGTATTGTATCATGCTTCATCTCAACCGGAAGTGATAAGGTAGATCCCTACGATACCGGCCCTGACAATTCAAGGCACATTTCGGCCAAAAATTTGAATTTTGGTATCAGGAGAACAGAACAGGCGAGGAGCCAGTTCGAAACATCCAACCATCATGTGCATGCATGTGTATGCATGTGTATCGCATCATGCTCGTCTTTCGAATGATCAATAGATCATATGCGTATCCATGCAGGCCTCATCATGTGTATGCATGTGTATCCCATCATACTCATCTACCGAATCGTTAATAGATCATATGCAACTGCGTGCAGGCCACGTCATGTGCATCTATGTGTATTGTATCATGCTTTATCTCAACCGGAAGTGATAAGGTAGATCCCTACGATACCGGCCCTGACAATTCAAGGCACATTTCGGCCAAAAATTTGAATTTTGGTATCAGGAGAACAGAACAGGCGAGGAGCCAGTTCGAAACATCTAGCCATCATGTGCATGCGTGCGTGCCTTATCATATGCATGCGATGAGGCATCACGAGTCAGGGCCTGATGTCGTCATGCGTTGCTTGTATGAAGGATGTTAATGAGAGTTGGATGCAGGGGTGTAATCAATAAAAATCAAGCAACCAATTTGGGAATAGCTGTTCGTTTATTCATGAGTTATGTAGGTAGGATACATTTAACAATTGTGCTATTATAATATTCATAACTGTATTCAAAAAGTTCCACCATCATTCACAAATTTCAAAGTCATTCTAATGATTACAAGACATGAGGACATGGTCACTTATTCCACGTTAACAATTATTCGCTATATATGTATGATAATTAATTTTCGAATTGAAGACTAACAGATGTGAATACACTTCCTGTTGAAGGTCAGGGCTCGTCCGTGATTGCGACGTCATTATTACGACACTGGTCCTCTTCAGCGAGTCTGTGCCACTGCTGACTTCTTGGAACGTCGTATGTCCTGCGGCACTGGAAAAAATACGATATCTCGATGAATATTGGCTCTGGCTTTATTTACTCGACGGATTCGTGTTTTTGAAGTCATAATACGTTGAACAAGTGTCCTGCACCCGATTTTAAATATACTCCATTTTTTGCCCCAAAATTACAAAAATCCTAAGCCTATAGCCTTTGATTTGTTCCAAATTTGAGCCAAAAATCGACAATTTTTTTTATCGAGATGCGCCCTATAATACAAAGAGACAATAAGTTAACTTCATGTGTGACTTATTGTATGACTTATCATATAAAATAATGTATAAGTTATTGTATGATGTATATGATGATCAAATTCTAATAAATAATAACAAAGTATATAATAATATATTATTGTTGTGCCTTATGGGCGTGTTTGATGAATTATATTATGGGCATGCATGAAGTTACTAAGTTCATTAGGTAATACTGGGTAATCTGATTTCATGAGGAGAAGTTTGAAAATCTTTTCTAAGGGGATGCAATTCATATTCTTGGGACTCTCAATGATGTATTTTACTGAACACTCATAAAGGAAATAAGTTAATGAATTCATACCTCTGCAAAAAAAGAACTTGAATGTGTCAGGTGTTGCAGATCCGTTTCGACTGGACGAGGTTGAAGGGAAGTTGATCGTCGAAAAGACTCGGTGATGTCCCGTTCCGAGTTCCAATCGATTGCCAGAACGACAAAGTTGATGCGAAGTCTGCAGACAGCATTGAAGACGATGTCTGAGGGGGACATCGAGCGATGCTCGTTTACTGGAACAGAAAAAAAAAAATATGTTCAATTTCATCCGCGCTGTGACGATCAATAATAATTATATAAACTTTGTATCAATGAGTTGGATCAATAAATTTGTTTCGTATTATAAAAAAAAAAAAAAAAGGTGTAAATTATTTGAAAATCATCTAGCGAAATTCCGAGGAGGTTCTCAGAACCTCCTTGAGCTCATTTTGATAGTTTTCTAGTAGGGCTAATTGAATACGAGTTCAAAATGTATTGAGAAATATTCGCTCAAACGACTTCAGAAATATTCCACTTGTTTTGTTAAGGGGTTTTATGGGGTATTCTTGAATATTCTGAGCCCAGGAATCTATTGAATCTGTAAACCAAATTGATCTATTTATAAAATTGATAGAGTTATTGCCAATTCATCGCTCTGCGAAGAGAAAAGATAAGGATAGCACAATGAGTTGATTTTGATGTAATCAAAACCTCTGCGGAACGTGAGGTCTTATATAAACGTAAGTTCTTCGCATAAGAGCGATCTACAACCGAATGTTGCAGAAAATTCCTGACTCACTTATTATAAGATGTAAGTGTATGTCGCCAACTGACGATTTTGTCTGTAAACTAACAGCCAAAGTTGAAATAGCAAGCCGAATTGATTTATCTATTCAATTCATCAAGTTATCGTTAATTTATCGATCTGAAAAGTGAAAAATCAAGGATATCTCGATGAGATTTGATTCTAGAATAATTTAATCGACGTATTCGTGTCCCCTGCGCAAAAATACGTAGGATAAGCGTCCTGCAATTGATTTTGCAAATACTTCGATTTTTACCTCGAAAAAACAAGAAATCTACATTTTTTCTTAAGAGTTTTTCACGCTATTCTGATATATTTTGACCTTTGTGAATAGAGCCCCGCAAGCATCGCCCCCCGTCATCTACGATGGCTCCAAGCTACGGCACGGGCAATGAGATCACAAAACTGAAGCGCGAGCTGAGAAAATCTTCTTCAACATGTCATGACCTAATCGACCTACCATATAAAAATCTATGCCGAAAATTATACCTATTGCCAATATTCGCTTAACTTCAGTTTTCGCTCCGTTCCCATGCATCTCGTGATGGCTGCGCAACGACCCGTTTCGATACTAGCGGGAAGTCGGTTCGAAAAGGGAGAATGTAAATAATTTAAATACGTGTGAAACATTGTCCGATGCCCTGTAACTCCTCCACAACGTAATTTGAAGTTGAATAAATACTGCGAAGAACCAGGCCAATCCCATGTCTATCGATTATAAACCTGAAATAAGAAAATATTATCTAAGAAATGGAGTAAAATTGTAAAATTGCACCCAAAATATATGAATAAATTTGTTCAGTACAATGTAACAACGAGAACTACTTTTAAACCACAACCCCGACGATAACTTCCTCAATTCGATAAGCAGAAGAATTTAGTGTTCAAAGTCGCACAGACCTATTCCGAAATCAATTATTAAATAAGTATACGATTATAGGAATTCATAAACATCTAATAAATTAGGTATAGTCGTTCGGAATTCCGACGACAGATTATATCCTACCCGCCCGAACTCATGACACTAATTTTCTCAATTCAAAATACGAGGAATCAAAGGTTTTAGTTTTGGCAAAAGGATCTTGATTTTCCTCACCAACGGTTCGAATCATTATTCGAAGTCTATCAAAATTCTGCGTTCATGTCGTATTACCTTCGCCCAAAATTCTACCGGTCGAAAAGAGGACCGATCGGGACCACTAAAAAAGGATGGTAAGAACACGGCTTGTCACTGCTTATAAAAGATATGTCGGAGCTACGAAAATCACAAAATTCCTAAAAATAGGGGAGGTCCTCCAATAGCTGCTGTTTATCTAGCACTTATTACGAATATGTAGATTAAGTTGTTATTTTTATAAAACCGGAAAGCGAACTCAACAAGTGAAAGATTCGGAAGATTTTTCTTTCGTTTTTGTTCACAATGCGATCGGAGAAACTTGGGCGCAATGGCAACTGCGTACCGATCTTTGCGTGTAGCCAAAATACCTTCGTCTGTCTCTGTCTCGCCTCTCTCTCTCTCTCTCTCTCTCTGTTCTCCAAGGATCTGTGCGCTGCTACCGACGTCGCTGCTGATGTCGCCGCTTCGGCCGCTGCGGCCGTACTGCCGTTGCCATAAAGAAGGATCTACATATAATACAAGATGCTCCGAGGATCGAATACCGGATTACACGTCCGTAATTGACCGTTTCAAGATTGAGATCGATAAGATTTTAACCTCATGCTCCGAACTCGGATAAACTTCTCCAATTGACTAATATGAATCAACCAGAGTCAAGGCCTGAATTTTCAGTATGGAATTCAGTATGATTAATAATGAATTTGACTAAAAAGAGTAAAAAAAAAAGAAAAAGAAAAATTTCCGATCAGCTTTCAGATCTCTGTGCCATCATAGATATTATGGTGCCATATTGTGAGCAAGGAGACCATTTTATGAAAACTGATCGGCCACAGTTTTATACTTATCATATGCACGCGACGAGGCGGTCCGAGGCAGGGCCTGATGTCGTAATGTGTTGCTTACAAAGGATCTTGATGATGCATTCCATGTTAATTAATCTTTCAATTTGAGGGGGCTGTTTAGTGACGAATGAATAGAAGGGAGATACTAAATTTCAACACATCGTAGGGTATATTATGGATTTATTTCATCAGAAAAATCTCCTCTTACAATAAATGTGAACAGTTATGCAGACGAACCGGCGAAGTCTCGTGTTAATATGCAAGTGAAGATTCGCTTACTTGGCTTTATTTCAGAATTTTGTTCCTATTCTCTCCAACTGTTTTCGATTTGTTTTGCAATATTTATGATAAGGTCCCGCTCGCCAGAACCCTGCGAGCGCCTAACTATATGTAACTTTGATATACACCCCTGTCATCGCCGTGAGGTTGCCCGGATTAGGCGGCCGATAAAGTTGGCGGTTTGTTTGTTCATAAAAAATCCAAAGGATAGCACATTGACCGCGATTGCCTCCGTTATCGGCCGCCTAATCCGGGTAACCTGACGGCGATGACAGAAGTGTATTGCGAAGTTGCATACAATTAGGCGTTTGCAGTGTAATGACGCGCGGGGCTCAATCGAAAATAATCGGAAGAACTCTGAAATGAATCCTTAACTTAATAACTTCTCTTTCATATCATTGAGCACTCACAGGGTCCGAATAATATCAAGTAGTTGATTGAAAACGTGAGTCAATCAATGACTTCATCTATAAGATTGATCAAGTAATCGCCAATTTATCGATCTGAAAAGTGACAAATCTAGGATATCTCGGTGGGATTTGATTCTAGATTAATTTAATAAACGTATTCGTGTTTCCTGCGCAAAACTACCTAGGGGAAGGGTGTTGCAGTTGATTTTGCAAATACTTCGATTTTCTTCCTGAAAGAACATCAAATCTATGTATGGAAGAACACCGACTTTGGATATTTTTCAGCAATATCAGAACAAAATTTGAGCAAAAGAACATCGAAGACCATAGTCATTGTATATTTTTGATCGATTTTTCGCGCGATTTCGGACAAAATCTGAGTGAAAGAACACCAAAGACTATAGTCTTTGTACATTTCAGCAGCGATTTTTAACAAAATATGACCGAAAAACACCAAAGACTATAGTCTTTGTATATTTTCCAGCGATCGAGTGCATCCGTCTTCCGCCAAGTCATTGTGTGCGAGATTGATATTTGTGAGATTAATTTTTGTGTCCGATAGTTACTGTGCGCAAAAGCTACTGTGTCCGAGTACTGCTGTGTCCGAAAAAGCCGACGGTCGGTCATTCGTGTGTCCAATCGAACTGTGTGCAATAGAACGGTGCGAAACTGGGACTCTCTCGTTTGAATTACTTGGTTTGTTTCTAAGGGAGTTCAACACACCACGAATATTGTCTTGGTTCTTTGGTTTCCATCATAACAACTAATCACTTGCCCGGGTTGAATACAAATAAATAATCACATATCGAAAATGGGTTATTGGTTTTTATTGATGACATTTGCTGCGATATGCTAACAGTAAAATATTACCCAGTACTTATATTTTCAAAGGTACTTAATAAATGTATCAAGTATTATGTAGTTTGGTTTTTATATAAAAACATAATATATACAGACATAGATGAATTGAAAAAACGTCACTTTACACACGCTTCATCACGATAAAAATTAGAGTTTTTTACGCAAGGGGAGGGGAAGTAATTATTAATTAATAATTATTAGTAAGCACGTGGTTACTGCCGCGTACGTACGACGCAGCCTTCTCCCAATCCTGGGGGACATTTTTTAGGATTTCGTTCGTACTAATAATATTGGTTATTAGTAATCGATAATAATAATCGATAGTAATAATAACTATCTCAGGTAAATCATATCAGCTCGCTAATAATATTTACTATTTTTCAAAAATATAAATATCAAGCCAAGCAGCTTTTATTTTATGGTAATTCCAAGTTTTATCCTTGCTCCGTCAACTTTCGATACTTTTCTTTTTTTCTTTGTTTATTTGTTCGATTTTTCTCTTAAACGTGGATTTTTCGGTTGACTTATTCTCATTCTTTTTATTCAATTAATTTTGCCTTTTTGACAAATAATAGTTACTTCCAAAATCACTGTGACATTCGCATCGACATTCTTAATATTAGTGACTATATTGTGTTTACATCGTGGTTGCCGCCTACTGTAAGTTATTATAAATGAAACATAGCAAACATATCTAAACTTGACTCTTTACGTCTTATTTTTAATCAATATTGTCATTGCGGACAGTTTTTTCTTTTTACTCTCAAATCAACCTACTTTATTACAGCAGATCAATCTAATGCTTGAGTTTTAGAATTCTCGATGGTTGGTTTATAATTACTTCTATAAATTTAATTTACTGGATTTATAAATCACGACTAAGTCAAGGAGAGAGAGAGAGAGACAGAGTTTTGAATAACAAAATTCGATATGTCGCACAAACAGGTTTTTTAATATTCTATTTCTTTCTTCTATCAAGGAAAAACTATATGGGTATAAATTTTTCGGTCGAGATACTAAACGATATTGAATACTTGAAAAGTCTTTATAACTTTTTTTTCGTTTGACCAACAGAATTAGTATATTGACACTCGAATTGTTTGCTTTTTTTTCTTTCTTTCTGTTTCTTTACTAGAAGCAATGAGGTTCGGTATTTTCATTTATTATAGGTATATATATTTCTATAGTAGATGATAATTCACTGCTATGTTAAACGCTACATGATTTTTTTAATTTCGTTCAATTTGACAATTACTCTTCTATTTCTTCATATGTAAGATTGTTTGATGTTAGTGACGATAGATTTAGTCATTCATTTGTTTAGTTTCGTTCAAATTCTGATTATGCTATTAAAATTTAATATTGAAATACAATTCAAAGCAGCAAAAGTGGAAGATTTTGAAATCTATGGCACGACATAGTATAGTTGTTTATTTAATCTAAATTTCTAATAATTGTTTAATAATCATTCATCATGTACAATACATACAAGGCCTCCGATCTTCCTCTAACACTGCGTTGAATTATAATTCCATTATTTTATTCTTACTAAAACATGATATAGTATATATAACACCTAGATGACGAATTATTTATTTTCTGTGCCTGCCTTGCTGAACAAATAATGTTTTAAAAAAAATATCAATAATATAATAATTGTAATATTAATAATAGAATTAATAATAATTCATGGCAATTATACTGTAAGCAGACAGCATTTAAAATCCAATCCAATCATCACTTTTGAGTAGTAACTATGCAATATTTTTTATTTACTATCTACGATGATCTCCGAATGTACGTCAATCTTTCCTTCTTTATGATAGACAACAAGAATTAGTCAAACCAATGTTTATGTAAAAAAAAAATCATGCTAAAAATGGAGGGGGGGGGGGGCGATAAATCTATAACGACAGTAACTCTCCTTCGTTTGAAAAAGAGAGAGAAGGAAAATTTTCCATAAAAGTAATAAACAAAGAGGAGTCCTGGCGAATAAGATTTATTTCTTAAAAGGAGAGTCAGTGTCGTTGAATTGAAAATAAATATACATTACTGTTGTGTAACTAGTAGGATATCATCATAATCATGTTTGATGAAAAAAAAAAACTAAAAAAAAAATAACAATGATCAAACGCGTATAATTAATTTTGATATAAAAGTATATGTCTTTGGATATAAATACAGCATGACATACGATCTAACGTGTTTTACTGTGAATTTTATAGATTTATTACGAGTAATATTTATTTATTTAGTTATTCATTCTTCTGTTATATTTACTCGTGTCGTTTGAGTCTAAGGCTCGATTTGGTTGTTCGCATGCACTGAATTAAGATTATTCGAAAGAAAGCAAAAAATAGAACTGATTATAACAAGACGTTTAAATGTTCAGATGTAATTTTCTGGCGATGTTATTACTTTTTTTACATCATTCGTTATTGTTATCAGATTTAGCCAAGTTATTTATACGTTTCTCCTGAATTGGAAAAATAGAAATGAAAAAAAAAAGGCTGTGATAAGTGATCAACATTGTGTATTAATATCTAAAATAATTTGTGACTCAAACTTTATTATTTTTTTCTTTCCTCATGTTAAAGCGTTTGGTAGATGAAAGAAATTAAACACTAATTTCATCGCATTTAACCGCGGATCACGCAATTCAATTTTGATACAGCAGCATATACTATTCATTACGTTTGGTTTTCTTTCAATTATGCAACTTCGTCATTCGTAACTTGTTTTTTTCTATTCTGATATATGTCGAATACTACTATATCATCCATTACTGCAAATTTGTAGGAAATATTGATAATAAACCATTCCTATTATGGATACCAATGTTTTTAACAATTAAAAACAATCGGTATGGACACAATAAACTAAAGGAGATAAATATTGACAGAAACAGTTGAAAAATGATTTATGTATCAACGAATGTAAGGGGTTCTACATTTCAAGATTTTTCTTTATATGCGGGAATATAGGAATTTCTGAATAAACGTTGTTCAGGTTCACTTTTTTTAGTTTAACTTTTTTTTCTGTACAAGTTCAATGATCATCGAAGTGTCAATACCGATTGGGTATCCTCTTATAAAATTGACTAAGAACGGAACGATCGTATTAATTTTAATATGGGCTTGTATTAAACGAGTAACTATATGAACAACAGCGGGCGTAGTAGTACAATTTTATACGTAACATTGATGCATAACTATATGACGAGAGCCATATCTTTCTTGTTAGGAAGATTCACCTTCTTTCCTTGCCACAAACTGTTATGTATCGTAAATGCATCAATAGTCACTGTCAAATGCTTTGTGTGCACCTGCGAGAAGCACTTACCTCCAGAATTGTATCTGTAAATATTAAATACAGTATTAAAATGATATCGTAACTCAACAAAGAGTTGAATATCAATAACTTTAATTAGAAAATATAACGTACTTAAAAAATTTGTCAAACATTCTGTCGTTGACCTGCTTAGGTCCGGTGCCGTAAAGTTTAGAAACTTCTTCTTTGTCAGGACAGTATGAGTAGAGAGCTCTAAACTGACAGCCTGCATCTCGGAATAAGATAAGAAAGTGTTTGCTTTCCGATCTCGATATTTCGTCCAGTACCCTCCGTTTTGCTTCTTTATTCACTGTGCCAGGAAATACACAATATTCCACAGCGTTCAACATAATTCCTCTATTTGACTTAGTTGTAGGTTGTTTATATAATCGTGGACCTGTAAAAAAGAAGAAAAATACCATCAAACTGAAAAGGTGAACTCAATGGGTATTGGGGTGTTAAAATCCATGTGTAAGCTGCTTACCGTTATAGTCCATCATCGAACTAGGGGTACTGCTAATATCACTGCTTCCGTCGTCAAACATCCTTCGTTTGGTCATAAGGCCTGGAGGAAGAGATCCCGGACCGGATGGTGATGGTAGATGCCTCATGCTGCCCATTCCCGGACTCGGTGCACGCCTCGGAGGAGTCGCCCGTCCTAGCCCACTGTCCGTATCTGTGTACCGATACATCATACTGTCTTGATCACTACTCGAACCTGTGAACGCAAGCCTCGATATTTGAAGATGGAATCGCAATGTTAAATAAAACTGACGAGAAAAATATGAGTTACCACATAGTAGTTTTGTACATTTTCAACACTACATGAATACAAAATTATAGATCAGAGACTATGTATTGATCTATGTTTATAATTTACGAGACAGTTAGTTACAATTGAGATTATCTACAAGGACCTTCTTGTGATAGAAAAAAAAGAATCAAGTAAATCAAAGTAAAGAAATGAAAATCTATCCATCTTCATTGCTTGCATTGTTCAGGGATTAATCTTACGACAATTTTGTTACATATAATTTACAGCGAGATAACATACGTATAATTGGAAAGCAGGTTAAGTTGATGAATAGTCTAATGTAAATTTCACCAACGATTTCCTTTTACCCATCACATTTAGTATCAATGAAAAGCCAATGATAATCTTCTATCAGATTTTTCTAACGACTACAGTCAGTTAATTTGACCAATGCCAAATGGCTTGGATTACACCAGGGTAATCAACTATTTTTCTAGTTGATAAATGAATCGCTTTATAAATACAATGATGTTAATTGATACCTTTCCCATATTCTACCATCAAATAACTGATTGACTCCATATATTTCAGTCAAAAAAACCAATTGAAATATTCAATTTTTAAACGAGCAATAAGCTAGGAAATTAATTTTTGTATTATAACTGACTAGATATGGATTTCTAATTTGATTTTTTTTACAAGGAAGTACTAAGTATTTTTTAACTTTGCGAGCATGTAATAATGGCATTATCAGTTTCTATAATTATATTGGCTTATTACTGTATTGATAAATGTTTCGATACCTGAAAGGAATATTTTTTCATTATACTAAACAACCAATCACCATGAATTTGAAGCATAAGTTTAATTATAGAAAATTCCTAACAGCGATTCAGCGTGTAAAAGACAACAAACGATAGACTGGAGCCACCACCTTTGTTCTGAAATGTAATAATCACACGAGTACCAATCAGTGCTGTGTAGCAACAAAGCCCAACAAGCTTTAACTTAACCACAGCTAAGCCAGCAAATAAAAATCCTATTACTTCAACGGTTTAAGGTCAAAGTCTCACTAAAAGTGCGAATGTAACAGAAGAACCTTGTTACAGGATTAATGTTTTGTGCAATGAATTTTTCTGTACAAATATCATAAAGTGATGTGATTAGGTAACTTCTCTTTTACGAGGTTCTCATTCTGGAGAAATGATTCAGAAGTTTTGGATATCCTGACAATAGGATTACCGTTACGGCAACGATAACTTTGCAGAGGGGAGGTGCGAGAGTTTAGTCGTGAAATTAGCGATCAATGAGACTTTGGCGATGAATAAAACTAGTGCCATTCGTGTGTATATACTACATGTGTATAACTTCCACCTGTGCGAATTATTTTTACCCGACACCATGCAACTACCACGTAAATGTATTTAAGCCTACGATAGTACTTTGTGAAAGGACATATATAAATATATATGTATATCTTGCACCATAGATAAAAAGGGGTAAACGTATTCGAATTCACTGTTCTCCTTACCACACAAATTCATCAACGAATTAGACTTTCTTCCCTTAAAGTTTTGGTAAGTCGGGTATTTAGGCCTGCCTCTAACTTGTTGCTGAGGCTCCTGCGCATCTGTAATAACGTAACGTTTCCGTTGTTACACCAGGGACACCGTACAGCCAATAATAAATTGTAGGAAATGCTTCGTTTCATTTGTCGTAGTATGACGACGAAACTAATGTTTACAGGCCATTCCACATTTTATCTAACAACATTAGATAATAAAATGGTGCAGTTTTGGTGCATAACAACGTTGCGCTTCTAACTCAACAGGGTACTTCTACAGGCACTACTACTCAGATAATTCATACCCGTCATAACCACAGATAATCGTCGATATAAATAATCAAAGGATTGTTAAAAAAATCGGCAGGGTACTATTCATATACATGGCGATCCATACAATATAGAATTCCTGAAACAGCTCTACTTTTTAACGTACCAAAGATTTAAAACGATATGCATTCTTCAGATTGTCAGGTAGTTAAACTTACCTCTTGACGTTTTGTAGGAACCCCGTCGTCCAAGTTGATTAACGCTTCGACATGGAGAAGACCCTCTACCGTCATCCGGTGAGTCTACGGAAGATACTAAAATAGGGTGTCGCTGTTACGTTGGGTTATTACTTCATTTGTATTTTTATAGTATACACGATAAATGAATTGATTATCTACGTGAAAATTATGATCAAACCATGCTCGATTAAGAAAAAAAAAATTATTTTCATAATATCTAATTACAGTGAATAAACAAAAATCATAAACAACAAACAACAAACAACTTAACAAAATCAGTACTATTAATGAACTGTGACAATATTGCGAATAACAGTTGAAAAGCAGAGAAAAAATAGGTAATCTTTGAGAATAGTGTATGTAACAACTGATGTTAAAATTTGACTTGACTATATTATATGATTATCATCGTGATTGTTGTCAAGTTGTTTAGGGGTGTAAATGTATTACTGGTGAAGAGTGAAAAGTGTGTGTGCTGCGTACCCCTGAGGCTGCCACCTCGATAGAGGGGACCTGATCGACGATCGTCAAGGTGGGCGGCAGTAAGACTGTCCTGAGAGCCACGATAGTAGTCCCGTCTCATGGTTGGCGATATCAGCGACGCTATGGTAAGTGTGTTAGTGCACAAAAATTTGCTTACTGAGTTTTCTATCATAATCTAGTTTAATAATTGAGCAGAGAGTTATCATCTGTATTCGCCAACTTTCTTTATAATCGTGATTCGCTAGATCTACCCATTTGAAATTATTCGAAAAACTATTTGTTTTTAATCATGTATTCGTGGTGTAGTGATATATTTTAATACTCTGTAAATCCATGAAGAGATTGAAGTAAATAAAATTTGCAAAAACGTAAAATGATGTATTGCGATAAACTAGTATAATCAAGAAAACATTCAGCCTGTGAACATACAGCGTTATAAGATCTAATCGAATAGTGGAAGAAAAATTCATTAAAAATATATTGTGATAATTACTAAATTAAAATTGCTTCATTTTGAATTCTCATCATGCATTAAATGGTGCACTTGCAACATCAACGTAGATTCGTTACAACAAAATAGTTACAACAATTGGGTGATTTCCATCTCACAAAAATACACATCCGACCATTCATCGAAAATAAACACATCGTGGCCAATGTATCCGTTGAACAAGCTATTTAAGCTCAAATTAATCGATAATAAATCACGATATACTGATTTTCGATGGTATCGATGAACTTAAAAAAATAGATGAAAAACTAATACGCTGCTGAATGATTTTGAGTTAGCTTACCGGTGCTGAGATTAGACGAAGATCCTTTTTTCCCTCGGCTCGGTGTCAAAGCTCCTGAATCTAGATCCGTGCCGGCATCTACGTGAATTGTCTTCGGCCGAGGACGACTAGGTGCGGTTTTATTGCGGAGTTTCGTTGGCTTTATCGCGTTCAGAAGCTCTTTGTCTATGACCTTACCCTGATATGCAATGAAATGAAACGCATAAGAATATAGACGTCACCAGTTTCAAATATCTTTGAAAAATGCATTTTAATGTACTGGTGAAGTTACCTCTTTCTCCGCTTCTTCGATGGCCTTTTTGAGCTTATATTGTTCGAGAATTGCGGCTCTCTTTTGTCTCTCCTCCTCCTTTTTGCGCGCTCGTTCTTCGTTTTTTAATTTTTCCTGCTCTTTGCGAGTTTGTGCTTCAGCTTCTTTCTTTTCTTTCAGTTCTTCCTGCTGCTGCCGTCGCTGAAGCGAAAGCAACATTATCCGCTCTTTCTTCTTCTCCATCTCATCCAAAGAGTTCTGAAAAAATCATAGGAAAATAACTAGAAAGTTAGATACTGAAATCAGATATAATACTATGAGCCAACAAGAGATAACAGATACGTACAGGATCAGGATTAGCTAATTGAGTTCCAATGACAAGGCCGATTCCGGTACCCTGTCTGCTTGCTGTAGCGTTATCCTTTTGTCTGTCTCTGATTCGTTCCCTTTCCATATCTCTTTGCATGTCTCTGTCTCTCATTTCCTGTCTTTGCTGTTCCCTCTCTTCGGCTTGTTTGAGCCTTTCCCTTTCCAAATCCCTTTGGGCTTCAAGTTGTCGCTGTCTATCAGCAGCACTAGCAGGCGGAGATTCAGGTCGAACAGAAAAATCTTCCTGCTCGATATACGATGAAACAGTACGTTCCTATTCATTTCAAATTTATTATTTCGTTTTCCTAATCCAATTCAGCTCTGAATAGATATGGTAAACTCAAACTTATCAGAAATTTATCTTTCATCCTTCCTACCTTTTTTGGCGAAGTTCTTTTCAGCCCAAGTGCAGGCTTAGGCTTCTTAGGTGCGTCGTTATCAAAGGATATATAAAATCCTTTTTCTCCTGCATCAGCTGGATCAAATGTTGATATTTCAGGCGTAGAGGATGGCGGCGAAGCTGGTTCTCGCAGTAATGAATGTGGTTGAAAAGAATTTCTTGATAAAGATGGCCGGGTGGGAGATGGTTTTCGATACGTTCTGCTACCCGAAGTGATATTCAAGCCTCTAATACCGTGCGGGAGATCGTCGTCATTTCCTAAGGAATATTTATTCGAGACTTATTTTCTCTTATCACAATACACATATTATTTATCTGATGAACTCTCTGATTCTTTTTACTCACCAATAAACGAGATATTTTGTGGTTCCATATCATCAACGGATGGCGCAGGGACAGGAGTATGCATCACAGGAGCTTGACGTTTTTCTGTTGGACTTTCACATGTGATAGGTATATGATGCACTGTCGGTCTTTTTGGTTCAGCATTGTCACTCATTAGTTGACTAATTCGATGCACCTGTAACAAGACACACAAATAGCAAATGAATTTTAATTGTTCTCAAGAGAACAACATTTGGCATTGAAAAGATCATAGCAAAAAATTGTTATTCAATCGCTTGTGGCAAAAAGGGAGATTTTTATGGAAAACAAAATTATAACACGCACTTCGTTGCTGTAACTATGAGAACTGGTAGAATCGGAAGAATAGAAGAGATACATATTGGCTCAAATAATAAAACGTATCAGGGAGGATGTTGAGTTGTCCTGGACCAAACCGTAGGTGTCTGTCCAGGTTTTAGAACGTCAGTGTGGGAAGACTCTACCATGTTGGGTGTCAACACAATGTCTATAAACGTAAATTACGTCACCAACTGGTTCTTGACACAATATATGTATACATAGGTATACGATCCTGTCGTATGTTGCAATGGAGAGGGAAGCCCAAGTACGTTTTGACCATAGTAAGTTCAAACGGATTAGACTTTCATTGACTACTACTGTTATTCTTGCCTACGCATAGCGAACTCATTGATAGTCAATTCTGATGTGCCAGGCCGTAAATTGAGTCAATAAATTTATTGAACCGTTATAACAAAGAAAAAATACTCGCGAGGCTTGAAAAATATATTATCTATAATTATTGGTAAGTAATTTATGGAACTGCATACAACTGCATTTTTGAAGTACTAAACTATCGCCTCAGTTCTGTTTAATACGATGTCAATTACTAATACCTCAATACTTAATATTTCATCCGAGCGTTTTTGGCAGATGATGATTACATTATCGAATCGAACTCACCGCATTCCGGTGTTGAGGGCTGGCAGAGGAGGGTGGCATTTGATTGAAGAGCGTCGCAGGTGTTGGATATGCTGAACCGGGACGACTCATTTGGTTGTTACAGAGACTGTGATCCCCGCCGTTGAGATATCTTTGATCTGGTGCTGTTTCGTGCAACACAAATCCTTTTGGTTGAGAAGGAGGTGCAGCCCACGTTCTTGTATCTTGATATAGCCGGGGGTCTTGCTGGTAAGCTAAACAATAAACGTTAACATAAAACGAAGACCGAAATTAATGAACCTGTTGATCGAAAAATGATCACTAGCCTCAATTAATAAGATATCCTCTAAATATGAACTATACCTTGAGGTTGAGGGCTATATCGATGATCGACGGGCTGCTGATAACCAGCTGCAGCCATTTCATTAGCTAGACTTTCGGGCGGTAATGGTTGTCCCCATGTCCGTCTCTGTGACTGTGCATGATCATGTAAATAAAACTGTGACTGTTGAGGATCTTGAATTCTGGTGGGTATTGAATTCATCGGTGGTATTGCATAATTCTGTAAAATAAATAATAATGGGTTTCATTCATGGAAGTCTTTTTTCTTACATTTCCGCAATAGCAATCAAACATTGTTTGTACCTGCATGTGCTGTTGACTCAAACTTTTCAACTGTTGTAATTGTTGCTGCATCTGTTGCTGATGCTGGCTCATTAAATGTTGTTGCTGAATTTGATTCTGTTGATTAGCTAGCCGCTGTATATCTGCCTGAATTTCACTAAGGCTACTGTTCATTCTGTAAGTAAGAATTATAAAATATTGAGATGCTTAGGACATTTAAAAATTTCATCTTTAAAATACTTACTGTGATATAGACTCGTGATATTGATCCAAATCCATATTCTCAATATCTGGTGTGCGTCGTGTTTCAATAAAAGGCGCGCTCCCGTCCTGCTCAAGCCATTTATGTTCCACATCTCGTACATCTTCGCTAATTTCCTAATTTGTTAGAAAAAAAAAATATATAGTCAGAGTCCCACTACCCTTGTGTCTTGTGAAAAGTCATCATATTCCCTCAGTTTTGTACACCTACAGGACGCGGGCACATTTTGCTTGCTTTTTCTGGCGAGACCAGTAAATCTTCTCAATATCAGTTGCCCAAACTAAGGCTTCCACATTTTTTCCCGTTTTCGATTGCGATTACTATGTGTGATTATAAATAGAAACGAATTAACTATCTTGAACTAGAATCAAACATTTACTTCAAATTTTACTCCATGACTGATTCTTACTGTATGATTTTTTTAAATTACCTCAGCCCCTCAAGCGTTACTTTACGTTTACAATTCTTTCGGGATGAACTACTCTGCTTAATGGGCCCTTGAGTTGTAGTTGTCGCATGTTCGGGCAACTCCTTAGACTTTTCTTGGAGAAAATTGCTTCCGCTTTTGCATGACTGCGTATCTATCATAATTTGCGGCGACTGGGGTTCACGCGGAACCAAATTCATTTGTTGGTTGTTCGCGAGAATATTATCGGAGCCGAGATTACTGCAGTTTTGAACAGAAGTTTGCAAAGATTTTTTAGCTTCCGATCTATCATCGACAGTGTCTTCCGTCGCATCGATGTTTGAAATTTCATTTAAGACGTCCATCACACTTTCTTCAGAGTTTAAAACATCAAGACATTCTAAATCGATATCGCTAATAGAAGGCAAACTATCATTACTTAATATCGCACAACTCATTGAATCGATGGAAATTTTATTAAAATCAAGATGCATCTCAGCAAACTCTGTTTCTAGCTTTTGAAAGTTGAAAGGCGAAGTGGTTTTGAACGGGACTCCTGGCTTACGTTTCGGCTGTAGAAAATTCTGCCACTGATCGAGCTTTGAGTTGTTATACTTGGTAAGTTTAGAACGGGGTTTAATGTTTTCAAAAACTTTAATTTGTTGAACTTCAGGAAGGTATTCTCCTTCTACAGCCTCGTACATTGACTCCCTTGCACTATCACTGCCACAAATAGACAAATACAACGACCCCTGAGAATATACGGATCCGTACAAAGTTTCTATAGATCCATTTGACTCATCTGTAGTTGGAGAGCTTGATTGATAAACTAATTCGATTGAATTTGTTCTAGCAGAACAACTTGATAAAGAATTTTGGACACAGCTTTCATTTTTCGAGTTGAATTTAGCGGGGACTAAAAAGGATAATAGAAAATAGATACAGTCAATTGCTTGACTCCACATTTTTGATAATTTAGAAGTTACAACCTAAAAATAAATAAACTAAACATGCAGTTACAAAGCGGTGTTCGTTTGTTTGTTCATGTTAAAACAAAGCTGTCTCTGTTTACTCGTATTTCAATGGCTAGTGAACTCTTATACACAACATTATGTATTCTTTGATGGATAATTTGCTCAGAACAATTGCGTGCATAATTAGTGTGATAAATGTACATCTAATGAATCATAATTCATGATCAATGGACCGATACAATTAGGGACTACTTGTTATATGAGTGTGGTGTGCATGTTTCCCTGTTTCTGTGTATGGCGCGTACCTGTAGGTGTACAATATTTAATAAAGAACAACCTGTTCAATATATGACACTAGTAAGTGCGTAGAAAAATTCCATAGACAATCGTCCATATTGATAATGATCTGTCAAAGAACTTTGTGGTTGGTTAAAGGACGCACAGTCTAAGGACGTTGCTTCGTAGAGATTCATATTCATCCCATTGTTTGATCAATATCATATCTTATATAAGTAAGATACTCTGACTGCTCATCTACTATATTGAGTTTCAGGCCTTGGAATTCTTTCTATCAGGTATTCGATGTTGAATTTGAAATGATTGAAGTAAATTTCTTCAGATTTTAATTAGAGGGGCTGATGGAATTTTTCCCTGATGTAACGATGCATGGTTGATAATATTTTTCACACACCGGAGAAAATGTAACAAATAAAGCAATCAATAAAGAAAGCTGAAATAAAAAAATAAAAAAGGGGGAAAAACCATCACCGAGAATAAATACACTCTGGGAATTAAACCACCATGAAAATTGAACAAAACATAAGACAATATCTATTCATGCTAATGGCAACACTAAGATAGCAACTGATCTCTCGCAAATATTGCGTCTCTAAAACCGACAGAATAATTATTAAAAATTGAGTTATTGATGAAAACAGCTTCAGAGGTTTATTTACATACGTAATATATTGAAGTTACCATTTCTGCTCTTTCAAAATTTTGCCCTCGATTGAAGGTTTTTCAAGATATTAAATAATGGAAGGAAAGGATATGCAAAAGAAAGTGTTGTGTGTAGGGAGTACAAATAAAAAGCGTTGACGGAAAAGAAAAATGCATATATAGATACAATAGCAAAACAGCCGCTGTACACTAGAGCATACCTTCAGCGAAAAAGGCCGTTGCGGTTTTTCTTGAGAAGGATGATGGGGTACGAGATGTGTCTCGGTACTGCTTGCAGGGGTGACCCCTATATTTCCAGAAGTTATGGGGCTGGGGGGGACTGTTTCCACGGGGCTTTCCCCCCCTGACGTTGACGAAGAGGGGGATTTTACCTTACCCTGCAACCAGCCCAACCAGTGTGCCTTGTTAGGTACAAACGCCTCCACCACACACCAAACACCTTTCGCATCCGTGGCCAAAAATATTTATTGCATTGCAAAAAATCACTTGCAAACACCGATAAAAATAATCTTCCAATCAATACTTGCAAAACCGAGCAGAATCTAAAAAAACTATCACAGCTTTTCCGAAAAGATAAAACGGTTATTAATGGAACATTACCAGGTATATCGGACTACTGGTCTGTAAAATCGTTTTCAACTTTGATTTGCGATTATACTTCAAGTAGGTTGTTTGATTCAATTATAGGTAGGTGGATTTTAAACAATACTTGGCCCCGGTGCTGAATAATCAGCAGACACAACAATCGATCATGCATACCAGCACCTTTCAATGCAATTTGATGGCGGAACACAATTTCCTAGATAGTTGTGACTAGATATGACATTAGAAGACGTTGGATTTCACATAAAAAAGAGTTACAACTGTGTGAGAAACGGTCTTAGAACCTCGAAAGTAATGACAGTCAATGTGTGTGTGTTGTACAAGGAAATAGTGAAGTCGAAGGAGCTATGTAAAATTTTTAGGCGATTGCGATATCGAATTGCGCAATGATAAAATATGTACATCCATTAAAAAAACGTCAGAGTAATCATCCGCTCTATACGAAAATAAATAAAAAAATTGAGAAGCTTGCATACTGCGATGCATGCAGATGCAGGCAGCATTGATAAGAATAGCTATAGTATTGTTGGTGAAAGCAGAGATAAAATTTAACCACAAGTGACTAAAAAACATAAGATGAAATGAAGTCTATCATGAGTTGTAATTGACTATAAAAGTACTGCATACTTTATGCAACGCAGATCTCACTATTTGCAGCTACTTTTATACATATACGAATCACCAGTGGTATTTTGTTTTGCCGGTAAGATCGAGTGAGTAAAAAATCATCTTTACAGGTAATAACTCATTTCAGATTATTTTACGTTCGTTACTTCTGTACGTTGTTTTTCGGATAGATATTCACTGAGGAATCTGCAAAGTACGCCAAACTATAGAATTAACTTCAATTAATATGAATTACCTTTGTAACTGCTTGTAAAAACGCGGCTTTGCCAACTTTTTGCCGTTGTTTGGACATTACCACTTCCATTTTTCGTTTTTCGTTTTCTATGTGACGTCGTTTTTCCTCAAGCTTCATTCTGATGTTATTCAACTGTGATGCCATGACTGTATTACCACCATTTTCATCTATATTCAGTCGCATAGAAAAATACAAATGTTATTCGTTATACTGGCGAATGTACTTTCCAAAAAATAATAAAGAAATAATGAAAGATACTTGCCAGAATTATTAGATTCTGCTTGCAGCATTTGTTGATTACTCTGTTGTTGCCATGTAGTGGTATTTGGAAGTGCAGCAAAAGTAGTTTTCTTTTCTGCTGATGTATTCCCATTATTTTGAATTTGTTTTTTAGCAACGACACTACCAGCTTTTTTTAGAAGGTTGTCCTCTTTCTCTTGATTAGAATAGGTAAAGTTAATGACTTTCTCGGAATTTTGTCTACCGAGCTGAGCAAAGCTTGCCAGTTTAGAACTTGAATTTCCGTCCACATTATCGTTTTCATTGGAATGTAGAATATTTTTCAGCGCAACATTGTTCAGACTTGAATTAGAAGATTGTCTCTTTAGCTTGGGTGGCTCTTCACTGCTGTAACCATTGTCAGATAGAATGAGTTGCACTCCACTACCATAAACATCTTGGACACTAGACCGAGCTGGCAGCGTTGGTTCGGTAACATTATGACGACCAACATGACCTCCAATTTCTTTGTCAGGGTTTCTTCCAAAATTATGTAGATTGTCCTGTAATAAGAAATGGGTCGAAATAGAATTGAATATTCCAGTATAAGTAGCCTGCAAAATTCTTTAATTACCTGAGAGCCTCCGAAATTCTCAATTGTAAGCTGAGAGTCATCAGTTACACTGTTCCTCCGTGAGCGTCTGCCAGCATAAGAACTTCGTCTCTGGTCCTCCCAGTTACTTGGCCGACCAGCGGCTTCCGCTCTAGCTGCAACTTTATCATCGGCAACTGAACTCAATGTAGGAACACCTCTTCCTCTGTGTACGACGAAACTATCTTCGTTCCCTGCTCTTCTGTGAAGATATTTTTATCAATATATCGTGAAAAATTGTATATTGATAAAATTGAACACAAGCAAGCAAGCCGTTGACTGAAGATTTCAAAGAACCTATGTGTGATCGAATATGGTTCAACAATTACCTGTCTTCGTAAGAATGGCTTTCCATGGTTTGTTGCAAAGATTGCGATTTTTTCACTGAACTCGACAACGATGTTTTCGTTACTGTAAATTAACAGAGCATTAGAAAAAGTAAATGGTGTTAAAATGACAGATCAATGATAGTGAATGTTGTAGAAGTCCTTTCACTCATCATATACCTAAGTAACGATCTGTCACATTGGACTGAGTCCAATAAAAAACATGCAACTCATCTATCCTGTACGAAATACGTACGTGGCTAAACTATATTCGAGACTGGACAATTGAGATATCAAAATAAAAATGTCTATTACAAAATATGACAGCTAATGAGTAAAACTAATTAATTAGCGAATTTTCAGTGTGTCGCACATCTGAAATAGTGTGTAGAAAAACAAAGTATAATGAAACTAATAAAAGTATATAAGTAGAACTCAATGAAAAAAAAAAAGAAAACATCTTTGCAAATCAATCATACGAACAAAACATGAAGTGTATCTTGTACGACGCCAGATCTGTACACTTCCTTCTCACAATGTTTATACAAGAATCACATGCAAAATGAGATAATACAAAAGCCAATTGGACAGCAAGCTGTAGACAACATTTGTATTTTTGATTCTACAAATTTTGACCTACGTGCGTAGAGATTAACTGTAAAATTTCATTGGTGTTATGCAAATCATTATTGTTATTAGTAATAAGCGGTGCACCTAGATTCCCGATAAAAATTTCCTAAAATTTTACCTTTGGCCATGTTTTAACTACTACCATAACTTGTTTATTTTCTTCGTGTTAGATTATGTCACTAAACATCGGGTACACCCTATGACCCGTTGACTGCGGTAAGAGAATTCAAGAACAAGGCACAGTTAAAACTTAGCCTCGGTCTAGGATACCTCAAGAATATACTGAAGTTTCAAGACAACGAAAACTGAGATAATTTTTGCCGAGCAAGTTCTATGGACAATATTCGACATGGTAAGACCTATTTGATAATTGTTAGGTATCTTTTGTACCTGTGAAGCCTGGAGCGGATACGGAGAGGTTGCTTCGTAGGTCAGGTATCGGAGCTATAGACTGAGGTAGGCTGCGCTTATGAGCTACACCGTGGCTATTGCGTGGGCAAACTGGACCCATTGCAGCGCCGAATCAGAAGTTGTGATGAGAGAGGAAGGCAGATAGCGTTGTTGATCAAGCATCAAGAAGTTACGCCATAGAAATATGCAATTATTATAGGTATGTAGGCAGTTGTGACAATATTATCTCTCTACTTGGCTCGTGACTTTATAAGTATTACTTATAACGTTACAAAGGTGTCAATGATCATTGAAAATTCTGAGAAAAATGATGATATTACTTAATCTATGATGTGTGTGTATTGACACTGATAAGAAGCGTGATACCATCCAAACTGCAGGCAATTTATAGATAATAATCAAAATAGGCATCTACTGCTGATAGCTGAAAGTTTTACCGCAATGTAGGGAAGTTAAAATAGTAAGTCACCACAAGGTACATGGAATTATATGCTTTGACAGTTTCAAAACGTTGTTTACTTTAGAAAAAATTGAATAAATTTTAGTGTAGATTTTCAAGGTTCAGAAATATTGCGAAATTTGACGAATACAAGTTGACTTCTATTTTTACAGAAACTACTTGATTTTGTCATCAGTAGGCAATTTTAAATTTCAATTTGATAAAACCATAATGAATTCGAAAAATTGGCTGCAGTTTAAATAACAAATTGTAAATGAATATAATATGAATAAAATAATTATATAATAAGTAAGTTTGATGTCATTTGTGCACAACCATCACCAACCATCACCGTAAGCCTGACCGAAAGGTTTATCAAAACGAGTACAGTGTGGTTGTATAGAGTGTCGCTCGTATAGATCGGTGAGTATGTGTGCAAGAACTTTCTTTTTTTTTCAACTGAAATTT
Source organism: Athalia cordata (assembly GCA_963932425.1). Classification (NCBI taxonomy): domain Eukaryota; kingdom Metazoa; phylum Arthropoda; class Insecta; order Hymenoptera; family Athaliidae; genus Athalia; species Athalia cordata. Next base: position 25,876,808 of record OZ010626.1, on the reverse strand, counting down.
TTCTGCACACAGATGTTTGATGTGAATTATCGTAAAACCATATATACCATTTAAATATTGTGATTCCCTATCTTCGCCGGGATAACGAACACATTTCACTGGATGAATCTCTAGCACGTTGTACAAGTCGGCGAGAAAAACAATCAAGTTTTGTTTCATAGAGCTGGAAGGGGAAAAACAATTGTATATTTAAAAGAGTAAATACGTCTCCAAAGTTAAAAATGACTTTTGAGTTGGAAAATAAAATTGCAGATATTCGTACAAACACTTACCCCCTCATATAAGTGACGTCTTCACTTTGCATGTGAAAAATAGAATAGGGTAAGCATCTGGCGCAGAACATTTGCACCAATAACAGGTTATGCAGTGCATCAGCGACAGATAATCTCCTAGATATTCTAATGTCTTTCCAGTTAAGTTCTTCAGGACAGTAAAAGGCTACAACAGCAGCCAACCCAACGCCATCGCAGAGGGACTGGAAGTCATTCGCTGGCATTAAATCAGGCACTCTCGATTTATCCCCAGCACCATCTTCCAATTGTATTTTGGCAACCAAAGCTCTCGAGGCTTGTCTAATCCATAACAGCAACCCTTGCTCGTGGTCTGCCGGCACTTCCAAATTACTTTGTGGATTGAAACGTCTAATCGCAGCCACGACACAGTCGCCGGTCACAACTTCTTTAGCGTAAAGCACCATCAATCCTTCTATCACAGCCATATGCGCCGACTGAAAAGATAAGCAAATACTTTTGTTCACCCTGTCAGCTAATATTTTTATATTGACAATTAATCACTAAGTGAAAATATCATCTCACAAGTGGACTGTGAGAGTGCTCAATGGGTACTTTATACAAAGGTCCAGTCGATTCAATAATAAATATATCAATTAATGCTCAAACCATTTTAAGTGGTGAGTTTTGTATGAGGATAGTTTCCGTGAGCTGAGTGTTGTTGTGTTCGGAAACGAAGACTCCTTTTCTGGCAAGTGCTTGCAAAATCCCCAGATGATTTTGGTTGTGGTAATTGGGATCCGAGTATATATTGGCCAACGCCAAACAGTATAGCTCTGCATTTGAAAGCGAATGGACTATCTGTGGCTTCAAGTGTTCTTGATCCTGCAAAATCAACAATAATGTATCAATTTTAGAACTACAGAGTAGCTTAGACCCTTGGTTGGATTTCTGATAAAAATCTACTAGTGCAAAATAAGGTATTAAAAGTTCAAATCATACCTCGTGATCACGATAATAAGGCTCCCGTAAGTTATCTGGCACGTTGTTGTTGTAAGCCTTAGAAAGCAGCCACTTCACGGAGGCACGCTGTTTGGCCTGAAACGATCAAACAGATCAATATTATTAATTTGATACAAACTGATGCAGTTTCAAAGATTACATCGCATTAATTATGTATTTCTATTTGATTTTTACTAACAAAAAGAGTTCTCAATTGAAATCTCTTTATTTTTTACTGAGCATCATCTTATCAAAAGTAGATTCAATGAAGATCGTAAAATGATAAAATTTTCAAAAATAAAAATCAGTTATTGCATACTGAAAAAAAAGGGATAATCAAGTTTTTCATTCAAGTTTTATAGCAGTTGCAGCAGCGCTCGTCTCTACTATCAAGCTAGAAATTCCTGAGAAAAGAGAGCCGATTATTTTCCAGGTAACAATTATCTCCCAACATCTATCTCACCAGAGTTCAGATTACATCTCTACACAGAATCGGCTGAGAAAAAATCAGCAACTCCATAATCTGCAGCGTATCGCTATCGTCACCTCAGTTTCATTGCAATTTACTTTCATTTCTAAAGCAAAGTTTCATTCTCCAGAACCTGTGCCCTCGAGATTTGTTTATTTTTTTTTTTTTTTTTAAATTCAATGCGAATTTAAAACAAATTCTCATCAAATAAGCTACCGCTTCGATATTTCATAATGTGTGTGTATTCGTATAAGTCACCATGGCCTGAATTCTGATACTGTCAATGTGACGTAATTCCATTGTAGGATCACCTTATGCATAGGCCAACAACTGATTGTGATTTGTGGGTACGTTTATAACCAGCAGTATACTAACACTCTCGCAATTACACCTAACTGATGATATTGTTATTATTATTATTACTATAATACCACGTACACGTACGTTATACCTAGACATAACATATCCATACATGTATATTTATATAAACTCGCCATAGTACGACGTTTGATAAATTTAGACTCTGACTGCATATGCCATCAGCTGTAACTCGTAAATCGTAAGCTGTAATATAAAAGTACTTGTAAAATTATTTTGTACGGAATGAATATCGCAGAAATAACTTTTCTAACTACGATAAAAAAAAAAAAAAAATGTTAGTAATGATAACGATGAAATAAATAAATAAAATAAATAATTGCATTTCAAAAAATTATTTCATAGTTCGCAAATAAATATGAGAGCGTTGAAAAAGTAAAATGAAAAATGTAACTTGATACTTTTAGAATGATTAGCACCCAGTGAGTATCAGAGGTGTGCTATATACGTGTATAGATAAATTCTTCTTTCATAGGGTTCAGACGTGTCAAGTTCTTTTTAGGATTCTGAGATGAACGGGCGTCGGGTCTCGAGAATCTCTTCAGTTATCACTATAATAGCTTCAAACTCCTCGAATGATGGCACTTCCAGGAAGTTGCTGCAGCAGTGGTACAACGACCGTGCGAAGAATAAAGAACTAAGGGTTATCGTCCGTACATGGGTACATTTTTTTTTTTTGGCATCGTTCAACGGCTGGTCTGTTCAATTTTCAATGAATTTCAAAGGGCCGAAATTACATATCGATCGCACACATATAAAACTTCAAACGAAGATCAGACTCACTGCAGCGCTGATGCAATTGGCCTGAAATTTGTAGGTATATGAAAATATAATCTGAAAATTTTCATCTTTGCTTGTTTCAAAAGCGGTTGTACTTTTTTTTAACCGCGGACTACGCATTTTACTTGCACCTGCTTTACAATATTTATAATTGCGGAACGGCTACAAAAGAGACAAATACGCGGAAGATTGCGAAAAACGTTTTACTACTTTGCTTTAATAACCAAGTATAGAGAGATCAATAGAATTGAGTAGGATGCCGTAAATGATCCTATGTGCCAAGTATGCGGCAGACGACCTCGGGGAAAAAAAAAAAGAAAAAAACACGGGAAACAGGAAAAACTGCTGGTCTTAATAAGATTGAAAAAAAAATACAAAGAAAAAAAATTGGAAGTAAAATGATACATTTTCATCATTTACTCTTTCAATAACGGTATTTATATTACGGAAACAAATGGATTTTGATTTCTGAGTTTTGCGCAGATAAATTCCACCTATATGTACGTTAATGCGATGTGAGCGATGATTACGAGTATTCTGGATGAAGATTTGCTCGATAAATCAATCTTCTTTAGAAATCAAGCTTCTTATCATTTCGGAATACAATTACGTATTATTGTGATTGTTTTCCACCGCATTGGTTAAAGAAAAAAAAAGCTCAAGTTCACGCTATGTAAAAAATAAACGGGCGCAGGTATCTAAGCATATATATGTGTAAAAATAAACTAGATTCGACGAAAAGATAAATAAATAAATAAGATGAAGAAAAAAATATTAATAGGGTCGCGATTAAGGGGTCACGCAACGTAAAATCGATATCCCATCCAATCTTTAAACTATATTTGGAAAGATAATGATTCACATTCACACGCAAGAGAAAGCGTACATAAGTAGGGAATGGTAAAAACGAATAAAAAAAAAAAAATATCCCGAGGATGTGTAACGAGTTGAAAGAAAAAATCGGATCAAAGTAATAAGGCAAATTGAAGAGAATCGAAGAGAATTAATAAAAATAAATAAATAAAACTTGAAAGCGCGCGGTACCTCATTACGTTGATTGCAAAATCGTCTTTTAAAGGTGGTAAAGAATTAATTTAGGATTGGCAAAAAGCCTAGACTTGAGTACAGCTAAAAATACGGGTAACTGAACTGCTGCTGCAACCCATCGGTTTATACATAGATATACAAATAGCAGTATTATATAATTTTATATAGGTCGTGACGAGGAAATTCAGAAACTGCGAAACGAATTTTCATCTTACTTGCAAAATATATTAAGAAAAATGCAATAGCAAATTTTTTTCATCATATATAACTCAATGAATCAATGTGGAATTTATTATCAATGGGATCGCTGACAATGAGACTGAATATAATTTTTTTATTATCACTTAGAACAGCCACAGAGAAAAAAGTAAGAGGCGCGGAAAACCCGAGTCGATGAATTTGAATATATATTTGTTCGAAGCTGTGCGAGATGAAAAAATGGAGGGTTGAAAAAAAAAGGAATAAGATTGAAAATAAAACGATTTCAAATACGTAAAACTGGCACGCGGCGGTGCGTTAGACTCGTTATGGGTGTATACACCGTATAGTCATCGAATATATGTGTAAAAGGAAATGGTTGATCTCTCTTCGGGTCATTGACTTGTACTCGATTGTCGATTTCAACTTTACAGGGAGTTGGTTAATCTCAGCAAACTACCTATGTAGTTTAAAGCTAAAATAAATCTATATCGATGTCTACCAAATCTGCATCATTATTCCACATCCGTCCAGCTGCTCCACTGTCATGGCCGTTCGTTCGGCAAACTAGTAATATACGTTGTAACGTCGATAAAAAAAAAGATTCATAAAAAATCGAAGCCATAAATTGGGGGAAATAAAAATTTTGCCACGCTGTTATGATATACATATAATCCCTACCACTATTCGTCTAATATCTTCTCTCATCACGTATAAAAAGTTCATTTCACGCGGAATTCAATTCAATTATCGAGATTATAGAGAGAGCGAAAAAAAAGTTCAGCGTAAAATGTTTATTATTATATATTTTAATTAATCCGAAAATAAAATAAAAATTATAATCTTATTTCCGTCCGAACAGGGGTATCTATCGGCAAATATTTGGTACATGTAATACACATGCAGCAGTGAAATTCTGCAGTAGTTTGTGTAGAATATTTCGATCCGATACAGTTCTTTTTTTTTATTTCAATTTATTTTATTTTTTTCTCTTTCAACAGCGGCTCGTAGGATTCAGTTTTAGTTTTTCCTCCAGCTGCAGACGATTGTTTTACGTGCAGGTCACGAAAGCGCCATATACTGCACACATATTATACCTATATATAGATATATATTGTATAGATCAGAACTGCGTGAGAATTTGTCGAAAAAAATTTGTAATAAATAAAAAACTAACGAAAGAACGACGACTACCAGTAGAAATATTGCAGTAGTAAAGAGAAAACATGAAAAAAAAAAAAAAAATTATAGATCGTAGAGTTGTACAAAAATCGTCTCGATTCGATACGAATTCCGCTCGATCTTTGATCTCGTCGCAAAAGTCAGTGAGCCGTAAATAAAGTATAGAACATCGTTTAGGTATGTCCATATTACAGTATAACAAAATATAATATTATAACCACAGCGAAGCGTATCTGCACGTATAATAACGTTCTGCAAAAATTAATGTATCATTTTGATTAAAATATGAACAGTTATATTATCGGGTATATTATATACATATTTACACGGGATGTGATGTATTTTACTCAACATATTACCGCATAATCAACTATGAAAAAAACCGATACAAAATTGAGTTACATTCCGGAATATATATCGAACGATCTAAAAAAAAAAACAGAATGAATAACTAATTGTAAATCTGATCTGATTCTCAATGGAGAGCGAAAAAAAAGAAATTAAAAAAATTAAAAAAATTGATTGAAATTCACGATATATGTTTAATTTGACGAAGATGTGTTTTACGTGTTTATTTATCATGAATATATATTCAATCGTTCGATAATTTATGAATAGCTATGTAATATCGCCTTTATTTCCATGCAGCATGATATGTATAATACTCTTATACGAACGTTATTATAAAATAAAATTGTAAGAATGAGAAAACTTGATGTATAATTTATTCGTCTACTTAATGAAAATGCTATATAACTCATGAATAATGAAAAAAAAAAAAAAAAGAAAAGATATACACCTATGCATAACCTAACCTTGACGCGGTAGGTAGGTAAATAGGTATAACAAATAGATTGTGTATAATTATGAATCATTTATAATAATACGTTTTCATGTAAATCACGTGCAAGGACGATTTTATTTAATGAATCGCCAAACTATACATAATTTTACACAGCAATTTTTTTTTTCCTATATAGATTTACAACTCGATCTTATTAATTCTTTTTTTTCTTTCTCACTCTCCCATTTTTATCTCGCGACCTCGGTATTTACTTTTTGAGAAAAAAGTATATAATGTGAACACATACAAATAATGCCTGATATCTGATCGAGACACTTAAAATCTACCTACGTTTAGGTTTTTTTTTTCTTCTTTCTTTTTACCCCTATATATTTAGCAGCAGAATTTATATCATTTCACCTGGTATAATGTGATTTAGAAAAGATCTTTAACAAAACCTTCATGTCATATACGAGGTGTGAACGTAAATGGAAATGGATATGTATAATCTTTTCGATATATAGAATCGAGTATAGAATACATCCTTGTCTTCGACAATTTTTTTTTTTTTCACATCTCGTTTTTTCATACAGAGATTCTAAGGTCACAACGGCTACTGACATCGAGAGAACTCGCAACTATACCCATAGACGCGACAGTAGTTCCGCGTTTCGTGCTAGTTTTATGCACCATATTGGGCAAAGGATAAAAAGTAAAATCAAATGAAATAAAGAAACTGAATAAAAAATAGAAAAAAAACAAAAAAACATTTACCAATACTCTATGTATTATATACAGCACCGGACGATACCATTTATGGGTATATACTTGTATTCTCATATTACATACATATACAAAGATGGGGGGCTCGTAAAACTTTTATCTCATATCGCATGAAGGAGAAGGAACGGGGGAGGAAAGCAAATAATAGATTAAGCGTCTTTGAAGTTTTTCAGAAATCCACGATTTCGATAAGAGTTCGTTTCTTGAGAAGGGCAGTTTGCCGAGCAAGGGGACAGTAAAAAAAAAAAAAAGAAAAAGAAGAAAAACCAAATAAATAATTTGAAAAAAAAATTCTCCTGATCGTTTACAGCTATAGCTTTATCTGTGATCTACAAATATCGTAAGATTGTAAGCAGATAAGCGAGAGCTGCAACACTGCAGACCCTATGCAGTATGTGGTAAAGCGACTTTGATTCCATTTTTGTTTCGTTTTCCATTTTTTCGATATTCTTTTTCTCGTGTAGGTACCGTAATAATATAAAAAACACTCAGGGACGAAGGGATATAAACTACGTTTACTTATATAGGTATAAGTAATTGTGAAAATGAGTATAAAAAAAAAAAAAAAACTAATAAATGAAATACCGAATCGATTGAGCAGCATTATAATAATCGTCATCGGATCATTAACTCAAACGGTTATTACTATACCTATATGTATACCCATACAGTCAAATATCTATATATCGTTATATAGGTATATCGATGAACTGACGACTTCTCGAAGGTACACCCGGTGAGATTGATTCTGACCAATTATTTTAAACAAAACAGCAGGACTTTGAGCCAGAACCAACCTCGCCAGGCGTACGTACCGATACGTAATATACGTATACGGAAATTATAATATTATAATATTAAGGTATAAGATGAAAAGAAACAACCAAAGAGAAAGAGATGGCCGAAGAGGGAATGTACCGAGTGACCTACAATTTTACAGCATGTAAAGGAGAGCGCTTTTAAATCTCTCTTCCGTTTGCCAAGAGATCGAGGATGTATCGTCAGGAAATTAATACGTAAAAAAGTAACGGACCGCTGCAGTGATCTAGCGAATAATAATCTAACCTAGGCCACGTAAAAATTTGGCTTACATTCGTGCATTATGTATAAATTCTGAAAGAAAATGGATCATTGAAAATCCCCACAGAAAGATAAGAATATTAAAAAATGACATAACGTTCAATGATGTATAATGTTGCAAGTGTTGTATAGGTACGTACAAACGTGGTATGATGGAAATAAAAGAGAAGAAAAAAAGAAATCGTAACACGACGTACATAGCATAATAGAAAACATAATATCTGTACATATATAGGTATAGATAAATATGTACAAGTAATTGTGTGTGTATTTTTGATCTATAAAAAGATTTGTCGTCATCGCGGTGTACATATTATTGTGTATAGTGGGTGTAGTAAATGGATGAACGTAATATGGTTAATTATACATATACCGTACACATTATACATAGTAGGTATTCACATACGTACACATCACCTAATATATATATCACTTTTTTTGAATTTTATTTTTTTCTAGAGCGGATCATTAGAGTGCAATTGTTTAATTACACAGAATTTATCATTTTTGCTGAACATTCTCGGCCAATATTTCGATTTTTTCTAATGCGGCGTGTACATTAGATGTGCACCGCAGATGGACTACTGATTCGATACATGATCAATGGAGATGGTGAAGTTTTGTTGATTTGTTCATTTATTTATTAACTGTATTACCTTACATCGCAATCATTGCTGATGAGGATATAATCGGTGAGTAAAAAAAAGAGAGAGAGAGAGAGGCCGACCGGAGACACGGCTGAAAGTTCCGTAGTGTCGTATAAGTATAATGATAACAACAAAAACAATAACAACAATAACAGTAATAATAATAACAACAGCAACGATAATAATAAAAATATTCTAGACGATAGTCTATACGATTAGTTATTTTCTCATCTGTGTTAGAGACAATCAAGATTTATAGGTGACTGACCATGCGTTAAGTATCGGCAAACGATCGTCGCTGCATTGTCGTCGAAGATATTGTAAAAGTACGTACAAAATAAATATCCATGTTATATATATATGTATGTATAAAGATTATGCATAGCAACAAAAGTTTTTACATATTTACTCCGCTGCACGGGCGGGTTCTTAGATAATAACAGAAAAATATATGTATAAATATATAGAGAAAATCGAAAAAGAGATATGAATCATGATGCACATGTATAACAATCGAATAATTGCAGGCCCATGGGATTAATGGAATCTGAATACGAAAGCTGCTATTTTTTTTTATTCATTGAAAATAGACGAAACTTCAATTTGTCTCCAACTTTTGGGTATACTCACGTTTTAATATTAATTGTTTTTTTTTCCTTATCATCATTGTCAATGTTATTATTTTAGGACCACCCTGTATATACTCATATTATGCATAGATCGCGAAAGTTTCTCTGGTATAAGTCCCAATACTTTTTTTTCTTTCTTTTTACTGCCCACGCATCGTTCATGCCAAACTGTAGGTGAACCGGTGTTGATACATTGGTGTACATAAAAGGCTCGGTTAAGAAATTCGTGACGAGAAGATAAATGAATATTTTGTCAAATTAAATATTATCTTTCGAATGAATGCCTTATACCCATATAAGTGAAACAGATACTGAGAAAAGAAAAAGGCGTAGATTTTGGAGTGGTGCAGAATATAGATATATAAATGTGATATGAATTTTTTGGACGCATCGATCGGTTTGAATATAAATTGGCTAAATCGATAAATTAAAGGAATTATTATAACCTCCGATCAATCGATCGATCTATAATATAATAATGATAACGATATAATAACATTCACCCACGTTTAAAATAGTTGTCGTTTAAACGATTAAATAATTTTCACAGGTATATGGTACTTGAATATCACATAATGACGCATGAATCAGGAAAAGATAATATCGTAATTTGTCATTCGAAATGACGAACAAAACTGAATTTTTTTTTTTTTGTATAGTTTACGGGTACCTACAATACACCGAACTTTGAACGGATGACTGCGCTTTAATCCGTCTAATAATCCCCAAAAATTCGATGACTAGCAAAACAAGGGTAGGATTTAAAATTTATTAGTCATAGAGTGTAAAGTTATTGACTAATACTAATTCCGTGCCATTATATGGGTAAACTCATAATTATGTGCAAAGAGAGAAATTCCAACAACTCGAAGTATAACGATTTTTTTTTTCCTTCCTTTTTTATTTCTTCTTCTTGCACTTACCAAAATAAGCTTAAGTATCCAAATCATTCAAGCTGCACCGCGCAAAACTATATACGGACACAAAATAACCTGAATATTTTTATGAAAATGACGATTATTGTTTCATCTACATTTTATTTCACTGCACAAATTATGAAACACTCATCACCGCTAATTGAAATAAATAAATAAATAAATAGAATGAATGAATTGATAATGAGGAAGCAGAAGAAAAACGGAATCTCTCATACGCCACGTTATAAATATTGTTCCACCACATCACGATATTTCACATAATTACGTATCTCCTGAAATCCCGCAGTTTTGATACACGTTAGAAATAATTCAAATTTGGTTAATCATCGACGTGCTGCGATACTAGTGATTAAATTTATCTCCATGTATATAGAATTGTATGCACATTGAATTTTTACGTAAATATACGGCTATGGACGTGAGAAACCTCAACTGCGGTACGCGTATGTTCTGTACAAGTAAGAAGTAGAGGAAGAACTAAAGTTAAACTAAACTTAACTTAAACCATAACACATAAACCTGCAGCCAACGTAAGGGAAGAGAGGAAAGAGAGACTATATAATGGTCATCTAACCGTATAAGTAGAGTATATATGTATAACAAGAATGTATGTAAGTACATGGGTATATGTACAGGACAAATACAAGTATGGACTAGAAGTAAGCAAGCAGAGAACGAGAAGAAGAAGAAGAAGAAGAAAAGAAGGGTAAAATGATAATCAGTGAGGCAGACGAGTTACTCTGATTATATTACGTCGGATACGTGAAGACAAGGATAATAATCCTAGGAAGGATTAAGCAGCTAGAAAGAAAGAAAGAAAGAAAGAAGAAAAGAATTAAATTAAAAAGAAACATATAAGAGGAACTATAACTGCAGTATACGGTGTGTTTGTTGGTTGGTGGTTCGTGCACCAGGAACTCGCACTGTTTCATATGTAGATCGTCTATCACGGTCTGACGATTACACTAACTGTCTGACTAACTTGAGTTTGTTACTCTTATGTGCAACAGAAGCCAACACCTGATCTTTGAATTCCAACCACCAACCAACACACTTCCACAATCACTTTACGATTACCATCGCCATCGCCATCATCGCAATCGCAATCGCAATGAAATAACAGTGCAATTCATCATCTCTGTACACCCACAAATATACATTATACACACAAACAAACACTGTACATAAGTTTAGATATTCGTAATATTAGAATTCTCGAACCTTATGTGATATATATTAATTTTTACAATCGAGGCTATAATTGGACGGTGAAAAATAAAAGAAAAAATTATTAAAGAAAGGAAGGAAAAAAAAATTAGCCAATTAATGAACTTATATTGTACGCTTCTTTGCTAGTACGTGTGTGCAATAGTTTTTTTTTTTTCTTCGGGTTATCGAACTGATATATTAATCCTCTCTCTCTTTCTTTATTAAATTATTCTATGGCAAATAATTTATGCATGTGCATATTTATGTAATTAATTAATGAACGGGAAAGGTATACCTAGGTATACGTGCAGAATTTTTTATTCATTTACTTTTTTCCGAGGCAGGTATTTATATACCGTAATAATAGAAAATACCATTCAAAATGGCGTTTTGAATTACACACTTTAACCTTTTAACTTTGATAATGGCCTTCTAAGATTTAATCATTAATCAAACGGATGAAATGATACAATGGTTTGATAGGAGAAGTATACGTTAAATACATAAGATGGAGAACTCAAACTGCGAAAGAAAAAAAAAAATAGAAAAAAAAAACATGTTGTATATCAGTGTGTGTATATAAGAGTTAAAAATTAAAGTATATATAATTCAAGCCAAGTGAGCGACTTAATTGACAATTAGTAGCATTATATATATACATATATACATGTATGTTAGTTAATGTAAGAGCAACGATCAAGCCTTGTTTAAGAAACAAAATTAGATTTCGGTGTATAATATAAAAAAAAAGAAATAAAAAATGATGAAACAGAAAAAAAAGATAAGGTTTTGTAGAAACAACGTTTGAAAAAGAAAAGGAAAAAAAAAAAAAACTAATCAAATGATTATGATGATGATGATGGAGTTCTTTTATCATCTGCATGGTTGCCGATGCTATAATTTTCTTATGATTTTATGTATATACTATATATTACGAAATTGGAATGAAATTTAATTGATAGGCACGTGGCCTAATATGTAAATTGTTAATGACATACCCAAACAGGTCGTCCTACTCGTATAATATTATAGCATGTGTATATCTATACATGGAACATTCCGTGTCAACTTGATCAGGTTTTGACCAACACTATATGGTGTTGGTTGCTTTTTCGTGTTTTTTTTTCTTCCACACTCTCCAATTTTTTTTTCTCCTCAAGCCAGAAAAGCATTACTAGAAGACCCCGAATAAAAATTCGGTAAGGGAACCAGATTTTGAAAAAATTTGACCAATGATTCAACCGCTGCATGTATCGAAAAACATGGTGGCAAAAAATGAATTTACCTTAGAGGAGAAAGATGGAAAAAAAATAAAAAATGTTCAAAGTCAAAACTTGATGGAATTGACAGAGAATGCCTCATACACATGCACCTGAAGGAAAAGAGAAAATGGTAATGGAGTAAGAACCGCGGTGGCAGGTATTATAGTTGGAGGTATTGTGAGAGAAGTAGACATGAGAGCGAGCTTGTGGGTCGATCACCGCCCACGGAAACTTAAAATCGATATAACCCTGCTGTCTTTTATACTTCTTTACAGAGTTAATAATCGCAACTTTCACTATTAGTATTATAAACAATACTATAGAACTTCACGATAACTCGAAGGTGCATATCGCATTTAAAGAGAATTCAGTAAAAGAATCATCAGCTGTTACAGAAATGGGAAAAGAAAAAAGTTGAATAGAGTAGGTACTTATATCTGCAGGTGTGAAAAAAAGTCCAGAACAGCTGCAGCGAAAGAAATTGATAGAAAATAGAAAATAACGATTAAACGATAAAAACAATAATGATGAAAATGAGGAATTTGGGTCGTCTAATTACTCGCGAATACCTTTTCTAGGGTGCGGCGGAAGCTTCTATATCTATATAATTTCGCGTCTCCCAGCGAATAAATGAAAGTGAGTATTATACGACACGCCCTTCCGCGGTATAATGCAGGGTGTACTTTATATAAAAAGGCAAGAAGAAATTGAAGAGAAAAAAAAATGAACGAGAAATCCGAATCAAAAAGCATAATGAACGTCTGAAAGTCAAAGCTGAAGAAAAGACGTACGAATAAATTATTTCATGAGATAAACTGGAAAAATGAAGGGAAAAAAAATTCTGAAAGTGAGTGAGTGTTTCAAGAGGAAAAAAAAGTAAAGAAAGAACTCAACTGCGTTATACACCCATATCGGTGTATAATGATGCGACCAGTGCGGCGCTACCTTTAATATTATTTATACACCCCATGGTATAAACTAGGCCAAAAGATATACCTAATTATAATTACGACCTCTCTCTTCACAGCGTACGGAGAAAACGAGAGAAAGAGAGAAAGCGTATGAGCCACCAAACAGCAAATGCCTTGCGAATCCTATTCTAAAAAGTGCAGATTCGTGATGTTTAAATAGATGAAAAGAACGAACGAACGCATCAGAGTTAGGCTTCAATCGAGATGTCTCAATTGTTCGGCTCCAGAAATCGAAAATTTGACTTCAACTCGATTATCTCGATGGATATTAATTTAATCAGCAGATTTGGATTCCTGAGCTCAAAATACATCGGAATACATCGAACAAAAATAGATATCTCGATTTTTGACCGCAATCAAAGGATATAGCCTTTGGAAAATCTCCAAGTAACGCCACAATGCAAGGCTGGTATTCGATTAAAAATTCCAACGTCAGAATCTCAGATCCGCGGCACAAAGGGAAAGAAAAACGAAAGAAAAAAAAAATATATTACAAAAAAAAAAAAAAAGTCGAAAAGCTCACTGCTCTAATTACATCTCTCCTGCACTCTTTAATTTTTTGGAAAATAAATATGCACATATTACATGTGAAAAAAAAAAACAAAAAAAAAACTACATGTTTAAGTTTTTTTTTCCTTTCTATATACACATTTATTTTTCAAAAAGTGCAGTACGGTAGGTTCGTACTCTGCAGCGGTATTATAAGCAGCAGCAGCAACTAACCCTAGTCCGGAAGTTGCCAGGAAGAATTTCTCGCTCTTTGAAAGTCTAATAATATACCCAACACATACCGTATGTGCACTGTGCGTACACACATTTGTAGACATATGCACACGGATCCTGGAAAGTACAAAGTGCGGCAACGCACACGAGCAATCAAAAGAAGAAAAGAGTAAATGAATGAATGAATGAATGAATGAATGAACGAATCTCCAACTGTCAAACGAAGAAATCTTAACTTGCGGCATTCATTTTATCGAGCAGAACAACTTTATCGCATTAAACGACAAAGGCAGAATGGAGGGTGGAATTTTAATAATTGTAAAAGAGAAATTAAATTTCAATGTTTTTCCGAGAACAAGATTACTGTTTTCATCGTTATTAATGTAATCGTTATACGAGCGACAGTGAATATATTAACGGACGACGCAAATACATACGTGGGTGATACATACATATAATAAAATCTAAAGCAGCAAAACTACAAACTACTATAAATTATTATACCTAGTCCTTCCGTACAGGTCATCACGTAAAATAGATCGTCTTGTACAATAGGTATTTTAAATCCGAAGTGATGATGATATTCGGGTGAATGAATTAATCGGGTATAAAGCGTTGCACGTATACTTAAATACAATTTAGTGACACCCACGTTTGAGATGAGATCGAAAATTTTTTTTATACGCCGCACTATCTGTCTTTTTTACAATAATGACGAATGTTTTGGGATACTTGTTAAGAAAAAAAATGTAAGGATTGGCTATGTCATGAGATGAATCTTTGAATTAATCGTGCAAAAATTTCTGCTTGCGCAAAATGACGATGTGATTTAAAAATTGTTTGAAAGAGTTTTTAAAGTATCGGTTTCTTTTATTTATTACTTAACTACCGGTAACCGGCTTTTACCTCCTACACGATCTACGTGGGCTTTAGGGTATTTCCATTGCGTTATATTTCTCTCGACTTCTCTTACTTGTTTCCCACGCATTTTTTATAATAATTTATGCACCTGCAGAAAAAATATAATGCAATTATAAAATACGACAGAGTTCGCCAAATTATTATTCACCGTAAGATAGAATCTTTTTTGTATTCTTCAAAATAATTTGTATTTACAACTCTATACCGAGGGTTGGGGACCAGGAAGGCTTCAGGATGCTACCAGAAGGATGTATTTGAAACAAAAAAAATTAATGATGTGGGATACGTCCAATGTTATAAAACTAATTGAAGTCCAGAAAGTGAGGGTGATTCCCTTCTAGTTGTCAGCCCTCGATATTATCTTAAATTCAGTGATTGAAATGCGGAGATTAGTAAGATAATAAGAAGGGCGAGGCGGCGGCGATGATTGATGAAGAGAAAAAAAAAAAGAAAAAATTGATTTGGTAACAACTATAATGTTGTACATACAAAGCATTGTATGTTAATTTATTTAGACAGGGTTATACTGCAGGGGAGTCCAGAGATTATTTGAGGGGAGCTCCGCGTTCTCCTCCTCTTCCTTTGGACGAAAATTCGAGACTTCCTCGATTACTGATGGCAAGTATATTTATCGACCGGAAGTCAATGACTGACCGGCGACTAGCCTAAGACTCAATTCTTTTTTTTTTACCATTCGTAGACGACTATACACAAGGGAGTTCCATCTCCGACGGTTTTTTTCTTTTTTCTTTTTTCTATCCGATGTGTTAGACTCTACTATACGCCTCTGCACTTCCAACGCCGAATGATCGTCGAAAATCTCAAGTGAATACTTGTACTTATGACTCGAGTTACGACCCACTGCATTCCTGGCTGAGCTTAGTTTTTATAGCTGCGGGTATTTGATATTATCAATCCGTACGTTCGAACATATATCTTATCGGTTTATCAGAAGTTCAAAATCGCGTAGATAATAAGTATAGTCATCGTACGGTAAAGGTATTTCAAGAAAATATGCAGGTCTTATCAAGAATGCGCTCAGAATTAAAAAATTCACTGTGAAATTCTAAGCGAATTTTAAAAACAGAGGCAGAAAAAATTAATTTTCTTACCCGTTTACGTCAAGGATCAGTTATGTATTACTCGTCAAATTGAAAGGGTCACCGGCCGGATCTTTTTGGGGTGACACTTTAATTTTGCTAAGCAGAATATCAAAGGGGTAGTCACGATCAGTCGTTTGGTCTTTAAATTGTGTCAGGAAATACTTGACACGACATACCGGAAATCAGAAGATTTTAATCGCGAGCGCGGTAAAAACGGGAGCAGTTACCGACCGTCAAAGTCAGCTGTTTCTGAATTAAATCGTGATTCGATGGAATCCGTCGTTATTTTTACGGTAGAAGGGCTCGAGTACCGGAAACCATGCGTGGGGGGCTACGAACTGTCAAAGTCAGCTGTTCCGATTTAACTGAAACACGTGGGAGTTCGAAACAACCAGATATCACCTGATTCCAGTGAAATTATAAATTCTGCAGTGAAA
The DNA here is from genome assembly GCA_963932425.1 of Athalia cordata. NCBI lineage: Eukaryota > Metazoa > Arthropoda > Insecta > Hymenoptera > Athaliidae > Athalia > Athalia cordata. Next base: position 25,860,035 of record OZ010626.1, on the reverse strand, counting down.
CAAACAGAAGACTGCTGTTTTAAACGTTTACTATCATATCAACAACAATGATACTCCGAATAGACAGTAATTTTTAGAGAAAAATAAAGGGAAGGAAACAATCTTCTGGCGAGGCAAATCTGATTCACTGCATATCCAGATCTCCACTTATCTTCTAAAATAAATAAGGAGCTAAGCAGAGACTAAACACACAGAAATTCATGGCATAAACTAAGAGGCAGTCGCCTTACGCCTACACAACACCACATTTTCCCTGGTAGCCTGAGGGCTTGAGTCTTGGGAAAAAGGGGGGGATGAGTCGTGAGCTCAAAGAGAGACACGCCGGAAGTAATGTACAGTTAGATATTATAACAACATGTCCATGCATAGATTTTTAACCGATATCTCTTTTGGAATGAAAGTGTAGCCCCAGGGATTGACGAGTCGAAGCAGTATATAATATACAATGTGTGTACATCACACTGTAAACAAGTTGTTAAAAAGAAACGCGGTTCTTTATGGATTCTCAATGCAATCAGCAAAATTATATTACACGATTATGATCTATCAAAAATATTGACATCGTTGAATAAATGGGACTTACGTAAGCAGTTGTGATACTGGTACCCCTCACCATATCCCTCGTATCTTGATTCTGGTTTCTAACAACTATTCCAGGTGCAGCCATGGAAGGCAATATTATGGTCATCACTTCACTGGCCATTTTTGGAATAACAGAGATTTTAATGACTGCTGTTTGTTTTTTATTACCGTTCGTCACATACCAAAGGTGATTTAATTCTGATTGTCATTTAGGTATTTTATTTGATTTTATTTTTATGGGAAACTGAGAGATATTCAAGGATCACAACTTTCCATGTGAGTTTATACTCATTATTCATTGACTACTAAAGGTGAGGTGAGCCTGGAGCTCTGGGAAGACAAATAGCTAGAGAAAATAATGTGCTTCTTTATCAGCTTTCACTTAAAGAGTTCTCAAGGAGCTTAAAGACGCCTGACTATCAAGAATAGTTGATGAATCCAAGTAGAAAAAGTTAGGCAGGTATCACTACGATTTGAAAATTGATTGGATACGCTGCTTTCGGAAGAATTCTTTAAATCACAACTGGAGGCTAGTATGCACTTTTCAATGTAGATCATACATCAAATAGTTCTCAAGTATTCAATGGGTTATTTATTCGAATAATCATTAATCTTGACTGAGAACTAAATTAAAGTAGACTTTTTACTACAGACCTATAAAAATCTTCAACTAAGATTAACGACCATCAACATTGAATCCAGATAATGAACAATGAAGAAAAAAAGAAAAATTGAGGGATAAACCAAAACAATTGAGATTATTCTCTTAAGTGGCACTATTTACTGTTTATTATTCACTATCCACTATTTATGAATCACTTATATTCACAAGAAATGATATCGATCCGCTTTTGAAGAAAACTTTTAGTACTGCATATTGCAGTACAGTAAACTCCAGTATCTTACTGATACAAATAAAATTTATCCAGGGGCACTATGCCTGTTGTCTATGTTGTTGACCGATCAACTACCTAACACTAACTAAAGCCTGAACAGAGTAGCAGAGCTATTCTGTTCCATGAGTCAGCTGACTGTAGAGAGTGCTGGTGCTGGTACTGGTGCTGACGATGTCTACTCTTTGACTTTCAATAGCCATACAACCTCTATTGTTGCAAATGCGTGGGAAGAATTCTCGTTTTACTGGACAGTGAGGACGGGAACTTCACGGATATGGTATTGCAGAAGCATAGTAACCCTGAGATATCATACATCCAAGAATAAAGGCGGATATTTTTGGGTTTTGATAAATCCTGCCCCTATTACTGATATTGATTATTATTGCTAAACACTAGAAGACTAGATGTGAAATGTTAACGACAGGTAGAATATTATTCAACGATGTGGGAACTTCAAAATTCGAACATTTGGTAGATCTACATTTTTTGAGCAAATGATGCAGGGTATGCAATAATATTTCATCCTTGCACAAAAACTAAGAGAAATGAATTCACCCAAAATATGTGTTCTGTTTGGGTCAAATGAATACTGCCTTAAACAAATACCAACAAAAAAATGTTCTTTCAACTCCGTCAACCGGTTAAATATTATCCTCTATCAACCATCTACGATACGCATTACACGATAGATTTGAATAACCTGTTTCAAAACCTAGCTGCACCAAGTTCAACCACAACCAAATCTGAATTCTGCACACGCTTTCAAACTTTGGCACACCTTTTGTATATTAACTTAAGAAGAAAGAAATTGATGGAAGAGGATATAACAAAGTTACAAATACATCACTATCTATTGCCCACCCAGCTGAAATCAAGATTTGCTAGAAGGTGATGAGATGATCTTCATTTCGGTAACGTATTTCAATATGTGTAACTAGCTCAGTCTCTACGTTGTGCTTAGCAATCTCAAGATTAACATAGACATAAGTTATAAATAAGTAATCAGGCGACACGTTTATAACATTTCCTACACAGGCAACGTGCTCCTCTCCGTATGATGCAGAAGAACAGTGGTCAAGAGGTGATTCTAAATATAGTTTTAAGGTGACTGATTTGTCAAATATATAGCAGTAAGACTATGAGATACTTGTTCCAAGTTCAGCTCCTCAAATACTAGGATTTATAGACAGGAAAAGCAAGCAGTTAGACTTACCATACGGGTTTCAGATGCATCTGTCGGATGTTCAGTGTCACCAGCAGCGTATCTTTGATCTCCGCTAATCCCAGCACCTTTACGTCGATCTTCTCCCATATTACGATCCATTGTTTCGAAAACATCTACGGATATATCGGCCACTGGCACACTACCACTGTCACACTCTGAGTTTTGATAAATTGATAGTCCTTCTGATTTGTTCGTTGCGAACAGGCGTGAGATAGCATTCCACATCCAGTTAACACTGCATTCCAAACGGTGAAAATAATAATATACCAAGTAAACTAGTCCCAACTCTTGTTATCATTTCCTAGAAAATAAAAGAACATTTTTGGGCTTAGTTAAAGCAGGTTCAACTAATTTTTCACGTATAATATCATCGTTGAGGAATAATTTTAAGAGAAGATTGCATCAACTATGGTTCCACGTTATACCCAGACTCTTGACTATTGGATAGTGAAAAATAGTTTTTGAGAATTTTTTTACGACAACGAATAGAGAGATAAGAAGGTTGGACATCAATTGCCGTCAGGGGTGATTTGACTTTCGGGAATAGTCGTGTTCTGTAGCAGGTAACGTGGAGTGATTCACCCTGACGTTCATAGATTTTTTTGCTGCTCCTTGATCGCGAAAAGTCTGAGTATGTGTGCACGCAGGTTTGAGCTAAGTGTGGGTGAGAAGACGGATGTTTTAAAAATAATCTAGTTATGAAAAGAAGTAATTTGTTAGTGAAAATTCGTACATTAATTCGAGGCAAGAATGGGGGACGTTCGACGACCCGATACGGTAGAAAAAGACGAATAATGAATTGTAGTATTGTAATTGACAGCCAGGATGATGCATGTGTGTACATATGTATCACACTACATACTATAAAAGATCATAGCTCTCCTCCCGTTGTAACACGATTTTCTTTTAAGTAATTTTAATTCACAATTCACATACACACACAGCACAAAATCACTAGCTATTAGATGTCGATTAATCCGGAGAAGACCGTCCTCAGTCAATGCACCGGTCTAGAAGTTAACAAACGTCAGTTATCTAACGCGAATAACAACCATTTTGCGAAATATCCAAGCCTACTACACACGTTTGCCAATCATAATGAAAACCTCCATTTGCCCAGTGCGACTCACGAGCCCAGCGAGAGTCGAATCTCGACTGACAAGTGAGAGGATGACAACCCTATCGAAATATCGAACGTTTACCAAATTTAAATTTGTTTAACCACTGACGAATATCTTGGCGTCATCTAGTTGCCAGTTACACAACCACGTTGTTGTTATAATTTAAAACTATTAACAATCTCCGTTAGATAGCGCCGAGATTAAAAAAAGATAATTCATTTCAGAGAGGTTCAGAGTACGGTAGTTAGAGGGTTGTGACGGCAGTGATTAGGGGGGCGACGGTCAAGTGGGATGGGCCTACTCATCTCTGGCACAGGGGTTGGTACTTGTCAGATTAGGTTAGCTTAGGAAACTGACACCTTTGAAAATATTAAAGCTCAAATAAAAGTATAACCTAAATGAGACGGATGAGATGGAAATCTCTGCGTTGATACCGGTATAGAGAATCAATGAAAATTTGATATACTGCTTCAACTAAAGAGAAAGAAAGGTAATTTCTATTTACAATTTGAACTGATGTAGTGAAAATTTGAGATTCATAATAAGTGACCTAAGTTTTCATTTTTATATAAAAAATTCGAGGAATTTTATTATTCTCCTCCTTTTACTAAAAAAATTCTCTTCATTCGACACACTTATCATGTGAAGCAATTTTCACTCAGCAAACAAATTTTATATATCCTCTGCATTAGTCGTTGATAAGAGCTGTTTGCATTATTTAATCCATACATGGCTGAAGGTACATGAGATTCTGTACATTATTTTATACTGTTGCAGATGGCAGAACCGTCAACGACAATAGCTCATCTAGCTAAACTAGGTACATCGATAGTCTGTATGAAATACTTTGATGAGCCCTACTCGATGCTTGTAAGCCACAATCAATGGGCAACTCGAGCATTTCAAATTTTGTTCTGCCACTCGCTCATTGGGGTCTTTCGTTTTGGTAAATTTTTGAAATAAGATTGTCATTGAATATACTCAAACTGCCAATGAAAGTATTTGATATGTGTAATAACATCAATCTTTATTTTTCACAGGTAATCCAAGTGCTTCAAAACACCTACGAGGATTCTACACATGGTTTTCAAAAATCGCAAGCACTTTACCATTTGCTCTGATTGTTACGGAAATACTTTACTGGAACAAGACCAGCGAACAAATAACTCTCACATTATTGATACTCACGTTATTTCCGATCGTATACGAGTCGAGATCAAAGGAAAGAGCCAGGCGCCACTTAGCTGATGTCTCAGTTGGCCTAAACTTATGTGCTCTTATTTATGTCTCAGTCAATAACGAGAATTACAGCGCAATCAGTCTGGTTGTGTCTTATGCCTTTACGCATTTCTTCCTAGAAGAGGTTTCTGATAAATATGATGTACCTCACAGAGACCTTCTTCAGTATGCGTTATGTTTCATGGAGATTTTCTCCGTTTTTACTTTAAGAGACCTCCAGGTTGGTAATTAATCGGTTTTTTTGACCGACGTTATTTACAGAAGTCAAATAGTGTTTAAAAAATATGCAAAAAGCTTAAAAGATTGAAGGATCTACTTAACAAAAAAGCAAGCCAATTAAATACTATAATGTCTATTTTTCGGGTCAATTGCAAAGTTCACTGGCCTAATTGTTGTGAGAACTTCCAAGGTTTATCGGATTCTCCATTCTTAATTATTATTACTTTATTTTATATTTTTAAAACCTTTGAATAAACCAACACTACTCATTACCCGAACAAATATACAAAATGAAACCTGTATTTATACAATAAATCATATCACACAAACCCATCAAAGTTTAATATAACAATATATTTCTAATAATGTATTTACAATCGTTGTACCCAAATAAAAAATAACAAAATAAAGAAAAAAAAAACAGTTCAAACGTTGCTTTTTTGTGTTTCAATTCCTGTTATGAAAATTTAAAAAGTGAGTAAATCGAAAAGGATATAGGAATTTGGACAGAACTGAATTAAAGATTTTTTCAAGAAAACATTCGCCTTCTTTCTGTGTCTGATTTTCAATAATTAGGGGTGCCTGTATTTATAAAACATTCTAGATATACATGGTAACAATTGACTAGCAGGAAACGGGTATTCATTGGCACAGAACAAAGCCAATATTTTGCTAGACGATGAGAATTGCGTGGCATGATTCACAAAACAGATAGAGTTTTTTAGAGTATAGGTGGATCTGGCTTCTGCCTGTGAAACTTTCCAAATAAATGAGATGAAATTAGTTTAGTCTGGAATCAAGATTCACATTTACGGTTTCCATTCGAGCATGGCTCTTTGGACAATGGCCATTTTGAATTTTGTGCCTAATTTACAGACCAAAAACAAATCGATCCTTCGGTATTTCAAGACAAGCAGCATTTCCTCCATTGACCTCCAGTTTGATATTCCCTTTTTTAAATCTATATATGATCTATACTTTACATATAATTATGTACACAATTTGTTTAAATAACAAAGATTTATGTCAAATGAAACAATAACATTTTTAGTCTGTCGTAAATATACAATAACTACTTTTCATAGTTCATCTTTTTGCTACTTCGCCTGACTATTCGGCAGTGCTAAATGAGATTTATAATAAAAATCTACTTATCAACAAACTATTTGTCGCTTACCCCTGCTCAATTTTATATAAATTGTGCTTCGCGTGCCACCTTATTGGGAGGACTGGCACATAAAATATTAAAAAAACTAAACTATATCATTTAATATACTACAGTTCACTTTAATGAACGAAATAGAATTCTGAAAAATTAAATATATAAGTATATTTGTATATAAATACTTGGTAATGAATACTCCAAGTCTGGTCTGCGAGGTCTCCCAAATCCTGCTAATCCTGAGCTATGTATTATAATTGATTCTATACTTTTTTTAATTTTATTAAATATATATTTTCCCTGATTAGTTATGGCAAGGGATGCGAAACAGCTACGACGTATTAAAACGTGTATCAAATTTTTGTTCTAAATTTCAATCACAATATTAGAACTATTTTATCATACTATACTTTTTCTTCATAATTGCCAGCTAAATTATAATAATACCGTGTAAAAATTGCAATACTCAAAATTTGTACAACAAAAATTTTACAAACTAGAGCTAAACTGGCTCGAATACTTAGGACGGCTTCAAAGTTTTGAAGCGTAACTAATTAGTAATCAGTAATTAGTAATCATTGCGAAATTTCTGTTCATAAATTCGCTGCTTTGATTAATAACATACGCATAATATTCAGCTAATAATTAACGATAAGTTAACTTCACCTGATACTGTTCCCCTAGTAAACCTTATGCAGTACTCGTGTGGTTATTTGCTCCGCTGATAGCGCTGAAGAGAGCTGCGCTGTTACGTTTAAAACTTCCGATCTGTTCGTCAGGCCAGACAGACTCACCCAATAGAGATGACAAGTTTTGACACAGCTTCTGATAATTCTCACGCAAGACCTCTTGGTACTCGTGCTGATCGGAAGTTATCAATTTACTGTTAATCTGAAGAGCCGTGTAACAGATCTTGACGAATTCTCTGAAAGCAGAGAAATAAAACAATGGATAGATGCCAGTCGTAATAATTAACATCATCAAAAATTACCTGATTGAAAACAAAAAACAAACAAGGTTTTTGAAAGCTTTTCTATTTACCTGAAGACGTCTTTCAAGTCTTCGACTTTGTCGTCCGGATACTGAGGTGAGAGAGCTGGATCAAGAAAGACTGAGGCATAAGCCAAAGGTCCTGCATTAACCGTGACGCACACGCTACCCTGAAGTCGCAGTTGAAGTTTTTTGGCATCGGTGGGAGCAACTAACGCTACATCTGCCAGTTCCGCAACTCTTTGGCGCATTTCATCCAAAGCCACTTCTATGGGACTGAGTTCTACGACTCGTTTTTGAGTGACGGCAATACGTTTTTTAACGTACGGAAAAGAGTATTGCGCTGGAAAAAAATTGTTGAATCATGTTTCTATCTGCGATACAGGAATTGTTCAGTTAAAAATGAGGTAATCACTTGTTAGAATAGTTCGACGTTTCCATTGGTCTTCGGGATTGCCTCGGGGTTTTCCTTCTTTGGTGAAAGGAGTTTCGAACATGAAACAGCATACGTCATGGTTTTGCTCAAATTCGCTAACTCGAGTTTCAAGTTCCAGTTTTTCAAAATACGGTGTGACATGTGTCACTTGAATGTATGCTAGTTTTGGATCTAATTCGCTAATATTTACAGGCACAGAATCCATTATCATTTTCAGAACATCCGGACCAAACTTTTCGGAATACAATCGGTTTAAGCGTTCGGATATCTCAGAGAGCGATGTTACTTTTGGCTCTTTGTATATGTACTCCTGGCCACTTTCTTCCTCGAAATATGCCTGCATAAAATAATTTGTTCATTAGATTTGTTATAGGATATAACAGAGTGCTTGAAATTGAATTAACTTTACTGCTTACCGAGCCAAAGAAAGCGACTCTATAAAATCTTCCCAAAAGCCTTTTGCCACTTTTTGTGACTTCGACAACTCTATTACAGGCTTGAGCCAGATGTGTATAACAATTTGACAGAGCTTCATAGTTTCTTTTACTCTCATATATGGGAATTATTAACCGATACAAGTGGCCTAGCAATTCAAATCTCTCAGCTTTTTCCAACATTTCAGTGCACGCCTCTAGCTGTTCCAGGAGCAGATATTCATTATAATGAATATCTTGTACGCCTGTTGAAATGTTTTCGAAAATTACAACACCGATTTTAAAAGTTCTTCAAAATTCTATAAACTATAATAACGGTTCAAAGGAACAATCTACCAGTATACATGAGTTTAACAAAAACATTACTACGTATTGATCCCAGTTATAAAATACAGAAATAAGGTATTCGTACTACTTATTCACAAGATTGAACTCTACTATGAATATTTTGGCATGTCAACTCTGGAAAATCAGTACAGTATTCCATAACGTGCAGGTACTAAATTTACTTGGGATTGTTGCTGATTAGAATTCTACATCATTGCTAATAAATACATGGACATCAAGTCACATGGTAAAAGTTACATTTTTTCTATAAGCATTGAACTATTCGTCTCTAAACGCCGTGACGTCAATTTTCTGATCTTAAACTAGTGTGTAAATTAGTATAAAACAAACATGTGCAAGGCAACATACAAATCTCACCAGCATCAAGCTTAAGTCCACGCTCATCTCGTGATATGTTCACAGATATCTTGTCAAATGCCTCTGCACCCCAGGTGTGTATTTTTTTCAACTTTAGATATTCTGCCATTAGCGCTGCTATGTGCAGCTGACAACACGCGGCCTACGATTAAATAAATATTTTATAGACTATTGAGAACAAAAGTAACGCAGAGCTAAGTACACAAAACTTTTGCGAGTCTCGTAATTGAAGATCAGTTTCTATTTGGAATGTAATTTTACCTCAGAGAAATTCTCGTCCCTTGCATGATTTCTGGCCATAGTTTCGAGCCAAGTATGTCTCAATTCTGGCGTACTCGCGTATGAATTCGCCAAGCTATGTTGTAGGTCTACCAGCATCTCTGGATCATTGTTGTGCTCTCTCATCTGTGCAGTCGCCATTAAAACGGTTCTGATTCTCTTAGTTAAATCTTTGACTTCGACTGGAAAGCCGGTTCCTTTCATAGCCTTGTCGGAAGAAGCATAGCTGTTGATGAGGGACAGCGATTCTTGAAACCTTGAATTATTCAGTCCAATCACATTTCCTAGCATTTGTGAAACGGATATAATAACCTGCGGAAATATTTTCAATGTTAAATAATGGGTACAATATAATTATCGGTATGGAGAAAAAAAAAAAAAGAAGCTTTTTATAATCTGAATACTTTGAAAACTGCGACTGGGGAAAAGTAGCGGCGGGAGGTAGAGGTAAGTTTATCTTATTATTCGGAAATATCTGATTTTATGAATACTTTTCTCGCTACACAAAAGCTATGGTGAAGTAATTAGAATAAATAAATACTTTTCAAGTTCATAATACAATTGACTAGGAGTAATGATTGCGTTAACGTGATGATGATATACCTGCAAATGTACTCTGGTAAGTCCTTTTCTGCTGGTGAATTCAAAATTGCTCCGCATAAGCAAATATAACAAAGCACATGATTCTTGCCTGATAGAACTAAGTTTACTGTTACAGCATCGAAGCAACTCGTAACACAGACGTCCGCATAAAACGGCATTACCTACAATTTAAACGTGCCTTTGTGATAAAATCTTTTTCAATGTACTGTAACTATAAACAGCAGATATCCACTGCGTTTGGAAACTTGTACCGGAATATAACAGGTCTACTTTTATATGAGTTGTGATAACTATAGTTTGTTAACTCTGATAACACGTTGCTTACGTATACTTCCAGATCATGTTACATTCTAGCATGACCTTGACAGTAAATTGCGTGTGCTTGTTAAATTATGGTAGTTTGCGTAGAAAATAATAACCACGCATATAACTGGAATAGAGTTTCAAATTGCAATAATGACGAGTTAGATATCGTAGATCAAAAAAATACATTACGATTCAATTCTCTGGACGACAGGGTTTTGCCAATTTAATGACAACTATAAAAATAAATCGAACTAGCAATCAATGCGAGTGATACACACTGCATATCTTTCTACAATCAACAAACTATCGTTAACACCAATTCTGGACAGAAGCATAGAAAAATATTCACCTTGAAACAAAGCGACGGAATAGTTGTTCAAAAATGCTCTGAATCCTGCAAAAACGTGCCGAAGTAGTGTCTCTGATTGACCAACTTGCAGAAATGATAAGTAGATATCAAATATCTTTCGCATTACTGGATTATACCCATCTCCGGTGACCAAGGCATCCTGTAAAGTAATAGAAGAGATTGAGATAAAATTCTTGAAAACTAAGTATTCAGTGAATAATCTGTAATTCTGATTTATGATGAAGTATATGTATACCTTGAAATGAATGCAGTACAATCCTAAACAATCAAGAGCTATTAATCCAACTTCTGTAGCCATATTAGCTTCCAACAACGCTTGATATAACTTTCCACTTTCATTTTCAGCTAAATTTTCTCTGGCGACAGTATTATGGGCTTGCAAAGTTCCAGTGCCAGGCGTTTCGGATGAAAAATCTGGCGGAGCCATCCTAGCAGGTAGAGTCATTGCTTTAACTGTTCGCGGCTTTCCAGTACCATTAGTAGATGCAGTTGCTATGTGACGTTTCCCCACATATTTGAAGTGATAGAGGCTCATTCTGTAGATGAGAATACATTCTTGTTATCATCAACAGAAATGAATTCCATTAAGAATTACTAATTCTGAGATCTGAATGCTTACTCGATAACAGTGAAAAAGCTCAGTAATTCATTATCACTGCATTGCTGCCACCAGGCAATGATTTGATGATCGCCCAGATGTTTAACGACGAACAAAAAGCATAGGAGTAAATCTTTAACCTCAGTAGGCTGCAGTTTATCGAATCTAGATGAAGTCTGAGTGACGCTTAGAGATCTTGAGTGGCCTTTGTGCTCATTGGTTCCATTCTCCATAGGCTCACGAATGATCGCAGTTTCTTGAGAAATGTTCGACTGCGATGCCCCAGACATTGTTGATGCCTCAGATTCTATACTAGTGCAAGAATTTCCATTGACTAATCCCTGTCCAGCGATCGCAGCAAAGTACGTCGAGTCTCGGAGATGCATTGAGGCTCTAATAGGAGATTGTGTGTCCAAATTTAATGTAAACCTATGATATTTATAGAAAATATCTCTTATTTTGTTGGACAAACATTGAAGCATAGATTTTCCATGATAAAATAATTTGAGCAAATCGATTTACCTATGCATTGATTTTGGTGTACCAGTTGTGTTGTTGCTATTAGCATCTTTATTTATCAGGAAAGAGCTGCTCGTCGATATTCTGTTTGGGGTGTTTGGCTTGCCATCGATTTTAGTTATGGTATCATGGACTGACTGTAGTCTATGTAAATTTTCCAGCACTATACCTAACCAAGGTATGTATATGGAAGCTATTCTGCTTAATTGACCCTGAAATAGAAGGAGGATGACGCTCAATGGAATTTTCAAATTGGTGGAATAAAATTGGTTGTATTATCAACTCTCAGAAGTCACCTTATTTTGATATCGATCATCTAATTCATGTTTAGCCATCAGATCCCTCAATGTGGCAACAGCAACTTTTCTAATTTGTACAATCTCATTCAATGAAGTTTTTACTTCCTGTAGAAGTAGTCCGACAAGGAAGTGGTGCTTACAAAAATTCTCAGACAAGCAGTACTCGTTCATTAATTCTGTAAAGATTCCATCATTGTGAAGAATATTGTTATATCACAAGTATCAACATTGATGGAGTTTATGAAAGTGCTGAGGATGATTCACATGTTAACTCTACCGATTTAATGTGTGCAATACGTTGACTTCCTAAGTTAAAAAATGAATAATTTCTTACTCAGAAGCATGTTTCGTGAAGTAGCGTGAAAATCAATGAATCGACCAAAATGAAAAATAACCAGTTCTATATGCTAAGTGGTGACACACAAAAATACCATGTGTAGGGTATCGATAAAATCCTGTACACTAAATGAAGAAAATGTGCATATTTCTCTCGTTACTATGGCTACATGAAAATACCATAATAAACTGGGAGAGTATAAATATGGCATGACGTACCATCGTTATCAGGCTCTGTCTCTGTATCTTCGGAGAGAGGCATCCATAGAATAAATATATTACAAATGTACAGAATGAGTTGATGATATTCAGAAATGAAAAAACTTCTTACCTCTGCCAGTTATTCTTGACTGCATCATTGGTAAATTAAAAGAGACGTAGTGTTCATGTGAGCATATTATTTGGAGGAACATGAATTTGAAATCATGTAAGGCACGGGGATCGCCGGGTGAAAAATTATCCATGTAAGAATTAATCAACCGGAACACAAAACCCCTGTCCATAAATGTCAGGCATTTCTGTTAAAAAACCAAACAAGTTAAAAACATTATTAGTGATTGGTCAACGCCTTAAATATTGTAACATTTATATACTAAGGGGACCTACAACGTACCTTGAGAAAATGTGCAAGACTTTTATTAAGCTCATGAGTTTCGACTGGCATTTCTTTGTATCTGTTCATGAGATATGGCGTAATTACCTCCAAGAGTTTTTCAATTTTCTCGTGATAATCTTTGGAAAATCTTTCATTCCTGTGCATCTGTAAAATAAATAGTAGAGCTAAGATCCAAGCGGGCATTTCATGATTTTCAGTAAAAATGTTACCTTTATTCTGCCTGTTGTTAGCAAATGTTGGGCCATACTTTTAACCATAATATCAAAGAAAAAACTGGAATGATGCATGAATTTATTAACTACTAAAAAATCTGTATTGCTCGGTTGCAACAAAGTGGGAAGATGTTTTCCCAACTCTTCGTGTACTGTCGTACTTCCAGCGCCTTTAGACGGTGATACGAAGACGAACTGCAAATAATTAAACAGATATATCAATGTATTAAGATTAACCCGACCAGACAAGGGATCGACAGATTGAAACAATTGTAATTCACCTTTACATATGCTTGTAAAGTTTCTTTTCTTCCAGCTTCGTGAACCATATTTATAATATGAATTAATACCCTGATAATGTACAAGCCCACATCCTCATTTGTTGTAAAAATGAGCAGTGTAAAAAGCTGATTTAATATCGTTGGTAGAAAAGTGATGGCTGTAACCATCTGAATAGCATGGGCAGCTTTTAGTATTTTACAAGTTTCGGACTCTGATGGCATGGCTGATGGCTTTGTGTCCAACAATCTCTCCGCATGACTAAATAAATTATGCAAATGCTGATCTCTAGCAAATACTGTTGACACCAGTTGACAGCCAACAGTAAATATTGGCCGTTGAGAATCAATCCATGTTATATCTGGCCCGGCGTTCTATGTAAAACAAAATGAAAGAAACATTTTAAAGATTTAGTATTTTCCAAAGCATTTATTAGCTAAAGAAATGAATGAGAAAATTATTAATCTACAAAATTATTAGGCGAATATTAACAAGAAAGCTGAGAACTTCATAGAAGGAAATCTAACAAGAGAGGATATTTAACGGAGAAGATTCTTTGGAATCAATTAGTCCAAATGATAATAACATACTAATAAAATAATAATTATTATCTGCAAAAGGTGAATTATTTGGATAACAAAGGGCCAAGGAATAAAAATAAAAAGCAGAGCACAAAGTTACATGAAAGTGAAAAAAAATATTCAACAAAGCAAAAAAATGCACGATAAATACGATAAATTTACCATCTTGAAACAATAACTTCACCATACACTAGCACAACACAAATGGTTAACTCACGTATCAGATGGGTGCAAAAAATAGGTGGTTGGTAAAAATGCACACAAAGATTGTGCCTTCACCCAAAACTGTCGTGCCTATTCTAATCGCTTGTGGCTAGTTACGACTACTTCATTTCATACGTTTCAAATCTCTAATAAGTTATACCATTTACGATCTGAGTTACATTTTAAATGATAAGTCAATGTAATCGTACAGGTATGGAATATAAAAAGGTCGTATCACAATTTATTCCATAAAAATAAAAATGAAACAGGAGAAATCGAAGTAGCGTTTTTTAAAAGACAAGTGGAATTAGTTGATGAACAGATGATGTGATCTTACTCTTACCCCTTTCCCTAGGCCTAGGGGTTGGATGGAGAGGTAACCGGCTGGTAAATGCGTAGCTACAGGTAACACTTGGACATCCACGTTTAGCCTGGTCAAAGCATGGATTTGAGAAGACAATATGACGAGCATAGAAGGATTTGCACTTAACTAGATAATTAACAATGGTGAACACTCGAGGACGTCAAACGGTATTAACCATAGTATGAATAGCAATCTTGAATCAACGTGCGCTTGTATTTTTTTTTTTTTTCTTTTTTCTTTTCGGCAAGATTGTAAATGAAAAACACACTCACCGTCCCTTGTGCAGCAGCGGAGTCCACGAATACCCAACACAGTTCTCTACTCCGTTTTCTTTTTTTTTATTCATATCGCAACTGATATGATAGAACGAGAACAGCAGATGATGCTTGGAAGATAATTTAGTCGGTAGCCTCATCTTTATTTCTTCATACCAAGAAGGAACTGCACTATGATGTATTACTGGGCAAGATGCTCTTAAACGTAATATAGATGTTCCGGGTTTTCCGTAAATACACTATATAAAATTAAATTGAGCATTGAGTATGAAATTTGTGTTAAGGGGTCAACAGTAAACTGATTTTAACTCACTCTAATAGGCTGAGCATTTTCGCCGTCACTATCTCTAAGCTCGACAATACAGGCAATGTTTCTCGCCCTGGTGAATATCTTTTGAGTATCAAAACACAGTGTTTGCGGATAGACGTATAGGTGATTTACAAATGTAGTGTAGGGGTGAACTTCTCTTTCCGATAATCCCTCAAATTCAGCAATTTCTAATGTTGGCTCTGCCACTGGTGGCGTAGCAAATGGTTTCAATGGTACAAGAGATGTTGTTAAAGTGTCTGCAAAAATAATTGCAAAATTGGGATTAGTACCAAATAGAATTGTTACAAAATCTATCATAACAACAAACGTAAATCATTTCACTTACTTTCTGGAATATCAGTTACTGGCTCTATTTTTAGCTTCAACCATCCCGGGATCACTGTCAATTTACTAAGCTTTTCTGGCCTGCAAGAGTACATCGTAAAATGCAGTGAAACGCATTAATAATTCATGAAACTCTAACTGCTATTCAAAACCCACAATAAGAAATGACCTTGAAAATACAATGGCCCAGGAAACAAGCGATGATATAATCTGGTGACGCTACACTGATTTTGAATAGCGCATAAATAAATTAATGTGATATCAATGAAGAGTTACTCACTTTCTATACTCCGATAAAAGTTTCAACAGCTCATCGTCTTTTACTTTACTTCCTTCCTGTCTATATATCGCTGGGAAATCTGAAGACGTATCTAATTCATTGCTGTATAATCTGAACAATGGTCTTGCAGCCCAAGCAAATGGCATGGTGTAATTGCCAAGTCTGAGTTGACACAAAAATAATCGTTGAACGTTTGTTTTAAAGTAATAAATGAAACCTAAGGAGTATGCAAATTGTATTTCACCTTTGACAAGAGGCTTTGACTTGTTTATGAATTTTCAACCCAAGTCGAGGATCTTTTGTGGCTCTGATATAAGGCTCTGATGTTTGACAAATACCACCTTGCAATATCTTATCTATTCTTACAACCAAAAATATGTCTGGATGTGGGTTACTGATGCTGAATATGGCCTAAGAGCAGAATAATGGAAACATCTGATTAGTAAAATAACTTACTCCACTTCACAAAATTTTGGCAATTTTTCATGTACGTACTTGTTTGGGATACATTAGCCACTCTTTTGGTAGGCTTTTAAGATCATCTGGCAAAGCTACATCCTCTTCTTTCTCAGACATGATACTTACAGGACTCAATTCTTTCGCAATATCTCTAACAACTTCGTGATTGATATCAAAATGAAAGTTTTCTGTAAGTTTTCTGCCATTTCTGACGTCGAATAAACATAGTGTAGTCTGATAGGGCTCGACCTGGCATAAAGCATCTTTTTCATCTATAGGAGCTTGTAAACGAAATTTCAGACTTTCACATCTTATCAGAAGCCTATGACCAAATTGTTCTTTGTATGGGTCTACACTGCTATCCGGCGGACCACCAGTTGGGCTTTTAATGTGTGGTATATGTGGATATATACTGAATAATCGCCTCCGATTTTCGCGCCTCGATAATGCAATACTCGTTTCCGTTTCTCTGGAATATCTTATCAACTGGGGATTCATACTTTGTTCTAGACCTTTCAAAGTCCCATAAACCTAGAATGAAATAGATGAAAATTAATTTGAAATGTTCAGTACAGTAATTAGGTGAGAACTGGTCCTCTGGCTTACTTGCATAGGCTGGGGTGATGGAGGTGGTGTATTGCAAGCTCTTTCTAGAGAAGCTGCTCTTTTTTCTTCCTGCTGTTTATAATGTTGAAGTACAGAGCTAATTTTCAGCAACCAATCCTGTAATTCTGTTTCACTATCTGCAGCCAAACTGTATGATTTGTGCGTTCCTGTCATTCTTAATTCAAAGCAATATCTTCCGCGTTTGGTGTTTCGCGTAACTTCTGAGCAAAAGTCCATCACGATAGTCAACTTGGCCTCTCCTTTTTTCTCATCTTTAAATAGCTCGAGAATATATGTCCCATCAACTTCCTGCCTCAGGTGACAGTAGCGACGTTTAAATGATTTAGATCCAATGTGTACAAACATGCGATCACTACCAATTTCAGGACCCTTCATCAAGTATCCCTGTTTTGTTATTCCATCACTTTTTGTTAAATCCTGTTTAAACACAGAGGTATTATGATGAAAAAATATATTCTATATTGATCGTGGAAATCTTTTACAGAACTGACTTCAGTCTCTTTCCAACTTCCTAGTCAGCTTATATGATAATCATTTACCTCATCTACCTGATCGACTTCGGTGTCAATTTCGTATACTTCATCTCTCAGATCGTCTGCCTTTGAAATTCTGCAAATCACCACGCATTAGTTACCTCAATCAGGGAATTACTAATTACCACAAAGACTGTGTAATTTATCATCCAGGAAAACCACAATTGAAGATAATTTACTGATAACCATATTTATAAATACAAACGATTACCACAAGATTAATTAAATACGTACTTAGGTAGCTCCAAGTAACTTCCACTATAAGCTGTATATTTGTAATGTACTAGGTTCCAATTACAAGCATAACTTTTGAGACATTCTTTGGTAAGAAGGCTGCACCCTTCTGTACTCTCTGTGTTTTCAGAATTATGCTGTACCGTGGAAATAACGGTTCTATATCGTCTGGGCAAGACAACTTGCTGTAAAAAATTTATTACATTTGGTGACAAATTTAAAAATGAATGTAATTAATGTTGAGTAACTTATAATCGTGGTAAAATTTTTATAGAAAACAACATGATCAGACTTGTGTATCTTAGTCGAAGACTTTTCAATTTGTATTAGTAGCTTGCTAATGGAGTAAATATTTATAATAGAGCTGAAAACTAGGTCAAAGAGACTTATTACTATCACGTATCCAAACTGAACAAAAAGGAAGAAGTACTGAATCCTCCTAGAATCAAATTGGGTGGTTCACTTCAATGGGTGCTTGAATAATAGGTATTAATAGCTGCTTTATGGCAGGTGCTAAATATAAATATGTTTGCAGGAGTTCTGCATTTCATCAAATCCTCGATGAATCCACAAGTTTGCATAACTTTCTATTGCTGATAAAGTTTATCTCAAGATTAATTATATCAACAGGCACAATAAACTTCCATACTTTCACAGAGAAACCAACTAAACACCCATAAGTAAAAACTGTGACCTATTCAAACCTAGAAAGTTTATGGGAAAAAACTTTTCACGCATTTTCTCTAATAGAAGATAACTCAGTAAATCTGATTTTTACCGAAACATCATCTTGAGGGTATAAAAGCAGTTCTCGCTGTGGGTCATTTTGTAGCAGCATTTTATTCTTTAGTACAAAACTTTCAAAGTCTATGGGGTCCACCAGGTGCGGTTTATTCTGAAAGAAGTACAATGCCTCAATTATTTAAGGCTAAATACTTTCTATGAGATATTGGCAAAAAAAAAAAAAAAACACATTTTTCTCTAAATTAGGAAAGAAGAAATAATTGAACAAGGGTTGTCCCTGATTTAAAATAAGCTCAATAGATTAGACGAGAGATGTACTTTGATACAAAAAAACAAAGAGGTAGCTAAAGCTGCCAAATGGAGATAGAAGTGTCAAGCTCTTGGAAAAGCTCAACAAAAGGATGCTCAAGCTTCTTCAAGTTGTTGCATGATTTTCATAATTGTTATATGCAAAATAGACTAGAACATGCAAATATGTACAAAATTTAAGTATCGTTATATGTATGTATACCTGTACAGTGCTCTCTCTAACGACCTGCGAAACTGTTTCCCTGAGTTGTGCAGCCATCCCAGGCTTCCCCAAGCCTCTTGTGAACTTCCTTTCACTCATTTTCACTGATGTCATTAAAACTTATTCCTCCTAATAATTAGGGATCACATTTAAATACACCATCACCATAACTTGTTACACCTGCGACACTTTTTTATCGGCATTATCGCCATCTTTGTATCAAAACGCGCAGTGGTAGATAGTGTGACGTCACAGCATTCCACCT
Organism: Athalia cordata; assembly: GCA_963932425.1. NCBI lineage: Eukaryota > Metazoa > Arthropoda > Insecta > Hymenoptera > Athaliidae > Athalia > Athalia cordata. The sequence continues at coordinate 25,840,877 of OZ010626.1, read as the reverse complement.
GCTGGATAGTTCAAATTTTGTATGGCAGAATAAAAAAGGGTGTCGAAGCTATGTACACATGAGTGTGTAAGTTTGTATGTGGCGTAATTGCTTCCAGCATAACCCGACGCTGAGTGATTGAAGTTATTATGTTATGTCACACTAGAGAACCGACAAATATGATCATTATTCCAAGTCTATTCAGGTCCATGGTCGGCCATTATCTTGGGTGGTGTTGTTAGATTTTTTATCTTTTTTTTATTTCAGTATAAAAATAAACGAAGAGTCTGAGGGGAACGGGAGAAACGGAAACCTGTAGCAGTATGCTATGTGCAGTGGTATGTGGTGTAATGGCAGTGTGGGCCAGGGGCAATGCATCCACAATCTGTCAGTCTAGCAGAAGATATAACAAAACACGGTAGATGTCAGAAGCACGCACGTGCTCAGAGCCATCTGTCAAAAAAAATTTTTAACGCAGTTGATTTGACGTTTGTGGAGATAAAAAAGATTCCGAAGTCAAAAGCACAGAATAAGACGGGTTATAATAGTGTCGAAACTATGGACATAGTCGAAACTGTCAGCTTGGTCAGTTCAGTATTAGCACGCGGGATTCGTCATTATAATTTTTTGGACCTGTCGTTTTATCGGGCAGTTATAAATAAGAACTCAAATATCAATAAAATCGGCACTGAAAGTTGCCTACATATCTACAATGCTTGACTATAGAGAAAAAATAATCTTAGCACCGATGGTACGCGTTGGGACGCTGCCCATGCGGCTTTTGGCCTTGGACTATGGCGCTGATATTGTTTACTCAGAGGAACTCATTGACTGGAAATTGCTGCGCTCCATTCGTCGAGAGAACGGTAATTCTACTTTACCTACTCATTGTTGCTGATTGCCCGGAAAATATGAAATCCACTATTAAATCCCTCAATAGTAGCGTCTAATTTTTTTTTCTTGTGATTCCTTTTAGATGTTCTGGGCACAGTTGATTTTATTGACAAAACAGACGGCACAATAATTTTTCGGACTTGTAATCATGAGAAAAAATGCGTCGTACTGCAACTTGGAACATGCGATGCTGAAAGAGCGTTAAAAGTTGGTAAAATGGTCGAGCACGACATTGCTGGGCTCGACATCAACATGGGGTGCCCTAAAAAATTTTCCATACTTGGTGGAATGGGAGCTGCACTACTTCAGCAGCCAGAGAAGGCTCAAAATATATTGAGAACTCTCGTGGAAGGACTGACTATTCCAGTTACTTGTAAGATCCGAATATTCCCAACAATAGATGAAACTTATGCTTTATGTGAGAAACTGGTATCCACTGGAATATCTGCGATTGCTATACATGGAAGGACGAAAGATGAGAGGCCACAGCACATGAATCATTCAGATATTGTACAAGCAGTAGCAAAGCAACTAACAATTCCGGTTATTGCAAATGGAGGGTCAAAGGAAATAGAAAAATATTCAGATATTTTCAAATTCAAAAAAGAGACTGGGTGTAGCAGTGTCATGATTGCCAGAGCTGCTGAATGGAATTGTTCAATCTTTAGGAAGCAAGGTCTACTCCCAATCGATGATGTCATTAAAGCTTACTTAAAGTATGCTATAGATTATGACAATGCCCCGTCCAACACCAAATATTGTATACAAAATATTCTTAGAGAACTTCAAGAAACTCCAAAGGGGAAATTGTTTTTAGAGGCCCAAACTCTTGAGCAAATATGGTACACTTCATATACAAGCATGCTTAAATGTTACTGTACTATAAGTAAAAGTCCAGAGCCGTAAAATGTAGGAGACATTCTAATCTTAATATTCGATTATTGTTGGCAGCTCTCTTTGGGAAATGGATGACTACTGCCGAACAAAACGGAAAGAGTATCTGGATCGTGGTATCCAGGGTAGATTTCAGGTGGTCCCAACATCTTTGGATGATAGAAAAGGTGTGAAAAGAAAATTCGAGGAGGATGACGTATTTGTGTTGCAATGTGCTTTCCTAAGAAATAGCTACACGCATGACTTGGAATTGCCTAAATCAAGGCTTTTGAAATGGACGAAAGACAACGGAAAGAATATTCCAGTCTACCATACAGAACAAGAGGACAAATTATTTCGTTCCGTTGTTTTGGTAAATGGAAAAAAATACAGCTCTTCTTTCTGGTATGTGTTACAAGCTTCAAATATGAATACACACATTTGGTGCAACTTGCAGGATCATCTTGAGTACAAATTGCAACCGCTTTTTTTCTTGCAGGGAAAAGAATAAAAAATGGGCGGAACAAGGCGCTGCACTGGTCTGTCTTTGTTCGCTGGGAGTGATAGACAAGAAAAAGCTCGAAAAAGATGGAAGCATCATAAAGTGAATATCATTCACTCAATGTTGCTACTGCCATAATTGTGAAATGTAATTAATAGTCGACCAATTACATATGTTGTGAAATACTATATTAAAAGCAAAAAACACATTATATGAAAGTTTTTGGCCATCCCGAAATTAAAGCCATTTGTACCTGTAATTTCTTTCTGTACCATTTTTTACATTTTAACACAGATGTATGTTCAATATCTCGATGATTTTCAAGATTTTAGATTAGGCCACGTGCGTACACTTACCGACAGAGTTTGACATTTCCAGAGCGTCTGCCTATCCCTACCTTATTCACTTCGGACAAATTGCATATACGACACACCAGTTTATCTGGCAAATGACGACAAATTCGTCACATTCATATGAATTCATCTCGTGAGCGAGTGTTTACAAAATATGGGAGCGTTTTTCGTTACTATTGTTCAGGATAATTCTAGAGAGCTAGGAATTAGACCTAATTAACCTGCGGATAAAAGATGAGGTAATTTTTGGCACTATATTATACATTAATATTGAGGGTCAGGTGCGTTTTTTTGCATTTATCTGAAACATACATCGATAATTAGTTATGATTGATGATATCTACAATGCCACTACTATTACATGCGCCATCCTAGAGGAAGTTGGGAGAGGCGTGTCTTTTTAATGATTGTAAATTTGATAGTGGTAAGCGTAATACTAATGTATACATGGTTTCTGCTGTCAGATCAAAGAGAAATGCACTATGATCTGTGATTCATCGTCTAATTATTGTTAAGCCTTGATAGTATTAGCATCACTAGTACATGAAGAATACAATTATCATCAGACCAAAGCTTGTGGTAGCAGAAGGGATCACTACAGACAGTTGCTGATAATGAATAAAAAATTGATTGCATTTGATCGTACTCATTTGCATCATTGAACTTATTCTAGAAAAGCATGATCTCTTCTCAAGAGCTACACACAAGAGAACAGCAGCAGCTCCTTCAATATCTGAGGTCTACCGTTGAAGGACTTTTAGTTAGTCAAGTTTCCAATGTTTGGAATGTCTACGGAGGACTCAATCGACTGCACAAATGCATGGAAAGAATATTCAGGCATGGAACCAGAGTCTTTGATTCAACAGTAAGTAGCATAGCTACCTCGCTTGTGACATTACAATAGAAGTGAATTTGGTGGTTTAATCTACTTCTCATTGTCAGTCATCTAAACGTATTTCTTATTATTTTTTCATTGGTTTTTATAAGGGAGAACCAGACTGCTGGGTCTTTATTCAAGGACTGAATTGGCTTCAACCATCCCTCGCCATCTCACCATCTGTACATGAGTCTGACGACTATCTTTCCAATCTACCCACAAGGATAGGTTCCCGAAAAGATTCGTTGTGGCTGTATAAAAGGTATTCTTTGAATATTTCAGCTGCTTGAATTGCAATAGTGTATTTCAGATTCTATTCTCTGAAGAAACAGGTCTCAGGGTTCTTCAGAATTCAGAATACTGCAGTCTGCATGTAACTTATTTATGGAATAAAATCGGTTTGATTGTGCAATCATGCTTTATTGATGATCGTTAATCTTTGATCACTTATTGTTAGTGTGCCATAATCTACACGCCTGTAACATGCAATCCTCTAACGTTAATATTGATATTTTATCAAATAATCTGACCAATCAAACTATTAAATCAATTTGTGCAGCTTGGAGAGTCATTCCCTCTCTCAGAAGCTCTCGTGGCTTCTGTCAGACAAAGAACATCTATTATCCTGCCTAGAATCTTGGGCTTTTTTGTGTCAAGAAACGCTTGCTGAAGCTACACTTATTTGTCTCAGAGCTGTGGAAAAGAATCAACCCTCGTTACTCACGGAAATTGATCCTTCATTAGTAAGTTTCAATTGCACCCCAACATAGATAAAAGATGTGGCTGTTAACTTTCAAAACCATGTTCCGTTACTATTGCAGTTTTTACCAAATTGGAATTTGGGTAGGAACAGCCCTAAGAGGCATCGGAGGTCTTCGTCGTACCCCACAAATCTTTCATATAAGCAATGGAGCACTGTAAATATAGAGACTACGGATAGTTATAAAAACTACAACGTAGAGAGACCTGATAATGCATCCAAGTTAGCGGTAGATGATCCTACAGTATTAGAGAAGCCAGGTGCTGGTTCTAAGGAGATAAAAGTTAAAATCAATTCAGAGCCAATTATAAAAGAAAGCGAAGTTGACTCACCTCTCAAAGTATGGAGTAGTCTTCCTACATTAAATGAGAACCACGAAAGTTTTTGTAACTCAATTTCAACTCTGCCTTTGAGTCCAAAAAAGTTTTTTATTGGTCCCGAAGAAGGAACCACTTCACCTGGCTCTAGTCCATCATATGAATTAGCCAATGTAATCAAAATTGACTATGCTGACATACAATGTAGAAGTACTACATCCAGCATCGAGGGCAAACTATCTAAAAAGAGTAGCCCTATGAAAAAATGTCGCAAGAAAGTGAAGATTATACATGACAAACAGCTGGAAAGAAAGTCAAGCGATGGTAGTTCGGATACTCTGAACTGCGAGGACTCTGCGAATAGTCTGAATGAGTCGCTAACCACTTCACAGAAGGCATTAGGATTCAAATTGAAAAATTTGACCAAGGCAAATAAATTTGGATCAAAGAGAAATATTGTTAAAAGAAGAACATCACTGCTGCCGGGATCTGCTCCAGAATTTACGAGATCATGGAGCGTTGAGATAGGTCAGAAAGATCTCAGAACACCAAAGAAAAGCTTCATGGAGGATGGTGGCAGTAGCGTTCAGCCAATGGCTACAGGATACTTCCCAAAGCCTCTCGAGGGTCAAAGCCTCACCAGTTTTCTATCTTCCGCTCAGTTTTCCAGGGCTAATGCAGAGCTGGATAGAGAAAATGCACACTTCAGTATCTCTGAGGCTATGATCGCAGCTATTGAGCAGGTTGATATTATTCTAGATCCTAGAAATTCGTATAAATATGGATGGGACGTCAAAATGAAGTTATGCTTTGTTTCCAGGTCAAATGTAACAAGCAGTTAAATTTAGTAGATGAAACGATAGAAGAAAGTGACGAAGAAATTAATAATCTGAAACAACGGATCCGTTTGCGGCGCCGTCAAAGACAAGAGGAGAAATTCAGTGGAGCATGGTGTCGAGATCTTCTGAGTGATGGAAAGACAGATAGTAAGATCATAGTAACAAACTACTGATTGAACAATCATGAATATCTATATGTTTGTATTGAACTTTTCTATCGCATGAAATTCTATTTCAGCTACTACAACAGATCAGAGTGTTAGTCCGTTATCCACTTCACCAGGGACAACTTCTGACAGTACTTCAACGGACGATATTTTCAATACTGGCAAGTTGATTTCGTAATAAATTGATGGGTGTTACTTAATTTACTTTTCAGGTATTGAGAAAAGTCAGAGTCAGATCGCCGTGGTCAGTAGTATTAATCTTTTTTTCAACTTGGTAGGTGTCTCTATGTCAATGGAAGTATTATTTGAAGAAGCAGCAGCTGACACGATAATTATACCGAGATATGGCACCGAGACCACCCTCACGGAAAGCATTGTATCCGCCGAAGGCGTGGCTTTATCATTAATAAGACGATTTAGCGAAAGACAATTACCTAGGGCTAGCGAATTAGAATGGCTCGTCTCCGAGCAAGATGCTCCGCAACAGGTAAATTTATTTAGACCTAATGCACTTTAAATATCGCATTTGCAAGCGTTATTGCGTAAAATAACATCTTTGTATTTTCTCAGCTACTACCTTTGCCTACAAGTTGGCCTATCAGCCCTGACGAAGCTGAGAATGAGGATATGACGCAGGCAACTCCTTTACGTGGAACAATGGAATGGGCGCCACCCAGACCTCAAATAATTTTCACGACGCAACCCACGCCGGTGTAGGTTTTTCACAGATATTGATCTGAGCCCTCGAGACTGGCATACATAACGATTAAATAATTTTGTTTCAAAGGAGAAAAATACTTATGGCCAAGCAAAACTATAGGTGTGCTGGATGTGGCATGAAAGTTGCTGTAGAATATGCAAATAGATTTCGATATTGCGAATATTTGGGAAGATATTTTTGTACAGGATGTCATACCAACCAGCTCACTTTAATACCTGGAAAAGTTCTCTCAAAATGGGATTTCAACAGGTGAATATCACCAGTAATGGACCTTATTGATTGAGTTGCCTAGTAAATGCAGGTGAAACCCCTTCATCAAGCTATAGAAGTTCCTCAAATAATGACATGTTTTCCTACAGGTACCCTGTTTCAAATTTCTCCTACAGATTATTGGATCAAATGATGGCGGATCCCTTATTTCAAGTCGATGACTTGAATTCAACGCTTTATAGACGTATAAAACTATTAGAAAAAACAAGGATATTACGAACGCAACTATTTTACCTGAAAGATTTGTTATTCACCTGCAGATTTGCTGAAGAGTGAGTTTCTGTTTAGCGTACCATAAATACAGTCTCCTGCAAACAGAAATAAATGTATTATTTTTCACAGATTGCAAGAAGCTTTACAGAAAGAACCAATATACATGCTTAATGATCCCCATGTATACGCTATTCAAGATTTTGTACAAGTTAAAACTGGAGTGTTACCTAACAGATTGAAGGATTTAGTACAGGACAGTTGTAACCACGTTATGCAGTGTGAAGTGAGTTCAAATTCACTGTATTAATTCTTCCTACGTTGAAACAAAAAATCATTTCAATAATTTCCACAGCTCTGTTTAGCCCGTGGATTTGTGTGTGAATTGTGTTCGTCAAAGGAAATAATTTTTCCCTGGCAACTGATAAAGGTAACTAGATGCGATCAATGCGGAGCATGTTTTCACACTCAGTGTAAATATAAATCGAGCAAAAAGGAATGTCCTAGGTGTAAACGATTACAAGCTAGACGAACATCCATGGAAGAATCCTCTTGACAGAGTTGTAGGAGTAACAAATTGAAAAAAGGCACAGGTGGGTAGAAAATTATTTAATAAATACTATGAAGTAACTTTTAGACATAGGTCATTATAATGAACGCATCTAAAATCTTGATACACTGTTAACCCTGATGTAAATTTTCAATCATATCGCTGCCTTTGTAGCGGCAGGGACAGACCAGATGTTAAGTATCAATTTTGATGTAAAAAATATCAGACGACAAGAATTGTTGTACACTTTTCAAGTTGAGATAGGCAAACTTTAAACGTTTTCAGAGCTACGTCAGACATAGAATATGGATTCATTTTGGCCCCAGGTGTAAGTTGTGACTGAAGAATTGTGATATGATATTGTATTATTCTATTTATAGTACGCGTACGTATTTTGTAAGCCACATGAATATCTTCTATGTCTAGTATCTGAAAATAATTGAGCAAACTCTCCCCTGAATACGTGATAGCGACATGAAACTTTTTCTGGTTACTGTAGCTATTGTTTAACAAATTTGGATAGAAGACACGTAACTAATTCGATGATGTATCGAGCGCAATGAATAGCTGTGGCATCGTTATTTTTAGGGTTTATTTAAGATTACTCATTACTGTACTCCACAAAAGGATACAAAATTTCATGTCCGATGACTTTTTACTTGTTTTCATATATAATGATTTGTCTGATTGGAAAAGAAACTAAGAATTTAGAATCTAATTACTACCACTCCATTTACGTATTGTTAGTGAAAATTCCAATTTCATTGAGTTTATTGATCGAAAAAACATCCAGAGCCTCGTTTTAGAAGATGGATAATAAATAACATTATAGACGTGTAACGTAAAACCCCATAAGTGAATTGAAATAAATACAATCATCGTGAATTTTCGTAAAAATTCTATGAGTGGAGTACGCTTGATGGTTTTTCATCAAACATTTATTCTAGGTACGAAAATTAAATTATTCTCAACATATTTATTTCAATAACTAAAGTACCTGCTTTTTACAAATTTATAAGAGTTATTGTTAATATATCCATGTTGCCCTGTCTATTGTATAACCATTCAGTTTTAATAAAGGAATCTCGTTAACATTGGTCCAATTTTGAACTAAAACTAGTAAAAATTCTCATTGTGTTTGCTGTTCGAAATTTAGATATTGGTTTATAGATTTTTAAATAAGTTAGATATCGTTTTATTGCACTAACGAAATAAGTATGGCTGGCAATTAACTAATTGTAAAGTGATTTCACGGACTCTGAATAACAATAATTAGAAAAAAGCGCATAGTACATGGTCTTTAGAAAAAACAAACAATAGAGAAATAATAGCCAGAGAATAGAGTATTAATAGACAGATTCACATGTCATGATTTTATTAATTAAATTATGTATTCATTTATAATAATTCACATACACACACATCATATAAAAATAGACCATAGTACATTCGTTGATGGCAAAAATGGACATACAATTACATTAATATCATTATTATATACAGGGAGAAATTCCAGATTTTAGGGGGGCTATGACTTGCGGATATTTGTACGGTTTCTTTTCGTTCCATCTTTCCGCAGTGGAAGAACTTCACCTCGTTATGTCAGTTTAGGAGTTTCGGAAGCTTTGTATATACACAGCTAGTAGTCAAACTTTGAAAATTACGGTATATGTATATTTTAACACGTCTACTCATCTGTACAAAAAATCTTCGTCGAGGCTTGTCCAGATCTGTGACGTTTCCCCAGTAAAGGTATCAAATTTTGATTAATAAATTTCCACACGCTAGGAAAGAATTATAGATAAAAATTACAATTAACTACCGTTAGTTAAAATTTATGTTAACGTTAGGTCAGTCGGGAATTGGTCAATTAATATTGATAGATTTATCACAGATGGTAAAGGTAATAAAGAAATTAAATGAGAACCAGTCAACAGTTATATGGACTGACTTTTTCAAGCTCTAGAAAATTTTGAGGGGACTTTTGTTATTTTTATTTCACTCTTTATTTTATCTTGTGGGTTAATGTGAGTGCCAAAATTTGTCACGATGCTCCACAAAAGTGTAGCACTTTGAAGATTTTATTTTTGTGTTTTTTCTGTTTCTTTCATACCCTTGTGGTATAGATTTTTTTTTACCATCATCAGTCTGTATACAAGTGCAACATGTATTGCATAGCAATGCGCCACACTAGAATTTTTTTTATTTCTCTTTCTATAATCATTTAATTTTCAATTAACTTTCTCACAATTCCAAATTTTTCAATAGTATTCCCTAAGAATAACATTATTTTTATAATTATTGTAATAATAATTATCAATTTTATTCAACGTATTAAAATATAAAAATAGAAAAAAAAAACAAATCAAATCAAATTGCAGACAGGTAGAGATATTTCGACCTCATGAGTGGAACAAAAAAATGTATATGTATACTCAACGTCACAAATGAGTTCCTTGTGATGAACAAGCGTGCGGCGTCGGGATAATAAATTTTTCAACAAAAATAGAGAAAAAAAGTGGGTTATTGAAATACCCTAAAAAAATACTGAGACTGTAGAGTGTCATGGAAATATTAGTGTCTATAAATAGTCTAGAATAAAATGATAATATATATATATATATAATAGAATTAGCTTTCGATTCATCACGCCGTTTAAAAGCTGTATGTAAATTGTAAAAACTTGTCAAAGTTCACGCGTCAAAGGTGTGAGGTTTTTTTCCGTTTAAAAAAAAGGTAGAAGAAAAGTGAAGATAGAAAAAAAAAGCTTAGCTGGACAGCAACTGGGTTGGTTTAGAAATTTCTAGTCTTCTTTCTTTCGTTTCAAACGAAGTACACTCATGTTATTATTTCATGTTGAGGGTTTGTCATGGTTCAGGTAAGCTAAAAATTTCATAATGCTAGAGTTTGAAATTAGGCCTGTTCATATTAAAAAAAAAAAAAACAACATAAAAAAAAGACCAGTCAAGCCCCATATCTAACTACCTACAATCAACAATACAGTACTTACGAATCTAACTATATATCTAATACTTGTTTCAGTGGCACTTTTGCGACTTCAAAAAATATCCTGAAACAAAAAGAATAAGGTATCAAATGTCATACCCGGCTGCTTTTTATAAATTATTATAACAGTGACAAGCTAACGAACTCACTTATGGCTGTACTTGTTGCGTACTGTAGCTAACGCTTCTTTAGGTTTCCGGTGTAAACCTTGGTTCAACGCCATCACAATTTCTTTGATATCTTTATCAGTGAAGCCAGTATAATATTCAAGCGTCGCGTTCCAACCACCAAGATCCTTCATTTGAAGGGCAATAAATAAGGCTGCTGCTGCCATTTTACTATCGCTGTACATTATTGTTGAGTAGTCCATCAGTGAGTATTCCAAAATGTAACGAGCCAAGGTCAAGGTTGGCATAGAAACTTTAGCACACTATAGACAAGAGTAGTTATTAGAAGCTGATAAATCGATATAAATTTTTAATAAAGCAAACGTCATAAAACAGTTCAATACGAACCCGGGCGTATCTTCTGAGGAACCTATATGACAATGGAATGCCTAGATCAAAGTCTACTATCTTTAAAACGTTTATTTCCATTCTAGTTAGCTCTCGTCGCGTGTAGGCTCCGTCACAAATATATAAAAAATCGTCAACCATTGGTGGGATTCTTTCCTGTAGATAAAAAGGCAAATTTAGTCATTGATAAACAGTAATAGTACTAGTCATGGAAGAAGACTCACATCAAACTTGCTGGCGATGAACAAACTGGCGGCACCTAAGAGCTGGAGGGTCTCTTTTCCGACTGTTACTTTGGTCAGGTAAAGATCTACTAATTTAACAGCTAAATATAGAGTCTCATGGTTCAATTCAAAAGACTCTTGTACTTCGACCATCCAATCGACTAATAGAGACCTCATCCATGGTGACAAACATACTTGTCTTTCCATGTAATCACCGATCGGGAACAGATGCTAGAAAGGAAACAAAATATAGGATCTGTTTAGGATCAAAAGGACGGAGTAAATGTCAGTTGATGAGAGGCAGTTAGCTATTCACCTCTCTGCCTTTGAGATAATTAAAGGTATCCATTGCATAGTGAGATACTTGGTAGGGATCGGACCAATTCTCAGCATCAAAGTCCCACTGTACTCCTGGAGGTAACTTGGTGTCAGGAGGTGCATCCAGACGTGCTGCAATGGACAGAGCAGGTTCTTTCGGAATAGACGAGGCTCTGGGTTGCTCTTCGGAATCGGCAGGAGTTTTGGGGTCTTGTTTGCTCTCGACCTTAGCCGGGAATGTAAAAAAAGAAAAAGATTATATGGGCTACTTTCAAATTCCCGGTTGAACAGTTGCAGCGAGCTTTCTAAAAAAATTACCCGGGAATTACTGCGCGTGGATTTTTTTAAACTTTCGTCAGCATCTTCTAAAGCACTGACATACAGCGAACTGTCTTCAGATTTTTCCAAATCTAAACTGCGCCTGACATTAGCTATTTTGGCAGGTATCTCTACCTTGTCATCTTCCTTCCTCTTAGCAGGGACCCGAGATGGTGGTTTTGCTTTGACTGGCACCACATTGTCAGGCTTAATTTGTATCTTTCCTATAGATTGCAGAGTGTTTGTCGCCGGCTTGTTTTGGGTAGCTACTTTCTTTGTTACCTTTTTGGCGTCTTGAATCTGTGCGCCTAAAGATTTTCCAATTGCCTGAAATTGACAAGGTAATACAAGGTAATGAATGATCGATTCTTTGTCTCATAGCTCGCACTCTTTATCTTTCAAACTGTATAGTTCTGTTTCGTCTACTTACATTAGTGATATTTCCAAGGGCCGATCGTTTGGCTACTTTATCTTTCACAGGAGAACCGTCAGCTTTTCGTTTTACTCTTGCATCTTTGACAACAGCAGGCTGCTTGGCATTAGCCAGCGAATTGTGACTCCGAGTTGTGATTCCCCTACGTATTACAATGGCTGTGGCATTCTGTTTATTTTGGCCACTCAACATCTTGGTTGGAGCCATTTTTTTTCAATACGTTGAGGGGGTGATCTCTGACGATTCCCCGAAGAGGTCTGTGAAACAAATAATTTATGGTAAACAGAACCCAAGTTGACAGATCGCAAACTCTGCTGAAGTTCAATTCTTTTCTGTTACTTCCTGCTAATTTTTTTAAAATTTTAATCGATGTTTGAAAGTTCTTCTTTTTTCATTACGTTGCAATTTTTTTAATCTGATCCAGATTGTTATACATACATATATTTTTAGAATTATTCACAATGAATATCAAATTTAATCACCAGAGTCGATCGTTTATCACGTGACCATGCAACGGTATAACCTAAAAGCGTAAACTAACCGAACAACAATGCAGATAATAATAATAATAATATCGAGTAAATAAGATAAATTTACGTAGCTCGCAACCTAAAGAAATAAGACTTTTTTCACGAACAAATAAATTGAAGGAGCCGTTATAAAATTCCCCGGATGCTGAAGGCATCAAAGATATTTCCTATACGCAGTAATACATGCAAAGAAAGAGAAAATAATTCCTGTGAGAGTTCGGAGACGTGTTACGTGCGAGAAAGAAAAGTGGACTGACTAGTATTTGGTGGGGAATTATGGACGAAATACTTTGTTGAAATTCAATGCAAAGTTGAAATAGCCGTGGCAATGTCCCAGCATTATCTAGGGCAAGGTCTCTTTGTGAACTCGAGTCAGAAATCTTGGAAATTTCTGAATTTTATCAGCCCTAACGCATGAGCGTCCCGGGTGGTCGTTGGTAACTACATGAATACGCGGGAAATTAATTATCTTTAGAATTTCGTTATAATAAGAAGAATTTCGATGCCGCGGTCAAAGAAGAGAGTCAAGGGTGTGATTGAGTGATGAAAAAACGATGAAAAAGTTGGGATGTAAACAAGGATCGGTCCTTCAATTTGGGGGAACGAAGCCACCATTTTCATGACCTCAAAAATAACGCATTATTAATTAATTTATTGCGGTAGATTAGTAAGGATTTTTCTCGGAATTTATAGACGGGCAGCTCAAGAGCCGTTACCTCTAATTATATTATTTGTTCTTTTTGTCCCAGGTGAATAGTTTCTTTCATTTATGGTGATCCTTAACTAGTACGTTAATTCACTTTCCACTCGTCCTGCCTCAAGAGCAACTGAAGTTGACGCTGGTTCAAAATATCACAGTTAGGGATTTTGAGCTCCCTGATTGGCCGGATAATTTTGTTTCTACCAATCCATTACCAATCGTAGAGCTCCGTTTCACGCGCCCCCGTATCTGTCGGTTGCGCAGGAAACAAAATAATAACGAATCCAGAACTCCAGAAGATGGCGGTCGTTGACTGAAGACTATTTGTGCCGAACGTACAATCCGATTTGTTTTAGAAAATGCGTTTAACGAAGAAAACGGATGTCAGCCACACACTTGAGAAATAAACAACCATCTTAATGAGTTGCGTAATTATTCATCTACAGATATGTTTAATTACCACTGATGATAATGACAGGCACGTAACATCATGCAACAAGTGGCTATTGTGACTTTTTTTTAATATAGCCGCGATAATTAGCGATGTTCTTTTATCTACGAATTAAAATACAACATCCTGCGTTTAGTTTGATAAGTTTTTTTCTCGCAAAATCACCTAAGTGTGTATACCTGGTATACCTTTGCAATTATATTAAATCTCCATGACAATGCATGCCGAAAGATTTACGGTTAAATACGTGACCGTACAGAATTGTTTTATTTATCTACCTGATGCATGGCACAGAAGGTTAACCACGAAGGTAGGATATGTTCATTTTTATCGCTAGTCAGATATTCAAAAAAATTCCCTATCACATTTTCTGATTATCATTCACGACTGCGTATTCATTGTTTTATAACAGTAAATACCAGTCGTTACGTAATGATCATAACCAACTACCATCAGCTCGATTTGCCTGCATCTTGCCTTGTGGATTTGATGGTACATATTTCAAAACGAAGTTAGCCATATGACCGGTAGGTGTACCGATCCCGAGTTACATCTCCTATATTGTTTGTGATTGTTGAATTTGAAATTCACGACTTATGTAGCTCAAACGGTGATTGCCAGTTTGCAATAATAAATTGATTCCAGAACACATTCATTTAGAAATATCAAATATTTTGATCCTTAACGAATGCTATTGTAATAGCTCGCATCTGTACTTATTTCAGTCTGGTATTGCTAAGGTGACGCATGAACATCGAGATTACTATTTCTCATGGCATTCTCGGCAAAGTCCAGATGGTTTTCTGAACCTTAGCGCAACATTTGGAAGGGCCTTGGGTTTCCAGGAAGGAGACGATGTTCTCGTCTCATGTGAACCTCAACCAGCCTCTGTTGCCAATGTCGTCGTTGTCCCCAGAAGCTCTCAAGACTGGGAGATCGTGGTAAGCTCGAACTTTTTTCTATAAGTCCTTAAGTGAAGTTTAATATTCTGTGATCCAGGCATTTATTCCAACACCAGAAAGCACTCAGAGATCTTCTGCCTGTTGTAATTACTGTTGTGTTGGGCACAAAAATATAGTAGTAAATGATTTATAATTATTCAGGATCTACAGAGCAACAAAATACAGGAGTCGTTATTGAGCCAGATCAATATTGTAGCTGTGAATCAAGAAATTGTTGTTTGGGTATCAAGGTCTTTGTCCATCGTTTTAAGCATTGGTAAGTAGATTCTACTGAAACTTGAACCACTTCACCAATTGAATTAATCACTTAAATCTACCGCTACTTTTATTTATAAACTCAGAGTCTCTGGAGCCTAATTACAAGTATGGAAAGCTCGAGCAGTTCACAGAGATATCTGTTTCGCTGCCTAAAAACGAAGAAGGTAAAAAAAACTCTCAATCGGAAGATGGTGGAGAAAAATCCAAGAACAAAGTTTGGGATTTTTTAAAAAATCTTGTGCCTGAGGGGCTCTCTGGATCTCAAAACAATGAAGCAGAAAAGGTTGAAGAATCTGTTGAGGAAATACTGCGGAGGACTTCAAAAAAGAATTTAGTTCAGACGTTCCGTGTTTTACCTTTACAAGAATACGAAAATGCCAATGAGATGAGCACCGCAGACTCGCTACCTAGACAACCATATAATATCTTCATTCATAGACGTTTTTTGCCTAGTAATTTCTCAGTAACTCCGTTATCAAGGGAAATATATTGCCGAGTAAAGAAAGTCAAACAAAGCGTACAATTCGTTAAAGTAACTAACTCTAATTTTTTGAGAAATGAGAACGCATCTGGGTTTACAGTAGCCACAGAAATAGTAGCTAGGTTGTTTGTTCTTGAAGATTTTTTAAAAAACTGCTCAAATAATATCAACAAAGAATACTTTATTAATAATTCTGTCCATCAAAGTATCTATGTATCGAAGAATTTGAGGCATAATTTGAAATTGAAAATTGGAGCTAAAGTAACATTAGAGCTCATAAAATATTCAGAGGGATCTATTACCGCGATCGAAATTACCCCCTTGAAAAACCTGGTATCACAACAGGATGTAGAGAAATATTTTGAAGAACGTTCTAAGTATAATAAGCTGCTAATTAATTCATCGACTGAGCTCATTCTATCAAACGAAAAGTCTTGCATGGTACAAATACTTCCAGTGGACACTCTACATGCTCTAATAGACACCTATGACTTGAGAAACATTATGTTTCACATAAATGATGTTGTACCAAGTTTAGAAAATCAAATAGAAAGCCTAGAACAACCTGAAAGCAATACTTCGCTCAATGTATCAATGGGGTGAGTTGAATTTTATTCATTCAATTGCTACGAAGAATATTTTAATGTTACGCGTATTTGTTGCTTTTCGACAATAATAGATAAGGTATAATAGCTTTTTAACAATTATGACAATTGTTTCAGTGGCTTGAAATCTATTTTATCAGAATGCGAGTGTGTCCTGAAATTGAGCCTGGGAATAGATAGAACTTCAGACTTTGAGTATGACCGGGAGAATATATTGATATGTGGGAAGGTAGGAAGCGGAAAGACGACCGTGTGCCAAATTTTGAGAGATGCTTTTTCAGGACATCCAAACTTTGTTTACGTGCAAATGATTGACGCCAAAGCATTAAAAGGTATATTCTAACAGTCGATTTTCACTCTTATGATTTTTCATTCTTGAGCTAATAACTGATTAATTGTGTCAAAAATACCGATAGGCAAAAAAGTTGAAATACTACATAAAACGTTCCTGTCAGCTATCCTAGAATGCACCTACTATCAACCTTCTATTTTATTCATTGATGACTTGGAAAGTATAGCAGGTAGAGCGTTAGATGACGAAGAAAATACTCCTGATTCAATTAACACCGCCAGGTAATTCATGGTTCCATCAATAAGATAGTAGGTAATTATGAAATTATTTAAAGACATGTACTTTATGAATTTTCATATCTCATTCGACGATAAACAGGACTGCTGATATGTTAATAAAAGTCATAACGGAGTGCCAAATAGCTCATTATGTAGCAGTTGTAGCAACATGCACAAACACCAACAAATTAAATCGAAAAATAGTTGCTCCTCGTGGTATTCACTTCTTTAGGACTATCCTCTCACTACCTGAGCTTGAAAAAGTAAGTGAATATTTCACAGTCGCGCTATAAATAATTGTTTATACATCAACTTTCCATGATTTTCTCCGAATCTGCAGGAGGATAGAGTGGACATTTTAAGGCTAGCTTTGAACAGAAAATTAGAGGTATCTAACGATATTAACTGGAATCATTATGGCAACAAAACAGAAGGGTGGATGGCACAGGACTTGATAAACTTTGCAGACAAGGCTGCTTTCACGGCATGGAAACGACATGGTAGATATTTAAAAACTTGTATCACCTCTCTAAATCCATTTACAGAAATGATGGGTCAATTCAGAATAATTTACCTGACTATTTTTTCATAGTTCAGAGTGGTTCAAAAGCTTCTTTAATACTCTGCGACGAAGACCTGTCTAAGAGTTTAGAGTCTTCCGTGCCGATTTCGCTTCAAGGCATCAACTTGTACTCTGGACCGGGTCACACCTGGTCAGATATAGGGGGATTGGCAGAAGTAAAGCAATCACTGATTGAACTTCTTCATTGGCCTTTGAAGTATCCAGAACTATTCAAAAACGCACCGATAAAACATCAAGGTGGCGTGTTACTGTATGGAGCACCTGGAACTGGAAAGACTATGCTTGCTGGGGCTATTGCCAGGGAATGTGGGTTGAATTTTATCAGCGTCAAGGTGAGGCTCTAGAACGAAACTGAATTTGTGTACATATGTCTCAAACATACTGCTAGATATTACAGTTTCTAATCTCACGTCTAGTTGAATCTGTGATTTTATTCCCAGGGCCCAGAGCTGCTTTCCAAATATATCGGAGCTAGTGAAGAAGCGGTGCGCAACGTATTCGAAAAGTGGGTAATGTTTATTCCGCAAGGACATAGCAACATTAAATTTTATCGCCCCTTATTCTGTTTCACAGAGCTAATAGCGCCAAACCTTGTGTATTATTTTTTGATGAGTTCGACAGCCTTGCTCCAAGGTATGTTGATTGCCGAAAAAAAAAGAATTGTTTCCCTCAAAATAGAGTCCTGGAAATCTGATCTGTGTTCTTTACTTTGCTGATTCCTAGGCGTGGTCATGACAGCACTGGAGTAACTGATCGTGTCGTAAATCAATTTCTGGCTCAATTGGACGGTGTCGAAGGAAGAGAAGGGGTGGCTGTTGTCGCTGCCTCTTCACGACCAGACCTACTAGACCCAGCGCTTCTTCGCCCAGGTCGTCTGGACAAATCTTTATTGTGTTCGTTACCTAATGAGGTAATCAAATAAATGCTCGTTCAGTATTACTCTGCAGTAATAAAGTCTCAAAAATAAACTTACACTCTTCGCAGGATGAAAGAGAAGAAATACTAGCAGCATTGTGCAGGTCACAGAAGCTAGACGTCAGTTCGCTCGATCTGAAAACCCTGGCAGCTCAAACAAATGGGTTTTCAGGAGCTGATTTGAATGCCATCATTTCTCAAGGCAGGCTTTGTGCTCTTGAAGAAAATCTGGCTGAATTAAAATCGGTGAGTGTTGAATAAAAATTTAAATTGCACGTTTATTATTTATGTATATTTTTCTGTGTTTGCTACATAACAATAAATAATAGGTTCGCGTATTTTCTGAAGCATGAAAAAATAATAATTCTCAATTGGAGATTTATTTCTTTTCTTCTCATCAATTTGAGGATTCTCGTCATTCAAATTTTTAGACTTTTATTCCAACATGCAATTTATCGTATTTAATTTTGTAATACGAATAATACTCATTTTATGGTTTCAATATTGAGCATGAGAAGGAATTATTGTAGCAAAATGTGTGTCAGGGGAAGAGGGGATACTAATGCGAATGCGATGGTGACATTAGCAAGGCTCGTCTAATTAACACAGTTTCTAATCATTGCTTCGAACAAGCCACTCTGTGTGCCGTGAACTATCTGATTCCGTATTTACCATCCTCTACCCCCTTCCGTCTTACGATATAATATCGCCGCCCTGCAAATTGGAGGAGTCGCGAATGTCTCGTAATACGTGTACCTATATGTGTAGTATACGCGTTGCAGTGTGTCTCTCCTTCTAAAACCTATAACTTGGCAATTATAGTGTTGATCTACTTGTTCTTGAATGATCTAATTATTAAAGTTTCTCCTCCAAATTGCGCATAAACCTACAGTCAATGTAACGTAATATTATTCTATCTCATACTCGCTTGCCTATAATGCAATCGCGTAAGCGCGCGATTTTTTTGTATTGCAGCGCCTGCTGCAAAATAAAAATTTTGAGTATGAACAAAAAGTATGTATGAAAATTTTCTTTTCTTAAAAGACGCTTCTCTTCTTCTCGCCTATATTTCGCTACATGAAATAACGCTCGGCACGTAATCGACGACGGTCATATATGTCAAATATAGTATACATATACATAATACATGTGTATATCAGTGTTTATGCAGCACACATTCACGCTCTCGGAGCATAAGCGAGGGCTACTCATTCATAGTTCCTACTACAGCCGCTACGGTGCGCTTGGAATTGACAGTCGACGAAACTTTCTCACAGCTAAAAAATTATGCGTTGAATATAAGTACTCTCGAGTGACGACCCAAAGCATACTTACCTGGCGCAGAGGACACCGTGATCAAAAAGGCGGTTCCTCCAAGACGAGGCTCTTCCATTGCACTTCGGTCGAGCTGAACCTTGCGAATACCCCTAATGTGGGTATCTCGGGCGTATTATTTTTGGTAGTTGGGACTGCGTACGCGCTGTCCCAGATAATACAATTTAAACTGAAAAATCTTTTCCCTCTGGTATAAATGATCTCCTCCTATACCACGTCAATTCCAAGGAGAGGTCCACCCTAGCTTCTCTCTCTCTCTCTCTCTCTTTCCACCAGTAGTGGCCTTGATTCGAAAAGAAGAGCGTGGATATACCCGCACACATAGCCTTGACTGATGGTAACCCTCACGAATAACCTACGATCGATATGTTCTTTTTGCCCTATTCCAACAACAAATTAGTAGCATACTTTCGTTCTCTTGGTGTTTGTAGAGTTGAGTGAAATCAGTCTTTTGATAGAAATTGGTTTAAATCGATGTTCTGTGATTATTTCCAGAATGGCGAGAAGAATTCTGGAGCGCTGAGTGCAATCGTAACTCAAAGGCATTTAATCGAAGCATTGGCTTCTACGGGACCGTCTTTGAGTGCCAGTGAAAAGTCTAAATACGATAAAATGTAAGTAGGATATTTTCAAGGGCCAACGTCATTATTAATGTTTTTGAAACATTTTTCAGCTACGCGAAGTTCTCAAGAGCCGAAGACATCACTGTTGAAATCGTGAAGAATAATCAAAGGGCTACACTTGCTTGAGTTCAATGAGCAATCAAACTACTTGTGAATAATGTCATGCTCAAAAAGAAGAATAACGTGTCAATGATTGATGGTGTAATAAATGGAAAATAAATCAACGCATGTTTTCGAACGGTTTTATATCTACTCCGTTGCTGGATTTCATCGAGTAGTTAGTTACCCCGTAGTTAATGGAAACGAGAATAGCGTGATACTGGACGTGGTGAAAAGTTGAATTTGAACTTTATATCGGAGTAGGTAAGAGAGGGAGATAATATTTTTGAATCGCGGCCTAGCATCTTAATTGGCGAGCTCATAATGAAGGTTTAATTACATCTAAGCATAATCCAACAGCTCTGTGGAGTATGAGAAGGTCTCAGAGCTTCCCGTGTCCCCCTTATGTACCCTATCCTCATTCCCGGTTAAAGTTGATGTCGAGTAGGTGGCAGCTATACCTTATGTACGCCACGAATGTTGGTAACACACTCGCAGCAGATTTTCCTCCTTGCTTCGTTCCCTGTTACCTCTCATCCGCGAGTAAACTTTTCGTATTAATAATCAGTATAATAATTAGTATTTTCACAGACGACTTAACAGGAAGGATGCTCTCGCGCGCAACTTCAGCTGAATCTTGATTTCAAGTTATACACTATGCCCCCTCCCCCACCCCTCATAGGTACTACTAACGCCGAACATATTTCACTACGCTAATGTCCTGACAGATAAACTACAACATTCTCTCTGCGCCTTACCATTCGGCCAGACTTAATTTAAGTTTTAAACCCAACACTTTACCGGATTCCCTTATGCAATTTTCAACTTATCACCTGTATTTTGATATTCATTTATTTTTATTTTTATTTTTATTTTTTCGACACTCAAAAATCGCGAGAACCATTTTAAGGTTCATTAGTAAAATCGAATGGATGTTATTCGGTATTTTTTTCATTATTGTTATAATTTGAAAAAGAAAATTTTGTTACTAGCGGAGGAGGTGAGAGATTCAAAGTTTAGCTAACAACGTGGCATTGACGTGAGTTTGGTAACGAACTTTTCTTCGTAGATGATGCAAATGAATGAAGGCCGAACATAAAAGTATAACGTAATTTAATTTATCATTGGCGAGAGTTCTTAAAATATGCGATTATTCGAAAGAATTAGGCGGCATTCAGCGAGTGAGAAATCACGGGGCATTGTCGATCTTTTCCTTGCATTCCTTGTCAAGATTTCCCTCGGCCCTTCCTATCTCTCTATCTACATGTAGGTATATCTCTTTTCTTTACCCCCTCGTCACGGGAATCCTCGCTGAGTAAACTTGCCCGCTCGCGCTTGAAAGTAATGAAATTAACTCTCAGTGAAACTGTAATCATCGCAGGTAGAAGAAAAATGCGACAACTAGCAACCATTTTCGTTAACTAATGTCCTTCAACCCCCGTAACTACGTTAGCTGCTCTGCAAAGCAAAAACGATGCCGGGTCGAATTCCGATGAATTTTTTCAAGCTCGCCCTGCGAACAGACGTATTAAGTAATTATAAGTTTTTTATTCGAAGTATTTACATCTGCCTTTCTGATTAGAGGACGCGGTAATTGTCAGTTTTTAAAACAATCTATACATCTTTTATAATAACCCATAACCGAGAACTCGTGTCTGTTGTTACGATTGTACCAGACTCCGGACGCTACAAGATAAGGTGCTAAGGCGATTATAAAATGGCGGAAATGTATTCCAACCGCTTACCCAAAATAGAAGTGAAACAAAGAGCTTTAAATATGGTTATTACCTCGGATTCTAACCGCCGCACTCACCCTTCGCTTATATATTACAGGCTGTATAAACGCGAAAAACCCTTTAAATTGCCCCATTTTATTCCTCATCTACTTCAAGAAAAAGAAGAGACCAAAAAAATTTAACAAAAAGTGCACCGTAGTTCACGTCTTCATTATTCATTGTTGTTCTTTTTTGTTTCTGGGATCATTAATTTGGTTATACCAACACGAATCTTTACTCGATTTTCCTGCGAATTGTGCACGTTTCATTACCGCTCTACCGTTATATTATTTGAAACAATAAAAATGAAGTCAACAATTTATGATATGCAATGAGTGAGAATTTTCTCTTTGCGCTGATCGTGCGTTTCATAATTATCACGCATATAATATCACGCGTGGATAATTTTTGGCCATCCCGAAATTGTAGGTGAATCACGTTAGTTCGCGAAAGCTTATTAGTTATCACCGTTAAACGGTGTGTTAATTTTGTTCGTATCATGCACGGATGGACGGTAGAGCCAAAAGCCAATTATCGTACGTGGTATCGACCAGTCGATGAAATATTAGTTTTAGCAATAGCTATTTTTGAGCGAGACCCGAGACGCGATTTAGACATTTTTTTCATACGAAAATATCTGAACCTTGTAGTTATTTGTGAAAATTTGCATTGCGCGCTGGAATCGTTTTTGTTTTTTCAAAGCTTCATTATGAGTTGTTGGAGTTGTTTGCCTCATAATACATTAGGTTCTTAATATCTAATCTGGGAATTTTACACTTTCTACTTTCGCTCCTAGGTGGCGTACTTGACTAGCACCGGAAGGTCTTTCTCGCAGATGAAAATACTTTCAAATAGTATAAGTACTCTCGAGTGACAATCCAAAGCATACTTACCTGGCGCAGAGGACACCGTGATCATCAAGGCGGTTCCTCCAAGACGAGGCTCTTCCATTGCACTACGGTCGAGCTGAACCTTGCGAATACCCCTAATGTGGGTATCTCGGGCGTATTATTTTTGGTAGTCAGGACTGCGTTCGCGCTGTCCTGGATAATAGAATTCAAGATCAATATTTGCAGCAACTGAGTAATACCCAACGATCATACTTGCTAGGTATAGATTCGTAACTTAAAATTTTTCGGGGTAGCAGCAGTTGGTGTATTTACCCCGACTCATGAGGTAAGAAAACTTCGGACTTGCGTCGTTGTTCTATCCACTGGCGGTTTGTCGCGCGAATACGGAATTTTCCATAAACTTTGTTGGGATTTTCAACTTCGTGATATTTGCATTTTATAGTAGGGGTCATACACGTGTCGGCATAGAAATAAAGGGAAATTTTTTTACTCCATGCAGTCGGTGATTAGAGGAAGTCGCTCTTTAGCTGTCAGCCAAAGGTTTCGAGAAAAAATCTTGAAAATCGTTGATACTGAATTTTCGAAGGGCCTTATCTTCAAAAATTCAATCGTTTCTTGAAACCGTGTACTTTTTTGATTCCGACTTGCATCTACTTCACAGCCATTCTAGTTCGTTCCTGAATTGAGCTGATCGTAGATTTTATTATCGATGTTCGAAAACTTATTGTAAATTCACCTCCAAAAATTTCGCACACACCGTAATTTTTCAAACACACCAGGTGGCGTGTGAAGGAAAATCGGTTGGGATTTTCCCACTGCCAAATCGGCCCCTTTCCAGAACAAGGTCTGGAGTTTGGGTAGCCTAAGCATACTTACCTGGCGCAGAGGACACCGTGATCATCAAGGCGGTTTCTCCAAGACGAGGCTCTTCCATTGCACTACGGTCGAGCTGAACCTTGCGAATACCCCTAATGTGGGTATCTCGGGCGTACTATTTTTGGTAGTCAGGACTGCGTTCGCGCTGTCCTGGATAATAGAATTCAAAAACAATAATTGACAGATCTTAACACCGTCACGGAGTTTGCATATACTCTTTAACGTTCGTAGATTCCGTTGTTGTGTTCTTCCACAAACCTCACAAGCTGCATCACAAAAAGTTTATATCTGGAGGGTCGTGGTTTTTTGTCCACCGATTTTAGATGCCCCTTAAAAGTCATTTTGTACGGCGGTTTTCTATAGATGGGGAAAGAGAGAGACAGAGAGCACAGAAAAGGGATCTACAGCCAATGAAAACCGGGTACAATGAAAGATAGGGGTGTTCTTTTTTTCACGAACAAAGTGCGAATTAGTACTCTGAGCACCCTTTTTGCGGGGTCGTCTCCCAGCCATATTATATACTACACAAATACATGGGGACATGCACCTACGTACAAAATATACACAAATACTTACAGCCGGGCAACAACCGCGCAGGCAGGCAGGCAGGCAAACCTTGAACGGGGGTTGGTATAGAAGGGAAGGAGAAAATGGAGGGAGAAATAGGGAGAAGTGTCCCCGCTGATAAGAGCGGCGAACGACACAACCACAACTGTTTTATCTTCTTCTCAAATCGTCCTCCGCCATCACCAAGTCGCCGCCTTTTCCACTCCCCTTTACTCTCCTCTTCCCACTTCTCCGCCACTTCCCTTTTATCCCATTTCATTCCTTTTTCTGTCCTCCTTATTCTCTACAGCGTGTTTCTTCACCGGAAGCTACTAAATATGTAGTTCGTTTTCACCGCTTAGGTATATAATAGGTAGATCATAATTGACCAAGGATACGGAATCTTCGCTGTATCGTATTTCGTTACATGATGGTTTAGAAGACAAAAAATCAGAAATAGAATTTTCCAATACTAACAAAAGACACAGTTTGCAATTCTTTTCCTATTGAATTTCCTTATACATTCATTCATCTCTATTTTACCAAGCCAGTAGAACGTTGAACGTGTATATCAAACTGATAAACGATTATTTTTTATACGTTATTCTGTAGTGGGGGCAGAGTGCATTGGGGATTGTTAGACAACAATCAGGACGTCATTTCGGGCGAGCGTTGAACCGCGAAATGGTCGTCTGGGTTCCAGTCTAAGGGTGTAGCAGACTTGCGGCAGCGAGCAGCTGGGGATGATTTGGTTGTAGGGGTCGCAGATTTGCTGGAGCAAACCGCAACGGGTAATTTCGTGTTTAGTCAGCTACGAATGCCGTCTCTAACAAATTAATCCAGAGGATCAGCTCCTCGCAAGCGCCAAGCGCAGATATCTCAATGATCATTTGGAAATATCTTTTATAGTTTCAGAGAACAAGGTGAAGCAAAACGTTTTTGAAAACAATAAGAAAAAACAGTCGTATTATATTCCAGCATAGGTTAGGTATATTATTTAAAGATTAAAGATCGAAGACCATGACACACCTGAGTACGACGATGTCGATACTTGTGATGTAGGAAAATAGTGTTAAAACAACGCAGGCGAAATCCATCAAGCGATTTCACAGGCAATTATGCAGGAGTCAGGTCGGTGTGCTTGTAGTCAACAGTGTTACAGGGTTGGTTTCGAGGATGTTGTTGGAAAGGGGTGGTACCGGGTTTGACGTGCCGGAGGGATGGTTGCACTTATTTAACGCCAATGTGCCTCCGCAACGGCCCTTCCATGGTACGAGGTACCTAGGCCAACGTCGATATTTCATTCGCGTGAAATTGTCAATGATAGAATGGCAAATTGAAAACTTCGCTCATTCACCGCTACGCGATTCCATATAATGTTTTATTTATCATGTGTTTTTTTGTTTTGTTTATTTAAAAAAATAATTTCCGTTCCTGTCATGGGCAGAATTATTCAACGCGTTCTATGTCTGACGCGCGTTACATTCCTGTGTTTTCTTTCCGCTTATAAAAAATAATATGTGTATTTCTTATATCTCCGTGTATCGAATCATGTGATAATATATCGAGTATAAGAATCGAGTGCGGATATAGAAGAATAAAAGGAAGAAGTAAACTTATATACACGGTTTCTAGTTACCCTGTTTACCTAGGTCTGAGATAACCGAGTTATCGCTTACTTACCAATGCTTTCGTTTCATTCCATTCATAGAATTGAGTATTGATACGCTGCCTGCTGCCGAGAGGAATCGGATCGGGGTAAGGGGAAACAGTGGGGTGGGAGGGAAGCAGCCTGCGCTCTCATGCTGCTACAATTATTATCGGAGGGTCAAGAGAAACTCGCAGAAACAGGGAACAGGGAACAGGGAACTTGACTGTCCATACAGAAGATATCTTTATCGATACATCGTATGTACACACTACAAGTATTATTGGAGAGGTAGATTTTGTTACACCTTATAACTTTGTGTGTTTGTATCATTACACACTTCTTTCATCTCGTTCAATTGAATTTCTGATGAATTTTTTTTCAGTTCTGAATTCCCAACGGAAGAAAAAAATTTATTCAACTTTCATCGTCGTTCATCGTTCAATGGAAATCTTAGGATTTAGATCGATAAAAATTTTACCAATTTCTCAGAGCTCTGATACAAATGTCGAATTTTTCCGAGTAATCAATCAAGTTTCTAGCGATGATCAATTTTGTTTTTTCGTTTAGAATATATTTCGTGTATAGAAAGTACGAGGCATATACATGATATGGATATTTGTGTGCAAGGCGTACTGTAGCGTGTATCTGGATGGTTGGTATTGGAGTTTGAGGTGATTGTGGGCAACCGCCCGCGTCATTTCATCGCTTGCAGCGTCACTGTGGTGTTACTGTGTGCCGAGTTCGTGGGTAGAGAATCTGCCCTGAAGGCCGGCCGACCTGATGGAAACAAGAAATTGCTGCAAACAGGGTTACGAACGCCTCGACGCCTCGTAAATATCGCGAAACTGGCTGCCTCCAGGGCCCAGGGATTGAAAAGTTGAAATGGCTTTTTCAAATAAAACACAAACACAATTTGCAACCTCCAACGTTTACTACGACCCCCGCAATGTAAACGAGAATTCCCGACAGCTTGCAAACGATGCGTAATGAAAATTTTGTTTTGAAATCTTTTGGTTCACCTTTTTTTTTGGCTCTTATGTTTTCAGATTTCCGCTCCAAAGTATTCGCTTTGCAAATTGCATCGTATATTTGACTCATGGAATATTTTCAAACTTGTCACGTTTCTTTCAACGCACTTCTTTCTTGTTACTTTCCTTTTATATTCCTTCTTTGTACTTCTGACGTGAGAATAGCGTAATCTTATCACCGTAAGCAGGCGATAAAGCAGCGTATACTTGATAAGAAACACACCTGCAAAGAAAAACCTCGAGAACTGACGATGAGACGCCATTGAGATCTTTCTTTTCTTTTCCTTTTGTTTTATTCTTTTTCTTTTTCGTTTGATAATTCGAGACTTTCAGCTCTCTAGCACAAGATCGATTCATTCTCGTGATATTTAAGAAAATTATATAAATGCGAGAAGAGAAAAAAAAAATTAACTAAACAGCTAGATTTGCGTTTCTTCAGAGAGAGATTTAAATCCGTGGAGAGGGTTTTGCTAGACTTTGACTCTGATAAGATGAATCTTTAAATCCTTCAAAAGCATCCTTATAAGGGCTCCTTTTTTCTCCTTTCGTCAAACACCTAGCCACCGAAGGCTATACATGAGTATATCGTATATGTAAAAGGTTTAGGTGTAGGTGAATAAGTGGGTGAAAAAAGCAAAGAGAAACTCGGAGAAGGCTCGCCTTGATTCGACAGGGGAGACACTCGCCCCGTATTTGTATTCAAACCGCTTACTCAACTGCCTATCTTTTTATTCAAGCTTCACTGGATGCAGGATTTCTGTCGGTGGTTGTTGCCAAAGATATGAAAGAAACATATCTATTTACATGTATCCTAGTGTGTGATAATGCATAATATTTAGAAAAGATAAATTATACCAACGCACTTTTATATCAAATTTCTATACGACTATTCTTGTAATCCTTATTGTACCGATCATCGAACGCGTATTCTCAGACTGTTGTATTTAAGTTGGAATTAAATATTTTGATTTCCTTCTGCAGAGATTTTCAAATTTGACACCAGATAGCGTATACGAAGATCCATAGGTCTTTCTCGCAGGTAAAAATTCCTTTTTGTAGTTTAAGACCCCTAGAGCAACGGCATTAAGCATACTTACCTGGCGCAGAGGACACCGTGATCAAAAAGGCGGTTCCTCCAAGACGAGGCTCTTCCATTGCACTACGGTCGAGCTGAACCTTGCGAATACCCCTAATGTGGGTATCTCGGGCGTATTATTTTTGGTAGTTGGGACTGCGTACGCGCTGTCCCAGATAATACAATTCAAAATCAAACTTTACAGCAATCAAATAATTTCCAACGATAATCCTCCTGGGTAAGTATTCGTTGCCGATTAATTATTCGCAATATGAATCGGTACCTTCCCAACTCATGAAACAAGAGAACCTCTGATTCGCGTCATTTTTCTATGCATTGGCATTTTGTCGCGAAAGTGCAGAATTTCCATAAACTTTGTTGGGACTTTCAACTCTGTAATATTTGCAGGTGTACCCTATTCCTATGGAACATACTTTCATACAGGGTCACACCTGTCGGTGTAGAATAAAGAAACCTTTTTTTACTCTATGCAGGCGGTGTTTAGAGGAAGTCACTCTTTGGTTGTCAGCCAAAGGTTTGGAAAAAAATCTTGAAAATCGTTGATACGGAATTTGATGAGCTTTAGTCGATCCTGAATTTCCGAAGGGCTTTTGTCTTTGAAAATTCAATCGTCTATTGAAACCGTGTACTTCTTTGATTCCGACTTGCATCTACTTTACAACCATTCCAGTTCGTTCCTAAATTGAGCTGATCGTAGATATTAACATAGATGTTCAAAAACTTATTGTGAGTTCACTCACCTCCGGAAATTTCGCACACACCGTAATTTTTGAAAACACCAGGTGGCGTGTGAAGGAAAGTCGATTGGGATTTTCCCACTACCAAAACAGCCCCTTTCCAGAACAAGGTCTGGAGTTTAGGTAGGCTAAGCATACTTACCTGGCGCAGAGGACACCGTGATCATCAAGGCGGTTTCTCCAAGACGAGGCTCTTCCATTGCACTTCGGTCGAGCTGAACCTTGCGAATACCCCTAATGTGGGTATCTCGGGCGTATTATTTTTGGTAGTCGGGACTGCGTTCGCGCTGTCCTGGATAATAGAATTCAAACATAGTATTTCTTTAGCATTAATTTTCAACCCAGTCTTGACCAATTCCCCCTTTTTTTTCACTCGTATTAATATGGTTATTATACGTTATTAAGATATCTCGATTGGTTTTAGTCGTAACTTAATTTCGCCGACGGATTCGTATTTCTGAGTTGGAAATTATGCTAGTTTTTGCGGCGTTACTTCGAGTGTTTCCTAAAATTATATTTCTCCCCTAAGTTTCCGGAGACCCTCTGATAATACTGGATTTTGTGCATGGCTAAATGGAAATTCATTTCATGACAATTAACTCGCTCTTATAAATGAAAGCGTTTTCAACCGAAAAGATACCTATACCTACCTCTGACCGCGTTATAATCTATCCTAAATAACCTGGAGGTTGAACCGACTTTGCGACGTCGCGACGCCACCAAACCACCACCACCAATATCTTTACTTCCACCACCAACCATCGCCGTGGCGTCTCAGAGAAGGCAAAGTAATCTTGGCGGGATTCAATTACCCAGCCTAGTGCTGCAAATTTAAAAACACAAATTATATTTTCGCAAAACCGATTAGCTTTCGTTTACCTAGGCTATTTTCCACTCCGCAAATAATGTCGCTTCGTTCCTATTACGATTAACTTCGTAACTCCCGTGTGTAAACCAATTACGCCTATATTACAAGAGAGTATTTATGTAAAAAATAAATTCTTTTTCATTCTCTTATACCGAATCAAGTGAAGTTTTGAAAATCATCGATGGGATGCATCAGAGGCTTACGCATGGGTGTGGTTTATATTCTTTTTCTTCTCTTTTTTTTCTTCCATTTTCTTTTCATATTGTATTATAATAAAAAACGTGGTTTTGGTTTCGCAGACGAGAGGAAGTTCTCGATAAAGCCACATGCATGAGAATCGGAAAGAGGGTGTTTGTAAAAGTATCCACTACGGAGTCTCCAAGGCGTGACAAATCCTCCCATTGTGGCTCGTCTATTTCATTACAAAGATACGAAGTACGTCGTACAAGCATAAATATTTTATACATGTGTGCGAATCTTGGTGAGAATATATATTGTCGATGCGCGATTCTAGACTGCAGAATTTTCTGCAGCTCTTCAAAAATTACACAAGCGAACGCTCCGCCTCCTCTGGCGGAGCAGAATATTTATTCGTATACACGTTTTCTATATCAAAATGGGTGAGAAAACTATAAAAATAAGTAAGTCATACTCGAAGGCGGAGAAGAATGTGAAATGGTTTTCTTCTTTTATTTTTCGATTCTAAAAATCGTCGTTTAATTTCATACGATGGGAAGGGATTTTTAGCTCTGTAATACTGCAGTGGGGTGTTTCGAGAGCAGAATGGTATCGAAACCGTAGCGATTCCGTTGGCAGTTCGTTACGATTAGAGGTAATAAAAGTCTCTAGTGATGGTCAATGGCCACATAATGCTGCACATAGGAGATTTTGAGCGTTGCGTCGCGCGTCCCTGTTGCAGAAAGTTGAAAGGAGGTAAAATTGAAAGAGGAAAAGGAAGAGTTCGAAAGATTGGAAACAAAATATCGTAAAGTATAGCTTCAGCTTATTTGGATCCGATGCCGCTCTCGTGCTATACCGCTGAAATACCTACTCCCCGGGGTTGAAATTCGCGGTAATGTGTTTTCCCCGATACCAACAGATATCTATAATACCGCCGAATAGTATAAACAGTTTGGCAAATCGCGCTGCTGAAAGTGCAAATAAAAATGGAAAGCTGGCCATTATGGCCAACGGAAAGCATGACGCATAACCGGCTGTTTCAAATTGATATTTTCAAATTCTCACCGATTCTCTTCATCCCCATTTTCCTCTCTTTCTATCCGTACTATTCGCCTATATACCGAACTTTTATGTATCAAAAAATATATCCAAAGTCATTCCATAACACGCCTTCGTCCAAAGGTAAAAAAACGAAAAACAATTTTTTCCACGTATACCATGTGCAAAAATAAATAGGAGATCGTAAAAACAGCCCAAAATTTATACCCGCAATGTGTTTCGAGAGATTGTGTTTTTTTTTCTGCAACTCTTGTCATTCACTTATTTCTTCTGATTTTTTTTTCATCAGGATTAATTTTCCTAGGGTTGAATTTTTTTTTTTTTTCGGGTAGAGATGAACCAATCGGTGTTATTCATATCTATATGTATATACTCGGGGTCCGAGTTTCCGGCGGAAGTTAGTCACGCGGGTGAGGTCAGCTATACTATATGTCATTACTTGATGGAAAGAGGAAAGAGCTAGGGAAAAGGGAAAATGGAAAAAAGAGATGTGTTTGGCAGGTTTTTCAATTTCGTGTAACGTCCAGTTGCGAGTGTCCAGCGTTATATACTATATAAGTCGCGAGTCGACCGGTTGTGGTTTTGCAAAGTGTCTTTCTGATAAGATAAGTTCCGACTTGACTTTTCCCCTCCACTTTTTATTTTTCTCATACTCGCCGTGGCTACACCCGGCATAAGTTTCCCTTATATATGAGCCTCTCCGGGAAATGCGGTGATTCTATCGCCACTTCGTATAGCCAATCTATACGCTTACATATTTCTATATTTCTTCATTTTTTTTCCCTTCATTTTTGAAATCCACCTCGTCCCCTGCAAGCTCCCATACTCTATTTTACCAATTTTCGAAGGATTTTTTTCCTGAATTTCTTTACTTTTTTTTGCCTATAAAGTTTTAAAACTCAGCAAATGAAAAAGTGTTTTGTATTATTATACACCAATGAAATTATAATCCACAATACAAAATTTTCCACCGGAGTAAAATGGCTGCCATTGAAACACCGCGTGAAACGATAATGTAGTTTAACGTTATTCAGCTGGTATATACCGTCGAAACAATAGCTCCGGAAACAATGAGACAATCGGCCAGAGAAGAGACGGGGAAAGAGAGAGAGAGAGCGAGAAAGTGGGTGGGAATCCCTTTCCGCGATGCGGGGACCGGAAGTCAACAATACCGGACAATACGGAACAATACCGGCAGCGTCTAGTCGGTGTTCCTAATTGGTCAAGTTTTGGCAAACTCAGAAACTAGTGAAAACCTCCGTTTGGATCCCATTGCCAAGTCGCTGACCTTCTTAACCCTTTGCTATCAAATATATGAGGTAATTCGAAATTTTCCTCGTTTCTTTTAAAAAATTCGTACGACTTTTTTTTCCCCATCTTCAAAGGTTAGCTTGACGGGGATGTATTTTGGAGTGAGTTTATGTGATTCTATATCCATACGTAGAATCACGTTGCAGTTGAGTTCGTTCGGCATATTATCGTGGCTCTCCACTTTTTATTATGGTTATTATTATTCGTATAATCGGATCTGGCACGGTGATTTTGGGTTTGTCTATGGTAACGCAGTTGTCTCTTAACAATGCAACGTTGAATGCCTCATTGTCTGCAGGACCGACACCACCAGCTCACGATCAAAACTTTCTCTCGCTCGCGCCTCTTCTTCCAGCACGCTCAATTCTCCGACCCCCCAACACGGACATCCCCCTCCTAGTCCTCCCTTTTCCCTATTTTCACCCTCTACATCTATTCGCCCCCCTACCTCTCCATCCTACTATCATCCCTCCAACCAAAACCCGATCGCAGAACCGGGTCCGGCACCCTTGACGAAAGTCGCGTTACGTTATGAAATCGCCGAGCCTCTGCTGCACTTTTCACCCTTATAATGTTGTATTTATATTATTTATTATTCATCCCTTTCGCTTAATCGAATGACTTTTGTTAAATGCGTACAATAATGGATGATCACTCGACGAAGTCTTAGATGGAGCTTTTCTTTAACCCTCGTTCGTTTTTTTTTCCTCATCGGGAAACTATGGAGCTATATACGTGATGATGCTCATCAGGTGAATTCTTTTCTGCAGTAATTTTTTCTTTTTTTGTTACGTTTATTTGGATGATTTCGGGTAATTTTTAGTTTTGTTATTATTCGTTATCTTGTATACGGTATATAAAGACGCTATGGAAATACGCGAAGGGATGCTGCAGGGCAGGGCGGGTGTGAAATTCTGAAATGTGTGTTTTTACGATCACGTCTTGCTGCAGGAAGGGGGGAAAAGGAGGGAATTTCTGGTGGTGGAGGAACGAAGTGAAGTGCAGAAGTCCGTGGCTTGGCGAGAGGAAAACGTTGTTGAAACCAAGGAAGGGAAAAAAAAAATATAGAAGAGGGTATAAGGCGGTGAGAGAGGTTGGTTTGGAGGGGATGGTGGACTCTCTACTGGTTGCCGTCGTCCTCGTGATCTTCTTCTTCTTTTATTTCTGATATCGTTGGCAACGCGTTCCCGCTTTTGCCTCACCTATACCTACTTCTCCTGCACAGTATGAACTGAGACATTATCGTCCTGGCAAAAGCCCTTTTCTTCCCCCATAAAGGCAATCGCGCTTTCTTCGTCTTCAGAGATAACGCCGAGCACACTAACCTCCGTACTATACATATACCTATATAGGTATACGTATATCTAACGTAGTGTGAAAAAGGAGAATGGAAAAATGGTAAATGCAGAAAAATGGAAAATGGCGGTATAGGTATACATGAGCACACGAAAATCATAGGTATATACTTATTTTCCATCATTTTATTCCTCGGAATTTCAAAGGATTGAATTTCTAAAAAATAATATACATAAAAATACATTTTTCAAGAAAGTCTTTGGTAAAAACTGAACAAAAAACTCAGTTCCCTTTTTCATTTAAATTATAATGTAAATAGTTTCCCTACAAAATTTTGATCAAGGCAGTATGAGCGGGGTGCAAAAAAAAAAAAAAAATTAATGGGCATGGAATTTTTTGCCGAAGGTTAGGGAGATTTTTCGCACCTATAAATTCATCGCAGAAGGTATTTTAAGTTTTCATCCGTTAATTCTTTTTTTTTTGTTTCTTTTCTTTTACATACGTACCTTCGGTTTGAGAATATCCTTGAAATTTTGTTCGGTTGAAATTGTGATTCTATATAATATTTGATATATTCTTTAGATTTGTAAGGTGGTGGTAGGGTATTCTTAGGAGATAGCCAAGACACACTGGGACGTCAATGAGGGTATTCTTTGGTTACAATACCCGTCACAATCGTATCGAGTACTTCCTCGAATACTAATGCAGAATCCTGTCCGTCGCATATCCTATTTTCTCATCTTGTATTCGTACATAGTTACTCTTCTTCTATCTATACGAAACTATATATTCATTCTAAAGAAAAAAAAATAGAAAAAAAATCACTGCTTTTTGATACGAAGAAAAATCCAAGAAAAAAAAAGGAAAAACAGAAAAAGGAAAATGGTTGAGTAAACGATGATGATGTGTTGGAGAGAAATTTCTTTAAATTATATATACCATATAAAATATATAATACACAAATTATTGAGTATTGCATATGTTTAATTTATTCTTCATTTATATATTTACAAGCAATATTTTAGTTTATGTTATATACTCTATTTTATTATACAATAAAGATTTTTCTTTATTTCCATTTTTGTTTTTTTAGTTTCCAAGTTTCTCTTGCTTTTTCGACTATATAGTTTTTTTCTTCTTCTTTCAAGGATGAGTGGCGGTACAGTAGTTAAACCGGTTATCAATATGGCTAATTATTAGTTAGAGTAGCCTTTAGTTTTGTTTGTTTATTTGTTTAATTTTTTTTCTCCCCCATCAATTTCTTTCAATTTCTTTTAATAAAAACAGTTCGTTTCGTTTGACGCTAAATTTTTAATGAATCATTACGTATATGTATTTAATATAAATCGTTGGACATTTGCGCCTAATTGAATTGAAATTTTTTTTCTTGTCTCGATTAAATTAACAATCGATAATATCTAAATAATGTTTAGAAATAAAAAAAAAGAACGACATTCCGCGCTAACGCAGGCTTTAATACATATCACTATTATTATAATTGTTTTTTTTTTTTTTACACAATAGTTTCTACAGTTCATCACATTTTATGATTATTTTCCGATCTCTATTGATGTATCATATGTATGCATATACGATCTATCTATGTATATATATACATAATAATCTACTCCGAATTATTATGATACTTTATATTATCATCGTTATTATTAATTCTACATAGAATCTAGTAGAACGTAAAACAAACTGATTAATAACAATTGCACAAACGTCACGGGCTCGTTCAACAATTTTTTTTTTCATTCGATTTAATTAATTATATTATTTTTAATACAGATCACACTGTCTAATAATTGCATTGTTTCGATTTTACATAATATATTATATATGGCGAGTGTTCGAACAAACTTAACAAAATTTTTACCCGTCCATGTATATCGAACGATCAAAGAACCAATGAAGAAGAAATTTTATAAGAAATAAAACATTATGTACATAATGCGGGGTGAACGTGCACGTTGCTTGATATTATTTGCTGCTATTATATATATATGTATGTGTATAGCTTCTTATGTTCGTATGCAATTTTTCCTATACTCGCGATCATGTACGGATGGCTTACGCGGTGACAAACAGACGAGATAGACTACAGACTGTAGAACTCGTAGGAGATACATACAATTTTGAAATGTGAACAT
Organism: Athalia cordata; assembly: GCA_963932425.1. Lineage (NCBI taxonomy): Eukaryota > Metazoa > Arthropoda > Insecta > Hymenoptera > Athaliidae > Athalia > Athalia cordata. The sequence continues at coordinate 25,805,209 of OZ010626.1, read as the reverse complement.
GTAATGCGTGTACACGTATGTACACATCATTACGTTTAGTTAGGTATATACCTATACATGTACATGTACTGTACGTAAATGAATAGGTTGAAAACGGGGCGTAGATATACGTCATTTCGTATACATCGCACACATGATATGCGTTTGGCTTAGGTTCGGCTGGCTGACCACCAAAGAGGAGATTTGCTTCCGTTCGAAATGATGGTTTTACTTTTTCTTTTTTTCGTTTTATTCTTTCTCCCTTTGGTCTTCTTATTTATTTTTTTTTCTTCTCTCCCTTCAACTCGAATTTTCCATTTTCCACTTTATCTTTCGCCTTTGCAAAAAAATTTCGTCATTCAATGTTGCGTGGACGATATTATGTAAAACGTATACGTATATGCGAATAGATGTGCCTGGTGAAGGAAAACGAAAGCACCTAAAGCTTCAAGTTTTTATACTTCAAGGCCCGCTGGACTCTATGGTACGTATAATATTGACTGTATCGCGATATATTATGATAATATAATATTACACACGAAACAGATTCCCTCAGAATTGAATCCATACCAATTTTCTGTAACCTCATACTACATGTACGTATATTTCATCCCTTTGTGGGATTTTGCGACGTATCACGAAAACTTCGCCCCATACCCTCTTTTGGTAACGCAAGCTTTCAGTTCGGACATTAAATTGACGATGAGAGAAGACCAGATGAATTATATTTATGTACATACACGCTCCAGATCGGCTTACGAAATTTGCAGTCCATCTGTCTGGGTATGAACTATATACTATTGGTCAGTTTCCAGATTTACCTTCATTTTTTGAGATGTGAATACGTTTCTTCTTTCGTTTCGAAAGTACATGGAAAAAGTTCGCTACGTGATCGATTTCTACGAAGAAATTATGTGATCCAATGTCTTCTTTGTTTTTTTTTTGGGAGTTCATGTATGATATTCAGAATTTTATAACGTATAAATGATTTAGGTAACGAAAACAGATCGACCAACTAATTATCGATGAAACACTGTCTATGTGTAATTGATTCACAAACTATTTCACTCAAACACCATTGACCTTGGAGTTATCGGGTGACCTTGACGCATCGATTCCGGAATTGTTACTATCGTTATTTATATTTCTGTTTAAATCTACTGAATTTCTGCCATTCGATGTTACGATGTTAGAACTACTTGTTGTTACAGTTGATTGAGAAATTGGTGAAAGCATCGGCGGTATTCTCCACCAATCGGGTGCACCCGCGGCCCAGCTGGACGTGTTTATATGGTGATGATGATGGTGATGGTGTTGGTTCCCACGGAAATTTAAATCCGGAAGAACCGGAAGTGGTCTTCATATAACGTGATGGGAAACGTCACTCGCCGATGAGCCACCACTTGTTAAACTTGTTACCGAAAATGAACCGCAATTATCTTTTGGATTATTTTGGCTATTATGAGTAGAATTACTAATTCGCGTACTACTGCAAGTAATTGAACTATCAAAACGTTCTCTCGAACCGTAACGATCTTCCGATCTTGAAGAAGCAGAAAATTTGTCCTCTTCAAGGTTATCAACCGGCGAACTGTCCTCCTGTAACAAAACTTTCGAGTATCTAACTTCTTCCTTAGAATCCTGGTGAATGTCCGATTTTGTAGGTGCAGTTGGATAACGGTCTTCGGGTTTGACGAGAAGATATAAAGGTCGTTTTGATTCGCCCGTCGGACTCGCTGGACAGCCGCAATTTGGAGCACAAGGTTGAGTACCAATTCCCGGCCAGGCTTGTGCGGCGGCTTGGGAGTAAAACGTGGATCCATATATCGCTTGGAAGGCCAAATCAGCGGCTAATTTACCTCCGGTAAAATCATCACCGAGTTTGTGGTGAAGTGGGTAGAGCGGGTATGGAAACGGTGGAAAAAATCTCGGGATTTTAAGGTCCTCGTGAGAAAGGAGCGAGTGTGTTGGTGGTGCCATAGGGGGAAGAAGGCTCCTAGGTATTCCACTCATTAAACTCTCGTTCGACGACATCAACGGAGACAGCGAAAAGCCGAATTTGTTTTCCTTTTTAACTAACGACTTCGGCTTTCGACGTGGACGATATTTGTAATCGGGATGTTCCTTCATGTGCAGTGCCCTGGAACAGTACATAAGAGAAAACTTTGTCAGATAATAGGGTCTGAATGAATGAGAAAATAGGGATTTTGGGGACACTAATTTCACACTTTACTCTCTATGGTACAGAATACCATTGGATGGTCTTCCAAACTACGATTACTACTATACTTCTATAAATTCGTATTATACCTATCTTGTACAGTGGACCAAATTTCGAATACCTTTATACGAGGGTCGACAGTGTAACGGAAAGGGACAATAGCTCGTGGAAGACGAAGGGCACGAAGGGTTAGTTTGCTGACGATGCTGTTGGATCATGGAATTGTTCACAAAATTGCACCCCATGAACAACTGCGAACTATGACCCTTTGTACCGAGGCACAGTCAATTGTTATTTGGAATGGGGGATGAAAATCAAGTGTTGCTAAAACAATTGGATTCTTCTTTTTTTTCATTCCATTTTCCTTCCCATCATTTATTTACCGTGCATTTACCGTTGCTGCACCTCAACTGCTGCAGGTTATCACATTTCTCTTTCTTTTTTTTTCTTTTTTTCGTCGTCTGAGTTTTTTTTTCTTATCTTTTCGTTGTCCGTCTGTCTCAAAAGACTCGACAAATAACTCGGCACACACCCTACACGAAGAAATTTCAGTTTTGTTTTTGATAAGATATGCAATATTACATTTATCCTTCGCTTAGTCCTGTGCACGTTTCACTGCAGTGAATAATTTAACAAAATGGAAAAAATACTATCTCGACATCATCATGATCATCATTGTCATCATCTCGTTCTTTTCTTCCTTCTGCGCTACAAATTTTCAGTTTCCTGGATGAATTTTTTTTACGCTATACATTCGTAGGCCATAGCGGCAAACAAAACTATCAGTAAACAAAAATAAAAAAAAAAAAACCCTCTTTACGTTTATCTGTTTGTATATTACTTCTGTCAATACGCATCGATAAGGTTAATCATATAACCAACCTATTATTTACCCATGAATCTACGAGCGGATACGAACTTCTTTTTTTTCTATTTCTTATTTTATGTTAAGCATACAACAAATCACCCCCTTCCGGAATCAATCTCTTGTGAGATTCGATAATCTTCACTCAACTTTTCTTTTATGATAAAATTATTTCATTCCACTCGAGAAGCGTAGTAAAAATTTATAAATTGCAACGACGATATCGCATTTGTCGATGACAAAGGATTCTTTATTTCTATCCAAAGGGTGCGATAGTCCAGATGATATGGAAGTTGTTTCCAGCAAATATGTACACGCCAGAGATACGCGAACAATGCGAGTGTTTTATAAAGTTCAAAATTTGAGTACTCTTTTCATACACAGGATGTGAAACGATGGAATTTTAATAACAAAAAATGATAGTTAATTTGTGAATTTTTAAAAATTGTAAAAGTAAGGTAAAACAATTTGCAGAACTGACGGGGCAGCGAAAATTCGTTCTCTCTCTATTTTTTAACCCAAAAATATCGCAATATCTGCACAACAGTCATCCGAGTGGTCGAGAATAATAATTTCTCGACAATGTGTCCCTGCAGATAGGAGTCGGTATAGCACAAAGCGTAAATCAGCATAAACACTCGTAAAGCCTGAACAATAACTCAGCATAAATGCGTAAACACTGTATTTGTATGTCGGTGTGCCCCGGGCGGAAAAGAGAAAAAGGATGAATAAAAAGAGAGAAATTCTCTAAATACACGTAAAATTTAATCTTTACAACCTGATGGGAAACTTGGTATAAGTGTGCTTCCCGGTGAAGAAGAAGGTTCTGATTCACAGACTGAAACACTCACGGCATTACACTTGCCCGGATGTAAAAAAACTTCGCCCTCTTTTCAATGGGAAACAACTATCAACCCCCAACTAATTTATCGAGCTAAAAAAATCACATCAAATTCCTCTTCTCAACAATTTACAAAGAAAAATTTTTTTTCCCTATAAACTGTTCTGATAGAAAAAGATCGTTCGTAACTTTAGAGTCTGTTGAAGGCCTAGGCAGAGCCGTACGCGATGTAAATAATTCGACAACGTTCGCTAATCGTTTTATCTCCGCCTCTCAGCCTCCAACGCATTCTATGGTCCTGCAAACGCACCCGCCACACCACAGTTTACGGTGCTCCTGTAAAACCGCGAATCATAATGCCAACCGTGAACCCGATTTTCATCTCTCATTTTTGTTCTTTTTTTTTCCTTGATTTTTTCCGTCCTTTTTACAAATTAGTAGATTTTTTGTAATCTTATTTTTTCTCATCCCAACTCAGACACGTCAACTCCTGGCTCATTTTAATCAAAATATTACGATTCATCCCTTGTTTTTGATTCTTTATTAATAAATTTTGTCTTTTTCTTCCCTTATAACGCGCTCGAAGCTAAACGATTCCGTTTGCATTTGCATTTCCAATTTTTATCCCTCAATTTTTTCGACTCACTTTAATCCCTTTTCTAAAATATTATTTATTCATTCTTTGTACGTCCTTCTATAATTCAAAGTAATGCAATTCATTCCTTTTCGTTCTTAACATTTTCACCTACTTTTTCTCAAGCCTCAGAAAGCGTTTGAGAAGATGATTTTTTCCCAACCTGCAGCGCTGTAATTTCACGTTCACATAGCATGCATAGTGTAATAAGGTATATGTATAGTGTGAAGAAAGTATAGTCAGTTTTATTATAGGTATACGTACGTTTACTACGGGCATCAGCCCGAAGGGTAAAACGTGGGCAGGGTAGGATGGGGGGGAGCGAGCAGAGGAGGCAAAATCCTTTTAAATCCACACAATTGCGACAATGGAGCTTTATTTGTTATCTAGAGGGCCACATTGTGAGCCGCTGTGAACCCATCCTGAGATTATACCGGCGGCCAATCGTACCACAGATACAGCGGAACTCTCGCCTGGACCTCCTTTACCCCCAAAAACCTTCCTCAACCCCCAAGTTCCTTTCTCTGCTTTTCTCTACACTTTTTATAACCTCCTTTTTTTATTTATATATTATTTTATGATTTTTTTTTTCTTCTCAGCTTTTTTCGTACTTCCAACTAACGGTCAGTCGGGTGATTTATATATGTACATATATTTTTGTAGGTACACACGAACGCATGATACATAGAATAGGTCATGAAATTTTACCGGTGTAGAGTTAACAAAACAAAGTTGAACAAAAAAGACAATTAAATTTTGTGAAAAACAACAAATATTTCGCTTCATCACATCCCCCATTTGCACTCTCAATCACCGCATACGTCGTTGGGGGGAAAAAAGGACTTTTCAACCAAGAAACTTTTGGAAACTCGCAAAGAAATTCCTACAAGTAATCATAAGGGAATTCTGTAGATTTCAGGTGGTTCTTCTTTGGTTTTTTAATTTCGGTCTCATGCTATAGGTATATTTGGTGTACTATATTGCCGTTAAATGCTTAATACACAGAGCTGGGGGTATACGGTGGTGTTCACTGATCTAAATAAACTCGTAACGGCGATTAAATATTCATCCCGTGCAGGGACTGGTAATAAAGGGTCCTCCAATAAACGCGGGGGAGTTCTATAAAATATTATGGGGATGGCGTGAGCATGGCAAGACTCCCCTAGGCAACAACTACCCCTATACTGTATATCGTTGTTGCAGTTTCAATATATAAACCTTACCCCCCCCCCCCCATCCTCCCCAACCCCCGAAACTTTTACACATGCACTGCGTCCGAACACAACGTAAAGTGGAACGCCCCATGCTTTAATAACAATGTAACGTATTGTGACGACGGACGTCGGATTTTCACTTCGTTACAGTTTTTTTTTTCCTTTTTCATGCTCTCGCTCATGTGGATTTTACCGACGCAAGTGCAACAATCAATTAGGTAGTACAGATATATAACGTTATATCTATCTACTATATTATTTATCATCTACCTAGGTTAATCATCGTTGTCATTATAGTTTACGTTACGGAGAATCCCGTCGCGCCCCTTTTTCACCCTGTTTTTCAACCCCTTGAAGAAAAGCTTTACCAATTATTTCTATCTATTACATATAGAGTGGATTATACGTAATACGCGTACAAATTGAGAGCGTTCTTCGATATACTTGAGACTCTGAAGTTGGTCGGTTTATTAATAATTATCATATTTAAAAGTAGGGTGGATTTTGATACTTGATATCTAATTTCTTGTTTTTCTTTTTCTTTTTATCTCCTCGGTTGGGTTAACAGATATTCGTGTAGAAGCGGTTATTGGAAATTATATTATGGATGAAACTAGTTTCAAACTTTTTGATTAATTATCGAATAATTTATGTAATTTTGATTTTATTTGAAGTATAATATAATTTATAATAGCTGACCTTAATCTCTTGGCTTCGTCGATGAATGGTCGTTTTTCACCTTCGCTCAGTAGTTTCCATTCAGCCCCGAGTCTTTTTGATATTTCCGAATTGTGCATCTTCGGATTTTCTTGTGCCATTTTCCGACGTTGACCTCTTGACCAAACCATGAACGCGTTCATTGGTCTTTTTATGTGCTCGTTGTGCATCGTCTTTGATGACATTTCAACGATTTAATGTATAGTTTTTTTTCTTTTTTTTTTTTATTGACAAAGTTTTTGAAACTGCCGAATCCAAAATCGCCCAATCAACGATAATTGTCTTATTATATTATACCGAAGTGTGTATTAATTATTTTACATCTGCTTTATTTTTGTATTATCCTCAATGAAACTTTAAACACAGACGAAAAAAAAAAAATTCACATCGAGATTCGAGGGGTTTCTGTTTTTTCCTTCGATTTTCAAAAAAACAAACTCTCGGTTTGTTTAACGCCCGCGCTAGGGGAATCTCGAGATCCACACAACATTTTGGGGTAGTTTGAAGAATTCTTTTTTCTTTCTTTCAGACTTCTTTACATTTGTCGCACAATGTATTCATTAACAATTATTCATGTACATGTTTATATCTCAACACATTTTATATTTTTGAAACGTGATTAAAATATTGAATGTAGTATCGTATCCTTGGCTTTTTTTTTTTTAATATAATTTTGCAATATTGTCTGGTTAAAAAAATCACTCTTAATCAGATTTTTCAAATCTTGTACCCGGTCCTTTTTTCCTTTTCACTAAAATTGAAGAATCAGCGAAAGAATGTACAATCAAATATACGTCGAGGGTTGAACTTTGTCGTATTATTTCTATTTCTTTTGGTTAGTCGCAATTTTACAATGTACAATATAAGCCCGTGTGTATACCTCGTCGCATGATCATAGCCAGGAGTAAAATGAGTCCTGGAATGAAATAGTCAGACGGGTATAAGTTCGCCCACGGGAATATTATACCTCGGCGCGTCCCGCTCCCGTAGGATAACGGACGTAGCCAACCCACGCAGCTTTTCAACTCCCACTACTATACTGGGGAAATAAACACTCCTCATTGGACAAAATACAGAGATGGCGGACGACTAGGATGCGCGGAGGCAACAGGTGGACCCCGACATACACCTTCACAATGAACACGCTTTGTATTTTACATTTATTCACCAACACTCAGAATTTCATACGGGTTGTATGTGCTGTAGATTCTTTAGACTATATTGCTACGAGATTCTGATACTCCTGGAACTTGCGGTAGCGTCGGATGCCTCCGCGGCTCTCAGATTTTAGATTTTGATTTTTATGAACCATTTTGCGTGTTCCAAGTTTCCACCTATTTACGACAAATATTTTTCGAAGCTTCAGCGCTCGTAGATCGCTTGCTGCAAATGAAGATTTCAATTTCCGGCTTGCATATAATGGTACTGATTTTCGTATTCCCTACTTTCATGTATTAATTTCATCACGAAAACTATTTTTCTTAATGAGCGAGTTTTCGTTTTATTTTTATAGCTTCAGCTCCTGGATCATTATCCACCGGAGTTTCAATTCGAGCAACTGATACTTTGAAAACTGATCAAATTTCGTCGATCAAAGTATTATATAGTCTAAAATTTATACACCGTGCATATTTTTATAATCGCAGGTATAAGGTCTGATAATCGAGGTGGTTATTATAGTTTTGCGACTTTGTAACGTAATCGTTATCTACGTAGAAAAATGCGGCGCAGTATAACATATACGAAAAAGCATATAAGACGAGGGTGTAAAAGAAGTTGTGTTTGTTGGTCGCGGAAGAGAACCACCGCGAACGATAAGAAAGACTTGGCACTGCAGAGAAAAGAAGAAATCCAGCCATATAGGGGTGGAAAAAAGAAATATTCTTTGCAGAGATGATGCAAAACGGTTCGATGTTATCGCAAATAAATAGTACGTATAATAAACTTGGATAAGAAATACAATGGATTTGAAAGTATAACGCGACCTGCAGAGAAACGCACCAAAATAAAAAAGAAAAAGAAAGCAATTCTATTTACTCATTTTTTTACACGTATATAGGCCATCAGCTTTACTTAATTTAGGCAGCTCTAGCTCCGTTATACCCTGTACACATTAAATGAATATGTATGGTATATACAGATATTGACCTATATACGGGAGGTTTTGACCGTTTTTTTGATCCACACGTTCACAAATAAAGGGCCAACAATCGACCAATCAACAATCACGTTATTGGTCTGCGGTGGAAGTTTCCGGGGAATGAGATAACTGCGCGAATATTGCGACTCTGATGGAGTCCGGCAAGTTCCGAATTTTTTTACGTTCTTTCTTTGTTGGTTTTTTTTTTTTTTTAATTTTTCTTTTTAATTTTACTGTCACAATCATGTACACTATACTTGTCACGTATGTATGTATATTCCATGCTTTTGTATGTAAAATGAAAAATTTGCCAACAATTTTATGTTACGCTATTTGCAAAACATTCGAGCTGGCTGCACATTATAATTTAACAAAATTTCTATCATCTATGTATTCAAATATATGTGCAAAATTCAAAATTCTCACCAATATTGCCATTATCCTGTTTCATATCAGCGAATGGAATACAAATCATTACATGTATATCTAACGATACAATGAACACTATAGGTATATAATAATCTTATTCGTACTCATCTTCCGCATGACGTCATATGATTGATTTTTTTTTTTTCATAGAGCCAAAAATCAGTTTCCAGTTTCGATGTACATTAGATTATAAATAGCGGCATAGTAGTGGTATGGCATTGCGTATCTTCATTTTAAGATAATTAAATATAAAATGTCGTGTCGATTCTTTTGGTACATATTCATTTATATAGTTGATACTGTGTAGTCGGTATATATACGTATATATGTAGATACTTGTGTATGTACAGTCGGAGTATAATGTCCCTTTTATGTTGGCAGCGTAACTCTCATAAAATGCTATCGCAACGTTGCAGTTGCAGCAACTGCATAGCGTACAAATGCACTGGAAAGAGAGAAGGGGAGATAGAGAAAAGAGAGAAAGATGTGAAAAGAGTAAATATATAAACATTCCAATATTTGTAGTCCCTGCACGATATCTTTTCTCTCATTTTTCCGTTTTGTTAAATAGGTATATACCTGTACGTACCTATATACCCTCCTTTCTTTCTCTTTTACTGCAGTTTCTCTCATCTTTTCATTTCTGAATTATTATTTTCCTCTCTCTTGTTCCGACTGCATGATGATAATGCTTACTTTATAATCATATTTATATTTGCACTGTGTTTGTCAATGTGATATTGAGAAGCAAAGAACAAAAATGATTGAACAAAAAATAAGAAAAAAATAAAAAAATTTGTTCCACGCAATTATTGCGCAGACACAATAAGTAATGTCGGGTGAATCAGAATGTATTTGTTCGATATTATTCATTTGTTATCGTCAGTTGAATACAAAAGTGGGGCGGGGTGGGGAAGGGGGGATCGAAAAAGCTCCTCGAATTATGTCTATATGTATATGAAATTTATGATCGAGATCGAATCATCACGCGACACGTCTTTCAGCTTATCCCGATTTACCTTGGATTATTGTCACATCTCCCGTGCTTTAATATCGGGCAGGCAATTACCCTAACGAACTAATTAGTCAAATTATTCAAGCGTATCATCCTTACGCTGCAAATTCACATCCATTTACATCTATGAACGTATATCAGAGCGTACAGACGAACATCTATAATATATGATAGGTATATGCGTAAACCCTAGAGCAATAAAAGAAAAGGTACCTATACGGAATACTTAACATTTTTGATATTGAATTTTTTTATCAAAAAATGTTGATCGGTGTCTTTCTCCCTTTATTTCTCTATAATTTGTATATATAAATCTTTTCACATTCCTCTCGATTATCTCCCCGTACGGCCCGTACGTTTGCTCTCTTTTTCTTCTTCGCTATTTACTATTTTTTAATTTTTTTCTTTTTTATTTTTAACCGGCGTGGCGTGGCGTGGCGTGGCGATGGAGGCGCGTTGCGATGAATGGTATAATCAGCGGTCGCGTGTCTCTCACCCTGTTTCGTACTCATCTCGCAACACCCAAGCATCATCATCTACTCCCGTTCGTTCGTATTATACAGCTGGACCCTAAACGCCCCTCAATTCTCATCTTTCACACACATGTATTTATATATATACCCTCTACATATTTTACGTATATCACACATATATACCTACACTAGTTTATTTTTTCTTCTTTTTTTTCTCTTCTTTATATACAGATTTCTATACCTCAACGTCGAGACGAAAAGTCACTTACTCCGTGAATTATCTATACACACATATTTTATGTACGCGTGCATATCTCGTATACATATATACAACACCATTATGTATTGTGCTTTAGATTTCGTGCAGTGATCACATATTTTTTACACCATTTTTATGTATAAACTGTTTTTTTTTTTTTTTTTTATATTTTCAAATAGCCCAGATTTCCAGGAGATTTCTTAATGGATTATTTCTGCGTATGTGCAGCATGTAAAATGGTCGTTAAAATGACATGTGCATTACAGTCACATATGTACGTATAATTCTATAGCACGTAACAATAGGTTAAACAATGGAATCTATTGTGGGGAAACACCGAGGAGTGATAGTAAGAGTAGTTGTATACCTGTACCAAATGTGGATGAGGAAAGCTCGCTGATTACAGCATTGTCAGAACCTGATGTTCATCAGTTAATTGTTTTAGTTAATCACATGACGCCTTCACTTGTTATTATACGATACACATGTAGAACGGCACAGATCTGTAGGACTTTTCGTTTGTTGCGAGGCTTATTGGAACGTCATAAATCGGAGTGATCTAAATGTAAAAAAAAAGACGAGCGTCTCTATTATTAAAAAAAAACACCTTCACAATTAATGCAAAATTCAATTTACATATAGATAACAAGTGAAAGTTATCGGTTGAACGAAACGATAAAAGGAATTTAAAAAATTGATAGAGTAAAAGAAAAAAATCGAAGGTAGGTATATAGGTGATGCAGGTACAATGTAAAATATATTTATATCATATATTTTTTTTTTCCATAGCTTTGCATCGGCAACTCCGCACATCAGCTTCCTCCTGCACTGTTGGGTTACACATAGTGAATACATCAATAGTTGCGAACGCGTGTGACTGGAATATTTCTATTTCAAATTACCCGCTCGATTCTGTGACGAGGGAATGTCCCCTGCAGCTTGCTCCCTATACATCAACAATTTTTTTTTTTCACTCACATTCCTATTTCTCTCCATTTTTGATTCTTCATTTTTTCTTTTTCTCTCCCTCTCTCTCTCTTTGGAAAAAACTTTCATAAGCTCTCGAACGCTTCTTTTCGTCGCTCTTTGTGAAGATGAAAAGTATAGGTATATATAGATAATCTTGATCGGTAAAAAAAATTTCATCTCAATTCAAGATTTATACAACTTTTTTCTCTACGTTGTATATACATATATATTTTTTTTTGTTCCATCTATTTTATTTATCATAAATTTTTTAACAATAATAATTATTCATCGCGATCGCACTATAGTGCAGGGCTGATTAGGTGGTTCTATAACTCCTAATAACCGCGGCGTGGGTGCAGATGTAAAAGCAATCCACGAATTGTTCGACGTTACTACGTATCATATCTATATAAATTGTACCTACTTTCTATATTCTCCAGATACGTCGAAGTTTATGTGTGTACCTACGTTTTGTATGTACGTGCATCGTATGTGGGAATGTGTATAAATTGTGCCTAAAGGCCTTGCTTTATAGCATATGGAGATATTTGACGGGGTGTTGGTGCGCCGGTGAATGAACGAATGAATCAGGATCTAATTGCAAGAAATCGTTGGCGGGGGCGATATATGGTTGCACACATTGGTACGTATATAACATGCTTCGGTAAAAGGGTGATGATGTTTTCTATTCGATAATAATCGAACGCCGATCATTTATATTATATATATCCGCGCATCGCGGCTTCAGAAGTATAATATACATAGGTGTACCTTATTCCTAATTGATTTTGCCGCAGATGCATGCGATGCGATCGTGCGACGTCATCGTGTTATAATAATCACTATCCTTTTTTTCCATCTATAATTATATTTTTACACGGTGATTTCATTTTATCACTTCCTTTTTTTGGTCTGCACCTCTTTCTTCCTCTTCTATAAGTATACTTTACATTCGAAATTCTTTTGCCTTTTTTCCGGAAATGGATCGTATAGTATAAATGAAAACCATCCTCGTTGCCTCCTTTCCCTTCTCCCCTTGTCACCGAGGTGGACCGATTTCTTTAGCGATTTTGCACTAGCAGCGGTAGCAAATGCTGGAACGAATCGGCTTGTGATTCTGGGTAACATTGCACAAAAGCGAACTGTCACTATTATTGAAGGTATTGTCAGTGTTCAATATGAGTCGCGTATATAGCCGGAGGTATACAAGTCGCAATATCGGGAATCGCGTATCTTCGGACCTCCCCGACCATGTATATATATATATTTATTCGTTGGCTTTTTCTGGGATGGTGGAAAGAGAATTCTGGTCTCTCAATGGACGTTTGTCCATGCCCATATCCAACGGACGATTGTTTTTATAGCAAACAAAAACCGGGCCACCAGTCTCCTAAATAAAGTAACGAAACCAGCCTGACTTTATTTAGAAATTGCGAAGGTTCTGGTTCATCTTGCGTCTAATAAACTTTCACACCATCTATACAGATGGTAACTATCCTCATATTGTAGACAAAAACTAATGAAATCCATAGATATCAAATTACATTTATTGTTCCTATCAATCGATCAATATTGACTGTAAATATGCAGTTCTATATCGCACACGTCGTCGTGGTAGAGACAATCAACACTGCATTTATCTTCTTTCTTTTTTTTGGTGTTTCTTCTTTTCCATATAAAAGACGTTAAATCGCAAAAACAAATCGAAAAAATTATTCAGAAAATGTTTTATTATTTGCACAACTGTTTTAAAATCATAAGAATCTTTGAACATATTTTTTTCATTTCATTTATAGATTAAATTTTATTTCATCAATTTGATTCATTTGATACAAACGAATTTATAGACTTTGAATCGTGCAGGGGTCTTTTGCTTTGACCAATTTGTGTTTAATAATTATTAATTTTTTTTCGTTTACCAAGAAAGCTGGTTTGAAGCGTTAGTTAGATAAAGTTAAATTTTGTTGATTGGGAACTGGATTTCAATTGAACGAATCATCGATACGATCGAACGTTGTGCATAGAGAATTTTTTTCGACGACTAATCGTCGGTAATTCGATCGCGAGTATTATAATGTATACGTATATTTAATGGTGTTCTGAGAGATTTGATTTGAAAAAAAAAGTCAATAAATAAATAAAACTTCTTTCCGAACGTCGAACTTGAAAGATGCCGACAAAAATTATGTGCACACGTAACTGAAACACCGTAACCGATTTATACATATATATTATAATCCATGTATCGGTAATTGATTATATTGATTCGTCGCAATCGATCGCAATTATACATATGGGGTATTCCACGCGAAACCGCCAAGCCCATGATCTTTGAGCTCTACGATTTGACTCATTATTTTTTCCTACGTAATATGACCAAAAAAAACTTACACGTATCTCGTACTCTTTCGATTCTACTCTTGGTTTCAAGAATACAGAATTTTGAAATTTTCACTTTTTCTTTTTCAGCAATATTTCACCAACCGTTAGCTCGAAAATGGTCGGTCCTATCGTCAGAAAATATGGAACAAACTGTATTGATAATTAAATGGCCTTTTTGAGGGTTATTTTTTCAACATTTTTCAGTCATCCCGAACCCGTTTTTTATGCAAATAAACATCAAAAATCCGTTTTTCCACAAAAAGGCCGCTCTCGATTAATTTGAAAGAAATCACAAGAGTACCTTGAGAACAAACAAAGATTTTGAGACCGAAACCGCCGAGAAGTTAAGTTTTTTACTTTACTAAAGCAAAGCATTTTTTCACTTTCGTCACTAGTGTGGAAAGTGAAAAAACGCACTTTTCCACTTTCGTCACTAGCGTGGAAAGTAAAGTTTTACTTTCGTCACTAGTGTGGAAAGTGAAAAAATGCACTTTTCCACTTTCGTCACTAGTGTGGAAAGTAAAGTTTTACTTTCGTCACTAGTGTGGAAAGTAAAGTTTTACTTTCGTCACTAGTGTGGAAAGTGAAAAAATGCTTTACTTTACTTTCGTCACTAGTGTGGAAAAGTATCTTCCCTCAGTAGTGCGGAAAGGGATTTTCCCTTCCTAGGGAGGTAATATCCTTTTCCAGGTGAAATCTTTTTCCGCACTTCATTACCAAAAAGATAGATAGGGAAGAAAGAAAAATCCATTTTTGCCCTAGGGAGGTAATGAAGTCCACGCGAGAAATGAGCAATTTCCTATCCGTTTAACATGCGAGAAAAAGGGCCGATTTCATGCACGTGTTGAGAAAAATATCTCACCGTCTTTCCAAATGAATTAGCCGGTATTCATATATGATATTTATTCTTCGCGTCGAAATGTGAAAAAAAATTCAAAGTTTTTAAAACATGGTAATTGTTTTTCCATTACCCTTTCCCTTGTTTACTCGACATTTCTTTCAGCTAAGTTTCGGCGGATCCTGATCTTCAAATGACTGTAACTTCTGAACTAATCGTCAAACCATCGTCGTTTTGGTCTCAAAATTTTTGTCTGTTCTCAAGGTACTTTTGTGATTTTTTTCAAATTAATCGAGAGCGGCCTTTTTGTGGAAAAACGGAGTCTTGATGTTTATTCGCATAACAAACGGGTTCGGGATGACTGCAAATTTTTGAAAAGATAACCCTTAAAAAGGCCATTCAATTATCAATAAATTTTGTTCTATACTTTCTGACGAGAGGACCGATAATTTTTGAGCGAACGGTTGGTGAAATATTGCTGCAAACAAAAAAGTGAAAATTTCAAAATTCTGTATTCTCAAAATCAAGAGTAGAATCGGGAAAGTACGAGATACGTGTAAGTTTTTTTTGGTCGTATTACGTAGGAAAAAATGATGGGTCAAATCGAAGAGGTCAAAGTTCACGGGCCTGTCGGTTTCGCGTAGAATACCCCATGTGTAGGTCATTTGAGATTATTTTTTCGTCTTCTCAATTTCTAATTACGAAAATCGAGCGATCGATATAGATGTAGAAATCAATAATCAATTGTGGTTGCGTTGCTCCGATTATTTCTTTTCTCTTTCATAATTTATTTTTCTTTGAGGAAAAGTGTGATAATAGGCAGAGTGTTTTTTTTCTCTCTCGAGTTTTTCGTTATATTCATCCTCCGCTTTATTCTCACCCATTCTTTTCTTAAATCTCTCCGCTCGCAGTTTGGCGAAATGTCTTTTATGAAGGCCGGTGCTATAAGAACGTCTCAAACTCTCAGCTCAACTATATTATACCTTATCCCTACCCACCTACCCCCCTCGTTCATTTTTCTTTTCAAACATTTATCCTAGATTGTTGGAAAATGATTTTATCTCAACTTAATTTTTTTTTTTTAGTGGATAGGTAGGTAATATATATACGCATAGTATATTAATTAAATTGTCGGAAAATGTTGACTATATATAGATGAGCTTTTATTGTCCCAAGAAAACTGGAAAAAGCTTATACAGACTTTTAATTTCGCGTCTCCCGAAATCCATCAGTTTCTTATTTTACGAAATTCTGTGACCATGCAGGGCTAAACTTAAAAATTTGATTTCGACGAAGTTTAGGCAAAAAAAAATAAAGAAATACATTGTAGGAGGCCTGACCTCGATACCTTTGAAGTTTCCACAAACAGGATTTTTTAAGATTTCCAATTTTTTTCTAGACATTTTTTCATCTCTTATAAAATTTTTGCAATTTCGTAGAAACACCTAACAATTCACGTTCGAGAGCGACCGCCAGACGTCTTGCTCTTTGATTGGGCGGGAAAGACAAAGGATAATCGTGCGATCGTCATGTTTCATCGCTGCGTTTATTTCAAGTTTTATTGTTGAAATATTCTGTGACAGACATTGAAACTATTCAGTACCTATACTAATTGACGATCTACAGCTGTGATTATCGAACTGTAACAAGTGTGGATCGGCTAACAATCTTTGAGTACGTAGAAATTTGAAATTTATAATTTTCTATATCTAGCGCTGGTCGGTCGCCATTTTGGACCCCGAGACGGTTGAGTAAGAAAATGCGCGTCACAAATATAAATCTCGTGTAGCAGATTTGGGTCTGGATTTCGGTTTTTAGGTGGGCTCATAGTGTTTTTTCCCCGTTTATAAGTTATATGTGTGCATTTGGGTAATAATTGTCGTGCGTAGAAATATGAAGTTCGTCATTTCGTAGTTGTTGATCGGTTGCTAGGTCGGTTACTAGGCTGGGGACCGGGGACCGGGGAATGGAGAAACCACCGGTAACTCGGTCTCAGATTCGAGTCACAGAAAAATTTGGTACAAGAGATCGGGGCTTCATGTAAAAAATATGGTTGACATAGTTCTCTGTGATCGCCCATTGCGTATTTGTATTGGGCTTATTGTTAGTGATTATCGCCTGTTAATGAAATGAAAAAATGTAGACTGCAGATTGCGAGATGGCGTCACGTGGCAAGGAAGGCTAGCGAAACAAAACGCAGCTCGTGTAAGTTCGAACTTGCATTCGGTAGCGTTTGAATGAGCGTCTTCGTCTTGTATCAATTATTTGTTTTTACAATCAAGTCGATTGCACCAATGAGTAGCTATCATTTGTCTACAATTGAAAAGTATTGAAACTTAATCAATCTTGGTTGAAAATTTGTAGAAAATGTGCAGTGCGGTACAATATGCAAAGATTTGAGAATTACCAGGATTCATCGACAAGGCAGATATACCTTGATGTACCAGATATAGATGGATATAGGTAGGAATGGGTAGGCCGGGTGCTGTATGTGGGTCGAGTTTTGCGTGTGCTATTATTTATAGAAACTCTGAATTGAGCCTGGCTTGGGAACACCAGGCTCGATTCTGTGGTTCGATCAGATCGTCCGTTGGGTTGGGGGCGCATAAAAATGAGGGTAGGAAGGAGTCGCGAACGGATCGGCAGGTAGTCTTAAGTCGGTAGATATGTTCATTCGTTCCACAGCGTCCAACAATCGCAGATATTTGGCATAAATTGCGCTCCTTATGTGTCACTTGTTTCCAACATGAAATTTCTATTTCCAATTTAGAAATCCTGGAAATTCTACAATTATCTATTTAACAAATTCGGATTTTCAATCATAAAATTCGAGTTCTATTTTTGATCAACTTCTTTTCCCTAAACAGAGAATAAAGGCAAGCGATTGTTCGACTGGACAACACGCTCCCCCTTGTCTCTGCGCTAACGTGGAGCACGGAGTCGAGGAGGGATGGTGCGCCCGAAGCCGCCGACTTGAAGAGGATCGCCAATCGCCATGCTACCAATTCTCTCTGCTTTTCTCTTCCTCTTCCTGTTCTTTTCATCTGTCTTGCATGCTTCTTTCTGGTTGCAATTAGAGCTCGGACTCGAAACTTTGTACTATTTGCGAACACGTACTCATATCACATTGATCAATGTTTCGAGTCTTCGAGTGGGAGGATTTAGCCTACCAGAGATCTCCAATTAGAAAATATTTGAATTCATGAATACTTCAAACTAATCTGATCTGCTGAATGTTTCAGGTTTTCCAGTGAGCGGGGTCTTTGTCGGTGCAGTCCTCGGAGAAGACAATTTTTTTTACTTTATATTATATTCACACTAATCTAATGTGCTGCGAGTTCCAGGTCACCGCAGTTATTAGCGAGGTGTTTTCTTGAGAAAAACTCGATCTAGTTTACAACCTCAGGAATCTGAATTCCGCGTTCAAATTAGATCATATTCTGGGTTGAGAAATTTATTCCCTGACGATTAGATTTCGGTCTAGGAATTGTTTTAGAAAATTGGAATTTGATGCATTCGATTTCTTGTTATAGACTCTCGGTGGTGCAATTTCAAATCTACCGAATACTAGAATATACCGGAACCAATCAGTAGAAAAGACTATTGGCCACGTTCTCCTTATACCCATTCTACCATATAATAGTTTAGCACGTCTTCTGCCGTAATCCGAAGTTACGGTTATAACCTTTGCCGGGATTTAATAACAGAATCGCTCGCCCTTTATAATAACCTCGCCGTTTTCGTTACATTTTACCCTCACCCTTAATAGTCTTGAGAAAAAAAATGTAAAAAAAAAAATTCATTATCAAAATTTCCGCGTGCTATATAATGAATTATACTTCGATCGCAGAAAATTCCTGGGTCAGTTTTGTCCCCGTTTCTCGTTTCGACCCTGATTCTCTGACTTTATTTCAAAAATAATTTCGTTGACCAATTCATGTTCATAGCCATGTATGTTTTTGTTTAACGCGATATATGAAAACTAACGTGATGGATATTAGTCAAATCCCATTTCAAGCCACTCATGAAAACCAACTTTCTCTATCCCGGTTTACTATGTACGTTTACACGAATATACAAGCGAATTGCGACGTTAGAAAAGGATCTCCCCTTTGTATCCCTGCAGCAGCTAATGCGATCCAATTCAGATTCAGTACTCTCTGCTGGACAGCCGGCTCATCGCATTGCATTGGGATATCTGTATAGAAAAATCCTTAAGCTCTCCCCCTTCCCCTTTACATTGTCCGGTATTCTTTTCATCCCTTAACATAAATTCGATCTGGTCAAAAGTTCCCTACATCCAAACAACCGTCTTTACCAACCCCTCGAGGTTATTCACCCAAGATAAAAATACTCTCTGCACTGCAGTAGAAACCCACCCTATCGTCGGCTGACATTTTTTCAACAAGTATTGTTTTTTTTTTTCTTGTAATTTTTCTCCTGGCATTTACTCCGAAATTATTCAACCCTTAAGTTTCGATAAATTTTTTTTTTGATTTAGAAAACTTAGGGGGTTCTGATTCGAGTTTTGAATTTGTTTTATCATTCCCATTTTGTGTCATCGATGGTCGCACCCCAGGGATGGATGATACCGGCGATTATCACCAAGTTATAAACCTAAAATTTTTTAATACAGATGTCGTGGTCGTAGAAAACCCTTTTAAGCCTTTCGGTGCCGCGGTCTGGCGGTGGGCTGCTCAAATCGTTTGATTTTTACCGCTTCCCATGATCGATGAGAATTTTAACTTTGATCAGTGAGTTGACAGTGTTTCGCGGTTTTATGTTTCGTTGTATTCTTCATCATTCTTTTACATCATTCGACACGCTTTAATGTCTATGTGGAACTTAAATTATACCGATACACGTCGCATTGTGTAGGTATGTGTAGATTATTGTTAGGGTATAATTGGTTCGTTATAATAATTGAATTTCATTGTTAACTGGGAAACAATCAAGGTTAATTAAACGAATAATGATGAAAATATCCCGTTTGTATGGGGGTATATATAACGTCCTTTGTCGGCAAAAATATTGTGCGTACACCGCAATAATTTCTGTACATAAAGATGAATGTTGGGTTTGTCGTTTATATACATATAATGTAAATATATACATAATGTATTATAAAACATCGAAATATTATTTCTACCGGACGTGTTGAAAATGAATTTTTATATCGCGTTGCGTAGAAACCAAAAAATTTCTTCCGATTTCTGGAAGACTGCAGCATAAAATTTCGGTTCGACGCGTAAAATATAACAAAATAGGTGACTGCACGGGTGTCCTTTTGCAAAGGAAAAAGGACATCTGGAGGGATTGATTTATGCCCTTTATATATTATGTATACCAGCAGCAGCCAACAACAAAACTATTCTATATATTATACTGTTCAAAAGTTATCATTGTCCATTGAACAAATTGACCGCTCTTCGTATACGCGCCTTTTGTCCAGACATTGTGCAATCGTTTGGCAAATATATATATATATATATACTACATTCACGCATAAGTGTTGTCTACGGTGCGATTCAACTATTCTTGTATAGATCCATCAATATTAGGTCGCTTTTGCCAGAATTATATTTTTCTCCTCGCATCATAAATTTATGCTTTCTCTTATTTCGAATCGCGATATTCGTTTGCGCCGTTTACATCTGCCTTAAATTTACGTTACTTATAGATATACACATCATTATTGCATGAAATAAAATTCATGCCCGTACGAATCAATGTCCCCATATAACTGCAATTAGAAATTAAAATTTTTGCTATACGATTCAAACGAATTTGAGACAACTTCGAGGTAAATGACCGTTATAAATATACGTGTACGGTGGTTACGTGCTTTTTGTTACGTCATGGTTATTTATTAAACTTATTACAAATGTGCTTGACCTTTATACGAGTAATTATGTTACTCGCAAAGGTTCTGTAATTCGTTGTTTGCACGGTTGAGTAAAAAATATACCAACTGCGAGTATATAATGTGAGGTGTTACAGAAAAATGTTTCGGTTTTCTTCTTGTATATACCTATTTGGTACACCATGTACACTTCGTTGTATTCCTTGCGTCTTATATATATATTCTTTTAATTCTCTCGCGTGCAGCCCGAATGCAACGAGTGGGAAATAAGGTAGTA
Organism: Athalia cordata; assembly: GCA_963932425.1. NCBI lineage: Eukaryota > Metazoa > Arthropoda > Insecta > Hymenoptera > Athaliidae > Athalia > Athalia cordata. The sequence continues at coordinate 25,784,093 of OZ010626.1, read as the reverse complement.
GTTTCTTTGAGAGATCCGATTGGCTCGCTCTCGCAGCTTTATGTAAGAAAAAGGAAGAAAAAAAGAATATACGAAAAGAGAAAGGAAAATGAGAGAAGGAAGTTGAAATAAAATAAGAATAAAAATTAAGACCGCCCAACGCGTCCCTATACCGGTCAACCTGCACCAGGGCCAAGACTATGGTATTCTTGGTTTGATGATGTGACTTCAAATATCATCGAATCGAAAAGACATAATTTAGAAGCTGGGAACGATGAATAAGATAATTTTTTTTTCTTTCTATTTTTTCAATTTTTTGTCATATCTGTCATCATATAAAGAAGAAAATTGAAATGTGATTGTTTAAAGATCGTAAAAAATGTATATATTTATGCAAAGGGTTTTAATACATATAATGAAATTGTGAGGTAGCGCTCAACTTAGCGTTGGTACATCTTCTTCGGGTCTTTAGTCGCTGTCTGTTCTCTTCTTTTACTCCGACGTCGCGACCTCCGAGACGACGGTCGTGGAGAAAAAGAGAGGGCCGAAGAAAAGTGAGAAAGAGAAAAGAGAAGAAGACGAAGAAGACGACGAAGAAGAAGAAAAAGTAGGAGGAGGAAACGGAGTGGAGCACCACTCCTTGCCCCCATCTTTTTTATTCTTGGGCTGGTGCTTTATAAGACCCACAAAAGAACATCGCGGTGAAGTCAAGATGGCGGATAGCTGCACAAGCAAGCCCAGCGCACACGGTAGAGTTCTATAAAGACTTGGAAGAAGAAGAAGAAGAAGACGCGCGTGGACCGATTCTCTGACTGGTGGTATTCATTGTTATCATAGCCGGAGAGACAAAATGAACCTGATTGTTAGTCCGACGAGGCACTATAATGAACGTTTCATTCAACTACAGACACCAAATGAGGAGAGACAGAAAAAAAGGGAGTCTTATTCCTCGTATTATAAAAACCTTACGCCTATAATACCCATGCACCATCTCCTGCAACTTTTTTCCCTTGCCTATTTTATTATTTTCTTTTTTTATCACAAACGATGTACTCTTATTTCGCGCGCTGTGACAATTAGTCCCGTACTGCAATCTGCAGTAATGAAATCAGTTGTCTAATTTTGCGAAAATATATATCTTTTCTTTTGATTTCGGGTTGCGGGTGTAGACGACTTTAGCCTTTCGTCATCGAGGGGGTGTGGATATACGCGATGCTCACTTAATTTATTTAGCTGCATTTATTCCGTGCACATCGGGTGATACAAAATGTGGTTGTATTATAATAATTCCAATGTGTATATTATAGTGTTGTAGAGTACATAGAATGCATATCGAGAAGCTTCTTTTGTCCTCTATGCATCAGCTCTTGCAGCCAACGGCTGAACAAACAATGATATTATATACATAATATAAAGTCACTCGCGCTTAAAACGCCATTGCTATAATACCTATATACATAGGTAATATATATATACTTGTATACATAGCTTCGTATTTGATGATGAAAATATTCATCTATACGATATCTATATTATATTCGTCGAAATGTGAAAGGGTTCAACTTTATATATTACGTTTCATTATACTTACAGAGAATAATCTGGTGCATGAAGTGATGAAAATATGAGCGTAATGATATTGTGTCGTAAAAATGCTCCTGAAGCAGACGCGTTTTCGAATCAAGTGTATAATATTATTGTCTAATGCTGAATATATTTTTTTAATCATTTTCTTCATTTTTTCATTTATAAACTTGCCAAAAGTGTCGGTAGTTATAGGTACATGAACTTTTCGATAAACCATTTTTCATATCTGTAAAAGCGCTGCGAGTATTTTTCATATATTATATTCTTTGCCGATGGGATTCTTTTTGGTTTTTTTTTTCATTATTCTATGGGGTGCAGTCGACGATTTGGCGGGTATTGTCTGATGCGGCCGTAAAGGTCTGCAGATCGATTTATTAAAAATGTTGGGGAGAACTTCAATTTGCTCGGTATAGATGAACATAAGCTGTGCACGTTGCGGTGTATTAGCTCCTGTACATATATACGTTTCGGTGTATATATATGTATAAACCATCATTTTGATGTATCCGATGCGACGCGACGGTTGACTGGCTGCGATTGGGTCGCGCTCATATATGAGAGCGCGCAGGTAAACCGAGATTTTTATGTACCCGCGCGCGCGCGTCTGATCTGCAGGTAAAGTTTTGATCTTCAGCTTCTGATTTTTCCTCTGTTGTTATTATTATTATTATCATTGTTATCACTATCATTATTTTTATTTTTATACAGCCCCTATACGTGAAACGTATCGATCATTTTCGGTTCTCGATTTCATCGATTTTTATACCTATACGATGTATAGGTAGATACGTTGCGATTGATGATGTGCGCTTGAATCGTTCTACGTATATAATTGCACTTGTACAGTATTTGTATGTGCTGTACATGAAGATGTTGAAAAAAAAAATTTTGGATTTTCGGCCCAAAAATTGCAAAAATCCAAAGGGGTTAAACTTAGATTTTTTTCGATTCTGGGGTAAAAAATCAACATTTTTTTTTCGGAAATATTTTGATGAATTTATATGTATTTTGAGCCCAGGAATCAGAATTCGCTAATTAAATTAATCCATGTATCAAAATGATCGAGTTATGGTCAATTTTTCGCTCTTCAAAAAAAGAAAAAAAATGTAGATACCTCGATTGGTTTTAGTCATAGCCCAATTTAGGCGACGGATTCCCCAACTTCTTTCATTTTTTTTTCATCACTGGTATTTTGGTTTGGGATTTTTTTGGCACGGAAACTTTGGAAAGATGACTTTCGATTTCATGCAGGCGGGGTGCAAAGTTCGAGAATTTCGTCTGCGTTTGAATGTACTAACTAAGTGAAATTTAGGAAGGGCGCGTGAATATAAGTCCATGCTTGTGCTGCAGTAATACGGCAGTAGCTGTAGCTACCGGGTAATGCAGCCATTTTTATATTTATAGTAAACAAGAAAACAGCTGCCAGCTTAATGGGTGGAAACAGCAACGTACAATAGGTACAAACATTAACCCCCACCCTTTAGGGAAAAATGAAGGAAAAAAATTTCCGTCTTCATGGTATATCGATGGGTGATGGTGTCAAAAGTTGTAACACGTCACGCTGTTAGGAAAGTACCCTTAAATGCATATAGTGTGTCACCCATGCTAACCGATACTCTGTGTACATAAATACCTTCTTTCTTCCATTAAAATACCTCCGCAATGCGCCTATACTTTTAAAAATTGGAAAACGCACTCGACTTTAGTTCTGAACTTCCATTAAAATCTTAGCCATAGTTTTCCCGTGAAAAATTCAAGAGAAACCAAAAAAAAAAAACAAGAGGACACTATTTGTGCAGTTGTGAACGAACATACCGTGCGAATAGTAAACGATTTGTTCTATGAAGTTAATCAATACATTATATACCTCGCGATTCGGATATTATACCGAGTTTGTATACAACAATTCATGGGAAGATCCGAGGGTAAAAGCAGATGATATTATTGGGGTTCTCAAGTTCTAATATTTACCACCCCTTGTCTCTGCTCGTATCATTAGCCAGGTACATTGTGTTCGGTTGCTTATACCTTGCGCAGAAGCTATAATACACAGCATTGAAGGCATCGATATTATACAAATCGATGGATCGATCGATCGATTGATCGATCCTTCGCGCAATTAGGGGATATATTCACCTCACATCTGGAGGGTCTCGCCTCTAACCCTAAGCTTCAGAATTCTCGACTCAGGTCATTCGGTTATGGATATAAATTTTTTTTTTTTTTATCCTATCCTTTTTGCAGGTCGGGGTGTCTTTTCCTCGCGTATACCCATGTCTCGTCCCAACTCAGGTATTTTTTTTCGTTTTGTTCGAGTTGCAGTCGCGTTATCTCGTCGGATGTTTTTTCGTGATGTATAAATTCCTGTATTCTTTTCTCATCGTCCGGAAGTAGCTGATATACAAATTATACATATATAATTCTTCTATAAATCGGCATCCGGTGTGACTAAAAGCTTATATATAATATGGTATTCCTCCTACTTTTTACATTTCCTTCTCTCTCTTCATTTTACCCCTCATTTACTATATAGGTTGCTGGCTTTCCGTTCACCCTAATAAAATTTTGCCACACTCGCGTTCGTCTCCAGCTCTTTTATAAACGTCCTTGTTACACATCTAGGTTCCTCCCACTCTTCGGCTTGATCCTCGTAACATGCTTATTATATATTATGATGTTAACAAATAAGTGGTTCCCCGTGTATAATAATAAAGGTTTGGCTAATGTATGCGCGATGTCTTGAACAATATTCCGGGCTTGCCCCCTCAGTGACATAATGGCGTCGAATAAATAACGTCTGCCTTCAGCTACTATGTATTTTCATCTCTCTTCTTCTCTTTATCTTTTTCTCCTTCTTACTCTGTTTATCATCCAACTCTCTTTACCGCAACCCGCGCCCGTTATAATACAGAATCTTCCCCCCTCCCCTCCCTCCTGCCAATTCAAAAAAAGAAAGAGACAAACATGCGCAGAGATAGCTGCTGTTATGAGGGGTTGAAATATATGCAGAAACTTACCGCGCACTGATACTTGTTATAAGTGGTGATAAATTATAACTCTCACATACTGATCTATTACTTCTAACAAACTTATACGATAACAGAGATAGAAATAATATTTTACATATTGTATGTCATAAAAATTTTTCATCGAGTATTGAAAATGTAATAAAAATTTTGTCTAGACTTTTCCTTATGAATGAATCATACGGCGCAATCTGTTTACTCTGCCTTTCATTCCTTTGTAATCGGTATATACGTGAACACACACATTTTATAGAAGAGGAATTTTTTGTTTTTCAATGGCCTTATACAGTTGCCAACAAAACAACTAAATAAAAAAATTAAAATGAAACTGTAGTCTTGGAGATATACCCTATGTAAGATTAAAAATTACGGGGGATGATAAATCCTACGTTTCAACTCCCAAGTCAAGAGGGAGGACGTGAAAAGATATTATAAAAAATAGTTTTATGCATATAAAAATATCGATAAAACTTTTGAAAACTTTCCTTAAATTTATTAACTGCGTATATATATGTATAGGATTCGAACTATGTGTAGAGGCACGTGTAATTTGGTAATGAAACAGTACCGTTCTTTTACTCTTTTTTTCTTTCAACGACTAGAAGTGCGAGTCCTAACCCCGTCACTTTCCTTTTTTTTTTTTTTTATTCTCTGAGTTCTCCTTTTTCTTCATTCATTGTCAGTACCATACTGCATGGGCAGTTTTAATTTTGTTTCGCGCGCGGATCAGAGCTGTCAAAAATTTGATACGGTCGGTTTTCATCTTCTACTTCCTTTTCCCTTTCACCCTTCGTCCCGTCGTGGTCCCCGTACGATCTTCTTCATCTTTTTTTTTCCCTCACTGGGATTTTTCTGATGCATAAGGATTTTCTCTACTGCGGGATAATTCGATGGGGCGGGTTTTTCTATAAACCAGAGCACCACCACTGGCGGACTATAACGTCTGCAGGACGACGACGATCATTCCTCAACAATGAGCGCCCAGGGGATGACACTTTAAATTTAATTTAAATGCGGCATTGTCGGCTACCCACCCCTTAAAAGCCCCCTAACCTGCACCCTACGTCTATTCCTCTCTCTTTCTCTCTCTTATTTATTCTCTCTTTTTACCCCCATCCTGCACAGTACCCTCTGTTCTCTTCTCTTTTCTCAAATCCTCCGAGGAGACCAGCGCGCTTCCTGATGCAAAGCTGACTTTCGTAGTCGTTCTTTTATTAATATTTTCATAATACGCGTGTGTTCTTTTTTTTCTTTTGCATGGAATCGTTCTCTTCTATTTCATTTTTTAATTCCTCCTTTCTCTCTTCTTTTAGTCCTTTTTGTATCTCACGCCTCACATTTTTCTGCCTGCATACTTTTCCTTGACGTATAAAAAATAGTTTTTTTTTTATCAATCATATAAAGGTTCTCAAAACGCGTAGGTTTTCGAGTATTTGTTTTTTGCATTTTTCTTTTCTATTCAAATCACCCCCTTTTACAGTTAGAGTTGTTTCTCAATTCAAAATTGTGCCAATCTCATAAACAATAACATAAAAACGCGCATTTTTCGGTACATAATATAGAGCGAGTACGGTGCTGCTGTCGATGATGATGAATCGAAAGAATTGTGTTTTGAATGTTTTATAACGACATTTTAATATTTATTGCAAATATTCTTTTCGAGTCCATCCTTTACCTTCGGCGTGTTCCTGAGGGAAGAATTAGGCCCGTATAATTCCCGCCTTGGGATACACAACATTCCGATTCTTATACACGTATACATAGAATGCTACTTGTGCAACGGGCGATAAAGATCTCATCTTTAAAAACGTTGGCGTATGTATAGGGTGGCGCACAAACGGAAGCAACTTTTTTCGGTAGGCATCAGGCCCTTCTGCACCGCTATAAATCTCCTCTCACAATGGTATGTAGATCATTTCTTGAGCGGCAAGGTATCGCTACTTACATGCGGAGAGTTTTAAGGCTCGAGTTATAAGTTATAAGGTTAAAGAAACTGCAGCGACTATATTTCCGTGTATATATAGGCATATACCTACATACCCTAAGGGCGTCAAAATCTAAGGCGTAAACGTTGAGCTCTTGAAAGAAACTTAAGAACTATACGGATGACATTTTCGGGCCCATTTTCACCCCGTTTAGTACAAGACTACGGACATCTTTATGGCCTAAATTTATCGACGATATTGGTACCTACTTGATTTTTATTTTATATCTATTTAGATCGAGGGGACTCGAGATGTAGGTTTATGTATGCCGATATTTATCGATCTGCAAATATATTTTGGAATCTCGAAACCATTCTTGGAGATTCGGATACATGCTCTTCATATACTGTACCTCGTCGCAACAAAACCTAACCTATACCTATACTCTCACTGGAATTTATGACATTCTCCCGATAGTCGGAGAAAAAAAAAGTTCTCCATACATTCATGAGTTTCTTATTCTATTTGTTAATTTTTTTTCTAAGATTCATTTTCAATTTCTATTCACAACTCATAAATAAATTATCATCGACTTATAGATTACTCATCCGTTTTTGGAAGAAAAAAGAAGAAAAAATTCGTAAAGTTGTCGGCTAAGCAAAAATTCGGTGCAAAAAAGAAAGACTTAAAATCGGCAGAATGAGTCAAAGAGCACTCGCTCTAATTAAGCCACCTCTATTTTTCTAACCCGCCAGAATTTTTGTAGGGATCTTTCTTCCGCGATATAAGTGAAGATCCTGTCACCTGCGCTGTCAATGCGCAGTACCTGAATTTTCTATTTTCTTATGTAAATGCTGTATGACGTTCGGATTGGTTCATTTGAATATCACTGCCAAGTTCGATGATCCTTTTCCGACCGCGACTATACACGCAACTTGCACACTTTCATTGTTAATATTCATCGTTTGCTACCGATTTTCAAATCTGCATATCCTGCTTGAATATCTGTACTATTGTATGTTATAACATTATAAATATATTCAGGGTGCACTATTATATGTATATCTACGGGAACATATCGAAGTACATTGTGCGATGACATAGGAGAAAACTTTTCGTAATATTCGTCGGTAGGTAGAGAAATCGCACGTGCATCGTAAGATCAAACTGACAATGAAATGAAGACTGGGCACACGCATGTACGCGTGCGAGGAACGCGTCTCTTCAGGTTTTACTTATACTGCACCGTACGCAGCATATTTTATTCTATCTTTATATAGTTTGCATTTATTCAACCTGAGTCGTTTTCGTCGTCACGCCAGGGTTTTGATTTTATACGACGAACCACAGATTTGAATATTTTCTGCATCCTTTCCGTAGGTACCCATGTATGGTATACCTGTACTGCATCCTCGGAATTTCTTGCCTTTGCATGAACAGCTACTGTCAAAGAGAAATGAAAGCCATCGACAGTTCAGAGCAATTCTGAAGAATTTCTGAATCGACTTTTTGAGCTTTTCCTCTTTTTTCTGCTTTTTTCTTGTGCTTTTTGATTCTACAAAATTTCATTTACACCCACAGCGCTACTGACCTCTCCTGAAAGTGTATTTTCTCAATAGCAAGGGACATTGCAAAAAAAAACTTCTAAAACATGAATGTATTAAGATATTTTTCAAATTCTTCGTTAGTTCGTTGAAGAGAATGATGTTCATCCGGCTTTTCGATTGATTTTTCTTTTATAACCTCTACAGGTGAATTGAACAGAATTTCTGTAGCTGTACTTTATATCTGTTACACGGTGTCGTTGCCCTCCCGAGAAAATGAGGTGTACAATAATTATACATACCTATATGTACTGTAACCTGCATGTAAAAAAACAAATGGGAGTCAATGGTGTTATTCGTTCTTTGCACGTATGGGAAACCTTTGTATTATATCCGCTTGCTCTCTAGAGAAGTTCAACTTTACTATACATACTTATTTGTACTTGGAAGTAAATATTTTCTACACGTAGGCAGTACATACATCTATGTGTACAATATTCAACACCTAACTGTATCTTCACCCCCCGTAATTAAGTACCAAACGAACGTCTCGCCACTTGTGTCAATCGTTGTTACATTGTCGAACAAACGTTTATTGTCATTATCATTATTCTTCATAATTGAAAATAAATACAATAAACGGTATTATACCTATTACATAGGTGTGTAGGTAACTTCGATGTGTCACGAACTATGTCGATGATGATGAAGAAGAAGAAGAAAAAAAACTTTTAATTGTTAATTATGTTCGATGTCATTTTTAGATGCTTCGTATACAACGAGTTGCAGTTATCATATGATACGTTGAAATTTTTCATCCACAATTTCGTTAAAACACGTTATTATAGTTTACCAACGTTTACAATTATAACGATACAAATGTATCTACTTTGCTCATAAACTATACTACGGGAATATTGTAATTTTTCCGTTTGCGGGCGATAGATAGATGGATAGATAGATGGGCATGTTTTTGTCCATGTAAAGGGCGTCTACTGAACACGGATGTATGTGCATATATTCATGACATATATATATGTATATATATATATATATATCTAATACCTAGGTATATATGTATATAGCTGTGAGATGCAAGCAGGCAGGCAGGCAGGCGGGCAGGTTCGTATTGTTGGTTTCTATTTGCGATCCAGGCCTGAGCAAACACTGGCCCTGCTAGATGCCACGATGTTGCTTTGCTGGTGGGTGCTGGTGCTAGTGCTGGTGGTGCTGCTGCACATCCGGTAACTCCACGCGCGCTGCTGCTGCTTCTGCTGCAAAGAGCAAACATTTATTGTATTCTCGAACCATACGCGATGATGTTCCTCAATCCTCTTTACAGTGTGTATATTCTACTCATGTTTGGGACGTGGATAGATAGGTATATATTTTCTAGTTATCCAACGACCATCGGCAACCGACATCTCGGCTTCACCCATTACACTCTGAAAATACATCCATGCAATTGCACATATACCGATACACGTGACATAAATCAAAATTTTTCGTTACTCTTCATACATACAGCCACATTAAAGAAGAGAAAGGTCGCCAGTGATACCACGACTCGGAAGAACGTGAAAAAAAACTGACATCAGAGGGCAGATTTCAACCGTTAGAAAAAAAAAATTCAGTCAAGCACCTACTCTTGGTTTAAAGGATTTTGATCGATTTATACTCGTTACTTCTATAACATTGCTCGTTAGCGTATTACGACGATGATTGCTTGTGTGAAACAATTTGCCAACATCTCAGCAGAACTGCCACGCCCCCCTATCCTTTTTCCCTTTTCTGCCCTCCGCTCGTACTTATACAAGTATAAAAGCGACGATTCACCCTACGAACGTTCTCAATTTTTTCTCTCTCTCTCGCTTTCTCTTTTTCCACCCTTTTTCCCCCATCCGCGAACGACACGGAACGTTAAACAACCGGGACTCTGACGAGTTATGCTTTTCTCTTCTTCTTTTTCTTACCCTGGAAATCTCCTATTTCCTTCTCTCTTTCTTTCGGAAACGAGCTGGCTATATTATAACGCTAGTTTAAACGTACGAAGTATGTACATATGTATTAAATCATATGTATATTATGTACACACAAATATATGTGCTGAGGTCGAAGAGAAGGAGTCAAAAGTCACTCGACAGCACGTGGCTCCATACAATATATTCGTACAGTAAGCACTTTTTAACTCCCATGCACACGATTAGAAGAGTAGGACAGTTTTACTCTCGTTTTACTTTTCTCCTTTCCTTTTTTTTTTTTTTTTTTTTTAGAATAGGTTGTATACAGAAAAACAGCAGAAAGGGTTATTACTAGAAAGGTTAAAAGAGCATGAGGGGTTAAACGGCCTCATGACGGCACTGGTTTGATTTCTCTTTTTTTTTCGATATTTAGGTTTACAAAAATCGTAAAAAAAAATATCTTCGAATATCATGAGAATATAAATGACAATCGGTGTCCGTAGCAATGAATAAACGATAGAAAGTGAAAAAATCGGCAGTGGCATATCAGGTGTGAGTTGAATTCAGCCTTGTAAACTGACATACCCGGTGCACCGACAGTGCAGGGTGCAAAAAGGTGAAAAGAGTTGAGAAATCTCCAACAGAGAGCTAACAGTTACCTACCCTGAGGCTTCTGGAATCAAACGCAAGCTCCTAGGGGAGTTTTCCGACAATCCAAGATGGCATTAGCTCGCTGAAACTCGCTACGATTCTCGTCGTCGCTTTTGCGACCTCTTTTCTTTACTTCTCTTTTTCTCTTTATACTCGTATTTCTTCCCTCCGTGCATGAGACTTCTCTTTCGATTATAACGCGGTGTAATAAGCGCCTCACTTCAAAGCAGTCATCCAACACTTCAGAGAAAAAAAATGTTCTCTTTTTTTTTTTCATCCCAGCTCCTACAGAGACATCCTATGTTACGCTGGTTCTTCTTCGGTTACACTATAAGTTTTGTAGACGTATGATGGAATTTTAAATTAACTCACACTGGATCAGACCAAATAACTGTTCTATAGATTTGATCTACGAGTCCATGCTATCGTTTATTTCATCTTTTTGAAACATAAATTCGAACAAAAAAAAAAAAAGAAATAATCTTTTGGTAAATCAGAAAAGCGCAATCACTTTTTCTTTCCTCATAAAAGTGAATAATCTATCCAGTCCAGAAATTAAGGACCTTTTGAAATATAATTTCAAAGCAGATTATTTGAGGATCAGCCTAATATTTTATTTCTGCAGCAAAATTCGAATGATACAAGTGTGTGCAGCACATCCTTCGGTGTTTATAATTCGAATCTTCGTCTTTTCACATGCTCAACTGACTTTCTGGTTGGTCGTAGTACGTGTAAGTGTAGGTGGGGGTGGGTACAAGTCTCTTTTTTTTTCTCTTCCTTTGACTTCGTCTTCGCTTTTTATTTTATTTTACAAAAAAAAAAAAAGAAAAACGAAGAGATACAAGCACAAGGTTTACATCTCTTCTGCTCCTGAACCGCATCAGGAAGAAGGATGTTTATATACCAGTTGGATGACGCGCGGGTCCGCGATACGGAATTATACGTATATATGTATATGTATACGCGGGATTTAAGGGCGTTTACTTCGTCCTTCGCTCGAGGACCGCGCGCGCACTGGTTTCTGGGGGACACGACTTCTCTCTTAATTTGTCTACCTAAAGTGCCAATTAAGCTGCCTTGTCGTGCATTATCGTTTACCTACTACATACCCCCCGTTTTCTCCACCTGAATTGCCCACTCAAACTTTAATTTGCCTCTGCAGGAAATTACACTCTGCTTAGAAATACTATCTACCCTTGGATTAAATATAATAATATCTTATAATTATTGAAAAAAATAAAAAATCATGATTTGGGAAGGGAAAAATACCGGAAAAACTTCAAAAATTCTATATTTTTTGAAAATATAGATCAGTACGATCAATTCGGTTTCTTTTTTCGGGGCGGTCGTGCATTAAGACATGAAATTCAGTAAAAGATATAAAAAAAATCACCGAACAAATAGAAGTAGAAAGTACAAAAGAGAGATAAAAGAGATAGGGTCCATATTATGTGATGACAAAATATGTCACCCTTCGCATATGTGTAATTTTGTGTCTCTCATGGTTTCTAAATAAATATATCATATAGATATTCTATGTGTTATATGGAGAGAGTGAAATAGATATGATCGGATGCAATGGGGTTATAATATCGTTCTGGAATGAATAAAGAACATATATATATTTATTGTATACAGTATAGTAAGTTCGAATCATCGGAGCGTGCTAAACGACACTAAATAGCACTAAATGGCATTAAACGGGGGAAATCTGGGGTAAAACTTTAGCTTCCGTTTTCCCATAATACATCATATTGTATAGATGTGTGTAGGAGAGCTCGCTACTGGTTTCCCAGTTTTACTCCCATTGTCAACATCATAGTTATAACGAATGGCCATTCCCCCGTTTCTCTTCTAGGCTGCTGCAGAAATTCACTCTACGATGCCGTTTCCATTATCTCTCATACCGTATAATTTACAAAAAAAAAAAAAACTAAACTCAATCATTATGGCCATACGTATAGGAACGCAACGAAAATATTTTTGCCACATACGAGGTCCGTTTGTTGTGATAACTTTTTTGTAAATCTGACTATAAAAACTTCGTCCAGAATCCAAAATAATTTAAAGCTTCCATTTAGTGATTTGTCGAACTTGGAATAAAGAGTAGAAAAAAAAATTACGTTCGGTTGATTTTACGGAAGCTTTTACACGCACAAGGTAAACTCGAGGTGAAACTAAATGTCTTCGAAATGTGTTTACCAAAATTGTCAGCCATTTTATATGAAAATAGAGTATGATAAATTGAAGGGTGATGGGGGTGGATGGATGGTTCTTGGGGTTGGGAGATGAGGAGGTGGTTCTTGTGTAAAAGGAATTGAACATCGGGGGCTAACAATACTTCCTCGTCAACAATGCCTGTTTACTGTCTTCGTTCAGTTGGCAACAATGCACGGTCGCCTTAGTCGTCAGTTTTTCCTTTTCGTTTTTTTTTTGTCATTTTTTTTTGTTGTCAATTGTTGTCTCGCTCTCGAGTTCTCTTCTTTCGCTGCCACTTTCTGCTTCTTTTTGCTACTCTTTCCCTATAGGTTCATATACATATGTACGGTATGTATACAGAGAGATTTCGTGGAAGCGGGCCAGTCGGTTACGCCCGAGATATGCAACTGAGGATACAATTACTAACACACGAAAATTTTACGTGCGTGATCTTCGCTGGCATAAGCAGTAAGGAGCTAGCGAAGATCACGCACGTAGAATTTTCGTGTGTTAGTATTTTATCCTAACTTACCGACACGCTCGCCCGACCGGACTGGCCCGCTTCCACGAAATCTCTCTGTATAAGTATATGTATACATATCATACCTCGTACCCCACATTCTATTCTCTCTTTCTCTTTCGCTTTTCTGTTTTTTTCTTTTTATTTTATTCATTTTTTTTTACTACATCGAAAAAGAGGCGCATGAGAGGGAGAAAATGGGAACTGACAGCTATCGAACCGAGCTTAGGTCTTCCATCTGTATAACTGGATGCATATTTTATTAGGTTTGTTTAATTGAATAAATAAAAATGTTTATTGAGATAGCAATGTATATAACCAAGATGGCTAACTCTTTGTTACCAACGTACACTTTGGTGAAATAATAATTTACGAATAGTCATTTCATAATTCTTTATATTACGACTCGATCGGTACCTCTGATATCATACACATAAAAAAGAAGAAGAAATATTCATTCAAATTCTTATATCAAAATTATAGATAAACACTTCTGTATAATTATTGAAAATAAATTATTTTAATATCAGTTTCTGAAAAAATTTCAGAAGTCGAGTGTTCGAACAATAATCGTACATTATAGGTGTTAGGTATATTAATTTTCAAATTGATGATTAGAGTATATTTTTTTTTTCTCTGCTCATTTTTCAGTAACAACACAGTCAATTGTTTTTTTTTCTGATCTTTCCAAAAACGTTGTACGCGTAGCAGGATGACAGAGAAATTGCATGCCATATGCAGAGTTGTTGGATTGAAAAGATAATGGCGACGTCGTCGTTGTACTTTTCATTGTTCTTCACGTTCGCCCGAGACATTCTTCCTCCGATGAAATGTTGAGATAAAAGCTACAGAGCTACCCGACTCTCTACCCCCATCATCTCGGGTATTATAATAATATATTGTGTATAAAATTTTCGAAAAACTGTTGAAGCATATATATTTCTGTCGTTCTTATATACCTACATCGAATGAATTTAATAACTAGAAAACTGGACCGTGCGTTATTGGAAAATATAATAATTGTAACGTAGAAAAAAAGACAATGAAAAAAGAGCGAGATGATGGGGAGAAATTATTGCGAGTGGGTGTCGAGAGGTTTTGCGATGAATGGAGGGAGTATATAGGGGAGGATCTGGAAACAGTGCTCGGCATCTACGAAGAGAATAGGGCGCTCGTTATCAGGCCGATAACGCGTTTAGTGTTCCCTGCACAGTGACTTCAATGTGTCTCGACAATGTAGCCAACATTCAGGCATTCAGTGGTAGACAATAACCCGAGCATAATGTCATAATGGAGCCGTACTGTACGTCTGTCGCGTACACTATGTGCCTACCCGTAGCCCGCGCGTACATGCGATGAAACACGAGAACTGAGTAGCATCAGCTCTCTGCATACTCCTAACCTAAAGTTAAACCACCTAGAATGTACGGGGTGAGCTGGAAAGCTGTAAAGAAAAAATTCATCGCCAGAAAGAAAAAAAATGTAGGTACTATATAGGTATTACAAACTTAGACGGATATCGTCATGGAGCTTTTTTGAGTTTTTCATTCCTCGGATTTGCAAGTTCAATTCATTCATTCATTCATTTATTCATTTATTCATTCATTTCTTTTCCAAAATTTATACAAGAGGTGAATTATTGAGTAAGGCACGGTGAGGGGTTGGGCTTGATTGTTGGCGGCCATTTTGGTCTCCACGCTCGTCAAGAGTTTTCTTTAAAAATTTATAATGGTTCTACAGACGGCTTGCAGCAGGACCAACAATCAGGGTTGCCAATTTCGCGGTATTACAAATGAGTGGCTCTTGTTAAATTATATACGTTCATAACTTGGTGTGCTCTCGCGGTATAATTCTTATACGGCAAGAGCAATTGCCGGCCATTGTCGTTATGCCTTTCTCATTCCCTCAAAATTGTTTTTTTTTTTTCTTTATTAGTTATTCATTTACTTTTTTACATTCTTGGTATTCTTTTCTTTTTTTTCTCGTATAATGCAACTCTCTCAGTCCTGGCAGTCTAACTTTTATTTAACGTTCCCAAAGATCTGATGTCGATTTATTTGGTATCTTAGTATCTATAAACTTACTCTTTACGCAATCCTCCATCGATCTCAATTACCCATGAAACAGTTATTTTTCTAAAAATTTTTTCCACAAAATATTAACAGACGAAAATAAAATATTGAAAATTTTTGCCATACATGCGATTCGCGCCCGTTTGCGTAGAATATTTTTCTTCAATTCTCACAATGTCTAATAATCTAAAATATATTAGGTGCAATCTCAAACATGTGCACATGAGATCGCGTATTATTATGTGAGTCAGACTATATAATACCGTATGTATATACACGTATCTGTATATGGGGACAGCGTCGCCCATTTCGTTTGGAAATAATTTAAAAGCTGAATTGAATGTTTCTTTTTTTTTTCTTTCTTTCTTTACTTTTTTTCTCGAGTCTCTCTCTCGCTCTCTCCGTTTTTTCTTTCTCTTTTTTTCTGGTCCGGGGAGATCGAGTCGTGGACAATGGTTGAATAGCGATGTATCAAGGTGAGTCGCTATATACTCGCTTCGGAGAGGGACCTGCATTGTGTATCGTCCTGTTCCTCCTACTTCTTCTCGATTCCAGTGGCTGCTGCTGGTGCTGCTGCTGGTGGTGGTGGTGTGTCGCGTTCGACGAGAGATCGACGCGGTGGAAGCAACTATTATACAGTCGGGAATCGAAGCGCGGGATGAAGAAGGAGAAAGAATATAAAAAAATGAGGGGAGAAGGAGAAGGAAAGAAGAAGGCAGAGTAGGATCGCGTGGAAAAAAGCAAAAAAAAAACGGGAAAAAGGGAGTAAGGGAAAAGGGTGGGCGATCGGTATAAGGGAAAGAAGAAAAAGGTGGGGTGATATTATATGGACTATAGTATACATACGTACATATAGTATGAAAGGGCGAAAAAAAAAGTATTACCATATACCACGTTTCCTATTGTTGGTATTCCCGGATTTACATTTGCATCAGATTCGCATTCAGAATGGAAGTGGACCAACCGATATAATACTTTGTTCTATCAAAGACGAATGGCCATGTTATCCCCGAATAACAATTTGAAATCCGGACTCTGTCGTCTATATATCTAACCTTTATTCAATCTTACAAAAATATCGACTCCATATATCTGGAGTTCAGTTTATACATTTACTACCCCTGAATCGGTGAAATTGGGTTATTCTTCTTCGGATTATAGGCTATTGGAAAATAGTATACGATAACGAATAGTATGTCAAAAAATTACTCTGGTATTCATATATAGACTTTTAAACGGTTTGAAGTTGTCTACCCTGGATTTCAACTCGATACTCATACATTGAAAACTGACGAACAAACTACTACGGTTTTTATTTTTTTTACTATCTTTTTCTTCCCTCTTCTATTTCGTTCAAAAATCTGTAAGATTAAGGTTTCCGAATACATCAAGACATCGGAGCGGGCGATGCGATCATGTGTGTCTGCGGGATGCGCTCTTGAAGTAGGCGCTGTTAGAAGGAGGAGACGAAACAAGCACCGCCCACAAAAGCCCTAGAACAATGGGCGAGATCAAGGGTCTGCATATTGAATATGAAAAGCAATTTCAGTGTAGTTCAGAAAAAAAGTATTTAATTGTAAAATGTTCAAGTGTCCTTTTCCTTCTTCGCACAGCACGTGCACCGCTCGCGTTTCTGGTTTTTATCGTACGTACACCGCCCATTAATAATCGATTAGATAAGCTTCATTTCATCGCCGATTATACTCGATCATGCGAACTAGTAATTTTTTGTTTTTTTCGTACCGATCATGAAATCGACTGCCCATCGTCGTCATTAGTCGATAATTCTTGATGGCAATCCATGTACAAAAATGTAAAGGAATGACAAAAAATGTGCACATTCAAATTTGCATTATGCTACACAGGATAATGTATACTGAAAGTGTATCATATATAAATTGTACAGTTTTCGTTCGTGGTTTAATTGATTCGAAAGCTTTTTCACGATGAATCGCTTCCGTTAACCTATTTTCTTTTTTTATTGGTGCGTGATCATAGAAAAACCTTATCCAAGTTCGCTGTAAAGCTTGCACAAAAAGGTACTCACTTTATGAACCAATCGTTCAGAGTTGTTCCAGTGGGTTTACAAGGTTCGGTTGATATCAGGAACATTAACAAGAAGAGTCGTTAGTAGAGATGAGATTGGTATACATATTACATACTTATTATGTGCGATAAGCTGACGACACGAGTAGACGAAGAAAGGTATAGAATTGATAAAAGCTGAAAGACGCGTTTTAAGGGCTGCAGAGAGAGACTTGTAGGGCAGAATTGTAGTTACGTGTGTTAGAGAAGGATAAAAAAGGAAGACTAGGAGGGAAGAAGCGGGAAAAGGAGTTCGGGGGGGTCCCAGAGTGTGGGAGTGTCACAATAGTTGCCATGGTTACGCCGCTCTGCCTGGCGTACACCTTGTACACATAGATATAGCGTACGAAAGAAAGAGAGAGAAAGCTCCAACCCTGGGACTGTATTTCCATAATCTGCCGCTTTGTCGATTCTGAATTATGCGACTATACCAGGCTATAATGTATATGTGGGTTTATAATGTGTGCGTCTGCTACGTGTACTCCACCCTCGAATCTTTCTCTTTCTCTTTCTCTTTCTCTTTTTCTCTCCCCCTTCTATTCTGCTTCTTCTTTTTCTTCTGGATTTTCTTCTTCTTCCCCTTCTGATACAGTCTTCTTTCTCCTCCTTCTCCTTCTACAACTCGAAAGTTCAACCTGGAAGCCTCGTGTATATCCGATTATTTGCTCAAATCGAATTCACATGTTTGGTCCTTTCTACAAACCTTTTATAGATTTGAAAGCTTTGTATACATCTCATACCTCGATTCATATATGCGACTACCCCCATGCAAAATTTCATCCATATATCATAATGTGGAATATGGAATAAAAAAGAGAAGAATAGAAAACCGAAATCATGTCCATAGACATGAGAATTCGACGGCGCAACCCTTAAAACCAAACAGAATTCAAAAGCGTGGTAATTATGAGTGCTCAATTAGCAGGATGTGTTTCAAAAATTTAGTGTTTCGAATCGCATTGATTAATTCGTACAAACAATGTCTATCTGATGGTACTATATTTAAATTTCGGTTAAAAAATTTTGACTGAATGAAAAAATGCAAAAGTTACTTTAGCCTATAAATCGAGTGGAGTCGAATTATTCAGTTCCTTCAACTTTTGAGACATTACATTTTGAGAGTTACATTTTTCTGATAGCCCAGAAGCGGTCAGCTGAAGGGGTGTATTCCTGAAAAAAAAAAAATCGAAAACGATCTGAAAGATCTAACCAAATTTCATTCAACAAGCAACCTGATTACTCCAGATGAAAAATGAGGAAGAAAACTTAAATTTGCCGAGTGAATGAACGTCTACTGTTTGAGTATTATACGTATAGTCAAAACGGTCGTCTACCTGCACCGCGGGGATTCAGAAAGAACACTATATAATTTCTACATACCTCCGTATAATTTTATATAGAGTGTTTTCTACTCGGTTTTCTACACATAAAACTGAGTTTAAACTTTTATTATTATTATGATTGTAATTTTTTTTCAATTTTTTTCCCCTCTCTTTTACTTTGACTTTATAGTTCGCTTTATCCTAAGAGGTTTCGTCCGCGAGTGCGGTGAATAGTGTACGTATAACGCTTCGATTTTGATATAGCAGTAGGTATTATGTATATATATTGTTGAAGGCCTGGAGTATGAAACAAACTCTTTAAAGGCTCGCTTTATATTCCAAGAAGTCTTTGTGCCGAGTGCGTGACTAAAATGGGCACATAATTGAGCATTGAAAGTTCCCTATAACCATGGATAATTACGTTTATTGGTAACACTGCTGACCAATGGTTCAAGGGGGTTAAAAAAATTATTATTCAATAACCGAAGTATAATCTAAACAAATTTTATTGATTTTCGTTTTCGTTTTGCATAGGAATTGTTTTATATGTGAAAAAAAAAAGAAAATAAATAAATAAATAATAATAATCGTGTGTGCTTGTGGATCATTTATATAGCTATTGGTATGCCTTATATATGCCACGTGATCAAAGGACACGCGGTCCGTTTGATTGATCGTCGTTCCATGATGCGTATTACCAAGGGTTGAAGGATTGCCCTTTACCCGGACCGTTTGGTTTTGTTGGTTCCGTTCGTTTTGAAAATGTGTAGGTATAAGTTTCATCGAATAGGTAGCTATATGGCTACGTATACACGTAAGCTGCTGCAGTCACTCCGCAGCGTAAATGATCTGGAAAATCTCTGCAACGTGTGCTTTCGACCGTTCGTATTTTTCTTCCTTTTTTTTTTTCGGACTATCACGTATACGTAGATCAAAAAACAAGAAACTGAAGGGTGTAACCCGAAAAAATGCAGGCGTAGGTATAATCTTTGAAAAAATTACCAAGATCAGACAATTCGTTTATAGTAATTAGTTAGGGTTGAGAGTTGACTAAGTTTAAAAAAAAAAAAAGAATCTCAACGTAAAAAAAATTCCCATAGGGTCAATGATGCGGAAAAAAAATTCGGTATCGATAGAGCAAAATTTCAGGTACGTGAAAGTCGGTGCTCAAAATATGGCACGCGATCAAACCCGATGCATAATAATTCGCTTACAAGTTTTTAACGTGTATCAAATGTGATTTTAAAGGCACGTAAATGGTATAGATCGTTTAAAAAACGATAGATCATTTTAATATTCGCATATAATATGTGCATATTTTATATTTATATATGGGGCAAAATAGTAGAGTGACTCGGGTCTCTCGTTGCTTCCGGGTTTTTGGCCTGCAGGTTTACGCTGGGGTGGTTTGAATCGCGGGGCGACGTAAAGTAAAGTAAAATGGAATCGAATGAAATAAAATAGAATAGAGAGAGTATAGAGTAGAGTAGAACGGGGACTGCTGGGGCGAACAACAACAAGAAATAGAAAAAAGCGAAGAAAGAATATAGAATAGAGAAAAAAAAACCCTTGTATCGAGTATATGGAGTCCAGTAGTGGTGAGTTTGGGCCAAAAGGTTTCTTCGTTCGTCCGGCGGTAGCTGAACCGCTGTGCAGGATCAGAGCTTCCAGAGGGTAGAAATCTGCATGCCAAACCCATTTCCTGTACTAGTAAGGGTTCCTCCTTCACTCCCCCCTTCCTCTTTTTTCTTATTTTCTCTTCTTTATAACGCACAGCTTAGACTGTTAGAACGTTATTGATGAGGTGTTTAGGGATCAAGGTTCATGCTGTTTTTTTTCCTTCTTCTTTCCAATCGTTTATATCGATTTGACCTTTTTGCACGGGTCCTCACGATGTGCTTTTCTCTACACTCATTATCTCCTAAGCTATTTGAAATTGTTTTGCTAGGATCTTAATGTCAATTGTTCAAGTTCTACCTAATTTTGTTCAATTGGTTGCATCTTGAAAAGATAGGAAAAAAAAGGAATTGACTTCAGCAGTTTGAATGAGGTATGGAATATAGTTATTATGCGAAATATGATTCGGTAATGGTGCGTTTTATACTATGTTGTATCTTAATAATACAGTAGTGAAATTAGCCTGCTTATAGTGAGCGAATAATTCCATCTTACCTATAATATAGTTAAATATGAAGGAGATGAGAATTCTCTTTTGAAAGTATTATACTATAAGCATCATATAAGAAGAGAGACTACGCTTTTCAATGATTTCAGTTTTATTAAGTTACGCCTGAATGGATTTTCTTTTAAATCCAAAACTTTGTTGAATAGAATATTCTACATTAATAAGACATTTTCACAGCGTAACGGAGATAAAGAGATAAATATACTAAAGAAGAGATAAAGAGAAAGCAAAAGAAAAGAGGGATGAAGAGCTCAAGATGAATACCTTCGTTGTTTCATTTCATCTTCGGTCCACAGGACACGAGATCATCCTTCCTTCCTTAAAGCAGCTCTTTATTACCAACCGAATGGCAATTTAAAAGTGTTGCCCTGAAAGGGCAGTCACTGTCCAAGAGAAAAGAGAATGCAAACAAAAAAGAGTTAAGAAGATAATAAAAATAAATAAATAAAAAATATGAAAAATTTATAATTTCGTTCGCTTTGCTACCGTTGCACTTTTACCCTGGCATATTCACACAGTCGCATACATACATGTGTCATAATTCTTATATTAAATCCACTTGTTCGTAATTTATACATGAAAGAAAAAAAAAAAAATAAAATAAAAAAATAAAATAACAATATATAAAATAAGGTGAATATATAATAAATTTTGTATAATTTCTCGACCCGCGCCCCCAGATATAAAACGAGAATTTAAAATTTTCTTTTTCTTTTTCTTTCTTTTTTTTTTCGTATTTTGTCAAAGGAAAAAATGTATTTGGGACTGACTAACCGGTCCGTTTGACTAGAGGCGATATTATACCTAAGGTGTTAGTCGGTTTAATTTAGTATCGTGTGATATTCGTGCGAGTCTCTTGGAAACGTACCCTCATGTGCTGCAGTAGGTACCTACGGCTACTATCGAATCGTGCGCGAGCAAGAGTCGAAGAAGCGACGACGATATAAATATTTTTATTTATCCAAATGCTGTCTCTTGGAATAAGCTGGTAATTTACACCCTCGCTTTTAGTATTTTCTTCTTTTTCTTCCTCATATTCTAGTATATATATGCATTTATACAATATTTATATACGTGTATATGGGGTATTTTACGCAAACTCGCGCAAGCGGTTTGACCTCGAGATTTTTGATCGTGATGAGATTTTTATTTTTTTTTTTTATTTAACGTACACGGTATATGAAAAATTAGTTGGGCACTTTTTCAAATTGTAATTAAAAATATTTTCGCGATCTCTACAGTCTCGATGTTTCTGAAATCAGATATTCTGCGCGATCGAATTGACGCAAAATGCCCCATAGATACCGAAATACGTCGCGTGATCGCCGTTTTGACTGCGAGGAATTCCTTTCATTTATTATCTCTTCGTTTTTATTCTGTATGTTCTCCCATATTTATGGGATTTTTTTGAAATAGTCAGTCGATAATAATATAGAATAAGGTGTATAAGGAATCAAAGAGCATATTGTCGGGGTATCTCATAGTCACGATCTTTGTACCATCGAAAAAGGAACTAAAACGTATTATATCTGCTTCTGAGGATTCTAACAACTAAAATAGACACGGCTACCGCCATAGCCATGTCATACACATATATATACGTGTGTCTATCTCTATATATTACATGCATACACCTCATATAGGTATGTATCGTACACCCAGTTAATAAAATACGGATTAGAGGCTAGTATATTTCTTCATTTAGATTATAATAAAAACTCACACAAACTTTATTCATGTACAGCAACTAAATCTACGCATGTAGGTCTCAATATTCATACATACATGTATACGTAGTCATATACGACTTCCTTTTTTTTTTACTCGTCACGAAAAAATCCCTTTTGATTTTCAACATTTAAGGGACGTACCCTGAAAAATGTAGCGTATAAATAATTGATCTACCCAATAGAAAATTATAATTTTTTATTTGAAAACTGATGTCTACTCGAATTCGCACCGCGAAATGAAACTCGCTTTGCGAGGAAAAAGAACTCGCAAAATTTAACCTTTGAATCTGAAAATTCAATGACATTTTCCACCTCTTGACAAAATATTTCCGGTCCGGGATTTACAGTATTTTTACAATCGAACGAATTCCGCTATTTTGACATGCAACAGAATTTCGGTAGCAAATTTTCGTTATTTGATTCAAATTCAAGAGGTTTCGATTTGTTTTTTTTTTTGTATAAGAACAAAGTCAAATTACAAAATTCGCGGATTGAATTTCTAAATTCCATTCACTTCATGTTTGTGCAAGGAGAAAAGTCGTTATATTATTATAACTATATCTCATTTCCTCATTTGATTTCATTCGACACAGCTCTTCTAATGTATTACGCGTAATGTTATACGGTTTGAATTCTATATTAGCACGGACGGAATCAGCTGAGTTGACATTTTCTACTCGTTTTTCTTACCTCTTCCTCCGTTATTTCCGTCCAAAGCAAAATCCTATTTTTCCGAAGTCGCGAATAGAATAACATTCTCGTCTTTTGAATCTAGTTTTTTTTTTTTTTTGGCTAAACACAAAAATCTAACCACCTAAGAAAGATAAAGAAAAAAATAAAATAGAGAAGAAGAACATTGCGAAAAAGATTCTCTGTGGTTTATACCGCGAAAACTGGGTGAATGATCCTTTTTTTCATCTTTTATTTTTTGCCATTGAAAAAAACGAAAAAAAAAAGAAAATTGGGGGTAGTTAAGTCGCATCGGCAGTCGCTCGGTAACGCTCACCATGCACCGACACGTCACGCGCATCAAATATCTTCATATACCTGTGTCAAAAGTCGGGTTTATATATATGCGAAGATACAAGAGAAAGAAAGAAAAAAAAAAAAAGAAAAAAAATGAATAACGAAAGAGAGCGAATAGAAATTTTTTTTTATCAATCAATAGTTCGGTGTACATACCTGGGAACCGATGTCATTGATCAAAATCGAACCATTGTCGAACGATTTCAAAGTACAAAAAGGCTCTAGGTGAATAAAGAAAAAAAAGGGAAGAAGAGAGGGAAAATATAAATTTTTATGTACAAAAATTGTACAGGTCGTATTTTAGGTGCCCTTCATGAAGGGGTACGTGTCGCGGTGCGATTCGACTAGGGGGTACGAAGGAACCGAGACCATATTATATGGGGTGAGACCTAAAATGGAACGAAAGTGAAAGAAGAGAGTAGAGAAAAAAAAAAAAGAAAGAAATCCAAAAACTTTCTCTGGGCCATGAACAATTGGGTCGGACCTGCAGTATTATATGGTATCCTAGATTTGGCACGCACGGGTCCGTTTGCATATTCATTGCTCGTATCAAGGCTCATGCATTTCCCTTTTTCTTTTCTTTTCTTCTCCTTTCTATTATTTCTTTCTTTATTTTCTGTTTTGGGGCGCGGGGAGAAAAAGTGGAACAGATTTTATTTTTTTTTTATTTTTCTCTTTCTCTAGGATATGGGGGACAAATATTCATTCTATCGCTCATCTATGGGTTTTTACAACTCACCCCATTTCACGCGAGTTATGATGATGAAATTATATTTAGGTCGATTATGTGACTGTCACGCATCCGCATTCTATGTATATAACCCTTGTATTTTTGCAGGTAGTAAGATACGCCTCGTGCGGTTATGAATTTTATATTAGCATTACCGTACGGTTTGGGACCTGGATATTTAATAGCGGAAAATCGAACAATCGATACGATTAAAAAATAAAAAAAGATAAACCCAACCAACTCACATAATGCTAAATTTTGCATGGATAGAAAAAAAAAATCTGTCCGATCGGGGCGTACGGCTCATTGCAGATGGTTTTTTTAGCTTCTAATCCAGGTGCATTGGAATATATAATTCTCATAATTCGAAATGCCTATTGATTACGAATAATGGGAACGATATTTGCGTACCAGTAAACAGTCGATGTTAAGATCTTTCTGATTCAATTGATAAGGTATACCGGAAATTGGTAAAGGATGGCGACCAAAGTGATGCGGGATGATTTTAAGTTACATCGAAGAGATTGAGAAAGATGCTAAAAAATTGGTAGCTGATGTGGAGCTGCGGGTATTCTCTTGTATATTTATGGGGTGTTTGAAAAAAAACAAAAAAAAAACAAAACAAAAAAACAAAATCGAAGGAAGGAATTGTCGGCGATTCGACACAATGGCGGACGTCTTAAAAGCCAAGAACTAAACACCAGTGGCCTAAGGTAGACACCCACTGAGACTTATTAAACAATCGACAATGCATAAATATGCTACGTCATCCATGAATCCATCTATACACTACCGATATATATTCTCAATCTTCCTTTTTATTCTTCCTTCTATTTCTTTGCTCCTCAATCTTCGTTGCGCGCTTATATTCATTATATTATTATACTCCGTTTTAAGACTCGGCATCTTCAGAAGCCATACTCTAATCAAATCCAGATCCGTACAATAGTCGATCCAATTCAAAAGCGAATATTATTCGTCTTGGATTAATTATAAATATTGTTTCACTGCTCAGTGTTTTTCTTTGAGATTTTCGAAGGTACACGCATGGTCCATCGAGATCCTCTGCAGTTTGTTCAAGAATTGAAACAACAAAATTATTAGTCTTTCGATTTATTTTTTGATAGAATTTGAAAATCTGCTTTCTGTTTCGATTAAAAATTATTCCCCCAAATTTTATTTCGATGTTCGCGTTCAGATATAATTGTCTTGCAGGTACTATTGTATCTGATGAGGGTTAAAGTAGATCTGGTTTTCTTTTTTTTGGTGTTTCTTTTTTTTTTATTGGAGAATCTCCGCTGCGCGCGGTAGCGTTTTGTGGTAATTATAAGCGAGGAAAGGAAGAGAAGAAGAAGAAAAAGGAGAGGGAGGAGAGGGAGGGGGATATAACCGAATTCTCGAGAAGCTGGCATGGGCATCGCACCGCGGAAGATCTATATAGTAGGTTATTTTGGTATATATCGTTTGTCGGCTACCACCTGGGAGTTTAACAATTGAAGATCGAACAATTATTACGCAGCGTCATGATTGGCTCTGAAAGACTCACGGTATTGTTACCAACCGTTTTTACTACCGCAACAACAACTTTAACAATATATAACAATATACAAGGAACAAAATATTCATATGCACCCACAGATTCAAAAATCGTCGCAAGTTCGAAAAATTTCACTTTCAATTGGCCCGGAAATTCAGAAATCCACTCAGCGATATAATTTGATGAGAAGTTCGGACACCAGAAATGAGAACATGATCGAAAATACCTAATCATATTTTGACTGAAAGAATTCATCAAGATTTCAGCACTTACATATCCATTACAACAATAAGACCTTTGAAAATCTCGTCACAAAAGAATGGAAGTGAAGAAATGGCTGGAGAATTACTAGGCAAAAATTGTCGGGAATCCGGGTTTCTATATAAGGTGCGAAATGCGCGGATAATTTCTTCACACCCTCGGTAACCATTGTCTCTGTATACAGAAGAAGACTTCTATAAAGCCCTAATATCCTCGTCTTTTTCCTTGAACCAAACCTAAATCTTGTATCCTAAAACATCTTTGTGTTCACCAATTAAATGAAGACCTTAGCCCGCACGTTTGAAAAGGAAAAGCAACCGACGAAATAATGATGAGAAATTTTTATTCTTCAGCAGTTGGGACACTCAGTTATTTAGCTCACCTCGTGCGGTTATTTATTTTTTGTTTCAACTTTGCCGAAAAATCGCGGTTATAAAATTGGTAACATTTTCTTTTTAAATTCATTCAACAGTCGAAATATAAAAACTTCAACTTTTTTTTCCTCAAGTTTTGTGCGACCGATAGCTTGTCCCCGATATTTGTTGCAGGGAAAAATGGTTCATTACGTTGCAAAAAATTTCAAAACAATATGAAGTGGCCTAGTTGCTTTGGATATTTTATTTATATATCTAGTCACACGGTTCTATTTAAATAATGTTTTATCTACGTATCGATTGAACGAAACAGCCCGACGGGGGTGGAGTCGTTTGTCATCTGGTCTGTGAACACCAACTATTTATACGTATACATAGTACTTCGTGGATAAAAACAGCGGAGCTTTGTATCGTGCGACAAAAGAAGGACAAAGCGAAACGTGTGAATCAGCATTAATGATTACAATGAGAAATTTTTCGGACTAGAATCAGGGGACAAAATAGATCAGACGTACGCGACGTATCTTATACGCGGGCGATGATATTTTACACGGGGGTTGTTTGCTGATTCACGATGAACTTCAGAATCATTCAAATATTATACTAATCGATTATCGATTTCAAGTATGTTGAAATACATGTATGTTTGTAAAAGAGTTGTTTTCTAAGTTTCCGAGATCTATAATTATATCATGGATATCTTGTTTTTTCCTTGTTGTTTTGTCTTTTTTCTTTCTTTCTTTGCATTTTACTTATTTTATTTTGGAATACGAATAATAGTTAATGACGCGCTCTTCGTTATCCTACTATCCATATACTATAGGTATATAAGAGAAGAACAAAAGAGTGTAAAGGTTTTTGAGGGGCGAATTATTCGAGGGAATGAAGGGGGTGGTTTGGGTGCAGGGGGGTATTCATAATCTTTTATAATTTGGGGTAGCTGGTACGATTACGATTTCATATCTGTATCACTGGACACAGGAGGCTCTTTAGCCTTCATTGTTCGTAGGACAAAGGTCATGAGAGAGAGACCTCTGTGTGTTTGCCGATGTGCCGTAGGGCCTCGTGGGATTTCAGACAAAAGATATTTCAAAAGGATTCCATTGTAGCCAAGCTCTCTGCAAGCAACGCGTTTTCAAGGCTTCCCAGTATATAGAGATAGAGGGCTGTTTTATTGCGAATATTGAATAAAATAATGACTTGACACCCTGCGGCCTCCTACCAATGCTACCTATACTGCCTGCTACTGCATCCAGCTATTGCTTTATATGCTTCGGTAGGTTCGTCGGTTTTGTGCCTTCGTTAGAGACACTGTAAAAAAAGAAAACAAACAAAAAAAACGACGAAAGAAGAGAAAAAGAAAAAAAAATCAGCACTGCGATGTAACCGAATTATAAACTGTTATCTCGGTTCTGCAGAAAAAAAATTACGCGAAAATCAAGAATAAAAATAATCGGAAATATGGGAGGTAAAAACTTTGTACAACAACAATAAGGTAGATTACTGTATTTGTTCTTATTGAAAAATATCTTGCGGCTTGATTATCGGTCATGTGTCTATCGGAAACTTGGATCATGTGAGCTACATTGCGATTGGCCAGATTTGCAGTATAATCCATTTACATGAAAAACGATAACATTGTTGAGAGAACCTTTGTTGAGAAGATGTATTTCCGACAGTATCATCAGACTGCTCTTTTAACAAAGTGACGTATTATATCTGATCGGGGAAAACAGACTACCACTATTATAGGTATACCCATACATCTATACGTTATTGTTATAATACACCGTTTTCACACCGAATTTCTATACACAATTATATCTTTGTGTAAATTACAACCAATTTTATCCTCGGATAATTCTGAAAAAATCAATGAATAATTTTTTCACTCTTTCATTATTTGTGATTAATTAAAGGGTTGTATGGGATAATTTCAACGTTTTTAAATGGTGAAATTAGAGAATGGAAAAATTGTTTTCAATTTTAATCGAATTTGTCATAAGAGCCATTTGTGTATCATTCGATTATCTAGAATTTGAATCGAATCTTCGTGATTGGTGATTTTCAAAGATTATTGCGAATTATTACGATTATTCTATTTTTCACCCGTCGTTCACCATGAGAATTTTAAAATATTGTAGAAAATAAAATTAGGTAGGATGATTGAGATAATTGCAATTATGCAACGTTGGCTAAAAGCGTTTTCCGATGCTTGCATTCGGTCGTTGAAAATTTTTAGCTCTTATCTCGAAATAACATTGTATAGATATATTATAATGGTATACCGGAGATGTGGCAGAGATGTAGAGGGTCTCCTGGTCCAGGAATGCAGCTTCACACAATACAGCAGGTCCTCCTGCACCAACACTGCATACCGTATAATATTAATATAACACACGTGAAAGAAGCGGCCACATATGCAGTAAAGAAATAGCGACGGATTTGAATCGTTCAACAATTCAAACAAACTTCGGAAACAACGAGTCGACGTCTTCTCTTTGCGTGAATTTCTCAACTCAAAAAATCGCGTTAAAAAAATATCAAAACGTCGAACTGAAACACTCTGTTTTTCTTTTTTCTGTACAACAATATTAAAGTTCTTCTATTTTTGGTTGTGTATTTTTTCACGGCTCGTTTGTTCCCATCGCTAAATGAGGCGGGGTAGTCAGACTCGTACATATGAGCACGTATGCTGCGGCGGGTGGCCATATAACCAGCTGCACAGGTGTGAAGGGAGGCTTGACTGATTTACATACCAAATACGCTGCAACCTTCAGAGTTTAACCGCCTATAACTATAACTTCGAGTTGCTCTATACCTACCTCTACTATATGCATTCTTATAGCGCATATTATAATGTATAATACAGCCCAAAAAAAAGCTCCCACGAACAAAATATAATTTTGCAAGCTTTCTCCAATTCATTTCTGTAGTTTCATTTTTCATCATCAAATCTCAATGATCGATTGCCTGATACATCTCTCTCATTTTTATTCGTTCTTCACTCTTCAAAAATTGTTGTTTTCACCAGAATTTTTTCTCTACTCACGTGTAAATTTCGAAAAAATACATTATGAACAACACTTAACGTACAATTACGTTGTTTTTTTTTGTAAACTCATCAAGAAGCTCGCTCATGAAATTATATTATCATGATCATTCTTATTATTTGTGAATGGAAATCTGGTGTGCAGCACGTGTCGTTTCATTATCTTACTTGGTTAGTTATTCTTTCGGGGCTCGGTTTAATTCGTTCGCTGTGTAGATGTTATCGTTTTGTCATAAGTATCATATGAACGTATAGATTTATTTCCAGATAGATGAAAAAAAAAAATGAATCCTTTTTTACTTTTTTTTTTCACGTTATGCATCATACACCCTGTATATAAAAATAAAAGGGGTTGTTGTAAAACCTGGCGACTCATTCGGCGTAATTGAACGATGCGTGGAAGAGAGGAGTGTTTATTTTTTTGTTTTTTTTTTCTTCTCTATCGTTTTGGTTTTCTGTCTTTGAACGAAATCAGAAATACCGTACGAAGATCAAAGATTCGTCGAGGCTTATACACCTGATGATGTGTGAAATTGTGATGTGAGAAAAAAAAAATTAGAGAAAAAAGTGATGTATTATAGTGTACAGGTATACCTACTTCGTGAACAAATTATGGCGAATATAAATAATATGTTGAATACATTATTATTATGTACATGCACGTGCTTCTCTATTTTCGTATTTACACAACTCGTTGTTACGTATGTATCTACATACATATGTGGCCTACTCGCAAAGGATTGACTTGAACAAACAACTGGCATCGATAGCCTGGCACCTGCTACTCAAAATAATTACTATACAAACAATCTCGTAGTGTTCGCCCATACTTCATGCTTCCTGTCCAAACCATTTCGTACATGTATAAGATAACAAGGCAGTTTGGTATGCACACGTCTCCATCGTAATTGTCACTTGATTTTTTCTCTCTACACAATCTTCATTCATCTTCCTTTTTTATCTTCAGCCTTTACCTTATGGACGAAATCTTGCGAGTTTTGTCAGTTTTCTCAATTGAAATTGTTGTTTTTTTTGTCTTTTCTTTTCTTCAATACAGATGCATTTTTTGGTTACACAGCGTTTTCTCTTGTGAAAAAAAAGTTATGGCTTATGAAAGAAGGGTGTAATGGAGCAGAAAAAAAATTAAAATGATTGATAAAATATCGTCAAGGCGTCGTTGGTAACACTGCATAATATTGTATATTATTTCTATAATACATATATGTACGTATATTGTATAATTTATATACGTTCGTAAAGTTGCTGCGCACATGGCGTAATTTGCGGGGTGAGTAAACAGAACAGGTAAACATGGTTGTGGTAGCACTGGATCAGAAATAATAGGTTTGGATTGATTCATATCTGATTCAATCATTTGAAGGGTTCATTCAGTCAGAACGCACGCTAGCCCCTTTTAACAAACGATGATTATATGCAATCATCGAATCAAAAGGTGTCAGCGTAAAATAAAAATAAAATATAAAACGAATAAAAATAAAGAGGAAAAACATTTCAAGTGGTCGATGAAAATGAAATTTCTATGATCGAAGAACAGAAACAGGTGAAATTATGTTATAAACGAAAACGAAAAAAGTGGAAAGCCTCGAATTCTGGGGGTTTCCGATGTACGTATTATATGAATCAATCAAATAACCATCATCATCGGTAATCGAGTTGGCAAGGTGCGTTTTTGGGGTCTGCAGCAAAGGGTCATCGATTATTGACGGTTGAAGTAATCGGATATACTCGATTAACAAAGCGTAGCCTAACACCCATTTAAATTTTTCGTGTATTCTGTCACGTGGTTCGGTATGTACGGCAACCAAACGTGTTACGAAAAGGATAACGAAAATCCTTATAATTATACGTAACCTTCACTTGCAACATATGGTGTAATTTTTTGTTGACTTTTTTCTTCTGCTGTTTAATAAAAAGCACAGTAACCGCGTGCCAATAGGTAGAAAATTCGTTATCGAAGTAACGAGAATCCGGAAAATTCAGAACTTTTGAAAATTACTCTTGAAAGATGCGTAATTTCGATTCATCTGGAATAAATAATAGCATGATTCATGATAGAATTTTAAATAGTCTTTCATATATTATTAAAAAACAAAATGAAACTCGTGTATACATATTATATGTATAAATAAATAAATATGCTGTCGGCCAGAGAAATTTGTGGAGAAATGGATGTACGGAATTCGTGTGAATTAGTCACGGTTACAAATTATGATGAATTATTGTTACACCTTATGTGTATATTATACTTCAGCTGGTTATATGCATTGTAATCTTCCAAATTTATTTGTGTGTATGTCCATATTAAACCGTATCGCGTGACAAACCGTTTCGCCTCTAATCATCCCGTAGTGTACTGATACTGTTTTTCAATGATAAAAAAAAAAGGAAAAGAAAATAAACTAATGTATGAATAAAATAAAAATCCATTTGTCGCCTTGGTAAAATCGTAAATGTTTTTTGGACTCCTAACGAACACCTGCCTCTGCATGTGCAAGTTTTATCGTGATACCGAACACCGTATAGATCAAGTTTAGAATAATTATTATTGCATGTGTCCAAAATGAAGAAAGTTTAATTTTCGTGAAAATTGCAGCACTTATTTTGGCTTTTATAACCACCACACCGAACTACTAAACTTCATCGTTATTCATGATCTAAATTATTCCATTTCCAAAATTCATGGGTAACGGACATTTGAATTTCGTATCTTCAACCTGATGTACAGAATGAGGATCGGATCGTTGCGGTTAATGAAGTCCTCGAAAGGACGAGAGACGGATGGACAGATACAGAGAGAGAAAGTTTACCGAAATTATTGAAATTCCAGTTAAACAATCAGCTTTAGGTGCGATGACGACGGATGAACGAACGCCCTGAGGTTTCATGACTGTTCATCTCACTTAATTGATTTAATGGGTCCTTCTGGCTTTGGTTAGGTCGTTGACGGATTGCCGTTTTGGTGCCCTTAGGGCGTTAGGCGCAGGAGCAGTCGACACCTCCTGCCTCCTTCTATTTTCTGCTTCTCTCTGCAGCAGTTCCAATTTCAAACGAGATGAGGATCGGAGGACTCTACTCTCATTCGAAGTACGAGCTTTACAGATACATAGTATACATTGTACATACGTATAGGCGTTTTGTTGTGTCTCTTTTTCCCCACCCCCAAAGCATATAAACGTGCACAACGCGATGGCCCTTGAGAGAGTAGAGAAACAATACCCCTCTTCTCGAGAGGATAATGATGGGGAAAATTGTTAGTTTGTTACGCCTCGTAGTGATCGGGGAGAGTAGGTTAGGTATAAGCTATGGTGTTTCACGTATAGCTTACAAAAGGCACCTACGGTGCAAAAAACTTCGCCAAGTACATTAAATGTTCGAAAAATTCATTAATAATAAGAAAAAAAGGATCCAAATCTATTATTGTGCCAAGTAAATGTAACTTTACATCGTGTAAAAATATAGAATTGGAAAGTAAATCAATGAGAATCAATTCAAAGAATCAAAGAAATAAATTAAATGAAATTTAAAAAAAAAAAACAAATTGGAGTACGTGGTTCTTGGCGAGCTAATAATGTTATATTGCCATACGAAAATTCTGGATTCGTTTTCCGAAAAGCTCGCCAAGTCCCACTACCTCCAATTTGTTTTTTTTTTTTAAATTTCATTTAATTTATTTCTTTGATTCTTTGAATTGATTCTCATTGATTTACTTTCCAATTCTATATTTTTACACGATGTAAAGTTACATTTACTTGGCACAATAATAGATTTGGATCCTTTTTTTCTTATTATTAATGAATTTTTCGAACATTTAATGTACTTGGCGAAGTTTTTTGCACCGTAGGTGCCTTTTGGGGGGATCTCATAACTTTTTGTATGTTGTTGGAGAATATTGCAGTATTATTTATGGTTTCTTCGGTGTACTATTGTAAGATGTTTGACGCATATATATGTACTACTCCACATCTATGGTTTGACGGGGTAAGAAAAATTTTCGAACGGTAGCCATGAGAGCGCCATTTTTCTGGGGCCCAATGAAAAGGAGTCGCTGTGCGGTGGCGAACTCTGTAAGAAATAAGACGTGTACCGTAGTGTACCGGCTACGCTGACGCCACCTGCTAGGCGTGCGGAAATTACAACCTTTTTCCTACTTGACAGGAATACGGTGCGAGCCACAACAGTAACCACACCGCGGCCTCCCGTCTATACCATTTATGTTGGAATGGTTTCGGTTTCTGGAGCATATAGCTAGCTGTCTGATGATGACGACGGGGACGAATCTTATGAAACGAGCCTGCCGGTGATCAGAGATCATCGTATCTCAACTCTCCGACTACCGATTTCATTGAAATTAGGCTTAAATGAAAGCTCGTCCCCGATTTATATAGCAAAAGTGATTTTACTTTTGCTGTAACATTATTAATATGGGAGCTATTCAATGAAACGCGAACCGAACTCCCGTTTTGGGCTCCCGTCGCAGTAAAGATACTCGGTAGTCCGCCCGTTCTTTTGAATGTACTTGGCGCGAGACTCTACCGAGTCTCTTGATACCAACGTTGGTAATCACTGCTCTCCACTCGACGCCCAAGTCCCCACCATCCCCTATTGTTGTCCTAAGCAAGGGCTTTCGAAAACTTACGCCCCCGTCACACTGTTCGCGTTGCTCATCTTATTTTTTTTATTTTCTTTTTCTCATTGTACGCGCAGCATACAGATTCTTTTTTTCCACTCTCTCCATTATTTTTAACACTTTGATTCCTTTTTTTTTTTGTAAATATTTTTCTTTCCAATTGCATTTCTTTATACATCATTGATCGCGTTGATATCGCGTAAATATCGATTTGAAAAAAAAATTGCTTCGTAAAACATTAATTCTAAAACTTTTTATCCGAAATGTTACTTCACAACTTCTTTCTTTTTTTTTATTTTTTTTTTCTGTTCTCTTTGAAAAGGTGTGAGGGTGTCGTCTTAGCGTCGTTTCGTTTTTCTCCCCGATGGACGGTTGTTTGCTCTAAAAAATATCTCAAATTCCACACAATACCTGAAAGGTTACAGCTGTTCCTATTTCATATAAAGAGATGAATAGAATTTAGAATTTTCTATTATACTATATTATAACACCTATGTAGGTAGGTAAGGCATAGTATTTCTAGTTCTTTGCTGGGGTAGCATCGCGTTGCCTTGCGTCTCGCGTCGTTCTCATGAAGGTATAGAAAAAAATACATATATATGTATACTTATATATATTATACACGTATACGTTATACCTATATTTAGGGTTTTATTTCAAACCGAAAATCTACCGGATTTAAACTAGGTTTGGCATTCTTCCATTCTTCCATTATTTTTTTTCTATTTCTTTCTATTCTGCGGAATATTTTTTTTTTTTCAATCCCTCCGTAATACCCCTAGATATTTTCTCATCGGAGATATTCATAAGCGAAAAGTAAGTGGTATAAAAATGTAATATGAATTACATATATAAAATTCGAAAAGTAATATATGTTGGTTTTTTATTTTTGTTATAATTATAATTTTTCTTTTCATTAACTTACAGTTTTATATTTATAAGTAATTGTTTTTGTGTGTGTATATGATGTATATATATATATATATATATTTGAGGGGGGTGGGGAGGGCGATTTTTTTTTTCGTTCCGTGTGTTTTGTTGTTTTATTTTATTTTATTATTCTTTGATTAATTATCATAATGAAATATTCGAATAATCG
The DNA here is from genome assembly GCA_963932425.1 of Athalia cordata. Taxonomy (NCBI): domain Eukaryota; kingdom Metazoa; phylum Arthropoda; class Insecta; order Hymenoptera; family Athaliidae; genus Athalia; species Athalia cordata. Next base: position 25,748,580 of record OZ010626.1, on the reverse strand, counting down.
TTAAAAGTTAATAGTAATGATAATAAAAATAAGAAGATTAATAATAATAATTATAATAATCCATAACAATACAAATATAAAGGTTATACACTGTACATATCGAGTCCGCTATTATTTGTCCAATTGAACCTTTCGGCTGAAAATCAACGCATGATACGTATGAAGTCAATTTTCAGTAGAAGGTTGAGAATTTTATCTTCAATGCTTTAATTCGAAAAATTTATCTAGATTCAATTACACCATCTTGTATGTAGTGATCGCCTTTTTTTGTAAACGCGACAGATGTGGCGTTAAAATTTATTCATTACATTCGTGGTATTTTGTGCAAATTGAAATCAATTCAATATCATTTTGTTCTTTTATTGTTTTTTTTTTTTATTTTTTTTGTTGGTGAATTTTTATAGCGGATCCCGTTTCAAATTTCAACTATATTATAGTCAACATCTATTTACAATACGGAGACCTCGGGTCCCCTTTGATGGTTATTTAAATATTATTCATTAATTTCATATATTTTTTTATATATATAAATGATGAAATGCAATTATTATACAATATCATATATCGTCCTGCTACGATAGGAAATTTAATTTTTATATTATGCTTTTCCGAACTGTAGTTGCAACAATTTATATATATATATAATATATTATAATATAGATTAGTGAATTATTATAATTATCTGCGCTTATTTACAAGCAAATTATTATTACATAATTTATACTATTTACATCTTTACAATAATGATAATTTGCTGAATATTTTGTAAAATATAAACGATGCAATATTGCAGCGGTAAAATTTTCCACCCATTATTTTCCAACTCTATGTATAGTATATGTAGAGTATAATTGAAAATTGCAAATTCTACCGCTGCAGAAGCAGCAAAAAAAAAAGAAGATATTCTAATAACGATAATAATAGTAATAATAATAATAGTAATAGTAATTTTATCGATAAAAAGAAACCCGTAATTTAATCATAATCACCTTTGAAAATATACGGGCTAAACTCTGTCGGGTCAGAAAATAACCGTCAATGGTCGCCTGAATTCGTTCCCTACCGGTGCAGGGGATGCTTGATATCCTGGATACTGTCCCATTTGTGGTGGTAATAATCCAGGTTGTCCTGATCCTGGATAGTAACTATTCAATCCTCCAGGACTGGCCGCGGAGGATGTTGAGGTAGAACTTGCGCTCGATGATCCTTGTTCTGTTCTTTCAGCCTGTTTACTCATATCCGGTGATTCTGCCGGCGATCTCCCAGGTCCGACTGGACTAGATTCTTCGTATAATTTGTTCGGCTCGTAACTCGTACGGTTGTAATCCGCCGATTTTTGGTCCATGTACATTTTCGACGATTCGAAATATGCCTTTGTCATCGCTGAATCGAGATAACCCCGATCCAAATAAGACTTTGGACTCGAATCTAAATATTTTGGATCCGAATACATACTCATTGCTAATGTACTGGGTGGCATGTATGCTGCTCGGTACTTGTCAGCTTCCATCGAATACTTCATAGCGTCCATTGAACTCAGCCCCTGGAAACAACGAGACGTAGAGATTTTTATTAATTTTGCTTATCTCGGTGTTTTTTTTTCTTTTATTTTTTTTAATTGTTTTCACGGTCGAAATTCATTTCTATACATTGGACTAGATGAAACTGAAAAAAAGAAATGAATAGCGCGACCCGAAATCATGCAAACCGAACTGACTAGATTTGATTTTTGATATTTTTAAATATAAATCTTTTTTCTTTATTCGGTATCGAAAGCCCGGAAGGAGTATAAGTTCGTGTGAAATGATCTTCTGCGGCATGAGCAGCGGGAGTCTGGCACCTTTCACCTTGATAATTGAACCGCCCCATGCTGGGAGATACTTTCAAGGTGTAGGACGACGTAACTGCTACCGATCAAACTGTGCGCGGCGGCTCGGTTCGGTGGTTTTTTGGTCATGCTGTTAATTATAATCGTCCGTTAAAACGATGATGGTTACCAAACCCATTGACGTGAGTATTATACTATGAGGTATATTATAATAATATCTCCACCGCGCCGAGGGATTGCAGCGTCGATCAAACATACAGAATGAAAAAAAGAAAAAAGAAAAAAGAAAAAATGAAAATACGCGAGTCACGCGCGCCTCGGGCCCTTTATTTTAAATGTATAAAATAACCAACCGATGACGTAATATATTATGCACGTTTCAATGTTGAAGTACGTATATGGTTTTTTTTTTTTTTTTCTCTTTATCTTTTCAATATAACAATTCGAATTTCTCCAGTACCGCAATTGAGCCTCTTTTACTTGTTTAATTTTATTAATTTTTATCAGGCGAAAAATGAGATGCGGTAAAATAACCGGAATCAGAATTTGCAGTATGAAATGGTTAAAAATGGAAATAATTGTAAAAATAATTCGATAACTGCAAAATTAATATCGTCGCAGATAACGAATTCCAAAAATTGTTTGCTACTTTTATTCTTTGATTTTTTTTCACCATCTCTTTTATTTTCATAAAACTAAATATGATTTGCACGATGTGTGCGGGAGAAAACGAGTTTTTAGTTTCATCTGTCGCTCATTGGGTTTTATTTTAATTTATTTTATTTCAATTCATTTCATTTTATTTTAATCTAGTTTTTTTGTTAGTCAAAAAATGAGAAGCCTAGAAATAACCACGCCGCGAGAGGCTCATCTGCAGTCAGAATGAGACCGAGAAAGAGAAAAAAATGAAAAATGTAGTACCAGAAAAACAAAACATACACCGAAAAAGATTTAAAAAAGAGAAACAGAAAAAAACCCGCACGGTTCCGTTTGGTTCGGTTCGGTTAACCGAAGCCCGTTTCTAATCTGACAATTCGTACAGCTCGCGTTCCGCGCGCATCGTACGCGGGTTATAATGTATAAATATGGCCTGACTATATATGTATAGCGAAAATCTTTTGTTAGATTGTTAAGCGGCTTTTGTCCTTTTGATTTACAACAAACGCGTACATGTATTTATATATCTATACAGGTTTATGTGTAGAATAATGTGTATGGCTTGTATTTAAATATTAAAATTCGCGCGACGCGTCGTCGAAGTATAGCTTTTTCTACTATTTTGCTCTCGCGAAGAAAAAATTCGAAATCGATTACACATAGGTATATTTCTACCTGCAGGTTTTACGACTATAGCTCCGGATATAAGACCGTATCTTTTTTTCCCAAATATGTATATAAGTATTAAAAAACGGGTGACAGGATTTCTATACGTTTGTTTCATTTATTTTTTTCTTTGCGAGTGGCACTAAAATGAAATACAGGCAAAGATAGTCTGCGACCATGATCTGCTGCATCGAAGCAGACATAATAGGTATGCATATAGGTAGTATAGCTTCTCACCTGCCGAGGCTGTCATCGCCGAAATATATTGAGACGTACAGTTCGGCATTGTACATAATTCACGCGAACTCTAAATTTTTATGCGATTTGCACAGCTCTTCGATTTTTTTTTTTTTGGTTCATTTTGTGTTCCTTAGCATACCCCGATTCTTTTCGCCGCACACATTTTTCTTTCGCGCTACGTTAGCGCGATCAAAATTTCACCACCTAATCGGAATTTGATTTTTTTGTTTCTGCCTACTTCACCGTCATCTTTTTTTTTTTCTCTTCATTCAAATTTTCTCCGCAAAGCGATTATCATTATTCTCGCTGGCAATATTCATGACTATATCACATTGTTTGCCGATGTTGTATTGATTCAGACGCGGTTTTTTTTCCGAATCTTTTTCGAAATCGAGAAATCGGGTCGAACGTAATTTGAGTAGACGTATAATCTATACAGCACATCATATTAATTAAAAATAAAAAAAAAAAAAAAAGCGAAAAGATAAAATAAAAAGTTTTAAAGAAGAAATATAAGGTGGAAATGAAAAAGAGAAGTTGCGAGAAACGGATGAAAATACGTGAACGTAACGAAGGTAAAAGGTTAATAATTCTTCTGGTACCGTGTATGAATGTCTGTGTGTACCTGTACGTATTTTATATAAAAAGGAGAAAAAGCTCACCTGCGCAGGTGCACCAAGACCGGCAGACATCGCGGCGGCTGATTGCTGTGCGGCAGCAGCAGCGGCGGCTGCCATACTGGCGGCAGATAATGTACCATAAGCTGCTGCAGGACCGTAATATGAACCCATACTGGCTTGTCCCATTCCACCGGCCATTCCTGATGAGACCATGAAAATGAAAAAGAAATTATTCCTTAGGATTTCGAATAGAAAATTCATGTAACACAATGTACGACGATTTATAGACTATGCAGATTATGCATGGTTGAGAGTAAAAACCTATTCCTCTCATTGGAAATGAAATTATAATTCTTGAAATATTTTTAAATAATTCGACAGACGTATACCTATTATAGTTTCAAAAATGAAATTATGCCTGATTCGTGCATAATTGGATCCGTAATTAGAATAAAATATTCATCATCTAAGAAACAGAATATGATCTCGTTCCATAATTAATCGAGCTTTGATATTTAATTTCTCTTTTTTTTTTTTTTATGCTCAATCTCCGTGAATATGGAACTTGAATTTTTTATCACTTGAAACAAGTGAATCTGCAAGTATTTCTAGTCTACCGTCAAGTAAATTAGGTTACGACTAACATGAATTAAGATATCTAAATTTCTGGTCTCGAAATGTAGAGAAAATTAACGGCTATTATATTCATACCTGGCATAATAAATAAAATCAAAGTAACGCTACACTGCAATGCGATTGCGAAGAGTGTAATATTGCACATATATCGCGAGATGAGAAGGTTTATGATAAATTCATAGATAAGAATAGCGTCTAATGTGGTTTCGTTACATCCATATAATAAAGTGAATAACGGTTACGTTGAATTGTCGATAAAGTGTCGATTTAAACTGAAGAGAAAAGAAAAATTCAGATGTACAATATTGTACGATACCGCAGGTATATAATAATCTCTCATTGCGTCAATCATAAATCTCACGTTATACATATATACTCAGATACGTATAATGAAGGGACTTGACGCCAATCATTCTCTAATTCTGTACATAACGTACGTTCTCCAGTCAGCGCGATCACCTATCTCACGTATAAGTTAAAAAATATATATCTATATGTATATATGTATATCTCGAATCATGTACATATAGACATCTATGTACTACACGGGGCTAAACGAGCCTTGAGTGACGTCTACACGTCGTTTCTGATATGCGATCGGAGAATCATCATCGCGTATCGCAGTCTCTAAAAGGTATCAAGAGACTCGGTAGAGTCTCGCGCCAAGTACATTAAAAGAGCACCGGACGGCAACCGAGTATCTATACAGTTAGGAGATAGCAAAAGCGCTGCACGGCAGACTGTTTTATTCGGTATCCCCTAAATCATTAGCTTTTCGGGAAATTTGAATACACTTCCGCAATAGAAATCGCGGTGTAGCTTTCATTTGAGCCTAATTTCAATAACATTGATGTTCGGAGAGCTGTGATCTCATGATAGTTATTTACGCTGAGGCCGTTTCTACGATCAGAATTTTCAACGTCATAGTCGTCTCCGGATCACTTTTCTCCTTAGCTCTATTCCTATGAGCAGTAGATGCAGTATACAACGCAAACTCGATTTTCGCTAAGGTTCAAACTGCAGTCGTCATTCCGCTGTCCGCATGTCTTCACGATCACCTCCTTGCAATCACAGCTTGACAGCTGTCACAATACCCAAAACTCGATGATGGTACGAGTCGTATATATTTATGGAAACGACGTTCAGGCTTTACATAATATAACCATGGCTGGTTTTCGGTAAACTTGTAATAGTACGAAGCGTTAATAAATGATTGAAATTAACAAATTCAGACTTCTGAATCCCTTTGCTGAAATGTTATACTTGTAGACTCGATAGCTCCGCAGTGACAGTTAAATGAGGTTATGCATGAAGTCTCTTGCGACTATTATAACAAATAGTATACGTGGGCCTTATTATACGTGCAACAGTGATTGAGGCAATCTGATCAGATAAATATAATGCATTTTGGCGTTCCGAAAAAATCTAATTGTTTTATTCAATGCAGTGTGCAGATTCAAATATAATATCGAGTTGTTGACAATAATTTTTGATCAAACGGATTATGATAAACGGACATTTGGTCAAGTAAATGAAATAGAAGCTTGCTCTATATCCATAGAAGTATAGAAGGTCAAGTATTTTAATAATAACCATTCAATCAGCAGCCAAAACAGTTCAGCTCTTTGAGATTAAAATTTTCTATCCAAAAGCAGCCAGCTTTAATAGTGGTGTATGTTCAGTTGTTCCCACAAAAGTCACTCATTTTAGCTATGTTGTGGAAAGAAAGTGCAACAAAAATTAGAATCAATGATGATATCTGGTACGAGATAGGCATTAAGAGTGAGACTAGCTGTGATTCCAGTGATGATGGGTGCATTCCATTTTGACAATGACACTGTTCAGACTCCAGATTTGGTTGATTGGGTAGACGATGTGGCTTTGTATCTTGATATCAAGTTTAGGAGTTTCTTTGACTGAGTTCTTGGACATATAGCTATTATTATATGTCTCAAATAAGTTATGTATGTTTCACTAAAATTATCATTCAGATCCATATGTGAGACCTCTGGTTCATCTCCTGCACTTGATGGTATCTGTTATTGAGTAAAAAGGAATATTGACCGGCAGAAATACCATAACTGCGAGCCAACCATACCGTGTGTCCGCGAGCCCGTTGGCAACTAACTCCGTTAGAACGTTCAAATTAACCAGCGTTGGTAGTTGAGTTGGAGATTTAAGGTTGCATTAGGTTAATACGACACTTCTACTAAACAAATAAATCGACCATGAATATTTGTGAATGGTTGAAAATTCGGTAATTTACAATATTTTGATTAACTGACATTGATGGAAAGTGATCAGAAGTGGAGTTAGTGAATCGTTGGAAGCAGTAAGGGGCCGTTCATAAAATACGGATGTGACAAGGGGGGACAGGGGGTCTACGGCAGCGTGACGTTCGCCGTTCATTAAAAAATTTTACTGAGTATTCGTTCTCTCGACTTTTTTTTTCAATTTTGTAATGATAGAAGTCATTTATTGGAACATGTAGAAGAAGATGTTGCAATACCAATTATAGATGTTTCGGAGCATTTACAGAATCCTTGGACTTCTGATAAATAGAAATATTATTTATTCGTTTGTTATTAAAGATATTTATTAATTCATTTAAATTTTATCATAAAAATAAAAAAATTATTTTCTGATATCAAAATTTGTGTATTATCAATCAAAATTTATCATGTTTAGGGGGGGGGGGGTCTTAGTTTTTGTGACGAAATATTTACTGGGGGGGTCGCAGAAAGTGTGACACAGCGTGACAACCGGGGGGGAGGGGGTCAAAAGAAGTTAATTTTAGTGTGACGTATTTTATGAACGGCCCCTAAGCGGATGCACATAGTCAGCCGATAGGTGACAACATCTATCACACATCCAATTTTATTAGCTCACTGTACGAAATCCTTTGAAGGAATTAATGAAATAGCTCTGCATCTCAATCAAGTGCCAATCAAATTCAATTTACAATGCAATATTACACACTACACCTAGGTCTACCTAGATTCTTTAATATTGTATTGTAAATTCGATTTTATTGGCATTTAATTGACATGAGAGCTATTTTGTTAATTCATTCAAAGGATTTCGTCCAGTGAGCGAAAAAAATTCGATGTGCGATGGTTGTTGTCAACGGGCAGCTCTGGCCCACCTCCTCCGCTGGACCTTTGGCGGGCTCTTTTGGAAAAAATAATCCAGAATTCTTGCATGGCAATGTAACATTAGCCCGCCAAGGACCACGTACTCCAATTTTTATTAGTTTTTTTTTTTTTAATTTAATTTAATTGGTTTCTTTTCATCGTTTTCTTTTCCAATTTCACATTCTTGTAATTGGTAACTTGATTTGTTGTATGTTCATTCCAGTCTTTTCTAGTACTCCTATGCACGGTGCAAAATAACATGTACTTGGCACAATGATTGATTTGGATTCGTTTTTCTGAGAATTTAATTTTACGGTTATTCTTGAGGAACTACTTTTTGGTGGCGATTGATTTGGAAAAATTAATGTACTTGGCGATGTTTTTTGCACCTGAGGTGCTTTGTTGGGATATAAAAATACATGTGTATGATACCTAAATACATAAGTATATGCATGTAATTCGTCGAATTATATATTCGCTATACAAATATGAACGAAATAAAACGATGAAAAAAGTAGAATTAAAAAAAAAAGAAGAAGACATTCATCGCTTTTTAATACTATTATGTACGCGATACGATAAATATTAATAATTTTTAATCGACACTGATGATGTTTACATAAAATATATATACTTTATATACCTCTATGCGTATTTATATACAGCTTATTATTTACGGAGAGGATAATTAAAAATTATATAAAACGAAATAATAACGAAATATCTTTCTAATTGCTGACGTTTTAAATAAATCGTTGTAGTGTGAATAGATCAGAAGATAATTACGACGATATAATGATAATAAATTAGTGTCGACATATAATTTGCAGTTTCGTAGAATTGAATATGTAGCTACTATATATAGATAAAGTGTATAATTAATATCGACATCGATCAGCAGCGGCGGTAGCGCGGTTCAATTTATAGTCTCAGAGCTGATCATCTATCGATCGATATATCATATATCATATATCTGTGTCTATAGAGCTGTATACCAATACAATGGAAATTTTTAATTAACTTTATATAATTATATTTTGCGAGCGAGTGAAATAAACGATTTCCTTCTAAGGCGCGAGTCTTTAATTAAATAGAAACTGCGAGTATGTAGCAACTTCACTGTATTATAGTACGCGTTATTGTGTCACATATATGTACTATAGATATGTACGTATGTAATTTTCATTGTCATTTTTTAATAACCCGCCAAATGTCACCTTGCAACGCGGTGATCTTTATATTCTATTATACGACATATACAATTATGATACTTGTTATCGTATACCTATATATTGCTGCAATACAATATGATCGGAATTAGAATCAAGCGAACGTCCCTTGTCATTTTTCGGAATATCATTCATTCATCGACTCATATTTATTCGTTCATTCATTCATTATCAAATGTTTCTATGCTATGTAAAATTGTATTGTAACTAGAATAATCGCGATACAATATACAAAACAGAATAATATCGCATCGAGTTTTTTGCGATGCCAACACATCGACGTTGCTCCTCTTTTATTATTTTATTATTTATTATTATTTGTCTTTTTTCAACAATTGTTTGACTCAATCAGTGGAGTTTATCTTCTTTATCGTATCGTTATATACCTACCATATGATCATGACTATATTCTTCAAACGGGCGAAAAACGAATTTCAGAAAATTATTTATGCCATGTACATCATATAATATTTATTACAATTCAGAAAGATTTATCTAAACAGTAGCGTGCATTGTCCCGCGTACATACGAACGTATATATACGTATAATTGAGATATTATTATACATAAAGGAGGGGCGAATTCCGTATATACTTTAATCCTCCTTATTTCCAAGGAGGAGTCTTATTCCAGCCCCTATATACGTGTATGTACACATATAAATATTATTGGGATGGGCAAACCCCGCATTGCCGGAGGCTCATTGCTTCGCGACATGCGAACATAAATTTTAAACACCGGCATTATATTATTTATTAGATTGTTTTACCACGCACAAATTATCGATCCCATATACAAGTATAAAAGACACGGAAAGACTCGGGCGCTTGATTTACTTCTGCTTTTTTTTTTCTTTTCATTTTTTCTATCTCAAATATATAGTATCTTTTCGCAGGTTGAAAAAAAAGCGCGAGAGAGAGAGAAAGAAAGGAGAGAATTAAGAAATTAAAAGAAAAAAAATACGAACAACAATTATATACACAATAAGAGTGTGTCGTGATTAGAAATTAATTATCTCGTCGTGTAGTAATAATAAAAGTGTGTCGATTGAAATTTAAATTCAATGTATGTATTTATTTATTAATCGCGCTGATAATCGGATCGCGGTTTGATTAATTATACTGCAAATTAGATTGCAAAGTTATTTATTTGGATGATACATCACATGTACGTTATACGTACGTACTCTGAACACAGCTGTGTAATAATAAACTTTCGCGTTATAATTTCGTGTCGCGTGTCGTAAACATTTAAGTCAACTATTCCGATAAATTTTGGATTACTTTGTTGGAAATTCGGTTTTTATAACCTCCCTTATGTGAAAGTAGAGATGTCACTTGATAATTAGTTTACGTATAGTTATATACCTGATTTTATATATTATACCATCGATCACATATTTAATCTCGATAATAGTTTTTGTCAAAAAACTTTCCAAGGCCCTGACGAAAAAATTTGCAAATTTTCTTGACATCATATTATGCGATGTCGTATATTATCGTCACGATTACGTAATGATTCGTCAACGAAGTGTTCTTTTTTTTCTCTCGTTCATAATTAACATAGTTTCAAATCCGCGGTATGTAATTGTCTAGTATAACACCATCCGGTTGGAGGAGCGTAAGTTTAACGACCGCATATATTATAATATTGATCAGTTATTTGTTTTTTTTTCCTCGGTTTCTTTTTGTGAACAATTAGTGCAGTGCGCATAGCGAACGATTAAACATGTTTTGGAAAAGAAAAAAGAAGAAAGAGAGAATGTAAAACTTGAGTTGACCGCGTGACAATCGCTCACAAGGTTGGGTTTTAGTTTCTTATAGTTTTTATTTTTAAATTTTTAATTTTTTATTCAGTGGATCTCTTGTACGATTGTGTAACGATAAAGAAAAAGTAGCCGATGATCTGCATCGTAGACTTTAAATGAAATTGAACCAAACAATAAACGTGGTGCTCAAGGATAAATCTGAACACCGATGCACAGCTTGTACACGTTATATTGGATAATACACTTCTTCATGTATGCGGGACATTGCAGAATTACTCGGTAAAATTGCCCCTAGGCACGTGCGGATTATTTCTGTATAGGTATAGACACTTTGACTTATGCAATTTTAGATTGTCGAAAAAATGGCGTAAATAATCGGACGTGGTCGACATAAGAGTGACAATGACTTTTTTTCTCTTCTCATTTTGAATCGTGATCATCGAATCCTGAGTCAACGACTGCAGGACAAGGATATGATATACTCCTTGCAAAAAAAAGGAAAAGAAACAGGCAAATACAAAGCGTTTCTTTCCATGCTTGAGATTATCAGAAAATCACTATTATGGCGATATACGAAAATTTTTGCAAGAACTTGATGAAAAAATATTCTTACCCGCTCTGAGCGCGTCCATGGGGACACTGGGGTACGGGATGCTGTAGGGATATCCTTCTTTTCTAAGAGTTTTTGGTTTTCTCCTTGGCCTATATTTGTAGTCCGGATGTTCCTTCATGTGCATTGCCCTCAGCCTCTTTGCCTCGTCTATGAAGGGGCGTTTTTCGTCCTCGGTAAGCAATTTCCACTCTGCTCCTGTAAATAGAAAAAAACATTTTCGTTCTTGAATGAATTCGATCTGATCTCATGGTCGAAAGAAAAAATAGTCGATTTTTTTGCTTCATCACAAAATTACCAAAATCTTGACTCAACACATAATACATGAGCAATTATAATATATCTAAAATTCGAGTACTCTTTTTAACCGGTTTAGTGGTCATTGTAGATAATTAAATTCGTCAAGTTACACGTGTATTTTACAACAATCAACTACGGAACGTATAGGGAGATTAATTATTGCAACAGAATTGACTCCTGGCTCATGGCAGTTGTTAACCTTATGCACATACACACAATATTATAATACACGTATAACTTTTGCAAATATATATAAGCGCACGTCTACGCGCACGGGGGTGCAGGAAATGTAGAAAGAGAAGGTTTGTAGAAGAGACGAAAGGGGTTACAAGGGGGGAAACGGGGGTGAGAGGGTGGGGCTGGTGCTGCTATAGTGAATATGTTGAGTTAGTCATTGTTTCGTCAAGAATTAATTACCAGTTGTTGTGGAATATGAAACAAAGCGCCAGAGAGCTGGCATCTAATAGTATATACTGTAGTGTAGGGTAGGTAGAAAGGTTGGAAGGTAGAAAGGATTGGTATAGGAGGTACTACCACCCTTGCTCTTTGGTGCTGGAACACGAACAACTCTGGTTGCTAGAACAGCTTCGCAGTTGCGCCAGGTACAAAACGACAATACATCAGGGTGCGCTGTACAGTAGGTACGACTCGAGCCATATATAAAGCTACCACCTTCTCCATCTCCATCTCCATCTCCTACTTCTCTTCTTCCTCCTTTCCACCTACCCCTTCTAACCCCTTACAGAAACAACGATTCCATATTGATATTGTACACGCGGTGCGATTACAACGACGATGACGACAAATTCGTGTTTCTGTTTGTATTATTCTCTGTACCTTATGTTATACGATGTTCTGTTATTCGGCCGGTTCAAAGAATCCTAGAATATTTTACCCATTCTTACAACAAAAAAAAAAAAAAAAAATAACAACAGCACGTTACATTGTCCAGGTGTTTTGAAAAGAACCGGTTAATTTTTCTGAAATTTGACGCAAAAAATCTCTCTTTTGCACTTCCACTTTCCAAATCCACCCCTATTTACTTTATTGCTCTTCAGTCTTCCGAAGAGATGAAAACGGTTCCAGTTCTGCAGATGGTTTTCAAAAGCGGATTTCAGACATATATACTGTTCAGTATCGAGAAATATTAAATTTGAAATTCATATTTTGTATATTAGAAAAGTTTGAGCTCGATGAGAAAATTAGGTACCAAGATGATAATGTACTGTAAATTGTAAGCTGCGATATTTTACTGTACATTTATAATAGCTGTATGGAAAATCTAGTTTGCGTCGAAAACTGGAGAGACATGTATGTGTATGTTTCTAAATTTATTTTACAGTTTATCCAATCGATACGCGTTTTCTCGGTTGAATAGAGCGCGTAGGTGTTTGTTTAGAACAAAAGCTATCTGGTTCCCTTGGCGGTATATAACGGGTACCACAATATACACATATAGAAAACGCGTGTAGGACGTCGCCGACTCGATGTTTGCATTTTATCCGTACAGGTACATACATAAATGTATATATGGTACATACGAAAACTCGACTTTAGTGTTTTCGCGTGCTTTCGAGGCCGAGCAAAGCTGCTCAGAGTAGAGCGATGTGGAGCTGCTAGGAGAGTGAAGCTTGCGGCACAATGGCGGCTGCTTTCTAACGCTTTCGTCGCCGCACCGTTAACAATGCCGTTTATTTAACATCGTTTAATAGTACAAAGGCTGTTAATTAATGAACGCGAAAATAATAGTCGACAGCCGCCATGTATAATAAATCTATATGTACATACGCTGCATTCTAACCCCCTCCCCCCCTACATGCATACCAAAATCTGATGTGCAAAAATTGTACGAATTGAATCACACGACCACGAATTGGGAATCAAATGATTTAGTCATCGCCGAGAAATCACGAAGATCGCCCCGATGATTGTTGCTGAAAAATATATATCGTAACCGAAATCACGTCAACCTTACTGACAAAAATACATCTCATGGAAAACGATTATTTTTTCATTTTGTATTTTTTTAAGTTCGATCAGACCATCCCTACACGTATTCTGCACAGGACCAGGTGACAATATACTTGGGGTTTCAGGGGATGATGATGATTTTTTCTCTCGGTAAAAGAAAAGACGAGGGGGGGGGGGGGGATGTCTGTACCATAGGAGGTGTACAAGGTATGTATATGGGAGGGGAAAAAGAATCGGATGTATGTATTCGGAGAGAGAATTAGGATCGATGTTGCGAGTAGGGATGATCGGGTATTCATTCATTCATTCATTCATTCAGTCATTCATTGGCTTTAGTCGTTTAGTTCCAGAAGGTGAGTTTCACCGATTAGGTATTAGGTATTAGGTATTACATAGCTTTTGGGGGTAATATAACTGCTGCTGCCGCCGCGGCCGATGTTAACTGAAACGACAAAGTTTAGGGTACCAAAATTGGTGAACCGGAGAATGAAACGACGTTCTCAGGTCTTACGCTGGATTAAACCCGATTCTATTATTGCCAAAGATTTTTGTCCCCCGCTCTAGATCCTCCTTTACATTCACAATAATACTACGTATCTTTCCAACATCCAACGGCAAAATCTCCAAACAATTCCACAATCTCATTATTCATTTAATTCATCCCTTATTATATATGGCAGCCTAATTATCTTCCTAACTAATACCTAAGTTGAATGAGGAGAAGAATAAAAATATCCAAAATAGATCCTTTTTCAGATCTTCTTATACTCTCCAACTTTTTTTTTGTATAATATTAAGATCATTTTTTTGTTGGAAACTTTACGTCCCGCGCCAGGAGCTTCATGTACTATAGGACTTGAAATAGTATTTAGGGATGAATATATATACAGTACATGGTACTGATATGAATAATTCATGAACTCTTTAAAGAAGACTACTATAATACCAATCATTCAGGCTCGTGAAATAGACATTATGAGAAGCGGTGCAGATCGGCCGTACTGTATAAAAAAAAAAAGAGGGGAGATTCGTCTACTGACGGGGATCCATATAGCAAAAAAAAGAAGGATGTTACAGGACCGTAGTACGTATCAGCCGGTGCGACTATGAAGGATATATTATTTGCTCATGATCTTTCAAAGACGCGTGCGCGAGTGCTATAATTTTTCATTTTAATAATATGCGGGTTATGTTATTGCGTGCTAAGATCGTGTCCTTACCAACAGGAGAATTATATATCCTGCGGTGAAAAAATAAAGAACCTAGCTAGGATCTAATAATAATTCCGATTTATACTCGTGCAGGGGATCTTTTCAACGAATTTATATACCTAACTCGAATTTATGCACCACGTGATCATCTTGAGCGACAGGATCAGGATTCGTATAAGAACCACCCCATCTTTTTTTTGTTTTTGTGATTGTCTGTCGTAAAAATCAGGCGTATTCGACAATGAATTATACCAGGTAACTATTAAATGGAATGAATTTTATGACCCGCGATTATAATTTGATGGAGGTTAGAAAAAATAATTAGCAACATTTTATCATAGTATTCGATAATATTTTAATGTTACCTAGTAGAAAGATATGATATTTCTTGAGGTATAATAAATTGGATGGCTTACCGAGTCTTTTTGATATTTCGGAATTGTGCATCTTCGGATTCTCCTGCGCGATCTTTCGTCGTTGCAGTCGTGACCATACCATAAAAGCGTTCATTGGTCTCTTTATGTGATCTTCTTGGATTTTCTTGTTCGCCGCATTCATGGGACTCCCCATGGTCATACCCATTGGGCCGCCGCCGGCACCACCCGGCGGTGAAGCACCAGACATACCCTGCATACCTCGAAAAGTCTCCGTAAATGCTCCGTCGCACATCGCGCCGCCGGCTCTGAAATTTCAAGAATTTATTAGCCTGGATTTTAATAAGAATTTATTTTTTCAATTGATCTATAGATCATCTCAAGGATTAGGATTCATGATAAAAAACGAACTCCATTCAGAAAATTTATGCTCCATCATCAGCGCATTAAAAATTGGCATCCTGCCTTAAGAAAAAAAAAACAAAAAAAAATCATTTCTTCGATTCTACAGTTTCGACTTTGAAAACCTTCTGCTTTGAAAATTGGAAAAATTGACGAAATCTTTGAATTTCCGGCAGTACTACAGACTCTGATTTTGCATACTTATATAAAATGCACTACTGTATTGTAATAATACACATAATATTACATCGTACTGAAAATGGAGATGAAGATTTTTTGGGGAGGATTTTTTTTTATCGCCCCGCAGAAGCGCCGCGCGTAGCCCTCGGGTGTTGTTCAAACGAGGACTAATAGATATACGCGAGAATTTAGGGCGGCGGAACCCCCACTGGGATTTCCTAAAGACCCTGAAACGCAACATCGCGTTCTGGGACCGTGAATTCGACGCAGAAGAGATTTTTAATAAAAACACTTTGTGTAAATAAACACTGTCGATAATATTTCACTTTCGCTTCTAACTCTCCAGAGATTTCAATTTGTTTAATCGCAACGCAAGGAAGCTTTTTTTCTTTTTCCATCTTCCCTTCAGGATTTCTTTTAGCAGAAAAGCGATAAACATTTTTTTTTTAGGATTGATATAATTGATTCTTACCTCATAAAGTGGCCGGCGGCCCGTTGATGCAAATCGAGCTCAATTTTGCAGCCGTTTTTGAGACACTTCCTCTAATTGACTTGAGTCGATTTATTTTACTATTTTTTCTTAAGGAAAAATTTAGTAGATTGTTCGAAGATCCAACTACTATATGATTATTGTCACTGAATTTTTCATTTAGAAAAAAAACAAACGTTTAAAAAAAAAAATCTTAATCACTAAAACTCAAACCACTTAATCAAATCCGTATATTCCCGGTCACTGTTAAATTTTTTTTTCAAATTAGTTTTGTTTAATTTCACTATGCAATTGCTTCGTGTTCACAATCCTTCAATTAAAGCCTCTCGATTTAAACCAACTACCATAATTGACAAACTGTCTAAGGTTGTAGGTAGTATTTAACGACTGTAGAAATTATCGTCTCTTAATATCCTTGATGAGGGACTGCGCCCTTTGAGGTTTATAAAAAAAAACAGTGTTATTTATGTTTAATAAAGATTAGAATTAATTAATTATATTTCGTTGTTCAAGTTTAGAATATTTTTGTTATCAATAGTGTTACGCGATTTATATAAATAACAATGAATAGAATAAATGTGCGTACGTATATGTATATGGATTATACATATAATGTATATAATATGAGTTGTTTTATTTTTAAATTGTTCTTTTTTTTTCTTCTTTATTATCTATTCCTCTACTCAAAAATGCGTTTATATATGTAGGTATGTATTATGTATGTATATATGTATTATATTAATTAAAACGCACAACGAAGTGACGGTAGTTCTCCGCAGACGGTGTGTTCGGAAATGCAGTAAACCGACGGGCCAAGAGTTGATCGTTCGAGCAACTATCGGTTTTTACCCCCACCATCATAATTTCCGGAAGGTAAACTCGACCAACCAGAGAACGGTAGGCGTGGCCTAAAATCGAGAGGGATTTGGAGGACGCTATCCCATTGGATAATACCCAAATAGACCTCCTCGCCCCTCTTGAGAGGAACCGACGAGTGAAAATAGAGATACGTGGTAACAAATGTCGCGCACGTTACCTTTTTGGTATAGTAAGAAGAATCTATTGTAACTTCGTGTTGCTGTGGGCGCGCACAACCAACGGAGCTTCTGGTTCTGGTTGAAAGAGTAAGAGAGAGAGAAACATAAAAATAAGAAGGAATCTGAGAGAGAGAGACCGAGAAAAAAGGGGTGGGAGAAAAGGGGGAGGGGTGGTGGGAGGAGTATTAAATGGAAACACTTATAATACCTACCTACCTTCCTTCCTACCTACCAACCAAATAAGTTAAGAGAAAAGATCAGTCCATTCGAATGGGTTTTAGTCAAAAACCGCAATCGCAGACTTACGGCTAATATTTGACGATTTCATCTACATGGGCTCTTCATATGGTGGATGTAAGATGAAACGATTAATTTCAATGCTCAATCACTCAATGATTGAATTTTACTTACATTCAAATTCGATCAGCCCTTTTTTTCGAAATTGTACGTATAACATTATTCTGATATAGAGATGGTTCAGAATGATCGAAACTATAATTTACCGTATCGTACGTGTTGACTTAGGAATGTAGTAACTTATGTAGAGAAGAACCAATCGATTTCTGGTTCGCCGTCGGATGCCACCGTTCTCCTGTCTCCTTTAGGCCGTTCGGCGATATCCTTCTTGCGGCTCATCTTCATCAGTTTACGTAAACTGTGTTGTTACGTTCTCGAAAGCGGATGGTGGACAAATTCAAGCTAGAGACAAGCGACAAATTTTGAATTCAATTGAAAAGTAGGCGATACAATGGGCGTGGTTTTAGTTTCCCAATTGTTTCAAGTGATTTAAATTGTATAGATACATCTTCATCCCTTTTGAATTTTTAGGATCTGTATGATACTCGTATATTGCAACACGTGAATCCCTAATTTTTTGCACCCCCATAGCTAGTTTCATTATACGTACACATATATGCGTATAATACAAATTCAGACAATATGTTTTGTCTCACTCAGAACCACCCCATATACAGTCGATTTGAATCACGTGGGGATTGAATATAAGGGTCATATAATTCCACGACGCACGCTGCACCCCTAATGCTTTGGCTACTGGCGACAAACCGAGGGCTTCATCCCCAACTACGTCTATCAATTTTTTTTATTCTTATGATTCTTCTCTTGCTTTCTTTCAAATCGGTGTCATGTTGATATTTTCCTATTAAAAATAATATAGATGAGAACTACTCTCGAAGAACCAACAATTCGATACTATTTCCAATTAGATGAAGAGTAAAATAAATTTGATAAAAAAATACAAAAAATATCCTGAAACAGCCAAGGATTACGAACAGAGAATTTATATCGCCGATCACTTATTCGGCTGCTTTTTCTTCAAGTTCGCAATATTCTCTTCATCATTGTTTTCGTATGAACATTTGAATAAAATATTCTATAAACTGAATCCGATTTTGAAGTCGTGCAGTGCACTACGGTACGAGGATATGGATATATTATATATGAGACTGAGCGTCGTTGTTGGACACGTGCCGTGGTTTAAATATAACCCATACAGGGTACAAAATTATGCCTCGGTGCTTGCTACTTCCACTGCCGCTAGTTTTGCTCCTGGTGCATTTTGTACCAGTCAGTATAAGTCCGGCTGTTCGTCCTAATTACCTGGCACCGGCGGCTACTTCACTCGGTGTTTGATGTTGATCCCGGGTATAGTATTCATTATGCGCACGATTGAGCTAAGGCCCGCTTAACCTGATTCTAATACCTGAATCGCAGAGCTGCTGCTGCTGCTGCTGCTGTTGCTGCTGCTGGGAATGGGACTGCAAGCCCTTATAGCTGTCTGTTACACATTGTGTTCCGTATTATGTGCACCACACATAGGTATCTACCCGTATATATAGGTGCTCATTTTATGTACTATATCGATGCCCACCTTGTACTATACAGAGTGCAGCCGGGCAACAGACCTGTGCAACAAACGGTAGATTTGGGAGGAACTTGAATTCGTTTTAACCTCATCAACAATTACTGCCAACTTATTATTGTCCCGTACAGTACGGCTGCTGTATAGGCTGAACATTGAAGAAAAAATAGATGTTCCTGTAGTTATTTTTCAACGATAGACATTCATGAGAAACTTCGTACATAAGTGATGTAGACAGTTGGCTGAATTGCTGCGTGGAATGTGTAGAGCGTCATAATTATGCTGTCTTTTGTTCTTTTCTCTGTTTTTTTCGTTCTTTTCTTCCAGTCAGGAAATGGGAATTCAATTGCTTTGAATCCAAAAATAGGGAAGCATGATCATCAGTTTGATGTGAACTATTTTGCCATACTGCGTCGTAAGCGAGAGTGCATAATTTGGGGTTATGATTTTAGTAATTTATATTATAGTAATTCTCTTCATACAAACAGCTGGTACAGCGATACAAACATTGACAAAGGGCGTTTTAAGGTCCTTAAGAAATGAGTAATCCTCGCAAATCTGTCTGTAAATTAAGGATCAGCCAGTATTACTGACCAGCCGAAGATATTGCGGACAGTTCCGACACCCGCCGGTTCAACTTTATCTTTAAGAAATTTCAACGGTCAGCAGTGCAATAGCCAGAAGCTGTTCTTCTACTCATCCAGCAGCAGGACATTTGTCCGATCCTTCCCGCCTCCCGTCGAGGACCTTTATAGATATATATATATATATATATATATATACTTTATAAGGGGGGAAAAAGACTCGCGTCGTCCTCTTTTCGCATTGTGTACGAATTAGCTGGTGGCCATACCCACGGGATACGTTCTCGTATATACGTCTTGAAGGACCCAGCAGGTGTTCAGAAAAATCCCCATCACTATATATGTGGTGCGCCCTAAAACGGCTGCTTCAAAACGCCAAACCATAATCAAATCTGTTTCTTATTTTATTTTTTCTTCCATTGTTTTTTCCTTTTCTCGACTGAAAATATGCACAGTTCAGAGATCGGCTCATTTTATCCTAATTAACAATTACGAAACATGAGCTAAGATGTTCATAGATATTTATGGTACATAACTCGTACCGAGAATATTTTTCTACGGTACATGCGGCAGATGTTTCTAAGTACATATAACTAGTTGGAATTCCGCGAGTTGAGTGTCAGCAGGGACTGTTATAGGAGGAGATGGTGCTGGTGGAAGGTGACATTGTTTCGTTGAGTTTGAAAGGCGCAGGTGTCGTTGTCCGGACAATGGGACAATAGTTTGCCACCAGTAATCCTCGCTAGTCTAACTTCAGGCCTTGTACTCTAGGGTAGGTATGGGTGAAAATATAATAATAAGTCCCAAAATTTTAGCTTATAGTTGCCACCCACCCATTCCCTTTCCTAATTTATCGACTTAATTTCCAAGTACATAAACCCCTTGTCCGTTCCAAGATCACTTTGTACGTCGGTAATATGAATTCTTCCTCGAATGACCACGTTTTTTCTGGTCATATCGTCTAGTTGAAATTTTATCGAATAAATTAGACGTGAGAAATTCTTTTTTTCTGTCTTTTCGTTGCGTCAAATGCAGTTCGTTACAAATTATTAAACACAACTATCTACATTTATTTGTTGGTCGAGGAGACGCGCGCCCGGTTCAGATTTTATTTCACAATAGATAGAAACGACGGGGTACCAGCCACTGCATCGAACGGTACAATAACCACCCCGTATTATATAGATCCTTCAATACCTATATCAAGGACCCTGACCAGAAGGTCACAGGTGTGCCAAGTTTTAACATAACGCTTTTCTGCACAGTTTGCCACCAGCTGGTAATTAAAAATTTTGATACAATGCCAAATTTTAAGCCAGACCTTATTTTTCATTGTCAGTTACGGGGAGATCATCTGGGTCAGAAATAATTATTAGGTGCATTATACCTACGGAGGGATTTATTCTTTCGCTAGAAATTTTCGTGCAGTTTAATTGTCTTATTTATTTTATTCAGTTGATTTTTTGTCATTTTTTTTTGTTAGTTTCGAATCGCTGCTGTCCTCCAGTTGATGACCTTAGGTGGTTGGTAATATAACTGTGTTTGTGCAGTTGGTGTTGTAGTAGGTGTTGAAGAGTATTATTCAAGGAGCGTCTGGTCAGACAGTGTAGAATTCCCTGGGGATATGAGGGGCGTCTAACTATACATAGGGGTATATAAAGGGATCGAACGCGCGGGAGTGAATGGACCCCATTGGCCTTCAAGCCCCACAGGAGCGAATTTCACATCATTCCCATTCATGTAGTGAAAATCATTAAAGGAATTGAAAGATTTTTCGTCATACAGGTTCAGGATAGATATACAGTTTCGGGATGACGATTTATCCTATCTTGGTATTAAAAAATCTAAAATCAACCTTATTTGCAACTCGTTTTTGAAATGAAATAAAAAAAACCAAACTGGATTGCAAACGTGATACAAAGAAATTTTTTTTCGGGGGTAGAATTACAAACGGAAACTACCGAAGTCTCGTTGGTAAACCTAGATAGGATATGGTGTATATACCACGATATACAATATAAAGAAGATTCGCCAAGTATCCCATGTCTCCCTTTTTTTACCCTGGAGCAATCTTCTTAATCTCAAGATGGATGAGATAACGTCAGTCAATTGGCGATCGACTTGCCTGACTCCCCTCACCGACAGAGAATCCTACCCTTTGTCAGAAGAAAAAAAAAAATCCCGGCAAACAATCAGGATCTCCAATAGTATAGAGGATACACGAGATGCATTGTTGAAGGTTAAACGACGACGGATTCCATTATTACAGTGCAATAGGTTGGATTTGAAGGAAAAATAAAATAAAAAACAAATAAAATAAGAAAAAAGAGAA
This sequence comes from Athalia cordata, assembly GCA_963932425.1. Taxonomy (NCBI): domain Eukaryota; kingdom Metazoa; phylum Arthropoda; class Insecta; order Hymenoptera; family Athaliidae; genus Athalia; species Athalia cordata. Next base: position 25,726,429 of record OZ010626.1, on the reverse strand, counting down.
AGAAGAAGACGGAAGCCATGCACGAATTGTGTTGTTTCTTGTTTTTGGAAATATAAAATTTATGCCGTTTCTTTTTTTTTTTCCTTAAACCTTAAAGTGATTTTTGTTTGTAAAAATCTTTTGATATAAAGTAGGAAAATCGAGCACTTGAGAAAAACGTTTTTCCGCCCTCGGCCGTTGAGTTTGTATGAGCCTTCCGAGGGTGAGTTTACTTGAGTTTGGAAATAATGCGATAAGAGAGCGTATAAGGGAGATGAAATAGGAATGTGAATGATGTGAATGAGAATTTCAATAAGTTTGATCTTCAGAGAGAACCATTTGTGGGTTATTATGCTGTATACCGATCTTGTCCGCAAGGATATAGCGGAAGGAAAGTAGAATGGGAAAAGAGCTGAACATCCTGCGGGTCGTCCTTAAGTTTTTCTTTGGTTCACCGATCGCGCCGCGTGGCAAGGACTTGTCGAGGATGAAAATTCCCTGGAGCTCGTACTTATGGGTCACCGCAGAGAGAGAGAAAGTGAGAGAGAGAGAACGAGCGGCTCCCCGCGGCTATTTCAAAGGACGTCACGGCAAATGGGAATGGGAAATCCTTAAACGGAGGAAAATGGAGAAGAGAAAAAAAGAGAAAAAGGGGAGAAGAGACCAGAAGAATAAAATAGGGAAAAAAAGGAGAAAAGCAGAATGGGAGAAAAGGAAAAAGGAATTGTAAGTTCGATTCAATAATGCGGTAAGAGGATCTCACTGGAGATAAATCCTAATTTCGTTGGAACTTCTCCCAGCTGCTGTTGGTCAGAGTGATGGTTTCTATATATAACCATATAAGGTGAACTGATCAAAAACGGACCATGGTCAATGCCTTTTCGGACCTGTTTTATTCTCTTCTTCATATTCCTTCGGCTCTTCAATAAATGTATGAAGAAAAAAGTATATTAAAATTCACATATATTTCCCTTCTCTTTTTTTTTTTATTTCGTAACATTATCTCTTCCCTATATTGAAAAAATCGAAATAATTTCATTCTAAAAAATTCCAACTCACATACGGGTAAATTAGATTTTAGCCGTTAACGATATAATCAATTGCTCATATATCCCCGTTGTATTATGAATATATATTCTCTTCCTAAAATTACCTTCCGAAGCAGCTTCTGGTTTGTAAACGGAAGGCATGGAATTCAAACTTGAGCCACGCCCTGTAATAAATAATTATTTATTACTCGATACCGCAGCATCATATGCAGCATGCAACTCTCGTCACCCTAAATATATTAACGCGTCTATCGGGGAAAAAGAGAGTGAGAAGAGGATAGGTAGAGAAAGTATTTTTTTTTCATTCTACAATCGTCATGTGAAAAGGAGAGAGATCGGAAACATGCAAGGAATCTGTTCACCCCGCATATAAAATATATCTATATATTCGATTGACAAATTATGTTATATCGAAAAAACCGAACACGCCCATTTTAATAGTTATGTACTACACACACATACTCATACATGAGAAAATGATGATCGCCAAACGGAACAATAAAAAAAAAAAAAAATTGCGGAAGAAAAGAAAAAAAATGTACATGCATAAGGTTAGGCGAGGTGAGATGGCAAGCGATCGGTTATTTATTAATTTATTTGTAGTTCGAATTCAGCGGCTCCTGGTAACCCTTTTTTTTTTTTATTTTTCGCACGTAGGACGATCGCCCCTATAATATAGGCATCACATATTGGCCGGTTATGGTTGCATGCGACTATTGAATATCAGAAACTATTAAACTCTACAGTAGTTTCGCTCGCACGTTATAATAATTTGCATTCGTATGTCATACAATATGTATATATCTTTATGTATTTATATGCGTATAAATATACATAACGGTATGAAATTTACCTCTGTATGTATCGAAGTTTGATTCTGAAAAGGCCGATAAAATCAATTCGTGTCTACCGATCATTTAATAAAAGGCGCGCGCCATTCACAAGTTGCACCGTTGCAAAAAAAAAAAAAACATCTAAAGGGCTGCGCATTTCTCGCATTCGTTTTTACACGTTATAACGCTAGTACTACACATGTATACACGCATGTATCTATTATACGTGCACACAAGGTTTATGAGCAAGAAAATTCGTTACGCTATTTATTACCATTCTATACCGATCTGCATCGGTTTTTTTATTTCTTCTATTCACCAACTAATCTGCGAATCCGCATGGAGTATGTTCACCTTAGAAATGCTAAATGTCTCGTATATTAGTCTCGAACATATGACATCGTTTAAAAATCACATATCGTTTACAAGTAACTTTGTATATTTATAAGATTTTTATAACACATGTATGTATACGCATTATATGAAGTAAAATAATTTTCATATTTACAATAACGATCGGTAGTGGGGAGGAATTTCGGTTTGAATAAATTTACATCATATATGAATATGTGGGTATCATACGATGATCACTAAGTTAACGAGTTGGGTTTCATTGAAGTGTTTGCCAAAAATTGGATTTTGCCGATCCATTTTTTCAGCCATGTTATAAATTGTTTTTAATCTTTTTCCAATAAATATTCCATGCAGGCAAAATTGTCCCGTTGTGCATACGGTTACTGCAGTTTTCTTCCAGCGTAATAAGAGGAGAAAAAAAGATTAGAGAAAAATAAAAAGAAATGCGATATAGTCGCATCAGAAGTTGGAAAGTTGTAGGCGGTCCCTTTGCGACATTTTCAGTCGTTGAAGTCGGCTTAACCATTTGGCATTGTGGAAGCTCTATACTAGTATACGTACTTTCCTGGCTCCAGCTACCGGAATTTTTCAAATAGTATAGGGTGTATAATATAGTTATAGTATAGCGGGCATCTCATATATATCTGTATAAGCGTGTATATATTCTATGCAGGAATCTATGTCCCGGCGAATGGTGTAAAAGCTCCTCAACGTTGCAACGCGACTACCAGAAAATACGTATACTATACAAGAATTATAGTTATCCTGTTCCTTCTTATTCTATATAACGATTGAACAGCTGAATCGCGTGCGATTTCTTAAGAACTATAATAGACGCGGCAGACCATCAGCCATTCAACTTGAACTTTTTCTCATTCGTTTCGCATCTATTTCTTGAGTTTTAGGATCATACATTTAAGTTACCGCTCAAACTTTCGACGAACCAGAAGAAATTTCCAAACGATATGTTTCCCCCCTTTCCCTCTCATTTTACTTCGCTGCTACTTCTTCTTCTTCTTCTCTATCCGGTGACCATGTTTCAAACGAATTTAGTCACGGCTATCTTTATCTCCTTCCCTCTGTTTCTTTTTTTTCCATTCTCGTCATTTTTCTGTATAGGCTCTTGGACGTCGTTTTTTCTTCTTCGACCTTCTTCATCCTCTTCTTTTCCTTCATCTCTCATTTTTTAGTATTCTGTTTTTATGAATTCTACTTTTACTACGATCCAATCATTTCACGTCGGATTTAAAGGAGATTCGGAAGGATTCGATTCGGCGACTGTTTCTATCCGTACAGTCCTTTATCTCGACACGTATTTGTCTACTATTTCATTGTAGATGAAGAGAATAAAAAATAGTATAAAATAAAATAAAATAAATTGAAAAAAATCAAAGGAAACAAAACACAAACGGGTAGACAATAAGTAGAAGACAAGAGAAGACAATAAAGACAAGATATAGGAGAGTGACAGCTAGAAACAAGAGAGACAACTGGAACAAGAGAAACAATGGATACAAAAAAATGAAGAGATATACAATCGGGACAAAGAGAGACGATAATACAACGAACAGAGAGTGGGAAACAAGAAAAAGAAGAAGGAGGTGGAGAAGAAGGAAGACCATAAAAGATCTGGGCAAAGAGATAGAGAGGGAGAGAAAAGACGATGTAGCCTCACCCGCCTCTCTTTTCCCGCCAAATTCAAGGGGTATTTTTTCGTTTTGCTTTTTCTATTGAATTTATGTTAAAGCAGACCAAAAACTAGTTGTAGCCGGTAGAAGGAGAGAAACCATGAGAGACCATCATCAATGAACTAACCGCTGCTGCTGCTGATGCTGATGCTGTGATGGAGAAAAAGTCTGTTCCAAATAGAATACCTTTACGGGGTTTTAGAGAAAAGGCTGATGCTGATGTTGCTGCTGCTGCTGCTGCTGCAGCAGGTAGAGATACGAATCACCGACGCGTAGCACAATGCGGTGTATCGTAGGGTGTCCGTGGAACGCGAGAAATTTCTATATATAGCCGTGTGACATTCACAAAAAGGCAAGTGTTAGTCACCCTCGTCAAGTAGCGGTCAAAACCAAAAATGATTCCTTAAGAATTTTTTTTTTTATTCATCATTTTATTTCATTCTCTCCACCATGAAAATAATCGCATGCATCTCCTTCACAAATAGAAATTAGACGATTAGATTAACATGGAAAAATTATTGCAAATCTACAGTTTCATTCTACCGGAAGATGAGCGGAAGTGCGGCAAGTTGGTTAACCGTGAATTTTTTTCCACAGGAAATGAAAGTTTATTGAGCATCGCAAAATAAAATACCCATGCTGGCGAAATAACGAGGGTAAAAAGCTTATGGACGAACGGCTTTCTCGAACTGTCAGATCCAATTTTCTCAAAAGCTGGAAGATTCGTTACAGAAATGGTCGAAAATATTCATACTATGCAGTATGAATATTTGATGCAAGACAATTAAAGGATCCGATGGAACTCGAAAAAAAAACAAAAAAATATACTAAATTGACGACGCGTTCTGAAGAGTGCAGGTGAATAATAAGAGAAACTGTCAACGGTACGAAATTATTATGAGGGTTACAGTCGTAGGAGGGTATTCATCTCGTTGTGCAGCATTACTCTGTTGGCTCATTCATTCATTCATCCATCCATTCATTTCATTTATTCATTCATCTTTCGCTCCTTAGCTTAACCTTGCGGGTGTAGGATGTAGTTTGCTGTGGTGCAGGTTCGTGTGCCTCTGAATGAGGTAGGTGAGGTTAGTCTAATGTCCTGTCAATGCGGGGTGTTGGTATCCCCATATTCTCTATTATAATATGTGCGTGAGGTCCGTCAATGGCCTTGGCGTGTCGGTGATCGTCACGACGCTTTTCGGCAGAGGCTCATCTCATATGCCGCATGCAGAATAAGAAAAATAAGAAAGAGATGGAAGAGGAAAAGGGAAAGGGAAAGAGGAGGCCAAGGAAGACCTCTTTTGGATCCTTTTTACCATGAATGGCACGACACTAGGTCCTTTGTTAAATTTTCCCTAACAAGCCGCGTGACAATGCGACTAAATATCTTCTACTCTCCCACGCACAATGGCCAATACCAAACGCGATGGTACCACACTGTACACTATACTTGCTACCATACTGCAACTAACCGTTCCCGGACCTTTCACAATACCTTGAAATGTCCTTTCAAACTATTCCTCCCATTCCTAGGTATACCGTATAATGCACACTACATGGTATTTCTCGCAACGCTACGACATCCTTCACACTACACAACTGTCTGATAAAAAGGTTTCGGTTTGCAAGAATCCTTATGGTCCTCATCGACGCCTTCCGTTTTTAACATTCGTTCGGTAAAATGTACAACGACGTTCACACCTCATACTTCGTTCAGTGTCCATTTACCAGTCGGTTTGTTTTTCCCTATCTTCCCACTTCTGTTTCAACTATGGAGTTCAACAATCTACGATTTTGAGGTTTACCTGAATCATTTCTATCCTTTTCTTGGTTTTCTCAGTGGCTATTTCCTGCCATCGCTATTCTTCTTTACACAGCAAGACCATCCCTGAAATTTTCACGGGTCATAAATCGAAGAAACTGACCGTTTTCTAAGTTAGCCAAAAATTCTGTCTTTTGGTGCCATTTTGTTACAGTATAATGCTTCGGCGGAACAATGTTTTCCAGATCACGTTTTGCCGCACCATTTGTTGATGTGCATTGTACCCATTTTCATTTTACCGATACCGTAGAAAAAAAAGTTTGACACAATATAACATCGTGTACGTATACAATTCTTTGGAAAAGTGATCAACATTGCATGTAAGAATTTTTTTCAATTACGAAATAAAACTCTTTGGAGCGTCAGAATGACATGAAAAATGTACAACGATGAACGATAATACGGTTATTCAGCTTATCGGAAAGATTAAGAAGGCTTTTGTTTCGGTCTTTGAGAATAGTGTCTATTCGTTGTCCTGTCGCAAGTCGATTTAGCTGTCCGGACATCCAACTGTTAGTTGAAACGGCATCACGCGCGCCAGTCTCTATGTCCACGCAGTTGCTATCAGGTAACAACGATCAATATTAGCGAACCGGATAATTACACAATCGTTGTACAATGTTTGCCCTGTCTTGATTGTACTGCGTTAACCATACGGACAATGATTGATGCGAATCAATTTTATCGACCGCTACAAACAAACGATGAACGGTGAACTCGAACAGCATGGTTACTCCCGCAGCAGTAGCAGTAGGACCAGATTTAGCTCTAATTCGATTACGAACTGAAGGCCCATTCAACGCATATACTGTTAAACCTACGGATTAAAATTGAATGACAAAAAAAAAGTTAATTATTGCTTCAACGAAAAAAAATACTATACGCTTTTACCCGTACGGATTAAAATGAAAAATCGATACAAGAATGCGACAAGTGCCGTGGCAAACACCGTTTTAATTTAACCACCACCGCCATCGTGATTATCGCGGCGATATTTGATTTTGGGAAGACGATAAGCAACGATTACTACAATCTTATTCCTTCTCAAGGTTCAACTAAATCGTTCCGCATTTCTACTTCTTTTCTTTTTCTTTCGATCCTCACCGTAGTTGTTGACGAGACAGACAAATTCAAAGTATATTCAAATACCGAGGGCGGTTTCAGACGTATAATTAAAGACTTCTAACTTCATTTATTTGTCCACCACTCGTTCGAACGAGATTCAAATTTATTTATTCTATTTCTCCTTTTTTTCATCTCCCAGTGATTGAGCCCGACCAGAATCAATTATTTGTATACTTCGCGGTTGTCCTTAGATTTTGTTGCTTTGAAAAAATTTCTCGAGTCAATATTACGCATGAATATACACTCAGTTTTTAATTGCAAGTTTACTATTCGCTCTCGAACGGGATTCCTTTCTTCGTCTTTTTTTTTATTTTATTTTTTTGTTGATATTACGTTTAATCAGAAAGAATTTCATACAAATCACGTTGAACTATTGCGCATAATAACGTTATATCCATTGATAGTTGGAAATGAAACACCGATTCGAATTTTTATCGTGCAGTAATTAAGCGTGCAGGACCCAATTAAACTTATTAGGTAGCTGAAATCCACCTGAAACCCGTATAATAAACAACATTATTTTTTTTTCTTTCGATTTCATTTTTTATTTTATTTTTTTGTTAATATAATAAACTGTTATTCCATGGATAATAGATTTTAACTACGTGTAATTAAAATTTAACCATTATTATATTTTATATTTTGAATATCGGGTTTTATAAGTAAAAAAAATTTTGAAACGACCTCATCTCATCGAAGGTCTTCGAGATATTATGACATAAGTAGTCAAAGAGGTGGAGGCTGTAATTATTTTAGAACGTAAATTTGTTCATTACGTAATTATTACATAAATCTGCAATCATGGCACAGCGACAGACGAAAATTATTGATATTTTGCTAATTGTACGAGTAATTAAAAATCACGAAAAATCATCAATTCCTCAACCCGGACGACGAGGAATCGTCAATCGCACACATTTTTTCAGAGATAGAGTTCACCGCTGAATAATTAAAATATATTCAAGTCAAGTGAACGTAATGTTAGATCAACCTAAATTGTTTTGTATTTTTCAAATGTGCATAGCAAAGAATTTTCTTACAATTAGATCAAATACACGGTCTAGTCGAAATCACACCATTTTATTCGTTCAAATAAGTGGAATTGATATGAAATCTTTTTTCACGGGTCTGAGAATGAAACTTTTAACTCTTGAGATTGAATAATCGCTTCGGCCACACGGCGTTATTTAGTTGATGAACACGATCCTCGTTCTTTGATATTTGAATCGTGAGCGTTATATGCGGTCTTCGTCTTGTCAGATACGTCAGGATAGGCATACGGAGGTTATAGATAAAAATCTATACGCTTGATAACCGCTAATGTATATCCTACGGGACCACTGATCTCGTTATATCGCCACCCAAGGCGATCCCTCTTCTCAATTCAACTTGTACCGCGTACTTTGATATTCGTCTATACGTTAATTCTGATCGCATACCATGTGACTTTTAGAACCCCGTACACTATCGGAAAGGTTTAAATCGATCTCCAAATTCGAATTCTGTTTACGTTTCAAAACCGATTTTCTTTGTTTTCATATGAGTTTAAACGCATCATTTCATTCAGTTGCGATTCGACCAGGTGAGAGGTAGGAGCTCTTAATATAGGTAATCCACTACCGTATTACAAATGTTCATGTGTAAATATGTGTGCGAGTATGAGGAAATTTCTATCCAGTACGATTCGTCACGCCGACGATCGAGATAAAAGATGGCCTTTGCGACTTTCATTTGTCGTTCTTTTTATTTTCATGTATTATTTAATTATTTTTTTCTCTTCTTTTTTCACGTTAAATTAAATAACAATGTGACAGTTTCTTTGATTTGATTTGATAAATCTGTGAGTTAATATGATGTTTAATTATTTTTCCAGGAGGTAAAAGTGAAAGTGAATTTGGAAGCCAAAAGTCTTTCTATCGGTTGCTGATCTCGCTGCATATATTCATCTGTGGTGAGTTTTACCGATTCTAACGTATTTTTAGCGATAATTTTTTTTTTTTTTCTGTGAAAAAACGATCTTCGATTGAGCAATGTGATGTGCGTGTAGAGGTACATGGATATATGTATAAATTTTGAAATCGATATATACGAATCACGCGGGCTTAAGAAAGCGATCCGAAGTCGATACAAAGCCAATCAAAGGAAGGGTTATTTTCAGTCAGTGAACCCGAAAGGAAATTTGTAACAAACCTAGGCCACAATGAAAACGTTTAACAACACAATAGGGCTGAATTCGTAATAAGTTTCTCGGTCATACCTTTTATTACAAGAGTATAGCAACGTCAACTTGCCTTCCCTTTACCTTTACCGGTTCGAACGATCTCGAATAAACCTTCAATTTTCTTTCTATTAAAGTTTAAGGGGTTAAAATACGATGCTGGGTATTTTGATCTAAATTTGTAACGGATCACACTTTATATACCGCGCCGCTCAAGGCCCTTACTCCTGGGTCTAACCTCTTTTCGAATGAAAATCAATCTCTATAGGGGTTGAAGTTGGGGCGCGAGACGTGAAATTTTCTTTTCGGATCGATAATTATTGGAAAATATTATTTTTACATGATTGAATAATAATCGGGATGTTATTCTTATTCGATTCCACTACGCGAGTAGCGTAAAACCTCCGGTCTTCTTTTATTTTTTATTCAAAATTTTTCTTTTCTCTTTTTTTTTCTTACATTTTTTTTTCTCCTATTTTTTCTAATGTATTATATAGGATGACTGACAGCTGAATATATTTTTCATCAATTGATTCCTTATATAATGTCGATATGCAAATTAGTGGGAATTTGTGACATGCGATCATCACGCGGAATTTACATACAGTTGAAAATATCGAATTACAATGAAAGAAACATTCGAAGAAATCGACGTTCGCCAATCTATCGTAATCAATACCCGTGTATACGTGCATGCCTATTTCTTCAATTGGAAATCCAGTCTAAATGCAAATCGTGATCGTGAGAATATTCGCAAATCATTTTTCATCGATGGCTAGAGACCGTTGATAGAAAAAATATATCAAGTATACCGAAACTAAATTTTCTAACGGATTTTTCATAGATTCATGAAAAACAAAAGAATTACGCTCGGTAAATTCCAAAAAATCCGAAATATAAATCTCGTTAAACTCACGGTACTTTGTGAGAAAAATTCATAGTACACGATTTATACTGTAAAAAAAAAAAAACACAAAAAGTACAAAAAATGAAGATCGCGAAGGTGCAAATAAGAGAGCCACCCTGACGTTAGTTGCGGTTGCAAGGGTTTAACAGCTGCACCTGTATAAAATATATACAAAATACCAATCACTTCCATCACCTGGTGGTGGAATGTTCGAGCAACAAATCAAATGCTTGTTCAAAAATAAATTCATTCTTTCTCTTCTTCTTTCAACGAACCAAACGGGCACGGAAGTGTTCGAATGGGTTATTTACGAGCATTCGTTAGTGAAGTTTCACCACAAAAATCTACCTTTTTTTTATTTTTCTCATGTAGTCGTAACCTTTACCTATCTCCGGTTTGAAACGTTTTCAGAGAACACGTAGGTTATAATGAGAAGAAGAATTTTAAAGAAATAAAGTAAAACAAAATAAAATAAATGACTATATATAGGGAAGGTGATTTCCAGTTACATCATTTATTAAAGCTTTGTAATGGAATAAGGGTTTTATGTAATTGGTGCAGGCACAATAATGTATAAGGACGTGTAATTGACGTTATATCTGGGGGAATTTTATTGTCCGATATAGAATTTGACGAGAGTTTATTAGTGGTTTATCATGTATAATGTATATACAGCTGAAAAGAACACTCAGGTTGCGGAAATGTGGTATAAAATGATGATCCGAATTTAAGCTCCCCATTGTTCTTTTCATATCTTGCAGCGATTCAAAATTTCTAAGCTATCAGGTCAGGCGAAATTGATTACATAAGGTCGTTATATAATATTGTAATCCAATTCGCAGCGCATACATCGCATCGTATGTATTATGCATAAATACACACAAACTGAATGGATTAGTACATAAATATGGTTCGTAATGCTCGAAATATCAGTCGATTGTTTATGCGTATAAATATAGATACTTCGTTTTTATTAAAGCAGCTTTGATACGAGAGTCATTATATTTCCTTCCCATTGTCTATAATTATATATTTCTGTTGACAGAATTGATTATATCTTTCTTGTGTAATAATACTATAGATACACAAATTTAGTATATCTTTTCATTAAATAATATAATATAAACCACCCTCTCTTGAAAATCAATTTTTTTAAACTTTTATATTGCGCTTTCTATATCTGAAATGATTAGTACTATTTTTTTTTCTATTCTTTTTTCCCTCGCATCGCATTGCAACTTTGGTTCTATTTTTTATTGTATTATTAAAAAAAAAAAAAAGAAAAAGGAAAGACAAAAAATTAGTTTTCAACGGTTTATTTCATAGATAAGTAAAATACATAGAATATATTTATGAAAGGGCAGGGGATAATATATTTCTATGTATTATATTAAAGTATATTTTGAATAAACATAAAAAACAAAAAAATTTAATTTTTTTTTTTTTTTCTCTTCTCGTTTCATCGAAAGCCAGTGACGTATTATATTTATATCACTGGTATAGGGATTGAAAAAAAGGTTTTCTCGAGTGTGCAACTGGAATTTTCAACGGAATTTAAAGGAATTCAGAGAGCAGCGCACACCGTATTCAGGGAAGTGTGAACAAATCTAGCGTTTCTATTGGTCCTACGTTCTTCACTCGTTAGCGACGACTGGCTTTCGGAATTATAACTGACTCGCTTTTGTTTTAACTCGAATATATGTATAAACACCACTAGCTACTGGGTGGAACTCCCTTCTAATTAACTACCGTGAATTTGAACAAAAATCATATAGGTATGTTCCTATATCGAAGATAAAATTCAAAGAAACTATAAAATCACCGTTATGAAAAGCAACCACAAATCCTCCCTTATCCAAAATGTCTAGTTTCCCATCTTCACCCATTTAACCCAATAATTAAAAAAAAAAATGTTCATCATCGTCGAAGTTGTTGGATTATAAAAATTAAATTTCAGTCACTATATAATCACTTCTCGAATGTTATATATCATCGAGTGGCTATGTGCCACCCAGTAGATACACGAACTGTAACAAAAAATAAACGAAAAACGAAAAAAACAAGAAGAAAAACCAAGGAAAATAAAAAATTTGTTCGAAGTTTCCCTTGTCGTGCGGGTTGCGAGGGGGCGTGTCTTTTACGTATATTATAACCCGTATACCTATACAACGTTGCCTGCTGCGCCTGCTTCGCTATTGCATTTTTTTGTATGTGAAAAGGGGTTAACTTTATAGGAATATGTATTCTCGTGGAATGCGTATAATTACGATATATATACAAACGAACCATATAGCGCCTCAGTCAAAAGCCATATAGTTGGAACTATCGCATTCGCATATTTTTTCTCCATCATTCATTCGGATACATATTCGCAGGCATATAGTGTATGCCTATAATATGTGTGCGGTGAAATGCTTTTCTCAAAAGCTTTTTTCACTTTGTAGAATGCTTTTTGCTTGAAAAATTCATATAGAATATACATATTTTCAAATATATTGTATGTATACCAAAATTTAGGTTCTTTCCACCACTCTTTTTTCGTATTTATTTTCCTGTTTTCAACCTATTCACGAAGTAGGAAAAAAAAATCTATCGCGTAGGTGTGAAAAGTTTCATAAAATCGAAATGCGAGAAAAAAGGAATGTCATCTTTTATCTTCATCACATCACGATGTTAGTTAGGATGACATCAGTTTTTCTCGTAATCGCGATCATGACCACGATGTTAGGGAAATTTTAAAGTTCGAAAATCACTGGCATAACAAAAATGAGTATCGATTGATTCAAACCGGAGTTATAAGTTTCCGAGTTATATCGGCTTGTGCGAATTAGCACTATTGTGCCCTACATGGGATCCGAAACAGATGTGTCCGCTTCACGGGTTAAACTCAATTCCGAAACTCAAAAAATGTCCGCTGTCTAATAAATTGTATTAAATGACCGAAATACTCATAGAATATTTTCTGATACGGTTTAGTCGTGAATCGTTGGGGGTGAAATTGAGTAATTTTTTGGGGTTGGAGGTTTATGGAAAATTGAATGGTGGAATGACTGTCAATTTTCTTCTGCTTTTTTTCTTTTTTTTTTTTCTTTTCTCTTTTTCATTTGGAGATCTCGTGCGAGGAATTCGTGTTATATACGCATGCGATGTGTTTTGGTCAGTGACGGTTAACGCACATACCCATCTAAATGCATTAGGCTAAAAGTTTTTCGGTCGATCAAAACGTCCGTCCGTCCTGTCTGTTTTTTTTTCTTCTCTTTTTCTTTTTCAGGGGCGTCAGACTGAAAAGTCCAGTAAAATGCTCGTGCACATTTCTCCAAGATTGATAGAAGTTGGAATAGTAGATAGGTAGCCATACGTATAGCTGTATACATACAGTAATGGATCGCCTCTGTCCGAAATATACTCCCGATATCCATATACGCGATCTACACATACAAGCTTATTTATAATACCCATGGATGCATATACATATAGGTAGAAACATCTAATGGAATTCTCAATTGTACTTTCTATCAATAGTTCCATTTGGATACCGACTCGATTATTCCTACCTTATATACATACATTCAATCCATCCCCCGCTTTTCTATATCTTCATCTCCTTCTCTTTCATTTGGGCATCGTGTATGTGTAGAAAAAATATTCGTACGTACGTAAAATTTCTAGAATTCTACACTCAAAATTATCAATGTGGTTTCTTTTTTCTCACTCTGAACTTTTTCTTCTTCTTGTTCATGATAAAAATAAGGAAAAACTAACAAATCTTACGTCGGATATGCGCCTTTGAATAATTTTTAGGCAAATAGAATAGATTTCTTTTTTTTCCAATTCATGAGAAGTGTTCGTTTCACGAAATTCCGTACGAAATGCTTACCGCTCTAATCTGTTACATTTTTTTATGCAACTTATTTTTTTATCCACACCTCTAAAGAATGCTCTTTTGTCGGATGCAGGGGTATATTTTGCTCACGTAAGTGAACTGAACTGTTTCAATTTTGATCCTTGCGATGTGGCATTGTCGAAGAAAAGAAAAGGGTTATATACAATGTATAAATACCATACACATGCATAGGCGGGAGGGGTTGAATAATAGAACGTTACGGAGGGTTTGTGCATAGTTGGACTATAAGAAAAATTTCAAGGCGAAAACTAGATGCAAGAATGTATCCTCTAAAGAAGATCAACGTTGAACGAATGAAACCGCGTGTCTTTACTGCTGCAGTTTCTGTTTCTATCTTTTTATTTTTTGTTCTATTTTCATTCTTCTGGCTTTTTTTTCTTTCTTTTATCCGGGGTCATATACGAACCTGCAGAGATGCGCGTTGCATTAATTCATAACATATACGCACGGGGATGCTGAGAAGATTCGGTCAACTGTAAAAAAGACAATGAGTGAAACTGATACGCTTTAACGATTTTAATCATGAATATTTAACGGACATATAGAAAATATGTTTTTATAATATGTAGAACTTTATATACCCTATGATCCTGCAGGTATGTAACGGGCTAACGTTTTTGCTAATGGGAATTAGATGAGGGTTGGAAAATATGCAAGAGTTTAGATTAAATGAGACGAAAACTATGGCAACATTTTTTTTTAAGAACTGCGATTATTATTATTATTATTATTTGAAGTGATTACCACGCGATCAGAAAACCGTATGAAAACTGCAAGAATTCGTCCGTTTTTTTTTCCCCTTTTACTTCTGATTTTCTATAAATAATTTACCGATTTTACCTGAAACCATTCATATAGATTGTACAAATTCATTTATCCCATGAAGGAACAAAAAATAGGAAACCAGGGCCAAGAAGAAAAAATTGCGAACTAGAATATCAGGTAAAAATCACGTGGATCAGGTAAAGTAAAAGAAAAAAGAAACACGAACTTCTATGGTCATGTAGGTATAAATAAATTGTGTTACAATCCTTTCGGATTATCGTGTGAACGAGAAAAAACCCTTCTGAATTTTTATTTCACCCCTTCAGCCCTTTTTTTCTCCCTATTCTTCTTTATTTTTTTTCTAGGTTTTTCCGGTATATTTGAAAATTCGCGATTTTCATACGCTCGTAACAAGATCCACGTCTAATTTTTTCTCCTCGAATTTATTTATAATTTTTCTTTTTTTTCCCCCATTCTACAATATATTTTGATGTGAGTAGAAGAAAACTTTTGCAGTAAAAAATAATTCCGTACCTACGATCATATATTTGAAAGTTGATGTTTTTAGGCACAAGTGTACCGCACATATGTATAGTGTGTAAATAAAATATATGGTATCTAGGTACGCATAACGGCCGTAATGAATTATAACGAAGTTGTATCCGATTACGAAGTTATTAAACTATATACATACATTATATACGTATACATACTTATGTTTGTGTATATAATATATAAGGTGCAGTATAACGTACGTCAAAATTTCTGACAAGTAGTATTTGGTGTTGCCCAACTTTGTCGCGGCCTTTGTTAACCTCGCTGGCATATTTCCAAGCGAGTAACTTCGATCAATGCACAATAAGCGGCGAGGAATCGCTGTTATAAGGCAAGGTAGGGCTAAGGCTGTACGATATATCTATATATATGTACATGTATATACATATGTATGTGTACGTACCATATACCACCTATCCAGACTCGAATCTTAATCCCGAAATGTATAGCAACCAGTGCAGCGGGAGCTATAATAAAACCGGACTTTGCAGACATCGTGCGTGTTTCAGGGCGCGATTTATATATTTTGTCCCTTTTTTTTTTCTTCTTTTCGTAATTTCATTTTCTCCCCCTTTCATTTAATTTTTTTTTTCTAATATGTTTTCAGTACTTTCTCAGGAGACTTTTCACTTTCCATCGCTTCGCAATATTAATTGGGATTTTCCATCAGACAAAAACGGGTTCGAATCCCGAAATCAAATTGCTGACATCTTCAAAAATTGGATCTCGATCAATTTTGAATTTATGCAGGGTTCTATTGCACGAGGGTTTTAACAGAAGGAGATAATTGAAGGGCATGCGAATATTTTCATTATCGTGAAATTTTTGGTGCAAAAAATGTGACACGAGTAGAATAATGTATGAGAAACAGATAATTCGAGTAAGAACAAATTAATTTTATCACATGGAATGGACTAAACAGCGTGTTTATTATATGCATAAATAATAAAGCGTAATTCACTTTGGACTATTACATGGAAGGAAAAAGAAAGGGAAGGAAAAAAGCAAAACACATTTTAATGTGTTCGCCTCACGTTGCGTTTTGTACGTTTACATACGGGCAGCTTTTTGGATCCTTTTCCTCATACCTTCTTTTTTTTTTAAGCTCCTCCAGTTCCAGGCTAAATGGAATTTATTACTTTCAGAGTTGTCGTTGTTGTACGTGCGTATACTCATACATTCGTGAAACATGGTAAAAAAAATAAATAAAAATAAATACGAGAGAGAGGAAGATCTCTCGCTGGACATGGCTCGTATAATGCGTTTTGAACGCGTTCTCTTTTTGTAGGTATATGTGTTGTTTTTTTGTTGTTTTTTCTAATTTCTTTTTTTCCATACTTGTGTGTTATACAGTACGCGTTTTTCAACACAATCAACTCTTTTTTTCCTACAGGCGGGAGGTTAACAACAATCAAAGAATCCACACGGCATGTCAGTTAAAACGTTTTATATACTTTTATATGATTTGTTAGAACTTGCGGACGGTGGACCGTAAAATTGAATTAATCTTTTTAAAACGCCTCTTTTTAGTGGAGTTGTGTGAAAATTATGAATTAGGTTGCCACTTCTTCTAACCTCCATGACAACATTTTTTTTTGTGTTTTCTGTTACACCCCTCTTATTTATATTCTGGGTATATAAAGTATGCAGTATGGACGTATACGGTATTACCTACTATGATATGAATCTGCGAGAAAGTCCTTTTTTTTATTCTCGTTTTTATTCCGTCTTATTAGTCGTTTTTTTTTGGTGATATACTCTAAAAAATTCTCTACCGTTATACCGTTTTACTTTCTTTTTTATTTTCTCGAAGTAAAATTAGCGATTTTTCAGTCCCCTTTTCCCCCCATTTTTTTTATCCCTCCAAAATTTCAGACGTAATTTTTTGCTCCTAATTTATTGGAAATATGTTGTTTCGTAAATTCGACATTTTATTCTTCTGTTTTGAATATAAAATATAATCAACGGTGGCATCAGGTGTACAGAAAAAAAAGGTAGATATTATATAGTTTTGTGAATATATACCTGCAGTGATGATCCGCCTGCACTTTGGCACGTAAATAAAAATCACAAAAAGAAAAGAAAGAAGAAACGAAAGGAAAAATGTGAAAGAATAAAACTTGGACCGGAAATGGCTAATTTAAAACACAAACCGCGGGTACTGAAGAGGCTAGCTCGTAGAATATCCCTAAAACGTTGACGTATAACAAAAACGCTTTTAAAATTTTTATTTCAAAAAAAAAAAAAAAATTAAGAGAGTTCAAAAAAATAATAAACTGAGTAGCATAATACCTAGGTATACACCTGATTTCATACATCTATATCCCAACATTATATGATTTTTTTTTTCTTCCATGCGAAAGAAGAATTTACTCAAGATTTGATATCCATTAGCACGAAAACTCGTATCTCGTGTCTACACCTGTACCTGATTATATTATCCTACAATATAACGCGATAACTTTTTATTTTATTATTCTAATATGTCCATATCTAATCTCTGAGATGAAGCTGTAATAAAATAAATAAGTAAATGAATAATAAATTGAAAGAAGAAAAAAAAAAGTACTCATTGATCACGGAAAAAATAGCGTAGGATGTTTCCGGTTCGTGATTCTTAATTTGAGAAAAAAGAAACCGAAGATTGAACTTCTTTTTTTTTTGTTTTTGTTTTTTGAGAAAATTTGGAGGGCGGGATGACGTGGCCTTACGCATGATATCCAGGCACGTTGATTTTTGAACTCTAGAGTTTAGAATTTGGGGTTCGGAAGATGGGAGGGGGAGACAGGGGAGACCCCATAAGGATGCGGTTGCTTCTCAGCAGGACTCAGCCGATTCCTACGGCACCAAGCTGTCTGCGACGGCATCCTGTAGGCATCAGCTAAAGAAGGTTACGGAGGGCCCCTATTAAATTCCTTCTGCGGGATGGTGGTCCCTATACCTTTCGACGTATACGAAAAAAAAGAGAAAGATTGAGATGCGCCCTCGCTATAAGAAACACCTTGGAAACATAAGAAACAAAAAGGAATTAGAAAGATAAAAAATACCGTAGGTTTGTGTTGGACAAATCTTAGAGTGACTAAAAAAATCTATTTTCGAATCTCAACAATGATTAGAATTAGCGATGAGTTCAATCCAATTGAAATTTGAGAAGACAGTGTCTGATGGCATCCGTAAAATTTTTAGGTGAATAATTTGAAACATTGAAAAGCGATCGTTTTAGAGTGTCAGCAAATTCGCAGCTAGACTTCACTTCGTGTAGTCTATCGGTTAGCCTGCTGTTGTATAGCGTTGGAATTGGCATTGGCAAGTGATTGACAACCGTTAATAATTATTCAACACAATGGTAGAAGAATTAGACGGTCAAAAAACTTAGCGCGTCACTCCGTCAGTCATTAACTTTTATAGTATGTATATATAACCTTATGGCGGAATGAGTTTGCTAAAACAGCAACGGCAATTTCTTTCATTTTTAAGTTTGTCTTCCTTTTTTTTTTTTTTTTTCTTCTTGGTTTCTTTAAAGAAAATTTCACGCCCGATCATCCAGCTGTATTATAGTAGGCAGACTTCTCCGCTAATTGACGACTTCGGATCGTCTGTGCAAATCCCATTAGGAATTTAGGAGGAAAAAAAGAGCAATTCCGAAACAGTCGAGAGATAATAAAAAATTTATAACACGTTTTGGGAAAATTACTGAGTTAGGAATTAGATTACGGTGTGCGCGGTAGCAGATTCTTGTGTATAATATGTGCTCTTCCAGTTCAGAGAGAATACATAAGCTTGTCCGTAAACAACAACCGGTGTTCCGTTTCGAAATGCACTAGACGACAAAGTGATCCTCGGATCTATGTACGTTTATACTTGCATGGATTGGTCGAAGGACTGACATTAGGTATATAGTGTTCTACACAGTGGGCACAGAGAATATACTTACCTACGTACATTGTACTATGTAGTTCTGGTCGCAATGGACCTGGGAGTAGTCTGGATGACTGAATATACAATAGAATTGCTCTGAGATGGTATCTACAAGAGTAACCCTTCCAATATCTAAAGCACAGTCTCCACGAGTCTCAGCTTCTCTACATCTTCTTATAGTTACACATATACCTACCTTTAGGTATAGTACACCACAGAGATACTTATGTCCGTAGTCATCTAGAACAGCTCTCATGGTACACCAATCTCTTTCATAGTAAACCAGAAGAGCGTATCCATCTCTCCGTCTCTCTCTCTCTTCTATTTTCTATACGTAAGTTTGATCACGGTCCACTGACCCTTGAGGACCTATCTTTACCTCCTTGGCGGCTCTCCCCGAAAGTCCTTCACCCTTATTTTTATACCCATCCACGCAACGAGATGTAGCAAAGTATCATGTATCGGCAAAAAATTGATTCATATTTTACACAAGGGATCTCATATATTGTTTGGTTCGGGATCCTTGATGAGAGAAACCTGGTTTTGAGTAGCTCTTCGTGAAAAAGAAAAAAATTGTTTAGTTTTACAATATAAAAATGAGTAGATCGTTGCGCATTAGATTCATGAGATCATCTGCTGTTCGTCGTTAACGCAGATGGCCGGTAAAAAATTTTGAAACTATGACCGTATTTTGGAGTAAGGAAGATTTAATTTTTGAATATCTGGTTGATCGTTATCTAAGGTAGTACATGTACCCACATCTGTTGAAATGGTTGTTACTAAAAGACACAATACAGTGGATCCTGTACAATGAACTGTAATATTGTATGTCGTAGATTATGACAGGTTGGTATTCAGGACGGTATTGTCTAGTCGCTGCAAAGGTGTCAGATCGGATGAGAGGAGAAGTGTCAAGATTCACGGTCAGGACCGAAACAATCCAAAGATCACACCATCGATTTTTGACAATAAATGTATGAGGGTTGTAAAAATTCTAGGCCATCCAAATTGAAATGCTCCGTCAGGTAACGTTGGAATTCATTCTGAAATGTTCACACATTCCTTTTTCTTCGAAAGTTGAATCTATGGAGTTCGTTGCTGACCTCTTACTACATCGGGGGGCTGAAACCCAAAATGGGATGTTTAATATTTTTTTTTTGTCACGGGTACTTCGGTATATATGCTTCCGAAAATGTCACAGTCATGAAACGTTGAAATTATACAGTTCAATTGAAATGTTCTCAGGGAATTCAGTCTTTGAGATAGTTTGAACATTGTTAATTTGTTGTAAAAATGTAAAAATCGTTTGGTAAATAATAAAAAAGGTGTTTAAAACCGGCAAAGTAATGACTAGTGTGAGGTCATAGCGTGATGCTGATCCATTCCAGTATGATTATGGGCGTAGGGGACGTCCTGCTGTGAGGTTCGAGGTCCGCAGTACCCAGGATCAGGATGAGAGGATAAATATATATGAAGGAAAACGTTCAGCAGCGTCCTCAACACTGCTCACCTATAAGCTAGTTTGCTTTTAGAGGTGTTTGACGGTCACGCGCATCTTTTTAGTATGGGTCAGGTTTCGTGCGTATGTGCGTATACACATATTCATCATGCACACACATGTGCACATGTGTACAATGATCATTGGCGCGTTTCTCTGAGCTGTTGCACAGTATTAGCTAGACGGGAGGGCACGCTGTGGTTGGATGGGTTTAAACTGTCCTGCCCATACACCATGAATTGTTTATTGCCAATTGCAACGAAAGATCTTGACCCCTGTTATAAATCGAGAAGTGGTCTTCTACCGTTCCGTTTTGCGTTTGCTTCGCTTTCATGCTTATACTTTTCATTTGCTTTTGCTTTACTCTTCGCACACCCGTTCTTTTCCATTTCGCACCATACGGAGATGGACTATTCGCTCTTCCCGACTGTGACTCGAACAAGAGAAGAGAAAAAAAAGTATTATATGCATAATGTCCAGGGGGGGGGGGGGGCACGAAAATGTATATTTAATCGCGAATCATTTATTCTTTTTTTCTTCTCACTTTCATTTACTCAACGAAAGATTGGTATATGTATACGCTTGAAGAATAAATGGAGGACGAGGTCCTTTTTTGGTCAGACAATATCAGACCTCCCATAGATCAGCTACTCCAGCTCATTCCTTACTAAAAAAAACAGTCTAAAGTATCGTCCGAATATTCGAGGACTTTTTAAAATCAATATTGTTTTAAACAAACGCTCAACCATTTCTGTGAGGTACTTTTAGGATGTAGGATATGTTTGTCTATTTTTTGTTCGTCCATCCAGCTCTATGAATTCCAATTTCAAGTAATATTGATTCGCAGTGTGATTTAATTGAAAATTTTATGCAAATTTGTAGATCGGTAGTGAAATATTTGAAGAATTGACTGTGTATTACATTTCATTTGGGGTGTGTAAACGAAGTTATATGGACTTCACCGGTCCCAATGGCACGCATTGAAGTATAACCTTTATTCGAAGAGTAAGATGGTAGTCTAATCCTGGATCAGCTTTCCTATGGTTCCATTTCGTTCGCTTTTATATTATTATTTCCTAAATCTTTTCATAGGTTTTATACCCTCGCGTTACTGATTCTCTTTGATAACGCTTTTAAAAATCCCTTCTATGACAGGTGTCTTGATCTCGTACCATATTATACCCCATACGAACAATGAAGAATCGCCTCGAGCACTGAATAGAAATTCTTAAACCATCCGAAAAAATGAATGTAAAAAAAAAACACTTTATTGTTACATGAATTAAAAAATGCTCGATTAGCGTTCTCAATTAAAAAAAAATTTAAAACAGCTAATCTTTTTCTGATAACAAAAAATTTTCCGTATCAATTTCTAGTTCAGTATCAACTCCGTTATGACACTCGAGAAATTTTTTTATTTTTTTCCAAACTCGGTCTTAAATCTTCAGTGGCTAGTAAAAATGTTGGATTCATAAAAAAGGGTAGAAGAAAAGGGGGAGGTAAAATGAATCCTTTTAGCTAGGCGTATTCTTTAAATCGAATGATATACTCGAGTCTAAAAGTAGCAGCAGGAGCGGGTTCCTAAGACTGGCCACTAAAACCAACAGAAATTCCTACGGGTTTTCTGTTCATTGATGGGATACCGTCCGTCCGGTTGACTGCGGCAGTAGAGTTCAGGATGGGTGGAGCGCTCCCTAGGGTGCCAGGAATTTTGAGACGCTCTTACATTAGTTACGATCCTTTGCGCTAGACTGGAAGGACCTTCGACGTTACTTCGTGTTAGTGGTAGTGGGTGGGGTCAGGTGAGATTTTCTAGCCAGACAGTCTGGCACCAACAGCGGCGTGGGCCCAGAGGGTCTTCGAAATTTCTATTCAAAATGTTTGGCGGGAATTTGGAAAACCAAAACCAGTACAGCTATTCCAGTCCTCTAAAATTTCGTAGACAAATTCTGATGAAGTGAAGAATAAAAAAAAAAAAAAGAAGACAGAAGTATAAATGATAATATGAAAGTAGAAAAAGAATTAAAGAACGAAAAAAAAATTCATTCGAGGTTGAATCGTCAACGTGCGCGCAAGGTCAGACGTCCTCTATTTGAAACGTTCATTTATTTCGATCATTGTTAAAAAAGACTTTACCTTCTGTATTAGCATAAAACCAATATGCATATCAATTCGACAGCTCCCGTTGTGTTTATATAGAATGGAGACGTCTGTTTATTACGCTCCTATGCAATATATGTATACATACTGAATAAAATAAAAAATAAAAATAATAAAACATATTCATCATAGAATGAGTATTCACGATTACGTATTACATACCCCCGCGTCATGAGAATGTACACGAAACATTGGGAGATTGTGTTTTTTTATTTTAATTTTATTCTGATAGTCGATTGAAAAAAACAAAGATTCGGGGTGGGTTACTCTCTTAATTAATCAGCGTTCGTTGTATTTGATTCTGGTTTCCTGTTAGCCATTTTATAATTATAAATGACTATTTGCAGACGATTGCATAAACCGGTAATTATAAACTGTAAATCACAGGTGCGCGTTGTGGATATGATATAGTATATGAATTTTGATTAAATTAAACAATGTGAGAGAGAGAGACGATTGAGAACATTGTTAAGAGAGTACGATAATCTGTACAAGAGTGTTACGAAAGCTGTAAAACAAGTAACGTAAGGAAGATACCAACTGTTGTATAAATGTATATTTGTTGAACAATATTCCATGTTTAACCCCCCATACCCCCATTGAATTTTGTATAGATATACATATTTACCATCCTTGAAATGATACCGCATCAGAATATTCATTGCCGTTAACAACAGTCCACTTTCTAAATACGTCGTGAAAGCCACAGATTGTCGCATGTATTCGAATTCAGGTTTATTTCAATCCCCTTCTTTTGTCCGGTATACCTATATTATAATATCATATAGTATAAATGCAATGCGATGATTCTCTTTGAACGGTCAAAACCATTTGCCTTTATAGATATATACCTCGTGGTATAAGAAGAGACGCAACGTGTGATTATTTATACATATCATACAAAACACAGTTTTATAATCGTCCTTTATGATTTCATACAACGGCGCATATTGACCATTAAAAAAGGGTTAAAAGTAGGGAGGCGCGCTTCCCCCATTTTTCAGGGTACTACCGCAATCCAGTTTCTTGGTCTCGGAGTGTGGTGGTGATTTTTCTTTATTTCTTTTTTCTTCTTTTCTTTTTTTTCTCTCTCAATAATAGAACAGCTCCTGTTTTTGATGCTGGAACTACTTTACTCGTGATGATTATACCTGCACTTGTACCTTGAAGCTTACCGGCGTAATCCCATTGTAAAGGTAATGAATAAATAACGCGATCACGCACCGACGGATACAACACACCCGTGACTCTAGAAAATTTTCATCTCTCAAACAAATCCATTTGCAATTCAATAGTTTGATGTGAGAATGAAAAATCGAATCAATTATAGATGGGCAAAAATCAAAAATCAAAAATCAAAATAAAAACGAATGAAAATCAGTTAGCGAAAATTGAACGGATATTTTCACATATATACCGCGTGCAGATTACGAATTGAATTTGTCGCGTTGTTATTTGTCACCCCTATATATTAAACCGCGTATATTTGGTCGCTTGAATTATTACTGTAGAGTCGGGGGATAGTTGTCTCGACTAGTTACCCGTGTGAATAATTGTGGGCATTGCTGCTTTAGTTGCCTTTACTTTATCGTTCAAGTATAGTGATCTATGCCCGGTTATATGATTTGTGTTACTACCGAGCGGCATATGTTCGGCTTAACTGGTACGTACTGCACGTATGTATTGTAGATGGGTAAATACACGAATATCTATGTACATGATTTCTCATACATATTTCTCTTTTCATCCAATTATGCACTCATGCCTACTTTTTACTTCCTACGAAACAGAAGTATAATCAGATTATTTTTAGCACGCGTGATATACGGAGTGTGAACAACCTGTTTTTTGTCTATGTTTAAACAAATTCTCAAAAATAGTTTCCACGCTAATTTAAGTAATTCAAATAGTTTAGGACATTGCGCGCGTTTTCTCGTGCGGAAATTATCTGTAAGTTTGAGATATTTTTGGGTTGTGTTTTATTACGAGGAATCGGTCGGTTTTAAAATTCAACGTTCTCTACCGCACTACATTTCTATTGAAGTGTTTGCGGTGAATTTTTGCTCACAGCATCTAATAATCCGTGGGTCGTTGGAACATAAAACGTACGTTACTGACCTCACTTCGAGCCTTATTAGAAACGGAGATTAATATCAATACTTCGTATTGTAAACCCCTGAAAGAAGTAATTCACTACGTGGTAAGGGCCGATATAATTGTTCTCTTACGTTTGCAATCGAGATATGTTATTTTTTTTTCTCGTTGTTGCTGTTGTATTACGTATTGTTTGAAGAGAAATAAAAAAAAAAAGAAAAAGATTATGAATAAGCGTTATATTCGGTATGATATCGCCTTTGCAGCCCCTTACGAAAGAATATACCGTTTATTATATCAATACACAAAATCATATTGTGGTTATGCAAAACTTCAAGATTGTAATGTCCCATATATGTATAGTCGTTGAAAGTTAATGAGCACCCGATCTCGTAGAATTCGATCTTTCTTTCTTTCATTCATTTTTTTTTCCTTTTCTTTCCTTTATTTTCTCATATTCTACGTGGTGCTTTATACCCATGAATGTATTCATCATTGTTGTCGTTGTTGTTAGCTGTATATATTGTTGTTATTGTTTACCCTGTCGTTGCCGCTCTTACTGCAGTCGCCTTGCATAGGGTTGGTTTTTTTTATTTTTTATTAGTGGCTTCGATTTTATCGCCATTAATTACCCCCCGAATAAAAAATATACTCTTCAATTTAAACTCCTGTACAAGTACTCGCACTATATTCTCATTAATCTGATTTTAATTTCGAATCCGATCAGATTATATGAGTGAAAAAATGTTCTGACGAACAAAAAAAAAGTTGAAAACAATAGGAAATCATCTGTAGTGTTGCCTAATTCGTTGAAAAGCTTTTCTATATGTATGCGAAACGTTCTGAAAAATTCTTTTCGGAAGTAAGTGAGAACGAAAATCTTAAGCGAGAAGATTTTACTCGTTTCCCGGTAGGTATCGCATCTTATTGTATAAATGTTCGAAGAATGTTACCAAGAAATAACCATACCACCCGCAAACGTTGTTACATTATGAAAAATAAGCTGCACGCAGTGCTTGTACTCCGTGTGGAGGAGAATGAGGCAAAATCTAAAGGCCAAGGGCGAGGGAATAACCCAAAAACTTTTGGAGGGCCGAAAGATCGAGGCACGTTGTAGACTCTATGGGGGCCCATTCAATGGTGCCAAGCAGTCTGGTGCTTCCAGACGTTTTAAAACACCCCGTGAAACCGGACAGAAATCGGCCTTCACTTTTCTTTTGGAGAAAATGGATGCGATTAAAGGATAACTGATTTTTTTCTTCTTTTTTTTTTGGGCTGAACACGGGGCTGAAAATTTGATCGTGCGGTTCATGAGCGACCTTCGGGAGTTTTTGAAGTATAATGTTTTTTCCGTAGTTGGTCAGATATTTTATTTCGAATGTAGAATTTGGTTGGTCAATTTTCCACCGGCTCCAAGAGAAAGAGCGCTAAGGATTTTCGAACCGTAGTCGAAGGGCTACGTACCTTGAAACCCGGGAAGGTAAGATCGTAAATTTTCGTGAAGAAAAAATTTCTTGAAAAAGGCGGGGAACCTGATTCCAAGAAACATAATTTCATATGAATGTATATACATCCTCACTTTATATTTCGTACCTAACCTACAGTAATATTCGTCGAGGGGTCGGAATCAAGTCGGAGAATTTGAAAAACCGCAAAAATGAAGAATCCGAGTACTTTCTCTTTTTGTTTTTTGCTTTTTTCTGATGATTTCCGAGTAGACAGTCGTGAATTTTTCGAGGCATACGGCGGTACGTAATATCCTAATATTCCGAGTTCCTTGCATCAGTTGAGGGGGCGGATGGGGTTAACCCTTTGAAAAACAGTTGGTCAAAGATAGATGGATCAGGTTTACGGTGTAACAATATTATTGTCCTTCGCCTTTACTTCAAGGCTATTCAATGGTTCTGGTGGCGGTGCTGGTACTTTATTCGGTGATTTACGCGTTGGTTAAGGCGTTCCTTCATCCTTTACAGTTAAGGTATATTATGGTACTGTATTTATACAAAAGAAACGTTTCATGCGCACCAAAAATCCTTTGACCACCTGTGCCTTCTAGCCATTGGTGCGACAACTCAAAAAATCTCACAATTATAATGGCGACTTAATATAATGCGCAAATTTTACTCATTCGAATAGTAAGTATTACATCTGTGGTGGTTACTACGGTATAATGAATACATATTACCCCCAGATGAAAAGAAAGTCACTCACTCGCTAACGAGCATAACGAATGTATTTTGTCTTTTGTAAATTTCTATTCAAGTTCTAGAAAACGTATAGTACCTAATTTCTCCAATTTTTGGTATCTTTCCTGTTTTAGGTTCATTAATTTTTTGAATGTGAAAACAAATTACTGTTCTCATGTTTTCTCCTCTCCCATCTGCATGCATCGGTGATATCAAAAGCCGACTGTTCATGAACACCCGATGAACAACTATTTCCTTCATTTTATTTTTTTTTCTGTTATTTTGATTTCTCTATTCTATTCGAACCGTTTCCGAATTCTTAAAATTCCTGAGTGTTTTTTTCACCAGTCAGATTCATGTATAGTTATTTTATTATTCGAAACAAATCTCTATTCGGTGTGGAATCATTAATAGAAAGCATTGAGAAGAGGAAAAAAAAAGAAAAAAAAATTAAAGGGAATAAAAGAGGAAGAAGGTGAGATGGTCTTTGTGTCTCGGAAAAATAATATAACCAACATCGCATATATTTCTTCAACACCCACAGCTGCAGCAGCAGCAGTAACAGCAGCAGCGGCAGCGGCAGATCTCTCGCTCGCGGCCTACGCGCCTTTTCATTCTCTCTCTCTGTTTCTTCTTCTTCTTCTTCTGCATTCTCTTTCGCTCGGTGTTATTAATGAGAAGCTATTCATTCCCGTACCGCGCATCCAGGAGGTTCGTATAGTATAACATGTGTATATATACCTATATACACATATACAGGATATAACCAAACCTGAGGTATGCGACGTGTAAAAGAATTGACCTCATACGTCCGCGGCGGTTCTAGTATAACTTATTTGCATTTATAAATTTATTCACATATTGAAAAAACAACAGATACAAATTTTTATCCCAGAAATTTTAGTGCGGGTGCTTCGCCCCTATAGCTGTGGTGTGAAGATGAAGGGAAATTACAACCGATTTTAGTTCAAATCTTTCTCCAAATGAGCCCCGTCAGAATACCGTAATTGGGCTTTTATTAGATCCTGTTCTTTATAGTTTGCTTTGAGAACTTAATTACCTTCTGACTTGGTTTATTATAGTACGGGTATTTTTTACCTCTCCCCGATTCTCTTTTTCTCGGCTATCATATCTTATTCATATGCCCAATAAAACTTGTGCATACCTAAAAAAGGGAAAAAGAAATCGCGCGGACATTTTCGAAGTATTCGGTTCCAATTTTTTCTTTCTTCTTCTTTTTTTTTTGAGTTTCACATTGAATATATTCGTCTACGACTCAACGTTTAATTATTCCTTTTTTTTGTTTATGAAAATTTTTTTCATTCAAATTTTTCGGCTATTTTTTTCGTTTCTTTACACCCTACACGGGTGCCGTACGCATATCTGTACAGGATACAGGATGCGGCGTATACTATGCATCGTAGATATAAAAATAGAGTTTGAAAGAAAACAGGGGGTGGTTTGATTTTAATATTGTGAAAGGCACGCTTGAGCACTTTTGAGAAATAGAAAAAAAATAAAAAAAATAAAAAAGCAGAGGAAGGATCTTCCTTCCCACGGGCACCTTCTCATACACCGGACCAAAGCGAACCAGTAGGAGCAAACTGGGATGAGTTGGCAGAAATAACAAAAACACGTATCCCATCTCAGGTGCATGCCAACCGTCATAAGTATAACGCGTCGTTTTCTTGACTGCATCACCTCGATTCCGTTTTCGATATGATGTATTCGCGTAAGGTGCATTTTTTACATTATGTCGTAAGACGTGTAAAGTAGCTGAACAATTCGAATTACTCGAAACAATTTAATCTCTTCTCTCAGGATGCGTGGAAACAAAAAATCATCACCACTATTAAAACGATAATGATGATGATGATGGTAGTGATAAATAAATAAATAGATGAATGAATAATAAGTAAATAAATAAGTAAAAGGAAACGCGCGCTTCTATGTATATATGGTTCAAAGTTCTTAACCGTCTAACAAACGCCTACAATCTTTAACAAAGAGTCGGCTGTCAAGAGGCATTAACTTGTCCGATTCAGAGACCTCGTACACGCTGACTGTTGAGTGATGCTCTATGTTTTTTGCCTCACCTTCTTTTTCTTCTTCACTTATATTCTTCTTTCTTTTTTCTGCATCGCTTGTATCTTTATTTAGCTCAACTTCCAACTCACCTTTTATCACGAGCTTAATTCTTTTTTACCTTTTTATTTATTTATTTATTTATTTCAATTTTTTCTCATCGCGTTTAAATAAGCTGTATCAAAATAAGACTCCAATTATTCGCCTTATAGAACTTAACAATTCGGAAATAATATACACGCGTAGTTGACGTTCAAGTTAATAAAATTGCTCATTCTGCCTATTTTTTTTTTTTAAACTTATTTCAATTATTTTAAAAGTTATGTCATCATATTTTTTGGGTTTATAGTTCTCATCCATGTATAGTATCATTATCGTCTTCGGTCGAGAGAACGTTGAGAAATGAAAAAATGAAAAAAATAGTTGAAAACAAAATAAAGAGTGAAGAAAAAGTGTTGAAATCATTCGTCATTATCGTTTCTCGTCCCTTCTTCGACGTTCTAAGTTCCTCGTACCTATGCATATAGGTATATAAATATATAAAAATTTGACGTTGAAGTGTGGCCAGTCACCAGGTGTAATGATACCTGTCAATAGCTCGGGTTAACCTTTCATTCTAGCAATTCTTTATTTTTTGAAGCTTATTAGCCAGGGCAAAGGGTTATATCAATCAAACACGTCAGATTTTCGTTCACGCAAACTGATCGCGGTACGGGCATTCATTTAATTCCGACAACGCACAATGAATTATCAGTGTTGCGTTTTTGAATTTTTTTTTCTTCTATTTTCCTTTCATTTTGAAGTTTGAGAAACTTTTTGCATGGATAGTTTTTTTTCTCTAAATGTTGAATGGATCCCCAACTGGAACATCGTCCTTTTTTTTTTTTTTCTCCTAACGCATGTAGTTACATGTATCATAATCGTATTAGACGTTATACAATTTATTATTTATCAATTTTTTTGTTGTTTTGGGTCTTGAACTTTTGCATGCAGAGGCGAACGCTGTAGATCCTAATAAGATGGATTAAGATTGATCCGTGTATGAAATTAAAATGTAAATCTTAAATTCTGGGTCCTGATAAAAACGATATGATAAAAGCAAAGTCTCTTTGGACTCAACAGCGACGTATAGTTCGAAGCTTCGTTTTCTATTATTCTCTTATCTCATCGCGTATCTAAACATTTTAAAACCACATTCTCAACTCTCTAATGAAGCAATTGAAACGCACACTGAATTCAGACCTGTTTCAATTTACAAGGGCGATCACTATGTAATAATCAAGAAAAAAAGGAAATCTATGCTTTTTTCTTTAGCCATGAAATTTTGCTCCTTGTACAAACTGTGCGTATTGAACAAATGATAATTGAAATTCGAGTTTTTTTTTCTCAGTCGATTCGCGCGGAAACTTAATTTGATTCTTCGAATATCTGCTGGTTTTTCTTTACCGAAGTCATTCCTCTTTTTTACTTCTATTTGTATAACAGTAACATCGGATTCCCGCGGTACTGTGGGTCGGAATTCACTTCTTGACTTTAGTCATTCAATTTTAAAATTACAATAATAACATTAGGTATATCGTACCCGGTATTATTATACTGCAAGTTGAACGAAGTAAGGCACGCGGGATCTCCCAGCTTCTTCTTCTTTCTCCGTCTTTTGCTTCCTTTTCTTATTTTTCATCTCTTATTCCTCGCATGCCTCTGCATCGTGCATTAGCATGAGATCAAAATATGTAATCTCAAACATCGCTTGTGCGGCCATCAGATATGTCAATTATATGCTCTCGTCCACGTGCATATGTAGAGTTTTATTTTTCCTTTTTTTTATTGTAATATTCTTTCATCCTGCGGTATATGCTTTTCATTCGTTCCATCGCTTTCTTTTTTTTTCTCTTCTTTTTGGTTCAATTTTATTATTGTTTGTTCTCTTGACAACCATAATTATTCGAATACATTCGAAGGAATTTACTCACGATATTCGTCCCCCACCTTCTCCCCGCTCCCCGCAACCCCCTTGATCTTATAAGTTTAGTTAAGAAATCATCTCTTTTTCGAACATGAGTAAAAAAATCCTTTTTTTCTTAAGTTTTCCCGGGTTTTTTTTAGGTTTCTTTACGTCATAGAAAATTTTGAATTCTCTTCGTACATGGTGGGTGGAAGCAACAGGGTGCAGTTTGATACACATACTATCATATTGTACGTGTATATTAAAAGTATTCGAATATTATACATATCCCTTTTTTATATGTTACCTATAATGAAAATACGTATATGAGAAAGGGGATTGTATGATGAGAAAAACGATGAAGAGTGATGTCAGGCCCAAGTATAAACGCTTAGTGTATATTGCGGAATGGTTATATTGGAATGTAAATTGATCCATTCAAAGATTCGATAAGGATATTATCTACCATCCAGGACACCCGGGGTGAGGAATGAAGATACTTTTAAATAGAATCTCAAACCACCTCCGATGCATTATATGTAGATGTTACTCAAATATATTTTGCATCACAATTTTACTATTTTGCAGTAGATTACGGATCTCCAATTGTTCACTAAATTGCCGGAACAACCATACAGCAAGAACCTGATCCGTCAGGTGTTTTATTTGATTGTTTTAGTTAATAATTTCCGAATTTTTTTTTTCCTTTTTTTTTCAGCAGTACACTGCTACTGAAAGTATCGTGTTTTTTCTCACAAAATAATGCCGCCATCTTTTTGAAGAAAAAAAAAACAAATAAAAAATGTATCAAAATAAGAATTTCTTATTCCATTTCCTTGTTGGGCGTTACGAACGATATGATCTGGTCGCTGTGCAGGAGCATCAGTAACGCTTTAGATAAGTGTGGTGGTTAGCTTCATGTGTACGGATGAAAAAACTTACCCCATGGCTTCGCATCTCCCGTAGAGTACTCGATCTCCCAAACAGTTGCCGGTTGAGGTGTCGCCAGACAAAGTGGCGTCCCTGGTGTAGCCGGAACGATAGAGAAACACCATGCGATAGAATATACACGCTATAAGGCGAACCAAAAGAACCGACATGTATAACCCACCCCCGTAACAGTTTCTTCTCTTTTTATATCAACTATATCTCTACCGGTTATCTCTCATCTCTGATGTGCTCGGAATTTCTATCTCGCCACATGATTCTTTACGACTGTTATAACATTATATTGTATAACTATATATACTATGGATCTTTTACTGCTACCTACTCCCTACTATTATAATATCTTTCATTTCAAACGTATAGAAGAAGACAAAGAGAGAAAGAGATTCGAATAATCGCTCGAAGGAGATCAGAAATTTTCTTTGAACGGAAGTCAAATTATTTATATTTATATAATATGTTACAGAGAGAATATGTGCATAGATTATATGGGCGAAAAAAAAAAACGAATAAAATGAAAATCATCATCACCTTGTGTCTCGAGGTTAAAATGATAATTTTTATTGCCGTTGAGAAAATTACAATACAGAGGAGAAAAAAAAAAATTAAAAAAGAAAAAAAAATTGGAGATTGTTGGAACTGCGAGGCGTGACGTGTCGTTGAGAATCAACTATATGTGAAGATTGTTTTGGGACGACGTTTTCAGAAGGGGGGGTCGGTTTGCGACTGAATTATGGGCCATTATTGTGATTTTTTGTTACACAAAGGGTAATTATTCCCTTATAACAAGTAGGAACACACATGCCCCCCGCTTCCTTCCCTCGGGTATATGCTTCTACGGATCTGCAGTTCTCTCATTTCTCGGGGTTTTGGCGTCGCGGCTTTGGCTTCAAATTCGTTCTCCGGTATCCTCTGACGCTACATGGGTACCTAATGTATAGATATATATGTGTACTTATATACCTATATACCTACCTCTCCGTTGGGGCATAAATTCAGACCCTAGTTGTAACGCAATTTGGATCCATTGTCCCTGCCCGGTTATGAAACTCAATTCTCATTGTGCGATTCCATTCCCCGCGCGCGTTCGTGCGGGGTAGGAGAAACGTATAGGAACAGAACGGAACCAGTTTTCAATGTTTCTCGGAGAAGCTTCTCTTCCCACTCTCCCTCTCGCTCTGTTCCTCGTCCTCTTACTCTTTCATTTTTTATTTTCTACCCCATTTCATCTCAGCTATCTTTCTTCAGAATTATAATCCAGCTCGAAATTAAAAACGAGAAGAGAACACTGCAAAACTACTAATTGCGTATCTTCGAAAAGGTAGGTTCAATCTGTAGATCAAGCTTCGTCGACGGAAAAAAAATTAGGATACCTACATAGGATGCAAGTACTTGACCCTGAGAAATCTTCCTTGTAATTTTTAAATTTTATAATATCCTCGAATCCAACAAAAAACGTTTATTTAAATGTCCTGCTAGTATTATCTTCACCCGGCCGCGAAAGAATCTGGTTGGTTTCATCAAAATAAAATAGAATGTGAAAACATTTTCGAAAATTTGAAGAGAAGTTTCCATATTACGTATATATGTATTTCTTAAGCGCGTTCAATGATCGGAAATATATCATTGCCGCTCAGTCTTTATTGAAGATTAAATTATCCGTAAAATTTTTGGATTTAACTTGAAGTTCCGGAGTACCTTATAGCTGCATACAGAAGGTAGGTATACCTACACATTGTTGAAATTGTACAATAAAGAAGCTTCTGCCGATATTTAGAGAAAGAGAAAAAAAAAAAAAAAAAGAAAAAAGAAAAAGTCGAGAGCGAATTCGTTTTATTAGTCTGCAGAGGACCGCGTTTATTTTTCATCCAAGCATGGAATTCTGATTCCTTTCCATCGCTATAGGTATACATATATGTAAGATATACGTATAATGCACAGTGTACAACAATTACTGGGACGACATTCATCGATGTTTTCGGGGCATAAAAACGCTCGAGTTCGTGTATTATTAGGGTTAAAACGTAACCGCGCAATGGAAGTGATTAGAGGCATCTATTTTTCATTCTTTCTTTTTTTACGTACCCATGTAGTCGTACCTTTAGTGAAAGCCCCACAAGGACAACACTTATGTGGTACATCTGCGGAAGATTGATGCCTATAGTATATAAAAGCCCACTTAATATGATGCTGCTAAACTGATCCGCATATATGCCGTACGTACTATACTGGTGACATGATTTAATTTCACGCAACATTGGACGAAAGAATAGAACGAACGAACCCCATAGAGAGGATTATAGGGGGTGCCCGTAAAATTCGGGATATATTATTTAAACAATTTTCGTCCTGCGGAATCTTTTATACTGCAGTTATGCGCGTATATCGAAATTTGGGAAAAACTGTTGCCTTCGATCAAAAAAGTATTCTTTTTTTCAACTCTCGGGTATTTTTGGCATCTCATTCGTTGAGGTTTCCAGCGCCTCCGTCTCCCCCGGTACCCCTTTTTTTCACCGTCAACAAATCATTCGTCAAATCACCGGTTTTTTATTGCAGCACATTTGGTGCTTGAACATCGTGAAAATAAAGTGTCATATATAAAACAAACCCCTGTGTCCGATCCCCTTGGCTTGGAAACTTTTTTTTTTTCTTCTCTCTTTTCGTTTTCCATCTCCCTAGCTATCAAAATTAGAGCGTATTGCTGCGACATTTTTATATGTAGTAGGGGTGAACTGGCTACGACCCTTCAATCCAACAGTGAGACTAGAAACAACCCATATTAACATGACAATGAGTTCAGGATTAAAAAAAAAAAAAAAAGGGAGAAAAAATTGTCTGCAAACGCCGGAGCTGATTGAAGGAATATTATATGGGAGAATGGTGTGTAGTTTTTCTTTTTCATATAGGGGGAGAGAAAACACCCTGCACTGTCTCATGGAAATAAAAAGGAATTTTTGTGTTTTTGCTGCTTTTAATGAACGGTCGCTTTTATTTTACACGATAATTTTCATGGTGATAATGTATAAGTTTCTGAACTTTGTAGGAGTATCTCGTTTCCATGAATCGATAGACGTAAATTTTTTAAAAGTCACGAGGGTTGATCGTTCATGTAATTTATGTACGTACCGGATATTTGCATACTTTTTTTTCTTACAGAGTAGTACCTGCCGTTGAAAATTTGCATGAAATTTTTCGATGCACATGCGAGATGGGCGTTTGATTTTTGAACTTGTCTTTTTTCGTAGCATTTGATAAATTACACCGGAGTGAATTTTTTGGGAAAAATTTACCTTTTGGCGTAACGCGCGCAGTGCGATTCAGAATGCGAATAACACGTCCAGGTGTTCATATCCTACGTGCAGTCACTCTTATGATCAGTCTTACATACATCATGTTAGATGATTTCAGATAAGATTCAACCCCTATGTACTAACGTTAAATTCCCCACATTCTATACGTGCGACCAGCCTAATTTTATCTAAAATATTCATCTACCCCATTGAACGTATTTGCTTTAGCCACCCAATGCTTCTTGACGAATTATATACGGCATATCTGTGCATCAGATAATCACCTTACCAAACAGAATTTTATTCGCCAACATAGCTGCAT
Source organism: Athalia cordata (assembly GCA_963932425.1). Classification (NCBI taxonomy): domain Eukaryota; kingdom Metazoa; phylum Arthropoda; class Insecta; order Hymenoptera; family Athaliidae; genus Athalia; species Athalia cordata. The sequence goes on along the minus strand of OZ010626.1, from coordinate 25,690,784 downwards.
TCGTAATCCATTTATTTATTTAATTTTTTTTTCTTGGCCATCAGCTGAAATGAATTTAAGGGTTGAGGAAAAGAGTTTGCGAGGTCTTACGTACCGTTATAGGAATTCTGATTATCTTATACACAGGTATGATGTTATTTTTTTTTTTTTTTTCAATTTAAAAAAAAGGAGATTCTCAATTTCAAATACAATACACAAATGACGTTCGGGGAGGTGGATCGGGTCAGTGCGGGTTGTTTTTGTGAATATGAAGGGTATTTGGCGGGCACAGGATCGGGGTGCGATTTATTCATTGAATAAGCATCCGGTTATTTGTGTGCGACGTACGATGCAACATGTAGGCACTTATATCGCAGCATTGTCCAGTATTGTCGACCCAAAACGTATTTCCTCAAATATATCCATTGTAGGGGGGTAGAGGAAAAGAGCGGGATAAAATCAAGTGAGAAACCTGCAGATGGAAAGAGAAAAAAATATATAATGTACGGAGATAGGTTACGGGCGATTTTCCACGCACGCCCATTGTGCACAACGCTTCAATAATACCTCGAGTTTGCTTTTTAACGCAGGATTTTCGATTGTAATAGTGCTTACCAGGGATTACAAACATTCCCGGGTGAATAAAAAACGGAAAAAACATGGAATGTATCCGTACCGATCAACTGTCCTCAACGATTCATTCATTTTATAATACTTGATATTTTTTGCGGATTAAGCGACCCTGGCTGTTTCTGTGAAAAAAAAAAATCAAAAAATCATTTCTATCAAACTTTATTTTACACATCGATTTCATCGGTCATGGATGAAAAAGAAAATTCAGTTTTTTGTTCACATGAAAACTTCAACATTTTATTAGAAATGGTGAAATTAACGTATGGCGTCAAGATGGTTGGTAATTATTGTTGACTGTTCTCTGTACAGTACGGGATACACGAGTCGAAACTTCAACGTTGAATTTTTGTTTTTACAACGCGTCAATTATATCGGTGAGGAGGGTATTTATTGCTTTTGGTGACCGTATAGTTTTCTTCTTCTTTTTCTCACAACTCTATGCGGCAGGTTTACGAACCTTTTCTGTAATTTAACAATGTCTCCACAGCTCTTTTCTCAAGTTACACCATGTTTTGAAAATATTTTACCAACGAACACATTACCTTGGCTTCGTTTCCAGTTTATGTATCTATACACATAGTAACGAGTAAACATTGCGTATAACACTAACCCCCATCACCCCCCCTATACTTTGGCAGTAAAATCGTCCCTTATATAAGTATATAACAAATAACGAATAATTTTACGATATATACAGGTATATATATTTATATACCTCAAGTTAAACGACGCTTACAAAATGCAAGCTGTAAATGTCATCGTCGTTTTTCTTTTCTCCCTAATAGATTTTACCCTGTATTGCTACGTTACTGCCGATGCTCACTCTTCCAAATCACTCGACTACACTCAAAATTTTACCCCTATTTATTAGCACAAAAAAAGGAACAAAAAAATTACACTTTTTTCTTTTCTTTTTTGTGCACACAGGCAAATATCAATAAATTAGAAAAAAAGAAAGCCAAAAAAAATCATTTTCGAGTTCCCGTCTATGCAGTAACAGAATGGGGGGCAAAATAACTGTAAAATTATAAACGCAACAAATTACTTGGAATTATTCCTTTTCTGTTAAAATAATAAAAACGTTGGTTTTCTCCCAAATTTTGCAATTTTTTTTTTCTTTCTTCATTTTATAATTTCAACGACGTATCGAGTTAACGCCGAAAAAATAAAACGGACGTAAAACTTTGCTTTCGACAAAAATTCACCTCCGATTAATATTAGCTTCTGATATGTACGGTATAACCGATGTAGGTGGGGTTCGTTATGTAAGGTGCATACTTTTGACGCAATATATCCTCATTTACGGCTATAACGTGTACGTAGATTTTATATACTTTTAGGGGTAGGTATGTGCACAGTGGTAGTAGCAGCGGAATTTGTTGGCGTACTTATGAATCGTCAGCACCTTTTTTGAATGCCAATTAGCAAACGAATTGAAATACGAACGTGTGTCGTCGTCGTCGTCGTCGTCGTCGTCGTCGTCGTCATCGTTCTGACTGGCGTCGGTGCATGGTTATAGGGGGTGGGTGAGTTTTGTAAAGTTAGAGGGCATAAGTATACATGAGGTAGAGGAATGATATTTCATATCTTTTTTCCGTTTTTTCTTTATTTCTTCCTTGGTTCTGTTTTTTTATTTTTTTTGGAATATCATTGCAGGTATTTTCTACCGCAGCACTTTTCTCTGTTAGTACCCCCTTTTGTCTTTATATATATATTCTCCGTGCGCGTGCGGTGGTGCAATGCAAAATGACGAATTACCACACCAGTTAACTTTCGCGCAAACCCAAATGAATACTAATAAACATTAAACGTGAGCCGAGCAACCAACCAACCAACCAACCCCCTCAACCCTGTGGTAATACTATTTCCATCTACATACATATGCATATACCATATGTACGAGAACTTGGTACATAGCATATTACATATACGGTTGTACGCAACTGCAAACGTTTGCTTTACCGCATATCGCACCACTTCCATTTCCACTTCCATTTTCAAACCATCCCCGTCACACATTTTCCTTCACCCTACTCACCCCGTCAACCTCTCCGGTAGGTAATACGCAGAGAAAACGTGCGCGAGCCAACGCGCTTCGGTCTCTGCGGCTTTCATGCGACTACCTAACCCCCTCTTGCCCCCTCTTCTTCTTCCTTCTCTTTGCGTTTAAACACACGCGTAAATTTCGCGCGCATTTGTATACTGCGTATACATAACGTTATATGTATGTATATACACAAACTTTGCACGATGCCTACGCGTGGTTTTCATATATGCAGGTTATATGTATATTTACGTACATACCTACTATACCTCGTAGCGTCGTCCATGCAGCCTCGTTTCGCGTTATGTACATATACATATGTATACAAAGTACGTATACGTACGTACATATATGAATGTGCATTACGCGTGAATGTTGAGTGTGGTGAAGAGGTTGGTGGTGGAAAGTTGAGGCTTGGTGGGGGAGGAGCATAAACCAGGGGTGACAACTGTAATTGGCGTGTGGGGCTTTGAAGTCTGCGTTTTCCAACCGCTTTGTGGACGGGTGTCAAATGCTTGCCGCGATTAAATTACCATTTTCAATTTAACGTAATTACAACCTCAAAACGAACACCGACCGCGTGATGATAATCTCTCTACCCTCTCTTTCCCTCTCTCTCTATTCCTCTCTTTTTCACATTTTAGAGCTTTTTCCTTTTTACATATTCTATACATTATATGTAGACTGCAGCGGAAAAATGCTAAAAGCTGGACCGTTTTTAAATGACGCGTCGGTTCTTATATCATCCAGTCTCTTTTTCCGCAGCAGGCTCACTCTTTTATACATTACACTGCCGCCCGAAATTTTTTTTCAGGTACATTCATTTTTATTTATCTATTCATTTCTTTATTTTTCACGCAACTACGCGTACAAATTCACGAATATTTTTTTGTTCAAATGTACAGACAGGTGCATATCTATATGTGGTATTTATTCGATGTGAAAATTTTTGTCTTTTCCCTATGTTCCCTATGTATATCAGGATATATAGTTATGGGAAAGACACGCTACAAAGCAGCAAAAAAAATCTTTCGCAAACGTGAAGATGTGATTCTAAAACGGATTAGTAGCTGGCTCATATTGTTGTACAGATTTTTTGACCAAGATATTCTTTGCCGTTCAGCATCGATCGCATAGTGAATTATTACTTCCGGTTTGTATTTCCACGTAAGGAAGAGAAAGAGAAACCATTCGGTTTGATTTCAGCACTATACCTACGGGTTAATTTCACGTCGTTCGTCTCGGTTAATTTGCATGATAAAGAGGAAAAAAAATTCTTCTCTCACATTTGGTTACATTGATCTGTAAAAATGACTTCCGGGTATACAAAAATCAGGCTTTTGACTTTTCATTCCTCGCCCTCTCAAATTAGGATGAGAGAAAATTTCGCGTGTGGGTGCGGTATGAGTTGAAGTATAATGAACAAGGAAAAAAAAAAAGAAGAAACAGTTGAAAACACGTAGTATGATGTAAGGATTAGAAAAAGCAGGTTGCTACCACAGTAGCTATGTAGAATTAAATACGGCGCCATTTTTGTTCCGAACCAAGAGCGTATAATATGCATGTGTTTCATATGTATAAGATATAGGTATAGAAATCTCGTTGCACGGTTTTGCAAGTAGATGTTGCATTGGTATGGATGTATGTAAGGAATTTAGTGATCTCTGTGTGCAGTATACATTTTTTCTACCATCCAACGTTGACATTTTAACATTTCTAGACCGACACCTCGTAATTCTTTAGAACCCCTTTTATACTATCTGCACATCTCAACGCCCGCGCATTCGTTGTGTAGATAATGTACACGTGTGTACGTACATACGTATACCCCATGTACGTGTACGCTGTTATATAGGATGTGTTCGTCATATACCAAGTCGCATTTTTCTCGCCTCTAAAAAAAGCAGGCGCAGTCAACAAACCAACAAACCAACCAACGAACCAACACCCAGGAAACTGGAAAAAAAAAACTAAAAAAAAACCTAGCAACACTCGTTGCAGTGGCACATCATCCAACGTGTGTCATGGAACGACATTTCTGCCACTGCACTGAACTGCACTGCTGCTCCTACTACTACCACTGCTACTGCTGCAAGAGCGTTTAATTAAATCGTTCTCCGACCGCTTTACCTTTTTTTTTTTCTTTTGGTCTTTTGAACAAGTTTTTTGTTTTTTTTAATCTCTTTTTATCTCACCTACCAACACTATTTTATGTGCTTATCATACCGAGGATGCGAAGAATTCTTGCGACTGTATCCAGTTCACATTTTTTTTCCTTTTTCGTATTAATTTTTTTGTTTTTCATACAGTCTCACTATATAAGAAATGAATTACTTATATCATTCATATGAGAGTCTCTTATTGTCTGCTTCCGCTTTCTTATATTTCTAATACTTTGTTTTTCCTCTTTCTTCATATCAAAGTACGTTACATCTAGCAGTCTGACTCCACCTATCGTAGAAAAAAATTATGTCAAGCGTTCTAATAAATTGTACTTTTCATCGGCTAGTTGAGAAGGATTCTTTGATTTTTATTCTAAATCGTCTGCGGATGAAGAAAATTTTGTTAGTTTTTGAATTTAGAGAACGATGAAGATAGCGAAGGAACAAAATGGTTATTCGACGGAGTAGTGTTGAGTCGCACTGCAGCTGTGGCGGATATACCGTTGAGAATTAGCATGAGAATCGTTGACGCAATTTCACGTGTATTGTGCACCGTAATACTCGGATGCCATGGCTAGTTGAAACTCCTGGTCACTCTGGGGTATTGTCTACCTTAGTTTACGTCCTGTATATATCTATTGTTCAAGTCATGTACGGTACTACATTCTCTCAGAAGAATGTGTGCGTAGATATATCCCCCGAGAAGGCACCTAAGGTGCAAAAAAATTAAGCAAGTACATTAAATGTTCAACAATAACTGCTATCCAAATATCCTTGATATGAAAGAAAAATTCATCAGTAATAAGAAAAAAAAGATTCAAATAAACTATTGTGCCAAGTACCTGTAACTTTGCATCGTACATAGAGGTATACTTCAGGAGACTGGAATAAACGTCTACGAATCAGATTACCAATCGGAACTGCGACGAGGACTCCTGGTTGTGGAGCCAAATCCGGCGAACCACCAATATACTCCCGCGGCCAATTGAATTCATCGCCAGCCGAGGGGGTAACCGCTTGTAAAATACTTGGGACAGTCAATTTTGAAATGATATGAAATACTAGTGGAATGCTCATGAAATGGTGGGAAATGGTTATGAAATGTGAAATGGTTGTGACACCTATATATCGAGTGGTTACCCCCTCGTTGCCGGCGTACAAGGACACACGGCCAACATGTTGTTTCTCACCACATGAACTTGGAAGGATGGAAGTGCTCCCGACAACTCCATGGATGATGTGGAGTCTGCGTACAGGGTAGCGTGGACTGAAAAGCGCTATCTCCTGCCCCACAACTTCCCAGCCTAGCACTGGACCATTGTGAACATCTCCCGACAACGATGATGTGGTTAGCGCGAGGCGACTCTCGATAGCGAAGCATCTAGCGGAGGGGCGAATAATAATGAACAGGGCACAGGTGAGCCCAGCATCATAAATATTTTTCACGTTGAAGATCTATAGCGGTGAAACCAGCATCTTCTTGCTGGACCCCGGAGGAAGCGCGAGGCTTCCACGGATGGTTCCCGACGTCCGGCACCCCTCACCGGAAACTCGAGTTGTGCGCGGCAAAAGCGAACATGGAGGAAATGAGTAGGCGGCGCCACTGAGGAGTATTCCGAAAGAAAGATCCGCGATAAATTAGGAGAGGTTAATTGATGCCTTATTGGGTCACAAGGTGCCAAATATCCGTGCCTAATGGGCGACCTCATTTATGGATAGGGCAGCGCCAATAGGAAATTACCGCCCCTTTTTCGAACCTCACTTCCACTGTTTACTCCAGAGTCGCCGCAGAATTCGAAACAGCTGTGCTCTCATTGGCTACTGCTCGCATATTTGAAAAAAATTATCACAGCTTCGTAATGAAAAAAAAGAAATTGTGCATTTTTAGACGAAGAACGTTTGAAAACGTAATTTGAACTATTATTCGCTGAGAATTCGTTTGGTACAAATGCGGCTTTTAAAAGGCATCTATATACCTACATAATTTCTTGGAATAGTTTTGTGAGAATCTCTTTCTTTTGGTGACAAAATTTTATTTTTTTCATTCTGTTTCTTCGTTGTTACAAAGAGTGGTATAGGTACCTAAATAAGATTCTTCTTTGACGTTTGGTGGTATTTCTATACTTATATAGGTACGTACTGGTAGATAGATATGGACGCACCTGGCCAAAATCACCACTATATGGAAGGCTATTATTACAGTACAATGCTGAAAACATGCCTTCACAGTTTAAGCGCTTTCTTTACTGAGGATAAATATCCTTTATGTTATATACATTCGCAAAGGCCTCAAAGACCATTGTACTTTGCTTTGACTCATTGTCCACCGACACTTTGCAGAGAAGGACTATACTTACTATTTTTTTTTTCTTCCTCTCCCCCTCTCCTTCTTTCTCTCTCTCTATGAGGACAAGGATTTCGGCTATGTTACAGTTGACCATTCGTCCAAAATCGTGCACCGGTGACCCTTCCGATCTACTCGGTTTTCTTTTCTTTTTCTTCGTCCTCTTCTTCCAGCTCGGTTTGTTCCTTGGAGGAACTCGAAATTCACATTGAAAATCCGGAGAGAACTGAAAAATTATTCATCCATTGAAGTTTAACCTGCAGTCTTATCGAAGCAGAATAATATTCATTGAGGATCCTTTGATAATAGTCGTTGTTACTCATAACGCTGAAATTCGAACTTACGGTTACACCATAGAAAATTCAACAGAAAAATAAAAACTTTGTGTATCCAATTCGACAACCCTTCGACAACCTCTAATTTTTAGTCATTGCTAAAAGTCGAGACAGCCGATGCAGCTGAGGATTTTGGATAACATAAATTTTGGAGGGTTATAAAATTTTCTGGCAGGTATAGTTCGATGGGTCGTTTGTAGGATACACATAGTACCTGTATAAGATTTTTTCTAGGAAGTATTGGAACAGTATATTTTCTCGAATCAAGTGACTTTTCAATGCACAAAGTTTACGTTTATAATTGAGCTTCACCATTGTTAACAAAATTGGATTAGTGAAATTTTGTTATTTACGATTCATATCTACATCTATACATAACAGACTTGTTAATCGTTCGTTTACCTGGACGGACACCCCGACAATAAAATCAACCATTGTACTGTATAATTAAATTAAAAATACAAAGCAGAAGTCAAATAGTCCCAAGAGGACTGTTATTGGGGGTACCGACCATATTAGATACCATTTTCTATTACTATATTACCATTATTGCTATTATAAATCGGTGTACATCACACTAAAAGCGTCGCTCTATGCCTGCAAACTTTTATTATAACATACAAAAATTAAGGGACAAACAAAAACGGGCTCGATTGTTTTATTCTTTTATAATTTTACAACGATACAACTATACAACAGTATCTATATTGCAGTATACAACAACACTCTGCAACAGAATTTCTACAGGGTTATATTCATTTTTATCCAGAATCATGGTTTTTTTTTTCTCCGTAACTTCAAATTGGCGCGTGGTACCGTTATATATATATATATTATATATAATTTAATATAATGTGTACAACGGTACCTTTATATATTTAGTCTGTTATGTATAGATATAGGTATGAATCGTAAATAACAAAATTTCACTAATCCAATTTTGTCAACAATGGTCAAGCTCAAGTATATTATTTATATATTTATTAAGAATCTTCCTCCTTTTTTTTTTCAATTAAAAATGGACGCTATATAGAGCGCTTTATCGTATTAGAAAGAAGTCCTTTCCGCTCTCACGGCCTGCATTAAGTATTCACGAAAAAATTATAACAAAGTATTGTGCAGTTTGTAAAAGGAAGAAAATTCTTTCTATTGAGATACTTCGACACGCACATTTTATACCGTGTATACACGCTATGCATCGACGTTATTATATAATCGTCTAACAGGCTAACGCGATCCCATCAAACCGTAGCATAGCCTAGAAATTCATCTAATTAATTTCCTATTTTTAACGTCTTAATAAACCCGACCTGCCTGCAGAGCCTAGAAGAAAATTCACTAGACAATGGCGGCCTCAACAACATATACGGAAGGCGCTTATTATTATTGTCGTGGCGAGGGCGGGGGGCGGTAGGGGGGCTTTCTAAAACTCGTCTATTATCTAGATGAATTTTTATAAGCGTGTAAAAATCGAAGGAGCAAAAAAAAAAAGGAAAAATACCGCATTCCTAACCTCTCCCACACTTGATATTCTCGTAAATCAATTCCCATGAGTTTGAACCTCAAAAAATTTTGAATGAGATATGAAAAATTAATTCAAACAAGGTATGTATAAGAAAAAATCTGTTAGAAAAACTAACTTTTTAATTTATTCTATTTTTTTTTCTTTCTTCAATCAGATGTTGACACAAAAGAGTGGTACCGAGGTGAATTTGTAATTAGTACGGAACCCTATGTGGTTTTTTTTTGTTTTATTTTTGTGGCACATATCACGTACATTTTTACGTCGTAATATATCGAATTACATACATGAGACGACGAAATAGAGGAGACAGACATACAGACAGATAGACAGAGGAGAGAAGAGGGTCTCTGAAAGTGATCCATTGTTTGTTATTATCGGCACCCGACCGTCTGGTTGTTTCATTGCAACTCGGGTGTTCTTTTCTACAGGAATTTGTATTCATTGTACGCGTGTCTGCCTTGCATAATAAAAAAGAAAAAAAAAAAAATGAAAAACGAAAAATAAAAAGAATCAAAAACAACAGAATAACAGTGAAGAAAAACGAAATAAAAAATTTGAAATTCTGTTCAATAAATTCCATTCAACCCCCTTCCTCTCGGTACCCGCTCCTTCCCTTAATTCATTCACCGTTTTAACCACATAACACCAGCTCTGTCATTTCACATAATATTTTCATATACTATGTGGGGGAAATACATATCGTGACGTGAACTAACAAATGAAAACTGAAAATAAAAGAAAAAAGGAAAAGAAAGTTGAATAAAAATTGACACTGCGAGAAATCCAGAAAGAGAAAAAAAAAATCCAATAGAACAAAAAATAAAATAAAAGAGGGAAAATGAAAATTATATTCTGTCCAGTAGTCGGTTATCTTATGTTATATTCCTAGCTTTGCCTATATATGTATATTACGTATGGTTGCAAATTATTTTATGTACAATTAGGCGTATATAATATTTATATATGTACATTTATTGTTTATGGAACGCGACGATTACGCGATGAGGTATAGAAGGTTTTCATTTATTTCGATCTAACTATATTTAGATTTGGTTATTAAAACGAGTTGCATAACGTTGACGGGAAACCGTTTTGACAAATTTATATATACATATTAGGGTGGTCCTTATGAAGGTCATTATTGAATTTTAATTGATGCGCCCTCTCAATTACTTCCACGTCTATAAAAAAAATATTCTGCCAAGTGTAAGCTCCTAATATTTCGGAAAAGGAGAATTATTTGAAAATTTTTCTAATGCATCCGTTTTGTACATCATACAAGTGACAATACTTAGACCAAATTTTAAACGGTTTAATTAACTGTTACCGTAGTTATAATAATTCAAAGTTTTATACCGAAAAGTACATGTGATTTCCCCATTTTAAACCATTCTACATTTGGCAGATTTTCTTTTTTTTTAAATATACATATTTGGAAGGGTTTGAGTAGCCGCACCAATTAAAATAAAAAAATGACCTTCATAAGGACCACTCTAATACATGTGTATATTGTACGGATCTTATACGTGTATACGTTTACATTTATTTGAGGGGTGGCCTGGTGAAGTCATGAGGTTTTTGATAAACAAAACATGGCTGATGTAATGGAGACGACGATTGTGTAGAATATGTATCTAAAGAGACCGGACAAGTTATAATGTGAACGCGTGATAAATATAAACGTGGAAAATTAATGTTGTTATATTATTTCTACATCGTGGTCGTCATCGTCGTTTCAGAAGCATTTCAGTAGGTTTAATTTTAAATTTCTTTTGTTTTCGATTTTTGGAGAACGGGGAGAAAATGGGGTGACCACAAACTTGTGATAATATAATTATTTCTACATCTGCTATATAGGGGTGTTATATACCATTAATTCAATGTAATTCATCCGTAAACAAAATTCTTGGAAACTGTTATACCAATCGGACAATTGTTACAACGAAAATTGAGGTATATTCGATGGATAATCGGTTGGTCAATCTTTTTGCAATTTTTGTCTAGCGGGAAAACTGTTGTAAAAAAAAGGAACTAATCAGGTGATACCGAATACGATACATAAATACCTATATTCGTTATTCGTGAAAACTTTGATTTTTTTGTTTCGTTTATTTAATTCTTTTTTCCCTCTCTACGCGGTACCAGTCACGCTCTCGATCGTTTTTGGACCATTTCCAAAATGCTCTGCGGGAATTTTGGAGGTTTTCGTTACTCGTATGAGGGGTGACGGTAGCAGGGATGAGAGCAAGAGGGAGAGAGAAAGCACATCGAGAGGTTCACAAAAGCGCGAGGCAACTGATCGACCAGTCATCTGGGCAACAATGAAACGGACAATGGGCAGTGGGCCAGCCGGCAGTGTTTCATTAAAACATGCATTGAATTCGAGACCCAACGAATTGGCTGGAAACCTGGAGACTACAGGGAAACGTACGTGCTCGATGGGGGCTGGGCGGAGGGAGGGGGGGGGGGGTCGAAAAGAGGAAAAGAGGGAAAGAGAGAGAGGGAGAGACAGGGTGGAGGTTTTCGTTCGTACGTCCGCCATGTCTGATTGAAACGTCGAAAAGTCAGTAGTCTCTCTCTCTGCCACACGATTTGGTTTTATAGAATCGGAAGGGATAGTACAGTGCGAGTAGGAGAAAATTCAGTCGGAGAAAATGGGATGAGAATGAGTATATAGAAGAGAAGCGAAGAGAAATCTCGATGAGGAGGAGGAGGAGGGGGAGATAAATTGGAATTGTCATGTGAGGGAGCTAAAAGCGCGGAGTCGAAAGAAAAACAACTTCTATGGGATTGACTTTAATTGTGTGTCCGTTGGACCTGCATTTGCCAAAGTCGCCATCCTCCCAATTCCCTCCCAACCCTACTCTCCCCTTTATTTTCACTGCAGCATCCTACGGGATAGCCGAAGTACGTCCATCCCAACGGTCTCAGTATTCGAGGACCATTCGGAAAAACCCTTACCCGATAAACCGGTAATTAGAAAATGATTGTACCTAATATATACCTATACGTACATACATACATACTATATATGTATTTTACATTTTCAGCTTTTCAGTGTTATAAATAAACCGACGAAAAATTTTTGCAATACTCACCCTTCTTTGATTCTCTGATTTGCTTTTTCTTCCTTTTTTTTTCTTCTCGTTCATTTCGTTTCTCTTCTGATACGCAGGATTTTTTTTCTTTTTTTTTTCAGATATACAATATATGGGGCGGTTTTGGCGATTTGCCGATGATACCGAGAATCGGGGGTGGTGTAGAGATAAAAATCTTAAAATGAGCGCGTATATTGTCATTTCCCTTGCAAGTTTAAATGGGGAGAGGGTGGCGATGGGGGTGGGGGAGGATGTTGGTATACGTATATGATCGATATGCCTGCTTTTTTTTCGTCGAAAAGGCTTCAATTCTCATACCCCTAGGTGCTATTTATTGTGTATCTACTCATGTATCTGTCTCGTGGGGGGTGGGGGATGTAGGAGGTAGGAGGAATTTGTTCCGTACGAACAGAGAAGTTTTGATGCAATCGTTTCGTAAAAATTGTACAGACACAAAAATGACACATAGGAAATTAAAAGATAGGATTTTAAATTGAAAAAATAACCCTCGTGCAGGTTTGCTGTTAACGTTGTGTTGATTTCAACGTATATACTATTTACTATATACCTATGTACAGAACGTTGTTTGTATACTCACCAGCTGTGCTGATTCTCTAGTGCATTGTGGGTCGACAGAAAAGACTGGGTAAAAATCGTGGGGTGGAATGGGGAGGGTTTTCTTTAGTAATTAACTCTTTAAATTGGACTCTTCCAATCTTCTACTTTTCTCCCCTTTCCTTTCCTTTCCTTTTCTCTTTCCACTCAACACCAACCTCATCTCTAAATCTACACTCGCAATTCTTCGACAAAAATCGAAATTCCAAAGAACATAATTACTTCTCTGCTGATCAAAGCATTCTATTATTTTCCTCAAAAGTCTGAGTAGGCGTATAGAAAAAACAAAAATCATTCAGATCGTCAGAAGGATTCCTCTCAAACAATGAAACTATTTAAAGAAGCTAAATCAAATATTGTGTCGATGAGAAGTTTTCTTTTTTTTTCAATGCGTTCGATTCGAGGTTCGATTAGATTAACACCAACACGTACGTTACTTACAATTAGACACCGAACAATTCGACCGCAATTGAACCAATTAAATAGCAAAAAAAAATAAAATAAAAATCCGATAAAAAAATCTGATGTCCTCTGTGACGTCTAGGCGAAGAGTGATATGGAATTTTCGATTACAACTACGTATGTTTTGAATGTAGATCCTGTAGGCATCTGTTCGTAATCCGAGTGTACACGCGTATGGAAGGATTTTAGCTATGTGTTCGATACGTGGAGATTTGTGTATATATGTGTATGTACGTGCCTACGTATGTTATAACGTGCGTAAATTTTGCTGTATAGATGCCCGTGTATATTATAGTTTCGTTGATCCCGCTTTGTGGCGTTATTGTGCCGCCATTGTAAGACTATTGTCCGAAACACACTCCATTGTGAACAGATTGTGCCGCACCTATGCGTTTATACTAAGCGTCATGGTATACGTGTGTTTGTATATACGTATGTATATTGCATCACCTCGCATCGCAAACTAACCCCCTAAATGCGAACGGACAGAACTACCAAATATATCCAGAGCTGTGTAACGTTTGCAACCCCCTCCCGTCCCCATCCCGTATTAATCGCACAATGTACACTATTATGTTCACCTAATACCTTGCATCATGTTTTTCATTATTTCAATACCTTTCACGGATTAAAATATATTATCTTCCGGACGATATATTTTGGGGTGGTGAATTGGAAAAAAAAAAAACTTAAAACTTTTATTCATCTTCGGTATGAACGTCCATTTTCTTTTCTATTTTTTTCTACTTTCGGTTTCTCCGTGCTTTTTCTTTTTGTGTTCGTAGTGGATCAAAAAAAGGATTGTCACTAATTTTTATTTTGATTTAGAATTCTACCGGTTTTCGCTTTTTTTTCTAAAAATTCCTGTGGGACTTTGCAAAATCTCGCCTGGTTCTCGATAAAAACTTTAGTACAAAAAAAATGAAAAAACTTGGTTACAGAAATGTGAAGAGGTTTCAAAAATCGTGGGCCAGATATAAGAGAATGATATCTGTTTTCCGGAATTTATTTCTTTTATCAAAAAGTGTAAAAATGACATTAACCTTGAGAGCGATATGCTGGAAGTCGGTGTGTGCGCCGTTTTTGTGTAGTGGATATTATGAGTTCTTGGTTGCGGTTGGTGGTGTTTCGTAGTTGTGTGAGAAAATTGACCGGAATTGTGAGTCGGTGAATAGGTGTTGGAAAAAGTCTATGGTGGTAGTGTTATAGATAGGTGTGAGAGAGGGGTATACCTACTGCAGTCGAAACGTTGGAACCTTGGCCCGTGCGTGCATAAACAAAATGGCCCATAAAACCTCAGGGCGCTAATCCGCGTAGAATGCCGCGCGAGAGAGGATATTGTCAAACCCTCTTTTTCCTTCTATTTTTCCTTTTCTCTTTTCTCTTTTCTTTCATCTTCTCTTCTTCTTTTCTCTTCGGAATCTCGCCGTATACCTTTCCTTCTTCTTACCATGGATATACAACTGATTCATGCGATCATATATCAACCCTTTATGCATTCGCGAATATTTCAGCGCTATCCTCTCTTCTTCTTGCCTCCATGTGTAGCGCAACGCTGCTGCACTCGATACATACCTATACATACTTATCTTTTTTTTCATGGATGCATATATGTACATTTCACAGGCATATTTGCATCGCCACATTTACATACCTCTACACTTTCATGCGGTCGACTCTGCAACGCCGTCGTCGCCCCTGCCGCCGCCGCCGCCGCCGACGCTGCGCGTTGCGGAATAAAAAGGGAATATAAATAAAATAATATTAAAAATGAACGAATGAAAGTATAGAAAAGAAAAAGAACACGAATCAAGAAATGAGAAATAAAAAACTGAAGAATTTTCGGTAATGTTTATTCGAAGACATAACGCTGTGAATATTGATATCCACAATTCTCGTATGGCTATAAAAATTCACCAAGCCGCCTCCAGCGAGTCTTCGCTATTTTTGTAAGAAATTTTTTTTCGTTTTATTTTCCCTAACCTCTTTTTTTCATACACGCACGCATACATCGCATATGATGAACGAAGATACCAGTTGCGGAAAACTATCCTATACCTGAATTTTTCTACATTTATTCGTCTTCTTTTCTTTTCGGTTTTTTAAATTTCTCAAGTTAATTATACACGTATTATGGATTCAATAGCACGAAGTATGTAATGAATACGTTGATTACTTATAAACACATATATATGGCTACCGGTTCGCGATAATTTTATTCATACGTTTTCTTTAATCATTAAAAAATTAATGTAACGACATTTGAAATCATCGCAGCTTCCGACGGAATTAACACCTTTCTGTCAGGTTTGACACCTCGTATAATAATCTCCGGCATACGTAATACTGGGAGCATTTCTTCCGTACATACGAAATAAAAAAAAAAGAAACATAAAAAGAAAAAAAAAAAAAGGTTGAAGGACTGAACGTGCAGCTTCACTTGTTCTTTTTCTTTCTGATTTGTGTACGACCTTGTTTTTTCAAGATAGATACCGTGAGTTCTATCACTTTTTTCTCCCTTTTCACGTCATTCTCTCCTGTACCATACATGCATGATCTTTTATAGATCATAGGAACTGGTTTAGGGTTTTATTTTACCATGCGTTTCTGAATTCTTTTTTTTGCTCCGATGAAAAGAAAAATTGAAAGTTGCTGAAAAAATGATCAAGAATTATCGAAAATTATTAGATCGACCGTCGTTCGAAGGTAACTTTGCCGTGGGCATTAAAAAAATGTTTTTTTGGATCAAAAGCTGGAACAAGCGGCGGGAAGGGGTCGTTTTTGTGGGGTTGGAATATGGTCGTCTGAGTTTGCTCCTAGATAAATATAAGATGTACCATATAGCCGCAGGTTATAACGTAGGAGTTTTCTGTGGCCATCCTTTTTTACAGCAGCAAAAGCTTTCGATGTTTGGAGATGATAATGACCATTAGAGGGTTCGAAGTCTAGGCAAGACAGTGTTCCCTCGGGATGACTCTTCCACTTAACAATTTGGTGTGAAGAGCTCCTGTCTTGTGTTTACTTGATCCTCTCTACTGTATACTATAATATCATGGTAGTGGGAGACAAATCTATAATGCAATACTCCTTCTCTATCTTTTTCTAATGTCCATTATTATTTTTTGTTTCTTATTTATTTATTTTTCTTTTTTTTCTAATATTTTTACACGAATTACCTCGCTTCAGATTCATCACATCTCACACTACGAGCAAGAAAGTTATACAGACTCGATAACCGCCTGAAGTTAAGTGAATTAACTTTATTACGCAACCATTTGTTCTTTGTCGCTCTTTCACATAAAATAAATGGGAATAAAAAATTTGATGAAGTTTGAAAGAAGAAATTCAAAGTTTTTTCTAAATCAGTGATCGAATGTCCCTCATTTTCGAATTATGTTTTCGTCCATTTTGACGTATCTGTGATACCTCATTTTGCTTATTCTTTTCATTCCTCTTTTTTTCTATTTGTTCTGATCTTTCCAAGTCCTTTTTTCGTTTTTCCATCACTTGCGGCTGTCACTCGGTGACCGCGTATATATAGTCTGTATGTTTGTGGTAAAATATACCCCTCTCTGGAAAAGGACACAACGACTTTTGAAATAAGGTAGTATAATAGAAAAATAAATAGATAGATCTGGTTTGAGAAGTGTTTAACTGCTTCTTGGGCGTGTACACGAAAAATGCTGCTGCTGGTGCTACTGCGCTTGATACTACTGCTTTTGGTATAGCTATAACGGTGGCAGAGACCTTTTTCTTCCCTACCAAAAAATAGAAAAACTCTCTGAGTAAAGATGAGAAAGCTACTCAAGTAGCAAATATCAACCTGATGGACAGTGAGACGTAGCTCGAAGTTGAACCAAGGGAATATACATGGGAGGGATCCGTCGTCTGGATATTAGAAACCCGTTAAAAAAAAAAAAAGAAATGGAAGAAAAAAAAAAGAATTAGGAAAAATTCTATTTAGTCGTATGCCCGAGCTATTTCAACCGAGGTTTAGAAGTCTAGACAAAATTCCATGGAATACCTTTATACCATAGTCAACTTCCTCTTAGTAATGAGTATTATTTCAAGGTGCGCTTGTTAGAGAGTTACGTGAAGGTGGCAAAAGAAGAAAAAGAAGAAAAATGAAAGAAACAAAAAGCCACAAATGCCACTGCTGGTGTTGTTTATCAAATAAATTAACTGATTTGTTTGGTACTCGTCAGCGATTGTTTAGACGTCGGGGTGAATATTTGGTAAAAAATATAATATTCCATGAGAGTTAATAAATTGGACAAACAAACGATGATCGTTTTGTTAGTAACGAGATGATTTTTCTTCTCTTTTTTTTTTCTCCTTTCTTTTCACTTCGACTCCTTTTCCACAAATAACGTCACGGTAAACGAGTAACTAATCACAGGAGTTTTGTAAAGAATTTAATTAAATGCATTTCATTTTTCGGTTTCAAACACGATTTAACTTTGAAAATTTTCTTCGTTTTCACTTTTTTTTTTTTTTTTTTATATAAACATTTTTTTATCGATATATAATCGTAACGCGTAGTACATATGGGTACCTATATTAATGTTATTATGTGGATTTCTGTTACTACGTACTCATACGGTTCCGAATGGGTATACTATGCGCGTTCCACGCGTCGTGTAATATTATCGACTCTAATTGGCAGGATTGAGTAATTAACGCTAATTGGTCATGTAATTATCTCAGATTATGTATACTAAAATTTATCCACAAACGCGTTGGTTCAAGATTTTATATAGGTATGTATTATGTGAATTATGTACAAAAATATTGTAATTTTACCTTTGAAATATTATATCGTCAAACGATCGCTTTTTAAAAATTATTCGTACCGAGAAAAACGTTGCCGACATGCCCAATGGACTTTGAAGGTAAATCACATGAACCGTAAATGTACCTTTGAAAATATATGTTCACCCCTAGTATTTACCTATGTTATACATTAAAATTGATTGAAAATACGAGTAAATAAAATAAATTCCGCTTCTTCGACAGGGAGGGTTGATTTTCACCCAGAAAAGGATTCGGGTACAAATGATGAGCTTTTTGATTTTTTTTCTGTTCGAGGATGCAGGAAATTGTCGCTTAATTTTTTTACATTTTCTTGGCTGTGACTTTCCGTTGCATGCACATAAAAAACGACGCTTGATTGTGTTAATGGATTTAGTTTCTAGCGTAAACAAAATAGAGCAAACAAAAAACACATCTATACCATATCTGTAGACTCTCCAGTAGCGGCCTGATTATCACCCGGTTAGGACCATCTCGGTCCCCCTGTCACCAACGTGTAAAGCGACACCACAAATATAACACGTCCTGCGATAGATTTTTTGTGATTTTCTTTTTTTTTTTCTCCTTCTTTCTAGTGATTTTTCATTTTATACAAGAATTTTCTCGTAACATACCAAAAAATCACTTGTCATTATGTACGGTGGACTGATATATGTTACCTATTTTTTTTTTCATCAATTTTTCCATCCCGTGGTTTAGTTTATTCAAATTCTTTTACTTTTTTTTTTTTTTCTTCTTTATGTTTTCGAGAATTAGCCCCTCACCGCGGGAGATTTGGAACAATTCTGCCTTTCTTTTGATATAACCTGTAGGTATTTTTAGAATACTCTTTTGTAATTATTAATTGCCCTCGATTAATCTACCGCGAGATTTGCTTTTGAAATTTCTTGTGGTGTCCCTCTAATTTACATTCTCCTGTCAGGGTTCTTTTGTTGTTATACTCGGCAACATCCCTCTATAATACTGGAATACCTCGCAACGCACGCGTTTAGAACCGTCGCGAAATATAACGTCGGGATATAGTGGCACAGGTTTAAACAAAAGAAAAGGAAAAAAAAAAAATGAAGAGAAAAGAAAAAGCAAGTAAAACGAAAAATCTCTCACGCGATGTCCTCCGGGAAGGACGGAATATAATTACCATGATGACTGGACACACTGGAATATACACGTACAGATATATCTGCAAATTTCACTTTTTTTTTTTTCCTTTCTTTTCTTCACCTTTGTAATAATTATTACACAAAAATACGACGTGATTCTCTTCTTAATGATCTTTTAAATGGCCGTTATTGTTGCCTCGACCATGAATGAGGATCTCACTAATTCTCTACGTTTTTTTTTTCTTTTGGTTTTTACGTGCTTTAATTCTTTTTTTCTTCTTTCATTTAACCCGCTTCGAGAATCGAGTGAAATTATTATGACAACTTATTCAAGGCGCATTGTATTAATTTTAGAAATTTTTACTGAATTATTGTTTCTATTGAAAAATATTTAAAGGTTCCATTCGTTCGAAAATCTTTTTTGGAACTCCCAACTCAAACGTTTGTGCTACGACTTGGAGGGTCCCCTGCATGAGGTCGTCGGACCAAAACCGACGAACGGAAATTGAGTTCCCACGTGTACTACATTCTTTTTTTTGATTCTTTTAATTACTTCAACGATTTTGGTTGGTTTATCTTTGAATTTGAATTCGAGAATTTCATTTTTGCAGTTCTGATTGAGTTTCGAATAATTTTTGTTGTTTGATTTCTTTTCATTTTACCCAAGACGTTGCGTTTCGGAGTAGCTTATGTTACTGAAACTTTTTGCAGGCAGTTCTCGGTTAATGGCCACTTAGCACTTTGACAAATAAGGGTTCGAGGTCCGCTGTTTTTTTTTTTTCTTACTTTTTAGTGTATACATATATTGTGCATATAATAATATGAAAGAGTCGCTTCTTTTCATAGAAATGCCCTGTTTTCTGCATGTTTTATTTTCACGGACCCGAGCGTGGCGAATCGTTTTGTCGAAAGAAACCCCCTCCCTTTGTGTATGTATTATTTACGCGTATATAGTTATGTACTGATATACATAGATATATACAAGAATTGCGACTGCGGCACACGAAGAAGTATAGGAGCATGAATATTCCATAAGTTATGTATAGATATTTATTTATTCGAAGAATGAGGATAATAGTAATAATAATTTCAATATAATCAGAGCTGCAGGAACAATGACAATGGAGTGTAGATATTTTGTTTTACCCTCCGCGTTTATATCTAATCGTGATAATAGAAATTTATTTTCGTACACCCTTTGGAGTTAAGTTTGATATTAATTTTCATTGATGACTTCTATTTTAATACAATCTATACCCCGAGTTCACCGACAATAAACAAACGAACAAAACGTTTGTAACAATATAAACGTAATTACGATATAACGAAAACAACGTTAGTTATATAAGCTATAACTTCGTGTATAATTAGAATTTCTGTATTACACAGATGCAAATCACGTTTTATAATGAAGTCTCTGGGTGAATATAATTTTATAATTATGAACTCATTATCTCTTGGATATTGGTATTACATTGATAATTTCATTGTTGCTTTTCATATCGATATCTAAATATATACATAATTATTCAGGTTCAACTTTAGATATAAAATCGACGCCGCGGGACGAATGAATCGTTACCCCTTTTTTGCTGTACCTCGAAATCCCGATGGTCCGAAAACTTGGAATGTAATAAATAAAAGTGTACGTACATACCTGCCGACAATATTTACTCATTTATAGCGGTAACTTGGTCGTAGTCTAAGGCTCCAAATTATCGTATACTATAGACAGAACTCTTAAGTGAGATTTCAGGTCCTAAACTAGTAAACGCGCAAAATGCAGAAAATTGCCCGTGCAATTTGAGACAAAAATGCAAGAAAGAAAAAATGAGAGAGAAACAGAGAAAAGGGGGGTAGGAAGTCTTTTATTTTTCCTGTTAAACATCCTCAGTTTTCGACCCCCCATGTAGCGACTGTAGGACAAGGACTTTTCAAAGGGATTTTAGGGATAAGTCGAGTTAATAGCCAAGACAATGAAAAAAGACCGCTTGAAAAGGTCGTTAAAACAATGGTATTAGAGGGAAGAGACGGTCAGTTTATGCAAATATATTAGAAAGTTTTTCAGGTCTGCCAACTGATTTTTCGCCCTAATGATATTATACAAAAGACCCGACAGGCTTCTGCATTGAAACAAGAAAAAGGGCGTGAGTCAGGCTTACGACTTGTGTTGACCAGCATTGTAGTGGATGCCAAAACTTTCCACCCTATATATCTATACCCATGAAAATTTTGTGGCTTTTTCGAAAAATGAAACGTGTGCCAAAATGTGTTACGCATGTGTTGCGATGCGAAAAAATTTTCGTCATGAGAAAAAAAAAAAAAAACGGACTGTATCTAATTTTTATCAAAAAGCCAAAGATAATAAGTAAAAAAAAAAAAAATAAGAACAAATAATAAATTTCACAAATATTGTAACACTTTTTATTAATTTTTATTTTTGCAAATAATGGTTGAAAAATTTGTTGTTTCTTTTCTTTCGGTTTACCGAACGTCTTGAGGCGGGTTTTTTGCGATTTGACTCAATGTGGCGAAACTCGTAGTGGGCCGCCCATATAATACGGAGTGATTGATGATCCGAAACGTTCATCCGTCCTCACGTACATATATGTTACTGTCCGTCTATTACCGTGTATATACTATATGTATATACAGTTTTATATATAGCTAACAAGATTGGCGTTTACTGCTTTCTCCTTTGGTGGTGCCCGCTGCAGCATCAGGATGACAGGCCTCCTTCTTTTCTGCGCTCGGTGAACAAGCAGCCAGAGCTACTCTGTATGCGGTCGTCCGAAATTCACATTATTCATATTACAAAGAATGACTCGAAAACCTTATTATCGTTGTTACCGCCATCATTATTCTTATTACTCACACCGTTGATAGTATTTCTGCTTTTTTTTTCTTTTCTTTCGAACTCAAGACTAAATAAAAATAATATATTCATTACGTACCTTGAGCACGTAATTGCACAGTTTTTTTCAAAATTGAAAAACAGAATAAATGATAATAATAATGATAAGAAGAAAAATGAAACATCCTTCATGTGACCTTGAGATTGTACCGATTTTTTTCTTATGTTCTTCACACCTTTTCTGGTCATAGATGGTTTGGTATTTCGATTTCCGTGTTATAAACATCGCTATGGTGTTCCGTTATAATTCTTTGCGAAGTCTTGTTCGTCCCAAAGTCCCAAAAGATATGGCTAATAAACCGCGAGCAACGTGCAAACGCTTACAATAAACCGAAAAGTATAGTCATAAAACGTGACGTATTGAGAGGGGCCTTATTGTTAAGCACTATAACGTCAAATGAACGTTTATGACCATACCGAGTTGACTTTTTTTGTCCAATTCCCAAGCCATTAGGATGAACTTTTCCTGGATTATATATCCCTAGACTTTTTTCAGTGCCTAAAAGTTCTTTTTTCTTTCACTTTTTTTATTCAAACTTGTACTGTGAAAATAATCCTCCTCGGGCATAAAACTACACGTACATTTTTTCTTCGTTCCTTGTATACCCAAATTTCTAGTTTGGATGGGTGAAATTTAATCTGAAAATGTTCTTTCTGACAAGAATTCTTCTTCGTTTTGTACTAGTCTATTTGTGTGATTGTAAATTGAGAATTAATCCAGCCTCTCGAGGGTTGTTCGTAAGGGTTAATTTTGCGCTGGAGTGTGTTTCGTGTAATTAAGTCATTTGCGGATCTTGACCATGGAGAATTCGTGGGTCCGTTTCGGGGTGAAGTTGAGATAGTTTAGGGACGGGTCTTGGTTGTATATAAATATATGTACCATGGCTAGGTGGAGTTGTGAGAGTTTTAAGGCTAAGTAGTGTCCGTCGAGGTCCATACATTGCGGACATTCTCAGAATTGTTTGGTTAGGATAGACTGACTACTGGAAAACCAACCCCTTACCAGAATAAGCTATATCTCGTATAGCTGGCGTTAGAAATTCACTTCATTGGCGTTAATGATCTTGTTTGTTGTGGACCACGTCCGTCTGTTTAGTCAAGACGTTTGACTGATTATACGTGTACAAAAACTAATGAAGAAAGACATCCCCTTGCTAAACATTTTTCTTCATAGGTATTACCCACTCAAAACTCCGTTTTTTCCGCACTGTTGAATATATATTGGTACGTATTTCTTTCTTCTGCCTCGCTACCTGAAAAAAATATTTCCGGAAAATATGCGGGGGGGGGGGGGGGGGCAGGGGGAACTGTTTCCAATTGTTCGGCATGTTGTCATAATTTATGAAAAGGAAAAGAGGAAACTTTTAACGCAAAATTTTTTGTCTCGTTTTTTTGTTTTTTCATTTAATTGTTACACACCGATACCATCAATCCAATCAAACATTTTCCTTTTCAATTATATTTGACTCCCTATTCACAATTCCTGATTCCCTCCACTGTATACGAGCTGTTGCAAACAATGGACAGAAAACAGAGGGTGTAATCTTAGTACCTTAGTGTTGTTTGAACAAACCCTTTTATTTGTTCTAAATAACAAAGGATCATCATCCCATGCGTGGTGTTCTATGACTCATTCGTTGATCTGTACTGAAAAGGTGAAGAACAGAAATCATGTGGACAGATTTTCAGAGGTTCCTTTTTCATCCTATCCTTTTTTTTTTTTTTTCGAAGTTCGAGGCTCAATTAATTAGGCACCGTAAATCAATGCTTCGTTAGGGAAGAAAAGAAAAAGGAAGAGATCCTCGATATCAAGGAATCCTCCTCACTTATCACTAATTCCGTTCACTCTGCAGATTTGAGATTGACATTGTATTTAGTGTGATTTTTTCGTTTTCGTTGTTTTCTGCCCTCAAGGAGTTTGTCAGCAGGGTACAATATAATTCCTCACGTAAACGCCCACGTTTGAAAACGATCAGGTCCTGCTCCTGGAGATTTTCTTTTTCTTCTCTTTCTCTCTCTGTTCCTACCTGCAGGATATAAAGTAGGAAGGTGTAGTCGTGGGTGCGGCCTCGTCGCTACCGTATGTCAGATACTACACTACACGTATTGTACTGTTAAATACATAACTAAATATATATGTATATCGTACAGTATGTAAAAAAAGCAACTTTGAGTTGCTCGATGGACACAACAGACTGTTGATCTCCTGTAGGTATATACCTTTCATTATCGCTTGTACAGATCATTTCTCATGATTTTTATGCATTCACATTAAATAACTCGATCTAGTTTCAAGATAAAACTTTTTTTCATCTCCTTCATATCTATATAACCGATGATGAGTCGAATCTAAAAAAAAAAAGAAGAAATTGCGATTAAACGCCGTGAAGAAAATTGAGATACCTAATCGTGTGAAATTATTCGCAAATAATAATTACCTTTCAGCAATTGATTATTCAAATCTCAGTTGTTTAGGTTATAGAAATCTTAGAAATCTGATCTTCCACTTGGTGGTCGATGCAATTATTCGTGGATTCCTGCATCGAGCTTGATAATACATTAATCATTTCTACCCTCCGGTTCTTCAGCTAGTATTTCGCCCTTCTCCTTTTCAACGTGCTGCATTTTCGCCAGTATAAGCTCGCTCTTCCCTCATACTATAAACGTCACCCATCCCCAAAATTTTCAGCGCAGACAACCACCCCATACCGAGGACGATCTGTTATTCTGTTCTCCGGCGAGTAATAACACACAACATCGTTACCCTGTAAGCTCCGCATAATATCATATGTTTTATTGCCCGCTAAATGACACCCGCTCCGCCAATCATAAATCAAATAACCTCTACGCGGGTACTAAAGAATAAAGAAATTCTCTACAACCTCCCCCTTTCCCTCCCCTTTTTTCTTTCTCTCATCTATTTTAAACTTTCACAGATTTATTCTTCCTTGAGATTAAAAATTTTTCAGTCTTATTACCCGACGTCAAGGGCGTTTATTAAATTAGTTATTTCTTTCTTTTTTTTTTTTTTTTGTTTTTTTTGTTGTTGCAATTTCTGCAAAAACTGATATATATTTAATATATATGGTATAAAAGATTTTTTGTAAGTACTGTGTGCGTGTTTCTTGTTTTTTTTTTTACATAAAAATTTTTGATACAATTTCCCACGTTGAGTAATAAAAATGAGGATAGGATTTCCGGTTCCGTGCACGGTAGAGGTATAGATTTTATTTTTCTTGTCGGGTGCCCAGTTGTTTGGAAATATGTACAACATGAATCGGTTCTTTTTGAATTTTCAGCGTTCTTTTACTTCGTGGTATAACTATACCATAAAAGTTTGCAGGTTGGGCGCGCACGTCCGCAAATGAGATCAATATAAGCATTGAAAATCAATTCAGTGTATTTCCTTGGCTTAATCCACTTTCGAAGAATAAAGATGAGGAGGATATGTATTCTCGTGGAGAAGGTACTTTATGTATTTCCATGTCTACATGTATATTATGCACTTTATATACACGTATACACATACAAACTGTAAATAATTGTCCTCAAAACAAACTAAACCCGTAAGTACCTAAAGAATAGCGGCAAATTCTTTACCGCATCGACTTCCGAATTGTATCGAAATGTTTCCTATATATTTTTACTATGTATGGTACATACGTGCACGTTACATATACATCCTCAAATTATACGGTAGGACGGTTTTCAAGAGGTTATTTTATTCGCCGAAATTACGTTAGATCTTTTGGATAGGCATAAGGCAAAAAGGAAAAAGAAAAAAATCCACTTCACTCGATCTCTTCTCTTCCATCTTTTTTTTCTATTCTCATTTCTTTCATTCATTGATTCTCTTGCCATATGTAACGCAAATCCACTTAACTGATTTTCAACGATACCGCATCTCTTGTGTAATAATACCCTATATAATAACGAATCGGTTTTTTCAATCGCCAAACGATCTCTGAGATTTTTCTCTTCAATAAAAATCATCGATCTATATGATATATATCCACCCTTGACTGCGAACAGATAAAAATCTACAGCCACCGCCAGAAGGAAAAAAGGAAAAGTTTCCGACTATTCCAATTTTTTTTTTTTCTATTTCAAGTCGTATAGGGTGTTATACCTAACCTAACACTTGGCAATTAAAAGCGGATAGTTATATTAATTTTTATCTTATTTCCATCCTTTTATTTCTTTCATATAGCATTGCATATAAAAATCTATATGTATGTATATTACAAGAGAGAAAGAGGGGGTTGCGCAAATGGAGAGTTGAAGTTTGTAGTTCAATTTTTCCTATTAGTGCACGTGTCGGTCTCCTGATATCCCATGTATGACATGTATGTATTATATTATATACTATGTAGAGTGTAGCAAACGTGTGCCATAGGACACTTCGGGATTCGCGGGACCGTGCAAAAGTCCCCGTTGAAACGAGCAACGTACGTACGCTCTTTTTTTTTCTCTTCTTTTATTTCTTTTTTTTTTCCAAATCGCAATTAACGTTTTCGGGTTCAACTAACACCGCGAAGCGGATATGTCCGTATGCACGTAGAATATACGCCTCCCTCTTGCACATACATATACACATATATATAATAGATATAGGTATATAAGGGATCGCAGTACCTGTATACACGCTTCAATGATCCACTTTGTATTTTATCCACGCTATAAAATGATAATAATAATTTTCAGACACACGAGGGTTATTAAGATCTCTTCAGAACACCCGCACTGTACCAGCGTCGTTTTCATCTTACAGTTCTCTCTTCTTTCTTTTTAATCTTTCGCTTATTTTATTCAATTAACAACAAATTATACGATCAGTTACAGTGTGGTTGTGGTCACGCGACATGAAGAAATAGAATCGTTCATCGATTTGACAAAAAACAATTTCATCGAATTCCATACATTTTTCTTACTTTTTTTTGCGACGGTAGTTCGTAATCCGATCGAAACTGATTCGGTAGATCGATCGATAAATTGAAACGATTCGAGTGGATTTTATTAGGTGATAATTTTTTGGAACTTAGATTACGTGTAAGTGCAGAGATAAATGAAAGAAGAATCGCTGCGAATTGCCGCACTAGGGAATGCTAATTTCAATAAGTTTATGTAAGAATTTTAAGGGGAAAGTGACAATGCGATCGCCCTATATATTGTGGACTTCTGTATCCTTTGGCGTTATTATTATTCATTCGTTCATTGTAGTTGTGGGTTTTTTGGGGTCGGAAATATATACATATCCTCATCATCAAGGTGTCTCTAATAAAATACCATTAACCACGTCATCCATCTTCACCCCCTGCACCACTATAAACCTGAACACTGAATAATCGTTGGAGAGACAAAACAGAGGTTGCAGAACACCGACGAACGCATACGACCACAAATATATGGTTCATAGGAGCGTTGCCTGAGTAGCATAAGCCATAAGCTATACACACACTTATTATATATGGGTTTATATAGAACATAGATCGTTGAGTAGCTGGGAGGAATGGGGATTTCAACGCTCCCCAAAATTAGGGCGACACCCATAAGTGGAAGTGGAAGCAGAAGTGGATGTGCTGCTGATGCCTATTGCTCGAATAAAACTACTCGAGATATGAGCGATCGGCGTGTGCAGGTCGCAATTTTTTTTCTCCTCCATTTCATTTTTTTTCTTTTCTTTCTTTCTTCCTTTTTTTTTTTTGTTCTCATGAATCAAAAATCTGCATTTCAATACCGTTAATTATTAATATTAGTTTTTTTCCAAAACATATTTTTCAACTCTCAATTATACTAACTTATGCTGGAGCCCATTGCGAAAGGGTTTTTGATTAATAATCGAGCCAAGGAAAGGAGGGAGGGAAGGCTCTTATTGATAGTTTCAAATATTTTTTCAATTCAAAAAATTAATTGAACCTGCATTAAATCGAGATAAGAATAGTATTTCTTTTCACTTTCCGAAATAGATGCGAGGGAATTTCTACAGTTTCTATCGTCATCACAAACAGAATTTTAAGTAATGAATTTAAATTAATTAATTAATCAATCTCGGTAATTCTAAAACTATGTAGATTCATTATATTACACCTACCTTATATATATGTATACTCGATAGTTATCTTGTTTCCAGTTTCCATAGAATTTCTGTATGCAATTATATATCCTGTTCTACTGTGACAATGAGAAGTAGATCTAACACAATGTTATTCTAGTCATCCGAAATTCTCTCTCTCTCTTCCTCCGCCCGTTTATTGTTACTTCTCCTGGTACCCATTCTATCATTGGATAGTTGAATAAATTCGAAATTATACGTACCAGATAGCTCTCGTAATTTATTTTTTTTCCCTTTCAAATTTCTGATGCCTTGACTTTAAAAAAGTTTATAGTCCTAACGAAAAACTAATTTCCTACCAGATCCATAATTTATTCAAGGAACAAGACTTGCAAGATTCAAATGAGTATTTTCCAGCTAGTCTCGTAAACTAAATAATCAAATTCAAAGATCGTTCCCGAATGATTATTGAACTCTAATTTCATAAGACAAGAAAGTTGAGAAGTTCCAATCCAAAATTTTGGGTCGTTGGAGTCTCTCGAATGATTTTTTTTACCGGTCCTAGACAAGGGTGAGTTTTTCTTTTTTATTTTCAAATTGCCGCGCGATGGTTTCCACTTGTTCATGTAAACCACATGGACCACTCGACTCATTGAAGTTGCAGTTATACCACATAACATCGAAACAAAACCATTCCCAACAGTGCAGGAAAACGCGCCATGTTATAATATAATATAAGGTCAGTCGCGGTATTGGTGACGATGATGACTCTTTGCGCTGAAGCGCGGCTTTGAGTGCGAGTGATATAATACCATTTGAAAGCTAAAGCCATAAGAAAACATGAAAAAAAAAGAAGGGCATGAGGCTTTTAAGGCTTCCAATGGAAGTTTCTAGAGTTCATTGCGTATACGCAGCAGCAGCAACAGCCTCTTAAGTTTTAACCCTGCACTTTCAGTATATATACCGATCTTACTATGGGGTGCCATGAATCGTCCCTCTCACACCTATTATACATTGTACATATATATATGCATATATATACACCATATATTTTGTACGCCCGGCAATCTTCAGTCATCGTACTTGTTTCAAACAACCCTTTCCCGTGACTTACAAACGCCGCAGCTTTTGAAACAGTTATATATACTTATACATACGTATACGTAGTTCGTTTTATGTATTACATAAGTATATACATATACGTACATTCATACTGTGATCGGACACGACGAGCGTGTATATAATAGTATATGAAGAAATAAAAAAAAAAATTAGAAAATGCCAGGACTCGCTGAATCAAAGAAATATTTGTTTCTATAGAGTAAAAAGTCAAGGACCTTTAAAAGTCTTTGGGAAAAAATGATCGCTATGCTTTTATGAAAAGGATATACATAGGTATGTTAAATCCTACGTATATTGAAAGAACGTCTCGACTCGCTTTTCACTTTCGGCTGAGGCTACATGTATTTTAACAGTGCAAAGAAGTTTGAAAAAAAAAAAAAACTAGAAAAAAAGTCGTTCGTTTAACGACGATGCTTTGTATAAATCGCTGGGAGAAATTCCAGAAGACTAGAGAAATATCGAAAAAAAACTTTATTGCGCAGATAAAAAAAAAGGTATCGCAATTGACAAGATTTCATTTTGCACATAAACACCAAAAACTTTTTTTTCCCATTTTCAGTTTATCTTAACGAATTTAAACTTTGACACTAATGGGGAGTGGGTTGGTTTTTCATCAATATGAACGCGACAAACGGACCGCGTGCAGGAATTATGGTCAATTGTTAATTAATTTGGAAAGCAATATTTTTGGTAACTCAAGCGTTGATGTTAATTAATTTCAATTGAACAGTTCAAAGACTGGCTGAAGTCCTCGTACGGTTTCGGGAATCACAACCCTTCTCGTACACTTCTATTAATATGTTATGTCGTGTAACGTACGATATCCTTTGAAACGAATTGCCTTCGTACTGCACGTGCGGTAACTGTATGTTATTTCAATTACCATTTACCCTACATAGATATGTACTTATTTATTATGTATAATGTATATGTACATATATGTATATAATCCATATACCTACCCTCGAAGTTCTCTCTTAACGCCCTCACCAAGTAACTACATTCCGTTTTACACAAAATCATCAACGACTACGACGACCCCGTCATGTCGTCGACATGTTACACAACTTTGCCCACACGACGATTACAGCAATTAATTTCAATTCCCCTTCACCTCTTTCCTCGCCTCCTCACCACTTTTCTTTGCCCTTGAGAATTTTACCTTTAAAATCGAGAATGCGACTTTGCATCCCAATATACACCTGATACAAGTGAATAATTTTTCTATGGATCAGGTTCGCTGTGTTTTCTATTATATATTATTTATGTATTTAATTTCACTCTATGTATTTTCTGTATTACATATATAAAGTTGTATGTAAAATGGCATTTGACTGAAGAAAGAACAAAGTTCTTTGTCAAACTGCTGGAGAATTCGTTGTTGCTGGATATAAAGGAGTGAGGGGGGTGGGATTGGTAAAAGTTTTCTTGAATGGCTCTCTTTGGGCGTTTGTGGTGATGAAATAAATTTTGGTACCCTCTCGCGCCCGTTGCGGACGTGAAAAGTTAGTTAGAAGGTAAAGAAGAAAATGGTGGGCAAACTAAATAATTGAGAAACTCACTTAAGCTCTGGGAGGTTTTAGAATTGGTAGCTAGAGTCACAAAGATCACATTTATTATAAAAGCTCTTTCTACGTTTGAATTCTTATACTTAGGTATACTGCTGAGAAAGGGATATATAATAATAATAGTAATAATAATAACAGTAATAATAGTAATAATAATAATATTGGTGGGAGAACGTGAGCAGCGAATCCTTTGACATTTATCAAATGGTCGTTTGTTTAATTG
Organism: Athalia cordata; assembly: GCA_963932425.1. NCBI lineage: Eukaryota > Metazoa > Arthropoda > Insecta > Hymenoptera > Athaliidae > Athalia > Athalia cordata. Next base: position 25,659,796 of record OZ010626.1, on the reverse strand, counting down.
TCTTCATTATTCTGCAATGAGAGAGAGCCAATGTTGAAAAAAGAGCTAGTTGATGCCGGGGAGAAATTGTGTAAGAATTCAAAGAAAGAAAATATCAGAGAAGGGAAAAACAGGCCTTTCCAATTTAGGATAAAGAAATTGATTTCTGAGTCTTTTTTTTTCTTAATTATTTTTTTATGCTTTTTTTTACCCAAGTATTTAATCCGAACGAAATCGAACTTTAAAAAACTTGTTAAATTCAAAGTTCACTAACTTCTTATGTACCTAATTCACTTTTCGAGATTATATTTTTTCGTTTTTTAATTTTTCTTATTCGAAAAATTGAATCCACTGATCTACACTAGCGGTTGAATTTCCTCAAAATCAGTATAAACCACCCTTTTGAAGCTGGAAACTATAGATGAATTCCACAGAGATAGTTTTTTGTTCGTTAGTTTACTTCATTGTTTGAATAATAAAGAAGAAACAAATCTTGCGAGTTGAAATAAGAGATGAGACAAACCGAAGGGTTGAATTTTGAGAAGCTATTTTGGTCATTCATTTTCAATTTCCTTTTTTCTTTTTTTTTTTTGCTTCTCTTCAAATACCCTGTATACACTTAAGACCAGCTCGGAATTCCTCGCCAAGTTTTATACACGGGGATCTCAAACAATGATCTAATTTAAACGAGTCTCACTTTTTGCCCTCGAAAAAGTTTGCTCCCTTTTTCTTTCTGGCTTTTTTTCTTTCTTTTCTTTCGTCTTTTCTTGCCATTGGAACAGCTACCGCGATACGACTTCCAAATTAAATTCTATTCAACATTGGTTTAACCCTTTTGCCTTTTTTTTTTCTTCCCCTTCTTCTTATTTTCCTTTTTTTTATACGCGATATTTTTCCCTCCATGACGTTTGAAGGGTTACTTCTATAATACGCTGCACCCCGTGCCCTATAGTTTCTTCGAGAGGATCACTCATACATATAGCATATTGCGTATATAAACAGTTTCAGGTAGATTTAGATTTGTGCGATAAAATTCTGCGAGACGGCAGTCCGGTAATCGTCATTACACAAAATGAAAAATTCGATGAAACAAAAAAATAGTTAACGAACGAAAATCCCTATCAATGCGAGAAGTAAACGGAATGAGGGATTATAGAAAATTTTCAATTGTATTGGAGTATTGGGCATGTATAACATGTGTGCTTTTCGAATGAGTATAGGTACCCATATTATAGTATGTACCTTGTACTTAAAATATATCATTGATCTGAAGTTGGTCTCAACGTTTTTCGTTTGTTCACGGTCAAGTGCACTTCGAGCAGCTTTTGACCTTTGCAGAAAAGGTTTTTCTTTTCCCCTTTTGGTTTTTTTTTTTTCCTTTTCTTATACGATGCCACGATTTTATACTCTTACATACATCGGAAACAATTGTATATGTGAGACTCGCTCTACCATAATGATATACAATAACACCCTTAAATTTTTTTCTTTTTTTTCTTTTTATATCAACGTACGTTACGTATACGTATTACATGTATGTAAGTTTGACAATCGCGCTTCATGCACATACGACTCTTGACCGCGTTGCAGGACACGAGCATTTGCTCTTGATAATAACAATTGTTATTATTTTATTATATTTTATTTCATTCTTTCTATTTCTATATATATATATAATATAAGACAAAAGTGAATCCAAAAAGAGAGTTCTGCTGCTGTAGCTCTTCATATATTTTGTACATTATGTGTGCGCGGTGTACAACAGATGAGGGATCGAGATTTTTTTTTTTCTTCTAATGCATTTTTCAAGTACCGATGTAGATTTTTCTTTATCGCTTCAATGACTCGCAGGAATTATAGAGAACTTAACTTAGGCTATTCTAACGGTGGCACCCCCCATTTTTTATTTTCTCTTTATTTTCTTTTTGTTCTTCAATTGTACAATTATTTGCAAAGGTTAAAAATTTAACCGCTTTTGTAAGTGCTACAGTTTCGTATAGTTATATACGTACTTGCTTCGTAACACTCGATATAATGTACGTGACATTTGGCGTTTTTGAACTTGACATTTATTCAGTGACCAACCGTTGATTTTGAGAAACAAAAAAAATTTAATCAGATCAATTTGATCCTCACACGATCAATCAACAATCTTTTTTTCGCAATATCTTGATGTATTCTTATGTATTTTGATCTCAGAAACACGAATCCGGCGCCTAAATTAGGCTACGGCCAAAACCAATCAAGATATCTCAATTTTTTCATTCCAAAAAACGCCAAAATTGGCAATAGCTCGTCACATCGAAACGAAATATTGTATTATAACTGGTAATAAATGAAGTCGAAGTAACAACACAATAGAGCGCAGTACGCGCAAAGCTAGTTTCTACAGAATGTAAAATTGAACGAAAATTAATCCAATCAATTGAACAAAAGAGAACCGGTTGGTTTGTCATTAATTTGAATATTGTTAAGAAACCTGTTTTTCACGCAGTAAAACCCCTTAAAAATTTCTGCGCAATGTAGGCCTACTGTAGTATTTAGGTTTCACCTATACTTCATAGAAACCATTTTTTTTATTTTCTAGATTATATGCCCCATAGTATAATCTTTCAATATTTTCACACGCAATTTCGAATTTATTGTTCTCTTCAGACACCCTGGCAAAGGATAAGTTGAGAAATATTTTTCAAGTAACTGTACACTTGTGCAGTTTTATAATACCCAATACAACCCTTTGTCGTGTAAAAGGGTGAACCATGCGAACTTCAAGGTTCGAGGCAAGTTAATGGAATATACCTGAATTTCAACGAATACCCACTATTTTTAACGGTATAAATTCGAATTCTGACAAAAAAAAATTTTTTTAACTCGCACGTTCGAACAGATTGCTATAATTCTGAATTTCCGAACCGTAGTCTTGCAGTTATTGAAGAAAATTTTTATTTTACCACGTTTCCATTGTATTCAATTACGTCATAGTCTTTTACTCAGAACATATACGCATATTAGGGTCGAACTACAAAGGGTTATAATCTCAAGCCTCCTCCGAATTGAATTCAAATCTCCGTGCCGCGTATATTAGGGACGTAAATATATGAATTTTACACCCTTATATTCGTATAAATGTAGTGCGATGCGGAGCATATACATATATGCATGTAAATATGTATGTGTATTCGACCTGTCAAAATCATCAACGTCAGATCCGCACGAACCCCTTTTTTCAAATTGAAAACATTCAATTCTCTCACCCATTCCGATTCCCTGTACCATACACCGCATTTGTACCTTCTTTCCTCGGCTCACTTCGTATCGGTTGGTTAAAATGGTTCAACTGTACGAAACTAAGCGACGTCCAGAATAAGGTGACCGATCTCGACCCCCGAAGAGGGTTTTATATACCAGCCCTTAAGTAACCCTCTGGCCCTGCCTTAACGGACCCCATATAATTCATCCTCCTCCCCCTCTTTCGCTTCCTCATATTCTTCACACTTTTTATGAACGATTTTTATTTTGTTTGCGAAAAAAAAAATTATTTTGTTTCTAGAAAAATAGTTTCTTTGTTTCAACGAGCGATAATTACTCACAATTATAGAGTACCTTTAGTTATAATTTTGTTATGAAAATAATTCTCGAAAACGCGGTGCAAGTATCTGAATCGTAACAATTTTAGTCTTTTGTTAATTAATCTACCACACTTTTCTGCATCGCTACAAGATTCCCGCTGTTCTTGTTGGTCGAGTTAGTCGCTCCCTTTGGTTTCAAGGACCGAGAGAAAAAAAAAGACCGCGGGGGATTTTCATGCACCGCAAAGCGGCCAACATTTTTCATAGCGCATTTCTTCTTCCATTCATTTCCTCCAGGTCTCCATATTCCCTTTCCGGTACACGAGCAGTATAGGTATACGTCCATATACTCCCTATTACTCTTCAGCACGGTTTTCTTTTATATTTTTCCAAATCTCAGTGCTCCTGCTACTTCTCCTGCTGCTGCTCTGTTTGGGATAAACCTATACACGAGAATTGAGGAACGCCACTCTTTTCTTTTCATGTTTTTTCTTTTTTTGTCCGGCGATTAGCCCTATGAACAGAAATTTTGTCACCTGGCAAAGATCGTTTTATTTACGGAATCCGATACTCTCACTCCCCCTATGTATAGTATAATTCTTTCTGCACCCAGCCGATCTCCCCTTTATTATATTACCCTTCATTCCAGAAACTTGATGCTGTCGTATTACCGTAAAATCAACCATGAAATATATCAGATCAAATAAATAGGAAAAAAGAATTCTCATGGAAAAATCGAAACTTATGAAACTGTATAAAATGAATGTCGCGATCATTGTAGTTGTTTTAGTGCAGGTTGGGATCAAATAATTAGTCTTCTATTCATGATTATATGAACAAATATTAACAAATTTATTAACAAACGTAACGGGGACAGGGCGTTGACTTATGCTATAGATGAATTTGTTTTTCAATTTTTTTTTTTCATCAAAAGAGAAACGCCAGCTCGGCAGCGTTTTCAAAATCATCCGCAATTGATTCTTTTCCTTCAAATATTTTACACAATTATAATTATGAACAATGTCACAGACTTCTCCTGTATAGTCGAAATAAAATTGTTCAGATCGATTTTTTCTCTTTTTATTCATAATTTTTGTTTATCATATTTATATATACACACCTCCCAGCATTATTTTCTCCGTTATAATTGTAAGTAATATTATCAAGTATATATTAATCATAGTAATAATATTAATGATAATAATAATTTATACATCTACGAATACGTTGTTTTTGCGTCATCATTTTTTTTCTCGTTTCCTTTCATTTATGGATTATTTTTTTCCTTTGCATTTTTTTCTCTATACTTTTTTTTTCAATCGAGACGTCATATGAATGATGTTATGTTATGTACAAATTGATTTTGTTGCAACCACATTTTCTTTTTCTCTCTTTTTTTTTTGTTGTTCGTTTATACTGACTGTGTAATTGTGTTTAGCCTATTCAATTAGTTATAATTTATATAATCATCAAGAAATACGATAGTTTTATGTACTTATTATATTATAATGAGATGAAATTCTAATTTTTAAGTATGGATTATTAATTATTTACAAAACAAAAATTTTGACGGTAATATTGTTATTACAAAATACTTAAGGATAATCGTGTGATATTTGGTTTCCTTTTGCTCCAAATGAAATCAAATTTATACGTCTTCTGTGTATAAATAAAAAGTCGTACATATTCAAGTGTTGAAATATTCAGGAAAAAAAGAGAGATAGAAAATTTGGAAAAAAATTGTCGTCTTCCCCTGCTCGGTGTACATGATAATTGTAATAATAATGATAATAATTTGTTATATATTATGTATAAATATATACACAGAGTATGTAAACTCCTTACTAATTGTACATACCTATATTATATACTATATATTGTGTATAATTCTGATCGGTGATACAATTATCCATGTATGTATGTATGTATGTATTTACATCGTTGAATGTTATCTACACATAAAATGATGATTATCATGATGATGAATATCATGAAATGATTGAAACTGATGAAGCGAAAAAAGAAACGCAAAAAAAAAGAAACAACGTATGCGTCAATTATAACGGAAAAACTGTGTATATATGAATATGAATTTAATGATTACAATAATAATAATGATAATAATAATACTAATATTTAATCAGTAATTCATGATAATAATGATAATAATAATATAATAAATAACAGTCTTTCGAGCGGGCGGTTCTAATTTTTCATTGATTTCTTACTCCTTTTTTACTTTTACTTTTATTAATCAATAATATTTTCTTTCTTCCAAATATAACAAACAATTTGACGCTGGTTGTTGAAAGTATCTCCGACGTAATATATTTATAATAATAAATTGAAGTATTCTAAAAAATAACGGATACGGGTCTTCGAAGTTGTTCGAGATCGAGGGTCGCCGCCGATGATACTTGGGGATGTGAAGAAGATATCGGTGTTGTATCTGGGCTACTGCTTGGGCTGCTCGTTGCAACGCTACCACCCGAACCTCCTCCTGAACCGAACATTAGTGGCGGTCCTTGATGATGACCGGGAAAAAGAGGACTCAGGTGAGAAGCTGTTGTGTGGTAATGTTTTCCCGATGCGGTTGTTGCAGTTGGAGGGTAAAAACTTGAGTAGAAACTGCTGACAACTGCGGCTGCCGATGCTGCATTGTTGTTTGCTGCGTCGGATGATGAACCACCGTTACCTGAGCCACCTTGACCGCTTGCTACCAATTTACTTAGATGGACAGCGTCGAATGCTGAACCGAAGTATGGAGATATTGGTGGATACTCAAGAGGGTGGTGAGAAACTGGGGCTGTTGGCGCTGCGAAGTAGGGAGGTAACGGGAAGCTTGGGAAACCACCTGGACTCAGCGAACCTGGTTTACCTTGTACCACTGATACTGGTGCTTTTGGCTTTCTTCTTGGACGATATTTGTAATCGGGATGTTCTTTCATATGCATTGCTCGAAGACGTTTTGCTTCGTCTATGAATGGGCGCTTTTCCATGTCCGTTAAAAGTTTCCACTCAGCACCGAGACGTTTCGATATCTCGGAATTATGCATCTTTGGATTGTCCAGTGCTATTTTACGGCGTTGAATTCTTGACCAAACCATGAATGCGTTCATTGGACGTTTTATATGCTGTTCTTGCGGAATCGATGACTGTTGAGGACTCGATATTTCTTGTTGTACGTGATGAACTGAGTGCAAATCCATACCGGGTAAAAAACCGTAACTGTGATGTGGATGGGAACTCATCATCGTAAAGCCGGTGCAGTCTCTATCTATACTGCTACCGCTTAAGAACGACCCCTGCCTACTACCCCCGGCGTAAAACCACGCAATTTTAACGGCTTTTTTAATATCAGACGTCAGAAGTTAGAATGTATTATCACACCTTTCTCCTCCTCACGATGTATCGTCGAATTCGCTTTGGTTTTTCCTTTTTAAACTATCGTTTATGTCTATTTGATTTCTTCCGAATCGACACTGACTATCTCGATAATTATATTTTTATTGGAACTTCTTCTTCAGCACAAAAAAAATTATTGATGGCTTTTCTGATTCCGATGATATTTTGTTGCCTGGTTTGATTTTCTGCTCGATTCGAGTAATGTGGGCACAATGTATTTCAGTTTTAACTGCACTGATAGTGTTGATGATGTAACTGATGGTGCTATTATTATTATTGTTGTTGTTGTTGTTATTTTTATTCTTATTTCTTTATTTTAGACACCTCGATGAGAGACGAGAACTACTGCGAGGTGAATGTGCTCGGAGCTCAAACCGGTGCTGACTGAGGAGACCTTCGAACGCACGACCGTCAGCCCTCGGGGCTTTCGAGGCGGATCTTCAACTTGCCACACCCTCGTGCCACCCCTGCTTTTCCATTGGTTCATCCCTCGAAGGGACCTATGATATCCCCCTCTTCAATTTCAAACACCCAACATACTGTAATTATTATTATCGATTACCGCCGATCACCTTTACCGAATATAACAAAGTGTCCTTACACAGGACATATACAATGTACACGGTCGGAATAACGGGAGTAATTATCCACCTACTGCCGTATGATTACAATTACTTAGGAAATCCTATACAAGGGCTGTAGGTAAGAACAGAAGATGGAATAGTTTTTTGAAACACCAACAATCTTTCATCACTGTCCAATTTTTTTGTTTCTTATCTTCTATTTTTACGTTAGTTCTGATCAGTACTGATCTGCTGACTGGAGAGTTTGAATGGCAGGTGTTAGTCTTCTGCTTCTTACTTCAGCTTATACATTACGATGTTTGGAAAGAAGAGTAGAATTATTACATGTCCACAATGCTAAAATGCTACGAATTTTCAATGGTAGGTATACATATTGTTACAGTGGACAAAATGCCCACGTTGTTTGACAATGCGCAGGTCTCGCGCCTAAGGTAACTTGAGTCGAATAGATCCTTTGGGCCAAATGATCCTTAGAAATTTTGAGGGTGGCTTATGGCACCTGCTTCTTCTCCGTCTTCGTCTTCTTCTGCTTTTTCTTTTTCTTCGTCTTTTTTGGTCAAATACTCGCATCAAAACTAGTTTCGAAACCCACAAAGTCTCAATTACGGGAATCCTATCAGCGCATCTGTTCACTCGTTATTGGAGAAAATTGGGATGTTGATATCCAACCTAAAAAAACGGTCATGGAATCATGAAAAGACAAATATTGTGTATTTTTTTTCGGGATCACAAATTAGAAAAAGCACCCTTTTATCTACCGTTAATAAAATCATACTAGATCGTTCTACGACCTTACCGATTTTAAAAGGTTTTCAAAATGAAAAAATTGTACCTGCAGAACTGAAAATATTCAGGTAAAAGGGATGAGCATTACAAGGGTTCTTTCTTTCGCCACCAGATAGGGTAGCGTCCGTCTGCCTATCTCGTATTCTCATTTGCTTTCATTTCGTCCCAAACAACCGACGTTGTCTATGAAAAAATCCCCTAACTTTCTTGATATCATTATCCGTATGTTTTCCAAAATTGATCCGATGAATTCAAAACAACGGCCGTAATTAAAGGCTGGTACGACGTTAAGGGGTGTTTTCTTTCTTCGTTTCCATTCTATTTACTCAAGTTTTTTTTCTTATTTTCAGTTTTCACATTTTTATCCTTTTTTTTTTTGCGAAAAAAATTTTCTTGGTTAACGGAACAAAAGATTCGCGGTCCCCCCGGGGGTTCGGTACGAAAACAATGCAAGAAATTCCGTAGTTGCAGCCACTTGGATCCGTCGCTCGGCGATAACAAGAACGCTTCGGCGTCGTGCACCAAGCAAGCTCTCGCCTTGTGCAAACCCCGGAGTCTTTCTTCGTCTCAATTAGTCATTAGATCTCGCGAGTCCGGGGGCAAAAGAGGCATAGAGTAAATACCTCTCTAGTAAATAACCTCTACCAACGACCGCTATATACATATGTGCACAGGGAATATACGTATGTATACCAATACATACATGTTTATGTATATAGGTATGTATTCGAGGGTGTTAGGTATTATTGTGTGAGTACCCGGGAGGTCTACCACACTGAAGGGGTTTATACGCGTTTCTACTACAAAGTTCCATGACTCCCATAATTACCGTTCTGTATTAATTACTATTCTCCCTTATAACCACCCCTTCACACGCACACGTTTACCTCGTAAGCAACACGTTTAGATATATAATCATTCACGGGGTGTACATTTAGTATACTTGTAGATTTGTACTTGGGATAGGGGAATCGAAAATTTATCACCAAAAAGGCTCATCATATTCTCATTCTTATATGGTTTATGGTTTTGTTTCCTCCTCGACCACAGCCGTCTTGTATCGCAATGATAAACTACTCAAAAATCAGGCGTCGATTATGTGAACCTTTTTTTTTTATTTTCGAATGCTTTCAACTATCAAATTTTCCATTCTCCAAGGAAAAATTCATTCAACGTCATTCAATTTGACTCTGTGATAAAAAATTTTCGTGTTCTCGGTTAGCCACCCTGTATATGTTGTCGACGTTGATTCTGGGGGATGGGGGTGAGGGGGTTTTATATGGGCGTTATTTCCAGGTTTTAGCATCGGCGTGGATTGCCGTCGTTTCTGTTCTCTTCTCCTACCTCTGGATATCCAGGGAGCCAGTCGCTAATTACGTAAAGCGTTGAAGCGTGTCGTTGAGGAGGAACGAGAAGCGGTACGGTTGCGCGACGCGGGTCGTTCTCCAGTACCTACCCACCTAGTACGACACGCTCGTTTTCAACCCCCTGACGTTTTAGCTACCACCAATATCGCAATACCACCCTCTCCCTTATACTTACCCCCCAATCATCGCATCACCTATACGTTTTCCTCATCGGTACTGCAGCTTCGTATTTCCCTCTCTCTCTCCCGGTCGCTCTCTTACGCGATCCATAACCTGCACGTAATTCCACTTCTTTATCAATTTCTCTCGATTTCTGGATAAGTATATCGTGTGTATAGCGCGATTTCCATTCCGCCATCACCTGCCTAACACCCCACTCCACTACCCACGTTGGCGGTATAGCTATAGGTATAGGTACAGGTATATAGGAATAAATCCATGGTTTTCTCATCCATGAGATCGGAATCAAGTGGGGTGTAAACTTGTTTAAATTACCCACCATTCTGCAATACAGAAATATCGGAGGAGCAGGGGGGTGGGAGAGGGGGATTACCCAAAGGGTGCAGTGTGCGAATTATCGAGTTGAAAATATCTTACACCATCTAATTTTCATCGAATACAAGCTGTTTTTTTTCTCTCTCAATTTTTCTACACGACATTTGTCCGATCTAACATAGCATAAGTTATTTGAAGATTGAAATTGAAAATTGCAAGTGGTGGCCGTGTAATGGTGTAATTTTATATGGCAATTATTTAGGAGGTTTGGAATTGGAATAGAAATAGGGCATATATATCGAGTGAATATACCTTATAGTTATCCTGACGTAAAATACGTATAATAATTGTCTCCCGGGTTTTCGTACACATACGTAAATATGACACGGCGTTGGCTTTATTAGGAAAGTGGGCCGCGTTCGTCTCGACGTTGGGGAGAATGATCCGTTGGGGGAAGAAGGGGGTTTAAATGGGGTGAGTTTGAGAGCTGTGGGGTGGTTTGGGGGCTGGTTGGAAATGGTTGGAGAAGAGCGGTAGAGGGCAGAGCTCCTTTATTAGGGTGATAAGCGCGTTGTGAATATATCCCATCCCATTCAACTATCTCATTTTACTCAGTTCAATGGCTAATGGAATTGAGTTCTTGCGGACGCTCAACGGTATTCCCCATTCAGAACGAGAGATAATTGGTATTTTGTCTTTCGAAACTCTTTGTCATAGCCAACCTATAATTGACTCCCTCAGGTATATATGTATATATGTATACATATAAATTATACATACATACACATATATAATTTTTTTCTTTTTTTTCCAATGCTCCGATCTATACCTTTATTTTTCTTAGTCAAAGAAGTATTGAAAACAGAAGGAAACAAAAAAAAAAGAAAAGAAAATTAAAAAATTAAATAAACAAACAAGAAACTTATTCGTTCTAAAGGTATTCATCAGATTCTCAAATTATTATCGTACCATAAAATAAAAAAACTTTAATTATAATACAAACGATCAATCGTTGGATTCAGCGAATTTCAGATCAAGACTACTTTTTTACAATGTCTCGAATATACTCTGGATGTAACTTTTCTGATATTTTCAATGGATCGATTCCTATGCTCCATAATCTAATGGGTTTTGGTCACTCTGCATTCCGAGAATGGTTTTTACTGTACTTGTGCGCGCGTCTAGGCGTTTCTAGTGTTTTGAGGTTGAGTTAAAACAATAGTGTGGAACAGAAGGATAGTACTGTAAGAATGGGGTGCGTGTAGTGTGCGCGTTTTATTCATGGTTCCGTATATGTACTCACGTTATACACCCTCTACTTTACAATGCTATACATGTGTGCGTAACCAACGCGTTTTCGAATACAAGAAAACGCCCGCGCGGCTTCGTTGTCTCTTCTTCACATACGTGAGCCTCATAATATACCCTTCGCGAAATGCTTTTGTGGATGTTCAACAGTAGGTATGTATACCTATACATGTATACAGGGCAGTGCACAAGTTTATATTGATCACTGTGTGTCTCATATGCTATGGTGAACTTTCCTCGTTTCAACCAGAAACGGAATACTAACACACGTAAGACGACGACTTACGCTTGGATACGAAATTCTAGTATCCCTACCATCTACTATTCCTCCTAGTATAAACAGTTCTGCCATTACCTTGATGAGCTTTCGCGTTCTCGTCACGGGACAATAAGTATTACTTCGAAATTAACGGATTTATGAGCTCCAGGGATTTAATAAGGCATAATTCGGTTTCCGTGCGATATGTTTATGGATGTATAAATAAATTTTGCGTCTTCTTGTTTTCTTTTAATGCTCTGTCTCGCGAAGTGTTTATGCCACGTGACTCGAAGCCCCGTGTAGCTTATTTTGGGTCCTCAATTTCGCATTTAACATTCATTTATTCAAGGAGAAGGCTTACCAAGCATTAAGATAATTACTTTCCACTGGGTCTCGTGTGCAACTCGCGTTGTTTTTGTTGTTGTTGTTGTTGTTATTGTTGTTGTTGCTGTTGTTGTATACTGCCACCACTATAATGCCATTATGTTTTTAGTCACTAAGAGACTGTTGACTATATAGCTCCGTACTACTGTACGTGTTACTCTCGTTTCACTGTATTATTACTACAACGAAAGGGGTGCTGAAGCTGCTGCCGCTTCTACACTGCGCTGCTATGCCGTTGGAAACATCGCCGAGTAAAATCTTCTCTCACAATAAACTCTGCACTATACACGTATGTATGTTCCCATACACGTACAATCACTACACGTCGCATAGGGTAATGTATAATAGATTCTAGAAAACACAACACCATAGACGTCTACAACCCATCTCTGCACTTACTTCATAATACAATCAAACACATTTGTAACGCGAGTAGGTATACGTCGCTTTTTGGTGACAATTCTGAAGCATCGTATTCGTAGGGTCTTGACGTTGGATTTATGGCGTATATACGAGTAGAGCGAGTGTTCAATCCATAGGGGGTAAAGCTTTCTGTCATTAATTTAATTATTTTATACCTTCACCGTATACCCCGTGTTCACGTACCGATGGTGGTTGGTGTTAGTCTGATACATCGATGATTGAAATTGATAGGATTTTATTCATTTACTTTTGCACGTTACCCGACAACACCTTTCCCTCAGAGAGATGGGGGTCACGCTCTATTACTTTTAATTACATCAAATGCGCTGTGAAGCTCGATACGCCTAAAAGGTACGCACGCGATCCGATCGTCAGTAAAATCGATGCCATCTCTCTTTTCATTGGTAAAAATGACTACAAGTTGCAACATCGTTGTCATCGGATATCAGGAATACGATGTTCCACGATTTGTCAATTTTTCTTCTTCTTTTTTGTCCTTATCAAATATCTCAAGCTCGTGATCAGGCTCCGTTAATTCCGGAGAATATCGGCCATTGTGCTTAAGCCACCCCCGCATTGTGTTGGGCGTGAGGTCTTCCATTGTTCGCCATTTTGTTCTGAGTCGTACATCCCCTCCATAGATCGGTCGAGTCTGCGCCCGATGCTGCCGTCCCGAGAGTCGAGACAAAGGCCAATACAATGCCGAGGATCAGAAGTGCGTTTTCGCCCCCGCTGATAGGCGGGAGAAACAACGTTTCCAAACCCAAATCCCAACGTTTCAAAATCCGAACGTTTTTAGACCCATGAACATTTTTTCACCGATCATCGCTGATCAAAATCTTCAGATCCTTCCTATTCTTCTTCTTCTGCTTCTGCTTCTTCAAAGAAAAATTTTGATCCGCCAATGATAGATGGTGGGTGTCCAGCCGGGTGGTATCTGTCTAAACACAGTGTCGCTTTTAACAATGGAAATGCGTTGGCAACAATGTGTCTATAGTTCCATGGACAATAACCACTAGGGACAATGTCCAAGCGTGTAGTGTACTGTAGCGTTTGGTTGAATCGCTATATAATAGTAAACGTTGTCGCTTGTCCTCTACCACTGACACGATCTAATGCCTGCAATGTTGCAGCTACTATAACGTGTCCCCATCAAACCCACCGATTACTCTTCAGAAATCCCTTCCAACCGCCAATCCAGGGATCCCTTGCATTATGTATGTGTATCCTAAATCGATAATAATTGTTCCTCAAATGTGGTTATCCGATCAATTCCAATTGAAATAAAGAGCATTTCAGTATTGCTTCATGGATGCAAAAAAACAAAAGTAGCGACAACGTGGTATCCTATGATTTTTTTTGTCTTTTTCTTTTTTATCCTTTCTTTCCGACATCGCTGAAACCAGCACACACTCTCGACGCCGGGCGTCGGGACGCTTCGTCGATGCATTATGCTGTCACTCATGCTCGTTGCATTTCATTGTATAAAGAGAGACCCCTTTTCAGCCACCCACCTATCCAGCCCTCTATTACGCCATGGTTGAATAGGGAGGGCCACGTCTAGGGAATTCATTTTAATTAGATCGTCGCGACGCCAGGATTTTAGACTCATCCGACACACCGACGGTATAAACTTCACCACTTACACATAAGGGAGTGAATTTTAGATCTGTAAGCGATTTGTGATGCCTGAAGGGAGAATTCGTGCCATTCAGCTATGCGGTTAGCCCATTTAAAGACGCCCCCTTATATCGCAACCAGCTGAGAATATTCACTCGATTCTACGGTGTAAAAACTACGCTAAAAAGAATATTACTAAATTGGAAAATTTTTCAAATGACAATTAGGTCGAGAAAAAAATACTCAACAAAGCCGAAGAAACTAACAAAACCGCTAAGCATAATGTGAGGTAGACCGTTATATTTCATGGACGAAAAAATACAATGCGGTAGGAAAAAAGAAATCAAAATCGCAAAAGGAAAAAGAAATGAATAAATAATTTTTTGTAAAACTTAACGTTTGATAAAACAAAAAATCAAATAAAGGATAGGAAATTCGCGTTAGCCACCGCGAAAGTTTCGAAAGCTATAACGCGCGTCGCTTCGCAGTACCGTCATTCTAAATAGAGGAGTATATAGTATAGTGTATAGTGAGGTATAGTATGTATACATACAGTATATAATATACGTACATATGTATAATAGCTAGGTGGATAGGTAACGAAGGAATGAAGGCTGAACGCGAAGAATATGAGGGAAGAACGATGAACGACGAGTTGCGGGGCGAAGCAGCCAGTCACAATAATATATAACCATTGTCAGACTATTTCTCAGTCGAGCTGTGCTGGGTTTTCATTCGAACTGGTTTTGCGGGATGAAAAATAATAATAATCGCAACAACAACAACAACAACAACAACAATATATTTATACGTACGTATATTTAAAAAAAAAAAAAAAAAAAAACACATAGAAAAAAAATCAACTGTACAATATATCCCACTGCTAACGGCTGAACTTTGCCTCCTACAATATATTAGATGCATACATTATGTGCCTTGTACCCCGTACAAAACACACACGTGTGTATTTATATTGTATGTATATGTGCGATAGAGAAAAGTCCGGAACACTCGCGATACCGATTTTGCAATTTTTCCTTTTCATATTACGTATTCGAGCATCAACCGAGGACAAAGAGATAGAAAAAAAATAATATGGATGGAAAGATTCGGGACATTTTTTTTTTGTTTCCATTAACGAATTTCAAGTTTGGAATGACGAAAAAAAAAAAATTAGCGCACACATGTGACGTAAAGATTTATTTCAAGTGTTTTCGGTATATTGAAAATTGAACTCGGTTTCGGGTCAGAATTGAGCCAATATGTAGCGCAAACACTTGTAGAGGAAAAAAATGTAGGCATGATAAAAAAGAAAGTAAATTATGTTTGCGGGGGTGAATTGAAATTCAACAATATGCAATCGTATTATATGAACTAGGTAGATCTAATACAAACATTTATTATGTATGTAACCACTCAGTTGGTCGATTCGAGAGCAAAAATCCTCTCCAGGGTCCTTCGATGTAAATTGTATATATGTATATATTTGTAGGTAGATATCTTTTTCCTTTAACTCCCACGTCCCGAATGAGGTAAATGTGTGAAATATATAGGTGTGTAGTTACATATGTAATCGGACAACAAATTGAACGATCTGACCAATATTTTCGCACAAGTTGCAAAGTCTCCATGAATCGGGAATGGGTGGGTAACACCATTACTACTTTCCGCGATACACAATAACCATTCAACTATCGGTGGGCAAACAAAACGGGGAATAATTGAAGGGGCAAACATGTGGAAATTCACACTATTCTTTCCATCAATGTACGTACGTACGTATGTATGGTATACGTGAATGGTAGCCGCACTCTATGTCGCATTATACAATGACGAATGTGATTTTGACAGTTGCTGTTATAACTGCAGCGAATGTACAAAACGACATAATACTACCCTCAATTTATATTTGCTTAACAATCGCAAATAATTGCTCCTTGTCAATTCACCACGTCGTTTTCAGCTAACAAAATCTCGCAGGATATATATATGTACTTCTCACATTCGTTATACAAATGTATACGATTACTTTTATACAATCCTATAACGCTTTACCAACAAAATGGGGGCGTGTTTTCTTTCTCACCGTATACATTGAGGGCCAAGAAACTAGTCCGAAGGGCGCAGACTGCGGAAAAGTAAAAAACTGGCGCAACGGAGTAACCTAAAAAAAAAGTGGGGAAAAAAATTGGGAAACATGAAAAATGAGCGATTTTTCAACGACCTAGGTTCGGATTTTGATTATTCCTCCTGCCAATGAACTGTAACCCTCGAAAATAAAATTGTACGATGTGGTTTATCTCAACTTAAAAAAAGCGGTTTTCAAATTATTCGATTTTTAACATCATCACTAGACATGGCATGAAATACCATCCAATGACACGTTGAACTGATGATTTAAGTGAAAATTGTTCAACATGATTTTTGGATTTTCTCAATTCTCACGGTAAACTCTTTTCTCTCGTAACCATCAATGGTGGATTCCCGGAGGAAAAGGCGTGTAGGTAATATAATAAGTAATAATTTTTGTCACACCTATAGGAAGTGAAGGTAGTTTGGTTAATGGAACCTGGTATGTTACGCTGCAGCATTAACAATTGATATTGTGTACAGTGTAAAATCGTGAGAACTCGATAAGTGTTTGAGCAAACTGAACCACCGTCATCACTGCATTGCTATAATATGTAAGACCTTGTCTACTAGTTTTTGGTGTGTACTTAGCGGTAATTGCGGGTACGATGGGCGTGAATTTCGTTCACCCTTGTCACGACAACGCGACCCTTGGCGCTTTGTATAGTATCCATATATATACTCTACGTTATTCTTCAACCAACACGCACGTGCTGCAAGCGTAAATGAGCCCAAAAAGCATCGTACAAAAATCGTTTGACCCTGTCACCAAAATGCTCCAATAAGTGATTTTAGCTCACTTTTTTCTTTTCTTGAAATTCTCTAATCAATCGCAGGGTGGTGAAACAACAAATATTTTCCATCCACTTTTAACCGCTCTAAAAAACAAAATTAACCTCGACCATTTTTTCAGCCGATTAATGTGTCATAGCCAATTTTGAAAAGCGTTTATCTGTTGTCTGGATTATTTAATCCTAGTTCAATTATTGTCCATCCATTTTACCTTCCTTTAACGCATACGCGCGACCGCGATCCATACCCGGTTGAACACTAATGAGATAATATAAATGACGGCTTGTCACGCTTGAGACGAGCCGGATCGATAAGCTTGTCGTTCATGTTACAACTACATGAATAAAACCTAAGAAGGACACGTGGGCCTATAACGTTATTATACATTACCCCACCTGTACGCCCGTCCTATACTTCCATGTTGTTTGTAATCCATCGAGAGGGTGCAGCAATAGAAAGATTCTTTCATATTTTAATCTTTTGCGTTTTTATTTTTCTAACGTAAAAAGAGACGGCTTCCCCTGTAAAATTGTTTTATCCATCGATTTCTCCGTCCGTGTATAAATGAATAATTTGGATATAATGTCGTGTACAATCAAAGAAGTTTGAAAAATTGAGGTGAGGAAGAAAAGATGATTTCGGACGTCGAAGGTAAACTAAAGTGAAGTAAAGTAAAGTAAGGTAAGGTAAGAAAACGAAAAAACCAAAAATGTTGATACACGGTAGATGTTATGTTATATACATAACATGAAAATGGTATAAATTGAAAACGTGAAATGGGGGGATAAAAAAAATGTTTTTCAATAATATTCTGGAAGCTGTTGAAGCTTTCCTCGAGACGAAGAAGGTTGACGGTGGTGGAGGGGTGGGGTTGGGTGGATGGGAAGGGAGATGTGGGGGTTTTTCACCCTCTTTAAAATTGTAACCGTTCTACACCCCCGTGCTGTCCTCCTCTTCTGGCGTTTTGGCTCCCCGCGCCACCCCTTTTCACGAAACGTTTTTGAACCCCTCCCATCTCTACGGCCAACTTCCTTTTCACCCACGACAATACGACACAACATAGCACACACAATATGCTTTCATAGGCTTTTAACTGTGTTGCGTTGTGCGCGCCAACGAGGCAAAGCCAGCCAGCCAGCCAGCCAGGCAGGCAGCCTCTAGCGAAGGGTGCCACGTCGTCAATATAACCCATAACGTCACAGCAGCAACAGCAGCAGCCACCCCCATACGCCACAAGAATGTCATTATACGCTCCCCCTCATATACACCGGTCTCATTAAAATGCCTTCTTATTTTCATAGCGTACAACGGGTGGTAAAAAGGGACGAGCCAACCCGCCGCCCCGCGACGTCTCAGGATATATAAATAAATACCATCATACCCGGCTATCCCCATCGAGAGATACATTTTCATTTATACGTGTATACCGCGATCACGAGGACACACCGCGATTCAAAATCTCGCCCTTCATTTTTTTTTTACTTGGCTTTTCTTTCGTCTTAATCATCTACCTACATGCGAAAAAAAAAAATGTCACACAACAACCCCCTCTATGTTTCGAAAGATATTGTGAGATTCAAAAAATTCTTTCTATTTTTCTTCATATGAAAATAAGAATTTTACACTTTGTATTATTTTTTTTTATTTTCACATCAATCTTTTCGCATAAGTTGCATGCCCAGTAGATATTTACAGTTCGGCCTCCGAGAGATCGAATCTAAATATTTTATGCTCCCCAGTTTTCATAAATCGTGAGTAAAAGATTATGCTACTGATTTGCAGGGAAATTCAAATCCCTTGTAAATGCTTTTTTAACACGAACGTTACGTAGCTAATGTACCCGCAGATTTTTTTTTCTTCATTTCAATCAAGCGACATTTGATCCGAAATATCTGCTATGAAGGTGAAAAATTGTTTTATTATTTTTTTTTATCTATTCACAGATACACTTTGAAGTATAATTAATTAACGGTGAGTTTGAAAATCGATCTGACGATCTGAACTTCTTTTTTTTTTCACGAGATAATGTCTCATTGTCTCAGCTGTAACGATCCTCTTACAAAAGAAGAAATGACAGAAATAAAGGACAGAAAAATAAAAAATAAATGAATAAACAAAGAAGGAATGTAAGAAGAAAAGAACATCGTCGATACCTCTTTGAATTAATTTAAAATCATTAGCTGTTGAATTGATCTACTATAACAGCCCTAATTTTGATACTGTGAACGTACTTTGTAATCGAACAATTCTAACCGTTGAACCGTAAAAGGTACTATATAAAAAGTTAAACGTAGATTGAAAAGTTTTTCCGCTTATAGACAATCTAGTAGCCGAACGAACTGAAGTAGTAAGAGTGTGAGAGGGAGGGATGAAGGATATGGTTCTGACCAGTTTCCAGTTTTACACTTTTTACATTGTAAATATATGCACAGGTATGCCATGTATAAAACTATGCATACAGGTATACTTTTTATTCATGAATGAGGGGAACGAGGTGCAGATGTTCTTGTATAACAAGAACTATCAATTAACAAAAAAAAAAAATAAGAAAGTCACGTAGAATGAGTAATAAAAAAAAAAAAAAAAAAAATGCTGACGATAATATAATGATGGATCATTGAAAAAATAAAAGAATTTATAGAAAACGCTGCCGATGGTGGGTAAAATAGAGAGAAAAAAATGGGGAAAAAAACAAGAAAAAGGGAGAAAGAGGGCCAAAACGGCATCATGGCGGACGATTTGTAACGGGAGGGAAGAGAAGAAGGAGGGAAGGGATACGGCGTGGCTGCTGCTGCTGTTGCCGCTGGTACAATGATCCGATAAGTGTGTAGTCCACGATAAATGTTTGATGTTTCCTTTTTTTCTTTTCTCTTTTCGTGTTTATTTATTTTTTTTTTGTTTTTTGTGGGCGGAGACTCAGCGCGCGCTGATCATGCATTGGGCCAAAAAGCACCTGCACGACACCTTCGGTAACCTCACACCGAATAACTATTGACCAGAAATTGAGAGAAAAAAAAAAGGAAAGAAAACAAAAAATAGGAAGCTTGGAAGAAAAATAGAAAGTATCGAAGTAAAAAAAAAAAAAACACCCTTATAATGTTCATCGTGACTTTCAAATATCATTATATAACTGCACTCGGGCGTGTTGAAAATTAGAAGATGAATATATGAAAAAGGAAATTCAATTTCCGGTTGTGTATCGAAGAAATTGTTTTTTGCTTTTTCCATCTGTATTTCGGTGGATTTTTTCAGCCACAAATTTTTCCTCTAGACATGAAAGTTACTTTTTTTTTTTCTTCTCTGAACATTAGGATCGGTTTGTGCGTATACGTGTATCATAGTTTATGTATTTTTGAATGAGGACGAAATTTACTCCGTCGCGTTGATTGTGTACAATGGCCGTGCAGGCGCATTCTTTTTGGTATATGGTTTATACATAGGTATAATATGGATGCAGCAGCCGCTACAGAAGCAACGCTATGCAGTGTTGTTACTTTATACTCACAGCGAGGACGTTTCTTCTTAGGCTCACGCTTAGACTCTTATGGGTAGGTGCTGTTGCTGCAGAACAAGAACCTTTCAAAGACTATAACGCCTGCTCCTCCTTTACCTCCTCCTCCTCATCTTTCTCTTCCTTTTTTTTCTCTTTTTCTATTCATCTTTCTCCTTCTGTATAACCAAGATCGACTTTGACTGTAGCGAATCCAACGTTGTAAACTTCCATCGTAGAAATTGTTTCACTATAGCTTCAACAGATTCAGCTGGTGCTCCAGCTTTTCGTGTACGATTAGAAACGCGTTTTTTTTTTTTTTTTTGTTTTTTTTTTCTTCTGATCTAATGTATTAAGGCATTTTACAAACGGTGTGTATCATATCATGCAGCATGAAATCTGAATATACCTGTACCTCCATTAGAAACAAGAAAAAAGAAAGAAATGATTACGGAATTCGTTCAATGTCCACTCAAATTGCGGTTCTTCCAATTATCGAACATGAGAAAAAAACCAGGAAAAAAAAACCAAAAGAACATAATTCCTGTCTCGTGGGAACCCAACTATAGTAGTTTTCAAGGATCGGAAAGAAAAAAAAAGAATTATAATAAGTTTTCGAACTGAGAAGTCAACGAAACTTTTTTCGATGAATTGCAAAGACCTGCAGCCTTTTGGTTTTAGTGGTGATGGTGATCGGGCGGCGGATTGCCGTTCATTTCCAGTCCCAAAGATATCAACAAAACCAGCAGGCACTCAATGAGTGCGGGCCAAACATATAAATACGAATGAAAAGCCCTCTAATGGCACAGATCGATGCACCGCGGAGTGCCAGGAGCGCGTATAGCACCCTAACAATGAACAGGGCCTTTTCGATTTCAAGGCCCGTGGGACCCCCGACCGTGGGATCGCCCAGTGATTGCTAAAGTTTAAGGCTTGAGGCCTGGGCTCTTTACGCGACTACTTCATTCTTCTTTTTCTTCTTACTTTGCTCCTAGTCTTTTTTCCTTTCTTGTTTCTTGTTTTTTCGAATTAGGCACCGCGATATTATAACCGAACCGCTTTTTCAAGTGGGCATTGTCCGCACATTGTCCGGCCCCATGGAATCAAGATACGAATTCTCACATCGTGAATAAAAGCCGATATCAAAAACGCACTTGTGGGCATTATTCTTATAAATTTATATGAACGATATGAAATTTCGAACGGACCTGTTGAGCAAATCTATAGAACTATGAGATGGATCTCTAGATCGTTTTTGATGTGCGTGGGGTATTAAAAATGTGGATAAAATGAGCTATAAACTTTTTTTTATGTACTTTCATCAATCAATTTCATCCATTTGAAAGTCAGAATAGTCTAAGACGGGTTAAGAGTTGTCAATGAGCCGCTCTTGTCGTAGAAATCAAAGAGATATTAATAACGACAGGTTTTATACCTGGCCATATATTCATTCGTCCAATAGGTAATTAGACCCATTGTTGACAAGATCAAAAACCGATAGTCCTACTTGGTGCCCTCATTTTAACCTTCGGGTAAATAGCCAGACGAACGACCTCCACAATCACGCCATTTATCAACCGGCTAAAATATGTCAGGAATCGAAGTCATTGGAATAACTTTTTTTTCATAATATCTAAAAAGAATTGAAAAAAAATGTTTGATTTTATGTGGACATTTAGTCGGATGCCTATTCAGAACAGTTGACTATTATACCTATATTTCCCGTACGATACGCGGTGAAAATCGTTTCTAGGGAAACGCGACGTCCTTATAATCCTTATATAGCGAGGGTTGCTGTAGAGAAGATGGTTTGAATGAAAGTAAAAAGGGACGAGTAAAGGGAGGTTTGGGATTAAAAACTTATCGACTAGGATGGTATACGACGACGAGACAGAAGACACAGTCTAGTTTTTTGCCGATGTTTGTAGTCGCGGACATCGCGGGTTTGCCTGGCTTGGTTTCGTTCCTTGGTTTCCTTTAAGAATCAACGGATCGATCGGGTGGTGGAAAGTATGAGATCGTTGGTTTGTTGTTGGTTTCCTTTATTCGTTACTGTAGAGAAAAAGAGAGAATGAGGGAGAGAGAGGGAAAGAGAGAGATTCGAGGCCAACCAAAACCCGTCCTTACCTTCTCATTCTTTTCCTTTTCTATCGGAAGCAAGGCGGCTCGTCGCTACTTCATGAGTCATTAGCCAACCCATTGTAACCGGTGATTGGCTCCTCGTTATTTTTCTACAGGGTCGACGAAACACCCCCCTACAATCTACAGTGTATCACTTCATAAATTATATTATACGTTATATGTATACAGTTTTGTTAAATCATTCCTGAACAAGACCTTACGAAATTAAGGCCATCGATCAATCATTTTATGTACACCTTATGCCCGTCACTGTCATAAATATGTTAACTGATTTTAAATTTGAAAAGTCTGTCCGAACGGATGTTGGAATTGCTAGTGTTATGTTGAGGAAAAATAAGGCGAACTTTGGAAATTGTATTATAACAATAAAATAAAGACGCGATAGAGAAATATGTAAATCGAAATATTGTACTGCTGCATTTTATGGAAGTAGAGCGTCAATTCTAATCTTGTAAACTCTGCGAGAAACGGTGTATGGGAGTATCTCGCATCACGACAGCGGTATCCGACTATATTAATTCCAGCTACGATCATCTCTTATTGCATGTCCCCGTTGTGTGCATGGAGAGGAATAAATGCAGATTATTGCCGGGAGAACGAGCGCTTTGTCAACCTTGGAACTAATAAATCAAACCACGAGCACTCGTCGTTCTATGAGGACGGATATATAACCCATTCTCTCTAAGTACAAAATGCAGCATTCTACCTTCAGAATACAAAACTCCATGGCACATCATCTCATTTCTCCATATTCACTTGCTTCAGAATTCATCAAGTCACTATTCACTATTGTCGGGTATAGAACTTACTAAAAAACATCTGAATTCGGTAATATCAAAAGCGCGTTTTCATCTACTACGGATTCGGATTGCTCATCACGGTCTCCGGTGTTAGTGCTGATTTGGGGTGGTGTGGTTTTCACGGAATCTGATAGAAGTACCAACTAGGGTGCGAGGATATGAGCCGGAAAAACGATTAGCCTTTGATACAAACGTAGCACTCTCGATGGCAGAGTTGCTGGCCTCATCCACATGCAATTTATCATCAATGATCGATGCAGATATACCGTTTTCTTTTTTTTTGGCCAATCGAAACATCATGATACCAAATTGTACTCTTCGAGGTCGGAATCGAAGAGTGCAGGGTTAATATAATCACGTCTTTGTTTTGATTCTTCCTTTTGCTATCTCTCGGACACCTGTGAGAACATATCAAACTGGATAATCGGGTGTTCAATAACCGTGATTGAAGTTGGATGGATGATGATCGGTTGGCTTGCATTTCCCACGTTCGAGGTTCTCGGTTCTGGTTATTCTTTGATGACGCGCAGGGTTCGCCATTGTAACGAACCAGTATTAATGGGAACGTGCTGACAAGGAAATGACTGGACAAGTCCACCATCACTATCGCATTATTCTTCAACCTCCAGGCCAGCGGCCTGCGCTACGCTACATCACATATCAACGGCCAACTTCATCCTGCAAAGAGTATGAAGACATGATCGATCACTATCATCTGTGTTTGATCAAATTCAACCTATAAGATAAACTTCTAATCACCGAACACTCGCCGATGCAGTGGTGGAGCTGTAGCTTCTTGTGCTTTTGAGATTAGGTTGGTCTGCTCGGGATTATTTTTGTGCAGTGAGTTAATAAGCGAATTTCGAGGTGAACGTTTTGAGGATACCATTTACCCACTGCACTTGTGTGTGCCAATCGCACACGTATACTATAGTGAGTGAAGTTGCCGTGCAGTATACAGCTTTTTTTTGGAATGTAAGTGGACGAAAACCGCGAAAGATTTCTTTCTTTGGAAAAAGAAGTTATCCACCGTGAACACTTGGCGACCCTCCCATAAAGGACGGAAGGAAGGAAGGAAGGAAGCAAGGGCAGTATTTGGCCACTTTTGTACTTCCGCGAAGCATTAGAGAGGGTTTCTCTCACAAGATCCGAGAAGCCGCCTTCCAGAAAGACTTTCGAGAGCTCGTTCGCGCGTAATAACCGAAATTTATCCACCAGAAGAGGAAGTAGAAGGGGGGAAAAAAGTAGAAGAAAATCGTCAACCCCCGTAAAAGTGGCTTCTGAAAAGGCTGCAAAAAAACAAATGAGAGAAAAAAAAATGGGCGCAAATAAGGTAAGACAAAAAATGAAGAACAAGTCTTGAGATTATATTGAGAGAATACCGAAGCAGCTTTTCACCCCAATTACCGTAAACTTCCGGTTTATTTATTGTATCAGATGACTTTTTGAGTCTTAGCAACTTTGATACTGGAGTGTTTTCGTATAAAGTGAGATTGCGATTTTCGTATACACGTGCTACTGCAGATTCTTGGTCTCGTTGTTGCTTGGGGGTCGTCGACGAGATTTTCCTACATAAAGGAACCGTTATCGGTGTGTGTCCCGTTCTCTTTTAATATCTGTCAGATGCACACAAAATTTAAACAGGCGACCATTCAATATGGCGGTATTGTTGTCGCCGAGAGTGACGTCAGCGTCACCGCGTTGTCGAAAGAAGGCTTCTAGCGTCGAGAGAAAATAATACAAAGAGAAGAAAAAAAAAAATCGAAAAGAGAGAGAGAGAAAGGAAGAAAAAGGAAAAAAACAAGCGAAGAAAAAAAGAATGAATGAAAAAAGAAAGAGAGGGAAAGAATATGGTTTGGGAAAAGAGGGAGCGAGGAAGAAGAGAAAGGAAATAAAAAAAGGAAAAGAAAATCGACAAACCAGCAAGGTAGGGGATGGGGAGGGTTCGAGGGAGTCTCCCAATGGGGCGGTGGTGGTGGCTGGTGTTTGCCAAGAAAAGCTCAGGACAGAAAAGCAGATGTCGATATCTGTAATGGAATTTTTCCCAACTTTATTAAGTAATTGAAAGTTTTAAGTCCACAAGAGTACAAGAGTAGGTACATAGGTATTCGTAAATACCTATACTTATCTATAGATAGGTGGCTCGTCAGGGGAAAGCGACTTTCAATGTGCAATATCATCTCCGTCTATAATTTTCCCTGATCATTTGAAAGAAATATTTTTTCTTCTCACCACTGAAAAATGAAAAAAATCAACTCGTATTCAATTTTTGCATCAAATACCTTGAAGGTTTTGTCTTCTTGATAAGAATTTTTTCTGTCGACTCGAGTTTATCTATATATGTATATATTTTACTTATCGTGCTTATGTAACGATGTCAAGGGGAATTCGTCTCGATGGATAACCGCGAAATCAAGGATAAGCACAGTCGAAACGAAACGTATGGTGTACGTTATGGGCGCAAAAGCCACCCCTCCATGTCAAATTAGCACGTAGGGCGTCCGTTTGCGCGAGTATGAGGGGTCCCATGCTGACCCCTGGCCAAAACCACTTCAGGTCAAGCATCATTGATTCGCCACGATGTGCACTGCCTTGTTGAGGGTTATTTATCTTTACACTAGCAGAATAGCTTAGCAAAGAGGATTCAACGTCCCTCGCATATTCTGAAACCCACCCACTTGCTCATACTTACTTACTTACTTACTTATCACATCGAGGACTAGGAACTACAAGGGCATAACCCACATTTTTTCAGTCCTAAACTGCCGTAAGGGTTCATTCTTCAAAAGTGAATAGGTAAGATAGAATTAACGTGAATTTTTTTTTTTTTTTTCTGGATCAGTCACGATCACTTCTTAGCGAAGACATCATTTCGGCAGCATTTCCAATACTTTGTGAATTATATGTTACAATATTAGTTATTCGCCTCCTTTGAATCGACGACCTTCCTAGTTTCTTTTATCAGAATAAATGTCGATTTGGAATGTGAATAGATGAATGAATAGGTAAATAGATAAATGATTACATAAATACGTCCATGTGTGAGTTGCATTTGAGTATATGATATACATAGACCGTTTACAATGACATTTATACGTGAATGTGTAGCGTTCCCGTGAAAAAGATCCGACACCATATACATGGGGAAAAGGAGAAAAAAGGGAAAACAGCGCGACAGGTTCACAAAAATGTTTTATTCAGTACATACACGAAGTCGCTAAGTTTAGCATTGTGTCAATACGAGCCATAATAATTCTCGATTCATTTAAATAACCGTCGACTCACTGTGGGACAACCTTACTTTATACTATTCACGATTTATATGTATTATATATACATATATGAAAATTTATCATCCTTATTATGGTAAATACAAGCGTGTTCAATTTTCTTTTGCTTTTTTTTCCACGAAAATACGCATTATATTCGTGGGAATGTAAGCCAAGAAAAATACCCTATTTTTGTAAAACACCTGATACGTACGTACGTACATCCAGATACATCATTTATCACGTACCTACTTCGACTTTCCTAGAAAAATGACAAAATTCATTCACCTATTTGAAGAAAATTATTAATATTTCGGTCGCTGTCGTTTATCGATTCATCAGTTTCCCCGTATAGCGATTCCATCCCCTTACTTTCATTCAATTATTTATTTTCATTTACCTATTTTTGTATAATTTTTTTCCTGTAATATTTCATATACTTAATTATAATTAATTCATCGATCATAATACTTCCGGATGGGGTTTTCTTGCGGGTTAGGTTATACAGTCGATGAAAAGTGACGTATAATAAGTTTTTTTTTCTTTTTTTCTTCCTCTAGAAAGCAGCTCGATGGTTGAGGGGGTTGAATAAGTATAGTGAGGTAAATAAGGGAGCTCTGAGTTTGGTTGGTACATTACCGGCACGCCCCCCATTTGTTAGATCCAATCCCTGTCATAATTCCATTCCCCAAGTTATCAATCTCTGCTGCGGTTCTTTCTGTACGGTGGCCTAAAAGAAGATGATCATCTCTAGTCGCCAGCTATACACACGTAGTATATAGAACGTCTGCTTCAGAACTCGTTGCTTTTGCGTATTTGTATTCATTGAATCTTATGTACTACGAGAATCCATTTTGCTAATGGACACTTCCTCTCTACTCTACTCCACTTATAATTCTCGTATAACATACCCCCTTCTACAAATACTTCCGACACTAAAACGGAAACGCGCAGAAAATTTTTATTTACTTAACCATACATATGTGTGTACTACATGCGACCAATTTATTCATACATACCTATATACCAAACGGTCGAGGAAACGATTCTTCAAAATAAATAGTCTTCCCTGACGCGTATATAGGATAATAAAGTATTCAGCTGTACGCAGCTATATTTTTACCGATCGATCCGAAATATCTTTTTCACCGAAATTCAATTGATCAAAATTCATGAAGATATTATTCGGCGACAGTCTGGCTGTACATTTTTATCCGATGTGGTATGCTCAGATTCGATGATTCAGGTTGAAAAATTAGTCACGTATCGTCAAATTTAACTTATTGATTGCAAATAGTTCTCCAATTATAGAAGAGAATTATCGCGATCAAAGGAACTAATACGTTAATATAGAGAAACAATTTTCACGTACCCACCCGGTATTAAAACGATCGTAAAAATTTCTGGGTTTTTTCCCATCGGATTGGACATTGAAGTGATAATAAAGCTCACATATAATCTATTTTATTACCACGTTTATATTACTGGACACTTTTATTTGTTTTCTTGAGGATTAATATATTATATTATGTACACTCTATTGAGGGTAATATAGAGGGAGAAACTATGGCAATCATTGATTCATATTTATCCATCGTCAGCTATATTATACTTCAAATACATTATAATCCATCCACCATTTTATAAATTAATCAGTAAAATCGAAGTACAACTTTTTCATGACGGGAGGTCAAATGGAAATTGAATTGCGAAGAATTTTTCTTCCCGCCCTATAATGGTAAAAACTGTTGAAGTTCGGTGTTTTCTGATATCTGAGTGGATTTTCATGGTGAAAGACTTTTCAGAGGAACGTATTCCCTTGATCTGTGCAGAAACCCGTACGGGGTCAATCGAGCATTGTAGTATAACAATGGCTGGCTTAATCACGCGCTCCGATATGTGGAATTAAACGTCAAACAAAATGCTATACCGAAGGGGATGTTAGGGGGAAGGAAAAGTGACGTCTTTGTTTGCCAAACACCGTCTCTATACGTGTATATCCCATATATTCGCATATACACACATCGAACCGCCATAGGTCCTTTTTTCCTGCAACACTGCGCTCTGATGAAAGAAACAAATAAAAAAAGAACGAAAGAAAAAAAAACAAAACAAGAAAACAAAAACGAAAACACGAATATAAAAAATACTCACGAATACTCCTACACTATTAAACAATATTTGTATGTATGTGAAAATTTCTTATTATACCGTAGTGTAAAATGAAATTTTAAAATTGAAGAATGCAGGTGTCGCATGTATTTTTTCGTTTTTACATGAAAATCTTTTCTTTTTTTTTCTTTCTAAATCCTGGAGAAAATACGTACCTTTTGATTTAAAACGAACGTTATATAAAATTTGACGTGTCATCGATCGAATGACGTATAACTGCAGGTTTTGATTGGCTCGAGGTGTATGAAAAAAATGTAAAAAAAAAAAAAGAAACAAGAAAAACACATTGTGCAATAAAGTGCTGAAAATAATTTGGTCGGGATTCATACAATTGATGAATAAAATGTACCAACTAACTATAAAAACCTCTTTTAGTTCCGAATAAGCAAAATGGTTACGTATACATAAGTATGTATGTCTGTATAGAGTTGAAGGGAGAAAATGTAATGGCTGGGATTTGGAATCTAAATTCTAGAGAGTGGACGGTTAAACTTTACAGCTGGGAGAGGTTCCATTGGAAATACAAATAATCGTGGAAACTATCTACCGTATGTAGCTATGTAATTGTATGTATCTTCGTACTCCTATTTCATCTACTTGGTTCGAAGCTTTATGTATGTACCTTTACGTACCTATATGTACGTACCTACTGCATTTTCGAGTATAATGTATTACTATTGCAGCCGGGGGTTGTTACTTTACCAAGGGAAACTACGTTCTGAAGAGATAAATAGAAACAGGAGATAGAGAGACACTGCAGTTGTAAATCTGTAGAAAGCTTTTTATTCGCAAACCTGCAATTTTTTTCTTTCTTCTTTTTTTTTTGGTTTTTTCTCCTACTTCTGAAAAAATGAACAAAATATCCAACTCATTCTGCGAGCAACTGTATGATAATGCTTTCAACAAACGCGGTGTGCAACACTTCGAATGATAAATATAACATTGCAGTAATTATAATCGAGAAATACATATTTTCTGGGTTTTTTTTTTTTGGCTTTAATTACACTATTTTCTTTGACTTTATTTTATTTAAAAATTCATCATTTCGTCCATTGGGATATCTCGAAAATCCCTGAGCTCCGCTTCCAAGGAGAGGATAATAGTCATAATGCGACACTTTGAGTCGTCGCTCGTCTTCTCATCTCTTTCTGCTATCCTTCTCCTTTTTCTCGCGTATATATGTATATACACATACCTAGGTATACATATGTATGTACGTGGAGTCGCGATAGCTTCGCGCTCGCCGGTGCTGTGTGAAAACGTGACTGGGCGCCGTTTCCTTGTCGCCGTTGTACTCTGTGCCAGTGAATATTGTGCCTTCTTGTATGTAGAATAACTGCTTCAATCCAAGTAATGGAACTCTTCGTGTAAACCAACCCCCTTCTCCTTGCCCTCCTCTCGCTCTCCCTTTCTCCCTCTTTTATCAACCCCTAACAACAACAGAAACACCCTTCCAGATTTTCATTCGTTACCCCCCACCCTCTTCAAAAAAAAAAACACCCCAATTTTCATCATCGATATACGTGCCGTGAAGATCAATTAGTATGTTTTACTTTCTTTAAATACGTGCGAGGTTCGAAAAAAGCAAAATCTAAAAGAGAAAAAAAAATATACGGTCGTACAGTTTTCGGTTGCGTGTTGCCATAGGAAACTATCCTTCAAAAGTTAATTTCAATTGGAGCAGGGTTGAAAAATACATTTTATCTTTTCATATTCGAGAGTTATGCCATTTGGTTTGAATTTTCTATATTAGTCGAGAATATCCTTGAACTTCCGAGCGAACTTCGCTTCCGAATAAAGGTACCTTATATTTCAACGTTGTCCAATTTTCTTGGTTTTTTTATTCAACAGATACGTCCACCCTGTGATGGGTAATATATTTTCCCCGTATCTCATCCCTCATTTCGATCGTGTAGTATTGATATTATTTATATTCTTTCGTCAAACGTTTTTAATCGAATATCCACACGGTATGGAAAAAAATAAATATGTGACGTACCGTTCATGTCAATTTCGTGATACCATCGCGAGTTATCCCCGCCCGTTGTACGCGATATTATACATTGTATATACACACATATACCCGTGCAGGAACGAAAACAAGATGGCGGTGGTGGAAACTCGCTCTGTTACATTGAAAGTGGAATGAAATGATAGAAGGGGTTTGTAGTATATAGGATGGAATGAAAGAGGGAGAGACACTCCGAGGGCCTGGAGTTTATGAGGTACAATTATGTGAAAGCTTTCTCGGTTTGTGCACCCGTTCGACCAAGGGGACTTGTTTGTCACTCCTCGTATATTTCCATGCTCCAGAATGATCACGATGGTTCCCATGGGCAGTCGAGTGCGAATTCATTAGAGGTATTAGCCCTAGATTCTCAGCAACCGATACGAACTACACCCACGTACAATGTAAGGGGTTATACTTTTTCAATTCATTTTCTTCACGATGTTTCAATTAAAATTTGCGATTCAATTCGACAATATCTTTTTCGCTCTCTCGCGTCATCGGAGAGTTTCACGAATAATATTGAAATTTTGTTTTTTGTATACTTTCACAATTTTTACACACCGTCTACGTATTATCAGGCATGAAAAAAATTTCTGTATAATTGCATTATATGGAAGTGAGAAGAACAATGTTCATTGTGAATCACCTTCAGAACAGTGCATATACGTATATTTATATGGTATGTACATATTGCATTTGCGTCGGTTACAAAAGCTCGGTAAAAAGAAGAAGCTTCGCTGAAGCAACCATTTCAGGTATAGTTTATAAATGAAAATTTTTCTCCCTGTTTTTTTTTTTTTTTTTCTCCTTTTCACTGAAAGTAAGGGGGATGACTACGCGACGTGTAGCGATACCTCGTGTACGATACATATACGCATATATGTATAAAACTATGCGGTGTGAAATCCTGGTAACTGTAACTATGGACCTTGGCTATGTTATAATGTAGGTATGCAGATTATAATAACACATTATTTAAACGCGAATGTACAAGAGCCTCACTTTTTTGTCTCGTGAGATACGTAGCAAAATATACACATATACAGGGAGGGTATGTGTGAACCGGGTACCTACGCGAAGAGGCGCGAAAATATACAGTGTGAACGGGAAAAAAGTAGATAAAAGAAAAAAAGTGAAAAAATGTAAAAAGCTCTAGTTTTTTTTCGTTTTTCGTTTTTTTTTTATTTCCATTATTTATTCTCAAACCCAGTCCCATAACGCCGGGGTATTATCTCAATACACGTGATTATCAACGCGTGTAGAGATTACATATTGTACATGTGATGATGTATGAATGTGTATAGCACACGGCGATATGTGGAGCTTCGTACATATTTGTATTTACTCGGGATCGCGCAACACACATCGGTATTATATATTGCGCGTTCGATGTTGAACCACCCAACTCTCTGACAGAAACCCCCATATACATAGTAACGACCCAGCCAACCGTCTCTTGCTCGCCTTTTCTCCTGGGATATAGGTATTTTTAAGAATCACATTTTATATGTACCAGAATAAAAATTCCTATACACAAGCACTGGCGTCGACATCAAATATAATGTAGTGTAACGTATACATAATTTCAATATACCTGTGTATATATACGTATACGTACTCGTTATTACAACGTCCTGCAGCCAAGCCAGATATCCATTATAATATCATTGTAAGGTGGTGCGCAAATGAGACATTTTTTTCACTCTCTCTCTCTCTCTTTTTTTTTTTTTATTCACAGAAGAACATACCATCTACACAAACCTGTGTACTTTTCTCATACTTTTGTATCTCTGTATCGATTGTAACGGTTGTCGGTGGTAAACAAATTTATTTTCTTCTTTTAAATTAGGTAAAATGAATTCTTCTTCTTATTGTTATTTTTTTAATGGCCTTTACATACTTATACATCTTCGAGATAACACGAGCTTTCATTTTTTCAAAATCATCAATCATTGCGATGTGAAGAATTTTGTGCTACAGTTTCAAATGTCCATATTGATTTATAGATTCGTATTTTTCGTAGTTTGTACCAAAAATAAAGAATAAAAAGTCAGTGAAAAAAGTACTATGGGTTTAGCATACGTCATCTAAACATCTATAACTTTATGGTAGTTGCTGGTAGTGCTGTAGGTATGAGGGATAAAAAAACCTTACGAGTTATAAATCTGAAAGCTTGTAGTTGAATTTTACCATACCTCGGCACTGTGTAAAATCTTTTGTGATAAGATGCCGGTGAAAGAGCTACCCCCTTTCCCTCTCTTTCTCGCTCCATCTCGCTCTCTTGGATAGCATTTTTCAAATGTTATATGGAAAAGGAAGTCTGCGGTACCAACTCCCTCCTCCTTCTCTTTCCCTTCTATCTAACAGTGCGGCACATG
Organism: Athalia cordata; assembly: GCA_963932425.1. Lineage (NCBI taxonomy): Eukaryota > Metazoa > Arthropoda > Insecta > Hymenoptera > Athaliidae > Athalia > Athalia cordata. Next base: position 25,626,433 of record OZ010626.1, on the reverse strand, counting down.
GCACACGACGGTTCTTCGCTTTACAGATATTTATATACCTATACGTATATATATAGAAATATCTATATACGTACACAGTACGTACGCTGTAGAAATGGGAGAGAAGAGAAAACTGGAGGAAAATGGAGAGAAACGAGCTTTTTTTCCACGCGCGTTGTACGGATGGACGAAAGAAGGTTGAAAAGTAGGGAGCCGGGGGAAAGGTGGAGGTGGGAGTTGGGGTGGTGGAAAAGGGGGAGGTTTTCTATTGTCATGAGAGTACCGCGCAGAAAACTGAATAAATGCAGCCAAACATACCACCACCACAAGTAGAGAAAGAGAGAAAAAGCTCTCTGTCCTGCATTTGACTGTTTGCTTCAATACACGCGGTTATATTTCCTCAAGATGTGATATCTACAGGTATATATTTTTAACATGCTATTTTTCCTTATGTGTAATTTTTTATTCTGTACGGAGTGATTTGTTAGAAAATTTCAATTGTGGGTCGAGCTTATGGGCGGTCGCTTGACCGCCTCCAGCCTATCGAGAAAAACGCTTTCTTATCTTGATTTACCTTTGCTGCTTCCACCTCAGCTTCATGTGTTGCAATTAGTTTATTTGATTATACGATGTATTGATCATATTGATCTTGAAAAAAAAAACTCACCTCGCCGGATTGGCTGGACGGTTGGAGCGGTTTGCAAGCTTCGCTCCTCCTATTTTTGCAGCTTAAAATGTTACGGTCTGCATATTTCGCATATTTTCAAAATGTCTGATATTTTTATTGATTATTATAACTTTTTTTTTTATTACAATAACAGCAAAACACGTACCTATATTCTCAGCTATACCATCTTTTTCATCATCGTCTATACCGTATACTATTTTTCTTTCGTTCTTTACATTGATTTTTTCTTCTTTTTATACTTCCTTCTCTCTTTCTATTTTCTGCTAACAATTTCTTCTCGAAGTGTGTATGTTGTGTGGGTACGGATGTATAGGTATTTACGGTAACAGTTCTATTTTGTAACGTTGAATAAACGCGAGAATTCTGAAAACTCCCCTACGACTCAAGTTTTGACACACAATTTGTTGGCTACTAAAGATGCCAATTGGAAAGTGATAAGGTGTGTTACAGAGCTTTCACTTATACACAGCAAAAAAAAAAAAACCGTGTCAAATTTCGACACCTATAGAAACGGCTAAGGTACATGTGTCGAAAATTCGACAAAAACTCTTCACACGAAATATTGAAAAAGAAAAGAAAAAAAAAATACCGTCACAAAGAACGACAAAAAAAATGAAACACGTCAGCTCCGAAAAACCCGTTCATCATCACGGTGAATTCCAGAGCTTTCGTTAAAATATACAGTCCCTGTACTTTGGAAATTGAATTTCGGTATGCAGTCCCGTGATTTGATTATAAGTGACTGTGCGGCAATACTATCAATTCTGCAGTCCTTTTGTTTCTTCCTTGGTTATCATTTATTTGTTTATTTATCTAATTTTTTTCTCTTCTTGCGTGAGTGTAAATCCTGACAAAGAAATGAGGTGGTGGAAGGACTCTCTCGGGTCTAGGTGCATCAGAGTGGTTACGTAATCCTCTACCTTATTCTTTAGGAATAATGAAAACTGGCTGCAGGCGGCAGGAGACTAGAGGCTGGAAGCTGGAAACTGGAAGCTCGAAGCCAGAAGGCTTTCTGTCGCTCAGATATATTAACCTATACTCCAAGCGCTCGTCGCGTATAAAACAAAGGTTGTTCATTTGGGATGGTTTCGTTACTACGTTCGTTCGTTCGTTCGTTCGTTCGGTAGTTCTCTCGTTTTCTGCCTCTCCAGGGGCTCCTGGAAATAAAACGAGATACAGACCTGTTCCAGGATTACATATATACAGATATATACGCAAACCTTTTCTATAACAAAACTCTACTCTCATACTCCTCAAAAACAACATCGGCTGCAGAGCAGTTTCTCTGTCCTTTTTGTATTCCCATTTCTCTTCTTCTGTTATATTGCACCAGTCTATATCTATATATTGTCGTGAAAAGAAAAAGAAGGAAAAAAAAAAAGAAGATAAATGTGGAAAGGGAGAAATCACTCAGGGATCATGATAGTATCCTGATTCTTACTGCCACCGAAACACCGCCACCACTAGCAGTCACTCCGTTGGTCGGCTGATAAAGCCTTCCAACCTTCCCTTGTACCAGATAAATCCCATGAGATCTCAACGCTCGCGATAGATGGGACTTTTGTCCTCTATACGTACCCACATTATTATTGGGGAAAAAGCCTCATTCGCAGAGACCGTTATACATTGAGGTTCACCCTAACGATAACAAAGACAAGAACAAATAAAAAAAACTAAAGATAAATTAAGAAAGAAAGTACATCAATCGGGATGCCCATTGATTATCTTCAAATCATCCCTCGCGGAGGAACTGAAAAAACGTATTTCAATTATGTGAAACGGTGAAGGTTGGGTACGTGAGGCTTTTAAGTTGATTCTAGGTATACAGGCACAATTAAAATTGTACGATTGCAATTCTTTTGTGAAACTACAAGTTTCAACTCCTTTTTGTATTCAATTTTATTCGATTCGTTGAATATTTTTCAAATCTTATCTAGTTTCTATTCTAACGATTTTTAACCTGCATATTTTCGAAAATATTTTTCTCCATACGAAATCGTGAACGTGAAGGGGATCACTTTTAAAAGCATCATATCTTGTGCACAAATACTAGATATACGTCCATGTTTTTTTAAATCTGGGTATGTCACTCATATGGTAACCGAATACCTGTCACATACTACCCGAACTCTACTGCACCAGATTTTTTGATGCGAATTTTTCCATTTTTCTTTCTTCTCATTTGTATGATTTTTTTTTTTTTTTTGATTCCTCAAAATGCATCTCAATTTTAACAAGCCGTCAACTGCGAGAGCTGAACTACCGCAGGTAGTAGTGAACGTGACTCGAATCATCAGAAAAAAAACTCAAATAAATAAAATATCTGATCGACATTTCATGAAATGATTTTGTGGAGAAAAATAAAACATTTGGAGTGTTTGATGAAAGAATTTATTAGCGGGCGTAATTTATGAAGATATGTGCCTGCGAAGGTATCCAGTAAGGATAATATGTCGACGTGAATTCATCATTCTTGGATTTTAGTTGTTAAGGAAATGCAATGATGATAGGGATATATGAAGACTCATTCTCACGGTTATGCACAGCGAAAGAGATAGAGAAAGAGAGAGAATATCCAAAGGTGCCATGTCAGTGAAAGAGGTAGATGAAGATATAGATAGAGGAAAAGGGGGTTATATTAGGCGTTTCTCCAACGAGTACGAGGAGAGACGTTTTCTGAAAGCAGCAATATCCATGACACTTGAAGCAAGTTGAGTGATATCTCGAACCCATCTACGTTTACATTTACATTTACATCCACATCTACATCTACATCTCGACGCTCATGGGTTTAACACGGGGTCGGGGGGAGGCGGTATATGTATAACCCATATCTCAAGAAACGTCGCCAACATTTCAACGCGAAATCTTAGCCGTGAAATCTCGGTTAAATGCAATTCGTTTGTTACCGATATGTAAGGAGAAACGCCACGCAACCCCTTGGAAAATGATTTATATGCTCGAATCTGCACGTTCTCCTTTCGCTCCTTCCTTCCTCCCCCTCACATTCTCTCCCTCTCTCGTTCTATCTATCTTTCTCATTTTCAAATCAGCTTTAGTCCCGAAATATGCCGAACTTCCTACTCAAACAAATCCGCAACCTGATTCTCTCCCCCTTTCCTCCACTCTGACGTATGTTCGGTGTCGTCACCCACCTCTTCTCTCTCTCTCTTTCTCTCCCTCTTCCTCCTCTCCCCATCAACCACCCCAGGCGACATACCGACTTTACTAGGCTACAGAATTAACGAGGCTATAGATGCGGCTTAGCTCTTAGCCCACGTATATAGCTATACTTATAAGCAATCGATTCGGTGATGCGTTAACGAGAGGGTCCTACGCCAACAAACCAATAAAGGGTATGTGATATATTATGTATTATATACAGCGCTGACTAAACGCGATAAAAGAAAAAAAAAGAAAATTATAATTTTATAAACTGCAGTGTATTAGTATTTCTGAGTTGCGATGCTTCTAAAAATCGTTTTTTTTTTTTAGGTCGATCGAGAATTTGAAAAAATATAATTAGATTAACTGAAATTTAGTTAATTCGATCAAGTTTAGAAGGCTCCCCCAAAACTAAAAATGATAAAATGATAGAACGTAGGGGCGAGACAGAAAATATAAAGAATACAGTATCAGATTAATGAATTCTTTTATTTTTCTGATTGAGATGATGTTGATCGGATTGTGTGTAAATAAACCGACATGAATTGAGGGGGGTAAAATCGTAAATGAGATGCAATTTGTTATTTTGAATCGTTAAAATCGATTTAAATGGAGAGTTGGGTAAATGATAGAAATTGCTTTTAATTTGGATTAAACTACCGAGAAATTTCCAATTGCGACGAGTTATTTTCAGTGATGGTAAATCGAAGAAGTAAATTTCAGATGTTTTATTGGGATATTATTCGAATAAACTTATTTTCATCGGTCTCTCAATGTCTGTCTGATCTAGAGGACAAGCTATATACCTCCATATATTTATATACTCGAATTTTACCCTCGCGGAAATTCAACTGATCTCGACGTAATTTTCTATACAAGTACCTATAACGCGTTGATAATAATCGAGCGAATATATTAATCGTCGTATTTCATGGACGTATTTCAAGCATTCATTCCTGCATCAGGCAGGCAGGTACAGTCAACGAAGTCGATATCACATATCCCAATTTCTCAAGTTCTATATCCTCACATAATTATCTAACCTCTTCTAACTGTAGTGTGACGTAAATCATCTAATCTCTTGACGAACAGATTGAAGGGAAATCTAAAATATTTGAGGTACTCAACAAGCTCACTACACAAGAATCAAGAAAAGTATTGTCAAATATATCTTTTTATTTATTTGTTCATTCATTTTTTTTTTTAATCAAATCATTTTTCAATAAGTTACTAGAAAATTTCTATAAAAAATACATTTCAATTGGGGTAAAAAACTCTGGAGTAATTTAAATTAAATTTTTTTTTTTTCTCACAATCAGTCAAATTTTTTTTTTCTTTCAAATGTGACATTTGATGCAAAAACTCGATCTTGAGAATCACTGTCACGGGTGTCACGGGGGTGTTGGTCGTGTGATCGGGATTAATTTCGTTTGAAAACGCGATTGCTTGCTTAGCAATATAATCAAAGACTCCAGAGGTCTTGGTGGATGAGCTGTTTGGAGTTTACTTTGCATGAATATAGTCAAATCCATACTCAATCTTGTAGAAGTTTCTAATCGACAATCCCCGTCGCGTTGCATCGGCGAAATATTATTCCTCGAGAGAGGAATCCACATTATTATCTTGCCTTGGTATTTCTTACGGACACGGCCGTTTTTCTTTCCTTCTTCCTTTTGTTTTTGTTCTTTCTTCATCATCTCGTATGATACATTTTCTTGAGATTTTAAGATAAAAAAATTTATCGACCAAGTTTTTAATTTTCTCTGAATATTTTCGGTTTTCGAAAAAATACGCCCATTCTTCTCTGGGCTACGTCTTTCTGATTACGAGCCCTCGATACCGATATGGTTATTATGTGTTATGGATAGGAGTGACAGTTGGCCCATTATCACCAGTCGATTGAGAATATAATTGAAACATTATTTCAGCTTAAACTTCTCGACACGTATCCGGTGCATTGTTAAATACGTGGGATGGTCATTGTATTACACACACAAACGTCGACGCAATTCGCGGCGTTATTACATTTCATTGAAAAAACGAACAATTCGTCTTTTGTAAACCATTGTCAAAACAGTTACACACCTTTTTTTTCTTCTTCGTCTGCTATATCCATCTTTTTTCTTTTTCTTTTTTTTTTTCTAATGCACATACAAATTTAGTTTTATTTTATTTTATTCTATTTACATAACATTTCGGACTAAATTGTTTATATTATCATTGTATAATCGAACGATTATTATTTGTATTATCTTTTACATTTGAATTTCGAATTTTATATTCGTTACCACGTGTAACAATTAAACGCGATATATACATGATTGTCTTTTATTTATATAACGTGAATTGTTGTGTGCATATAGGTGCAGCATTTCATTGTATAATTAGGTAACGATGTATTTTTTTTTTTTTACTATCATCATTTTATTTATTCTTTTTTTTCTTCACCGTTAAACTTGCTGGAACGTGGGAACGTTTTGAAAACAATGTGAATCGCGTACAGAGTAATCAAAAGCGTATTAACTATTACGTTATATGTGCGATAATATTTGGATTGCATACCAGATCATGTAGTTTTGCAGATGGATTTTAATGGAGATTGGATCGGTTATGAATCCAACTGAAATGCGAGTGTGAATACCGGATGTTGATAATAACAACACGCCACTGGTGGTTATTACAGTATATTAATACAGCGCAAGAGATACTGTATTGCGTATTTTTTGTTTTATTTAAATTTTTTTTTTTTCTTTCTTCCATCGTAAAAATTTTTGACGGTACAAATGATGGGTAACTATAGTTATTCATTTGTTTATTTATTCAGTTATTTGTTCCAGTATTTATTTATTTATTTAATTCTTCTGCAAATTTTATGCGCGCACAATGAGACAAATGGCGTATTTGGCTATAGGTAATCAGATTTTGTATCGCTGTGGGTTTCAGAACATGGTGTTTGTAATACCCCGATTAATCCTGTTCGAATATAATTAAGCGTCTCGTATATACGGCGATCATATCGATTTTCAAATTCTCGAATCCAATAATATTCGCCTGAATAAATTCACGACTACAAACGATGAATTATTATCGTTCCGACATCACGAATGTTCACGCACAGTACGCACTTCTAGGATTTTTTTTTTTTTTTTGCTTTTCGCCCCCCTGTATTTTTAGTTTCAATCATAGAAAAAATGTAGGATTATTTTGATAACGATTATAATCAATTATGGATGTACTCGTGTTTAGATCGGTACATGCCGAAGCGTAAACTCCTGCCGCACGAATTAATTGCTGTTGGTGTTGTTGCTGTTGTTGTTGTTGATAACCTAGAGCTGCACTTGTGATTCCTGCAGAACTTGAAGATAACGTCGAATAACTTGGGAGGGGAGGTGATTCTTGATAAATATTTCCAGAGTATTTGGGAAATTCAAAATTAGCGGGCTGATAATACCTAGAGAAAAAAAAAGAGAAGAAAAATCGAAAAACTTGAAGTAGAGCTTTCGCACACAGATAAAAAAAAAGAATCAAATTAACACGACGTTTTTATCGCTTCCTCACCTTCTCAACTCGATCGGATCGACGAACGGAAAATTCGCGTGCAAGTTGGGTTTGTGAATATTTTTCAATTGAATTTTTTGTTTTCTTCTGGGTCTGTATTTGTAGTTCGGATGATCCCTCATGTGTTGTATTCTGAGTCTTTTAGCTTCGTCGATGAAAGGTCTCTTTTCTTGTTCACTTAAAATTTTCCATTCAGCACCCAGTCTCTTAGAAATCTCCGAGTTATGCATCTTTGGATATTTTTCAGCGATCTTTTTACGTTGCAATCTTGACCACACCATGAACGCGTTCATTGGTCTCTTAACGTGAAGTTCTTTTGTAGAATCACAATTTTGAGTCGAACCTTCGTTGACGTTACCAACGCTACTCACATTCGACTCGATCAATTTAAAAGATGTGGTCTTCAGAATCGTCGAATTACATTCGACGGAATTTGAATCCCGGGTAAATTGCGGATGATGATGAAGCATGGTTTAAATCAACGTTCTTCTACAAATGAAGATTTACTCTTGAGATATATCTTATATATTATTTTTCTAACTGCATTTCAGTCGTACACGACGGTTCGTTTTGTACTAAAGCAAAACTTCGGTCGCACCTATTATCATCACCTACGTCTATGTCGACGATCCTATATAATTCCGGAATATCATCTGTGTGGTTTATATAGAACTTTACGTATAGGCGTAACACACATATAAAAGAGAAACAATTTTTGAACAATCGTTTCGTTATGTGATCATTTTCTATCGTTAGATTATTCAAGCTTTGTTATTTAATCTGTATTACATTCTACCGCTATTTGCAGGGCAAGAAAATAACAATGCACAAATTAAAATTAACTCATCGGAATTGGGTAATTTATTTGCACAATTCAAAAACACATCGAAACAAACGTGAATCAATATTACGATATTATACGTATTTTGAAAATTCAATTCAACGTTTACACACACCAAAATATAGTTTTCAGATTATACCCACATAATTCGACGTAGTCATATAACAGGGGATGAGAATGCAGAATCGTCGGGTGTTAAATCGTATGCAATCCGTAGAGCTTAATTGAAATTAAATGAAATCTGTTGAGCTGTTATACACTGCAGAAGTGTGTAGGTAGTGTGTAGAGTAGGATTTGCTAAGGGGGCACCCCTACAACAAAACCACCACCTCGATCTAATCCTCCCCCTTATATATACTCGCGATGCGTTTGACGTCCCATTTATATACCTATACTAGAAATGGTCTCCCATCAGACGTCTCCAATCATAAGCGCATATAGCTGCATCGGAGTGATTCATGAAACTCGAAATAAAAAATGAAAAAAATAAATTAAATAAAAAATAACGCAATAATCATCTCCGCAGATTTCAATTATTATAACAAACAATTAAATTTCGATTTGTATTTGATTTTTTTTGGCCTCTATTGTTTTTGCTTTATTGATATAGAAAATTGAGGACAGAATATACCGAGGGGGTAGTAACCCTCGATATATGTGTGTCCCAACCATTTCACATTTCACAACTATTTCATACTATTTCATTTTAAAATTGACTGTCTCAAGTATTTCACAACTGGTTACCCCCTCGTATAAGCCCCTATTAACCATATCAAGATTAAAAGTTGATTTTTAACCCCAAAATCGACAAAAATCTAAGAATTGGATTTGATCGATTTTTTCGATTTTTGGGCCAACAACGAAATATTTTTGAAATCGATTGTAGGACACTTTTCTGACGTATTTTGACCTCAGGAACACGAATCTGTGAGCTAAATTGATGTATCTATAAAATTGATCGAGTTATCGCTAATTTATTGCTCCAAGAAGTAAAAAAATAAGGATATCTCGATGGGATTTATACCTAGCTTGATTTACTTGGCGGAATCGTGTTCTCGAGGTCATAACATATCAAAATGTCCCATAAGCCCGCGGAATATACCTATCTATAGATTGGTCCTCGAATTTTTTTATTCATTGAGTGAAATGACGTCGAATTTTAAGGGTAAGAAAATTCTTACTCATGGTTCTGGAAAGTGTTTGATCTCGCTAGAATATGGCATCGTGAAGAGAAAAATAATCACACCCGTTACATACCCACATCGGCACAACGTAATAATATGTGTATGTGGTTTCTGTTGGTGTTGTGCCTTATACAACACCCCATGCATTATAGCCACCGCATTTCTACAGCCTTATCATGTTGTCACAGCATCCCGCCTTACACCCTTAACAATATACCTTCCCTTATATTATTCTTGCATTCGAGAGTATCTATATCTCTGATCGCTGTATTAAATTTCTGATGGTATATTTATAACTACGTACGACATTTTTTACTTTTTAGGGTGTAGCATAAGATCCGAAATCGTGGCGCGCGCGAGGCTCGGTAATATAGGTAACGAAAAAAATGTCCACCAAACGATAAATTCTTTAATAATTTTATTCCAAACGTTTTCAAACGTTCCTTATTATTGATTATAATTTTTAGGAAGCAGAAAACTGAAAAAAAAACAAATTTTGTGCTCAATGTAATGATATGGATTTATGTATCGTTGACCCGGCGATCTTCGAACCGATTTCTTTTTACTTCGTCTTCCCTTTATGTTTTTTTTCTTCCCATTTTCCATTTTTCTCTTGTTTCTGATATCATGAACAGGTGTACAAGCGTAAAGTTGCGCAAGGTGCAGGTTTTCAAGAATCTAATTAGTAATTAGGTTCAATAATTACACCTATATACCTTTATAGTTGTGCACGCACAGTGAAATACAACCCCTACAATGTGAACCAGATTAACCCGCAATAATATATATGTACGTACCGCATACGGGCGTGTGCGTTATGATAATATGTATAGTACCAACTCGCGCATGTAATATACGTAACATATTTGTATTATTTATATATTTCGCTGCACCGCGCATTGCACCTTCAACTCTCACATGACACTTTGATTTTCACCCCTGTCGCACCTGCTGCAACGCCGCGTGTGTGTTAAATTTTACCAGGGGATGAAATATAAAGCGAAGAGAAAATACGACTAACTATAATAATATGCATATTTATTTTATTTAACTTATGGGGTGTTTTCGAAAAATGTTCATTCAATTGTAATATCAACACGCGATTCCTGCAAATATTGATATTCAAAATGCATTTCGGTTTTTTTGTTTTTTTTTTTTGTTTCTAGAATCACATTGGCATTTTTATGAACATAAAAATTCAGAATTAACGTCGATCTGAAAATTGAAGGATAGTTTCTTTATTTATTCATTTATTTTTGGTTTTGTTTTTATTAACGTGAGGAAGTCGGAATTACCTGTCGTGATGTTGGACAATGATATAATTATTTTTAATAAATGTCCCCCCGCGTTCACCTATTCGTTCTCTTTCTTTTATTTTCTTTTTTGCATTTCTTCTCTCTTTCGTTTTTTATCTCTACTCTCTCTCTCGCCCGTTTCTAACCGTTGAAGTACAAGGTGACGCGGCTCGTACACAGCTCCGTAGGTCTCGCCTTTGATTCGAATTACTCGTTTTCCACATCCTGAAACGCGCTTGAAGTGGAATAATAAGGTAATCCGTGGATAATTGCCATAAACACATAACAAGCCACGCCCGAGTTGGTTACTCGCTCGCTGCAGCAACAGGGGGTGGTGGTAACCGGTAAACCTTCTATCCCTCGCTATATGTACATCGGTACACGTAGTATTTACACCTATATGGTTATTATTGTATATACACATCAAATACACATACGTGTATGTTCCAGGTATACCCCATACGCACTTGCGATTCAAACCGGTTATTATAGGACAGGTATTTACGCACATACATATGTACAATATGGTATACAACGCGTTTTCCAACGGAGTAAAACGCTTCGAAGCACGCTTACGCATATCTCGCGCGCTTATCAACCCCTACTAACTAATTGAACCTTTTTCAAATATTAGGTAAATTCTTCGAAAGCGATTGATCATTATTTCCTCTTTTCCAATTGTTTATTATTTCATATATTTTTACACGGTGATCGTATCACCGAAAACTTCCGCCGATTAATGCCGAGTACGTATACATGTATATGCGGGTACAAACTGTACTCACTTTTTACATTTGATAATAATCTCAGAAATGATTGCTGCGGATTTTCGAGAAAGATAAGTCTTCATCTTACTTCACCCTCTGATTTTACATCGAAAGAAAAAAGGGATGAAAATATTCCTGTCAATTTTTCGAATCAACCGATTACAAAAAAGCTGAACATCGTTAAAATACTTATCTTTTGATGCGTGCAGTCAATTTGTAACATATGATATATTTCTGTCATATCGTCGGAATTTCTGTACTTTCGTTTTTTTTTTTTTTTTTTCAAGTGACAGAAGAGGTGTAGCATGTAAATATATCAGAGAGTTTCATCTGGTTGTCAACGTTTTGCTACAACTCTGCTGTAAGCACTCCACAATTTTAATTGGACAACTCTATCCTGAGCTGCGACGCTGTAGTTATATGTACTGCCGGGTTGAAAAGTTATTGGTTTAAAAAGCAACTCTGTGTACATAAATATATGTACTTACAGGAAATATCTTTATGAAATTTCGTATTATTTCATCGTTAAAAAAAAAAAAAAGAACGAGAAAATAAGGTTTGATAACGTGGATTTGGAAAATAAAATATGCCTGCAACGTGGGTAATTTTTGAGATTGATTTAATGTCTCTTCAAGTGCGATTTATGAATGTAAATGCGAGAAACAAAATCGCGGTGATTTTTATTACCCTGACGAGACAAATATTGCAACAAATAAACTTGAAGATGATGATCAAAAACCTTCACGGATCGTTACTGTATATTCGTCTAGATAATTGTCACCTATAGTGTATTCTGAATTAATTTTTAGGTAGGGTCCATTTCTTGTTGTCATTTTTGGCCAAGATATTGTCCCATCCGCGAATGGAGTTCTGCAATATTTTTAGATAATATTAGATTTGGAACAGCTGAGATGATTTTTATATACTTACCCGTTTGTAGCGAAATTTGTCCACAATTGGATGAATTTTTTAGCTACAATTGTGTCCTCTTCAGTCATTTTGTCTGGGAAGGGGAATTGATAAATGTTGTCATCGGAATGGGTGACTCCACCAGGAAATGGATATTGCGCAGATGTTTCGTAGCCGAATCTCGTCTGGCTACCCTTGTAATCAAAAGTATATAGATAGGTTGGTTGAAAACGAAAATTTGCCTGCAACATCCGGTGGACACCAGCCTTGAAAATCATCGTGCTGCCGATCTGAAGGAAACGAAATGAAAATTATCAAAAAATTAATGATGCTCAAGTTCCCGAAGTATTTTTAACGATTTTTTTATGGTAGATCAATTTTCTATACTCACGTCTGTTAGACCGGGAACCATATTTGAAAAATTGCCGGACTCTCCGTTCGGAAAATATTGATCCATTAAAAGTTTTGCAAATAGGCGACTTTCGTCTGTGATTCCTATAAAACAATAGAATAATAATTCGTAATTGAAAACTTCTAAATCTCAAATCGTGAAACAGCAGATCTTATTCGTGAAATCATTTACCCATGAGTTTCAATGCCAAGGGGACCAATTCGTAATTGAGAAAATCGGGATCTGTCAAAGATTTTGTCTGAGAAAGTACGTCGTAGAGGGCTGAAAAGTTTTCCGATTAGCAAAGGTTTCTTTCGTAATAAATAATCCCTGTTCTCTTACCAACTGTGAGCAAACCACCGTCTTGACGTGTGGTGCCCCCGATCATAGGTAGTTTTTGATATTTTCCTTCGGATATTAAAACACTCGGTTCATCCGGCAGGAATTTTACCGATCCAGATTTTTGGATCACTACACGATCACATCCCCCCTCATCTGCACCTTTCCCTAAATTTTGTACCTATAGATTTCGAAATTTTGTAATTTTTATTAATAGATAATCGAAGAGGCAATTACATTCGGAAAAGCAGTTTTTAAAGAGTACTCTTTTCCGTCAAATTCTTTATTACTTTGTACTTATCAAATTCTTCGAGAAGCGATTTTGCTGGTAGTCTTTTCAAACATTCAGTAACTGTCTGAGAAGATTCAATGCTGCATCCCAAAAACTTTGCAAACTCTGTGGTACTTTTAACAGGATTGTTGTCCACCTGCGTTGGCATCATGTAAATAGCACCACTTTGAATAATCGTACGGTTAAATAGTCCTGAAAATAAATTTCTATATTTCTCATTCTTTCATTGTTACAACAGAAAATTATACGTGATAAATGATTGCACTTTGCCTTACCACGTGACAGCGGACTTAATAAATGTAAATTGATCGAATAACCTCCTGAACTCTGGCCGAACAATGTTACGTCATTTGGGTCACCACCAAGACATTCGATATTATCCCGAACCCATTCCATTGCCATTATTTGATCGAGAAATTGAACATTGCCTGGAATCTCCTCAGTTTCCAGACACAAGAGACCTGAAATTATTAAACCCATGGAATTTTATTATTTCAGGCGACCTCGAACCCGTGTACAACATTAAAATTACTCACCTAAAGGACCAAGACGGAATTGTGGTACGACCAAAATCACGTCCGATTCCATAAAATAATGGGGTTGATATCTCTGCGCGTACCCAGCTATGAAAGAACCACCGTGAATCCAAATCATTACTGGTAAAAGTTTCCTCGCACCTGCCTACAAAATTGATTAAGTAAATGATTTTCGACATTTTTCATAATCCAAACTTACCGGGACGTAAATGTTGAGATGAAGACAATCTTCGTCGTAACCTTCATCGCCATAACCTATTTGACTAGTTTGCGGGCAAATATTTCGAAAATTTGTCGCATTTATTATCGTATCGTTCCAGGAGTTTATCTTGACAGGGGGCTGTGGATTAATCATTTTTAGTTTTTCGATTTAAAAACTGTAAAGTTTTTATACACCGATATAGTACTCACCCGGTACCGTAGATCTCCGATGGGTGGTTCGGCGAAAGGAATTCCTTGGAAAGAATAAAATTTTCTTCGACTCCATTTAGACTCATCTAATTTTCCTATAGCCACTCCGAGATTACCGATTGTCACTTCAGTATTCGTAATAAACGATTCGGAGATATTTAAGATCGTTATAAATAAGAAAACGATTATCGGAAACATGCTGTTAGGCGATACCGATTATCTATTGATTTTCCCAAAACACTCGATCACAATTGTACGTATCAGTAACAGCGTAGTATCTTTTTTCACTTATTTTTTGATTACATGTGGGAGTAATTGAACAATCTTTTTTAACCTTGTATCGCGGAACTTCTCTTCCAAACGGACGTTTCAAACATGCGCGAGAATATGGAATCGATAGAAGTTGTACTTCGATTTATCTAGTTCTCTTGTTCTCTTGTTCTTGGATTCAGATGATTCATTGCACGGAAAAAACCGCTGTGTTTCATCACGGAAAAACCGCTGTGTCTTTACGGAAAGCCTTGACAATTATTGCTGATAGAATTCCGTTTTAAGTTTAGAAATTGATTATTATTGGCGAATGTCGGTTATATTGGATGTTTCGAATAATTGCTCGCTTACTTGGTTTTCTTTACAATACTTTGAAAGCCTTAATTCCCTAAAACCTTGAAAACTATTCTTCCAAATGGTGTAATGAGACATCGACATAAACACACGTACGTTTAGCCAACAATCCGCTTCAGTATTCGAAACATACTAAACAGGCATGTGGTAAAATGACCTTATATAGGCGGTTAGACTTGACCGTCTATATAGTCTAGACCGTAACGATGCATATTATGCATAAAACTAATGGAAATATGATAAGATAAGGCTGAAGTGGAGGGTTAAAAAAAATACAAGATCAAGGTTGTGGTGTTGAATTGTTTCGTCCTATCAACAATGGAGAGGAAAATAAACTCAAACCATTTTCCGAGTATTCTCATGTTTATTTGATGATCGCATGCGTTAACATTGACTACGAATTAAAGAAAAAATCGTGACTATTAGGAGCCAGCTGTATTGTATTTTAAAATCTGATAACGATGATGATCTAACGGTGGTATTTATTGTAACAAATTCGTCGATAAAGTTATCCCTGATAGATGGTTGAGTATCGATAACCAAATACGGACCGACGGGAGTCGACATTACTGGCCAAGTCACGCCGTTTGCTGATGGAACTCTGTAAATGGTGCGGAGAAATTCACGTTACTCACACTTGGTATGACTAAAAACCCTTGATCATTCACTTCGTCAAGAAAAAAGAAGAAAGAAAATCGTTACTCTACTGTACTCACCCATTTATGGCGAAACTTGTCCAGAGTCTGATCAACATTTTCGCCATATCAACGTTATATTCTCTCTGGTAATCAGCAACGGGGAATATTAATAGCAAATCGTCAGCATGCGTAACCCCGACTTCGAAAGGGTACGAGAATTTAGACGAAAATGGATCGTAATCGACATAATCAAACGTATAGATATACGTGTCTTTGAATTTTCTATTTGCATTGAATGTTTCGTAACCGCCGGATTTGTAAGCAATCAAACTACATATCTGAATAGAAAAAAGAGGAGAAAAATTAAACGATCAATTAAAATATTTAAATGAAAATATTAAGAAATCGAGCATTTCATGGTCATTTTCGATCCTTATGTGTATACGTACATCAGTTATTCCTGGCATAACCGAGGCTAGATCATAAGTCTGCAGTTCATTCGGAAAATAGGTTTTACTCATCACTTGTTTAACGGCGCTTGTGATATCTGGAACACCTGAAATTATCTTGATTACTTAATTTTTACACGTTATAGACAATGGAATAATTACACCACCTGCTATAGAAAGTAATCTGATAATCAGATATGAGATTCCATTCAAGTGGTTGATTGTTATCTAGATTAAAAAAAAAAAATAGATATCATAGATTACGGGAAACGACACTTTGTGTGATATAACTATTTATTTATGTTACCATATGATATCAGAACAAATCTAAACATTAAAATACAAATATGTACTCACCCATCCACTTTATAACGTATGACGTAAAATTGTCTCGTAAATAGTTTTCATCCTTATCGATACCATTCGGAACTAGTATTTTGTCGTAAATTTCTGTGCCAATTAAAAATAATATTAAAGAACAAAAAGAATTAAAATCGTGAAGATTCCACGAAACACAGTCATAAGAATTTTATTTACGCTTCGTGTATAAACTGCCGTCGTTTTTTGTTACGCCACTTAACATCGGTAATTTAAGGAACTTTCCCGCTGCCATCGCCTCCACCGGATCTGATACCAGAAATTTCTGTTCTCCAGCTTTTTGAATCACCGCCATATGACTTTTTGCTCTTGTTAAGCCGTCATTTATCGTTTCTTTCTTGGATAATTATTGCCAATATTTATTAGTTTGCAATTTATTTGCAGAAAGTAAACAACTTACGAGGTAGCTGACGCTGCAGTTCCTGATTTCTTCCACGAGTAACGCTTTCATACAGTAAGTAATTTCATCCACATTTGTTGTATTCCAACATCCGCAATAATTCGCTAGTATAGCACCAGATTCTTCTGGATGGGGGTCAATTCCATAGGTTCTAAGAGCGCTACCACTTTGCAAAATCGTTTGATGAAACAGACCTGAACATCGAAACGTATTTGCCCAGAAAATTTTTAAAACGCTCTCATTACGTTAATATAATAAGTACAATACGACCCTCACCTTCTGTCAGTGGGCTTAAAAGATGAAAATGTACCGATGCTGCCCCTGAACTATGCCCCCAAAGAGTCACTTTATTTTTGTCACCGCCAAAGTACTCGATGTTGTCCTGGACCCATTGCATCGCCATAATTTGGTCCAGAAATTGAACATTGCCGGGAACATCGTCGGTTTGAAGCGAAAAAAGACCTAGTTTTTCATATAAACTCGGTCAGAAAACTTTTTTTTGAAATAGTTTAATCATAGTTACTAAGTTTTTGTGTTGAGGAAATTCAAACCCAGCAATCCTAGTCGATATTGTGGCACAACGATGATCAAGTCACTTTCGAAAAGTAGTCGAACAGGATCCTGTGCACTGGCCGAACCACCCCTGAATGTACCTCCATGAATGAAAATCAAAACCGGCAAGAGTGTCCGGTTGTCCAAGTGCTCAGTCTGTCCAAAATATCGTTTTTATTTGATGAAACAAATTTTTAAACAAATATTTATTCGGAACTATATGAACAAACCTCGGGAACAAAAACACCCAATGTTAAACAATCTTCGGACATATAGGATAAGCTCTCTTGAGAACACGCCGGCCCATACACTGTGGCATCTAGAGTCTCGTTACCCCATGATTCAACTTTCACTGGTGGCTAGAATTCGGAGAGGTGATTTGAGGGTAATTTGTACACCTTTTTGTTCTCAAACACTCACTCTGAATCTCAAATCTCCTACTGGAGGTTCAGCATATGGGATTCCTCTGAATGCGAAAACCTTTCTGTCGGTCCATTCAGTTCTATTCACGACACCAACGATGTTTCCGAGGTCACCAACCGATACGTACTCGCTTGATAATCCAAAAACTAAGTTTAACAAACTGAAAAACAAAAAACCGCGAACCAACATCGTGATACGTTCAAGTATTGAAAGACAAATACTTGTTCTTCACTCTTGCAACGCGAATATTCTAACTCTGCATTATTTTAACAGTAGTTATTTTTCCGCAGAAGTTTATCGCTTATCAACTGTTTTGCGAAAATTGCTTGTTTTTTTTACAGCTCTCTCTCATTTACGTAATTCTGAGCCCGATAATACGTATATGAATATTCGCTGTAATTGTTTATATCGCTCCAACTATACTTGCGCTTGAATTCGTGTGGAGCATCTACGGAAGAATGACTGATTTTTCGCAAGAGAAGCGAAAAAAAATAAATATATTGAGAACTCAAGTAATCACCCCCTCCCCTCGTGCCGATTAATTCATAGCTAGATAACAATATGACAGAGACTTAGAGTTATCTTTCAAAGTACCAATATTTTATTATAATTACAAATACCCTCGAATTTATATTTGCGTCACATGAATTTCAGAGTAAACACTGTTATAACAGGCACATGGCAATGAGAATGAGTATACAAATTTTTTAAATGATACTAACGATTTCTTGTGATTTCTGCTTGGTCGCCTCACTCAACGCCTTTAGAATAAAAACATTCGGCAGGGAATTATTTTTTATGTTAGTAAAATTACAATGTATATCAACCAAAATCGGTATCTCTGTTGATGTCTGTGAATTGGGGATCTACTATTATCTTCCCAATATAATAATTGCAGTTAACCAAATCGTCGAGGCAAACAGGATAAACGGATTATGCTTGATTGAATTCGCCTTGGATTTAGAAGTATCACCCTTGAAACCATCTTGTTTCGCAATCGTAAGTTCTGATAAATAATTATTGGCGTGAGATAAGTCTTCTCCAATAATTAAGTAGGGTCCGAATGGAGTGGTCATTGGCTTCCAACTCTCACCGTCAGCTTCTGGTGTTCTGTGATAAAATCAAGTATTATTTTTTACACCCCTTGTCTTTCTGTGAGATTTCAAGTGTTGTACATTTGAACTCACCCGTTTGCTACGAAGCTTGCCCATAATTTAACGATTCTTTTCGCAACTGTAATGTCTTTTTCTGGTAGGTCATCGAACATTGGAAATAGATAGATGAGCTCGTCTCCGTGAGTAATTCCAGTTTCGTACGGGTAAGTGTCGGAAGGAATATACCAGGATGATGAATGCTTACCGGAATATCCGAACCTGTAGAGGTAGGAGGGTTTCTCAATGCTATTCTTTTGCATCACTGTAAACACTCCAGATTTTATGCTGAGGACCCCGCATATCTGAAAGAAGAATAAATTTTGATCAAAAATTCGTGAATTATTTAGAAATTGTCTTCTATATATGACTCTCACATCTGTCAGTCCAGGAAGCATCTTGGAATAATCACCAATATCTTCCTCATCGAAGTTGAGCTTCATTAGCGCCTGAGTCACGACACCAATATTGTCGATGACCCCTACCAGAAAAAAAAACATGCCGATCAAATAAGCTGAAGAATATTGACATTTGTTTATAATAATTCACTCACCCAAATCAGTCGCGATCCAAGTAGTCAAATTGTGATTCAGGAATTCTCTGTCAGTTTCCAGGCCATCGGGAATTAAATGATTCAAGTAGAAAGCTGATGGTGGAGAAAAAGAGAATTGGCAATTCATATTTTTCGAAAAATCGTTTAAAGTGATCGATTACCTGCCAGTACAAAACTTCCGTCATGCTTTGTCGTTCCCCCGATCATTGGAACATGGTTGTATTTTCCCGTGGCAATGAGGAGAGAGGGATCTTCTTCCAGAAATCTTTGGTTTCCTGCTGTCTGAACAACAGCCTTGTTTCCTCCAGTCGCTCGTACTCCTTTGGCGGACGTTATTCCCTGTATGCAGTAAGAAGAAACAGAAAAAAATGGTAGCTCCTAACCGACCACTAACAGTCAGCATAATTTCCAACTCACCAAATACCATTCGAAACCGTCTAAAAGATCTGAAACGTTCAGACTCTTGAAACACGTTGCTAACTCGTTCAAATTCGTTTGATTGCATCCAACTATTTCGCCCAATGCCTTGGCGTTTTCTACTGGATTATGGTCAGTCACCCATTGTCCAAATACCGAACCACTTTGCATAATTGCTTGGTGAAAGAGTCCTGAAAATTATTCAGTAATTTTGATACGGGATTTTTATCATCGCAGCAAATCGTCGTCCATAAGGAGTTTTACCTTCGGACAGTGGACTGACTTGGTGAAGGTTCACTGTAGCTCCGCCTGAACTCTGACCTACTAATGTTACCCTGTTTGGATCACCTCCAAAGTAGCGAATATTGTCCTGGACCCATTTCATCGCCATTATCTGATCAAGAAATTGAACGTTGCCCGGAATCTCTTCAGTTTGCAAGCATAAGAGTCCTAGAATTCGAAAAATTTAAGGAAACTGAACTAATATATACCTAAAAAAAGGTCATCTGACTGCTCACCTAATGGACCCAAACGAAACTGGGGGACTACAAGGATAATATTCTCTTCCAAGAGGTGATGTGGCTCGTGGAGTTGGGCGTAACCGATCATGAAACTTCCACCATGGATATAAATCATTACTGGTAGAGGTGCGCTATCGTTTTTGACCTGAGAATTGATTGAAAAATTTTTATCATCAAGAACCCACTGCTTTTAATTATTAGCACGTACAACTTTAGATCCATCTTCACCTCTGGGACATACACATTTAGTTTTAAACAGTCTTCATCGATACCAGACAATTGTAGCAGTGTCACAGTTACTGGATTTTGTGGACAAATATTGCCGAAACTCTTTGCATTCAGAGTGCCGTTCCATGTGGTAACTTTAACCGGCGGCTAAGACAAATTATTTTCAATTGATATCGTTGTTTGTTTGATTGAAGAAAGTTGATATGGTTCGTGATTTGGATCGAACTTACTCTAAATCGTAAATCTCCTACGGGTGGTTTTGCGTATGGGATTCCTCTGAAGGAGTATATTGTTCTTTTTGACCATTTAGTCTCTTCTTCCAATCCAATAACGTTTCCCAATCCGTCGACGGTGACGTTAGTGTTTATCTTAATTGCTGAGCTGACCAGTAAACAACTGGACAACAATATTGTAACTTTGGCAATCATTATATTTAAATAAACATCACATTAAGATCTCACAATAAGTTTTACTCTCATTGACTCCACGGCGCGACTAAAACTGCTGGCTAATTCTAATAATCCACCTATAACTAAAACCCCGCGTTCACGCGTGGTTATAAATTAAGAACACTAAAGTTACTTTTATTATGTCTACTCTATTTTGTATGTTTGTTTTATCAAACGGTTTCTCTGATCCATCTACACCTACGTGTTCGTAGTTTTAGAATCAGATCTAAATTAAGATCGCTAGCCATTGACTAGCTCTAACCGACTGAGAAATCCTGGGCTGAATTCAACCGTTGATCTCTTTTACTCTCCTCTCTTTTAGACCTCACGTCTTTTACTGGCCACGAGGTCGCCCACTTTCAATTGAACTTTGCAGCTTCAATTTAACCGGTTTCAAAAACTATAAATGAAACTACGTACTGGATAATTGTGCTAATCATTACTTTATTTTGAATGGGAATGTTCGAATTCAAGAATCTAAATTTCGGTTATAGGTGTTGGATGTTACTGTTTGGAATTGGGGAAGATAAAACAAAAAAAAAAACTTCTTGGAACAGCTCCAAAATTTTCAGATTCCAGAGTCTGGAGTCTTTTAATTCAAACTTCAGTGAGAACATTTCCTATGGTCAACTTTTATGGAATACACAAATTTACATACATTCAATCAATGTTTTTTTTTACTGGCTTACAATAGCTTTGGTCTGTGCTGAATTGGATGTATTGAAAATCTTACTAATAACGACAAGTATCATACATTACTACCGCCTAAAAATTGAACACAGAATCATCAGAAAAGCTATCAGAAACTTGAGCGGCGCAATGACGAATGACGATGATCTCTCAACAGGTAGCATACCCTCCCTGAGAGCGATTGTATGTTCTGATAAATAATTGTTTCCGTCAAAGAATTCTTCGTCAATAATCAGGTAGGGTCCGAAAGCGTTACTCATCGGTTCCCACGACTTACCATCTGCGACTGGTTTCCTGAAGAGGATAAGTTGAACGGTTATATATCAATGTAGATAAGTTGAAGTGGCTAATAACGCAATGACTTTTTTACCCAGTGGCGGCAAAGCTCGTCCATAGCTTAACCATCCTTTCGGCTACGGCTCTATCTCTTGCAGCGCTAACGTCAAGCATTGGAAAGAGGTAAGGAAGGTCATCGCTGTGACCGACACCAAGTTCAAACGGCAATTGACTCGATATCGAATTCATTACTTGCTCGGTACCGAAGTGCCCAAATCTGTACAGGTAGGAAGTATTTACACGGTGATTCGCTTGTAGCATTTTAAATACTCCAGCCTTAAAAGCGAAGACACTGACTATCTGTTAAAATAAATAGAAAATTCGATAGGTTAACACCAAAAAAGAAAAAAACTGCAGAGTTTTTTGCATTGATATTTGTTGATGATTTTTTTTTTTTCATTACGTCTGTGAGTCCTGGAACCATTTTGTTAAAGTCTCCGACGTCTCCTTCATTGTAATGTGCGTGAATCAAAGTTTGCGCAATTGCATCTGTATTATCTTCTACTCCTGTAATAATCAAAGTTTTATCAAACGTCGTTTGATCGCTGATATACAAGATGAGAAAAATTTTCACGGAGTAGATATCGAACAATAAATACACGGACAGTATCTGTTCTTTCGTCACACATAGGTGCTGGACGAATTTTGGTGACGAAAATTCACTCGTAACTATTATAATTATACCAGTGCTTGGCGTACACGCAGTACTGAATTTTTTTCGCTTCTTTTTTTTTTGCATTCAACTGCCATCGGAAAACATCCGCGATGATCTTGATTATAAATAGCCACGGAGTTATCATCCGCGGGATGAGCCCGTTTTATATTCTCGTTGATTGCTCTAGAGTTTAAAGTATCTTTTACGTAACATTATGTTGGTTCACGGTTCTAAATTACCACATACGCAATGTATGATTAATTCTCATTTGAAAACTCACCAAAAGCATAAAAAATGACGGAGGGGAGATCGTAAGTCAAGAAATCGGAATTGTTGGCGAGTCCAGTTGGTTCAAAAAAGGCGGCGTAATAACCTATTGGGGTGAAGATTGGGCATTTTAATGTAATCAATTATCAGTTTGAATACCTTGAAAATTCATTCAGAATGGAAGAACTGGTACCACCTACCTCCGATCGCGAGACTACCATCGTGTTTTGTGGCACCTCCAATCATCGGCATTTGATGATAACTACCCTTAGCTAATAAGGATTTCGGATCTTCTACCAGAAATCTTTGTTCTCCAGCAGTTTGAATGACAGCTTTGTTACCACCTACTGCTGCCGTTCCAGCGGGACCCACGGCGTCCTAAAATTATAAGTAAATATATTAATTCTTGTCAGTCTGTCGAATTAAGTAATCAAGGTTCACGATCCTTACGAAGTATGCCTGGAAACCGTCCAGCAGATTTTGCACCGGTAAATTTTTGTAACAAGCGGCTAATTCTGTAAGATTCGTTTGCATACAATTGACGAATACTCCAATACGCGTAGCTGACTGAACCGGGTTTGGGTCCACAACCCACGGCGAAAGCGCCGATCCACTCTGGATTATAACTTGATGAAAGAGTCCTAGAAAAAAATTGATATTTATTTTCATTCGAATTTATAAGACACTGGCGGTCATCAATTCCGGTTTTATTTTTTTCACAACCTGCTGATAGAGGACTAAATTGATGAAGGTTTGCCGAAGCTGCGCCAGAGCTTTGACCAAACAAAGTCACTTTGCCAGGATCTCCGCGAAAATTATGAATATTATCCTGCACCCATTTCATGGCCATTATTTGATCCAGAAACTGAACATTACCGGGAATCTCGTCCGTTTGCAGAGATAAAAGACCTGAGATAAAAAAATTAGTCATGAAACATGTCTCTTCATATTGCATAATTGAATTGCTAATTGAATAAGTCCAAAGGCTTTCGTGATCAATTATCCATATCATCTGATCTAAAACACAATTTGAAATCCAGAAGGATTGATTGACAGAACCAATTCACCGTATCTTACGAAGTTTTGTAGAATAGCGTTATTAATTTGTTTGTTTTTCTAATATTATATGTTTGACAAAAAATCGGATCCTTATGTCATTATGATCCACGTGCTTAATATCGCCAGCTGACGCTTATCAATTCATTGAGATCAACGATTCGAAGACAGAATATAATTGCAATTCATCGTATCGAAATTCGGGATTATTTGAAGGTTGTTCAGAATTCTAAGTACGTTTTATGTGATCGATCGCTGATTAGATAGAGAAATATTCACATTTTGTTAGTTCATATCGTAAGTAATCGTCGACATATAAAACTATTTTTTCCGGTACCGATAAAAATTGTTCATAAAAGCATATGTAGAGTTGAAACTGATAGTTTCCATACATCTGATATACGCGATTTCAGTCTAATTCATACAGAAATCAGTCAGTCTTATCAGCTTAGCGAGAAATAAAGATATTAGTCAGCTATTCCGGGTAAAAATTAATCATCGTATAAGGAGCATGTAAACTGTATCGATAATAACATTCGCAATAAGACGTGATCGGGTCTTGATCTCGTATGAAAAGAAATGAATAACAAAAAAAAATTAATCAAACAAGAAGAAACTCAGAGATAACATCACGATACTTGAATTATCAAAACGGTAACATGTTATACGGAAATTTTCAAAATTTACCTAAAAGTCCCAATCGGAACTGCGGTACCACAAGGACAACGTTTTCCTCTAGCAGAAAATTTGGTTTAAATTCTTCCGCGTAATTGGTCATGAAAGTCCCTCCGTGGATAAAAATCATCACTGGCAAAAGTTCATCACTGTTTTCGGAATCGACCTGCGAATTTTTAGATCGAAAAAAAAGTATATTATTCGGAATTTGTGTGGCAATACGCGCACGTGCTGTGCGCGTTACTGTAAAAGTACAGTAGTGCACAAATTTCGAAAAAATGGAAGAAGAAAAGACAAAAATTGTACTTCATTCCGACTCTCTCAATGGCGGCCAATCGATTTCACGTAAAATGGCAATCCGCGATACATAATTCTTCACACATACGTATATGGGGCTGTCCACGTCAACTCGACACGGCTCCAAGACCTCGACATCTCCGTTTTAATTTTTAATTTTAAATGTCATTTTTTTTAACTTTGAAAAAGGACCTCTTTTAAAATCCTGAAAAAAATCACGAAAATTCTGTGGATGATATACAACAACCTCCCACTTGCAAAAACGTGGGCGGAATTGTTCTTATATTTTTTTTTCAATTTTAAACATCTTTCTACAGAAAAATGCTTCACGAATGACCGTTATCCCACCAAAAATTCGCAAAAATCTTTCAAACTTTCACTATTCAGATGTAATAGAAGTACAAGAAAAATTCTGCCCACGTTTCTGCAAGTGGGAGGTTGTTCTACGTCATTCATAGAACTTTTGTGATTTGTTTCAGAATTTTAAAAAAGGTTCTTTTTTCAAATTTAAAAAAATTCATAGATCCGAAGGCCTTGATTAAAACAAAAAGAAAAAAAACAATTTGGGGGGTTCTCGAAAGATAAAATGATAACATATAAAATTAAAAATTAAATTGAAGATGTCGAGGTCTGGAGCCGTGTCGAGTTGACGCGGACAGCCTCATGTATAGATTCATAGTTCGTAGGCATATCGAAAGATTAACGGGAATTAGATTATGCGTGCTGTTTACCCAACCCATTGAAAATTTATGGTTGACCTTTTACCGCGTTATATTATAAAATTTCATACCTCTGGTACGTAAACGTTTAATGTCAAACAGTCCTCATTATCATTGGGCATTGGTGTCGCTCGGCCGGCACTTTGTGGACAAATATTTCCAGGATCTGTTGCATATAACGTCCCATTCCATGTTTCGATTTTTACGGGTGGCTAAAGGCAAATTATAAATCATAGAGTTTGCAGCAATGAATTCCTCTATGTTAATCATAGCCAGGCTTTCTCTTTTTTGATTTATCATATCAGCGTTATGCAAATAAGTGTTCGCCGAAGAATTGTCTATATAGAAAGTCTCTATAGGTGTAAGATTGCATATTCGAAAAAAATTGAGTATACCGACGTTTGGTGATAATAGTTTATAAATATTCAGAAGAACAAAAAAAAACTGAAGAAAAGACAAGAAAAAATACAATACCCTGAATCTTAAATCTCCAACCGGTGGTTCAGCGTAACGAATTCCCTGAAAAGAGTAAATCGTTCTACCCGACCATGCCGTTTTATCTTCTCTTCCAATAATTCGTCCTAATCCATCAATGGTGAAGTTTGCCCCAAATCCAAAAACACCGGTGATTAGGTAAGCTGATGTCAAAAACCCGATTAGATTATTCATTTCAATTAGCGAGTAGAAACAAATGAGTTTCAGTCGATTTATATCGATTAGGATTATTTAAATTTAAAAATATGTAATTCAAAAAAATGACTAGAGTTGCAGTTATTATTAAAGTATTTTTTGGCGCGAACCCAAGCGATTATTTTAATATCACCAGATGAACTTGTTCAAGTGAAAGCCCGCGGCAAACTGACTCTAGAGAAGGACCTGTGACCATCACGTTTTCCTATTTTTTCTACTAGTCGTGTAATATCGTACTTTACAAAAGCTCTCTCCTGATAGCGAATCATACTTGCATTATCATCGGCTGAGCTTATAATATTTTCTGAATTTACAACCGAAGATTTTGCCAACGCGATAAGATATCAGATTACGATGATGTAACCAGCAACACTAGTTCATTGAAAAATAAAACAATAATACTACGAATGGAAAAATTAAATGAAATAAAAAAAATTTTACGCAGATGCTGATATAACACTCCCACTATATATGAGAATATCTGTATTACCAACGAACAAGAGATCAAGGCTTTAGTGGATTGGAGAAAATCAGTTCTGTGATAAAACAAGTCTAGTGAGTCAGTATGAAACTTCCAGTAGACCGTGTGGCCTAATGGATAAGGCGTCGGACTTCGGATCCGAAGATTGCAGGTTCGAGTCCTGTCACGGTCGACCACAATTTTTTTTTGCCAACTCGAAAGGCTCTAAACTTTTTTTGTGACGAATACGAATTCTTGCTTCTTGCGGGCGAGGCAGAAATGTCGTTCAGAAACTATCGTTGAATTTTCGTCAGATTTTGAGTCTTTTCCAAATTGTTTGTGCAACTGGTTTCTATATTGTATTTCGTGCTTGGGATTCTAAATCCATAAATTGAATTGATAAAACTCTGTAATTATGCATGTTCTGGCCTTTTTCTTTGTCGGTGAAAATTTTGAAACGATTAGAGAACCCTGAGCTGCTGTGGCTGGTAAGTGAGTCTAGTCACCACCTTTTTTTCTCTCGAGGTGTTACGTGCAAACGTGCTGTAAGCTCTCCCAGGCGGTTGAAAGAAGCTTTGGCTTGAGGGGTCTTGCTTTGGTTAAGTACTGAAGTATACCAGTGATTACAGCGCAGTTCCACGTACAATGGGATTAATAGTTAACCTATTTATTAGCAGGTAGCAAGGCGGATGTCGCCGAGTTTAGAATAATCAATAATAACAGGTATATACCAATTTATGTACGTATATAAGTTGTTGATAGTTGATGATAATCGTCAAGGATTGAGCTGAAACAATAAGAGTTGAATTTTTTAAATCACGGAGGGACTCAAAAATTTATGATAAAACATGGTCATTTCTGGAGGTGACTCAATTTATTGTACAGAATCGTATTTCTCAGTTCTAACATATTCGAACGACTGGTTCTTATTGTATTTCGATCTCGCAGAAATTTGAACCCATCGATTAAATTAGGCTTCCCCTAAAATTATCCATGATGTTCCCTTAACCAAATAAAAAGAGAAAACTCTATTTTAAATTTATGGGGTCACAAATGATAGCGCGCCCTTTTGGATTTTCGGTAAACTAACAACGATGAAAAAAATTGATTATCAACCGTAGAGCGCCCGATGTCTGGTAATATGACGAGGGTGCGATCGGGACCGCAACCCCTGCGAAGATAAATTAGTTCATCGAAATTCACAGGGGTGGCGCTAGCGATTATGGCTGTATGAATTGAATTCAAAATTCAGTTTTCTACCGGATTCGGTCGAAATGTTTAGGCGAGTGTTTTGTAATATATTTTGATCTGAGGAACACGAATCCGTTGAGTAAATTAAGCTACGAATAAATTTCATCGAGATATTCTAATATTTCCACTTTTCTGAGCAATGAAATGCGGATGACGCGATTATTTCGATAGATGGATCAATTTCGATAGCAGATTCACACTTCCGAGGTCAAAATATGATAAAATTCAGTCGTTCAAATGACGCAGAAAATTTTTCATATTCACTTACGAAAATCGTTAAACTTTTAGGACTACTTCTGATTTTTTTTTCTATCGTACAATTGAGAGGGGGTGACATTAGATGTCTAATATTAGATACCGATAAATACCCTCGAGTTCCTTTCGAGGATAATTAAGCTAGAACCTGTTTTTGGGTTCTCTGATTATTTTATAATTTTCATCAAATCGATAGCCACTTCATTATTTGGAGAGGTAGCTCAATTTAGTCGACGGCTTCGGATGCTTGAGTTGAAAATACATCAGTAACCAGTAAATCAGATTCCGGAATCGAACGACGGCGATTTGAATGACTGGACGAGAACTGATTCGGTGCAGGATTGAATCTACATGGCGTTGGGTCAAACAGTGGTCCATGGATATGACTCGCCTAGAATCTACGTAATTCTCTCTCCTCCCTTCTCTTGACTCCCCATATAATACGCGTGTTCATGTGGTTGGCACGGGGACAAAGTGCCTCTGCAAGGTTCCACCGTAGATTAATTATAATAAACGGGTGGTCAGATAGCGCGCGAAACTGGACAGTGACGTATTACTCCATCGTATTGTTGTTGATTTACCAGACGTTATATGCACAAACAGCATATTATAATACACACGTGGTTCTTGGTATCGTAAAGTACATACGACAAGTGGACGTAGGTTTGTCCTGCGTTGCGTTGAAAAAAGAGAACAGAAAAAAATGAAATGAAAAATTCGAATCATATTTATGTTCGTGTTTTTCCCCCCTACGTTATCTTTCTTTCTTTTTTTTTTAATTCATATTTTTGAAAATATTTTCTCATGTACCGGGTTGAACATGTATGCGTAACTTGTGTTTTATTACGCATATAACGTAAGCATGGCGTAAACGAGACTCTGATATATGTGACATTGTAACTCTCTGTGTGTTTTATTACACCATTTACCGTGAAGCATTTCTTCGAAGAGAACGAGAAAGCGAGAAACGAGAGAGAGAAAGGGAAAGAGTGAGAGTTTTTCTCTTATGATTGATATTATTCTCAAATTTATACGTGTGAAAAAAAGAACTAACGCAAATGACAAAAGAAAAAAAAAAGAGTTGCAAAGAATTCATACCCACAATTCACGCGAGTGTGGGTTAGGTGTCTTTGTGTACGATAAAATATTGTAGATATTTTTGTCGGATCATGAATAATTTAATTGGGTAATTAATGAATAATGAATATTCGCATCGCAAAGGTATAATGCGAACTTACCCGAAATGACACTACCCTGCAATCCTAGCGGATCGACCTCTACAACTCTCCAGCTCCTCTAAACCAGCCCCGGAAATTCTCCAGGCAATTTACATGATTGGCCCTTGACGGGCCCTCATTAGGGGACCCTTAATATTAACCCAGATCTCACCCTGCCACCATGTACTCCCTATACACTTACTAATTTCTACGGGGTGACGCGAAATATTTAGGTTCAAGGTTAGAAATTATCGTGTGATTTCCGTCTTTCAATATCGTATAACCATAAAAAAAAAAATGAAAGAAAATCACAGTTTTGTCTGAATCGTGTTGCGATTAGATTCTTTTTTTGTTCAGATTTTCTTTTCGAAGTATCCAAACGAATTTACGTGGATTTATGGAAATTCGGGATAACTTGTGATAATATTCCGTCGTTTAGCAGGAACACTGGATATCTCATATCGTAATAACCAGACAAACCACGAGCTCCTGGTTTGCAGGCTTAATCAATTCAACTCAATTAGCTACTCTCGTTATCAATGGTGATTAATTTTTTAACGTGTTTGAAAACGCCTCAGGCATCTGGTACAACATTGTGGTACGTCGGATATTAATTGAATCACTGATGATGCGCTGTACCTAACCGTCTAGGGAAATACAAAATTCTTTATTACCGTACCTTCCCTCATCGCGTCGGTGTTCAGCGGAAATAAAAAATAAAATTGTCCGTAAAAATCAAAGGAAAATCATCCTTTTGCAGTTCATCCAACCGTCACTGCACGGCAAAATTAACCACATGTTCAGATCATTTGTACAAAAAAAATTCTACACAGAGCGTCACGAAAAGTAGAGACATTTACCGATCCGATGAAAGCACGAGAGTAATCTACGTTGTGTTATAAAATTCTGTCTTCTAGGAAATAAATAACAGACAGAAATCGCTTAATTTTGTATGATCGAGGTGAACCGAAAATTGAACTTAATTTCAATACGTGTTACGTAGCTTATATTAGACCGAGGTAGTGACGTAGGTATGCTAAATGACTGACAGAGAGCAGACCTTTGGAGTAACAAGAACAACTAACCTGAGTGTAAGGTTGAAACCCTTGCCAACTGTGAGCTGGCGGTTATTAATGAGGAACGTTGTTTTATACTCTAACCATCATACTCACCCATGCTTTAAGTTTGCGTTCCCCGTACTTCCAATTTCTCGGCAAACAATCTGCTCTACGTTGATGAGCGATATTGCTGCTGGATTGGCTCGATAAATCGCATTTATCTTTCCAATTATATAATTATTATTACGCAGGGAATTCATGCATACGTATCTACCTGTACGATAATATTTAGGTGTTAGAATATGAACTCGAGATCTGAGACGATCTTTTGAAAACTCGAGGAAATCGGATTTTTACACATCTTCATTTTACTGAAACAATAAGATCCGACAACGCGACATGTTCACTTTTACTTCGATTTTTCATTCTATTTTTGAATTGAAATTTCATAAAACGTTTCACCAGATACAGATTTTCAAAATTATCACGTACTAGTTTCGAACACGTATTTTTACACCCTAACTAAAAGCCTTCTTATCACTTTTGCAAGCAGTAAAGAAACGGTAATCAAACTCGCTTTAGTAAAGAAAAATTTCATCGGAAGGGGGTACCTACCCTTATGGTGTATACCTATGTATACATACGTAGCTATAGTAAAAGTTTTTAGAAAAGAAATCTGTATTAAAATGGTAAAGTTTTACGTACCGTTGGCAGATTGGTTGTGCAACGGTTCGGAATCGGGGGGGGTGAAAAGCAAAAGGGAAAGAGTCGATTGTCTCTAGGCGAGAAATATGAGGCTTTTGAAGACTTACTTACATCGTATAACGTAATAACCTGCAGCTACATCTTTGCCGTTGTAATCGTAAACGGGGTTGAAAAATATACAACTATGTATACATATATACAGAAACAAATCCCTACTACCCCGGAGTACCTCCTCGGGTTGTTTATCCAGGGCCCAGATGTAACTCTTCCGTTAATATTTACCTTAAACAACTAAATTTGTACTAAGCCGTTAGTCAGAGTATTCTCACCTTTACACACCAATACCACACCATGTTCTTATCACCGACAGTTTTACCGTTGAGTCGAGAAAACAAAATTGAAAGAGCGAAAAGAGAACAAAAATTTGATCGAATTACATCGAAGCGATAAATGCGGTGATTCGATTCCTTTTTTATAAGCTAGAAAAAAACAGCAGATAGTACAATGATTGTTCTTCCTATACCTGCGATATCGAATTCTAGTGGACATTTTTTTTTTTTTCGTTCCCAGTTGATTTATGCACTTTCCTTTAATCCGAATATACCTGCGGCAGAGGTGAGTGAATGCCAATATCTTTCATACGTACAACGGCGACGCTGACCCATAATGCATTGCGGTGCACATATTGAATTAGTATATCTACATGGCCCTCAACCTAGTCTAGGGGATAACGTTGACCAGGAAACTGGTTACATATGCATGACATCGACGTAATCAATCACGCCGAATGCCTCTGGGTACTTCCATCTAACTCGGGATAACAATGTCCTTTATAACCATCGCGTTAAATGAAAGCACTATCGTCCAATAGCTGCACTGTCTAGCCAAGATTAAACGTAAGCTCTTTATAATTCTAGGGTATCTTTTATTTCAAACTTCTATTAAAGGAAGAACGATCAATTACGATACATTTCGCAATGAAACTCATGAAGAAATTATTCCCGGCGATGATATCCGTCGAATCGAGCTGTGAAAATTTTTTTGTTTAGCCCTAAAAATCTTGAAGCTCGGGAATTTGAAAAGCAAAACCTGTACGAAGAGAAACGTGAAAGCAAAAAAAAGAGGAAGGAAAAAAAATTGACGATGTAAAGTTTTCCGAAGCTGGAATAATCATGGCGAGGAATTGGACGATGTCAAATCTAAGATGGCGAACGGTTCGATATAGCAGTTGGGTTGTTCCTAGAAACTATCCCTCGATTTTGATCTTCCAAATTCAGTACTGTGACCTAATCCAATCAAACTCTGATCTACCAAGTACGATGTTATTGGTTGATTTCCAGTTATGCACCCCGAGTTGAAATGGTAACACTATAGGTACATACATATAGGTATATCTGCCAATTAACATTTGGTTGTATAATATAACAGATATTGAACCTATTGTGTCGAACAAAACTTTGAAACGAATAAGCTTTCGTGAAACAGCTAAATGTTGAACAAGTTATTCAAAGTTCTGGTATTATATTATTAGGAAACTAATCTGTTAAGACGATTGTACCGTAAGATGAACTTATGTACATCAAGTTGGATGATACATAATGACAATGGTACGGATATTACAGTTAAATATTATATCTCACGTATAAAAATAATCATCGAACGAAATAATTTCGAAAAATGTAGGGTGTGAATGATTTTAAGATTGTCTTTTCGAAGTTTACTGGATGATTTTGAGATTCTGAGCACGGCGTGTGATCAAAGTTTGATGAGATTGTTGTGCATGTTCCAAGGTAGACAATAATCGCAAACGCGTATTTCGAAGCCGAATGGGGTTGGGAAGGGAATGGGGAGAGGGGGAAGTGATAGTGCCACTGCATCAAGTAATACCTACACCACTTTGTCTAGTTACGTCTTAGTCTACATTTCCTACGGGTAATTACAAGTGTCGTTCATCCGTAAAGTTGCCAAACCCCCCGAACCCAACATCTTCAAACAATAGCTGACGGTTTCTAGAAGGCAAAATCTGGCTCTGCTCGAATGCAATCTTGTATACATCTATATCAGAACTTCACTTTACATTCAGCTTGAGGCAAATCTAAAACCCAAGCATGTATATCTTCCAACGAGAGATA
Source organism: Athalia cordata (assembly GCA_963932425.1). NCBI lineage: Eukaryota > Metazoa > Arthropoda > Insecta > Hymenoptera > Athaliidae > Athalia > Athalia cordata. Next base: position 25,592,832 of record OZ010626.1, on the reverse strand, counting down.
TTACGGAAACTTATTAAAGCATGAGAGAATTAGACGAGCTTTTTGTTTTTCCTTTTTCACCATCAAGTTCTCAATGGTTGCGGGATGAGATGTCCGGTACAAATTGTTTACCTAAAATTAGCCGGTTTACAAATGATCTCGTTGGTTTAGGAGGGTAACAAGAACTAACGGGTTCCGAATCTTCGGTAAAAAAGCAAACACGGTAAGGCATATGTACCTACATATATATATGGGCAATAGGTTAAGGATTTGTACAAAACCATTCCAGGAACTCGTATCGCTGGGCAAAAGGAGTGCGTGTAACGTGCATGAGTAACACGAAGCTAAAACTAGGAAATTGATGCTTGTTAGAAATAGATCTGTTAGAAGGGTTAGTTTCTACCCTCGACTACCAACCCTGTATAGTACATGTATAAGGTTTCCATGTATTCACCTTATGTACTGGAATTACACCAACACGCGCTTGTAGGTAAGAGGGGAAAATTTCGCAGTGTATGGCGGAGTACAGATATGCACGAACTAGAACACACTATGGCTAACCGAAGGTTTATTTGGTAACTACTTTCCTAACTATATATGTATAGATATGTATATACGCATATTAGGTGTACGTGTATATGTAGGGTATACAGGAACTATGCGGTAATTCGTTTCCGTTGAAACTATACATATGTACTACTCCTCCTTTTCCTGTTCCTTGTTAATCGCTTTCTAAAATCCTTCTCTCTCTCCTTCCCTGTTCGACCTACTCTCTCATAAGTAATTGTTAATTATCTCTACACATTTTCAACACTGCTTAACCGCAATTTAATTTCTTTTTAAATTCAATTGTAAAGTTTATGGAGGAACTAACAAATTAGACTGCGTTATAGAAATCTAATTATCAAATTTCCATATATGGTTCAACAATCGAGGAGGTTGCAGATGCGGAGATGAAGAAAAAAATAAAAAATTCCCACATGTGATTCGATTTACGGTTGATATTTCTCATATTATATGTTCTTCCTGAAATCCTGCTACTCAAACGTATACTCTAAAATATCTTTTCCGTCTCTTCAATGATTTTCTCTAAAAAAGCTCAATTTTGAAAAGTAATGTTATCGAACGAATGTATTTTCTGTAGTAAGCAAATGAATTGAGAAAAAACAAATGACACATTAAAATGAAGATCATCGAAACCTACGGTTGTAGAGATTAGAAAAAAAGAAAGAAAAATAGTTTCAGTCGAGGTTTGCTACTGCCTAGGTACACGTACAGGGTGTATGCTATATTATTACATTTTTCTTTTCTTCTTTTTACGTTTTTTCTTTTTCTTTTCCGCAATTAAACAACCTGTACGCTGCCACCTGACAGCCAGCCATACGATATATCGCGAGATTTTCCCTGAGTCCCGAAGAAGAAGGTGGGAAAGCTGGGAGGCGGAGGAGAGAGGTGGCCATTTTTCACGACACGCACGTGACTAGAAACAGTTTCTCACTGTGTTACACTGCAACGTTCGTACCTACCTATGTGTATGGTTACATACTATATGTATACGTTATACCTGTGCTATGGAATTTCACGCCAAACCATTTTGCTGGACGGACGATTCGCGCTAGAAATATTTTTGTATTTTTGGTTCAATTTATATATCGCACCTAGGGTATAACGTGAAACGAAATAGTGGAGAGGAAATGATACACTTTGTTGAATCGGAATCCGACTGAAATATTCTCCACTTTCTATCTACGTCTACGTTACGAACCTCAACCCCTCAAAATTATATGGTCCTCAAATTTATGCAACTGCGAATAAGCCATTTTATCATGCCATGAGGTTTCTTCTCATTTTTAGAGTAAAAAACATCCACATTTCGAACAGTAAATTATGTACCTATAATAGAACAACGAAATTCGTTCACTCGAATTTAATTCCATATGACATAGAAAACTTTCTGTTTTTTATTCTTTCGTACCAATAAACAGTTTTAATATACGATAAGATGAAGAAGTTTTGATTTAAGATTCCTCGTGTTTTTTTTTTACACATATTTCTTATTTTTTTTCTTCTCATATCACTTACCATTATATGTGACATTTTTGTTTTCTACGATGCTTTTGCATGATATATTATCAGCGGAATCGCAATAATAAATAATAAAGAAAAAATCGAACGAAAGAAAAAAAAATAGAATAGAATAAAATAAAACGAACAAAGAATGAACTCTTCATACTTCTATAGACATAAGAGTTGACGATGCAACTAAAATCACGTATGTATTTTGTTGTCCTTGCAACCACAGTAACTATAATGGGACCCGACATATTCCTGACTGTCGCGGGGTGGAGGGGAGTAGGGGGGGGGGGGACAGATTAACAGTTTTATTCTGATTTATTCCTACTTGTCTTACGATTATCAAAAATCTACCATTTCCGGCTGTCTGGTAGTATGTGTCAGAGAAAAGCTCGCTGCCTGCTCTACTTATACTCTTTTTCCCTACGAGTATACCATTCCAAATTTCTTCTTTTCTCACGAGCGTTTTTGTACTCCCGACTTTTTGAAACCCGATCGTATGTAGCTTCGAATCATATGAATCAGTATTTTCAATTCTACTTTATAATTTCCTCGATTATTTCGTTCTATCATTTAATTTTACTTCTTTCTCTTTTTCTCTGATTAATTGTAATTTCGACGTGATTCGTCGAACGGATGTATAGACGTAGAGTTGTTTGGTAAATAAAGTATGAAAATGTGTCAACATGAATAGCGGGTAGTCATCGTATGTACATCGAACGATTTAATAATTTAACAGTTTGACCCGCGGCTATGTATGCGACAGGAGGACCCCCAGCGAATTATTGATGCACTGAATATAGATGTACAGTACAGATACTGTATTTCCTATCCTATAGAATATTCTTCTATCATTGAAAATCTTGCAAAATCGAAACAAACATTCGTATATATTTTCTGAGTACTTTGATCACTTGCAATCCGCATCGGTAAGTTTCGTATGTGCGCCTTTTTTTTTTTTATTATCATTCGGTCTATTTTTTTTTCTTCTTTCTCTTTCTTCCATGTAAGAAATTTACCGTCCGCACCGAGGGAATTTATTTGTCCATCCCTTTGTAACCCATATGACGACGCATCGATTATCGGAGAAATAGAACGTACATATGTGTGTATGTATGTATAATTTATGTATAAGGTTTCCTCGACGTACGAAGGAGTTATAAATGGCATAGCCGAACAAAAGAGCCCAAAAGTGAAGCCCGACTCTGAAGGATTCCGTTACTTCTTGTCCCACGACGACGCGCGACGCGTTTCTGCAAGGCTAATTGTGACTCTGACGTGCGACGATGAAATAAACCGAGTATCATGTCGCGGTGTCGATTTACTCATGGGGGATGGAAGGGGGTGAAACTGATACAGTTATTTAGAGGACCTTGAGGGTCATGAGATGCCATAGCTGCGCGCTCCCCTGAGTTATTCAGTTATCTACAGGTATCTATGTATGTTATTAGTCTTCGCAAAATTCCTCCACTATTATCGTCTGCATTTATAAATTCAAACGTCTGGCAATAACTTGGAATAATCCTGCTCTGCAGATATCAACGTTGTAAAACGGAATTCGTCTATGGAAACGCTATAGAGAAAAAAAAAAATGTTGGAAAAAAAGATGTGTCAAAGGGTTGAGTCAGAAATTTGATAGGGTTTTTGAGCCGGTCAGCCACTGTAAACGTAGATGGCAGGGTGTGTGAAAGATGACGTTTGAAATCTATTCGAAAATCAGCAATTAATCTTTCTTAGGCGCCAATAAAGATTCTCGGGGGTTTATAGATAACACCTGATTAATAACCAAAGTTTCATATCCTCGGCACTTCTGCAGCATATCAGCAAACGCAAGCTTTTATCGATGTTCGGAGGATGGGTTCATATTATAGCTTTAGGCCCCATCTATGTACTATATAAATGCTCTGTACCATATATATATATACATATAATATATATATATATAGTTGATGCCACGCGACGCGTTGCAAACGTTAAATGAGTATAGTCGATATCAGATCGGTCGTGATAGTCCCTTAGCTAACGAGCTTAAACTAGAAAAGGCCTGAGCGTGATTTGGGTTTCTAAATAGCCAACCCAAGTTTAATTAACCACCACCCCACATATACCTTAATTAATCCCACTAATCATACAAAACAGTTCATACAATATATTCTCAAACGATCGAGAATCTACGAACCGATTAAGAATCTATAAAGACTCTTATGCATGAATTAAAAATATTCAAAACCTCTATACCAACACTTGAACAGCATTAGTCAGCTGACCTGGATAACTGATGTCTATCTGGACATGTAATCAACACGGACAGTCTTTTATTTAATTTTTTCTTCATCATTATTTAACTCGAATTTTGGTGCAGTCTATGAAAATATCGTCGAGTCGCCTCTGATTAATGGAGTAACCGGCGCCACGATTCTTTTCGTCTTAATTCTACAGCGTCAGACCCTTTATCTCTAGGTATGTAAAATTGCGATGTAAAAACGTATAATTTCACCGTGCATAAGTATATAGAATTAATTGTCGGACGAATTTATCACGGCGAGTAGTTATGGAGATTGTCTAATTTTGTTGAATTGTGAGGAGTGAAAAAAAAAATATTTAAATGAAAAAATGAAAGAAAACACGAAAAGTTTTTTTGACATGTGAAAAAAATTAAGGATCATTTTCCTCTAACCCTTTTTTGTGTACCCATATTAATCGCAATAATAAAAAAAAAAAAAAAAAACAGAACAGCAATGGCGTTCTTATATTGGTTTAATTATTTACGATCCACCCAGTTTTGTACACGGGTGTCGGAAAATTATTATTACCACCCATAAAATATTAGACAGTCAGGTCAACCACCACCAGAGTATAACGTAACGTATACGCGTAGTTTAAATTACAGGGATAACCACCACCCTATAATTTTCAAATTTACATACACCAGAATTGAGATTCATTTTCTTCACGCGCTTTTCTCTCTCGCCTGCGTTTTATGAATTTCCAAATTCTTTGAAAAAAAAAAAAAATTGAAGGGGCGTCAGGAGTCGATCGAATTAACATGAAAATTTTTCACGTCGTCTAACCTACGGGTAGATATGAATATTTGTGAAGTTTCTCTGCACGATGCGTAGAACCGCGCGATTTTGTTGAGTAAAATTCAACGAAGTTGAATCAAGATTTTGTGCAAAGCTCAGTTCGACGGAGGGGATAAGATGAGGATTTATAAGAAATAAGGAAGGGTTTATACATGCATATACATACCTGAATCAGAGTTACCTGCAAAATGTATATATAGTATTTTACCATTCCTTGCATCTTCCCGACCATGCAGGATGCGTATACTATATGGTGCATTCTATCAGCTATGTAGATTCAGTTCATCCCGTTTCTTCCCGTATGATCTCTACGCCGAGGTCCTCCCACGAGAACGAAGACGCGACTATTCACGCGACCTTTTCCTCCTTTTCATCCTCGACTGCAGAATGCAGACACGATCTATACATATACCTACATGATCATAGGTATATCTGTATACGTGCATATAGAGCCTTTAGGCGGATCCTGCAGGAGAGAACTTCGGAAAGAGGAAGAGGGAAGATCAGAGTACAGAGGAAAGGAAGGGAACGGCTTTCCCTCGCTCACTGAGTCTATAGTTCAAAACGAGAGCCTCGGGGAGTCTGCTGCTACAGTCTTCTTCCTTCTGCTGCTCGCTCCTGCGCTACCGGCAAAGATCCCGAGGGAGTACAGAGAGGGGGAGGGATGCTAGGGTTCCTCGTCAAACCCCCTTTTGTAAATTATGTCTATATTCTACGTGTACGATTTTTCTTCCCCCTTTTTTTCCTTCTTCTTTTTTCGTATGCACCTATATTTATAATTCACATATCGACGTGAATTTTTGATTCACGTTTTCTATCTCTAACAGAATATTTAAATTAAAATACGTTCACGTCGCTGATGACCCCGCGGGTTACTTTGATTCGGACAAAATCTACGAATTTTCCCTTTCTTTACAAATGGCCCCGTAATGTGCGTACGTTATATTCCATACGTCTGTTCGATAGTCGGTGAATTTATGAACGTAAATGGGTTTACATATAGGTATTCGAAAATTTGTTATATACTGTACAAATTCTACATACATATGTACACATCGTATACATTATACTCGAGAGTCTGCGCGCAGTAAATTTAATTTCGTATCATTCTGGATAACGGGGGGGTGTTACGTGTCTCAAGTAAAAGGAGAAGAGCGCCGGCGGTTGAATCTTTTCTACCTATACGTACCTCGTACACTGTACACATATATACATAGTATCTTTTTTCCCCATGCGAACCCATCTTACGAGTGTTCTCTCAATATAAATAAAGATATCTGTCAACGCAGCAACGCGCGTGCACCGCGAGTAGGTATCCTTGTTTAAAGACTTATGGCTACCAGTACTAAAAATAAAAAATGAAACTTGCGGTAGATATCTTAAGAATAAGGAGAGGAAGAGAAAAAGAATCGAAGAATTAGAGGATCGGTTTCACCTGTAGCTGAAGAGAGCTCGTCAGAAGATGAAAAAAAGAGAGAGGGGCTCAAATTTTTCTTCTTTTTTTTCTCGGGTATGATCTAATTGTAAGTAGCGAAGAAAATATTCATATCCTATACATTTTCATTGGAAAAATGACTAATTGTTCGTTCCAGAGGGATGTAATAATACGGAGTTGATTGAATACCTGCACATATATAACGGTGAAAGTTGAAACTAGCAAAACACGGAAGTTTTGGGGTAAGGTTGTTTTTAGATCTTATTTATTTGTTTTGTTATATCTCTCATTTCTGGGTCGTTATCCCGTCCCTGCAGCGGAGCGTCGCGACGCTCTCCGTGACATCTAGGGGTTTAGAGGTTCTCAGAAAAGCGAAGGTGCGGTATCCTTGTCTCTATACATATATCTATAGAAGTCGCAGGGGTTTCATATATAGCATAGCCGGTGCCACCACCATCTTCTATATACCGCAGTGTTGTGAGGGCTCTGTAGCAATAAAACAAAGCCTCTACTACCCCCTACGCCCTGCGCCGCCGCCGCCGCCACCGCCACCACCGCCACCTTCACCAACAAACTCACCGTTTCTGGGCCGTAAATTTTAGTGCGGACACCCGTTCGCGCCCCGCGTAAGGGAAACCATATACGAGTAGCTATATCAACGATCTTATATCCTTTGTCGTTCGTACGTCTCCTACACTCTTTCTGGATATACTTTACCGTTTTTTTTTTTGTTTTTGGGGTTTTCTTTTTTTACCTCATCCGTATTTACTGCGTACGTACGAGAAAGAAAAAATAATAGAACAAATATTGTGGGTATGATTTTTTTTTTTTTTTTTGTAATGATATTTTTTTATATCGTACATTTCGCGGGTTCCAAAAAAAAGTGTATGCAATTTCTCTGATCAACTTCATTCTTTGTAATTGGATTTAATGTTTTCGGTTTTCGAATGATATGATTTTTGATATTCAAGTATCGTACGAAAGTATGTAATAGGTATAATACGAGAATAATAATATTCGAAAGTTATTTGCTCGGGGATTGGACTCTCGAGTCGCGCAAGGGTGGAGTTTGAGGGTTAAGAAGTTCTGACGTATAACTACGCGTTGCGGTTTATCGGGGTTCACGATCTGACGGGGAGATAATTACTTATAAAACAAGAACGTCGCAGAAGATTGTTATAACCCCTTTCCCGCTACCGTTATACCGCGACGTTGGAGCAAATTTTTGTTCATGCATATCACCGCGGGTATATGTATAGGCGTTCCGAGGTATATAATATACACACGGAGTTGCAGATCCTCGTAGCATCGGTAACAGAAGCATATAATGATATATATAGTATCTATACATATATAACAGAAACAGGTGAAACTCCAGTTGTTATCGTGTCGTCAACCAAGTTTTAACTTTTAAACGACAGTCAAATAACGCTCCAAGGCTAAACTAACTTTATCCCAGATATATCTTTGTACATATATTATATGTAATTCGAGTACATAGCTTCTCACATACAACTATTATATAATTCAAATTATATCTAACAAATTCCGTGGGATGAGCTTCGCTCTTTTCGGCTCAGTTTAATTATTCTTCTGATAGCAAGATCAGCTGATTTTGTAAATTAAAACTTGTCACTGAATCTGCTGTACATTTCATGCTATAAAAATATCCATCTCAAACGCACTCATTGTCAGTATTTCATATATAATGGGTTGATAAATGTCTGGCGTAAGATGGAAGAAAAAAAAGAGGAAAAAAAAAAACAAATCCGAGTTTTCCCACATGAATTACAGAACCGACAAAGGTAAGCGAAAAAATAAATTGTCAAAGAATACTCGGTAGGATTTTTTATTTATTTATTTATTTATTTTTTCCACCTCAGGTAAATTATGTGCTGAGGATGCACCGCATAAAGGTATGTAGGTATCCGTGTAGTATCCACATCCGCATCAGTTTACTCGAGAAATTAATTATTGTCTCTTCCCAGGTATATGCGCGTGGGTTATCGGATTGGTTAATTAGTTAATAATTTAACGCCTAGAGCACTGTGCACCAGCGTCCCTGCCCGTATAGCATGTATAGTATATGCGCATGTATATGTTGTAGGTATATAAATATGCATATATACAGCATAGTATATGCAACCGAAGAGCTGCCGTTGGTGTTGCAGGTTGCGATTGCCACCTATGAACTGCGTAATATGAAGAGAAAATTGAGTCCAACTGCTTGTTACTTTGCATCGTAAATACATAACTATCACCGTGAATACATGTGTACATATTTACGGTATTACACCATGGACATAATTATCACTCCACATAACGTTTATATATAATAATCCACGTACAATGGAAGTATCGATTTGATAATTATTACTCGCAGCGTATAGGTTACATACGGTATATGACGTGATTAGGAATTAGGTATTGAATACGAAATTTTGGAAAATTCATGAATTTACATCCGCGGAAAGTTAGCTATCCGATATAGACGGACCAGCAATTTTCATTAGTTCGTATATAACGTGAACGCGTGTTTCATATGATTGGTTGTCTTTCTCGACAACCCAGCCGCCTTATCGCATTTATATTATAGATATTTTTTATATCTTCCCGCTGTAACGTATGTTGCGTTACATAACGAGCGAAAAATAAGGCGAAAAACGAGCTTGATATGAGATCGGAAAAAGAAAGCACAATTCTTCTATCGGATTAACGGCGAAGACAACCGCTCATCCTGGCGGGAGTAGCGAAAAAAAAAATGGAATAAAAAAAAAAGAAAAAACTAAAATAGATTGCAACAAAAACGGGGGAAAAAAGGCACGACATATACCAGCATTCTATATGATCATAATCAAATGCGATAATTGTTATTCGATTGCTTTTTTCGCGTTCCCTTATTGGAAATTTGAATGATTCGGTTTTGAATTTTAATTGAATCAACCTGGAAAGCGTTTGTTTGAGATTTATATCCGCAATATTTTATATCGTTCAGTTTGTTGTTTTTTTTTCGTTTTTTTGTCTACTATTTCCATTTTTAACCACACATCGATGAAAATTGAATCATGTAGCCACCCCAAATTTGAAAGAAATAAAAAATAAAAGCAAAAAAAAAAAATCAGAAGGAATTAAAATGAAAAAAATGTTCACAACACGGCGATTCCAATAAACGGAAATTGAGTTAACAAATTTGTGAGTGATTTCCCGCGAAAAAATAATCAAATAAACCGAATGTAAATGAATGAAGAAATGTTGTTAAAAATATCCTCTGCAGCATACGATGTTAATAATAAAATGAAAAAGTATAACTATGCCGCTACATATTATGATCTTGTATACTTGAATACTTTTTCCCTCATTTCGTGTCGTTTTTTTTTTTTTTTTACACGTTATATTTTGCCTAACAAAGAATTATAAACATATACGAAACACAGGGAACAAAAATGAATGAAATAAAAAGAAAGTATACAGAAATTGTGTAAAACAAACCCACCAAATTCGTGTCGGGGGGATGAGTGGGGGAAAGTTGCAAAGCGAAAAGAGAAGAGTAGGGGCAAAGGCGTAACAGAGGGAGCGGGGCACCTTTGCACCAAAAGGGTCAACTGGCTCAATTTGCATTCTGGTAGCGCCCGGGGAGGTTTTTGTCATCACCTGTTACCACCAAGCACTCGGTTCCCGAGGGTAAAGGTCCCGATGTTAAATCGCCGAAAATTTTAACCCCCTTTTGCAACCACCCTCCACCCGTTCCATGAGTAAGTACGGAGTACACGGCGGGGGGCTGATGTATACACATACATATACATATACCTAACCTAACTGGCCCCAACTTAACGTATGCGTATACATATGATATGCATGGTATATGTACTACAGTGTATCGCATCATCCCCCATAACCTTTGTTGCCTATTATACAGGGCCGCTTATATGAATGCCTCACGGCTAACAATTGACCCGCCCTTTGAGGTAGACTAACGTGTTGGTTCGTAGGACTTGCGATACGAAATAGCAAATTTACCAAACGATCCTTCTACCTCTCACCTGATCTCTTACTATACATCGGCGTATTGGCTATTATCAATATTTCGCAAGCACCCGTGATCCAGGTTTATTCGCGAATTGGGAGGTGAGATCTAGAAGGACATAATCCGCGAGAAAGTGGAACTCGTTAAAAGAAAGACTGTTCGTCTTTTCTAATTTTATTACCAATTCAAGAGTTGATAATTGAAAAAACTTTTTTTCTATCTGTTTCTTCTGTTTTCCGATCTAAGGTTCATGATTTGAGAAACGGTTACCTTGGAGTTAAATTATTACCTTCTATACATGCATACAATACCCGTAAACATTTTTTACGTTCTCTTTTTTTGTCAATTTTTGTTGTTTTTTTTTCAATTTTTTTTACTTCTGACAACTCGACGAGGAACGAAGGGGCTAAATTTCACGTTGAGAATGGGCGCTGAGAGAACCTGCAACACCTCCCTCCCCTAAGTTTTGTTTCGCGTTTAAATCATCAAAGTATATATCTCTCTTCGTGGCAGACCACACACATAATTTACAAAAGCCTAAACCAAAAGAAAAAGGGAGGAGGAAAAGCTGCTGAAAAAAAAACACGTCGGAGTAGCAAGTAGTTCTCCAAGCGGATGCGTAAAAAAGAGGGGGTAAAAATACGAGCTTTATATACTTTATCTTTATACATATATATATTTGTATTCTGCAATCGCGTATAAAAATAATGGGAATTTTTAATTTAGGCGTAGTGCTTGTAGAAGAATACGTATCCTTCTCGTTTTTATTTTTTCTCTTAAATGAACACGAATGTCACGACGTAGACTGAACACGCGAATGTTGTCCCGTTGTGTAGTTGGTATGTCTAAACCGCCGTAGAGTATGAAACAAAAAAAAAAACAGAAAAAAAAAAACGAAAGAAATGAATAAAAAAAATGCGAGAGTGATAAAGGTAAAAATATATAGCATGTACAGGTGGGTAAGGGGTGGGTTGGAAGGGAAGGTAAGCGCAGCCATGGGGACAACTGCGGCGGAAGGATGAAAAGGATGAGACGGATGAGAAGGACGCGAACCAAGAGAAAAGGGAACCAACCGTTCGGGGATCCCCCTGAGGCCTCTGTATACACCCCGAGATATCACGCAAGAGTAACTTCTAACTTTTATTTATCGTAAAACTTCCTTCGTTGAAAGGTGTGCTGCTGCTGCTGCTTCTGCTTCTGTTTCTGTTCATCTTTTTGCTTCTGCTTTTGCTTTTACTTATTCCATATTATACGCACGAATATTATATAGGTATATATACAGGAAATCCCCGAGATTATTGCGATAGCTGTTGAAAAAAAAAAAATGAAAAAAAAAAAAAATAACAGAAACTATAAAATTACTATATACGTATACTCGGATACAAATAATAATCATTAAGAATTGATTACACTGAAAACTACCCTTGTTCTGCCGAGTGAAAGAAGGAGGCCATATTCAACGTATCGTCGCGTGTCGGTTCATTGTAGATAAACACATATGTGGAAAACGGTTCCGATTATACTAAAAGCGAGAAATTATTCTCGCATTTTTTCAACCCCTAGGTATCATTCATGTCAATGCGTAAGGTGGTTGAAAAAACAAAGGACTGAGAAAATAAAGAAAAATTCATCAGGTATAAAAACCATTATATACGCTATATGATAAATGATGCGTGTGCATGCGTGTGTATTGACGTACGTGAGAGCGAATCGGAGAAGACAAAAGACAGAACAGTAGAAAAAAAAAAAAAAAAATTAATGACGCGTACCATATTTGTCGCTCTCTGATTGAATATTCAATTTCATTTTAATTAGTTACAATTGTCACTTCCACTTAAATATCGCGGAATGGTTTCCGGTCCCCCGATTTTTTACCCTTCTTAAAACAGGGCTTAAAACGGATGAAATTTAACTCGGTGGGTATGGAAGTTTCACGGAGAATTTGTAAGTAAGGTTGCAATCGTGTGCTTCATATAGCTATAGATACACCTATGTATATTTACATATTATACATGGTAGATATACGGTTCGCTAGGCGTCAGAGCGTTGTTACTTGTCGAAATGGTATCTTGGCGATACGTTGGTAATTCCTTGGGTGACATCCTGCACGGGGTGGTGCAAGCGCGGTGGCCCTTTGTAATCCTCTAAAGCTGGGTCAGGCAGAACGGGTCACACACAGAAAACCACCCTTATACTCAACCCTCCAGACCCTACCAGCCAAAAATCTGATGCCTGCCACCGACCCTCCTCCGCACCTTTACCTCATACGACGTACGCCCTATACGACAAAGTCTTGTTCAACCTTCGAGCAACCCTTAAACCCGTAATTCCGACTCGCCGCTTTCGGATTTCCCAAAAAAAAAAAAAAAAAAATTAATCAAAAACGGAAAGAAAGAAAATTCGAAGTGATGGTCGAATAAATTTCCTAGATCACATTGTAAATATGAGTTCTTTTTTTGTTTTCGTTTCCGCTCGATAGTTAATCGTGAGGTTGAAATTTTACCAAGAAATTTTTCAAGGTGTAATTACACGTTGGGAAATCGTTGCGACTTGGATTATATTATTATTAGACTCTTGGGTACCATATGCGGGAGAAGGTGAGCATGTAGTATATGGGTAGGTATATATATGCAGTAATCGTTTTACAACGTTGTAAAACGCTGATGGACCGCTTTCTCTATTCGTTGGGGAACTTTGCTTTACACATATATATCAAGGTCAGCAAGGGTGCAGATTACCCGATAGAAACTTGACTTGACTAATTTTTTATCCCCCTTTTTTTTCTCTCGTGATTACAGTAAGATTTCCACGTATCGTGGGGTCGAGACCTGAAAGAGGTACTTAAAAAAAAAAGGGGTCAATTGAAAACTAAAAATTACGACAGTTTGAACTGGAAATTAAATCCACTGGTTTAGTTTGTTTTAATGTCCTGGGGATGCGCCGTTTTTTCCACACGGCTCGATAAAATGTGACAGAATTATTCGAGCCTTAAACCATTCTGCCGGGAGGCCCTGTCACGAAAAAAATTCAATCGTAATTGACAAACGTGAGAATTAATTCGCTTTGTACAGAATTGTAGGGTTCGATGTCATTCAGTTTTTGCGTTTTTCCCACAGCATTTCAGTTTCAACCTTTTACAACTTCCACGAAGCCATTTCATCGGAACAAATCGTACAACCATGAATAAAAAAAATTCCAACGATTCAAAAGATCAAATTTTTTATTCTCCATTATCATAATTAATTTGTACGTTGAATAAAAAAATAAAATAAAATGAAGTGAAAAATAAAAAATCTCTTCCGTTCCTCGGTTCCTTGAATATAATTTCTCATTAGTACGGTTCGAGCAATTGACGTACGATAAAAAACCAGCAAAAGAAAACTGTATGAAACGCAAAAAGAAAAAGAAAAATAATAATGCATGTACTGTAGCATCGTAATCAAAAGATTGATGAGATATTCCGCAGTGATATATAATTCGAATTCATCGTGTGCGTAATTTGTTTGTGTTGTAACAATCATATATATGTATACCTACATATACAGCTGATGTGCTAGTACATAGATATCTGTTGTATATAAATTCTAATGGCCCGAAGCAACGAGAAACAGGCAACCACCAAGCGTCGAGCGGTAACGTACGAGCAACAATAAATTCAACAATACCATATCGTATCGTGTCATACGTTATTTTTTGCACATATATATACGCGGTACGTATGCGTGTGCGCGAATGTATTTGCGTATAGCACATGAATCTGTGGTTATGCATATAATATGCGTTTCAGCAAAAATGATATTGTCACCGCAGAAAGAGTGGCGGAAAGGATAGGAAGGGGATGTTTCTCCAGAATATTTATCATTTTTTATAATATCGCGTCAAGTTATAAATTTTTTTGCGAGAAATCAAGCCAATCGTCTGTCCCGAACATGCGGCGGGGTATTGCGATATTTGTGATCGAAGATAAAAAAAAAAGGAACAAAAAAAATTACCTGATAAATGAAAAGTAGAATGAGATAATTTTCAGTCCGTTGAAATTCGGTTTTAATTAAATCATAGACGTATAATTTATGTATAGCCATCGTATGAGGGACACGTGTAAATATAAGGGTTGATTTTAATTTCGGCGATTTAACATGGCGTGGTTTAAAAGCCAAGAACAAATTTGCCAACCCTGTAACCGTGACCGCAAAGTCCTACGAACCGTAGAGATACCCTTCAAAAGATCTGGGAGGTTGGAGGAGGGACATCAGTTCGAGTCCTCCTCTCCAGGGACCGTTGGCGGTGGTTAGGTGTCACTAGCTATCTCACTGGGACGTTTGTCACGGCTCCCGTTTGCAAAACGACCAACCAAACTGGCCCCGGGCATCGTTTAAGCCCTTAGACGTTACGGGGCTCAAGTAATTTGCTGAATTATTTAAACCGCACTTCTAATTCGAGATAGTCTATCCCGGATAAATCCCTTTCTTCTTTTCTCTTTCTCTCTTTTCTTACGTTTTTTGCTTTTTTTTTTTATTATTTTCTTTCTTTTTTTTTTCATTCACATATATTTCTTCTCCTTGTCCCAAGGGGGTTTTATACATAGTACCTGCATAACCCGGAAGGAAAAATTTTCATATCATATATTGCGTGACTTGAAATAATAATAAAGTTTAATAACAAATTCTTTTTTTCGCTCTCTTTTTTCTGTTTATCTCATTCATTCTAATTTTCTTTTTGTTCTCATGTTTTCTATTATAGTTCTCTCGTTTTTTTGTTCTGCTTCACCCCGTGCACATTTTGTGGATTTAGAACACGGATTATTAGCGCACGTATACGTAAATCTAGATGAATTTCTGGTTATACGAGTAGAAACTGCGGACAAATGAGCGTCGGAAAGTGGTGGGTGCAACGGGTTCTTATCAGAAATCGGACGGTTTTCTCGCTCAGAACTCTGGGAACAGCTAATACTTTTCCACAAACTATCCCATTCCTTCACCTTAAGCAATCCTTCTTACTTGTGGGAAGTGATTAGTTGGCTTACATCAGTTACGTGGACTTATTCATACTCCTGAATCGTCCAAGTTTTTTTTCCTTTTATTCTTTCCCTATTTTTCGTCTGGTTTCATTTGTTTATTCGTTTATTTTTGTGCATGAAAACGAATAGTCAAAGCGGAAATAATGACCGACGATTTTTTTATCCCTTCGTTTCTTCGGAAAAATTAATAATATCCCATGGGATAGACGAATTAAAAATTTTATTATTTTACCCTGCAACGGGAAGTGACCTTTCACGTATATTTACTTGTGTGCACATTCAGCTATTACATAGTTTATTTTATATATTCTTGCGTTAAATGTGTTTGTACATAGGGAAAGTTTTTGGTTGGTTATAATTAATTTAATAAATCATTCCCTTCCCTTCATAATTATATCGTGAAGTTGCAGCAGGAAGGATCAATCCACCCTTGTTACAAAGAAAATTGCCGCTGGCATGTCAGCCGCTTCTGTTGGCAATATTTCCTCCCCTGTGAATGAGGGCCAATTTCGTTTTCGTATTTATTTTTTTTTCCACTTTGTACGAGTTGTACATTGCACGTTATCAAACTTCACACATTCAATCAATTAATTATAATGAGATATTCATTTATTTATTTATTTTGTGTTTTTGCATTTCTGAAAACTCGAAGGTTCAGTACAGTGCTAACACAAAAGTATACTTACATAGCCCTTTTACTTAATTTAATGTTTAATTTTTTTTAAGGTAGTACTCATCCTTTAACGTACATGCAGGTTACTACCTCGATACAGTTATACCGTAGGTAAACGTCCGCGCAGTGACCTGAGAATAATTTTGGCGAAAGTTTTACACCGAGTAGGTAGGTAGGTAGGTAACTGGGTGTATATAACTACGGGTCGTAGGTACCGCGTCGTTTAGAAGGGAGCCGGTTGCCCCTAATCAGCGTCACACTAAAGTCTTGGCCATTAGATCAAAGTTGAGGATTTAGCCAAGGATTTACTTTAATCCAAGCTTTGTGAGAGGTAAATAAAGCTCCGCGTAGAGTCCCGCGAAACGAAGAGCTAGAAGGTGGCCGTAGCAGTGGCTGTACCGTGCCGCGTATAACTGTATACGTGCACACATATAAATATATGGTACATATGTGTGTATAAGGAAAGAAGGTGAAAAGCAACGTTGTTGTATTGGTAGATACATGTGCATTTATATGGTATAGCTTCTCTGAAACCAACTAGATTCGCAGCAACCTGTCCGCAAATACGACGCGCCTGTGCAGCGGCACCACATGCAATCTCATAAAACTACCCCATAAATGTCAGGATCTAGATTCAACGTAATACCAGAACCAACCATAGAACGTAAACGCCCTGCAACGTTTCGCTGATGTTTTATTGAAGAATCTTTTCTATTTCGATATTCGATTGACTTTTACTTCCTATTTATTCGTCTATGTGGGTTGTTATCGATTGTAGTTTTTTTTTTTTTACTTTCTTTTCTGTCACACCACAATCAGCTACCGTTCATAACTAACAGATAGTCATAGATTTATCAATTTCTTTCAAATATTTAAATAAATATAATTAGATGAGCTTTTAATTCGAACAGAATTATCGCATCTTGTATTATTGGTTGGGCCGAAGTAGTTTCAACTTTCTCCATATATGGATGTAATCGGTCGCGAAACGAATGAAACAACTGTTCTAAACAGATGTTCATAATATTTAACATACTTTGACTTCGTAAAACAAACGTTTTTTGTGGTTATTCATGATAAATACATTCCCAGATTACAGGGGACCCCGTACAACTATGTCGTAATACTACGAACGATTGATCAAATGCTTTCTTGTTTTGATTAATGCGAAAGCTCGACCGAGCAGTCGTATGGACGTAGACATATATGTATATACTATCATCTATATCTACTCCAACTTCCGGTCTACTCATAAAAGTGACGGAGAAACCAGAAAAAGAACAAAAAAGAAAAGAATGATATCGAAGAGATCAGCCTGGAGACACCGAACGGTCGGTAAAACAGAATCGAAGAATTTTTGCGTAGCCGATCAATTCGAGACAACGAAAAACTAGATCAGGTATGATTTGACTCACCAAACTGCTAATTATGTGCGCAGCTGCAGCCAGAAGTCCGAAGAGTTGATTTTTGTAAATTTAATTTTAATTTTTCTGAAGTTGCAATAGCTACATTGGAAAAAAAAAGAGTCCTATACAGGATGAGAAGAAAAAAGCACTTGTGCTGTAGAATTTCCAATAGAGTGTATAAAATAAAAAAAAAGAGATGGAGGTAGTTTAAAATTGGGTACGTTTTTTGAGTCGGCGCGGTTTAAAGGTTTTCAGACGCCCAACGTGCTATAAAGTTTTTGGTAAGCACGGTTCATTATTCAGCCTAAACTCTTTGGTGCTTAAGAAAAGTGAGGCGGATCTCAGGGTCGAGGTGAGAGAGAAAAAAGGAAGAAAAAGAAGGGAGACAAAAGAAAAAGAGAAGAAGAGGAAGAGTTTTGGTGGAAAAGTCAGAGTCGTCGTCGACGCCTTGGGAAAGAGGACGTCGTGCTCGTAGTCGGGTTTCGAGATATTCGTACGGCCCACCTTTTCAACCTTCATACCGTACCATCCTCTTGCCATCGTAGTAGCAGCAGCAGCAGTAGCAGCAGCTTCGCACAAGTCAACGATTTTCGCGTAAAACTTTTGCAATTTTGCAAGTTTAAGCCGTCGCTAATAACATGGAGATTTTCAACGAATTGCAAAAACGACTGTCAATTTTCTCGGTATACTCGCTACGCGCCCCGCTCTCTCGAGGTATTCACGTTCACGTTCACGTTCACGTTCACATTCACATTCAACGTTCACGTTCACGGGTTTTATGTTCATCGCAAGCTTTCAACCTGCTCATAGTCAGCTACCACCCAGTTTCTCGCGGCTCGCGAAAGGCGACACCTATTTCCCCACCCCTATAACGTGTGCTTAAACTGCTTTTGGGCTTCCTTCTCTCGCTAGGCTAGCTAGCCTCTCTTTTCGTCTCTCAAAATTGGTTTCGCTAATCAACTTTGTTCCACTGTCGCACTTTTATAACGTCAGTTAACTACACATCGTATTTATACGCTGCGAAATATTTATAAATTCGATTTTTTCAGTCAATACAGATTTTTGTTTATTTAGATATTTTTTGTTCGGCATTCGAAGAGGATTTCGAGTTACACTTTTGGCCTCATTTACAGTACCTATATTCTGGGAAATCGTAATATCAGTTTCACTGATTTTCCAATTTATCATTACAATTCGCGAGCGTATAACGATGGAATTTCAAATGTTAAACCTACACCACTTCATTCAACAACACCATATCGCATATCGTAGTTTATCGTAGGTCTGTAAATTGTAGTACAACCAGTCCCCCACTGAACTAGTGATCTTGACCCTTGATTTGATGATTTTTCGCGCAATAATTCTCACGTCAAAAACAACCGGATTAATAATTTTTCAAACATATCGTCCAAGTACTATACGTGCCCGCGTATAGTGTGTAAGAAAATTCAATTCTCATCGTATGCACTCTGCCTATATAAAGTAGATATATCGCATACCAACATGTATAGAGGTATGTACACGTCCTATGCATATAGATTCCTGTCTATAGTATATGTAAACGTAATGGCGAGGGTGTAGAGAGCTGAAGCATGGTATAGTAGGGATAGTGTAGGGTTGAGGTGCTTCGCTAATCCCTTCGTTTCAACCGTTTCGACGATGCATAGCGTTTCAGGTAACGATATTACTATCGAGCTTAATGCACGCGTCACACTCCAACTACCAACGCCCAAAGCTCTCTCTGTCCGCAAACTGAACTGTGGCAAGCGCTCCCTATTATTAATACATGAGCTATGTTGTATCCGGTCTCTGATCTCTCCGCGATCTCTACGCACCTGTGTATCTTTATCGGATAGTGATTTTTTTTTTTTCTTTCTTCTATTTCTCCTTTTTTCATTAGATTTTATTAGACTCGCGGTAGACTTTATCAAATGGTTTGATCAGTTCCGATCAGATTTTCAAATCTGGAATACAGCGAGGTCGGATTTAACCATGTATATATCTTTACATCCGGTCACACCAGAATTCAAGAACTTCAATTCCTCCATTAATTCGATCTTTGTTAAAAATTAAAAATTCTTTGAAATATTGGGTTAAAAAAATCTTGAATTCAATCGCGAATGATGGTGATTCGAATATCTCGTGTTACCTATATTAATGCTAGTCTTGACACGTGCTCTTAATAACATGATAATCGCGATGTTACATTGCCTGACAATGATCGCGTGGTGGTCACGCAACAGTAGGATATGATCGTGTTGGTTTTGCATGAAATAGAAACTGAGGACGAGAGGAAATGCGTGCTCAAATGTCTAGACCGGGGCGAGTTTAATCGGGAAAACCATTACGTGCAGTCGTTTTCTGACAAGAATTATATATCATATGTATTATACGAAATAAACGCACCCCATTTTATATTCGTGTATAAGTACAGAAAAAAAAAGACAAAACGAAATATTTAACGTTTGAAAAGAAGAGAAAAAAAATTAACAACCACCCTCAAAAAATTCATTGAGAAGACAATGTAGATCGAAACAGTGTTTCATGATTGTGTATGAACGTACTTTTTTTTTAATTCAATCTTCGAGGTGTTCGTCTTGGTTAAAGTTGTGTTTTTTTTTCGGGTTTTTTTTTTCATATCCGTACAGATACGTGTAACGTACACCGAACTTGCGATCATGAGGAATTTTTATGGGGTAATTTGTCGTCCTTGATTGCGAGTCGCGATTGCGCATTGCAGGGTTGTGTTTTAGGTGCGGTATAACACGATTGTGGTCTCCCGTTGATTGTACGTTAATTAACCTTGTCAAAGTTAATGGAGGGTTTGCGTGGAGAAGGATTGAACGTGGCGTTACACCGCTACCTTGTTTGTTTCAGCAATATTGACGGCATATATGAGAATATATCCGATATGAAGCAATAAATTATTCAAAACTTCTATTTCAGATGATATTAGTTTGCGGTGAAATGGGAAAATTATTCTTATCTCATCTCTTTATCGTGAGTCTTTTCTATAGTCATCAAATATTCCCGGATCTCATATAAGGTGTTTCGAAAACGGTGGGAATGATGAAAAAAAATCAAAAGGCAATACTAAAAGCAAAATATAAAAACAAATTTTGACGATTTCCGACTAAAACTCAGAATTTGCCAACTTTTGAACGGACGGTCAGGCTAAAAGTTCTCCTTTCACTTTTGGCTGGTCAATTTTAATTAAAATTTTTTCATTTCTATTTTGTAACTGAACAACAAATTATGAGATGAAACTTGAAATACCAACATTACAGAGCTCACGGTATTGCCACCCTCCCCATGAATATTGATGTATAATTTTCTTCACGAACGCAATACAGTTAAAGCGATTGTGTATGTGGCTTTTGTCAGAGGTATGAAAGAAGAGAGAGAGGGAGAGAGAAAGGGGTGGAGGGTGGAGGGTGGCAAAAGGGAGAAAGAGAATATAGGGATAGGGATGTTCCCTCGTAGACATGTAGGTACAACGTATGATCAAACGTCTAGAGCTGGCTGTGTTTAAACCGTGTTTCAATTTCCAAGCCATCCGGTTCCTCTATCTCCCTCTCTCTCTTTCTCTTTCTCTTTCTCTTTCTATTCTCCCCTTGCAACGTCTGTTCGCGGAGACTGCAGATCGCCTTCTATTTCTGCATACTGTAACTGTTAGAGTCTGCAAATGTATTTACGTCATTTTCCTCCACTACTATAGGTACTATATAAATCCTATTGCCGTATACATTCATATGTACTTCACGTTATATACAATCCTCTGCATCAGAGGGTTTGCGAATATAACAGCATAGGGTGTGGATATACCTATATGTGGTCGGTTTCATTAAAACGTACTCGTCTTCTACACACACTCGAAACACTTTGACAATGAAATCGCCATTCATATTAAAACACACACGTAGACAAGACCGAACGGTCAAACTTGGCGAATCTGAAAATGTATACATTCCTTCCTAATTACTAGGAAATTTTATTGATTCGAAATTTTGAAAAGAGGAATATTTGGAAAAAGCTCTCAAATTTGAGTGCATCACGTCTGCATGGTATTACGTGCTATACGGGATGCATTTAGTCGAGGTTTAAGTCAGGTTTCAGACCTGGTGCAGCGACGCGTACGGAATTACCATATCAAAGCATTTCACCATGTTAAGCTACGTATTCTCGACGTGAATCTGTTTCGAAACCACAAAGCGATCGGCGCAATCTACAACGAATTTTTTGCAACAACCCGACGAATAAAATAGCGCAATCAAAGACGGACAAGTAGACGAAGAAGAATGACGGTAACATTTATTTTTCAACTTGTAAATTCGCTATGGAATCGAAATGGAAGAGAAAATTGATTTTTTTTTCTTCTGTTCTCTATGGCAGAAGAGGGGACGGGAAAAAATATATATTGTGGTAATTAACTGAGTGCGTACAAGGGACAATTAATAGCCCAGCCAGCTTGACGGAACACTGGGACTCAGGCGACGTACCATTAGGAATGATTTGCGAGGAGAAATATAAGCAAGGAAACGAGGGCGACACGCAAACCAAAATCAACCCGAGCGAAACCACCACAAACGATACCGCTGCCTTGTCAGCAATTTGCTATCAAGAATTTTCAGCAACGACGCACCCCTTTAATCGAAAGGAATTTTATTATCATATTTATTTATTTTACAACAGATATAATTGCACGGTCGTCTGCGGTGGTACCTGCGATGTGAGATAGAAAGTTAGAAAAACAAAAAGATCAGAATAAGATAGAATTCTTCTCTTGAAGAATTAAATTAGGGTAACAAAAGTCGACGGTCATTAGGGACCATCTTCGAAAGTTGAAACTTTCTGGTTCATGAAATCGGTCAATTTTACCTCACGTATATAAAGTTGATACACTTTGTAATTGTTCAGTTAGATAACTACTGTTGAATTCTAAGCAGAGATTATTCTATCTGTATCGTATTATTTTGTAGATTTCTTTCAGTATTCTTCATTCGCAGCCACCCATTATCACATAACTGTTTCCTTCTTCTATACAGTATAAACCTCTTATAGTGCAGGGGATGAAATTCGTTTCCAGAGTGTCACGTGCTCTCGTAATTGTCGCCTATTGGTATAAAGGGATTGGTTTGGTTTCGTTCAATTCTCGCTCAGAGTAAAATGGAGTAAAAATGTTAACATATACACATAGAGAATTGGCTACAGTAATTGTGTCGAACTTTACGAATCGTCTACGAAAAATAAACTAAATCTAAGGAGAAATGAGAGAAAAAGCAATCTTAAGGATAAAATTAAAAAAGAAAAGAAAATTACAAGCAATCCGTAACCAATATTTTTTATATTTCCAAACCTATAAACTGTCATTCGTGTGCGTATGATTTGTTCGATTTTTTACATTGTGTCATTTTCAAGGAAGACTCTGCTGAGAAATAATTGAATGAGGAATTTCGTTATCTAATTTATGTTCTATCTTCTTTCTTCCTCTTCTTCTTTTTTCTATCCATATTCTTCCATTTATTTTGTTTTGTTTAATTTGTTTTTTTTTTCTCAAAAACCGCTGTCGTGATCGAAGAATAAATATCATTGTATAAATTTCATTGTATAAATTTTATATACATGGTATAACTTTTTATCAGAATTATATCTCTGAATCTCGCAGAGAATTTCTTTTATATTCTCTCGAACCACACCAACCCCCGGTATATTTATACCCCCCCCCCCCCCCCCCCCACCCGCCCATACCACATCCTACTGTACGCTTTCACTCACCCAATGCAAACTAAGTTAATATTCTTACCTATTTTTACCAGAATCCCCACAAACTTTTTAATCATCCTCTGATTTCATTAGCCTCGCTGCGGGAGTTCTCTTTGCCCTTTCTCGGCTCAACATCACCACCACCACCACCGACACCATCACCACCCCTATCCACCCTTCAAGTTTCAAATATTCTCTCTTCATCTCTCTCTCTCTCTCTCTCTGTTTCTTTTTCTCTCGCTCCTTTCATCTCCTTTGATACCTTCCACCACACCTTAGAATGGATTAGTATTCTTTGTGCTCCTCTTTCCTTGCTTGACAGCTTTATATCCGTGCGGTACTCAAAGATATATAATATTATATGTGTATATAAACTTATGTATATTGCGGTTGAACGTACATACATATATGTACATCGACCATAAACGATTTGGGAATTGAATAATTCGATGACATTTGTCTATAATTAATTGAAACGGTGATATTCTGTTGCCAATTTTGGAAAAGCTCTACCCTGCAGATAGTGTACCGAAAAAGACATTCTTTCGATACTTTATTCGATTTTATTTATTTTTTTTCCCCCGATGGAATTTACCTTCGTTTTATGTATACGGTATATGTATTCGGTTTCGAATCAGAAAAGTGTTTGAATTTTCTTTCGAGTATAGAGCTAGCTATTCTGAAGAGGATGAAGGCAGAGAAGCGGGTGAAAGTATCTTCAGAGATTTTCCCAACAATTCCGATGGTGTGAGAGTAAGTGGTGTGTGCTTTATACGTTTCTACTACTTCTACCACCCTATATACTCCCATATATATGCCCCACTGCAAATATTCATTGTCAAACACACTTCGAATCGAATATTTTCAACGTATCAATGTATAATGCGCATAATAGTATGTTAAAAAAATACAAAAGTCGACAAAGTATTTTCGGTGTTTTTCAATAGCACATCTCCACCCACGCACGAGTCAAGGTCGTATATATATTCAACTCGGAAAAGCTGCTGTTTTTTTTTCCCCCTTCTTTTTCTAAACTACTCGGTTTTCAACGAAACGTAAAAAAGCTCGATTCATCGACGAAGCTTTTATCGACTTGAACGAAAAATCAAAAAACCTTCGAACATCTACGACAAAATTGCACTTACAACGTCTACTTCTTCTCTAAAGTTCGAATGAATAAAAAAAAAAAATAAAACAAAAATCGACGAAAAAATAATCAGTCCAGAAATGGGAAAGAAAAAAAACAAACTTTTCTTTCAAAATTGCACACCGTTTATAATGGTATAGCATTTCGTTAAAATTTTTTATTAATACCAGCCGTCAAGTCTACAAAAGCTGCTGTCGTGAACTGGAAGTAATTAAGGGACGTGATTTTCTAGAAAGAATTACGTTTATAAAAATCTTATAACCTATAGAATAATACGAGAGAGTTCCATGATAATATAGTAGGTGGTATTAAATCCTTTCCGTATTATAGCTGCTGCTGCTGCTGCTGCTGCTTCTGCTCTCTTGTGGAGATAACTATAGTTTTGTAGCCAGAATGAGGAGGAAGTTGGGATAGGGCAGGAAATTAAAAAGTGAAACGGGGGCGGGATCATCGATAATGAAGAATGATGTTTATACTCATTGCCTCTCACATCTGTACTGCACTAAGTAACAGGCACGCGCGTGGTTATATAATTTTCCAATTATAAACACCAAAAAAAAAACTATTTCATAGTTCTTTTTTCTCTCTCTTTATTCCCCTTTTCATTTTCATTTCCTCAATAAATCCGACATCTAATCCTACGTTCTCATCCATAATAAATATTAATCTGAGTCCTGTTCGGAAATTGATACATAGAATTAAAATATTACCGCACGTAGTGAACCAAAAAATACGCATACGTACTTTCAATTCCAAATTACAGATATTAATCGATGCGATTTATGATAATCGGTATAGGAAATAGCCTCCTAACCTAACGTAACCTGAGCTTACAACTATAACGCGTTTGATTTAGAGACTGACGAGAGAAAGACGACGCGACCCCTGCAACGGCAATTGAGACTCGAAAGATATAAAGCCAATGGGCATTTTTCGTAGTGCACCAAAGAACTGGACATCAGTTGAGGGGGGCGGTAAAAAGGGGCCGGGGGGAGGGAGGGCATTTAATTGCTTTCTTCCATTTATCAAGGCGAGCCCTCTGCAAGGGCCAGGAAAACGTGGCGCCGCAAGCTGACGTCACATCCGTCCGCCAACGCCCCTAATCCTGATGAACGATGACTAGGCCACAGAGATTAATTTATATATACGTATGGTTTGTATGTGTTATATATCTATGTATGTAT
The DNA here is from genome assembly GCA_963932425.1 of Athalia cordata. Classification (NCBI taxonomy): domain Eukaryota; kingdom Metazoa; phylum Arthropoda; class Insecta; order Hymenoptera; family Athaliidae; genus Athalia; species Athalia cordata. The sequence goes on along the minus strand of OZ010626.1, from coordinate 25,567,048 downwards.
GTATTAAATATAGCACATAAATGCGTGGGGAGTTGATCAATTAGAGATAGTGAAAATTCTGGGTAGATTTTCACGGGGTCCGGTGACCGGTAGAATTTATATATTCGTTTTAATTAGTCGATATATTTGTTTTTACCTTTTTGTTTCCATGAGGGATTACGTCGATGATTTTATTGCGCAAAAGGTGTTGATGATGCTATGTACCATCCGATGACGTATTATCGTGACGTCATTTTGTCGTCGGAGATTGAAAGGAAATTTGAGAATTATTGGTAAATAAGTGAAGAAAGGTATGTGACCAAGGTTTAACCAGCGAGGAAGTAAAAGTAGAGAAAAAAAGTGAGAAGAAAAAAGAGGAGAAAATAGAAGGAAAGGAAAGAAGAGGAAGTTGGGGAATAAGGGATCACGTGATGTAATCCATCACCCTGACGAGCGTGTTACACCCTTAGTCGCGCGTATACCGGTGAAGGCGATAAGGAAAACGCAGGTGGCGTATACCAACCAGAGTCGGGGAAAAATAAAAAACAATAAAACCTTGCAGCACAACCGAGCAAAACTCGCAATTTCAAAAGAAGAACAATCCACCTATAATATTTGTATAATAAAGAATATATAAAATATTTAATTCAGGGTTTTCGCAAAAATTACTGCCCATGGTTTTTTTTTCTCTCTCTCCCTTCGATCTTTTAATATTTGGAGCTTTTTTTTTCTCTTTTACTCTTCAACTAGTTGATAAACATGACTTCGTCGGATCTAATGGTTATTGATGATTGAATTTCTTTGCGAATTCCGCGTTCGCTATATCCACGTATACGTATATCATATCTGTGTAGTATATTCTATAGCAGGGGATGCATGTTTCAATTCCCTGAGGAACGACCATAATTGAAGTTATAAGGGGTGGCGGGATGGGGGTAGGAAGGTAACCAACCAGACAGAAACTTCAAAGCTCCATTACCATTACAAAGCATTGCTAATGGCCCTTAAGACAATAGCTACCGGATTTTTAATGCCCATGCTGTCTGATGCTTTAGAGTACATACCCTTACCTCATACATATATATACGTGTCTACATTTTAACCATGCAGGTTCTCATTACGCGTCTTACGGTGTCTTGGCAAATTTTAAATAATAATTTAAAAACGTTGATACTATATATACCGGAAAGAATTTTCATACACAAAGATTAATTGTGTGTGTACTTTTTTTTTTTTTTGTTCCGTTCCAAAATATAATATTATTATGAAATTTTTGAGTATTTTATTAACGTGAAGATAGGGTTTATAACTGTCACGAGGAATGTATAAACTGTTTGGTATTATACGTACATATAATACAGTATGTATATAACCTTATAAATATGCAAATCTTGAAGGAATATCAGCGACCCAGACTTATCGCAGTCAGGTTATAATTTTTGTTCATATTTATATATAAAAAAAAAAAGGGTTTAATACGTCGCTGGTATCTAAATGGATAACGACCCATTAGAAAGGGGGGAAAAAAATTAATAGAGAAGAAACCCCCACGCCTCGCGTTTTGCTCGTTTGGCTGTTTGCATCGCACTGATAAAGAAACAGCGATATTGAATTTGTAAATTTCTTTTATTCTATTTCTTTGGAAATAATATCATGAGAATTTTTCGAGTCACCACGAGGTGAGGCGTAGCCTGATGGGGGTCAGGAGAGGAGAAGTAAAAGAAGAATAAATAGAGACAAAGGATAAGGACGCAAGTATAAGGTAGCTAGGGGTGCAGTAGCTCCGAGACGTGGCACTCCCTGGGGACTCTTATGTTTTAAACGGGATTCCGGAGTTTATAGGGGATTCCAAGCTCCCTTTGCGCTACGCTTCGTATACAGTACTGCAGGATACCACACTCCCCCATCACATCACATCCCATCCCATTCCCATATACCTAACCATCGGAGAATACCTCGACCGGTAGTAACCTCTACTAACCAAGAATTGTTAGAGTGTACCCTCTTAGAAACGACTATACTAAAATACCAACCCTTAGATGTACGTCATTAGAGGTGGGATCTGCTACCGAACCCCATAGACGCTATATTCTCTCAAATATCGTTGAAAAATTATAAATTAAACGGTAAGAGTTAGGTTAGGGGGAAGAAAAACTCATGAAATATTTTCAATGCCATATGAAAATGGGTTTTCTACAGAAATTGTCACGTGAAAAGAAAAAAGAATTTTTTTTTTCTGTTTTTTTTTCTCTCTCCAACGTTTCGAGATCGAATAATACGTAAGATATTTTGAGGGTGGTCTAAAATCTATACTGCAGTAGAGAATTTGGCCGGAATTCCTCCTAAATTTAATTAACCTCGTGGCCAGAGAACGGTCTGGCGACTCATACCACGATATACCATACCGTATGGTATATGTATATATCTGTACGTATAGGTTTGGTTGGTGTACGTGGTATCCCTGGTGAAGCGAGTCCACATAGCTATATAGTATAGATTCATAGGAGTTTAGAACGGAGGGTTTAACCATTGGCCCAGTTGCCGATTGTTTCCCGCAATCGTCGGGAGGGAAGATTTGTGGGTGATTGTTCGACGGAGGAAGAGCGGGAGGAGAAGAAGGGAGAGAACTGGAAGCATCCTGGAGTGGCTTCCAGTCACTCGCTGGCAGCTATTTCCCCTCTCCCTCTTTTTCCACCCAGGATACACTCCATTCTCCAAACCTCTAACTGCAGAACTAAATTGCACTTTACAGCTATATAAACGAGTACGATGCGATATACTATACATGTAACAATGTGGAGAACGGACCTTAAAATTCGCGCATTATTTAATTTAGGATTTTTTGTTTTCCTTTTTTTTCCCCCCTAATTTGCATCGTCCGGAATAAAAATTACGGGATGAATTTATTACACGTAAATCATTCTCACCTTGAAATTTGAAAGGGTGTGTTCGGTGGGGAAAGATTTTAATTGTTATTATTATCATTTTTAACATTTTTATTATTTCTACGCTAAGTTCGCCAAATTTAACTGCTCCGCGGCGATCCTCGTATAGGGTAGTAAAAGGTATCCCGAAGGAGCGTTGGCTTTTTACGGGTGAAATAGATTAAGTATTGCCCTTAGTTTAAACTTGCTACGGTTCAGGGAATTTTTGACGATACTTGCTAAACCCCAACTAATTCACTCTATTTCACTTCTACACGGTATAATGTGAGTTCTTTTAATGGCCGATCAAGTAGAGTTTTATACTTTTAGGATGTTATTTAAACTATATATTAAATACATTATACCGTGTGTAGGAAATTAAGGGGAATGTTTTATCCGAATTTGAAAAATAAATTCTTTGCTGTTACTACATCAGGGTAAAGATTTAAAAGAAAAAACAAACAAATTTTTCTTCAACCGTTAATTAACTTTTATCTATAGGCTGAATATTCTATTTTCTAGCATCCAGTGGTACCTACGTTGTACCGTCCTGCAGTCGCTGATTAATCGTTGAACTGGTTTACCTACGATGTATCTAATCTTATAACAATTTAGTTAAACATAGGTTTAGATTTGCGGTGTAATAAATTTCACTTTGATAAATTATGCCATTCGAAAGCCTACGATTAAGACGTACAGTTTGCGTATAATATATCTATGTATACGTATACATGTTCTGAGTAGTTAATTATCCGATTTTAGATAATCGTTGCGCTGGCACTGCTGCCTCTGAACAGTAGTAAAGGGTAGTTCACCTACAATCTGTACCTTGTATCAATACACATCCTTCCGACCTATCTCATGCAAACCAACAAGATATAAATCTTTTGAAAAACGCGATGCAACGGTAATTTTTTCTTTCAATTGTTTTCAACTTTTCAATAATGTTTTTCATGCGATCTATTTTTTATTCTTTCATTTTCGATTGTAAAAAAAAAAAATTTTTTTTTTTTCTCCAATAAATAGAATTAGTTAATGAAATTTGAACAGTTCATTGACATTTCATAGTAACGCTTTGATATCAAACGGTTTTGTTTTTCCTTTGAAGGTTCGAAGTTGAAAGAAAAAGCGAAGAAGAAATGAAAACTTGAAACTGTTTTTGGGAACAGAAGTTACATCGAATGACAACGATTTCCTAAGGGACACTTGTCGGTGATGCGAAGCAGACCCGACTTTATAACAAACTGTGGCGGGAACGATCCTTGCAATTTCAGCATTTTCACTTTATTATATATATATATACACCTGCGTATACGTATACATATATACTATATACCTCACTGGTATTTAAAACTTAGAATTCTGTAGGTGGCAGCGTACTAATTTACTTTACCCATTTGCAGCATCGCTATATGGATCGGGTACGGGGTGCGGCTGCAGATAGTCTTATATACATATATACACTACAAATATAGTTCTATATATGCGTATATACAATATTTAATATCATATATGTACCTATATCTACCTATATGCCATCTATGGGGTGTGTACGCGGTACGCGTCTGCATGTTCGAAGGTAATCGGTTGAAATAAATTTTACGTATGCGCGCATACAGAGAGAGAGATAGAGAGAGAGAGAGTACGATATGCCCGCTACCGTGCAATTCTCCGAGTTAAAATGAGTGTATAGTGTTTGTTTGTTTGTTTGTTTGTTCGTTCGTTTGATTGTGTATGTGTGTATATTGAGTAAACAGAATGCTACCCCATATAACCGGTGAAACATAGAAAGAGATAGAATAGATGGATATAGATGCGTAGAAATGTAGAGAAAATGGTGGCGATGCTTTAGACCATTGAAAATGAACATACCTATAGTGGCCATAGATATATAGTCTATGCCAACGGACGATGCATGCATTCCCAATATAGCGAAATCGACAAACATACCTGCAGCAGGTTGCCAGATGGTATTATTTATAGCACCATGTAATGACTGAATTAGTAATTCAAATTTATTGTCTAACCTATTCTCCATGTATGTATGCAATTTATTGACTATATAACATTACGATTTTAGCTGCTAAATCTACACCAAATATATTACCTTCTATATTAATCCACCTACTCTGAATCATTCCCATATATATACAAGCCAGCGGTAAAACTATGCCTCGTCAAAAACAAAATCTTTACTTCCACCGTGTGCAGATGTAAAATTAATTCAAATCGCTCACCGATCGACCATTTTCACCGATGTGTAAAGGGTCATTTCAGAAATGTGAATGGGTTAGTACTTCGGAATATAGAATCAGAAGCAGCTGAGAGGGGCACTGGAGCGAACTGATGTTGCAGGTTTGAGTAACGTTGGGTTGGGGTTCAGAGGAAATTGACTCGGAAGTCATTTCGCTGAGGAGACTTGATTTCCCATTTGCTAATTACGTCACAATTACTCGACATTTGTGTAAGTTAAAAATCAGTATTCAACATTTTACCATAACTTGACATACACCGATAGTAGAGAGAGGAGGGAAGAGAGAGAAAGCGATGAGAGGGCGTTACCAAACACGAACTATATTGGTAAGAAAATCAAATTTCCATTTGTACATTTCTCAAACGGGATTCGTGGTTACGGAATGGCGGGTAAAAATTGCTTTCCCTTCTTTTTTTTTTTTTTCTCTGCAGGTTTTTTTTTTTTTTTTTTTTAATAATACTTTTTTTTTTGTGTTTTTCATTTTTTCATCAGTTTTGTTTACCGAAAAGGCGAATCGAGCGAAATGAAAGCGGCATCAGAGAAATAATCGGATTTGGATGCGAACCATACGGTTCGTTTGTCGTGCGTCCATTAAAACCGTCAGGGTATTGGGATGGGCACGTTATGCACTATACGTACAAAGAGTGAATTAGATTTGGCTGGATCGTCCATTTCATATATACATGTATAGAGATTATATGCAATATATATCTACAATAACGGGAGATAAAAGTAACTTCACCGTTATGGTTAACTTAGTGTTTTCAAACGAGCTTTTTACCTTTCAGGAAGATTCACCGTATGAAACCAAAAAAATAATATCATCCAGATACAGAGCTCTCTTTTCGAATCGCTATTCAATTTGATTTACATTGGGAGAAACAAGATCGGATGAAATAATGAATTAATTTACTGAAATAATATAAAATGAAGTAACCGAAAAAGTAGAATACACGAGTTTAATAAAATTCGTGTTATACATATATCTATATGTATATTTATATACACGCAAAAATATATATTATGGATATGTATCGCAGAAATTTTTATTTCAGACTTGACTTGAATTAATCGTCGGTTATAACGGGAGTTTTATATGTATATATTTAATTTACATAATGCAAATTCGTAAGCCTGAACAAACATTCAAATTACCTTTAAAATTTATGTGGTTATAATCGCAACGAAGTATAATAATACCGCGAGCATTTAAGACGTCGTGGATGTAAAGTTTGTGTAATATACCTGCTGCGATTTTATTTTATCCTTCTTTTTCGTTTTCTCCGCCTCCTTTTCATAGTTATTTCGTTTGTTAATTGAAAATATAATCAGATTACAATGCGCATAATTCATAAAATTTACTCGATTTTTAGACGAAGTTTGTTCTCACCGTTGCGGCGTTGCACCGTGTATTCGTCGGTTGATTAACTTGGCTTTTTGAAAACAAGGAAAAAGGAGAAAAAAAACAACCATCGATAAAACGCAGAGTCGATCTTGCGTCGGTAGGCATTATTTTGATGGGCGGAGAAGGTAGGAGGATTCAGCCGCTTCTCTTATCTATGCAAATGCCTATCACGCCACTCTGATGCGGTGTTATTACCAGCATTATCGTTCTACCAGCTGATCTGAGATATGCGGAAACTCCGGAAATGCGAAACGGGTATGGTACCTGCGTATATACTTACAAAACCTACAGGGCGTTCCCGAGGTGTAAAATAAACGGACAAAGTGGAAGTGGAGGACTACTTGAAGCCGTTTCCTTTCCAACTCTATATCCCATTTTTCATCCCCTTCCGCATCGTACTAACATTTAAAATAAAAAATTTATCACTTCAAATTCGTAGATGCACCGATTTTCGCACACTTTTCTGAAAATGGAATGAAAAACTTGTCGTGTCAGACGAGTAAGAAAGAGCTTTTTTTTCACGAAGTATGCCTAGTAATTACCTGTACCAGATGCTTTTACCGCACGCAAGTGAAAAGAAGCAAGAAAAAAATAAATAAGTATTAATAAAGAAAAAAAAAGAACGCAGACTGATAAAACGAAGAAATAATTGATAGCTATATTAATGATACGATAGAACGAATTACGGGGAATCCTGGTAATAGTTACATTCTATGAGCTCGTAAGCTTTCTCGGTACCACGTGCCAGCAGTTCGCTCTTCGTCTTCTTCTCTAATTCCCCATTCTCGAAAAGGCGAGAAGAAGGCGTAGATGGATCGCAAATTTGCGTGTTGCTTCTCTTAATTACAATCTTCCGCTACCCCGAGACTCGCTAGTCTCCTCCCTCTCCTCTTCCTCACCTTCTAGTTCATTTCAAAGCCCACACGTGTGCCGCCTTACGAACAAGCAACGCTCTGCGTCACCCTTCACGCACACCTATGTGGAAAAGGTAGACCGATTGTGAGTAGGTATGTCTACCTACGTAGATTTATATACCATCCACGTTTTCCCCACATTATACATAAGCTTTTAATCACATCAAAACTTCTCGTTATTTCGAAAGCTTTAAGTCAGACAGATGATTTTGTGAAAACGTCTCAGAATATTTGCGATCCAAGTTCGATAATTAAAAATTATAACATCGATCGTAACTTTTTGATCTAAAGAAAAGCGTGCGTCTTTAAACTTTCAAAAATCCAGATTTGCCTCTTATACGTCTTCCATAATACACATGAAATTTAGAAAAAAAACTCGAATCATACCACATAATTCACACTCAATACTCGTCTTTATGATTTTCCTTGTTCTTATGATAAAAATTTTTCGTTATCGTGTACACTTTTTTTTTTCTCACATTTTTTTGTTCGGGGTGAATCAAAGCTTGAACCGGAATTGTGAATTCCGTGTAAAGCCTCTGCTTAAATTGACTCGAGTAGAATCGCGCTTAAATTTTCGAAAGCTATATAAACTTGAGTTTAATGCTCAATTGGGAATTACTTATTCTTGGTCGCACTTGGAATAACTAAACAGCTTTCTCACTTTGATTCTATGGTATATCCTCTATAGATTTATATTACTGTACATTATATATGTATATCTATATCTCGTCATCCACCTCTCATACCAACTTATGTATATAGTAGGTACATACCAACCCCTCAAGGCTATTGAGAGCAATGCTGACCCTGTAATTGTGCTGCACAACCGTAGAATAATAAAAATGTTGAGGGTGCTGCTTAAATAATACTTGAGAAAATTATCAACGTCTCACTGCCCTTTATAACCTGTCTATAGACATGAATATATTCATGTATATGTACATAACTTCCGGTAATATTATATTGAAAATTTTTATAGACGCACATCAAAACCGACGTGCGATGGAAATGAAAAAAAAAAAAAAAACGATCATGGTTGTACCTGAATATACGTAAATTCTTATGATTACACAGAGCCACGATCTTCTTATTGTGTATCGAGTCAAAATTATCGACTCTTTTTTTAACGCATCTTTCGCTCTCAGAATAATTTTTTTTTCTCGCACGCATTACATAATTATCAGGTGTACTGACCCGTTTTGAGATAAGGTAAGATTTTCTTTTTTCCAATCAATTATGAAACTCATTTCACGAAAACTGCTGCTCAACAATTGCTATAAGGGTAGGCGTGTACCGTAGGCGGTTATGAGACATTTTCTCTAATAAATTATATTCAAGCATTCTAAGCATTTTATAATGTAGTGCTTATCATTTTTCTGACTTGACTTCCACCCCAATTCCCTCAAACTTTAATGTATATTATAATAATACGGATTATATTTTTTATAATATATAATACATTTTTTTTTCGTTTTCCCGACTCTGTGGTTTAACATAACGCGAACGTTTTTATATTATATTTTTAATTATCATGTAATTTCACGGTGAAGAAGCTACCGCGTATCTGACTACGGGGAAAAGAAATACAGTTAATAGAGAATCGCTTTATTTGAGAAAAAAATTTTTCAACTTTGCGATGGCGGATTTGAAAATTGCCCGCGTTTTTTTCAAACCGCTGTTTACGATCGTTCGAATTGAAAATGCAAATAGTTAACAAGATTCATATCACACACGTATGTATGCCGGACTTCCCCGATTATTATTACGAGATTTCAAAAGTTGCGATAGTCTTAAAACTGCAGTCGACACTGATTTCTGTTCAGTACAGATGGGTCCCATTGTCTGTGCCTACTAGCTCATGCTTGCGTTTATATCTTCAGATTGTTTCTCTTCCGCTAAGCGTCGCGACGCGACGTCGCGTTTCTTGTATATATATAGATATAGTAAATGTGTGCGTGTACATACCGGTATACTACGTGTACGAGATATAGCTACTTGTATGGACCTTTACTGCTGCCTCGAATACCAGGAGGAAGTTGAGTTCTTGTAATTTGTAAGTTCCACGCCTCAGCGATTCTCATTGTTTTTGTGCAAGTTCAGGATACGAAGAAGTTACAAAGTTAACAGTTTTCCACTGCTCTCAGTAGGCTGCTCCTTCTTCTTCTTCCTATCTTGTTCTTCTTATTCTTCGTCTTATTCTTCGCAGATCCACCCTGATCTAGTTTCCTTCTTTTTTTTTCTATTATTTTTATTTCTTTTTTTTTCCATTTACTTTTTTTTTACCTCCCACACGATGAAAGTCGGTTCTCAAGAACCAGAAAAAGAAGAAAATGAAAAAGCAGACGAAACAGTCGAGACGAGCTTTCTGTTTTTCTTAGAATTACCACCGTCAACAAGAGCCAGTCTCGCAGTTGAATCGGGTACACCGAATTAAAAACTATACATTTAGATATTGTACAGCCATTTTCAAAAAAAAGAAAGAAAAAAAATTCTAATCTGACATTCACGCAACAACTATAAAAGCAAACAAAAATATTCGGCATGAGTGAGAAAAAAAAGTTTTTTGAAAAAAAAAAAGAACTCAAAACGAAAATGTACGTATGATGCCTACGTCATGTACACTCAGTGAAAAGGGAAAATAGCTACTATGCTTTTTCACATAAACATATATATACCTATACAGTTCTACTTTATCTGTCACAAAGAAAAGATCAAAGCTCCGGCAGCTTCGTGGAAGGTTCTCCCGTTGTTTAACAATAATAATGAAAACGAAAACGAGAAAAAAAAAGAAATTCCAAAAGAAGTGTACAAAAAAAAAAGTAGAGGAGGAAAAAATTCAAGTGGGGGGGTTCAGACGATGCGACGTCGACGTCGGTGAAGTTAATTAGCGAAGCACGTGGTGTTCGCTTGTCCCGTCATTACACATAAACAGACTTACGTGTATTATATGTATCACGTAGTCCAACTTGTACGTGAATAGGACTTAATTTTTCAAAGTATAGGTGGGCGCGGTGTTTGTGCAGGTTGCGCACCACCAACGAGATTCAGAAATAGCGAGACACTTTATCGGATACAAGCCCCTTCCCTGTTCTCGATGGTTATAATACGAGCGGAACGCGAAAGCGTCGCGATGCGGACGTTCCCCGTTAGTAGGGTAGGTGTTAGATGTATATATATGTATATATATACCAACGTCGGCACTCCAGCTATATATAAGAGACGCTCACGTATTCCCCTTGATTAATAGAGCGACGGCGTTGGCACCTCTACCTTCATTCATCGGTTCCTGGTGCAGTCGCTTAGATCAAGGTGGGCAAAGTATAACGTAGTGCATCAGAGAACGAGTATAGAAGGGAATGAGATGGAGATTGAAAGAGAAATCGAGCGTCTCGACGGTTGTCTGATGCATCGCATAACCGCGACACTTTCAGACCCTTTTCCCCCATCGTCGTTATTTATGCCTCGTTAAAGCGTTTCATCGTTAATTATTTCAACGTAAAGATGAAAGTACGTAACGTATTTCAGAACTGAATTTCGAAAGCTTCATCTTTACGACCATATGTAAATGGACAGGGTTCTGATCGTTCTCGTCAGGCGTATTCTCAATTGTTTCCGCATCGGTAGATAACCCGCGTTTCCAGCTCCTGCTGCTGCTGCTGCTACTGCTGGACTAACCCTTTACTTTTACCGAATAACAGCAGCAACAGCAACAGAAGCAGCAGCTATACCGATGATATCGAATGTAGATCCAGAGATTAGCGGTGTATACCCATTGTTGCAATTAACAAGATTAAACGTGAAACAGCGAGGCGTACCTACCAACTCCCCTCACACTCTCCTTTCCATATACCAGAGCACTCTGCATCAAACGTACGCATACCATCCTCCATACTCTTCCCATACTGGTTTTCAACTGCTACGTAGCTGTACGATCGGAAAACCCCCGTTTCCGAAGCTATTGCAACACCAACATGAACCTGAAACCTAACCCTCCCCCTTCCTTTAGCCCCAAGCACGAATTAAACTATAGCTTCAAACGGACCCTTGTCAGATATTATACGGAAGCTTCGAACTATTCATTGTGGTAGTGTTCACTAACAACGAATTCTCGAATACACGTTCGTATAATATTACACCTACGTTGCATACATGGAAACCTTGGGAGAGAGTCTTGTTTCTACCGAACCGTGGCATAGGGTATATTATAGTAGTCGGTAATATAAGTGGGAGGGATTTAACACCACCCGACAAATGCATACAAATTATATACGCATAGACAAAACTTGATACTATTGCAGTTTGCCAGCGTTATAAACTCCTGAGGGATTCGCTCACCTACTCATGCGATCGCATCATGTTCAGGATGCGGGCATTTACCGTTCCGTTGCATTGTCCGAGAAAATAGAATACACCAATCCTGTGTATTTAACTAATCCCGTTCTACCCCCTTAAAGGAAGCGTTGAAAACTTGCTTATACACAGACTCATCTATGGCTCATTGTCAGTTTAATCTGTATAGTGTTGTGTTTGATTATTTGCCAAGTCGAGTGCAAATACGGGTATACCTTTGATGTAAACGCGACAAAATATCCATTTTGCAGTCTACGGTTTGATGTCCAGACATACATTGATGAGATGACATGAATAAACAAAAAGTAAAAGAAAAGAAGTATATTAAAATAACCCAAGGGTTTCCAGAACAGCAATTAACTCTCTAGAAATACGTTACCTTATGGGTATAAAGTTTCAACACTGTACGATGTGAAAAAGAGTTCCAACAGTGAAGGTGTAGTTTCTATCTTTTTTAACAGCAAAAAAAGAATGAAAGTAAAAAGTAAAAAAAAATAAAAAAGAAAAAAGTCCACCTTCCAGCCACCGACATTCGCACGTACAGTATATATACGTAGTCGTACTGACGCTAATTAAATTGTCCCTAACACGCATATACATATATACGTGTGTGTGTTATGTATTTCACAACCTACCGTGACCTCTGCAGGTTCAACTACTTGTACATGGGGGTGAAGTTAGGTTGGGTGACGCGGTGAAGTCCGTGCGATATTACCAAGGTTGGGTCTTGGAAGGGGTGAAAAAGGGTGTACTATGATGCTATACTAGATACACATACGTGGTATATTACTACCTGTGGTACACATGACACATATATGTGTATGTATAGATGATGGTATGTAGGAGTTGGTTATTCGCGGTAATGTTGGGACACTGGCTGCCCCGAAGCTGAGACGAGGTGAGTTCTGGTCCAGATGCTGTCCTAGTTCAGGAGAAGTGAGAAGTGAGAGGAATTCTACACCGCAAATGTGACCGCAGTCTACGGTCTCGTGGTAATTGCACTGACAATGATACCAGCTACTGTGTGTACGCCGTGTCAAATGGTAACGATATTATTTGATGTCCAACATGTCAGTTTTACCAGCCATCAAGTTTCAAGATCAGTTGAATAAGCCATTTACGAAACTTGTTCTGTACAGTTGAATGAATGCAGAATGAAATTTCTGACTCGAATCAAGATTCTTAGACTTTGTACGTGTTGCGTTGGTTGATGGTTGAATATGAACGTACGTTTCACTAGAAGTTTGGAAAGAACTCAGAGACGTACTGTGGTTCGCACGTCAGATGCATGATGACAAGAAGTTTTAAAATCCTTGCCCGAGTCAATCGGTTAATCTGGATTCACTCAATATCCGTATGACTCGGAGCAAGGTTTACCAAAATTTATTGAAATTGAGCTAGTACAGTTCTGGAAGCGAGCGTAAAATATAATGATGATGATAACGCTGGTTAAGATGTGACACAACTTCTGAGCTCACATCAAGGAGATCCTAAAGGCATTTAACGTTACATGGGACAAGAAATACCATAGGAAAAGCGAGTGACGTTAAGATTTAGTGAGCGTAAAGACAATTTAACTTTTGAACGTCGACGTGTTCTATTCCTTCTGAAGTGTTATACACCATGCATATATATGTATAAGTTTTATGTATACGTACGTAGATATAATCGTGAATTCACTCGAAAGTGCATCGCGTTTCTACGTCTGGTATAAATGAAGAGAGGAGGTGTGAAACAGAGAGATGTTTGTGCGGTAGGTTTTACTTTAGGTACCACACGATACTATATAAGATTTCTAGTTCATCCCATAGCTAGTGCAGTTTTGTGCATTGTACCGCTATCTTTGTCCGAAAGGTGGTGCCGGAGCCATCCGCGTTTCCTGTCGGATGTCGCAAAGACCATCAACGCCTCGTTGCTAACCTCTCGAGACAGGAAATCTCAACACAAATGTAGACTTGGAAGTAGAATTTCAGAATGTGCGCGCGATATAGTTATGGCTGTATCCAGATATACGTATATACGAAATATATGTATAGCTTCATGTATAAAGGTATGTATAGTATATGGTTATGTATGCGAGGGTTGAGGGAAAACCAGGAAATATTCTCTACCTCCGAAATACGCGACAGATCGTATCTCATTTTGCGAACCTCTCAGCTTTTACTACCTTCTCAACTACTACTACTACTGCTACTACCGGTGCTATGCACTCTGCACCCAACATTTTGCTGGTTTTAAACCAGAGTCTTAAGAGAGAACCACTTCTCTCTATGTGGACAGTTACCACCACAACAGCATTAGTAGCACAGAGAACGTGCGGTTGAAAACTTCTTATAGTATACATGCGGGGAAGTATTAAACTGCTTTCTAAGTAATATAACTCTTGTGGTTTATAAAGAGAATTCTTAATAGCCAATCGAAAATTCAAAACTGGTAGAGGCTTTTCATAGTACGATTTTAATTATACACAACGTACTGTAACCGCTTTATCAGATACATACGTTTATAATATACATATAGTTGAATTTAAACCGCACGCCGTATAACTAAAATTGAAGTTCCAATTTCCGAATAGAGTTATGATTTGTTTTAACCATGGGGAATTTAATGGTAGGTTTATATTCACTATATGTACAGCGGTACCCATCCATGCATCGCGGGGAAAGGGGTGTCCGGTGACCGACGATGCGTGAATTTCGTCCCAACATGATTGCCATTTCGTGGTTCATCGTGATTGGCAGAAAATAGCTGATTCTCGTTTATATACCGACGGAAATTTCAACGATGTGTTACCGTAGTCGTTTATTCAAGTAGGGCTAATGCAGGTATGCAACTAGTCGTACCGTAGTGTTATGTGTGTTCGTTATAACTACAGATTCGAAACGTGTGTGAGCGACGATGATTAGGATGAGCACAGTATATAGGTGTGTACTGCATTCATTCGTATAGACGCGTGTATATATCGGACGACGGTGGAAGGCTTCGAATCTCAAATGACCGTTTCCAAATACAGGTGCGTTCACACGCGAGATCGTCAAATTGCCTAATTATTGCAGGCGGCAGCAATAGCGCCAGAACTACCGACAACAGTAGCAAAATGCTCCAGAGATTTGCTAATTCCAAACTGACACGATTGCTGTTGACGTCAATTTCAGGGACTATGTCGAATATTAATCAAATGCAAATTACCTCAAATCCCAACGTTCGGTTTGTTCGAAATCATCAAGACAACTCTGATTACCTATTCCTATTTAACGGTCGTTTCCAATCATCGAAAATAACCGAATGGTATTGCATTTTTTTCTTTTCTCTTCTCGAACAACTCGACGTTCGCGATGATTGCCCACCATTTTATATATCTGAATTGGAAGAGTGTGACTTTCCATTACTTTTTTTTGGCTCATCGATGGCTCTGAAAGGTCTTTTCTGAAGGATCGGAAGAAGGTCTACATTTTATAATAAAGCTTCAGAGCTGAGTATGTCAAGTACTTTGCTCTGTCAACGGTTATTCGTATTTCAAACCCGAGAAGATATCCCCTCAGTATGCCTTGTGCCTTGTGCCGTGTGCTGTGCTTTGCTGCAGAGAAGAGAGGAGAGGAGAAGAGACGCTTACGAAAAGCAGTAGCAGCAGCAGCAGCCGCAGCAGCATTCAGATCGGGGTACAGTCAAGGGCTAAAGTCGTCATCTGACACCCGAGGCATTCATCCCTAAGATTGTCGTCACCACTCCGCAGCAAGAGATCCCGTTATTGAGAAGCTCGAAGTAGAGAGAGACGGGTGAAAAGGAAGGATCCTGAACCCTGAATGAAAGCCAGAAGGGAAATGATGTCTAAAGTGTGCGCAGAAGAGGAGGAAAATTATAGGGTTTGCAAAAACCACCTCTAGAGTTTCAAGAGTTCCAAATATAATTCCGTACCAGCAGCAGCAGCATCAAAAAAACATCGTACATCGTACATCGTCTACGTATGTTTTTTTTTTCAAATTTTTTTCCGATTATGAAATAATTGAAAACTATCCAATTAATAACATGGGATCGGATAAAAAAAGAATTAATGCGCGAGGGAGAGGAAGAAAAAAGAAGAAATCTATGTCGTCGTTTGAATTGCGAATTTACTAGACTGAGAACGTACGACAAAATGGGGGAAGGTTGAGTCGGGAGCAAAATCGGTAGGAATTCACGCGGTACATTTGAGGTTTAACTTGGTGGAAAATAATGGCGAGAGAGGAATGGAGAATTGATACGATGGGAGTTTCTGTAAATTCTATATTTATGTTTATTTTCATCTAGCAAATTTTTAACCCGGTGTGAAAATTATTCTGGAAAATCTGTAAGCGCTTACATCCTCCCCTCGCAGTCCAGTTTTATTCACCCCTCATTCTTCTCGCCCCTGGTGGCTTTACATGCGATCTAAATTGTCCTATGATACGTGATAACCACCGCGCAATTATCTGTAACAGTTTACGAATAAATAGAATTATGGATGAAAAAAATATAATAAAAATGTCGGAATTGATATTTTAAAATATATCATCGGGTGTATTTATTCGGGTGGAATATCCCGCCGCAAGGTGGTGCCTCATATCACGGGCGACTGACATAGATTTTGAGCTTTCCGGCTCTCGGGGATTCTGCTTTCGATTTCACAGAGCTCTGTGAAATGCCACTTATTTACACCCCTTGGAAAAAGCGCGAGCTCATCCTTCCCCCCCCCCCCCCCCCCTTCCCCCTTTTGACGTTTTCTGTAGGTATATGTATGTAATATGTATACATAAACGCGTATATATATATAACAGTCTGAAGTCTGCTGCAAAGCCAATGAGGTTGCTCTCCCCCTTTTCCCCCCATCTACCTTAGAAGCTCGTGCCGACGAAATCTACTTTCATAAGGTGATTTCGAGAAGCAGAGAATTTTTTTGAATTAGGAATCACGTTTGAAATTAAATTGGATTCATCACCTTTATACACATCTATCTACTCTCGACTCACGTACATCCAGCTACTCACCTTTTGTCACTCAATATCCTCGCGTCAATTCCCAAGTACTATAGTCATCATCATAATTTTATTATCAAATATAATAAAAGTACGAGACCGAAAGAAAAAAAAAAACCATACAAATTCTCGGAGGAAGGGAAAGTTTATTAAAACCCGATCAAGTCACGTTCCATTTTTGAGCACCCAATATGAAGATTTGAAATTATAACCATCCAGACGATATTTTTCGACATGAAAAATATTTGTTACTCGCACAACCATCACTTTTGCTCCTTTCTCATTTCTCATATTGTAAAGTTTTTTTTTGTTTTTTTTTTCTCCATTTTCTTTGATTATTCTTTTTTATCCGAGCCTCATTATGATATGGACGAGTGCCAACAGCGCGACAACATACAACGTATTGTGCTTCGTTGGAGGAGGTCGACAAGAAATTTAGAAGCTGTTATAGTCTATAATACGCTAGCATTGCACGCGCGCACTGCACTTCATTGCATTGTTACTTTGGCCTCCATTTATTGTCAGTTGCATGACAATTTTTCGTTTACATGTGTTGAGGAATTTTCCGAGGCTGCAAGGTAAATTCCCGAGGTCAAAATACGTTAGAAAAGTGTCCTACAATCGACCCTAAAAATTTTTCGAATTAAAATTCCATGGAATTTAGTCGCTCAAACAATTAAAAGAATACTCAATATTTGCCTTCGAAAGTCGCCAAAATTGCAAAACTATAGCCTTTGATTTTTTGCGATTCTGCAGGCGACTGAAAATGAAAAATACGAGAAAATTAAAAAGAATAAAAAAAAGTAACAAAACGATAAAGTAGAATGCGAAGCGAATAAAAATCCCAATCACTTGATTCGTCGTGAAAGACCACCGTTTCATTATCATCTGCAAACATAATTCTCGTAGTTTCCGACGTAATTTCACATTTCTAGAAAATCGTTCGAAGTATATCACACGTCAAATGACTACCTCCATATGCGTGGGACGCCCGTCAACCATCATAAGGGGTGGTTGAATTTAGTCCTTTTTGGGTGAGGGTGAGGAGGGTTCGTAGAGTAGTCTGCATCACCCCATAGGAGTGTAATATACAGATATATGTGTGCTATGGGAATGAGGGATGGCGGTGCAGGGTCCGTAAGGGAGTTCCTGGATGGGGGATTTTGCTGCAGGACTAGACGCAGGAGAACAAAGAGACAAATTGGGTCCCCAGACGCGACCACACCGACACAAATGTCGACTGACCCCTTGCAGTAACCCGTGACCCGTCAGATCCCGTCGTCGCGTTATACGTTCCAAGTTCATAGGGGTGCAACATTTTCAGGGGGATAGAAAGAAAAGTCCCTAACTGATCCTATACGCGCGGGGTTCGACGGTTCGCTCTTATATTCGAACGTCCGGTTGTTCTACACACTTCGATTGACCCGTTATTTTTTTTTTTTACTTTCCCTTCTTGGCTTTTCCACCCTGCAGCTTCGAAGAAATCGGAAGGTCAACGTTTTATCATTCGGGTGTTTGCGGGACGGTAAAAATTCAACTTTCCTCTTCGTTTCGTTTTTTTTCCCCCGCTTTTAGGGCGGCAGGGGGATAAAAGGGAACGGAAAAGGGCAGAGTGAATAATCAGCCGGGACGTTGGGGACGTTGGGTCGGATTATAGTCACCATGGTTTAACTCCTACCTCCACACCCTTCGCATCGCCACAGCACTTCGATTTGACCGAATTAAATCGCGGAGGGCGAAAGGGGATATTTCAGACTGACGGACTGCGAATGATTCATTTGTTTGAATTTGTCGTTTTACCATCGCAGTACCGCACATCGTACCAAACCGACGGTATGGAATGCGAATTTTCGCCTGAAAAAATGAATCATTATCTCGCTTGAATTTCACTCGACAAATCCTTGAATATCCAACGTTTCTAATGTACACTCTGAAGGCGAAAATTGATACATTGGAAGAATGTGAGGGCATATTTTTTTTTCAAGTAGCGGGGGGACTTTCGTCCTTCCTATACGGGAGTTTAGGTGTAAATGCGTATAGTTGCGGGAATCTTGCACACAGCGTAGCACTTAGGGAACAATTATAGCACATGAACACCACATAATATTGAAGTAGTAGGAGGGAAGACGCAATATGTGTTGTGTTCCAGAGAGACGATAGGCAGCAGGGAATTTTCTCACATGAATATTTTGCCTGTGTAATCCATAAAACACGATCTAGGTCCCCCGATTTTCCACCCCTATTGAGTATACCTATTTCCTCCCGTTTTCTACTTTACCAGTCCCCATCGCGCACTAATATAAGTTTAACATTGAACACACATACGTAAAGAGAGAATCTATTATAGTCCTTGTTTGAACAAGTGGTTATGTTTCTTTTCATTCACACGCCGGAGGGGAATTCAAATTAGCCACATTTCTGAGTGGGTTAGTTTTTTGTTCTCTTTTTTTTTCGGTTATTTATTGATTTCTTACTATCTTCAGTCTGATTGAGGGAGAGAATGGAAGTGCGAGGGATCGGTAAAAAAAAATGGAACCAGAGCCACATACAGTGAGATTGGTAAAATAATAAGCGGTGGTCAGGGTTCTGCGTTTAATCGATTTCAATTAAAAAGATTGAAATTGCGTTTCCTAGGTAGAAAACCCCATGAGCAAAATGAACGTGGCTAACGACTAAGGGCGATCCATCGCTCTTTGAAATTGACCAATCCTATGGTCCATTCTAAGCGACCGTGATTCCCTATCGCGGCAAGTAAATTGAATTTGGCGATAACTGATTGGTCAATAAATAACCTGAAATCCAGATAACACCAAAATAGCCAACCTTCCTGAGGACATCGATATCCAAAAATCCCGTAATGTCATAAAGAAGGCGAAGAAAAACAAACAAAAAATCTCAAAACCAAACGAGCGAAGGTGTTTTCGAAGCCACGGAGGTAAATGCTTTATCCACGTTCGTTCGGGAAGGAGGATAAAAATAATAAAAATAAAAAAAAACACGATCCCGGAATTTTATACCCACGTGTATTACGATGCAGTTTGAAATCTATGATTTGAGCTGCTCAATTATTAAAACGTCTTACAAGTACGACGAGCAGGTGGATGTAAAGGGTGAATTTTAGGAGGTAGGCAGATTGCTGAATTTGACTAGGGGTTTTATAGGACTCACCCTGCATCTCTTCCCGGCTATCTCAGTCCAATAAATATGGTAAGCGGGAAAGAGTTCTTCTTCTTCTCCTTCTACTTCTTCTACTTCTTTCCGGGCGGTGCTGCTGCCGCCGCTCGTTCAGAAAAGAAGAAGGAAGAGGAATAGGCGGAGTTCGCAGCTCACTCGAGGTGCTGGCGAGATATCGTTGTATATTTGAATACGTCAGTCAGGAGGCGAGATGTGCCAGGATAACGTGGAGGGTAGGAAATCTGGAAGTAAAAGGGGTTGAGGCGACAGTGGTGGTTGGCAGCGAGCTGAGACGTTTAATATAACAGTTTGCATGTATCTACTTTCGCGCTTGTAGGATCACGAAAGGCTGCTACTCCCGTCGACTTTCTTTGCTTCACTGGATCATACACAAAATCCCTCGATCCCATTATTGACAGGGTTTGTATGTATATCCGGTACCCAAATCTCCGAAATATCAACCCTGGAGTGAAAATAAAACAAAACAAAACTTCAAACATCAGACTTTATTCGCGTCAAAACTGAAAACACGTTCCGTATAGTTTCTGGCTAATCGAACCTTCGATGCAACTTGACTTTCTGTCTGATAATAATGGCGATGGCAAGAGGAAGCGAAACGTACAGTGTTTTCACCCCGTAACGAATGAACGAACCAACGAACGTGGTATGGAAACTGGTATAGAGTATACCTTGTGCGGTGGCAGGGAACTCTCCGAGTCAAGTATGAATAATGAAGCCTTCTTCTGTAAGACGCTATTATCACTTCCACCTGGAATTATTAAGCCAGTATAACAACTGGGGAGTAATATTAATTGAGATTGCATTATTTATGATCGCTGGAATGCCATGAATAACCAAGCACCGTATGATCTTCGTACTGCACCAAGGGAAGTACATCAACTACTGTATACTTATAAAATTATGAGATATTATTTCATGATGATAGCGATGCGTTTAACGGTCAATCAGCACTTTTCTTGTTTCCGAAACTTGGAACAGAATAGTTTTATTCAAAAAATGTAATATTCAGGTGCAAATCGAGGGCTGAGAATAAAAAAAAAGCCTTCGAAAAATTAACCAATACTTGACAGCGGTCTCGGTTCGAAAATTCGGTAACACGCACGCACGATTCATGTTTCTTGACTTTTTATGTTTTTTAGTAAAAAGCTTCCTCGTGCTGTAGCGGTTCACTTTCGTGGTCGTCATGCAAATTTTTTTACTATTTTCTTTATTTTTTATTTTTTCTTGCGGTACATGTGAATGTTTCCATAAGCCATGCAAATAGGACTTTTCATATATAAACTAATTATTTCTCCAATTTTCCACGTAATCATCCACAGACACAATGTGAATAACGTTAGCATAGATATTCCACCATTATACGTCCGCGGATGGTTATCATAACCGTAGAATGGACATGGTGTCCATGTAGTTGTATGTATAACGTTACCATAATGTGTTCTACTTTGTCATCATACCCAAAACGTTAAGCGATTTTCTCTGACATCCTAATATGCTCTTCCAGCAGCATAATAACTAACGTAGCTGCACCGGTACACGTATAGTGAATATATATCCTTCGGAATACTCCTTTCAAAGTTGAAAGTTTGGATAGACGGCTATGGGTTAATAATAAAATTGTGTCTTAACGACGTCGAGCTTCTTCTTATTTTTATTATTCTCCTCACATTGTGAGTAAGTTAGTCGATATTTTAGCACTTTTGGTCAGGCGATCTCGTGACGCTTAGGTATACATATACTGCACTATACATCGTCTACACCGGCGTTTCGTGTTCGCGTTCTAAGTGGAAAAGATTAAAAGTATAAATAATTCAGCAACCCTTCAAGGATCACGGCATATTTTATACGACAGTTCATTTGTATAGGTATACGATGCGTGATATACATCGTATCGAAGTTGACTCACTTGAACGTCAAATATTTTTTCAATGATTTTTAATTCTTTTTTTTTCTTCTGTATTTCAGTGATGCCGTAATAAATTCCGTCATTTTTTATACGTGATATAAATCGTGGAGTTCATCTAAATCTTGAAACTATTTGGTCGAATATTCCGAGGAAGATTCTCTCTGCCAAATCGTTATTCACCGAAGTAAGGCGGTAAATCTCCAGAGCATGATAATCGCTGTGCAATTTCCCGTGGCATATATTGTAGGAGCTATAAGAGAAACAAGATTCTCATCCTTAATAATTTCAAAAAGCCGTTCATCAAAAATCTTTTCATTTCCGTTTTTAAATTTAATGATTCATTACAAAAGAAAGAAAGAAAAAAAAAAGAAGAAAATACCAAACGAGTTCAACCACATCCGACTTACCATGTAACTATAAATTTTACTGGAAAAAATGTCGAAACTGCAGTCTACGGAAATATTTAAGTCCATCATCAAATCCATGAATAATGCATGTATGTATCTCGACTATGAACTTGCAGTTTTACAATCTTAGATCGCTCCAGGCAAAGAGGGAGAGGGTGTAACACGTCCGGAAAAATTTTAACGACTCCCATGACGTGACATTCGTTTTATCGAACGGTTGCCCCCGTTATCTTGACTCCTGCACACTACCGGAGCTTGCTTTCTGATCACGAGATATGTATTCGCCTTTCTACATAGGTATACCCATATGTATTTGTTACGTACATATGTATAACTTTTATACATGCATGATCAGGTATAACTCTTGCAACGGCATCGGGCTTTTGCTTTTTTGTCGCATAATCTGCCGCACGCTATGGGAATTTCTTTTTCATTTTTTTTGGTGTTTTTCTAATATATATATACCTACCTAATACATGTACATACATATATACCTAATACATATACATATACACGGTATGTACTTATATCATGTCACGTGTGTTTTTTTTTCTCGCTTACATCCGGGTGTTTGAAAACTGCTGGTTAAAATTTTCGTTTTCGTTTCTTTTTTCTTTCCTTTTTGGAGAAATCATTGTTTTACCGATGGAGTGGTTTTTTTGGTGTGCCCAAGATTGGTGGTTCCAGTGCCTTATATCTATGTCAGTCTATTTCCATGTACAATCCTAAAGCGCGGTCGGGCTTACCGGATGGTAGCAACGCTTGTTATGCAAACATATGGTAACCCAGGACCAACATATCACGCCAAAACACACCGGTGTACATGTTTGCGTTCTCATGGAAGCATAATTGCGACTAAAGGTACAAACAATGGACTGTAGGGGATTCCTGGATGCTACGTGAATATGCGTTAGAATAACGTTTGAATAACCATGAATATAGTCTGGGATGTTATTAAGCATTACCACATATTGTCTACGTCTACGTCTTGACATTCTATGGATAAATGAAGAATCAAAATGAAATTCACGAAATTTTTTATCACGTAGAACGTCCTTGTTAAGGGGAAATAAAATTCCTCGTTTTTCAGCATTTCAATTGGGTATTGTTTGTCGGAAAAGGTTCACTGGCAATGAGAAACTTTATCAAACTTTTTGCGATAATCAGTCGCAATATATGGTTATTTTCACTTTACCGCGATATTCTATCGCTTCCAAATGATGTTCGTATTCTGGACACCACACTCACAACTGTGGCGGAAGAGTGTAGACCGTAGAGTATAAATACCTTTCCTGGACGAACGGATGTATCTCTCTTTGATCTGTGTTCAGAGGGTAAAAGAGGTGACACTGTCAGGTTTCTACCCTACGGGCCTATTTCCTATCCAATAAACTCCCTTTTTCCGTGTAGAGTATATTCGACCACCGTATCCAGACATACAAATTTCGATTGTGTCTGTGTGCCCGATCGGATGACGTGTACATTCGTAGATAGATCGTGGAAACCTGGATAAAGAACGTGAATTAAAAGTGCGGAGAACGTACTTGGTTTTTTTCTTTTGATTTTTTCATTACGTGAAAAGGTAAAAAATGGAACTCGGGGGCGGAGGGTTTTGTATCGGATAGTATGGGAATTATCTCTCAAGATTGATGAGAGAGGGTTGAAAATTGTAATGAACGTTTCGGGACGCGCGGCAAAATAAACCGCTTAGGAGTTATTAAAAGGCGTAGGTATGAGATCTTTTAATTACACCACTGGTTGGTTGGTTACCTTTGTACTTACATTGGTCGCTTTATACCGTAGATCGTTACCTCTATGGACATTCATGGTCACTTTAGTCCGAACACCCTCGGACAACCCATTACGGTCAGTCTAACACCAAATTCAAATTATTATTTCACAGCCCTTCATCAAACTACCTCATATAAAATATACCCATGTGAAAATCCACGAGCTCTAGTCATATTACCAAAATAATCACCTTATTACACACCCTAAAACCCTTTGTTCACTTCATTCATTTTCCCTTTTGTCTTTTGTTGCGTGGATTCATTTTATATTTTTTTCTCGTTTCACTTTGTTGGATTATTTATTTATTTATTTTCTTTCAAATTTTTTTTTTATTTACGCTGGATTATCCGGAGTCCGTGCGTTATTTTTTTGACTTGGTAAAAACACTTTTGATACCTACTATCGGTTTCGGTGTGAATCGAGGCGTAGATTGTTTTGAGTACGTTATAGGTGTAGTATAATATAGTGATCAAAGCTTCATTTAATCGAAAAGCGTTAATAATCCGGGTATACAGTGCGACGTGTTCATTTCCTGATCACCAGTTTATATTACACACATAGGTGTATACAGGCTTTCACGCAAACTAAAACGACATTGTATTTTCACCAAACAATGAACGAGAATTGAGCGTATTACATTTTCGTGTAATGGTATATGTATTTGAACCACGATGCATGCGTGAAATTTTCTTTCTCTCTCTTTCTCTCTATCTGTCTCTCTTTATCTCTCTAAATACCTGTTTGTTTTAAACGTTCGCCGTTACTCTTCAGGCAATGCCGACTACTCCCGATTTGTTTTTGTTAAAACAATTCGTTCATCCGTATATTGTTGTAATGTACGAAGATCGTTCGGTTGTACCAAATCCATAAAGCCTTTTGAACGTACAAAGTTATAAACATCATTCGATTATCGAAACGTATGAAAACCGACATAGATGTTACAATTTCAATATAACTACGATATCAAAACCAACCGATTTGTTTCAACATCCGACCGGTGATAACGAATTCAAATTCTGGACATCTATTTTTTGATTTTTTTTTTTTCCTCACTTACGAGTGGCCCGACACATTTTGCAATACGGCAATTCTCACAAATGAATTTCTTTTTCACATTTATAGTCGATCAATTCGTCTTTCATTTTTATCTCGTCATTCGTTTGGTCCAGGTACCATAGGCGTGAAATTTTTCAGTCGTTCAGCTTTGGAACGAGGTGTAGATTTGTTTGCTCTCGAAAATCTCGTCGACTCGTGGTCGTTGTCGCAGATGTTGGTGCTGTCACTTTGTATGGAACGTGTTCGGGTGGCGATTACTCGTAAATGTTGTCGCCGGTCACGACTAACTGAATTAGTTTCAACCATAAAATAAACAAGGTTATCGTGCTAACCATATGTACCCACCCACTTTTGGATTATGGGTTTGACGTGACAACGACAATCATAGTTTACTCGAAATTTGTGCACCTCGAAGGTGTATAAGAAAAAGCTCAGCCTCAATTTGCTCACCTGAAATCCACCGTATTACTAATGGACTAGAAATATGCCGACACGAATTTCACGTACGTATGTGGAATGGATAAAATGAAAGCCAGAAAATTTTACTTTACAAAAATTTTCGTGTACATTCAGATATACAATATGAAAAGCTTGAATGTCTGGATATATTTTGTACCACTAAGCAACGTAACTGAATTTCATTTCATTTTGAGTACGCTGTCGAATTCTCGAAATAAGGTTCTTCCTCTCCATCGTCTGCATGTGGATGTTTTTTTTCCTTCGTTCTTCGCTTTCTATTTTCCCTTTTAAAATGACGATGCTGCTCGAACTGTCACTACGTGTATGTAGATACGTATACATTTGATGCAGCTTTGGGGGTTGTTAAAGAAAGATGAATATTCCCGTATGGGTCGTTCGTGGCAATAGGAAGTCTGGGCACCTCCGCACAAGATAGACGGAAGACAAACATTAAAATAATAGGTAAGGTACTTTGCAAAGTCATTTGCACATTTGAACGGGTAAGGAGATAATTTCTCCATCTTATACCGCATGGGCTAGGCGCGTACCGCATAGCTATAGGAACAAACAAACTAGTTTTAGTTTATAATCCGTAGCCATCTAAAATTTCCAACAAATGTTAACTGTGCACGGTAACTATTCGACGGAGTGTTCAATTCTGACACTACTGCAGTTTACGTTAAATAATTGTACAAAATTTTCGTCACTTCACACGGCACATACCTGTAGAACTTTTTGTAATTTTAGTTCTGATAATGAGATATTCTGGATGTAATTAATGTGAACACTGTATGAAACCGTTATTAATCTATTCAAGTGTACAATTACACATATATACATCGTTCGAAAGATCATCATCAGGGTGAGGATCGAGGCGTCGATAGCTACAGGGATAGGTATCCGTTTAGCCTGTAACTTGAGTAGAGCTCGCTAATTATGGATTAAAGCTGACGATCCACGAGCCGCTGTCGAGTGGCATTAGGTTACATTGAAGGGACTTGAACGCAGAGATGTTCTGACGCTGTAGAGAACCGAACGTGTTGATCAGGACATCCGACGATGGATGGGCTTTTCTATCAGGCGGATGAAAAATCTGACCTCAAGAACGTCCAGAAACTAGTACCGATGTATTGATTGGAAGATTGCATTTTATTATTATCTACTTTTTTCGCTGAAGAATGTTCGCCGGATTTTCCGTTGGTTACGGAAAAGTGGTTTAATTTAGAGTTTTTCTTTTCGTCGAAACATCACTCAGAATTTCGTATCTCTTTCTATTTCTCTTTTCTCGACCTTTACACTCGGGCGCTAATTACAATTCACGATTATCAAAGTATTCTCAAAATTCACCTTGAAACAAGTTCTGAGAAAAGAGCTGCTAATTTTCTCTTTTACCTTTGATCATCGGCAACATAGGCTTTTTTTTAATTTTATTTAAGAAGAAGAAAAAAAAAGAATTGAGGAAGAAACCACAGAGTTTATAACGGATGTTGTTATGATATTTTTCATCGTGTCCGAGACAGAGAAATTTACAAGAAACTTTACATTGCGAAAATATATCTTGAGAATCGGGCCGGCTTAATGACCTTTGGGGTAGTAATTTCTTTTCTCTCCTTTTTCCGGCACTTTTTTCCTTTATCTTTTTGTTTTTCTTGTTGCTCTTACGAGACCGGAAATATATCCTGCATGTCCTAAGGATATCCTGGTCTAGAACGTCAACTAGTGCTGTGTGGATTACAGGCTATTAACAGCAGTGATTGGGTATTACAAGAGGCGAACGTGACCAGTGGCACTAAATGCACGGTTATTGGCTCACCTGATCAATCCTGAGCAATCTTCCTTGATTGGATCCGATCTCAGAGTGTGTATAATGCGTATCTCTACACGTAAGATATAGGTACATAACCAATCGACGATTATTCGGTTCAATAAAGCCGATTAATTTTACCATCAAATATCATAATATCATATCTGATACTCAATTCTATTGTTCTACAATTATTTCCATCGTTTCAGTTATTTTCTCCGTTTATTTGTAGTCCTTATCCTAACAACAATTAAATAATTCTACAACGTAAGATTACGTGCTATATTTTCTTCTCGAAATAATAAATAAGTTAACGCTTAAAAAAGACTACGTATGGTTCCATCCTTGACACCGGATTCGCGAAGACGTAGTTTTTCTCGGAGTCGGTTGCACTTTCGACCTGAAAAAATATCAACGAAAAACTAAAATTAAAAAAAAAAGAAGAGTTTCCGTCGAACAATTAATTAGCGGAAGAATACGTTGGAAGGTGTTCGTTTGTACCGATCACAATATTTAGTGAGGTGTGAATATACTTCTTTCTATAATATCACTTGAGAGAACTGATGCATTTGTAACTAAAGCATCCATTTTCACGCCCAAGGGTGTTGAAAGTGGGGTTTGCCATTTTCTCATTCTACCGACTATTTTCATCGTGTACCAACTCGTGTTTTCTATTTTCATATAATACTTCCCCTTGTTCTTACTTTTCCTTCATCCCACGGGGGCAGCAAGAGTAGTGATATACAGACGTACACACGTTTACGTAGTATACCTATATACATCTACACAAAATACAAGGAAGAACTTGGTCTGCCCTTCGCTTTTCCGCCCTTCTCTTTAGTTCCTTCTTACAGATTTTTTTGTTTTTTTATCTCTATTTTTTATACACCCTGTTCCCTACGTTACCACCGCGAAGATATATATTTTCACGGTTGAATTACTCGGCTAGAGGTGGGTAGGTTGGTAGGTAGTTATAGGTATGGGTAGCTGGGCTACAAGCTTTTTCGTGAAAATATCATTTCATTTTACTCATCCTGATGAACGAGCTCTGCTCATTCGTGGCTAATAGTCTTGATAGCACTGGGAAATTGTCGACTATAGTTTAACAAACGAGAATAGCTCCATCTATATATGCTATATATAATATGTACGTCCAGCCGAAGTGTTCCCATTGTATTGTTATAATTACAGGATGCTTCGTAGGGAAGTGAATTTCAAGTGCCCTTTTCTCTTTGTATTAATACCCGCCCTGTCGAATCTCGCGTACAAACGAACTATCGCTGTGGGTAATTTTCAATTACTTTTTCTTTTTTTTTTCGTTTGCTGGTTTTTTGCATTGATAAAAATCAAATAAACGAAAATCAGAACCCGCCCCACGTGAAGTATAATGTGAATGCGTTTATACACCTTTTTTCAATCGATATTATCATTATTCTTGAATTTGACGTGATCGTTAGGATTGTTAATGGATTGATCTTTTTTTTTTTTTTTGGTTTTACTAGGTTTATATAATATTAATTTTACTCACTGTCGCGAATTTTGTCAGCTGGGCAGTTCTGAAACAGAAAATCAGACGTGATTTATAATTTATCGTTCCATGTTTATTCTGTCAATTCCAT
Organism: Athalia cordata; assembly: GCA_963932425.1. Classification (NCBI taxonomy): domain Eukaryota; kingdom Metazoa; phylum Arthropoda; class Insecta; order Hymenoptera; family Athaliidae; genus Athalia; species Athalia cordata. Next base: position 25,537,991 of record OZ010626.1, on the reverse strand, counting down.
CGACGATCGCGAGACAGAAATTTTTGCAGATCAGGTCAAGTGACCTCCGTTTTATCGTTTTTTGGTTTTTGATTTTTATTTAATTTCTTGTTCTTTTCTTTAGATTTTACGTACGAACTTTGACATCGATCTCGAGGATGATGAGAAAAAAATGTTTCTTCGAAACAAGTAGGCGTGAAAATTTTAATTTAACAAAGGTGAGAAAAAAGACAAAAAACAACCGTTATTCGTTGTAAAGTTTTTTTTTTAACTTGCAATTTACTTACCAATTGCATCTCACGCCATAAACAATGTATGAAAGCGATTCCGTTTGAATTGCATTTCGCTTGAATCGACCTGCCGTTCGTTACTGCTCCGGTATCGGTGGAAACCTCACCTACAATATTAAATTTGTAAAGAAAAAAACCAAATTATCATTTCTACTTATTTTCAACTAACCGAAACGCTTGAAGGCTCGCAGTAGAAAGAAAGAAAAAAGATGAATTGACAAGCGGTAAAAATAGCCATAACAATAAGATTAGCAGCGCAACTTTCTCCTGTCATTAATAACATGGAAAATCAGGTCGTCGAGTGGTCTTGCGAAGTGCGCGTTATGGTCGCGATTAGTCAGCTGTACGAAAAAGGAGGTCGGTAAACATCCTAGGTCAATTTGTTATTGTGATAATAACCGACTAGAAAATAGTATTGAATAAATTACGAGAGATTGATCGGTTGATTTGCATACTGCAGAAACTCGTATTATATCAGCTAATTTTTCGCTATTCATTACTTTCGGTTCACACTAACCTTCGCTTGGTTTTTGAGTTTCTGAGAAACACTTTTCTAATACAGTATCGGCGATTTCCGCTTTCCAGGGTTCGGACGAATAAGTTTTTCTTACAAATTCCTCCATATTTTCTTTATTCACGTTACCCATTCTGTCTAGCTGTGAAAAATAAATTAAAAAACAAAAATATTACGTCCATTGAAAATGGAAATTAGGACACCGAAGGTTCGTTGAATAATCAATCACCTTTTCTATCGGTAATTATACTCACCACTTCTCTTTTTTGACCGATACATTGGATCGCACACTGTAAAAAAAAGAATTTCGAAATTTCAATATCACGAAACAAATATAAAGTAATGGTCGAAATTTTTTTTTTCTTACGATTACAATCCATTCTGGACAAAATTTAAACCGGTATTAAAAATTAACGATAGTTTTTATCCGATTCATGGGATTTGAAACTGGTCGAGAATTTGTTTTTTCTTCTTTTTCATTTCATATTTAAAAATTCTGGGTAAAATTGTTGATCCTAAATGTTATACTTACGATGTACTCGTCCTTGGTCCTGTTGCCGTGAATGAATCCTTCGTATTCTTCCATCATCCTGGCTGCAGGATAAAATAGTGAATAATTTATGGAAGAACAAAAAAGTTAGTGTGGATATGCAGGTAGAAATACAAGTATGAAGGTAAATTCTCCGGTGAATCGTATAAATCTAGCAAATTTCTCGAGGCAGCTCTCTTAACCTAAATAGAGATACCTCCGTATCCACCGGGAATTCCTGCGTTGCAATGTTCTCTAGATTTTCTTAGCATCGCGTTAACTCGACGCTCCAGATATTCCAGAAAACACCGCAAAGAAAAAGTCCGAAAAATAAAGAGAAAAAAATTACTCCCGCCTCTATGGGCCAGTAAAAGTTGTCCGAATAATGAATCTGCATAGTGAATTACTCGAGCAAAAAGTATTTTTGATATTATGGCGTACTGGGTAAGTGGACAAATTTATATCCGACCAGAAGTGATTAAAACAATTAAAACCTCCCACCTTTTTTGGTGACTTCGGTTGCTTTTCTCGCCTGCTCGAAGCACTCTTTTTTGATGTCCTTCACTCCGTCGCCCCACAGTAGTTTAAGGTCGTCATTTTCACCGCAACAGGAACGTCGAGTTTTCTTTTTTTTATCACCGGCCGGTGTGACCCCATCCGATTGACCCTGAGATCCCGATGCTCCATCGCGCACTCCATTTTTTTCCTTGGACAAAGACCTTCTCACTCTACTGACCAGATCGTCGAATTCGTCTTGAAATAAATCGCCTGTAATCGAAATTCTTAACAATTATAATAACCAAAAAACTAAAGGTGAATTGATGAATTCCATGTCATCGCGAATATCCTTACCAAAGTCATCGTTACTAAATGCACTGGTAACGGCTATACCGGCGGCTAACGTAAGCGCAAAGATCAGGAGGACCCTCATGGTCCGAAACTCCAAAATCTTCCTGCGACCAAGGATCAAGGAGAAAAAATTGACTGAATCAAATTCTCACAAAGAATAACCGCGCGTGTTCGTCTTGTAAAAATATCAAAAGAATTTTTCAACAAAAAGTCAATCAATTTCGAGCGAACGAATATGCGAACTAATTATCAAACGAAGAGAACGATACAAGGAACTCCACTGACGACTTCACCGCTCTGAGAGAAGCTTGAGCTTAGAATGAAACCAGATTTACAGGGTCAGTGACAGACTGTATGGCTATATAACTGTTCCACGACCCACAGACCTCCCACTAGTCGAGTAATCAGAAGAACGATTCCACAGTCTCTCTCTTAATTCCATCCTTTCTTCTCGCTTCGTAAAAATAATGACTTTCTCCCCCTCCATTTTATCTCCCACCACTCGCAACCCTTTTTCTCATTTCTTCTCTTTTGATACTTCAACCGCTAAACTATATAATCATCGCAGCGGTACACATATGCCATCAAAAAACGTTTTAGTAAAATGACGATTATGATTATCATCATCATCGTTATTAACGATATATCACTGTATGATCCACTCATGTATATATGCTTCGTACGGATGTTGAAAGTCATCGATTGAAATGATAAATTAATGAAAGGCGTCATAGTGACTTACAGTGATACGAAAAAGTAAGAAACAAGAAAAAAAAAAAAAAAAATTAACAAATAAACTAGTTAAACCCGTTACAAGCTACTTAGCTTCAAGAGCGTATTTACTTGGTATAAAATAAGGTTGTACCGTTATTGTAAACTCTTGAATTATATGTACTACTTTATGTATATTTATTATAATAACAAAGTATGGCGACATCATTTGAACTTTCAAACGTAAATAATATTTAATACTCGATCAACGATCCGAAATTTTTTTCTAGGTCATTAATAAGAAGGTTCTCGATACGTGCGAACTCATTGTCAGAGAAAGAAGAGAGAGAATAAAAAAATTGCCGGGACTTTGGTTTATAAGTTTTTTTGAATTTTCAATTGTCTTTTTCCAGGTAATATACAGCGGACCAATAAATTTCCTTTCAATGATCGAAAACGTTTCGGTTATATCAGTGCAGAATTTTTACTGTTATTATTATTATCGTTGTTGCCGTTGTTTTTGGAATAACAGAAAACTTGCCCCCTCGGGCCGAATACTCGATGGGAATACTAGATATGAAGTATAAAATAAATAAAGAGAAATGATATAGTTCAGAATGATATGATCAAACCTCTGGAACAATGCTCATCTGAACGAAGCCAACGACCGTATAATATAATATACAACTAAAACGCTCCATTGAGCCAAATGGCAAAATTCACTAAACAACGTAAATTGTTTTAATTCAATCGAATAACACGATGAAGTTAATTCGTATAAACTGAAAAAAAAACAAAAAAAAAAAAGGAAAAGAAAATCAATTAAAAAGAAACAAGAATAAAAATGAATAAAGAATGAAATTTGATAAAAATCGCATCGACCTTCCCGCAAATGCCTCCGGGATATTTTTTTCCCCGAAAACAGATATATACCTGTACGTATGCACCCAATCAGGTGATCGTTGTTGAATAATAACAATAATAATGTTCGTGGACAGATATAATAATCGTACCAACAATCGAAATAATGGAAATAGAAATTTCTAATGAAAAATTTCACCTCATAAAAAACTAAATCGTTGAATTCTTTTGCTCCAGACAAAGTATCCCTAAAATTCATATTCCTTTTCTCTTTCTATCTCCCACCCCTAGAATTTGAAATAAAAATAAACGACTCATAGCGAGTCAGACTTTTGGGTATGATGGACGGTATATATACCTATATTCAGTTTGCACGTTCTACGAATATATACTATTTTCACCCCCTCAGGGATAACAATAAGCGATAAAAACCCCTCGATAAAATAATCAAGATATTTTTCAGCCAGTGTAATTTACATTCCAATTTACAAACGGTATAGATATTAATGAAACAAAAAAATAAATGATTTTTCTTCTTTTTTTTTGTTTTATACTCGTATAATCAACTGTATTATTTTTACAAGCCACTGCTCCAATGGAACTGTAACATCTGCCGACACCTGTGCGTATGTTCCAAATTTTAATGGAAAAAAACGTCCGATTTTTGTTGTTTTTTTTTTTTTTTTTGGTTTCGAATTCTTTCATGGCAATAATTTGTTTTCTTATCGTTGAATTTTCAATTACAATTCCGAACAACTGTTGAACAATTATTTCCACTCATTCATTTGTTCATTATTCTCATTGATTGGATTTTTTTAAATTTTTTTGTTGTTTTTTTTTTGTCGGAATGGAAAAATTCTTTCCGAACGCGCGCAAATGTTACGTTATACCTAGAGTGAAAACAAGTTCACAGACAATAATGCGCACGTTCGTATTGTGTTTACCTGATATACTCAAATATACGTACATAGAAATAGAGCGCACGGACTAAGGTCATCTTCAATCGGCTCGGGTTTGTATTCGAAGGATGATTCAGGCGTGTAGGCAGTAGTCGTTCGTCTGTCCATCCGTTCGTACGCCCTCGACAGATAATTGCGTGTTAATAGCTCGGCAACCCCCTAGGCTCGATACGAACGAGAAGCCTTAGGCCCGAGTTTGCAGTGTATCGTTCGCGAGTGTATCTGTGCGTGGGAAAGGTGTATGCAGTGAATATGTGTGCGTGTATGTGTGTATGTACACACAGGAATGGCTGACAATCAACGATGAAGGGTTGAAAAAGGGGGGGAGGAGAGGGAGGAGGAAGAGGATGATGAAGGGGGAGAGAAAACAGGAGAGTTTCTATCGGACCCCATTGCTTTCTCAATGACCATTGGCCGGAAGGAAAACAGTAGCTTTATATAACCCGCTGTATCTGTATAGGTAACTATCACTATATACGTATGTATCAAAAGCCAGCTATGTTCACCAACCTCGAGGAACAACCCGCGTGTTGCAAATTTGTTTGCTAATCGTTAAGCCGACCCTCTATATATGATCAAACCAACAACGAAACCTGTTAGCTGTTATCTATCGACCACCACCATATACCTAACCTACGCTAAACACGTACACACCTAGAACTCTTCGCACCCCGACCCCAAGAATCAATTTCATCAATTTCTTCTCTTCATCTTCTCTCTTTCTTTCTTTCTTTTTCGGTATATAGTGTGGTTAGTTTTTTATTCGCGTCCGATTCTTGTCAGAATCAAATTGGAAGGATCTTTTGATATGAAGTTTTTTTTTTTTTAATTTTCAATATACTCGTTTAAAAAAGAAAAAAAAAATCTGGTTATTCCGGAGTTCGTTTCCATTCAATTTTGACTTCTTGGTCGTGTTACTTTACGGAGTTTTTTCCGTCGTTCCAGAGTTGAGAGTTAAATTTTTTATTTTGAAAAAGTAATTTTTTTGAATTTTCATACGGCTCTGTGCGCGGCGTAGAATAGGTATATTATATTTCTTCGATATTCAGGAGTATAGGAAGAGACGTTGAGGAGAGAGTTTCTTTTCTTTTATTTATCTTCTCGTCATCGCATTCTTTTTTTTGTTCTCCAGTTCTCCTTCCGTAGACTATATACCCATTCCGCTCATGGAGCGGTTCTGTAATCCGGTTATACCCGGGCAGCAATTTGGTAGCCGACTGTAGGTTTTTTCGGGTCACGATCGCCTGTCACATCCAGCCCGCGTCCGACTGATTAACCTTGTCGACCCTGTAGCCGCCTGGCCAGTCAACATAGCAGCAGAAGCCAGTCTTAAGACCTACCTTTAGATTTTTCGCCTCTTTCAGCCTCATTCTACCCTCCGTACCACCCTTTCCAAGACTTACTTCCTGATGTACCTTTTCCAACACCTATACTCTATGGCTTTTATATTATATATGTACGCCCCGTTCCGTGACAAATCACCTAGCCTGTCGCCCCGACAATTTTTTTCCATTTTTTTTCCCCTCTTTCGAACGACAGGTTTTCGTTCTATAAGTTTTTTGCGAAAACGATATCGTTTCAAAATTATTTTCATAAAATTCGTACAAATTTTAAAACTAACAACCCTGCGATTATTTGGGCTGTAAAATTCTATCCTCTGTCGGTTACCAATTGTGCTCTAAAATGTTTATCTTAACAATAAAATTTTTTATTTTACGGGATCTCCCATGCGTACATTTCAACCTCATTTATCGTGGTATGTAACACGAGATGTGCACCCTGTTTACACATAGAAACTCCAAAATCCTGTGACAGATTGTCAACTCAATGTAGAGATATAGGGATGACATAATAACAACTGGTGTCGATTTTCGGCATCAAAAAACGTCCCTCATTTATTAATTCCCTTTTTTTATTATTACTCTCTTTCTTCACCCTTGTTACGTACATATAAGTTCGAGTATTTTACGTCGTGATCTATTATACAGGGCGAGAAGATTGATCACATTTTTCGGTATATATTTACTCGGAAAACGAATCAATTTTATTCATTTTCTTTTTTATATAGGTATATATTTTTCTTTTCATCTCAAAGTGGATGAAACGTACGTTAGTACGACAAGAACGATATCGAGAAAATAATTAAAATCTTCAAGACGCCGAATAACAAGCGTATAAGATTCACGCGAAATGTACTATAGTATAAGTACATACAGCGCATGAATCGAGTGCGTATAAAACTGTACGTGATAGAAAGTGGCACGGTTTGCGTCATTGTACAGTTAATATATGTGCATATATCTCTCGTACGAGACACATACATCGAGAAATTACACGTATGCATAAGTTACGTGAAATGAAGACCATCTTTTACAGAAAATAAGTACATGTACCAGTAGTTATACGTATGTATAACGTATAATAACTACACGTGCTTGAAATATTCTTCCCTCTATACATAGACATGCAAACTACGTACAATACCTATATTTCTATTCGCCACGCATTTCAGATGCGCGAGTATAAAGTGCTGGTTATGTGAACAAAAGTTGTAAATATACATACATACATAATACATATGTATGTACACTTGTTACCTACATAATCATATTGTACGCAGCATACATATCTGAATGAGAAGTAGAACGCAGGAAGTAAGAAGAGAAGAAAAAAAAATGCACAACTTTTCATTTGTCATTGCGATGATATTCCGATCGTGATTTTTGAATTGCCTGTTAGATTTTCTGTTCTAATATAATTGGGCGGGAAAAATTCGCACTTGAAAAACCGCTCTGATTAATTATAATACGACTTGACGTAAGGATGTAAAAATAAATTCAGCAAAATATGGCGACGATGAGAGAGAGATATCGTTACCAATAAACATTTGTATCCGGTGACGCGCATGGCACATACTAAAATGGATAAATTATCTTTCCTACCATATATAACACCTACTCGCAATTAGTTCAATTATATAAAACCATTTCTATTTTCAATTCTTCCTCAATTACACGAATAACTAGATACAATAATGTCATTGAAATTCTTTCTTTAATCCGCCGTATACTTTGTTCTATCCTGATCATTGAATCCGACTAACAACTCGCGCGTCTGAAAAATAATGGCGAAAATTGACGTACGGCCAAAATATATTATTATAATAATAATAATAATAGTAGTAATAATAATAACAATCTATTTTACATGACCTGTCAGATTATCTGAGACGGGAGCTATAACTGTAATATAATCAGAGTGACGTGTGGTAAAGGGTGATGAATTCAGGTATGTTAAGTACGTGCAAAATCGATTAACGGTTTTCAGATAGTATACATCGTGTTAAGCGGTACAATATGTATCATGTATATTACATATTACCTATAAATTATTACATGTACTTTATTATTTCCCATATCTCACGAAAGTTGGCATCGATTAATTAACCAGCCAGAGGCTATTAGTCGAGTGGAAAATGGAAAACGGAAAGAAACTCATCTTTTACCGAGAGGTTTAGAATAATTGAGCAAAAACAAAAAATGAAAATTTCTTCATCATCATTATATCATTCATTCATTCCATTATTTCGATTCATCTTTTTCTTTTTTCTTTCTTTCATTTTATACGTCGTGTGTACGTATAATTAATTGCAGAATTATTATGATGTACATCAAACTTGTTGATATCACAGATGCTATGCGAATTTAGGTCACGAGTTTTGGGACCAATTAAAAAATCATGCCACATTAATGCCTCTTAGTGACGGTGAATTTTTCATGATGTGAATTAATATAATATGTATTTAGTTATTTATATATTTATTTAAGTTTTTTTTCATCTTGTTCTGGTTCTTTTCTTTCAGTTTTTAGTTAATTTTTCGAACCTGTGCATTCGCCAATGCATTACTTCAAATTAATATAGTCATACGTATGAAACAAGATGAAAAATAAAAAATAATGGAATTATGAAAATTCACGAACTCCGATCGTGTGCAACAATTTCGTGATAGGTTCTAATTAGGACCATTTTGTCCGATTGAAAAATGAACATTTTTATTTCATTCAATTTCATGTCCACGCAGCATCAACTTCGTTGTTTTTTTTCTTCTCGATCTATCTATGAACGTGATTATCTTCTTTTTTATTTTTTTTTTATTTTGTCGTGCGTTGTTCATGATTGTTATGATACTTGCTTCGAATTTGACTCTTTGAGGATCGCGTTTCTACCGAATGAAACGTTGAGGCGTCGCGACGGCCGGGCCGTTCTCGAAATTCCAAAGCGTTGCGTTATACAATGGCAAGCCTAAGCTCTAACTAGCTACTACCCTTCTTACTGTATACAGCGATGGGAGTCAGTCGTAGGACTTGAAAATTACCCTGTCGTACCCTATCTCATCCCTTAACCTTAGAAACTCAACGTATACCTACAAACCTTTACCAAAACCATACCGTACCTTATGTACAACACGGCCCTTCAACGCCCTTAAGAACTTGCTTGATTAACACTCACCCACTAATTCAAGGCATATGCTCCCCCCTCTCCCCCCCCCCCTCCGCCGCGCCCCCATACCCCCAAATACGGCAGAACCATACGAAATTCAACTTCTTGCGTGCCTTGAAACACTTGCAATTTATATGACAACTTTTGAATTATTATGTCACGTGACTTTGTAACTTTGGATAACAAAGGAACCGAGAAAAACATAAGTGTTAATGACGTTTCGGTACATATGCGGGTTGGTGAAATCAGGATTAAAATCTAACAAAATGATCGTAGACTTTGAGATTAGATGAACCAAAATTTGGCCGACGGTCTCCAGAATCTGAATTAATTCTATTGAAAATTTGTACAAAATGTAATTCTGGCTACCGCACACGTGAATCTCATCGACAGAACAGAGAATTCAAAGTAGAAAGAACTTTTGAAAGAATTTTGGAAAAATTCAATCGACTGTACGAAGTTTGTACAGCGATCGTAATAGCACGGTAACGTTTGCGACGTATACGTATATACGTTCGTGCATTAGTCTCATCTTAGTTTTCAGCTGTGACCCAATTCATTAGAAGGCTATCTGTTCGTAGCTGCAATTGAGTCTCAACGTCATTACACAGTCGTAACTACATTATATGTATATATTTTCTACAGTGATTTTGTCTAGGTGTACTGAAACTGTACTAGCCAATTTCACGAACTCCTTATCTCCGGTGTAACTAGGTATAAATATATATATGTGTATATACACGTATATAAATGTACATAGGTAGATATTGCAACGTCTTGTTCTATAACAAGAAACAATTTTCCATCAGCTGATATTCATCAGCACGGTAACCTAGATTCAAAATTACATTTATTTCCCTGATGCGAAAAGTAGTAGCGTAGCAGTGGAAGAAGAAAAAGAAGGAGAAGAAGAATTGAAGAAAATAAGAAGTGTAATGAAATTCTTTGACAGAATATGGGGGTCATCGGTATATCGGGGTTTGACAAAGGCCCGAAAGATTTATTAAAGTTTAGTTTTTTTTATTTTCGTTTTTTCTATTTTCTCTCTTGTTTTCCGCGTTCATGTACCAAACTAGGGTCCAAAGAGACTCGTAATAACGCGTTTCCATAGTTCTCTACGTTGACTTGTTAGTGCAATAATTCAGGGTAATGTCCTGGGCGATAAAGGTGTTCGTTCTACGTTTTGGTACATTTAGGGGGTCTTACCCCTCGGTTTTCTAAGCATTGTATGTGCTTTACTTTGCCGTCTACTATGTATGTATACATATATGCGTACATACCTATCCCCGCCGCGCGCTACTATTACTAATACTATTATGTTCGCAGTCTTCGTATTTACGCCTTTCCACCGCCAATTTCTTATCAGCTACTTTAGCGGCGAGGTGCTACTGCCCAATTTATCATTCTCCATTATGCAAAGTTCTCAAGTGTCCTTGGGTCACCCCCTCTCACCCCCTCACTCCAACCCTCCTACTTGTTTCTCCATCTTTCTCATTCTCGTCTCTTCTATTACCCCCTTGTAATACAGCATCTCACTTATTTCTCGCTTGATGCTCCTGCAAAAGGGCTCGAGAATTTTAATTCCTAATTCTTAACGTTTTTACGTACCTCGATAGCTAATTTTCATTTGGCTCCAAAAGGTATTACGGGTAGAAACGTAGACGTTCCGATATCTCAGCGCAAAAAGAAATTCTAAAAATCATGACATTTTGCCACGAATCGCGGTAGACGAATCTGGATAACGAACGACGCTGCAGGATTTATCAAATTTTCAGTCAAAATAACCCTCATATACGTGACAACTAACAGACACAACCGAACGTCAAACATCGAAGTGTAACGTAAATTCAAATTAGTTTTCAAAACAAATACACACATGCTAGATATATATGCGTATTTGCCTAACATTTTAACCGACATGATTTCCACATTCCAACTAACAATAAGATAAATATTCGAACCGCCACTGTATCTTTTTGCCAAAATTATACAAAACGCGTGCTGTATACCTAACGCGATATTCATGTTCTGTAACAAATGTGTGTACGTACATACGTTTTTCAATTATTTTATTTCGTTGTTTTCTTTGGGGTAATTTTTTTCCGTTCTTTTTTTTTCTCATCGACAAAATCTGCAAAATTGGTAAAAATCACAACGCCTGTTTCGGATCTCTCTTGCGTTTTTTTCAATTTTATTTCGCTCTTTTTTTTTGACTCGCATATGAATGTAAGTACTTTGCTAGAACATATACCTAGATATGTCTGGATGTCATTTTTTCAATTCTATTTATTATTTATTTATTTTTTTTTTTTTTACAGATCGATAGAACTTCGTATGAGTAATGGAGGTTGAAAGAAAATATATGGTAAGTACAGACGTCATGCGTACATACATGTATCTATGACGTAATGTGAAAAACATCATTTTCACAATCTTTCATCAGATTTTATAAATAATAAAACGTACCTGCATTTATGTTATTGCTTGATTTTTTCTTTTTTCATTATTCGCTCTTTCGGAAAGCAGAAAAACAAAGATACAAAATAAATTTGATAAGAAATAAAAAACTTAGATCCCACCGCGTGAATCCGAATTGAAAAATTTTCTATTCTACTTACGGTTTTATACCACCCTAATTCTTTCTGATGATGCCATAAGACGTATGTCCGGAATGAAGATAGTAACGAGAGCTTGCGAGAATGGACGCGATATTAACGCGGATGATAATTAATTATGAATAATGAAAAACTAGAACTCAAAAGATAGGACAAAAACATTCTAAAGAGGCGACACTAAACGTATACTACACATATATATATAAATTTATATGATTTGTAATATGCTATGTATTGTAACGCATGAAAATATGAGGACTGTAGTTGATATTTGAAGGGCGACTTATATTATATGAGAAAAGCTCGCGCCGCGCCGCCACGAGATTTTATTGTGATGCTTGCCGAGTCTCCGTTTGCAAAGCCGATAATATACGAGCATCTTGAAGGTGGATAAGAAGCCCGCTCTCTTTTTCGATAGAGAAAGAGAGAGACGGTATGAGAAGTGAGAAAGAGTGAGTTGAAGAAATATAAGGGATGGAAAATGAGAATAAAAAAAAAAAGAGAAAAAAAAACAGCGAGAGGGAGGGTGGAAAACCAGCAGGAACGCGAGTAGGTATATCGGCGACAAGGGAAGAAGGGGGTAAGAGTGAGAAAAAGAGCGAGATAGCATGGGGTGACCTTGGCAAATATCAGGTTATAGGTCCCACGATGGTTGCCTTGCTTGGATTCTGTACGCGACATCTCTCCCCATATCTTTCATAGAAGATATTGCCCCTTCTGACGTGATTTGTTTTTTTTTTCTTCCGTTTTTTCTTTCTTTTTTTTTTATCTCCTTCTCTCCCGGAGTTTTAGATACTTATCATTCAACGTGCCAATACCGATTTATCGAGAAAATCCGACGCTCACCCCCATATACGTTTATATACATAGGTATATTATATTTATGTCAGTCCCGACAAAATATTTTATTCCCCATTACACGGTTATACAAAATACCTGCATCATCGTCGTCATTATTGTCATTATTATTATTATTATTATTATCTAATCATTTTTCGTCGTCACCACCATTTTCCAAACTTCGAATCAACGATTATATTTTATAACTATAGTGAAAAATCTCTGGGGATTGAGGGGAAAGGAGTGAAAGGGTAGGGGAGGCAGGTGGGCGAAGGGAGGATAAGGGTTTTGATGATCTGCTGCTGCTGCTTCCCATCGAATCGTGAATCGAATTGAATCGAATCGAATCGAATCGCATCGCGTAGCATCGTTGAGGGGTGCCACAAGCCGATTGTGGTCCTGACCCGATTGGTTTTTGATTGCGATATTGTCAGGGAAATAGAGTTGAACTAAACTGAAACCCATCTCGTATATATCTATCTTTATAAATATATACACATGTATACCTGTCTACGCACATATATATATATATGTAATGATGCAAAGTTCTATTGATATTGATTGCTTATATACTGTAGATACATACATTTTATTTCTATATCGATCCAAAATCACATACGGTGTATGTTCAATGTACATACATATAAATCTAACGATTCGTTCATCTCGTCTATTTTATAGAAAAAAAAAAATAAAAGAATACACGATGTTAAACGAGAAAAAATAAAATCCCGAAGGACTTGTTCAATGGAATTGTGAGGGGTTAGGGTAACATTTTAGTATTTTGAATAAATAATAAAGAAATTGATCTCACGAAACATTGATCGATTTTTCTACACCGCACGAGGGTTATAACACTTTACCTTATTTTAGCTACTTGATTGGGTTTTAAAGAAGAGCCCTTCGGCTTTTGAAAGTACCACAACGTTTACCCTCAACTATAAGGGGTGTTTCTTCCTGTGGGTGCGTCCGTAGGGGTCACAGAGAGAGAGAGAGAGAAAACGAAGGGGGTAGCGACGAGGACGTAGCTGGGCGTGATTCGACTGATAAATCACCAATTATAAGAAGTTTCGATTTATTGTCAGAGTTTGCCGACGGGACCTAAGGGAAAGGGAAGATTTGAGGGGTAGCAAAGAAGGGGAGGAAGGGATCGGGCACAATGCCAACGAAATTGAAAGTTAAGGCAAACTGCGCGAGGGCCTATCTTAGGATCTTTTATAAACGATTAAATTAAGTGCCAAATTGCAGCGGGGAGACATAAAGTCGGTGTAAAGAATTGAACCCCCGCCGATTTTATGTGTGTATAAAAAAAAAAAAAAAAAGAAAAAGACGAAGTAAAACATAAAGAATAAAATTAACGTTACGTGCTTTTATTTTAGTTAATTTAATTCTTTTCATTTCATTCTTAAAATTATTATATTACTGTTTGAAATAAAATAAATTTTATTAAGACGAAAGCTTTCGATTCGTCCCGAAAATCAAGACTGTGTAATAATTCTTTCAGAAAAAAAAAAAATTAAAATAAAATTTAACGACTCTCGATCATTATCTGGAGTTGATAATCCGAAAAATGGTTAAAGACTTGAGCTTAATTTTAAACTCTAACACTTACTAGAAAAAAAAAAAAAAAAAAATAAGAAAAAAGAAATGGGTGTGCCTGTGTATTTATATCTAATTACTAATTACATTGAACCGAAGTTATTAAACAGGGTGCTCGAGGTACTTTATAAGTACTTGTCGTTTAAAGTTCCTACAGCTAGGTTTCCGCAGTACTTTAAAGAGGGGATAATTGCCGGAGTAAAGCGAACAAACTTTTTGCATTTCGTACCTAACGTATACATATACCTATATATATTCAGGGCTACATTATGTATTGCACATATACATAAACTTTAGTTTCAACGGGTCAAAACTTCTAAATACGCCTGAAGTAACGTTACTTCTTCTACGGAAATGGCCCACCGTTCGATCACCACATTCAAACTGCATAAATTTCTTTATTCGTTTTGCCATTCGAAGTGAAGAGAAAAAAAAAAAAATTGAGAAAAAATATATCAGATCGCGCTCTGATCAGATATAGAATTTGAATCTAAAACTCCTCGCCGTTAGAAAAAATGAAATAAACCTCTCCGGTCAAATGTCTGGAATTTCTTAGAAAAAAAAAAAAAAAAAACACATCATCGTGAATTTATACTAGGCGGTTTTTTCAATCCGAATCTTATCGGGACAAAGAGGGCCGTTAAAGAATCATATTGAAATTTTTATTAGAAAATACACGTGGAACGGGTCTTTGAATCGGCATGAACGTATGCAGCATATTTTTTCAGACCGATTGTACGGGTTATAGTCCCAGCTCCCGTTAATTTTCTTTTGTCTCTAATATTTTCTTTTTTAATTTCCACATAAATTCTCACATTATTCCGAATCAAGAAATACCCGGCGTCGCGTTCTATGTGCACAACGTCTCGATTAAAAATTACACCCAATTAATCTTTTGCTCGTTGCACCTATATACCTATAGTATAATTGTTTGTGCACCTCAACTCGAGTCGAATGGATCTTTTGAATATAAATACTGTTTACCTGGTGGTACTGGTTATGCTGGTACTACCGAGTGCTTTTGAGCCTCTTAATTACAAGCCTTTCAAACACCAGCTGGGGAGAAGAATAAAGATTGAAGAGAATAAAAATAATAGTAATAAAAAGAAAAGAAAAAAAAGAAGAAATAAAAAACTTGTAAAAGTAAAGAAAATACAGGCGACGAAAGCTCCGACTACCGAAATTATAACCCTGCAGACTAATTGTAAGTATTCTTTGCTGTTATAAATTCTCACATTTAATTCATTTTTTTTTTTTTTTTTGATTTTTCCATTTTTTATACATATGTAAGAAATTCGAGAAATTATTGATCATTCGGGTTATTGAATATTTATATTGAAATTTATTTTTACTTTTAAGAAAATTTACGAAGAGTCTCTGATCGTTGTTGGATGATCTGAGCTTGATTTGATGTGTCTCGTTTCGTTGTGTTTGGAACGTATAAAAATGACGGTATCCGATTCGTTTGGGGATGGTGATGGGGTGGAGAGGATTTTATCGTGGTAGCCGGAGCGCGCACGAAGCTTTTCGCGGTATTCGTAGTCCTGATAATCCAGACTTAACTTGTTTCATCCTCGCGCATCGATAAAGAAGATACAGAATCCCAGGACTACCGGCACACCAACCTTCGGATTCCCAAACTGATGCTAGAGAAGCTGGCCACTTTACCACGATAATAGCGATGGACACGAACAAACCGTCACCGTTATCGTCAACCTTTAAAACGACAAATAACCCCATATTCTTACTCATCCATCCTCGTAGAATTTTTTTTTCACATTTCCCGTTAGGATCATCTCGAGTCTGATTAGAAAATTTGAGAGCTTCATTTTTAATGGGCATGGAACGGTCGTCGTATTTGTTCTTTTAGTTTGGCGTGAAATTAAAGGTTTTGTCGGATTTCATGGGTCT
This sequence comes from Athalia cordata, assembly GCA_963932425.1. Taxonomy (NCBI): domain Eukaryota; kingdom Metazoa; phylum Arthropoda; class Insecta; order Hymenoptera; family Athaliidae; genus Athalia; species Athalia cordata. The sequence continues at coordinate 25,521,834 of OZ010626.1, read as the reverse complement.
CTCTAATCTTTCGCTGATTCACATTTTGCCGAAGGGTTCTTCTCTGCAGTAGCAGCCAGTCTAGCTTTCTCTCTGGAGCGAAACCTCCCCCAACTGATTGATTTACTCACGGATCTCCTTGTTAATGTGGAGGGATATACTGATCAAGAGAGATCGCGTCTGCTCTCCCTCTCTTCGCCCCTAAGGGTTGCCGAATACATCGCCGGACATTAATCCTTCGAATTTAAGTATACCTACCCCCGGAATTCGTTGAACTTTTGACATTCCCCTCGATAGAAATAGAGACCCGAGGGGGAAATAAAAAAAAAGAAGAGTAAATAAAAACAAAAAAAAAAAGAAAGGAAATTATATACACGCCCGATTTCCACTTTCCTGAACAGTGTAGATCCGCAGAGCCAAGGATCATCGGTACATCCATTTTGTTTCACAAAAGAATTAGCAAACTTTTAAATTGCAAATGAAAACGTTTGCTAAATTACTCCATCAACTGCACCGTACTACTTTATCACTCGCGCACATTGATTATGATATATTATACGGTGAATATCAGTTGACAAATGTTTGATCTATTAATTAGAGATGACGATTAATTACTTTTACACATTTCTACAGGTATCCGTAATTTATATTCAGTTTATTATGGATGTACGTTATAGCATATGTACGTATATATATAACTTCGTGTAAATTAAATTTAATTGCTCTGATCCTCGCGTAGGATCTACAGGAAATGGTCAACCGGTTGCGCTGTGGTGGGGGTCATATTTTTTCAGGTCGCCAATTAACACCGTTTGCAAATTTAACACACGCAAAGATGAAACTGTGCTCATCTATCTGTATATATATATAATGTACGTACGTATCTTCTGTAGAGCAAAAGGAATATCCTTGTAGAGAAGTTAGAGTAGCAATTAGCGAGGAAAACGTTTCGTGCTACTGCAGTTCTGCAAATGCCTCCCCGTTATGAAGAAACAAACATGATATAAAAACGTCACGCAAATTAGTTGGAATTCCACGAAACGAGACGTCAGAAATTTCATTTCTTCTACTTTCATCCCTCTATTATACGTGTTGGGATATTTTGTCTGCATGATATTGTATATGACCTCTGTGAAAATAAAAAAAATGGTCGAAAAAAATTCTATCATAACTACATCATCGTCGTTACACAATATGCTACGTCATCGGGATTCTTTTTTCAATTTTATCGCGGGCGAGGGTAAAAAGTTGCGGTAAAATAGGAGGGGTACATTTTTTTTTTGGAGGTAGTGAAAGAATCGTAAGAAATCGGAAGTCAATGAGTGTTATGGAGGCAGATCACGCCTAACGGAAGTGACTAACACGCGGCGTTCAATAAAAAATTACCTCTATGCGATTCCCCATAATATCACCCCAAACAACGAATGGTCGACCGGTGCTTTCTGACTGAGCTTACAAAGTGAGATAAATATTAGGGACAGCAGCTACCAAACAGGGAATCACGCCGATAATACGTAAAGCTCTGTTGAAGCTTGTGGAATGGGGATATCATCTAGATAAAAACTTTTCCTATCTTCTTATTCCGTAGTAGATTTTTCGGAAAAAAAATATATAATTATTCAGACGGGAAAAATGAAGGCCAAGTTGGGACGGGAAATTTTTTTCTCGTCAAAGACGAAAAATTTCACCACGTTACAATAACGTAGAAAAATTTGTATACCAATTATTTTCAGGAGATACCCAAATTTCTTATTTTTTTTTTTTTTACTACTCGTTTTTCGTTGACAGCTTGAAAAATTTCAATACTTTTGGTCAGTGAATAGGTGAATGCAAATAGAAAAATTTCATTTCTACAACTATTTCTTATTCCATATGCTATTGTCCGGATTTGATTTTTTTTGTTTCTCCGCTGCTATCGCATTTTTGCAACAGTAAAATCTTCGAAGCAGTTGGATCGCGACTTTTTTTTTTTTAATAATGCGTGTTTTTCCGATTTTTTTTTTTTTTTTTTCTCTTTGCTATACAAGGTTGATACGTTTCCTTCTGGATCCCACATTATAGGTATGGTACATGAAGAAAAGTTTTTCTTCGTCGACAAGAACTCCGCTTCGTTTCAGAAACTCGCTTTTTCTATGGGGCGAAAAATATTTTGAAGGGGTTCGTTCAAGCTGTGACAGTTTTGTGGTTTCAGGGGAGGATAAGGTGAGGTTGGAGGGTAAAAAGTTTCTCACAGTTTCAGCTATCCGCAAGTCGCCTGTACACATATACATACGTGTGTTGGCAAAAAACAGAACAAATAAATAAAATTGTGAAAAAGAAGATATTTTGTTTCATTTTTAGCGCGCTATATGCATCGCACAATATGATGTATTTCACGATAGCAAAAGATTTTTGAGTCAAGCCGATTTTGTGAGGTGTCCATTATAAACGCGAAAATCGTTTTTTAGGGATCCGAACAAAAGTCACACGAAATTTATTTTACTACTTGGAAATACTGATTTGCATCGTGCATATAAAAAACCAGTATATGAATGAAAAAAAAGAAAAATGAAACGAGAAAAGCGAAAAAATAGGATAAAAGAAGAGCGGAAGCGGGATTCAAAAGTAGGTATATACCTAATACGTGGAAGAAAAAAAAAAAAAATGTCGAATAAAAATAGAATAAAATATGGAATAGCTGTGGAAAGAGTGATAAAGAAATGTGAAATGGGAATGAGGGGTTGGTACATGTATATGTTAGATGTCTATGTATACCTAGAGATGGCAAGGGGTGGGGAGAGGAACAGGCCGCTATAACAGCCGCAAAAGAGGAAAACAGTGAGCATAATAAAACGATCTGTCTTGTTGAGAACAATATTATTCTCAGAGTAGACATTCGTCTCGTTCTATCTATGCGGGATTGCCTATTTTTCTTCATCTATTTCACCCTTGGCGGTCTTTTCACTCTCGAAACTTCCTCCGAAAGACCTTGATAGAAAACAAAAAATAAAAAACGAAAAAATTGAAAAAATGGAATATGTATAAGACAAAAAGCCAAAAAGAAAAAAAAAAGAAAGAACAAAGCGAATCCTCCTCGTTCTTTCTTCACAAGAATGAGAGAAAAAAAAAAAAAAATGTTATTTAACCTATAGTAGATTTGTGTCTTTTTTATACGGGATGCATAATTCAATAACCTATGGGAAAGAGAATATAAAAAACAAAATGTCAAAAAGTTGAATTCAGTTTATATAGAAAAAAGTGACTGATTGTGAGATTTTTTGAATCTTATATCGCTTCTTTTATAGGGGGATGATGTGCATCGTGTCAAAGTGTCGTTTCCTGTACGGAAAAGAGGGGGGGGGGGGAGGGGGGCCAGGGAGTGAATGAAAAAAGAAGCAAAAGGAAAATAAGGAGAGAGGGGTAGAGTTGCAGGGTGGGCTAAACATAATTATGACGTAAGATGACCTGACAACGGACCATAAAAATTTTTCACTTGGTTATAGTTGATTGCGTTTCAACACGCTACCGGGTATGCTCACTTGTCCTTATCACCCAATTTAGATGTTAGGCGTGGGTCATTTCAAGTGACGGATTGCGCGATTTGCCGCGATGCGATCGTCCCGTAACGATATAATATAAAAAGGAGGAAAAAAATTCGTAAGAAAGAGCCAAAAAAATCAACGAGCAAGAAAAAGAGGGGAAAAAATCAAACGACCCTACCTAAGACCAAAGTTTGGATAATATATGTATAGACATACCCACCACTTAAAAGAAAAAAAAACAAATTTCCAGTAAAATAAAGACGTTAGAGAAAGAAATTATTTATTATCATGCTTCTGTAAAATATGCAAGTATGAAACAAGATTCGATTTTTTTTCCCCCCTTTTATTTTCAGAAAATTACCGACTGGATATTTAATAATTATATACAGGGATCTATTACGCAAAACCTCTTTTATACATCAACCAGGCTAGTTATTCGTAATAAATTTTATGATACAGCGTATAAATATGTATATCTATATTGCGATAGAAACTGTGTAAATATAACCGCAGTTCCGATCAAAGGATTCAATTAATAATTAATACAACCTCTCCCGAGTTTGCCTGACATGCGGAACCCACCGCTTTCGGTACTCTGCTACTCGTTGGCGGTTATGTACCTATACATACGTATCATACCTATTTTCACACATGTATGTGTGTGGCATATAATATGGATATATACAGGACGTGTTTGCCGTAGTCGGAGGTTCAGGAAGAGGTGGTGGGTTTTGACTCTAGAATGTGACCTGCGGGGGTGGAGGCACAATTATTACTGGCTCTTAGGTGTCTCTGGCGTAAACACGTTACAATTAGCCATAGGATGAAAGGGGTGGGAGAAAGATTACGATAATACTTGGAAGTGGTGCCAAGCCAAAGCAGCTACGTCGCCGACTGCTGGTCGTCGAATACGAATGTACGGGGTGAATCGAAAAAAACTAGACGATTGTTCGATGTGGGAATTGTAACCGAATGAGAGGCGCAAACTTTTTCAATAGATACTAGAATGACGATCCTATGATTTAGATTGAGAATTTCTACCCGATACCGAGTAACACAAGTCTGAAAAAATAAGTTCGAAAAAATGTGTCAGAACGAGAAGAGATTTTCCGGCTCTCACCGAGTAGAATATGAAAAAAGTAATGCTACTCTTCGTCGCGTTTCGTTTTTATCCTCGTTCCGAAATTGATTGTTTTTTGGTTCACCCTCTACATACAATTCTTACCATATATATCAGTTTCTCTCGTAAGTGTGGAGGGAATAATAATCTGCGGTATATATAAAGGTGAAATGTGGGTGTAATAGTATGTTCACGACTATATACTACTCAAGTATATATAGTTGGTGAGGGTATAATATAAGAGGATGGATATGTGTAGGAAACTTCGAAGAGAACGGCTTCTTCCCATCTTCCCACTTGGAGAGAAGTCTTAATGGTGTATAGTGTTTAATTTATGATAATCTCATTTTCTAACACCTTCCTTACATGCATATATGAAACTCGTGAAGAGAAATACATACTCATACATATGTACTCACAGCTATAAAGGGTTGTCAAGACTCATCATAAGCGATGATGCAATTGGAAATAATATCCATTTTCCCAAAAATCGAAGAGGCACGATTACAATTTACTTAATGTAAATTTTTTTCTTTTTTTTTTTTTCAAATCACAATCTCCGAAATTTTATTGAACGCCACCCTTAGTAAAATAGGGTATCTACTTTGAGAAGGCTTCGTCCTGTTACCCGTTCCACGTTATCAAGTTACAGTCGTAAATCGCCTTTAACAAATAACACTCGTTTTTTGCGTCTTCTTCGGTTCTTTCTGGTTTTGTTTTTTTTTCTGTCTTTTTTCATTCTCGTCCTTGCGGTGGATCAATATGTAGAAATATCTTCACTGTCGTCCATTTTCCAAAATTCTGAATTGGATCCATGGTGAAATGATTTTTCCCGAACGACATATCCTTGTTCAATATCATTGGGCTCCGAATTTTTTGCTGTTTAGTTTTTTTATTTGTGTGTTTTTTTTTTTTTTTGTTTCTCTCATATCGCGGAAATAACTGAAGATATATTATATATATGTATATACGTACGGTAGAAAGAGCACGCGGTTCGTTGACATGATTGAAACGGAAACCTAGACTGACTAGAATGATAATATAAAAGAGAAAATGTTTTATGTAGTATCTGTTATAATATAGAGCTAGTCTGGTATGGGGTGGATATATAGTTCCGAAAAGCTTGACAAAAAAGGGGAAAAAAAAGCAAAAACAAAAAGAAAAAAAAATGAACATATAACATTTTTGCTCCAAGGTTGACAGAGGGACTAACTCGCGTCGAAATCTCCCTTCACTCTACTCTGCTATATAAAAGAGTAAAAGTTTCGTAATTTTTATGACATGATATTTTACGCACGCTCGTGATATATACGGACACAAAGAGATTAATATGCGTTTTATTTTAGTTACTTTTCATTTATTTATCTCATTTTGTTTTATTTTATTTCGTGTAATGGAGATCCTCTATTTTTTTTTTTCCTATACATTATCATTTCGCGTACCGTTTGGTTTAAACAAATATTTTTTTTTCATCTCTCATATAGCATCGTCATTATACTCACTGCGATTAAACAAAATCTTATGGACACTAGAAACTTGTGACGAAAATCTAACGGGCTTATCGTTAGATGTATTGTATATATGTATATGAAAACGTATATTAATTTCTTTGAAATATTACAGCGTTTGAAACGATTTGCTTAATTTATTCATAGCTAATTATACGAAGTGCCCCTAGACCGTTTTGTACTTGCTATGAAAAAAAAAAGTCGCAAAAAAATTCGTGAAGCAAACGAAAGACTGTAGAAAGAATGGAATAGAAGCGAAAAGCAATTTTTTACATCGGCGTCTAATTTATTGGTGTTTGATTGTCTTCGTTTTGTTTTTTTTTTCTTTAATTTTTTTTTTCGTCTTTTTTTGAATAAAGTCCAATGGCTTAATTATCATCAAAAAATTCCGAAATAATGATACTCTGTGGCCGAATTGTAGAAAATAATACGATCGTGGAAATGGTGGAATGGGTTTGAGCTAGTTTTGTAAATAGTTGATTGCTTCGATTGTCGGATCCGAGCTTGTATATCTATGTAGAGACATTGTTAAGCTGCAATCAACACTTTTTCAATTTCATTGTGACCACGGCAGCTAGATAGAAAACCGAACACACGGACACACGTCTGCCACTATACCCGTTCAATGGGCTCGTCAGTAGACAAGAAACGTTTATTTAAACAATACCGAAACTATGTTGACGATTTGCTTTTTTTTTCTTTTTCGATTACCTTTTATCTTTCTTTTCACCGAGAACTCGGCCGATAGAAATTTGGCGAAGCGATAAATAACCAACAGACGATAGTTCGACGATCTTTGGATAATTATGTCGAGCACAATATTTGAAAAAAAAAGTTTGTATGATGATTGGAATCAAATTAAAGAATTTCTGGAATAAGACAAATTTAACATATTCGATAAGAATGTCGATGCAACTCTGAAAATCTGAACTCACTACATCTACGCCCACGTGATGCCCCTCTTTGTCCTGACTTCTCTCAACTGAAGAGTGAAAAATACCATAGAATATCTATAAGTTTGCAACACAGGTAGGTACGCGTGAAATTACATACAAACACTCACGATGAGATCGTCTTGCAAAGTCTGTATCAAAGTTCCGGTGGGATCGTTTAAGCAAAACTATGTATACGTATGTACAATAGGTACGTAGATTCCATTAATGTTAGTTGGTGGTGGTCGATCTCCGAAACCCTTCCGAGTAACTAGACAGAGTATCTTATGCGCTGCATCTTCCATATCCATGTTGTTGGAACGTATATAATATAAACTATATGTCCTAAATACCAAAGGGGTATGTATGGTACGCCAATCTTATACCTAGTTGAAGACAATGATTAAACGATCGTACGCGATAAGCTAGCATTGCTTGGTAGGGGTTGTGCCTCCTCTGAGAACTGAAAGAGAGTCGGTCGAAAGGGGGGTTGGTAGTGATGTTGGAGGTATAGAGATAGAGATAGAGTTTAAAGTACCATTCAAAATGCAAATCTCAACGATCTCTGAGCATCCAATCGAATTAGGATGCAGTCTATACTCTGGATGCCGCACGACTACCACAGAATTTCATACTCCCAAGGGTGAAACGGGTCGTCGGAAATATACCTATATACACACACTATAGTATTCACTATATATACACTGACGTTTTCATTCGAACCAATAGAATTTCCTCCAATTATTGCAGACATTCGAAATGATTATGCAACACTAGCGTTGATGTTATCATCGTGCTAAATGTCGCGCGTATGGGGGTTGTATGAATTACGTCGCAAATGCAGCGATTAATTCAAATAAAAGTTTTCACGGCTTCAATCAACATGTGGAAAAAAACTTTGGTGAGATATCATTTTTGGTTCTAGTTATTTATTTTGTTTTTTTACCTTAGAATTCGATCGTCATTTGCTTTTACTCTGTTTACGGTATAGGGTACACGTATATGGAAGAATATCGTCTTCTCGTATTTCCGAATTTTTATCTTTTAAATATTTATACAGTCGAGTTTAGGGAATCCATATAGCTATAGATATACACGTGAGTTTGAAACCCTGACAGTAAAAGGTTAAGTGGTATTTCGAGCCTGGAATATATCGGGTCATATAGCAAAGATCTAAAAGCCGAAGCTTCCTCGTTCCTTCCTTTCCCGCATTCAGAATCTGTAACGACTTTTCATACTTCCAGCTTTTCTTTTCGATTTCGAATTCGGAATAAAGTAGAAGTATCTTTCCCGATATAATTATATTCACGTTCTTAATGATATTCTCCCATTCATGTGAAGCGCTGTATAATCCTCGCTATACCAAAAGTTTTAACCATCGATAACCCCCCTTGTTACCTTTCGGTTTTTGAAACGGGGAAAATTTTTAATCCTAAAACCCCAAATGTTAGGTGCGTGAAATTCGGGCTATACGGGTCTTATGCAAATTGAGATAAATCAACCCGTTCCCTTTTTATCTCAAATTTTATTTTTATTACTTATTTTTCGTACAGAGGGCATCGATTATTTTTCGATAGGGGGCATTAGTAATTATTGTAATTATTGTCATCGTTCACTGGGGTTTAATAACCTTTTTCCTCTTTTTTTTTTTTTTTTCATCTCAATCTTTTGACAGATAGTCAAATGTACATCATATTTAAATATCATTCATTGTCACATCCGTATAATGCACGCATAGGTATAACCGCAATCTACAGTGTTCTGAAAAAAAAGAAAAATCAAATAAATGTACCGCCGATCGTTTAAGATATTGAAAGTCATCGATCTGCAAGTCCAAGAGCAATATCAACTCGTGATTCTCTGATTATTCATCGACCCCGCGATTCATTCTACCGACAAAAATCTATCCTTTTCATATTCAATCGCCGAGAGCTTGCAACTGCATAAATAAATTCCGTGCGAAAAGATAACGTTTCATATTATATTTTACAGACAACGGTATTATGACAAAATTTAATTTCTCTGACTGTCTGAGAAAGCTTTTTCCAATTTTTTTTCGTCCTTTCATTCAAGTATGCATAGAAATAGATTCGTCAATCCCTCCCTACGCTTTAAATTTCCGTATGAAATTTCCTCGCTAATTTTGCATTAACAAAATTTTTGGTTGTTTCTCTTTGCAAGAGTGAAAAATGAGAGAAAGTTAGAAAAAAAAAAAAAAAAAAAATTCGAAATGAGTGGCAGAAACAAGAGCTGTATGAAATAACGCGAAATATATAACATACCTGGACTGCCCGGGGTTATTTGTTTTACCATATATCATGAGATGATTCAAACCAACGAAAAATACATGTATATAATATAGTCTAACTACGTAACCGTTGATTGATATAGAATTTATGCAGTAAACGGCGTAAAATATTGTGAAAATACTGCACGCTATTATAATGCAAAAGTAATTAGTGAGTAGTTTTTTTTTTAAGTAAAAAAAAAAGTTTGTTGAGTATAAAACTAAAATGGAGTATTATGTACGTACATGAATAAATAAAACAACATCTTTCAGTAGTTGAAAGCGTATTACAGAGGAAAAAAAAAATGCAAGTTTCTCTTCACTAATAACGGCGCCTAAATATGCAGGTATGTAAAAAAAAGAAAAGAAATCGTGATACGACTCCATAAATGTTATTAGATGATTAAAATCCGACGACGACGGGGTACGATGTTTTAAATTATATATCACATATATTCATATATTTATACGACGAAAAGAGCACCCACCTATAATATAATTGCGGAAGTTCGATAAGGGGTTTAAATCGTATCGCTTATTTGAAGAGCACGCGTTCTCTACCTACGTTATGTGTATAGAAAATGGGGATGAGGGGCGATTCGAGGAGAAATCTGGGGGATGGCGATAATATTATTATATGAAAACATGTACTATGTACGTTTATTTATACATATACATATAAATCTATATGTTAGCCAGTATATAGGTGAAAAATATATTCATGTATTGGTAGACATGGGTTCACATGGGCAAAATATATACATGAATGCATGCACAGCTTTAGGGACGTTCGCGAGTTATGCAAGTTTAAGCTATACGTAAATTCTTCTTCTTTGAGCGACAATAATACATATACATAAATAAATAAGTAGAGCGGAATATATTTAACTGTAAATTGAGGTATAAATATATAATAAGCAGTAGCGGAAAAAAAAGAAATAAAATGGCAAAAAAAAAAACACGAAATAAATAAAAAGAGAAAACTTGATGGTTGAACACGATGTGGTATATACCTATGTATATACCTATTTAACTATATACAGGATTTCAAAGTTTCTACATAAATTGCGGGGAAAACTTTTGTAAAGGGGTTTATACATTATTGTACTACCATGTCCGTGTATACCTATGTATATAATATTCATGTATAGGGCGGTGTGATGGTTTTACTATATAAGGAAATAAGGAAATGAGGGAATAAGGAAACAAGGAAACATCATATTCTAGAAAAATAGATACACTTTTTGATGTCAATAATAATCGCCCTGTTTCTTCCAATTTTTTGTTGCCAAAACTAGCGCTGGAAAAAACTCTCGCTCTCTCTCTCTCTCTATTTCTGTTTTTGAAAAAAGAAAAAAAAAAGGTTATACATGTCATCCAAAAGGAGAAAATAAGAAATCTTTGAAATTCGTATTTTCTATATGATACTGTCGATGAATTATGTCAATTTCAACTGTTGATCGTAAGTCGGATATTGATAATATTTGAAAATAGTATTTTAACGATTTCTTAGAGTAATTTTTTTCAGTAATGATTTTAACGAAGTTTTAGGTAAAATTTTAACGATGAATATGATATAAAATCTGGGGACATCCCTCGAACAGCTGGACGTATCGGTTGACGGACGTGACGAAGCTTTTCGTGATTCTGACGGTAAACGTCAGTCCGGTTTTCCACTGACATTAAGTGCTCTAATGTGGCCTCTGGACTATAGTTATAGTAACGCCAACGTTCGTTATCGTCGTGTTTAATTGCTGAATTTCACGTTAACGTCTGTTCCATCTAGGTGTGTATTTTATAAATATATATCTCGCAACAGCTCCTCAAACTTCTAGATAATTTTCAAACTTTCGAACGCTTCGTAAATGCTTCCTAATTTCTAGGCTTGACTTTTCGTATCTCATTTACCTCCTGCAGGCTTTTTGGCCCACCGTCACTCCTTTCGCTTGAAAACGGATTAGAGATCAAAATCTCTTCCAAAATTTTTCTATAATTCTTGAAACATGAAAATGTGGAGATTTTACGCAAAACAAGGAATATCCGGCTTTCATATCATTCATTCATCAGATTTTATGTACCATAAGTACAACCCTTCGATTTTAAGGATTTTTTTTTTTAACGCCACTCCCTGAATAATCAATCACGGTTAATTGAGCGAAGTAAGTAACTTGAGAGAGAAAAAAAACATTAATTTTCGATCCTGCAAACAAGGTATAGGTTTAAACGTGGCAGGGAAACATGAATTCAGGGAATAATTCATAAAACCTGTGAAAAAAATTATGCATCAATTAATCCCGAAGGATGAATTTTATGAATAATAATCTGTTATTAACAAGATAATACATTTAATTTCCAAATCGTGATTTTTCACTTCCTATGGATAATTTTTCGTTTCGAAAATTAGAGGTTCAATTTTTTTTTCCTTCCTTTTTTTCTCACCGTATATTATTTAAGTTCGGAAATTTAGAGCGTATACGTCGCAGGTGTATTTGACGGTATGAGAATCTAAAACGTGTAGCCAGTACGATGAGAAGGGGGGTCGGTTTTTAAGGGGGTGCAGTTGGGTGGTATTCCCAGGGTGAAAGTCAGGAGAAATAGAGAAGGTACGAGACACGTAGAGGCGATCTATCCGGCTGTTATGCCGTCTCTTTATCTTTTTGGCCGGAGGGAAGGAAAGCCAGGTTTTCCTTCCAAATGCTACAACCAGCAGCAGCAGCAGCTAGCAGATAGCAGATAGAAGGTAGCATCTAGAAGTTCTACGTTTGAGGTGTTGCAGGCAACCCACGTACCTTTAGGATGCTGGCCAACCCCCTCATAGACATTCTGAGGAACAGAACATCCCGGAATATCCCACCCCAACCTTTTTTCTATACGTATGTATACATGTATATATATCAACGTATATATGTGCACCCTACATACACCTTATATAACCTTCAACGAGTTCGCTATCCAGTTCGTTCTACAATTTCTACAGTCGACGGAACATCTTTTTGTAAACCTTATACACTGCGGGATACCTGTACACTTCTCCATCCTATTCACACCTCGTTCTATCAACTCCGAAGGCGTGCGAAGAAAGAAAAAAAAATTGCAAAAAAACTGAATTATGGTTTGAGGAAATCAACAAAGTTCTAAACTGATCTAATCAGGTTTATAGAATTTTTCAAAGTTCTGCAATAAAGTAATCAGTTTAGTTTAAATTAAAAATTTTTGTTACTGTATTCCGCATTCAAATGGAGCTTTGAAAATGGTAGATACCTATAGATACATGTACATCTATGAACGTATAACGTGGAACTTATGCGAATTAATGATAACTATTTATTACATAGGTCAGTTTTCAAGGTATAGTTACGTACGTAGAGATAATACGTATACCGCCAAATCTCTACCTACTGCAGGTGGAAAGGTCCGAGGTTCTCTTACAGCTCTTGGGCACAGTTAGTATAAATTTCCCTAGTGACTGCTAACCTGGCCACATAATATTGACATTCAATGCAACTCGAGCAAACCCACTAGTGCTACTCTATATATATTATATACCCATATACGTGCATCTGCATATATACCTATACATACCTGCGTATCTATATTTATGTATATAATTTGATTGTGTACACACATACGTATATGTATAAATATATAATTGTGTTGCAATACGATCGTATATTGTATAGTACTGCGTTATCCTGAGTGTGCAGTACGGTGCACTGTGCAACAATTGCACGTATATGTACATATAACTATGACTATGTAGCCCGACTAGGTGCCGCCACTACTGGAAGTAGCGAGCTTTGTACGTGACGTGATTTAAATAGAAACGGTTATTAATTAAAACGCCATAATTACACGTACTTGATTTGCAACATATGATATTATCTATAGACTATTACTGTGTACTTAAATGTATGCCAGCTCTATGTTTTAATTGTGACGTCATTAGGAATTTTGAAATTATTAAATACGTTTACCAGGTATAGCTTTTGATTTTTTTCCCAATTTTGGGCTCAAAAATCAACCTTTTTTTTTATGAGGTTATCTGAGGTATTCTTACGTATTTTGAGCTCAGGAATTCGAATCTGCCAACTAAATTGATCCATCTATCGAATTCGTGCGTAGCTCGATTTAGTCGACGGATTCGTGTTTCTGAGTTAAAAATACATTTGGTCAAGAATATCTATTTGTATTTGGGGATCTACTTTACATATTTGTATGTACATACGTATATTAGATCATCACATCTAATAAATTCTGAAAATCACATCACTATAGAGTTTGTCCTATTATTACGGAATTCATTTGTATGCGCCAAGAACTATGGCGAGCTTGAATTATACAACATTGTTGAGGAAGTAATTAAAAATTCAATCCTCGTGTTTGTTTTACCGAAAAATATATACCCATTAGCACCGCTTATGCACGTACTTATGATGATAATAATAATAATTGTACCACGCAGCAAACCCTTAGTTGTTGTAATTCTACTCAATTGCTTATAATTCATTTATTTATTTTTGTAATCGGGTACGATTGACAATTCTTTTTTTTTTTTAAGCAACGAGCATCAATCTTTACATTTTCATCGTTGATTCTGTACCGTATGGCTGAATATGTACATACATGTATATCTCAATATCTGAGACAAGAGGAATAAGGACATGTCTTGTTAGGTTGAATAATTTATAAGTATATTATGCTGTGCTTGGTACGTTAGAACTAATTTGTCGAAAACCTCGGGATTTCAGTTTAATGTAAATCTATTGAGCAAGATTGTCAGGGTTGTATGCAGACTTTCCTCATTCTCATAGGTGGGGAGATAACCACCTATACCGATCTGCATAATACAGCAGTTGAGGATTCCGGAGGGAGAATAAGTGGCAAAGGACATATATAGAAATACATATGTACGTATATATATGTGTACAATGCCCATATACCTCCACCCATACATGTACACCTGCGCGCCTTACTACCCCACAACCATAACTTCCCCACATTTTTAACATCTCCGCTCCGCGACGATGTGTAGCCCTTATAGGTTTGTTTGTTTGTTTGTTTGTTTTGTTCGTTTATTTTGTTTGTTTGTTCGTTTGTCTGTTTATGTTCCTATGTTTCCTGCTTGCAAATAAATCTCATATCCTCAACAAGGCCTTAGATTTAACAATGTAGAGAATTAACCTGCTTCAAATTAAATCACCTATTCAGTTATTAGCAAATCTGCAAGTTGTTTCTGAATAATTCTACAATCTTTCGATCATTTTAATGGAATAAGAAAAAATCTAATCCAACCCCACGCAAATCCGATCATTTTTTTTCTCATCGAAGAATGAAAGAAAAAAAAACATTTTTCATCCCACAATCAATCAATCAATTCAAGAGAATGACCGACCTATTAGAATACAAAAAATTATGATGATAAATTTTTTTTCCCTCCTTTTTTCCGAAGAGGCGACGGGTAATTGTCGGATGATAACATTTCACCTATTCCGACTGCGTATTTAAACCCTTTCGAATAGGGTCGTTGCTGCTGGGGTGAGTCCATACCTATGGGGTGTGAAAAAAGGGGTGCGAAAATGAGTTGCAGGATATAAACACATGAAACTCCATAGGGAAAACTTGTAACTGACTGTATACAGGTCATCTGCACCATTATACCTGTACCTATATGTACCTGCAGGTATGGGAAACAATACGGGGAGGGGTGGCTCGAAATTTCAATACCTTTAATCGTGAAGGGTGGAAAATCGCAGGGAAAAAGGGAGACGAGCAAAGTGAAAGAAGAAAAAAAATTAAGAGAAAAAGAAAGAAAGAATACGAGGAAGGGAGAGAAAGGTGCATCGTGAACGTTACCGTTCGTTCTCTGGCTAGCTTCTTGGAGTTTATCCCTTGAATTGGTAGGTGAGAGAAGACCCCGTGTGTTGGTGGGAATAAGGGTTGAATATGTAGGGATGTAAAGGTATATACCTAGTTCGTCCTCTCACGATTCGCAAACGGCGCCGACGCGCAAATTCGCGGGACGTCGCGACGCCGGATTCCGCAGTCGAGCACCGCTCACCATACGCGACGCTCACCGTCGCGAATAACTCAAAATAATAATAAATAATACGATAACAAAAATTGATAAATGAAGAAAATTTTTATCGTGTTACATGTGCAATATTCGTCGATAAATAAATCCGCTGTATATCCCACCGCATAACCCCATATTCCTATTTTTCAACTTTTTCATCCCCAATCAATGATCACATGAATAACAGAAACCAAATGCCTGCGATGAATCGTTATCTTCATTCTTGAGCTCGTTCCTATTCTCGTGGTTTCATTCAAAATCAAAATCCATGTCGTCGGTCGATTAAAATACTTACGAAACGATCGTTAGAACTTCATCGCGTAATTTTGATCAATGAATTTTTAATCCTCGTGGTGATAGAATTTTACTACAATTATCTTCGATAGAATAACGCAATGTTGCTAGACGTTTATTGACAGGTAAATTCGTGTGATCAGATTCAAAAGAAATAAATGTTATTGAAAATAAGAATTATCAAACAATCAGTTGGGATTCTCACCTAAATTCAACACGTGATCTCCCTCGATCACCTGTAATTATTATTATCATTATTACTATTGTTGTTCTTATTATTATCATTATAACGATCAGCTGGTACCGCTTCGTTTATTTTTTCGTTCGAAACACGTTGAGCTTGAAGGATGAGAAAATTTTTGGGGATTTTTAGTAAAAGTTGAATAGCATCATTCGACACTAGAAAATTTGGTGAACTTGATTTGTTTTTTTTTTTCTTTTTTCTTACTGCATCTGATGAAAAAACTAAATAGATAAAAATATTTATGAAATTATGAATAAATCGTACGATTTATAAATACATTTCTTATATTTTATTGCGTATAGTGTCGTGAGATACGTGTTATGCGGATCCCATTGATAAATCAATGATCGTAAATAAATTCATTACACGAATGCAGTGAAGTTTGCAATAAAAGTATTGACGACTAAATAATAATAGCAACGGTAATCATAACAATCTAAACGTTTCTCTCATAGTCGTGCATAAATTACCAATTCAAATATATACCTATACGTAGCTATACATATACGTTGTAAGAGGAATATTTGATGAATGTTCGTGTGTCACTATATTAACAATAATATTAATAAAAAAATTGATAACTGTAATAATAATCATGCAATAGTATACATTAGATAGTGATTCGAATCGTGAAATTTATAAAACCGCTCGTAAAATCGTTTAAATTATACAGTGTGAATTATGTTGATGGAATAAAAATAATTTGATAGTAAATAGAAATGAAAAAGTCAATGGTAAAGTAGATCCTAATTAGATTGTAAAAATGCAACCATAAAATTGATAAGAATTTTGCAATTTTGAAAAAAAAAGTGAAGAAAGTAAAATTGTTATGAAAGGTTTGAGACGTAAATAAAAATATCTATAAACGATCGATTCAGGATATATTATGAGAGAAATATTCCGATGCTACGGTGATATCCGGATATAAATATTGACTCGATTCGGAGTAAAAATTAATCATAACTAAAGAGGAAACTGTAAAGTCTGCTACAGAAGCAAAGAGAAAGAGGAAAGAGAAATAGGAGCTGCAGGTTGCCACGTAAAAGTTTCTCGAGTTTTCTGTGGAGATCGCTCAGCTGAAATTTAGCAATCTTGAACTGAATTCGGTATCTCCACTTCCACGCGAAACCGCAAAGACCACTGGAGAAGGAAAAGAGGAAGGAGAAGACGAAGAAGGGACAGAAGAAAAAGGAGGAAGAATAAGAAGAACCGTCCACCGCGTCGTCGTTGACTCTGAGGAATGGGAATGAAAAATATTCAATCTTAAAACTTATACTTCAAGGACTTAAACTCGGGAGTGAGGTGACTCGAGGAGAAAAGAAATAGACCTGAATAAAGTAAAAACAAGTGCTGAAATATCATCCTTTGAATATTTAATCTATTATGCTACCTATATGATAAAACTATCATATTCTCATAGGACTGTTTTCCACATCCACCGCCCGAATCCACTTAGGTCAGTATGAAATTTTGTCAGAATTTTTTCTTTTTTTCTTCTCTCTTCATAGAATCTCAAAATCGGTTCGAATAATAATATCGACTAAAGTTTAGCGGCAGGCGCCGCAACGTTCTAGATGTGCAGTATAAAGTAGGTGGGTGGCGGGTGCAAGGGAGGAGGGGGAGGGATGATATCAGTATGAAAGAGGAGAGTAGTCGAAGGGAGGGGGGTGGAAAGTGTGGTGGTAATAAAAAAGGAGTTGAGATATTACTAACAAAATTACATCGCTTACATAGTTGAAACTTTATTGGATAACCCATCCTAAATTCTCTGGTGCACATACAACCTCTTCGTTTTGCTTCCAAAACCTTCGAACCTTACAACCTTCCGCCTAAGTTTAGAAGGAACGACACTTTATCACCCCATTCTCTTTTCATCCCTCATATATGGCTAGTGGCTACCCTTATATTCCTATTAAAAAAAAAACAACGAAAAACAAAAAGAATTAGACGCACGGAGGGATGAGAAGAGAAAAGAGTAAAAAAGAATATAGATTTCAACGATCCTTCGGGGCATATTAATTTCATGGAATATTGAAAAACCAATACCATAAAGTCTGCCCCTTTTTATTTGATCTAAACGGTGTGTAATATGAACTTTTTTCTTCGGATTCTCTCTTCATAGGTATATTCTCGTTCGTAGGTGCTGCAAATGTTTGATTATTTCCATATTTTCTCAAAAGCACAAATTATTTACAAATACTTAATTGATTTGTATACGTATAACATTATTGATGTTATTATTACACGAGATTCTCATAATTCTAGGGTTGATTAAACTCCTGAAATATCTTATAAGATGGCAGTGTAATTAAATTCTGCATAATTTTCTAGCTATAGCATATTCGGGTCAACCATCATTAGAGTCTTTTCATCCCTCATATATGGCTAGTGGCTACCCTTATATTCCTATTAAAAAAAAAACAACGAAAAACAAAAAGAATTAGACGCACGGAGGGATGAGAAGAGAAAAGAGTAAAAAAGAATATAGATTTCAACGATCCTTCGGGGCATATTAATTTCATGGAATATTGAAAAACCAATACCATAAAGTCTGCCCCTTTTTATTTGATCTAAACGGTGTGTAATATGAACTTTTTTCTTCGGATTCTCTCTTCATAGGTATATTCTCGTTCGTAGGTGCTGCAAATGTTTGATTATTTCCATATTTTCTCAAAAGCACAAATTATTTACAAATACTTAATTGATTTGTATACGTATAACATTATTGATGTTATTATTACACGAGATTCTCATAATTCTAGGGTTGATTAAACTCCTGAAATATCTTATAAGATGGCAGTGTAATTAAATTCTGCATAATTTTCTAGCTATAGCATATTCGGGTCAACCATCATTAGAGTCTCTAGAAATAATTCACTAACAAGATTATACCGATTATTCACAATTTTGAGAATTTCAATCAAGTTCTATAATGTATGTTTGCACATTCTGTGTTGTACGCGTATCACGTGTTTGTTTACATTTGATCTATATAGGTATATATATATTTTTTTTTTTCGCTCTTTTATCACTCAATTTCTCATGTAGTTCTAGAATCGATAATTAAAGTTCGTTTGAAATGTTCGTTTTTGAATTTCTGTTATTTTATTTATGCACGTAAAATTTTATTAATCGTTATATTACTATTATTATTATTATATGTACAGTGAAATCCAACGACCCCTACCCTCAGCCATGGCATTGCAGTCTCTCTGTTACTGTTTTTGTTGTCGTTGTTATTGCTGCTATCTGAGCGCATAAATAACGAAAAACTTTACAAATTTATAACTCTGTATCACGCACCGCTAGCTTCCCTGCGGTGTTACATAAAATCGTCTACTTTTACAAGTATATATGTATGTATATATATGTATACACGTATAGTTATCAAAATATTATACCTCATCGTGCATTATATTCACACATAAAAAAAACAAAAAAAACTAGAGAAAAAAAAGGAACTATATCCGGATCCGGACAAAATTCGATGTTTTTCTCTCTATATTATGTGCATGCATTATTATTTAAACGTGATAAATTCATCACAGTACAGGTACGTTAGGTAATACGTGCAAATATCGCTCGAATTTGTATCCCGTCTTTTGTTTTTTATTAAAATTCAACTAATTTTTTCAAAATGGCGTTTAATTCAAAAAATCATATTTCACACGCAATATGCGTTCTATATTACTCGACGGCATTTTTTAATTCAAGGCAGAAAATATTCGAGAGGTGGGCAGAGTAGGAGGGTGAGAAAAGCAAGAGAAAAAGAAGTATCGCGGAAAGAAAGAAAGAGAAAAAGCAAAAAAAGATTTGAAAAAAAAGACACGTAAAGAGAAAAGAGAGGAAAAAGGAGACAAAAAATTGTTAGGCATGAAGAGCTGCTGCGCTCGAAGAGTGGGTGCAGGCTGCCTGCCCTTATAGGTAGAGGGGTAGGTACCTACCTACTTCGTCTGAAACAAATTAGTTGAAGTGCGCGGCTTATTAAAGGCAAGCACGCCTTTGAAAAGTATAGCAGGATTTCATCCACAGCCACCACCATCTACAACCTTCTAGCAGTCAGATGACAGATAAGTCAGGTGTGACCCACAATTATTCATAGAAAGTTAAAATAATAAATTTTAACGCCGTATTTTAAGACCCGCATATCGCACGTTCTTAACCTTAAATAATCATCCGAGGGGGTTAATTTTATACATGAATAAAATTTGAACAAAAAAAAAAAATTCAAAATTGATTTACTTATAAGTGTTGAATTACGAGTAAAAAAAATGAAGGAAGCGGGTTAATCGATCCTATAGCATAGATTTGAGGTGGTTTCTGATGAGGGGTAAGTTAATTAAACGATTCGTAATCAGGAAATGGCGATGCGGGATTTTGTAGCGTGTTGTTCTCAGAAGTTAAAGTATGTTCGAAGCAATGAACTGACAGTGGCTGATGCAGCTGTATCTTCGTTCTTCTTATTTTCTGTTCTTTTTGTTCTTCGCTTGTCTCTGCCGTGTCTCAGGATTTAACGTGTTCTTTACGAGCGTTGAAATGCCGTTAAAATCTTTTGCGTTAATTAAATGAATTTTACGGTGTTAAGGCTTGTTCAGATTAATTTAAATCTTCCACTCAATACCCTTGACGAAAAGCTCTGTAATTAATTCCCACCCCCGCGCGATTCTAACTCTCCCACACCTCTTTCTCTTCCGCTTCTTCTTCTTCTTCTACTTCTTCTTCTTCTTCTTCTGCACATATCCATGTATATATGGATACATAAGTATGTACATACGTATTATATTTCAGTCCCATATACTTACGACACTACTCTGCAGCCCAGTTATTTTAATCTAAAATCTTAAATCCCTGCACAATCCCCTCTTTCCTATGGGAGCAAAGAAGCTCGTACTCTGGATAGTAAAAGGGTTTAATAAACTCCCTCTTCGCGTATAATTTCGCTTTCTAAACTTTCTCATATCACACCTACAGATACTCGTCTTTTTTCTAGCCAATTATAAATTTCCTTTCAAACTACTGCAAGTTTTGTAGCTCAGAAATCATTTAGATTTTTCAAAAAAAAAAAACGACTCGACTTCGAACGAACATAACACCGTTTTCTATTTAAGGGTGATCGAAAGGTGTAGCAAATATTCCCTTGAAAATAATGATAATCATCGTCGTAACTTTACGGTGTAGAGCAATTAAATACAGCGTCTTCCAAAGCTTCTCAAAACACAATAACAAATTATAATCTTTCGGGGTTTACACGATTAGGATGTTTTATACATAATAACGATGATAATAATGATAATAATACCAGCAACAATGATAATGTAATATTATCGCGGAATATAATGAACTCAAGTAATAATTCTTGTTTCTCAACGAGTCGTTGCTATTTACGGGGGCGATGTCGATTCTTGTATCGCTCCCAGGGATGATCTTTTCGCTTTTCCTCCTCATCCCTGTAACCTTTCTCATTCCTCAATTCTCGCGTTTTCCCTTCCGACCTCGGAACTCCCTCAGTTTCTCTGTTTTCCCGCCTCAGGCGAGGAGCTACGTCAAGATAAGGCTACTCATTAGCTCAGCCCTTCCTGTCCCTATCTGATTACCCTTGGGCTAGGTATATCCTTCCTGGTGTTCACTTTATTCACTGTGTTCACCGTTCAACCATCATCAGCAAACCTGTGGGGCGGGCTAATCCAAAAATTCGAATACACGGTCTTAGTCGGATAGACTTAGCAGAGATAGCTGATTATCGGTAAACTACCCAACTTAACCTACCGTCGGTAAAAAATCTACCAAAAATTTATAAGCCATTTCAATTTTCATTTACATCGGAAACGGAATAAAATGGAAGAGAAAATAAAAAAATAATAGGTAAAAGTAAAGTCATTCTTTCTAGAATTTTTTAATCCTGCAAGCTCAGAGAGAAATCCAGGAATACAGATGATGTAACACCCTCCTTTTTTTTTGTTTTATTCTCTTTGCAAATATCTGGGATTATTCACTCGGGCATTGTGTGCAAAGTTGGATGCGGGGAATTATCTGGAGGTTGAAAAAGCTATGTATGTATAATATAAAAACCGCTCCCGATATTCCCGAATCGACGGTACGCACTTAGCAATTTTTTACTTTTTGGCGATATATATGGCGTTGCCACCTACCGTTGGGACCATTTTGCAACTGGGTTAGTTAGGGATTAAGTCGCGCAGTGAATAATGTCACTTGGCGATTTCACGTTTCTACGGTACCTCATATACATATATATATGTATATACCTTTCGCTTTTAGCTTTTCATCTCAATTTTCACGTGCTTCTCTAAGCTTTCATTATATATACGTATAGTAATCCCAACCCAACCTGAAAATGAAACTCCTGTTACCCAGAGGTGTCGTTTCGTAGGCACATTTTTTAAAGCTCTAACCATCCAGGAAAGTTCCAACAGGTTCTAAAAATAAACGAAGAAATTGTTTCAACGGTTGGATTAGATGGTCGAATTAATGTTGATTGGAAAATTCATATGAAAAGTTTTTCATGTTCTATAATTAATTTAAAATACTTATCACGGTGATTAGTCATTTAATCAATTGTCCCACGATAAATTTTGTTAGAGGTGAAACAGAACGAATGATATTCAGAAATCACGGTATTATAGCAAGGAGTTTGCTGGTGGTTAAAAATACTCGTGTATAATGTACATTAACCATGTGTACGTAGGTGAAGGTGCAGATCGATTATTGTTTAAAGCGTTGAAAATTTAATTTTAGGAACAGTTTATCGCTTGGTTGATTAACGAACCCCGGGATTTCATAATCTATTTAACGGACGAAACAAAGGTGATCGAATTATACCAGAGCGTGGTGCAATTATTCAGTCCCAACAGTATAACGCCGTCCCTTGCCACTCTGCCTGCCTGCCAATGCTTACGATTGCCAACAAGGTTTTCGTTTGTTTGCCGTGGTCTCGCGGTCTATTAAACGAATTAGCCATCATTGTTCTCTAGTACAACAACCATGGCTACCTGTGCACCTCACCGACTCTAATGCCACAAAATTTTCCGTCCAATAACAACCAGTTACCACGACGATGAGCGCCAATAGCTAAATTTAACGATCATGTGTGCGGTGAGATTGCGGCATGAAACCTTTTACTCGATTTTATATCCCTCGATGCTTCTCTGTTGTCGTTTGTGCTATTTTAGAATCGTAGACAATATTCGGTGTACTAATCCGGAATCTGATGAATGATGAATTCTGTTTGGAATTTTTACAGATCATGGTCCAGTAACCTCCTGCAAAGAATCGACAGGATCTCAGGTGAGTTTCAATATTTCATTATCTAAAAATTGCGACACAAAAAAGTTCATCGAAAACCTTAGAAGACCAAAAACATTTGAAAGCTGCTCAATAAGTTCGAAGATAAAAACAACCGGGGTAGATTTTCTTGGCCATTTTTTTCCAAAAACAATCATCGAGAATCTTCTTCGAAATCTTTAGTTCTGTAGATTCGGCAAAGTTTTCAGGATCATCTTTCAAAAGAACGTTCAGATAAAACAACACATTTCACGGTTGTTTTATGTAAAGGGGAATTTCTAAGCACTTTCGACTTCAGCTTTCAACATTCTTCTTCGGCTGAAGTTTTATCTTCGTAGACAATTAGTTCAATTCTGGAGGGTGAGACTTAAGATCATTCACCCACTGGATTAGATCTTTTTCTTTTTTTTCACCGAAGGTCATTACCTCACTGTCCGTCGCTTTGACTTTTTCAATGATCGGCGACTGTCATTCAGAATCATGTATTGAGTTGGTCAAGTTACATCAGCTGAGCCAGTGTTTGTTATGGGATTGTAAGTAGGGTACATACCTCCGGCATTCGGTAGGGTTTTGTTGGGTTAGGTTTGGTTATATGGCGAGTTAGTAGGGTAACACGCACATGTATCACCAAGGAGTGTCTGAGCTGTCCGCACCAAGTGGCACACGACGCCCGGCTGTCCGAAATGTGTTTCTATACGTTGTTATATAGGTACGCGAGGGGTTTTCCCTGCGGTGGCTTTCCTAGGTGCCATACGTACGTAGGACGAAACGTAGGTCGTTCTCTATTGTTCCTCATCCTCATACCAGTCCTACAGGACTTCCTACAGCTTCAACTTCTTGGTTCCACTTCCCACTATCCTCTTTTTGGCTATATACACGCAACTACGACAACGAAAACGACAACGACGAGGACAAGGACAAGGACGACAAGGACATTGGAGCTTTTTCACGGTGACCGTAGATGTAATATACAGACCATACGACCCTCTGTCCTTATCCTCCTCTCTCTTCCTCTCTCTCTTTTTGTCTCTCTTTCTCTTGGAGTTCAGGGTTAACCACCCGAGCCCAGAGGGTCCTCAGTAACTTTATCAAGGGTTGATTTACGATTGTATAATAAACGGACCCACAGGCGTTCCTAGAACAATTTTTTTTTTCATTCTCACTTGCATTTTTTTCCCTTCCATGTGTTTTTCGGATGAGGAAGAATTATATGAATAATCCAAACTCACGTTCGTCAAATTTTCTTGATTGATTGACTGAAAAAGTAAATGAAGAGCTAATGGAATGTACGTTGCCTCATCAAGTGTAAAATTATAGCCCATCGTTTGTGTTTTATATTTTTTCATTTTTCTCTTACAACATACCTGATATAACTCCTGTGTATATATTACGGGTAATCTGGTCGTGAAGGATTGAATATTAGCTCGAAATTGTATGGATAGATAGAGCGTGGGGTGAACAGCGTCAAACCGGTGCCAATTAATCAAATGTATATCCGATCAATTAGCGTAGAATATATCGCCAGATTCCCTATGTGGTCGCTTATCATGGGGCCATAGTTCCGATGATCGAAATCGTCGATCCTGGGAACAGAAATTCTCGCGAGGATACAGCGATTCAGCTGAGAACGCGGCAAAATTCAAAATATGTAAATTATCTCTGATCAAAAGTAGTACGTATTGTACGTATTAAAAGAACGAAAAAAAAAGAAGAAGAAAAGTAATTCAATTAATAATTTTTCGGTCATCGTCAAGATAGAGGAAAAGTTAATTATAAATCCGCATGGGGGTGAAAAATTTCTTACGGGGAAGAAAAAAGAAGAGTACCGTGCGTTAAAATTTTTTTAACGGAAATTTCGGATATTTTAATATCCTGAAAGATTAGGGGAACGAGGATAAGAACAAGGAAAGGAAAAACATAAAAATAACTTTCTACGGTCAGGTATATATCTATACTTTTTCCCCTGTTGCTTTTCCATCTATGTACATCAGAAAAAACGTGATGAAAAGTTCGTCAACTCAATTATACGACAGGCTACCACGCTCTCATCATTTTTTTTCTTTTCATCAAGGCCTACTACGTAAAATATAAGCCGAAATATCATCTGCGTTTGTTTAAAAATTTTCTTTCTTCAACTGCATCGAACGAAATTTTGTATCGAACAAAAAGTTATTTCTCACATATCTGATCGTGGATTAATTCGTTTGAAAAATTCGTCGATTTACGAAACGATGATTTTATTATTCTATCTTTTTTCAAATGTGAATTACAACCACCCTGCTTGGGGAACGATAGCGGGGGGTTTCTTAGTTGGCTAATCTGTATATATATACATATATATATTATAGGGGGTTATTAAGATAAGCCAAATTGTCTTAGAATATCTTGAAAGCAGCAGCTTGTGTGCAGGTCACGGTCTTTATTCTTAGGTTATGCAGGTCGCTATGATGCGGGTGACTATGAAAATTACCCTATATAACACGATCTCAACTGGAAAACGCTTTCTTTCGTTGTAATGGGGGAAAAAAATCAACTAAGAGAGAAAAATTTTGATCACAGCTCGTTTGCAGCAAGTTATTACTATCATTATTACTAATATACTTTCATTAATGGACGGTACATAACAATACGATAATTACCACAGTCGTTAATACATCTCGTCTTCACGATTCTAATTAATACGATGGATAATGTAAATATATTCGTTATTGTATATTATGAAATGAAATAATTCCATCTCGTTTTAACTGGGATGCTGCAGCTGGAGTATCGTATAAAGTAATTTAACACATAAAGTAATGGTATGTACAATATATATTTATACGTGTTTATATAACATGACCGTGATACTTAAGGAAATGCTTTTTTAACCCCCGCAAATGTTATATACATGACGATAAAATCTAACGCAGAAGAGCTTCACGCTGGGAAAAAGGACTCGAGTCCTATACAGGCCATCATCGTATCATTATTATACCTTTATACGGCATTATAGTATACCACAAAAAGAGAAGGAGGGGGGAAAAAAACTGAAAGGTCCACTTTATTATACCGACGTAGTACTACTAGTTACTTTATTATACGCGTACATTGGACAAATTAGAATTAGACGCCGGAGGGGAGGATGAAATTGAGAGGAAGAATTATCGTTTGAAGAGAAAAGAAGAGAAGCGCATGTGTACGTAGGTAAATTATTTTTCAAAACAAATGCAAACGATGTATATGTGTATGCATGTATATGTGGTATAAAGTGACTTTTGGTCCTCTCTGCGGAGCGGTAATTTCTCAAGACAGAAAGATAGATATTCCGGGTAGCTGACAGTGTGGCAACCGAGTCCTTTTCGCTCTCCTTATGAATAACTAATTCGTGAAAAATTATCATAAGCATTAATAATAATATCCACCGGGTGGCACGATAGTATATATGCAAATACGCGTATATATAGTATAATGAAAATCGAGGATTTTCAACATTTTCATTTCTATAAAATGTACAATTTAAATAATAATAAAAAAAAAGCGCAACCATTATCATACACGTATGAATATATTACATACATGTATAGCGCGAGAATAATTTATAAAATAATACGATAATGAATATTATTCATATGACATTTTGAGGATTACGTAATGATCGTGATTATTTGTTTATTTTATAAATTAAATCTCTCAGCGTATTCCATGTGAAATCATTTATTTCGGGCAAAGGTGGCGGGGCTGGGGGAGGGGGTGATTCATATGCATGTGTGGAGTGCGAGGGAAATACATAGAATTTTGCATCAGGTAGGTTATAGGTGTATATATATGTATGTATGTATTTGTATCTATGTACAGTAAAATCGCAAATTCATTCGTCATCAGGGCATCATTTGTTTGTACGGGGCGATATTAATCCGTCCAATCGCAATCAATAAATTGTCAGTATGATGAATAGTTTAGTTGGGTTTTACGTGGAATATCTATACCTATTTATGTTCTTCTATATGTATGATGTATATAATATATAAAATAATACGTACATATAAATGTACATGTGTGTATGTATTTATATATAGATGGATACATATGTGTATATGATAAAGTTATACCCACTCTCCAGGTTTGATTTCCATGTAAATGGATTTTATTGCTAAATCTGGGATTGGATGTCGCCGAACACCATCACTATATACAAATGAATATACTATCTATGCAATCGGCAACCACGTTGAAAACTGACATTTCCTCGTGTACTGATTCTATAGACTTTATCACAACCCATTTCAAACTCCGCGTACCGTACACCCTATATACGTACGCTTTTAACTCGGCGTGGGATTTTGGGTTGATTTGTTTCAACTCGCGATGGTTCAGATTATCAACGAAATTTCTGTGAGGTAATTTGATTTATTAATCAGCACCACGTGTTATGTTATAGGGTGGTAATCATACATTTTAAACACGGATTTTTCATTTGTTTTTTTCTTCTATCAAATTTTGAATATCACCCCGTTAATTATAAGGCTCAATGAACCTGTGAAAATTTCGGTCTATTTCTACTTTGACGTAATGAAATAACATCGGGACGTTGTTTGACAATTTTATCGTTAAAAATCCTGAAATTTATTTTAAACAATTATTTTTATTTTCCGAAAGATGAAACCTCGATCACCCGATCGGAGGAGAAAAAAAAACCTTGGAAATCACAATTTCGCTACGAATTATAGTTCTTTTTATGATTTTGCAATAATGTCCGAAATTTTCGCGTTGCCCCAGATAGACAGAACTCGTAGGTTTTTCGGTGAAATTTTTATAGATCAAACCATGAACTAACCTACGTAATAAAGTTACATGTGCATTAGACCTCCTCACCTTCCCGTTCCCCCTGATGCAAATATCTATTACAAGTATAAACCAAATAAAAGTTATTACCCACGTACACTTAAAATTTTAGCGTGGCAGTTACTTTATATTTGAAAAGCGCATTCGAAACAAAAGTTCAACATTGAAATGGGTATAGCTATAGGTATAAATATGATGTACCTACTATGATGCAGGTGTTGGTTTATACATACCCATTCATTGTACGAGAGATCGTATGCGTGGAAAAGTGTAACAGTGACTCTCAGAAAATGGCATTTTTACTAAAACGCCACTAACTTTTTATCGTCGTCAACGTTATACGACAACGATGATACAGCTTCTCCTTTAAAAGATAAGAAATGATATCGTTACACTTCTTCCCTTGGAATATCTACCTTAGGATATCCATCTAGCGAAAGCATCGAACGAGAAGTACGCGATGTCAACGAAAAGATAATTTCAAAACGGATTGAATAAATACAGTTTTTTTTTTTCAATATATCATCAGATACTAGATTTTTACTCACGTCAGATTTTGGTATACGGTACTCGAAATAATAAGGGTACACACATTATTGCAGTAATAAGTTTTTACGAGTTTCAGGACACTTTTCAGGAGATCAAAAGTTACTGCCAATATACGCTCACTCTACTTATCTATGTTTTTTTTTCTTTCCTTTTCCTATCCTTTTTGGAAGCTCCTTTACTCGAAACTTGCTCTCTTCTCTTTTGTTAGCAAACGTACATAGAGTTACAGAAAAGTGACGAGAAAGAAAGAGAATTCAGAGTTTGGAAAGTTATTAAAAGTTTTCTCTATGGCGGTCCAGCTCTTGGATTTGATTAGACAATCGTTTAACCCCCACATAATGTTATATAAGAAATCTAGAAATGTTCCATGCACGTATCTATTTTTGTTCATTTATTTATAACGTCACACCAAATGTTTGGGGGGAAAAAATGGCTCTCCAAAAATGAAGTGAAAAAAGAGAAAAAGAAAAACTTAACGAATGAGAAGAGCCGAATGAATTTGTTTCACGAAAAGCAGACGACGGGGAAAAAAAGAATTATTAATAATAATAGTAATGGCATAAAAGTGGGATGCAATAATCGTTTTCAGATCCTCATATAACTGTCGAAGAACAATTTGAATTTGTTGAGTACCTACGGAGTAGAATAGAAACGTGGGTTGAGCAGAAAGGGGATGACGAAGAGGAAATTTAGCGAGCCAAGAAAGGCTGCAGGAACAAATGCCAAATATAACTCATTAAGGGTCGCTTGTTCCCGAGTAATTTCTTGCGACCTCCATCAAGGCTGTATGAGTTGGTCGGTATACGCTCCGTTCAACGTTGTGTCGTGTGACAACAATTTTCGTAACCCGCGTTCGAAAAAGTTGGAAGATTTTCTTTTTTTTTTCGTCAGTTTCAATTTTGGATTTCGTTTTTTTCATTTTTTTCGTGTCGGTTGCGCTTCCGTGGTTTGGGTATATCTAAATTATACATAGGTTAGTAGTGTAAGGTTAGATAGATAGATACTGTCAAAGAGCATCGGCGTTGACAACGACTCCTCGTAAATATATTTGACGTCACAACAACCGTATAGTCGTGCGCAGGAAGAAGAGATAAGTTATCTCTTCCGGTGGGCTGGTTAACGAAGTCATATGTACAGAGGATGCGAAATGGGGTTTACAGGTACCTTTCCCGTAGGTACGTGTGTATTCGAGTGACTGACAAAATTAACAAGAACGCAAGGAGAGCTAGAAATTCTGTTTCAGTTCCCTGTGCTCTCCGCAGTTAGAAATTAGTAAGAGGAAACAGTTGCGACTCGAATCACACGTATTTTGGAAAACGTGTCCAACAATGTGAACGCATACAAATGTACGTGTCGTACGTATACGTATACCTATATTCCGTATACCCCGACACGACAAAAAGGAGGGAAATAATTGCTGCAATAATTATTCGGGCCACTTAAGGATCTTTTAGGTAGAAAATAAGAGAGAAGTACCGCTCGGAAGACGGGAAAATTTAAGGGATGAAAGGGGAATGCTCATTCCCTCTTAATATACATATGCTGTAAAAGGTCACTTTGAAACTGGAATTTATTGACTCGTGGGTGCTAAGAATATAGCGAAAACCATTAGTAGGGTATAGTGCCTCGTGCGCTCTACAAGCTTTTGTTTTCACCCCTATAACTTGACGCGGTGTGTTTATGTGTATACATATACGTATTTATACGGGGTAAGATGTACGTACCTATAACCCGTTTTTTTTTTCCAGAAAAAAGAAGAAGTAATTAACTGTTCAGAGATATCGTCAATTTGGACAAAAATTGTCGTAAAATGTTTCAAAAGTGAAATAATCTATGTAATGTGAATCGATTAGACGAACTTTCGAAAGCTTTTTCACCCCAATATAGTTTTCGTATTGGTAATAAAAATTAGAGTGTCACAGTATGTGGGGATAGTTTACTGTTACGTATAGATCATTGTAGGTATACGTATATTATAGGAAATGTTTCACTCTCGTTAGTTGGTAGGAAATGAAGATATAAAGAAAACGTGAGGGTAGGTTAAGAAATGGGGTTGAAATAGGCATAATTCTTAGTACTACCCCGGTATAATAAATGGGCAATTCAGCAACACACTAATGTGTTTTGTCTCTAGGTCGGGGATTGTAAAAGCTCAGAAGGTCCATTTTTCGACCAGTATTTATATACCTATGTACGTATCTATATAATTCCCGACCCTCATCCTCCGAATATACAAATATATGCTATATACGCGGTATATAACAATATGCTATATACTAACTATGTACATAACTGTGGAGTGTTATATATACCTACACACATAGTTCTCGTGTAACGCGCGGTTGTATAGAGGAGCTATTTGCTGTTGGAACAAATTTATCCCCAAATTACCATCACTGCGCAGGATTCTACAGAGCAAAGGACTTAATGGACCAGCTAAGTGCACCATAATCACGAAACGTAAACATAAATAGAACACAACCCGGACACGCTGACGACGCCCCCACGTTATCCTAGTCACTGACTCGAAACAACCCCCATACGTATACCCTCATCTTTGACTTCCCGCGATTACCTCTCAATGAATCGTCAAAGATCTTCTTTTTTACCTCCGTCCGTAGATCTTTGAAAAAAAAAAAAAAAATCGAGACGAAGCTCCGAGTCATCTCTTTTCTCTCGGAACGATTGCAACAATATGCTCGATTTTTCAATTCTAAATCCGGTCACAAATATCGGATCGTTGAAAAAAATTCTAATCGAACGATGAAAAATTTGCATCCAAAATTCTCGAGCACATCGATCGGGTCCTGAATATTTATTTTTTTTTTGTTTTTTTTCCGTGAGCACAGATTCATTTCCTGTACAGATGGATTTTGGCGGGTGTGTGCATTCGTTCATCCTGTTTTCTTTATTTTTATTTTTTTCGTCCTGATCTCTTCACATCAGTTTCTCAGAAAATTCTACTGCAGTGGTAGCAATCTCGGTAAATGCATTCCGCCAACACGCGTTAGACGGTACATTAATCTTGGACAGCGCACATAGTGTTTATAGTTTCTTCCACAACGAATAGCTAAAAGAAAAATCCTTTATCCCTATATACATATTTGTAACACAGTCTCGTATATTTTCTCTTTTCTTTCGTCTCTGTTTGTTTTTCAAGCAAGTTCTTCCTCTAATACCCACTCTTATCATATTTTACACCAGAATTAGTTGGATTCTACTGGAAATTCTTCGAAGCCATCGAACTGTCGTGTGATAAAACTATTTTCAAAAGTCACGGGAAAAAAGAGAAACTGGCTTCCCGTCTACGCGCTCGTCTACGAGCCGGTGATATATTCGAGAAATATCGATTATCAAACCCTGAAATACGTGAAAACTACCCTTCGAATCATGGACCAATCCAAATGGGAACCGACCGAACCACTTGACGTTGAAGAAGGCTAGTAGTTAATGTCCAGCAATTTTGAACGTTTGGAACTCGTCGAACTGACGGCAAAAAACGGAGAGACGCGGTAATGATGCCGGTGCTGCGATACTCGACTAGGTTTTTTTATTCTTTTTTTTTGTTATTTAGATTTTTTTTTTTTATTTTTTTTTTCCTGTTTATTGAGCATGAGCTATTTCGCTCGCGTGTCGCGCGTGGGCATTTGGAAACGTTTCTAAGAATATATATATATATATACGGTTTGGGATTCAGTCTATATAACCGTTCGCGTTATAAGATCGTAGAGATTTTTTTTCTTTTCTTTTTTTTTTTTTTCGACTTTTTTTTTCCGCCCAGCTCTCTATATTATCAACCCCCGATTCCCTCTGATTTACGTATCTCGTTTATCGTTCGCGAAGGGAAAAGAGGGGAATGAAGGAATTGGGGGAGGAGAACGCGAAATCCGTCACCCTGACGAATTTATTATTCCAGAAAATATATTCTACCGATAGAAACAGGGAAAACGAACGAACGAGAATAGCAAATTGAGAAACTGCAAAACCACGTCACTTTATATACATAAAACGCATAATATTATATATTCTGCATTTCAATCATTTCTATTTTATTATTATTATGTCTTTTTTTTCTATCATTCGCTTCGTTTTCATTCAATTTCTAAAACATTGCCTCTATACAAGGCGCTGAGCTATACTGTACTTTCTTCTTTTTCCATTTTCTTTCACTTTTTTTTCTTTTTCTTTGCCGCGCGGAGCGGGTGGAAAATCGCAAAGCGAAAAACCGCGCGCCGCCTCTACCGGAAGACAAACAGTCTGGAAGGTTGACAATCTTTGTCGTGTCATTAAACTTTGCTCATCCATCAACGGATGAAAGATAAAACACGTTTTCACCCGCTCAAAAGACCCTGGAGTGAACTCCGGGAGGTAGGAAAAGGGCGTTTATAGACCTCTTGTGTGTTAAATATACGGAAAAATCTCTGACGTATGTGAGATGCGCTTACTCTTGCACTATTGTATACTGCAGATGGGAAATGTTCGTTACACGTCTCGTACAAAATTGCAAAAAATAAAAAACAAAATAAATTTACAATTATCAACAACAATATCAACGAATTAATAATCACGCATAGTTAAGATTTTCAAATAAAAGCTTGACGATTGAAATCGAAAATCTTCAGTTGAAATCGAAGGAGTATAGCTTGGGGTCAATTCTTTTTTTTTTTATTTTATAGAATCTTATAGCACAGATTTCGGCGCGCCTCAATTCCAAGCAATTCTCGATCGACTATAACTCTCTGAGATCCGCTTTAACTTTGACTTATACGATGTGGGTTTGAACCCCCGGTAAATATATATATATATATACCTATACAATTTATATACCTATATATACGTGGCATGAACAGCTAAACCTCTTTAAATTCTACCTTCAATTTTAATCTCACCCCTGTCTGACCTCACGGACGAAGGAGTTCGTTTTGCTACTATCTGTATTGATGACATGAGATCAGCCATGTTTTATTGAATTTATATTAAAGATGTATACATATAAGATCGATCTATCATCCCAAAATAATGATTCGGGGGACTTAATTTTGTAGAATAAAAAAAAAAATTGAAAATACAGCTTCAATTTTTTATTCATAGTCTAAATTTCGAACGAACCAATCAAATCGCAGGCAGTTTTATACGTACAGGTATTTTTGCCATGAAAGCAGGACCAGCTCTTTTCATTAGGAAAATAAAAATAAAAAATGTGGAAAAAAAAAACAAAAACCAGAGAGATACACCGATATACATTACTTTCCGGTGTATGATTGATACGTGAATTTGAAACTTGAATGAAGAAACATGATCGATTTAAAACATTGATACTGCTCCGCTCAGGCGCGAAACGCTTTCAAATCTCACTATAATTCTGATTGATCGCTCCCTGACTCTAAAACCTTTCCGTTGTAGTTTAAAATCCGCGAGCAACGCCCGCTCCGAATAATGCTTGTCGATGTAAAACTCAGCTGTGTGAAGAAATATAGCAGAAAAACAAAAATAAAGACAAACCAAAAAAAAAAAAAAACCCGGATAATATGTATAAATAATGTACTAAATATTCGTACAAAATGATAAAATATGTAATCTAATTTTTTTTTTTGCTTCTTTATTCCAGATCAATCACCGAAGATCAACATCATCCGTAGCGATTTGGTGAGTGCCGATACTTGTTGTAATTTTCGATTCGATCTGCGTCGCGAGAAAACCCCTGTAATAAATTTACACATTCGTAAATTCGTTACGTATATTTACGAACCTGAAAATTTTCGCTCCTAAACGGAGGTGTTAAAAAAAATGCAGAGAAATGAAAAAATAGAGGAATTAAATAAAATGAAAAAAATCAATCCCTGACAGCTACGTGTATTATACCAAAACGGATATAACTTTGATCGACGGAAGGATAAATTGAACTTTGTTCTTTTTTTTAAATTTTTTTATTACGAAACAAAATCACTCAATGATATTAGGTTGAAGAAAGTAAAAACTATTCGAAGCTGCTGTGTAGGTACGCGAAAAATTGTTACTGAAAAGAAATAAAAATATGAATAAATATTCGAGGATGTCGCGAACATTTTTGGACGTCGACCGACGGTGTCTCGTTATGTGTTCCGATCGGATTCTAATCTCGATGTAAAATAGATGCTTCGAATTTCGGGATTCTCATACTCGTATGTATACTTCCTTTATATACACACGCGGGGGTGTGTATGTTATAGGAAAGGAGTACCAGGTGTTACCAGAAACAACGGGTTGAACATCTGTTCGCATATGTAATAACCCGAGCAAACGTTAACGTATGTATATAGAATCTACCTATACGTCATGTATGACCTAGAATATGTTTCGCGGGATTTATGTTTTATAAGTATAATGATAACGCGTCATTTTCATAGGAAATTACATGGATATAGTTTCGTAGATTTTTTTCACAATAGTTTTGGGAACAGAAGAATTAGAATATAATCAAAATAATTTTTAGTCGATGAGATATTAAATATCCAGTGAATTTTCTAGATTTTTAATTTTTTCACAGGTATACGCGTTACATATTACCTGTAGACATGATTAATAAATTGCTCGTCCTGTTGGAAGGGGTTGATGGTAAAGTGAGGGAATGAAAGAGGAGGAAAGAGGGAATCGAAGGTAGAAGGGATCGAAGGCATGGTGTCCTGGTATTTTGTAATTCGGTCCCAGATCGACCCTATATGCCCACGTTTCGCGTTCGTTCGCCAATGTATAAATCAGAGACCTTCAGACCTTCAGACCTTACACCGGGATATATATAGGTATAGCGGCCTGAATGAAGTATACTTTTACCGCATGGTACAAACTGTAGTCTGTAGCAGTGCTTTTTAACCTCAGAATTTTCTAGCGCGACTCCAGACTACGGTCAAATTGGGATCATTTCGGAACAACCATGCACGCTAAATCTGGAAGCTAGTTTTTGCGATGTAGAAATTATTAAACTATTAAATCCCTCGTACATTCATGTATCGGATATACACGGAGATACTGAAGATGTGGAAATTTTTGTGAACCGAATCCTTACAGATTTTCTATCGAAAACAAAAAAAAAAACAAGAGTTTCTCTATTTTGGGTAGAACTTTTCGGATAAAATTTTTGTAATGAATTAAAAAAGATTTGCTCATCACACGAGATTGAATTTTGTCGGGTTTATCATAATAAACTGACTTGTTGGATTTTCTTGAATGCATAACGTTACAATGCCTGAAAAATTGTGGAAAAAGAAGAAGAGGGGGAGAAAAAAAACCCAAATGATCAAAGAAGTCGGTTGGTAAGGAGAATATCTGCAGTTATAATATACATACCCGCAGTATGTAATAGCGAGGATTTTTTCATGGACTAAAAAAAATTCTCTTACGATCTTCTCCTGCTGCAGTCTCTTCATGCAATTCTTTGATCCTTTTACTCGGCTTGAAAATGAAGAAGATAAAAAAAAAGCATTACCTATATATTATACTTACATTCATATATACTTATACTTCGGTATAAAACTAAGTGGGCTTTTTAATTGGTGGTATAAAAAAAAAAGCGAAGGGAAAAAATTTATGACCAGATAAAATGTATACATATATACATTATTTAATTCGTTTCCATAACTACTACACTGCGCTCGCTTAGTTTTTATTCAGAATTTTATTCCAGACGAGTTTATCTTCTTCTCAAACTCTCTTATATAGTTCCTCTTCAACTTCACCCTGTGGCAGGGTAGTTGGATTATATAGGTTGTCATGGTCAAAGACCCGATGGAAAACTCTTGTTACAAAAAAATCACGATAATTTTCATCTTTCCAATAATTCGTTCTTGCTTTTTTTTTAATGTTATTTCATTTTTTTTTTTTATCATTCGTCATTTTCATTTTTGCAAAAGAGAAACACACTAATTCTATTTGAAAAATAATTCATTCGATACTCGCAGTTTAGATGTAAAATTACTTGTTATATACGAATTCATTATATACATGGGTGTACATAGATCTGATATTGAAGGGGTGGGGTATGAAGGGCGAGAGGGGGGGGGGGGGAGAGAAACGGTGGTAATAATTTGTAACTTCCTGGATGATATTATTCATGGATTTCAATCCCAAGAGAATGTAACTTGCTGCAAACAAACATTATCACCCATACAGGTTGGAATTTCTGTCTCTAAACTTCGACTATCGTAATACGGTAGTGTGCTGCAGTTGGTATGGTGCGTATGTATGTATATGTGAAGTATATATATGTATCTCTTCCGTTTCTCGCTCATTATAATGTACTACGGGATTTGACTATCTCCATCCATCTCTTGATCCTTCATATAGAGGGTAATTCAAGATTCCTAATTGTCGGAGCGATCAATATAATAACACCAATCATTGTCAGCTCTAATCTTAAACTTTGTAACTTCCTGGATAACCTGTATACACATATATATTGCATCTACGTGTATATATGTACGTTATTTTGACCGAAAATGGTATTATATCACAGCAATTTTTTAAATACAAATGGTATAGCTCGTCACAGAGTAATTATGCTACCGATTATGTTTATGGATTTATGAAAGTTTTTCGCGAAGAGCAACCATTATCGTATACGTGAAACGTGGTGAAGAAAGCTCGGTTAAAATTATTCTATCCAATATAACAAGAGTAGCAGAATAAAAAAAAAAAATTGTAGAAAGCAAAAAATTGTAACGTTAGTGGTAAGGGTATTCTACAACGATGAAGTTTCATTGAATGTTTTATAAAAATGTGCATCAGGCACAGCGGCAATAATATAGTACGCGAGATAAGATATGTACTATAATACGTATGTAGTACATACGCCTTAAGAAATTGTATATAGACATGTATATATGTGCACTACACATGGATACGTTGGAATATTGCAGCCTGATAGCATTTAGTTCGAAACAGCGCGCATTGTGATAGGAAGTGGTAGTTATGTAAATTGGTTTAAAGCGTCGTAATTGGTCAATTTCTGTGGTAAACTACCCCTACCCCTACCCCCACCCCCACCCCCACCCCCGCCTCACTCTCTCTTTCTCGCTCTTTCTTCTCCCTGAATTTCCAACCGCTAAACCTTCGATAATTATATTACATCACTTATTGAAATCCTGCAATTACGCTTTTACTATGATATAGGTTCACATGTGACGGAAAAGAGACGACATTAATATTCATTTTCTTTCTATAATTTCTACAGGCAAATCTACAGAAATATTTTTTTCGAATTTGGACGAAGTGAGAGTATTTTTTATCGATCAATCCGATGATTTGCTCCTACTGGTGTGTACGGTGCAAGCTCAGGATTTCGCGCAGTACACTGCACGGTATACATCAGCTGCAACAGTTTTATGTAGTAAAGTACATATCGATGACACATGTACAAAGTTATGTACGACTGTAGGTTTATACATATATATAAGTGATATATACTCATAAAAAGCACTCTCAGTTGACATCACTGCAGGTTTTCCATGAGCTAATGGGAATCCCGGGGGCAAAACTACGTTGTTCCATAAAACGTACGTATGGGTAAATATACGTATCTCTACATGGTGGTACGTTGTGACGATAAAATTTGGGTCATCGGAACCTGTCGCGTAAGAATTATATACTCATATTGTACATCCAATACTCGCTTATAACGCTGAAAAAAGTTTTATGCAGGTACTTATAACATATAATTGGTTTTCGATTTTCTAAATCATACCATATCGTTTCGACTTTTGACTGCTCTGATGAAGAGTTCTTTCATCTTCATCTAGTTTTCATTTCAATTCTTGTAATTGTATTTTTTTTTGGTCCGTCGTTTTTGCTTTCTCAATTATAAGCTCAGCCCTCGGGAATACGCGCGTGAAGATTGCGGTAGAGCTGTGCTTTTTGAGCTTTTCACTATAACGCTTACTATATATCTACGATGTATCTAATGAGTATACCTATATAGGCAACTATAGCCCATGTGGTTGGTCGTTTGGCGGTGGTCCCGTTAACCCATAAAAGCGGATAACAGTGTCAATAAATAGTAGAATTATCGGTGTCATTAACGAGGCAACAATTTATTATCTACAAATCGCGGTGATATCCTACTGTATAATATAAGTTTGTAGCTACGTACAATACAATACATGTACACACGTACGATATACTAGTGAAATAACGACGATGATGAAATTATCGTCAAAAAATAAACCGAAGCGAAAAAAATTGGGAAATTTTCCGATTCACCGAAGATGAAAATGAAACGGTAAAAGTTTTTCGAATTATCCGCGCGGTCGTATATGAGGTCGTATATCGGTGACTATGCAGCATCACATCTGCAGTGTCACAAAATTTTATATAAATATATATACATGTACGTATGTGACGTACGTACAGTTAACGCATGTACATATGTATATTTGTACAGAAGATATGGATGATAGCTAC
Source organism: Athalia cordata (assembly GCA_963932425.1). Lineage (NCBI taxonomy): Eukaryota > Metazoa > Arthropoda > Insecta > Hymenoptera > Athaliidae > Athalia > Athalia cordata. Next base: position 25,482,773 of record OZ010626.1, on the reverse strand, counting down.
TGCGTATAGGAATAAATATATACATGTATATAGAACGTCCGGCTTTTACCTCGCCTAAATCACTGCAACGCGACATTTTGGAGCGACGGAAAACCGCTAAAAAAGTGAAAAACTCGACCCAGTTTTGGAACTGTTTACCCATCGAAATATTGCCGTATCTATACAGCAGCTTTTTGCTTTTTATACCGTTGCTCATATATTTTTGTGGATATATCTACTGGATTTTTGCATCGCCGCATGTTTACACGATATCTGTAGTGTAACTATCTATTCTAGCGATACATTCTAGCGACTACCCCTATCGTATGCTCATTTTGACAAAATATATATTTATTTATGATACCCGTTCAACTTATTTTTATCGATAAAAATAAGACCGATAGAAGTTCTTTTTCGTCGTTGGCTACTAAATCAGGGGAAAAAATTGCAAAGTTGTAAAAAAAAAAAGAAAAAAAAGAGAATCCATTTATATTTTCAATACCCATGCCCCATGGATATTTCTTTTTTTTTTTATTTGGATTCTTCCGAGCAAACAGGATGTGTGCGAAAAATTCTTTGACTCTTTATATCGTTACCGGTGGTACTGCAAAAAAATTAATTGATTAAACGAATGTTCCAAAAAAAAAAAAAAAAACACTTGCAGGCGATATATTTCAGCGGTACAGCGATACTAAATGTGTACGTACATCTGTGCAGTATGTATGACGGGTGAAAAGACAGGTAATAACCAATCCCGTGAGGTTGAAATGGGCTACTAATAGTGAAAAGAAAAACGGGCGAGGTGGAGGAAGGTAATTGCGGAATATCTCCCCTCTCCGCGTGGTTTATTCTCGGCTAATCACTCGTCCCGGAAGCCGTATCTATGTATCTTTTTATATACATGGGTATGTACTATAGGTATATAAGCTATGGGTTTACCTTTACAACTCTGTATTGAAAGGATCGCGCGTGCTGTGACTTGCTTCGCGTCATACACGTATATCTATACCGAGGGTGCATGTGATGTTGCAGTTATCAAGATGGGTTTTGTGGTATTTATCGAGTAGACACCGAGCGAAAATTTTCTATACAAATCTGTATGGGATTTAAACGGTATCGTTATCAATTATATGTATTTGAAAACTTGTATAGAATGTGAAAAAAAAAACAAATCGAAAATAATTTATGAAGAAACTTTCTCTAACACAAATAATTTTCTTCAAAAAATCTACACGATTCTTATATTATAATTCGACCAATTTTGAAACACTTATAAAAAACTCAACGGAAACAAATTACCTATCGAGCTGATTTTTCATTCTCAAATCAAAACAAGCAAAATTGAGGTTCAGTATCGTCTTAAAAAAAGTTAAAAAAAAAATCATCGTTCGTCACCGAGAAAAATCTTTTCCAAAGAAAAATGTCTTTCGAAATAATTCGCCGCCTGCGGCAGTAATATACTTTCACGAATCGAGTTTCATTCACATCCCGTTTAATGACTCGATTTTTTCTCCCCCCAATTTTTCCCCTTCTCTTCTCCGTACATTCTATATAATCTTACATCGAGAGAGGGTGCTGAAAATGAAAAAGAGAAAACAAAAAAGGGATCAAGTTCGATATCTAAGTGCAGCGACAGTTATTACGATCATATAAGTATATAGATATCATGTATATGTATTACATATATATCGCGGCTCTTCTGATCCTCATTTTTTTTCTCACTCTTTCCAAACGGATCTGGCAGTTCTCTGTACGAATTCATAACCCAGAGGGATTGAAATAACTCAACTCGATCTAACCACTTCCGCTCTTAAATTATTCAAACGTCAAGCGCGGCGGAGATGATAGTAATCGATATCAAGTTCCATCCGCTAGACATACGTGTAATATAGGTGTATAAAAAAAACACACACACAAAATAAATAAGTGAATGAAAAATAAAACAGATATACCTACCCGAATAAAATCGAAAGGGGGGAAAAAATCTAACGCCAATTTATTATGGCCGCTTTATAGAAAACCCTCCAGCGCGTAAGGGTGGTTTTTTTCCAACTATGTATTGCCTGGATCCCTGTATGTATAAAAGCAGACTTTTCGCGCTCGTTTTCGTACTGATTCTGGTTCTAGTTCTGGCTGTGAAGTGTTGTGAGGTATGAGGGAAAAAGAGGTATGGGAGGCATCACCCTGACAATGGTATTTACGTTACAGTTGCTTCCAAGTAGCCCCCGATAAGGGTAGAGTGGCTTGAAGTACCCGTGGAACGATCAACGAATAGGGTGCTAAGTTTTGCGCGATCAAGTATAAAGGCAACGAAGCGTCATGAGCAGTTTACAGCAACGGCTATATATTTATTCATTTTTTTCCCCCCTACTACCTCAGATATCTCGACGTTCGATGTCTCCGAAAAATTGTGCTGGAACTCGTAAAGAAGAAAGAAAATAAAAAAAAAAAAAAAGGAAAAGAACCGACAGAAATAAAAATAATAAATGAATAATACAAATTGTTCATGAAGACGTATTATTTTTATAACTGGTTATAAAAATAACTCGGTGAATCTAGGCATGTGATGAGAAACGAGTTTTATAATAAATGAAGAAATGAAAGAGATAAAGGAAGAGGACGCTTTCTGTATGTACGTATATCTATGTCGAAGAAACTTCCAGAAGTGCTTTTGCGACGCTTCCGGATGCTGCGTGCAGGGTGAAGAGAAAGAGGAAAGTAAAGGTAAAGGTAGAGGTAAAGGTAGGTAGGTAGGTAGGGAAAAACGAATCTGAATTAGTGAAATCAACTTTATACATAAATGGAAGCTCATTTGACTTCATTTGTACAGCGTGAGCGACTCGGAGAGTGCCCTCTTCTTTCTATTTCTCTTTTATTTTATTATTTTTTTTCCCCCCTGTCTTTTTTCTTCATTCCTTTTTTTTTCGCTCTCTTCTCTCTTCCACCTCCGTTCTCTTAGGGTTAGAGAAAGTTATATTTTCCAGATTCACTTTATTCAAACTACGTGAACCGAGAATTGCGAATATATTATTATCATGATTATTATTATTAATAACATTAAACATTTCGTCTGCACACGATTTTATTTTTTCCCCACCTCTTTTTCCATTCAATTCTGCGAACATTCTTTATTTTTTATTTTCAAATACTTTTTATCCGAATAATTCCTATCAGGTTTATCAATATTCGCAAATGATTAACATAAAATATACATTATTATGATACATAAATCTCTATATATCACTGTTATAATTTAACCAATGGTAACGCACTTATATAATAATTCTATGGGTGCAGGGATGTAAAATGGATAGAGAGAAATGAAAAAAAGAAAAAAGAAACAGATGGAGGGGTGAAAAAAAAAAACGACGGAAAAAATACAAATGACGCTTGTTGTTTCTATAATAAAAATATTTTACTGGCTGTAAACTCTGCGGTAATAAACAGTGAATAAATTTGGAAAGTGCAGGAAGTTGCGTGCGTAGATATGCAGTATGTATAGGTATATTTATATATGTGTATGTATATGAAGCGCGACTAGCGAGTGGTCACAATTTGTGAACGAGAAAAAAAACGAGGGAAATTCAAGGTGGAAGAAGAAAGAAAGAAAGAATAAATTCTGAAACCGGGAAATTCACCCTTCGCAAACACACTTTTTATATTTCTATATGGTGTGTATTATAAGTATATGCTACGTTAGCTGCTGTTATTCCTGCAGAGGTTTATGCATATATATGTAGATAGGTATGTAGATATCTGAATATACATGTAGGTTATAATATAGCACATTGCGCTTTCAGTTTTGCCTCGCAATTTCTAACGCGCGCTAACGTTAACCCAACCCATCCATGCCTCTGGGAGCTGACGACGGTCTTCGCATTGTTTCAAGATAATAGGCTCCCTTGCTTCTCTATTGTATGAAAAAGTTGCAAATTAAGTCGCGAAAGCTCCTCGCATTATACTTATACGAAAGGTATATGTACGTGGAATATATACGTGGTTCCGATGCATGCGGGATCGTCCCACTTCCCGTTCGGAACAGTGTTCTTCTTTTTTTTTTGGAAACTGTGAAGAGAGAAAAATTACCGAGCATGCTTAAGTGTGTTATTTTATTTGAAAGTTACCTTTTTCCAGAATGCGCTCCGAGCGCGTTTAGATTGATTTTTAACCTACTTTATACCATAGGGTATATAATATCTGTACAGCTGGCTCGCTTGAAACGCTTCATGTATATGAGCTGAAATTAATTTTGGTCTTAGATGAAACCGCTGTAGTCAAGGTGCAATACTTACCTCATACCTATATGAGATCCAAATTGCTACTTTGCTATGTACGGACAGAGTTCTCAACTATGGTGCTTGTAAAAATCTATGTATATGATATTATATGTACGTACATACGGAGTATAGTTGAATTTATACTTTCGCAATTTCATACGGCAGTCATCTCGAGCTTGCGAAAATCATGAACAAGCTGAACATCTTATTCCGGAACACCTGGGTAAGAAAAATTAAGTTTTTTTTCTTTTTTTTTTCAAAACTCACAGCTATAGAGTGGAACGATATAATATGTTTTCTGTGGGTTATTTTATGTACAATATTACGTATGTGAACTTGCGGTAGAAAACGTATCACCTATGACGCCGTTGGACACCACCGGTCGTAAAAACGATCTAAAACTTAGAGAAAATAAGAAAAACGTTTACAAGGAAAACCAGCAAGGGAGAAGAACATAAAAAAGTATCAAGAAAATATGTATGTGTATGAAGGATAATTCGGAAAAAAAAAGTTCAGTTTTTGTGGCTGGCAAATAAACTAATGTAGTACGTATAGGGTATTTTTTGTTTCAATCGAACGAATTTCTTATCCGAACTTATTCTTTGGCATTCAGTTTTCCATGTATATTTCATTGTTTCTTATTCCCAAGTTATTTGATTCCCACATTTTCACATATTTTTCGTGAAGCTATAGTTTTTTCTCTTTTTTTCTTCTTATACAAATCGGAATTAATTCGTTCATATGGAAATGAAAATTTGACAAAACTCATAAAATGTCCAGAAATTTTAAGGCCCTTCATTTCGCTTGGCGAAAACCCCCCATAGACACTCCATATCCTACAACACGCGACCATTTTAAAGTTTGGAAATACGGTCAGTAAATATATCAGTACGTTGGGTTAAAATAACTTGCAAATGCGTTCGGATCTCTTACCATCCGTTCGACTGTAGGAAGAAAGAATTCTTTTTCGATGTATTATATGTACTGCAGAGAGGCGGATTTTCCGGAAAAACTAACCGCCTCCATATACTTTCTCTCGCGACACCAACACCCTTGTATATACCTTTACATTCAACCTAACCGAGTCTGCTGAATTATTTGCCATATCATCTTTTCCTATATTTTTTGTCAATCCTGACGGATATAAATGAAAAGTGCAATACGAGGTGTGTATGCACATACGCCTATCGTTGTACCGATTGAATCAGGTGAAAAACGATTTGGATTATCAAAATATTTTAAGGGATGATCCGGATTTCGTACGTATGTGACGCGTATTAGGTAATTAAATCTTGAAATGAGTGAACGTTTTTAAGATTTCTATAAAACGGAAAAAAATTTGTAGGGCAGTAATAATATGAGGAGGGGTCGCGTCCGCAGGTTTTCATTTTCATTAGGTATTCTGGTCGGTGAAATCGTAAAACAGAATCGTGGCAAACTTGTCCGATAAGGGGGTTTGTTGTGTCGGTTTTATACTGTAGCGCGTATAGCTATGCACGTATATACGCACATTTATACCTATATAGTATATGTATATGTACAAAGGAAAAAGCTTATAGCGCCTCTTATTCGCTTTGCGTCCCTCCCCCCGGTCTGCACCTCTATAGTATATATGTATAGTATTGTAAAATGGGGTGTCGAGAGTTTAGTTTTACAGTCTTTCCATAACTTTCCTATTTAATTGCACCGCTATAGTTCAGTGCTTATATAACTGCACAGTTTCATGGCTTGTATAAAATATGTATTGTATGTCTGTGTACGTATAAGTTAAAATTTCATCCATACCCTACACAGACACACAGGAGGTTTATCGCAATTTTCAGTTGAGAAATTAATTACATATGAATTTATTAATTTACAACCCTTTTGGTATATATATTTAGAGAAAATCGCTTCACCTGCTACTCTCGCGCATTAAAAACTGTTACATGCATATAATACACAACACATATGTACCACAGGTATTTATATTTTACATATTTATTCATCACACATCTTACATTTGATTTGATGTATAGGTGCATACGTATGTGAAAAGCTCCGTTTTGATATTTCTTCATCTCTTTCTGGACTTTTTTCTTTTTTCTTTCTCTTCTCGTTTTGCTCTCCTCGCTTTTTCTCTATCTGGTCTCTAAACCTCGAAGCTAATCCCGCTATATAACCCTCCTATATATTTTATATAATATACGGAGTGTTATAACTTTCATTGAGAAAAGCCAACAAGTGGAATCTGTCGGCTGTCCTCAAATATCTAACAGTGCATCAATCATCACCTGACCTTTCCTCGTGCCAGAATACTCATATTTATACCCTCTTTCCGAAGAATCTAGAGCTTGAGATAAATATCAGATAACTAAAAAAAAAAAAGAAAACGTTTCATCCTCGAGAAAAAAAACCCTCAAATCATAAATTATTTATTCGAATATGAGTGAATTTTTTTTTTTCCAATGAAATCAACCAAAAAAACCCCTAATAAAATATACATACAAATGTACTTGTATCTGTACAGGCAAACTCTGGACATGATAAAATATATCGGAAAGCTTTACAGTTAATCGAAAATTGAGGAAGCGAAAAAAAAAAAATATGTACAAACATTTATAGATATACAGATTTAAAATCGGTGTGAATATAATTTGATATATTTTTTTAGAAGAAAAGCATGCAAATTATTGCGAATATCGGGTATAAAAGCTCGGCGAGCTGTCCAGAGTTTCTCTTTTTCTATATTTTCGTTTTCTGTTTTTCTTTTTATTATTAAATGGCGTGGAGAGAGGGGTTAAAATTTGTTTTCCAGCCATGAAAGTATATCGAATTCATTTATATATCTGTGTGTATGAATACGGAGCGAAGCGATGTATATATTTCATTCAACATTGGATGGGTATATATACATATATTTTTATGTAATACATGTATAGCGGTTCGGATGCAGGGAGTTACCGGTGAACCAAAATGGCGGAGGTATAGAGGGGGGTTGAAAGCAAGGTAGGGAAAGTAGGTGGGTGCAATGCAGGGTACTAGCTGAAAGCGTGGAGGGGCAAACAATTTCGCAAAACCATAAATCACAACGTATCACAGCCATATTACTGCGAAACCGTTGTATGTGTGTTCGCGCAATGGTATAAACGAAACGAAAACATACGGGCGAATTGTGTAGCAGCACCAGCGGCTTTATTTGCGGTCGCACATTTGTCCGGTCCTTCACTTTCCCGCATTCTATACGCTATAATATGTATACTACCACCGCCGACGCCACTCAAACGCGGGAAATTCAAGCTTCTCTCCATTTTCTCTATGTCGGCATCACTTTTTCTTTTTTATTTATTTATTTTATTTTATTTTATTCACTCATTTCTTTTTTTCCCCCCCTTTCTGAACGATTTTTACAGTTCCGCCATATTCTGCACAGACGAAAACCACTAGGCGCGATACGTGTATGGGTAAATATATATATATAGGATATATACTTTGGGGAAGATGATTGGAAACGATAAATAGCAGCTGGTCTTCGAGTGCGTGCGAGACACGCCCATTTACCCTATATCCTACCCACTATCCCAACCAATACTGTAACCGACACACATCACACACATAACATCGGGAATATCATACAGTATTTTCGGATGGGGACGCTAAAGTCCTTGAAAAAATACCTACCCATATATACAGTCAAGGAGGACACCCCACTACAGGCTACTAGATTTGGAAATGACGGGAGCGGATCTTTTACCGCCCCGAAATCTATAGTACTGGGAAGAAATAAGAAAGGGGCAATGTTATACCTATATAGGGTGCAGTTGTATCGCACAGTTCTGTAAAATATTGCGTGTGGATATATAAGTTCTATATGCATTATATACATTTGTTTTCACACGTCCTGCAAATTATTGCCGCGCTGAGGTTTCTCAGGATAGAAGGACTCCCAATGAGACGAGAATTCAAAGTAGAATATGTAGTTCACGGATTCGGATTCCTGGGCTGGGCATGTCGTGAACCTACTTAAAAACACCCTATAAGACCCTATAAAAAAAATTTTGATTTTTGACCTCGAAATTGAAAAAAATCTCAGGTATACCCATTTGGATTTTTGCGATTTTTGGGCTAAAAATGGTAACAAAAAAAAAATGGGCAATATTTGGATGTATTCTTATGTATTTAGATCTCAGAAATACGAATCCATCGATTAAATAGAGCTACGACTACCACCGATCGAGATATCTAAATTTTTCTGCTCCGAAAAGCAAAAAATTGGCTATAACTCGATCATTTCGATAGCTAGACCAATTTAACTTATCGATTGATCGACCACCCCATCATTATATTCGCGCAATATTTAGGACGTTGCCGCATGAGACGCCATTTTTTGTGCACTATAATAATATCGAGGGTCAAGCGATCTACGCAATTTTGCAAAATTTTCACTTCGCCTTCGTATAATAATATATAATACGCATATATATACACTGAGCAACGTGTACGTGAGATGAAAATATATAACTATATATATCCCAAGTACTGCATGGCGTGGTGCGGTAGGGTAGTTTAGCCGTAACGCAATCATAGCTAGAATAATGGTTTCTAAACACGCCATCCGCAGGGTATCCGTATACTTATAAATATAAACCATGACCTCAGCAGCAACAGCAGCAGCAGCAGCAGGAGCAATTCAAACGGGTGTTCGTTTGGCTATTATAATCCGTAAAAAAAGGGATGGATTATCTTTAGTTTGAAGGATCGATCAACGCCGCATACATACACATACACACGATACTGGGTACATACTGTACTTTTGTATGTACGCAGGTCACCCTCTATATGTACCGGTGATCGAGCACCGAGGGATTTTTATTGCATTACGACATAAAATATATATATATATATATACATATAACGGTTGGTTACGCTCGATCTTCAAAGATTAACCGTGAAATTGTTAGGATTAGATGGAGAGAACGTATCGTTTCATTTCTTTGTTTTTCCCCCATTTTTCTCTCGCTTCAATTTCGTTAATCGATTACAATATAGACGAACAAATGATCTTATGAGTTTCACAAAGCTAATGATTGCCATTGAAAACAGATGATGAAAAAAGTAACAATAGTAATAACAAAATATAACAGGATTACGTACCGCAATTTTTTTATTTTTTTTTATTTATACTTTCGCAATAAGGGGTGGCGTGGAATAAGAATATAAAGTTGTATGCGCGGTAAATGAGAAAGGTTCGCATTTGAAGTAAGAAACAAACTCAGCTGCGACAGAGCGAGTTTTCTTCTTTCCTTTCTTTTTTTTTTTGTTTTTTTCATTCATTTATTTATATATTTATTTTTCGTTTTACTACGAAAGTAGAAAGTTTCGCAAGAGAATGAAGAAGGTCGTACCTACCTAAAATATAGGTTTCTATTTATACCCTCCTTGTATATACACCATGAAAAAGATCCACAAAAAGGGTTGATTGCAAAGTTCGACTTCGTACATAGCTGTGGTAGAAAAAAAGGGAGAAAAAAAAACGAAAAAAAAATTAAAAGTCAACGGTTAGCTTTTTAGATTTTTGATAATATGAGCCACAACTATATACCTATAATACTTGCGTTCGTAAAAGTTTAAAGTAATTTTTTCATTTTTTTTCATTTCTTTTCTTCTACTCAAATTTTTTAGAGGTTTCGATACCGTTTTTCGGAGTAACCCCTATCACTCTTCTTCTTTTTTTTTCTCCTCGCTCTTTTTTTTTTACCCTTGTCACCCTTGCAACGCAAAGGCGTCGGCTAACAACGGCTTAAAATAATTTCACTTACCGAAAGCTTTTAACTTTTGACTCTCTCTCGTACCTTACTTTCCCCTTCCCGCCCTTTTTTTTACCCCACCTTACACACCTATACCTCATACCTGGGTTTCTTCTGCGTACCGCGAATCATTGTTTGAAACCATTAATTCCTTACTTTTTTTTTTTCAAACTTTTCTGATGAAATATGTATCCTCTCTTTTTACCCCCCCCCCCCCCCCCCCCCCGCCTCTCTTTTGGGCTGGACTCAAAGCGCCAACTTTTTCACCTCCGACACTATAATACCTTCTCGATAAGAAAAAAAAGAATTAAATAAGAAAAGAGGAGAAAAGAAGTAGAGGGAAAAAAAGGAACGTCGTCTCTTACTTAACGAGCGCGGAACCCGTACTTTTTGACGGTCTAACGACCCCGTACAGAAAAGGAGTTCTTAAATGCCAAAACAGGGTTAATTATCAATGCGGAATCCTTAACAATTGAAAGTAAATTAGTGCGACAAGAAATTATCAAAAATTTGTCACTTCGTTTTCAAGAGTTTCGTTATTTACACTCTTCTTTTTTTTTTACAAAAGTCTAACGCTTTTTTTGCGCGTGTCGAAATAATCCGTAACAATATACCTCGCAAAATACAGCAAGTCGCGTACGTTGCGTTTTTTTTTTACTTATTTTTTTTTCATGTCCCGTTTTTGTTTTCGGCAACGGGATAGTCTGCAGAGAGACACCGATATGAAAAAATAAAACAACGAGAGAAGAAAAAAAACTCGCCCTTTCTGTCGGCTCATGAATTTGCAAAGTCCTCGACTATAAAAATGCAAATTACCCCGGGCAAGTCTCAATGAATTTTTCATAGCCAGCAATGAACCAAGAAACCATGGAACTATACCCTTACCTCACCCTAAAAACTTCTCTCTGAAAACTCTTCGTTGCTTCGCTTTATTTATAATCCTGTCATTAAGATCCCCACCTTTTACGAGAAGGACATATTATACCCGGAAATTCTCACTTCCGGCGAACGGTAAACAAAGAGAAAAAAAAACCAAAAATAAAGCAAAACAAGTTTTTGGGGAAAGTGAGTTACAAAAAGCTCAATTCTTGTTCCATTTTCATTGTTGTGGATATTTTTGTTTTTCTTTTCGTTACCAAGCACCCTGAACAATCGACACTTCAGTTCCTCGTTATAATATATCCTCGGTATTCGTCTTCTTCGACGGTTCAAGAGGGTGAGATTTTCAACTACGGGAGCGACAATACTTGAGCATCCCAGTGGTAATTTTGTACGTATTATATACGTGTGTATACGTATGTATTATGTGTGTGCTTTCTAAGTACAATAGATTTGGTTCTCGAATTCATTACATACGACTGAGTAGTAATCCAAGACAGGTAGGTTGGTACTCGAAGCTGTTTCTTGGTTGCCTTCATTCATTATCTCTCTGCACCCGTCGATTGTTACCTGAAATCTATAGCACACCATTTGTTATGTACCTACAGAGATTTTATTCAACGAATATATACGTGCAAAGTAGGTATATAACGTGCCTTGAGAATTTCAATCCGGCAATTGTTAAACCAATAAATCAACCGCATAAAGGAAGTTTCGGAGTTTCTATCATATATGTAGAATGCGTTTCATTAATTATTTACTGATAGTTATTCCGAATCTCTTGTAACAGTACAGAAAACCGTTATACTGAAAAATATATGGGGTATTCGTAATACGACCAAAAAAAACGTACACGTATCCCGTACTCTTTCGATTCTACTCTTGGTTTCAAGAATACAGAATTTTGAAATTTTCCCTTTTTTTTCAGCAATATTTCACTAACCGTTAACTCGAAAATTATCGGTCCTATCGTCAGAAAGTATGAAACAAAATTTATTGATCATTGAATGGCCTTTTTGAGGGTTATTTTTTCAAAATTTTTCAGTCATCCCCAACCCGTTTTTTATGCGAATAAACATCAAAAATCCGTTTTTCCGCAAAAAGGCCGCTCTCGATTAATTTGAAAGAAATCACAAAAATACCTTAAGAACAGACAAAAATTTTGAGACCAAAACGAAGATAGTTCGACGATTAGTTCAGAAGCTACAGTCATTTGAAGATCAGGATCCGCCGAAACTTGGCCAAAAGGAATGTCGAGTAAACAAGGGAAAGGGTAATGGAAAAACAATTACCATGTTTTAAAAACTTCGATTTTTTTTTCACATTCCAACGCGGAGAATAAATATCATATATGAATACCGGCTAATTCATTTGGAAAGACGGTGAGATATTTTTTTCAACATGTGCATGAAATCGGCCCTTTTTCTCGCATGAAAAGTGGATGGGAAATTGCTCATTTCTCGCGTGGACTTCATTACCTCCCTAGGGAGATGATATTACCTCCCCAGGGCAAAAATGGATTTTCCCTTCCTTCCCTATTTATCTTTTTGGCAATGAAGTGCGGAAAAAAATTTTACCTGGAAAAGGATATTACCTTCCTAGGAAGGGAAAATCCCTTTCCGCACTACTGAGGGAAGATACTTTTCCACACTAATGACGAAAGTAAAACTTTACTTTTCACACTAGTGACGAAAGTGGAAAAGTGCATTTTCTTTATCCACGGCCGAAAGTACGTGCTTGCTGCCTCGATTACGAGGCCGAAAGTCTAACATTTATGCTTCGGTAGGGGCGCGCATGCGCACTGCTCTAGTGCGCAGAAAAAAACTAGAATGAGGCAGCAAGCAATTACTTACGGCCGTGGATAAAGAAAAATAGTAAACTCTACACGGGCAGAAAGTTTGAGAGCCCTGCACTGCGCGCTGTGATGCCCTCGGCTTCGCCTCGGGCATTATGGCGCGCAGTGCAGGAATCTCAAACTTTCTGCCCTTGTAGAGTAATATACTATTTTTCACTTTCCACACTAGTGACGAAAGTAAAACTTTACTTTCCACACTACCGTCACTTTCGTCACTAGTGCTTTAGTTTACTTTCGTCACTGGTGTGGAAAGTGAAAAAATGCTTCACTTTACTTTCGTCACTAGTGTGGAAAAGTATCTTCCCTCAGTAGTGCGGAAAGGAATTTTCCCTTTCTAGGGAGGTAATATCTTTTTCCAGGTAAAATCTTTTTCCGCACTTCATTACCAAAAAGATAGATAGGGAAGAAAGGAAAATCCATTTTTGCCCTAGGGAGGTAATGAAGTCCACGCGAGAAATGAGCAATTTCCCATCCACTTTACATGCGAGAAAAAGGGCCGATTTAATGCACGTGTTGAAAAAATATCTCACCGTCTTTCGAAATGAATTAGCCGGTATTCATATATGATATTTATTCTCCGCGTCGAAATGTGAAAAAAAATTCGAAGTTTTTAAAACATGGTCATTGTTTTTCCATTACTCTTTCTTTTGTTTACTCGACATTCCTTTTGGCCAAGTTTCGGCAGATCCTGATCTTCAAATGACTGTAGCTTCTGAACTAATCGTCGAACTATCTTCGTTTTGGTCTCAAAATTTTCATCTGTTTTCAAGGTATTTTTGTGATTCCTTTCAAATCAATCGAGAGCGGCCTGTTTGTGGAAAAACGGATTTTTGATGTTTATTCGCATAAAAAACGGGTTCGGGATGACTGAAAAATTTTGAAAAAATAACCCTCAAAAAGGCCATTCAAGTGTCAATAAATTTTATTCCATACTTTCTGACGATAGGACTGATAATTTTTGAGCTAACGGTTGGTGAAATATTGCTGCAAACGAAAAAGTGAAAATTTCAAAATTCTGTATTCTCAAAATCAAGAGTAGAATCGAAAAAGTACGAGATACGTGTAAGTTTTTTTTGGTCGTATTACGTAGAAAAAAATAATGAGTCAAATCGAAGAGGTCAAAGTTCACGGGCCTGTCGGTTTCGCGTGGAATACCTCATATGAAATGTATGTTCATGATTTTTATTTCTGTACTTTTTCTTTTTCTTTTTTTTTGGTTGCGGAGGTCGCATTTTTTCTTGTGTACCAGACAACGGGTGTGAATATAGGTATATATACACGTATTATATAGACGCAATTATCTACCGAGACGAGAACAATTAGTCAATTTGAATAATTATTGTTGGCTGAACCCCCTGCGAGCCTTCAGGCTTTTCGAGACGTCCGGCCATTAAGGGCAACCCAGCATTCTGAAGCAGTCTACCGAAGTCGATATATGGTCTCGCAAGGTTTCTTGAGGATGAGGCTATCGCGATTAAAATATGAATTTTCATTTGCACATTCCATACCGTCTGCTAAGAATTTCTTTAGTTTCTCGTCATATTTAATTTGTCTGAATCCAAAGTGTCATTTTCGGCAATGAGTCGGTATGTGGAATCGTAATTCTGATTGGTTAACGTTGAGCGTATAACGTAGATGAGTAGGGGATGACTTGGGGTACGATGAGCCGCAAGACCTTCCCCTCTATCATTCCGTTCTTCCTTATAACCGTCTTACTGTCTATCCGTCAGTCAGACTGCTGTGACTCGTCGTATAAATCTAGCGGAGAATCTAGATTCTAGTTGAACGCGAACTGAGCCGGTGGGGATTGTTATTATACCGTATATATATATTAGGGGTGATATTTAAGTGACGGATCGGAATGTTGATCAAGGGTTGCAGTTTGCGATTATTGTCGTTGTCAGATCGTGTCAATTTTCGTCACTATCGTGGAGAAAAATTTACAATCTTAGTTGCCGGTAGTTTTTTGTTTTCTTAACTGCGTCAACAGATTTGTCCATTTGAGTTCAATTGAATAATCAATTGTTCGTGTTTCGATGAGAAAATATAAGTACATTTTTTATTGAAAAATAATTCACTCGAACTATAAGATCGAAATTCAAGTATTAAGTTTAGTGTTCTTTCCGAAGGGGTAACCGCTCGATAAATAGGTGTCCCAACCATTTCACATTTCACAACTATTTCACAAGTATTTGATTTTGATATGGTTCAATAGGCGTTTATAGGCTATTCTTATGTATTTTGAGCTCAGGAATCTGCTTGATTTACTCGACGGATTCGTGTTCCTGGGGTCAAAATACGTGAGAAAAGTGGCGTGATATATTTGTGAAATATATCACGCCATTTCCCTAGTTTTCCACGTCATTTTACGATAATTTCACAAGTATTTCTCACAATTTCAAACCATTTCATATCATTTCATAAGCGGTTACCCCCTCGGTTTTGTCTCTGGTCTTTTCTTCTCTATCCAATCGTCATCGCGACGAAATTTCTCTCAGCTGTTAAAGATCTTAGCTGTCCTTACCACCGAAGTGTTGAAGGACCTTTTTCGTTATGATAACGAATCTGCACGACTAGACGAACAAGAAATATAGTGAAAAAAAAAGAGAGAGAGATATGGATGAAAGAGAAAGATTAGGTATGTACAGATGCGCATGGAGAGATAGAGAATTAAAGGGCGTGGGATTTTCGAGCTTTTCATGACATCAAGGAAAGCTTTGTCGAGATAAGAGAGAGAGAGAGAGAGAGCGTTTAATACCTAGCTCTGATCGCTGGAAGCAGTTTGCCACCTAGTGCAGCCGCTGACGGTGTGGAGTTTGTATTAGTGGAGTACCTAAAGACGTCGACTACGTCGGGTCGTCGCCACGGAAAAGCAAGTGTGGAAGTGATGCCACATCGTCATCGTCGCAGCAGCACATATCAGCTGATAGAAGACAGAGAGAGGAACGTAGAGAAACACACCGAGTGCGATATTCTCTCCACCTACACCCTCGCTATAATCTCTCTCTCTCTCTCTAACGGGTGAACTAGTTTTCGAGTATCTACCGCTTTGTTCCGTTAAAATCGTTAGCAATATCCACCACCCACTATTCACCACCGTAAATGCAGCGCGGTGGTGAGTTCAGAGGAAACTGTTCTCCATCCGTTCTCTTGCTGCAGTGAAACGCGTTAAGAGATAGACAGAGAGAATATAAAGCAGATTATATTATAGCCACACTATACATTATGCAGATATAGATATAGCCTATAGATATATTTGTCAAATGATCGATTGGCTTTGTAAGTAAAACTAGAGCTCTCCGTTATAACCTGCTGCATCACTGGCAAATCTATAATACAAGCGAAAATGTACCCCAGCTTACTGCACCCTAGGGGTGTAGGTGGTGGTGGGTGCGGAGCGGGATATAGACAGTCGATGAAATAGATATTGTTTGTAATCACCTGCAGTATTCTGCGCGCAATCGAGATAGACGGATATACCTAGCTATAGTATATAGATCTGCATTTATATATTGATTGGAAATAATCTGCAAAAGGTGCAGCTCTGATTTTATATCTCATTTTTTGTCTGTTAATTTTTTTTTTTCTTTCTTCTTTTTCTTTGCCATATCTGTCTTTTTTCAGAAAACTACTCTCACACACGCTACACTCGTACGATTTTCCATTATATACCGTTCAAGCTGAAGTATAAAATAAAATAAAGGGCTGCCGTTGGCGATTATCAATCGTACAGGGGATTTTTTATTCTTTTATTATAAATCTACATTGAATTTTATCGTTTAACCCCTCTTCTTTTTTTTCATTCTAAAGGCAAAAATTATTTCAGATTTCTCGATATTTTCTAGAAATAATATTTAAATTGTGAATAGAATTCGTAGCGTGCGACGTAAAAAGGTCAACCTTGACTTTTTCCCCTTTTTCTTCTTCTTGGCCCGGTGCAGCCATCACGTTTTTATACATTTTTCCGCCCTCACGTTTTTCCCATACAACCCCCGCCGATCAGCCGGTTAAGTTTTCCGCAGGCTATACGTACGACAAAGAACAGGAGGACGGAGAAAAAATAGAAGAAAAAATCAAATGAAAGATGAAAAAAGGGGTTCGTAGGTATAGGTAGCAATGTAATATAACCCCGTTCCGATTACACCGACGAAAAAGCAATAGGTGGCGATTTGAAAAAATGGAAAATCCCAAGAGCCGAGAGGTCTTATACCAATTCCACGAAAGTCAACCCCACAAACAGCGCCCATGAACGTCGCGTGAACTAGAAAAAAAAAGGGAAACGAAAAACTGAAATGAAAGAAAATGGAAAAATTGATGGATGCGGCAAATGGCGAAAATTTCGCATGAAAAAAACTGAGAACTTAAATTGACCGCATTTATTCTGTCCCGAGTTTTTTCATTCAACTCTGATCAGGACAACGTTACAAATAAGCGTGCGTTTTATAGTATCATCTACGAGACGATCGTGACCTTAGGGCAAGAGCCTCTTGAATCCGAAAGTAAATATTTTGTCGCTTATAAAAATCCTTCGTTTATATATAAAACCGGGCAAAAGTTATTCGGCAAAATGGAGGGTTATATAATGTATAGCTAGGTGTGTTTTATGTATAATGGGTATATATTTTTATGTAGCTTGCAGTTACGTGCAGCAAAGAGATTTAAGGAGTAGCCAGGAGTTTGGAGTAGATAGCTGTGTTTTAGGCGTTGCTGTGGCTTTCGCTTCTGTAGCGTGCAGCGAGCGTCTTGAGATATAGGAGGTTAAGGGATCAGGGCTAAAGGTCGATCTTAAAAGCTTCGAGCGACCCCTTTACCGCTTTGAAATAACACAACGCAGAGATTACTCGTATACTCGGTTAGAAAAGTATTAAAGTTTGGTAGCAAATTTTTTTTTCTATTCGATCTCCTGTTTTACAAAATCACATCTGAATTGGATCGAAAATTTTACATTTTTAATTTCAATTTTCTTTCCTTTCCGTACGCATGTACTGCGATTACCACCCCTGTTCGTTTCATTTACACATTTTTAATTTTTTTCTGCACCGTACATTTTATTTTTTTTTTATTTTTTTTTACCCCGCGCGTTAAATTATGGGAGCTAATTCCTATCAACGTTTGGCTTGATTTCGGGGGAGTTCGTTCGCATATTTCGTAACTCATACCCTCTTTTCTCTCTCTCTCTCTCTCTCTCCCTTTCGAGCAGTGGTGGTTGGCTTAATACAATATGACCAAATACAGCAAAAGCGCAGCTATTGAAACTTGGCGTTTTCCTGCTGGAGTGTGAAATACACCGATATAATTCAGCGTTAACTGCCTTTCTGCGTTGTATCAGAAGTAACAGGAAATGTTTCAGTTTACTAGGTTAACGTTTCACCGCCCTCATTTATATTATATACCTACAGAGCGCGAAATTATACCCACCACCCTAACAAACCAACTTTATATGATACGTATAACACATATATAACACATTGTTCTTTAACTAATGTACCAGCAAATGCATTTGGTTTTTTTTTTATTCCCCCCCCCCCCCCCTAGGCTTGAATCATCGTCGTTTATTGTTCTAGAAACAAAAAGTTGCCAAATTAAATTTTGCAAACTAACGAATGAATTTTTCTTTCTGTCCTTTTCCATTAAAGTCGCTGTGTACCTGACGTAATCATTTTCGCATTATCTAAGGGTCAATTGGGAAACTAATACTTGAACACCTCATGACACGATTCGATAAAGTTTCGTCGATCCGACCGATAAATTTTTTTTCGTTTCCTTCGCAAATATTGCCACAATTATTCGTCTCGCGTAGTTTTCACATACGTTATTTTTTCACAGTAAAACACAAAGCCACGTGAGCACCCTATCATCATTTTCCATTTTATCATCTCGTTCCGCAGTATTTTATTATATTTTATTTTATATGGTTTTTTGTTTCCTCTCCATCTCTCTCCTTCTCTTTCACTGGTTTTCCTCGCGGGTAACATGAGCCAAGCTTTTTGCCGCCATTTATAACGATTACAACCCCAACGGTCCTTGTTGGTCTGACGGTTCTCTTGGCTGCAGGTCTTCTAGACCAAGTCAACGACCACAACGACGTATGTATCTACGCCTAGAAATATATCTGTATTTATTCATCCATATATACATATATAGAAAGACAAAACGTGTTTCGCATATATTCACGTTACATGTACACATAACTATATCCACCTTACATGTTTATTTCCACGTGTCCGACTACCAGAGTGAATGTGACGGGCCAGAACGACGGTTGGAACATTTCCATGGACCGTAAGAAATAGTCACACCGTTCCATAGCGGTTGAATTTTGGTCTATTCCATAAACATTTTTTTCTTCTTCTTTTTCCATTTCGCAACTGTAAGTACGCGATCGAGAATAAAAATGAATTAAATTCCGGGTCAAACGGTTTTGCCAGAAATCAGAATGCGATTATAAAGTTCATGTTATATTCGATAAAAAGAAGAAAAAAAAAAAGAGATAAATAACCAAAAACGTGGTCATTGGGCGTAGCCAATTTCAGTTTGGGTAGATTCCCTCTACCTTGCGAGTTTAGGCGGTCTATAATAATGAACGGTTTTAGGTAAACGTTGTCACAGAATAGAGGTGTATCTATATATATTTCTTGGTAGCAGCTGACAAGAAATTACGAAGGATCTGAAATGACGAATCGAATATTATAGGCTTCAGGTTCCTTTGAGTCGGTAATTTTCTTACTGTAGCCTACATACCAGTTAATTCCGACGTCCAGATGTAGGTATTCACTTTCGGGCTATATCTACTCAACATTTTTGGTTGTAATCGAGTATAGATATTACCGAAATTTCGTCATTCTTATTTTCGCGTCTATTACATGCGAATAACCACCCTCAACTTAGTCCTTATAGGGGCTGGTACCTGAATTACATGTGCATTATTTGCCAAGAAAATAAGAAGGTTGAGAAATCAAGCTGAAATACATGGAAGAAAAAAAACTGGGTTACCGCCCCCTCCCCTCCCCCCGTGTTCTTCTCAAGCTACGCCTATTATATCGTACAACGTATAGTTATGCTAATTTTTTAAGATCATTAGCAGCGGCGAACGAATTTTATTCGTATCATTTCCGTGGGATTTTATACTCGAACACAATATGTAGATTATTATAGATTTTTTTTCTAATTGAAAATACGAAAAGTTCTTCTTTGCCGTCACTTACCCGAATTTTAAATTGCTTTATACTTTCGTTCAAGTTCATACTTTTTGGATTGGAAAAAAATTATTTAACGTGGCATGAAAGTTCGTCCAGAGAATGGGGAAAAAGGAACATAATGCTTCTGTTTTTTGTAAGGAAAAAAAAAAGAAAAAACGAATTCAATTACTATTCATCAAACTGATGTAGGTATACAGACGTCATCGCTGAAAATTCAAGAATGCGATCATCTGGCATACTTTTTTTTTTCCTTTATTTTTTCTTAGTTTGAGTGAACTGAAATAAAGAGAAAGAAAAATTCGGTGTTGAAAGTTTATTGAAAAATTGCGATGACTCCGGTAAGATTTTAAAAGTTTAAAGTACCCGTACCTAACTCTACGTCCCTAATACTGAAAGTTTCCCTTTCTTTGATTCCATTTTATACGTTCTTTAAATAACGCTACCTCGTTATTCACACCCGGGTTACTTACCTCACCCCCTTCGCTCATGAACCCGAAGAAAAAAAAAAAAAAAAACAAGACGAGAAAAGAAAAATTTATTTCATAAAGGTATACTCACCGTTGCAACCTACAGATATATGTACAACAAAACGTAAACAACTGAACGTGAAAGCCAACGATTTTCAGAGTCAGCTATCTTCTTCATACGCCCTCGTTCGTTTCTTTGTTTTTTTGTGTTTTATCATTTTCAGTTCCGTACACAGTCGGTGGAATATTTGAAAAAATAAAATGAGAAGAGAAAAAAAAAAGAAAGAAAAACCAGAAGAAAAATATTCTGAAAAGAGTCCTTGCCAAAGGGTGAAAACTATAGCTGTACCGGTACACACGTATTGTATGTATATGAACTTGAAAAACTCTTTCACTTTTCACCCTCATCTGCTTTCCCCTCATTTCTTTCTCTCTCTCTCTCTACTACAATTTTAACATTATTATTATTCGAAAAAAAAAAAAAAAAAAAAACATTTTTTTGTCTTCGTTTTCTCTCTGTTTACACCCGCGCATTTTATAACACACATATATACCTGTAGTAACTGCCTCGTACGAACGAGACAAGGGTGATCCTTTCGTAGGCACAGGAACCTGTTCTAACCTCCCCTTCTGTTATATCCAAGAGAAGAGGAAAGCCTGACAAAGGTAATTATTACTCGCTCTCCCTTCGTCTGACTCGCGACTCAACTCAACTCACTCGAGTCACTCAACTTCACTCTTGTCGACTCGTTGAATTCAGTTCAGCTGCCGCTATACATTCAGTTCAGTTACTCAGGGCTGACTGTTTTTTTTTTTTTTTATTTTATTTTTCATTTTTTATACCTGTAACGTATACTGCGCTAACCTAACCCGAACCAAAATCTTGTTCTGTTTCTGGTACTACTTATTCTCGTTCTCGTGAGGGCTGAAGGTGCCTACTTAGAGAATAGGGAGGGTAGGTATTGTTGTATAGAAACCAAAGCGTATAAAGTGAACGGGAGAAACGGTGCCGAGTAATGACCTCAGAACCTCGATTAATACGACCTTCGATTTACCCCAATCAAACGCGATACGAGGTATTTTATATGAAAGCTCGAAGTTACCGTTAATTTCAACCCGAATTAAATATCCGCCACCGAATCACCTGCAGTTTATATCCAAGATTGTAAGCTGCGAATAATAATTTAATTAGAAACTCGATACTTTGTTCTTCCGATTTTATGGATTTATTATTTTTTTTTAATTATTCGCCAGTTCTAAACGGAAATAGAAAGCATCAGGTGAGATTCCTAGAATTTTTACTGGCTGGCAGAGCGCTCGGGTCATCCATAACACGTAGGGGATCATTAAAAAATTGTAGATTATTCGGTTTTTCTTTTTGGAGTAATAATTACCCGGGTGAAAAAACAGAGTTGCGATTTGGTAAGGGACCGCAGCCATTATCGAATATTGATTCTCGTGGAGTAATCTGTTGTGGAAATTAAAAAATCAAATATTTATGGCAACGCGAATGAATAACGATTTTCAAGTAATTATAGGTATTATTAATTATTTTACCCGAATGATATCATGTTTGCCGATAGTAATAATTCGAGGAACGGTGCTCTCCAGAATTTGCATTCCGGCCGGAAGATATTCTGATAACAATGAAAAAAATAATTTTTTTAATTTTTTGTTCGCGTTCGATTCATCAGTTTGCGAGTATAGAAAGAAAAAGAAAAAAATACTGACCTTAAAAAACCAATCGACTTCCTTTGCTATCTTGATTATGAAATATTGAAAACGACCGCACAACGCTATGTTGTAATGCACGTACAATGAACAAATTAAACATGGAACGGCATCCGTGCAGATTGTTTCTACTATGGGAAAAATCAAATTTGCGTTCGGTGGTCTCGGTTCTTTTTCAACGGTAAATAAAGGCTCCATCGGATTAACTGTGCGTGAAATACGTATAACTGATGAAAAAACAACAGGGTGAAATAATTATTTTAGCGCTGATAATAATAATGATGATAGTGATGATCGTGATGATGGAGTGTTTATTCTGATTTGTTTGCGTACTTGTTTTATAGATCATCGCGTTCGTCGCGTCTCCTATGACCATACACAGACCGATAGCCGCCATTCTGTATTTGAATACCCCATAATTATCGTACGAATATTTGTTGATAACATATAAACCGTATACAGAAGTAAAAATCAATGTTGAACCGGAGAAAGTTAGTAACGAGATGTTATCACGACACCATTCAATGAACCTCCCCATATAAAGTAGGTATCGGTGTGATATCAAATGAACATTGATTGATGAATTATTTTCAGCGATAAATAAACCGGATTTTTTTTTTGTTTTTTTTTTCACATCTCAATAGTGCGTTGGGAGGAATAATCAGTTATTTACTAGAATATTATCTTTCTCTCTTAACATCCACGCCAATTCATCGTCAAACAAATTTTTTCCGAGGTTAAAAAACATCTGTTTCAAAAAAAATAAAACGAACAATCGATTAGTTGAAAACTTCAAGATACGTCGTTAACTAATTGATTCACTTTGCTCGGACTTCCATTTTGCGCCGTTCAAAGTTCATGGGAAAGATATTTTACCGGGTAAAATCATTCGATTAACATTATGGTACCATGTGCCATAGAAAAAAAAAGGAAGAAACAATTCCTCGTAGAGAATTAATGGAATTTCAAACTAGGCTCGCAAAAAAACGGTGCGGTGAAGACAGACAGGTAATGGCATGATTCGTGAATTTATCACGATTTGTAGCTAACTGAAAATTTATCCGGAAACTTTTTTACGAAATATTATACCCACTTCATCCACCCCGCTTTATGTATGACGAACAAAATGTACGACGAAATCGTAATACGCAAAAGAAAAAAAATGTTTCGACTAAAAGCCATCGCGGATTTTCCATGTATTGAAAATAGGTATCGTTGGGAATAGGTGCGATTAACACTATTATTGTGTCTTTCCTAGAAATTGGGCGTAGAAAATATATAAATACATACGTGACTGATAAAATGGGCCGCGAAATACACAAAAATAATTTATACTTTTACATATATTTGTATACCTATATATAATTATAAAAACTAGAGTCTTAGGAGTTTTGTCAGAAAGATTAATTACCATCCGGTGTGTAAGAAGCGATGCATTATCTTTGAGTTATTCTACCGTGTTTTGTTTCCCGCGAGCTTCTCCTTTTCGTGCAAGCAATCCCGTCTTATTTCAGCTGCGGAGCTTTTCCCCCGGTATTTTCCAACCTCCCATTTTATGTTTTTATAATAATAATATTTTAATAATTATTATCAACTAGAATAAAATGATATTAATTATACACTCGCATGCAGACAGCTGTGACGTGCATTCCTTTTTTTTTTCTCTTTTAGATTATTTACCTTTTGATCAAATATGAAATTGGTCGATTTCGAAGCAATTTCACCATTCGATCGGTTTTACATCAAATCAAACGATTATTCGTTACGTAACGCGGATGAAATATCGTAGCATTTAAATTGTCAATTTGAAAGTTTTTTTTTTTTTTTTTTTTCACAGATCGCAATCTTCGATAAACTCGTACGATATTTGCGGACGTCTCGTCGTCCCGCGTCATCATCTCGTTATATTACGACGTGATATAAATCTTTGGAAAATAACCGTTGTTTTTTTTTTTTTTCTCCTATTTTTAAAGTTATCCATAAAAATCAATACCATTAACTTATACATTCAAACAAAACGAACGTTCCGTGCCGAAAAAAAAAATTCAATTTCATTTCACATTGTGAAAATTTGTAGGAAACG
Source organism: Athalia cordata (assembly GCA_963932425.1). Classification (NCBI taxonomy): domain Eukaryota; kingdom Metazoa; phylum Arthropoda; class Insecta; order Hymenoptera; family Athaliidae; genus Athalia; species Athalia cordata. Next base: position 25,458,517 of record OZ010626.1, on the reverse strand, counting down.
AAACTAGTCTTTTTCTCGTCATATACACTCATTACAACACGGTAGTATATTCATAGAATTTTTAAAAGGCTAAGCTTCCTTCCTTTTGTCAGAAGTACAAAAAAGGACGAAGAGTAATAAATAACAAATAATCGTAATAGGGATGTAGAGAAGAATGTGCTGCAAATGTGAGGAGAGAGAATAGAACGTTCAGTTTGTTCATCTCAACCTATCGTTTTCTACCTTCGGTAGTACGTACATCGCTACATAGTAGCTAGAAACTAGAAACAGCATCTCCTAAAGCCACTCGGCAGCTCGTTCGCTCCAGTAATTAACTAGCATCAATATTCCGAGTGAGTATCTGTGAAAGGAAACAGAAACTCCGTTCAGAAGGATAGAATTTTATCACATCCCGTCCGTCAGTCGGTCTCAGTTTATTAGATTCCCTGAACTTTGGAACAGCATCTTTTTTCTACTATTATTATCACGTCATTCCTATCTTTTATTTGGTTATCCACATTGAGAATCGATAAACTCTTGGAATTATACAGATATTTAACCATAAAAAAAAAAACATTTTTTCAAAACTTCTTCAAAAAATGACATCGAAGTTCATTTATCACTTCAATTATTCTATAAAAATATCCTCAGGACAACATATCCTCAGGACAAAATATCCGGATTTTGTCTGAGAATATTTTGTCTTAAGGGTATGTCTATATGTATGATATGTATATATGTATAACTTGCATATTGTGGATGTTATATAGATACATATGTAGGTATCTATGTATACTATATATGGACTGAATAAACGGAGCGACGTTTAGCTGTATGCAGAGTTATACATAAAGCTGGTTGTTTCACTCGGGCTTTGTCGAAACTTTGGTAAAGCTAGGGTATTAGTCAGATCACGACTTTGGTCCTGCAGCCCGACGTCTTACGAAGGTTTGGTTGGTTGTTGGTTCTAGGTATATAAGGTACGAGGTATAACCCACCGGGATATAATTGTTTCAAACGTTTCCGATGGCACGTAGAATCGAGTGGTTGTAAAACTGTTGGTCACATTCGGAAATACATAAGTACGCATATACAGATATAATAATTATCATTGAACCTGAAAGTTTTCAATCCCTCAGCTAAAGACGTATTGACAAAATATGTTTGGAAGTTGACCAAAACCCGCAAGACTGATCTACCGCATTTCAATTTTATGCACCGTCCAATCTCAACTGCGTTTAATTGCGAAAGTCCTGAGACGAATCTCTCGGGGTTGTACACTTATGGAGTAATGAGAATATATATGAGAAAGTTCATCCGTTCTTTTCGTCATTTTTATGGAGAAGCTGATCTCTGATAGTCGATCTTGACCTTCCCGCATTCGATAAAAGCTGAGAGGGTGATCTAATTTGAGTGGTTTGGTTTTGATGCGTCAAGATTTTGTGGGGTCTGAAGGTACTTTGGGGCTAATTAAGATCCCAAAAGTAGTTTTTAAGGCTGATCCATACAACGTTAAAAGGTCCACTCACATTCGCGATCTGCGGGCTGCACGGTCGTCGTTGTCTGCGGGATGTAGACTCACATAATACCCATGGTGAGCAGTTCAATTCTACGTGCGATAAAATCACCCCGAATTACACCAGAATTTTATCCCCAACTCAGATCCTGATGGCCACCCTTAAGCCTAGTTTTATTAGACTCTAGATCACCGATGCCTAGACCAAACCTTCGTCGTCTACCTTTTACGTCTCACTTGCACTTTTTTTCTCTTTCTTGCTTTCGATTTCTACTGTCTGATTGGGTTCACGTCTGGTTCACGATTTTACTTTTTTTTACTTATACATGTGGAGGAATCGACGAATCGGTGGTCCTTTCAGTTTTCGATGCGTGACGTGTAATACTTATGGAAAATTCGGTCTAAATCTTGCGTAAGACTTTGATCACGCGTACGTGTCCGAATGTTCATACATGCGGTGGTGATGTGTTCTGTATCACAATCTCTATGTAATCGAGCCAATGGGGTTTCGAAGGTAGAGGACATCAACGTCCAGTACACGCACGTATATACTGTAGGGAGTTGAATCAGAGCAGAACGTAGCGAGGCCAAATTATTAATTTTGAACAAAGCCCCCGCGGGTTGACATTATTTGGACAGTGTCGTCTGAGAGCAAACTAGCCAGTGTCGTCCAATAAACGATATTTGCATAGGCTGATGTCCACCACCCTTCATATATACCTCATCACGTACCTTACAGCCGTTTCTCACAGAACTGATACATACTGCAGAGATTATGGGAAATAAGCTCAACATACGATCATACGTTACGACATGTAGGATGGAATTATCTGTGTAATGTTAAAGCTGCCGTTGAGTCAATTTGAATATCAGAGGACGACGAGATGATTTAGATTTTCAGACTGAACAAAATGTCTGTATTTTCTCGTTAGGCCAGTCACCGCCCACTGCCTAACATGGCTAAATAAATTTTCGGATGAGTAGGTAGGCCTTAGGATGCTGATGCGAAGTTGTCGGTTAATTATTCGAACGCGCGTGGGTCAGATTCTAAGGCAATCTAAGGAGGAAATCCACTCGTCAGACCAAACTAGCTAGAGCTTTCTCTTCCTGCCTCGATCCTCTCCGCGCTCCCCTTATTCAACTCCGTATCCTCTTTGCTCTGCTTTCCTATTCGGTTCCACAGCTGAAATACTCATTCGATATTCTGGTCCCGTCGTATCCCGGTCGAGAACCTAACCCCTAACCTTCTTCTCCACTCGTATTACCCCTCCGACTTCGTAGACCATAGGTCTTATATATCGAAGCATCTTCTCTTCAACTTCAACTTCAACTTCCCTTCTTTCCTGACTCACTTGATGCAGAGAAACAGAAGCTGTTGCTGACGAGGAAGGAGAAAAAAGGGAATCACCTCTTCTCAGATGCAATTAAACAAACTCAGTTCTACGGAGCCAAAGAAACTGCTATCCCGAAGTTTCCTGTCCACCAAGTAACCGAATTCACCCTCGTCCCTTGGAGTTTTACCCGTACACGTATCTTCAGCTCATCTGAAATCCCATCGATATTGACTGTGCAGAAACAAAATGGGGGATAATACCGAACCGGTTGATCTTCACTCTTCCTTTCTTTCTGAAGCAGCTGGATGTTATTTCATCCCAATTTTCGGGTTCCCAATACGGCGTCGGTACAGAATACGATAAAACGAAGAGTGATGATATTTTTTAATTACTGTTCTTGGTTTAATGAGAATTTGGCACCCTAGCATTATGGGTGTGGATTATATTTTAACTCGGAACAATGTTCGGAAGTGGTAATCGAACCTGTCATCTCGGTACTGAGTATACATTATTCAAGTCTCATTGAGAGAGAAATGAGGAGAAGGTTGTTTGGAGGTTTCAGAATTGTGTGGAGACTCGTCAGGTGGCTATGTATTAATTAAAATGACGCCAGGACTTGTTACCTCTAACTTTTACATCTGCTTTTGTTTCTGCCACTGTCGGCCTATACCTACCCACGTTTCTCTTCTCATCAGTCGACATTCGTAAGAGAAACGCGTTTGTTGTCAAGGATCGATCTGTAGACTGTAGATATATCCAGATGTGAAGAGGAAAGCGAGACAAAAGATTCGCACGGAGTTGCAAACGGGTGAGTTTGAATCGATTTCATAATCCCGTCGACGCGTTTCCAACTTCTCTCACACACAGATCTCCAACACCATTCGGTATTTTTTTGTTGTTTTTTTCTCAAATTTCATTCCAGGAGTAATTACTTTCTCTTCAATCGCGATAGTATAATTTTCGCTTCTGCACAGTTTGGAAGCATAAATAAAACTGAAAAAAAAGCACATGTGCCGTTGAAGCGTCGAAACGATTTGGGTATAAAATTCAAATAAGTTTTGCCACCGTAGCTTCTTGGGGGCGAAAAAAGGGAAAGTTTGACAAATACGTATACAAAACAAAAATAAAAATGAAAACGAAAAGTTGAATAACTTAGCATTATTTCCGCAAACCAGGGTACAAAACGGAAAATACATCTTATGGTTTATTTTTTGCATATGGTCCCTCGGCGATCGTATACAGCTTTGAACGTCGCCTGGGAATATTCTTATAGTTTGACGATCGCTTGGACAAGGAAACGTAGAATCGTTGAAAGACGGGCAGAAATGTAAAAAGAAATAAAAAACAAACGAAAAAAAAAAGATGGAAAGTCGAGATTTACTACCACCTTTTCGTTTCTTTTGAAAACGACGACGAAGGTAGCGAGTGGCATGGCGGCGTTACCAACCAACCAACCAACCAACCAACCAACCAACCAAGCGACCAACCAACTTATGATTTATCGTCGTTCGGGCGCAGTTTTAGAATCGTTGTTTTATCGATGTAAATCCGCAGCTATCGCAAGCAGACGGCACCGGTACCGGCAGCTACCAGGACCTCCGATGAAATACAATACGAAACTTTCCAGTAGCAGGCCTTTGGGGCTGGTCGGTTAGTCTTGGCTATGGAAGACCTCGAGAGTGTGGAAACGACGGACCTACCCACCCACATTTTGCTCTTTCTCCTGCGCCGGCACCACCCCCACCACTACCGCCAGGATCATCCATTGCAAGAAAGTTTTCATTGTTTGACGAATGGTGAACCGATTCCATTGTGGTGTCGTGCTACTCGCCCACGCCACCGTCGAACCTTTCGTGGTACTTCGGTTCCTCCGAGGAACCAATTGAAAGAAGAAGGAGAATGTAAGAAGAAGAGAAAGAAGTAAAAGGGGGATGAGAATACCTTTTAGTCACTTCGTTCCCATTTCTCACACACCAAACCTACAGCCTGCAGTTCGATTCCCTTCGAGTTCGCTCTCATTAACTTCGTGCAACTTTCCGAATAACTTTTACACACAACTTTATAGTATAGTATGAGGTATGTCCCCGACGTCCCGATCTCATCAATTGCGAATTTTTCTAATTCATCGTTTTCATATTGCATTCGAGCAGACTACGATACTCGTAATAATTTTTCATCGCTGCCAAATTACGGCGCAATTTTCTTCACGCGGTAGAAATATAGTATAACGGGGCTACGTTGACGTATAAACGCGGTCAGTTTTCGCGGTTGAAAATAAAGAAATTTGGCCAACTTCCAATCGGAGATCCTACAGGATCTTGGTCGGGGATTTTATAAGGATGAGGGTAAAGAAGGAGACTGGTTCTTCCTAGAAACGAATCGCGTAAAACTAGATAAAACTAGGCGGTTCGCTGCTGCTGCGCTGCTCCTGGCTTCATGGCGTTGCATGAAGCGCAGGGAGAGGGACCGGAGTCCTGCAGGATGACCGGATTACTGGACCACCGCTCACGCCCCTCGTACCCCTAATCGGATCAGCCTGGCTAAGAAGGGATTCTTGGCGATTTTGACGCTTTGCGGATCTATATTGCCGCCTTCAAGACCCCAAAGCCAGGGGCTGAAAGGGGAAGTCTTAAGGACGTAATTTCGGGATAAAGTATCTGTAGCCAGTGACCGAGATGGGGGTTCAAGGAGTCAAATATCAGGGAAGTTCAGTAGAGAAACAAAAGTATAAAAACTCATGAAACCGAAAAAGTTTTACAACGTCCCGGATTTATTTCTGGTTACATCATTACACATATTTGCTACTTCTATTCGAATACCGACCGTTCTAGTTATTATTATTATTATTATTATTATTATCGTCATCGGTGTAACAGAACCAAGTTTTTGAAGGCGGTGAAAACTCGACGATTTATTCTCGTAGAAGTGGAATAGGTATAGGTACCTATAAGTTATTCTTTTCCTATCCAACTCTGGTTATATACATATATATTTATTCCCCTTCGAAAATGAAGCGAAACGTGGATAAAATAGGCAAGTCTTTTCGTCGCATCTTTTGCCCCGGGGCATCTCTGAAGGACTACTATATATAATGTATAACAGGATGAAGGGAGGGAATATATACAGGCAATGATATATGGAAACAAGGACAAATCATCGTTGAAAATATATCGAAAAACTTGAAAGTTATATGTATACGTATCTGCACGCCCCTCGATCGCCTCAAACTATGTCCTTCTTCAAGACAATCGATATAGTCCTCGGTATACATAAACTTCTTTTAGTTGACTCCGTAACAGCTGAAAAGAATTTACGATCGAAAAGATGTACCGCCAAAGTTATTGGCATGCATTCGAATTTTTGAAAAAATAAAAAAAGAAATAGAAAAATTGTCGTAAATCAAATTACAGATCATTTTATCGCAAAGATTCTTTCTCACATCGCAATTTTTAACTTCGTTTCCTTCGAAATTTCATTATTCCCTATGGATTAAATTTTGAGTATTGTTTGGACGTCAGAAATGAAGAATTGAAGAAGATTCTAGTTTCAAAACGTCGAAGTCACGAACGGGGTGGTAGTAAGGAGTCATGGTGTTATTGTGGATGAAGAAAAGTACAGTGGGGATGATCGTTGAAACTAAGTTTCCTGTTTGTAGGCGGCCGTTTCGATTCATCTTTTATGTCCAATACTGAAAAATTGGGGGCCCAAACTATCCGATCGAGTTTAGCCGCTCACCCCTGCCCTCTTTCTTTTTATCTTTCTCTCTCTGTATATTTTTTTTTACATTTACTTTTATTTATTTTTTTCTCCATTTTATCTCGCCCCCACGTCCCGTTTGCAATCGCTATGTATGGCGATGTGGAATTGAAGTAGCGACATTTTACTCACTTTGGACCGATTGAATTGTTATTGCTATTTGTATCGGGCATTTTCGATTTCTTAGCTCCGGAACGTTAGCTTCTGTTTCGTTGTTTCGTTGTTTTTTTTTCTTCTTTACCCTTTCTTCAGTATCCCTTTTTTTTTATGAAGATTGAATAATATTGAATTCGTAACAGTCATTTCCGAAAATTTTTGTTGAAATTTTTTTTTTTTTTCTTTATTTCGAAAAAAGTGAATGCAAACAAAGAGAGAAAAATAGCGGGGAGCAGAGGAAATATGTGGTTGCAGGTTGTGAAAATTATCTTAGCAGTGCTAATTTCTCATTAGACTGTCTAGACAGTGTCAAAGCCAACGGGATGATGTGGAGTTTGGAAATAATGGAGCTCGTCCTGAGAATTGTGAAGATTGGTATCGCGGTAGGTGCAGACGGTAAAACTGGGGCGCGACGAAATCGTAATCTCTAATTAGTGTCAGATAGCTGATATGATTCGGATATGAAAGAGAGACTTGACTGAAAAGGTAAAATGGTATATCTATAGCGTCTTCGATCTGATCTCCGATCTCTGATCTCCGAGGAGACGGATTTACGTCTTACCTACGTATTACGTATTATACCTACCTTGATCCAGTGAGGGGATTTTCACCCAACCCAAGAACTGACTGGTTCAAACGGGGATCACATACATACACCAGATACGCGACAGGAATTTTTCTTCCATCGACAAATCAGTACGACAAACAAGAGAAAACACCTATGCAGTGGCTCAAAGAACGTGCGGAATAGTCAAAGCTGTGTTTCTCTGTGTGCTCAAAATTATTTTTGTTCTTTCAATATTTCGTTTCATAGTATATAAATTTCTGATTCGTCGTTAAGGTGGCATTACCCATTTTGAACCTTATCCAGATTAAGAAAAAAATCAAAGAAATTTTAGCAGAAAAATTCTTCTCAATTTATACATGTGAACGAAGATTAGAACGGTTTCTTGTAAGATAACTGTGCTCAAAATATTGTAATTCCTTTGTATGATGATCACGTATTCACTGTTGATCCGAAATAAGAAAGGGAATTTCCGTACCGAGTGACCAGGTCATATCGAAAAGTAAACAAAGCGGACTTCTACGAACGCCGTATCTACTGTAGTTCGTTCGATTCGAAATCTCAGTATCAATTCAGCTACGGACCAGTCCAGTCGCGTGTCTCTTGTAACTCGATTCCGGCAGATACGCGATAACTTTTTAGTGCGGTATGCAGTGTGCAGTGAAAGGTTCGTTAATTTTTTTAAATTATAAGAGAAAAAAAAAGTTTTATTCTTAACGTGATCAGTGTTTCGTTGGTTTATTTCTCAGCGATAAAATACGTGCGAGCATAGTATCTGCAATTACATCGCTCGATGCGCTTCTCGATCCAATCCACAAGGTAAATGACATAAAATGTAAGATATTTTTGGGATGATAATTCCGAAACCGGAATATCGCGTTTTCGGTAATAATATCGACGCTGGTATCGGCAGCCATATAGAGTCCTGAATAGTTTATGGTGGAAATGTGCAGCTGGTGCACATCGCATACCAAAATTCGGTGTGGCGGTGCCACTGTTGTTGGCGCTGTTGGTATACACTGCACAGAAGCTGTCGCAGATTTAATTGAACGTCAGTACAGATTTTCCTCTACCAGAGAGAGAACCAGAACCTGACCCAACCAATCCTTACCTATCTTTACCCAACCTTACCCAACCTCTGCCTTTCCTTCTCCTACCTACCAACCAACCAACAAACGAACCAACCAACCCTTGGTTAGTAGTCCATCTACCAGCCGTGTTTGTCCACCTTAATTAAGAGGTTGTTTTGTTTACTTGCCCCGCTATATTTGATTTGTATGCTGATGCCGCGTCTCCGTAGTCAGTTTCACCGTTTGCCACTGCTTCCAAAGCCACTGGTGGGGTGCTACTTCTACTACAGAAAGTACGTCTAGAAACTGTTCGGTGCAGTTCTCTCTCCGGGTATCACATTAAAGTGTAGGTAGACACTGGGCAGGACACCCCAAACCTATCTCATGACAACCCCCTAAAGCTTCGTTAAACATACCCTCCTCCACGACTACCATATATTTCCACAACCAACGATAATTTTTTAACCTCGTAAGTCCTACTTCCTTATCGTTTACGAAAGACGTAGTACGTTCATCTCATTTACCATAATTTCGTTTTCTTCAAACGGAGAAAAAAATTACGATCCAAAGTATTTTCTAGCACGATTCTGGCATTTGTCTGGGAGGAATAAAAAAAAAAATTTCGATAAAAATGAAATATTTTATTATACGCATGCCCGATGAATCTTTTGTCTCGTAAAAAAATTCTACGAAGAATGTAAAATAAACGAAAATGTAGTTTCCTTCCAATTTTTTTTTCAAGTTTTCCTAGTCACTTTGTTATGTACTCGGCTCTCTTTACATTTTCTGTATAAGTTTACACAAATGAACTCACGATGAAGGAACACAGGAAAAGCACGAGACCAGAATTCCTTCAACTATTTCAGTACCTTTTTTTTTCTCGTTTTTTTTTAATTTCTGTGACTAAAAACGAATAGAATGTTGTACATTCTATCCCTTTCATAATATTTTTTTTTTGTTTTTTGGAATTTCTCATTTTTCTAGACGGGGTTGGCAATCAGCTCTCTGTCTACACACTTTGACTTCAATTAAGTTAATAATAATTCTCTGCATACAAAGGTACAAGGGCAGGGGGATGTGATGAATTATTCATTTAATTAGTTGCGAGAGTAGCGCTTGCGTTTTCATAGTGTTAGTAATAATAGGACGTACACGTGCACGCGTGTTGTTGTTTTCAGCGTGTTGGTATGCGTGAGTTTGGCTCAGGGTTACGCGCAGCTGTCATGAACAATGCCAAATATCCTATAGTATATGTGCTTATGTTGCGCAGATATACGTGCATGTGTATATCTGTGGATTTCATAGCCTCGTAGGTTCTGTGTATGTATATAATATCAATTATTATAATAGTTTACCCAATTTCAACACGAGTATATTCACGTCTTATTAAAATATATATGTGTGCGCGTTATTATTTCACCCTCGATTATAAATTGGAGTGAAAATTGAAATGGAAATAGGGGAGAGCTTTTTGAGTTGAATATAAAAAATTCTTTATCTCTTTTTTTTTTTTCAAAATACTGTACATCGGTGCAGGTATATACCGTACACCGTATGTATATTGTATATGTATACCACGGTGGATGAAAAAAAACAAAAAAAAAAAAATTTAATGAAAAAAATTGTCGCACAGTGGATTATGAATGACAACGAATTAGTTAACGAAGTAGCAACAGTAGCAGCAGCTTAGCTGGCCACTGATTGTGAGTTTCGGGTGCGCAAACTCACTGCGGGGTAAACTCTTAGCTTAATGAACTCCATATTTATGGTCTGGCTCGCGTGTCCTCTCCGTGGTTCACGGACCTTAATTACCGAGCTTTTTCCTTCCCTGTCCTCTCACTTCCCTTTCCCGTGGACCTCCCCTTTTCGGACCTCTGGAACCACCGCAACCTCCATCTCTCTCTCTCTCTCTCTCTCTCTCTCCCTCTCTCTCTCCCTTTCTCGCTCTCTCTCTCTCTCCATCGCAACCCCTTGATATCGCTCTTTGAAGCCGAAATCTGTTCTCATGCAGATACGGTAGTAGTATAACTACTGGACAACGTAGCTGAGTTATGCATCTGGTGTGAATAAAATATCATGAGATCTGGTATAAACTCGATTCAAATATTTATGAAATTTATGGGATTACCAGAGATTGAGGTAGCGTGAAAATGTTCATATACATATAGTCAGCAAAAGTTTTGTCTTGGCATCGCTCAAAAGTGTGTCAAAAAGGCTTTAAAGTTAGTATTTATATCTGCATGTTCTGGGAAATGTTTTGATAAGTCTTTAAACGTTTGGATAAGTTTTCGAACAATATTAGAGTTTGGATACAGAAAATTTCCCTAGAAAAAACGAAGCTCTCATTTTTTTGTTCTGTGAAAATAGATGATATCTCTTTCAGTTTCACAGATATGTATGTCCTGTACATCGCGAGCTGGCTGATTTTCTACCTTTTCTGTTCATTTTTTACATCGTGTTAATAAAAATAAAATGAATGGATGAAAACCTATAAAAATTTAGCTAGATACTTTCTTTCCTTTATTCGGGTATTTTGTTTTGGGAAGTTTTCAGATCTTCTTCTTTCTTTCTTTTTTTTTTACAAGTTGTACGATACAAGCTACTACGATATTATTATACTATTGTCGACGATTTCATCACTCGAGGTAACGGTTTGTAGTCGTGTTTGGGGTAGTAAAAAAGGAAGGTCTGATGTGGGATCGGATGAGGGGGTAGGTACGGAAGAGAAAAAAAGAACAGGGTGAAGGGGAGTTTCGGTGCCAAGTGAACGTTGGAGAACGCGAACTCGTTTGGAAGGAAAACATGCTTTCCAGAAGAATAAGAAACAATTGATTATTGCGCTCCAGTTATTTCCTCTTTCCATTCCTCTGCACGTTTTTCGTTTCTCTTATACTCTACCCCTGTAGCCTAGCTCTTGCTCCTTATTCACTTAACTGCTGCCCGCCGCGCGGCGGCACGAGAGAAGGGAGAGAAAAAAATGTTTAAAAAAAAAAAGAACAAAGAAATAAATAAATGACGAAAAGAAAGGAAAGGGGAAAAAATTAGGGGGAAAAGACCGTATACTCGTCGATTTGCGCTGCACACTCCTCGTACGCGCATTACCTTTTAAGCTTGTAAATATTTCCAGGTGGTAACTCCGGAGCCTAACTAATTACTTCTCTTGACAGATTTGAATCTAAGTTGGGTTGATATATATATGTGCTTATGTACTATGTATATGAGTACGCCGTGCTTCTTGGCATTCAGGCTTCTGCCCTCTGGGCTTCACTCTGGTGGCCTTCGGGATACGTACCTCCTGGCACCTCGCGCTCCGAAGCCTTAAACAACCCCCAACTTCTCTTCTCTTCTCTTCTCTTCTCCCGCCTCTTTGGCTTGCTTTGCGTGTTTCATCCTAAAATGTATACCATGTACAATCCACGTATACATACCTCCTCTCATCGCATCGTGAGAGACCGCTAAGTCAACTTCTCAAATTTCTCAGTCAGCTAAATTTGTGGGCTTTCTATACGTCAGCAGATCAAATGAAACTGATAATAGCAAAAACTTGTATTCTAACTTCGACTCAAAAATTTACGCAAATTTTCAACCATTAATTTAGTATATATTTACCGGAACGAACTGAAAAATACGATGTATGATATAATAGCTATTTCATACACATATGTATAAGATCGGGAATAGATGTTTTTTGCTCTTTTCTAACATATAGGTAATATATCCTCTTATATAATAAGAGAAGGCAACTGGGCCAACCGAACCTCGTAGCAAAATCAATTTTTGGTGCGTCTCCTTTCAATTACCGTTCACCCTTCGACCCAATTATCCTTCTCGTGGTCGCCGTCGCCACCGCCGACGTTACTTTTTACTCACTCCATTGCTCTTTTCTTGGTTTTTTCTTCTTTTTCTCGCTCGGCATTTTTTCATTTCTCTGTCTTCTTTCTTTTTTCTTTCTTTTTCCTTATACCTCACCCTATACCGTACAAGATGCCCCTTACTGAAATGAAAACAAAACGGGGAAAAAAGGATAAGAAAATTCGTTAGTCACTTCGTTAAGAATTTTATTTGATAAAGTGCGAATGAAAAAAAAAAGAAAGAAGAAGAGAATGAAAAAAAAATCATACCATAAACTCTCAGCTTAGCTATTGCTCTGTGACTATAGAACAACTTTTAAACCCCTCAATTGAAAGAAATACCCTCCCTATATTATCGAGGAAAAAATTCTATTGGAACGCAGCTAGTATTTTTTTTTCTCTCTGTGATTTGATTTTATATAGTCGTAATCGCGGGTATAGTGATTAAAAATATTTCTTATTCGAAATGGGGACATATTTCGCACCTGCAGTACAACCGGGTTGGAATGATTGCGCGAAATTTTAAGGGTGATATCGGAACGATTGTAATTAATTTTTTTCACCCAAAGTATATACGCCTATCTAGAAAATAATTTAAACGTTGAAATCGATCTTGTTCTACGGTACGTTTTTATGCAGCTGGTTTGATAAGAACACTTTTTAAGCTCTCACGGCGATGAAACACAACATTTTTTGTTTTCAGATAACTTTATTTTTATTTTTATTTTAATTTTATCATTTTTCTGTTATTATTGTTATTTTTTTTTATTGCGTTTTCTTTCTCTCTCCGGACGTCGTGCGGTTTCGCAGTTTTTGCCGCAACTCAGCGTATTTGAAAAATACTGCCTCAAGCGAGCGAAACAATTTATCCTGCATTCTGTCGCCCCGGTTACAACCATCCCCTCCCCTGCCCTCTGCCCCTCCGTCGCTCTACGCTCTCTTCTCTACTTTCGTCCTCTCTCTTTCTCTCTTCTATTTCTTTTTACTCTCTCTCTTATACATCTCGCACCTTCACCTCGAGGAGATATATTGCAGCGTTCCACGGTTTCGCGTAGGTTTCACCAGGGTGTGAAGGAATGCTCAGGATACGTAGATATAGCTAGCAAACTATAACCTTATATCTATCCACCTTCCTATTCTTATATTTCTCAACCTTCTTCACTTCCAATCTCTGGCTTCGCCATCCGCTAGAAAATTTTTCCCTCAAATGCGCTGTCCTCGTATAGGTATCTATGATCCAACTTATCATGCTAAAACCCTTGCATTCGGAAACGTACAGATTTTATAACCATTTCAACAACCATTTTGGAATCCATCAGAGTTCAGTGAATTTTCAACGCAGATATAGATATATTTCCTCCTTTTTTTTTTTTTTCTTTTCTTTCATTATTAGTATTTCTTTCATTCATTCTACATGGGGTAGACAATCAAGGATGAGAATTTTATATTCGGATATATGTATATTCTTTTTTTTTTCGAATGGCACGCTCGTCCGTCTTTTTTTTCTACTTCCTCTTCATTATTTTAAGAGAAGCGCTCGGTAGCCCGGTAGCCGAAAATATTCTTTTTCGAACATAAATCGAGTAGGTGGGGATTCCGGGTGGTGCTGCTACTGCCTCTGCTGCTTTTGTAGGGGGCGGTTTTCCGGGGCTGAAATCCCATTGATAGTCGTCGCACGCGCCGCACCCAATATCGTGGCGTTCAAATATCACGGGAAATCTGCGGAGCGGCCCACACCGTATATACCGGGCGGTAGTAGTTCGACGAAGAATATTCCTTATATTCCTGAGTGAGTTTCACCTGCGCGCTCACGAGATCTTAGATCCCGAGTAATATTGCCCAAGCAAGGATTTCCGATATGGGTGGCATATAATATATATATATATTCTCATGCGGATTATTATACCGAAGAAATTTCAACCCCCTCACATATCACGTCGCAATTTAGGTACACTGAGGATACCGAAATTTTGACACACGAAGTTCTTAGAAGTCAAATATTCAATGAGATACGAAGAAATGATCAGGTAATCCAGCGAAGTATTTGATTTTTCATTTTCTTTTTTTTTCTTCTCGATATTCTTCGATCCAAAGAGGATTGAGAATAGCCCGTTGTTTTATCAATTTAAGTACAATTTTTAATGGGGATGTATCAACTAAATTTCGCATAGGATGGTTTTTAGTGTAAAGTTTTGGAGGGTGAACGATATCAATCTGTAAGACAGGAAAAGAGGAGTAGGTACGGGGGGTTGGCGGTGATGGTTGGGAACCCCCGACGGTAACATTCGGCGAATTTTTCTTACTGCAAAACCTCTCAAACTCTAAGAGCCGACCGCTTTGAATTCCGAGTGCTTAACTTTGGCAACGGCACCCTGGTGGGCTCGAACTACCGCCATCTTCTTCAATCCCACCCGACCCCTCAAAGGCGCCACCCCTAGGTTCCTTCAACCTTCGCTCTATATAACCTCTTTTTGGAAGCCCGTTATACCCACCTACTTCTCTCCTCTCGCTGCTGCTCCTGCTCCTGCTTCTGCTGCTGCTGCTGCTGCTGCTGATGCTGATGCACAACCATCAGCTGCTCACGGGGGTTACTTCGCATACCTGAATTCACGTCGGCGAACAGTTTGCCTTATTTTGCCAACTGGAATGAAAATTTCCGATTTAACTCTCTGCACACTCACTCAGCAGAAAAGTGCTCACCGCCCACCCCCTTGTCATACACATTTATATATACCTATATACGTATATATAGAAAACCCGGAGAATATTATTTAGGGGTTGAAAAACTACGCTCTGGAAATTTCATCCCTGATTCTTTTTTTTTCTCTCCTGTCTATAAATCTGCACGCTTGCGGTTTTCTTGCAGCGCGTGTATTAACAAATGAAAAAAAGTGTAATATACAAAAAATTTGAAAAAACGATCATATCGAAAATAATTTCGCTGGTGCATGAATTTTGGTGAAAACTATTGATGGAATCTTGGGAGAGGAGGCGCTAAACAGATGAGCGTATTACATCTTTTTTTGTCAGGTTGTTTATTTGTTTATTTTAATTTTTTTCCCTGATCCGGGGTGATTCGATTTTTTACTTGTCTCGTGGGCGGTAGTTTTGCCCGCACGGTGGATACTCTCGATACCTACACGCGATTTGTAAATATGTACGATATCTACGTATCTGCACGCAATTTTATGCTATTTGCGTTGATCCTAGCTGTAGGTAAAACGATTTCGCGGGTCGTAGTATTTCAAATTGGTACCGCGGTTGTCACCCGTTTCGTCTAGACACAATTTATCTCGAGAAATTCAGAGTTTTCGAGCTTCTCTTTCGCTCTATCACCCCCTCCGCGGTGTATACGCGCGGTACTTCTCACCCTACTTTCATCTCTTCCCTCTTCCCTCTTCCCTCTTCCTCCCCCGCTCTCTCTCTTTCTCTACCCACACTACTGTCTTCCTAACGAAGCAACAGCTTGGTAATTAAATTAGCAGGCCTCCCAGCCGGCAGTCGAAACCTCCGCGCGCTTTCTCCGCTTTTACTTCACCTCTGCAAAACGAACTCCCGATTTCCTTTCTTTTTTTTCTCCCTCCCTCTGTTTCGTCTTTCTTCTTTTAGGCTTCCGGTTCGTATATTTATTCTTTTTTGTTCATTTTCTTTTCATTCTTCGTTTTTTTCGTTCATTATATACTTATTAGTAAATAATTATACTTTGTCACAATACTGCCATCGAGAATATCGAATCGAATATCAATCGGTTTTAATGAATTTCCTGTATTTTTTTTTCAATTTTTTTACCGAATTTGTTTTGTTCTCTTCTCTTGAATAGAAGGAAGGGGAAAAAAAGAAGAAATTATTTAATTATTTATATGATTTTCAAGATCGATTAATTATTTGACATTACAATAATTATCGATTGAGAATATATCTTGGTCGTCATATGTATAGCAACGTAGAATACCTTTCACTACGTTACATAAGGGTAAAGTATTACAGGGTAATTTACGAGGTGATCATAGTCGCATGCGCGTCCGGATCAAGTCTGCAAACTTCAATTTGAACAATCAATTAATTCGAACGATTACTGCCAATCAAGCTATAAGCTATATATATAATCAGGTTAAATACGAACGGTGAACTCTCTCACTGCAACAAAATTATCTTCCCGTTCCCCTTTCCGCCCCCTCTCGTTCAACTCTCTTTCTCGCTCTTTGCTTAAGTGGCTAAGTGGTTAGGCACTCATTTACATTCCAACCATCCCTTACCTGTGCGATTTTAACACCGGACTCTCTTCTCTATACTAATTCAGGCAGGGTCCAAATCTACAACTAATTATTTCACTGCACGGCTCTTCTCATTTTCTTTTTTTTTCCCTCCTTTTTCCATTTTTTCTCTGATTAAATTTCTTTATTCTTAATTTGTCGCAGAACAAATAGATTGAACAAAACCGCAGGATGTTTGTTTGTTTGATTTGAAAATTTTTCGCCGGTTTAAGGGATGGATTTATTCTTCTTCTTCTTTATATTTTCCGTGGGTCTCACTTCGGCATGTGCATTACCTACGTTATACTCCGCGGTTGCTTGGAGAAATCGCGTAGAGCTGGGATGTAGAAAAAAAATGAAAAAAAAAAAGAAAGAGAAAAAAAAGAAAAGAAAAATGGGAGGGGAGTCGCGTTATACGTTATCCCTGCGGCAGGGCGAGAGCTTAATTTATATCGCAGACCATATCTTGGCGAAGCTAGAGAGAGATCAGAGTCCTAGTTCCATTTATTTCAAATCTTTTAGCGGAATTGGTGGATATACGTCTTCCTCCGGTGACTCGGAACACCCGGGAGCCAAGTCGATGTATCTTGGCGTATTCTGGTTGGCAGTTTCTACCCTGCACAGGATCGTTCGCTCTTAAATGGAACTTTCCCAGAAATCAAGATCAAGATATACCCGCCCCCCTTCCCTGCCCCTCCCACCAACACACACTGGAACTTCCACCCCGCGACCCGCGAACCAATACATGTTATATCACATAAACCTACCCTCATTCGACATCCGGATCATCGAAATGAAAATAATTTCATCGTCAAATCGTTACCACGTATTCTGTAAATCTAATATAAATTTTATAGCGTAAAAAATATGTGTGGAGAGAAAAAATAGAAATGGAGAGTCGAAATCGAGCGTTTGGAAATGCATAGCGGAAGAAGAAGAAAAAATAAAGTTCGTCCGCGAAATATTGAGGCGGAAAAATCCGTAAATTTTTTGTTACAGCCACCTGCCGTACGGTGTATGAAGCAGTGGGTTTCGTGCCTCGTATCATACAGTCCGCGTATGCGTCTGAATTTTCGGGATCGAGAATTTTCAAGCTCTGCAGCGAAATATTCGTCGCGCGAACGGTTGCGGGTACCTGGGTCGGTGTAGCTGCGAGAGGAAGTTTTTGAGTTTAAAATAATGAAAACAAATTTTCGTTTCGCGAGGCAAACGAACCCCTCGAAACTCCTGGGCGTCTGTGAAGGATACTCCAGATGTCGAGTAGAGACAGAAGCTGACTGACTGAAGAACGAAGTCCGTGTATTATATATATATATATATCTATATATATCTATATGATATTAAATATATACATACAATATTCTTTTGCGTCGTGTATAAATACCCCGCAGCATCGGTACGTCGGTGGAGAATTTTGAGAGGACGAGGGGTGTAGATAGTTGAGTGCCGCGACGTAACGATGCCTGGAAGGGTGTTTTCACCCCTGCAAGGTTACGGGGGTGGCGTTAAGGGATGTAACCCCATATTACTGCAGTTAGGGGAACCCCTATTCCCTGATACATATGTACATAGATGTATATGTGTACGTGTGCACATAAAATATATATATATCTATATATATATATATACACAGAGGTCGGTATTGCACCGTCGGGAACTGTATGGTAATAATCGCCAACTTCCATTCATGCATTCCAAACATCTACGGGATCCTTTCTCCTTCGCTACCCCTAAGAGCAACCCTTAACGTTTTCCTTTCTCTTTTCCGCTCCTCATTTTCTCTATCTTTTTTCCTTCGGGTTTTTCTTTTCCCTTTAGAGTCTGCGTACGGTTTTCTGCAACCACACTTGAAAATTATTTCTACACCGATGCCGACGTTACGGGGTTTCTCATTTGGTTGGTAGAAAATTTGATGCAATTTCGTATAAGGACTCGCTCGAGCATCAATGGGTTTAAAAACTAAAACGTACCTTGAATATTTCCTATGATTCTTCAATTTCTCGTTCTAAATTAGAGATATGACTTTATAAAATTCCTTTTTCTACTGTATTATATGAATATGAAATTGGGTTGAAAAAATATAAGATCTGAATCATAAAAAGAAATTCCCTATGCGTGCGATACGATCTTTTTTGGAATTTGATAAAATAAAAAAAAAACAACTGGAACATGTTCCACCGAATACAGTGGCATGTTGTAAAACGATTTGGATCAACCGTTTCTCTTTCAACACGCGTGAGGCGTGTGGAGATTTTTTTTCAACTTCTTATTCATTTTCCCTTTGCCACTTTCCATTTTTTAATTACGTATCTGCATTTCATTTCATTCATTAATTTCTGTAGTGGAGAAAGTGTTGTTCATTGTGTTACCATTTTTATACTTTTATTTGCAGAGTAAAGTCCATTTTGCTACCGCCGTGACTTTCACCGTATAATAATGAATCCACCCCCTGCATGCTTAATGCGCAATGTTTTTTACCAGTGCAATTATAAATTTTCTTGTTTGCCAAGTGCGTTTTGACTTCTACAAGGCGCATTCAATTGTGCAAAAGTTAAATAAAAACACCCTGTATCGCAGTTTGCAAAGCTGAAGTCGAAATTATATGATGATACCACGTGCCGAGCTGACAGACCGTGTGTTTTAGGAATATGAAAACTGAATAGGGAGGGATGTATAATGGTAGGGGGTAGATTTGAAAGGATTTGATTCGAGGCGTTACTCGCATAAACAATCTCCATCATATATTATGTAGAGATATGTGTACCTATACGTACATACCTGCGTATATCGTGATAACGAAAGGGGTAAATAACAAGTGCAACGGGAAACGTTCGTTGTCTGCTGCATTGTTTGACAGAGGCCCGTAGGGGATTTTGATATTACAAGGTTTTATTGCTCTCCGAATAGGATCTATGAAAGAAGGGCGCAGGGCTATAGGGTGATATATATACTATATGCGTGGTGTGATATGATTAATTAAAGGGTTAAATTTCAGAGGATTCCTATTTCGCAATTGCTGCACCAGCAACACGGTTAGCTTCGCACCCCCATGTTACAACTCTCTCTCTCTCTCAGCTCTGCAAGATTCACCCCTTTCCTTTCCCAGCTTAGGAATCTCTCAGGGCTATCCTTGTCAACGTCTACGTTTTGTCTACTGTACAACGTGAAACTTGAAATTTCAATGTATTATGCGTACCTATATAATACATACGTATATATTGTAACTATGTACATATATTATGTATACCAACTCGAGCCTAATATTTACGAGTTTAGACTAGACATTTCAGAGCGCTTCCTTCCTTCCAACCTCGAAAACGTTTATATACTTGACACTCGAGACAAATCTCTGTGCCTGATGTACGTAATTAATTAATTTCATCATTAATTATATATAAATCTTATACTATACTACCGTGGTTTTACGGAGTGTTACTTACCTCTATCTTTCCGCCAATGATTCACTAGCGTATCTGCAATAAGCTAACGTATTTTTTTTTTTGTTTATCATCTATTTTGTATAAAATTCCTTCGTACTTTTCCATGTCTACCATTTTTTCTTTAACCGAATCGAAACCAAATAAGACAAAAAAAACTTATCAAATTAAAGATTTTATTAGAACTGTGACAGCCTTCAAGCATAGCGATAATGGACTGCGGACGTGAAAAAAGCTCTCGATGAAAGATTTGGTCCCTCTAATAATTTCTCCCCATTTCGTCGTCACGTACTTCCTTGAATCTGTAAGCAGACAAACCTTCTCGTAACCTTCGAACAGCTGAGACGTTCACTTTCTCTCCTGCAGCTGTATGATGTTTGTATATACCTACACATATGTAGGTATATACATTACATAGTACGAAGTAGACAAAGTCAAATATTGGTTTCTTGAGGCAATAATGCTATTGTTTAACTGCACAGAGTATGAAGTTATATAGGTATAGGCGCTAGTGTACATATGCGAATGTACTCGAGGGTTGAAAACCAGAAGTGTGTGTAACCCACGAAAACGTGGGCGTTTGTTCGACAACTGAACCTGGGAATACAATATCATGTTCGGATCGCGACAGTTTTTCAGGGATTCGCTTTATCGACAAATACCTACAAGTATTCGGAACAAAATTTGAACCTTTGAAAAGTACCTAATAACCCTTAAAAGTCGAGAAAAAAAATCCCCAGCTCATTTGACTTTAACCAAACCAGTTTCTATATTTTTATAGTAATTCCATAATTTGTTTTACCAATACGTTAATTGAAAAACAAAAAATATACACCGCCTGATTATGAATGAGTAAATTTCTGCACGTGTACGAATAATTTCTCATTGTATAGGTATACGTATAGTGTACATACAATGAGATACGGCGCATGTGCACGGGCGTGCATTGAAATGGAAAATTTTTCGGGACAATATTTTTACGTCCTCGTATCATGAATGCATGCAGAGGATTTTATAGGAGTGGGGCAGTAGACGGTACCGGGGTCATGCGCCCCTTCTAGCACCTGTCGTACATGTTTGGAATGAGGGTGAAAAAAAAGAGGAGATGAGATGATGAGAAACGGGAAGAGAAGCGGAGAAAGAGGAGGAGAATCAGGGTGGGGATATGAAGGCAACCGAGCTAGGGGTGTAATCAGTGCTGTTGGAAATCTCGTGGGATTTTAAAATAATTAATCATTTCGTACGTCCAAATACCCTTGGCTCCGTTATATGTTTGACTTTTAAATGATCAGCTTACTCAATCGACCGTAATGACAATATTTCTTTCTCTCTCCATCTCGCTTTTACTGGATGCTTGTAGATATTACGCATACGCCTCATCCGGTACAGCTACCGATGAAAAAGTGACAGTTTTTTTTTTGTTTTTTTTTTATTCGAATTTTGTTAACAGTTTTCATTAGTTCATTAGCTCGACGATAATGTTTTAATGGGATCCTTTGAGGAAATGTCTTTGCTCGTAACTCACATTGGCATTGCACGCGCGGGGGTAACCACTCGATATATAGGTGTCCCAACCATTTCACATTTCACAACTATTTCACACTATTTCACACCATTTCATACCCTTTCATACCATTTCACACTATTTCATTTCAAAATTGACTGTCCCAAGTATTTCACAAGGGGTGACCCCCTCGTTTAAGAGGTCAAAATACGTTAGAAAAGTGTCCTATGATCGATTTAGAAAATACTTCATTTTTTACCCCAAAATTGAAAAAATCTAAAGGGATTTTTGTCGATTTTGAGGTCAAAAATCAACATTATTTTTAATCGATCGTAGGACACTTTACCGACGTTTTTTGACCTCAGAAACACGAATCTGCAAGTTAAATCGGTCTATCTATAAAATTGATCGAGTTATCGCCAATTTATCGCTCCCTAACGTGAAAAAATAAGGATATATCTCGATGGGATACTCGGTATAGGTGGGCCAGATTTGTAGCTGTACGTAAATCGTACGTGAAAATTTATTACGTAACTCATACGTGACGCGACAGTCAGCGATATCAGTAAGCTAACCTTTTTGCATACAATTATGCGCCATTTCTTATCTATAAAATATTCCAACTATCCTCGTCAGAATTGGCTCAACCACTGTGAGATAAGAACAGAGAAATTTATCACTTGTGGTCGACGTTTATTCATGATAGGCATTTATCCGTGTGGTAATATACTGCAAATTTCATTTCTCCACATCCTGCAGTTGCATTCTTTTTATATTCTCCTCATTGAGATTGAAATTAATTCGAATTTTATGATTCAGGATGCATTGAAATTTTAACGAAATTTTGGGTCGAAAATTTTTGCAGACATTATATACTCGATTTACGTATCATTATGACTATTCGTGAATCGTTTTTCTTTCCTGTTATTTTCACCTTTTTGTTTTTTTCATTAATCTAACATCCGTGCGGAAATATCCTTCTGTTAAAATGCAAACTGTACATTGTCATATCGTGCCGTAAACGCATTCACCCTATCTACATATTTCAAAATATCTCATCCCCGCTATTGTGATGCAAATCCGATTGTTATATTTGCAATCCTGATCGTCCCTACCTTCCCTCTCTTTTCACCGATATATATGTTCGCATCATTCAACATTTAAACAGTTTCGAAAGTCACCGTCATTTATAACGTTAACTACCCCAATTCCAACCGATTTATCCGAGCGAATATTGTTTTACAATTTTATTCGTTGACATTTTTATTGAAAAAAAAAGAAAACTTTTTTCTCTATCCTCAGTAAACAATGCTCGAGCGTGAAAAGAAAGGAGACGAATCATATTGAAAAGTTGGAGTTGAAGTTTTTTTTGTTTTTTTCAATGCGTGCAAAAAATTGGATACTTTTATTTAGGGTTGATATCAGCCGGTAATTTAGTAATTTTCCTTGTTCTTTTGGACCTTGTTAACTCGTTTCTGGAGCTTTTCTTCTTCCTGGAAGAGCGCTCATTCGTAAGTAACATTTAAATAATACCACTTTGAGTTATGGCCTGTATTTAACACTTTTGGTGTTCGCGTAGCTCCGGGGCTTTGCGTGGCTCTGACAGTAAAGTCCTTAAGCGACCCTTATCCAAACCAAACAAACTTTTCTGAGGGTGCATTTATACATTTAATATATTTTCCACCCTCACAACCAGCGGCAGCGGCAGAAATATATATACATATATATGTACACACATATATCTGGCACACCGCACGAGATATTTTCAAATTAACATCTTCGCCCATCCCGCCCTTCCCCCCCTCTTTTCACCCTCTTATGGTATAGTTCCTTATATGCGCGCTTATGGTTCACGAAATTTATGACCTTATCATACAACTGCCGCTGCTACTGCCGCTGTTGCTGACTTCTATATAATTCTCGCCCGGCTATATACTGTACTCTGCAGTGAGGAAATTCTCAACCCCCTTGAAAGAAAAAAATAAAGGCAAAAAAAAAAAATCATTCAACACATTGACAAATATTTCTTATATTTAATGCCAGAGGCGAGGGAGAATTATACCGTATACTATTATACGGTGGGATGATATTCGCCAAATTTAAACACCCCCTCCGACCCATATAGATATATATTGAGGATGTACGTTTTATCCGACTATATGTTTTTATCCCTGGGATCAGCTGTGAGCACACTATCTATGGAATGATGGTGTTCAGAACTGGCAGCTGGATAGAGAAAAAGAAGGGAAAAATAAAAATGAAAAGAATCATCCCCCCCTTTATATTAAACTATATTATATACGTGACTCGTATGAGTGATCGCGAGGGTAGGAAGTAATTTTGTTCATGCGTCATTATCGCCACGAATGTTGCTGGAAATTGAATAATTTTATGGATCGAAATAAACATCCCGATACTTGATCAGATTATTTATGCGCTTACGGAAAATTGGTGTGAGATAAAAAAAACGGAAACTAGAACGTATCAGTAAATTTCAACAAACTTTTTTGTTTCCCTCGAAACGAAAACCAGGGAGTTTTTTTCAAATTTTTGCCGAAATTCTCAAAAAAAAAAGAAGAAGAATTTATTCGCCGATCAAGAATCTTTGGAAGAAGTATTTTCTATCAAATTTTCAAAAATTTCATTCGGTTCAAAGTTATTTCAAATCCTTGAAATTTTTCAGCTTTCGCGAACGTTTTGAAATTGTCCTGATTTTTCTTTACCCACCCTGGGCATGTTTCTACATCTTATTGCGTAATAAGACGTGGCGCCCTCATTTTCGCTGTTGCAGGATAAAAGTGTAAATGCGGGACCAAAAAACAAACCATGTAGTGGTGTTTACTTGAGAAGCTATTACTTAGGTTTTTGCCACGTTCAATTTTTCACGTCACTACCTTGCGCCTTGCTTCATCCCGCGCAATCTGTCAACGATTCTTTTATTTCTGTACCTAGGAAATCTTTGTATTCAGATATAAGTTACCATCGTTAACGCAATGCTCGATGAAAACTGTGCGACACGCGATTTGAAAAGTTAGAAAATAAAAAATGAATAAAAAGACAGTATAGAAATAAAAATAAGAAGAAAAAGGAAAACGGTTCGAGTACAAGAATTTTTCGGTAAAAAGTCTTAATGTTGTACCGCACTCAATAGTTTTGGCAAAAACTTTTCAGCATGTCTTGATTTTCAGGAGGAAATGATCTGCAAAATTTGTAATCGATTCATCGATTCATCTTGTTGGATAGATACGAATAGTTGGTTTTCAAAGTACATAGACGACCCGGCGTCTGGTATGTTATTTTTTTTTATTTAGTCTATTTTTCGTTCCTTTTATTTAGAATTTTTTAATATTAGATCAGTATCTGTACCGGGGGCGACTTTCGAACTAAAAGTATTTACTTTTCCGTCTACGATGTAGTTTTGCCAAAGCGAGCGACCAAGCGAGTTCCATAAATAATTAATCGGTAAACTCTCCAAAGCGTTTCAGTTTCTTTTAGTCCAACCGAAGGCATCTCAAAGCATTTCATTCATCCCCCTTCATTTTTATCCTTATACTCTTCATCTTCCCCGCGCGTTTCCTATAAAAATCTACCCCGGAATATATTACGGGTTAATATGAAGACGCTTTTTCGTCGCATATAGAGTAACATCGATGTACCCTTCTGTAACCATTTCAATCGAAGAGAAAAAAGCGAAAGAGGAGAAGCAAACCCGAAGTATCGTATCCTTTTTTCGTTTTTGAATGATAATATCTGCAGGTAGATTATTTTTCTCGGATTTTTTAATTTTGTTTCCTACAGATTTTATCCCACATAAAACCTTATAAAACACGCGAACATAAACTCTGAAACTAAAAATTTTCCCGCCCGCCGTTACCGTGCTGCGCTTCAGATAAAGTTTTAGCTTTGAAGAAAAATAGCGATGAGTTGGGGTGATGGAAGGTTAGAAAATCGCGCGAAATGATTCGGAAAATGAAGCCAACGCAATTTCCCCGCTCTCAACTCCTTTTACTCGAAGCTCTCGCGTCATTCCTTGGCTCTTCTCTCAGCTATTTCCTTCCCTTCTCTCTCTTTCTCCTATGGTTAGTACTTTTTTCTTTTCTTTCGTTTCTTTTTTTTTTTTCTTTACTCTCGGCTTACTCTTACCTTGCTCGAGAAGAATCTCGCCGACCAATATGACACCAGGCAAGTCAGGTACACTGCACCTTTTTAGAAAAGCTTGAGAAAAGCGATCGAAGTGAGAAGAAGAAAATTCAACCGCGCAAAATCCGGTGAAAAGGGAAATGAAAATAATTGGCCGACAATTACGAGACACTTAGTTTATAAACGTGCAGAATTCATTCCCCTTTACGTTCCGACGACGGTTCTGCAACGATAATTAACACGAAAATTTCTGAAAGCAAGGGATGTAAAGAGAAGAAAAAACGATGGAATAATCGTAATTAGAAAAAAAAAAAAAAATCAAGCTTAATGCGGAGACTAAAGTTTTTTGTTTTTTTTTGTCATAGTTCGCTTTTTAAAATTTCCAACCTGAAAGGACATTTCTTTCTTCTTCACGTTTACTTTGAGATGGGAAAGTTTTTGAAGAGTGGGTCGAGATTTAGTAACGTATAGTATCCATAAGTGAGAAGGATATGATGGACAGTGTCGGGACGCTATTGATTGAACTCGTTGCAAGCGTCACGGCGCACGATGTACAAAAGGAAGTACAAGGGGTTAACGACCCTTGAAAACACCGTAGTTACAAAGAGGTTATCTCTACAATAGATCCGGAAGTGTTTACCGTCAAAGTTACGTGCCGTTAAAGTGCCTGAGCTTCTGACGTTTCTTATATCGTATATCGTACATCCAATACATACAATTTATAAATATACCGAAATCCTGAGAATATCATACACATTATCGCTAAATTTGTTGACTAATCTGAAAAAATTTCTTCCGACATTTTTATCCTCCAATTCTATCGTGTGAACAACGGTCGGAAATTGTAGGAGTCGCGCATGATAATGAAGCTCGACTTTTTTCCAAATTTTGTTTTTCAGAGAGGAAACGTAGTGAGAAAAAAAAAAAAAAAAAAATTCCTACCCTTAATAGGTTTAGAATTTATTTTTTCAGCGTGTTAATTTTCCTCGAGTAATTCTTTGAGTTTTGTTGAACGTATTATATGGTGGTTGGTGCGAAACGTTTGACGCAAAATCCCTTTGAATAAACGAGCGAGCGTTTATTAGATGCCCGATTTTAAGCCGGTTGACCAACACTCAGGGTGAGCTTTTCAAGCTTAGGGTAACGTGCAACTCTCTCGCATAAACGAAAAGAGAAGGAGGTTGAGAAATCCAGTTACAGTTAGTTAATTTGATGCATATAAACGGTGAAATTAAAAGCCTGGTAAAATAAAATTTAACGAAAAAAATTAGAAATAAAAATAATGGAGCGCAAAAAAAAAAAAAAAAAGGGAAAAAGGGTGAAAACGGTGGGTGGTGGTGTGTCTTTGCCCCGACATCCTACTTTTTCAACCGTTGATACAAAGTTATACCAACTTTTTAATTACGTCACCCTTACATTACTGCGACGAATGAAATCCAGACTCGCGAATTCCACCCCCGCTCCCCCAAAGAGAATATAAAACATATCTATGAATGAACGTATTTTTTTTTCATTATTTCAACCCTCAATCGTCATCCAAGAAAAAAAAGAGGTTATACCTATATCTTTCAGCGGAATTTGAGATTTAGAGACCCTTCATCTAAGGGATGGTCATTCAAGCTCATATATTTTCAAATTGTTACACTTGTGTCTCGTTCGAAATTTTTTTTCCCGTATTTGCTTGTCTCCTTTTTTCGGAAAAACCAAAAATCGATTGCGGTGTGGACAAGTAAAAAAAAAAAAAAAATTATCAAGTTCGTTGACGAAGATGGATAAATGCGTGGCGTCACATTGTTTTCTTGAGTAGGATCTCACGCGTGAAAGTTTATGAAAAAAAAAACGAAGTAAAATTAGAGAAACTTCCTGAAAAGCTTTTTTATTTTCACATAATTAACGAGCACTGTTTGGATAACGGTGATGTAAAATACCTAATTACTTCGAAATTGTTTTTGAAATGACGGTTTGTCGATTTGAAATTTTTTGGCTCATCAGATATTCCGGGACACACAGTATGGATAAATATAAATCGAAGGAGGAGGTATCGGAGAGGGAGAAGATGTTGGTTAGACCGGATTCTCACGTATACCTACTTGAAAATTTTTGTGAACGGTTGTCGCGAAAAATGGGCTGTCCCAGAAAAGTATAGTATTCCGTATTTGATACCCGCAGCGTGGCGCCGTCTCCATACAAGAAGCTAACACCGATCCAAACGCCCTGCACATACATATATACATATATTCTTCGAACGATATTCTCACCCCGATTCGTTCACAACTTTGCGGTTTTCATATATCGAAGCAATCTGAAAACTGGGTTAAAATAATCTCCGATATTCCGTATGATATTACGTATACGTATATAGATATAAGGAGACGATAGTCGTCATCTTCTCGTTTCATTTTTACGCCTCTTTACCTTCGTCTGATTCGTTTGAATCTAATCCAATACGGGCTATGAAAGTGTTTAAAATTATTTAGGGTAACGGTGAAAAATAGAATAAAATAGAATCGGAGGGTTCAAATTTTTCCGACGTTATACAAGGAGCTCGCGAATTTGGCGTCATACTACTTTGAATTATAGGGTAAAGATCCGGAATAGAAAGTCCGCCTAAAATGTTTTACTCTAATCCAAATCTAAATCCAAATCCTATTTCCTCTGTAAGTGCTTTTCCCGTTGTCCGACACGTAAATCCCCAAGCTTTAGAACGTCGAGATTAAGTAATCTTTTTCTCTCCGGCTTGAATAGCTATATAACTTCTTCTTCTTCTCAGCTTCAAGAAGATCGAGCTCTTGCGAGCATGCTACACTTATAGGATATATAGTTGATACATATCTTGTATATAGGTATATGTATGAGTTACGTTAATCTAAATTTGATCATTCTTGGTTACAGAACACACGCTGTTTCAAAAGTTATCACCTTTTACGGGCGTATCGGAAACTAAGACTCTTACACAATCCGATCATCAACTTCAAGGGTGAGTAATTTCTTTAAATGCATATGTTAATCATAATCAATAATTGTCGCCGAATCGGATCGAGGGAAATTATTCACTAGAATTATTGACCGATAATTTCTTGACCCGCCCTCATAATGCAACTGACAATGAAATGCCTGTAAGTAGAATACGATTTTGAATCGCTTGATTTATTTTATGTTATTTTTCTCATCAAATTTTCTTCGACGATGATCGACTATGCTGTGTAGGTACATAGAGAGAAGTACGGTACATACCTTGCCTTTATAGGCACATATGTACCTTCACAGCAGAGTACATACATCAAACATTTGCAAACTTGCGCGAAGCTTTCGTCGTTATAGGCCGTTCGACCCTAGGGCAAATATGACCGCAGACCTGGGCGCAAATATACGATACATATAAGATGATAGAACCAACCATTTAATTTCAAATTTAGAACAGGTTAGGTTAACATATGTACATGCTCTGTGTATTATCTATGTGGTTATTCAAACGGATACGATAACTGAATGAAAGCACATGCGGAGTTATTTATAATTGTACGACCGTAGGTTTAGAAGGGGAAAAATCACTTTGCGTCGAAAAGATTGATTTCTCGATTTTGATTTTCGGAAAAATTCTTTCAAAATCTTAAGCAGTTTCATTTTCCGTTAGTTTAGATTTAAATAATCAGATAAAATGAGGCCCTTCAGGCTCTGATGTTTCTTTGGTTTCGATGCCCATTCATCTGCACTCCCCTTCTCACCATACCACAAATCTGTAGTTGAAATCCGCAGACGTCTAGTTTGAGAAAGTTTTTTAACGCATTTACGCGTGCTATATTTTCTCTCTCTCTCTCTCCTTCTTTAACTCTTTTCCGGCAAGCACCCCTTATCCAGCTGTATATAAGCAAGCGAGAAATGAACGAACGAACGAACTAACCCAACCCTTCCCTTTACCAGAGAGTTGACGAACTGGGTTAACTGGGCCACTGGTTTGCATATGAAGAGAGGATAGACGCGCGCATACATACAAGTATGTATGTGTATGTATAAATATATATACAATACGTACATATACATTCACGTACACATCCCGAATATAATTTCACATAGCATAAAGCTATAAGGCTAAAGCGAACCGACCAAGCTCTCCGAGTAGTTTAACGTTTTCCCATTAAAAATTACAGAAAGTTAGATGCAATTATTTTTAGTTTTCCCCTGCGGGTTAGGTACACGTGGAGATTCAGGTACATATATATAATCCAGATAGAGGTTTGAGCGCTTAAAACTCCGATAAAACTCATTACTTTTATTTAGCATATGATCATCGTCCAGAAGATATTCGCGAATTCCCTTGGATCAGTTCACCTTTGTATTAATCCTGTTTTGTGGAATTGAACGGATCTATAGACGACGCATGATATTTCTGATAGTAGGTACTTTTTATTTTTTTTTTCTTAGTCATCATGTCAAAGTCGTCTATCTCTTCTTTATTTTTATTTTTTTACATATCTACGGAAAAAGTTGTTTTACATAGAAATATTTATTCCTTATAATACAGGTAAAATTTTGTATTCGTTAATAGAATTGTCACCGACAGCTGAAAAGCAATTTCATCCTCTACATATATATACTATGAGACTAGCCTCTCTCAAACTATTCTCTCGACTGCAATGTACGAACATCACCTAGATTCTGGTCTGGTATAAAATGAAAAAAATAAAAATAGCGATAAAAAGTTGTGATAGAAAAACAAGAAAGAAAAATCTGTTTAATGGATTTCATTAACGCATTGCACTCCGGCAACTTTATTCCCGGTTTTTTTTTTTCCTGTACACCTATAGCCTCCATACAAATACGATTCCATTGCCAATGCTGCCGGTGCTCATTTTGTTGCAAAAAAAAAAAAAATGTAAAGCAAATTATGTACGCATTCAGATAGCTAATGTCAATAAAATTACCGTCTTCATCATCATCTTTATCCTCATTATTGCGTAAAAATATTTTTGCAAAATTATCGGCTGTTACAAAATATACGTGGAACGTTATTTTCGGAATACCGTTCAAAATATATATGATACATTTCTATATACGACCCTATTGTATAATTGAATGAAATTTTCCAAGGGTTGAAAATTTAGGAGTTAAAGACACCAAAAAAAATCAGCGAAATTTTTTTTTATCACTCACTTCTTTGTAACATGTTCCATGTGATCAGAATTTTGAAAACTTGATATATCATTCAAAAATATTCCCTCTTTCAGTGCACCAAGAATACGTAACTCAGATAAAAACGAATCCCAATTGAATTGTAATTTAAAGATTTCGACTCGCACCACTCGGTACGATATAAAGAGAACGAAATAGCCTGAGTTCATATATGGGTATATTGGGTATAGTTGCTACTGCCGAGACTGCAAGTGTATCTTTCACTCGAATGGACCTTATTAGAAAAGTTTCCCTACTAATTATTTCACTGAGTCGAAAAATAAACGAGAGGGAAAAAAAAGAAAAAAAATACACGGATCGAAAAAAGAGAAATGAAAAAAGTAAACCAACGAACTTCTTTTTCATCTTCTCACTCGACCTCATACGGCTTAAGAATACTGTATCAGCTTTTATTCTTTTGGAATTTTCAGGCTTGATGGAAAAAGAAAAATCGGTTATTTTCAGAATTCTGGAATCTTTTTGATCGTCCTCAGTCACTTGCTTGCTTGGTTCATGCGGAAGTTGGGACCTTGTTCATCCATAGGTTTGCGAACAGATCAATTTCTATTCTTTACTCGGAGTGGGGCAGCCAACTGTTGAATTGTTCACGGAATGACCGTTTGACATCGTCTTTCCAAATGAAAACGTAGAATATCACACTACTATGAAACACTTCGAATGCAGCCAAAATATGAGTGGTGATCGGCCTCATCCGCAACACCCAAAGGACCCATACTGGTATGTGACCTCCCATTAGGAGAAAAAGTTTCACGTTCAAGGTGAACCTTAAATCGCAAATTTTTGTGGTCAATTATTGAGAGGAAAAAAACAACTCTTGGATCATAGGGAACGTACCATCGTTTGGCGGCATTACGGCGTTCGGTGTTCATATCGAGTATCTCTGTATTATTCGCATTATCGCATCTGATTTTCCAAGCTGTACGAGCGAACATGAAAATATTTATGATGAAGAAAAAGATGAGTCCCAGTAAAGGGCCAGCTAACACAAGAGTCCGTCCTGTAATCGATGGGAATTAGATTTAAACGTCAGGTTTTCATATGAGCACAAAAAGTCAGGAGTAACAAGTATCTTGAAATACTTTTTCTTCTCTACCCAATAGAAACTCGAACTCACCATGAGCGTCGGTTTGGAGATGAGGAGCCCATAATACGGCGACAGCAAGACCCAGAACTAAAGGAGCGGGGAAACCCCAAGCGTAGATGGCATAACGAATAAACCTTTTCCTGGCGGATGTCCGAGTGCGGCTATTGACGGGTAGCAGTTGACTGTGACAGAGGAGAATATTGGTTTCTTATTTTCAAGTATCAGACTCTCCTGAAAAATTTGGCAAATTTGAAAAAACAAAAAGCTAGTAAATCCGATGAGCTCTGTGACTCACTTGAACGTACGCATGATATTCATACTCATCACGTTTAACCAGAGCACACAACCAGCGGCGCAATAGATCAACCCTGAAAAAGGAAGACCTAATTATCGAGAAAGATGACCGTACGTAAGAAAGCTTGTTATCATTGACAAAAAATTCTGTACTTTTCGCACTAACAAAATATCTGTGAAAAATTCAACATTGTGTTTCCAACACACGGTATACATTCATGCTTATAATAGTTTCGTAAGTACATATCATACCACAGATAGCTATTTGGAACATCCAAATTACATCGCTCCGTCCGACGAGGTTCGACCCAAGTAATGCAAAGAAGTAAAGTCCCATGTACGTCCCGATATATGAGCGGAATATTGTTCCATTGAGATTTCTTAATTCCGGAATAACGGTGTAAGGAATGAAAACTGCAGACATGAGGCTGATCGAATATATGATGCACACTGACTCCCACCAGCTACGTTTTATCCACATCCGGCAGACCTTCACGACGAAGTCTGTAGATCGAGGTTCTCGAAATAAACAATAATGTTCGGATTTTGACAGCGCTTCCCCGTATATCGGAGTACAAATGGAGAAATTGGACAACACGTAGAATGTTTTCACTATGAAAGTCACCATCCAGGGAAAACTACAGTAGTCGTTTATGTCGATCACTTTCGAATTATCGTCTTCCCCGCTCCAGGTGTAGTTTCCAATTGTTATCGCAGTTCCCGAACTGGCGTACTCGTCCTGTATACATTTTCCTTGATACCGGGCCTGTTTCATTGGATCGCAGCAAAGGATCAGATAAGGTTTCGAATTATATCGAGCACCCAGTGTTCCGTCAATTCCCAACCATGTTATGTTATCTGCAGTTAGTTCGGGAATAGATTGTGATTTCGTTTCTAGCATTTTTTCATAAGGATTTACCGCGTTAGTTGTCGTCAGCACGACGGCCCACGTAATCACCATAACGTTTAGTTTGTGAGAAACAACGAACATCACTTTTAACAGCGAATGCAATACTAAAATATAGCCTGAAATTTGTGATTCCTCGGATTGAGCATTATCGACCTCGACGGATATTGCGGTTTCCTTGTATCCTCATGACCAAAAGTAGCAACATAGTTCTACCATTGAGGATGTATAAACGCATGAATAATCTGTTTACTGTAACACAATTGAGTCTTATTGTAACTTTTAATGCGAAAAATTAATTCAAGATTTCAAAATTGTCATAACTACCATTGCTTATCGACGTCATGGTGATTGCTCTTCCCACTCACCATATCCACAGTTGCCCTGTTATAGGGTTTGATTTTCAGCGCCGTTAGCATGTACATAATAGAATTCAATATCACAATGATGATGATTCCTAGAGCATATCAGCCCAATGTAAAAGATTAATTATTCTCTCGCTATTTCATGCCAAGGAGAGATGTGAAATTTCACGATATTTTCATCGAAATAGAAACAACAAATTTGATTTAGGTGAATAGATCGAAATTATGGAACAAAAAGAGATAGGCAAGCGTTGAGAGAAAAGTTGTGTTTTTTCTTTTTTCCCATTCCATTTTTATCCCTTATGAATGTCTTAGAGAATTGCTCGATTATTTTTTCCGTTCTTTCGGGCTGGTTCTTGATGAATTGGCTGAATGAAAATCGATAAAAATCGCTCTAAAGTGGTAGAGCGAAAAACGATGAAGAATAAAGCATAAAAATAAAATGATATCTGAAGAAAAGATAGAAAAAAGAAAGAAAAAAGAGAATAAAAAGATGGGGAGAAATATATATATATATATATATGTATAAATGAACAGAGCTGAAAAGGGGTAGTAATTTTTACGACGTAATTCTTGCGATCCCGATGCTTCTGTTATCGCGTCTCGTGTTCTCTTACAGTTCTCTCTTATGTTCCTCGTAAAAATAAGTCGTAAAGTAAAGAGAGTATATACCATATATAGATATTTATACACATATATATGTATATTATACATATGTATGTACGTCTTTTGGTATGAGTCGCAGAAGCCAATGATCAGCTCTTTATGTTTTATTGCTATCAACTTCGATTTCAGACCTGCTCAAGCTGCTCAGAAAAGGTACTACGATGTCGAATCGAACGAACTCTTAAACAGATTGAGTGATTTTTCAATTTCATCAGACTGTCGATTTTATTGGCGAAAACTT
Source organism: Athalia cordata (assembly GCA_963932425.1). NCBI lineage: Eukaryota > Metazoa > Arthropoda > Insecta > Hymenoptera > Athaliidae > Athalia > Athalia cordata. The sequence goes on along the minus strand of OZ010626.1, from coordinate 25,424,209 downwards.
CCTTCGATGCGAGTGCTCTCAATTATTATTCAATACCCGCTCTAATCGAACTCTAATTAATCAAAATTTGATTGATCTGTCTGGCACGACGAGTGTTCCGACCTTGAATAGTTTATTGTTTTTTTTCACGATCGTAGACTTAAGAAGTTTTTTCTGTAAAAGTATCAGTAATTTACCTCGCGATTCTCGTACGGGAATGTAAAAACAAAAAGTAATACGATAAAAAATATACCTGATCGTTTGTACATAAGGAACCGTATGACTACATACATATGTATGTATATAGTTGGCCGTATAACGCGGAAGTTATATTTCGGAAAACCCGAAGGACACCTCAGAACGATACAGTAGAATACTTTCATTTTCTTACTACCTACCTTCCTTCCTTATATTATACTTTTCCCTTCCCCTTCGCCTCTTCCTTACTTTCCCTCTTTTCACATCTTCCCCACTTTTCCCCTTTGGGAATAAATATATTTCCTATATCCTATCGCAATTTCTTCCCTTCGAAAAGTTCCCTTCGAAAGTGGGTCGGTTGGTTTAACGATGTACTTTGTTATTTTTTCTCCTCTGTTTTTGTACGCAGGTTGTTGTCCTTCGCTCTCATCTCTCAACGCAAAGAAAATGCAAACTATTTTTCAATTGTCGCCCGGTCAATGACAAAAATTGTTCATATTTTCTAAGAATCAATCAGCAAGAATAAAGGATGGATGACGAATTTCTCAATTCTCGGACCAGACGGTTTTCTTTGTAATAAAAATCTGAAAAATATTAAACGCGTGATTTGTGCTGTGCAGATGAGTTCCAATTCGTCTAGCGGAATGGTGTACAGCATTCGTTGCAGTATATACAAAATAAATGTATATACGTACCTAGAAAACTCTGAGAGAACAATTTCTCTAAGTGTAAACAGTCCCCACATCTGTTACCTACCCTATATACCTAAGATACCAAGAGGAAATCTTCTCCTGCTCCCTCTCCTTCTCCTCCTCCTCCTCCTCCTCCTTCCCCTCCTCCTACTGCTACCGCTGCTTTTATGTATTATACCTACTTACATACCCCCGTGCAATATATGTATACATGTTTTCCGTATGTGATACATGCGCGTTATTTATGTAGAATGAACACGTATGTATGTATCTGTACAAAACATTCACGGCACCGCTTTGCCTGCATGTGGTAATCTCACATGTGCTCGGAATAAATATCCCCTAATATGGCGAGACACCTCGCGCCGCATCTAAACACGAGGAATAAACCCTTATATACTTAATATCCGGAATATACTCCCTACGAAACAACAAAAATGTTCTCACCCTAATACCGGCTAATATTTTTCCAGAACCAAGGAAGAGGAAAAAAAAATTATTTTTTTCTTCAAAAATGAATAAGAGCTCTGTTCTTAGTTTTCACCGGTCGATTGTACCGTGAAAAATGCAAAATATGAAGGGATCTTATAATATACAAATTCGTAAATTCTGACAGACTGCAGAGTTTATTACACATACGTATATATGTACAATATACCGTGCATGCTTGTAGGGATAATATTACAAACACCTGAAATACCTGTAAGCTAGTCAGAAGGTGTGCAAAAGTATACCTTATACAATATTATACCACATGAAACAAGATAGGAAAACTGGGCCAAGCGTGCAAAGGTAAACGAGGTATACCTATTCATGTACATTGTATATATATGTATGTTACGTATATAACCTGGCATCGTCTGCCATTTTGCTGAGTAGAAAAGCATGCAGGAGCCGGATGTTGAGAAAGATGTGCTTTGCAGAGCGAGTACGAGATGAGAAAAGAATATATGTATATCTACATCGTAAGTATATAAGACGTAAGAAGGACGAAAAAATGAACTTAATCAAATGAAAAAACTGAAAAAAAGGGCACGAATAAATGTTTTAATTCAAGAATACCATGTCAACCGTCGAAAAATAATGAAAAAAAATTCTCTGTGCTTTCGAGCGATAACTTCGTCCGCTATTTTATAACGCAGTGGTATATAATTAAAATCCTCTTTAGAAAGAGTAATGAAAATCAGAAAATCGTATTTTTTATAGCTCCGTGCACTAATGTGTGTCTAGCGGATTAAAACAATTTCAAATCTACCTATATTTGAGATTTTTCATTGGCTTCAAACGATCGTGACCCTCGAGTTGGAACGTACATCCATACACGCATCGAGTGTTTCACCATAAGGTTACCAAAAAAGGGAGCGAGGGGAAGAGGGAAGTTTCGCCGCACCCCGAGTACTTAGCGTAATTAATATAATGATAAAACGAGCCAGTATCACGACAGGTAACCGGAAGGACACCGCGCGTGATGGAAAGGCGTTAGCTTCATGATACCACGCTGTAGTACCGCAAGTTCTATGTAAAACATACATCTATATATCTATCTATAAGGCATAGATACCTCTGCCAACCTCCAATCATCAAATTTATACAATCAGGTTCTGCCCCATAGATCGCCTATCAAAAAGCGGCTGTTCTGATTTGTAACATGCGAACAAAATTTTAAATATATCCGAAGCTTAAACGTAACATCTTTTTTTTTAAATATTCAAATAATGGAGTGTGTTTGAAAAATGTGTCGAAAAACTTGAGACATCGTTTTTTTCGAGATTTATGAAATACTCTAATTTATTCAGCTACCAGATTTTACTGGTGAAAAAATAAATGAAATAAATGTAAAAGACAGACACTAATGCGTAAGGAATCGAAAAAATTCTAATAACAAAAGTAAAAATTGGATTAAACTGGCGGAAATAATTCGGTTTAATTAGCTGACCCCTATCGAGCGTGTTTAACCCTTTAATTTGACACGGTGGGGTCTTACGTATCTACGTATATAGCCATGCGTATATTTATGACGTGGATGAAGTCCGCGTGGTGGTTCGCAGGGTAAAGTGCTATAAGGTGTACACATACATATATGCATAGACGTATATATATTTACGTTACATAAGGCAGTACGTATCCACCCTGCATCACGACCTCCGACGGCCTATAATTATTCAATTCGTAACTAGCTCTAATCTATTCCTGCTTGGCGACGCCCGAGACCCTCCCTCTCCAAAGGTCGCCCTCTAGAAGCCCCTTTTCCCCCTTACCCTCATAGCGCTCCATACTGCAAAACCCCCTCCGGCATATACGAACCTCGTTCTGCAGAGCATCATCATCATCATCATCATCATCATCATCATCCCCGCACCCCCACCGAACTACCCTTATACCTTATGCTCCCTCCACGCCTCGGCGACTCATACGACTACTACGGTAGTTCCACTGGTAGTAGCTCCTGTACAGGATGGTGGGGGTGCAGCGTCAGCCCAATAATCGGTGAGTTTGTAATTATCGCCAAGAGCGAAGCACCAACCAACCTCGGAAACTATAGCCGCTCCCGCGAATGCTCTTTTGTCTCAAGTGTCCCCCTGCAGAAGCTTTACATCTCTCTTCCTCTTCCTCTTCCTCTCTCTCTACTTGATTTTCGAGGGTGTATAGTGGGGGGAGAAGGTGTGGGTTATAGGGGTACCTTCGAAATCGAGGGGGGAAGGGTGTTTTCCAACATGGCCACAATGCTATTTTTTTATTTCATTCTTCACTGCCTCTTGTTTCACAATTTTCAAACCACATAAGCCAGTTTTGTTCAAAGTAAGGGCTAAAGGACAAGTAGGGTCGAAGAGAAGAATTTCAATTGATCGCAAAAATTGAGGAGAGGTGAAAAAAAAAACCAATTTGGAAAAAGTATATCTTTTCGACTATGCGGATGTGAACATTATAAATGTCATGTACCGGGTGCGATATTATAAAAAATTAGGGTGGGCTGAAGCTGTGGGGGAAAAGTTAAGTTAACGCGAGCGAAATGTTACATGGTATATGTCCATATACATATGTATGCTGGGGGACATTTCATTTGATTCTTTCGATCAATCGAATAACCTAGTCAACCGGAAGCAATAAGGTTCGCAAATACTCACCGGTCTCGGGTCGCTGAGCTTTTATATAATAACAATCAATGTTAAAAATTGCTTGAGAAACGCGACGAACATTGAAAAGAAAAGGGGGGAAAAAGAATAAGAATGTAAGAATAAAGAAAAGAGAAAAAAAAAGGAGAGACGGATGAGGTTCATAGGATTGTATGTAACTGTGCTTTGCACAGTGAGCTAAACTGGAAGGAGCGAAGGACGAACAGACCCTCCGTGCTTCATCTTTGTTTTTTGTCGTTCTTTCTTTCTCTCTGCTTCTATCCAAAGGAAAATAGATGAGAAAATGGTGAATGGTAAATGGTGGATGACGCGGGACGTCGTCCGCGCTAACCCGACTCCCGGTCCCGGCCAGTCCCTGTAGAAATAAGGGAACGGGAAAGGTGGATTCAATTATTGCATTAAGGCCCTTCTTTCCGGATGCGAACTGGCGAAACTGCCAACTGCTCTCGACGTATATACGAAGCTAACTTCGAAATCTCCTAACCGGAAGACCGAAAGAACGAACGAATGAACGAACGTGAACGACGCTTCACGTTTTTCAATAGAAACGAAATGAGAAATTTTGCAAGGCGTGATCATTCACCCGGCGTGATTTCTTCTCGCAGGGTATTAGGTATATTATACACATAGGTATAATACTTGATTCGGAAATGTAAAAAAAGAAATTCGCAACATTTTTGAAACGTTAGTAACAAGAATAAAAGAATCTGGATTCTGAGACGTTTTAAAAATTCTTAAAAATCTTCATTATCCCTTGTCGAAAAACACGTGCTATTGCAGTTTCGAAAGAGTCGCTACCAAAACTAAAACAAGTGCTAGAAGTTGTAGACACACCTTTGGCTTTTCTGTACGTTGCGCAAATTGAATTTCTTATTTTCAACGATTTTTATAGACTCAATTTATACGATAGCGCAAGAATTGAGGAATTTTATCAATCTCGTTTACAATTTCATCCTATAATACATATAATATTCATGCGCAGCAGAAAGTTTTTTGTTTCGCACCCGTTGAGGATATCGAAATAATAATGAAGCCGGGTATACCTCGGCTGAATTTTAGATGTGAAAAAGTAAAAAAAAAATGAATAAAATTGAGGAGTTCCCTCTTGTGGGATAGATGTACATAAATATTTTTGCTGATGTATTCTCGAAGAAAAAGCCGAGCTTTGAGAATCCCTTTTTTCGGATCTTCTACTAGCAAAAAAAAACTCCTAGTATATTCGAAAACCAGTATATTTTATTTTAGAAAATTGCAAGAATACCGAAGAATGTAAAAATCGGCATTATAAATTGAAACAGAATCAACCGATACTGCAGTATAATTCGACAAGCGAAAGCTTCGCGTCTGTAGAATAGAGAAATATATTTGACAAAATTTTCGTTTTACCTCGAAATTAGGCGCAGATTCACCTGATGTGTTCTGTGTAATCCGTTTTATTTTTGATTTTTTTTTCCTTCAAATTTTATCTTGTCGTGTTGGCGTAGAGTAAAACAATTGTAGAAAATGAAAAGAAAATTGAATGAAATCTTTTTCAACTCTGAGCAAGTATATACATGGTGTTCTACATAAGATATTATTATCACACATACGTATATACGTATATCTGTCTATCTGCGTTATGTACATTGTAGAGTGAAAATGGCGTCAAATTGTACAATAAGAAAAAAGTATGTAGGTATAATATGGGGAGAGCAAATTTCAATTCTCTATCCAACTCGCCCCGTTGTTCACGAATTTTTAACACGTATCTAGACATACGTGTAATATGTTTGCGGAAAAGATATGTGGTGAAAAAGCGAAAAATTCCAAAAGAACAATTTACTCATTTTTACATATTCAAAGTCAATCCCATTTGGACAGATTAATTGAAAATAATCCCTAGTTTGTATGCAGCCACCTGACGCTTTACTATACATATATAACCTGTCCACATCACTGCGCGTTGAGAGACTATATCCGGATACCTATATAGATACGTATATACTATGTAACGCGTAGATTGGTTGAATTAACAGCTTCCGGTTGATCAAACTATCGACGTATCGGAAAAATATACAACCGGTTGATTTTAATAAACAATTACTTCTTTTACTTTGTTGGCCGGGTGTCGCTTGAAATATCATTGGCTGGATACTGTGAACAAAAACGATATTTCTCTCTCTTTTTTTTTTCAATTATGTTTGAGCTGGACAAGAGCGAAAATGGATTCTGATTCAAGAAAAGAAGTGTAGTTTACAGGTGTGAAAAATCAATTTTAGCGTTACGTGCATTGATATTAAAATTTGTATATGATAAATTTGAGTCGATGTGCCTTGGATTTGTCTGACGGATAACGAGATCGAGCTTATTTGCATCAGATTCTTCAGAACTTTAGAAGAAACAGAAAAAAAGGTAAGACTTTGAGAGAAAGTTTCGAAACAGTCCTTTCTAAGTGTTTTCGATGTAGATTCGAGTTCCACAACCCCGTAAAAATGAATAAGACCATTTTCCACGCGACGACGAAGACAATTGTAATCAAGAACGTAATTTTACCTTCCGCAAAAGGGTTTATGCCCGTTGCTAGTTTGCGCGGAGATTTTACTTAATTATTTTGTTAATTACGTGGACAGTGTGCTAGGCTAGCTGAACGGAGAAATTTTATTTTGAAAAAAAAAAAATTTACGATAATATCTGGGGCGTTGATCTAATTTATTTTCAAGTTTTTTATTTTCGTAATTATTCAACTAAAAATGTGGGTTATCCGTCTCTTCTGGTTTCCAGACCTCGATAAATCTAATAATTAAATAAATTAATATCGCAAAAGTAGAAAGAATCTATAAAATCCCCCAAAAAATCTAAATCATTTTAGAGTCTCATGAGAGACTACATGTTACTGCAGGGATGTTGATCCAATTAAAGCTCCTATCAGCGCCCTTCAGACTGACATATTATATATAATGCAAAATAATTGCAGAAACTTAGTTAGTCGCTATGTACAGGTCTTGAATTGCGAATTTTTATTACATTTTTTTTTTTGGTTGACTTTTATGCTAGTTCTTTTTTTGTTTTTTTTTTCTTGCCCTAATTAAGTAGTTCATTAGCCCGTGAAACGTGATTAAATTAATCGCTGAATCTCCTCAAGTCAGTAATATGAAAAAAATGACTCAGTTTTTTTGCTGATTATTTATCATTTCAATTTCGAACTTATATCCTTAGAGCGACGATGTACAGATATATATAAGCTCGTAAAAAATATGTAATCACAAAGTTAAGATGTGAAGCACAGAGGCGGCAGAGGGGTTTAGGTCCTTTTGATTACTTAATTTTTTTTCATTTTATAAAACAGAAACACATGCATATGAAATTGAAAAAGTGATTCTCTTAAATTGCAAAAAAAGCTCGTTGCGTCTCGGAAGTTTGTGCAGCACATATGCGTGTGTATAGGTTGAGGTATACATCCCAGCAGGGTAGTGGAGAAAAGTTGAAAAGATTGTGAAAATATGGGCGGTACTTCTTAACTTTGAAACTCCTCTTTGCTTTCATATTTAACAGCAAAGTTTCAAGGTGTGACAGGCTCGTGAGATATGTGTCGTACATCGAATTAAGCACACGTTGGATGTGGAGGAGGCAAAAGGCGAAACCAAAAGAGAAGGCGAAGGCAAAGGTGTAAAGGTGGTGTGGAGTTTTGCATCATTCACGGTTAGAAGGTTGGGGGGAGGCAAGGGGTGCACGTAGTTTCTAACCCCCTTCCCCATCGCTTATATTCGCCTTGCTTTCTAGCTGAAAATTTGCCTTTAACGTCTACTGTGTGTTTGTGCATATTATATACCTACTTATATGTGTGTGTATATGTATCAGTTTTATACATACACATATACACATAATATACGGTGCATCTCTATGCATCCAACGCACTTAGGAGTTTTTAGTTTAGACTTATTCCAAAGTTTTTGAAGTGCACATTGGAAATATTGCACTTGAGTGAGAATTCGAAATTTTATATGAAATTTATATCAGCTTGTAGATCAAGTTTTTCATCTGACGTAAATGATCTCTTCTCACTAGCGATAGCGAAGAAAAAAAATAATCCAATATGCTGAAGCAAGTCTCATTCAGCCGACTTGTATGCATGCACATGTGTGTGGTATATAATGGATGAATTTTACAGTATAGCAAATTTAAAAATGCTAACAAAAAAATGAATAAAAAATTCATCACGGAGCTAGCAGCTACGCAATTTCAAGAGCGTAGTTTACAGAATATTTGGAAGGGGAAAAAAATCTAAATTACTTTATTAAATTTTTAAACATCGTTTTATACATACACATAGATCATAAAATTAGATTCTCGCAACTCTCCTTCATTCTTATTTTCTTTTATTTTTCGTCATAAATTTTTTGTGACCAGACATTATATGATTACATTGATACTTAATCGTTTCGTTTCATTTTTTTTCTTACATTTCGAAATATCTCCTGTACTTGGTTTCTCTGAATTAAATTTACGAACCTGATTATTATTTCTCAGTAGATAAAAAAATTATCCAAATATCATGTAGCCAACAGTCCAAAAATAAATTCTCAATTAATTTTATCCCCCATGCCAACAGAGCAAACGATACAATAATCCTTAACAGTCAATCCTTGAGAGAAAAGATCCGTCACTATTTTTTTCTTTCGTTTGCCATCTTTTTCTGTCCCTGTGTAATATACATAACCTAATGGGTTTTTTTAAAAATTTTTTAATCACATTTTCTTACTTTTCTCTCTCCATTTTTTGTTCCCTACTTCCCACATTCATCCATATAGCCACTTCGCTTATATTCAAGCGATACATCAAGCAATTACTTAATTAATAAAGGGAAAAAAGGATAGAAAAAAATTTTCCTCCTGCCATCCCCTAATCACCTCTTCTTTATAAAATCACCCTTGGGCTACTAAACTGGATTTTATATGTTACCCATACATATATACTACCAAATATATATATATATATCATCTATACTACCACTTGGAACTAAGTAAATGAAAACGACTTTTTGTTCACATGAACTATAATACTGCCGGCACTTTTTTTATCTCCTTAATTTCTCTGTAATTTTTTGCTATCTTTTTTCTTGGAATAAATCGATGAGAAAACAAAACTAATGAATTATTGTATTGCTTCCTTCAGGTTTTGATTCGACGAGAAGTAAGACAAGAAGAATCGTTTGAAAATATTTTTCATTTACTTTACGTTATATTGAAAAATAACAAAAATCCATTAAGGTATACATATATGTATAATAAAGTGATGATGATTTGAGAAATGCAGAGTGAAAGAGAGAGGGAAGGAGGGATGAAAATAAAATTGGTTGACTAAGTAAGTCGAAGGGGGTGGAACGAGCTGTTGGGGTAGGTACTGGAAATAAGTTAGATTGAGGGAATCTAGAGTGACGTTATCAATAAAATAAATGAGCCGATTATACACAAATATATATGTATATATCTATGTGTATATAATATAAAATATATAGCACGGTAGCACGGTAGTGAAACGGTGATATCAGATAAGCTCGGTAAAATCTTTCACCGTTGCATTTCGCCCGTAATTACTTAGAGCTCCCCCTGTAATCAATCATGGTTGTAACGATGGAACGGGATAATACAGGTATTTTACAAGGAAAGAAAAGGGCTTTGATCTGGATATCAGACCTTGAAATAAATCTCCTGTTTCACGAGATAGAATATTACCCAATAGCAATAATATTTTTTTCTCCCCCCTCTTTTGTACATTGAAAAGTTCGGAAAATCATGGGAACATTCTTTATATTCATCTAAGTGTAGCTTGAAGTCGGACTTTAGGTTGAGGAATCCGTGTAAAATACTCGTTGTGTTTTCAGTTTCATGCGAGAGTTCGGATCTGATCCATCCATGAGTTTGCAAACGGATCAATTTCTATTTTTCACTCGAAGTAGAAAGGCCAACTGTTGACACATTGTTGACTGGCAATCTAAGACGTTTGGGCATGCCAACACGAGTTAACTCGTAACCGGTCAAAAATGTGTAGAATTGTTCACGAAATAACCGTTTGACATCGTCTTTCCAAATGAAAACGTAGAATATCATACTACTCTGGAACACTTCGAACGCAGCCAAAATATGAGTGGCGATCGGACTGATCCAAATCACCCAAAAGAGCCATACTGGTATGTGACCTCCCATTATGAGAAACAGTTTCACGTTCAAGGTGAACCTGAAATCGCAAATTTTTGTGGTCAATCATTTGAAAAAAAAACAACTCTTGGATCATAGGAAACGTACCATCGTTTGGCGGCATTACGGCGTTCGGCGTTCATATCGAGTATCTTTGTATTATCCGCATTATGGCATCTGATTTTCCAAGCTGTACGAGCGAACATGAGAACATTTATGGTGAGAAAGAAGATGAGTCCCACTACAGAGCTAGTAAATATAAGAGTCTGTCCTGTAATCGATGGAAATTAGATTTAAACGCCAAGTTTTCATATGAGCACAAAAAGTCATGAGTAACAAGTATCTTGAAATACTTTTTTTTCTCTACCCATTAGAAACTCGAACTCACCATGAGTGTCGGTTTGGAGATAAGGATCCCATAATACGGCGAAAGCAAAACTCAGAACTGAAAGAGCGGGGAAACCCCAAGCGTAGATGGCATAACGAATAAACCTTTTCCTGGCGGATGTCCGAGTGCGGCTATTGACGGGTAGCAGTTGACTGTGACAGAGGAGAAAATTGGTTTCTTATTTTCAAGTATCAGACTCTCCCAAAAAATTTTGCAAATTTGAAAAACAAAAAGCCAGTAGATCCGATGAGCTCTGTAACTCACTTGAACGTACGCATGATATTCATACTCATCACGTTTAACCAAAACGCACAACCAGCAGCGCAATAGATCAACCCTGAAAAAGGAATACCCAAATATCAAGAAAAATGATCTTACGTAAGAAAGCTTGTTATCATTGACAAAAAATTCTGTACTTTCCTCACTAACAAAATATCTGTGAAAAATTCAACATTGTGTTTCCAACACACGATATACATTCACGCTCACGATAGTTTTGTTAGTACATATCATACCACAGATAGCTATTTGGAACATCCAAATTACATCGCTCCGTCCGACGAAGTTCGACCCAAGTAATGCAAAGAAGTAAAGTCCCATGTACGTCCCGATATATGAGCGGAATATTGTTCCATTGAGATTTCTTAATTCCGGAATAACGGTGTAAGGAATGAAAACTGCAGACATGAGGCTGATCGAATATATGATGCACACTGACTCCCACCAGCTACGTTTTATCCACATCCGGCAGACCTTCACGACGAAGTCTGTAGATCGAGGTTCTCGAAATAAACAATAATGTTCGAAATTTGACAGCGATTCTCCATAATCCGGACTATAGATGGAAAAATCTGATGACACGTAAAATTTTTCCAATATGAAAGCTGCCATCCAGGGAAAACCACAGTAGTTGTTTATGTCGATCACTTTCGAATTATCATCCTTCTCGCTCCAGGTGTAGTTTCCAATTGTTATTGCAGTTGCCGAACTTGCGTATTCATCCTGTATACATTTTCCTTGATACCGGGCCTGTTTCATTGGTTCACAGCAAAAGATCAGATAAGGTTTCGAATTATATCGAGCACCCAGCATCCCGTCAGTTCCCGACCATGTTATTCCATCTGAGACTTCTGTAGTTGGTTCGGAAACAGATCCTAATTCCGATCCCAGTGTTTTCTCGTTAGAATTCACCGTGGTGTCCGCATTAGTTGTCGTCAATGTGACGGCCCACACAATCACCGCAACAGTTAGTTTTTGAGAATCGACGAACATCACTTTCAACAGTCATTGCAATACTGGAATATAGCCCAAAATGTGTGACATGTATACTTTCTCATAATACACATTAATATTACCTATCCGCCCTCGACGGATATTGTGGTGTCCTTATCCTCGCGACGAAGAATAACAACATACTACGCCGGTCGAAAACGTACAAACACACGAATTGTCTGTTTACCGTATCACAATTCAGTCCTGTTGTGACCTTCAATTTGCAAAATTTATTCAAGATTCAAATGTGCCGAGAACAGGGAACGAAATAAAAGCACAAAGGTTGTGGAACAGTCAAAAAAAATTGTCAAGATTTATCGTGGTGTCCGCGTTGGTTGTCTCAGCCAAACGGCCTACAAAGTAACTGCCACTGTTTGTATTTGAGGAGCGACGAACATCACTTTCAACAGCCAGTGCATCACTGAAATATCGTTCGAAATGTGCGATTTCACACTTTCTTGGGTTGCCTAATCAAGTCGCATGTCCGATCCCGATGGATATTGCGGTGTGATGCCCGTCAATGAGAACAGGAAGCAACACACACTATGTCTACGGAACGTTTACAATCGCGCGGGTATTTTGTATGGAAAAATAAATCCATAAATTCCAAGGAAGATCGGATTGACTACGAGTACGAAATATATACATGTAGTGACACATATATGATACAATATCGACGGACGTGGTGCGGGAGTGCGTGGAAAACGTTGTCGAAACGAACTCTTTCTATTCGCCTCTTCCGTCTCTCTTCCTTTCGTTCCTTTTCTCTTTCCAACTATCCAATCGTATCCAGAATTCAGATATAGTATAGCGTTCAAGCAAAAGCAACACGGTAGAGTGATGTATGGATATTCAAGCTCAAAACTCTCATAAATCCTACGGGAAGTTTGTCTCACTTTTTTATCCTATTGGGTTAACAACAAACTGTTAGATTTTCTCATCTATCATCCGAATATAAAAATAACATCACCGATACAAGACCAACCTACGAAGGGTTACAACTCTTGCGCAAAAATATGTTCAACTTATTGTCAATGCGTACCAATATATTTTCATTTTGTTAAAAATTGCTTGACATCTCACTATGATCAGTTTTTTTTTTTTTTTCAATTTTTTTTTTTTCTTACGTTTTTGACACCAAAATTACTCGAAAAAAATTTTGCTCAGGGGTATTTTGAACATTCGAAAAGAATCGTAGATGGAAGTACAAAATAAAAAGTTGATAGAAAACTGATAAATTATAACCTTATAAAGGTATCCGCCATATTTTACACCTCGGTATCTGAACTTTACCTACATCACTCTGGCACCGGAAATACGTCCGAGAGGAAATTGGAATTAAAGGTATTTGCTAAAGTGCTGTTATATGATGGAAGCTTCCCCACAGTCGGGGGAAGGGGAGTGAAAAGGACAGTGTAACATGAATGGAATAAAATTGAATGTAGGAATTCTTATTTTTGATGTACGGTAATCCACTCGAGAATTATAGCGGAATCATTTGCGAATGGTTCTCGAAAAGATCATTGGAGAGTAAGAAAAGAAAAAGAAAATAAAAGGTGTTCATTCAAATATGAACTCGTTGGAACGAGTCGTGAACTACGGGCCGCATCGGTGCAAAATTTTTTAATTTTTTCCATTCATCTCTAAAATAGGTAATTCAAATCGTTGTGTATCACGTTGATGGTATTCCCCCCTCTGTCTTTTCTGTTTGTCAACGATGTAAAATTAGACACGACAGGATTTCACCGAGTATTTCGAAGTCTGCAGTGAAACGTTAATTGAGAATGGCACACTCGCTGCACAGTAATGGCGGTGAAGGTTTTGATTGTGTCGGCGCGTCAACTTTTAAACAAAGCGCGTAATGATTTATTATTTATACGGAATATATAGGTAGTTACATAATCACAAGATACGCCACATATACCTATACAAACGTACGGATCAACATGAAAAAGAAAAAAGTGAACATACACATACCGTTGTGAATTCAATATCCTGAGCGCATTGATTAATTTCGGGAATTCGAATGATGAAAACTAATTGTGAGAAATTCCAACAAATAATGAAGTTTACGTGCATGAATTCATCGCTTCTATTTTACTAGTCCCTTGCTCCTTATCTTATTTCACTCATTTTTTCTTCTATCATTTTATTTCAATCGTTATATTCTCTTATTCGTTCAATTTTTACGAGACTGCAGGATGATCGTCTGGCTGGCTAATCGAAAGACTGGTACATGTAGCGATGAGGGTGTGGGATGCGAGAAACGAAGAAAAGGGAAGGGAAAAGAGGAGGGTGAGGGGAGAAAAGAGACAGGAAATTATCTAATTCCGCCACTTAGGAGAGGGAGAAAAAAAAAAAAATTAAAGTAACAGCTGAAAGAAGAGAAGAATACAAAGCGCCGCTCGCATGTATTTTATTGTCGAGATCATCCAAAGTTCTTTGTTTGTCACTGAGCTACCACCTGCCACTTAATGTTATACGCGTACTATATTATGTGTAGTTCGTCGGTTCGTGGAAGTCAGGAAAGCTCGTATGAGCAAAAAATTATAGGCGGGCAAATTGATGATCGCTTTTTGTTGTGTATAGATTTTATCCGGATCGGATAATCTGCATATTTGTCTGAAACTATGAACTTGGCAGAAGCTCGAAAAACTTTTTTTTCGCAAGGATGCATATATTTTTATTGTTTATTTTTCGTTTCGATATTCATCGCAGAGTTTTATTGCGCGACGATTCTCTTGAGAACTAAAAACGTACAAAATTTAATCCATTTCTGTTTTTTTTTTTTTTATGTGAGCTTTGTTTCATTTTTGTGGATCGGACATCACGGTCTGGCTGTACGTGTACCGTAACATATGTTATATGTTACATATTGGCTGAATTCAATGGTGCATTTGTGCAACAAGTTGAGTACTAGATCGAAAAATCAGTAAGGCTAGTTGCAAGAGTTTGCGTGTCGTGAAACATTAAGCGTTGTTAAAAGTTGCAGCAGGTCAGAAGCAACGACCGACGACACGCGATAGCTTCTGCTTCTGCTTTGGCTGCTGTTGCTGTTGCTGTTGCTTCAGTTATATTCGCAGATAATATCTTGAAACGTTCATCTGACTTTTGCTGCATGCCGCGGCATTGGCCTCCCATTTGCATTCGCATTATACGCGTGTAGGCACATATATACATACCATAGTGTGTATATATATATATGTATATATTTAAACATACCTATGGAACCTTATTTCAGGCGTTCATGCATGCGGATCAAAATTTTACATATAGATAAGCTGCCATGCAGCTAGAGCGGCAGGTCGCATAAGAGGATATTGCGTCGTTTCGAAATGTTTATAGGAGTCGCGTTGTTTCTGTTTTTTTTTCTATTTGGATATTTTTATTTCTTTCAAGTGAAAAGGATGTTGTTTTTTCAAAGGCTGTGGCTACCATTTTTTTTTTTTTAATTTACTTGAGGGTCAAAAATCACTTTTTTTTTAATAGAGTTTGATAGGGTTTCATAAGCTATTTTTATGTATTTTCAGCAAGCCAAATTGATCTATGTATAAAATTGATCGATTAATCGCCAATTCATCGCTCTGAAAAGTAGAAAATAGAAAAATCTCCCCATACGTTTTGATCGCAACCAAATTTGATCGACGGATTCACGGAAAACAATAAAGAATCTGAAGATTGGGATATACGTAAACGCGTGCAGTTGACAAATTTTATTACACCAAACCAATTTTTTTTTTTTTTTTTGGCTTCCTCCTCGCTCGTGTATTGCACGTATTTAGTACGAAGTATAGAAACACGTACACGTATATATGAAATATGCATACCGACCCACCTTTTTCATAGGAATTTCAAGAATCTAGCGAATGATGAAGTAATTAAAAGTCGGGTTGCTGCGCCGCCAGCGCACGCTTTAATTAGAAGAGTTTTAGCCGTTCCACACGTAAGCAGCAGCAAACAGTATGAGCATGAGGGAAAAAAGCTAGCATTTTTATGAAACACTTTCGACTTGACTACGCTCTAGGAGCTCTTGTAAATGAAAATCTATGCAATCTGCAGCAGCACACTTAACGATCAACAACCGGATAAATTTTATATAGGTAACTGCACGTTGCCCCGTGTAGCTGAGAAGTCTATGAGTGCTTTTTTTTCTTCTTCTTCTTTATTTTTTATGTTTAATTTTCATTTCAATTTTCATTTTACTCTGTACTGTTTTACGTTTGCAAAAGTTTATTTCTATACATCAGGTAGTCATAAACTAAAGAAGAGCGATTTAAAGTTCGAAAATTCATTCATAGTAAGATGGCTTGAATAATAATCTCCATAAAAAATAGAAGAAAAATTGACAAAATTCTTCAAAAAAATATTCAAATTTACAGATTTTGTAGAAAAAACGATGAAGGTTCGAAAAAAAAACATCGGAGGGTCTCAGAGGTCGCATGAAGTACTCCATGTACAGGGATGGAATAGATTTAATTAAAAAGATTTCGAACGAATTTTCGAAAGCGAATTTCTAACACTGCTGTCGATTACGGACTGATTTTATAAAAAGCTTAGAGGTTGAATTCGATTTTGTTAAAGAAAGGCTGGGCATAGAAACAATAGCTATATTTCTAAACTGAAAACCAGGAACTGGGAAATGCGAAGTGGTAAAAGGTAGCACCATAAGGAGAAGAAGAAGAAGAAGCAGAAGAAGAAAAAGTAGTAGCAGTAGAAGAAGTAGTAGAAGTAGTAGATGGCAAAGAAGGATCTCAAGGTAGCTCTACCACCCTAGGAAACAAGTGGCAACTAATGAGAGAACTTCTTTGGAAGAAGAACTCAGCCAAGGCGAGACTAGACTCTTAATCCTCCGAAAGCCCTACCAACCTTTGCCAAGGGTTTCAATCCCTCGCGAAATCCACCACTTTCAGCCACGATATAGCCTCACCAACTACCCCCCCCCCCCCCCCCCCCCCCCATACGATTCAACTAACAAAATATATACTCAACCGAATTTCATTGCTTCTAAAAGAAACTATCCAAAAGTGAAAGTTTTACTGATAATTCGGCAATTAGTTTCTTTTTTATTTCCTTCTCTTTTTCTTTTTTGTTACAGCTGATTGTTATGCCGACCAAGTTCGTCGTTTTTGTATTATCTTATGAGAGTGTTTTTTTTTCTTCGTTTCATCTTTTATTACGCCCTTTTTGGATTCTTCGATCGGTCCTATACACAATACCTGGTATATTTTTTGTACTTTCTGTTCCTTTTTTTTTTTTCCTTTTTTATCATTTTCTATTTTATTATTCACTTCTTACTTATACACGGCGTTTCTTTCATCCAACTTCGTTGAATTCATCGGTTCGTGCTTTTTCGATGAAAAGGAAAAAATCAGAAGTAACTCCCCTCCTCCTGCCCCCTTATTCCCCTTTCATCCCTCTTTTCACCTTACTCTTATTCGGCATCGCCATTCGCCGTAAGAGAGTCCCGGATGAGTCGCGGTTGGTACTTGAAGCACGTACGCGATATCGAACCTCCGACCCTTCCTTCTCTTCTTCTTCTGCTGCTGCTGCTGCTGCTGCTGCTGCCACCGCCCACGGTTCCCTTTACCTTTTCTTTCTTTCTACTTCAACTATAACCACCCTCTCACTTCCCTTTCAATTTTATTTTTTTATTTTTTTTATTTTCTCTACTCTTTTCCCTTCCTTCCCTTATTCTTCCCCTTTACGTGTTCGTATTCGGTGTTACGCGCGTTCACCATCATCTCTCGCCAAAAAGCCCCTTCGGGACAAACGAGTGTTTGAGCTACACTTTTAACTAGAATCAATAGGTACGAAAAGTTTCTCTGTTCCTTTTACCATCAGCTCACGTCATTCTTTTAAAAGAAAGGGTTGTACTTTGCTACCTTGATAAGGTACAGGAAATGTCGGCTGGAAACGTTACTTTCTTATAGAAATACGCGGCGTCGCGTCGGGTGATCGTACAACATCCCGTTCAACGAGTATTATTACACGGACGTTAGAAACGAGGGAAAAATCTCCGTTACTAGGACCGACTATATCAGCTGATATCAATATATGATGATGGTGCAGATGGAGAAATGTTCGTCTTCTTAATTTCCTGCAAATCTTCAGCGACGATCGGCGAGAGAATGAAAAAAAAAGAAGATGGGGAAAAAAGACGAACGAAAAGAAGGAAGAGGATCTTAAATATCTTCTTTCTTTGCCGCAGTTTCTCTCTTATCCTATATCCGAATCTTTTGTTTTTTTTAACTTGCCTTTTTTCAACCACGAAATCGATTAATTATCCTGCAGTCGCTGCGGAGAAGATTAAAATGAATAATCAGCGCGTCGAAACGCTGATGAGTTTCAAGCCGACGGATGGATAATCGGAGAGGAATTTTTTTTATCCTCATGATACATCTTCGAATGATGAAAACGATTAAGGTTTACGTATAAATGAGACAAAAAAAAATTCACATAGCTACCTAATGTGAATTGAGTAAATAATTTGTTTAAAACTCCCTCGCGTGTAATACGTTATACATGCGAGGTGAACGCAATAAATTTTCATTGACAAATATCGAAACTGGCACTTTATTAAATTTTCAAATTTCATTATACTTTTGGATCACTTACATGTACACGCAAGGCTGTATTTTACAGCCAATTTCAATTATATCAGATAAATAACGAAACACGTGCGAAAAACGAACTTTCAAAATACCGCCGCGTACTCCGAACTATTTTCCATATCGTGCAGAAAAAATCACTGAAATCGCACACGTTAATCTCACTCTATGCCAGAAATGCATAAAAATCGAAGGACAAAAAAAACGAAAAATTCGTGGAACAGATATCTACTCGTCTGCATAATCACATCCTCGTAGTAGGTAAGACCTGAAGTTTGAGGCATTGTTTTGTTACGGATTGTGTGCAAGTTTTTGAGTACTCGGAAATTACGAGGACTTATAATTGTGAAATCTGTGCGGATAAATTTTACGTGTATTCATATACGTGTTGCTTCGTTTTGTATGGATTAAATATAAAAAGAGAGAGAGAGGAAGGGGATAAAACTGGACGAAATGAGGGGTAAAAAAAGGAGGAAACAAATAGGCGCGGTATTATACAGAAAATTGTGATTTATTGATGTAACTGAATAGTACAGTCATCCATCACCGTTATTGGATTGCGCTGATGCCCAAGTACAACTACCTATGTACCTCATGTACGTACACATGTATTTATAGGTACAACTCATGTACATCTACCTGCGAATATACATTTCCTCGACGTATGAATGAAAGAGTTGCGCTTCGCACGCACAAATCTATGTTACATACGTACTATATAAATTCATACATTTATAAATGGTACATACAAAGTTATATGTATTCAATCGATCTATCAAACGAGGTGTATCTACATCTATTGTGATACTTATAATTTCAATACTGTTGCTTTCGCACGTCAGTTTTTCTAAAGAAAATTTGCCCGTTTTAATCACTGTGATTCTTTTTTCTTTTTCGATTCATTTTTTCAATTTTAAAATAATTATTGAATAATAATTTATTGTCCCGGTGTGAAGCGGATGTTGAAGACAGGAGAGAAGAAAAAAAAAAGAAGAAATTTTGGAATTTACAGAATTTTGCCTAAAGTTTTCAGCCAAGTTTATGTACAGGTGTATATAGCGCGGGAAGAAAATAAATTCAAACCATTTGGAAAATCCCCGCGTTTCTCTTTATATAACCCACATCAGATATACGTTCGTTTTTCTTCGCTTATCTCCGTATCTATAGTGTAACTAAATATACATATACATACGTATATAGAAAGAAAAAGTGTGAGTTTTTGGAATCTCAGAGTTCTGGTTATGTAAAGAGTATAGCTATGTATGATAGTATACATAGATCGCATGTGGACTCAAGAGCCGAAGAACTTTTAGAAAATGGATTTTGAAGCTGCTCGATTTTCATACTCGAATACCGTACCTGCACCAACAGAGAGAAAAAGGCTATACGTCGTACCTACGTATATATAGTTTGATTCTTTGGACCATCCCCCTCCCCCCCACATACCACTATTGGTATATGAGTGAAACCGTGCCAAGGGATTCTGATTCTGATGCCCCTTTCCTTTACATCCTTTTTTCTTCATACTTTTTTTTATTCCCATTTCCTACACTTTAGTTTACTACTATTTTCTCTCCATCTTTCTCCTTTTCTCGACGCGAGATGAATCGACGACGGACAGACTCTTACACGTGTACGTAGAGACGGGTATTTGAGGATGTGTCTATGTATACGTGTGTATAATACATATATAGGTAGCGAAGAACGGACGGACGCTTCATTCAACATATTTTACGTTTTATTCGCCAGCGGGATCTAGCATTGTACTCTGAACAATACTTTTCATTGTTATACTCCTCGTTTCCTATATTGACACAGCATCCCATCTTTGCTATTCTCTATATCCACCACCATTACTCTATACTTTCATACAGCTCGCTTTAGTCCCAGCAGCTTCCTCATTTTTATACTTTATGTACTGTACGTACTCAAAATAGAAGAAGCAAAAAAAAAAAGAGAGAGAAAAAATAAATTTTTTAATGGCATGTGCAGTGGCTATTTTATTTCAATTTAGTAAATGATCAACTGTACAGCTGCGCGATCAATCGAATATTATATATTATATACTTAATCGATCCACCTCTGAAAATTAAAAATCTTAGACACATTATACGCGAAAATTCCTGAATTTGTGGCGTATAACAAAAAACATACGGTGACAATAATATAGTCGGATTAAGTTTGGTTGGGGGCGGGGGTGAGAAGAAGAAATAGAAGTTTTTTTTTGTTTTTTTTTTCAAAGAAAGAAGAAGGAAAAAAAAAAGATGAAAGTGAGAAAAGGGTGATTTATGAGTAAAATAATTGGTCCAGTGACAAAGTGGTTCGTTCCTTCTGGACTTGGTAGAATATACCGATGACGATGGCGATGGCGATGGCGATGGCGATGGCGATGGAGCGCGTTGAGGATCGGTAAGTCGTAGGGTTGGGGGTGGTTGACGAAAACGATGTAAAATCGTGGCGGAGTTTTATGCAGAGTGTAGAAAGGGAAAAGGAAGGTGGTGATGGTGATAATGGTGGTGGTGTAGGCGGAAGAGTGAAGAGTGAAGGAGTCTCGTGTAAAATTGCCAATTATCGTCGGAGTGGAATTCTGGGAAGGCGAGACACCAATTTACTTGCCAATTTGATATCTCCTCTCGTACAGTTAAATTATTGGACGCCCGCGATTCCTAAAAACTCAAATAACCTTCGTATATACCCAACGTATTATAACATCTTCAAATTTGTCCACCTTTTAAAAATTTCAATCGAACGAATTTCGAAGATTGAACGAAATGGAAGTAAAAAAAACAGCCAATCTTATAAGGATGTTGAAAAAATTCATTTTCGTTCCCCCCAACTTCCACCCACACACATCTTTGTAAAATGTTAAATTTCTAGGGTATTTATATACTTATATTATATACACGTGTTATTATGTTTATTTCGGGCAAACGAAAATTTATTGAAAAAAGGAAAAAAAAAATTTGTGTTTGATATCAGAGTGTAATAATATAGGGTACCTACGAGTATATAAGCTATGTACAATCTCAAGTGTAAAAGGGTACTCTTTCTGTCCCATACAACTGAAATATATGTACACGTAACGTACGGAGGTATATGGAAAGAAAATATCATTCCTGAAAGAAAGAGAGAGGGAACGGAGGAGGAGATAAATTGAAAAGGGAAACGAGTACCAACCGCTAAGTTGGGGGTTGAATATTTGTCTGGTAAAATAGAATGGAATAAAATGGAAGTAAAAAATGAAAAGGAAAAAAAAAGAAAGAAAAAAAAAACCATATTCCGATACCACTTTGTGGAGAAGGAAGTAGCCCCCTATATAATACACGTATACCCATGAATGTTTTCGTAAGGACCACAGCGATAGGAAACCAGAGAGAGTGACAGCCTATTAAAACACACGTGGGGGTGTTGGTTTTGAGGGTTGAGGGTTGAAGGTTTCAGGGTTTTTGAGGGGTTGAAGGTTCACGGAATCTCGTAGCTCTTTTTCGAACCAACCAACGAAGAAACGTTTCGGAAAATGGGGTGATTCTTGGCTGCTTGCTATGCTCAGAGTGTTTTTAAATGAGAAGACGAGAAAGAAGACGAGAGGAGATGGAGAAAAAAAAATCGTGGGGTGACTCGCCACTCTATCCTCAATGCTTTCCCTAGGTCCTGCAGAATTCTTTAAAATTCTATCCTTCACCTCTTCGAGTCTGCCTCATCTCCACCCTCCCACCCTCCCACTTTTCTATTTTAGATTTATTGTACCCCCTCGTTTATTTTTTGCATTTTTTCACCGCATTTTTTGCGGTCATTTTTAATAACATTCATCTCATTCTATTTCCACACTTTGATTTTACAAATAAAATACGATACGTTGAATGGTTGAAAAAATCAAATGCAAATACACTTGTGTGGTATTATATTTTGTGAGAATTTTAGAAATTTTTGCTCCTTCCTCGATACCGTGAGACTTGCGGCACGTGCGTCTCTCAAAGGAGTTGATCTCGTGCGGCGATCCACTCGATGGAATTCTCCCCCACCCCTCCCTAACCTGGAATGAATATGCGCGAAAGGAAAAGTAGAAAAGAAAGGGAATAGCATAAAACGAACATTAAAGAGAAATAGTAAAAGAGAGAAAATGAAAACAGAACTCCTCGGATAATATTATCCTAGGCATTGGATAATATGAACTCAACTAGGCGCCGGTCGCCCCTCTTCTCATCATGCTCTTTCACTGTGCTAGCATTGATAAAAATAGAACGAAGAAAACAGAGAAAATAAGGGAAATGATCAGAATATAATTTGCTCTATAGATTTATGTATATCCTTGTGACCCCATAACCTCCGTCTAGGTACTTGAGTACCTATATCATTTGAAAATTCGATCCTATAATCAGCTTGTCTCCAATCGTAGGAATATAGGTTCAAAAATCGGAACTTTTGAACATCCGATAAAATGACGAGCGTCGATCGCATATTGTTTTCCAACCGCACCAATAGCCAGGTAATCGGGCGTTGATCGAGAAAGGATGTTGCACCGGTCAGCTATACATATGTATATCGTGTACATAACCGATCATCTTACATTAAAACGGTCAGATATCGTCAGACGGTGCGGGGGCGTTGAACATTACGGGTTCGACAGATGCGTTAAGTTGAGCAGAACTAAGCCAAAGTTAAGCATTTGGCTTGAAACAAGCAGGCGAAGGGAGAATAGCCTATGGAAAAAAAATACACATGAAACAGAAAGCTGCGGACAAAAAGGAAAACAGAGATGAAGAGAAGAAAAGAAAAAATCGTCGTCTGCGGCGGCGGCGGCGGTGGCGGCATAGCCGGAGACCGGAGACGAGATGTCTAGACTCGGCAGGATCAACATTCATTCAAACATCTGACGCTGAACGAAAAACTCTCGGCCATTGGGTAACCTAAAAAGAGAGTAAAATAAAACGGGGCAGAAAAAAAAAGTAGGAAAACGAGAAGCAAAAAATTAATAAACTGAATGTAAGAAGTATTATATGTGAAGCCAAACAAAAGAAGAAAAATGTATGTAAAGTAAAATTGGGTAATTCTGAATATTGATTCCATCAGTTCCAAGTGATTTTATTTATTTATCAATGTTTTCAGTTCACTTCATTTTACTTATATACATATAATTCATTTACGATTAATGGTATGCCGATAAAATTGTTCGAGAATTTTTCAATTTATTTTCGAATTATCAATATATCTCGGCCGGTGATTAACGAGGGGTTGGAATAAAGATAGGATCAGGACTCCCGAGACCTTTGCGATCTGGAGGTCAAATAAAATAGGTAGTGGCTGCTGCTGCTTCCATG
Organism: Athalia cordata; assembly: GCA_963932425.1. Taxonomy (NCBI): domain Eukaryota; kingdom Metazoa; phylum Arthropoda; class Insecta; order Hymenoptera; family Athaliidae; genus Athalia; species Athalia cordata. Next base: position 25,400,447 of record OZ010626.1, on the reverse strand, counting down.
AGTTAAGTGGCTATCCGAAAACAGAATTCGAAATGTGAAAACACGAAAATGCACTCAAGCCTTTCCCGCCTTTCCAAGACCAGCACTTCTTCTTGGTCTTCTTCTTTTTCTTATTCTTCTATTTCCTCTTGAAAATGACCGCTGTCCACTTTCTCGAATAGGTACTATAAGATCGGACAAAGAACCTCATCACCTGGCGAAGCATAAATGTAACCGAACGCTGAGATTTCCAGACTGCACAAAACATATTGCCTTAGTTTTCGGAAAATTTAGAAGTCCCACAAACATTTCAATACACATTTTCTTTTTTCGTCTTCTTTCGATTACGTATCTGTTTCGATTTCCAAGAAATATTGGAACCTTTTGGAATGAACACCACAAAAAAAGGAAACGAAAAATTTTATCAAACATCAGGCCGTCGTATGATATAAAAGTCCTGCGGTGCACGACTGAAGCCAGGTGCGACGCGTGCAGCTAAATTTAAGTAAACTTTTGTTTAGGCCCAGGTGTATCTCGTCATAAGGGATCAGAAACCGGCGAGCTACCCTTAAATTTTTGCGACACACTTTCGGTGTACTTGTTACTCGTTAAGGTACTTGTGCTTCACTTTACACGTTCGACATCTGCCTTCCTTCCATCTGTGGTACATTGTTGCGATGTCCAAAAAAGGTATCCTAATTCATTTCGAACAATTAGCCTCTTCGTTCGCCCAAAAATGGAAAAAGAAAAAAAGAAAAAAACTAATTGATTGTATCGACAAAAATATAACAACAGCTGATGCTGAATAAGACATTGAGATTTTGATTTCGAATTTTTTTTTCTCTATGCGTTCATTCTTCTCATTTCTCAAGTTTGTACAAACTTTTCATCATCTCGGAAGCAGAAAAAAATTACTCAATCAAAAAAAAAAAATTCTTGAAAAAAATTTGTACGAAATATACCTTTGTTTGCGATATTCTTATGGCTCATCCTTTACGTGGGGTAAAAGAAAAAAAAGCAGAAAATCATAGCGATTGGTTTTCGTTTCGAGGTTTAATTTCAACAAAGAATAAGTTTTTCTTCATTCTAATCATTCATATCTTTTGTTACTCTCATATGCTACGATTCACTTCATTCTACTTTATTTCACTTTACTTTATAGTCCCGTATCAATGATCGTTCATTTCGTTGAGCTGCCTGCTGCTTTTGCTGCTTGCTCGCCGCGGTCCAACGAATCGTAATAATACTAATGATAATAATAATAATAATAATAATGCCGCTGCTGCTGTTGCCTCTGCCGCTGACGTTATTAAGATTTTCTCAGCCGGAACTCTAAACAGACATTTTCCCACACCCCTTTACCTTTACGTAGTCGTGGTGGTGGGTTTTTTCTACGCGTGTGTACTTGTATTATATATATGTTATATACTTTTCTACGTATATGTAATGTATATACGTACACAATTATTGTGTGTGCACCTTACATAACGCGGGTAAAACTAGCTGCGGCTGCTGGCAATACATCCCGACACTTCTTCATCTTCTTCTTCTTCGCACCCCCGTCTCATCTGCTCTGCTCCTTCTTCTTTTCCTCCTCCCTTCATCCTTGCGGCTTGTCTTACCCCCATTTCTCCACCCTCACAATTCCTCTCTGCAGTATAGCCCACTCTTGAGCCAGCTCATTCTTTGGAGTTTAGACAATACTAGCTCGGTGCAGGTAGTCGCCGTAAGCTTCTTGAATATGAATCAGGATTACCTCAGCCTCCTTCGCAGATCTTGTGAAAAAAAACGAAGATACTAATAAAAACGAGGAGAAAAAATATAATAATGATGATTATAATATCAATAACGGTAACGAACACAAATAGAGTCATCGCTACAATAACTTGTGATTTGATAAAATTTCTTTTTGGCAAATAAAAATTGATCTGATGTTGAATCAGATGAGATCCAATTGAATCAGACAAAACACAGTTTTTGGAACCTATTAGTAGTAAAACTGGAAGCTGGTTTTAAAATATAGAATTACTATATTAATTATTAGATAAGTTTCTCCGGAAATTTTTTTTCTACAATGAAATGATGAAAGTTTAAAAAGTAATTGGGGCGTAAAAATGAAATTTTCGAATTGTTGGTTTATGTGTAGTGAATTCTACCAAGTGAATATAATTCCGCGGGACGAAGTTGCGTTGCGTTGCGTTTCGTAATTAGGGGGGTGGTGGTTACTTTGAATTATTTGGAACTTCCTTATCCTTTGTCAAGGAATTTAAACCGGAACTCATTGCTTTGCAAAGAGAGATTAAGATTTATGAAATCAGGGCATATTATAACTGGGACGTGACACGCCCCTATACTCGTCGTGCTACTCGTTATATCAGAGTTACAGAAAACTGAACTTAAACTGAACTAAAATAAACTCGACTAAACGAAATAAAATAAAATTTCTTAAGCGTGTAAACGAGTTACTAAAAATGCGGGCGAGTGTAAATATTAATCATAGTAGGTATATGGAAACTGGTTTAATTCTTTGGACACGAATAGATCCTCCTATTTTTTCATCGTTTTCATATATCCATGTAGTATTACGGACGGTAAAGTATGATAATAATTTCTCTATGGTTAATTTATTCACTGCAAGAATGAATCTCTAATTTTTGCGGTTGATAATTATGACCAATGCAGATGCCGTACTAATTTTACGCTTCCTTAAACCAACTACAGAACGTCCCTTTTACCTACTCCCCCTAATTTTCAGACGAATGTTATTCATTTTTTTATAGTTGCATGCCCATGTAATCGTACATTGGGAAAAAAAGAAAACTGTTAAATTTTGAATTTTCATAAACGATATTTGTGATAATTACACTGCAGCTGCGCTTGAGGCAGTTTAGATAGGAAGCTTGAGTTCTGCATCGAACGTATCAATTATATTCGTAGCGAGGAAGCGTCATCTACAGTTGAAAGCTTTCACCTCATCTCCCTTATCATACAAGGCTGCTAGGTATATGTAGGGTTGGTATATCTGGTACTATACGGCAGTGGTGTTCGTTGGTGTGAAACGAACCGGATGCTCGCTAATTTCTGCTTTGTGAAATCAAACTTACGATCGTACGCTTAGTTTAGGAATAATAATTCAATTAACCGAACCATACTACGGATTTCAACCTACGCGTGTTCGCTGTACGGATATTGATCTACAAAAACCGATTAAAAATTGTTCAATTCGATCCCCAAGGCTTTGAAAAAACAAAAAACGAAATTCAAGATGTCGCTTTTCTGTTTTTCCAGTTTCGTGAAAATGATTCACGAATAGTACCGAAGTATTCGATCAAAATTACGTGGATATAGTTAGATGTAAATTGATCACATCGCATCGTTATTCGAGAAGGTACCATATCGTATGGAACTTTATTCGATGTAATTTGCGAAAATAGGCCATTTATGTACGATGTACACATATGAGCTGAATATATCACAGACGGTGGTTGTTGTCAGGAAGTAATTTTCCAGTAATAACCTCTGATCTTTATGCAATTTTCTCCACTGTACAGTATACCCATATCGGACTATAACTGAGCCAACATCGCGTCAGATAGTTACAACCCCCAATGACCCCTGATGCGTGGTTGACCGGGATCACCCTATCCTTAACGCAGCAGGTATATAATAATAGCCAGCAATCAACTCCCGACAAAGTCCACGTCATTTTATCACTCGTGTTGCATACTTTTTCTCTCCATATAGTTGCTTTCTGAATTTCTTTTCTGTTTTTGTTATTCCGCCGTCCAATTTTTGCATATCTGTAATTTCAAGTTATTGCAAATATCATAGGTTCGAAATGAAGAGAGTGGAAAACATGAGGAAAAAAAGTATTCAGATTTCATGCAAACGGATCCAGATTTTTTGAACTGTGATTTTGTTTCGTGCTTTTCGTATTTTCGAAAACTCTGATTCCACGGGGGTGAAGAATCCCAGGATTTCGGGACCTGCGGTAGCTCTTCTACATCTTTATAACTATACCTACCTCGCACGGTCTAGGTAATAAATTTTCTTACTCGTCGACAGGTTAAGTTTTTGAAAAGAAGTAGGCGTTGGTGAAACAATGCGGAGTAGTATAAAGGTATACCTGGTAGCAGAGGGGTCAGAATAACCTCTGGTCGGTGGCCTTAATGGGTTTGGTTCAGGGTCCGTGGACCACTCCCTCAATATATAGATATGTATACTTCACGTCCAAAATGCGTCTCGTGGAATCAGAAACCCGGTTTTTTAACGTTGGAAACTATTCGCACCTTCCGCCCTCTCCATTTTACGGTTAAAACGTCAAAAAATGTGAAAAGAAATGAAATCAAATGAAACCATTTCTGGAAGAAGAATAAATGGAATCACACTTTTTCCGAGTTCCACAGTATTGCAAAATGGAAAATGGGAATGAATAATTATGTCATGTCAAGACGCTGTGATTGGTTGAATTCGTCTCGTCAACTACGAACGGAGCATTCCGCGCCATGCAGTATTCATTGTAGTCACTCGATCATTCGCAGCTGATGGGATGGTTGATCGAAGAATGAAAATTACACGTGATCGTGTCTCGTGTTCTGTCGCGTCACATCGTCGTTGCACAATTATAGGTTGTGCAGCTAACGGGCTGTAGGTACAATGCAAGGTATATTTCATCAAATGTCTTACGCAATGATGCCCATCAATATCCGTTTGTCTGGGTGTATACCTATACCTACCTACTGTACGCACGTTTCTGAAACCCATAATAATAGGTACACCACCACTATAAACCAAAATTCATTGTTCAATGTACATCTGACCCTTGGTGCAGCAAGCCGGTATGGGCACCACAAGATGTTCGTCCTAAATTCCGTGATACAAACATTTGATGTTTTCAACTGTACATGATGAATAGATCCCCAGTTATATAGCGAGCATGTCACTTGGGATGGACATTACTCAGCTGGTCTGGATTTCCGAAGAGACAATAGAGAATCGGATACCGGCAAGTGGTATCTGATATTTTAATCAACGCTGTCCCATGATATGAAAAAATTGTGTTGAAAATTTTTTACACCGTTTCAAAAAATTGTGTACACTTAGAAGAGAATCCTGTGAGAAAACACGGAGTAGAAAAGCTGATCTTCTTTTGTATTTTTGTTGAGCTGATCCTGAGGTGTGGAATTGTTGGTTCGCTTTCAAATTTAACACTTACAATCAGATATAATACAATAGTGAATGTTTGATGCCGCGTGAGATGTGAGGGATTGTTCGGTGGGTGAAACCACCTAGCTAATGACCTCAAAATCCTGGGCCCTGTAGTAGAGATTAGAATTAAGACAGAGAGTTTGGTATAGTAGCTTGTAGAGTAGATATAGGTGGTCCTTCCAAATCCTTGCAGCCGTGGCATATCCGGCGCTCAACTTTGTGTATATAGTATATATGCATGTATACATACGGGTGTTACACCTACACAGGTGGTATATATTACATTATACGTATGTACAGAGTTGGGAAACCCTCCGGAGAATCAGGAAGCCCAAAGACTAATTAAAGGTGGTATTTCATTAGCATTCTAAACGACACGTAACACAGTCGCTCATCAATCATAACGTCGTTATTATATATTAACTCACATGCAACGTCGTTTCTACTTCTACGGATCTCATTAAATTACTTCCTAAGCTTAGAAAATAGAGAAATCGAACAAGAGCGAACCGCTTATAGTTTATAGTTTAATTACACCACGATCAACACGTAGCGCTTTTAACGATAAGAAATAAAATCAAAAGAAAAAGAAAAAACTATACCGGATCGTAGCACAAGCGCAACACCATCGGCGTTTTATCACTTTGAAGCATCTTTTCTATAAAGAATTATTATGATTACACTTCGGGGATGCAGAAAAATCTATAACAAGCAATATCTATGCCTGCTCACGGCATGGGAAAAAATTCTTCACCACGATGCACAAATATCTGATATAATCGACGTATAAAATAATCGCATCAATAAGGAAAAAGAGCACACAAACCAACGCGTTTACTCGTAAAATTAATTATCTACTTCAAGGCCGTGCCCTTGAACTCCAGGATCACTGCTGGGGTTATTATAGCCCCGTCGACGATGAGTATATCACAGTGATATTTATGTACACGGAAACAGGGACACTGTATTAAATTAATATTAATTATCAAAAGCAAGAGTTAATGGAGGTAGAATGGGAAGAGTTGTGAGAATGTAAACGTTAGAATGACGAAGAGAGAGTTTCTGAAGGGGTTCGCAAAACGAGTTAGCCCTATCTATGGTATAAGGATGATCATCTCCGAGGCCATCTTGTAAGGTAAGGCTTACAAATTACTCTCCTGCCATCTCCCTTCAAGAATCTACGTATAAGTATACAGCTAATTTATCTGCAACGATTGAGTGGTCTTTTGGTAATCATGCAAGAGTTGGCTTTCGAAAAGAGGAAAAACGATGGTGGAAAAAGCGGAAGTAGAAAATTCTCAAATCATTGGTCGATTGGCGGTACCGGATGTTGTATAACATGGATTCATGATATTCATATCTCTGTGTGATGTGGTACGGAGATATTCGAAAACCTTCTGGTAGATACACCGATACCATCCTCATGCACACCGATACCCGAACCCTACGAAGGACGGGGATTAGAGGAGCTTAAGATCAACAGGGGAGACGAAGGCTTCGCCTTACCTACTGGGAAATACGACGCAAGGACGAACCCGAGATCAGTAATCATTAGCAAGGGCCAAAGGACCCTTCGCACTATATCTACAAATTTGACATTTACAAGATCGTCCAAAATTATATTCACAAGTTTCGTCCGATGATTGATAATCTCCATAATCTACTCGACTGCAAATTCCGTTCGCTTTTTTTTTTTCTTATCAAACTGTCTCCAGATATTTTCAAAATCGATTTCTCAAGTACAACTCCTTGAAGACCTCCACTATTTTGCACTAGGCTCTTGAAGAAAGAGGGTTGGAATCGGTCTTTGTTTGCTCGTTGCCGGGAACCCTTTTCTTTTTTATTTATTTGATGTTGTTGTTGTTATTATTTTTTTCCCTGTTGGAGTTTGGAAATGGGTTGGTTATAAAAAGGTTGAGGGATGGCTGAGCGGCAAGAAGTCTGGTGACGACGTCAAGTGGACGGAAGACGGACCAAGAGACAATCATTTTTGTTTCCTGTCTTACCAAGAGCAGGAACAGTAGCACCAGCACCAGCACTAGTAAGTAGCTATAGTAGTAGAAAGAAGAAGGACTTCAGTCTCAGCGACCCATCCAGGATGGGAGTGAAAATGAAACTTTTTCATTCCTTGTCGCACGTCGAGTTTCTGGCACTGATGACGCCCAGCTACACGGGGCAAGTAAAAAAAGATAAAAGAAGACGTACAAAAAAAGAAGAAGAAGAAAGATATCTTTTCTCTTCTGTACCACCAACTACAACAACAACCACCACCCGCCTTTTCGTAACCGAAAAATCCTACGCCATTCTCCAGGTTTCTTCTTCTTCCATTTCCTCAAACTCGAGAAAAGTAATACGAAGTGATGTGAAAACTAAAATAGAAAATAAAGGAAACGGAAGTGCGAGAAGTAAAATTATTTTTTTTTTTTTTTTCAACCCAAAACCCTTTCTTGAACAAAATTTGCAGACTAGAATTTTGTTCGACCACGTGAAAGTGTTGATAGGGATTGGGGATTTCGGATTTAGGTGGTTTATCCGATGGGGATTACAGGGATTGTTTTGTTTTACTTTCACCTTTGTCTTCTTCGTTTAGGTTTCTAAGCAGTGTCAAAAGGTTTTCTACCCTTGTCAAGGTTTGTTGAGCAAAGACGTCGATAACAATTTGTTAATGGACAGTTTAACGCTGTTTATATACCAACCAAAACCGACGAGTGCCGTTGACCGAAAAAGGGCGCTTGATTGATTGCCGCTAAAATTTCAACGCTGAAACTTCCGATGCGAGGAAAAAAAAGAAAAAACAACTCTTACGTTTTTCTTTATCTCATAAAGCTCTCTCCTCCTATATCGCCATCGAATCATTCTCCATTTGGAAATTACTAAAAATAAATGTAGCCACTCACCATTTTTCAACCCCCTCATGCAATAAAGAAGAAGAAAAACGAATGAAATAAAAGCAAAATCACGATAGTCCTGCAGTTTTGCCGGTCATAGAAGGCCTGAGGAGGTCATCGGGGGTTCGGGTCCCTTCCCTGGTCCCCGTCAATTCCACCGTGATTCTAGCATTCTTTCTGCCCGTTCGGCCGTAAGATTGTTTCATCCCTTCATCGGCGTCTAATGTCTACTGTGGCTATCAAGCCCGGGTCCTTTGTCAATGGTTTTTGTCGGCGAATAGGTTTTTTTTATTTGATCTCTCTCCAGCAGGACACGGGTGAAGCGAATTCCCTTGTATCGAAGAACGATTTTTTCTTCTTACCTCTACTCTCCCCCCTTCAGGTTTTGTTTTTTGCTTATTTTTCTAACGCCTACTTTGTGTTATTCATTTTGTTTCTTTGGTTCTTGTCTTTTTTTTTGTCTTTTTTCACTCCTTGAGTATTCGTTTTATACATTTTGTATATAACTTAAAGAGACATACGGAAAATCAAATGAGTGACAGTCAAAGTAACTGAAACTGAAAACGGTATTTTCCTATTTGGTGTCAGTGAAAAAAAAAAAGAAGAAAAAAATGTAGGAAAAATGTGTACCTGTGATGGTTTAACTCCTGTCGCAAAAGTATTAATCAGTATCCGATTTCCTACGTTCATATAAGACACCGCAAAGATGAAGAGATGAAAAGATTACGTTTCTTTCGAACACTTGTTCGACTTCGTCTGTTCGACAGATCCTCAATCATCCGATGACGTAATTCCGATGATCTTTCGACCCCTCACTTCCAAGAAACAGGGAGAAAAAAAAAGACAAAGAAAAGAACAAATCATAATAGTAACATTCCTTCCACCAAAAATTCCACTAATCATTATAATATCGTTAATTACGTAAGGATGCCAAGTTGAGATTAATTATACTCGTACCCTAAAGATGATTATTTTTTTATTGCAGATTCCTCGGCGCAGTATTAGTGGAAAGAAAATAGAAAATCCGAGTTACACCGATTGGGTGAGTTGAGATTGTTCTTTCTTTTTTTTTAATAGTCGTCTGGAGACGGTTATCAGTTTGTTGGTATCGCGAAAGCCGGGGGGTATAATATAAACGTGATGAAAAGAGAGAGAAAAAAGCAGAAACTATACCTATTCGAGGCAAAGTGGTGCGACGAGGTTTAACACTGTTTCCATACTATGTATTTTCCTTTCCCTGTCTCCGTTTCTAAACAGTGTCGCACATATGTGTCTCCCTTAGGTTTGTTCGTATGTGCGAAAACTAGTCCCGGCTTATACAGTTCCTGAGGGAAATAAGGGTTCCGCTGTTCCTAACGGTGACTCTATAAACGACTACTACACCACCATATGCCACGGGGTGGTTTGGTATAAGCGCGTTTAGTTTAACGATGCATTGTAAAACCTGGCGATTATTAGACCAGGACATTTTGTCCGTTAGCTTGAAACCCAAGTTGCACGGTTACAATTCCAACAAAATTGCCCACTTTTACCTATACCAACTTTTGCAGTCTCAAGGGGACCTGGGCGGTAAACGACTAGCTACGAATATTCATCGATCCAAAATGTATATCTACTTCGAGGAATAACGCGAACTACGTGAACGCGGTGATTCAAAAATTACATGCGTTCGGATTTACCTAAAGTTTTTTTTTTTTCCTTTTTTATTGAACATCAATCGGTTTACCGATAATATGTTGAATGCCGAGCTTGGCTTTCGGCCAAAATACGCCTTTCACTAAAATAAGAATAAAAAATTAAAAAAATTCGTAGTATTTTATGGCAGAGAAATGTATTTATTGAACAAAAAAGAACTAAACCGCGAAAGCGTAAGGGTTTTCATTCGATTCGATTTTTTCATTTTTCGAGCGATTTTATTGATCCCGAATTACGCGATCGCTTTCGGCCGGATTGGAAAATCGAAACTTGGTAAATGGGAAAGGGGTAGAAAAGAGGAATGGGATAGGAGTAGGTTAAAGTGAGGTATGAGGTTGGAAAGAGAAGAGGTAACAGATTCGGCCAAACACAGACGGTTGTTTGCAAACACGATTAGCATTCAACGCAGGCTGTAGAGAAATCAGAGTTACCGTTGATTGGACCACGATTGGCAGGCTGGTCCCGGTCTCTATACGCTCCGTAACCACCGGTACCACCATCCCATACACCTGAATCACATTTGCATTCGAACAACTGACGCGAATTGTTCGAATCACCAGAGCGAGCGTTACAAATTTTCCTACTCGCTGAAATACTTCCTTCTCTTGGCATCGCATCACACATCTCTCGTAGAATTCGTAAAAGTTTAACCATGAAAAACTTTTCGAGAAAACAGAAATCATGTGAATTTGTTCGAAGGAAAAATTGTTACCGTAGTATAAAGTACCTGAGGCAGGTCACTGCAGGTTCATTGTTTCCGATTTCTCGAGCATATCTTGATCCAAAATGTCCCACGAGTATACCGGAAGGAGTTGGTAGCGATGGATAAGAAAAATAAGAAAAAGTTCCAGTGCCAAAGAGAAAGATAGAAATAAAAAGTCAGACTTATCGAGGTTGGAATAGAACTCGCTATCTCTCTTTGTCTTTCTAACCAATGTTTGATGCCTTCCTACCACGACCTTATACTCTGGGGCACGTAGAGGTGAGGTGTAGGTAGGAAAGGTGAGTTTAAACGCGTCGCCTCAAAGCCGCAGCATCATCTTGGTTCCCATAAATTGAATTCCGGCTGGGCTTCACGGAACACTGATCGCTGCGCGTACCCTACCTTATTTCTACCATCATACGCGGAGGAATGTCGAGACATAGCCGCAGCTGACGAGTTTGAAAAAGACAAGGACAAGCTGATGAGAAGAGAGGAAGGAAATATAAAATGAGAGAAGTATAAGGAAAAAAGAAACCTTCCAATTCTTCTTTTACTTCACCCAAACAAGTACGTGTGCACAGTGGCTGTGACTGGGGGCAATGAAGAAACTCTGGAAATAGAAGAATGAGGGAACAGACCGTTGACCACAAAAGTGACAATTATCCAAGTAAAAGATTTTCCTTTTACCGGGAAACGGTCCACTAGAATCGTTCCATTGTAAGATACTATTGACACTGTTGCATGGTAGACCAAGCTCCAACCTGCGAGGCTGTTCTACACCCTTTGTTCGACAAATCTGAAACATATTGGCGACCCATCGTATGTACCAATTTTTCTCTCATTTTATTACAAAAGAAATATCGTTTTATTCTCTTCTTCGATCTTTTCACTGTCCACCTTTACTCAGGTATACCATAGTGTAGTATAAGTTCCTGAACAAATACAACATCGAACAGTGATGCGAAGAAAACTGTTTTCAAATGACACGTTCCATCAACATTTACAAGTGTATAAAACCGCTTAAAAAAATGTCTACAACATTCGTTTCCGAAACCGCTGATATTAAAGTCGGAGAAAAAAATGAAGGGAGACTCGCTAACTGATTTCCGGGATTCTAGGAAGAGTGAATATTATTTTGCTTTTTTCCCCCCGTTTCGTTCTTGTATTTTTTATGAAAAATGGACTGCCCACCTGCGGGTAGTTCGTGGGTTATAACGTAGGGCCATTCGTCACTGGTTGGAAAGGTGTGTATAGGTATGCATAGGTATATATATAACGTTGTCTGTAGAGAAAAGGACCGGAATTGTTTTACCGCGAGCCATAGCAGTGAGCAGTTAAACAAAAGAAAGGTGCAAGCGTAGAATTGGACAGGGGTTTTGTTCTCTGGTTCTCTGGTTCTCTGGTCTCCGGGTTCCAGTTTCTAGCGGTGCCTCTGGGTTTCGGTCGTTAGTTCACAAGGTACGTCGTCGACCACGGGTCTCTCCATGCATCGTAGTCGTCGTTGTGGTATACATGATCAACAAGAGGCAGGCAGCCAGCCAGCCAGCCAGCCAGGCAAAAAGAAAGAAGTGAAAAGAAGGGAAAGAGGAAAGAAGGAAGGTTAGCAGGCAGGCCATAATGGAAACCGCAAGTTGAATGGCGAGGAGCGGTACAGTGGGGTACGCATAGCCAGTACACCGCGGTAATTCAACCCCGTTAAAAGAGAGTATAAGAGAGAATGATCGCGCGGAAGAAAAAAGGAGAATCAAAAGAGGAAGGCATTTATAGTGCAGAGAAACCAAACAAAACAACTGAAAATAAAAAACAATTATACCATAAGCATGAACACAGAAGTTTCGAAACCAAACCCCATACCTATATACTTGATGCACCAGACGGATGGTGTTTTTTATTGTACCTTTCATTTATATTATTCTCTGGAAAAGAAAACCAGAAGTAGCTGACACCACTTAAGATATCGCCATATACGCACCTGCGATAACGGATATAATACACCTTCCTTCCAGCCTACCCATAACCTTCCTTCTTTTGTTTCTTTTTTTTACTTTTACTTTTATATATATTTTTTTTTTGTTCCACCACGCACCGCCAACGACATGTAGCATCTATTCCAACTTATGAAGATGGAATTGGAGCATAATCCCACTTAAGGTATAGGGTGTACCATCAAATGAATGGGGAAAAAGATGTCAATTCGGTTAAACTCTATGGGCCAAGGTGGACGGGGTTGATAGTCCGTTTGATTTGAGGAAATTATTTTACAATACTTACTTTTTACTCGAAGAATTTGGTGGTACTGTTATCAGAGTGAATTCAAGCACTAAGCCGTATCCGTATCCCGAAATGACCAAATTGCTGTAGATATCTTTAACGGTTAGAATCTTCGAAGTTGTTGGAAAACCAGAACCACCGGGGCAACGGCCGATCTTTAAACGATTCCTTATGGGCAATTAAGGGAGCAATGGAATTGTATGGGATGGGGTTAATTTGCGTTAGTAAACGACACAGAAAATATACAACTACATAGAATGAGGCTTGGCAATCGACCTCAACCCTCTCGGGCGTACTTGCGAATCTCGCGATGTACATACGTTTTACATACATACGTATATATGCATGTATACATAATATACCCAGCTTAATTTGGCAGCAAAAACTAAGCCGAAATATGAAACCACCTGGAAGGCAAAAAGTCTGGACAATTTAACACCCCGCTAGCTTCTGCAGACTACGAGAGATTAGAAGGATTCGCTCTTATTCCTTCACCCTCCCCAATCCCTCAGAATCCGAATCTGGATCTGAAGGGATTAGAGAACGAGTAGAAGAAAAGGGTTTTCCTAAAACTTACCTTCTAAAGAAATCTCTTCTCCGACTTTCATTTCATCAGTTTCATTTTGTTCATTTATGTACCCATACAGTAGGTACATTCTCGTTTCTCTGAAACTACACGCGATCGGTATTTGAGATCGGATGGCAATTAACTGAGATTAATTAACTGCAGTGGCCGTGTAATGAACATGGGGATCATTTTGTTAATTATTTATTTCTCCTGCACTGCAGAAAATCCTTCCAGACTTCAAGTTGGAAGCTTCGAGTTTGTTATGCAGTTTACGATCCATGGGTATATGTGATATACGAATGAAAAAAGAAAATAAAAATACAATCGGATCTAGTTACCTCTCCAATTGCATTATTTTATTTATTTTCACGTTCTCCCTAACTAATTTTCTTTATTCTTGGGTTTTATTTCTTTCATTTGTATGTTGATTCAAAATTCTTTTTCTTTTTTTTTACCGTTTCATTTGTCAGTTTATTTTTATTTCGCGTCCGATTCCTTCCCACATATCACGTGGAACTCAGACCCGCGTTGGAACGTCGATTATTCTAGCAACTACGCTGCTGTATTTTTCATGCAAATTAAACGCTGCAGTTCTACATATAAGTATATATGTACATACATAGGTGTATATATATCGTTATATCTAGACGCTGTAATCCAACGATAATTGAACCACCTCGACCCATGAATCCTACCGGAGGTGGCTACGGAGCAAATGATAAAGGAAATGCGGAAAAATTTTGCAATATAAAATTCGATTCTATGATATACCGCAAGAATTTCCATCAAATGAATTATCACGTCAAAAAATCAATGAGAAAATCAAAATTATTTTGAGATATGAAAATGATCGTTACAAGCGATTACCAACGAGGGGGTAACCACTCGATATATGTATAGGTGTTCCAACCATATCACATTTCATAACTATTTTGCACTATTTCATACCATTTCATGAGCATTCCACTAGTATTTCATATCATTTCAAAACTGACTGTCCCAAGAATTTCACAAGCGGTTAGCCCCTCGATTATCAATTCAGGTAAGTTTTTAAAGTGATTCAAAAATTTCGCTGGTACTTGGACTTTGTTGTTTCAATTTTAAAATTACAAAGCTGATTTAGCAAATTTGAAATCTCGTTCAAAAAATTTGTATCTGCTTTTATATTTCTCGAAATTTTTGTCGAAATAGGTTGCGATAAATCGTTTCGTGACGTTGTTGTAAAATATTTAGTAGGTGTTTCAGGTGAGTTGAACATGTAGGAAAAAAAGGGCTTTCAAGAAAATTGCACATTTCTGACTCTTGTAACCCCTGCGGATCTTAGTAACAGTCCAGTGAGAAACCGAAAAAAAAAAAAACAACAACAAAGAAAAGAAAAATATTTGCATCTACTTTACCACGCTGTAAACGCGAGAGCTGAGCGCGTCTCTGATGCGTAGATTTAGGAAAGCTTAGAAAATTTAGCATCTAAAAATGCGGGAAACTCGCGGAGTGAGAAAATAAGGGAGCGCGTGGTTTGTATGAAAGGAAAGGGAAGAGGAAAAGGAAAAGGAAAAGGAAAAGGGAGTTTGAACTCGTCTTAGGTATATTGCCAAGATTATAGGGCTCTTAAAGTTTCCCAAAGCAGCACAGACTGCTACTTTTCTGTCTCGTTGAACGCCGCAAAAACTTTTCACGTAGTATATTTCCTTCCCTTCGAAGCCTATTTTCCTCTTCCCTAATTCCTCCATATCCCCTCCAAGCGAATTCCGCAGCTTTCTCAACTCTCAACTCTCCTCTCTCCCTTTTTTTTTTTCGCAAATCTATGCGTGTAATTTTTGTTCTCTCTTTTTGGAAAAAACATAGAAAAAAATTTCTTTCCGAAGATTCGAATCTCGGGCTAATACTTCACAGCCTACAACACTTATGCTATGCTTTTGAGTGTGAAATCCTCGCATTGTGTGTAGAAAAAATATATACGTACAGCCACCCCATCTACATGGAAAACTAACGCGCGCTAAACACTCACTCCCTTAATCCCTTTTAACGGACGAAAAATGTTCTATGCGAATAACGCATAATACAATAAAGTGCAACTATGAGAATTAGAAAAGGCGATGTATAATGCGCACACGTTTCTTGCAGACACCTTCTTATATACCAGCTGAATTACTACTAACTTCAAGAGGATTAAAATGTTTGCCAACAAATATTTACAAGCGGGTGTCAAAGCTACCGAAGTACTACAGTGCAAGCGATTTATGTATTTATACATATTTTTGCAACGTGAATGTGTAAATCTTGGATTGCACGTCGTGGGAACGGTAGAATAAATCAGTTTTGAAATTTAAGTAAAAGCTCAACAAATTCTCGCATCAACTTTTTTTAAATTGACTAATTCATACAATTTTTTTTTTACTGAAATGAATAAATTTAAAAAAAACAATCTTCTCGTTACAAAACTTTTGACGTATTTTTTTTTCTCCGATGAGCTTTCGATCCGGATCCCGCGTGTTTGAAAAAAAAAAAAAAAAACGGTAAAATTTCCAGTATCTCGGTACGGATTACAGGATTACGGATATCCTCGGTTATAATAGTGCGGATTGTTTGGTAGATTACTCATACTTTAATATAAGTACGTAGAGTGAAATCCCCAAACGATTTGCGTTTTGAAAGCGATGCAATGTTGCATAAATACCGCTGCAGGAGGTGGCGTTAATCTGATCCTGTAAAGCAAGGTGTGAAATTTCTTCGCCGCATAAAATAATATTATATTTTATAAATAATATAATATCTCTTCCAGACTATACCGGTTAAGAGATGCAGTAGTGCATCACGTGATCATGATCCCGTATAGAATCAAGATAATCTTTTACCGCATATACACATACCACGTATACCTACCTATATCTTTATGGTTTTAAGTCGCGCAAGATTTGCTACTCGCTTGCATGGCTTAGGTATATCCAGTTTCGTTCTTTTATAGATGCGCCCAACACAACATTAAATAACGCGACAGTGCTCATATACATTGTTGAGTAAAAGCATTTTCAACGCCCTCGGGAGAAAGACGCGATACAAAGTGCGGTTCGTTCAGGTATATAATGCAGTACATAATATACCTCCGACATCTAAACGAAATCGAAACGCACTCTGTCTCCAAGTTTACACCCATAGAAAAATGAAAAACATAATACAACCATGTATAAAGAAAACGCAAAAACAGTGGGGGGGGTTTGCAGGAGGAGGGTCAATCGTACATATGTATACGATATATAATACTTACATAGCGTCCCTTGACAGCGGGAGACTAGAATTTTTGGTCCTGCGAAGGTGTCTGAGAGTGAAATCCTCCGAACTACGTGATCGTCAAAGATCTGCGCGCACGTTCACACTAACATTTTTATTTTTTTTCCTTTATGCCGAGGGAACAGACCATTTATAAAAGGGACCACAGACTGCAGGCGAGAAGTGCAGCGGCTAGATCTTAAGTAAGACCTTCAAAGTTTGACGATGACGGGCGAACAATGATACACTCGTTGACAGATTTATGAATAGAATATGATAATATATATCGACAGGAATTTTGAAACGGTTTTAGTATTTTGAAAATGACGTTCAAAAGATTCAAATCACTTTGATTTACATAAATTTGAATACATGAACATGTAAATTTATATCTACACATCATGAAATGTGGACATTTGCTCGAAAATTTGTCCCATGTGTAATATCGAATTTAAAAGTCGAGCAGATTGTAGGCCCGAAGTTGATTCTCAACCGATTTAATAATTTTGAAACATTTTTTGATCGACTTTTAAATATGGTTCGATCTCAGGACCTCAACCTGTCGATTCGGGGTTGAAAAATGATCACCCAATAACTATCAAGCGCTAAAATCGTCGCTAAATCGAATCGGCAAGATATTGACCGACGAGACATTTCCTGGGTCAGATATGAAGTATATGGGTAGGTTCAAGTGATCAACGATGCATGGAAGTTGGGCGTCGCGACGCCGACTTCGTCGTCCTTCGCCCGAACACGTATACATATATCTAGGAGAAATAGGATATGGGGTACCTACATTGAATATCGGGAAGGTACGTTAACTACCCTCACATACGTGCGGTGGCAATTCGGATCGTCGCACCTCCTTCCGGTCCTTAAATTATTATGTGCCCGTTCGTCTCACGATGATCGGACGATATCACTCGATATATAAATAACAGGATAGGTATAAGAAATTCTCAACATTGCCATGAAATATTCTCACAGAATACTCGATCAATTCCGACGAAACTTTTTTCGAATCCATTCATTTTTCATACACATTTTTCATGTTTGCACTGTATACTTTTTTCAAAAACGACGTTTCCGTCTCGAATGAAACTTATAATAGAAAACTGCTCGTTATTCTGACAAAAAGCGATCGAGTATTTTATAGTTTCGAAATTAGAATAGAAAAAAAAAGAAAAACTGTCCACTTTTGTGAAGATACCACGAACCTGCCATTTCGAAGCGATTCGCGGGCCATTTTCAACATATTAAATATTACATGCTTAGATATTATAATCTGCATATATACATATTGCTCATATACTGTGACTACATTTATAAATACATTAACACACAAACACATGTGTACGCAAACCGTAGTGAAATGAGACATCAACATTATTTATAACCCCCTTGCGGTTCCCAATTCTCTGCCTTTTCCTCCCCTTATGCAGTTTATTCCCTTAGCTCGTCGCGCACCTTGAGTAGTTTACAAGCGTAGGTATAACTGTATCTATACGTACATCACGTATGCATGTTTGTTATATGTACAAAATATATGTATACATACATACATAAGACGACGGACGCGAGTCGCAACTCGACGCAACTCGACGAGACAAAACGAGACTCGACGTTCGCCGTCGCGGGGCAGACGCGAAATTGAAAATAAAATTGGGGTCCCTTTTTTTTTTCTACTTCACTTTTTTATATACTCCCACATTTTTTTTATATTAACCCTTAGTTTTTCGGCTCCGTGCCATGTATACTTTCACATATTAATATTATGTAAGCAGTTTTCTAGATTTCTTTTTTTTTTTTGCAATTTGTCTTATCGATATACCGCAATTAAAAAATATAAAATGAATAGTGAAAATAATTAATGAACTTTCACGGTATAGAATTGGATATTATGGGATTTTTTTCGTCATTATTCTTCTTCTCTTCGGAAGTACGTGATGATGAGATACCCCATATAATGAGTAATACGACTCTCGTAGTTCGTTGAAGAAAGTATACTATAGGTATTCTTATACATTAGGTGTAGAGTATCGTACCTTTAAGTACAAACAGTAAACCACAACATAGAAATAAGAAAAAAAAACGAATGAAAGCTTGACAAATTCCTTTGGTATCCCTTAAAACTTGTTTGTCGTGGTCAGAAGCCACCCCATAGAAAGGTATCGGGTGCAACGCCTCGCCTTTTTCCCCCCTTAGATTATAATACGCCATGAAACGCGATACACGTGAACCACAAAGCGACACCCTTCGCTCCCATAGACCATGCACACTTTTGTACATATACATATTTATATATACATACTATATGTACATAAATGTCTATTCAATTTGTCGGTGCTCGTACTTCCTGATCGACATCAGCTGGTAATCGGGAATCGTGATGGTGAATGAGGTGAATCTAACGGAAATCAAAATCTTATATGGTAAAAAAACGTTCACCTAAATCTTCTATAAAATGACTAACTACGATATTAATAATTTCCTTTTTTATTTCGGAAAAATAATCCTAATCTCCTAATTCTCCATTTTCTGCGAACAATACAATCACTTTTTTTTGTTTTTTGTCTCTGCCAGTAAATTACATTTCAATTGCCTTCATCACCCTCTGTGTTAAGTTTGACTGACGTGTATATTCCGAATACAGTTCAACTTTGGTTTCGTGTCTGGAACAACGCATATAAGTTAAGGAAAAAATAGGGTATATAGAAATGGGGTATAAACGAAGGTATGGTATGTACGGTACATATGTACAATACTGCGATTTATTTTCATATACATTATACGTGGGTATATCACAGATTTTTATTCTTATTCTATTTTGTATAGTTTTTTTTTTTTTTTTGTTTTTTCGTTACACTCATGTGAAAACAAAATCATAGACGCAGTTTTGTATCCCCTGACAACGGGGCGCAAGGTGGTACGAGAACGACGACGATCGTCACCTTTATTTTTATATATCCGTTTACCTACCTATATAATACATAGGGGTACATATGTATATGTTTTACGGTATCGTGTCTGTCACAGGCGTTTGAGTTGGAATCCCCATGTCTTGCAGCAACAGCAGCTTTTCTCGATCAAAGGAGTGTCGCCAGTTTATTGCATTTACGGGACGCATCTTCTACTGATATAGTGGCAATTTCTAGCTAGACGATCCCCTCCCCTGCCCTCCACATACAATATGAGAAAAGTATATATGTATAGATTCGCGAGAAGAAGAAAGATAAATATAACATATATACGCATAGAAAAAGTGAGAGAAGAGAGAGCTGAGGGAATGAGATCAGGGAGAAAGTCGATCAGACTGTCAATCCTTGACGCTCAAGGGTATCAACGTGTCACCTAAGCCGATATTGCAATCTCAAACTCAAGGATTAACTCATCTAACTACATCTATATAGCTATATGTATTCGCGCCTAATAACATATAATCATTATGTGTAGTATTTGTCATGGGAAGTATCCATCTGGTGGCAGCTAATTATACGGGGATTATTTTTTTCATCCCAGAGCAGTACGTATATAAGGAGTATCATCTCCGGGGATCATGTCCTAATCTCTTATAAAAACTAGAGATCGAAGGTGAATGACGTTATAATACTGCAGATATCCTCGCCGCGTAAGTCGAAGTTTTTAATTATGAAAAACGTTCCATTTTTTTCTCCATAATTTTACTTCAATGATAACATTTCACCGTCCATTTAATCAGAATATCACGAATCGTTAGTTCAAAATGGATGTTGCTCGTTTCTACGATCTGAAAACTCCAGTCTACACTCATCTGACCGTAAATCGTTGATGTAATGATCTAAAAATTTTCCGAAGCGTGACCTACAGCCATTTTGTTTTCTGATATCTACTCGACTCGGTAGTAAGTAACTAAAAATGCGAGATCAGATACGTATAATTTAAAGAATAAGAAAAAATCAGGTATGGATGTATATATAGAGTGAGCCAGTTTGAATTTAATGAATATAAACGGGTGTTGGGAGAGAACCGTGACGGTGGTGGTGGCGGTGGTAGGGGAGCATCGGGAACTCGGTGACCCGTTTGGTCGTTGAGGTTCAGGAGGTGAGCCGTCCGGGTTTCTTCCGGGGTTAAAACGTACCCGTTCGTAATTCTGGGCGATGGGGCGTGCGTCTTTTGGGTTCGTAGATGGCGACAGCATCACTAACTTCAACTCTACCTCCACCTCCACCTCCGACTCAACTACCACTACTATCAACATCGACTCGCATGACTCTTCCATGAGCTTTCGCGTACCATCCAACCAACCCCAATCCCAACGGTACTCGTAAATTCCAACACATTCGATGCCCACCGAACTACCACCTCCAGCTATATACTCGCTCGGTACTGTACTGTATTTTATATACCACGCCATGTAGAGTCCAAGCTACATTTTAATGCGTAAAGAACCCCAGAGATTGGTTTCTACACTATGTACACACATCAGCTAACCCAGTAACAGTTTTTATTGTCTGCTGGATAAATTTGAACATGTTTATCGAATAATTTTGGGGTGTTAAAAATGATTCTAACACTTTCTCGATGACTGGTGAAGGTGGAATCGAAATATGAAGAAATCATCGAGATGGACGATCTTCAATTGTCCAGAATTTGGTTTGAGAATACGCTAAAACCTGACATCGTTTTACTCATTAATTTGTTTTCTAACTCTCTTGAAAGTCGTCTAAAGAATCAAAGTTTGGAGGGTGTATGTCACACGAGATTTCACTTTAATAGTTCAACCCTGCAATCCCCCGAAATTAGAGGGACGATAAATGTCACTATTATATAAAATATTCATCGGCAGATAGAAATGTGATGAAAAAAATAACCCCACAAACTTGCCTACTCAGGATACACAAAATTTGTGTTTAAAAAATCTGATATTTTTATCACGACGTGTATTTTTTCATTATCATCGTGTCATTATTGTTGTTATTATTATTATTATTATTATTATTCTCTTCGCCAGCAGCACTTATTCCGGTATAGTCGCGGGTATAATAATGAATATACTGAAATTACTCTAATTAATGTGAAGGGGTGTGGGCTGCAGATAAAGGCTTCGAATTCCGCACCATTGCGTGCCGGGGTGCGTGTCTCTGCGTCAGGGGGTAGAACGGGGGTGTATATTCTGTAGCTATATATTTGTATGTATGTACACTCCATGTATACATATAACTGGTATAAAACGACGAAGCAGAACAGAACGTAACAGAACGGAGTGGAGAGAGCGTCGCGACGCCACGCGACGGTTTACGCCGAAGGGAAACCATCGCTCAAATAACTCGAGCTGCTCCCTATAATTACGCTTTTCTTTCTCTTTACCAAGTGCAGAGGAGGGAAAAAAAAGGGAAGGGGGAGAAAAACTCAGCCGAGCGTACGAAATGATAAAACAAAAGAGAGAAAATATAACAATTAAAAAAAGGAACGAGGATACACATGTCCACGTATACGGTAGATTTCGAAATAAATTATTTTCATCGCTGCTGTATTCTATTGTATTTGCTGGATTTTTGCATCACAAAAACCTATTAGCTCATATCATTATTTTATTACATAAAAAAAATAAACAAGCTCGCTGTAGTTGTTCGAACGAAGTAGAGAAAATTGAACCGACGGTTCAGGATATTGGGCATTTCTCAAAATGAAAAATCTCATGGAAACAATATGAGAATGAAGAGCAGAAACAGCATATTTAAATACTTATAGAATTCCTTAACTGAGAAATATAATTGCGGAACTCTGGTTATTATAACGGAAAACCAATTATCTAACGAGAGAACGGTAACAATTCTTCATTTTTTTTTTCCCGCTCCGCACTCGTCCATCCCTATAAAACCACGTGTCGTCTATTATACATAATTATAAATGTCACCGTATACATACATGTGAATTGTACATATATATACTAGACCGGTGACACGTGCATGGGGGCGTACTCGAACTGTCCGTTACTAGTTTTAATTAATCATTAGAGCCTCTGCAGAGTCAGAGAGTTAACTCGCTTACCAAACTCACTACTATATTGTATTTAGGTAGTGCATGCACATACACGGTATGTAATACGTAAATATGGTATATGGTATGCATATACGTAAATACGCGAGTAGGAATTCTTCATCTTTTTATTTATTTATTCATTCAGTTTTTGTTTCATTCGAGGTTTTCTCCTTGGTCCTTCTTTTTATACCGCTATAAAAAGGGCCGGTACCTTTAACCGGCTGTTCCGTTTCTCACTTTTTGCCCCTTCTCTTTCTAGGATATGAAAATACTTTCCTCTTCCTCTTATACTTTCCTTTTCTTATACGATGCACAAATTCATATGGTGCAGAGTGCAGTAGCATATGTGTATTTTCTACATACGATTTTCATATTGGTATGCGATACGGAGTATGGGCAGGTTAGGTTGGGTTCTCGTATAGGTATTATAACGGGGGCAGCTGTTAAAGAAATTTTTTCGATGCACACGCGCCGGCCGTTCACACTTGCCTAAAAACGAGTCTGCCAACTGCCACGTTACCCTGCTATGCAACTCCATCTTTTATTTTCTTCAGACTCACGTGGCAGCCCTTGGACTGTCTTTTCTACATAGGTATACATATCTTATATACATACATATATGGCTATAAATTAATACGGTAGATTGTATTTTTTTTTATTTCTTTTGTTTCGTAATTCGCGTTACTTCCTTCATTTCCCTCTGTACTGTGTTGGGGTGGAAGAGGGTATTTTATCCCTGTTTTAGACACCCCGTCGTATTTATTACCATTTAACTCATTTATTTTATTAGTCACTCTCCGCCCCCATACTCCCTTTAATTTTCATATACATAGATAATATGCGTATATATATAATATACCTATACATGGTAAATAAAATATGTAAACGTGCACGCAATCTTCAATACATACGTATATGTATGTACGTTGTACAGATACGACGAGTCCCCGTTTTCTAATACCAATTTAATTCCTCGTTGGTATATTTAAAGCGTATCTACATCCATGTATGGTATGTGTATGTGTTGTACACTTGTATACGTGGTGGTTTGTAAGTCGCGTGGCCGCCCTGCGGCAAGGGCCCCTGGTTTAGCTGGTTAGCATTCTTAATTTGACGCCGTACGATGGTACGAACGGATACCGTGAACGAAATAACCGAGGGTTGGAGAAAATCGCAAAAGAGTGATGGAAATAAACGGGTATCGAGGGTGAACCACAGTGGAGAAAAAAAAAAATAGAAATTATTACTCATCCCCAAGAAAATGGTGGTAAAGAAGAAATTCAAATTGATTGGAATTTTCAAATCATATATCTGCAGTAACTGATCGTGTGTTGTAAAAAAACGTGTCTTTATAAATTCTCATAGTAGAATTTTCATATCAAGGAATTTTGATAAGATAATATTTAGTATTTTTTTTTTTTTTTTGAGATACACGTATACCGAACTTACGTAGCAGTTTAGTTTTAAACTAGTTTTGAAAACAAGTTCGCAAATCATCCAGTTTTCCGGAAATACCTTATATATAACTATGTTGTGTTCCGTCAAAACTGTTGATAAACTATTTCGGTTTTCAAACCCCTACTCACACCCTATACCTTACCTCTTCGAAAAGTTCTAGACTTTCGAATAGAAAATCGAGAGGAGGCGTAGAAAGCGGGCAGTATAAGATCGTATTCTACGGAAGCTGAAGCTGAAGAGGAAGCGGAAGGAAGATACTTTTTACCCATACAGTGTATAAAAGTCTCGATGTGCCACCGTACGATAGATAATATATATAATATGTATACATACGTACATAGGCAGTACACCGTATACTTATACTGCACGTACCGAAGAAAACGCGGGAATATTGGTGAGTTGCTGTTGAGAGCGCAACTACTTTTCGAGATGAGAGAAAAAGAGGTAAATATAGAAGAAGAAAGGGAATAAAATGAAAAGATAAAGGGAGTTTGATTTCCTTCTTTTGTGTCTCGGAACTCGATATAAGTTATGAAGACGCTCCTATAAGATCCGCTTGCCATACCGACATGGAATTGGGCGCATCTAACTCCTCCGCAACGAATAGTGTATGGTATGTTTTATATACGGATATATATAATATAATATGCTATACAGTCGTCTAGACGCGACGACGATGCTATCGCTTAACACCACCCCTTAACTTCTTTTACATCTTCGTTTTTTTTTTTTTTGGTTTTTTTTTTCTAAATTTTTCACCCTCTTTATAATTCCCACTTTCTCTCTACTCGTAAACGACGACTACCAAAATATAAGTTACTTTTAAGTGAATAATAAATGGAACAGGGATCGCTGTGGCGCTCTTGAAACATTTTACACATCCTCCCGTAGCAGGGTGAATTTTTTCTGTAATGTTACCCCGTGCATTTCTATGAAATGTTGATGAGTATTGAAAAAATGAGCTTTTCTGTCGATCAGAAGTGATGAAGATTCGATTTTCAATTTTCATCACCGCGTTCCCCAAATTTTTGAAAATTGATTTTTTGGAAATTTCTCATCGCCTTCAAGCAAAGTATGCGTTCAACATTTATGACCGAGACCTGCGGAGGGATCATTTCTATGGTGTGCAATAACATTATATATATTGCGTACGTATAAGATTCCCTATCCAGACTCCGACAACAGTAGCAACTATACATAATGTGCAGAAGAACGACGCGCGACGTTGTGATAAAACGATATAGTGTTCTGATGCCTCAGGGCGTCAGTGCACAATGCAACAACCTAGCCTAAACCTAACATTGCTGTTTCTACTCCTATACTGCTGATTTTATATATGTATTATACCCAAGGGCGCTGACTTAGAATTGAAAGCTTCCTTATTAATTTCTTTTCATATAGTTGCTGCCGCTACTGCAGCTGCTTTTGCGAGACGCGGTGCTTTAGAAAATCCGTTATTATTATCGTATTACGAACATAAAACCCGCAGGAAAACATGAATATGAAAATGATTTTTTCTACGATGTCATTTAATACCTAAAAATTTTGAAATTGAATTTTCGTGCAACGGATTAGTTTTTCCAAGGCAATCCGTTGACTGAATTCAAAAAGTCCTTTGTCTCAGAAACCGCAGTAGTGGTAAATAAAGTTTCTGCTACCAGTTCTGCGGCACCTCACGGGCGTGAACGAATATGGTTGGTGGCGCACGCGCATATACACCAAGTGGCCAGTATACTGGAGTATTCCCTGTACATAATTAGTTGATTAGGGTGATCCGAAGGGTTGTTCGAGCGTAAAAGAGCGTGTACAGTTTTCTCCTGGTATTATATGTATTACGCACGTGTCAGTTTTAGAGGGCGTCGCGACGCCGCAACTTTGCTCTCCCCATATAACTACACGATGGTGTTACGGAAAACGTCTTTGCGACGTACGCGCGTCGAAATAACTCGTAAATATTTTAACCACCCCAATCCCGTTGCTACCGCTGCTGCACAGGCGCATGTTATATACACGAGAAGGCACATATTATATATATGTTATGTGTACATATATATGTCTATTTTATGTACACACGTTGGCGTTGCCGAGCCGGTATAATATAGCATACTTCACGTGTTACGATTCGGCTCACCGCCTCTTATACTTCAGGATGCATCGACGACGACGACGCGACGACGACGTTGTTAAACGCGCGACGTCTTCCGATGCAGCAGACTGCAAGCAGCGTATGTTAGGATGCATATGTATATAAGTATACTTGTACAAAACCTTCAAGAGACCACCGCCAGTCCTTCTCTTATTTCTTCTCCTTCGCATACATACGACACGCTCCTTTTTATACTCCTTCAAGTTTGCGTTCAAAACCCACCGCTTCTTATCTTATTTATTTTCCTCTTTTTTTCAACTCCTGCAACAGGATTAAATCGCAATCGCGGTGCGCGCCCCGCTGCAACTGTCGTTCGATTATTTAAACCGCGCGTGGCCGATACGCGACGCTTCCGGCTTAAAGACGATCGTTAATTTTTTTTTTATCCCTGAAGTAGATGGTGTTTAAAAAATATGAGGAAAAAGAATTGACTTCCGTAACCATCGACTGTTTCGGTTCCCTTTTTTTTTTTTTACCATTCACGTTTCTCGCTTTTTTACTTCATACGTAAAGGCAATGCCGTTAAAACAGTTTCGGAGGGCATCACGTATGGTGGATACCCCATGACGTCACGTTGTGACTATATTACAACACATAGAGGTATATCTTAGTCCATAATAGTCCAACCGTACTCTGGCTGCCTACCAGCGCGAATGCATCACGTAGTATTCTGCGTAGTATAGTACATAAATATTACAGCATTACAGCAGAGGAGAAGGGAAATAAGGAGAATCACCAGCAGCAGCAGCAGCAAAGTTTGATAATACAACCTTGTGTCTGGTACACCGGCTAAGTGCCTCTTCGTGTAAATGGCACCACCGAGACTAGAAACTGGGGCGTCCCAACGTTACGCCGTAGGTACTATACTTACTATTCCCAACACCTGTCTCACCCTAAGACTCGACCGCCACTACCCCCTCGTTAAATTTACCCTTCTTCGATTCCATTTCTTCACACCACTTTTTACCTCTATTTTTAAAAGGAGATTTTTTTTCTCCATTTTTTCTGCTTTCAATCTGATTTTATAATTTTTCAAACTTTATTAGGGGAGGGGGGGGGGGCAAAGTGGGCCCCAAAAGCAAAAAATGGTCATTTCTTTACTTTTTTTGACTCGTTATACTACTTTTTACATCCTTGTTCAATATTCAATATTAATAAGCCGTGTCTATTAAAATGAAAAAATTTAGAATATGGGGCAAAGTGGGCCCCCATCCATAAAAATTTTGTTATCACCTTTGTATCAATTTTTCCATTTTGCCCCCAGGGGCCCACTTTGCCCCCCCCTCCCCTATCTATATTTTGTGACATTCTGAAGCTGATATTACGCGGTCGGTTATTAGTATGTAGAAACTCTTTGAAGTGGAGAAGAAATAGTAATTAAATGTGGGTCAGATGGACAGGTATTTGAGGAACGATGATGAACTTGGAGAAACTGCAACCTTCAACGGTCTAGGGATACAACTTGAAAGTTAATGTGAACCGATGAAATTCTATACTCGGAAAATACACTTTTTTTGGGAGGCGATCGATCAGATCGACACGGTGACAATCAGAAAAGCGAAAGAGCTTGAAGTCTTAGTAAGTGGAGCATAGCCAATAATTCGCTTCTAAACGTTCCCCAATTTCGAAAAGCTTTGGTAGAAACTACTTTGATCTTCACGGTATAGGGTATCTCCGTTCGCTTTCCTTTTACCTTTTTTCTCTTCTTTGCCGTTTCGTTTTTTTTTTTTTTTTTTTTCAACCTTTTTTCTCCTTTTATCTTTTTCGTCCACCTCACTCGGGGAACATCAACGCGCAGATCATTGGATTTCGTGGATTCTGGGGCGACGAACCGGTTAATCTCACGAAGCCATCGTCTGGCAACGGACGTAGGTATGGTAAAATTCCGGCAAAGTCCAACTAAAATCGCTACGATCACCAGGTGAAGATATCCGCTCGAAGAATAAAAAATAAAGTCTTCCACAATAGAAGCAAACCCTCATCGCCACAATTTATCGGTAATTATTCGAAATAGAAAATTATATGTACTGTACACCTGCCCGAAAACCACAAATATCTTCATGGTATTGTAATGAATTAAAATATACGGTTTCTAATTCTGTGCGGTTGATCTTCATTTTCTATGACTTTTTTTGAAATATTTCATTTTCACACTCAAAAACCCATCGACTACATTCTCCTCAAGCAGAACAAAGTTCAGCGCTAAATTGTTCGGGAAAAATAGCTAGGTATAATTTTTATATCTCATACAGGTACGTTTTTGAGAAGCCAGAGTTTTCCTCTAGGATTTTCCAGAAAATCTATGAGAACTATAAATTACACGTGTATTGAGACAAAGAACCAGAACGGAGATAGGGAAAAGTGGACGTAGAAATATATATTTTTTCATTTTTCTTATTTTTTAATTCTAAAATACAGTTGCTGGACTTTTTGAATGGGACATCCGTTGGGTGTGTAAGGTATCATACATTTACCGCCGAAAGAAAAAGCGAAAAAATCAGGGGGATATAGTTGCGCGAACTTGATTCATCGAGATTTCGATTACAGATAATATTCGGTGCATAAAACCATACAGGACCCATATGGCCCCCTTGATGATAAAGTTAATTAAACGGCAGCCAAAATAAATCCCATAAATATCTAGGTAAATACCAAAGGTACGCAAGTACAGAATCGATAATTGTCTACAGATTTCAATAAACGCATATATGCGCAATACATGCATTAAAAATTCCTTTCACCGTTCATCAGCCATAATTTTTGCATAAAAAAGCGATGATCCGATCCGCGGGGTAACAATTTTATACGACAGACAAACAAAAAAAGTGAGGAAAAAAACAAATGGCCAATAAGAGGAGGGCGGATCGGCGACGAAGGGGGAATTCTTGGCATTTTCACGGTCATCTACCCCGTTGCACCGCTGCTGCAGCCGGTGGGGGCATATGTTGCGTAAAATATATATTAATTTGAAAATACGATACGCGAGCACACGCGGTGAACGGCGTGCGGAGCGACGATCGAGGAAAAAAGGAAGTAGGGAAAAAAAAGAAGAAACGAAAAGAAAAAATAAAACAAAAAACAACAATGAATAAAATAAAAATAAAAGAATCGAGTCCTGTTGCAGGATGCACCTCAGACTGCTGCACATATATACCATATATGCGTTATATCATGTGGTATTGGTATATGCATATATATTTGTATATGTATAGGTATAATATACGCGCATGCACGGGCACGTGCCGACATATTCTGTGACGTGTGCCGTTCCAGAACGACAGGTGCGAGACAGGTGTAAAACACCATATCCTGAACCGTCCTGACGATCGGCGCGTTGCTGTGAACTGAGTGAGTGAAAAAGAAACGAGAAATATTTCGATCTTCCTGCTGCTGCTGCTGCTGCGGTTGGTTGAACGGTTCACCTCATCGTATAACTCGGTTTCATTTTTAACATGATTAATGACATTTATTTTAACGAGTAACTAAAATTATGCACGGGTAATTTCAATCCATTATAACCGATGTGAAACGAAGATATGAAATAAATTGCTGATTCGAAGAATTCGTTTCTTATGGAATGAAAAATTATGTCGCGAGCAAAAAGGTATGAAAAAATTAAACAGGAAAACTCGTATCACTGCGGCTTCCGGAAAATCGGAAGAAAATTTTGTATAGCAATACAACTTGGCTAATATGACGAGGAAAAAAATATTTTTAATAATTCGATAACTTTGTTCTTGAGGTAAGAAAAAAATTTCAGATAAACTATGGGAAACTTACAGTCCCGCGTCAGGCTTGTTTTTCGATTTGGAATCGATTATCTAAAAAATTATTCCAAATCCTCTTTTATTTCATTATTCTAACTTTCTTCTATTGTTTAATTCATACACTCATAAACTCGGTCATCTCTTCTCCCATTTTTCTTTTTTTCAGTTTGTTTTTCTATTTATTTCTTATCGGAAGCTGGCTGGCCAACAAATCCTGTCAGCTTTCGTTCGGTTCATCGTCGTCTTTCCTTCTTTTTTCATGTATTTTATAACTTTTCTGCCCTTATATTCGTCCGCTTCGCTTGTCTCAGGTATTGTTTCTATACTCTCGTGTAGAAATCTTATTATCGTTGTTTTTATCGCAAGTAAGGAGGTGGTATCTGTAGGTAGAAAACTTGACTCAACTCTCTTTCTCGCTTTCTCGCTCCTTCTTTCTGTCTCTCCCTCTTTCTGACTGGCAATATTTACCTTGGCTGGCAGACGGCCGGGCCGAGGCCGGTTCCCTTGCCATATTCTACTTTTGCTTGATGCCGTTGCTTCCTGCGGCACTTCTCCACTTCGTAGTCTGCTTTTGCTTGCACCACGAACTGCAGCAAGAAGTGGTGAGACTTTGCAGGCCGGTATACAGAGACGGAAAACTACCCCGTCCCGACCCGTCCCGCAACACTATGCTTCGCATCCACCAACGCTAAACCAGGACAAAGCGAGGTAAAGTCGGGTACTGATAAATAAGGCAAACACTACAATCTGAATTATTCATCCCAACGAAACCCCCGCTCTTACTCTCCTCTCTATCTCTCTTTCTCTTGACTCCCACGTGCAGCATCCCCCAAAGAATAAGACGACAACGAAACTAGCTTCGAGCTGCTGCTGCTGTTGCTGCAGATTTTTACGAATAATTTCAACCCCCATGATGTATAGACTGATCAGCTCTAACCGAGTAGAATGAAATTAAACAATAGGGTGAGAACTAATTTTTTCGGTTCGTTATCTCGGGATAGAAAACGTAGAAACACTTTCTTTTTTTCTTCTATACCAGCGTTGAATTTATTTTCATAAAAAATTTCTTTTTCATATACCAATATTCATGTATTTTCAGTCTTATACCGAACTGTTCACTCGATCCTCCGACGTTCGGGTAGTTTAATATTCTCGGTTCGTTTTGGCGCGTCTCGGGGGTTGGCATTTGCCTTTTTGACCTTGTGGAGAGATAGTTTTTTTTTTTTCTTCGGCTTTTTTTACTGCTTTATTACACCCTCCCATTTCTTCGACGCAGTAGGAATATATCGAGTCACTTGATCGAAGAGAATGTCTGGAAACTTTGTATAGTTAGACGACCAATTAAAATTGCTTTATACACCTATTTGCGTGGCAATGTACATAGGCAAATCTAAAAGTTACAAAAATCCGTGTAAACTTATCGCTCAAGTTCTTTGCCAACGAAAAAAGGAACAAAATTTCTAAAATACTCTGACTACTTCACGTAGAATCAACGATTTCGATATAAAATTTTTCAACTTTTAAATTAAAAACCACCACATCGTATTTCTTTTCACATGATTTTGAGTCGAGTTATGCAGCTTTCAGGTGAGATGGCTGAGGAATCTTAGGAAGAGGAAAAAAAACAAATTTTTTTTTTTCATATCTGTGTACCGTGCATTGAAAAAAATCGTGAAAAGATTCCGTTTGAAAGATTTCGAAGCTTGAAACTTCCTCTTGAAAATCCTCTTCGGGCTTTTCCTTAATCGTTTTGCCGAGTGTTAGGCATCATCGAAAGATCACGAGACTTTGCCAAAGCTTGATATTCAGGGCTTTTCAGATAGTGCAGCTGGTTTATAAATTTTTGTATATTCATTCTTGAAACAAAATGGGAGAAAAAAAAACAAAGAAATGCTATTGCGGGTAAAGAACTTGTAGAACGTCGGCATCTCGGTGATGAGGCGAGTACTGCAGAGAGAGAAACGGAGAGAGAAACGGAGAGAGGAAGAGAGAGTGAGGCACGCCCTGTGGATTTTCAATTAAAGAAGTTGTTTTGCCTTAGCTTCATGGAAATCCAGTCGAAAAGTCTTTGGATCTTAGGTACCTGAAGTAGTGGTTGTAAGTCCCAGTTGGAAAAGCACATATATATGTATACATATACCGCAGTGTTCACAGATTTAAATACCAAATCAAGAAGGCCTCTGCCAGACGTGGAACAATTACTTGGAGAATCTACCGCGCATAGTGATAAATATTCAAACTTTGTTTTGATCGAGCTATACCTAACCTAACCCGAGGCTTAACTTCCCTTGTTTTATGAAGGGCTCACTGTTTTTTGATCCCAAACAACAACCCTCTAAATCTCTCTTATACATACCTATATACATGTTTATATCTATCTCGAATGATTTTCACGAGGATTCTGAAACCAAAAGTTCAAATTCAACAATTCAACAACCGAATATTAACCGAAAGAACAAACTCCTTTTACTCATTTCACTTTGATGAATTATTCTCTTACCGCTAAACATTTCTTCAAAGGAGGATTCTTGAACGCGAAATATTTCAAGTTTTGTAAATATGCCATTTCTTGTTATTCTCGCATTTTCTTTATTTTTTTTTTTTTTCTTCGTCTCTATTTTCATATCTCGATATAATATATTCTTTAATTTAGACTCCTCAGAAATCTAAACCAGCAATTACGTGATACAAATATCCAATTATGAAATGAGCTTTTCAATTATGAATTAATTTACTTGCGATACATAGAGAGAGAGAAATATTAAAGCTCCACGGTTTATTTTAATTGATTATAATATATTTCGGTGCTGACCTTTCTCGGGCTCGTTGAAATTATAATGATATTTTGTAGATAGAAATCTAGATTGGGTCGAACCTATATATCTTTGCATTTCTCTACCCGAATCGTGATCGTCGGACCTGAAAATCCGGCCATATTCACGGTGTTTTTGGAATTAATAAAACACGATAAAAATTTTCCAGTTTCATTCGTCATCGTCTTTACCGTATTCGAAATTTTATTCGTTTCGTTTAATTCTATACCACACATTATACGTAAGAAATATTTCATTATCTTTAGTCAGCCAAACGGGGGAATTCAACGCCGTTGAAAACGACCGTAGTATGTGTAAAAGATAATTGCCGCACACCGACATCGTCTTCACTCTCCAGACCGACAGGTGGGAATGAAAAACGCCCAGACTCTCAAGACTCGAATCTTAATGCCCTCACAATTTTCTCCTTTTTGGAAAATAAAAAAAAATTATCATCACGATTCTTTTTACTTTTCTTTTGCATTCACGTGATCTGAATTCAGAACTATTGTCTTCCAATCTCACTCGGTTTGTACGTACATATCTAACGTATGAATTGATCCATCAGTTCGCGTTCCATTTTTGTCTTTTTCGAGTAGGGATATGTATTTTTACAAATTTTTTTAGGCGGCAAAATATAGGTTGAAAAAAAAAAATAATTCTGGACGTTGAAGGAAGAATATATGGTGGACATGTTGAACAATCGAGGTGAACCCCTTAACGAAGCTGGTACCTATACCGCGTACATGTATTCGTATATTTTATGTGTAAATATATATGTGTATACGTGTATGCCCATATCCCGCAGGTAGAGTAACGCGCGTTATATCCAGGGAATGTTTGTTTAGGATAATTGCTGGCATGAATATTAAAGAGCTGGCCAATTTGTGGCCACTGCCGGACCAGCAGCTAGAAACCCCCCCGTTGAATTCATAGTCCTCAATATTTAATTGAAGTAATTGCCCGATGGAACCGCACAGTCGATGAATCTTTCACAAACATATAGCGCATTATACAGTTGGTAAATGCGCGCGTGGCGCCAAACTTCGCTATATATATAGAATACATAGCAATTTCGCGAATCGCGCACAACCATATGACGTGATATATATAACAAACACATACCATATCTATAATACCTGTACACGAATCGAAATATTCACGGAATATAATTTTGTCATCCAGAACCACCGCGCGTCGCACAAACGGGGGAAAAAAAAAAAAAAAAAAAAAACCAAAGGAAAAAACAAGACACCGCACATAAACGAATCTCCATTTTATCAAAAACCTCAACACACACATATATATATATAAATTCCCTTTGAAATATTCCCCTGGATTGATTTTCTTTTTTTCAATTTTTCTTTTTTTTGCTCTTCTGCGTTCTGTTTTTATACCGTTTGCAAAAATCTCCGCTGTACCGCATGAATATCGGGTGTGCACCGTGTGCATGGTAATTTTCTTTTCCTTTTTTCAATTTTTTTTTGTTCATTTTTGTTTTTTATCTCCTCTAGAAAGGAAGTGGTAGCGTGACGGGTAGTTTCCGTTCTCAAGGGAATGCACCGTACATACACGTGTGATAGAATATGTACGTACGTACCGTACCTAATATGTGCGACGACAGTGTACTGCAGATATTTCTACATAGATACAGTGTACCAGCTGAATGGTTTCGTTACTGTCTGGTTGAACGACTGTTTGTCACAATTACTAAAGCTGTTGGCTGCAACGGACATACGTTACCACCGTGGATGGCGTGTATGGGTACGAGAGGGTGATAGGCGAAACTGGGATAACAAGATAAGGGAAAACGTGGACTATGGAAAGCAATCGACGGGCGATCGTCGATTAATTGATGCCGTAGTAAATGGAGCAAGGGTTATATTATACGCCACGAATATAGAACACCAAATATCCACCACAATGTACGTACAGCGCACGCTACCCTGAAGTGTTAGCGAAGCCCAAATTTGTTGACGGAGAGGAGAGTTTCGGTTACAAAATTTAAGGTAGATCGATACTTTAAATGTTTCCAAAAAGGTTCGAGTCGTCTATAATGTCTCTTACAGAAACACAAACTTTATTTTTAAATGTGTTTTCGAATTCATCTTGAAGCCAGCTAAGATTCTAAGTGATGAAACAAAAAACTATATTTTACCTCAATTACGAAATAAGAGAAAAGAAAAAAAAAAAAACGAAAATCAAATCGATAAGATCCTAGATCAAAGAAAGATTTCGTATAAGCAGCTTCCGTTGGATTTTACAAGCTCATTACATACTCATAAATTGTGTCTTCAGCGACCAAAGTTGAGGTCGTAAAAATCTAGACAATGATCGTAATGTTTGCCTGTTATAAAGTTGGGGTCGTAATAGTACGTGACTTTTTGGACGTCTGTGCCAATAATCCAGTATAGCGACCAATTCTCTGTATCAAATATTGTATTTTCTACCCGATCAAACAGCTCCGCACACCCAAAGTCAGTGATGTATAGATCGCGAGACATCAGGGGTAGCCATAACGATCTCTATTATATACCTTATACCTTATAGGGGTCTACCTTATGCTTCACCCTCTTTCATTATTTGCTTTATGATATTGGCAACTACGAATCGTGCTTTTGCTCTGATCAATTTCGAAATTCTCATTCGCAAGTCTCCGCATCCTAGCGTATAACAATAGCGTGCACAAAATTCTGTTGAGAAAGTTTCTTCTTCGACGATCCGATGTTGAATTTTTTTTCTTCCTTTTTCTTGTTTTCCGAAAATATGTATTGCCCTCTTACGTGTGAATTAGGTATTCATCTATATAACCAGACGTATAAAAAAAAGGTAAGAAAAAAAGGAAAGAGAAAAAAAAAGGTTCGCGGCTACTTGAAGCGCAAAAATCTCGTGAAAATTTGTTTACTGCCCATAATGCAACGTGTATAGTACATACCATATAGTGGTAATCGTAAAACGATTTTTGAAGGGGCGATTTACTGTCTGGTATTTACAGTCACGACCAGTTATGGCACGGTCAATAATTTACCGGTGAAAAATCTAGCTCGTATTGGTCAGTCGATCATCAACTACTGCACCGGAATTGTTTACAGGTTTTATTACCGCAGTCTCGACTCGAAAACGCTCATGTTTCGACGGAATCACATGATGAACACTCGGCATTTCTAGCCTGCGGTGCAAATTCACGTGTAAAATAAGAATAATTGTGAAATTAAAATTAAATGAAAAAAGAAAGGAAAATAAAAAATTAGACAAATCGTGACAAATTAGACGAAACCGTTGGAGTTGCTGCGGAAGAGAAATTTTCAACAGCGCAACGAAGATTAGCAAAAATTGGCTGGAGATTTTTTTTCGAAAATCTGAATCTGCTAGCCTCATATACCCTCTTTAATGCTGATTAAATCAAGTGTCGTAGGCGAAACTGCTCTTTGTTTTACGCAAATTTAGTTTCTGTTAAATACATATCATGATGTGAAGCAGTAAATTTCAGTCCATCACTACCGCAGACCGCAAAAGTCGGTTTGTTGAACTCTCCTTGTAAACCTGTAGACAATGAGCGTAAGCCGCCGGTTCCGCCATTTGTATACCGAGTAACGAATTAACTTCCTACATCGACAAATGACACCTAAGTTATTATCCCGTTAATTGTAAAGCCGTTAAACTAAATTCCGTTGTTGGTCTTCCAACAGATGATCCTTCATTCCCAACTACATTAACGACTGACCACTGCTGCAGAAGTTATTTACCATTTCACCTTGTTTTTTCTGAAAACAAAAACAAAAATCATTTTCAAAATTAGAGAATAAATCGAGTGTCGCGTGTATCTAATTTTTCACTCGCGTCCGATCCCCCTGCTGGATTGTGTTTTTTATCTCCCATCGTTCTTCTTTTTTTTATCTCTGAATTTAATTAATCCCATCGATTTTGTAATTATTTTTTTAATCAGGGGCTAGTTTCTCTTTATTTTATTTCTATTTATTTTTCATCAGAACCTCATTGTCAGTACAGTACGGTACATCATATAGAGTCACTTTGTTTTGATCATTCGACCAATTAGTACCTCTAATCAAGCTATACATACTTTACTACAAATATCTATACGTATCAGTGCAGTCGATGACCCGACAGCTTTTTTTTTCTTTTCTTTTATCAAGTTTTTCCATCAAATTAAACCATTTTCTTTGCAGTTAAAAACAAAAAAAAATATACATGGTTACCTCGCTAGACGTCGTATGTACGTACGTATTATATACCCCCTTCTCGGTTTTAAGACCCATTAAAAATTGTCTCGCGGGCAAAAATTGCGGGGTGTTTTAAACCGTCCGTTTTATATTCGAAAATTCTTCTCTTTTTTTTCTTTCTCATTGTTTCTATTTTATTTTATTCAACCCCCTGAAAAACCTGGTCTCTCTTATATACTTATTCGAGTTTGTTGTTTTTACTTCATTCTCCACCGGTTCGGTACAAGTTATTTCGCAAATATGGCAATGCTTTTGGAGGATGAGATCTAATGTAGGTAAGTATACATATATAGAAATCTTTTTTTTTTGCACTAGCGCGTACCAGCAATGCGTCTTTTCGTTCTGATTTAAAATGTACATCGAGGGTTGAGAGTTTGGGTTGGTCGTAGGCAGTTGAGGCGTACTTACTAGGAGCTTCTTCAGAAAATAACGGTGTGTATTTTATATACGTGGAATGTGAAACAAGTCGTATGTATCCGTACCTAAGTATTAAAACGATTCTAAAAGAAGTACGCTAGAATTTTAGATTCTCTTCACTTATCCAGACAATTCTAGTACTTGATGCGCAAAAAAAAAAAACAAATAAGAAAAAAATTTAGAAAATTGCTGTAGGTCTCGTATTCCGATATATAATAATCTTCTCTTATTTACTTCAATTTTGTTTTCTTCTCAGAAATTTTTCTCTGAAACAAAAGTTATCAGAATAAAAAGTAGGTAATGTCTGCCATGATATAGGTTTTATTATAATAGGATGTAGAAAAAAAAGTAGAATAGAATAGCGTAATTTTTTTCTTTTCTTTTTTTTTTTTTGTATCAAAATCACCACGGATCTGGAGGAAACGAGAAGTAGAGTTATATACACATTATATATGATATGTATAGATGCGTATATATAGATAAGGAATTTATTTATTGGCTCATACATCAGCGGTGTTGGTATCTTCGTGGATGAAATTTATCATCCAGAAACGAGGCGCGATCGATTGAACAGCTCGTATTATACATTTTTCGGTATCAATCGCGTGTGACGGTTTTATTCGAAACGTTTATCCTACCGATCACCCTTTCCAAGGTCATAATTATATCGTCTGCTTAAATCAAATCCTGAATAACTTCAATCCCGTCGTTGAAAAGCGTGCGGAATTCGGTTGTCTCCCATATAATATGGATATTTTTTTGAATGAATAAAAAAAGAGCAACACGATTCTGTTCGACTTCGAAACCAAAGTTGAAATTCCTCCGCCAAAGAAGTATTTCGAAAACTGGAATCGTCTCGCTATTTGCTGTTATTTTTCGTACGGCTTAGGGAAATAGCTTGTGACCGATTTGAAGACATCAGGTGCAAGTGGTAAAATTCACGTTCACGGTTAAGTTTTTGCAACCCTCTCCTGTAGGGTTATATGTACCTTGAAACAAATATAGGTCTTTGCTCAGCGTCCGAAAAGAAGGAGACGAAGACGGAGCAGAAAAAGATAAGAAAAAGGAATTGAAGCCGAAAATATAAGCGACGGGTATGAGGTGGCCGTTATAAAGGACGTGATGGGAAATGGGTTGTAGGGCATTGCGGAAGGTTTTCGATTCCCTGTTCCCTTGTTTTCTCTCTTACTTTTTTATCTTCTTTTTTTTTCTCTCTCTTCCTTTTTGGTGTTTAGTTGTACATGTACCTATGTAGTATGTGGTGGTGTTATGTACATATATGTATAAGTATATATACGTTGAAGAGCCGAGGTGCCTCAGGTGGCGGACATCCCGCAGGAGATAAATCCTGTTGTTTACAAAGTTCACCCCGAGTAAGGTTAGTATAGGGTCGGAGTTATGGTGGGGTGGGGAGATGGGGGTTGGTCTTCAGCTTTAGTACTGCGACTACCACCTACCGGGGCCGGTAATATCGATAACAAGGACTTTCCTTCCGTGCGACCTTACGCTTCGCCAAGGCTTACCTTATACCCAGCTTTTCGTCCCCTCATTCCTTCCTCTTCCTTCCCGCCTTCCTTCCATCCCAACATCCCAACCAAACGCTCGATCCTCTTTTGCTTTTGCTGCTTATTCTGCCTCTGCTGTGG
Source organism: Athalia cordata (assembly GCA_963932425.1). Taxonomy (NCBI): domain Eukaryota; kingdom Metazoa; phylum Arthropoda; class Insecta; order Hymenoptera; family Athaliidae; genus Athalia; species Athalia cordata. Next base: position 25,361,359 of record OZ010626.1, on the reverse strand, counting down.
GTATGCAAAGTGTCAACTTAACAATACCTTATACAAGCTAGATTTTCTCTATACCGCAGCTTGGGATATTTCACACAAACCGCACAAAACCCCCCTACGCAAATTTTGATCCTTGTTTAACCATCCTTAAAGATGGAAAAAAAACACAAGAAGAAGAAGAACGAAAAGAAATCCTATGTTTACAATGTACCTAGGGAGAAAGAAATGTGTTATTGCTTCTATTACCAGATTCTTTTCCTGTTGTTTTTTAGCTAAGGACCAGAAGAGCGTAATCCTGTAAAAAACTCCCACATAAGAGTTGAATTTTTCGGAATATTGGTAATAATTTCCATGTGCCTAAGTGACTCGATTTTCACTGAATCTCAAAGATGGGTCCTTGCGGAGTATAATCGTTACCACTTATCTGTGGGATACGTTCTCTTTTGGTTTTCTCGACGCTCACCGTATCTGTTGAACGTTTTGCAATTTTAATTCTTATTTAAGAGACAGTCGCTCTTTCCACCCATAAAATACTGGAGGGTGCGGAGAAGAATTGCGCGTTCCTGCGGTGTGAGTGTGTGAGAGTCGAGAGATAGAGAAGGAGAGAATACTTGCAGGGGTGAATTTTCGTGATGATATAAATACGTAAGGGATAAAATAGGGTGGAGATATACGAAGCGAGCGTTGATGGTGTAAAGGCGCGCTGATGAAACGTTCACACACCCGTACAAGGCTTGATTTAATTATCGCTCCACCCACAGCCATGCCACCCATTTCGCACCCGACCCACACCCCCGTACCATTGCATCAGACAATGCAAATATCACGCCTCGTCTCGCCTCACCGACGTACCACAACTATACGCGTACTACACATACGCGTATGTGTATCCCACATGTGTACTAGACGTACCTATTCTCTTCTCTTAATACTTGCGCCAAAAATTCCATATGCAAGAGACTTGATGTTTTCGCTTACACGTGATTCTTTGTTTTCCTTTATTCGTTTATCAAGAATTTTTTAAATTGGTACTCGAGCTAAATTGAACCCGCATACGTAGAATTATACGAAGTTTGTTCTGAAAATTCATCGTCACCTTTCTTCGGCGTTTAAAAAAGCTTTTTTTGACATTTTCGTAGATGCTGAAAAGGATGGTTAATTTTTTGTTTCAGCTGCCCGTCCGGCTCAGGAATAGGATTATATATGTATACGGTCCGGATCTTCTGATCGCCGAGAAGGACATGGTGAGTACCTTTATATACTTGAGAATAGTTCTTTGATTTCTAGTTGACGTGAATATCGTGCGATTGGTTTTTAAGAAGAAAAGAAATTGAATAGGGCGGCGTTCGATCTTTTTGAAAATCGTTCCTTGTTCCTTTGCCGACTTTATTGTACTCAATCGGAATTAGCGGTCTTATTGTGCGTCGATCCGTCTTCCGCCTTTTATTCTCACGTCTCACAATTATAAAATTCATTTGTTGAATGCACAATAGTTTATGGCGTAATGCTTATAAAGGATTTCGAGAACCCTTTTCTTTCATTCTATTCTTTTCTTTTTTTGTTTTTCAAAGTTGAAGATAGATATAATATGTTTTTTTTTTCCTGTCTTTGAATCGATCATTCGATTCTTCCCGCAACAAATCCGAATCGTCGATGTAATCGTTTTTTTGGGATGACCGCGCAGGACAATCTTCTCTTCTTCGACATGCAGCCGCGGAATGGTTTTATCCCTCTCTCTCTTTCCTCGAGTCTTCGGAGAATGACTCACGACTCATAAAGTATGACTCGCCTTTTGCTCTCTAACGCTTTGAGTCGATTCTTAACCACATTGCAGAGAGTGACTAAAATACCAAAACGAGTTTCTCCTCTCCTTCTTCTTTTTCATCTTCTCCATCTCTATCTTCTTCCTCTTCTCGAGCCCTCCAGCATCCGGTTCGCTTCACCGCTCGCTCGCTGCACTCATAGCGAAATTATTATCCTCTACAGCATATTTCTCGGATGAATCAATCGTTCGCAAAGATTCATCGCGAGATTTATATTTTCCAACGCTATAGAGCGTATGTATCAAGGATATGATTACTGCTTGTATAACGTTATTCCATTTCGCATGATGATCGTGAATTCCAACAAAACGACTGAAAAACTAACAAACTGACCCAATGAATAACTGCGTAAGTTAAGATTTTTTTTGTTTTTTTTTCAAGTTTTTTTTTTATCGGTGACTAATAAAAGGGATTGTTAAAAAACAAAAGAAGTATGCGATCGACGCGACATTCTTATGAATCTCGTGTGCGCTGCACCGCGATGATTCGAAAATTATTCCTTGGGAACGTGAACTGTTATGATCGGTATTTCTGTCGGATTGTCCTTTGCCAGGTCAAAACTTTCACCTCGAGATTCAGAGATGCATCTGCATCGGGCATATGATGCATCACAATCTGCTATAACATCGTTATAGTTTCTCTGTGTAAACTATGACACATGTAAACGTTGAATCAGTTGACCGAAATACCTGACACATACAAGACAGGAGTTTCTGGATGCTGGAGCCTGCTGATCCTGCGGGATAATATTATGGTGATGATGACGATGGGAGGCAGATAGAGATTTTAATCTGCTGCTACTCAAATTGTAAATTGGGTTATTTTATCGCATCGGTATAACTCGAATTCGAACGGTTTCAAGAGAAAAAAAAAAGAAAAATTGCACAAAGCGTTTTCAATTTGTGAAGATGATCATTGTGATTGAATAAATTGGCTGGAATTTAATCGTTCCGGTAATATATCCGGAAAACGATTGTGAAAATTCCTGTTGATGGTATTTTGACTAGATTTCATCGAGGATTCCCGAGGGATGTAACTTTAATCATCTAAGATACACATGCTATGTACAAGATTGTTAGTGAGAATCGAATACTTTGTAACTAGTTAACTATATATACGAGGTTGTCGAAATTCCTGATGCAGTTAGCGACGAGCTGGTATAGTGGTCCTGAAGGAATGAACGGGATATATACACGTATAGTAGGCATGTGTAGTATAAACTCGTGGAAATTTGAGAATCTGAGAATCAACCGCTGTGCACCAGCGGTATGATGCAGTAGCAGCATCAAACCCTCTTCTTCTTGGTCCGTGTATAATTCGGTAGTTTCTAATTCGTGTTAAGACGATTTCCACCTGACAGAACAGACGCTCGTATAAGACTCGAGATTCAGAAACTGCACACCGAGAACTCAAGATTCAACACTCCAGCGGTTTTAGAACAGAGAGTACCAGATCGCTAGAATCAGAGAATCATTAAGTACACTCCGTGAAGCTTTGATCGATCCAGAAGGGAACAACGAAGATTCCAAATTTGAAGACAAAAAATTCGACCCGGTAAATCGAGAGCCATGCAACAAAAACGGGAGGAAAAAAAGAGTTAGAAAAACGGACAGTCTACGTTGTTTAATTAGGGGTGCACGAGTTCATTAATTGTTTGGGTTAAAGGTGAGCTTCTAGTTTATATTCCCCTGATTCCCCTGCCCTGCATTGAGGCTGAGAAAACCGCGCGCGTTGGGGGAAAGTCAGCGGAGCTTAAACAGCTCGTTCGTTCGTTCGTTGGGCGTCTGGAGTGAAATATACCGCGAGAGAAGAAGAGAGGAAGGGAGGGAGAAAGAGGAAAGGTGAAACAAGCGAGAGAGAAAGGAGGCCGAGTAAAATCGAACTGACGGGGTCGTGGACCACCAAACGCGTCTCAAATCAACCCGGATCACCCCCTTAGGCAGAATATCGACGTTGAAACCAACATTTCTGTCCATCACAAAACCATCTCATCACAAAGTTAAAGCCGCAGAGGTATCAAACAGCGTGGAAAATATGGCCAGACGGAATTCATCGCGTCATTTCATTGAATTCCGTGCCGAGTTAACTAGTACGTGGCCTTGAACGTTTCGAAATTTACGAAAGAGATTCTGACGAGAAATTTTTGACTTGTTATCGAATAAGTTCAGCATTTGTAAAAGCTGATGACGTTTTCATCAATTTCAGGAAAACAACTCACGAGTTTTCGACTGAGAAAGAAAAAAAGGGGGTGTGGATTCCGAATTTTGTTTCTCTACTTTACAGAGCAGCGGTATTTGAATATTTATTCTCAATTATTTTCCATATGGATCGAACGCGGCGTATAAAATATACTGGAAAAATAAAATCAATAGAAAACGTTGTGTTATAGAGGTAGAGAATGTTATGAGATAGGTAACGGGTGAGTCTCTATTAAACTTGGGTGTCTGTCGAACCGTACGGAAAAGTTTTGAAAACTCTTTAGCCACCGCTCTTCAATGATGGGGTGGGAAATTTCGTTGCCCGTACAGAAAAATCAGAAGTTTGGCGGTTCGAGTTTTATTTTTTATACCCATCTCCATCCATTGTTGTTTCTGCACGAAACGGTTTCGGATAGTGTTTTGAACATTTGCCGTCAACCATACACCAGTCACCACACGGTCCGTGAATCATATGTCTCATGACAATATCGTGTAAAACACGATTTTCTGTCGGATCTGGGATCTCTGCACAAATATAACGATCTACCATTTCTGCACTTTTAATTTTATAGTTTTGTTTCAAAGTTATGAGCAAATGAATGTGCGGTAATCCTCTTTTCTGAAACTCTATAACATAGACATATGCAGCTACTTCTCCGAAGCACTTCTGTTTTGTAATAAGGTCAAGTAAGTACTTTTGTTTTATGTTAAAAACACGAGCACAAATGTCAGGCCTGTCAGCAGCTTGTTGACCAGAAATAAGATTTTCATCGATTTCTTTCCATTTTGGGTTACATGTCATCGTTATGAAGAGATCTGGTTTACCGTATTTACGTACGATCGCCATTGCATCTTGGTAATTCTGCAACATATTTCTGGGCGAACCAGTAAATGTTGACGGCAAAATAACCATTCTTCCAACACGACCATTTGAATCATTCGCAACGCCCTGCAAATAATCTCTGAGCCCACTGTATGACTCAGCACGCAACTCTTTTTGATGTGTTTTGCAGAAGTCAATTCTATCTTTTTCGATCTTAACGTAATTGTCCACGCACCATTGTTGAAACAATCTACGTCCTAATACAAAAGGATTAAAATCATCACGTATGGCCATTCGATATTTCACATAAGCTGACCTGGATATACGTTTATTGCTGTTAAGACGGAATAAATTCATATGCCACCCACGGGAGCCACACGGGTAAAATAATGGATAAATCCATGGCTCAACGTTTGGATCCATAGTGCTCACTTGTCTAAGTACTTTGTCATTTCTGTTGCGTATACTGACGTATGACTCTGGAATTTCGCCATCGGCTGCAGTACGAAACACGGCTGCCACTTCATTAGTTCTTTGAAAATTGTACCGACGTCGGTCAACTCCTGGTTTTAAAGTGAATAACATTTGCAGTTCAGGTATAAACTCATTGTTCTCCGTCGCTATTCGTCGTTGATTTTCAAGTTCTTCCCCCATCATTTGATATGATTTCGCAAAAATATTATTATCTCGCATCATTCGATCAAGCATACGTAGAATATCATTGTCAAGTAAAGAATTATGATTTAATCGACATTCTGTAGCTTCATTAGGATCGATGATAAATAGTTGACCGTAACTCGGAAGTTCATTGGGAGCCGAATACAACGAAGTATTGACTTGATAGTAAATTTGTCCTTGAATTTTGAAACAATATGGCCCAGGTCGTCGTGAACCGAAATTTACTAAATTTGCATTAAATGACGCGAACGAAAATGAGCTATTATAACCTCGTATTTTATTGTAAAACTCATTTGATTTTGCATGCCTCATCTCGAATAGTGAACGAAGTTCCTCTGGAAACGGGGGTAACCCATCAAGAACTACATTTCCGTGACCACAGCAATCATTGAAAGAATTTTTCTTATTAGCCACCTTCTCCGAAGAAAAATGTTTTGCTCCACAATGTATACATGATACTTCCATCTTCCCGATATAATACTCAGAAAATAATTCTGGTACATGTTCGACGTCCATCCTGCCAATGGTATCATGTTCCGCAAATGTCTCTGTTCCAGATGATCGAAATCGGCTTCGTCGTACAATTACTCGTTCAGAGTCATTCTGTTCATTTCTTGTGGTAACATTAACTACTCTTATGTTGTTCTCTATTACATGATTACAATTTGTCACATTTGAATTCATCTGCTCTCTACGCCTACGTTGATTTTCGTTATTTATATTCCTAGATATTCGCTGACACTCTGCCACCTCTGCATAAGTATTATCAATTCCTGAAGGATCCATATCAGTTTGTGATCTATCATCTTCATTTATAATTACACGAGTACACGTTAAATCGTATTGATTTCCTGCTCTGTCTACCGTCGTTGGTATATTTTGAATAAGCAATGTGTAAAGTGATTCGATAGTCGTGAAAATCATCAGACATGCTCGTCCTGAACAAATTGTTTTTCCATCTGAACCTCTCGAATGAGAATCAAATAACCAAAATCTATCGTCAACCTTACCTACAGCGACCGTAATTCCATTGCAAGTCAAAATACCAGAATCAGAATCGCTAAAGAGATGATGTAGCCCCATTTTTAAATCTGGCATACCAATATCGCTGTTGTCATTGAATATATGTCCGTAAATCATTGAATCGAATATAAAACAACAATCCGCTGACAGAACTCTAACATTCATCTGTAAATCTGAAACTGCCAAGTAACTCGCATAATCCTCATCTTGGTGTACATTTCTACGAGTGGCCATACTATCCACGTATAATTTGTCGCCACAAATTAGTATTGCATCAATAATATTAGTTGTCCATGATAAGATTGGTTTTACTACAGACATAGCTATAGAAACTGCAGAATTAGCTGTACATTGCTTGCCTCTACTAAATGTTTGAAATCTTATGTCACTTTGATTAAAAGACCCATGTAAGATAATTGGTCTGCCAACTGCTGCATTGAAATTCATTTCGCGCCTACGTTTCCGTTGATTTTCAATTTTTCTCTCTTTCCGAAGTATCTGTATCTCTTTCTCTTCTGCAGAAGAACGATAAATCTTGCGACGTGGCATGGTAGAAAGGTGATCTGTTTTTTTTTTTTTTATTGGTTTTTGTTTCGTGTCATGCACTTTGGAATTAATATTACGTTACTGATAAAAATTATCAAAATAACATACACTTTGTTCAATATGGCAATATGCGGTACTCGCAAAATTCGTATGGAAAAACTCATAACAATTTTCGAGTTACTTGTAATTCATATATTAGGTACTCTCGTAATTCATATATTAGGTACTCTCGTAATTTATATATTAGGTACTCTCGTAATTCATATATTAGTCACTCTCGTGATTCTCAATAGGTACTCCCACTGAAGAATAATCTTCCGGTAACTTGCTGATCTGTTTTGATCAAAGACCAGGTCTAATGTATTTAAAAACCAAATCGAACTGACCACTGGAAATGTGTCTGCTCAGAACGTGTCGGAAAAGATCCAGTTTAACACACAATTAGTTAAAAAACCATCTTGAAACCTATCAAACATACGAATTCGTTACTTAGAATCATTTGAACTTAATAATTATAACCGCCATGCAAAGGCGAAACTATTGACCAATAGATTTAACTGAACCAAATCTTCCTTACCAATAAATTGAACATTGAACGGAATTCGTAGAAATTATTTGCGTTTTTTCTTACGTCGAGATAGAAAAACTGGAAGGCCACAGGTAACTCAAATTTTTATGGTAGAACGAGTAGGACTAAAGATAGGAAAAACACCTACAAAACATGCGAATTTTTGAGATTATGAAACATGAAATTATTGGGAGCATGAACTAATATATTGAAGCATAGCAGTCTTCCTTACCAATCATTGAAAATTAAACCAGAATCGTCGTTCACAATTATTGGGGGGATGAACCATTAACCTTGAGCTTATCGGGCTGTCAATTAGGTTTTCTGTCAATCTCGCAATGAAGTGACGAAGTGAAGGGAGACAAATATGTGCAAGGATAAGAAACAACGAAGTACAGATGGAAAAACAGCCAATCGGAATTGCGGAAAAGAGGCTTCGGAAGATGCGAAAAAACCGATGACGGAAATGCGAGATTTTCGATATCATCTCTTTTTTAGAAATGGATAGTTATCGAAACTACGATATATCAATACCACCGTTGTATTGCTTCTGCTGCTGCTGCTGTTGATGGTGCGAGCTTTGTTATTTCTATAATACTGAAATGTCACTGACAGAATTTTATACAACGATATAGAAACGCCATGACATTAAATTAATAAAAACTAGCACTGCACGCGCCCGCTTCGTGCATACTTCACTCCATTATGTAGTGTTGCTTCGGCTTCATTTATTATTGTCACTTATACATATTTCAAAAAAATGTCGAAATCTGCAAGCCAAATTGATCCATTTATCGAAATGATCGAGTTATAGCCAATTTTTCGCTTTTCGGAGCATAAAAAGTAAGATATCTCGAGGGGGTCTAGTCGTAGCCTAATTTAGTCGATGGACTCGTGTTTCTGAGGTCACAATACTATCTAGACAATTCGATAAAGCAATTCAAGAAATACTAAATTTTTTACTCGAAGACTATAGCCTCGATGATGGTAGGTTAAAAAAAAAGCACATGCACTAACTCCAATTTGTATGATATATTTTTTATCGTTTTATTATAACAGAAATTTATTGCTCCGGTCAAATTAACGCGTTTAATATGTGGTTAAGTATTGTATAATCAAGGGTACTTATTACCAAGCCTTTAATTACCATTTCGAGTTTCCTGCAGGTCAATCAGAAAATCCATTTTGACGGGTGTCACTGAGCGTAATTAGCTTCCAATCAGTCGAATGCGTAATTAAGCTCAAACCTTACAGTCCTGACCACATAGTGACCAACGTTCACTAGTCACTGTTCACAGTTCGCCCGTTCACCGTTCACCATTCACCTGTCCAAGCTGGCATATAATCTCTATCCAGTAGTCACCAGATTTTCTCCCTGTTTGGTACCTCCACATCTATACCCATTTTCCTATATCTCTACACCCACCTCTGTATGCTCCAATTACCCTAATTACCATATTATATGTGCTCCAATTTCAACAATTCCCACACCATCACACACGTGGGACACAGTTTCCAAACGTAGCTATGGAGCGATTCTACAGGTAATCGTGTAACTTGAAGAAAAAAAAAAAAAAATAGGAAAAAAAATTGTATCAGGTTATCCGGGGATCTACCATTATTACTATACGTTATTAACAAAGAAACTTGGAATAATAATTGGGAAAATTGCATCGTTATTTAGATTTTAATTTTCTCTCTAATCCTCGTACAATTGGTCAATTAATTATTTTATAATTAAATTAAACTCGTAGTCCTCGCTATCTGATCTAATGATTATACCGATGTATTTAAAAATTAATGCTCGGACATGGGGAAGAAAATTCTCCAATTCTGAAAAACAAATTTTATGGTTCTTGATGATATCACAAATCTTTCAGTGAACCATCGAAACTGAAGAAATGAGAGGAAAGAAATAAAAAAATCTATCGGCTATCGGCTATTCATTTTATATTGCATGTACACAGATATCCTTGGGGAGCTGTTACCGGTAATTAATCCATCTCCTGCCATTACCAGCAAATTTATTTTGTTTTTACAAAATGGTATACATATACAGTTTCAAAAAACTATACAGTAATTTTTTTCTCTTTTCCTCTGCGCTTTACGAAAAAAGCTCTGTTTATTTTCACTGTACGTTATACTTTATTCGATAGTTGATCAGCGATCGTTTTTCCCGAAATTTTTTTTTCTTCCTCCTTTTTGTTTGTTTTTTTTTTGCTCTTTTTTCATCCTGCACCTTCTATTTCAACCCTTTCGACTGTGATTTCCTGGTCGTTCTCCGGCGTTCGCGACACGATTGGGTTGGCAGTTAATCGTAAAACTCTATAGGTCGAATCGCAGCTGAGGGTTGAAAAAAAAAAGAAGAAAAACGTCAAGAGCTGCTCCTGTATAGATACTTGGATTTTATACACATACCAGTTCCAGTTCCAGTTCCAGTTTCACTGATCCCTCCTCCCAGCTGTGTTGTATTGTAGGGTACATACGATATATCGAAACGTGAGTTTGTTAAGGCTGTGTTTTCATGCATATAACACACAACAACGGGAATCTCCCCATTGCTTTGTAGGGGGCCGTCTATACTTCACTCCAGAGACAAATTGGCCGAGAGATCGATTGAAAACAGTCCAATTCTCATACACCCATAGTACCTGTATACCCGTGTTATCTATGTAACGTATAAAATTCTAGAGAAAATTCAATGTTTTCAACCAAAACACGTTGGAATATTGACCGGAACAGCTTAAATAATTGAAAACTAAAACATTATTTTCATTTTACACGGTAAACTTGCAGCGTACATCAATTCGACTCGAATTAATTGTCGCGAAACCAAAAGCGAGGGACGAGAAAAAAAAAAAAAAAAGGATTCTTCTAATAGCGCATATGCAAATTTTATGGCGATTCGCTTCGCCGATTCGAAATATTCGTTTCATTTGTTTAATTTATTTCATTAATTTTTTTAAATTTTCGAATAAAAAATTTGCAATCAGGTTGATTGAATTTGGGTCGACTTGGAATATCCTATAACTGATATAGAGTACGTAGATGCATAGATTGGTACAACCCAGATCGAGGTTAGCGATGAAATTCCTCGTGCTGTTGAAGTCAACCCAACCTGCCAAGCAAGGGAAGATTGTCGAGGTTTTATGATTATTCATAAAAATGGAGGGAAAGAGAAAAAAAACATAAAAAATTTGACACAAAAAAAAACCTGGGAAGCTTGGTTTAATTCATGCGCATAGGAAATCGACGGACAACGCTGGCGAACTGGTATTTCGACCGGGAGGAGAACGGAAAACTGGAAATGTGATTTTACAAATTATTAAAAGCTATTCAAAGGAAAAAAGAAAAAATCCTTTTTTAAATTATTCGACATTCAAATTGAACTTTTTTTTTTTCCGCATGTGTATGTGTATAGCTTTGTATTCACAAAAGGAAAACCGCGCTCATGTTTTTGCATGACATTATAAATATAAAAAAAATTTTTGTTATCACAAGTTTTTTTTTTTATGCAAAAAATATATAGAAACCGAAATAAAATGTGAACGAAATAACGTCCGAACGTAGATTTGTGTCAACAAATTTGGAACTAATTTTTGGAAAATAAATTGAAATTAAGATGGATTTTGAAAAATCATTTGTCTCCATTCGTTGTTGAATCACGTGTGCGATTCTTGCCGGGTGAAATTGTGTCGCAATATGTTGAAGGATGAGGAGGAAAAAAAAAAAAAAAAAACTTCTCTCAAGTCGTGGATTTTAACCCTCTCTGCAAATAACTTGATCCACCGTCCCTGGGCAACGATGAATAATTTGAAATTTTACATACATATACAGACGAGAGAAAATTAAAAAGATAAAGACAGAGAGAAAGAGTCAAATCTAAAGGGGAGGAAAAATATATAAAACGATTTGTTGATTTTATCCTTTGAATATTTAAACAAATATCTATATCTATATATATTTATTATATATTTCATAAGTGGGTTGAATAATCAAAAGCGATAATTATTCCTGCTTGATTAACTTTGTTGGTATTACAAACAGTTTAATTGGTACGTAATAAACGATCGACGGGGAAACGCGCGCGCAAGTTTTACATACGTACATATAATTTACAAATATGCGATATAATTGTAGAGGGAGAGGGAGAGGGGGAGGATGAAATTTTATATTCTGTCAAAAATTTTGCTCGTTCCAAACGCGGTTACGGGTATATAATTAGATATCATTTGTCGTTGAATATTTTCACGTGCGCAAAATATAACGTATTTTGTTGAAACAAATGAAATCCGATGAAACGCGCGTTATTATACCGTGCGTAATAAGCACTATAGTTAAAATTACAGCGATATAAATATTCAGGTTTAGATTCAGCTAAAAAATAGATCTGATGCTGTTTTATATCCTCATAGATTACTCGATACTCTACGCCTTCAATTGTTAGCATGCTCCAAATAATGTTGATTAAATAAATAACAAATATCGCATCTCCCAGATCGATCGAATTTACGGTGGTCCAAATACTATACTTTTCACGTATTTCCGGTTATGATACACTTTTGATATTCCCTTTCTTTTTTTCCCTAGAGGATTTTTTCGTGCCTGTTTTTTGAAATTTTCAGCGCTATCCAGGTAAAAATATCGCTGGATTCAATTTTTAGTTCATTTTGGTTATATGGAGAAAAACGCGGAAAAAATTGGACGTTTTGAAATTTGGAAAGTGCAGCGGTCGACCGGCGCGGGTTAAAAAACGCCTAGAGAGAATTGTCCTGAACGTATATATACACGTTAGACGAGGAAAGTATCAGTCAGATATGACTATATACATACGGAGAGTGGATCAATGTGGTTACACAGGTCTCGAGGTTTCCCGAAGGAGATTTTGAAAGTCAGCTTTGGGAGTTCCTCCAGAGCCGACGAGAGGATTAGGATATAACTCACGGGTCATTCAAGGGTGTAATAAAACTATTGCAGCTGATAGTTCGTACGGCAAGTAAGTCCTACAAATTGTAGGTGTTTGAAAAAAGAAGAGCAAACATGATGAGAACAAGTTCATTCGATTCAGATGTTATCTGGAATACACCTGTGTACTTCATTGAGATTAGAAAATCCGGAAAACCCAACTGCATTTTCTTATTTTTTCATTTGATCGATTACTCGAACAGAAACCCTTTGAGTACCTGTGACTTTAGGTCCACGTGTGAAATCTTCTGTTCTTCTCAACCTGAAGACAAGTAGATGGACTGACTCGATAATACGAAAATTCAATTATTCAAAATTCTGGAAAAGTCTTCCAAGACAAAGAAATTCAAAGATCATCCCTTAACGATGGATTATGAGGAGTCAAAAATTATTCATCTTCTGATCTTCATGCTCCATGAAGAACTTTGTACCCATAATTCTGTTCTTTTTTCTCTCTTCATTCGTATCTTTTAAGACATGTCGAAAAAAAAAATAAGAATCTCGATTGGATAACGTATTTTTGATATTTTCTCCGATTTATGAAAATACCTTCAGCTCATGTACAGCTGATACGGTGTGTGTACGTATGTTCGTTCATTTTTTTGTTTTTTTTCTTCGATAACTGCTCCGTATAATACAAATATGTTAGATATAGTTTCGAACAATCGGTTCTCTGTGTCACTTTTTCACTGTCTCCAGCTGCTGCTGCTGCTGCCGCTACGACGCACGTATTGAGCTTGAAGATTCTTATTTGAAATATTTGAACACGAGATCGACGTCCGTTGCACGTTACGGGTAGAATCGTCTCCGATGATTTATCGTTCAGTAAAAGATCCTCTTAAAGTCTAAGATTTGGTCGTGTGCGGTATAAGAAGCTATACATTACCAACGTGGTAAAATAAATATTTTTTTTTCACTTTTATTTGTAATGCACGTAAAAATATACACAAGCATTATGGATTATCATAAACCTACGCCTAGAAATTTGATGTGTTTTAAAAATTCTTTTCTAATATTTTCCATTTTTTTTTTTTTCTATCTTCCTTTTATTATCAACAAACGTTGTATGTATACGGTATCCTTTTTCGACCATATGGACAGTGGCGAGTGCCGAGTGAACTAGGACAAAAAAAAATTCCCCCGTGTTTCGTTCTCTTTTTTTCTTCGGTCGTTTTATTTTTTCGTTCCTTTTTATTGCACGATGACGGGCCTATAGTATAACCGTGGTGCTTGTAAAATGGGACGCGGGACGATGAGGCTACAAGTGTGTGAATTTGTTTTAAGCTTAGCTAGTTATTTATGGAATATATACGTATACGATATAAATTGTAAATATATACTAGCCATATACCTACTATGGAACCCGAGCTTTAACGCCCTCGTGGTATTACTCGTTTGGTTTAAAAGAAAAAAAAAAGAAAAAACACAAACTACATACATATTTGCGTAAAATATTTACGACGTTTTCAAGCATTCTTTTTCTTTCATTTATCATCGTAACTATAGGTACAACTTCATACCTATGAATTATGTTGTAAAAATGACTTTCAAATTTTACTTTTTTTCCTTCAAATCGCGGCAATAGATCAATTTTTTTCTGTTTTTCACCCGCGTCGACTTTTGATGATTGAAAAGGGATGAAGATCGAGTGTACGAAATTCCCTTGGGTTCGATTATATGTATGGTTTGTTTATTTCATTTCATTCTATTTTATCGTATTTTATTTTATTTTTATTTGATTTTATTTTCTTTTCTTTTGGTCGCGAAGCGACCCCGATATCTCGAACTAATAAAATTATACTAACAAATTGGTGCAATTATTTACCGCGCGGGTTATCTCTAAGCTTGAAGAGACTTATTCACGTTTGGCTTCGTTAGGGATCCGGATCGGGAATTGGAATAGGAATGGGAATGGGCTCTGAGCCTTCGATCTTATCGGAAACTGAGGCTTCTTCTTCTTCTTCTTCTTCGTTTTTTTTCGTTTCTTTTTCTATCGGACACTTTTTATAGCTACTAGTTTCTCCCTATTTGGGGTAGATAAGAAATCCTTAACTAACCAACCGGAAAATCTACTAAAGTAAACACGAACATATGCGAGATATGACCCATGGTGATCATTAAATATATATAATAAACTAAAAATCATGAGTTAAAAAAGTTTTAAAATATCTCAAATACGACGAAATCTTTTATACTAAAACATATACATATACCATAGGATAAAATATTTATCATTCGTTTTTAGTAGATTTTCAAATCAGGATGTGAAGCGAATAAAACTATAATTTCAGATAAATAATCATGATAGACTTTAATCTTACATCCGGCCAACGAATTTACCATCCAAACGAACTCTGAAACTTTTTTTTTATTTCTTTTTTTTTTTTTTTAGTAAAATTCTCACCCAATCGTAAATTGTCGTATACATATACCGCGTCTACGTGACCAATCTGCCAAAAATTTTCCTATCCAAATTCCACAAAACTATACAGAAATATATGTACATAATTCACAAATCCTTGGGTTTCGAAAAAAATCACGTAACTCCTGATAACCATACATTAATAGCTCACATTGTATAGCCCGCAGTTTATTTTTCCACGCAACGGTGAGTTAAGCAAAATAAATTTTGATAAAAAAAAAGAGCGAAAGGAAAAAAATTGATAAACTCAAAGAATTGACAAACATCCGTTGATGAATAAAAGATAAGGAGAAAAAAAAAAAAGAAAGAATCATATAACGTAAATCGGTTTTCGTTCACATTTCACATCTGGCTTCCGCTTGCTTTTTCTCTCGTTCTTCTTTTTTTTTCTGGTTTTCCAAAAGGGGAGGAAAAAAAAACAGGAGTGAAAAGTAAAATATAGAAAAAGGAATTCTGTATGAGAACGAGGAGGAAGGGGAGCAACGCGCGAGTGATAAAATTTCGGTGCTTGACTATCTCCGGAATTTCATTGCGTCGTGGAAGCATTCAAGTTTCCCCAGATTTATACGAGACTCACGACGCTTCTCGGTATACTCGCGGGGGCAACTTTGGAATAAGTCGAGGTGTCGTTGGTTCCGCGGTAGGAGGGAGGGGGAGGGGAGGGAAGGAAAGGCGGATAGGGAAATAAGGGAGGTTTGGTTGGCGTGTTTTCGAGAACGAGTTCTCGTTTTCGCGTCGCCTTACAAAACTGAAGTGAAGAGCTTGCTCCGAACGGAGCCAACCTCGAACCCTGCAGCAGCCATATCTAAACCCGTTGTGCTTCCAGAGCCCGAGGCTCGTTTATGCTAACGGGATTTCCGACGCGATTTTCCCGCCATTTTCTACGCATATTTCATGCAAATTCTTGGCCAACTCCTATCACCCAATCAGTCACGTTTGACTTTACTCCAGCGCGCGACAACGGGATAAAAAATAAAATATACATACATATATTCTCGCAACACCTGCAGCAAACTTCTTTTTTGCTTTTTTTTCTCTATAAAATACAACTAGAATTTTCAATTTGCGCTTTACGGTGTAAGCAATCAAAAAGATTTCTCAACGTTTCCGAACTCTTTGATTTTTTATTTTATTTATTTTTCTTTTTTGGTGTAAATTTCAAGTTTTACAGTTATCTATCTATAAACTGATGCTGATCTAATTAACTAAAAAAAAAAAAAGGAAAAAATTCCGACATTATTATTTCCTCCCGAGGCGACAGGTACCTGATTACTTCATTTCTTTCGCTTCTTTCTTCTCATCTTTTCTTCAACCGAATATTTATGTATTCTCAGAAAAACTTTTCTCTTTGTCGATGCGCTGCTTGAAAACTGGACGTCTCGAACTTTTTCATCCCACTTTTTGTTACTTTTCTTATCCAAGAAAGTCACCTAAGGTGCAGTATAAGTATATACAATAAAAAAAAAAAAAAAGAAAAACAAAAAAAGGGTGAAGGAAAAGTAAAAGTTTTTTAAGAAGAATAAAAGAATAAAAAAATTCATCTACGCGTTTTTCCTACGATACTTACTAATTTTACATACACAATGTAGGTGCTGCAACATGATGCTTTACATCGTGGTGTGAATTAGAAAATTCAACTACTTAAGTATCACGACATTTCAACCGAAAGGAAAAAGAAACTATGATATAATGGACACGTATTTTCCATCCCCATTTCTTTTGTCTTCCATGGTTCTAGCAGGTATGTAGGTAACTGTATCTATATGAGCCTCGTTTCTGGCTACATATATTTATACATAGATGATAGAGAACATACATATCTCTATATCTATATCTATGTGTATGTACAGTACTTATTTCACGTAGCCAGTAGCTGTTCATAGCAAAAGCAGCAGCACTTGAAAATGTAAAATGCAGTGAGCCCGGTACACGTACGTGTACATTTATGTGATGTAATGTAAATACATATACGCATGTACCTACCATGTACACGTACACAGGTGTGTACGTACGTACGATGTGTATGTACTGTACTCTAGATGCAGGTTATATTCTTTTATCCCCATGAAATATTTTACTGCATGCAAGAGCAAAACTCTCACCGGCGACTAGAAACTCCATGGAAAATAATGACCATCCCCTGGCATGCAGCTCGCGAATACTAGAAACGAATTTTCCAAACTTACAACTTTTATACCCCAACCCCTTACCGTAGAATACCACGTTTTCTTTACACTAGGTACCTTGTTCTACAGCTAAACAGAAGCAAAAAAAGTTCAATAAAAAGAACAGTAGGTATAAAGCCAGTATACACAAATATGAGATACATTTTTCTTTGATTCCTTTTTTTTCGTTTTTTTTGTTTTTCTTATTTCTTACCACTTCTTATACTCGTGAGAATTGAATTTTTTTTCTTTTATTAGGAATACGACGTGAATGTATGCGGTTTTATCATTTACGAGATCGTTAAGTGATCTGCTTGAGTATAGAGAAAAAAAGAAATTATCGCCAACGCGCACATCGATTTTGGGGCTTGTAGTATGAAGAAAATAATTTAGATTTGAAATAAATATACACATGTATCGCACGTACGTACGTACATATTTTTCCAGACGCAATTTCAAAGAGAAGATAGAGAAAAAAAAATTCTCATCTCCTATTTTTTTGCTAACAGTGTAAATAGGAGATGGTATATATGTGTAATTTTACTTACCAAGCACAGCAGTATCAGAATATCGCAATCCTCAAATCTTCAATCGTTCGTGATCTTCAACCATTTACTCTCAATACATATACCTATATACATACCTATGGAAATAAACGGTTCTGTAAATAACCGGTTCGGTTTATTTTACCCCAGGTAAATTCAACCTTTGGTAAACGTGATTCGACGATTCATCTTTATACCGAGATAAGCACATGATATAGGTATGTAATATAGGTATATACGTACGTACGCGTACTAACCACTATTCGAAGCGGATGAAGAGTGAAAAAATATGACGTATGATTTTATTAATCTCTTCTCATCGGCAAAAAGCGAGAGAATTTTTTTGCTCTCTTCGGAGACGCACGAGTAGGGTTTGAGGTGCGAGTGAGTTTTTTTTTTTATTTTTTCGTTCACTCGAAACCCGAAGCAAACTTTGAGTTTTTCTCGCCTTTAAATATATATTAGCAAGTAATTAACCCGATGATTCTACCGCTGGACAGTTTTTGGGGTTAGAAAATGAATTTTAAGGGTCGTAAAAGGATACCCCGGTGAAATAACCCGCGAAGGAATTTTGAGAATTCCTCGAAGAAATTTCAGTAACTCCGGAATCGCGGAGGAAATTAACGAAACGGTTTTAAAACGACACGGGGTAAATTTTTACCGCAGTGTCGATAATACCGAGAGGGTGAAATGGGTTAGGGGGAAGGAAACTTTGAAATCGTAACAAAATTTTCGTCACGGTTATGCATAGTTGATTCACAGAAATCCATCGATGTCAGCAAAATATATAGATATAGATACGTATGTGTATCTACAATGTTGTCCACAAATTATTTATATTAGTCGATTTTTCGAGGTATTTCTGAAAAGTAAAAAATTCCTCGAGTGAAAACGACCGTTTCATAGTTTGATAAACGAAACGACTCGCTGCAGACGAGAGAATTTTTGGAATTCCTGAAAACAAATTTTGACGCGTTCGCGGGTACCGAGGGAAAATGAGCAAACCGTCGTTTCAATCCCCTTACCCGGAAGCTGGTAATTATGTACCGAATCAACATGAAAAAAGTTCAACGTGCAATGTCTCGAAATAATATTTTGACTATGTTTTTAACTTTATACGACTATTCTTCAAAAAAGTAAGAATGGAAAGAAATTCTATTCGGTGGGTTTCAATCGGAGGTTAATTTTGAATCCTGATATCGGTACGATAATTTAATAAGTTAAAAATTAGGGTGGACCGATTTTCTCGGTGAAAACCGGCGACTAACTAATTTATTTAAATTATTAAGCAGAGTTTAAAAATGAGATTAGGAATCTTAGCTGCTGCAGCGGCGGCGGCGGCGGCGGCAGCGTCTTTTACTCCTTGTGGGTTAAAAATGGAAAAAGTCGACGCTCGGCGTTCAGACGGGTTTCCTTCTCGTCTTATTCAGCCCTAAATAAATTGGGTAACGTAATTTGTCTTGGTTCGATCAAGATTTTGATACGCTTTCTTGGGATCGGATGGAAACGGTCGTAGAATAGATAGATATATACACGTAATATACCGTTAAAAATATATATGTATACATATACATTACATAACGTCTGAAGTAGCTTTCGAGTATATAAAAGATGGTCAAGCCTCCATGAAATTCGTGAGTCGCGCCAAAGCTTATTGGCGTGATATGAGGGTTGCCCAACCAGGTGATTACCAATCACTCTTGATCACTTGATCCGAGGTCTTCCACTCCACATATATCTAACGCTCTCCAAGGAGCGATGGTACCCTCTGCCCTGAGGCTTCCGAAATCCTCTACAGCTCGCTCCAACTTCAACTGGATTTCGGACCTTGGTCAACCCAAAACCAATCCCTGAACCCTGAAACCTTAACCTGAGCAGATCGAGACTCAACATGCCATAAATCCTAACCGTGTATGGAATAAATTTCAATGATCCACTCGCCGTACTAATTTAGTCCTTTTATTTTGCTCTCCGATCCATTTTTTTTTCTTCCATTTCTTTTTTTTTTGGAAAACGTTTCTTCGGTATAATACCGTCGGCAAAATGTCAATTACGGTAAACTGCTGTTGGGTTTCTGTGTTGCTCTCGGTCAATCGACCTTACGACATTCTCAAGTTCGATTCTCGTATATATCTTTAGGTGTCTGGAAACGGAGGCAATTCAGGTAATTGCCGATCCAATCGATCGATCACCAACTCCTCTTTAACTGTAACTCTCTCTCTCCCTCCCTCTCTCTCTATCTATCTATCTAGCTATCTCTTCCTCTATATGTGCAATAGTCTAGCTCCTTACCGTCTGCTCGTACATTTTCACATCCTTCCGTCCTTGTCCTTTATTCGTCCTCGGCGTTGCTTGGTTCCATATGATCAAAGCTGACATAATGTGATCCATTGAACCACGTGCTCCATGTAGATAGACGCTATGTCAATGGACTATAGACGTGATTACCTTGATACCTATAATACTGCCTCCAGGAGATAATATTACACCTCCTTGTTACCTTGGAATACCTCAGTGCACTCCGAGTCAACCCTCGGGATTCAGATTAGAAGCTAATCTGCTATATAGAGGAGAGATAGATTACGGTCGCCACTTTGGATACTTCATAGATAATCTGGATGCTTTTCAGATTTCATAATATTGCAAAGAAAAAATTTCTTCACGTACTCTCCGATGAATCTTGAAGAGTGCGTAAATATTTTCAGGTGATTACCGAATCGATTTTATATATTCGTCATTTTTATATTTATTATTCGAGACTACGATCGATCGATCCAGCAATCGTTAACGCTTTTTTATCTCTTTCATTTTTATTCGTAGATTTATTGAAAAAGAAATTCAAAAAAATGTTTCGAATTTTAATGCGTGAAATAATGATTTATTAATTTGTTTCCTCATTTCATTCTCTTTTTCTTCACTGCTTAACGTAATTTGAAAAGAGAAATTAATGGAAAAAAAATTTATACGTATATTTTCACAGTTTTATAACTTTTCTTTGGTTTAATATATTCAATTTTTTAGTTTTAATGTCTTGTCTTATACATGAATCTATATAGATACATTTACTGCAAAAGGATGAAGAATTTTTAATGGGGTTGTCAAAGATTTAAGACATTTATTCGTTCACTTGTTCTTTTTACCATACTACATATATCATGTCTATACATACACAGATTTAATTTATTTATTCATTTATATAGAATCGAGTTATATTTACGCAGGGGCCAATTATAAAATGTCACGATAAATTAGATAAATTCTTTTGAAATAAACCACCGAGCAATTAAATCCCTCTCACGTAACGCCATTACAAATCCTTTTTCTAATTTCTGCTGCTGCTGCTGCTGCTGTTGTTACTGCGCTGTTACTACTATTCTACCTATATACGAAAACTAACCGTAAAGAATTTATGTAAATTACTTTATATGCAACGGCAAGCTCCGCAGGCAACTCCTTGTTATTATAACTACCTAGAGAGTTATAATACAATGCCTAACCACCTTTATTATACCTACTTGATTCACAGTCCCTTCACACAGTTTTTTCTTTCTTTTTCTTCATTTTTTTTTTCATTCGTTCTCGTGTCTCCGCGGCTCGACTGATCCATTCATCGTCTCGAAACAACTCAAAATTACATCTCCTTTTGATTTTTTAATTAATATAATTCGGATTATCGTATCGAAATTAATTTTGTGATTCAAGTTTTTCCTCTTTTCTTTTTGCCATTTTTTTCTCTTCTTTCGGGGCACCGACGATGCAAATTGCGGGCGAGGAAGGAGGAGGAGGAGGAGGAAGAGGAAGGGGGAGGACGAAGAGGGGCGAGTTGTTCATCGGGGTGAAAGTAAAGTTTCCGTTCCGCTGAGAACTTTTTTCAATAACTAGAAATAACCGGAGAGACTCTCCTCCCTTGGTTGTATAGTAGGTATACCGAACTGTAGCTGACGTTTGTCAGAAAGTCAACGAAGTGTGTTGCTTCTGCTGCTGCTGCTGCTGCTGCTGCTGCTGCTGCCGCTGCTGTTGCCTCCGTGTCACGTGTTGGCGACACTCCTCATCCTGCAATTTCATCTCCTTCTTGCTCTCTTTCTCTTTTCCCTCTCTCTCTTCCTCGTTTTCCCCAATCTCTTCACTTTTTATCATGTGGATACTGGACGTGGTATCAAAACCGAACGTGTGATATGGAAATGTTGTACGGACGTGCATGAATATAGTAAGTACAAGAAATCGTCGTTGTCCAAAAACTAATTCCTTAGGTCCTTTGTGTTCGATGAACGTGATTTCTGCATAGGGTGGTCCGTTTTTTTTTCTTCCTTTTTTTTTTTTTTTTTAGCTTATCCCTGTAAATAGCCGATAAGGGAGGTTATTCAAGTGTTGCTTTTGGAAGTTCGTTACTGCGTGGCACGGTTCGTTTGAAGAGTTAATGAATTTCTGTCGTTCATTAGTCTAATTCACGCGGAATTTCTCCTCGAATTCTGAAGTGACCCTTCAGCGTACAATCCTCATCGCGATTCGAACACTCGTCCCTTTCTGCACCGTTACATCGTCCAGGGTTGGGAATATACACACATACATATGAGCTACCGCACGAAAGGGGTGATTTTCGGAAAAATTTACCTTTTCTGGAACCCAAGCCCATCTTTTTATCGAGTGTTATTTTTGTGTCCCAAACTATACAGTCCAAATAGCGGATCAATCCTTGAACGCGATTCAAGTGGGATCCTTGGGTAATTTTATACCTTACTCATATACCTTTTTCCCCTATCAAGGAGACAAATTTTTTTTATCGTTTTATAGAATGTCTTCTGTTGTCCCGCGTAAAATCATTTACTCATCAATTAGCCCCTGACTTCGCTATATTCTTTATCTCCTTTATATCTACAATGATAATCGTGCTTCAGATTCTTTTACATTCTCTTCCGATTTGGGCTCATTTTTCATGTCCAATTTTTGTACGTACCATACGATGATGAAATAAAGTATTGGTGATAAAATGGTTTTTCCGGCTAGTATAATATATTGTTATCTTAGACTTTGATCACGTCGTATTTGTGATATTTAATTGAATCGTTACGTCCATTTATTTTAGTATACCCTAATCGGTTTACAAGTAGGTACATTATACGCGTACATGTATATGTTTGTATGTACATCGGTTGCCTCGTGTCTGCCACGATATTAGTCGGTGTAACAAGAGCCGCCCGCTTTCAACAATTCAAACTTTACCCCTTCCATCTACTCAAAAGTTTCGAATCCTCCGCCTCTCCGTATCTACAGCAGTCCGAACGACGGTATCTTCGTTTATCAATCATCATCTCCCTGCAGTTTCTAACATGAAAACGCATCGGTTAATATTGTGCATATACCCGCAAATACCGATGTACAAAAATTATCTGACAATTTTTATCCATACAAATAGCGAAATTGCTGAGGATATATAGGAGTAGGTAAGTAGATAAAGAGAGTGCGCAAACGATGATAAAAAGAAGTTGAAAAAAAAAAAAAAAAAAACAAAGAGAAAGAAAAAGAGAAGGGAATATAAAAAGAAAAAAGAAAGCCGCACGGGAGGGGATGGAAAGAGGGCTTACCACCCTTCGAATCAGTAATCTTGTTACGTACGCCATCCGCGCGGACAGACCAGAGCGGAGCAGAACAGAGCGGAGCAGAGCAGAGCAGGTATCGATCGTTTGTAATGTCATTTTAAAAACTGTCACACGCCGCACTCGCAATTATTATCATCCGCTAATCCGATTTCTTCTTTCTCTTCGCTTCATGCGGTGCGGTTATACCTACGGGATGTGCAGTGCGCGATCCACAAAGCCCGTTCCGCGATACGAACTGGGTAGATACGGGGGAAAATACATATAATTAAGTTTATATTACCTGCGAAACATGAAAACGACGATCACTCGATTGAAAAATTCAATCGATAATATATTGTCCGTATCTAAATGGCCGGGGTATACACGTGTTCCGCTGTTCATATATAATTAACATACTATACACAAAGGAGTAATATATAAACTTCCATCAACATTAAACCCTAGAAATTTCTATGTAAAAAAAGAGGTAGGGAAAATTGTACAAACTTCGAAGAAAACGTTGTAAGCTCTCTACGAGATATATGCATATACATATACAACAGCTCCGCGGGTGTTGTTAACATTTTTATTCCAAGATGTAATGGCCATAAGTCTGTGTATACCTAGAGGTGGAGGTAGCGGAGATAGAAAGAAGCAGGCAACGAAGAAAAAAAGAAAAAAAAAGGGAAAAAGGAAAAGTGTATTATAGGGAGTAAGGGAAGCGGGGGGAAGGTTAGAGAACGAGTTTTCTTGGTCCGCTAATAAAAAGGGTTGTAGCTCTCTGAGGTGAGATGGTTAAGTAGGGTGTAGCTGCTCCCCAGTCACCGTGCAGACTGTGGACAGTCGACAGAGGCGAGATCTTAAAAAGTTTTATCTACCCAGAGCGATAAAAAATAATTGGTATCGGGTCTTTTCACGATCTCAGCCTCCGCAGCGGCACCGTGAAGAGCAACAACGACAGATTCTCTATTTTTATTCTTCTTTTTTGTTTTCGTTACTTACAATCAGTTGTTTCCCCCCCCCCCCCCCCCAAAACATTCCCCGTACAGCGTTGTATTTTGTCTTCTTTTCCCTTTTCCCCCTCCTCATTTTATTTACTAATTTCATTTTATTCACTATGATTTTTTTCTGATGTGGGTAATTCCTTATCTACCTTTTGTGCACCGCGTTATACGACCCCGTTTTTCTTTTCTTTTCGCTTTTTTTTTTTTCTTATTTCTCGAAACAAAATGCCCTTAAGTCGTGTATATAAATTGTTACCTTTATTTACTCGAGCTTCGCACAGCACTGTCGTCATCAGTTCCGTTGCTTTGCGGTTAAACAAGATCTTCAAAGCTCCGGTAAGCTCCTTCTTATAAGTTGCATACGTATATGTACGTACACGTATTTACCTACGTATGTACGACACATTTTATGTATCTTCTACTTTTTTCTGTGCTTTATGCAGAGAAATGAAAAAATGAGGTAAAATAGTGAGAAGAAAGCGGAATAAGGGAAAGTATAGAAGCAAAAAAAAAAAGAAAAATTAAAATAATAATAATCGAAAGGAATTCACAGGAGAGCCCAACGCGAGTTACCGAGGCTGTCTATATCCACGTATATCCAGCCCCCTCATCCTTCCTCTTCCTGTTTTCTTTTTTATTTTATTTCAGTTTTCTTCTTTTTTATTATTATTATTATTATTATTACTATTATATATATACTTTTTCTTATTCTTCGCCGACGAAGCCTTCACCTCGATCCTCCGAAGAAGAACCAGTCTCCAAAGTCCCGAGGGAATTCGAAAGAAAGAAAAAGTTGCTTTTTTTTCATTTACTTCCTATTTTTTTTCTCTTCTTCTTTTTCTTTTTTTTTTTTTTTTTGTTTGCTTTCGCTTTTGCTACCCGGAAATTGCGTTACCGCAAAAGGAACTGATATATAACAGGATTGCGTGTGTGCCAATCGCTGAGTCCATCCACAGAAATGAGAGAACTGCTGCTGCAGTCATTTATATATATATATATATCTCTAGTTTGAAATGATCAAACAATATTGAAACGAACAAAAAAAAAAGTTTGAAAGAAAGCGAAATATGGTGGGTATAGTTTGGAATATTTTTACGCCGTCGCATTCATTCGCCTTTTTTCTGGAATGTACTTTATCATATTTCTATATACACACATAATACATAGGTACCTGAGTTTTATATATATTCATCCTGCTGTTAATATAAAATCACTTGTACATTCTAAATAGAGGGGTATTATAATCCTTATGGTTATTTATTCAAAGCCGAACGATTTAATCTTCATGGTAAACGTATTTTTTATAGATGTACACGGTGAACGTATATGATGGTATTTATTTTTCATGAAGAGTTTTGATGATGAACAGTTTATAACGCCAATGGCCTGCAGTTGTGTCCGTTGCCCTATTTAGTTTACTCACGATAATAATCTCAGACCCTTTCGAATACCGATTTATGAACCATCGCTTCACGGGGATATCCAGTGGTGAGTCCCGAGGAAAGAAAAAAATAACTGATCATTTTGTACGCGGGGAGAGAAAAAGAAAAAAAGGAGAGAAAAGAAGAGGCTGCTATACGCGCGCGGGATGATCGAAAACGGTTGGTTACGTTTGATTAATCAGTGCTCTTTAAAAATATCTAATACCGATCGATCGATCATTTAAAAAACGATTGGTCGATCAGGATCGTGCTGATACATCAATTTCGTTATATTATATCATACAGGTAATACAGACTATAAAACAGAAAAATTGTCAACGTTATATAAATGCGTTGAGTTAAAAAAAGAAACGAAAAAAAAAAAAGAAAATTTGAAAAAGTAGTTAATCATATAC
Source organism: Athalia cordata (assembly GCA_963932425.1). Classification (NCBI taxonomy): domain Eukaryota; kingdom Metazoa; phylum Arthropoda; class Insecta; order Hymenoptera; family Athaliidae; genus Athalia; species Athalia cordata. Next base: position 25,335,207 of record OZ010626.1, on the reverse strand, counting down.
AAAAATGATATTGTCACGGGTAACGTGCGATAGTTTAGATTATGATGAGTTTTTGAAGATGTAAAATAGTTTCATAGCTTATATGACTGCAGCACGAATTAAGTAGGTAATTTCGTATTAAGGGTCGTACATGGCAATCAAGTTAATTAATCGGTATAAATTTCGAGGATATTATAATTAATCCTTAGTAATCGTGGCAAGGATCAGCGAGCCAATGTTTCTCTAAGCCGAGCATCTTAGCTGCAAGGCATCATCAAACGTATATTATCTATATATAGTAAAGGGAAAATACCGTTTCGAGAACCAGACACTTGAGGTAATGCCAACCACGTATATATACGTATATGAGTTTCATCTCCCATACCAGTTCAGATTACCCACTACACCTCCAGGTTTTGACGTATTAATGAAACACTGAAATCTCCCAGCTTGATGCAGGGCCCGAAATTCCACCTGTAAAATGATCTCGATTCTCCGTCACTTGAACAATGTAGATACTTTTGTTTTTGATCATTCGCCGCGAGGTTTTTCGCTCTCAGATGATGGACAAAAAAGAAGAGCAGAAAAAAATTTCCCGGCATAACTAAAAATTTACATAAACTTTGACACGATCACTTACACGTTGAACGGTTCGAGAAAAATTCTCTGTTCTTGAATATTTGATGGTGTTACATACGGTGTACTCCGAAAGGGTGTGTTTTCCAGTAGTTTGGTGTGCTGTGATATGTTTAATCAATGATTTCGGGTATCAATCCCAAGCGACAAAGAGTATCTGTGCTAAATCAAGAATGACGTAGGTAACTAGGATTCTACTCCACAAGTTCGCGGTTAACAGCTCCAGAGGGAGATTTCGGTCACCGGAGTTCGATTTGGTCTATAAAACATGCATCCCTGAACCTAAACCCTATGGAATCAAACGGGTTTCTGGGTTTCTGCTACAAATTTGCCAGCGTTGTTCGACGAAGCTGTAAATTGCTTCCCCACACGTCATCCTGTTATATTTATGTAACATGTGTGATACGTATACGTCATCGTGAACAGAATTTGAAAATTCAAATTATTCATTCATTCAAAGAAAATAAAATAACAGGAAAAGAAAAAACGAAATGAAAGGAGTAACTGAGAACACAAAAACTTGGAGACGTCGCTATAAGGTATAACAAAAATTTTGTCTCAATTCTCTGTCTACCATATATGTATAGACACGTATAGTGCAGGACGACCATTTTATAACTCGGTTGAAAAGAATGCGGCTATTCGTTGAAGAATTTAATCATTATATACCAGAGAAGAAATCCGAAGGATGCGTCGTTTCGCGAATAAAATAGGGTTGAAGCGAAATAAAGAGAAAAATAGAGAAAGAAAAAAGATGGGATGCGAGGCAGCCGGAGGGAGGAGGGGAAAGAGATTACTACGAAGAGAAGGGCAAGGGCAGATAGAGAAGGAAGCGCAAGAAAGTAGGTCAGAAATAAGCAGCAGCAGCACCACCACCGATAGTAGAGGAATTGCTGAGAGCTCTGGCATTGTTCAGAATGACCGATGCCCGAGATAAATCCCTCTTCCTGACCGTTTCAGTTCCTCCTCTCGAATCTGCAGGTGGAAAATGTATTTCACTATCGGCTTATCAAACCCACCTATTACAATACCTATAGGTATAGTATACATATATACACACCTATGTCCATAAATTTTCTCGGAACAGGTCAGAGGTCACTTCAAGCTTTCAACTAATCTCATATGAATTTTCATTCCACACCGATATCATGCGGAACGATGGAAATTTAAAGGGCGGATATGAGGTCCTTCGGAAAGCGATGCGGAAATAAAAAATGAGGGAACATATTATGTAATAGTGTCAAAAGAAACCATAGGGGAGAAAGCGGATGAAGAAAGTAAGGAAAATAACAAAAAAAAAAGTCGAAGAAATTTAATTCCGAAATTCTATACCTTATATTCAATGATGCGCGTCCGATTTGTGCTCTAATTTATAAATCTAGCTTACACTTTTCAAATTCTTCACACAATTCACTTTCTCCGGCATATTCCGTACTTTCAAACGCATGCGTATAATCCGCAAATAAAATAATCAGAAATCGGCTGCGAGTATCCATTATAAAAAAAAAAAATTTTAAACACCAGTAATCTCCGATATTACTGCACGAAAGTTTGATGAAAGTATACTTATTTTCAGCGTGTTATAATGTAAACGGCGTTAAAAATCAATCCCTATTTTCTTTTCACCTTTACTTTACAGTCAATTACCGGATTTGGGAAAGGCGAAGAGGGGGCGAGGGGTCGCGGGAGATCGTACTTCCTTATATTACACCGAACTTTTTAACCGTGGCGAATTCCCTATCGTGAGTAATTTATCTAAATGGTTTTGTTTGCATCCCCGTTGCAGTATCGGGTAATTGCCTCTGGGTTGTTATGGTCTGCACCAGATAAGTGGTTAGCATCGCGGTGGTTACCGAAGTATACATATATTTTTATCTTTATATACATACAGACCATTACTTTTTTAATTTCTTATTCCCTCAACTTCGTCCGAATAATACAACGAAAAGAAAAAAAAAGGAAAATTAAAATAATATTTCAAAAAATAGGATTCCCAGAATGCTGGGAATAAGGTCCGAAAATTCGCAGCGACGTAATCTTTGGTAGCGTCTTCTAATTTTCTGTAAGATTTTTCTACACCAGTCTGTAGATTTATATTTTCATTTTTTTTTTTTTCTTTCGTTGGATGTCGATATTAATTTCCCTTCTACAGGGTCTTATGGGTGGCCCAAAGTGGTTTCCGTTTCTGGCTAGACACTAGGCGAGCTAGATTCTTGATGGGGGGGAGAAGAAGGGGCGAAGGCGGGGCGTGCTCAAAAAAGTTTGGAACATGGTCGATAATGAACCTCAGCCGTTGTCGCCCGTGTTCGTGTCGCGGTATAGAAACTTGAACCCGAGTATATAAGAGTTTAGAGAAGATATACAAGATCCGTTACTGCTGTTACAGCAAAACCACCACGTGCTGCTGCTGCTGCTGCCGCTGCAGCGGAAGCTGATCCTGTATAGAAAGCAGAAAAATGACGATCAAGCTTAACGTGTGTCAATTTTTTATTTTTATTTTTATTTCTTAGATTCTTTTTCTTTTTCTTTTTCTTTCTATATTTTATAACATGTAACGATTTGTATTACTTTCGTCTATCTGTACCAATCACAGATCAAAATCCCATGTCATTCGACATTTCATTATTTCGTCATGTAATATTTTCTACCATTGCACCTTTTTTTAGCGGGTAAAATATTTTTTAGAAACTATCGAATAGAAATCGTCCGAGACTGGTATTAATTTTCCATCGGTCTTTTTTCTTGTTCTTTCTCATCTTAACACCTTATAGAGCAGAAATAGAATACGGTGTAAAATAAAAGCGAACGTTCTAGTTTTCTAGGTAATCTTTGATGTTTTATATGAAACTATAAAAATCTGATAGATAAAAGATGGGAGAATAGCGTGAAACGGTTTGTTGAAATGTTCACTTTTTAATCGCCATTTCTTCGTGAGTTCACCTTATTTAACTTGGATCGAAAAAAAATAAGTAAGAAGTCATGTATTTTCTACTAGGAAACAGTATCTTGAACGATTCAAGGAATCGTTGATTTTTTTCGATTTTGGGGTCAAAGGTGCGACGTAAAATATGGATTCTTAAGGCCTCAACCCGCGTGATCTCCTTTGACGTTTTTTTTTAGATCTTACTGAAATCCTGATTTGTACGGCAGAAACACGGATGTAAAAAGAGAAAAGAAAAAATATTTTACCTCTGTAAGGAATTTCGACCCAATCACAGGCGTATCTATAAAATTGTACGTGATATATTTTTGGCCGCCGATACAAAGGGGCTTTCGTACTAGCTTGGCTTTTGAACAATTGGCACTGCGATATTATCCTTCCTCCTTCCCTATTTCTCGTTGAGAATTCTGATCCAGGCTGTGAACCGTAAGGATAATATATAGATGGGTACTTTGAGTTTGATGCCGGCCTCGATTTCACCGACCTCAGTGCACAGCACTCGGAAAAGTCACCAACTCCAGCTCTCCGAGCCTTTTTACTTAAAGGTTGAATGGCGGGACTTATAGAGGCTCCTATCGCGTGCATTGGCTCAATAGACCTTGGGTGATCTTCCTGATCCCTTCACTGCAACCAGCACCACCACCGACTAGAATTTTCTTACGCCATATAACGTAGAAGTATAACATACATAGATATAGAAGTTGCGTCAAGTTTGCGCTACATATTCTTTGCGGCAGCTTTTTTCCGCTCATTCGTTTCCTGGAATTCTTCAGGAAGTAGGAGATGTATGTCTATACTGCACGTATATTTTTTTCTCATATATCTGGAGCGAATAGGGTGGGCTTTTACTCGCTGAAGGGAGAACCTTTTTTCTTTCCATTATATGATGCATTCTGATGCGAAACATCAACTTTCCCCGTGCTCGTAATAATTCCCGCAGGATCTGTTATATGGGTCGTCAATAATTCTATGGTGATCATCATATCTGCGATATATAGATCTCCCGCGCGTTATCTGCATTCCAACTTACGACCTTGCGCAGATTCATTTTTTTATTCTTCGTCCTGATATATCGTCAATATTTGCATCGCCAGCGGATTCTGAAACGGGTTTTTTTTATGTCTATATGAACCTTTCTTCATTTTTTACACGTACAGATTCTTCGTTTTCTTCTTATCGTTCGATGCCTGAAATGTCACTGTAATAATTCTGTATACCAAGTTTAGTGACATTATTGTATGGAAAAAACAAAAAGAAAAAAAAAACTTTCACTCTATATACCAACGCCTAGAGCGTTAGATTGACATTAGAGCTCGGCGATTAGCTGGCATTTCAACACGAGCGATGAAAAAGATTCTTTCAGAGAAGCTCTTTTCTCTTTGGATTATTTTGCGCAGAAATTCAAAGAGACCTAATTTCTTTGATTAAAAAAAATTATGAACTGAAGATAATGATTATTATTTGAAATAATTTAGAATTAAAACAAAAAGTACCTGTATTACAACAACGATATCAAAGAGAAGAATTCCAACTTGAGGGGTCATATAGATTTTGCAATTTCAAATTTCGTGCGATGTTAGAAAATACCAATCATCCGACTTTGAATTTTCGCTTCTCAGCTCGGTTCGGAACACGGATAAAGAGGAGATCGAAAATCGGGCGGAGTTTATTTGGGTATGGAAGGAGGTGAATGAATGCCTCTGAATCGGCTGATAACGGTTCAAATAAAATCGACAGTTCTACAAAAATCGGAAATCCCTGATCCTGGCTGTAAACCAACGCCAGGTAAACCCCGGCTCGATTGATGTCGCTTGTTTACCGAAACGAGATGAGGCACCCGATCGATCGATGTAGGAAAAAGGATGAGGTAGAGTTCCGAGGGGCGGGAGGGAAGTTAAAGAAAAAGAAAAAATAGGAGAGAGAAAAGAGAGGCGCGATACGCCGCGAACCGGAGAAAGGAGATGAGGAAAGGGCAAAGGAAATCCGCTCGTTGTCAATAATTCAGTGACATTTCTTTTTCCCCCTTGCTCTCTTCTTCTTTTTCATCTCCCGTTTTTCTTCTGCAACGGCTCAGAGCCAGCAGCTCGCTTCCCTATTTATTCACTTCAGTTCGCAATTTTTCGAAACTGCACCCCTCCCCCCCTCCCCTCCCCTTCTTACCGCCCAGTTCATCCCCATGTCGCGAATTTCTATATTTATTATAATATTATAAACCGAACACCTTATATTTTGTTCACACGCGGTATATTCGATCTGTGTAGAATAAACGTAGAACAAACGTAGAAAAAAACGAATAGGGAAATTTCTATTTGCCCGTTAGAGTACCTATTTCAAGGAAAATCTTTTTCTCTACCTGTATAATCCTGAAACAAAGAAAGTAGCGGTGATACAAAATGAGGGTTGTATACACGGAGTACACGTCCCGCTCATATGGATTTCTTGGGGTGCCATATGGCGCAAGACTTTTGCAGTCCCCTTACCTTCTATTTTATCCCCCCAGCTCGAGCAGCAACCACTGGGAGAGTGAAACAGCTATAGCTCTTGTAATGCGACCACCTTACTGCCAAATAAAGTTTCACCCATTTTTCTAATATCTACTGCACACAATTACGTGTCGGTAAAGAAAAAAAAAAAAAAAAAAAAATTCCCTCAAAACTCCAAACCCGCTGCCAATAGTTACATAGAAATATAGAAAACACTATTTATATATAGAGAAAAACTTATACCCGCTCGAGCTGGTTAGGTTAGCCCAATATTATTTTACTGATTTTTTTTTTTTTCATTTTATTTTATTTTTTTAATTAAACCGAGGAACAGAAGTTTGAAGTAGGTTTATTTTTGACGTTTTTTTTTTTGTGTATTGCGGATATTGAGACGGTTCGATGTAAGCGTATTGGGAATTGGGGGTTCGAATCGTTTAACTTTCTTTCTTACGTTTTTTTTTTTCTTCTCTTTTCCCAAATCCGCAGGAGGTTCTAGTATATTCATATAGGAGCAATTTTTGGTCAGGAGAGAGAGATAGAGAGAGAGACAGAGAGAGAGAGTGAAAAAAAAAAAAAAAGAAACACGTTATTTTAAAACCTAACGAGAAACGTCACGCAGGGTACGTTACAAGAGGCGCGTGTCCGCACGCTTTTATTATGAGGCGTGGAAAACGATTTTCCGTAGTATACGTAGATATATGTATATACACCTATATACATACATACATAATGTTCATGACAAACTTCTTCGCCATATGTTTAAAGGATGAAAAAAGAAAAAAAAAAAGAATTCCAACAGATGAATTTTGAATAAATTTATCAAACTTCCTATTGTGACGTATATTCGAAACTGCCTACGCTCGCCGCACGTGTGTAAATGTGAGAATTTTTTTCTCTTTCTTTTTTTGTTAAATAAATTTTCAATGAATAATAAAAAACGAAAAAAAAAAAAAAAGAAATGAAACAAAACAAAAGACGAGTTTCAATATCAAACGTATTATGCCGACGAGCGGGGCAGACGCGAAATCGATATCCATGGGCAATCAACATTCTCGATGATGCCAAGAGAAGAAGAAATAATAAAAAAAAAAAGAGAAAAAAGGGAAAAGGAACAAACGGGAAAAAAAGACTTTCGATATTCACCTGGCCTTTGAAATTCATACCAAGGTGTAATTAGCACTTCCAGCTGTTTGTACAACGCCATATTGAAATGTATATCCCGTGGACACTTTCCTTCTGAATTTTTATGCCCATAAGATTATACGTACGTACTTGACATCGGAGAATAATTTTTTATTGAAAAATAAGACCAGAAAATTTTCATCGCTGCACAAACGATATTTTAGGAATTAATAGATATCTGTAATAATAATAAAAGTATCGTTCAAATAAAAATCGGCTTTCAAGAGATCGCGTGTATAAGGTAACGAGGATTTATCGAAAGGGTGTCAAGTTAAATAACACGTGAGATAGTTATATCGTTTATATATTTATATTTATGTTATGAGGAACTTCGCTCCGGAAATTGGAGAGAAAGGGAAGGAGAGCAGCCTCCGGGCATTAGTCCATCTGTTCGCAGCTCTTGGAGAACATACATTATTTTATTCGTCGTTGGCTATTGTTCAGCTCTCTGTATCGATGGATCGTTTACGCGTATATCATTACAACATTTTTATTTTATTGAAAAAAAAAAAAAGGAACAAAAAATAAACGATACACACAAAATAGATTATCCGGAATTTAATGATCCCACATCTGTTTCATATCCGTTTAGGTTTTTCTATGAAATTTCTAGTTCAACATTTCTTTTTTCTCTCTTGTTTCAGATCCTGTAATACTTCTTTCATCCTTATCACGCTGCTATCATCGAACTCGAAAATGCCTCGTCTACCTTGGGTGAGTAAAATGTTATATGAAAACTGTTTCGTTATTAAAAAACACAAAAAAAAAAAGAAGAAATATTCCACTTTTGAACATTTTAACACGATGCGATGATATTTTATGAATATAATTACGGCGTCCGAAAATTGGGTCGTATGTTTAGGCTGATCAGAAATCAATATTTTTCTATATAAAATTTTTGCGAAAATGTCGTATCTACGATTGCAATAAAATTATGATAGGATTAATTCCCACGTGCAACAAAGCGACCTTCAGAGATTGAAATATGGAATGGTATAGTTGAATCGGTTGATTCAATGAAATAATAATCATCATCATCATCATCATCATCATCATCATCATCATCATTACGATTATTACAACGAGAACGTGCGCGTGATTTTGTCAGAGGTGTTGCACGCATAAGGTATATATATGTTCATATATAAAGTACATATTTACATATTGTACGTATTATGTACGTACGTGGGTAGTGATACGCAACTTGTGAGAGAGACTTTGGTGTATAGGAAGGAGAAAACCGGATACAAATTCGCGGGTTGAATTCCAGGTAACCATCTAAGTTTCGCGTTAATTTAAGAGATAATTAGCTAAGCTCTAATTACCTGGTACATGTCTCTATACAAAAGCTATATACATAGATATATACGCCACTGAAATTGCAAGCGAGCGAAGGAAACGTGTGAGAGCGGTTATTACTTATCACACCCTTCCTTCCCTCGTCCCCCCCTGGCCCCACACACACGCCTCCAAAAACTTTATAGCACACCCTGAATCCACGCAATGTGTGTTACAGTTACTTACCTGCGGATAGACGTGGTACATGAAATTTCCGAAATTATAACCACACGTAGATAATAATCAAGTGAAAATTCGAAAATTATACTCAAATGAGACCCTCCTCGATCTGCAGCAACCCTGTACACAAAGTCCTACCAACTAATCAATCAAATTCGTATACGTCTTCGTATGTGTACAGTCGGCCTTCTCATTATTAATTCTTGTCGTCACCACCCTAACCATGATTAATAATCTCCTTCATTTGTTTGTTTATCGAATCAATAAGGTTATATCCGTATAACGGCGTATTTAACGGATGCTCGCCCAAAATTCATGCCTGTGGTTATTTTTTATTTTCATCTTCGTTCTTTGTTTCTGGAGTTGAAAAAAATTAAAACCAAAATCGAACTTCCAAGATCTTGAAAAAGAGCGCTCCGGAACTCCGTAGAGATTTTTGAAAGAGAGAAAAAGTTCGATGAAAAAAAATTAAAAAAAAAAATTACACGTATTCAATCCCCCGGAAATTTTAATCACGCTCGGGATAGAATAATAAAATTTTTAAACCAATAAAAGTTCAATCGAACCATTTATGCGTATACGAACTAAAATTTCAAGCCGTGTAATATACACTGCATAATATCCGGATAACAAAAACGCAGGAGAACGTGGCGTTGCTCGTAGGTATAAAAAAAAGAAGAAGAAAAAAAAAACCAACATATTTTCTCGAATAAAAAAAATTCTCGGCCAATTTAACCGCCGCTTTAAATCACCGTCAAAACTCTCTGTTCGAAAATGAATAGCAAACAGAGAAGAGAATGATTCGATTGTGTACGTAAAAATGAAGCTGTAGTATATAATATATATATATGTAAGTAAAATGCATAGTTTAGGTGTGTATACGAAAAATTGTGTGCGCGTATAGAATGTGCGTTGAACCTTGAACCGCTTTCTGTTCACGAGTAAATATGAGTACGTATGTATGTGTGTGAAATATATAGGTATAATATGCTCTTCTCTTTTCGGATGATGTGGATATATTTGGGGGTTCGAGTTAGCTGCCATGTGTAAGGGTGGGGGGTTGAAGAATCCGGGGATCGTGATGACGGGAAAATTGACGGCAAAGTTGCGCCCGGCCGTGAACATATACATACGCGGTTGCATTGGTCTGACATTGATACGTTTTGAAGTTTAAAAATCACGCTATGGGGTACCTACCCGTAACCAGGGCAAGAGTGCCTTAGACGTCATTCTTCTCAACCTGTATTATTGTATTATATTATTATACCGATCGCATCTACAGGGATTCGCTCATCCGGAAGATCAAACGTTTGATTTGGGCACTCGATGGAGAAGTAGAGAAAAAAAAACAAATGAAAAAGGAACTACGAACTGGTGTATGCAATACGTTGTAGAATTGGTGTAGCTAATTTCCCTTATTGTTAGTCTTTATTAGCACCTTAGCCCAAAAACGTACCTATACAGGGACTAGACAATATGAAAAATATAAAAAAAAAATCTTGACAACCATGTATGAGTAAAGTTTGTTTTTTCGGTTTTTACTGATTTGATTTTGTGAAAAGAATACGATAGCAGTGTGAAAACAAAAAATTTGGTACACAGCTGCAGTAAAATAAATATTACACGAATGCGACCTAAACCCTTTCCGTTTCGCTGATTAGATAATTTTTTAACACAACCCTGTAGCTCTTTTGAGTACTAATTTCGCTTCCATGAGAAAACTTTTTTATATTATGTTAATTTATTATTAAACCGTATCGTGAACGAGGAATATGTTGAAATTTATATTTTCGAAATTAAAGTAGCTGAAACTTTCATTCCAACTGTCGATGCGTCGTAGTTCAGTTGGGAAATATTCGAAGAAACAACTCCTTCGATAATGAAGCGTTAAAAATTGGACACGCGTACGAAGACCGCGTAAATTGTGCTGCTGTTATATGTAATATGCAAATATCTAACGCGTATACGTATATATGCGATGATAAACTGCGGGGAAACCCGCCATCTTGGATGAACTCGACGGGAAAGTGTTGCTAGACTATTAGCCTGCCAGGGTGGGTTAGATTTAAAGGCCATTTCGATGCTCCTGCAGGATTTCAAATATATTTGCAACCAGACTATATAATACCCAAGCGAAATGCTGCTGCTGCTGCTGCTGCTGTTACTATGTATTAGTATTATGTCTACCTATACATACTGCAGCACGATCGACGCTACCGAAAACGCTTTAGGAAATCCATAAATTTGTATAAAACGAATCGGTTTCGATGTATATGTAGGTGTATGCAAAGCACCCTAAAAAATATATATATGTTTATATGTATATTCCGCCATCGCATTTTATTCTCTAGATCGTCTCTCACCTTTACTCCAAATATCGACCGTCTTACAGATCTCAAAGAAAAACAAAAAACATTTGAGAATTCCTTCAGTCTTGTATGCTATGGTGACCGTTTTCGTATTTCCAGTATCACTGCCTGTTCCAACGGTATATTACTTGAATGGGATCTCAGGCGTCTTATTTTCGTCTGTTTTCACCCCTCGTCGATGGTATTTTTTTTTTTTTTTTTGTTTTATTATCCCAAAGAATAAAAAATAAGGATTTTGGATTGAGAGGAAAGCGATGGAGCATTTTATATATACATAGATCGGTATGATACATAGAATTTAGACGATCGTCTAGCGAGATGGATCACCGTGATATTGCATCTTTACCCCTATCTGCACCTCGGCGGTGATGGTGGTGCTTCCACATTTTTTTGAGCTTATGAACACCCAGAGTTAACGAGGGTCAGATATTGATGGATAGCACGTGTATTATACGAGCTGCCACGAGCCACCGATCAACCACGAACCACTAGAAAAGCAAGGAGGGCATCGCAACCACCCATCAAGTATACGTATAGGTATATAACTACATGGGCATTATGCAGATAACCATAAAAATGACCCTATCAAACTTGTTGTCCATTATAATTCTTGCCGAAGAACCGAATATGCTGCCCTCCGCGTAAAAATTTTCTATATACAGCTCATATGATATTTACGTATATATAATAAAAACTTTTCCCTACATACATATAATACCGATGCATGTTCACTTTTATATACCAACATATAACATATATAATGTCATTATACTTCTGTACACATGCAAGAATGAAGATAGTTTCTACTTTTTGATATAAAAATGCAAGAAAGCAATATTCAATTTTTGCGAAACGGTAATGTAAAACTACCTTAACCGAACAAGTTTCACTGTACATATATACATATACATGCCTTTATATACCTATACATGTACCCAATTTTTATACTTGCTCTGGCTACAATTTCTTTTCAATACTTTGGTCTGGCAATAGTGGTGGTGGTGGTAGGACAGGGGGAATGTTTCGGTTCTTTAGGTTGACATAAAAGAGAGTTTGAAGAGAGAGAAAGAGAGTAGTGAGTAAAGAGGGACGCGACTAGAAAGAGAAAGAAAAAAAAAATTTGAGGGAAAGAAAGGAAGGAAGGTGGGAGAGCTGGATATCGTCGCGTACGCAAGGGCACGTCTGGTACCTACATGCAATCGAACCCCGCGTGAATGCGGTATCAGCTCTTCGTCTAGTCTCTTTGTCCCGAGGGTGGAGAACACGGCAAACTCCCTTGGGATGGTATGTATACATACACATACATTCGTGTAACGTATGTATATACCAACCGGGAAGCGAAAATCGAGCGCCAAGAAACCCCTGCGTATACAACAAGGGAGAGCCCAATATAAACCCCGTATGCACCCCTTCGCCCCTTAGACAACCAGATCAAACTCGTAGACAGCCTTTACATCAAGCTTTATGGAATCTGAACCTCGTAAGAGCTAAAAAGTCATCGTAAAAGTCGAAAATTATATGAGAATCATAACCTGAATATTTTATACCGTAGTAAGTTCATCCGGAAAACTGCAGCGATTTCTCTTTCACCTCTCAATCGAAACGGAACATGCAGCGAGACAAATGAGGTGAAATTATCATCGGGCGAAGCAAAAGAGAAAAATTGTCGAGCGTAAGAAAAATAAGGGCTATCATTAATTTCTATTATTTTCATTTTCATTTATCGCATCAGCTAAATAACAACGAACTCATATTCCGAGAAACGAAAACTGACCGTGCACCGCATCGTGCTACTTATTTCGTGGCCGACATGAAATATGAAAATTAGAGCGGTAATCACCGCGTCTCGCGTCGCGACCGCGACGTCCGGACGTCGCCATAAACTGAACCGCAAATTTTGCAAAATTTTCGGAACACGCTCGTTTCGGAGCATTACTCAAAGTATTTTCAACAACAATATCGATTTTTTTTTTTTTTTTTTTTGTTATCTCCATTTCATTTTCTTCGCAAAACAAAAAACTCCTTCTCCGCTTTGTTTCAATGCGGTGGATTTTTTAGCCGCAAATAAAACGGGACATTTTGTGTACACCTGAAGAATGCCTTTCTGCGCAGTCCATTCATGCCGTGCATAAGGTTGCATCCATCAGTCTGACTAGAAATGACGTATGTAACGTAAGTCTGCTTTTTCTTCTTCTTTTTATTCCGAGTGTTGAAATGTATATATCGATCTCTCGAAAGAAGTCTGCTGCGTGCAGCGAAGAGATTCTGAAATAGGAGAGCTGCGAGAGCGAGAGAGAGAAAGAGGAAGAAATAAAAAGATAGCCAAGGGGATCGAGTAAGATGGGAGATGAAAAGGTTAGACGTATCGTCCGGAAGAGAGTTGAAAAGGAAAAGTACGTAAATTGAAATTTTATCCTGAAAGGTCTAGACCAGAAAACCCCCATACTCCTTACGCGAAAGAAAAAGCCAGTTCTGCAAGTTCCTAGACCGTATATTGGAGGTAAGAAGCTGCCTGCCGTAGGGCTTCTAGACGACAGAAAAAAGAATGAATTCCATCTCATCATCTTCAAAAATTCAATACATATGTTCCCTATTTTTATATATTTTTTTTTTTGGTTTTTCAAATTATAACTTACATCTTTTCATTTTCTTACAGTGTATTTCCAAAGATATTTGAGGACGTATAATATCTTACCAATATCACGCACCTACTTTCTTATTTATGTCTGCACGAACCGTAAATAAGGGTTGTATATTTATAGCGTAATTTTTCGGCCATCAATTGTCTCTATGATCGTCGTGAGCACGCTTTTAAACAGAATGAAATATCGCAACCCTAAAGGGATTCCTTTAAGGAAACTTTTCATACTTTGATGCCCACCGCGGTAGAAATCAGATGGAAAAAAGTTGCGGAAAGGAAGGGGGGGGGGGGGAGAGAAGAGGGTTGAGGATTGAGGGTTGAGGGTCGGTTCGTCCTGGCGTGAAAGGCAGAAACGTGGACCGCCATAAAAACAGATGTTGGCGCGACGGTCAATGGCGCGTTGCAAGGGATGAAATATGCCGCGTCAAGTCAATACTTATATCCATAATGTACAGGGTGAGTTATTTGGAACTACGAGAATGGGAGGAGCCTAATTTGGTACATGCTCGTCATTCCTGTTAACTCGGTGCGTCAATTTCCAGCCGGTTTTCCCCAATTTTCTCAATTTTATTTCGATCCTGGAGCGTTCATTGGCTTATAAGAAAGCCGCAATAAGCTCCTCCTAATTTTGGAGTTCGAAGTAACTCACCCTGTATAACGCGTGTACATATACTTTACCTTTCCGCGGGGTATATCCTAAATATATAACTATATACGTATATGCCTACTATATCTGTACCGGTATTATCTGTGGAAAGGGAATATCTTGATTCAGCAGATATTTTCTTTTCCCCAAACAAGAACGCCCTATACTCGCGCCCCTATAAAGGATCATGTGGAAAACATGGTGATAGCTGATGTGATATATGTGGCCACTGTGCGATATCCGATGCATTTATTCGTCCTTCATATTCCATCCTTCGATGCTGAGGTATTCAGAAATCGAAATTATACGAATAAGGTAATAAGGTAGATATTGCAAATCGGAATTTTTCTCTCTTCTAAACTACCTATACCAGCCACCCTTTTTGTATTTTCTCTCCAAAGCCTGACCTTGAATAGACTTAAAAAAAAATACTACTAACTGGTAACTGTATCGAATTACTCTCAACACAATGTACAGTAAACTTTTTTACTATAATAAATAAAAATGATAACGATCTTGATTAAGGGTCAGGGGGTAATTTGTGAGGTCGAAAATTATACTCGCGGTATGTCCGGTGCAGAGGGCGAGGGGCGAGTATATTATATACCTATAGTTATATACGTAGACACAGAAGTTTTATTCGTTATTCGTTCCGTAGCGTAATGTATATAAGAAAAAAAAAAAGGGAGAGAAAAGGGAGGCGAAGAGGACGAGGCGCGTTAGAACTCTTAAAGGGCCAAGGAAATCCCGCTGCATTAGTCACCCTCGGGAACTTTGAATTCTTCACCACTATATACTGTGCATGTATACCTATATGTATAGCTTCTGCTGCTGCTTTTCCCGTTGCATGGATGGGGAGAAAAAGGAGATTGAGGGAGAAAGATGAAGAAGACGCCGCGGAACCGCGTTGGATATGTTGGATTCTGGATTGCAGATTGAATCGGTAGAGGGAAACATATTCTTGGAGTTGGAAGGCGGGGATGCGAGGGGAGGAATCTCCACTTGGAATTACTCAAGTACCAACCTATAGCATGTATACTATATACCTATATATACGTGTACAAATTTTGCACGGCACCCTACGCAGCTGAAGGGAATATAAGGGAGACCTGCAAACCAGAGGAAGAGCTTTCGTGAATTTGTTAAGAGTCCAAAATCGATCGCGGAGCAAACATTCTAATATATATCTATACGTGTACGTATTTGTATAAAATTTTTACATAGATATATATGTATATATGCATACGTACATGTATGGATGGAAGGGTCGCTTCTCATCGTTGAATATTTTTCCCTCTTCTTTCTCTTCTTATTTCTTTTTCTCACTTCTTTTTTCGACCCTATTTTTCCCTTGCATCTCATACAGTATGATTCGTGGGTATTTGGGATATGAAGAGATTTGTCAGAATGTAACACACGTGGTCCTCTCCATCCCTCCTCTCTACTTTCGACTTTGCGGATGAACATACGTCTTATGTGATATAAAACGAGTTGATCACATCCTATGTATAGATTTTATTGCCATAAACGATTTTTCAAAATATTCTGCATTCGTATCAGGTACCGATTTGTAGGTATAAGGGTTCGATAAGAACCAAAGAAACACCCCCTAATGCAGATCTTAGGCCAAAAGCTCATTTTTAGATCTGAATCCGATCGTATTCGAAAATTGATGATTTTTTATTCTAGTTTTCTTTTGTCTCGAGTAAAAGTTAATGATAAAAAAATCAACAGATATATTTTATCAGGGCATGAGGGGCGCGTTTTTATTTTTTATGTATGTACATATATACATATTTATATAGATGTATTATATTTGGTATACAGTAGCCGGCTTCTGCCGCTATTGGCTGGTTTTCTAGCAGCTTCTTTTAGAAATGTCGAGGGTGCAGGCGTGCGTCGTGTGGCTTATAGGCATAATACGTTGATGGGGGTTGAATAAACCATAGATGACGCGTAAAGAACCCGCAAGGCAGTTCACAAAATCATCTCGCCATATATTTCGCCCACACGTGCCTACGGAAGTGAGAACAGAAAAACGTATCCTGCTATCTGTACGTGAAGACATTTTAAGTCAACAACTTTCCACAAAAAAAAACAAAAAAAAACTTCATTGCATCCATCAGCACCATAAGTTCAAATTCTCACGATTGATCAGAAATCTTACGATTTCTTTTTTTCCCACCTTATCTTCTATTCATTTGGAAGATTTAAGTTGGAAATAAAAATTGAAGAGAATCTAATAGTAATCATAAGGTATACTAGACTGCGATAAGTTTAAAGAATCTTTTCCTCTCTTTTCTTTTCAGTCATATCGCTCGAATGATGAATTCCGTGGCTTATTACAAGTGATGAAAAAAAATTTTCAGGTACTCTCCAAGAAAGCAGAGGCAGGTAGATATCAAAAGATATTTTGAGACGTGCTCGCACCTCAGGCGGTGAAAATCAAGGAAATTTACACATAAATTGAATCCGCCATTTCCGATGCCATTTGCGGTTCCTTTGTAAAACCGACTATACATATATAATATAAATATAGAGAGAAAGAGAGAGAGAAGGAGGAAAAGATTTTTTAGGGTGACACGATGATGATCGTTGCACGGTTTCTTTTTTTTTTCTAACCGCTTCTTCTATATTTTCCCTTCATTTTTTTTTCATGGCTATCTCACCCCATAGAGACTTGATCGGCGCGTGCTCTACGGGGGGTGCAAAGGTATAGGTACATATATATATACGGGGTTCTATAAAGTCCCGTCACTCGACGTCGTTCGAGAAAATGCGTTCGCTGGTATAAATTACCGGCGTGAAATACGGCGCCCCCTAATTTGAATTGATGTATCGTTGATTAAGAGTAGGAAAAAAAAGACCAGCTCCATTTCCTAAAATCGATAAATCATCGCCACATGTACAGAAAAATATTAAAAAAAAAAAGGAAATTATTAAACAGGCGGATAAACCGTCCCTCGAATGTACCCAAAAGAGAACAAGACACATAAAAACTTGGACATATCAAATTTGAACAATTACCCGTGCTGATTTGGTCTGATATATTTTTGTTTTTTCTTGTTCATTCCGCGTGCTCTTTTTCCCTTCATCATCCAGTTATTTTATTTACTATACGAGTGAACCGTATTTATTTGCACGTCTAAATATGCAGGGGTGAGTAAAACAAAGAACTTTTTATTTCTCTTTCATTTCTTGTTGTACGTAGAATTTTGAAATTCGAGTTCGAGGGCAGGAGGTCCACAAGTATCGCGTACCAATAACGCGCGGTATACCTACTCCCGTGGTGACATTCATAAGCCAATCACAAAACAATGACACAATATGTACAGTACCAGCAACGGAAGTTGCATACAAACGGCTGTTATATAATATATATCAAATTACATAAACCATTTATATACGTACATATGCGTATGTACGACAAATAAAACGATCATTGTGCACCGATTTCTATGGAAATAGTAGAGGCTATATGGGTAAATATTTTGTAAAATTTGTATTATCTGCATACGATATGCGTATGTATAATATGACCAGGTAAATATGGTGCAAATGGGATATTAGGTGGACGTTATTAAATATGGGCATATTCGAAATCGGACAAAATTTTAATTTGGGAATGACTTTTTTTGCGATTAAATGAAAGAAAAAAAATTTGATTTCTGACTCCCATCATGAAAATACAAGATCCTTTATAGTAACAAAAAAATTTTGGTCATGTACGGTTTCATGTGGACGGATCCGTGTGCATAAATTTTTGTCCTCTTTTCTATCCCTATTTTTTCAATGTTCATGGCGTGTATCTACAGTGCTTTCGCGATCTTTGGTAAGATTTGCGTCGAGCAGGCTGTTTTGGTTGGTTAGTTGGTGTATATACCCGTACAATAACGTATATATGTACACCTAGTCGCGGAAAAAGGAAAAACTCGGTTTGCGAGCGAGAATATGCGTGCGAGCTGTACGGACGCTGGCCTAGGATCAATATTTTACTTCCGGTATAGTATTAGGGGGCATGCCAGGCCATATCCTGGTTCCGAGAAAAATTTTTATCATGTATATAATATAACTATAGCTATACAACCAGGAAACTGACACGAGTAAGAAAACTAAAATGATACGAAAAAAATGGAGAAGAAGAAAATTCTGAAAAACAAAAAAAAAAAATGATGGATACCTATTATCCTTTCTTTTAAACTGATTGTCGGTTCGCAGATAGTTTTTTTGCAAAGTGTTGTACTTTACATACTTTCTCCTACGTACTTATGCATTTATGAATAAATACCTATGTATAATACGTATGTAATACGCGTGTAATCTACCTGTTTCACATTTGTATGTATGATAAATATATAATACCTACCTTTTATGTGTGTTTTATATGAAAATTCAGACCCTCTTTGTGTATAGTTTAATTATTTTTCGCCTTCGTACACCGCAAATTCTGAAAGCGGAGAAAGGTAACATACATACGTATAGTACATATTATGAAGGAAAAAGGAAGATAAAAAAGAAAGAACCACTCAACCGCGGCACGCGTTTAAAATATGTTATTTCATTTTGTGCCAGCGTCCAGATATGTATTATTTAAAAATTAATTTCTTCTATTTTTCACTTGGGGAAAAAAGAGGAATAGTTTTTCAAATTTTGTCCAAGTATTTTTTCTTCTTATCAGATTTTTGATTCTTGATTTCTCATCGAAGCTTCTTTTGCCTGTTGGTTCTATACGTTATTAGTTACTTCCGATGAAATACGTGCAAATATTATTTTTGTTAATCTTGTACTTTTATCGGAATGGTTTTTTTATTATTTTTTTTTTCATACATTTAATGTACGTATATCTACTGAAAAAAGAATATCAATTCTGTACAAGGTACGCTCGGTTTATGTTGAACTTGCAACATTAGCCGGCAGAGTAGCCGAGCTGTGTTTGAAAATCGCGATGGTTAATTCAGTCGACTCGTTTCGTTCTAAAGATTCCTCTGCTAATTTCAAATTATACCCTTGTTAGCCTTTTCATTATTATTTCAAAAACTCTCTTTCTTTTCCCCTTCTCCATCCCCTTACTCTCTCTTTCGCTCTCACGTAAACACACCCGTACGTGCTGTAACGCGAGCTTTTATACTGCTCGATCGAAAAGCACTCCGACCAAAACTCGCGAAAAATTGAAAAAAAAAAAAAAATCAAAAACTTTCATGTAAAAGGAAACCTAATCCAGGAAATTAATAAAAACATATATCACTGTAAAATTCTACAACTATATTTTTGTTAATTAAGTCTACTTGAAAATTTATAAAAGTAGCTGATATGTACAGAGTAGCTTATGTATAGATTTAAAGTAAAGTTTTTATATACCTATATTACATACCAGAGAGAAAAAAGTACATATAGCTAAATAGTTATACCTGCTGTGTACTCGTGTAATTGAATGGAAGAAGCTATTTTTTAGTTTTCTTGTTTCTCTCTTATTTATTCATTCATTTCTTCCTCTTCTTTTTTTTTCACTTTAACGAGAACAGCTAAGATCGTTCGTGAAGTGCACCAAGCGACGTGATTCTGCAAAGTTTTTATATATATATATATTTATATACCCTTAGTATGTATGTACATACATATACATACATAGCATACATTCTATGTACCTATACCTTCTTAAACCTCCCCTTTAAAGGATACTTTTAGCTTTTATCTTTCGGGTTTTCGCGGCGGTAATTACGAGGGGCGTTAAACGTAAGAGCCGCCATGTTTTCTCGTTAATCTTGCAGTCTTATCGGTCCCCTATATTTTTTATTTCACGTTCCCCCTTTTTTTCTCTCTCACTTTTTACACGTATAACAGTCTATACACGTATTATATAATTTTGTTCTCGAAACGTGCGAAATTCGGAACGAAAATTTTTAATTACGAATTATAATATTTTTGCGGTTTTTATGGTTCGAGGAACACCGCAGAAGAGAAGAGTGGAGGGGGAGACGAAATAGAAGGAGAAAAAAAAAGAAAATAAAAACGTTCTCTCGATTTCCCGTGTGACTGCAAAATTACCTGCTTTTCCACATAGCTGGATCCAAGAAAGTCAAGCGTGTGTTATAAAATGAGGGGCACAATTTTCCTCCGCGGAATTTTCATGTATATATGTATACAGGTATGTTTGAAACGCGCATTGGTGCACCGCGGCGAGTTCTTCGCGGGGAACACAAGCGCGGGCGTCGTCGAAATCCTTGGAAATTAATTAAAGAAAGGATTCGGGCGTTATCGTTAGTAAGATAATTGGCCAGAACCCGTGGGAACTTGAAAGCAAGACCGATTGCTGGTTGCCAATGGGAAGCACGGCCCTAATGAGTCTAATTTACTTAAATGTTTGCTAATTAATCGCTAAAAGACAGTCGCTTAAGGTATATACCATATATTTACACGGACCTGGGACGTATCTATAGATTTTAATCGCGTCTCTTCTACGATTTTCAATTTTACTTTTTTCCCCCCCATTTTGCGACGAAAAACGGAAAAAAAAAATTATAATTATAATAATTAATGCTTGGCAACCTGAAAAAAAAGTAATAAAAAAAGAACTGTACCCATTATACGTGCACAAAAAAAAAATCGTGGTTATAGACGATGTAGCATAAAAGTCAACGAACTGTACGTAAGAAGAGAAGAAAAAAAAACTCGTCAACGACGATCATTAAGTGTCGTTTAAGACGAACATGAACAAATCGACCGTACAAAAAAAAATGAAGTGAATAACAAAAGAAACTGACTAGGGAGGGGGATGATACACCGGAAAAAAATGATCATCACTCGCCTTTAAAAAAGAGCCGCCCTTAGATTTTGCAAATCAAGAGCCGGCTAAAAATATGGTTAGTTTTTGGAGATGAGATAATAAAATTGCGGCCAAGAAATAAAAAATCATCACGCACGATTCGAATAGAAAAGAAAAAAGATGCGCGTGTCTTTCTAAAAGTTATTTTATTTTGACTTCACCCTTATTTGGAATCCCTGCAGAGGAAGAATATCTTTTGCCCCGTAGCCTCGCACCCTTTTTATATATTTCCTCTGCAGAACATAACGGGGGAGACTAGAAAAAAGCTCGCAAATTTTTCAGTAGGTAGTTTTGTTGGAAGAAGGGCTCACCGGGGAGGGAGGGGGCGGAATAAGGAGGACAGAACGGCGCAAGGGAGAAGAGCCTATCTCCTAATGTGTTGATATCCCAAAAGTCCCTCCATCCGCCCCTCACCTAAAGTTCTTCGGGAAGAAGAGGACGACCGACGATATCGCTCGCGCTGTGGACATTAAAGTCGCATCAAGGGCTGGTAAAATGGCTATACGCGGCATAAGAAAACGTCCTATACATTGACAAAGAAAAACCACACGCGCCGGTGGGGAAAGGCGCGGGTCGCGTTTCTTGTATATCTCTTAACACGTAAATGACAAACGACGTTGTTGTTAATATTGTTATTATTGTTTTTATTATTCGTGTCGATGAAAAAATTGAAACAAAAGAAGGAACCTGTACCCATAGAACCGTTTGATAGCTGTTTTTAATCTGCGCACAAATCGTCTGCACGGCGCGGGCGGTGTGGTTTAATATACTTGGTTGGTCTTGTCGGATACGAACATTAGAGCGCGTTTGGACGTATGTTTATGAATATAAATGACGTGCCTAGGTCAAATAATGATGGTGAAAGCCAGCGTGGGCTGCACGGGGTGCTAACAATGCATATAAGCTGAAAGGCAATCATTAATTTCAGTTGTTGCATCGGATCGGCGATGAGGTCGTCGTCGCGTCCGCCGCGTCTGCATCATCGAATCTCTTGTACATCCACCCGTAGAGTATAAGGAAAGGGTCTCTTGATTGATTCGTTTTATCCCCCATTTCCATTTCCATTCCCCGGCTCCACCCCCTCCCATTTCCCCATTTTTTTTTTCTCCCTTTCTATACTGCAGTGAGGTAATCTACTATACAATCTCCACCATTCAAGGTTAATTCGAGGAATTAAGGATTCGGATTTATTTCCTGCTGCAGCGCCGTCGTCAACGCAATCAATCTATTCTCTTCGCTTTTTTCTTTTTTGCCGCTATTTTTATCCTTATACGCAATATTTTATTTCAGCTCTTCTACAGTGGTGTGTTTTTTCTGTTTCACTATGTTTCTTACTTCGGGATTAAAAAAAAAAAATGAGAGAAAAAAAACTGCAAGTCAGATACAGGGAGAGATAAAAGAAGGGCTCAAAAAAAAAGGTAGTGAAATCTTCGAGATTACCCATATAAAAAAAAAAAAAAAAAAAGAAAAAGATATATAAAAACAAAATGAAGTAAAATAAATAAAAGAGGTTCACTTGGGTTTCTCGTCGTGAATACCAGGCCACCTTTACAAGCGACAGTTAAGTCTGAGCATAAAAGTCGTAAAGTTTCTATGTACACATCTATGCGTATAAGTATGTATGTGTGGAACTTTATATAGTAGGTAGTATACCCACAGCTTGCAGTCGGCATACCTACGCAATATCAGGATCTTTTTTTTTATTTTTTTTTTTTTTATTTATTTTTTGCTGTTTCTAAACAAACGGAATACGAAATTTGATGCAGCGTCAATATCGGGGGTGCTTTATAGGAATCGGCAAGATATATAAGGGGTGCTTCTTTAGTAGATTTTTTATTATTGCATTTACTTCGAAGCGATATTTACCCAGTCTCAATGATGATTGTTGTTGAAAAAGTGATTTGTTTTTTCGTATTTTCAAATTTCGCTGTTTTAAATATCAGCTCGTAAAATACGTGTGCAGTATTCATAAATCAGGATTTTTTGTCGGGAAAAAAGCGACCCAGTACAGCAGAGCAGCTTTTATACAATATTAGCAACGGTGCGGTACGAGGGGATTCCTGAGGCCGCCGGCATTTCGAGAGATCCTTAATTAATCCCTCTTGTCTCTTGACGAGAATCTTATTAGAATTAGGTTAGTCGTAAACACTCAGCTCCCGTAATCTTCCCTTCCTTATCCCTGCAGCAGTTGCCATTTGGTCTCTCATCCTGCAGGTTTTAGCTCGACGCACGACACGGTTATACTTCCCACTTTCCACTTCCCACTTTGCCACTTCCACTTTTCCCCTAGGTCCTCTTTTTTATTTTCCTTCCTTTTTATTCCTTACGTATCTTACGAATCGAAATTATTTTCCCAAACCCCCCGAAGAATCACTTCGCGCATCCATTCGTGAATTATTTTATTTCGGAATATCCGAATCTTGTTCACAAGTTTTGGCCGGATTCATCTATCTCCATTTTTTTCCTCTTACGTTTTTTTTACTTTTCCTTTCTTTCGTACCGGAGGTCATGTCCCGCTCAATCGATTACTATGATTTTGTGGGGTAGATATTTTGAAAAAAATTTGACAAAAGATGAAATTTTATAGAGAAAAAGTTTAACGCGTATATAACTGCATCTTGAAGACCCTAAGAGAGGGCTGGGTAATAGCGAGGACAACCTTTGTGCAGGATTTTTCTATGCGGGAATAATATTAAAAGGGAGGCTGCGGTGCCCTTTTGGAAACGCCTACGGTTAGTGTCACGGATATCAAAAACAGAAACTGTTCAACCGTGTACATATATTATATTCGGCAAAGTATAGTTTGAAACGATTTAACGCCCTTTCCCTTTCTCTATTTCGTTCACTCCTACAGTATATCTCTTTCTTCTTTCTTTTTCTCACAAACATCTGCCCGGTATGGTATATTATATCTTTTTGGTTTGATAGAAGGCGTGTCTTTTAGCAGAACGCGACGCCTTATATTTCATTTCACATGTGTATCTGTGTACATGTATCCTCGAGGGTTCGAAATTTTTGTCCACATATGAACCAAATAGCAGCAGCCCATACTTAGCCTATAATTTGAAACACCTTAGCCTGCAGCGACAGAAAATTCGTTTCAGAATACGTGTTTTTTTTCTACTTTCAGTTCGCAGAGCAACGTACGTTTATTTTAATCATATCAACGCCTTTTGTCGAATGCGAGCGAAAAATTTTTTTCGAAGAGATTTTTTTCAATTTTAGGGTAAAAAATCATTTACTTTTTTCATGGGATCTCATGAGGTATTCTTATGTAGTTTGAGCTCACAGGAATTCAAATCTGCTAACTAAATTAATTTTTTTTTTGTCGGGACAATACAGACGCATCGATTCTTGATGATTGGGTTCCCTTTTGCAATTCAGGAAAAAAGACAACGATCAGGTAATATTTTGACCTATAGTTATACCTATATTACATCCTGTCTGACCAGACCAACGGAAATTTCTTGTCGTTCTTGCTGGTGTATTTCGAAAATTAAGTGTTTGCCTGTCGCTGATCCCGACGCGGTGCAGGTTTTGGTATCGTACTTACAAATATAGATGGTACGCGGGTATTTGATAACAATCCAACCCGAGAAGATATCAAAAACCGGAATCTTGGTTGTTCCAAACCAAGGGAAACACCGCCTGCATTTAAATTAGAAGGATAACAGCTATATATATCCCGAGATATATCCCGTAATTCCGGGATCACAAGCCTGCCTTGAATTCCTCGACAAAACTTCGCTTTATAATTTATAACACCACCGCAGGTAAAATATAACAACGATAATAAAAAAAAGAAGGAAAGAAAAAGGCATCATAGTAATAATAAGATGCCGAAGGAAAAGTTAACTATATATATCTCAATCCTGTTTGATTGATTATTTTTATATCAAAGACTGGTGAAATTACGTATATATGTATATATGAGAATTTTTTTCACAAAGGTGACGTCGGAATGAGACAATTATTCTTCTTCTTCGTCTTCTTTAACTTCTTCTTTTAAAACATCTCTTTAATTTCTCAGGGGGATATGTACAATATATAAGGAGATCCAATCGTATCTAGTAGATTTTCAAGCGACAGAGTGGAGAGTATAAGTATGCATCACGTGCGTCTCGCGACTGCAGCAGCAGCATCAGCGTGAGACGTCTTATAGTCGTCGTACGGGTATAATAATCTTGGATCAAAGGATAAAAAAGGTAGCATAAATAGCGCCTAATCGTCCCGCTATGGTGCACATCCGTGAATAGGGATGAAAGTTATAACCCGTGCCTAGCCACGGGCAGCAGAAGCAAAAGCAAAAGCAAAAGCAAAAGCAAAAGCAAACAGCAGCAGTGGCGGCAACCGTGATAAAGTATTTCTGTCAGGGAGACAAATTTGAATAACATCATTTCCATTCCACAACGTCGTTCATATTTTCACGTCCGAAAGGGTCACCCTATATTAATCAAGGCAAGATACCAAAGAGAATAACAATAAAACTAAAAAAAAAAAAAATCAGAAGGAAAAAAATCGTTCTCTGATTCCGAACGGGAACGCGTTACTTCGCGGGCTATTTATTTATTTATTTTTTTTTTTATACATAAAATTTATCCGTCATTTCAGATACTAGATGAAAACTGCCTTATTTTTTTCCTTCCATTTTTTTTTCTCTCCCGCAGGTACGAAACGAATGTCCAGGTGCTGCACCCGGAGTTTCAACCTCACGCCCTTAAGGCAGCATCAAAATTTTAAGGGGACCGTTTGACCTGCGCGTATATTCCAATTCTCGGGAGAAAAAGGTCCCTGCAGCGTTTTTGTCGGACCATTTCTATTCGTGATCCTGCCCAAAATAACCAAAATTGTGGAGAATTGAGAACTGAAAGAAGAAATATCTATACATGTAGATGAAAGAAAAAAAAAGAATCTTTCCTTTTCTGTACAGACGATCTACACCTCAAAAGTTCAGGTATACAGTCAATAATACTCATTGTAAGATCGGTTTCATTTTATACAGGAAATTCGAAAAATGTGTGTTGCAGGACGGAAATCTGTAGTAAAGGTTTTCGAAAATCTTATACCCACTTGTGTGACCTAAGGGCCCGCGTTTATATACGACTGCAGTAGCTGCAGGCAGCAGTTGACTTTTTGGGTTTTTCTTTTGCTTTATACAAACGACTTTTGATATCGCGTGCTTCTGTCCCATGTGTATATAATACCTGAGCTGTACATATATATTTATTTGAAAAATATACACACGAGTGAAAAGGTTTTACAATGTTGACTATAACCTTCTGAGGGCGACCAGGTGTCGTTTTAGGTTTTTGATGCGGTGCGGAAATCGTTTTGACCGATCGTTAGATTATGAAGGATTTTTATTCTCGTTATAGATCGGAAAAGAAATTTGTAAAATTTTATAAATAGAATCGAATTCGAATGAGCCAAACAAAATCCGTCGAAAGTAAACGGAAAAAAACCGTTAAAAATATTTTTCTTCTCTCATTTGATTTTCATTTCATTTCTGAAACGATAATTTTTGGAAAAATTGTAAAATGTGGAAATCTTAATTTTTTTTTTTTTTGCGTCATTTCATATAGATTCTGGATTTTTTTTTTCAGATTTCAGTCGATTTTGTGGTAGGCTACTTGTATTGAGACACCTCAGCTAGTGTAGCTACTTTACCTGTTTACGGTTTATCTTCATATCTGCCGGTAGAAAATCTTGAAATAATATTTATTCTGTTCGCACGGGGATTCGGTAGTTGTTCACTTTCTAGACTGTCGAGTTACGCTCTGGTGTAAGCAAATTTGCAGAGTCAAAATTTCCTAAGGATAAAAACGGAGAGCCGGTTGAGGTTGAATTTTAAATCCTACAGTGCGGCGTGAAGGTTAAAAAAAAAACCGAAAGAGAGCGATTTTTCAAAAAGGCTTTGGGACCTATGAAAATAATTTGCAAAAGTGAAAAGTCGGTTCGCAAAGTAGATGAATAAATAAACACCTATTCAGATCCCACGTAGATAAAAATTCTATTCTTCATTTACAATCCTTTTCCTCATTTTTCTAAAAAGAAAAAAAAAAAGGAGTAAAACTTGACGCCGCGGGTTGCATGGTGTATATATTTGGAGAAACGGAACCATCGCTGCCGCGTGTTCTCTAGACGGCAAAGTTTGAACCGCGCGTGACCGTTGGTACAACCCTCCATTTCCCGGGAACACCTGCCTCCATTTTTTACCCCTAAGCCCTACCTGACTCCCTTTTAGCAATTAAGAAACTCTAATTTAGCCGGCATTTATCTGAGCTGGATCTACTTCGGTCCAGAAACTCGAAGGTTTTCATCCTCCGAGCTGTACGGTTCTCCATCTTCTTCATCATCTTTTTTTTTATTTTTCGTTTTTTTTTTTTGGTAGTTTTTCTTCTCTTAGCACTGCGTGCGCAGGAAGACCTGTATCCTAGAAGCGGAAATTATTGATGAAACTATATGAAAGAATTGTCTCTCTGAAAATTTCGTCAAAAATTTTTTCACCTTCGTATGAGTTTTCGCGCAGGTGAAAACCGTTCGTTTTGATTTTCTTCGACGCCACCCTCCGCGCAGGCTGCGAAATTCTCTTTTTCCTGCGTCAGCATCATGTCCTTTGTTCTATAATGGTTTTCGAAAATTCTAACACGCCCTATACTTTTCCAGTCGTATACTTTTCGGTTTAAGTTTGTATTTGACCACCTGCAAAGGCCGCTTCTCAATTCTCTTCTTTTTCTTTCTCCTTTAGTTCTTCTTGTTCTTTTTCACCTGAAGCCAGGAGAAATATGACTTTACGACCATAATACGCGGCAATACCGGACGTTGGGGTTCGGGACTTGAAAATTTGAACGTACTTCGGAATTCATTAGTTTAAAGGCGTGACGAGTTTCGGTCACTCGCTTCAATCGCTTTTCATTGTACAGTAAATCGTTGTAAAAACCTAACCTTAACTTACCTGTATTCTACCTGCAGGTTTTAACTACATAACAACACGTTCACCGAGTGTATAGATGTACGTGCATTTTACATACCTGACCCGTATAACTCTGCGTTTATTTCACCTGGAACTCGAATAAGGAGTAATTTTTTTCTTCCTTTTTTTCTCTTCGATCGTTCCGCAGCGTCCGGTGTATTTTTTTCCTCCCTTTCCGGCCCTTTTTTTTTTTGCTATTATATATTTTTCCAATATTTTACAATCTTTCATTGCGGTTTCGATCCGCATATACGAATTTTATTATTATCGTATAAATACAGAAATGAATGAATGAATGAATGAATTTGGGTGCGAAAAAAATTTTACACCCATGTATAGCGTGTTTCCGCCACAGAAGGTTGTTCGCAGTATTCTACCGCCCATGCCTGAGGGATGGGAAAAAATCAAAACCACGGAAATAACCACAAAAGGGAGATGAAGAATATAAAAAAATAAAAAAAATTCTAGTAAATAGGATTCGTGATCTATGAGTGGTATACACATAATATGGGAATCGCCGGTTTCCTTCTTCGCGACCTATAAATACCATCCCGAATTTCCTGTATACGAACCAACTTTAAGAAATTATACTGTGATAAAAAAAATGACGGAATAAAATAAAAAATGTCTTTAGATTTTGAACCGTCTATGGCTACGTGTCGAGATGACGTTGGAAGGGATGGGGTGGGAGTGGAGGTGAATAGGGGGATGAGAATCGTCGACGCGGCGCGTCGCGACGGCGTAATAATACATAGGTATACCTACCTACAGGGAACGGGTTTACCGTGGCGCGCGTATACGTCAAAGGCGCGAGAGACCAAAGGCATAATCTGTGCGAGGGTCGTAAAGTGAGCCTCAAATTTCATTATGAACGCCATAACAATAACGAGATATGTCATGGCGCGTGACGTCACCTCGGATAACTAACCATCCCAGTCAAACCACCCCTCCCTCCTTTCCCCTTCCCCTTCCCCTTCCCCTTCCCTTTTCTCTTTTCTCTTTTCTCTTTTCTCATCTCATCTCTGAAAAGCGCTCCGCTACTCACTAGCTTATCGTTCTGCAGAGCCAATATAAACGATACATGGTGTCGTGTATGGGATCATATGTGTACGCGTATAGTGATGGTGCGGTGTGGTCTGGTGTGGTGTTACGCCATAAAGAGAGAGGTTGATAACCGAAACCCTTTGATCCATTTATCCGCCATTTCTATCCCCTTCTAACCCACCGCAGTCCCACGATCCCTCTTGCCCCGTGTGGAACCCTGGAACGCAGTACTGCGGGACTTTGTCCTTGAGTGGCGTAAAAATATGACCGATAAATTAAGTTAAATAGCTTATGATAAAAAAATGAAGAAAAAAAAAAAAAAAAATCCAAAATAATATAGGGAGGGGTTACTTGCACCGCAAGATTAGAAAACCTTTTTCCCAACCTGATATAGCTCAAAGTTGAATTCCATTTTTTTTTCTCCAATTAGATCGTAATAAATTATTGATGATCAGAAATCATTCACGGAATAGCAGAAACAAAAAATTTTAATAAAACAGAAATTCAATTCATCAGTTGTAGAATACTTCGGATTAAGAAATAAAACTATTTTGATTTGTCAGTTTTTTTTTTTTTTTTTTCAAATCATCAAACTTTCGGTTTATAATTTTCCTCTTCTATTCAACGCGACAAGTCTTATATCCAGAATTTTTGAGTGACTCTGAAGAAGAAAAATTTCATCATATCACTTAATCCGTTTTAGAATTTAAGATTCAGGTTACGGTTTTTAATGAACGTCGTACGCATGCGAATGCTTCTATTTGACTTATGGGAACTCTTCATACAGTCAATTTACCTGCAGTATGCAGTAGAGGTCTTCATTTCAAATGAAGAAGAGAAGAGAGGAAAAGAAAAAAAAAAACCTCACACACGACGCGACGCGTAGGACGTGCAGTACGGTGCAGTTTGAAATAAATTTAGATAATTTTATTTATTTCATTTTTATTTTATTTTATTTTATTTTCTTATACGCGTTCTTCAATCTTGTCGCGTGTGAATTTCAATTTGTTCTTTTTTTTTCCTTCTTCTAATTTTATTCCGACTTCTCCTATTCTCATATACGACACTACAGAGAGATGGAGGGGATAAATCTGACGGTACTGATCGTGGGAAAGAAATTTTTTATTTATATACACATAACAGGTATTCATGTATATTACGTTATACGCGTACCTAGTTATGTGAAACGAAATTTCTATGATTTGGTATATTAAATATAGAAAAATATTACCCGATCTCATCTCGTGTGGGCCCCATGTATATGTATATTATATAAATATGTATTTCGACTGTTAAATGTCAGGTGTATAGGTACAAATAGAATATGAAGAGTAATAAAAAAAAAAAAAAAATGAGAAAAAAAAAGATAGTTAAAAAAATATAGATGAAAAAAATAGATAACAACCACGGGATATACAAGCTACCGCGTACTACTGCACCGGCTAGTATACCGATGCCGCGTGTGATATGATTTGTTAGAGTGTAAACGCTACGTACAAATCCCTGGACATAAAATGTTGAATGAAATTGATCGTTTTTTGTTACGTCAAAAACTTTCATTTATATCCACCGTTGTATGCACCGTAGGTGTCTATGACGATAATTGGAAATCGTAGAAGGACGTAACCCACGGAAAATTATACCGAATCAACGAAACGAGAAATATCGATTTTCTGTACGGACCGAATTTTTCTTCTCTGATTTTTCTAGGGGTAAAAAGTTTGTATCTCGTCGAATAGCTCCTCGAAGTATATTTGAAAATTCGAACCTTCCGAGCTACCACAAGCGCGTAACCTTCGAAATGAAAAAAGGTTGAATTTTTCTACCACCTTATACGTGGCTCGAACCTACGTAATTTTCAACAATTTTGTCAGGACTTTTTGAGAGTTCTGAACTGAGTATTACTTTGTTTGTTATAAACAAAATTTTCCGTCAAATTGCGGACTCTTATTTCGTTTACATTTTCGTTCATTCAACAAAATAATACCCAGTTCCGCTTTTAACTCCGGTATGAAATGACGAACCGGTAATCAGGGAAAACTTTTGCATGGTTTTAATTATCAAGAGCAGGAAAAAAAAACGAAGGAGATCTTGAAATTTTCTCGTATGCAGCATGGAATGAGCTGAAATCTTTTCTATCTTTAATTAAAAAAACAAATAAATAAATAAAAACTGGAAATTGGCTGAACGAAATTAGAAATTTTCATTCTTCGACCCTCTGTTGTACGGTGCACCCCCAACTCAAATAGGTTAGCGGCAGTTTGAGGGTAGAGGATAGACGCTATATAGGGTAGTTTCCGAATAAAGAACGGAAAAGGAGAGAGAGAGAAGAGGAAGAAAAAAAAAACAAACTGTAAGGGTGGGACGACGGCGGTACTTTTGATGGGGTGGCTGCTCGTGGCCGGCTGCTGCTGCGTTTTCGTTCTTTACTATTACGAGTAAAGTGAGAGAAGGAAAGGAGATAAAAGGAAAGGGAGTTTCCGCGTTACGAATTTAGTCCGACAGAGGCGCGCGCTGGAGAATCAGCGGCGTCTCGACGCAGGCAGCGAGATATCCTCATCGCTCCTGGGCGCCAGTCGGCTTCGAGACGTTGCTGCGTGTGGTTGTCACGCGTTATCGACCAAATCGCGTATTTTTACACTCGCGCTTCTATCTCAATATTCTAAGAATCGGAGTACGAAGTGAACTAACTGCGGATAATCAATGGTGTGTCGTCATTCATAGAAAATAACCTCAGTGTCTACGTATCAATGAATGGAAAACTGAACGTATTTTGAATCGTAAAATTGGATTACGTACAATTCCAAATGTCGTGTACATTTAATTCCTGTGACGTTGCAGCGTAACAACAAAACTAAATAAATAACAAACGAATAATATGACGTGTGTTACGCACTTCTGGAAATTAAATTCACATCGAATTTGTTTTCATCAGCTAGTGTTTTTGCGGAAGAATAAATAAATTATTCGTTTGATACCAAAACATGAGAAGGTTTTAATTGATTCTTTTATGTGCATATTGTGTGCTCGTTGAATCGATGATTGTGATAATTACCACGTAATCATCGTTGTGAACAAGAAAAAGAAAAATAAAGAGCATTTTCGCAAGAATTCAAGAGTGCGTGTTCTTTAAATAAAAAATTATCTATACATACATATAACACACGGAGCAACAATTTCAAAGACCATATCAATGATGATTACCATAATGTTAATGATACGGTGATCGTTAATGAACTCGTAGTTCACCTTGTACATGAATGAGCAGCTGCGGTGATGTTGGCTAATTTTTTTTTTCGTCCTAATCATTTTTGTTTTTTTTAAATCTTTAATTATTCGTCATCGTTGATTCGATCATCGTCGATGTCGTTGGCGTTGTTGTTGTTATTCCTGCGATAGTAACGACAGCAACAATAATAATAAAAAATTTGGTGAAAGTGAGCCGTATTATCGCGACGCACACATGTATCGGCGATAATTGATGAGTTTAAATTACCGTTTTTTCCAATTATAAACATATTATGGAACATAATATGCCTCGGACAAGTGATTATTGTGACTCCCTTAAGGATACCCTTGGCTTAAATCGAGGATATTACCTTGACCGGAAACCACCAGGAATATCAAGGGTGAGTTTCTTTTCTTCTTTTTTTTTTCTTTTATGTAAAATGTTTCGTTTTATTCAATGTATTTTGATTAGAAAATTTTCACGTACTCTTCGTACAAAAATTCAGACTTCCTTTTGAATATATGTACATGCAAATCGGTAAAGGGAGGAATAATAAAAAATAAAACAACAACAAGAAAAAAAAGCCCTGCAATTATAGAATCATCAATTACAAAGGGGTGAAGGAGATTAAGAAAAAAAACGGAAACATGTATGAATAAATAAATTACTTCGTTGATGATAGTAGTAATAATAATAATGATAGTCGTTTTAATTAACTCTCACATTAAACATCTTTTTTTTTCTTAGGATATTGCATTTTCTTTTTTCGAATCATAGTCATCGTCATTTGCGATTGATTTATCATATTTGGAATAATATTTGCTTCTATCTCCGTTGCATAATATTATAATCTGTAATATCAAATTCTCGTCACATATTTCAACAGATTTAGCCGGAACAATTTTAATGCAGATTATATGCTATACATGCGGATACTCGATGCGTGCGATCTGTCGTAATTGAAAACACGTAAAACAAAAAAAAAAAAAAGAAAGAAGAGATTGATATCGAAAAACTGTCAATTCCATCAATTTCTTTTAATCTCATTTTCTTATTTTTCCCGTATCGCAAAAGTAAAAGATTGATAGAATTTATTCCGTTCGAATATAATGATTTATCTTTGACCTTTGATCGTAATATTATTGCCGTCAAGTTGGTTTTTAATTCTTCCGAGAAAACTGAGGCAATCAATAATTATATTGAAAGATTGAATAACTATTGGATATTTAATTGTTTGTCACGCGATATTATTGTTGTTAAAAATGAGATCAGGGTGCAGCAGATAATAGTGCGAAAAGAGGTTATCTCATGAAACGTATATTGATGCGTCTTGAAAATTTGCGACGGACGATAACTTATTCTTTTTTTTTCTATTATCTTCTAAACGAGAAGAGAAAAACAGATGCATATATTTTATGTTCTGTATAACCCCAATGTCGACATATCAAAATGTTTTTCAAAAAATTCTTCATGTCTAGTTCAATTTGGAAAAAAGTCAAACCATAGGATATGAACTTTGTCTCCGCTGTAATCTTCCGCGCAAGAAATCAACTAAACGTTACTTAAATCTGGAATTCTATAAACTACGATGATTTTTCCGGAATATTCACTTCCGCGAATCTAATTGCTGCAATTGTTTAACATAAATATGGATGAAAATCCCCACCGTCAATTACCATCCGCGGTTAAAAATCTTAGCGGATTCATAATTAATTTAATGAAGAAATTCATTTATCAAGTTTCATAAGCTTCCTTGAAAAATCTGGAAATAAAAACAAAAAAAAAAACGAAGTTAATTTGCTATGTAATACACAAACTTGTTAATCATACTCGAAGGTTCACTATATAGGTATATGTATACAGAAATATATATTTTGTGCAATTATATTACTGGTATAATTTTGCGCAATTTTGTATGATCGCCGCAACATTCACTCCAGTGAATCGTATATCGTTTCACTAGTTTGGAACCGAACTATTGCTGCTGGTACTGGTACTGCTGTTGCTGCTTCCGATGCCATGTAGAATTCTATTTTCAAAGGGGGAAAATTTCTCTGCAATCCATACGCAATAAATAGCAATATACATATCCCGCGTGTACGTACATATATGTACATAGATGATTGTTCATATATTTCCACCTACGTACAGGTACTACATGGTCTTCCACTTTATACACCGTAAGCTCGCTTTTTCTAGTCGAGACTAACTTTGCGTCACGCCGCGCCGTTGGCTACTGAATCTCCGATGCTGCAGGTTGACAATATAAGCGGATAGATGAATGATATAGATAAATAGATAAATAGATGGATAGATCAGCACAGCTTCTAACCAAACAATACACGACTGTATGATGAAATAAACCGGTATTACTGCCTATACAGATCTCTTTATATCTTCATTTAGTTTTATTTCAATCTCCGCGTCCCTTTTTATCCCATGTACTTTTTTACTACGTTTATTATCATTATTATTGTTGTTTCCTTTTTGTTTATTTTATCTTATTTTCGGTCCCTGAAACTCTTGCCCCACATATATCATGCGTCGCTTGTTGTAAATTATGTAACTATATTAATGTATCTCTCCCAAGGACATAGCCTAATATTTCTTCTCGTCTGCTCTTTTTGGAAATTTTTCCTTAAGCGATCTGGTTCTTTTGTTGATTGCCGAAAATCGTAATAGTTTTTCTTCTCTTTTTATCATGTCTACGTCGTCTCAACCCGATAGAATTATATGGTCGTTCTTGCGACCGCAGAAGTTTGACCACTGTACAAAGTGTTCTACAAATTCTCACAGTTGTGCAACCTAGCTAAGAAGTAACCTTTCTCTACGCGTCTAACACGACGCGACGGTCTAACGGCACGCGAAGAAAATTTCCTCTGCTTTACGTCGCGATATGAATAGAAATGAAAAAAGAAGAAAAAATTATTAATTCACCTACAGTACTCGCAATTTAGGAAAAGAAAAACTATTTTCCTTTTGGCTTGTTTTTTACTGTATGGATGTATACGTCGAGAAGGTCTCTTCCGTTGACACAGATACCTGCATATTTTACGTGTCGTTGTTCTTGACTGACAATGAATTAATTTTGTAACATGATATTGAATAATTAATGGAACTGAATAAAGGGCTTTTGCAGAAAAGTAATCGTTGTTTGGGACTCGGAAGTTGAGCCCTCGGTACTTACTATCGGTACTCTAGTTGATTCTCACAGTGAGTCGTCGTCAGCGGTGTGTTCGTGTTACTTGAACAAAAGTTAACTTTAACCGCAGTTGTAAGAGGGGAATGGGAGGGAGGGGGGGGGGGAGAGATTCTGCCATCCTTATTCCCTTTAGTTCCTCAGTTCCTTAGTTCGTTCATTCGTAACCTCGGTTTAGGTTGCTTAAACAATTTTGCTAACGTCACACATATAAGTCAAAAGTTTTACCTTTACTTTAGGTGCTTATTCTTCTCGAACTCTCTTCTTCTTCTCCTTCCACCAAACAACCTCCTTGAATTACAAAAGGCGTGGATGTGTCAATTGCCATAATTTGTTTTTGTTTATCTTAAATTTACGTGACACTCAATAGGTGAACGGAAGAGTAAGAAAAAGGAATATTATAGCGTCATAACTCGGAAATGTGTAATCGAATTGTTTCGTGTTATTTCAAATACTTTTCACATGAGCGTATACATTACTGTGACGCCTCGGACTGCAGTTCATGAATTTTGTGACGGCGTATCAACCCTATTCCTGTATTTGAATATCAATTATTACAAACCATAGCAGATTTGCCACTCACTGCTGCCAATTCAGATAATTCAATTTATCTACTAACTATCTAAATAACGTATGAGCAAAGCTTTGGCCTTACTGTACCGTAACGTACTGTGTTGTACTGTACCCTACTGTACTTGCACCTAGATTACTCGACCGCGTGGGCGTCAGCTCTTATCGTCTGGTAGTAGTTCTATAAATAGAAAATTGGCACGGATTATGTACGAGTACCTCTACCTACCAGACTATCTCTGCCACCTATAATGCAACGGATACTCTATATGTACGGAGCAGAGAAATTAACACGGCAATAATTCGTTTCTCGAACTGGAATTCCGTCTGCGATAAATATTACGAATTTTCAAAGAGAGTGGCAGAGGGGGCAGGGGATTGTGATATTTTTATAAAAAAAATCCTGAAGTTTAAGGAAACAAAGAAGATTTTCGAACGAATTGAAATCGGGCGATCTGGGTACATTAGATGAGATGTTCCAAAAACTGACGAGGAGATCAGCTTTTCCACCCCACTAACATTATCTGATACAATCATCGACGTTTTGATAAAAGAAAATCCCTAACTTTCTCACTCAGTTCAATTATCTAATTCTCCATGCTACGATCTACATAATTTTAGGGTTCTATCATTCTTAACGTGAATGGTTGTGAATTCAAATGACCACGGAAAAATGTAACTATAATTCTTCCATAACAATGAATATGACATTGTAAGATTTTTTATTCGTTTCATTTGTTTCATTGCAAAGTATACAAAACGGATTCGAACTTGGATCGCGTCGTTCTAACCGACCAACTTTTTCTCTTTTTTTTTTGAGCGGAAATGAAGTTTTTCTGACATAACTCGGACCGACCGACCGATCTGCAAGAGTCATTGAGTTGGTGTAGAACGCGGGGGTCAGAATGTTGAATAAAATTGGTAACCAATAATTTATCATTCCGTGACCCAGTTATGGAGATACATCCGACCGAACGATGAACAAACTATACGAAGAGCAACAGCTTGGCGCCATGAAACCGTCGCGGCGCGTTTTCTTCTTTTCCATCTTTTTCTTTTCTTCTTGGTCTTCGACTATACATATCTACACCATCGTTGCCTCTGACCTAGAAATTCATTTCTCGATGATTTTTTACTAATTTCTTTTTCCAATTCAATTCATCACAATTCGTTGATAAAATTTTATTGTTCAAAAACAACGGTTTTATTTTATTTTATTTTATTTTATTTTTTCTAATTATACTGCAAAGCGCACCGTAAGTAACATAATGAATCATTTGTGTGCCTGCACGCGTAATGTGTGTTGTATTTTATAATTCCGCAATCGTGTATGATTTTCCAATTGCGTATTTCTAACACGGAAACGTTTTACGCCTGTTGCAAGTAGTGTTGTAAAGAAAAATAGAAGAAAAAAAGTGGGAAAATTAAAATAAAATATGTGCGAACAAATAAATAAATAACAAAAAGGTATAATTGCAGCGTAGTAATATATTGCATAGTAGATCCGCATGTATAGGACGAATCATTCTTTCACAATGACGTGTCATTTTTTTTTCCTCATGCATTTTTTTTTTTTTTTTTTTCATCCGCATCGTTGATCGGGAACAACTCGGCGGATGACTCGAGAGGGAGCATTTTTTTTTTTTTTAGTGATGAATTGAAATTGCGCAAAACTTTGAAGCGTTTTACACCTCGTACAAGATTTACAATAATTGAATGATCGTTTTGATGATGATTTACTTAGAATCTCAAATAGATCGCTCGAATTTTTTTGGTACAGCAATTATGGTGCTTTAAGTGTTTGAAAAAAACCTGAAGGATTGTCAATGTTTCGTTCAAGATGAAAATGTTCAATTGGTATTCGCGACAGTGGCCATCGGTTAACAAGTTAAAGTGTGCTAAAGGCGTTAAAATTCAATACTACTTTGCGGAGTAACGAGCGTTTTAAAAGTCTTTACAAAACCTGCTGCTGCTGCTGCGGTTGCTTTTGCAGAAGATTTTTCTCCTTCTCCGTCTTCTTCTTCATCTGCTTCTTCTTTTTCTGCTGCTTTCCGCTTTCTGAAAACAGTTCTCTGAAACCTTCACACTTAGATTGGGCAATGCCACCGACAAGTAATTCGCGTGAATTCCAATCAAGTTAGAAAGATTGACGCAGAATAATAATCTCGTTATCCTCATCCTGCTGTTCTTTTTTTTTTTTCTCCCCATCGTCTACTCTGCAGCTATTTCACCTCTCTCTCTCATTCCTCGTACCTCTATAACCAATAACCGAGAAGGAATCATTAGAGGATGAAAAGAATTGATTAAAAAAAAAAAACAATATATAAATGATTAAAAAATTAAACGAATTTGATCGTGGGAAAAATTAAATTTAACACGGTGTTATTCGGTTCGCTCAAGTTTTTCAGAATACTAATTCACACGAATCCAATTTATATATTTTTTTTCTATTATTTAGAACCTTCTTCTTATTTTCTTCATTCTTTCGCGACATAATGTGACACTACTATTCTGCATACTGAATAGAAAATAACAAAAAACGAAGTGCACACATGACAGAAAAATACTTGACCTAAAAACTGGGGCAGATGTCCACAGATTTGTTAAAATCGGCTTACACTCTATGCTGTGTATGTATGAAATATACATAGTTGTATTCGTACAAACTCGTAACATGTGTTCGTATGGGTTATACATATACACCGAATGTCCTTTAAATATCGCACTGCTGTTGCCTATTGGGTATAGTGGTGTCATACACCTCACCATTATATCATTGTATGATCTATATTCATGTTCATACACGTACATGATGCAACGTCACCTTTATGTACGTACAGATGTATATAGGTTTTAAATCCATATACCAAGTCACGCCGGCTTTTGGGCTTTGGAGGGATTCAGGGCTTTCATTCAAAACTCTGGAGCAGAGCTTGGAGTCGAAATTCTTTCGTTATTATCGCCCGTGGTTAATATATGTGTCATTTTGACGATTATTATTATCATTACTATTATTAATAATAATTCTAGCGCATGATTCGATTTCTTTTCATTAATTTTTACAATTGATAGTAAATACAAGCGCGATTTTCGAAAGGATATTTAGACGTTATGTACATGGAAATAAATATTCAGATAGTAGATGCGTCCACGCCGCTTTAATCCTGTAGGAATGAACAAATAAACGACGAGAATTTAAAGTCGTATATCTCTATATGAAAAAGGCTTTCGTTACTACCCTCTAAATTTTTTACTTCATTCATGTATATATACGTGTGTGTGTGTGTATTTGTGTGTGTAATGCCACATACATCTATCACCACCGGTATAGTCTTCATCGTGGCTTGTATTAAATTTTGAGGACTTTAAACCGCTTTAACGCTGCCCTTTCGCACCATCGGTCATACATAGGTATTATGTTACTCGATTCCGCCCTAACTACACCTTTTCAACCCCTTCTGCCGGTCCGAATTTGCTTTATGTACATTATCTTCTAGCAGAAAAAGGCCAGCCAGCCACTGGGTGGCTAACTTTTCTAGAAATCTCCTGTACATCACCCCGATCGTCACATTTGTAGTCCGTTTTACTAATAAGCTTATATACTTTTTGTGCCATTATACCATTTTTATACCTACGCGCGTTTTCGATGTTTAAATCTACTTATTATTATACGGCGCGAATAATTATTTTAGCTTATTAATTCTTTTTTTCTTTCCCGCCTCTTCTTTCTTTTTGTTATTATTACTTTTTTCTTTTCTTTTCTTTTCTTCATCGCAAGTGTTGGTGGTTTTACACCCGGGGAAGGTATGGGAGGCAGATGTTCTATCTTTTAATTCAAGTTTAATCCAGCAGACGAGCCTTCTTAACAAGCTCGGTAACAGCAATGTAGGATATTAACGCTAAAGTTCAGCATACCAGCACCGGCACCATCAGCAGCATCTAACGTTTGACTTACATATTTCTTGTCCCGCTATAGGGGCGTGGATAAATATATTTATAAAACCATATACTTTGTTTTCCTCTTTGCTTTTTTTTTTTTTTAAATTAAATTATATTAATGACAATAACAACAGAAATAAAGAACTGATAAAATCTTACTTAACTACCAATTCGTAATTACCTCACCTTTCTTCGACTTTTCCTTCGTATTTTGATATAAAAAGAAAATTTCTCTGTTTCAAAGTCTGTGGATGAATTCTGAAGATGAATTTTTAAACGAGTGAAATTTGACGGAGGTGTAGCAAAATGGAAATTAGCAATCGGAGACTGAAAATCTTTACTTCAAATCCTCTAAGGGCGAATAAAGATATGGTGAGCGTTTTAATATTGTGAAAACATGTTTGAAAATTCTTCATGATTATTGCTACCAACCTATACCTATCTACTCATGCGCTATGTGTTATTCGAGTATTGTAGCAACAAACTTGTGTCTAACCACCATTATGTTGTACCTAATATCTATCAGTTTAACGTTTCATTTACGTATATATTTATACGTATAATTCTACTGCTGATACAGCTGCGCTCATGATTTCGTAATCAATACACGTTCGACAACGCTCATTTTCCTCTCCCATGTTCGGTTGGTCGCTATTGCGTTCCTTTCGAATTCATCTCTCTCTCTTTCTCTCTATAGCTTTTTAAATGTATCTAACATACCGCGCGTCGTGTTGCCGGTGAGCAAGGCCGATCTTTATTCTATTCTGTTCTATTCTATTCCGTTCTCTGCGTTCATAACACATCATTATAACGCACTCTTTCTGTTCACGTATACATACATTACCTTACGCATATATTTTTACAACCATCGGATATCAATGATTGGAGTTTAGGTACATGTAACATGGTGGTCATTATGTGCAGTATACGTGAATTACGTGTCGTATAGTATTTTTTCAATATACCTAAAGATATTTAATTAGGTATATACTAACTATGTGTACATACAACACCTTGGTACATATCATATGTATATATGTTCATTCTGTAACAACCAATGTTGTGAAGAGGAGTTTCTTCTCATTGGGTTTTGTAAATTTTTTTATTTCTTAAAGAATTGTTAAAGTCAGTCTGGTTAAAAAAGAAAATCGAATTAGGTTTTGTTTTATTTTAGAGTCGAAGTTTTCGGTGAATCAATTTACCGTGCTTCGATGATTCGCGGGTATTTCGACTAAATAATATAATTTTAATCATTTTTTTTTTTCTGTTGATTTGTTTTGGTTCAATGGGTGCATTTGATATACCTTACGTACCTTTTTATGTATATATGTACAACTAATACATTGATGATATATATTGTGAGCGCGCTGGTGTTCGTTGATGCGTGTAACGAATTACTGTCAATCGAATGGACAGGAGCAACAGCTCTATAATCTATACGTATAGTTAAACTTGCAACAGTTCGATGTATCATATATGTGGGTACAGTGTCTCTCGCTGCTGCGGCTGCTGCTATTGGTAGTCGTTGAAATCCATTGAAATATCCTTTTCCGGTAATACTACAAGAGATCCAAAGCCCATGGCATCCATTTTTCACCAAATTAACGTCACGCCTAAGTGATCCCGAAAACTGACAGCGCGCATGGAAATACACGGAAATAAATGGAAAAAAAGGATCAATA
The DNA here is from genome assembly GCA_963932425.1 of Athalia cordata. Classification (NCBI taxonomy): domain Eukaryota; kingdom Metazoa; phylum Arthropoda; class Insecta; order Hymenoptera; family Athaliidae; genus Athalia; species Athalia cordata. The sequence continues at coordinate 25,293,353 of OZ010626.1, read as the reverse complement.
AAATCGGAAGAATATTTGAAATCCGGGGATTCTTTTTTTGGGCAGGATTGAACCGGTCCGTTGAAGTCTAATCCTGAAGCAGCGTTTTATATTGAAAGTCGACGCGATGGTGCAGCAAACGTTTGATCTTTAGGCTTCTTTCCATCTAGTTATAGAACCTCTCTCTTTTTCTTGCTTTATACGACTATTCGGGGCCCTTTTTCCCCCACCTTAACTTCGATGCCCTTCTTATATACTTCAAGGCTTCGCTTTTCCCACAGCAGAACGGGACAGATATTACTATATACACCTCGTGTTCTCACGACTTGAATTTCACCTTTTTCTTTTTTATTCTTCATCTCTACAGATTCTCTTTTTTCTCTCTTTCTTTCTTTCTTTCTTCCTTTACCTTTTTTTTTTTACCTAACAATCTTTTGCACCTGAAACGTCCTTCTTCTCGTCCTTATTATTATATTATATTAGGCGACCTAATATACTGCATTAAAGGTTCAAAGCAGCAGGTAGTTATGTAGATTATATATAGGTACCTATGTATATGTTGTCTATGTATACACAAGATAGAATTTCGCGTCAGGTGAAAAGAGAAAAAAAAAGAAAAAGGGGCAGAATTTCATTCAGAAATTTGATAAGCTGGACCATAAATTGATGTTATCTGATTCTAGTAAGCATGGTGTTATATTATGCTTTCTTTTACTTTCTTTCTTTTTTCTTTTGTTGGAATTTTATTTTTGCCGTATAGCGATTACCTACTATTAAAGTTATTACGAGAAATTCAATATCTTTAATCCGCAGAGTATTCGATCTTGGTGTTATTAATTACCGTGGTCACTTGAACCTGTTACTTTTTTTTCCTCAATTGTGTCGAATCATGTTTAAGCTACCGCGTGTTTTTGCTTAGCAACAGTTGAGTTACTCTCGTTTGTGAGCTCGATTTTTGATTTAGAAGCTGGAATGAATACGTACATGATAATTTAATTAACGTGTCTTGCATACGTTGTATATTTGTATGTAACTATATCATATGTCTTTGTTTGGAGAATCGTATACATTGTTATAGAACGTATGTACGATATAACTATATCGATACCCTCATGTGTATTATACGTATGTTAATTTAATTATTACAAGTCCTTCGGCTAATTAATGTGTAGAATGTAACTGAGAAATGAAGCAGCTCATATAATACACATGAAAGAGCATATCCATCTGTTTTCCGTTTCTATAACATAAGTTTACTTTTAATCATGTCATAATCTTTTTTTTCCTAACCACCTGGTGTGCGTTGATAATTATTGTAATGAAGGGAATTTATAACGTCCGATTTTCATACGTGGGGTGGCAATACCTTCAGATTCATTGTAATGATATTTCAGTTTTGACTATGACGAAAAGTCGGGGCTTACCAGATTGCTGGGTGTGGATAAAAAATATCTGTGCATATACTTAAGGGATGAATTTTGGGACATTCGTCCATTGGGACAAACAGCCATTGGTCATTCCTTGTATTGTACTACGCACATACCGGTTCTCTAGGAATACAGTGGTTTGTTCACCCTCTCCAATATTCTGGAATACTCACCCCTGGATCCTTACAAAGGATATATCGTGCTGCTTCTGGCTATTCCACACCCTCACTTTCCATTTCAATCGCCCTACAGGGTCCTCATTTCGAGTACCCACATCCTATCTACCTACCTACCTATCTATCTACTTACTTAGTTCTCTCCTATACAGAATAGATTCCCCGTTCGATTTGCAATCGGTTCATACGGTGGTGTACAATGCAAGTCGGAACGGCAGATTTTAGCTGGTGAGTTGGAATATGGATGATGTGATGTGCGAATGTGGCTTGGGTGGCTATCCAATACATACATAGATGTATGGCAATGAACGCCACTCGTGCAGTAGCTAAAGCACAGCAGCAGCGGCTCTACGACTAGAAGAGCATTGTTACGGGTATTATTTGCCACTAATCAGAACCTAGGGTCGTAAGCAACCAGCGCGGCTACGGTGATTGCAGAATGGCTATGGCGCCACGCCCCACTGAACTGGCCCATGAGGAGATTTTCGAGATAGGTATACTATACGTACACATCTCCCCAATGACGAAGGGCGAAAATAGTTTAGGGAGAATATAGGGAAGGGCGAAGGAAATAGGGAAACAAGACTAGTTTGAACAGGGGATACCGAGACTAGGGGATGAAAAGTGGCTTGCCAACCATCTGACTATGCTTTTCGTATTGAGGAAATTCTTATTTGCACTCCGTTTGTTGATGATACATTTTTATTATTTGAAATTTTCACTCGATCTCCATTAAACGTTATGGTTTTCGACGTGGAAAATGGGAGCATGACATTGAACCAAATGTCTACATCTACATCGGTAATCCGATTCTTTTTTTTTTTTTTTTTTCACGACCTTGGATGCTTTGGTAGAAAGTTGTTCACTTTTCGGACAAGTTTCTATACCGGTAAGGGTACACCACATTTCAGCCATCTTTTTTTTTATTGTTTTTATTTCATTTTATTCTATTATTTTCTTTTACCGCTATCGCATAGGACGTGTTCTTGATTCTTTCGAGAAAAATTCTACGCCAAAGTAGGACGTATAGAAGCTAATGTAGAAAGTTTCCTACATTCCTATCAATCCAAACTTGGCTGATGCTAGGGTATCTAGTATACGGGGAAGTTTGAAGATCCTGTAGTTTCCTCTCTCTTTTTACTCTCTTCCTTCTTCTGTTTCTCTTCGTCGTAGTTGTTACGTCGTATGCGATAAAAGTGATTACTGAAATGTTACTAATGTGATTTCTCTGAGAGTATATATGGAAGAGGGAGATTCTGCTTACTGCAGAATCTGCAGCACAATAAGACCGTTCAGCCGTTAGTAACTTTTCGTAAAGTGTGCGTTAGTATTGTGCGTTTCGCATACATGTACGTACATATATTTATTTATACGTGTAGTTCCTCATGTGCATCACATACATATATATATAGACTATACATTTTCTATACGACTCCCCAGACACTGTATCCGAACGCCACAATAGTATAGGTGCGTAACGCACATCGATTCACAATTTCTCTTTTTTGGGGTACCCCTTATAATACGAACTGAATACGGTCTGATACAATTCGTACACGCATCGTTTCGAATCGAACGAGATTGACTTTCCTCTGTAACAAGAAAATTCTAGGAAACGATTTATGGAGATTCAGTCCACCATGTGTATCGAAATTAATTAATTATATGGCTATATTTGTAAGTTTTTGGAGTGGAAATTGTACATTGCATAAATGTTACATGCATGAGAGTTTGGGGAAAAAAAAACTTGAAAATTGATGACGTATCTCATTTCAACTTCGTTATTGTGGTTTCCTTGAAAATCTTCATCTGGATAGTTATAAAACTCGGGTACCTACCATATAGTCTCTTTCTCTCTCTCTCTCTACAGACCAAGTTTCGATTGGAACAAGGATAGGATTCATCTCATATGGTAGTTTAAATATTGACTTCTAACGGCTATTGTAACCGTACCCGAATGTCTATAACTTCGATAACATGCCAGCAACCATGAAACCAGCACCCACACCCCATATGTACGTGTAACTAAACACGGTATATATCTATACGATTTATCAACGCATGTTGTTCTCGGAAATTTCCATTTTATATTCGTTAGTTAAACACCACGCGTGCAGTTCCACTGTGTAATATATATTCAGTATCGTATATGTATGTGTTGTATACCTTGACTGGAAAAAAAAAAAAAAAAAAAAAAAAAACAACTAAGTAGAAATAAAAATTGTAATACATATACTATACGTATGTAACATTGTGGGCTACGTCTCGTATGCGTAATCACTGCGAGCGCGTAACGTACATAATTACATACCTCTGTACTCACTCCGTCTGACCGATGACATCACTTCCTGCACCGGTTCTACTGAATTCGTACGCCATATGCTCACCCTGTACAGAGTACACGGCATGTATATGTTTGAATATATACCAGAGTAACAACATTTTGAGCCTTACTTTTCAATAACAAGTTGATGCAACGAAAATCAAAACTTGGATGTGAAAAAAAATACTATTAAGGATGCGTCATGGTCTTCTGTTTTTTTTTTTCTGCAATAATTAGGTGTTCAATACTTTATAGCTAAAATTGGGTAAAAGGGTTGGAATTCGTACCTTTTTTTTGCTTTTAAAATCCCCGTGTAGCTTTTTACATGCAGGTTTCTGGTCTGGTCTCTGCAGCTCGTGTCGCAATTCGCAATTGGAGAATCGCGAGAAAGAGGTCGGTCATGTTTCATCGTTCCGGAAATTACCTGCCATATTATCACGCGTGCACGAAGAGGACCAAAACCAAAACGCGCAGGAACCCCTGTCAACGAAATTCGGTCCCCACTCCCTCTTCTCACCCTTCTTCCTTCCGGCCGCCGCGTCGATGATCTGAAATCGACGATCGTTTTAATATCCACGTATAGTATCTTCCATGCATTAACACACGCGAGTAGAATAATTTTGGAATATTTGTTGGATTTTCTTCGTGTCACTTAAGTTTTCACCACACCATTATACTCTTTTCATCGCGATCGTGATAATTAATGGGTGCGTATAATTGTGCACGTGAAACGTTGTGTGTATGTATATGATTCGTGTATATAGGTACTGTGGACATTTTATCCTCATTATGCTGTTCAAATCTAGGGTACACGCGTGCTAGATGGGATATAATGTAATGGAACGAGATGGGATGGGATGGGATGGGATGGGATGGAGAGTCGTGATCCCCCACTGGCGCTAAATGACGTGACTGTTTCTTATCAGGCGTCGAGTGTTGCCTTGCTACGCGAGAGCTATAAAACATATTATGAGGTTTAGTTAGTTTAGCTTGGTCACCATGTTATAGGTATAGTTATATTATAACCTCGTAACTAACTGCTATAGCATTAGCAGAGATTCTGTGGTCCAGGTCTGTGTCACTGACTATGGCGACTAATACTACCGAATACTATACTACTCGTACTACTACTACTAACTACTACCCAGTACCCACTATATACTTGAAACCTATTTTTAGACGCACACATCGACTGTGTATGTATGTAATTAACTCTTGAACTCACTCTCACTTTTATTTGAATAGTGTTTGCATGTATAAAAATGTATCTCTTTTATTAGACGCGCAAGCATATATGAATAATCCATGGAAATTTTGGTGCACTGTATTTAAAAAACAAAACAAAAAATTGACTATTTGATTTCGCGAGAGGTGGCCAAAGCAGTGTTTAAAAACCCCCGGTACAATTTTTAGAATCTTTACGAAGTCCAGAAATTCTAATGAATTCTGTGAATCTTTATAAAATCTTATTGAAATCTTGATGAAATCTCAGTATGGTCCGATACCAATCTCATGAAGTCCTATAGTAACGACGCACGTGATATTCTTCAAAATCCCGTATGATCTTCACGAAGTCCAACAAAATCATAATCAATACTAAAATCTGAACGAAATTGGTGAAATTCTTTGGAATCTTTTTGAATAACCAGTATGCACAGTATTTCGGGATAAGGATGTCATAATCCTTACAGGACTTGACTGACACAAATGAAAACCATTGAAAAGAAAGTAACCCCCATTACGATCAGTTCTCCTTTTCATTCGACTTTTGTGCTCGTTGTGTTCATTTTTGGGGCCTTTATTTCTCTTTTTCTTCTTCTGTCGAGCGTAAAACTGTTGTGTATGCATTAGATGCGCGCGTTGTGTCGTGCTCGTTGTCTGTGCCGACCATATTGTCAAAGAGGAAAAAGAGCGGGTGAAATAGGGGTGGGTTCGGAGGAAGGGAGGAAAAGTATATAGCATGCAAGTTTGAAAGCATGCGTTAATCGTGATTCAGTAAGCGAGGGCACGAACGAAAGCCTTTCGCGATGTCCTAGATCACGAAAATTGAGGATTTTGTCCACATCCATGTATATAACGTATGAAATAACGTAACACGTAACTGGCGTGTATATGTAAGCGCATGTACATCATATACATATATTCTAGTACATAAGAGCTCTGTTGGTGTCTTAACCGTTACGTTACAGCGTACTATGGGTGCTGGTTATATAATATCGGTGATGGGACGTCGTGTTTCTTGTGAAAACGGAATATAAAAACTTTCCCTATGAAAGTTATTGCCGCGTTTTTCGTTTATGTATTATATGCGTATCACAATATATACATACGCCTGTTGTGTCGAGCGCAGTGTGGAAAGAAAGAGAAAGAAAATGGAAGAGGAGAAATATATCTATAGGAAAAAAGCTCGAGAAAAAGCGCGCACAAGGCTGAGAGAGAACTGCCGGAAAAAGAGCACGGCTTCCGGGCCATTTCATCCCGATCCCAAACCCCACTCTTATTCCCTACCGAACGTTGTCCCTGTTATCACTGCTCCTGGAATTTTAAACCCCCACCCACTATCGCTATTCTCCTTTTACTTCCCTTTCAGCCCTCGCAGCTACTTTTCTCTTCTCTCTTATTTATCCCTTCCTCTTCTTTTCCTCCTTCTACTTCCTCTTCTTCTTCTCATCTTCAGCACTCATATTGTTTTTTTTCTTTCATTTTTTTTCATTTTTTTCCCTACCTCTTGCTTCTTGGTACTGGTTTACTTTTATACAACACGAGCAGCTTTTCACTGTGGTTTTTCTCTTCATGATTTTCTTTTGCTCTCCCTGTTTTCCCCTTTGCTCAGTTACTCTGACCTGACCTAAACCTTTTTGACCCTCACGTTGATGATGGCCCCTTATTTTTAGGTCTCGTTCTTTTATACACCACCTGAACAAAAAAAAGAACGAAAAAAAAAAAAAAACTGGCTCAACTATAAATCGTATGCTAATAAATTTGAAAACGATAGGGACCAAAATAGAGTTGTTGAGAAAATTAGATCCTTGGTTACATACAATGAATATGCACCTTTTTTTTGGGCCAAGATAAAATTCTGAGGTTATATTTTACTGTGGGAAAAAGGGCTGAAAACTTGATGCATAAGTCACGAATTTTGAAATTCTGTCACTTTTGAATCGGTTTTGACGTTACTTATTTAAGGTCTGTCGTAGGTATGGATCCTTCCGATGACCTTGCGCAGATGGTTTCGTGTTTGAGGTCGCGATCGCGTGTATTCTGTAGATAAAGGGTAGTGGTGGTGGTGGTGGTGGTTGAGAGAAAATGCGAACAGGGATTTTATTGGGTTTGAAGTTGGTTATTCGCATAATATCGACATTTCTATCGCGTGTCTCTTCGTTTGCTATGTGTTGTGTATACGTACGGCAGACTAAGTCCTTGCGCGTTATTTGAGAAATCCTCAACTCTCTTCGTTTAAGGGTAAACACACCCCTTATTCGTGGATCCCTCACAACGTGTGGTTCAAATCCTCCCCTCGCGTACATGTATTATACTTACCCTGTAACAACCCTGCTGTTTACAACGTAACCCAAAACAGAGAATGATGTTTAAATGATAAATGTGTCTTTCTCTTCTCCGTATCATCAAAAGACACTCATTATTCATTTCTAACCCCCATTTTCCTAACCCTCGTTGGTTGTAGCTTTGGTATTTTCCCCTTCTTTTTTTTTAATAAGCAGGTAGGTGGTTATCCATTCGGTTACCTCTGCTTGACTAACAATAAACGATGACCTCTTTTTCTTGTAACAATTTCTGTACCACTAAGGGTTGTTTTGTGCCTAATGACTATATCACTCGATTTTTTTTCCCCTCCATTTTGATTCGTATTTTAATTTAAATTTTTTGTTATTTTTTTTCTCTTCATGCGAGATGAGAGACAAAAATGATTGAATAAGAAATGCGGGGAATGATATTATGACAGTTATGAGAATAGCGAGAGTTAAATTGATGTTGAGATGAGAAACTGCGTATATATCTAAGGATGAGAAAGCGGAAAGTGAGTAAGAAAGGAAGGAAGAAGAAAAGAAAGAAAAAAAAGAAAGAGAGGAAGGAAGGAAGGAAGTTCCTTTCCTTAGCTCTCCTTTACTTTCCATTCCTTTGCACGATGAGAGTAAAACGGAAAATCAATACCTACAAAGGAAACCCTTTCATCTATCCGAAACACACAACCTAACCAAACCAAACTAACTCTCCCTCTCTGCCGCTCTATAGCAAAACCTAAACCCGAACCCGAACCCGAACCTATACCTATACCTATACTTATACCGGTACCTATGTAGCTTATACTGACTGCGCTAGCGACCGACCACCATCAAAATGAACTAAAATCAAACGAACACTTTCACACTTTGTACTCCCACTCTAACTTCAACTCCCATTCCACGCTGTACTTTAACATTCCCCATCTTCTCATTCTCCCCTTTTCTATACCTACCTACCTACCTACCTACCTATCTACCCACCTCATATATATCTATACCTATTTTACCGTCAAAGTATTTTTTATCTCAAAACTTTATCTTATCTCACCTAAACTGCTGCCTCTCGCGGTGCTTATGCCGATCCTGCCCTTCCAGACCCCATCAAACCATCAAACTTCTCACGGCGTATAGATATATACGACGATATATTTCTAAAACTGTAATTCCAAGTCTCGCTATATACTTACCCACACACACACGCATACATACACCCCATCGTATAACTGCAAAAAAAAAAGAAATAACAAAAAAATGAAGAAAGAAACAACAAATTTTGCGGCTATTACAATTCGCTCGGTTCACAAAACTCATCAGAACTTTTTCTCTCACTTTTTCTTCGTCCTTTTTTCCGTGTATGCGTTGAGGTTTTTTTTCTTTTTTCTTTTCTTACACCTGAATAAATAAATTATTCAACATTGAAGACAAATAAAATTTAAACTAGGAAAAACAAAAAGCTAAAGATTGTTAAATAATTGTAAATTTTGTCAAATTCAAAAAAAAGCTGAACCTATACAGGAAAATTTGACGCTACAAATCGTACGTCGGACGCGTCGATGTTCCCCTATTTTCTAATCACCCCACAAAGTATTATCGACTTATTGTTAGTACCCTAGAGTATAACAATAACTTTTTCGACCTTTTTCGGGACGGCGGGAGGGCGGGGGAAGGGTGGAACTGTAGGGTGCAATTCAGAATGCGGTGGTTCGTTTCGTTCCACTCTTACATCTGCTCTCTACTGCTGCACATAGTATAATAATTCATTGATAACAGCGGGTGGTATAAATGTCAATTCTTTTGTTCCTTTTTTATTGCTTTCATCATCATTATTATTATCATCAGCACCGTCATCGTCATGATTTTGGGTGTTCTCGTCAACACCTGGAAGCACTGCGCGTTATTAGGAGTTTAAAAGAGAAATTCTCTACCGTCCAAATTCGATCTCATCAATGAATTAATTAAAAAAAGTTTACGATTAGAATTATGGGAAGATAAAAAAAACTAACGAAGTGACGTCAACCGTTTGAATATCGAGAATAAATTGATGTTAAAACGATGAAAATATTTTTATTTATAACACGTATTGTGGAAAGTTTGAATTTCTGTAGTCTTATATAATCCTCGGTATACTCACTCGATGATGTATAGTTCATGGTATCTACTGACAGCGTATACCAAATGGCAACTTCCCCTATACTCCCTACTTTTTCCTCTTCACCTCCCAGAATAACCCCTACGGCGTATGATATAAACGAAAAACCATTAATCAAAATCTACGTTCGTTCGGCATCAGAGTCGCGTTGTTGTATCGCTGAAATCAGAACAAACGTTTGCCTGGCAGACACGTGCTGTGGTTCCCATATTAAAAGTGGATATATCATGACATACATATGTATAAGAATTGAACTATAAATATACGTCATACCTGTAGCTACACACCCTTAATCGGCATTTCTAATATTCGGATTTTTCTTGTCACGTCAGTATCATCACAGTTATACGTGGTATTAGGTATTATTATATAGAGTAAAGTATTTTTCGAGTCGCATTTTTCTTCTTTTTTTTTTTCGCATCATCCGGTAATTTTGACGTCGATAGACTGGAAGAAGGAAATCCTGCACTTTGCACTCTGCCCTCTTTTTTTACAATATATAATTTTTTTTTTTTTTATCGAATGCATATACTGATCGGAAAAGTTAAATCAACGGAACAGACGGCGTCCGGACTGTGCACTCGCTTGTGTAGCAGATTATACCTACTCGTATTGCCGCAGGAAGCTTAACGATCGAATCGAATGAATGAGAGAGATTTGTACAGGATGAAAATAAATAAATAAAAGACAGTCGGGAGTTGGTACAAATTGAAACCTTTAAAAAACTCGGAGGACAAATGAATTAGAAAATCATCGATTTTTAGCTCATTCTCACAGTGTAGATGAGCACCCCCCACAACGCGATGACTTTTGAAATTGTATAAAAAAATGAAAATGAAAATGAACAAATACGAATAAATTTAAAATGCGGAAGGGTTAAAACGCGGCGCATAGCTGCACGTGATATCCTATATGTATATCGTGTACACATACCAGGACGTGTACGTGTACGAAACTGACTTAGGACGTACGTTTGTTCAGCGTGGAGTTAAACCCGATATACTCGAATTGTTTGGTGGTGATAAAATCGATTATTGGCTCCTCTATGCTACTCCGAAGCTTTCTTGTTATATCGTGTTGTCGTAACTGAAACTACAAGATAGTATTCTAAGAGAATTGCTGCTGCTTCTCCGAATAAGTATATATAGGTATATTATACGTACATAGCGAGGAGCGACTGACGTGTAAACAGATTGAAACTATCGCTCAGATTCTCTCGACGCTACAAGTTTTCACTAATTTTCTCTACTTTACGTATCTATAAATTTCCAAAGTCAAATACCTATAGATATATTTGGTTATATTTTTAACTGCGTATGACATATTAATACAAATATTTTTTTGGGTGCGTAAAAACTGTTGCCTAGTACCTACCCTCGTCATATACATAGGCTATATACATGCCTGAGGGTGTCGCGCGAGGGTTGATATATACAACCGACCATATACCTGTACATACACTGCAGTAGTACATACGCACACGTATTCGCAAAAATATATTGTTATTATGATTATCACAATTATTATCATTATTGTAGAGTAGCTTTGAAAATACCTGTGGAGGAAAAGTGCCGCGGCGTACCCGTTCCTACGGACATTATTATACGGGGGGAATTAAATATGTACATTTGTAGATACGTACAAACACATATATATATATGTATATCTTGTGGGTATGTATTTTATACGTATGCATACGTGTTCGTATGTATATGCAAGGGGGTCTTTCTGTGTGTCCATCGTGGTGTGTACGCCTACCGAGCGTTATACATACCTGTATCCCCCGAGTGTGTCTCACTAATGATGCCGAGTTCATTTTCAACCTGGTAATTAGACGTATATCTACCCGTGTTTTATTACTTCAGTTTTCACTGGCAGGGTAGCTGTGTTGCGTAGGTAGTATACGTTGGGTGTCCTGCCTAACCACCACCATCACCACTACCACCACTACTATATAACATCTTTCTGACGAGGCGGTAGCTTTTTTAAATTTTATTTCATCTCATTTTCATTTTTTATTCATTTCTTTTTTTTGCTTTTTTTCTTTTTTCACTTTACATTCGTCATATACGTACCTACATATGACGGGTGTGTGTGATACTTTTTGATGCGCATCACGCTATTGACCTACTCCGGAAAGCAAAATTTCATTTCGATCCGTACAGGATGTTCCAATATTCGATACAAAGATGAGCATTATGTTATCTGATTCTATGAGTAGAGTTTATTGTTTTTTTTCCATTTTTTTTTTTATACAGTTTTAGTACAGTTTGGTTTGGAATACCTCAAACTGTATGACGATGTCGCGTAGGTGAACCTGTTGATTTATTTTCGCGCCTAAAATGGCGCACAATGTCGCAGCGGCGCGTATCAGTTTCACGTACTGTACGGTAAGAATAACAGTAACTGCAGTAGTTGGACGAGATTTAAAAATCTGTAGAATATGATTTGAACCGCGCCGTCACTATAAATTCGAAATTATCTTGATGTATTAAAAAAAAAGAATGTTTTGATTTTTTTGTTTCAGTAAATTTTTATTCAATTATATCTTCACAATATTCAATCAACCGAAACAACGTATGCCTAATTTTATTTTAATTTATCAAGCAAAATATATCAGCTGGTACATATGTATACTCTACCGATCTACATATGTACTCTCTCTATGTACCTAATGAGTAATATCTCGCACGAAGTTTATTATATCTGATTTCCCATGAGATTATCCACGCAACGTATACCTACGTGTATACGTACACCATATCGTATCAAACGTAATACATAGTTGCCAATCTTCTCATGCTCTTCAGTTTCCTCGCCTCTAACTTTTGCAGAGTTGGTATATTGTAGGCAACCGCCTATAGTATTGGCAACATAGGATATAAGATAGATATGTAGCTAGGACCTTGACCGGTGACTAGTAGGATAGCCGGTCAAGCAGTAGGGAACTAAGTGTGACGAGAGACAGACGCGTTTTGACATTCGCAATAAACGAGCAACAATAAAATCCTTGATTAACATAATACATTTCAATATATGTGATTTTCCACAAGCCCACGAACAATCCTGACATACATATAAGCACACATAAAAAAATCCTAAATAAAGTTAGTTCAAATAAAAAGGTTCCCTACAGAATTCAGAAGTGGGATAAATTATATCACGTGTATTGTGCGAGCTGTCTTCCTGTGATCGCGCACAAGAGAAGCGTGGCGAAGAATAGCGTAAGTGTAAAAAAAAAAAAAAAAAGAAGAAAAAAAAAGGCATAAAACAATAGATTTTTCCCTGTGACCGCGGGTGAGAAAACGCGGCGGAATAAGTGAAGAAGACAAAGCCACCATCTTGGTGAGGTGATTCGAAAATTGGCGACGGCGGACACGAAGTCCCTGTGACCGTTAATGTTTACAAATACGAACCGGCGATAGTTATCCCTGTGACCACGAAGTGGATCAACTGCGATCAAAATAAACGTGGCGGAAAACCAGCGGCGGAGCAACAAGTTTTGTAAAAGGAGAGTATATCTTCATCGTATAAACGTGAGGATATTTATATTGACGAAGATTGAAATTTATTTTCAAAACCATGAGTGCGGACCAGGCTGAACTATTGGGAGAGTTCCGAGCGGAACGCGCTCAATATCAGCGGGTATTGGACAATATGATGACGCAATTGGCGCAGATGATGCAGCTAGTGGGTGAACGGGACAAAGAAATTGTAAAGTTAAGAGAAACCATTAACCGTCAAGGTCAAACCCCAGAAAACAGTCAACTAAATAACGCAGAGGGGCCGATGAGATCGAGAATACCGTATGCCGAAATAGCATCACAAGTGCCTTCGTTTGGAAATAAGGAAAATGAGGCTATGAGCTTAGATATGTGGCTTAGACGAGTAGATGAATTACAGCTACTATATAATCTTACGGATGACACTATTAAAATCTTAGCCACTAATAAATTCACAGACGGAGTGCGAAAATGGTACGAGACACAAGAGGACGGTTGCAGCAAAGACTGGAGGACCATTCGGTTAGAATTGAAAGAAATGTTTGGAGAAGACCAGGATCCAGTAAGACTGATCGAAAAATTAAAAGCACGAAGATGGAGACGAGGAGAAAGACTGGAGGATTATTACCTCGACAAACTAAATTTAGCAAAACGAGCTCGACTGAAAGACGTTGAAGTGGTGGCACACGTAATCAGAGGAATCGATAACTTCACTATTAGGACGCAGCTAGTTGCAGCCCGACACGTGACGCCAGCGTCTTTATTCCAGGATATGAGACTTTTATCGAATGAAATGGCAGAATGGGACAAACACAAGGATAATAAAAACGGAAAAGACATTAAGAACACCAAAGATGAAACGAAGAAGTTAGCAAATAGGTGCGACATATGCAAAAAAGAAGGACACAGTAGCGACAAATGTTACTTTAGGAATAGCAAGGGCATCGAACGAGCACCACCAACGTGCTTCAAATGTAATAAAGTAGGACACATCTCTCGGTTGTGCACCAACGCAGCATCAATAGAAACAACACAGAAACCAGCGGTTATGAACATTCAAACATTGGACTATCCAAGCAACATATCACGGTATTATAAAACGATTGAGGTACAAGGAGGCACATTGTCCGCCCTTATCGACACAGGTAGTACTCTAAATCTAATTAAAAACTGTTGTATACCCCAAGTATTAATTCATAATGTCATAAATCAGCCAAGGGTATTGAGAGGGTTTGGAGACTCGCACACATCGAGCACCCAAGCGCTAGAGTATGAAGGCACCATTGATAATACAACCTTTAGCATTCCAGCTACCGTCGTACCAGATAATTCATTCAACGTCGATATGGTATTGGGGCAAGCCTTCTTAGATTCGGTTGATTGGACTGTGAAGGGAAAAGAAATAACATTTACAGCACGGGAGAGTTGCGAGGAAGAGGTCATGATGATTATGAACGTGGAAGTAGAACCCACAGAACCGGAGAAACAGAAACTAGATATGGGATCGCAGCTTACAGCAGCACAGAAAATACGAATCCAAAGCCAAGCCTACGGGTGCACAGATAAGAATAAACCCGGAACAGAGGTAAGAGAATTCCCAGTTAAATTAAAAATTGAACTAAAAACTGATAAGCCACTAAGAGCAGCCCCACGAAGGCTAGCCCATCATGAAAGGGATGCGGTGGAGAAAATTATTGAAACTTATTTGTATGAAGGCATTATTAGACCGAGTAACTCGGAATATGCCAGTCCAATTGTATTGGTAAAGAAAAAAACCGGTGAATACCGCATGTGTATTGATTATAGACACCTGAACAAACAAACAGCACGAGACAGTTTTCCTTTACCCCATATAGACGATCTAATTAACAATTTGAGTGAAGCTACCTACTTTACCACCATTGATTTGAGAAACGGTTATTTCCATGTTTCTGTGGATGAAGACTCTATTAAATATACATCATTTGTAACACCAGGCGGCCAGTATGAATTCCTGAAGATGCCATTCGGTCTAACCAACGCACCGGCAATCTTCCAACGGGGAGTCAATGACATTTTCCATGACCTGATACGAACGAGGAAAGTGCAGTTGTACATGGACGATTTGCTCATTGCAACTGAAACGATAGAAGAGAACCTAGAATACATCCAGCGCGTAATGCAGAGAATGATGGAATACAATCTACAGATTCGTCTCGATAAATGCGCATTCGTGAAGGACAAACTTGAGTATCTGGGATATCGGATTACGAGGAACGAAATTCAACCAGGTCTGGCCAAAACAGAAGCGGTACGTAAATTTCCAATACCAAAGACACAGAGGCAATTAAGGGGATTTTTAGGACTGACGCAATATTTTAGACGTTTTGTAAAAGATTATTCATTGATAGCTAAACCATTAACGGATTTGTTGAAGCAAGGAGTAACATTCAGAATAACCGAAGAACATATCCGGGCAATAGAGAAACTGAAGAGCAGTTTAACCAGCGAACCGGTGTTAAAGATATTCAGCCCAACGAAAGAAACACAAGTACACACGGATGCTAGTAGTCACGGTTTCGGAGCTATTTTATTACAGAAGCAGGAAGACGGACGATTTCACCCGGTATACTTTTTCAGCGGTAAGACGACTGACGAGATGAAGAACTATCATAGTTTTGAATTAGAAACGCTTGCTGTCGTGAAGGCGCTGGAGAAGTTTCGCGTATATATACTGGGAAGGCCGTTCGTACTAGTCACTGACTGCGATGCGATGAGGCGTGCACTAGACAAAAGGGACATCAATAAGAAGATCGCCAGATGGAGCCTAGCGCTTCAGGAATATGATTTCGTTACGGAACATCGAAAGGCTGAAAAAATGACACACGTCGACGGATTGAGTCGATGTTACGATGTAAATACCATCATAGCCGAAGACGATAATTACGACGGATTGTTGCTATTACAAGATTTAGACCCGGAGATCAAAGAGATCAAAAGGAAGATTACGGAGGATAACGACGATTCACACGATTATAAAATTATTAATGGAAAATTATTCAAATTACTAAACCAGGAGTGGCGATTCGTAGTACCTAGGGGATTGAGACGCGACCTGGTGATGAAAGTGCACGTAAGGATAGCACATATGGGAGCTGAGAAGACGGTCGCAGAACTCAGAAAAAAATATTATTTCCGTAATATGCGAAAATATGTGAAGAGTTGCCTTACCAATTGTTTAAAATGTCTGGAATACAATCAACAAACCGGTCAAAAGGAAGGATTCTTACACAGCATTGAGAAAGGGACAAAACCCTGGGACACGATCCACATTGATCATGTAGGACCCCTGATAAAGACGACAGCAGGCCATAAACATATTTTCGAGGTAATTGACGGTTTTTCAAAATTTACATTTCTTGAAGCGGTGAAATCTACAACGACAGCTGAGGTTATTAAAGCATTAGACTCAATATTTCGTATCTTTGGAACACCGAGAAGGGTAATTTCAGACAGAGGATCGGCGTTCACCAGCAACGACTTTGAAACTTACTGCGAAAGGTATGGAATCCAACACGTTAAAGTTGCAGTGCAAACACCTAGGGGAAATGGGCAAATCGAGCGGTATAACCGAATCATTGTACCTGCAATATGTAAATTAACCGAAAGTCCAGACAAATGGCATAATGTTTTAGGTTCAGTACAGCTAGCAATTAACAACTCCATCCAGAGGTCTATTCGGAGGAGCCCCGCAGAAATCATGTTCGGGTATGGACTTCGCCAAGGCCCATTAGACAGAGTGACCGATATTCTGAACGAGGAACTTGATTTGGAGAATCAAAATGAACAACGCGAGGAAATGAGGAAACAAGCAGCTGACAGTATTATCCTCAGCCAACGGGAACAAAAACAAGGGTATGATACAAAACGCAAATCTTACAGTATGTTTCAGGAAGGCGATTATGTTATGATTCGCCAAGTAAATCCAATTGAAGACGGAAGTAAAAAGATGGCGCGAAAATACCTGGGTCCGTACCTTATCAAAAAGAAATTGGACATGGACCGATACCTGGTGTCTGATGTGCCCGGATATCAACTTAGACAGAGACCATATGAATCTATCTTACCACCGGAACGATTAAAGAGATGGATTTCCATTCCGACTGAACCAGAAGATGATACCCCGGTATGCTCAGAGGATGAGCAGACGGATCAGACGGACGAGGCGCCGTATGCGTCAGGAGAAGCCGAACTGTAGGCAACCGCCTATAGTATTGGCAACATAGGATATAAGATAGATATGTAGCTAGGACCTTGACCGGTGACTAGTAGGATAGCCGGTCAAGCAGTAGGGAACTAAGTGTGACGAGAGACAGACGCGTTTTGACATTCGCAATAAACGAGCAACAATAAAATCCTTGATTAACATAATACATTTCAATATATGTGATTTTCCACAAGCCCACGAACAATCCTGACATACATATAAGCACACATAAAAAAATCCTAAATAAAGTTAGTTCAAATAAAAAGGTTCCCTACAGAATATGTACATATATAATATGTATGTATAATAAGCTAGGGTGGTTTGGTATATTGGTATTGGTGCGTCGGTGCGTAACGTGACATGTCGTGTGTCAGAAATTTCGTTTGATCTACGAACACGTTTTTCTCCACGGATACATAAAATGATTCTACCTAACGCAGACTTTATTTTTTTTCTCTCAATATTATAATATGTGCATTATGGTAGAGCTGGATAAAAAAAAATATCAGCCCACGTGTGCATCTACATTTTGTATTCCTTAGAATTTTTGTTATTTTCTATTAATTTCCTCCTGTTCCGGATGTATTTTGGAACACTGATTTGTTCGACATTATAACCCAAAATTCCGCGTAATTGTAGTTTTTTTTCTCTTCCGTTGAACAGTCCGTTTCGGCTTCCTGTCTGATCATGCTATGAATCAGCATATTTCTTATTCTCGTTCTGATTGTAAATGTTTAGAAATCTGGATTTACATTCGATCTATCCATCAGATGGAAAAAGAGATATAGAGATATACCTATTTCTATATACTGTAAACCGATTAGGAACGAATTAAATGCTTGTCTGTTGGCTAGCTTTTACCTAATCTTGTTATTTAGCTGATGTATGTCCCGCAGATCCGAGATACGAGTTCAATGCACTGGATCAGACATATATTTATCATCATCTCGTTTGTTCTAAATCAATTTAGCCGTGTACATTTCCCTACTTTCCGTATATGCACCACATGACGTGTTATCTCTAATACAAATATTATTTCTATCTTTTAAACAATTGTATCATTGATCGTAAACGAAATTAAAACAAGTGTTCCAAATTCGTTTTACATTCATAATTTATTTATGACATATTTATCATAGATTCGTCAGCATCTTTAATACCCATATACTTTGTTCGCCTAGATTTCGTCATTTATTATCTAATCAAAGATCTAATATGATTTATCAAACCGAGTTCAAATATGATTCTGAGATCATGATTCACTCTGATACAATTCCGTGCACATACTCATATACCTATTTGACACGTTTTGTTCCATCTGCAATAATAATTAAAGATAATTTTTTTTTGCTTTTTTTTTCTTCTTCTCCGAACAATTGTCTCTCCATGTCTGTAATTAGTTCGCTTACTTTGCACTTTTCTTTTTGTTCAGATTCTTTCTTCTTGTTTTGGTTTTTTTTTTACCCCCTTATATGCGCAGATCTATGTTTAGTTTTATTAGTAACTGGTCCGTGAATAGCGCACGTACCGATTGTGAGTCACTTGTGGGAAACTGTATAGTTAGTATGGTTTGTGAGTCTTGTCGGTCTTTTTTCTAACATTTTGACCTATTTTCTTTTCTTTTTTTTTCCTCTCTCTGTTTAATCTTCTTCTCATTTTTTGATACTATTTTTACGCTGCCAGCTACGTCATCGGGGCACGAGTCATTTAAATGCAAAGTTCATCTGTATGTTTAGAATAATAAGAGTGAAAAAAAAAACTGTAACAGAATATGACCTATGACTCATTGAAAAACATGTTATTCCAACAACTTTCGTATAATATCAAGTTCAAGTCTTCTGGATCGGCTGTAAAATTGAAGAAGATTTTCCATCCGTTCCAAAGAACAAATCAATTGATTCTAAAAAGATAAAACTTTCGAAGACGACGATTTTTCATTTCATTTTATCGCATTTTTTTCATTTTAAACACCCGTAGCTGAAAGATTCCAGAAATTGTCCTTGTTCCAAGATTGAAGTACAGTTTATGTGAATATATTCTTTTTTATCACATCATGTGTATGTATTTATACATGGTTAAACTTGATATCCTGGCATCAGTAAAATATATATTCAGTTTGAGTTAAACATTCATGCGCGTTGAACGCTGCTTATATTGAAACTTATGCCTTGGCTGTCGGCCAGCGTGTTGACGGAAAACTTTTTCCCACCGTTTTTTCTTTTTTCGCCGTTATTCGTTTTGTTTTCTTATTTTTTATTATTTTTTATCATTAATTTATCATTTCATTTTTTATTACATAGCATACATCTTGTTACTCCAGCTCTTTCGTTGCTTCTTTTCTTCCCTTATTATACGAACGTATGTTTTTTTTCATCGACAATTTTCGGTATCAAAATTCGGAAAAAAACTTCAAGTTATTGAATAATTGTCGAATTAGTTTCGTGAACGAGAGGAAAATATAAATTACTATGAATTTTCTCGTAAAGAATCGTGTGTGTGGTTTACCCGAGGGTTTACCCCATGAATTCGGTTTATGGTATCTTACGTACAAATAAAGCCTGACTGCTCCGACTCGCAGGATATGCAGTGAAATTTTTTATACTCGCTGCAGCAACTTCTGTTTCTTCTGTTTCTTTAATTTTTTTTTTTTCTTTTGCTTCTTTCTTTTCCCTCCAGTGCCGCTGTCTGATATCTATGGGGTGCTATTGGTAACCTTCTAGTATTCTATCCCTATAACTCCTCGCCTATCTACCTACCATGTGGTTAATTTTTTTCATCACCAACCAACCGATACACAAGCAAATAACCATATACCCCACACATTTTAACCGCAGTCATGGCGTTATGTATTATTTTACATATGTGTACGTATGTGGTAGACATACGTGGTGATACCCTCGTTTATTTTATGACTTACAGATGCCTCAGGTTTCGTATATATATGTACTATGGATCTGGTTTTAAGTACCTAACTACTATTAATTATATAATACTGGTTATCCCAGGTTTTAAAAATTTTTGTTTCAACAGAAATAATTGTGACAACGTTACTATTGAGTAATGAGTAAATTTTCTATCAACATCGAATTTCTACCTGACTTTGAACTATATACCTGAATGGGTAATCAGTTTCACGATTCCAATTGCCTTGGACTCTGTGTATAAATCTTTGATAATTATTATACTTGAAGCGTATAATAATATTTGTAAATTTCTATACATACGTGTATCTATGTACGGTTAGGGAACAATAATTACGTCGTATATATTTAATATTGTTTGTTCTATGACAGCGTACACAGTAGTTGCAAATTCATTATTATATAACACGCTCCTAACTGACACGTTGATTGAATGATGCGTTATAAATTATAATAATTAATCAGACGTTTATGCGTGTATCGAAGTTAACTAGAAACGGTCCGTATATACATACCCGTATACATTCGTACATACATTCTTATATACCTATACCTATATCTATCTATCTGTGTAATTTAAAGTTTAGGTAAACTTGACTCAATCAGGCGAGCTTGTAAACTGCTGTTGAACACCCTTTAGAATACAAAGTTATATCGTATATCTATGTATAGTACATGGGCTATACCTACATATTAATCATGGACTTATATTACATAATCCATTAATACATAAATCAATTTATATACGTCGTTGCGTAGCTCACTTTCAATCTAAACGCAGGTAAAATGATACAGGACAACGAAAAAATTACTTTGAAAAAAAAATACGACCTGATTGGTGCTCGTTGAAATTTTCTACTCACAATCAGGCGTACCTATATGTTGCTTTTTTCCATCTACGAAATTGAGAATCCTTGAAGAATTGGATTAAGTAAAAAATAAATTCCCTACCAGATCTCTCACGATGTGTGATGAAATGCGATGTGTATGTGAAAAAGAAAAAAAGAAATTAGACGAATTTCTGTTTGGAAATTTAGTCTAGAGCGATCTTTCGCTGTGCTGCATAAGAGGGTTTGAATAACGCTGATTGCATAGCTGCCGCTGCTGCTTTTCCATGCTATGCACCTTTGAAAGTGAGTTTAATGTTTTCTATATCTCTTGGTACATTTTACTGTAAAGTAATCGCTGATAGCTGTGCAAAAGAGTCTCGTAGCTCCGGGACGCGTTATTACCGTACACCGTATACTGCACGCACACACTTACATGCGGTACAGGTTTTTATGTATACGTACATAATTATGAGATGAGAATGTTTTAGTTAGATAAAGTCAGTCTGGTTAGTCGGTCGGGATTATGTTAGGTTGGGTTTCTTCGTCGTATGTATAAGTGCGGTAGGTGCACGTGTACGTATACATTTTGTATGTATATTGTTCGAATTGCAAGCGTGACGTCCGTGACGTCATTCCGGGTACGTACGTGCCCGTAGCGGTGCCATTATTCATTCGATACGACATACCACGCGGAGAAGACCACACCGCCGCGCCGCGCCGCGCCGCGTCTACCTCTCGTTCCGATATATCTATATACTAATGTACATAAGTTCACATATTCGTATCCTAGTGTATATATGTAGCATGTATATGTACCGAGCTCAGGAACTATACGAACCGACTGAGACTTTTATCGGTTCAAGGAAAAGATATCGCTGCCCTTCTTATTCTTTTCTCCCAGTACTTTTCTCTTCCTGCCATTCTTTTTCACCTATAATTTACATACCTTATACATAGTAGGGTAATGTGCATAGGTTTTCTATGTATTTGACTTTCATATACGTTACATACCTAGTTACTAAAGTCACGCGTGCATTCACGCTAAACTCTACATCGTAGTTCTGTTTAGTCTGCGCTTCTGTTTCTGGTCATACATCCAACGTATACACATCATCCTCGAGCTTTATGGTATTATCACGCCATGACGTTGAGCGTATATAGTTTCAAGGTGTACACATGTATAGTGATATGGAAATATATACCATGCGACGTTTTACAGAATCGTAAACAGAAAGAGAGAGGAAACATGCATGCAAGGATCGAGAGCCGCCTGTTCGCTCATAGGGTGTTTCGTTGAATAATTGATTATGTCTTTAAATATTGAACGGCTTTTCTTTCGCTGGAGTTACGAAAAACAAGTACGATAAAAAGAAACAGGGAAAGCGAGCGGGGAAAAAAAAAACATAACATGTACACGCATATACGTCATATATACATTATAGGTGTATATCGTACTTGATATGTGCGCACGGATACAAATAGTGAAATATTTAGTTTGTTTGCCGTATACCCTCAAACGCGGTACGAAAAAAAAAAAAAATATATATTAAAATAAAATTGCTGGGTTCGCGTTATGTACGATTCCATATACATATATATATATATGTAGTACCTATATTATAATTTATACGTATATGTAGTGTGTATTTATGCTCAATAGACGTGTCGTGCGTGACACGTACTATACGATATATATCTATATAGGTAAAGTATAGGGGTAACGGTGATCAACGGTATTCGATTACAAATCACGTTTGTATCATATATGGGTTAGTTTATTCGTAGAATTTGAACGCTATTTTCATTATATCCTGCCTGTTTATTTCTCAATTTTCAGTTTCAATTCTGAGAAGAAAATGGCTTTTGGTACATCAATATCGAAATTATCACTCAAAGACTTCTCGAAAATTTTGTAAAAGTTTTGGAGATATTTTTTCCCTCATCTTAACCAAGTATCGTTATTTTTGGATGACTTGAAATTATGAAATAAATCAGATAAATATCCAATAATATCAGGATACCTGAACCCCCCATACGTGTATATTTATATTTGCAACTCGATCCCCTGTCACGTTGACGCTTCGAAAGTATGAAAGTAAAAAAAAAAAAAAAATAAGTAAATAAATAAAATAAAAAAGAAAATGTAGAAAAAATACAAATAAATATTGATGGCGTGAGAATTTTTACGTAATATACATAAATATCGACAAATAGCGCGGATAACCGTATAAATCCGATAAGGATACATATGGGTTGTGGAAATAGGTATAGCGGAGGACGGGGGGGTGGTGATGGCGAAAGATAAGCAGCGTGGATATTTTCGAGATATCAGTGCCGCCGCGGAAAGAGAAAGAGAGAGAGAGGAAGAGAGAAAGGGATGCTATCTGACGGTAGCTGAGCTGATCTGGCTATGAGATGGTGGTTGTGCGGTTTTCTTCTTTTTTCACCCTGAAACCGCAATATACACAGCTGAAGATAACTAGAGATACGCCATAAATATATCAGCGGCTTAGAGGCTCACAACATCATCTTCTTCTCTCTTATACCTCTGAAAACCAACCCCGTTGCAAGCCACCGCACAACACCCGGAAGAAGGAGAAGAAAAAAGAATAAAGCAGACGAAGAACGAAAGAAAAAAAAAAAAAAAACCAGAAGAGACGAGGAGAATGAGATAAAATCGTAGCCAGGTACTTTGGCCAAGAGTTACTACGATTATCGCTTTCTCCTCCATTTTCTTATTCTTTCGTGGAAACTATATACATTTGTTTGAGAAATCTCGCGCTACGCGGATCGTCAAAAGTCGTGAAAAGTTGTCATAAACGATATTTGAGTGAAACGAAAAAGAAAACTTTAAAACACATACATAGGTATATATATACCTATATAATACTTTTACTTTGACAACCAACTCTTCCTCAACACTCGTGAAAACGAATACCGAACTAACTCACTTCTATCCTTATTATATAGCTCGCGGTGTTTTTTTCTTTCCTTTTTCTTTTGTTATTTTCTTTCCTTTTTTTTCTGTTTCACCAACCCTCAGACTTTTAATCAACGATGGTTTTACGCCGCTTTCTTTTACCACTTTACTCAAAGAAACTCCTACCACCAACCCCCTCGTCCTCTCTTTTTCACCCCTGAGGCTTGGAGAGACTGCCGCCGTTTTCTTTCTTTCTTTCTTCATTTTCATATATATTTTTTTTTTA
The DNA here is from genome assembly GCA_963932425.1 of Athalia cordata. Lineage (NCBI taxonomy): Eukaryota > Metazoa > Arthropoda > Insecta > Hymenoptera > Athaliidae > Athalia > Athalia cordata. The sequence continues at coordinate 25,269,069 of OZ010626.1, read as the reverse complement.
TTTTTTTGTCGGGAAAATCCTGCAGCTAACCTGCAGGCAACCGTGCAGCAGTTATGGAGGGTAAAAGCTCGATGTATTCGTAGTCTTATACGGAAAGAAGAGTTAGTCTTTAGCAAAAAGATTCAGTATGGATGGTGGGGGGAAAGAAAAAGGGTAGGGGAGGGACGAAAAGCTAAAGCTTAATGTGTAATTACTTTAGCTTTTGCAGGAAAACTCTGAGAGGGGGGAAGGTTTTTTGGTCAAAGAAAAGGAGAGGAAAAGAAATAGAAGGAGAATAATTTTACTTGACTACTTTTTTTGTTGCTTTATGATGTTGAGTTGGGTTTTTACACGGTGTAACTAACGAGATATTTTTTTTTTATGTTTCAGGTTCCCAGACGCTACGACGTTCCTAAACTTCACCTGGTTCTCTTATTTGCGGCGGTTTTGAACTCCTTTGGAATAGCTGCTACTTTTTGTCCAAATGGATGCGACTGCGACGATGAAACTCTCGTCGTTTCATGCGTTCAAGCGAATCTGGATGTTATTCCCATCGCACTAAATCCAAGTATACAGAGGATAGTGCTGAAGGAGAATAGGATAAAAATTGTCGATGCAGCCTTCCAGTTTTATGGTGATCTTAGAAATGTCGATCTTTCGAACAATCATCTTGTTACGATACCAAATAACAGTTTCGAGGCACAGAAACAATTGGTTGAACTTCATTTGAAACACAATAAGATATCAGCACTTACGGAAAGAACTTTTCAAGGGCTAAAGTCACTCACGGTACTTAATCTCAGAGATAACTATCTCGAAACTTTGAGAAATGGACTTTTTACATCGCTTACCAAATTGGAGGAACTTGATTTGGGACAAAACAGAATTTCGAACGTTGATCCTGAAGCTTTTCAAAGACTTGGATCATTACGGGTTCTCTACCTGGACGATAATCAACTCAAAGGCATACCATCGCCAGCTTTAGGACCACTGAACGCACTTGCGGAACTTCATATCGGACTGAACGCGTTTTCCTCGTTACCCGATGACGGTTTTAACGGCCTAAATCGACTCGCTGTTTTAGATGTTGCGAGAGCTGGACTGGATAACGTCAGTGACGGTGCCTTCAGGGGTTTAAATGCCCTACGTACCCTTAAACTGTGTGGTAATAAACTAAGAGAAGTTCCAACTAGGCAACTAGCAACACTTCCTAGACTCGAGGAACTCACCTTGGGTCAAAATGATTTTACGGCTTTGAGAGCCGGCGCTTTTCACGGACTGCCAAACCTAAAAAAACTTGATGTATCGGGAGCCAAAGTATTAACAACTATTGAAAGTGGTGCTTTCTCGGACAATGCAAATCTCGAGAGTATCTGTTTAAACAGTAATAAACGTTTGGCGAGTTTGGAAGATGGTGCTTTAGCCGGGCTTCCAAATCTACGAAATTTAGCCCTTAGGGATAACGCCTTCACCAGTTTTTCTGAATCTCTAGTTGCCTGGGATGAATTGAAAAAATTAGACCTTGGTGAAAATCCGGTAGTTTGTGACTGTGGTCTTTTATGGCTTGCCGAAGTACTTGCAGCGCGAAATTCAAGTCCAGTTGTTTGCGCCACACCTCTACACTTGCACGGCAGATCGCTGAAGGGTATGGCACCTGACGAACTTGGCTGTGCTTTTTCTGACCCTAGAAAACAGGCACTTTTAGCTACCCTTGGAGGTGCTGGTATAGCACTTTTCGCCGGTTTAGGTTTACTGGTTCATTATCGTTGCAGAAGAAGAGTACGCGATGCCCTCAAGGATTATAAAAATAGGGCAATATCGCGCAAAGAACACGAATATCAAAAGACATTCTCCGATGAAGAATACATCGTTAGAGCTGCTCACGCACAACAACAAGCACAAGTAGCTGCGGGACTCAAACCTATACCAGTTACCGAACTGTAGCTAGAACTTAGGGCGGCAAGCCCCGGGAACGGAGGCGTTTGGTTTCTTCCACATGGTGGAACAACGCCAGCCGATGGATTCACCTATATAGACGGTGAAACTGCTAGACAAATGCGTCGGCCGGGGACGCTGCCCTGCTCGGGTTCACAAAGATCATCAAACTCTGGAGTAATAGGTGGTAGCGGTGGTTCGGCTGTAACTTCCGGTATAATAAACGACGGCGTTGGTGTTGGTGTTGCCAGTAACGTGAATATGAACGGAGGTACGACGCCAAGGATACACTTGGCGAATCATTCTTTGAGAAGAAACAATCATCAGGAAAATCACAATCATTCTCATTCACAACCCCCAGCATTACCAGCGAGAGGGGAAAGTTCTATCGATGTATCTAGATCCAGATTACAAAATGGTATACCTGGACACCCACCGCCACCCCCTAGACATCCACCTCCCTGTAATCAGTCGTCGTATCCAACACTTCCGGTTAACGGGCACACGCCTCATCATCATTATCATCATAGAGAAAGGGAAAGGGAAAGAGAAAGGGAAAGAGAAAGAGAGAGAGACAGAGTTGAACAGCATCATCATTACCATCAGAAACACAGAGACGCTTTAGAACAGGACCTTCAGGATCACAGAGACAGAAATGGGATAATCGGTACCTACCGTGCATGAAAAAATCATCGATATTAAATTCGATTATATTTGTCCAAGAAATATGAACGAACGCGATGATCATCACTATTATTATCCCATATAATAATTGAGAATATATAGAAACATTTTGACGCGTTGAATTTTTTTAATGAAAAACTGAAGACTGAAAAAGCATAAAATTGAAAAAAAAAAAAAAAAAAAAAAACGAAAATTAAAAAGAAACTAATCGTACGCAAAAATAAATGACAAACAAATTAGATTGGAGTCTGAGCAGCTAATGAGAAAATATAAGAGATTTATGTGGACTGACCGGAAATTAGCTGAACAAAAATAATATGAATGATAAAAGAAAAGTCGCTGTCGTTATTCGAGTCCCTCGCCTCTCCTATATATATGTACGTATATAACGGTGCGGAGGACCGCGAAACTATGAAAGTGTCGTTATCGCGACGCGAGTGTCAGATGTGCCAATAGATCCCTGGGATTATCCGCGGACCGGAAATTCCACTAGGGAATTATGCGGGTCGCGGGTGTCACGATGCCGCCACACTACCGTTTCTTCAACTCCGCGATATCATAAACGCCATAAAAATACGAAAACTAAAAATAACGCAAAAGCAAAAACTAACCATAATAAGAAACGATATAAACCTACGTTCTTCGTTCGATTTCAAATATCTAAAAAATTATTAATCGACACTATGGATGTATAAGTACAGAAAATAAAAAAATAGAGTTACGATGCAGAAAATGTTGCATGGCGCAAAGAAAATTATCTAGAAAAAAGTTGAATTTAAACAAATTTCTTTCAAATTTATGATAAGCAATCAGACACTGTGAGTGAATTCGTTTTGATTTTTTGATTTATTTTTTGTTCTCTCTTTTCGGATTAGTTTTTCACTTTTTAATTTTGTCAATTTTTGGTATTTATTATCTCGATCTAAAATATTTGTAAGTGAAACCAAAAAAGCAACACAAAAAAAAATGAAAGGAAAAAAAACATTGTAATATAATATATATGTCTTCAACTCAAACAAATTGCATGAACAATTTGTTAAATAAAAGAAAAAAAAAAGAATAAAACAAACAGGAGAGATCAAATATAGATATATTATATGTATAGATACATTGTGTATTTAAAAAAAAAACTCGTGTAAAATAGTGAAAAAGAAAAAATTGAAGAAAAAAAAATTGACGGAAAAAAATATTATACATACATTATATATGAATTCCCCCGGTAAATTGTAATATAATTATTATAGTAATAACAATAATAATATAAAAATATAAAATTAAAAGAAAAAAAAAACAGAATCTTATATAAATGAAGATGATTAATATTGCTGAAATCGGATTAAAACATGTATTAAAAAAATTAATAATTTAGAATTAATATTAATTATTGACATATTATGATGTATAGTATATATTTATAAATATATAAATATATATATTGTAACGTGGTGCAGCTAAACCTCAAATAAATAATATCTCATGAATGAATAGGAAGTAGAAAATGAAAAGAAAAAATGTCGAATAAAATACCAGATTTTAAACGAATGCTCGGTTCGTGAGGTTGATAATCGCAAAAACGAATAATCAAAAAATAGACTCTGGATATCCGGCGTTTGAACTGCTGAAACGCCGGATATCGAGAGACTATTTTTCAATCAGTCGTTTTCACGATTTATCGCCCAACATTTTAGACAATTCACAGCCGAGGTTAAAGAGGCGAAACGCAACAATATATATGCGTATATACATACATTATATATATGTACATTCTGTACAATTGCTATTTATTCTAAACGGTCGACCTATTTTCTAAAAAACACCAATAATTGTCTAGTATGGCTGATTATTAATTATAGTAATGATGACGATGATGTGAGAGGGGATGTTGTATCATATTATGTAATAATAATTATAATAATAATAATGATAACAATAGTTTATAGCATAGATCGAGACACTACATTTCCCTGGAGAACACACGATTATACATACAAACACATATTATATACATGACACACATGAAACACATACAAATATACTCATGTACGATATATTTTATTTTTTTAAATTTTTATCCTTCATTTGATATGCTGTCTACAAAAAAAAATTAATTTCAGTTAGAAGCAATCTGATATATCCTTACTCTGTTCTTCCCAAGCCGATAATAAAATTGAAAACAATTTGGTCGGTATTTAATGTAAAATTGATCTTCAGATTTATGCAGAGAATGTTAATATCATATAGATAAATTGATATAATTTTTCTCAGATATTGCACTTGAAATCTGTACGTATATCATACATTACGATAATACTTGCGGCAGTTTGATTTTACACCTATATACCTATAGGTAGAACGGGTATAATATTAAAATGGCCAAGATTATTTCTTGGCTTGAGTGTACTCGGTGGAATTCCATCGCCATCTTGGGTGAGAAAAGGTGATTGCACCTTGGCTGCTCTGAGAGACCCATAGAAAGACAGAGAAAGAAAAGAGAGATGGAAAAGGATCGTGGAGTGGGGAGAGAATTGCGATCGGTGCTTTACTTAAGATCGGTGGGAATCCGTTTTCCTTTTTTCTTTTTACTCTCTCTCTTTATCATTTTATTGTATTTTTCGAAGTGCTTTTTGTCTAGAACCCCCTTCCTCCTTTTTTGACCTTATTCCGCACGTGTCTTTTTTATCGCAACGATCGCAGGGAGATCTTTAAAGTCGGCTTTAGAGAATTTTTATTCTTAAAATTTTTATTTTTTTATTTTTTCTTCCAATTCGTCGTTTTGTGTCTCAATAATACACGTATCGACGAAATCTAATACATATAAAAATCGGTGTATGAAGAGGAGAGGGAATTTAAGTCGGTTAGATAAGACGGAGAAAAATGACATTTAGAAAGGGTGAAAAAAAAAGGAAAACCGCTGACCAATCGTTTTCAATTTTTATTATCGATACCCCACAGCAGATATCATTTTGATTATGAAAAAACACTACGATTCTTTTTATTGTTATTATGAATTTCTCTCTTTTTCAAATAATATAAATGTTATACATATATATTTCATAAATACATACATTTGAGGAAATAAAGGAATAAAACTAAAAACTATATGTACATCGTAAGGGAAATTTAATAAATCTATAGGATATACGGAGACGAATAAGACTAAATTGATATTTCGTATTTATAGGGTGCTCAATGGATTTTCTTTTTTTTTTTTAATTTCTAATTTTCCTTTCCTTAATCTAGAAAGTCGTTTGAAGAAAAACGACTATGTAGATGAATAAAAGAAATAAGAAATAACGAAAAAAAAAAAAATCCATAACGTAAATAAATTAAAACTTAACGTCGTCAGATCAAAATCGTACTTGAAAAATGATCGAATTTAACGCACGCGCATCAGGTTTGCGAAATATATCGATCATTTTCTTTTTTCTATCTTTTTCCTTCTTTTTATATTTTTTTACATTCCCTATTTTTTTGTCCATACTTGATCTCATGTATTATCAATAAAATCACAAGATATAGACACACGTACTGTATACCTTGCATAGTACATAAGTCGTCATTCGAAAGAATCCGCAAAAAAATAAAAGCAAACGTAAAACACTCTTATAATAATATATTGAAGATTATTACCATTATTATCAATAAAAGGAACCACAAAAATGAACAAATATGAAAAGGGGAGTAAAGGAAACAGGACAAAAATCTTACATCCGACCTCATTATTACGACATTGTATGATAATTGTGAATATTCTATAAAATAAACAAAGATAAATTAAATAGAACAAAACGAGAAAAAAATCATGATTACAGGAAGGAAGAAGAAATAATTTAAACTGAACATTTCAAAATAATTCCCTATATTAATCATTATTATTAAATTATTATCGTTATTATACCTAATTATTATTATTATATTATATAAGAAGATATATTATATATTATAAATTATTATCTGTGTATAAATTTCACGATTCGTTTTGTATAATGCTAGTCAACCGTTTAAGAGTTGAAAATGTATAAATAAATCGATAAAAGGAAAGCAGAAGAAGAAAAAAAAAGTAATCCCACGACAAAATTCCAAATAATAATGATAATAATAATAATGATATTAATAACGATGTAATAACCTCTCAACAGACACTACACACCTATATAGATATACATACGTGAAAAAAATAAAATTAATTATTATTAAATTATGGTTGTACAAAATTTATTATCCTTAGATATTATATTGATATTATTATTGTGATTATATTATTATATAATTATTGATCTGATCGATGAACGAGCTATATTTGTATAATTTTTAAGAACTGATACAGTTATCATTCACATATGCAGCTTTATAATGATCATGAAATCATGCAGGTTCTTATCATTACGACTAATTATTACTTTGGAATGATTATCCACGCATGACATATTGATAGAAACGAATAAAGTTCTTTAAATTTGCCTCTTCATTTCAGTTCGATATCTTTTATGTACACATCACTTATGAACCGAAAACAGTTGGAGATTGAAAAAATAAAAGTGGAAAATATTAATTGAAAAAAGATACGTATATATTGTATATCTAGTTAAACAATATACATATAATAATTAATTATTCGTGTAACATATATATAAATCATTGAAACACAAGCCTTATCGACAAAAGCAATATACATTCACCGAATAAACCTGCTTAATATCGATAAATATTAAAAAAAAGAAAAAGATAAAGTCAACAAAGATCCAATACAAACGAAATATATGAAGAGAACTTGAACGATCATAGTGATGTCGTAAAAGAGAAAAATAATTCTTTACAATTCAATCAACGGAAGAAAAAAATATAAAATGAAAAAAAAAAAAAAAACACCCAAAAGAAAGATGACGTTACATCGAACGTATTTGTGAACTAAAAATAGATACAACAAAAAAATACACATCGCAAAATTCATCACTATTAATAGTATTGTCATATCTCTACAGCTTTTCAAAATGACTGCTGCTGACTCTCCTATAACTAGTCCTCCTCTTTGTATACGTAAATATAAAAAAGAAAAAAAATGAAAAAGAAATAGAAAAGAAAACACGTATAAATATATATATTATAATTATAAATGCATATAATTATATTACGTATAAATTAATCTATCCCAGGCCTATTTATTATCATATCTCAATTTTTGAGATCAGTTTTAATGTTAATCGTTCGAATTGTAATATTTATACATACGAAAAAAAAAAACGAAAAAAAAAATAACGTACGATGCACACTGCACCCTACTCTCATGCGGATTGATTGAAAAAATTCGCATAAGCCACTACAAAAAAAAAATCTAAGAAACGAACGCGAATCCGACCTCGAATTATAAATGTGTGTATATTATCAGATATCATTACCATACATGCTATTATATATCACATATATATTTACCCTGATCCGCAACCGAATCATCACCTTCTGTGAAATGTCGAGAAAATATGATTGCATAACTTGACTCTCTTCATTTTTTTATTGGGTAACTGATTCTTTATTCGTAATGTTTTGTATTTATTTGTTCATAATTATATACTTATCCATCTTTTATGCTCCCCGAAACAATTAAGTAATTACATATATTTGTGACAAAATATACGGTCAGGATTGAAAAGGAGAAAAAAAAAAACGACAAAAAAATACCTAACAAATTAAGAATGAAGAGCGTAAACCGGATGGAAGTGAAAAAGAAAAAAATTATTGAATGAGCAATTCTTATGTATGTACAGAGCCAAAAGTCTTACTGATATAAAGTACATATATAATATAAAATATTTACGTACGTACATATATATTATATTCAAATAATTGTTCATTTTAAATCGATTCGGTAAGACTGCAGCGCGTATAACTTGATCGACGACATGTAAATAGTTTAAACTCTTAATAATTAACTAGGTACATACATATATATGTATATGTATACATTAAATATGTAAGCGGATGAAAAAGATACGAATAGAGTAATGATGAAAGAAAGAAAAAAAAATGAAAAGCAAGAGTAATATTGAATAACAATAAATATATGAATCTATATCTCATCCTTAATTTTAAAAAGCCACTTTCATTCGATAATTTTTACGTTAAATGAATAATGAAAAAATGAAATAAAATATATGTATACATATGTATTACCTGCGGATTATCTGACCTGATTGGCCAACTGAAAAGGCAAATAACTGACGAGAAAATGAAATTTAAAGACAAGAAAAAAAAAAGTAAATTATATCCATGTATGTATAAATACCTTTTCAATTGTTCTTTCATCTCAATATTATAGGTAATATATAATATAAATACGATACATAATAATAATAATAATAATATTAATAACATATAGATAGATATATATATACACATATATCTCAACATTATTTTGTACATAAATAACTTTATCAACAGATATTCGAAAATCATCAATAAATCTATATATAAAAAAAAAAAAAAACGAAAAAAAAACAAAATAAATAATTGAACAAAAAAAGACAATTCATTTATAATTTACCTCAATACGAATATCATCATACCTGTATACATATACCTACACGAGTTTTAGATTTGAATAAAACCTAATTTTATCACCTTTACTTTCAAGGATAAAATGAAGAAAAAAGAAGAATGAAGATGAATCGTTTTCAACATGGTAATTGTATATTCTTGAAGTAGTTACCCACATGTAAATATTACAGTTCCTAGAGCGTAGTGGAAAAAAAAAGAAGAAAGTACTTATGGGAGAATGAAAATGAGAAGGAGAAGAAGAAGAAAAAGGTAAGTAAGAAAAAGTATATAGAAACCCGCAAACCGGATAACGCCAAAATGATGAGACCGTTGTGTCTCTTAGCGGGTTATTAAACTGGGATCTGGCTCGGAAATTCTCGCCATTTCCGCGTTAGCTGCTTCTGCGTCTGCTTTTACTGGTGGTAAAGGTACGTTGGTTGTTAGATTTTCTCCTGCAGGTTTTAGTGATAAAAGCTAGTTTTGAAACATCACAAAAAGCTCTAATTTATATGCAGTAATTACAAAGCAAAATGCACGCGGCGCTCGAAAATAATCCCCCAACGCTCCATGTTGACGTTTATACAGCTTTGCAGTTCGTCGCGTGAATCTAAATGCGATTTATTCACATATATATCTATATTATATATGTATTTATATCGTTTGAATATTTATGATTTCCAGGTAGAATTGAAAGAGAAATAAAAATACAAATCAGTTTTGCTAACGATCTAAGAATCAATTACAAGGTATTATTAGTCCACGCACAGTTTTATATTTCAAAGAAAACCTTTTTTTTTGCTGTCATACAGAATTCTCGTATTAGACGCTGTTTTATACATATATCCTAATAATATACGTTCACATAATAAGTTTCAATTTCGCAGTATTAATTGATATTACCTATACATATGTATTAAAATATGTATACCTATACAAATATGTAAATACGTAATATTGTTACATATCGTCGGCAGCATTTATCGTACCGAGGGATTTCTATTTACGGAAACTTTGATCCGAAATTATATGCAGGTATATATATGTTAAGTACACATAGATATACCTATATACATGTATAGAGTTATAAGGGTTGCAAAGGGATCTCCGGATCTCGCAAAAACCTGTTACGTTAATTACCATCTCGTTAATTACCGTCCCGATTATTTCACTTCCGCACAAGGGATACAGGCAGATTCGTATGCATATACCTATATACGTAGGAAGTTTATACCTATATATTTATAGATACGTATATAGGGCCGTTTCTAATTCCTGTTCGCAGGTTTTGCCTGGAATCGACTAAAATTTAGTCGTTCTGCCGCGTATAGTCGTGTACGAAAACATCAAATAAGTAATTATTAAAATGTTCAAAATCGTGACCGTAAGATTGCGTTTTGAATCAAAAATCAGCTGATCTGTTTTATCCTGAAACTTGTCAGGTTTTTTTTCTCTGGTTTACCAAATTATTTCGTCGTTGCCTTTGGCTTCGCGGCATAAAATGGCGAACGGTGATCGTTAATATGGTGAACGTGCAGATTCTCTGAGTGATTTATAATAGTAAAATCATATCTTTGTGTAGATGTGAATTATGGGTAGTATCTATACGTATTATATGTATTTAAAGGGGAAACTGGGTAAAGGATCTACGAAATTTCAGAGGCGCTGCAAGCTAAACTTGTAATTACTCTACGTACGTAGAGAAGAGAGAATATATAGGAAGTACGAGAGGACACCGACGAGAAGAGGAGGAAGATAGTACAGAGTAGAAATTAGTAATTGGAAGTAGAAATTAATAGTTAGTCGGAAACGCGTCGCGCACGGGAGAACTCGAAATTCACATTGTCAGCTCAGTCGTCCGCTCCAGAGTTTCTAGTATTATACATCTAAATGTGTGCTATATATTTCCGTCAATTAGTAGCCACGAGCGGATTTAACGAATTTTCAAAACTACGTTGCGATAATAATTACGTGTAGCTTAATGAAAAGTATACTCCGTACTGTCTCCTTCATTGTCATCGCAGGCCGAATGTAAATGAAGAAAAATAAAGTAGGAACGCAACGTCTGTCGGAAGTTAGGGTAAATTAAGTTGTACGAAATGACCTCGGAATGGATATATATCAAAAGTTTCACATGCGGATCCTTAATTCCTGCGGTTTTGTACCCGCGCAAATATGGGCTGGTCGCGGCGGTGGTGGTGGTGGTAGTGGTGGTGGTGAACCGCTAATATATATGCAAATGAACTATTTGATAAATAATTCAGTTTTCAGTTGAGCGTTGGGTTAGGAGAGGTTACGATCTGCAGCTGTAATTTACCCGAATTAACTTCACCGTTGAGTACATATCTAACAGAAATGCTAAAGCCCAACCGACTCCAAACTTACTTAGTCTTTTATTCTCATATATTTTATTCAAGATTTTTTATACGTCATCCGAAATACTTGAAAACCCGGTGGCTTTATTATTGGAAAATTGAACCAATATTAGAGATTTCTTCCGCCCTAATTTTATACTCTGAATCAAAACTGCAGGTTTTGAATGCATGCCATTCATCTGGAACGAAATCTATAATTTTTTACTATACTCGAGGATTTTCAATGGCTATAATTATAATGGTCCAGATTCAGTTTTTGGAATGAAAAAGAAATTTCCAACAATTGGCATAGCTACTATATATATATAATCTACAATTTAGAATGTACTGGATTCTACGTAGATATATACATATAAATGCTGTATTAGGAACCGCAACCAGATCGGGTGAAATTCAATGGAGTACGTAGATAGCGTATACGTGTATGTACCCAGGTAGGTATGGGTAAGGTAACCACTCGACTTGAATGGGCGCATAGTTTGGTTCGTATGAGAATAGTTGCGGACGTTCTAGTGCCCAAATCAAAAGCTCACGAGATCTGCGGACGCAGGGCTTCGCATTGCAATATCGAGTTCGAGAGGTCATGTATGCAGGCTCAATACTTCCGATTGATCCTATAGAGACCCTTCATACTATACTATACAATTGACACGCATTATATATCTATACGTGTACACAATAGTATAATATCTGCGTTTGAATAAATAAATTCTGCAATTTGGGTTTAGTATTCAGTTCAATCTCCAAATAAAAATGAAAATCTGATTCGCATTCGAATACTACGTTAAAAAACAAAAAACAAAAATTACAACGAATTCAAAGCCGTACAGATATATGTTTTTTTATACACGAAATTAGGGAACATGGGGCTTCTATCATTATTCCGTTTGACGACAGATGTTTCGATTTTTCAATTATTTTTAGAATTTGGGGTATTTTCTTCTTATATTCTGACGTCGACGAATTTGGGTGTTTCCCTTCAGATAAGTTAATGCTTGGCAGATCATTCTTGACTTTGTCCTACATGAATGAATGAATAAGTATTTATTGCATCAGACGAGTGTAACGTATGTGGTATTTGTTTGTTAATATTCCCGCCGTCGAACGGATGGATCGGAGCGATCAGCGCAGCATCATCTGGAGGGCAGCATGTTATGGACCAACTGAAGCACCATCTCTGTAAAATACGTCGCAGTTCAAGATCGCAGTCCTACTGAAACTCAACGATACGTAATTAGAATCGTCTGAGGCATTTAATTATGTAGGTGATTGGAACATGGTCATAGCAAATTCATGAAGTATGCAAAAAATCGCCGTGAATACTTCATTATAAAGAAAGCTGCTTCACCTAGCAGAGGAGAACGCGACGCTACGGTAAAAACTGCGGAAGATAAACCAGAAGACACCGACGGCCGAAAAATTCTCGACTATCGAGATGTACAGCGTCCTCGTTCCGCTGACTTTTCCGCTGAAAAAAATCACAATTCAGCTAAAAAATTCAAAGGTAATATTCTTAAAACTTGTTCAATCTCTGGAGCTCAAAAGTGAATCTTTTTCGAGCGGCCAGTGAGAATGATTTTCATTCGATTGTGACCTCATGAATTTGTATTCATCGATTTTAATCACGATAACCCCAAGTATACCATATCCTGTAATTGGAAAAAAAAGGAGGATTATAGTTGATGAGGTTACACGTGCTAGCTCTTCCTTCCTAACTCTCGATAAAAAACTTTGGGGAAAAACGGATTATTTATCAACAGTAGAGCGCCCGCTGTCTAGTCGTCTCATAAGGGTGCGGCAGTCGGGACCGCTACCCCTGTGAAGATGAATTAGTTCATCGAAGTTCAGAGGGGTAGCGCTAGCGACTGTGGCTCCATGCATGAATTCAAAAATCAGCTTCTCCTCTGTGAAGGATTTCTGAGGTTTCGATTGTATTGGGCAACAAGGATACGCATTCATCAGTAGAATAAGGCTTCTCCTGGAATTATTATTGATATTATTTTATTTCAGTTCCAATTTTTTTTTTAAATGATATTATGCCAGAAAACGTGCAATGGCTTTGTCGACTCTTGAGAATAAATCGATACAGCTAACTCATTCGCATGGTAGTATTTTTAATCAAATAAGTAGTTGGATTCGTATGGCTGAAATTTATCTAAACGCTCACTGATAATTTGCACAAACAAAATTTGTGGAACAATGGAAAGGATGCAATGTATTTTGACCTAAGGAACAAGAATGCGTCGAGTAAATTAAGCTAGGAATGAATTCTATCGCGATATCTCTATTTTTTGGCAACAAGTCGCAGTTGGCGATCACCTATAATCTGCACTCAATAATTCTGCGATTTAGTTTACTCTTGATTATTAACTTTCTTTTCTTCTGTTACAGGAGGAAAGTTGGCAGCCTAGAAGCAACTCCGCCCTACATCTAGTACACCAGACTCGTTGGTGCACCTGCATAATTGTTCATTATACTTGTGAACCGAATAAAAATATATACATTATTTATCATGTAGCCATAGATCATGTACATTCTGAAATAATTAAAATGCTAATTTAACGAAGAATCAATTTCATTGTAACATTCATTGTAAGAGCAGATTTTTCTGTGTGAATGAATCCATAATATACTTGATAATATGTTAAGATTTATTTTCTCCCTTGTATTCATCCATCACCAAAGAGCCCCCTCAAATTGAAAGTTTAATTAACATCGAATGCATCATCAACATCCTTTGTAAGCAACACATTACGACATCAGGCCCTGGCTCTGACCGCCTCGTCGCGTGCACATGATAAGTATAAAACTGTGGCCGATCAGTTTTCATAAAATGGTCTCCTTGCTCACAATATGGCACAGAGATCTGAAAACTGATCGGAAATTTTTCTTGTTCTTTTTTTTTACTCTTTTTAGTCAAATTCATCATTAACTATACTGAATTCCATACTGAAAATTCAGGCCTTAACTCTGGTTGATTCATATTAGTCAATTGGAGAAGTTTATCCGAGTTCGGAGCATGAGGTTAAAATCTTATCGATCGCAATCTTGAAACGGTCAATTACGGACGTGTCATCCGGTATTCGATCCTCGGAGCATCTTGTATTATATGTAGATCCTTCTTTATGGCAACGGCAGTACGGCCGCAGCGGCCGGAGCGGCGACATCAGCAGCGACGTCGGTAGCAGCCCGCAGATCCTTGGAGAACAGAGAGAGAGAGAGAGAGAGAGAGGCGAGACAGAGACAGACGAAGGTATTATGGCTACACGCAAAGATCGGTACGCAGTTGCTATCGCGCCCAAGTTTCTCCGATCGCGTTGTGAACAAAAACAAAAGAAAAATCTTCCGAATCTTTTACTTGTTGAGTTCGCTTTCCGGTTTTATAAAAATAACAACTTAATCTATACATATTCGGAATAAGTGCTAGATAAACAGCAGCTATTGGAGGACCTCCCCTATCTTTAGGAATTTCGCGAATTTCGTAGCTCGAACATATCTTTTGTCAGCAGTGACAAGCCGTGTTCTTACCATCCTTTTTTAGTGGTCCCGATCGGTCCTCTTTTCGACCGGTAGAATTTTGGGCGAAGGTAATACGACATGAACGCAGAATTTTGATAGACTTCGAATAATGATTAGAACCGTTGGTAAGGAAAATCAAGATCCTTTGGCCAAATTAAAACCTTTGATTCCTTGTATTTTGAATTGAGAAAATTAGTGTCATGAGTTCGGGCGGGTTGGATATAATTTGTCGTCAGAATTCCGAACGACTATGCCTAATTTATTGGATGTTTATGAATTCCTATAATCGTATACTTATTTAATAATTGATTTCGGAATAGTTCTGTGCGACTTTGAACACTGTGAAGTCTTCTGTCTATCGAATTAAGGAAGTTATCGTCGGGGTTATGGTTTAAAAATAGTTTTTGTTGTTACATTATACTGAACAAATTTATTCATGTATTTTGGGTGCAATTTAACAATTTTACTCCATTTCTTAAATAATATTTTCTTATTTCAGGTTTATAATCGATGGATATGGAATTGGCCTGGTTATTCGCAGTATTTATTCAACTTCAAATTACGTTGTGGAGGAGTTACAGGGCATCGGACAATGTTTCACAGGTATTTAAATTATTTACATTCTCGCTTTTCGAACCGACTTCCCGCTGGTATCGAAAAGGGTCGTTGCGCAGACATCACGAGATGCATGGGAACGGAGCGAAAACTAAATTTAAGCGAATAGTGGCAATAGGAATAAATTTCGGCGTAGATTTTTATATGGTAGGTTGATTAGGTCATGACATGTTGAAGAAGATTTTCTCAGCTCGCACTTCAGATTTGTGATCTCATTGCCCGTGGCGCAGCTTGGAGCTATCGTAGATGACGGGGGGCGATGCTCGCGGGGCTTTATTCGCAAAGGTCAAAATATATCAGAATAGCGTGTAAAACTCTTGAGAAAAAATGTAGATTTCTTGTTTTTTTTAGGTAAAAATCAAAGTATTTGCAAAATCAATTGCAGGACGCTTATCCTACGTATTTTTGCGCAGGGAACATGAATACATCGATCAAATTAATCTAGAATCAAATCCCACCAAGATATCCTTGATTTTTTACGTTTCAGATCGATAAATTGGCGATAACTTGATCAATTGAATAGATAAATTAATTCGGCTTGCTATTTCATATTAGGCTGTTAGTTTACAGACAAAATCGTCAGTTGGCGACATACACTTACATCTTATAATAAGTGAGTCAGGAATTTTCTGCAACATTCGGTTGTAGATCGCTCTTATGCGAAGAACTTACGTTTATATAAGACCTTACGTTCCGCAGAGGTTTTGATTACATTGTGGTATCCTTATCTTTTCTTTTCGCAGAGCGATGAATTGGCAATAACTCTATCAATTTTATAGATAGATCAATTTGGTTTACAGATTTAATAGATTCCTGGGCTCAGAATATTCAAGAATACCCCATAAAACCCCTTAACAAAACAAGTGGAATATTTCTGAAGTCGTTTGAGCGAATATTTCTCAATATATTTCGAACTCGTATTCAATTAGCCCTACTAGAAAACTATCAAAATGAGCTCAAGGAGGTTCTGAGAACCTCCTCGGAATTTCGCTAGATGATTTTCAAATAATTTACTCGATTTTTTTTTTTTTTAATAATACGAAACAAATTTATTGATACAAAGTTTATATAATTATTATTAATCGTCACATCGCGAATGAAATTTAACATATTATTTTTTCTCTGTTCCAGTAAACGAGTATCGCTCGATGTCCCCCTCAGACATCGTCTTCAATGCTGTCTGCAGACTTTGCATCAACTATGTCGTTCTGGCAATCGATTGAAACTCGGAACGGGACATCACCAAGTCTTTTCGACGATCAACTTCTCTTCATCCTCGTCCAGACGAAACAGATCTGCAACACATGAGACATACAAGTTCTTTTTTTTCAGAGGCATGAATTCATTAACTTATTTCCTTTATGAGTGTTCAGTAAAATACATCATTGAGAGTCCCAAGAATATGAATTGCATCCCCTTAGAGAAGATTTTCAAACTTCTCCTCATGAAATCAGATTACCCAGTATTACCTAATAAACTTAGTAACTTCATGCATGCCCATAATATAATTTATCAAACACACCAATGAGGCACAACAATAATATATTATTATATACTTTGTTACTATTTATTAGAATTTGATCATCATATACATCATACAATAACTTATACATTATTTTATATGATAAGTCATACAATAAGTCATACATGAAGTTAACTTATTGTCTCTTTGTATTATAGGGCGCATCTCGATAAAAAAAATTGTCGATTTTTGGCTCAAATTTGGAAAAAATCAAAGGCTATAGGCTTAGGATTTTTGTAATTTTGGGGCAAAAAATGGAGAATATTTAAAATCGATTGCAGGACACTTGTTCAACGTATTTTGACTTCAAAAACACGAATCCGTCGAGTAAATAAAGCCAGAGCCAATATTCATCGAGATATCGTATTTTTTCCAGTGCCGCAGGACATACGACGTTCCAAGAAGTCAGCAGTGGCACAGACTCGCTGAAGAGGACCAGTGTCGTAATAATGACGTCGCAATCACGGACGAGCCCTGACCTTCAACAGGAAGTGTATTCACATCTGTTAGTCTTCAATTCGGAAATTAATTATCATACATATATAGCGAATAATTGTTAACGTGGAATAAGTGACCATGTCCTCATGTCTTGTAATCATTAGAATGACTTTGGAACTTGTGAATGATGGTGGAACTTTTTGAATACAGTTATGAATATTACAATAGCACAATTGTTAAATGTATCCTACCTACATAACTCATGAATAAACGAACAGCTATTCCCAAATTGGTTGCTTGATTTTTATTGATTACACCCCTGCATCCAACTCTCATTAACATCCTTTATACAAGCAACACATCACGACATCAGGCCCTGACTCGTAATGCCTCATCGCATGCATATGATAAGGCACGCACGCATGCACATGATGGTTGGATGTTTCGAACTGGCTCCTCGCCTGTCCTGTTCTCCTGATACCAAAATTCAAATTTTTGGCCAAAATGTGCCTTGGATTTTCAGGGCCGGTATTGTAGCGATCTACTTTATCACTTCCGGTTGAAATGAAGCATGATACAATACACATAGATGCACATGACGTGGCCTGCACGCAGTCGCATATGATCTATTAACGATTCGGTAGATGAGTATGACACATGCATACACATGATGAGGCCTGCATGGATACGCATGTGATCTATTGATCATTCGAAAGACGAGCATGATGCGATACACATGCATACACATGCATGCACATGATGGTTGGATGTTTCGACTGGCTCCTCGCCTGTTCTGTTCTCCTGATACCAAAATTCAAATTTTTGGCCGAAATGTGCCTTGAATTGTCAGGGCCGGTATTGTAGCGATCTACCTTATCACTTCCGGTTGAGATGAAGCATGATACAATACACATAGATGCACATGACGTGGCCTGCACGCAGTTGCATATGATCTATTAACGATTCGGTAGATGAGTGTGATGGGGTACACATGCATACACATGATGAGGCCTGCATGGATACGCATATGATCTATTGATCATTCGAAGGATGAGCATGACGCGATACACATGCATACACATGCATGCACATGATGTTTGGATGTTTCGAACTGGCTCCTCGCCTGTTCTGTTCTCCTGATACCAAAATTCAAATTT
This sequence comes from Athalia cordata, assembly GCA_963932425.1. NCBI lineage: Eukaryota > Metazoa > Arthropoda > Insecta > Hymenoptera > Athaliidae > Athalia > Athalia cordata. The sequence goes on along the minus strand of OZ010626.1, from coordinate 25,250,317 downwards.
TTGGTCGAAATGTGCCTTGAATTGTCAGGGCCGGTATTGAAGCGATCTACCTTATCACTTCCGGTTGAGATGAAGCATGATACAATACACATAGATGCACATGACGTGGCCTGCACGCAGTTGCATATGATCTATTAACGATTCGGTAGATGAGTATGATGGGATACACATGCATACACATGATGAGGCCTGCATGGATACGCATATGATCTATTGATCATTCGAAGGATGAGCATGATGCGATACACATGCATACACATGCATGCACATGATGGTTGGATGTTTCGAACTGGCTCCTCGCCTGTTCTGTTCTCCTGATACCAAAATTCAAATTTTTGGCCGAAATGTGCCTTGAATTGTCAGGGCCGGTATTGTAGCGATCTACCTTATCACTTCCGGTTGAGATGAAGCATGATACAATACACATAGATGCACATGACGTGGCCTGCACGCAGTTGCATATGATCTATTAACGATTCGGTAGATGAGTATGATGGGATACACATGCATACACATGATGAGGCCTGCATGGATACGCATATGATCTATTGATCATTCGAAAGACGAGCATGATGCGATACACATGCATTCACATGCATGCACATGATGGTTGGATGTTTCGAACTGGCTCCTCGCCTGTTCTGTTCTCCTGATACCAAAATTCAAATTTTTGGCCGAAATGTGCCTTGAATTGTCAGGGCCGGTATTGTAGCGATCTACCTTATCACTTCCGGTTGAGATGAAGCATGATACAATACACATAGATGCACATGACGTGGCCTGCACGCAGTTGCATATGATCTATTAACGATTCGGTAGATGAGTGTGATGGGATACACATGCATACACATGATGAGGCCTGCATGGATACGCATATGATCTATTGATCATTCGAAGGATGAGCATGATGCGATACACATGCATACACATGCATGCACATGATGGTTGGATGTTTCGAACTGGCTCCTCGCCTGTTCTGTTCTCCTGATACCAAAATTCAAATTTTTGGCCGAAATGTGTTTGGATTTTCAGGGCCGGTATTGTAGGGATCTACCTTATCACTTCCGGTTTGGTAAATTTGCCCAAAAATCGAGTTTGGTATCAGGAGAACAGTACAGGCGAGGAGCCATTCCGAGATATAGCATGATGACAAGCATGCGTGTGTGTGTGATGATGTATCATATCATGTAAGATATGATCTATGAATTTCGCCAACGACAAATGTTAGTGAATGAGGTGTACAGGGGTGTGATCAATAATAGTTGAACAATCGTGTATTGATAGTAGTTAATGTTTATTGATAAAGCAACGATCAAAAATACATATGGAGACATCGTAATAACTATTATGGATTCAGTCTTACAGATACACACATTCTTATATGATTTTAACGAGTTACAATCGTGTACAGGACAATACTTCTGTCTCGCTTAACATTAGATTAATTATTTGATAGTTCTTAAAAAATAAACAAACAATATGTATACAGGACGATCTTATTTATACAAATTTTCTACGCCAAACACATGATGATTGGCTTTGGAGATGCTCCGAGGATGGTCGTTTGTCCCCTGGAAAAAATCGAACACAGGTCAGTATACATGATAAACGTAAATTGCAGCTGCGGAAGAATTGAATTATCTCGGAAAATATTACTCTAAGTTCAATTTACTCGGCGGATTCGTATTCCTGACGCAAAAATACATCAGAAAAGCGTCGTACATTCACTTTTAAAAATACTTCATTTTTTGTCCTAAAATCGAGAACATCCTAAGCCAGCCTTTGTTTTTTTCAAAATTTGGACCGAAAGTCGACTATTTTTTTTTAAGGGTTTTCTATAGTATTCTTATGTATTTTGATCTCAAGAATCCGAATCTGAACGCCAAATTGATTTATCTATTAAATTGACCAAGTTATGGCCAATTTATCGATCTGAAACGTAAAAAATCAAGGATATCTTGGTGGGATTTGATTCTAGATTAATTTGATCGATGTATTCGTGTTCCCTGCGAAAAAATACGTAGGATAAGCGTCCTGCAATTGATTTTGCAAATACTTCGATTTTTACCCCGAAAAAACAAGAAATTACATTTTTTCTTAAGAGTTTTTCACGCTATTCTGATATATTTTGACCTTTGTGAATACAGCCCCGCAAGCATCGCCCCCCGTTATCTACGATGGCTCCAAGCTCCGGCACGAGCAATGAGATCACAAAACTGAAGCGCGGGCTGAGCAAACCTTTCTAACATGTCCAGACCTAATAAACCTACCATATAAAAATCTATGCCGAAATTTATTTTTATCGCCAGTAATCGCTTAACTTCAGTTTTCGCCTCTTTTCCATGCATCTCGTGATGTCTGCGCAACGACCCTTTCCGATACCAGCGGGAAGTCGGTTCGAAAAGGGAGAAAGTGAATAATTTAAATACCTGTGAAACATTGTCCGATGCCCTGTAACTTCTCCACAACGTAATTTGAAGTTGAATAAATACTGCGAATAACCAGGTCAATTCCATATCCATCGAATATAAACCTGAAATAAGAAAATATTATCTAAGAAATGGAGTAAAATTATTAAATTGCACATCAAATATATGAATAAATTTGTTCAGTATAATGTGATAACGAAGATTATTCTTTAACCATAACCCCGATGATAACTTCCTCAATTCGATCGACAAAAGAATTCGTAGTGTTCAAACATGCACAGAACTATTCCGAAATCAATAAGAATATGATCAAATAAGTATACGAATATAGGAATTTATAAACGTCTAATCAATTAGGCATAGCCGTTCGAAATTCCGACGACAAATTATATCCTACTCACCCGAACCCATGACACTAAATTTTCCCAATTCAAAATTTTAGTTTTGGCAAAAGGATCTTGATTTTCCTCACCAACGGTTCTAATCATTATTCAAAGTCTATCAAAATTCTGCGTTCATGTCATATTACCTTCGCCCAAAATTCTACCGGTTGAAAAGATGACCAATCGGGACCACTGAAAAAGGATGGTAAGAACACGGCTTGTCACTGCTGACAAAAGATATGTTCGAGCTACGAAATTCGCGAAATTCCTAAAGATAGGGGAGGTCCTCCAATAGCTGCTGTTTATCTAGCACTTATTCCGAATATGTATAGATTAAGTTGTTATTTTTATAAAACCGGAAAGCGAACCCAACAAGTAAAAGATTCGGAAGATTTTTCTTTTGTTTTTGTTCACAACGCGATCGGAGAAACTTGGGCGCGATAGCAACTGCGTACCGATCTTTGCGTGTAGCCATAATACCTTCGTCTGTCTCTGTCTCGCCTCTCTCTCTCTCTCTCTCTCTCTCTCTGTTCTCCAAGGATCTGCGGGCTGCTACCGACGTCGCTGCTGATGCCGCCGCCGTACTGCCGTTGCCATAAAGAAGGATCTACATATAATACAAGATGCTCCGAGGATCGAATACCGGATGACACGTCCGTAATTGACCGTTTCAAGATTGCGATCGATAAGATTTTAACCTCATGCTCCGAACTCGGATAAACTTCTCCAATTGACTAATATGAATCAACCAGAGTTAAGGCCTGAATTTTCAGTATGGAATTCAGTATGATTAATAATGAATTTGACTAAAAAGAGTAAAAAAAAAAGAAAAAGAAAAATTTCCGATCAGCTTTCAGATCTCTGTGCCATCATAGATATTATGGTGCCATATTGTGAGCAAAGAGACCATTTTATGAAAACTGATCGGCCGCAGTTTTATACTTATTGTATGCATGCGACGAGGCGGTCCGAGTCAGGGCCTGATGTCGTGATGTGTTGCTTACAAAGGATGTTCATGATGCATTCGATGTTAATTAAACTTTCAATTTGAGGGGGCTGTTCTGTGGCGGATGAATAGAAGGGAGAAACTGAATTTCAACACATCATAGGATGTATTATGGATTTATTCTATCAGAAAAGTCTTCTCTTACAATAAATGTGTTACAATCAAATTATTGAAAGTTCTTCAATAAATTAATATTGCAATTATGCCGAAAAGTACAGAATCAATGGCTGCATGATAAATAAATTATGTTCACCTTTGCGGTTCACGAATATATATCCTATAGTCTTTGGTGTTCTTTCACTCGGATTTTGTTCTAAAATCGCTGAATAATATACGAAGACTCTGGTTTTTGGTGTTCTTCCATACCTAGACTTGGTGTTCTTTCCGGGAGAAAATCGAAGTATTTGCAAAATCAATTGCAGGACGCTTATGTTACGTATTTTTGCGCAGGGAACACGAGTACGTCGATCAAATTAATCTAGAATCAAATCCCATCGAGATATCTTTGATCTTTCACTTTTCAGATCGATAAATTGGCGATAACTTGATAAATTCGATAGATAAATTAATATGGCTTGCAGTTTCGGATTCCTGAGATCAAAATACACAGGAATAGCATGGAAAACCCTAAAAAAAATGTAGATTTCTTTTCCAGATTTTGAGAAAAAACTAAGGCTATAGGCTTGGTGTTTTTTTCGGGTGAAAATCGAAGTATCTAGTGCCAAAGCCACTGTGTCCGATCACTGCTGTGTCCGAAAACGCCGTCGGTCAGTCATTCGTGGGTCCAATCGAACTGTGTGCAATTGAACCGTGCGCAACTGGGGTTTTCCCAAATAAGTATATTTGAAATTATGTGTAATCTTTTAGCTTTAACTTTTAGGGAATTCATTACAGAATAAGAAACAATCACTGTATTAAAAATTCCATAAACTCTATGTCATAATATATTAATGCAAAGAGGCGAACTTTTTCTTTACCGAACCTGCTTCAGTGAGACGGCACGTGCGAGGCAGGACTGATGGAACAATTCACATCTATCCGGAGGATGCAGCAAACCGACCCGCTCTACTGTCTCTCCTGCAATTCACCAAATCGCAGCTCTGGGGCTATCTGTAACTATACAGATACGAACGGGAGAACAGAGCAGTCGCAAGGACTTGCCGAAGGAGACCGTTGCCGAAATAATGACGTCGTACTCACTGACGAGCATCTCCTTACCTACTACAAGAAGTGAATTTATACATCTGCTAGTTTTTAGTTGAGAAATAAATTATCATACATGTGTAGCGAATAATTGATAACGTATAAATAAGTCCGCATGTCTTGTATTTTCTAGAATTACTGGAACAATATTGTCATATTAAACTGAACAAACATGTTGTGAATCATATTGATACACTCTTATTATAGTAATGAATATTTGAACCGAGCTATTGTTGAATGTATTCCACTTGCATAACTTATCAATAAACAAACTAACGATTTTTAAATTGGTTACCTGATTTTTATTGATTACACCCCTGCATCCATCATTCATTAACATCCTTTATAACCATAAGTATAAACAACACATCACGACATCAGGCCCTGACTCGGAACACCTCATCGCATGCAGATGATAAGACCTACATGCATGCATGCATGTAATGATGTGTGATATCGTGTGTGATACGATGGTATGCACATGTATGCCTGTATGCATGCATGTGATGTCCCAAGGACCCGGAACACCTCCTTGCCGGTTATGTTCTCCTGATACTTTTCCGGGTTTGGGCCGAATTTTTTCTGATTTTTTTTTGGTTTGGCAAATTTGGCCCAAAATCGAAAAAGTATTAGGAGAACAGGACCGACGAGGAGGTATTCCGAGACAGGGCGTGATTGTAAGTATGCGTGTGATCATGTATGCCATCATGTATGCCACCATGTGTACAATGTAGATGATAAGGCCTATACATGCATGTATGCATGCAGGTGATGATGTATGATATCTTGGTGATATGATGTGTGCATGGATGTGTTGCTAGCATTGAACGTCAGCGAATGATGCGTACAGGGATGTAACCAATAATAATTAAACAATTAATGTATTGATAATAATTAATGTTTATTATTGAATCAACCGTCAAAAATACATATGTATCAGGATATCGTAATGCATATTATAGGTAGATTCATTTTCACATATCATTTTTTTCTTATGACTATGACATTACAATATTATGGGCAACACTTTTATTTTGATAAACATTAAATTATTCATTTGATTGTTCTTGAAAATACAAGTTCTGTTAAGTATAATCATATGTATATCATAAATCATTTATATGTAATTATGTACTCAGGGCATATGATGGTTGGCTTGCAGATGCACCGAGGACAGTCTTGAATTCGAGATGTGGGGCCAAGATGCTTCGTAGGCTGAGGCTCTTCTGAAAAATAAATACCGGAGAGATGTGAGTAAATATGAAGAAACTGAATTGCAGCTGCGGAAAAAATTTGGACGCATAAATTTTTTAAAATCTGAAGGCTATGGCTATCTGATTTTTTTCAATTTTTCGGACCAAAATTACTTTCTTCATTATGAGTGTATCCCATCATATTTTGAGCTCAGGAATCTGAATCTGTGAAGTCAAAGTACCTCTTGAAACTGGGAATTGCAGGAATCTGAGTTTTTATATTCTGCCACTCAAACCGAAGTCTGGAAGCGCTGAGTAGAAAATCAATATAATTCGTTCGTAGCTGTGGCCTATAATTATGAGATGGTGCTCCTAGCTGCTCCAGTAGATGCTGCCCTCTTTGCTGATCGTCCAAACCTCCTCAGACGAAAGAATGATGAATATTCCATCTCATTCTATCTCATATGGCCTCTATTCATGCGTACTATTTTTATTAGATATAATATACAATAATAGCGGAAGTATCGGTTACATACTCGTGTATTCATGCTAGGGTACAAAGATTTTTGATGAATGCAAGCCTTACGTTCTCCTCATTTTTCGAAATACTATCGCTAGAAGTGTTGTAAAATTACTGATCGTTATAGCAGTTGTCGTACCCAACCGGAGGAACCGATTATCGTTCTTAAAGAACGTAACGCAGCTGCTGTGTTTCAAGCATAATATTAGTTTATTTGTTTTCATGAATATAAAACCTAGAAATTCATTCAACGTTAATTATCAATTGTCATATTTCACCCACGCAAATTATTCCTTGAACAAAAGTCTGCAATATTAGATTCACATTCACCGTCAATATACTACAATTACAATTCATCTATTAATTTTCTACTATTGGTTGTTGAGCATTTTCAAACTCAGTATTTGTATAGTATTTTCGAATACGAGGAAAAGTTTCTTTCCTGCAGCATATGATATCAGATTCAAAACCATCACCACTAATCCATAAAATACATTCTTATATACTCTTGGTAGTCTTATCATCCGAATTGCAATGAAGCGAATAATAACGTGTGTAAAGATTATTCAGTATAAGTAAATTCAGCAATGAATTACATTCGGAAATTTCTTACAATATCATCCTAGGGCTTATTGAGATACAATTAAACCTTCGATAACAATGTAATTTATAACAAGAATCATAATAATACGCATATTATACGTGGGCAGGCAAACAAATGTTATTACATTCGGAAGACCGTACGTACAAAGTTCTTTCAAATAAATGCATTTTAACAGACAAAATGCGGCATGTCTAAATCTCTAAGTAAATACTGTATACATACAACAATAGAATACTTAAACGTAAGTTTTAATCACACAGAAATTTAATCTGCGATAATTATAAGTATTATTTATAATATTTATATATATATAATTGAATAAATTTAAGCAGACCTTTCCAACCAGATGGAAGAAACGATGAATTAATTATTAGTCAGATCCCCCATTTCTCAATTTATCAAATGTATACCTATAATATGTTAATTTATAGATATATATAATGTGTATATTTATATATATGTATGGAAAACATCGCGGAATATATTCTGTTTATGCAATAAAAGAAAAAAAGTTAATAAACTCGATGAAGTCTACGCGTTTACTTTTTTTCCACAGACTTTTCAATTACTCATCATATGGGTCCATTAATTGCTGACTTCTAGTAGAGCAAAATTCTTTTGTCGACGGCCTTCCGGCAAATCGGACACTCGGACATTCTGTCTCCACACATTTGGCAGGTTCCGTGTCCGCAGAGGAAGATCATATTTTTCAAACGGTCCAGACAAACCGGGCACATAGTCTGCAACGTGAACCAAAAATATGATATACGTATAAATGCAAAAATGATCGAATCAGGAGAGTGACAAAATAATTATTGGTTCAAATTATGCAATCATGAAAAATCTCACCTGTTCTTTAATGTCTTGCAATTGTTGCTGTAATTTTTGTATATCGCTGTGCGAAGTGTCGCGACTTCCGTTGTTCATGAGAACAGCTTCGCCTTCATTATTGGGAATTAGCGGCGCTGGTTCCTCTTCCGGGTCAGCTTTGACCTCGGATATTGTTCCTGAAATGAGAGCATTTGAATGAATCGTGATTTATTGAAACCCAAGAAATTACTTTAATTTATTAAACAAGATAATTACCTCCTCCTCCACAGCAAATGGAAAGCGGTACCATGTGCTGAATTTGCGCCCTGCATTGAACGCATTTTTTCATCAAAGAAGCACAACTTTCGCAAGCACACATGTGACCGCATGGACGAAACAGAACTCCAGCCTTACGATCCGAGCAAACAACGCATTCTTCGATCTGTAAATAAAATTTAATTTTATCGGTTTAATTTCATCAACAGATTTCGAGACAATCATTAAAAGACAAGCAGAGTGCATATCGTTACCTTAACTCTCGCTAGGACGTTTTCCCGGCATATAAGACACTTTTTAACTCTAGGTGCGCAGACATTGCAACAAGCCACGTGACCGCAGGGATTGAAAAGTGTTTCTCTTTTGCCATCCGAACAAACAAGACATTCGTCGATCGCTGCCGATGGAACGGTGGCTTCGATATCGTGCCTGAAAAACAAACAAAAAAAAGGGGTTATTTTTCAAATATTCGATCAATGATCAAACACAAAGAAAAAACAGAATATTTGCTTAATGGTGATCTATACTTACGATTCTTTATCTTTATGACATTTGGTAAGTGTTTTACAAAGGTTTGGATCTGGGCATAGATCCAGAGGTGTTTGTCCCTTCTTATTTTTCAAAGTAAGATCGGCCCCGTGAGCAGCTAAAAAGCATGCTATAGAAGCGCTGCTTTTTTTATCCTGACCCTGGGCCCCAAGTCCCATTAAAAGTCGACCAACGTCCTGAACATCCTGAAGTTGTCTCAGCTGAGATAGAGTGTGATGTCTAAGCGCTTCGTGGAGCGGAGTATCGCCATCTTTATCAGCGACATTTAAATTCGCACCTTCGCGTACCAAAAGCTGATGTGAGAAAAAAAAAATCATTTTTTAATCATCGTAAACATCCATTAGATACGCTCGGATCTCATCCCCTCGATTTCAAATTTTATGATAAATCTTGCCGAAGCAACAAATAATGATAATGAGATGTGTATCTAATACGTAAGTGCATATGTGTACATGGGTATATACTAACCCTAACGATTTGCGTGTGTTGCCTTTCAACTGCTAAATGTAAAGCGGTCTGCAAATTCACATTCTGCAAATCCAGGTCAGCTTTACCAGCCTGAGCTAATTGTTCAGCAACTTCCACGTGGTTGTTCAAAGCGGCTAGGTGAAGGGCTGTGTAACCATCGTCTTTTTTTTCATCCACTATCCACGGTCGTGGCAGTTTTGAGAGCAAAACTCGCATCGCACTGAAACAGAACGGGGGAAAAAATCAAAAATTGATTCAACAGGACGGAGAAAACTTAATCGGTTAATTAACATCTAGAGATGTACAATTCATTCGTAACAAAAAGCGAATGAGAAAAAAGAGAGGAGATTCATTAGTTCTCGAGTAACTGCATTTTTTCTTTCGCTCTTATAATCAGTTACACATTTAATGTATGACACAGAAGTACCTACATCGTTGAATTTTCCCGTCAAAAGTAAAATTTGTGAAATAAAGAGGGCCTAATATTTTATATATACCTGTACTATACATCTAGAAGAGACATATAAATACAGTGCAAACGTTTTAAATTATTCATTACCTTCAACTTTCGAAAACTTTGGGAATATAACGTTCGTAATCTGCATTCAATTTGCAAAAGCAAGTTTCATTTAAATTTTAACCTCGATTTCTTCCCTCACCGCAATAAAAAAAATAAAATAAATGATAAAAAAGTAAAGAATGGGAAAAAAAAATTATAAGAAGAAAGTGGGAGTGTACCCATAGAGAAAAAGCTCGAAAGAAAATATATGGTTTTTTTTTTCGCAAAACTTACTAACAAAAAAAAGTACATGCTACATAAATATAATAGCTGCCGTCGAGGAGAATGAAAGAGAATATATAATATATATGTTATACACACCATGTAGAAATGATAATTTTTATTTTTTCAAATTCACGCAACATATATTCTTTATGGAATATATATATATATATATGTATATAAATTCTAAAGTTAAATATTTTTAACGAGTAAAGTTTGCCCATTTTATACTCGTATATAAAAGGGAAATGGTTTGAAAAGTAATCTGAACATTATTATATGTATATATATTGTATATACAAAATTCTCACGGTTACTCTCAAGGATTTAACTTTAGAGTTAGAAATAGTTGTCCATATCCTGTTTCCGTAGATTTTATTTATACAGAGAACCATAAAAATTTCATATATGTAGTATTTCGAAATAAACGGCAAATAGCATTTTCCTTCTTTTTTTTTTTTAGCTCTATACAGTCATTTATTTATCGTCTATGAACGATAAATCATTACCCTCAAAGATGGTTGTTTATTCGCCCCTGAAATTAAGTAAGTATGTAATGAAAATATAGCGTAGTAGAAGTGCACGTATAAGCGGTGGTATAATATCCGAAGAAGACATACGTAGCACATATGTGCCTCGTCTGGTGTCGTCCCATCGAGTCTTAGCCTGACTTCATACGTACGTATGTATTTTTCTCGGTTTGTATTTTGTAGGGGTACATAATTCTCGTCGCCCAGGAGGTCAGTTTCTTTAGTTCAAACGCATCGAGGAGGCTCTTCAAACCAACCACACTATATATTGCATATACACATACATACATATGTATATGACAACAGCTGTCCTCAACAGCAACGAATTTTTACTTCGTCTTGGTCTTCTACCCGATCCATTTCGAATATAATATAACCATCCGTGGGGGCGCATTGTACGGATCGTCGTTACATAGCTTCGAAACTAAAAACTAAAAACTAAGAAAAAAAAAACCGAAGCAATGACGTGTACAATGTGCGTTTGGGTGGGCCATGTTATAGATACAAATTACGTATACGCATGTAAGTTTTTTATAATTTTTTTAAAATCCGACGGCCACGATCTGTTTCAACACTGTAATATAACTGTGAAACGGCATGAAGAAATGAATAACGAAACTTGAGAAAACAGAAAAAAAAAAAATTCCAATCACAGATATTGCCAATTGATCTATAGTGCCGTATCGATTTTATACACAAAATGAATCATTTTTATGTATTATCTATATGTATAGGCATATGTATTGTGCGAAACGTAACGTAATACGTTACATAGATAGTGCAGAATAACATAACTGGAAAAACCCGTTACTCTTTCTATGGAACTAAATAGTTATATACGTTATTTTCTTTATTATATATAGAAAACTTTTTCCACCGACGCGACGGTTTTATACACTCATTTGATTTACAGTCGTGTTGACGATAAAGAAAACATCAATTTATCTCCTATTCTTCGTAATATATTGTACGTATCTATAAGTACATAATCCGATGTATGGGTGAAAAAGCGTTTTTGAAAAATATTTTTGAACAGTGATATAGACAAAAGAAATGAAAAATGGCTAGACATTAGTCTTCGTTCTAAATTATATTTCGATTCATAGATTTAATTCGATAAATTTTTTTTTTTGTTTCTAAAAACTGCGAATAATTGTCAATCTTAGCAAACTGATCAATCGTGATCAAAACCGTGGCAATTTGCGATTATCAGGAAGGTTCATGACGAGACGATGTACATAAAATAATATATGTATAGCCAACATACATATACATAAGTACGATATACATATTTCGGCGCCGTATCTATAGAGTAGATTTGTCTCGGTTGTTTCAACGTCGCGCGTCGTTCCAGTCCAGGAACAGTAAGTCCTGTACGTATACATATAATAACGTGTTTAATAATTAATAAATTTAATTATCTTGCAGTGGCACTGCACAGCTGTGTGGAGATATATCCACGGTAACACCTTCTCGGAAAATATATCGTCTATATGTACCTATATAATAATTACGACGTTATGTGCCTACGTATATATTCGCGATAATATTATTGTGGTAATTACTTTAATAGTACCAATCTTAATTACCATATACAGAGAGTGGGGAGGGGGAAAGGAAGAGAGTGTACTCAATGAAGTTATATACGATGTTATGGACGAAACATCCAACGTATTTCGTAATTTGCAAACTGTTTAAGAGGTAATTCAATTTTTCTAAAACGTTATCAAAAGTATTAGTGGAAAATTACATCATATAAGCGAGAGCAAGAGGGAATATTTTCCTTCATTTCCTTTTTTCCATTCCATTTATTTATATATTCAATTTTCTTTTCTTTTCTTTTTTTTTCAATACTTTCATTTATTCTTCTCTGAAGCAAGTCGGTAAATTCTATCTATTTATCTTCTTTCAATTGCAAAGAAACATAAATTGTGAGAAAGTATAACTTTTTTATTATTTCTCATACTATAAAGTTGAATTTTCTCTATCAGTCATTCACGCGGCACGTCTGCTACAACAGCAGCGAACCAACAACGAGATTCAATTCTATAGACATCGCAAAAGTTGAAGAAATAATATATAGATAAACATATAAAAGCTTAATCGAATTTATTTTTTCATTCACGATTTCTTACTGTTATAGATTTAGTTGCAAAATGTCTTCTAATTCAACACTTTCCGCATCAAACGCGACGTCTATCATAATTGTAAGAACTCGTTTCTTCATATTTTTTTTCTTCTCCAATAAAATTGCTTCCTTTTTTTCCGTTTCCACTCTTTTTGCAAGTCGTCAAGGAGATGAGACGACAAAAAATATTTAAAAAGATAAATAAATGTAAAAACACTCACCAACTTATTCAATTCAACATTTCTGTGAGACAAGGAATGAAAGAAAAAAGGAAAAAAAGAAAAAAAAAAATGGCAAAATTAGCATAAAACCGTGCGCGTGTCGCAGACCGGCGGAGTAGATGTAAGAGAAAAAAAAAAAAGAATGTAAAATTTCCGAATTCCAAATATTATAATAAGAAGAGAGGAAATGAAGAAGGGCTGTCAATTAAATTTTGTTATATAGGCAGATCTCTATATAAGTATAAAAAGTGAGATGATATCGGTATTCCTTTAGAGTGTTCCTATGGGGTACGAGAATATGTATAAATCTATATATATGTACTTATATATATATATTTATGCTACATAGGTATATTACCGGGACCATTACTTGGAGCGTCAAAGAGTCCCGGTCGATCCCGCAGGTCCCAGTAATTTATGCGTTCAATACGTTCCGCAACGTGCCATACTGTCATCTCTCGAATCTTCGTTCTTCTTCTACTTTTTATTTCTTTTTCCTTATTTTTCCGTCTTCTTTTTCTATTTTTCACGGTTAAAAGTCTGAACACAGTTCGCGGAGTGCGGTTGAGTTTAAAGAAGACATCGAGACGAGGAACGAAGAAAAAAAAGGAAAAAGAAAAAAAAAATAAAGGAAAAATGAGGGATGAGGGGAAAAAAAACTAATATATTAATTCCGAGCTTCCTCAAAGTTATTGCAAAAACTCGAGCTTCTCCATGCACCGTTCAAAAACTTTCTACCATTCCATATCCGCCGATGGAAATCATCTCAATAATAAAATATGAAGATTGTCGTCCGTGCGCGTCTCCTTCATCGTTCCACGCGCGCATCGCGGAAGAAGAAAAAAGAAAATAGAAGTTGAAAAAATAAAAGTAAAAGAATTGAAGTATGAAATGAGGGAGAGAGAACGTAGGGGCAAAAGTATTTTTATTTTTTTTATCTCATAGGTCGATTAATCGATGGGATGAATTTTGAAAATTGAATTCTATATACAAATTTTACCGTACCCGACCATACGTAGCACCTGGCATTGCGTTATGGAATAGAAAAAAAAAAGAGAGAGAAGAAACAAAAATAGCGTATTCACGTGTACAGCGAGGAACATAATTCGCGAAAAAGTTTCACGTGCAGGGCCATGTGGTTCGTAGTATATAAATTATGCATCTACTTTCTGTATGTATGTATTTGTAGTACATAACACGTTTTGGAAATGGTTGTTTTCTTTTTTTACCCCTGTGCTTATATAGGTATAAGTATGTATGTATCTATATAAATAAGATATATATAGTTAAGGGTGTTTTGGGTAATCCGATAGCTGCCTCTCCGCGAATATCGGGAAGTGTTGTCTGTTGCGGAAAGAAATCGAAGGAGCAAAAAAGAGCGAGAAGGTAAGTGAGAAGAATAGGAAGTAAAAAGAAATAGAGAAAGAGAGAAACAGGAAAAAAAGGATACAAGTATCTAGAATTGAGAGCGACGCACTTTGCGCGAACAAACGCGATCGTATGGCCCGCACGCTTCTTGTGCCGGGCAACATTCGACTAACGTTCGAAAAGATACATGCTACGGGATCAGATGAGTGAGAAAGAAAGAATACATGAAAAAGAAAAATGAAAAAATAGACAAAAAAGAGAAAAATATAAAAGTAAAAGAGAGGGAAGATATCCCTGCTACCGCACACACGAAAATCCTTTCGTATACTTTCCGAGTGCTTCTTTACAGTCGAAGTGGATTGGATCGGACGAAAGTAGGCAATTGATCGGATAATGGGAAAGATGCAATATTTTCTCATTCCTACTTTTTTTTTTTCATCTTTCCCTATCACTTTCGTTCACTGATTTTCATGTACCAGAATCATTCTCCAAAGAAAGACGACGCGTAGGCAATTATCTTCGACTGTTACTAATTTTTCATTATTACGATTAAAATATTTTTGTCAACTCCAGAGGGAGCTCGTGATATGAATGAATATTTTTATTTTTTTTTTGTTCAAAATAAGACTGTCGACTAGATCTGCGGATGATGGGTATATTCAGGTAGTATAATGAAAAAAAATAAGATAGATATTTGAAATTCGGAAGTCAAAAGTCGGAATATTGTCGGTCGTGTTTAATTTCAACTATTGAGCGAAGTTATATAGCTGCGGGGAACGATAGTGCCACGCAAACTTTGATCCGAGTTTATATGGTTAGTTGGCAATTTAAATGAATGGATGATAACCGCGAATGGGTTTCAAAGACAATCGTATACGAAGATAATGAATTGCGGTTGATAATTAATTATTTAACTGTACCGCGGGATTGAATATACAAATTTTCTATCTTTATAAATTATCTTTTGTTCATCAAGAATTTTTTCACCTCTGATTAGATTTATAAAAAAAAAAAAAAATGCAAAATAAAAAATCGCATTTCTTTGAACCACGAGAACCTAATTCTCCCCATCGCGTTACATTACTTTACATTACATTATGTGTAAGTATATATGTTTGACAATATTATACGTGTGAAGAACACAAAAGTTTCATCGTTTATAATTTTTCAACGACATTTAAAGGGTGCTGCAGGATCGTTAAAGTGGATCGTGTCGCGCTTTACTCCCGTCAATTTCTCCCTCTTATTTTTTCTCTTTTTCTTTCTCTTTCCATGACCCATGTTATGTAAACTTGGTATATAGTGCGTTTGCTATTTCGCGGTAAGTTATGTGTATAAGTGTTAGTAATATATGGAAAGTTAGTATAGGGTATGGAAGCGAATAAAGCACAAGGAAATACGGTATAGAAACGGGTGAGCAGCTATAGCCCGCTCGTCTGTCAAGGGGATGTATTTACGGAGAAGATACTGTCAACAAACGGTAGTTTCTCTATGTTGTAACATAGATACTCCTGTACACCAAAATTCCCTTGAGTTTCTACAGTTTCACCCCGTCGCTCTACGGCACACATGAATAATATACATAATATTGAGAACGGTGGAGGAACAAAATCAAAAAAAAAAAATTCCGATGACGTCCAAAATTTCTTGCTCGTTTAGATTTTCGTGTTCCATTTCCAACGAGAATGAAAAAAATCGGTGAAAAACTGCATCGTTTCGAAATATCGGACGAGCAATCGACCAACTAAATTGACCGTTTCCAAAATTCAACCCCTGTAAGAGATGTTTAGCGAAGAAAAAAGTTTTTCGCTCAGATTTCTCTCACAGAACATGTGCAGTTATCTCCTATAAGGTACCGACACTTATAGATAATCAACAAAGTTGAAATTTTCTGAAGTTTTTTCAACCAGCTCTAAGACTCGTATGATATCCACATCAAAGGGATGGAACGATATAACTACTCGGAAGCGTTGCAGTTACAGGATTTATCGTGTCGATCGTATGAAATCTTTTTCCAAATTCATTTTCATGTACATAAATTATGACGGGTATAAGTATATCTATAATAATCATTAGAGTTTCGTCAGCCACTTGATATTATCAAAATGTAAAAATAAATTTCACACACATGGAATTTCAAACGGTGGGTCGACGTCTTTTGGAATGAAAAAATGAGAAAAATAAAATCAAATAAAATGAAAAGACAGTACGGGCGGCGTCGCGGTTAATAAAAATAGCGTCGCGACGCCGTGCGGTGTGCACATCACGTATACATATCTATACATATTATTTGAAAATGCATCAGACTCTAGGAGGTCTAAGTTACTCCTCTGCTTCTTGCCAGTTAACAGTATACGAGGATTGCCGCGCGTATAACGAAATTTAATTTTAGATCATATTATACCTATCGTTACGATAATCATTTTTTTTTTCTTTCTAATTTTCAATCATCGTTATTCGATTCTGACCAGCGGATAAAAAAATTATATCGTTATCATATACTTGAAAAATAGAAAACAATAAACAAAAAACAAAAAAAAAAAACAATGCTACGATGGAGGAATTCTGAATTAGGAAAAACTATGAGCCAAATTTTGATGATAAGTGACAAATAATTTTCAACCCCCTTAAGATTCCTACGAGTGTGAGTACTTGATACATAGTATACAATGAGGTAAGAATTGAAAAAAAAAATTAAAAAAAAAGAAATCTGTTTCTACCGATCTTCAATGAGGTTTGCGACTCGTTGGAGTTGGGATTAGATATTGATGTGTAAAATAAGCGTTAAAACGCGCATCGTTGATGAATAATAGCGGTGCGATCTCTAAAACGCGGTTGGTATATTATAGGAGGAGTTGGATGTCCAGGAATAGTCGCCATGTGGCGGAGGAGGCAGTCCATGGCAAACCTATTTTGGGTAAAGACAAATTTGGACCGAGGGCTGCTGCCGAGGCGAACCACGCCGTCGAGCCGCGCGTTACTCGTCAAGTGTAGGTTTACATACTTGGGCCCCTAAAGGGGGGTGAGGTAAGGTTGGTTTTTGGTGTGCTGCACAGACAGGGAGACCAATGAGATTTGTGCAGCCATTTTTAGAGGGCTTGTTCAAGGAGCTTAAACCAACGGATGGAGCATTCAGTCCGAAGCGGTCTAGCCGATCAGGAGGCACTCAGAGGACTAGAATTAAAATCGAGAAGAAAATTGCTCTGAGAGAAAACCGGTACCAATCACACACCGATCCTCTCCGCGTCCTCGAGAAAAAAACGATCGATCGAAGAAAGTGTTCACATAATACAAACATTCCGTGAATGGGATTCTAGTTACCGGTAAATCGGTTAAATTTCATCATACCTAACATAAGTACAGTGCACTATACATATTCATATTGCACAACCCGATTTTGAGATCCAAAAGAGAAACGGAGAGGAAAAACAGAAAAAAAAAACTAAAGATTTCAAGAGATCGGCAAATAGTGGTAAGGATCATCGGTGGACAAGTGATGTATAGTATATTGGTAGTATGGTATACGAATCAACGTATATGTTACGAAGCCACCAAAATCGTCTTGAGAAGAAATATTCGCCAAATAACTGTTCCGTACTTCCTTACTTCCCATAGTGATTATTAATACTTATGGAATGTAAAGAAGTATGGAGCCGGGTTGTGGCCGTTCATCCTCTCTTCATCTCCCCGAAGACATCATAAAAGCAGAGAAAAAAAAGAACCTTCTCAAATAAATTAAGAAGAGCAGCGTAATTATTTGGTTGAAAGTGCATCGCGTTTGTATAAGACGTATGAAACCGGTGACATTTCTTTTAATTACGATACATCGATATCGTTAAAAATAAATCGTTCCGACCGATTTAATTACGCAAGGATCATCGTTAGCTGCGGGAAAAGAAATAGTCATAGGATAATCCTAAGCGTACTTTTGCTAGAGCAGTATAGTTAAAGTATATATAAATAGTCATTCTCTTCTTGGGGGCGCCGGCGACGGGCGTCGTCGTCCGTTTAAAATAGACCGCGGGGTCCACGTCGGCCATATTTCCAGAAATAAGTTCTCCGATTTCAACGTCTATTTCCGGCTACGCCCGGCTACAGCGCGACTGTACATTAGTTAGTACAGCTAACTATTTACGTTACACACACTGAACGTTAATCCCATCGAATCACCATAACTATAATCATGATCAAGGATATAAATTTATCCTGCGCGGTATACAGGAAGTCCAAGAAGATACGTTCCGTTCGCAACGATCAATCTGAATCTTCGATCATTATTCTGTACCTGCATACGAGTGTCCGAAAAACCGCAGAAAATTGGTTCTGTTGAAGGGAAAAGAGAAAAAAAAAAAAAAAAAACAATTAGTGAATCGTACCGAGTTCTATTTTTGTGTTCTTTTTTCTTTATAGATCCTTTACATGGTTCCATCGGTTAACGATCGAAAATAAAATAAGCAAGAAAATAAAAAAATAAAAAATTGTGTGTAGTACAAAAATTATTTTGCATCGGGATCAGAATTATTATCTTTCAAGGATACCTATGCTATATATAAAATAACTGCACACATATTTATTTATAGCAGGCTGTATGTGCAAATAAAATTAGTCAAATTCTAACGCGGCACGTTTCAAAATTTAACCCCCTGAACGGGCTTTATATTCGATTGTGTATTTATAATAAGTAGAATAAATTGGTCTGATTATATAATAAATTGTGATAGAAATAATGATAATAATAAGAACAATGATGATAATGACGATAATTATTATTTCCCCGCCATTCCACTCGATGGTTATATTGTCGTTATTTGCATTAATACTGGACAGTGGGTCTAATTGACGGCATATACGCATGCCAACGTATTCATATTACCAAAACCGACGGCAAATCCATATTCAACCAGTTCTGTTGTTTCCACATTAATAATTCACCCCCCCCCCCAGTCCCAACCCCTCCCGCTCGCAACTCTCATTTATTGTAATTTGTAATGTTAAAACAAATAAACATAAGTTATGACGTGTAAAACATAAAAATAAAAAATCTGTATATAATTAGAATCCGTGATTAGCTTTGATAATTATTACACACATATTGTTATACGTATATATACATGGAATTTTTGTAATACGATTTAATCACGGAACGTGCATTTGGATGACTAATTTAAATTTGCGTATGACTAACATTTATTGTTACTCATAAAGAAAAAAGAAAGAAGACAAAGCTAAAGGATAGAGAATTGAAAAGAAGGAGCATGTGGCACACCGATGTTCAGCAGCAGCAGCAGCAGTAAACTCTTGTGGGATTTATTTTCATATACCCACGCACCGTTACAACAGAAGACATCGTGTCTGAAGTTAACCGTTACCGTTGCAGATGCGTGCATTGGATAATTTTCGAAGTTAGAAATTATAACGAGTTTTCTTACATTGTACGCGAAGAAAATGAGAGTAACCCGCAAATGTAAAGATTGATCGAAATTCTGTTTGTCTAATAAACATGTTGAATTCCGTGGGGGTTTTGATGACCGTGATATTCCGCGATATTCATAACATTGGTATTCGGTAATTACAAAGCTGTTGTAATTACTCGACGTCATCACGCGGTTCCTCGCTTCTCTTGAATGGCGCTGTTACACGTACACAGATAAGTACGTACATGTGTATGTGTTGTATACACATCAGTTGGCACGCGCGTCTAACGATATTAATTACAAACGCAACGATTCTAATCACTAAGTTCCGTAAATCTATCGAAACATTCCTTATTGTATACATATATGTGTACATAACTCTACGTACCACGTATTACGTAAATTAGACGATAATCATGATTTACGACTCACACGAAATTTCGCAAATGACAAAAACGAAAACACAACAACGACGATATCCTAACTTGACCTACGGAAGAGAGATGGATGTAATCCATAAACCAAGTTGGATACCGAACATGCCGTATATATGTATAACGTATGTATATATTATATACGTATATACCTACACCGATGATCATGCGAATTGTCAGGGCGAACGTGACCGTTTTACCAAGTGGCCAATATGGGTCTCACAGACTGTGACTTTTCCACCCATATACCTCCCCCTGGGTCTACTTTTTGCCTTTACGTTTATGTTGTTTTTTTCTCTTTCGTTCCTTTTTTTTTTGCTTTTTTGTTGCCAATTTCCCACCCGTTTTTCATCAACCCAAACCTTTTCCTTTTTTTTTTACTGTACGTACATAGGTATATTAACTGTACGATTTTATGCGTGTATAACTACGGTTTGTAGTGTCCAATTAATGACTGAATAAATTGTGAAACGACTCTGTAAATTTTTTGAATGTCACGTAGATTCAGTTGGAAACTGACCGATCGATGATTCGACGTTCCTGAAGTATTGAGAGATCATCGTCGGACAATCAATCGCATGCACATAGTCCGTTGTGTACCAAGAAAACGAAATTAGACGTGCTACCAAACGTTTCGGTCCGGATTATTTTCTTTTTCTTTTTCTTCCATCAAATGATACGGAAAGCACAACCAAAATGTCGGATGGAGTGGAAAGCCACAATTTTCATCCCTTACTTCCAAATAAGTATCGTGGTATATCATGCAAGAGTTACCGTCTACTGCGGTTGGAATTTTGAAAATGTTAGATCGGAGTGAGGAAGAAAAAGAAGAAAAAAAAAAAAAACTAGAACGATGCACACTACGTGTTTACATTTCCAAATGATCAAACCCATCAGTTGCCGAAGTATCGGTAACTCCAGAATCAACGAAAGTGGCTGGATTGCTTTTTTTCTTTTCTACCTTAGAGAATTTAAATACTTTTAACGTTACCTTTCCAAAATGGAAAACGAGAGAAGAGTAAAGAAATTCCCATGTACGAGGACACTTCAACTCGCGTCTGATGATGGCTATTTTTCAGTGCCGAAGGTGTCGGTGTAGATGGAAGGATAAATGAACGTTTTCGGAGAGTTGAGCGATGAAAGAAGAGCGTATCCGGTGAATTCCTACGTGCGTTGTACATTCGATCTGACCGTTTGAATTCCCAATCTTTCGAACGGACCTCAGCAGTGCTGATAACCACCCACTGATAAACCCGTCTGGAGATGTTATATATGAAAATATACATATAGATATACACAAAGGTTAAAAGAGCCAGACACGATGCAGGGATCCTTCATGCTTGCCAGTTTTCGCACGTAAGTGAATCGTCAGCGTGCAGCACCAGCACATCGTTGTAAAATAGGAATGAGACCTGCGAGTCCACAGTCTAGAGTCTCCAACCTCATCCTCAACATTTTTCTCATCTCATCCCTATACAGTCGCTTTATTCAAGTCCCTCCATCCAGTTTCCTTCTCCTTTTTTCGTCGGACGTTTGGTCGGCGTCTTTTGGCGAGCGCAACTAGAGGAAGAAGAAGAAGAAGAAGAAGAAGAAGCACCAGCACCAGCACCAGTACCAGTACCAGTACCAGCAGCAGCGGCAGCAGCACCGATTGGAACCCAGCCCGGAAAAAGGTGTTGAGTGCATTCCGCAGCGCATGACGTGAATGGCTATATCTTCGATGTATATATATACCTATATATATATATATACCAAAATCCGCGGGCGTTTGAAGTTTGAAAATAAGAACAAAGACTTTGGTGCAATTTATAAGATGGTCACGTGCAACCGTCGTCCAACTTTCCCGGCTAATCAGAAAAATCCACCCCCGTTTTATCCCCCATACCAAAAGAGAGGTAGTTCGAGGGGGCTAGAGGTCGAAGGGGGGAGGGGGTTTATTGAATTGTTCCTCGAGCGCCACGATGTGCCCTGGCGGCCAGTACCACCACCCCCCAGACTTTTTCTCTCTTCTTAGCTATCCTCCTCTTTTCTTCTCCAGAGGATCCAGTCAGCCATGAAGCAATGCTATATGCCATTCCCCACCCTTAGCTCAATCAAGACTCTGCTGTTCAAAGATTTTTTTCCCGCTTTCTTTTTATTTTTATTTATATATATATATATATATATCCTTAGAAATTCTTTTTCCTCTCTTTTCTTTTTTTCCACGACAGTCTCTCCGGGCACGGGACGTTTTTCTGATCACTTTCTTTCTGTTTTTTCTTTCCAAGTTATTACTGTTTATCAAATCCGTTTTCTTTTAATGTTTTCTAATTATAACGTTGTAGTAATTATAAAATCTGAAAATACTTTATTTCCAACGGAATATTCTTACCGCGTCAAAGTTTAGTTTTTTGGTATTTTTTTTTTTTCTTCTTCATATTTATTTATTTATTTATTTTTTTATTTTTTTTCTAATATATCAGCGAGCACACGCTGGTTGGTTTTCGCGTCACATACACAACCCCCGTAGATACATGTATGCAATATCTGTAGATATATATACATACATCGGCATGGTTCGCGAGTTGTATACCCAGTGGCAATAGCGTAGTATCTGTAGGGAGGAACTGCCGAGGTCGCTTTTCATCCTCATGCTCTCTTGCCAGGCGTCATTCGACTCCCAAAACCCCCAGTGGTTGAACCACGGTATGTGTGTCACGTACGAGCTGCCAGTTCCTCCCCCTTTTTTTTCTTCCTCTCCCTCTTTTCATCCACCTCCTCAGTCCTGGGAGGTTTCTGCACAACTTGGGGGTGGGATACGATCACGTGTGCAGCAACCGGCAGCTCGACTGGCGGACCGAAGAAGAGAGAAAAGAGAGAAGAGAGGGTGAACGTAGAAAAAAAAAAGAAAAAAGAAAAGTACAACAAAAAAAAAAGAAAGGAGAGAAAATTTCGTGAACGGCATACCGAACCCATATAATACTATAGGCCTTTTCTTCCTTCTGATAAACACTGTCAATACGACAATTGCCCACCGTAAAAGAGGGGCGGGTTGATCCAGTTTTATCAGAATTGCTCTAAGAATAAAAAGGAATGAAGCAAAAGAAAGTATAGAGAGTCTTTTTTATTCAATCCTTTAACCCTTTCCGTAATTTTTTTTTTTTTTCTTTTTTTTTTTTGACACTGCAACGCGAGAGGGTGGCAAAAAACAAAAAAAAAAAAAGAAAAGAATGAGACGAGAAGAATACTTTTTCAGTATTTCATTAAAAGGGGAGAAACGTATAAGAATATCGATTTTTGAACGATATGGTACACAAGTTAGCGATACCTGTTCCTGATATGATATATATGATTTTCGGGAATCTATCAACCCCCTGTCAAATGAGAAGTGGTTGGATATATCTTTGTCAATATTTTTTCGAAACGCGGAAACTTGCTTTAATAAATCCCGACGGATAAAAGTGAAGATTGAGTGGAGTGTCCTATTTCAGAAGTAGCGATCAGTTCCCACCCTCCTCCCCCTGCTCTTCATTTTCGTCACTATTATTATTACTATATCAGTCTGTTTTTTTTCCTTCTTTTCTCTTTTTTTACATTTTTATTCCATGCTGGGGATTCTAGTACTTGAAATTTAACTGTAGTAGAATTAAACCACCTCGCGGTATAACGCGCGATGCAGAGGATTAAAAGAGAATGAAGGTTATATCTGCAGGGATGAAATAAAGTAAGTAAAAGGATTATTAACATATGATAAAATGAAGTGGAAGGGGGGGCGGGGGGAATGGAAAAATTTTTTTCACAGGATTTTCGAGCCCTCGTGAGGGTTTCGAGTTGCAGATATATAAGAGCACACAGTGTCGTTTGGATTTTATAAGCAGTGATTTCTTAGGGTTATAAAAAGTGACTAAAGCTTTGGGCGAAAGTGGAATAAAGAAAGTAGGAAGATAGAAGGAGTAGAAACGAAGCAAACGCTGCTGCAGGAGCGAGTGCTTCCTCGCTCTATTACCATAGCAATAGCGGCAAATCAAATTGAATAGAAATTTATGTATCAGAAGGGTAGTAAAAGCGAATAGATTTGGGACAGAATGGGGCAGAACGGGGCCGAATCCATCAACCAGGATTTCGATAAAAGAGGATCGTCCTGCAGGACTCGCTTCTAGCCTATACGTGCAGATTTTTTCTCGTTTTTTTTTTTTTTTTCTCGCGCATACCCTTTCGATTGGATACATATTACGTATTCAAGAAATTCCAAATTATTGCCTCCTTTCTGAATAAAACCTGAAAAAAATTTTTATCTTCTCGCAAAACTTGCGCTGGTATTTAGAGATGTGTTATAGAAAAACGTTTTTAACCGTCGCGGGATCTTTCTCTTGCCCCGCAATTTTTATCCACCGTCTCCAAAGGCCTTCGAGCTGTAGCCGATAGATTTTACGATTGACCTGAGGCGGTCGGGCGCCGCGCCGAATCCAACGTTCATTGGAAAAAGCTCTACGATGTTATCGAAGTCAAGTCGTTTTATCGAAAACGATCGAGTATAACTTCTAACTAGGTATACGTATATATCCCTACACAGGATGTTCCATACCAGGATAATTGGAAAAATACCCTGACCCGCAAAAATCGAGGGTATCGGTTACTTCGAAAAACTGCAAATAGAAAGAGTTCGAGGACTTCACGGAATTTCGGGGGTTTCATTTGAAATCCGAAGATACTTCACGAAGACCTGACAGGAATTCTCGTCGAACTTCACACGACTTTATTTTTCAGCAAACTTCAACGGGCTCAACAGAGATTTTATGGTTTTCGAAGAGATTTCGGAAAACTTCACGGATTCTACGGGACTTCACGCATAAGATTTCGATAGTGATTCATTTTTCAGTAGAACTAAAAAAAAAGCAATCGAACAAACAAAAAACTTTACCTGATTTAAAAAAGCCTGTATAGAATTGTACATGAAATAAAAAGTAGCGACTTTAAAAAAACCCCATTGAGATCTATTCAATTTAATTTGTTAAATGTAATTATGCAAAGTCTGTATTATTGACGGAGGTTTAGAAGGGGTGGGCGGAAAAAAAAAGTAAAAATATCAAAAAGAGAGAGCAAGAAAAAAGTGTAGAGAAAAAAGGAAATGCGCCAATGCATTTTAAACAGCGACACTGAGTATTGGTATAAATTTGAGTGGGGTATTGGTATATGTATACCTTGATCGTTGGTGTATTTCCATGGCAGTTTCGTTCGTAGCCAATCTAAAATCGAATTGCGTCACATCCGAGATCTTTAGGGGGGTGGTGGTTTTTGTTAGTAAAAGAGCAGCAGGGGGAAAGGAATGGGAATGGATCTGGTTTTCGCTCGATGACTTTAAGACTTTAGACTATGCGAGAGAACGCGATTTAGAATTCTGCAACCCCCTTTTTCCACCCCTATACTCCTTTAACGCCCAGAAGACCAATTCGCAATCAGCTATTTCACCCGGACGACAACGTCGCGTTCACCTCCCCACGATTTCTCTTCCTCTGTTTTCAGTTTCCGGGTTCATTTCACGTCAGGAAAACTTCATGAACAAACTATATAAAGAGAAGCTAACGAAGAATTTCCCACACATAAAGTGGAGCGTAAAGCTAGAAATAAAGTTCATAAAGTATGGAGTTTTTGCAGCTCACGTGATAACGAATTTTGTAAATTTCCTTGACGATATTAACAGTTTTCGGTCCAGCAGGATTATACGGTGTAATCGAGTGCAGCAGAGGTATCGAGTTAAGCGGATAAAAATTGTCCGTTTTAAATCATCAGCCGGTGGTTAGCGGATCGTTGGATTATACCTAGCGTTGCCGCAGTAGTGCTGTATACATATATATATATATAACGCAGCAATTCGGAGGTAGGGAGAGAGAGAGGGGGAGAGAGTTAGCACTGGCGGGGGTCGTGTTAACTTGGTTACCGTTATCGGGGGTAATCATATTTGTCCGGCAAGACCAACGTCCCGAATCAAATTACGTCGTAAAAAAGCAACGCGAACATATCCCCAGGGGCAAGCTTTTCGCATTCTATTTGCATGGGTATATAATAGATGGTTATAGAGAATGACGATCAAACCTCGATTTTATGTGGATGAAATTTTTTTTTTTTTATTTATTCTTATTTTTTCAAAGCACTCGTACGTTAGGATACCAAAGTAGTTTTAATACCGAAGAATTAACACGATCGCAGATTAAAACTAAGATTTCTTTGATAATGACAATTGATTCTGTATGAAAAGCGAGGAAAATTTTTACGTACTTATTCGAATATACAAAAATTTTGTGTTCCGTAAGTTTTCTAATTTTCGAATTCGTCGAAATCCGTCTCGTTATAATCCGTACCCGTGCATTCGGTTGCAGCATGTCAGGCGCATCCGTACCAATACTACGACCGTACTAGAGCAACGTTAGAATCAAAAATTGAAGACTTCAATTTTCGGTCCACAATTCTCTCTACCTGAAATTTCACATTATTCGTGAAACAGTATTGGTGCGTCAGTTGGTGGTAATATCTCTATATTTTTTCCTTCCTTTTTTACTTTGCATGCATAAATTAACGTCAGGTTAATGGTTGGCTTGGGAATACCAATGGCTCGTTAAGACGAAACGACGGTCTTTTGTTTTAGCGTCTCACGCAGAAGAGAAATATCTTATATCTATAGTATGACGGGTATAGAATTATATTCTCCTACATAAACATGATATTCCATGTACCAAGATAAGAACGAAAAAAAAAAAACAAATTGAAAACCACTATTAAAAACCTGGCATGGTCTTTGCTTTTACTCGGGGGAGGAAGGGTTGAAACTGAGGTGAGTATAGGTCTAATACTTTTACTTGGAGCAGAAAACCATTATTGAATCAATGAAATCCTTTTCCGAACAGACCTCTCCCTCCTTAGCCCCCCTGCCGAACGTTCATTGGAAAAGTTTTCCTACTCTTTTCGTCTCTCTTCCGACACCCCGTATCCTGCTTCTGTTGCTACTTCTGCTCCTGCTATGCCGTTGAGAGAATAAAACTGCTAATAAATAAAATATGAATAAAAAGCTCAAACGGGCTCACCACTTCACCCTCGCTACTCGTCCCCTGTTTCCCCTCTGACTGGTGTGTGCGTGTATATGTATACCTGCAAGCTGCTCCAGACTCCGCACGGTGTATTATAAGTTTATAATCCCTTTAGGTCTGAATTTTTCAACACCTTTTTAACCCTTTCCGCGCCCCACGCAATATTATAATTGTGTATGGTGGTATAACCACGTGAGATGTTAAAATTCACAGGTCTATGAATGAATTTTTGAAACACTAAAGAACTTTACTTTTTATCACTTTCTGTTTGTTTTTGTTTTGGTTTTGGTTATTTTTTCTTTTCAGGTGAGGTAAACTCGACGATTATGGAACTAGGGAGTTTAAAAAATTATTTTCATACGCGGTTAGAGCGGATTGAGAGGGATGAGGATCGAGGAAAGGGTTAGAATAAAGGATGGAATTGCTGCAGCTGCATCACGCCGAAGATGGGTTATCAATATTCTAGCTATATTCTGTCTATATAACCTGCACCACCGCATTGCCGTCGTCATTCTCGTATACACATACAGAAAAGCAATCTATTGATATACTGCATAGATTATGATCGGCGAATGGACGATAATTTGCATCGGTAAATCGATCAGTTACAGCGACTAGTCTCCTCATCCCGTTTCGCAGTATCCATATTATACATATATGTATATACGTAATATATGCACATATGATGTGTACGTATGGTTGTTATGATGAGCAATAATTCGCGGAGGACTTCGGCAATAGTTTAACCTCGTGATATATCTTGGTGAAATTATGCGATCGGTTTAAAACACTTTTCAGAATTCTCGAGAAGCGAAAGGGAGAAAAAGACGAAGAAATGAATAAATGAAAATTCGACGCGTTGCAACGGAGAGGAAAAGGTGTAGAAAATATCATCGTTGGAACGTGAGCCGCTGTCGCTACTGCTGCCGCTGCAGGCGCCGCGACGCCCAGCAAAAATATATATGGTATAAAATACATACCCCCATATACGTATACATAGGTATATAGAGAGAGATATAAGCGATTTGACAACCACTGAAACGTAATGGAAATGGAAATGGAAATGGCGGGAAACGCTTATGCATTCCGGTAGCATTCGACCATACTTTGCCCGTGCTTCTGATACGCCCATCCAACCATCCCGTATCACATGAGGGGAAAAACAAATTGGCAAATAAATAACGTTATTTATGATTCCTCCTTCTTTCTTCCCTTCTATCTTTCTTTCTTTCTCTATATTTATCCATCCCTCACTCACTCGCTCACTCTTCGCAAGAATTCAAACGCCACGATTATTATTCTATTCTATACATTTTTTCTTTTTTTTCTCCCCTCTCGATCCTACCCGTCAAACGTATAAAATTATTCCACTCTCTGATATATATCTTCGAAAAAATTCACGTACATAACATACATTCAGAATTAAAAAAACCAAAAAAAAACAAAAAAGAAAAAGAACGGAGGAATTCCAAGATTTAGCCACAAAGTTTTGTTTCACTTTCTATCTCTCTCATTTCTTTTTTTTGTTTTTGTTCATTCATTTTCCTTCTACAAAATATCCTCGTATTTTCAGATCACTGTGTATAATATACATAGCTTACGTCTATGTGTTATACACATACATATAACACGAAGAGGGTATAATCGTGGGAAAATACATAGCGCATACTTTGCATCGTTCAGGGCGGAGGGATGACGGGCGGGAGGAAATGGTCGGGGGCGGCAATTTAAGCTGAATTTGAATAATTAAAATTGCTTTGCCCCAAATAGAAATAGTTTGGTTTTGAGGTGGGGAAGTGAAAGCTCTATCTACAGGGTGATATAAAGTTTCGATAAAGTGTTACGATTTATACTACGATGTAGAACATCCCAAAGAAAACTAATTTAAATCGTATAATAGGTTTGTTGTTATACCGCGTACACATAAAATCACCCCTATTTTACCCCCCCATTTATATCTACACAGACGCACAAACACAAATGCCTAACACCAAAAATACAAGCGAGAAAACGTGTTTCGTCGATTAAACGTGAGCTTTTTATTTTTTTTTTTATTTTTTTCTTTCAATCGACGAACCGTTACACTATAAAACGACGACGGGGCTATGCTACTATTAGGCCTTTGACTAGTTTTTGTTTAATTTAAAAATTTTTTTTTTGGTTTTTTCTATTTTACCTCGTTTCAAATTTCCTGCGTCACTGACTCCAATTTTGTCCCACGCCGCACGTCGGTCATTTGAAATTTACACGTCAACCCTCCGCAACACAATTATTACATATATAGACATAATGTACCACATAGGTATGCATGCGAATTTTGCCGTTACATATACCCGATAAATTCTTTGGCGGAAATTTTTTTAATTACAATTACAGTATACATTCATGTTTAAAAGTAAAAAAAATAATTATTCGTGCAGCAAAAAAAGGGAAGAGAAAACAAAAAAAAATATGAATTTGGTTAGTTGTACACGGACGAGGTAGGGGGTCGAAAAGTTTGAGAGTACGAGAAATTAAAAAAAGAAAATAGAAGGGCGGGAAAAGAAAAAGAAATAATATTTGGTTGTGCATTTTATTTTAAAAGAAAATAAATAAAGGCAGGTGTTCGATTTTGGAAATAAGGGGGAATAGGTTATACGGTATACTCCGAGGGTGGTTTTTTCCCTATCTAAACTACGCGAGGTAAGACAGGGCGAGGCAGTTAAGCGAAGAAATTGCAAATCGAAACGTTTTACGTGGGCAATGAAAGAACGGAACGGACCCACCAGTTCGATTACGACTAAGGCACTAAACTTGGGGACGAAGAAGAGGAGAGAAAAAAAAAAAAAAAGCAACAAAAAAAAAAGATGAAACTAAAGTGCGCGAAACGAAAGAGAATGCGGGTATGATAATACCGCTCTATGCTGCGACGTTTATTCTACTGGTGCAGCAAAGCAGCAAACTCGATTACGACTTTCGGAGTTTAACTGCGCTAATTATCATTCTCTAAAGCATCTGGCTGTAACAGAGAAAAGTATTTACTTATTTATCTATAATTGTTTATGCGGACACGTTTAATTAACGCTTATACGAGCGCCGTACGACTTTTTCAGGCGTTAGTTTCAAGTGGTGAAACTCAGCGTTCGGGCCGACACGCTGCGCGCCGGCAGCCTGCGGTGGCTGACGTGACGCTGGTATTCACTACTTTACTTCCCGTGAATCCACGAATTGCTGATTTATAAAAAGAATTATATGCTATGCGATTTAAATTTTTTCATCAAGTTCAACAATTTGAACTCACCAAAAGAAACTTCCATATTTCGTTCATTCGTTTTCTCTATAATACACGTCATTATGGGACTCCCACTTTCCGTGGGTTATGTCCTTCTGGTTCTTATACTCTTGGTTATAACAATCTAGTCAGCAATTTGGTACTAACTGGCTTCGTTCTAAAGGTCATTATACCTCGTCAGGTTTAAATCATAGTGTCCTCTTATTATTCCCGCGTTGAGATGAGAATAGCGGAAATGGATGAAAAGGGAGAAGGTAGATAGCGAAAAGATGAGGAAAAGAGAGAGAATATTGCTGCCGCATGCTGCTGAGCCTGACGCGGCGACTTCTCGTAGTTGACATCTCGCTAACGAGCCGTATTTCACCGTTGACTTTTCACCCGTGTCTTCGTTCGTTTAGAGGGAGGAAAGGGAATGGGGAGCTAAAAGCGACGGAGAGGGAGAGGGAGGAGGGTTCGGTGTTCAACTGTTCACCTTTCATTTCCTGCTGAAGCTTCGAATTTACCAGCGAGGTCAGCATCGCCACCGGTAAACCTACCCTTCTCTGCTTTTCACAATTGTCACTTGCTAAAACGCTATTTTATATTGTATAAGTTGAAAAAAATATCAATCGTAAAAACCGAGCGATCATACCCATAGATTATATACAGGAAGTGATTTATAAGTTAGCCAAAGAATTGAGAAAAAAATTTAAAAAAAAGTATGAAAGAAAGAGGGAGTCCTTGTGGATGTCTCCTTTTAGAGCGATCAAAGTATATTATGGATACGGAAGTACGTAACATACAGAGAGAAGGAAAAATTAATCGATAGAGAAGAAAAATGAAAAAGCGTTGCGCGTGTTTAGCTAACATCACGACCAGACGGTGCCATCCCGCAAGGCGACATCAGTTCAGTAAAGAAGCTCGACTATTTAAGGGTC
Organism: Athalia cordata; assembly: GCA_963932425.1. NCBI lineage: Eukaryota > Metazoa > Arthropoda > Insecta > Hymenoptera > Athaliidae > Athalia > Athalia cordata. The sequence continues at coordinate 25,218,751 of OZ010626.1, read as the reverse complement.
GTAAGAATATAAATTACATTCAGTTTGAACGAGACGCTGCATTATGAGCGTGAAGCTATTTATTAGAAAAAAAAAAAAAAAAAAATAGTTTTTTTTAGTAGTTTTTAAGGGCATTTGCCATATTCAATTTCATTTTTGCACACTGATATATTCACCATTAAAACTGCATCAGATAAGAGAGCAAAACCTTGACCATCAATAGGGATTTCAGAATTTTCGATCTAGAATCCCGCAGCCCTGCGAATTGTACTTTTGAATTCTTGTCACGCGCATTGCCCGAAGCTAGATTTATTGATAAAAGCAAGATGCGATATCACACAGTACGTAGGCCTGAAATATAGGATGTTTTTGTCGCTTCGCTATACGGGGTATATGGGGTATGTATTATACGATATCGTCGCGCGCTCCGGGTTTTTCTGCATATATAGTTCGTTTTACACCCGATCGAACAACGGCGCACGCGGTTTCGGTTTCAGGCTTTGAAATTAAAAAATGGTGGCACAATAATTTGTGTTTTATTCTTTTTTCTATTTTATGTTCTTATTCTTTTTTTTTTCTATTTTTGAGTTGCCTAGCTTTCGAATTTGCGCCGGTATATCCTGAACGTAGTATAGATACGGTACCGTACGTACATACGCGGTGTATTCTACATAGTCGTTGGTAGACACACTTTGATCACTGATCACTCTACTATACCCTTACCCGATGAGCTCGACGAGCTTCGTTTTAATATTTGCTCATCTCTCTGCAAGCGCGCGACCACGCCCATTTGGTATTGCTTCCGGTTCCCCTGATATATTTTGCAATATCTACCTATACCTACTATATATAATGTACATATACATACTCACCGCGATACATATCAGGTGGACGCGAATTATACATGCAACGATCATCCCGAAATTTCGAATATTTAATTTACCTGTATTGAACGAATAATCAACATTATTTTTGATTGTTACGCAATTCAAAGGGGTTTGTATTCTCTCAAATGAGTGAAAATAAAATAAAACCCCTCGTACATGACTCGAGTTTTTCGAACAAATCTAAAACCGGTCTGATTCCAATTTTTGTCATCTTAAAATAATCGAAACGGGTTTGATTGTTCTCAGTTTCCTCATCAAAAACAAAAACTCTTTTGAAAACATTTCGTAATAACCTGATGGAGGAATTTTAATGGGATTTTTTTTTTTTTTTGATTTTTTTTTTCAAAATCCGCTGTAAAAGGTGGTCCTTTAAAGAAGATGGAAACGTTTCGGTCATCGCTGTTAAAGTCTGATGCCCGAGGCGTCGAGTCGCAAGCTCAGCGTTATTTGGTTAACCAACCGTTAGAATCCTTTGTTCCCACGACGTGGAGTATGAGGGCTACAGGGTCATTCCCTCGTCTCCTCCTTCTGAACTTTCAGTGCTTCGTCGTGAATCTCGCACAGTATATGTATAGGTATATAATGTATGTAAAGATGATGGTTTAGTTTTGCCGTTGTAGAGGACTGCGAGGGCTAGCCGGTGAGAAAAGGGGAGAGGTAGAAGGGACGGAAGAGCGTTGAGAATATGAGCTAGGTGAGAGTAAGAGGTAAGAGCGAATACTTGCCCGGGAGGCCCACGGGCGTTTCGCAAATCAACCGAAATGTTTCGAAATTGAATTGTGATTCTCTTGGGGTTAAACTCTGTTAAGGGTGTTTAAGGTAGAGAACGAACCTCTTCCGCAGGTACGCCACAAACAATTCTATACTATCTTTGGTTAAGATGTTGCTCGGCCAACAGTCTGTGTTACCCCAGAGTCGCCGAGGGACCTCCGAACGCGCGCTTCTTATGCTTCAAGAGTGGCTCAGTTGAGGGAACCATCAGTTGTTTAGGTTCGTCCTTATACCCACCTCAGCCGCAACAACCGACCTATCGCTCTCTACAACCTCCATCGCGCAACGCCCTTCCGGTTACTGCACGTGTTATTCCGCGTCGAGGGTCAAAGGGCAAAGAGTTAAAAGGGGCCGAATAGATATGGAGAAAAAGGCAAGGCAAAAGTCGAGGGTTAACCGTCGGAGGTCAAGGGTCCATAACCGAACCTTACAAAAATTAAAACCCGCTCCAAATTTGGGGAAAAACATGATCCGCCAATTTTTTACCTTTGTTTCTTATCTGCCATTTTTTTTTTTTTTCTCTCTACACACGAAGGTCGTAGTTGGGTTTAGTTTTGATAATATAAATGTACGCCGTCCGGGGGCAGTTTGGCGTACCAGGAGCACGTGTCGTTCATGGTCGGGGATCGTGGTCGATATTCAACCCGTCCGCGAATTTATCCTCTGCACATTTTCATTTCTAACTTCACCTCGACCTGATCCTCATCCCCGTGTCAGCAGTGATCGCGCACGACCATTCCTGCACCACCAGCGCTGGCTGGTACCGGCAGTAAAAACACGGTAAAAGTTTAGAATCCATATAGATCGAAATTGACCAGATATATCTCTCAGATATTAATCAAATGAATAATTCAACCAAATTAGGTAACGCATGGTGAGAATTACCGCGACGTAGACGCGATATATAAAGAGATGAATATAAGGACGTGCGGGCTGAAGTAGGAAAAAAAGAAAAACAGAGATGAAGAAAAAGATAAGATGGAATTAAAATTAACAATGATAACAATGTGCGGAAAGAAGAAGAATTTCCATATTATTACATTTGTATATCGTACGTATAGGACGAACGCTTTCGTAATGATCGGTCGTATATATAGAACCTGCAGTACACCGTTGAATAGGGTGGGGATCGGGATATAAATTTTGCGTAATCCTTTTAACTAAGGGTAGATAAAGCATCGAGGCAGTCAAGCGATTCGGAGAGCGGTTATCCGTTGAAAATAAATGCATTTTTATACCCGCATCGACTGCGTCTCCCTCCAACTTTTTTCCACCTCTCTTTTTCTCAACTTTCTTTCTACCGTTTGGTTTCATAGGCGAGAGGAAGAGCGAGAGAGAGAAAGAGGGTGGGTTAAAAAAAGAGAAGAGAGAAAGTAGAGAAACTGCTGGTGGATTCGAGCAACGCGATCAGGCGACGCGCCGAACGGGTGCTTTCGGTTTAACAAAATTGGGAAATTCTTTTTAAGCTTTTTTTTTTTTCTCTCTACACCCTCTGTTCTTTTTTCATCCTCGTTTCATTTTTTTTCTTTTCTTTTTATTTCTGTTATTTACCTACCAAGAGGGCACACAAAAGCTCGGGGTGTGTGTGATTAATCGAGATCTGCACTACCCAGCACGCGCAGTATACGCGGTTAAATTCAGAAAAAAAAGAGGGGGGAAAAAAAATCAAAAGCTGTCACTTGACGAAAGTGGCATTGCATCAATCTCCTCTTTTATTTACGTACTGTCAGGGCACGCGAGGAATGGAGAAAAAAAAAAAAAAAAAATCAAAATCTATCACGTCAAAAATGATCATCGGCAATTTTCTTTTCACGATGTGAAATATCATTCAGTGCCTGGATGTGTTTTATTCTGTTTCAACCCACTGCAGTAATTAAACGAGTATAATATGTATATATAGGTAAGTTATATGGTATAGGTATATCGTACGCTAAACGGAGTAAAATTTTAAAAGCAAAGAGAGAAAAAAAAAAAAACAACCAAGAGAAAGACAGGAGAGAAAAGAAAAAAGTAAAATTGAAAAGAGGGAGAGAAATAGAAAAGGAGAGGAAATAGGGAAACGGTGTAAAGATGGGCGAGTGCAACCGGCCGCAGTCTGCAATGCGGTATCTCGATGTCCGATTCGATTTTACCCTCTCGCCACGGTCTTCTCTTTCTCCCTAAGAGATTGTATGTCTATAGATATGACATATAGAAAGCAAGAGAGAGGGCGAGAGGAAGAGAGAGAGTAAGGAATAGAAGGAGAAAGCGTATCAAAGGGAGACGTTATATACGAACTGAAACATCAACCAGCCACACGGGCACTCACTCAAATTGATTAGAGATTACCCATATAAATCCGGGTGTATTATATCTGCAGTACCGAATTTTAAATCCTCACAGTCGTTAGACATGAAACGTATAATTTTTAATAAATAATTTTTATTATCATTTTTTTTTTTTTTTTTCAACAGGTAAAAATACGACAACGATTCGATAGGGAGAAATCAAAAATGCAGCAAAACTGGCGAAGAACCGAAAGCGTTCATTCCTCACGCAGAGGTGAAGTATTATAAATTCGTTCCTTTTCTTTTTTGTTTTTTTTTTTTTTGTTTTTTCAAGGGGTCGAGATTGATGTGGAAAAATATTGTAATAATTTATAGAAAGAAAGAAAAAACGAAAAAAAACGAAAAAAGCAAAAAAAGTACGCAAAAAACAACAAAAACCGACTAAAAATAGGAAGAAAATTGGCGAAGAAATGAAGCGTTCATCTTTCACGGGGAATATAAGGTATAGACGTTGGTTTCCTCACCCGTTATTCCATGCAACCCATAAACTCCCGACGACCCCTAGAACGGGGGTTATTAGATCGCTTAGTGATGAACGACCCAGGCGATGCACGCTGGGCGCGCATCTGCCGTGTGGCAATGTATCACTGCCATTGAGGATTGTGACTTCTGACCCGTATTACGACCTCGATCACGTGTGACAACCTCATACCTTAACTCACGAAGCTAAAAGAGAAGGGTTTGCGCGATCTTATATTCATAAAAGATTTTCACCCCGCAGTCATTAGGAGAAATGAGATAAAGAAAAAAATTATTCACATCTTTCAAAATCAAGGCAAACCTCTCTCAACATAAATTGGATGATATCTGCGTACACGTATTCATCGCGTAACCATTTTTTTTGTTTCTCTGTTTGGAGCGATAAGTGAATTGGTTGATGGGGGAAGGAGGGGGAGGGGGTTGAAAAATTACATGGTGAAAGGGAAGATGTATATGAAACAATTGTAACCCCTGTTTTCTTTGTCGAATGAAACCTTATCGAAGGTATCGCTGGTATCCTGTTTAATACGTGGAAAACATGTGAACCAACATCCCATAGAAAACATAATGACAGGGGGTAAATTACTGTAATCTGTAACAAAGTCGCTCTAGCAGTTCTACCTCGAGTAAATCTCCTCCGATCACCTTCAAAGAGACCTGATGCGCGATGTGGAAATCCATCCGCGCAATACTCGTACTTAAAAATATGTTAGCTATAAAATTTGATGATTTGTCTAACCATAAGTTCCCCCCCACCCCTTCTGCTTGGCAACGATTTTCCAATCCCCCCGCAAAAAGAAACTAGAAAATGGAGAAAAAAAATCACATGTGTATCGGACCTCGAGCCGTCGAACGACAGCCACGTGACGGTCTCGTAAATCAAAAGGCAAAACGACAAAGTCTTTTCGTTTACCAAGGTCAAAGCTTGACGTTCCTACTGACAAATTTTACCCGAATGATTTATGATTCTTAAGCGTCGGGCGACGATTCACCTGTTGTTGACACTTGACGTCAACTTGTTGATGATTCAAATATCTGGAATTCCAGAATGAGAAAAATCAAGAAGCTGATGGAAATTCACGGGATTGCGTGCAGAGACTGAATGAATTTTTTATGGATTTCGAAGAACTTCACTGCAGATTTTATGGGATTTCAAACACAGACTTACATCGGACTTTAATAGCGAATGAACTACGTTCGCATATTTTTTCTTCGTTTTTTCATAATTCTACGCTCGGTTTTTATCATCGTTAGTTAACGTGTAAGTCGCCTTTGTACATTATTCTTTCAAGAATAATGTGGATAACAATTATTATAACGATAATTTCAGCAAAAAGTAACAGTAGGTATATGTATGTAACTTAGAAATGGCAGTAGCGAGGCAATCAACGACCGCCTATTCTGTTCTGTTCTGTTCTGGTCTGGTCTGGTCTGGTCTGACCTGTACTCTTCGTTACTACTAACGAGACCCCTTGCAATAGCACAAGCCATGGTTGTTACTACTGACAGTTAACCGCAGACCAACCTGAACTACCCAACTTATTGTTACCATGATGTTTCGCTCGTTGCCCCTCAGAACTTCGTTTCTTGCGTGTATTTAATATACGTACACGTACTCATGTACTTACGTAAGCGTACGTACATTACACAATTCCGTTTTCATCTTTGGTTTAATCCTTCTTACTTCCGTCATAATTTTTACGATGAAAATTATTTCTAATTAATGAACACTCACCGGAACACGTGACATGGTGGTTGAATGAGTAGGAATTATTAAGCTCGATTTCATTGTCACTCACCTGAAACAAATGGAAAGAAAAGCAAAAAATTTTAGTACGATTCTCTGACTGGGAAATCTCGAAAAATGTCGGAAAATATTTCCGAAAATATCTTACAATGTATCTAAAGCCACGATATTATGTCGTTGATAAAAGTTTTGCGGGATGATCATAAATCATGCATTACATACACAATAACGCAGTGTAATCTACGATCCAAAGACACTAGAAGTCGTTCGGTTGTTTTGAGGATCACGAGGTTTCTTACCAACCGCCTAGAAATCTCTCTCTTCCAGTTCAAGAATCACCCGTGATTTGTCTTCCTGTTATTCCATCCAGCAAATCCTCTCTCCTCTTATTTTCTCGCATCGCGTTGGCATGAGATAAATATATATTTTCATCCCCGCGTCGCCGTTAGCTAAACGTGGTTTTATCGATTTTGACTCGATATATTTATCTGGATATCTTTCCGAAAACAAACGATTAGTGAATATTTGATTAAAAAATAACGGTACCGGGAGACGACGCCAACGTTTCGGAAAACCATCCGTTGTAATTACTGTGAAATGAAACAGCTGGCGTTTGATCATTCATTGATCTGTTTCATTTTTTCTTTTCTTTGTTCTTTTTTTGTTTTTTTTTTGGAGTTCTGTTTATATTGTAAATATCCGTATTGGTAAACAGGGAATTTCTCTGCTCCCATGCTTTCCGTCGTTTCTATCTTTTTCACCTTGAAGTAACACCTGCTACTTAGCGCTCCGAGTCTGGGGGCGTATAAATTATTCATCGAGACACAGTGTGGAAATACATTGCGCGCTTGGAGAGCGAACGCCACGACGCGTTTTGCACAACTACCACCAACCACACTAGCGTAGAAAGAGCAGAAACGACCTATAACGCTGGCAAAGACGTGCTGTTAATGTTAGGGTTAGGATAAGGGTAAGGTTGGGCTATGTAGAAACGAATCCTGCATGTATATTACACATACATGTATGCACAAACTTTCGAACGTGTGTTCCGCACCCATACAAATATTGTAAATCACCTTTTTACTATTTAAAACTCTCGAGCAATCCGGCACCTTTGTTTTTCCTGGATTTTCAACACATTTTCTAGTTTAAAGTCCATTCGCAACTTTTCCCTGAGGGATACGGAAAATCCTGAATTTTTAGTCGCCGCTAGATTCACGTATGTAGTTATCTTTCGGGTAAAATCATGGGTTAAAGAATCGAACGTGGGGGAAAGAGAAAAAAAGAAAAAAAAAGAAAAAAAAAAAACACCAAAAAAATTACACCCATAGAAACAAATTTTACGGCAACATTAAAAATGTTCTTTACATCTATTCTACTCGCGGTCGATATGTCCCTTTCCATAAAAGTGAATGGTGTAATTTTTTATCAGAGCGAAAGAGACACTTGAAATGCAATATTTCACAGTGGTAACCACAACAATACTAGACTTCCAAGTCGCGTTGTTATCTCCTTGTTTTTATATGTGCTCGTAAAAGGTCCAATCTGCCTCGATAAGTTGTGCGGTAAAGGAAAAAAAAAAGAAAGAAAAAAAAAAAAGGAACGTGGATAAATATCAGCAACAGTATGGCGCACGGTAGGTCGAGGAGGCAACAAATGAGCGTAATAACTAGGGACCACATTGTCGAGGAAGTATTGCTCTACTTTTTACGGGAGGAATTATCTTCGCAAGTTTCTTTGCCTTCAGCCCATCACGATTTTTTCTTTCTTTTGCTTTCGTACTCATCGTGTTAACGATGAGAAAAAAAAAAGAGGAAATGCGAAAGATCTCTACAGGTAATATATTTCTTCTTTTTTTTTTCTTTGGTCTGCCACCGAAAGATAATTAATCGAACGCAATACAGACATCGGGAAAAGAAGAGTATGGATGAAGATTGAGAACGTGAAAAAATTAATATGAAATATTCACGTTACCTCTACTTGTCTCTTATGTCCCTTTAAGTTCGGATACACTCTACTTCTATCTACTCACCTATCCTACCACCGTTGTACATTTTGCAGGCTCAACATTATCTGGGCCAAAGTATGTGCGAGGATCACCGGAATAAGAACGAAAGGAGGTGTTGTCAGGATAGGGTATACGGAAATATATTACTGTGCAGGACCCGACGAAAGAGGGTTTACATATACTATAGCTATGGCAGCACTTTCTAAGGGGGTAAAGAGGGCGACGAAAGAAAGAGAAAGAGGAAAAGACTGAGCATGCATCACCCTATGTATTACTACAGGGTCCTGCTCCAGAAGCGGAGACTATCTATTTAGCGAGGAATAAGAACTGCGTGGGTTTGACCCACAGGAAAGTTTGGATGCTTTTCGAAAAACGCGAATCTTTGGATACTGTGAAAGGATTTAAAAGATAGATTTTTTTAAGCATGTGACACTGAACCTGATGTATTTTTCATGTTTCTTGATCCTTCTCATCTTTGCAACCACATTTTAATGGAAAGTGTCGTCACGCCCTTCTGGTTCTTAGCCTTCGATCATGTGTTCTCCGAAAACCAAGCGACAGGGTGAAAGAACGTGTAAATAGAGGAATGAGAAAAGGGGAAAAAGGAGGACAAGGATGAGTGAGTGTAACGAGCACTCGGAATATAGGTTTTACCGCCAATATCATAGTGTGCTCATCCCGTTTCTGAAAGTATCGTCAAGAATAATCCATGAAACCATTTTCATTGGTTTTTTGAAGCTGGTAAATGATGTGGTGAAATTTACTTCCTTCTCGTATTTTTCTTGATAAAGATAGCGGAAAAATTGTGTCGCCGTATCACGTATAGCCTTGGTCAAGTCCGTAGAAAGTTGGTAGGGTTCCTAATTCCTTAGGGAACTCCTTCCGACGTAGAGGGTATAAGCGAAGAGGTGTGTGAAGGGAGAGGGGAGAGTAAAAGAGGAAAGGGAAGAGATAGGAGGTGAAGGGTGGGCACCTCACCTCGTTTGGCTTCACCCACCTTGCCACCTTACCTTCACCACTACCACCACCATCTCACCACCTCAGTCTCGACGAATTTAATTAGGGCGTAATTGCGAGAGGAGCTTAACCTACGAGATGACGTAATCAAGGCGAAAGGGAGAGACAGAACGACCGTAGGATGGCCCGGTGCTAAAGCGACCTTCCAACCCTGCTCTTCCCCCGTCGTTGGGATGGAGCGCGCCCATTTCCCGGGGTCTTCTCCATTAAATGTCGTTTATATGTGAGCAGAACCCGGCATACCGGTGCTTCGGTATTATATACCAACCTATTCCCAGAAAAACGTGTGCAGTTCAAAGAAGAAAAGCACTCGAATTGGTGTGGGTAAAAATGATAGTCCTCAAAAACCCTGAGAAAAAACAAAACGACGGAGGATCGGATTTTGGTAGGCTAAGACCCCCCGACCATTAGGATCACTTGCTAAATTTTGTCTTTTGACTTTGACACTCGTGGTAGAAGGATTTGTCGGACTTTAAGCAGGTTGAGAATTATGGGGAACCACGATCCTGCAGGGCCATCAGTGTGTGGGTAGGCAGAAGTAAAATATATACATACATAGAACATTCGGTAGGTAGGGGACAAAGTGTAACTTAATTCTAGGGGTTGCCGGCGAGAACACTTCACGGGATAACGGTACGGCGGCACTCTACTTTACGGTCGTGGTTTTCGGAGGGATAACCCTACGAGCAGACCTACGGAGGCTCCAGAGAGCCTGTAGGATACGCGAGGAAAATGTAGTATAACCTGGATATGTACTGGGCACGGCACGGAGGGGATAAACTCTATATCGGAATGACCAAGCTGGATATTAAACCGCTAAGCTGGGACAGAGTCCTGCTAGTCCCCCCTTGGTCCGTAGGACTTGCGGCTACTCGCCACAGAAATTACTCCATGTCTCCACGCTGAACAAACCCCCTTCTTCATTCAAACTCGTACACACATGAGTATACCTATACATTGTCGGAATTAAAAGCCCGGCGTGATTATCCAGGTTTCGTGGTATCCCCGAAAAACCCCGACACTTCAATTAAACCAACATTATAATTTTTGTGTATCAGTGGCTTTTATCCAACAATTCCAGTGATCCACCACCGTTGGTCCGGTGGGATAAAGAAATTAATTCATCGATGCCATGGTAGTCAGAGACGACAAATAGCAGCTGCATCACCGATGCGGATCGTGAGAGGGTAGAAGGGATGATATTGGCACGGTTAAAAGGTGGACATCAATGCGCAATGGTGCCTGATAGAAACTGGTTTCTGCGCCAGTAGCAGTAGGAATAGGTGAACAGCGGGGCATCAGACAGTCAGGTTTCTATATCTGTGCAGCCGTCAATAGTTCTACAGTCTGTTATAGTAGCATAGACTAATGCAGTCTGAATCGTTTCATCTCCTTTTACTCTCGTCCTCTATCTCGCTTTGTCCAGTCGTTGGGAGTCCGAGAGAAATTGCATTGGACCGACACATCTACCTCCTCTTGTAGCTATAACGGTGGAGATGTAAGCCTATTCAAGCTATCAATTATCTCAAATAGCTGGCGTTAAACCAACCCATTCTGAATTTCTCTTCACCCTCCTGCTCCTTTCACCGTACCATCACTCTCTCTCTCTCTCTACTTCTATCTCTTCCTTTTCGTCGCCACTTTCAGAGTCCTCATAGTCGAAGAGGTTAGTACGAAGTGCCACTGCTTCTGCTTCTACTTCTACTTCCTCCCGACTTCTGATTGCTTCTGTCGCGAACCATCTGCCCTCACTGTACTACAAACTACTTCCGATCAAATCGATTCAATATTTCTTTGAGAAAAAAACAAAAAATTTATTTTTTCTCCCATCGATTACATACTTCGTTTTTCCCGTTCGAGTTTTTTTTTTTCCTTTTATTTAGATATTTTCTTTTCCTTTCAATGACTTTAAATAAACCGAAAAGAATAAAATCCAAACAAATTGAACCATGTCCAGGTGGATGGGTGTTATACTTTCTACTAGATCTTGGAACATCTTCACGATATTAACTTTATACGTACATAGATACCCCCATATATGACACCATGGTCTGTACGTGTCACGATCCAATTTTCTCTCTACAACTGTTACAACTACCTAGACACGAAACGATTGCTTTAGAAATTTCAGTCACGTACCACGCGTCATTTTTAAACACTAATCGCACACTCACTAGACGTATGGGGCGGGGGGAGGAGGGAGGAGGGGGGGGGGGGGAGGAATGAAAATTGTTTGTTGGTATCATACGACATAACGACATATGAGGATCGGTAGAAAGTGTAATAACTTTTTTTATGAAAAGGTCAGAACAGAGGAGGACCTTAGAAACGGTATTTGAACGACGATTTTAGTCGCTCTCACGGAACGAGAGAAGTTGCATTGGTACAGTTTCTATAAGTATACGTATATACTGTGTACATATACGTGTAAATATGTACCTATAGCTGGTAGGAATTGTTTGCGCTTGGTTTAATTGTCGTCGCAGTATATACGCGCGGTGAGGGTGAGCAGAGCTTTTCTTGATAACAAAAGCTCGTTGGTGTTCGAGGTGCTGCTTCTGCTAGTAGCGAGAAGTGAAAATATAAATGGTATAAGGGTGGAAACACACGACGAGCTTGCGGCACGGTGGGCTGATTGCGCGGACAAAGACAAAAATATAATTTAAAGGGTAGCAGAAAATAAATTATATGAAAAAGAATTTGAAAAAAGAAAAAAAAAAAGAGAGATCCACACGGCTCCCACCAACTGTAGAAAGACCTCGAATGAAACTAAATGTAATGTTAATCACTTCGTCACAATAGCCAATAATTTCAATGTTTTTTTTTCTTCTCATTTCATTTCTGTTTGATGGGGATGTTTTCATTTTTCAGTGACTCCTTCAACGTTCAGTTAATCTGAAATACCTTATATAACTAGATTCGCGCAAATAGCTCGTAAATAAAACAACACTTCTGTTACCGTGAACCATTTATCCACGGGATAACCGTTAGTTCAAATTAATGGGGCGCGTAGTTCGGTACCACCAGCAGGCAACAGCAACCAAAACTGGTGCTACTAGCTGTTACTATTACTTCTCCACTGGTGGTAGAGTGGTATTATACAATAGCTGGGAGCGAATGAATATGCATAAAATTGCTGCACAAAGTGAATTGATTCGGAGAGCGTATAGTAAGGTATATATACATACAGGTGTATATACATATGTACATACATAATATGTATATACATATATAATATATTCTCTGCCAGATATAGAAAATACATATGCATATTAAACCCTTCCTCCTTTTTCGCTCTATCTCATCTCCCTCCGTTTCTCCACTTCCACCCCCCACCCCCACCCCCGCCCCTCTCACATTTCGTTCTCCATTTCGCCACACATTTATTACACACCTGTGAAACCACGACTGGCAGGGTGCTGGATATTTCTATGGATATAATACTACACACCTCCCGTCGAAAGTTAAACTCTCCCCCACCCTTGAAAATTGGCCTCGGCCATTGTTATGCACCAACTACCCTTACCCCGGAGGGTAGCTCTATATATATACATATAGGTGGATGTAATACGACCGGAACACTCACGTGTACAGCAATAAATAAAAGAGAAAAAAAAACAAAAAAAAAAGCAAAATTAAAATAAAATGAAATAAAATGAAAAAACAATTATTAGGGAGGGAAAAATCAACCCTTCTTCAATTTTAAAAACATGAAACAAACATCCTCCATTAAAGTGAATTCGAAATAATAAAAAAAAAACAGAAATAAAAAAAATCTTTTTTAGTATAACATGTGTAAGAAAACAACAAAAAATGGAGGGGCAGGAGGGCGTGATCGTAACGTATAAAATACGCAGGTATGTAGGTACGTCGAACGAGGGGTTCAATTTCGTTGTAGGATTCGAGTGGAACATACACAGAGAAGGTATAGGATTGTGGCGTTGTCGAATTGGTGTATGTTGTACATTATACGTACATGCTATGTGCATGTACGTATATATATACACATATATGCATCATACGCGTTGAAGTAGTAGGGATGGTGTTTCAGAGTTCCCTTTATTCTCTGCGGCCACAGAGTCGCAGTGATGGCCGTACCGGAGTAGGTAGAGGTATAGGTATAGGTAGGGGCAACAGCAGTGTTTTGTGTTCCACGTCCCGGGCACGTTTCATAAATCAACGGGTCCAAACAGGATGTCGGGGTAGCGATTCTGTACGCCCGCTACCGCCGCCGCTGCCGCCGCAAAGCCAAACTCGATTCCAACTGTGAATGCGTAATTTCATTTCACGAAGGACTTTCTCTTTCTCTTTACCTACATCCCCCCTCCTCCCCCCGCCTCTCTATCTCTATCTACTATCTATCTTTGTAGGTAAGCACCATGGTACGTATAAGGTAAAACCAAAAGCACGTCCACCAAACTAACCCTTTATCTCACGTTTTCAACTATTGCCGTATAGGTTTGCTTGAAAAAATTATTCATTCTCTTCTTTAGAGGGTAAGGTTGGGTGATGAGGTGTGAGGAGGATGTGGTAATCCCATCTAATTTGGACGTCGAGTCAAGTTGTGATCTGACGAAAACTGAACTTTTTTTCATCCTAGATGAGTAATTAAAATAACTTTTTCTACAAGAGTGAAAAGTTAGAAAAAAAGAAATCAAATCTCCAGAGACTCTTAAACTCGATCTCGTTACGCGTCAGGAGTTTGTAACATCTTTTCATCTCGTCAGGAACTGTGGAGATGAAGGATATAGAAATCGATGTCTGACCGCAGACTGGTCTCTACTACTCGCCGCATGGGATACGAGTGATTAAATTTTTAGCTAGAATGAAAAAAAAATCGGTAATAAGTTAAATTATATCGTTGTATGTAAATGGATTCGAACAGATGGAAGTTTTAACCCCTTGAAATTCAACCGTTCAATCGAATAAATTGATGTATACATACCTATACGTATAACGTGTATAATAAATATACATGTATACATAAATATATGTACATGTATATGTATTCCGTGAACGTCTAGCAAATAAATTATCCTTGTGCAGGATATATACGGTTCCAAGGATCGCGCGCGTCGATGACATTTCCGGTTATATGGGTACACACGTATTTGTCGGTAGCGCTCGTGCAATTCCGAACGAATTCTAAATTCTGAATTTCGAATTCTGAATCCTAAACGTTTTCTTCGTGTTTTTCGTATATGTGTATATATATTGACACATACACACCGGCTCACTATCCCCTCTAGGGAGATGTGCTTTCCTTCCATAACCTATATAGCCTAGATATATAGTGATAGATAAATATTCTTGAAATATTCACTGGGTAGTGACGTTTGTATTTGAGATGTACCCGTAAACAGGAAGCCACTTTCTGCTACGAGATACTTCCGATTTTTAGCTAAAGGTAACACCTTATGAATAAAAAAAATAAAATTCATATATACAAAACAAGAAGCAACAAAACATGGCGACGAAACGCGAGAAATTTGTCAATCGACGAATAGATTCAACTAGATACTCTATGCATTTCGTGTGTATCTCACATGTAGCTGGATGTATCCGGGGATGTGAAAATAAAAACCAACCCGTCCGAAAAGTCAGGATGCGAAGAAAAAGACAAAGAGATATTTCAGGGTAAAAGAAAGAAAGTCGGTCGTGCGGTAGACGCCGTTTCGAATTGGTCGCGTCTGAAAACTTTCCGCTTCATGTTTATTTCATGTTTATTACTGTAACTTCATGACCATATCACAAAATCTTTGTGTGCGGTGAGCCAAAAATTGAGGGAAAAAGCTTAAGAATTTAAAAATTATCATACGTGAACATTGAACGTATATAACTTATATTCAAAATCGTGCAACGAACGCGCGTTGAATTTTAAATTAATTGATGGAATGGGAATTTAAAAACTTTAAATGAATTCATTGCCGGGCTTTATCCAGATTTCATGCGTTTTCATGACAGATGGTAGGAGATCGTGTTACAAAACCCTGCAAGATTTCACGGTGCTTTAAATTTCGAAAAATTTTCGGAACACTTGAGACGGTTCAAAAGAAGATGACCATCGCGACTTTCAATTACCATTGAGTTTACATAAAGTCCAACTGATGCGTGAGCGTCTAGAATTGTTTAAAACTTTCACGTTACCTACATCGCAATAGCGCTAATAAACGTAAAAGTCAAAGAGACTCGATTATGAGCATTAATATTTTGACGGAAAAAATTCTTTTTGTTTTTTCTCTCCGCTTCTATCCATGCAGGTAACATGCGACGGTACAAATAGAAAAGAAGATATACAGCAAGCCAGATGGATAAATAAATACACGCATTTTAGTGAGAGGGGTAGAATAGATAACCGTAGAAAGAGGCGGATAATATCGATCCCTGGATAAAACCAGGCCTATTTCCTCTCTGTTGGACCTATTTGCTAGCTGCCTACACCGTGTTTTGTGACGAGGATTTTGGCTGACCGCCAACACCACTGAGCTCGTTTCGAATAGCCATATAGTTGCTGGATATACCATAACACAAATCTATATATATTTATCTATCTACAATTTTAACCCCTATGCGCGACCAACGCGACTATACCTCCCATATAATACGAACGTTCTGACGTCAATCACGGTTTTAGCGAATCAATGATCGCGTAATCATGATCAGTTAGTACTGCACGTATGTATATGTACAGCCGACAGCTGCCGTTGTTGCACTGTACTATGAGAAAAAAAACAAAAAAAGAATGAAACACCATGACCATAAATTTTCCTAAACGGCGTGATGAAAATATAAACTTTTTTATTCAATGCCCTGCCACATTTTTTTGGCGAGTCCAGAGGTGCAGCGTACATATCGTCCATATAATATAATTATCCATGTGGGCACATAATAGGTATCTATAAAGACAAATGGTGGTCAGTTTGTTCGAAGAATTCAATGGCTAAAAAAAAAAGGCAAAACAAAATATAATTAATATTCGAAATAATCAACGGATAAATAAAATTTCATTTCTCGACTATTAACGCCGTTCGAAAAGTATGAAGAGAAAAAACAACGGTACAGAAATGGACGGTGAAATTTTTACTTTTTCAACAACCAAAGAAAAAAGAAAAAAACACGAATACATACGTATAAAAAATAAATTGTGTAAGTCCATACGCATATATATAGTTGACATTTGGGTACAGGTATATAACTATATTATATACATATATAGTATGCATGTACGTTTGAATACGTGACGAGGATTCGCAAATAGTTTTTACGGATCGTTTGGCACGCGCGTTTGCGGTTAATGTGGTTTTAATATAATATCCAGATAGCGGATCCCTGATAAAATCCCTCCGCCAATATTCTCTTTTTCCCTATATATTTCCTTCTCTCACTCTATTTCCGCGACGTTGGTTCGCAGGGCGGCGTATTAACCCAATAACTTGATACCGGTACACGTATGTAAAGTAAATCTAGATGTATCGATGTTATCAATTTTCCCAGACTACGCTGATACGTACATTGGAAAAAAAATTGAACGAATAAAAAAAAAAACAAAAAAGAAACAGAGAGACAAAAAAATTGTATTTCCTCTCCAAAGTCTATATTATAACCTGCACTCTACCTCTCCACTCTCTACCATTTCATCAAGTAATAAAAAATGATTAATCCAAAGATAATTGATGGACTCTGCACAGCAGTCGATTGATGTTTCAAAAGTTCAGTTAAAAATATGAATAGAAAACAAAATAGAGAAAAAAAATAATCTAATAATAAATTAAACAAAACGGTCGTTCCTGTTAGCGGTGAAAATTATTCAGAAGCTTCGAGGAGTATTTGAAGGGCGTTCTGCAGTAGCGGAAAAGTGTTTTTGGTAATTTATCTGCGTTCTGTCATGACCGCTTTGGTGTTAGTTAGTTAATCAAGGCATAAATCATCGAAAACGAGGGTTTCAAAAGTATACGAGGTAAAGGGATGGAAATGGAGAGTCGTCGCGACGGTGCAGACGATGGTATAAGTTTTTCTTTTCTCCGTTTCTTTTTCATTTTTTTTTCTTTCTCGCTGTAAAAACTGGTTCGGTAAAACCCACTTGCTCTTGGTGGAGTAGGTATATACACAAATATATATATGGAGTACATAAGGCGAAAACATCGGTAAACATTAATTAGTTAAATTGGCTCGCGCAGTTTATCTTGGGGCTTATTGACAGGCAAACTTGGAACCGTGCAATTTACTGTTACTCAAAGAATGTATATGTATATAATATAAAATATGTAACCGAACTCCTGCTTTTCACCCCGTTTCCCAAAACCAGTTAGAGAGTTTATTTTACCGCAATGTTTTATATAATGTGTTCCAGAAAATAACTTGTGAAACTCAAGGGTTATCGAATATACAACAACAAATTCATTTCGAATAACAAAACAAATAGCAAATAAATGGCAATGTTAATAACATTCCGCCCGTGGAAAGGAAGCAATTTATTTTAAAATACATTTTTTTTTCAAGGAAGGATATGTCAGTGAAACGGGGTGAAAACTGCAAAAACTGTCTCTAATACTTCCACCAATATACGAAATAACTACACCACTCTATACTGTAAGTATATAATATACAGGTATGTCTTAAACTGGATTATGTCACAGTTGCATTTATGTAAATGTTCATGTAAATGAATATGATAAATACATATATGCATCTACATGCATGACGTCACCACGTTTTCCTTTACCATTATATCATACGTTCACGCCACCCTATCATACGATACAGGATGCAGAGATCGGGTGTTGAAAAGGAAAAATAAAAAAAATACTTCTTCCTTGTTCGTCGTTATTGAATTGCATCAAAAACTATTCTACGAGCATACCTAGGTACCTATAATTTCCTCGACACTTCAATTATATTTTTTATAAATTCGACATTACGAAACGCGGTTTAATGAACCGCTTTCAGTGATCCGTTGCAGAAGAAAATGAGACAAAAAAGAAAAAAAAAAGAATGAAATAGAAAAAGAAAGACAAATGAATAATTAAAACCACAAGATTCCAACAATTTTAGTTGAACAACTTTTAATAATATATTATCGGATAGTTATTGAAAGTGAGGCGATTAAAACTGGGAAATCAGAAAATTAAATACGTTGGTAGTTGTATGAAATTGAGAAAAAAAGGAAAACCGGTAAAACCATCTAGAGTTCAGTGGGACAGATGAAATTCTTCGAGTGTCTTCTACAGCGAGGTAAAGTACACTATATCTCCTCATTCGCAGTACGGAATTTTGCGACAGCATATTGTAAAAAAAAGTGGTACCTGCACGTGTACTGCCGTTATCCTACATGTTAGAACTATACATATAAGAGAGAGAATTTTACTTACGATTAAATAATTATTTGAAATCTTTGTAAATTGATTTCTTTTTTCTCCCTCGTGTACGAAATACTTTTTTTTTGGTGCCTGCAGTTAACGTTCAACTCAAAGTGAGACCCCAGAGGTGAAAAATCGTTTGCAAGTTCGCAATACGTATGCCGATTAAATTGTATACGAGTTTCAGTTCGTGTATAAAAAGCTTTGTCGATTACCTTTCGTCTTGAAAATTGGGGTGTAAGGTCAGCAAAATATAAAGAGCCATGGAGAAAAAGAGAGAGAAAAAGAAAGAAGATTCTTTTTAGCATCGAAATAGCCGGAGGCGATTTTTTTTTCTTTTTCGTTTTTCTTTTCGCGCGTCTATAGATGTTGCATTATATTATAAGAAAAAACGCGTATTATATGAGGAAACAGGAGAAAGTCAAACGACGGATAAACCCTGGCCGGTGTGGCTTACAGATGAAAATGTGATGAAAATAGTAGACGGAGAGAAAGTATAGAGAGGTATAGAAAATCCACGAACAAACTCATCGGTTTTCTCTAGCCAAGCAACTATACGATGGTTTGATGCGAAACGTGCAGCAGCAGCAGCAGCGGAACCACCACCACCACCACCACTCTTTGGCCCCAATATCGTTCCCCTGTTTATACGTGAGCTCTAGCAAATACGTTGCGATTATCATATAAAAGGATGAAGAAAAGTCTGGCAGAAAACCAGCGAGGAACCAACCAACCAACCCAACCAAAACCAACCATTCGTTCTCCAGCACATCGGTATACGCGACCACTTCTTTTACGACGCGGACGTATAGAAAAATCACACGTTGCCTCGGCAAAATTAATCATGGCAAGTTCAACAAAACGAAGAAAAATCTAGTTACCTGTCACTAGTTTTTTCTGGCACTAACGAACAGGTTCGGCGATAACAAGTGGAAATATTTTTCAATGAAAGAGAAAAATTTTCCAACAGCTCGTAAAAATCATTGACAGTATAATAAGGTGAAAAAAAAAACAGAAAAAAAAAAAAAAAAAGAACCAAAAAAATTTGAGTAGCGTAGTTGATTAACAAAACGTGCACATGTGCAAACATAAATTTTTCATGATTCTGTCCAACTCGTACCACGATTAATCTCACCGAGTGTACAGTATGTATGTATATGGTTACGTACAATGTACATGAAAAATGAGAGTGATGAAAGAATGAAGATTAATTCTTTCGTCTTCTCTATGATGTTCATGGTTATATGTAATGAAAAGCTTGATCATCGTGATGAGCGTGCATTTTATGTATACGGATCTGTATATAGTAAGAATTTTGGATAATGCAAGGTAGACGATGATGAAGATGAAGATAAAGACCATACTGTGCAACAGAAGGATCGTCTGCGAGTATTTGGATGAGGAGATAGAGATAGGGAAAGAGAGAGAGAGAGAGGGAGGGAGGGAGAGGTTGGGGTGGAAAAAAGAGAAAACTCACGGTGGGGCAGAGCAGAGCAGAGTGCGTATTGATCTGTCATCTCGTTCTGATCGGCTGTGGCGTCGTGGGGGTTGGATGGGATTTAAGGGATGGGTTTCGCTGGCTGGGCCGGCAGAACGTTGTGCGGTATCCCTATGACTGTTGGACCCAATAAGAAAGGGGCTACATTCGTCGTTTTTCCTTCCACCCCGAATTTCCTATTTCCCCCCCCAAGTTCGTTCGTGCAGCGTTTTCTTCTTCCAACTTGATGCAAGCGATTCTCGGATCGCCTCCTTGCAATTCTCTTTGAGGACTAACGTAGTAAAGGGGAGTAAGAGATGAGGAGGGGGCGCGAAGGAGATCCTTTTATTTACCCAAACGGAGAAGATCGCAACCCCATTTTCATACCTTAGTCTTGTAACACTCTTGGCTCCTATTTTTCCAATTCTATTCAAAAACCACGGATATAAACTGTTCTTCAAGCCGAGCATCGTGAGATCAAACTTTTACATTTTTTTTCTTCCGTTCTATCTAATTCGATTGTAGGTTAGTACTATATAAAATACGATGAAAAACACACACCCACACACATACACCAATTTTAATCTAGGCCGCATGATTTAACGTCACTTGGTTTTTTTTCACCCACTCAACCATTTGTCGAAGGGTAAAAAACCCTTGACCAACCTCCGACTCAAGACTGCACAGGCATCAAAGGCTTTTCCGACGCGTTCTTTTGTAAGATTTTTACCTCGCAGCCTGAATCGACCTCGCTGCAGCTACTGCAGCGGTAAAGGGTTACCTTATATACTCTTACGTAAGCCATGTACGGTAAAGTTGCTGGTAAGTAGCATGAGAGAAAAAAAAAAAAAAAATTTTAAAAGGAGAAGTATCAAAGCTACTGAGTAGCGATCGTCAGTTGGCATTTTTTTTTTTTTGCACGTCTAAAATTTTTTTTTTTCAAGTTTTCCTCCTATTAACCTCTTCAAGTACTTTTATATTAGCCATCAGGTCAACTTCATGTCATGTCTTTTAGCACCTCTATGAAAATTTCATTTCGAAAAGGCAAAAAATAAAAATAATAACGATGATGACAATAATAATAATAATAATAATAATAATAAAGGTTTGAGTATATAAAGCGGAAAGTTTAACTACCTGTGAAGAAATCTGTAGATCTCGTTCTGTAAAACGTTACATAATTTGCAAGTGAGTTTTAAAAAGGTTTTCAAACTGAGACTTTGATTCCCGATCCTCGAATTCTGTCTGTTTCTTTTTTCTTATGTCTTTTTATTTTGTTTTTTTTCTTTTCAAATATCGTCTGAAAAATTTTGACGGAAATTTCTTACAAGAGCGAACGTTAGTAAATGCATTTCAAAGTTTTACACACGAAGTACAGTGCGAATAATATCTATTCTATAAGAATATAACCGTGACTTGAAAATAATATCGGTAAGGTTGAGAAAAGTTGCTGACTTTGTAAGAGTTATAAAATTCTTTCATACATACCTACCTTACGTATATATGATAATAGAATATGATATCAGAGAGGCGAGTTTTAAAGTGTAAAAAGGGTGGTGAAAATTGAAAAGTAAAATCTTCAGGCCATTAAGTTCATGAAGTGTATAAGGTACGTACCTACCTTACCCTGAAGATTTTTTAACACGATTTTTCAAAAGTAGCTTGGTTGGTTGGCTCTCACTGATGATAATGATGACGATCATCGGGATTTTGTTGTAAAATTCTATGGGGCGTGCAGATGAGATAACAAAAAAGAAAAAGTCTATACGTATGTATATGTTATGCGTGTTTTTTCCAACGCCTATACGTAAACTTGTTTATACGAACATATAGTAAAGGATCACACGGTCTATATATTAATATTCAAAGGGGCACTGGATCGAAGTTTATTCACGTAAACCACCCCGAGATATCCTCCATGTGGATACAAAACCGCAAGGCTATTATTTCGTATCCATATAAATACGATCAGTAAATACCTATCTATGTATACCTAGTAAAAGTACTTCCACCACGTATAAATGCAGCTTTGTCGGACAACCATAAATTTTGAATTGATAGTAGCAAAGGAAAGAAAAAAAAAACGAATTCATTTTCTTAGCGATTCGCATCGATAGCAGTTTAGGGAAAAAATTCGACAAGTTTTATTGCCTTCATTCGTTCTTTACTTTAGTTTGAATAATGTTAGATTAAGGAAAGAGGGGAGATCAAAAAAAACTAAAAAAAACATCTTCAAAATTAATGGGATCCAGAAGAAAAGAATCGAAACAAGAAATTGTTTTCAAACTTTTCTTTCGTTTTTTTTTTTTTTTTGTGTAATATATCGTCGTATCGAATATCTATAGAGTTTGGCGATTGAAAAATTCGAGCGGTTTTGTTCGGTTTTTGAGAACGTGTATTATTCATCATCATCGTGCTCACTATAAATAAATGCGAAAAAAAATGAAAAGAATGAGATTGCACAGAAGCGGAAGGAAACTTTTAAAAACTGATGGATTGAAAGCGTAACGTTCGTCGCACGTTTCTTTTACGTTCTTATCTCAGTTTTTTTGTTCACTTTTTTCTTTCCTTCGTTTTTTTTTGGTATTCTACCGATGTTTAAGAGGGTGTGAAAATGCATAATCGTGTGTTATGATGTGGATCGATATTTGTTACGGATGATTTGCGACTTTTGCGTATATATAATGTATAGTATATAATATATACCCATATCCTGTTGTCTCTTCTATTATATATACGGTGTATAGTCGTAAAAAATTACGACGGGGTTTTTCTTTTTTTCTCTTTTCATCCCACGCCTAGACGATATTTTTTTTCCTATTTTATATGGATCATATACATACCTATACCCTACCTATCGCTGTCGCAGCTTGTTCACCAAAGGTTTTGCCTGTTCAACAAAATTTCCTAAACTGAAAAGGGTTGACGATCTTCCCGCCCCATTCAACCCCATCGACGACAGTCAACTGTCATTCTCAAATCTCATATATCGCCGCCCTCGTCTAACACATGAAACTAGGGGTTAAAACGTGATCGACATAAAACTCGCAATACGAGAATGAAATAACGCATGCAGAATTTTTTTGGAAAATTTTCTTTCAATTTCGTTTAATAAAATCGTCCGACGCCGACGTTCGTGAGAAATTTTTTCCGAAAGCGATTAGTCAAAGTATACCCCACTGATGGTCTGTTCCGAAAAAAAAAGTAAAAAAATCCGATAATCTTTTGTTCGTATATAAGGTCTCTTCGTGAGTTCAAAAGGTTGGAAAAAAAAAATTGGTACACAGTGTAAGAAAAAAAAAATGCTAAAAACAAAAGGAAAAAAATCCAAAAAACTTGATCTTCTCTTTCCGTCGTAAGTCTTTGGGAAAAAGACGAAAGACGAAAAAGAAAAAAAACAATGAACAAAATAGTCTCCGTTATTCCGTGACATGGGGTTTTCCTTTGTCCTTTTAGCATCTCTTCTCCTTGACGATTTTGTTCGTTTTATTTCCTTTTTTTTTTCTTTATACGAGATAATACGAAAAAACCTTGTAGGATATTACTATCGCGTGGTAAAAGAAGCTGCAGTAGACTTTTAGTCTACTAATTTCGTTATCGCTTCAAGAAACATAGCGGCTTTATGATCCCATGATGGTCCACCTTATTCAACGCAGTATAAGCCGTTATAAACCACAGTAGATTATTAAATTTTCTCTGATACCTTAGAGCCAATGTCAACATTATTCGACGTTGCTCGGTTTATAATATAGCAGAAGCAATAGAAGCACCGGCAAACGCGAGGGACAAATTGATAACCTTTATAAAGTGTACATAACTATACATAGGGGAAAGGGAGAGATGACAAGAGAACAAAACAAGACAGACCTCAATCCTCCTACCAACCCTATCTTCGAACTTTTTTTTTTTTTTTTAACCAGAAAAGGAGTGGGAAGAAGACTTTTTGAAGGGAAAAGAAAAAAGAAGAGATGTGAAGAATAGGAAGAGGCGAAAAAAAAGGGGAAAACCGTGAACAAGAGCAATTAAGAACCTTATCGTCTGCTACCGTGCATCCTGCAAGACTCCGTTATCATTTTTACGAAGCTTAAGTCATACCTCCCAAAAATCTCCTTGGAAGGTATCAGATGACAATTAAATACACAGTTTAGATGGAATTCATTTTTTTTTTAACGAGCTCATTTTTTGTATTTAACATTCCACTATCTTTGGAATCACGCTCGACGTACACGTGCAACAGTATCCTGTCATAAAAAGGTGTTCACTCGAACTCGCATGTCAGAATTTGTTATTCGAACGTTATTAATTGTTATTAAAATCCCATAAGCTCGATAGTAAGTAGATTCGGATTCCTGACTCAAAATACGCAAAATACACAAAAATAACTGGATAAAAATTTTTGTTCCGAATGCGGTGCGCGCGTGCAATCGAGGTATATAATATATAGTAAAAGCAAAAGAAATATACAGAGAAATCCAGTAGAAAATTCAAGGAAAAACGATTTGGGGTTAAGAAAAGTGGAAAAATATACAACTTTGTTCAGTCGGATGTATACGTATAAAGTAAAACCTGATGCTACTAGTACTGCAGCACGAATAGGAACAGAATCACAAGTAGCATCAGCATCAGCATCAGGAGTAACAGCAACAACTGTCGCCGATTGTAATCGCATTAGTGTACTAGATATACGCATTTGCTGTTGCGCTGAGTTGTATTTCATAGAACCCTCCCCAACAACGACGGGTTATATATCTACTTGTTCTTGTTTTCTCGTCTGCAGAAGGTAGCACAACGGCAATACATATCTCTCTCTCTCTCTCTCTGTACAGGAATGGTCCAAATGTCCTGTTAGTTTTTAACGATTATGAAAAATCGTTACGAGTTAAATTTGGTCATTAATAAATTTCAGCTGTGTCGGATATTCATAAATTTCTACTCTCTTCTTAATGATCCATATCAAATATAAACGGCTTTCATGATTTTTTTAGAACAAATTTTACGACTTGAAGTATCTAGTTAACGAACGTTTCTTGAACAGGAAAGTGGTTTTCAACCAATTTTTCTGTACGGTTCGAACTGAGATTTTATCAGGGGGAAAGAAACAAAAAAAAATATTTATGAAACTCGGGGTGAAAAATTTGGAGCGTATGAAAATCAAGATTTCGTTTGTCATCCATAAAATATAATACGAACGTGTGGATGGTAGTAAACCGGCGCCTGCTGCCTAATTGCCAATATTAAAAACTGTATAGTCACATAGCTAGGTAGAGCACACGTGTAGGAAATGGGAAAAACGCGTTGACTGCACGGAAGCGCGGCAGATGGGAGAATTTTAGTGTTATATATATATATTATATATAGGTAACTAATATAGGTATGAAAGTGTCTATATATATAACAGTTCGGTTCAATTTTATCGTGCGAAAATCTAATTTGGCAAAAGATACGAAATATATATATTCATAACTATAGATGTATTGTGTACATCCTGCAGCAACTCTTCCCTCCCCCTAAGAGCACCCTTTTATTATATCAGAAAATATATACATGTCGGTGCTACTGCCTCAGTCGTTTGAAATATATAATACCCGTGTAATTAAAATAATCAATCATTCAATAATCAAAACCACTATATGAGGTAAAGTAAAAAGTGAAACCTTACATATTTATGGTAAAGTATAAGGGGTTGAAATTATATATTTGTTGAAAATTTCTGATGAAACGAGTAACCGCGAAAACGCGGTAACCGGAAACCATGATGAATAAATACAGATATCTGAAAACCGAAACCAACAAAATTTATTCAATTTCAGTACCTGGTTCTGATGCCACAAATTGAAAATGAAATTTTTATTTTTTATTTTTTCCACTCTTTGAAGTTGGAAAAGTAATTAGTTGCGTTGTTGTTGTAATTAATCAATCTATAGTTTTCGAGATAATTTTCTTCCGCGGCTGTTGTTGAAAAAAAAAAAAAAATGTTAGATTCAGGACTGATCTATTGAATTTTTTCTTACAGAAATATGCAGTACGTTGTCCAATGCGGTGTTGAATATCGGGAAAGAAGAAATGGAAAGAAAAAAAATTTATCATAAGGTTATTTTTCACGTATACTATATTCAAGATGTATGTTATAAGGGGGTTGGAATGAGAGTAGAGGAAAGATCGTTGGTATACCTAAGAAATGAGAAGAAAAAAAAGCATTAATTTGGGAAGGTGAGTAATGACGTTGAAGTATTATATACAGAGCGGGTGCAGAGAAAAGATTCTGGCAAACCGCCTATACGTATATACATCTACCTAATACCTGCTACCGTTCTACGTTGGGGAAAATAAAAAACGACCACTTGATTTAACCATTATCGTAAATCAGAGTTTATTTAAATTTCAAGGAGTAGCAACTAACAACAGTTAAACGACCCCTTACCAACTTCCGCGAGTTTTATATTATATGGATACGAGACGACCCCCTGCTGGAGCAGGTTGTAAAGGTAGGTAAGGTAAGTACGTTATACATATAACTTTTGCAAAGCTCGGAAGAATTTCTAACCCCGACAAATAAACCGAGATAATTGAAATGGAATAATAATAACAATAACTCAGAGGTAACTGAAAAATATGAAAATAAAAAGTGCAGATCATTGCGGTTGGTCAGCCGCGTAGTTTTGGGACAAAGAAAGAAGGCAAAATATAGAATAAAATAAAATAGAATCAGGAGTCGGTAAGTAGCAAGGATAAAATTACGGCGGTCGGTTCGATTGGTCCGGACGTTTCGAGTGACGGGTTCAGGAAACACCTGCTTCCCGTATAAACGTTACTTCGGGTTTTTCTTGACGATAAACGACCGGCTTTATACGCGGAACAAATAGCTAAGAAATCGGAAACTCCATAGGATACAGGAAAAATAATTCTCTTCGTTTGTTATCCCGTCAAAAATGAAAGAGTAAATGGTTTTCATCCCTTAAATTGGTTCTTTCTTATATTTCATTTTTCTTTCTCTTCTTCTTTCATCATCAAATCGTCTTGGTTGAGTGAGTTTTAATTTTTTACATACACGTAGCGTGAATCTTTCGTCTTTCAATTTTAATCGATATCGATTTTCGATCGATATACCTTGCATGGATCCAAAGTATCCAAATGTACCGATGATGAAAATATCAGAAAATAAAAATTGAAAATCAAAAAATGTTTTTACAGCGTCCAATGTGGAGAAAATAATTAACGACAAATGAAGGAGAAATGGAAAATGATAATAACGAAAATGAAAAAAAAATGGTCAAACAATGAAATGTAATCAAAGTTATTTCCGTGAAAGCTGCAGAAAATGTACACGTACTACAGGTAAATAAAAGTGAGAAAATGGAGTTGGGTGTATGTTTATACGGTGAGCGTATAAAGAAGCTTGATAGATCGATGACTGTTGGATGTGAACAGAAATAGAAGAAAAGAAAAACTCTAGAAAGGAAAAGGAAAAAAATAATGATAGAAAGTAACGTCAGAGAAAAAGCAGAAAGTATACGAGTATAGAGCAAAATAAAGATAAGATTGATGCGAGAGGGTAAATTGAACGTTACCCGCGAGTGACGACAGGAATAAAAGCGAGACGGACGTAGACTAAAAAATAATAACATGACAAAAAATAAGGAAGGGGTGGGGGAGGAAAACTAGAAAAAAAAAATATACATCAACGGTAATAAGAAAAAGATGTATAAGGCAAGCCAACAAAAAAAAACAATGTCACCACAATAATGTAATACTCTAAAATGATAATAAAGATAACAAGTAGTAAAAAAGAGAACGAGAAAGGAAGGTAAAGTTTTTGTCCGAAATCCGTATGAATCTGTGCATAACACATGTATAAAACTACACGTGTTTTATATTCGATCGTTGCGATCGGTTGTCATTTACATTTATAGAAAGCGACCCCCTAATGAATTATTTATTTAAAATACCTTCGGGGTTGTATATAGTTGATACACTATACAGTTATACCAGATGCAGTATTGAGGAGATCGAGGGAGTGGTCCGCCATTGTGTTCCGACTTCGGAACCGCGCGCCATCGACGGCGTCGTTTCCGTTCAAAGTTCTTCTTCAATAGAGGCAATAGAACGCGTCTGGAATTTACCATTTCAACGGGTTGCAGCTCCGGCAACGAAGGTAACAACCCCCCTTCCCCTTGGGTATATTTTTTCCTTTTTCATTTATTTTTTCCACGCTCTGTAGCTCTGTTGAAAATAAATCACCCGTTCTACAACAATTTTCGAAACAGTTGAAAAAAACTTCATAACCGCATACCATCCATCGATTGGTTTTTAATTTTTCTCTGATTTTTACACCCCCTGATCTGTTTTATAAATGTAAGATGTACAATATAGGTTCGTTTCGAAAAGATAACCGTCGAATGTTATTCTATGGGGTGGGCATTACGAGTTTGTTGGTAAAAGTTTGGTTGGTCCCTCTTGAATACTAAGAACCTTTTGTTATGAGAGTGTTCTTCTCTTAGCTTTCGGTCCATATATGTATATAAATATATATGTATAGGTATATAGGTTATAAGTCGAAGGACCAAGGGATAGGTGGAGGTAATCTTTGGTTCTGCACGCCGGAAGGTATTGTCATTAACCGAAATAGGTTTTGGGAACTTGATCAGGATTCAGGACGGCGGGTAATTCGTTTGACGAAACGAGGACAGATTACGATATATCCAACCCCCAACCCCCGAGCAGTCCATCCCCCATCACACACATATAATATTATGATGCTACAGAGTTACGATATAATAAATACAATAATCCAAGCAGAATAAAGGAGAAAGAAATGAATAAATAAGATGTCATTGTGGGAACATGAATCGAAAAGTGGATACGTCAAGGAATTCCAAAAACTTCGGTATATATTAATTAGTAATGCAAAGTTTACAATTGTCGTTTTTGCGAAATCACGAAGTGAAATGCAGCTTTTTTTTTGTTTTCGTTTTAGTTTTCACAAACCAAAAAAAGCTCACCGAAGTTCGTTGACAGGTTCGAGTTTCAACCAGGTTTCAGAATACGTACAATCCAACTCGTTGTGAGAACGATAAATTTTCGTTAAAATCCGTATAGGTATACGTAATACGTACATAGATATAAATACATAGGTAACAGGATTTCTGTAAAAATTTTACAGCATTACAACCTGACCTATTCTCTTTTCGTTTTCCTCGTTTTCTTCGTTGTATGTATTCTACCGGTTCTCCTGCACCTCTAAAGAATCTACTACTGGCATATTTTGATTTAGTATAGTCGTTTGAAAGTTGGCAAGCTTTTTGGACACCAGCCAACAATTTTCACCATTTTTCCCATTACACATATATCAACATGTATAGAAGTTTTCTTTTCTTAATCGAACAATCGAACTTAACAAAAAAAATAAAAAAAAAAATAAAAAAAGAGAGAGAAAAGGGATGAAAACGAATCAACGGCAAATTAAAATGATTGTCGACGAAAAATCAGCTGTCTATTCATCGTCTCATACAGCCCTGGTATATAACTATTTTAGATCATTTTACCTTCCGGATTTTTATATACTTTAGCCGGAGATATTTTGTAATATGAGAAAGCGCATACATTCAGGTATGGTATGTTATATGAAAAGTAGAATCAGGATCACCAGAATCAGGAGCAGCAGAAAATTTTAGATTCTGCGCGTAAGGGTAGGCGTCGGCCTGTGTCAAGGGGTATGAGAAACGACGCCGGTATCTTCAGTACGACGCTGGCCGTCGTTGAAAGCGCGCAAGATATAGCGTTTTCCATTAATAATTGTTTATTTACATTCATCGTAGTCGTTAAATTTGAATTTTACCGTACATACATCATCGTTATATAGATAGTTCATATGTAAACCCATTAAACGAGCGCTCACCCAAAATAGAGAACAAAAAAAAAAAAAGGAAAGAAAAGAAATGAAAAGAAAACCGTATAAATATACATATTAAAACGTGCAATTTTTCATGGAGAGACTGAGAAAGTAAGATACATATAATTAGCATAACCGAGTTTAGTTAATTTTATTTTTTTACGTTGTAACGATCAATTAATACATTATGTATTGTCCAATTAGGTTGTACATTTTTTTCATATTTCTTTTATGTTTTTCGGATCGTTAAATAGAGTCGAGGGTAGGTAATATAATGGAAAACGGCCGGGGTTGGTGGTGTGGCATGAGATGAGAGGCGAGAGTACGACGTTTTAATATCCGCCCGCTAACGGATATAATCAATTAAATTATAATTAATTGCGAAGGGATGTCGTCGTCGTCGTCGTCGTCGTCGTCGGTACATATACATCCGCTACTGTACTCCGTTTAATTCCCCCCTGCTCCTCCCCTTACCCCATATATCGTGGTTATGCGACACGATCAAATGAATATCGTTATAATATGTAACTCTATAGTACTAGTTGATAAATGGAATAATAATAACAACATAAATAATAATAATAATAATAATAATAATAATAACTCAACCCTCTGCGAACGCGGAAAATTTTCTAATTCTCCAAGTTATTCATCTCGAAATTCATACCACATACGCTGGATATATGATATGATATACGTATAGATGTTGCACAAAAGAACTGGAGAGATAAACGAATTTTCGGGGTCTTTATACTTTTGTAACATAGGGGGGGTGGAAAAAGAAAAAGAAGAAAAAAAAAAAAATGAAGGAAGGAAGAGAAGGAAAAGAATGTCGAAAGTAGTATGTACGATTATATTATATTCTTATTCGTCCTTGATGTTCGTTATTATTATAATATTTCGAAAAGATTCTTGCGCACGAAGGCTGAACAAAAGTATATAATATTGTACGAAGGGAATATAATGAGGATTCAGTTAACTCTGTTTTTTGTTTCTTTTTTTTTTTTTTCCTCGCAGCGGTTCGCGACGACGAATAATTTGAAAAGTTCATACTTTCCGAAAAAGCTCGAAAATCTAAATGCCTTTATGGTAAAGTTGGGTGATCATGAGATAGAAAAGAATGCTATTTTTTCAAATAATTCTTTGAACGGGTAACAAACTATACGGATACGGACTCTGATTTTATTTTGTTTTTGCAGTATATGTGTGGTGTATATAGTACAATATGTGGTATATGCATAGGTATATGTAGGACCGGCAGATTCCCCAATTAGTCAAAATTGTCTCCCCGCTTTATACTATATTATTGTCATTATTAATTCAGGGGCTCGTTAGCTTAGACAATGGGGACAATAATAGACTAGGAATTAATGGATAATGAGACAGCGAAATATTTAGTTCCACATTATCGCGATATCTTCTATATCCAAGCCAATACTCTCTGTAAATCCTTTTGTGTTTTCTGACTTTTATTTTTGTGCCAAAAAAATCGATGAGAACAGGACATTAAACGGTCATCATCATCGACATCAGCGTCATCGTGCGCGGTAGAGTTGCATCGAAGTATGAAAAAAAATTTGTTCTTCGACGTATAGTTTTAGCCTCGGCGAATTTTCGGGGTTGCTGTGAGGAAAATAGGCTTTCCACCCTGTACCCACTAAACCAACCCTCCTCTCTACATTGGACTAGATCGTTACCCAGGGGACTTTATAGGGACCATTATCAGCAGCTGGCAGCGAAGGCCCTCTTTTTTTTCGTCTTTTCTTCAACTTAATACACACGTAGTACGTCACGTTCATTTTTATTTCATTTTACTTTTTTTGGTTTTTTGTTTTTTACGATACCATTACGGGACGCCTTTCAAAATTAGATGAGATTGGACTGGTTGAAACTGTGACGAAAAAAAAAGCAGCGATTCGGTCAATAGATTTTGTTAAAATAAAAAAGAAAAGCAGAATTAGGAATGAAGACATTTTTGGATTAAGGTGTTTGACCGATAAAAAAAAGAAAATGTGAAAAATTCTTTAATCGAAAGGATATTCACCGTTGTAATATAATGGGAGAAATTCTCTACGAGAGTGCAGATTATATGGAAAATTCAATTCGAACTTTTCGATAGCAACTAGACTAGATCGTTGGTTTGTAATTAGTAGATATTTAATTTCTAGGAATTTAAATATCTAGTGAATTTCGCGAATTAGGTGGACTATCGCGTATAGCTTGAAATGGAAACCATATACGATGGTACGATGTAGAAACAGAAATTGTTGCATTACGTAGAAAGATATATAGGTATATAAGTTGAGGCGTAGTTATATGATCTGGTAAATAGATATGTGTACTTTGAATAGATATAGATATACTCAGTTACGTAGGTACAGTACATAGAATTATACATACATGCAGAGCAGTCAATTAGCATATAAAACAGAAACATTTGCGTTGATATCAGCTCATACCACATCCCCCGAGTACCAGGAACTCTTAGTTACATTTTGCAACCCGCAACCGCCCTTCGAAAATTCTAATACACGAACTCAGCCGATCACGAATGCGGCGCGTTGAAAAATAATCATCGAAAGTACGTGCTAAGTAATGTGAGGGAAAAATCTACAATTGAAAAAAAACGCGTGTACCGACATCAGAGGGAAAAGAGAAAGAGAAAAAAACTAGAACAGTCCCCATCAGAGTCGGTCGACTCTGTGAAGCCTAAAGTCCTTCGCGTCAGGGTTTTGGGTTCCGTTATACGATAATTATTACCGATCGACTTCCCTCCCGTTTAACCTGCTCGAAGGTGGGGTTCCAATCACTTAGCTAATCACGGCAGCCCCTTTCTAAACTGTTATCAGTCTGAGCCTTAGAGGTTAGAAATGGAAGGGGTGAGTGGAAATAAAAGGGAAGGGATGACGCCTCGTTTTGTCCATGGGCGTGTGTAAGCGCGTTTTATGTATGAATAGTTATTTGAACAGTTTGATTTCCGCCTCTTCTTTTCCCAAACATTATTCTCGTCTTTTATGAAATCGTTGTAATTTTTCTTATTTTATTCACCGTCACTTGAATATTAGGTGATTAATATGTAATACGTTAATCAAACGACTCGTACAAGTCGGTTATCTGTGATGCATAGGTAATTCCTCAACGACCCCAGTGATTAAGTGAGTGAGAATCTCAAGTCAAAGGTTCAACCGTAACGAAATTAACCCAGTTTAGGTTGGACTGGGTTAGAATATAACGATCACCACACCGCCCCCGATCAGACGATCCTTAGAATCGCGTGATTATAACGTTTAACGATTAATTATTACAGAGAATCGCGATTCAGGAATCAGAAAATTCTCAACAGACAATGAAATAGTGCGATGCGATTATTCTGCTGTTTTTTTTCCCTCCTTTCGTCTAGTTCAATTTTTCGAAGCAGATGATACGAAATTTTGTACTTCACCAACAATATTATTCCTATGCTAATTAAAAACCACATCAAAAAATTGCAGAAATTTCTGAACAATGTAAAAGTAAAAATTTTAGAAAATTACTTCAATCTTACCTAATTTACTATCTGCTGCTTTTTTTTTTAACATGCCGAAAAAATGAAAAACTAAAGAAAGTTAAAAATATAACATCAGGGCAACACGCCTGGTGAGCCAGGTGCTGCAAGTGATATTTTCCCTTAATATACGTTTCTGCTGGTGTAACGAAGT
Organism: Athalia cordata; assembly: GCA_963932425.1. Taxonomy (NCBI): domain Eukaryota; kingdom Metazoa; phylum Arthropoda; class Insecta; order Hymenoptera; family Athaliidae; genus Athalia; species Athalia cordata. Next base: position 25,185,115 of record OZ010626.1, on the reverse strand, counting down.
AGATATGTAAGTTAGAGGGAGACGGGTGTTCAGACAGTACCAGATTGTCCAAATTACATCACGAGCATAATTTTTCATACCTCAGACAGGTAGATTGAAGAAAAGAAAGGAGAAGAAAGAAAGAAAAAAAAAAGAATCAACTTTCAGCAATGTTATCAATTTCATTCCGCAGAATCAAAGTTCGCGTCCCGCATTTCTTTTTTTTTTCGTCTTCCTAGCGTGTTTTAACAAAGACTAGAGTGTTATTCGTGTATAAAATAAAAAAATGGGTCATATTAAAGGTTCATTAGGGCGTAGGCATGTATATAGATATAGATATAGATGTATGGGGAGGGTTGTATATATGGTTGTGTATGTGAACAAGAACGGTTGGCGAGTGGTATCTGACCTAAATTCAGGCGATATATAACGCCGCTAGTGGGTTCGACGTCGGTTGCAGTAGCAGGTAGCATCATCGGCATCGGCGTCGGCGTCGGCGTCGCGGCGTTGGCGTCGGTAGTCGTAGAGAGAGCATCGTCGGCGTCGAGGAGGAACCGGGGCATCGGTAGGGCGGTGGTTTTTGGGATATAGGAAGGAAGAGATAGGCAGAAGCAGTAGCAGTAGCAGGGTTGGCGTGGTTTAAACCGAACGCGATAGTAGCTGGTTTTCACTTCGTAAGCGCAGGCGTCGCGACGCTCCCACTACCCTACGACGCACCCCTGCGGGCGGGGAAGCGTCGCGACGCTCGTCGTCGGCTGCACAGTACGGGCCCGGATGCCCAGCCAGTAGTACAACACCGACGGTTTGGTCATACGGTTCTAAAACGGTTACAATATCACATTTTTTTCTCTTTACTTTTCAATCAGAAATTGTTTTTCAATTTTTTTTTTCTTCTTTTCTTAATTCCTTTTCTTCATTAATCCGTCATACTTCCCTATATCGGCCATTATTTTCGGGGAACTTAGGCATCCCAAAATCCGTCTTTCGCTAATTACTGCAGATCTATAATTTCATTATAATTATTATTTTTCTACACCCAAGACATCCCGCTACATATATGCGACACCTGCACAAAAACTGCACCCTTATTTAATTAAGGGGTGTTAAGATGCAGTGGTGGATTGAGAGAGAAGATATACATATATACATACACATACTATATAGATACGTTATAATATACACACCGTAAACTAGGATAGGAAGAAGATAATAATTACTATTATTCTATTATTATTATTATTATTTTTTTTCATTATTTCAATATTCTCTGCAAGGTGTAGTACATCAACGAAGAACGTGTTTAATCGTGCCCGGTTAGGAAAATGAAATTTTAATTTTACATTATCACGTTTAGTTTTATTATACCCGGTAATTTCAAAATAAGGGATTTGGTAGCGACGTAAAATTGCAAAAAAGAAAATGTGAAACGTAATCGAATCGTCCGTTAAAATATGATAAGGATTTAGATGCTCGTACGAGAACCGCGTTAACGAATGTTGGTTGAGTTGAGGTTAGTACAGGATGTTGAAGAAAATATAAAATAAAAGCAAAAATAATTTTTTTTTAATCAAAAGAATAAAGAAAAACCGCACCCGAAAATTTTTTCATCGAAGGGAATTTAATCTCGTACTTGTACTCTCTCGTTCTTTTTCTCCCTCCTCCGTCTGCATCGTATAACGTTTCTCTTTTTGCGTTATTGCCGACCCCAACACACCCAAGTGGTAAAGGGTACTTTAAAATATATTCAAGAAAATTGGTAGTTTGAAAAATAATTTAATGGGGTGTGTTTCGAGAACAGGAATTTCCGCTCTGTATCATGTTGTTATTATTTATAATTCTTTTCTCCGAACACGCATGAAGAAAAAACGCTCTACTTTTCCGGGATTCGACGAAAGATGGGAAGAATAATTAAAAAAATCCGAAGGATTTCGTTCGCCGTGCAATAATACGAAGAAGAATGTTGAATATTTTATTAAAGCTTGTTCGAGCTTAAAAGTTCGCCACGAAATTTTCTCGAGCTTTATTCGAAAGCAACACTCTTCGTTTCTCTTGAAAATTAAGAACCTTCCGTTATATTCACGGACGTCTACGCGAATTCCGACACTGAACACCGTGTAGTAAAGATCAGCGCTCCGCATATAGGCCGACAGAGCTTTTCTGGCCGACGGTAAAACTCGCGACGGCGTGCGTCGCCCTGACAAAAATATCGTCGAGAGAGAGAGAAAGAGAGAGAAAGAGAAACAGGGAGAAAAAGAGAAAGAGAGAAAAGTTGAGAGAGAGCGCAAAGAAGAAGTGAAAAAAAGGAAAGAGATATAGAGAGAATAAGCCGGGAACGAGGTCGCGGATAACTCGTGAAGAAAAGGAGACGAAGATAGATGGAGAGAAAATTCTGTCCAAGGGTTAATCTACCCTTGAAACGTTTCTTACATATTGACAAGTGTGCTTTAAATGTTAGAAACAGAATTCACACTTTTTCACAATTCTTCAATGATAAAAATTAGATAAAACGATTCGATGTATCAAAGAGTAGAAAGAAAATCTAACAAACTCCAAAAAATTAGAATCAAACAGATGATCAAAAACTTTGAGAAGAGAGTGAAGAGAAAAATAACAAAATAGAATCTGAAATTGAAGTGACTATTTGCAATAATTAAATCGTAGCGCAAGGAACGTTTTTAAAGGTCACTAGGGTATAAAAAAAGAAGAAGAGCGGTTAGAGAATTCTAGTGAGTTGTTTAATTGATAAAATTTACCTTTGATACTTTTTTTTTCTCAACGCCGATTATTTGATACACCAAAATAATTTTCCCTACTTAATTTCTATCCCGCAGCGTATAGTCACACTGACCGTGACTCACTCAAGTTACGATCACGGTGAAAAAAAAAAAAAATTAAAATGAAAATAAAAGGTATTAAATTCCTCCTATCTATCTTTCGTTCTTTATATGACGATGATTTTTTTTTATTTTCTTTGGATTCCCTCTCTCTCTCTGGTTCATATCTCACATCGTTGCGAGGGGGAAGAAAACGTGATAAAAAAGAAATGCTAAAAATAAAATGAAATGAAATAAAATGGAATATAAAATTTAAATGAAAACGATGTGCCGGGAGGTTATAGAGCGTAATTTCTATATTCATAGAATTCATACGTCGAAAAGTATGCATAAATGAGAACGCGCCTCGCTAACCAAAACGCGCATGTGATATAGTTTTGGAGTAGAAAGATATATTTAACACGGGTGGTCTCGCGTTACCAACATATATTCCAAGAGCTCGAAATAGACGGGGTTCCTCTTTAAAACCTCGCGACGACTCTTTGCTCCGAAAGTTGTAAGACTTTATTGTACATATACCTTCGTACACCGTTGGAATTTTTATTATTTCATTTCTCCGGTTTATTTATTTATTTATTTCGTTTTTCATCTTCGATCCAACGAAAATTTATCTCATTATATATTTTCGTTTATTTTTTTTGCTCCTGAAATATTACCACACACTTTCCCCATACTTTGATTTCTCAACATATTTTCTATAGGCTACACGACGTATTCCGTTTAATGAAATTTTGTTTAGTCAAGTTTCATCAAATTGAATAAATTCCTCGTCCACTCTTCCCCTTCACCCATCTGATCTTTTCTCTCTTCATTTTATGCGATAAAAAAAAAGCAGAAAAAGAAGTCAAACGATAAAAGTTTTTCTTTCAAATTCGTACAACAAATATTCTACACGCAATTCGAAATTATTTTATTCATTTGTCAAATGAAAGGAAAAAAAAAATGGCTACGCACATAAAAAGTGAATAGTATGTACATAGGAATAATTGTAAAAGTGTGTTATTTTACGGTAGTACTCTACCTTATATTCGAAAGTGCAAGCTAAGAAAGAATAAATAATGGAATCAATAAATAAAATGAAGAAGAAAAAAAAAACAACTGGAATCTGGAAGAAAAAGAAGAATACGTCGAGAATCGCTGATAACGAAAATAAAATAAAATTGAATTAAATTAAACAGAATTGAATACAAATATAAAAGAAGATGAAGAATAAACGTGTAATGTTAAGCTTAGCTGGTTGAACACGGGTCAAATATATCGCACGATTGAGGCATTTGGTCCCCTTCAACCAGCTGTAGTTGACATTAGAAAATGCATCGCTAAACATCGAAACGAGGTACGTCAAAATAACGGATGCATCGAATTCCACACAACATCACAAAACATAGATCAGTGGAGAGTGAAAAAAATAAAACAAAATAAAATAAATCAAAACTAAAGTATTTTAACAAAAGAAAAAAATCTATCAAATCGAATCGATTTTGAAGTGCACAGTGCATGTGGAAAAAAAAACAATTTTTTTTTCTTCTTCTCCAGCAAATATATTAGTGAAAAATGTATCAAAGTGTTGAAGAATTTTGTATACTTCATTTTTTGTTTCATATAAATATGTATATGCCTATATTCACTCGTTCTTTTTTTTTACTTTTTTTTTCGTTTCTAATACACGACGTGGTTTTATAAGATTACGTAAAACATAGTCTCCGTCGTCGTCGTCGTCACCGTCGTCGTTTCACTTATCTCTACACCTGTCCGTCTGAAATCTTGACGCCCACAGTGACACTGGTGGTATATTAATAGAGAATCATGTATAATTTTAGTCTATGGTCATAAGGAGAGATGTTTAAAATCGCGGAATATATTTTCCAAAGTCTGATCAAACGCGATGACGTAGTGAAGGAAAAAAATAAGAATGGAACTCGTAGTAAATATATCGAATGAAAGAATAAATGAATGAATAGATAAATAATTGATTGATTAAAAAGTTTTTTCATCAGCGTATAAAATGAAGTGAAAAAGAATAAAAATTTATCTTCTCCATTCTTGTTTCTTTTTCCGCGTATAGTTTTTTTTTTTATTTTTTTTTTTTATATCGTTTTACCGGCAACGCTTTTTTTTTAATTTTCATTCAGTATAAAAGAGACAGTTGGGAAATGAGGTGACTTTTTTAGTAGTTTCTTTTATTTTTTTTTATAAGGTTTAAAGCACGAAAAAAAAATAGCAAGGTGCAGAGAGAATAGTTTAATAGAGTGGCGGGGGCGGTGGTGGTGATGTTGGTAGTAGTGGTAGTGCAGTAGCAACAGCGAACGGGCAAAAGACAAGAGCAATTATTTTTAAATTGTTCTCTGCAACAATAATTATTCCCTCTAATTATCTCGGGTGGGTTATTATATTTAATTGTATAAATTTTCAGCGTCGCGACGTCGTCTGCCTCCCACCCCCAACCCATTTTTTATACCTTGTCACATGCATACCTAAATCTAGGCGAATATAAATTTGACTATAGAGAACGTATCCGAGATGAACTTTTTTAATGTGACTGATTTTTTTCTTTTTTTTTGTAGATTTGATTTGAAAAGTTTTTTGTCAATGAACATTACAGAATTCCGCGTTGAAACACCACCTTATTATTCTATAAAATGAGAAAATTGCGGGGCTCCTACTTCTGCTGCACCTTCTGATTAAATCGCGTTTTAAGTACCAATTCGTGAGTTCGTTATAGCCAAGAATATTACTAGAAGCTTAAGCCCCAAGGTTATTATACATATATCCTAACCTAACCCTAAGGGAGAGATTTCAAATCCTCCACCGATTTTACTTGAGATCGGGGTAGCTGTTATATACACACATATATACGTGTGATACATACGCTATACATAGAGAGAGAGACAGAGAAAATCGTTTTACACTTGAGCTTCGTGCAGAAAATATTGTCGACCCTAAAGCACTGAGGGGGGTATACAATATAGCTTGTTAAAATCCAATATTATGCGAGCAGAGCTTTTTCTCTCTCTCCTCCTCTCTATCTACACTTAGTAGAGAGAGCGTATAATTTTCTTCGATCCGTAAAAATCTATTTCAGTTTAATGTTTTCTCCTGAATTTCTTACACACACGCACACGCCGTCTCTCTCTTTTTTCTTTTTCTTCTCTAAACCTACGTACATGAAATAGAATTAAATGTAGAGACAAAGAGAAGATTTAATTGAATACTTGAGGATGAAAATATAAATTAATGAAATTTTGCTGAATAGAAACTTAGGAGAATAATTACTTGTGATAAGATATACAAATTTGACGTATACCATATACCTTTAGAAATTACCTAAGGTTTGAATTTTGGGTTTCGGGGATTTCGGAAGGCCGAAGGTTGGACTGAAGAGGTTGAGTTATGGGTTGACTCAGGGTCATCTTATACGTTAGGTTGAGTTTAACCAGGCAATATATTATTTTACGGCATAAATGGTATAAACCCTGCGCTGCTTTTGCTGTAAAGACATGAAGCATGAACCCAACCCTCCTTATTAAACGCTGTCCCTTCGTCTTTGTGTAAATATTGAATCGAGAATTAAATTTAACTCATGAATTCGGGGTTATTATTTCTTATGATATTTATTCATGACATATATTATTAAAAAACATAAAAACGAAACTACAAGAAAAGACGTTTCAACAATTTCAAGACAATGAAGAAACGTAAGCCGATTTATTCTCTTCTTCTGTGAGCTTAAATTCGTTAAAGTTTCTACATAAAATATTATACAAAAAAAAAAATCCACCACGACAAATGAAGAAATCGAATTTTCCCGAGTCACGAATTATACAAGATGAATATACCTATATATATGGACGAACTCATTATTACATCTCGTATAATTTATTCAAAGCTTGATGATTCCGAGAAGGAAAATTTCATTTACCTACATAAACTTCAACGAATATCTGCCGAGTCGTTCGTTATTCAAAGCGTAAGGAACGTGACTAAAAAAGATAAAAATTAGGATGGTAGAAAAAAATTAAAAAACTTGGAAAATATGACAAAGTCAAAAAGTATTTTCAAAATGACAGATAGCAAATGGAAAAATAACCAGACTGATATGTATTTTTGAAACGCCGCAATTTAAACTCGTTCGGAAATACGTGGCGTCGCTTTGTCGTCGAATCCTGATTTTATTTTTATTCTGTTTTCCAGAGTAAATACCTACTTGCGGGTTTCTCTTACCGTTGAAAATCACGGGGGGGGGGGGGGGAGATGAAATACACAGATTTTTTTTCAAAAACTAAAAGCGTTAGCAGACGTGTAAAAATTAGGTTGAGTGCATTCCACTATACATGTATGTATTAAAAGTATATAACTTGTGTATATATGCATGTTTATATTTTTGATCTGCGCCTGAAAAATATTTATACGTATCACACAAGTTGCAAGTATCGTATGCATGCAAGTGAAATTTTTTTTAACACTTTCGATTCGATATTATTTTGAAGATCAAGAAATTTTTATACTCGCTCTATGAATTGACCATACGTATGAATTTACTCTGTAATTTTTTCTACTTCAATTCTGCTGAAATCGAAGGTGATTTTTTATTTTTTCAATTCAGTTTTGCCGTCTACGAATTCCGCGCAATATTCATGTGATTTACTTGCTAATTAATTTTGTTTTTTGTTTTTTTCACGAGAGATTGATATTATCGGTTTTGAAAATACATAGCGTGAGTAACTGTGGGTTATATATCAAAGAGAGCCACGCCTTGCACAAAACTTCTTTCAATCCAGACATGCGACGTTCAGGTTAGGTCTGAAATAGCAAATACCTGCGGCGGTCTTTACTAGCTTGGTAAGTAGCTAGGGAAAGGCGACGAATATCGCGAGACACACGTTTACTTTGCAATACGCACGATATTTCGCTAGGTAAAAATCTGCACAATATTCACAAATTCAAGTTTCCGTACATCTGAACTCATATCCGATAATCGCCATGGTTTATCTTTAAAATATGGATTAGACTTTTTTTTTCTCCCGCCAAGGTGCAACTCGGAATGAAATTAATCAATCAATCAGTCAATCGATTCATGTTCTTGAGGGAAAAAAAAAAAATCAGAATAGAAAAGGGCGCGGCACTGATCGATTATGCACATAATATAGACGTAAAAAATGTATACACTAGAGTGCAGGCCTTTTGAATCGATTTCGGAGTTCAGTCTGATGTGTTATAAAATATATACCATGTACGAATATGGAAAAATCTCCTCGGTATTCCGAACCCCAACTATCAACGACTGTGTCGAGATGAGGGAAATTTTTTCATGAAGTAACAAGATTCAAGTAGCATAAAATACCATGACTTGTGTTAAAAAAGCAAAGTTTATACAAACTAGATGAGAAAAAAGAATACTAAATGAGGAACGTTGCGCATTGATAATAATGATAATGATATGAATAATAATAATGATAACAATACCACAAGCGTCCAAGGGGTGCTGTAAAAGGGGGTTTAGGGGTTAGCGGGACAAGGAAAAGAGGATGGGAAAAAAAGAAGACGAAGTCTAGAAATAAAGGAGAAAAAAGAGAAGGAGAAAAAGAAAGTAAAAAAACGAGAAGAAAGAAGAAGCGAAGAGGCGTGTCACTCACAGCTGACACCCTCGCCGTCAGCCTCGCCCTGGCGTTCAACGTCACGCAGATTAATGTTTCCCTTTACTTGAAGGCAGCAGCACAGGGTAAAAAGTTTTTTTTTTTTTTTTTTTCGGCGCTATCGCGTATTTTGATGTAGATAATATTGTACATCATGCAGGGTAATAATTGTAGTTGCCACATTAAGGGTGAAACAAATAGAACAATGAGAAGAACTCCGTTCATTTGTTTCGGATATATCATCCCATATCGGTTCAAAGCGACGAAATAAAAAATGAAAAAGACAAGAACACGGAGTTGCGAAAGCAATTTCTAGGATATCAACTTAAGATTTTCATTCGATTGATCATTCGTAAATGTGTAATGCCGATGTAAGCTTGTTTTCGAAACTCCAAACTTCCAGTTTCATATAATTCAGAATACATGCATATTGTACTACTTACGAAAATGAAGATGTATATTTCTGTACTACTATGAAAGTTATACGTAGAAAATTCATTAAACCTTTGAACTCCGCCGAGAGGATCTCCGAAGTAGGTAAATAGTTTTCAGTGAACTCAGAAAGAGAGAGAGAGAGAGAGAGAGTATTTTACATACTTCGTGGAATCTTTGAATTATATGGTCAATGATGAAATTTCTAAAGTTTGTTAGAAGCGGAAGAAATTTTAATAGACATTATTGAAAATAACGATAATAACATTAATAATCTATCGATGGATCGATAGAACGAACTTTTTTGATCATATACCCTGCAGTCTACGTCCATGTGGGGTAGCTGACATCTTTTCCCTTCATTTAATACTTTCATATTTTTATTTTTGAGTTTTGGTAGGAGGAAAATATGGGTAAAAAATGTAGATAAAAAGTCTTCGTTCCTACGACTCCGGGGCTTTGGAACAATATGTAAATTGTCCCCGAGTGGAAGTTACTAGAGTGGTACCGCGAAGTATAAGCATACCTTGAATATCTACATGTATACATACAGTAAATATGTATATGTAATATATGTATATACAGATATACATATGTGAATGCACACGCACAATATACCGTATAAAGAGAGAGAAAAAAGAAACAAAAGGGACAGCGAAAAGCAAAAGTGTATGGCTGGAAACATTTGAATATAAAGTAGGTATCTTTTTCTTATCGTTGCGGAAAGTGATAGTTCAGCAGAGGAGAAAAAGAAAAAAAAATAACTGAATCTGGTACCTATATAATATTGTAAAATAAATAAAATCTTTATTCTCTTTTTTTTTCCCACTTAATAAGAGGTAGACGGTCCAGTCATATTGACTTGATGAAATATCACGATCATCAAATTTTGAATTACTAGAAATCCACGCCGATTTACATTACGTCGTTACTTTGGTTTAATTTATTGTCAGTCTTATACAATTTTTTCTCGATTTTGAAGTCAAAAATCAACTTTTTTTTTTCAGTATTTTATTGAATTCTTATGTATTTTGAGCTCAGGAACCCAGATCTGCTAATTAAATTAGTCAATGCAAAGTGAGTGAAAATTGAATGTGAGATAGTTGGGGAAAAAATGAAAAACTGAGGATTTTGAAGATTGGTGTAAACAAAACTACGTAATACAAGGTTGTAACTACTCGAAATACCCATGTAGGTACTCAACCAGTAGGTACAAGCAGCCAGCACACACGATTCCTAGGCAGTGGGTATTGACAGAGCCGAACGATACACAATCTAGATTCTAGGCAATAGATTGCGCTGAGATTGCCTGAAACCAACTATACCTACCGCGCTATACTATCGCAACTATGGGGTATACCAGGCCTCCAATTTTAGCAAAGTTAATATTTACCCTCATAGTCGTAACATTTGCTCCAACTGAAATGCGCGATACTCCGCATACAAATGAACACGATGATAAGTATTATCGTTCCCTACGGTTAAAATGAGAAAAAGTACTAGCTTCACAAAAAAATCATCCGTCCATTCATTCCGTTTGTCAATCGATATTTATTTATTTGATAATTTGATTCTTTTTTTTCGTCTAATTTTAGAAACTAATTTTGATTTTCCGTAATACACGCCGCCGGGTGCATCATGTGGGCGTAAGATTTAATCCCTGACAAATTGCCGATGTGCATGCATTTCGTAAATATCGGTTTGGCTAATCTAACGGATCTTCCTTTCATCCCCCCAACCCTCTCCGCTGCCCCTTTCGACATAGGAATGTGCAGTGTCCGTGATATTTAGGCTGTACAAATATTGGAGTTGTGCTGGTTGTTCAAGATACATATAGTCACGTTTAGATGATACGAATACTGCAATGTAAACCGGAATAACGTCATTGGTGTATATATGACATTTGGGAAATGGAAGGAATAAAAAATAAAAATTGACTAAAAAAATGAATGAATAAATGTACACGATTCTGCACGCGATCTATTTCATAAAGTGATTCGGTTCAGGTTATATCAGCATTACAAATTAGGGGATGATAGAATTTTAGTTCTGGCTATATCAACTATTTCCCATTTCTATCGACGATGGCGCGTTACCGCAAATATGAAAACCACTCTGAATAGGAATATCTATATATACCTATCTGCACTCATCCCGAAATTTACCCTTTAGAGCGTCATTAAAATTCCCACACACGTAACGTTACGTTTAAACGACGTCCGATGATAGAGGAGAACGCAGCTTATCGGAAGCCAATGATACGTTCAAATGACAAAGTCAAATTTACTACCATGGAACAGAGAAGAGAAATTGAGAGTTAAGGGAAAGCCGATCAACCTACGGGTGATCAAAAGCCAGTTTACCGTCGAGGTATATGGTCTATATATAACCCGTATGCAGATTTATGTACTTAAAACTACACGTGCGTAATTCATAATATAAGGTTTATATTATGGGTAGGCGTCGCTACGTAATATCACCTAAGGCTCTAGGGGGAATGTTGATTATTCAGTTTGTGAATAGTTAACATTCTACGGTTTAATTTAACGGGTTAACGTTGACCGCAAATGTTCAAAACGATCGCAACTCTCACGACACAAATCCATCCTTTAGAGCAAGTATAACAGCTACGGAGTTTGGAAGTCTGTATGTAGCTTAAATGTACAAAAGATAGCGTTACATTAACCAAAATCACATTATGGGGGAAGTAAATTTCACTTGAAAACATTGATCAAGATTGGTTTGTCCTAAAAGTGACAAGTGGGTTGATGAAAGGTTTTAAAATGAACATGGTACTCTCTGATGTGATAAGGTGGGTAGCGGATTGGAGGATTTGTCGTTGGTTTCTTGCTACTACGTCAGGAATGAAATAACGATGACGTGAAACGAACCGTGTCTGATAGATCTTGCGGTATAGGAAAGGGAGCTAGAAACTCCGAAGGTTAAAGTACCTTTTCCTCTTGCTCGTCTATCGCGGTACGCTGCGGCAGGAAACCCGTCAACGACACCTCAATCACCAATCCATTCGGTAACGTCCTGCACGGATCTGCTTCTCAACCTCCACTTCCCACCATCACCATCACCATCACCGTTGCCCGATGGCAGCCACCACCACCACTACTACTACCTGTACCACCACTACCAGTACCGGCACTAACATCACTACCATCACCAACTTCGTCTCTCCCCTTCACACTGCTTCTTGTGTACATAAACGCGAAATCCATTAACGATACCTTCAATCGCCGACTACATCTTTCCAACAACCCAACTCTAACTGATACTGCTCCATCACGTATGCTCTGCTGAGTTACCGCACGCAAAATGTGGACTACCTTCACTTGTGGTTGGTGGTAGCGGTAGTGGTACTGCTGCTTAAGCAAATAGAACTTTCCCTGACAAACGACGTAATTCGAAACTGCATTAACGCCTTTATCAACCTAGACCACCAACCAGTCGATAAAATAACAGGGATAGAGTGAAAGAGAGAAAGACGAAAGAGAAGGACATAGCCTCCGTTAGTTTGAGTTAATTTTATCCCATTTACCAGACTACTACACTGTCTCCCGTGGGTTATCCGATGGCGAGTAACCGTTAACGAGTAACCAGTATAAATGTCCTGACTTGATGTAACGATGAAAATTCAGTGTCACATCGTACGAAGTGTGTAACGTTTGAATGTGTCGGTAAATGATCTCAAACCAAACATCTCTACATATCGCCCCTTGCGGTTTAAATCAGATGGAACTTGTTTATATTACGTAATTAAAGCCACCGGTTTGATTACTCTCAGAACGTATGTGTTCACATGCTCGTTTGTTCCGATTTATCCGGTCACTCGGTTTTAACTAGATTTACTCGAGAAATCATTACCTGCTTTCGCGGTTACGATGGAACACATTACATTTCAGATTATTCAACAACTTCTATCCATCATCAGATCGTCCGACTGAACAAAGATAGAAGGTTCACGATCTACCAATATCATCAATATCTGATTAAACTATAATTCGCTTGTGTTCCCACCTACGTAATGTATCTGAATCGTAACTTGTACTACCTACTGTGGGTTGCTGATCCTGGAACAACGCAACACCCATGCAGGACAGACATTGATATCTATGTATCCGAGGCTGCGTACAGGGTGTTCGAAAAATTCGCAATATCTTTCCCTTCCTCCTTTTCGCTCCATACTGGCGATATCTCCGTATCAAGATACTCGGTTTATCAGATGTTCGTCGATTCATCTTTCAATTTTTGCTTTTTTTTTCCTAGCACGGTGTTTTTGGGGCTGATTTCTATTTCACGTCACGCCCGGTATAGGTGAACGTGTGGTATGGTTACCGAGTACGTTAGCCGCGTTGGCATCAGAGCTTGCAAGGCGCAGTAAATTAACATTACTTCGTCAAAGGTTAAGGAGATTAATGCTAGCTGTAGAAGATGTGAGTTGCATCTAGGAGGGTCGTAGGTTTGCTTAAAGTCTAGAGAAGCTCCTGCTGAACCTGCCTCTAATGTCTAGCCACGTCTAGTGTCTGATTTCTAGTCTAGTTCTCATTGTGCACATACACGAAACGGAGCAGTAGGATGAGACGTAGTGTAGTTATAGTTCAAGGAAGCAGAGGAGGATGGGAATAAACCGAATCCAGGATATATGTAAACGGAAGTCCTCTCTCTCTCTGTACGTACAAATACGTAAGTGTACCAACGTAGTATAATATAGTACAACTGAGGGCAAACAAAAGTCAGTAAGTCAGATCCCCGAGACCGTTACAACGTTTCGTTTGGTCCCTTTTCTCATTCCGTTCGTTTCGCCCAACGACTGAACGACTACGTTTCGGTAAAATACATTTAAATGGAGACCATCCACGACGAGACTCCGGTATAGCGGGGTAGTAGTTGGGTACAATGATGCCTCCGGTCAGCAAGGACTACAATGGCGGCTTTTCCCTCCTCGATTTCAAACCTCACACCACCTCGAGTATTTTCCTCTTTCTCTCATTCTCTTTACTCTCCTAACCGCCCTCTCATTCCTTCCTCCGACTATAATTCACCCCCTGTTTTGCATATAAAAAGCAACAATGGAAAACGGCTTCTGGCCCAGTATAACCGTTCCGTTATACCGCTTCTGGAGTGGTCACTCTGAGCGAAAATTTGATTTGTCGTTTCACCAGTTGAAATTTATCCACTTTTTCTTTGTTTTGTTACATCGAAAAAAAAAATAAAAAAACGTAATCTCGCAAATTTCACTATATCTATTTCTCGATAATTTTTTTTACTTTTTTTCCCCTTCTATATCGGGGTCACGTATTATACCCCCTTTATAAATATGGGAAATCCTAAAAATCCCCAAGTGACGATTTACGGTTGAACGTAAAATTGGATTTGAAAATTTTTCCCCGTTGGCTAGTATAAGGTACAACCCACCGCAGGTATGTTAGATGGGTACGTCGAGCGGGTATACCACTAGCCGGGGCGGTTCTTCTTTGCATGGGAAAAATATAACATTTTTCTTCCGGGGTTACGAGAAAGGGGCAGCAACGGTATCAGGCTCTCTACTTTGATATTTCTCGGTGGTTCTGCGGTGCAGCAACGTTAGAATCAGAATTGCGCACGCGGTGTGCAGCGCGGGCGCTATGAGTATGAAATAAAAAATAAAAAGCGAAGAAGAAGAAGAAGAAGAAGAAGGAGAAAGAAGCCTTCGGGCGATGTGTGGTGGTGCCAGCGAAGGTAAAATTTAAATCAGTTTTATATCGTCGTCGTTTCTAATATATCTTACCATCTTCCAGAACTGTCTACCCCATACCAAAAATGCAAGAATTCTGAAACCCTGTAAAACTCAGTGAAGATAGATATACGTATATACGGTTCGTTGCATTTCCGCGTCCGCATCTATTTCACGGCATGTGGTGCGCGCGGTATAGAACGGTGGGGATGAAACTAGCGAAAAGTTTTCTTAGTACAAATGGATAGGTATAGAAGCTATGCCACCTATACCACACATACACGGAGGTAGGAATCTGGAAAAGCTCCAGCCGTTGAGTGGAAAAATTTTCTATATAAGTTATAACTTATATGAGGTTTCCTAATCGCGCCAGCTAGCTGCTTCACCTCAACGAATATAAGAAAACGACGATGACGACGACGACGACGACGACGACGACGTCGAAGGCGAAGAAAACCGCACCCATGATTTTATATGGCTGAACTTATACCGAAATTGGAGACGTGCGAAAAAATGTTTCACAATTATCATTTTTCAAATATAAAATAACATAGATTGGTTGTCAGTCGAAGCTTTTCAGCATCAAAGCGTTTATAATTCACTCTAAAGTTGACATACTTATTTCCGTTTCTCGTTGGTATTCATGAGTTTTACTAAAAATATTATTACTGCAGTGAGCACTGTAATAATTAATCGAATTAATTAATATCTAATTAAAGCGAGTGAAACACACGGTGAAATAAATCAAATTTCTTTTTCCTAAGCCGAAACAAATTACATCTCTTTTAACTACTACTTTTACCTACCTACTGCTACTGGTCCTACACAACTTTCAAGTTTCTTTACTTTGGTTTCATAAAGTGAACCGTGTATATCTACATACCTATATAATACATTATACATATATACGTATCTCTGAGGACAAACGTACCTTTAAACAAGATAATTGGGTTATTTTTCTCAGCGTCATTTCTAGACACTAAATTAAAGGCGTAAGAAGACCCCGGGCAAACGACTTCGGTATAACTATATACCGAGAAATTCTCATTTTCAAGACGCGAGCGAGCCTTGATTTCTAAGCGACCATGATAATTACGCCACGGGCATGCTGCCAGGACATTTTTCTTTTTCTTCTTAATTTTAATTTCTATTTTTTTTTTTACACTCCTTCAGACTCTCAACTCTTTTTTGTCCATTTTATATGATTTTGTTATTCTTTTATTCATAAATTTTATCTTACATTGCAGCAGCAGCAGCACCACCAGCAGCAGGGATGCTATCATATTATACATCACATGCTTACTATAATTATTAACATTTTTCCTCTTCTGTATGAGTTTAATAAAAAGTAAGCACATAGTGTGTATTATACATATATATATTTTATACGTATACCTATATGCACATTGGTTCCCTTATTTTCTTTAGCCAGGTCCCGCGGAAGAGATTATAAATGTATTTCGTTCGGGTTGTGGGAGGAAAAGGAAAGGAAAAAAAACCAGTTAAAGAAAAGAGATGAATATGGGGATAAGCATGAGGATGAGAAAGAAAGTAGCGACAAGATATAAGAAGACGGTAATCCCAGTCATCCTGTACTCCCTATAAGGATAGCGGTAACAGTAGTGGTAGGTATATAGAATAGTCGGTGTATGTATGTATAACATGTTATGTATATGTGTTCGGTTTCCAGAGTCCTCCAATTCCCGTAAATCGTAAATTGTAGCTTATCTCGCAAACACAATCCCCGAGCACCATTATCATGCTAATTCACGATTACCTGTCCACCACCCTTGCAACTACTGCACTAAACTGACTTCAGCTGTTTCACATCCCTCACCATGTATACCTACAATATTATACACATAGTGTAGCTAACCTGCACGCATTCGCAAACACTCCGCTCCTCGAATCAGAATCAAATTAGAATCAACGCTGAGATTAAGAAGGGAATAAAAAGCGAGCCATATGAAAGAAAAAGAAAAAGAAAATTTTTGTTCCGAGGTGTAAATCAGGTATTTTGCATTATGTGAAGATAAGTACACCTAGAGCGTATAGCATCGCGGTTTACTCCAGAGTGTAAGGTAGGTGAGTAAAACACGTACATAATAGTGCTATATACCCACACTATAACCTCGTAATGTTGTTGCAGAGGCGGTAATATAGACTTTATCTGTTATCACGCGTGCCACTGTGTTGCGGCAAAGAGGAAGGGTGGAGGTGTTCAACGATATGTGTAAACGATTAAAGAATTTAACAGCCCCCACACGTTTACCGAATGTAGTTAAAAGTTAACGCTCAACATTTAACGTTTATAACGTTCTAACCGTTTATGTTTATACTGTTGCACGCTACAAGTTTCCACTGAAAACGATCTAAGCGCGTCCTCCGATTAGGGGGTGGAAAAAAAAGAATGAAAAAAAAATCGGCTGCTCGTTTACAAATTCCGTAAACCCTACTTAATTATTGTATCGTCAAAATTTTTCTAATAATTGTAAAAAAATATGAATCTATAAAGAACCCTGTACATAACGAGGCATAAAAATTTCAGATCGTTTTTAAAATTAAACTTTACAGACATTTTGCTGGAAGCGTATAAATCAATTTTATCGCAAGATTTCGAAGCGCAATGGAAAAAAAAAAAAAAAATTTACTTCTTGGCGACAGAGATTTTTCTATATTATCTATAATCTCTATGTAACATTACGGAGTGAATCTAAACTGTACCTTTGCAGTGGTCCAGAAGGAAAGAAGATATCGTGGTGTGATCGGAAAACCACTTTACTTATAGAAACCGCGAGAAATCCTACACTCGCTTCAAGATCCCCCAACGATCAAATTTACGACCTGGACATACTTTTCAAAGTATGTACCTTATATACCTACCTACATCTTATGTATTACATCCACATCCACTTTCTACAACACATAATACGTACCTATATACAAATAAACCACCGCTACAAGATTCTTCGACACCTCATTTAGTTCATCTTCTCTTTTCAATTTTTTGTTCCTTTCTCTAAAAATAAAATCACAATTTGAAACACGCATGTTTCTACATATGCAATACGTATATATGAAGAAGAATCTATAACACAAATTCGTATGAATAATGACGATCTTCACGATATTTAATTTTTTAAATTATGATAAAATAAAAAGTAAAAAAATTCGCAGCTGCCGTTGCATTCACTGCACACTGCAGCAATGTCTGCATTTACGATAACGATAACGATACAATAGTAATAAATAATAACGATATTAGAGGGAGTAAAAGTAGTGGGAGTAGGAGGATGACGATGCACACGTCCGATACTAATAATAATAATAACAATAATGATAATAACAATCAATTTTAAGCGTTCAAGTTTCAGGGGTGTGTTTTATACATGTATGGAATGCATGTCACGCCTGAAGGATACCGGGGAATATATGCCCGGAATTAATCAGTATGCTGATCATACTGTGTACCTTTGTATGCTTTAGAAATGATCTCATGTATGGTGTTAGGAGAAAAAGTGCACGAAAAAATTTGGGATCAGCTAGTAGGTGGTACAGTAGAATTATTCGGTAGAACATCAACCAGAGGTGGTTTCAAAAAAGAACCATTTTAAGAAGAGAGAAATTTTAATCCCAAGGAAAAAAAAAAATTGGAAAATATCATACCATAGTTTCTCAAATTTGTCAAACAGTAATTTATACAATGAAAAATACCTTGAAGCTGTGGAGACAAAAAAATTTTTTGTTTCAACTTCCCCTAATGGTTTGAATCATGAAATTTTGTATCTTCTCTTTTTTCGTCGCCGGAACTGTTGCTGTTGCATACATCGACAGGGTAGAAATTGCACGGTTTCGTTTTTTTTTTCTTTTTCTCCTTTTTCCTACCCTCCGACCTCCGAGGTATAGTGTAGCGGTATTAGGTAGGCGGTCGCTTAACGACTCTAATAAAGTAAATAAAAATAAATACGGTAGCTACTGCTGCTGCTACTGTTGTTGTTGTACATACACTGTACAGGGTAGGTATAAAATATACACATATATATATATATTCACGTATATATAGAAGCCAACAGTTGTTCGCCATGTTCCGTTTTCCAACGTCCCGAACGAACATCCCTGTACTCCGTGCAAAATCCTGTGTAGCCTATATATCCCATCAGCATATTGCCGCATGCGCCGCCCCTAATTACCTCGATTTAGGGTAATGTTGTTTTCACTCCCAGCTATCTGTACTCTTCTGTTTAATGTACCGTGGCACCTGCTTGTAGCCTACGTTCAATTCCATCCCCTTCCCTGTACGCCTCTTTTTTTTCTTTTTTTTTTCAAATTTTTTCTCTTTTTATTCTTCTCTCTCTCTTCCAATTTCTTTATCTTTGTTTCCTTTTTTTTTGTTTTTTTTTTTTTTGTTTTTCTCTTTGTACAGTCAAGTTACTAGATACTTTAGTCACGATACGGGAGAAGTTTTTAGTTTTTTTTATTCACACTCACGCTTCCCTTTTTCTAGTCGAATTTTCATTCATTCTGTATTATGAATTACAATTAATTTGAAATTTCATTTCTATGAAAATTTTTTCACGCGGTCCTAGCTGAGATCTAAATCCTATAGGATCTGACTCGCTCTCGCAGTTTTTTTTTTTTTTTTTCTACCCCCTAGTTTTGCAGAGGCCCTATTCCATCAATGATCGTATACCGTATACATTATAATATAAAGATAGCAATTTAAAATTCCAATGCAATTCTTTTCTAGAATTGCGCTGCCTGCAGCGGTATCTGCAGAAGTATAGAAGCGACGAGGCACGTGACTAGACGACAAAAGAAAATATACGAACCCGACCCCCATATATACCTAAAGAAAAATATAGGTAGGTACATACCCGGATATGTGCGTCTTACATATGGTGAGATATGAATAACAAATGTAAAATAAAACGAAGAAAAAAAAAAGAAGATAAAGTTTGGAAAATACGAGAGATGAGCGAAGAAAAATGCGAAAAAAAATTATAGAAGAGTGTAGATGCGATTGCGGGTGTACGTTACGTATATATTCACACGGAAAATGAAGAATAGGTGGAAGTAGGTAGAGAAAATAGCGTACAAGGTATAACTACTATTTTCCGTATTAACGGATTGGTCGAATGGAGAACGCTTGGTAACGCAGTCGGTTGTAAATCTCTATTGTTCGTCCGCTAATTATTTAATGAATTTAATTAGCGGGACCTTCCCTGCATGCGCTCTGCAGTAGTAGGAATATTATCTTCGTCTGTCTGGGAATTTCATTCTCCTATAATTCTTGTGCTCTACAGCAAAACTATAATATAGAGATAGGTATACATTATATAAATCACTGGATATGTAATGTATACTGTGCAGAGTGAATTATGCGAATATTTTCTACAAATATGGAGAAGAAAATCAAAAGAAAAAATAAATGAAAGAAACTGTATTGGAAATGTCAACAAAAACTCTAATCTCTGAAATCATTTCACGAATTTCAACGAATAAAAGAAGCGTAGAGACGAAAATAAAAATTTCTTCGTTTTCTTCTCGGGTATGCGAACATTTTTGAAAAACTTTCTGTTTTCCGGTTGCATTTTGGATGACGGTCGAGAGGGTAGTTGATGATTTTTTGATTCTATGTGGTTCCGGTACTTTTTGGTTCATTGCCACGTTTGTGGGGCACGCGGCGTTTCTAATGCCTATCTGTCTGGGTTCCAGGTCGGACTCGTCGAGGCAACGGGCCGCGCTCTGGTGCTCTCTATCCACCAGTACCAGCATCGCGCCCTCTCCCAGCCAGCCGAAGGCTCCTCTTTTTGCCCAGTCCGCACACACTGGGATCAATAATGCACCAACCACTCTCCCTCTCCCCCTCCCTCCCCCCTCTCTCCTCCACCTCCCTTTTCCTCTCTCCTCTTTCCTTCGCGGGCCGGGCCAGTAAACCACCTCTCCTCTCCTCTCTTCTGCTTCAACCTTCCTCTTCCTTCCTACCCCCTATTTCTCCTCTCTCTTACATTCGTGAATCTCTCCAACAACCCCTAGTGAAAATCCCCATGTACCAAAATTCACCCTATACCATACCCGGCTCTCTAGCCCTAGATGGAGAAGATAAAGTGAAACAAAAAAGAAGAAATAATAATTGATTCGAACATAAAGAATTTTCATCCGATAAAACAGTAACCAAAATTTTAGTACGAGTCGAGAAAATTCTTTCAGCAATTTTTTAAAGAATTGACGAAGGATTGATTATAGCTTCATGAAACATTAATCGGTCTGATGTTGCGGTTTTCGAATGAAATTCTTTAACCTTTTGGAAAACTTGAACTTTCGGTACGATGAAAAATATCGGAATTTTCGTATATTATTTTCCGGATCTTTTTGATCATCTACAAAATATATACATGATATACTAATACCTTCCGAGAGAACACGCAATAGGAATGAAACTTGGCATAGCATATATGGCATAAGCTTGAAACTGGTAAGCTACCCTTAACATCGCGTTTGGATAGGAAAGTTTTATCAATAGAAGCTCTCCCAGAATAGTCAGTGAAACGGTATTGCTAAGACGACTGACTTTGATATCGACTAAACTAAACACTACGAAATGAATGAATTATACATAATATTATACAGGTATTCTACGCTATTTTTCATTTCGAACTTACGAAATTTCCTTCAATTAAACTTATTAATTTATGCACCCCAAACCGTAACGACGTGTTATTTTCACATAAACCTACGTATACCTAAAAATTAATGAGTAAAAAAAATTTCTTTACGTACCGTCTAATTCGCGTTGCAAAACTATACATTTTCACTCGAAGATTAAACGGAAAATGTTTGAAAAACTCACCTGAAACAGAAAGAAATTAAGAATATTATTACTTAATTGAAATTCACTGTTATACATAAAGGAAAGATACGCAAAAAAAAAAAAAAAAAACCATACGAGTTTGGGATTTTAAATAAAACATAAAACTGCAATTTTTTGATACACTCTAAAAATGACGCGACGACATGGACATCAATTTGCACGGAGTGGTTGAAAGACAAAAAAAAAATGGGGGAAAAAAAAAAATTATTTAGTTTTTCCAAAGTTTTTTCTTTTTTATTATCTTTTTTTTTCAGTTCAGGGTGTTATACCGATGGACCGTACACTATATTGTTATGTACACGTACTACGATACATCGTCATATGAGAGAGTGAGGTGAAATAGGCTGGACGAGGGGCATCGTCGTCGTTATCGGGCAGGCAAATTTGTAGAGGATTAAACGGCGATTAACGTGTGAGTGACGTTACGACGCGTCAAACCAATCTATGGTCCCTCTATTATATACCCGATGCTTGCCGTGCGTAGCAAATTGCCAAAAACCATTAAAAAAAAGCGCACGAAATAATAACGATAAAAAAAAAAGATTGAAAATTAGGTTAAATTAAATAATAAAAAAACAGAGTAGACAAAAAATCAAGAGAGGGAGATACGGTGGAAAAATCATTATTACAACTGGCGTGGGTGAGAAATTGATTAAAAAATTATTACAACGTTAAAATTATGAAATTTTTTTTTTTTTCAAATGTCCAATTTTTAAAGGATTTCATCATGTATCGTAAATTTGATAATATGACGATAGGATAATGCGATCGTCTTTTTTGAATTGGTCCGAATTTTGAGTCGAAAATTGGAGAGTTACAATATTTTTTTCTCGTTAAATAATGTTTATAAAATAGGGAAATATGAAAACTATGTCAGGTTCTTAAAAAAATAATTGTGTAAAATGCACAATCTGTCATACTCATTTATAAAGCACGTGAAAATCCATATATCTTTGTCAGACAAAAAGCTACTTGACTTTAGTCGAATATAATTAAACGAGCCACAATTATCCGACGTCGGAATAACGACATAATATTATATATGGACGTTGCAGTTGTGTTAATTACGAGCAGGTTATACTAGACTATATTATAAACATAAATCTAAAGATACCATAGAATCTAGGTACCTATAGATATATACAGATGTAGAAATGTGTACCTAGATATAGAATGAAGTGAAACGCCATAGATAAGTGCGGGTTTGAAGTGCAGTTGCAGCAGCGCATCGTGCCGCGAACCGAGCTAAATTGTAACGGTGTATATATGGTGTACGTATAAGGGAATGTATTCATGGTACGTAAAGTTATGGGGGAGGTAAAGGGGGGGTAGTTATCACTGCGCGATAACTCTTATTGCTGCAATAAAGCCTAGCGCCACTTCCCTAGGGGCGTCAACTGCTCCCTCGGGGAAACTCCCGCGACTCGTTACCCTGCACCATATCACACATACACAGAGAGACAGCCATATAAATATAATTTTGTACATTCACCCGGTATACTTTTTACGCGCGTATAGGTGTCTATCAGGTAAGAATATAGATCAGAGTTTTAGGGTCAGTTCGTCCGCAAATACGTGACAGAAAGTAAGAAAAGAAATAGAAGAGAAGAGGGAAGAATGCCAGTCGACTTCGCATTCTCTGATATCTTGCGAGATCAACGGGTTCGTTATTTGATTTTATCTTATTTTAGTTAATTTTCTTCCAGAATTTCTGTTTATTTTCTCAACATGTACATTGCAGTGTCCCGTACAAGGTGTTCCTTGCGGAGGTGCACGGTATAATAATAGGATTCTAAGTGGAATAAACTGTACCCAGGACGTCGCAAGGTGCGTTACAGTGGCTGGATAATTTGGGGGGAGGGAGGGGGAGAGGGTTGGGAAATATGTGGGGAAAAGAGGAAGTGACAGTGTAGAGTCAAGGATGTGAGGTAGAAACTGTGGAAGCGGTAGTGTAGAAGATCAGAAGCCGGACTTCGTGTAAGGTACATACATACCATATAAGAGTAAGAGAGGGAAGTAGAATGAGAAGGAGAGAGATGAAGATAGAGAGAGAAAGAGACAGTCGAGCGAGTAAATTCCCCCAAGGCGCAGTCTGCCCTCTGATTACCGCATTCAACGCAATCTCCTCCATTGTCCTGGCCGCACGTCGCCAAGGACATATTAATATTACGTAGCAGTCGCTTAGAGCAAGGCGACAGCCTTCCAACTAAATCCAACGCCAGTTCCATCTCTCACACACAGAGCTAAACTTTTACACCCCCAACATTACATGTAAGGTGTGTGTGTGTATGTATATACATATATATTCTTCCCTCTTCACCTGAGCTGCCCGACGATGACGACACGAACTGCTGCTCCCTATATATCCCGTTGGAACTGCCAACTTTCATCAACCTGATATAACACCCCATGGTGTAATGCATTCCACACCCCTATCATCCTAAAACCCTTCATAGCCCTTCTTTCCCTCTGACGTATGAATAATAAAAAGAAATATTGTTTCGCGAAAGTATATCTAGTATACATTTCATATAAATATACATGTGTATGTGTGTACCCGTACTTTTCTCATATGGTTGAAATGTTTCGGATGTAACGAATCATTTTTCATCAGTTATATATTCTTCTTATTATTTCATTTTATTTTATTTTATTCTTCAAATTGTTTTAATTAATTCAACGACTGCAGAAAAGCATGGAAGGAGGTGAATAATACGTCATGTAACGTACAATTGTGTGGGCGTTGTATTCGCGGAACTCGGGTGAAAAAAAAAAAAAAATAAAAAGAAGAGAAAATAAAAACAGAAAAGAAATTTTTTAAAAAAGAAAAAGAAGTTGGGACCCTTGTAATTTTTCAAATTGCCATTTTGATTTACGACTCTTTTGAAATTTTATTCAAACGTGAGAGTAGGTATAATTTGCATGCAGATTTTCGAGCCACCGCACCGCCTCCCCGTATATTTTCCATATATCGGTCAACGCTCGATATTTCGAACAATTGCGAAAAAAGGAGGAAGAACTGAAAATCACGTGATTGTGTGACTTCTTTTAGAAGGACATCCGATCTCATCGCACCGCGACATCCAGAACAAAAGAATAAATGGCAAAACAAAAAATTCCCCATAAAATCATTCGTGTGCAGCGGCTAAATTACGTTTTCTGTTATACGTGGTTGCAGGACTCCACATCGGGTTGTTTTTTCATTTTAAGGAGGGGTGCAGGTCGGATCCGGTGAATTTATAATATTTTCGAAAATCCGAAAGTCCATTGTTTTTTACCAAAAAATAAATCGTTGCAATATAGAATGTGTTGGAGATTTTGGTGCGACGTATTTTGCAAAAACTAATGACAGGTTAAAAACCACGCCGAATTTCTAATCGAAAAGATGACCAGTCAAGAACGAGGGCGTAGAATAGTTTCGGAGTTGGAAGTGGTTTCGAATTTTTACGAGGGAAATCACATTAATCACACCAAACATATTTTTTCACACACATATTATGCATATACGCAGGTATATATAACCGTATCTATCTACTAATGAAAATTAATTTAATTTATGTACTCCACAAATTGTAGTTGAAAAATTCTTCGTGTGGTTAACGTTAAATTTAATGCGGTTGCTTATTTGTTTGTTTGTTTGTTTATTTATGTTACGTTGTTGTTCAAAATTATTTCCAAAAACCCAGTTTAATTTACGAGGAGATGTACATGTAGGTATACGTTGTATCATATAGTCTCTGTGTGTAGTAGACTAGTTGTGTTCATGTACATTATACGGTATACATTATACAACGTACCAAAATTAATGTACCTTGTGGTCTTCGCGTACACGAGGAAAAAATTTTGTTCAAAAAATTGATAAAAATAGAGAAATCAGTACAGTTAAATTGATTCCAAAATTCGAACAATACAGTATTTACTAATTTAAAATCCGCTTTACCAATTTAGATAAATGTGTAGATAACTGGATTTACTGTAGATACGGTTATGAACTAATTTTACGTATTAAATCCCGAATATAAAGTAAACGTTTTATCGCGTAGCCGATATAATGACGTATAAATAATAATAACCATAATAATTATAACCGGAGATTGGTGATGCGGGGGTGCGTAGCCAGCTCCCGTGCGTATAACTCGTATTTTCAAAAATATATAGATATATATTACACACGAATGTATATTTTACAAATATGTAAATATATACATGTACGGCATGTCCAGTGTGTAAATACACATAGGCATATACGTATATAGCGGGAATGCACCGAGAGCAGGTTGATGATGCCCTCCGTAGATAATTGCATTTTGGTCAGCACCGCAAAAGTAAATTTTGGCGTAGCTAGCAGCTCCCTTCCGTCATTAAACTCTCTCCTCTCTCTCTCTCTTTCTTTTTATGAATATACATATATGTATACGCTTCTATATACGTATAACCATAGTCAGGGGAAACGAACGCGATCAACTCTGCGCACAGGTGTATAAAATCTGTATCGACCGCGACCCCGCGCTCTCGACACGAGAGCACAAGTAACATCATGGCATTATGGTAACTTCAGTTTGTTCCTAGACCGCCTAATTCACCAATAAAACAAAATAACCCGAGTCAACTATTTTCTCAAAATCAATCTTCAAGATCTGTACAAATTTTACACACCTATATAACGTAACCGGTTTTATTTGAAACAAAATAAAAATTTGCACCAAACAACAAAATGGGCAGAATAATAAATAAATCATTCATTGTATTCTTCATCACACGGGAGATTCGTTTTTGTTTTAGATTCGAATTCATGCTCGAGTTTGTTGAAAAAATAAAAAAAATTCAAATATTTTTATATATTTTTATATTTTTACCAACTCTCGAACTATTTTTTTTTTTCAGAAAAGTAATAAAAAAGTTGTCGTTGCACGATCTACGTTGACCGTGGTCTAGAAGAGGTGAGAATAAAATGAGAAATGAACGAATACAACCGCGTAGTGGGAATATTTTTATTTTACATTTAATTTTATTTGTTTAATTTTTCTTGTTTTCTCTTTTCTTTCTCGGGTACGGTTCGTTTCTCAGGTTTTTTTGTTTTTCTTCTGTGCAGTAACGGTATACCAGCAGCGGGAGAGAAGAAGAAATGGAAAAAAAAAACAAATTGAAAGAAATAATGAGAAAGAGAGAAAGAGTGAGAGATGTTTTAATTATCTTTCGGGCACATTTGTCTCGCTTTTTTCATTGTTATTATGATATACCTTTTGCGCTGAATTTATACCAACTTCATATACAGCTGAATGATGAAATGGAACGTTATTCTTTGTGGTATAATAATCTCATTGGAATAAAATTTAGGAACTAACTTTCTCGACTCAAGGTGCGTAACGTATATAACGTAGAATTTGAAACATCGAATGATTCGAATTTTTGCGTAATCGTTAATATCAGATTGAGGATAGGAGAATTGTCCCTAAAAAATCATTCATCAATCCGGGTCTCAATTTGGTTCATCATTCTCTTATTGTTAGTAGGCCCGTAATGCCCCTGCCTTTCATGTGTTATATATTTATCTAATCCACGTTTTACTCTACTATGGCATTAGAGTTGAATGAGTATAGTAGATATATGGGGTCTCGATTAGGCAAATCTAAATTCGATATCACGAGAGCTGCTATAGAGAAAAAAGAGGGGAATAAAGGAAGGGAGAAAGACTTGAGATGGAAAAAGAAAATTACCTGTGAAAGACGTTATGATGGCGGAAAATAAAGGATGGCCGAATGTGATGGTTTTTAGAATTTCAAACAAATGTTTGTTTTTCCATCACGATATTCCACAAGCAAAAAAAACAATAATGATAATAATAAAATAAATAAATAAATAAATACGTGATAAATCAACGTTTCAAAAAAGACATTTTTTTTTCTTCTATCTGTTGTAGTGCCTGTATAAAAGCAACGAAATAACAAACAAAATAATGATGATATATAATAAAAACCATGAGCCAAAAACAGAAGAAAAAAGGAAATAATAGGAGAAAAAAAAAGAGAAAAAAAAAAAATTATGGGAAAGAGAAAAGTCGTAATTCTTCTCCGTGGTATTCGTATGGAAATTTTAGGGGTTGAATGCGGTTGGGGAGCCTAGGCAGCTGAGAGAAGAGAGAATAATGAAATCGAGAGAGAAAAAAAAAAAAGAAAAAGAAAAGAAGAGCATCATCTTTTTCTCTCAACTCCCTACAGGCAGACATCATTAGGCATCGCACATGGGAAGAAGAAGAAGAAGAAGAAAGTGGGTTGTGCGAAAACGGAACATGAATGCGAATGCGCTGAAGTGATTGAAAAAACTAAATTGCATCTATAATATTTTCCGAATTCTATTTACCCTAAACGATATACCTAATGTGAGTGTGCAGGATCTAGGTGACGATTATCAGAATGGACTATTTTCAGTTTTATTTTCCTAATTCAGAAAATGGGCGACGCGATAACGTGAATGTTAAAGATACATATAGATATATACGTATAATACGGGGAGAGTTTTCGCGCCCGGCACGGTATAGGTAAGGGGAAAGTAAAATTTATTGTTCGATTTCAATTAACTCTGGCGTTAATTGAGACGGCATGGCGCGTGCAACGGTACGATCATCACAAACCCCCGCAGGGTTCCTCCTCGCCATTCTACGTATATATATCTGTACATATATAATATATATATGCCCGGTATATACCACTTGAACAAATCGAAAAACTCCTGACGCACCCACCTCCCCCAGAGTTTCTGCTACATAACACCCGCGCTCTACATATAAAATACCATGTACAAGATTTTTAATACACATGGCGCGGCCAAATACATGTGTACACACGCACGGAATTTTGACGAGAATCACTCATTAAACTGTCTAATCAAGGTAACAAAATAGTAAAAAAAAAAAAAAAAAAAAAAAATGAATAAATAAAATACTCGGACGCTGAAAGAATCGACACATCAAACGTCGCGCCGGAGCGCAGAGTAAGTAGTGAGAGTCGGCGGCGAGTCGGCCGACCTAAGTAGAAGAGACAAGCGACGAGTCAGACGAACCAAGTAGTGGTAACAAACCGCGTTGCGTCAGCCTCGAGATAACTCGACCGCATCAAGCATCGCGATTGAATTTCATTTCGAATTCAAGCTCGTCTTTGAGATGTTTTTTAAATTCAATAAGTGTTTACCTGTATATTCATGTACCTCAATGTACTATACCAAATAAGTATATACAGATTTATGTATAAATAGTTTTTGACCATTTCTGGTATATTTGATTCTATTTGCGGGACGAGCACGACAAGAGATAAAAAAAAAACAAATAAAAAAATAAAATAAAATAAAGACAAAACAAAAAAGAATCAAACCAAGAGAAGGAAGAGGAAAATAAGGGGAAATGTGGAAGATGAAATCTCGCTGTTAGAGAGGGCAAGGGGGGATAGGAGGGCTTACGAGTTTACGAGTGGAAAAATTGTTTCGTTCTTTTGTCACTTTGCGACGTATAATTTTTCCGCTTCTCGGCCCGCAAAATCGCGTTTTCAGGTCCCCCGACCCCCTTCGCCCACCTCTTCGCGTATGAAACGAATGACTGCATCTCCGCAAAAAAAAAAATGAAAAACATACAAAATATATAAAATACAAAATATAAAATATAATTAAAAATGAAACTGTATGAACATATAAATCATGAGCAAAATTGACGATGCGAATCTACGTTGCGTAATATGTGATGATGTCGCATGCGGGACTGCATGCTAAAAATATGAAAATTCATTTATCGTTTGTTAAATTGAATCAAAAAAAGGAAAAAAAAAAACTAGAAGAACATCTTTGTAACTGTACATGTAAGTAAAGGAAGAGAACTTCGGCGATCACGTGTGATATAAAACCTATAAGTATGTATAGACTTATCTGTATATTGGTTAGATGAAAAGAGAAATGGCTACAGAGATTTTATCTGTTAATTGCGCAGAAGCTCTAAATCGCGTAGTTGCTAGGATAAAACGTTGTATGTATATATATACGTAGCATATATACCTGCGGAGAAAAGAGAGCTCGCACTAAACCCGATACGCCCGCCACATAAATAAGGTGACTATAATTACTTTTAAATCAGATGACCCGGCTACTAAATCTCCCAACTCCCCAGGCATATAACATGCCCATTCCCATCCCTCCTTCTCTTCCCTTTTCCCCTCGCCCTTTTATCCCTGTAACCACCTCCTAGAGAGGAATCCTGTAATCCCCAACCTTTCTGAAAGTATAATTTAATCACGATTTGAAAGCTACGCTATTCAAGAATTTAAGATAAATAAATAAATAAACAAACGTAAATAAGAACAAAAGAAGAAGAAACGATTCCATTCAATTTTTTGTAATGCGGTTAGTGAAAAGTTTTCAATTTATTTGAAAATTTTTATCATCGTGTTGCTATTATTCTCATTTAGACAAGTTATGTGAGTGATTTTTTTATTATTCAAATCACTACGCGTTCGCTATCGAGTCTATACGGGGGGTTCGAGGTATATTTGTAAAACGGTAGATAAAAAAATGTGGGAAAAATATTTTTACGGCGAAATAAGAAAAAAAAAATGAAAAACATCGTCACACTACGGTAGTAACTTCACCGGACTCAGAATTTTTCTTCCGGAAGACGTAACGTTTTTTTTTTCTTTCTTTTTTCTTCTCTCTTTTTATACGTGGCTATTAAAATAATATCTATTTTATACCATCAATATCTCACTTGTTAGCCTTTACTCGTATTATGGATGAATCGAAGAAAATATTCAATGAAAATTCTCGCTCTTTTTTTCATCTCCTACAATCGTACACTTTCAATAGTTTTTATATAATCAGAGTTCTGCACTGCAATAATTGCCTTGTGATTTTCAAATCAAAAAAACCGGATACGAGTGAACGAATGATGTGAAAAGTTTCATTTCATCGTCTGCATTAATTTTACCATAATATTTTTAAAAATTCTGAACAATTATTTCCAAATTAATCAAACAATTGAATTTTCTTCCGAGTATTCTCATAATTAATTGCATCAAATCGAGTCTAATCTCCGTGATAAAATATGAAGATCACGTTGGGGGGGGAGGGGGGGGGGGGGGGGTGCTTGGTACGAAATTCACCACAGTGATATTAACACTCTTAACCGAAGACTCTACCAATTTAAAGTTGTTCGTTGTTGTTGTCAGGTAGAAGGGCGGAGGCGGAGGGGGAGGAGGAGGGGGGTGTATGTGTATCTGGTAGAGTTACATGTATTAGACACCGGTATATCCGAGCTGTTATGTTGTACATATATAAGCTAACCCAACGTGAAAGCTACAAAACTGGGTAAAGCGCCAATAGAACGCGGCAGCAAGTTTGTTCTTTAAACACAACGACGCCGTTAAACCCCCCCAACGAGAACAGCGACAGCAGCAGCAGCAGCAGCAGCAGCAGCAGCGGCAGCGGCAGCGACGACGCGACGCGACGCGCGTTATTCGACGTTTCCCCGCGAGAACGACGACGTCGACGTCGACGTCGATGTTGCTGTGCTTCTTTTGCCGCATGGCATCGAACAAGAACTTGTCGAGACAGAAAAAGATGGAAATACGTAATATACATGTATACAGAGAGAGAGCGAGAGAGAGAAGAAACTCGCTTTCGACGGCGCGAAATAATTATCTAATAAAAAAGTTTTGCGTTCGAACGACGCGGGGTACGGTAATTAAAACTAGATAACTGATATTAACAGGCGGTGGTGCAGCTCTAGCACCGTTAGATATATACATATATACCCGCAGTGGGTATTCCGTACTTACGTATTAATAAAACTTGTCTGGATGAGACCGTTTCAGGAGGAGTTCTGTGAAAAAGGTGTTCACCTTGTACACGTTAAAACAACGAGTACGGAGTGTAAAAGTTGGTTAAAAAAAAAAAAAAAAAAAAAAACTCCAATCTGATCATGTATCATATAAGTACTCACTTGTTTCCGTACTCCTGTATCAAAGAAAAAAAAACAAAAAAACACACACACACACAAAAAAGAAATTGAAAAGCTTGTATTCCCATCGATTCTCGTATACACCATAACACATAATATAGTCTCCTATTTTTCTTTTCCATCCCCATCGAGCTCTTCACGCATGAATATGAATATGAATATATCTGTATAAGAAATACACAAAAGTCCGCGGTTTATTATGGCTACTATATATTTTATCGTTTCATTAATATTTGATGATCCAGCGTAGCATGGTATACTGGATTTATTTGTTTGTTTATTCTCCATCCTTATTTTCTGTATTCTACCATTAAAGAAACCTAATCAAAAATAGAAAGTAAAAACTCAACGTAAAATAATCTCATATATTAAATCAAATCGGATATTCAAAAAATCTCAGTCACCTCTATCACCTTATTTTTTTTAAGCGTATGTAGGTATCTATTTTTTTTTCCTCTTATACTTTTTTTTTCTTCTTTATTACAAAACGTCCCAGCATATTATACGTATAGCCGCGATGTGGTGTCTGAAGTAAGCTGGTATGTATTACTTGTATAAATATATGTAAAAAGTGCGGGAGGGGCAAGGGGGGGGGGGATTGTGAGATATAAGTATTGCTTTTGGGGGTGCAAGAAGATGGAGAGAAAAGAAGCGTTGAGCCACTATGTGGGGGGGTGGTGGTTGGCTGGTTTTTGTTTTAAAATATTCATGGCAGTGCAGCAGCAGCAGCAGCAGCAGCACCGTGGTAGACCAGAACATATGATATCGAGTCTGTCCAATCTTCAGCGCACATACGCCACCCCCCCGCGCACGTATCCACCACTTCGCAGTCACCATGAATTTAAAATGCACAAGATATCATAGCTGCGCGTTGTTCGTTGAATGAACGAGATAAACCATAAGTTATGCCGACAACTCAACTTTTGTAACGTCTGGCATTAACTCATCATTTGAAATTGCTCATTTTTTGCATTTAGAACTCTCCCTTTTTTTTTTTCATTCTTCTTGCATTGCCAGAATCTAAAATAGTGAAGATTATGACTCGAAAAGAGTTTTTTTCGAAGGAGATCTATTCGTTGGAAATAATAAAAAAAAGAAAAGGATGTGCGATTTTTTTTTTTGTGACGATTATCCCATGTAAAATTAAGAGACTCAATAAAGTGCTGTAATACAGATTCCGATCATCCAATAGATATAAATCCAACGATAATATCTATCGAAAGTTATGTCTAGGTTAGTATATTATAAGAGACGGTGGGTAAGTCGTGATAAATTTTAACGAGCTTGGTCGTTAAGATAAGCGACTGTAAGTAGGTGTACATACATGTATAGAATAGAAAAAAGGAGGAAGGGAAGTAGAAGGAAAAAAGAAGGAAGACGGAAAAATAGCAAAGAACAAAAAAAGCATTAACGGATCGGAACGAGCTTCCTAAATTTCATGAAGTAAAAATTCAACTATTTTCAATCGGAGTGAAAAATCGGAGTCGAAAGAACTGCGCACACAATCCTCGATAAAAAAAAAAGTAAGTCAGTGGAAAAAAAAAAAAAAATTCAAGGAATATGAACAATTAGATTAGGTAGTAAGGTATACAAGTACGAGTCGGATATCCATAAATCTCAAGGGAGGTTTTCAGTAAGTCGTGTTGTTTAGAAACGCCCAAAGAATTTGAAATAAAATGAGCAAATCTAGAGAGCGGGTGGACGGAGGGGGTGGAAAAGGAAAGATTCGCGGTTGTTAAGTAATTCCCCCTTCTACATTTCTGCTTTTCTCTTTTTGCTCTGCAGAGTTCGAAGCTCCGCGTTCAGGTGACCCTAAAGGCCCTCTCTCGCCTTCGAGTCGTGTTGCGCAAAACCATGAATAATGCTGAATATTTGAAAAGTTTTCGCGATTTTGCCGCCTACAAAGTTACCATCGCAACGCGGCACCAAAATTTTACCCCCGCACAACTTTATATGTACCTATCCATCACCTCCGTATACATGTACGTATAATAAATGTACGGAGACTCTGCCAAAAAATTATGAAGATCACATAGAATGCGTTGCAAAAATAAAAAAAAAATTAAAATTAAATCAAAAAATAAATAAAATTATGATTCTAGGGAGCGTAATCTTGCAAGAAACTTAATTTTCGTATTCTTCTACTTTTGTTTTTTCTTTTTCTTTGCAGTTCTTCGAACTAGCGGAGAGTTCAAAAGCCACTCGAGTGAGTAAAGAAAAAACGAGGGGAAAAAAAAAATGAAAGTAATAAGTAAGAAAAAAATGTTTCGTCATTCCGAAAGCAGAAGTCGATTGTTAGTTATGTTGGACGAACATAAGTGAGGAGCAGAGAAGCAGCAGAAGCAGAAATAGCAGCAGCAGCTCCTTGGTTGGTATTAATATTCATTTAGCGTGCAAGCGGTACACTTAACGCTTGCTGCCTTGAATATTACGTGGTTCGGTGCCCTCGCCACACAGTTTTCACCACTTTTCCTTCATCCCCTCCTCCAACCCTCCTTCTCTTTCTCTTTCTCTTTCCCTGCTATCTTCCTCTGCAGTTTCGCGCACAGTAGTCCCGTGGTACGATTTCTCGCATCAGTTAATTCTCTCTGCAAGCACCCGAAGAACTGCTACTGCTTGCTGTTTTTATTCACATACATATCTTCCTTCGTCTGCATGTACAAGCATTTTCGTATCTCTTTTATTTTCTCTCTTTTTTTTTTCTTTCTTTTTTTTCACCTCATATTTTATATATAATACATGAACATACGCGTGTGTATAATATACGTGAAATAAAATATGTATACATGTTTTTCCCTATTTTCCGGTGAACGTACATGAATTTTCCCATCTATGATATGTAGGTAACGTATATATATATATACATGTACCTTCAACTGCGTTGCACAAAACCAGGACATATATAGAACAATTGCTTCATCGTTTTATTTCCATAGAAAATTTTGAGCGCGGTCCACCTTATATACGAATATGTATTTTATTTATTTATTTATTATTTTTCTTCTTCATCTCCTTCTTCGTTCTCTTGTTTTATGTATTTTACTCCTATTCTTCTATCTCGCGCTTCGCGCGCTCGGCTATAGGATGAACCAAGATTTGTGCAACGGCCGTGCAAGAAAATTGTACATATATACCAATATATATAAATACATATGTATATAATACATATATACAACCAACCCCGGGTCGTTTCGGGCACGCGGGGGATGAATTGTCGAGGACATTACGAAAGAATTGTTGGCGAGTGCTCGAGGACATTCTCATGAGGTACGACGCCGCAGCTCGTTTTTTTTTTTTCTCTTCTTTTTCTTTTTTTCTACGCTTTCGTTTTTTTTTTTTTTTTTTTCCTCTTCTTTCTTTCCCCCCGCAGCTGTATAAATACATACATCACCAATTTTTTATTTTTTGGTGGTTCTCTTTGCAGGAGAGAAAAAAAACAAGACCAACAAAATATCGGATAGAAATTTATCATGCAATACAGAGAATACGAAACAGTTTTGAAATCAAAGATACAAAAATACGAGTGGTACTTTATTAGGTATATATAAGGAAAATAATTACGGATGCCACGATGACCATTTTCTTATTCTCTTGAATTCCCATCGTGTTTTACTTGTGTGTAATTTCTGAACTGCGACACATTGCACACGACGCACTCAAAATACACACGTATATACGCACACATAGCCACATATATGAGAGGTAAGATTTGCGGGATTGCAGTTTGCGAGGTAAGTCGTTCCGGGAAAGAGGGGTGTGTCGAATAAATTGAAGTGAATTGAATTTCCCGCGCTATAGCGCTAGCTGCAAGGAAAAGGATTTAGAGTGTGATCATTTGGTCGATATATATGTACATATAGGTATGTATATAATACGTATGAGTGGAACTTTATATACACCCCGATAATATATCGATCTTCATATACCACAAAACGTGTAAAGATTGAAAACTGATCGTGACTTCATATTTCTTTTTTAGGTACGTACGTACGTATACGTTCGAATAAATGACAGCTTTATCTATCATGGCGTGTGCGCAGGTAACAAAAAAGACAAAATGAGAAAATAAAATAAAACGAGAGAAAAAAAAAAATAAGTGAAAAAATGGAAAAGCAAAAGATAACATTTTCTTATACGCAAAAAACGAAAAACAATTCAGCAGCACATTCAGATCATAATCCTGTAGGTATAGGCGAACTACATATATGGCAGATCGAAAAAGTAAACTGCTTTAAACATATTACCTTCTCCGGAGATTTAAACTCATCATTTTGCGTCTGCCTCTTCACAATGGAGAAAATAGGTGAAAAAAAAAGAAATTAACAATCTACAAACTATATTAAAAATCTGCACAAAACTTTCAGAAATCAATTACATAGGAAACGGAATAAAAATAGAATGAACCAACTACGATTTAAATTGCATCAGTGTCTGGGGAAGGAAATGAATAGAATAAAATAATGAAATTAATTTTTTTTTTCTCGGGATATAAGAAAAAAAATTAGATTTCTCATCTCACCCTCTGATATACGATGATATATTCGCTATAGAATACTATAGACAAAGAAAACATTTCATATTTGCATTTTTGCGACCTTCCTCTTATATTATACGTCATCTTTTTTTTTCGCCGTTGGTTCATATAGGTATGGAAAAAACATATAACATACATACCTATATCAGTATACATATATAATATATCTATATGGTATATGAACGAAGAGGGCGGTGGTGCTTCTGGTTTTTGGCCAACGTCAGGGATTTTTTTTTATTATCATCCGATGTTACGGCAACACTGAATATATTAGATTACCTAGCCAGCCAGCTAGCTAGCTACCTATCTGGTTATAAGTCGCAACCAAAATTTTATTTTACAACCCAAACCAAACGATCCATCTCACTCCACTCCATCCCTACGCTTTTATTTCGATGAAATTTGCCCTCTGCACTCTTTATGAAATGAACGAGATCCTCATAGCTCAGCTTCTAATTTAATCAATTTTTATTCTATAATTCCACTAGATGATAAATCAATCAATTCTGAAGCATCGAAAAAAAAACAAAAATAAATTTAATAATGCGATATATCTAGATCGAATCCAGCAGCACCGACAGCATCAGCATTGGGAACTGGAGGATTTGGCACAGAGAATAAAAATGAGAAGATGATTAATTGAAAAAATCTAATCCTTGAACTAATTAGATAGCGAAACTGTTCCCTCTGATTTTCATTTGCGATGATTCACATTGTCATTTCATAGTCGTACGTCGATATTGCCGTAAAAAAAAAGAAAATCTTCAATTCTCTTTGCAACGGAAGGTTAGATTGTAATAAGAATTTATTAAAGAAATGTATAATACGCTTTTCATGGTATTCGTTTGGTGGTACAAGCAGATAACGGTCAATTGCCCGTTTTGAAACCTCGTTTGAAACGAGAGTTTCCAAATTCCCATTCTTTCTTCCTTCACTTTATTTCTTTGTCCAGATATTTTCCACGGTCTTTCATCGCTAGCTTTTACGGCAAGCTCGTTGTCAAGTTATTGGAAGAATACCAGCCGACAATAAAAGAAGAAAAAGAAAATCTCTTCTACGAGTTCTCCAAATCTCTAATACGCTATATATAAGAAACAAAATTCGGTCAGCGTATGAAAAAAAAAAAGAAAAATAAAGAGTGAATAGAATAAAATGATAGAAAAAATAGTTTTCTTGTTTTTTTTTTTTGTTTTTTTGTTTTAAGCGATTGGAAATTAACACGCGGGGGAATTCTGATAGGTTATGGAGTCAAAACGACGACGCTGAGAGGACGTTACCGTTAGCGGTGGGAACGGAAATTTGCAAAGTGTCTGCATTAATCGTAGCAACTGGGTCGTGAAAACATCTAGATATGTATGTGTATATGTGGTTCTAAGTAAAATTGGAAGGTGGTATGGAGGAAACTCTAGCTAAGAAACTTCCTCTCACAAGGAGCTTGCCGCAGCCAGAGCCTGACTTGGCGTAAATAGCGGACGAACTTATATGATATGTTAGATACCTATATAATACAACTTTCTGCAAGCATGCATGCGAGTGAACTGCATCGTTTCTTCCGCAACTTTTGGGGCACAGGGTGGAATACAAAGTGAAAACTAGAGATAAAAATATAATGTATAAGTTTAGAAATACCACGATTACATAACCCCTACAATGCCATGAGAGAATAGCGTGTGCAGACGTTTCCGCGTAACGTACTAAATTCAGGGTGTACAAATTTTGCGTGTGCTAATCTCGACGTTAGCAATTCAAACATGTACGTACAAAGAGGTCTGACATAATTGCCACTCATCAAAATTTATCCAACAAGATCTATAGGTTACGAAGAAAATAGAAAAAAAAAAAATCAACGCGTAATAAATTCTCCAAAAACCTGATGAAAAATGTGAGATGTATAATAAGAGAAAATTCGTCTTTCGTATTATACTGAAACAGCAGCAGCAGCAGCAGCAGTGTACCGAATATATACCGCGTATAGTAAGATTCATAAGCCGGCGTAAAGGGCGTCTGTATAAGTACTCAGCACTTGGAAGGGTGCAGCAGCAGCAGCGGCGGCGGCAGCAGCAGCAACAGTGCAGCAGAGCCAGCACGGCGAGTGCACTAAATCTTAAGACTGCACTTAATTACATTCTCAGCCGCTACGCTGGTTAGCTCGCGTTTCTCTCCCGCCCGTTGCACACAGAAAACTATTTCTAGAAAGACAGACGGACAGTTAAGACCAACAGCGATTTCCTTAGCTGAAGATATATATTTTTAACCTCGAGATGAAAAAAGATATAAAAATAAAAAAAAATTTCATCGAACGATTTCATTCGGATTGGAAATGATTTTTAGTTTTTGCGAAACGTGTAATATAGTTTAAATTTTTTGTTGAAAACGCGGTAAATTCCGTTCGCCGAAATCTCCATGGGCGTTACATGAGGATGGTGTTTCGAGCGAATCACGTGCAGAATTACACCACATCACACATAGTGCAGGAATAGTTCCAGATCCGTGGGGATTAAATCTCGTGTTACGACTAGTGAGCGTGATAAGAGGTTTTGCACAAGGATGAATTATATACGAACAGTCGTATTCCGTTGTAATTAATTTCAAACGTATAGGTATAAACACATGCAAACGCAAATAATGCAAACATCAAGAAGAAAATTTTCTAGCCCAAAATCAAAAAAGATATGTTAATTTTTCCCGTTCTAGTGTCGAAGAATGGGCGATATCCAGATACAGATTCCTGATCTCAAAGTACATGAGAATACCTCAAATTACTGAAAAATTATTTTTTTTCCATTTTGGTGCCAAAAATCAACAAATTTTTTATTCACAAAAAGCAAAAAATTGGCCGTAACTGGATTATTTTAATATATAAATCATTTCTGATATTTGACTCGAAGTAATTAAGATTTATTTAATAATTCTATTGTCATTATCTCAACTCCTTCATGCAGAGAGATTCGGATTTCTCGGTGTGTAATAAGCAGCAAATCGTGTGCAGATGGTACGACCAACGAAGTCAAGTGTAGAATTATTGGACGGAATAGAAATTATAGGATGTATAGTGAACTTGGTGTACTAAATTGCTCGTCGTAGACGCGTCGTATACGTGGTTCGGTATGGGTAGGTAGGGGTAGGGATACCTACCAACATTATGCAGTTAGAGAAGCGATGAGGTTGAATCGTTCTAGTGCAGCATTGCAGAGGTTGTCGCGTTGGGATGGATTGATTGTGTTAGAAAGACAACCGCCTGACTAATGAGCTAATCTATAGCATTTACTCCATTGTTTCGTAATTAACAGGTTCTGTACGATATTCTCTACAAGAGATACGATTTGGATACGCTAATCCATTGGAGAAATTCTCCAAGGCGTGCATTTGAGAAACTTGAAAGGGATTTACAAATTACTGTAATATAGGCAACATGAATTTCGTGTCCAAAGACACGAACGATATTATTAAACTGCGGATGTTGTTATACACCATATATTTTTTCCTTTCAGAGTTTTGGCTACGTTTTGATTATATTCGGATGTATAAAGATATCCAGGAAGTAAGTTCCCTCGGAAAGCATTTCCATACACGAAGCGGAAAGGCGGCTTTAACTTTCGCTCTATTCCTACTACGTTTATAAGGGAATAGTCATCGCCGTACAGCGGGCGTATAGTCGCGGTGGATATTATTAATCATAATTATGTCAGGAGCACTCCTGTTGCCTCTATCCTCACTCGTCGTTCTCGTCCTCATCGTACCTTGGTGTACCTTCTACGACACAACAGATGTCCTTGATTTGTAGACGGTATATATATTATATACATATATATATATGTACGACCAGGAAGTCTTTGCTCAGCTAAACTAAGCGAAGCAAGCTGAGCTGAGCCGAGCTGCTGCTGTTGAGAAAATCCTTTAGCTAAATATCCGCAAAACTCCCGTATTTCATAAATACAATCCTTCTCGACTTCCGCGATAAGAGTAAAAATAACAAGAAAAAATAAAATAAATAAATGTATCAAAACAAAGAAGAAAAAACTCAACGTCTTCGATTCCTTTATACGTATCCTGGGGGGTAAGAAAATTTCATTCATTTCATACCGCACTGCTCCGCGACGCGACGGACTAAAACGCTTTGATATTTTTCAACGATCGCAAGATGGTGACGAAGTGGTGGATGGAGGGTCGGCTGTTCGAAATAAACAGGGTATATAGGGTAGAAAATGATCCAGATTTTGCGAGAGCACGTAGGGCTGCCAGGACTTAAGCCAGGCGTCACGAGCGTCGGCAGGTTCCGGTTGATTCTATCCTGGACTAACGTTTGCAAAGTGTGTGGGTGTGTGTGTGTGTAATATATCTGTATATAAAATATACACTGCGTACTTGAGTTTATATATACATAGAATAAACGTACAGTACCGCATCAATCCTGCAGGACTCGGGATCGCGTGGAAACCCGAAGTTTTCATCTCGCTGGATGTGATAAATTCGCCAAATTTCGATCTCATTTTGGGGATTGTACCATAAATTGGATGATCAACCCTCTTCTTCCGAAAATTCTGCCATTTTGTTTATCTATCTTTTGAAATGACAGAATGAAAATTCTGGTACCACTGGCAGTATCTATGGATACCAACAGTAGTGGTCCTTCCCGACGATTTGAGCGTTGCGTCGGTCTGAGATTTGCTTTGTCTCCGTTAGGCGATATCCCGTATAACGGACACAACAATGGGTTATTGTCGAAGGTATATACGCTGAGAGGGTAAGAGAAAGGGGTTGGTAAGCTCAGTTGATACACGAAGCGGGTACGCCAACATTTGGCGAGTTGTTATTGTGGCTGCACCAAAATCTGAAATCTCTTCACCCCGCGTATCTCCTTTTCGTCCCTGTCCGAGAATGTTAACTGTATCCCTCGAGGACCATACCGACAGTATCCATATGGAGTAGAAACGAGAAACGAGAAGGGTATAGAGACAAGCTCACGGACGAAAGGACGACGGGATGAAGACTCGATACGCCCAACGGAGGGATTCCTAATAATTACCAACTAACAAGGTTAATCCAACGGGAGGTTTGAGACCAAGTCGTATATCTATAAGTATATAAAAAGCATACCTCGAGTCTGATAGAAGCACGAACAAAGGATAAGTAGTAACGATAATATTACTCAGATTACGAGTGCCGCATTACAAGAGACATAAACTGCAAAATTTATTCAATATATATGTACAATAATTTCCAGGATATTAGAATCGAGAACTAGCACCGATAGTACCATATACCTATATGTATTATGTTTCGTTCATTTTCTTTTCAAAATAGTGTAATTTCTATGCAAATGAAGAAGAATACGGGTTACCGATATACTATATAGTGTAAATGTCAAACGAGTTTGTCGAGTGCCAAAGTTTAGTTCGAGCATTTGGAAAACCGTTTTCTGTATACTAGATCGCTAGCAGTTTTCCCATTTCGCAGCATTTCTGGGTGCCAAGTTTCTTTGGACTGAATGAGTTTTACTCCAGGTGCCAGAACGAGCTGTAAGTGAGTGCTTTAATTCCTGACGCTGTACATACACATGCACATATATTCGTAGCTCGTAAGTAAATACCACGAGATTTTCAAACTCTTCGGGTATATAAATACCGCAGAAAATGTATTTAAAATTCAGTGAAAACTTTTTCTTTACCTGCGTCAATACATTCACCGGACGAGTAGTGCCAGTTAATTAAACTTGTACGTTAAAACGTCGAATGAATTAATTAAATATGAATAAAAGTAGGAGAGAAAAAAAACAAAAAAAAAAATGAAAAGAAAGAAAAAATGTAAAAAATCAAGACTAATTATAAGGATGTAATATTGGATCTTGCGGGGGCAAAATACTATTCGTTGTGTTAGGTTAAAAGCCATTTGGTTTATACCTATCCTGAAGCTAACAAAGTAATAGGCCTGAGGCTAGCTGGCTAATGTCGCGAATGAAGAGTAACGTCAGAGCTTTGTTAAGTCGGGTCTCTGATAGAAGAGGATGGCAAGAGAGAAAGACAGAAAGGAGAGAAGAATAGATGGAAGAGAGTGGCTTAGCATAAGGATTAAAACGGCGCTTAGGAATTCGTAGCCAAAAACGGGGCTAATATGAATCAGCCTCGTGAACTCTGTATAGTAACAAGAATGGAAGGTAGGGAAAAGCTGAAGTGTGAGAGGGGGAAGGTCTGCCGGAGGTTAATCTCTGGTATCACAAGAGAAGGAGTGAATTCAAAATCCAGTATCTGCGTTCAAGAATTGTTCAATGGAAGTTTTGGCAGCGATAGTTATACGTTTCCCTACCCCCTCCCCCACCAGCCCCTCGCCCTTTCCCCTTCCCTTTCCATCCCACGTGCGAAGTAACGAGTTTAATATCTGGGATAATCTTTTAGCGTACCCTCAAGGGATTAATTCAAGGTCGATAAATGTTCCAACGTTCTGAAACACGCCCATTCCACTTTTACCCCTGAAGGTAAAGGTGCAGTGTTTCCACTGTTTGAAGTAGGTGGAAGTCTGAGGGGGTAACAGTCGTAACAGTAAAAGAAACGACTGTAATAACAATAGGCTGTAGTATAAACCTAATCATCAGCAAGGAGAGAAAAGAACACGCAGTAACTGCTGTTTCCTTTTTTTGTCTTTTCAACATTTATTCATTTGTTGTTTTTTTTTCTCTCTCTCTCTCTCCCTCTTTCCCCCCCTTTACTTTCACTCTCAGCTGTTTTATACGTCCTCGATTAAAAAAGGAAAAAAATGAATCTCGGCCGTGGAAGAATTAGAAAGTTTTTTCGGGGGGACCAAAATCAAGCTGGACGAATACTCGCTACTTTCCTTATCCCGGTATTATTTTTTCTTCCTCCCCTCCTATTATACCGACGACTGTAATCAGAATTATCCCCCGGCAATTTGGGTTGGTTGGTTGGTTGGTTGGTTTGTCGGAGAGGAAAGTAAAAAAAAAAAAGAGAAGAGAAGAGGAATGAGAGAAAAGGACGGCTAATAAGAACAGCTAACGAAAAGAACCAGCTGTGCAGTAGCCCTTTATTTTATTACAACTGGGTGCTGATGATTGGACCACCCTTTAACCACCCCTACCCATAAAAGCTCCTGCAGGACTCCCAAGTCTAAACCAATATCGGAAAAGCTCAACGCTGCTGCTGATTATCAAAGGTACAATAATATCGGTATTCTCTTCAGATGTATTGATATATATACCGATGCTTTATCGAAACATATCGAAAAATTTGAGCTCAAGTCACGTAATACTTAAATTTTGAGTTCAAAGGTATTTTATTCTTCTGTCATTAGAGCTGAAATATTTATCTTCACACTATTTTAATAGTCTGAAAAAAAGGCGGTCTCTAGAATTCGCATCAAAAGTCTACAAGGGGGATACTTCGTAGTCTGGGAGTTTGTAGTATCCCCTCGGAGTCGGTCCCATAGAATGGGAAATTGTGAAATGGCGCATAAACCGGACACGCCTAGCCTCAGTCAGCCATAGACAGATAGGTTTTACGGTACAGACAGAACACTCCCATAGTCTGTTGGTTTCAAGAGAAAAGTAGTACCACGGCTATTCTATCTATAGGGTGTACCATATACCAGCAGGTACTCCAGGGCTCTTCGAATCCCGGTGGTAGCGATAATAAAACACTAGTCTGTTCAAAAGGTAATTTGCAACAGCGTGAGACCCGCCCCAAATCCTAAAGCGACTTATACGTTACCATCGGTATGGCATAAGAACTGTG
Organism: Athalia cordata; assembly: GCA_963932425.1. Classification (NCBI taxonomy): domain Eukaryota; kingdom Metazoa; phylum Arthropoda; class Insecta; order Hymenoptera; family Athaliidae; genus Athalia; species Athalia cordata. The sequence continues at coordinate 25,141,374 of OZ010626.1, read as the reverse complement.
ATCGTAACTCGTCCAAGTTCCGAAATTATATTTTCTAACGGTGTTGAAGAAAAAACTAAAAAAGAAAAATTGAATCAACTTAAATCCAAACTATTCGAACCATCCAAGATTTCAAATCTCTATTATAACTGGAGTAATAAATGGGAAGGCGTGTGACCTACGCTCTTTCGTATATGCAGCCGAGCCAATGTTCAAAAATAAAAAGGATCACCAGTCCTCGATATGTAGAAATATAAAAATCCTGCTCACCAGGACGCGATGAGTCTATTTTGTGTGTAACGATGCAAACGGTACGCTGATGAATCGATAAAAGAAAGAAAAAGATGTTGAAACACATCAGAGTGTAACGTCGCGACGAATTATCACGAGAGTTGGTAGATATGAGAACGGGTCCTGTGGTTCGTTGTGTAGCGGTGTGGTAAAGCCGCGTGCGGCGAACTTCAGATTTACGAGGGCGGACTTAATTACCTGCGGCTACATGTAGCGCGAATAATTACCCAGGCAGAGGTATCGCTGGGGTATCTGAAGAAAAACAAAACGATTTCCAGAACCATCAAGAGAAATAACAAAAATGAAACAAAAAAAATACACACATAGAAGAAGATTGAATTGTGGCGAAAAAAAAAAAAACAATTGGCAAAAGGAAATTACGACAAGTGATAAACCATCCGGCTTCAATGAAGATTAGATCAAATTCTAGCATACTCTCGCTAAATTTGGGACATCGAGACGGTGTCAAAAACTCTCTTCTAGGTTGGATCGAACCCTGTTCTACCCCAGTCTTCCCTTCGTCCCGCTTTCTCCTTCACCTCGTGCTCCGGCCGGCTCACTCTACGGTGTTTACGCATCCGTGCATTCATCCTTCGGGTAGTTGATTTGGCACAACAGGCCCATAAAACGGACGATTAAGTCGAGATTAACCCCCACAACCTGACCCATAGTCAGACTTGAACCACCGAAGGAACGGAGTCACGGAGTCAGGAAGTCAGGGAGGCAACGAACCAACCCCCAGGCGCCGCGGTATCCGAGACCAACCCTGTACTATATAGTTGGGTACGACGGGTTGGAATTAAAGGATTTCATTAATGGAAGTTGCTCTTCTACTTTCTCTCTACTTTCCCCGCGAGATATCGTTACACGCCTTACAGTTCTTATACTCTCCTCACTTTTAGCTTTCCAACTTGCAACGTACACGAGGGTGTCGTTTTGGTCCCTATACCAAAACCAGAAAACTACGGTATTTCTCTTTCTTTCTTTCTTTTTTTTTTTTTTTTTAATACCATTCACCGTTGGTCGGTAAAAAGAAAAACAGAAACGTGAAACGAAAAAAAAAAAAAAAGAAAGGGAAAAAATCAATGAATGGAAAAAATCAATGAATGGAAAACGTGATCACTAATGAAATTGATTTCCATGAAAAACTAATACCTCCCAACTTTCTGTCTTTTTTTTATTTCTCTTCATTCTGCTGAATTTAGCATTGTTCTCGATACATAGAATACATGAACGTTAACTATAATACATACGTAGAAATGTATAATATATACACGTATATACGTACATTATACACCTATATATTCGTGATGGGGTAGATAAAGCAAAGACTTTCCGGAGTAGTCGTCTGGTTATATAGCAAACGCGTTGGCGGCGTTTGCACGGTCACAATGGGCGAGAGTTTCGTAACTCCGGGGATAAATCAAAGTGAGAAGAGATAGAATTGTAATGAGCGAAGAGATAAAGAGGGAGATTGTAGCTTTGTGTATACTTCGCTACATAGGTGTATACGTATGTGTATACCTATGCTGCATCACCTATACTTATCGGTCCAAGCTTTTCGCTGCAAGCTCACAAATGAATGCAACTTAGCTCATGCTGCACGCTAGAAACTAATCGATTATAGTATTCGTTCAAAATGTCCCTATCGAATGAGGTCATATCCAATTCCACTGAACAAAACAAAAAAGGAATAATCAAATGAGGAGAAAAAATTGACCAATCTCAATTCCGAAACGAAAGGAACGTGGTCTGTTTTCTTCGGTTTTTTTTTGTTTTTTTTTTGGGATAGTATTTGCTGTGAAAATATGACAAAAGGGTAAAACGGACATGAGAATTGTCCATGATTCGAGGTACTTTATGCGCCGTGTAGAAACTGATTCTGAGGTTGGACTTGTTGGCGTTTGTATAAACCGCAGAAGAAAAAGACTTTGGCCTGAAGCCACGAGGAAAGTAAAGAAAGTCAGAGGACCTTGAGGACGAGAAAACTACGCGCGGGGTGAAAAGAAGAAGAGGAAGAGGCGACTTTGAGAAAGTCCATTAACCGAGCGAAGGGCTAGGAGAGATCATTACCTCGTCCTATGCGGAGTATTTCCTTCGTTCGCCTTTTGCCTTTTGCCTTCACCTCAACCCCGAATACTATATACGAAATCTTGAATCCAACTCTGCAGCTTGAGCGGCTAATTCCAAAAGAAAATACCTAGTTCCCTGTACTGAACGAATCGTCTGCTTTCTCTCATATATCGCGAACAAAGATCGGTCAGGTTTCTCCCTCACCCCTTTTTTTTCTCTATCTTTTTTCTTATTCGAACCCTTTTCAATTCACGTTCGTGTTATTCAAAAGTATACAAAAAACATCGAAGCTAGTGCAGGAAGTTTTGACAAATTTTTACTTGGATCTAAAGGGTTCGAAACCTGTTGGATTCGATAATAATATCAATGCTTTCAATATTGAATACATGCAATACATTCGATATCAAAAAATGCAAATATCACGAACTGTTTCGTTCTATTATTTTATTTGATCCTATTTTATTTTCGTTAGTTCTCGAGTGTTTTTTCATTCCGGTGTAATCGGAAGGGAATTGTTAGTGTTTGAAATCATCAATTATCCAAAACTGCATAGCTGCAGTAGAATCGAGAATAATTCTTTTCATCGATTCTGTCGGGGGCGTTAACGTTTACCAAGTTTTATCGCACGTGAACCGGGTGGCCAGACAAAACCGTCGGCGACTGGTGGTGGTACAACAGCAGCAGCAGTGCAGTATCCACATTTTGATTCACACTATTCTATTTTTACAATTTTCACTTTTTTCTCCATATACCTCTGTACGTGTATTCATTTGAAACGGCAATTCCGTATTGATTAATGACAGGCATAATGGCAAAAGTGTAAGTATAAATTACAACGAAATTCAGTTACATAGCTGTAAGTTTTCAACATGCAGATTACCATCATTTACTGGATTAGTTATCACCAGAGTTGTATGTGGTCTCTGCCCAGTGGTGGGTAAAGATATCAAGTTAATGATCCTTAATGGTATATGTTTATAATTAATACCTCTGGGCTCTGGTCGAGTGAGTCGCGGTGGGATTAGCAGCAGCAGCAGTACTAGCGGCGGCAGCGGCGTCATCATCAGGGATATAATATATTTGGACTGCGAAAGCGGTTCCTTAGTTTAAACTTAATGAATGGAACTTTTGGCCAAGTCAGCCGACTCCGGTAGTTTATCCTTATATAGGTACGTATAATATATTTACACACATTTACACATACGTATATGTATGTATAACCTGTTCACCAGGCGTACCTCTCATCTACTCGAAAATTAATCATTCATAGTCGTTAGCGTCGAGCGTTTCTACCCGGAACGACCTTTTTCAACTGTAGCTACAGCGATCAACTACATTACAACAATAATCGCTAATAATTACACTTGCCAACTAGTATTATACAAATCTACAGGTAATGAAAAAAAAGAGATTCGAATTATATCACGAACTGAAAGTATTCTAATAAAACATTTCTTGCTCCGATTATATTACCGTTCTTGTTCTCACAATTAGATTGCTTTTTATCATTTTTGTTACCTTAAACAAAAAAAATGAAAATTCTAAGATCAAGATCGTCGAGTTAATTGTCAGACAGCAAGTTTTTCTTATTTTATTTTTTCTTCATTCGTTCCCTTCTCTCTTTTCTTCGTTGGAGATTTACGGTGTTTTTCGTCAATTTGAGCTTCTTGCTTATAATTATATATCCGTATATCATGTATCTGAGCATATACCTATAAATATATGTATAAAATTTCTTGACGATACTTTGGTTCTACCCGCGAAGAACGGCGCGCCGATACTTTGTGATATTAAGTACTTGGTTTCTGTAATAATTCTAATGAAGGAGTGAAATATAAGAAGCTACGCGCGCTCGGAAAAGGTTGTAAAATAATAATGATGAAAGGTTGGAAATTTTTTTTTTTAACCGAACTAAAAAAGGACAAGAAAAAAGCAATAGATCGAAAAGACATCTGGGCGGCGCGTACGGTTAAAAGCATGGTATGAGAATAAATATTCAGTTGATATTTCAGTTGATATTTTACATGGTAAAATAATAACAACAGGAGAAACAATAATAATAAACGCGTAGGGCATAAAATCGGCATTTGAATTGGTGCAATTAAAAAGTATCCTTCCCTGTTTTCTCTTTTCCCAGCACTTTATAATCGGCGTTGCTTCGTTCGTTCGTTCTTGTCGTATGTCGCGAAAAGCCTGTGACCAAGAAGATTGCTTGTTATAACATAGCGGGGCAGCTCAGGCCATAAATGAAGAAATTGCTCGTTTCATTTTAACGGTTATAAAAGCGTCGACCGAAACGATAATCGTTGTTCAATTAGTTGAACTGAGAAGTAGGTGCGGTAGAATTTCAAAATTTCAGTCATTACGTCGTTGAAAAATAAAACAAGCTCTCTCCGTCTCGTGTGAGTGTTCGAATCTTTTTTTGTTTTTCTCAATTCATGAACGTGATTTTATATCGACCGAATGTCGCGCGTGAATGTCTCGTTGAAAACGGTTTATTTGCTTCTCAAACAGATCGAAGTATTCTTTAGCAGCTGCAACGTCTGCGTATTTGTGCGAGATGGTCGCGGTTGGTGGTTAACATTCTTCTTCTCTTTTTCTGCATAGTTTTTTTTTCTCTCCTTCTTTCTCTCGCTTTTGGAGTTATTTTAATGGTTAAAATAATGATTGAACATTAAGGTAACGGTATTTAACTTCTCGGTGGGGTGCGAAGAAGTCTGCGGGGATGTTAGAGATGAGAAAAGTTGAAATGGGAAATGGGAAATGGAATTGGATGCAAAAGCCCCGACGCCGCACCAGTTTTCTCCCAAACCAACGTACAGACGACTCAGACGCCACTGCGGACGTACTTTCTTATACTTCTACTTCTTCTTCTTCTTCTTGTCTCACCACCAGAGGCAGTGGCTAAAGCTTATACTCTTCCGAACCTCGATTTTTCTCCGCTTTTACAATCTTCACTTCTTATTACCAGCAGATATCCCATAGTTCACTTTGTACGAACGAAAAGAAATAAAATGCTAAGAAAAATAAGAAAATGAGAAAAAAAAAAAATAAAGAAAACCCCACAGGTACGTACCCTTATGGTTATTTATTTAAATTTTTTTTTCCTTCATTCAGCTACTAAATTACGAAATTATTATTATGAAACTCGCGACGCAATATTTAGCTGCGTCGAGTAACCACTTGTAAAATACTTGGGGCAGTCAATTTTGAAATGCTATGAAATACCAGTGGAATACTCATGAAATGGTATGAAAAGTATGAAATGGGTGAAATGGTGTGAAATAGTTGTGAAATGTGAAATGGTTGGGACACCTACATATATGTCGAGTGGTTACCCCCTCGGGCTGGGTATAAAATTCTCAAATTATCAACGGAACTAAATTGAGATAGAAGGGCGACGGTAGCTCCTATCTTTCCATCATTTCAGTATTCCTATTCCATGCGTTACGTGTACAGTATAATACACGAGTAGGACAAACCTATCGCGGGCAATTACATTCCCGGAGACAAGGTAGGAATAGTAGGACGTCATGGCATAACGTTTCCCATTAAGATAAGGTTGGTAGGGTGATTGGACCCGTCTAATTATACGCTAGTGGTAGTAGCTATGGATACTATAGGATAGGATAGGATGGAATAGGATAGGATGGGATAGGTTACACGCCTTAACCGTATCAAGGACGCTACCCAAAAGGATCCCACTTCTCTCAGATTCTGCTTAATTCCATGTGCCTGAGTATAGTTTGTTTGGTAACCCCCATAAAAACGACCTTGAAACTATAAAGCGAGGGTGAGTCACCTTTCGATTAAGCTATATCTTAGGGTGATGATATTATTCGAGCCACGTATGTTTCAATTCCAATAACAACCCGAAAAAAAAATTCATTTCCCGATAGGCTGAAACAGTTGAGAATGGTTGAAATAAATTTTTTTCACAACTATGAAAACAGTGGGAAATTTATAAATTTTGTTGACTCTACTCTTTGAATAGTTCAAATCCAAAGAAATCAGTTTGAATAGTTTAATGGTATCGTGGGATTTGCAGTCTGCTGCTACAGCGTCGGAGTTATAAAGTACCAAACCTCAAGGGATGGAAAAGTGTAAAAATCGATTTGGTAGAATCTTTCGTCTCTGTAAATAGGTATTGTATATACATCCAATTTGTATGTATATAGTACATTTATACAGTGTAGAATAAAGAAAATGTCCCAAGTTTAGATCTTGCTTACGGTGTTACGAGCACTCAAAATGCAGCAAACTCGTTCAGCCATATAGATACACATTTTTCCAACCAATTTCAAGTGTTAAAGGATTGCAGTTCTAGCTTCAACGTTTAAACGCGTCGCATTTATACTCTGGCTGTACTATCATTTTCAACACTGAGGCAAAAAGAAAAGAAAAATGAAAAATAAAATGAAATCTAACAAGCGCAAGTTGCAATTGGTAAGAGCTGTACCACCATGAAACGGCAGTACGTATGCATACGTAAATATTAGACAGAAAAGCTTTTTGAGTATAAAGATGAGAAGGAGAAAAGGGGAAAATAAGTAAAAGAAAGGAAAATACCGGTTAGGTACTGACTTGTCGTTATTTTTTCGTTTTACATCTCTCTGCGAAGCACTAAAACTTTTCCGTTTTAAACTTCTTCTTATTCTTCCCAGTTCGCACATGCATGCGGCAAAATACCATACATACACTACTGCAGTTCAGACTGGATATATTTACATTCGCCATCTTCGCCTATACACTTTTACACATCTCATCACGAGAGAATGGACGGATAAAAAAAAATATATAATGAAATAACGTTAAAGGATAAACGCCGGTAGGTACAATTTTTTTATTCCTCAGCGTGAGGATTTCCTCTGTTTAGTTTCGTTATTATATACGTAGTTTAATTCATTTTTTTTTTTATTTAGTTCAATCAGTATTGTGAAGATTGAAGAGTACAATTCGTTTTTTGTTCACCGATTCCTGCACAATTTTGAAAATTACATGCAGCTATTACAATTGATAGTTTAATTAAATCATAACCGTCCATCGCTCCCGTATTGTTTGACAATTAGTTCGAGCTTTACATGATCGGCGTTCTATACATGAATATGATAATTAATCGAGTGATAAGACATAGGTGGGCCAATTTAATTGTCAATTTCGTAATGATAACAGATTGCGAGCGCAGGATGATTCAGTTGCATAATAATATGCAAAGTCATACGTGTAGACAACGCACGTATAACACGTACATAAATATGTACACGGACGGACGTGTATATGTGAGTTTTCCACACATATACGCATTTGTATATAGGTGCTTTCGCCACGTAGGTATACGAAACCTTCTCGTTTGGATTAATTGCGTTAATTATTATGCTAATTACGGCATAACAACCCTTGCCCACTTACCTAACACGACGTCATTCCGTCCGCCGGGCTACAGACACACGGGATACCGTTCTGATAACACACGTAGGAAATATGTGTAAATATCTATACGTAACATACCTATGCCCATACATATATCGTTCAGGTGAAACGCAATTTACCGTACAAATATCCTCATCCGAACTACGCGACGCACAGTGCGTACCTGTATAATCTATATGTATATGCAATTGAATCTATACGTACGTATGTGGAGAATTGGAAATTATCAGTCACGGGATCAACTCTACACCGAACTGCAACTATCTATATATTATATCACCTGTGTGTACCTACTACCAATCAATTATCACGCTCAATTTAGAAACGAGAATATCAATGGAATTTTGCGATAATTTGATTAATTATTTTCAATACGAACGTGCAGTGTTAAACTTTTCTATTTTCTTCTTCTAGTTTTCCATCGGAATGGTTCAATTTTCAAACCAATTTAATGGTCAGGATTTCACTTTTTGATGGAAATTTTTTTTCTTTTTTCCATTTTATGGAACAGTGTTTTTTTTATTATTTTTGGCTCACGGTTTTTTAACTCACACCTAACACAACTGCACAACAGGAATAATTCATTCGTCGTCATCGACACCGATTGATATTATCAAAATTTGAATACATAATTTTCGAGACTAATTACAGGGATAAAAGTACGAAGGAGAATAAATTTCTGACAAAAAATTTGACGATCTGCAGCAGAAAAAGAGAAGGAAGAAAAAAAGAAGCGGCAGCATCATCACTGCGTCAAGATTCCCTTGATCGCTCAAGTCACGTTCGTCGTTACCGTGAAAAGATCCCATGGGACCGAAGAGAGAATATCTTTAGATGTAAAGGTAAAATATATATGTAATACATATATATAAGTCGGCGTTCGTCGCGCCCTTCAGAATTTATTCTACACGTCCAACTATATGTACCTATATGTCATGTATCTAGATAAATGTAGTTAGCTACGTGAAACAGATTTCTTTTGCAACTGAAAAAAAACTGAATAGATCCAGTAGATTCCAGTGAGAAAAACGATCGCCGAGAATACCTGCATCTATTTACGATTTGATAATAATCATCATATACTAATTGTGAGTGAATAAAGAAAAAGAACGAGAGGATCTCAAAATCACCGTCCCAACGCTTGCGGATAGGACAAAATTATATAATGCTGAAGGACCCAAAATATAATAAAGTATGGTTCTGCTTTTGCCTCCATTTTCTCGCTCTCTGCACCGTCCTCTTGCATTTTGAACAAGGAATATAATTGGGTAATTAGCGAAAACTCACGTACCAGCCATCAAGGTACAACCATCTCACAATTCCGTCGCTCAAATTTCATTTAGATCCTTTTCTATCTATCTACATGTATACCAAATACACGTGCGTATAAATCCATAGATTGAACATCATCATTTTCTAACCCACAGATGTTTTTGCAAAGTAGAAAGAAAAAGGAAACGGGAAGTGCAAAGGATGAAGAACAGGGGAGGGAGGTTAATAATCAAGAATCAACGATACGAAACGCGCGCGGCAGTGGAGCGAATCAAGGATTATCTCAGGATCGAATACAAGAAAGAAAAAAAAAGTAAGGAAAAAATTGTTCATTCCACAATTTGGGCGTGCCACGATCAAGTTGGGAGTCGTTGTACGTAGATAGCGTTTCTTTTTCTACGGGTATCTTCATTACTTTCGTCTCCGAAAAAAAAATCTGCATAATTTCAGGGGTGGCTTCGTGGCTACCAACCGCGAATTTATGTGGAAAAAGATGTTTGCATTATTCTTAGAAGAAAAATATGACAGAGCGAGCTCGAAAGTAGGACAAAGGAGAATAACTATGCAGGTAATGCAGGCCAGGTAGAAATGAAGGAAAGTCTAATTGATAATTATTTGTCATCGCAATAATTGATCCGTTTTTCTTGAAGCTGGTTATTTGACTTTTATCTCTGCGCACAAATCGATTTATTATATAGTAAATATTTTTTTTACATGTATATATTTTCTAGGGCAATTAAGAAAGAGAAGCGTGAAAACATAAGAACTAACAAAGAAAAAAAGGAATCGCGGAAGCAAACCAAAGGGGAGTGAAATAAAAGGAACAAAAAAAAAAAGGAGATTTCTAGAGGGTGCTACTCTGACAGGAGAAATTGCGGTTTAAGGGCAAAGATTCGCAGGTTGAGAAAAGTTAAGGTTGTATAGTATATGGTATATGGTATATGTGAAAGAAATAGAAAGAGACAGAGAGACTTTATCTATCCAGGCCGGAGAGTCGCGTGACGAGTCGCTGCCGACTTTACCCCCCAACTTCCGTTGACTCGCGGTATCCAACCTGCAGTCGCTTTTGCCTCCTCTAACCGACGTCCCACGGCGTCACTTGGACGCCACCTGATAACGAGAACAACTTGCACGAAGAAAACGGCCGAATAGAAGGAAGAAAAGAAAAAGAAAAAAAAAAAAAGAATTAAGATGAAGAACGAATCTAATAGACGTCGCGGTTGACGACACTTATTCGAGTTCATTTTCACACGTACATATGCAGGGCCCATTAATCACAAAAGATTTTTTTTTTATGACTTCTAAAATCCAGGATAGGAATATTTAAATTTAAATACAATAGCTGAAAGTGAACTGAATTTTTTTTAATCGAGAAACGAGAATATCGCGATTTGATCGGATTAGAGAAAACGTGTGAATAGCCGGTAACGGAGAGAGAGAAAAAAAAAAGTATGTATATGGGTATATAACCAGGTGTTACACGCTATATACATAAGTACAAGGTGCACTTCTATTGCAGGCGCTAGTTCTAGAGGAAATTGCATTTTCTGCATCAATCTCTGTCCGAAGGGCTGGAATTTTTCAAATAACAACGAAAGCGTTGCACACGGCAGAATTGCATCGCGCAATGCATTATACATGCACGAGTCATCCGCGTTTTATTACTTCGTGATAATTAAACAAACTTGAGTTACAATAATCGCACTTCAAGTGGGAAGAAAAAAATCATTAGATAAATCGTTGAAATACAAAAAAAGTTTCGAGACTTGAAGGTAATCTTGAACATTTTTTACCTCGATTCATTACTTTATATACTATTAATGGTATTATATGTGTCTGAAAGGTTGAGGGAATTGCGATGGGTACCTACTCGTTAAAAAGTGAAAACACTCTCTAATAAAGACGTGAGTTGCTGCTGCTGTTGCTGCCGGTTGTATCATTTGACAACTTCAAGAGTTGCTGCTGCTCACTCTGCTATGGGTAAGGATTTGAAGGGGGTGAAAAGTAACTGAAAGGAATAATACTTCCTCCTCCTTGAAATCCGCCCGCATTAGATCTGCCTACCATCTTTTTACATTTCGTTATACAGCTCAACTAATTATCTCACTAGCAAAAGCAGTAAAAGAGAGGAAGGAGAAGAAGAAGAAGAAGAAGAAGATGATGGTTCTTCTTAAGTATAATACTCCTACATTTTTCCCTTTTTTCCAAGCTATCTCTTCTTCTCTCATCATTTTTTTTTTTCTTTTTTTCTCCTATCCTACCATCCAGAAACGAGAATTGCGGTGTTTTTGCTTCCATGTTTTCCGAGCTTTTTTCTGATTTTATTTTGCTTTCTTTCTCCATATAATACAGGCGGTACGTACAGCACTCGTAGTTTTCTTATTATAATATGCGGAGATGCGGTTATTATAATTTTAATCTAAATTATAATCGATTATTTTCTTTTTCCTCTCCGTCTTCCTTTCTTATTCTTCAAGGTTCTTTATAACCGTCCGCTGCATGTGCGGATGTATAAGGAAACCAACGGTGAAAATGCAGCTATTATAATTTGAATTTTAATTATAACCGAAGGGATCTTCGCCGTTTATATTCCTTCAGATCCGTAAAATATATGAAAACAGGATAAGCAAACAAACAAAAAAAAAAACTAAAACCATATAATACTGGGGGGAAAAAAGTAATCGCAAAATTGCCCCGCGGTTGTTTCGGGAGCTTATTTTTCCGAAGTTAATACAAAAAAAATAAAAAAAAATAAACTATTTAAACCGTGATCGCGATTGGATATATGACCCATAAAATTGGGCTGTTAATATATTATATAGTAGATACGGATATATGTGTACATAAAAATCGTAGGTGAAAATCCTAGCAAGTTTTAATATCGGTTCGGTTATAAACCAAAGTGATTTTCTATTATTGTAATGTGTCGACCAGCGCGATTATTGAAGAAGTTCCGGGCACAAGTCAAGTGTAGAGTTCTTCGAGGGATTCGTATGTATATATATGTATAATATATAATATCACCTATATACATTTATGAGTATATAGAGAGATTAACACATAAACGGATAAGGTGAGAGTACGAGGATAACAGAATTCACCCTCTTTTGCACTTATGCACTTATATATAATACCTAGACTGGTGCACGCGGTAGAAAAATATAGTATTGGTCGTCGTGTTTCTTCTTAACGCCATCCAATATCGAAGTTAATATGAGAAAGTCTGGCCAACGGTTTACCCGAACTACTACTTGGTCCAGCGGTATAAGGCAAATAAGGGTAGTAAACCGAAGTGGCGAAAATAACTGAAGAGTAAAACCGAGTGGTAGGAACAAATATATATGGAATCTGACTAAATATTAGACGAAAAATATCGCCTATCTCATTCCGGAACCGCTACGCATCGGAGAAACCTCTTTAGGATCTTCCTCGACAATTTTCAAGGTCTTCCGAACCGGTCGAGGGTTACCACGGTAGTCAAATAATCGAAGCAGTGCAATATTTCACCCACATTTCCGCCCGTTTTGACAATATCTATGTGCGAAGAACGTTCATAAGAGGTCTGTGCGAACGATTTTTTTGGGGGAGGGGGGGGGGGGGGGGGGGGGGGGTGTAAGAGACCGTAGCAAAATGAGAGAAAAAAAAAAAAAAATAACGTCGGGGAAAAGGAGAAGAGAAATAAAACACAGAATATATACCGCGAGAAATGAAAGTCAGGTGCGGTGTACGTGCCGTCTTCACCCTTTACCCTCTTCTCTTCTAGGTATTCGTAGGTTGTCCGTTGCTCGTCTCATTCTTTCTTTTTCTTCACTTTCCTTCTCGCTCTTTTGCCCCTTGTAGGAGGAAAAAGGGAGTCGGAAGTGGCGTCAGCATTTTTGTTATATGGTCCCAGCATTGGCACCAAGTACGGACTTGGAACTGAGAAGAACGTGCGGGTGGAGGGGATTAGGGGGTGAGTTGTGTTAGGGGTTAGTTTATTAGATTTTTTCCTGCCCTTCTCCTCCCCCTGTTTTTCGTTTCTCTTCATATTTCTTATTACTTACGATTGGATATCCTCTGCAGCGGTACGTCCACTACGGCGAGCGATAAAAAAAAAAAAAAAAACAGAAAAGATCTACACTTTTCAATTTTTTTTTTTTTCCATCTTTTAGTTTCCAATATTTTCAACGACACGTGCCGTCTTATTAGACCGTGAGTATAACCAGCGGAGTTTGATATAAGGTGAAACGTGCGTAGCTACATACGTAAGATATAAAAATAGAAGAAAAAAACGCGTATCTGAACAAGGTAAGGGCGGAATACGAAAGATCCGCATGGCAGTTAAGTCCAGAGGGAGTGTTTTTCAGGAATAGCGAAAGCTGAGAAGCAGGCTTGAATCTGGAAGCTGTAACGCCGAAGCTTCAGGGGTTGTAAAAATCTACCCGCAGAGCCGTCCGACGCGCAACGCGCGCCTCCAAATGTCTCAAACTTTGGGCTATAATAATTCGTCGAAAAAAACGTTGAAACTTAAACCATTCCCGGTACCCATTAGGAGCCGGGCTTAAAACTTTTCAATTTTTTTTTTTTTTTCTCCTTCTTTTCATTTTTTCCTCATTTTTTATTTCATCCCCCCCGCCCCCCCGTTTTCCTACCGCCGTTACAGTTTTCATTCCGTATATTCCGCGACCCCATGATAATATATAAAATACACGGGGGGTAGGTGCAGGGGTGCGAGACCGGATCCAGTCTTACAATTTTTTTCTTTTTTCCATCTTTTTTTCTCATTTTTTTTTTTTTTTTTTTCACCCTACCACCACCTAGAGAGAGAACGAGAGGTAGGTAGGAAGGGTAAGTTATAGGGATAGTATTTTTCACGGATCTTGGCGTAAACGAATTTCCACCAGTTAAAAACTCCACCCCCTTACCACCACCATCTCAAACTTTAGCATGGTATATATGGGTATACCACACTGGTATGGCAGCTACACGTCTTCACCCTCTATTATCGTTATTAGGTAAGGGCATAAGGGCTGCTTAGGGGTCCCGAGACAGGTGGCGAGGGTTTTCCTTACTGCTAGACTGCAGACGACTCCCATTTTCCTGTCTCTCTCTTCGTTTTTTTTTTTTTCACCTACAATTCTTCATCTTCCCTCTATACACACACATACCCTCACACACACGGCAGAACACCATTCTACTATACGATCACGTGAGTTACGGGTCAATTATACGAACGTGTAATATATAATACTCGTACGTCACTATGAAACAGCCCAGTGTATAGCAAAAGCAGTTTCATGGTCGTCCTCCTTTCAATACCTTATATATACCTACAGTAACGCAGCATCTCTCCCCCGGAGATCGAACTATCGGAGAGGAAATCGAATTCTCCCCTCCCCTCCCCTTTCCCTGTCTAGAAGCTACACCCGTAAGATACACTGAGCAAGCCTTTTCTATAAGCACATATACGTACACCTCACGGAAATACGTACGCGATAATGTGTACGTCATTCGCATTGCAAGCCAAACTAAAATGACACGCTTTTGATTTTTATTTTATTTTATTGATTCAGGAACAGATGCTCCTGTGGGATGGCTGGCCATCGCATTATCGGCTAGATGCGAAGGCCATCTCTCCCACTGGGGCATCTCCCCAAAAATCGCCCTGTTTATTTTCCTTCATACTTTCAAGAACTACAAGTGTTTGAGGTTATGGTTGATGTCGAAAAATGAATTTCTATTCATAGTTCCTGACCAATCGTTAATAAAGTTCATCGACATTGTTTCAAGATGTGAACATTATAGAGGCGGCAATTAGATATGAAAGAGAGGGAGAAAAAAAAATTAGCATTATGAAGGCGTTGAATGAATGTCCTTAGTTTTTGTGGATAGAAAATTGGTATAAGAGAATCGAGAAGAGTTCGCGGAAAAAAAAGTCGTCTAACGAGAAGAAAAAACATAGAAGAAGAAAAAGCTTCTTCTCTATGACGGTGAAAGGAAAAAATAGATAGGAAGAGACAGGGAAGAAAAAAAATTACGTTTTTTTTTTTTAAATAGCTGGGCGAACTGGATACCGCTAATGCATCGTGGCCCAGCCATCGAAACCGATGAATTATTTATAAGTAAGAGAACCGAACAGAAGAGACACTGCCGCGTAACGGCGCAACCCGTACCCCCAGCAGTCGGAAGCGTACGTTGACTATAGCGAGCAAATATTCCTATGGCTGTATATACCCATGCCTTCCGGGACAGCAGAAAAAAAACTGCATTTAATTTCAATATTTTTGAATCTTCGGTTTGGCAGACATTACGATTTTTATGAAACTCGCGATGAACGAGCACGCTACATTGCATTTTAGTGATACTTGGGATTTTTCAAAGGTTATGGATTGAATTTTTTCGAATTTTGGGTTGAAAATCAACTTTGTTTTTAAGCAGAATGTAGCCGTATTTTCATGTATTTCGAGCTCGGGAATTTGAATCTGCTGATTAAATTGATCTATTTATAAAAATGATCGAGTTATCGCCAATTTTTTGCTTTTCGGAGCAGAAAAACTGAGTTATCTCGATTGGTAGTAGTCGTAGCCTAAACTGAAGCAACTTGCATTTTCTTTCTTTCTCCTATTGCTATTTTTTTTCTTTTCAATCTAATCTCTGAACTTAACCGAGTTAATCTTCTCTACTTCTGAATCGTTAAGCATGAAAAGTTTTGTCTAATTTTCTAAAAAAATTGTACACCTAGTGTAAAATTACTCACTCACTATCTCAGTACTATGAATTGCACACCTTGAAGTAAGCCGCTGAAGGAGACTAAAATTATTACTCGGGTAGGTCAGACAGAGCACGGTGTAGGTATATATAGGTAGATTAATACATGTATAATAATGTATGTGTAGTTGCGAGTAGGAGGAAGGGAGTGGAAAGGTTGGGGGTTCAAAATTTCTAGGAAGTCTGAAGCTTTAGACTTCAGACTTGGGAGGAAACATTGCCTAGCAGCAGGACGGAGCTTCGCTTCGCTTTTCGCGTGCTTCCTGCTGAATCCTCTTTTCCGCACATGCAACGTTCGCTGCAATGCACGCGGCATGGCAAAGGTAAAATAGAGTAAGCTTTGGACCAACGCAAATCGAGAGAGTAGGGAAAGGACTGCGCCGCTTAATCAACCGAGGGATTTCAACAACAACAACAACAACAACAACAACAAAACAACACGACAACAAGAACAACTAAACGCGCATGGGGTTCAGGCACGAAAGCGTACCGCATACGTACGTAGGTACGTAGGTACCACGTGCAAAAGCAATGCACAGGCGTTACCAAATTTTATACCTATATACAATGTTATTATACAACACCATCTATGTATCAAGAATAACATGAAAATATAATAACAATACATGTATACAACTTATGTACTATGTATTATTATCATCATTATTGTATTATTATTAATACGAGCAGGTGTACTAGGATGAATGAAAACTTTTTCCCGAGACACACGGAACGTGGTATACGATACGATTGTTTTCATCAGCTTGAATATATTCCGTTTATATTCCAAGAGATAATTATTATTATTATAAATGAAACCTCGAGGTATTGAATAAAATTAATTATAAATTTCTAACGTGGAATCTTTATGTAAAAAGTACCTACCTACGTATGTATCGTTATAAAATGTGCTTTTGCTGGTATATCTGGTCAATAGAAGTTCGTGAAAAGAAGAGAAATGAGAAATGAAATGAAACGTTTCTTAAAAATCCGATATCGTTTCACCGCTTCAACTTTTTTTTCTCCCCTCCCCGATAATTTTGATACACCATCCCGTGAGCTGTCAATTTTTTGAAACACCTTTTTTCTCTTTATATAGATATAGATTTGCTAGCCGCAAAATTTAACCTCAAGAATATCATCTGTCGAGCTTTGGCTTGGGGGGGTCGAAGCTAACTTTGGTGAAGAAAATCCTTTTGATAAATCAAATATATTGAGTCATGGGCGATATACGTAGGGTAGAGTATACACGTATATAAGAAAAATAAGAAGATAAAGAATGTAGCGAATCCAAAGGGAGAATAGGAGAAGAAAAAAAAAGAGAGAAAGAAAGAAAAACTCGCGAAACAGGCAGCAAGTATATACCTATATTCGTATGGTTTATATATAAAATCGGGTGAGGAAAAATGAGTTGGTTGGCGACTATCAGGCAATTCAATTCATCCCGTCTCGATTTTTCTATATATATACAATATTCTATTTTATTCTTGCAGTTCTCTATAAGTCTGGGTTTAGTACGTGGCAACTGGTCTCCGCGAAATTCGTAACTTAGGGGAATGAAATCAAAGAGCGTATGATGAACGAGAAAACTCCGACGCCTATAAGGTTCGATGCACATATCGATATAGATACGAATCTATTCGAACAAGTATAGGTATGTTTCTGATGAATCCATACCACTGTATACATAGATATAGGCCCTCGTTAACTCTATAGCCACCTTTACTGCGGATATCGAAGGTATTGATTCAGTTCCTTGGCCCAAAACTTTACGCCATCTCTTCCCCTCACCCTCATCCTTTCAACTAAAACCTCCATCTGCAGTTTCAACTGCCCTACATTATATCGGGATTCTCGATTCTCCATTTACATTTCAATTGGTTAATTAGGAATCTATAATTAACGACGAGGGTAGATTGCAACGCATTGTTTGCTCGTTTTTTTGTTTTTTTGTTTTTTCGTTTATTATTTGTTAACAAATTAGAAGGAAAAAAAACGTGCAGAGAACGTAAAAACTGACAATCGGAAAGAAGGAGAGATAGGAAAAAAAAAAGTTGAAAAAAATATGACAAGATATTAATCATTGACTTGAATATGAAAAACAAGACTTTCGATATTACTGAAGTTCGATTCTGCAATGCTTCAAGTAGGTACTAGAAGGTCCTTCGAAATTCAGCATAGATTTTTACTACTCGGCATTACCTATACGAGTTACAGAACTTTTTCTAATTTGCTCACGGTTTAGAAATTAAAAAAATAATGTTATGCAAATTTTCTGCTTCTGGTTAAAAAAAAGTGTGCATCATGTATACGACCCTAACAATATAATTAAAAAATTAATTTTCGTTTCATTCAACGGACAAGTTTTCTAAAACAATTTTTCTGAAATTTGGGAGGGTTGTGAACTGTTAAATTTCTGTAGAAAGACAGTTAGAAAATTTTCAAAAATCATGTACATTTCTTTTGCCGGTAGAAAAAACGTAGGTATATAGGTGTAGATAACGTATACATATAGATATATGTGTATGTATATAATATATTATAAGTCGAGATGTCGGAAGATCGTGAGGGCGGGTATGGAAGGGGTTTCAGAGTTTCCTGAGGGCGCAGAGGAGGAAGGGCGGGAGAGGGTGGGATCGTCGAAGGTACGCGGGACGTGATATACGATAGAAGTTATCCGAAGTCTGGATATTGGAATTTTAATATAGGTAGGTACCTACGTTACAATCGCGCCCGCCCACCATCTCAGCTTCTTTCCATGTTCTATACTTCTACCGAGCTATATACCAACCACCCTGCAGTCGCCGTCCAAAGTGGGACGCCATTAATCCCCAGGTCTTGCCTCCCCCTTTCCTTCTCTCTCTTTCACTCCGTCTCACTTTCCTGATGCAGTCCATGGCCTTCTTCTACGACACGAACGAACTACCCGCGACAGCTATACTTATTTATCCGCTACTACATCACGCGCGTACTCCCATACATTTTTTCACACCCTCAACTCTCCCTCCTTCCCGTTTCATTTGAATATTATGTAATTCGATAGTGATCGAAAAATTCTTACTTAAAATTCATTAAAAAGTCCAAATTAATGTCAGATTTTTCAAAAATGTTATCTCACCTCGAGTTGTTGCACACACACATATTGTCGCGTCGTCGTTTTGGAAGATGATGAAACACATACATAAAGGGTGACTTATTTCTGGCAAAAGACATCGTACACATATAAATGTGTATTTATACAGCGACGTACATCAAGTTTCAAATACATACCTGGAACAGAAAAACAAAAGGAATATAAGAATGAGAAAAATAAAAAAAAAGAAAAACAACGAAAAACAAACAAACAAAAAAATTAGAGACGAAAAAATGTAACATTAAAGCAGATAGGGTTTATCCGTCGAGAGGGAAATTTTAATGTACAAGGATGCTTCCTTTATTTTATCGTTTTTTTCGGGGTTTTTTTTTGTGCCCTCTCAACAACGAGACGAAGTGATATTGTCTCAAAGTTCAAGAGGTATTCCGACTTTTTACTCTTCACGTATATTTTCTGCTTAAATATACCTGAAAATATCAGCTCCAACCCTCCTTAAAGAGATTAGAAAAAGTACAAGGAGATAGACGGTGAAACAAGAAATAAAAGTATCAAATTTTAAGAAAAATTAAAAACCAATGTTATGTGTAACATAAAAAATAAAAAAAGAGAAGAATTTCTTTCTACCGATTGCGTGTCGGATCTATTTTTTGTTTTGCTCCTTTTCCCTTCTTGGTAGCTTGTTTTCTTTTGCTTTACATACACGCGCTGGTATATCTAGGTTCACTTCACACAGCGACGATAAATCAATTGCGCAAAATAATATATGCATTCGCGATGCATTGAAATAGTTGAATACAGAAACACATTCCCTACGTATATACACATGCATACATTTTGGAACTATAATAATCCATCATAAAATGCAAATTCGCAGACGTTACCCCATATAATACCCTCTATGGTATACCTATAACCTTATACGCATATAATATTAATATAACGTCGGTGTAAGTATTTTAAAATGAATAAATCTTACCGATATAATATAATCGCTATCTGTATGACGTTGTGATGGGGAAAAAAAAGAATCATAAAAAAAAACAAAAACGAACAGAAAAGAAACCGTTTCAAATTCTCACACTCTCTCCAGCTACCTACAGATTCCTACAGGCACTCCTCCAGACTTGGGCCAAAGAAAAACATCCTGCCAATAAGTTGGGATCAATATTTTTACAGCAAACGTCCAGAGTTTGGTGTCCATGAGTTATGAGTATAATAACGGGCGTAGTGACCGGACTAATATTGTCCAGAAAATGCGAATGAAACAGGAAAGTATACTACGATATACATGTTCTGTATCATGTGGGTAGTCCTATGGCAGGTGTTTATGAGAAAATTTATATACGGGGTCGCAAATTTTAAACGATACATTCGAACGTATACATCGACATATCCAATAATCGAAGTTGAAAAGTTATACGGTAGCAATTTAATGAGAAAAAAAATTCTCTTCAATGCGCATGATTTTCTTCAAAGACGTAGGTGATTTCCAAAAATTGTCTATTGAGGATTATTAAACGGAATATCGGTTGAATGTATTTTTTTTATTCGTTTAAAAATTTTTTTTTACCTGAATATTTTTCACCTGAAACTATTTTTCTCTACAGAATCTACCTTGGCCCTCGATACACGAATTCGCGACTGGAACGTGTAAAATAAACCACCCTGTACATATGGAGAGATATATCAATAAATTCTTAGCCTATACACAACGTGTATTATAACGGTATCAGAAAAGGGAGGAGGTCAGGGTTGTAAATCACTGAAACACAATAACCTGCAAGCACTATATCTATAACCGCACGCAGGAACTGCTTCCAAAATAATCACCGAACACGGAATCACGGGGAAACGAGAAAATCAAAAAACGTGGAAAAACAAAACGACAGATTTCAAAATTTCTGGAATTCTGAATTCAAGCAACCGAATTTTCATCCGGACATGATTACGCTTTACGCTGAGAGAAAAATGAAAAATAAAAAATGCAAAGTACGGAATGATTAGATCAATCATGCGAGAGGTCTTCGTGACTTTTTCAACATTTGTGTCTCGTTTTTTTCTCTCACACTGCATAATTGCGAGACGTTGACGGAAGTAGCGGACGACCTCGTCACCTACAGACCGAGTTGACAACCCTATAAAGCTGCAGGGGCGTCGCGACGCCCAGCGCAGCAGCAACTCCCAACCCTCAACTCTGACGTTCAACCCCCTAAAACTCGTCGCACACTCGAGCCACTTGCCCGTCTGGCTACTCAGCTGCTGCCGCTGCTTCGCGTTATAGAGGGAGCCGATGCGCCGAGTATCAACCTACTCGCTCATAATCAACATCAAAACGACGCTTGTACGTACGTGGAAAATAACGATACTAAAAATTTGCCTTGTTCATTTTATGATAAGAGGAAAAAAAATGTAATAGCTATACGACAAAATGTTGATTTTTTCCGAACCATATTTGGAAAACAAAAGATGACAAATGACGGTGACGATAAGAATTTCAAATTTTTATTGACAAAAAGAGAAAAAAGAATAATCTGGTGTGCACACGAAGTGCAAGGTATCCAAACCTGCACGAGCAATAAAATCTCAAGTTGAAAAAGGAAAATATTTCTTTTTTCTTCCAACAGACTCGGTTCTGAAGTAACAGACTGTGCATACCTGTATCTAATGAGTAATGCGGGTAATCACCATTATTTTTAAATCTCATTAACGCCTCTCTCTGTCTACATTATTCTCTATGGTCAAGCAAACACACGTGGGGCCAGTTACCTCCGACCACCGTAATTTTAACTCACCCTAGAAACATCGGGTTCCGTTAAATATATAGATATACATATATGTATATATCTGTAGTACAATCGGAATTGTACCACCGCCCGTTCGTTGTTCGTTGGTCCAATTTATCGCGGCAAAATTGCAAATACAATTATATATTAAACCAACAAATCATTGTAACGAACAAAACTATCTACATATACACAGGTATGATTATACCAATTTTCCCAGTTATTAGCTATCCACGTTTACATTTTCACCGTAACTCCGTGTACCTACCGAAGTCTCATGGTCACTTTGATCGAAAAATACTCGATGTATGTATAATAATAAAAATACTACAAATAGAACATAGAGAATGCTCTTGACTCGAAAAATAAAATATTTATAATACGCGTAATATACTTACCGAGAAATTTTCTGGATCGCATTCAGCAAGAGGCAGGCAACTCGCAAGACACAAATTCTGCAAGAGAAACCCTCGATCGTGATATTCTTGATGAGCACTCACATTGGCGACTGACAAGTAGCAACTGGATGACGACGCTGGCTAGCGGAGCGACTAGCGACGACTGTCGCTATTCGCCAATGTGAATGCCCATCGCGAAACTCATTATTGTGAGCGTGTCTTACAAGACTTGTTTACCAACCATAAGAGTTGCGTTCTTCTTGTTTCGAGTGATCCAGAAAATCTCTCGGTATAATATCTATAATCTTGCAGAGTAAGGAAGGTGTATTTGTATGTAAATACGAAACGGTTGGTTGCAGGTGGCCATTAAAATAATAGGTAAATTGTAACTTATACTATACGTATGTATATCCCTGGCTTTATCCGTCTAATTAAAGGCTATGAGAATTACCGGATTCTACAAACGTTAATGTTAAGCCTCTGGTTGCACGAGTGTAGGAATCCTTGAAGCCAAAACTACCGGTATTAGGTTATTACTGATAGTTCTATACGCGAGGAAACTTTACAGCAATTATTAATTACAAAACTATAACGGTAATTATCGACAAAATTTTAATACGACATATGATGTGGAGAGAAAATAAAAATTCTCTTTGATATAAAAGGAACTGGAATTCCTTATACCTATATAATAAAGCTGTGCAGCTCAAGTTGTAGAATATTCAGCGAGATATGCAACTATATAATAAATAAAGTGCGCAATAACTTTGTTAAGAAACAGAAAAATATATATATATATACATATATATTTAGAATGGAACTTGCGAGTGAAAAGTTTTCAGTCAACGTAGAAACGCGACGTAGATAGATGCAGCTTTTCCCTGTACTCTGTACTACAGAAATGCAGTAGAACTTTCTGATATTATATATAGGTATATACTTTAAAAACTATGTGCACATAAATACATAACATTTATATGCGTTTCACGTAAATATATGAGATACTTTATACTTTTCTTGAACCACGTAACATGAAAAATAAAAATTAAGAATTACCGAATGAATACAGGCATAATAAATACCCAAAAATTCGATATTTCTATCGATGAATCGAGCGAGGGAAAAAACTTTCTTTTGTAGGACACGCTCTTCTGGCCCTCAGCTCTCGAGATAGTTCGGTAATTTTTCTATTCGTATATTATTTTGTTTTTTGCGCATTTTTTTTCCTTACCAATCGTTATTTTCACAAATTTCGTGAATTACATTACGTTATATGGAGATGAATAGATCGCCCTCTATAGATACTATATAATATCTACCCTTATGTATACCGACATATTATTAATGGAAGGCGGTCTCATTTTCCATGACTCTGCGCTATTTTTAAAACCCTGTTGAGACGAGAAACTCTAGAGAAAATGCACGGAGGGGGTGGCTGAGGAAAGAAGAAGGGTAAGGGGGAGGGGGAGGGGTTGGTTTTTAGGGGATGATAAAGATGAACAGCCGTAATAAAGGGGAGGATTAGCCGAGATGTCGAGTGGCACGGTGCCGCGGCGGCGTAGAACTTTCTCTCCTTATATTTCCCTCTCTCTCTCTTTCTCGCTCTCTCCCTCTTTTTCTTTTTTTCTCAAGGAGTTTGGAGAGCGAGTAAAAGTAAAAAGAAGAAAGGAGAAAAAAAATAGGAGGTAAATAGGAGAGAGATGGTAAAGGTATGATAAGTGTAAGAAGTAAGGAAAAGAGAGAAAGAGAGTTTGTTTAAGAGGACCAGAAAGTTTGTTTCTCTACAGGGGCTAGAAATTCATTTAAGCCTCCACTTTTACGAAATGAGAACATTAAAATAAGAGTGCTTTAGCGTGATCCACTCGTCGTCGCTCTTTCTATCCTCCCCCGTAGCCGCGTTTAAAAACAATGTCGAGAAGGAGAGAGAAAACTAAAACATAAAATAGTTCTTCTGTCCCTCTTTCTATATAGAGATGATAAAATTTTATCGGACATTTTTCAATTCATTTACTTTTCAACACCATTTTGTTTGTGAAGAAGATGGAAAAAAATTGAACGTAGAATAAGATATTTCATTGTAAATTTCATCGAGCTAATACAGAAACATAAACTAATTATATTCCGTGTCGGCGAGCTATCCGATCGTTTGCTTCCAAGTTTTCGTACCCGATCTCCGAATTTTCTACCGATTTGCCCGTATTCACCGTTTTTCCTCATCCCTTTTTTTCCTCCCTTCATTCCCACCACATACCCCTTCCCTATTTTCTCTCGCTTCCGTGTAGCTCCTGCAAATTTCCGCCAAGTCGTAAAACACGGAAGCCCGTCAAAATTTATGCTCTTTGTTTTTCGGGATTAAATCCACCCACCCACACGTAGGTACGCATACATATATTATGTGTATACATAGAGATGTATACATACCCTAAAAACCAACATCCCATTCCCAGTTTCTATATATATTGTTCATACGCTTTTCTATACGGATATACAAAGGAGAGATACGAACCGAGCCTATACATCCTCCTACGATTTGTACGCAATAATTTATGCACGTGATAAAATTTCAGACCATACCAGAAAAATTTCAACTCTCGACGATTTTCTGCCATTATTTTATTTATTTATTCTTCTCATTCATTTTTCTTTCACCTTATACTTCCAGTTCGCGTGCTTTCCTTTTCTTCTTTTACGATTTGTTCGTATATAAAATAAACACGCAACGTCGAATCTATCGGTACCATTATTTTCCGAACGCGTTAATAAAAAAAAGAAGTAAAGAGAAAAAAATAAAATTATGAAAAAATCAAGACATCAAAGACTCGAGTGTTCAATGAGCGAATTTTTTTAGCGGAATGAAAAAAAAAAAATAAACTAGGGTAAACGTGCAGAACAAACGCTTGTTTTTTTTACTTCTTCTTTTTCCGAAGTAAAAACGCATGTATATCGCGTGTATACCTAATTATTGACGCGGCTTAAAACAGTCTCTTGATGTATTTTTTATTTTATTTTGCATTTCTGTTTTTTATCTTTATTTAATACTCTCTTCACTAGAATAGAACGCGTAATTTGATTATAGCCAGCATACAAGTCCCAGTAGAGAGAGAAAGAGAGGGAGAGAGAGCGAAACAGAATTTTTTTCTTTCATATATTTTTCCTCGTGTGTTACCCGCGCGTTCAACGCGTACAACATTTTTTTATTTTTTTTTTTTTTTTCTTCCAAAAGAAAGAAACGAAAATAAAAAGGAATGAAAAAAGAAAAAGGTTGAGTCAGGAGCTTTTCACAGTTATAGTGCCACATCAATAATCGCAATATGGGCGTAAAGGAAAAAGAAAAGAGAGAGAAAAAGAGGAGCGTTTAAAAATTTGAAAGCGTAAAACAGTGTAATTGTATAATTGTTCATTTCCCAACGGGCAAAGAAAGTCTGTGCGAGAATTTCCCTTGAACAATTCATAAATACCAACTGCTAAAGGGACTCAAGCATCATGACCGTATCAACTTCACTCGACATTTTTCTCTTTTTTTTTCTTTTTTTTTTTCCTCTATAAAGCTCGTAATTATGACGCCCGGTAGCAAAGTTGAGCGGTACAATTACACCCCGTTGCATACTGAAAAAATTGTAACACTTGCTACTCTCGAGGCAAATGGGGAAATTTTTCGACGCACAACTCAGATCGTGAGTTAGATTAACACTAGGTGAATAGGAAGTAGAAAAGAAAAAAAATGTATCAATCAAGAAAAACAACGAATAGATTTATTCTTTTTTTTTTTTTTTAGTCAAAGAGAAAACACACACGCGGATTTGCATACCATTTGGAAGGACTTTTGAACCACGCGAGAATTCCCGATCTCTTTTTTTCCTATCTCTCTTCCTGCTTCTCTCTCTCTCTTTCTCTCGCATTTAATCGGAAACTGGGTGCTTCACTGGGGCACTCAGCTCGCGCCACTTTAGCATTCGAGCGTTTTAAGCGGTGCTTTGGATAGTGGGTGGCTGAGTATATATAGATATAAAGATATACAGACTTTGGGGGGATGGGGAGGGGGATCGTGTACCTAAAAAGGCTAATTGTCGAGGAGTCTAGCTGCGCCATAAAATATCCAATGTGAATTTTACGAGGCAAAAACTATGCGAGACCCAACCGCCCCCTCCCCTCCCCACCTCATTGCTCCTAAACTTCATTTTCTCTATTTTCTCCGCGAGTTTCCCTTCGCGCAAAGAAAAAGAAGAGATGCCGTGAAATCAGGAAAAACTGAGCGATCCCTCGTCCAGATCGTAATACCGTTTTGTACATATATACATATATAACCATTTACATATGTATTGGTATGTGTATATTATTATACAGTTCAAGAGATCGAAGAGGAAGCAAGAGCCAGGAAAGAAAAGGTAAGACGAATATAGTTGAACAGACTGTAGAGAGGCACGCAAACATAAAAGCCTTTATTGCAATTTTTACCACCTTTCTATAAGCAAGCAGCTTAAACTCGTTTCCTAATAGCAGTCGTACATGCAAACTTTATAATACCTAGAAATCTAAAATTTTCTCCATTTTAACTTTTTTACTTTTTTAATATGTGATTCGAATCGCACGTACCATACTGGAAACTGTATAATCTCTGCACCGTTTCTTGGAAGGAAAAACCAAAGAAATGAAAAAATTTTATTCACTAATTTCATCTAATATCCCAATGACCCGAAAGTCACGGATACCTACGAGGTTTTTACAGCACACATGGTTTATAATATAAGGTGAATAAATGTTGGCTGAATGTTGCGAATGTTGGTATAAAGAGGGCGGGAACGTATAGGGTGGGTACCTCATTTTGAAGATGGATGCCGCTATTTCAGCCCTTATATAAGGAGAGTGGCGCCCTGAGCAATATACACCCTCGTATAAGGGACCTGCTCATGACCCGTGCGACAATTCATATAGACGTACGAGATAAGAGAAGATCACACACATAGATGTGCAGATATTATGTAATTTACACACACGCATACCTTATACGCCACCCATTTTTAGTTTTTTGATAAAAAAAATATTTGTGATATGAGGGAAGTTTCGTTGATGTAACTTAAGTTGAATTATTTGGTATGCAAATTTCATCGTTTGGATAGTTTGTATTTTTTTAGGATTTAGGCCCTTCTGACAAAATTTCAGAAAAGTTTAATCTTCATAATATCGGTGACTACTTGCAGAAGAGTGGAAAATAAAAAAGTAAGCATTTTTTGCGATGTAGGTAATTCTTCTGCAAGGGTTTCACTCTTCGAAAGTCAAGGGTTAAACTTTCCTTGTTAGAGCTTAAAGCTACCCGGCATCAAAAAACGAGAAAGTAAAATAAATTGAACGAGACAGTCTTAGTTACTAGTTCTACAGGGTTCGATAATTTAGGAGCTTAATGAGAACAACAACATCGCAGCTAACCAAATCTTTCACATAAAGCTCTAAATCTCATGCGCCATGTTCGGTTTGCTTCTGATTTACGGCTAGAGGTCGGCGACTAAACGTTCTGTGTAACCTGCAGGTTGTGGTTTTGATGCAGCTATTGCGATTTGACGGTAATACACAGAACGCTATTGGAATCCTGGTTAAAGGTTTGCTCATTACTAATTTTGCATTACGAATTCATAGCTTGATTATCGCACTACAAATTCTACAATATTCTCCAGTTTAATTTACAGACAATGCCAAATTTTCTCTTGATCTCATTCAAAAACAAGAATAATTCAGAACAATTGAATCGACAAGGTATTGTGTGGATAGAAAATGATCTCGTATTTTATCCCTTTCTCTCCTCATTCGTTCTTCCAATTAATATATAATAATACACGGTGTAAAATGGCCGACACGGCTTTCAAATTGTATTAATATTTCGTAGCCACTCAAAAGCGTTTCACCAGGAACCTTATGGCGTATAACATCCTTGAAAGGTACCTCATTTGCGTCTGCTTAATTAAGGATCTGAAATAAACTGAGGCGCGTGAAAAAGCCCACACATAACAAATGATAACGAATTCTTCTTTTCTTTTTTTTTTTGTACCGGAGATTATCTTCGTTTATGGAGTTTTATGGGCACCGTAGAAGCAGCTTCTATATATACAGTTTCATTTAGCTGATCGCTAGGAACAGCAGCAACAGCAGCAGCATCGCGGGTGAAGTCTGATGCAGGTAATCCGGAATTACTATTAGCATCATCCCTCGCGGTGGTGGTGCGGCTGCGGAAATGCGGTCAGAAGGGGAAGTAAGCCCGTCCGGTAATCTCTGATTAATGATTTAGCGGTTTGTTCCCTAGCTTTCCGAACAAAACGCACCGCCACCACCCGCGAACGTCCTGATTCTGTACGTTTATGGTGAAATCCAGTATCTAAAATCCCACCGCTTATCCCTACTTATACTATAACTTTCAATGATCGTTACTGTTCCAAACGATATTCACCCAACGGTAATTCGTTTACCTTCAAATTTTCGATTCGACTATAGAAAACCGATCGGCGTTATGATCATCGACGATGAGGGTGATGAATATTTCCTCATCAACGTTCTGCCCCACATTACAGGTATTAAGAGTATTGGATACCTTTTCTCAACTTTTTCAGATCTCGAAAGCATTTTTTTATTTTTTTTTATTCATTTTTTATTTTTTGCTCTTTTCCAGTATAAAAATTTTCAAAGAACGTATCTCTACGCCATAGTTATACGTATAGCGTAGCCACAGGTACGTACATACATACAAAGAATGGCGGTATAATGGCGAGCGTCTAACGAACCAGTGGGATGTAAATCTATGTAGATTGGAGTCTCCTTTTTGCGGTGGGAAGCTCTCTTTTCTGTGCAATGCAGGAGCAGCAAGCAGCAATGTTGAGTCTTTCTCTTTCTCGCTTCTTCTTCTTTCTCTTTTCTCGACCCCTTTTCGTATAATCACTCCCCTTAATTACACCCCCGACCCGCACCTGCCGCTGACCCGGAGTTGATTTATATCCAGAGTCGTTGGTGCTCGCCGACAACGAAGTTCACCATCCCCCGTTTCAGTCTCGAATTGCCCTCTCTTTCTCCATTCTTTCCTTTCATTTTCTTTTTTCTTCTGTAGAGCCATCTATGGGTGTCACCGACCTTTGCATTCCTATACCCGCTTCTTCATGGTACACACTTGTTATCATTATCATCATCACCATCGTCATCATGATTATCTCATGTATAATAGGTATGTGCTCTTGTTTAGGTTGATGACTGTTAGAGATAGGGAATTGAACATTCGTTCGTTTCGTATTTCTTTAGTTAGAAGTAATCAGAGAAGAAGATTAAATTTCTCAGAGCATACGTAGATAAACTATGAGGTACATTGATAATGTGCTTTTGATACTACGTGAACAATTCCCAAGCTTTCAAACACGTTCAAAACAGAGATGACGAGTTTAATAAGGAGTCGCGACTCGCAAGTCTTCGGAAGATTGTTTTTATCAGATACGCATGTTACAGAAGATGAAAAGCTTACTGAAAGCAGAAAAAAGAGCTTTTCCAATCCAAAACACACAAATACCAGGTGAGCCATTCTATCCTACTTCAAAAGTCTGTAGAATCTCATGGCAACGAGTAAAACGAAGGAATCTTCAGGTTCAGAGATTCCGGCGCCATTAAAGGGGCGCCGAGATTCATCCCTAGGGTGTCTTAGAACGGGAGAAGAGAATCCTTCAGAAACATAGCATAGTGTACCTACAGGGTACAGGAAACAAGGACCATAACGGATGAGGAACTTTTGCCTGCAGTGAGTGTAGCAGTTCCTATGAAAGCCTTCAACCATATACCAGCGCAGCGGTGTGGTAGCTGCTGCTTTTGCTACTAGAGGACGAGAAGGTGTCGGGAGATTTTTGTCACTGGCAATCTGCATAGATTTACATCCGTTTAGTCGCTTAGTTAAACGCGTTATCAAAGTCGCTTTCACGAGGGGGTCGTCCGCATCGCCGGTAACGTCGCACGGAGCATTTGAGCGTAATAGAGGGTCATTCCTCGAGGGTAAGTTGTTCTTTCTCTTTTCCGTTCTTTAGACATTTTTCTCTTCACTTTTTTTTTTCAAATTTTTTCTTTATCTCTCGACGCGAAAACGTCGGTAAATACGAATTTATCTAAGACTTTGTAAAAGCGTAGTAGAGAGATACTTTGCGCCGTTGGTTTGGACAACCCCATAGACTGTTGGACTTTGAACGTGAGTCTCGTTTGCCAGTTTCCGGATCCCAGAGGCAACTTTGGAACATTTTCCGGTCAAACCTTGGAACATCCAAGTGATGATCAAGGTCCAAATACTCTCCGATTCTTCGTGTATTTCTATCTATATAGAAAATAATGGCGGATAGCAAAAAAAAATAAGAAATTCAAGGATCGCAATAGGATCGTTCACCCCGGAGCGACTGTACAGAAAGCTTTGTTTGTGGAAACGTATACACGTGACTCACAGACAGAGGTTTAAGCAGCTCAAGGGCAAATACCCTAAATCCTAATAATTGGTTGACTCTAATCCAGGGACTGCGGAGAGGAGAACGAGGACGACGAGTACACGACGACGAAGGAATGTTTCCTCGGTAATACGTGCGCGCCATTAGTTTCAGTCTAGAGCAATAAAAATAACATAATAATACCCACCCCTCCCTCCCGAAGCATTTGCTACGACGGAATAAAATTCATCTATATAGATTCCAAAAGCTCTAACCGTGCCAAGTGAATGAACATGGATTCTGAAAATTCGATTCACGGTCTAAAAACGGGAAAAAGAATGCATTCATTTCATCTGAAAACACTAGACTTATTTCCACTTCTGGATAGGTATATAAACGGAATAGTGTATGAGAACGTACATAGAAAAGAATGGTGGAAGCAGTTTGGCGTGCCGCTAGCTATTATATTACGCGTCTCGTTCTCGATGATTTTACTTGTAGTAACGTCAGTTGCGGCAAATTTCACAATTTTCAGAGTTTTTTTTTTTTTTTTTGTGTGAGGGCACCCCTGACTGCGCCTCTGGTGCTATCCGGTGGCGCCCTCTATCCTCATATCGTTCTGTTGTGCGACACGAACAACGAGTAAGAGTACGAAGAATCCAAATTATAAACAAATTAGCAAGAATTCCGAAGACGCAAATATGTCAAAAGAAAAGAAAAGAAAGAGGTCGAGGTCGAGATCTAACGAAAGGAAGAGGACTGAGGATACGAGGTTCCAAAAGATGCAAACGCAATTGGATAACCTCACTAGCCTTGTGGTCGAGCTGACGCGGGGCATGGCAGCGCGTGAACCCACGCCGCCAAAAGAAAAGAATGACCAAGATTCCCTCCCAGGTAAGAATTATACAGGTTCATCGCCCCCCTCCCCCGTTTTTTGTTTGCTATTTTTTTTCTCTTCTCTGTCGGAATCGGCATTGAGAAAATACTCGCAGTAAGACCAAACAAACCTCGACAAGTTCCACACGAACTTTAGAGGTTAGGTTGCACATCTCGATAAATTCCACACGAATTTCCGAGAAAATGACGGTAAAAAATTGCGTAATCTTCAACTAGAAGATATATCGCCCTGTCAGCGTCAATGAGACAATGACGAACCAATAGGTTAACTCTACCGCCCCCCCTTTTTCTTCTTATTTTCTCAACAGGGAAACAGAATGACGGGGAGAATGAGAATATGACGGGAAGCACCACCGAAACTCCCAAAGAGCAAAACCTCTCGCCTGAAACCAACAAGGTATCAGAGGAAGGGGAGATCGTGGAGCTCGAGACTTGCGAACGAGCTGCAAGGAAAGAAAACTTTCTGGACTTGCTGGGCGAAGACCCAACAGCCTCAAAAGAAATCAAGATTGCGTTCGACGTAGACTTACAGACAAGGTGGAAAAAATGGATGGAAGATGGGTGTCCAGGGGAAACCAAGAAAAAGACCCTTGAAAAATATCCGAGAAAAGCAGAACTGTACACGGAAGCTCCAATGATAAATCCAGAAATCGTTACCACGATGACGGATATAGGGAAAAAACGTGACCAACATTTCGAGTACACGCAAAACTGTGTAGGCTCGGGTATATCTGCCATTGGGGGAGCGATCTCCATGATTCTTAACCCACCGGAGGACGGGGTTGACGAGCAATTGCTCCTCGAGTACCTCTGTGATGCAGGAAAGCTATTCACGGACGTGTATCACCAGCAAACGGTGGCGAGAAAGTCGTTTATCACGCCAATGCTAAACAAGTCAATGAAACCGATAATCGACGCAGCAAAATCGGACGTATGGCTGTATGGCGAAAAATTCGCTGAGAGGTTGAAGGAGGCAAAAACCGTTGAAAAAGCGTGCGCCGATCTCAAATCGGCGGAAAAACCATCGGAAAAGAATAAAACACGGACCCAGGGAAACTGGAAACACCCACCTGCGAACTATCGTCAGGTGGGAGGAACTCAAAAACGACAATCAATGAAGTTCAAGCAGAAGCCGTACACGGGAAGACCGCAGCCCCGACCGTCGTCACGAACATCGTCACAAACGAGGAGGAAATAAACTCGGTAAGGGTCAAAGCGGGTCGTCTAAAATTCTTCACCAAAAAATGGGAAGAAATCACGACAGATAAATTTACCCTGCAATGCGTTACAGGATACAGAATCCCTTTTACGTTTCACCCGGCTCAAACAATTCCTCCCAAAGAACCGCCTAGATCAGCATATGAGGAGAAGCTCCTAAAAAGTAGCATATATGAGTTACTCTCTATTGAGGCAATCGAAGAGTGCGAAAGTTGCGAAGAGCAGTTTCTTTCGTCGTATTTCCTCGTGCCCAAGCCGGATGGGTCAAACAGATTCATAATTAACCTGAAAAAACTAAATAAGTTTATAGAAGCGCCCCATTTCAAAATGGAGGACATCCGAACTGCACAAAACTTACTATCGAAGCATGATTTTATGGGAAAAATAGATTTGAAGGACGCGTACTATCTAGTACCTCTTTATAAACCGCATAGAAAATTCCTAAGATTTTCGTTCCAAGGGAAATTGTTTCAATTTAAATGTCTCCCATTCGGTCTGAATACAAGCCCATTTACGTTCACAAAGATTATGAAATCGGTCTTCAGTCAACTAAGAAATCAAGGCATCCTTTC
This sequence comes from Athalia cordata, assembly GCA_963932425.1. Classification (NCBI taxonomy): domain Eukaryota; kingdom Metazoa; phylum Arthropoda; class Insecta; order Hymenoptera; family Athaliidae; genus Athalia; species Athalia cordata. Next base: position 25,108,194 of record OZ010626.1, on the reverse strand, counting down.
TGTCATATATATTGACGATATTCTACTGATTAATCGGTCATATGAAAATTGTATGAAAGACATCGCAAAAACAAGGACTTGCTTAGAGCGGCTCGGTTGGATTATTAACGAGAATAAGAGTACACTAGTTCCAACCCAGCGCTGCGAATTTCTTGGTCTGATTATTAATTCAGTAGAATATAGACTAGAATTGCCACAGAAAAAGAAAGAAAAAATTTGCAAAATGCTCAAACCTTTTACGGAAAAGGCCACACACAAAATTCGCGAATTAGCGAGTCTCCTCGGTACACTCAACGCCGCAACCCCGGCAGTAGCGTATAGTTTAACGTACTGTAAAAGACTAGAGAGAAAGAAATTCCTAGCCCTGATAGCAAGCGATAATGATTACGAAGGGAAAGTAACAATTAACGAAAGGGTTCGGGAAGATCTAGTGTGGTGGAAAATGAATGTTAGCAAAGGCTTTAGTAAGATTAGAACGAAGAAATTTGCCCTAGAGATTAGCTCAGACGCTTCTCTGACGGGTTGGGGTGCCCACAGTGAAGGAAAAAGTACGCACGGTTTTTGGGAAAAAAATCATGAGAAATATAGCATCAACTACCTCGAGCTCCTGGCAGCGAGCTATGCACTGCAATGTTTTGCTTCAAACCTATCGGATTGCGAAATACTGCTCCGTATCGATAACACGACCGCGGTATCTTACATTAATAGAGCGGGGGGAATACAATTACCCCACCTGAGCGATCTAGCTAGGAACATCTGGGAATGGTGTGAGTCGAGACAACTTTGGGTGTTTGCATCATACATACCGTCGGGAGAAAACGTAGAAGCAGACAAAGCCTCAAGAGTTAAAAATATAGACACGGAGTGGGAGATCTCGGAAAAAATTTTTTCGAAGATAGAATCAAAATTCGGGCCCTTCTCGATCGATTTGTTCGCGTCAAACGCGAACAAAAAATGTGAAAGATTCTGCTCTAGATTCCCACAGCCGAACACAGAAACAGTCGACGCATTTACCATTCCCTGGAGTGACAAGGAAGGACTCTATGCCTTCCCTCCTTTCTCTCTCGTCTTAAAAACCCTGCGAAAAATCATCATAGAAAAAGCCGAATGCACAATAATTGTACCACACTGGCCATCCCAAGCGTGGTATCCGCTATTCGTGGAATTACAAGTCTCGGACTCGATAATCCTTCCTCCTAAAATCGGAATGCTGTTATCTCCTTGCAGGAAGAAGACCCATCCTCTAGCTGCGAGGCTGTCGCTGGAGGCAGCGAATATATCCGGAAAGCTTTTCAGAAAAGAGGACTAGATGCCCCGGCTGTGGAGATTATGATGAGCTCGATAGCTCCTTCAACAATGAAACAATATCAAAGCTCTCTACGGCGATGGAGAGAATTTAGTAAAAATAACGGAGTCGACATGTATCAGGCGGGCAGTACACAAGTAATACAATTTCTTACGAAAAGATATCACGAAGGAGCCGGTTATGGGACACTGTGTTCCGACAGATCGGCGATTGCACTGATTTCATCACACGAAATCGGCAAAAGCGAACTGATCTCTCGTTTTCTTCGAGGAGTTTATAGGAAGAAACCCGCAAAGCCTCGCTACGACACTACATGGGACGTAGCACCAGTCCTCAACTACATCGAGGAAATGCCGGCAATGCAAAATCTTTCGCTCAAGGAAAACACAGAAAAAATCGCAACCTTGTTGGCCCTGGTTACGGCGCATAGGCTACAAACATTAGCTTTAATAAAAACAGAAAATATAGTAATAAGTACAGCGGGAATCACTATTAAGATTCCCGATATGATAAAAACATCAAGGCCAGGCAAAAGTCAACCAGAACTTTCCCTCCCCTTTTTCAAAGAAAGGCCGAAACTATGTGCAGCCACTACGATTATAGAGTATTTGGAGCATACAAGGAACTTGAGAGGAGCGCTCAACAAGAACCTGTTAATCGCCACAAAAAAGCCTCACCACGATGCATCGGCACAGACCATCGGGCACTGGATAAAAAATTTACTAAAAAGGGCCGGCGTGAATACAGAACAATTCACAGGCTACAGTACACGACACGCGGCCGTTTCAGCGGCTCTACGTAAGGGCGTGGATGTAGGGACAATCAGAAGAACAGCAGGATGGTCGGAACGCTCGCAAGTTTTCGCGAGATTCTACAATAAGCCAATTCAAACTGAAACAAATCTTTTTGTATCGACCATCTTACGGAAATAAAAAATAGCTATCACGACAGCGCTAAATGTCTACAAGTAAAATCATCGAGAACGAGACGCGTAATATAATTGAACGATCAAACGAGCCCGCCGAAGGCGGGCGAAGTTCGATCGCAATTATATGAAGCGTCTCGTTCGAAGATGATCCTCCCACCTTACCCCTAAAGAGACACCAAAAATTCTTATAAACCCCGGATCATCGTCATGAGAGCTATACCTTAAAACTTTTATTTCATCTCTAAAATATATGAGGATAGAGGGCGCCACCGGATAGCACCAGAGGCGCAGTCAGGGGTGCCCTCACACAAAAAAAAAAAAAAAAACTCTGAAAATTGTGAAATTTGCCGCAACTGACGTTACTACAAGTAAAATCATCTTCGAACGAGACGCTTCATATAATTGCGATCGAACTTCGCCCGCCTTCGGCGGGCTCGTTTGATCGTTCAATTATACCAAAAGAAGGAATTAGTTTTGCGAATAACGCCGGTTATTATACGCCAGTTGGTGTTCTTTATTGTTAACTTTACAACTCTACTCGAGGACGCCCCGGTTTGTTGTCGGTGTTAGAATACATAACATGCACATAACGCACATACATATATACATACGTACTGTACTTACCCACAACCCCTTTAGCAGTTTCTCCTCATGCTCCCCCATACTTTCATAGAGTAAAATTATACCGTCTTGCTTGTTTTTTGTTTTTCACCTCTCAAACTTCAACTGCAGCGTCATATTATCCTCGGGGTACTTTCTTTTTTTTAAATTTCAACAAAAACTAAGTGGAAAAAAAAAAGAATGAAAAAAAAAAACAGAACAGTTAAATTGCATGATGTATTATTTTTATTTTCTCCTTTCTCGCGTGATTGGGAAAGTTTATCGGTGTAATTGTTTGATATAATCTTCAAATAGTTATAGCTGGAAACGAATGTTCGGTAATTTGTTGGATAGACACGGACAGATATACAGACAGAAGAGAATAAGAATTCTTTTATTGAGATCGGGTAGTTTGACGTCAGTTTTACGATACGTTCAGAGATAAAATCGTAGATAGGTCGGGTATGAGAAAAAGGAAAATAAAGGAAAAGAATAGTATAGAAGAGAACGAGGAGTATAAGAGCTTCAAGATTCCTCGGCAGCTGTGTAACCACAACTAGAAGCTACTATTCCTATCTATATAACAAGGTTGTAACCAGGGTGGTTTACGCTGACGATCGGGATCAGGTTATACCGCGGGTATTATGGGTAATTGAACGACAGTGAAGTACCCGATGTTGGGAAACAAAACAAAATACTCCCACAGATCCGATTGCCAACTCACATTCACATTTTCTGTTAGTCGTGCTGCGATACGACGTGTCACAATGCAAAGTAGAAATAAAGATAGAGAAAAATGAAAATAACAAGGGTTAAAAATGGAAAAAGAAGAGAAGAGAAAAGGAAAGAAGAAGCAGAAGGATGAAGAGAAACGCGTGTTTATACTTGACTTTGTAGCCACGTGCCAAAACGTATAACAAAAATACTGATGTATTACAGGAAGATCGGTGAGTACAGGGAACGGATGACGTGCTTCCGAAGTGATTGCATGATTGATTGGAGCTCGGAGCATCAAGAACGTACGTGTATAAGGGGTGAAATATATCAAGGGACGCCTCAGTCAGTCAGTCAGTCAGTCAATCATTCATTCATCCATTCATTCATTCATTCATTTCTTCTTTCACTCCTCTTCACTCACTCTTGCAGATCTATATAACATTCGGGATAATATCCTTCTTCCATATAACAACATTCTTCACTCAAGAATGCAGAGAATTTTATTCTTTTCAAAATTGGAATCCCGCAACAAAAAAAGTTAGCGTGGAAAATAGCTGGAGAACTTTTTATAGCTGTCAATCGATTGTCACTCAAGACACGATGTGTTTTTTTTTTTCTTTTACCTCTCTTTAACTAGCGTTGAACTTTGTTCCGATATTTTCTACTCGATGAGGTAAGTCGAGTTTATTGATTTATCGTCGCTCTTAATCCAATTAAGGAGGCAAAGGGGATGTGCAACATATAATATATATATGAATTTTTTTTTCTCTAAGGACGAAGAAAAACTCCAACCCACCCTATAAAACTGAAGAATTATCAATCCCCCCCTTGTTACATAAACCTGAACATGTCAAGGAGATTTGAAAGGACTTTATACTTCTTCAGAAGTATATGTGTAATACTGATATAAGGGCTCTAAAAAGAAAGGAAAAATGATCAAAAACTCTGAAGGAAGCTCCAGCAAAAGGCAAGAACAAGAAGAAGAAAAAGGGTGAGTTAAGAAATAGGGGATGAGGAGGTTCGCGATATGGTAGCGTTGATATGCAAAGCAAGCATTCGTCTCTGTCTGAAGTGCAGTTTAGTTGGCGTTGGCTAACAAAGTAGTAACTTTCTTCGTAGAATAGAGAGAATATAACTGTACGACGAAGACAAAGAGAAGCTTTTAAAGCTATAGGCGGAAGTCGAAAGACGTGGCCACCATCGTGCCAGGGTCTTTTCCACCATCCTACTATATATGTATAGTATATACAGCTATAGATATATACATATATATAAGACAAGACGGCAAAAGATTGCGTTTATGATTACGCCCGACGTTGATCTCTCCCCGCGATTACTCCCAAGGAAAATCCAACCCAAGTCTTGTCTTCTAGTCACTACCCCATTATCTCCCATTCTCACACTTCCCTGCTTTAGACAATATATACCTATTTTCGAGAAAAAACCGAATTATCATTCCAGGAACAAGAAATTGGGATGGATTTGAACAATATAATATGAAGACAAAGAGCGTCTTATTATCGACTCTACGTGAAATAAACAATAATGAAAAAATGAAAACAATAAAAACTCAGTATGGTTTGGGGTGGATTTGCTTTTCGGTTATATCTGCACGGTTCCCTATATGTATAAGGTTTCTCTCTGGGACAATTCGCCCAACGGTTAATAGCGGTCGATGGAATAGAATTGGGTTGGATTTTATGTCTTCCTGGGACTGGTTATCTCGCTCGCTGATCTAAATCGGTAGTTAATATAGAATCCCCGTTAGATTGGTCCCGTTTCTCCATCTCCCTTTGCACATCCACCCTCATAATTTATACTATATCACTATAGCCAATAAGAATCCTACCAATCAGGAGGCAAGATGTCTTTAACCACAATTTGGAATTTGATTATAACAGATCCTTTTTTTTTTTTTTCATTAATCAACAAAAGAGAAAAAGAATCGATCTTGTCAATTATTTTTCTTCTCATTTTTTTTACCCATCATAAATTAAGAGTTAATTTTACTATAAAGTAAGATTTTTTTTCCACAAGAATGGAATAATAAACCGTGACGTTGAATTTTGCGAGGCGGCGGCGGTGGGATTGTGCAGAAGGCAACGCGAATAAAGTGAAGTTGTTTTGAGAGCATCGTAAGTCAAATTTCACACTCCAAATATAAGGATAGAAGGTATATATGTATATATGACTATCACCTCGACGATCTCGTGCAACTTTTTGGCGTCTGTATAATAATAATAACCATTTCAAGCGAGCCTTTTAAGAGTTAACGAGAAGAGGAGACCGAGAGAAAAGATAATAACAAAAAAAAAATAAAAAAATAAAATAAGAAAAAACGGAAGCAAAGAAAAAGAGTATAAGGAGATGAGAAAAATAGAGAGAAGAGAGAAAAGAGTCACGCAGGGGTGAGCGCTCGTCTCCCGTAAAATTACTCTTGGACCCCCCCTATCCTCATCAGGACAGAAATCCAGGGCCCCGGAACGGTCGACACTTGACGAATCCTCTCTAATACGTTATTTGTATAGGAATATCAACGAAATACAGGTGATATTGAAGGGATATAACAAAATATATAAGTGAGATATTCCTGAGGGAAGCAAACAATGATGTGTAATTATAACGCAGGTGGAGACGATAAATTAAGTCGTTGCAGGTTAGTAATTAAATTTCATTAGAAATTTGATAAGGGTTGACGATAAAAAGGAAAGTTTTTTTACCTAATTACGGTGAGGGTTGGAAAGTTTTTTCTTGTTTGCGTTTTTTTTTTCCTCAAGTTTAATCTCGAGGGGTTTGGTATATGCAGTTTGAAGTAGCTGCCGATAACCCCGAGGGTGCATTTCAAATCACGTCTGTTACCTGCAGATGCGCGGTATAAACCAATGAAAAGAATCGTTCCAAGAACGCGACACGGAAAACGACGAGGAGGACGACAATTTTACCACGAGAGTATTGCAGGAGACACTTTCAAAAGACCCTACTTCGCACAAGTCTCTCAACCTTTCAACGGCTTGAACCCGATTCGACGTTAGAAAGCAACGAACCAACGAACCAACGAATGAAAAAACGAAGAAACTGCGTGATTTACTGTTCGAACTCGATGACATTTTTCGAAGCAAAAAATCTAGCATAAAAATTCGGCGTTTTGTAAAAACTGAAGAAAAAAAAATACAAATCCAAACAAACAAAAAGAATCATAGACTCATAATCAAAAATAAAAGCAAAAAAATGAATAAATAAATTAGAATATAAAAAAAAATCGAATGAGATGATAATCGGTCATCGATAAGGGTGGTAAATTGAGGATGTCAGATGAGAATTAATTTCCTCTAATATTAATCCCCTCAACAAAAATTTACCTGAAACACACAGATAGGGGATGAAAAACTGTTGCTTTATGCGACAGAGAAAATTATTTTTTATTGAGTAAAATTTCATACCCCTATAGAGCGGGATGAAATATAAGGGGTTAATTGCTTTTTACTAATTAACTTTTTCTTTCAGATAATTGAGTGAATGAAACACCATTAAAAAGGAACAAAATGAAAAAAGGAAACAAAAAAAAACTCATCCCCCACCCTACCCTCACCCCCGAAAAGAATTGACTCAATTATACCGCAGAGAGTAGACGCTATCGGTAAGAATAAAAAAATAAAAAAAAGTCAATTCGTTCGATAATCGGATGTTGTAAATGAGAAATGGGTACACTTTTAATTCCTGGCATGGGTATGTACATCGGTTTGATTTCGATCAAAATTTTTGCGGATTCTTAACGAATATATACGGAGGGGGTGGCGGACATTCTAATGAAGCTTCCAAGCCAAGTTCACATTACCCTTACAGCGGTAGATACAGAGGATATATACCGCGGGTGCATCACGTTTAGGTTAATGTTATCCCCTATGTCTTAGAGACGTAGTGTGTAACCATTGGGGCACAGTGGTCAATGTGGACTGACCAGACGTGGTCATTTCTGCATCCTGAGCTCTAGAGAGTCGACATTGGGGTTGGTCTGCTGTGGGCACCAGACCGAGTACGTCGTGAGTCGTGACAATGAATACATCAGGTGTCGTCCATTTACATCCACATTCACAAACGCATACATACGTATATCTAACATCTACATCCACATTTACATTTACATTTACATTTAGATTTGCATTTCCATTTCCCCAAGCTAGCTGTGCTTCTGCCATACACACTACACACATACCTAATATATGTGAGCGTATATACCTATAGATACGTACATCTATGTATAGATATACACAAGAACTAAACTGAAAACATCCCCTGCAGCAGACGACTCGACGTCTAGCGCCCTTCCACCACCTCCGCCCTTCCCATTTTCTCATCCACCTCCTCCACCCCTAATGCGCAAGCTGCAACATATCTCTAGACGAAATATGCGTAAATATATATAAATACATAGATAGAACCTACAAAAGCAAAAGCGGCAGCAACATCAGCAGCAGTAGCAGCAGCTGGTCTCAGTTGCAACTAATGAACGTATCCCAGAGTTACCGCAGCTACCCCTAAAATTTAATACCGCACAAAGTAAAAGGCAAAAAAAAAGAAAAGAAAGAAGAAATGAAAAAAAGAAAGAAAGAAACATGGAAAATGAATGGTGTACGGTTTACGTTAGGTGGAAAAATCATAGCTGCAAATGTAGATAGTGTAGAAGTGAATTAATAGTGGGGGAAAAAAAACATAATAATAATAATAATAGTAACACGCTCGCGATCGCATTTTTTTTTCTTCAATTTTTTTAATTTTTTCTTGTTCCGATTGTGGCGTGGAAATAAAGGAAATTAAAGGTAAAAATCGATCAGAATCAGCTGGTTCGGCATACATATATAACTAAGCGTAACTATAACTACGTATATTTACATATATATATGAGCGGGTGGCTCCTACAAAAATCTAACAATTCAATATCGTTGCTGATTTATGAAAGTGTGTCAATAAAAAATTACAAGTTTGGGGAAAGTTAGCGCCTATATACATGGGGGTTCTAAATCAACGTAAGATATAAGTATATATATATAGAAGTAACCATCGAGGTATTTTTTTTTTTCCGTTCATTTTTTATTTGCTCGCGAGGGGTTTAAGGTCTGAGGGGTTCCAGGGGTTGTACAAAAAAAAAGAAAAAGAAAGAGCACGAAACGAACGCTCTTCAACTAAAGAGAGAAAGAGAGGGGGTTTCAAAAAGTGTAAGACGATGAGGGCCACGATTGGCCCAAACAAAGTCAATCTACTTCAAGATATAATATATAGCTACTAAAAACGCGAGAGGTAAAAAGCCAAAATTGATGAGAAAAGAGACCCTCTCGTATTATCAAGTATATAACCCGATATATAATAAGGAACTGATCCATCTCCCCACCACCGATTTGGTAAAATATATTCCAGCCGGATTCCCCTACCCCCTTAAGAAAAGAAAAAAAAGAAATAAAATCGCTCCCCCGGGTTACTTTCTCCAAAACTTCTTTCATCAGCCTAATTCTCTATTCATAAAAAGTGTTAACAAATTAAATAATCATCAGATTAAATCAGTAAAAGGACAAAATTTCATCCATAATACTGTGTGATATAAAAATTGCCCTTTCGATGCAAATAACTACCCTATCGTCAAAAATTCTTTGTTTTATTTTTGTTTTTTTTTTGCATTTTTCAATCCATGCGACATAGAATGCGATGTCACGCGTACGCGGTAACCATCAGTGCAGGTTTCATTCTTCGTTGGAGAACCCTTTTTCTCAATCACCCCTTTCCCATATTCCAAAACTCTTCTCTCTTTTCCCGACAGCGGGAAAAGGGGTAAAAAACGAGAGTAAGGAAAGGGAGAAAGAGTCAGAGGGGATGGATGCCGGAAGTGGCTCGCAAATATCTCGGTTCACGGTTCAAGTTCAATTTTTCATCCCCTTGCAAACACCCCGATAAAAAGGAGGGAGGAAAAACAGAGGAGGGAAGGGGAAACAAAAATGAAAAGGGAAAACAAAAAAAAAAAATAAAAATGAAAATGAAAATAAACAATAAAAATAAAAAAAACTATTATTGAAACTTGGCGCCCGCGATCTTTTGTGCCACCGCGAAACGCGGGAGCGGTAACGGGACATTGTTGATTCTACAGGGTAGGGAACGAATTTTTGCACATACCTCACACCGTACACCTACGTATACGTATATAACTTTTGAACCTATATAGGCTATGTATATTGGATGTATATACCTGGAACGCTGCGGGATGGTAATCAGTCGTACGATAATGGATCAATTAATCACTAGCTTGAAAAATCTGGGGTGGTAAAAGAAAAATTCTTTCATTCATAGGGAAAACTGATCGACAAAAATTACCCTCCTGTGTACCCGAACCACGTTGATTTAATGAAAGAAAGAAAAAAGGAAAAAAAATGAAAAAAAAAACAGTAGGACGAGAAAAAATCCCGAAGCTTCCTTTTGTGATCTCGTACGACTAAATTTGACATAGCACGCAAGCTTCGAAAGAACAAAAAAAAAAAAAACAAGAAAAGCATTCACCATAAATCTGTGTGAATATAAAAAAAAAAAATTATAACAATCAACTTTAAATTGTAGGTATTTTCATATATTTTTTGATTCACGATTTTTTTTTTTTTTTCAACAGCTTGTTGAGGAAATAATGAAATTTTTCTTTAAGTATTCGGGTATTATAAATTCGAGGCAAAGTTTAAGTAATATTATTGAAAGATTCACAATTCGTATGTAATCAACGAAGAAAAATTAGCTTGAAAAAATTGAAGACAAAAAGTAAAAGTAAAGGGATATCGTTGAATGTAGTAATAAAATAGGGGGGATTGACTTTTCCATTGATTTATACAAACTGCCGTGTTGACAACTTCTATGCAACACGGAAAAAAAGTTAGGCGAGCCTATATAATAAAATAATATCGAAGGTATAGGTATGGGCGAAAGAAAGAAAGAAAGAAAGCAAAGTAAAGCGACGAAAGGCGAGGGGCTGAAAAGAGAGAGTTTAGTTCTGTGGTCCTTTTCCAGTTTTCTTCGATGCCACTCGCGGTTTCTTGGCTCTTCTGGCTCCTTGGCTGATTCGGTTTTAAGCTTACGAGTCAAGTTTTGGGAAAAACAGGAAACCGAAGCCGTGACTTCTGCCGAGTAAGTGGGAAGAGGGAAAAGGGAAAAGGGAGCGTCTTTGGAGGGCGTCGCGGCGTCGGTCTCTCTGACTTCTTGGACGGTATAGTAGGGGTTGTAAGAAAGATGTATCGTCTATCTGACGGTTTTCCCTGGTACAGTTGTTGATCTCCCATATACCTATATACGTAATATATATATCCATGATACGACAAAGTCCCCGTTAGTTTTGCCGTAGGTACGACAAACGTCCTTGTTATACGAACTGGAAACCGGCCATGGCTAGCCGTAACGAAAACTTTCGGTACACTATATGTGGTATTAAAAAGACCAAAGTTTTCCACCATCCTCTGATACCCATATAATATATACATTTTATATACTTCATTCCACTTCCACTTCTACTTCCAATTCTAACGACGCGAAAAGAGTTTTCCAAGAGCTTTTGCTATGCTTTTATTCTTTCTTCCTTTTTTCTTTTTTTTCTTTTTTCATTCTCATTTTTATCCATCTTCCTCTTCTTATTCTCTCTCGCTTCTTTTTAATTGCTCCAAGTCGTACCAATAAACTTGGAATTTAGGAAGGGTTTTACCTCACTTGGATGGACTGGCATTCGTTCTACCCCATTGCCAACGGGACTTGGACGAAAGATTCCACAAATTCAACAATTCTCCCTTAAACTTTCTCCCTTTTTATTTTTATTTTTTCATTTTGACCAGACACTGGTTTCGCTGATCGCGTTTCGTACGACCCTGGAATTCTTATATTTCTTTTTTCTCTCATTCTTTTTTTCCCCGTACATCCACGCGTATATACGTCCGAAATAATACAGGGGTCTTTATAAAAAAGACATTTGAAAATACCTATGTAATTACTTAATTTATACGATTCTTTTTCTTTTATTTCACTTTTCTTTTTCAGTCTGCAGCTATAAATTTCTCTACACTTGGAACGAGAGCTCGGAGAAAATAAATAAAAGGAAAAAAAAAGAAGAAAAAAAAAGTAAAAATAAACAACGGACTCTCGCAATTAAACGTTTCGCTAATCATTCGGTACCACGCGAAATAATAAACGAAGAAGTAGTAGGTACAGAGAAAATCTGGGAGGGTAGTTAAAATTTACTACCGTTTTTTTTTCTTTCGAGGTAACGATACACTCATTTACTTAATTAAATAATTTAAATGGTTGACAAATATATATCTAGATGAAATACTTCGAGTAGAATTTATAAATCAATGCTGGGAAATTCGAGTGCAGGTGGTGAATCGAGTGATACATCGATTGTAAAAATGATATCCGATCAGAAATTATTGACGGTAATGAGGTGATTACTCATACGATAAATGGGATGGGTTGTTAGCTGGTCAACTTTGTAGGACATCCAGATATAATATATTGTTAATTTGACCAGAAACCGTCCGTCAGCGTGTTAACACCAGTCAACAGATAACAAAATCCAATTACCAATTATACAACTACACACGGTAGTTTCGAATGGGTACCATATTTATATATGTACGTATGTATATGAAGGGTCGTATTTGATTATTAGCGTATAAATATTGTTCGTACAATACGTAGAGTGCACGATCGAGGTACATATGCGCATCTGCGAACGTTCATTTCTATATGCAAATTAAATAGGTATCCAGTAATATAATGTGTTTTAATTTTGCATACGATTAAATTTAAGTGAAATTTTTCGTAACTTTTCATAAATGCAATATACGCGTGTAATATATATAAACGTGGTACAGAAAACGCGGTATGTTAAAGATTTTCGAATTGATAAAAACAATGCTTCAAAGTAGAATAAAAATAAGTAGGTACCTACAGACGCAGTGTAACGCTATTTGCTCTCACGCGAAAGACTCTTTCGTTGCAGGAGCGAAGAAAATGAAATAAAATGAGGGGGAAAAAAAAAGAAGAAAGTTGAATAGAGAAGGGTACAAGGATGCGAGAGCTCGGGTTAGGAAGGAAGAAGTAAAGTTTCGTCAAGTTTTCTGGTGCAGAACCGACGGTTGCCCGTTCCTTTTTCTTCTTCTTCGTCTTCTTCTTCGAAACTTGGATAAGCCACGTTGCTACTCCTGCTGCGCTGATCGTGAAAATATATAAATAGAAACAAAATAAAAAGTGGGGGGAAAAAAAAGAAACAAGAAACATGAAGAACAGATGAGATAAAAAGGACGTATATACGTATACAACCATCGCATATTCCATCCACTCCGTTTCGCGGATAAAAGTCGCCACTTCAGTGCATATAGGTATACGTATAGGTACGTACTATACTTAAAAGAATTTTGAAATTGAGAGAATTTCTAATAAACAAAAAAGTAACAAAAATATTAAACAACACGATTCATCTAGTGAAACTTTTAAACAAACCTCTCCAGATCAGTAAAACTTCGCATTATAGTCGTACTAACATTCCTAGTCATATGAATACATAAAAGTTTGAAAGTCCGTCCTCCATGTGACAATTCGTTAAAATTTGGGAAACTAGAAAAATAGAATACAGAAAATAAAAGAGGTTGTAGCCGAACGTAGGCTGAGAAGGTATACATTTATAATCGTGTGCGATTGTGTATGCCATGTGTCTGTATCTACGAAAATTTTCAGTAAAACTTTTGCGACAAGCGAGCGACCTCTCGGTAAAATGTCTGGGCATTCGGGTAGCCTGTGCTGTAGAATGATGTCAACGTTAGTTCCACGTTTTGCTTTCTGTTGTACTCTAAGTAGTATATATATATTTATATATAGTATCGTAGTAGTTGCTTTTACTGAAAAGCTCAACATCGTATGCAGTTGCTGCTGCCCGCCTGGACCAGTTTTACTTCTCCTGTTTTTATCCCTATCTTGTTCATTCTTTTTTTGTTTATTTTTTGTCTTTTTACGTACGTACATATGTATTATTTTTCTCTTTTTCCCTTTCAGCTTCTATCAGCTAGCAAACTTTCCAAAGTTTTACCAATTCGCGAACACGACGACAACCTGGTACGTTATCCCAAATCTTAAATTGAACGTGGACTTGCAGTTGCTGGCGTATGGAAGACTTCAATATTATCGGCTTGAAAAACGTAGAATATACCGATGAACAAACCGGAAGTGACCCGTCAAAAAACACAATATTACATCGGACCGAACTATCAAAATGAAAAAAACAACAATGCCCCGGGGTTCAAAGGTATATAATGTATAAAGCACCCAAAGTGTCGTGACTTTTGCATTAGCAGTGGTGGTGGTAGTAGTAGTAGTAGAAGTAGTAGTAGTTGGTACAGTTGATGTTTTATCATTAGGAAACTGTATTATAACAGTCAAGTAATTATAGCTCCCGGGAGTTGGGATAATGTCGGGCGTCCGGGTCTTCCGAGAGCCGCAAATCACCAGCGCAACGAGAAAGGCTGTCTGGTAGTCTGCAGGGAAGAAAGAGGGGGCGGGAGAGGGGGGAGGTTGGTGGAGGTTGGTAGGTGGAATATCATCCAGGAGTCTGCAGTATGATAACCGAGCGAGGTGAGAGTATAATATAAGGTAGGAAAGCTAAAGCTAAGGGCACATCACACATACAGAAGTCGGAAACACTCTAGAGAGAATCCTGTGGGAAAGGCCATTCAGTTCATAGAAGGCGTTGACCAACGACTACATCACCCCGCTATGGCGCTATCACATCCACATCACAAACTACTGCAGGCTAAATTACGCTAAAACGTAATACAGGACATCACGTTTGACCCTTTTCTCTTTGTTATTCTCCCTTAGGATCTTACGCAAGATTATTAAAAAAAATCACAGGGGCGAATATCAAAAGAAAAATCTTTCGAGTTTTCATCAGATGCGGGTATTAGAATAATTAGTTATCTTAATAGAAGAAGCAAGCGATCCTAACGACCACGCGAGTATACATCAGATGATGTAGTGCCCATTCTGCGGTTGTGCTTTGAATTTAGAGTTTAGAGAAATTGAGAACTTTGAAACGTAATTCCCAGCACATACTTTACGTACTTGGACAATATGGTGTGAAAATGCGGTGCGCATCTGGTCGAAATAATTCAGTGCACCTAGAGAGGTATGTACTGAATTTACATTTTACATATGTGTATAAACTGATGTAGTAAATAAACGTACATTGTATAATTGTCTCAATATTCATCCGGTACGTTGTGTTCTTGTTAAGTTTCAAATGGAATTGGTTTGTCGGTTGGGTTGGGTTTGTTTGAAATCTGTAATTCTCCAGATCGTCTATAGTACTCGTGTGTAAGAAGAAGTTCAAGAGAAAGGCTCGGTATCATGGGGATCGAGGGAAGCAGCAGCCATTGCCTAACTTATATCGAAGATACGCGTTTGTAGGATTTCGAGAGATCGAGGAAGTTCAATTCTACTTGAATGTATTACGTATATATTACGGGTTATACCTATACAAAGGCTATACGGATGCGAAAACCGAATACAAAGCAGTCAAAGCTGTGACAAAAGGGAATGAGCTTATATCCCACATAACGTTGATTGCTTCCAAAGAGATACTAACTATCAAATTTCAGCGTGAAAATCGATTAAACGCTACAAACAGGTTCATCAGAATCACCCACTCATGGCATCCACATCCACTCCTAGCTACTCGAATATTCACCTTATACGATAAAAAATATTTCATGTTACACAAATGAACACACGAATTTCCCTTCAGTTATTTTTTCATCTCACTACACGATAATTCTTCGGAAAATATTTTCTTTTCAAAAATAGGATTTTGGATAGGATAGGACATTGTTTTTTATTCAGGTTTTCATTTTTTTATTATTTTGTTTTTTTCCCGATACTTTGTCATCGTCGTCACCGAATTGCGACAAAAGAGTATCTTACCCATTTCTTCGCCTGTATCTTTTCACCCTTCGTTCAAACAAAAGGGAAGAAAAAAAAAATAGGAAAGAAAGTAATGGAAGGGGTGTATGATAAGCGCGGGAAGAACGTGTATAGTTCGGTAGTGTTGAGGATGAAAAGAGAGAAAAAAAAAAAAAAAAAAAAAAAAATCAGAAGAAAAACGTGGAAAAAAAACACATCCCCGTATTTTCTACCCCTGCGTGTGACTAGGCACTAAACTTTCGTCGTCGTTGTCGTCGTCGTTCTTTGGTATGAAATCGGAGGTCGTATCATTGGCGCCTACTAAAATATGAAAATATTTCCTCGAATTTATCCCCCGTGGAATTGGCTCTATCTCTTACCCCCTCGAAGGACTAGGAAAGACGACGAGCGCAAGAACGTATAGGGACGCTCTCGTGGAAGCAAACCCGAGCGAAAAACTCTGTCCTTCGAACGATCAAGACCTAACTTTAACGCAGATTTATATCCAAAGGGTAGTACACATGGGTATCCATATTAGGGAAGAAAAAAAAAAATTCCAAAGGACTTTCCCATCTTATACTCCGAAGACGTTTATTTAACAACGAAAAAAAGCAAAATTAAAATACGCTAAGGATGTACAGATTGAACTAAGGGAAAGAAATATCAAAAATGGGGGGTTGGGGAGTAATAAACGTTGAAAATTGCGTAGCTGAGTTACGATCCGGATTGTTATTTTTTTTTTCTCTTTCTTTTTGAGTTTTCTAAAATCATTATATTATATTTTTCCTTAGGCGCGGCAAAACGTCCAATCAATTCTTAAGGGCCACTTTCCAAAATCTCGCGGATATTTTACGACAAATTTGGTGCTCGTGCTACCGCTGGTGCTGCTGCTGCTGTTACACTTCTTTATTTCTCTCTTCGTCTTCGTTCGGGTATAAGGTTGAATGATGAAACTTTTTCCATCAACTTTTTAAAAGCGCATTTCCAAACTTCATATCTTATGAGAGTAACGGCTCAAGTATAAAAGAACTAACGACGATGTGGAGAGCTGCTGCTACTCCGTGTTCAAAACTGTTTCTACATGGGGCCATGCAGGACGTAGATAACCGATTGAGATTGTGAAAGAACGACATTCTCAAGAGTATGAAAAATATAAGACAAGGCGATTTTAAAAATGACAAAAACAAAATAAATATTATAATAATAATAATAATAAACAAAACTAGCCTGCACCTCCAGAATCCGACTAAAACTTGAAGTTAGAGAATAAAGAAATGAAGAATAATAAAAGTTTAATATCAAAATAGATTTTCGGCATTTGAAAATCTGCAACGCTATCAAGTTCCTCTAGATATTCAAGTGTTTAAATGTCGAAGTCAGCAATCGCGCGTCGCGACGCGGGCGTCGAGTGGGATAAGACTATATATATACATACAAGTTGGTATATCTGAACCCTTGTCGTGATGCCCATCTATATAAGACGATCCTGTAGGATAAGGGAATGTCTGCTAATCCTTTATAGGGAATTCAAGTGATAAATTCCGTAAATCCAGGTTCAGGCACGCCCACGTTTGCTATTACTAGTAGTAAAAAGGGGAGGAGAAAAGAGAAGAGAGAAGAGAAAATCCTTCTTACCCCCTACGACCTCAGATCCATGCAACCATCCGACGAAGGAAACAGAGAAAGAAAACTAAAAGGAAGGGGGTTGAGAAAAAAAAAAGGTAGTAGAAAACTGCGATTACAAAGAGTTTTTCCCACCCCCATTCCCCTTTTTCCTCACGCTGCCCTCCTATCGTCTCCTTCTCGAGACTTCGTGTCTTGGATTAAAACTTTGACACTTTGTTACATTTTTTTTTCCACCATTTTTTTTTTCTCTTTCGCCTGTTTCTTTTCCTCATTCTTTTTATTTTGCTTCCTGCACCTTACCCTTATACACATAGTAGCTGACTGTAATCCTGCTAAGGTTGGCAGCTTCCGGTACGTTGGACAAATTTCACTTCTGAAAACGCGAATTTTACCTCATGACGTAATGCTTCCTCCCTGTACTCTCTTCCCTACATCACGCATTATCCTACCACCTTCGCTGACATAAAAAATACTCTAGTGAAAAACGAAGGGGTAGAGATAAAAGAAGAAAAAAAAAAACTACCAAAAACCCCATATACTTATATCGGCAGGTGGAATGGGATATGCAGAGAGCAGAAATAGCGAAAAAAAAAGTAAAAATAAAATAAAACGGTAAAGGGTAAAAAAGCCTACGCGAAGTTTGCAGAGTGCCCCAGCAGGTGGTGTCATATACGGCGCATATAACGCACTTTTTTTTCCCCTTTTTCCTCATACTTTAGTTCAACCCTTTAAACTCGAGCAGCTAAGAAAAAGAGATATATGTATACATGGAGATAGAGAGAGAGAGAGAAAAAAAATAAGAAAAATATGTAAAGATCGAAAAAAAAAGCGAGAGAAAAAACGAATGGGGTATGGGAACTGTTTTTAGGTATATAAGGGGTAGAATGCTGAAGATTTTGGATAAGAATGGCTTATCGGAACTTTTCCGATAGGATCTAAAAGGCGCGGAGGAAGAAGGTTAAAAAGAGAAGGTAAAAAGGGAAAAAGAAAGAGAACCGCGAAAAAAGAATGAAATCGTCGTTGAAAATCTCTTTTCCAAAAGCGATTTTTTCAAAGTACCCAAACGATATCCGCTCCACGATTCGGCAAAAAGAAATCTCTTACCCCCCTCTTCATTTTAGCAAAGTATCTAAGTTATGTGTATTATTATTATTTTTTTTTTTTGTTCTCAACCATGAGTTTTATACGTTATATAGACAAATACACACTCAACAGCACGGAATTTAAGTACATAGGGTGTGGGGTGTATATAACGATATTGTTGTACATAATAAACATACATATATACCATATGTACGTCCAGACAAAGTTTCTATCTACGTAGAAAACTATCAGGCTGACCCCTAACTCTGAAAACAGGGTCTCTCCTGGATGGTATACGAAGGTAGGTAGGTAGGTAGGTATAACGTGAGTATAGGTTGGTACTTTGATCTCGGCTGAGCTTGACGGCGAACCCTTGGGAATTTCGTATATTTTCGGGATATATGCACATTTACCGTCAAACTATATATATACCTAGTATAATAAAACCCCGTGTGCACTTTGGTCCCGTAGGTCAAGCGAGAAATGCGATCAATGGTAAATTGAAAGTTAAGTAGAAGAAAACTTGAGTTTGGAACTATTAGCATAACAAAAAAAAAAGAAACAGGGAATGATATTTTTTTTTTCTCAAGTTTTAATTCATTTTTTTGTCGTCCAAATTAAAGGTGGGGAGATTCATCGATAACTGATGAGGATTAAATGAAACCTGTTACGTAGACAGTGAGAAATCCTCGTGGAAGAATAGATAATTACACCAATAAGGGATGATGAGAGAATGTGAAGACGGAAGAATAGATAATTGAAAATAGCTTAGGTATGTGTACGTATAGATATATGGAAAACGAAGATTAATACTAAAAGGAAGACAAAGCATAAACGTAGACAAAGGAATAAAGTAAGAGAGAGGAAGAGAAAAAGAGAAAAAGAGAAAAAGAGTGAAAGCTAGGTACGTACCTCGTGTACTACGTCGAGGGGGGAAAGGGAGGAGGAATGATGAGAGGGAGAGAAAGGGGTTTGAGAATAAGGGGGTGGTTCTGGCTGCGGAGAATTGGAAGCAACTATCCAATTTCCTAGGGAATACAGGGGGCGGGTTCGAGGGTTGTCAGAGGGGGTTATAGGAGAGAAAGGAGGAAGAGAGGAAGGGGGGGAGAGAAAAGAGAGAGACAGAAAAGGAAAAAGGAAAGGAATAGACGATGATGGCGAGGGACCGAGGCAAGTCAGCTTAGCGGCCCACTGACCCGGAAACTCTATCCCTACTCCGGAAGCTTTGAAAGATTTCGCAAACGCTGCCGTCATTTTCTTTCGACCCCATGCAACCCTGGCTGTCCCCGTTCCCGCCCTTCGAGAATGGCAAGTTACGCCGAAATAAGGTAGTAGGATATGGAAGCAAAAGAAGCATCAGGTTTTAGACTATAGGTAATCCAAATTGTTAAATCACTCGAACCGAGGTAGGATGAATCTGAACACATATTAGTACACGTGCGTGATTTTATTTTATCAAATTTCGAATTATTACCAAATCGTAGATACAGTACGTGTTTTCAGTTCTTCTTTCTAATTTAAGAGAAAAAAAAAGATTATCGAATTGGGGAAACAAATGGAGGTAAATATTAGGTGCATACCGATACGGGAGACACCATACAGTACGTTCTACAATGGTAGAAATTAGTATGATATAATTCAAACTAGAATTAACGTTCCTACGTGTCTCTGTATATTATTCTCAATGTCCATAGAACAATGCAAATACACACCCATATTTCTCACTGCAGTTATATCGTTAGCATAAATCCGAATCTGATTAGAAGTTCAGTCGCTGAGTTTGTGCGCGGGTATGTATAGCTGGATAATTATCACTAATTCTATGCACCGCCCTGTCCCGCCCACGGGATTTGCACGATATCGTTGTAATTTTTTTGTCTCTTTTTTTCTTTTGTCCCTTCATTCCTCTACCATTCTTCATCATCATTTCATTCAGTTTCATATACATAATAGTTGAACGAATAAATCCCAATGATACCAATCCTACGTATGCTTTTGTTCATTTCTGAATCGACTTTTCATATTTTAATTTGCAAATTTTGTCATTTCAATTTTTAACATCGTACATAACTAATGGAACGTCCGTTGACTCGTAATATGCAATGAGTTTTGCGATAAATACAAGTTGAAATTCCCGGTGGAATGAAAAAAAAGGATCTGGACAGGTGAATTTTTTTTTATCAAAAAACTCTGAAACTTCTCAAATAGAGAAAATAAATCCACATCCAGATGGCCCTTGAGGGCTAACGAGCATTTCGTTTTGTACAAAAAAACAAAAAAAAAAACCCAAAATTAGAGTACTTTTTTTATGAACTGTGTCCTGTAGATGCGTAAATGCATTTTGCTCTATATAACACACATATTATAGATATGTATGATATACAACGTATCATTTCGTGAGGTCTAGGTTGGGTATGGAAGGTAAGGTTAGGTTGGTTGAAGGATGAGCGGATATAACCGTCTTTAAAGTTGGGAATATCTCCTGCCCGACGTTCCGGAAGGATTCGGTGCAGCCACATCGGTCTCGAAGACGAGGTCCTCCCATCTTCCATCTTCCATCTTCCATCTCCCATCTCCCATCTCCCATCTTATACCACGAAGAGAGTAGGTAGGTATACCCAGCGGAGAGTGCTGCAGATCTAAAACCCGATCCTGATCTACTTGTGCTTCTCTTCTCTAGGTATACCTATACCTCAATGTAAAGGATGGTGGATATGGAGGAGAAGGAGGGTTAAGGTAAGGTTTCCTGGCTATAGAATGAAATACCTCAGACCCACCAGACTGTGCATGGTCTTAGCCCTGTTCAAATCCACCGAATAATCTCAGTATCCTCCACGCGCTAATTTAACCCCGCCACAACTCCCCAACCCCCTCTCTTCTACATCCTGCAGATATGATATCACTACGCGATGATTAGATTTAAACAAATTTCAACTCATCAACCATAATTATATCAGCTGCGGAATCAAATTTGCTCACATATTTCAAACCCCCACAGATATTATAAAAAAAAACCAAAAAAAAAAAGAAGACAAAAAAAGGATTGAAATAAAAGTAATAAGGTAATATTTGTACATATACATGTATATGAATAAAATAATTCACCCCACTCCCATTTTCTAATCTGTTTTTTTCTTCTTTTTCTTCTTCTTTTTTTTCTCCATATACGTATAGCCTGCACGAATCACGATAATGCAATTATGATCCAAGCGCGTGCGGGGGAGTGGGATATATGGGGGTGCAAAAGTGGGATAGTATACACACAGGAACTTTTGGGATTAGGGATGCAAAATGGGGGACAATACATGAATACCTAATTCGTGCAAGCGCGAGTGCTCCTGCGGTTGTAAAGTCGGGGTCGAATAAAGGGGGCGTTTCAGGGAGAGGGGGGGAGGTATGTACACGTATATACGTACACGTGTATGTATATAATAAATAAATATCTATACTGTCAGTTCGATCTATGTACATATGAATATATAGGTGTACTGTATACATAAGTGAAAGCTGCGGGATGAAAATTTGCTGCTGGTGCAACTCATCGAAATGCAAGGGAGAAAGGTTGCTCGAGTTTCTGCAGGACGAGAGGAGAGAAGCGTATGCGTATGTATACGTGCGAAATACAAGTATATATGTAGACGTAAACGTTACATACAACACACCCATTGAAATATACATATATAGGACTATATACCATCACGCATTCCACCTCCACCGTTACAGGGCCAAGAGTTACTTCCAAACGATTTCGCTCTCATTCGATTTAACACGAGAGCTATTATAACTCCATATAGATCTAACGATGCTCCCGAGTCCCGGTTAGTCCTGGTGGTTCTGGTCCCGGCACTGGCCTGCTCTGCGAGCTCGCCCATCAAGATTCTATACCTATAGTATACGTATACCATGCTACGACGCGGTCGGTATAACCATGCAGCAAGGGGTGGAAGGGGGAGGAAAATCGAACAGAGGAGAAAGGGGGTTGTGGGACTTGTGCAGCTATTAGAGCTAAGCCCTGCTCCACGTCCTGTAAGCGGCTGGAGCTGCTCGACACTAGCTGAATATCGAATCGGTCTATAATTAATCCCTTCACGATCTCCAATCGCCCATCTTCCCGTAGCCCCCCCTTTGCTATAGAGAAACATCACTGCCGATAAGCAACGATGTAAATAAGGAACGAAATTTCTCTCCAACAAGACGACCGAAAATGAATAATATAATAATTACGAATATCATCGATTTTTAAACGCTCAATATAGAAGATAAAAAACCATCAAACTTTTTTTCAAATTCTTCTTCATTTCGCTAGGCCACCCTATGCCATTCAAAATGCGCGGTTTAATTCTCATTATTATACTTGACACTTTTTTTCAGTTCACAAATAATTAATGGTGATTTAAATTGTGGTTATGTGGCATACTGTATATATGTATAGTCGCGTTAGTTTAATACATATATACACATGTACATGTGTATGTGTATAATATAAATACATAGCACGTTGCGGTAAATATGCATGAAATTACGTAAATTTTTACTCATTCCTTCATTTTTATTTTGTTTGTTTGTTTTTTAGTTTTTATTTTTTTGCTTATTCTTTTTCTTTCTTTCTTTTCTTTTTTTCATTACAATTATTATTTCCGTTTCATTCCGCATGCGACTACGCGACGCGGAATATTCAAATTAAGTATTAAAATACAGAGCGCGGTTTCTTTTCGTAATATTATGGGTAGCTTTTCTTTTTCTTTTGTTTTGGTTTTCAGTTTTATATTGAACCTCTTATCCTCTTACATAAATTCTTCTTTTCTTTTTTCTTATGTATACCGGTGTGTTTTATATTTTTCTGTAATATTCTTTTCTTTACAATTAGTTGAATTATCGACGATATAAAGCCGGGGATAATAAACTTCTTTCTTTTTTAATTCATAATGGGAAAATGTCAGACGCGATCCACACGATGAGAATCAATATACCGATTGCACAATTTTTTCAAATAATTTTTGTTACTATTTAACAAATTTCTCCGTCCACATGTATAATTTAAATGATCATCCGAGAATTATACCCCTCACGTATATCTGTTAGCAATCGGTCACATCAAGCACCTTAGCCCGCACGTAGCCGTTGAAATAATTGAATTTTAATCACAGTGAAAAGCAAACTTTCAAACATACACGAAACAAAGTGGAGTAGAACGAAGTGGATTTCGCCGGGGTTGAGTTTACGTGAGTGACAGAGAAGTACAATTCAGTTGCAGGTCGTGTGTCGCCTATGTGTGAGGGTAACGTTGCGCGCTCTTTAAACAACAACAACAAAATGACAGAATAGGCCGAAAGTCCGGCAAGAGATAGGGTTCATTTTGTAGGTAAAAGAGAAAAGGACAAGATGAGGATGAGCGGTGCTTGCTCGTCGGTTGTCGGGTGCGAAGTTGGGGTCGGGCGTTAGGGGGGTGGCAATCAGAGTCCACTGCAAGGTACATCAAAGGGATGTGCTAGCTCTGTACGAGCGTGACCATCTATGCAGAGCGTAGGGAATTACTAACTTAATCAAGTACATACCGAGTGTCTCATAATTCATATACGTATTTTCCCATATCTGATAAAAAAAAAAACAACAAAAAAAAGGTATATAAGAATGACTTTCAGAAAAAAAAAAAAGGAAAAAAAACCCTTTATTTCATACAAGGGAATGTATTTGGACACGTGGAATTTACCCTACTGACAACACTGGTGTTTGCACTATTTTCGAAATTTTTGACTATCCTGTAAGAAAAAAAAATTAAAATGAAATTAATGCGGCCGAAATAAAATTTTTTGATTCTTCTTCCTACATGCCTCACGGTCTCATGCGAAACATTTGTTTAACGATTGTCTACTCGTTTCTTTTTATGTTATTTTTTTTTTTGTGTATCACAAGCATAAAATACAAAGGGTTGGAATTGTTACCAAAGGCGAGAGGGGTGAAAGGAAGGGAACGAGCGTTGGAGAATGAAAGTTATTGCAAAATTTTTCTAATAAACTCTCGAATAAACTCGAACAATTTCTATTTTTTTTTTTTCTTTTTTTTTTTTATCTTTCATTTTATTTCATCTCGTAACCATTTTTCATTACTTCTCTGTTGCAATGAAACGGATTTCGACTGTGCTTTCATCAATGATATTTTACCGGGAAATAGAATTAAATTTTATACTGAAACGTTGCAGCTGTGAAATAGCTATTATTATATGAATAATACGTTAACTGGAATTGTAAAGAGTAACGTAACGTACTAGATAAAAGTGATATTACATTGCTGCAATAATCATTGGTACCTATAATCTATAAAATATTTCATGACGAAATAAACTTCGGCAAATCAATAACTATCGATTTTATACACTACACAAAAAAAACGAAACGTACCTAATCATCGTCAAAGAGTCATTTTAATTGGAACAATAAAAACGTTCATTAATCAGAGTGGAATAGGAAAAAGAAGAAAATAATAAAAAACAATTCAAATAAAAATAAAAAAATCTACGCATGATATCACAACAGCTATATTATCATCATCGGTATATACCTATCTGGATATAAAGTAATTCGTGACATCTGAATAGTTATTTGGGTCAGTGATCTACATGTATACCAAACTACTTTCGTTCGCTCTCTGTCTATCTGATTTGTCACCCTAGGGGGTATTTTTCCGTGTGTATAGCCAAACTGGCGTCGGTCTCATCGTCATTCTTCTACTGGAGAGTAGGGAGGGAAGAACAACGATGGCGATTTTAAATCCGCAAAAAAAGAGTACGATAGAAAAATATAGGGAGGAAGAAAAATTACGGGGATCAAGATCAATGTCTATAAGTCGAAATTATATGAAAAAATGTTTGTTCTTCAACCGTATCTCAGAATAACAATTACGATGAAATGGAAAAAAGAATTCCGTACATTTTTTTGTTTTCTCTGAATTGTCAATTTCCTAGATTGCACTTCACGAGCAAATGGTTTTTGGTCGTTTACACATAGCTGTATCACGGATGTGAATTTGACTGTAGGTGAAACAGGATTGGTTTCATTTCCATCCGTTTAAATAGCGTGCGTTCATAACCGTAAATAGTCGTATCCAGTATTTGTCAATTTTGGAAATGAGAACCGATATATTCACGAATATCTTCGGTGGTGACAAAAAATTAAGGGGTGGAAAACGCTGCTCGTTTCCCCACCCACACTACACACATAAAGCTTTTGGAAACTGCGATCGTTGCAAAAACAGCTAAAATCGGACGCGAATTCACATTAATACCGAAATATACATACATGTGTATCTCTATAGGCAGCTCGTTTTGACGCGAAAACTGAAGCCTTTGTTTCTCTACCGAAAAAAATAAAAAAATGAATAAAAAGAATTGCACAAACATGTTCAAAATGGCCGTTAATATACCTCGAATATTGCATCGTTTGCTACTTCCAGATCCCATCATTTATTAATCGCACCGCTTAACCCCATTTTTCGCTCCTATGTATGTAATACAAAAAGTATCAGAAACATACGCTACAATATACAGTTTAAAATATCACCTACCGTCGATATTTACTTCCACACCATCTGCCAAATTAAAAATCAGTAAAAAAAAAACAAACCAAAAGCCAAAGAAAAAAAGAGAAAGAAAATAATGATGATTTCCTACAAAAACTTTTCTATATTTATAATATTGATTGAATACGTCAATTTAACGTGCGGGAAGCACTAAATGTCTTTGAGGGATGGTCGTAAATAACATATTGGAATGATGAAATTACGCCCTTGAAATTCCAACGCTATGGAATTCACCTCAGAATAACACACACCGGCAATAATATCCAGCTCCCGTGGAAAAAAAAAGAATGAGCATAAAATGATAATAATAAGTAGCAATGCAAGGGTGGAAAGTGGCTGAAAATATCATCGATTCGAAGACCGAGAAATCTCCGCAAGAAAAAATAATTAAAATAACTTCACTTCGACAGAAAGAAATCGATGATATAATTCTGTTCCGCGTGATCTGTGCAGTACAATGCTAGTAAATTATACTTACATGTTACCGCGTCTGTTTCGATATTGGAAAATCGATGAACAAATGAATAAAATAAAACTCACCTTGGATTTCCTCGTAGAGCAGCGTGATGAAGCGCGTTGAATCCGTTGTTATTTGTAAGTGTTATGTCAGCAGCATGATCCAACAAAAGAGCCAACATGTCGTCGCGTTTCTTCGATATGGCATCGTGAAGTGGTGTGTCCCCCTCAGAATCCTGGAACAAAAAATGACCGAGACACGTTATCGGAAGATCAAAATAACATCAATATCTAATCTGAAATTTCAATGAATAAGAAAAAGAAGAATTTTCAACATCTCCGTCGCGCTTGAATCGCAAGCTTCATATAGCTTATATATTTCAACATATCATATCAATAGTCTGTACAACTAGGAATAGTTTCACGGAAAAAGAATAAGTTTTTCCTTAACAGGCTTAAAGGTTTCTTCGCTGCACGGATAAGTAGCTAGGTAAGACTGTATGGACAAGTCCGTGTAAAGGTTATACGTTGGAAGAATAGCAAGGTGGACAAGTGAATAAAAAATGAAAAAGAAAGAACAGTGCTAGAAACTAGAAAGTTGCAATACTAGAATAACCGGCATCTGTCAATTCGCAATAAGAACTAACAAAAAGAAAGAAAAATTCGAACGAACTGAAAAGGTAAAAGGGATCGAGTTTTGTACCGACGGATATGGGAAAGTATATACGGCGATCGAATAAAACTTTAAAGCCGGGATCTAACTGAAAGAAAAGAGTTGTGAGTTACGAATCCCCTAGACTTGTACTAGCCTGGCTTCACATGAGGTGAATTCAACTTAAAAATAGTTGCAATTACGCAGAAGAAGAAAATCATTTCTTTTTCTAAACTTTGTCCTAATAATTAATTAACCGACTCACTAAGGTTTTACTTCTCGAAGGCTCTTCAAATTTGTGAAATATTTTTTTAATAACTTTTTCATGCCCTCGTAGCAGCGACCCTCTTTTTTATGGGTTACACCTTTCTGGTTCCCAACCCTGGATACATTTGCATCTCGAGATCCACAAAGGAAATAATAAATAACCATATAGAAAACCAAAGATATGGAATATGCAAACATTGCAGTTGATATCTTTGTAGGTATATAAAAACATGAGATATCATATTAACGTATGTTCATAATTTTTTTTATCTTGTTAGCAAAAACTACAATGCAACATACTGTACATACATAAATGTATACATGACATAGATGCAAGCTAGATAGAAACACATAGTTATAAAAAGGAAAAAATTCAACTGCAGCAGCTGCAGAATTATTAGCAGCACTCCGCGCTACGAGCAACGAGAGATATCTACATGAACAAAAATGAAATAAAATAAAATAAAATACGATAGAATAAAAACAGTGGTGGCGGAGGTAGGGGGGGTTGAAAAAAAAAAAAAAAAAAATTATGAACAAAAGAACAAAAATCAACAGAGCTGGATGGGTCGTCCGAGTCCAGGACTCCGGACACTTCACATATATATATATATATATGACAGTAAAAAGTTATATACGTGTGTATAATATGTACATTTTTTTCGAAGCTGGTGTATGTAGGGCGTCGTAAACAATGGGTGCATGGTGCATAGTGTATGATGCACCAACGGTTGTATAAAACATACAGTGCAGTGCAGCGGGAAACATGCAGAAATAGTAAAGCGCGGCATTGGCGGTACCTTTCGCGCCAACTAACCGGGTAAATAATAGGCATCAAGCGCAGATACTTTATGGGATCAGTTGGAAAAATCCTTTGTATAACTCCAATAACTGTGCAGAATAAATCTCTCTTGGAGTCGGGATTGCCGGGACTGCCGGGACTGTCGGTATAAATGCTGGCCATACGTCACGCAGCGCGTCGCCCGAAGCCTGCCTGCAGGATGCTCGGAAAAACTATGTATTATATGTACATATATATATGGAATCAGTACAGAGGACAGCGACGAAAAAGAGACAAACTAGAAACGCGAGAAGATGAAAAAAAATTTAAGCAAATACCGAAAAATGAAAGAAATCTTCTGATTTTAAAATTCAAATTCCAACGTTCCCGGGGATTGGATTAGAAAATATTCTTAAGAGATCACAGGAAGGAAATTAATATTTATGGAATCCGTAAATGTATGACGGTGAAATGATGATTTTTCTTTCTCTTTTTTTTTCCTCTATATCAAGTTCATCATTCTTATTTTATTAGCTGCGTCGGGGTGTAGAAAGAAAAAACGTTTGTGAAGGAAAGTAAAGCCATCATATGGAGAAGCTGGGAAAGCGATTCACCAGAGGTGGGTTATAAGGTATAGGAATATTGGCATCCATCGCCCTGTTGTTGCAGAGTAACGACCTGTCATTGTTACCGTATAAGAATAGAAAGAGATTTATTAGGAGCTGCAGTAAAGAGAGGAAATCGGGTGAGGGATTCGCCTCTCCTCTTCTCTACTCGTACTTCCTTCCTTTCTTTCGCCTTTCACTTCTGAAACGATTTTCCCTCCTCCTCTTCCTCCTCCGCCGCCTGCTTCTCTTTCTGCAACCCCTATTTCTTTTGCCCATCGCCTTTTTCCTTATTCGTTTTCGCCTTATATTCACCCTATGGGCTTTCGAACGGCTTGGGATTCGGTTCAACGGCAATACTCTAGGTATACGTATATGCGAATATAACTACGAAACGAAACGAAAAACGAAAATCGAAACCAAACTGCGTTCGTTTAATGGACAGCCATTGTGCGAAAAAAAAACAGAAAAAGAAAATAGAAGAAGTTAGAGAAAAATCCCTAAAATCTTGCACATGCGGTTACATCGTTGTCAGGATATCAAGTTGGTATGAAATAACGAAACAAAAAGAAACTTCTGTTTATATAATCTGAACAAAGTTTAATCTTGATAAAAATACGAAAGTAACAACGCAATTAAAACAACAGAAACAAGCATAGGATTCCAAGCAGAGTCTACACCTCTGCAGGTAAAGATCTCCTACAGTGTAGAAGCCAAAAAGACGAGAAGAAAAAAAAAAAAAAAAGAAAAGAGCCGAAGAAGCAACTGGAAGACGAAGCGTTTGGGTAAAATGAGAAGAGTCAACATAGTCAACATCACAAAGAATAATCGTTGGTAGAGGTGGGCGTTAGAAACTAGAAGCTCTACGTGATCTTAGAGCATCTAAAGAGACAAGATAAGACAAGACAAGAGAAGACTGAAGCGATATAGTAGAAGG
Source organism: Athalia cordata (assembly GCA_963932425.1). NCBI lineage: Eukaryota > Metazoa > Arthropoda > Insecta > Hymenoptera > Athaliidae > Athalia > Athalia cordata. Next base: position 25,078,697 of record OZ010626.1, on the reverse strand, counting down.
CAACAGATGTTGGACGTGTCAGAAGTCTAGGGGGGTAGAATCTATCTATATATACATCTCTATTTATTTTTCGTGTTTGGGGTAGGGGGAGGTTGAGTAGTATAAATGACAATCAGTATCACCGTATCCGCGAGAAACTTGCGGATCGTCAAGATGCTACGGATGTTCCCTATCCCCTTCCCCTTCATCGTTCTGCAAGCAACAACCTGATTGCAGTGCAAATATTGACGTCGCTAATTCCTCCTCACACCATTTCTCCTTTCCATTCTTCTTCTCCTTCTTCTCCTTCTACTTCTTCTTTCCTCCTCATCCTACTCAACAATATAAAGCTTGACTCTGATGTATGGAGTATGTACATGCGAATATAGGTACACCTCTCGCTCTCCAAATAATATCACTGTCTATAGAATCAACGAGAAAACAATAAATAAATAAATAAATAAATAAAGCAACCGGTTTGGTTCTTCACCTGAGACACGACTAAAATCTGCTCATAACAACACTTCGTTTTACAACCCTCATCGGACTTAACGGAATTGCATTAACCTAACTGCTACCAATTTCTATCATCCCGTTTTCCCATAGACCAATTATACTTTCCATGATAATTAATAAACCATTCGTTTCATGATTTTATATGATACAGAAAGGTAAAGTGCACGGTACATAAGATAACTGCGTATATACGTATATAAAACTTTACCGGAACTCTTTGGTCAACGTAGCCACTGATGGTCTGAGGCATTCGTTCCGTAAGACGTTACAAAGGAGTTGGTATGAGTATAGTACAAAAGTAAAAAGGAGTATAAGAGGTATGAGGATGAGGAAAAGGAAGCGGAAGATCCCGAAGCGCCTGCAGCAGCAGCAGCAGCAGCGGCAGCAGCAGCGGTAGCAACCAGTCGACGGTATGCGGGCAGTGTGCTCAAGAATTTTCTTGAAACGTGCATCAGCAGTAGAAATGGAATCGAGAGGTAGAGGAGGTATAGTGTTCATAGGTATAGAAAACACGTACGAAAGTACCGTGTACGTATGGAAAGGTATAAGGTACATGTGAATCTTATGTATATACACACGTACATAGTATTCGAAGGTAACGAGCGAATAGCAAGCTAGCTAGAGTTGGCCAACTCGTTAAAACCCCATGTGCACGTCTACGCCGTATGTATAAGAACGGTATAATAATACACCGTATACGTATGCACGTAAAACTAGTTTCAATAGAGAAACCGAAGAAACGAAAAATTTCAAAAAATATAGTTATAGGTATATGCACGTCAATCCGTAGATATGTCCACCCTACACCCCATGGGTATACTGGATTCTAAAGGGATTTCAAGTTCTCCGATTGTGCTAAAACGATTTTTCGTCTTTTATACGCCATAAAATATGAAACCTGCACGTACCGCTAAAAATACTATTTTTAATCTATGAGCTACAAATTGGCTAACAAATTTCCACTACATATATAACATGTGATGTGTATATAGGTATACATTATATACGTGGGAAGAATAACAGAATTACTCGTGGGGGAATTAAATTATCGACTAACTCGATATAACCCACAGCTGTAGCCTCCCCCGTTTATATTTAATTAGCCAGTGCAGGATGTGTTATGGTCTATACATACAAATACAAAAACCCTGACGTTCATTTTCATAAATCTGGAAAATGAAACACAATAATCCGCGTGATTCGTTGAATGCGCAAAATTGATGGAAATTTTTTTATCAATTGATCCCGTTGATTATGGACTAAGGTAGATACAATATATTTTCATATAACGCTGAGTAAGCACGTAAAGTTAATCGTTTCAACCTCCTCTGGGCGGGCTATGAAATGAGTTCAGTTAGCGGTAGCTACATGGGCATAGACGTAATCAAGGGAGCTGAGTAGAGACACGCGTCAGAGAGCAATGTCGAATTGTAGCAACAGCAGCAGCGTAACATCTAGCTGCATTCGTCATTAGCTCTGTAATTTATGTCAAAAAGGGACAAGTAGAAACCACCGGGCGATATTCACGCATCCGTATACATGTATACATTATACATACATACCTTGTATAAGGGGTTGTATTTAGCTGGTGGAAATGCCAACGTTGGGTTGTGTCGCATTGCGTTGCGTAGCCTATACCCCTAATTAATATAAATTGCCATTACCGCGAACGGCGCGCGTCGGCGCGTGCATAACGTGGTTTGACTGTTTGCCGGCTCCTATATATTTACCATCCGCCATTCGGTATTTGCTATTTATCGCTCATCATCGCTATCAACTCAAAATCAGAGGTCGGTACGAACACATAAAAATGCAGAGAAATTTCCACGTTGCTCTGAAATTACTTTTTTTTAGCAATACCTACCCGGCAACAAGTTTGTTTCTCCGAAAAGGCCATTTTTTCGCAAGCCTAAAAATCTAAAATCCTAAGCCTTTTTTTTTATCAGATTGCTATTGATTCATAACACTTGATAGTTATATTCCATGAAACATGATCCGAGATTTATCAAACAGTCGAATAATGAATTGTGATACGGTGATAAATAAAAAGATGGAGGTGATATTTGGGTTATTGAAAAATTGCTTTTTGATCGATGACGAGCAGATGATAGGGTAGAGGGTGACGCCGGCAAGATTTCTGTTCCACAGAACGAGGAACTGGATGTTGGTGTGTTCGGTTGGTTTGGGTAGAGTTTTCTCCCGTGGGAGGAAACACGAAGTAATATAGTAGACTGCCTTACGGCAATGATATTGGCTCTTGTATCTAGGTTTCGCAAACAGGGAGAGTATCGCTCCATTTATTTGTCCCATTAGTAGGAAGCCTCGTCACTGCTTTTCAGATAACTCCCTCCCTCTAATTCCTCTTTTCTCACTCAATACATACACGACGTTCCGGCAATTGCTGATTTCCCAACTCAAATCTGTTCCGTTTCTGCTACATCTGTATATATAAAGAGGGCTGCCAGCTATATCACCCGAGAAAAATACTTCCCGATATATATAGCTATATATTTTCTGCTCAATAATACTTTTCCCGGTTCCTGCTTTTTCTTCGTTTTTTTTTTCCTTTTCTTCTTCTTCTTTTTCTCTTATGTTATCAGTATAGGACTGAAATCAAGTGCTTTATCTATATCCTCCGGAAACTTACTAGTCCTACCCCCAATTTCAGCCATTTTTGTTTTCGCATTCCTACACCGAGCAAGATTTCATCTCACGAATAATCGATAATACATGTATATGTGTGTGTGTGTTCACCAACCCCGCATGGAAAAAGAATAAAATAAAAAGTATAAAAAGAATCTGTCTTTCCTGAAATTGTGCAATTTCGCTATTTTATTCTCCATCTGTCTATCTATCTATCTAGATGTACGTTATCCTTTTTCTATTCGTATAGCCGTTTGAAACGGGGTAACAAAGTCCCCTTGAAAAATTTCTTCAGAAACTAAAGAAGTGAAGAAAGACGTTGGGAACGAAATAGAATGATAGAAAAGAAACACTTTGTACCAGGCCATAAAGTAGGTGAAGGTAGATGGGAGAAAGAGGTTGGGGGTAGTTGTTATCGATGGTAAGAATAATAAATGTCATTGAACGTGTGTGCAGGTCTCTTACCCACATAATCCCAGTGTAAGAAGTTGCAGTAGCTAGTGGCAAAAGCAAAACTTGTGGCAATCCGTTGCAAAGGGTGAATGGGTTCCATTTCGTGAAGTGGACAACAGGAGACTTGGGTAGCTGGAGGCGGTAAAGTATGAGACGGTGGTTTGTCTCTGGCTTAGTACCCAGTTCCTAACTCTGGGTCGTGAACTCCTTCAGGAAGGTTCGATCTTCAAGTTCCTACAAACAGCAACCTGGTTTTCTCGAACTTCTATGGTAGCCGGGGACGGTTTGTGTGTCTCTTGAAGCAGCATAGAATCTAGGCGAGTGTCACCAGCAGCAGTAACAGCAGCAGCAGCAGCAGCAGCAGCAGCAGCAGCAATAGCGGAGAAAAGTAGAAAAGCGTAGAAAAGAGAGAAAGTAGTGGCAAAACTAACCTAGACAGTTTACGGTTCCTGGGGCGGCCGTAACTTTGCACAAACAATTCATAAACCACTCCAGGGTAGAAAAGAGACTGAAGAATGTGCAGGAAACGGTAAAACAAGAGAAAGAATACCCGAGCCAAAAGGAACAAGGAGGAGAAAAATAGGAAATGGGGTTCATGGGCTGGAATGAGAAGAAAAGAGTAGGGGTCGACGATTACGAGAAGCACCAAAGTGCTTCCTAAATTATTCCCTCTTTTCTCGTCTTTCGATTTCTTTATATATGTATTATAGAATTCGAGGAGCTGCACCGGGCGGTAATAAAATTAAAACTCGAATAACAAAACCATCAACTTTATAAATTTCAACATCAACAACTAAAATGTCTTTTTCAACCCAGAATCATCTTCGAGCTCCAAACAAAAATTTGCGTGACCGTCGCCAAATTAGGACTTCAAGGTTCAACAAATATTTTCTAATCTTGTCGACTATGGTAAGAAGTTAAGAAAAAAGAAGAGTGAATCTTCGGGGTTGCAGCGAGGAGTTTGAATCAGAGCAACGAAGCATGAAACAAACCGCCAAGAGCGTAGTACGATTCTACTTCTACCAATCCCTCTCCTCCTACTCTAGCGAGAACCTGTACGTAAGACGAAGTAATAGCAGCAACGTGCGGTACAGGAGGAACGCATGTCGCGTGGATATTGGAAAACCGGTCGGCAGACAGACAGATAGACTGAAAGATAGACAGACAGCTGGAAGACAAGGCGAAGACAAAGACGTGCATACCGAATCAGTTCGGCGGGATTATTAAAGCGAAGAGAAATTCCTCCGCAGTTCGCTATTCGTATTCTATGAATAATAAGTATAATGAGGTTATATAATTTGGATTCTGTTTAATAATTAGGGCATAGTTCATCAAATAGGATCCTCAAGGCAAAACGATGTAAAAAATTCAAAAATTTGATTTCATTTTTTCAATAAAATCGATTTAAAGATTTCTTTGTTTTTCACATATGTACTTTTTCTTTCTGTTTTATCCTCTCTGGTATATCCTTTTACTCCAACTCTAGCGCTGTATCTTTTTCTCTTCTAGATAAATGAGAAAACTCTTTCTTCGCTAAGATCGGACCTGCTACCGGAGCAACCACCAGTCGAAACTACTTTAATCTAGTTGCAAACGATTGGGAACAACTAACTTCAAGACTCCTGCATTCTCCCTTGTTTCAGACAAAAGCAACGCCTTTTTCTCTTCCCTATAATTCTCTCCCAACTCATCCGGAGCTGTAGAAGTCTAGATAAACCGCGTACCTATACAACTTAGATAGTTTTATCTGTATTCCTTTAATCATTTGTTTATTTTCTTTTTTTTTTCTTCAAATGTTGATCAACATGGCGGCTAACCAGTCAGTGGGTTACCTCTAGTCAGCATCAAAGTTTATAAGGAGGTTGATTATCAAACGACGAGTTGATGGGAATACGGTTATTCTTTGAGATGGTTAAAAAGTACGACTTATCGGCTTACTTTTATCCGGAACAGAGGCACATAGTAGCCGTCGGGAATGAGGATGAAAAAGTGGAGAATGAGGGGCACCCGAAGCTTGAACCTCGAACCTCAGAGCTTGGGCTTTGCTTCGGCTTTGCTTCGACGTCAGCTTCGGTGCCTAGCGGAAATGCGATGGGATTAAAGTATTTGCAGTAACTGCAGGAGACAGGAAGAGAACGGGATCCATGCTGAAGAAAAAACAAGAAGAAAAAAACAAGAAAAGAAGAAAAGTAAGAAGAAGAAAGGAAAGGCGACGAAAGTTAACTTTACATCGATTTTCTATCATGTCATTGATCCCTGTCTGTCTAATAAAAGCAAAAAAAAATAAATAAATAAAGATAAAAATTAAACCCACATATTATGTAAATCATTCTACAGCGTTACGTCTCACATGTAAACTTCGGACGTGTAACGGTAGATCAGGAGACCGTTTTGCTGTTCATAGTGTGTATAGTGGGAAGAGGAAGTGGAAGAGTAAGGGTATGAGGATGTGGAAACGGGAGACAAGGCTGGCGTGTCCGTCGTGTTTACGAGGGCATTTACTGCCCATAAAGTAGCACCTAACTGGACACACTCGTACACAATGCTCACGATTCTCACACCCTACCATAGGACACTGGACAGGTCAGCAGTAGCGACAGCGCAGCCACTCTCCTACCTCATTGTTGGCTCACGTCCTCCTATCACCGCCTAGGTCTAGCTCAGGTTCAGGTTTAGGTTCAAATAGCTAACCATCCACTGCGAAAACGATCCTCAACCGATCACCCTATAATACACTACCTTTAGTTTATTCTCCGATGTCACGTCGACGTAAAATGAAAGCTTCTACGTCAACTTGGATTTAGAAAGAATAAAGAAGAAAAAAACCGTACCACTTGCACTATAAGTTAAATCGAAGTTTTTCCAAAGAAAGGGAAACAAGAGAAGGGAAACTAGAAAAAAAAACAGTGTAAAAAAATTCTACCATCCATGTTATAACCACACTGTCCAACGATTTGTTGGTATGATGCCAAGTAGTCTGCAGCACTTTCCAGCAGCAAAAGTATATACATGCATTTAGTTATGGATGGTGTGCGGTGTGGTGCCAGGAACCAGAACACCGCAGTACAAAACTCCGTAATGTCTGTCTGTCTGTCAGTCTGTTGTTTTGCTTTGGAGAACGTCGCGTAACATCCGCCCCCAACTTGCGCGACAAATTATAATATAAAACAATACGTTGTACGTAGGTATGTGTATATGGGTACCACCGAAGAGAAAAAAGATCGTAACGGTGTCAAACAACGCGAAGAGAAAACGCGAATACATATTTGTAGATATGACAGATACGGGTGTGAGATACCTATGCAAGCATGTAGAACCTAGCGAGTCCTTCAGAGACTCGCGACGAATTGTAACTACCTCTTCGACCATAGTGGGCAATAAAGTGAACGATACCAGCGTGGTACTTCCGAGAGAAATTCAGCACTACCAGCAGCAGTATACTCGGAAGCTCATCTCATAAAGGACTGGCTGGAATATGAATATTTCAGTACAGCTTGATTCGAAGAATCCTCATTTCATGCATGGAAATATCATAGGTGTCGCTATCCGATACGTCTCCTATAAAATAAGGGTGTAGCTATTTTCAAAAATATTTCATCTCGATGAAAAGGGTGCGATGATTTTTAGACATTAGCGTATCGTGATCAGAAACAAAAAACAATTGAAAGCAACAGATTTGTTATTTAGGATGTATGAATATATGAGTATCTGGATTTTGGTATGACAACGTTGCTGAGAAGAGGAAACGTAAGTGCCCATTCAGGAGAGCTAGAAATATTTTGCTAGGTAAAAATCTTTGCTTGCATATTCCAAAAGCGTGAGAATAATAAATCCAGACGATGCCTTTACAACGGCAATACCCTCTTCCTCTTTCTTCCTTATCCCTTCCCCTTGAAGTAACGAAACTCCGTCTATGTCTCAGTCCCTTAGCTTTGCCAGATGAGTCCAGGGACATCCAACTCTCGCGCGTCTTGTAACACCTTACGTGGAGCGACAAGAGGTACCCACCACCTTCCACCTTCCACCTTTTGCCATCCACCATCTACCCTAAGCACCCACCCCGGCGACCCTATACCCAGGTCGTACCTACTACTCAACCTATCTACCCATCTTCCCATCTTCCTTCTCACCGTCGTCAGAGAGTTTTGGATTATGCAGCGCACGACCCAAGTACTTCGGGCTTAGTACACTTATTCCCTCTTTTATCCGGAAGTAGTAGAAAAAGAAAACGAAATAGGAGATAGAGAGGAAGAGGAAGAAGAAGCAGCAGCAGTCAAAACTGAGGACTGTTGTTTCCTGAAGAACGTTTATTTCTTGCATCTAGGGTTTCTAGATTTCTAGAGCATAAGAGAAACTCGTCTTGACATTGTCACAGCCTACATATAGCCCTTAATTTGAAGGGTTAAAAGTTCACGGTAAATTGAGGGATGATCTCTTCGTTAGATGTCCAATTATGAAGCAAAACAAAACCCGGATTTATAAAAGCCATTGAAACAGGCGTCATTAAATCGGTTCCGCCCATCCTTTTCGTTGCAGCATTGGGCGATTAACGCGGACGAAAGTGCCTCTAAAGTGTCTAAAACGAGGTCGTGCGTTATTCAATTGATGGGCAAAGGGTGCCCAAAACCCCTTGTTTAATCCCTGAAGAGATAATAATAACCCCGCACAATTATATACAGCATTATATATCTACAGACATACAAAGCTTCTCTATAATAAAGTTCTCTGATCGCTCCACTTCCTTTAGCATATCGCGTATAATACGAGAATGTCGATCAATACCATCTATGTAGAGGAAGTTTTCAATGGATCATCATCAACTAGCATTGTTCAGGTCAAAATACGTTGAGAAACACTCGCTCAAACGATTCAAGAAATAACCAATTGTTGGCCCAAAAATTGCAATAATCTGCAGGGGTATATCTTTGATTTATTTTGCATTTGGGGTCGAAATTCAACATTTTTTTTTTCAGAACTTTGGTGTATTCTTATGTATTCTGAGCTCCGGAATCCTAATCTGCTAATTAAATTGATCTATCAATTGAAACGATAGCAATTTTTTCTGAGATACTACAGATTTTTGATTTTCCTAAATTGCCATTGCATCTGAAGATATTCCACTTAATTCTTGGAGATATGGTGCCTCCTGAATTAACACGTGAGCGCCGCAGGGAGTGGAAAATGTAAGGGAAATAAGGGAATATCTGTTGGTAGTGGTAGTGTATAGAAGTTGAGAGTACCGATCATATCATTGCCCACGTTCGTGGTAAATGTCATTCCGAGGTTAACTTAGGTTCCCCCACGGATCGTGCACCGAATAATTACGCAGATTAGACATATATATGTATCAGATCTACATGTGTATCATAAATATATATATATATATCGCATGCACATATGATCTACATATATGCATGTAGCTCGTTCCAAAATTTCCCACGATCACGGCACCGATGACGATATACTTGAAGTACCAAGAAAAATCTACATACATGTATAGGGTTGAAGCTTTCCAAAATTAACTACGTCTTTGTTACAATTGAATGTTAGTCGAATTACGGTACACTTGAGTTTTTGACATTGATAACTAATATTCGATGTACATGGGGTATAACATCGTCTTCAATTTCCCTTACGATATTAATCGTGAATTTCAATAAATCTCTTCCCTCTCTCTCTCTCTCCCTCTCTCTCTCTCTCTCTCGATTCTGCTCCAACTCACTCATCGAGCTTTACGTTATACGAGTAGCATAGTATCAGGAGTTACCTTATACATACCTAAGCTAACCTACATACAACTACGTGCCACAGCAACTCCGTAGATCGGATCCATGGCAAGAGGAAGAGTGGAAGATAGGGAATGGGGCCTTCGAGGTAGATTTAAAGGTTTACGCTAGATTACGCAAATGGCACGATAATGCGGAGAATCGTTTCCATGCGCTGCAATTCGAACCATCCCGAATAACTCGATCTATCTCCTGCATGCCAACCGGGGACTCGAACGAAAACGTCGAGTTGTTTCGTATATTTTACCAATTTCCCCAACCCGATACTTTCACTTTACTAGTTATTCTTTTTTGTTTCTATTTTTTCTTCCTTTCCATCTGATTCTTTTGTAAGTTTAATCGTTTGCGACAGCATGCGGGTGATAAGATGACTAATGAAAAACAAAAAAAAAAGAAAGCAAGAATATATTCAAAAAATATAGATGTGTATGCTATGTATAATAAACTGTTGGTTGTTGTTTCATATTTTACAACCTAAACCACGCAAGACGTGACTTTACGCTTCTCTAATGGATTTCAGAGTAGAAATTGAGTTTAATGAGTCGCGGTACCAAGTTATACGTCAAGAAGCCGTTTCGCCAAAGTTTGCAAAACAGATATACATATATACATGCACACATACATATTGATGATCACAAATTACAAAGTAACTCGATGCGTCTAGACACCTGCCTAGTGGGCAATATGTGTACCGAAAGTACGGTGTCTTTGAGTAACACTCAGCAAATACCTAAAACAAAAACGAAATGAAAAAAGAGAAAGCAAAAAACTGTAAGACTTAAGTAGTCAATCATCCCTTGAACCCATGTAAATACCAATCGATTAATTAGTCATATAATCGTAATTAATAACCGACCCTCTTAAGTACCCACGCAGTATAAGTAAGTTGGTCGTTTGTTTCACCCTTCACCTCATAGTTGTTTGAATGCTGGATGTGCCGTTCAATTTCTATTATTTCTTAGTGTTAGGTAAAGATTAATGTAGGTTGGAGAGCACCGGTGCGGAACGCGTGATCGTAATATTAAGGAAGTATGTAGTAGACGTACACGTATGTACGTCTACATATAAAATATACGTGTACATAGGTAACGTCGTGCAGGTTTCCTGCCCTTCCTTTTCATCGTGGGTTATGCCAAGCTTACCAACGCACGCTTGCATGAGGATACCCAGTGTGCTATGCCTTAGGCCATATCAATATCTATATACGTTAGATATATATGCGTATATTTCAAGTATATGTGTGGGTTATATGACTATGGCTTTTGCTATGGTTGGGATAACGTTCTGGGTCCAGAAACTCCCGAATTCGGGTCGGTTCGGATCGTACGACGGGGGTGGACTTTCGGGATCCCAACAGACCTCTATGTACATATATATATGTGTGTGTACAGACCTATACCAACCAACCAACCACCGTCGTTGATAGTTTCGTCGCGTTTCGCTCGTTATAACCACAGACTGCACAGCAGCCGCAGCAGCAGCAGCAGCAGCAGCGGTGCTACATAGCACTACTGAGCGAAGGATATAATGTAAGGAGAAAAGGTCCAAGGGCTATGGGCCTAAGGGGCGAAACTATGTGTATAGGGAATATGGTTAAAATGTATGGAAGCCAATTTCCAAAGCATGTATGTATAACCTACCTGAGGAAAAAAAAGTTTTCATTTAATTGTTTTTCTTTTCTTTTAATTTCCTTTCTTTACTTCTTCGTCTATACGAAACGTTAATGTTTGAGATAACCTTAGGGATGCTTCCGCGAAGTTTTATCGTGCTAACCCTGGTTTGTTGGATATACATATATATCGAACCCGTAGCATCTCAGATCGTGTGTTGCCATGCGTAGAGAATTTGAAAAGAATAAGAGAAGGAAATTGAATGGAAAAGAGAAAAAAAGTTCAAACAAATTGGACCCAGCTAACCAAACGACGTTCGCATACTACGTGTACTTACAGCATTTGCAACTATGTTCAACTCGAATAAAGAATCGCTGCAATAGAAGCAACAGTGGAGAGAGAACTTGACTGGTGAAAAATATCTGTATAACACATAGGGCGCAGTACACTTTCATGATAGAAAACCCGCGGAATAGAGTTGGTGCTCAAATAGTAACACAAGCACACCGACGGTGTAGGTAGAGAGTAAAGGGGTTGAGTGATCGTTAGAGTAATTCGTATGCCTTGAGCCACACAATAAAAGTTTTCTTAGGAGAGTTGAGTGAATTTATCGGTAAATCAATTTCTCTCCTTTTCTCTCTCTTTTTCACTTAAGGGTATAAATCTAGTGGCTTGGTACGTATATGTATGTATATATAGTTTCGTGCAGGCAACACCTGCTGCAGCTTCAAAGATCCCCAAAGATATATATTTATTTACCTCACACTTTCTGTTCTCAACTTTTCAGTTCCCCTTTTCCTTTTCCTTTTCCTATATATTCCGTAAATTAGAGATATACCCGAATGTGGTTGAAAGGAACATTCCACCACCTGATGGTAATAGACGTAAGAATAAATTTGTTCGCAACGCGACGTGCTCTATGCAGACGTAGGTTATATATATGTGGAAACTCCTGAAAAGCGCATGAACAACAAAATTGAAGTGGTATGTATGTAGATATATACATGTACATATACATATACATACGTAGAGAATGTGATGGTGATGGTGGGTAGTTGGGTAGGGGTACGGATTATGCAAACCGAGGACACTTTTCAGTTTCTGGTCTGCACAAACGTGTCCCGCCTAGCAAAGTACCTATTCGATTCGCACGAGGCTACCTGAACCTCGTAGAATATAAATCAAGCCTCCGCACCTCCGGATGCACGAATATTTCATCTGTCTATTCATTTATTTATTCAAATAATCTCCGTACCATCCTCGTAATTAAAACTGAATTAAAAACCAAAAAAATATTACGAGATTATCATGAAAAATTCCAAAAGTGAAGTCTACTCATTCGCCACCTTTTTCCAACACGCGTATAGTATACAGCTGTATACATAATGAAGGCTTTTTCGAAGTAAGAGTTTCGTACGGCTCGACTACGAGGTACAGCATATTCGTGTTTCGCGTCCTGAGTTTTTGATGCCTTTTGTAATTCGAACAAAGAGCGTAAGTCAAGTCATCCCCCCGTCACTGTACAACCCTTTTTTTGTTCACCGTCGAAAACATGTAATGTAGATATCCAAGCTTGTTGAGTGGCTTATGTCAGAAGCGTTTTTCTTTTTCTTTTTTTATTTTTCAAATTTCTTAGGGTAAGAATATACAAAAAACCACTCGGTAAAAATCTCGGTTGAAAATTTTGTTTCGCAAGAAAGGACAGGCTGTTTGAAAGACGTAAACTCACGTCAGTCGCGGTTGTTTTTTTCACACGCATGATAAGAACAGAAAAAAAATGAAACAACCCTCGTAAGAAAAAAACCTTGGTAACATACACAGAGGTAGTTTTCTAGCTGAACGTGTTACATACATTAAAACCGATTTGGTCCCGAAAAGGGTGAAATATAAAAACTTTCTTTCACCTCCCTTTATTTTTGAGGAAAAATAAAATGGCATGAAAAAGAGGAAACCGAAAAATTCCCGATGAGTTATAAGATGGGATACTTTTTTTTTTTGTTTGTTTTTTTTTTCTCTTTCTTTATTTCGCGGCAACGTGGCACCTTTACGAGCCATCCGGAGGCGAAGATTTGCATTAACAGGGTCTGCCACGCACAATTGCCCGGTTATAGTCCCGGATAACGCGTCTTTTATTATAATTTCACGCTCGCCATTCTCTCTCGCTCAGTTCTCTTATCCATCTCATCTCACCTTCTCTGCTCTTACGCTTCTTATTTCTACACCAAATATATACTATCAGTGTATATGTATATGTATATGTGTGTATATATAAGCCAAACGGTAGTAGCGTCACGTCGTTCGTTCCACAATCTCTTTAAATTTAAAATATATTTACTCAAACAAGAGGCACTTTAACGGTTGGACGGTCCTTCACCACCGGATCGCAGAGATTGTTTTTTTAGTCGAATTAATTCGCGATTCATCAGCAAAGAATGAAGAGAGAAGAGCAGGGAAAAAAAACGAGAGAAGAAATTTGAGAATGAACACAAAGTCGTTTCAATCGGGTTTCGATTTTAGAGTTTGACTCTTCGATGATATGTGTATAAGTTGATCAAAAATTTCATGACGAACATTTCACTGTAATAGAACGAAGCTTTTTGCGAATATTTTCGCAAGGATCAAATCAGAATAAATTCCCATCTCAATCGTTACGTTGTGAAAACCAAGGGAAAAAAATGATAAAAAAAAAAGAGCCAACACAGACGCAAGTGTATCGGACGTGGAAGTGATGGAGGTTGGTCGGTCATAAAAATTGATAAGCTTTCGTCCTGCGGGATGTTGGGAAGTAAATTGCAGAGATTATATTGCCATCACATTTCACATGTTTCGCTTTTCCGAGTTAACTGGATGTAATTGCCTAGGGGCTATATAGATGTTAACCGTCTATCGTTTTTCCCATTTTTTTCTTTCTTCTTTTTTTGTCTTTCACATCCTTTCTCTTTTTTGCTCAATTTCCAAAACAAAAAGCAAGAAAAAAACGAAACACCGTACAACGATTGTGCGTTGATTTCGTTCAGAATTTACGAGGAATTTATGTACGAATCGATTCGCGCATGCAAACAAGAAAAAGAAAGAGGAGAAAAAAAAAAAAGAAGAAACGAACGACCCAACGTCTATTTCGTACAAGCCATCAACATTTTCCAGTCGTTAATTATACCCAACAGCCAATACACTTCAGAAACAAATTTTCACCATCATCGCCAAGTGACTAGTAGTTTCTTTAAATACTTCCTCTAACGAGCTTAAAAACTACTGAAAACCAATGAACTGGCTGAAACAACTTAAAATAATAACAAACGATGAGGCTACAAGATTTCTAGGCAATGATTGATTGATCGATTGATGACCATAACGAACGAGTTTCACATCAGCAGGATACCTATATGTATGAATATATATTTATCTGAAAAAGAAAAATATATTTGACTTATTGGTCGCGTTTCTCGAGCCAATTTGTAGGTAATCAGTTTGACCGGGATCAGGAGCACCTGGAGTAACGAGAAGTTTGTCGCATAAGGTATCGAGAATTTGGCCATTAAGTTCATGGAGTTTGGTGTACTGTGTTCAGTCGTATAACATCTGGTAGTAATATTTATCGGAATTGGTGTTGAAGTAAAATATAGTCTGTATAGGTTTTCCGCACCTGGCTATACGTGTCGGTTATACTTCTACGTTTATATGGTTGATAATGAAATTTTACGTTCCACAGCCGGAGCTTATATAGACGCTGTTACTTATCCGAGGTAACAAATACTATATGCACTTTACAAAATTACCAATATATTATCTAGAGATATCTCTCTTTCTCTCACTTCTTCTTCTCTCTCGTATAATATGTAATATCGCATGGTATATGGCAGCTAGTTGAAAATACATGTGGCAGCAAAACACGACTAGGAACTAGGTAACCTCGGTACTTCTGCTTTTCGTACTCAAACTAATACTACTTCAACTTATGCTCGCTTCTGCATAACCTCCAACTATACGTGAGCTAGAATTCAAATACCTCGTACAAGTACCTGTACGTATACGAACAGGAAACTACAAGCCAACCTAATGAGTTAGAAACTCTACAAGTTACCAAATTCGTCTTAAACATAACACAACCGCCATGCTGCACATTTTCATAGCTGCATTACGACACATGAAAATATACCGAGTTGTTACGAGTCTAACAATAAGTAAAAAACAATCCTTCTAAAAATCTTTCATCTGGCTCTCTCTCTCTCTTTTGTTCCCTCATTTTTGAACTGCAGAGGTGGGAAAATGAGAGCATCACGGGAGCGGTTGAACCTGAAGAGTATAATCTCTATATCATATTATGTATAATACAGTTATGAAGAGAGTTCAAGTTTAGTTGAAAGTTGACTGTTGAGTGTCGAAAAAAGAAAAGAAAAAAAAACAAGAAGGAAGAGAGAGAGAGACAGTTCAGAGGCTGCGGTGAAGGACCCCCGGTATATTAAGATGTCGCTAATATAACGAGGAAAGAAATAAAGCGAGATGAAATGAAACGAAATGAAATGAAATGAAATGAAATGAAATGAAACGGAATGAAACGAAATGAAATGAAATGAAATGAAATGAAATGAAATAAGGGTTTCATTACTTCTCAGAGTGATACATTTCTGAGAAGTCGTGCAGTATATATGTATAGCGTAACCAGAACCTGCAGTAGGACATAACCAGAGCCAGGGACCAGAACCAGAACCACCGCCAACGTTTTCTACGTCAAGGTAAGGCGGCAAGGGTAGCCTTGCTTTCTTGCTTGCAGAGGTTGTATATAACGTTGGTCGGTATGGTATAAGGTATAAGGTGACAAACGACGCCAACATTCCTTAGGAATTAAACACGCCCTTTGCAAGGATCACAAGGACCCAGAACGTTCTAAACGACGAGAGGAGGATATATCTATATACTACATATAATACGAGAATAAAACTGAGTAGCTTTTCCTTGAAAAGAAACTGACGAGTTTATGAGTACGTGATAATCCCATACAACATATGAAAAATGTAAAAGTAACCCTATATCGCAACATTGCAATGACAAAAATGAGTAATCGGTGCAACTTCCTTCTCACAACCGAGAAGTCACGGTCTCTATGTATCGTTGCGCCACCATGAAAGGGCAAAATTGAATTAAATTTTTTTATTGAAAAATATTATTATATTACGAATTGGATTACATTTTTATCATTAGAGGAAAGTAATCAAATGTGGAATAGTATCCCTAATAATTCCTAATTCAAAACTAGGTGTTTCTCAGTGAACGATTTCTTCTCCTCTGTATAAAGATTAAAGACGAATAAGGGGAGAACCTAATTCAGTTGAGATCTCAACCAATAATAAATAATCAATCGCTTCGAGTCAAGTAATTTGCAAGTCTGAAAGAGAAGCGTGTTACGAAAAGTCTAAACAACAAGACTATAGAGTGTATATAAAAGTGATACGAAGTTAAGGAGAAGAAGTCGTTTTCTAAAAGACTCTGAAGGAGGCTTTGAATGTTCCTTTCTTCCTCTTCCTCTTCCTCTTCCGTTTCCTTTTCCTTTTCCGCTGATCCCTCTTTACCTTTAACATTCTCCTCTTTCCATGCCAAACTACAACCACCGCAGGAACCAGAAGTATCCAACGTATACCTTCTGTCTTTAGCAAATTCTTCTCCTTAAGAGTTATTTATGTATAGACACCCTCATTCGCCTTACAAAGAGCAAAGATTATCGTGTCTATTCGTTGCTGTGTTTTTAGGTCGTCGCGAAAAGAAATTTACGTCCCTTTCATTTCCTGTTTTTCCATATAATATCCACGATAAACATACAAAATCAATCTCTTTTGCTGCAAGAGGATCGATCGACTCTAATTTACAAGTTAGAACAAGAGCAAAAAAAAAAATTCCCAGTATCTCAACATAGTTATTGATAAAATATCCACAGACTCGTTACTTTTTATATATTCTTTATCTGAAAATCTGAATTCACCTCACGAACTGAGAATAAACAGAAATACAGTAAACGCGTAAAGAAGAAAAGAAAAACGAACAAAATAAAAAACGAAAAACAAAAAACAAAAAAAAAGACAGAATAAAATAAAATACAATAAAGCTTGAATATTTTGCAGGGGATGAGAAGAACAGTGGCGATGCGGATGGTAACGAAAAAAGTCAGTTGTTGGTGGTGACGGTTGGATATACATGTAGGTAGTGGATTTATGTATATGTATATAAAAATGTAGCAAACAGCGGGGGGAAAAAAGGTAAGGAAAAGAATGAAGAAGAGAAGAGAAAAGAAGGAAAGAAGAAAGGACAGGCTTGTATTTCTTATAAAAAGGGGCATAAATTCATCAGAGATAAACACACACTCTTGACGGTTTTTTTTTTTTGTTTTCTTTTTCATTTTTACTCGCTAAAAAAAGCGACTTCATCCCGTTCGCCATTGCTGCGTACGAGAGATATACATATACATATTTTTCAACTTTCTTCTTGACTCCGCAGAAGAAAGAACAAGCGAATGTATATTCCTCCTTGCAGCAACTTCAAATCTAGCAAAGGGATGATGCCCGTCCCCCACCCTTGGCTTCCCCCTTTTTTCATATCTATTTTTCTCAGCCAAAAATTCCGCAACAAAACGCGGTGGATGTACTGTTATTTTTTTTTTTATTGTCCTTTTTTCCTGGAAAATTTTGTCCACTTTTTATTTTATTGCACAGTTTTGTTCATTCCGTTAATCTCATTTTATCCTACGACTATTCAACTCTTTTTTATTATCGCGCTTAACTTTTTCTATCCATTCTTCTTTTTTTTTAAAGAAAAACTTTCCGAGTTTCTCCAACTTCAATTTTAATCTGCTACATTATTTATGTTAACTATATGACGCGGTTCTTATTCAGGTTTTATTTCCAAACAGTATTTCTCTAAAACATAAAATATAAAAAAAAAAAGAATTAAAAGGAATTTTCTCCACAAGCATTTAAAGTATTAGAGCTCTCCGTAAGGATCAAGAGGATAAAAGATTAATCGCCAGGACCTAGTAACCGAGCATTTTCTATACATACATGTATACATATATAGGTATGTATACATAGCGGTCAGAGAAGAAAAAGAAGAAAAGTGGAAAAATTTATTACACCAGGCTGGATGAATTGAGATTGCGAAAAGTGCTTAGAACGTTATTTTCTTCAGTACATATACTACATTACCGTACCTATATATATGTAAGATTTAGCGAATATATAAAAGCTAGAGATCCTTGAAATGGTTAGTTTGGCCTCGTGGTAAACAGCTATAAGATCAGTGAGATCTTCCTTCCTCTCTATATATTATATATACGTTCACATATGTGCGTGCTGAATGTGTCTTTTACTTTCTTTTTTTTTATCTTTCCTTTTCCTACTTCTTCCAGAATTTTCCTATTTTCCGAAACTATACAAGAAGACAGTCGACAAGAAACGTCTGCAGGGAGAAGAATAGTGAAAGAAACTCGTATCATACCCCATCTATGGAGCAAGATTTCATCAGTAGCTATATAGTCGTCGTCTATATATCTAGACAGAGAAAGAGAGTTGGACAAGATCAACAGATAAATCGTCCGACAAGCAAAAGCATCGAATGCAATAATAATGTTCACCTGCGGGACAAACAAAATAAAATAAGAAGAAGACGAAGACGACGGATCCGATAAACGTTCTTTTCGCAGAGTGGACTGAAAAAATGATAAAAAAAAAAATTTGGATCAAAATCCAGAAAAAAAAAAAATTAAACTAAATTGAAAGAACCAAAAACGTGCGGCAGGAGGATGAAGATAAAAAAAAGAAGAAGAAGAAGAAAAAGCAACCCTCGTATAAAAGAGATGTCGACGACGACGCCGGTATAAAAACGAAGTAAATACTTCCGCGTTTATTATCCCCACACGACAGAAGTACTATTTCGTATAAGCTAAAACCCACTGCAGGAAAACTGTATATAATATACATACGTATGTATAATATAGACGTGCATATATGTATATACGAGGTAAGGTGATATACGTATGATTTTTGTAATATATAACTCATGGACAAGGTGTATGTATGTATGAAATACATATGTACGAGTATCCATCCCTTAAAATGTATGCATATATACCTGTGTAAATATATATCTATATATATTCGTAGGCGAAGCAGCGAGCCGTGTGTTATTCTTTCTTTATTATGCATACATCCCAGTGAAGTATTTTATATTATATTGTCCCGGGTTATAAAAAGAAATGTTTACGGTAAAATAGGTTATTTCCTCCAGGGAATAGTTCGTATTAAAATGTAGGAGTGTAAGGTATAAGACATATATATATACATACATACACACATATATACAAATGGTACATAGGTTATACCAACCCACCTATATATTTCTTATTTTTCTACTAGCTACTCCTCAACCAGCCCTGCGAATTATTTTCCATATCGTATAGTAGGTACGTACGTACGCTACGACCAAACCTGCATCCGCAGCAAAAAAATTAAAGGTAAAATTGTATATACCTATGTGGGTACATGAGCGATGCGGATATTTATAATAACACATGAGATAACCATATGATAGAAAATTATTGTCATGACTCATCGATAAAATAAATGAATACCTGAATTATGTGTAATTTTTCAATGTATATTGTACAATATAGAGAGATAATTCAAATTTAATTATTTTCGTTCGTTATTTCTTTTTTTTTTTATTATTTCATTTTTGTTAATCACGGAATGTGGCGGATAATAAATTTATGCACAGCGAGCAGCAAGAATTAGGGGGGTTGTTATTTCATTTATTCGAGAGCGAAACCTTGCGCAGCATCATGTCCACCTGCAGGAACAGCTCACCGCGCGAGAGTAATTTAGAGAATAATTTACACACGGCTCTGACATTTTCATGAAGAAAAAATAAAAATATCTATTATGATATGTATATTTCTTCGGATATTTTGCATTTTGTTCTTTTCCTCCTTTTTTCTCTTTTAATTACTTCCGCGTCATCCAATTATATACAGGTTCCGCATGAAAAAAGCTTATTGCACTTTTTGCTCAAAGTAATTAGAATGTATTTAAACATTATACAAAAAACAGAAACAAAACAAATGGAATAAAAATAGAAAATTATTGTAAATAAAAATAAGATGAGAAAAAAAAGAAATTCGTACAGACGCGTTTATAAAAATTTCGCTCCGATGAAGGAGAGAATAAATAATCGAAAAAGTAAAGGTATTAAAGAAAAAAAAAAGGGGAAAACAAAAAGAAAAAAACTTTTTCACAGTCGTTTCTGTCGGAGGGTTATATACAAGGAATACACGAAGTCGGAGAGACAGACGGTTGACAGATAGACAGATAGATAGACGGGACAGGGCGAACTACCCTGACAACCGAATCGCAAGTCCTTCCAAAGTCCCAACAAAACACTTGGGAGACCAGAGAAGGAGCGGTCTTTGGATTTGGGGTTAGGGTTTGCAGAATGGTAAAAGAAACAAAACAGAGAGAAATAGTGAGAGAGAGAGGGAGAGAGAGAGAAGGTGGAGGAGTAGGGGTTGGGGGTTGAGAAGCTACTAGACAACCCCCACGTGGGCAAAGGGATTGAGAAATCGGAAAGGGGAAAAGGCCACTAAGAGGGACATTAATCCAGGTTAAGTCAGGGAGGGGGTTAAATAAGTGACGTCACTGCCACTCAGAGGGATGAAATGCGAGAGAGAGAGAGAGAAGGAGAACAGCGGAGAAAAAAATCTACCCAGCTTTTTCTCTCTCGTTCTCGCCGATATCTATAAATTCTCATTTCTATTTCTATTTCCATTTATTTCTTTTATTTCATTTTTGTTTTACTTCCAATGTTGTTATCTCTCGTTGAATTTTCAAACAAAGCTTGAAATATGTATGTATATATATATATATGTCTTTTGCATTAACGTTGTTTAAATATTTATAACAAAATAAATGAACGTCGGGGTAACATTAACTCCGTTTAAACGTTCAACGTCACTTTGTCGTCGCATCTGGTAGGTATAGTTTATGTGTAAAACGTTAGTATGTACATATATTTAACACATTATATACGTATAGTGTATCACCGTGTCTGTCACGTTAACGGTTATGGCAAAATTATATAAGGAGTGCACGAATTACACAGGTAATATAGACAACAAAACGCGATAACTAACCCAACCCTCTAGCTAAGTACTGGAATGTATAAAAAATTAATCGCGTAATCAAGTAGAACTCATTAGTGATGTAGCGACAACAAATTTACTTCGTTGCATTTCTTTCTTTTTTTTTGTGCAATTAAAATTTTTGTTGTTTCAAGAATATTTTCATTCATCTTTAAATGATCATATAACTTTACGATATGAAAACCTAATTTAGATTCGTATAGAATATAAATAAAGAGATGGTTTTTCTCGACAGGTCGAATGTCTTCCGTATCTACGGTACATATACAGGCATGTAATGTAAGTACGTATAAATATATATATGCCATTTTTGGACCAAATCCTCAAGACCCGGGGCGTAAGAGTTTTTGCCAACTAAGGTCGGCGGGCGTGGATACATCGTGTAGACAAATGGTCCAGCATTTATCTTTCTTGTCGCAGTTTCTAGCACTCGTAGGTTATAGCAGTGGTAGGTGTATAAGGTGTATATATACATATAACGGAACCGTGTCGAGTAGGAGGAAAAAAGTACAGAACAAAAGACAAAAAAATAACGAAGGAAGGCAGACATGCAGGAATAAATGTAATTACATGAATGAAAGAATAAAAAAAAAAAGCAATAGAAGAAAGAAAGATAAAATTAAGACTGATACGATAATTGCTGTCAAGATTACAGTTAACCTAATGAATTGAGATAGGAAAAAAATAAATAAAATCCGACTAATCCGTTCCCTGAATCAACTTCCTTTTTGATTCAAAGATCTTCGGCCGTTTGACTTACAGCGTACAATTTATAATAATGGCGAAAAGATTATATGATTTATAATTCGCGTACGTTTATGTCTGCATGGAGTTTTAGCTTCGTACGTTGGTTCAATAGCTACGGGAATAGCATATCAAAAGTAACAAGAGTAAAAGCTGTAGAAGCGAGCGAGGTAATGTTAAAGAGGAGCCGAGTTTAATGAGAAACTTTATAGCTCGTAGTTAATATTCCTTCGAGTGGAATATTCAACGTATATAAGTTTATAAGCGTTGACTGGTAAAGTGCGGTTTGTATGTATATATAGATGAAAATACATATAATATATGGATAATTTACGTACACACACACACACCCACATACACATAGATACAACCAGGTAATAAACAGGTAAGTATTATAAGTTTCGATGGTTTTTAGTTTTCTCAAAGTTTATAAGTTAGGGACGTTCTGCACTGCAGCTGCTACTATCACACGCGAATCGATCACAATATCTGCAGCGAATTAAATCCATGCATTAAAATTATTTGCATTCAATTTTATTTAACATGCACGGATTTTGTTAGCCACTGAAAGTGTAACAATAAGATTCTGTCCGTACCAATTGGTTTTCATATCACTTGTTCCTTTTTTTTTTTTATTTTCAAACATTCCAAATTATTTTTATTCCAATGAACCGAAAACCGTCATTATAACGTATGTACGATACAATGCGGGCTTGAGGATAATAATCACATTGCACGTATTTACGTATATATATGTATAATCTCTTTGATGAATGGAAATATATAACCGCAAATAAATACGTTACATAATATTTTGTAAAAAATCATCAATGAAATTCAATATTGATTGAAAGAACGTGAACTGTAAGATATACATAACATGATTGAAAAGTTGCGTCGTTATAAAGGACTGAAACTTCTTCAAAAGTGAGCCATATATCATAATGATTAATTTTATTTAAAATTACTTCATTGATTTATCCTCTATTAAAAAACTGATGTTCACTCGAACCCGCACGATAACCGAGGAGCATATGGAAAATACTTGAGGTGACTGTAAAAAAAATGTTAATTAAAATTGATATCTGAAGATCGACTGAAAAATGTTTCAATTTTTCTTTTTCAAACGTACATGTATAACGTATGCATGAATGGTACACAAAATGAAATGGACTATGGGTGACAAAAAAATATAACGTCGTTGCAGCGGCAAATTATTTTACTTTCTATCTATAGAGGTAACAGCTGTGGTCTACTCCAAAAAGTTTCTAAGACTCAAGAATCCGCGTGATATTATCTCGAGAGTCCTGTACGCTTGGTTTGGTGTTTTTTTTTTTTTTTTTCAAACGTACATAACGAATTTAATTACCGCAGACTTTCAGTCGCACGGTGTGCTCAACGAAATGAAATAATTTCCATCTGTTACAACATCACTGTTTCACCTCGGCGAAAGTAAAGAAACGGAGGAAAAATTGAAAAATTAAACAAAAAAAAATATATATATATATATATTAAATATTAAAAATTAAAAATTAAAAAAGAATGACAAAAATAAATTATCCAGTACACCGAAAATTAAAAACTGAACGAATTATATCTAGATACGTGAATTGTAATTATCAAAAATTTTAAATTGACTACATTTAATAGCATTAATTTTAGTTTGACATTTACGAGTTCAATTTGCGGTACGAACATGAAAATTAACGCAAGTTAATTAAGCTCTTGATTCTACATATTAGATAGGGTTGGATGGGTAAAGCTATAATATTACATATAGTACTGAATTTCAAGGTAAAATTGAACGAACTCCGGACGCAAAGACGATGTAAAGACGTCCCGAGGCTATCAGAAAATATAATAGAAAAATGGAGAAAGAAGGGAACAAAAGTTGAAGCAATAACTATAAAACACTCGAGTCATCCGCAGATATAACGACGCAGAGTTTTAGTCTGTATATGAGAAGAATAAGAAAAATCTCGTCCACATCATACACCCCCTATAATGGCATCCCTCTAGTACTATTTTCCATTTCCCATAAATGCACTTCAAAGATAAAAAAAAAAACAAAAAAAAAAAACTATGTAAGAACTCATTAAAAACCTTCAGAATTTCTATTTTAAAAATTCTATAAATATTTATTAAATCTATATATACCAAGGGGTTAGGTAGGACGGTAAAAAAATATCAAGAGCCACGTGCCCTCTAATCCTAATCCTGCATAGGTATAATAATAACACACCTGACGAGAGAGAGAGAGAGAGAGGAGAAAATGAAGAAAAAAAAATGCAAGCGAGAGAAAGAGAGAGAGAAAAGGCCTTCAGGGGTTAAAAGTACCGTACCCCATATTTTACCCACCGCCAGAGGCATAACCGTATATACTACGGAAGGTAGGTGGGAGGGTAGATACGGGTGGTGCGGTATTAAGGGTAAGTTTTAAAATTACCCCACGAGTTCTTTGCAGGCCCAAAGCCAGAACGATGAAAGAGAGAGAAGGAGAAAGATAATTATATGGCTTATTACAGGACAAAGTATGCGTATATAAAGGCGATTTTCAAGGAGCTGTTGCTGGAGAGCTTTTTCTCATTTTTTTTGTTTTTTTTTCTTTGGTTTTCTGACTTCATTTTTTCGTTTTGTTGATTTTATTTATTTCTATTGGTTTTCTGTTTTTTTACGCATACAGAGTGAATGAAAGCAAATTAGCAACAAGAATAAAAAAGCAAAACAGTCGATTATCGATTGGGAAGCCGTTATAAATTTAAATATGTACAGACAGAATGATAAAAAGAACCTTAATGCTGGCATGCTTCAAAGTGTGAATCGGCGTGACTATAATAAAAGTCGTGAGGTATTGTTGTAGAAGTCCATAGATATGTTCTGTGTATAACGTATAACAAAGTCCCGTAAACTGCCACCATATTATATTATTAATAGAGTTCAATAGGGTTTTATAGGGTATTCCTATGTATTCTAAGCCCAGGAATCCGATTCTGTAAGCCAAATAGATCCATATATCGAAATTGATCTAGTTATAATCGATTTATCGCTCTAAAAAGTGAAAAAAATTGAAAAATCTCAATGAGATTTATTCCTAGCTTGATTTACTCGACGGATTCGCGTTTCTGAGATCAGAATAATAGGAACAAAAATGGTGATTTTTGGTCCAAAAGTTGCAAAACTCTGAAGAGATATACTTTGGATTCTTGCCCCATTCGCTGACCAAAAATTAGAATTGTTGGTACGAGTAGACGAGCGATTGATTAAGTTTGTCACATAGATTTGAGCAAGATTAAGCGAGAGCGTTCATGCTATTGAAGTATAATATAAAGGTACAGAATTCGTTAAATTGGTATAGTATAATCGGGAGTATTGGTTCCTTTTGAGATGATTCTGTAGGGGTAGAATATATTTCATCAAGTTTTAGGTGTTAGCTTTTCAGAGGGGTGATCACAAACAGAGAAGGTCCTCAGCATATAGGATTGGTAAATACCCTACGCGTATAAAGCCCAAAAAGGAGCGTAAATAGCAAATCTTCTACAAAATTTCTTTCAGAACTTGTGGCGACGCAAGAATACCTGTCACTTCTCTCTCGTTCATTAGAAATGTCTGAAATACATTAGCGTGCGTGAAACGATTCAATTTGACTAAAAACTAAAATTCATAATGATATCGATTATTTCATATAGCCACGCCGATAGCTACGGTAGCCTATGATGAAAAAAAAATTCAAACTGTTATATTACATAAAACTTCACACGATATGCAAAATTCATTAATGTAGATCCAAGTATTTATTTAATCACATTTCGACCCCCGCCTTCCCGATTTCATTTTAATTTTTCCACACCAAATAAAAACTTTAATACATAAAAAAAAGGGATAATATGTACATACTATATATCTATTGATCGGTGTGGAGATAAACAGATTTTTTTATGTTATAGATTTATGGGGTTATATACCGAGAATATTATGGGGTGTGATACGGTGTGTGTATATCTATAGATAGATGTTATTTGTTTTAGATGAAAAATATCTTGGGTTTTATTATATTATGCAGAGTGAATTTGACGAGGGTGTTCCTATTTTTTTCACTTTCATTTTTATCTTTTATCCTTCTTCATTTTTTTTTTTTACTTTTACTGCATCGGTATAACATAGGTATACTATATACTCATATTAAACATGTAAGAAGTATCCGATAATATGAGATGATATCTTTCACGATCGAGTAGAAAACGAATAAAAATCGCTGCACATAGTAGAAAAAGTAGGAAGATAGTAAAACTGTGATGATCGATTTAACGATCGCTATTGAAGAACCGCGAATCTCAAGTTTCTTTTTTATACACAGTATTTTACGGATGTGTAAATAGTCGATCTCGAGAATCCCGAAAACCGTTCAACGCTTCACAAATCGCGACGCAACGACGACAAAACGGTCAAATGGTAAGACGATAAATCGCGAATTTCACATCCAATGGTCGTTCGAGGTTATAAAGCAAAGGGAAAAAAGGCGTCACATAAGTGAAAGAGAAAAAACTTTATCCCCAAAAAACGATGTTCCGAATTCCGCCAGCAAAAATTTTATGCGGAACATTACAGAGTTCTTCTTGTATAAGAGGGATGAAAATATTTTATTTTCCTCCTTGCGATAAGGATGAATCTGGCTTTATTAATAAATGAAAAACGGAGTTGTTTTATTTTTTTTTTTCTTTTTTAAAAAAAGAGCCCTATTTTTCATCGCGGTTTCTTATACGCATCAACGCCATAATAATATACCTAATACCCTACAGAAGCACCCATTTCTTTTATGTTACTACTTAAAAACTGCAGCAATTGCACGTTGCCATTACTCGGATCATTACTCTTTATACTCGCTACCGATCGTTAAATTACTGACTTGAATTTTAATCTTTTTACAAAATTTATCTATAGTGTTCAGAGCCTCAAGATTTTCAAGTCAACTCTGATTGTAAGTATACCTATATTTTCCGTTTCTGAAACGGGATATACCCGAAACGTTGAA
Organism: Athalia cordata; assembly: GCA_963932425.1. NCBI lineage: Eukaryota > Metazoa > Arthropoda > Insecta > Hymenoptera > Athaliidae > Athalia > Athalia cordata. Next base: position 25,051,757 of record OZ010626.1, on the reverse strand, counting down.
CTCGATAAAGACACCCAAAAACCAAGAAAAAAATAATGAATTTGAAAAAAAAAAAAAAACCAAACCCACCACATGAAACTGCAGATGGAGTTGGTGTAGGAGAACAAATATATGGGGTATTCCCCGCGAAACCGACAAGCCCGTGAACTTTGACCTCTTCGATTCGACTCATTATTTTGTCCTACGTAATACGACCAAAAAAAGCTTACACGTATCTCGTACTCTTTCGATTCTACTCTTGGTTTCAAGAATACAGAATTTTGAAATTTTCACTTTTTTTTTTTCAGCAATATTTCACCAACCGTTAGCTCGGAAATTATCGGTCCTATCGTCAGAAAGTATCGAACAAAATTTATTGATAATTGAATGGCTTTTTTGAGGGTTATTTTTTCAAAAATTTTCAGCCATCCCGAACCCGTTTTTTATGCGAATAGACATCAAAAATCCGTTTTTCCACAAAAAGGCCGCACTCGATTAATTTGAAAAAAGTCACAAAAATATTTTGAAAACAGACAAAAATTTTGAGACCAAAACGAAGATGGTTTGACGATTAGTTCAGAAGTTACAGTCATTTGAAGATCAGGATCCGCCGAATCTTTGCCAAAAGAAATGTCGAGTAAACAAGGGAAAGGGTGATGGAAAAACAATGACCATGTTTTAAAAACTTTGAATTTTTGTTCACATTTCGACGCGGAAAATAAGTATCATATATGAATACCGGCTAATTCATTCGGAAAGACGGTGGGATATTTTTTTCAACACGTGCATAAAATCGGCCCTTTTTCTCGCATGTAAAGTGGATGGGAAATTGCTCATTTCTCGCGTGGACTTCATTACCTCCCTAGGAAGATAATGTTACCCCCCTAGGGCAAAACTGGATTTTCCCTTCCTCCCCTATCTATCTTTTTGGTAATGAAATGCGGAAAAAGATTTTACCCGGAAAAGGATATTACATCCGTAGGAAGGGAAAATCCTTTTCCACACTAGCGAGGGAAGATACTTTTCCACACTAGTGAAAGTAAAGTAAAGCATTTTTTCACTTTTCATACTAGTGACGAAAGTGGAAAAGTGCATTTTTTCACTTTCCACACTAGTGACGAAAGTGAAATTTTACTTTCCACACTAGTGACGAAAGTGAAAAAATGGTTTACTTTACTTTCGTCTCTAGTGTGGAAAGTAAAATTTTACTTTCGTCACTAGTGTGGAAATAATCGAGAGCGGCCTTTTTGTGGAAAAACGGATTTTTGATGTTTATTCGCATAAAAAACAGGTTCGGGATGACTGAAAATTTTTGAAAAAATAACCCTCAAAAAGGCCATTCAATTATCAATAAATTTTGTTCTATACTTTCTGACGATAGGACCGATAATATTCGAGCTAACGGTTGGTGAAATATTGCTGCAAACGAAAAAGTGAAAATTTCAAAATTCTGTATTCTTGAAACCAAGAGTAGAATCGAAAGAGTACGAGATACGTGTAAGTTCTTTTTGGTAGTTTTCAAAAAATCAAAGTTTACGGGCTTGTCGGTTTCGCGTGGAATACCCCATATAAACTAGTACGCAGGTACGTATTTCATAAAAATAAACCACATAGTCTAAAATATACCATGTATGTATACCTATACGAAGCTAACCCACGTAACGTCACAGGCAGTCCCTAATTAATTACATTGGTTTTGTTCCCCAAAGGTTCGCACCGGACAATTTTTACCAACCATCGAGATATATAACATAATTTGCACATATATGTATATAACCCATATATTAGGTATGATTTCAGTGCAGGTTTGGATGTACGTTTTGTGAATCTATAGTAGGACTAGTGTAAAGTCAGCAACGTATAGATGACGTCTAGAGAATCCTAGCGATTCTTATGGTTTTCGTTGGATTTTCGAATGTATAAGAGAGAAGATGGAAGACAGAAGATAGAATCGGTTGGTAGAGAATAAGGTGAGAAGGTTGGATAGGTAATACTTTGCCGTCTGATACCATTGTTATTTCAGCCAACCCTCTCAATCCCATTCAAAGAAACCTGCGGTGGGTAGGTACCCATACATACTTACATATGTATGTACATATAGTACATACACACATATACATATAGTGTATATGTATACACATACATATGTGCCCGCTCCGTCGTCGCAACGTTGCTGCAGAGATTCTTTCATGTTTTATCGCGCGTTTTCCAATCGATCTGAAACCGAATGAGGAAAGAGAAAAGAGAAAAAAGAGAGGAGATTCTCTGTCTCGAATTGCTATGTCCCTCGGTACCGCACCTAGTTTGGCAGAAATGACAAACATCGGAAATAAACCGTATTACATGTTATAATAATTTAGGGCTAACTCTTCCTCAAAAATCCTAATAAAAAAAGTAATTTACTGTGAAAAAGAAAAATGAAAAATACATTAATATATCCTTTGGTCAACCCACCACAAAAATCGGTGTCATCATTTCAATCGAATCGTCTGTTCATTATCTTTTTTTTTTATTTCTTTTTCTTTAATACGGGGTCGTCAATTTTGGCCTTGCGTTACGGTGAAGAAGGATATTAATCTTCACGGTGATTTGACGCGACAGATAATACTTATTATACAATGTGAAAAAATTCAGGTATCGTGTATTATCCCCGTAGAATTTAATATCGAAAAAATCTTCAATATCATATTGGAACCGTACATTGGGATTATCACTTACGATGCAAACCTGCTTGAGTGAAAATGAAAAGATGCTGAATGGGATGGAAAAGAAAAGAACACATGAAAAGGGGTGCGATTTCGAAGGTGAATCAGCCCGGAAATTTGCTCCATGTGACAGTAATGAGTTTGAATTATTTATCAGTTTTCAAATTGATAGACGAAACAGTATGAAAAAAAGAATTAAAAATCAAATGAAAAACGAGGTTAAGAAAAATTAAATTCTAGGTAGGAAGTTGTATTATAACTAAAGTGAAGTAGTATGGAATAAGTAAGTATAACCAAGGTATGCATCTGGGCATCAGGCAGCAAGATGGAAATAGTTTCTAGATCCCACGTAATTTCGCAATTGCTTAATCCCCAAGAACTTTGTCTAAAGTAAACATAGTTAAGTTGAGCGCTCTCTGGTTCTCCCTCTCTCTCATTTTGTATTTCACATTCCCCTGTCTCTCTTCCACTCTTTCATTACTACCCGCACGACATTCGCGATGCATATACTATACAAGTATAGAAAAAGAAGAGACCACCACGACTGTTAGTTATACAGAAAATTCCTGAAGGCAAACCTGGATGAAACTAACGTCCTTTTCTCTCCTTTATTTCCAGATCTACCACCACCTTGTGCAGTCTACATTCTTACAATTTTATTTGTTGACCGGGATGGAAGGCGCAAAACTAGTTCTAATTGTGTAACTCAAACTAAATTGAAACAAAAGTAACTATATACTGAGCAACTGTTACTTTTTTTTTCTTTTCATTTCCGTTGGGCTATCAGAATACTTTCAATGCGATGTAGGTATTAATTAAAAGGAAAATGTTTTTTTTTTTTTTTTTCCAAAGCTCTCCATGAAATAATCGCTTCGGAATTTAATCCATACCGAGCCTGCAGCAGAGTATAAAAAAAAAGAGAGAAGATAAAAAGCCCTCAGCAAAAAAATCATGCAACAAATAATAATTTGACAAACTTTATCATACTTAATTCAACTCGTCACACCCTACTTAAGATTTTCCCCCGAAAAGGTCAAAGATCAAAGTCAGAGAGCGATCACCCTGTGTACTCTGTGCATAGGCATATATAAGTATACATATGTATACATGTAGGAAACATGGTATACGGTATATATATACCTACAAAAGTAGTCATAAACTATGCACGAAATCGCGTCCCATATTCTGTCTGAAGTTTATCACGAGAGTCACGAGAGTTAGCAAGAGAAAGACCCGTACCCAAATTCTTCAAGAGGGTGGGGACCAAAAACCACTGCGTTGCGGATGCCAACGTTTTCGCGTCAACACCCCCTTTGATATATATAATATATTACACACGTACATATACACATATAAACTAGACACGTCAGTCCAGATGCCCGTCATAGTGAAGGATAAATTTTTTCCCGTCATCTTCACCCCTCGAACAATTCCTGACCCACAGTTCTCGTGTTTTTTTCTCTTTTACTATACATTTTCATCCTCCCATGGAGTCGATTTTTTGTATCGCTTGCTCTTGTCTTCATAGCTTCAGATTTCGAACGCTTATAGATTGATCATATTAAATAGAAAAAAGAGAAGAAAATGATGAAAAGTGAAAATAACGTGAGCCAAAAATCTCGTTGAGAATAAAATATTTTTTTGCGAAATAAGCAAAACTGTTTTATGGATTTCCTTCTTGCTCTTTGCTGTCTCCTCTGATATACCTGAACGATGTATTATTACATTTGATAGAAGATATATACATAATTTATTTTGACATCTACATACGTATGTATAAAGTTGTAAGTGTGAAAATAGAAGAGGAGAACAGACCTGACGAGACAACTCATCCGCAGCACCGGCAGGACGAGGGGAAAACAGCATACATGTAAATATACCTGTGTGCGTGTACATATTATATATATATTATAAATCCTACCCGCCGGTTGTCAGCAAATATGTTTTACAGTCGAAGCGTCGCGACGCCAAATACCGCACCGAACGATCTGCAACCCCTCCTATATGCTATATAGAATATATATGAAGCTATAGCAAATGCGGCACAATATCTGACTATAAATTCTGTACACCATTGCACTGACTCCAAAATTGAATAACTCAACGAAAAAAGAGAAAAAAAGAAATAAAAAAGAAGAAGGAAGAGAATATATATAAATTTAATAGGAATAAAATAAAAATCATACGAATACGCATCGATCATCGAAAAACGCTACGATAACATAATCCTGCATCGACTATATACATGTGGGTACAGTATGTGATATGAAATTTGAAAAATAAAAATTGATCTATAATGCATCTTCATGTGATTTGTGATTAGTTTTCTTTTTTCTTCCAATCAATGTGCGATTATTTTTCGACCTTAACTCAATCCAATCCAATCTTCATTTTCTTGCATTTTTTTTTTTTTTTCTTCTTCCAAACTTTTCATATATTCGATAAGTTCATCTATATATGTTATACATGATATATATATGTACTTATAGATACGAAGATGAGAAGTCGTCGTTGGCAGGTCTTCTGGGCAATAAATCGAGCCAAAGTTCGTTCGTTCGTTCGCGAAGCAGTGTGATAATTTTTGTCGAAGTGCGTCAGTGGCAGGCCTTCGCCTCTCTCGGAAGTATATAGTAGTAGTAGTAGTAGTAGTAGTAGTAGTAGTAGTCGTAGTAGTAGTGGTGGAAGTAGTAGTAGTAGTAGTATACCTACCTATCATTGCTTTTCCGTCAAATTTGTCAGCGGCAGAAGAGCTGCTGCAAAACCATCTATACCGAAAAAAAAAAGACGGGACGATATCTTCCCCAACGAAGAGAAAAAGACGATCAACCGCGCTAGTGCAAATAATGAAGATGGGGTGAAAAAAAGCCGGGCCAAATTATACAGGGAAAAAAAAAATAATAAAAATAAAAGAAAATTGTCCTCCTGAAATTCTAATATACCAGAAATTTTTGTTGTAATTCGCATTTATAGCCGCATTATAATAACAATACTCATTATTAATATTGTTATTATTATTATTATTACTCCAAAAGACCAAGAGTAAATATTATATACATATATAAACCGGTGGTACAAGGATTGAAGAGACAAAAGTTTAATGGTTGTAAGTTATTACAATAATTTCGTTTTCCCCCCATTTCCCTCCCGCCCACGAGTGTGTTCTCATTGGTGGTTCTGGGGGTTGTGGGTTTCTCCGTGGGTTTCTCATTGCACGCGAGTAAAGAGGTGGTAGTATGAGGTGCAGGTCAGGGAAGTAATTAAGAAAGTTAGCTGTACAGCTTTCGCTCATTTTCATAATCACCACGATAATGGTATAAATTAACAGTTAGCGTAAATCAAGGATGTTTTTAAGTGGCTCTCTCTTACACTTCCTCATCCCCCGAGCCCCCCCCCCCCCCTTTTCTTCTTCATGTACCACGCCCCTTTTCACATACCCCTCGAATATGCAACTTTCGAAATTCGTCCCTTCGTTTATCATATATAGTTCTTTATTTCCTAATCGGTTAGAAGTGAGATAAAAAAAAAAAGCAAAAAGGAAAAACTGCAGATAATAGTATTATTTGATCAAATTGGTACGGGGCGGGTTGTTTGCGAGTTTATGGTGAAGGGTGTTGAGTTTCCGAATCTAGAAGCGTCTCGTGTAAGACGAGGATTTGGTTCGTCCCTTTTGATTAGTAATACGTCTCCTCCAAGTGAAGCTCTGGTCGCGTATCTCATGAAGCGACATTTCCTTCTCACGAACTGAAGAGCGTCGTCTCTTCAAACGGAATTCGACTACATTCATACTGTATACAGGTATGTATACACATACATATATATAACATACATAGCTATGTGGCAGGGTTGAATTCAAAGCTGCCTAACGAATAACTAGATTAATTAGGGCCCTGGCAAATGAGGACTCTAGCTGGTAGGTTCTCCTGCTCGACAAACACAAACGTATATATGTATATAATTTATAAGGAGGATTTCTGCAGCTGTAGAAATACTGCTGCTACTGTATTAAGTATATGTATATGTTTACACATATAGGTACATACATTAGCTATATACCCATTTCTCTTTCCTTTTTACGTATTATAAGCATAGATTTCGTATGTCTCACCATGTATGTAGATACACGTTACACATAAACGCGGACTAAAGTTAACGGGTGAATTTGGAGAAGAAAAAAAAAAATAATAATTTCGAGTTGAGAAATTGGAGATTCTGAAATATACAAAAAAAGTTTCTATATTATGTTGAACTAATATACGAATACAAGTACTATGAATTTGAAAGAATATAACCTACGATGAAATATTTCTATGACATATACATATACTTGACCGTACATACGAGTAATGGGAAGAATGTATATACGTTACGTATATACATGCATGTGAGAAAATATATGTATTTTGATTGGAATCTTGGTACTGATTCGACTATGAAGAGTAAGTATATCGGGGTGGTGCAGGTGTTGGTGTAGGTATAAATGTATGTATATATGGGGTAGAGGAGGTATAATAGGAAGGAACCAGCTCGCGTCCTCCTTTCCCCCGATCTACCTCGTTTCTCTCCTTTACCTCTTGTCCCTCTTTTCCCTCGCCCGCAAAAGCGAGAACATGTAATATATACCCGCGTATTCGCAATCCGAGATAACCCGCGAGGCTATAACCTATCCCATTTCCAGAGACGCGGGCGGTAAGGGGGTGATAATTCTACGAAAATACTTGCCCAAGGTATACGATAGGTAGCTTGAATCGCTATAGGAACTATAGATACTCTTGGAATTACCTGCCGCCCCGCTTTACTTTATACCATTTTACACCATAATTCTCAAGAATAATGAAAACCCCGCGTTATAAACGCCATATACAATACCCAAAAAATTTTACAATATTTTATGTGTAAAAACAAGAAATATCTTTCTACGAATCGTTGTTATAAATATATTCACATACATTCAATTGATTGGCATCTCTTTTCACCTACAACAAATAAGAAGAAAAAAATATAAAATATAACAAAAGATTTTAATTATACAAATTCTCAGACGTATAAGTATTTCTTTATTTTTTTTTTTCCCCTTGGACTAGCTCGCGAGTCGCGATTTTTCCGTGACGCTTAACTCGAATGTTACTGGAATTTAAGCTGCAGTATTTTCCAGAGAATCGCGTATACATATACATATACCGTTACTATCCAAAGGATTCTGGAGGATCGGCACACGTTCGACATGAACCAACTGTAGCAAGCCACAGCGAGCAATCTATGGCTACCTTTCCTACCTCTTTTCCCATTCCTTCAGAAGTTGCAATCGTTCGAGAACGACTATTGCCAGTTTCAGTATAACGTTGCTATATGTGCCGTTGAAGAAAATCTTTTCAAATCCTTTAAAGTTCTACTAAATCCCGCTGTACTTCAATAGAAAAAAAAAGTAGATAAAAAAAAAAGACACTGAAAATAAGAAAATAAAAGTGAGGGAAAAGGAAATATACATATATCAGAAGCCCAGTGGAATATCCTGCGGTGCAGATCGAATTTTAGTGAATGTTTTTTGGCTTATATCTTTTTTTATCTTTATACGTCGCACGTGTATGAGAATTTAACTCGATTCAAATATACCGTGAGCGAAAATTATGTCTGCATATTACGACAAACATGCAATGCATACGAGATTACGACTATTTCTCTTTTCTTCTTTCTACATCTATCTTCCTTTTTCTCCATCTTTTTCCCTTTTCCTAGTCCAATTAATCCGTGTTTAATCTATTCTCTACTCCGAAACGAAGCTAGATAAACCTAGTGAATAATAGAAGTAAAGGTATAACGCGGAATGGAGGGAAGAAATTCCAACGGTTTTCCCCGATGAGATTTGTCATTTGTAGCGAGTCTTACGAAACAGTTTCTGGGTGTAGAAAGAGAGAAGAGTGTGCAGTGTGAAAAGAAGTAGGACGATGAGGAGTGAAACGAAGAAAAGGTGGATACTGGATGGCCGTTCGGATGCACGGCGAGAGGGTGGAGTTCGGATTCGAGTTTTGGGGGTGGATTCTTGGAACGGGAATCCAAAACAGGAATAAAACAGCTATAGGGTAGGGTTTAAAGCGGCATAAAAAATGGCTGCTCTGGATTAAGAGGATTTGGCGGAGCCGTTATCAGGCAAAACGACGCGACCGGCCCTCCCAGTCGGCGTAGCCCTCCAACTCTACTCTTCTCTTCTCTTCTCCCCGTCTTTCCTGCATTCACGTATAGTTGTTGAACGTCGTTCTATTCGCTCGCGGCTGTAGCCCTCCCTCCCCCTCCAACCCCGTGCAAGCATAAATCATTGAAGGGTGATACCAGGGGTAGTCGAAGAGAGAGAAAGTAAATTTATTGTACTTCGGGAACATGTCCCCTTAAATCTGTAGTGCCGTAGTCAAAAAACTAGTTTTCGAATGTTTCATATATGAAAATTGTTATATTAAACTTTTTTTTCCTTCAAAAGTTGCATCTGAGAGAACAGAGAGGAGCATCAGCTGTACGGGAAGAGTTATTCAGTATATGCATGTATATCACATTTCGGACAGCTCACAAAAGTAAAATAAATAAAATCCTGTGAAGAATAAAAAGAGAAAAAACACGAACAAACGCGGAGGTTTCGCTTATATTCGGTTGTATTTCAAGAGATTTGATTCGGCATTCCGTGGCAGAAATCGAAAACGAAAAGCGGAAAGCTCTTAAAGAAAACGGGTGTCGGAATTCGCTCTGGGAATTTTTACATCTTGGTCGGATAAAATAATGGCTGAGATCCTATATTTTTTGAAGAATTATATCCTCGATCCCGAAATAAATATGAGAATTGCACATACATAATGAAAGATAATTTAATCCGGATTCAACCACATTATACAGATCATTATCGTTAATTGTAGAGTTAATTGCGTAAAGCGAGCGGGATAACGATATAAAATGGTAATAAAAAGGGTTAACGTATACGATTAGCATTCTACCGATTTCATTATTCACTTAGTTGGAACTCCCGAAATTTTCCTTTCCTTTTCTATACATAGATTTTCACTATCAATATCTATGAACCAAGCTTTTTTTACACGTTTTGAAAAGGCTCGTGAAATTTTCGATTCAAGCTATAATACCCAATCATACGGCTTATCATACTCGCTTGAATGATTCGATTCTAGCCCATGGTTAGTAACACAATAAGGATGTATGAAAAAATTAAGAATTGAATGGAAGAGCAAGCTGCAGTACAACTTTGATTGAAAGGCAACGGGAGGTTGTTGATGAAAGTAAAAAAATAAACCCTAATCTCCGAGGGCAAGGAAAACTTTTTAATTAACCGAACTAAGCACGTAGCTGCTACTCTGTGAGTGTTGCTTCTTTTTGTGGGCGTCACAACGCCCCTTTTTCCCACATAACGCAGCCAACTAAGTGCAAATTTTCATTTTACGTACTTCCAGTCATAATAAAAAAAAAAAGAAGAAATTATTTTATTTTTTTTCTCTTTTACAATTACGGAGTACTGGGTGATCAGAAAAAAAATAAACATGCGAGTTACGGCGATCCTGTCAAAACTAAGCATATAATTGCTTAATATTAATTATGGACTAACGCGAGTCGTTTGATCTGAAAATTTTCGCGCGTGCACATCAGAAATGAAATATAAAAACTGTGCATGTTTTACACGCCGTTTTACGATTCACCCGGTATAAGTCGAATGAAAGTATAGCGGGGTTCTACCCTAGCTTTGTGGACGAGAGGTGTGATGATAAAATATAATCCGCTAATTCGTAAGCAACGTTGAAACTCCGTTAATGACCAATCGCAAAGTTCTTCTCTTGCTACTCTAACTATGTATATGTAGGTATATCTCAAAGTACTCGCGGTCACAGCCTCGTCTGCAGTGGCTTGGCTATGAGTATAGTAGCTATAGATGTGCTTTTCTCGCGCTGCCATTTAATCTGCATGTCAAAGACCAACGCTCTCTCTGCATAAATATTTATCCAGAGCTAACTTAACGATTACAAACTGGGCATTGACCTCATCTCTATTTCTAGGTGCTCCCTTAGATCTATCTTTCACATAGTAAACTTAACTACATTCTTTTTCCGATAAACTATTTAGCTAATACCGAGATAAGTTAATCCCGCGGTCCACAGAAATGTTGGCGTTCCTTACCTGCAGTTCTAGTTTGCCATAACAAACTAGAGTTTCCGCTTCAACATTATCGTGCCATTGAAATTAGGATTATCCATGAACTAATAATATCTATTCATAAAACAAAGCAGCAGATAACAAGGAATGAACAAAAAGTAGTACAGTTTGACGTGCCGAATCATCAAAGGCATCGAACAAGAATATCAGATACTGGGAAATATTAAGACTTACCTGGAGACTCGGATGGCAGCCTAGCTCTAATAACGTTCGTACAACTCCTGCGTGACCCTTGTTCACAGCAATATGAAGTGCAGTCTGTCGACGTTTATTCCTAGCATTAAGATCTGCTCCAGCACCAGCCAGCAAAGCCATCACTCCGGGCTCATCACCAAATGCTGCGTGGTGAACTGCTCTGTCTCCGTCTTTATCCTGATAACAAAACATAAATGGCGTTCTAGAGATATCAGTAACCAGGATTTCGTGTTTGATGCTACGATAATGCGAATGAACGAGGATATTCATCAATTGGCTACTTATTCATACCTCAATCTCTACGTCGGCTTTGTACCGGAGAAGGATCTTTATCACTTCAAGATGTCCATTTTGACTAGCGGCCTGAAGTGCGGTGTGTCCGGCAAAAACACCATTCACATCTGCTTCTGGTCGCTTTAAACTATCTTCACATTTAGCAGCATCTCCATTTGCTGCAGTCTTTACTAACTCCTCGTTAACGTCACCAGACACATGGGATTCGAATAATTTTTTTAAGAGAGCTGACAAACGTTCTGAAAATATAAAGTGAGAGATTGATTTACTAATGGAATTACGGATTAGAGTTTGGCTTTGTCAATTGACCACATCGAAAACTGACCTCCGCTTGTATTTCCTGGTACGCAACCGTCGCTGCTTGCTACTTTGGTAACCGCTTGCGGATTATAAGTCCAGGAAGTGCTACAAACGTCGACCTTCAAATCACCATCATGATATATTTGCTGAACTCGTCCAACCTTACCCAAGGTCTGTGAAAAAACGCACAAAACAGGTCAATGAACTATTTTTTTAATTCAGTTTGTTGTAAACTAGTGAAGTCTAAATTTACCGGGACCATAGCCTCTGCCCATTCTCCATGGCCACTTTGTAGCAGCTTGATTTTCTCCAAGTCATTTGAGATCTGAACTAAATCTCCAACAGCAAAGGTCTGGTTATCTGTACTGGAACTCGAAACAGGAACAGGTATTTGTACTTTAGTTAAAACCGCAGGGTTAAAAGTCCACCTATTTCCACTTGGATACGCGACGACGATATCGTGATCTTCGTCTATTCCAACAACTCTGCCAGTCGTACCGAGGCACTCAAACATTCCATCTGTCCAACCACCGTGGCCATGTTGCAAGGATTGAACTATTTCCAACTCTAAATCGACGTTTACCTGTAAAATGAACGGTTTCAAGACTTGGTCCTCGATTCCAACAAGCCATTAAAGCGTTACTAAAGAAATATGACTCAAATCTATACCTGATCTCCAATCTGTAGGCCATGAGGTCCTGTCCGTCCAGGAGCCTGTTCGCCAAGAAGTGGAAGATGATCCCTATAGACGGTTTGTCCCTTGGCGTCATTCACGACTTTCAAATCAGCCTAGAGATTGAAACGGTGTCAACAGAATTTCCAGCAGCAGAAAAAGATGGAGTTTTTGAGTAACTATAAGCGGAGTCTACTAACCATTCCCTCAAATCCAACACGGTACAGATTTTTTGCTCCATTGTCCCATACAACATAGGCAGCTGATCTCGGACTTGCTGCTGACCAATCCTGCATTTCTGCAACTTTTCCTCTACGCCCATTACCTCCATCTTGATCCTCCCACTGCCAATCAACACCTCTCACAACCCTGGCACCAGGGAATATCCCACGAATCGCGATCTATCATAGAAAGGTTAACATTGATCGACAACAGGGATGAATAAAAAGGAAAATACTGAATAAAAAGGAAAATACTGAATTAAAGTCAGTGGGAACTCTTCACTCACTTTTTTACTTTTCCGTCTTGGCTCAAGGAGGACCCTTTCACTGCCGGGAGTAGCAATGCGATAAAACCTGTGTCTCAGATGATGTTTGTCTCCATGATAACAAATAGAGCATAAATCGTAATTGCCACACTCCGCACATTTCCATCTTATACCAAAAATTGGCTGTTGACGGCATGTATCGCACATCGTGCCATCATGCTTGACCCCAGTGGGGGCAGAATCTAAGATGCGTAGATCAAAGGCTCCAGAACAGCGATAATTAGCTGCTGTTCCATTATCCCAGACAACGACGACCTCTTCGGGGGATTCAAAGTTGCGAACAGTTCCTACATGGCCCTCGCCACCATCCTGTTTAGTGTATATTCAATAAAATGTAATCGATATTTGCTGGAGAAAGAAATTCTGAGCATGTTTCATTCAGGATGAAAAAGGCCGAATCGAGGTAAACATAACAGTGAAATAGAGTGCGAAAGGTAGGTTATAACTCAACTTAACCTAGTGTGACCTAACCTGTTTTCCCCATTTCCATTCGGGACCACGAATAACCCTGGCACCGACACCCTCCATCATAAACCGCGTTGTGCGAGTACCGGCACTCGCACCAGCCTCCATAATTCACTGACAATTAAATCTACAACAAATATTTTTGATCGGAGAGTTATCTCTCACGAATCCTTAATGAAATATACCGCCATCTTGGGCTTATGTCAAAACAACGACACCTACGTGCGAAACCAGTGTGCGGTGCATAGCTGGAAACTTAACAAAATAAAATTACAGGGTAACTAAAACCCTGCTAAAAACAAACACGCATGCTCCCCGCGATGTTACATCTCTCCCCCAGATTCAAATCGAATTATACCTCAGACGTTGATTGAAGTACAATTTCATTCAACGCCTCAGAGGCGAATGGCAACGATTACGAGATATGAGTAGAAACGACGTAGAAGACGAAAAAACGAATTAAAAAGATTCAGTCTCACCATGAGCTGACCGTCCTTTTCCTTTTTTCCATCGTAGGCTTGCGACCATCACGCCTTTCTGCTCAAGCCCTCTTCCGCGCCGTCAGAATCCATCCCAGCGCCATAGCCAATCGTTGACTCAGTCAACAAGCCAAGGAATATTCGAAGATCACAGGGAATAAATGTAAAAAAAAATTGATCTCACCATGTCCTCAGCATCCTTCACTCTCCGAAAAATCAGCTGGTCCACGCAGTTGATTCTGTACCACTCTCAGTCCGAATGTAAATTCAGTCGATTTAAATCGTTCCATTCCGTGGATAACAACTCTCAGGACCTTCATTTGTTCTTCATCTGCTTGAACAATGAGCGATCCAAAAACTGCGCATTGTCGATTAAACGTATGTGTATTTTCAGGTATTTTACATCCGAGTCAGTTTAAAATGGATTCGACAATATTTTTACCAAGTTTTACGTATGAGGTATTTGAACTCTCTGGCAGGAAGAAACGACAAACTACTTTTGACTTATAGTGAGATTTCAATCGGATTTTAATCCAAACTGTGCTGAATCCCCCGCTGCAAACAAATGATACCGAGTTCTTGAACACTTAGCAACAATGACACGTGATTCGACAATCACTAAGCGCCTGTTTCAAATTTGAATAAACGTAAACATGACCGGTACAAGGATGAATATATTTGCCACTGAATCAAATCAATAGTAGATATTGGCATTTGAGTTTCGTTTGATTCTGGTAAACTTAAGATGTATAAAATCTGTGAACTACTCCATTCATTTGTCCTGATCATTATTAAATGAATTCCATAGGATACATGCATATAATATTATAATTATTAAACCATAAATGATCCTCTCTTTCTTTTACGATAATTTCCAAAATTATAGAGAAACAATTTTCAGCGAACGAAGATTACTATATTTTACAAGAGCAAAACGTGGTGATCGATGATCAAATATCACGCAAAACTGCCGCAAAAAAATGTTCCTGCGGTATCAATTAATATCGGAACTGAATCGGTTTAGATTATGCAAGAACTTCTTTTTTTATTAGGCCAGTATCACTTGCAGTGCATGAATTTGTATTTATTAGAAATGCAACCGACTTCGCCTCTATGCACCTGATGCATCCAGCAAGTTCGACATATTTGTATTCAACCACTCACGGTCTTTGACCACCCTTAGTTTGAGGTGTAAAATTTCAAGGTCAAGATATAAAAATCCGTAATCGAGAGTGGTACGTTATGCCACGATGATCTGCATTCAAAAATGAATAAATTGGAGGAAAATGTGGATAAGGATGAATCTGTATTATAATCCGGTCTCATTATAACCATCATCTTTATTATTCTACCCTTGTTTTAGGCTTCAGTTCCAGAATGAGGGGTGCTACGCAGATACAGGGTGGTACAGAGTGGCTTTTCAGGCACTCGAGGTTCTCGTCAGCAGCAGAAATACAGAGAGAAACGGGTGGGACGCGCAAGCGCTTTGAATTCAAGGGTTGCTGGGGTTTACGTGAAATGAGGGAACAAAATTCCAGGCACCGGGCACAGTGTGGTAGTCTGGAAACGCGTTGAATTTGGAAGTCTCGCTGCAGTTGCTGTAAAAAGAATCCAATAATTAATTGCGTAATTAACTGAATACACATGTAAAACTTTAGAAGAAATAATTAACTGTGATTCAAAACGAGCCTGTCCGTCTGAAGTTTTCATCCCGTGGCATGTTGTGCTTACTTTAAAACTGGAGTCAATCTATATAGTCTAAGAGATAATTAATTATTTACTGATTTATTCTGTTGTTCCGACAATTTGTTTTTTGAAAAGAGAAAAGTCAACGACACACTTTCCAGACTTTTCTGGTAAGTATAATATACATATAACCATGACAATTGGTGTAATTCCTTTGTCTTGTTGTTTATTCTTTTCCCCATACAATTTTCCAAAATATCTGCTGCATGATGCAGCTGACGATTTGCACCGATGCACAGAATAAGCGAAAAATCAGAACTGAAAATTACTTGAGGATATTGACGTAAATTAGGAAATATCGTACGTTTCACTTCGAGATGAATTTCGGAATTGATAGTATTCGCTTTAATTGCTACAGGTACACCGTATTCCAAATATGTAGAATCATTGAACAAAGCAATAATCAATCAAAGCCATAATTAATGTAATCTCAGCCCCCCTCAATTTGCTTTGGTATCTGTAAAGCCGATCAATTTTGTCGACTGCAGTAGGAGCAAAATAACAAAGTCTTCGCTAGATTGTTATCCAAAGCCGATATTATAACGCCATCCCCTCGCATATCTGCATAAATACCTCGATCGTTTTCAGGGACGTATATAATTCTCACCCACGTGTCGCATGCGATTTCATGATCTTTTGAGATTCCCATGCATATTAAATATGTGCGCTGAGTGTATTTTCAATTCCGTACATGAAAGTATGCACGCCACGGAAAACATTGTACAATATGCATATGGCGTACCTATATACATTGTTGAGGATATTTGTACAGCGCGATGTGCAGCAGTGCGTATTGGAACTTGCGAATTGAGGGCGAGTAGTTTTCAGATGAGGATACCTTACACCACCCCCTTTTTCTCCCCTTCTCATCCCTCGTAGCTCACCCCTACGCTCTCAACCCCCTTAGCGTCCTTCTGAACCACGCGATCAATGACTCCAGCGTCGCGACGCCCGGCTTCTTCTTATTCTTATTTTTCTTCGCGCAAGACCCTGGAATTTACATCTAAATTGTTTAACCGTTAAAACGGCATAGTAATTACGGCTGCCAATTTATTATCATATAACATGAGAGAGGGTAACAACACATTGATTACTAAAATTAATTGTCATAATTTTTTTCGTTTCTATGGTTCTGCGTAATATATTCTTCGCCAGATTTCAGAATTTATAATATACACAGAGTGATCATAAAACAATTTTGGTATACATATACCCACTACGTTAGCGGAACATGCGCGGTGACATTAAATATTTTACATTTGAAACTCCGATGTAGTCGGTGAACCGCGAAAGGTTGTCCTTGAGAATTTCACCCTCGGCGCCATTTTACGTTTCCGGTGACCTTCCCCAAGGTGAGGGGTAGTTTCCATCCAGAACGGTTTGAACGCTTGTGCCTGTACAATATCCAGAAATATGTTGATGTATGAAATCTCGGAAAAGATGATGTTCGAATATCTGTATACTACACAATTATCGGGTACAGATTCTATAAATAATTTTTTGGTCAACTTAAATGCTCGATACTAATTATAATTATTCTTATGCTCCATCCGTATACATTCGTTAAATTAACTTTATAGCCATATACAAATCCTGAGCAAATAAGGGACCTTTACGAAATTAGGGCAAGTATAGCGCGTCGTTATTATTTTAAATTAACTTTTACCTAAAATTGCGTATGCCCAGGATGTTCGTGACCACGGTATAGTAGCGGTTTTCTCTCATTTCAACCCTCAAAATCGATATAACCACATATGCATGTTACATACATGGCGTGGGATACGTGACATGGGCAGAATGTATTAGCTCATATTTCGCAACGTATTCATAACGTAAATACGTAAACATAAACCGCAAGCTGATGTAGAGATTATACTTCGTCGTATTATACTTTGAGCTAATTCAATTAGCGATGCGTCTTAGAGTCGGTAACATCCGTGCAGATACAGCGATTAAAATTGCATATTGAACATCATTGTGGAAACCTCTTCCTTCAGAATACTTAATTCTTGCGTAAATGGAGACCCGTCTTTTTAATTGACGGCTAAATTACGTGCAGGTTTCAAATTTTCTCGCCAACATTTTCTTGCCCCCTGCTGACCGTCTCGCATCTCGTCCTGAAATCGCCCCTCTCGACGCCTTATTCATCCCCTCATCCCCGCTTCCTCGACGCCTGGACACCCCAAGAGAATTTCTCTACTGGATGCGGTTGACGTCACGCCGGCAGAACTTACTATCGATCCACCAAAGCCTTATCCGTCCCATTCTTCCTACGCTGGGTCAACCTATACCATAAGTTTTCATCCATACGCAGCTCTTTACCTATATTTACTGCTCATATAGTTTGTGAAATTTATCGGAAAGGTTTAAATTCGCCATTCGTATCGGGATCAAGGGATAAAAAAAACAAAAAACAAGAAGGATACAGCTAAAATAAATTGGCCGATCCTCGTCGATATTGGGATCAGTGTTCTCTTCGTCTTAACTTCTTCTTTAGTTCTCATTCATCCTTGGGGTTGTTCTTTAAAATTGCCTCTGGTATTTGGGAAGGAAATCGGGGTAGGCGACAGCGCAACCAACCGACGCCCCCGCGCCTCGGCGCCTTTGGCGAGCGTCCAGGGTGTTGGTTGGAGGTCGATAAGCTGCCGGGAACAGTCAGGTTGTGCGCGCGCGACCTTTGGACCGAAGATGGTGGGTAAGTGTCTGACAGAATCGTTCTCTCCTCACCTTTTTTTCCACTAATTTTTCCAACCGGCTTCTTAATCACCACCGAGTTCCCTGTAACAATCATTAAGCTGATTGGATTTATGGCTGAAAAGAAGATTGTTGCAATCACAAAACCCGAAACGCTGGGTAGAAACCCTATGGATTTTTAAGGGCTGTAATCTCCGCGAAAAATTTACGCGTCAGCTAAACGTATGTCGGTGTATACCTACGTGTAATGCGTTGTATTTTAAGCTTTACTTTTGCCAGCGAATGTGAAAAGGAATTTTTTTTTTCGTGAAGCTCAACATGAATCAATGAATTTAAGAATTCTGTAACGTATACTTTTAGTTGACTTGATTTTTTTCCACTCCACTTATAACACCGTGAATATTTTATCTTATACCCTTCAGTATGTTACGTCAATGCTAGGCAAGAATTTATTTACAAGGGAATTATTTTTCGTATGTTGCAGAGCAATTTCGCAATGCGGTTGAAGGATTCTGTCGTATCGTTGCCCATGCATCAAGGATTGAACAATAAGTAAGTGGAAAAATTTTGAATCTGTTAGTGGGAGTGGAACTAATGAGAATTTTTCAAAATTTACATGGTTTCTTTATAATATTTGCAGTCAACTTCTGCAGCAGAGCGAAATAAGCGCGTCTTCAAATTCTGAAGAGATACAAAACTGTAACGATCGAACGAATACGGTAGCATTTAGTTTACAAGATCAATTCAAAGAGTTCAGAGGTACAGGCGAAGATCAGGCCGGCACGTGGCCGGTTACACAGAACGTTGGACTACAAAATAACTCGAATAATACAGCAGTGAATCATTCAAATGGACGGAATAACATTAACAACAATTTGACGGCATCAAGACTCTACCAAAGCAGTTCTGCTGAAAGTTTGGCTGACTACGAAGGTACGCTATCACTTCAATAGCTTGCTTGTATTTTTCTCTAAACTCTATAATTCGGTGTGAAGGCAGCATTATGAATTCTGAGCCGGACGTTGTAATGTTATTACGTAATGCGGAGCGAGTGACGATCGTTAAATTAATTAAATTAATCAACGACGTAGCCGGCCTGCGTGCAGAAACAAATACAAAAGGCGAAATTATTCTTCGCATCAATTTAGCGAAACCTAGCATGTTCCTAAAACTCAGTCTATTAAATTCTATTCTACAGGTCGGAATTCTGTGGGGGATTCGTCGCACGAATTGACGCCTTCTGAGTGGTCAGATTGGTCGGAAGAAGGAAATCTTCCTACTAGGTGTAGAGGAATCGTGAATCCTAACTATCCAGGATTTCAACACCTCGCAACTTCGTTACTTTCCGACACGGATCTCACCGAAGACGAACTTGAAACTTACGAAATCTCAAAAGTCACCTGCAACCTGAACAATAATCAATACAACAATAATACAGACGAGAATCTGATCGGCGAAAGCGTTAATCACCTTCAGGGACAAGAAACCGATCGGAAATTCATATACGAAAAACCAAAGTTCAATATTCACGTGAGTGAAAAATCAATATCTTTTGAAAGAATACCCGCTTTAAGGAAAAGATAAAATATGAAAAGTAACGAAAATTCCTTCCGTTTTTCAGACAGTAAATTCACTCTACGAATCGGCGTTACCGTCGTCAGTAAAGTGTATAAATTACGTGAAAAGTGTTGAGGTATCACGGTCCGCAGAATTAGTTGTGTCTCCCGTACCGGAAGTGAACGTTAACTCGGTCATCGAAGCGGAGACTCATCTTACTGAGTTAGAACCAAGTGAGGGGCTCGCCGACACGGTACAACAATCCTCAAAATCTGATCTTTGCGAAGCAATTGTCGTTGACAGAAAAGCTCGCGAAGTTGCCGTAGAAGTTGAAGTAGTTGAGTTGACAACCGCCGTAAAAGAAACTCTTCAGTTCCCTCAAATAGAGCGGATTTTAGACTCAGGAAAGTCCAGCGAAATCGGGGAGGTAAAAATGAACAATATGTCTGTGGCATTATCGATTCCCGATCTTTGATCGCCGTACTTACTAATTGATTTTGTAATCCCACTTCTACAAAACAGGAGCCAGAAACTGCGGTCGAAACCATCGATCTTATAAGAGAAGCTAAGAAATTGCCTCTTCCCGACTGTTCTCAAGTAGAATCAAAACTGCAACCTGCATCTGGAACTCCGCGGAATCCGAATCAGAACGACGATTCAGAGACGAATACCGATTCGGAAAGTTACTCGGATTCGGCACCCTACACCAAACTCGAGGAGATCGATCTGCTCTCAAGTATCGGTAGAGACATAGGCGTTGACCTTGAAAAATACGTTCAGCCGGTACCAGACGTTCTCCTGATGGATTCCGTCGCGGTTTCTTCAGCCCCAAGGGCTGCCGTTGCTAAACCAGAACAAACTCTAATAAAAGATAATCAGTTAATGCACCCTCGGGATCAACTCGATACAAATAAATTAATGGACAGGAACCTTCCGGAGGCTATTGTTGATACGAGAAAAAAGGAAAAAATGGCAAGAAATCAAGCTAGGAGACGGCAACAAACTCATCCCAATCAACCACAACGACGTCCCGACAAACGCCGCGCTGATACCGATGTTGGTGGACCCGGTTAGTCCCGATTATTCCTTGAAGAATTACAGAGACTTGATTAGAATGATGGGTTAGAAATGTTATTGATGCTTGCAGGTGGTTTTGACGTCTATAATATCGAGACAGCGATGCCGAAAATTGATTTGGACGCCATTGAATCTCATCTGAGAGCTGCACGTGAAGAAGAACGCAGGGTGAGTTTTTACTGAATACTGAATGTGTATTTTTCTCACTCAATCGACCCACAATCAGACTTTAAAGCCTCTTTTCACGACGAAAGCTGAACTTCCGGGTGACTTTGATAGTTGAAATCGAAAGAAATTTTACATTCTGCAATGCAAAAAGGATTTGTCTCCATAATTCTCCTGCTCTTTAAGCGAGTTTCTATAGGCTTCGATCGATGCGATTCGCAAAGAAATTTAGGCTGCATCTTTGCGCACTTTATGCCTTATTCATGACGATAAGCTCCAAATTGGACAATACCAAGTCTCCTCTATGAATTCTGTTCTGAATTAACGATTGCCGCATCGATGAATTCGCATTCGAACTCAAAACATCTCTGGTTGCAAGCTCTCTCGGTGAGCTTGTATGAAGCAGACGGAGCTGGCAGAGACGTCGATCGCGATTACGTCGAGTACTTCTATCCCTGGAGTCTGGAGTCTGGAATTTAATAGAAATACGCTTTAGAATCCTGCAGTCTGTCGCAGAGAATAGTCAAGCCCCAGATACCGAAAGCTCTTTCGTATAAATTCTTTAAAAATTAACAGCTGCTAACCACATTCTGTCGTCATCGGAATACTCAAGTTAACGAAATCAACTTGCTCGTTTATTCCTATTGTGAAATAATAGCGTCAGTTTTACATTATAACAAATTATTTGATACCGTTTCGACTTATAACTTGGGTAATTAAATCATGTGTAATTACAAATTGAAAGGCTGGCTTAGAACCCAAAGAGCTGTGTTGTGAATATTTTACACATCCGGATAAACTCTGACACTCAGTGACTAAAAATATAATGTGATGTACATATATTACAAAGTGCGAGTGATGTGGTTTGTCGGAAGATAATAAACCGCTGTCTTTACGTATAGTGCATCAACTGAAGATATGTTACATATACTTTAACATACGTATAAGTGAAATTATGACGACTCAATTTAACGGACGAGTGACGCACCCGTGCCAGTCGGTTCAGTTAATCGTTTTTTACTAACAATTTATCATCGCGTGATAGTTTAGTTTCAATTTTCGTCTCTAATTCCAGTAGATTTCCAAGCATTCTAAAGGTTTTTTTTTCGTTTTTAATCACATTCAGTCGAGGTTCGATAATACAATTTGAAGTGATATACGTGCCACGGGTTATAAAAATAAAAACATGCATCCTGTAATGTCCAGACATCGAACCGCGGTTCGACCCAAGGATTTGGACCTTTCCGGCTCCTCAATTATTAACGGAAAAACTGCTGTTGAGGTATGAAACAGAAAATCCAAAATGCTCACGGATATTAAACGCTCTTCCATCAATTTTTGATCATTCCGATCTCCCACTAATATACCCTACAAATTATGTTATCAACCAATTATCAAATTCTACTGGAGAATCTTATAATTAGGATTTGAAAAAATGTCCCGCAAACTTGCGCAGATATAGATAATTCTGTATCGAAAACGTGCGACAAAATTTCAATACAATTTGGTAAACTGTTTTTAAAGCAAGTGGAAAATCAACATTCGAGTTCTCGCTGTATATACATTAAAACTGCAGGCGCTGCCACCACGAATACTGATAATATGCAATATTAAATTGAGGGGCTATAACCTGCCTCGAGAACAATGACGTGTCAATTAGGGTCGGGCCCAGGAGTAGCTATAAAATATAAACTAATATTCATTCACAAATATTCTTAGACGTTTGGCGTCCTTAATCGACTCCAAGAACTGCCGTTCATCGCTTGAAAAAAAATTTAAATATACTATACACGAAGAACGATTTCTCGGGATGAATAATAATCAACGAAAATTTATCGATAATCGTCTCGCACACGTGTCCGAAAATCCAGGTTCAAAAAATTTCATGTCAGAGTTACAGCACTGGTTGTATATCGTAACATGTAACTAGTACAGGTAACTGATAAGAGTATAAATACGTCTGGTTCTGTCCGATGTCTGCACGAAGTTTGCTACACTAGACGATATTATTGACGTTAAAATGAAACTGAAATTTAACACTCACACGTGCTTTGAAAAAAAATATTACAGCTTTAAAAGTGTGTGAATTATCTGCCGAACTATGTCTGCACAGTTTAATTCATCCGTTGGTTTTATTTACGGTTAATATGGCTCCCTGTACTGCAGCGCCCTTTTAAAATGTTATTGATCTACTTCGAACGGTGTTTCAGTGAGTCGTTGCAATTAGTTGGTGTGAATTAATAGCCAACTTGAATGGCAGAAGTAGAGAAAAGATTATACAGTTGTTGAACATGCAATGCGTAAAATAATTATATGTAAAAAGACTTAGTCTTTGGTAAAACAACCGTCAATGTTTGATTCCAAGTGCCATTACGTAATTCCAAAAACAATAAAATCACAGGTCGATACTATGACAATGATGATGGAAATAATCGATGAAAATGATCCACTATATCAGCTTCTCATGGCGACACCGATGCACTATGGATTTAAGGTTGTTGTCGATAAGTTATTTCTCCATTTTTTATATTACATACATCGTCGCGTTTTTATAGTATAAGCAGTGTACTATATCTATAGGGATAAATGAAATGCAATTACGAAAAAAAAATGTACACGTATTAGATCTGTCGTTGAAAAAGTTGTGTACATGAATAATTGTTCAACTTTCTTACCCTCCGGTCAACTGAATATATATGTATATATATATTTGTATAATAATAATCGAACTAAGAGTGAATAAAAATGATTACTAAAATAACAAAAGGATAATCTCAAGGACCGTAGTCACCACATTAAACATACTATAGGTATATATTTAAACAAATTCACGCATGGGTAACCGACCGATGAAGTTACATACCTATATATGTGTACAAGAAAAACTATGTCTCACCTATCTTGTAATCATCGCTGTATATAAGCAATAGACAAAATCAGCGCCTGGATTAGAAAACGTCCACCTGTTCGATGATTATAGTAGAAATAAATAATTTAGTGATCCATAGGTCAAAACTGGAAATGAAATCCAACTGCTCTCTTTGCTATCTGTATACTTACCTACATACCTTATATACATTACAGACTGCAGCTTAGGAAGTTTTAACGAGTTCTCTACTTGTAGACTTTCACTAGCCAGTTTAAAAGCGTTTACAGCTAAGAAGTCGTCGTTGAGATCAATTCTTACCTCTCACAAATATAGTCTTGGAAGTTTTGTCTCATTGTAAGGTAGTTCTGGCAACTGGAGAAGATTGTTGTATTTTATCTAATTCCATCTTTGAATACTGTGGGATATTATAAGGGTGTTTATCAGCAGTGTTAGTATCATAGTAGTGGTTTGATTTTAACGAATAAAGTCGAGATCGAGAAAATATAACAAGTTTGATTCTATTGAAAATGGGTACCAGTGTTAAATCGCGACGACATTATAAGAAAGACTCTCGATTCGTTGCTGATTTGTACACTTTTACATACGACAAGGAGTTCGATCTAGTAAGTGCCACAGAATTTGGGATTTTCTGTAAGACTTTTCGTCTTTATATCGGTATATTTGATCGATCTTCTAAATTTAAGAAACCTAATTCAACTGCCATGCATACTTTCGAATAACACGTTCCATATTTTTTTTACGATTCTATAGACCCAGGGCGATTAATTCTCTCTGTACTTTCTCCGTACGAGAAATAGAAGTTAATTTTCTAGTCATGATGCACGGTCACTAGAAAAGTTATCACAATGTTAATTTTATTCAAAAATATGATAAGAATCATCTCGAGTCCGCGAGTTGTTCTTGCAGCACGAGGTCAATATTCAAATTCAGACATGAGCAACAATGTCAAACAATTGACAAGAATTAACTTCTGCCAAAAATTGCGTCTGCTACTCCGGTTGTCTGCTGTCAGTTTAATCGAGGTTAAACACGCCGTCAAAATAAATATAGCGTCAGAGTAGCACATGTTAATTGAATAATTATTGGATGTAAGAATATACCTAACGTTTCGTATTGAAATAATGAATAGTGACGTCTCAGACATAATGTACATAATTCAGGAAGACGAAAGAGTAGCCGAAGTCGTAGAAGCGGTGGCAGCTGGGCGAAATCCCGAACCGAAAGATCGGGACAAGGAAGATCTTGTCGCACGTTTCGATAGGCTCGTCCAGAGCAATCCCTTCGTATCTCCCCAGGTCCGATTGAGTGAGAAATTCATTAAAACCAAGCACAGCATCGAGCTAATCCTTTATCGAATTTTAACGACTAATATATTGTCTGTTGCATAAATGTTCTCAGCGGAGAAATGATCGGGAAGAAATCAGGAGAAGACTCGCCATGGGCCCAGATGCAGATGATCTTAGATCTGAACGAGGACGTAAGCCCAGTTTACAGTCACGCCTTCAGAGTGGTTGGTATTGAAATGAAACAAAACAGCTAATTACATTATTCAAAGAAAAGGATCTCACAGTGTTGCATTCATTATTCCAGGAATGAATCTTCAAATTTGTTTCATGAATGAGACATCATCCGACACAGAGTCGCCCGTGTCCGAAGCTGACATAACTCCAGGACCAATATCGTCTGAAATAAGGGCACCTATAACCAGACCACAGGTTTTAAGTCTTCCCCCATTGAGAGTAGATGCAACTGCACCAGTGGATGAAGCAGACTTCTTTGCCAGGCAAGCCAGACTACAGACAGAAGCAAGGATGGCACTTGCACAAGCTAAAGAAATGGCTCACATGCAAATGGAAGTTGAAAGACAGAGACTTAAGCAAAGTCCTATCACAGAAATGGTTCGGTCTAGTCTTGAAAAAGTAAGAACGTTTTGAAATCAACTCCTAATGAAGAAAAACCATATTCTTTTTAGAAACATACTTGAGATATTCTCTGTGTCAGGTTGGTGTTCAACTGGGTGATGAGAGACGCAGGCTTTCGCGAGTTTTGCTAACAGAGCTAAATGTTGCTCAACTGCAAGTAGTTGCCAACGATCTACATGCTCGCATAGCAGCGTTGAACGAAGCACTTGTAGAAGGCTTGCTTAGGCGAGACGATCTACACATGGAACAAGATTCTATGCTAGTTGATGTCGAGGATCTCACACGTTACTTGTAAGTAGCGTAAAGTAGATGAAATGTTCACTAATTTTCATTGCAATGACAGCTCCTCTAAGAAATCAAACATTGATTTTTATCTTCATTCATCAGTCATACAAGTTTCACCTATGTGTATATGAAAGAAGAATCACGATATAATAGCTTATTCTTGCTTGGTTTGCATTGTTCACCTTCTACAAAATTATAAAACAACCTCACTGCAAGTTGGATCGTATTTCAGAGGAGTTAATACTCAAACAATTCTCTAGCAACATTTTTTGATTAATTAAGCTTTGTAATTTTATGTTCGCATTACAAATGGCCGCAATCTCTCCCTCTCTCTCCTAGAAATAAATAGATGGTGTCTGAGGTGCTGTCTGTTTGCGCAGAGGTGCCAAGCAGGAATCGTTCAAGCGTCAAGGACTTGCGCCCAGAGAATCTTCTTCCTCGCAATCCGTTAAAAATCAACAATCGACATCACTTCAAGTTAAGCTACCTAAACCAAAACTTATGAATCGAGGAATCGTTAGTCTAGTCAGAAAATAATCGTTGGCCTCGAGACTGTGTTATAGTCTCTTCAAAGTTTAAGGAAAACAATAAAAACTGACAAAAATGTATCCAAAACTGAATAGGTAATAAGATTTTTCAATGGTACCTGCCGCTGGTTAAGATTAAGACTGATATTGATATGTCGCGTGTTGTCGTCACCAAGTAATTCGCCTCTCATCCCATATTTAACATTGATGCAAAATGCATTGAAAAAAATTAGAATTATTTCATTCCGGCATTAAATCAGTCTTTACATTAAAAACATACAAATTCATCTCGACCTTGTCACGGGTCCTTTTTATCTCACAACTCGTTAGTTTTTCTACAATTTTTACTACCTAAATTATGCAAATTTTCTAACATAGATCTGACCTGTTTCACTCAGATTTTTTTTCTTTTTTTTTTTATCATCCCTTAACATTTTCCTGATACGTACTCTACCCGACAGGATTATTGACTGTCTATGTATATTGATTATCATAAATATTCAACGCATTAGGGCAGGAAGAGACGCGCGCGATTTCAGAGATTTGATTGAACAAATATTCTGAAGAACAGAAAACTTCATAGGAGAGAAAGACAGCGGCAGGTAACTATAAGACGTTTCATGAATTTGTACTTCTCAAAATCTCAAGTCGGAAAGATAAAAATTTCAACCCCTTCGTGTGCGTCATCAACAATAACTACTGACTAGGTAGAATCAGAAATTTTCAACTCCTTTACCTAGTTATTCAATAAATCCAAATACGTCAGCACCAGAACCTGTGAACCTTCGAATATTACAAACTTCTAAAGCTCGCTTGATTCGTAGTTAATGAAAAACTTAGCAGCATAAGTCTGTTAATTGTGAGGAATGCAAAAGTTTGTACAACATGGAAATAGATCAGATGCAGTACTAAGTCAACGTTTAATCCCAGTTTCATCGCTCTTTCACTTCGCCTTGCATGTATTTATTAACTAATATCAAATCTTAATAAATCTAAGTATAGATGAGATAGAACTTTTATGTTGTATATATACATAACATATGATAAACTTGTCACATGTAAAATGTTTCCAGTAACGTTAGAGCCCATCAAGCTTCGCACACAAATAAATATCATCCATGTGAGCAGAGATTGAGAATTGTTGCAGCGAAACGAAAAGAAAAATCAAAACTAGTATTCCTCGAATAAAAGTACTTCGTATACACTTGATTCTGCAGTGTTTATGACAGATAATAAATGCGTCTGAGTGTGCGATGCTTGAAGCTAGTGACCTAACTTTAAACAAATATACTAATGATAAATCACGAAATGTGAAATACATATATACTGAATAAATCATGCCCCCATAATTACCAGGTATTATTCCCACTTCAAGATATGATATACCTATAAGTAGAATTTATCTCCCAATGATACGCTATACGCTGCTTTCTCAGGCGTTCACCAATATGGTTGATAGAAGCAAGGTGTATATTTATCTTGGAATGTCACAGACATGATGAACTCTGCCGCGTAAAACACATAAGGTCAGATAAAGCGAATCTAGAAAGCGAACTCGTCATTCAACCACCGAATTAACTGAAGGCACAAAAAATATCATTACCCACCAGTCGATGAATTCCGATATTGCCTAAGAACTGAACAAACGAATTGGATTAAATCATAGCAAATATGGATTTGTCGTACTGAAATATTACTATACCAATATATCTGAAATTTTTTTCACTCGTGTCCTGGGTACTCTAAGCGGTAAGGAACAAACAGATGTGGTGTAAATGAGCATATAATGAGCCGGCGCATATTATCTACAAAATAGTTTTAATCGTAATATTAATTAGTAATATACAGATTGTAAATAACTAAACAATAATAAAATATGCTGTAACAAGTTTCTCGTTTTAATATTCTCATCTTTCCTCCTCAAACTCATTTCGAATGGGAGGGAAGGCACGGGGCAGTAGTTTAGTTTTGTGGGTTTATTTCCTAATCAGCTGCCTCTATTTGTCGATTTTATTTTTTCACGGCCAAGGCAGACTGAAAAGGGAAAGAGCACCGTGGAGTAGATTTAATGCAAGCTCAAATTAGTAGTATACCTCACCCAATAATCAGACTACTACGTGTAAATGTATAAACAGTTAAAACGGTGAGAAAATATTTCTGGTGTTTTACTGCTAAAAACTGTACTAGTCAATCCTACAGAAAATAACCTTTCAATATTTTTATTATGTCAATTAACAATGATTAGACTTTAGGATTGGCCCGTAATCTATCCGACGTAGATTGGTAATGTTATTCATGAGGGGAACGAAGTTGCGTTATTAAGTATCGTTCTTACATAGAATCACCTGATGTTTGAAGTGTGGTAAACTTTAGTTATGCACGTTTTATACCCGAATATTACAATAATATTATTATATTACATTATAAATCCTTAATCTACAATTCATTTATATATCTACTATACAAAGAAGCTCACTCATAGCGCTGTTCCCTAGCACTTTTATTTATTAGTTTTTTTCTTTCTTTCTTTCGATAAGTACCTGTTAATTAAGTTAGTGTATCTTTATTTGTATTGTTATTTTTAATCGCGTTAACTTTGGCGGCCGCCATGGCTAGCTGGGCGAACGATTTTCCTAAATTTATTATCATTAGGTATAATAATTATCATCGTAAAGTAAGAAATTAAATATTTAATTCACAGAATGTATAAAACATAATAATACTTATTTTTGTATATTCTAATTCAATTACA
Source organism: Athalia cordata (assembly GCA_963932425.1). NCBI lineage: Eukaryota > Metazoa > Arthropoda > Insecta > Hymenoptera > Athaliidae > Athalia > Athalia cordata. Next base: position 25,022,309 of record OZ010626.1, on the reverse strand, counting down.
CTCGAAGTTTTGATAAAGAATACCTGAAAGTATAAACAATTCTTTTTTCATATACTTAAATCTCGTCGTCTTATGCACTTATAGTTGACTATATCAACTTTTGATACATAAATCTACGTTCCCAGTCAGCGTTTCAATTATATCGAGGGAAGATCAAGTTCAAATATCTGCAGAAATGTATCTGCGAATAAATTATCTGAGTTAACTTATTCAAGTATAATCTATAATTATATTTTGAATCGATGCCCAGCTCGTCGGTCAGCGTAATGGCAAAAATGATTAAATAATTAATTATTTGTACGGATATGTACATTACATTATATTTATTAACAGGAAAACGGTTTATTTCACAATCACCTGTTTTTTTTTGTTTTTTAGGATTTTGTTGTTACTTTACTTTGGCAACAATATCAAAATCATGCAATTCCGACTGCTAGTTTTATTTGTTTGCGCGCCAACAATTATTTATTTTTTTTTTTTCTTTATATCCAAGTATTACGAGAATTCTGTTTTCTATTTCTTTTTTTTCATACCGTTTACACTATGTGAATGTTGTATAGGATCACAAGTAAAGGTGATTATGACATGATAGGATGTGAGTAAAAATTTTGCCAAACGAACATTCAAAGAGATATGAAAAATATTCTCTACAATATTGCAGTTCTGAGTCGAGAAAAAAAACTTTTTTTTTAAGTTTGTATGGATCTTGAGATTCTATTATAATGAACGTAAGTCAGTGCAATAGGCTATGTGAATAAAAGATTCGTTGTTAAAATATCAATAAATTTATGAATTGGTTCAATATCAACATTTTATGGTTTTATGTTTGGATAATCGAACTACTGTGAGAGAACCTTCTTGATAGCAGCTGCTGTAAAGTTGTCGATTCAAAAGAAAAAAAAAATCACATGCGCAATAATCCTACAGGGAACACTTAAATTATAGGTACACAATGTGTATGTGACATATTTACAGAAAAAAAAGCGGCCAAAATATACATACATGTATATGTAAATATGTATGGTTGCGTACATACATAAAGAACAGAAAAGGAAAAAAAGGATTAATTTCTCATTTTTGATAAATCGTTGTGGAAAACACTTAAGATCATTTGCCCATACCAGCGTTGGCAGGTAGAGTGGCAGATCGTTGTGGAACCGACAAGTAAGGCTTTAGCGTTGATCTCGTAGATTCCCTAAAATCAAAATTTGGGAAGCATTTAAATTGAATGGTATTCATTAAGCTGGAACCGAAGCGAGGCTTTGGGCAGCAAGCAAATTTAATCCATGAGAAACAGACCTCCTAGCTAATATTTGTAAAAGGTGGCCATAAAAGCTAAAACTTTTAGCATTGATTGATGACAAATTAAAATGATCCCTGTATTTAAAAATATGATTTCAGTTTTTATGGCTACCCTGTATTGCAAAAAAAACAATAAACCACACCATGCCAATGCAGATCAAATTTTCAATATTCGCAAACACCTTATAAAGCATCTGAAAAAACTGCATTTATACCTAAAGGATATATCTAAATGTCTGGGAAGCAATCTTGATCATTCATTGTTTGTAACAATCTTGCCAGAGAAAGTGTTTCACAACCCTAACCTTCTGTGTTCCAATGAATATGATAAATTCATTGATTTTCCGTTACAGTCTCTGAAAGGTAGATTCCGCAAATGGCTTGAGAACAATAGCACCCTTCACAACTATTTGAAACATGCATTTTCTACGAGTGCTACCTTTTCCTTTTTTTTTAAACAAGCGCGCCGAAAAAAATAGCTTTTGAACGTAGCGGGTTGGTTGGAAAAAACTTGAATCATATTCACAAACTATTCAAAAGTCGAGTGGATTCATTGGAAAGCTAGTCACCCAGTGACTATTGTATTATCCACGTGCTTCTGAGAAATACCCTCTTGTATTTTTACGTCATTCCTAAATATACATATGGGTGTTTGATGAAATAAACGAAAGCCTATAGTAAATTTTTGAACAAAAGATTAATTGAGTAATTGTTAATTAAAATTCGAAATCTGTCGCTAGATGACTTTGTGCCTCCGCCTAGTTCGGATAAACCTTCGTATCATTCATAACACGGATACGTATTCTAGACTTTCTACCGGTATTGCCTCGGTTCTATTTGAATATCACGCAGCCTCAAACTTAGACATTAACAACAATTTTACATTTATAGTGTATACCGATAGTAGTGATCATCGTAGTTAGATCTATAGTCTCGTTGTGAGTAATGGAATGGTGTCTCTGAAATACAAGAAAGAGAAAAAAAACTAATGATGAAAGCTTCATACGCGCATTACGTTTGGCAAAGCAAAGCTTTACAATTCTAGTAATACAAATATCAAATCTGTGTAGATTAAAATTATCTGGTTTAGAACAGGTGTGTGATTTGTGTACGATTATTTCTTCGTCTACGAATTGAGCAGAAAATTTTATAATGGTTATCGAAGGTTACGGAATTTCAAGTTAAGTAAAACTAGGTGTTGTAAATGATGCGACCGATAAATTGGCATTTTCTACTGCATTAATTATGATCTGTGCTTAGGCCAAATGTTTACAACAGCTATTATTAAATAATTATTGCTGAAAGTAAATAATGTGATCGAAGGCCTTTGGAGTCGACTGGATAGAGAAAAATAAAAACAAACACTACCTCCTTTCTACACCCATTCATGCGACGCCACAACACAAGAGCTACTAAGTTCGCGGATGAGCTGGCCACCTACGCTACCTTGGAGATACGCGTTGCCCCGTTCCATCAACATGTGAGTTGGCTTTGTAACCACATTTTTGAATCCTTCTTGACAGCCTCGTCACCCAATATTTTTGGTCATCCGGGCTTCCTGCCAAGACCAACAATTCTCTTGCACTATTAGGATCGTAATGCAATTTACATGGAGCGATTGCGTCTTCCTTTTTCTCTAAATGCTCTTTGTGCACTTTGATTCGACACCCTGCAGAAAACCAAGATAAAGCTTGAATTAGCGAAGTTTTTAATGTAGAGAAATATGAAATTCACATAGTCTTATTGAAACTTACTTCTGCACTCCTGAGCAGGTGGTGGTCTGAACATATGCCATAAGGGCTTTGTACAAACTTCACAAGTAGTTGGCATGTGGTAGGATATGGAAATGAACTCGTGACCCTTCAATGACAAAGTACCAGGCTTATCCATTAATTGTGGAAGTTCTACACCTGGCAACGCGTTACTCTCATCACCTGGGCGTCTTGCCTCCCCTTCTCCCGCGTACAATAACTGTGACACAAATTGTGTGGATTGAAAATTTTCCGAAAAAACTAGGCAATAGGTTACGTTGTTTCAGAGTTAAATTTTGTGCTCACTTGAAATATCCTTGGAATATCTTTGGCATCGGCTCGAATCACGTCTCCTTGGGTCACAGATCGAACGTGGAAGACTTTGCTTAAATCTAATATCAGTATTGGATCAGCGTTCATCTTGTCATTTTCGCTGTTATAAAATATTATTTTCTTAGACGAGACTACGACGTATTGCTTCTTCCAACCATGTCTTTTAATATTCTGTTTGTTAGGTACGCTGAGCCAACCCTCTAATCTTAAGGCACCATGTTCGGATAGGACTGTATCTTCCCCGTCATTTTCCGCCGAGGAAAGGCTGGCCGTTTCTGAATTTATTGAGGCTATTTTCATTTGTAGCGTTTCTATTTCAGAATCTTTGGAATCAAGTTCCATTTGCAACCTCAGCTTTGCTTGATTCTCTTCAACTAGTTGGGCCTAATATCAAAACAAAACGCAATAAATTCAATTAATCGCGATGTCTCAGAACACAAATTTATAATAATATTTAAGTTTCATTTCTCACCTGCAAATCTTGGAGATCCTTTTGCCACTTAGCAGCTAATTGACTGTATTTTTCTCTCTCCTGGGTAAGCTCCTGCTGCAATTTGCGGCAGTCTTTTTCTTTTTTTCGCAAATCAGCAGAAGGAACTTTGTTTCTAGTTTTAGTGCCCGATGATATATCTTTTCTGTTCATTATCTCAGCGAGTTTGTTAACAGCCTGCTGTTTCAGCAGCTGTTCCGTTTTCAGTTTACCGCTGAGTCGATCTATCTCTTCCGCGTTACAATGTTCCTTATTAAGTTGTTCCTGTAAATCCTTCAGACGTTTATTTAAATCTTCTTTGTCCTTCAAATACAACTCAGTCGTCTTCTTCATCTCATTTTCGTTGTCCTTGAGCACTAATATAGACTGTTCTTTAGAATTTAATTCCTGTCGGTGCTTAGTGATGCTATCTTTATACTCTAATTCTTTCATAGTTCTTTCCTTCTCCAAGTCTGCAACCGTCTCTTCAGCAATCGATCTAGCTAGTGCTTCACTATCCGCTCTAGCTAGTGAAAGCTGTAATTGATGAACCAATGAGCAGCGTTCTTCTTCTAATTCCTGTTGGAGTCTCGTTTTATCATCTAGTTCTTCCCTGAGCTCCTGAGTCTGGGTTTTGTAGAGTGTCTGTAAAATAGTACACACAATGCTTGATTAAAACTCTCACCTCGATCTAATCAAGTCGAATCATAAGTACTCACTGAAAAATAAGCCTCAGCTTCCAACTGTTCTTGCAATTCTTTACTTTGCAGCAAATCCACACTTCGCTGAGTCTTGAGATGGTGTAGTTCTTCTTCGATTTGCCTCTTAGCTTCCCTGAGATGGGCCACTTCCCCGACTAATTGTTGTTCTCGAGCTCTGAGTCTACCAGCTTCCGAAGATTGCTGGCCAAACTCTGTTTGTAGAACATTTCTTTTCTGTTGTTCTTGTTCAACTTGGCCTTGTAATGCTTTAACCTTCTCCACTTCTTGTCGGTGTTCTCCTTCAAGCTTTTGTAATCGTTGCTGAATTTGACGATAGTCGACGGACAGCATAGAGGTCTGCCTTTCTTTTTCTTGAGCAAGCAATTCCGCCCGCTGTCTTCCGCTTTTTTCCTCATTCAATTTAACTTGGATCGCTATTGTGAACCATTAAAATGATAATTCTCAACAATCTTTCAAGGAAATTAATTACAAATCCTAAAACAAAATTGCCCCACTTTACGTACTTGAAATTTCGCAGGATCATTCGGAGCAGCAATTGGAAAAAAAGGGTGACAATAAAGTTGACGGTCAATTGTATTATCACTAAGTTTGGCATGGGGAGCGTATTGCCATCAAGTATCACATTATTTTTGAATCGATTATCGTGTTTACCTTTAAAAGTTCTATCAGCTTGTCCTACGCAGCATGTAAAGAAAAATCTTAGCGTAATACACACCTCCAAAACTATAAAAATCACGCTTTTGGGGTGATATTTAGCTGAATCCGGTACACTATGCTAAATTCTAACGATCATCTTGATGAAGGTTCTGATGAAATAATTATTTACATTACCTTTAACGACTTCCATGTTTGCCTCTTCTTTGGAGAGCATCCGAGATCTTTCGGTTTCTTGATGTGCTGCTACTTCCTGATTATACCTTGCTTGAGCTGCTTTTAATTCTAGAGTCAATCCGGCAGCTTCTTTTTCAAGAGAAGATACTCTCTCCCCTAACTGTCTATTGTCCGAAGTTGCTTTTTCTTCTCGCCGGCGGCTATGCTCCAGCTCAACGTGTAAGCCAGATAATCGAGTCTCGAGTTCGGCAGTCAAGGAAGATGCTTGAGACCGAGAGCTACGCTCTTTGGAGAGTTGGCCCTTAGGATAAAAGAATAAAATACATTTTACTTGATATTTCAAGGATTCTTTGAGTAATGGCTAAAGATTAAAATGAACATAAAATAAAATAAATCAAGAAGATGCACCTGTAACGCGGCGACTTCTTGCTGCAAGGCATCTCTCTGCGCTTGCAACTGTGCTCTGGCAACTTGGAGCTCATTGGTCATTTGCTCAGCAGCTTGTCTGGCAACAGTAACTTCTGCGGCTTGTTTCCTGAGTCTACTAGCACTTTCAGTTTCTCGCTCAAGTTTTGCCTGCATTTCTTTGAGTTGCTTCTCGAGAGTTATTATTTTCTCAGATGTTTGATGAGAATTGGTAGCATCTCTTGCCTTTTTGAACAGCTCTTCTTCAAACTGTTTCTTAAGTTCGATCAAAGTAGCTTCAACTTTTCGTCGCGCCTCAGCCTCATGCTCTAATCTGCGTTGAGTTTCTTTGAAATTATGTCTAAGCAGTGTCAATTCTTTGTCTGCTCGCGCTGTTTCTTCTTGTAGTTCCGCCTCCCGTCTTGTAACAGCTTCTAGTTGTGATGTCAGACCTCTTTGCCGTGCCTCCAGCGTTTCGACTTGCCGCTTTTCACGTTCGATTAAATTTTCTAGTTGAGATATTTTTACATCATCACTGATACCATTGTTTATATGATTGACAATCCCATCAACAGTTTCCCCCCCGCCGCCACTCATCAGTTGATAATCTCCAGAATAAGTAAATCCAACAAAGGGCAAATGGTTTCCTGAAAATGCTTTTGGAACAGGAAAACTTTCCTCTGGTCCATCTTCTTTGTCAACATCGTCAAAATTGCTAGTGTCATCATCACCAGAAAGCTCTGGCACAACTGGCGGTACACATTCTCTCAAATTATCAAAGGTCCATTGGTCATTCTTGAAGAATGCATGGCTTTTGATTTCGTTAACTCCATTTCTTCCCAATCTCTTTGTACGATCGGTCAAGAAATTACAGATTAAACTCTTCGCCGCGTGGGATATGTCCACTTCTTGTTGTGGAAAGTGCAGAGAATTCCGGTGATCCATAATCTTTGAATAGGTTCCAACTAAGGAGTCAGCGTAGAATGGTGCATCCCCAACGAGCATTTCGTACAGAAAAACCCCAACTGACCACCAATCACATTCCCTACCATAAACTCCCTCACCCCCCTGAGATTGAAGAACTTCTGGAGATATATAATCCGGCGTACCAACAGCTGTATCGGATCTCACTAGCCCGTCCTGCCACAAACAGAGAATTGAGATATACTTTAGTTTTTGGAAACCTAGTTAAACGGTTGTTGAGAACAGCATATTGACTATCTAATTACCGCATCCATTCTCATGCAGGTCCCAAAGTCAGCCAATTTTAAATGCCCATGTTTGTCCAGTAACATGTTGTCAGGCTTAACGTCTCTATGAACGAATCCCATTAAATGTATAGCGTCTAGGGCAAGAACGACTTCGGCACAATAAAACTTTGCCCATTTTTCAGGCACATCGTAGTTTGACATGAGATTGACCAGGTCTCCACCTGGCATATAATCCATGACCATATAGAGGTACTTGTTATCTTGAAAGGCAAAATGCAGTTGAACAATCCACTGGGAGTTAGCGTGCGCCATAATGTCTCTCTCCTCCCAAAAAAATGCTGAATCCGATCTCTTGATCTGTAATATAATACGGATGGATAGTTTATGATCAATTACAGGAATATCTGATTGATAATTTACATTCATTATTCTAGGGAATATTACTCAATATTACCATTTCAAATTTACTGAGCAGTTTCATGGCATATACTTTTTGAGTGGACTTATGCCTGACTAATTGAACTTCTCCGAATGCTCCCCGTCCAATAACTTTTATTTGCGTAAAATCATCGGTACGCATCCGCATTTTACAGATATCTCGGGCAACGGAATCATCTGAAAGTCGAATAACAAATTAATTAAAAATGCTAATGATCGTATTGACGAAGTTGTAAATGTTATAGCATGCGCTCTTACATCTGTTCATGTAAGCCTCAACGTTTTTCATACGTCTAACGCTAGGGTGATCACAGTCAGAGGCTAGAGCCTGTACCGTGTCTAAAAGACAATCGATATTGGTTATACTGCGTGGATCTTTTATCCGTTCCTCAAGGTGTCTCAGGCGCCTTCGCCTATCCTCATCTCTGACACCCTCCATTTTATGAACCTAAATCTACAGCCAAGCGTTCACAACCACGGTCACGTCTGCGAGGTCATTAAAGCTAATAAACTTTCTTCCTTCCTTTTATGAGCAATGCTGAATCTCCGATAAGTTACAGCTGCTACATCTGTTGCAGGCCCATGTCTCTGAAAATATATAAATTTTTATCATTTAAACATAGATTTTGCTAGTATGCTATATTATTACACCACTGATAGGCACTTAAATTCATCAAGAAGCTAAATGAACTCAAAAACATTCAACCAGAAGCTGATATGATGGATATCACAAAAAAGGAGGAAACCGATACAAAGAAGTCTTATGATATTTGGTTATACTCCATTTCTTTATGCTTTAGAATTAAGTTGATAATAATTATTCAGCAATGCAAATAAAAATTCGGAATATTCTTTGCAGTTTACTTTTTCTTAATTTGATAATGTCTGGTTAAGAAAAGGATCAACAAAACAATTAAATCCCACTGTTTGTAGGCGTAATGAATATGGAAGATAGACAGGTAGGTGTGTAAGAAGGCACAATCTATTGTTGCCATCAAATAAATGCTCGTTTGTCAAGTGACTGTATAAAAAGATAAATCTGTTCAATCTGTGGAATAAAACCAAGCTCTACAGTATTCGTAAATAAAGCATTTTTACAAAGGAAGGACCATGATAGGTGTTTGGGTATCAAGGGTTGGGCAGGGCTGGTGACATTGAAACCCTTTGAACTTCTTAATTATTTGTAAGGATAATTTACGTAGTAATATCGTAAATACGAGGAATCGAATGAACAGAAGTACAGCTTTATTCAAAACCTCATTGTTTAACCCTGGCATTTAAAAACGGAGGGAGCAACAAACGGCTTGTAAATGGTTTAAAGAATCGTCGAGTTCAGGGTGGCAGCGGATGCCTCTAACCTATATCCGATAAAAAATAGATATCTAACAATGAAACTACTGGACTAAAGTGACAGATAGGATATTTTCTGACAGTGAGACGAGCTCCGCCTGCTTTGCTCGCTCCCTGCCTGCCCGGGATGTGCGATGAGATGTTAGGTGGGTCCCGCTTAGCTGTACGGCAGGTGCCTCCTTGGCCGTTTCACAAAAGAATTATTATTATATTATGCCATACTTTATTCACAAAATTATTTAGCTAACCGAAATTTTATTGCCTTACATAAAACGCAGTTTGACTGACCCAATATCACTTTGTCAAGGTGCAGCACTTGGTTAATTCAATAAAGAATCGAATAAAATGCATTATTTCATTTCGCGGATGAGTCGTGAAACACACAGCCAGCACAGCCACACCACACACAGCTGAGCTGCTGGGTGCATGCGCCATTTAGAAAATTTACCTCCAGAGTCAAACCTCGGAAAATTGAGTGAAAATTTAACTGATACCTAATTCCTGCTGCAAAGAGATAAAACAGAGAATCCTTCCACAGTTTTCTTTCAGCCTTAATTTTAGTTGTCTTACACTGAACCGGAAAGTTGAAAAAATAAAATACTCATATTTATTCAACTCTACGGAAATTGCTTTGACCAATGAAAATTGCTGAAAAGAAAATTTTTATAGTAAAATAATTATAATCAAGATGGAGTAGCGTTCAGCGGACGGAGAGATGTGCTCCCTGTATTCATCTATTTTGACAGGTCGAAAATATTGGAAATAATTGTAGTGTTCGGATATACCAGAACAAACATTACCGTGGGGGGAAGATGATAAAAAATTCTCATGTGATAGCAACGATATAGGTGAATCGTGGCAAAAGATTTATCATTTGCAACAATATTTTCATTGACTTTATAGCAGTAGTTTAAAACGAGACCTTTATGTATCTGTACACCGAGTTCCTCGCTCTTCTTTTTGGCATCGCTCATGTCAAATGTTATAAATAGACTATGCACGAGGAGGCAAACAAAAATAGAAGCCCGTCAGAAGTGTATCTTGTATGTAATGTGTAATAATTCTTAGCTCTAACCTAATCAGATCAGTGAACTGCTCGGTGCTACATCGGCCGGAGTTGAGTAAACAAATAATCAGTTAACTCATGAACGTAGATATTTATGTATAACATTTTTATATCTTGTGAAACTGTTAAGTTATTCTACGATTAAATTTTTCTCCAGTTGAATAAAGCAAGATTCAATTGACGGAGGGATTGCAAAACGAGGAAAGGAAGACACTCCTGGTTTAACATTTGTCCATCTCCAAATATGGGGTCTCCTTGCGACTGGCAAGTTACAAAGCAAAAGGTAGCTCAGCGAGGCAAGCATATATTAGAAACAGGACAATGGTCCGATTGCAAATTCATTGTGGGTCAAGAACCGCACCAACAGATTTTGGAAGGACACAAATTGTTCTTAGCTATGTCAAGCCCTGTCTTTGAAGCGATGTTTTTTGGTGGAATGGCTGAGAAAAACGACCCCATTCCCATCAGAGATGTGCAACCTGAAGCCTTCAAGGCTCTTTTGGAATACATTTACACGGACAACATCGATCTCGGCTCTTTTGAATTGGCATGCGAGTTGTGCTACTGTGCAAAAAAGTACATGCTTCCATTCCTAGTTGAGGAATGCACAAAATTTCTCTGGTCGGATTTGTCCCCAAAAAAGGCTTGCAGAGCGTATGAGTTTGCCAAGTTGTTCGAGGAGCCAGTGTTGATGGAAAAATGCCTCCAGATAATCTGCACAAAGACTAATAGTGTATTAAGCAAGCCGAGTTTTGAGGAAATCGAGGTCGGGACGCTGGTGACTGTCTTTGAGCAGGAGGAGCTAGAAATAAATTCTGAAATAGAATTGTTCTCTGCTGCTGAACGATGGGCAAAAGCAGAGTGCTCCAGAAAAGGGCTAGATGCCGAAGACAGTAAATCCCTACGCTCAGTTATTGGAAACGCACTCACTAAAATAAGATTCTTAACTTTAACTCCACAAGAATTTGCTGAGGGGCCCGCGAGATCTTCTTTGCTTAATCAGGACGAAGCATTTGCTATTTTGATGAATATTTCATCAAGTGAAAGCAGATGGCCTATGCCTGAGGGATTTTCCAGCAACAATCAGAGCCGCGTGAAACCATTAAAACAGCATCCAACGATGGGAGATTTGTCGGTAAATTCTAACTGCCAGTTAATTATTTACATATCTTGTTGAAGTCAATCGAGTATAATCGTTCATCAACAGTTAAAAAATGATTATTCAGTAAAACCTTCATTGTCTTTCAGACAATTGGAGTTATAGCAAGTACCAGTGGAGCTAGTGGAACTAGCAGTTCAAACAATATGTTGAGTGAGGGCCAGGCACCAACCTCATTATCGAAGTTGAATTCTAGGAGTTCGTTTCAAGACAATAGCTGGTACGCAGGTCCGCAAAATGTTGCTGGATCATCAATGAGTCTGAGTAATTCTTCTCTGAACGTAGTCAATAATACCTTGAATATGATGGGGTCAGGGGCAGCAGTCGAAGGCGGAGGAGTCAGAGAAGGTCTCAAGTATTATTGCCTAAGGTCCATAGTCCAGCAAACAGACTGCCTAAATACAAGCGTATTGGATTGTTCTGTCGCCTTCAACGTTGATAGAAACATTTGCGTTATTGGCGTACAAGTTCCGACTCAGGTCAGAGCCACAGAATTTTTTGTAATAGTTTACCCAGCCGCTCAAGCTTGGTTGAGCTCTCAGTGAACCTAATGATAACATCGGTTCATACAGGTACAGAGTCAGTCGCTTGATCGATTTGCTCCAATGGTTCCTGGCTCCTACACCGAACTGCTATATGCCCATCTCCTTGACTCAGATGGGTCCAGATTGACGTACACCCATTTTACGTCACGAGTAAACCTTGGCTCTTTGGTTGAGATTACGTTCAATAGGCCTGTGTACATTCAAAGAAACAAGGTAGGTCCTCAATCATTTTCCTAAAGATTACAAAGATTTAGAAGTAATTGAGTTGGGAGTTTCTTGTAATTCCATATTTCGAAATAGGTATACCGTGTTGGCGTTGTCTTTAACAAAGTTGGTTGGTACCCTATGGGTGCTTGTACGCAAAGAATGGCCTGTGATTCGGTATTCTTTTCATTCGGAGTTGGAAACAGCGCAGACAGTGTGAGAGATGGTCTAATCAGATCAATTATCTTCACTTATTGAGGGATACAGACAACGATATACTGCCTCGAGGATCAATTCACGTTTTTTAAAAACAAATAGGGCCCGTGTTGGTTTTTATTACATACTATTTATTGCTTCACTTCCCGGTTGTTTTTTTTTTTTTTTTTTTCCAAACAGATATTTAAATTTGCCATTGATTGCTATGATTATTTCAGTATAAGATATTTGCCATCCATTTTTCCCCAATACACCTCGAGAATTTTATTATTTGCTGTTAAATAATTTAATTGTAATATTCAATGGTATACATATCGAATATTCTGTATATATTCATGTGGAATAGTAGGGCTGGTAACAAGTTACTTTTGTCAAACGCAGTCACTTTCTCCAACTTTTCCCCGTAAATAGTCACTTGAGTCATTTTTTTGGTCATATTGGAGTTTTTGCGTCGAAAATCTACTTTTTTTCACTCATTTCGGAGGACCTTGCTGCTACCGGCCCAGGGATTAATTTGTGCCAATTCTTTTCTCTTTTTATTTTTTTCTTGAAAACCGAATGCAATTGGCACTAATCTACCAGAGAATTACAGGGGGAATAAAACTTCCCATTGATCTGGGAGTAAGCATAACGTATATTTATAATTCTTCAAGGCTATAGTTTCACCAGCCAAGTGTAATTCTGTACATTGAAGAAATTTTGCAGGATAACATACCTTTAAGTTTCCTATAGGTAGAATTCAAATTCACAATTCAAATTCTTTCATTGAAATTCCTGATTTTAAAATGAGAGGTGGATTGAATAGTTATGCTATGGTGCTCTTAGGCCCCATGCATTTCTTATGAATTATCATGTTCAATTTGTGTAAATATAATATTCAGCAGCTTTTCGGAGCGTCATCTTATACGGATCACATCATGTCGTAATTTTAATGAATGTCTTGTAATAGATTCGATAGACAAATTAGGAGAATAAACAATCAATGTCAACAAATATTTTTTGTTTTATGGTGTAAATACTTATTTATTTTTCTTTTTTTTCACAAACGGATATAATATTTTAGAACATGTACTGAATTGTCTTTAGACAGTTTGCTGTACTTGAAACACCAATAAATACTATAAAAAATCGGGATATCTTTGTAATAGGTAGTGCGAATGGTTTTTAGTAAATAGACCCGCTTGGTATGGATCGCCTACCAGAAGCTCACGCGAGTCGTTATACTTTATGTTAAGAATAATCACAGATTTTACCTTGGTCAACACATGAATCAACTGGCGGCGTAATAGTACTATAATTATAATTGATGAGTACGTAAATCTTAAACTGTATTATTGATGAGTACGTCAACAAACACATGGAATTATTGAGCTATCTGTTGGTTCTAGACTTAAGTTTTGTGGATGATGAAATCCCAAGTATCACGCCACCTTAATTTCAATATTTCCGTAACCGTCAATGGGGTCATTCCATAGCTTAGTACGGCAAACTTCTTAAATACAAATATAATTGATCCGATCCATGCTGCAATTCCTAATTTGTATAAGTATAAAGCAAGATTCCATTTCAGTCTTGTCCTGTAAAGTAGAAATTGTGTTGTAATTTTCAGAGCAGCTAATAATGTATGGTATTTTAGGACATTTTAGACTTACCCAATCAAATAGTGTAAATGATCTATCACTGCTGACGTTATCAAGACTTTAAAAACAAATGCCGGCAAATAATGGTGTAAAAACAAAGTCCGTTCTACAAAAAAGAAAGGCAAAAAATGCAGAAGGTATCCAATGAGTAATACTTCTCCAAAAACCACAAATCGCTTCCACTCTGTGTCAGATATATCAAAACACAGTCTTCTACGTCGCATCAAGTAAAATACCAGGAGACAGGAATACATTAAAATAGATACAGCCCCGGAATACCAAACAACTATATTGCCAAGTAAGTGCACCTGAGCCTGGGAAATAAGAATCAATTAAAAGTACACATTATTGATTACTAAATAAAGACTTGTGATAGATAACTTATGTTATTCTTACATTACTCTCAGTTGAAACCCAGTATGCGATACCACGTGTCATCAATGGCCATTCTAGTGGATCGCTGGAGTACATGTGACTGTTTTGAGCCTCTTGAGCATTAAAAAACATCTTTGTTTGTAGTTCCACAAACTTTTCCCAGAAGCTAAGTGTAGTAGCTCGTAATGGTATCATTTCAGCACCAACCAGCTCTCTTTCCCTCTGCTTTTGGTCTTCACTTTTAGTATACCTATGTTCTTCAACATTCCAAACTGTATCAGGTTGTTCTATAATCCTATCAGCTACAATTTCGTGCTGATTATATCCCCAGTCTGGTAATTGTCTGCCACTAAACTTTAGTGCTTGCTCAGTGTTAACGTGGATTAAATGTATTTGGCTCTGAATAGTATGCCAAATCGGTCCTGTTTGGTCTCTATTGATTATGTCCACTCTCCAAAGATTTTGTGCCGGCATTGAAACATTGTAGTCTACATAGCAAGAAACTTCTTGATTTTGTGGGGACATCGGCGCAGCAACATCATGAGAGTTTAATGCTCTGCTACTTATGCCGTGAACAAGCTGGATTACGTCTCCGTGTTTTATCGGTTCAATAGGCTTCGACACAACAAGGCCGTCGATTCCAGGTCTCTTCACTATCCACCAATTATTCACGTCTTTAAACGAATAACAAGTTACCTGTTGCTGATGGGAACTCCCACGATTATCCGGGTAACGAAGTGGATACACTTGGTTGTGGCTGTGTAACCAGCACGCACGTCCATGGGTGTGTCTCAAAGTGATTTGGGACCCATGTGCGACCTCCAAAGGCTGACCTTTTGTGATGCTCGCCAAGCCACCTTCCAAACTTGCTTGAAACGCACTCGTCATCACTGAATCATGGGGCCCAGCCTTTGTGAGTATGGATAAATGCACGTAAAATACCCCAACGTAGATGAATATTGGGATTGTTATGAGCACTATTAGTCTGGCTACTAAATGAATGTATAAAACTGTCGTGGATAAATATCTATCTGGAATCAGGCTCCAGTAATCGCGAGCAATAAGAGCCAACGAAAGAAGCAGAGAGTAGAATCCAACATACTTCACGCTGAAAGTATAATAACAGAAAAATTGTTATTCTCATTCACCATTGATCCCATCATCTTGAGTATTTGCATCTTGCGAAACAGACCATAAAGCACAAGACAAATTAACAGCTGCTAGGGAGAGCCATATCCACCAAGAAATGGTGAATGGCTTGTCCATGATTTTCCGAAATTTTCCAACGCAGAGCAAGCCGAAAAGGGAAAACTGAATTAAAATGCTTTCCATCAAAATAAACCTCGACTGAGTCAAAAGTGCGTTGTCTGAAATTTGAAATAAAGCTTATTAGGATTAACAGTTTTATTAATCACGTTATTGATATATCAGATATTAAAAAACTTGCCGAACAACAACATCAGTCCGGCTATCGCAGCACTCCATTGCTTTAAACCTAATTCAAGGGCCAAATGATAAACTGTAGGTAAAACTAAGCTGCCACAGAGTGCAGGGACGATTCGTAGCGCAAACAGAGGCACTAGATCTGTGTATTCGCTTCCGATTCTATCGAACTTAAATTTTCCATCGAAACCAGCTAAATAAGCCGCCACTGATACCAGCTGCTTTCCCAGGGGTGGATGAGAGTCGAAGAAGTATGTTTGCTTCATATAGAGCCCAACATATTTACCATAATGTAACTCGTCAAACCTTTGATAACAAGTTTATCGTAAATCAACAAACCCAAGTGAATATATCAGTATTAATGATAATATAATCCTCACACTATACTTCGTGGTTCTTCAAGCCGATATAATCTAGTCGCCAATCCCGCAAACAACAAAAATGCAGCTACCAAATCAATTTCTAAACTTATTCTTAACCGGTTGGGCAAAGCGTTGAGCTGTAATTCTTTTTCCACAAGATGCATTTTAGACGTGGTCTCACTGTCATCCTTTGAAAAAAAGTTTAGCGATGAATTAATAATTCATGTGCGTAAATTCTTATTGAGATTCATTATTTCGCAGATTATCAACTCTTTGAATGTATAAGAAACATTTTCTTACCTCAATTCGATTAATTTTTGTCGGGGCGTCGTTG
Organism: Athalia cordata; assembly: GCA_963932425.1. NCBI lineage: Eukaryota > Metazoa > Arthropoda > Insecta > Hymenoptera > Athaliidae > Athalia > Athalia cordata. The sequence goes on along the minus strand of OZ010626.1, from coordinate 25,006,153 downwards.
ATGTCATTGCACTCAAAATTCGCGGTATTTCTGGAGCACGTTTCAGTTGTTTGTTTGTTGTCAATTGTTTTACCTTTTTTTTTAGGATTGTCCATGACGTATGTGTGGAAAGTACATGTGTTGAGAATGATAATTCCGGTGAAAAGTGCGAAATTTTATCAGTATTTTGCGAAAATTTGGCTGCCTTGATACCCCAGCCGCGCGATGCGCGAACAGATTATAGTAGTAATGATGCTCAAGAATCACTGCGAGGAAGAAACCGGCATCCCGCATCCATCCGGGTCAGCCTCATAACGGTATATAATTCTGAAGTCGCCTGAAGTTATTTTGTCCAAAGGTATGCTTGCACAAGCTGTACGCTTTCACAATTTCAAATAAATATCATTCTTATATCTGTTGTCACCGCGAAATTCAAGCATCTTTTTCAGAAAAAAAACAAAATTATGAGATCATTCACCTTGTTTTTTGCAAAGTGCATCTGATTCTATAACAGCAGCGTCCGATTATTTATTGTCAATATATTGTACTGATTCACGTTCGCGCGCACAATGCATAGTTATTTTGAATTAAAAGAAAAAAAATAGAGACGAGCGGGCGGTCGTGCAATTGATTATTTTGCGGCTCAACATTGTATAGAGAGCCAATAGCGAATGTAAAACCTTATTTAAATGGTCCCGAATAAGGTGCGGAAGAATGAAATGCAACAATCTGAGTTCATTCATGAGAATTATTTCATTTTATATCACGTCGGGTGCTGCCACCTGCTCGTAGTAATCACTCAAATCGAAAGTACGCGCAGTATGTGTAGAACAGTAGGAGATTAATTCCAGGCCAAACAAACGATTACAGTAACAAGTTGGTTAGTCGGAGTTTCCTCAAAATGGATTGTCCGATATGTGGAAAAGAGTATCAAGCCTCAGAAATCGAGAGTCACGTGAATAAATGCTTGTTTTTAAATGACATGTCAAAGAAAAAATCTGCGCCAACAGCGAGTGAGGGTAATAAGAGACCCTTTTCTATCGGACCTGCCGTTGGAGGTAATGGAAAACGAAAATCGACAGAACCTCTGTCGAAAAAGGGAAAGTATTCGCAGTCTGTGCAATCCAGTGAAAGTGATGACAATGATCGACCAGATTCCCTTGCCAATTCTACACCCCAGGCAAGGAGGGTTCACCTTCCATCAAAGGCCACAGGGCTATTGAACAATATCGCATCAACAAAAGTAGGTACTTGTATCCAATTCTGAACAAAATATCGTATCTAAACAATCGAATTCCCTATTAGTTACTAATGAATTGTATATCTTTGTTAGAGCCCTGTGAATAACAAGAAAACCTCCAAAGATGACCATGTTCCACTTGCCGAAAGAGTAAGGCCCTCTGTTCTTGGAACTTACGTTGGTCAAAAACACGTTCTTGGACCACAATCGGTTCTCTTGCAGCTGCTGGAAAAAAAAGAAATCCCAAGTATGATTTTATGGGGGCCGCCTGGCTGCGGAAAGGTGAATTTCTTATCAGATGTAGAGCATTCTACTGCAAATTTAGTAGTCTAAACGTTTGTAGGTTGGATCTGCTACAAATTTAATGGTTGAAGGGTTTGTTGACTCAATTTTCAGCTAAATTTTCTACTTTCAGACATCCCTTGCAAACATCATAGGGCATATGTGTAGAAGATCACCTGACGGAAAACTGAGGTTTGTGAAATTATCCGCGGCAATGTCTGGTGTGAATGATGTCAAGGATGCAGTTAGTCGAGCAGCAAATGAATTGAAGTTTGGTCGCCGAACCATTATGTTTATGGATGAGATACACCGCTTCAATAAGCTTCAACAAGATATATTCCTACCACACGTTGAGGCTGGGACAATAACCTTGGTAGGTGCGACAACTGAGAATCCATGTTTCAGCTTAAATTCGGCCTTATTGAGCAGATGCCGTGTTGTGGTCTTGGAGAAACTGACAACTCCAGATCTGGTATCGATTATCCAGAATGCTGTCATATTCTCAGATGGTAGGGTCCACATTGCCTCTGGAAAACCAGGTTCAAATGAGAAAATCAAAGAAAGGAATTCGCATGATTCGGAGTCTGATTCCACCGACTCTCTTGAATCGGAAGACACTTATCCGCCGAGATTCTTGGTCGATGCACAGACTGTGCAGTGGCTAGCTGAAACCTGTGATGGAGATGCACGCATTGCTCTCGGAGGTCTGGAACTGGCTATTCAGGCAAAGTCACCCAACGACGAAGAATTTTTGAATCAAGGTCCAGGCCTCATAACTCTAGACGATGTAAAAGAAAGCCTGAAGAAGTCACACGTATTGTATGACAAGAAAGGTGATCAGCATTACAACATGATATCCGCATTGCACAAGTCAGTGAGAGCTAGTGATGAGAATGCTGCACTTTATTGGCTTGCTCGCATGATGGCCGGAGGCGAAGATCCCGTTTATATCGCTAGACGCTTGGTTAGAATGGCTAGTGAGGATGTCGGCTTGGCGGATCCGAGTGCATTAGGTACGTGTAATCAAAAAACCGAATCATAACCTACGGAGAATCCATTTAACTTTCCCAGGTATGGCGGTGTCAGTAATGGATGGCTGCAAGATGATCGGTATGCCTGAATGTGACGTTTTATTGGCACAGTGTGCTATTTACTTAGCAAGAGCTCCAAAGTCTCGCCTCATGGAAGATGCTCTGAGAGCAGCCCAAAGATTAGTCGCTGATCAAAAAGGAGAACAGCCTGCTGTCCCTATCCATCTGAGATCTACAGGAAGTTCAAACTTAGTAAGACTACTTGGTAAGTGGCGAGAAAGGACTGATGACATGACTAACATGAATATGGTAAATACCAAGAATTTCAGGACACGGAAAGGGGTACAACATGCTACATAAGGACGTTTCCGGCCTGAATTATATGCCGGAAGGTCTTGAGGATGTCAATTTCTTTGAAGAGGAGGAACTAAGTAGTATTACTGGTTAGTATTACGTTATACCATCCCCCCTCAATGACACTATCTGGAACTTGATTTCAGTAATATGTACTATATGTTCCTTTAATTTGTAAAATTCTATTCCTTAAACATACAACTACAATCCTCTAATTATAACAAAGAAACAGGTTTATTTCGTTGCGTATTGTTTATTGTATCTGTGATGCTCTTTTGATTGTTATCGCCTTCATCGAGGTGATCATCTACTTTGTGAACTGTACTACGTACCTTTTTTTTTCAAATTATTATGTGCGGGAATAAAGTTATATTTTTCTATAAAATGGTGTGTCTTCCACGTAATGGTTTTTCTTCAATAGTTGCACAAAACAGTAACAAAAAATGGGTAGGTAAGATATAGTATCTCTAAACAATGATAAAGCGTTCAAAGGCTCATCTCGTACACAGAGTACTTACATTGTTTAAAGATCCCAATTTTCAAAGATGAGTTGCACTGACAATCAGCTGCTTTGTGCGTCATCCGTAATGTCAGGTAGCCACATGTTCCATGACCCTGAAACCATAGTGTTCTGAAGGTCATCCTAGAGGGCGTCGAGTGCAAGGCACGGGTCTCTCACGGGCATTAGCGGTGCAAATTTAAATTAACCGGATGTGTGTCTGAATATGGCGGCACCGTTCAGGCGAACAGAAGCAGTGAGAAGTTACGTTTCCCCACTCTCTGACTCTTCATTAGGTGGGGGTAGAATCTAGCCTCTAGAATTTTTTTCATTCTTTCATTCCTTTGGCGCTGAGTGCCCCTGAATTTTTTGAGGACTTTTAAACTTACACTTTCTAAAGTTTGACATCCGATTCATAGTACTGTTTCTTTGTAAATTCAACCAAGTTCATTGTGTGTATCGTATTCGGCGTAGTGTTTGGAGGTGATAAATTACCACAAAATCAGTGATTGGTTAACCCTTCAAAGATCAGGGGACGATATAATTTGGATCTCTTGAAAATAACCAGAATATAAACGATATGAAGATCTGGAACGTAGAATATGAATTCAAGTAAGCCAAGGCCTTAGGTTTACCAAGTATTGAATTACGAATCACCTGCATTCGTTGTCCTCCACTGTCCTTCAACTTTTAACCCTTAAGTCGAATCGACTTTGGTTTCTAACCTAGCTTCAACTAACTAACAAAGTCTTAAGTCAAACCTCCCTATTCTATTTCAGTCACCCCTGGGAAACTGTGGCAAAGGCGATATGGAGGAAATATCCAAATCCAATGAACCCAGCGGTCATCGGTATTGATGTAATAGACAGAAAAATTGTCGATGGAGTTTTACACACACATAGAATTGTTTCCAGCGAATGGGGTTTTCCCAGATGGGCGGAATCCGTGAGTTACAATTATAATCTGTCATAATTAGTTTTATCCTTATGACCATACTATCTCCTCACCTCAAGCTCAAGCTTTGATGATGCAATTCTTGAGACTCAGTGATAGCACAGAGAGAAAAAAGAGTCTGAAAATATTCCAGTTATGTTACATAATAGTTTGTCATCATTTACTGTGTGAGATATTCGTGGGTTTTACACATTGACTTATTCTTTGGAAGAGTATACTAGTTCAAAGACAATCGATTTGAGACCAGATATAAAATCTAAGATTTAAGATTGCGTGAATCATTACTGAGATTACAGATTAAATAGTACTAAAAACAAAACTACTGCATAAGTGATCTATGGCAATCAAGCTTTCTGCGTTTTATAGGTTTCTGAATAATTCTATTTTGTTGTGAATAAATATAATTATGAAAATCCATTTGCTCATAATTAGTAGAGGTAAAAACTTCTAGTTAAAACTACTTCCACTTAATCCAGTAACGTAATGCATCTCATATATGTCTATAAATCTACAGGAATACCTATCTGCGTAAAGAATTGCCAAACATACCATTCAGTTGTGTTTAACGTCAGGCCACGAAAATAATTCAATAGTATTCAGCATTTGAGACCTATTAGTATCCTGATGATCAGTTGGTTATTCACATTATAATTCAATACCAATTTATCTCCTCCTAGAGAATCCTTTCCGATTATTCATCATGTTAGAGAGCTTTTTGTTTCATACATTCTTGATGAGGTGATTAATTTCTTCTGCTATTGTTATAACACTTATGATGTTTGTGACAGACTATCCCAATTTCTACAACTACTCCTTTTGGTTTATTTTTCTTCCTCATTTTTTATTCTCACATCTGAACTAGACATATCTAATTCTTGGGTACGACGACCTCATAGTATGTACTATTTTCATTCTCTCTTCTCAGCGGACCCTGATTGGCATCAATTGCTGTAGAGTTGACAAATCAAATCACACGGCTATCTGACTATATGCCATGAAATGAACATTGATCCCCTTAAATGGGTCGTGCTTTGACTTCCGAAATCGGCAATGCTTTGAACAAGGTTTGATTTTTTTTTCAGCTTATAGGAACTGCTTCAGTTTGCTATGCTAGTGAAATGAGCGAGGTGGATATCGAGAAAAAGCAAATTACACTAAAAACTAGAAACGTGAGTATATCTTCAGTTTAATTTACATACTTGTATCCTAGTTGCCTATATATTACGTCTGCTGAAGAGATAGCTTAGCCAATCGATGATTACATTATCAGGCATAAAAAACGATTAAATAATTAATATACAGTGGATTTTAGAATAATAAAACTTCCGCATATTAATTCCAATCGATTTGAAACTGATCAAGTATAACTGGGAGATAAAAGTTTAATTACTATTAGTTACGTTTCGCCAGTGTATTTTAGCGACGGCTGTACAGCTGACCCTGAAAAACGATCGACCAGTTGGTTTATTTTAGTTACAGTGAATTGGACGTAGTGCCAGCTTTGAAATGATTTCAGTAGGCTCCATGCGAATTTTACGCATTGAATTAGTTCAGGACAAACTTTCTTTATCAAATTATTCTCCATTGATTCAATCGTTTAATATTCATTCTCCTTTTAGTAGCGTTCGTAATCAACGTACTATAAATTTGTTTGGTCATCAAATATTGAATGAAATTTTTACTTCTCACAATTCCATTCATTGTTAATGTATTGAACTTTACAGAATTATTCAGTTACCGACTGAACGAACAACCCTTGTGCTGAGGGTAACATATTGCGCGCTTAGTTTTGCAAAATATCGTAGCGAGATGGCGTTAGAAGGATTGTTTGAAGTCGGAGCATTCGAAAATTGAATGAATCCTCGAATATTCATAAAACCCTTAAATATTCGAGGATACAAAAATTAAACTTTCTTCAATTCCAAATAGCAAGGAAAATTTTTCTAAAAATATAAAAACAAACGAACACTGTGAAATTCTAAACTATGTGTATATACGTGGTTATTTCTTTTATTTTTGTGTCACGCCACATCCAATCAACGAAACGTCAAAATATGAATGGATGGATCTAATTTGTGTGTTGTAAATTCAATTTTTTATTCATGAACCAAAAACCAATCGTGCGACATTTGATAACAAAATCTATAGGTATCCCGGAAATTATTACTTTTTCGTCTCTCGTTTTTTTATGGTAACAATAAATAAATAAATCCAATCCAATTAATCGCGTTCTGTGTCTATATGCATATATTTTATTATATTTATCGAACAAACATTCTGACAGCCGCGTGGAATATTTTTCAATTTCATTTTTCATTTTTCTTGTTTATAATTCGTATATTTTATTTTACTCTACAGTTGCCCTGTAGGTATTATATTATTTGAATGTACGTCGCTTAATTTTGTTTATTCAAAAATGTAGAACATTCTTATCAGAATTTTCGTTGTAAACGATTCCTCGTTTGACTGCACGTTCATATATAGTTGGAGTTTTGCTGATCCTTTTTCAGCCACTGCTCTCAATGGGTTGTACAATTTATTTGAAACTTCTCGGGGTTTCTGCAGCGACTTATACTTATAGGTGTATAAGGGAGAAGGGGTCAGAAAAATTTTCACTACATTCTCTCCCTAATATTCTTACCTCTTCTTCCTTCTGCTTCTGCTTTTGCTGTTGCTGCTGCTGCTGCTGCTGCACCACCGAACACACGCGCGGATTATATTCATGACGCGTAGTAAAGTTTGATGGTAGGTTGCTAGATGTTTTGATGATTTCAGCAGAAATTCTGAACGCGTTTCACCGCTATAGTGGAGCGAACGGCAATCGTCCTCGCGTCTTTGAATATCACAATTGAAGACCGGAAACGCGCAGGCAAATCACATACCTAAATTTTCAACCTTCGCATACTGCTGCTGTTGCCGCGCTCGGCATAGGGTGTGTAGATTTTTCCAAATTTTCTCTCTTTTCCACATCCTACCATCATATTACACAATTTATTCGCGCAAAGAACACAAAATTCAAACAGCGCGCACGCGAGGGCGGTGATGTTTTTTTTCAACAAAATTCTAAACCTCCCTCTTGCGAATATAGGGACGTACATGTCTACACTGTACAGAAAAAAAAATTAAAAATAGATATCCTATCGTTGTTTATCGATTGTATATTGTTGATATTTCTTTTTTCTTTGTCGAGTTTGGTAAACCTGTGCAGCATACGCTGCAGTGTAATTCTGCATCAGGGTTTGAAGGTAGACGGCCATCGTGGATATGATAGGTTATTGATGGGCGCATTACCGGCGCATGGCTTCAGGGTTTCCGGGAAGCATTATCCTCCGGCACCCAGAAGAGCTATAGCTGCTGCTCCTGGATCTAAAGAGAAACTACCCCTTTATTCTGATCCAGAAAAAAGGAACGCCACGGAATATAAATATATGAAAATATAAGGAGAAAAAAGAATCAAATATGAAGAAAAGAAAGTCTTTGAATAAGAAGGAGCAAAGTATTACACCAGCCGTCCACTTGGAAAATCGGGGTGGAGAAAAGTTTCAGAACATATGTATCGATGCGTGATTCAATTTTTTTTTAAGTCTACATCTTCGTTATCTATTAATATCCAATTATTCAAATCAAGTGAATAAGTTAGACTGGCTGCACTCGCTACGGTGTATATATCTAGGAATACCTATATTTTGTACACAGGGGAATTTTATCCGCTTCCATATTTCTTTTCTCATACAATCTCTGCAGCAGCGGCAGCAGTTTGCGTGTACGGTTTACTTCTATATCCGCTTCAGGGTTCAACTTGAATTGAACAATTCCCTGTAGATTCTATAATACATATGTGCATGTATAACTGCACTGTTTACTCGTGGGCAGGTAAGGGTATATAGATATACATATATTTATATATACATAAGTTATAGTTACTCATGCAAACTTGTGTATTGTTTGTGAAAAGTATGAATAAGAAAACAGAAGCAGAATAAAGAGAATCTTTGAGTAAAAGAAGGAAAATTAAAGTGGAAGGAAGAAAGAGAAGGGAAGTTGAATTTCCTAACGTTGACGCAACAAGCTATATTGAGAAACGACAAAAATTCTTTGATTAAGGATCGGAATATGGCGAACCGTGAAAATACGTAGTACGCCTCTAATCATCTACGTTAATGAAAATTTGTATGCCGCATAATTTGAATTTCTCATTACATTTAAATCCAGATGAACGGAGATTTTCTGTCAATTTCATTTTGCTGCTTCGTCTTTGAAGATTTTAATCACATAAATAAGAAAGCTAATACAGTATACTAGACACCACGTATTCAGGAATTCGTGCTTTGATTTTGTAACACGTACGTACTACCATATACATGAATTTCTATACTATGTCATTGCGTTAGTTAACGTACGAGTAAAGCAGCATTGGGAAGAAGAGAACGAGGAGGAGGTGTACAGACTGGAGAGATGTTAGGTGTTCGTCGATGTTCTGTGGGTTTGCAATTAGTAATTCTAGTTCTAGTTCGGGCCCGGTTTACATTTACCCCACCATAGGAGAGGCAGTACTTCTAACCACCTTGGTATATCTGTATATAGCTTATACCTACGCCCAATTCCATAGTCCCAAGAGCAAAATATCTCCTGTCCCCCCGCCCTCTGACCCTTGCGATACTGTAACTTGCCATACAATACGTCCTGACGTACGGTGGATTATTTAACCGAAATGTATTATTTATACACTTGTTCGATTTTCGAAAACTGCTGTTTATTAGTCTTATGCGACGTTTGCTTAAATCTTATTTTGTTATCCCATACCCTTAATTTATATTCGTAGTAGCGCCGTCGTGGAGAATTTTAAGAGTTACTTTTAAAATAGATACGTAGGTGATATCCACTGACAAACAAGATATGTTAGAATCGACCACACTGTACTGTAGACATGAGAGCGAGGAGGAGGCATGTCGAAATTAATATCGTGGCAGTGTTAGCGCTGATGCCGTGGGGAATCTTCTGGGGTAGGTCGCTTCGCCCTGGTTTTCCTCTTTCTCTTTTTACCTTCGGTTCCCATATTCCCGTATTTATAGTATATATAAAGGTGCGATGCAACGGTACCCGCCATTTGAATTATTATACCAACGACCCCTTTAAATCATAAAGGTAACAAAATTTACGCTATTATATATATTTGTATATGTATGCATGTACATAGTGTACCAGTAAAATGATCCATACTGGCTGTACTGGTGGTGGTGATAGTGATGGTTGGTTTCCATCGGCTTACTCTATATACTGACAAATTTTATTATACTCCTGTGCCATCCGTCGTCTGCATTCTCCTATGTATATAAACATTTGTTAGGTATAAGAGACCGAGAGGATGGGAGAAGCAACTGTAACAGTCAGTTTTTGAATTGATTAAAATATGGGCGTTCAGAGTATCCTGACATCTGCAACGTTTTTAATGAAAAATAACGGAAAATTCCAACGTTAAAAATTTATATGTATGCACACATGCAAGTACTCTCCATACGTGCACAGAAAATCATTATTTACTTTTGCATGTTTTACTACAGTCTTGTGTGTGTAGATACTCCGCTTTCCCCCATAAGTCACGTAAATACGTTTTGACAGAATTAATTCGTAGTTGTGTAGGAATGTACCTCCCCTTCACATCGCCACTACTTGCTGCATTCAATTCTTTTTTTTCGCAGCGCTCAATCTTAATATCTTGACTGATTTAACCCGTAATGTTTGATTCAGTAAATCTTGTCAGTAAGTGGACATGTTATCGTTGAGGGTTCGTGAAATGATGAGACTTGGGCGTCTAGAGATCCTCTTGACAATAATCAGTTAAACTATGTTAAGTACAGATTAAGCTTGCTCCTTGAGTCAGCGGCTAATGAGGTGCAGACCAAAGCTTGAATGCTGCAAATACGCTACCTATGCTGCACTGCATGGAAATTTTGCGAATAATGCTGCTGCATAAGCGGTAAACATTGCAGATTCAGCCGGTTTAGTAGTGGTTCGATCTCTGAAAACCCTCTCAATTATGTGGAAATGCTAATTGCAAATGGTGGCTATAGATATCATGTTACTTTATGGAGAAACCCTCGGTAGTCGGATATGCTGTCGAGAGTGCGTATATGGGTATATTGGGAGCGTCATATGGGGAATGTAATAAAACTACACGTGTTTTCGAATTATACATGAATTTAGGGGAAAGGTTACAGAAAAAGTTTCCCGTACAAATTTTCTGTATGTCAAATAAATACGCTTGGCGGGTATATTATGGGGTTTGTGTACGTACCAATTATTTATATTTATGTTAAAATGATTAAAATATAAAAAAGAAAAAAAAACATTTTAATACAAGAACACAGCCAGTTTAAACACGAGAGTTGAAATGAAAAGCAAACAAACACATTCAAGCAAGAGCTGCTGATGCTGATGCTGCTAACGCGTTTTATATAATTGCGACATTTTGTCCATTATCATCATGATAATCACCAGCAAAAGTTTTTTGAAAGCAGGCGCGTATCACGTATATATGTATACATACGTATAAATAATATGCATTGTCACAATCAGGAAATTGCATGGGATCTTTGTGCATAGAGCTTTGTTGTCGTTGCTTTTGCAGGATTATAATACCTACGACAATCGGTTCGTGTATGCATGTATGCACGGCTTGTGCGATGGTATACGAGAGAAATACGTTTTGCGGAGAAATTAACGCCTAAGGCATTCGGCTACGTATAGTATTGCGCTGTTCGTACTACCGCTGATGCTGCAGCGATGATACTTCCCCCTTTCCGCCACAAAACCGACGGTGGTACCTGTACGCGACATTATTGCTATTGTGTATTGGCAATCAGTGCAAAGCCAACCATCCAAGCCTCTTGAACGATATCTGTATATTACCCATATAACCCCGCGTATCACGTGTAATTATTACCTGTACACTATCCACGAACCCGTTTATAGGGTATATCCGTATACAGCGATTTTATTTGCACCGGGATTAATTTCTCCGATTAGCTATTCGTTTATTGATTTTATTGATTCGAATAAATTTATCTTGTTTTTTCTATCTATGAATGTTCTAGCTAACATTCTGCAAATATATAGGCGTTGAAGAAACTGTACAATACTCACCTCATCCGGAGAATCCTCAGAATACTCTATTGACGCAAGAAGCTGTTGTCACAGTTCATGGGGTTCCTCTTGGCAACTACATGGAGGATATGTTGACCTCCAAAATATCAGCAAACGCGGGAAAGGTGAGTTATTATGATTTGATGGGGTGAAAATGCCGTTAAATCGTGCATTAATTACTTAGTTATCTGTAACTTTTTAATTTTTTTTTGTTTCTTTACATTTGAAGGGGAGACAGGCAATCGAATGGGTGATTGGAATGATCGATGCTGAGGTGAAAGATCTGGCAAATAATGCGGTGAAATCAACTGACGAACTCTTAGCCCAAACTAAAAAACAATTTGACGATCTTAGTGTTAAAACGAGAAAAAGTATGGACGATCTTCAAACAGCAGCTAAAAAATCATTCGACGAAATTCACAGTCTAACGACTCCCCCGCCACAGTCTATACCAAAATTATAACTAATATATTACGCTAGTTTCAATCTTTTTTATTAATTTAATATCTGTTAATATCTGGACAGTTCAATTATCTACTGATTCCAAAAATGGATGCAGAAATATTTTGTAGAGATACATATGTTGCTTCTATTAGAGAGTTTATAACTTCTCACTTCGCCGACACTTTTATAAGTGTTATGATGACAATTCCGTAGCTTCCCCAAAAGGATGAGAAATAAAGTAAGTCAGGGGTAGAAAATATTCTACAAAAAAAAAGCCTTTGTCACAGCTACGACCAAATACGGAGTTTTTAAGAAAAAAGTTTTGAAAATAATGTGAATCGTGAGAAAAAAACAGAAGAGGCAAAAAAGTAACGAGGGTAAGTTTACCAGAATGAAAACACGATCAGAACGGTTTCTCAAATCGTACCCCAAAAAGATGAAAAGAAAATTTTTTTCACCTCCGAGAAACAATCAATATCGTACATAAATGTTTCTTTTAAAAACAAACGTAAGAAAAATTTACAATTCTTCTGATTTTAAACGTAAAGTAAAATTGATCAATTATATAAATTTACTATGAAAGATTTTTGTCAGCTTCATAATATAAATTATCAAAGAGATATAGTTAATGAAAAAGAAGTAATAAGTTGAAAGAAAACTTTTGTCGTTATCTTGCACTTAGGAATTTATACGAAGATTAAATCTATATGTAAATACATATTATGTAATATAAACATTAGTGTATAACATACTTTCAAAGTTTCCTCATCCGATAAATTATTAAATGCTAATTAAAAAATCGCAATCAATTACAAAGAAATCCTGTTAAAATCCGTTTTCTTTCTCTTTTTCTCCCTTTTTTTTTTTTTAAGGAAAAAAAGGAAATAAGTTTTCAAATTATTAGTACTCGAAGACAAAATTGTCATTATCATTACTTGAAATTCCGATTCCTAATAAATTCCAATACTCTTTCTGATATACATGGAAAATTATGAAAAATGAGAGATCGCTGAATTATCAGACTGTCGATGTGTGAATCGAAGTAAATCGCTACCTCCATCACTCTGCATGTAATAACAACAATTATGTGGGCAGAATATCTTTCATTTTCGAATTGAGGCGTTCTTAGCTATAAATATGTAAATAGTATTAATAATAATAATGACAACAATGACGAATGAAATAAATTGAATAAATTATTACATGGCATATTTTCAATATAGTGTTGTATAGGTAGTTATAAAATTAACCAAATTTGGCATCATGCCGACTGCGTTGTTCAAATTTACTTTGGTGCAACACGCCAATAGTCAATAGGTGAATTTAATTTTCGATATAACAATTAGCCGGAGTCGCAGCTACCATCGACGTGTACAATGTCGCGTGTATGCCTTTACTGTGTCAGGTCTCTCCAAAACTGCAGGGGAGGTCGGCGTCGAGTGGCAATGTGGTGATCGGGGAAAAGGAAAGGGGTGAGGTCCCCAGAACCAGCAGACGCGCCGATCTGTGTGTTGGACATAATTGATGGCGTCCTATCAACATTCAATGTCTGGCTTTGTAACCGGACAAAGTTAAATATTGACAGCCTTTGATAGGTGATCAGTGATCACAGTCCCTTTAGCCTTCCATGGTGACATTCGTTTTAAACCCTGTACCTACCATTCATTGAATTTCCTGGTTCACAACACTCACCGTTTTGGCTAGATTGCTACCGCAATCTCGTACCACTCATGCAACGCACCTGCTTTGTTACCCTTGGATTTTTATTTGAGGAAGATCCAATGGGGCAGAAAATTTTGCAAACTAAAACCTGAACTAGATTGAAGTTTAACCAAGACACGATCTGAACGCCAGAGGAGAATGTTACGATTTGTATCATACATAGATAGGTATGTAGATCGTGGGGGTAGCCGCTTGTGAAATACTTGGGACAGTCAATTTTGAAATGCTATGAAATACCAGTGAAATGCTCATGAAATAGTGTGAAATGGTGTCGTTCTCCCCATTGAGCTTATGGGCTATTTTAATGTGTTTTAACCTCAAGAACACGATTCCGTCGAGTAGATCAAGCTAGGAATAAATCCCATCGACATATTTTGATTTTTACACTTTTCAGAGCGATAAATCGATTATAACTCAATCATTTTCATAGATAGATCAATTTAGTTAGCTGATTTGGATTGCTGGGCTCAAAATACATAAAAAGTAGCCTATAAACGCCTGTTGAACCATATCAAAATTAAAAGTTGATTTTTGATAGGGTTTAATAGGGGCTTATACGAGGGGGTAACCGCTTGTGAAATACTTGGGACAGTCAATTTTGAAATGAAATGGTGTGAAATGGTGTGAAATAGTTGTGAAATATTTGTGAAATGTGAAATGGTTGGGACACCTATATATCGAGTGGTTACCCCCTCGATGTAGATACATATACAAATACATGAAAGTGTGAACGAGGATCCAAAGGGTTTGATCGTAAAATGGTTTCAACTTTCATTGGGTATACCAGTTTCAGTTGTAGAGAAAAGGAAAGAGATAAAAAGAGAAAGCTCATGGTTTACACATCATGACGGGATGTCACTCTATAAAAGCTCTTTTGGTAAACGCCGCGGTGACGCAAGCTGAGACGAAGTCGACGTCAACGTTCGGTCAAGATCCCTGAAGCCAATTCTTGAGTCAGTAAAAGCCATTCGTGAGCTCACCGTGGTAGCTATTTTCCTGGCTTTTTATTCTTCTTCGTCTTTTAGAACGGATGCGTAAGGCTCTCAAGGTCTACTGGAGTAAAGTATGGGCAAAGCGATTTCGTTTTAAATAAATTTATCGAGGAATATATTTACCCTATAGATATAGCAACCACAACTGTCGCGCTAAGCGACTAAGACAACCGGATCCCACTCGTAAAATCCAAACCATCCTCCATACAACTCAACTTTAGCCAATATTCTTCAAGCTATAGATCTTAGGGTGTTGAAAAACTTTGGTATACTGCGAGGGTCGTAAACAATTTTGACATTCGCCATGTAACCGTCTTGCCACACCCTTATGTCGTCTCTGCAATTTTCACGACGTACGTCCTTTTCCGTTATTACACGAAATATTCTTGAATGTGATTGTAAAACCAATGGGACAAGAAACCGGATGATAATAATTCCCATTTCCATGTCAATACATGGAGGCACTTAGTTTGTGATTCATTTGCAGAGATATTAAAGACACCAGACAAAAAGTCTTACTGGTGAGTGACCTTCTATTAATAAGAGCAGTTTCACTTAGAAATTGACGCTGGAACGCGAGAAGAGTAAGGTATCAATTATTCAGTAAAGGCTCGAAAACTGAATCACTGACTGATTGTAAGTCATTTAATAAGTGCGGTAACATAAGCAGCCAGAATGAAAACTTGATCTGCAATTCATTGGAAAGAGATCAGAGTGTCAGATCAATTTAGAGTTTCATACATGACTGATTGTTCGTCGTAAAAAATATAATATCAGCTCATTCTCCAACGCTACAAAACAATTTGATGGTAAGTACCACTTGCTCTAGAGTTTCCGCATGGGTTTTAGCACAGAGTTTTAGTATCTGGCAGCGTTGAAGTTCTCCCATGATGGAAACGGGAAAACGAACGTTGGAGCGCATACGCTACGTTCATTATCATACAATTATCTTTATCTGTGTTTTTTTTTTTTATGATATAACACATCAAACCTTGTTTTCTTTGCCCTTACAAGCTTACGTTTATTTAAAATGAGCTCTTTTATGGGAAGTGCTGATCTTACGAGCCAGTTCGCCCCGTTTTGCTTCTAGACTTGTTACCATCTTTTAAAAAGCCGCTTGTCGCACGTACACCCGGATTTTATGATCTCAACTCATATCCGTACCACTGAAAGTACTCTGAAATGACAGACTAGGCGGCACCGTAAAAACGTTTTGTTTTAATATCGAACTGTGCCTACGTAAACCCCAATTTTTTTTCCTTTTTGCACTCTCTGTGCTTCGCGTGAAAGATACGAGATATTCATGATGTGATATTTAATGTCTTGGCCCCCATAAAAAGCTCTTTTGCGGTAGCTTCTGAAGTTACCACGTTCACCTTTCAAGCAGGCTGCAGATTTTAAACCGCAAATATGTTCCTTCAAATTGGTATCCGGTTTAAGCGCGAACTTACCTCTTTCTCTTTTCTCAATTTTCCTTATTTTCACTTCTCCCCTTTCTCTTAGCCAAACATTACGTTTGATTTTAGTGGTTTTAGTCGGGATCTTGCGAATGGCTAATAACGAACGTGCCTTGACTGCTAATCGGCTTTGCGAAGGTTTCGCTTTGGTTTGGGTTCCAACTCAAAGTAGGAACCGGAGAATGTGCATGATGTAGCCAACCACATTGCACAGTCTACGTTACAGCAATATAAAAACTCGATCTGATGTAAAACTTCATTCCTTATCTCCTTTGTTCCCCGAAGAAAGGGATTCTCGAAATTTTCAGCTGGTATCTTTGTCTAGATTTTTGATTATTCAAAAATCATCTAGGACTTTTTTATAGTCGTTATCAAGTGATTTCTCAACATTCTACTTCATCTCCATCGATGCAGACATTACGCAATCGAAACAAAGTTTCTCTACCAGTTTGTCATTAGATACACAGTTTTACAATTAGTCGATGAGAAAATGGTGTGTTGATCTTACGGGTTATGTCCTTGCTTGCGCAGCTAACTAATAGCCTCTTAGCCTTAGCTTACGAGGATCGTGCTGTACCTTTAAGCCGACAACCTCTGGGTTAAGGAAGTCCTGTGAAACCACCTTCCTTCCTTCCCTCCATCCCTTTACCTTTGCCCCCTTCGAGCAACGCGAGCCTAAGCCGGTTCAGAGTTGCAAACAATGATCCTTCAGACAGGTCCTATCTCTCTCTGTATCTATTTATCTATCTATCTATCTCCCTACAGATTCCCAAAGCAAGCGCAGCTTCCTCGCGAGAGTTCGTTCACAAATTAATCCCGAGATCACCGCGAGGCGACATCGATCCGTGTCGAAACTTATCGAATTTATGCTAAATTATGATACGGTGAAAACCGAGTACCTATACCATTCAAGTATGTCGTATATTTAACATCTATTGCTGACAAACTATCCCTAGGTTTACCAAGCTTAAACAATATAAACACTTGTTCTTTTTTCCAACGTTTTTTTTTTACCCACCGGTCGCGTGATTCAACCCCATAATCGAGGTATTTGAATCCTTAATTTTTTCATGTAATATACATTTCTGTATCGAATAATATAAACGAGATTAATATCGGATTAAGGTCTTAGTATAGGTAAATTATTATTTTCAGAAAGTTTTACCATAAATATAATATATTTTGTTGTAATGTTTTCATTCTCTTCGTTTTTTCGGTAGCTAATTTTCAAGAAGAAGGAATTTCGTTAAGATTGAAATTCTACTTTCCCTCGAGTAAGATTTGGAGTATACTTATACGCTAGAGTGAAAGACCGAAATTGGAGAACGATGACATTCACCAATTTTCGGTCATTCACCATAGCATATACTATACATACGTATATTCTTTATTGTGGGGATAAATCTCGAGCGCAATCGCTTTCTTTTTCAGTCCAGATCGAATATGCATTCAAGAGTTAAAGGTCAGTCGGTTGGTGCACAGGGTAAGTTTTAATATTGCAAATATTCCTGGGGGATGTTCGTGGGTCGTAGAAAATGGTCGTGAATCTGTTGAACCTGTTATAGTATGGGTGAATCACCACTGCCAATAGTACCAGCATCCTAAGGGTCAACAATGGAGAACCGAAACCTGCGCATGGGTCGAAATGGCTGCGTTTTGTGGTTCACAGATATCCACTTGACCGGGCATGGCCCTACGAGCTCGTATATATCGAACGACGACGACGAAGCGCGATGCCCACGTTGATAAGCGCGACTTTTATTCGGTCAGTTAACGATCTATAACGCCGTTATTTCGATACTTTACGATCTATTTCTATGGCATTGCAGGTACGGTACCTACAAACTATAGAGTTTCATGCTAATCGCGATCGTAACTACAGGGTATGCCACCAACTCAAATTTAGGCTCGAGTTTTGGAGCTCATATACACCAGGCCCGTGTATAACGAAAAGATTAGCTTTTCCATTTGAAACCATTTTACGGAAAATAAGAAAATTCGCATAAATTCTTCAGGCAGATGACAGAAAAAGATTTTTCGATAGGATTACTCAGAGACAAAAATGAAAATCAGACGACTTGGGAAAATTTGCATTTTTTTTTAAATATATTTCATCGAACGGTGTAAGTATAAGTTAGCAATGTTTGACAGGTACTTTACGGGGTGCTATACGAATAAATACGCAACAGAATGTAAGCTTCTCCACCTCGCGATCTTCGTTGAAAAAGTTTCTCTTTAACAACAAGTTGAAACCAATGGTGTTTGTCAATGTTATTTTTTCACACGATCCAATTCTTATTTTAGGCAATTTACTCCGGTTTTGAGGTAATTTGATCCAATCTTGTTTGTAGCACCGATGTTATGCTGGTTGCGAATGATTACGAACCCACATATCTAACTATACGTATACCTTTCTGTGTAGATATCGAATGTAACTAAAGCACCCAATCTAAAGCAGAATTTGATACATGGAATTGTGGTTTGTTAACTGCAACTGCAGCATAACGTATTGGTACACATATCTAGTTTGATTTGATACATCGAATGGTTATAAAATGAATCGACTGATTTGATTGGGATTTGCTTATCGTTAGCAATGGAGTTATGCTGGTAAATTATCATCAGCCAAGGGATGATTTTTTTCGATTCAAATCGAGGGGTACGCAATGGATGTTTGTCATGATGCGTCAGGTTATATTTATTATATAAATATTGAAAACATCTGAAATCCCATACATAGTCGTTGGAATTTTATTTCTTCTATATTCGAAAAATTCAGCCGTCCGTTAATTGGTGCAATTAAAACGGACTAATTACGTACCACCTATACATTTTACCAGTAAAGTTGATTGAGGTTGCAGGGATTTTTTTTTCAATACCATTACTTTTTTCATTTATTCTTCACATTTATTTCTGCTCCTTTGAATTTTCCGTACATTTATGTGAGACATTGTTTTCTGTAAGGAGAGATGCGACCCTTCTGCAATTTTCAGCTTGGTATCTCTTCCGCTTCATGAGTTACGACTTACGGCCGGTTGATTTTAGTTAATTTTTTATACCGCCAACTATTTTTTTTCACAAGGTACCACGAGGACAATTTTTTTCTTTCTGTTTTTCGTTACTCATAAATTTCTCTTCCTACCTCGCACTTATACTCGATGGTCATCGCACAGTTGTTAACAATTCAGGTTATCTATCGAAATTCCTGGACCAATCGACGCATCCATTAAATATCGGAGTTGCCTCGAATTGGGTTGGACATTAACCCGTCAAGATCAAATCAAACGCGTTTACATATATGTACAAACATTATATTCGTTCTGATTCAACTCTGCAGAATGAAAATACCGCGAATATAATAACGCAATGCGATCGAAGAAAGAAGTAAAGGAATGGGGGTAAAAAATGTGAAGAGAAAGTGGACGTTCAGAGAAGGGAAATGGAAGAGAGAGTGCGTGGGAGAGGTACAGTCAATATTTCAAACAGCCAAACGCAGGGATGTTTGCAGGGAGCACGTTGCCTCTGGGGTTTAAATAAATTA
Organism: Athalia cordata; assembly: GCA_963932425.1. NCBI lineage: Eukaryota > Metazoa > Arthropoda > Insecta > Hymenoptera > Athaliidae > Athalia > Athalia cordata. Next base: position 24,986,515 of record OZ010626.1, on the reverse strand, counting down.
AGGGAGGCTACCCCATACGATCGGAGTACCCTTTGGCAATTTTCTATTCGTGGTTTGGCTAACACGACGCAACGGATTTGACTGCAGAATGACGGATAAACGGATGGATTGTTTGTTATTTATTGAACGCTTTATGTGTTTACGTATACTTCATTCGTCATGTATACATATCGTACAGTAAATTTCGGATATACTTATAATATGGATTCCCATCGTATTACGACTCCACCTTAATACAATTTCACTAGAATTTGACTGATCCTCGTGTCAGTATATACCTATATACCCGTGATACTTTCTCCGCTTTTCACATTTTTTACATGGTTTTCAAGAATTACCTATATCTTCAAAACTCCGAAGGACGTTTGCCTTGGGGGATGAATTTGAAAAAAACTCTGCCATCTTCGCGAGTTTTTTGTACGCCTGAAGAAGAATCTGAGAGATACGTGGTGATTTTATAAGATAACGTTATAGCCGGCAACTAGCCATCCTTGATGACCGCGCGTTTCTCATTTTTGCAGCACTGCACAGCTTCTAGTTTTTTCTCCTTTCTTTTTTCTTTTCTTTTTTCGACTGCACATACCCCGGCAGTTCTACTTGACCGCAAGTTTAGAGTTAAAGTCACGCGCTCCTAAGCTAGCAATTTAGCGACAGATCCTCTTTCTTTTTCTCCTCTACCATCGTACAGTAAAGTTCTCTATTCTCCCTCCTCCATCTTCCTCATTTCATTGCTGCACGAAGTGCAATACCAATCTTCTGCAGCAAGGAATAGGGATGTCTTTCTTCCTTCGTATGGGAAGTCGGTGAAGGATCTGAAGTCAGTACTACATCTTTTAATTAGTTCTTCTGTCTCCCATCCTAACTGCACCTTCAGCAAACTAGAGAAGACGTATGTGATCCTAAGACGTTTATTGCTTCTAAAGTATCCCGCTAAGAATGTTTTCAAGTGCAGCAAAGATTCTGTCTCCTCAATATATTAGTTTATGTTTTTTTTTTTTGGTTTTTTTTCCTCTCGATTTGTTATCCAACAAGGAAATTGTTCTCAAATCACTTGAGCTGACACAGGTAAATTCTCTGATTTATACATACATACGTTACATACATCATTTTTTTACCGTAGTAACGATCCGCGTTGCAATTCTATACCCGTTAAAAAATTACTTGGGTGTTGTTATTAAAAGAATATTGCTTGGCATTTTTGTGTTCAACTTTTATAATATAGCTGGTACATGTATGCATGACCCATTTACATCTGTGGCACCTGTGTGGGTGTGAGTGAAAATATAGGAATGTCCGAGGGATGAAAAATTTAATTGGCTCTTGAAAAGCTTGAAGCGTACGTGTAACCTGGAGGGATATATCGCTATGCTGCTGCCGCTGCTGCTGCTGCTGCTGCAACAGTGATCAAATATGAACAAAAAAAATGTGAAAAAAAATCAGGAAGTATATGAATAAATATAATAGCTGGAGGCCTGCCCTGAACGGAACGCAATTGAAAACGTGTTCAAGGTATATAAAGGAAATTTTTAAACGCTGCGCAAACTACGTACGTATATATAGCTTATAGCTTTTTCACTCTTCTGTAAATGACGACGATGAAAACAAAATCTCCGCAGAAAAAAAAAAATGAATCGGCATAATGTCGAGAAAAATTCATAATTTGATTTATGAGAAACATGTAAAAACCTCGGTATAAAACAAATCACAACAAGTATTCATATATTTATTTGTAATTATAGATATGCTGCATGCTGACCTCGATGCATACCATCCACGGTTTACGCGCAATAAAAATGTACATTTTTTCACGTGATTTTTGTGGAAATAAATTTTTAAATTGGTTATTGATCTCCGTGTTAGTTAAAAGATAATTTTAATCTCCGACCTTCACGAACCTTAACAACAGCGGTAACAACGGCTGGCCGGTTTTTGAATAAAAATTTAATTTTCAAACCCAATTTAGAGATGGGTGAAATTGTGCTGGGGAATAAACGGTGAATAACCGACGTTCAATTTATAACTTTGTGGAATTCGAATAGAATTTAAATGCAGTATTGGCGAATTAAAAATTATTCTTTATTCAAGTAAAATAATCTGTATACAATTACCAGATGAATCTGTAAACCGAAAGAAGACTTATTCCAGGGACATATTTGTCTTTCATTGACATTTTTTTTCATTCTAACATGTACTCGTATCGTTGATCCACATTTAATTTGTATTACAATTTATGAAAATTAAATTGAAACACATATGATTAAAATTATCAGCGAGTCTGTGCTCCCATCCTCACCGCAGTTAATCAAGTGGACTTTGATAATGGATTGATAAAATAGAGTGGAGTTTGATTTGAAAGGAATATTTTTGAGCAAGTCATTGGCATTATCATATTATACCACGGTTTCGAGGAATAAAATTCTCGAACATTAATTTATATGCAGCTTCAGGACGTTGACTTTTTCTACGAATATATTGCTCCGATTTGATCTGAAAAGTTTCTGAATGAATTATGAATAATTCAAATGAAGTAATTATCCCGGGTCAAATATTACTAGTATAATGTTATATAATAAATCTTGTTTACTCTATACGATTTCTTATATCCTATTATTGAAACACTCGACGTGTATGCGAGAACCTCGTGACACTCATCAGTTTTAGTTCAATACCAGCTTTCCTATAATCGCTAGAAGAACGTTAGAATGTTGTATATGTACAGATACAAACGGGATCAATACGTAACAGTTGACTCAATAATGACGACTTAGATAACGATTATGACATAATAATTATGATGTTTATATATTGTGCAAATGTAGAGATATAACAAACACATATACATGAATGTTAATTGAATGCATTTTTTGAATTACGAAACTTGCAATCTCTAACAGCAATTCATACTGTATCCCCCACGCGGTAGACCGCAGATATTTATTTAATCTTTTTACTAACTGCTTTCGCGGTCGTATTGCTGTCTGATACATGCAGGAACTTCGATGTAAACTTGTATGTGAAGAGAAGAAAAAGAAAATATCTCCTCTGCATTAATTCAGTTGCTCGACAACGTTCGTCGCGATCACGTATACGTGTATCATAACTTTCAAAATGCAATTCTCTCTTCCTTCCAACCGTGAAGTTCGCTGATTTTGATTTCAGTTAGACAAAACAAACAGTTATTTCCAATCGCGAAGTGAAAGTTATGATACAATCAATGAGTCTTCAATGAGAACACCTAAGTGGAAACAAACATCATCTGAAATTTGACTTTGTATCGGACTCGGGAAATGTTATCGCTGATGTATTCAGAGAGTCAGTTGTCTTCGAATGTCGAGCGTGTGAAGACGTATTTTTCCGACTCTCGATCGTCACATTATCCATCTTTCGACTTGACCGTAACGCTAAAAGAAGACGTGAAAGTGTCGAATCTTTTTAAATTTGCCGGTTGTAACGCCGCGCAGACGTACCACGTATCTATTTCGCAGTTGCAGTATAGTTAGTGTACGCTGTCTACTACAAACGTGTCCTCTATCTTCTCTCGAATAGTTAACACGTCTATTCTGGTCAATGTGTGCAGGTTGATGTGTTTAGAATACCAAGAGTGCAGTGGTCGTTGTGAAGTGACGTTCAAATATACGTACTAAAACGAATACACACTAACGTCCCTGCTGCATCATGAGCGATCAAAATGAACCGGAAACCAGAGTACGGTACAGACGTGCCAAAAGCGTTACTAGAGCTGAAGAAATTCAGATGGCAGAAAAACGGGCGCGATATTCACAGCCGGACAAACCGTGAGTTGATTCAATTGTGAATAAGCTTTTCGCTTTTTTCAGCTGTTTCGAGCTTTTGTTGGAACGAATATAGGTACATTGAGGAAAGAGTGAGACACTGATTTTCTGGCGAACACGTACGATAGATTACAATTGCGATTACTGTGATTTTTGGACTAAAATAATGATTATCTGTAGATAACCAAACAAACACTTTCGGTTCTATAACCCAAACCAGTAGAAACAGCCTCGGGAATCCATTTCGCAAGTTGTGCGGAGAAACGCTGACTGGTTTTCTCGTGCCGACCGGCTACGGCGCAACTCCGTCGAGCAAATCCAGGTCGCATATGTATAGCTTCTCCTATACTACTGTTTTGTTAAGAGCGGGGGAAATATCTCTCCCACTACTAAAAACAGCTCTTGTAAGCTCCAACTGTGAGACCTTGCAATCGATTCAAAGGTCAGCTGTTGCCCAGATGGTATCCTATTTTACCTACAGTGTGAATTGAAAGCTCACATACCTATTTCTTCGTAATTGGAAGATCTAGAGAAACACTACTCTGGAATGAGTGATTTTTCATTTCTTTTTTTTTCTCTCACTCCGATAAATTGACTTATCATAGTTCTCCAGGATATATTTGTTATCTTGGAGTGACCAGTTCTTCTTACGTCTTACACTGTGCGATAACTTATCAGTTTTACACGGATAACGTATCTTCCGGAGTCTCTTCTTTCTTCATTGAAGTTCAAGAAGTCTAAGTCAAGCTCGAAGACAGTTTTTTCAAAACCTATCAAGTCCTTAGGAATCTTCTAGAATCCCTCGTCTTCCAAATATGTTGAGTCTTTCGCAATCCCACATAAATTTCCATGAAATCCTATGCAGTCTCAGTAGTATCTCCATAAAGTTCAAACAAAATCTTGCGGAATCCCGTGCAATTTTCACGAAGTCTAACGAAATCCGATGTAAAAATTGTTGAAATCCAGTCAAGTTGTAGAACTACGGATTCATCCAGTGTATTGACCCCTCATCGAGCGTATGCGTCACCTACTTGAATTCGGCGAAGTCAAGTGCTTGCGACCTCTACACTTTCAGGACGACGGTTGCATAATTCATGATGAACATTTGGTATAGAATAGAGCTATATAGTGGTCAGTGGTTCAAGGTCAAAGGGCCAGAACATGTAATATACATGCATGTAATTCCACATAGCTGCTCACAGGTGAAACTCATATTCCGATTTCCATACTACCTACCAACGTTCCATGGATATTCATTTGCATATCTGAATATTACTCATTAGACGAGATAATTCTATACTTGCGGCACTGCGGAACAAACATCGTTGTATTATGAATAAATAAGCTATTATAAATAACCGACGTTATCGTTGCCAGTACATATTCACTAAATACATGTAAATTTGATTTTCATTTTATCTAGATGCAGCGGCACGGTACGATAAACTACATGGTATATTTTTTTCCTACGAAACTTTTCGTAACCTCGTTCTTTCGATTTCCTTTTCCTTTCTCAACCTTCTCCAGTAATTTTCTCGTACGCCTATTTCTCACGAGATAGGTATATATTCTTTATATTGTCAGAACTCTTCAACTCTTTTCTTTACTTCTTTTTTTTCTATTTCTCTTGCGATGTGTTTTCTCATCTCGTTGTTGGACGTTCGTTTGTCTTCCTTTTATTAACGCGCAGGGATTGTACGAACCTATAGAGTTACGTTATGCTGCTGCTGTTGCTGCTGTTACACTGAAGGGACGCTAAGAGAACAGTAAAATCTTTACCCCTCGACACGGTATAACGATCCACAAACAAAGGGATCCTTTACTAAGGCAAACTTTCTTCCTACTTCTTCTTAAAAGAAATAGAGAAGAAAAAAGAAAGAAAGAAGAAGAGAGACAAGTAGAGTAAAAAGAACAAGCTAAAAGTACGAAACGATCTTCGCACCTTAGTTTGTTAGTTACGAATTAACGAATAGCATGCCAGCAGTTCATGGCCTATAGCTCTTTACTAAACTATATAGGTACTATTACAACTACCACTACGTATAAATACTGGAAGAAAAAGAGAATGAAATGTTCACCAGAATTAAAAGAACAACCAGGTGCACCTGCACTGCTACTTAAGTAAAGTGAACGAGGAGTGAACTAATTATTTCTAAATTATGCAGCATACCTAAGTATATGTATACATCTTTCGTCAGAGTTCGTTGTTCTTAATATCCTTTTCGCTTCCTTCCTTCTCTTTTAGCTCATTTTTTCAATACATTTCTTCTTATATTGCACTTACGATTGTCAGTGTTGGCTCAAAAGCTATATTTCAGGATTTAATCATTCCGTCGCATCAAATTTTAATTATTCTAATACGATATTACTGCACATATATTTTTTGTTTTATTAGACAGTACTCTCTTCATGGTCGTTCAGATTTTTTGCTTGTTTCCTTTTCATTACAAATAAACCTTTCTTTTTTTCTTCCTTGAGTCGTAAAAAATTTGCAAGATTATACGAGGTGTGAACGCCTGCCGTATAATATTAACGCGATAAATGCGAAGTCATATGATTTCTGCTATGGTACGTCGTTTCATAAAAAAACTAAAAAAAAAAAAAATGGGGATATTCTCGCAGAATATCTATATATCTATATACGCGTACGATAATATGGATTTTCTTTTTTATCGTTCGTAGATTTTAATTCACCCAACTGCCCTCGCTGTTTTTACGTTGCAGCCTGCGACCAAACCGTCACGAATAAAAACAAAATGCAAAAGAATTTTGTTTTTTTATTCAGATACGCTTTTCTGATCTATTATTATTCGATGAAACGTGGTCGAGATATTTTTCGCCAGTTGTATGTACCATATTCCTGACTCATCTATACAAAAAAATTTATTGACTAGTAAAGTATGCGGATAAAGGAGAAGATGAAAAATTGAAAAAAGAGGCGTCGAAATTTCGTGGGCTGAAAAAAAAAACGAGGTAAAACGAAGCAAGAGGAAATTTCGAAGAATTACGTAAAACCATATTTGTGGCTCTTTTGCATTTGGCTGATTACTTACGTTCTACACGGTATTATCTGCAAATAGTACAATGTCTTACTTCGGCTGGTTTCTTTGATAAATTCTTCATGTGAAATTTTTTCGTGGAAGTTCGAGATATTTTTTCCGGTTGTCTTTTTTTTTATATTCTTTCTCATGAGGGGATATATTTGGAAGCAGGGGAACGCGATTTAAAAAGTGGAAGAAGGCATTAAGAAATTTCACTTTTTTTGCCTTCTTTATTTCCAACCGAGTCACAAAGTTTTGCAAACTAATTACCAACTGGCTTTTAGGTACGAGCAGATGTTTGACGATTCTATCTCACGGTTCACTCGGTTGCTGCGGTTGTCGGTTTTTCGTATCTTCTTAATTTGCAAAATATAAAAAAATTTGTTTTTAACATCCTTGATTTATGTTTCTTTCGCTTTATCGTAGAATTACTACTTAATTGTGTGGGACTTTATGAGGAGGTGCAGTGATTCGATTTAATACCTGCGCACTTCACAGCAGATGTTTTTCTTGGTTCCTTTTTTTTCTCATTGATCTACCTTTTTTACTACTAAAAATGTGTGCAATTTGGTTTATTTTTTCTTTCCATTCTATCAACTCACCTTAATTCCTGATTTGAATAATTAAACATCACTGTACCCGAGCCATTGATTTCATCGTCTTCTCAGGTATAATACAGTCTGTACCTAATGAATTCGGCAGGTTTTATTTTATGCATAAAGCTACTTATTCCAAAAGGCGAAAAAAAGTCTATATGGCAAACTAACTATGGGGGCCGGACGAAATAAATAAGAAATGTTAAAAGGTCGCTTAATTTCCCCTTCTGAATCATGCAACACAAGTCTATGTGCATACATACCTAGCTATATACTTATGCATTATACGTATGGCTCTTGAGTTGGAGATTCGAAAACTTGCCCGGCAAGTCTGCTACTGAACAGTGTAGGTATACCGACGCCCGACGACGACGACGCCGACGCCCATTACATACTATGTATCCGTCTATCATTTAAATATTCAGGTTCTTCCGGTGTCAGGAGAATTGCCCTGCGGCTCTGTGTGTTCCTTCACCTGCACACGTTTTCGTACATAAATAATGTGTACATATAAATACATGCCTTTATACACGGTGTGATATTCATTCTCATTCTATGGACTGCATTTTTAGTAGGTACTTATTTTCTTTGGTTTTTTCTTGTAGGTTACACTGATTCAGGGACACGATGAGAATTACAGAAAAAAAAAGAATATCAATTTTCGGTACACGTACGATCGATTAATCAAAAAATTTTATTTTCGACCCGAAGAATAGGGTGATATTTTCTTTTATACCTCAAAATTCCTGACTTTATTTTACCCGACATCTTGTTCTGTTTCATTTTCTTGAGTGTAATTTTCATTGCCCAACAATAAGTCATAAGAGCGATATATTTCCTTTTATCAATTATTTCGTTCGCAGACATTTCTAGATTTTGTTATTAATTTATTTCAAAATTGTAACTCTCAGTCTTTTAACGTTTTTATCATGTTCCAAAACGACACCCTTTAGACGTATGTCCTGCAGTATAATATATATCGCATCAGGAGACGTGAACGCGGACTTTAAACTCATGTATGCTGTAGATAGCTGTACACCCATACATGCACTTACCTGTATACTTATATAGGTAAATACATACCTATGTATGGATATATTATACATGTGTGTTCAGTATTTCGAGTGGGTACATGGGACAGGTTTTTCCTTCTCTGTTTCGCTCCACTTTACGCTTCTTTTTAGTCCAGGCGTTGCGCGGCGTCGGTCGTGGCGGTGGGGAAAAATCCCCCTTTTGTGGACTCAACCCCCGTGAGCCCTTGCAACTCTCGAGACGATCCGGAAACAAAAGATTTCGCACCTTTATCTTTTACGAGGACCGTTTTCAGATTCCCCTATATCCTCTTTTATACATATATATATCTGTGTGTATGTATAGGTATACCTATCACGTCTCTATATACAACACCCTCCAGATCTGGAGACTCTCCACTTTTATTCTTCCCGCTTTCTTCCTTTTTTTTTTGTTTTCATTTTTTTCACTCTCCTTTTTCTCTTTTATATACTAATTTTCTTATTTTTTTTTTTCAACAAACTGAACGACAATTATTTGAAGGTGGGTTTTAGCGTGCAGAATCGATTTTTCTATTTTTCGTTTGAATTTTCAAAAATTTTTCCTCGTGTCCTACTTACGCATTTTTCAACTCACTTTATACACCTCTACACCTACATCATTGTGCTATTATACCACGTGCAAATTCCAGTGTGGCCAAAGCGCGATAATCGTGACGTAATTTCTCATCGGTGACGTCATTCCTTCAGCTAGACCCCGCGGTCAGTTGTTAGCTCTGTTCTAATACTTCCTCGCTTCATGCTGCCCGCGTACTGAAACTTATTTTAGTTCTATTCCCCTAGGGCCCAGATCTACAAGATATACATAGTAATAGTAAAACGGTTATATCATTTCACGTAACATGCTGCCCCCACTTCCGCTCTTTTATTTTATTCTGTAACAGTTCTTTTATTCGTATCTTCACATAATCCGTCGGATGAAAATTTCCCCATCGATGTATTCCGTAATTATCGATCACCCTGGGTCTTCTTTTAAAATTTTCTTCATTTTTGTCAAGACAAAAAAAAAAAAAAAGAGTTTCCGATTATTTATCAAAAAATTATTATCATCATTGTTATTATTATATTATTATCGTTGTCGGACAAAAGAACGAAGTTGGAGAGATAAGCCTGGGGCTAGCTGTATTATGTATAGTATAGAAAATAAAGAAGAAGTAGAAGGGGTTGCAGTGTGCTAGCTTATAGCGGCATTGTCGGGGGTTGCAGAGGCTTTTCAAAATTCATCAGGAAAAGATGAAGCATTGTTAGAGCGCACTGCGGCCGGCTCTCACCAAAGTCGAGTCACAAACCGGCCAGCAAGAAAACACAAGCGAAAGAGTATAGGGAACGAGAAGGTATAGTGAGATAAGAGAAAAAAAGAAAACCAAAAAAAAAAAAAGAAAGAGAGAAAAAAATGAGACTGATTTGAAGTATGTCGTGCTTTGATGCTGTCGGAGGTCATTATTGTCGTCTAGATTATAAAAGAATTTCGTGAGCGATCAAGGGTGGATTTTGTATGAATTCTTGATGAGTTTTAACGAGTCCGATGTACCCATGTAGTTGCGATGACCATTACTGCAGTCAAATTTTATTGTTCAATTTTCGTTTTGTTTTTCTTCTTTCAGATGTCACAGACCGAGGGACAGCCTGTTCTCATGGACTTCTGGATTCGATAATTTCACCGGTTTCATAAACTGGGGATTTTTATTACTCGGTATGGGAGGATTTCGACTACTGTTGGAAAATTTTATAAAGTAAGTATGATATATAAATATATAAAATACAATCCTTCCAATACTACGAAAAAGCTTTATAGAACCGATGATCATCGAGAGAAGAGAAACGTATTCTTTTATTCAATTATTTATTTTATGTGTTTTTTTTTTTTTTTTTCTTTTTCATATTGTTATTCTCGATCCTGTTAACTACGTAAATTAATACGATATCACGACCGTTGAGTAAAAGTTCTTTTTTCGGTGGGTAGAAACACCGATACTTTTATATACTTGCGGGGGTGTAAAAGTTTATTTATTCTTCATTCAAGTATATTGTCTTGTTTTTTTCATACCTTTTTTCTTCGTCTTCTTTTTTCCATCCCACCTGCAAGGGAATGAGAACTTTTAAGCTGATTAATTAAACTCTTGATATATTTCTCTAAGAATCTCTTATACTCTCCTCTTATTTTCTCTTCATACTGTTTCCAGTTTACCTCACATACCAAAAAGTTATTTTTTCTCTCTTTTTTTTTGCTTACTTTTGTTTCTCCTTCGCTGGATTTCTATGGTACCTGTACAGGTATAATGAAAGAATGAAAATTTTTTAAGCCTATTATGGTCGTTATTAATAATAATAAAACTTAGCTGCCTTTTACAAATTGCTGGCAGATTTGTTTTATTAAAGTACTTACGTAAGGAGAAAAGGAAGATGGGAGTTTTTTTTTTCTTGCACTTTTGATTTGTTCATTCATGTTTAAAAATATAATTAGAATTTCGAAATCACACGTTATCAATTTTTATTGGAGGTCAATACCGAAATTGAATCTTTCGACGTATAAAATTTTGTGAAGTTTTCACCCAAAGTGTTACGTGTTTTCTTGTAATTATAATACTTGCTCTTTAGTTTAGGCTCGACTTGCTGGCTCGCTGCACTATATAATATACTATAGATGCTCTGACATTTAATTATACCGCGCTTAAAAGTTCCTTCAAAAGTTTTTGAATTCCTTAACAAGAAAGATAAATTTTTGTTAAAAATGGAAACCTTAATATATAACCTATTCAAGACCAGCTCCTGCTGGTGCAACCTAATTTCTAACTATCACAGCTTAACAACTGCGATAAAATATACTTTAACTAATTATTTATTATCCATTTTTTACATACACTCATTTCACTGAACATGAAAATATTCAGGTAGTAAATAATAAAAATCCAAAGTTCAGCGATGAGAATAAGGTTAATATTTTATTTTCTAAAAATAATCAAAACTTGTTCCAAATCTTTCTTTCGACGATATGAGAAAGAAAAAAAAAGTCAGCGATATGATTAATATTCCAAAATCTTCACATGCTACATCTGTATAACGCAGGTAGTATAGGTATTGGTCAATTACTTCGTACAGCAATGCGAGCCGCTCCGGCCACTTAGGACCGGCATGTCTTCTATGTCACCGATAACAATCCTGCACGCGATCTTGAGTATGGCAGCGATCTCCGCAACTCATGATGGAAATTATCCTCATGCAGGAAGCAGCTGAGTGATCTGCGGCGAATGCTTCGAAATTCAGAAATTCCCTCCGTAATTTCACTCTGTTGCTTTTGCCTCACCCCTTATCCCCCCCCCTCCATTCTCCTACCAATTTCGCGAACCACACAAGATGATCCGATCAATGCAATTCCAAAGTATGGCCAACCACAGCTAATCATATGCGCGCCCTAATCACGCGCTAATTAGGCGGGTTGAGTTAAGATGCAGCATAACTGATCAACTGATCTCTTTTCGTACTTTATCATTCGATCGATGATGATGGGAATATTTCTTATCATTCTTTCTAATATAACTATTTCAATGACGATTCGCAGTTATTTTTATATGTGCAATATATATCGGGTATAATCGTTGGACTGTTTAAAGGTCGTCAAAATAATCCATGACATCGCAGCTTTGCTGAAAATACTTTAATTACTCGGAACAATAAGACTCATTTATCATGATTAGCTTATATAAAGCCTATGTTTAAGCTTTTCTTCTCCATTAAATTGCGCCTTCCTTCGCGCTTTCGCGTTACGTAGCTCTTGTTCTCATGCTAGCTAGCGCCATCTCCTCATCCCGTTTTTTCTTTCTTTTTTTGTTTCTCTTTTTTTTTTTTTTTGGCTCTGCAGCAAAGAAGATCCTTTCACATTTTCGACTGAATTGGACAGGACAAAATTTATTATTTATATACCGGTAGGTATATGAAAAAAAAGAAAGAGAGAAAAAAAGAAAAGAAATAAAAAAATCACGAGGAAATATATAAGGATGAAAAAATAACGCTCTTAATCTTTCAGTATGAGTGTAAGAATGATATTTACCATTATAAATAAAATAATATTAATTATTCCAAGAATATTCCAGATTTTTTAATACCGTTGCAGAATGAAAGAAAAGAGAAAAAAAAAAAAAATCTAACCAACCTTTTTTATTCATCGTGTTATATTTGACTTGTGAATTTCAGGTACGGAATCAGGGTAGATCCTCGACAGTGGTTTCTTTTTCTAAGCGGAAGTAACGACGGCAGCACAGAGTGTCCTTCCATCGTCCTTATCCTGTGTAAGTATAAAATGTAAATTGTTATTATACTATTTTTATTTCTCAATGCAGAAAGTTGAATATCATATTATCCAAGATCTATTCAAAAAGTGAAAAAAATTATCGGTGATTTAGTTTTTCCCCCGGATCTAATGAGATCTATAACCACAGATCTGATGCGATTCAATGAAATATGAAAAGAAATTTTTCCGGGAAGTCATCCGCTCTAGATGAGTAAAAAAAAGTCGGACCGAATGTTCAACTGAAAAAAAAAATGAAATTCTGAAAAATTTGTAAAAATACAATGCAGGTACATGCAATATATGCGACTGAGTTGTTATAATAATAGGGGGAAAAAGGTGTTGCCAAGAAATTCAACGCCGTTTTCAGTCAGCCTCGCCCCCTTAGATTTTTCTTTTTTTTTCATTTTTCTTTTCCTTTCATTTTTTTAATCTTTCCCTCATTTCACTCCGAGTCTGGTGGATCGGTGCCAAAAATCCATGCAAGAATAGTAGCGACGAAACGATACGGTCGTTGTCGTCCTGTGCAGACGTGTATTAAGTCTCACATTCGCATTGTGTTTATCCTTCACCGTTATTTTCTCTCGTGCCGGTATATTGCGAAACAGACACTCTGGTGGGTAGATAGATTTTCCACGTATATATAGAATAGCGACTACGTATATAGGGGCGGGGGCAAAATGGGGTACCCGAAAAATTTAGTAAAAAAAACAACTAAAACAAATTGCATCAAAAAATGCATCGTACAATTTTTGGATCGTCTGATATAACGTAGATTGAAAGTAGAAAACCAAAAAAAAAAAAAAAAATGAAAATGATATGCTTAGGAAACCTGATATCGCGTAGTTCCAAAATTACTGCGAAAGGTTTCCTAAGCATATTGCATTCTAATCGCTGAAGTTCGAATTTTTTTCTTAATCTGCATTCTACTACATTACACAAACTCAAAATTGTGTTATGCGTGGAAGAAGAATCCTATTTGGATGATTTTCTTAGATGAAGACGTATTATATACGTTTGAAGATAAGACAATTTTCGACTGATAAGTCGGTGTAAAATTTAGTGATAATTTGTTGTTATTATCGATTTCTATATAGTTTGAAGTTTACATAATAGCTGCAGTATTAAAGTTTATATCTAGTTTGTATGGATTAGTCGATATATAATACCTGTATTATAATATCGATAGCCGCGTGTATAACTTTCGTATAATCCTCGTGGCAATCAATATCAATTTTCACCTATAGTAGTTCGGCATAGTTATAATTATATATAAGGTTTTAACAATAAATTAAGCATTGTCGCCTATATAAAACCTACCAACAGTAGGTTCTCCGCGTACATATATAAGCCATTATCTCGTCGTGAATAAGCGACTTCATTTATGAATTTATCGGTTAATTTAACTCTCGGAGGTGTCTCATGGGACTTTCTTATACATACACGTGTATACGTACATACATGTACAACCAGGTATACGTGTGTATGTGTATGGGGTAGATATTACGACAATGACAACGATGCCCCCGACGCGACGCTGTGCTTTCAGTTTTATACCATGGAAATACGCACCAGCTGGTGTTCCCTCACCGATCGGTTCACCGCTCACAGAATTAGCCGAGCTTACGCTTTCCTCTCCCACTTCCCTCCTACATTTGAGAAATAGCGAAAAAAAAAAATTAAACAAATTCCTTACAGAATTTACGAACGAGCTTGCATCACATCATGATCCAGAGAATATTTATTTAAAAGCTTTTTTCCCCCTCCTATTTTTGAATACCCCTCAAACCTGTAATTCATTTACTACTACGCTTGGATCATATTAATATCCTCTATAACTGAAATATCACATTACGTGAGCTATAAAATAATTGAGTTCTTTATATTCATCCATTTTCGATTATCATGTTATACTTCTATTCGATAGAAATACGATTCAAATTATGATTTTATACCATCCAGCCAGTATAGTTATATGCTCTTAAAATTCAACAATATTTCCTGTTAATTAACAAGTATAGGTATATCTCTATTTGATTTGTATAGAGATATATTTATAGAATGTGTATATTTCTGTGTAACTTATTATATGATGTTTGTATATAATAATTTGCGCTCGTGAAACGCGAATAATTTTATTCACTGATGCAGTATTACAATAAAACCTGCAGCTCGAATTGCAGCTTCGCACGGTTGATTAAGCCAATTTGCCGTTCGAATTTTCGCTCCAAACGTTTTATTTTTCTTTGATTATCTCCTCCTTCTTTCAGATCGTTATCGTACCGATTCGGTCAATTATGATCTATAATGCGTCGCATGTATGGGTTCGAAAAATTGTTCAATCCGCTCCAGGTGAACGTCCGTTTCTTCAATCCTTTGTTTTTTTTTTGGTTCTTAATTTTATTTCGCTACACAATTTTTCATCAAATGAGAATTATTGCGGCTTCATTTTTTAATCATTTATATGGGGGTACACGTCTATACATATGTACAGCGCGTGGGAAGAAAAATTCGCTGAATTATGCAGGATGAGGCAAAAAAAAAAAAAAGAAAAAAAGAAGCCTGTGTTACAGCGGTACAAAAAATTCGTACAAGTTCCATTCCTTGGTTTTCCGTGCTCTAATTTTTCCATATATATAAACATGACATGAATTAACTAAACGCGAGTTCCCAAAAATTATTATTAATAATAATATTATTTTTCAATCTCTCTGAGATATATAATCAAAATATATAATGTATATGAAACATAGGTTTTGTGAATAAAGTGAAATGAAGCAGAGATGAACAAGAAAAAAAAAGAAGAAAAGATTCATACGTGAATATTTGATAAAAACAGGAAAAAAAATAATAATAAAAAAATGGAGGAAGCAGTCATCGGTAAAGATAGCGGACTGGAAGTACATTTATCGTATCTATATGTAACAATATATACATATATGTAATAAACATTGTGTATATATATATATGTGGGGTGAGATAAGCCGCGCGCGTTTTTCAGAATTCATATATAATGTATTATATCATATATAGGTACATATGTGTGTAAATAACAGTGTGTGTATATAGGTGTATGGATGTACATCCTTGACGTGCTTTTTCCAAATTTTATTTACTTGAAAATGTTTTTTCTCTCTCGTATTTGAAGTTCCAACAGTTATGTGCACAGTATTACGACGATACATACATGTTCTTGTAATAATTTGTTGAGGTATCTTTCCCTGTTATATTTAAAAAAACAAAAAATTTATAAATAATACATACGATTCGCATATACATACCTATACGCATGTATACATACATATATTCAGCATGTGCTTTGCGTTCGTACGCGGTAGTTACCTACATTAGAAGCAATTATTTCTTATGGTAATTAGACAGACGCGATTGCATCCATTTGTTTCTAGTTTAATTCAAAATCGTAAATCACCGATGTCGAGTAGTCTTGCTACTGCTACTTGTTACTCCCTTTATAATGAATATAGAACCTACATACGTACACGTATATAAAATATATACGTATGTATAAACATGTACAAACACCTATTTTATATCGCTAATCTTAGGAAAACACTTTCTCTATGTATAAATATGCTTCGGTAAATTAATTACTATACCGCACTGCACCCATATAGAAAATAGATAAAATTCTAATTAAATAATAGCATATATACGCATCATATGTAGATATATAATTCGTGGTGAAAAAATTGAAATAAATAGAATTTACTCGGTGTTAATGTGTTCGTGAAATATGAAAATATTTTATGTGCATACAGCCGATGATAATATTGTTTTATTCAAAAACTCTGTGATATAATTGGTTTAGTGCATGATATTCGCTCGTAATTCGTAGACGTAAACGTGAAAATGATATATTTTTATTCGAAATGGAACAACAAATTTTCTTTTTTCTTTTTCTTCTATTCTATTTTTTTTCGTTTTTACGATCGCGATATTCAGGTAGGTAGGTACGGTCTGCGCACAATATCTGAACATATATATATGTCCATATTTAACGATTAACGCTCAGATTAACGCCTCGCTGAAGCAATTCTACTTTTAATTCGATTACTACGGTATACCCCCTGCTACGTAGCAGATTAAGTAATCCATATGCGGACTCACAAACTCAAATCTCTTTCACGTTTCGCGCAATCGTAAAACGAAGGGAGGAAAATATCACATTATATTTAAAGTTCTATACTTGGAACTGAAACTTTGTCTGTTTTTGTTTTTTTCAAATCTTTTTTGCTTTATTTGTTTATTAACATCAGGTTTATTTTTTCATCGATCATCTGATATTCCATTCTTCTTGACGAATCATTTGTATTTTTTTTTTGTTTTATTAGGTTTTTATCGATTTTTTAATAATTCGGATCAAGTATCGTATCTGTGAAATAATTTTTAGATCGTGAAAAAATGATTTCTGTTTTTTTTTCTTTTTTATTTTCGAAACTTTTTGAGAAAAATCAAAGTTTCTTGTAATTTACAGTATGTACAGTGGATGTTGAGACGTTAAGCACGGTTTTTTTCGATGTAAAAAAATGATCACCATACGCCATAGACAACTCTATACAATGAAGCGGCGGTTAACGTGACGTGATAATAATTGAAGCGTGTTTTTCGCGCTTCGGAGGACGTATCGCGGAGTATCTAATGATCACGTCAAACACGGAGTGATGCGTTGTCGCTGATCACTCATCCCATCATGTACTGCACTGTACTGTACAGTGACAGACGCCAGCAAAAATGTCGCGAATTAAGTCGACTGTGGCTGTACCGCAGTTTTTATTGAAAAAAGAACGGAAAAAAAATTCGCATGGATTTCGCGCAATTGATGAAGTTTTTGTAAATCTGAACGTGAAAAAACTTTGACGAGAATTTCGAATTTTGGTTTTTGGTTTTTATGGAATCTTGTCTCAAAGGCAGAGAGATATAAAAAAAAATCGAAAGATACTCAAGGAATTTTATTTCCGAAATGTGCAAGAAAAAAAATGTGATAATGTCGCGTAGAAAGAAATCCCCGTCCATAATGTTGATATATATTATATACCCGACAACGATGTGTGCTAATTACGAATAATTATGTTCACTAATTAATAAGCTTCACTTAACTACCTCATTATGTCTTACCTTGGCGGTTCTATACGTATACTAACTTTTTACGGCTAGAAAGATGTGATAAATTCGGTAGATTGTTTCGGTTAAATAATTATGAGCTACAATTCTTATTTCTATCTTTGAAATTTTTTGAATATACCCACATAATCATAGCTTGATTTTTTTTTCGACTTTAGGGTCAAGAAACAACGTTTTTTTCGTAGTATTTTGACAGACGTCCATGTATTGTGAGCTGGAAAATCCGAATCTGCAAGTTAAATTGATTTATCTATACGTCTAATTGAGTTATCACCGATTGATCGCTTTGAAAACTGAAAAAATTTAAAATACCGCGATTAGTTTTAGTCTTAGCCTAATTTAATCGACGGATTCATGTTTCTGAGATCAAAATACGTAAGAAATCATAAAGATACTGCAAAAAAAAATTGTTGATTTTTCGCCTACCATCGCAAATGTTCTAAGACTAGTGATGAAAAGTATCTAGAAGGTGTTCCGAAAGTTTCGAGGAAAAAAAAAGTTTATTCGGTATTTAATTCCATGAACTTGAGTTTCGCAAAACTCTTATTTTTGGATTTCAACCTCATGTTCCGAGTTAAAAGTACCCAAATCAGGCAGGGTTTTGTTTGTTGTTTGTTTTTGGCTTTTTTTCTCTCTCTCTAAATCGTTAATTTTATTAATTTCGTTGTATGATTTGGCTTTATGTTAGTCGAGTGGTTTTCCAACTTCCTTAGTTTGTCGTTCCCACGAAGCTTCTTAATAACTTTTAGTATACCTACTTCTACATTATTCAGAGCTAGTTTAAAATGGTTTCGAAATTTTCGTGTTCCGTTGTAGGTACAACCTCCCTTCCTCCCTTCTCCCTCATCTCTACCCCTCACCCCACGTCTACCATCCTTATAATATAGCCACCGCGGCTGCTTTTCCTTTCCAGTAGCTCAGTCGAGTCAACGCGACGTTTTCATATCGCAACTTGTATCTTTTAAACTTATTTAAGTTTTGCAATATTTTAACCCGCTCGAACCGAGTTTTCTCTTTAGTTTAATATATATAATAATACATAACATATATAATGCGCATATACACATCATGAATATATGTACAATACCTCTACGCCTTGAAAACCTGCAGAAACTTTTTGCCTCTCTTTTTTTTTTCTCTTCTTTGATTCTAATATTCCAGCACGGCGCAAAGCAGGCGGAACTTATTGTATAGATTCACTTATATACATATTCTCGACATTTTTTTCATTATCCAATACATACCTATATGTACATGAAACCGAAGTTTTGTATTTTTCATTATTTTCTGTTACAGACTCTACAGTTCCCGTAGTCCTCTGTTTACTCATCGAGAAGGGATTGGCAGTGGTAAGTAGTAGGGAAGAAGAAAAATGAAAGAAAAATCGATTGCGTTTATATACACGATTAGGGATCAAAAAGCTCTGGAAGTACGTGACTTCAATTTAGTATACAGGAATACATATATATGTGTATATATATTTTTTTTCACATTCCCACTGCTTACTGGGGCGTTTTTCCCTTGAGCAGAGTAAATATGTACACATATAGTACGTATATAACTATGCATATAGCGTAGTTTCGGGCTTTTATCAAGACGAAAGTGAGCTTCGGGAAGATTTATTAAGTGTGTAGAAGTTTGGTAGTAGGTACGTATAGGCTTCGTGAAGGTACGTTATATATTTTCTACGACCGCAACTTTGCGTTCGTACCGCTGCTGCACGTGTAGCCCCCCTTCCTATACCCAAAAAGTTGATGGACGCTCTTTTCGATTGTTTTTCCAGCACAACTTTTTTCGTTCGATCTCATAAATGTATGTACGATTATACCTATACATGTATATATACGTCTACTAATGATAATTTTGACCGTGAATTTTCATAAGATGAACAAAATTGTATTGATTGAAAATTTTATCTGTGGGTTTTTTTTTTTATTAAGTTTTGTCTTTTTATGTCAAAATGTTCTCCGATCCTTCAATTGGGTCGATGAATTTGTTTTTCTCTTTTTCTTGTGTTCTGTTCCATTTCTTTTTTATTTTTTTTTATTTAATATACGCTGTTTTATTAAGTGAGACTTCACTTTATTAATATACAAAGTGAAAATTCCTTCTTAAACGAGAATCCGATATCCAATAAACGACCCTTCGTCCCTTAATCTGATTCCGATAGCTTAATATCTACACTTCGAGCAGACGTGGACCGCAAGCACAACTTGCTTCTTAAATATTTCCTTGCAATATACTACTCATTTTACTACATCTTGTTTATTGAAAAAATTTGGAATTCAAATCGATCGTTTTGATGCATTCTACCTTTTACACCTTCAACCTATTTTGGAACTGATTGAAATTTAATCCAATCAGCTTATCTAAAAATGTTTGTTACAAATGGTTCGTTGTTGTAAACTGCAGTAGCTGTGTATGAATATTTCATATTTTATATCTATATATATCTATACCTATATGTCTACATATGTAAAAATTATACAATATATTCTGTTGGTTGTTTCAAACTTTCTGTACTCAAACTTACGGATCTATTTATTTTGGGGGCTGTTACAGCAGACATTCCTTAACTAAAATCTCGACTAAAATCTAGAATAATTATAATTCTGAATACATTACGAGCGGAAATTGTCAGGTGAAATATTTCCATTGAAAATATTCAGCTTTTAATATAAATCTGAAACTTTGCATTCGTTCGTTAGGCGCAACTAGAAAAGCACGAAAAAAATTCCGAGGCTTAATATTAAAAATTAAGTTTCAAAAAAGTTGTTCCCCTTCAGATCTTGAAACTTTATTTGCCACAGGAGATTCTAACTTTCAGATGCTAGTGGAGGCTACGCAAAGTTTGCATCATATATTTGAAAAAAAAATACTCTTTCGCACTGAATATTTGATGTTTTTATAAATATATAGAGATTGAAAGTCCTGATCGACAGAAGAGCTACACTTTTCTTAGTGACTTTTATCATTTTTCAATCGTTGAACAATTTTCCGGTCAGAGCCAACATTTTTTTTACTGTAGTTATTGAAAGTTGAGAGTTTGATGTAAAAAACTTGTCGAACGCTTTTATAAATACTGTACACGTCAAAAATAATTTAATGGCGAAAAGCTGACCAAAAAATAACACTACGTTTATAACTTCGAATGTGCGTGTGCGCATGTGTGTATACATGTATAAAACACATGTGATGCGGCAGACTATCCAATCAAACAAACCGATCAAATATTGGCCTGACAATTGACCCCGTTAACCAACCTACGATAAAACAATATGATTCTGGCACTGGACCAAAATCAATCACGACTTTACCCCGCCGATGTTATATAATGTGGTAAAATTAAACTCTATGTAGGGCGATATTAATGCAATGGAAAAATGCGTTTTTAATTTTTTCTACGATCATCTTTTCTGTTTCGTATAATTGCGCGAAGCTTTTTACATCGAATTATTTGTTTTCAGGAAATCATCGCTCATGGACCCGGAATGGTATTCCACGTTGTTAATCTTATGGTCATGGTGCTGATGCCGATGGTGGTTATCCACGTCAAGGAATCCGGTTTTAGCTTAAGTAAGTACGGAAATAAAAAAAATCTGTCCATGTTCGTGATAACGTTTGTTTTTTTTTTAAATCTTCAAAATCGAGATCAAAATCGCGCTCACAAAAATTACAAGATGTCCATGTCGCGTATTAATTATGACACGAAGTTTTTTTTTTCTACACGGACGACTGACTTCGTCAGCGTTTCCTACAGCTCGAAAAGATTTCATGGAAATTCTTTCGCGCGAATTTACTAAAGATCAAGGTAAACGGTACGGAGTTGAAGGGTTGTTCACGACATTAAACGTCGTAATTAGAGGAAGAAACATCTGAAATGATACCCACATTGCACGTCTGCGTGATTTCTTCCCATTTTCAAGCATCTAATTGTACAAGGTTTTCCCTCATCTCAAGTAAATCCGAGAGTCGAGGATATACTTCTACATATTCATGAATAAAACAGAAGACAATGAAAGATGAAGATTTTCACTATTAACAATTCATTATAAAAATAACGAACAACAACGATAATTATTTCGGAATAATTTTCATGTACACATATGATACCATGTGGGGTGGGAATTTGAATAAAAATTTTCATATCTCGCGCAACGAAATTTTTTTTTTTTTTCTCCGTTTATACATACATAATATATTTACGCAATATGGACACATGTACATTTATATATTTGAAAAAAAAAAAAATGGTATCTGAGAGTTTTTTCCGTGAATGAAGTAGCTGCCGTTGCTTTTACATGTTAGCTGGTAGAAGGTTCCTATAGATATCGTAGTACATAAGAAGCAAGCAAAAGAAATATAGTGCAAAGATTTGTACCAACTATGTACCCAACCTTAAGCGCTTCTTAAAAGTTACGGAGTCCCGCACGACGCGGGCGACGGCTTTGGCTGATACTCCATATACACCGCTGCTTCTACTTCTTCTTCTACTCTGGAAGAAGAATATTTCTAGTGCATTTCCGAGACGAAAGTAAACATATATAGTGCTGGTAGATTTTGAAAAAATTTGTTCAAACGCATTTTAAATTTCATAATTCGATCAACCAGCATTTATACCTAAATTCAATTCCTGCACTGCCACTTCTCATCTAATTGTAAAATAAAAAAAAAAAGAAGAGGTGTGATAAAAAAAAAGATTTCAAACGAAAAAGTCAAAGGTCGGAATTATGAAGGACGAAGTGTAGGATAAATAATTGAATGAATAAATGTATAAATATATAAATAAATTAGCACCTCTTTTGAGAGGTTCGAATAATTTACTGCATCGTCACGACAGATTCGTATAGTATCATAAAATCGTTATAGCATATTATTTTTCGGCGTGCGTATAACGTAGCTAACCTTACATACTTTTTTTTTTTTTCAACTTGCCTTAAATTCTGGAGAATCGTTGTACAATGTTAACAGGTGTGTTTGACTTCAACTGCATGATTCGTCGAGTGAATTGAATAAAAATTTCACCTCAAATCCAACGACTTGAAATAGTGCAAGGACTGCGAATCAAGTTGCGGGAAAAAAAAGGAAAAAAAAAAAAGAGTAGAGATTGTACTTCTTTGCGGTACCTAGCTATTTTTTTCACGTATAGCTGGTTGCTTGAAAAATAGAAAATAGGAAATAGTTTCCCAATTTTCTCTGGGTATTTGTTCGAGAATAGGTACGTATATATATAGTGATAAAGAACTTCGCAGTTGTGCATAGCTCTTCCAACAATATTTTATTCTATTTTATTTTCTTATCTATTTTATTCTATTGTCAAAAGGATTTTCTGAAAACCTTTCACGTTATTGTATACTCATCGCCTCCATTTCATCAACCTTATACGAACCTATACATCATATATATCGCCACTACACATCCAGACAAAGACCTCAAACGATCAATGATCAATCAAGTATATTTACTTCACTTTTTCTTCCGTTTTATATTTTTCTAGAGATATCTAAAATCTAATGAAAATTCGTACGGCATTTTCAAATTTCGTCGATATTCTTTGAGCTTTCGTTCTATAGATAATACGTGTCTAAATATCGTGAGCGTGGACTATATCGTACGGAAAGTCAACACCGAAAACAGAAAAAACGAAAGAATGAAATTAGAAAACAAAAAAGTTGCACACAGTTATATGTATTCGCATATATAAAGTTGTAATGGCCAGTGCAATTTCCTGATGCTGGCACATATACATAGGTGTTTTCATATACGTGCGCTCATAATCCTCTGAATTCCTTTGCCAGTTTCTTAACGTCGAAAATCCTGCAGATCCTGGCACCAAGGACTTATATACATGTACATACATGTGTATATATTCACCAATGTTGGCACAAAGGTGCAGTAATACTTATCGAGGTACCCCATGCGTAAATGCAAAACTTGGCACAAGTTCCGGGCAATCGCGCGACCTTTATTTGAATCGGAAATATCATTTTTTTTTTATAACGCCCGTTCCGTAAAAAGTCCACTTCCTCCGTAACCGAAATCTAAACAATAAAGGGGTAATATTTTGTTTTCTCGTAATTAAAAAAAAAAAAAAAGAAATCGCAGGAGACTAAGAAATTTTTCTAATGAAATTCCTATTTTATCTGATGATTATCGAAAAGAAAAAAAAAGACAAAAGAATCGGTGTACTTTTTTTCTAATTTCGTACAGTGAGATTGAATTTTAAAGTTGCATTGAAAATTTCTGGGGTGATGTGCATGAGAGTTCGTAGGTTGTTTGGACGATGAATATAATTTTTGATTATCCGAGGTGGATTTTCTGACACTGCAGCACATCATATCGGTTATATTGTGAGTTCGGTTCAAAGTTCAACTTGAAACTAATTTTGAAAGGATTATCCGGTGTAAGCGGTGTGGCGTCTGCGTTTGCGGAAACGAGCCACTTAACTTAACAGGCTGGCTGTACTCCAGATATGCTTCTCAGTTACTTATACATACACGTATAATACATCTATATTCAAATATCATATATATGTATAATGTATATGTGTATATATAGGATTTCTTGTTGAAACGAACACGGAGGATCTGGTGTCCAGGTCGTACGGATTATATCGTTGTGCGGGATATGGCTGGATATGCATTCTTACAATTCTAGCAAGTTGCATACCATGAAAATCTTGTACACTGCGCAGTTACCTACTTCTTCATGATGTTATGGACACAAAGCGAAAACTTGGAAACGGGATGCATTTTGCTGTCCCTCCTTCCCTCGTTTCATCTCTCCACATCTCGCGAACCTCGGGGGTTACTTTGTGGGCGTTTGGCTTGGTGATAAAAATCGACTTTTGAGACATCAGTGGTATCATATGCTAAGATATTTGTGGTACACAGAAAATAGCTCTTGCAGAATGGGAAAAGATATGAACTATATAGTTGTAACTTTTTTCGCTCGAATTTTACCACCAGAAATTCGAGAATTTTCCAGTCTAGAAAGTTGCGAAAAAAATCAAATCAACGACCAATCGAAAGGTTTTGCAGATCGTGTTAGCTATTTTGATAATTTGTGTTCGTTATCTGACCAGAATTTCTGATAACGAATAGCTTAATTGCGATGATCGTTTTTCAATTAATCATTGTCATAGAATATAAAAATTCATAATATTTTTATTTTTCATATATTTTTTTTTTTTTTATTTGGAAACCTTCATAACAGGTTGATAATAAGCTTGAAAATGGAGAAGAATCTAGTCCGCGATTTAATTAAGACATAAACAATGCAGGGTACAGAAATTTTCCCCCGTTAATGGAAATATCGGAAAATGTGCGAACGGTGCAAACTTCGAAGGCATATACATATATATATACTATACGAAAGAACGTGCAGCATTCATTAAATCGCATAATACGAAATCCTCGCTGAATAATTAATTTATTATATCCCACCATAAGGAAATTTTTTCTCTCCTTTCCCCTTATAAAATAATTTTTTTTTGTTTTTTATTTTTTTTTTTTTCTCGCCAATCATCGATTCTCATGTCAAATTAATTCGAAGATATGGAATGTGTACGTATATCGTATGTATTATGACATTGAAATTTTTGAAAAACCTAATAAATATATAGCAATAAAATGTGTATAAAAAATGTCTTTTTCATTATTTTCAGTCGGAGGAATGTACGTTTGTATGCTGTACGCAATTTTATTTTTAAAATTGTGGTCGTACGTTCAAGTGAATATGTGGTGCCGGACAAGTAAAAGAAGGAATGGCAACGGTCAAGGTCGAATGCGGAGGCAATCGCTGTCCTACAACAATTTAAAAGGTGAGTTCAAATTTATCAAGTAAAAGATTGAAAATCGTTAAAAAAAAAATGGAAAACCAACAAGTTCGGTCCATGACTAATACTCTGGTACAGATTTGAATTTTTTGCTGAATGACAAACACTTTCAAATTTCCGATGGATTGAAAAAACTTTATATCGAATCGGTTTTTTCAATTTTTTTTTCTTTGTGTTAAAAGAGTATTTCTGGAGCTTAGCTCGCGACGCGTGATAACTGAAAATAGGAGAAACATATTCCAAACGGTGGAAATTTTTCATGCACAAAAAACATGATGTTTGATTTTTTTTTTTGCCTCAAAGTTTCATCCAGTTCAATCGTCGATTATTAGTAAAAACCCTATTTATGTAAACGTATTGGATAGTTTATGTGCGTGCAGAGTAAAACTCATCACTTTCTAGTTTATTCCCTGAATAACCCTTAATAACGGGCTCTGGAGTAAAATTGCTTGTAAAATTACACGTTTTCATAATAATTCCTTGCGAGAAGTCGATCGTTTGCATGGTGTTAGTGCATAGGGTAGTCCGTAAAGGGTTTTCATCACGTGATTGACAGCCACGTAATGTAGATGTGCTTCTCATATACATATACCTGCGTTTGTGAGCATTACGATTGCTGTGGTCTATTTTGTGAGGACAGAAGGATCGAGTCAACCGAAAATACACATACACATACACATACACATACATACACGCATATTATACTCGGGTATATAATACAATTATTACATACTAGACCGTAGTGATAGTTTATAGAATCCATCAGCCTAAATGCGTTTTCGTCACGCGAGGTCAGTGTAGTTTGGTTTTGCGCTATTACAGTTACGAGACATTAAAGCTTAAATATATTTACCTATACATAGCCATCATCGTAGACTACGCTGTCAAATTACGTAACGATCGTTTTACCCTAACCACGATATCTTCAGGCTAACAGTAGCAGCAAAAATATAATAATTGCTCATTTCGTATTTCTGTGGAAGCGATTCGTTTGGACAAGAGTAATTTGCGCCAAATTTTACACAGACTCTTTGCCGAGGTATCGATGTATACGAAATTTCGAGTTAGGTACACCCGGTTAGGTTGATTCTGAATCGCTTCGCGGCCAAGTGCGCGTTTGGACAACTTTTTCCTGTAGCTGGGCCGCCTACCAAAAGTTGTCCAAACGAGCTTGGCCGCGAAGCGATTCAGAATCAACCTAACCGGGTGTACGTCTGCACAGAGATGGATACGGTGGAGAGGTCTGTGCGGAATCCGTATTACATTCATGTACTTCCGATGTATACTTTTTATTAGAAGTTTCTTATGAAATTGAACAAATCTTACGAGTTCACCCTTCTACTCTCATCCGCTAAGTCTTTATGGGGCATTCCAAGAAAAAGGAAAAAAATAACCAACGGATAAGAAACTTCGCCTTCGCGTTATACCTAACGACGAAATTGCGCACGGCAATTTTCACCAGCCAATTATTGCCGCGTCGATAAATTGTTGTGTCCCACATAAAACGGCGCTGATACTGATTCAGGTTTTTCTCGCGTCTCTTCACAGGTTTCACTTCGGTTTTTCATTCCTTGATTAATTGATTTTTTTCACCCCTTTTCTGATCATCCTATTAGTCGTGCGGGAATAGTGTGGGCGTGTAATGGAATTAATCGTGATTGACTCTTTTATAATAATTATCACAAAGATAGGACAATCATGATAATAATAACAATAATAATAATAATAATAATAATAATGATAATAATAACAACGATAACAATTCCTGTTTTACGCGCTATAAGCTCTCTTCCCATCAATCGCGCTACACATTAGCTTCAAATGTATATCATGGAAGGCAATTTTGAATATTGTTGGTATAATTGCGGATCGACACGCCGAGCGTTAGGTTTACTGCATATTCTGTATAATAATAATAATAATTATAATTATTATAACAATGACGATAATAATAATAACAAGCATCGTCGTCATCATCATCGGCCAGAATTTCAGAGAATTTGATTCATTTTACACGCTACGCCCATTATACGCGATGTATCCAAGACGTCAAAACTTAACTTCTATATACCCACACCTATAACTGTACTCATATTATATCATTATAGTACATCACGAAAGCACTTTGAAACTCCTCTATATAATACATATAACGTTTCATAATATCTCTAACCAACTGTGCTGAAGTAATTATCGAAGACTAATTATTATTCACAATTATTAAGTATCTATACTTCACCCCTTTTAGCTCTCATATATATATCTATATATATATTCTAGCTGTAATAATTATTTGTTCTTTCGTATCATGATCTATATTCGTTCATTCATCGTTTATTTATTTATTCATTTATTATCATGAATAACTCGTATTTCATAATGAAATAATGTAGAAAAAAAGTAGAATGCTAAACGGAATGTGAATGTAAAATTAAAGAATTAATAATACGTACGATACACAAGGTATGGAGGTTAAAGTACAATCGAAAAATTAATGAAAGAGGAAAGAAATTTTAGATTACGTATGTAGACTACGGAATTTCATGCGGGAAAAAATTCTGTGCGTTATCGTTTTAATACACGGTCATACAGATGCATTCTGATGAAAATTGTTCTTTTTTTTTCCCCAATTAAAATTTATTTATATTGTTTATATTCATGCTATTTTACTAAACTTTTTTGCACCCGGTTTCCGATCTAACCGTCGTAAAAGGATTGTGAAAACCTGGCGAAAGTCGCGTGCGATGGCGCGAATGGTGAAAATGCGAATTCGAACGACGCGAACGTGAAGAGGAATATATGCAAAATGTACGTAAAGGTATATATGTATATATGTTATATACTACGGGTTTTCTCTCCCTATCTTATTTGAATTCCAGATTGGATTATCTATCGGATTTGGATAATTGAAGGAATTCTATCAGTTCGCATAGTCAGTTTCTCTCATCTCTATTTTTCATCTATCTCTATCTCTGCTTTTGTATGTACTTGTCTTTCTTCTTCTAGTCTTTCTCTTTTTTTTCCGTTTTTCTTTTTTTCTTTTCTTTTTCGCATCTGCCACGCGGATCACAGTTATATACTCGAATGCAGATTTGATACGATGCAACGTACCTATATAACTCTGATGTTTTTGTCTCCTAGTCAGCATTTCCATCTCCAGTAGCTATCACGTCACTTTAAATCTTTTGCTATTTTCTATCCCTCCGCCTGCAACTGCAGATGCAACCGAACTCTTGATGCTTTTACGGTATATAGTATATGCAACGAGTCTTTTTTGGCAAAATATGATTTCATACCTGACATCTAACGTACAAGTATATCGTACATGTGTAACATTTCATACAAATGAAAATAATATTACATATTCAGGTGTTTTGACGTTTTACAATTTCAGACTCCTTTTACTCCTTTACTCCATTTCACGGTTAAATAGAATCGAACACCTTTGTGTTTCTTTTTATGTTAAAAATAATTACATACCGTGCCAACTATTTTCTGTTATTGCAAAAAAAAAAGAAAGAAAAAAAAAAATCAACGAACCAAAAAGGAGAAAATGCAAAAACTAATTACGCAAGAAACGTGAATGAAATAAATGTGTACATAAGTACATGGAATATAGTCGTTGAATATCAATTTTTTTTTGATTTTCTTTGTCGAATAATCGATATCGTGTTATTTTATTTATTGTTAGCTATTTCTAACGATTCCAAGCTGTACAGGGTATACCTATTTATATCTTTTCATATAATATAACATTGAAGAAGCTGCCATCAGATACATCGCATCGCGTCGTCGTCGTCGTCGTCGTCGTCATACTTGAAAACGAGCAACGCGTCGACTTATATCAGATTCTCACTTATAGCTGCTGCTGAGGAGCACCGCTCTGAATCGATTCGTGATCTTACGACGAGTAGAGAGCGCTCTTCTGAGTTGTGCTTCTACTTCTAGTTCTACTTCTACTCCTACTTCTACTTCTACTTTTCACTCTTTGCCGGTGGAATTGAATGGGGCCCCAAGTCTACCAGAGGGAAGTACTTACCCGGCGGTTCTTCAGAGTAAAATCCTATATTTTTCGAGACTGTTTTCACCTCGTTTTTTTTATTATTTATTTATTCATCTATTTATTTATTCATTCATTAGTTTTCATCTGTCGGTTTTTTTCGTTTTCACAAAAAACATGCACCTTTATCCGCGAATT
This sequence comes from Athalia cordata, assembly GCA_963932425.1. Lineage (NCBI taxonomy): Eukaryota > Metazoa > Arthropoda > Insecta > Hymenoptera > Athaliidae > Athalia > Athalia cordata. The sequence continues at coordinate 24,956,555 of OZ010626.1, read as the reverse complement.
AAATTCTTAGACATTTCTGTCCACAAAAAAAATTCATTTCCAATTCCGATTCAAGCGGTGTAGGCAATGACAACGATTTTCTATGGATTGATCGATGTTCGAATCCAAAAGCATTTCAACATCTCAACTTTTCGAGTGGACGGACTCGTTCTGACCTAGTATAGTAAAAAAATAAATAAAAAGTTGTCGTGACGAAAAGTGTGTAGTTAATATAAATAAAAAAAAAAACTTACGAACAAAAGTATACGCAAAAAAAGAAAAAGCCCGAAAAAAAATGGAGAAAGAGTAAAAAGCGAGGTAAAAAGTTGGCACAATGCAGACAAGTTGCAGTTCTCCCAGTTGCGTTTGAAACAAATATTTTTTAGTTTTTACTCTTCATAACTTACGTTTCTGTTTTCTGTCTAAAGAAATGTATAAAGATTCTAAAAATGCATTCGTACAGCAGTATGCACTTGTTACGTACAAAGTACGTATACGTGTAGCTGCAACTTTCTTTTCAATGGATATTTTACTCTTAAAGATGTAGAAGTAGCAACCTAGCATCAGCATATACATAGGTATATACTCCATATACGTAAAACTAAATTTGAGGTGCTTCCCTTTTCTTTCCGTAATTCCAACTGAGTGGTTCTCCTTCTACTTTTACTTATCATACCAACAGTAAGATCATAAAAAGAACGAGTAATTAATCCAGCATACATACCGATGAGCATGAAAAAAATGATGAAAAACAAAGCACAAGCATGCATGAATATAAAAAAAAAAAAAAAAAGCAAACGCAGCTTGCGGATTTGGACTCGGATTTGAAATAAAATCAGCCTACACGGCGCTCTGCAGGATATCGATATACCACGTCGCAAACCATTTATAAAAAAAAAAAAAAACACCAAACAAAAGGAAAAAGGAGGACCTGAAAAAAGGAAAAAAATAAATAAATAAATAGACAAAAAATGTGGGATATCCAAAAAATAAAACAGAGCCGCGATGCACCGAGATTAACTTCGATTATTTTTACACTAGAATTCGCTTTGCCTCTACCTGCAGTTTGTACGGTATAGGTATACATGGTGATGCTGTGTACACGTATACCATGGTGCTTCTGGCTAAAAGGCAGGCTTTGTTTTGTTGTTCCGTTAACAAAATTGAAAGACCTTCTGCCTCACTCTTTTCATCAACGTACACTGGAGTTTTCTATGCTATATCTTCTCTATATGCCCCGCATATGTGCGCTTTAAAGGTAAAAATTCCACCCCGTTCGTTGCAACGTTTGAGAAATTCGCTTGATCTTTTAAAATATTCTTTTTTTTGTTTTTATTTTTATGATTATTCTTTTTTCTTTTTTGTTTCTTGTTACAAAATCCCCCGTGATCACAGTCAGGAGCTTATAATATCGTATGCACACACATGTAGACGTTACACGTACTTCAGATTTTACAAAAATTATATCATCGTTTCAGTGCGGCGAAGAAAATAACGCTATCAAACTTATTAATTGATGCAAAAAAATCGTGCTCATTGTTACATGTATATTGATTCCTCACTGCGATAATTCTTCGCGAGGAAGTAAGAAAAAAATTTTCTTTCAAAGTAAAGAAGAATAAAAAAAAGCAAAAGAGATGAAAATTCTTAGAATATATTTATGGATCATGGCGCTGAGAAGGTCTTGTTAATTAAATATTTGTGTTTTTTCTTTCTCTCTCTCCCTATCTCTCTCTCTCTCTCGCGCAGCGTCCGAGGTAAAGCAGAACGGAAAGTCGGTGAAGAAAAATGGAGACGAAACCGACGGAAGTACGGAGCTGGTTCAGTATCCGGATAACTTGAATCTGGCCGACGTCTACTACTATATCCTGGCGCCGACTTTATGCTACGAGTTAAATTTCCCGAGGACTCAACGAATCCGAAAACGGTGGGGATACTATATCATTTCGTACATAATATTTAAAGTGTAAGACCGTCACGTTCAATTCCATCCTCACGCCATAGGTTTGATAAACAAGGAAAACAAAAAAAGAAAACCAAAAGACAATTGAAATTTTTTCATTAAACATACGGTTCTAATTTTTATTTTATCTCGTGTTTCATTTCATTTTATTTCTAGCTCTATTAACGTCAGTATCGAGACGACGTTAACTGTTGAGGAAGGCAATTTATTACCTTGTAAAGCCCGTTCGATAATTCAATTCTGTTTACATGGAGTAAAAAATCGCTTATTAAACCCGACGCCTCACTTTACAGTTTTTTCCAACCTCGGAAACTAGGTTTTTGTTTGTTTTTTCTTTTTTTTTTTTCTATACAATATGGCATTTGATGTAAATTTTTTGAGACCTTGTTCTCTGTTTTTTCCCAATAAGTTTTCGATAAAACAAAAATAATAATAGTAACCTTTCGATCGATCTGATCATATTACCTATGGTTAAGATTCTGAATATTTAGATAAAAGTTCAGAAATATCTTTATAATTTCATTCTTGTTCCATTTTTTTCTTTTTTACGATTTGAATGAAAAATATTAATTGAAACTTTTCTTTCTTCTTCCAGATTTCTTATTAAACGGATTTTGGAAGTTGTCGTTGGTTGTCAAGTAGTGATGTCGTTGTTTCAACAGTGGATGATACCTTCGGTTAAAAATTCATTGATTCCCTTCAGCGTGAGTTTTTCTTTTCCATCTTTTTTTTTTTCTACTATACACAATATACCTTTCGGTTACTTCCTTTTTTTCTCACTTTTTCCTTCTAATCAATTTTTCACGTCGTCTTTCACTTGTCACTTGGGGAAAAAAAAATTTCGAAGGAAAAAAAACAGAAAAAAAAACTTTTCGCATAACATTTATATTGTATACAGCGTATTTTTTTTTATTTAACGGTATAAAAATATATACAAAGTGAGGGAGGAAGAGGGATCGCGTTGAAACAAAAGACGACAAAAAAAAAAAAAAAAAAAAAAAACGGGAAATTTGTTAAACCAAAATCAAATAGCTACCGGCTCTTAGACAAACCAGGTATCTTATTCAGTCTGAAAAGTTTTCAGGATGAATCAAAGGTGCAATGTTCCTTCTAAAATCCGTGAAAGGAAGCCTATAGCTAGCTCCTAGCGCTACTCTTTGAAATACTGAAGACAACCTATACAGCACGCGCTTCTTTTCTCTCTGGTTCTCTATCTTCCGAAGGGGGATGAAAAAAAATAAGTAAAAAAAAAAACTGAAGAGAAGAAAGTAGGAAGCGTTTTCCAACCTTGACACGACAGCTGCTGCTCGTCTCTTTCATCTTGTTTTCTCTTTACCTTTTCACCTAACATCACTTTATCTCAATATATAGTAATTCTTTTTTTCTCCCCCCCCCCCCTTTTATTTCGTATAGATGCGTTTGATCAATGAATTTTCTTCATGTCTTATGAATATCACGTCTTTTATTCGCACCTATTTTATTGGTAGATCGTTTCGAATGAAGTATACGAGAAAACTGCAGCGTAGCAAACATTCAAATCTTACGTGAGACGAGAATTTACAGACTTCTTTCATTTTTACTTATTTATTACTTTTTTATTCAGTTCTTTGATCTGAAATATCGCTTCTGACCGGTGCATCACCTGGTTTGTTAATTTTTTTTACTCAAGTAGTATTAAGTAATCCTAGAATGAAAAATTGAATTGTCACCTTTTTTATCTAAGAATCCTTGGGAATGTTTCATGGGATTTTGTTGAAATTTATTTTTCTCTCTTTTTTTTTTCTTCTTTATTTGATTAGTTCTCCTCAAATTTATTGGAGTATATTCTGGTAGGTTCAATATTCGAAGTTCAATTATTTAGTTAGTTTTTTTTTTCGTCTCTTCGTCTATACGGACACGAACTTAATTGTCATCCAGGCTTTAAATTGATGATAGAAAACCCATCTAAAGATAGTATAGGTTGCATATTAGACTGTAGTATGTACAGTTTGAGAAAGTTGTATAGGTTTTGCTGTGTTTCCATACAGCAAAGATATTAACCACTGTACACGATGCCCTTCTCATCCCCTGTACATTGTCAGCTTGAAGAGAAGATAACTTGTAAACTAGAAACTATTAACTATCAACTCACCACACTATCTTTGTTATAGATATATGTAACAAAATTCTCGTTCACTGTAAATTCAGACAACCATTATATCCAAAGATTGATTGCCCCTGCGCGTGTTTCCTAGAATCCAATTAGCGTTTGTATGTATTATAGATTCCAACTATACGTAGTTTATGTACACGTTTGCTAAATAATTTGAACTACCTATCCACATGTATATAGAAAATTAACTAACTCATTCGTCAATTTTACATTTCAATTCATTTGTTATTTCAAATTTCTTCTGTTTTTTTTTTTTTTTCTTTTTTTTCTACGCCTATAAATCGATGCACACAACGAACCGTGCACGTGTAGTATATTTTAAAGCTTGCTGGGCGGCTAACGTGCAGAAATTGTGAAGCTTTGAGCTAATGGAAAGCTTTCAGGAAAAGATTTCTAGTATCGTAATAGTGGTAGTAGAGGTAGTGGCGGTAGTAGAAGTAGTCGTGGTAGTAGAAGTAGTAGTAGTATTACCAGCTACCGTGGGATTTCGAACAACCCTTTAATTATTTACGTTACTTACCACTTGAAAACGAAGTGTCCGTGTATATGTGTACGTATAAAGTGCATTCAGCGTAGAAAAAGGAGAAAAAGAAATGAAAAAAAAAAAAAAAGAAGAAAATTCAACACGACGAATAAAAAAATAAAGAAAGCAAAAACGGGAAATGGGGCGAGAAATTAACGTATATATATACGTACATAGAAAATCCCAGCTAATGATTGACGCTCAAATGAATTGAAGGATTGAAAAAAGAAGACGATCGATTAATTGATCCCACCTCTCCCTTTTCCACTCCCTCTTTGCCACCCACACGTTGCTTAGAAATTTGATATTTATACCTTAGAAGCAGCGCGACGGGGGGCAGGAGGCAAGGGACGTGGAATGTCTTGCTTCTTGCCCTCTTTTCGATTTATTAAATCGTCTCGTTTCTACCCACATATACACATAGATTGGTGTATACATACATGTATAGTATATATTACAGGATACGTACACATCAAATATGTCATGGAATATCCTTTTATTACCGACGTGGTGAAACGCGATATTAAACTTGGGAATATATGTATAATAGAATTTCGTGTGCCATCTTCCAAGCATCTCCCTGATGCGTGACTCACATTAATTTTATTTATGTATTTTATAAATATATATATATAATATATATATATGTTTATAAATATACATTATATTTGTATGTGCATGTAATATTATGCAACTCCCACGTCAACTCTCCATTTTTCGTTTTTTTTTTTTTTTGTTTTTTCACACATCGTCGGATGTCAAATTTGTATGTTATTTCTTCAAAGCGAAAATTCGGTTTCATGGAAATCGGGTTTAATGCGTAAATTCATATTCTCTCTCCTATACTAATTTCGTTCAGATGAAAATTAAACGACTGTTTCATCAATATAATTAGATATTATACGCGCATGTATCATATACCTAAATAGAAGCTCTTTATTAATTATCCGCGTCAAAGGACAGCTTGTAATACGATATAATCTAATACATAATATCTCAAAAGATGAACGCAAATACATACCTATCTATAGGTATACATATATATTCGATATATTTCCATTAGGCGTGAAATTATTATTATTATTATTATCAGTATCTTTACGAATATTATTATCACGTACACATTCAGTTTCAATTTATATTCCAGAGTGCATTTTCTCGTTACTCTCGCTTTTATAATCCCATGGTTTTGAAGACTTAAATTATACACGTATTATTATATTTATATTTTTTATTAATATTTGTGTTTTCCTTTTTTTTTTTGTATTTTAATTTTATTTTTACTCTCTGTAGAATAGATGATGTATTTGTATATATTATAGAAGCACATACCCTACGTCCGGGTTGGGGATTTAAAAGATTTGCATTAATTTACCTCGACTAACCAAAAAATAACTTGCAGATTAGGTGTACAGTAGGTATGACGATAACCAACAAACTTTTCTCGTACGTTCCGGTACCGTTATACCAAATCTACCTTTCCTCCCCCCTTTTTTTTTCTCTCTCAACCCCTCTTTGCGTTAGCATCCAAAAGACGACGCGACTGGTACGGAAAAATAAATAGAATGAAAAGCACTTTAGACAAAGCTTTAAGCAGTGTCTTCGGTACCACCCCCATGTTTTGTTTCTTTCTTTTTTTTAGTTTAATTTTTTACTCTCCACAGTCCACAGGGTGAAAATTGCCTGACTTAATACTAAAAAAATACATCGCTCAGGTAAACACGGGAACAAAGATCTTTGATTATTCTGAATTTGTCTTCTTTTTTTTTTTTTACCAATTTATTTTCCGTACTTATCGATACGTACAACTTGCGGAATAATTTTGCACCTACAGCTGTACCTTTATGTAACTGTATTATTATCATTATCATGATCGTTATTATTGTTGTTGTTGAGAATTTTCCGGAATTGTTTTGTGTTTCAGAATATGGACGTAGCTAAAGCTTCGGAACGTCTTCTTAAGCTTGCTGTAAGTATTTTCAATTGTTTCTATATGTTCTATCCCCGCAGGGAACAAATATTTGTCAACTCCTTGTCGAGTTAATTGGATTTGGTGGTTCGATTCCTCTACCCCTGAACGACTGCGAAATCTCGAACAGTTTCCTCGAAATTTTATACGTATTTGTAGGGTGTCCCATTTTCATCCCCGAAAAAGAAAAAGAAGAAGAAGAAGAGAAAAAAATCATCCACTCATAGTCGTGTAAATTCGTCGTTCAATCGTTTTAAGCAAATCATGTTGTAAAGCTAAAAATATTCATACTGATTCTGCATATGGAAATTTTTTGTCCGGAAACGAGTTTCTATTACTTTCTTGTTTTTCGACGGCAATGTAAACGGTTTCATTCATTTCGAGCGTCGATTTCAGCTCATCCCTTTTGGAAAGGGTTTAATAATGTTGCATCGACAAAGGAATGGTCAACTTTTGGTGCCGGAGGCGGTTTTCTGTACTCTTTTCTATTTCTTCTGTTTCTTTATTTTCTTTTTTTCTTTCCTCTTCTTCTTCTTCCCTCATTTTTTTTTCATCTATTTTTCTTTCGGCCACATACACACACCAAGATCACATATAAAAAGACTCGGCGCGGTTTCCAAGAGCTCGATCTTTTCCCTGGAGCGAGAGAAACTTACTTCTCTTATACTTGCCCTTCCTTGTCTACCTATGTGGTTTTAATTCTGTTTCCTTGCCGCATCTATACACATACACGTACGTATTGTACATATATACGCGTCTATTGGTATACCTTATACAGTAAACGCGGAAGTTATTTGAACCTCTTCCTGCACATTCCTTTTTCTTAGTTCTAGCTCAAGCTATTTTATCCAGACTATCATCCTATACGTATATGTATGTAGTACCTACTTCTTCCCTTAGCGACATTACAATTCTTCTACACTTTGTACTCTTCTCGAAAGTTTTCTTTATGTAATGTATATAGGTACGTGTATGTATATACATGTATACCTTATATGTGTTATATGTTACAGTATAACGGGTTTACCTTAACTCCGTTTTAAAAACTTAATTTTTCTTTTCAACACCCTCTAGAGAGATTCGGTGCTAAGTTTTATGGTCGAGGAAGATCTATGTTCTATCTTTTTTTTTAAATAATTAATTTCCTCTTGTTTTTCCTTCGCGTTCATACAGATTCCGAATCATTTGATGTGGCTGTGTTTCTTCTACCTAACTTTTCACTCCTATTTGAACCTGATGGGTGAATTACTGCACTTTGCTGATCGTAACTTTTACGGTGACTGGTGGAACTCTAATAATATAGACACTTTTTGGAGAAGTTGGAATTTACCGGTGCACCGATGGGCTGTGAGGTTCGTACACGTATAATTTGTTATTGATTCTTTTTTTTTTCTAGAATTTATCGAAAATATTTGTAGAAATTTTGGTTCAATAAATTTCTTCGTTTTTTTTTTTTCATCATCATTATTTTTTGTTATTTTATTTTTATGTTCACGTAACGAATAAACGGCTCAGCTAATCAGCTTGAAAATAACCGCGAGCTTTTAACTAAATTAAGTAAAAGAGAAAAAATTAAATACATGCACCGTAAAAAGAAACAAAAGAGAGAAATAAATGATTTTGGTTTGTTTCTTTTCCCTTTTTTTTTTGGGTTTTTTTTTTTGGACTTCTATTTTTCTTATTTCCTACTGGGACTCGAACGTGCGATATAAAAATTAAGGGCAATTTTACCCAGTCAAGTTTTCTGGCGACGCAGTTGAGACCTCTTAAATGTTGATTGCCGGTTGTTATACCCACCCTGGAAAACTAGGTAATCGTTTCGGGTTCCTAAACTATACTGTACTAAACTATGCTATTATGTAAGCCTGCAGGATGAAAAACAGATAACGATGACGATGCATCAGTAGTAGCGGAAACAGGAGCGGGAGCAAACTGATTATATTCAAAGGAATTTTCGTACACCTTTGAATAGGTGGAATTTCGGAATGAATTTTCTTTTAATTTTTTCTTTTCTTCTTAATCCAAATTATCTACCTATAGTATAAATATTATTTCATCTTTCCGCAATTTATTTTCATTAAATTTAACGTTAAATTAAAAAATTGTTTTCGCTGGAATATGAGTTGAATTTTTTTTTTGTTGCTTTTACTATTTGAGAAGAAGCTCATTCTGAGACGTAACAAGCAGCGAGTGACAGTGATGATTCTGAAAGTCTTGTACATTACAAGGTGAACGTCTTATTAAAAAGAAAAAAAAATATAGGAAAAGACAGACTAAAATGGGAAAAACGTTTGTTCCGCATTTTTATAACAAGAAAAAACTCGTCTCTGTAACGTTGTCATCGTCGTTGTCTTGATACATAAATTCGAAAAGTACAGAAAAAAAAAGACATTTTTTTTTTTTGAAAAACTACTTTCTGGTATATAAAATCATACATCTGCCCTGTACTCGGCAGTATTTTAGAAAGAAGAAAAAGCAACCCCGAAAAAAAAACATCTAATTATTCTGATTTGTTGAAGGATTTTTTCCCTTTTTTTTTTTTTGTTACATTACTATTATTTTTTATTAATTTTCTTCTTATTATTTTAAACCCTCAGACATCTCTACATACCGGTGGTTGAAATGGGCTATGGAAAAACAACTGCCAGTTTAACCGTCTTCTTTATCAGCGCTTTTTTCCACGAATATCTGGTCAGCGTGCCATTGAAAACGTTCAAAATTTGGGCGTTCATGGGAATGATGGGGCAGGTAATAACGTTATAGCAAAAAGCAAACAAAGAGAAAAACTTCATTCGATTTATTTGCGAATTGATTCCGCGGGATGGAACTTGTGTACAGTTGTAATTTTTTTTTCGTTGTTTTTCTTTCAGATTCCGTTATCGGCTGTCAGCAGATTCGTAGAAAAACGTTGGGGTGCTAGATGGGGAAACATTATTGTTTGGTCTGGTCTTATTATCGGACAACCACTTTGCATTATGATGTATTATCACGATTACGTTGTCACGCATTTCGGCGAAGCATTGATCAATGATTATTCCATTGTCTAGTGGAAAGTGCATTTACGTTCGTCCGTTTTCATTTTCTTTTTTTCAAACGCCAGTTATAAAATTTACTAATCCAGTGTCACTTTAATGTCAATTTTTTCTTTTTAAACTGAGATAATACGTGTGATATTATCATCTATTCATTATTGTATATTATATCGAGTCCCCAAAGAGATTGATCACCACAGCTAAGGTATGACCAATTATGTTTTTGGTTTATATAGGATTTAAATAATTTATCGAGCTTTTGAACAAAGGTGCCTTTTTATAACGATAAATTTCTTTATACTTCATTGTAAATTACATGCAAAAGCTCGGTTACTTTCCATTCATAATATCAATTTATACATCACGAAGTTTGATTTTGTGTAATTGTTATTGTTTTTTTTTTTTTCTTTGTTTTTTTTTTTGTATTCGTTGTATATTGTATATACTGAAATATAGGTATGAAATAAAAGTATAAATTTATTGCATATCGCGATATTGTTAACAATTATCCGCATGTGCGTGTATGCGGGGGTAAAATTTTGCGGTTACTACGTACCTACACGGTTGTTATGCAAGTGCTTTTTGCAAGACGGTATATTATTTCTAATTGCGAGATGAATCTTATTCGTATTTCGTATTTTGTGCTTTATCGCGCTTGCGTTGAATGCGACGAGAACATCCCCTATATGTATATACAGTGGGGGTGGTGGAACAGTTCGGATAGGTATAAGGGGCGAGTGCGCCGCGACGCCTCTGCAGTAAACGTCGCGACGCCCTAACGTATACGAACACTGTTCAGAGGGTTTAAATTCTATTGGTAAACACGAGGTATAATAAGTGCCTGTACATTCATTGATAACAAGAGATATTGATGTACGTTATGTGTTATAAATTGTGAAAATATGAAGAAAATATCGTTGTACTTATGCTTTTCTGTACATCCCTATAGGTTTACACGCAAAAACTGCTACGAATTTTGCGAAATATAACCGAAATTTATCTATTTATTTTGTTTCACTATTTTCCCCAATTTATATAAAGTGACGATGTTATACGCGTATGATTAATAGTTTAATTTAGAAAAATGTGAAGATTTTTTCGAAAACTTTCATCTACTGGACTTACGCACTACTGTTGCAGTGTTTCATATTTTTCGAATTATAAACCATTATTACCAGAGGTCAGTATCAAGTTTTTTAATACACCCAATTTTTATGGTGCCAAGCTCTAGTTTTTGCATTCACTTTGTCTTTTTGTTTTTTATTGTTCAGAAACTCCTTGCAACTCGCTGAGCTAATGAAGGGCTCAAGCTGATTAGCTTCTTTTCTTCTCTTGCGGCGTCCCCAACCCGACTCTGATTTTTCTCTTTCTTTCATTCCTTTTTTTTTTATGCTTCTGGTGCACGTGTTAAAGTTCTTCTGCCGGCTGTGAATAATTCCTGCAGCTCTACAATCAAGAAATGGGAGATTCGCATTTGTCATCTTTTATCGATCGCTGATTGTTAATCAACCCTATTTTTCAGAATTATATTTTTTAGATTCGATCAAAATTTATCATAGACTTAAGAGTCGGAAAAAATTATTTGATAAAAATTTAATATCGTCAAGCCGTTCGCAATGTTCGTTTGAGCACAATTGATCGTTCTAATCTGCATATATATTTTAACGACAGGTATCGAGTTTCACGTGCTCTTTCCGGGTAAGAAAAAACTGATAATAGTAATCACTGTCTGACGAGACAGACTTGATAAATTATTTCGTATCAATCAGGTTATTTCTGACTAAGATGATAACGGGAATACCGAAAAAATAATTCACCTAACCTTCCGCTGGTCGTTAATAAAATTTTTCAATTTAGACAACCTCCAAATTACGACCCGCTCGTATTTCAACGTCGTTTAAGAATTCTTTATTTCATGTAATAATAAACCAAATAAAACTTCAAATTATTAATTTTATTTTTTTCCACGTTACAGAGTGACACAAATTATGAAACCATATTCCTCTGTTCTATTACACCTATTTACGAAAAACTATGTCGACTTCCTTCTTCGCAATTTTTTGATTTCTTTCTTTTTATTTTAAAAGTAAGTAGGTATAGCACAAAAGAATGAATCGGATAAAAAGAAAGAGATCGGGAAGAAGGTTTGATATAAGGGGAAAAAATAAAGGGAGAAAAGTAGCTAACGATAGCGCGTGCTCAACACGTGTTCTCCTTATCTGCACGTTTATTCTGAGCCGTTAGAAACTTCCTGTAAGAAGAAAAAGGGGGAAAAATTTGAAACCGAGTTTTCACTGATTTATTTGTTTCCTCGGCCTTAATTTCTTTTATTTTCTTTTCAGATGTGATCATCGGGATCTTCGTTTTCTTTCCAAGGCTTGCTTTTCTTTCCTTTGCTTTTTTTCTTTTCTTATTCATTCTTTTTCACCGGTATTTATTTTTCAACCAAACACGTACTCATACTATCGTAGAGTTTTTCATGATTATTATTTCAATGATATTCTCATTATTAATTTTCTTCTTTGTCTTATCCTGAGCTGCTTTTCGAGCTTTCCCACCGTTATATCCGTATCGTGATACCACTCAGACAATTTGAACGAGATTTTAAGAAAGTAAAAAAGGAGAAATAATCCAGTATAAGCTGCTTACACCAAAATCTTCGAGATATATCAACGTGCGGTGAAAAAATAATGGCAAAACTCTAGAGTACAGAAACCGAATAAGACAAGGAACGAGCAAGAGAAAAAAAAGAAAAAAAGAAAAAAAGAAAGATATGAAAAATTGAAAACGACTCGAGGTAATTTGATTTTATTCTTTTATTTTCCGGTTGTCAAGGCATTTGAACAGCTGGACCGCTTTGATCCGGCCACACGGAGTAGGGTACAGTTTTTCTGACGTTATATGGTTATTTGAAATTGTATAAATAAATATGATGCTGGATTATTATGATTATTGTTATTTATTATACATATTTCCTCTCTCTCTCTTTCTCTTTTGCTTTCTCCTTCTTCGGTTTGTTTTTCTTTGGTAAAATCTGAGCTGAGTTATAAAACCGATGATCGGCTGACATTTTGTCGGAATAAATTCATATATTCATATCCTATAACATATAACGTTAAATAATAAAATTTTTAGTTGCACAGGTTTGAAGTTCAGCGATGAGATATACGTATAGGTATACATACACACACCTATGTACGCGGACTTTTCATTTCCATCTGAGGGGATCAATGCTTACGCTTCAACGCTTCAAGATTTTCATTCAAAAATTGAAAATCAAATGGATTGCTCAGCGATCCGTCCATGCGGACTTATTCTACCGTTACTATACCTACCTACACCTACCTTCTATTTCTTCTCTTTATTCTTATCCTTATTCTTATTATTATTCGATGATATATTTTCAAATCTCTTATTATAACACTCGCAAATAATTTTTCCACCTTCGCACACCGTTGTTATTATTATTATTCTTATTATTATCAATCTTTTTACCTTCCTTTTTTATTCCCTCTCTTTCTCAGCGATTGTTCCTGTTTTCTTTCTTCTTTGATGTAAAAAAAAGGCCTCTTATAATTATTAATTTATGCAGCTAATACTTGTATTTTTCACATCAGTTAATTTTCAAGTCTCGAATCTTCTTTTTTTTTTTTTTTACATTTTTTTTTTTGTTCGTTACCAATTGTAATATCGAAAGAAAAACAAGAGAATTTAAAAGTTGGAGGGAAAGAGGAGGAGAGCGAGAGCGAAGGGAAAAATAATTCTAATTTTACCGGCGTCGCGAACGCGTGCAGCGGCGGTGCGAGGCAGCTGCTAGGGGTGGTTTTGTATGTGGTTTGAGTTGAGGGGTAGTGTTTCTGGTACAGCGTAAGACTTCGACTCGGCAGGTAGTAACCAAGAAGTGGTTGCTTATTGCTTCAAGGAACTAATTAGGAGAAGAGAAAAGCGGGGGGTAAAGGAGGAGGACGAGGAGTAGTCTTTGCTTAGTTAGCAGGCCGTAACGGCGTAACATCATCATCCTCAAACCAACCCTCTACATTTCCACACCAGTATAGATACACACACACACGCACACTCACATCTATATTTGGCACATAATACATTTACGTACGTATCTATTCATCTTTCATTCAATTCGACTAGTTTACGTATTCCCTTTATCAAAATGAGACAGGATATTATACTTACATGTGTAGGTATACGGGGTAATGAAATGTATAAACGTTGTACACTAGATTACGCGCATATAATAATAATTTTTCTTCTGTTTATCATTTTACATCTCGCTACAGAATTGAATTAATATAATATGGACGTGTACTCGATCGTGCAGCTCCTTATTGAAAAAAAAGAAAGAAAATAAAAAAAAGAAAAAATAATGGAATGAAAATTGCGCCGATATAAAGTTTTATTCCCCTCTTATTCAAACTTTTGTTCTACGAGCTTCTGACCCCTATACTCCTGCTGGACGTAACAACGACGTCGATAAATCGAATCATAAATCACGCCATCGAGATCACTTTTCCCCAAACTATAAAGATATTATTACACGTATAGTATCACATCGGTGTTGCATATATGGTGAGCAAGCTTTTCCTAGCTTTTTTATGCTCAAAAGCTTATACATATGTTCATAAAATGAAAAACTTCGGTGTCACGTAATGATCGTTTTCCATGCATCGTAATAAAAATAATAATCTTTTTTTTTTTTTCAACCTTGTAGAAAAATTTTCGAATATTTATACCTCGGAGCTTTCGGAGAACCGTGTTGTGCAAAAAAATCTGATACCGTTATAAAAATGGAAAAGAGGAAAAGAGAGAGAAAAAAAATTGTCTAATTAGTCTTGCCTTTTGAGGGTAAAGAACGTGAGTAAATTTGTTACGGTCTTTTACGTTCAAAGAAAATATAAAGTAAAAAAAAAAAGTTAGAAAAAAAAAAATCTCAGGAGCTTGTCACAAAATTTATTCGGAACACGGTGTGAAGCTGTAGATTTTCAAGTCGTTCGTATTGTACATGTATATAATATTACAATTAGCAAGATATATTTAAATTCAGGGAATTTTCTCGCTTCGATGGAATTTTTTCACCTCGACCAATGATTGATTTTCTATTTTTTAGGTCAGCTGGTTGCAGCGAGCTGAATCACTTTCATACATCCTCCGCATCTTCGTGAAGAAACTGATGATTAATATTTTATAATTGATGGATAAAATAAAAATAAATGAATTATCGGGTCTCAAGGTGCGACGCCCTTGATTATGGCCGGTAAATTTGAACCGGGTGATTTTATGTAAAGTGAAATAACTTAAACGTGCAGGATAAAGATAATGAATGCGTTGAATGTATAGGATCTTTCAAACAGAAGCCATCGTTGATTACACAGCCTGCAGTGTTGACAAACGGGGGATTTTCAGAGTTGAGGATAAAAGAGGGAAAGGACAGAGAGGGTAGATTTTGCTTTTGCTTTACACGTTAAGGTAAAGTTTAGTTCAGCGAGTCACTGCAATCAGTAAATTTTAATGGACAATGTAAAGCCGGCAGTCCAAGGAATTAAACGTGAAACACATAATTGGTAGAAGGAAAAGTTTGGTGAAAGGTGGCCTCCACCAGATACCGTTGCAATTATACAAGAATGAAAACAGAAAGAAAAAGCTCCGGGTTTACAAGGAACGGATGAACAATTTGAACCAAATATAAAAAGAAAAAAACAGCAACGATTATAATAATGAAACTAGTTAGCGCTATCCGCATATAATTGATTTCACAACATTCGTTTCTAACGGGAATAATGAAATTAACGACATTACAAAAATTATTCTTTTTTAGACTAAAGCAAACTTCGCGTGAATATTCACTCGGAAGATATTCGGTGATATTTTAAAATATCGTATTAGAATAACTTTTTTATAAATAAATAAAATTCAATTGAATTCTGAAATATTTTTTTACATTACGGACGTTTCAATATTCCAAATAAGATAAAACATAATAATTCTAATGGACCACGTACACGTGAGAACGCGTTCTGCGGCAGCAGCGGCATCATCGTCATCATCATCATCTTCATCATCGAAGAGTAATCCTTCAAAAATGGCGTGTGAAAAAGCTGCTAGGCGTCTTAGGGCACTTTTATTCAAAGCATCGAGGCTTGGGGTTCCAACGAGCGACGTCGCTTCCCTACCTTCGGCGAAAAAGTTGATCCCTCAGAGAGATCACGGATGGAAAATCGCCGTCTTTCTCATCCTAATGTTTGGGGGAGGCGTTATTGTCGCACTGATATGTACAACGAGAAGAGGATGCTCGAGGATCGAAGATATCGTGAGTACGAATTTCAATAAACAGTACCCTGCGTTGTGCCAAAAATATTGTAGAAGAATTTTTCACACATCCGCGATCTCGAGTAGAAGATTGAACATTCAAGAATTAGTTTATTCCACATATTGATCTGCATTTTCAGAATATGACGTGAGGTTGAACACTTGCTAAATTCGAACACGTCCGTCTATAATAATTAGCCATTTTGAAAATGCACTTCCAAACGAGAAAGCGAGATATCCTGAAGATTTAAATTATTAAGGACGTGTTGCGCGGAAATGAGGGCAGTAAAAGATTCTTTCCTGTTCCCCTTTTACTTTCTTTTTTGGATATTGCTTCAAGTAAGTATAGTAACGGTAATTCTCCACGATATGCTTTTTAACGTCCCCCATTTCGTACGTATATATTTTACACTAAATTCAGACTCGGTTTCCAACAAGAGATATTACCATTCGAGAAGTTCGTGCCATTTTTGGAAAGTAAACAAACAGGAATTCCTTTTCACTTCAACCCCCTTTATTTCCACCCCCTCAATTTCTGTACATAGAAATGTATGAATGTAATATGTATTTCATATAGGAAATACTTAGCATTTTACGCCGTGCGCGATTTGTGAGATTGTAATTTATTTGCTTCGATAATATATCGATTACAAATTGTTGAACAATTCTTCAATATCGTAGAACGATAGTTAATTTTTTCAAAACATGAATACCTGGTTTTTCAATCGTGTATATGGAATAGTTTCCGCAAAGAGAAAAAAAGCACCGTGAAGTTTTTGAGATGACGATCATGACGACGGCGAAGAAGAAGAAGAAGAAAAAGTAGAAGGCGAGCACTGTGGAGTTTTGACGCCGTCAATACTTGAATAATCCAAACGAGGAGTTTCCAGAGTTGAGATCTCACTTAGTGGTTTTCTAACGCGTTGCGAGAACTCGTGGCAGGCAAAGAATCTTCTATCTATATAATATATATAAAGTTATATTTCGCCACCAGCTATGTACGCACATACATATATACATATAGAATCTACCCTTCACTGCAGTGCTTTTCGGAGGGTGAAAACTCAGAGGAATGGGTTGGAAATTACAGATCAAGAGCTTCTAAACAATTACGTTTCCACTGTATAATACAACCAACCTGTACGTCGCGAAATTCAAGGGATGAAATAGCCGAACGCCGCAGAGGAAAATGGTCGAAATTGTGGCCCGTTCGTATTGTATACATATATGCCATATTCTATTCATATGCCGTATCGAGTTGAGGTTGAAATGAGTTTTCACTAACCGGAAGTTACCGCAAACCTACGCAACCACATAATTATAATTTGTTGAAAAAGAAAAAGGTAAAAAAGATAAACAATTAGAAAATATTATTCACTTTGGCATGATTTTTCCATCGCATTCCGAAACAAAGCGGAAACTACGCTCGTGCATGTGGTATATATATTTTGATAGTTTTTTTTTTTTTTATTGTTTTTTCTTCATTTCCTGCCCGATGCCCGAAGGGCCGCAGCGGAATTGAATCGTGAATCGTTCAGAGTTTTGACCATTTTTCGGTACCTGTACCAAAAATTTTTTCATTTTCTCTGCCATTATACAACAATACATATATTGAAACTGGTACCAAACTGAATGTAAAATGTATGAGAATATTACACATACGTGAGTATAGATGTGGATATACAGCTGTACAGGCAACAAAGTTTTTCATTGAAATAAAGTGAAAAAAAGCGTATGAACGTTACAGGTAAATGCGTAACGTAATCATTAGAAAACCTCTTGCAAATTACAGACTACAAAAAAACAGAATGCAAAACTGGAATTCTATCCTGACAAATTCACTGCAGAGAATAATATTCATCCACGAATGAATTAAGGTTATTGTTATTATACTGTTGATATTCATTGGTAAAATATAGAAATTATTATTCTGAATAATTTTTGTGCAATTCGAGCCTGAAATTTGTTCGAAATGAAAAATTATCCTCAAGTCGGATAGAGGAACGAGATTCTTTTTTTTTTCTTTTCCTAAGGCTTCCGTGCGAGCATATACATATAATATTATATATATATATATATATAGGCAGCACAAAGGTGAGCATATTGTATCAGTTTATGCTGCAGTAGGTGCCAATCCAGCAGTGTCAAATGCTATCATATACATAGGTAAATACATGTATCTACTATAGATATCCCGTGTATATAGGTATATACGTATCGTGTCTATCACACGTATGCTTCGGTGCTCCGATCTCTTCAAGCTTAACGTTATTACGTAATACTGAACTATGTTACACGCTCCCTGAATACGACACTGTACGCGCGCTATCACGTAGATTAGATTTGGATTACTTTATTTTCTTCACGCAGTATCTTTCTCCATACGGTACTGCAGGATAGCAAAATTGCGTTTCTATTGGATTCATTGGAACAAGTTTTTCGAAAATAGTTTCCCTAACGAAATCACCATGTATAGAACTTCTGATTCGTCGTCTTGATCGTTTTTCGTATTCACCTGCAGATTGTTCATTAGGAGTGTATATGTATATAAGATACGCATGTACGATGTACCTAACGTATACACATGGAAAACGAGGGAAGTAAAAATCAGTCGCTTCGGGCGCCTCCTTGATGATTATTTCCGTGATCCTTTGTTTAATCCGCACTCTCGACGCTCTCTCCGAACGCCAGATCTACTACAGATACATATATATACGTAAAGAAATGTATATGGATATGTATATACGCACTCGTATCTCATATCCTACATACGTATATACCTGTCCACGTATACACCTGGTACGTACTTCATAGAGTTCCTCATATTTAGCCGGGAGCAAGATTTCTACAATAAAGTTCGTTCTATAGTCCTCTTTCTCATCGTCGTCGTCCGTTATATGCAGGGTATGTATATAGAAATATGGGGATGAGAATGGGTTGTTCTTTTCAAGCTTTGATCATTCCAGACAGAGAAACTTACTGCACATATACATACATGTACCTGTACCTACCTTATATTTCATATACTTTATCATTCAGATTGTAATACTCGAGAAACAACGTGTCGTGCTTAGTTATTTATTTATTTATTTATCTAGCTTTATCGTTGTTCTTTTTTTTGGCTTTTTCTTCCCTGTTTTAGGGAGGACACCTGTACTCTCAACCCTTTCATTTTGTTTGGATAATTTTTCGGCTCGTGACATGATTTCGAAGAGCGCGGATTTTCGTAAGCGAATCAGCTGTTATAACTCGTAAAAATTTCAATAGTCTTTTTTAATTTCATTAATCTTGTTTTACTTTGTTTTTCTTTGCATAAAAAATTGGACTGGATTTTCGCGAGAAACGTACGTTTTCGAAACGAAAAGTAACGGCCTCCATGATTGCCCGTTTGTATGGTTTAAAATGAAATTCATGAAATTTGAATAATTCACTTTTATTGTTTCTAAAAGCGTTGACGCGATTAGAAGTTTAATTTTTAAATGGCATATAATCAACGCCTATGAAAATTTGAGTGTTAAAAATCGCGCTAATTACGTATAGCGTGCGGTATAGAATATTTATATTTTTTATATACTATACCACCACTGTCTTTATCTATTTGAAATATAATTATATCATATAAATGTTGTAATTTTATCGTTAGTCGTAAAAAAACTTATCGTCAGGGTTGAAAAGTACTTCATCACTTTTTACTACCATGTGCAAGTGTGCACCGACAGCAAGTAGTATAACAAAATGGTGGTCTTATACACTAATACCTTATGTATATATGAATTTATATGTACACACGTATAAATCAGTGTAGCTAAAATCTTATTGTTAATATAACGATTGCGCGAGAGCTGTTATCCAAATAGTAACTTCGAAATTATACAGTTGCAGGTGTGCAGGTATAAAAATAAAAATTTTACATACGGTCATGGATAGTTACATAAAACATAAAATTTATGTATATATATACTTACATAATATATGTATATTTACATATTATGAGCTAGTTCGTACGAGTTCACGGAATTATATTTCGCCCTGGATATTATACGTAGTTATATTGTACTACGACTATATCGGGAAAATGACGCGATAGCGTGCCGAATTTTTTATGGGAAATTTAGGGGGATGAATAAAAATCGTTTTTTATGGTCTTATATTTCCTATTTATTGTAACAATATTTATTTTTTCGATGTATGCTGCACTGTACATACATATATCTCATGATATATTACTGGCTTTTATTATAAATACAGTGCGTCGTAAATTATTTTACTTATAATATTTATGCATGTACGTACGCATATATACTTTGGATTTTCGAAATCCTGCATAAAACCGTCAAAATTTTCAAGCGATGGAAACTGAATAATGTTTTTCTTTTTTCTCATTGATCTGACAATTCGTACCACATCGTTGTTCTTAAAATTAACAAGCAATAATTTTCCACTGTCGTAAATTTTCCTATAATTTATGCCTTTTCCCCCCCGATAATTAATTATAAACCTTGTCAACAAAAAAAGAAAGAATTCAAAAAAGAAGAGGTTCAATATTTGACGATTTCAAAAATATTCCATGTACAGCTATACGATGTTGAATTATTATCCCTTTTCACTTTTTGTTTGAGATTAAGTTTTTGAGATGGTAATTGGCAAATATATATATACAACATCAGGTATATAGGTATGTACTTTTTACGTCTATATGTATTTTGTATGTAAAGTAGTCCTGATTATACAGATGCGAGACGCGTTTTCGGGTGATGGTCGTCGCCGAATGAATTTTAAGACGCGGAGGCTAATTAACAGGATTAATTAGAGCGCTCTCCGAACCGCCTGAAGGTGCGGTACCAGAAGTTTAAAAATATAATTGTAAGCCCAAGGTTTTGAAGAAAAACATAATGATACCAAAAATCTTGTATATCTTTCAACGGCCTCAACGCCGCCGTCAGTTATAACGCAAAAAGTTCGATTGATCTCTGTGAAAAATTGAAAAAAAAAAGAATAATGTCTTATTCGAAACAATCAAAGGAATCTGCACAGATATAAAGACGTGAAAAATGTTTAGCATATATGAAAAACGTACACCAAGCTATTTAATCTTTGAGTTTAATATATTAATTACAATTTCAAAACGTGAAAGTTTATGGTGAGCTGGTATTATTATATTAGGGGTAGTACGCTCCGCGCATAGGGTCAGAGAGATTAACGAGAGACTTCTCTTCTTGGCACGCGAAGAAAATTTAACCTGCCTAAAATTCAAATGTCTGCAGGATAAGAAGGAATAAAACAATTACAAACAATTCAATTACCTTAAATCGCAAGAAATAACTTCAAGAAGTTTACAAGCGCATATCAAACAGCGCGGTATAGTATATGAGAATGAAAGTTTTTAAAAAATTATACACATACATATTTATCTGCACTTATTTTCTCACCGCAATTTTCTCTGCTGTCGATTTTTCCTTTCACATCTCTTATCTATATCCATATTTTATTGATCATTTCTTTTTTTTTTTTTACTTCACTCATCTTTTATTCAATCTACTTCAGAAGCGTCGGAATTTCATCATCGATGCGCGCATGGGATATAAAAATCATAATGAAATTATTATGAACACATAGTGTGCGTGCAAAGGCATTTACGATAGTGTTTATATTTATGTACTCGTCAGTTAGATATAACGGATAGGTATATAGGTTGTGTCACCGCCACTGCTGGTATAGGGGGTTGTTACATAGACCATGATGATAATATCGGCGGAACTGGCGCCTCCAATCATTTCCCAATTAGCAGCTGATTGCGTACAGCCACCCCCAAATATTATCTTCCAACCATTTCGATACTCTACCATCCATGTATATGTATAAACACATCGCAATATACCAGTGAGAAGACAAAAAAACTAACGATGTTTTTTTTTTTTTTTCGTTCTTCCTTTTCAGCGCCAATATTCACCTGCAATATCCGGAGTAGCTGATGGCATGCATTGTTTCATTACAGATATTTATTGATGTCGAATCCTTTGTTTTCTCCCTCGCAAATATGAGAACAAGAAAAAACGGCTTTATAATTTTATAAAATTGTTTTCTCGATAATTTCATTCGTGGAATAACAGTTGCAGATATATGAAGCAAGAAAAAACGCTGCGATGCGGGTTGAGAATAGTCTTTTTTTCTATCAAGTTTTTCTTTTTTCAAATATTGTTAGGAATTTGTAAAAAGTAAAACTCCTCATTCCGTTTGTACCTACTGAGATATAGTTTATACCTATAAGCTACGTAGCCGGCGTTTATACCGCACCAGGTAATTTCACCTGATCGTACGTGCCGTTGATTTCCCCACCATCCATTACCCCGTTCACATCGCTGATTTCAACCACCACCTTGATCACCATATATTTATACTCTATGTACATGCAGTGTTATATACGTATATGTCCTACATTTTCTAAGGAATAATAACGAAAAATAAAACACACACGCACCGAACGAAATGTGTTTTAATTTAGATTGTACATCTTTTCTGTTCCAGAATCTAGCGACTTAGCCTCTTCGAACTGGGAATCTACATGAATGCACCGATTTAGATTGACAGACATTATCAGAGAAGAGAAAAAACGATCTTTTCGTGTCGCGATGATCAGATATGTTTTTTTTTTCGTTGAATTTTTTTCTTAAATCATCTTCAAATAATTATTTTACTATCACAATGTACATGAATCGAAATGAAATTTTGAATAGTATAATATTAGCAAATATAGTTATGGTATACTAAAGTTTATAATAAAAACCAAAGACCAGTTATGCAAAAACAATAATATGAAATGAATTTGAAATTATGCACTAGATAGATCACTTGATTTTCTTGTTTTAATTTTTCCTTGCTATAGATTCTTCGTACGTTAACATATTATAATAAATGAAGGAATTATTAAATTTTGTGTGAAAATTTACTCAAGCGACGATGACACGTATAAATTGTTAGAAAATTTTCTTAAACTCACGCGTGATAAACTTTACTCGAAAATAGCCCTGTGTATAGGTATATAATATGTACTTCATATTTCACTATCAATTTTCCGTCGACTTCGATAGCCTGGAAGCCGGAGAAATAAATTTCACGCATATACTTATATACATGTATAGTTATATGAATAAATCTAGATCATCCGCATTATGTAATTAAAATAAGTATTATTAATGTAATATCAATAATTATATAAGATATATTACACGCACGTATAGAAAATAATAATAACAATTATATAATAACGATAACAATAAATTAACGAGCGTCTTAGCTTCGTATAATACATGTAATGGATATATAGTGATATTCGATTAATCGATCGAATATTAAACAAATTTGTAAGCGATAGATATACCGACATTATGTAAATTGATAAATTCATTTTGTAAATACATGTCGAATAATTTATAATCGGTTAATTATTTAACTAAAAATTGTTTGTTATTTATGATATGTGGGTGGCCGAAGTTTGGAAAAATAGCGTTTGTATATATGAATAAATAAAATAAATCAATTCATCAATTTTCAATAGTCTACAAATTTGAGCTCCAAAAATTTTCCCCTATTACAAACTTTCATTATTTTTCGAAAAATTTCAATCAACGAACGAGTAAACATAAAGTATTTGATAATAATTGAGCACATAAAAAATGCATGTGAACAATAATTGGTTCGATTTTTTCAAATGTAAAAATGCCGTTTCAAAATTTATCCCGTACTATAGCATCACATACATGAAATAGTTTTTTTTTCATTTGTTTAAACAATATCAATTTATGCAATAATCGAGTTTTTGATATTGCGATAAATTTTACAAGCCCTTTCATGTTTAGCAGAAAAATTTTAAATAAATGAAGCGCGTGTAAAGAGAAGGTAAAAAAGAAAAAAGAAATTAATAAAAATCTAAATAAAGAGTGGAACATAGGGTAGAATATTTATATATAATATATATATATAATTTAATATGTATGTAATTATATATGCATGTATATAGAGGGACCACCTTGATCTAAAGACCGCGCGAGGGCAGCGCGGCGGGCGGCGCGCGGACGCAAACGCAGACGGTTCGTATTACGTATACCTATACAATAAGTGTGCGGGGTTATTTCATGAATATTTCAGAGGCTAGCGTTCGCAATAAATACCGAGAGCTGCAGTATTATATTCTTGAGGTATATGTATATATAACGCGACCACGAGACACAGCAACAACAGGAGCAGCAGCACCACGAGAAGGAACTGAAAATGCCGACGCCACCGACGCCGCCGTCGACGTCGACGCGGAATACTAATTGATTACACAGAAAGAAGACCACAAAATTAACCACACGTACAATATACGTACAATTATGTCAGAACATTTCATAAATATTAATTTTATAAAAAGCAACTGCCGGACGTTTGTGAGAAAAGAGTAGAGCGCCAATGCCTATCGAAATCAGTCTTGGTAAGAGCCAAACGCAAAGTAGATTTGTGACTTGTACTGTTTTTCACTAGCAGTTATTCCGTCATGTTTACCTCGTTTCAGCCGTAAATCTAAAAGGTATTTAGAACCCACTCCTTGGTTTCTTCGTAAGCATTGGATCGTATCGGTTGTAACGTCGTGATTCTGAACCAGAGTGTGGATGAGATATTTCAGTTGTCGATATTACTCTGGAAAGTGCAGTCCAAGGATCCATCCGGGAGGAAGCAATCGCACGTTTATGAAGATCTGATTAAACTCTTCAAAGCGGTACCGCGTAATCGTTCAGGTAAGTTTGGATTTTCAGTAAGACAACAAAAAAAAAACAAAATTGTTCACAACTGAAGGAGCGGTGAACAAGTGATCAAATGAATGAACGTGGATCTACGCCAATCGCAGTTTCATCCGACCGTCACGATCGTAGATCTCAAATTTTCGATTTTGCTGGGCGATAAACTCTACTACGAAAAGCGTCTGTATTCGATTCTTCGGAGCGCGGAGCGGTCCAAATAAATTTACACGTAAAGTAAAATGATTTGAAAAATTTTCCAGAAAGGGTTAAATAAATGTTGTGGGAAAAAAGAAAAATCATTTTTTCGTATAACGCTTCGAGGTAGAATTTTTCTATTCTCTAGTCGTTCTCGGGCCTCTCTCCCCTACTCACCCCACGTTATATGGCAATGAGCCCTGAAATAAAGGAAACTATTTCCATATTTACCATATCTATATGGATACGCTTATTACTTCCGTATCTCGTGCGAAAGAACCTGCAGCTTCGCTATACATACCTATATATGATCATATATTACTGGATATTTAATTTTTTTTTCCTTCTTTCTTTCTTTCTTTTTTTTTTTCATAACGAAAATCTCGCTTTCCGTGCACTATAGCTGTCTGTCTCACTGTCTTCGTTCAGAATAACCCCCGATGTGTACGGTACCAAAGTATATAGGTATGTATATGGGTACATGATTTCATATTATTCAAGTCATACATTTTTTGACCGTTCAAAAATCATATAACAAACTACCCCCATGAACAGTCTCTTCTGTTTTATAAAACAGACTTGTTTCATTTGTTCAGTTTTTCGAGCGTTCTATTACTTCTCATTTTCTTTTATTTTTTGGGGAAGAGGATGTGTGTAATAATAACGTTGAAATACACGTTGGAGAAAAATGAAATAAAAATAAAAAAATAAAATAAAAAAATGAGATCACAAAACGTTTTAGACAACGACAGCTGTAATAATACGCGGGCGACTGACGTATATTATACGTACGTATAAAAGGTATATACGTGAAATTTGATGTTTCGAAATAAAAAAAATAAATCAAAATAAAACGAAACAAAAAAGGAGACGAAAGAAATAAAAATGAGGGGGGAAAAAAATGCGGAACAACGAGATACTAGGTGAAAATATCAGCGAGACGGTAAACCAGGTCGTTAGATGAGCTCTGTGCCAGTTTTTATTTAGTTTTTTTTATTCCTTTTTCATTTTTTCACTTTTCACCTACATGCTTCCGCAGCGTATCGCATATACGTATATATTTCTATACTATATATTTAGATAACACATATACATACGTGGATAAAAACCATATACACCAGTTATTTTACGACCCGATATAAATTATTTAAAAATTGTAACGTTTTTCATCCCCATCCGGTTCACTTAGCTTGAATATATCAGACTAAAGAAAGCCATGTACATTGTGAATGCGTGTATGTATATGGTTTGCAGGTAGAGGAACGAGGTATAATCATATACGTGCAATATAAATATATGTACCATAGGTACATAGAGATACGTACATACATACATACGTATATATAGATATTATACCAACGCACCACCGCGTACCGGCTTTGCAACCATCTACAAAATTGAAAATAAAATATGCATTCACCGCAGACTCTTTTGCTCTCTGTATCTTCATCATGTGTGTATAATGTATTTATATATAGATGTTCGCATGTGTGCGTATTCTTTGTTTTTTCGATGTCATTATCATTGTTATATATATGTTTGATTTTTTATTTCTTTTTATTTGTCCGTTACGTTATCACGTTTCATTCCCTCAGAATTTTTTACAATTTAGATTTTAGGTCATGTGACGTGTATTCTGTGGGAAATTTTTTTTCTATCACTCTTGGATGAGGAGGTGGTAAGGAAAAGTACAATGGGGAAAAAATTATTAACGTATAACCCGGCTAATCATCGTTCGTTGAAGATTGAATTTAATTATTTATGTGTTTTAGGTATATACATGTAGCCCTGTATGTACCTGTAATCTTGAATATTACACAAAGTACATACGTATAACATATATATATATATATATATATTACCTATGATAGTTACACGCTCATAAATTTCTCTCGGGAAATCCAAAGGAATTATAACTTTTCTCTCTATAATAATAAATAGTTTGTAGTTTGTAAAAAAGTTTTTACGAAAAAATAATACGATCCACAGCTGCTGTACAGCTGTAGTACAATAAAAAAAAAAAAATGCAGTGCAACAAAGCGATAAAAAAGAATAACGAAGGGTTAATGATAATGAGTACCTTGTCCGTCGCTTGAATTATGGTGCATTTTACTTTCATTTTTAATTGTTCTGTCGAGCATTTTTTGATGAAACGTTATAACATATTTTCATTTTCTATCACATCACATTGTCTACGGTTTTTTTTCCCGATTCAGATGAAATTTTTACTACCCTAGCGCCTACTCGTGTTTTTATTTATACCTTAGGAATTCGAACCGAAGTTCACATATAACGCGAGCTGTTTTTCTTTTTTATTTTTTCTTTCTTTCTTCTTTTTTTTCTAGTTTTCAAATTTCTCCATAAACACGTGGGGTAGGTAAAACAAAAAACCCATACTTTGGCTAGACGACGTACATAACTATATCCATATACGTACAAAGAAAGTACACATATGTATCATACCTACGTACATGGACATATGTATAACGTAGACAGTTTATTTCATGAATTTAGCAACGTGGTTCGCAGTACTATACTCGCGTTTCTTGAATACAAATTATTATGTTCTTCTTTTTCTACTTCATCCTTTTATTTTCGTTTCTTCTTTCATTTCTAATTTTTTTTTTTCTTTTTCTTTTTTTTTCTCATGTTCTTTATTGTTCCTCTTTTACTTTTCATTTTATTCTCTCAACTCTCGAAGATCTTACGATCATTACTATTAATGAAGATTGGGGATGCACGTATACACGTACCTTATATACGAATCGCGTTCCTAATGCCCTTATGAATAAGTTATAAAACCACGCAAAGAAAGTTTACAGTTTTAGTTTGGTTTTAGTTCAGTTCACTTAAGTAATATATACCTATGTGTATGTGTATACCCGATATTTCAAAAATTTATGACATCGAAAATTATTTTTTATCTTTCGTTTTTTCTTATGCAATACAAATGATTTATCAATTTTGATATTTTATTTGATCTAAAGAAAAAAAAAACTTTTCCATTACAATTTATTTACCCATGAAATTATGTAACGTACAGATATAGGAAAAGCGAAAAAATCAAAGTAGTAAATTTTCCAAAACTTTTTCCTAATCGAACTTCCGAAAACTATTAAACAATTAACTAAGCTACGAAATTCAATATACCGCGAAGCGCATGTGTGCAGCCAAGCTGCACTTACGACGATCAAAACTATTTTAGATAGATAAATCTATATAGGTATATACGTACATGTATATCAAAATATGTACCACATATTATATAGAATTAGTCCGCAAGGTTCTTCTGTACGAAAACCAACTTATAAATAATTCATGAACGCGCGTTTATACCGCGCATATATATTATGCACATGCACAATATGTATGTAGGTACGTACGTAGGTATTACCTAGGATATATATAGATGTATATAGAAACTGCAACGGAAAGCAATAACCTAAATCTAATCTCAAAAGTACGATGTGCTTTTCTCTTTTATAAGTATACAACATCAGCTATAGCTAGTTGTATAACAGATACGGAATGGTTTCAACTTCGAACTTTCATAACGTTTTATATTAAAATCGAGAAAGATAAAAGAAAATATGATAAAATATATATATTATTATTGATCCACAAGCTTGTCTCTTCTTCAGAAATTAAGAAAAAAAATGTGACAAAAGTTTTTCACGGGCTTATATACTTTATACGATGCTTTTAGGTCGAAAATTCGAAACTATGCAGGCTTAATCCTTTCAATTTTTTGTTTTTGCCGAATCCAGTCCTGATTTTTGAAATTATTTTAACGTAAACTATCGTGGCGTTAATTTTCGGGTGAATTAATCCTCGCTCCTCTTACGATTACTACCCCTACTGCTCGCAGCAGAGAATAGAATGGAGTTGCTGCTCTGCGGTGCCGGTAATAGTGAAGGGGATGTAGAGAGAAATGGAAGAGGAAAGGGTAGGGGAGAGAAGGGAAGGGAAAGTTTATTCAATTTGGTTCTGTCAGATATAAATTGTAACCTGCAGGACATTCCCGCATGACGCGCTTCTCGCGGTTATTTAGCGGTATAGCCGAGTCGTTGTATCTGCTGCAACGAATTTTGGAGGGAAATGATTTCTGTACACACAGTTTTTTCCATTCTCCTCTGTTCTTTTTTTTTCTATTTTTTAGCTGTTTTCAGCTTTTTTTACATCACCTGTTTGTTTAGTTTTTACTCATCTGTTGGTTGGCACGTCACATTTTCATTTGTTCAATTTTTTTCACTCCGTTCCTTCCTTTTTTCATTTTATCCATGGTATATATCGGCCATTGTTAAATTCGTTTTTGAATTTGGAAATCATTGCGGCTGAGAAGAAAATGAAGAAATGTGAAATTAGCGATGGAAATTCTACGAGAATCTCATTTTACAAATTGCTGCACCAATTCCTTGTACGTACATCATTTATTCGCCTTTATTTGTTTGATTCATTTTTCTTCATCATAAGTTACAAATATATGATACAAACAAAATGGGAAGGATATTTATTCGAACCAGCAGATGCTGGTAGGTTTAAATAATATATACAGAAAGTATATGCATATCGCTGTACGTATGGTATCTACATATAAGAAACTGGAAGGCAGGAAGAGTTTGTAGTGCGCATTTTTATGCGGGATTTTATGTTGGCAGCATTTGTTTGGCTAGAGATATATTTTATAGGCTGCATACTCGTAATCCTGGCTCTCTCAGTTCCAGACTCCTTTTTCTTCCCTCTCTCCGCCCTGCCCGCCATTTTATAACTATATATTCCATGTCCTATGTGTGTACTTAGAGATTTCGTTTTCCTCTTTCTCTTCTTGTTCTTGTTCCTGTTCTTGTTCCTTCTGCTTTCGCTCGTTCATTTCTTCAGCCCTCTATACATATACATACGTATTTCAGCTAGTACCTACTTTTTGTACCCCGTACTTTTTTTTTTCTCTCTCTCATTCTTCATTTTTTTTTTTTTCTGTTTCTTCTGTTTTTTATTTGCCCAATGTCTTTATACCCATATCCCGATGGGAAAAAGAATCCTGATAGCTATTTTATAAGACCCACTTTCAGCGGTGCTGCAAGCGGATAAGCTGTCATCTCTTATCATCCCCTACTACTCCTCTCATACTTATATAAAAGCTTTGCTTCTTTCTCATCCAAACCTAGTTTCTCTATCGATATGTTTTAACCCCTAAAAAAGAAAAACCTAAAACCGTAACACCCACCTCCCTCCCCCCCCCATCCCCCTTCAGCACCGATGGCTCATATCGTACCAACCACCACGTACCATATATGTCTTTAGAAGCTTATCTCTCGCTTGTTATCCTCACATCAGAAAAAACCCATTCCTTCATCTCCTCCTCCTCCTCCTTCTTCTTCTTTTACTTTTTCTTTTTCGTTTCTTTTTTTTTTTTTCACGGGATAAACGATACGGAATCAGGTTTCACTAAATTTCAAGTATCTCATACTTTTAGGATCTTTACGATTATGAGTTTACAAGATAAAACGCTCACTATATAATAATGTGTGATAAGCATAAATAAAAAAAAAAAATGTGCAACTTGTACAGGGCATGAAGCGACGAATATTCGTAACGATATGTAATTTCATGTGACGATCTCAATTAGTTTTTTTTTTTTATCATAAACGATCATAGGAGACGGTAAGAATAAAAGAAATAATAGATCATTTTACTATCTATGCGGTAACGAAGAATGAGCCAAAAAAGTATCGGCATTTGGCTCGCGATATGACGGTAGTTATCACTCGAGAAATGTTTTATTACCGGAAGTTGATATCCCCTAGGATTTTGTCAGACAGAGTTAGCCTGGTGTCGCGTCGTCGTTTTGCGCTACATAAGAATTGCTCTCTGTATCCATATAATACGACCATTATCCTTATACATATACATATATATAAGTATTCAGAATTCTCCGCCACAATTTTTAAGCCTTGTCATCTTATATTATGTATGATATAATGTACGTACGTAGAGGGTGGAAAGAAACGTATATAGGTATACACGCGAGTCTCATGTACGATATAAATAGACTGTATATGGAATATATATGTGTATAGAAATCCTCGTATAAAGGTGAATTAGAGAAATCGTTGAAAAAGATTTAATAATATAACTTTAATACCGTATAAAAGCTGCTGGAAACGTGAGATAGGTCTTAATACTATTGTTCATTAATATTATTTTGCTATTATATATTTCTATGAATTTTAATTATAAATATAACTACATAACAGTCGAGTTCAAGTTACTCTACGGAGTTGATCCTCAATGATGTTATTTTTATTATAACCAAGGGCGGAAGGATTAAAACAAATAACCGCAAAAACTAATTATTTTTATTTTAATAATAATCGCGATGAATTGTGTTTATTTAGTTGTTTCATTTTTTTCTTGTTTTTTTTTTTTGGTTTTCTTTTTCCTTTCTCTTTTTCCGTATTCTAGATTCATACGCGAGATACATACGTACGTATACCGTATTTTTCATCGGTGCAGCACAATTTGTAATTTTAAAACTGATCTGAATTCGAGATTTATCGGAATCTTCTATCACCTCGCGTCGCGTGCAGGGTTGGTAATTGATTTAATTAGAATACCGTGATAAATTGACCCTCATTTTTCGTCCCGCATCAAATGTAACGGGCTCAACCGCAGTCACGTCGACGGTGCTGAAAGTCAAACTGCCCAACGCTTGTCACATCTGTTGCAAAATATATATACCGAATATTATTTGAATTATATATATGTATATATACGTATGCACATGGAGTATATACGTATATGTTCGATAATTGGTAGCGCAAGGCCTAAATTATACCTGTATTATATACGTGTACGCAGCTATATTATGTTGTACAAAATGAATGACGTTAAATTTAACAATGTCAATTTATCGGAGCGGTCCGTAAACCACGCGCTGATTATTTCTCCCTCAAACTTGATGGATTCATCTATTATACACGTATATTATTATACAACTCGAGCGATCCGGAAATTAGAATCGTCGAGTTGGATTCGTGGAAAATAAAACTTTCTTCCAAAACCAAATGCAGATATTCTTTCTCTTGCTACCATATCATTCGTAAACGGAGATGTAAATCGCACGAGAAAAACTCACTGATAAAATAGAGAAAAAGTTCGCTAAATTGCAAAAAAGTTGACAAGCAATTGGCGAAATGATTGAGTGAAAAAAGATTGCAGACTTATAGTAATCATCGTTTGCCGAGTTTTGCATGAAATTTTGTACAAAACAAATTCATTTCTCTTCGTAGTTTATCGATCAGACTCGGCAACAGTCGGTCGATCCTTATAAGGCGAATTTTTCATCACCTTTGCAAGTTTCTTTTCTTTTGTTTTTCTTTTTGTTTGTCGCTTTTTCTTTTTCGGAAACGCACGTATATGAAAGGATGAAATTTAGAGACTGGACGCAATTTTATTTGACACAAGTTAAACTAGACGGTTTATGTCCTTTCGCATACAAGCGTATAGTACGTATATAACCACTCTATATACATGTATGTGTATTGCTGTACATATACGTATGTGTATGTATTTTATATAGAGCGTATGTAGGACGAAGTTGCGTCTGCTATATTGTACTACCCATGCAATTTCCTTGGTGAACGTGACGCGATAAACTTTGCCTAAAGTAAGTTAAACTCGGAGAGAGGCGAGATTCGAGCTTAGTCGAACTAAACTCACTCACTAAGGTTATATGTGTACCTATAGAAACCTGAACCGTCACTAAAAACGGATTCAACGCATATCCTATTTCCGAGAGTTTGAATCATCGAAAAATATTCGCTATTTTACAAATATTTCATCGCTACCGTATAATAATGAAATGTAAAATAGAAATGCGGAAATTAAAGGGTTGAATTTTTCATCGATTTCCCAGAATTTTTTGCTGTTTTGTTTTTGGGTTTAAAAAATTTTGAATCATTGAAAAACAAAATTTCTGGTATTACGGGAATAATTTTTTGTTTTTATGTTAAATGCCATGGTAAAAAACTTTCCATAGAAAACCCACGTTATCAGATGAACGACTATTTGTGAGAAGAGACAATTGGCTGGGATCCATTGTATGTGTCTATCCCATACACATTTTCGAGTTGAATATCAATATACATGCGATTATATACATATTTCGCTCTTGAATTTAATGTTAAATAATATTCGGTGTTCGAATTATTATCGGAGAGTTTTCTCCCGCGTCGCCTCATTGTTCAACTTCGCCAGGCGCGAAAATCTTCTGTATAAATGTATAGTATATGTTACCGGTGCTGTTGAAAGGGATATATTATATACTACCTATATACTTACAAGAGCGTCGAGTGAGCGAAGAGTACATACCTACATACCATGTACTGCCATCGTACTGTAGACAACAAAAGAAAAAGAAGACAAATTCAAAATAAAAAAAAACAAAAAATCCCTCGACCACTTTCCACAGTTATTAGGAACGCGGGAACCTTGAATGAAAACGTACATAGGAAATATACATGTATTCATGTAACACTGTATTGTTTCGAACCGGTAGCCCGTCACCTTCATCCCTTATTTCATTTTAAGGGTTGGTAGGTACGCGTATACCTGTAGGTACACCAGAAACAGTCTGGCCGACAATTATATTTTAGTGCTTTATTAATTTTTATCACAATAAAAATCACCTAATGTACTGTATTTATAATACAGCTGGCTACGCGGTCGCGTGACATTTTTTTTTTTTTTTCATACCCTCCGAAGCGATTTTCATCTTTTACGCGGGGGCATTCCGTGACGAATAACCTATTCTGTCGACCTGAGCATTTTCCATTTTTCAAATACTTTATCCTTGTGTTTAAACCATCTTTGAAAAGAAAATTATTCGTCATTTTGGAAAAAATTCACAATTGGTTAGGGTCAAAAAAGAAAAATATTGCCGACGAGATTCCAATTGTTTCTGTTGGTTTTTTCTCTTTTTTTCTTATGTTATTCGACTAATTATTTTAATTATTAACTTATTCAATTTTTTCGCTCTAGTTCACCCTATAACTCTTCTTGCGAGTTTTCGGAAATTAATTCAAACTAAAATATTCGACTCGAACGATTTAGTGGAAACATAAAAAAAAGAACTATGCAGCTCGAGTCGGAATAATCGAATAAGTGAGGAGAAACTATAAAACCAGGAATAGTATAAAAAATGTGAATCGTTCAGGGTATAAATTTTTCAATTTATGAACGTAGTTGATAAATTGTAGATTTTTTTTATAGATCCGAGCGGCATCTCACCGTATTTTTATCACAGGTAATTCTCTATATCATCTCCACATTTGATTGGCTTCTTTTTTTTCTTTAAAAGACTGATTTTAAATAAATTACACCCAATAATTCGAACAATAATAATAATATCCTACATGTGAATGTACCGCACCCCGAAAAATGTTGAAAAAAAAATTTCATTCGGCATCCATACAGCTTTTTTGTTTGTTTTGCAGCTGGTTTATATTGTGGTTATAACGATTCTTAACAAACAAAGAAATAAAATGAAAAATGAAATAAAACAAGGAGAAAGAAAAAAAAAAAATAAAGAAAATCGCACTTCACCACCGACATCATATAATACTAATGATGAAACGAAAAGTTGATTACACTCGTTATTATCATCATTATTGTTACTATTATTATACGTACAACGTTGACGGTGTCGTCCATCTCCCCTTCGATCGTTTCGTTGGATCATATCGTTGAATAATTATTATTAATAATAATAATAATAATTGGTTCATCAATTATATTTTTATTTTATATATTCCTTGTGTGGATATCGCGTATATAAATTTTGACGGGAGTGCGCCCACGTCGGTGTATATACCGTACTTACATACACATGTATGACGCGTTCATTTGTATATGATTTTGTACGTATATTACAGCAACTAATTTTGTTAGGGGTGGTTAATATAATAATTCTGTTGAATAGGTATATGTGTATTGTTGTTTCCGGACAAACAACAAACATTTCGACAGCGTAGAGTAAATTTGAATATACATATATATACGGCGTATGTATGTAATCTCCCCAGAAAGCACCCACCGTGCGAAAATATATTCGCAAAGTAAATTAAATGTTCAAAAATCTTCGATACAAAAAACAAAAAAAAATGTATATCTCACAGAAAAAAAAATGTATATCTCAAAAAAAAAAAAACACAAATCAATCATTGCACATATTGTAACTTCGCATTATTCCTAGTCGTACTTGAAAATGGAATGAAAAGTTCGACAAACCAGATCAACAATTCGAAGGAATAAAAGATTTAGAAAATAAATAAATCAGTATTAATGAGAAAAAATGACGAATGTAATTAAGAATAAAATTCTGAAAAATTTAAGTACACGTGATCCTTGCCGAGTTTGGCATAGGAGGATGAAACTTTGTCATTTTTTTCCTTTTTTAAAAAAAGATTTATGCACACGCGACTGTTTTGGCAACTGTAAAATAATACCCAGTCGAACGCGTAGTCGTATGTGTACGTGTACAGGTATTCGAGCTTTCGATTCAAATATTACCTATGTATGGAAATCCAACAATCTCTGATAACTGGATATGTTGTATCTACACGGTTTTACATCGTGACTATAGATATACGACGTATATAATATCGACGACCTGATAAATAAACGGATGATTCCCTCCTAAACGAGCTATTACAATATTTGATGTATACGTACGTGAAATTATATATATATATATGTTATCCGTAGTAATCAGCGATTTTTTTTTCCTTTTTTTTTTTTTGATCAATCATCGAAAAATAAAACGAAGAAAAGCAGGTCTGAACAGTTTGAGGATTACGTTATATTCTAGATTAAATTAAAAATCGACGTTTTTATCATCTATAAATCAATCTATGTTTAATCTAACGAACGATCAAATGATTATCTTATCTTCGGAATGAGGAAATCGAACACATACTTAATTAATACATATAATATATTAACTTCTTTTTCTTATTTCGTTACATTGCATTGATGTAGTATTAAAATATTTATCGAATAAGCTTTTGTAGTAAAAATTTATACTTCTTTTCTGACTTTTTCTTTTATATCGTCTGTTTGGTCAACATCTCCTATATTCAGTTTACTTTTTATTTTAACTTTCTTTCACGCCTACCGTGCATGTAGTACCTGCTACGCGCGTTATACAAGACGCGATAAAATAACTCTTAACACTTAACAATAACAAGTTTTTATCGACGCGTTTTAACAGTTATTGTTATTATCATGATTTTATTCTTCAGATCGTTGGTTTTTTTTTTCTTCTTTCCTTTTTCTCTCTGCAGGGACTCCGAAATGTAGAACACGAATAATTCCTCACGCTTTAATTGCCCACCGTAAGGGTGAAAAAATATCATCGATCGACTCGTTTGCAATCATCCAGAGTCTTTTATTTTTCATTCCTGTTTTTCGTTGTCCCTTTTTGTTTCGCTCGAATAT
This sequence comes from Athalia cordata, assembly GCA_963932425.1. Lineage (NCBI taxonomy): Eukaryota > Metazoa > Arthropoda > Insecta > Hymenoptera > Athaliidae > Athalia > Athalia cordata. The sequence continues at coordinate 24,920,151 of OZ010626.1, read as the reverse complement.
TCTGAGGCTTTCATGCAAAAAAAAAAAAAACAAACAAGGAATAAATTGCGGCAATTTTAATCGAAGAGAGTAAAAATTTCGCTTCGAAAACGTTCCGAGGCAAAATCTCATACAAAAATTAATTGTCTCGTTCTTCAAGCTCTGCTCTATTTCGACGCATACATATGTATATATGAATGTATAGATGTATTTAATTTGCACGTATAATACGTATGTATACGTATAGCTCCGATTCACAAAGCAGCTTGTGCTGTTTGCTCGAAGCTTACGCCCGATGAAACTTTAATCTCCTTCGTGAATTTAATATACAATCTAATTGGCTTTCAGAGTTGCTCATCTGAGGAACACCCTCTATAGTATACATTAAATGCTGTTGCAGTTACGTGATACATTTCACGCATCTTCCAACGTAAGATTTTTCTTCCATTCCACTTATACTTATTTGCTGAAACGATCGCTTCGTTTTATATTAAATATATTTATTATTCGCGTGTTGAAAATAATAACGTTTTTTATTTCGGTTGTTGTTGTTCATGTGATCTCTCTCGCTACTGCGATGGATATACGAAGAATAGATAGACACGAGAAACAGAAGACAAAAAAAAAAAAAAATCAAAAATAGAAAAGTTTTTTACACCCGTCGAGTAGGGGTATATAAGGTACAGTAAATTATTGCCCTGTACGAACTGCAATGGGACGTCGAGTTAAAAAGAAAAGCTTCTTATAACAATTTATAACGCGGAAATATTGCTGCTGGAATACGTCCTTGCACACCATTTATTTGATTTGAAAAACAAATGAAAATGATGAAAAAAATCCAAATTACGTACTATATTCGCTATCAGGTATACCGCATACATGTACGTAACATTATCCGGTAAATTTTAAATCGTGGCTGTGGGTGTGAATCGCTGTTCGATGAAGCGTAAAAGACAGCGTCTGTCTGAATTTTCAACCCCCTTCTCTCGAAAGAACGGATTTTTCGCGTGCACCGATGCAGGTTGGTGCACCAGGTCGTTAGTTCAACGGATATATAATATAAGGTGTATTTATGAGTTATGGCTGACACTTATACGGCTTACTTTATCGTCTAGTCAGCCCTCGTGCAGTAACCTACTCCGCTTCCCGCAGCTCGCTATGTACATTTACTGAACCGCTTTCATTTCTTTTTTTTCCCCCTCCAGCCCCTTTTTTTTCTATTCCTTTCATTCTAAAAAATTTCTCTTCTTTGCATGTTTTACTCATCACCGTTGATTTGGTGAAGATATTTTTTTTCCCCACAACTTTTGATTCTGTGTAGTAAAACAGAATACGGTAAATTTAGAAAGGATGAATCTCATAATATTCTGTATAATATTTATTACTCTAGGGGGTACGGAATCGATCACTTGTAATAAATATTTAACAAAGTGTCTTATGCATGAAATATAACGGTATTTTTACGGAGAGTAAAATCCGAGATAATAACTCAATCGTTTTCTAATCAATTACAAATATTTTCTTTATCTTTATCTGTATATAATTTTCGAGAGATTTTATACATATACCCACATCGAATAAAAACGATGGAAAACTTTTTGGAAAAGTCAATTTTCCGATGTGCTTTCTCTCTTTATGTAGAATATAATATCTTTCATTTTATAGTTCCATATCATAGCACTGGCAATACGTTTTATATACCCACATATACACGCAGGTATATACCTATATATATGTGTATCCATCTGCAGTGAGGAATTTTCTTGAGTATTACTTCGATACAGAGCAAGATGCTCGAGAGGGCGAGAAGGGGTGCGGAAGAAGAGGGCGGGAGGGGGGGTTGCGGTTTTAGGATCGTCCTCTGATCCCTCGTTGGATGCTTCCGCGATTTCCTCTCTTACAATAAAGTACACTCGACCGCACCAAGTCTTGACTTTCAATATCCAACATGATTACATCCGGCCAACAGTCGAATCATCCAACTGTACGTAGATAAATAATAATAAGAAAGATTACTATAACAATATTAATATTACTAACGACACCTTCGTTATTACCTTTTACGATATAGAAAGTGGTTTTTTTTTTTTCTAATTCAATTGCTCCTTGTTTTACAGTTTCATCCTTATAGTAAAGAAATTAACAGAGATTCCAAATTCAAATGTTTAATTTTCTTATCGTAGCAGGTACACATTGATTTTTTTTTTTCGTAAATGGTGACCGACGACCGCGTCTGTATAATACAATAAATATAGATGTACAAGCACAAAGGTATATGTAACAAGTACAGATTGACCCCGTTGGTTTTATAGTTTGACCTCTGCCCTCATCCTGATCCTCGTTTTCGTCCTCGTCCTGTGAACGTATATACATATAGTGCGTTGCTGTCGGAAGTTATATAGGACCGGTTTTACGACGGTCCTGCAAGCTAAGCTTCCAGATGACTCTGTCGTCACCCCCAAAATATTAAGCCCAACTCCCTGTAGAGGTGGTTCGGTTCGCGACCTGCCTCCCCCTTAGCCACACTTTTTTTTTTTTCTTTTTCATTTCTTCATGTCTTCTCCCGGTGATCGTGTCGAGCTTCCGCAACTACACACACCGATATCCCCTGCGTGGCCCAAAAATTTTCTAGCTCTTTTGGTACAGATATATTCGGGGATGCCTTCCCAATCTTCGACGAATTTCCTTTCATCTCCTTCCCCACGACCCGCTTGACCTCCTAACATTTATTCTATTTTATTTCATCTTTTTTTCCTTCTCACCCTCTCTCTTGCTCTTTTACTTCGCTAGCTACTTCTCTCATCTTTCTCCCTTTTTCCAATACTTCCGAACATTTTGTAAGGGGAATTAGGACCGCGCTGGATTGGTCATTGGTCACCGAATTCCGGCCTTCGCCAAAATTACATCTTGCGTATCAACTTCTCTAGTTTTTTTTTTTTTTTTCGGAAGGTTATCTTTTGGATTTCGTTTCGGAACTGCGCTGCCATTGAGAAGCGGAAAAAATTAAAAAATTGAATGTCGACTGGAAATTGAATGCTAACAATGATGAAATCCTGAATCATCTGTTTGAAAACGAAATTTTTACACCTCTTGCTTTTTCTCGTTAGTTTTTCGATCCTTCGAGTTGAAATGATGGCGGAATAATAAGTAAGATGATAGAAAAATCTTTGCACTATACTACATATATGATATTGATCACATGACGCGATCATCACGATATCAACGAGTTATGAAAAAATGCGTATAAAGATATGCGATCAAAGATAATGCGTCCCTATAAAAATCCTTGGTGAGGGGCTTTTTTTTTCTTATGATTTTTTGAATTGCTGTTCAACAACTTCAGGTGTATTATATGCACATACATTATCTGGTTCGAAATTTATAGTATAAGTGTAAAATAGCTCGGTGTCTTTTACCGCTTATAAATAGTCGCAATTAACCTTTGAAACGTTGAGGATATCTTCGCCCTCCAGGCACTGTTTTCTTTTCATTTGTTTGAAATTTATCGGTTACCACCCGGGTTCCCCATGTTTCACCATTTCTCTCTCTCTCTCTTTCACCCACCATTTTCACTACCCTTTTGTTTTACTTTATTTTCTCTTTTTCTCTTTCTTTTTCTCTCGCTCTCTCTGTCGTTCTTTCTGCTCGTAATTCGTCCTCGTTGAGTTCCGCTCTCAGTTTTCTCTACTTGAGTCGACTCGGCGCGTCGTCGAGAGTTAGTTTCTCTTTTTCATCCCCTCTGCACCCGGCGGTATTTTTTTTTCTCCTACTTCCTTTTCTTTCGGTTTTGTTTTTTTCAACTCTCCTAGTTTTTGTTTCGTTTTTTTCCCCCCCCACTTTTTCACTGCATCGGGTTTTTACCACCACGCCGCGACGGTTTGAAGTAGACCGCGAATCAGCCGGAATTCCGCGGCTCTGCTGCGCCGGGAAAAAAACTCTTTTCATATATGTATACATGGATTTATGTACCTATGTATTATATACGTATATGCAACGATTGATCTTCGACAATTTTTAATCGGAGGCGTGTCCCTCGAACTACCCCCTGCAATTACAGTTCGCACGGATAACTGCCGCTGCTGCTGCTCGAAAATCGGGAATCCATCCTCTGCAGTAGCAGCTGAGATCCTCCGAAATACCTATATAAATTTTATCTATACATGCCACATATACATATATATATTTATCTGTACACGCCGAAACTCTGACAAACCGGTGCAAGCAGAGTCATTGAATCCGTGACGTATCCCCTGGCAACCCTACGTGGTACATAGAGTACATATATACCTATAGATACAGAGTATATACCAACAGCCGGATCCGTTAAATTCTCTATACATATGACCATGTAAATGCGAATGGAAAAATGTTGGAATTTAAATTCGATGATGTGAGATTTTTATCACGCTAAAATTTAGTTGTACGTATGTTTTTTACACGGAATTTTTGTCATCGGTAGTTATTTGTTAGAAGTTTTTGATTACGTGATCGAGTTAATTTTCTTCTCATCCACTTTACCCTTTTTCGTTACCATGAGATAAATTTCCTCGTGTTATATTTGTTGAATTGCCTCGTATAGTCGATGCGTCGATGTTATCGTAGTCGCGTTGACTTCATACCGTTTTTCCTGCAGTTCCGTCGAAATCACTTCCGTCCCAAAAACCACCCTTTGGCATGGTCTGAAATAACATTAATAATAATAATAATAATAATAACAATAATTCTGGTACGTGAAAATGCCACGAATGTACACAACTTATCTATTCTATTGAATTTCTTTACCATCAGAAGAAGCACGATGTACATTTTGACAGAGCCAAAAAAAAAATCAAATGAATTCAATCACCGATACAACAATCAAAAAATTCATCGCCTCGAATTTATGGAAACGTTATCGAAGAAAAATATGTCGAGTACACGGAATAAACCGTTCTCCTTCGAGTTATAATATTGTGATATCCATTTACATCGGGAAACCCCCGATTTTCACCCAAAAAAACACCAAGCCTATAGCCTTAGTTTTTTCCCAAAATCTAGAAGAGACATCTACATTTTGTTTTGAAGAGTTTTTCATGCTATTCCTATGTATTTTGATCTCCGGAATCCGAATCTGCAAGCCAAATTAATTTATCTATCAAATTGATCGAGTTATCTCTAATTTATCGATTTCAAAAGTGACAAATCAAGGATATCTCGATGGGATTTGATTCTAGATTAATTTAATCGACGTAATCGTGTTCCCTGCGCAAAACTACGTAGGATAAGCGTCCTGCAATTGATTTTGCAAATACTTCGATTTTTACCCCAAAAAAACACCAAGCCTATAGCCTGAGTTTTTTCTCAAAATGTGGGAGAGAAATCTACATGCATAACGTGCTACGATTGACAATGAGTTAAATATAATTCGGATCGTTCGGGCGAAATACTTGAAGTATTTCGGGCTCAAAAACACGAATCCATTGAGTGAATCAACCCGGGAATGAATCCTACCCAGATATCCTTATTGTTTCAATCTTCGAAGCGATAACGTGGCGATAACGTTTTTTATTTTCATGTTGAGACCAATTTAGTTTGCGGACTTGAATTTCTGGGCTCGAAACACGTAGAAATACCCTATAAGACTCATGGAAGCAACTACTTCATTGTGGCCCAAATTTTTAGAAAAATCAAAGGCTTAGGGTTTTTTTGGGGAAAATTGTGAAGTTAGCGATAACGTAATCAAGTCAATGAGTCTGCGATCTCGTTTGTTCCCGATTATTAATTTTTTTTTTTTTGTTACAGGAGCAGAGATAGCAGCCTCAAGACGAATCCGCCCTGCATCTAGGGCACAAGACCCGTCAGTGCATCTGCATAATTGTTCATTATATTGTGAACCGGATAAGAATACACACATTATTTATCATGTAGCCATATATATATATATCATTTACTTTCTGAAATAACTGAACTGTTAATTCCATGTATAAGCTTTGTCAATTCCATTGTAACACATTTATTATTAATCGTCGTTGCATCTGTATAATTGTTCATTATATTTGTGAACCAAATAAGAATGCATATATTATCCATCATGTGGCCATAGATCATGCACTTTCTGAGATAACCGAACTGTTAATTTGATAAAGAATCAATTCATGATTGTAACACACTTATTGTAAGACGAGACTTTTCTGTATGAATAAATCCATTATACACCTAATAGTGTGTTTGAATTTATTTTGTCCCTTTCATTTATACCTACATCACTTCCGGTTGAGCAGATTTGACCAAAAATCTAGTTTTGTATCAGGAAAACAGGACAGGCGAAGAGGTCCTCCGAGACAGGGCGTGAATGTAAGCATGTGTGTGTGTGATCATGTATTCCATCATGTAAGCCACCATATATCACGTAGATGATAAGGCCTACATGCATGCATGCGCATGCATGTGATGTCCCTAGGACCTGGAATACCTCCTGGCCGGTTATGTTCTCCTGATACTTTTCCGGATTTGTCCGAATTTTGCTGATTTTTTTTTTTGGTTTGGAAAATTTGTCCAAAAATCGGATGAGTATGATGCGATACACATGCATAGACATGATGAGGTCTGCATGGATACGCATATGATCTATTGATGATTCAACAGACGAGCATGATGCGATACACATGCATACACATGCATGCACATGATGGCTGGATGTTTCGGACTGGCTCCTCGCCTATCCTGTTCTCCTGATACCAAAATAAATTTTTGGCCAAAATGTGCCTTGGATTTTCAGGGCCGGTATTGTAGCGATCTACCTTATCACTTCCGGTTGAGATGAAGCATGATACAATACACATAGATGCACATGACGTGGCCTGCACGCAATTGCATATGATCTATTAACGATTCGGTAGATGAGTATGATGGGATACACATGCATACACATGATGAGGCCTGCATGGATACGCATATGATCTATTGATCATTCGAAAGATGAGCATGATGCGATACACATGCATACGCATGCATGCACATGATGTTTGGATGTTTCGAACTGGCTCCTCGCCTGTTCTGTTCTCCTGATACCAAAATAAATTTTTGGCCGAAATGTGCCTTGGATTTTCAGGGCCGGTATTGTAGCGATCTACCTTATCACTTCCGGTTGAGATAAAGCATGATACGATACACATGCATGCACATGACGTGGCCTGCAAGCAATCGCATATGATCTATTAATGATTCGGCAGACGATCATGATGCGATACACATGCATACACATGCATTCACATGATGGCTGAATGATTCGGACTGGCTCCTCGCCTGTCCTGTTCTCCTGATACCAAAATAAATTTTTGGCCAAAATGTGCCTTGGATTTTCAGGGCCGGTATTGTAGCGATCTACCTTATCACTTCCGGTTTGGTAAATTTTCCCAAAAATCGAGTTTGGTATCAGGAGAACAGGATAGGCGAGGAGCCATTCCGAGACACAGCATGATGACAAGCATGCGTGTGTGTGTGATGATGTATGCCATCATGTATGATAGCGTGTGCCAAGCAAATGATGAGGCCTGCATATGCCTGCATGCATGCATGTGATGATGTGTGATATGATATGCGATATCATGTATGTATATTGCTAACAACGAATATTACTGATTGTGAATGAGGTGTGCAGGGGTGTGATCAATAATAGTTGAACAATTGTGTATTGATAGTACTTAATGTTTATTGGTAAATCAACGGTCAGAAATACACATTAGGACATCGTAATGACTATTAAAAATTCATTCTTACAAACACAATTATTCTTATATGACTATAACGAGTTACAATAGTGTGCAGAACAATACTTCAACTTTGCTTGACATTATATCATTAATGTAATAGTTCTTAAGTAAGAAAACCAACAATATGTATAAAAGACGATCTATGTATATCATAATTTATTTATACAAATTATCTACGCCAAACATATATGATGATTGGCATTGTAGATGCGCCGAGAATAGTCTTGTATTCCAGATAAGGGGCCAGACTGCTTCGTAGGCTGCCTCCAAAGTTCTCCTGGGAACAAAAATAAACAGAGGTGAGTACACATGACAAACGTAAATTGCAGCTGTGGAAAAATTGAGTTATCTTAGAAAATATTACTTCTAGATTAATTTAACCGACGTATTCGTGTTCCCTGCGCGAAAATACGTAGGATAAGCGTCCCGCAATTGGTTTTGCAAATTACTTCGATGTTTACCCCAAAAAAACACCAAGCCTGCCTTAGTTTTTTCTCAAAATCTAGAAAAGAAATCCACATTTTTTTTCAAAAAGTTTTCCATGCTATTCCTATGTATTTTGGTCTCAGGAATCCGAATCTGCAAGCCAAATTAATTTATCTATTGAATTGATCAAGTCATCGCCAATCTATCGATGTGAAAAATCAAGGATATCTCGGTGGGATTTGATTCTAGATTGATTTAATCGACGCATTCGTGTTCCCTGCGCAAAACTACGTAGAGAACGCGTCCTGCAATTGATTTTGCAAATACATACTTCGATTTTCTTCCTGAAAAAACACCAAGTCTATGTATGGAAGAACACCAAAGACCTATAGTCTTTGGATATTTTTCAGCGAAATTAGAACAAAATTTGAGCGAAAGAACACCGAAGACTATAGTCTTTGTATATTCTTCAGTGATTGAGTGCATCCATCTTCCGCCAAGTCATTGTGTGCAAGATTAATATCTGTGAGATTAATTTTTGTGTCCGATAGCTACTGTGCGCAAAAACTACTGTGTCCGAGTACTGCTGTGTCCAAAAAAGCCGACCGATAGTTGGTCATTCGTGTGTCCAATCGAACTGTGTGCAATTGAACTGTGTCCAAAAAACCTGTGTGCCAAAATGCTGTGTGCAATTAAACTGTGCGCAACTGGGACCCTCTCATTCACATCTATACAGTCACAAGAACTGATATACTTTAAGTTTTTTTTTTCTTATGAAACTTGAAACTTTTGAGCTCCTCTAGCAAATTCTAAATAATTTAGGTACAGCTAGAACTTGATGTATTCTTTTTTTAATTTTCTTATTTTCAACTCTCTCGTAGCCGAGCAGTAATACTTTTGGTCTCCAAATCAGAATGAAGAAACAGTTGTAAAAGCATTGTCATCCAGATTACTTTTACACAAATTCACTTAACAATTAATTCTCTCCTACGTAGCACACCTCATACAGCGTATATCGTACACGAGTAGGAGTGTTTGGGAAAAAAGCTTTCAACAAAAACTTGTCACTTAGCAAATTTCATCTCATTCCGTTTAATGTGTGCCTTGTTTTGGACATCGTGGGCGTGTATCGCGCAGGGGATATTTCCCGAGTATCGTGATTGTCTTGTCGAGCTTAGAGCGAAAATGTGACAAACAAGGGAAAAAAAATGATCAATTGCAGTAATTTTATCTTTATACTAAAATTCAACAGCTTCTTTACAGATTTTTCAATGGATTATTATTTTTTTATTTTTGCTTGTCTCAGAATGGAAACTGCCAGAGCCAACTGATTAAAGATGGGAATTAAACCGCGGAATCGTCGTGAGTGCGAATTTGAGTGTTATAGATTTTTAGTCGCCCCGGATTCGTAACACATGAGAGACAAACAGTTTTTCTCTTGCAAAGGTAGGATTGTATGGTATTTCCTTGAAGAGTACCCAGTAAAATTCACCATTCAGAGTCCCAATATAATGCATTGAAAATATATTTAACAAAACCGATATTTTATTACGTCGAATCCAATCCGATGGTAAATTTTGAATATTAGCGCCAAAAATAAAAATCTCTCCACAATTCGCGCGGTTGTAAACGCTAGTGCCACCCCTCGGACATCTGATAAACTTGTTCGTCTACATCCCCCTGCTGCCCCTTTACATAGGCAACCCAAGTTTTATTCCTGTACTCTACCCGCTTAGATTGCCAGACATCAGGCGCCCTGCTACGTCGTCTACGATCAATACCACGCTGTTAGTACACCGAAATTCCGGTTTGCGGCCACTCCATAAATTGAGAAAATTGATTTCTTTTTTTTTTATCTATAAAATGTTTGCCTTCTTTGCTTTTCTTTTGCTTTTCTTATAAAATGTTTAAATTACACATAAAATGTTAATCATTTTTAATAATTGAAAATGATAAAAATGAAATAAAAAAAATCGATGCAAATGCATAATAAATAAACTTGATGATTATAAATGTGTAGCATAGCATGCTATAGTATTTGTACCTAATGATCAGAAGTCCGCAAGACAAAACTAATTAGCTTGGATTATTAGAGACAATATGGCAAATTGCGCTTACTCACCATTAAGGTATATAAATATATAAGTGTGTGTATATCTATATATATAAATTTATCTATACATATGTTTATGTATTGAATGAATCTACCCGGCGATCGTGCAGCAAGATATACAGGCGCGACTCCGCGGAGCGTCAGCACACGACTTTGGTTCATTAATTATACCGACTTACGATTACAAGATTGCCTTAATTACAATTACACAATCAGCTTTAGTCAATCGATATTATATTATACGCGGTAACGCGCGTCCGCTGCTGTACCACCGTACCAAAAGACGTTTGATACATGTAAATGAGAAATAAAAAAAAAATATAAAAGAAAATGACAACCATTTTATTTTTCATGAAATATAATCATAACGGTTTACTCGCTGCAGCTGCACTTTACATGATAATTATGTGCGAAGCTATCAAAATCAAATCAGGTTAGAATAAGCTGATCGATTTCTTATTGATCATCGCAGATCAAGATGTATGAGAACCTCGTAGACGATGCGAGCATAGATATAAATATATCTATGATGCGAGGTAATTTTATATTATAGTATATCAAACTTTCAAGCGGTTCTTCTTCTTTTTTTTTACTCACCCTGAAGAACCATAATCATTATAAGATGAATCTTACGAACAAAGAAAAACTGAAAAAAGAAACAAAAACTAATAAGACAGAACAATGAGGTTTATTACTACGTTATTCAAAATTTACGATTAAAATTGCAATTGCCTTCATTTTATGATAGTTCGCAATCATTATTCATTGGTTTTTCAAGACACCTGCAGTATGAGTAGACATCATATAAGTGCAGCACCTTATAATAGCAGGTTATTCAGTTATGTATTTCTGTGAGGAAAATTAATTCAGTTTCTGCTGCACCCTCGTCGTAATTGTCATACGTATAAGTGCCGCTATTTTTTCTCCATTTTCTTTTCACGTTTGAACAAAAATCATCAGTTACTATATTTCTACCCACACTTGTGAAATCAGCATGTGTACACAGGTATGTAAGATGTACATATTTTTCCGAACTATAATTAATTACACCCAATCGTGTAATTATATAATATCATTCGGTTGTGATTCTGATGATTTGAACATTGATGTGATAAAATTCACAATGCCCAACTCTTTCCCATTTTTTTGTCCGCTGCTTTTGATTTTTTTCTTTCTTCTGAGGGTAGAAATTTAAAATATAACAGAAACTTGCTCATGTTTTTCGTTCATCCATGTTTCGTATGGCTGGAACAAACGATAAATTTGATGATTATTAATTTTTTGATTTTGTTTTTTGTTTTTGTAGAAAATAAAGAAAACTAAATAAAATACCGTTGTTATCGATGTGGTGAAATTCAATTAACGGGACACGTGTCATCCAGAATATATCCAAAGTGATGGCGAGTCGGAGTATAAGTATAGTTAATCCCCTCGGAAGAATTATTGAGCAATCTACAAGATCAAAAAATTATATTCAATGATCATCGGACAGATATGATGAAGAAAAAAAAGCAGTCAAGAAATATCATTCGTTACGGATACTTAGGTAAATTCAAGTCAGTTGGTTTATTCGTTAGTAAGAACGAAGAGAAAAAAGGAACAGAAAATCTTTTTATACTTTACGGTGTTCCTCAACAACCAGAGATTTTTTGTTTTCATTTTTGAATTCTTAAAAGTTGAAAAAATCAAAATTCTGACAACAAAATGAGAACGATGGTAATTTAATTGATGTTACTGCGGTAGCCATCTATAGGTACCTATATCATGTACAAGTGCAGTTACCATTTATATACCTGTGCAACAGATATATGAGTACATATGTATAGGTATATACTTGTACATATATATAAAATATAACATAGGCGTATTTATGATACTTTTAAGTCTTTGTCTTAATGCGCATTGTGTGCAAATGTCCATTAACCTCTTACGGCGGATTATGTAATGACTTCATTCATATATAAGTCATTACACTTTGTAATTATAACAGAACTCTGTACACCGGTGATACTCTTAACTGATGCTGCGCACATAGCATATATATATATCTATATACTGTATTGCGATGCGCTTTTGCCGGCATTATTGCTCGTGCACTCTTGCAAGATTCACTATGGACGCCGTATACGTCCCGCAGCATCAGCATCAGCAGCAGCAGCCCAGCAAGAGATCAGAACGCGGACGAAGAGGACGACGACGACGACGACGACGACGACGACGCACTTAAATTATTATTCTATGACTAAGATTAATTTGGTGGTGTTCTCGACTTGTTGCAAGTTACATATACTACATATATAATACATGTGTATACACATTCTACATGCGCATATAAAGGTATAGAGGTAACCGACGAGCTTGAGAGAACTGAGAACTTATATGAAATGAAAGTAATGAAAAATATGATGAGAAAAAAAAATTTAATTAAATCAAAAAGAATTAAGATGCTTCAGCGAGAATATATTTAAACACAATTTTTTGACTTTAAAATTCTCGTATTTGCTAATAAAACCTGCACTCAGAAAAAATAAGAGAAAACATACCAATATCGCTCGGTACGATAATTTAGATTTTTTATTCAGATTTAGATGATAGAATTAATTTCTATCTATATGAACGCGATCTGGGAAGTGCGGGGTTTTTTTTCAACAAAAATAAGATCGCTCGTATTTGTGTAGCAAACCTGCAAAATCATATAAGAAGCTGCTGGGGCGTCGGGTGTATGTGCGCAGCTACTGCGCGTTTTATAATTTTATATAAAGTTGTCGTGAGTGAATTCCAATCGCTATTTATTCATATGTATATACCTATATCTTTGATGTATAATATAATATTGTATACGCCACATGAAGTTGCACACACAAAACAATGACTAGTCTCTAGGCCAACGTCTGGTGCCTACACTTCCGGTTTATCGTGGGTCGAAGACTCGAATTGGGACATTCAGCGGGGGGGATTTGAATACATAAAGATATGTGTATAGTTAGGTGTATGTATAAGTAGATATACTCGTATACGTAACAGAGGCAGTGAGATGATTCACTCGTAATTGCAACATTATGTTCAGGACAGACGTCACTGTCAAAGAACCAAAACAACAAAAAAAACTGTAAAGAAATAAAAAATGCAATTCTGGTTGCGAAACCAGAATATAGAAAAGTCGAAAAAAAAAATCACAATTCGCCACGTTTGATTTCCGTATGATGACTGCGTGCAGGATCATTTGCTGGGAGTTGAATTCTACCCATAGTAAAATTCTTTTCCTCCCTCGGGTGATGAATCGATACTTTTTTTGGAAGATAAAAAAAGAAAAGTATAAACAAATTACTGCACGATCGCTTCGTTAATTGATTTCCAAAAATGTGCGCTCGATTATCAATAGAAGAACAATAAATGAATAATCATCTCTGTAAAATCCAATTAGAAAAAAATCCCCATTAAAAATTTTTCTTCCTTTATTAAATGGCTGATCCCTCTTATCCCTCGTTCTCGTTTTGTAAATAAAAATGAATAGATCAAATAAAATAAAAATGAACGAGAAGAATTTGAACGAAAATATTTTCTCTCTCTCTCTCTCTTACTATCTTTCGAACAAAAAAAGAAAAAGAAAAATGAGACACGCCTTAGAAATAACATTAACAGGCTATTGTCTCATCCTGAGAACATTGTTAAGTGTCTCTTTAGCAAGGAACTATGTGGTATATAATACATAGGATATATTTATATATGTGTACATATATGTACAATATAATGTATCGTGTTTTCTGCACGACGCGTTAAACTGGATGACGCGCCCCGAGCGCGCCGTACGGGCGCCAGGGTAGTAGGCAGGGCATTGAAAGTCGCGTAGAAACCGATCTAGCTTAGAAGAGAGACGAGTTTCTTTTTGTTTCACTTTTGTATGAAATTATTTTGTTTTTGTGACTTTTTTTTTTCAATCGTAAGTGTTCATTGGATGCCTATATATTCCCACTGTACACGTCGAGAGAAACTAATTGGATAAGAAACTTATACTGCACAAACTGAGAAAACGAAAAACGGGAAGGAAAAAAAGCTATAGATGACAAAAAAAAAATTGTAGCTAGCATAAAGTTGAGTGGAAATTTCATCCTATTTCACACTGTAATAGCTGGAGATGATGTTGCATTAGCTGCAAAGTTTACTGTATTATATTAACAACTTCAACTTCAGTTCGCTAATACTCCGCACTCCGTTACAGCGTTTATAATCGACACGAAATGTTCTTCTGAATAATTATTGCGTGGAACGAAGATCGTACCAAACATTGCACAGGTTTGTCCATGTTTTCCCCTCTTTTCTTCTACTTTTTTTGGATATTAAATGCTCTTCCTATACGCGACTTATTACCTTACTCAATTATAACCTGTGGAATGAACGAACTTATGTTAGAAACACACGCTGCTGTATAAGCTTCTAGAAAGCGATAATTATGAAAGAAAACAAAAAAAAAAAGGAATTAGTTCCTCCTATTAGTTTTTGTTCTCTAGGTAAAAAGCATCGCGATGATTGCGTGTAAATGATTTAGATGTCCGCATGTCATGTGTTAGAATTATATCCTACCGCACTAAATGAAAATTGAAGAGATGAATAAATTTATAATCGCATTCATTGTGGAATTATCATCCTGATTTCGAGGAGCTTTCGAGGAGAAGGAGAAAAAAAAAAACGTGACTTCAGTAGTTTTTTTTTTGGTTTCCAATCTTGTTGTCCAGTGAAAAATCAATGTTACAATTTTCATCATCCAACGCATTACCCCAGCTTGTCTCTGATATATAGTGTCGAGAGAAAAAAGGAACAATAGTTGAACAATAAAAAAATAATAATAATAATACTAATATCTAGCGCACGTCGAACACGTAGAGAAAAAAAGAGAGAGAGGGATATAGCGAAAGAGAGAGAGAGAGAGATATTTCTTATCTTGGTAATGATGATTCACAACGGGGAGACACCCAGTCGGCTAAAGTTCCTTCGGAGCAGACAAGAAGAAGGTGTCACTTCTCGTATGCATATAAGTAGGTAAGTGCAACTCATTATATATTACACTGACACGTTTATATAGCGAGTGCCCACGTCCTATTATCAGAATATGTTAATCGAAACCCTTGCAACTTTCTTAGGAGCTCACGGAGCAAACTTTATGAAAAAAACTGAAGGAATAAAAATTGGAAAAACAAGAAAATGAAAAATAAAGAAAGATTCACAAGAGTCTTCGATTATTATCAACCAGGAGACTTAAATTCTGTAGATTGACTCAATAATGCATTTGTTATAATTTTTTTTTGGTTCGTCAATTTTTCCGTATTATACCATCCAATAATGTCTGAAAATTTTTTAATTCTGGAATCCAAAGACACGAAAAAACAGAAAAGGAAAATCTCTTTTTTTTGGCTTTCTCTCTCCTAAATGAGCGCTGATATTTTCGTACCTGCATATTAAAAATTCATATCCCATTTGATTTTGTTTTATTTTATCTCATTGGATATATCCAAGGAAAGAAATTTTCGAGTCTGTAATATATTATTGTTATAGAGGCAACCATTAGTCACGTATATGGCAGCGGGTACCCGGCTGCACGGATCAGCGTCTTATAACAACGGCGTGATGACTGTCAAAAGTGAAAACTAAACGCATCCCGTTTTTTAAGTACCAAAGCCGCCGACTCGGCGAGTCTCGCACGCCCAACCGAACCCCGATCATCATATAATTATTATGATGATCATAATTATAATCATAATAAAATTATCATCATCTCTCTAATTACTAAACGTTCGAGAAATTTTTCGAATCGGATTCATATAAGCCGTTTGAATATCGCGCGGGATATTATGATGTCTAATTGATTTGGTAAAAGTGGACGTTTAAGAAATGGAGGAAATTGAAAAAATTTCGTATAACCTTTATGATCGGGATACGTTTACTACAAATACGTATATATGTATAGCGTTACGACAAAACAAGTCGTAATTCAATACTCTGTAAGATAATTCAAATATGCTAGGCGTTCCTAGCACGATATGTATTGTAGTATATACCATATGAATGAACGAATGCGGCGCCAAGTGAATGGAGTGCGTCTGATCTCGTGCCTACGCATTTTATATACCTACTTATATTGTATGTATATATGTACGCAAGTTGCGATCGTACGTTTAAGCGTTTCAATTTATAATAAATAAAGTCTTCTGTATTTCAAAATAATATTTATAGCCGAGATCGCTATGACTAGTTTGTGAATATTTAGATCGCATTGTTCTCGATGCTTTTGCCGATCTACCCTGCAGCTGTTTTCCCGAAGATTTTCACAATTTACTTAATTCGTTTTCAAGTCTTCGAGAATTACAGCAATTGATGATTCGACATTCGTTAATTCGTTGCGCTGAAGAAAATGAATTTTTTTCGGCCAAAATCCTAGCCGAGCAAAAAATTATCCTGCGGGTACTTGGAAGAAAAATTTCATGATTCTTGTATACATTCGACCAAAGTGTATTTCTATTAATTTTTTTTATGTTTCTTTATTCCTTCGAATTTCGTCACGATGCAATTCTACAAATTATATACGTGGTTAATTTTCATCTTATATTCAATAGCGATTCAATTCTATATTCGAATAAAGGTGTAGGATTATCAATTTGAGTTAGTTAGTATAGTTGGCAATGACAATTGATGTACGATCCCGTTTTTAATTCGTTACGGATTGACCTTTATATACGGCATGATTGTAAATCGAGCAACGCTATGGATATGCAATATTCTCCCTTAGCTCTTTATTTATTATTACTTTTTTCTTTTATTTTCTGGTATATATGATTTCGTATCCACAGTATAGTTATATACGTACGCGTTGCTCTGAATCATATAACATCACATGTAGCTATATTGCATATTGCACCACGTTACTATATACATACCTACAAGTTGCAGCGGTATAAGATGCGTAATGGTTTTTCTCCTCCAATTCTTTGATCGCCTTGGGACAACAAACTGCTGCAATACAACAGCGAAACGCAACATCAGAGGCAATAGATTTCAAAACCGACGGTTTGTAACTAATTGTCTACGATCTGACCACATCCATATAAAACCGAGAGACGATTCCAACGCTGTTGCTGCTGCTGCTAGATGAGCAAGAAAATAGATCGCGAAAAGAATTATATACCTGGTGCAGAAATGGAGGGCAGATTTTTCATACGATTCTGCACTACAAGTATACATGGTGTTCTGCAATAACGGATTTACATAATAAAAAAAACAAAAAATAAGAATGGAAAATATTAGAGTAAAATTAATGCGAGACGATATAATCGCAAGTCAGATTATAGCAATAATTATTCAATCAACTATCGGAGTAATCGATTTCGATAAGTGTAGAGAAAAAATGTCAGAAGTCTGCTTTTCGGAATTTTCCGATTTCTGCTATAGATTCTCAATTCCTATAGCCTCTATAATTCTTAGATTCTGTTAAATTACCAAATGTCTCGATTACCAAGACAAAAAAGTGCGATATCCTAATTTTTATTTATTACTCATAATTAGACACCCTGTATAACACGTATAAAATTTAATAAAATATTATCCCACAAAAATAATTCCGTGCCGCATGAGATGATCTGCACCGGCTTACATGCTCGTATACATCCCAAAGACTATCCGAATGACGAGCAAGAATTAGGTAATTAGTACGGTATGAGCCCTTAATTGCTAATTACTTAAGGGGTTAGTCTTCCATGACTAATTAGTAACACAATCTTCTCGTTGATGATCATTCTAGGCTATCGATACGTCCTATAATGTGTATCTACATCGATCACGAGATAAATTATAACCACAAAATCATTTCATTTTCATATCATTCTGTGATGATGATAATGATAATCTTGTAATCGATGAAATCGATTTCTGACTCCCAGAATTTCCAATGATTACTTGAGTTTAGATTTTTGTGAATTCGGTCAGTCCTCGACCTTGAAATTTAAATCATCGCGCGATGCAATTAAGTTACAAGAGGTCCACCGTATATATATCTATTATTTATATACATACACATAGATATATATATATATATAGTTGTTAATTAGTTTCGTGTAGAGAACGGAAATTGAACGCCCACGCCCGCAATACATGCGAACGCACTCTGAACTCCCGACATATGTATTCCATTAGGATCCGCATTGCGTCTATTTACCTGTCGGTCCAGTACATACAGGTACATGAATAACTATAATATACTCTTCTGATTTGCCTGCGATTTCGAAAAAACATTTTATTATCTTCGAAACGAATTAGAAAATAAAAATTACGACTCCCCAAAAATGCAAAATTTATAACTGTATAGACTACAATTGTACATAAAAATATCAGTACATATAATTTTTCAATTAGAAAAAGCGGTCTGGATTTTCGTAAAAACTCCATCGAATTTAGAAAGAAAACCAACGAAAATAAAATCATTAGTTCTCACCTGATCGTGAAAACATTTAATCTTTTCTCTGTTGCAGACGATCTACTCCGAACGAGGTAGCTGGTACTCGCGTATAACATGAAGTGAGAATACAAATATGTACACAATTTAAGGGTATGTGAGGTATCAAGGTGGTGTCCACCTAACTATTGGTCCAGGTTATTTATGTGACGTGCCATTACAAACTCTTAATTGTTTGACTAATGTGCCGCTAAGTGCGGCGTGACCCGCACGCGAGGTCCGGTTCAGAGGTCCGTTTGCGGCTATGGTATATACATATAATCTACATGCACATATTCATATATGTAATACACGAACACATGTATACGTATTCATATGTGTACGTATAAATATGTATGTCATCTCACACACGAGACACGAGAGGATCTTTAAACGCGCGGCTCGTGTTCAGAAATGATGTCCAGGTCGTAATTAGAGGAGACGTAATTGTTGGACCAACCGCCGCGTGCGCGATTTTCTGTAGCACATATACACCATACATGTCCATCCAGTAGGTATGTAGTGTGTGCGTGTATATGATATAAAATATAAACCTATTCGTCCGACATTTTCATGGCACGATAACGTCAGGATCGCATACATACCGCGTTGGATACATAGCAGTTTCATTTGAATAAATTTAAATAGATTCTGCACAAACGGAGTTTCTTTTTCAATTACCTCCGACCTAATTATCGTTCATTTCACTGGTCACCGAAACCGAGAGCGCAAAAAAAAAATTATTTGCTTTCAAGCAGAGACAACCGAAAAATTGTGTAAAAAAAAATGTCGGTTTTTCTGACGATTAAATATTTTTTTAACGGTGTGAACAAGATCGTAATATAACCGCGATTATATCTGTCGACCAATTATAACGTCAGCATCTGATACATATGTATACACAGTATACGTGATGTAGGTATATAGGCAGGTATATAGTGTAAGGTATACGTAGGTATCGACTCCTGCACCGCACCTATTATCCGCGATCATTATCTACGGGCGTTTACTAAACGATTCACACCACGCGAGAATAAAAAAAGGAATAAAAAATAAAAAAAAAAAATCAAAGAACCTGAGCTAAAACCAAAACCGAAACCGCACTAAATCATGTATAACCTGCATCACGTAGTATTATAGGTATTTAAACCAACCCTGACCTAAGACAAGGGCTGGAATGTTTAACAAAATACATTTCTCACACCTGCCGGATCTGGTCTATCGAAAATGGCGAAAAAATCGAATGTAAAATTGAAGAGGAGAATAAAATGAAATAAAATAATAAAATGGTTTTTCAGCTTATGTGAGATTTATACATAGCTGGTAGTTGAAAAAACTATGTCGCAATTCATTTGCTCGAACTGAGATAATATTATAATGTTAAACCGCACGTATATTATGCATCTAACATATTGTATACATTGAGTATATATGTTGGTCGACCTGTTCGTGGACAGGTGAGATCGCGTAGGAAGTGTCTTGTTTATAGTCATATCCTTTGAGAAATGTTAACGCCCCTTTTCACGAGTTCTCTCAATATACATTTTCAACCGTAGAACGTTTCTCGCACGATATATAATATTTAATATTACATGCCTGTGAGTATACATATAATTAATGCGTTTTTAATGTCACTAGGACAAACAAAATGTCAAATTAAGAGAAAAAAAAAAGAAAAAGAATAAATCAGATACCGAATGGGTAAAAAAAAAAATTATAAGATCGTAATACATCTTACCAAATAAATTCGTTTGATTTTGTACAATTAATTATGTGGAAAACGAAACCAAAAAAAAAAAGGATCTAGGAATAAAAAAGATTTTTGGCACAGTCATGCGGGAGGGTATTTTTTTTATTTTTTTTTCTTCTCCTTTTCCGAAGCCCAGCTCTTTTGAAGAAAGAATTAACAACCCACAGATTATACGTAACCCGGAGATCCTATAGATCGATTTGAAAGATCCTTAGATCCTATATTGAAGATCGGCAACCGTGAAATTTCTCGTTAAACTTAAGACAGACGGACGGATCTGAAAGGGAGGGCTGTCTTAAATAAAACGGCACGTCCTTCAAAACCAGCTAAAAGATAACTGATTTCAAGCTTCGTTATTTTTCAACACCCTGTTTATAATTAGTCTTCTTCACACCTTGTCTAAATGAAATCGATCCAAATCGTAGAGTCAGAGATAACGAGCTTTGAATGGGATAGAAAAAAAAATCACATATCGAAGTAAGAATTTGTTATTTTGTTCCAACAGAATCAAACGCAGATTTTTAGTTTCGATATGATTGAAATTCCAAAATTTAGGACGAAAAATTAAAAACCGAATGCATATCGTCACACGAAGCTTGATGCAGTACCAGGCCATGTTGTATATATCGCGTAACGGACGACGTAATTATTACGGAATGAGGGGGTTTAATTAAGTATCAAATGACCATTATCGGTTCAACCTTGACTCATTCGATAAGTCATCGCGAGCATGTGGTGCATACAAGAAAACAGTAAACAGGAAGAAATAATAAACGCGTACTTTAACATTACGCACTGCAACGGCGGACATCTTTAATTTCATTCACTCTCTTCTGCATCTGCATTCCTTTTATTATCCACACGTATTTTCTTTCTCTCTTCGCTTTAGTTCTACTGTTTATTCAGCTCTTCCTTTTTCGCATCAATTACTCTCTCTATCTTTTGTTTACTTATTTTTTAGTTCAAGTTACATTATTATACCTTACCGCGGTACAGAGATCATCGTATCCTTACAAAAACAATTTCAAACACCACGCCATAGTGATGCTCAAAATGACGTGTACGTGTAGGTGCGCGTCGAGGAATGAGAAGTGTCATACGATGCCGTACAAAAGAAAAAGAAGAACAAAATATGAAAAAAAAAACGATGTCAAAATACGCACCAAAGCGAAATCCGATGTACATTACGCTGCAACGTGCGTCTTTCGCAATTAAGAGACCCAACCTAACCCGCCATGTGTTTACGATTACGTCGAAGAGTAATAGGTACGTACAATTTTTCGATGTGTACATATGTATGTACGTATATCTTCGCATTTACATACCAACCATTCTTTTTTTTTTTTTTATTTTTTCTATTTTCCTTTTTTGTTTTCATACGATTGTCACGTAGTTTCTTCTTGTCGAAGAAGTGTGCCCCGGATGAAGATGACGCCGTTGATCAGGTTTCGTGTTACTTTTAACGCGTGAGCTTTGAGTTTCGAAGGCCAACGACGTGTAGATATTCGTATGTATATGTATGTATTGAATATACAACACGTGCATGTAATAAGTAATTCTTGATCTGTATTATATTATGACTCGTGCAGTCTGATGCGGTATGATGATATGATACGGATTAAATATCCCTGCGAAAGCATTCCTGGAGGATAAGAACGATGAGTGCTGGTAAAAAGAAAGAAAGGAAGAAAGAAGAAGAGAAAAACAGAACACGATATATGGTGTGGATCACCGACTGCAACACCTTATGCATATGGAGGTCACGACCTTCTGGACGTGAACGTGTTCAAAAACAGCTTATTACTAAACGTTGGCAATATCTGTGGCATTGGCGAGCTATTTTTTCCTCTCGATTTGATTGAGATTCGCTTTGATTTTGTGTAAATATGTACCGTTATAAATCGGTGAAGCAATGTAACGCACCTTGTTCTCTCTCTCTCTCTCTCTCTCTTTCGCTCTTTTATTATTATATATTCTCACCTCATCTCGTTCGACAACCAAATCTTTTCAGATCCAGCAACTCACCGATTTCCATTGTTGGTTGATCTTATATAGTTTCTCCGATGCAGCCTTTCGATTCAAATCAAACATCAGGTTTCCCCCATGGATCTACACTGGCAGGTGCGTTGATACTGTCTCTAGTATATCCAGCTAACGAATTCACAACTTTTAACCATCATCCCTGTCACTCGTCGTACAATATTCCGTCTGCAGCATATCTTATTGTCAGTCATTCTTCTTTTCCTTTTTCTTTTCCTTTTTCTTTTTCTTTTATTCTTCATTTTTCATTTCTGTCATTGCTCTCTCACCCTTATCCTTCTTCTTCTATCTGGTCACGTGACTTTCACGGTATATGATGCCCGGAACTTGAGAAAAAATAATCAAATTTTGAATGCTGTATCAAAGAAGTTTTTTGAAAATTTCAACAATTTGAAAGAAAAAAAAACCGAACAACTGTTCTCAGACGCAAGATTATCGGCAGGACAATACGCTATAAAATTTCGGATAAAGAATCGAATTCAATATTTAATCAATTTGATTCGGAATTGGTCTCTAAAAGTTTCACGCACGATCGTTGATATCGGATACAGATATGTATGTACATGTTTTTCAAGGATCCGTTGGTGCAATTTCTCCATGCAGACAGTCAGTGAATCGACCCCCGCGCAAATAATCCATTCACTGTTGGAGCCAGTCGAGTCGTTGTTGATAATCGTAGCTGCAGCAGGAGTAGCAGCAGGAGCAGCATGACTCAAAGGTTCATTCAAACCCAGGCTTCGTCGCCCACGTGACAACCCTATTTGCATAGATTTCTATGCACTGAACAAGAGAGAGGAAGAGAGAGAGAGAGAGAGCGAGAGGGAGAGAGAAATAGAAATAAAGAAAGAAAGAGAGAAAGAAAGAAAGACATGGACATGGACATGGACATGGACATGAACACGAACAGTACTAGCGGCAGCACCAACAGCAGCATTTCTTATCCTCCACAGACGCAGGAACTTTATATATACCAACTCACCTTTATAGCTACGTTAGTCTGAAAAGCGAGTTACCTACGATATTCTGCAAAATTTACATACTAGATCTTTCTTATCGATGCGACGCGTCGCGTGACCTCTCCAGCAGGAAGATCAGTCTCGGGATGTTGGGATACGACGACCGGTAATCCGGACAACAAACCAACGCGTACATTTATACATTTACAATATAACAGAAAACCGGCTACTTATATATATTCGAACAGGATAACGTGGGCTTATAACGAAATTGAAGAAGACAAAAATTATCAAAATTCTTCAGGTGAAAATCGGATCGGAATCGTCCAAATAATGTAAAATCAAGTTGAGCATCTACAAGTACTTGTTTCCGCATCTTTTAATTTCTACTTTTCTCTTTTTCTTTTCTTTTTCTCAACTCTTAGAATTAATAGTTCACCTGTCCGATTGAAAGGCTTAAGCTTGAGTTGCTTTTATAATAAATGATAAAAGATTCTAAGGGGTCACATTCATTATAATATGATGCGCGCGATTGTCCAGCGCGGGGCGCCTCTGTATGAACGTACGCTGGACAGGATCGAATTGTTCAGGTGGTTTCCAACGAGCCAAGATTCTCTTTTTTCATTTTTTTTCCTTCTCCTTCTTTATTTCCATCTCTTCTTATTCTCTTTTATAAAGACGAAGCGAGAGAGAGAGAGAGAGAGAAAGAGAGAATTATGTATATTAACTTGAAGAAGAGGTGATCACACGCTATTCACTATATCTGCATGTATTCAGAGTAGAGATCATTAACCATCTATTATACTTATATGTATATCTATAGAAGAAACTATTTCAAATAGTCATTGAATGATATTCAAATCTACACAGCTTTCTAACCCTTTTTCTATCTTTTTTTTCTTTCTGTTCACAATTTTATCAGGAATCCGAGTACAGGAACCAAAGAGACATATATATTATATATTAGAAAAAAAAAATAATGATTTGCTTCAGAAATTTTCGCAGAGGAAATCCACACCCCCGTTATTTTATTAACACGCATTGGCTGTCCCTTCGATATATCCTACCGGTATGAAATCAAAACGGGTTAAAATTTTACACCACGCCTCCTTCCCTCGCTGCCCCGAAAAGAAAAATTCTTGAATACATTTACGGTAGTTTCTTCTCGTCTGCACAGAGAAATATTCCGTTATATATTGAATATTTTCAGCCCCACATTTAATAGGGTGAAAAAAATGTATTTACAAATATGAATATAACAAACGCTCGTGTGCAGCGCGATCCCGTTTTTTTCTTATAGAGCGGACTTCCGGCGCCCCTGAGATACGTGGATGAGATGAAAAACCGCAGGAATATCCTCAGAATATATATCCTTCCTACTACACAGGATGTAGACAGTTATGGACTGGCCCCTATTTTTAACCCCTCCGAATGGAGGAAAAAAAAAAAAAAAAAAAACGATGAAAAAAATCCGTTATGATCGCTCGCGCGGCATCATTTGTGTGTATCGGAAAAAATCACGTTTTATGGGTTTTTGGTTTGAACACACAAAGTATATTTCATGTTATTTATTTTGATTATTTTATGCGTGCGTATAACTGATTTTATAGACCATTTTTCTGACACCGAATGCTTGTTTGAAAAGTTGAAGAATTTATTTTACGAATTTCAAATAATACATTATGATACGTCTAGCTCAATTCGGATACGTCGGGGGGATATGAAAAAATGGAATGAAATGGAAAATAAAAAGATATTCTAATAATAATGATAATTTTCGATATGGTAATTCAAATCCTACATAACATGGGTTGTGCCTGAATTATCGATTATCATAAATATATTTATTAGAACTGAAGAATTTTATTTGAAAAGTATTTTTTCCTTTTTACCTTTTTTTTCAAATCAACAAGTGATGATTGAGCACCCTTCAAACCTCTCCGTGAAATGTGGTATTAAAAAACGCATAAATCTTGACGAATTCTCGATTAGAAACGGATGGATGAAAAAAAATATCTGACAATTTTTTCTTTTACTTTTTCTGACACTCCTACCTACTATAGGTAATACAGTCTTAGCCATAAGCGTAAGTTGATTATATTGTTTGAATGGGACATCATGTGTTAAATTGATAAATTAAAAAATTTAAAAAAAAAAATTTCGAACCAGTCTAGAGAAAAAAATTAACGAGCACTTTTTTTATGCGTTGCTAAAGTGGTGCTCGTATTATATAACTTGGCAAAAAAATTGATGTATAAAAAAAGGTCGGTTTTAAATACTAGTTTGTCGAAAATTTATGCCGGTGTAATTGACGCGAAATACCCCATACATAAGTTTCTGGTAGATCATAATGAGTCCGATGTCTCAATCATAGAAAATTGAGTCTAATTCGCGTAGCGCCAATTTAATCTTTCGAGAGAAAGAGAGAAGAAGAAGAAAAAGAGAGAATAGTTTAGCGTGATGTCGGTGCGCAAAGTAAAGTTGATTACTTACGCTCACCGCGTGGATTCCAAGGTATGTGTGTACCGCGGTACATATAGGTATATAAACATACTACATAGGTATGTACAGAAATGCGATGATGTACATAGAGCTTGATAATATTCGCCTTAACCGTAGAGTTTCGTTGTATTTATTTATATTTAAACTCTCTAACGTTGCAGTTTAATGCTACGTGATATAAGGGAAGGTGGTTCCCCGTAATGAGACACATTTCTTACACGAGGTAACGTAGGCTTTGTGATCATAGCCGCAGTTGCTGCTGCTTCTCGAGAACCTTCTCATTTCCAACATATAACAGGATAGGGCGCACGATATATCCGTCACTCTTCTTTGTGCAGAGAAGAGAATTACATTATACGTAGGTACATACGGATAGAAAACTATGAACGTGCGCCCTGAACAGTTCCCTAGCCCTAAGGACTGGATAGATTATATAAACGGTTATTAAACATGCCTCCTTTTACCCATCGCGAGGGACTCGGGTCAGCTAAAACATTCTTCAGAAAATATCACGTGCGGCTGGCTTCAACAGTCCGGGGGATAATTATTATAACTAATTGTAAGTTTAAGGAGGAGGAGGCCGAACTGCCCCACGCGGTCAGCACTGATTCTGGGCTCTTTAAGTAGTTAAAAAGGTTCTTCGTGTTTTCACATAAACAATATACATACACGTTGTATAACGGACACGTGATCGGTGTTCTCAAATTGAGACATTAGTCAAGTGTCAAGGTAGGTCAGAATATGAGCTTACATAGGTCAGGCACCGAAGGTTCAAAGTGCATGTAATTTGCTTATTAGTTATGAAGAATAAATGAAAAAAAAGGGTACCTTTCGTACTCCAGCTTTCCCCCGCCTCCCTGTTCCTCCCTGAAACGATTACGGCGAACAAAAAAAAAAAAAAACAATTTAACTGCCATTAAAACTAGCGATATACTCACCTCTCTCGTCGATGCAAAGATCCCCTCCGTGAAGTTTTCCTCGAGAACTAAACTGTAATGAGGATAGAAGAGAACTTAACGGGTTAAGAATTGGGCGGTCAAAAATCGAAAAAAGTTCGAAAATCACTTAAATTCAATTTCCGGTTATCTTAACGGGTCATCGCGATCGTAGACTAGATGGAGATTCCTCACGTGTGTTGTTCTTGAATAACCCTATTTTGTAACGGTGCCGTTATTTCGTAGCCACCACCTTGGAGGAGTTGATGTTTAGCTCATGGGCATCATCACCGAACACACATCAGCTGCCACCCACACGCCCTAGGACAAAAAGATCACCCTAATAGCTGATTTGAAAGTGTTACTATAATGGCCGAAATTGATTCCAATCATACCTTATTATAGACTACATTTTCCTATATTCGACTGATTGAAAAGGATTGAAGGAAAAAAACCTAGAAAAAAAATCTACTGCGGTGGAATCACACCTCGGATTTTTAAACCGCAGCTGAAGGTAGATTTTAATTTCGAATGGACCTTCCTTTGTTTAACGAGTACTGAAAAAAGTGAGAGAATAGAAGGCGAAGAAAGAACCCCATAAAGTCGTAGACGATTCGAATGCGTCGCAACGGCGACAATTTGTTATCGAATGAAACTAGCCGTAGGTATATTCCCGGCCTGTCCGTTTTCAACATGTTCTATGTACGTCTTCCTGTTCGGTCCTTCGGGGATCGTTTATAGCCGTTTTGTACAAGGCAAAGATCTCCGGAGATTGCGAACGCGCAACACTCTCGATTCTGCAGGAACAAACGTACGAACGAAACGATTCCTCTCTTGCTTCGGGTATTTTATACAAAGTGAAATATACGAAATATCATTCGATCTCTCGACAGCTGTTAACTTGCGTAGGTTAGGCTGCGGTACGAACAATAAAACAGTGTCAATGTTATTCGCACAAGTTCGGATTTAAGTTATAAAATATTCAAAAAGCGAATAAAATTTAAAGGTAACAAAAAAGAAACATCCTTTGTAAAGAACCGGGCAGCTAAAAAAAACTACAAATTGTTCCGACGCCAGAAGCCCTACGAGCATAGTGACGTATTTTTTAATGACGGGTTCTCCTTGACGGTGTAAAGATTTTGAAGGTCGTATTAAACCGTGTTGAGCTTGTAATAGTTATAATAATGATTCGGGGCGCGTGTTGTGAAGGCTATAAATCCCCGGCCTATTACAGGACAGATGCGCGCTTCTTCTTTTTCCTCTTCTTCATCCTCTCCTTCTTCTTTTTCTACTTCATAGCTGTATAAGAGTTTGTTAAAGTCGGCCAAACAAGAAACTAGCAGCTTTTCAAAGCCAATAATTACACCTTAACCGGTGGTTATAACTTACTGTGTAGGTACCACACTATATACGCTTCAGTATTATAGTTAACGTTACGTCCGAGGATCGAAGGAGCGAAGAAAGTGGTGGTAATATATATCGGGGTATACCGAACGAAAGGGAAGGTGGTGACCCCCTTTCATAAAAGATTCCGGAAATTACAGAAATTTCTGAAAAAAAAAAATTTACACGCCATAATATTACTACGCGAGTTTCTATGAAATATCAAAAACACATAACTATCTGGATATGTGTACAGCAAATGAAGGGTAATTATTTCAGATCTGAATTCAATCTTTTACCGCTCTCGACTAAATAGATCAATTATCCAGCTAAAATGAGAAAAAAATATATTCGTATAAGAAATGTACACCTGCAAGAACTCCCACGAAGCTTTATAGAGCTCGTTGGTGGTGAAGAATCAGTGCTAAAAGTGGCTGGCTGCCCACTCTAGAAAAAGAGAAACAAAAAAAGAGTGGAAAAAAAAAACATTTAGGGAAGAGATATAATAATGATTGAATAAAATAGACCTCGGTCTAGCTACCATTAGTATGATATTATATGGTTTCTATTTCTGATGGTTATGAAAAAGAGAGTGGAAGTTTGAAAAGTCACATGTGTGGAGGATCCCACAGTTCTAATTACACTTTTGGTCTCGATATCCCGCTGCGAAACGGTTGGGCGTATATTAAGATATATTCTAATTATTGTTTCTTAATTAAATATCATTGTTAATGATCCTCGTGTCATTCGGAAACAAATGATACCTACAGCTACGAAACGTGCTGCACTGTATGTCTAATATATCATACAATTTATACATCCAAACTTCAAAACTCCTACCGTTGCCGAGAGTTGCTCTGCATCTTTCTGATGAAGACGTCTTACCGATTTGACTTCGCTCCGGATGGATGTCGTAATTATCGATCATTTTTTTCCCCTTAAAATATTACCCCAGCAAAACTGGAGCTAATATTTCCTGTAGCTGTTGAGCTTGGAAAAAATTTTGGAATACTGAAAAAAATGAATAAACTTCAACAAAATGAAGAACTTCAACAAATGAAGTTTCAGGCGCCCGTTTTGGATTCGTAGACAATTGAATTAATTCTGAATAAAATTTTCAAATTTTGGAATCAAAATTTTTACAAAAAGAAAAATGAAGGTAAATTTGATTATCTTCAAAATACTTTTTCGGAAATTTGATGATCTTCATTTTTGAGTCCGCTATTAAACGTCTAGCGCGGTAAGAAATTTCGAATGGTGTACCCGAACTTTTGTCCGGCAGTGTATAAAGCGCGATGATTTCGTTCGTAACACTGGTAGCTTCGTTGGGTCAGGATCTCTTGCATACGTATAAAATCGCTATGTATAACCTCCTATATAGCTGGTATAGTATAGAAAAGGTAATTACCTGTTTGCAGAAGGAAACTCAAGGAGTGTTATTATGGTTCTTAGCGATTCGCTTTCAGTTGGGCACGCAATCCTCCTCTAACTCTTATAAGTACGTTCTGGTATGAGTCGGTTATAATACTTCAAACTGCAACTGCAACAGCAGCAGCAGCAGCAGCAGCAGCTTCTGCTGGAGAGTTCGACCAAGAAATCCCAACCGGTTGCAGGGTTTATTTCAACGCCGTCGTATACGTATGAAACAGCCCTGTGAGTCGTTGCAGAGAAATTACTCTCTCGAAGAACGACCTGCAAAGATTAAACGCCACACAGTTTGAGTTTTTTTCCAAAAAGAAAAAACAACAAAAAACAAACAATGAAAAAAAAAGGCAACATCGAGCTAGATAGAGTTCATTTTTTTTCTTTCTTTCTTTTTCCTCTTCTCCTAATAAACTACCTGCCGAGAGGTAGAATATTAACACCTACGGCCACGTTCACGCCGAACTGGAATATTATCATCCCTGAATTATTCATTTTCAAACTTCCTGGGAAGTGAACAAAAAAAAAAAAAACATTAAAAAAAGGAAAAACAAAACCGATTGCGAATGACGAAAGCAGTTTGTATAACGTACGTGTTTGTATCGGTGTATATAATGACTCTTTTTTTTTCTCTTTCCATGTTCTCTACCTCGGAATTGTGTTCTCGTTTTAGTTCTCTTCGATGACCATTTATTTCTTGAGACGAATGATCGAACGCAGTATTTGATGTAATACATATGTAATTAGCTACAGGCACATATAAATATGTATAGATACTATATACGTATGTATTGCATAATAATCAGACGTGACTCGGTTTTTGAGATATTTTTAGTATCTATACAACAATGATGATGATAATAATAATTAACATCATAGTACATTAAATAAGAACGTAGATACATACGATATAACATAGCATAAGACAATAGCGACGTAGGCATATAGTAATAAAATAAAGCGTCTCGACTTTACGGCAGATCGTTGGAACGTCTAGCATCAACATCATCGTCGTCGTCATTGTCGTCGTCATCATCGTCATCAGCATATGAACACAATCGCGTAGGAAGCTTTTATAGATTTGCTACCAGCACGTTTGTACGGAGATAAGATGATTCCGATTTACTTAACCATTTTATTTCGGCAGCCATTTTGATAAATTGAAATCATGGTCGTTTATAAAAGCGATTTTCATTCTCTCCAGGACTCTAAGAGATTTATCAATCACAGTACCGATAATATGTATATTTTATTCATTTACTCGTGAATTTTTTTTTTTGCTTTCAAATTACTACCGATTGCCGCGTGATATTTGGTTGCGGTATTAAAAATCATTATTTACATCGTCGAATCGAATGAATTATAATAAATTTAGTAATGTGAACAATAATTAATACTTTGTATAGGGTCGCGCGCGATCTTATCTGGCTGTAGAAGTGATCGGTGCTGATCGACAGCCGAAGCGCGCGATCGTCCGATCTATGCGATCTATCAGTGATTTAGTGATTTATCGTGCCAAGATGCCATCTATCATCCGACCGCGTGACGTAACGGCAACTATATAACATATATAGATATATATTTATGTATATTTCTATATGTGTATCGTAGGTATTCTACTCCTGTTCGCCACTAGCGTAGCTTCGTTGCGGTTCCTGCTTCGGAGTTATGCTCTCATTACCGCCCCTCACCTCCTTTAAAGCAACTCCTTCGTAATCCTTTTTCTATTTTTCTCTTTCTCTCTCTTTCTCTTCCTCTTCTATTATCCGTATCTTGAAGGTTAGAAAAGATAGCAGTTAACAATCTTCAGCTATAGGGCATTGCGGAACCGACTGGAACGCGATTATATTCAAGATAGAAGAGATAGATTAAAATGAGGAACTTATTAAACGTATACACATTACACATGTATATATTATTACTTCCTATTTTCTCTCAAGTACCAGAAACTAATGAAATAATAAATAAATTATCTCTGCTAACCATAACGCATGGAGAAGACTTTTTTTTTTAATTTTTGTTCCTTCAAGGAATAAAAAAAAGGCCTATAGCGCTCCTTCAAAGGGTAAGATACGTATAGGTATATACAACCAATTTAGAAAAGGGTCAGCTCTTGAAATCCGCGTCAAAAATAATCACCTGCAATTTGTTATTTTCATATACCCATAGGCCAGTCTGATTTTACGGTCCTGTTAAAAACCATAATCGAGAACCAAAAACGAGGAAAAAAAATTTAAATTATTTACAACGTGAGGTGAAAATGAGGTGCTAAAAAATCGTAAAATCTTTCTTTCAGACTGTCTGAATTATCGCAGCTGCCGCACTATACTGAAGCTTGTATATTCAATAATTATAATATTTAAAATCGTTGCATTACGTATATATAAATATATAACTAAACTAACTTCCAAATTTCTTAATCGCAACTCGAGTTAGCCGAGAAATAATATAATTATTACTCTCGTACGTACCTGCTGTACAATTAAAACGGACAAATTGATCCTGACTGATGGTTCCGGTTTAATTATATCTGCAGTTTACTATACGCGCGTTGAGTTGCCGCTTAGTTATTTAATTTGACCGATCAAATCAAATTAGAAGTAATCAGATGATTTTTTTTACTACGTTTTTTTTTCACAACTTTGTTTTTCTTTTTTTCTCCTTTCTCACAGAGATTGTATAATAATTGTACGAGAGTTTCAATAATCATTGCTGTCCTAATT
This sequence comes from Athalia cordata, assembly GCA_963932425.1. Taxonomy (NCBI): domain Eukaryota; kingdom Metazoa; phylum Arthropoda; class Insecta; order Hymenoptera; family Athaliidae; genus Athalia; species Athalia cordata. The sequence continues at coordinate 24,887,692 of OZ010626.1, read as the reverse complement.
TCGCAATATAGTTTATTATATCAATTGATCGAAGGCTAATTATTGTCATTCTTAATCGCCTTTATTTCGAAAGTGAAGTAACGTTAATATAATATAATATAATATAATAAAATAAAATAAAACGAAGAATCAAATTACCACCTGATACGCTAATTTGAGATCGCGATCCCATAATACATACATAGATATACAATTCAGTTGGTTCGCAGCTGATTGTGAGCGAGAGAAGCTCGCTGCTAAAGAGTCTTAGAAAATGGAATGGGCATTGCAGCGTTATACGTACGTTTTGTGTCCTTAATTGCCCTCATTATCCCTAGCATCAAAAGGTTTCTTTACGATATTAAGTATGAAAAGGCATTCTCATTCAACCGCTAAAACGTGGTGTAGGTATAGGTATATTATATATAATATACAGTACATATTATTTCGCTTTTGATTCTCGCGAAGCGAACGGTCGCGGTCGTAGTCGTATGCTCTTCACCATTGTACGATTTTACGCTGCATGATGCGCGAGGAACTAGAAATAAAAAAGAGAATAACAAAAAAAGAAAGAAAGAAACAAAAATTAAAACGACCATCATTAACCGACGTTGAGAAGAACTCTCACTCTCTTTCGCCGTAGAGAAAATAAATACAAAAAAAGTAAAATGAAACGAAATAAAGCAAAAAAAAAATTAATAGGGTATCACCGAAGAACAAAAGAGAAGCAAAATTAAAGGTAAAAAAAAATTGTTCCTTTTACACAGTTTGTAGTTCTTGCAATGTAATAAAATATTACAATCCTGATACGTTACACTTATATGTTCTTTATACTACCCAATACGACAGATAAAGAAAAGACAATGAAATGTAATAAAAAAAAGAAAACTGCGTGCCACCCGCGCCACCCAAGAGTTTCGAGTACTTGAAAGAGGGGCCCGGGGCTGTGGCCCGATTAAAATGAAAATAACATGCCAGTTAATTATTATTCTAATTTTATTATCGGTCAATTTGTTGCGAACACATTATGATTTCGCGTATCTATAATAATACAGATATAAATTGTTGCGTAATCCTCTCCGTGCACTACATATAGGTATATACATATTTATTTAAGTTCGGAACTCGGAGAGCTAACAAATTTTTTAAATGGACCAACTTGACGCGAGTTATGAGTTGGGACCCAACAACGTGACTTAATTTAACATTGAAATATATTATTTCCGCGGTTTCCATTTGCGCTCGCCCGCGCGCCCGCGCCGTCCCGATCAAAGCCACCAATTAAACCAATTTCGTAATAATCGATTTAATTTACAACCTGCGACTCGACGTAGGTTCGATCTACACGTACGTAACATGTTTATAATCAACTATTTATATACATACATATGTACGCAGGCATGAATCGCGGTGCGTAATTAAAATATTTGTTCAAAATTAAAACGCTGTAGTATACCGATAATTCGATCGGGATCGGTAGAATGAAATAGAGATCGTTATTTTAATTAAAGTTGTTTTTTTTTTTCTTCTTTCTTTCGCTTGTTTGTATAATTCCCGCTTATTTATGCAAATATCGATGGTTAATTCTAAAAGATCGGTTACCCGGGGTTATACCTGTTTCAGATTTAATTACACTACAGGCGAATAATCGTGACGCTAAGTTGATAGTTCAAGGAACCGTCCCTCGACTTTTACGTACAGATGCATATTCTGCAGGATGCTACGGCAGCGGCGTAGGGTAGAGTCGGCGGATATATAATTATCAGCGATCTGTGGAAGCTGGTTAAACAATTTGCATTGTATTACTTCAACACTACCGTCGTTACCGTCTCAATCCGCACCCAAACTCTTTCGCAATTTTCATATTAATGTACATCTATACGTAACCGCATTATCTTTGGGATTGGGATTACCGTCGGCATAGTCGAGACAGAAATATTAAAAAATTCCATCAATTCTATACGCGACAATTGTTTCCATCCGCATAATATTCAACAAAAAATTATTCAATTTTCAGATTATATAAGTTTCAATACCTTGGGGATACGCCCTTCTTGCGAACGATTACGTTGAATTTTAGAAAACTGGTATCACCCCTAGAATCTATAGAATCTTCAATTTCCGGAATTACGAGTCGAGTATATGGAGCACAATTTTTTTTTCCTCTGAATCAAATTGGTTTCACTTTCTCAAGGATACGCCCTCCCGATTCTCAGCCCCCGATGTGGTTTTATTCGAAATATTAAAATCAATAGAAACAAGCTATTCATACCACACACCTATATATGTACACAGCCACCTACATAATTCTAATCGAGGAGAAATTCTCGGTTATCTAAAACGCCGTAAGGTTTTCTATTGTACCCGAGCGTTAAGCCCTCGATGGGTTCCTCCTAATCTAAAGATCTAGAACCATAACTTTTTTATCACTTTGCTTAGCGTTACCAGTTTGTTACAAGATCAATATATATAAGTCACCCACATACACGTACACACATAGTATATATATATATTATAATGTTATACTTGCGCGTAATGACCGGGTTTGTACATTATAATACACAAGGCGCATATCTTTCTCTTTTTCTTTCTCTGTGGAGGTTCTTTTTTTTTCTCTTTCTTGATTCTTTTTCCGCTGACTCAAATTGCCAACCTGACACAGACTTACTAAACTTTCGATCAGCTTTGGCAACGCCTACATATATATACGTAATGGCCAAAAGTTGAGATAAATAATAAAATCAATAGATTTTAGGAAAATTGAAAAATTTGAACTGTTAAAAAAGATGGTGCAGGCTATGAATTATTTCGGCATATATATGATATATATATATGTGTAGGTATCGCGATAAAATTGTGTGCTTACCGATGATGAGAATATATAAACTTGCCGAGAGATCGATCGATCCGGAATCAGCTGGGGGCCAGTTGCAGGTCCTGCGAGCATTCTACATAGCAATGATTTTCATACTTTCACGTACGAAAGGTGATTGTTTGACTAGGGCCAGCGAGGTCTGCTCCTTGGAGCATGAACTATCGGGGTAATTAAATTTATATTATATCAACAACCATAGTCGGTATATATCTATAGGTCGCTGTTTATATATATACATATATTATGTGTCTAGAACCTGTATGTACATACAGGATTTCGTTATTACCCCAGAATTATTATGTGTATAAATATATTTTACCTTGTTCTTAATAATAAAATATAGATTAAATGTATAAAATAGATCCGTTTTTCACCGATTTATCGCGGCGCAATATACATGCGGGGGTGGGATAATATAATCATACCGATAATCCATATTTATAACATGTTGCTTTCGAACATAGCTCGATGAATTATTTCGAAAACATAATATACATAAATCGCTGAGACAAAATATTGAAAAAACTGGCTCACATGATTTTCCTAAGATTTTTATTAAACTTGTACCAAAAATCGGTTTCCACATGAACTCTCAAATATCTAGATAAAGGGGGGAAAAAAAAGAAAACAAATTTTCATACAAATATTAAGAAGAACAATATAAACGGAGGAGGTTGCACTTATGGCCGCTGTATTTACGGATCGTTTTAGATAAGCGCGGTGATTGGCTTATCTTAAAAAACAATCATCGCCCCCGGTTATAATTGGTACGCACGATCTGTGATGGTGCAGTCGGCATCGTCGTCGTAGTCGTCGTCGTCGGTAGTGTCGGCTAAGAACTTTTGTCGTGAGTTTTTCTAAAGGAAGGCGCCTCGTGCTTCTTGTCCCCTCATCGAAATCTCCCCAAGCCCAGACTATGAGCTGCTCCTCAAGAAGTCATAAATCTTAAGCCCTAAATCGTTAGTCAGAATAATAGTCGCGACGTCAGGCTATACAGGCGACGATCCAATGTCAAGCAACTGGTACCGATCACGCCGACACTTCTCAGTTATCTGACATTATTTCTATCTTCGCTTACGCGTCTTATATATTTTTTCTATTCTTATTTCTTCTTTTCTTTTTTTTTTCTTCTTTTCTGTTATAATCTGTGAGTAGAGATTGACGTATAGAGATTAGGATATTTTGATCCGAGTTATCGATATATACTACGGTCTCAGAAATTTACTCCTAATATTTTCTCTATTTTCATTTTCAATATATTATACTGCAGGTATGGTTCAACCACCTTCACATCGCTTTGGTGTCTTCTTATATAAAACGAGATAAAAATAAATTCCTCGAGATATATGGAAAACTAGGAGATGAAATAAAGTTTATTCTTATAATGGACTCGAAGCTTCCGGAGTCTGCGATCGGCGTGGGTGAATGATTATTTTTTCATATAGTTTCTGATTGCGTAAATTACGTATCGAATAATTAGATATACATATTCACGGATTACAACGGTTATACAGGGTGTCCGAGAATTGAATTTGATGAAATTTCTATCACGTTATCGCGCAAGCTGCCGTTTCCTTGCGGCATATATAATTGTGTCAAATCAAGTATAATAGACGCACGCGGAACAAGCTATTATACCTACAACAATAATTTATTTCTATTCTTTTATTTCACCTATATCGCGATATAAATATACCGCTTATAGGTACATATATACCTTGTAGTACTGTAACAACGATCCTCGATATCAACTTTATACTGTTATACAGCCACTACGTTTTTCTTATCGGTAAGAATTGATCGGTAATTGAATGAATTATAGGCTTCACGGTTGCGCAGATATAGTAAAATAAATAGGTGTAAGAAAACCGGACGTTTCTACATCTAACCTATGCATTTATATATTATATATATATGCACATTATCGGTATACTCATGTAGAACAATTGTTACGCACGTAACCCATGTAGGATAATTTTCGAAAAGCAATCGCCGAAGAATTTGTCGACCGTCGACAAAATCGATAATAACTGCTGAAAAAAATATACCGCGAAGTGGTAGAAGAAGAAGAAGAAGAAGAAAAAGAAGAGGTTGAAAAAGAGAATCAGTCTGAGAAAAAAAAGAAAATAAATTGATAAAAAACAAAAGAATTAAGATGAAATGTAACTTATGCAACGTCTTGCGTTACGCGGTAAAGTTGGCTATTAATCCGACATTCACGGTAGTCCGAATAGAGTGAGTTTTTAATTCCCACTCCAGCATCCCTGAATAATTCCCCATCTTTTTCCGGTTCTAACTTGAACCCGTTACATTCATCTCTCTCAATCCAGTTGACGTCTCGCAACGATCGAAAGGCGTGGCATAATTCAATCAGGTTGAACGCACTACCGTTAGGTACGTCTTATATATCTATGAACTGCTGCTGTGCGGGTGGATTCACCGAGTCATGTAACCTCCAGACTTGTAGCTGTGAGCCTTTAAAACGCAACCAATAATCAACCGGAGGGAATATCAATTTCTCTTAATTACTTTCAAATGGAAAAAAAAAAAAAATTAATAAAACTTGCGCCCTTTTCAATATTGCCGTCGTAATTCTCGACTAAAAATACTTTTACCTCCTATTCACATTGCACGGTTTTTCCGACGTGTGGCCTTAGGATCGGCGTCGATATCCGGGACCAGAAGTCGATGTCTGTCACCATGTACAGTCCTTTAGTTTCGTTATTAAAGCGTTTGGTTCATGGCCTGGCTTGTCCGAACGGATAATTTATGGTAGGTGGAAAGAATTTGACTGGTGGTGGTTGGAATGGACTTAAGGGTAACAAGAAAAAATAAAAGTTCTTATCAGGTGCAGCAGGTAGAACGAACACCTCTTCAACCGACACGTCAATCGTCGTGAAGGTATTTGTTCGTAACGATATGGACCAGATCCATAGAAATATTTTTTATTACAAAAAAAAAATGTCCTCTTCGTTTTAGTTATCTCGTGTCAGGCATCATTTTCATGAGTTTTGTAAGTTTCTTCGATTCTTGGTATAAGTCCGAGGGATAAATGGAAGTCTGAGGGAGTGAGTGATTTAATGAATGAATGAATAAATGAATGAATGGATGCATAAAATGAGGAAGAATGCGACGATAAACGGCCGATCGTATAGCTGGTGCGGGTTGTTTGTACCGATCTAACGATTTACGCGATTCTGTATTATAGTTATAGTCGAAAGTATTGGGAGGCGAAGCTGTCGACTATCAGAAGACGAAGAAGAAGAAGAAGAAAGAGGAGAAGGAGAAGAAGGAGGAGGAAGTAGCCTTGGGAAGACCAGGGCTAGTCTGGAGTTGTTAAGGTTCGCCGGGCGCCGTATAAAATGCCGTTTGGGCTTGGCGTCCGGCCGAACACTGAATCTCCCCGACGCCCACCTTGTGTCATCGACAAACTTGTATATATACACATAACCCACAACTTCAGACTATTCTATTTATATACAGGGTGATACTACGAAACTACGAAAATCGCTACCCATTCCGATTTTCAATATTTCTGATAAAAAAAAAAAGAAAGAATAATGAAGGAAGAAACTATTCATCGCCTTCACCATCCCCGGAAGAAAGCATTTGGACTACTTTAACACGAACCTGCGAGTGTGTAGATCGTAGCTAAATTTTCGATAAAGATCTTAGATCGCAAGAAGGCACACGCGCCCCCGTTATTGCACCGCGTAGACCATAGAAGAGACTGCTGCTAAAACAAAATGGATAGAATCCAACACTTTGTGGTGTAACCGTCAAGATAATGCACTATGATATACCGTAAGTCCTTTAAGAAATCGGTAGACGTAATGTTGTACCCGGTTACAGGTTTTAATATACCTACCTGCAGCTAGGCTATAAGGCTATCTGTGTACCATCATCAAAAGCTCCGAGCAGCGAAGCTTTCCAACCAGTATGCACTGGCCGGTGATGGTACAAAAAACTCGCCGCTTTAACAGTCAGCCTTTAGGCTCCTAGCTGTTGCTGCTGACCAATATCTTGTTCGCGGCTGGCGGGTGTTTAGCTACGGAAAGCTAGACAAATCGTCTATCTACTCGCCGTCCCGCCGTGAAGACCAGAAACCCGGTGCAAATCGGTCTTCTCATATAGCTAACAGCTACGACTCGCTGCTACCACGACGATAATACACATGGTGTCCCTGTTAACATATTGAATTTATATATTATCATTACATCCCATTAGATTTCATACCCTACACGAGATCGAATCACCTGCGGTATTATTATACTTATTAAATGATATTACAGACAGTGATGGGGTGTAATTTTTTGATTGTACACCAAAATCGATGGTCTCTCATAGATCAAATCAGCTGCTTCAATTATAAATCAATTAACTCTCGGCATCGATTGGTGGTTCATGTTAATGAGAAACCGTTAAACCTGTCCGAGTGTATACGTCCGTTTATTTATTTATTTTATTTTACTTTTTTTTCAGCCATGTGCACCATCAATATATCAGTATAAGGATAATGGTCTTGTATATTCTCAAGTTTATATCCTGCCCTCGGGTTATATTAATAAACAACACGATATCACTCGACATTATCTAATGCCATCTAATACGCACTATCAATGTCATCAAATAATTCAAAAAAATCAGATCCTTCATTACACTATGTACAGAAGTACTAATGAAAAACCGATTTTTGTTCGAGCGAATGACTTGAATAAGAGGAGAAGAACATGCTTTATGGGAACCACGAATCAAATTCGGTAGCAGACACGGGTAGCGGTTTCAGCAGGACACTTCGGATACCTTAAGCCTATTAGAGGTTTAGTCATGAAAAGTAGAGCTGCAGATGCCGACCGCGTGGAATCGATAGCCTATTAATGAAATCGGTTTATTGGCTTTAGACATGCATGTCATTTCTTATAATCTACCTGCTACTTGAGGCAGGTAGCTCGTAACTTTTAAGCCTCAACAACTTCTGTTCTGTTCTCTGGAGCGGTCCATTTCTATTCGTTAGTTCACGGTAGCCGTTTGTGTTATGGGATATTAATCAAATCATTCGAGCTTTTTCCATAGAACAGAGTCAGTCAGAAAACCCGGAAGAAAACGATCGCCAATTTTGCTTTTTCCATTTGTTGTTGTTTTTGTTTTTTCTTGTCGATGTTTAACTAGGTGAAAACTACAAGGCATTGGTTAATCCTTGCAACTCCATACGTAATATGTGGTGCAGACTGCGTCATGCTTCCTAATTGCGTGTCTCAGTGCAGGCTTTATATAGTTCTGGTTGTAGTTGCTGTGGTATGGGTGATATATGACCGACCTAGAGAGGCGGTAAAACCGTAGAACGATCAGGACCACCGATCGTAGCCACTTGTGCTTGTTGGGTATGGGTGAATGTTGATGATAGGCGGTGCGCACGGACACTGAGGAGAGTAGAACTTGATCCTGTCAAAAATTTCTGGCTGTACTAGTAGCTAGATATAACCGAGTACACCCTGGAGGCTTTCGCCTTATGTTCGTTCGTTCGTTCGTTCGTTCGTTTAAAACTTAAAGCAACTAAAGCAACCAGGCAAAACAAGCCGGCACAAGCAGTTAGTTGTAAACTTAACATAGATCATAAGTCGTAGGAGTAGATGTATAAACTTTAATTTCGTAACGGAGTCCAGGTATTAACCGTTGTTTAAACGATCGCCTGCTGCTGCTGCTGCTTGTTGCTTGTTGGCTGCTGCTGGCAGAAATGCTGCCGCTGCACTAGATTTTATCTAAAACACAACATAATCCCTGATGGATCATTTGACTGTGGTGATCGGTATAGTTTTTTCTTTTTTTTTTTTTGTTTAGTTCAGTTTTTTTTTGTTTTTAACGCGCGAAAATGGTTCGAAGAGTGAATATAGAGACGATGCATGGAATATGTGTGAACTGTGGGCTGCTACCGACACTGACGAATTAAACAGATGACGCTGGAAGAAGGATGAACATGAGCATTTAGATTTTTACGGAGAAAATCGTGTGAAGCCACCACCATATGTAGCGTGAGTGAAGTAGGCGTTGATAATATTTCATTAACAATTAGATAGGATGATGCTCTTCCGGGACCATCAGGTGGAAAGTTCCACGTTATCGAAACTCCATTGTTGTAGAATACCGAGGAGAATTTGATGTTACGGTTTCAAAGCGGGGCAGACTGCGACCCCATGGAAGTAGATGGAAGTAGAAATGAATTTTTTTGATACTTCAACGATAGAAGGATCTGGACTATGTTACTAAAAATAGATATCACGTTCAATTCTTCAATAACATACATTGACGAAATGTGATTTCAGTGACTTATGCCGACGACTAAAGGAAGGAAGAGGGGATGTTACAATGAGAGATAGATTGAGAATTGAGAAGCTCATTGCACACTCCGGAGCACTTTGCTCAATTGTCTAGAAATCCTTCGTGACGCACATCCGCCTTAACGATGAATCAGTATATCCTCTCGAGCGAATCTGCTACTGGATCATCACGACGATAATGTGTACGAGTGTTATAATGGCTACTGCGGAAGCGAATTCATTCGAAGCTGCTGTAGCTTGATTTTTGTCGATTCGTTTTTCTTTTTTTTTTACTTCCTATTTATTCGCACCAGCTACGAGCTGCCCGGGTTGGATACCGGAAAATCGTAACGCTGGTACGCTGCAGGTCCTCCCAGTTGAGCACGTGACGTTACCGTGGGACCAAAACTACCCCGAAAAGGTTCCATGGGGTAGAGATAATGTGGCACGCGACATATTGCCAATCTCCCCTATAGCGCCGAAATATCCGACCTTTGATTCATCGTTCGCTGCTGCTGTTAGCTGCTAGGTAAATTATTGTAGCCCGCCGTTCAACATGAGAACAAATCTGCTAGCGAATAAATATTTAAACGGTTCCAGAAATAATTTTTCATCGAATAGTCCGAAGTAGCCCGTTTCATCTCCTTTGGATAGCACCACTATACCCTGGAATTTGAATAAATTATAATTCCCGCGTATCCCATCCATGAGAAATGAAAAAAAAATATTAATTTCATGCATTTGTGGAACCCGCATCCACCCAGGTGTAGTGCATGGAATGTGATGTATAATAGTTTAAATTTTATTCGATGTCCAGACAACATATTCGGAGTTGCGGTAGTCGAGAGCCGGAACGTAAGATAGCGATCAGAGTAGCGTTGCTGGTTTAGCCTTGCCCGTATATCGCTTCATTGAACCAAATTGGTTGAAATGGTTTAATAAAGGTGAATATAAATTCGGTCGAGTAGGTATTCGGTTAACTTGTGATTAATAATAAAGGTGGGTCGATGCGGGAGATGAAATTATTTCCAAGAATTCGAATGGTAAAAAATTTCGGAAAGGAGAAGAGAAAAAAAGAACCAAATCGTCCCTCCACCCGCACCGCTAGTACCATATCAAGAACCAGCAATTTTCTGGACTGACGTTCATTAAAATAATTTCTCACCGAATCGAATATCGTTGACGTAAGCTGAAACCCATTTGTGGCCTCGCAAATTAGCCATCAAATCCAGCCGCTTTAACTCTATATCATCATCGTCGTCATCATGTCTCACTACGCAACGCCTAGTTATTCCCAAAGGACCAAGTTAGTTGGGGTTCGATTTCGCACAGGGCGCATTGACGCGGAGAGAAAAACCAGAGGGGTGAGAAAAAAAAAGAAAAACTAATAAATCTGATGTGTGCATCTCACAGGTCTCTTTATAAAGTAGACCTGCAGCATATGCCCACCTCCCTCCCTATGTAGTTGATGCGGTCCATTGTACTATAGAGTTTCACATATATAATAATAACAAATCAACGTCGAAGTCGACGCGTGTGGGAAATCCACCGTGTACCGAAACACATGCACATTGAAATAGACAGCCGTTAGTTGTGTGTATATCGAAGTGGTCAGATAAAGTGGTTTGACTGTATGCCAAACATTATTAGTTATAACCGCTCGAAACGTATATAGGAAATTTTCTCGTTCAGAAAGTATTGTTTGCTATAGTCGTTGGATATTCATTTTTTTTTTATTTTACATTTTATTTCACATTTGTTTTATTTTTATGTTTTTCTACTTTGCTTTGTGCCTGCAAGATTTCGTATCTGGCAGACGTATGTATATACATGTACGTGAGTTGTCAATCGTAACGCGTATATATGTTACGTAGGATACACATATATACCTGTTTTTTCGATATCGGAATTGAACGCAAAACCATTCCACTGTACACGGTACACAGCTATAAAGAGATACACGCAACTAAAACAACACATACTCTTTTTACTAACCAAACAACATAACAGGGCTTATGACCGAGAGTGTAGTACCGTAAATTTCGCGGAACCCACTATCGAAATATCTCACAAGACATAAAGTGGTCAGTAGCTACCAGTTCACTGCAGCTCCGAGGGATTCTCGAAAACGATTTCTTTATTGAACTTGAGATAGGGTATAAGGTATGCTTGCGTAGCTCACTCGCCACTTGTCTGATACTCTCGTTATAATATTTTACGATAATTTTCATTCGCTGGGAAAATAAGTCTTCCATCAAAACGTTAAGAAACAATAAATTGAATAAAATAAATTCACCGCGCGGTGGCTTCGGTGGATTTCATCGTGCGTATTATAGGTACCTCTTGGAATATTGCGGTGGTCTTTCACCGTATAGTCTGGTGCGTGTCTGGTTGCTGTTGTAAATTTAACATCGGTGACACACGTTGTGAGATAAATTTGGACGAAACGTTACAAACTATAAATGCATCAAGACGACGCATCGTTCGAACGAGACTCAGCGTCCGGTTTGGTTGCGAGAGTTCCTTATCTCGGTTTGGCAATTGAATTATCTCCTATAGAGTGCAGAGAACCGACGGGCGACCGGCACTCGTGTCACCACGTGGCAGCTTATGGCCTGAGATATCTGCAAACAATGGCACCACCGGTACAGCGGCCAACCACCCTACACACGATAAGGACCGTGCAGTTCCGCACGCGTGTTACGTGCACATGGATATCATACAACTAAATGTATTATACCTACGTAGGAACCAGAAGTTGGGAGTCAGAACTCTTCGTGCTCTCGCATTGTCCAAAGGCACTGCACCGATAAACTTCCCACGATCGTCTCTTCTCCGTAGCAAATTTCAGGGGGCATTCGAGTTTAGTTCGTAATAGGGTGGAGAGGGGATTTGAAGCGGAGAAAAAAAAGTGGGGTCGGGGGGGCATGAGGAACCTGACACCGCCACGGGTCGAAGGTCAAGAGACGCGAGCGTCAAGAGCGATGGCGAATTCTGAACGGCACCGTGATTTCGGAACGAATTTTATATCAGGAATTATACCAAGACGTTCGATTTTTTGATCCTGCAGATTCTTCCTTAGCGATGTCTACCGCGGGGTTATCGGTCAAAATGAATTTTTATAAAACTGGCGAAAAGAAAGCGAGGGAAAGTAGGAAATAAACAATTGAATAAAAACACTCATAGTGCAGAATTGCAGTTTTGCAGAAAAGACACTCGGACAATTTTTTCGTTTCACTTGAATCTGAGAGAAACAAAAAGCGAGACGAAAAAAAACATGGAAAATATACCACCTATTTCGATCCGTGAAGAATTCCTCCTATCGCGGGAACGAATGATTGAATGAATAAGTTTATTAGGATCGTTTCGGAACCTGGGTAACAAGTTGTTCTCATGGGTCCTCAGTGTACATTGTTATGATGAGTAGGAGCCTGCAGCGTGTAGCCCTGAAGTATAGCACATTGCATTGAACTAGCGGTAGCATATTGCCGGTGTTGACAAAACCCATGGGGGTCCTACGGGGTCCCATGTAGGTATACAGAAGTCTGCATAACGCGCATCATCCCTTCACTAAGGCTGCAGGCCCGTATCATTCAGCACCCCCGTAAAACGGTAAGTTTCATCCGCATATACATAGGGTGGGAAGCCATGACCACCATCTCATTACCGGTTCCCATGGGTCCGTCGTCGACCCCCAAATAGATGGTCGTGTGCCTCGTACAGATCGACGAGAGAAAAGGTGGAGGGGAAGAATTTTTTTTACATAGGGTGGGCACCTATGGGACTGTAGGGTGTACATCGCATTATGTAATTGTAATAGGGCACCATGCGCTTCTGATTTTGCGTGTGAACGTCAGGGTAGTGGGACGATATAAACTTATACTCCTTCAATTATCGAGCAGTGCAGCTTACGTACCGCTGGGGTGTTTGAGGAAAAAAAAACATCTAATTTGTTCATTTCGAACCACCTATTCTTGCACGCCATATTTCTTCGATCCTGCCGTCTCAAACAACACTTTAACCATCAAACAAGATAGTGTGAATAATTATTACCATTCTCGCGCGTGCCCGCGGCCATCTGCAATGGCATTAATACTCCGGGTATGTACATTAAGTCAACGCGTTTGCAAGTGGATCAGGACTGTCAACAGCTTCGACGCGTACCTCGATCCTTCATTTTTAATTAGTACAACTTCATTAGCCAACTACCAGCGGTGTATCTCGACAACAAGCGCCGGTATATATGCATGCACATTTTATCTGCATATGTATACGTACTTCGCGTCTACATAGAAATGTCGCTAAACCACGCCCACAAATGTGTAAGCCGCGGTAGTTACTACTGAATAAACGACAAAGAATCGACGCCAACTCTACACACTCAGTTACTAACCTACCTATTAGCAGATCGCGATTGTATAACGATCTGTTAAACACACGTTATAAGAGAGAACTAATTAATCCGATGATAATGTGACCCACTTATTTAACGCTAATTACTACTCGCCGAACGATTTTAATCGACGATATGAAAAGTTCACTGTTTTTAACCCTTTCGGTATAAACTGAAATTGAAGAAAAATAAAATGCTCCGATTTTCTGTTCTTTGTATTCAGATCAGCTTGATATCAGTAATTAATCAGGATTTTCTTCATCTAGCGACGTGAATTGTTGAAAACGTCACAGCTTCTCAGGTACAATTTACCATTGCTGTTTCCACCGTTGAATCACACCAAAATCGAGACGCTCCGACTCTGACTGTAACTCTGCTTCGAACTTGGGAGGTTCTTCGGACTCTCTCGTAACCTATGTGCATTACCGTAAGAAAGTGTATCAAGTTATGTTATGGACACGCGGGTCTATGACTATGAACACATAGTGCCGGATAACCCGAGTGGTAACAGAGTCGCCCTAACGAGCTGAATTAATTTATACTCGGTACTACTGGCAGTGTCTGGAATTTCTATCTATCGTATATGTATGTATTTTATTTAAAGGTATATAGAACTGCTTTTCAACGAGTCATATAATGGCGATCGGTGCCGTTTCTGCCTACGGATTATTTAATACCAGATGATGCGCTTCCGGAATCTCTCATATATATATGCGTGGTAGTTTGAGAAGCTAATTACATCGGCAATTAAATGCATACATCACCTCGTAATTATAGCGATATTTTCGGTAAGACTATAAAAAGAAAAATGGAGATTCGAAACTCTCTTCTATGATGTATCGCCGAATAGCTGGACTGAGTATTATAATCTCTGCTCAGAGGTCCGTGAAACTGAAAGATAACAAGACGAAATAATCACCGTGACTTTATAACTATTGCGCTTGTACTTCTCGTAGAACTTTGTTGAAACTGAGACAATAATTTTCATGGCTTGATCTATGCTCACCGACAATAGGGCACGCGACAACCACGTGCTGCAAATGACAGTTGACTATCGGACACGTGACTTATGATGGTGAAACGACGCCAACCGACGACGTTGCTCTCGGAACACAAATTGCGTACATTGTACAAAGCTCGTGTATCGAAAGATATTAATTAGCGTTTTTAATTAGAGGAAAAAGAAAAAAGAAATGACAAAACCGGTGGATGGATAGATTTCTAAATTCTTGCAGATTCAATCGCGGGACTTTCATGGATTGTTTCGAATTTCAAATGGATCTATCTCGGCCGAAATATCGCGTCGGTATAAATAAAAGGCGTTTAAAGGCGGGAGTTAGTTTGCTACCTGTCTACTTATTGCAAAGATAATTGTAGGAGAAGGTAGCAAAACGACCGCCTCTTGACACGTATAAAGACGCACATAAACGTATCCATGCATCGCATTTATACCTCCTAAGCTTACGATGGTAAAAACAAATCGCAACACGAAGTGGGCAGCCAGCAGCAGCGGCAGCAAGGAGCAACAGCAGCAGCTCGGTTGTAAAATGTATAAGAGAGAGAAAAAGTGGGAGTGGTTCTCGGTTAACACGGTCCATTCGTTCAACTCTCCTCTTTCAGCTAGACACACGATACACATACATCAGAGTTACCAGCACGCAATGCATCACGGGATACTCGCGGCAGACCCTCCGGCACCAGAAAAGATGACCGTCATCTCCGCCACTGCCGCAAAATCTTACCGTCCAAAAACACAAAACAAGAAGAAAAAAAAGAAATCGGAAAAAGCCTTTTCGGACTAGAGTCCGAGCGGATGTAATTACCATTTTGAGAATGAATCATATTGGTCACTCGCGAAGTTGACTGGTCACCGTTTCAGTTGATTTGTTTTTTGTTTCATTTCATACGTGTGCGGTTGAAACTCGGTTTTATACCTGTATATCTACCTGGCTAATGCTGGGGCAAGAGGCGCCTACGAACGACAATTCCACTAAATCATTCTCCCCTGTATTTTCCTCCGCTTTATAAAGTATAATACTTGCAACTCAAGCGCGTGCGCGAGCGCGAGAGGTTCGTACGAAACCCGACCTGCAACGGACCGGACAATGTTCTATAACATTGTTATAAGTTACCTCATTGTTTCTCGTCTGGCACAGCTTGACCGGCAACGAGTTACGCGCTCATTTCGGCGCCAACTTCCTACATGCTTCAGACAAACTCCAAGATTGTTTTTCTTTTTTTTCCTTTCTTCAAATAGCGGAAAGAAGAGAAAGAATCCTCCTACTCGGACAGGAAAATCATTTCATTCGTTGAGTGAATTTCGGAAACCAGAGAAGAACGTGGATTTAATTTTTTAGGGATCACACCGAATCTGATTGCGAAAGAAGTAACGGAGATGAATATTATTCGATGAGTTCGATTGGCATAAAAAAATTTTCAATTTGATTCAGGCCATTTTATTTTATCATTTTTAAAACCGGGCACTGGACATCTCTGAATAAAAATTTTTTGTTCCAAATAATAAAGAGAAGTGCAAATTATACCTCCGATCGAACCATGCGTTGAACTCTCCGACCGCCCGCTGTACACAGTGTAATAGAAAAATGTGAAATAAATTCTGATAAATCGATTTTTTGTTTGTGCTCAATTTTTTTTCAATTTCTCCATATCTAGCTATAATTATACACGAAGTTGAAACTTTGGGCGCGGTACAGGGTGAGATTTGTTGTCTGTGTTTGTAACAACGATCATTTAAGAAGGAGGTTTGTCGAGTACAGTGCCGGTTGTCTGGTGTAACTGGCGCCAGTGTCTGATCGGGCGGGAAACTGATAATTTACTCTACGCAGACCTGAATGACGGTATACGTATATATATATATATATATATAAACATATATTATATGTATGGTATATATAGAATATCATAACATATATAGCGTAAACCGGTCCACTACTACGTTAAACCACTGAATCCATTGTGTGGATATCAGACAGCCCTAAGAATCCGTTGACAGCTGTTTCTCAATCCCGCGATATAAATTATGCGATCAGTATTATCGGTAAGAATTGCCATAATCGTGGATCAACCAACGATCGTTCCTTTATACACCCAATTTATCAAATTATTACGTCGACAGTCATTCCTTTATGTTATCGTTCAATTATTCAATTTTTTTCGTTCCTATCGTTTCTCTGGAGTATTCAAAATCAATGGCAATAATTATTTACAAACCAGAATCGTAAAATTGTGGTCTCGAATTTTTCGAAACTAATGCCGACTCATCATCCGATATGATAGTTCGGTTTATGACGAATTAAAATTTCGCATGAAACTGATCTATTATAGTATGTCAAAATAAAAGGCATGGATAAAAAGAAAAAGAATCAAAATTGGAAACCATTGCTGCAGCGGCTCATTTGATTTCGTTATAACGTTATACACGTTAAGAATAAAACTTGGATCAGCTGGAGTAAAATTTTAGAAAGAAAAATGTCGTGCAGAGGTAACTTATGGGCAGCTATGGCGGCTACGGTGGAATAGGAACTTGAGTAACCTACCTATGGTTCACGCTAGATGAAATACATGTAGCATATAGCAGCAGTGGCGGCAGCAACAGCACGCTTAACGAAGTGGGTTCGGTAATTGTTTTGTTCTGTTTAAAGAGCTGGTAACGCGCCATTACTGGTTTTACATTGTAAAACACTTCCCATTGATAGGACTTCGCTACTCTCCGATCGCAAACTAAGCTGCTGCTTTCGTTTTTGTATATATTTTGCTCCTGTTCCTATTGTTCGATGATATGAATGTAAAAATGCATGTACTATATGTGTATGTGAAGGTGTAACGTATATATATGTAGAGTACATAACGATATTCTATGGAATTTATGACACAATTAATTTCACTAATATCAAACTCACTTCCGCATTGAACTTTGTGCTGATTTTAATTATTCTCAAATTTCACTCCTCCGTTCTGTGCAGGTTCTTTTTTTTTCTTTTACGCGAATTCTCCCATGCAATTATAATTAATTTTGGATGATGTGTATCACGCGATATTGACCGTGTTAATCAATCACCTCACCGTATCACGATTCTCACGCGTGCGCGGTTAGCGAGGACATAAAAAACGGTTGACAGTAGTTACCGGATATACCTGCACTTTGTAAGACACGGTAACAAACTTGCATCGCCTGAAGCGACAGGTAAGCGTAGCATATATGTCCTATTCACGTTTAAAACTCATCGACAGAATTATAGATTCAAATTTTCAACTCTTTTCTTGTGAATGATTTTTTTTTTTTTTTTCTACAAGAAAATATGAGATTTTCATCCGAAAACTTTCAATTGAAAAAGTTCAATCCCTTCGGGATCCAACTATCGGGATCGTAATTATGTGCCAACCTGGTGGTGAAATATACGGTAGTTTAAGACGGCGATATATCAACTCAGTTTCGAAAGATACTCAGTCACAAAAATCATGAACAAAATAGAAAAATTATTCCGATCACGCTGCAGCGAAGAGCGTCGTCGTTTGATCACGTGGTAATGCAGCGGGTGGAATAAACGTGCAGACAGGATGGCCTGAATACTGATTATGCCGCTGTATAACCAGAGGCGACGCCTCCGTAATTAATTATAATAATTAGAACCCTGATTATAGTACATATAGAATAACACAAGAGCTACCTATATGATAGTAAAGTTCTAATTATGCCACAGGTATGTACGATATAAAGCCACTAAGTCTTGTCACGTTGCAGTGATTTATTTCGCACTTCTATGATTATTATAAAATAAACCAATTTCCCTTTGTTTTTCCTTATTTTTCCAGGTATAAGGTGATCAAAAATGGCTACCAATATGTACGAGAAATCATCAATTTCCTCAGGTTTTTCGACCGAAAAAGTCTATTCTACTGGGATGAACCACTGGATATGGATATTTTGTCGGGATATTTCGGCCAAGGATTAAAACGCATGTCGCGGAATGATTAAGTCAGGAACGCGGAGAAATGAAAAGAATGGGATGAAATGAAGGGCATAAAATTGAGAACTATAATTGAATTGAATCGCTGAATACCTTTCTTAGATCTCTAGGGGTAAGTTCATCGACACCATGATCCGTACTATGTCCGATCATCGCGTAGGATACGTACGTGGTAGGTATACATAGTGTACCAGATATCGTGTTTCAATCGCGTAATAATCTCCTTGGAGCAGCTAACTTCTTCGAGTTGCAAATACACATATATACATACATATGTATGTAGAGCAGTTGATCACCCGCGTGCGGTTCGGACTAACGAATCTAATAAATTGTAAGAACAGACAGCCATTAACGTAGTATTTCATTCCATTATAAAATTTTCAAATGCGGTTTATGTATAAAATACATATATAGATATACGAGTGGGGGAGTATAAGTCGGGGGGATCTCGAAATGAAGGCGTGCGTTAAACGCGTGAAACGTATAGGAAACAAACCACTGCACGCATAAGTAAATATATACAGGGTGCCTTTAAAAAAAAAAACGAATTGTGAATTCTAAAACATGGCGCAAACCGAACACTTGATCAAATTGTGTCTAATGTTATTTTCCTTTTTTCTTTTTTTGAAATTTCGAAACTTTAATGCAATGTCCGTGTTTTTTTCAAAACCTTTTTCCTCAAACCCTACAGTAATTTCTTGACAACGAACGAAGAGTCTACGGTAAATTCCACAGACGAAATAAAAGCTTCGTTCTCCGCATCGTCGTGAGAAAATGAGGGAAAAAAAATTGCCCACCCTGTATACATACCGGATAGGTATAGTACAGGTGCATACGTACGCATATATTCGTATATAATAATTTCCTAGCTCTTTCTGCACCTCGCGCGCCGATATTATAATACTCGACATTAACATACCTCTATACATATATATACAATTCATACATATATGTACTTATTTATCTATGCTATGTACACGAACCAATCGGCCGGGATATGGTCGGTATGAGTTACGATTTATAGGATGCCACACGAAGATCCTCGCGGAAAACTATCCTAATGGGACTAGTCCCAGGAGTGGTCTAGGTGCAAGTTCTGGAAGGATATAAAAATATGTTCCACTAGTAAGATGCAGCGAAAAATGAATCGAATGAGGAAAAAAAGAGTAAAGTAAACTGGAGAAAAAACCAGGCGCACCCTCAAGCCTTGGGGCGGTTACCGAAGCTGCACCTTCCATTCCTGCGCGAATGACAAATTATTTTCTAACAAAAAAAAAAAAAGAAAAGATCTGAATTTGATTATCAAGGAATAATCAATTTTCAGGAAATTTTCCTTATCTCTGGTTACGATATGCGAACCCTTTTTTTTCTTACTTTACTTTGATTGTAACACGTTCCGGAATACATGTATAGGCACGATAAATAATCCGGATTGACATTTTACTCGACAAATTGCCGACGTTATACTCCACCCTCGCGTATATAGATATTTATATCTATATGCATAAAATGTATGTATGTACATAGGGCATGCATTTTAAGACGTCGATAACTCACCTCAGTAGCCAACTCGTATATATGACGGACGTCCTGCCGCCGCATTAGCTGAACGTTTGTTGTACACTTACTACACAATCATACACATGTGCGGGTGGATTTCGCGCACGACCGACTTCATACATGTGGCATGTGTGTGCTATGCACATATGAATATTATATACATACTATAGCTATGTATACATATCATGAGATCGCGACGACAAGTATATAGTCCCGCAGGGATCTAGAGACGTCACAAACACAAACAAATATATGTACATCTGTGTATATGTATATGATATACACATATGTGAAAAATTCATATGTGCAGTATATAATGTAATATTCGTATCACATATGAATATCATAGTTTACACATACTAATGAGGAGGTGGAGGTGTAGAGTTGGTCGACTTTGGGCTTGCCTGATGCAGTTTGTGAGTCACACTCTGTTCGCTTGCAGCTTACACTGCGTTTGTTCGGAACGTAATCGCGTCTGTACGGAATCTGAATCGGGATCGGGATCGGATGACGACTAGATAGTAGATACCAAAAGTAAGAGCCAGACACGCGCCGTAGGTATGAAGAAAGAATAAAAAAAACGAATCGAAATTGCTGACCCAAGAAAATTAACGTGTGTATTATAAAGCTCGAACTATACACTATACTGTATTCGATTTTGCCACATATTATTACGACGTACGACGCGTGTCGATTTTTCGCATTCTGCAGGAGCGGAAAAATCGAGATATCTGGATGGGTTTTATTCGTATCTCAATTCCCCACGACGAATTCGTGTCCTAGAGCGCTCAAATGATGAAAAGAATATTCAATTTTTGGGCCCACAAATCGCATAAATTCAAAGACTTTAGGTTTCGATTTTCTTCGATTTCAATCCTTGATAATTTTTGTCAACAATATGAGACCGTGTATAAAATAAGCCTTCTTGAAATGTCAGATTATGTACACACACGTAACGATTTATAGCGAATTATATATTTAAGCAAAGTATAAAGTTTGAACAGTAGTATAATAATTCGAGTAGCTCGATCTTTCCGTTCTCCATGTTGTCTGGGAATGTCCCATGAAATCGCGTTGTCCGCAATTTAAGCGGTTCGCGTTATCGAACAATGCACTGCACGCCGGTAAGACACACGCCTTCCTCTTTTAATCGCGTTATCCCGTGTGTTTGAAACAACGTGTACGTATATACACTTCCACACGCCTCCGACGATTTAGTATACGGTGTATACGTGCACGTATATATATTTCTACGTTGTGATATAAGAACGGCGACGTATTGGCTGGGTATAAACCTGCTGGACCCTGACGTTATCTACTTCCATTCGAGTAATAGAGACAAATAGTGAATTCAGGAACAGGATTGTCCGCCGCACCGCTCTGCTGCTGCTATTGCTGCCGCTCCTGCTGAATTGGCTATTGAAACTTCGTCGAGAACTGCCGCTATATATAATTGCTAAATATTCACAGATTCCATCGCAGCGAACTTGAAGAGACAAACACAAAACTATACAAAATCTAAGAAAATTGATTAAAAAAAAAACAAATATATTCAAAAATGAATACATTTTTCATCGCACAAAGCTGTTTTATCATCGATTTTGGTTTTTTTCCAAACTAATTCGATCGATTTTTATAAAATTGACGATCAGCTATATCAGTTGTAACTTTTGGCAGTGATACAAGATAAGGAAGAAAATTGTATACCTACATTTCGTTTTCTAGAGATGCAATCTGTTAGATTAACCGGTAGCAGAAAACGTGTGCGGTGAAACTTATTTTTTTTCTTTAATTTCTTTTCTTTCTCTCGTTCCGCGCAAAATTGAAATAGATACCTAGACGTGATAAAATCATCTGGTTTTATCGATTAAAATAATAACGAGCTTTATAGCAAATAGTAACCAGTAAAATTGTAATTTTATTTTCTTTCTCTCGCCTTATTTGCGCAAATTGCTAAAGTTTAATTAACAATTCGCCTTATCTACTCCTATATATTTAAGTTACGTACATAGAAATCAAACAACTTATATTCTCTTTAGTTTAATATAAACTAGAAAGTCGCTGCACGCTTTCGAGTATCCTATGTACACATATATTGCTTGTACATAATACGAAAATATGAAAAATTCCATCAATAATGGTCACTATAAGGTTCCCGCAAATCAAAAGATTGCATCTCCCCGCCGCCACCGTTGTAAATAAAAATCGCAAAACAAAACCTGTGCACGCCCCGCTTCGAAACCCGATAACTTTTATGTAAGCATCGGGTATATAACAACCACGCATGTACACAACACATATGTAATACATATATGCAGATAAATAAACGACAAACACCGATCAGGGCCCGTTATTATTTTTGCTCTTATCATTATCGTCATTGTTTTAATTTTGTTGTTTCGATTTTTCTATACTTGTAACTGAGCCCCGTATATGAAACTTTTACATAAACATATATATGTATAAATAAATATATCATGTGATGTTAGTATAAAATAAATACTTGTGTTTATGTGTTCGTGTTCGCGGTGGTTCAGATTTATAAGAGAAATTGCAACGTGCGTTCCTTGGTCGCGTGCCCAGGAACTGTGTTTTAAACTGTTGACAGTCGCGGACTGATTAGAAGCAGGCTAGAATTTTAACGGTACGTTATTCTTTAAGGTTATAAATTTTCACACTATACTACCTGATTATCATTATTATTACCACTGTTAGCTTTTTCAATCAGACTGTACGGCTGTTAACGTCGTAATTAAAAATTAAATTTTAATTAAAGGAAATTAAGAATATCGCGATTTTTTTTCTCTCGTTTAAATGAATCTTATTCCATAGCTGGTGGCGGAATTACGACGCGTGAATCTTATAGAGCTTGATAATAATAAGTGAAGACGGTGGGTGATCAATTATTTAATTATTTTAGAACTCATCAGTCGATCTTCGATGTATCAGCGTTTGATGATCCGGTGTTTGGACCGTTCCAGCTTATACAAAGGCGCCGATGATAGAGATCGATATAAATCGATATTCGAACGTCGCAAAGCATGATAATGACGACGACGATGATGATGATGATCGTGATTACGAGGAAGATGATCCGCAGGATTAAAATCTAATTGGACCAAATCCGACGATCATCTCACATCGGCAATCACCGCCCCGCTCGTCGTGAATGATATCTTTTATTAGGCAACGATTTAAACAATGAAATTAGTAGATCGTATAGGTGTGATAAAAAAGATAATTTTTAATCGAAATAACTCTTCGACGATAATTAGTTATTAATTGATAAAACTGAAAGCAAATCGATACGAAATTCTTATTTCTTTTTTTTCTTTCCTTCGTTTCGCAGCAAGCTGACATCGATCACCCTCTGATGCGCTTTAGGGCGAGGCGGTAGCTCGCCAAAAAAAAGTTTTTCAGAAAATTTAGTACACCTCATATTCATTTTTCACTTTACAACATGGTAAAATAATTAATTGGGCGTAGGTATATCGATTAATTAAATACTCTACACCTAATTAAATCGCAGTATGGTGTATATATATTCTCGTAGAGGTTATTATTTATTTGCTGCAGAGTATTTACTTTGATTATTTATAGATCGTTAGATTAGCAAAGACTCGGATATACATATGTACATACACATATGTGTGTGTACATGGCACGCCAAACGTGACAGAGATTATTAATTTCTAAAATGAACGCGATCCGCGTGCGTTATGGAATATGCCATAATTATATCCACTCTCATGGAAGGTATAACAGAAAACAGGTATAGTCTCATCTCATCTACGAGCATCTCTCATGGTAGGTATATACGGGGCATTGCAGGACAATTCGCTAACTATTTCACCGTCGATTCGATTTGCGATGAATAATTTTCTATTGTTTTTTACTCTGCAAATATTCAATCATTAAAAATCAATGTTCAAATAACTGAAAAAAATCTCAAAGAAATTTCAACGCAGTTTCGTTGGATCGAATAAAATTCAATCGATAATATTTTCGTGATGAATCCGACTATATTTTTCAGGTGCTACAGGTGCTGTTCGATAATCGTCTGAAAAAAATTTCGACGTAATTGAAAATCTCGCGGGGATTATACCCCGTTGGAATCGACCTGGAATGCCCCGTATATATCTGTATATAATATAATATATATAAGGTGGTTATGTTATATGCATGCATGTGAGGGAGTCGATGGCGGTCAATGCCACGTACAGAAAGACAAGTCCGATAACCGCGAGAAGCACTCCTTGCTGCTGCTTCTGCTGTTGCTGCTGGGTACTCCTGCTAGTCTGCGTGCTTGAACGAACAGCATCCCGAACTCGTCTTATAATCCTAACTTGACCGCGCGCGTGAACGATTTTATGGCTTATAAGCCGTTCCTACTCTCCAACCGCATACATATACATTTATATATTATAAATATATACACACAACATACATATATGTATATTGTATATATGTAACAACGTCGCAATAAGAAAATATTATATCTATATAAATCCGCGTCTTACTTTGTCGCAATCAACCGCAATAAGTCAAAAGAAAATAAGAAGGAAAAAAAAAACACAATCGAAAAATCATGTAAAACGATTAGAATTATCATCAGCATTTTCGTCCATGGAGTTCGTTTTTTTTTTTTCTCTCTTCTCTTCTTTATTCTTTCACACGTTTTGAGAGAGAATTTTTCCCAAATAATTGTACGAAAAAAAAAGACATTCGAGGCGTTAAAAATTCATTTTATGTTCGCATTTTTATCCCGCAATTCGGTTGTTTTTTTGCTCCTTGATTTCAGATAGGGATTATCGATCCGCGGAATATTCTCACGATAGTTGTGGATAAAAAGGCGTGTATTTAATGAGAGTTATTAGTAGCATTAGATAAAAGATAGAATATAGCTATATCTATGGCGCACGAAAAAGAAGAATCCCTGCCGTTTCATGCTTCTCAGAACATTATGTATACCCGCATTGATAATCGCTATGTATTCTATAATCTCTTTAATACGATATAGGTAGGTATGTACGTGCTACGATACACTATAGATCCAAGATCAAAATCGTTTAACCAACATGGAAAAAATGAAAGCTGATATAATAACGGATATAATAACGGCCAAAAGAAAATTATGTTTTGTAAAAATAGAAAAAGAAAAACCAGAAACTGTTCGCGAACACCGCATTGCAAAAATTTACGTGACATATGAAAAAACTGAAAAAACTGAAATAACCAAATGAAAATCAATCAAATCCAACTGTTCATACGACGTTTTACTCGACATAACCTGCAACCCAACTTTCTTTGGCGGTGAGGTCGATTGAAATATCCTGCCTAATTTATTACATATACCTATATGTACGCGTATTGTGGTCAGTTTTGAATTTGGAATGAGTAACCGATTGACCACGATGAGAATTATACATACATATGTTAGTTTATATATACGCACAGTGTGAAGAAAAAAAAAAAAAAGAAGAGAAAAGGAAAAAATCCTTGAGACAAAACGAACCCTTAGGGCTATGGCGAAAAAAGTTTCACTGTATATAATATAGGCGTTATGGGGAGGTGTAATTCGAGGTTTAAATATATATAAGGTGGTCATGTATGTGTACATAGGTATATCGTAGTAGGATAGCGGTTGATATTGCCGACTGTGATACCGTGTATACCGTAGCTACGTATATATATGTATATGTATATCTACCTATATGCCAACTATATGGGGCCGTGAGGATAAGATCTGTAATCTACAAGGAAACCGAGGCACCTTTCGGTCCAGAGACCCGAGCGCCGCTGTCTACAGGATATACTATAGTATACATGGGCAATTTTATATACCTTATACCTACCTACCTACCCAACTACCATATAGATTGTTCATAGAATCTGACAGAGCCAAGAGCAATGAGTAAAAGAGCCAAGAGGCGAGACAAGACCGCTTTCCCCACCTACTATATACCGACGATATAACGTCAACAACATTATGTACTGTGTGTTAAAAAACCCAGTTTCGATATGTAATTTCACTTATCAGAGGCGAATCGATTTGCCGAGGCGATTCCGAGGCGTCCCAATTGATGAAAATATTTCGAGCCCTAGATTGAAACGAAACACAGCGTTTCGTAACTGAGAATCAATTTTTTTGGGTCAGCCTCGAAGTTGGTAAATGGGAAGAAAATTGATTGCTAGGGGATTGTGGGTTTGATAACACGGTGAATAAGTTCGTTCAAGGTGCACTGTGCGGTGCAAAGTGTTTTTTGTTTTCATGGATGGTAATAGCCAGAGGAGCAGCTGACATGATTTTAGCGGCACGCTCCCCAAAACTGCATTCAATACCGAAAGTATATTGTCCAAAGAACCCCAAGGTGCGATATATAAAGAAGTAGAACTTACGACATGTGATTCCTAGTGGTGGTGCACCTGAACCTGATGCAGACCCGAGGGACTTTTAGGAACCTTATACACACATAGAAGGGGACTCGACAATGCTTAGAATTTTTTGGCGGCATGAGCGACGAAGAATACGAACGTAGAAGACGAAGAAGAAGAAGAAGAAGAAGAAGAAGTTGGTGCATGTTATACGTTGGAAGGAGGGAAATCCCCGCAGTATTTCTTGTGTTCCTTTAAACATTAAAGGTTGTGTAAAGGCTGGGGTCTCTTTGGGAAAGATGCAACCGTGCAGAATCCATTGAAGAGATCGTTCGTTCGCTCGCGGCTTTAAGAAATACAGATCCTCCGTAGGCCCGAAAGTCGTACAATAACGACCTTTAAAGTTTAAACCCGCAATACCTATACCTATACGTGCATAAAAAAAAAAAACATCTCGAGGTACCTGCAACGACCTCGGGGAAACATTCTTCTCGAAGAACACCTGCGCAAAAAGACTTTTGATTTCTTCTACTACCCTTAAAATTCGAATGGATATCAGAAATTCAAAAATCGTAATCGTCTCAATAAATTTAAAGTTTCTCATCAAATTCAAAGCTTCAACCAATTATCTCGAGATACGTCTGACGGATGGAAATTCCCTCAGATCTGATTTCCGATAACATTCTATGCAGACTGTTTGAATAAACACGCGACAATCGTATCGTCAGGTATGTAAGCTACATGAACATAGATATTTTCTAGCCAGGTGGGGGGCATTCGCTGCATACTTGTATAATATATGCTAGAATTTCGAGTCCCCTTCATCCCCGTAAGCTACCCTAAGGTGCGCCAATGTTGGTGGTGCGATCGAAAGGTGCGCAAGGTTTGCTTTTTTTCAAAAATAAAAATCTATATGAAAAAAGGTTTCGAAACGGTACTTTGCCAGATGAATGGGGCTCGTGCGCTTTCTCCATCATACCGTTCGAATTCGCCCATAGGTATAGACTAGAGGGGCGGGATGAGAGGAGGGGGGGGGGGGGGGAGCAGGCAGCACGCAGCATCCCTGAATTTCTGATCCTCCTGCAGATGATCGTTACGGAGTAAAATAGGTTCAATGAATAACCGATCGAAAACGAACCTGATATCCTATACACTGTTCAGGCAGAAGAAGCAATCCATGATGTGCACATACTGTTAAAATTAGGGCTCATGTTTCCACCATTTACCGTTCCATTCAATACATATAGATATCTATATTATTTAGCTACATAAAGTAGATACGGTATTTTAAAAACCGATTCAAAAAAGACTGTCACATTTTGGATTAGTTAGATTCTTCTATTTTTTTTTTTTTTCCAATTCTCCCCTTACCGGCAAGCTGATTCCAGTCCTCGGATGCCAAATTAACGAGCATTTTGCACTTATATGAGATAGCATGGTTGAAAAAATGTATACGTATGCGTATGTATTCATGTATCGTAAAAAAGGAGGCGTAACATTTGGTGTCTGGTTACCAAGGATAAGTATGTAAATACTTATATAATCTGGATGAGAAGTAGCGTGATGTTTGGCGCCATGATTTTACGACGTTAGGTTGGAGGCAAATATGTGACGTTAATACCTTAAACCGTCGTCGTTTTATCGAACGTTTATCCTTCGAGTAGCTGCCGGTGCTGATGATGTGGTTTTAAAGTAGCTAGCAGATCGGTCTTGAATCACGTTGCATAATCGAGCGCGTTAAAAGGACGATTTGAATGAAAAAAATTCACTCAAGATATGTTCTCTTTTTGAGTGTTTATTTTTGCTTTTTTTTTTTTTGTAAGATTCAAGGTATTAAATACCTGCGATCGCGATCGAGCAGATTGTTACACGACAAATCGGTTGACATCAAGGAGAAAAACCTGCCACCCGTATAATAATTTACACGATAGCGGTTATAAACCTTGATCTTTACGGTTCAAGGTCAATCCGCATTCTTCGAGCAATCAACGACCAGCAAACTGATCTAATATCATGAATAATTAATTAACAAGGCAAATTATTTCAAGATATATTGTAAGAAATAATCGTATCTACCAAGGTGCGTCTCATTCGCGATCTTTCGATGGTTTCAAAGGTGAACAAATTCTTTCGATAAATTCTTCAGATTCTCGAAAGTTTGAAAAATTTTGTCTGGCATTGAAAGAAAAGTGATATAATCATATCGTTGGTGTAAACGGCAACTAAAACTCAGATTATGCCGTGACTAAAAAAAATTAAAAAAAATAAATAAAAGAAAATTAATACTCTTACTTAAAAAAAAATGAATGAAATTCGAGAAGCTGTCTAGGCGTTATCTATCTCTCATTAAATACCGCACCGTTATCACTTTACAAGATTGGTCCGCTTGAGAGAAGAGATTTTCTACAGACTCTCTGCGTAAACTTAGTCCGTGGTAGTGGTCAAGGGGATCAACCTAGCCGGAGGGCTGGCACGGGGTCCAGACTTACAGTATGAAGAAAAGAGAAGAAAATAATGAAAGAGAAGAGCTGACTACAGCTAGAACTCAGTCCGAAACAGACAGCTGACGGCACGTGCTTCCGTCGAAACCCAGGGGAGCCGATGAACGCCAACAGCAGCAGCAGAAGCAGCAGAAAAAGCAAAAGCAGAAGCTGAAGCAGAAGCTTCAAACTCGCGCGTGTTAAGGTAGCGGACCATGATGCAATGGGATGTATTATATACCAGCTATGAGCAATGCTATTTTACTCAGAACTCTTCTCTATGTGGCTGGATACGTCGCCACGTATCATGGGGGTTCTCATCTCATCATCACCACCATCATCGGGGCATTACTTTGATTGATTAATTCATCACGCGATCCAATGGCTCTTCCGATTTCATCGACATTGTTCCGTGAATTTTCTTTGGATCAATGAGCTGATCCAGAATCGACAATTCCGTTTACTTTAGATCCATGAAATTGATCTCTGCTATCGATCGGTGAATAAATTAATGTACTGAGAAAGGTGAAAATGATGAGATTCACTATGGAAATCAAGATGTCCACTCATCGAAAACTGAAAGAATTTTAAAAAATTCGGTAATGATACTTGAATTATACTTATTGAACTGAACGTGGATATTCGGAACTTTGATCATCAGAATGGAGGGCATGAATAATCAAAAACCTTAGTGTAGTTGTCCGAACAAATCGGTGTATCGCAAAAAGTCAAGGAACTTATAAAACCGACTTTTCTAAGGAATATTTCCCTCCATTTGTTCAAGGACAAGCGCGGTCGCTGGAAGCTTTTTGCTCTTTTACGGATTACGCTTTTCTGGTTTCCGAGACCTAGATATTGATATTAGTAGATTGTACGATTGAGAACCATCTCTGAGAGTCGCGTGGTTCAACCGTCTCTATCACCTGCCTTTGGTACGGACAATAGAATATGTTCGATGCTAGGTAAAAGGGCCTGGGCCACCACCCATGCTTTGGCATATCGCACACCGCACCACATCATCACACCGCACCGTTTACCCTCGTATGAAACGGTACGGTATATACTACAAGGTACATAAGGGAATGAGGGGAAAAAGGGCCTTATGGTGCACGGGGACCCCTTCCTTTGACTGTATACACTTTTCTTCTCTCTCTCTCATTTTTTCTCTTTGGAGAGTGAATTCCACATACGTAGCTCGGCAGGGCACCATCGCGAGCATGTAGAGAGCGCATGAAGGGCGAGAGGAAAAAAAAGAGAGAAAAAGAGAAGAGGACGAGAAGAGGTACGGAAAGGCAGAGATTGACAATGCAGGGGGCCCACCTGCCCGGACCCCGGGCCCCAGGTCGGGACCCTGGAATAGCGCGGGACACGCGCCCCACGTTACTAGAGAGGCAACACCTGGTTCTTACATGTATATATGTATATACATATAAATCCGACTCCATCGGTCTCGACACCACTTCGAAAAACCAAAAACTTCTACTACCGTAATGATTTTGCTGGTTGATAATCGTTCACCATTATGTATGATTCTTCAACAGTTCGAAATGCCGAAATACGCCGTTCATCAGGAAACAAATCTACTACAGATATAGAATGGTTTGAAAGTAGGGTTTCCAGTATTTCTTATTATTCTGTTCAGTTAAAACGCCTCCGCAACGCCTGCGATATCCGCGTACATCGTAAGTATCTCGCGTGAATCGGTTTTTTTAAATTTGATCGCAGCGCAAAAAAAAAAGAAAAAATGAAAAAAAAGAACCATGTGAAACTGTGAATGTGGACTGTGTGCACAAAAGCGAGCAGGTCGAATCAAGAAAATACTACCGGTTCGGAATTAAGCCACGGGATACAAGTGAATAAATAAGACAGGAAGCCATTCGGTCTTCTCTTATTCTTCGTTTAGCTGAACGCGAGAGCCTGAAAGTTTGCCAAAATCGTAAATTCGAAAAGAGCGGTAACTCAGAGAAGTTCCTTGACAATGCTACGCGAGGACTCGTGATCCCGTAAGAACCGCAAGTTCTCTCTTCTGTCGAGACCGCCACAGTTGCGTGGCCAATGAGATTATAACAACTCTTCAACGGTTCCTCTTCCAGAAAGACGTCATTGCTCCATACGATCTCATCCAACGAGTATTTTTTCAACCGAACACATCACGCGACTCAAAAATAGTACGAAGAATGGAAAAAAAAAAAAAAAATGTATGTACTTATAGTGACTGTGAAAAATGTCCGCATTGCGCAATCGGAATAAATTGTAGAACGAATAAAAAGAAAAAAGGGAGAGATTGCCTTCCGATGTGCCTACGCGATTGGAGATTGAATTTTCAATTTGACTGGACAATTGAGGCGTTGATAATTCTTTGGGGATCAACCTATCGTTAACTCTTTGACGCCAGCTAGCTCGACTGATTGTGAGACAATACCGCTCGTCAACGTAAAGAAGTAACGCAATACATAACGTCGTAGCTTTAGACTCTCATTTTAAACTCTGTGTCTTAATAGCGAACGATGAAGAGAACTGACTGGCTTAAAGACAATTGCTACGGCTTGGGCTTAAGACTTTCCTCTGTCTTCGCCCATCGCGTGACTCGCCAACTACGACGTTTATTATCATCGTTCACTGACTTAAGACATTAATTTTCTTTCCGTAATGTGGTATGCAGATTGTCTGAGAACACAACGAAAAAAAAAATGAACGCTCTCGATTTTTGATAAAGTTGACGGAGTTCGCGTATCGGTCTCCCTATGGAATACCTGCAGGAAAAGATTATTCTTCTTCAATTTACTTGATTGTTTTCGATCGTTTAAATTCCTGATGGTTAATTGCGGTTCGTTTTAACGATGGCCAAACCAGAGTGTTGTACATAATATCGTAAGCTATACATTGATTGAGGTCTAATAGCGCGGCACGAAGGCGAAGGCGAAGAAGTTGAAGTGACTGGAGCATATTATATTGCAACACTGCTTTCTCCATCTCGTTGTCTCTATAGATAGTAGTAGTTACTATACTATAGTTGGCAGACGTTGGTTGGCAGGAGTAAGGAGAACGAGAAAAGTCAGTAACGGTTGCTACTATGGTAGCACTAGGCTCTGACCTAATACATTCTAAGGCTATCAATCATAAATCGACCCGTGATATGGGTTTTCTTGCATAACAATGAACGAGAAGAGAAAAAAGACAGCCACGAGTAGCTGGTGTAGCTTAAACCTCATAACCCGACGCAAGTCTATAGAATTAATTCCATGCGATACGTATACGTTAAATCAATCGATATCTAATTTTATCACCTGTGATTATGTAATGATACCAGATTATCGTCCTGTACAACGGAACTTAAAGACAAAAAAAAAACATATCCAGAAAAAAAAAAGACCGATCGATCATCTATTTGTATTATCCATGTCGCATCGATGTATGAAAAACAAAAAGATGTGACCAAAGAAGGGCGTGTCTTCGGAAAGAAATTCAATGAAGAATCATTTCTGTGAATCGATTTTCCACATCGTTTTGCCGATCGTCAGCAAAATTTAGATCAATACATATCTTCTTCTGACGGGGTGGAAAGGTTGAATTTTTCAAAAAGCTTAAATTTTGTGAGCGCATTCCGGTAAAATTTACGTTATATTTTGCGCATTTCCTAATCGTATTCTTTTTTTCGATAGCTAGTTCTTTTTGAATTTTAGCCCCAAATGTCTGTCAGTTTTGGAAGTAAAAACAGCTCTTATATAGAATTTCATTTCCGGAGAGTAAAGAGAGTATTACCGAGTGTGTGCTTTTAAAGGTACGTGGTATACGAGCAGACGTTGTTCCAGCATCTGTCCGCAGATGCAGAGCAGATGCATTTATATTATAGTAAAGCTGAAACGTTCTCATTTCTGATTGAAAAACCCTTTTACAGAATTTGCATCGTGGTATACAGAGAATAACGATTCGAAATAGAAAATCGCGATTTTCTGTGGAAAACCCCATCATTTGACGAGCATTCTGATTACGCCAGTTCTCCAATGTATAAGTATAGTGTACATAAGATGCGATTCTTTTCGCTCTCCCTGATGGAAAGGAGACTTTTAAACCCAGCTATGTGTATAAGAAGAGCTAAGGGAGATGAGGGGAATGTTTGCGTGACTTAGGATTTAGGGTGCGGGACTCGCGCTTACCTTCTTCCTCTTCTTATTCTTCTTCTTCTTCCTCCTTTTTTTTCTAGGAAGGAGGTTTTCCAGGTCTTTGATGCGCGGCTCAGGCTCTTCTTTGGGGGTGCACTGGAACCATGGACAGATGCAAAAATCACAGCATCCGAACTACCTCACCTGTCGACTGTTAGGTGCTCCTTTTACCTTCTTACAGTACATGACTAGATGCTCATGTATACATATATACACCCATATATATGTACGGTATACAGGCTTCTTAAAGGATCCTTTTGCCTTACCAATTCCATCATATTGCCGCAGTCAACGTTATGGTAGTGCAGTTAGAATGGGTCTAGGAACTTCGTACGCTGGATCTGGAAGGCTCCATGGAAGTGGACTGCATGTATGAGATTCTGCCTTTTATGTATACGTATGTACATATATACTCACATAAATACGAATAAGTCGTACCTGCAGGTCCGACGCACGTCGACGTACCTCTGTGTGTCACAGCTCTCATACTAGATTTGCTGCTGCTGCTGCTGCTGCTGCTGCTGCTCCTTCTACCGACAAAAGAAGTACAGAATTCTTTGTCGGTTTCTTTGCATCGTGCTTTATACGAGCCTCTATTCAACTATTCATTCATCTCACAATAATAATCAACCGAAGAAGAGACGAACTCATACACACGAAAGGAAGGTATAAAGGCAAGTGCGGAATGACATCTTGCGCAAAAGCGAATGCACAAGTGCGGCATAAGGAATTTATCTGTAAAATTAAATAGCAGAAAAAATAATTAGTTCCAAATTTTTTTGAAAAATATCTAAAAAAAAACCCTTCACATCTTCTTCGCATGTAAATAATACTCCATTTCTGCCTTCATCTGAGGCCATCTGAGGGTGTATTGTGGATTTTGGCCGGGGGGGTCCAAAAAGTTTGTGGCAAAGAGGGTTAAGGTTGTAGGGGGTAGTTGGTAGGATGAGGGAGAATTTTAAGGGCACGCTCTAGACACGTGTCTACGCGTGCCGGAAGTGACCAACCGGATGTAGACATCCGAGACGCCCTCGGGGTACCTATATACCAAAAAGCTTTTGCTCACCGCTTTGTTCTTCAACGATGCAGTGCAGATTGTTCTGCGGATTCATATTCCGCAGGGACCGCAGGGCTACGCTTCTGTTTCCAGATAAAATCGAGAGACTGAGTTCATCCACAGATCTGACCTTATCTCCCCTTTTCGTAGTAGGGATATCATTCGAACGATTTTCCGTGAGCGTAAACTATAAGTGGAGTCCGAAATCATTGTCAAAAATGTTCTCGTTTCTCTCGATATTCGGAATCTGAGAGAAAAAATATTTCAGTCCAATCGGCAATGTGTTTGGAAATAAAATGCGAAGTAAGATATTCGATGATTTTTGGCTTCTTTTCTTTTCTAAGAGGAATATAAATGAGAGCCACTCTTTGAGAGGCTGGTAGGTAACCTGATCTGGAGCACCGGCTGTTTCGTTTTAGCGGAACCAGTGCCTTATTAGCAAAGTACTTGAGAATGAGAAGAAAAAAAGAGAGAGCGAAAGAAGAAGGAGAAGAAGAAGGAGAAAGAGGCTCGTTGGTAACGTGCGGCGTGCGGTGCACTTGACCACAGGAAGCGAGGATCTTTTTTTTCTTCGCCTTCTTCAGTTTTCTTCGTTTTTTTTCTTCACTTTTTTACGCTCCGGACAAACAAGCCGTCTTATTAATAGCCATTCGAACGAAGGTTTTAGCCCGAAAAATATTATTTGCTTTTTATTGACCGTTCTCAAAACTCAAACGATATTTAGCCGATATGACATCTGTCTAAAATTGGCTAACTTTGCTGTATTAAGACAATTGCTATATTATACCCATAAATTATCCATAAGAAAAAAAGAAGCCTAGAGATATAAGGGCGGTTTTCGTGGACGGAGAGGGAACAAAAAAATAAAACATTTTTGCACCCTTACCAGCTGTTCATAAATTTTGAAAAAAAAAAAATATCGACAAGAACTTGATTCTTTTGTCTCGTGTCTTTTTCTTACGAATTTTGCAGCTTGTTGTTAATAGAGACCAGGAAATGGGTGTGTCGGTGTTAAAAGTTCGTCCGAAGAAATAATAATAACAATAATGATAATAATAATTCGTAACTTCTTCTCAACTTACTGCAATCATCTGCCGTTCAGATGACACAGTATTTGTCTCTTTTTTTTTTTTTGCGTCTCGTAGTGTATGCGTTTAAGGGTTGTAACTCGTGATAAGAGGGCGTATTTCAAACTTGCGAATATAATGGGTGAACGGTACATCTTGAAAAGGGTCTTTTCAATCTTCCTCTCATCTCGTCTAATTTTACTTGATCTTATTCTAACAATTTCACCATTTGGCTGTACTTATATTATATACAAGGGCTAATATTCCGCACATGTCACCACCATACCGCGGTTGCAGAGCAGATGCCTTTACATACTATGAGCAGCAACAGCAGCAGCTTTCCCCCCTTTCCTCCCCATATACTGCACCTTTCGCATATATCGTGTCTGCACCATACCACACTATACTAGGCCTGCACCACCAGAAAAATTCTATGTAAGGGTAACCGAAATAGCGAGAGAAAGAAAAAGAGGGAAAGGTCGTCACAGGGATATTGCACCCCATAGGATATACATAGGCATACCACGTACGCTTTTACAATGCCAATAATAACCGCGGCGATCCCTCTCCTCCTCCCCCCCCCCTGCCCTTGCCCCTTCTTTTTCTAACGCGACCCTCAAATTTTTGAACCGGGTGACACCAGCCACTACTACCATCGGCATCGCGCGTCGTTCTGGTGCCACCAGTTTTTGACCCTCCCCTCCGCCCCCCTTCTTTTTTCCTAACTAATTCTTTTGGCTCCAACGGCAACTGCATCATCCCTTGCGGATTCCGGCAGATGCGAAACTCGAAGTATAGAGAAAGAGAGAGAGAGAGAAATAGAGGTAGAGAATTTTCATGCAGAGGGTCTATACTAGCAGCGGCAGAAGTAGTTATGGTTGGTCCGGTTTATTTCAGGGGTTTTGTCTAGGAGGGTGCAGCAGCAGAAGCGGCACGATGCGGCTACGCCCTGAGGCAGGTGTGGATCATGGGGAGTATGGGGCCTTCTTTGGTCGGGCGCGTGCCCCACACGAGCGAAGGCGGGCGGGCTTTTGAAAATGCTTTTCTCTCATCTCTCTTTCAATATATCCATCTTCATTATTTTTCATCTCGTTTCTTTCTTTTTTTTGTTCTCTCCTCTCTCTAGTATGTAGACAGTATTTATTTTTTACTCTTCACACCTATTCGCTCTTCAATCCCTAATTAAATGTGTGGCGAAATTTCGGCACCTTCAATTCTTTTTACAAGATATTTATATCATCTTCCGTTCGTTGTATACCGATGCGTATAAATATTTTCGTCAGGGTGGCCCTCGAAATCATCGAGGACTTTGGGGGTTTTTCGAAAAATTAAAAAAAAAAAAAAAAAATGTACGTTACAATGAGAATAAATGTTCATCGGTTTCCCACATGAGTCAGGTGAACACATAGACGCTGATAATTAATTTTCAATTACATTTTACGACAAGTCTCTCAATTCATCCCCTAAAGTATTTTACTCTATTGAAATTGGTATTGTAATATTCGTAATACGTTCAAATTGATTCAAGTGAATTTTTATATGGCAGCTCGATCCTTTGAATGAAAATCGCCACCTGGTACCACTCAAAATACATAAGATTTGCAATTACTATATATCAGACAGCCGCCACTTTTCACGTACATATACATATAGCTAGGTATGTATGTTACACGAATACTTTTGTCAGACGACACAATCCCGTCTCAACATCATTTGTATGTATAAATATATGAACTATGTGCGGAAGTTTCGAGATTTCCGTTAGTAGGCTATATGAGGTTTTATGAAGCTTAAAATATAATGTACACCGCTGCTCTTAGAACTTCTCTTTCAATTTTTTTATTCATTTATTTATTTTGTTTTTTCTTCATCTCAGAGGCGAGTTGAACAGCCTACGATAAATCGCGTACACGATTATTTGGAATTTAAATCTTTTTCCGGCTCAATAGCGAGCTAAAAATCGGTTTAAGAGCGTTTAAAAATTTGATAATATCAGGTAATTAAAAGCTAAGTTATGTTACCCCTGAAGTTGGATGAAGGTATACTCATAAGTCAAGGTGCTAAGTGGGCTTGTCTAAAGAAAAAGAGTTCTCTAAATACAGTCTCACTTGATTGATGGTTCCTTAAAAAAGGGGAAAAAGGGGATGAAGACGAAACAGAAACTGTGGATAGAAGAAGAGAGAAAGAGAAACGATGTACCAGCGTCACGATATTTTGTTTGAGTATTTCGATGCACATGCTGTTGATAAAAGCAAAAAAATGAAATAATAATAATAGTAATAATTTAGCTAGTTTAAACGTTAAATTACTTTAGCTTCCGCAAGTTTTAATAGTCCGGAAAATTTAAAGCGTGGGAGAAACACGGGTAATTAAAAAGTGAAGTTAAGTGCAATTAAAGAAGAAAAAAGTAAAGAGAAGTTTAAAACCGTGCCTAGTATATTGCGATACAACTCGAAACACTCCTAAAACAGAAGTTAAAGTCTAGGTTAATTTCATCCCTTAACGACTCCGTAGTAGGAAAAGTTCCCCTAGGAAGTTACGTAGATTTGAAGAAATAGAATAGAATTCTATTCCCCTAAAAATGATCTTTCTATTTCTGAATTTTCACTACGTGCCAGTTAAGTGAGCGGCGTTTCAAAGAACTTGGAAAACCGAGATGCAGTAAAAACATACGATTGTTGATGTTCGGGCTAGAAATTTTAGAAAAATTTTTCTTCTTTTTTTCACACACCCCTTCGCCGTTGCTATAAAGGCGAAAAAGTTTCTCGCGCACGGAAAAAAAACAATCATTCCAAAAATACGATAAAAAACAAAAAAAAAATCTCTGCATAGGTACGTTCTGAAAAATATATTTTACATAGTTTTTCTTTTTATTTGTAAATAATATTTTTAATGCACGTATAATTTATATTATATACAAATCATATTACGTACAACTCATTCGTTTACGCACGATCATTTGGTTATAGGGTATTCGTGATGCGTGTTCTCCGGTTTGAATCAACGCTGCACGAAACCACCTGCCGACTTATACTTACAAGGGAACTCTGACTCGCTATCATCACGAATCCAAAATAATCAAGGATGAGTATATCCATTGCTCGATTAGCTCGGATGATGCATCATATTATTATATACTCTATACAGCGATAAACACGATGCCATTAGCAGCATTGAATCCACCCGTGCAGGATATACACCACGTACCCGTTGCCCCGAGAAAGGAGGGTGGAAAGGAATTAAAAAAACATAAATTAAAAAAGAAAAATGAAAAGATAAAGAATAACCACCTGGAGAAGAGAAGCCAAACTTAGTTACTTAAATGAAATTAGCGACAGATTTTTTCGCCGTTAATAATTTTCTTTATTTTTTTTTTTTTCGTCTGTAATCTCGAATCGGATTATGTAATTCTAATATTACATGGAATAGTATATTCGTGTAGATAATGGAAACTTTTGGGTACATTTGATATGCGTTTGACCCAATGTAAAAGATGCCCGTGGCCTTGTGCCCTTAGATTGCGGGTACGTATTCACGTATTAGATATCATACGCGTACGAAGTTCCTTAGCGTAAAAAGAAAAAAAACGAGAAATAAAAATGAAAATAAAATCATCGATAAATCAAGGCGTGACAGCTGTTTAGGATAGGGCAGGTGATATGAGGAGGTGAACACCACCCGCCACGAATCAAACTTTATCATATACCGATCCTATGTATCATATAATGTGAACATACGTCGTACATATATTACGTATATAGGTAAGACTCGATTACGACGTGTGCACTACCGCGACGCAAGACGTCTGCAGTGATCATCGTGACCAAAAAAAAAGAGGTGAAAAAAAAATCAAGTTAGCAACGTTGTCGCTGAGGAGTATTTTTGTTTTTCCATTTGATTCTGTACGTCCGAAAAAAGTAGTGTATAAAAATAAAAATGAGAAAAAAAAAAAGGTTAATGAGTGTTAAATAAAAAATCACCGCGGGCCATTGGGGGCCTTCATCTTTGCTGGGTGTGGGTCTAATGATTGGTCTGAGTGGGGCACCGTAACCAACACTTTAACAACCCTAAAGGGTTCCTCTAACCATCACTTGGCGGGTTTAAACCCATCGGGCAGCTAAAACTCGTGTATCGAACCTCGCCGTTTTATAGACACTTAAGTTCAGCTGCTGTAATCTTTTAACGTGCGTATAGTAGAAAGAAGAAGAAGAAGAAGATGAGGCGGAAGGCAAAGAAGAAGGACAAGGAGAAGAAGAAGAAGCAGCACGCGCTACTTTTATAACCCTGAAATAAACGCCTCGAAATATGTTATACTACGTATTTTATATCCTAGGTCTATACGAAAAATATACGCATAGAATTTTGTTTCAAACGCCTTATAATATACGAGAAAAATCGGGGTGAGTAGGAAACAATTTTGGGGAGAGAAAAAAAATAAAAAAAATTTCAAACAATGTGGAGATCAAAAATCAATTGAGAAAATACAAACCAGCAACAGTTCATGACGTAATAATCGGCGATCTGAAATTCAAAATTGCAATATCTACGAATTAGCTATTACATTTGAAATTAAAAAAAAAGACAGACAGTCAAAAAACCCGATTCATCCTAGTCTACGATACACTTTTTCAAAGTAATTTGAATTGATGGTTCTGAATGTGAACACCCTGTAAAATTTTCAGGATAGATACGTTTAGGATGAGCTAAGGATGTTTGTTCGGGGTGAAACAAACAAATAAGAAGAAAAAAAGGAACAAAAAAAATTGGAGAGAAAAAAACATCATCCTGGTGCGTGCGTTTTACACCCCAATAAGTTATCACTCTATATCTCGTATTTAGGAAAGGAAATGTAAGGTCAATCCTGACCTGCGAAATTCGTATGATGTACAACGCGCCCTGAATAGATTTTTCCGTCGATATATAATCGTCTTCTCTGTTATTTAAATAGACATAATCCGTAAGTTCTACAAGCGATACAGCAGTACTGCGGTTTACACACATATTGCAGATAAGGAAAAAATTCCAAGAAAAACCACTCGAAGAAAAAAAACTTCCCTAAGGGTGAAAAAGTTTCTTGATAAGCGAAAGGTGGGACCGAAGCCGAAGGAATTACCAAATATACGTGTGGGTATTGGGGTTCGAAACGAAAGGAAACGTAAGAAGAGACGAAGAAAAAATATGTAGGAAATATTTCTTTCTATGATAACTAGGCCGCGACAGGTCGGTAAATAGTAACCTTTAGCAAATAAACATTTTAAGCGTATCCCGTTTATACCTGAGAAACGAAAATTAAAACGAAAAAAAAAGAAAAAAGAAGAAACAAAATAATAATTCAAAAAATATCTCTTACAGAGAACTAACGCCACCAGAGCTTATTGTTGGCTCTTTCTTTTTCTTTTTTTTTTGTCTCCTAAATAAACGATGTATTTTATTACATCGTTACCTAAACGTAATTGTGGTTTGTAAATCCAAAAACACAATAGAAAACGAAGAAAACTAAATTAGGTATATTACCTCGTAGTTTATCTGGTGGATGTTTATAATCACTTCCGGAATTTTCGCGAGCCGGAGGTCGTTGGTGAAAAATTTTTAATCGGTTTTATAGATGCGCACGGATTATACAAGTAACCAAAGTAAAAGAAATATTGTTGTACAGGCGCCAAATATGAGCGGGATTAGATGCGCGAAAGGAAAAAGGTGTTAAAGAATAAGATTAAGAGAAATAAAAACTGAATAAATAAAGTATACGAAAACACCAGAAAATCTCATTAGC
Source organism: Athalia cordata (assembly GCA_963932425.1). NCBI lineage: Eukaryota > Metazoa > Arthropoda > Insecta > Hymenoptera > Athaliidae > Athalia > Athalia cordata. The sequence continues at coordinate 24,846,668 of OZ010626.1, read as the reverse complement.
AACTGGTCGGTCGTATAATTTTGACTAATTGTAAAATAAAAGAAATATATTCGTTTAGCACGAGGAAAATGTTCTTATTTAGTGTCAGCAACCCCGTGAGCCCAGCTGCGGGCACGTGTGCAGTTTCTTGAATTCGAGTTTATTGAACCGTTTTATTCATATCTTTTTTTTTTTCACGCTTCTTTTTTGATAATATTCGTAACACTTCGGTCGATCTTCTCACTGCCGGCATTCAATTGCGAGTCGTATAGGTATAATGGTATATTACACGTGTACATATTTATATTCGTAAATATACAAGTGACAAGAGCGTTCACTGTTATCCATCAGATTTTTCTGTATTATATGGGGCATGTATGTATATCGGAATTCGATTTAATCAGGCAATGTAAATTTCCCCCCCCCCATAACACTCGTTCCTCTTCGCTGATATAACTTGATCCCCAATAATGTACATATTATAACTATAATGCATATAACATTTCTCGCTGTGGGAATAAGCGAGAAATTTATCACAATGAAACTTTTCATACACATAAAGTTCTTTCGAAGTAAGTCCGATAAAAACCACACGCATATTATTATTCGTGCATCAGGCGAATAATCAGGTACATAAAAATATTATCAATTTTCGATTTATACACACTCATATACGTGTATCACCAGCTGGGCGACAAGAAAAAAAAAAAAAAAATTCTTCGTACAGAGAAAAGTGCTGTCGATTGATACTCGATATCCGATTTATATACTTATTAATGTTATCATTGCTATTATTGTTATTATTATTGTGCGCTTTATACGTTTATAATATTCACAGACACCATTATGCGTATCACCGAATAGAGGGAGGATTCGATCGCGTGAGATTTTATATGTGATAAAAATATTTGTAATGCGTAGAATTTCTGTTTCTGCAGCATATCCGCGCAGCGCTGCGAAGTTAGCGCGAACGCGCGCTTGATTTTATTCGTCAAATGAAATTGATGGGATTGTTTATCGTGCTTGATGTGATACTGTACGGATAATTTGTATGGGAACTCTGGTCTATAATACCTCATGACCTGTATACCGGGAAGTTTGAATTTACGAGCATCGAGAGAAAGATGAAAGAATAATGTAACTCGTCTAACGTTGGCGAGAAAACCATTCGTAATGAAGAACACCTAAGACCGATGCAAAATGGTGTAATTATATACCTCGCTGGTTCTCTCATATTCTTGAATAATAGACCTACTCCTACGCTACTCGCTATAAACTAAACTCGAGTCAACTCGCTTTTGTACTGAGGATAATTATCGTACCTATAATGGTATTACATCTGCATGTACAAGAAATTATCTGTACGTATAACATTCTTGTTTAAAGTCATTAAACTAATTAGAAGTGGATCATATTAATTCCAATCTATAATCTCCGATTCGAAACTTGTTTTCCCCTCTTTCCCCTCCTTATTTATATCAGTTTCTCAGTTTTTCATGACTTTTTCAACCCGTTTCACGTATGATTTGTGCTGATGTTTTATTCACTCTCCAACGGTCTTCACAGGTACCAATACTGCTTTTTATTTATTATACGTATATATTACATAAATATGCAGCCATTTTTATACTTGCCATACATATAGCTAGGTACAACCTGTTCACGGACGAACCAAAGCAACGGTTGTTCCCACAGTCACCTGTACATAGCCAGGCACATGTACATTAAATTTGTGTATTATATATATACACATATGTATATGTATTCCGTTATATGTATGTTACGCACCCTGCGAAAAGTATTCCAGCCCTTTGTAATGAGGTCTAATATCTTAAAAATCAAGTTTCCGACTAGTTCGACGACCTTTTTTTTTTGCTTTCTTACCCTTCACATTTTTACATAAGTAGGTATGAGGTATTCACTCCGATGAATAGATGCAGATTTTTCAGGTGTTAAACATTGTTAAAAAATCGATTTTCATCACAGGATGTGGATATCGCATACTTGTGAATTAGAATCGAGAAGTCAAGGAAAGGCTGCAGAATCAAGAATCAAGACCATGAAATCGAATCGAAAAAAAAAAAAAAAAATTCTCTGAAAAATGAATATTTCCGTGAAAAATAACAGCAACTCACGCATCCGTTCCATGATCCTGGTATTTCCGATCGTGATCAGTTGAGGCGCCACTTAGGCTGATTTTTTCCGATTTTTTTGTTCTATTCTTTATTCCGGTCTTCCGTTATTTTTTTATTTTTTTTCTTCATTTCGTTTGTTACTTTTTTTTAAATCCTCTTTTTATTTTTCCTTCATTTCGTCCGTGGGGCCCATCCGATCAATTAGTAAGCTATTGATCTTTGCCGGAGGATGCATGGGTGGCGGTAAAAAGAAGGCAAAACTCCACCGGCACCTGGTCTACGCTATACCGACCCCCGCAGCAACGGCAGCACGGCCACCACAACAAAAATGAACGGCAGATGCGTTTCTTATACCTATATAGGTACCTATAAGGTTCAAGGTATACCATCACCACCCCGACGCCGACGCCGACGCCAAAAGAACCGAAACCCTCGACGACGCCCAGAACAGTCATCGACTACATGATACCTGGTTAACGCAATTTCACGACTGCCTCGTAACCACGACGACCTCCCACCTCCGAAACACTACCGACCTCCATTTTGGATAATATATCAAGACGGTACTCCATTTTTATCATATAACTTATGAAATCTGAAATTATTTATGGGATGGCTGGAGCAGAAAGTATAAAAACTTTTACATGATCACCAATAAATGTAAATGTTGAATATGATTTCGTCAAACTAAGGATCATCTAATTAACCGTTTGTTCCAAACTAAGATTGCATGATAATCACACGCGTCACCGTCGTTTAGATCGGATCAGATCGATCAAGGGGCTCGATTATCGACTAATATTGAAAATCTTCGTCGTATCATCGTCTGGATCAAAATACGCTCCGGACATGTGGCAGTCGTTTACTGTATAATAAATTAATCTTAAGTCGTTGGGATGGGGACATAAAAAAGGCCATTGTTGATTCTCAAAATTATAATCCTTTACATAACTTTGCATATAGGTATTATGTACACGTCGCGCGTGCGTCGCGGCGCCATCGGAATCGTTTTTTAAGGGGTGACGAAAAATCGTTTTTAATCCAACAGAAATCAAGTATGAATTAGAATAACTTTTGACTTCCATCTATAAAAAAGACGTTGAGTCGGAATACGTGGTGAAAAAAATCCATTATAATAAATATAGTTCAATATTGAAACAATAGCGATGGACCCGCGACTTGTTAGATCCACATGCGGACGAGATTTTGTTCAATTCTCTATTCCTAGACAATAACTATAGTATAATAAATCCAGCTTTGGTCACGTTATAGAGGAAATACACGAGAAACTATTCCTGTGTCATGCTTCTATTGCCAGGTCCAGTTCATACACAGAGTGTTCGTTACTTCTCTGATTCCAAATAAATGACGAATCGTGAAAGTTGAAATAAAAATCATAATTTAATATTGACTGAAAGTTGTTCGTATTTGAAATTAACTTTAATGAATTCTCGACAGCATGTGTAAAACATGATCATACATACTTGTAAATCAGTTTCTGGATTATATGATGAGTGAACTTCTTTGGATAGAGGCAGCGATATGAGGGATATAAACCAACATTAGAAATATAATCGAATGTTGAACGTCGCAGGAATAAACCGAGAAGAAAGTAAGAGGATATATACGAAGTACGAGATATACGAGGGTTGAAGAGAGGGACAAAGTCGTCGGAGCTTCGAGCGACGATTAAGAATTCGTCCACGTATTACATATGGATTAGCTCGATCGAAAATCCCGCACTCGTAGAGCGCGCGCGCTCGTGCGAAGCCAATTCGTCAAGGAGCTTAGAGCCAAGATTGATAATGATGATTATCATACAATAATAACAACAACAATGATAATCCTCACATACGCGTGCTCGAATCATACACTAGCAGATACACGTGCGTCGATTAATTATTTGTTATTCTTTTTTTTCTGCACCTACCATTTCGTGCAGGTTGGTAATTTTATGAAGAAAAAAAAAAGAAAAATGAAAAAGAATGAATGAAACAAAAATCTTCGATAATGAAAATGTGGATTAAATTTTCACGGATATTAATAATAATAAATTAAATCCCGTAGAGCAATTGTAGGTACCGCCAATGTGGTAAATATGTATTTATAGACATATACGTGTTCGTCTGTATCGATCATTAATAATTTCCAAATGATTTATGGGTTAGTTAAATACAGGGAAAGTTTTGTTGTTCGAATTGGTCCGAATCAAGAAAGCGCGATCAGTGACACGATCGCGATGGTACATACGTATAGGTGTGTATCTACCTGTGCAGGTATACGTGTGACGTATAGTAATAATATCAGCATCGCTTGCCTCGCGCGCGATTAGTCGATAATTATATACCTGGATTTTGATCTAGATCCTAGATGATCAAATACTAAAATAAATAGCTGTAAAATACAACGCGGCGCAAAGAACGATCTCATATCTATATACATACATGTATATAAATACACATAGATATGCAGTACAAATAAATCGCCGGTCGCCGTATACCTATAGATAATAACGATCGATTACTCTCGCTAATAGTGAGATCGATATGCCTAAGATTTTCCGCTGCTGTTGCAGTTGCAGTTATAAACGCTGCAGGTATGTACTTATATACGTATACGAAATATCCATGTATACATAAGACGGGCGCGTGACTCAACTGGACCACGACGAGCAACCGATCATACCGCGGATCTTGTTTTATACATATACTATATACGTATAATATCGATATACGAACGGATTATCGTTGCGCCCGCGTATATCCATCGTAAACAAAAGATACACCGGCTATATGCCTCATAGATCTGCAGGCTGTAATAACTCGCAAAAGGATTCTCGATGTACAGGAAGTCTGCAAATCGAGGATCATTCGTATTCGGATCGACTAATTTTAAAACCCAACTTACGATCGTGTGTACCTTACATGTATAATTACACCTTGTATAGATCGTACTTTATTCGCTGAATCGATCGTTCGGAATTTATCATAACAAATACGATTAAAAAGTATCGACAAAAAAAAAAGGAGAAAAAAGAATCGATTCGCGATCTAGAAATTAAGTTCATGAATTTGAATTAAAAAGGATCACCTGGTGCAGATTGTGTATCGAAAAACGAAGAAACAAATTCAAAAAAAATAAAACAGAAACTACCTCAAATAAATCATTTTTTGCTTCTTCGGCCTCGTCATTTCCGGCTTTAAAGACAAACTTTACCTACTTAGGAGATTGAAAAAAAAATGAGAGGAGAAAAAAAAAAGTTGAAGATACAGGGATTCCCGCAGCAGCATCCGGGCCACATACCGCAGTTGGCCGTTCGTGATCCTGCACAACACCACGGAGGAAAAGATTCTAAATAAATCATCGATGAACGAAAATGAAATTTGTTAAAGGAACGAGAAGGGGAGGGGGTGGAAGGTAGAAAGGGTTTCTTTGGTACCCCGCTGATCGCCCTTGGTGGCCTAAATGGAGTCGTCGTTTGATATATCCTTTGAAAATCGAGATGAAGAGTGCAACCTGCGTTTGTATTTTTTTTTTTTCAATAATCACGAAGATACCACACGTAAAACGTGTATAGTACACAGAAAATATTTAATCATATATTCTCTAGATTATTGAAAAATCTGGTACAGAGAATTGTAGATCGTTGATTAGATTATTATATATTATAGATCGCGTATGGAATATAATGTAATTTTAGCTAATAACCGCGTACAGCGGAAGAGAGTCTGCAAGCATATAATACGTAATATGTGTAGATCTATATAGATATTATATATCATATCTATATACATGTACAAGTTGTATATTGCGCGGGTGCTAGTGGGTGCCCGGTTTAAGTCGGCTTTTGATTGGTCGCGGCGATTCTCTAATCATTCCATACGGCTATTAGGGTCACTTTCTCCCAGGTGAGACAATAGCTCCGTGCAACGGCATGAGCAAAAGCAAAAGCAAAAGCAAAAAATATCGATACTCATGCGCCTGCAGCGCGGCGCAAATTAACCATAAACACTGCGTATATCGTATAATAATAAAATGACACGTATGTAAAAATCAAATTCAAGTGCGTAAGCGTATACGACATGTACTACGTATAACGTACGTATGCCATTATTATCTGGAGAACATGAAACGGAAAATAAATGAGTCGAAGGGATTTAAAAAACGAAGAAAAAAAAATCTTTTATTCATTTAGCCATGACCAATAATTTCCAGATATTTGGTAAGGAGATGTTATAAGCTGCTATAGGAACGATTAATTCCAATGGTGATATAAATATGAAAAAAAGCGATGAAAGAGAAAGAAATAATATAATGATAAAATAAAATAAAGAGAATATTTTTTTTTCTAATGTATAAGGTAGTATTATAAAAATTCCTGAAAGTCTTCGGAAGCGTCGTAGAGCGACGCCTTCAGCGTTTGAATTATTAACGCAATCGAGTGAGAATGGAATATCTATAGAAAATTCCATAAGCTACGGGAGCGCGCGCCGATGACCATTTTAACGGGCTGAGACGGCGTCGCGTCGCGTCGCGTCGTCGGAAATATAAAAATAAGAAACGATCATCGGCGTTGATATAAATTTAAAAAAAAAAAGAAAAAAAAATATTTCCTATAAAAAAAAAAGTAAAAAATAAAAAAGAGAGAGAGAAATTCCTGTGTTGATACGTATATAGGTATACATATATATAGTTACTTTGGGCCGCATGCATAACGATAATGGAAGAAAAAATGATGCGAGCGAGACGTCGTGTATATGCATATACAGCAAGCTACTGATGTTTTTTTTTTTTTACATCGTGATTTTTTTTTCTTCATATAGCTACCTGTTGCCGCTGCGAGCTGCTGGTTTCGATGATACTCCTCCACTGCAGTCCACGGCGTACCTGCAGCATCTCGTTTTCTGAATCTCAAATCCAAATAAGAGAGCTGGCCGGGATGAAAAGAAAGAGAAAATATAATACCTGAAAGAAAGAGATGAAAATGAGAATGAGGAACGTCGGTAATACGATCTCTGGTAAGCGATGGTCTTCTTATGTATAGGTATGTAATATATATGTACGTACGTTTGGAGGAACGAATGGTGGTCCCCGACGTTACGCAGCGCGCCGCTTCGTACGCGTACGCTTCCTATAAAAGTTATTCATGTTTGTAGCAGTGGTAGTTGGTTGTAATTTTAATGGTGGTGGTAAAGGAGATAGTGGAGGGACCCACGTAGAGTCCGTTAGTGCAGCGGTGCGTTGACGAGGGCATTTTTTAAACCCGATGATATCGAATGCCGCCGCCTAAAGACTAATGTACGGAGATAGACGCAGTAAATCAGAAGCTGGAACGCCATCTCTCTGGCTCCCGGCTTCTACCGTATATATCCTCATTCTATATACGTATATATAAATACCTGTATTTAGATATCCTTATATCTATGACAATATAAAATGTGAATTACGCGTATCGCTTCCATTGAACTTATAGTGAACATTATTTAAATATACATAATTCGTCGAGTTCGCTAGAAAAAGAAAACTGACGGAATTTTCAATTTTTTCAGTCATCCGGGTTCTGGTGTCCTGGTAAGGAAAAAAAAGAAGGATCATTATAGCTTAGCCTGATGAAATTTACCGGAGAAAAAAACTTGTCATGCCCGATGTGTAATGAAAAAAATTCATCAATTATTGCTCGAAAGTCTCGTTTTTTCAGTACTGAAGGGCAGAAAATCAACGGACGTACAAAAACGGAAATAAAATTGAAAAAAAGCATAAATAAAAACAACATTCAGAACACTATATATAGAGGAAAATCAGAAGAATTCGGTAGCTGAATTTATTACCGACGAATCTTAAGCGCGAGTTGGGTGTGCAGCACGATCGGAACAGACGTATACGTTGATGAAAATCCAAATCGACTGACTAACTGCTGCGTCGGCGATCTAAAGAATCCTGGATTTACATTTTGACGGTGATTAGAGACAAATTAGTATCATTAAACCCCACGCGCGAGGTACAAATTTACCAAGATCTTAGATAAGAAGCTAAAAGGAGCTGATGAAAAAGGGAATAAGTGTGGCTTATAAATTCTATGCGTAAGCCAGTCTTTCAAAATTAAAAATAAAAAAAAAATGTATGCATATAGAAATAAAAAAATTCCTCATATTTTTTGTTCTCTCAGAATTCTAGAATTATCCTATTCAGTAAGACTCCTAATTTTTCTTAGATAACAGATGAATATTTCGTTATCAAAGTGAAGAGAGAAAAAAAAGTCCATCACAGGTTTGAAATACTTGAAATTCAAGACTCCAGATTTTAATTACACGAAATCTGCACGAGCTTTGACATTTCCCCCTCATGCTAAAAAATAAAAAAAAATCAGCGGTTCCGTCAAAATTTTAATTTGTTTTCATCAGCTACGACCAATTAAAGAAATAAAGATCAGCCGTATCGAATGGCCATTTTGGCGGAGGTCAATCAAGTGGCTGATGAATGTTGAAATACGTAGTTGGCTATCTAATGGTCGACAAAAATGTGCCGGACTCCATGTACGATTCATATCAATGTAAATTTACGAACATCGAAGGATACGTGCGTTTTTTTTTTCATTATACTCATGTCAATGCAATCGACAATGTCCGGAGTTCAATAATTTTCTTCCATTTTTCGTCTCTCATCGACGCAAATCAACTTCAACAATAATCGAGGCAGACTGCATACCCCATCTTTAACATTTTTTTCCATCGAAGATTTCCAAATCACCCGCAGTGATCGGCGAGCCAACATCGCTAAACGCATGTACACATATGAATAAAATTAAAACAGAGCCAAATAAATGAAATAAAAAAAAAAAGAAGAGATTCTGTTATAATATTATTAATATATAAGAGTGAAATAGTACGGGAGCCGCGGTAAATATATACCGGTTGACCACACGCACCCACAATGCCTCGGGCGTACGTCCCAACATTGTTATCACGCGGGCCGTATATTATGTACTATACATATATATATATACTTCATATATAAGCGACTCTCGGTGATATCAGATGTAGATACACAACCATATAACCAACCACCCGACTGATCTAAAGCCAAAGCCAGAGAGCCAAAGCTGAAGCTGAAGCTGCTGTTGCCAGAGAATATAATGTCGCAACGGTGAAAGGTTTCAGAGGTTGCTCAGCCTCCATAGCCCAATTGAAATTAATTAAATTAGGCAAGCTCTACACGTTGCTGTAAGCGCCGATATCACGGCCACCGCCATGAAACTGATAAAACCCAAGTGATTTGTAATTATTTTTCATTACGTTTCTTTTTTTCGTTTTTTTTCTACACTCCTGCAGCTATTGTCACGTCTTGTTCATTTTTTTCTTTTTCTTCGCCCACCCGCATTCCGTTATCATTGAATATCTATAATCGTGAATTATTAATTAATCCACAAAACTTGTGTCATAAATTATTTAAAATTAATTAGACAAAATTTACATTCCAATTGCGTGTAACGTACAGATTATTGATTGATTGATTGATTACTGTGTAATTAATTCATATAGATCGTCTCACGGGTAGCACAATATCATGTCATCCCATTTGTAATTCTATAAGTAAAATGCAGTTTGCGGATAATTATATAGATAAAATATTTATAACCATTGAAAATTAATCGACGAATCAAATATTGTATCACAACGATGCATAATTGATCCCGATCAGAGATTATGAAGATGACAGAATTGTATAATTACCTTAGTCAGATTTACACCAGAACCTCGTTGAGATGTTTGGATAATTAATTAAACAAGATCGCGCTGAGAGATGATTTCTGTCGAGAAAAAAGGTTATGGAGAAATATTTATTCTAATATGGATCAAAATAATTGATAATATTATATACGTCATATATGCACCAAGTTACCGGAAGTTCCATTCGTCGATCGTGTCATCCAATTAAATAAACAGCTTAGGTATATATATTAGATTATTTCATTTCAGTCTCACGATTCTTAAAAACTACTATACAGTACCTACACTTACAATCAGAGACAGAGAACTCTCTTGAGGAGACTTGAATTCCTGAACGTTTCGAACGAGGAGCTTCAATTGAAACCGACGAGAGTAAAAGTTGTGAAAAAAAAAAAATAATAACGTTCTTCTAAACAGCCGCAAGATTACACTTGAAACGCGCTGACAAAAAAAAAATCATTTAAATAAATAAGCTCTCCGTCGCGCACATTTTTCGGGGTGGCGACAGAAGCCGAAGACAAGTCGGTGTAAGTTTCATTCGTCTTGAAAATTTCCTTCTTTTTTTATTTCTCTCTTTCGTTCCATTTTTCCCACCGTTATATATTCCGTCTGTTTCCATACCGACGTACAGTTAAGAACGAGTTGCGTGTCGTGGTCACGTACACGTATATTGGTAATTGTCTAGATTTTGAGCGGGTTGAATTCGGACTTTGGGATTCCGATGTATAAAGGGAAGGGTAGCTGATCTTCTCCATCCTCCCTCCCACCCACCGTGTAATACAACTTTATTTGGATGCACCTTACAAAGAGATGAAAAAAATATAAAAGAACGAAAAATTTAATAGAATGAAATACCTTGAGGCTAGCTAAGCTCGTTCAAGAATTGCTGCGGGGAGGATTAAAGAACTGAAAAATTTCCTATCACAACATAACCCGACCTTGTATTACAGGGTGGTGGATATATATAATATTTGTTCGTACGTAGAATTTTAAACTATTTTTTTCTTACATTTTTAATACTCAACGCATACCTACGTGCGCCAGAATAATAATCGTTTTTTTTTTTTACGCGCGTGCATGATATATGAAAGAAAAAAAAAAGTAAAAAATTTCAGGGGTTTGGTTATGTTCGAAGAAAGTGAATCGGCCGTGTCACGACGTCGATCAACGTCAGGTTGTTTATAAGAAAAATACAAGTTCCTTCGTACCGTAGGATCTTGAATGGAAGAAAAAAAAGAACAACTAGAAAAGCTTTTTGACGGTGTGGCGAAAAAGCTTTTTCAAACTGCTTTGACGGACACCGCGTTATAGCGGAATTAACATCGTTCGTTTTTTTATATCTTCTTTTTTTTTTCCTCCTGCGAAAACGAGCACGAGCTTTCCCTTTTTTCGCACGCTGTGTTTTTATGGGATTGTTGGGAATCATCAGATACGATCGTGAAACATAGAAGGAAGTAGCGAAGAAGAAAAAGAAATAAATATCTATGCCGCACACGAAGATCTCCAGTTATCTGATCGTCTATTACAGGAAAAGGCGTTAAGAAAACGATCCCTCACGAAAATCTTGACTTTTATTTTGAGGACCTCTTTATTTTCTCCATTGTATTGGAAATTAGTATATTTATGTACCATGCGGCATAACTGGAGTGGCAAAACACTACAGATTACACATTCCCATTTTCTACTTTTTTTTTGTGGTGCTTCCTTTTCACAGCTTAATAAGGACCTCACACACGTTCTCGATGTAATCTTGCGGTAATTTTGTCCCTAGTTTTTTTCCTTCGCCTCTCTTTACATAAAATTATGCCTGAGTTTCTCACGGAGGTATATATTTGCTTCCGATTGAGTGAACTAACTAGCCAATATAAGAAAATCAAAAAACTTGAGCAAAAAACGAAAAGACCACAAGACATTTTAAATTATTCTACGAGTATCTTGTGAATATTTTTAACAAGAGGTAAACTATTTCACCTTCTTTTTTTGAAAAAATGAAAAAAAAAAAAAAAAAAACCTATAGAACTGCTTTTATACCCAATATCTCAGCGTGACATAACTGTAAAGAATTTATAATATAAACACAGAGCGTGAAGAATTGTTTAATCCTTAACCCGAAGGATTAACACAGTGCAGAAATATATGTAGGTATATAAGCAAGTCGAGTGACTCGACATTAATAGGGTCTATAATAGGCAACGTTATGCAAAATCATTCGGATATTTAAACGTCTCTATTATAAAAGCGAGTTGAAAATTTCCAAGGAATATCGTCCTATACCCAAACCTGTCCACTGTTATTTGATTTATTATACGTTGTCATCCCTTGAAATTCACAAGTTTTCTATCTCTGCTCTACACTCGGAAATTATAGGGATTGGACTAACTAAAAAACAACGGACGAAATTCGAACCACCGAAACTTTTCATTTTTCCCTTTTTTATTCTTCTTTTACGAGACAGCTCGAAGATTTTCCGTAGGCACGTAAAAGATGTCATTGTAAACCTTGTGGTTTTCGTACACCCTCGCAAAATGTCCTTCATCTGTTCTGCCCGGTGGACCATGCGCGCGATCTGACCTGCACCTGCATTTTCTGCCACGTCAAAAACACCACCGGGCAGAAAAGGCAGCAGTAGGCTAGTAGGAAATAAGCAATGTCCAAACGATAGGAACCTAAGCTCCGTTCTAGGGTCCTCTTCAATTTTTGACGACCCAGTGGGACGCGGGGCACGCGTCCTTCTGGTCAGCCAGTCCATGGACAATAAGAAAAAAAAAGGATCTACCCGACCCTGGCGATTTTAGCCCACGTGCCATTTCTAGGAATCAACGGTGCAGATCAGCAAGGGACGAATTTAACACAACGATTCCGATCGTCGATCCTAAAATTCGATACCACGAAATTCCATCAAAATTTCAATCGCTCAACTGCGAAATTTTTCGAAGCGAAACACGAAAGATAGTGTCAAAATTCCGATGATAAAATCACAACAAAACTGATAACAGGAAGAAGTAAGAAATAATAAAAAAAATCATGTTCCAATATTGGAGACGATCGAGGTGTATAATCACGGCTCTTTGGTCTGCAGTCAGCTAGTTGCTTCCAGGCTCGTAATTCCTCAAAGATTTTCATCCAGTACAAAGCAAGTAGGTAGAGGAAAAGACGAAAAAAAAAAATACCAAGGAGCAAGTCTACACCGGCTAGTCTTCCATTCTATTGAAGTAAAAATCATACCCTATACTATTCCAAAGGTATATAGCTTGAGACACGCGGGGTGCCCCGTTCATTCATTCACTCATTCATGTTACGTCGACAAAAATATCCGACATTGTACAATGTATAGATATATATACATCACGGTATAGAATAAGAAGACCCAGGTCAGTAGGCAGCGGTGCTTTTTGGTGATGAAAAACTCGAAGAAAATCACAAATATCTATTTTTTTCAAAGAAACAAATGAGAACCACTGTCGTACAGTGTCTGGATTGGTTGTGAGGCATTAAAGTCTCTCTATAAAAGTTCAGTGGACCAGATACACCGTATAAAGTGTATACCTTTCTTCAATTTTCAAGACGATTTCCGAAAAGATTACAAGAAAAGAAGAAGAATTTAGAAAGGAAAAACCGAAAATGAAAGGGTTCACGAATTAAAATCTCAAGATCAAAAAATCCGAATTGCGGTTGACCACGAATGAGAAAATTTTTAGTAACAACGAATCACACCGTTGAAGGAAAAAAAAAACGTTGCTCGGAATGTTCGTGAAAAGGTTAGAAAAAAGGCTAAACTAAAGTTCACTTTGTACCTGCGGCAATAAAGAAGGTCTTCAAATGCCGGTGTGTAAAAATTTCTGTTCAACGAGAAAATGAATGAGGTGTCATTTTCAGGGAGAAGTGAATACAGTGCGTAGTAACATTACTAGGTACTTCTGGGTAAGTACATAACTTTAAAGTAGGAAGGAATGACCGAGACGAAAGAAAACCTCAGTATATATTATGGTATTTGACCATTGTAAAATCGAACAAGAGAAAGAAGCGTAAGTTCGTCACTTGAAGAGCGCGTTTGGAGACCTTGTGCAATTTTTCTTCTCAGCTCTGTTTTTGGAAGGTAAATATACCGATGCCATTATTTTGTCGATGACTCGTTTTGAAACTTGCAACATATTTCCGTGTCTGGTTGTAATAAGTTTAACGACTTTCATCAGGAATTTGCACAAACTGTAGATACGCTATATATACGTATGGTAAATAATATATATATATATATATGTGTAGTTGACTATCTTGTCTAAGTGACGGTTGCAGATTGTGTTGAGATTATAGGTATGCACCGCGTGGGACAAGCCGTACCTACCTACTTTGACTAATAACAAACAAGATTGAGTAAAGAAAAATGTCAATTGTTACCGTATGACTCACTCACTTATAAACTCGGTGAGTCGTTTCACTACGGAGTAGTCTTGAGTCCCTCAAGTCTAGTAGGTCGTTCCAAACATCGACCGACAGACAAGTGATCCTTATGTCGAAGGTCTTGTTTTCACGCCTAAACTGAAATAATTGTTCGATCATAATCTTGATATAGAAATAAAGAAACAATTTCACGACATTTTCACGCACTTCATTTACACATTTCAAATCATCGAATATAAATTGAGATGTCTCGATTGATTTCGTCGACGGATTCGTCTTTCTGAGATCAAAATACATGAGAATACGTTAAAATACTGCGAAAGATATTCATGATTCGGTTTCACATTCCGAAACGAAACAATACAAAAGTGTTGTTACTTTTGGAAGGGTTATGGATACGTTGTTCAGTCTAGTTGTATTAGAACAAGAATTAGAGGTGAAATATCATGGTGATTTTGAAACTCATCATGATGGTTATGTTGTTAGTTGAGCCTTTGAATACATCCTGAGTCACCAAAAACTGCTGTCATCAAATACTCGAGCTTTCACAAGCGTCAATATTTATGGTACGGTTGTAAAACTACCGATAGTATAACGTACCGTGTATAATAAGTTTATAGATTAAGATAAAAGGGTGTTGATTTACGTGAGCTGTTCCAAAGCCATCTGATTAAGAGTACATTCTTTTGGACGCATCAAATCGTATCCGAAAAAATATTGAAGACAATTTTTTTCAAACAACAATTGATCGACATCAACAGTCTTTTGTTCTATACCAATTGTCTTACGCATTCTTCGTACACAGTCCCAATTTTTGCCCCTCTGCCTTGTAATTTGAAGTATATTCAAATAAATCTGTATAATTATTTCATTCTCCGGATGGCGAGAGAGCGCCTAACTCTTCACTCTGGTTACGGTCCCCCTCGGTTCGGAAGGAAGCCAGTCGTCCCTTTTTTCTTTTTTTTTTGTTTCAATTCCTTTTTTTTTCTACTGCTTTAATATTTTGCCGAAGGGGGCCCCATCTCGTCTCACCTTTTGAAACACCTGGCGGTCTCCCAACTACCACTACCGTTCCATGGCTACGCGTTTCATTTTAAACCTTCGTCGTTCCTCCTGTTCATTCCTGCACCGAACATGAACACGTTATTTTATAGGTATGTATTATACATGTGTCTAGGAAAGGTCCGATCTTGCCATCAGCACCATATGCTTCGATCTCAACTAGTCCTGCTAGGTACCTACGCGTCTAGCCGCTTGTATATTTTGGGCCCCCACCGGGACTGAAGCAAAGTTTAGTTCTACCAATTTCTGGGTCCCGATGTGCCAACCAAAATTGTAACCCCTCATTTATGTGCTTCTCTCAAGGTGGATGAAAATAATCCAAGTATTATGTGCAGACCTGTACCAACTTGTTTGAAAATCTTGGTAACGCGCGTTTCACGTTTTTTTATTTTGATCGTTTCGAGAGATTATTGATTTTTTTCCATCATCTAAGGGGAATTAGGAAGTTTCTAGAATCTCCAGGGTTCGCATACTTTTCTTACGACCGAACAACTGGAGATTTGAAATGGTAGAATGTGGGGTTGTTCCGATTAACGATTTATTACAATCTGAACGAATGAGTATTTGAATTTTTCTGATCTAGGGATAAACTTTTTGTTTAATACCAGTATGCAAATTATGACAATACTTTGACGCACGTGATCCAAAAGATATGGGATTTTTATGGTAAACCATAAGTGTATAATACATCCAAAAGGTGCGACGCGCCCAGCACTTGGCATATGTTATTATACTCGCATGGATGATGGTGAGACTAGGTAAACTGGTCACCATAAGAATAATGAATCGTCAACAGAGCATGAACTGAAAAAAAAAAGTATAAAAAGGAAGAAGAAAACTAGATGCTCATGCAATGGCGCGAGCGATGAGGTGGTAGAAATACCGGAAAAACCGGAAGCCCAAAATATTACGTATTCTGGTTCAAGCGGCTTAATTTACAAACCAATATAGTAGTGGCGCAACTACTACCCGAATAAGGTCGAAAAATTATAACGCTTTGTAATAATTGTCCAGATACATTAAATAGTTATAGTTGTTAGATAGATTAAACCGATTTTGGGGCCCGAGAAATTGCTTTGTGAATTATCATCGGAAACCTGGAACGTGCAGGAAAAATCATGCAGATTCTTTGTGAGATTATAGGAAAAATGTCTGCCATTTTTTCTTGAGAACGTTATGGAGAAATCAGGATTGAGAACAATTATTTTAAACGTGAATTTTGCGGCACAGCATCAGTATCAGGGGCAGGAGAGCGCGTGGGCCCGAAAGAGACGATCATCGTCTTGGTCGTATATGAAGCGCGTGGGCGCGCGGGATGCTGTGGCACGCGACAAGACCGTTACGTTGAAAACTTGCGACAGGCTGTGCAGGACAAACGGAAAGGGAAGGGGGAGAGATGGAATAAGGAAAAAAGAAAGAGAAAGAGAAAGAGAAAAGGAGAGAAAGAAACACAGACACACCACCGTCAGCGGCGGGTCCAGCCATATTGCGGAGCCAACGATCGAATAAGGGGGGTAAAAAAAAATCTGCCGCATGAAACGTATTTTCATATACATAAAAGGAACCCCATAGGAATTCGGTACATATATAGTACAAGTATTCCTACCCACATATGTAAAGATCTCAGCTAAATTCACGCACATGTGTATACGTATATATTCCACAAGCACCCGCTGCCGCTACTGCAACGCGTAAAATAACTATACGCGCAAGTATATAAGGGTAAAATATATAAGGGGTGGTTATGGGGTCCTATACACAACTAGGGTTCGTTACCTATATCGGTATAGTGCAGGGCATACAGCATCTGCCGGAGAAAAGGGAGGTAAAAAAAGAGGGGTGTACATACGCGGATGATGATCGTTGCACACTGCATCATGCAGCGTTTCATTGCAGTATACATACATACGCGCAGGTATAACAATGTATATACATAGGTTTATGTATATACGAGAGGAAGAGGAGACACATACCTATTTTATATACATAGATACGTATGTATATACGTATGTAAGAGATCGGTGGCGCGCGCGCGCGCGTTCTTTGAAACGTGTTCTATCTCGCTCTTATGTCGAAGCAGAGGAACGCACGTTAGGGCAATATAGGCGCCCCTCTTTTTCCCTCTTAGTGTTCCTCTCTCTTCCTGCCTCCTGCGACCTGCCCCCCTTGTCGACCTGGTGAATAATAGTCGGTCTCTCTCTGTCCCAGAACAGATGCGGCGTCTCTTATTGGCCCTTGGCCCGTGACCGGCTTCATTCTATTGGAGGAACGCGCGGGGCCCGATCGCCCGCATTGGTTGGGCAGCACGTGCGGGCCACCTGCAACATTTCTGGAGGGGATGACGGTTATATAAGCAAGAGGATCACCCCCTGCCACCAGAAACGGCACGCTGCAGCCGAACGCG
This sequence comes from Athalia cordata, assembly GCA_963932425.1. NCBI lineage: Eukaryota > Metazoa > Arthropoda > Insecta > Hymenoptera > Athaliidae > Athalia > Athalia cordata. The sequence continues at coordinate 24,828,963 of OZ010626.1, read as the reverse complement.
GTACAACGTTTTAGAGAATAACAAGAGTTGTTTTTTTTTTTGTTTATGATAAGCGGTGCAGTTTGTTTTATCATTTCATGTCATCAAATATTTGATCAAGTGCAAAATTGGATATCGTTAAATTGACAAATGTCAAGTTATTCTGAAAGACTACAAAATTGATGTAGACGATTCGTGTGTTTTTTCTTGTTTCTAATCAATGACTAAAAATAAGAACGAAAACAAAAAAAATCAAAGTGTTGTGTGTAACATTCATCGCATTATATCGACGATGAAAATTGAAACAACCATTTAAGAAGCTATTTTAAAAATATTAAAAAACGAACCGACAATATTTTGGATAAAGTGTTAAAGTGTTCATTATCATGGACACCACGCATTACTTTGGATTACCGTCGATGAATCTATGTGATTCTCAGTGAAAAAAATAAATCAGTGCGTTTTTAATAACGATACTAATAAAAAGACAATTGAAATATTTTGATAACTTCATCAATTTATCGATCTTAAAATGCTAGTCGACGAGATGCCACGTAGTTTCGTTAAGAGAAACAACAGCTACAGTCACTGTCCGCTTAAAAAGCGACCGGTGCACGTAATGCTGGCCGAAGAAGCCCAAACCGAACCGATTAAAGGTAAGAATGATCATTCAATCAATCAATCAGTTAATCTCAGTTAATCTCAGTTCAAATTGCTTTCTCAACCGGAGCGATTACTTTCTCCCGATTCATGTACTTTGGATTGAATTCAATCTCTCCACATGATTTTAAAGATCTGACAATTAGATTTAAACTTAAAAGCCCTTAATGGTAGCCTTTAAATCTTAAACTCAAAACGCCCATAATAATTCAATGTATCCGTCAAAGTGATCGTTTCATCATCTCAAGTACCCTCCAGTCATCGCATAGGGAGTTAGTTCTTATCATTCCGCCGCGTGTGTGAAATTGTAATAGTTAAAGTTCCCACAGTTTAAGTTGTACCATTACATATTGATAAAACGAGGGGAAAGAGCTGTAGAACTCGAATGATCAAGTGGACTACAAACAAGCAAACATACTAGATTTTAAAAAAAGGATATTGACTAAAGGATTCCCATCTAAATATAATTTTTTACCATTTTCTGTTTACAGAAGAAATCATTGAGGTTGTAATAGACGATGCGATTCCGGAACCGGAAAACTTGAGCACAAAACCAGAGGATTTGAGCAGAACAGCTGAAAAATATATGCATAAAACGAGTTTAATAAATTCATTACCGACATCGTCACCGTCAACGTCACCCGTCGCTACGGCGATGATTTCTACCGAAAGAACAACATCAACGATATTGAAAACAACGACAGCCACAACGCCGTTGAGGTCTCCGTCTCCACATCAGACGAGATCACCATCCCCAATTGTGCCACATCACCATCATAATAACAATAATCATCATCATCATCACCACATGACACAATCGGTTACAAACTCCTCTCAAATTCATCATCATCATCATCTCCACCACACTTATCCCGTGAAAAGTTTAACGCCATCGGCAGGAGTTGTTCCCGTCGCGGTACATCCGATGGCTAAAAAAGCGAGAGTGGAAGTGATTCTTCATGAAAATTCATCATCGTCGTCGTCGTCGTCGTCCGGTCAAACTGGTCCGATGCATTTTATGGCAACAGGAGGATCGCCAACGGTAGCGGTATCATCGGGAGCAGCGGTTCCTTTGGAACCTTTGAACCTGAATACGCCGGTAGAACCTTTGGCTCGTTACGCAACCCCAGCATGGGCCCGAGCAGCGCCTTTATTTCCACCACATTATCTCCCGTATCCTGCAGCATACCGTTATCCTAGTGGTGCAGAACTTTATCCTGCGTACCCAGTACCCGGTTCAGCTGGATATCCCAATTCATCCCCAGATCATCCATCGGCATCTCCACCTCCCCATACGGTTTTGACATGTCCAACGATTCAGCGACCTGTTGCCAGAAGTTACGCACCTTGGGCTAGTCCTGATCATTGTGGTTTATCACCAACAAGTTCATTGGGGTCTGGATCATTGAGATCACCACCACCGGTAACACCCGAAGATCTTTCATCCCCCGGTAGTGACAGCGGTAGATCATCAGCGGGAAGTACATCGGCAGGACCAATTGGTGGTCAAAAAATGGATAAAAATTCATCATCGCCAAGGTACCAGTGTCCAGATTGTGGTAAATCATATTCAACGTATTCTGGATTATCAAAACACCAACAATTTCATTGCGCGGCCGCCGAAGGGCAGACTAAAAAATCATTCTCTTGCAAATATTGCGAAAAAGTTTACGTAAGTCTAGGTGCACTAAAAATGCACATAAGAACCCACACGTTACCTTGCAAGTGTCATTTATGTGGTAAGGCATTTTCAAGGCCGTGGTTACTACAGGGTCACATAAGAACCCATACAGGTGAAAAACCATTTAGTTGTCAACATTGCAATCGGGCATTTGCAGACAGAAGCAATTTACGAGCCCATCTCCAAACTCATAGCGACGTTAAAAAATATTCGTGCTCATCATGCAGTAAAACTTTTAGCAGAATGTCTTTACTAACCAAACACCAAGAAGGTGGATGTCCTGGAGTAGCTGTACCGATGGCATACGGTTGCTAAAAAAAAGAGAAAAAAAAAGGACATCATAAAAATATATTCTGAATTATTCTTTTCAGAATATCGCACATATAGATAAAGAGGTTCGTTTTACATGTATATCATATATATGTAATATATATATAAGTATTTATGAACGCATGATAATATCATGAAGAGATTGAATATATACAGTGCCTTAAAACAGAAAAAGAAAAACTTTCAATATTTAAATATATACCTAACAAGTTCCAATTTAACTTATATATTGCATTATACAAAAATGAAAAAAGATTAATGAAAAACGAGCGAAAAAAAGAACCTCGCACTACGTATAATAAGACTGCAGCAGTTTATGATCGAGTACAAAACAAGAATCAAGAAACAAAAAAAAAACAAAAAAAGTAATAATAATAATGATAGTAATAATGATAATGATAATGATGTTCGCGCGCGGAACCCGAGAACTTTTTTATTTTAAAAATTATTATTTACGAAAAAAAAAATCTGTCCGTAAATTCAACTTTTTGAAAAAATGAACAATCATAGAATTTTTTTGTCCATTTTTCTTCTGATGCCATAATAATTCATACATAGATAAAAAAAAGAAGAAAATGATACATGGGTTTTGGTGCTAAACCGCGTGCAGGGATATAAAATAAATAAAATTATACCCATATACGAAACTTGTAGATTACATATGAATATAATAATCGCTGCTGAACCGCCGAAAGCGGTCCCGTGAAAAACCATTTGTGCCATTTTTTCAATTCTTTCCATAAAACATACGAAGTTAAGGAGAAGGAAATGCATATGTACACTCGCAGTTTACTCAATTAGCTTATACGTGTATATCTATGATAAATCTTTTCATCATTTTTTTTCGATCATTTTTCTAATCTTTCTCTCGCGTATTGAGTTGATTTTTATCTTTTCTCACATAAATTATTATCCCGAATCGGTAACACGAGAATTTGTTCTCACTTAGCTTCTGTACAGTTTATTTTTTCTCTTTCTCTTATATTCAATTTCCATAACAATCATAATATCGTCATTTTACACAATACATATATATACTGTCCTAATAATTTATATAAATCATTTTCAACACGATTATTAGATTTTAAGTTTTACGAATATAATTTTCTTTCGATACCACGAAATTACTGCACAACGTCATATTGTATATAAAGCCATTTTTTTGTCATAAAAATATGCAGTGTCTAGATCATAAGATTATATAAAATAGTATTATTACAATAATTGATAAGAAGAAGAGTAGAAAAAAAATATATTGTATAAATTTTTTTTTCTACTCTTCTTTTCTACGTGTTCTATTTCTTTCGAATTTTAATTCTTACGCTCTTTTTTTCTCCTGTTTGCTGTCACTAAGTACTTCTCAATTTTGTACAATTATTATTTTTATCATTATATATTATCATTATTAATATTTTAGTACGTAAGTCGATGTATATTGAATTTTTCAAATTTCTCTCTCCACTATTATTTAAGTTACTCGATGAAACTAGTCATGTATTATAAAAATCATTATATACACCGACGAAATATGATGATTACATCAACATTTTATAAATATTTAACATTTAATAACGAATAACAATATTTCAAAACACAAATAAGAAAATGAAGAAAAGTTGAAAAAAAAAAGCAAAAAAAAAAACAAAACGTCAAACCTACAGCTCGATAAACCCGATATACGATGATCGCCTTAAAAATATCGTTCTAAACTTAATATAACATATTATATATACAGAAAAAAAAAGACAAAAAAATATATACATACATAAATTATATATATGTGTATATTATATACATATATATATTATATTATTATATATCGTGCGTTTTCAGGGTGAGCAACAACACTATTTTTTAGATATAATGAATATAAATAGAGAAAAAAAAAGAATAACTACTACGAAATATAGATATTGCGTATAGATATAAAGAAAATATTTTATACGAAAATAAATCACTAAAATCAAACTTGAAAAAAAAAAACAAATTGATTAATATTTTTTCATCCCCTACAACTTCCCAAATTTTCCATACCTCGCATAAGAAATGATAAGACATGAAAAAAGGAAATCAGATTCTTCTGTTTATTCATTTTCTAAATGAAGAAAAAAAAAAGAAATAGATTTGTCGAAAAACTTTCAACCTATTTGAAGGGAAAAATGCGCCATATGGTGAACAAATGCCACATATATATTAGGTGGCAAACGTGCCAAATTGAACGTTCCTCATGAACAGTTAAGAGCCTACCTGCATCCCATGTATATATACGTATAGTATATGTACATATTTACATGCTATATATTGTGTGTATCGAACAACGGCAATTGAATCTAGGATTTAGCACGTACAATTTCTATGGGTATAATTTTGTACGGTGCAGTGTGTAGGTATATAGGTATATATAAAGTGTATACATAAAGTAGACGACACGTGTGACGCCCATATGGAGGCCAGAAGTTCTTCAGATTTTATTGCCTGTAGTGCCGACGCAGCAATTAGATCGAGAATTTAAGTAGTTAGTTCTCAGGGTATTTGCTGTGTAAATTATTCGATTCCCACATAGCAGTTTGGCAATAGCGCGCAATAGTCTATTAGATTCTATAATAATACGTACATGGGTTACTATAACTGGAGATTTGAATCTTTGGTACGTTGAAATTTTTTCATCCCCATGAGGCAGCAGGTGATATTTGAATCCGGTCAGAAGGGAGGCTGCGAATCGACGGTTGGAACTAACCGAGCGAACGAGGGGTGCGGGATTCGATTTGTAAACGTTCTTTCTCCCTCTCTTGATTTTCCTGATGATCCTGTACTCCCATTTTATCCAGATTTCCACTCTAAATGTTTCCGCAAATTCCAAGAGTTCAGACGCAACAGGGTTGCTTTGAAGTCATAAATTTATTACGGCGAAGATCAAAGACAAGAAATTACATCAAGCCACTGGAAGTAGTGGATGAAAAAAATATGGCAAAATAATTTTCCTCCCTTTTTCTTTTAATTTGAAAACAATTTGCAAAAAGGAAACAGAAAAACAGGTGTCGTCATAAAACGGAGAGCGAATAGGTAAGCACTGCAGAAAATAAAGCGTCACAATATAATAGCAAAAATAGGCGTCGAAAAATAGGCTTTAGAAATTTTTGAATAAGGCGAAAATTCTCGGTCACTCGCTTCACAAGACGTACTTTTCTCTATGGTAAATCCGTGGAGAGAAACTTCTTCGATTTCAATACAACGTGCAATATTCAAACAGGTGTTCAATTTTCATAGTGCAGGTACTGCACGCCGCATCGATTCACAGATTTATCTTGTGCTAAAAATTTCAAAGGACAAAACTTGACGAAAGAAAAAGAATGGCGAAAAGCTCAGTTCGATTTAGAAGTACGTGTACCGATTCGATAGGTCCGTAAAAATTGACGATACGGTTTTATTTCATTCTCTCGATCGCCTAGAAACTTGAAAGAAAAAAATCATCGTAGGCCTAAAACTCTGTCGATTGAGTGAATGGTTGCGGTTTCAGCAGCATCTAAAGTATAAGAGAATGTTCGTGCAGCAAACGGAACTCGATAGTTCGCGGGCCGATGACGAGATGAGGAGGATCGATGCCGATCGATAAAAAGAGATGGGACTTATCTGCTATAAACCACTGCCCAATATCTCAGTCTCTCTTTCTCCCTCTCCAACTCTTTTCTGATCTATTGGTTATTGATTTTCTTTCTCTCTTCATCACGCGCTACTGAAGTCCACCAATCAGGCCAATCAACGACCGCTCTATAAGCCTCCACACGACTCTTTAATGTCGAACATAAATGTAAACTGTAACATTAAACATCGATTATCTTTTTCGTAATTCATTCAATTTCGTTTTTGATATTTTTATTTTTTCTTCACGTCTTTAAATCTATTCCGGAATCGCGTCTGCAGACTGATCGCGATTGAATCTTTAGTACGAGTGATTTGGTGCTGTTTAATTGATTGGAACATTGATTTTGTTTTTTTTTTCAGTTTTTATAAAACTTCTCCCTAAAATGAATTAATCAATAATTTATATCGGTGATTGTTGTTTTTGACTCCTGATGAAAAAATTCACAGAAATTCAATATGGCAACCCAAGGTACTAGAAATCAGCAAAATATGAGGTCGTCCAAATTGAGCGCTCGTTCCTCATGATAGAAATTAGAAAAGAAAAAGAAAAAAACCTATTGTGTTGAAAACCAATTACAAAATCAACAACTATATGGCTGTACTTATACGTATGTATACGTCCGTTGCATAATTCCGCACACGCCTATCGATTTGTTTTCTTTGGACTAAAAATACATCCCGTTGAAGTCCACGATCTGCACAGCAGCAGAACCAGCGCAGGCTGGTAGGAAACAACGATAGTCTTTATCAACTTCAACTTGGAAGTTAAACTTAAACTTGACTTGTGCAGGTTTTATAGATAGATAGATAGTCGAAGACGTTATAAGGTACGAGGGCACTGATCTTTCGGACAATGAGACACGTAGTCGTCGTATATGTGTACATATGTACATATGTATAATGTATAATTATATGTGTGTGCATGTATATATATATAACTATATAACGTTGCGGAACTCCTGAAGGAGTTCATACAAGGATCGGGGTCTGCTTCCGGGAAGCCATGAAAGCCGAAACCCCGCGACTGGATCACGACATGACACGGCCAACGGCTGTCTTCCATTACAAATACACAACATTTCGAAATCATGGCTCAAATCGCGATCAATTTAAAAAAAGAAGTTTACAAAAAAAAGCTAGAAGGAGGCATAAAACGACGAGCTCAACGGTGTTAAATTAGCTCGTTATTTTTTTCTCATTTCTTATTTCTTATTTGCTTTATTCGTCGTTCCATTATTTCAAAAACCTAAACCATGTCCAATAATATACAAATATATGTGTGTCAGAATTGACACAATTTTTTTCTTTCACTCTGGTCTTTCGATTTCGATTTACTTCGTGTTTTATTTGATGTTAAAAGTGAATCGCGAGAATGTTACTGCAAAGGACTCTTTCGATCTTCTTGGCAATTTATAACCGAGAGGCGATAAAACTTGTGGATCTGTTTTCTCTGGTATATATGCATATATAGGTTGTTAGGTATATATACGTATATACACCCAAATACCCATACGTATGAATACATTTATGTACACGTATATATTTAATACCGTGGTTCTCGCATTTCCACTTTGCGATTCTTGAGAGCGACGGGACAGCTCCAGGAACTAACTAAAGAGCACGAAGAAGAGGAGAAAAGAGGTATATGCATACACACAGACACAGAAAAATAAAAGAAAAAGGAAAGAGAAATCAGAGAGAAAAAGAACAAAACTGTATAGGAGATGGACTCACCAAGGACACTTAAACGAGACAAGAGAGCTAAGAGCTCCGAGCTAAGAGCTCATTAACCGCTCTCCAAAGTGTTTAGACAAAACAATCTCGTATAGGAAGAAGAAAAAGAGAAAAAGAGAAAATGAGAAAGAGAGAGAATAATGAGAAGAAACAACCTGTTACCCCACAACGATATTACCAGCAGACTCATGGATATCGTATACCAGGCATCGTTCGGAACTTGATTTTTTCCCTTCTTTTTAATGATTTTCTTTTTCTTACTTTTTAGTATATAGGTGGCAAAGGTAGCACCAAAGTAGTCCCTTAAAATATATATATATATACAAGTACAGTATTGTATATAAGCAACAGATGGCCGTCAGCAAACCCAAATCCAAACACCTGTTGCGCCCTGGCGTCTTTTACTATAATAAGGTTTGCTGCTCTGAGAGTTTTCTTTTTCAGATTTTTTTTTTTTTCGTTAGAAACATATACTCAAGTATACCTGTTATATCGTTAGACGGAAATTAGATACTTCTAATAAAAAATCTGCTACCGTAAGTTACACGTTGTATCATGTGTGTATAAAAATGTTGAATTGATTAGGTTTTTTTTTCAAGTTATTTTCGTTAGATTTTTTTTTCTAATTTCGAAAGGACACGTTCGCTTCATCGGTATGATCGTACGAAAAGAACTATCCTTCTTTGTCGTAAACTTGATATAATTATATACTTGAATCATCCGAGTACGTGCTTTAACAAACTTTAAAGCACGTTTCCGAAGAGTTAGTTAGTTATTATAGTTTGGTGTGGCGTGTCAGAACGTTCAGCGTTATTCATGGAATTCTTTTTAGCATATATAAAGTTTTTCTATTTTATTTTTTTTATACAAACAGTTGAGAGATGATCAATTGAATCGGTAAAATTATACATGTACGTTATATCTATACCGTTAGGAGGTAATTAAAGTCTCACCTCAAAAATCAATGACGCTTCGATTACGACAGAATAAAAGATAAAATAAATGAAGTTGAGAAAAATTAACCTGGCACGAGTTTTATCTCGTTGGACAAAAGATGAACGAGGCATGTGAAAAGAAAGGTTCTTGGTTTTCAATGAAAGAAGAAATAAAATACAATTTTCGAATTTTCATCTGAATAATAATGATTTTTTTTTTTTTTTTTCACCTCTCGGTAACAATGAGCAAGAAATTTTAGATTCCGAATGGCAAAGCTACAAAAACTGCAGCTTATATTTCAGGTGGTAAGATTTCTTAAATTTTTTTTCTTTCCTCAGTGAGACGCATAAGCTTTGAATTAAGTCATTTTCACGTTTATTTTGTAGTATAATATAACGTAAGATATAGATATAGAGATATAAAGTGAACGAAAACCAGTTATTTGCGAGTCAAAGATAACTATAATCAAATTCTCTCTCTTATTTCGATGCACCGCAATAAGGCGCGGACAGCACGGAGGATCATCAGCGTCAGTAGTTTAAAAAAGAAGCTTCCGCGCCGCGGTGAAGATCTCGCCGAGACTCGGTGTGATAAAATCACTTTAGTTTAACACATCGTACCGCATAAACCCCGGAGGGCTATTTTTGGGTAGTTGAGTAACAATATCCAAGGTGTAAAGAAAAGAAAAGAAAAGAGAAAAAAGGAAAAAAATGTCGGAGAGCGACAGAAGAGGCTAAAAATAAAAAGAGACAAAAAAGGGGTGGTACCCGCGTTAAAGACTCCTTTTCCACAACAAATTTATAGTAGACATCATTTATCTCGTTCAAAACTGTTACAAATATTAATCTTTCGGAAGAAAGAAAAAAAAAACCATTACCTTATTTCGTGTTCTTAGTTTTCTCTACTCTTTTTCTTTTTTCTTTGTTTTTCTTTTACTTTTACTTTTCAAGGGGACGAACTATAGCTAATTAATTCTGACGCTGATTAATTTCTTCAAATTATAGGTCTCTCTCTCTTCACAAATGAATTTAGTCCGAAGGCTATGGTATATACAAGCACGTTGTATTATATAGCATCATCATCAACGGCAGTTGGTATATCATCTTATAATTGCTTGCACAAAAAAAAAAGCTTTCTTTTTTTTCTGTTGTACCACCAAAATGTGTAATACGAACATTATATATTATTTAATTAGGTACTCGTCCATCCCATACACCACGCCGTTTACACAAATATAATTATCGCACCTCAGGCTATGTGTTCGTAGTTGATTTTTTTAATTCCCTTTTTTTTTGTTTATAAATCATTAGGCGTCTCAAAATAATGAATTATAATATTGTTACAACAATCGTCGGTCCATACGAGATGTGTAGAATATAAATAACCCTTTCGAAAAAATTGTAGGTTCTTTTTTTTCGCTCAACCCGCAGATCACGAACCGTGAAGCGGAAAGCAATTTTCCAGAAGCTATAGGCCGATTCATTTTTTTCCTTTTTTTTTCTTTGTCTCTTTTGAAATTTTTGGTGCCTCTCGATCTATATAACAATTTGTAATAAAGACGTACCATATGTAAGGCAGGTTCGTTGAAGCATTATCGCGGTTTTCTTTCAAGAAATTTGAAACGCATCGTGTTAATTTTGTTAGATTTTTTTTTCTAACCCGTTCCACAAAAATCCGCGTGTATAAGAGCCGGTTGTAGAGGGTTGAAATTGAGGAGGGGAAATCGAACAATGATGGCCTCGGCGGAGGTGAGAAAATTTCTTAATTTTCTTACACATTTAATGTAAATGCAGGAAAAACCTGATGCGGGGATAATAACGATGCGGTATACTGTTATAAATGATGGGGATCTCTCAAAATTGCTTATCCCAGCTCAACACCTTTATATCGTCCTCGCGCGCGACTATAAATACGCTGCTGCACACAGGTGACCTTAGCGCCCCGCTAATCACTGACATTATAGAACGCACTCTACGTATACATATATCTCTATATACAGATCTATACGTACACATACATATGCATACACGTTCCTATGTATACATATATACTTTTAAATCCCGTCGCGTTGAGACCAAAGAGATATTATATGACCACCTACGAAGAGGTGCCACCACACCTTAGACACGCAACGATTGTAATGCACCGGGTGCAAAATTATCCACGGCAAATTTCTATATATACCCACAGATCTCATACGTATACGTCTATCTAAGTGCCCAACTCTTCGCTCTGGGAACACGAATAAAAAAAAATTGAAAATATGAAGGAAACAAAAATTAAAAAAATTAACCATGTTCTGTAATTCTTACGGGACGAAAATCATGTTGTCAGCTTTTTTTAATTACTGAGTGAAAGGTCTGCTTTAAAAAAAAGAACCGATTCTACACAATTTAGATTGAGTTGGAATATATGCGTGAGAATTTTAATTACGTCTTTAACATATTATTCTGAACGTTTTACTCGTTTGAATCGCCGTGGTCAGAGCGAATTATCATAAGTGCAGGTTGTATAAGAATTCTGGATATGATTAATTTACTTTTTAATCAAGTTTTTTTTTTTTTGTTTTTTTTTCGTAGAAAAAGAGTAACAGGAGTCCAATATGAGGGGAAGGGGAGGATGGAAGATTAAGTCCCTGGCATGGGTGATCTGGAGAAAGTCTTTGAAAAGCCTTAATATACTTTTTTCCTTTTTTTTTTCATTCGCGCGCGTCAGACGACACGAGTCCTGCACGCGCCACATGGCCAACGGCGCACGTTTGTACATATAAAATAGTAAATATACATATATAGATGGATACATACGGTCTATGTAATGATCACTTTAACCAATTTTCTTCTTATGTATATTATAGTATAAAACTCGCTTGTCATCCCGACATCCCGACCATGACGATGATCGCCCGCACCACAAAAGTATGGGTATCGGTATACATTATACAACATCAAGCGATGATCATCCTCTTAATTAGCTTCCCCCCATTGAATAGAAAAATATAATAATGACAATATAAAATAACAACAATAAGAAAAAAAATATAACAATGAATTAAAGAAATGAATATAGTTGTGATACTAAATAATTTCATATATAGTATACGACAGATCGGTTTCGAGGCACTTCGAAAACTAGAAAAGTGACCAAGTATAAATGAAGAAAGAAAAAAGAACGAAAAAATAGTTCCAACATTTATTTCCCGCGCAATCCGATCGATCCAATATATTCAGAATGAAGATAATATTGAACGTGAATATAAATCCAGCTCGAGTAGAAAAGAAGAAAAAAGAAAAATATTGAGGTGTGAAGTATAATGACGGTGTGGTTGACTAATTGGTATCCATTTTATTTTTTCTCACTTTATTTTTCTTCTTTTAATTAGAAAAAGGTCGATTCTTAGAATGGAACAAATGTGGTCTGCATGCGCGGGTCCACTACGGAGCAAAGCGTTGAATTTTATTTAAACAGCTATAGGTATATAGGATAGGAATTGAAGAAAATATGTCAACGAGGAGATAGAATGAGATAACACTGAGTGTGGATCAGAGATACGATAAATTCAGCCCCAGGTGCGTCGGCGTCGCGCGTTGCAGACAATTTTAGTCTTCAGTAGAGTAAAACGATCAACGGATATCAAACCCCATAGAATATACCTATATATACATATATCGTGGAACGAGTTCTTTTATTTTTTCTTCCCCCCCCCCCCCCCCATTTTATTTATTTATTTTTCACTCTCCTCAGTTTTGTTTCAACTATTTTCATTTTATATAACGTGCTCAAAGCCGAGCTTATATAGAGAACTTCGTTAACTATTAAACGTTGGAAATTCCACCGGCTATAGAATTAGGTGCTTAGAATTATGGGAATTATTTTACACGAAAAACTTCAACTATTCCTTGAACCAGAATGATCCTTATCCACAACAAACGCATCACCTTGTATATGTCTATAGATATATATTACTCGGTAACGAACCAGCGTCGATATAAATAATTGCGCTGTTTTTTTTTTTTTTTAATTTTTTACTATTACCAGCGTTTTTTTAGTTTTATTTTACGGCTTCAGCGTTTGATTGAACAAATGAAGTGGACCAGTGTATCGCTGGGCATTTGATTCTCTATAGATGGCTCGCGGTGTGATGTTTTCTTTTTATGTTTGTTAGCCAGTAAAAATAACTTGCCAGTGTTGATCATCAGGTGATTTTATAGAAGAGAATGATCGGCGTTCGTAATTAAGGCCAGTCATGGTGATCAGTCTTTTTCCATAAACGAAAATCAATGGTGGTATATAAATTCCGAATCTTCTTCTTCGACAGCAATTAAGATAATGGTCCCTATAGCCACTAATCGGTAATCTTATCGGTCGATCTAGTCTCGACTTCCTTACAAACACCAGTTTTTTTAAAACTCCAATTTATTTTTCTATTTGTTCATTTGTTTTTTGAATCGTGGTATATGAGCACATAAAATCCGTAACTCTTCCAATCTGTCGTACAGGATATTAGCGGGTGATCCGTTTGACTTGTACAAAATTTCTGCTCGCAAAATTTCTTCTTATTTTTTTCCTTCGATCGAAACCCTAATGTTTAGTGAAAAAAAAATTGCGATCGATTTGTCTCTGTTGAAAAACCACCATCGCTTCCTCTTTTCCGACCTCCGTTGATTGGTCTTCTTCGGTAGCTACGTTAACCAACCTTGCGAGTCGCGCTTGGCGCCTGCGTTTCGTACGCAATCCTCGATACGCATGTGCGGGGATACGCCCAACTACGTTTTTCATTCATTCATTCATTTTTTTTTATTCTAATTATGATTTTTTTATTTCTTATTATCTGCAATCACCATCATCGGGGCGATAATCCGACGCGCCTCGCGAAAACGCGCATTACCATCCAATTAGAAAAAAAGAAGTTCATCTTCAATTAGAAAAAAAAAATGAAGATCTATTAATTACTGTTTTCGAAAACCTCGCGTCTTTATTGAGTTGAGAAAAGAATTTATACACCTTGAATGTGGGTGAAGATAAATTGACGATTCTTTTTTCGAAGTTCTCTGCTTTCAACACTCGTAAAAATAGTCGCATCCGCTTGATCAGTTTGGGCTCCGCGTTCAAACGGATAATTTAAAGTTTCGGTCCAAATTAATTCCCCCTCAGCTTTTTCCCTCTCGATCTACCGACATTAAGACCCCGATAACTTGCTACAATTTTGATAAAAAAAAAGGAGAGAAAAAAGGATTAAAAAAAAAAAATCTAGCAGAGCCAATCGGTGAGAGACATCCGAATAAATGTGTAATGGTTTTTGGGTATACTTTCATGTGTATCCCCATGCGATGCGGTTGGATTCCGGATTGTACATCCATAGAATATTATACTTATAGGTACCTAAATCGTGGATGAGTTCGAGAAGAGACATCTTCCTTCCTCTCGTTCTTCTCTTCTTCTTTTTTTCCATTTCTTCCTCCTTCGGACACGGCGATGCTGCTGGTGCTTTTCGATCTTCGGAGCATCGTCCCGTCACTATACTCTCGGTATATATCTACCTGTACAAACGAGGTCAAAGGTTACACCGAGTCTCTCGATACTCTGGATTCCGATTTGTCACGGCCCCTCCTTTTACCCCTTCATTCTCCTCATCTTTTCGTTCTTCTGGTCCAACAATGTGAAGCATAAAGATCTCTCACTTCTTGTATATATAATTATAACAATAATCGAAATTATAATAATAATAATATTTCCAACAAAAAAATTATTTACACCGTTTGGTATTACATGTATTATTAATACACCTATATTATGTGCGTCGAGTCTATCGATAAAAATTTCAACGAGAACCCGCACCGAAGATGCGGAGACATAATTTCAACGTGAGTATAATTATAATGTAGGTGGAAAAACAAAAGATGAAAAAAAAGATTGAAAAAAATCAAACAAAAAGAAAGGAAGCTGAGAGAAAGAGCGACGTATTTGCGGGTCAAATATATTATCCGCTGGGCGGAATTAAATGACGGAATAAAACCATCTTTTCTGCACCGCGAAGGACGCGATCAAGGTTTGGATTAACGTTCGGTCGGATTGTAGTTTCAACGGTTCATAACGGTAAATTTTATACAATATAATTCTTACAACAGACTGCTGACACCACGCCCGCCGAAAGCCTGCTCACGTCCTCAAGATTCTACCGCTCTTATATATTTTCCCCAAATGAAATAATGTCCGAGCTTATAAAGAGTTTAACCTACTACAAACCGCGCGAATTTATACACAATTTATATTCTTTGCGGTTTAAGAGCGAGGTGCCAGAAGATTTGCAGTTGAATTTTTCTTTTATTTCCGCATTTTTCCTTCTCTTCTCTTTCTCTCTCTCTCGCTCTCTGACCGTCTCTCTTTAGCTTTCTCCCCAACCCTCCGCCCTCGGGGCTTTTTATTTATTGATTTTTTATTTTTTTTTCTTATTTTTGCGTGCAGCCTCCTTAAAAACCCCGGCGAATTTCCTCTCGACTCTTCAGAGCATGTGATCACCACCCCCTTACTTCGTACATCCTTCGTACCTACCTACCTACCTTATACCTACTCAGTT
Organism: Athalia cordata; assembly: GCA_963932425.1. Taxonomy (NCBI): domain Eukaryota; kingdom Metazoa; phylum Arthropoda; class Insecta; order Hymenoptera; family Athaliidae; genus Athalia; species Athalia cordata. The sequence goes on along the minus strand of OZ010626.1, from coordinate 24,813,427 downwards.
GAACGCGAAGGATCGGAGGATGGCCAACCGCGCGCGTACTTCTTTTAAGCATTACAATTGCTAATTCCTCGTTGCGGTTGCTGGCGCCGTAAAGTTTGGCCGTCGTAAAAGCGACGTCCACTCTTCTCTTCCTCTTCTCTGTTGTGGGTGGTTTCGTATAACGTACTTTGCCCCACGTACGTCTCGCGTCGGGGAGGTATTCTTGCAGCACTTTAATATGTACGCACGTATATATACGCGTGCGAATGGACATGTACGTATAATGTACGTACGTACGTACGTAATATCTATATAGTTACGCACAAAACTTCTTCGCCGCGCGGTGCGGAATGACGGGACTTTTTAAACGATCTCTCTACTTCCTGGTACCCAAAAAAGATTTTTAGGTCAACTTAATAAACCAGATTTTTTAATACATTCTATATATCAGCTGCTTAATGACATTACATTATAACATCGTTAAAAACGTTTCGTTTTATTATTTTTTACACGTCATACTTATATGTGAACTGAGAACAAAAAAATATTGTATATATCAATTTTAATTGGTTATATAATAATCGATATTATTATACCTATAATATACGATTAAAACGGTTAACTTCTCAATCGACTATCCTATACGAAAAAATTTATTTGCCTTTTTTGAGTGAAGTTTCTTTGTTTTTTTTCCTTCCTATACAGAACATGATCGTTGTTGCGATGCGGGGGTAAGAAACGGAGGTATCTCCGCGGATGAAATTCTCTGCGACTTAAGGAACAGGGACTTGAGAAACGGGTGACTGGGACGTGGTAAATAATTATATCGGAACAGTATCTTGGTCGGATATATCATCGACACATGTATAATGTACATACATATATTCATCTGAGTATTTGTATTCGTACTTCCTATACATACGCATGGAAATATATGTATATATATAAGAAAATAAAAAATGAAAAAACAAACTTGCGTATAATACATGATCTATACAAAACCCAACCGCAACCTGCAACGAACCTATAATATATAATATATACAAGATATTTCACGCGATGCGCGCGCGTTTATATGGTATGTATGTATAGTTATATGGTTAATATTATACATATATGTACTACATGTATATGTAGATATGTAAACCGAACATGAGCATGGGGTATGAACACCGATAAAACATTCTCCGTTACAACCGTTCACACTCAACACCGTTTTCTGTATGGTTTATTTAGTTCGTAAATGAATTATAGTACCTCAGGATTATCCTTCGTGCTTATTATAATTGTACACATACGTATACTTATACATATATATTTGTAAAACACATACGCAACATACGTATGTCATGTATGGAAAATTGCATGCGATAATGGCGAAGAAAAATGATACAATTAAACTGTGATGTGGCCCTGCCATGGTCTTCAAAAATTTTGAAGTTTTTCGAGTACAAAAAAAAAACAAAGAAAAACATTAAGAACATCCGTATACCGGATGATTCGACTATAGGTGACACGACTGACTGAGTGTCAAAATCGAAAAATTGAAGAGATTGTGATCAAAAAATCGTGCAGAGTTCGAATAAATGTGGGTATAATTTTTCGTTCTCGCTTCTCAACTCTTTACCCCGGAGCAGCAATTAAATTCTGCTACGGTAAATGATTTTTTAACCTCCAACGAAATAACTAGATAAATATAAATGAACGAACGTTCAATGTTAACGAATGACACTCATCAATATAAGAAAATTAGCATGTCTGCGAGCACGAGGAACGCACAGGTATATCGGCACAAATGCTTCAGCTGCCTGTACGCTAAAATAAATTTCAGAGTGATTTGCAAGATTGTTTCTCTGGCTTCTTTTTCTTTTCTTTTTTTTTTTTTTTTGTTTTCATTTTAACTCATTCTCATTATTCTTTCTTACTTGATACGACTCTCAAAACTGAAAGACCACGTTGCTGAGTTAGCTTAATTTTCGGTAGTAAAAATGATCGATCAACGTTATTACACCGTGATGAAAAAAAAAAAAGAAGAAAAACACATAAATAATGTGAAATTAAACAAAAAAATTGAATAACGCCCGCGAGTTTATCTGCATAGTTAATTGGACCCCCCGGGCTGTTGAGGAAAAAAAAAGAAAAAAATTCAACTTCATGTGATTGAATTAAAAACCATGCTACCATTGCTACCGCGCGATGGATATTATTTATATTTATTTTCATTTTTCATTTTTTTTCCCCCCGTCTATTTTTGTCTGGACAAATTTTCCTAGTACATATATATGTATATATATAAATATACATTAAAAATATCATTGTCGTGGTCCACGCGGGATGCCCGCTTCGAAATATATACCTATATATTTAATATACCAGTAAATATATCGTAATTTTATTCAGTAGCCCCACGCGCGTGTATACGTGCTTTATGTTCGCCATTGTGTTGCTAGATTCATGTGACTGTGTCTTACATGCTTCCGTTATGTTCTCTATATAAGTATATAGCCGGTTGAATTATTCCATTTAAAACGACCCCGCCACCGACGCCGCCGTTTCGTTTAGCTCTTCTATGTATCTTACGATAAGTGCCTCTAAGAACCATACACACGTACTCGCCGTACCAAGAGATGAATTGGCCGGTTTTAGACTATACCCATGTTATTCTAAACTGAAACGACAAAAAATAGATAAAAAAAACAGAGAGAAAGAACTACCAAAAACTACAGAGGATATCAGACACGAGTACATTTTCCACCCCCATTTTCAACATTTTTCTATCCTTTGAGGGAAGTTCAAAAGAAATCAGAAGACAAAATAAGTCTAGACAACGAGGTACACGCGTGATACGCACCCTCTCAAGAGAATCCTTTTTCCATCATTTATTAAAAAAAAAAAAAAGAGAAACGTGGTAAAGAGAAACTCAAACAGAGAGAAGAGAACGGAAAAATATACTTTTCGGAGCGTTTAATAATTTTTTACACTCCTTCTTTTTTGCGTCTTTTATTTTCAGTGATTTTTCGAAGGCGGTTAGCGTTACAGATTCTTTTTTCTTTTTTTTTAAGAGTGTGTAATAAATCATCGAGTTAAGAGGGTACGTAGGTATATAGGTGATTATATTTTCTCCGGGGATATTTTAATGGAGTCACTATAAATCTATTCTTTGAGAAAAAAAAAAAATATATATTTTTGTTGCTTCTTTTCAAACACATATAATACTATAACGCGTTTTAGCTGATGCGAAAAATTTTGAACATAAATATCCGCGAAGTTGAAGGAAGGGGAACGAAAAAAAGCTCGGGTGCTCGTTATTGGTCGGCGCAAGTTGTGGCAGCAGCAGCAGCAACTATATAATACGTATATAAATATAAATCTATATACATATATGTATATTATACACCTATACGATAACGTGAGTGAACTGAAACTGAATCGCGACCGTAACCATGGGTGCCAAATTACAGTCTCTTGACCACCCATATAAACGCAGTTATTATGACGTTGGTATTAACCCGCGCGTACGCTGCACTTTACCGCCCAAACTTTCTATGTACATTTGCGCGTGTATTTTGTGCATGCGTTCGTACATGCATGTTACGCCGCGGTGCAACAGAAAATCAAACCATATATGCCCACAGAATACATTCGCTAAATTATAGGTGTTTCAAGTCCTGTTAATTTTAATATTTATTGATTTTCACATTTTACCACCTACCACGTTATACCATAGACGCCGATACGTACGCGTGTCTTTTACTGCCTCAAACTCCACCCACAATTTCATTAATTTTTTTGCATTCTCTTTGCTTTTTTTTGTCTCGCTCTCTGACAATGCGTAAAATCTTCAATATATCATTTTAATATTTAAGACGGTCAATATCGCTAATAATCGAGTGAAGAGAAAAATAAGGGTTAGTCGTCTGCACCGAAAGAACTTTTTTAATTCTTCCTACTCTTCTCTCTTTTTATTTTGTTCATTTTCTTTTCTTCTTTTTTTTTGTTCTCATTGTTGGCCAGACTTGCAGAAGAAGTAACTGGCCATTCGCGTCGCCGTCAAATATTTTGGCAAATTTATGTCCAATAAGAATTAAGCAGGGGACGACTTTTGCTCGCCGCGCGCGGTGCACCATACTGCAGTGCACCGTGGAGTTCCCGACGTTTAACGACAACGTGGCCTTCGAAATACGTTTTTACCCTTTTATACATACATATATATACCTTGGAAGGTTACATACCCAACTATGCAATGTCCCAATATCGTCTTTTAGTCCGCACGCGCCTTCCTCTTCTTCTTCTTCTTCGTCCCTTTCGAACGTCGAAAACGACAATTCGAAACCGCGCCGCGAAGAACCACAACTGCTCCAATGATTTATCGACTATTTTCCATCCCTCTCTTTCACGCTTGAAAAAGATCAGTTTTTTATTTCCATTTCATTTTGGCTAAATCACCATTTTTCTTTCTTCTTTTCTTTTCTTTTTTTATGTTTCGGTCTTCGAGTTTCTTCAACTTTTTCACCGTTCTGGACTGCATGCATCCATACGCTGCCGCAGTTCTCGAGTCGTTGAAATGGCAGGCCACCAGGACGCGTTTCGCGACTCCTCTTAACGTCATATATCTGTATGTAAATGTATGTATGCATATATGTATACATATACTTGTACACCTTTGCCAAGAGTTTGTTATATGCCAACCCATTTCAGTACTTATAGTGTCACAGTTGTAAATCAGTCAACGTCACTCGAGATTAGCGTTTCTACGGATCTCCATAGTTCCCCATATACTTTACATCTTATATACACGTATACGTATTCACATATGATATTCTCATATACCTTGAACTGCAAAATTTCATGACTAAGCTCTAGCTTCTGATGCTTGCAGAAAAAAAAACAATATACAGCAATATATTATCATTCGTGCATATAAAATTTTTAACTACAGGGTGGAGAAGTTCCATAGAAAATTCTCGTGAAACTTTCGCGTCGTTTTTTTTTTTCTCCAAGTTACACTCGCACATCTATATGAGAATTGGAAGAGATTCTTTCATATAGGTATAATGATGCATGAACAAAATTTGGAGAAAAAAAAATTCCAAAAAAGATCGACAACTTCCTCTCGTCCGGTTTAGATATGTTAATGCCTATACTTATACCCAATGTATAGCGATGAAATTATTGCCCCGAAGTTTTCAAAAAAATCACGAAACATATGTGCACATGCTATATGAATTCCTTTGGCGACTTGGATGACCGAACCATATGACGTTACATGAAGCCTCGTGTTATTTACTATGTTAATTACCGCCCACGTCAAACACAAATTTATGCTAAAAGCCAAGATGCTATCGATGCTGAGCAACGCTGACAGGTTCAGCCAACCTTCGTCCGGTTTTCTCCCGACGATGATCCTTATATACCACGCCGCACGATTTATGTTTATCTATCATATATGTATATTTATCTATTTCTATATATAACTCGTAATACGTGTACATATGTATTTTATGCTCTACACAAGTGTTGATAAGCAAAAAATATAAATAAATAAATAAAATTAATCGATAGAAATCATCGGTCACTATTTGACTTTGATCGTAACAATTCGCAGACGAATTTTAACAATCCACTCTCCTCTCCGCCCAAATATCCCATACATCAGATTTTGTTGGAAAAGAATTTAAGTTTCAATTTTTCCATCCAAGAAAGGCGTGCAAGGTATAAATTCTTGGAAAAGACGGTTGACTCTCCATATATCATTACATGAACTATTAGATAAAGATGACGTAGAAAATCTACCTGAAACTGGAGTGAGAGAAAAAAAGAAAAAAAAAAGTGAAACCTTCGTCAGCACCTGCTATTGCACGTCACATACCGATACTGCGGCGTACAGAAGGGTGATCCTCGATGGTACGAAGGGAAAAGAACGGAAAAAGAGTAAAAAAATAGTAAAAACCGTCTGCGTATGATATAATTGTGTAAATATTGAAAAATCGATGCACCATCGCTACCTCTTCACCTGCCCTAATGGTATAAGGTTGGAACACGACACGGCAGAAAATAAAAATAAAATACCGCATCAACGGTGTTTTCCACATACGTATTTTCTATGTACACTATATCATGTACAGGTGCTTGTAAATTCCCACAGGATCAAATAGTACGATATTTACTCTTTGTACTCATGTAGTGGAAAAAAAAAATAAATTCTAAAAACAATGAATAAAGTTGAATGAATAGATTTTCCCCGAATGAAAATTTTATATTTTTTTTATTTCATCATCAAGAAACAATCCCAATGTGTGAAAGTTTTTTTTTCCCCGGTAAAAATGGCATAAAAGTCAAAATTTCAGCATGGAGTAATAAAATTCGATAAACGTGCGGCACGTAACATCACACGCAAGAGTCAAAATTCATGCAGGTCGATTTCTATAGTCATATGCTAGCACATGTGCATACGTGGAGTTAATGACAGGTATTTGGCATGTGCCACCTGTTTCCTACTTCCGAAGTCGCGTTTTTGTTGTGGTTTTCTGTTATTTACTCCACGACCATTGGTGTAAAGGGTCGCAGGGGGTCGGAATTGTTCAACTAAAACTCTGGGTAAAAATTACACTACATATAGGAGACCAAAAAAATTATTACATGATATTTTTTTCCAATGCATTGTACACGTACTCGAATAGAAATGAAAAGAGAACTGAAAAATCGTCATCAACTTTTGAGACAAACTTAGAAAAAAAAAATTAAAACAGAATCCCTAGGTGAAAGACTTACTGTCAAAATAATGACTGTTTGATGATAATTTTTTTTTTTCTGATACCATAAACCTGATTCTGACCAGCATGTGGACTTTGGGGAATGGAAGTGAAATTTCAGGGACTGCGGAACACATGGAAAAATAGCGATGCGAAAATGTGGTTGAGGAGAATTCAAAATTCTCACGTTTATTATACTACAGCCCCTTGAGTCGGTGTATATGCACAGTATACGTGTTTACCCACCTAATATACCTCACGTGCGGAAGAGCTGGATGAGATTTACAAGCACCTTATAACGCAACGAGAAAATTTGGAAAGGTGTTCCGCACGTGAAAAATTTTTCAAAAACATGTGACACACGTGCTACACCTACCGCACGTACATCTCTTTCGGGTTATACTTCAAACAAATAAAATCATAGCATGAGAAACGAAGTGAAATAAAAATTTGTCCGAGATCGTGCAAGAATCGCATCTCCATAGTTTGCTATAATTCATTTATTTTTTTGCATCGTTCGTCTTTTTCTTTCTAAGCATAATGTGATCATTTTTCGCTATCTTGTACGTACGTACACTCGCGATGTTTCGAGAATTTAGAATCCCGAAAGATTTGTTCTTTGCAAAAGGTGAGTTTCACTTTTTCTATTTTTTTTTCTGCAGTCAATGTGAACAAAGTATAATGCACATGATTTTCTTGTGGTTGGTTCCATGTCGTGCGTGGGTGTTAACGTCCTAGCTGTTTATTACTTCTTCTTCTTCTTTTTTTTTTTTTCATTTTTTATTCTTCCATTTTTTTACTTCAGTTTTTCGAGTCACGCGCGACTCTGACTTGCTGCAGGTAAATTTTTCGATTGAGTCCCTTTCATGTTGTTGCAGCCTGTACGGCGATGCACCAGGCATTTGAGAATCGCCAGAGAAATCCCATTTGGTTTTACGGTCGAATTTCAATGATCCCTTCGCCGATTCTCCTCAAATAATCGTTTCGTACGATCGGTTCGAATAAAGTCATCCGATATAACCGAACAAAAAATCGATTTCAGATCTCCATTCTCCGTCCCATGTAAAAAAAATCCGAATGTTCTAACTGCGGGTAAAAAAAAAGAAGAACCATCGCATTCTTCCAAAATTAACTTTTATACGGAAAACCAGAAAAAGAAACAGATGAATTTATATCGTTCCCAAATTAATTTGAAGACAAAACGAAAGAAACAAAAAAAAAAAACGACCACCCAATCACACTAATCGCAACGAACGATATATTTTTTCTAACTTTTATTTGAAAATCTGTGACGAAAATGCAATTTAGGTGATGATTTGAGTGGTGATTCGGAGAAATGGTGATTAAATGTGTCTTTTGTTCGTTATTAAATTGTATCCAGTTGAATGTGTGATGATAAAGTTTTCTCTATAAAGTATAGTGTTTTAGAATCTAAACAATGTCTACATTAAGCTTAGTTAGTAAAGAACGAAGCGGTACAAGTAAGTCTACATGGATAGGTAGGTATATGGGGGAGTTACCTCTGAAAGGGTATCTCAGGCGTGTTTCTTATGTCGTTAGACTTAATGCTATGCGCATCGAAACATATCCCGCAACGTATTTCTGAGTATAAAGATGTACTGGCGTGTACAATGAGCACACGTATAGTGAAGGAGGGGAAGAGGGATGAGGATAAGGATGAGGATGAGGATGAGGATGAGCATAGAAAGAAAAAGAGAGAAAGAGATCGAGCCCGAGGCTGGGGGTCCGCCGTATCGAGAAGAGTCCGAGTCAAAAGAAGCAAACCCAAAGCCAAAGCCAAAGCCAAAGGTAAAGGCAAAGGTAAATGTGAATAAGGTACGTATACAAGGTATAAAGGCAAAGGCGATACGGTCCAAGTCTTGGGGGCCTATTAAGATATTTGAATAATATTAAACGGGTGGAATCATGAACAGCGCGTTGCTTGAAAATCGTGTCGATAAGCGAACAACGACCATCTTAAATACCAGAATTTCAATGTTTATGGGAAAGATAAAAGAGAAGAAAATAAAATAAAATAAAATAAAATAATGTTCTTAAACACCGCTAGACATTAGGTATATACCGCGAGAGATCTACCTGCACATGTACACGTAAACCCCACATATATGCACATACGTTATGTTTTTAAATAATACAAAAATCCGTGTTTAATATACCAGAATGCATTTTTTCTCGCCTCCAATTGCTTTCGACGCACCATTATCACCGCGATTCGTGTTTCTCCAGATCCCAGTAATGTAGTAATAGGAAACTAAGATTTCATAACAGAATTAACCGCGCAATCACAAAACGAAGAAAAAAGAAATACTCGAAGTAGAAACAAAAAAATAATGCATCAGCCGATGACGCGCTAACCCCTGTAAACGATGTAGGTTTGTACATTTTGTATCGTTATCGATTTAAGCTCACCATAGAATAATCATCGGCGAGAAAGATCTAAGATGCTGATTCAGAAACTAACTCTACTTCGTACATGTATATTACACAGGTATATACATTTATATACCTATTCCCCGCGGCGATCACCTGTAAACCTCGTCCCATGCGCTCGATGCTGCTTCAAAATTGGAGGAAAAAAAAATCTATATTTAATTCCGCAGCAGACTTAAATACCTTTTTTCTTCTTTTTTTTTTTCTTGGTTTTCATATCCCCGCAGATATATAAGTATGTTCTTGCGCTTCTTCCGTACGTAATTACAACTACCCACGTATCAAAAAATATCTGTTGCAAAAAATTAATTTTTTCAATTATTCCCATTAATCTCACGATTCAATTTATATAAATTGTGAGAATTAATTATAAAATAAACTTCTTTAATATCAATGATGGCAAAATTCGAGAATCGTAAAATTATAGATAATTTACTGCTAAATGAGTTTTGCTAATTAATTTTTTTCCCTTACCTATTGCTTCCTCTCTGATAAAATTATTTCAACTAGCTACTCCGATTAAATATCTAATTTCAGTTAGCGATGACGAGAATCAACTGATGATATCATCGACTCGTCTGACTCAATCCAATTCTTCGGAGTTCCAAAGTATAATAATATTCTTCTTCATATTTTATTTTATTTTGTAACTTATACGTGCTCGTTCAACAAACTTATAGTGTAAACGTATAAAATATATACGTATAAGTAATACGGTATAATATTCGAATAACCATAATTTTAAGCAGCTCATTAATGCAGGTGCAGGTATTCCAAGGATTTTAAAATTCCAAGAGAGGAAAAAATAATTTTCATATCTTTTCTGCAGCGTCAACGTTACTATACCTAATAGGTAAGTAAGTATCACGTGTGTACCAGACCCTCGAACTGTCGGGGAAGGTGAAAAACTATGAAAAACACATGACGACCAGGTTTCCAAAAATGGTTTTATGGTTACCAATATTCAGATACGATGATGGTTTTTCGCAGCACATGCCTTGCACGTGGATCAACATTTAGATAGCTTATGCAGTATTTTACAACCACATCCTACATAACGATTCGGCTTTCCGTAATATTTTCCTAAAGTGAAAATCAAAGATTTGTTTTATTCTTGTTTTATTCTTTCGAACTCTAAATGATTGCTGAGGGAAAATATGGCGACTGGAGTCCGAGTGGTATTTAACGATCCTTGAAATTATTGTGAAGAAAATAGTTGAAAATAAAAAATAACGAAATAGAATAAAGCAATAAAAATCGGGGCGCGTCCCGTTCGCGATTCGTCTTCGTCTTATGGTCCGTTGCTGTTGCTGTTGCTGTTGCTGCTGCTTTGGCTTTGGCTGCTGCTTTGGTTGCATGATCATCAATTTATGCAGAACAATCGAACAACGCCAAGGCGCAGGTTCAAAGACCCGCCGCTTGGTCTCGTATATTATATGCAGCCGGCATGCCGCCACGTTTTAAGATGCTGCAGGTCGTTGCGTTGCGTTACGTTACGTTACGTTACGTTGGTCCGCACATCGCACGTTGCACACCACGGGTTATAGTACACCGCCATTTTCTTCATTTTTATTTTTGGACAGCAATTAGCATACGATTGACCCCTTCGCGAGAGGACGTTGGTAACAAAAACACAAACCGTACTCGTATCTCTTCCTCTTTTTCTCGCGACGACGCGGACGTTGTAAACCGAGCTCGGAACGATCGTGCGCGTTAATTAGACATCAGCTGCTGAATTTTCTGATACAAAATATTTTTTTAATAATTAAAATCTCGAAAATATAGGGTCACCGTAGCAATAAAAATCTCGTGCTACGAATTGAAAAAAAAATATTATACATTACCTTCAGATTAATTATACAATAGGGGATAAGAATAAAATATAAATTGAGTAAAGTTGAACGTGGAAAAAAATTTAACAATCGTTCGAAGAAATTTCCTGACGAATTTATAACATAGCTATACCTACGGTAATTGCAATTTTCTACGTGCGTGATGATTGAAATATTCGCACAGGGATTTTCCTTCCTCACACCCACAGAACTAAAATCTCCCTAAAATCTATAGATATAGACGTGTACGATATTTGAACAAAGTGACCACCAGCAGAAACCCCATGTTGTTAAACAATGTGCCACCAGTTAATCCGACCAACACGTGTTCTCTCTTTATGCATAAATATATATGGGTTTATTTTCAGTGGGACGTGACCATAGACTGGGCGAAAACGGGGATAAAATTAAAGTAAAAGAGGGTTAGGTTTTGTATCCTCGGTATACGATGGGAATTTCAGACCTAATCTAATATATCGATGGTATATATATGGTATACAATTATAGTAATGAGCGTGTTTCCCCATTTCCCTATCTTTTTCTATCCGCATGATCTTGACGCCTTTAAATACGACGGACGTTCGATTACTGGTGGCACTTTACGACACCCTCAAAATTCTGCTAAGTATTAACGGAGGTAGAGGACAAGAAGGTGCAGGAGATTCCCAAACAGGTCGTGGCTTACCATCCGTCATTAAATACGTACGCAGGAAATCCCAGGGAGACAAGTGCAGCGAGAATTAAAATGGCGGAATTTAAACACCCCGAAGAAAATTACCGTAGAGCTAAGATATGGGTAGGCGAAAAAAAGAAATACCAATAAATTAAACGGAATTTCATCGGTGTGCAGGTTCTGGATCGATTGATGAAAATTCGAATTATTTCATGCGTATAGTTTGATTTTGTGTACGTATACATTTCGCATGGTAAGAAAATGAAATTTTGGTAATGTATATAGAGTGGTGTACATCAGGGTTTTTCTATGTGGTATTGGGGAAGACCCAAAACACTTGTAGATATTTGGTGACCAGCTGTGATCGTGCTTTCCTAAATGGTGGGTGTATTTAAATTTTATTTAGGGAAATCATCTTGAAATATTTTGAAAAAATAGTTGAGACACGGTTCAGAAGCTCGTGTAGACACGATACTTGGATTTTCACATTCTATTCAATAAATATCAAATTCAACAGAATCGTACCAAATTACGATAGAAAGGGGATGAATTTTAAAAATAATTAAAACATATTACGCTCAAGATCTCCATGAATCCCTCTTTTTCCAAAAATTCTTTTACCGAGTAATAAATAACAGGGGTAACAAAAAAAACAAAAAAAAAACAAAAAAAACCCCGACAAGAAAAAGAAGATTCTCTTTAACGTTAGGGAAAAATCGTCAAAGATATTTCCTCTAACGACGCGGTATGCGCAGCACGTGTTTCTAAAAGCGGATGATATAGTTACGTGCAACTTCTACTTCAATATCTTAGAAAAAGTGCTCGAATTCATTTTTTTTCATTTTCCGCTCATCAAAAGTTTATTACGTCTTGTTACCAGACCGATTTATTACAAGCGGCAGAATTCCCCCCCAATTCTGTACATTATTGACTTCTGAATCGGATGAAGACGAACACAGCAAAAAATCGATAAAAAAACTTACAAAAAATAAACCGAAAAAAATGAGCCAGCAATTTTTGATTTCCGGAAAGTTCGTGACCACATGAAAAACTATGGGTACTAAATACCCAGTAGGGCCATTTCATAAAAGAAATAACATGAAATAAAATAAAACGTAAAAATAAACGAGTCTCATGAACGGTTCATGGGAATTATTACAACCAGAATTCTATAGCCAGCATATGGCATATTATGACATATATAGTATGACCATAGGTATGACAGAATGATGTTGATATAATTTTACCGGTAGTCGTAACTACTGTACTGTACAGCATAAAATACGCAGGTTATTTCACGATCGCGGTTTACGTTGGGAATTTCAATTTGCTCGTGTCCTTTTTTTTTTTCATCGCTACGCATAAAACGATTTATTGTTTTTTCTCGTCCATGCTCCAAATACTAATAATTCTCAACATGTTAAATTGAAATTTTTATAGCTGTATCAACGAAGTGGGTCGATCTATAGATCGATAAATCCCATGCGAAAAAAAAAGAGAACCGACTCAAAGAAAAGAAGATGCTGTCGGCCTAAAAACGTTTCATACATACAAGTGTATATGAGAAAGTATGTATATATTCGTCGAATTTATACGTGAATATAATTGTGTTGATGGAGGTGCGAATTTAAAAGACAAGATCCCAGCTGACTATACCCGCGTGTATAACGTTTTATTGAAAAGAAGGAGACTGGAAATTCTTTGAAGAGAAATAAAAAAAAATTGAAACGAAAAAAAAAAAGGCCAAACAAATAAGTAGCGCGATGTCGCGGTTTTTTCGTTCTCCATAAATCTGACGAGGTTGGCGCCAGTATAAGGATATATGCAAATACATATCATACGATATATATATATATTCAATGTAGGAGGATTCAGAAGAGGTCTCCAAAAATTTGTGGAAGGGATCTCGCGCGAAGTAAAGCGCGAAAAGGAATGATATCGAGGTGCGAATTGAGAAAAAAGCGGGCGTTCGCGGGCGCGAAAATTGCCCCACGCGCGCGAGTATTAATGCATTCAAATGTTGGAGGACGAGATAGTAGTGAACGTACACGGACAGAGGTATGTGTATGTGTATCCCCATCGCATCGCCATCGCATCTCGTATCCCGAAGGAATGGAAAGAAGAAAAGAGAAAGAAGTAAGAGAATGACTATATAGCGGATCGCGGGCTGCAAGTTGCCCATTCGTTTCGACGTCAGAGCCATAAAGAATTGGCAAGATACGCGACGTACGTACGGCAGCGGCAGGTGACCTCTTGACCTCTCTGAAAGGGTCACGGTGTTGCGCATGCGCAACCCGAAGCTGTAAAATCGCAAATATTTTATCTTCCTTACTCTCTTTACTTTCTTTCTTTCCTCTTTCCGTTTTTTTTTTTTTTTATTATTTATTGATTTATTTATTTGTTTTTTAATTTTTTTTTTTTTATTGTTTTTTTCTTACTCTATATATACCGATATCAATCGCAAAATATAACTGCACTATATATTACACTAATATATATTGTGTTATTATTCCGGTCGCGAACTGGAGATCCGAGTTACCGATATTACAACCGATCTCGCAGAAGCGACTGATTTTTCTTTCTTTCTTTTGTTTTTTTTTTTGTTCAAAGTCTTCTTTTTTTGTTTCTCCTCATACTCTATTTCTCTCTCCTTCTGCGACTCCGTATCTATCAATCTTTTATCCCATCGCGCTATCAGTGGGAATGCCTATATAATCTGCGCAAGTACCATTTCACCTAGGTACCTACCTGCAGCACTTGCCGTCATCCGCGGTTAAATCGTATATACGATAGGTTATGTGTACACGTATATATTACGTGCCTATATACATGCGAATATTTGCGCGCGCGGGGTTAGAATAATTCAAGTACATTATTCTATACCATATAGAAATTTCCTAGGTATGGGTTACGTAGGTAGTGAAGCCACGTATATACCCAATATCTTTCACCATAGATCTGATTTTTACAACCCTTGTCAAAGAAGATCTCTTATATAGTATGCTCTGCAGCAATTCTCAACCATAAATTCAAAAGCACTGATCATCGATGTGCGATTACGTCTTTTGCAAACTTGCTACCTCAGATTATCTTTATGTATATATATGTCAGTATATAAATGCATGTATAGGCGAGTCGTGGCGCGCGATGTGGGATCAAAAATCGGAAATGACAAGAATTCCATATTATTGCCGCACCGTATCTTTTTTTCCCCTTGAACTACATGGAATTTTTCGGTGGGGATATAAGAAAAAATGTGGAAGGAAAGTGAGTTTTTGATGGAACATATAGATATAGATGTATGTATATAAATACACGAGAATCAGCCTTTTTTTTAAGAGAGTCGGGAGTCTATTTGGAGATTGACTTCCGACCTCTGAACGGGGACCAACTTTCTTTCGTATACCACGGTGGCGCCAACATCAGGATCGAAAGGCGCCGTTTCGCGTGGGCGATGTTTGTTTGTTTAACGATATACACATACGAATATATAGGTGTACGTATATGTGTGTGTGTATTTTTTTTTATTTCTTACTTTTCTCTGGAGAGAGAGCCGAAAGCAGATATCTGGGGCGTCGCGACGCGCCGCGTCATCCGTTCCTCCCGCCCCGTCAACCACCCTAAGACATGTGGAGAGTTGCGTAAGTGGCTCTTCTCATCCCGTGTTAATATAAAAAATGAAAACCGAAAAGGAACAAGATGTATCGTACATATTCCGGCGGAAAAACATCGACGATTATAACGAACATAATATGTACAACCTGCCGCATAACCGATGATTAGGTACATTATTATGAGGTGAAAACTTTCACTGCGCGTCGATGTTATTTGGAAAAAAAATTTCATCACGTAATTTCGATACGTTTGTCTATGGGGATATTATACGTATGATCCATACAGGTGTAAGGTATATGCCTAAAAATCTGCAAACTTGAAATACACTTGTTCAAGATGTAACTCTCTATATTGGGAGATAAAAATTATTCCGAGAAAAAAGATGAGATTTAAATCGTAAATGATGGGGCCAGGAAAAAAAATTCTTTATTTTTAATTTCAAAAGCGAAATCAAAACTAATCGATTCGTGCCAGCTTCGATTTGCAAGAAGAAATAAAAATAAAAATGTATTTCGATATCAGCGAATTAGTCCGTGCGTTAAGTCACGTTTCAAAATTGCCCGGTTATTTTATGTCCACCCTGTATACGGTGCACTTTATATGGCACCTGCCCCCCCTAGGTTTTTAGTTCCTATGGGGGTTGTTGTATACCTATATAAAGTCCTCCATCAGGACATAAACCGGTAGTCCATTTCCTCAGAACTATACTGCAGGATCCCCGAGGGTCGAGGAAGTGGAGACTCCCCGATTAACGGGGGGCGCAGGTGACGTACGTGAAGGTCAGGTAAAGGTGGTTCTTGGGGTCGTACGTACGTGTGGCCTCCGTATCGTACACTTTAATACAAGGTATACAGGTATGTATGTATAGGTATAAGTTGAAGTAAAACAACGGCATTGAATGTACCAGCAGGAACAGCAGGAGTAGCGGAAAGGAAGTCGAATTACCGAACCTTGGCGACTCCTGCGTATACCATACAGTGAGTCGAATGCCGCAACGTGTTACGCACCTGCTAAAAGAGCGGGGGTCGAACTAAACGATCTAACGAATATTACGCGATACCATTCATAGTATCTCCAAGTGTCATCGAGTAATGGGATCGGGGCACGTTTTTCAAAAAAGAAAAAATTTATGTTCGATTGATTTTTGATTATTTTTTCATTCTCACTGTCCAGTGTCAGTCTCTTGTCAGACATCGAAATATGGAGATAAGTTAAAGAAGATTCTTGCGAGAGTTCCAATCGGATCAAAAATTTTGAAAGATCGCTGATTATGTGATCCAAATTCTCACCTGTTCTTCGTATCGAAAATTGCGCGTTGAACTGGATATTTGCAAAATTTTAGCTTAATTCATTTCTTAACGGTTGTGAGAAATGAATATCGTATCGAAATGCACGCGTACGTATAGGTATATGAAATTGTTTCGTTTAAAACTTCCTTATAATAAATACATACCTATATACATAAAAATAATGATGGTTAAACCTGAAGTTATGTTACAACGTCGCGTGATGACGCGACGTCTTAATTGACCGCTTGGGGTTTTAATGTAATTAATTATTTTCCATCACCAGCATGTAAGATGAAGTTTAATACACCGTGTAATAAATTATTCATAAATAATGTCGATGTCACCTTGATATGCAACTTGATTACCGACGGTCGCACGTGCCTCGACTTTAAAATTTCGATTTCAAGAAATAACCGAAGCTGAAGGATCTCTTTAAAAATTTCAAGAAACAAAGAGAAAAACAAATGTGTCATTCTTTTTTTTTTTTCAAGTGTGGGAGGCAATTAATCGCGTAACAAATCAGGACTGGTATTCTTTTTTGTTTTCTTCTTCCTTCTTCTTCTTCTTTTTCTTCTGCGTCTGGTGCACATGATGTGTTCTGTGACTGCAACACCTCCGAAATCCTCGTTGGTATAATTCCGCGTACATTATATATTATCTTTAGCCTCTTACAGTCAAGAATATATTTATTCTGTTTTTTTTTTCATTTTTGGTTTCGAGTATATAAGAAGAAGCGTAGAATAAGAAAAAAGAAAAAGAAGAAGAAAAAGAAAAAGAAGATGAACGAGGTTTGAGGATTTTCTTTGCTGCACATATTATATACCTATATATCGTTTTATTACGTCGAGCTCGGTGCAATTATTTCGTTATTCAAAGTCTTAACAGGGGATATTTATGGGTTCTTTAATGTTGAGATGTCTGGGTGCAGCATTATCGGAATAAGAATCAAAGATAATATCGTATGACGGTGAGTTATAAAATCTCACCTACCGGATTTCCATCAGGTTTCTTTCCTATAATATACCTATAGATAATATAATTTCTCGCTATATGTAGGTATACATACAGATAGGCGGCAAATAGTTTCTCGCTATATCACACGTAAGGAAAAAAAAAAGAAGAAGAAGAAGAAAAAAAAACCATCAGATTTACGAACCAATACCAAACGCAATATTCAAAAGCCGCGTATACATAAGAAAACCACACGCTTATATATTTACATTGTATCGCATTTAATTACGATAAATTAAACAGGAGGCACGCGGCCGTTTCCTGTCCGTATTATAAACCAGTAGAAGGCTTATGCGGTTCACGAGATACATTATACCTGCTATGATGCTCTTGGTAAAAGCCCGCATATATCTATTTAGATAAAACAAAAATAAATTGTTTGATAAAAAAAAGATATCATATGTATTATATAAGTAAGATGAAATAATGATAAGAGGATGCTTTTTATCTACAGATGGCATTGTGTTATTTTTCAATAATTTTTATCCGCTAAATGAAAACTACAAGAAAACTACAAGAAGAGAAAGAAGAGCGTCGTGCCGGACTGACCGGATCAGATCGCAGCTGACCAACATTTTATCCAAACGCCCTCTTCTTATTATTTTTGAACATCTGAATCCGAAGAATTACCAAAGTCTACCTTCCCATTTTTTTTACCTTCCACATGTACATAAGGATGATAACCTGTACAGCAACCGGGCAATCGACCACGCCCTACCACTTTGCCCCAGCTACCTTACGAGCACAAGATATTACTCTTACCGATAAAATAATGATTGTGAGATGCTCGTTTACACTCCTACCAGTTGGATAAAAAAAATAAAAATAAGGTCACTCAAGGTCATCTAAGGAACGCCTGCCCTTCATTTCCAATGTTCGATTGACGAGCGAGTATCGTCAAATTAACCGGACCTAGCGTGATATTTTGTAAAAAGGAATCTAATGAAAGGGGATAAAAATCGTCGAGAATAGTAGGAATGAAAATGTCCTTTTTCTTTTTTTTTTTAAGAAACATTTGCCACCCACTTTGTAGATCTCCATCTGCAGACGTATATATTAGAAGAATTAAAGCTGACTTGCCATAAATAAACCAATTTCCGAACGCTATAAAAGTTCAGCGCGCATATGTTTCGTTTCCACTTTTTTTTGTTGTTGTTATTTTAAAAGTGGAGGAATCGTCTAAAAAATCAGCTGAGTCAGCTCAAAAGGCAGGAGCAAAGAAGTGAAATGTGTATAGCGAGTTGAATTGAATTGAATAAAATTGCTTGCAATATCGAGACATAATTGAAGACACTTTAATAATTAATATTCTGTATATATATAACATGTGAGAAACGTGGTATAGAAATTATTAATACCTGCCCAGACGTAACTTATGATGAATCGTGAATATGAAATTCAGTGGATGTAACAATGAAGACGCGTGATATTCCTCTTCGAAATACCAAAAGCTTTTATCTTAAACCGCTGTTGCTGGTGCAATGCACAAAGTTATTTAATTACTACCTGTTAAGAAGCTGCAGCAGCGCCTTTTAGATATCAGGGCGGAACGAATGAACTTAGCTGCTGATGACGATGCTGGATATATAGATACAGGTCGGCCATGTATATATTTAAGTATATAACATTATGTACTCGTTTTATCTCGATATATGTACGTATTATAATAATCTTTCATTCCTACAGCTGCAGCGGCTAGGTATACTTATAGACGCGACTGTCATTCGGAAAATTTTATAAAATAAAAAAAACTGATCGTTTAAGATTACATAATAGAATATATGATATAATTATTTGATTTTCATTCAATTGTTTTACATTATAATAATACGGTATTAAATTTATTCATATTTTTTGTTCTTTTATTATACCATATAGATAACATTTATATGTATAATGTGTAATATGATATCATAATTGCGTAATAAAATCCTGTCGCAATTTATAATAAATATCGTGACCGACTCCACCCTGCACGAGTTTACCTGATTTGGAACGTTTGCCACGGTATACATGTAATATACGATAAACTGTATACTCGGTTTACCTATATATATATACCTACTGCATGACGCGATGACCGTCATAATATATAGAATAATGTTGAGAATAGACTATAAAGTTTTTTCTACGACTCATTATTATATACCCTGTCATATATGAATGTCGTGTCTCGCATATCCCTATCACGCCATTTGTGAATATGTTTCTATGGGTTTGTAAAAATGATCGATATCAGAATTATTTATAAATATCAGAATGAAAGAAATCAATATGCAGGAATAGGTTTATCGGTCATGAGAATCTGTAATAACGTGAAAAATAAATTTAACTACAGATATATTTATAAATGTGTTCTACGCGCGCATTAAAGTCTCCGAGAAAGAACACAGAATAATTTTTCAACGCTGTATAATAAGCTTGATTAAAATTCTGAAATTCAGTACTGCTATATTTTTTTCGACACTTTTTTTTTTATATTTGAAATTCTACGGTGTGAAACTACATCTCATCGACAACAAATGAAAAAATTTATCAAAAATTGACAAACGAAGCTAAACGGGCGTAAAAATTGCGAAGATCAACCGCGCGTGATCGAAACGTTTTCCAAGGGTGGTGCATTTATATATCCCTATATGATAGATCGCGGTATATATGGTACATGAATATAATACGCAGGTATATATAGATGTATTCATGTATAATACATATATTATAATATTGTAAACGCGGTCTTGTAAGAAGATGAGACGCGACGCGTCGTTCCTCCCACCTGACATCAGAAACCGTAAGACGTGAAGTGTTCTCTCTCGTCACGATATATCAAGGTAACGCACAGATAATCGATTTATATCAATTCTTCGAAGAATCGTTCGTTCTCGCCTTCGTTATATATATATAATAATAATACTATACACTATATACCATATAACTTGCATGAAACGATCGCAGGTCCCGATCCCGCTGCTGCTACTGCTGCGTTCAAATTTACGCTTCAAAATACCAACAGCTCGCCTACAACCATTACTTTTTCACGGGTCGCGGTGTTTGGTGGTTTCCATTCTTTCTTTCTTTTTTTTCTTTTTTCTTCACGATTTTTTTAATCTACATTTTGGACCTGTACCCATAACCCATGTGTAAACTTATACAGGAGATGAGGAGCGCTCCTTTAAAAATAGAAGAAATGACCGAAAACCTTGTAAAAAAAAAAAAAAGAAAAAACCTCGAAAAAGAAATAAAATTGGAGTAAAAAGAATTTGGAATATAAGAGGAGGTACTGAGAGATTCTCACGTAAACCACGAGTATATATAGATATAGAGATATAAATATATATGTATATATACACCAGTTTCTGACAATAGGACCTGTCATCGGATTTGGAACGCCTGTTGAATTCTCTTTCAAGATATTTTTGAGACCATTATTTTCCGGTGAACGATTTTCGTTATACTCACGCGATGCGGAGAGTCGTTGTTGGAAAGAGAATTTAGGAAAGAGAGAGAAAAAAGAAGAGGAAGACAGAACTCGAAAGATCTCTCCGAGAGGAAAAGAGCCAAAGTGGGGGCGGAGAAGACCTGATGCGGGACCCCGCTACCGTACCTTTGGAATGCCGGACGGAATTCCCGGGAAGAAGCCGGTGACCCGAAGAGTAGAGGTATACATTATACACGCGCGTTCTTTTTTGTTTTTTGTTTTTCCTTACTTTTTTTTTACTTTTTTAACAATATATACACACAACTATATGATCGTAGCCGATTTTAATCGACCCGCAGATTTTTAAAACGATAAAAAACAAAAACTTTGTTTCTATTTCATCGCCAAGATTTGTGAAGAATTAATTCAGATCACCGAATGAATCTAAGATAAATAAGGTATAATAATCGAACACCGGAAGAGGAAGCTGCCGCCCATGCACATGCGGCGAGGAGGGGGCGGAACTCGAAGGACTATAAGCTCTCT
Organism: Athalia cordata; assembly: GCA_963932425.1. Taxonomy (NCBI): domain Eukaryota; kingdom Metazoa; phylum Arthropoda; class Insecta; order Hymenoptera; family Athaliidae; genus Athalia; species Athalia cordata. The sequence goes on along the minus strand of OZ010626.1, from coordinate 24,791,864 downwards.
ATATCTTCCCGGGTAGTTTTTTTCTTCGGTTTTTGTCTTAGAGAGAGAGAAAGAGGGAAGACAAGTGGGCTTAAACACACGTGCGCGCAATATGAATGGATCATATGTAGGTAGGATATGATATTGCGGGATGATGGGAACCGAATGAACCGCAAATATACTATAGATACGTTTATGACGCCATCGTCGAACTATAATTCCAGTTTACAGGGTGTTCGAAATTGAACATCTATTTCTATATACGGTAATTGATAAGAACAATGATGATCTGAAGCTAGTTTTTCATAACATCAACGAAAAATTTCACAGACTATCTACTCAAATCGTACATATGTAAAAATACGTGCAGAACGGAGATGAAGAACACGATCGTAAAAAATGACGATACCAACAGTAATGATCCACATAGAACCTTTTTTTCATCACATTTTTAACGAAACAACCCATACGTTACACTCAAAGCATGCACATTAAGTCGAAAGGAAAAAAATCGGAGAGAAAGAAAATTGAATATCTTGCGCGGTGAGTTAGAAAGAAATACTTATATTAGAATGTAAAAAAATACCACCATTAAATGTGAGGCGGTATATGTAGGGATGAAAAGAGGGAGAGACTTTATCGTACCGTATAGGAAGTTACCCTGACCCTTCATCCGCTCCGTGATCCTGGACCACGTGCAACGTTCGCACGTGATCGAAGACAGTCTTGCCGCTGCAGGTTCCTCTTCTTACATAGCTTCTTCATTTTTTCAATTCCTGTTTTTTGTTCCTCATCCTCATCGTCCCTCCTATTTATACACACGATTTCAGCCAACCGTAGGGTCGAGAAATAGGGAAAATTTTTTGAGAAATTGTTCCGACTGAAAATCTAATCCTCAATTTCGGTCGATCTTATAATCGATAAGTCAGTCTGATAATTTTTTCGTCCTACCCTGTGCGCGCAAAAAACGAAGTGATCTCAATGCATGTAAAGCACATTACCCATTTTGTTTTTCGTGTTATTATCGCAGTTAATTCTGCTCGATTTTCAAAATCTTCAAAAATATCGTATCGTGAAGTTACCCTACACCTATATTTACATGTGTTAAAATAAAAATCTATTATTAATCTGCATACGTGATCGTTCGATGGCGTCGACCTCGGTAAGGCGACACCCACACCGTGCAGACACCTGCCGTCCGCTTCTCGCATTGCCTAACATCCGCTGTTTGAAGGGATAATATGGGCGCGCAGGTCGAGAGATTTAAGTGGTCTGGGTATACATAGGTGTACATATATATGTGTGCATGTAAAAAGTATACACTACATACCCACCTGTACATACGCAATGATAAAAGGTTTAATCGTATCCTCATATAAACGTAAAAAGGATATAGGATTTAATATACAGATGCATTTAATATATCTGATAAATATATAGAAAATGTCACGGAGTGTATGTATTATATATTCACATACATATACATAATTTACATGTTTTGCGAGTGATACTTGCGTATGAAAGAATATAAAATTCCAACCTGCATGTAGAAAAGCCAAAGGGTTCGTTCTGAGCTCGACGGAAAAACGGTAAGAAAGAATAATTTTCTTCAACCTTTTTCCTTTCTTTTTCTTAATATTATTTCACTTGCTTATTTTTTACTTTTTACTCTTATTTTCGATCATTTTCGAAGCAAGGCGACGAGACGCGCGCCCGGCGTGGGCGAAACGTTACAACACATATAGGTATATAGAAGCGTTGGACGTTAGCTTGTGTCAATATTATAAATTTCTTGATCCTGAGGGTATACGGGGAAAAAAGATAAGATAAAATGGACTAAAACGAAACAAAAACGAATGAATGAAAAAAACCTGGCGTCGATTCGCGTCAGATTATTACCCAAAATAGGTCTATTAAAATGTATAAACTAAATTTATTATAATTGGACCAAATTGAACGCCGCAAGCTCATTTCATGCCAGGCATTTATACCAAGTTAAATATCATCATCAGAGAGCAGGTATTTATATTGTGTACATATATATTTATCGTCATCTTTTTTACCTCAAAAAATGAAAAAAAAAAACCCCAAAAAGAGACGCTCCTCGCCGCATCATATAGTATACCGGACTATTCTTATTCGAAACCGAATATGAACCAAATTTTTCCTCTCTTCGTTTTCCTTCTTTTCCAAAAAAAAGAAAAAAAAAAGAAAAAACCTTGACTATTATTTTACTAGTTTATTTCATTGAATCTGTACGTAGACTTGATTAGGTGTATAATAAAATTGTTAATTCCGATCGATGCCTATGGCATTTGAATAATATATATATTTCTGTATGGCGTAGATGAAAAGAAAAAACAAAAAAAAACCCATGGAAATAGATGCGCGCTGACCAGTATAAAGAATTATAAGTTTCTTCGGCGTTTCTTTGATTCAACGATCTCTGGCGTCTATACGCCGCTATTGGATATATAGTATATGGCGTGGGCGGTAAAAATTACCCGATTTAATACGCGATAGAGTCATTCGCTTCATTCCTAATCCTTCGATCTATCAGGTGCACACGTTCTTGGCGGACGATCTAAAGATCAATTCAAAAGGATCAAGAAACCCACGTTTTATATAAAATTCGGTAATTTTTTTCTTTTCTCTCTCTCTTGCTCTCTGGTATATTTTATTCAGTTGTTTTTTTCTTTCTTTCTTTTGAATTTTAAATCAGATTTGAATTTTAAACAAATTTTATTTCCTTCTCTTTTTTTGTCTTTAAAATTCCAAAGTGTAGGTGGATGTGGTTTTGAAATTCTTTCGGATCAGTTTTTGACTTTTTATTACCATACTGCTATACTAGTGCAGTGGTAATTAAAATCCTTGATTATGTATTTTGACTTTATCATCTCGAAATTAACATCCCAGTAACGTTATAGCTATAGTAATGATTCCGCTTCTTTTCTCTTTTTTTGTCTGTTATTTATTCTTCTTTTTTTTCGAGATACTGACTAGAGATAAATAAATACACATATATATATATATATGTGTAATTTTTTTTTTGTTCGAAATTTGAATAACTCTCATAAGGCCTCTCTTTATTATATAGCTTCTCGAAATTTACTATAATATAAATTTTTCCAAGTGTTGAATACATACGCGTTTATAAAATAAAAGGAATGTGGAACCCAAAAGGCATATCTATTCGTCTTCTTGTTATAAATATATTAATGTCAAAATACATTAAAAGTTACATCTATATTTGAGATAACTATATATCAAATTATCTATACGTTGTTTCGGGTGTTGGCAGATATGAAATTATTATATATAAATATATATTAAACACATATAATTTTAGCCATAGGAAAGGATAAATGATACAATACATACCATGAATTATATATATTCATATTCGTATATGTATACATATATGAAAGGATAACTAACAAGCGTTTTCAATAATATTTAAATTTAATGACTAGCTCGTAAACAACATTAATGAACTGTGAATCGAGTTGAGTCTGACCGGCTAATTAAAATATAATGAGACGAGTAATTATTGGGTATACCGTAAACCATCTTCTATGACGCTTATATAGTGTATAAGATGTGAACGACGGATAGATCTATAAGGTATGATGGTGTTAAGCGAGCAAAGATTAATGGCAAACCATTAATCAAACGAATCCCACATGTTGGTACGCAAAATTTAGAAAACTTGTTGGGCAATCGTAGGGTGGCAATATTTTTAGTTCCATTATTAATTTTTTTTTTTCTCTCTTCTTCTCTTTATTTTAACGCTTGATAATTAGATAGAAAAATTCTCCCCGAGTTGGAGGGGAAATTGAACCGTTTTGTAAATTGAAAACTTCTCATCCACAAAAAAACGTGAAGTTAGTATCGGGAAAAAAAAAAAAAATAAATTACTCGATGAGATCGAAGAGAGAGAGAGAGAGAGAGAGAGAGAGAGAATGAATAAGTGATCCCCTACAGTGTGGCCGAGGAGAATAATCGCGAGAAAAGGGCAAGTCAATCTGTCAAGCTTTTCGCGTGGCAAATGACAAGACGACGGTATACGTATACGTGGCGTTGAAACAATGGAGTGGAACGGGGTGGCCCTCTTGGTAAGGTTCATCTGATGCCTGAAAGAGGTTGTTATGTGAGGGCGGAAGAAACGAGAAGTAGAGGGAAAGGGAAGGGAAAGGGGAGGGAGGAAAAGAAAGAGAAAAGAGTAAAGAAGAGAATGAGAAGAGATCTTCGTTGGAACCTGCAGCATCAGCATCAGCAGCAGCAACAGCAGCAGAAGCAGCACAATGTGGCGTGGGCGAGCCGCATGAATCTTTCTCTCCCGAGACTCTACAACCTGCTGAATCTCGACTCTTTCCTATAGCTAAAACTCACCTTCGTCCAAGAAGAGAAGGAAAGACAATGAAACCAAGTGAAATACTCGCTGTTTGTAATAAAAGAAAAGACAGTTGATGAACTATCAAAATCAACAAAAAAAGTAATCGAGAATGTACGAACTGGATGAAATCCGCGACACTGCAGCACAATAATGTCATAAACGAACGTTCGCATGACGAGGTCGGCGAGGGTTTTTCTCGCTTTCTCATATCTCCTCAGAAATCTTTTGTAAATGTATAGTCGTGTGCAGTAAGTACACGTACAGCGATACAAAAATGTGTACCTTTCGAGCGGCGTCTCCATCTCTTTGATTCACGATGACCCATCTTGGACAAATTACCGCAGGGTCTTTCGGGACATTTCGCGAGTCCAATAAGAAGGCGAACCATTGTTTCATCCTTCGTTTCTTCATTTCTTATTGCTCGGTAACTAAGCCTGCGACAAAAATAAGTATAGGTCAAGAATCGTTGGTCGCATATATGTAAAAGACCCAAAACTTGATTCCATCAGAAGACGAGAGGAGAAAAAGAAAAAAAAAGATTGAAAAAAAAACGGAAGCCATTATCAATCATGAATTTTAATGGGTATTATACCAAGTTTTAACGTAGGAGTATTAGGTATATTCACGCCAAAGTTGTTGGTAGGATGTGTATGTATAGAACATATGTATTGTACAAGTATAAGATATTTTACCGAGAATCTCGATTCTCATTGTGTTTTATTAACATGGCCGCGAACAGGCTTGGCGGTATCATAATTTCTCCCACGTATTATTATAAAGTTATTAGCTTTACTATATAGGTACGTATAATACGAATATGGTGAAATTATCAGTACATATGTTGAAAAATAAAAAAAAAAGAGAAACAAGTGAATGAACGAACGAATGAACGAGTGAATGAATGAACGAATGAATGTAACTATAAAGAACAAACGAATGGGTGTTATTACATGTGAGTACCAGACACGTGTTGGCGTTATAACCGTTAACCGCAACGCATTAACGATGATGATCGTAAAAAACAATTCCCATAAACAAAACTCAAACCAACTTCCGGTCTTGTACGTCATCTATTGCCGCAGCTTCCGTCTATGTGATCATCACAATATGCTGAAACTGCACTTAATTCTCGAAGGAGGAAAATATCTGTTTTCTGTCAAAGTACAAATTTTTTTACACATGGAAAGGGGAGGAAAAAAAAGCCTAATTGCAGGTGATGGGACATAATTTAGTATGGCGTATACGTTACGGATTAAGTGAGATTGTATTATACATCTATTCGATGAGTGCGTGAAAAAGGTAAGAGCGTAAAAAGTGAATGAAGAAAAAAAAAAAAAAATTTATATATTGGTCAAAGTTGTCGATAAATAAGAGGCAATAATGACGTTAGCTTGGTAATGAGCACATAAAGTATTCTCCTGGCTCCTTCGAAGAATTGGTGAAAAATGAAGATGAAAAAAAAATTAAATAAAACAAAATGAAAGTATGAAAAAAAATTTCAAAAATAAAATAAAATACATGGTATATAGTATAATCTGCTCATGTGGGAGTGTAGATAAAGGGTTCCGTACATAAACTCACCTACGCCCCTGATTGTGATCACAGACGATTTTAATTTCTAATAATCTTATAAAAATGGCGTCCAGTCATCAGCCAACCATCCGTGTCCATTTACAGACCCTATTTTTATGTTGGTACGTATGTAGGTACCTAGATATTATATCCCCGTATACTATATTTATCCCAAAGCGTGCTGTGTTCTCAGAGAAAAGAAAAGAAAGGAAAAGAAAAAAAATTGAAATTAAAAAAAAATAATGTCCACGATTTAAAGAACCTGTGAACATATTATTCCAGACAACGAATTTACCGCGTCACGGGTTCATCCAGGTGTTAAGATCCCATCCAGCCACGCGATCCCCGTACAGTCTCCATCGAACCCTGTAGTTTTAAGAGAATCGAGAGGAGGTAAGAGAAGAGGAAGAAGAATTCGATTGTGAATGTAAATATCCATTTATCCTTCTCTCTCTTTTTTAATGCATGAGTTTAACACAGACTATAGCACGTGTGAGTATAGTGGGTGGGATAATGGTTGGCATAAATTAAAAGTTAGGAGATACGTAAGGAAACAGGTGAGTTACGACTAGAATTACGTAATTTAAAATAAGTATAGTAGTCGAGCATACTTACCATTGCGTACTAATGAAAAAAATAAAATTAAATAACCTACACCTAATTTGTTTGAAAAAACCAAAAAACAAAATAAAAATCATTCATTTATAATAATGGAGAATAAAAAAAAAAATGTCAGCGTCGATATTGAAAATTACAAAATACATACAACGATGCTATTTTTCTTTTTTTTTTCATGTTTTCTTTACTCGTCTGTACATTTTTTTCGTTAAGATTTCTCATATTTTTGGTATCTCCATGAATTTTTTATTGTACAATTCGTTGAAATATCTATGAAAGAGCATTATAATATCCGGTGCGTTAATGGAAAGGGAGAATTTTCCGTGTAAGTAAGAAAAGAATAAGAAAAAGAAAAAAAAATGCATAAAAATGAAAATAAAAATGATAAAAAAAAAGTCTAAAAGAAATCCAACATAGATATACCTGCACCGTATACGTATACGCATATAAAGCTATACGCCCGCCTTCACCACCCGCGACAATCCACGGTAAATTGCTGTTAATTTCACCGCGAAGCGCATACATTACCATATATTTCGGTATAAGTGACCGCTCATTAGATATGCTAAGCAGTATCCCTTTCCCCCCATTTTATTTCTTATCTTTTTTTTTTTTTTCTCATCTCTTATTCCCCCGCCACTTTTCTCGCTCCATCTACGTGTCAACAGGTTCTTACGAAAGTCGCTATGCAGTTCTTAAAAAAAAAAACAGAAAAATTCAGAAACAAAAAAAATCGCGAATCTGTGGATAATTTTCAGAACAAGAGACATTTTGTAGAAATGGGGATGAGCAGATATACCTAAATTTTGGGAATTTGAAAATACTGAATGATTTTCGCTAGTCGATTTAGTTTTTTTGAACACACGTTTGGGTTGTTCACTTTTTTTCAATTTGAGGACTGATATCGGGAGTCGCAATGGTTCGGAGAGGCCACAGTCTGAGGAAGAGAATAAACGTCTGTGAGTTGGTCTGGTCTGGTCAGGGGGCCCTTGGAGGACGCCAATCTTTTGGTCCACCGTCGCGACGCCTACGAGAAACGCAGGTGTGGCAACGCGTATCTTAAGAGTGACGTAGACTCCGGGTGCTTGAGCATAAACCCGATTTCCCCCCGCGCGTTTTCAAAGGTAGAAACGTTGCAGGTAGAATGAATATAATGTATACTCTTAGGTATAACGCACATGAATACTTTCATTCGTACAATTCTTGGTCTTCGGATCATCATCATCATCATCATCATCATCATCGTAATCATTATCATTATCGTTATTTATAAGAGAGAGAGAGAGAGGTAGCGAGAGGGGGGAGAGAAAGAGAGGAAGAAATAGAGAACAGAGAAAAAAAAAGATGAGAATCAAACCGTCAGCGTTAGACCTAGTCCGAGCTACTCGTTCAAGTCGGTATTATAAATGTGTATAGGAAAGTGTGTGCGAGACAGAAAAATAACTGTCGGCGTGGAATAGTTCGTTTACATTAATCGCTGGCGCCAGAATGTTGGTTAACATTTAGAGGCGGATGCTGCGGGGCCTATATGGTCCCGCTCGAAATATTTAACCTCTGACCTTCCTCGCTCAAATTATACGGATTAGTTTCAAGTGTGAAAAATTGGCAGACCCATATTAAACGGATTACAAGCTAAAAATCATACTACCTCAAATTTCTCTTCGATTGAAAAACGAGCTTCTAACTGTAGGAACAAAAATTGAAATGAACAAAGATCGAAAAAAAAAAGGAAAGAAGAAAAAAAGGAACCCATCACCTAGGTGGCCAAGGCCTGACTTATGCTGTCCCATCGCCGAGAACGATCGAAATAAAGTTGGAAAGACATCTCCCTATCTTAAATAACAAGAAATTTATGCGTTTACACGGATAATCCCATAGTTACTTAATCACGTTAGCTTGTTTGGTGTAAAAATCTCAAGGAGAAATAAAAAGATTGTAACTTATTTTGAAGTATTCTGACTCTGGAAAGTCGTAAACAGTTTTTTAACTGCTCACCGCATGATGCGATCCAACATCGAATAAGGAATACATAGAAATGACATTTATATATATAAATGAATTAATACCTGCAGTACATGCCGCCGCGGTGGTGTCAATCAGGATCTATAGATGCGCTTACGTATTCTTTTCTTCGTACCTTTTCAGAAGAAGATTTTTCATTCCAATCTTTTCCCCATATCAGCTATCCAGTTCTCATTTGATATTATAGTTGTTGTACGACAGGTAGCATTGTGCGTTTTAAATATGAAACGTAGGTACTCCACATATATGTATAGTTATAAGTATACGTATATATATTCCTTCGCTCTTTTCATTGTTATTTTTATCCGTGACGAGGGCACAATGGTGTCATTATGCGAGTCTGATGCAGAGAAGGACTCCTCCACGTGATGTTGCAGGACGATTCATGTTCTTGTATATATTTTCATCAGGACGAAGCCCGCCAGCGTTTCGGTCATCCAACGTGCATGACCTACAGTTATGTATTGTGGTTGGCGAGAAAAAAGGAATAGAAAAGAATTGAAAAAAAAATAGAAGAAAAAGTTGAAAAAAAGTTGTTAACCCCGATCGAGTTAAATAATGAGACACCCAGTAGACGTGTTAATGTCATGTATGAGTGCAGCAGGTATATAGGATGTGTATCGAAACGTAGAAATCCTTTCGATAAGGTTGTGTTTGGAGGAACCGAGGAAAAAGAATAGCATAGAATAAAATAAAAATAAATGAAATAAAAAATGAGTCTACGGCTAAGCAAAGAGCGATTTCCATGACAACGAAATCTCCCTGGGGTAACCCCGGTCCTGACCTCTTATCGAGATCTTCCAATTCTTCCATATTTAAAAGAGTCCCCGAAGTAGAAGGCGCGCGGTCACCGACCCCGAATATATCCAAGCAGTCGAGAAAACCGAGCATCCAACCAACCTGGGCAAAGAAGGAACTAAACGAATGAACGAACTAAGCCCTACCCCCTCCCTCCCCCATACATACATCTCTTCACATGAACGAACATGTATATATACTTAGGCACATATATTTTGTACATATACTATATATAAAGCTGAGCGCCCGCGCCGCGCGAAGACCTAGGGCACAGGTGCCTAGGTGATGGTATCGCGACCACCGATCATTGTATCGGATGTCACCGAACCGAATTTCCATACACGGGTTACCACGCTTCGAGATATACTGTTCCACGATACGTAGCAACTTCGATCAAGATGGTGCCAACCGAGAAACCGAAGAACCCAAGTCTCTCCCGACTGCCCAGACTATCCGCATTTATAAATTATGGATCGAGATTAAAGTTCTGTGAAACTCGACATATACCCACTCCGAAGAGTTTCGCTAGAAAGAAGTCCACTCACCAGACTTAAGCGGAAAAAAGTGGAAGAGAAAAAGATTACGTGTCGCAATCTAGTTGTTCTTTTTTTTTTGCTTTTACATTTCTTCGTCATCTCTGTCAAAATTTTTACCATTTCCAGAGGATAAATGAACCACATCGAGAATGGTGGATGGTGGATGGTATAATATTCCTTTGGACCTAATCCAAACAAACTCGAAGAGAGGAAACTGTCCAATGAACCTTTGTTGCTGAACAGAAAGAAATAACTGCAATGAGAAAGGAAAGAGATGCTATAAGACTACGCTTCCGACAGTGCATCTACGGATTCATTAGAGAACAATGAGCTGATGACTTGAGACTTCTAGAAACAAGGAGCGCGCTTCGAGATACGAGACAACCATAAAAAACGACAGAGACAAAAGTGACTACTCAAGTATCCGACTCATTGATCAGTTCGAAGAAAGAAGAATAAAAAGAAAGAAAGAGAGGATAAAATAAAAATAAACTTTATGGTTTACACAGAGTCAATTAATAGTGTGTTCCAAGACCTAAAACCTAATTCAGAACTTGAAAAACATACATTTATCTTTTTTTCTTTTCTTTTCTTTTCTTTCTTTTCTTTGTTTTCTGCATGCTAATTAGATCGCGGAATATATCCACCTGCACTCTCGGAAGACCATGCTCCGGTTTCTATATAGCAGGTACCAGCAGCAACCTCTATCAACGATTTGCGATCTTGTCGCAGAAACTTACTCTTCGGGTACGTCCCTTATGGGTTACAAACCCAGGGACTCTCAGATCGAGGTATCTTTTTGAACTAACGATATACATGGGCGAACTGCGTAGGTATATATCCCGAAAGGTGCATCGGTTACAAGTATGTATACAGAATTATAGTAGCAAGGTACTGTTCATGCCGGTGCTACGTTGCATACTATTACGTTATAGATATAGGTTTTGTGAAACGAAAGAGTAAGTATCGGTAGAGGGAAATACGTACCATGGAATGGAACGAACGGAACGAAACGAAACGAAACGGTGCACTGCTGGTCGTACGAAGACAATGCGGTCCTATTAACGAGATCAAACGATACAAGGAAGACAACCGCCTCCAGGACTTCGCTACCTTGCTACAACATCCGTAAACCAGAGCAAGAATTATTTGCTGTATATTCAGAAGATACACACGCGGGGACAATTTGAAAATTTTTGAAAAAATGTTAAAAACAAAATAAAAAATAAATAAAACAAATGAACGAACAATCGCTAAAACCGCCAATCGCCTATTGTACATCTGATGAATAAATACCTGGAAGAAGGTACATCCTCGTATCACATAAAGTGCGAAAGTCAGAGTTTGGAATAGTTGTAGATATATATATATGTACATACACGTACGTATATGTATATTATATGTTGATGGTGTAGCGGGAGCCATGGCAGAACGGAACCAGATTGCTTTAATTTGTTACGCCGCCAGTAAAAATTTTAATGCTCCTTGGAGGATCGTAACTCAGGCCTTCTCCTGACCAAGAATAAGGTCCTCGGTTCAGCCGGTGGCTCTTATCTCAAGTTTTATGTTCGGCTTTGCGTTCCGCCAGTCTGATACTCTCTTCTTTCTTCTCGTTCTTCGTTTCTCGCCCTTCGCCCTTTTACGGGACAGTTTTATTCGCCGCCACCCACCGTCCCCCACCCCTACGTGTGTTGAGATTCTTGGTCTTCGGTTTGATCTGAAATAAAAAAATAAAGAACACCCTACCAAAAAAAAAAAAAAAAAAAAAACTCGGCTGACTGACTGACTGACTTATACCTTTGTCAAAATCCACTGAAACTAGCTCTCGAATAAAAAAAGAATCCAGACATTTCAGTCAAGACCAAAACTTTGATTCACAGGTTAACTTTGATGCCCACCCCATTTATGTGACGAACATTTTTTAAAAAGGGGAGGGGGGAAACTAACTTCGAAATGTTGCCGCACTGTTTGTGGAAAAGGGTCCATTTTTTGTCCATCTCCACGTCTGGGCATATACTCAGAGCTGTTTTCTTTTTTTTTCATCTCTTTTTCTGACGGCTGCTATAATATCGCTTCACCGTTTAGTTCCCACAGTTCGTGTGAAATCCTTAATACAAAAATTTGATTCATGTTCATGAATCCACATATATAATTTATTTCTCTTCGCTTACGACAAGTGCACTAAAAATAAGTTCAATACCCATTATTATTATATAGTATATATACACATTACACATGTGTTTTAATCAATTTCAAAGGGTTAAATACAAAATCGTATAGTCTTTCCTGCGTCCCACACCTTAAATGAAAAATTTTTCTTTCACTTTTTTTTATCTCCCCCCTTTTTTGGAGCATAGCAATGAATGACCCCTGAGTGTATTAACCCCGAACAACGGGGGTAACCCGAGATGGTAAAGCGGAAGTTGCGACGCAGCCGTTTCCGCAGTGACAGATGTAATCTTGGCTGCCTGTACAACTCACTCACTCACTCACTTCACTCACTCATTCGTTTGCTCAGTCGAGGATAGAACGAACGAGTATTATACGTATGTATAAAATATATATATATGAAAATCTCAACACACCCGGTGAGGCCGCCACCCACCCCTCCATTCGCATCAGACATCACCCCAAAGGAGCTTCTAGCAGCAGCATAAAACTACTGTTGGGCAAATATATGTAGAGAATTCAAAGAGAGAGAGAGAGAGAGTAGATGTGAGGGAGATAAATAAGATAGAGGTGGGTTGTAAATGGCGGTTGTAAAGCGATTGTCTTGAGACAATATTTAAAGGGTGGGTGACTTTATGAATGGAAAATACAGATAGGTGAGTTTTAGATAGTCGGTCCCTTGTTAAAATAATATTTAAGACAAACAGTGTAAAGACAAAGTCAGAAAAAAGTCAAGTATTTTCTTGACTGCTCGTCTCGTTCTCTTTATTACAAAAAAAAAAGAAGCGGTTTCTATTGAAAAACAAAAAATAAAAAAAAAAAAAAAGGATCTCGAAGAATTTTTTTTATTGAAGACTAGGACGACATTAAATTTTTGAGGGTAAGTATTTTAAAGTTGAATGAATGTTATATTCCAACTAAATACTTTTGATCATTTGATTTTATCTTTTTTTTCTAACCAGAGACCCGATGGCTGTTTAGAAACATTAAAATAAATGAGGAATGAAACATTTAATTCGTTAATGGTCTAAAAAGTCAGAATTAATTACGTACAAATTACCCGCGACCTTAGTTATACTCCAATCTACGACGCGGATTAATGAGTAAATAAATAAATAAATAGGTAAACATCATCGGATGAAAAAGTAACTTGAATTTAAGTCGCAAGATTTCTTTCATATAGTCTCCTAACCAAGGTCTATAATCTAATAGCGCCGGCGTCGAGTAGCTATATATGTTCTATCCGACAAAACAGAATCAACATCATTTAAAAACTTCTCTAACTTGAATAGGATACTCCATACGTAACCTCGGTAAAAGAGAAAAAAAAAACAACCATCTAAAGATATGCAAAACTCGAGAAAGAAATGTATTCCCCCGTTGCCGAGAATTGATCGCGCATGAATAAACGGTATATAGAATAAACTGGTAGCTGTTATACCGATATAAAATAGAAAAAAAGAAAAGAAAGAAGAAAAAAAATAGAAAAAAGCACGCGTGTGTTGGTGTTTGAAAATAGTTAAAGCTCTGAAAATTGAAATTAGAATTGAAATTGTAATTGAAAGGCTAAACTATGCATGTATGTACGTTTCAGTTGCTGGAGACGCAGAGAACTTGGATCGCGATAAAACTTTTATCGTATATAACACTATACGAAACCCTTCCGGATGAATTTTCATCTCCTAATCTTATAGGAGTCCAGTCGTATATATACCGCAAAGCTTTGACTATATAGCTTTGCAGCTTCCTCGATGATGTCGAGATGTCGAGGAATTTTCTACCGCATTTATTCGGTATAAATACGTGAACGTATACATATATACACAGTTTATGTACATGTATTTAAGATGGAAATTTGGATTTCTGTGGACTTAAACTCCATACTTTGAATCACCGTTGCATGAGCCATACCTTAGAACGTCTACAAGAGCATTGCGGAGACCACGATTAGAAAGTGACGGAACCACCAGCTGAACTCCGGACTGGATGGCGGTAACAGAAATCATCGGTTAAGGACCACCAACGGTGAGCGGAGAGAGGGGGGAAGGGGAGGGCCCGAGTTTTACCAAGACTCGACCCTAATGACCTCTAAGACTTGACGCAGCCCGTTCAACGTTCCATTGTGTTACACACTCCTCAGCTTGTCGCCAGATAGACGTGAACGCGGACGCGCCCCTCGGCCAAAAGCTAAAAGCAAGAAAGTAAAAAAAGCTAAAGACCGAATCTCCCCAACGCAACGTCCCATACACCACCGCAAACTATTGTGAAACTTTTATAAAAAAGAACTCTCGATGATTCATTACGCTGCATTTTTAATGCTACAAAAAAAAAAATATCACTAGAAATCATATCTGCATCTTTATCAAGTCAAGTTATGACCGACATTCTGGTCATGCTGGGCAGACAACGGGAATTAAAGGAACGTTGCCGAACAGTAAAGCATTGTTATCGTCAGTGTACGGTGCGCGTCCGGCTGGACAGTATCTTAAGGTGGGAAAAGGTACGAAATTGTCAAGGTCATCCGTTAGAAAAGGTTGCATGTCTATGACGATGCCGATGACGATGACGATGACGATGACGTTGACGATGACCCCGAAGTGCAGGTTGATTATTCTGCTTCATTTTTCATTTTACATTTTTCATGTAGAATATAAATAATGTGATGTAATAATCACGCACATGATAATTGCCCTGTCACCGGCACCGCAGGTTGCAGATTCGCCTATAATATAATAGCATACGCTGAGCTATCAGCGAAATGTCAAGATTGCAGTTCAACGCGGTCGGCGATGTATAAAAGAGAAAGAGTAGATACTGGATAGACAGACCGGTTGAAGTCAAAAAAATACAAAATAAATTTAAAAAGGAATTTAAAAAAAAGAATAAGCAAAATCATATTGCCAACAGGTACTTGTCAGCAGCCAAGGCTCTCCCAATCACAATGCTGAACTGTTCCTTATTAAAAATTGATCGTTGCGATCGACTTAATTCTCAAAGCAGATATCACTAAGTGAGTGTAGAATCGCCTTGTGCAATGTATTTTAGTTATAATTTAAAAAGTATAACAATGAGAAAAATGTATCGAGAAATTTTTCTCAACAACCGAAATAATAAATATTGACGAGAGGTGTCATGGATTACAAGTTCGAACGGGTGACTCGTTGGTGGTCGTCATAAAATAGTCTTCGCGTTACGAAATCGGTTCGACTTACGCATTTATGTGCCAGGTGTGCGTCGGAGCGTAAGTGAACCGCAGCAACAGCAAAAGCGGTGTTAAACGTCTTGCGTATATCAAAGAGACCTTTCTAAATGCAAAATGAACTGTCGCATCCCCATGTACGCACAGGTATACACCACCTACTTCTAAACTCTCAAACGATCATCGTCGTCATCGTCGTCGTTCAGTCGGTAGAAAGTAAACAATACGATTCAGTGCCACAGTGCGACATATTCAATGTATGGAATTGCGGAAGATCCTGGTCACGAATGGTATGTGTACAGTAAATTAACTCGGACCCTGGGAATTCTGAAATATGTGCAACATTATTTCATGCAAATTAGTTGTTGCTCTCCAGTCTCCGGTATGGTGCACGCAATCGAATGAAATGCCATCGACATGATCCAACGATTTTTTGATTTTCTATTGGGAACGAAGACTGGCTGTATAAAATAGAAACAAAAAAAAAAAAAAAAAAAAAAAAAAAAAGAAGAAGCGGCACCAGGATACGAAGATAGTTTTTTTCTGTAAAAATTTGCGGGTATGGAAAATTGACACCGACCACCAACGTTATCGAGACTATCCGCGAGAGACACAAACGCGTTACGACACACATCGCGGGGATAGGAACTTCGCGTTACTGTTACTATACCTGCGTTCGATGGATGATTTTTTTGAAATCATCATCTTCTTCTTCTTCTTCTTTATTTATAACCGATCTTTGATCAACGACGCGACATGACGCGTAGTGGCGAAGCCTGCTAGACCGGTAAACATGTATGTAGGTACTCGATCCGCTAGTCATATAGTCTGCATAAACATGATGCTGGTCAGAAATTGCCAATGGGATCGGCGGCTTCACCCTTCTTGTCATCGCGATTCTGCGTTGTCCTATCGGTTAACGCGAACCAACGTCTCCTGCACACGTGAATGCAGCCCATCCCATCGTACCATTGCACACTGTTGAACAGCAGCAGCAGCAGCATCGGGAGCAGCAACTCAAACTTAAAACTTTACGGTACAGGTCGAGGCTCACCTTTCCATGGAACTTCAACCGGGCAGATGAATGATTGCTTGCAAATCGGCCAGCGAACTCCTCCACGCCGTTGCACCAGATACATAACTCCCATATGCGAAATGTATAATTTATATACTCAAATTCACTCACCCGATTATCGCCCTACGAGAGATTTGCCCTTCAATTCATTTGCCACACCAAATTACCGGGGCAAAGTAGTACAATGATCGGATGTCCGCCGTACATTTTTCATTTTCTTCGTTATTCAATCCAATAGAATCTGTGGAGTCCGTTGGCACCACCTTGAAATTTTGTCACCGTACATATATTACCTTGGTCCATCCTCTGTAAAAAAAAAAAAAATGGTATATTTGGTAAGCTTCTTTTTTTTTCCTGATTTCGTTTTCTTTCGTCCCTTATATTCTGAATATTATTCTACACTCAGTTCTTTATATCTGACTATCCCTAAGAGAGGGGATTTCTCTGCCCGCCCATTACACACCATGAATCACGCCCACGCGACGCACGCCTTCGATAATTAATGCTCGTTTAATTCGGCGTTCATCATTCCGTAGGAAAATATTTAGAAAAGCTACCTCTCCCGGACAACGAGAATCTCCCGATCTGATGCACCAAAATCCCAAATAATGAACCTACGCCCAACAAATACGACAATAAAAAAAAGTCATTCATCCGTTTCGTCACCGCGGTCCTTAGAAGAAGAAAAAAAAGAATCTTTTTTCATTCTGTACTTTTTTCTCTCTTTTTCCAATAAAAAGGAACGACCAGAAAATGAAAATGAAGTTCTATTGATAAAACGAAACGTATACGTACGTATAAATAAGAGGGTTTGGCGTCCAGGTGAGAGAGCACAGGTGTCGCGAACGATCAGAGGAAAGGGTTATATGGATAGTGGTGGTATAAAAGGAGAGAGGAAATCTCAACCGAGCAACTCTGAACTCTGGGCACGTTCTTGGCACAACGACAACACTCGACACAAACAACAACCAAGTGAGCCAACCACGTCTCGCCTCCTACACGTGTATACATCAGATTCACTCAGCCATGGCTTTATAGGTAGGTACTCGGGTCAGGTCTTCCGATGCCGAAAGCAAAGAAGAAAAAAAAGAGAAAAAAAAATGAATTACGCGAACTAATTTCACCCGATCTTTGATCGGCGATTTTTCTTTGTCTGTTTTTTTGCTCTCAGTATCTTCGGTAAGCCAAAAAAAAAAAGGACGATATTTAATTTTTCTTTTTTTGGTATTCAACCGACTCTACCCTGAAGTTTGAAAAAAAAGTCACAACGTTGTATGCGTGTTTCGTGTAGTACAAGAACGTCGCTAGCCGGTGATTTACTAGGTTTTGATTAGATTCATTAGAGGTGTATTTTACCGGGTTGTTACCTGCAACAGCAGTTAGTAGTGGTCGAATGAAACTCGCGGGTGTATAGAATTAATGAAGTAAAAAAATAGAATAAAATAATAAAAGAAAAAAAAAAAAGAATGCCCCCCGGGACGTGAACCTCGGTCTAATGAATCGCGACGCTTTTACACGTACAATACGTGTACAGATGATACTCCTCAGTCGTCGAGTTGGGAAATAATAACAGGAAATATTAATAAAAAAGAAAAAAGAAAAAAGACGAATGAAAAAAAAATACAAAATATAAATTTCAACGTGATTAAAAATATCATTGAAATAATTAAGATACATACTTTATGAAACCAACCCCGATAATTGGATATCAATTTAACGCAAGGCGATAATCATTTGGTAATATAGTAGCCGTAAGATTCGTTATAATAAATATAATAGCATCAGAAAAGCACTTTGCATGATAAAAACCAGTTGATGCCTAGAAGTTGATTAAGTCACGTCCGAAACTAGTGCCTGATTGGAATGTTAATCCTTCCTCCTTGGAGCTTTTGATGGCGGCGCGCAATGAGGAAAGTGAGAGACGAATACGGCTACCAACATGCCGAATAAGAAAAAAAGAATAAAGAAAAAAGTTCGAATAAATACTGCGATATACAATGTAGAGTTGTTATCGAAATGTAACTAAACGATCTCGAGTGAAGTAGGTCTTTGATAACCTTTAATGAATGTTTTTTACTTTTGGGGGTGTACCGGTGTGATGGTTAGAATCACCGTCAGTTAGTGTTGCACGTTAAGGATTTTCCTTGGTTTGCACCCCGCTGTGAGCGATCCCTTGTAATATCGTTGGAAGATGGTAACCGAACTAAGGAATTTAGGGTTTAAGAGAGGTGAACGACCATCAAATGGGAACGAAACATATTTCAATCCATTTGGTACGTCACTTCGATAAACGACACGCATCACTCAGTACGTACCACATAAAGGCGTCCGTTAAAATTGTAACCTAACTGAACAACCGCCCGTGCTATGCGGGGTCCCAAAAAACGATGACGACCGATGATGTTACAGGTGATTCTTACCAAATGATCCGTAATGATCCTGACTACACTCGTTCCTTACCACTCCTACGTATACACGGTATAGTACACTACCTAATGCCTTGCTCCCTGAAGACCTCACAAGAAATTCTTTCTTCTCCTCCTACTTTGGATATTTTTTTTTTCTTCTTTTTTTTTTTATTTGTTACGTTCTTCTCAAGGTATATCAATTCCAATTTCGATACATCCTTATGGCTCTCCTATTAAGTACGATCTGACAGCAGCAAAAATCTTCAAATATTTAATCTTGGTATACCTTAATCAGTAGGTAGTAAGCAAGAGACCTTCGTATCGGATATTAATATATGGTTGTAAGGATACGTTCAACTTGAAGAGTATAAAATCTCTTCAGGAAGGCCATCTGCACGGAGTCAGGCAGCGAACGGACACACAGGTTAACTTAATCAGCCTTCGGAGCCAAACGAGCGACATCGATCAAGTGGCAATGAATTGTAATGGGACGAGTGACGGCAGGGGGCCTTATAGAGGGGCCTGAAGTAAGCGACAGCCATCCTTCATCGTACCACTTTTGGTCCGATCTCAATTTCGAGTAGTCTTATACACGTTAGAATGGTAAAATATCCTCAGTAACTAGGTATATAAAATCATCCTTATTGTTGTTTCCCTCTATCTAATTTTTGTTAATTTTATCTAGAAATTACCATACGTATATATTCGATATCTAACCGTGACATTAACGCTTTTCTCATCGGGGATGACTCGTCCCTGTTATCTACAAAATTCAGTGTGTAACCTTTGCCCGGATCTTCTACATCGGTAAAATAAGCGCATATAATAACTCCTGTAGATAATAGTTTGAAAAAATGACCTACACAAGCGGTGCTCTCCACTTAATAAATAAGACTTCAATGGTGCTCAAGGTATAGAGCAAACATGGGACATCCTGGGTGGTAATAGGCTAATGCTTATGTGGGTGCTTGTACCGATATCCTGAGACCCTCAGCCCGGTATAAGCTAAGCCATATCGACAAGAAATCGCTTACATCACATTCCGTTCTCTCGATGCCGTTAAACGACTCTAAGCAAAAAGGGAGGAAGCGGGAGCACCTCGAAGAAGAAGAAGAAAACGTCCCGTTTACGTTGAGAACTTTTCAATCCCGTAGAAAGAAAAATATTCCAAGTACAAAATCGAAGTTCCAGTACAACATGATTTTAAAGACGCACCTTATAGCTTATTTTCTTTTTTTCAAATCAACTTCGATCTAAATTCATTTTATACGGTACAGTATTTGCTCTACCTTACATCAACCATGCAGGCTGTATGAGGAAAGACGAAAGAGCTACGACGTTCCATGGCCAGTAATTGTTGGACACAAAGATCGTGTCTGAAGATTGTCTTCCGATGAGGTTGGAAGGTGCCAATAGGATCACGACGTACGACGTTCCAACGAACGAAGAGAAGGACGACTTTTAAAGTCTGATGAAGTCTAGATCA
The DNA here is from genome assembly GCA_963932425.1 of Athalia cordata. Taxonomy (NCBI): domain Eukaryota; kingdom Metazoa; phylum Arthropoda; class Insecta; order Hymenoptera; family Athaliidae; genus Athalia; species Athalia cordata. The sequence goes on along the minus strand of OZ010626.1, from coordinate 24,771,606 downwards.
ATAATCGGTATATAACAAACTAGAAACTCTGAATGTTCAAACTGCTCACGGCTTCATCAACGAGAGTAACTTTCCGATTGCACAATCAAACCGTTCAACGTAACGTAGTACATAGCGTACGCTTTAAATCAGTCGCATCGTCAAACCTTCCAATCGTCCGAGCGTCCGAGCGAACGTCCAGATCTTCGGCGATCAAGTACCGACCGTATACGTCACATACACACAAACCCCGCTCGCGATTGGAATTATTGTTTGTTACCCGCGATGATCACGACAGCTGCAGAGATCGATACGCCGATACGATTTATTACGCAACTATATCACCTCGGTGAGTTCAGGACACAATGACTACTTTTATAAACTCCTTTCTGCGTCGTTTGTATGAAGCAAAAAATAAGATAGGAAACAAAAAAAAAAGGAAGAAGAAAAAAATACTTAAATAAAATGTTCCAAAGGCAGCTACTTTTTCGCACAATCCCGCTACCAGTTCTGCTTTCCCATGGATTGGTGAATGGTGTTTACTTAAATAATGCATATACGATAGTGTATTTCCGTAAGAATCTTCGCAGTAGCTCTCGCGGTATAGAACGGCGATACGGTCTTGGTTGGGGTTCTCCTGCGGTATAAGGAGGATAAATTTCTAAGTGAGCGGTGCGCCGCATCACCATATAGGAGCATAATGTGACATTTTTTTGCACCTCCGCTAGGTAGGTAGGTGGTTAGGATAGATACTAACCTCATAGTAAACGTGAATAGCTTCTGCTCCTCGCACAGGTACTATGTGGTGTACGTTATGTTACAGGAACGGAACACTGAGGGAACTTGCTCGTTCTCTGCTCTCCATACCGCTGATGTTCCGTACATGGGACCTACCAGTGAACCGATGCTAACACCGTAACTTATCTAGGGTAAGGTACGACCACTGTCCACCTTCAACGTTTCCCACCACCACCCTCGCAATTATTTATTCGAATATTCCTGATTCATGCCGACAGTATTTTCCTTTTTCTCTGTACCCGTTTGGTAATGACGTTCCGAAAGAAATGACACACATCTTTTGTTTACGAAGTTTACTTTTATTTGGTCATCCGAGTACCCCCGCATGATATTCACGTAAATTTCCATCTAGAATTTCATTTCTTACCAGGAAGCGATGTGTCTTTGAAAATTGATCGTCAGGTGCCAGAGTAAAAAAAAAAAAAGAATGAGATAAAAAAACGATCAATTAATTCCAGGAGGGTATAAAATGCACCTGTACAGAGGATCTTGAAGCAGAACACAACAATAACGAAAGGAGTGAGTACAAGATATGCGGGCCAGAATCTGTATTGGTGGTAGTTGAAATTCTCGAACACCATAGACGTGATATATTCACGTGTGATGGAAATGAGGGTTATGTGTGTATGTGGTTGAGAAAAAAAAGTGACTAATACGAAAACTTTCTTGCAGGTTCTTAGCCCCGTCGGAGATGGTCACAACTACCAGGACGAGCAAAAGCAGCAGCGGTAGAAGCAGGAGCAACAGCATCAGCATCTCGATTTGCTCTTGTTCAAACAGCATAGCTGTTGCTCCTTAAGAAAGAGAAAGAAGTAGAAAGAGAGATAAAGAAGGACTCGTCCTGGAGCAACTCGCCCTACTCCCGCAGGTACCTCTGTATATACCTCTTCTGCCCACCTTATAAACCTTATAAACCTCTCTCTACCTGTTGCAGCACAACCACCAGCAGCAGAAGAAGCAGCAACTACTCCCCCGCAACCTCCCACTATTCCACCCGTCCTACCCGCATGGTGGCGAGACGCGACGCAAGCTGAAGACGTACGTACGTACGTGTATTTTATAAAATACAGGAAGAGTTACCTCTAACACCCGATCTGGGAGGAGCCAAATTCGTTCTTTTTCGTCCATTCGTCGCGCTGGTCTTTAAAGAAATGGCAACGTGGGGGATGAATAAAACGAAAAAATCGAACCACTGCCAAATTAGGCAATCCTCCTAGATTGGGATCCAGATATACCTCACCCTGTATATAACTACATCATGTCCGGCGGACGTCCAGCTTTGCACTTAAAATCGTACAGGTCTTTTCACATCTGAACCGATGGTATTTTTCACACGGAACACCGCGGTTTTGGAAGACTTTAAACTTTACGAATAATATGAAAAAAAGAATTGAATACGGAAGAACCTGTAGAAGTGTCTCTTTTCTTTTTCTCTTCTTTTTTTAAGGCCTCTTCACCCCGTACACTACTACGGTATACATATGGCAGGTAGAATGAGGTACCTGCGAGAGCCGTGGCACTGATCGCTCGCGATATAATCGTAATTTAAAATCACCCGCACACGAGACAAAAACAGGCAGCCCGGAGCAAGTGTGTGCATCGCGTCTTACCGCCCGTCGTACGATCTTGATCGTGCATTCCTCGGATGACGTCTCAAACCCCCTTCTCTTCACTTTTCTTCTATCCTCTTTCTCTTGTACGACCTTATACAAGTAAGAATATACGTACGTAAAGTCATCGAAAATTGTGCCGCACGCGATCAACGTCCGATATAAAAATTATTGACATTACATGCGCCCATTTGGAACAATTGTTGAAAACCAAATGGTACGTGCTCGATTCTGTCAAAAAAAAAAAAAAAAAAAGAAATCCTTGCGACAGTGTTCCGAACGTCGGTGGTTTATTGTGTCCGTTGAATTTATTTTCCTCTACCTCGAAGGATGAGAATGAGAAGCTGAGGAAGAGAAGAAGAAGAAGAAGAAGAAAGAGGAGGAGAAGCAGGAGTAGCTGGTGCAGCGAGAATTGAAACAGCTTCGATGACCTTGAGGAGGTCATTGCAAAGACTGGTATGGTCACAGTGGAGTGTCCAGGGACGATGCGAGGTGATAAACTTACCATTACGGTATCACTGACTGCAGTTCTTTTTATTCAAAAAATATACTCGCTATGTCCACAATAAAGTGCAGGAAAAATTTTTATGACTGTCAAAAGAATGGATTATCGATCATTGATTATTCAAGATTCAATTCTACCGCGCACATTAATTCAGGTTCTTTGAATATAAAAAAAACTTGTACCAAAAAAAAGTATGAAGACGGATCTACGTTATTTTTCTTAGACCGCAATAAGAGACTTCTTCGTAGAAGAGCGAGAGGAAAAATGTTGCTAGAATAATTCAAAAATGGATAGAAATGAAGGGATTGAGAAAAAAAAAAGGAAAAAGAAAATGAAGAAGAGGAGTGTGTAGTGGGGATATAAGAGACAGGCGAGTAATTTGTGTTTAGGTAATTATGGGGGGGTAGTTAGCGTGCCGGTGACCGTTCGAAGAATTCTTGACCTCCGCCTTCATCGCGACGCTGAAACGAAGAGACGAAGGGACCCCATAAGAATAGTCGGTACCTATATACCTGTATATACTGGGACTGACTCGTAGTACGCCTTCCCAAACCTTACGATGTATAATTAAAGGCCCACCCAGATTTCCCTGGTCCATCTCAAGACGCGACGACGGTCATAGAGTTATATATAGGCACAGATCGTTGAAGGTTACACTAAAAAAAGGGTCACGACAAAATTCGGTACAACAAATTTTCTATAGTATAATAATATTCGCGGCCCGATTTCGAAGTATTATACATACCTACATACGTATACCTGCTGCACGGCGCAATCAATCTTCGGGCGAAAAATATTTTTGAAAACTCAATTTCCGATTTTGTAAAGAAAATTTTCACGCCAAGCCTCCCGAGGCTAATTTGAGCGATGAAATTTATACGTGTAAAAATTTTCGCAACCTCTGCACGTTTGATTTATCGCTACGTACGTTTGTCGTACATAAAAAAAAAAAATCCATATAGTTTGGTATATAATCAGGAAAGATTACGGCAATTTCGAACACGGGATTAAAGTGCGTATAATAAGATTTAATAAATAATTCGCGAAATATATAATAAGAACTATAAATATGTATAGTTAAAATAATAATTTATTAACACGTATATTATAACTTCCTCTCTTTCTCTTCCTCGCCCTAGTTTCACACCTGATATTTATTTATAGATATTATATGTACGCTATTATATGGATACTTTTTACACATAAAATATACGTAGTAAAAAGATTTATGAATTCTGATCGTCCCCGGCGGGTACGATACAAGTGCCTCACGGGTATTAATCTTAAATCATCAGCGATATATGCTAACTTTTGACGGTATACCTTCAGCAAAAAAAAAAAAGAAAATAGCTTTGAAAAATATAAATTACCTAACCAATAATAAGCCATAAAAATACGCAACAGCTTCAATTTTGACAGGGCGTCGACGCGTAATTGACATTTATGCAATCAATAAGCTGCAAGACAAGAGTAAAAAAAAAAGCTTGGAGAAAAAAGAGAGACAAGCTATCCTGAATCGGTGCTCACTCGGAACTCACATTCACGGTTATTTTGAAACTACATCTTTTTGGCAGTGGGGTAAGTAGGATTGCTTGTCGGTTTCCCTCATCCCTGTCCGCCGAAAGTCTCGGTTATTAATTCATTTTTGACAGGAAATCTGCTGCAGTCTCTTCGTCAGCCGTGAATATACGTTTATATGCCTAACCAAATTCTTTTATTTTTTCAATTTTTTTTTATTCTCTTATCGTTATACGTTGTACCCACCCGCGGTTTCGTGATAAAAAAAAAATAAAGGTAATAAAATTGGTGAAAACGAAATTAAAAAGGAGGAATGAAGTGAAGGAGTAAAAAAGATGGACGTGGGGGATGGGGATGGGGAGATTTTTCTGCATGTATAATACATCGCCGCGCAACGGCGCGGTGAGTTGAGTTTGTAGGGTGATCGCAACCTTATACTCTCTTAAAAAGCATCAGAGAGGTGAAACACGTTATGCAGAATGGGTTATACATATACGTATATACATACATACTATATGACGCGGTGTGCAGCGCGCGGTCGCATCGCGACGACCGCGGGCAAAGTGCAAAGGCAATCTTTGCAGCACAACGACAACGACGACGCGAGAAACGAAAAGAACTGAGCCTCTTAAGGTACAGTGAAATAAATGCACAAGCAAAAGCAAAAGCAAAAGCAAAGGCGTCTCTTTTATATACGTTGTTCAGGTTCATTCATAAGGCGTGTCAACCTGCCAAATATTATGGTAAAATATTCCTATACAGCTCCGCTAATGAATTCACCGCACATACGTATAATGTTATGGTGTATTAAAAGTATATGAAACGACGCGATCGGTCAACGATTTTCAAGAAAGAACAAAAAAACAAAATCCCCAAAAAATTGAAACAAAAAAACAAAAGGAGTATACGAGACGATGAAGAAAGCATCGGCGATAATTGACGATCGATGAACGATCAATATCAATTAGTGGATGAATCGGTGTATCTATACATACCTGTATTCAAAAGTCTCGGTATAACATAATGTAGGACGCGAATGAGGAGCTATCATCGAACATAAATCCTCCCAAAAAAAATGATGAAAAAAAAAAATAAGAATTTCCTTTAAGAGGTCAGAAAATTAATTCGAAATGTATACTTACGTGTACTCGTGCCTTTTTTTCTTCCCTTTTTTTTTTGCGTTGTTTCATTTTATATTATTTTTTTTATTTGTTCTTTTTATTTTTTTAAATTCATGATGTCCACGTCGCTTCGGGGTGAGTATGGCAACGCAAACTTTATTCTTCCTGCTGTGTTATAATACGACGTCATGTAGTCGGTAGTTTTCGTACGTGATTTCATGTCACGTCGCCTCAAGCGATTATTATATACACGTATATAGATATACTCATTTCCTCAAACGGCCCGTTCACGGATATGCCGAAAAAAGAGAAAGAAAATTCTTCTTATTTCTCGTTTCGCAACGTATACGTACAACGCCACGCAGTCTGATGGGACGAAAAAAGTGACGCCCTCGCGCGCTAAGTAGACACGTCGCCATTTTATTATCTTTCATTTTATTCCGAATGAAATATAATATCGCGTGAGAATCAGAAAACTCATTTTACTATCGTTGAAATAAATCATTGGAGATGATATAGGTATGGTACTCACGTAAAAAATAGCTCTTGTATCATTTTCGATGGGGAAACTGCATCATCCAAAAATCCTTCGGTTAAACATCCTTTGTTGTAATTCCGCGTTTCACTTTAATTCACCGCACCGATCGCACTTCGCAGTTCTGCATCTCACCCTGACTCAATGCACTAATTACTTGATTATTATTTATTACGAAACCCGCCATTGATCGTCTTCGAACGGATGAAATGGCGTAATATGATTCTCATCGACATTTCGTACTACACTATAATAATCACGACACGTCTCTGTCAACTGCTGGCGTATCACTGAACCCGGAATTCAACGATTTCAGAAATTCTGAAGTTCAACTCTGTTTACATTATTCTATACGCTCGCTGTTATGATTCGCCTGGGAGCTCTAAAAAAAATTTCCATACGAAGATCACGTTGGACTGAGATTTTACAAATGAAATTTTACAAACTGTATAAAACCTACTGCATTTAGGCTTATATGTATATATTTTTCATTATCGTTTTTTGTCTCTTTTTATATCACGTCCGAAAATTTAAAAAACAAAAAAAACGAGTCAAGGGTTAAGAGAATTTTGATAAGATTTTTTTTCGACGATGAAACACGTTCTCAATTCTCAATTTGGGTGAAAGGATCAATGACAAAAGGATGTTTCCAGCTGAAAGACGTTATTGAACCGAACGAGATAAAGAATAAAAATAAAAATAAAAATAAATAAAAAAAAGATCAAATGCTTTTCAATATCGTATCAATCGGTACATGTATAAGAGCTGAAACACCGTGTGGAGCCAAAAAAAAAAATCATAGAAAAACAGTAAAAACGAACAAAAAAAATCGAACAAAAAAAGGAAAGGGAAATTTCTGTACAATAAAGTAAATTCTGCTGCAACCAAGGAGCTCGAACGCGGCGCGAGATACCAAAGATAAAGGTAATTAGATTAGACAGAGAGTTACATAGCGTGAAGAGATCCTAGGAATGTCAGAGAATACGCGCCACACGTATACCCCTACGTGTTCGTATACGGGAGATTCTTCGTCTTATATACCTACGTAATATAAAGCGACGATACTTCTCGGTGTGGCATGTGCCCAAAGTGATTAGACGCAGACTAAAAGCGACTGCTAGACGGAAGATCGTTTTTCTTTCTCGTTTTTGTACTCATGGTACTTTTTTTTTATATTTTATTTTATTTTTCTACCGTATCTCTTTACCTATTTTCATTTTCTCTTCCCTAATTCTTTCATCGCTACAATTTTTCTTCTTCTTTTCGTTCGACCGATCTTGACGTGCAGCTATTCGCTGATACAGCTCACGTAAAAAAGGTTATATATTTTCGAGTACGTAATACAAAAATTAATCAACAATCATGACGGTGGTTACGATCGAAGGAGCGGTCGAAAATTTGGATTTCTTTTTGCTTTTCTTTTTTTTTTGTTTTTTATTGTCTCGTTGTTTTGTTTTTAAGCAGGTGTGGCACCTGTCGCGCTGAAGAAGAAGACGCTGGATGTACGAACCTAACCCGTTGCTCCCGCGCGCGATGAAGCGGGAAAAGAAGAAGAGGAAGAAGAAGAAGAAGAAGTAGCAGGTGTATTCCGCAACGGAGAGCGGTTCAGGTCGTCGTATGCTAATTGGCCAGAGGCTTCAGGGTCCGAAAGGTATAAAAGCTGTACGAGAACACATAACGTATATCCGATCGGAACACATACAGGGAAAATGAAAATTCGAAACTATGTATAACAGGCTGCAGCGCACTTCATGGGGTATGAAAAATATCATACCGGAATACGAAAGGATTTATTGAAGAGATCAATTTGAAAAGAAATAAAATCAGTTTTAATAAATCGATTCGATCAATCTGAAAGACTTTACAACGAAACTTATACATGTATGGTAAAAATCGGTTTTTCCTTTTACTTCGAATCAAAGCTTCCTTGATTTTTTATAACTTTATCGTAATAGATGGACACATAAAAAGGAAGAAAAAAGAGAGAGAGAAAAAAAATTCCTACCTATTATTGTGAGAGACTCTGCGGGGTTAAAATTTCCTTATCCGTTAGTAACGGTCTCTTAACTCGTGCCGACACTAAAACGGGCGTTAGTTTACCTCGGCTATTAATTAGTTGGTATTTATGGTAGCTCATAATATACATATACCTTCTTTTTCTTATTCCTTATACTACGGAGAAGTATAAGAAAATTAAAGGTGAGATCGAGTCGTGCCAGCAATATTATACCATTATATCTCATCACCACTTCTAGTGTATAAGGTGCTGGAATTACTCACTTTCAGAAGTTTAAAAAGATCTTCTCTTCTATTTTTTTTTCTTCCTCTCTTTTTTCTTTTTGAAAGTTAACGCCGACACCGAAAACCACGCCGTTCTTATCCCTCAATCTATTCATCGACGATGATATCACCTGATAATTCTATTTAATATATTATTACCGCGGTCGCTACAATTTTCACGGTCCTGATTATACCGCATAATTAAAGTTGAATTAATTCGATAAAAAAAAAACAGAAAAATAAATAAATTAACTGAATTAACCAACTTCTCATCACGAATCGATCATTGGCTAGTATTTTATTTTGTTCTTATTTCATTTCTGTTTTCTACGATCAGGACATGGACGATTTCTGTTCGTGATGTTCATCATCCTGCTATAGTTTATTTAAACCATATTCTCCATCTCTTTCCACGTCTCTCGAACAAGAAAAGAAAAAAGAGACAAGAGAATGAGCTTGAATTCATTGGTCGTTTCAAAGTTGCTGAACAATATCGAGAAGACGAGTATGTAAAACATCGTTAAAACAAGGCATACGAGTTGTGATCATGATCGAGTGAGAAAAAAAAAAGAAAAAAAAGAGAGACAGAAAGAGAAAGAGTATAAATTCGAACCTGTAAAGCTCAAAGAAGATTCAAAGAGAAAGAGGAATTGCTCATGTCCATTGGGCATGTCGTCGTATTGGAAGTTGCGTGCCTCGATTTTAACTCTTTCGAATCGCAAAAAGGTGTGTTTATATAATGAATGCAATGTTATGGGACGGTTGCTGCAGTTCGTTTAAAACGTTAACTCTTTATCGTTAAATGTATCACACGAGTGCTACCTGTGAAATTTTCTTCTTTTTTTTTTTCTTTTTTTTTCCTTTGGTTTGTTGTACAGAAACAGTAGCAGTTGAAAAAAAAAAAGAAAAAAAAAGGAGGAGAGAACTTACCACCTACTTGAAACGACCGACACTATTAATTGCTTCGAGTTTATCGCAAGCTTCAACTTGTTGTACGAGCTTAATTGGAACCAACCGCGAGATTGAAGTGAAAGAAATATTCAGAGTAGCTGCTGGTTACATGCGTATTATAATACGTGTAACGATTTGTACAACCGGAACTATACGCCGACGTATTCCGTATACGAAATTCTGTACGAGAAATAAATTGAGCAAAACAATTTTTGGCAACTATGAAAATTCTCAAAATTGAATTATGTTGAAAACGAAGTAGATTATGCTATTAATTTTATCAAATAAGATTTCGTTCGAGCATATCTTCCTTATTTACGTTAGTTCGGTCGTTATATTTCACTGCAATAAATATTCTGTTGTAAAAAAATCGAAAAATAAAACAAGAAATCAAAAAAATAACGCATGCATAACGCGAAACCTTGGAGGGCATAAGATTGTCGCTTTATAAAAGATTGGCATAGCGTATATAAGTTAAAAGAAGGAAAGGAGTGTGGAGGAAAGGAAGGCGTGTGGAATAAGAGGACAACGATATATCTGTTGAGTCGTGGTAAGAGGCAGTTTCCCTATCTACTTCTCTTATATACTTGCTCCGTCGTAGCACTTGGGTAGAAGAGAAACGCGAACGCAACTTGCAATTTCCAACGACTCTTCGCTCGCTCGCAGAACTGCAGAGGGAGACCGAACGCAGGGAGATTTGCCGTTTCAACTTGACGCGGTATACCTGAACCGTACCAACAGAAAACGAAAAAGGAAAAATGAAATTAAAAAATAAAAAACAAAAAAAAGGTAAAAAAAAACAACAACAAAAAAAAAAACCACCACACAAAAATCCTACGCGAGAACGAATGTTCGTGATAACGGACACGTACGACTCACTCCCAGTTCTCTAACGTATGCATATAACCATATATGTGGTATATGCATACCTATACATATGTACATATCTTGGTACCTAGGTATTAAACCCTCTGGAGCAGAGAAACCAGCTGATAAAAACCAAGGAACGCGAGGACCGCGCATGCAACGTGTTTTCTGCTTGCTGCTGAAGAACTGTAGGAACTTTGACCCTAAATTTTGCCCCTGTCATTATTTTGTGGATCTATTTTATTTATTTGTTTGTTTGTTTTTTTTTCATTGATTCGAGAATGTCTTTTACAGCACTCGCATTGAATTTATCTCGAGGGCAGCTTTGAAAAACAAAAAGAGGAAAGGATATCCGCGAAAACTAGCGATAATTAGTGACAGTTTAGAAATCGAGTCTCTTAAATAAATCTGACTGCAAGTTATTATGCATGTGAAACTTTACATAGGTATACTTATGTACCTGAAGTGTGCGTCGAGAGAATCGCGGTAGGCAGTTTGTTTCAATCAAGAACCACAAATCTTGGCTGGTGTGCGCCGCGTATTATATAGTTTGTTGGGCTGCCGCCGTGCGGGTTTTGTATTATAATAGTGTCCAGCGTAGTATGTTGAGTTTGTACATATGTGTACATATATAACTATATACTAAAGTCTCAGGACAACAAACTTATGGGTTTTCTTTCATGGAAGAACCGGGCAACGCCCACGCCAAAGGCGAGCCAACTCATAGTCTTTGGTACATAGGTAAGATATGGTATGTGTATATAATATATATATATATACAATGTTATAGTTCATCGGTATACATTCATATGTGAGAATACACACTAGAGCTACAATTACACCGATTTCAAATTGTTCCAACGCAGAGAGACCAATATAAACTACATACGTAACTTGACGTAATTCTTTGCGCGTCGCCTTCGGGCCAAATAGATCAGGCAATAAAGAATATGAAGAAAAGTATAGAGATCGAATTCGATCAAATTTCCAATCTAACAACAAATCATCGATATTATCTGCACGAATAATAACGTGTACGGAAAAAAGTTATAACCAAAAATCGAAAAGATTCATTTTTGGTTTTGAAAAACGATCGCGGCACGACCGATCTTTCGATGCGGCGTTTGATACGCGAGACGGAAAAGAACCGCGCTCATCATTTTTGTTTTTTATTAGTTTCATTTATTTTATTATTTTTACAATGCCCGAGGTAGTGTGTAGAATTGTAGATCGTAAAAGATCATCATCATGATCGGCAAGGTTATATATATACGCGAGCGTATAACCGATCAATCGATCCCGCCATCTCGATTACTCCAAAGGCGTCGTAGTCGTACGGTTTTTTTTACACCTCTTTTCTTTATACTTCTTTATACTTCTTCCTGATTTTCTTATTCTTTTTTTCTCTTCATTTTTTTTTTCCTCCTTTTTTTCTGTGTTCGCCTCTTTGATCAACAAGTGCCTGGGCAAAGACGTCGAGCGTCGACGCCGTGGGGGAGATGAAGGAAAAAAAAAAAAAAACGAAGAAGCAGAAGAAGAAGAAGAAGACGCGGTGATTCTGTAGTATACGATCGGGCAATCAATTATATCACGGCTCGTATCCGCCCTCAGGGAATTTATTCCTCTCTCTCTCTCTTTTTCTCTCTTTATCTCGTTTTTCTTCTTCCCCACAGGCGTGCTATTACCTATTTTCTATTGTTTTAGGCATCAACCAAAGCAGCAGTGCAGGTTGATTCGTTTTCTTTTTCTTTCTTTTTTTTTCTACTTCGAATGCTGTGAGAATGAATCGGAATTATTCTAGTCTAATTCAGTTACAACGGGCGGCTCCTTCAGATCTAATACCTAAATCATCCCGTGACCACAGTTTTCAAACATAGATAGATATAGATCCGATGTATAGTTACATACGTATCATCGCGGATCAAACGCGGGGCTAAAATCCATCAAAGTTTCGACAAAAACGGTAAATAAAAGGAATTCGGTATATACCTATATATTTGGAAAGAAATATATAGATATGAATAAATAAAAATACGTAACCTTCCGCAGTCTTCCACTCAGGATAATAATTCTTCTTTACTGCGTTACGGTGTGTAAAATAATCGAGGAAACGATACACCTCGAGAAAAGAAGAAAAAAAAGAAAACAATTCGAGGCAAGAGAACAAAAATTATTACGGGGGTGTAATTGCAGATTTCTTGCCGATATAATACACGAGGATAAATTCCTTTGATAAATTCTTTAACGCGCGCGATATGCCGATAACGAAATGAGATAAAAAATTATTTGAAACAAAAAAAATAAAAAATATATTTATACGTATATAACATATGTTAAAAAATGATAAGGATCAACGGATCGTGTTGAGATTCGATGGAATATGATGCGTGACACGTTAAAATTCCTTTCGCGGACGCGTATTTTGACGGTGGTACGTAAAAAAGGAAGGAAAATAAAAAAGAAGGAGAAGACAAAAAAAGAAAAAAAAAAAAGGGTCGTGCTGCATCAAAGATAATGCAGCGTAGGGGGTCAGGGATCGTTGAGCCTTGCGCGCGGCATAAAATGATCTCCCTCAAAGATGAGAAACCGGATGAGACCTAGCCGGTGCACGAACCAGGTCGCGGATCACTCCCGGGACCGTTAATTATTCCATCCAACCAACAGATCACAATATATATCCTTCAGGGACGGACACCGCCGTTTGCCGATCACCTCCTCAAAGGATCGTGGTGTATATCGACGGAGTAACGATAGTGATAGTTGGAACCAAAAAAACTAATTCAAAAATTTTCAACGAATATCGTTGGCCAGACGCTAATCTTATCAAATCTTTCGACATTGCAATACCGAATGGGGTCGTTTGGGACGTTTTGAAATCGACCATCTTTTTGTATTTTTTTTTTAACCTAACACATTGCGATGTGCAATGACGAGTTCCGGAATACCAATTGTTCCGAGACTCTTTGTAAGAGCGGCCAGTTAAATTGCCGTCCTTATCTGTATACGTAGTATTATAATAACAATGGTGGCGATGCTGGATACGCAAAATTAGAGGCAGAATAGAAGCTTACAACCAGAAGCATAAGGAGCCCGAGGAGTTTAACACTGTGTAACTTATAACAGGTATATACCTACACACCCCATTCTGAGTTGGCTTTCTGATGCACCTAAGATAGGGACGGGAGCTGCACTTCTAATGGATCTGAACGGTGCTGCAACATAAACGACCAAGAGACTGTTACAAAGTTTTCCCATTATCGATATGTGTATTATTTTTTTGAAGTTTCGAACAGTTTTTTTTTTTTTTTTTGTTTCGAAAATCAATATCATCTCGAATATATGTATGCGACGTAACAATTATGGACTGAACGAATAACGTTGAACTTCACTTTCGCGTTTTTTGAAGCCGATCGCGAGGTGCCAGGCCCAGCATCGATAAGACGTCGGATGAGGTGAATGGAAAATAGAAGAAAGAGAAAAAAAAAAAAAAGGAAATTTAGATCAATCAATATCGGAAGTAGAAGTAGCGGTGACATCGGGAAGGTCAAGCAAAGGATCATGGGAACAAGCAGGATCGAATTACTTAGATATTGCTGATCTTATAAGAGTAAAGGTTACGTAGAAAGTACAAATATATAGCGACCTACTCGGTCACCACAAAGTACTGCGAATGAAAATATCGAAAACTGAGGAAAAGGGAAGAAAAAAATTGAATGATGATTTGAAAAATATAGTACGGGCCACTTTCGACACCTTGTACTGGCGATATTAGCTATTAACTATTCAACCGGTTAGGTAAAGATTCTATTTTGCGAAAAAAGTAAAAATAAGAAAAATTCATTCTTCTAGAATCGTGAACCCCGCGAGCGTATCATAGAGGCGTGGATTTATTTGTGGGATGTTCTCGGTAACATTGGATCGGTAGTAAGGAATCCTGAATCGCGTTGCAAAAACTGTTCAGTTTACTGGAGCGTAAAGATCTGGATATCAAAGTAACATGGTTGCAGGTAATGTTCAGTCGATATATTGTTGAGGGAATAATCCGCGTGAGGATAAAACAAAATAGTGTTGAGCGTATGGTTTTCTTCTTCCATTTTTTTTTTGTTTTTTTTCCCCGCACCGTTATCCTGTGGGCTACGAGGTTCTCCAAAGGTTCGAATCGAGAGAACCAGGCGTTTCCAGTTATCGGAAAAAATTATCCATTTTTCGTATTCACAAGTTAACGTACATTCCATCCTGCAGAAACGCAGTATCGTTTTAATACGCCATGATGGAAAATCCACCTCAACAAGGATGTTATACGGTAACCGCGCGTCCCATATTCTTCTCTGCTGTATTTGGAAAGAAAAAAAAAAAAACAACTTGGGAAAATTGTACCGCTTCTAGAAGCAAAACGTGATAATTACACCTACTGCTGCTGCCGTCGCACTAACACCTGTAACTTTAACTTCTCTATACGAAGATAATAAACCGCCATCACATCGTCACTAGCTGCAGGAGCAACGGCAGCAGCAGGTTCGGCGTCAGCATCGTCAGACCTTATCTCAGAAACATTCATCACCCCTACAACCTGACCAAGAAGTAACTTAGCCTCTGGGAATAGATTAGCTAGAATATAAACCTTCGGGATTAGTAAAAATTGTTTTCGTTTTTTTTTTCACATTTTTATCTTTTTCGTTTTTGTTTTTTCAACGATATTATATTACAGTAGCAAGTGCTTACGGTGTATGGGTAATTTGTTGAAAATTTCGAAAGAGCTTTGTGATGCCGAATTCCCCCCGATTTTTCCGTAGTATAAGCAAAAAAATTTTTATTCACCCCCGAAAACGTCTTCGAGTTAGTCTGAAGATTGTGAGGAAAGCTGAGATTTTATTCGCGTTTGAAAATTTGTTTCAACCGCTTGGGAAAAAAATGTTGCATGTATTCACAATCAATACAGTGGTTCTTCATTAGGAGTTAATCTTCAGTTTATTATACCAATTAAATTGTGGCTTCTCTAATTCCACCCGGTTTGAATCCAAAAATGGTAAAATTTAGCTGAAGATCAGGTTTTCGTCTTGTATGAGGTGATTATTAAAGGAATTGAACGTATACTCTTCGGATCGTCCTGTGTTATAATCCTGTGAGAAGAAGAACAAGAAGAAGAGGAAGCTAGTTTTGCAATCTAAGGGAGGCCGAGGAGAGGGGGGAGGAGGAGTACCCCATTGATTTATTTTATGGTTTTTCAAGACAATGTTACGATACTATTTTTCTTTAATAAAATTCTCCATATGGACCGTGGGGTATTGTTTCCGTTTACTCGCACGGTCGACCCTATCGACCCCGCGCGGTGCAAGGCTATTTTATTCCCGCGCGGTCGATTCAAAACGTAGAAATTTTGTCCCTTTATTCTATCAAGGTTTTTTTTTTTTCTCAAGCGTCGTACTCAAAATTTAGACCCATGCAGCGCGAGAAAAAAAAAAAATTATCCAAAAAAAAAAGCGAAGAAAAATGGATCAATGAAAGGAAGAAGTATTAGTAACGTAGGTATCGGAGACATCCGGCAAAGTGACACACGGAGAAAAAAAAAAACGTAGAAAAGGAACAGGTAAAGAATATTATATCCTACCGCGCGTTTATAGTCAATGGAAAAATCACCTCGATCCTAAATCCTGTGGGGATCCTTTTTCACCGCCCACGAAAGGATGGATCTTCTTTTAACTAAATAACAGTATGCAAAAATTTTGTTTCACATTATATAGTGTAAGAGAGTTTTTCCCACCGGAACAAGTGGGCTGAATTTCTAGGACCCTTTCACGACCTGCACTTTCGTTATATGTATACACATACCTATACCTTACCTATATAAGGGTTTCATATTTCACCTGTTCAACCCACAAATACAACCAAACTTCGTATCCTTTCCTTTCAATATATCCGGCACTTAGACTTCGGGGCACAATATCTACAAAAATACCGGTAGCCTGAGATACAACTTCGATACAGGTTCTCTCAGTAGGGATTGAAAATATTTTTTCTCTATTCCCAGGACTAATCCTTCGCTATGAGAATATTTTGGGACAAAAAAATTTTCGATCAATACTATTAATTTTTTAACCATGTATATAATTCGATCGTTCCGATTTCTTTTTTTTTTTCTTTTTTCTTTTGTGTCATAGATTATTTCACCTCCGTAACTATTCTGGGTTTTAAATAATTTTGATCGATTCAATTTCATATCCTTCCGATTTTGATTTTCCTCTGATTTTTGGAGATGTATAATAGGTGTACAATTGTTGGGTTATTTATTTCGTTTTTATCGAGAGATGTTACGGAGATAATCTTCCGAACGAAGCTGATATAAATTTTATCTTAATATGGAGCGGGATGTTTTATACCGTCAAAGGATTCAGTGTACGCGCGCGGTAAGCGAAACTTGAACGTTGCAACAAATGCGGTGTTCGAATCTGCGACGAGCGAGAAAAGGTGTATACATGTACAATACATACATATTTGTGTATATGTATACATGCACGTATAGACGTATATACTTGACTATAAGCGCAGCTTTCTCGCCGTCTCGTGAGAACCAAAACGTTCTAGTAAAGTCTAGCCGCGCTTCGCCTTGATCCCGCTAAAGTTGGGCCCCATTATCCAGACATAGCTTATAGTCAGGTATACGCACACATATATATTTAAATAAATGTTACATTACATGTACACATAACATGCCAATAATTCTCCATTACAGGCTCCGCACACATGGCTGTATACGGAGAAAAAAGCAAAAATAAAAGGATTACAACAAATGAGTTTCAAATGTATTTGATTCCTTTGTTTTTTTTAATTACCATTTAATTACCCGTTTTCATTATCTTACGGGATCAGGGATGAGATTTTTTGTTTATCTCATTTTTAATTTTTTTTTTTTTTTTTTCCCCCCTCTTCCTCAGCACCTTTTAGTGATCGTCATCCGCGTTCGGATGTTCACATCCAGTGAATACTTCCCATGCTAGTCTGGGCAGGTGCCCATGGTGGTTTTAAATTATATATATAGGTATATCATAGTATGGGGAGTTCATATACGACCGGACCTTTTCCGTCTTTGGGACCCCATGGGAGCGGCACCGCGTTGCAAAAGGAGAACTTAGAGGAGAAGAACTAAAAACGAAGGAAGCTTGGCAGGGTGAGAATTTGATGTAGATTCAAAGTAGTAGGTATATACGTATAGTACCCCATATATACTATACAGTATATAACTATATACAACACCTTGCAACTCCTCTGCTGCGTTGCACCGTGCGGAGCGACGCGGTCAATTCTATCCATGGGAAATTCAACCCTGTAGGTCACGTTGTAGAATGAAGAGGGGGGGTCTAGAGAATAAAGAAGAAAACCACTTCTCACGGGTTATACTTATATTATACACACACCCCGTGTTATACTTCAATTGAATTTTAACACATATTACACGATTATTCCTACACCTGTTTGCGATTGTGAAAAATTTCATGTAAGTAACGTACGTACCTGCGGTAACGGAATAAATTGATGTTTGAAATTAACAGAAAAAAAATAAGAACCAAGAATCAAAAGCGAAATATATTGCCCATCAATTGCTTAAGATAATGCACTATTAGTTTGTAATGACTGGGATAATTTACAGTCGGTTGAAGAAAAAAAAAAAAGAAATAATGTGTATTAAGGGGGAAAAAAACTAGATAGCTAGATGAGGTGGTTAGGAATCTTACCTATATTATAATAACGACACGAAGCCACCGATCCCGATGCACGTATATTACGGTAAGACGTGATTATATCCTACCTGTACATTACGTAGTAGATAGATAATATATATATACATATATATATATACATATGTACAGGACTATTGCAAAAAGGTAACAAGCTCGTAATATCCTTTTCTAGAATACAAGGGTTACGTGAACATTAATGAAAAAAAAACAAGAGAAAAGGAAAAAAATGGAGGGAGGAGCCAAATTGACTGATCGCGATGCAGAGATCAAATTTTTGCATGAGAGTTCGAGATGAGGTACCTGCACGCTCGACTTTTACCTATAATATGCAAAAGCTCCGAGGAAAACTTGCGAAAGGGATCAGGATCAGATATACTTCCCACGGAAACGGAAACCCAGACAGATCGACCCTTCCTTATTCTATACCCTTACGCATTATATATTTCTTTTTTCTTCCCATAGCTCTTTTCCCATATTCGCATAACGCCTTGCCCCAGGAGAAAAAGAGAAAGGAAAATATAAAATTAGGGGAGGATCGGTTCAGTCGCCCGAAGGAATTCCATAGGATTCATCCCATATTTTCTACGTGTACGTACAGGAGCTCGATACACCCCCGGGGGTCCGTTTTGAAGGACGAGGAATTCTCGAATCGATCCATGGGAATTTCTTAGAGTTACGATTTATATAATATATATCTGATACAATTGCGATCGTCGAGCATTTATATTGCGATGATCAAAAAGCAAAGGTGAAAAGGTCATACCTTAAAAACCGACCTCGTTTTACTTTGTCCTTGAAATGAATGAAAGTCCAGAAGTACGAAAGACAAAAAAAGGAAATTGAGGTCGATGACTCGTGATCGGTATGATGAATTGGATTTTTTTTTTCTTTAATATCCCATACATCCCACTGCATATACTCAGATGTTCGTAGGTGTAATTCTTTTTAATAGTTTTTATCCAGCTTCCGGCTTGGTTTAGACCGGAAGCGTTTAGTCCTCTTTTTATTTTCATTCTTCCTCTACCGTCTTTTTTTTTTCTCACATGCCTCTTTTAATTATGCACCTATATCGCGCGTAGCGAGCGAAGAAACTCGCACACAGTACGTCGTTGACGACCATAAGAATTAGAGAAGGTGAAGAAAAAAAAGAAAAAGAAAAAGAAAACGACGAGAGAGAGGATTCATCTCTCGTGGCAGTATGTAACACGTGCAGCAGAAGCTAAAGACGAAAAGAAGAAGAGAAACAGAACGGAATACAGCACCTGGCATACCAGAAGGGAATTAATTTTTCGGATTAGCCTATCGCTGACCTGACCGTCGCGTCTGCAGGATCGGAGTAAGGTTAAGCCTCCGTATATAAGATGCTTTCCGTTAATGAGATCCAAAGACGTGCGTCCTCCCGATAGTTTATACCGTAATACGCCCGGCAGGTTCATGTGAAGGGGGATAACAGGTTACAAATATTTTTGAAAAATGAAAAAATTCAAAACGTTAATGGATGTAATACTATCGATTGAGAAAATGTACACGCCTTCACCTCTTTAAGACTTGATTTTTGCCCCTGATAGGTTTGCAGGATTCTGTTGTAATTCAATAAAGTCAAAAAAGGTTAACGAGATCGATGGTTATAGGGGAGAAAAAAAACATTCAATCCGTGCAGCACAAAGTTGGCATACATTACAATATTTTTTGTGCCCACAAAAATCACGTTTTCGACGGTTGAGTTTTCGTCAGTAACTGAGCAGGTCTGTGATGAAATGTATTTTGATATCTTTCAGATCTTCGAGCAGAAAGAAAAAAAAAATTTGAAATGATTTTCTCCTACATCTAACGCGGATAACGTCGTTGGAGAAATTAATATCACTTCGCATTTTATACAGTTTCTAACTTGTAATCGGTTATAATAATATCTCACGTTAGTTTTATCGCGATTGAGAATAAATCCGAGATAAAATTAACTGGTTTTCCGAGAGAAACAAGAAAGCAAAAAGAAAAGAAGCAAAAAACAAAAAACCACAAGAAAAAGAGGTAAGTAAAAAACTTTTTAATTACACTTGTTGTATTAACTGTATTATAGATACCACGCAGGTAAGCGAGAGAGGTGCAATTTAAAAGTAACATAACAATTCATTACTCGCGTTAGAAGAAGTTTCAAGTATATAGTTACAACAGTATACATGCAGAGTCGAGAGAAAGATAGAAATACTAAAGAGACATCGTCGTGTCGTGCAGCGATGTAAGAACTGTATAGAGAAATCAAGAACCAAGAGCCAAGAGCAAGGCGAGAACTTAGAGATACTATTTCTAGATTATCCGGCATTTATGTACTCCACAGTCTCTACTTATGACACTCGTTACCGGTAAATCTTTACCCTCCTACTCCACCTTATAACTAACATCTTCTAACTATCTTATAATAAAATCCACTCGAGTCCTTCAAAACGAAAAATCTAGCCTCAGTTTCCTCGACTTATAGACCACATTTCAGCTCGCAACAATCCACACGAAACATAATTTTTTTTCAATATTGAAAACTCACTCAAATTTTCCAAAAGTCATTATCATTAAACGCGTACACCTATGTGAACTCGACGATCGATCGCGATCGACTTTTGTCTACAAGACTTAAAATCGGTCGATTCATGCCCTTTTTCTTTATACCATTTTTATTGCCTTTCTTCCACGATCTTCTTCTTTTCTTCTTCCCCCAAGATCGTCGGTTTATCTCAAAGAGGGAATAACGATAAAAAGAGCGTGATGTAAAAAAAAAAGAAAGAAAGAATGGAGAAGAATTTGAAAGAAAAAAGATTTGAAAAAAAATGAAAGCTAAAAATGTTGAACGTATACGAATATATATAACTTTGAAGACACCGCAAACAATATAGGGGATGAGAAATAAGTGAAGAGTGTTCAGAATAAACAAAGAATAGGATAAACAATGTTCTGGTTATAGAGATAGTCAAGGATCGTATAAAAGATCCGTACGTACCACCATGTATACGAGGAAGGATCATGAGAATTATCAAGAAAAATTTCGTGCGTGGTTAACCATCGTCAGATTTACTTTTCTTTTTTTCAATTTTTTCTTACGATCCTGTTTCTGCTCTTCTTTTTTAAATGCACCTTATATTTTTCGTATCCTGTATGTATGTGTACAGGTTCCGCGTGCTATCGGTTTCATGGTTCTATTGTCTACCCTAGTTTTCTACATCCTCCTACTAACAAAAATCTCTTTGAAGTTACCGGCATTCGCCAGAAATCTTTTTTTTAAACGCAAAGGATTTTACGGTGGCCACCGAACAACCACAGTGTTAAATTAACCGAAAGACTCTTCATCTCCTTACCGCATCGCAAAGCAAACCCCATGCAGTATACTTACGCTATACCGTGCAGGGTCCAAAAAATTCAACGCGATTTTCACCCATGATATGATCGAAGGAAAAGTTTCCTTTCATATATTAGTGGGCCAAGTTACTTATGATTTTTCCCTTTCCATACCGCTTTCTCGCTTTATTTTAGAGTTTTTCATCTGCGCATCCCACAAAATCGCAAGCCTTAAGCGATTTCATTTGTGGATCACTAACGCTATAACTTATTAATCTTGAGACAATCAAAAATGACTTGTTTCGAAGAAAAAAAAAAATAAGAAAGGAATTTCGAATAGGCTTTCGAAGTGCAACAAAATTGAAATGAAAAATAAAACCGATGTGAACAAGGTTATAGGTGTACGTGAAGAAGCTGTCTCCGGAAGGACTAAGGACGAAAGTTGAAGTTGAAGCCGAAGCTGTTTAAAATCTCCGGTCTTTTTATAATAAGAAATGAAAAGGAGAAGTAAAAAAAAGACGAAATATTTCTTTTTCTCCATCTCTTTATCTGCTCTTTACTTTCATTCTTATCGAATAGTTTCACGACATCGCGACACGCGTGTGTACATACAATTTTTAGTTATATATCCTGTTCCTTAATCTGAATAACTGTGGGAGTTCTTCGCATCAACAAAAGGTAGTATGAAAGAAGTGACAAAAAAGAAGGAAAAATAATTGAAACAGAAAAAAAAAAAAGAAACTGATCCCACGGTTCTTTTTAGACAGGAATAACTCGCGTTGGTGGCAAGACCAAAGAAGTAACCATTCGTTCGGTGTTCCAGCGCTACCTGCATATTATGCGGCGGCAGCATCCTTTATTAAAAGACATTTGATTCAGTATCACGCCTCTGTCATAGCGTAGTCGCGCCGTATAGTCCTCCCTTACCAAGGACTCGTGTTTAACATATCAAAACTATACGAGAAGAAAAATTTCCGAGAAAAAAAAGACAAACAAACAAATAAATAAATAAATAATAAAAAAAAAATCAACCTCCACTTGAATGTATGGAAAGTGCGATCTTTTGTCAGAAAAATGTTCTTATGTATTGTACATGTGTGTACAGTCGTTCTAGAGGACAAAAATATGATGATTTTACATGCGCTATACGCCAACGCGTTAGCCATGGGTAACACAATGGTCGTATCACATACATAATGAAAAACTAGGGAAAAATGGAGAAAAGCAGAAAAAAATAACATTGTTAAAAGTGATCGAGAAATATCTGGATATAAACTGGATCGAAGGGAAAAGATTACGGAAAAATTTTCAAACCCTGTCATGTTGAAATTTGTTCGAAAATGTAATAAATTTTTGACCGTCGTAAAATTTAACGGACGATTTCTGACAGTTGCAACGAATCGACTTGACTCTTTGACTTTGTGGAAGGTTCTGTATGATCGTTATTATTACTTTTATCCTTTGATTCTTGTCATACTTCTGTGTTAAATGTCCCTGCAAAGTACTTAGAACGGGACTCACTTTTTTGTTGAAGAGAATATTCACCCCTTGACGAAATCTCATTCTTTTTTTCTCTGTATCTTTCTCTGCTTTTTTTTTGCCCCTAATGCGGGTTCATTATAAAATATCTGGTTTGGCTCTCTGAACATAAATAAAAGAGATTATATGCATATACACGTGTTACGTACATACGAAGCGATGTAGATTGTACATTTAATATAGCAAAGATCTTGCGATTTCTAAGTATGGCGGGTACCACGCGGTGCGCTGCACACCGGATCAAACGAATGAAAGAATTATGAAGTATGAACGCGAATGAATGAATTGAAACGAATTCGTGTTCGCGTGAAGAACACCCTGGAGAATAATATTGTATATGTAACGAGAGAGACGTATATTACGACATAGGATTGTAGTGCTTTTTTCGGCTCCCCCGTCGAGCGCAGTATTCCGTCCATGCACTTCTTGTACTGATCATAATACGTGTATTTCGTATAGAGGGGAGAAATTATAGAAAAAAAAAGAGAAGTAAAAAAAATCGTCAACTGCCATCTAATTGGCACTAGAAGACGCATCTTGATTCGCAGACTTTTCTATATAATACCGCAACGGCAGCTGCTGCACCTGGCCATCCAATTCACGACTATATGCCGCTCCTGCTCCTGCTCCTGCCGCTGCTGCTGCTGCTGCAACTTCAGATCAAACGAGATAGGATATCTCACCCTGTGCGCTATGGACTTACCATGGAAGTATATACATACACGTACATACATACGTACCTATATATTATATACTCACACTTTATGGGGCAGGAATTACATACTGCTGCAGTTCTACTCTAGGTATGTATGTACCATATCCCACACATGTGCGTTAGGAACAGTCAAGTGCCGAGATCGAGGGGAACCTGAATTGTTAAGGCTTTCGTAATTGGCCCAACGTTCTCTGCAAGTCGCTTAATGTACCTACAGGGTGGCAAAAAGAAGAAAAATAAAATAAAACTGAAACAAGTCCATATACTATTATTCACTTCATGGGCGATTATGCAAAATGAAAAAGAAAAAAATCGAGAACACAACCTTTTCTGAAACAAAAATTATAAATAATATGGATAAAATTTAACCTTATGTGTTTACACTCATATTAATTTTGTTTTTCATTTTTCTTACATCATCTTGTAGGTAATATAAAAATTTACATCTCCCTGCATCAATCCCCTGAAACCCGGGTACTTAACGGAAGCTGCACCAGGGTGAGTTTTATTTTATTGTTATTTTAGTTTTTTTTTTTTTTTTCTTCTCTTCAGTTTAATTTTTTGTTCTTCTCGAAGAGGAAGTCCTGGACCAGGTGAGACCGAGGCGAACCGCTGCAGCACCTGGAATCCCAGAATGATTTCCCTTTGCGAGAAGGTCATCGACGATGACCGTCTTTTTTTTTCTGTCTCTCTCTCTCTCTCTCTCTCTCTTTTATAAGGAAATCGGGGTGAAAAATGGAGGGAGACGTCGTTCTCAGGGCGCGTAACTCAAAATAAGCTACAGTAGTATACGGAAGAAGATTTGTTTCCGGGCAGGTAGATGAACTTTGAACCTTAGCAGATGAGGTGCTGCCCGGCCTGTAATCTCGACTAACAGGGGCCACCTCGTGTCGCCGGTAATCTTAACTCAACTCCTGCGATTCGAAGCTGCAGGTTCCTTCGCATACACCAAACTACGCGTACGAAGTGAACGGAAAGAAAAGAAAAAAATAAAATACAATCAGAAAGCGAACAATTAGTTGGAATGTGAAAAAGAAAATTCGAGAAGTCAAAAAGACGAAGCTTTCGTTCCAAGCTCAAAAAAATCGTCATCGGTTTGTCCGAGTTTTTTAGACGAATAAGTAGGTGAAATATAAAATTGATGCTTGCGATTCGCGGGAATTCGAACGATCCGATGACGTATATATACGCGAAGTGGAAACAATCGCAATGGGAGCAAATAGTAGTTACCCTATTGCCCTCTGGCAAATATTTACATATATATTATGCATCAGTCGGTAGGTTGAAGTATATAGGTGCATATTATGTATGTATATACTGCACACACTTTATAAATACGTATATGTATAGCCTGAATAGCGATAGACCGCTGCACTTCGTCACACCCGAGTGAACATTGCTATCCGCAGCTATGTCAGGTAAATGTATATAGGTACGTACACATATATACGTACATACCTGTCTCTAGTTAGATTTCTGTGTTGAAAATACCGTGAGCAGCTATAGGCACCATAATATCCTCGTTGCTTCTCGATAATCGGCAATTTCTTAAGAAATCGACTCGCTAATAAGACAGCGTCAACTAGGCAGGCAATTGATTCGTTCTGATACATCGATTTTGAAATTCTGATGATATATTTCAATACCATATACATACCAGCCGTACAACTTCACAGAAATTCCGATCTCCAATTTTAGATGCAAGAATAAAATCGTTCGGAGGGATTCCGGGCGCAAGTGGTAGGGGAAAAAAGAAGTATGAGAAAAAATGTTTGTAAAAATTTCAAGAAAATGGCGACGATTGAAGAAGCTAAAAAAACCAACAACGGAATATTTTACGGACCTTCAGGCTGAAGCTGCGGAATTGAATATATGTACAAAATGTACATACTTATATACTTTTTATATACATATACTGTGTACTCTGAGGTTCGCCTCGTATTTGGTATTCATAGAATTGCATGGGAACCGACATCACCGCACGCCATCATAATAACCTGCATCGCGAAACGAACGAACGAACGAACGAACTCCCCAAAGACCCTCAGGCTCTTCTCCCCCTGAAACTTAGAGACCTCAGTCAGCCTCTTCCGCAAATGTCACTAATATCCTCGTCCCATGTATAACGTGAAAATAAAACTGAAATTAATCAATCGACCGCGAATCTGTTGAGAATTGATTTTCGTTTTATTGACGTGCGTTTGTCTTTGAAATCGATTTTTCCGTCGATGCCATGAAAATGGAATGACGTTTCTCGGATGTATATTATAAATAATATACCATGGTTTGCGGCACATAGTATATATGTGGTGGTCACGAGCGCCGGCCCGCCATCAGTCATCGCGATGAACGTGAAGGTAGACAGAGTGCAGTTATAATACGGACACCCGGGCGGTGGTGGCGCGATGCCGTGCCATGCCGTTGCTAACAATCGTTAAATAGAAGTCTCCGGAGCACCCTGGGGCCCAAGCTTGTTACCTGTTAACGACTCTCGACCGAGTCGAGAAAATTTTGTCCCATACAAGACGTTGGGAATGGAACCAACTTTTTGCACTACGTTTATCACCACCGTCAGCCGGGTGTAACGTGGCAACAAGTGAAACTATAGGTAGAGAAATTAGAAGATGAGGAAATCAGGATTTTCAAAAGAAGAAACAAAAAACAAAAACAGAAGCTGTCCATTATATGGTTCCTACACTGGCGAACTCGGGAGTAAAAATTATAAATAGAACACCCAAAATAAGTTTTTGTATGGAGTTTGAATAAAATCCATGAAATATTACATGCACGGTATATAGATATTTGAAATGGTAAGATTGTGGTTTGTGTATGAAAAGAAAAGAAAAAAAAAATGACAAAATTTAAAAAAAATACAGGTTTTAATTCGGTTCCTTGAAAATTGAATAAAATATCACGAAGGCGAGTGACTTTTATTGGTTCTTTCGGTTCCATCGGCTTATGGTACAGATATTAAATCCCGCCAAAGACACATTTTATCCTTTTCCAGTTGCATGGACTACGTCATATTTCAGTGCCGCGTCCATAACTTTTTCGAACCAAAAGGCAACAAACCGGGCGTGTTATAAACCTGCACTGTTACGAAGTTTTTTTTTTTTCTTCTTCTTCTTCTTGATTCTTTTTTTGAACATCTTTTTTTTTTCATCATACGCGTAAGTCGCTTTGCCACCGAGGTGATATTCTACAATATATACATGTATAAAATCTCAACTGACCACCACCGCCGCCGTTGCTCCTGCTGCTGCTGCTGCACCCGCGATAGGTTTAGGTTACCTGCGATTTGTATGAAATTCGATACACGCCCACACTTTAGTATCGTTGTACCTCAAAACCTTCCGACAACAGAACCTGCACAGCGTATAACATAAATATGTGTATTATGCATGTGAAACTTCATTCGACAGCTTCATTTATCCCTATAATTTGTGTTATTTATTAATTTCAATACGGTAATACGAGCTGCGATCTTCGATCGTAATCTCGATCGATCTGTAATATCATTGACGGAAAACGATCTACGCACAGAATTTTTCCAAAAATCAAAGAAAAAAGAATATAAAATCAAATCATAATATTATCCACGTTTCTGTGTATTAATTGTGTAGAAAATATTCGAAAAAAAAAACAAAAAACAAATTTATTCATATCACAAGCAGCAAAAGGTGTGCTGCAAAAAGTACTTCGGTAATGGGTTTTAATACGTTATATACTATATAGTTTTATAGAGTAAAAGAGAAAAAAAAAAGGAGTAAATCGTCGAGAGTATAAGTTGTGCAGCGAAGTGACTATATCTGCAGGTACTTATGGTTGATTCATAAATCATTTTGATAGTAGAAAGTTAGTTGGTTAATATATCAAACTCTCGTGATTGTAAGTCTCGATATCCCATCCCATGACAACTTTTGTACGACAATAAAACGATCTACATTACCGAAAAAAAAAAAAAAAATGGAGAAAAAAAAAAATAAAAAATGCGTAATAATTATCACGACATTCGCTATAGATTTCTATAGGAATAGAATAGGAAATAGAAAGAATAGGAATAGTTCTATCGAACGTAGTGAAATGTACTTGAACCGGAAAAAGAATGACTGTAACGATATTTGTTCTCGTTACTCCAACTGTTTATTTTCAAATTAACCCCGATGCTAGCGATTATTTATTTCAACCATCCCCAACGAACTTATAGCCATACATACATTATACCGAGGCGCGTGTTAGACGCGTGTCACCTGTCTGTCACGGAGTCTGAACCCGGCTTTCGACGCCACCACAAACACGAAAACGGAACCCGTATGGGTAGGGTTATAATATGAAGAATCAACCAAACCCCCTTCCACCTCAAATGAATTTCACGTATACACGTAGAAAATACAGGTATGAATATATATGAAAGCGTAGGAGACACGCCCGGTTGCGTTCGCGCAAAGTTCCTCAGACCTGCTGCCCCGTGCAGCGGACCCCAAGTGCACGAATTTCCTTTAAGCACAGCTGATCGTAAGGCCCCCCATTTCATTTTTCTTATTTTTTATTTTTCGTTTTATTTTTTTTTTTTTATTCCCTCCTCGGTGCAGCAGGTATTTTCGTATAATATACAAAGAGAGGGCTGGGCTCACCTGAACCGCGTCATATGTTCGTACCCGCGCATAAGTATATATGATAAGGAATCACGGACCGTTGAGTCGCCATGCCCTGAAAGTAAGTTGCGGTATTAAATAAGGTGATTTTTCAAGTCCTGTAATGTATAGTCACTAATCGTAAGTCGTCCCGCACCAAAAACGCACGGACGAGCTCATCTCGATCGGTCAAAGATCGGAGAGACAAAAAACAGAGGCTAAAAAATGACTCGCTATCATTGGTTTTTTTTTTGATAATGATTTTTCGTAAGCTGCAGCAGAATAAAAGATTGGCGGAGAATCGAAACGAATCTGGACGAATAAACATAATATGGCGTAATCTGACATGGATGAAAGTAAACCAAAAAAAACTATCGAAATGGTCCATTTCAATCTTTCGTTTATATTTGTTAAAATGAATTGTTTTATTTTTAGTACCCTGCACCAGCAGCTACAGAAATAGTTGTGCGCTTCGCGCGCGCGTGCATAGTGTATAATAATTAGGAAAAGGGGGGGGGGGAGGGGGGGTGTTATTAGGTGGCGGGGTGGCATATGCGGAGGAAGTATGCCTTGGTGAACGCACCCCGATGTCTTGGGGGTAGCAGGTGCTGAAATATAATAATAATGATGATACCAACCAGGCGGATTCACGCCCTGGTGGCCGAAGACGCCACCCGACAGGTCTTGGCGGGGTGCAATGTCCCCTTGTAGCTCGAACACGTTGAAAATCCTCCACGTACGCTCGAAATATTGTACCAGGAAAAATTTTACAACAACAAAAATTTCGACGATATTATTTTCACATGTCTGCAGATTTTTTTGCTTTTGTTTTTAATTTTTCACATCGACCGGTAGAGATAATTTATTCGGACCTAGTGAATTTATTCGTAACGTATCCGGACATAGTGAAATTTTTTTTTTGGTTTTCTTTGTTTTTTGTGTTACAGTGGTACCTGTACTTCTTCACACGTAGTACCTGACATACTTATAATATGTATATCGTCATGGTAACATTATTGAAAAACACTATCAAATAATCATAAAATTCTGAATATAAATAAAACAAAAGTAAAAGGTGGTACAGGTGGGGTTCCCTCATTGCGTCGAGGAACTTGACAGAGAGAAAAAAAAAAACGGAAAGACAAAGGTAAAAAGAAGGGGTTGTTACGGCCGGTGCCCCGGAGTGTTGGCACGCGCCCCAACATATATGTATAATAATTCCTTCGGAGAGTTATGGAAAATTCAGAAATTGTGGGCAGGTGGTTCGGTATAGGACAGAAACTTATAGGTACTACCCGCACGATTTTTAACCGATATAACGTGACGCGATCGTGTAATTATTTTATTTTAGCGCGTACACGTATATTTCTATATCTATATATTATACGAAGCTGTCGCGTTACCGTTGAAAATATTTAACCGATCTTTTGTTTTTACAATTTCCTGAAACGTGTAACGTCTACAATTTGTCAGATAAAGTTTGACATTCGTGAGTGTATAAGATGATCGCGATCTATACGTTTTAATTCATACATAATTTTGTGAAGAAAAACAAAGATTTTTTTTCCTCATTAACGATCGTTAGATTGGGAATCGATCAAGTCTCCAATTATTCAGTTTCTGTTTGCGTTTGATAGATGCCTCCGTTCTAACCTAATAATATCAAACTCGGAAAGACAAAATCGCCCAAGTTTTAACGATAAGTACACATATGCTTATGAATTCGTGTAGTTTATGTGGAGAACAAACGTAGGATGGAAAAGCATCGCGCGTCTCATGGTGGAAAATAACTAACCAAGTACTCTTAGCTAGGCGCGTGTCCAGCACGCGCAGAAGGAACTACTTCCGGTTGAAACTAATATAAGATATATTCCATATTAGTAAACCGGAAACTAAATTCCAAGGGAGTGCCGGACGGGACGTAAATATATATTTTTCTATTAAATTGTTTACACACCTGAATCGAAGGTCTGAGAAATTGAATGAACTAAACAGAAATAACCTGAGCTAAATGAACATACCAAAATAGAATGGACTTCGAAGTACTGGAAGTAGAAAGAAATAGAAAATTGAACATTCCAAGAGACTTGAATCTCGTCGAATGCTGGGGGTTGATCAAGTCATTTTTAGCCAGTGAAGTTGGTGGCGGTTTTTACACCCCTGTTCCTTACCTAACTGAAACTTCTGTCTACAAAATCGGCTATATTTTTGTCACAGTTCAAAATGCGGTAATTATTTTACGATACACTAAACACGTAATCATCGTACGATGTGTTTTCTTTTTTCTCCAGATTACGCAATGATTCGACGTAGGTAAACGTTCATTTTTATCAGACAGGTTGCTGTGGTGGAATGCAAGAATCTTACAAAATTCTTGGACCTTTGAATAAATATGTGAACGATTCTTACACGACACCGGATTGGCGCGATCCTCAATTACCAACGATTAAAACCACGACGGATTTTTTAGATTTCAAGGTACTCGCTGGTAAAAGAAGAAAAATTATAGAACGATGTTTTTCATGCAAAATTTTGTTTTTCTCTTCAATGCAGGTGCGGATAGGAAAAGGTGGAAACGAGATAATATTTCACGGTTACGACTACCACCAGCTCCGACTTTCCGAATTAATGAGACCCATTGAGACTCTGCAGTTAAATCGGGACTCGCACGAGGGTATGAAATTTATTTTATTATATACCGAACAGGAACATTATTCAAAAAATCAAAATGTCATTTCTATACAGCCGACAAGTTAAATTTAGTAAATAGATACGGAATAAAATAGAATTTAAATTCTTTTTAGATCTCGGCACCGCAGATCGCTTTGGTCTGATAAGCAGCGTGGGTGTAATAAAAAAATTTGAAATTCGCGTTAGCAGTAAAAAATCGGCAAGAGTATTCTTCGTAGGCGATGATGACTACACGGTGTTATTTAACTATCAAATTTGTCAAATTGACAGAAACGGCGTAGTCATCGCCCAAGTATGTACAACTCAAAGTTTTTTTTCTCTCCTTTTTTCAATCCATAATATTCACTCATCAGATTTTCGTTCTCTCTTTTTCCCAGTCAAATGGTAGACCCAATCAAAATAATTGGTTGTCTCTAAGACCCGAAACTTGCAAAGAAGATCTTCCTCTCTGGGATCCAGATAAATGAGAAAAAAAAATATATATATTATCATGTCTTCCACTAGCCCTGCCGAAAGATTCAAACTAACTGCACCGATAAACTGGAATAAAAGATTTGCAATAGAGATAAAAGGAAGAAAATTTTCCTTCTCAATTTACTTCGAGTATATAAACTTATACCGATAATTTCCACACCGATCTTCGATTTCGATTCGAAAAAATATAAATTTTCAAATGGCGAATAATCAATTCAAAAAAAACCATCAAATAAATAGAATAAGGAAATATTCCGTCTCGCGACAGCAGTGTCATGGCGATTTGCGTTTATATAATAAAATAAAAAGGTCAGAAATAAATCCTCAACGTTATACGCGTACAGTCGGAGCTCAGTGATTAATTATTACGATATATAAATTTCGGGCCATCAAGTATGTTATAAAATGTTATGTACAAATATGCGTATGTACGTTACAATATACATATAAGGAAGGACTTGATTGTGGGTATAAGGATTTCGCGCGGGAAAGACGAAGACGAATGCGAATACGGTTTAAAAATGAAGAAAAAAAGAGAAGAGGAAAAGAAAAAAGGAGAGCCGGGAAAAAGGAAGAAAAAAAAAGAGAAACCACAAGCGTCTCATCCGAGCTTCGTACAGTCTCTTCCACCATTTGTAATCATTAGGGTAACGCCATTGTTGGCAACACCGACTCTCATTGCCTCATTCACGGATGTTTCGCGAGACGGTAATTCCCTTTACATTATACATATATGTGCATATAATCACACGTATGTATAAATGTATATATATATATACCATATATACATACAGATAATGTACCTTTTATATACATATTATAATATTATTCTACCCAGGAGAATAAGAGGGAGGAGACGAAGAGTATATAAGTTCGTATTTTCCTGCTGCTGCAGATTGCAACGAAAGCGGTTGTTGTTATTGTTATTATCATAATGATTATTACCACTAATGTAAGAAGAAGGCGGGTCATCATCTGGTGGTGTGAACCACACTGTGGCGAATTCCGAGGTGACAGGTATTAACGGTTTCGCTTTGCTTTTATAATATACTTAATTTAACCAAAGTGCGACCACGTCGATCTTTACCTCTGCAAACTTTACACGCATGTAATCTATGTCATAATTGTCGATAACTATAATCGATCGAAATTTACTGACTATAAAAATCAACGCGATTATAATGAAAATATTTTATACAGATTTTCTGGAAATTTATTCGATCGTTTTTTTTTTTCTTCTTCTAGTAATGAATCTATTTAGCAATTTTTTCACCGGTATGTATATCATATTATATGGGGTGTAATCATTATTTGTAAGCATGTAGGACGTACCTATAGATGCACAACACATAAATGTATATTGTATAAATATAGTTGGGTATGAGAAATTTAATCAGGTACCCGCTGCGTACAACTTAAGATGCTAATGCCATCACACGCCTCTTCACTATATGCATATACACAAATACGAATCCGCTTATACATGCGTATGTATACGTACATGCAGAAATGAGCACATATGAGAGCCTTGAAGTGCACGTTAATATTCGTGACTTGTTGCACGATGCAGGTTGAAGGGATGCGAAAAAACGATGCTGAGATACGGAAAATAACAACTCTAACCATCTTTAGTGCCAAATTTGTTACTCGAAAGAAGATTTTGGTTTTTTATTCTCTCCGTTATTTCTGAAGCATACCTACCACTGACCGGCCCCCGCATTAAATGTGATATTATCAGCATTGCATTAAGGCGTTACTTTGATTTCATTTATTTCCACTTGTGACTGTATTATACCCTTCGATTTTTCGATTTTGGGGTAAAGAATAAAAATTCTTTGCATCACACTATTCTCATGTATTTTGATCAATGGAATCCGAATCTGCTAACGTATAAGGATATCTCTTTCAATAATATACGTACCATATACGTACCTATTGCAAGTTGCATCAGGACCCTCATACATCGTTACATAATGTTTAATTTCAGAATGGTTTTATCTTTTTTTTTTCGTTTTACGTTAACTCGCAGACCGTTATAGCAGGTTGGCACGGTGCACGTTATCTGTAGGTAAAGAAGATATATGTATGTATATCCATACGTACAATTTTCATTCCGATTCTATGATCACCTGCTAGAAGAACTGGAACAGTATACGTAGCAAAAAGCGAGAAAAAGAAAGACGTATGATCCAAGATTAAGATAATAGGGGCGAGAAAAATGAGAAAGGAGAGAAGAACTGTCGAGACTGCTCTTTAACCCGCCCGCATCAGGTGTCATTTTATACCAACCATTAAATTCATCCTATATATGCATATCTATACATATGCATATGTGTATGCATACAACGTATTATAATATACTTACTACGTTTCACTGCATCCAAGCGGGTAACCCATCGACCAAGAGTTATCAGATATCCATTATTTCCACGAAAAAAGCAGAGAGAAAAAAAACGAAGAGCAAATCTTTTTCCTTTCGAAACACATACGTGACAAAATGATACGAAACTTTCCGATGTGTTGTACCTACGTTCCATACGTATACGTAATTTCTTTAAATATGAATATTAAATCCACGTACGCTCAGGTATACCAATTTACGAAGTTGTTATAGTATAATATCGTTAATGCGCGTGTCAAACACGTACAAGACTCCCGCTGAGATGATGCCGTAATCAAAAAAAAAAGAAATGAATTTTAATTTAAAAAAAATAATTATCAAAAATGTAAAGCACAAAAAGAATTCTCGTTATATGTACATAAGTTGAAAGAAAAAGATAATGATAATGAATAATAAGACGTGTGGTTCAAAAGCATGAACAATAAAACACTTGATAAAGATCATGATCGTTGAAAATTTAATTAACATTTTACGTTTAAAAATCGAATTAACAAAAAAAAATAGTTGATTCTAAATGGTAGTTCCAAGTTTCAACTTTCAACTTCTCTACCCTTAAATATTTTCAGATTACGAGACGGTAGAATTTTGTACAAAACTTTTAGCTAGCAAACGTACAACTTTTCCACTTTAAAATGATAGTGTGAATTTTTTTTTTTTTTTAAAGGTGGAAACTGAGGGAGGAAGGCGTTGAAATAATTATGATACAACTTTCTCGAAACAAGGAACACCTCTGACGGGGTTGGTGCGAGATAAAACACTATAGATATAAATACGTGTCAGTTTGAAGGTGGGGAAATAATTCGATCGTTTTTATAGCAAGGTAAACGTCTCCATCGTTGTTTGAAACAGATACACGTATAATACATACCTGCCTTCGCAACTTGGAAATCCGGATGATCTCTGTTTCACAAATCTGCAACACACCGCGCAACAGCATTGCAGCATATGGATATGGAAAACGATCGTTTCTACAGTATAAATGTTTTGCACTTCACACACCGCATCGATTGGTTTATGGTCCTCCGGTTCGATTCCTGCAACACTCCTCTGCCGCTCTGGAACGGCGAAATCTCCTTCTTTTTTTTTTTTTTGCCTCTCTCCGTCTCCTTTTAAAGAGAGAAACTAAAAGAAGAGATCAGAGAAAAGACGATCATCATCCAGTATTATTATATCTCGCGATCATGCACGTGCAGTATAAAATTTTCTACCCATCTACAAATACTACAAACAAATACCATCTTTATTTCACTCCTTCTTATTCGTCTTCCTTCTTCTTAAACTTCTGTTTGAGGTTGCAACAAATTCGCGTTTTTTATAACCCACAGGGTAACACATGATACCCATTTCTTCCCTGCATGAACCTAAAAAATTGTGGAAAAAAGTAGATAAATAAATTTGAGTCTATAAAATATTTTGTCCTTTTTCTACTCTGCGGCAAGAGCTCTTAACCGTTGAATTCTACCACTAAATTTTTTTATTTCTGTTCATTTATTTGTTTTGTCTTTTTTTTTTTTTTTTTTGGACGGCAATTGCGCGACTGACTTATCGATATTGGCGATGCGGAGAGATGCGAAGAAGCCGAAGTTTGAATTATTGCAAAGTGCAGCTGAAGTGGGATTAGAACTTTGACCGTTGCGCCAATAAGGTGCAATGCCCATACAACCCCGGTGTAAGTATATAGATATACGTATAGGCAGGTAAATACCTATATGTGTACTTGTGAAGAAACTGAAAGAAAAATAAAAAGAAAGAACAAGAAAATGGCCTGCAGATTTTTCTACATGGTTTAAACTGGTCAGTGAATGTATATAAATACGAATATATGAATGTATAGCTAAGATGTAATATTGTTGAGGTTTGTGAGCCACAGCAGTCTGTGAGCTACTTATTTCTAAGACCCCATGCGGCGTTGGAAGGGTGTGTTGGGCGCTATCAGGTCTATATTACCATGAATTGACTGATGGCGAGGACTTCGAAGCTCCAACACTTTATACTTCAACAGCATCAGCTCCAACAGCAGTAGAAACGCTGCGGGTTCCAATAATCGACGTTCCTTCCTTCGCTCGCTTTGCCTTCGGCCATTGTTATTTTATTCACACCTAGAGAATCAATCACCAAGATTTTATTATTTTTCATTTTTTTTATTATTTATTATTATCATCATTTTTTTTTTTTTTATAGTAAGACGCGCCGTAGCCATTAAAAGTATGAATTTTACTAGCAACATTCATATAGGCATGAAGCGCCGGCCAATGATCTCGGAAAAAAACCGATGCGAAAAATTTCAGAGAAAACACACGAGAGGAAGTAACGATAATTATTTCAAAATACGAAACCGTTGACACTAATTTATGTCGACGATAATGATCGTTGGATAGAATACTTTTGGAAGCGTGTTAAACGAATTAAGACGGCGCGTGCACGATGATACAAGATTCAATTTTCCAACTGTCAAATCGTTCGGGTTTTAGTTTTCTAAAAGCAAAGAGCGCAAGCAGTGACAGTGAATAAGGTAAAGTTGTCCAAGTATATTATAACAGGTCCAGAACCAGCGGCAGTTCCGGGATACGTCTATCCCTATAATATACGAATTCGATGAGGATAACGATGAAGACGGTCCGAAGCTTGTACAAGTGATCGTTTCGTATATATAAAGTTGATCGCGTGCTACGGGGGCCCCTATGGGGCCCGGTAAGAAAACGCGAGAAAGAAAGAAGGAAAGAAAAATAAATAAACAAATTGAAAAAAAAAAAAGACTTAAAAAAAACGTAGAAATGAATATCTAGACAGAGAGAAAATGAAATTATGAGGGGGAATATAAACGAGATGGAAAAAGAGATAGATAATATAATATAAAAATTCAGAGAGAGAGTGACTCTATAGCCCTGATGGGATTATAAATAATGCTTCACGCAGCACGTGGCCTCTTCGGGGTCCACCCAGGTTGTCAAACCTGTTTTTTTTAAAAACTCTTTGATTTTTCTCGAGTAAAAAAGGCGCGGGTGCTCGCGTCGCGCGGGATGACCCTTCTTCTTCTTCTTCTTCTTCTTCTTCTTCTTCTGGTTTATTTTCCTTCTTCTTCTTCTTCGTTTTTTTTTTTTTTTTTTTTTTAATCTCTTTTTGCCTAGGCGATGATGCAGAAGTCACATGATAATGTAGGTAGGTAGATGGGTACCTACTGCTCACGCATCTATTTATTCCACGGATTTTAATACCGCGGCCGAGGGCTCCTCTTGTCTCCTTAATATTTTAATAGGATCAAAAACGGAGCGAAGAGTTGACCGGACATCTTGACTGAACAAGCGTTATAATACATAAAGTTATATACCTGGTACATTATAAGCATAAAGCTACTACTATTATATCCAGCCGGGTAGAATAAGAGAGGAGACTAACAATAAATGCAACCAAAAAAAACGAAAGACAAAAAATGAGAACGGCGTGTGCTCGATGGATTATAAAACCGCGAATTTGACGATCGTTTTATTCAACTTCAAGATTTTTGGGTCCTCGCCACAAGAAAAAAATAAAATTTGACATCGCAGCAGACGAGAGAGAAATAAAGATAGGATTTAATCGTTACTGTCCTCATCTACTTACCCTCCTCCTGTGCAGTGCGCGTGACGTACATTTATACCTATGACGGATAAAATATGTGGTACGGTGGAAGATCTGGCCCATTAGGCAACCTGCAGACATCGAGTCGACGACTGACGACTGACTAAATTATCCTATGTGAGATGTTAGAATTTATGATAACCTGCGTATCAGACGGTGAAGTTTTAAACTTCGACCAACCACTCAGCACTGTAATAACCAGCAGCAGCAGGGAACGATCAATCGGTGCGAACCAATGAACCGGATCGCGACTTAAGGTTGACGAAATCATTCGAAGAACACTCTACATAATACATACCTATAAAGCAACATACCATTACAAATGTTACAAAATATTTCAGCCTTATAAGGACGCGGTGCAGTTGCATGTAAATTGCACCGAATATATGTAACCAAATAATTCTTAAATTTTTTTCATCCCAATCCTTCATTTTTCTGATCACGTACATTGTGCTCTGTGTGCGACCTTGTGACCCGATCATCGAATTGATACCATCGGGTGAATATTTTTTTTTTTCCAATTTCTTTCAAATTTTTCTCTTTAATTTTTATAATTTTTTTATTTTTTACATGACGCAATAACGATCACTCATTGTTTTCGGTGCGCGCAACATCGGCGCGCACATCGGTACAATCTTCACCTGTGCAACAAAGGAAAATAATTAATAGACTTCTTTGGAAGATTATTAACAAGCCTATGAGAAAGTTCCCGTAATAATAATGATAACGACAACAACAATATTAACAGTAATAATAATGATAATAACAGGGGTTACATTAATAAGGCAAGATACCTTTTTTGATCTTCCTTAAATAAGGTTGCGTAAAAGGCATCTCTTATAGGCGATCAGACAAATTATTATTCCGACCACCAACGAACTCGATATTAAAATATACGTCATGTACTGTAAGGTAACACTGAATAACGGGCGAAACGATCATTGATAGAACTTGGATTGCGATAAATAGAATTAAAAAAAAAAAAAAAAAAACACCATCCGACAACAACGATCCGCAATTCGTACGATATTGTAAATTACATTTCGTCATGGTACGGACAGATCGAAAAAACAGATCCTAATTTTTTGAAAATCAATTTTTTTATCGACGCAGAAAAATTAGGATAATGCACATCGGATGCTAGCGAAGATGAAAAAAGGACGATGAAATTAATAATATCTGATAATGATATAATTATACCATGCAGTTGCCATTTTGGATTTTCTATAAAATATAGAGCGATTTATATACATCGCCGATCGAAGGAGTTATGATATCGTTTTGAATCGGACATTTATTATTGAACCGCGGGGTCAATTTTATTGCGATCGATGTGCCTGCGTATATACATACCTATACATGAAATATTTAACCTTAATAAATATAATGAAGGATCAAAAGGAGAAGAATTAAAAAAAAAAAGGAATAAAAAAAAGAACCCCGTTCCCCAATCAATCGACCTCATATCTCATTTATATATCTCCCGGTGGTCTTAATTACCCTAAATTCACGCATAGGTCGTTGCCACTATATATTTTATAATATACTTCGCGATCCCACAATCGATAAATAAAAATAGAGTTACTTATATATTTTAGGTGCACCGGGTCAGGAGGTAAAAAAATAAATAAATAACTATAGAATGAAATAAAACGGAGTGAAATAAAATCAAAATCAAAAATGATAATAGAATAATGCGTAGAAAAGTACAAAATAAAAAAACCACATAATTATGGACCCGACAAAACAAGAAAAAAAAAAGAAAAAAGATTCTACAAGCAATCGCCAGACAGTTTATGTATAACGAAAATAGTCCGAAGATGAGATTTATCTCGAAGAGCAAATCTTTGGATCTTTTAGGTCGGTATTATAACGGATTTCGTATTTCTATTCGATACAAGATGACGGTCGTCGGTGGTGTGTATACGTACCTAATGTTATTATTATTATTATCTTTCGTGCAGATTCTTCGGTTCGTTCCCCTAATTTAAATAAATCTGCACTCTCGTCTGAAAGACAAAAAAAAAGTACAAAAAAAAAAACTGAATGAATAAAACTAAATAAAATAGACCTAAAAAAAAAGACATACATAAGGATGTTGAATTTGAAAAACGACAATTCAACTACGTGGAAGTTCAAGTATACAATATGTATTATACTTATGGTATATCAAATTAATAAACCGATATTTCCGATCAAAGTCGAGTGTTGTTGCGTTTTTTTTATTTTTTCCATGATTTTTCTTTGTCAACTTTTTTTTGTCATTTATCGCTAGATTTATCTTAATTAACATGTTCCCATGCCATGTTCTAAACGAAGTATAAGTATAAATATCTTGTTCTCTCACGGGAAACTCTATAGACGCTTGTAATAAATATAAGTATATGTATGTATATAATGTAAAATATAAGGCAAAGCCGCCGTCTTATGGACACATATATACTTAAGTATATATGCACATATGTATATGTGAGAAATATTTATATATGTACATGCAGGGTACATAAAGCGAAGGTAATCAATACGATTTAATTTAGAACTTGCCTAAGCTTAAATTGCTTCTTGCAACTAGACATTCTAATTGCACTGAGCTATTGCTTGTAAATTAAGATTCAATAAAAAATCACACGTTATACCTCCGATACACATATGTGCAGCGATACGCGCGTAATTTAGTTTAGATATCCATTCTGCTTAGGAAAAAAAAAATCTACAGACGTATTGAAAGGGTGCATGAATTTCTACGTGATCTTTTCTCCGAATTAAAATCGATAACTTCTAGGTACACCTATATACGAAAGTTCATTTTTTTCTTCTTGGACTATAACGTCGAATTAAGGAGGCAAAAAAATTAATTTTCTTTTGTTAACACGTAATTATAATGCATCGATCAAATTTGAGCACTACACGATCATCGCCGCGCGTTTCCTAACTGGGATATTTGTATGGTAGGTTATGTTTTAAAATCGCTCTGTATTATACCTTATATATGTGAAAATATATTGTCCAATTAATTTGTAAAAAGTTATTACTAAATTTTGGACAATTATTTTACTACGTTAATTCAACGTAGGTATATATGCCTACCTATGTTATGCTGTACAGTCTAGAGTATGATCCTTTCACATGTGAAATGAGTTGCTCTAGATTCAGAAAGATCAACTCGACGGGTGGGGTCACCAATAATAACACACCTATATGTGGCCTTCCGCGGTGAACTGTATACCCGACTGTAATATCCATTTTTTCATTTTATTTTTTTCAATTTCTTCATGGTTTTTTTTTCTTCGTTTTTCGTTCTCTATCCGTATGGACGTAATAACGGAACAGTCTACTGCACAACCTCATTTTTATGCATTTTTATAGAATATCAATCGCATGGAATTATCTGAAATAATAAATTTTCTTCATCGTATCCAGAAAAAAGAGAAGAGAATGGTCATTCGGTACTCTGGGTATATTTTTCGAATCACGAGAGAAAAAATATGCGACGAAGAAGGTGCAGCTCAAATTTTGAGGGTGGTGTAATGTTGTGAATATTTCGAAGGATAACGCGAGAAAGTTCACTTCATATGGAATGGTGAAGAGAGACGCGTTGGTTTATTTCTGGTTTTCCAAAGAAAGTATACGTACTATATTATATGTGCAGTATACCCTAGATGAAGATCCTCCCTCTTTTTTCGAAGTTTCGGTTTTAAGTTCCTGACGAGTGTGCAGCTGCACGTATATCTTCCGCGAGCATTTTAAATACACAAATATACCTATACTCATGTATACATACTTAGTATATAATAAATATATGCATTCTTATTTGTCAGGACGTATATAGGTGCAGTTTTACCTTGTTATCTTCCTACGGGATAAGCCTGGCATAAGTGGCTAGAAGAAGAACTTCAGAGGCGGCAACACTAGGCAACACGTCCAAAAAAAAGCTGAGGAAAAGTAGAGAAGAAAAAAATAGCTATCTACTGTACGCTTCATAGATAAGAGGAAAAGGAAATATCCTTCGGGCGTATCCTCCTCCTATATTTTTCCAACTCAACCGCGCGCACCGACATTTAGGGAACGAAAAGAATGGTATAAGAGAAAAGTGAAAGAAAGGGGTGGACACATTTTCCACTGCAGCTCTTCCGAAGATAAATTATTCCATTTCTTTTCGTCACACCATTCGAAATTTCACGCGTTACGTATACGAATTTATTTCCTTCGGAATCTTTTTCGTTTTTTAACCTCTTTTTTTTTCTCCAAAATTTTATACGTGTGTGTGACCACCGTGTCGCAGAGTTGCGAATGGTGATAATATTAATATTGATAACGTGGGAGCGCCACCCGTGAGCAAAAATAAGAACGTTTACAATTTTAGCGTCTCATAATTCTTTAGTCAGTCTTGAGAGTAGGTCAATAAATATCCTCAATTTACACATCTACGATCGAAACGGCTTTTAACCAACGATGTTAAAGCGCCTGCAGGTCGTTTTTAAAGAGACAAGTGCAGCCCACATCTGGTTATCCTCTTCCCACGCTAACTAAAATCCATTATCCTCGATTCTAAATACGGAACAACAGTCCTGCTAAAATTTGACACCTTCTTAACATAATATTATACATACGTACCCAACTTATATACCGACGTCGTAAGATTGTTTTAATCTCGTTCTATTTCGAAATGTATATAAGACAGAAAAATTACAATATTTTTATTATTATCACGTGTGTTTAATCAGAGCGAATATCTATAATGTGATATCCTGTAGTCTATAGTTTTTGAAAAATCTTCCAAACTTCCGAAGTGGAACAAAAGTTAATCCTTCTAGTTTTCATGTAGAGATAAAAGAAATAGTTTCATAGAATCCCGTTACACATCACGCGCGTCGTAATTCAACTTTTATTTCCGTTCCAAAATTGACCATTTTTTCTTTCATTTTGTTTTTTTAGTTACCCTGCATGTGTATACGTGTATATATAGTATACATATACTGTAGATAATATATAAATACCTATCCACCCGGGTGATTTACAACCTGGTGAATCGCGCGAGGTAAAAGCAAGGGGGTTTATAATGTGCCGATGCTGAGATTACAGAGATTTGTGTTTGATAGAAGGTGGCGTAGCACAACGTACGTACGTACGTACTTTGGTCCTGCGATCATGTATGTCTGTCTGTCTGTCCTTCTGTCTGTACGTCTGTCTGCCTGCCTGCCTGCCTGCCTGCCTTCCAAAGCGTAGGTGGCTGCTATATACGAGATCCACGCAGCTGTATCCACCGTGCCTAACCCAACCAGACATCGACATCTTCACCTAACCAAACGTGACCTACCTTTATAAGTAAATCACACGTATGAATAAATGATATTATACGTACATGAAATGCTGAATGCAAAACTAGTCACATTTTGTACAAATATATATCGATTATGCGCGCTGAGATTTTGAGATGAAAAAAGAAGAAAAAAAATTTCGTTGAATTGATGGATAAAGAATCATTTCTCACGATTTCATTTCCAGATTTGGTAAACTGCAAGAAAAAATGATCAGAGCTGGTCGCAGTAAAATTTGATAAATACATGTATATATAACTGAGCATATCACACATCTATAGCTTGAGATGAATAGGGAAGGAAAAAAGACGGGGGTGAATGGGGAAGGCGGACATTTTTCTTCTTCTTTTTTTTCCCCCTGGAATTTCGTTTATAATCCTGGCTAAATTTTTGAGATACTGAAATTTGAGAGTATGAGGATATGAGGACCTGCTCGGAGTTTCCTCTTATAATAGCACATGTTAAGTCTCAAGTTCCATCTCGCGGCACCTGGCGTCAAGGCCTTGAACCTCGGGCCGCGCCTTCCGGGTACACGTTAGACCCACACATGGGTGCTCCCCCGCGCACTGGCGTAACCAGTATGTAAATCAGTTCGTTTCTTCGGTTCACTGCAGCGTAGCTCTCTGCGGAACTCTTTTCGATAAAGAACGCCTCTTATACACATACGTGTGTGCCTGCTACTCTCTCTCTCTCTCTCTCCCTCTTCCTCTCTCAGAATAACGCGTTTCATGCATACACCTTCGCACTTTGACGATTTAAGAAAAAAACGATGAAAAAAGATAAAAAGGAACAAAAAAAAACAAAAAAATGAACAGAATTCAAAAAAGAAAAAAATTATTGAAAAAAAAAAGGAATTCGATTTTGCCGTGGCATGTGTAGGTGGTAAATGCCTTGTGGAAGATTTACTTTCCTTTAAT
The DNA here is from genome assembly GCA_963932425.1 of Athalia cordata. Taxonomy (NCBI): domain Eukaryota; kingdom Metazoa; phylum Arthropoda; class Insecta; order Hymenoptera; family Athaliidae; genus Athalia; species Athalia cordata. The sequence continues at coordinate 24,728,075 of OZ010626.1, read as the reverse complement.
TCCGAAGTTGCGCGCGTGCATTGCACGTTGCAGGATAATAATATGCTGCCTTGCAGGATCAGGTCGTTCCGGGTTATATATATCCTTGCGTAGAAGAAGAAGGATTTAGAATATTGGATTTTCATATATTCTGTGTAATTATATTAATCGTTGATTTTGTAATTTTTGTTTTTCGGGATAACATTACGCCAATGAAAAATATCGTCAAACATCCTCTAGGCACGCGCCCTCCTCCACTACTCCGGATCAGCGTTACTCACTTCTATAAGAACCTGGGGCATCCGCTTCCTGGTGAAGGGACGTGAACACGTGTCGCGTGACGTGACGTTTTAGACGTACTATATATGTTACGAGGGAGAAGAAGGATGGATGGAAGAAGATCCTTCCTGGTCTTCTTCCTAGTTCAATTAGAATCAGACTAGGAATATAAGAATAAATTTTCCTATGGGAAAACTTTCAGGATTAGAAAATAAGAGAGAGTAATTTCACGATAAGACGTTCGAAAATGAATGAAGAAGCTCAAAGTAACTCAAATCTACATAAAAATTTATGAAAAAGTTTCAACATTTCAGAGAATGTTTCCAGATGTTTACATTTTTCCTCAACGTAACTTCATGTGAACATCCAAAAGAAGGAATGAAAAAAGAGATCAGTTTCCACCTTCCACCCCAGCGATCTCGCTAAGCGCAATTTTTCGAATTTGTATTCGTGTTTGAAGTAGGTATCTTTCCTTTACTCTCATTTTTTTCTTTCTCTTTTTTTTCTTATAACCATTGCCTATAAGGAGAGATAACAATATAATTTGGTTGGCGTGATGTAGTGGGCCAGGTTTCGTACATGTTAACGCGTGGGAGTAAAGACAAGTTTTGTAACATCCAGCTCGTTTGTGAGAGTCGATGTTCGCCAAACTGTCGTATAACATGTACGCGATGCGGTTGACGTTATTATATTAGGTATACATACAGATCCTTGATCTTATAATCCTATCCTATAATCGAGATCCTTTTTTTGTTCAATTTTATCCTTTGTTTTTATGTTATTTTTGAATTCTGTTTCCTCTTCGGCTAATTGGCGCCGACCATAATAATATTCGTATTCAAGGTTGAAAAAATGGAAGGATACATTAAAAGTGAAAAAATGATGTGAAAACTTTCTAAGAATTTCGTATGATTTCAAGTAGATCCGAAGAGGGATCTATAATTAGGATCTAGGGTATATCTATATAATATTCTTATACCCCATAACGAAACGATGTAGGTATCTGATTTGTAATTATAATTTCGCAATTAGAAGGCAGCTGCCGGTTACCGCAGGTTCGTGATCGCTATAAGGGGGTATCAGATCTTTTAATACCGTCATGATCTGCAGTAACGCGCTGTTGGTATATAAAGCGATTAGGATCAGGATTTTAAAGATCTTAGTTAATCTAAAATGTAAAACTCAAGTTTGACCCGGTGCACCGGTGGTACGAGGTCTTGGGAAACTAGGAAGTGAACTAAAAACTGATTCAACCCAACAAATTTAAACGGGGAAAAAAAAAAAAATTCCCATCTTCTTTTACCCACCCCTATAACGATATTCCAACAAATTTTGTACAATTTGCAGGAAATCCCAGAGAAAAATAAAAAAAAGAGCCTTACACCCTGCGCAGAGGACAACATTCCTGAAGACTTTTTGATCTCTCTTAATAAAATACATATTCTTATCAAATAATATAAAATGTACAACCGCGTCCAGACCTTCTTCAGAAGCGAAATAATAAAAGCTGCGATATTCTTACATTTTAAATTATGAAAATGATACGAAAAACGATCGTCCGTTTCGATCTTTGTATACTTCGCTCGGTAATCTTGCGGCTGGTATTATGTGCTTGCAAATTACGTTTTGAGTGCAGTACCTATGGCACGAGAATTTAAGAAGGGATGGGAAGAAAATAGAAACATCTTGTTATTATACGTAACCGCATTTCACGAGAGTCGATTTATCGTTATGTGTATTTTAGAATAAGGTGCAAAACCTCGAGTTTATATCGTGTGCCCAACGACCTGGAACTATTGTCGTTCACAAACGAGATAGAAAATTACCTGCCGCAGTGATACCGATAGCACGATAGGTTAACCAATAAGATATTATGACACAACATATGCCTGCTGAGGCAGCCAAATGTCCTCGTACAAGAATTCACCATATCCTACTCTTATCGTTCCCCATACATTGTCAGCTAGATATGCAAAGACGAGGAAATTGCATGCCAACGTCGATGAAATTACGCTAAGGATTTATTTCTTCCTTCAAATTCGAGCAACCCCGCTAGAAAAAAACTAATTGAAATTAATTAAAAATTAGCACGATCTCGCAAAGGATCTGCTCTGAAAAAAAATGTGAGGAATAATAGGAATCTTTAGATCTCTGGTCCGTCGGGATAATGTGAGAATTTTTCGTAAGGACTGGTGAATAAATGAAATCTCCACTCGAGCCAGTCGAGGTAATCGTATCCTGGCTCGGAAGAGAAAAAAAAAGTTGAAAAAGTTGGGAAAAAAACAAATGAAGAAGACAAAAAAAGGGATTAACGATTCTGGAAGGTGATAATTTGGTAATAAAAGTTGGAATGATCAGAGTAATAGAAATAAGAGGTTAAAGTTAACTTCATCCTGAGGTTATAGTTTCTTATTTGCGTGAAGCAACTCCTAGCGTGCAGCCCGAGGACATTTCAATTGGCAATTCAAGCATCTCCTGTTTGCAGTAACATGAAGCCTACGTTAGAATAAGAAGAGATGGTGAAGAAAGAGGTCCTGGGTATAGTATATACAGATTACACAGGAGTGCAACTTTAGTGTCCTCGTAAACCACTATCTTTACACGGCCGCCTACGCAAAGTAAAGTGCAATGGAAAAGCAAAGTATAAAATTATTCTAGAACGATATGGTGCTCATCGTTTTCTGCCCTACTATACCGTATATAATACAATCAAAAATTTATTTCGCCATATCCATTATATAGAGAACTCCTAAAAGATTACTGTTCTCAACTATATCTATAATAGAATTTCAACTCATGCAAACACAAATGCAATAAACGCTGAATTCGCACTTGACTCGACTTCAACGATCGTATAAAATGTACTTCTGATAAGCCGAGTACATTTTTTCTGAAAAAGAATTCAATTATCTGCTTTTTTTTTGTCTTCAACTTCTTTTACCACAATATTCTATAAAGAGAAGGTCAGTCGGAACTCCGAACACTCTGACGAATACCATGTGGCCGCAGCATCGGCTTCTTTTTTTTTTTTTTAGGCTATTTGTTATGGAGTTGGCAGACCATGGATGAAAATAGAGGAACGGTCCGACGTTACCGCGGGTGTAAATTAATGGCTAATTTTTCGGTAAACCGTGAAATACGGGGGCGCGTGCCCCCTGGTTTTGGGGGAGGGTGGCGGACTCTGGATCCTCACTCGATGCCTCGAGGCAAACTTTACGTTGCCTTATTATACGACCAAATCACCCGCAACAGACGGTCCACGTGGATTCATCTAATGTAGAACCAATGTATTAACGTACCGTATCCAAAAACTGTAGCCTTAAATTTAAGGAGAGAAAAAAAGGAAACTGGCGTCCGAAAAACGCCGCTTTTATTGGATTATACTTATCGTTTAAGCAAGGAAGTAACGTGTGAAAAAAAAATATCCTGCTCGTCCTAAAACCTGTGAGATAAATTACACGAAATTTTATTCTCTTCAAATATAAGAATTTCATTTCATGTTTGGACTTCCCGAGAAAATCCAATTACCCATTTTGTTCAATGGAACTTTTTACGCTTTCAAAAATTGTTACGTACATTTTTTTTTCAGCGTCTTTCTTCCGAAAAAAGTACCGCCTGCCTGCAGTGTAGTATAATAATGTTTGTACCGGTGACAATGAATCCTACCGAGTTTCGTCCAAAAAATATTCCAAAGAATTTGGTTCAACTAAAATCTATTTAAACTCTCGTCCAGCAGTTTCGTATACGGAAAAAAAAAACCTGTAAAATTCTGTAACAACACCTTTACAAAATTCTATACAATAACACAGTTTACCGTCTTGCGCAGGGACATCCGGTCCAGCTTAAACAGGTTAACTACGGTCAGTTTTTCATCCTTGGAAAAGTGTCATTTCCCGATATTCTCCCCATCTCGTTTTTTTTTTTCTCCTCTTTTCCCTTCTTCCTGATTTCCTTATTTATAGAAAGAAAGATAAGACAATGAACACGCGATAAAGGAATTAGAAATACGAGAGGAATGGATACCTAGATATTTTTTTTCAGTATTATGTGTACATATATTTTATATATAAGGTGTATGTGGTATAAATATATAAGAGAAACGATATACGTCGAATGTAATGGAAGACGAGTATTATTATTTCCCCGACTATCCTGGTGGTCCAAAAGAAAAGATATCGATCTATCGGACCCACGAATAAAAAAAAAAACATCCGTATATGTATATACCCAGCTAATAAAAACCGATAATTAAGTATCGATCCTACGATCAATCACTTGCAGGGGACGAAATGATCGTTCCACAAGGTGATTAAATGTCGCGGTCGCTAAGAAATTTGGTTAAAATAAAAAATCAAGAATGAAAAAAAAAAAAGACGGAAGACCTGCGAATATACATCCTAATATTTCGGTTGATCCTTATTGAAAAAATTGAGAAAGAACAAACCGGCGCGATTTTATTTTGCCCTTGAAAACAATTGATTCTTTGGTGTTTCATGCTCACGTCAACGCACCACATAACCTGATCAAAAATACGGTACAATAATTTCCAGGCGTTACAACTATTATCTCGTAACGTTTGATAATTAATGGATAATTGTCGAACGTTTAACCGTAAGGAATTCGAGTTTGAAGTGTGAATAATAAAATAAGATAAATTGTCGACATTCGAAGCTCGTTCACGGGGTAAAGATGAGAAGGTATTAGCTGTAGGTGATCGCACCTTCTTTTATTTTTTAAGTATAATAAAAAATATTCATTTACAAGCCCATCGCCTATTCTGATGTGGTGTGTGTGTGTTTTTTTTTCGTCTGCTTTTTTTTCTACCCACCCCGAGCGTTACACACATTGATGTATAAACCGTGACACGGTGTAAATTTGATCGTTAACAACTCGTCGGTTGTTGTAACACGATAGAATTAGTTGTTAATGAAAAATAAAAGACGAACAAAAAAAAAAAAGAATATAATTAGTATGAAGCAACGGTTGATTCGATAGCACCTGGTCGAATGTGATCTTCATAGAACATCGTATTGGTAAGCGCAAGTTTTTCCAATAGATTGTGGGGAACAAGAAGGAAAAAACTGTATTTTTGAATTAGAGAAGAAAGTAAAAAAAAGAAATAGTACGCGGTGTTAAGGGAAGAACAATACGATTTCATGGGTAATACCCATAAGAGTAAAGATGCTGCAGTTACTGCCACCGCTGCTGGGTCTACTTTTCTACAACAAACAGGATATGGAACTTGAGACTCTTCGAAGAGGGTACCATATAGTTAGTACTTTCAGAGCATCAACGCGTCGCATGCTTCTCTTCTCTTTTTATTCATCTCTCTCTTTCTCTTTCTCTCTGCAACCAGCGCCATAACCAACAAAACTCGTAACACTCAAGCATAGCCATCTCGCGTTGCCAGAAGAGAGAGATCTTTGATAAGATCCCGCGGTGGGTGGCCAGATGTAAATTGTTTCGCTGGAATACTGCAACAACTCGGAAGCGAGGCGTTAAGAATCTATACCGTTCAACAATTTCATCATTTTCACCCCTTCCAATGAAAGAAGATGAAAAAAGAGAGAGAAGGAAAGAAGAGAAAACTGAAAACTGAATATTGGATTAACGAGAATAATCGGAATAAAAAAGATGCAAGGAAAGAAAAGAACCATTCTTGAATTCAGGGTGCAAAATTTCAATCGTTATTAATAATTTGAAAATATTTTCATTTCACAAAGATCGAGAATATTCCGTCGGCAGCAATTTATTGTCGATTAAATTTTCAACTATCTTAGAATTCGAGAATTTTCAAACCATCCCCGCAATTCGAGAATAAAATTTCCTTTTTCCATCCCCGACGCAAAAAACTGAAAAGGAGAAAGAATTAATAAAATATAGGTGGGAACGAACCTTTCCAGATCCAAGTCGTATACGTTAATTTTAGAAAGGTATATCGTATTCTATAGGATATTACTGCACCTGTGCCTTGAAAACTTGTATATATATAAAATACACAATTCACATGGATAGCCTATAAATATATATATGTACATATATCGGTACGTTTTGCTTTTAAATTTTCATCTTCGTTTGCGTATTACGCGTGGGTGATGGTAGCGGAGGGTGTCCGGTTCCCTTTGTATCCGTGCTACCTGTCTTTAGAGATCTTCAGCGCATATCTTTTCCATTCCCGTTTGCCCACGATGTATATAGGTATATTAGTGCATAGAGAGATATATTCTTTTGCTACGGACTCTTCGCATCGTCCTGGCTGCAGGCGTTCCAAGGGTCCTTAGATCCTTTGATACCACGCCGCATTCCATCTCATTCGTCAGACATTTGATAGCTTCGCGTGGGAGCCCCAAAGAGTTTTCTTATATACCATGTTTTCAATGTTCTTTCACTTCCCACTTCAATTTCTTTCTTGCTTTTTTTTGTTTTTTTGTTTTCTACTTTTGCTTTCTTTCTCTTGTATTTTTTTCTGTTTTTTTTTTTTTTTTTCATTTTATTTCAAATTTCATCAAATTTATTCACCAATTTTTTGTTACCCAAAAAAAAAATTTTGTTCCCTTCCAAAGTTGTAGAGGTTTTTTTTACATACCTCGCTGACCAGTTGTATTGTACGTCGATTATATATGGTGAAGCAACCTTATTCTTTTTTAATCCTATATTTCACGACAGTCTTTTTTTTTCGATTTTGAGGCGATCGCAATTCGTTTTAATCAATTTCCGTGCCCGATATGGTAGTTTGAAAAAAAAAAAGAAAAAACCATGGAACGAGTTGCATGAAAAGTTTCGATCATCAGCTGGTGGTTTTTACTATAAATTTATAAAACCTACTGGTATATATCCCTTTCCCCTCCCCCTCTCGGACCGGTTAGTTTTTGTTTTGAGTAAATTAATCGCTGCTCAATTACCGCATTAGCTTTGTAAAACGCCATTTGGGATAGTTCGGAGTCATATGGTGACCACCACGCGCGCGTGCCACGACAGACTTTTATCCCTCGGGGGGACCGACGAAACGACGAACGGACGGTCGAGTTCAACCATATAAAATATATATACACCATAACGTCGCGTGTCTGACTTCAAACATTAAATAATTCTGACCGATGACCAATCGCTTAATACCAATAAAACGGAGTTCAATTTCTACTTTTTATTTTAACTCGTAAATGCCTAAATGGATGGCGATCAAATAAATACTATTTAGTGTTTTCTTCCTCCATACTTTCTTTCCCCAAGTTTTATTCTTCTAATTTTATCCGAGCTGCGGTTTGCAATGCACACGTATGATTGCTGGAAAAAAAAAAAAAAAAAAAGTCCACGTATTCGTGGATACGTGCTTTTCGTTTGACTGTTATATGCGATATGTCGTGGATATTACGAGGACTTTGAAATGATAATTGCGGTAAATCGAAGTCGTCAAAACGCGAAGCGTTCTTATCTGATGACAGCCGACCACATGTCATCTCCCATAGAAACAGAGAAAGAGGGGGGAAAAAACAACCTCATGGAACCGGCATGTGGCGCACATGGCACGTCTAGTTTATGTAATATACATACACCTCATACATATGTACAGTACATATTAACAACGTAACGATAACAGCACGTTGAAAAAAATGGAAAATCCAAAATTTGACAAATATATAAATTATGGATACAACACACCTATATAGGTGTCTATGTGAACATTACGCGTATGAAAAAAACGAAATACAAAAATATATAGAGCTGCATCAGGTCGCGTCGTATCACCGTGATCTAAAGATACAAAATCTACTGATATTTATAAATATGCGATGGAGCAACAGCCCTCCCGCACAATGCACTTATAATTCGTATGGTTTATACGTACATAGGTATAAGTTTATATACATTTATTCATGGGGGGAAAAAAATGAGGAAGGACTGCTCGGTAAGCTCAACTATTTACGGGGGCACGCGTCGTCGTGACGGTCACGTGCACACCGCAGCAAATGCCGTCATACCATAGTAAAGGTATATATGCAAATTCCACCGGAAATCAACAATCTGGCGTATTACATATTATACCTTAATTAAACTATCCTCATCTTCATTACCATAGGCTTAGGCAAAAAATAAATTCATTCCTTTTTGTTTTCTATCCGATCGCGAAAGCTACTGAAAAATTGCTTTCTGAACTCTAAAAAAAGGGCGTAAAAATATATCCACCGTTTGAAGTTGCCTGACGCAAAATTTCTCGTTCCATTTTATAGGTTTTCCCTGACCTCCTGTTCGATCAATGTTGTCTGAATTTCAACTCCTTTGACTCGCAGTTTCACCGCGTTATCATTCACACAATTAGTGAAAAGTGTGGACAGTAATAAAAAGAAATCGAGTGAAAATGGAGGAAAAAAAAAATGTGTAGAGAAAAAAAGTAATCGTCATCGGGAAATCGGCTGGTGGTACCGCTCTGCGGTAACGAAGGTAGTTTGTACATGAGTAAATCGCCACATATGTGGTTCCGTATAGGGTGGCACGTGCTCATTTCAAGTAAATGTATACGTACACGTAAAAAGCGCAGGAGAGGAGGAAGGGGAGACCAGAAGCTTCGGTGCTGGTGGTGAACTATATTATGCGTAAAAGAAGGGAAGAAAAAAGGAGGAATGGGATGCCTGCTGGTGGTGTCGGTGATAGATAAGAATCAAGAGTCATCTGGACGCTCCCGTACAAACGTAGAGCCCGATGTCGGTAATAGTTGTATATAACTTTGTATTTAAAAAGCAGTTGAATCATTCGTCGAAAGCTAATTGAAGCGCGCCGCGTTACGAGGGAGTCCAACCCCTGCGTATAATACAACAAGAGAGAAAAAAAAAAATCTGAAGAGAATAAAATAAGTTTTTTCCAACACTGAAAACTCGTAGTTAAACTTTTCTGCGGTGATAAAAAAAATGTATATCTATAGGTATGTGGTTCGAACGTAACCGCGGCGATAATTTGGCCAGCGGGAGGCGAGGGGATCGTACGAATCATTAATTAACTTCATCAAGCGCCGCGTGGAACCTTTTGAGGAAAAAATCAATGAAACAAGAAAGTTGGAGTATAGGAAAAAAGAAGGAAAAACAGAGGAATTATCTGGATAAGAAGCATCCCATAGCCGGACTCGCGGCGCGGGTATTATAACTTTTGATAAGAGTATAGGTATCAAAGGTGGAGAAGAGCGCAGTATTATCAATTCTAGTTGGAGATTCCTCCTTCGCTGTAGGTGTCGAGCAATAATTATTGGATGTATATACAAGTACGTTACGATATACAGAGGTCCTCCTATACGGAATCCCCTTGTGTCCGAAGCTGTTGCTGCTGCCGCTGCTGCTGCTTATCTACAAGTGCAGCCGCAGCAGCCGCGCTGAGATAAACCGCAAGAAAAAAAGAGGAGAAAACAAATAAGTGAAAAAAAAAAATATTTATGTATATAGGTATGTGCGGGGGTCAGGTGAGAGCAGGAGATAACTGAGACGCCGCGGCATTGGCATTGAATATCTTTGTATGGGTAGGCATAGTTACACCCCGGGATCATTATATGCTCGAATTGATTCAATGAATCATTGTATAATGACTGTAATGACCCGTGAGGCTCCCTGCAGAGGCGGTATAGGTTGTAATACGTATGCCTTGCGAATGTGCAAGTTTCGCTACGTACGTTATAACGAAGTCGAAGCAACGAATCAACTAGCCGAGTTGCACCATCACCACTTTACCCGGTGTCTATGGTGGTACTAATTAAATGCAATCACCTCGACAGATGACGCGCCCGCCGAAGATGACGATCGGATAAAACAGGTAGTCCCTCTGCAGCATGCTCTGCGCCACAAACTTCTCTCTCTCTCGCTCTCTCTCTTGAGGGTTAACGTGTCTCGTTAGTGACTCATCGCTCCCAGGCGTCGCGTCCCGTCGTTCTAACACCACATCATTTATTCGTCCCAAGCAATTCTTATATGCCACCTATGCGGAGCTGGTGTCCCTTTTAAATTGTTCACGGCCAACCCAAACAATCTACTACTTACTTATGGCAACTTCCTCGGAGGTCCGTGAGGAGAAAAAAACAATCAAGAAAAATTATGCAGAAAATTCAATGAAAACTGAGGTACTTTCGTCATCCGACAATGAGGGATGATATTCCGAACACTGGATTATCAATCCTCATTCGATCCTCATTCAATGAAAAAACAAAACCGTCCACCCTTCTATCGTTGAAATATTCCTAGGATTGCAGGATTGAATTTTTCCAACATCGGCAAGGCGTTCGATTTGAGCAATCGGTGAAGATTTTATTTTTGGGATAATTTAATTTTCGTAACGAAGTATATTGAAATTATTGGGGTGAGGCTGAAAAACTTTAAAATACCCACAGCTGACAATGAGCTCGAGTCAGAAGACTGACATTACGTAAATTAGTTTGCGTTGAAAATTCAGAGCGTCTATTCATAATATAATAATATGAGGGACGTGCGTATTACACGGATATGATCGTTTATAATGCAGAGAATATAATAAATAGCATAAGGAGATTTATCACTTTGAAGACTTGAGGGGGTAGCTTTTATACGTTATATACACACGTAACGCACCGTTTATAATTCATGGTTGACATCGCAGCAATGACAGAAGAATGTTTTCAGTGCATAAAACGTAATAAGAGGTCCATTGCGAGGTAGGTATTAAAAAGCAAAAACCAAAAAAAAAGGATCATAAAAAAAAGGGAAAGAAAAAAGAAAGAAGAAAAGACATGTAGGTACTACTGCAGTAGCAACTCTCGAGAACCGCCCACTTCCTTTGGGACAAGATTTGCCAAGTGTAGGAAGTCTAAACTCTCTAGCATGCAGGACTCTAACGATGGATTGTATTTACAAAGTGATTGAAATATGGACGACATTGAGCTGGCAGAGTAAATGGAACGCAAACAAACGTACATGTACGTACAACATTATGTCCGATTTCCACAAAAAACAACAGCAACAAGAGCGGAAGAAAAACGAAGAACTAAAAATTTATGAGCGATTTCTTCATTCGAAAATTTGTAAACCAGAAAAAAAAAAGAAAAATTATGATCTAAACTTGTGAGAGTCGCTTTACACTCTTAGAGGCCTTTTAAATGTGGTCTCGAAATAGCTTTTAAGAAATCTTTAGGATCAGCTATGCACCTGAAATTTTTCTTCCTTCCCGCCGGTGCAGCAGGAGCAGCAAAGTTCGTTCTTCTCACAGATTGAATGGTACCTGCCCTGCGACTTCCGTTGCATTGATGGCGACAGGAAACGAGAGCTAAGAAAAAGGAGCAGAAGTAAAATGGGGAAAAAAAAATTTGAAGGAGAAGGAGAATAAATTCTTTTTCATTTTCTCCCATTTTTACCCAGTTTGGCAACACTATGTTGGCATAAGCGCAATCTTCAGTTTGAAAAAAAAAAAAAGGAAAAAAAGAAGCCTAAAGATCCTTCGATCGGTGTAGCAACTTTTGTCCAGATATCCATTGTCCACGCCTCAACGCCTACAATAATCTCGTTACGATTCGAATCGAGCCCCCAAGGTTTGACAGGACGACAATGCAAGGTGCTTTGTGCATCCTGAAACGCACCCGGGTTCCTACTTTTTATTTTTTTTTTCCATTTTCAATCCATCTTTCTCCGTTGGTATTCTTTCTTTCAGATTCTCTTTCTTTATTATTTAGAAACCCTTCGGGGGGTTTCTTCCTCGCAAGGTTGTACAGGCGGACCGTGCAGAAGTTTCCTATATAAGAATAAAAAAGAAAAACTGTTTTGGTTTTTTGTGAAAATACATATTATAAAGATGTTATACACGCAAGTCCTTCTTCAGAAATTACGAAATAGAAAAATATGAAGAAGAAAGAAAAAATGTTCATTCTCCTTTCACTGATTCGTCATCGATTATTATTATAACTCAATTGATATTTACGATCGATTACTGGTAATCGATTTTAATTTCCCCGTTTAGAACAACCTGTCCTATTTCAATCTAGTAAGTTGAACACCCACGCTTTGCGATCGTAAACCTCGTATTTAATAGTTGTCGCATAGAGTTGGAGTTCTTCCATACGGCGGAGAAGAACCGAACGAGTCTGGTACGGTGCGGTGATGATGTACTGTTAAAGAAATATATATATACCTGCTGTGTATACGTATGTATATAGAAATAGCATATGAGGGTAAAATGTACATCGTCAACGTGACCGGATTTCTTTATACGCCCACTTTTCAGCATAAGAATCAGTAAAGCAGGCAGCATCAGAAAACAGCACAAGCACCAATAGGAACAGCAGCGCAACCGACTAGACGCCTGAAGTAGTGGTCGCATGAACGAATAATATGCATCGAAGGATAAAACATCAAGGAGCTCGCCGCTATTTGAAACCAGGACGTATAGTTATATACGTCATTCTCAATTACCAAGAGGACAAAATCAACCCGGAAAGACACCCTGTCAATGCTAGTTAGCCTCGACTTATAGTCAGTAAAGCATCAAGTGATCAACAACACTACCGCAAACTGCACCACATTTCCAAGTTTTTCGAAATACATCCCATCTAGTGTTTATAAACTATAAACAGGCTTGACTTCCAACATGGAAATAATGAGGTAAATTTTTGATTCTGCATTATACTTGAAAAAAAACAAAAAGATTTCTTACCTACATAGACCCTGAATTTAACTGGTGTATATAATATAAGTATAACACGCGTGCGGAAGTGACCATTCAACATCAACCAAGAAACTTGGACCGCGCCCGAGATGGACTCGGTCCGTTAAGTCGCCTTGCTGTCCAGATCCACCCACCCAGGTGGTTGATATCATCGCAAATGCAAAACAGAAGGGGTCCAGAAGTAGCAGCATCAGCAGCAGCAGCAGCAGCCAGCAGTAGAAGAGCAAAGCAACGTCGTGCTATACGTTGACCGTTCAAGTTATATCCCAAGAGTCTGGTTTGCGGCTTGGCCAGGTTGTGGGCTAGGTTTCATTGGAGACGCAGCACACATACGGTACATAAAAACAAAAGAAGAAAAAATCAAAAGAAAAATGAGAAAAAGGCTTTCTTCTAGCCTCCGCAGAGCCTGTGGAGCAGTGCAGAGTGGAGAGACCGAGACCTCCGGATGGCGTTGCGGTGTGCGGCAGAAGGAACAGCAGCGGCACGGATTGATTGAGATAGCAGTTCAGGAAGTCACCTGAATTTATGAGCCACAATGGAGTTACACGGCTTCGTACCTAATCAGCAATTCGCACGATGCAAGGGAGAAAATAAAACCAAACTGCTTTACTAACACACGAACTACCAACAACTTACACACCGCTCCAACGATCGGACACCTCTGCTTCAGACTGCTGTATGCATAATAAAAAGAAAACAACAAAAAAAAAACACCATAAAATAGGAACAACAAAAAATAGGGGTGGGGGGCAACGACAGGCGATAACAAACGATTCAACTGCACATACTGCAAAAGAGAAGAGAGGAGAGAGAAGTGCTTACGCCTTCGAGCTAACTGCAAACTGCGAACGAAATGAACGGCACGTGTTACGTGCCCATAAGTATTATTTTACATTTATGACTGAGTGACTGAATGGAGTTACCGAACCGCTTCCGCAGCCATGTTTCGACCCGCACGTAGGTATATATTCTATCGGATTACGTATCAAATATCTATCGCAATTTATCAAATTTAATTTTCATATAGTTTTATATTTTCATTCATATGTATACGATAATGACGTTGTTTAGAATCTACACGTGTTCTTGCGGTATTAGTTCGTTATTTCACGTGTACACAATTTGCAAGATTCTTCGAACAAAAAAAAAAAAGAAAAAAAATTCAAATGCTCCATCTGACTTTCGATTCTAACACAGGAACGACCCATGCCGCGAAGACATAGGTTCACGAGATCAAAAATTGAGATAAATAATCGAAACACAGCGATTGCGTGGCCAGTTACATTTCAGCGACAGTTTAATAAGTAGGTATTCTATACTACGGACGCACCGCATCTGCACCGACCTCTGAGCTGGTGATCCTTTCAAACGATCTTGTAACTGCTTCGTCAGCTGACGTTACTATACCTATTCGTTCTTCACTCTTTTACCAATCCTTTTTCTTCGACTGGTCTTAGAACAAGGACTTATATCCCCTCGCGCAAGATTAGTCAGTTCGAAAATACAGCTTATGAAAACAAATGCTAATGAAAATTTAGAATAAAAATGAAAAAAAAAAAAAATTTCGATGTAAATCCTTGGTGACATGACGTGATAATTTCCTAGTACGTTCTCAGCAGTGAAGAGGTCATGCACGTATTGGCTTCCGGCTAATTACTATTCGTTTCTTACCGCTGGAGGGCGGCGACGCGAACGAAGAAGCTGTAACTGAGAGGATAGTAAGGTAGTCCGTTGTTACTTGCATGGGGATACAGTTGACAATACGAGAAATATACAGGTGAACATGAGATGAAAGATACGTGGACTCGGGGTGCTCACGACTTCCTCGCTAAAAGACACGACGGGATTGAACGTAGGTCACTATTGGAAGACTCCTGGAGTCGAACTCTATATATATACTTTCGATCGTTTTCCTCACGGGTGTCCGGTAAAGTTCTTATATACCATACTACGAACACGTGCTATTCTAAAATAACCCTTCGCAAAAGGATTGTCCGCGATTGACTGTACAGCGACTGAATTCCTAGGTCGTGATCTTGTAACATGAGGAGGGCAAATACGTAGCTATCATCATGAAACCGAACGAAAGAACGGCCAAAGCCGGAGCAGCGTAAACCGTAAGACCCGTGTGCGGTTCAAGCAGTAAATATACAGCTAGAGATAGACTACTTCCAAGAATGAAACCTACCGGAGACTCGTTACAAACGACTCATTTCTTCGAACATTGTAAAATACTTACAACTCTCGCGGTATTCGCGTGGAACGAGTCAAATTATCCAGACAACAAAGATCGATGAAACCTTTTTTTTTAGTAAAATTGATTCTTCATGATAACCGTAAGATTTGCTTCTTGCACAGTGAAGACGAGCAACGAAGACAGCGATGATAATGATAATTATGATTGATTCAATCATCAATTCATTTCCAGCTCCGGCTAATGTGCCCACTACAGGCGCACATCCTGTTTTGGTTTTGTCATGTCAGAACCAAAGGAAATCGTAGATATATTTCCAACAAGTACGAACCAAAGGGAAGGAGGGTGTCGTAGGGTATTCACATGGTCACCTACAAGGATCACCGCGCGTATCTGGGCAAGTCCGGAAACAGGGTCGGTCGGGTATGTATAACTTCCATCATTGTTCACTCCGCGAACAATCTTATGTGTACATACGTGTAGCTATATATTAATAGAAGCAATCAAATATTTTCAGCCCGCAATGCAGAACGAAAAGTCTGTCACGCTAGGTGATCGCATAATAGTACCTCATGTACGCGACGTGTACACTTGCGATGGCCAAGCCCACGATGATAAAAGAAATGAAAATAATAGAATAAGAAAAGCAACAAACGAAATAAACTTCTAGATGCTTCGTAAATATTTCCCCAAATGCCGATGATATCTTAGGTTGAAACGATCGCGAATTGTTGTCCTTGTCATGATAAAATCTGTTCATTTCTCGCGTGTTAGTGTCTAGTAATATAATATCCTCTCTTTATGAACGTATACAAGAGTCGGCGTGATCCGGATCGTATTTATTCGTTGAAGGGTCTATTAATTCCGAGGGAGTAATAACTCGGTCGAACCGTTCTGGTATACTAATTAATATATGAGTGCTATTGGCGGGCTCAAGAAGGCAGGTTCCTCGTCTTGGCGGATGGTACGGGTTAACAGGAACGACGTATCGGCAGAAGGATGATGAAGAGTCTCGAGGGACCGACAAAAGCGCCGAGACACGGTCAATACGCACCGCGCAGGGCCGCCTGCCTCACTTATTACTATATATACCCTTGCCTTCGGTCTTTATCTTTTCCTTCTCCTTTTCCTTGTGCCTCCCAACATCAGAAATCACGATCTACCCGCGCGTGCCAAGACTTTTCTCCAAACTAAAATCAAAAAAGAATGAGAACCGAATGAAAGAACGGCATGACGAAAGAATACATGGGTGAATGTCGAAGGACTCGACAACTAGGAGAAACAAAAAAGTCATTTTTGGTTTCAAAATCAATTTTACCGCGATGATTTTCACGGTCCACTTGATCGATCTAATTCGCAATTTGAAAAAATATGATGAAATCGAATGTTCCGGTTTATATATGAACACGAAGGGGTTCGAAGCGGCCCTGCATTCGTAGAGTTGAGTTAACATTGAGTCTTGCTTGAGTCGGAGGTTCGCGATGTCCTGGATATACATATAAGCATTGTAAATAGATGAAGGCCTTCACGGTGGTCTTGACTCCCTGAGCTCCGTAAATTCCAACCAATGTCCAGTATAGGGAAGAGTCTAGAAGCAAACAGCGACAAACAGTCTATAGGGGATGAGGTGAAGAAGAGGGAGGGATTTTATAACAGCATATCCTTTAACAAATGGATGACAGATTAGAACTACAAACTGTCCATGGATCCCGCGTATATATAGCGTGTTCTCATCATCTATCTATACTTCCTTAGTTTATTCTACGTATATCTCTAGGACGTGAACAGGACGGACCTTGGACGGGGACCTAGCCGACGGTGATGGCGATGCTTTCAACTTTCAGCTGATGCTCGGAGAGCGCGGTGCGCCTTTCATGAAACTGGATCTCGACTTCCCACCCCACCGTCACAACTGACTTTCAAGATAACGGGGTAATAAGTCAGAATATACTGCTCAGCGATATAACTTCGTCCAGGACAACGAGGTACCTAACCTAACCCGAAGAGAATGAGAAACGAGATGAGGTGACCGGTGGAGGACGAAAGAACTATGTGTGAAAATCGATATAAAATTGAGGATATTTTTATAGATCATAATTTTATAAGGATGAAAATAAAGAATGGTCTGGTTGACAACGGGTTTATTAATGAGGCAACCCGATCTGGGGGTTCCAACTACTCACTCGCCATAGCTCTGTAATACTGACAATGGGGAAGCATTAGTCAATATAGTTGTTGCGTGGTAGCCCCGCCTTGAAATTTGATATTTATTCTAAGGGACTCAAACTGCTTTTCCCGTGTGGCCATTGCTCCTTATAGATCACATACGAGTTGAGTAACTGACGACTCACGCGCGAAATAAGGGATTAGTCACAAGCCTCGCTTGTTTCACGTCATTCGATAGATACCAAATTGATGAAGATGGATTCGAGACAATTGAGGGTACAAAAAAGTTGAGGCAATAAAATTGGAAGACCTTCTAACTGTTCCCAGAATTGTATCCATCCCACAAATCACAATCATTGTTTCTTGTTCATTTCGATGTATTTTCAGTTTCCAACGTTGGATCGGAGCCATCCCGTGAAAGTACACGTCAGAAAAAAGAAAAGAAAAACAAACTGAGAAAACAACCCTCATGTATTAACATTTATAGATTGTCTCGGGATTCATGCAAAGTGTAACCTTGACGAGGCGTTATGATTCTCGGTAATCGTCTGCCGGGGCTTATGCCGGTTGAGGCTTCACGATTGCGGTCTGATAGCGTAGTTTATTGACGCACTTCGATTATAGGATAGCAAAGATAACTCGGTATAGAAATTATTCTCCATCACGGCCCCCGCTCTGAGGTTAAGGTAAGGTTAGATTATATACCTTCAATGGTAGAAACGTTTTGCAACGGCAACAAGTTCAATGACTTCAATAGGCGTACGTGTTGAAAACTGCAAGTTGAAATGGTTCGAAAAAGGGTACGAAGATAGGAGAAAGAAAAAAACCATCGGTAAACCACCTGATGGGATATGGGAAAATCAGTATTTGTTGAGTATAATGGAATCGTACGGCTATCCGAAAGTTAATAAGAGTTAGGTGGTTAATTATATTCATGTTATGTATCAGGAGAGTAGTGCTCTCTTATCAGGTAGTGCAAATTATAGAAGCTGTATAAACTTTATACGGGTAACCATATCGTCTTTTGAACAAGGATGATGCATATTCAACGACCCCCTTAGGGTGCGCATTTTCTATACTACAAAACGCGACAACAATCAGTGAAACAAACCCACTTATGATCAACAAGGATGCCTATGATATCTTCTCCGTACCGACAACAACAACGACAACAACAACAACTAGAATGAACTACGGAGTCTCCATCTTCGTACATCCTCCAACTTGAATCATGAATATTCATAAGCTTTCCCATAGCAGAGACAGGATTTACCGCGTAGATACGGTACACCGTACTTTGAATTAAAAAGGAAAACCAGTGATCGAGGTGATCGACGATTCACTGCCAAAATGGCTGACGTACGTATGAAATAAAAATTGATAAAAGTGAACGTCGTGGTTGCTTTTTTGCGATTTATTTATGGTAAATTACGTCTGAATGGTTAGTTACCCTGACAATGGGTCTGCTGCCCCATCGATCTCAGAATTGCGGTTTATTAGAGCTGAAGAAGTAAGAAAATCTTTTCTTTTTTTTTTTTCAAAACCCGACGCTCTATTACCTAGAGTGAGGCTAACATTCAGCTCACTTCACTTCACCTAGTCTCTCAGTTCTTGTATCTCGTGTCTCGTGTCTCATGTCTCAAGATCTTGCGGACCCTTCGCATGGGCGCTGCTGCTGCCGCTGCAGCAACATCTCGCGATCCAATTGATTTATCACGCACCAAGAGACAGATTGCTCGCTCGGCTCCAGTCCGGGCGTCGAGATCGCGAGTTCTCCGAGTATAGCTCCGCCTGCTTTTAATACAACTGGAGGCGTATTAAATGGGACAAACACAGCGTCGCGACGCCCGAAGCTACTATTTCATCGCATTGTTGAGATCTTCGCCAAGACCTAGATTAACAAGCCACGGAAAACAAAAAAAAAAAACGAGAAATAAACAAATTTTGAAAACAACCAGATAAATCTCTACAAGAATTATCGAATAAAGTATACGATATGTACAAGTTTCTACAGGCATTACAGATTAAACGTCAGCGTATACATGTTTAAAAAATGGTTGTAAAACTTCTTTTAATGTTCAATAAAAAAAAGCAAATAAATAAATTGTATTGAAATATATTTTGTAGCATTCTAAATAGTCGCTCGTAAAAATTGGTTATCGTTTATCGTATAATACGTATATATATATGGTATGTTTGTTTAATTTCTTTGACGTTTAGAGCCCGTTTTATTTTAATCCGAGGTCAATCCGATTTCTAGAATGATACTACGGTAATATAAATTTCAGTTAAAAGCGTAGCATAGGATCAGTTTGATGGGCGAAGAGTTCAAATAAAATATACAAAGAAAGAAATAAAAAAAAAAAAAAATCATGGAAAAGAAGATCAGCGCGCGTATAGAGAAAGATTTATCTGAATATGTTTAGTGACGCTAATGGTGCGAGTTGATTGGTATCATCTATATACATATATACATAGCAAAAGTGTTAGGTATAACCTATACATAACGTATTACGGTACATAAAAAATATCCAAGTATGGTACGTATACAATATGAACGCGTCTCGGGTAATAGAAGGATAAAATTCATAGCGACTTATAATCTGAGGTCTGCTTACCTGAAGGGGGGAGGGGGGGAAGAAGGCAAAAAAGGTGAGGTGAGATAAATGAGGAGCTGTAAATGTTGATCAGAGAATACGCTATATGAATATAGTATAGCTACTTACTTCGTATTCTACGGAACGCGGCGCGGGCGTCGCGACGTCGGTATTCGAAGTCACCTTATATTCTTGTTTCTGCTCCTGCTGCTGTTAGACTGGATGGACGACGACCTGGTGGTATAAGAGTACCCGCCCGTATCATTACGGTGATTAATGTTGATGGAAGATTTTGATAGCGCTGATTTATCGATGTCACTATACGACAACAGGTCCAAAGACCTTATAACCATACACTCCTTACAAACAGACAAATGAAAGAATGTCAGATCCGTAAATATCATTCTTTTTCTATTTTTCCTTTTATTTTTTGTTCACGCATCGAAATTCGCGCTGTATTAATCGTCACCAAGATTTTCACAAGAACGTACACATCGGAACCATCTCACTATACGAGATGCAAAAAATTTTTATCATTTTTCAAAAAAATTTGAATAGACTCGGATGTATCCTTCGTGGAAAAAATTCATCGATAAAAATCGGTAATTTTCACATACCACAAAAAAAAGAAAAATAAAATGGAAAAAAAGTAATGCACATAGGTGGGCGTCCGAGGATATATTCAGATTGTGAATGCAGTTTCGTTTCGTTTCGTTTTACGTAAGTGTATGAAAAAAAAAACAATAAATAAATAAATAAATAAAAATAAAATAAAGTAAGAAAGATGGCCGTCTCTAAAGTCGTATTGGTCCACCTGTTTATGGTTCCATCAGCAATTCCGGTACCATAACATAACCCGGGTTGAACCACCCACGACTTTTAAAAGAGAGTCGCGATGCACTGGGCAGTCACTTGGTGCAGCCGTCGAGGAGGATTCTGATGCGTTTTTAATGGTGTTCTCGAGGATCTTCGTGTGAGGTTGAGATATAAAATCCAAGCTCTTACTTAACACCGTCTTCGTCGTCGTAGTCAGAAAACGTAGGTACATACCTACATACATATATATGACGGGCATTCTACTGCAGAATCGAGTTGAGTTTGAAGTGTTTGCAACGACGGAGGTAAATATCAAACAAGAAAACGATCCGCAGTTTCATATATATGTATACGTATAATGTATAAATGTACAGTATATATACCAAACGCAGAGACCATTCGAATGCAGATTTCTGTTCGGAAATCGGAATCGAACTTTTCTACAGCAAAGAGAGAACGGGGCGCGCCTTATTCGCGAAAAAAACTTAATAAAATACAAAAATAAAACTAAAATCCAAACCCTTAAAGAAACGAATGAACAAATTTCTTCATACACGTTACCTTTCCACCTTATTGACTCCGATTAAAATAAAAACGTATAGTAAAACAGTGTAAAAATTAAAAATCATCCAGAGATTGAGCTGAGGGTTGTACCCGTTCTCGGGGCGAGTCGATACGGTGTCCATAGAAGAACATATGGGATGACGCGCGTTCCTCCGGTGCACAAGCGTTAGGTTCGTGGTCGAAGTATCGTACCGTTCGTTTCATTGGTGAGTCCGTGGGCTAGTAAAGGTTTACGACCAAGTAATTGAACACCCATGCCTTGAGGGTACCCGAGGCTGATTTAAGTCTCCATAATGTAGTTACGTTGTACCAACGCTTAGCATGTATTCAAACACGTATGTATATAAACGGATATTTTTTTAATACCGTATTTTAACCCAGTCATATTATCCAAATAATAATCTTTCATATTATTAATCAATGGCGCACGTACGAAACGTGTATAACTAGTGATAATCGCAATGAGGTAGACGGGAGAAAAAATTCCCTAGCGTCTGTGAATTTTCTTTGGTCGCCATATTGAATTTGTCATTTGGTAATTCTGCGCTAATTGTACTCGACATTTATAACGACTGTAATATAATTATAACAATAACAAGGTGTACAAAGAAAATCGTAAATAATTTACTTTCGAATATAACTGCACAGATGAATGATCAGCTGTCGGTTCTGCTATAATTTTTCAACTTTGTAAATTACACGGTTTTAAATTACTCGGACAATAAATCAGGCGAGAGTACGCACGTGAATAGGGCGTATCGCAAAAAACGAATGAAGATTAAAAATCGTACCGTAAAACGCGATTATTTTAGGTGCGTTGAATTCACGTTTGAAAAATCGAAAAAAAACAAACAAAACAACAAAAAACATTAGATTCCGATTCCGTATTGCAGGAGTCGTTGTCGTATAACATGCATTTTGATACGGGGTTGTTATGCAGGTGGGCGTCGGGACGTACAGCGTCGAGCATCGATTCCTGCGATGCCACAACCGCTATGCACAAAATCTATACATATAGGTACATAATATACATATATCTATAGAGCGCAGCGGCTTATACTTTTACAGAATCAATCCCAGCCTGCAGGTAGCTCCTTTATTTTTGCATAGATAATCGGGCAAAGATACGCGTTCGGTCGCACGTGGGTGGTGGGTTGCAGGGTAGGAGAAAGGGAGAAAAAAGATTCAACTGCAGAAATAAAAGAGACGGGGAAAGGGGGAGACGACGACGACGACGGCGACGGCGACGGCGACGACGCCATACGCCGCAGGAGAAGGCGGGAAAAAAGGACGCGGGTGACCTGCCCGCTGATTAAGCGACTCGACGCTTCACTTTGCTATGTATATAGGTATACATACCATCTACTTATTTATATATATACATATACATGGGACATCGACACCCGCGACGCGAAATAAACCACCTGTAAGTATATAAGTCAATCCGTGTGGGCGCGCAACCCTACAATCTGAATTATATTTTTTTTTCGTCTAATTTATTTATTGCAAACAGAAATCTCGTTCTATCAATTTATGTTATCTGAATAATTGTGACTCGAATCTGCAAATATTCTGATGATATTGTAATTGAAAATAAATTAAAGAATAATAAAATCGAAATCTGTATTTAATAACGTGTAATAATTTTAACCGATGAAAAATTGAGCAGCGCGGAAATAAGGAGCGTCGGCAAAGAGGTAAACCGTAAAGGCGAGAACCTTAACTTGCATTACCACGGTATATGTATAAGACTTTAGATATCAGCTGATTCAGTAGCTCTGGACCAAAGTATTATTATACCTCCTACACCGAGTAATGCAGTACCCATGTTACGAGAGATATCCCTTCGCCAACGATTCACCGCCACGTTCGATACTCTTGAAGAAATTCTTTTTCATACCTTATATACTACGGATAGGATACAGGTATGATATCAGTTAACGCTACAGACTTAAAAAACCAACAAAAAAAATCAATTTTCTGAACAACAATCCGTGATCGATATTAACTTCTGATCTTCAAAATCTGTATATCTATCTTATTAAAAATTCGAGTGTTGGAATAAAAAAAATGTTCATCATCTTGTCTCGGCCATGAATTTTTTCTAAATCTTTTGCCCGGTTTTGGTTACCAGGGATAGATATAGTTTATGGTTCGTAGATTTCCGTGCATTGCTTCCTGGTGCGTTATAGGTAGTAAACTACGCTTCGATTGTATCGTTTATATATCGCGTATCCAGTACAAAGCCTGTACACCGCAAGAGTATAAGATAAAATTGTAGGTGCACTGCAGGTGTTGCGGAGGACAGGATTTACCTTACTTCAATGATACCGATAATATTCCATATATACTCCATACTATACCTAAGAAAGTTATCGTAACTTGACATCTTAAGGAGTTCTAATAATTCTGAACTCGGAAACCGATAAACGGCGTGTAAAAATTTTACCGCTACTCAAGAGCTAACAACGGTACAGTAGTATTTTGCACCTGCGACAAACTTTTAGCAGACGTCCCGGTAGCTCTGATGTCCACGAAAACGTGGGTACGAAAAAATTTTTCAACAACTCCACGAAAAAAAAGTGACAGTTGACGTGCCGATGTACATTTGATCTCACCGAGCCTGTATTGAAAATTTGATTTTCTTTCTTCGTTGCCAGATGCTTTTTTTCCTCTTCGTTCATGTTTTCTCGTATATATATATCAATGGTATATATAGAATATACGTAAGGTACATAGGTATATATGGCTATATAATATCCTCTGTCCAGAGCAACAATCCTGCAGTGAGTGTCAAGCTAGGAGATATAAAGGCAGCGAGTCGTAAGCATAGCGGCAGTCCATTGTGCTCGTTCTTTGCTGTCTCGTATCTTTCGTTGATTATGAAACTCGTCGTAGGAAACTCTCTCGCTTTATCTCTACCATACGCATAATATAGCCGCGATGCAGACTTTTGTAACTTTTATTCATTGCTCCAGCTAATAATAATATAAAGTACGAATGGTAGGTTGGTATACCAACCCATTGTGTGACGGTATAGAAAATTCAGAAAAGTTATCATAAACTAGCTAAGAATCCAAAATGAAAAAAAAAAAAAACACACATTCACCACCTCCAGACTTCCGTTCTTCGAATTATTAAAAAAAAATAAAATGAAGATGGATAACAAAAAGAGTGAAAAATAGAAACCAAACAAACACTTGGGATCACGTGTATCATTTGGCAGAGTAATTGACAGACATGTCCTGCATGGGACTCTGGTAAAAGCGGGAGTAGGTATAAGGATAGCATTTATAAAGAGAAGAAGTAAGGGATAAGGTATACGGTATACGGTGTATAGGTATTTAAGCAAAATAGTCGCGGTGGGGTCTGTACGCGTTAGACACGTATGGCACATACCACGGCTAAGAGGAATTCCTGGACAACCGGGTGTCGAAAACACGGTTGGTTCCCGGTTATAGTCGACAGGTTGTTGGCGTCGGCGCGCGCGAGCTGCCCAAGAGGCAATTCAGGTTGGACATAATTCGTTTCGAATGTTGGCTGGTACATAGAATCACACTTAGGATATAACCCACCGATCCGTAAGCTGCTGCTGTTGCTGCTCCTGCTACTTCTGGTGCTGCAGTCTTCTTTTACCGAACGACGCGACGTTGTGCACAGTGCAATGCGCATTCATCTACGAGACTCGTATATGTAATGTGTGTAGATACCTGTATGCTATATACATATTGTATAAAATGTACAAACGCCGACTATGGGAAACTGAGAATTGCAATTGAAATCGGGGGAAAGGGAGTTCGACACTGACAACGGGAGCTTTGCACAACTTTAAAACCACTCTTGGTATTGGTGAACCTGCAGCAGCAGCAGCACCACCAACGGTAGCCACCAAGTGGGCTTATATAATATAAACCAACCATCTGCAAAACCACTATCGTCTTTACAAGGACGCAGTTTTTAGTCCCATGAAGATTCTTCTCCCCGACGTCGGTCCCTAAAGAGTGAGAATAGAAAAGGTAGATTGAAAAGATTTGTAGATCGATCTCCGTACATCAAATGACTTATTTGAAATGACTTTTTCGGACATTTTCAACAAACTTTTTCACCGTTCAGAAAATACGACACTTCTGTTCTTCAGGTTTGGATGATAATCTGAGAAAGAAGAGTACGAAGTTGATGAAGAAGTGGTAGTCCGATTATAGAGGCAATCAATTCCTCATGTAGATACAACATCTTTTGAGATCGCGTTCCTACGGTGAAGCATTACCTGCAATCCACATCAGGCTAATGAAACAGCGTGTCCAGAGTCAGTGAGGGGAATGGAATTAAAACGAGCTGCTGTACCTCGTCATCATCGACTAAGCATATATACACATACATAAATAACTGACGATGCAGGACGAGTTCATGCAGCGGTCGGTGTATATATAAGTGGATGGATAGAAAAATTTTCAGGATCTCAAACGAAGCTCTCGATCTTCAATGCTTATTATACCGAGTTACAGCACTGCACCGCCGCGGCCCGTGCATGTGTGATGAGAATCTATTTAATTTTCACATCACCACCGCTGTATGAATGCTTGAACATATACAAACCCGTACAAAGTTAATTAATTCGCAATTTAACAACTCAACAAGATTCTGAATAAATTATGCAATCCGATTTGACAGGGGAGGGGGGAAAAAGCCAATCACGTGACGTATAATGTAAGACTAAATTTAGCATCGAGGTACATAATATATCCCAAAACAACGGCTACTTTTGATATAGTAGCAACAATTAAACTGAGCATTTCATATGTTATACCTTCGGAAACCGTATAAGTCACGAATTGTAAAAGCGATTGCCTGATGTCCGAACTGATTGTGATTTTGATACCGATGCATATTGGGTTTTCTTATAATGTTATTTATTCGTTGAGTCATTTTTCATTTTTTTTTACTGTTCGATTCGATTCAATTCCGTACACACATATGTCAGGAACAGAGTTAAAGGAAACCGATTGAATTTTACCGTACAGACGATATACCTATAGCGTTATTGTGTCACTTGCGTAGGTGCGCACTCTGCAGAGACGCGCCTCAAAGTACGCCGATAAATTCCCTCAACGCAAAAAATGTCTGTGTACGATGTATGTCTGTATATATATATATATATATCTGTTGCAATCTA
Source organism: Athalia cordata (assembly GCA_963932425.1). Classification (NCBI taxonomy): domain Eukaryota; kingdom Metazoa; phylum Arthropoda; class Insecta; order Hymenoptera; family Athaliidae; genus Athalia; species Athalia cordata. The sequence continues at coordinate 24,701,644 of OZ010626.1, read as the reverse complement.
CGATCTGCAATCTACGATCCGTGATATACGTGATCCTATAACATGTATAATCCTTATACATATGTAGACGCATCGATCGATCTTTCTATTACATTAATTTTGTTATTTTAATTTATCGACGCCAGCTGATATGCTGAAACATGTGCTGTAAAGGTTCTAAAAATATCGTACCTTCTCAATACCAGCCCGGCGATCTCATTTGCACTGAAATTCAGGATATGTCCGAATATATCGCATGAAAAATACTCGATTGTCTTAAAAAACTTAGCCGTGGCCACCTAAAACCGATTGAGAAACCCAGAAATGATGAAAATATCAATTCAAGAATTTGAATTCCACCGGTTTTTGAGACTTGCCAAGTTCGTTCTTGTCCAGATAGAAGCAATATCGTTTGCAGCTATCTTTTTGAGTTGAAAAAGAATAAAAACTTTATTCTTATTGCGAGCGCGACTGTATTTCGGATCGACAGATATTTAATTTATATGATCATATACTCGCCGAGGTAATCATTATAAGCAACGTGCAATGTTTATTACAATGACACACGTGTGCATAAATAAACTGACAGCCATAAAGTAGGTATTTATTATAACTATATACGCGGCATGCTCGTACGTACCACGCGTAAATTTATACAGCATCTAAAGATCGGGCAGGTTGTCCGTTGTCTGTCACCGTCGATCCATTAGTCCCCAGATGACACGGCTACTGTGTACATCATGCGTATGTGGAAAACACAAATGAGTCTATCTATATATGATATAATGTACGAGATACAACAAATATTTTAGGCAGACTATGAATAATGGATTACGGATCATGATTAGAAAAATTTTAATGACCATGCACTAGGTTGGTGATATTCAGATCGTGTTCTTCGTTTCGAAAATTCACACCCTTGTAAAATCAATGCTGAATTCGGAAAAAAATGAATCCAAAAGCGAAAACGGACCTAAAGCTTTTCCTTATTTCGAAAATCCAGTGAATTAAAATTGACTTATACAAGATGCAGGAAAAAGCGAAGTGAGACTCTAATTTCCGATTATTTTTTTGGTAAAATTGCGCACAACGATAAAGCATTATTTTTTGGCTCGGAGACTTGAAATCGAAGAACGTTGAATCCCATGATATGAAAAGTCCTTTTTTTTTTGGTTTTTAATGAGATGAGATATTACAAATGTGCTTTCATACATAGCATTCCCCACCCACGTATCGCATCCGGTGCATTGTCGGATTGTTATACCAGACCTGCCTCAACACCTCGCTATTACGGAGTTTCAATCATGGATTTGCCGATCGATTTTCCGGATCGTAAATAACCTTGATTCCCGGTAATTGTATCAGATGAGAGGCTGTCGTTTGTATCTTGTTATTTCTAAAAGCGAAGAGCACAGCGCGCGCGTCGGCGTTTTGCGGTTATGGTTAGAGAGATACCTGGATATCTTCTCTCTTTTTCTGCAATTAGGGGATCCATCGTCCAATGAATATATCCGTATAGTGTACTTAGCAAATAAATCAATCTAACTCTTTAACGTACAATAACGTAACGACCCTCACACCGCACACGCATTCAAACCGATTGTGAAAACACCGACAAAATTACCATTGCAAAATTTTTTTTCCAGCTGCTTCGCCCACGTTGACTCCGCATACCCTACAGGATGAATTTTGGATGGAAAAATTTCTCAGAATCTGCACTCTCCGATCCAAAAATTGTCCGAATCGACGTGATTTTATACAAGAGAAGTAAAGAAAGGATTCGGTGACCGAACGATCAAAACAGAGTGAATAAATATATGTATAAATAAAATTCGTGCCGAGGTTGAGGCAGGAAAAGACTTGATATAATAAATGGATGATAATCTCTGAACGGGCAGGACCACCCCAGCCGTCTTGAAGTCGGTGTAATACGACAGTCCCGTAACTCATATCAGAGGCGCCCACGCCTCGCGGTAGCTGGACGCGACACGAGCCGGACAACATTGGACACCCAAGGTGAAGACACTCAATTAAGGAGGGCGATATAATATAACCTGCAACCCTCAAGGATACCCACCTACTAGGAAATAAAAAAAGGGAAAATTCAGCATCCTAAAATAAAGTGACCTTCTGAAAGTGAGATGAAAATTCATTAGATCGATGAAGTTTCCAACAATTTTACCCAAATAACGCGAACATGTTCATCGTTTACAAACGATTTGGCCATATCGAGTTCAAATTTTTCCGACAGTGAGGCTGGAAACTTTTCGTCGATTTTCCTGGACCCATAATCCGTAAAGCTTACCGATCGGTTTGATTTTTCAGCATTCATTTTTGAACACATTGTCGTACATTGACCGGACTTCATGTGGATCTCTATGACACTTGAGCCGACCTTTGACACGAATTTTTTCTCCGATCCCTCAAGTCGTCCGTTAATTGCTTGAGATGTTGGGGTTGTTCCACTAATTTTGTCAAGTCGTATATAAGAAAACATTTTTTTTTCAGATAACAACCACATAAGAACTTTGCCTCCAGGCGCACCTGTAAATTAGCATAAAGTGTTCTCTGGTTTCCTTCGGGAACGCATCGGTAGGTATATATCACGAGACTGAACTACGTTGTCCAGGCTTTTATGTGTACGAAAAAAAAAACTAAATAAGAAATCAAAATAAAAAGTACGCTAACCCGTAACCTGAATGGGCAATCGTTGTATGATCAGCGCGGTGAGTTGGACGAAGTCCTCCCTAAGGATACGTATACGTGTATATATATATGTATATAAATGCCATGTCCTTCTTCCCGATGACACGTTTCTAATTAAGACTCTAATACGAGAAAGAGGTGGGTGGCGCCTGATGCAGACGCGGAGCCGCGATTGAACTTTAGAAATTAAATCGCTATGTTCTTTTTTCCCTTTCGTCCCTTTACATTCTCTGACAACGTACATGTATTATGGTTGGCAGGAAATCGGTTTACGTCCGCATGTCGCGTCCATATTTTGACGTTGTGAAATAACATAATCAAGTCTGTAGGTTATGCAATCAACTATAATCAAAATTTCTGATAATCAGTAACTGAGATATTAGTTTCGATCGCTATTATTTTCCTCATCAGATACGGGGTTCGTCAAAGAGGAATCGGTTCGGTTTCGTGCGCTCTTATTTGTTCCGTCATTGAGTTCGTTCGCAATTTTTTTCCGACGCTTATTTGAATAATTCTGAACGGTACATTGCAGGAGGTTCGAGAGTCATTCTTATCACATGTTTCACTCGATTATTTTTCTTTTGGCGTCAGCCGTCTTGGCTTCGAACAGCGGCAAAACACATGAAAACTATAATTTCAAAATTATATATCTCGATGATTAAGTATCCGTGATTTGACCGGGTTACAGATTAATCTTAAAAACAATCCCGTTACAATATGCACGTGTAGATTTTCAAGAGGTCCAAAATTATATTCTCGTATAGGTGACATCTAGGTATGTAGTCCGGTCTGTCGGGCGTGACCTCAGAGTGACAGAGAGTGAGAGAAAAATAGAGAAAGAGGAAAAAGATAGTACAAGGTACGTACATACTCGAGAGAAAAAGTAAATGAAGAAAAAAAAAAACGAATCGAAATGAAAAGAGAAAATAAATGAGATAGGAATAATAAGAGAAGGTGGAGAGCGAGATAAAGAGAGCGGGGAGAGAAAGAAAGATGCCGAGAGATTGATAAATCAACACTTGAAAAGAAATTCCTATACCCATAGGTACTTACATACCTTATATATATATGTATAATATACATATGCGTACCTAGCGACTCGAGAGTAGATACGCGATACATATCCACTCGACTCACGGTCCCGTGTCAAAGACGTTATCGTTCCCGATCCCGATTCTCTTTCGAACGGTAAAATTTCTCTGATAGGGATGACGAATTTTCGTCATAGTTTCTTCTGCGACCGACGGATATTCAAGATGATTTTTATCCGCGTAAATATTTATCTCCATTTTTTTTCTCAACAAATTAGAAAATTCGTGTGTTTTTCCCGATACGCGATGATATGCGGTATTGAAAGAAAAAGAGGAAAAATAAATTGAGAGAAAAATATAAATTTCTAAGCGTGGGACTTGAGCTACTTAATTCCAATTAACTCCGAATGATTAAGTGCCTCGTGTTGGTTCCTACGGGTTTCTGTATGTCAGACGTGAGGTATATACGTATAGTTTGTATCTGCATGGACCCCTTTTCTTGACTCGGAGAATCGCTAACCTGCTGCCGCTGCTTCTGCTGCTACCTGCAACAGCATTGCAGGAGTAACTCTAATAAATTCTTGCCACTGCGAATAACGAGGTTGCCACTAAATCTCATCCCGCGAATATAAACTTTGAAAAAAATTTTCACAATATTCATTTTTTACGGTATTCAAATTATTGGTACGTATTTTAGATTGCAATGTCGTTTCGTTCTACAAATTTCAGTTCCTTCACATATACGCAAGGAAGCAAAATCTCACCTATCAAGGAGAAAGAAAAGAACATTAACTTCAAATAATGATTCAAGTAATCTGGCGTATGATGAGAAGAAACTTCTCCTTTTTTTATTCACTGAGCTTTCAAAGATGGAGAAGAAGTAGATTCATCAAAGTATAAATATTTGGTCGGAAGTCCCGTGGTTCATGATTTTTTCATTTATGGTTCTGAAAAACTTTCCTCCTTTTTAAAAGGAACAAAAAGCTAGAGAGGAGGTTTTTAAAAATGAGAGAATAAGCTAGTAAAAGGGTGAAATCGAGAAACGGACAGGCTCGGTACACTTAATAACTGATAATTTATTAATACTGCCCGTTCAACTTTAAGCCTGTGAGTAAATCAAGGCATCCTTGTTTTACGGCTTGCATTCATTACGAAAGTTGCTTGCGCGCTCCTTCGCTCGTATATCTCCGTTGCAGGGCACCCCCTCCCCTTTTTAATATTTTTTTCTTCTTCTTCTTCTCTCTTTCTCCTTTTCTCTTTTCATCCTTTAAAATTTTCATCTCTCTTTTTCCTCTCATTCCATCGGCTATGGCACCTCCAGCTTCTTCTTCTTCTTCTTCTTCTCCTTCTTCTTTATTCAACCCTCGCCGCAAGCCGCACTCCATTTAAACCGTCGCCCACATTGTTAGTCGGTTTATGAGTCAAGTTTTACTCTGTACTCTTTATTCTTTATATACATGTATAGATATGTATACGGATGGTATATATTGTCCTTCTCTTTCTTTCTCATCCCATCTTTATTCCTTTTCCTTGCGTTGTTCTTCCTTAACATTTACGATCCCCCGTCACAATGTATAGTATAGTGCAGGAGGTTATAAGCCGGAGGATTCGTGACAAGTGGACATCCTGATACTTTGGCCTCACAGCTTCACCCCCTTGAAACTCGCACTTTTTTAACCTCAAGTTCAACCCTTCAACGTCAACTAATTCAGCACGCTCTTTTAATTTATAGACCAGAACTTACCACGAGACTTTTATTTCGTCTAAATACGACGCAGCTCGGTCTCCATGAGAATGATTAATCGATTGATGAAACTAAATGAATAATAAAAAAAAAAAATAATTCGAGGATCCCCAACTATCTTGAATCCAAACATTTCGTACGTAATCAAATTTCAAACATGATCACCTCATGATATAATACAAGAAGTCCTTTTTTATAAATTTTATTTATCGTAACCTAAGATCGTGATTATGATAACACTAAGTCATGGTTTTTCCTTTACCTTTATCCCTTTTCGCCGACAACGACGACAGGTTGTAGGTATTCAAATATAAAGAATTAAATCTCTTGAAATTCGTTATCGGCCATCGCTCGAATCCCTGCTACTACTACTCGGGTTTTCTTATCAATAAAAAATCTACTTTCTACACCTGCATTTAATGCTCTCTATTTTCTTCTTCTCTTTCTTCACTTCCCTCAACTGCATCTTATCCCGTCTGCATCTTTACCCGTGAGGATATCGCGCCGCATGAGGTTAAAAGAAAAAGATAAAGAGAAGGAAAAAAAACGAAATCAAAAACAGAAAAATGAAACCATATATAGGATTCTGAAACACGGTGAACGGACCCTTTTAAGCACGCGTATACATATACCTACTCCATCTTATTTTACGTTTTATTTTTTTTTGTTTTATAATTGATTCTTCTACGTCTAATTCAATCGGATTGTCGGCAACTCGGATCAGGTTGCAACTTAATTAAGAAAGGATTGTGAATCCTTGACGCACCATTGTTGCATGCCCGGACATCGTGTATTGTAGTATATAAACTTATTCTGCATATACTCTACATATGTATAATTGTATACATGTACACAGATATATATACGTACGAAATATACATATGTACAAATAAAAATATAAGGTGAAAGGCCCCGCCGCGCGGTACGACTTTACAAGTCTCTTTTACATGGGTATATAATTTTATACGTATACGCACGTGTGTATCTAGATGATAATAATGCGGTCTAGTCTTTCATGTACAACAAGTACACAGGTATATATATCTAAACTTTGTTCTACTACCTATGAACTATGGAGTTGCAACTCACGTCCCTCTACAGAGGTCCCCCTATACTGCCTCGAAAGTCTTCGGATTTTCCAAGTCTTTTTTCATCTCGTTCATTCGGAGTAGAAAAATTCGCGATCGTGCTTTTTGGACAATTTTTTAATTGTTATAAAATAAAAAATGTCATAGGTATTCAGAATACGTTGTTTGATTGACGAGATGATATAAAAATAAATCAATCAAATAATCAACCTTTGGATTTATTCGACAAACTTTTGTTACGAGTCAATGTTATGCAGAAAAAGTATATTTCCGATAGCATGAATAATAATTATAATTACGACCATAAATCGAGATTCTTTGCGCGTGCTTTAATTGCCGTTTCGAATAATCTCGAATTGATCAATTCCGCTGAATATTATCTGTGCAATTTTATTCTATTTCTATTTTCAAGGGGGCAAAATGCTGGGGGGAGAAAGGTAAGGGAAGGGGATGGAGGATTTCATAACGAACTGCAAGAGGATGATGATTTCTCAAACACATAGCAAATATAACCAACCGGTGTATATATAGTTAGTGTAATAAATTCAAGAGGTTGAATTGCATTACATATATCGATACGCAGGTGTGATTATTTCACCTTGAATAACGACGAGCCGCCGGCGGTTATCCGAAGAACTCTGCTAAAGCCAAAGCCACGCAAAGCTAAAGCGCAAAACTCGCTCAGTCCGTTTCCAAGCAATCCACTTCGCATTTCTCTGCTATGCTAATTTCGTTAATGTCGTTTGATTTACACGCCAAGATATACCTTTTATCTACAATTCCACACGCACGAGTATACATACGCATACGCATTATATGTACTACACATACAACGTTCATTCTTTTTGCTTCTAATTTTTATCATACTTTTTTTGACACTTTGTTCAACTAAACTAACTTCCTTTAATGTTTTTTTTTCCTGCGCCTTTATCTTTACTTTTTGTTACCTTATTATAACACGCGCTCCCGCAAGGACCCACGTGATTGACCAACGAATTAAAAAACCGCCAATTTCGCACTCATTATAATTGCTGCAACCGCCCATTAAATCATTGAAATCAATCAAATCTGCTAAAATTCATCCTCAACTATGACTGCTGTCAGCAATTAATTAATTTCCTGCTATAAAAATGATTATGGATAACGATTATCGATCTATCTCATATATGTAAATATTTCCTTCGAAATTCTCGCGTATATATTATCATACGGGGCGTTAATAACCCGTGTGTTATCATCATCATTAACATTATTATTATTATTGGCACTGTTATTATCATCGTTAACATTATTATCGATATTATTGACCCGTCCCGACACGCGTCGTAATTGAGTTCCTACATATATCTACTAGATACAGATATAATATAGCTATACAAGTTCATGCTCTGATTACCAATAAAAAGGACAATTACCGGCAGCCATCATGCGTGAAGATATGACTGTCTGAAGTGCATATACTTGTACGTATATACGTATATATATATATATATATTTTATTATATCTGAAACAGTCTTGAAATTTTCTATAGGTGCGTTTATGCGTAGAGCTCGAACATCTAGAATATATATATAATATATTTACTTGCTGCATTTCCTTAATCGTGGGAGTAAATAATATTATCGAAATTACGAGAAAATTATAATTGCCGATTTATAATTGAACGAATATTCGATTATATACAAAAACAACAATTACTGTACATGGAAGAAGGACCGCTCCCTTGAAACCCTATAGAGAAAGGATCGTGCGATAAACGTCAGTTGATATTCTTTAATCGAGATATACAATCGATTTGAGAAAGAATTATATAAGGATCGACAGGAAGACATTTTGATTGGTCATTTATGATCGGGTAATTATTAGGCACGCCCGATATATCTTTAGTCTATCGATAAGTATATTTTTTTCTTTTTTTTGCCTTTTTTTTCCTCTCTCTTCTTCGTATAAATTCTCGAATCTTTTTTTGTTTTATTTTTTTTTATTTTCATCCCCTTTTTTTCACCCGCTATTTATAAACTTCTTTCTTCTGCTTTATAAAGTGCATAATGCAATATAGCCGTGTCTTTATTATTATGGGATCTTATGTTGTATACATGGTGAGTATATAAATAAACTGTATGGGTATGACGACCGTGAGAGAGAGCGCGTTTAGATCATATCGTAACAGCAATTACCTTTGTGGCAAACTGCACAAGCAGACAGAAGACTGAAAAAACTAATAAAGACGCCCTTCATTAGTAGAACGATCATCGATTTTCACCCCTACGAAATTATATGCATGCGTGAAATGGGTGCGGAGAATTCAACGGAAATCTAACCGACGTCTTATTTATTTATTTAGTTTTTTTTCCCCCCCATTTTTGGTTGAGAAAGCAAAAAATCTGAACGCAATTAAACGCAGCTCGTTACATCGAAACGCGTTGACAAACAATCTTCGACGTTGCGTGTAACGTGACGAGAAAAAAAGTGAACAGTTTTTTTTTCTCGTTTCTTCAAATTAGTATGTACAGAAAAGGGGTTAGGTTTGGAGTCAGTTTGACGTATAATTAGGGGTAGAAAACTGTCAAGTTCTTTGACGGTTAAAAATCTCACCTCCGATGGTTCTGGAATTTTGTTTGCAACTGGCGGAGGAAAGAAAAGCAGACAAGAAAGAAGAATACAAAAGAGTTGTACGTGAACTCGAAGCAACCTGTCCGTTCTGCTGTTCTCCCTAATTTTTTAAAAAGTGAAACAATATCGAGTTTCAAATGATAAGATCGCAAGACTGGAATTCCAACAGGAGCGTCTGCGGGAGCTGAAAAAGTCCAAGATGCTCACCTTTGAATAATGCCGCAGATACGAGGCAAAAAAAAAAAAAAAAAAAAGAAAATGGAAGGAACTACAGGAGAAAAAAAGTACAGTAGTAGTACTACAGAGAATTTTCAAACGCTATGGGCCTTTGATTTTTTTCGAAGTTGAGCTAAAAAATCAAAATTTTTCATATGACAATTTTCTGAAGTATTTCGAGTGCAGAAATCCGAATCTGCAAACTAAATTGATCTATCTATCGAAGGGATCGAGTTATCGCCAATTTTGCGCTTTTCGAAACGAAAAAATTGAGATATCTCGATTGATCCTGCGAAAAAAAGATTGTTGATTTTTGTCCCCAAATTGAGATTTTCCGAAGGCTAAAATATATGAGGAAACAGTCGCTCAAACATGATAAGAAATATTGCATTCTAGCTCCGAATCTTGCAAAAATAAAAAATGAAGGAAAAGCAATACAAGGAATCGAGATCGCAGCAGCAACAGATAGAGAAAATTATAAATTCAAAATATAGACTAACAAAATCATAGAATAACGAGACAGGTTCTTTTTTTTAAGTATTTTTTTTCCTCTCTTTGGGTGTGAACTGTCACGTGTTTTTACGAGCATCCAAAAAGCTCTTGAAAATGTCCTTACATACTACAGCGCACGGCGCGGCGTCGCGCGTGATGCGTTGGGGTTTGACTATAAAACGAAAAAGTATCTTTTGAAAGATTTAAAAGTCTGTGAAGCGTTTCTTCTATATAACCTTTTGACAAGCCGCCTTATGTACAAGGATACATAGCGAGTGGTCGGTGCCACCCAACGCGCGAAATTAGGTCTGAATCGTACAAAAAAAAAGGGGAGGAAGAGCGAAGTTGAAGAAAAAAAAAGGAAAGAAAAAAAACGAAAACGAAAGGGGACAAAACCGAGATGTGACTGCTTAAAATTCTCTCCGCAAAGAAACACGCGTCGCTTCTTCGATTTGTACAGCTGATGCCGCCCATGCCATACGTCGATGCCTGATGCTTAGATGTCCGATATCCACATCCCATATCCAAAACCTACACGAACCGCATCATATGTAAGAGTGAGAAGATATACATATATCTTTCAGTGGCAACTCGAAGAACACTTGCAGTTTCAAAGGCTGAAGGTGGTTAGAAATAACATACAAAAGGATCAGGCGAGTGGCGTTCTGTCGGCATTCTTGATCAATACGTCGATCGAACATTCGTCTGCAGTTAGTCTCCGGCAAAGTCGAGTGATCTCGTCCTCTAAGACCACCAAGATTTTTGAACATATAGAAATGCAGGGATGAGGAGTTTGGTGCATCGGGGAATGGGAAGATTTTCGGTCCTGTCGCGCAGCTACACTATAGCGATTGCCTTCGATCTCCTTGCGAATTTCGTGCAGGTGTAGAATTTCGAAACCATCAACGCTAAAATCTCGAAGCAAATTATTTGGAAATTTATAGGCACGCGAGGAATCGGAATTTTCTGATTAAAATTTTATCGACCGTATACGTAAAGTATCTAAAATATTATGGTTGAACGGCTCAAAAAAAGGACTCGAATTTCAGAATTTGTTGTAATAAAACTTGTTTCTCTAAAAATGTTGAGAAATCTTTAAATTCGAACCTAACGTTGAATTTCAGGTTATTATTTACAAACACACTTCGCAAATACTGTACGAAAATATCAAATTCGAGAACTTCTTCTTTTACCGTTTAAGGCGCATGAAATTCGTTCTTCGTTTCCATGTTCAGTTATGGCTCTATATCCTGATCAGAGGATGTCTAGTGCTTTCAAAGCCGGATGCGTCCAGATGAAAGTATAAAACGTCTAGAAAAGATTCTTTCTGCACTGCAGGCCAAGGAATGGCAGGTTCTTAAGCCCTTTGATTATAGACGAAATTCAACCATGAACCGGATGTGAGAGGTGCACGGTGGTTTCGACCCCTCCGAAAAAAGCTAGAAAAAAATTCAAAAAGTAGTAATAATAATAATAAACGGAGAAAAGGTAGAGAAATAGAATTCGAATTCATCCAATAATTCTAGGATTTTCAATATCCGTTACGCCCGGGATTATCCACGATACAATATAATACGGAAAAGGATGACCTAAAAAATTTTTCATCTATACAGAATCCGGAAAATTATCCACGCAATATGAGCCGAAAATGAACCTTATACAATAAAAAAAAAATCATTTATGATAAGAAAAGTTATGTTTTATTCTGAATAAAAAGAGAAAAGAAATGAAGATTTGTAATTCGCAATAAATTTCAAAAGATTCTTGTCATCGAAAATATTAATGATTTCCGTTAATTAGTCCACAATGCGGGATTTTATAGGTAGAAAATATAAAGAACTTAAATCGTCGTCAGTTCAATTCTACATCCGCACATACCGATGTTTTAAATCGTCGTGAGGTTGAAACTGATGAGTTATCTGCGACTAATTAATGGTAGTTAATTGAATTGAACGACAATCTATACGGATTTAGAGATTTACGACTCGTGCGCTGGAGCGGCTCAACTAATTCCTAGCTTTTATTCTAATCGCAATTAAATACAATACGGAGCAATGCGCGCGACAAAAGTGCAGTAACTTGCATGAGATTACATAAAGGGCTTGCAGCTACTTCCGTCTGTTAATTTTTTTCCTTTTACCGAGCGTTTATTTTCATGTTATATTCCAGGCTTAATTAATCGCAAAGCTAATTGTCAAACGCTCAAATTGCACATCGTTATAATACGGATAATCAAAGATTGCCAATTCAGTCAAAATCACATGCACGTATACCTATTAACATCACGTGCTTCCATAAGAAGTTTTAGAAAAATTAGAAAAAAAAATAAAATTTATTACATCACATGAAAATTAATATTTGATAACGCTATAAGAATTAATTACGCATTCTATAATATCGTTCATCAAAACTTTTCAAAAGGAAAAAACAAAAATAATAAAACCAATACGGTAGCTACGAGACATCAGTATACATGTATATAGTGAGCGTCGCTAATTGTTAATAGTTAATGGCATACCAATTAGTTGCCAGTAGCCGTTCGGAAGCTGTTCTCTTCCGATATATATGAGAAGATATTTTTATAGTATTAGTGAATCTCTGAGTTTAAACCAGTGTGTGTATAAAATTGAATCTCATCTGAAAAAAACAAGAAGACAGCCGGGTAGGTCTAGGTTTTAAATATTATAGTCTGTTAATTTACGTTCCTCTAATAAACGTTAGTTTATAATTTGGTAAGCTTTCATTTGAAAAATAAATCTTACACACTGCAGGCCAGTATATAGTCGCGTCGCGTCGGCACGATTTCTGTCGATTACAATATCGTACAGTAAATACGTATTATACAAACATATTTATAAAAGAAAAAAAAGAAAAAAGAAACAGAAAAAAAAACACGTATAATGTAAATCACCACAAATCGGATATAAAAACGATATTGGATAATAAAAGCCTAAAACTTGTGATAACCCTGCACGGTATATATAATACAAATGAGAAAATCTAGAAGCCGACGTTGTTCTAAAGTTATTAACCAAAATTCATTAACTCTAAACTTTCAGATTAGTATGCAAAGTAGCATAAACTAAATGAAAGATATAGAAAAAAATATCCATATAAACTCAGGATAAAGAATTGGTTCGTATACCTACAAGGTGGTACAAAAATAATCGATTCTTTACACGCAAATATTCGTATAAGCAAAGCCAAAAAAAATAATAATTTCAGACGAGCAAAGATTAATAAAAATTATTTTACAGCGCACATATACATGTAACAGCGTTAGTGCACCTATATGCAGACACGAATCATACCGATATTCCGATTTGAATCAATTAATATTCGTTAATCTCATGATATTATAAAACGAGAGTTTTCTTCTTTGTTTTTGTTGGATTTTTGAATTTTTTTCACATTTGCCACCCTGTATGTATGGTATACAATAAGTGAAGTAATATAGAAGGCATTAACAGCACGTGGATGGATATGCCGGAGCCACGCCCCCAGCTATGCCCCGTATCTCTGTGGTTTCGTCTGCGGCTGGTGATACCGCCGTTTCTTATGTATAAAACTATATATATAAGTACTATACATATGCCTATATATATATATATATAGGTATATACCAACCGTCGGTTGACCAACCCACAATTAACATTAGCAAGTGAGTTTAACATTAATTAACGAAACTAAATGCTAGATGCTCGTGTAAAAGATGATTCTAAGGTATATAAAATAAATACATACGTATGTATATATAGCAGTATAAACTTAAAAATGTATATACCTGTATGTATAAGAGACGGCGTCGGCGTCGGCGTCGCGTCGGCGTCTTTTGTCTTTTAAACTCGAGTCTATAATATAATCTCTGCATTATAATCTCGTCTAATTCCTTATTTCTTAAAGAAAACCAGTAGGTACCTATACATATACTGAGTGCTTTCTCTCTGGTAATTTTTTTTTTTCTTTTTTATTTTCTCCTCTATACATAGTAAGTAATACTGAATTTATTTCATTTCCTCGCCGGGCGTTGAAATCTCCGATATATCCCTGGCAGAGTATAAGTATTATTCTAGCCACAGCATTGTCATTTTTATCCAAATCTATGTGTGATAAATCCGCAGAAAAAAAAGAAAACGAAAAACCTTACCAACCTTTGCGAGGAGTAGATTCAAAAACAGGTGTCCATGCGGAAGAAGGTGCACGATTTTGTAAAACGCTGTCTGCGTAAGTTACGACAACAGAAGTTCGAGTAACAACTTCGTTTCGCTTTTTCACTACAATGCGACTTCAATGAGCGTGTCGGGTTTGGGGTCTGGAAATAAAGTAAAACAGGGATAAATTCCGTCTTATACCGAAGATTTTTACACCCCATGATGTCGAGGACCGAGTGCATTGGTGGTCGTCGCCCTCGTTGTGCGGGCCACCCGGTTTTCTCGCACTTACATTCATTCCTTCTTTCTTCCTATTTCGTCTTCATCTTCTTTTTCTTTCTCTTCTTTTTTTTCTTGTCAATGAATGCGCGCAAAGGACCATATAGAAGAGAAACTCTGCAAGGACTAAAGAGGAGAACCATGGCAATAATATCAATGGAGTCGTTTACTCGTATTATTCTCAACCCTCAAGTTTGAAGAGCGTACAAATATTTTACACCGGGGTATATAACAGTAAATACAGCGGATTTCAATTGTAGACTGTAAACGAGATTCCTGCAACCATTGAAAATAAAGAAAAAGAAAAAAGAAATAAGGTAGACGAAACATATTAATAGATTTTCACGATATCAATTAACTTTTTTTTTGCTTCATTTTCTCAAATTTCCTGCAAACGAACGGGATGATATACATATATATAATCTTCAGCAAAACAAAGACGTTACCAGAACCACATGATGGAATTAAAAGATCATTATCTCGAAGGGTCGCTGGGAAGAGTCCCATATAAGCTTAACGAGCACATTTTTCAAATTCTTCTTTTTTCCCCCCCCTTTTTTCTGCCGCATTATTACAGGTTTAACACGTGCGGGGATGCGGATCGTATCATTTGAGAAACGCCGTCGTTTATGCAACGTTTATAATACTTATGAAGAAAAAAGGAAGAAGCACACCCGCAGAAACAGGTGGGGCGCGTGTCTGTAATAACGTTAGTTGCTTATAGATTTTAATGAAACATATATACGGGGTATTCCACGATAAATCGTCCAGCCTGTCATTCAAATTTTTCCTCCATACTTCTCCTTTACTTTCATGGGCGATGCTTCTCGGCCCGAAATTCGAAAGAAAAAAAAAGGGATCATACTCTCTCGTGAACCATTTTTTGTTTCAAACTATTTTAAGCCACCTCAAAAACGCGACGGACCGAACAGTTTGTCATGAAATGCCCCATACACACATCGTCTTTTTAATTTGCGCCAACCAAAAACAATAAAACTGACCCTCGGGCCAAACTCCTAGAGACCGCAAATATATAAAACGAAAAAAGAAGAGAGAAAAAAAAAACCGCCGACGATATTTATATACCTATATCGCCGCCTAAGGTGGCAGAGCGTGCGTCGATGATGACCCTAATTCTAAATTCCCAATTTTCTGGACCCTCAAAGAACTCTACCAGGGGGTTAAATAGTATAGGGATGTAAGAGGGGTCGATTAGTTTCCGCAAGGTGGCTGATGGTCCTTTAGAATTTAGTATAGCCTCTCTCTTCTTTTTTCCTCCTCTTTTTTTCTCTTCATACGTGGGAGGGAGCAAGGGCATTTCCTCATCGTAGGGGATCGTATAGTAGGCGGCGCACGCGCCATGTGCATCCGATAGTTTTCACCCCCAGTAGTGATGAATCGTGGGCCACCTTGTGTTGTGTTCAGTGCAGGTTATTCCCGATGCAAAGGTATAGAGTAGTATAAGGAAGGCAGGCAGGCAGGCAGGCTCAGGAACGGCGCCGTCAAAATGTTATATATGTGTGTACAGGATAAAAATAGAACAAGCTGCTGTTCCTGCTCCTGCTGCAGTTTCAAACGATGCGTGGCACGTGTAGGAGAGGAGAATAAAAAGAAAAGAAGAAAAAAAAGGAAGATGATGAGGACGAACTAGAGCTGCTGCTGCTGCGGCTGCAGAATGGAAATGGGGAAATGGGGATGAACATGCATGCAAGGATGAGAAGGCGTTACCCAGGAACTGAAAATACACCGTACATCAGCTCTTCCTGATAGATTATATGCAGCGGTCGGGTTCCCATATATATATAAGAGCAAAAATAAACCCCCTAACTAAAACGCATGCATCAAAAACCATGGAAACTATAGCACGTTCTAATTTCTCCCTCAATACCTTCTCATACAGCGATTCTTTACACACTGATTAAAAAGGATAAATTAATAAAACTTCATATGAAAAAAGAATAAGTATCATCTTGTTCACGCGTCTGCTATTTTTTTGTCTTTTTCGTTTTTGGAATTCCACCTTGACCGTCCGACAGTTGCGGCTTGATTTTTTTTTCTCTTCTCTTTTTTTTTTTTTTTGATCTTTTTGAGTGAATCGGTTTGCTTAATTTTTGGGTAGATCACCATAACTAAAACGTGACCGACGCGACCGACACACCACATGGTGCAATTAAAAAGAGAATTTTTTCCTCTTTGTGCCACGCGCGCGGGTCCCGTCGTCGTCGTATAGTCGTATAGTCCCATCCCATCGCCATATGGTCCAAAGTGTTCGGTGTTTCGTGTTTTTAGTCTGCACCAAAAATGGGGTGGAGGAAATTTTCGGAGGAACCAGGGGCTGAAAAATTAACTGCCAACCGATACGGACCTGATTGGCTTCTCCGGAAAACAGAAAGCGTAGAAAAAAAAAAGAAAGAAACAGAGAAAACTGAAAACTAAAGAAGACATTTTCTTTCGATGTCTTTAAATAACGTAGGGTATTCTAAAATTTTTTGAAACTTTTATACAAATTTTCAATCTGACTAGAAATTTGTATCCACGATTTTCTTTTTTTCAATGGTCAATCGGCAAACATTGATTTTTAGGTATGTAACCTAAAATGTCTACCAAAGTATTTGAAGTATTTTGAGATTTTCTTTATAGATCGTATGATTACATGCGGATGAAATTTTTTTACCGCAGATCATATATGATGGTCGTTCGGTATTCCGTTCGAATTATGGATGGCTCGAAATTCTGAATATAAACTACAACATGCTGTATAAACTATAGCCCAACAGAAGAAAGCCCCAGGGTACCTATACCAAAAGTAACCAGCTCATATAATTCACAGATCCGTGGGAATTAAGTCATCATCTGGACCACAAGCTAAAGAACCGAGTTTAAAATGAGATACCATTTCATTTTTCTCGATCTCAATCTCGTGTACCAACACATAAAAAGATATCGTGCAATACTATATAACGTATATGAGATAATAAAAAAATTGTATCCCATATCTATATACGTGTGCACGCAATATACATTTTTTAAATACGTATAACATGAGGTATGTATGAGACACATTATTGCGGTACCACATCTGCATCATGATGTACGTACATACATGAGAAGTGGAAAGAAAAGAATGGTGAAATGAAGAAACAAATTAAATAAAAAAAGGAACAAAGAGAGGAAAGAAAAAGAGAGAGAAGAAAAAAAATAGGTGCTCATGGGCAACAAAGTTCTGAGGGGTATAATTACAATATCTACGTCGACTTAACCAGACGTTATTTATGAGAACACAGATATCTAAGCGAGCTAATGTCCGTCCAAGATGAACCTAAGGGGTCTAAAGAATGACCCGTGCCAGGCTTTTGCTCCGATGAGATCAGACCGAAAGGAGTCGCGGAACTAGTTAACTGGTCAAAGGTCCCGAGGCATGCCTACAACTCGAAAATTAAACCACCTAGATCAAACTAAATCCCCCTCTCTCTCTCTCTCTCCATTTCTTTTTTTATCTACTCATCCTTCTTTCTCTATATTAGCGGTAGATCTTGACACCAAATCGATGTATATTATGACCCGAATATAAAATTTTTAAGTTTCAACTTCTATAAATATCTCTGAAGATACGCTTGTAAAGAACATCATTTTTAACTACAGTGCAATAATCATTAAGAAAGAAAAATAAATATCTTCGAAATCTTTCGATATTATTCGATTCCAAAAAAAGATAAAAATAAAAAAATAAAAACTTGTAACATGCACTTCGGATCACGTATTGGTAAGAGTAAACAATCGTTGTAACTACAACCGCAATGTGGTTTTATTCCGTGAGACTATGATGAACGCTTGCAGTACATTTTTTTTCTTCTTACTTTTATTTTCTTTACTATTATCTGAAAGTATATATTATTTAACGAATGTATTCACACACGGCACCCGTAAATTACACGTAAGTGGAGTCAAGGTTTGTTTCTCTGTATCTCATTTGACCGGATAGGTAGGTTGGTAGATAGGTACATAAAATATAATGGGAACTGGTCAGAGAAGACTGACTGAAATTCACTGAAATTCACTCTTCGATGTATAATATCGTTGAAGCTCAAACAACGAATGAAGAAATAAACTATAATAAGACCAAAAAAGGAAGTTAGGAAAAGAAGGAAACAAAAAATTACCATTTCTAGTACGCGAGGATTTAACGGTTCTCACATTTCCATCGTGCCAAAAACGAAAATGAAGCTTGTTTGAAAAAGTATTGATAAAAAAAAGTCGTGAGAATTTTAGATTTAGAATGCACTATATGCATCATGAGAATGAATCACGGGTTCAAGGTCTCCCACCGATGCTGCAGAAAGGCTTGAGAATTGTAGCAAAAATCCTTGAAGTATTAGAAAAGAGCAGGTGTTGACTTCAAAGATTCAGAGGTTTCGATTCAAACGCGATTCTTTTGTACGTAGAAACATTTATATTTGTACGAAAGTTTTTATCTCTTGATATCCATCTACTACAGTTATAAAATGAGAATCTGAAGATCTCACGTTTTATTACTCGAAAAAAAGGAAAAAAAAAGAAAGAAAATCTTTTCATTTATCCCAAAAAATGACAAAAATTTAGCGACCCTCGAGATTTTTAGGGTGTACCAGATCTGATAAAACTTTGACTCGGAAGATGAATTTTTCTTTCGCCGATTCAGGGATGATGTGGTAAAAAAAAAAGAGATAGAAAAGAAAAGCTGATAGATAAAATGATGGGAATTCTCTGAAGACTGAAAGGATTGGTTGTTGCAAAAAAAAAGATCAAAGCGTACAAAACCGTATAAGGTACTTTATAAACGCGTATATCGAAAAAGATTAAAGTTTTACTGCAAAGTCTTGAGGATCTATCATCTATATATGTGCACGTAAAAGACGCATTTAACCGCAAAGTTTCATTGAAAATTTGCAGCATGTTCTCCGAAAGAGGAATGAAGCAAGAAAAAAAAAATTGTAAAAAATTCTTAAAGGATTGCGAAAGATTGCATTTTAGTTTAGCCGATAATCCGATCCGTACAATACACACGTACACTATGGGTATATGGTTAATACTTAGTAAAAAGAAAATCTTCGAGAATGAGAATTTTTATGTACACGCAGGTCTTTGGCCAGGAATTCATCGACTGTTATAGTAAAGCGGTTTTCATACAGTCCGCAGGTTCCCATGCAAAGAGAGTTGAAGTGAAGATGAAAAAAGAGAGAGAAAGAGAGCAAAAAACAGAATAAATAAAAGAAGGAAAAAAATGTGCAGAAAAATAAAAAAAAGAATTATGTGAATAGAGAAAAAGGTTTTTCCAGGATTCTGGCAATCCTGTGGGAAAGGAATGAATGAACCGGTGTCCTGCAGTGGAGAACTATACGGAGCAGTATTATACCTCGGGGACAAAAGGACCTTGAAAGTTGAGAGCCCGAAGGAGACCTGCTACAGGACCTTTCCGCTCAACACCAGACATAGAGACGCCGCAATTTCATATATAAGTATATATGTAATACCAAGGACGAAAATAATGTCCCGATCAAAAGGTTACGAAAAATTAAAATCCAAACGCAAAGAATCCCTGGAAATTGAAATTATTATAAAATCCTTTTGTTCTGTTGATTTTTCATCACGAGCATCGTTATAACGTTATTCTTTTTTATTTCTGATGTGTTTCTGTCCTGGTTTGCAAGCAAAAAAAGAAAGAGAGAAGAAAAAAATAACAATAAATATTTGGTGTTGTAGGAAAGAGATTCCTTTGACGAGTTAGCGCGGTGTAAAAATTTTAAATCGCGAATGTTAGCGGTGCGAAAAATCTTCAGAAGTTTTACCGCCGAACAGTCTATCGCACACCTTTTGTCGTTATATTCCAACGTTGCAACCGCAACACACCTGAAATACATGAAACCAAAAACGAAAGAAATGAAACTCCGTTCGGAAAGATGACGACGGCCACACCTGAGCGTGGAATTCCAAATGATCGTTGTTTGCAACGATGAAAAAGCGTGTTTGGAAATACGTCCGAATAAGTATAAAATAAATAAAAATAAAGGATCCCACGAATCTATACGTATACATGGTTTCTTCCCGCGATTCTGGATATTCAATCTCTCTTCTTTCTTAAAAGGATTTATCCCCATGGATGTGAATAAAGTAAAAAAAAAAAAGAGATGGAAAGAACTGAATTTAAGCTAGTTGTGATAATACAGTTTGAAAAAATAGAAAGCAAAAAAAGATTTAATCCCTCTGTTATATCCGTATGAGATTTTCTACGAATATATATTGTAGTTACGTATATATAAAAAAAACAAGAGAATATCAAAAAACTATACAATAAATCCACTACAGTTTAGAAAAAAAAAAAAACACGTAAACACGATAAAATCAACACGAAATAAGATAATTCCAAAAATGTCACCCGTCAACGTCAGAATAATATAATGGGGTATTTTCCAAGGGGGGGTAGTTGGGTTGGACTTCGTAGAAGAATTTATCTGTCGGTCTCCTGGATTCTCTCTTTCTCCTCCTTCGATTTTTTCCTTTTCTTCCTTCTCTCTTTTCTTAAGTTCCCTTGTGCTCTAAAAGCGAGGTTAAATTTTCTGAGTGTAAGGTGCACAGGTATTGTCGCTAGCGGTAACCATGAATGAACAGACAGACTATAAGGTGTATGGTCGGGCATAGAGGAATTTACTATGTTCAAGGTGAAAAGAATGGAGTCCGGGTACAAGTGTACCGTGCGCACTTCATGCGCTCTGTTATTACCACATTCACACTTCTATATTCTGTCTTTTTCAACTTCTATAGATTTCATTTTCTATTTATCTATCTCTCTTTCTCAAATACATATATGCACAGGTATATACATAGCCGACCATTTATATAAATATATACTCGGTTATAGGCCAACTCCGTTTCGCGCTATTGGAATGCAAAGAATTTTCAACTGATTTATAACCTCGTATAGTCCGGTGGTTATATTAACTTTCAGAAATACGCCCACTGAAACGTTCGATCCTCTTTTAGAAAAAAAAAAGATGTATATGTATATAACCCATATCGCGAAATTATTTTACAAGTGTATGATATACCTACACCGATATTTCAACGAGAATTAAGAGGACAAAAATTCCTTCAGTCGAATTTAGCTATACAGAAGCAAATGGTTGACAAAAAACTGGGCGTGGAGGGTTCAACGTAGTTGAAAAGTTCATTGACGAATGATGTAGAACAAACATATAAGTAGACTATATAAAAGAGAGCGTTAAGATCTAGTCCGAGAATGAGTCAAAGTATACAAGGAGCATTCCAAATCAATTCGATCTTGTCAAGTACAATAGTTTATCAGTGATGCATCTAAAACACCCATGGTTTCAATAAAATTGACATTCTTGAGGGTTTGATCATCGCGAAATGCGCCGTATGGTTATATGTATTATGATATTTGATGGTCCGAATCATTGAGTGACGTTGAGTTCGCGACATGCCGTATTTAAGTAGGTAGCGTGTATTATATTGGATTGGCATCTCTGGTATAATGTACAGAAACGGCGTGACAACTCTGTTCGCAGAGTTTACAAAAGGTCAGACTCTATAAGTTCCTCCCACTACTATTCGAAGCAGAAATAAAAAAAAACAGAAAAGAAAAAGAAAAAGGAAAAAAAGGAACCTTTTATATCGAAAGAGATTTAGTCCGCACGGTCGAGTGGCCTGCCACGAAAACAAGTCCGAGGTTTAAGATTTATCGGATTGCCATGGCGCACACACATAAAATTTTTCAGTTCCAAACACTACCGCTGCTGATGCCGATGCTGATGCTGTTGCTGCTGTTGCTGACCTGCCATGCTTTACTATATACCTTGCTATGCTACTCCTAGATCACTGGCTCACTACCTCTGGTCTAGGCGGTCCGACAAAACTGACGTCTTTCCATTATACCCAGATATTCACTAGATCACCCCATCCAAAGACTATTTTTATACCGTGTAGGGTATACACAATTTTCATATACTATTGCCGAACAGTACAATAAACTATGCGTCACAATTCTTTGTCAAATTTTTATAGCAATACCGTGTCGCCGAAGATCAGACCACCTATGATGTAGTCGTTTTGATCTATGGGAAGTCCAGGCTTAGAATTCATATGCCTGCGATACATTCACCGAAACGTTTTCCACCCCCGTATAAATATCTGCTCTGATTTTAAAGGCGAGCTTGACGGACTCGCTTTTTAATAAATGAATTTCTTATCTTCGTGTATTTTGGAGAAAAAAAATCGAGGTTTTCTATATCGCTCCTTTGCTGCGTTTTTTTTTTATGGCTCAAGCTGGAGACGTGAAGTACTTTTTTTTTGGTACCGGGGCAGGTCGGCCCTTCGGCTGTCGGTGGTTGTGTATATTCGGTTGGTATTTATTCATGCCTGAAAGATCGAAAACAAAACAAGATTCCCCCGGGTCCGTAATCGGAAAGTTATCTCGAGTTGTTTGAGCTACTGAATATTATTAGATAGTCCTTATTAACATTTTAAGCACCGTGTCCCGAAGGACGGTAACGGTCACGGTTCGATCAGATCCCCCCTGGTTGTTGGAGAGCCTCTAATGATGTTAATCAGTCAATCAAGGTGACAGCTCGACCACGGGTCAAGATGGCATCGGTCTATGCCAACGCGTGCAGCAGCTCCTCCTCCTCATCTCATATAATGCAGTCGATCCTTTTCGCCTTCAAGAATTACACGTTAGACCGAAGTGAATTTTCGATACCACCCTTGTATAGCCCGGCCTTACTTGGTATCACCAAAAAGGCTGCCAAAAAAGCTCACCGTCAATCGATATTCTCCGGTCGAGCAACCCTTTTGTGAAACAAAAAAAAAGAGCTCATAACGCGTCGTGACAAAGATGACAAACCGCATTGCTGGAACACATTGTATCCGGTTTCACCCCTCACTGAAAAATTGATCGTATTGGTCCTCGATATCCTTACGTCTCAGGGAATAATTCTAACGGTGTGTACAGTTGACGTTGGTCGCGCGTCGCCCCTGACCCCAAGAACTGAGTTGGTGGAGTAGAGTACGATCCTATAGATATAGAATCTTGGTTTTGCTCTCTCAGTATAGAGTTCTGCTACGTCAAGACGTGGGTCAGGGTGTCCGGGTCGTCGACGTAACCCCAGGATTCCGTGGCGTCTTTGTATATATATTATACTTATGTGTATATATACATTTACCATCACCGCGCGCGGAGTTTCCAAGGATCGCGGTGCAGGGACGTAATGACACCTGATCCTCCACCGCTGCAGCCGCCGACGCCGCCACCGCCGCGAGCTGCCTCGATGAACCTGAGACCCGGAAACCAACCAGCAGTCATTTTTAGTCGACCATCACACAACGGAGGAACTCGCGATCCAACGAACTCACCAGCAACTTTAGCATCAGCTGTAGATCCAGATACGAGATGGTTGGGACCCTCCCTTCCTCTTTTCATTCTTCTCCTTGTTATTCCTCTTCTTCTTCTTCTTCTTCTTCTTCTTCATCATCGTCGTTGTCTCGAAGACGACGACGCCTAAGATTGGAGTTAAGGACGATGTCCCACTTCTTTTTCTTCTTCTTCTTCTCCTTCTCCTTTTTCTTCTTCTTACGACAATAAGTCCTAGTAAGATCGTCTAAGCTGAGCTGGGTTATGCTATGCTTGTTTCTGAGGTCAGTTAGCTTTGGGGCATCGTGCTGAAGATACCCAACCTCGTGCCTTGCACGAAGATTCTACCCGGAAATGGTTACCCAGCCCCGTCAAGAGTGTCCCTCTCTATCTATTTCTTTCTTTCCCTCTCTCTCCCTCTTTCTCTGTCTATTCGAAACCACGAGCCAATCTACGACCTACAAATTTCATTTTCCCGTTTATAGACCATCATTCAAGTTTACCTACAAAGTTCTAGCAAAACCCCTTTTGATTTTTTCTAAACATATAATTCTCATTAAAACTGATCATTAGAATTATAAGATTGTTCAAAATTCTACCGTTCCGCACAATCAGCTATAAGGTTACCTTAACAGTTGAGTGCAACATCGATATATCCCGCGGGATCGTCTCGTTATTTAAATCGTTCCTCCCGCTAGCTTGTGCCGAAGTACCAATCAAAATGTCCAACACACTCGCATAAATGATGCAGCTATCTATATATAGGTGCACATATATATATTTTACATATATATGTATATATCGTACGATCCAATTGAGCGTACGACGACTTGCACGTCGTTGCCTTACCTCTTCTGCTTCTTCTTCTTCTTCTTCTTCTTTTGGTTTAACGGCGTCTTCTCTTGCGCAGGATTTTACGAAGCTGATGTGTACAGTTGTTGGTGATGGTAGAAGGCAACCTCTCTCCGTAGTGGCCGAAGAAAGATAGTAGAATTTTCTCTGAGAAGGTGAAGTAAATTGGTCTGAAATCCTCAGCAGCACCAGAAGCAGCAGCGCGGTAGGAGCAGAAGAGGAGAGTTGGTAACACCGGCGTGAGGATTTCTCGGTTGACCGACCTGGTGGCGAACGGGGCATATCGCGATCGTCAGCAATAAATAAGGTGAATCGACAATTAAGAAAGACATCAAGACGACTAATGAGGCTATGGGATTCCGACTCGGACGACTCCGGTCAGGTCGAGCGACCTGGTGATCGCCCTAGGTAACACGAAGCTTTATACATATACATGGTGAAAATATATATAGTTATATTCATGCATGTATGTTTGGTCGGACCACAACGTTTCGACTCTAATCCACCCCCTCAACGATCTCATCGTTTTTCTCTTTTTCTGTCTTCTTCTTCGTCTTCTTCTTCTTCTCGTCGTAGTCGTCGATCGTTGAACAATACCCCATAAATCAAGTCCTTCTTCCACCGTACGTGGACAGGATGCCACTGCCTTCCAATCAGAATCGATACACTTCGATAGACTCCGATATAAGGTGTGTGCCTACATATAGGCTAATTGCCGTCGCCCTCACGTGTCTCACCGCAGTCTCCCATATACATACACATACACCTATTATTTATCCAAATGCATGCTGTGTGTTGTACATACCATATAATATACCCATATCCACACATTCATATGGCTTTGCTCTGATTGCTTCAGGGATTGAGGAAGCCGTCGAGGAAGGCGTGCGGTCGAGGATGACCCCCGGCGAAGAGGTGCAGCTCAATCAACGAATGCACCGGAATATAATAATTCTTCGCCACAAGGTAGGAACGTCCCTCCTCAAACAGTTTGGTTCGGTAGAAGAGCATATTTTTTTTTTTAGCATTCGGTTTTTTAACAAACGAAGAATTCCCAATTATTTGCGTAGTCAAATTACACACAACAACTGGGAGATAAGACGTTGGCAAACAGACTATCGAAATATCCGATGTAACTTTTGCCAGTTCATAATTCTTTCAAACAAATGAGTTTCTCGACCTGACCAGAAATACGTTTAAAAAATCAGCATTACTTGAATTAGTTTAATTAGTTAGTTTTCAATTTCTGATTCGAAATTGTGGCGCGTTGTGCATCGGAGCAGATCAAGAGTTTCTGTGTTGTTCTTTTTTTTCACTACTTTTTCGTTTTTTTTTTTCCTCAATATACGCACGACTGATTTACCCTGTCGACGAACGAAGGCAACATAACATCACCATATGAGAATGAAAAGAAAAAGTAAAAGAAAAATAAGAAGAAGAAGATGCAGTAGCGATGGGTGAGACCGATCGATCACCAGACCATGATCATCATCATGTACCGCGCCGGAGTATAGAAAGATTAAAGATGGAAGCTTTATAAATTATAATGAACGCGTAAAACAACACGTTTACCACAACTTATGAGCGACCAGTCGTTACTCATTGTCAAACAACGTTGTACGTATACTGAAGTAGCAAGTAATTTTCTAATCGTCTTTTCCTCCAGCTACCTATGATACGCGAGATGATACGTGTCCGAAGAAGTAACCTGTCAAACTCATAATCGGAATGATTTTCCCATTCAAGGTGTAATCCGTGTCAAATTTTTCAACAAGTTTCAGAGTTACTTAAAAATATCATCTTTCCTTATGCCACAAGAGAATCCAATAAAACCATCTTCTTGTCTTCCTAACTCAATCGAAGTTTTTCTCGTTGCAGAGCGACAGGTTTCGTGCGGCATTGGTGCCCGCGGTCACATAAAGTAACTAGTAAGGTCTCTCAATCGCTGCATTGAAATACGTCGACAAACGATCTGTTCCCTTCTTTAGTTCGTCCGATGTCGAACGTTGAATTATAAGTTAAAGTACGAAAGAAAAAATCTAGTTTCTCCTGCGAGATGATCATATCGAAATGCGTGCAATTAGAATCTTAAGCTTGTAAAGTAACGGATAATTTTTTCAACAAAAATATTTCCGGGGTTTTAAAGCGAAGAAAAATTTTTCGTGATAGCAAATCTATAAAACACTCGCGTTAACCAAAGATGGTATCTATTAAAAAGAAAAAAGAACTAAAAGAAAGAAAGAAAGAACGATTTCCTCACGTATGATAACTTAATTCGGTTTGATTTAATCGAACAACATATATATAACAGATATTTCACGGAAGTAGTTGTATGCGTGTATAATTTGAAGCATATATAGAAAGGTATAATATTTCGTAACTTTATATCTTTCGGTATAGTGTATAAAGATATATCTCATATACCATGGCAACCATATACCTTCCAATCGAATACTATATTATGATGGTGTAAAAGAGTTACGAGATATCGTAGAAATTTCGAACACGCGTCCGGCATCAGACGCGGCGATGGTTTGGTTTGGTACGAGTTGCTCTTTTCTTACAAATACTTATATCCCACACCACCTATGTCTGATATCTTATACTTGAACCGTGATCTTAAATCTGACTCTCCCCAGGTTCTCGAAATCCATCGAAAACCAGGACTCCCGCTGTCAGGTGACGCTGTATTCCCTTGTACCCCGTTTTGACCCGCGTCGTGTCTTCAACAGATTTTTTTTTTTTCGTTTTTTTTCTTTTCTTTGCCCCCGCCTGCTCGCTATACGCGTTCTTCTTCACTCCACTTGTTCTGTAATTTATAATATATATCATATTATAAGCCGTGAACTCAACCATCAATGCTGTTTTCAGTTTTTCATAATTATCCCCATGCATTATGAAAATTCTGAACTCGCAAATGTGACAATTTTCTGTGATCGAAAAATCAAAAAGTTGTGGAATAAATCGTAGCTGCACCTCTAAGAAATCTTGACTTTTGATTTCGTGATACAGTGCGAAGCTCGGAGCCTTCGAGCATGTTTTTAGGCAACCCCCAAAAGATGTCGCAGAATTTTTATAAAACATGCAAAATATGATTGAAAAAGTATCTCGCCCGATAGTATTTTACCCCATACATTTGAGTACACATAAAATACATGATTACAACCGACATTACCTTAAGGTATATATAACAAACCGTCGCGTGCTACGACCGCGGCGGTCTTACCGCAGAGTATACTCCGCTTCAAAACGTCCGTAACCATAACAAATAAATATACAACGTTATATAGTTTTATGCTTAGTGATTTAATAAAGAGAACCCCTCGCGCGCGCTGTACAAAGATCTCTCATTTCTTTCCATCTCATTTTTCTTTACCTCTCTTTCTTTCTCTCGATAATACTCGCATATCCGCACTCTTATGCGCATTATGTATAATGTACGTATAGGTATATCGTAATTATCTATGTATTTGTGATGATTTTACCTGTGGTCGATGGTCCATACTGGATATCCTATGTATTTCTCTTTCTCTCTTCTTCTTCTTTTTCTCTTTATCTTTCCCTCTCTCACTTGAAGAGTCGCGCTCGCGGTCAGACTCTTGGTGAAACACACCGCTGGGTGCCGCCATGGTGGCGCCAACGTCTCCCACGAGCCTATATACGTATATACCTCCACATACATATATTATGTACACATATGTATACCTATCATCTACATATACATACACACACATACGGAAATATGTATATTCAAAAATATATGTACACGAGAGACACCACGAAACACGCGCCCCGATTCGCGGATTCGATCACAAATTCTATTCATTTTCCACCTGCGACATACTTTTGCGTTCTTATTCCGCGAGTTAGAAAAAAATGGATTCCCTATCTGTTTTCGGTTGCGAAAAATCAAATGTCCGTCAGTTCGTTGATAAAAATTTCTCCGAGTATCTTCAAAATTCCGGGTATATTTGAAAGAATAAAGTAGTTCCTTGGAAGCCATTTTCCTTTTACTTGAAAGAAAGCAAAGATAAACTATTCACTGTGAAAATTCATATTGTATATCAATGCTTTATATCAATGATCTGATGACCTTGTTTTTTATTATCCGTCATTCTTTCCGCTCAATTCATCCGCAATCTGGACCATTGCGTACGAATATTCTAATACGTATTGTTTTCGAAATAGAAAAAAAATGCTTTGATTTGAAATATTAATTAAAACGGGAATAAAAGAAGAAAAAAATATTTGTCCGTGATTCGTTCGAGTTGCGGTTATGATATACTATAAGAATAAAAACGTAATCGAGAGAACCGGGAGAGACGCTCGATTTTCTCTATAGCGGTCTATAACTACAAACCATAAGAATTACCAATTGAGCTAGGACTATGAATTGTAATCGTGTGTGACCACTGATGTAATTATAGATTATGTCTCTGCGCGACCTTTGCACCGATTGTTATCAGATCCAAAGGGAAAATATGTGCTTACCTATATAGGTATACCAACACAAATTCAGTCCAAGGTATATGGTGTATAGTTGTAATTATCGAACGTGAAACATCGAACCGCGTTCATTCGTTATAACGGAAATGCCGATAAATAAATATATTACATTTAATCGACGATGTACTTTCCGTACAATAAATAAGATATATGATCGAAATTTTTCTCCCAAAAAGACCGGCCCGTGCTATAAAAATAATGTGATTGTACGTATGTATTTCAAAACAAAAAAATCAGCTCATATCGTTTTTGTTATTTTTTTCATTTCGAAACGTACGGTGCATGAAAGGAAACTTTTTTCTGACATTACCGTGACGATAGATTGAAAAATAGAAAAAGAAGAGATAGAGAAAGAGAAGAACCAGCTGCTTTTTGGGTAGGCTGCAATATTTTTTTTTTTTTTCTTTTTATGGTTAGAAAAAAATTAAGGTTGTCAATATGAGAAAGGTATTAACTTGTTTCTCATCAATTGCAATTGATCAGCGTCGTTTCAAGAGTTCAACCAGATATGGCGAGACGCGTCGTGTCGCAGTTAGTCAGTGTTGAAACACCGACCACCCCGATGACGCGGAGCAACGCCATAAGCTATGGTATAACCGATTCGCTCGTATTCTACTCAAGTGATAACTCACTACGAAAGAAAAAAAGAGGAAACCAGAAGAAAGAAGAAGAAAAAAAAATTAACGCAACGTACATACATAGGTATATAATATACCTGTATTACTTTATGGAAAAAGGAAAAAAAAACGCAAAAGAGAGAAAATAAAGAGCCGGGTAGCGCATGTATATTATATTCTTTCCTTCAGGTTAAGCCGATTTATTCGCACTGAGGTTGCCTGTACTAAAACGATGGTCAAATTTATCCGGAAATATACAATAAAGATTGGGGTTTAACCACAAGAGCTTTAACAATCCTTATACATATATCAAAACTACTGTACATGGTATAGGTATATGAAGTGAAATAAATCTTATAAGTACGACAGAAATATTAAATACATGAATATGTGAAGAATCTTCACTTCGTCAGAATGTTTGGAGTTCTGGAGATAGAAAGAAAAAAATCTCAAATTTCTACTCTGAAAATCGACTCATTGCAAAGGTCTATTTTAACAGATTGCTATAATAATTAACTGACATGACCAGCTTTCTCAATCTTTTTTTTGCGCCGTTGAAAGAGCGGGGGGAAAAAAGGCAAAAAAGACAAATTCTTCTCAAACAAGTTAGAAGTCGATAGAAAAAAATGGCATCTATTTCTCTTCCGATTCTCCGAATAAAATCTTCGATTCATTCGAAAGTATGTGTAGGTATATATTTATGTCACTTGGTGTGCTATAATACGATGACATTTGCAACATAAAGTTTCGTTTTGCAAAAAAGAAGAGGGGGAATAAGTTCGGTCCGGTCTTTGCCGCAGGTGGCTTGTAGTAATTTTTACCACGTAAAGTAATCGTTCCGCCCGCGCACCGGTGTAGTATATGTTATAAGTATACGTAACGTATGTTCATGTATAGATACGTATATACATAGTGAACAAAATACGAGAAACGACACAGCTATAGGAATGCACTTTCTTCATCTGTTTATGGAAACGCGAGAACCACAGAGCGCGAATTTGTTACGCTAGGTTCAAAAGACCCGCCACAAAGTGCAGCACCTGCAGTTATAATCCTAATACATACGTACGTGTAGATATTTATATGTAAATGTAGAATAATATAAATGCATAATAATAAGAAAATACAGGAGTTCCTTTATAACCGCGGCATAGAAACGCTAAAATCACGTGCATATGTAACGCGACTTGATATATTACCAATGATCAGTAATTGAATAAATCAATTATCCTAAAATATACCTATAAACGCGGAGTTTATTCATACGCGTCACTAATTTCTGTTTAACATAATGGAAACGGCAACCCTAATTCAATTTTCTCTACAGTTGAAACACGCAATTATACTTTTTTGAAAGTGCAAACGATTTGAGACGAAAAAAAAATCACTCTCTACGTAGCAATTTCTTCTTCATTAGATTATTTCAAACCTAAGTAAATTGCCCAGCTGCTGTCTATTTCTCCTTTCTCAAATGTGGAGCTTACTGAAATAAGTAACTCGAAATTCCCGGTCAATAATTATAATGATCAATTCGAAAATGATGAATCAAAGACAAATAATCTGGGTTGATATATTACGTAATGACCCTGTAACAAGGGGTTGAATTTCGTGGTAGTGAAAAATGAACAAAGTAGTCAGTGACAACCGATGACATGGAATTTATGGTGGTCGAGTTCAAATAGGTCATAATCGTGAACATGGACCAGACAAGTTGTCGCTCTCCTGTCTCTCGACGGTCTGCGGGCAGCGTTTCATGGCTGCAAAAGCCAGCAGCGTGATGGTAGGTATATAAAATAAATATCTATATACATGTAACTATATAAAAGAGGGTGGCGAGGGGGGAGAACCGATATTCCTCGTTGCGGAATACTACACTATAATAGGTATACATATAGTATGATATAAATATATAGGTATATACCAATGTCTCTATTTCTCGGTACCTGTCCAGATAATTGCGGATATAATTGTTTACCGTCACGTACGTCACGAGACTCGACTCGAACGTAGCTATATACATGGGTACAGAATATGTATACAAACAATTGTACATATATATTTGTATTGGTATATAACAACCGTTAGATCCGATCACGAAGTTATTACCCACGAGTGGCGTTTACAAATCTGACACTCGCACTTGTTAATATTATATATATTTGAAATCTTCTTTTAATCATATCTCAAAAAAGAGGTGAAACTCGCATTCGCAGTTGTAGACTCGCATTTGCAGTCCGTCGTCGGACCATAAGTTATAGGCTATATCGAGTACCACCACCAATCGAGATATCTCAATTTTTCCTCCCCAAAAAACGGAAAATTGGCGGTTACTTGAACATTTCGATGGATGGATCAATTTAGATGGCAGATTCGGATTCCCGAACTCGAAATACAACAGAATAGAGTCGTACGAAGAATTTATATTTCTTACCCCAAAATCGAAATAAATCCAAGCCCATAGCCTTTGAAAAATCTCAACGCAACGCCACGGTGCAATACTAGTGATTTCGTATGAATTCGATCGAAGATGAGATCGTTTCAAGTTTAATAGAAAAACGGAGTAAATTTACATATATATTGATAATTAGATAAAGAACATTTTCAAAGTCCTATACGTAAATCAAATGAAACGTAATTCAAGCTAGAAGATGAAAATAAAAAGTAAAAAGAGTAGGAGAATAAGCATATAAGCAATTATAATAAGCATGGCTTCGTAGCTACCGTCATAGAATTATTTTATAAAGCATTAGCGTCTGCAGCAGCAGCGGCGGCAGCAGCAGCCGCCGCATCTTATTAATACTTTAATTACTCTAGCCGCCGAAAGGTAGTATAATAACTGGTATTTACGATTATACCCCTTCAACAAACTATATACATACGAGTTTAAAGCTGGGTGACATT
Organism: Athalia cordata; assembly: GCA_963932425.1. Classification (NCBI taxonomy): domain Eukaryota; kingdom Metazoa; phylum Arthropoda; class Insecta; order Hymenoptera; family Athaliidae; genus Athalia; species Athalia cordata. Next base: position 24,669,065 of record OZ010626.1, on the reverse strand, counting down.
TTTTTCATTTCCATAGCGATAATATCCTTCTTTAATAGCTTCAGCTATTTTGTCATCCACGCAGCCGCGTATTATACATGCAGTCTACACCCTGTATACTAAAATCATGTCTTTCAATGGTTCAAACATTAAAGAATTATAAATTCAGAAAAAAATTTATATCCATTCATTTTGGTTTTTTATTTTCTTCTAATAGTTATGACTCTCAGCCGTACCGAAATTACGTATTTACGACACGGTCTGGAAAACGACGCACGGCATATAAGGGAGACGACAAAAATCGGGAAGAAATTTTATTGTTTACGATCTAAGAATTCAATTTTCAAAAATACGTAGGCTATAAATGATAAAAGAAAAAGAAAATCGTCACTTGAATTAAAGTTCAAATGAAATCAAAAAACAATGAGATTATCTATCATTTTCTTTGAATACAGAATCTGGAATAATTTTATCCGGAAAGATCAGCGCAATGCATGAAAAAAAAATTCCTCCTAATTTTCGATACTCGTGTCAAATGAACATGTAAAAAAATAAAATAAAAATGTTGTAACGGCGCCAGCCATAGTCATGGACACGACGACCCCCCGTTGTGACGCCTTCGGAACGGAAGCGGCCACTGATATTAAAAAATATTACCACACGTCCTTTACGGGCATCTTAATTTAGTTATTAGCTGACCATATTTGTATATATGAATAAATACAAGTTGCGTAGATATTTGTATAGCAAAAAACTAAATGTAACTAATATGCTTTTTTACGTCTGCACGTGTAACATTTCAAAAATTAAAGTTCAATTTGAAATTTTTTTCTTTCAAATTGACATTATTTTTCAAACACTCGAGCAAAAATTGTATTTATTATTCAATTTAAACGAACTCTATTTTATCCAGCACAAAAAATCGAACTCTTTCCATACCACATTTTCAATTGTATAAAGAAAAAAAAAACAGATCTATAAATAGGTATAGAAAATCGTCTAATTAGATCCGAAAAATTTTATGTTTCTACGGTATAATCATCCTGGATTGCCTGAATGTATAAGGAAATAATAATAGGGGGTTTGTATAAGATCGTTTGAGAATTATAAGTATAATATTGAACGAGCCTTTGGGGCCTTGTCGAGTTGCGAGCATCGAAAGCTGGTTTCTTGACTCACCTGACTTTGGAGTCTCATTAGTTAAAGGCGAAACAAATCGCTCAATTAATATATGATAGATGCGTGTAATTCCTGAGAGGGTTACATTATACCTCCAAGCGTAATAAGGTATATATATATTAAAACACCTAATTACCCGAAACAACGATTAATAAAAGAAATGGAACAATAATTAATATTACACACGTACGCAATTTAGGGTGACTCTGCAATTATATTGATTTTTCTTTGAATTGTAAAGAAAAATCTAGGTGATTCACCCCAGACTGAAGATATTGGATATTCCAATGTATCGAAAATATAGATCATTGCTAGGGGGGGATAATTCTCTGCATTGTCAATGTAAACCTGCATATCAGCTAGGTATATGAATAGCGATTGCGAGGTATAGGTACCGTTGTTGGCTTAGTCAAGACAGGGCAAAGTAAAGTAAAGTAAAGTAAACTAGAGTCGAGCAAGTTATAAGGTTGAGTTCTATACTTGATCCATCGAACTGGCGAGTTTCGAACTTCCATACTTCGATCTGCAGCATCCAGAGAGAAAGAGAGAAAGAAAAGCAAAAGCCGATCGAAGTTGCCTCCTCCGGCGTGGGTCTATGATGCGATCGTGATAGATGTAGATCACCGCCCGCTCGGTGCCCCTCGATCGTTGTTAAGATCTATAGCAATGTACAAGCGCTTTTATACACACATAGAGAAGATATACCGCGTTTTGTATTAGTAGAATAAACGAGATAGAGAATGAGAGAGAAAAATATATGTTATAGAAACGTATAAGAAAAAGAAAAGAAAATATCTTGGACTCAGGGGGCCTGCAGCTTCCATGTTTTCCGGGTCACGTCACGGCAGGTTGACTGCCATTGTCCGTTCGATCCTGATCTCCTTGCATTCATTACCATTTATTTTTCCTACTCGCTACTTCTCCTGCCGCTGCTTCTGCTTCTGCTTCTGCTTCTGCTTTTGCTTGTGCTTCAGCTTTAGCTTCAGCTTCGACTTCGGCTTCTGCGCCTTATCCGAGAATAAGTATATAAGCCGCATTTTATTGTCAAACGAAACGTGTACAGGTAATAGTAGGTAGCTTGTATATTCCTGATTTAAATTGACGGTGACCGAGAGGGCTGCTATCCGTTCCATTTGTTCTTTACGTTCGTGGGCATCAACTACACACTTGTATATTCCAACAGCTCCAGATCCTTCTGGACTTCCATGTTCAAATTGGAGTATTTTTCAAAACTTTGTTTCAAAAAATGCCCTTCATTTGTTACCTGAAAATCTTTCAATTAATTAATCTGATGAACCACCAGTAAAAAAAAAACCTTCAAGTATGATTTGTATTATTACATGTCTCATCGCTTTCTTCCGCAAATGTTGAAAAAAAAAATTCAAAGCGGGGGCGTAACTAGAAAGTCTGAAGTACCTATAGTTCTATCTAGTCTTTAAATCATCAAGTTTTTAATGAAAATCAGTCAGAGTCGGTAGAATACTTGCAAAAGGTATGTGATTACCGTGGATCGATAATAACCTTCACAAGGTGAAATGAGAGAGTAAAAATATTGTGAATCTTATCAAATAGAGTTAACTGTGATCCATGCAATCTTAGCTACAGTCAGTAAGATGAAATTTTTCAGTAGTAACCAGCAGCTTTTATCATTCAAACAAGAATTTAGTATTCGGAAGACCGCCTGATCCTTTTCCTTTTCGGATGATTTCTACCCACGTGATATACTATACGATGAGTAAGTAACCTGTCGAGTTTTCAGGTAAATTGAGGTGTCTTTTTGCCGGTTAAAAACCGAAGTGAAAAGTTCCTTGAAAGCTATATTGAGTAGCAAGTACAGACTTTTTTTTTTTGTCTCGTGAAGCCTGAGATCAGGATTATTATTAGCCTGAGAATCATGCTTCCAATAATCTTGAATAAATCAATAAAGTCAATCAATGTTTGTAGAAATAAAGATTGATAATATAATCCTACATGATAGTAGCCATATTGTAGGCGTTGAACGAACAGCTGTAAGAGAACGAACGAGTGAACGAACGAACGGAGGAACGAACGAAACGAAGAAAGAACCAATGCCATAACGAATGTGAAAGGCACAAGGAGTTTTGTGTGATGCTGCTGTCCGTGCATTTCTTAGATCACGCGTGTCAAAAACGTGTACAATTGAAATCACAATATTTCACACATTGGTTAAACTTCTTCGATCTTCCCTCGCGGTAAGTTTTATCATAAAAAATAAATGGTGATCACGTTGCCGCATCCCGCGATTGCGTCTTTTAATACTTTTTTTTCCTTTTCTACGGAATCAAATTTGAAATTTGAAAAACAAAAATGAACCTTCCTTCTACGCCGGCGACTGCTTTATCGACTGATTATATTCATGTGTATGCACAATTTGAATGAATTTATTCCCTTCATTTTCGATTATCTTTTTTCATTTGTCACATAATAGAACTGACAAAAAATATGCATACACGACATAAATAATATTGAAAATTACCAAAAACGAATCCGTTTTTGTTATTTAATTCTCTTTTCAATATGGTCAACTATATCTATAATTATTCGTGTTACACCCGGCTAATTTTTATTTGCAATAACTAGTATTGAAGTTACGTTCTAATTTTCTAACTGTAGTGCCTATTCGCAGAGTGTTCATAAATCAGCGTTTCTTTCTAATAAACTGATACATATCTTCTATAATTATTGATCCAGAATTGTCAAACTTTTCGATAATACGAAATATGATCCCAACAATTGTGTTTGTTGAAGATCCAATTTTTTATTTTTTGGTTTCTTCTTTTCCATCTTATTACCACCGTGTAAGACACCCACCTGTACAGGTGTGACGTATATTCTTACGATTTTACAGCATAATATAATAACCCGCCAACGCCAAAAGTCACACATGACCTCATATAACCAGAATAAATTTTTTCAACTTCCGTTTTACTGATGTAATATAACTTGGTTTGTTACAGGTCTCCGTATAAATAATTATATTAGTCTACAGAGAATGATTTCAGCATCAAAAATTGCTACGATGTATTATCACGATCATCGATGGATAATGATAATTAATCATTCAAAAATTAGCAAAATTTTATTGTTTCTAATAATCATATACTTAAATGTGTTACAAACTATCTGTGATAACTATACAAACATAAATCTACCGGAAAATCAATTAAGATATTACTTTAATTCGTTCCCAACCATCGCAGATAAATGTCGCAACGATCCCGAATGTCCATATAAGGTAGTAAAGAATTCATCTCGTTCAAAATATGCAGTAAAGTGTTATTCTTTTACTATCTATTTATCTCTTTTCACTTTTTCAGGAACATTTGGATAGCAAGGCATGTTGGGGATACGAAGATGATTGCAAACCCGAAAATTCTTACTCTATTCCAAAATGCCCAGGCGACCACAAGGGATGGGTGGCAACAAAACAGGCTCAATTAGATACTTTTTATACTCAAGGTGATTTTGGCTACGTCCGTGATCAGAGAAAAGAAATGATGATAATCTGCGAGCCACTTTTTCTCGTAAGAAATAGAACTTCGATAATAATTAACGAATCAAATTGTTAAATGCAGAAAGCTCAACTTCTCTTTTTTTTTATTAATTAGGATGATTCCTCGTTGGAATGTTCAGAACACATGAGATTTTGCAGAGGAAGAAATATAATGATAAATTTCACTGATCTCGCAACCAGAAAAGAACCCATAAGATACAAAATGGACGTTTTAAAAGAAGGCCAAATAGGGGGATACTGCACGTGAGTAATTTTATAACTAAGCTTACAAAATTGTTAAGTAAGAGAAGACACCTCTTCGTTTAGATTAAACGAAAAAAGACTCATGGAAAATGCTGATCATATAAGTCCCCTTCAGTCATGGGGTCCGGAACTTCGTAACTTTAGAAAATTACCAAGAAGGCCAATAGTTGAGGGGGACTGCGACGTAGTCATAGAAAAACCAACGTTCCTAATGAAAATAGACGCAAGTACGTTTCCAAACAAAACATTAAACCGAAGAACTACTTTTCGAAAATATTTTTTGACCATTTATATTGTTGCAGCAGTTAACATGTACCATCATTTCTGTGATTTTTTCAACCTCTACGCATCTCTTCACGTTAATTTATCACATCCTTCTACTTTTGATGTGGATAATCATATTCTGATATGGGAAAGTTATAGGTAACTAAAAATTAAAGAGAAATTGATGAAGACGCAGCGACGATTTCGTTACTAATGACGAATTAAAATTTCTTTCAGTTACCAATCTGCTTTCCAAGATACTTTTGAAGCTTTCACAAGCAACCCATTGTGGGATCTAAAAACTTTTAGAGGCGATACGGTTTGTTTCAAGAATATAATATTCCCAATGTTGCCTAGAATGATTTTTGGTCTCTACTACAACACGCCTTTGGTAAATAATTATTATACAGTTTTGTGTTTAATTGTAGATGATCAGGTTATCTACAGATTCGAATATAATTTCGTATTGATTTTACAGATTTACGGCTGTGAAAAAAGCGGACTCTTCAAAAGTTTCAGCGACCACGTTCTACATAGGATGAATATACCGTTGATTGACAAAACAACCTCGAAAATTCGAGTGACGTTATTAAGCAGGGACACGCAGTATAGAAAAATATTAAACGAGGACGAACTGGTGGAAGCGTTGAGAAATAATTCGAACTACAAAGTGAGGAAGGTTTGTATAAGATACTTACAATACCAAACTTTTCAGAAATTAAAATATCGGCGATTTTCAACTAGCATTTTTTCTTCATCTGATCATTTTCAGGTAATCTACAACAAGAATATGACGTTTAGAAAGCAGCTGCAGATAACTAGAAACACCGATATTCTGATTGGGATACACGGCGCTGGGTTAACGCATCTGATGTTCCTACCAGAATGGGCCACAGTTTTTGAAATGTAAAGCAATCATTCGAAGATACTTGATAAATTTCCAACTCCTCCGAAACATCTTTGATCTTTTTTTCTAGATACAATTGTGAAGATCCGAGCTGTTACAAAGACCTCGCAAGATTGCGAGGGGTAAAATATTTGACATGGGAAAATCCAGACAAAATTATCCAAGAGGATCCGGTTAGTTTTAATTTTAATGAAAAGGGGTAAAAGAAATTATAATTTTTAAATTTGTTAATAATATTACCGTCATATTCTAGGGAACACATCCGGATGGAGGGGCACATGCTAAATTCACCAATTACAGTTTTGACGTTGAGGAATTTCTACAGATAGTCATGCTGGCTGAAAAACACGTGAAGAATCATAAAACGTTCAAAGAGTATGTTAAAAAGTCGTCTAAAAATCGAATCGTTATAGAAAATTCTGGTAAGGATGAATTATGAAAATGTTATGAGACTAATTGTAAAACGCGTTTTATAGTTACCATCAATAATGAAAGTAATAACTATTAATAAATACGAAGTAATTCCAAATTCACAGCAGCTCAATGTGGTAATTAATGCAATTATAAGATCAGTGGCTATCGATAATAATTAAGATTTATAAATTATTAAATGCGTTCAATTCCCGATATAGTAATAAATCAATAATTTTTATTATTTTTATATGCAAACGTTGTACATACATATATAAGTATAAATTTATTTCAAAGTTGAATGTTAAAATTGAAAATATATAAGTTAATAACCATATCTAACAGTCTCCCACCTCTTCACCATAAAAAGGATTCTAGATGGTACTTTAGATAAAATTACGCGTGATTGACCGTAATACAGTACATAATTTATCGTAGAGATAAAATCGATTTGAATTTTATAAAAAACTACGTTAGTAAGGCGTCGAACATTAGCAAAGGGCAGGAAGTACATGAATGACTTTATAATTAAACCCTAATTTGGATTTTATACCTATACAAAATCGCAAACAAAGCAGTACTGACTAACATATATGCCGTTATAATTTGAACAGCTTCATTATCTGGAACGTACAAAGTTTTAATGGTCAAATTGATACCACCAGTAATAAGATTACAGACAAGAAAAAAAGCTAGGCCATTATAATTAACAGCTTCCGAAATTTCTGGAATACTTGATAACTGATATGATTCTTGTTTAACTTTTGAAGTTTTTTGCCCAATATTTTCTTTTGCAGTTAACTGTTTCAAGATATCCGTTATGACATCGATCAATATTAAAAGTGTTAACATTGCTGTAGATAAAGTTACCATCCAAACGCAATATCCAGCATTAGCTAATTTTCTAGAAACCCGAGAGTATGAGTTAAGAAATAGCATAGCTGCGCAGGCTTGAGCTGCGATTAGAGACAGCTTTATGCAAAGTATCATCGACTCGGTATACCGAGCATCTATCGTACGGCCAAAGATTTTAATGCGAAAATAAGAGTCTACTTTGAATTTGTTGGTTTGATTTTTACTTGCCGTCTGATAAGTGGAATGTATCAATCTTCCAATAGCAACGCCTATGAAATAGAGACCAACGTAACCCAGTGTTGAAACAAGCCCCTCTTTATTAGCGTTAATAAAGCCTTCCCTAGAGTAGGAAAAAAGCCACTGTCTTACATAATCCTGACTTAACACAAACTCGTACGCAGTGATTATGAAAATTCCGACAATGAGAGAATACCTTGAGCTCAGTACAGCAGATACAATACTTGTGAGAATCTTAACAGCTGCAAGTGTCATGAAAAAGTTCCAATGTACGCCATATTCGCCTACATGTCTTTGGTAGTTTAAATATTCTACAGAAAAGTACCTAGCGGAGCCCAGTACCAAAAGAGGAATGCAGCTTCTTACGCAGTCGACAAAATTTTTAACAGCGGTTTTTACAAGTCCTAAATTTACGTTCTGACCAGAATCTCTTGCCTCTGGAGAGACAAGAGCATTGGATATGATAAAAAATCCAACTCCAGTATCCATTAAACTGAAACCGTAGACTTCAGTCTTAGCATAACGTCTAGGAAATACTTTAAAGTCAACAGCCAATATACAAATTGCAGTCAGAAGGCCAGTAAGTGATCTGAAGTTTGTAAGGAATGGACGCCTTGTTGAATAATTTGATAAATATCTGCCGCTTCTAGCGGGACTACTCGTAAATATCACAACCAACAGATTAATAAGAGAAGCCACAAGTACAGCTATACAAACGGATATTTTCGAATCTGAGCAGACAGTGAAACATAATATTGTTGGAAGTAAGACAACGATGAATTCTGTTATGAATCGCGTGATTCGATTGAGGTACTTTCCAATCAGAACAGAAGTTGTTGTCATCAGCAACAAACTGCAAATACTTGGCAATATCACGAGTAAAACTTCTCTGGCGGTCGTTCCGTGAATATTCGATATGAATTCAAGCTGTTCCTTTCTGTAGGCATCCTCGTTTAAATTGGCCGCCATAATCTCGTCGTTCCTCGTTCCGTTTCGTTCCCAAATCAACCGGCGGGTAAATTTCCTGTAAGATACGACGACGCGTGTTTTTATAAGAACATTCAAAATCTCTAATGAATACATTAAATTTAATTAATCGGCGTTTACCAACCTGACCGCTCTTATATTCGTTATTTGTTTCTCACTTATCGGAATGTACCAGTGCGGTGCAAATACACTCCTCCTAATCCTCACTCGTACGTGACAATCTGAGCACTAGACGCCATATTCATATACGAGCTCGTCTGCTATCAAATGATCAATATCAACATAGCCACTCCGCAACGAATTTTGACGTTCCCTGAAACGTGTATCCTCTTGAAACGCAGAAATCGGATTGTCTCATTATGAGATGAATGATAAAAGTAATTTAATCGCAGAAGTTAGTCACAAAATATTTCATAAAATCTGATTAAGATTATTTAAAAAATTAGTATTTTATTCATGACTTCGATATTGCACTACCGTACATATATATATATATATATATATATTTGTACATATATATATATATTTCTTAACTTATCGTTTTCACTCAAATAAATGCCTAGGCTTGTGGCAAACGTGTTGCGTATCAATTTTTCATAACATATAAGGTGATACATGTTAAAAATTCAGCGACTCCAAATACCAACTTAAAAAGTTTTCAAAGATATCTGCTAATTACAAATACTTGCAAAACTAATGTTAGGTTTCTTTGTAGCAAATAAGTTTTTTTTCATTAAATTTCTGCTTGGTTTGATTTTTCTCGTTTCCTTCATCGTATCTTCATAACAATGTTCCAAAACTTTTCTTGTACATTCTATCACGAATTACTGTTATATGACATAATGTTCCGATGTGATTGGTTATTTTCTTCAACTTCTCTAAGTCTCGACGTAACCTGTCTCTAGACTACGCACACTCTGTATTGGAATTTATTGGTACATAAATTGTAATTCCCGCAGATCACACGGTGTAAGGCAGTGCAGGAATGCTTAAAAAAAATTATATCTCCATTCAAGTTCACATTATAGTATCATCTATTGTACTTGCGCTAAGCAGTGCAAAGACTGAAAGAGAACAATACAGCCGTGCCGATGGATGCGAGGATTATTCTTGGATCAGGTTCATTCGCATTTCTCCATTTTTAGTACGGACGAACCTTGTTTTTTATATTCCTTAATTGAAAAATTCTACTAAGACCACTGAAAATCCCTCATTGTTATCTTAATACAAAAATCTTACCTCCTGGATTGCAGTGAGTGCTTGTAGCTCATACGCAAACTGCATACATTGGGTATTTGATTTTGAAAGTAGCATCATATTGTGAATGAATAGCGCTGCTGAAAGTTCGCCGAATACAGTAGCTATCAGTTGAGTCCTGTCGAGCTTTTTAGAAAAGCATAAATACCTATTGCTAACACAGTTACAACGGCTATAGTTCTATAACTCCCAACACGATAAGGCAGGCGTGGATGTGGAACCGCAACTTGAAGCCTTTTTCGTCTTTCTCGTTCCTGACGATTTTTCTCAGCGGTTTTCTTCCATTGCTGTTCTTTTTGGCGCCTTTTATTGTCATAATCTCTAACGTCGGTTTCTATGGATTCCGGCGGATATTTACGGTACAGATTTTTGGCATCGACAAGCAAAGTTTCAAATGGTAGATCCTCGGGAAGCTGACAATAAATTATCGTTAACACAAATCGATAAGAATTATTCTATCAACTCTGTCTAACAGCTTACCGTACAAAGTACTTTGTGAGTATGTCCCATGTCTGGTGTAGTGTTAAAAATTTCAGTAGCTCTATAAGCTACAATTACAGTGCTTAGGTACAATGGCATGAGCGTTGGGCTTCCAAGAAAATAATCGAAAAGTCTATGTAGTAATTTTCTATGCTCGGAGTACTTGTGCGCATACCAAGTTGTGTATTCGGGCAGAGCGAAATGTGGAAATAACTCTACACTGAAATCAAATCATTTCATTAGTTCGAATAGGACATAATTTATCGTATCTCAGAACAGATGTTGTTACGTACTTTTCTAAATGTTGTAACAATGTTGGATGAACACGTTCCAGTAAAGCGAATATAAAAAATAATTCTTGATTAACTTTTTCCATTGTAGTTTCCATAAATCTTTCCAAAAACTTCAATGAGATTTGTTCCAATACATACAAGCCATGCTGTAAGCCCATTACTATCAGAACAGTTGCAGCCACGTCATTATAGCCTTGATAATAACTGAAAATAGATTGATAAGATGAATAATTAACTAATCATTGAAGACACTTCAAGTCAATCACATTGCAATACTTGCTACAAATATGCTCACTTTAATTTTTGATGGCGATGTAAAACCCAGCATATCATTTGTGTCATTTCATTTTCAAGTGCAGCAATTTCCTCTTCCGTTGACTCAGGGGGAAAATGACTGCCACTTCTTACAACATCCTTTAAAATTTGTTGATAAACGTCATTTGGTATTTTTTCGTGTACATTTTCTAGCCTCTCAACGGGTATAAGGTCCTCATTTTTCAATCCCAGAAGTTGTGGCCATAAAATCCTTCGTCTATCATCTGTAGACCTCTTTTATTAACAAGATTTGAGTTGAACAGAGTCATTATCACCAAGCAAGAACCAAATCTTTTCGCAATCTTTGATAATCTGCTATTAACAAGGTACAAGTCACCAATAAGGTCAGTCATGATTTGATTCCTCCTTGACTATAATCACCTCACATATTGAATGAAAACTTTGGATAATTACCATTTACAAATCCTCCACTGCTGCATGCAAGTAATTTCAATTCATCAACGGTGAGTTCAGGCTCTGATATGCATCCTGGAATAACTTTAACCTTCATCCTTTCTCTCCCAATAAGTGATGCTACGTCATCGTCAAGAGAATCAGCATCCTTGGATGAGTTATGATTAAAAGTAATAGGTTTTACTCCGTTTGATTTACCTGGTGACTCCAAATTCTCAATATGAGGTATTCTGGGTACAGAGTTATTATCACTCCAAACTTTGTTAGCGTCCGAAGTAGGTGAAAGATGATTTGATTTACAATGTTCTCTATTCTCCGTCGTCTCATTGCTCTTACAGTTGAAATTTCTTTTTCTTATATTCAGAGTTTCCTTAACCTGCAGCTTGATATCTGGGTGATTGACCGATGTTGACGTTTCAGGTGAGGATTGCAGCAGAGGTAAAACATCGTCTTCGTTTTCCATTACGTAGTATTGAGATCGTAATTATTTTTTTCCGAGGTCATATAAAACTTCCATGTTCGAAAACAGCCCACATTTTATCACACTAGCGATTATATATCCGATTAAAAAATAAATTATACGAATATCGTGGTTACATACATCCCTAATAGTTTCAAGACCTCTGAGTCAGTGGTTTTATAGGTTCCATTTGAAAGTGACAGATGGATACGGTATGATCGAGTGTTTCAAGTTGTCATCAAAAAACAAGGTTATGCAACGGTCCACATTCCGCGCGTTTAACTGCGGCGGTAAATATTTGATTTTAAATTTATCAAAGCATTTATTACTTTACAATTTCGATATCGGAACATAAGTATTGGGAAGTTCTTCTTCAACTAAAAATTAAATCCAACAAGCCTGAAGAAAAAGGGATATAAATGTAGTAAAATTTTTGAAATTAGCCGAAAAAAGTGAAGTTAGCGAAAAACTACGAATGACTTCTTTCTATTTCTACATACTTTATAAGCAAATGAAAAATAGTCAATTAGATGTAACTTCAAGAGAGAACTGTATAATTAACCAAAGCCTATAATAATTAGCTATGAATTTTCAGTCTCAATCAATGATCATCATAACTCTGATACCATAATCGATAAATCATCGTGCTAATTACGCTGACAGGCATAATGCACCGAATAAAAGCGAGCATTTTTTACAAACCAGAAAATAGTAACAAAAACAATAAGGATTACTTTGTACAGCCAGACCTCCGATCATCGAAGAAGATCAACACAAACTCTCATCTATTTGATTCAAATAACTTTCCTAGATCCAAAATTACCTGGATTCGCAATGAGAGTTTCGAAGATGATAACGTTTCGAAGAATGAATATCCCCCGGGATCTATCTTGAAGAGTAGAAGTGACAGCGATCTGTACTTATCAGACGAATACAAAAATTACTCATCGAGATCCAGAGATCTTGAAATGTCGTCTTTTCCCAGCGATTCAGATATCACTGTGATCAGGGTTCAAAGAAGATCAGAAATACAACGAATAGCGTCTCGAGCCTTGGAAGGAATTTTAGGAGACGGTTCTCACTTACCTGAGTCGATGTCAATGGTGAATCTGGCGACCTTGGTCCAATTAAAGAAAAATGCGAGAGAATATCGCGAAGTCACGTCTTCTAGCTGTTTTACGAAAGACGAATGTTTGATTCCTCTTTCATCCTGGGATAGGTCAGAGATAGATTATATAACTAATACAGTATCAGATACAACGATCGAAAGCATTTCTCAACCGATCCGCAATTATTGGAACATTCATCACAATCGTAATTCAGAATTATTGTTATGCCAGACGTCATTGAGCTCTATCAATAAATTTTATATTACCAGACACCCAGATAAAAACGCGAGCAGCAAAAGGCTGTTAAAAATAACAAACCCGAAATTAAAAACCGTTGAAATTATAGATGTGGTCGAAAAATCGTCGAAAGACAAACCCATGATAATTACGGATTCAAAAGGGGACATCACATTGCAAATAATAGATGAAGAAAATGTGAAAGTTACGGCAAAACCGATCAGACACTCTACAAGAATTGAAAAAATCTTTACACGATTTGTTACCAGAATTCAAAGTAGATTATGCAGATGTATCGGATGCTTCTGCTTGCCACTGACCGAGAGACGTACTGAAATAAATTAATTAACAACGAGAGTCTGTAATAAAATCAGCCCGTCTCCAGCCATGAATTCTTATCATGCCTTCAATTATAATTTCATGCCGTGATTATTTTTGTATATTTGAATCTGAAATAAATTTCATATACAGCTCACTGATATGTAAACAATAATCATTATTTAGTTTGTGGATTCCAAGTATCGAGGTATGATTCGGTTGCTATTCGGATGCAGTGATACGTTATGGTGAGCAGAATTGGAAAAAGGAAGGAGTTTGAAAAATGATGTAAGAATTATGGCTGACTTGGTCAAACAATGAAAATTTATGTACGATTTGATTTACTCCATTCGTTTAGAGAATATCGAAGGTAGATATGAAGTAAGTATGATTACGTTACTTTTTTGTCGTGTTTGACAGAGGAGTACGGAGCGGTAAATCTGTTTGGAGTTCGACTACAACTGAACTATTCAAAAAGCTGCGCGACGCATAACCACTCTAGCTCCATGCCAGTAGTCGAAAGCTCAATGAAACGGGAGGTCCATCTATACTTAAACTTAAGAGTTAGTAGCGCCCTGTTTTGACAAGCGTTTAAAGTAAGGATGCGAATGTAGATTAGATTACGATCAGAGATTAAATCTCTGTTACGATTGTGTGAATATCTTGTAATAATAATAACGCGATATATCGCAAAAGTTAACAGTCTCATTTAAGTTTTTCAGGATATTGTTCACCAAATTTTCCGTGTGAATATTAATTTTGTAACACGTATTTTGTACTTGTATCCCAGTTGAGAATATTTCAAGTTGTGTAATAAATTCTAACCAACATATAAAAGGACGTAATAACCTATTTAATATTTGATTGAATAATCCATTCCAGCGCCTTTTTCCAACGATCTTTGAACTCTGACGAAAAGATAGCGATATTGGTATCAAAATTCATTTCGTCAGTGTTTTTTCGGAGTAATAAGGATCTGAAATTTTAGAAAAGTAAATGTATCCTCTCTGATGACAGTCTGTGTCTGAATTTCTATGGAATCCCTAATTTCTGTTTTCAATAATAAGATTTCATTGCCCTCAAATTATAATCACAGCCTCACAATTGGGACCTTCAACAATTGTCGTGGAATAAATAAAAATCAACCAGTCATGCAGAGATCTCTAATGACACTCCCATCATTGAACAGAATACTGGCAAGTATAAAAAAAATCTTGCACACAAGAAGTATTATTGCTATCTATTTACGATTAGACTTACACTCCGAATTTCAGGCCAGTGGAACCAGAGTAAAGCTCTGTCCAGTATCGATTCAAACTGCAAATATCACATCTATAAAATTGAATAAGGAAATTCCTCCAAAGCATCCTGTTCCAGATTTAAAAAAAACTATCGAAAGATATCTAAAGTTAGTCATTCATATAGTAATGGTCGTATAAGATTGATTTGAGGAATGAAAAAGATTTTAAGTTTTGTACTTGAAACTGCAGGTCTGTGAAGCCAATACTAAGTATAAAAGAATATTCCGAGACTGAAAGAAAAATAAAAGTGTTTGAATCGGGCATGGGCCTTGAGCTACACCGTAAGCTATTAGAGCGTTACGAATGTACAGATAGCTGGGTAAGGAATCTTGATATTCAGCAGAACTTCATTAAATTTCAATAATAGATATGAGTATATTACAGAATTTTGTTAAATTGAAAATCCTAGATGAACGAATGGTTTCTAAATGCGGCATATCTAGGATACAGAATTCCAGTGATTGTTCATTCAAGTCCAGGAACTGTTGGCCCATTGCAAAAGTTTTCATGCCCAGAAGATCTTTTTAAATTTGGAGCAAATCTTATAGTAGCTGTATGCGAATATGATTCTATGATAAAAAGGTCTGGTTATGTGGTACTTTTGATAACATTCTCAATAATACCACTAATTAATTCTACCACCTCATTTTAGTGGAAAAATAAAACAAGAAATGGCTGGCAAAGATCCTTTGGATATGCAGCCATACGCTATGATACTTGGTACTCATAGACGTCCAAACATGCCATTGGATTGCCTCTTGCACACCGATCACTCAGACTATATAATTGTTGTACACAATAATCATGTGAGTTATAAATGAGTGTTAAGTTGGAACAGTAATCCATGATCTCACTCAGTGAAATTCTCTCACTTTACAGATTTTCAAATTAAATGTATTTGATGATTCTTGTAAAGACCGAACCCCTTTTTCATCCACTCAACTAGCAGCAGCTTTGAAGGATATTACTAGCCGTTCAGCAACTCCAGGAATACCAATTGGAATTTTGACAGGAAATTATAGAGACGACTGGGCAAAGGATTACAGAAAGCTAGAAGGTGAGTAAGGAGTTTGTTTCGGAATCACAAGTGACGACCAGCTGCTTATCAAATCGTGGTTTCACAGATTGTGCTGACAATGGTAAAATATTGGCAGATATTGAAAATGCGATGTTTGTACTTTGCTTAGACAAAGCAATACCAGATAATAAACACGGTGATAAAAATTACGAGTCAATTAGAGCTGTCCAGAGTATGACAGGAGGTAGTTGCGATACTAATGCTGGAAATAGATGGCATGATAAAGCAGTTCAATATATAGTATCATATGATGGATTTGTTGGCATGACCTATGAACACAGTCCATGCGAAGGTGTTCCGATTGCAGTTCTGCACGACCACGTGTTAAAATATATGTGAGGAAAAATTTTCATGAGAATTCATGAAAGCTCTTATTCAGTAATTATACGTTGATATTCCTTTTGCTCCAGAGCCAATAAGAATGACGATAAATATGATCTGAGTTCGACTACTCAGTTTCCAAGAGCAAAACATCTCGAATTTGAACTACCTAGTGGAATAGAGGATTCTATTACCGCAGCTACACGTGTGGTAGAGGAGTAGGTTTCATAATAATTCTATCGAGCAAACATTTCCTTTTGCTTGTGTTTGTGCCCTTTGACCCATTGCATATCTTGATTCGCAGACTTTCAAGAGACATTGACACGGAGTGTTTTACATTCGAAAACTTTGGAACGGATGAAATTAAAAAAAACAAAATGAGCCCTGACAGTTTTATACAGATGGCTATGCAGTTGGCATATTATAAACTTCATGGAAAACCTCCAGCCCACTATGAGTCAGCAGGTCTCCGCAGGTTTCGTAACACTAGAACTGAATGTATAAGATCGACCTCCATTGAATCTGTAGAATTTGCTCAAACTATGCTCTCTGATAATTCAAAAGAGAAGAAAAAAGAAGCTATGTTGAAAGCTATCAATGCCCACAAAAAATTAGCTGGAGAGGTGCGTGTTCATAGAAACTATGAGCAATACAGATCAATTTTCAAATATTTTTTTGTAGCATGAACTGAAATGTTTTTTAAATGATTCGATAGGCTGCCACTGGTCAAGGTATAGACCGTCACTTATTCGGATTAAAAACCATAGCTGCCAAGGAAAATTCGAGCATCCCAGATATTTTTACTGATGTTGGATATACGAGAAGTACGCACTTTACTTTAACGTCTAGTCAGGTACGTATTTTGGTTTTTGATTACCATATTGTTACTGAAAGAAAAAATAGTATGTTGAAATAATTGAGTATATCAATACCGCTGTAATTTTCGTTTATTTTTCTGCCATCTTCACTCCAGGTCCCATACAAAACCGCTTCGTTCATGTGTTACGGTCCAGTAACACCAGACGGATATGCTTGCTGCTACAATCCGCGGCCGAAAGACATTAGAGTGGCTTGTTCTTCTTTCAATGCATGTAAAGAAACCCGCACAAAAGAATTCGCGGAAGCGCTAAAAGAATCCTTTTGCGTAATGAACGACCTCGCATCCGGGTGATAATGTTTGAACCTATTTGAAATAAAGAATTTTATGTAACTGTTACGTGATATGAAACATACTTCCACATATCTCACGAATTTTGTACATACTGTTGAACTTTTAATAAATTAAATTTTACGGAGATTAATTAATTACAAAACATGTAAAATACCTTACATTTCACAACTCTTCACGCGAAACTGAGGATGGATTTCTCTCAGGAGGGAAACCCCAAAAAAAAGTAGGAAGCCCACGAACTTCTCTTTCTCTAGCAACAAAAGCAGAGAAGGATGAAATGCAGTTGCCTACAAAGTAGTTTGAATTTCCTAGAATTGCTAAGTCCACATGAGAAGACGCTGGTTCATCTTGCTTGTACACGCCAATCTACATTTATAAGAAAAATTGTTAAAAATCCAGGAGAATATCAACTCATTTCTTTATGAACACATAGAATTGATCTTCTTTGAAAATAAAAATAATTAAATTTAACTCACTTCCATCCTCTTCAAAGCCTTACTCAGCTCTGGTATCATGTGGTTATTATCAGAGGCAACATATATAGACTTGACATCACTTTTTGTGCGAATTATACGTTTCAAGTGACGAACTAGCAGTTCTAGCGGTGGCAGACACATAGCTGGTGTTGCTTTACCTCTTTCATTTCTGTACCCCAAACATTGTGGTGCAGCAAATAGATTCGGAGAACTTGAAATGAATTCGCAGGCTCTAGCCTAATAATTATAAAACGAGATCAATGAAACGAATAATCAACCAGTGCTTAGAATAGGAACATCTTTTTTTCGTAGTTGTGCCATTAAACGAAGATTTACCCAATCTATTCCGTTCCGTAAATGAATTCCTATATAAGCTCCTCTAGGCAGACGTTGTTTTACAAATAATTTAGCTTGGCTGGCTACTTCATCATTCCAGGTAATACATTTTTGCAATTTTTTATTCTCCATTTGTACAGGAAAACTAGCTGGAGCTCCCGTAAATGCCAATACTGGCCATGAGACTGGTGGATATTTTTTTGCCCATTGATACACCATGTCGCTGTGATGAACATCGTAATGTAAAGGCCCGTAAAATTCTGAGCTCACAAACTCAACATTAAATGTATCCCAAAATGGACCAAATGGATTTCCTTCTTTTGCGTTACACGACCCTGTGTTGCCTCGTGTGGAATAGCAAAATGCTTGAAACAGAATAGAATTCATCCTAACATTGCCAAGTACTGAGGAAAAAAAATTGATATTGAAAATCACTCACAAGTCCTTTGTGATGGAGGCCATACTATAGGGGCAAGTGAGCTCATAAATTTTTCCATTACAATCACCCTGTGGCAAGTTTCCAATTGTGATACATTGAAGTAGGTGTCAAATGGTACCTGGGTCTAACAATTAATTCATTTCAAAAGAGAACCTATTTCGATTAACTGTTGAAGTTTCCAAAACTATTAATTTTTTTCATGGGTAGTTATTCAACTCACCGACCTTGTAGCTCCTGTTCGATACTCAACCCATGGCGGTACGACTAAAGTTCGATTTAAGGCTATGGAAAATCCTAGCGCACCGAGAAAATTATCTGCCTGATTACCAAATCTACCTGAAAATTTCCAAATGGGTTGGTAGATGAATAAACTGAATTTTGCAGGGTTACATTTCACGGAACAGGGGTTATACCAAAGTAACCTCCGAGACGTTGACAAACAAAAACGAAATTATATTTAAATATCCTGTAGCAGATTTTCTGCGATGATTATACAGCGAATAAATATTCTCCGAAAATAGCTCTAAAAGTATTTAACAGTTCATTCATGGTAAATTAAAGTCACTCAAGAATTTCTTACCCATGCACGGACAATAAAGAATATATCCATTGCCGTCAATCTCGGGGTACGTGCAATATCCATAATAAACTTGGATAAACAATAGAGTTGAAATGAGTAGAATGGACATATTGTTGATGTTGTTGAAGTATAATCAATTAAGAAAAATCTGTCACTTCGTGGCCACTACTTTCATTGAAGTGTAAACAATTGTAAAGTTTTGGAACAGTTTGAAGTTCCCATGGCAACTGTGAATGGCGGCATTCGTGAATGAAGTAAGTATATAGCCAACCACCGCGTCGTTTGAAATGTATTTCACGAGGTATTTTTTCATAAAAAGTTGATGACAAATGCGTGATAAAGCAGAGCGTTGACTGAACAGTCAACTAAAGAGAATTTACCTTATCAAGGCAATAACGAATTATGATCCATGTTTTGTTCATTCTATGATGGCTTCTGATACTATTTATTGTTAAATCCTTGTTAATTAATTAAGCCTCTTTATACGTATAATTTCTTCACAGTCATGATATGGGAGCTTGTAAAAATGTTAGCTGTTCAAATAATGCTCGAACAAAAAATCTACGATAGATTAGTACGTCGCCTAAAGTATCTAAAACGGGACCTGTGGCCAAAAAATTACGAACAATTTAATCGGTTTAAGGATTTTTTTTCAACTTCTGAGACTTCCGGTCGATGATTGTTGGAAACATCTGTCTCGAAGCTCACTTAAGCCCACTTACCATAGAAAATATTTTCCCCATAGCTGACTGTGTTCCCAGTCTTCAGTCATTGCTGAAGGTCTTCTTCTCCAGTGACGTTCGCGCAAGTCATGAACTGTTCAGCTGACGAAGATGTAGAACATCTAATTTTCGATGGGTGTGGTTTTGCTTAGTACGAGAAAGGATTAAATCAACTGTTCCAAATGAGCAATGTATACATAACATAGATATCTTGTATTTTATAACAGGCGAACAGAAGTACATAGTTAGATCGTTCACTGGCAGAATAATGCCATAATTTAATGAGTCGACGACGAAGAACGAGTTGGAACAGGAGGATGGCCTATAGGTTTGCAGCCGAGGCCTGCAGGCGCTGGTCTTATCGGCAACAATGAACCAAATAAGACATGCTGAACGACTGGAAATTTGGCTAATATCTATGGACAAAAGACAGCAATCTTATTCCTTGCACTTTGTTTTGAAATCTACTCTACTTGAATGGAATATGAAAGACACTTTCCAAGGGTTGCTATCGCCCTACCTCTGCTTTGTACATCTTTATGAGTCCGCTATTAACTTTTGACCAAGAGGAAACTGCACTAACATTCCACAGCTGATTTGAATGTTCGGCGAAAGGTCCTGTTTTAACCTACGATTAAATGATTTGATTAGTGGTTCATCATTACGATTCATATGATTTGGTGGTTCTGCTCACCTGAGAAATGAATTCAATCGAACTGAGGAACATGAATTCTTTTGCATATGTGTCCACCACATCCTTGTCCAAAAAGTGATGGGGTTCTACACGGGGGTGACCTATGATGTCATCAAATAATTAGTCCCATCTTGATTTGATTTTCTAGCGTTTGATTAGTCGAGTTCTTCATGACTTACCAATTAGTTGTGCGCTACCCCAAATAAAAGGTACAAACTGATAATCATCTAAGCTCCAAACCCCATGGCTGCCAGCTGGTTCCATGCGATATGTTAGCTGTAATTTACGCACCAATTGAAGATACCTAATGAACATACCATGATTTGTTATTTCCTACCGAATAATCAGTGAGACAATCAGAACTAATTAAAAATCATTAGATTCTCCTTACCTGTTGAATACTTTAACTACCACAGCTGTTTTATCTTCTGGTTGAAACGCTGATATCTTGAACATGCAGCAAAGGAACATTATAAAAGCCATTTCATGACCAGTTCCGTAATCTATACGTGTTGGGTTGCCAAAGCTCTCATACAAGTACTGAACTACTTCAGGGATTGCTCGATGTAGCTCCTTCGGAATCACATTTTTCAATTCTCCAATACCCTCCTAGAATATTATGGAAAACAAAGTAAGAACCCTCATCTACAATGGTGACTACTGAAAAAGAGTATTACAGAAGTATATAAATTCGTACTTCTAACAGCTTAGCATGCCACGTACGAAAAGATTTATTTCCAAATCTCTGAGGCTGATCTATAGGTGGAATACAATTTATCCAATCGTCAAATATTTTCAACATGTTAACAGTGTTATTAACTGTAACTGATTCCGAGCATTTCACATCCAATGATTTGCCTTGTACAGACTCATTCAGAGCCAATAAAAACCCTAGATATTCCTGTAAGCATGAATACAGATAGTTGAAAAATACAGAAATGTAGATTGAAGGGTCTTTGAGCCTTAGATACTGATGCAATCAAACAAGAGCTGATCTCATTCAAATCTGAATGGAATTATCTAATCCATTGTTTTGTTTCGACATCACAACAAAGGGTAACATAATATAAGCTGAATACTTTATGCATTAATGTTCTCGTAAACAGATATCACCAATACAGATGACGTTACTTACAAAATATGCCTCGGACTTCTGCCAAGCAATCATATCATCCGGAATTTTTATGGCTTTCTTAGGAATAACGAATTCATGACTTTCAGCTGTAATACAATCAATGATCAAGGTATATTTAATCCGGAATGGTACAGGACTACACGCTGAATTTAAAACGAGATACTAATAACTGTCAAATTGTATTTACCTGAGAATTTTGGAATTTCTGGGGGCGGATCAATTCCTGACATGATGCTGTTAAATGTTATACTTATTTATTTTAGATTACTGACTCCCTTGTTATTAATTCTATACATTTACATAAGGAGGTGTCAAAATAATCCACGACGCAGATTCCGTTACAAACAATCTGGAAATTCTGTTCTCTCTAAAACAGTCGGCAAATTCGATCAGAAGTAAATAATTCCTCAGATCAACATACAGTCACCATCTCATGCTCAGCATCCAAGCCACCTTCTCCTGAAACATTCGGAATTCGACGAATTGAAGTAACAGCTATTTAGTCCTGGGGTAAAAATTTTCAACACAGAGAATATTGTATTTATCTTCCTCCCAAAGTCCAATATTAACCGGCAGAGGTATGCACGTTGGTTTCTGTAGGTTCAGAATTCAGTCCGTCCATAAACCAACAAAATCCTTTATATGTAAACCAATGTAAACGCTGAACTTTGTTGAACTGTCTGAACTGTCAGCTCTGCTGTCAGTTTATGATCAGCTGTTCAATCACTTTCACCAGACTATAAATGTGATTAAAATTCTTTAAAAAAAAAAACTGTACTTCACAGTGACGAAATCGGATGACGAATTGGTGAGCTATCACGAACATTATTTCATTTACCTGTGTAGCTAAGGCGATAGAATCTATAATCAATCAATACAAAACACAGTACATAAGGTACAATACATTTATTTAGAATTCTGTCAAGTTCATGAAATCTACTACATCTTTATACATCATAAATGGGCGTGTTATTTATTTTGTATCTTCTTTCATTTCAGTTTTCTTAAATGCTAGCACCCAGAGCTGCAAATGCAGTCTACTACATGAAAAGGAAACGCCTTCCAACATGCATTTCTCAATCCCAGATACACAAGAATTCATCGATAATGGTGGAAACGCTTATTTGGTAATAATAATACCATCATCATGATTATTGCCATTGAATGTATGACAGAATGGCAGTCCGGTAAATACTACTCTTCATCCTGTTTTACTGAAGTATCTTTGTTTGTTCCTTCTAATAGGGATACAACATACATATCAATGGGCTATTTCACTGCACAGTGAGATACAAACAGTTGCTAAATCTGCATATGCAGCTGGCAAAAGATTTAGATGTCGAGCTACCTGAATTCCCTCCAAAAAAGTTATTTCCATTGACTTTAAATCAGCAAGAAGAGAGACGTGCTTCTCTGGAAAAATACATCCAAACTATCGGACAAAATTCTACCATAAATAGTTCTGAATTGCTGAATGGATTTCTACTGCATGCCCAGCAGGAAACTGCAGGAGAGAATTCGACCGAGGAGACCTTAGATGTTTTTTTAATCAATGGTTACAAAATCACGGTCCCAGCTTTGCGTAGAGAACATTCTGAACAGATTTTAATGGTATGTCACCCTTTTTCACTTTTGAAGAGAATAAACTAAACAGAATTGTTTGTCTTACAGAAGGTATGTCGTCATATCAAGTTACAAGATAAACATGCCTGCTATTTTGCTCTGTTTCTCATGCACCAGGAAGACGATGGTAATATCAATAGTAAGTTTGCTGTGTACTATTCGATTGCAGTAATCTGTACGCAAGGTGTAACCCTGTTATTATCAATCAATATTTCAGTTTTGCGAAAGCTGCAAAATTTTGAGTCCCCTCTTGTCACACAGAAGACTATTTCTGTTCTTAGCATCAGAATAGTGCTAGGAAAAAGCTACTGGGATCCTGCATATGACGAAGAATTATTGCATGATGAAGTAGCGTTGAATCTACTTCACATTCAGGCAATATCAGATATAGACAGAGGGTGGATTTCTGTTCCAAATGAATCACGCGAACATCTTGCTGCTCTACGGGCCGGAGGCAATAAGAAGGAGGTATTTTTCACCAAATCCATGAAATCACAGTCGTATCTAAATCTTTATTGAATTAATGATAGTAATAAGTGGTAACGATATTTTTCAGTTCTTGAAACTTGCACGATCTTTGAAGTACTACGGTTATATTCAGTTTGTTCCATGCATAAGTGATTATCCTCAACCAGGGACAAGAGTTGTAGTTTCTGTTGGTAAAAATGAACTTAATTTGAGAATTTATCCAGAAGGTGAAGAAGAATGTGAAGCTGTATTCAAAGTTACTCGAATGCGCTGTTGGCGAATTACAACGCTACACAATGTTGGTAAAATTTGAAGTACCTAACAATTATCATTGCTTTGGATCTTTTCTATCCACAGTCTAAAATAACATGAACTGTTTGACTTAGGCCATCGAAAAACGTGAAGATGAAGATTACAGCCTCGAATTATCCTTTGAATATCTGATGGCTAGAAATCAACTGCAGTGGATTACTATTTCATCCGAACAAGCTATTCTAATGTCAGTCTGCTTACAAACCATGATCGACGAACTTCTTATAAAGAGTATTGGGGGAAATAAAAATAACGTAAATGATCTTTCACTCGGAAGCATTGAATTAAATTTCTGATTACGCATACACTGTAATTTTCGTGTTTTAACAGGATAAACCTGGCAAAATGTGGACGTACACGAAGAGAGATGGAAGCAGCGAAATTATAACATCCACCTCTGTCGACAGTATCAACAAAGCGGACGAGGTTTGTCAACCAATAGTCTTGAACAGTAATTGATGATCACAAAATTATAACACATTTTTCCTTACTATATGATTTATTAATCTCTTGTAGAAGAATGACCACCAATGTGAACTGCCAAAGGCTGAACCAATGATGAGAAAAATAACTGAAAGATTATCAGCAGTAACAGTGAAAAAATCAAATCTGGTGAGGAAAGGAGCAGCAGTTGTAAGTAAAGGCGATAATTCAACTGAAAGCAATGCTTTTCATATGATCGGAGATGACGATCTTTAAGTCTTGCTAACAAATTCGTTTCGTGATAAAGTTACATCTGAGATTACGTTGCCGTTATAAGTCCATAGGAGAAACTAGATCGTGCCAGGGGGTAATTTTACCAAATTATACATCGTTATTAATGGACTACATCAATGTTGTCATATTGTACATTGATTCTCGAATATACCAGGCATAATAATTGGTAGATTTTATATCGTTGTGCCACATTGAAGTATTCAATTATGTGCCTGGTAAAAAGTGATTTTCATAATTTGATGAATAAATGGCAACGGTAATTGGTTTTTTCAAAAATTTCCAAGAATGACAAATTATGTTAGAAAATGTGTTATTATCATAAGGGTAGCATTTTGCTAATTATTCCATACAATGAATAGACTTATTTTGATATAATATTTTCCTACTCGTACTAAATTACTATGTCTTTGTTTGTTGATAAATATTTTATACATCAAACCACCCCCATTCCAAGTATATCTAATATTTAGAGCACATCAAATTTTGCAAGTACCAACATGGGTACAGCAAATTAAAAGTATCGCTGCTGCACAGAAATATTCAGTATTATGAAATTATAAATTCAATGGATGAAGGCGTGCAATATAATATGACTAATGTAATAACATGCTCAAGTGTAAAATCTATCGCATAAAATTTCTGAATATGGTTTTGGCAGAAAAGATTATTATAATAAGACATTGCGAGAACAAGAAAGGATGGTTAGATGAATTCAATGATTATTTATCGTTTAATGAATAACTTTGTAGCTGTATAATAGTCGACAAATGTGCAGCTATGTGTAACTTAGGATTCGAAGCTGAAGGCATTGACAAAAGTTTATTTTTATTTCCAATGTATTACCCTAATATTCTTATAAAATAATGTTAGGAATAGAGGAGTATAAATTGTAATAGAAAGAAGGCATGCTAATTTTTTATTCACAGTTTACCTGCAGTTTAAAAATGAAAATTTTCCAAGCTAACATTATTGTTGAAGGTGTTTACGGATCTCTAGTATATTCGTTAATAATTTATACAGCTGTTTCTAATTATAACCATGGCAGCAGAATTCGTTTTTACTGACGAAGTTATACAATTTTTTATTATCGCCACGAATAGTCTGTAATAAAACTGTGATATAAAAGCATGTAATAGAAGTATAGAAAAAAGTATTTCGGTGATAAATGAACAACTAATGAATAGTCCACTCGTTGATATAAATTATCAGACAAAAGGGTTGAATTAATGTTTTTTAAATTTGAGTAACTCACCATAATTGTTAAAATGAACGAGCATATCTAGGCATGTATAGCGTATTCGCTGCACTAAATAGTACTGGTAAAATTTGAATGCCAATAATTGTAACGTATTAAAAATTACTATACCTATAAGATTCAATCTAAGGACAAAGGTGAATATTGCAGCATTCCTAATTTTTATTAATGAAAGAAGATACATATTCGGTCGAACAATGTATTGTTATCAATTTGTTTTGTAAAAATAGAAAATAAATGAATTTTTATATTTATACTACATGCATGTAAAGCAATTTTTTAACGGCATAGGAGGTAGTTGATATTTCAGAAGAGTTATGGGTAAAAATGTTGAAGCCTACGATGAAATTACTATTTGATGTAGGTATGTATGTATAATGTATATATTTCTTTATTTACTCTCATACAAATATATGTATTCTAATGGTTGTTATCAAAAAAGAGAAAGCATTCACATGATTTATTCTATGCATGAGTATACCTATAATGTATTGCGATTTGTTACATACTAATAATAAAAATAGAAAAGAAACGTAATAATGTACAAACTGATTATGCAATTAATCAAATTAAATTTTTTCCCACAATTATGTAACCCATTGACTTTTACCTGGGTTGAAATTGATCGGATTTGATAAAAACATAGAAAACAATAAATAAGTGAAGATCCGGTGTTTGATACACACACGTACCTAATTGCAAAGCAGTAACTTCACAATGGCACATCATTTCCATGTATCAAAAATATGTATATAAGTGATCTGTACATGATTGTGTGGTAAGTAAAAATAGAGGCTACTGCCGGTTTGAATGTGAATGTAACTATAAGATATTCTATCTTCAGTACTTATAAAAATAGCACGATTTCTAATTTAGTAACCCAAATTTGATTTATACTCCAAATTTCTCGCTATTACTGAATCTGCTGATATCCAGAAAAAAGTATTGCATAATGCTGAATGGTTATTCTGTGATGGTTGAAATAAAATAACTATCATAAAAGATTAGGGGGACAAATTTAACTACCTATACAATACTATCAAACTTACAATTATTCATTATCGGTATAAGTCTAAAGTATTCTTAATGCAATTGTTCAAAGGTACCCTATTGTAAGGCTGTGCGTGAATTAAGATGGAGAAGAGTATAAGAATATCCTGCGGATTGTAGAAGCGTTTTGTTTTACACTACCTCGTGATCTGCCTGTAAGGAATTAGTAATTTATTCTAAACTAATCTATTTGATTTTTTGGCACGTCGGTAGTAACTGTAGCATTCCTGAAGGTAAAACTATAACTAATTATAAGTTTGTTCCACTATACTATGCATCATTTTTTGTTACAGAATTTCTACATAATGACTTACTTGATCATACCTAATGATGCCCTAGGGTGAACTATAGAATAAAGCAAATCAACGTCCAATGGCAGCTTAGGCATCAATTTTTTTTTTGTTCTGAACTGCTAAGAAAACTCATCTCTAACGTATTTTCATTGTCTTTTCAAGAAGCCTCCTGGGAATCTCGGCCAGCAAGATCTCTTGGACACGTAACACACGGGCAAAGCAGGCATCGCAAGGCTGTTATTCATCACCTTTAGATATAATTCTTGAGGTGCATGGAGACATATGTATGTATATGCATGCACACATGCTTCGGGCAAGAGCATTCTTCGCGTTATCACGTACGGAGAACATCAACACTGGAAATCAAATTGATCTGTCGATTATTTCAATGTTTAAATGATGAAAGTATACAATAAGTAATATTTCTATAAGTAAGTAATATTTCTATATTACTTGACCTTGAATAAATTTTTGAAGAATATTTATCAGTTTCATTCAGAATAATCATTAATTGATGAGTATATGTTTGTAAGAAGCGAAGACCAAAAAATATTTGACATGTTACAATATTCATTTTTAGAAAATTACTCACCCTAGAATTGATTTTGGAACAGCTGTGTGTGTTATACGAAAATAGTGTTATTGAACAAGTGAGTAAACTGGGAAAAATATAAATTAGTTAAAAATTATGGTTCAGGGAATAATTGAAATCACGACGATACTGAAGTAAATGGTATTGATGAAAAATATCTAACTTCTACACTGGTGAGTTTGTAAGTGGAGAATGTAAAATAATTAAATAAAACAGATGCAGAAAACGTAGAAGAGATCAATTAGTTAGTACAGGCTAATGATGCGTTCATGAAAATTAATTTCAAAAAATTAAAAAAAAAAATTAACAGTATAAGACATGTGTCTGATTAAATCGATGATAGTACGTGATTTATTTTCTCAATTAGCTTTATATATTTGATGTATAATTTCTATAAGAATATCATTTAACAATACGTAGAGTAACATAGTGAAAAAAATTAAGTATGGTTGCGATTTCATTTTTAATTTGTGTAAAATAATTTACATTGATGACGTGTTGGTATTTCGCTAATTATGAACTAGTTCCTAGATTCACGAAAAAAATATTCATTGCTAGTGTAAAAATTATTGCAGTGTATTTTTTTTTCTTTGTTATCATGTATTACAAAATAGATACGGAATAATGAATTTTTATTAGTGAAACTAGGCTGTGAGAAATTTCAATTATCATCTATTCATTTATACAACTGTACACCCTTTTATCTATCACGCTCTTCTATTACTTTGTCTAGCAAAAAACAATACAAAGAAAATCAATAAAACTATACCGAAGCGTTAGAAGTTTTGTTGACGCTTGCGCTTCGTGTCCATGGCATCAAGAATTGGTTGCCTTTTTGTCTGGTACCTTCGTCTAAGCTCATCTATCTCACGTTCCATCTCTGCATCCAGGCTGGCCATTCGTTGCTGCAGCTCCTCGTATGAGAGGAACTTCAGCTGAAGGACATGCTTGTTTATCTATATTGAATTTTCATTATGATGCCTATGACAGTGTTTTTCAAATTTCCGACAAACTACATACTCGTTGAAAAAGTAATTTGATATTTTCAGAAGACAGATAGACCAGGAAACAACCTAATATTTAGCAGTAGCTGGAGAGACCAAATAGCGAAATGAAAGGAAATTAAATCATAGAAGATCATATTCATATGTTACTGACGAGTACTATGCAATATACACATCAGAAAGATACTTACAAAATCAAAGTCTCGCTCCGTGAATGCGTTTTGAAATTTAGATATGTTATTTTGAGCCGGTTCCTGGACAGGACATGAAATTTGATTGAGCTGTAGCTGGAGGTGACTTTGAAACCTTTGAGATTCGGTTGGACTTTGCGGTTCCAATTTAGGTTCAGCTTCAGGATTGTGTCCTGCTAGCATGTGCCCATTATCCTATGAGTATTGGAAACAAACTGATATCAGACAATATCAATCTGCATTGTTACAGCTACTATCGTTATAATAGTTATAAAACACTGAATGTTCATGAACCAATTTTTAAAACTCACACTTCCGATTTCAGTTGCTTCTTTTTTGTCAAAATGGTCCAGAAACAAAGGACGATATTTTTTTCCAGACTCTACCGATCCTGTATTATGCCCTGCAAGAAGCAATTCAGTAATTGTAAACGATTATGTGTGATTTTATTGATTTTTTTATATCCGCTAACTAACTTTTCATCGTTGCTTCTGTGTCAGTATCGCTGTTAATGACCATTGTTCCCAAATCTAACATGGCTGACACTAAAGTTCCTGTATCAGGGAGATCTACACCAGGAACTAATGTTCCAGCATCCTCTGGGAGAGGTTTCATAGTTCCGCTGCAATCGTCTTCATCCTAGAATTATTCATGTGTCTAATAAATAATTATGTCAAACTTTAACATTTGAGTCAAACACTCAATTGCAGCAAGCTTTTTACCGAGTCATCTGCGTGAATTTTTCCTTTGATTGCAACATTATTTATAACATGTGCTCTGTTTGTTTGTTTTTCTCTAATTTCATGAGCCTCCGCGATCATTTGACTAAGGATACTTGGCTGCTTCGCATTACCTTCAACAATTCAATAGTAAGATTGATATGAGTAAGGGTGAAACAATGTTACCCGTTGGGACAAGGAATGTTTTGACCTAGTTTAAAAATGTTCGACCGCTATAACAATTAGTACGTAATTATACAATAGACACATATTGTTCTTATCAAATAGACTGATACCTATAAATTCATGATTGAGAAGTTCAGTGGCAGTCGCTCGTTCTTCTGGATTTTTCACAAGGCAACCACTAACGAATTCTATAAACTCTGCACTCCACTGATCTGGCTCTCTGAAGCTCGGTGGTGGTTTAGTGGGAATCATAAAAATGGCACGCATTGGATGAATATCCCCGTACGGAGGTTTCCCTTCAGCCATTTCAAGGGCTGTTATTCCCAATGACCATATATCCGCAACACAATCGTAACCAATTTCTTGAATAACTTCTGGTGCCATCCAGAAAGGCGTTCCAATCACTGTATTACGCTTGGCCATAGTGTCCTGAACAAAAAAATCTAAGAATTTGCAGCCATAATTTAATCTGATTATTTCTTTTGAATCAAAAAGAATGACGCATATTATAATTATAATGATATTAATTAAATAGTATCCTGTCGTACTGTAAGTTGTCCAGCAACGCCAAAGTCTGCTAACTTGGCATGGCCTTCGTTATTGAGTAAAATATTGCCAGCTTTGATGTCTCTGTGAATTTTTCTTCTGAGATGGAGGTATTCAAGGCCTTTAAGTGTATCGCAAAGAATAGTCGCTATTTCATCTTCCTGCAATGTCTTCTTTCTCAGCCTCATTATATCACTTACCGAACCAGCTCCGCAATATTCCATAACAATCTGTAATTGTGATTATCATTATATTCATTTATCAAAAATGAATATAATTCCATCTTTAATATAGTGTCTTTCATTTTCTTACCCATAAATCTGTATTTTTGAAATAACTTCCATAGTATTTGACAACGTATGGAGAATCACATTGTTGCATGATAGAAATTTCTTTGATTATTTCCTGTAAATCTGTATCCACTGGTACCTGCTTGATTGCAAGCACTTGCCCGCTTTCTTTGTGCAATGCTTTATATACGGAACCATAAGATCTAGGGAGGAAATGGCGAATGAGAAAATTACCAGCTATAACTTCAGCTCTTTATTCTTGAGATTCATCTCGATAAGATCGCATCATTAACAGTAAAGAGCTTTTACCCTTCTCCGAGCTTGCAGATGATATCAAAAACTTCTTCCGGCTGCCGGGTTAAACTCTCTTCAGATAGCTTTTTCAATTCGCTGTAAGACATGGAAGATGTTTTACTTTCATTGCACGTTCGGGTTTAGATTTGTTTATCGTTTCTGTTTGGAGAATACTTTTAAATGTGATGTAGTCTGGTATTCGTAGTTCTAAAAATAGTACAGTTCAGGATCGGATTTCGTATCTCTTATAAAAGAGATAGAAATTCAATTTTAGACGTTATCATATATTTCAAAACAAAAAACTCAAGGGTTGATACGTAGCAGTCTGGGAAAAGAACTATCTGAAAATCACCTATAAAAGATACCGCCAATATTTTGTTGTTACTTCTGTTATCTCACCTCAGGGAATTTAAAATAAACAAACCATTTGGACCAGATAAATTTTGTGTTCCATACAAAGAGTGTACGATACACTACATATTGGAATAAAATTAGCTACATTATTCTGAAGCCGATGAACTATGGGAGGTGAGCACGTAGTTGTGCGTATTCTAAATTAATCAACATAAGTCATCAAACTAAGGGATATAAATATGGAAGAAGCAAATATCTTGATTATTATTGAAAAATCGATTCAGAAAAATAACTGCCGATACATGCATACAAAGGGTTAACGATGAAACAAACAATTGAGAATTCATTGCATTGTTATGGTAGCAATTAGATTAGAATGTGTAATTAGTGAGTGATGGAAAGTGAAGATTGTGTACAGTGATTTCTGAAGGGCTTTTGATATTCTCAGTTTTGGAGGATACTAATACATCCACAGTACCGAGCATCAGTTATATAGGCCAAAAAAGAAGCAAAACAATTAAATAAATATACCTTTTAGAAGACATCATCGTTTTTATGTCAAATCGAATTGTTTCAGTAAAATATAACCACCATCAGTAAATGTAAATAATAAACTTAGTAGGTGAAAAAAATATTCTATATCAAGAATAAAATCATATTTAATTCAAATAACTGATATTACATTTTTCGGGCAATAAAATAATTTAACCACAACTGAAATATATCGAGACCCTTGAACACCTCAATAGTAGATTGCTGAGTCAATAACGTCAGAAGTGGATTGACAGAAGTACTATGAGTTGACCAACGAAGCCAAGTTAGATATTCTAATAGTTTGGAAGTTCAACGATTAACGTCAGCACCCTCCAATTCCCAGGGTGGATTACTCCTAAATTCTTCCTTATTGGTTTGTATTTTCGGTTTAGTTCGTGCGATCTCGTCTATCATCTCGTGTCCTTCTCATCGACAGGGAAATATCTTCGGTATATCGAGATCCCAGTAGTGGTGCGGTGTTCGTGGAGAATGGCGGTAGGGTTTGGTGGAGGTAGCAGGAGCGTTAAAAGTTGTTGGTGTGTTTAAAATTCTTCGTTGTGTGTTCCGAGTGAGGTTCTACCTGAATCAACATAATCATAATCGCTGTCATAATCAGGGATAGTGAGAAAACCGTGTTCGAGAATCTGTTTGTTGTTAAAAGGAATACGAACGAGCTAGACAGTCAGACAACAGGCAGCTAGAACGGCAAGCCAGTGAAGATAAAAATAATATTATAATTAACTTTGAAGTCGTTGGTCTAAGATCCATGAAAAATTATGTTCTGAAAACAGTTGCTAATTCAATTCTTTAAAGGCCGGAATCGAGGGAACTTCTCGATAACAAAACAATGGAATTATTTGTTATCGCATAAAATAAAAGAGAATGTGCGTGCGCGCGCTGTTGCTCCTGCCGTTGTTGCCCATCGTTGTCGATCCCTCCGCGATCACCACAACTAAAACTACCACCACCACTACCACTACTACTACAAAAACTACAACTACTTCCACCAGTGTTGCTGCTGTTGCTGCTGCTGCTGCTGTTGGGGTATTCGTTTTCCCCCCCTTCGGGTTGAATCGTAAAGAAAAAGCAACAGGCCACACGCCTTGCCTGGGCACGGCGCTTCGGCGACGCGGCGCATAGTTAAGACCCAGCAGACTAGTGTCTGTCTTTTCTTGTGTGCCGTGGTGTGTCTTGATCGGTCGTTCGGTCGGTCGGTCCGGTCGGACGGTCGCCTTCTGCCTGTTCCCTGTTACCTGTTACCTGTTACCCGTTCCCCCCCGTTCCCCCTTCTTGCCGCTCCGTGTGCCTACAATCCCCTGGCAATCTTATATGCGTAGTTGATCTCTTTAGTTCTTCATCACCGGTCTACATATTTATACCCAACAGATTTTTTAACAATTGGTAGAAATACCACTACCAAGTACACGAGCACATCGGTATATGAAATATAAATTTTAGTAATATATTCTATGATCGGTTATAGATCGAACAGAGAAAGAAAGAAAGAAAGAAAGACAGACAGAAACCGACCAGTCAGAGAGGAGGGCAGGAAGGGAGTTGTGTGTTTCTCGGAGTGCCTTAAAAAACAGTGCCGTGCCTAAACAGAGTATGTAAACTACACAGATACATATATTATATATTTATGTGTATATATGACTATATACACTATCCGTGTGTGCCTTTTAAATCTTTGGGAAAACGAAGAGAGAACTCTTCTACATGTACATGAATAAAATAACTAAATAAATAATTTGTAAGGAAGATTTTTCGGTATACACATGATAAGAAGAGAGAATAGGAAATAAAAACTTGGACCATTGATGAAATAAAACGTTTTTAAGTTATCGGATACAAAGCACAGAGGGAGAGAGAGAAGACAACAATATCAAAAACGAGAAAAAGAGAATCCACCTATATGCTACGTGGAAAGAAAAAAAGGGAAAAAGAAGTAATTTTGAGTAGACGATCGTCGTCTGTTAATTTTTGAAATAAAATTGTTTATCGATATATATATATATACATATATTGTTGTTGTCCAGTAGTATAAAAGTGGTGTGTATAAGACTATAAAGGTTCCAAAATGGCGCTTAACCAGGACGTGGACCAATTGAAGTCGAGCTTAGTGGTTCGTATAGATCAAAATTCTGAATCAGATCTCCAAGCATTATTCGACAGTGTTTTAAAACCTGATGCAAAAAGACCTCTGCAAGTACCACTTCGTATGAGGAATTTACCAGATTCATTTTTTAACCCACCATCAACCGGTAGTAAATCACCTTCCATAAGTCATTCGCGTGAAAACAGTGCCGATTCGGCATTCGGAGCAACCGGTGGTGGTTCTGGTGCAAGTAGTGGTTGCGTTTCTTCGGGAACAACAGGAACCGGTGCTGGTGCTGGTGGTGGTACAAGTTGTACCACTAATTCAGTGGGTACACCTGGTTCTGGTGCTGGTGTCGGTGGAACCGCCGGTTCGACTGTTGCTTCAAATAATGGCCTCACAGTTTCACATCCCAGGGCACACAGCAGCCCTGCTTCTTTACAACAAACTTACGCGTCGGCACAACAAGCTCAACAACACACACCGCAACCTCATCCTCGTCATCATCATCACAAACAACGCAGCTATGACGTTATCAGTACCGTCGACGATCTTGGACCCCTTCCTCCAGGGTGGGAACAAGCGAGAACACCCGAGGGACAAGTTTACTTCTTAAAGTGAGTCAAAAACTTAATGATATCTATCAAAAAAGTTTTTGTTGATTAGACTATGCCCGTTCTTTCGAGCAAGTTATGATATTTCGGGATTTGGATGTTGTCGAAAATATTGAAATGTACGGGGCCCACGTATTGATCATTTGATTTTAACAAATGAGAATAAATGAATAAATATCATGTGCACCGCCTAATTTGACATATTTTTTAACGCATCTGAAATTCTAAATTAGATACGATTGTTTTAGGAATATTATTTTGTTCGGTTATAATGTTTAAGAACTCTGACGACATATTATTATAGCCGTTTAAATATGACGCGTCATTTTTTATTTCTTTTCTTTTTTAATTCTTTTGAAGTGCTGATATTGGAATTGTCGGAGCATCATAACGGCGGCATTTTAAGTATTATACAGGTCCATTGATGATGTCCTTTCATGCATTATTTCTGCTGCTATGTCTGAACTCATAGCTTAGAAGGTTTCGAGGCTTCTTCGAGGCTGTATCTACCTGCTATTAAGCTATACCGACCTCTACTTTACAAACACCATTCTATCCTTCCCTCAAGTGTACGTACAATGCCCGTCTATAGAACTACCGAGCCGCTTGCTGCTTCTCTCGCCTTCTCCATGAAACTTTTTTTCTTCTCTCTCTTTTTCTTCTTCTTACTCAGGCTACCAATACCATAGCACACCATACCTACCTGTACCCATCTCACCTGGACACTTGCTGCTGCCTTCTTCATCTTCCGTCTGCCTACCTGTACCCTCAGCAGGTTACGTACCTTATGACCACTTTGTTCTCCCTACGTCCTTGAAGGATGTCACTTCTCTACGATGTGCTTAATACCGCAGGTCAAAAGATATCTATCATATCTTCATTTTTTTTTCATTTTTTTTTAATCTGATACTTATTGGTAATGCGCGAATGAAATTTATATTTAAATATTTTGATACAGGTGAAAACAAGTGTACAACGCCGTACGGAAACTTCAAAGTGAGAGGATTATTTACTGCGATTAAATGCAATTAATCGGATAGTATACATTTATTATACAAAATGGAATCCTTGAGCGGTGGAATACAGGAATGCGGGAATAGTTGTACAGAAAAAAAGGAAGAAAAAAAATCATGCAATCACGTAGGATTGCAGTGAAAACTGCAGTAGTGGGAGGATAAAAACACCCCGAAAAATATTGAATCAACGTCAGATAAGGTGCATTGTTATTATTTATGTAGAGTTCCTTCCGGTCACACGCTTCTTCGTCATACGTTTTGTATTTGTAGCGCAGCATTTAGAATGAACGAAGCATACGTATAGGTATATACGTGTAGATTATAAAAGAAAAGAAAAAAAAATCTGAAAGGAGAAGAAGACGGGGGCATTGAATTGCACGGGATCTCATTGCGGTGTATAGTTTAAATACTATCGTGAAATTTTATACTAAATAAATAAGCTGATATGTAGTCCGCGTCTCCATCTGCGTGCTGCAGCAGCACACTCATTGTCAGTAGGTACGATAGAAATACGAATATACATATACGTATGAATATGTATGTACACGATAGTTACCATGTAGGTATAGGTATTACATACTCTAAAAACACTGTCCATTCATCGCTTCGATTTCTCAGAATTTTCTCTAACACGTAGACTTCATATATTTCTTATATACTCATATTCGTGTTCTACACGCGCAGTCTCTTCGGTCGTCGTCGTTCACGATACGACTTTTCTTTCTTCCTCTTTCTAAAAATGGTTTTAATCCTCAAGAGAGACTCACGAGCGCGCATCATTCGCAACGCTTCTTATCGCGCATATTCCTGTAGATTTTCTATTTATTTGAAATTTTATCAGTTTTTCATAAATTTTGTCTAATTTTCATAAATTTCCTAGATACCGTATTTCCTTCCTCTTTTTTTGTGTTCTCTACAACTTGCTTCTTCCTTACAACCTTACGTCACATGAATGTCCTCTGTGAGTTCGTCTGCTGCTTCTTCGTCTCCTTCTTCTTCAATCTTCTTCTTTCGTCTTTATAAGTCACGGTGTTGCTATGTTAGTTAAAAAATATGAAATGAGAAAGAAGCCGAAGCAGAAGCACAGCGGCAGTAGCGATGCCTGAAAGAAATGAACTTCGTTCGCGCGGTCGGTGACGTATGACACACGTTGTCGTAATAAAACAATTACCAAGAATCATATTTATATTTATAATGATATGTATATGTATATGACCTTTTTCTTTACCGTTTATTCCGATTATCGTACTATGACTGGGCATAACTTTTCGGAAGAGAGTCCAGGATGTAATCGTTTTAGTTCGAGATTGCTATCTTTGCATTTTATTTTGCCACATAGCGAAGGCCTGTTATAAAAGCTACTTACTTTAATCCCCCGCACAACGACTTCCTCCTCATTCTATGCAATCATCGTTTTCTAAGAAATATCTATACAGAGATATATATAAATATATAATATATATATATAATATGTAAGGATGCATATAATATCCGTGCTGTATCTCAACGTATTGCCAAAGTAGTCAGTCGGTACCGCGTTGACGCCAGCACCATTTTTGTATCTAACTCCTTATCAATCGGACAAAAGAATATTTACCAATCGATTATAGGTACGCGCACTAACAATTTCTTGATACGCGGTTTTAATTTTTTAAGTTGAGAACAAAAAACAAAATCTGATATTTCTCACACTTCCAAAATCTAGCAAATGATTTACGAAAATGAAAAAAAAAATAAAAAAAAAACAGTTTTTTTTCTGCAACACGTGCTGCGCGAGTAAAGGTCATTGTATTATAATAAATATAAGTTAGAGAATTAACCTACTCGTCACATAAAGGCACGAGGTGGTATATAGCATAGAAACTCAGAAAAAATTTACGATACGTTTAGTTGTTGGATCATCTTATGTCCTGGCCTGACTGAATCTTAAAGGCTTCTATAAAATTTATAATCGAGATAAAAACTAGAGACCATTCCCAAATCACATATAATATGTATGTATTTTATCGTGGATAACTTGTAAAAAGAAAAAGAAAAGAAAAGAAAAGAAGAAAAAAACCGCGGCGCAAAATATACTGCCCGATCGTTGAATATACCTATATATATATTTAAATTATATACCAATGGCGTGGCGATTTAATTATTCATAGTAATGTACATATAGAGCTACTTGTTGGGATTAAATAACTGTTACGATATTACGGGATTCATATCAATTAACTCCTAGCAACAAAGTCTAGTGTTCCAATTCATCATTTATTATTATTATAATTATTAATATTATTTTATTCCTATTTTTTATTATATCGTTACGTCTCTTGATTCAGTAGAAAAGCACGACGAATAAAAGCACGAGGGATAAAAAAAATTATGACTTTTCATTGAAACACACAGATTTTTGTGATACTCTTTGAGTAAAATTCATCGTCATCATCGTGTCTCGTCGAGGGGAAGAGCGAAAAAAGAGGTAGATAGAGATAGAAAGAGGGGAGAGTATAATTGGTGCAATTGATACAACTGAGTAATTTTAGCCGGTGTTACTGTAGGGTTAAAAATAGAATCTTGACTATTTCGGGCCGTTCAAAATGTCCTACGTAATACATTTATCATTTATAAATATATGTATAGTTATCAAGCACAAAGAAAACGACGTTTTGCTATTATTTACATATGCAGTTATCTACTTATTTATTTTTATTTTTATTGTTACTTGTTTGTTTTTTTTCTCAATTTTTCTCTATTGATAAATGTACATCATACTTTTTCTTCATCTACATATACATTTACTATATACTTAATAACCTTGCCTAGTGGATATATATTATATGTGCATGTATTTACATAACTAAAACTTGAGGCAGTTGCAATTAAACAGACCGTCCGTCCTGGTTTTAA
The DNA here is from genome assembly GCA_963932425.1 of Athalia cordata. Taxonomy (NCBI): domain Eukaryota; kingdom Metazoa; phylum Arthropoda; class Insecta; order Hymenoptera; family Athaliidae; genus Athalia; species Athalia cordata. Next base: position 24,630,281 of record OZ010626.1, on the reverse strand, counting down.
TTATAATTTAACTACTTTTCGTTGACTCTTCAAGTCTGCAGCAGAAGGAACAGAGGAGCAAACGTGTTGCCAACATTCAAGGCGTTACTTATAACGGTACTATTTTTCTCTTTATTTTTCTTAGACGCGTATACATATATACATATTTTGTATCTTTATATAGTATTTATGCGGTACATATTTATGACAGAGATACATGTGTCTCTTAAATACTCATACAAATTTTTTTTTCCATAAAAATTATCCAGGTTTATAGAGTTTATTGTGTTGCATGTATGTATGCTTTAAGGATTTGAAAAGGCAAAAGAAAAAAAAATTGCGTCATAATTCTTTTCCATTTTAATTGCTTATAATAATCTGTAGAATTTCTAGTTCCTTATCTTGAAACTGCAGGTAGCGTTAAAGAAAATGTTGTATAAACTATGTGTGTACGAACGTACTGCATTGGAAAAGTAGTGCTAAATTATTATTACGGTAAAATTTGTGTGCCATGTGTTCGTTTAGTTTTGCGCTTGAAAGCGAACTAACTGTGATCGGGTAAAATGAATAAGTCGTTTCCTTGAAGAGACTAATTGAACGTTTTGCACTAACTCTCAGAAACAACGACCTTTACATTTGTTATGTACTTGTTTATATATTTTATATGTTTTATATACACGTAATACATCGATTTACAACCTCATAACTATATAGAAAGAGAGAGAAAGAGAATCCTTATGTATTCAAGTGAAAGTAAATATGGCAGATTCGCAACAATGGCTGACATTATATGCGCCAGTCAGCGTACATTATACGTGCACTCTAGTGCAGTTATATACTAGAAGTATATGTATATATGTAGAACGTACGGCAGTCTACCATGCAAATTCTGCTACGTAATGTACTTTATATACCTATATCTATGTGTATATACGTATATCGATAGATACTTTAATGCTGCACTTGTGCAGTTTATCTTATTATGCCGTTGAGCAATACATCTACGCACGTATGGGACATTCCATATGTAAAATCGACCAGTCTCCGACCCTCGTCACAAATTTTTTTCTCATTTGTTTTTCAAATCCCCGAAAAATTGGGATAGTTTGTGAAAAATGACCATTAAAAGTCTTACATGACTAAATCGGTAATAATACGCGTGCAATTTTTTTTATCTCCCATAAAATGGTAATAAAAATTTCGTGACACTTGGGAAAAATATGAATATTTATTTGACTTGGAACACCCCATATATGAACTTTATACCGCGGGTATATGAAGTTTACTTTAAAGGTTTTAAAGCGCGATTGCGAACAATGGAGTTAAACAATATGCGCTTTGATTAAGGCAAAAGCAAAATATGGTATACCTGGAGTTAAATAACTTGAGGTGTGTGAAAAAAGAATCAAGTACAGTCGCGTATGATGTATTGGAACATGTTGCAATTTTCATAGCGATTATAACAAATATGATTTCGGATTTCGATTAGATTCAAAAATGAATAAAGGGTTCAAGGTGGTGCTTTTGCTCTGGCAAGAAGAGAAAAGAGACATACTCGTATGTATAATACGTGAAGTGTATGGAACATGTAAGCTGTGGAAATTAAGCGCGGGAGGAATACGATCGGCGAGAGAAACAAGAGACGATGATGAAGTCGATATTCGTGTGTAACATCCTGCGACCATCGGCATCCGATATCAGCTGCTGCTTCTGCAAAGCATGATATTGGTTTTTTATTCTCTTCCCGTAGTAGCAGCCAGACGGTCATCGACGTCTTTTCTTATGCTACTGAATTTCCATTTCTCAGGCTTTAAAAATTTTAAGATTTTTTTATATTCCTCATTCTTGACAAGATTCGATGTTATACAGTTTTTTTTTGTCTGTTTTTTTTTTAGATTAACTTCATACGGTATTCTTAATGACGTAATATTCCTCTTATAGGTGTAAATAATAATATAGTTGTCTGGATGACGTTGGAAATGTACAATACCAACGAGATAACAAAAGATTAAGTCATTATCTTTATCGCCAGTGATGACAATATAGATACAGCGAATACAGCTTTTTCTTATAAAAAGAAAAAAAAAAAAAGTATGAAACCGCATGATATATTTTACCGTAGGTACTTTGCTAGAGTTTTTGCACCTGTAGGTGTCCGTATTCTCGACCGATCAAATAGCTTATTTAAAATCATGTCTCTAAATAATTAATCAATTTGAAAATCACGACAGTAAAAAATAATGCGTATTATATGGTTTGTCTGAACGTGCTAAATACGGGGTACATAGGACGAGCTTCTGGACTTTAAAATATCCGTGAGTTCATTCATTGATGCGAAACTTTTACTTCACAACCCACGTTATACATATCTATGCCCTCTTCTATATTATTGTAGTATTTATGCCTTCCTCGCCGAGCGTATGATGATAGAAACCATATGTACGCGCGCAACTGCAATTCGTGTACTTATATTTCAACCGGAAATGGAGGAAAAAGAAAACAAAAAAAGAAATTTTTAAACATTGCGAGACCTGATCACGTGTAGATAAATTCATTACAAACCGATAATCAAATTCTCTTCAACATCTGGTACACCGCCGGAAGTACAATTACAGATCGGTTTTACACCGGTAACTCTACTTCCGGAATAAAGTGTACTTCCGGTTTACGTTTATGGTGCGTTTCGGCGGATAAATATTATTATGATCAATGTAATTGTGAACGTACCGCATAAATGCGTCGATGATTTTTTGATAGATTTTTAAACCAGAAGAAAGGTTGTTTAGGGACATAAGAAGAATTAGTTCTGATGCAGCAGCAGGGTGTGTTCTTTCGTAAGGAAAATGATCGCCGGGAGAGAGAGGAACTTAGGCTACCGTAGGCTACGTGTGTCTATTTACGAGTTGTCCGGCGCCGTGATGTCCGGGGTAAAAATACATCGCATATGCCGCACACAGAACCCTCTCTGTGCCGTTCTACTGGCTTTTTGGAGTCTTGCCAGCATCACTATACGGAGTACGGAGATACCCCCGTGGTTTCTTGGACTGCTTTCGAAACGTACGATATGCAACTATAAGAGAAGAGAGAAGAAGAAAAGAAACTAAACGAATGGTATAATACAAGGAAAATAGATGCGACTATTTGCTAGTGTCTAGTATAACAACCGTAGGTACAGACTTTCAGAAAAACATGAAAAAAATGTTGGTTTCACTAACAAATTCCAAGCCAGACCGTACTAAAGAATTGCAGTTTTTCCGACTGTTTTCGGTTACTTTATTGGTGCAGCAGTACCATTACGATAACTAAACGAAAGCGCTAAAAGTAGATATCGAGCGCTACCCTGTGGCAAAAGCGTTCACGATTTTCAGATTATACTTATGTTTTCGGATTAGAGTTAAATATACGAATCGTCGGGATAAACAATACGACGCCGCATAATATATTTCTTCTCCCGGTTTTTGTTCTTATTTTCATTCTTTTGATTTTACTTTATCTTCATTCGAATTCTATTCGTGGCCTTTTAAACCTGATTGTATTTTCACAGTTTCAGGGTGAGGAGTTTGGTAGTGGCGTGCCTTTTTTTGGTAGATTTAAGTAAAGTACGATGTTTGGCAATCCACGTAAAAGATAGTGTATAGGGGGAGAAATTGAAACGATGAATAGGACAACGGCGTTACCGGAAGTTAAACGATGTCGCATTTGAATACTCTTTTCATTGTTACTTCAGACTCCGCCAACACTGAAACACGCCTTTCCCCTATTTCATTCAATACGCTACAACTGCGCGATGATTCCCCAAGTTAATCTTAGACTACCTACGATAATGTTAAAAGCTAAACTTAACTTCATTCCGAAGGAAAGAGAGTCAGTCGCAGCAAACGTAGTCACATCTCATATTTTTGTTGTTTTTTTTCTTTCTTTTTCCTTCCTAATATTTGTTGTTGGCTTTCAATCACATCCAAAATTTTGGTCATTAGATCCGATTCTTTTCTTGTATCGACTGTGTTGAAAATCATTACAATTATAAAATTTTGATAAGGTATCGAATGGGGTTTGAAGAGAAATATCGATCTTGGAATAATACATGAGACTTAAATACCTCATATATTTATTAATAGAGTCTGGGTTATAATTAAGCAAGACGTCCAAAAAGTTAGCCGTTAGAAGGACGAGATGAATATCGTGACGTTGTGTGTGGAAATAATAGAATCTCCGTCTTATATAGTATGTTTATAATCAAGGTAATCGTAAAACGTTGTATGGCGACTCGAGCAACAGAGTGTTACAATAATCCTTAGCTAATCTCTTCTCTTCACCTCCTATCGCTCTATGAAAATGCAATATGGTTCAGATGTTTTTTTGATCTGAAATTATTGGTTTCCATTACACACAAATTACAATGGTTGACTACATTATTACCTCCTCTTTGTTTTACAGTCACATGACACGAACCACAACGTGGGAAGATCCACGAAAAACTGCGGCTGCTGCTAGTGTGGCAGCCGTAGCTGCAGCTGTAGAAAGTGGTACCAAAAATGCTAGTGCAGCTACAAGTTCGCTGGGACCTTTACCTGACGGATGGGAACAGGCGCGAACACCTGAGGGAGAAATATACTTTATTAATCATCAAACTCGCACGACGTCTTGGTTCGATCCCCGAATTCGTGAGTATAGGACCAAATCGTTCATTAAAATGATAATGAAATTAGGCACGGAGAATTTTCGATCAAAGCTACTCAACCAATTTAACAATCCATTTTATTTGTCTCATTACAGCCACACATTTACAGCGTGCTCCAACTTCTGGCGCTATGCTCCCGCAAACATGGTTACAGCAACCTGGTGCAGGAGGAATTCAAACCAGTCAAACGATTCAGGCATGTCAACGTCTCCATTCCCTCCAGTTAGAACGAGAGCGCCTGAAACAGCGTCAGCAAGAAATAATGAGACAGGTAAATTACTTTATGTGTGAAAAGTTTTTCTAGTAAACATGGAAGCTTAAGGGTTGAATTTCTGTGTATGTAGACTAGGATAACCTGGTGATATTGATTGTATAAAATTATTTAAACAAATGTGTCATCTTAAGAATGATAACAAACTTGTTGACCACACGGAACATATTTTGTTGAATATTATACTATCGGTTGTCTGTGTAGAACAACTAATAAGTAGAGATTATTGGTTTAACATACTTCTTTGGTATTTACACGTCACCTCCTCCCTTGCACCATATTTTCATCAAAAACTCAAGGGCGATTATTTTCATGTACACAACAACTTTACATTTTATTAAAATATGAACGTTGCTCTTCCAGCAGGAACTTATGCGGCAGACCACTACCGAAGTGGCAATGGATCCGTTTTTATCAGGTATAAATGAGCAGCATGCACGTCAAGAGAGTGCGGATAGTGGTTTAGGTCTTGGTTCAGCCTATTCGCTTCCTCATACACCTGAGGATTTCCTGGCTAACATAGACGATAATATGGATGGCAGAAGTGGTAATTTATATTCCAAAATGCTAAAAATTCAGTTTTAAAGCAGGTTTTAACATACGTTTTACATTAATTTTTTTTTTGCTGTAGAAGGAGCACCCATGGAGACGCCTGACTTATCTACGTTAAGCGACAACATAGATTCGACGGACGACCTCGTACCTTCGCTTCAGGTAACATGGAAACTATTGTTATTATTGAAATTATGGCGATAAAATTTCGTGACACTCGTTACCAATTGTTTGCTGTCAATGAAAAACAAACTGAGATCAATGGAGGAATGTAAATTGGTGACATTTAATATTCAAAGCTTTTCTTTTGTCATACAAATTGAACTTCCAATATTAAAATTCAAATAATACCTCGAATGACGTAATATTGTTAAGCTATTTGTTATACCGTTACATTCCGATAGAAGTTAAGCAGAGAAAAATCTGTGAGACAGATGTGTTATCATATAGACAAGAGTTTTATAAAGTAATAGCCGATCAAGTTGTACCCGCGAATTTTGCTTTTGCTAGAAATAAGTACTGTTGCTAATTCAACTGACAATATTATTACAAGCAATGATCACGACGGTACATTTTTTTCAAACAAGGTCAGTAGTTTTTCGTTTTCTAACGAAAACATGATTTTTCTGTTACAGCTAGGGGAAGAATTCACCAATGATATTTTGGACGATGTTCAATCATTGATAAATCCCAACACTAGTAAATCTGAAAACGTATTAACGTGGCTGTAGTGTGAGATGACAAGGATTGGTCAAATCTCATGGTAAGAGAGTCTTTGAAACTGCAATAATATTATGGCGCGTACGTTGAAACTGGAATTTAATGGGTGTATTCCAGAACAATGAATTAGCAGTGGTTAACCGCGTGGTGTACGTGCTTAAGTTGTTTGTAGATCCGTAAAGATTCTACTTCAAAACGTATATTAACATTTTTTTTACAATTTTTTTTTATCAGAGGCCTGATAGTATCATGTTAAACATCGTGCTCATCAATTACAATTACATACATGTGTGGATTAGCAGCCTCGTGTATATAATTTTAGCAATCTTTGTATCGTTGAGACCACACAAAAAGGAACAAAGAGGAAAAGAAAAGTATCTCGACAATAACTACAGAAGAAATACGTAATCTTAAGTTCATAGAAGAAAACTTTCAGAGATTAACATAACATTAGTATTGATTTTAGAAACAGAAAAAAATACTGCTCCCTCCCCTCCCCCCAATATTTAGAGCGTCAAATTTGATCATCGTTAAATGTTTGTATTCATGGTGCTGAATAATTGAAGAAGAAATGAAAATTCATTAGTATTTTGTTAAGTATTATAAGATGTTTTACAAAGTTATTATCTATCATTAATTTGAGAAAATTAACTGCGACAACAACGTATTATTTTATATATTCATACGTTACTCGTTGAGGCTGTGCTGTATAGCGTTAAATATGAATACATTATTTGTTCGCATAAACTTTGTACAGCCAGTCGTGGTCAAATGATGAAGAGACAGAAAAAACACTTACACGCGTCCAATCAAGACAGATGTCGCTCGGCATTATTCTCTTTAGAGTTTATAATCTTTCCCAAGACACATTATCTTTAACTTGTGTTCGTTGATCTACGACTGTTTTTATTTTCACTATTCGATTCAGTCTCGAATGAGTTGAAAAAAAGTTCTGGTATCATGACGTATCAGAAATAAGAATCTTTGAAGTTGCGAAAAAATTAGAAAACATCAGACCTTTCACACGCAAAGTTCACAGAAAAAACATAACATTGACATGCAGAGAATTAAAAACTTCACTATGTCAAATTATTTTTTCTGTAAACTTGCCTCAGTTTATGTTGAAACAATTATATTTTAGTGTATTTTACACGTAATATGTCCGGGTCGAGCATGAAATTAGTCTTGGGAGAGTAAAATACAAAAGGAGAAGAAATACAAAACATTGTTTAACTAATGACGTAGATTTTGTGAAAGATATCTAAAAACGTCGACAACCTAAAAAAAATTGTTGTTTCTTTGTTCTTTCTGTTTTGGAAACACGTGGATAAATAATAAGTGCCTTGGCTTTTGCAATTAAACATATTGTTTCTTGAAAGCAATAACCGTCCATACAAAATGTTTGTTTCAAACAAGTGTCAATTGTTAACGACATGAGTTTAATATTTCAATTACCCACGAAATAATGAATATATATATATATATTTTTTTTATATATAAAGTCTATACTTGTTACGAAGAAATTGCAGTTATTGGTATGCGACCTGTTAGAATAAAAATTTCCCCTTACATTTTATACTGTTCACAGATATATGAAAACAAAAAATTAGATACAAATGAGTATCGTATTCATAGAATAATATCTAAATACTGTAGATTTAAGATTAACAAACCTTGAAAGTTTAGAGATTAGAGATCAACTAACACTAATCGAAGTGTAATATTCGTTTTTCTAAAGAGTACGACGATATGAAAAAATTGTCAACGGTTTAGTCGACGAAACTGATATTATACAGACATATTTATGTGTATATATATATTCGCTGGTATATATATATGTATATACACATAGGATTAAATTTAGTTAATTGATGATTATTGGCGTAGCACCTTTTGCTTAGCGATCTAATTGCCAATGAATCATTTTATTCCTTGGTAATTATTCTGTTCCATTTTGTGTAGTGTAATTTGAAATTTTAAACGGTGCTCCGATTTTTCTTTTTTTTAAATAATTGAACTGAAATTATAAAACGTGTTCTGGGGGTCTACTGCGATATGGGAGACTACGCCATTGTTCGATGTTGTTAATCAACACAAACTATGAAATTGATGTTTTTACACTGCTCTCCGTTTTTCTGTGAAGAAAAATTTTGGAGATGCTGACTCTAGCGATTTTTGTTTTTTCATTTGTACGCTGATATTTCAATTGTTATAACATTAGTTGTACAGATACCAAGTATGCCTTATAATTATACATATAAATATCAATGAATTCATTTACATTTGTTACATTTGTATTATAGGACTGAAATTTAAAAAAATTATATACTTCATGATATGAAAACTTGTAAAATTGTGTAATCCTGAATATTATCAATCATTTATCAATGAATAATCACCAACAAGAATTGCGAGGGTGTTTATTGGAAGTGATTTGAAAAGTGTATAGATGTTTAGAAAACGTGATCGGCTTCTGTTAATTTTTGAGAAAGAAAGCCAGTAATAATTTATTTTAAATCCTCACCTCGTTTAAAATTGAAATTTTGATAATTTACAGGAGTAATACGATTTCAAAGCACAGGATAACTCGGTTAAAAAGTTTCTCGTAAAAAGGATTCATGAAATTGATGTATTATTTTCTTTTAAAAAGTGGCGCAAGCAAAATTTTGCTCCTATAGTTTTTTTATGAGAACGACGGTGCTCCGTGAGAAAGAATACACATCAGAGCTATTCATGTCAATGAACTCAACAATGATCTCACTACCAGAGAAAAGAATCCGCTACTCATCTTCGAACTTTTTAGTTTAGCTCACTCTAAAGGGACGTTTAAATTTTTATTCTGAACCTATTAAAGTTTTGCAGTATTACAGCCATTTATGCGAAAAATTTTTAATCGTGTAATCCTATATAATTTCATAATTCACACGTTATCAACATTATTAACATTACATGATTACTATAATATGTTTGTAGCTTGTTGGTGAAATTATGTTCCATAGGTGTTTTCCGTGTTGGAGAAATAGAAAACGGACTCGTTTTTAGGAAAAAAAAACTAATATTTGAAAAGGCACTGCAAAAGCAAATGAATATAGAAGGATTCTTGTGGAACATGATATCACGCACAAAAACATCTGAGATTATACTACACACCTGCAAACAAAAGAAAAAAAAAAAAAATTAATTGTTTGATATCAGTATTTAAAATATGCTCATTGGCAATCATTTGTGACGTACATTTTTATATTGTTATCAAGTGCCTTAGTAATAATAATAATTACTTACATACGATATAAGTAGGATTAATTTTGTCCAGGTCTACGTCAACCATTCAGTTTTTATCAATGCACGTGCCTTTTATTTGAATTATATCATACTCTGATATTTTTTATTATTAAATAAAAATGGCAAAGAATCTAAGAGACTTGGTATCTTCTATTTCGTATGCATCAACTGAGGGTGAGACGTAAGCCGATCATTGTTTTCGTATGAAATGCGTGTTTCATTGTCTGTAAACAATTCAAAATCAAACATTGCTGGGATATTCTATTTATTAGGCATTTATTTTACTCTCTGGTGTTGAACTAGAGTCGAACCAAAATTACATTGATGATATAAACGAAACTTGCTTGACTAGGATTTATAAACATTATTTACTAACTGCACTCATTGTGCCACTAAAGACATTGAGCTTATGTTAAATGTATTATGCATAATTGCTGAGTCAAGTAATATTTATAGTTTTGTTTTAAGATTCGTTGAGTCATTCATTTGGTGAAGAACCGAAATGATTATACATAGAACGATTTATGTTGAATATTGATGATAATTGATTTTGAACTGCTCTTGTAACCCAATGCAATGAAGTACCTACATCTAATGTTGTGAAGTTTTTCTACCTTCTAGATAATAAACATGCATACATGGACGTAATGTCATTTTTCATCATATTATTTCATCTCACGTACTGCGTACTCAAGTGCTGAGATCAAATGGATGATAATCAACGGGGTACCTCACCTTAGATTTGAAATTCAGTGTTTGCGTAAGTAGTTGAAGGTATGACAAATAAAACCTGTAAATAAGTTTCTTTGTGCTGCAGACGACGGGTCATTCTGGTATTCGAATGGAAAGTCGGACGAATAAAGAACAAACAAGCGGGTAAAAGTTGGGTTTTAAAGTTTTATTGTTATCCAATCACGTGTAAAATTACTTCTTCTTGGAGACACCAACAGTACGTCCACGACGACCGGTAGTTTTAGTATGTTGACCACGTACACGGAGGCCCCAGTAGTGTCGAAGACCTCGGTGAGCCCGAATCTTCTTCATACGTTCCAAATCTTCACGCAATTTCGAGTCAAGATTTGAACTGGTCAACTGTTAAAGTGAACAAATGGGATAAATTAAAAGGTTACAACTAACAGAAAATCTATTTCTGCTGTTTGAAATTTTTTGTTGCATTCTAGTCTCTGGCTATTTAGAACACTCATAGAATATAATGCGATCTAAAAGTGAACTATCATGCAGTTAATCTTGCACAGGCTACCAGCCATACAATACACAGTACCAGTACGCATTGCCGTTTATCTGTGCATCCAAATTCCAAGAAATTGAAACTGGAAAACAAATGCTCACCTGTGAGTACTTTCCATCAACGATATCTTTTTGCCTGTTAAGGAACCAGTCAGGGATTTTGTACTGCCTAGGGTTGGACATGATGGTGATGATTTTTTCCACCTTGAAACAAAAATGTAGATGAAAAAAAAAAGAAATATCTAAATTACAATGGTGAATTTCAAAGCTCAGTAGAATGCAATCACGAGCTGTGAAGAAAACTATTGGTATTTTGCGAATCTAACATAGTTAGACGTATGTGATGTTTTGTTATCAATTAAATGTAGGTTAGGGATAGATCAGGACAGCCGGCTTGGAATGATGAGACTAAGCAAAAAACGTTGAACGTGATAGTTACCTCTTCTTCGGAGCATTCTCCTGCGCGTTTATCAAGGTCTACATCGGCTTTCTTAAGAACAATGTTGGCGTAACGGCGACCTACACCCTTGATGGCGGTCATGGCAAACATAACCTTTATGTTACCATCGATGTTCGTGCCCATAACACGAAGAATGTGTTGAAACTTTTCTGGGATAACGAGCGACTGAAACATATGAATGAATTACATAGCGCAAGACTTTTCAGCTATTTGACAAACTGTCAAATATTGTAAACACGTATCACGCCATTCGTACTCTCGCTGTTCCCGAGCAATACATATTTGACTAAATATTAACACCATCGGTACAACAAACGTGTCAAATATAGGTAGGAATATATCCTCTCAGCTTTCTAAATTGTTGCCACCCAACATTACTCTTCATTTTCACAGGATTACTCTGTTTTTCACGGATTTGTCGATCAGAATGCGAGAACTCACCATTTTAACCGATTGTCAGCTACAAAAAGAGATGTTCGGCGGATCCGGAAGCGCGAGACTGCAGAACCGCTAGCAGCGGTGCTTGAGACGCCCAATACGACATCTGTTGTAGTTTTCAATAATTTTTAAATAACGGGTCAAGCTGCAGCATAGGGAGCCAGACGAAATCGCGGGAAAGGCGCCCTGTTGCAGCGGTGGCTCCGTACGCTGTCTAATCGTTGTCGTCAATAATCAACCGTTTAAGTTTGCCATAAAAAATGAACTCCAATTCATAGAAGTAGATTGTGGTAAATGACTGTGGCAAAGTTCTCCACAGGGAATAACGCGTGTAATATAAATTACTTATACAGTTTATGTTGTGGAAAAGCGGCTGAACCGCCGACATTCGGCCATCGCAGTTATTTCTACCACAGTGCTGTATTGGTACTTATAAAAATCACATATCTTTATTCTGGAATGAGCGTACATGCAGCTTACTAAGTGAAAATACTCTCTAGCGTGTGGTCAGTTCATTACATTATCTCTTGTTCTCTAAGTTTCATCTGCCAAAAGAAACACATCAACTTCTAGAAGACAGTTCTCATTAATCGTATGTATTCCACAGATTCATAAATGCAAAATGTTTTTATAACACAAGGGGTATTATGAGCTCTTCCAACCTCGAGGAGCGTAGAGAGGCTTCACGAGCAAATATTGAATGTACTGCATTGACTGGGATGAAAAGGGCAATTAACGATTCCCTTGACTCTCCGGTATCCGCTGAGCCAATAGTCAATGGTTCTGCAGATGCAATATCCGTTATTTCGTTACCTGGAACAAGCCGATATGGAAGAACCATTAAATCCAAACTTCGTAGTAATATGCCATTGGTATGATTTCCATCATTTCTTCAGCTGCTTCTTTTACTTTTGACATATTGGATTTTCAATTGGCCCATATACTTTCAATTATCTTTGATTCATTCTACTTTGTGTCACTGCTTCAGTGCACTCTATTTTAATTGAGAATATGTTTCATGGGTAATAGTCAGCCATGTTTTCTTGTCCACATCCGTTTGGAACATACTACAAAATTTCTATGCCTGGATAACTGCACAATTACCTCCTTGCAATATTTTCTAGAGACGGGATGTCATTTGTCAATTTATATTTCAGACCTTCACCACACTGCCTTATAAGCCAGAAATATCTACTCCAAATAATACTGAAAATGGAGGCAATATTACCGAGACCAATGTCGAAGTTACAGATTCCGTTAGTCAAAATGTTGCCGTAGAAAACGATTCTGATAGTATTCATGTTTCAAAAGAATCAGATAATCTGCACAACATTGTAGAATGCAGTTGGTCACTAGGACAATTGGCCTGGGCTCGGATAGGCACATTTCCATTCTGGCCATGTGTCATCAATTCAGAACCTATCACTATGATATACCATAAATTAATCAGTAAGTATTCTAAAATTCTTATTGATTGTCATCTATTAGTAAGTAGTTTGCAAATAACTACCAGAAGCTTTGTTATTCATCCCAACATATGATATGGTTATAAACTAGATAAAGGAAGAGCACAATACATGAGCATACACGTTCGTTATTTTGGTGACAAAGGACGGCATAATTGGGTTGCTGCTAATAATTTGATGCCTTTCACTGGCATTGAAGATTTTCGTAGTCTAGCAGAGTCTTTGTCTAATGAACCAAAGAAAAAAGACCCTAGATATGCTGCTGCATTTATCATTAAGCCCAGTGCAAAAGCAAAGTGGGATGAAGCGGTCATGGAAGCTACAGAGGTGATGTCAATGTCTGACAAGGAAAGAGCTGAACTATTCATGCCGAAGATTAAAGAGCCCAAATCTGTAACCCCAAAAGTACCTCAAAGTGATTCTAACGAAAAATCTCGTAAACGAAAACTACCTTTGGATCATAAAAAATCTTTGTCTAAAAAAATTAAACAAGAAAATGTGAGGATAATTTTTAAAAATCAAACAGTGTTTTCATTTGTATTACATTCTAATTCTTGCTCATCTTCATAGGCTGATTCCGGAGGTGATACCGAGGAGAAGCTAGAAAAACCAAACTCGCGTAAACAGAAGCGTGAGAATAATGACAATAAAGCAGAAGTGAGTTTGAATGCAAATACACCGCCAACACCACCCTCTAGTCATAAAGATTCAAGCGACGAAGCCCCGTTGCCCAGGAAACCCAGAGCAGTAAAATTAAAACATGATTTCAATAAAGGGTTCGAAATTTATTATGAACGAAATAAAACTAGCATAGAAAACGAGCAACCAGATGCATCAGAGGAGGAAATCAAAAAATATTTAGTTAAAAATTGGGCTAGCATGAATCTTGCTTCAAAAAGTTCATACACCGTGCGATTAAAGAAGACTAATGTCCAGGCAGTGGAGAGTTCTTCAGAAGATGAAGAAAACACGTCTTTAGAAGAAGAAAAAATATTTACAGTGAGTAAAAAGCTTAAGTCTAATACCGACAAAATTGACACAAATCCAGCTGAGAATCTTAACGGAAAGAAGAAGAGGCCCTACAATTTATTCAAAGGTATGAAACAAGAAAGAGTATGTCAAATCTGTGAAAAGACTGGTAAACTAACAAGATGCAGAGGACCCTGTTATTCATACTTTCATTTGCCGTGTGTAAAACCTGGGGAGTCAAGTCCAGAGCATAGTATGGATGGAAATACAACAGAAGATGAATTTGTTGATCGGATTAAAGAGATTAATGCAACTTCACCAGAAGAAGAAGACAATAATCAAGAAGAGGATGATAATGATGACAAGATTGAAGGTAAGTTTTTCATCAGTCAGCTAGATATGAAAAACCATTACATTAACCTTATACATGGTAGTAGGCAAACTCGTTGATGATGTTTTAGACAAAAATGATGAACCAGTGGAGCAATCGGAAGAAGAAGCCTTCAAGTGTATAGATTGCCTATCCGGAGTCGCACCAGCATGTTTTATATGCAACGAAAGAGAGGGTGATAGAATCAGATGCACAGTCCTTGCATGTGGGAAACATTATCATTCAGCATGCCTGAAACCATGGCCTCAGGTGATTCAGTCATATTTATCTCTCGCTAAATGACGCAACCTTTAGTCTTCTTTCGTTATTGCCTCATTTCATTTGCATTGATTTTCAATACGATTTAATTGTCTATCAGTCGAGTAACTATTTGTTCTGTTTCCTTCTCCAACGATATCAGTCGCATTGGCAAGGTGGACGATTGTCTTGTCCATATCACGTGTGCCACACTTGTAGCTCGGATAATCCACGAGATAGTCATCGATCAAGGGCCGCAAATGAGAAGCTGGTGAGATGTGTACGATGTCCGTCTTCATACCATCCCTCGATTTCCTGCCTACCAGCTGGCTCTAGTATTTTGACAGGCAGTCAAATCGTTTGTCCAAAGCACCACAAGACTCCTCATCCCCCGCTCAACGCTGCCTGGTGTTTTCTCTGTACACGTGGTGGTAGTCTTATCTGTTGCGATACCTGCCCGACTTCTTTTCATCCAGAATGCCTAGGTAATATACAACTGTTCATATTGTTGAATTATTGTCTGGGATTATTGAGTGTTTTCTAAGTTTGAAGCTCATGAATCATGTGATCATAGGAATAGATGCACCGGATGGTGCCTTCATTTGTGAAGACTGCGAAACAGGTCGTTTACCGCTTTATGGCGAGGTGACATGGGTGAAATTGGGGACTTATAGATGGTGGCCCTCAATTATATGTTATCCTCATGAAATTCCCCATAATGTATTGAGCATTCCTCACAATCCAGGTGAATTTTGTGTTATGTTTCTCGGGACTAAGGATTACTACTGGGTCCATCGGTGAGTGTATCTACGATCTAGCGCAGCTGAAGTTACATGTCAATTTTGTATTTTTAATCGTCACTGCAACAATTTTTGTAGGGGACGAGCTTTTCTCTATCAGGATGGTGATGCAAATGCAAAGAATTCGACAGGTAAACGAAATGTTGACGAAGCATATAGAAAAGCATTGTCAGAAGCTCAAGAAATGCATCGACGGCTGAAAGCCGAAAGAGCTGCTGCAAAAGATAATGGTACTCAAAACCTCAAGCCTCCACTGTACGTTAAACTAAAGGTAACAAATTCAAAAATTCATTGAGTAAAAAACACCTATTACATAAGGTTTTTTTTTAGAAATCTTTTCGATGCCAATTTTTTTTCATAGGTAAATAAACCTGTGGGAAACGTTAAGCCTCTTGAAGTAGAAAGTATAACTGCCTGTGACTGTGATCCAGAATGGGATAATCCTTGTGCCCCAGAGACAGATTGTCTAAATCGCATCCTCTCTATCGAATGTAGTCCAGGAGTATGCCCAGCAGGAGTGAAATGTGGAAATCAGGCATTTGTCAGGCGTCAGTATCCTGCTATGGAACCTTTTCATACTGCCGGAAGAGGGTGGGGGCTTAGGGCCCTGGAAACTATAAAGTCAGGCCGGTTCGTCGTAGAATATGTAGGAGAAGTTATCGACGAGGCCGAGTACAAACGTAGGTTACAGCGCAAGAAAGAATCGAAAGATGAAAATTTCTATTTTCTCACCATAGATAATTTCCGAATGATTGACGCTGAGCCTAAGGGGAACCTTAGCCGGTTCATGAGTAAGTATGAGAACTCTTTAACAACGAAAAAAAACAACATTTCTAGTATCATTCAATTCTGAGGCAAATAATAACACTGCGACTTTTTCTGTAATAATCTTCTTACCTGCTAGATCATTCTTGTCAACCTAATTGCGAGACTCAAAAATGGACAGTAAATGGTGATACCAGAATAGGTCTGTTTGCATTACGCGACATAGAACCTAGTGAAGAACTAACTTTTAATTACAATTTGGCTTGCGACGGAGAAACTAGAAAACCGTGCCTTTGCGGAGCACCTAATTGTAGCGGATTCATTGGACTTAAAGTGCAAAAATTAATGCAACAGCTAAACAACATGCCTGCCAAAAAGACGGAGAAAATCAAGAAACAAAGACGGTGAGTCAGATTGATATGAATTTTATTTGATTGCACTCAGCTCCTATTATTTTATAATTTTGGAATAAATTTTGTCCCAGATCTGGTAAAGTACCTTCATGCTGGAAATGTGGACACGTAGTAACGGATCTGAATGATTTACTCAAGTGTGAAATGAAGGGTTGTTCCAAAGCATATCATAAGTTGTGTGTCACAGTTAAAGATAATGTTCCAAGATTTAATTGCCCTTGGCATTACTGCGGTATTTGCGGTCGTTGGACTAAATCACATTGTTCAATTTGCAGTATAGCTTACTGTCGAGGTAAATAATGAATTAAATTGAGTTCAAGCTGTCAAAATTATTTTACCGTTCTAAGGCTCAGGATAGCTAACGAACAATAATTTCCACAGCACACATTGAAGATAAATTAACGGAATATGGTAAAAGAGGAGGCTTAATTTGCCAGTCACATAGTACAATGGATTTCGATAATGATTCTGATAATGATACTGAAACTGAAAAAGAAGACTCTTCAATTGGATTCAGTAGCCCACTTTTATCGGAAAAAGCGACGCCTAGAGAATCATCGAGAGTTACTATTATCGAGGTAAGTTTTTAACTGTTAACTAGATTTGAGTTGTTGCGAGCTTTATTTACATACACGAATTGAAAATCAAATTATAGTCCTTTTCACAGCCCAATTTTTCTTTGAAAACAATTGGCACCCATATTTATGACGTAGGTACACGTCAGTAGCGAAGAGGGGGAAGAATCGCAGAAAGAGGATGAAGATGAACCAATTGAAAATGCAGATCAGCCAATAGATGGGGGAGATGAAAAGAAGATATCGACAAAAAATATCCATGTATCCAGGCGATTTTCACTGAGAAAACAACAACAGGAAGAAGCTGCGAGAACTATCAATGCACTGACGTCCAGTCAATTAGAAGCAATAATTGGAGGAACTGTAGTAAAAGATAAAAGTCTGTAGTGAAGTTTGAGAAATTGTATTGTAAATTGAAACGTGGAGCGTTCACCCAATAGGAATATTCACAAGTAGTGAGGGAGTATGCATTTTAAGTTAAAATATTGAATCCATAATAACAATGACAAAATAATAAATACAAAAGAAGTAAGAAACAATCGATATACTTTTGATGTTAGTTACCTAACTATCATGAAGTTATATTTACACCAGATGTCGATCTGGCAATCATTCGACACATCTGTAATTGGAGAAACACATACATACTTTCAAGGAAAAGAAAAGCAGTTTGTTATAAACTGAATGGCCATTTGTTGAATTAGCTTTTGAAAAGCAAACATAATTTTATTTCATATAATAAGTATAGGTATATCGATATGTCTTGTTAATTACTATACTAGAATAACAGTGGGATATACCTAGTATTCAAGGCATCAAGGCAAGAATATTCAATAATCGTTTGGTGTGAATAAAACTTTTATCCAACATAGATCTATAAACAATACAGCTAGATTATCGCATAGATAAAATCTAGCTTCTTTGAAATTTGTTATGTTTTCAAATCTCTAGTATATTTGATTAAATAAATGAATACTTCAAACGGAATATCAGGTGGAGCAATTTAAAAAAAAGAGAGATAGAAGAAAAGTATTTTATGAGTTGTACATAAACAGTACAGCTTAAATCTCTAGGAGAGATTATAATAAATATTTGATGAAACAGTTTATTTCAATAATGATATTATACGATAATTCATCAAAATAAAATTAAATCCATAAATATCGTTCCAAGATGTTGATACGTGTAGAAACTTATCCGTAATCATAAACAGTTGATGTAATTTTCAAGGTATTGCACATTAAAATAGTGAAAGCATATTTATTTTCATTCCATATCGATTGATTATTTGTGCAAGTAACATAGATCCTGATCACATCTTCTCGCGTATAATATGGTATAAATTCAACTTCAATGATCTGGACTCCCATTCTTCTATATGGAAAATATGAGTATAATTGAGCTAACTAGGTAAAGTATGAAGTCGGTAACGGTATTTATGTGCCTTTTTTTCTTAACCATCAATCTATTAAAAACACTTATCGCAAGAATTTTGTACACTTTTAATACGTATCAAATATAATAGGAAGATTATTTAGATTTTATACGATTCTGATTATCATTCGTGCGGAAGTATCATTTTCTTTTTTTTTTTAATCACTGGTAGCAAAAATTCCCTTTACATCCTAAATGACAAGCTATGGAATTTAATTAATACTCAATAGCAGCTATACATATGGTTCACAATACTTTATGATATAAATTAAATTATCCATAAATACTACAGGGTGGGAGAGGGAAGGAGCTTAGTTTTTTGTATAATAATAATCTTCTTTCACAATTTTCTTCAATTGTAGTATGCCAGCTCAGTTCGATTATTCTTTGGGCAGCCTTGAATTGATCCTGACAGTATTAGGAATATAAAATATTGTTGCGAAAACAAAAAATAAAACAAAATAAAACCTCTAACTCGCAAAGTTTTATATTATAATTTATACCTGGTATATACAAATGATAAATCGTATAAACTTACAACAAAGTTGACAAATTGCTTACGATTTTTATGTTATAAATATATTATTGGTGTATGGAATTTCAATACGATATTGCAACACTTTGCGGTGATTGGTACAGGATTCAAAATCTATGATACAATTAATATTAATAATTCTTGGTACACGTTATTAACACCACAAAGTAGATTTAAAATAATAATAATAATATTAATCATAATGATGATATCACCTATTTACAATTGATTCAGAATGACCAAACACGATATACAACAAAACAATGTTGTAGATAGACTTGAGGTATACTTTACGGTAAGAAAAAACTGTTTTTAATATACTGGTAAAAACTATTTATAAAATATTTATTTTAATATTTAATAACCTGCAACAGTGCTGAGAAGCGACGAATATTATAGATCTAATTTTTGACGTCAGCTAAGGCGTTATATTATACTTATGACTTTTCTTCAAATTAGACCCCATTTTAGTGATATGAGCCTAATTAAAACTGTCCTTGACCATCTATCTGCAACAAAATATTCTTATTCGATATTGTGTGATGAATGAACTTCAACGTAGCCCAAAATTTGAACGTAATGCTACCGCATATTATTTAAGTAAAACCGGATTCATTCAATCATCAATTTAACTTAAATAAATTACACCCTTGGCTCTCTTCCATAATCTTGATACAACCTTGGACTTTCTTGCAAAACAACTAAGTTGGGGTCAGTCGAGACGCTGGTGGAATTATCCTCTGCTACATCTGAACTTATGGTTGTATTAGAATTTTGTACAGCAGTTTCTACAGGACTATTTAACCTCGGTTTTATCCTCAGCACTGGTGGCACAAAACTTTGCGCCGTACCTAAATCTCCTCTAGGCCCCTGTATCTGATAAAACAACAACATCGTATTATACATCAAATGTGATATTGATTGTGTTAATCATATTTTGAAAATCATTACCTTTGATTTAGATTGAGGCAATGTAGCACCAGTAACTAGACCTAAAATGCTTGCAGCAAATCCACTAAGTTGGACTGCGGCAAGCGGAGAAAGACCCCGACGCACTAAACCTAAAGCTAAAAGAGTTGCTTGGGCTAAAATAGGAGCAGCACCTGCTGCCGCCGCGGCTGCTCCAGCGAGTTGCCCTCCGCCCACGCAGGGGCCGTAGGCAAAACATAAATTGTGTCTATCAACCTGTAGAAGAAACTTCAGATGAGAAAACCAACATCGAAACAAAATTTGCCGTTTACAAATTTATGCGTACCAAATGCTTTACAGAGAGATACAACAATCCGAATGGCGTTATTAAGGGGCATGCCAAACTGTAGACTGTAGTCATAGTGAATACAAGTAACAGCCACGCATAATGAGCTCCGAGTGGAAATTCCCAGAGTACCGCTCTTCTGACTGCGACACGCTCCGCTCTACTTCTGGCTATGCATAGTCTGAATGTGTAGAGAGCTAGTTCTGGAAATCTCACGAGTTCCAAACCACATCCAACAAGCGCCGCTGTCACAATATAGTTTACGAATAAGGCACCCTGCAGGAAAAAATAATCATTATCAATCATAATCCATTGACGAATCACAAATATTGAGAGTCACAAAGTGCACCTGATCAGGCAAAAATACGCATTCCCATCTGCCAGTGTTATTGCCGGCATTCACTGTCCAATCCAGAAAAGCTTGAGCGCTTGTTAATCCGAGACTTGGCAGAATGAGGACCATCAGTAATAGCAAAAGTAGAGTCTTCCGCATAACTGCTCGATTCAATCCACTTCTTGTCCAATGCCTGACTAATGCTTCGCTTCTAGCAACTAATGCCGGCATCAAGGCCGCTATGCTTACCAAGAGTACAGTTGGCAAGAAAGAGGATACAATTGGACTAAGTTCTTTTATTTCTCCTGTGATCGGCAATTTGTTCACTGCTGTCACAATAACCTGTTGCAAAAAGTAGAAGTTGATGAACGAACTTCAAAGAAATCATAAACCAATGATAATGTTGCGATATATTTTATAGAGTCGATTGAATTACCGCTGGTGTAGTGAGAAAGAATAAGCTGATACCAAGTGCTAAATTAATTAGTGTGGCGTTCAGGTACCAGCAAGGTCGAGCTATGCTCAAATTTTCCCAAAAAATGTCCGATGGAGCTGGTGAATAATTGACTGACCATTTTATGGCAGGTGATAGTCGTAATTGTCTTTTCATAGTTCTTGCAGCACCTGGTGTACCTAAAGTAACAAATGCCATACCCAGTGGTCTGGCTAAAGCGACTTTTCTTTCTTCATCGACCAGCGCGGTTAATTTTAATTCTTCCATTGCATAAAACTCTTGCGCATCTACCTAGAAAACGGAATTTATAATTGAACTTCGCTACAGTAGTGATGACGAATGATGACATATGTATATGTATATTACTTACTGTGTGACAACAGCAGCTAATAACTTGTCCGCAAGGGTATGGATACATTTTCAAAGGTTGTCCTCGTCTTGCATAGTTTTCACAATAGAGCCTTGCTTGCTCTGCACAATCTCGCTGAAGATCTAATTCCGATAGTCTCTTAATATCATGTGCCAGGGTCACATCTTCTACCGTCAAAGTAGGGAATGCTTCTCTAAAGTACTGGGTCAGAGCTTCTACGTTGCATTGATATTTTGGTATTTCAGTTATAAGCAGCGTCCTCGCTGCAAGTTCACCTGCTGGTCTAGCGTCTCTTACCTATAAATAAGGTGAAGGTATTCATTGTAATTGTTAATTTTGTTATCGATCAAAGATGAGTTTTCAATAACATACTAGCTCTTGTATTCGTTCAATAATATTGATCTTCCAGAA
The DNA here is from genome assembly GCA_963932425.1 of Athalia cordata. Lineage (NCBI taxonomy): Eukaryota > Metazoa > Arthropoda > Insecta > Hymenoptera > Athaliidae > Athalia > Athalia cordata. The sequence continues at coordinate 24,608,241 of OZ010626.1, read as the reverse complement.
CCTACCTGCTTCATGAATCGTCTCATTACCAAACCTCCAACTGGAAGATAAGACAATACCAGAAGAGTATGCACCCAAACCCAGCCAGAAGTTGGATCGATATTGGACATAGTGGTATGACCGAAGGTCGCTTTGTCTCCTTGTAGATCACCATGAAAATTGATTGGTAGAGCTACGCAAATAGCTGCAACAGTCATCAAGGCAGTTAACAGAATCAAGTGACGTTCAAAAGAAACATAAAGTAACCCGTCTGGTCCTGCTCGTCTGAGTAACTCTTCATCCCTGAAAAATCATGGAGACACATGAAACATGAAATGAAATTCTTCGAAAGCAAACATTGGAAAAACCGGATTTTCTCTTCAGTACTAACGTAATTCTAAAGGCAGTGACAATCCAAGACAGATATCCTCTGTCAACATGGGATAGTTGGGAATTTACTGAAGCTTCTACTCCAATAATGTCGACCTCTCTATCATCGTTATTCCCATAAAATAATTCTGTCCATCGATTATCAGATTTATGTAACAAGGCAAGTCTACCGTAGTTCCATGCTCTTTTACGCAGCAAGCCAAATATTAGTACCAAAATCTGTAAAGAATTAATAATATTCTTGATCAGAGATGACACACATTCAATTCTTTAAAATCTTCAACATTTTTAATATCGAATGATCTCTGAAGATTAGAAAGATAAGGTTGGTTTATTTGGTAGATGAGTCACACAAGTAGTAATTGATATCTAAACCCCGATAAGTATATTACCAAAAATCCAATAACGTTAAGTAGCAAATTTTCTGGAATTCCCGCATATACATCTGTAATAATGGTCGCGTTATGTCTCGGTATTGGAATGCAGGTCTCTGGCGATGGAGGGTCATAAACGCTTCCGCTATAAAAAAGTAGAAGAAATAAAATAATATTTCATATATCTATGAATGGTACAGATTCTTTAGTCGGTAATGTCTCACTAGACAATATGTGATTAGTATTTGATGAATGCCAGAGTGGAAAATTGTGATGGCAATGAACAACTATCTATAGAAATTAGTCATATTACATTATAATAATTATTATCATGAGTATCTATGATTGCTATTACTTTTGGAACGTACGGTTAATAAAGATTTCTGGAACGATTCGCAAATAATTTATTTTCATTTAATTAATGAAAGAGAGAAAGCAGATTCCTGAATTTTTTACAAGAAATGACTGTTGCATTGTGTGAGAAATGCTTGGAATAGACTTTGACGCATGATAGTTTTGTGTGTCATGGAAATAGAAAAAGTTTAATGAAAATTTTTAGAAATAAATATTGTCATAATTTGGTAAGGTAATGATAGCTGAATATATTCTTAAATGTTTTTACTTACTAATCGTTGCCGTTATCCATGACTGAGTTGTGATACTGAGATTTCTCTTATTACTTATAAATAATTAGCAAAAAAGCATTTTAGAAAACATCTGTCTGTCAATGTGACAGCAGTAGGAAATTAATTTAGCACCACAATGCCCCGTATTTTAACATAACCTCCCACTACGAGATGAAAGGGATGCTATCATTTTTTCCAAAGTCACTTTCTTGAATCGTTAATCTTCCTAAATCGCTATTGTCCCGATCCATCCAGTATCGTGTTTTAGATTCTTGATGACTGTAATCGTTTAATATGGGTAAATTCAAACAGATTTCTAACAATGACAACTTTGTTTCTAGTAGAATAAATGTATACTGTATTTGTCATGGTTATTTCAGCATTTTATAAAGATACAAAATATACCTTATAGCTTCCTCAAGATTTAAATATTCTATTTACATCGATTTGAATCGTAATTCATCATAAAATTCATTGCCCTGCAGATCTTAAAAAAATATACAATTTTATTTAGGGTATAGTTATAAATAAATATTACAAAATATGTTGAAACCAGAAACTGATTTGGAATTCCATGTTCTAATAATTATAACTAAATGGATAATGTAACAAATAATAATAAATCAATTATTGATTCATGCATTTCGTTTTACTATACTGTTCTAGCGGCTGGAGTTTCCCATTCGTGATTGAATCTAATATCCAAACCTCCTTCACTCCTCCGCGACCCACAATGATTTTAGCTTCCTCTGGGTTTGCAGTCACATGACCACCAGCAACACGAATTAGTTCCTTCAAAACTGACGCTGGGGTAGACGTCCCTTCTTTGATGTAGATCAAACCGCATGTGAGAAATAATTCCGAGACATACGCTGCGCCAAATAATGTCCTTTCCCTACGATTCTCCTGTTGGAATAAACGGAGAGTGAGCAGAGGGTGTTCAGACGACAATATTGTTCTTAAGTTTATATTTTAAGAATCTGACCTGTACAGCTTTGGAGAAACTAGTAAGTTCATATTTTGCAGGGTCAAGCCATTTTCCAGCTTCTTGAGATTCATAGATCCATTGAAAAGTCACAAGCCAACAACCTCTAAGAATCCCATGCAGCAAATTCACTGTTCGTATACCTTTGCAAACGACGTGCGTCGTGTAACGAGTAACGATTTTTTCAAGCTTAGCTGATCCAAGAGTCATCACAACGCTTTTCAGTAATACCTTCTGCCTGTAAAATATAATAGAAAAAAGTCCTGCAAATTGAACAAGCTTTTAAGAGATATTCCAATATAACTGGTTATTTACGCGATTGGCAATCCAGTTGCAACAATTATTATTTCAGGTCGAGTCATTCGATTTTTACGTCGAGTCATGATGGTTTTTGGTTCAAAATCATCCAGGGAGGCTTTTTCCAAAGCTAAACTGATCTCATTACAACTTTCGTCCACTGTACCAAAATGTCCATTCATTTGGTTCCACAGATCACCATCTGCGATTTTTTTAATGATAATCTTTTTAGTCTTTATTCTTCTTATTTTTTTAGCTTTCTTTGGCACAGGGTCTACTTCTTCCATATCATTGTCACTTTCTGACAAGGTTTTATTTCTTTTAGCAGTTGCCCTTGTATCGCTAATCGATTTAGCTGTTTTATTCAACCTCTTTCTTCTCCGTCTTTTAGGTAATGGTCGCTTTCCTGGCACTATTTTCACTGAGACTGGAGACAAGTCTACCACTTCTGACATACGTAATCTCAATAACTTTCTTTTTTTTTTAACTTGTTTACTGGGAGAATTATCCTGTGGAGTGCGGTTGTGAAGCTGAGACTCATGATCACCGGTATTCAGGCAAGGACTACTATTCCGGATATCTTCACACGACCTATAATAGGATGAAGAACATAACACTTACTTGGATTCGCATGAAATTTAATAGTCTGGTTAACTCACCAGGTACCCGTCGAATCAATGTCATCCGATGGACGAGTCTTTCGAGTATCTGCTGTACGAGATTTCTTGCCATCCGCTTTGGTCCTTTCTGATAACAACGTAGTATCATCATTTAATTGTCCAGGTTCTGGATGGATGCCAGAAATGTTTGTATCCTGTGCATCAATAGATGAATTTTCACGTTCTATGACAGCTGAAGTGACTATGACAGAATGTGTTGGTACATTATCCTCTGAAGATTGCGAAATAGGGTGGTAAACATCTTTGCTTTGATTTTGAGCAACATCGTGTTTGCGGGATGTAGTTTCAGTGACTTTTTTGGGGTCATAGAGGCTATTGTTTGGCATGGAACTAAACCTTGAGTCCAAAGAAGTGTTCACATTTAATGATGTGCCTACTGAGTTCATACTGTCTTGTTCAGTTTCTGAGATTATCGTTGTACAACCTATTCTACTTTCCTCATATCTGGAGTCATCCGTATCTTGAATAACGTCTGATGAATCGCAATTTGCACCGCTATTATTGCGACGTAAATGCAGAGTATTTTCAACTCTTGGTTTGGAATGTGGGATGATTCCCCCTTGTACCTCTGTCATATCCATAGAAGTTTCAACAAGTATAGTTGCTGATTGGGAGAATATTTCACCCTGTTGAACAGAATTCAATATTGCATATTAATGTTCTGAGTCTATTTTTATTTCAGAAAAGATGAAAACCTAAAATACTGGAACTTACTTCCAGTGGAAAGCGAACATCCTCTAAAAAGTGTGAAAGCCTGGTATTTTCAGAAGGTACCAAATCTACCAAAGGTTTTTGACTTCCAACGAGCTTTTCATTTCCACATGTTACAGGTATTCTGGTTAAACTTACAATCACAGGCTTCATTCTAGCTAGATGTTTTCTTGTTGCATCGGACTCTCTCCCTTCTCCCATAGGGATGATACTTTCACGACCCAGCTCCCTTGGCTTGACGGCCAGCATCGGTTCACCCGTGTTACTGTTATTGTTCTTACTCAGTCCACTGAACCTTTTTCGCATAGAGCGGTTTCGCACCGTTACATTTCTGAGTGAAGGTGTAATGGGAGCTAGGTTTTGTAAAAGGACGGTATTTTCAAGGGAATCAGAATTCGCATACCATGTTGGTGAGGGAGAATTATTACTTTCATCTTCTGGAGACACTGTTGTGTTCGATACATAGCTCAAGTTTACGTTCAAGGAGGTTCGTCGACTCCTGGATGTGTCCGTGCTGTCGAATACGCTCGCCTTCTTCCTCTTACGTGGGATCATGTTTTCTGACGATTATTGACAGTTACCATTGTGGAGTTTTATAATTATTCCCGGAAAATACCATCTTTGTCATTAATTTCGTTATTGTTTAAAATACTACTCTTCTGAATCGCTTTAGCCTCCCGTCAGCAGCGGTTTTCTGTGGACTCGTTTCGAGGTTACGTTATACAGTGAGGAAATGTTCGGCGATCACCTCGGTATTATTCTTAGCGTATGACTCCGCAGCTCGAACCCAGATTTCCCAACACAAAAGTTGTAATACTATCCGAATTGCCTTCTCATTATCAATTCTCTCGCTAATTTAGTGGATATTCTTCTACGTTTTTGAGCATATAATATAGCAAGAGAGTCACGTCGGTACGTTACAAATAATTGTCCCGGATTTGCACATTTAATTCCAGTGTCTCTATTGAGTGGTGTATTAAAAAATAGCCAGTTGGTCTGGGATGAATAATAATAACAAAAGCAGTAAACCTAGTTGTGTTAACCCCAAATAGGACCAAGGGGAGCTTCTGCCATATAAAGAGGACTGTTTCAGTCCGGGGTAGCTGTCACCTTAGTATGGAGGATGAATTGGAAGACAAAGTTCTGTATCAAACCTATGCATCGCATATGAAACTCATATCTAAATTTGCTGTAGGCATTCCTACAGGGTTCAACACTGGCACTAGCACACCTATTGGATACCTTTGGAGAATCATGCGTCTTTATATCCTCAAACCTGAGATATTAGTCTGCGGATTAGCCCTTGTTCTCGTTCTCTTCTCACTCCAGGCAGTTGATCTATGGAGCAGAACACTATTGGATAAAATTCAATCGACCCTCGGCTGGTCGACTTCCACGGTATAAAAAAACTATCCTTAACTTGTTGAATTGAATCAAGAAGTTTCAAGTACTTCTATGAGATCCTAGGTTTTTATTTATCTAAGGTAAACCGAAAGTTCCAGTTTTTGGTAAACAGCTCTGTAAACAATGGAGAAAAGCTCAGTTGGGAATTAAAAGAAGGCTACATATCTGCATATGCTGTACAAGGGCGAAGAGCCAGGATGGAAGATCGCTTTGTAGTTAACGATGACATCAATGGTACTGGAGTCTCGTTGTTTGCAATTTTTGATGGGCATGGTGGAGAAGTAAGTCATGTACATAAGTATCTCAGGTTGAGCAGTAGCAGTTCAACTCAATGATTCTGCTTTCTAGTTTGCTGCTGATTATGCCAGGGACAAATTGATACCTAATATCAATGACAGGATTGTTGAGTTGAAGAATATGATAGCTGGAAAGCCTATAAAAATTGAAACAGAAAATATTGAGCCTGCAGTCGAAGCTGAACCAAAAAATGATGGTACATATAAAAAGGGTGACAGCTCTAATGCCAGAGAGCGCCGCAAGTCCTTCCGCAAGACCATGAGCACCTCTCTAACTGATGAATCTATCAAGAACTCTGCTGGTATTACTGATCCTGAATTACTTAGTAAATTGGACAGTCTTACGCGCCCAATCACCAGAGAGGTGAGTTATAAGAAGCATGATCAATTGCGAGTTTTTAATAAGATCTTGACATTAAAGTGCAATTCCATTGAATGCCTATAATTATCGATTATTCATCTTCTTTCGTTATTAGGTGAGGCCCCGTCGAATGGATGCAAAGCCACCTCCAAAAATCAATGCTGCTACATATATTGAAGGAGATAATATAAACTATGCTAGACTATTAACGGACGAAGTGCTTGCAGTGGATAGGCTTTTGGTAGATGGTGCAAAGAAGAATATGGATATCGCTGGTGATTATTTTAGAATTACAAGTTTCTAAGTTCCACTACAAACCCCTCGCTGTAAAATAAAAAAAACAAAACATCATAAAACATATATTTTATATGATCGCAATGCATAAATTACCAAATTCGTTTTCAGGCACTACAGCTCTGATAGCGTTGCTGGAAGATAGTAAACTTATTGTGGCCAATGTTGGGGATTCCCGAGGAGTGATGTGTGATGGCAAGGGAAATGCGATACCTCTATCGTTTGATCACAAGCCGCAACAAGTAAAAACTGAAAAAAATTCCACATTTAAAAATTAATAGAACTGTGATTTTTTTTTCATTTTATAATAAAAACTATGTATTCACAGCAGAGAGAAAGTAAGAGGATCAAGGAAGCAGGAGGTTTCATTGCATTTAATGGAGTCTGGAGAGTTGCAGGTATCTTAGCAACGTCCAGGGCTCTCGGAGATTATCCTCTGAAGGATAAAAAGCTTGTTATTGCTGATCCCGATATTCTAACATTTGATCTAACCTATCACAGTCCAATGTTCCTCATTCTGGCATCAGATGGGCTCTGGGATACATTCAGTAATGAGGAAGCTGTTGCATTTATTAAAGAACGCATTAACGAGCCTTACTATGGTGCCAAAAGTATTACGCTACAGAGTTATTACAGGTAAATCGAAATTCAGTTCATAAACGAGAGCACTGACTTTTTTATCATGAGCTTCATTTACGTAGCTACATTACTATTTGTTTTGGAATCACGTTGCAGAGGATCATTGGATAACATCACAGTGGTCGTGATTAACTTGAAGGATCGTAAATACAGTGTGGCGACAGCAAAAAGAACGTAGTCCACTTACGAGTCGTATTATTGGATTTTCAAACATTATCAAACGAATACCCAGCATTCAGGTTTCCTAGTCATGGATCTAGCTACCAGACTTACACCTCGTGTAGGCCGCGCTAACATTCAACTGTTATGAGATATTAAGTGTTGTCAGAGATCATCTAATGAGAATGTTACTTCACGTGCTTTAATGTTTTGTTGTAAGATTTTAGATTTTTTGAAGAGAAAATTACGTGTTGGGGCATTCTAATGAATATGTTGTTGACTCTTCTCCGTGCTAGCAGTTTGATTTATATTTTGAACGCTGCTGTATTGTCTTCCTGGCTTAATAAATATTATGTATATTTGTACCAGCCTTTATTCACTGTATGCCTTTCCATTCAATGACAAACTCATTTCAGTTCCCGAGGCAATGAATGAATTCATTGTCCAAGCAGCACAAATTCGAGCAGCATTCAAAATTTTAAATCAACACGGGAACACCATTCGTGTATGGGGTATTTTAGTAACTTATTATTGCTTAGTTGGTTAAACTGATTTACCCTGACTTTTACTTCACAGCGCTTAAGTGGCTCCTTTTCAGGTGGGGTTCTATAACCACTCTACCAAAGATATACTCTTTGCACTCTACAACGACTCTACATATTTGCAGTTCCAATCAGTTTCAGTTCGTTAGAATAGAACGACATGAGTGTAGGTGCGTAGGTTAATAGATACACTACATAAGTTATCGGTTCGTCGTTACGTTAAGAAATCTAATGAAAATGCGAGGGTTTACGTACTTGAATTTCGACGCCTCTGGTGCTGAAACTTCAATAAATATTAGGACTAAATGTGCGCGTTATAACAACCAATTTTGATCTTTACTTTTCAAGTTTAAACTCCAAATACACGACACTACTCTCTCCCACCGTTTAAGAGTTTGAGGAAAATTCAGCACCAATTGCATTACAAATACCTAATTTTCCTAATTTTGACATTTCTTGAGTAATCGTTCAGTCTATATGGGATGGCAACAGCCTTAAAGAAGAATCACTCCCGTCGAAGGCTCGCTGCTTTAACATTTCTTTCTAATATATCCCTCGATGGAAGTCACAGGGACACAAAGCTCGCTATTCTTGCTCGAAATGCCGTCTTCCATCGCAGGACCTTGAGTGACACTCGTCATGTGAATGGAGATGCTGTGGTGCGTGCTGATGCCGAACCATCATTGGATGAGGGAACTGACGGCTTGGTTATAGAGCCTTCAATCGTTCCTAAATGTGTAAAACCAGTGTCATCTTCTCCTCCAGTCCGTAAAGTACTTGAGCAACATTCATTCAGCTCAGATTCTGAGGGTCCTTTAACTCCGGCAAAAGTTGTAGCTACAGCTACTGCGGTCTTTGTCGATCAGGAGAGATCAAACTTTCAACATATGCCGCCTGGTGTTCATGGTTCTTTCAGAGATCGGTATGAATTATTTTTTTCAATTCTTGGGTTATGCACTTGAAAATCACAGGAGATGCATGATAATTAAATTATTGTATGTAGCAAATAGTCAACATAAATTATGAGACACATTTTGCATTCTCTGGCAGTTTTAATCAAGTCCAATGCACTGGGTCTGTAATAAAGACTATGCATTTTTATTCTTGGCAAACAGTTTGAGTTTATTGTTATGTTTGTACCCAGATGAATGTATATTACATAATAAACGAGTATTATCAAAATGCATACAACATATGATAAGATGAAAAGTAAATAGCATTGTGTAATTAACGTTTTTCAGCTTAGTGAGTCTGGAGTCAGTCTCTTATCAATAATAAATGGTAAATAGTGAGTGCTGATGTTTGTGTCTTAGTATCGAGTCCAGCTAGGCTCTATATATCTTATTACAATGATCGATCACAAAAAAATGATGAGCTCTCTTGACCAATCAACTAGATTTATTCGATGCAGATTATTAAAAATATCTAGTTTTGAGGGATTCTGCTAAAATAAATCAACCAACCTCCATCCTCCTGCAGCGGATCTAAAAGAGGAATCTTCTTATATTCATTGGATTCTTTCTTGAATGTTATTAATCACATCAATTCTATGATTAGGCCACAAATTTTCTATAGATTGTCATAGACCTGAGATATGGCAAAATGGCTCGTTGCCAGCATGCATTTCTGTGCAGAGAAATTGTATTATTAGACGACCTTTGTTCAGTTCTATTGCAACTGGTCCATTCATGAATATCTGATTATATCTAGCACTTATTTTGTATGATATTGAATTGAATTCATATTTTTGAGAAATTGAACTGAATTGTACAAAAAGTAGGCAAACTGTAACACAATGTGTTTTTGCCTCAAAGTTATATGATATTTGGTCTACATGTGAATATCTGCACAAACGATCAAATGACCGCTTGTATTTGGAAAGCGATTTGAAAAAGATGACTTGTTTTATGAATCCCTAATTCATGAATCATTATGCAGGACTGGGACAGCAGGCAGTGAATATTCACTGCCTGAAAGGCGAGTTGGATCCTTGCAACATAAGAAAAGAATTATTCATCAGACTTCGACGCTCTCAGAAGATATCAAGCACCACCATAACAGCAGCAATGAAAGCATTGGCTCTCTCCGTTCAAAGTCACAATCATCTAGACCAAAATCAAAAGCACTTAACAATGTATTATCAAACTGTTCAAATAACAACATTATCCCTGAGGTGACCAAAGAGTTACGTATGATGCAACGCCCATTCATTGGTCACAAATTTGGCAACGATAGGCTGGTTCTGGTATCTGCCAAAAGGGTTCCGTTCCTCGTATTCTCTTCTCTTCCTTATAATAAAGGACCACGCTCTGGGTGGTGAGCAGAGCTTAATGACTTCTTTCCATTAACACAAATCAATGAGAATAATTCTCAAGTTTTACTTTAATGCGATTGGCGTGACTAAGATTATAATCATTAAATATAGGTCCGAACTTCGTAAAGATACTGGACGTAGAAGAAACACTTCTGGACCGCGACCGCTTTCTGCCATTAACGATAATTTGGATCCCTTTGGTTTGCTGGGTATAGAACGTGGTAAAGATGGCCAGGTAATCATTAACCATGCCCCAATCAAATTGGCATACTTTTTTTCGATTGATATACAGATAATGAGATCGTGGATGAATGCTTATAATATATTTTCACATTATTATGTTTGTTTCATCAGGAGATATCATATGGACAACTTCTGGTACCGTCGAGACAATTTTCCAAGGATCGAAAGGGATATGGAAATGACAATGAAGCTATTGATATGATGCATGCAATTCCAGCTAAGCATATCGTAGCAGCAAGGTAGGATTAAGAGAAAAGAGATATTATGACCTCAAATATGTTTAGAAGCTGTTTTTTTGCAATTGTTTGAAGTTTGAGCCTGCGCTGCTTGACAATGATATTTTGATAAAGAATAATCCAGCTTTGTATAGTTGTTCTTAGATTATTTTTATTTTTTTTCTATAAATAAAACTTAATATGGATGTAATCAGACAATATCCAAACATTTTTCACGTTCTCCTCAGCAATCAATCAAATACTCTTTTCATCGAGTATCAAACTCTATCAAATAATCATTGATCCAGTCATTATCACCAGACTTACTACTGTAAATATCACGTACGTTCTATTCCGTCATCAATCTTGTTACAGGACAAAAACTATAACTTGGAACATGGACTATAATAAATGGTAAAACTTTAATATACTAAGCATCACGAGTAGTTGGAACACCTACAGTAGAACAATTTTCTTACATTTCAACTACTAATCATGATTGATAAGAATTTTAATGTTAAAGTTAAATCGCGTACCTATTGTTAATTTTCGACTAAACAATTATAAATTATTGGAATATAAAAGTGACAACACAATTTATAAGAATGAGCACATAAAGATCATACAATTAATGTTTAAATCATTCTTGTCTTACGTTTTTCATCAATAGGTAGACGTGATTCAATTCATCATACGTTTCTTCAGTTTCGGACTCATATTTCTTTGCAAATTCTACTAATCCGTTTTGAAAAGTACTTCTTTAGATTCCAAACTGCATGAAAATATTATTTCTTACCCTCCATCTCCCCTGTTTATTTTAGAGAATTATTGCATTTAGGTTCAAAGATAACAGATATTTTATTGTTGGAATTATTAATTGTTTTCAAAACTAGGTGGAGAAGACATTGATTTGTGTATGCATATGAACGTTACAATCCTTGCCACCCAGTTTATTCCCCGTATCCAATACCTGCCACTTAATATATTAAATTAGATTGGGTGAGTAAATCGTCACTTTGGATGTATGTAGTATGTGTTTCATTACAAAGAAATAATGTTGCATTAAATAATCTGCGGTTTTTTTTATGTCATTTGATTTGCTACCGTGGTGATGAGTTATTTCAAGATGGGCCAAAACTAATTCAATACACATTTAAGTCATGTAATTCAAGAGTACTTCGACGAAATGCTTTGCTTCAGGTGCTTATCATATGATACGGCTACTCATCGAGCTCCTCACGTTATTCCTGGATCCCCGCCACTGTCATATAATGCAGATGTTAAAGGTAATACACGATATTCAAGTTGATTCATTTAATATGTGCATCTGATGATTCCAATTTTGTCCGTGTTGATTCTCAATTTCAGCATATGAGTGGGAGGATCATACACCAATGCAATATAATCCAAACTTGCTAGATGATCCTGAATTGATTGCTGGAAAACATCGCACGCTACTTACATTTACGTCATACATGGTAAATATTATACCTACGATGAATGTTACAAATCAGATAGAAGGCAGACTTGTGTAATAGCAAACGTAGCAAAACAGGAGATAAATCATCGTGTTTCATTTTTGCAGACGTCTGTTATCGATTACGTAAGGCCGTCTGATCTCAAAAAGGAACTCAATGACAAATTTAAAGAAAAGTTTCCGCATATACAACTCACCTTAAGTAAACTTAGGAGGCAAGACACAATTTTGAATTAGTTGATCAAACGTATTAAGAATCCACCTTCAAAAACGTAACATTTACAATTTCCAGTTTGAAACGAGAGATGAGGAAAATATGCAAACTTGAATACGGCATGGATCTTCTGACAGTGGCTACAGCGTACGTTTACTTTGAAAAACTAATCCTCCGAAACGTTGTCACAAAACAAACGAGAAAGCTTTGCGCCGGAGCATGTTTATTGCTCGCAGCAAAACTGAACGACGTCAAAGGTGACGTGCTGAAGTCACTCATCGAGGTTATTACATTAATTGAACAGTGATAATAAAAAACCTTGCAGTTGCAAATGGTTTACAAATTTTTTTATATGTTACAGAGGACCGAAAGTGTCTTTCGTTTAAACCGCAAAGAGCTGATAACCTCAGAGTTTGCTGTTCTTGTGGCATTGGAATTCGGATTACATTTGCCAACCTGGGAAGTTTTTCCACATTATCAACGCCTCATGTATGAGTCTTGACCTTCTCCTCTACCGTTGCTGTTGATACATCGGCCGAGAACATTTTCTTCTCAGTATTGAGAAAAAGCTATAAATAGAATGCATTTGTAGTGTTTATGAAAAATTCATTAACAATCGGAAGAAACAAAACACCAGATCAGACTTTCAGATTACCTATAAAACTAATATTTGGTCAAAAGATAATTGCGTCAGGTGCTAAATAAATAGAACCTTGCTTTGTATAACTAAATTATCTGTTGCATATCAGCTGATGCGTTTCTTATGCGCGACTTGAAAGTTTGATTTGTTTAACTGGCACTTTCTTCACCAACTTTTCTATTCTCTGAATATTTTTTCATTTGGAACTCTTGAATATTTAGATTACTGAACTATCATTGTTATTATTATTATTTTTATGATAAAGGTACCTACGTATGAATGTACAATGGGTATAGTGGACAGACACCTCGTACCACCGTGAAAAAAAAAACAAGAGACATTAAAATGCAAGCGTACTTATAATATCTATGACGAGGAATATGCTCTTTTAGTCAATAACTTTATACTCAATATACTACGTAGCTTAAAAAACTAGATATTTCGAAATTGAATAGTTTTATAAAAAAAAAAAATATCTACTGTTTATTAGATATTATCTTTGTAAGAAATTTTAATGTTGAAAATTGTTGTTGAGATTTCACTGAACCAAAAAAATTGCAACAGATTGTTCCAGCTTATTGTTTGGTGCACTGGATTTATGTTTACATACAGTAATTCGTTGCACAGAAAATGATTTAGAGTTAGTGAATTTGTGTGGTAAAGTCAATGTATGTTCGTACTTAACAATGATATTGATTTTGATAAACATCTTTTGAACCATGACCCTGAATGTGGTTTTGCTTAACAGTTTGTTCGTTTTGAAGTTCTAATAATACAGATATATATTCGCTAAATATGCTATTTTGTATGATGGGAAAATACTTTTAATCACCAGTGCCATATACATAGGTATACACATGTATATTTTTATTGGATTATGTTATCATTTATTTCGAACTCGCGGATTCACAAATTATATTCATACGAAACTTATGGGTTATTACGCACTTCATTTTCAACATCAATATGTAAAAATGCGTTATACAAAAATCAGTCGTATTGCACTTGAAGGCATGCATTCTAGTCTGTTGATCGTAAATATATTTTTTTTTGCCCAAAATTTTTATCGTTGCAATGTTGACAATTGTTATTCTGGATCGATAACATGGTACTTATAGTTTATGTAGTTCATTATTCGATTGTATACTGGATATCTATTATATTTGAGAACATACATTTTGTGGAATAACATATGTACTTACGTGAATAAATTTCATGTAAAAAGAGAGAGCTTCCAACCTTTGCAGATTGTCAGAATAATTCCAATACCCTTTAATATTAGGTCAACTTTCGTGCGGTTTTGGAAGTTTTTATTGACTGGTGTTTAGACTGCATGGAGTGGAAACTCTGAAATCGTGTTTCGGATTGAGGATTTGCCACTGCATCAACTTTGCCACCTATTTCTTGTGCCGATAATTTCTGGGTGTAGATCAACACTTGTGCAGCTTCCAGGAGTATTTCATAAAATTCGAGAAATGTCAGCTGCAACATGCATTTAATAATGCTCAATGAGCGGTCTTCGATATATTTTTAATCCATTCTACCTCGTAATCCATATTAATGATCATCCCGCTTTCCTGGTCGATTATAGATGGACATATCTTGGCCATTACGGATATCATCTTCTCAGCTCCAATATGTCTTAAAGCTAATAATTCAGATGCTGAAACAAATGAGTCGTAAATTCTTTCAGAGACTTTGCCTTGTCTTGTGTGATTTACCTAAATGATCCATAGATATTGTCCCGAAGCTCGAAGAATCGTTTGTTTGAGGTGCTGGAATATAAGTAACTTTTTCACCGACAGTAATTGCATTTATCCCATCTACCAAGTGTACTGGAATCTCGGTGTCCACTTTTACTCGAGATAGAGGCTCTGGATCACTGATACCTGAAAATAGTTTTAGCTCTGAGTAAATTGATATATTTCCATTAATTTCGGCAGCAGCTGATCACCTTTCACAATGCAAGTTGCCCGAAGAAATGTTTTTGCCGAATGCGGTTCTCCTACATGGCAGTACAATTGATAGACAGAATAAATCGGCAATAGATCTCGATGGCTACTCCAGATATTTCCTAGTAAAGGAAGCTATGAAAGTTAGTGGAATTGAAACAGCTTTGAAACTCAAGAAACTTACCAATATGTTTTCCAGCGTTGGGTATAATATCATTAACAATTAGCCGATACAACCCACCAGCTAGATTCCCACGCACAGCTTCCGTTTCGATGTCACCCAATTTTGTATAAAGATGCCAAGAAACTTCTAGTAGCGTGTGAATAAATTGCCAGATTTCGATTCTTTCGAAAGGATAATAAGGAGCTTCGATGAAGGTTGCTTTGTTAAATGCTATGTATAAATTATTGTCATTGGATTCCATCTAAAAAATATGACTTGTATGTAGAATATCGCTGAGTACACTGACCGATCATCCGTTCAAATTGCACCAAGCTGATGCCTTTTTTATGAATTCCGCAGTCTCGCATTAGCTGCCAAAGTGCGATTTTACCCATCGAAAAGTGGCGGTAACTTTTTGTCTTTTCGGAGCAGTATAATTTAGCGTATTGTTCATATATCTTTCGTAATTTGAGCATGTGCCTTGAGAGACAATTGTAAACCCAGTGTTTTTCATACTCCTCTTTTGTCCGTTCCCTTTCATTTCCTGAATTTTCCGCGCATTCCCATTCAACAGATGGGCTTGTACCATCAGAGAGACTAATTCCTCCAGAATTAGATTCTGAGCTTACCTCTAACGTCTCCGTAGATTTCCCAACTAGACGATGTTCATTATTTATCATCAGATCTTGGAGAAATGATTCATAATTTTGGTTTCAGTTTCATTTAGCGCACCTGACTGAAAATTATGCAAACAGGAGCATGCTGAATCATTGGCACACACATGGCATTTGCCAGTTGGAACGATGGTGTGAACAGAAGATTCCTGCGTTTGTCCTAGATTAAATAATCTTCGAACGTAATAGGATAACGATACTAAGTGCAGGGGGCTTGAGAGGGTCGTTTTCCGTGGCTCTCTGTGCTCGACCCTCGGTGTTTCATCAACTGCAGTGCTGTGCAAAAAAAAAAAATAATGCTCTGGTCAGAGCAGCGTGTCTCATTTACATATGTTTCTTACTCTGAATAATTTTTTTCGCATTTAGTCAGTTCAACATCATTAGATGGTTTAGAATCTAGTTTTACTACATAAGTTTCATCGCTTTCTAACGGTGTTAAAATGTTGTTTGAAAACAGAGGATCTGCCTTCGTCACAGCGCCACTATTTCCTGAATAATAAAAAGTATAGCTACGTGAGTATGGTTTGCATAAAGAAAACTGAAATAATGAACTTACCGATGATTATACCATAGCCATGTTTCTCATCCATGTACCAATTGCCAGAATACTTAGCACCACCAATAGAGTTGAGTTTTAAAACTCCTAGGATAGAGTAGAAAATTTGGGTATAGTATATCGGTTTAAATATTAGTAATGATACATATGAATGGTGAACGAAAATTATGGCATACCCTTTCCATGTCTTTTTCCGTTCAGCCATTCACCCATATAGCAATTTTCTCGTGGCCAGGAAAGAGATTTATTTAAAAATCCGTTCCATATGTACTCTCCATAGCTGCTGGAAATACGAGCTAATCAAATTTTTACGATATATATGACCATATTAGTGTAGATCTAAGCTGACCCATTCATCATCCCATTTTCCCATTCTCCTCGATATACATCTCCATTTGACCAAATCATTGTTCCAAGTCCATGTCTTCGGTCTTCTTGCCATTGACCAATGTATCGGGTACCATTTGCCCAATGACGATACCCGGTACCATGTTTTTGATTATTATTCCATTCGCCTTCGTAAAAATCACTGTCTAATTCGTTGTAGCGACTGTAACTAAGATAATTGAGAGGTCAATTAGTATGAATTTGCACGGATTTTTAGTCTGTTTCGTCTACTCGGGTCTATTTACCCTTTTCCATGTTTTCGGCCAATGTACCATTGTCCGATATAAAAACGTTTGTATTCATGGGATACGAGATTTCCATTGCCATGGCGGTGGCCTTTGTGAAATTCACCCTCGTACCAACTATGGTCATTCCATTCAATTCGTCCTTTACCTTGGATCGAATTTTGTTCTAAACGTCCCTATAGTAATTAAGATATTAATGTTGTCGCAAATTTTTTCAGGGTAAAATAATTACCAAGCTTTCAGCTAAACCTTGTATGTTTCTCCAAATGCCCATCGATATTCACCATCGCCTTCCATCTGCCTACAATTCACTCGACCAGTGTAGGTGTTATTGTTGGGAAATTCAATTTTAACAAGTCCATTATCCAAGCTAGATTCCTCAGTTCCTTGCAAGCTAAAATCATATGTATCCAATGATCCTATGCATACTATGGTCTTGATCTCAAAATTAGTTGTTATAGTTGTGTTAATTGTAGTTACTTTGTCAAAAAGGCTTGGGTTAAGTCTTCATACAATAGGTGGACGAATTTATCCTTCGGATTACGATACCGCTTAGCATGTGTTGAGATGATTGTGTTTGTCGAAGGTGATTGAGATAACATATTAACCGATGCAGGAATTTGAACTCCTTGCTCTCTTGGCTCTTGGCTCTCAGAAGCGAGACGTACCTGAGAATTTTCGTGACTTATACGAAGACTATTAACTCTGTTACTCATGTTTTTTAGTGGATGATTAATCTTTCGTTTGGTATAACCATCCTCAAACAAATCACAGCAGACATAGAAAATTTGAATGTAAAACAAAATATGTATAACGTTATTTTTGTTTTTCAGTAATGATTTCAACTAGATAAAATTATTTCATTGAACATATTCATTCGTATCTATACCTATGAAAAAATTATACACTCCACAAATAGTTATAAATATGCATTGATTGTTTGCCCAGGGAAGCTAATATAGTGAATTATGATCATGAATGATATTACTAACGTGAGACAGGACAATAATACAATGTTAACTGTAAATTAGTATTTTTTAATGTTTCATTGCAGTCCGTATTTCCATTGGATGAAATTCAAAGGCCTGATTCAATCGAGCCGTTTAAACTCTCCAGATCAATAGCCCACAATCCGAAAGTTCTGCGATATAATTGGTAAGTTTTAAATTAATTATTGATTCTAAAGTATGCTTATGATTCTTGGATCAGAAGCATTATAGAATTAATTATGCAGGCAATCGTTGGCTTTGGCGGAACCGAGAGACAATACAAATTTTAAACCACCAAATGGCAGTCTGCATAGATCGTCGTACCAGAGACTGGGTCCTGATAAGCCAAGAACTGGGATATCAGAGACACACAAAAGACTGAAAGAGATAGATTTGAAGGATGATTATATTCCTATATTCCCACATCGCAGTACGATGAATATGTTTTCGTTTAATATCACCGAGTGCGTTTGCCATCCAATACGCAAGTGTTAAATAACTTGCAACGAATTTTAGTTCCTGAGATCATCTTTCTCCTTCCATTTTAGAGACGAACAGCGGAAGAACATATTGAGAAAGTCTGGCTTCAAGTTATATCCATATAATTATGGATGTACAGATTATCGCACGACGTCCAAGACTGATTATCCTCTTCATTTCCCCATGAAGCCATGGCCCTGTTCTTCCACAGACAAACCATGGCTGTTTTACAGACGCACAATCTCGTACACGGATCAAGAATTGTCGGAAAGAAATTGTATCGATAAATTTTATGACGAGAACATGAGAACACACAATAAAATCGCTGCGATGAAATTAGAACGGTATCGATCCTACGATCCTATTTCTAAAGAATTCACTGACCCTTGTAAATTTGTCAAATATAAATTTCATGCTTGAAATTATCCAAAACTTTTATTTTTATTACTGCAACAAGAGCTGCGTGTATGTCCGATATTATGTTCATCACTAGCAGGAAGGGAGTGATTTTGATATACCTATCATGTTCCCATTTTTCCGTTATACTAAAAGACATAAAACGATCCGCATTAATATTTTACATAGATTCATCAACTTTTAGGCTTCCCATTCCGATAAATTGTTTGATTCACTGTCGTAAGTCGCATATATATATACGATTTCGACCGTTGCCGTAACTAAAATACCCGTTTAAACGGGAGAACACGGATAAAACCTTTCGGTTACATACAATTTTTATATTTAAAGTGACCCAAAGTTACCTGCGAACAAGTTATAACAATGGGAAAGGGAAGAGGGGAATCCCGCGAAATACGCGGGTACGAAAATTAAGGTACATGGTATATAAGTTTCTCGGAAAATTTATTGTTGCGCACCTGCACCGCTAAAAAGATAATGGAAGGATTAACTACCTGATTTTTGTATTTCGAGAACCGATCAGAGTCTTGACCTGACACAATTTATATTGAACTGCAAATGCCAATAAATCCTGACGAATATTTCCTTAACTGCCACAACTGCCTCGGCCGTGTGAAGGTGAAGACCCGCTCTATTTTTCAGTCTTCATCTTATAAAATAAAACGAATAAGCCACAGTGTCGAGTGATATGCATGATTTACCTGCAAATATTCCTTTCAAAATTACGTCTGAAATGGATAATACATTACTGGACGAACCTCCTGCGATACTAGCAGACGCGCGTGCTTTGGAAAAAGAAGATAATTGCGTGAGTGCTGCAAAATAACATTACGTTGTTCATTTTCACCCATGAAATATCATTCCCGAGATGATAAAATGTTTCTTTGGATTTTCAGTTTTTTCCAAGATGTTCAACTCCGGTTTTTGACCGGTGCGTCGGTTCTCGCCCGGTTCTCTACTTGCCAAATGAAGATTCGGGGCTTGGAAATCGTGGAAAATGGGCCGAGTATTCAGAGTGGAAAAGACGTTTGCAATGTCCTAAAGAGGAGCTATTCAAAGTCAGAGGTCCTTGCAGCGATCAAAACCGGGTATTTAATCTCCAGTTGCAATTAGAGGCATGTGGGGTAAAAAACTGCTCCATAATATCCGGTTACTTTGAATCGTACCCAACGATTCAGACAAACGCAGCAGAATCGATCGTTAAACCAGAGCCCCTTTATCAAATGTGGTATCCGGTAACTTATCCGAGTTATTGGACTACTACGAGTTGTCCGTACCAAAATCAAATCTGGTACGAGATGATTCCTCAACGACCTCATTATCAACCCCTCGTAGCACAACAATCCCCACCATTTTGGAGCCCAGCAGCAAATTGCTTCTTACAAGAACAAAATCTGCCTTGTAATTTACATGTAAAGGCAACTACAAGCTATAATTATATGCAAAATCAACAACTCCATTATCAATGTACTGCGCCGCCTAATTACCGAGAAACTGTCGGGAAATCAGGACAATTTATGTATACCTCATATTATGCTTCGCCTAATTCTCCCCCGCCGCAGTTGAGGCATTTATATTATCAATATCCGGCGTTTATGACGTATCCTTCACCTCAACCTGCTCCTGCACCTGCACCTGTATCAATGGGGGTACCTATGACAAACTATTTTAACGTGCCGTCGATGCATCCTATGGGGAACACATATCATGGAAACGCAAATTTATTTTCTGCGGCTGTAATGATGAGATCGTAATAATGATTAAATAGTGTATAAAATTTGTATATATTTGTATTTGTATATATAGAAACAACTTTGATCGATTAACACGATACCGTATTGACGCAACAATGTACATAATAGTATTTATTAGCGATGTACAAATACTAGACTTAATCTTTTGACGAAATGTAAATAAATAGAAACGATTTTCCTGAAATACGTTGTTGTCCGTAATTGCAACCGTAATTGATCCTAAAAGACGGGTGCATGATTTCTCGAAACCGTGTAATCCAGTTTTGAAGCCTAAATAGTTATTTTTACATTTGCTCATCCCATATTGGCGGATTCAAATGTGGCTTGAAGCGAAAGTTTAATGATAAATTACATCATCGTTAAAGTAGTAAACGTCAAAGGTGATTGATTACCTGAACATATGCAAAGAATACCTAAAGGATACCAAGAATACTTACTGCATACTGAATTTCGAAGAATATCTAATTTGGAGTAAATTGGGGTCGTAAAAATTAATAGAGCATCTCTGATTTCAATTTTTGTATTCAAAGATTTACAGACTTGATAATTATTGTAAACATATCGCTGTGAATTGTAATGAGTTATTATTTAGGCGAGGGTTTTGTATTTACAAATGACGTATTGTATCTGAGGAGATCACTTTTTTAACCTACCTAAGTATCAACTAATTCTGCTACTGCGTTGGCGTGAAAGAGAGGTTCATAGGACTTAATTGATTACCCGGTGTACCTTCCGTCCGATTGCTCACATCACCTCCTACGGGATCAGTTTCGTTCATATCTTCAATCTGAAATTAAAATAAGATTATCAAATGCTAAGGTAATCATGAATAATCTAAGCCAGTGAGTCTAACGACTGGAAATAAACACAGAAAACTGATTATTGAACAGGATCATCTCACCACCATAGGGTTCACCGTGACCTTGGATCGTTTATAGGCAATAGTTCTCAGTAGGACTTTAGCTTCTTCTTTGGTGTCGTCAAATTGCAAACATTTTTGAGCATAATGATTAGCCTGTTCAAGCTGATCAAATTTCAAGTGATACTGAGTCAAATACTTGTAAGCATGACTCAGGTCAGTCCTTTCAGCGTTTCTTTGCTCGTCCATGACAAATTCGGTATAAGCAGCTGCTGCGTGATCGTGTTCTCCCAATTTTTCGTACAGCCTGTGAAATTAAATGCTTCTGATTAGGAAG
Source organism: Athalia cordata (assembly GCA_963932425.1). NCBI lineage: Eukaryota > Metazoa > Arthropoda > Insecta > Hymenoptera > Athaliidae > Athalia > Athalia cordata. The sequence continues at coordinate 24,586,588 of OZ010626.1, read as the reverse complement.
AAATGGATTTTCCACTTTCAGGCCGGATAATCAATGCTAACGTACTTGGCTAATTTTATCAAAGCCATTCCTTCAATGTCACCGACATTGCAAGCCTTGTAGTAACACTTCAAGGCATCTTGTATTTTTTCCTGCTTTTCGTAGGCTTCACCCAAAGCAAGTACCATCCTACTGTCATGTGGCCTGAGTAGCTGTGCTTGTTTATAGTAATATAAACCATAAAAAGGCATTTTGAGAATTTCGTAGGTCTGGCCTAAGCCATACCAAGCTCTGTAGTCTCGTCGATTCACCTCTAAACAGGGAAAACAGTATTAAAAATTATTCAGTAGTAAAAGATTATTTTTGATTCGAAGTCAGCTCACCAATAGCTTGCCTGTAGCTATGAATAGCAGCGTTCGTATTCTTCATTTCCATGAACTCGTGTCCGAGTAAAGTCCACGCAGATAAATATTGCGGATTCAATTTCAGGGCTCGCTGAAAATATAGTGCTGCTTTCTGGTGATCCGCTCTCAAGCTGTAGTAATTTCCTGTGTACAATCACCTTTCTTTAGTGAAAAACGTAATAGAATCTTTCAGAGACGTGTTTGAAAATTTTAAGTAGTCACCTATGATGCAACAAGTCTCTAGTCTGTATTTATCAATTTTAGTTGCTCTGTGTGCTAAATGTGCTAATTCGACCTTCAATTCCTTTACATAAAGCAAATTCGAGTACGTATCCATATTGTCAAGACAGTAGGGATCATCCTTTATTATCCTCTTAAATGCTTCTATAGACGCATCAACGTCTGAAAATAAAACCGGTCCTCACTTGCAGTTCAAAGAAGCAATCCTTACAGCAACAAATAGGCAGACAACCCAGGAACACCCACCTCGCTTATAATGAACGGCAATCGCCATCTGTGCCAGCACGTATCCATTTTTTTCAAACCCCATTGACTGGAGTTCACAGTAGACAGCCATGCCTTCATCTATGAGTTGTAATTCGAGGTAAAGGTGTGCCAAAAAAAATTTTTTCATCCAATGATTGGGGAGACTCAAATTCTCTAGCTTTTCTCTATCAGTAACAAGAGCGACAAGCTCTAACCAGGCGCCCCAATGCATGGGCTGTTTTCGAACGGAATCAACAAAGACATCGATTGCTTCTCTTTCCAGGTGCAACTTTTTCAAGACAACTCCAAACAAGTAGAGACCAAAGCCGTCTAAATTACCACCTAAATGATAATTTCGTAGATCGGCGCATAGTTGTTTAAGATTCTCATTATCCAATGGATTAGGAGGCAAATCTGTCATATCATCTATCTTCTTCTTCTCCCCTGACAAATACCGCGAATATAAATGTAGAAATCTTGCCTTAGGTGTTTTACAACGAGCTGTGAAGTATGCAGCCCTATCATACTCCTTGTTGTCGAAGTAGCTCTTAGCTAGCAGGTACAAATCCTCGTCTTCACTCGTATCCGTGAAACTGACATCTACAGTCACGTCGTGCCCTTCAAGCTTGACGTCTATCAGTGAAACATTGAGCTCCGCAAGCCTAGATGAGCAAAATCCTGAATTAAGTCCCCATAAAACAGAAAATTAGAAAAATGTATAAAAATTTACCATTTTGTAGAGTGCGTTAACCCTCTCTGAGAACATTCCTTCATAGCCTTTAAAAGATCACATTTGATTTCCTTGAGATCAAACTTCGGTATCGTGTCTTCCATCATGAATTTTTTATTGTAATTATAAGATATTTTGACCACGTTATTATTCAGGTTAAAATTTGATTCACCGGCAGCACAAACATTTTTTAAATGTCACTTTCTGTATGAACAACAACCACATAAATGTTGAGAATGTAATGTAGGCCCATAAAAAAGGCCTTAACCGATCGGTTAATAAGACGGTCGGTCGGTAATGCTCACCAAACACTTCAACAAATGATTGCAGTCGATAAAAAAATCTGACAGTTCAGGATCGCCGCGCTCAAAGAGCAGACGACGTCACTGATGACTAACCTGAAATGATCAGGAATTTAACGAGGTGAACAATTGTCTTATAATTGATATGGTTGCGGACGGATTAAAAGGAATTCCCATATAAATTGATATATTTTACCTGGAATATAAGAGATGTAGTATGACGAATTGACAGCTACCCATGTTGAACACGTGACATTTCAAGATCATGACGAGGTTCGATCTGCTTTCCTGGGTGAGAATAATCCAATAGATCACATTTATTCCACAATTGAATCGAAACAACTTTGATCCAGCTTGAAGAATAACGCGTTTGGTATATGGGATGCTAAAAGTCGAGCAATAACACGTTGCCATTTGTTTATAATATTAGGGTGCAAATTCTCACCACCAACTTGGGCAGGGTGTAGAATCGGAGCAATGTCTGAGCCCGGTGGCGGTAAATTTAAACGGCGTACTCGGATCGACAGAGAACGAAATTGAAATAAAGAAAGTGACCGGTGGAGCCGGACATTCTTTGATCTTAGACGTCAATGGGAATGTATATTCCTGTGGCTGGAATGCCAAAGGACAGACGGGAGTACCTGGGAGTCAAAATTACCTCTCAAAGTTCGAACTGATCGACAAACTCAAAGATGTTGTGATTGTCGACGTCGCTTGCGGCTGGGACAGTTCAATGGCAATTGATAACCATGGAAACTTGTATGCATGGGGATCAAACGCCTATGGACAATTAGGAATAAGAAGTTCCAAAATTGGAACAAAGGCTGTTGTAGAATCGCCGGAAAAAATCGATTTACAAGATGTTCAATCTGAACCGATTATAAAAGTATCAATGGGCCTCCGTCATTCTGCTATAGTTACAATAAGTGGTAAACTACTCGTTGCAGGCAACGGTAACAAGTGTCAATTGGGAGTTATTGACTCCTCAAACAAACCAGTGAGAAAAGTACACACTTTCACTCAAGGTGATCATACATTGCATATACTACGATCCTTAAAGTAATATTGCAAAAATTATTAAAGTCTAACAAAACTTTCAGTAGTGGTTACGTCAATTCAAAATTACACAGCATATGTATACGTTAAATATGAAAGAATGTTAGATAAATCATGTATGTTACATTTCTTACATTTTCTCTTCATCAATTCTCCAGTGCACGATTTATCTGGGATAAAATCTGTCACTTGTGGCCAACATCATACAATGGTTCAAACAAATCAGGGAAATTTGTACGCATGGGGAGACAACAGACACGGTCAGTTGGGGTTTGATCCAATTGCATATCCGCGTATTGCGAGTCCTTCGAAATTGGAAAATATCAACATTGGATTGAATGGAGAAATTTTTACGGGTTGGACGCACTCCGCCGTGCTGCATGGTATACTGCCGATGGACGCTTGATAATTATAAAAATAATCATTAAAGAAATTGATTTCGTATACGAATATCGAAAGTTTCCAAAGTTTATTATGACGGCGGAAATTTCGAACAACGCACGTTGCGTGCGATGCTAATGATCATTTCGAAAAATAAATATTAAATGTTTTCAACAACGACAACATTTTGGTACATTATACTGTAGGTAATAATTTCTCGTTAAAATAGATGGAAAAATTATCGCCTGGGGAAGAAACACCTACGGGCAGTTAGGACGCGCGGAATCAAACGAATTTCAAAGAAACTGGATACCGGAACTGGTGAAAAATGTCGAATGCAATTTTATCCAACTCGCTGTTGGCTCTGAGCATAACGTTGCTCTTACAGGTATAATGCCATGATCATACAATTTTGTTTTTTCAAATAAATTGTGAAATTTATTTCTTGTGTTGCAAATACAGAAAACGGAACTGTAATTACTTGGGGCTGGAACGAGCACGGAAATTGCGGCAATGGAACCGAAGAAGATGTTCGATTACCAGTGCCACTTGAAATGCCAAAACCTGGAAGGGTACAGCTTGTAGGAACTGGAGCCGGGCATTCATTTGCCGTTGTTAAATATTGATAAATATAAATATAAGAATAATGCATCGGCGAAATTCAAAATTATGTATATTCTTCGTATGTAAATAAAATGTAACACATCATTATTACGATGATCATCCGTCATAACCATGACTACGACATAATTTCTCTTTATACAACCGCGGTACCATTTCTCTTTCACAATATTTTTCGGGGAAGAAATATAACGTTCTTACACAGGAAATTCCATACGATCCCCTCCACCAAATTACTGTCTGTTACGTAGCAATAGGTGTACATTAACTTTGAAAACATCCGACTCCGAATAAATCAGCGGTGATGGCGCGTCGCGGGTGTTGTAATTTTTTCACTATTTAAGGGACGATTCGAAAATTAGTCGTCAGATAAACCGAGTTTCTCCAAGTGAACGGTAGTAGCTGAAACATCTCAAGTTTCGATTGATTGTCAGACTAATCAAGCAACAAAAGTACCCAACTCAAAAATGAAATTCTTAACGGTCAGTGATTTCAATGCTTTCAATTTGTTTCACTCTCTCTTCTAAATCGGGCGAATTTATTTGATTTTACATTTACTCATTATTCGTTACAATTATAGATCTTGTTTCTCGTCATTTTGGGTCTTGTCCTTGTGACGGCGACGCCGATCGACGATTCTGACATTTATGGAGGAAGTGCATCAGACGTCGCGTCTCCGGGCGAAGACCGTTCGTTCATCAAGAAAATCTTCAAGAAGTTTAAAAAAATTCTATTCTAAAATCCATTGTCTACTAAAAACTACAAACATAAAGATTATTATCACCTATTGTTGAACACAGTCAAAAACGACGAGACTTCATAGCGATCATGTTATCACATGGAGTCAAAATGTAACATTTTATGTTATTATTATTTTTCGCAACACAGCCATACCGAAACTCTGTAATTATAATTATTACACGTTAATTTAGTTCCTATCTATAGTTGAATGTAAGTAATGTTTTTTCTAATAATTTTCGAATAAAAAAAATATTTGTATACCACGAAAGTCAGGAATTGTGTACGTCTGAAATTTGGGGTTTGAAAATTCGAATGGAAATATTCCAAGTGCAGTGGCTATACGCCTCACATCAGGCGAAAATTGGTCGGCCACCATATCAACCCCGATATTCATAGTATACCACCTGTATATCACCTGCCGCTAGGCAACTGATGCCTACTCCATTATAAACAAAACAGTATGGTTCGTATCAGCGTTGCAGAAGTGTCTATAAATTGATGGAAATTCAACCGTGAAAGTATAAAAATATAGAAAATATGCTGCGAGTGAGATCACAGAACCATATTTGGTGGGTAATTGTAGAAAAATTAAATGAGTGGTGAATAATTACGTCGATAATCATCCGGCTTATCACGGAAATTTTGTACATTACAGCGAACAAGAGGCTAAATTTGTTCAAGAGCGAATATCCGCTGTTGAAAAACACTTCGCTGAATTATGCACGACTTTTGCTGCCTTCACGAGAAAAACTGCGAGGTATAAGATTTGTATTTGGTATATGATTCAGTTACTTGGTTCATTTGGGATGTAATATTACATGATTCTTTCAATTCTTCTGTAGACTGCGCGATAAAAATGACGACGTCGCAAAAGTCGTACAAACTTATGCAGAATCTGAAAATATCAATCAATCTCTGAGCAACGGTCTCGCGAATTTTGCAACGACGATGTCGGTGATCGGTGACTACAGGTAGAATGATGATTATTATTGTTTAATCAATTGAATCGGCTGTAACTATATTATGATAATTCCAGAGATGCCGAAGTTCAGAGACTCGATACTAAAGTGATATCTCCTTTGTCGCAGTACTCCGTAATATGCAAGCACGCTCGTGAAGACGTAAAAAACACGTTTTCAGCACGGGATAAGGAGCTTACAAGGCGAAGACATTTGGATAAATTAAGAGAACGTAATCCTCGAAATCGTCAAATGATCGTATCCTTATTATTCAATGTTTTTTGCGTGAATACTTTTTAAATTAGATCATTTCCTCAACTTTGATCGTATTTAGTCTCAAGCTGAGTCAGAGCTAATGAAAGCTACTGTTGAGGTATCAAGAGTTGTGAAAGGTTTGGAGGAACAGATTGATTCATTCGAGAGACGAAAATTACATGATGTCAAATCAGTCCTGTTGGATTTTGTCACCATAGAACTCGGCTTTCATACCAAAGCTATCGAGCTCTTTACCAAAGCGTATCAAGACCTGGCTGAAATTGACGAATCTAAGGATCTAGAGGTGCCAAGTCGAATTCTATTAAACATTGCATGCAATTGATTTAGAATGAAATAGTTTCGATGGTTTTTATCGTTCAAAAATGGTATTACGATAATTCGGTAATTCTCTCCCTGGCTCGCAGGACTTTCAAGTAACGCGAGGAGATATGAATGGGGTAAAATTACGATAATTCATTAGTCAAACAGGCACTTTTGTGGACTAAAAATATTTATTGAACCCTAAATCCTGCAGGAATTTAGGGAAGTGATGCGTGTTCCCGATTCCGTAACACGACTGGATACCGTCAGAAGAACTTCGTTCAGGCAAGCTTACTCGCTCACAAATCTAGCTAGCCGGTTTACATCATCTCCAATAATTTTCAAACGACCATCGAACCAGCCCACTGAATCCCTGGTACGATATTTGATAAAAATCGCTAGCTTGAAATCTCAAAATTTGAAACTGGAATAAATGTTTCAGGATTCTTTGAAGACTGGATTTACAAACTCCAATGACTCTGTGAGGGTTGAGGAGTTCGGACAAAGTTCGGAGGATTCAGACTCTGAATCAATCCAACAAATGCCAGTGAGAATCAGACATAAAACGATGTGATTTAAAACTGTAAACCGATTATTTATGGTTTTATACTACACCCCGTTTTCATTACAGAAATACCCAATAAAGTACTCCACTCAGAAACCACAGCAAAGCAGACTCAGTCTGAAGGCAGTTCCCGCTGCACCCAACTACCAAAAATCCCTCACATCCTCCGTAATCCACAGTATATCTTACACATAGTAACTAGCCTTAGGATTTCTGTGAATTCAAATGAGATAAATTGTTTAGTGAAAAAAACAGTGCATTTATTAGGTAAATGGTTCAAAATACATCGTTTTCTATGTCTGCAGTACTCTTGACAAATAAATTTGTGTAGGTACGTAAGTATAAATTGAAGACGATTGTGTTTGGTGTGTTTATAAATTGTTACGATTGAACTCCACTTTTGTTGTTCTTCGTTCACTTATCTGGACCCTCCACTCCAGCCTGTGTCATTAGATCAGCGATATTTTTTTCCAGGTCATCTATCCTATTTCCCATTTCATCTAGTACACATTTTTGTCAAGGATTACATTAAAATTTAAAGAAGAATGAACATTAATTCCAATGTAAGTTCTTCGGTATCGAGCATTGAAGCACAACTGCATTTCAAAGTCTATTCTAGTCAATTAATGATAAAAAGGATATTTCTTCCGATGATTTGATCAGACATGGTCTGAAATTTGTCCTGCATACTTTGTAGCAACGTTTGAACCTGGATAAATCAGAAGAAAATTTTGCAATTAGTAAGAGATGAAGTTATGAATTCGTCTCATCATTTAGTAATAATTACAAATAGGTTTCAAATATTAGTATAGGTTACGTACGTATTGTGTCAGTTCTTGCATATTTTTGGGATCAGTGTTATTCCCAACAGCATAATTCTCATCATCTTCAGCATTTTTATGCTCCTGTTTAACGTCAGCCATTTCTCAAGTAAAAAAGTTTTACTTAACCGATTATTTTTTATATATATCTATTATTATTTATATTTATTTTGACCGCGTCACTAATATTTTTATGGATGCTAGCAGACGACGACTGCAGGTAGCCAGGTTGTATAGAAGCACCCGGTACGAAAGCACAGAAACGTCAGGAAGTAATGGGAGGTTCCACGGTAAAATGCAAGACGTAAATTTTAGTATACGCATGCGTGTTTGTCATAAATTCGAATGTAATAATGGGAAGATCGCGTGGGTGATGCTCGGGGAAAGGTACGATATCAAATTCTCATCCTCGATTGATTTAACAAACTTCTATCGACTCTTGTATACCCTTGTCACTCTGCCTTTTCAGGATGATATCCAGGACTATATTAACTACCACAGTTTGCTCGATCTTCTATGATTCTTTAAGAAAGGCTGAATAACATCCAAGACTGATTTTCAACTTATCATCAATATCTTATACTATGCAATGTTATTATCATAATTCGCACTGATCTGCATTCATTGGATGGATTTAGTGCACTGAATATGTACTAATCAGTGATTTAGTGTGATTCAGTTAGATTTTATTTTAGACATTTTACAGTTCTAATAATATTAATAGATTGAATTCTTTCCCTCCGTGAACAAAGTAAAAGAGATGAAACCGTTGACTGAAGATCTTCAGTCAACGATAAAACTGCAATGAATCAAGACGTGACCATTTTTATTCAATTAACGATTGCATTATAATAATCTCAGAATCGCAGTTGTGAAATACAGGTTACGAGCAGTGTGTGATAATACACAAGTGTCTCGAACAATTATGATGATAATCATCATAATAGTCGTAGATATCGTGATGTTGCTCGGCTGAATTATCAGCTGTTTGAATAACAATTCCTCATTACGCATCCTCATGCTATCGTGATTACATTGTAGAATGGATAATAGATAAAATCTATGACGGATATTTGCTTCGAGGTTGTTTACAAATTTGTTTCCTCATATCCCGACATTCGATGATCCCTTCCATTAATTAATAAAAATGTAAACCAAAGCCGTTCAAAGCACATGGTGACGACTGTCAAATGGTCATCAGATCGCTTTTGAAATCTGTGATTGGTTGTCCATGTCACGTGATTTTCCGTCATCGCCTTCCATTGGCCTATAGCAGTGGTCCTTGCCCCGATAAAAAAAAAATATTTTATACGTCAGTCCCCCCTGGGTTGAGTTATGTTGTTGTTGTGTAGTATGAGATTGCACATTGGAACAGGAGAACCAATTTCATCGTATTCGCATACCGCGGTGACCAAGTAAGATCGGGCGATATTGATGCGTAGAAAAACCGCCTAAACAATCGACACAACCACGTGGGTTTTAAACGCGTGTCGTAAATATAGGAGACAAGAAATCATAGTGATCAGCTGAGGCATACGTGAGATGCTCCAGCTATAAATACACAAACCCATTACTTATACATGCAATATACTCTCGACAGTGAGTTGAAAATAAGTGGACAAAAAGTGAAAACAACCTACAGTTTATTGTATCGGGACATTGATAGAACACATCGTCACAACGTCAGCAAAAAATGAGAACGGGTTTTCTACTGTATATTACTTTGTTCTTCTTCTGTCTACAAAAGGGAAAAGCTTGGCAGCATCAGGCTAAGGAAAGATCACCAGTTATATTGAGTATGGATTGTTTACTTGTCTTCACTAATATATTATATTCAAGGTTGTCATCTGTTGTCATTGTCTCATGTTATTTTGGACATTTAAGAGATTGCACAATAGTTTGGTTCGATCAAAGGAGAGAAGCTCTGTAACAGCATTATTTTTTTCCTTTCAAGTTCCTGGAGATGGAGGGAGTCAGGTTGAAGCAAAGCTCAATAAGTCAAAGGTCATTCACTATGCTTGTGAGAAAACGTCCAATGATTATTTCAATATTTGGCTTAACTTGGAACTTCTCGTTCCATATGCCATCGGATGTTGGGTATGGATAAGCTTTTCTAAAGCTCAGAATGACTATATTAAACCAACAAAGCTTTGACAAAAATCGAACTTTGCTGCGATCTTCTTTTTAGATCGATAATATGGTTCTGAATTATGATAATGTCACGAGAAAATCATATAACCAAGAAGGAGTGGATGTCAGAATACCTGGTTGGGGAGATCCCTTTGTTGTCGAATATCTTGATCCAAGTAAAGCTTTCCCTGGATCTTATTTCAAGGATATCGGAAATATGCTAGTTAACAATTTAGGATATGTGAGAAATGTTTCAATACGTGGAGCCCCTTATGATTTCCGTCGAGGGCCGAGTGAGTCCGAATAAAATAATCACGATACAAAACAAAAGCCTACCATTGATCTGAAAAACAGAGATAAATTCTGAAACATTGATTATATTTGCAGATGAAAATGAAGAGTTTTTTGTCAAGCTAAAAACTCTAGTTGAGGAAACATATATAATGAATAATAATCACCGTGTTACGCTGATCGCTCACAGTATGGGTGGACCAATGAGTTTAATTTTTCTGCAACGACAAAGTCAAACGTGGAAAAACAAGTATATTGAATCCTTAATAACCTTGGCAGGAGTGTGGGGGGGATCTGTTAAGGCCATTAAAGTATTTGCGATTGGTAAGTGGTAAGGAAATAATTAAAAATATCATCAGTTCTCTCTCCGCTTCGATATCCATTGTTAAAATACAATTCATTTTTTTATACGATCCTACACACTTACACAGGTGATAATCTTGGAACGCATTTTTTACGGGAAAGTACATTAAGAGAAGAACAAATTACAAATCCAAGTTTGGGATGGCTATTACCTTCAAAGTTGTTCTGGAAAGATACAGAAGTTTTAGTTGAAACAGCAAGCAGAAATTACACTTTAGCAGATCTCCAGCAGTATCTAATGTGAGAATTACTACCCTCTGTGTAGCAGAACCACTGATATTTTTTTATTCAGACTTGTGACATAATATGACCACATGGGCCTATCATTTCAGAGATATAAACGTGCCGAATGGGTGGGAGTTTAGGAAGGATACAGAGAAATACCAAATGAATTTCGAAGCACCTGGAGTAACAGTTCATTGTTTGCATGGCTCTGCAGTTGGGACGGTAGAAAAGTTAGTTTAGAATTTCGATATCACTACATGGGGTAACAGCATTAAGTAGGGAACTAAGTCATACATGAATATTTTTACAGGCTGTCTTATGGAAAGTTGGAAGATTACCCAAAACTTGTACTCGGAGATGGAGACGGGACGGTGAACGCTCGAAGTTTGAAGGGGTGTCTGTATTGGCAGAGTGACCATCACCCAAAAATACATCACCAAGAATTCCCAGGTGTTGATCACATGAAAATACTAAAGAGTGACGACATTTTGAACTATATATCTAATGTCCTAGCAGTATGATGTGCTTCACATCATAATCCTGAGGATAAAATATTCAAAGAAAATGTCAACCGTGATATTTAATCCTGAGTCGGTGAGCCTGATTTGTTTATTTTGTATCGATGACTTCCGAGCGATTAATTTTATAGCAAACAGACTAGTAATTTATACATTTTTTTAACTTTCAAGATAGAATAATTTAAGCCATTCTACGTCATAAATTTGTTACCTTTAACAAAGTATACTTCTGAACCTATGTGAACGAGTAACAAATTCTTAGATAATTAAAGTTATCCTGGTAAATAGATACCATGATTTTGCACATAGTTACTTAGCCTGGTATAAAAAAAAAACGTCATCTTACAGTGCAATACGATTATAAGCATTATGCGAAGTATACTTTGGTCTAGATTTTTTGAAAACCTAGATAATAAAACTTCGGTGGATGAAAAAGATTGATGGTTTCAACTATACGCACGACAGATGGATGGTAGTTTTTATAGAAAACTTTAAGAAATGACTGATGTTGATTTGACATGCTGTACATAACATCAAATATTGATAGACGAATATACATTTGTAAAATATACCTTTGTGAACTACGAGTTCTAGATAATTGTAAGTGTTTTGTGTATAGGGTTTACTCAGGGGTCGATCAAATGCTCTCTTTATCTTCTAAATCAGTGGAGAATATTTAATACAAAAGGTATGTAAAATTCATAGAGGGTAAAATCCATAGGTAAAATCCAATCTTGTCATCCATGGATAAATGTATGTACGTAACCATAGCTAGTATATTGTGATATTGTAGTTGAATGAAGACCAAAATTTGAAACGAAATAAATCGAAACTTGGTTCTTACCATATATTTAAACCTTACCATAATTGCACTTATATTGCATTTAAAAGCTGCAGGCGTGCGGCGTCCCACAAACGGCAATTCTACGTGCATTTTTAAAACTAATCATTGAGTGTATACATACCGCGTCGTTTCGCTCATTATTAGCTCTCTCCTTGGTTTCAATCCTTCTAAATGCCACTTTTTACAAACTGATGAATGACACTTCGAACTAGGAGGCACATCATCACAACAATCATTGACTGACAATGAAGCAATCTTCAGTCAACGCAACAATAGACCAACTACGCTGCGTGGCTGGCGCGAAACAATCGCAAATCTGCCGCCTGTCTTGAATGAAATAGTTCCAAAGTTTACTAACTGAGGACGACACCTTCTGGGATCATTATCTACTTATAACACTGATATAGACTACTTATAATTTGAATTATTTGAACGCGCTTTCGAGTGGCGATAGCGCAGCCGCTTGTCGAAGGAGCTCGTTTGCTGTATCGATAATCGAGATTGTTGTGTGATCACAAGAAGGTGTACGTGCGTGTGTGCACTTAAATCGGTGGTGTGTGTGATTGTTAGTATTCGTTGTATTCGTGTATATTCTCTTTCGTTCGATCCCGTGGTGTTGCTGTGTTCTGTGGTCGTGTGGTGTTTAACAGCCACCGTGTTGAAAACACTGGGACCGTGTTATCATCGTGTGGGATTCCATTGAACGACAGCAACTGTCCTTATTTGATGTGAATAATAAATCCAAATCAGCTGATACTGTCACGTCAACCCTCACTAAATCGCAAAAGCTACACATCTTGGAATATCGTAAAATGTCCAATCAAATATGCCTGAAGTGGAACAGCTTCTTGAACAACATTGCTACCAGCTTCGAGAGCCTCTGGGAAGAAGAAGGTCTTGTCGATGTGACCCTGGCAAGCGATGGGCAGTGCTTAACAGCCCACAAAGTTATACTATCTGCCAGCAGTCCCTTCTTCAAGAAGGTTTTCCAGGTACCCAGATGAACAAGCATTTATTATTTCACTTATTTTAACAAATACTTTTCCAACGTATTGCTTAACTCTGTACATTTGCAATTCTAGTGAGTTGCCTCCAAATCTTGGCAAATACTAGTTATGTGCAATCGATGATACATCCTAACTGTGCATAAATCATAGATCCATATGAATAGATCTCTAAACATTTTTTCAGACCAATCCATGTCAGCATCCGGTGATCATACTGCAAGATGTTCATTTCAGGGAGCTAGAAGCGCTCCTTATATTCATCTACAAAGGAGAGGTGAACATAGAGCAGCAAAATTTACCGGCGTTACTTAAAGCTGCAGAGACGCTAAAAATCAGGGGTCTATCAGGGGGTGATATGTTTGCCAAAGAGTCTTATAAGAGATTCGTAGATCTTGAAAACCCTGATGTGAGTGATATTGTACCAGCCCAAGAGGAGGTCCCTAAAAAGAAACCGAAAGTTGGGAAAAAACAGAATAACTCAATTCTTGAGAAGGCACTGACCCCACAGTTACCACTGACAGAGAATTCAGATGAAACATCTACCACCACCGTTGAACAAAATTTTAAAGAACCAGATCCTGTACCAGATCCTGTTCTACTGAGATTAGAAATGAAAGTTAGTTATTGAATGATCTCCTGATTATATGTGATTTTGATTCTGAGATTGCACCTGATTGATTTGTAAATCATTTCAGACAGAGCCTGTTGAGATGCACATGGAAGACTTTCAGAAACATTCGCTTGTGAGGAAAGATGTGCTAGAGCGATTAGACACAGGGCAACGTGATGATCAGATGCAAGGTGAGTTACATTTCTTATTTCACTATCACACAATCAATCTTTACTTATGAGCTGATAGATAAAATTGCCTGTTTGACTTTATTATCACATTATATTTTGCCAATGTTATATGTATACCGCACATAAGACAAACTTTGAGAATTTAATTTTAAAAAATCGATTGTTTTGTAATGTTATATATTCGTCGCACTGCCTTACTGCACATTAAGCTTAGGTTGTAACAGATATCTCTTTAACTCATCCCAAAGCATAGTAAGGATCAAAATCTGAAATACCATTGATTGCAGCTGTTAGGTTGAGTTAATTGTTTCACAACACTCCCATTGCTGTTACCTTAGGTATAGTAGGCCACCTGTACTCTCTATCGCCGTCATTCTTCCCGATCCCTCCCGATTCCTCCTCCTACTTAGTAGTGTTGTTTTTCTCTGTTCTTTTTTTATTTGAGCTAAAATGGCTGTTGTTGAGTATCTCTTGCTTCGAGGCAATCATTCGGTGTTTCTGTGAGAATGCATTGTAACGTAGCGTGGCTTTTATTAGGTGTATGAATATTGAAATATACTGTAGAAGTCTCACATACTCGGGCCATTATCCCATTAAGAGTTACATTTCCACACACAGTGGAAGTAGATATTAATGAACATTGTTGAGCAAGAAAGATAAATTAAGTTGTAAAAGCCGTATTGAAACCATGAAGCAAGAAATTGATCGGTAACATTGCTCGTATATATAGAAATATCTTGCACCACATGCTACTAAGTTTGCTACTACTCGTGTCTACCACTTGGTGTGTCGTGTGATTCGCTAAACAGCGATGTGCTGATGTGTGGCAGGGTCTGGGAACAGCCCTGCTGAAGACATATCTGGTTTATCTGGACTATCCGGGATTTCTGGTATATCGGACGACAAGCCCGTGGCTCTTTACGCCTATCAACAGCTCCCCTATGCAGATCTGTTACCTAGTCCAGACGTCATTGGTACTTGGGCAACTTCGCGTCCCATGGATCACCTGGCTTGTGATTTGATGAAAATATTATTCACTCCGGAAGAACGAATACTTTGTAACGTTAATGGAAAAATGGGAAAGCAGCAATTTGACAGTAACAAAATACACCTGATAAGAGAAGTCTTGCTTCACTTCAGCGGGATTGCCTCTGACAGTTTGGAGTGGGAGGAGGCATGGAAAAATTGTGTAACCAAAATTGATACAAGTAACAGAGGTTTGAAAAGGTACTTATTCCAAAGACGATCGATTTATACGCAATGACTAGGGCGTTCAAAGTCAGCGACAAAACGGAAACGTTTTCACTGGCTAGAGTAAACTGAAGCTTATTCATTTGTTAGTATCTAATGTTAACAAATTATTATTTACTTTAATTTATCGTTATTGTCAAATTTCGAAATTGAATTTTTCACGTAATTTTGCTGTCAACACCTACGCTTATTTAGTTACAATTACGGTTTATTGAACTTCTCCAAAGTCAGTCAAAAACCATGCAGAAAGACAAAGAAACTCGCAACTGTACTTAAAATTTTTGTTTACCTCTAGACGCACCTTCTTTTTTCTGATATAATTCTTCTTCCAATGTACTAATACGTTTTTCCTTCTTATTGAAAAATAAGGGTAAACTGAACCCAGCCACATAAATATTTCTATAATACAATACCATGTGCCTTCAGGCATAAATTATCGCATCAACATAAGGGTCATGAAAGTTTTTGCCATATCGCCAATTTTCAATAAAATTTTAGGAATATTAAAAGTAAATATCAACCGCCAGCCACCTAACAGGACCATATTACATTATCAGGCTAATATTATACAAGGTGTTATTTGACCGACGTCTTCATCTATTTTGGAGAAAAAAACACCTTATGTGTTATTTAATTGAAAATATTTTTTATCAAAGTCGGTATAAGATAAACAGATCCTGTGCCTATTAATAAGCGTTTGAAACTATCGTTATTTTAATTTGCAGGAAGAAAATATTAAGTTCGCGCCGGCTCGTGAAACATTTTTTATTCTTATAGGGGCTTTAAATCATGTAAACACATTCCTATAGAATCATAAAAAAAGAACTGTTTTGGGACACTTAGAACAAACTGTATTTGGCCAACCATAAGGAGACAAAAATAAGGGACAAGATTACGTTCGCAATTTACTGTCGTGTTCTAGGGTGATAGACACATCAGACACTTCACTTGTTACATTTCTTCTTATGGCTGGTTAATTATTATAGGTATATAATTAATATGATAAGAACTCACAGATTATATAGTGTGACGTACTAATATAGAATAGTGAACTGTAGGAAATGTTTAAGTATCAAATCAATTGTTTAAATTCCTATTAAGAAAAATAGGTATCAGAATAAACAAAAATAACGCTGTTTGCCTATAGAAATCGGCCGATAAAGTGAACTAGCAATATATGCTGTGAAATTATCATTATTGGTATGTTAACTATTAATTAATTAATTATTGCTTAATTGTTAATATTATTATTATTGTCATTATTGTCTTTCAAATTAAACGCACGTACTGATATTACGCTTAAGTACTGTGTGGGGACTGAAAAGGATTGTTAGGAGTGAAAATTTATTTACAATGAATAGTTTAAATGAATTTACGTTTTCAAAGTTGAGTAGAACAAAAAAAAGAATGATTATTTTGGTGAAATAAACTGGATAACAATTAGATGATGAAAATAAGGAAATTATTATGATATTGAATTACGTGCAGTGTTTTTCAGGATTTTCGTAGATTAATTGAATGGTTTTCTACATCTGTTTCCTCTTTATCGATGAATTATAATTACTATATTTTGTCTGTTAGTACTGTTGTTTTTGTAATTTTAGATTCACGATCCAATCGGCGGCGTACCAATGATTATGATTTATTGGTAATAAACTATATATGTATATGTATAATGTATGTATGTACACTTATAACTTTGGCGCAAAATAAATGTGTTTTACATTTCTAATTTAATCTATTTTGCCATGATTTGGTCCCGATATAGGCATAGTAATTTTTGTTCAATTCACAGTTCTACCTTTTATTCCCTGAATTATCTACGATTGTTAGCTGGGTGTGCAATTGTACATACGTATGAATTCCGATCAAATCTCTGGAAATAGAAACTGTCACAATGATGGTTGATTAATTGAAATTATCACATCCTTCCAGGATCATCGAAACCCATGGTAACTGTAATTGCTGAGGCTCGAGACATTTCGAGTCCATTTCCTGTATCGGAGCCGCAGCATCTGAGCTCACAGGCTGTGCAGGGAGCTGGAGAAAAGCCGAATCCTTCGCACCCATCTAATTATCTACATTTGCGAAACTCGCCTGTAAACCCACCCGCTGATTCTGCGATCGAACCCCTCAATTTTCCCTCTGATCACGATCCGAATATTTCACAACCTGCATTTCCTCCGTTTACAACAAATTCCAATAATAATCTCACTACTTCTGAAGAGTCTCAAGTCATTAAAGGTGGTCCTGCTTATCCACCTTTTCCATGTCCTTTTTGTGATCGGGCTTATACTAGCTGGGGATTCAGAAGGAGACACATCAAAGCTGTTCACACTATTTCGCCAATGCTCAACTGCAAGTGGTGCTTCCAGGTCTGATTTCTTAGATTTCAATTTTATAGTTTTTATTCTTTATTAATTTATCGTTTGTTTATTTGTAGGTATTTCTTTACTCTCGCAAACTTGATATTTTTTATTTTTTTTCATTTGATCTTGCACAGGTTCTCCCTACCCACGCTGCTTGGAGGCGTCATGTGGTATCAGCTCATAATTTATCAGCGAGCGATGCCCACAACGGCTTATTAATTCTCGAGGAAGCTCATATGGTTTTGCAAATTGCTCATCCTACGAGACTAGATACTCTGGTTAATATCATTAAACAAAGTACACAACAGAGTAGCGGCCAGGATAATAATCACCCCCAGAGTGACAAGGACAATGATCGAGAGTGAAAAAAAATTATTTTCTCTTATCTCTTGACTGATTAGAAAATCCTAATTATTAGTATCTGTGATACTGTTCGCTTTAGGATAAACTTTAATAATGTTTTTCAGAATTAAAGTTGGCATACAAATTTTCCACCACACGCTATAGTTCAATCGGAAAATTTGTTAGTAGAGAAAAAAAATTATACGTAACGTGTGAGCGAGTGTTATAAAGACTTGATTTTTGATTTAGTTTATATTCGGATTTCAAGGAATTTCATTTATACGGATAGGATCAGTAACACATACAAACGGTCAGGGTCTAGACATGAATTAATCAAAGTTCTCAAATCGCAGTTTATTCTTGGGATTTTGATCGCTGCAGAATATCTCGTAATATAATTTTCACAAAAAGTCAGTCTGACAAATTGATTACTTTAATCTTCAGTTATCGTATTCAAAGTATCAGCACACTTCAGACTGTTTGCAATTTATTTTTTCTATTTTGTTGTTTCTCTTGCAATTACTATGGAGAAGGTTTCAAGGATTAATGAACTGATCGAATGAATTTTGCTGTAACATTTATAATTCATATATCATACGTATACAACGTTAAATGGGTAAATTTTACAAGAATATTGTCACTTTTAATAGATTTTCGTCATGGATAAGTATATCGTAGATATAAAGATTACGCTGCTTATTTCCGGTGATATTCTCATCTTGCGTTTACAAACAGAGCGTGAGGAATGAATAAAAAAACAATTAAAAAAAATAACAGAATGTGACAATAATAATGACGTAAAATAAATTTACGTTGAAACAAACTTACAATTATCATTGTATTTCTAATAATAGTAGTTATCATATGGTATTATTTTATTTTATACGTACTACATCTACTACACGGTTATCCATTCAAAACGTAATTTCATTTTATTATTATACAAAAAAAAAGAAGCTAACTTCTATATAGTTTGTGTGATTACAACAGAAATTAGATCCGTTTTATACATCTATCTGTTTATCTATTTATTTATTTATTTATTTTCTATGTATTTAAATAAAGTATTGATGTAAATAGTAAAATTAAAATTTTTCATCGCCTTGAATGGGTCATCCGTGAACAAACGAAACCGTACAATAATTTATACAATGTTATTTATAATTGACAAAAATGAAACATAATAAGGATGTAAGAAGAAATTTTATCGTTCAATGTTACAGGATTCAATGAAATAATAAGTTATGATTATTCTCTCCAAACCGGTATTGTAATGAACAACATTGATTGGTCTCAAGTGCGAACTCGTTTTCAATTCATCCAATTTCGGATTCTTTTTTGTTTTACATTTTATTTTTTCAGTGGCTATTTGTATTCTCAATAACTTTCTCTCTTCTCTTGTTTACAAATGATATTCTGTGATTACTAGTTAATCTTTTATACGTTTATTATTGTATTATTTAATTTATGCCCATAAGGGGATGGTTATCAATATATTATTACTATAATTATCATTCAAATATTTATACACACAGATACATTATTATCATTATTATTATTTACGTATAATATATCAATGGCCAGTATACAACACAAATATTATTTTTCGTTATTTTCATACATAATATGATATATTAATGCTATATAATTATTTTATAGTCTGAGGAAATAATAAATAAAATATATTTTATAGCTTTTTTACATTCTCTCAGCTCTATCTCTCGCTGCATTTTCTTCTCTATGTTTGTATGTCGTCTTTTCTAAATATGGCGTACAAATACAATTTTTTTTTCTCTTGCTATTTATATCTACCTATATTATTTTTCGAGTCGAATAGTAACATATATTTATATATATATATGTATAATTACAGTATTTTTATTATCGATGAAATCCAATTTAATCAATGCTTCGTAGTTTTATAATTCTCGATTATAATTATTATACGTATTTAAATATTAGAACAAAATATTTGAATATGACCATTTCGTTAAATTCTTCTTATTTGTTTTTTCAAATAATTTATACCGATCGCGAGTGTATAAAATCCCGTAATTGTTGCGTAAAAACTCGTTGAACGATGAGGAATAAGCTATGATAATCAAATAATAATATTTCGAATCGATGATTATTAGCGCGGTACATGAGAATTAACAATTATTGTTATATTATTATACTTTACAAATCAGCAACGTAACCCTCGACTATTATACCAGGGGCTATTTCGGTCATGATACTTTCTCCGGATTCGAGAAAATTTGCCTTGTCGTCTTTCCCATAGCCCACTCCTTCTCTGCCATATTTTTCCGACATACGTACCATCTCGTTTGGACTCCATTCAGAAGAATCGCGTCTTGCGTTATTTCCTGATGATGATCCTCCAATTCCTTCAGCAGAACTTCTGTACACCACATTTGAATCGTATTGGTCGTTGCGATTTGATGATGAACTTTTGTAACCGGAATATGAAGGAGAATGACTGTCATATATTGGGGAACGCTTCATCGAAGCTCTGTGATGCTGTGTTTTTCTCAACATGCCCTGTTTTAATTATTTTTTTAGTAGAAAAAAGAATAAAATGAATATTAATTTGTCGATTGTCAAATATTCACCTGGAAATTAAACGGTGGATCGTCTTCTGTCGCGTTATCGTTGTGCTTTCGTCCCATCATTTGCATTTCTTGAATTGGATTTGCTCTGAAAAGTGGTAAAAACATTTTTATACTTTTCAATTGAACATGATTATTTTTTTACCTCTTTTATCAACGCTTACCGATTATTGGTAATTGAATTTTTGTTTATTTTGTCTTCGAATTCCCAATCATTATATCCACCTTCTGCGTTTCTCGTTTTATTCTCCATTCCATAATTGTTATTAATTAATGGTTTTTGGTTCTGGGGTATTGGGGGTGGAGGTACTTTTTTCCTAGAACGGATTGACCCTGTGCCGTCGTTGCTTACACCGTACCCTGGATTCTGAATTTCGAATATACAAGGACATCATTATTATTCAAAAAAAATTTTAAATGTTGTTCTTCTCTTCGAATTTGTTGATTTCCGGGATTTTGGTACATTGTTATATGAAAATAGCTGCTCTCGCTATGCAAGGTATACCAAAATCTTGAAGATCAAAAATATTGGTCAGATTTAAGCATTCTCTTGAACCGACCTAATCGGTACTCACCGAGTGTTTGATATTTGCATTTGCTCTTATAGGATTATGGGCGTTTGAGGGTAGGCCCGAATATCCGTGGTGAACGGACCCGCTCGATGTGCTTGGTATCTGTGCTTCTGCTGGGGGGCATCTCACCGGAGTGTTCGGATCTCTGGAAAACGGAGTGTGGATCAAACTTTGACCCCCGTTCATCGGCGCTGGGACCACTCGATGAGGTGAATTCGTCGTTTGGACTTCGACGTCTGTAATTAAAGATATTAATAACACTTGCCCGGGAATTTTACTGCGTCCGTCGCAGCGGTCACTGCTCGATATCTCTTGCTTGTGATCCATGTGATGCCCTCGCTTTTTCACTTTTTTTGCTACTGCTACGCATAATCCAATTTTTTCGATCAATGAGTAATAAATGATTTTGCTTTTTTCAACAATCAAAGGAGCCTCTCCAGTAAAGTTACAAAGATGTATTTTTCTAATGGTTTTCTAAGGATTTTTCTGCACAGATTTTTTTGGCGATATGGCGAAGGCCTTTCAATGCCATACTCATGAGTATTATAATGATGATAATGAATGGTGAAATTGATATAGGCACCTCTAGTGTGGACGTTGTTTGTTCCCCAAGGTACAGTTTGACGTCGTAAAGGAGCGTCCCATGCCTCGTGTTCATCCTCAGAGGCCAGAGTCGAAGTGGATCTGTAGAACGCATGTTCATTTCGGTAAAAAAAATTCTCCCGACACTTACCTTTGGTGCAAAATACAAAAAAAAATAAATAAATAAGAAGAAGAAGAACGAAAAAAAAACCAAGAAGAAGAAGTAGAGAAGTAGATCGAGTTGCTCAGAGAATACGGTGCGGGTCCAGTTCTTAAAAACTCGTGCACTACTGTATTCTAAAATTGTCTTACCCTCTCGGTCCTTTCATCCTAGATTTAGTTGGATCGCTCATATAGCTGCTGTCGAAGAAGGGCAGTTCCTCCTTCATGTCGAAGGGTAATTTATGAACGTGAGGTCGGCGTTCTCCAAGGTACAGCGAAGCTTTTATGCCGGGGTTAATCCTTTCTAGGGGTACGCGCTCACTCGTTGTCTGAAGTTTGGCTATTATCGATTGATTGAAGAGATGGACCTGCGAATCCGGATTAAATTACCCGAGGGTAGGTGCTTTTTATCCCGTGAAAAATGACCGGGGTAACTTACTTGCTGTGAAAAATGCACGAGGTCTTGATACCGGGCTGCACGGTAGTGTAGGAGGACTTGGAACATGCTCTTCGACCTCCACTTGCTGCTGTAAAACATCACGAAATTCTTCGTCTCCTGATCCCACTGATCCGGTTTCAGGTTCAGGTGTTTGCTGCCTTTCGGGAGTGATTGTTTCCTCACCGAGTGACCCCTGTACGCTGCATAGTTGAGGACATTCGTATGATAAGAATAAAAAATATTCTCATCATTTCAAATTCATAATAATAACCTTTTTGAATCATCACAGCTGCCTCGTCCTGCGACATGTCCGTGCTCCCCTTCGCTGTTATCGAGGCTTGCTTCACTGAAAAAATTTCCGTTAATTCTCTGTCGTTTTGAATATCGCCCAGTGTTTCAGGTGATGAACCTTTTATTTTAAACAATATTTTTCTTCTTTTTAGATTCCATCACTTCCGGAATCGTATTCGGTGTGACTTACCAACGGCCTTTTTAGTGTCGGTTATCTTTGACGCCATGCTTTTACGGGCGAGGAAAGCACGCATCATACATTGAACTTTGATGATCTTCTTGACCTGTGTTTCGTACAACCTTGAGAGATATTCTTCGTTATAATACTTCAGGAAGACTTTCGTCTTGCCGATAACCCAGCCCTCCATTTTAAGTCGGATCAAGAGCAGCCTACAGTTGTCCTTCGTTAGATCAACGTTCTCGTCGAAGTCAAAGGCGAGAAACTTGTACCTGAGGATTCGATTCAGTAGAAATTTGATTCTAAACTTAATTCAATCATTGAACATACCTTCTCAGGAACTCCTGGAAGGGTATTCTGTGCGGAAAACCTCGCTGTCTAGCTTTCGCAGTATCGAGAACAGCCAGAGCCCTGATTTGCTGTCTTACAACCTCTCTGTAAAACGCTCTTGGCACTCCTTCGAGATCGGATCTAATACATCGGACAAAATGCGTTCCTCCGCTTCCGCTGCCGACGGATAAACTCTTCAATATTTCCAGACTCGTGGAACGGAAGGTAGCAGAGCAAGTACGCATCTTTCTCGTTTGAGAGAACTGACCACGCGATGCAGTGTTGAATTTCTATAACAAACCAGGCACAAATAAAAAGCCATATCAATTAATACCATGTTTTCAGGGGTTCGAAGAATCGACTCTTACTCTTTGCTTGGTATTTTCTTGCAATAAAATTGCGCCCCATTTTCCTCTGGTAGTCTTTTCCGGTGCTTTAGGGTGGTTAACAACCATGGTGAGATTTCCGGATTTGGTCAATTGATTTGTAAACATTTGAACGATTGGTTCTGCGCCGGAAAGTCTCATGGTTTCTATCATTTCTGGAGGTACAAAGTCTCGATTTTTTTCCGATATTTCGCTGGCGTCGTAGACAAGTTTTCCTGTGAAGTGAGCGATTGTGAACTCGTGGCTGCTGATGGCCTTTACATGGACGCCCTGCTTTGAGGTTTTCAAGTTCTCACAGATGTACTGAGCGTCCTGAAGTTGGCGGGAGGCATTATCTATAATTCGGAAAAGACCACTATTTTTTCCCATCAACTGTTCTATCGCCTCACGATTGTCGTAGAATTGGAGTTGTTGGACGGGAACTTCTTCCTCTTGTTGCTCTTGCTGAAAATAGAAAGAAAAAAAAGGACGACCGAAGGTAAAACGGTTATTCCAAGTAGTTAGAAATCTGTTGAAAAAATTGCTCACCATTTCCCAGACGAAGACTCTCTGATTATAGTGACATTGGAGTTGTTCGTTCATTGTGTTCACAAAAAGTTGTTCAATTCTGTTCACAGCGAAACATTCGAAGCCAAAAAGATCAAGGATACTTATACAGTATTTATCGCCACTGAAAATTGATTGTAATTTTAAGAATATAGGAGTTCAAATTTGACAATATGAAGGTAGAATAAAATTGCTCACAACAACGTCCGCGTGACCGAAAGCTTGTGGTTGATGTTATTGACAATCCAGTCAACGAGTCTGTGGTAAATAGTATTTGCAAGTACGTCTCTGGCCTCCCTTGCTTCTTCTACCGTATGTCGCCTTCTTACTGCTGATCCTTTCCTAATTAGGCAATAGTTGTTCAGTGACCAGCAAAACTTTTTCACGTCCACAGCCAGCAGCTCGGCAGCTTCATAGGTGCAAAAGAAATCATGTGTGTATTATTTGATTAATTACGGAATGTAGATATTTTTTTTGGTTTTTATCACCTTTGCTAGCAACGTCGCTGTTCTCAATTTCTGCTTCTGAATTATTTCCTTCGACGAATTTAACTTCGCCAAGAATGAGAATTGCTGCTAAGGTCTTCCAAATAGTTTCCGAGCACTCTTCCATCTCGAGTATTTTCAATGCGTTGCAGAATTGCTCAAATTTCTGAGCGTTTCCGTGAGGATCGTTTCTTACTTTAAACGATCTTTTTTTATTGCCACTGCTCTTGTCGTTGACTCTTAAGTATCTATATCTGCGACCAGCATTCAAAGAATATTGTCGCAATTTTCCAGACGCCTCGAGACCGTCGTAGAGATAATAAAAAATATGGAAATTTGATTGATTTCTGAAAGGAAAATAACAATCATTCGTTAAAGATCCTGATATCGGGTGAACATCTGTAAAATTCACCTATCTCGAGTCGACACCCGCCATTTTTCCAATTGGTATAACATGAAAATAGCTCCTGACGCTTTTCCGGATGTTCCAAACGTCGTGTGAATTTCAAAAACACATCTTGTTGAATTTGGATTTAAAGGAGTCGCGGCATTGCTCATGGCGTGGATAATATCAATTGCTTTAAAGACCCTGACTCCCGTGTCTTGCAAACCCTGAAAAGTATAAACCAAACGAAACACAAAACATCCACGAGATCCCAATGAATTGAAAAAAATAAGGAAAATTAATTATCTCCTCATTCTCTCACCTTTCCCAAGTACATTAGATGCTTCATAACATGCATCATGTTTCTAGTTTTTCCTGAGTAACTTTCTCCCGCAAGAATGATGTGCTGACTTTCTTCGTTGTGATACGCGTCTTGATATGCGCTATCTGCAACCGCATAAATATGCGGGGCGTTATCCGATCTTGATTTGCATTGGTATTTAGTGTGGAACTATAACGGAAAAGAACCTATAGGATCCAATCATCTCTTTACGATGGGGAAAAAAATAGAAAAAAGGCGCACTCACATGGGCGCCATAGATATCTTGCCCTTCGTTAGGATTCAAAATCAGAAGGACATCACCAACAAATGATTGAAAATATCCTCGTTTCAATCGCTCATGAAGTTCGTCAAGTATGGCGTCTTCGGTCAGGTTTTCTAGGCCAGCTAAATCCTCTACCACCATTTGCTCGAGGGGTCCACTTTGATGTGTCTGAATTTGAGAACTCACTTAATTAGCATCGATTTTCGATTTGCTTTACTTATGGGATTTTTACCTTGAGGTATCCCTTCCGAACGATGACTTCAGGTCTTCTGTCAAGACGTCCTTTTGCGCCGAAGTCCATTGCCAGGGCTTTGAGGTCTTGAGCAAGCTGAAAGAGGGATGAAAGTGTTTCCGGAAAAACATGTGATTTATAATTGCTATAATTTTTTTAAATTACCGGATATTCATTTTCGGGTAGCTCGGATAAGAAAGGGTGTTCCATGATCTCAGCCAT
This sequence comes from Athalia cordata, assembly GCA_963932425.1. Lineage (NCBI taxonomy): Eukaryota > Metazoa > Arthropoda > Insecta > Hymenoptera > Athaliidae > Athalia > Athalia cordata. The sequence continues at coordinate 24,560,802 of OZ010626.1, read as the reverse complement.
GAACGGTCTATTGTCTGGATTCTTCTCGAGGCATCTATGAATAATTTTGAATCAGTCAGAAAGTGATGACGAATTTGAAAAATTTAGTGAAATTGTATTTCCTCACTCCGCAATGAAGTCGTTGAAAGTTTGCGTCCAGTTAGCAGGTCTGTATAGTCCAGGGGGTGGATTTCTTACGATCTGAAAAAGTGCTCTGGAAGGATGCATGTCCTGAAAGGGTGGTTTGCCGTCTGCCAATTCTATGGCTGTGATTCCAATAGCCCAAACATCCGCCCTGCTTCCGTATCCAGTTTCCGGTTCGCCTTTGCTTGTAACAACTTCTGGTGCCATCCAACATGGCGATCCTATACACGTTTTTCTTTTTCCAAGTTCCCCTTTTATCATGCGGGATAATCCAAAGTCCACCAATTTCACCTCACCGCCTCTAGTGAGCAGGATGTTATTCCCGCACACGTCACGGTGGACCACGTTGGTTTCATGGAGATGCAGAAGGGCCTGAGTAAATTGAGAAAAGATAACATTTTTTAGAATCATTGCAGTTCAAATGATTATTTCCCTCGTTCCGTGAATCTGTAATTCCCTGCAATAAAAGGTTAAATATTCTAGTGGTTTGAATCGCTATTTTAAGTGCGGCATATAAGGATTAACATCGCGATCGTTGCTACAGCGCAGTGAACCGTATGTTTGACTAAAAGGGAGTAAAAGAAGTTCTTGAATTTACTGCTAATTGAACGATCTAAAATTTGCGGTCGCTTAACGATTAACAAGCAAAGGAGTGGTGCCTTTGCCAGAGCCATGACATGCGCATGAAATCATTAATTCCTGGCTCATCAGGTTGACTGCCTCCTGCCTGCCTTCTGCCTTCTCCTGCACATTCGCATATACAGCCGATATATGTATATAGTATATCATGTACCAGAAACAGCAACAGCAACAGCAGCAGCTGAATAAAGAAAGAAACTGAACATTGCAGGGCGTGAGAGCGAACGAGATATAAAAAAAAGAAGAAAAAAGAGAGAAGAAAGAGAAAGAGAGAAAGGGTTGGTGGTAGCTGCACCTCCTTCCTCTTCTCTTTCTGCTGTTGCTGCTGCTGCTGCGGAGCAGGCATTTATTTTCCGTGTAATTTGCTGGCATTAAACGTCAGCGTGGTCTGATTTACCGCAAGAGTGACTGTAGAGACGAATTGCTACCGGCCCAGAGAAACACGTACTTCATGCGGGTCTCCGAAGGGCATGGGACCCGATTATTCTCCAGCTTTGATGCAACGACCCAAGATCATTACAAAATTTTAACCATTAGTCGCCCAAACTACTGTCAATTCACAGCATCGCGCGACTTTACAAGTACAATGTTCTGAAAATTATTGAAAATCAACACCGAAGAGCTAACATTATAATTAAGACCGCCGGCGATGAGATCTCTAAGGGTTGACTCGAATGACGTGCAGATGTTGTTTTTTTTTTCATCCGTTCGTTCGCAATTATTATTATTCTTCATTATCATTATTGTATCGGAAAGTTGACGTGTGGATCGTTAGGTTTCTACATCGTTTCAGTTCTACCGTATTATTTTTACAATTGATCGGAAGTGTCGATGGAGATATGTGTATAAGTACGTACATATTTCTCCGTGATGTCGTTATTAGAATTTTTATACCTGTAATTCATGCTGCAGCTGAGGCGAAACGAGGAGATTTGCCTCCTGGACAGTTTTATATACCTATTTTTTTTCATCCTCATCATTATTATTAGTAGTGTTTTCTTCTTTTTTTTTTCGTTATCCAGCAAAATTATAAACGCGTTCCGCGAATCTTTCTGCACCATGCCACACGGGCGTTTCGTGCAGAGACTTGAATGCGTGAATGGATAATTATCCTAATCGACGCGTTCAACGGGTAATTATATCTCATCAAAACGCAGCGTACCTACGTAGTTATGCAGTTTTTAGTTGTACTTTTATTTGTTCGTTAAAATCGTCCTTAAGAGTATTTTTCTTGTGTGCCGTAGTAGGAAATCAAAGCTTATTTTGATTCCACGTGTTTTTTGTTAGTTGAGAATATTCTTACCTTGACGATCTCTTTTAGAATATAACCGATGTGTTCTTCTTTGAGTTTTCTATCGGCAGCTGTCAGTCCTCTGACCATATCCATCACAGATCCGCCCTCGCATAACTGGAATTTAAATGAGAGACATGCCTTTATATTTTTTCATAACGTCAGTTTCATATTATTCATTGTTTTATCTTATAGGAATGCAGGGAATGGAACTCGAACAAAGACAAAAGAAGTGATGTTGATGATGGGAATGATAGAATTGTTTTTGTAATTGAGGAAGTAATCTAGATTCGCAGTTGATTGCACTTGAGAATATTCTACGGCAGAACATTTGCCAGCGATTATAGTTTTAACGCTATATAATATACTGAAGAGATTTGTTTTAAAATTGAATTGTGGTCAGGCTTGCATACCTGACTTATTTTTATATAATCAAGATACCTGACATAGTTCTGTGGTTTCTCACTAGAATTATTATCATATTTTATGCTCTCAACTTCACCACCTACACCTATAACTCCCTGCGAAACACTGATTATTTACATTATACCGTTATTGCCACATTTTGTACGATTAACTCCATTTTTTGATTCATTATCGTATTTTTGTTTTTCCCTCAATAATATGACAAAGATTTACAGCTAAGAAAGAAAAAAAGGAGAACTTAATTACTTACTAATTCGATAATCAATTTTGATGCAACTGAATAAAAGAATGAAAAAAAATCCCATTCGTTAATTGACTGGTGCAGTTTAAATTATCAGATTGCAAATTGCAGAAACTAATTGCGATGATGGTTATGATACCTATAATATAGTATAATATCTTCTAAGTGAAATAATATTTGGCTCACAGGAGGTCTTCTCGTAAATTTTCCTTGTCACACAGGGAAGAGTTTCGTACCTGCGTGTCCGAAGGAGTTTAATGATCGTTTAATGAGCCCGTGAATCGTAAATTACTAAGAAAGTTTCACGGTGCACGTAGGTAGGTTTGTTGCAAGGTAAAATCTCTTATGTGCACTGAACACTGCAGAAAGATACCGATATTATATGAGCAGGTATATGAGGCGTTTAAAACGCTAAGAAATAATTGCCGATCAACGAACTTCGTAATTTTTTTCTTTTTTAAATTTACCTTTTGGCTCAAAATCGATATTTTTCAAAGACCAAAAATAGATATTGAGTATTTAAGCATCTTTGTCGTATTTTGACTGCAGGAATCGAAATCTGTAAGCTAAATTGATCCATCTATCGAAATGATCGAGTTATCGCCGATTTCTCGCTCTTCGGATCAGAAAAACCGAGATGTCCCTGAACACCTCTTTTTTGGTATAATCCCAGCGAAAATATTCGATCGGTGGGAATATTTTTGAAAAATAAACAAAAAAGTATGTTACACTCACTTCCATTACGAACCAAACTTGATCGGGTTCAGATTTTTTTCCCGATCGTTTTCTGTAGATTCCATAAAACTCTGGGAGATTTGGGTGACCTGCAAAGTCTCGAAGGACTCTGTATTCCTCTACCACAAGTGCCTGAGTTTCTTGTGTCAATTGTTGGATCTTTATCGCCACCTTTTTGTTCCCTAAGAGTAAAAAGTTCATTAGTATGGTATTTTAGCTTGATATTGACCTTCTTTTGTTGGTCTCAGGGTTTAAATTTCGAGGATTAGGAACTGACCAGCCTGCAGATCAGTTGCTTCGAACACATCTCCGCAGACTCCAGATCCGATTCGATCCTTGAGGGCGTATCTTTTTCCCGGATCTTGAATGCTGTCCAGTCTTTGAAGAGTTCCTCCCCCGCCGCCCCCGGCGTCTCTGTAACCTTCGTCTCGACCTCCACGCCATCCTCCGGCTTGCCCGTAACCACTCATGATTAGATTATCGGTTTTATTGATCTGAAAAAAGAGAAGAAAAAGCAAATATAATAGGGGAAATTTTTTAACACCCGGTGTGCAGATTTCTTCATGATGCCGATGAGGGTTGAAGAAAATTACGCACGCTCCAGTACGAGCTCGAGTTGAACAGGGCTACTTGAACGACATGACCCTCGCGGGAGTAGCAGAAGTTCATAAATATATGTATATGTATAATATGTGTGTAGATTATGTGTATGTATATAACAGCATCGTCGGCATCGGGGTCGTCCCTCAAAGCGGGAAAGTCACTCAGGAGTTACCCTCTCAAAGCGAAGTGTTAATTATTTGTGATTTCACCCTGATATACATATAAAACTGTAGGATAGCGAGGTACCCACGTATACGTTACGTATCGTACGTATTCGACTTCCCACACCTAATTACTAATTAGTCATGACTAGAGTGCCGCAGCAAAAACAACTGGGTAAGAGGAAGAGCAAGGTGCATAGAAAATCAAGTTATGGCTCAATAAAAGTGAGATCGTAAGTATAACGCGCTCTTTTCCGAAAACGGACTTTTTGATTCAGTACATCGTTGAATTTTGGTACCAATTTCTAAATATTCTCATGAAAACTCTGAGACTGATTGTTCGACTGGGCAACACGCTCCCCCTTGTCTCTGGGCTAACGTGGAACACACGGAATGGAGGAGGGCGCTGCGCCTGAAACCGTGGCGTCGAAGAGGATCGCCAACCGCCATGCCACCAATTTTCTCTCAATCTGTTTTTCCATTTTCCTTTAAATCTTTTTTTTTATTAATTATTTTTCTTGCTGAACGTTCTTGACTAATTCAGAGTTTCGCAGCTGCAGGCTTGCAATCAGAGCTCGAACTCGAAATTTTGTATTTTTTAATTACTTATGCTCATATATGACACTGTCGAACGTTGCAGGTCAGAGGACTTAGCCTACAAGAGTTTTCAATTAGAAAATGTTTGGGTTATACGGATATCTCGAGATAATCTGATCCAATAAAGGTGCAATCTTATATTGAGAGCTATAAAGTATCGGTAAATATTGACGATATGGAAGAGGGGCTAATACGTGGCCGAAGGTGGTAGTGTGAAATAGGGACTGAAGTGCGGTATATGTATTTATAGAATAAAATAGTTATACCGTTTACGTCATAAGTTTACTTCGTGTAGGGATACAATTTTCGCTTCTTGTCTAAGGCAGGTACTAGGTGCCGGTAATTTTTTTCTGGAATCAAGTATCCGAATAAGTCGTTTGTACACAACTGACCTACACTCCGTACGCTGCTTTGTTGGAAATCTACTTTCAGTTCAAATCTCTTTGAGAAAATTGAAGAAAAATAAAGATAAATCAAAACAGACACAGATCACCGAAGCTCTCGTCGTTAGATCGGAGCCACTTATCCTGATTAGGACTACGATGGGGATCGATTCAGGGCTTCTAACGTATGATCCACAAAATACACCGTATATATTTTTCTACCATAGAACCACCACACTGCGCCGACAATTATTCTGCGGAGTGTATTTTTCGTCGCGGTTCCGAGCCCTTGTAAGGTATCGTAAGTCAGTACCTAGATCCGTTTAGTATACATGCAGCTACCACTGGCTAGTTACTCGTTACGCAAGCGGAGTACAAATGAAGAAAAATTTCAACTATGAAATAAGTATATTAGGCATGTAGCTAAAATAAATGAGACATAACGGACACGCGCGCTTCGTTCGAATTACAAAGTCCATTTGAAATCTGCACATTTTCCCACCCTTATTTGCGGAAAGTTAATCCCCTGGCAAGGTAGCGCATTATATATATACCTATGTTTCCATGTACGTATCCACGAATCTATGTAGATGATTATTACGATACATACCTATGTATCTACTTTTGACGCCTTTGGAGTTCGCCTTCACGCATTTATCGTGCTTCGTAAAACATCCACTCTGACAATAATTCCTTAATCGGATCACGCCAATATTTTTTTTTTCCTTTTTTCAATAAATGGTTTGAAAAAAATTGAAGGTTGAGCCTCAATACATATAGGTGGGAATTTTCAGCGGTGCGGTGTAAAAATATTTGTGTAATCAAAATTTGCTGTCTTTTTTTACGCATAACGTTGATACTTATATAGTAATATACCTTCTTGTACGCGAAAAGTTTGCCGATTGGGATGCTGATGCGGGAATGCATTTTGTATATATCTATATGTATTATGTATATACCATATACTATATATCGGGATGGAGTGAGGAGGATTGTTGTCGGTGATGGGTCTGTCGCTTGGTTCGATTACATCTTGCAAAAAGTCGCATTACACGCGACACGGGTTGGGAATAAATCGATGGATTATGCGAATAAGTTGCGAACCGCATACGAATAAATGAATTGGTTGATGACTCTTCTTTTAAACAGTTTTATATACCGACCGCTACATACACAATATATATACCGCAACCTCGTTGGAATTTAACGCCTTGATGTATTTTTCACCTGCAACAAGGCATATACATAAATATATATATACTCGACGTCTTCTCTTAAGATCTCGATATTCACAAGAATCCCATCTGCGAGTTTATTTACCACTATACTCATCTTTATTCATCTTTGAATGATTATTCTTATTTTACCGTTTTTTCTATTGTTTTTACTCTTCTATACGATCTATACACCGCCACTCCGCGTATGTATGAATCATTTTCCTTTTTGATCGATTTATCGTTAATTCATTTATTCATCCACCCCGGAAACTCATTTTAAATACAAATCTGTTTATTTTTCATTCGCCGTTGAAAGCTTTCGCGAGCTGGCACTTGTTTTATTTTTTTGCTTTTTTTTTTTTTTGCACACGACACTGCTACTGGGAAGGATTCCGGATAACTATCTGAACGCATAAAGGTGATTTTTCGATAGTCCATCCTTTACGTAGATCAATTTTGTGGTGAAAAAGCAGTTTTGATTAATATAGTTGAAAATATTTCCCAAATTTCGAGAGCCTGCATCTTTATTTAGTTTTTGCACATTACAGAGCTGAAATTTATTAGAGAAGTGAAAATATGAAGGTGATTGCTTGGTTGCATCTGAGTCTTGGATGGTATAAGGGTATATTTTGAAAAACCGTTGAAGATTATTTTTGAAAAACTTGTCAGGAGTGGTATCTGATATAAACGGGTGTTGTATCGTTTGGGATCGCGATTCTCATTTGGTATTGTATATTATACAGGATAGTTTAATCAGTCCCAAGAATCTCTGAACAACTCGATGCTCGTTCCTTGAAGTTCGCACGTCTTAGTTTTTTAAGTTTCTCGGTATACTGACGATCCACAGACACCGTTTATCCCTCTTTCTCTTTCTCTTTTTCTTTCTTTCCGCGTCTATCTCCTTCTTTTCTTTGCTCCTGATGACGACGATGATGGTGGTGCAGGCCGTTCAGCGTCAGTAGTAACATCAGCTTTATTCTCTCCGTCATCGTCTCTTCAAGAGTATAAAGATCGATACATGGAACCATCGATACGTCAAACTTGGTCGGCCACTATGGGCGAGCAAAACAACCAGGAACACGTGTTCTGGCACCTCGCGACGCGCGGCAAGGAACGCGATCTCCTCTTTTATATATACCCTCTCCAGGGATCGAATCACGAACAAAGAAAGGAACAAGGCGACGCGGAAACCGACCAAAAGAGATGAAGAAATCGGCTTTAAAAACAAAGAAAAAACAAAAAAAAAAACAGGAGGGAACACAGAAAGGGATGAGACTCCTTAATTATTGCGGAAACAATCTACCACCGATCCCACGGATAAAACACCGACACCACTTTCTTTTTTCTTTTTTTTTTTTTTTTTCTTTTCTTTTCCTCAATCTTCTTTTTAACCTTCAACTAATTGTGAGACGTGCAGCGAACAAAGTTACGTACGAGGATTCCTTCTTCTTTTCCGGGGGGCAATCTTGAATATTCTTAACCGAATAAGAAGAAGAAAAAATGAGGAAGGCAGATTCTAATGAAAAGATGGAAAATACTACGCCTGGTACGTAAGGAGAGGAGTCTATATTGCTGCGTGTATGCGGATAAGAAGTGCTCTTAAATTTTTGCTAAGGATGAAACAAACTCACCTCTAATTAAGACGTCTGGGAGACTGGCAGGTTGCAGGCCCCGCGGCGTCCGCCCTCGCAATGCCGGCGCCCCGACGCCCGGCGTTCCCTACGCGGGCTTGGCTTCCATGATCCAATAACGCGGACTTAATTAACTAACTGCTAACTCACAAGCCTGTTAGCACATTGATTTCACTCTATATTTCTCCCTGGGCATAGCCGCCTTCTCTTTTTAAAATCTTTTAAACAGTGTCGACTAACGACCGCCGACACCACCGACACCCACACAAATATAATTCCCTTACCAATCTTTCCTGAATAATAATTTATCTATATGTGTTCGGATACACAGATACTGTACAAGTACCATATCTCCCTCTACCCCCCTTCCTCACCTTATCTCTTTTAACTAATATTTCCTATTTATCGCGGTGTATAATATTGGTGTATAATATAATTAGCGAGTGCTCGCGGTGGGAAAAAAAATTATCAACGTGCGCTGTTTTCTAGATAATCCAATTAATTTTTTTTTTTTTTCTTCAGGCCTCCTTAAATTCACAATCCTCCAATTTGCAATTATTTGAACATTTTTTTGTCTCTTCTTTCATTCCATTTTTCTCGTGTTTTATAGCAGTTAATTTGTTTGTCTTGTTTTTTTTTTCTACATGTTCAACAATGTACATTATACCTATATAGCGTACCTGCATTATATGCGCGACCTCGTTTGTCGGGAGGGTAATCGGCTTAGCTGCAGCTGGTAGCGCGATCTAGAAGGAAACGAAAAAAAAAGAACGTAGAAACATGCTTGGATGCAACGATTTGCAGTTTTCCTCCATACTTTGAAGTTACTCGGTAATTACGCTCTATGTAAAAGCGTATATCTACATAAGTAGATCTGTAATTGTTTACTCAGAATTATGCATACGAGTGCAGCACCGTTTAACCTATCCTTTGAAGTAATCGCGTTGCTGTTTATAAAATATAACCCTATCGATTGAATTTCTTACGGTGAAAATAATGCATTTAAGTATCCCGCAGGCGAATTGATTGATTGATTGATTGATTGACTGCAGATTGATTGATCGATGGAATGGCTTCTGAAACTATTCGTATTCGTCGTTCGCTTTACATATAATCGTAATCCATTCAGATTTCAAAGTTAATTTGATTAGCTCAAAAAAGCAATACATTTTTCGATTTGCCATGTAGGTAATATCCGAATACTTTGGCTAATAGCAGCTGAAAATCTTACATGAACGTGGCGACAAGCTATCTGCGCTACGAAAGAGAAAGAGACAAAAAAACAAATGTAAGGGGGATGGTAAAAGAATGAAGACGGGCTTAAAAAGGTGCCTAATTAATCTTGCTAGTTATTTGATGACTCGTTATTTGTGTTACTTATTCTGAGGTGCAGATCGCGATCGTGGAAGCAAAAAAAAAAACAAAAAACTTTAGTAGGTATATATGGCTTATATTTTATACTGTTGCGTTGTAACCGCGTGGCATCGGATAATATTAGTCTCAATAAATTAACGTGTTTTACTGTGGAAAAGTTGCGTCTCGGATAGCTATGCGCATTAACTGAGAGCAAGTAAGGAGGCGACTCTTTTGCGACTCGAGCTAAGTCTTGCGGTCAAAGGTACCGACAATATAGGGACTTCACTATGACCGACTATAAGAGCTACTTGCGATTGGATAACGCGCGAGGATCGCGAGGATTTTTCCTTTTCTTATTCTTCTCCGCCGCGGTCGCCATTTTTTTTTTTTTATTCATTTATTTTTTTATTTGTTTCCACCTTTCGTTCTTCTTCATATCGTTTTGCTAGTGCTTTCGCGTAAGTCACACAAAATCTGCAGTCTTTCGTTTCGGATGAATAAGACAAAAGAGAAAAAAAAACGGAGTAAAATTTGCAAATAAAAGTAAAATAAAACAAAAGAATTTGTACGATTTTTGCCGGTGTCCAGATATCCGTGGACCGCGGGTTTGAGGTATGCATTACGCGTATATTTGCTGGTTTATTTCCAACTTCCGCATCAGTTATGTTTCGCGTCAGGATGGAATTTAATCCGCTATTTATTGGCTCATACAAAATCAATAAGGAGGAACAACTCGCCCTTGCAGGGTTTACTTTTACGAAGATACCTCATGCGGCAGCTCCTACTCAAGAAACAGAAACAGAAACAGAAACACGAGAGATTCGCTTGAGTTGTGCGCCGAGTATAGCTTCTGTATATCGAGTACAAGACGGATCACTGATCGTACGATAAGACTTGTACCGGTCACACTTCGATTATAAGCGGTGCGAATCAAAGGCATTCGAAAGATAAAACAGAACCTAATGAATAAACATCATGGGAGCTCATCTCTCTTTATATATATTTACATAGAAATAAATCTTTCGTATATGTTATCTCGAGTGCGATGCCCAATGTGATCTGATTATATTGAAAAACGACATGATATTCAATAAATCGTTATATAATCGATAAAATTTGCTAAAATTATCACTTCGGGTCCCGAGAATTTCATTTTTATTTTTTTGCCTCTTCGCAGGACGTGGGCCCACGGAATAAGAACATTCCGTTTGAGAATCCTATTCGCTCGAGGTAACTTTTAAAATTCATGCGAAGCGTGTTTAACAAGACGATTACTATGGCGTTATATGTAGCTTTGTGGAGAAAAATCTGGTACGGGAAAAAAAAAAAACTTTTTCTGGACAGAAAAAATTCCGCAGATCTTCGGAGGCTTAAATGTGTCACAGTATAGGAGGATCCTTGAAAAACTAGATAATGGTAAATAGATACTTACAGGAAAGTATTATCCCCGTTCACTGAGCCTACAGGGATTCTTCATTTCGATTGTCATTTTAGTTATTCTATTTTTTTTTCAAAAGCTCTGCACGATTTGTGGTTCGAGTGAAAAAGTGTCCAACTGTGTAGCGGAGTTTTTTGTCTTCTTTTTCTTTCTTATAAAGGAACTCTTTTTATTGTACGTTTCAGTATACAGTCGTCAGTGCCTTATTCGCGTTTTACTTAAATACATATATACTCATAGTTAAATATAGTGTAAAGGTAAACATTTCATTCACTCAATATTTTCATATACAATATGTATAGGGGCTAATAATACTGCACGGAGTATATAATATAGTATATAATATATAATATTCGGGTACTAAGCAATTAATTATTATTATTATTATTATTTTTCGTTTTTATATACGTGTATACATCGCCAGTTTTATATATAATTTAAATATTAAATAGTCGTCTAATAAATAAATTAGAAAAAGATGAATAACATATAATAATACTACCTAAATACAAGCATCTATATATATTGGTATATACTTCTATTACATATACCGGAAATTGTTATGTGCTATCTTACAGAAATCATTTCATTCGATATATCAAATTTTAATTTATTTTAATAATTAATTATTCTACATAATTTCATTCAGTTTACCAGTCATTTGAATATTCACCGTACACAAAACTGATTGTTTTTTTTTTTTTTGCTTCTGTTCTAATACGTTAAAAAATATTGTTACTGCAGTCTCTCTGTTTTTCTGATGATGATACCGATGATCTTTTTTTTTATCTTCTTGTATTGGTTTTCGAATCTCACTTGCATACGGTAACCCATTCTTCAACGGTGCAATTTTGACATTGAACGAAACAACACCAATGAAATTTGCAGTTACATCTTTCAGTTCTACGTTGTCTAACAATGTTGTAACCCCTTCCGCAACATAAAGAAGCGCATCCGTCTCCACCGGCGCTTGTTCTATTACAACGTCTGCCCGTTGTCCCGGGAATATCGGCAGCTTGGTCCCTTTCGCAGAAATTTGGTGATTTTTGGTAGAAGAATAGTTGCTTGGCTAAATCCTTTGGCTTTCGTTTTCTACCACCACCTCTGTGATGTTTTTTTTGCCTCTGTCTGTGTTCTGGTCTCCGTCTTCGAGAGCCTCTTACTCTATTAAGAGGCGTTACGTTTCCCAAATTACTTTGGGCTACCAATATCGCGCTTCGGAAACGATCTTTTAACGTTTTACCGATTATTCGAAAATCTGGCACGGCCTTCCAACAGGTTTTCAACTCGCAGGAACCAGACATACCGTGGCACTTGCAACGAACCTGCATGTTGCTCGCTAACGCCTAGAAAAATGAAAAAAACCATGACTTTAGTGTTTTGATCAGGAACAAATTGAAAAACTTTCATTTATAGTTTGTTTCGTCGGGTTTGTTTTCCTCACAAGGGTGTACTTGCAGGATGGGATACCATGGGAATGGGGATGGGGATGGCGATGGGGGATGAGGTTTTTAGACAAAGAGGTGTCGCGTACAAAACAGTTAATGAGTCTACGGCTGGGTGGTCCAGCCTCGGGGCCCGCGTCTTAATAACGTGAAGCGCGAGGCGCAGGGCTGAAAAGCATGGAGGAAGAGATGCATGGACCCAAAGAGACGCGGTGGGCAGGTATGAAGGCCGCGAGCGGGCCGTTAAAAAGTCAAAAGTTAGGGAACAAAACACAAACAAAGAAAGTAAGAAAGAAAAAAAAAACGAAGCACACTCGGTTAAAAATTATTCAACGCTGAATAAGAAAGTGCGTGGACGTGACGCGTGAACGTGTGTTTGAAAATTGAAGGGTTAATTCTGGCCTTTTTGCGAACATAATTTGCCCTCCGTTTCTGGACACTTTAAGAATTGAGGGAAATAAAAAAGAAGTGGTATACGCGTGTAGATTTTTGTGTGGTTTTTTTTTTGTTCAAATTTTTTTATTGACTTACCAAACGTCCAGCTTGATTGTTGTGCAAGTTCACAGTTGACTGAATATCACCGGCTTTTTCACGCGAGTCTAAAAATTGTTTAGAAAATTCTATTCCGTAGTCAAGATTGTGGGAACAACCACCCCATTTCCATTGCGCACCACGAGCTTTTGCTGGAGGTCGACCTTTGTAACTCGAAGGATCACATCCGCAAGATACTAAACGACCCATACTGCAAGCTCTTGCGACGCTGTGAGCAACACCTGCTGCTGATATTGCGTAGGCAAAAGCGGTTTCTCTGTAACCTAGAAAAAAAAAAGAAAAAAACATTAAGAGATTGTGCATGTAGAGGAAATTGACCAGAGGGTTGTTTGATATCCAGTTTTTGTTGTTCGTGATAAAAGCGACGGTTGCTGCAAAGAGATATCGCTGTATCGTTAGTAGTATACTTTGAACGGGTTTTAAGGAGTTTCCCAAGACCAAACAGCGGCTGCAGAAATCAGCAAGCTTGTGCTCTTGAGTTACGAATGAGAGTTTCTGTCCGTAACAGTTCTCTGACTCGCGAGGTCCAAACAAAGTGACGGCGTAGCAAATTGCAACTAAATTGCACCACGCGGCTTCAAGAGTTCTGTAGACAGTCACAAGTTACGAGACGTAGTCCTTAGAAGGAAATCTGCCCGACTGTCCCTCGTCGCTCGGTTTCTGAACGACGACAGTCCTTCGGACTATGGAGCTCGGATGGACAGCCATCAGCAGACCAGACCGTCCGCAGAAGTATTACTTAAGTCGGATATGTCAAAAGATGACCATTTCCTCACGGGGTGGGCCAGCTATCTCTTCTTTGTTTTGTTTTTCTTTTGTTTTTTTGGTTAATTTTTTACTTCGTTTTTTGTTTTTTACTCGCATGATATTCACCGATGCAACCGGGCATCCGGACATTTGGAAACGTGACTGCGGGAGACTTTGTAAATAACGTTACTACGTCAGACGTTAAGGTTTTTCTTGGTAGAGGAGAATATGTCCTGAAGAAGAAGAAGAGGAAGAAAATGAAGAAGAAAGAGAAGGAGGAACTGATCGAATGGAAGAGGGCTACGAGACGCGACGACGTTTCGACGTGAATTGACGGACAACCAAGGACCGAATGGCAGCAGTGGTGGCTGTCAACTTACAAACGATACGACACAAGCCCCAACCTTCTATATCCCTGAACGCGGTGGAATACACAATGCAGTCGAAGAAGAGAAGCAGAAGCAGCAACAGAAGCAGAAACAGAAACAGAAACAACAGCAGCAGCGGGAGCTCGCTGCAGTGGCACTTCACCATCAGAGTTTTGCACTATTCATGAGATCCCGGCAAAAGCGCCAAGAAGCTGACTTCTCCAGTCGCTTCTTCCCGTCCATTCGGTGCAGAGTACACGTCGCCTGTAGCTTTCATGCTGAGGAGTGAACCACCGAGGATTTGTTACCTCCGTTACACGTCCCGAGGTAATCGCGGCGTCGTCTTTAACAGTGGAATTAATACCTGAAGTGTGACACAAATCACCGAGTATCTTATTCTCATATATAAGAAAGTTGTTTTGATAATTTATCACTGTTAACTATTTGCTAATAATATAACGCGGTTCAATGAATTTTCTATCATGCTACAGTCTTTATCATAGTTCTGTCTGGGAGAAAACTCACGTATCTCTATAATACTTTATGCCCACGCGTTGTATAGTCTCCAGGAATTTAATCGATAAAAAACTGAAACAGGAATTATCATCTCCCGCCTTATGGTAGCTGGTTACGGGTGGTGGTATCATCTTTTTCGCGGTAGTGCGTTGCCAGTGTATACTGTTCAGAGATATCTTCGTTCTTCTTTCTCAAGTCTTTTACTGTTGATACGTTGAACGGAGTTTCAACTCTTGCCGATCGAGCTACTCATCCAGCAACAGAAACAGAAACAGAAACCACCACCAGTAGAAGCAAAAGCAGAAGCAGAAAGCAACGTTCGTTCGTTCGTTCGTCCGGTCTGCGTATAAGGATCTCCATGGGTGGGAGGGGTTTCGTACGTCTTCTCCTATATACGGGTATTGGCAGCAACTGTTTTTTAATGCAGATAGCTACCAGGGCTGGTGGACAGCAGCGGTACCCGTCGACGTAGCAATAAATCCTCCCCAGGGAGTTGTACGTCTCTCCGGGACCCTCTCCACCACCACCACCACCAACAACATCAGCATCAGCATCAGCATCAGCTTTCTTCTTTTCAACGATTCAACGCTTCGAAACCTCTACAACTACCTATGTACCATTACTACATCCTCTCAGCGATCATTCTGACCGAGTATTTTAGCACGCATGACATTAGAAGACAGCGTTAGAGATATTAATTAATCAATTTCTGATTACATCGACGCATTAATTAATATAATACTCTGGAATCTGTGCAGGGTGACTAAATTCGAGCGATAAAAAACGATTATTAGCCTTCTCGTTCATCATTATTTTATTTGATTTAATGTTTTTTTTTCTTAGGGATGGTCCGCATCGGTTGATGGGTTATGAGATTCTATCTTGATTTTCATCTTGATCTAAATCTTCATCTTATACATCCACTACTTCAGGAGCGCGCGCTTCGTAAATTTTTTCTTCATTCTTGTTTTCTTTTTTATTTTTCTTTCTTACTCTTTATCGTCGATGATCAACTGTCACCGGATTTTCCACCGCTTTAGACACACTCAGAATCTTCGTTTTTTTTCTCACTCTTCCGCTCCCCTTTTTATTTTCATCTCGTTTCAAACCCTATCCATTATAAACGCGCTAACCGAGTGACACGCTTCGAATCTTTTTTTGGGTACAGTCCATTTCTACAGGCGCGTGCTTTATGGTCGTAAATGTAGAATGTGGTGGAAAAGTTTGAACTGAATTCGCAAAAAGATGGAAGTAGGAAAGTGATCTGGAGTCTATCAAAAAACCTGTTTATGTGTATAATGTTTTAATGAATGCTGAAACCGGTCGTTAGTTCGGTTAGTTCGATTTTAGGTTTTGGTCGAAGTTATATGGTACTAGAAGTAACTTCAAGACGGTATAGTGCACGTGTGTGGCCCTGACGTAAGTGAGGTAAGGTGCCCGTGTATTTTCGTAATATATTAAGTTGTTTACCGACTCTTCGTGCTTGAGTTATGAAAGCACTGGGGATTTAACGACTCACGGGAGCCGACGCGGTGATGCCGCGACGTTCATGGCTCACCAGTACTATGCACGATGGAGAACGCCTTTTCTGAGTCCTCAAAAACCTATGTAAAATAAGGTCTTCCCTCTTTTTTAGAGTTAGTCTTAGTGTCTTTGTGCAGCTCCTCCTCCTCCTCCTCCTACTTCTACTCTACTTCTTCTTCTTCGTCTTCTTCTTCTCAGTTCAGAGGGGAACAAGATGGACCCTGTCGAATTTGACACGGTGGATTTGTGGACGTGGAGAACGTGAACGTTAAGCGGTAAAGCTGAATTCGAACTTTCTTGACTAGCTAAAACGTGTTTAGATGGTAGTATAACAAAATCTATATGACCGCTTCTCGCGCGGTGGTTGTCGAGAGATTTTTATATAAAGGAACTATACTGACAATGAAAAGGAAGAGGCGTTGCTTCCTGGAAAGCCAAGTAGAGCTCACTCCGCAGTCCCTTACATCCCCGATTTACTATAACGACTCAATAATCGGCAAATCGGTCGATCCTTTTTACACTAGAATCAGCTCTACTCCTATGCCAAGGATCCTCCGCATCGCGAACGGTTAAATCTTATTGTCAGAAATAGGAACGATTAGCCACACTTTTTCATGAACCGTTACGGAAAAATCATCCCCTGCGGCAGATATACGGCCGTATACCTAAAAACCTAAAAACCGAACCGTCGACACCTAATTCTCTCTCACTCATTTTCTATTTTCTCCTTTTTCCCTATGCCTTCACACCTTTATAACTGTATAGTATATTGAGCGGTATACTAAAGCACCTTTTAGTCGTCGGGTGCCCCACAACTAGGTGCACGACAACCGTGGAACAATCACTTGGCTTTGTCACTTCTTCGAACACTTTCTCCACAATATATCCCCATTTCCAGACTCCCGGCCTTTCATTTTTCGAATACTCAATACAACCAAAACTGTCGACCATCCTGGATGTGTCAATTAGAACTCGACAGAAGTGTACATTTTTTTTTCTCTAATTTCAAACTTGTTCATTATCTTTTCGTTTGGTTATAACGTCATTGTTTTGTAAAGAGGATTTTTTCTACATGACTTTTTATATGTCTAGGATGCGAAGCCAAGGGTCAGGAAGTAAGGGACTCACGTAGGGTAGTAAAACCTTGCGATAGAGACAATCAACACCTTCGTATAAAACAACCGAGCAACGAAGTAAAAGAGAATAGAAAAAACCAGATGATAAAGTAGAAGTAGAATAAGAAGGAGGAGAATCAGGATCACGAGTGCGATCATTCTTTGGATAAGGATACAAGGCCCCCGCTTTTCTTTTCCTTTTTTTTCTGTTGATGTCTTTTATTCCCGGCAATTCTGTCCCCGTTCTAGAAGTTTCTTATACATATTATTAAGCTTTCAGGTCATGTGCGCTCGTTGTCCGGCGTGTCGGAGCGTTCAGTTTTAAATCTGGAGGACTTTGCAGCAACAGCAGCAGCAACAGGATTCGTGGACATTCAAAAATATCTGGAGGTTTTTTTTTTTTTTTTTATTTATTTATTTTTTTTTTTTGTTTTACTTCAAGACATCCCAGACTACCACAGTTTTAGAGAGCATAACGAAATATATGTTTCCTTCAACGCGTCACGTACAACGGGGACAAATTTATCTGTCACACCGTAACGCGTTCTTCTATCTCATTATGGAATTGGGTCAGGTTTTCACCGTCGGATATGGTTATGCACTGACAAACTCATAACCGAGCCACTAAATCAACCCCGAAATAAAATAAGAATATAAATAGAACAGTATGTGTATGCTTACCTCTTTGCAAAAGTATACTGCTTTGTTGATTCCGGCTGTTCGTTGTAAGGGATGAACAATTCCATCTATGCCAAGCAAACTGGTGTTGACATTCGGAAACTGCTATTTGAAGTCCTTTAAGGGCTGCTACCGTTACATCACTGTTTCTGTTACATAATTCACGTTGTTCTTTTGTCAGTCCAGGAATACCATTGCAGACTATTGCGTTTCCGCCTGCCCAATCGTCAACTGAATTGCTCATGAGGCAGGCTGCTCTGTAATTATAAAAAGGACATAAGTATTTAGTTATTTGTATGTATGTGTTTTTTGCAACAGAAATGATAACCCGTACGCTCCGAGTAACGATACCCGCGCATTCTTTATAAGGCAACCCTTTAGCGACACCAGGAGCTAATTTTCCCACGCGAAGGCGCGCACGATCCGTTTGAGTGATTTTAGGGTTCGGGAATTCGACTGGGGGACATTCCTCCTCAGTATGGTATGCGATGATCTCCCCCCAAAATCTCTGACTATCGGATTCCTGATCGGGAACACGAACACAGCTTCTCCAGGGTGTCCGTTTCACTGTATTCGATTATTCAGAGCCCCGCAAATGGGCTAAAATAATACCACACCATTTAAAAATGTGTTATACCATCATAAGAAAAAAAAAAAAGCAGGAAAAAAATATCTAGGATACAAGACTTTATTTCCGTCGTTTTTTTAAACAAATTTTCATTTTCAAAGACGATTTATCTCTTTTTATTTTTTCTTCTCTCTGATCAGCATTGCTTTCCTCCTCATTCCCTTCCCTTATACTCGAGGTATTCCTCGTTAGAGAAGCGAAATTCCGTGTTTCTCGCATCTCTATAGCATGGTATAAAGAGGTGGAGAACCAAACCGAACAGAAACTCGAGTGAATAAAATATCTCCGCCATATTGGATTCTTCGTGTACGTTTCTCCTTCAGCAGGACACTGCACTGAACTGTTAACTGGACGGAACCCGAAGGACGTCAGTCCGGTGTGTGCAACTTGCATGCAGGTCGTTCCAAAAACATATAACAACGAAGAAGACGAATACGACGACGTATTTCTGTACCGTGAACCGACGTCGCTAACCCGATCTTCGTCTCTCCTCCTGCTGGACGAGTTTCCAGGCTTTGAATGACGCAAAAAAACTTATAGGGAAACACGTCTATATGCTCATGCCCGATCATGCCTCGAAGTTGAAGTGAAGTGAGGTGAGGTAGTTATCGTTTAAGTTATCGTTCACCAAATCGGTAACCGTCGCGCCTTGGGTGTTACTAAAAACATTTCTCTCGCTCAATAAACATTAAATTCTATCGCCGCTATAACTAGTAGTACTCCCCCTGTTCCCGATCAGCTTCGCGACCATCGGTATTCGATTACCGTTTCCGTTGGAGTTTTGAAATAAAAAAAAAAAGTGTGATGAGAAATGAATCCAGCAAAGATTACAAATTTCTTATTTCTGTCTAATTATACCTTATTTTTTTTTGTCGACAAAGTTTCTTTCATATTTAGCTGATATTAAAACTAGAAATCTCGGGGATAAAGAGCCGAAGTTATTTCATGGCTATGGTGTGGAATTATGTATAATGGTGTCGGGCAATTTGTTGGACGAGTTAAAATCATTAATCTACTTTACCCGGATCATTAATAGCTGCGAAAGATAGCAGGGACTTAGCGGTGTAACCGTAATGGGGTCCTCAATAACTCGAACCATTCGACCATTCGAACGTCTTCGAAATATTCAAATACTCCGCGTTATATTCTCGCAGACAATCCGCTCTCCTCATTCCTCCGATTTTGGATTCATTCCCTTTCTCTCTTCCTCTCGCAAATAGAAAAGCAAATAATGATTTGATAAATCTATTGGATGATAAAAAAAAAAATTGAAAAATCGTCTTCAATTCTCGGATTACGTTTTATAACTTTCTTATACCTACAACTACCGACGGATGGATGAAGACTGTCTGTTTTTCCTCACAATGTTTTATGAGGCGAAGGTCGAAAGGTGCGAATATTCAAAGAGACGATAAGTTGGGTACGGTCCAAGAGGCTCTTAAGGTTTATCTTAAGCGTTGCCAGGAGCAGCAGCAGCAGCACAAGCTGTTTTTCAACTCTAATGCTTAGTGGCTGCAGTTTATTATAAGCTAAGCGCACGCACTGATTATTAATAATTTATTAAAACAACACAAAGATTAGGTAAAGAAAAATAAAATTAGAATCTGTATCATTGGAGAAAGTGAATATATATTTTCTTCAACTCCATCTGTATAACGCGCGATTATAATCTGGCCTATAATTATTCTTTCATATAATTATTAATTAGTCGTTTTAATTTACCCGTAAATCTGTCAGAAAATAAACCACTTTCCTCATCTGATATGCAACATTTTAACGACACATAATTAGGAGCAGCCGGTCAGACTTGAAGTTAGGTTGGTTAACATGCTATCCACCTCACAAGTCCAAACCTGATATACATATACATGTAGGTATAAAGATTCTAACCGAGCGAAGCGGAATTATTAGAGTTCGAACCAGTTATCACATTATCCGCATAATGATGATGATGATGATGCACGCGTGCGGGGTAAAACGATTTCCAATTAGGTTAATTTACAAGCTATATGATATAAATATATCGTCAGGTAGGAAGATTGAATAATATCCATGCAGAGAATCATCATAGGTATGTATGTTACAATTCCATTTTCATGCGGTTTTCATATTTAGTAGTCCTTGACACCTCGAGTATCGCGAAAAATCCGTGCTCTTTGAAAAAATAATTGAGAGTAGCGTCGGGACGTGATACGTCATAAGAATGATCTCATGTCAGTATAGTACTGTACGTGACGTTTGATACGTTAGTCGACGATCTGGAGAAGCGCGCGCGGTGCATCATGGTTTGTAAAAGAGTTGGTGGTGATCGTGTGCCTCGTGAACTATACTTTATTGAGTGTTATATCGCCCCCTACCCCTTTCCCTCCCTCCTCTTCCTCCTTCCCTCACACACGTCGGTAATTCAATGCCGCGTCGTCTTGTCAACTTGTCGTGGTGAAGGATTATTTATTATCGAAGTAGAAGCTGTTTGTCACTACCGTGTATAGTTGTATGTATACGTACGTCGGATAGTATTTATACATCCATAAACATTTTACGGTAGTCGTGTTTTCTATACATTAATATACATGGATTTTTTGTTACAGGTACTTCAACATTCGAGTGGTAATATTTTGAACCCTCATTTTTTAATTTTCAATTTCAAATCATGAATAAAGAAAGGGGTGTTTTGAACAAAATTATATG
Organism: Athalia cordata; assembly: GCA_963932425.1. Taxonomy (NCBI): domain Eukaryota; kingdom Metazoa; phylum Arthropoda; class Insecta; order Hymenoptera; family Athaliidae; genus Athalia; species Athalia cordata. Next base: position 24,539,700 of record OZ010626.1, on the reverse strand, counting down.
GAAATAATACGATAGTTTTTGGTGAACTGTGAATATCTTTTGCCTAGCTAGAACCTCGCGAGGCTATTTTTTCCGTAACTAGTCACTGAATTCTGGAGTGAGACTCGAAGTTCAAAATTTTACCTGCACCCTAATCAACGCGCTATGATGTTATTTACTGATCATCATAGATGTGAATGATGGGTATTATATCGTGAGTTGTGTTCAGTTTTGCGGAGTTCTGTTATTCAGATTCTTGACTCAAAAGAGCTATCGCTGTGTGTGGGGTGACGGAAGGACGGACCATGGCTATAGGCTATAACGGAAGTTAAAGAAATCAGAAACGCCTCTATTGACAAATTCTTTCCGCAAGGCGCTACCAGGTCGTCAATTTCTTCACCTAAGAAAAATTAGTCACACGTCAAGGTAGTCCAACCCTCCGTTTCATTCTGCAGTCAGTGGTATAATAATGTCTTTGCCTTATACACCTATTCTTGTGTAAACGTTACAAGAATCTTTGGCTCAGGTAAACTTTTTTTTCTTTTTTTTTTCATAGACTTTCAAAGATTTTCTTGAAATTTTTTTTCTCTCGATATTTTACATGGGAAAAAGATGAATCGATTGATTCTGTGTGCTCACCTATAATTCGATAAAAATATCGCCAAGTTGACGAATACCAGTTTATAAAATCTGGTAAATATATAGGTATTTGATCCTTTCGGTACACATCGTCGTCGAGACGTAGGCATCCTGTCATCTCCTCAGTATGTCATCAAAAATTTTGCAATATTTCTTGCTGCCACCTTCTGTTCCTGCTCCTGCTGCTGCTGCCGCTGCTGCTGGTGCACTCGATACGTTCCACACTTTAACGAGATGACGTATATAACTGCCTCTCTTTTCTTTTTGTGTTCGGCTTTGCTGCTCTCTTTCTATTTAGCTTCTCATCTCTCACTCTCTCTTTAATCTTCTCTTCGCTTCTCTTCTCTACTCTTCTCTTCTCTTTCTCTTTCTCTCCTCTCCTGTCTCTTCGCCGGGAATCAACCCTTCCGGGTCGCGGAGCGGCTTCTCTGATCAGCACGTGGCACGCGTCAAGGACTAGCCTCGGGGACCGGCGTAGCTTTGACAGCCCTCAAGAGCTCGTCACTGATTCACTGGATGCTGGGCGATGCAATCTCGGTGCATCCGAAGGGACTTGAAAGACCCCGCGAGAAGAGTAGCAGTAGCCTCTATACCGAGTTTTATTATTATCTGCACCACGGCACGGAAATAAAACCAAAAAACAACAACAACAAAAAAAGGAAATATATATTGTTCGTTACTTGTTTTTTCTCCACTCAATTACGCACAATCCACCCACGTTTTTATTGGTGTCATTATCGAAGTTCCAACTGATTCGAGATTCACTGAGTCTGTTTTGTCCTTCGATATATTCTTCTTTAGTTTTACATCTCCACGAGGTATTTGAAATTGTCAAATATTCTATTTTATATTCACTTGTTTCAATCACTTCGATGGGTTTCACAATTTGCCATATTCGGTGTAAAACACGAACTGTAGATATTCATTTAGTTAGGTAGAAAATAAATGAGACAAATTATAATGTACCGATTGATAAATGCAGATGGATTTCACCGGGTGAACATTCAAGATAAAGGAGGGAAAAAAGTTCCACCTCTACGAGTTTTTTTTCTTTAGCTTTTTTCTTACAGTTCCTTTTTCATTGGAGTTGTTTTCGCGTTACGTTTACGGCTGGCCGGTTGGTTCTTGAATAAGGTATGAAAATTAAAAAATTTTGGTCCACGACGATGGACGGTTAAGCGCAAATAGTCTGTTCGTGAGTATATTGGATAGTGCTAAGGACAAACTTCCCGTCTGGGTCATAGATAGAGAGTGAATGAATGGTTTGTTGGTTTGACTGGGTTGTCGGTTGGTTGGCTGTACGAATGGATGGATGGATGGATGGATGGATGGATGGTTTGGTTGGTCGGTTTAGTGTACGATGAAAAATTGAATGAATACGACGACGACAAGTAGGATGAACGAGGAGGAAAACGTGGTGGCTGCTAGGTTTGGCAAATGCGTATTGAGGGAAGCTGATTTTCTGTTATAACACGGAGCTGTCAAGTCTCTGTCGGTGTGTCTATGATGGACTCGCGCAGTGCGCGGGGACCTTCCTTCCTAACCTTCTGCCTTCAGGGGAGAGTCGTGCAGGCGGAGGCTGCGAAGAACCAACCCCCACCACGGTCATCATCTTCTCTCCACCACCATCCGCATTCAACATCACCACCATCACTTACACACATACATGCATACGTATATCCATGTATACACATATTTACACAACAAAACACCGATACAAATACTAAGGATATATACACATTTCTATGTGTACAATCACAATGTATATAACATAACCAAGACCACATTTCCATCGCCATCTCCTCCGCCTTCTCATCCTACTTTTTCTCCTCCACCTTCTTCTTTTCCACCTCCACATTCCCACCCCGTTTCAAGATATCTAACATCCTCAACGGAGATCTCGGGACCTCCGTGTTGTTGTGCATTCTATCTTCTCTGTTCACTATTCTCTCTCCTTTAACCAGTATTATATACATACATATGTTTGTTAAATGTATAAACCCGATGATCTTCATGTATGTAGTGGTATTCAAGATTCCCCGCCACTGACGCCAATTATCATCATCGCGACTGCGCGAATGCTTGTGCATTTCACGATGTTAAATTTTTAAACAAACGGTGCTTAGTTCGACTCCTACTTTTTACTTTTCAGGTACTCTAAAATTCTATAACTTTGGTGATTTTTCATCTTTTTCCACAGCAGATTCAATTCTGTTTTATCAGATCTCATCGTAAGGGTTGTAAGGAAAGTTTCTTCATCCCGATGATGAGCTTCTCCATAATGTCAAATGGTCAGGACACGATGTTCTCTGGGTCATGGTATCTTTGCCGTTTAGACGTGTCCGGCTATAAGACTGGAAGCAATTCCATCGATCAATCATTCAACCAACCAATCAATCAATCAATCAATCAATCAGTTCCGGAGTGTTTCCTGTACACACTATAAAGCGTGGAAGAGCGTTTCTTTCCGCGTGTCTGAGGAACTCGGTAGGGAAGTTGTGAAGTTTGGTAAGTCAGTCCTTAGGGTACGAGGGAAGTCTGGTTAGTGCACCCTTCTTCGGTGGTGGCCCTTTCTTTGGTGGCTTGAAGCAAAACGGTGAGAGGAGGCTGGACTCTATAGGGTCACGTGACGGGGCGGTGGGCGGGATTTAATCTCCCCTACTTCTCTCGTTCCCCTCAGGGGTCTCGATATCCCTCCACCACTTCCGTCCCTCTGCACCCTTCGCGAAGAGTCAATCAAAGTAATTGAAGCTTATCTCTCTTTCTCCCTCTGTTACATACCAAAAACCGACCCCCTACTTACCTTTATTATTACAACGCCGTAAAAGAATCCACGCGTGCGTACAAATAAAATTTGACGTTAGTGAAGAAGGGAAACATTATTTCTGCAGGGGTTAGAACAACTCTTCTTCCACACTTTCGCAACACCTTTTCATCCCCTAAGAGTTCCGTGTGTTTGATTTTCTTCAACATTCGAACAAACCACATAACTACTTTCTTCAATTCAGAATTCTGGTAAATATCCAATTAATTTAGGGGTGGTTTCACCAGATGGAGTACTTCCAATATATATTTTACAATACGTCAATCACATTACAACTTCGACGAAAAAACACCAAATAAACCGTACAGTTTCGTTGAGAATAAAATCATTCGTTAAACCGATTTCGAGTTTTATGGCATTGAATTCTTCGAATATGGATCACAAATACGCGATTCTGGTGAAGTCACGTGATTTTTTTTCCAGCAAGCTTAGAACAGAAAAAAAATGTAGCAATCGCATTTATGGATAAAACACCCCCGAGCTTCCGAAAGCTAAAGTCACAGACAACATGCTGTAGAACTTAAACTTCTTATGAATGTTGATCAGTTTTTTATTTGCCTATTTTTTTCTTTTGGTTTTCGGCTGGTTTCCAGCAGTCGTCTATATAGTCTGAGTTCATGGGGAGCCTTTTTCAAAGCGTCGCATCAGGTATCTCGATGATATTATCGGTCGACTCGTCCCCTCGCGGACAGGATTTCTTATACTTTCTGGATCTCGCATCGTCAGAGTTTTCGGCCGTTGAAACCTTTATATATGTATGCATTGTAGTATATTATATTATACAAGCTATATGTATACCACAACCAGTTAGCTACCTATCGGAAGACATTACTTATCAAACTCAGGGCGACACTGGCACGCGAGCTACGATACAATCTCATCGTTCGATCATCCTATCACCGAGCAATGCAGCAGCAGCAGCATCAGCAGCAGCAGCAGCAGAAGCAGAGGAAGAAAATATCCCCCAACGATTCAACGAAGTACACGATTCGTTGGCAAGAATCATTCCCTGATCCTACCGTAGGACCTCATACCAATATTTTTAATACTTGACAATGCTAATTGGCATCTACTCGTTATAAATACTGTCTAACTATGTCGGAAACATTGTAGTGGTATTTTATTTATTCCGTTTTTTTTTTCATCACAATCTAAAAAAGAAATTGAATGTTTAAAAATCCCAAGGGATTTAGAGGACCACCAACCTGCATAGGGAAATAATTAAAGATCTATATAATAATAAAGAAGAATAAAAAAGAACCACGATGAAAAAAAGAAAAAATGGAGCATCGCGTACGTCTTGCGTGGGCTGCATAACGAGCGATGAATATTTATGTCCTTCAGGGTCTCTATCTTCTTGCTTTTTATAGATCTTGCCCTCGGGCAGCTACTCTCCCTATATCCCTTATATCATATACTTAAGTCAGGATTTGATTAACAATCGATTTATAAACTATAGTTCCATTGTTAGATGCTTGTCATCATCGTTATGCCAGTAAATACCTTATATGGGTAGAAGGAAAAAAAAGACAATCGTTGAGTAGAAAACTCTTCATTCCTCGATCATGACCTTGCAGAAGATCGCGACGACACGGTGAATGTTAGAATGTAAATTATAAATCATGATGTAAACCACGGCGCGAGATCGATTAGATCATTCTTAAATGCGCGTTGATTGATCGTAGACATAATAATGTACGTGTACGACGTATACTCCAAGCTATGCTGTGATAATCTATCCGCGGGATGTGATATTTGTTTTTTTTTTTATTTTTTTTTCTCATTTGACGATGCTTTTTTTATACCAAGTCCCGAATACACAATATCCTCGCATACCCTTTTATACCAGGAATTTGAGTATTGGGGCCGCTCTTCTGATCCATTGAGGATTATCTACACGTTTCAGGTTCTTAGGGCGTAAAAACGTAGCGCGAACGGAGTGTGATAATCGATTGCACTCGGACAGGCTCCTGATATATTTTGCTGGTTGATCATCTCGAAGCTACCGAAGACTTTCTATAGATATTTATTTTATACCAACCAATCCCGACGTCGTGCCGACAATCCGTTTCCGCGAAATACTACCAGTTTATAACCGCACGATTTTTATACCGTAAAGAAACTGCTGTGAAAATCGTTAATTGTTAAATGAACTTATATATATTATATATACACTCTGCTATGCAGCTGCTTTGACTCCTGATGCTGCAGGTCCTTTGGGAGTTTTAATTGAGACGTGACTTTGACTCGGAACAGGGATCATTTAATACACTACACTGCCTCGATCGGATACAGTTTCTTTAACAATTTCACGCCCTGATATTCTTCATAAGATATTCACTGTTGAAGTTGGATCAAATTATTTCTAGTCTATACGTTATGCGAGTAATGGATTGGTTTTTAATTCAATATATCTGTGTAATATAATGTTCGTGTAAAATGGGGAAATCGATTTCAAGGTTATTCAATTTTAATAGAAAGATGAAAAAAAAAAATGTTTTAAATCTTTCAAAGAATATTACGTGAAATAACATTAACCGTTCAATGTTCGAGCTTACTCCAGGGGAAACCTCGAACTCTGGTATAAAAGTTTGTGGAAAAAATTTTAATATTAAAGTGAAACAATTTCAAGGATTTTCGTATATGAAAAATTTTTCGCGTTACTCTCGAATGAGTTGGAACAACCTGGAATGCCTGTAATATATGTACATCGTACATCGTGAATTTTTATATGAAAAATTATACGTTATCTCCTGCTTTCACTTTATCGACGTGTATCTGCAGGTGCTATGCAAATTTAGCTTCTTATAATCGTTACGTGCATTGAAAACCTTTTTTTATTTTGCGCCAGCAACATCCATGTGTTTTAAACTTCGATAATTAATATGAAATATTGATGACTGATTAATTGTTATGAATAATTTGTAATACTTGGACATTTTTTTTTCGCCTCTTCAGAGCATCATTTTTATTTCGTTTTCATTCGGATTTTACATCGTTCTTTGACGAAGATCTGTGAAAAGAATTAATGAATTTTCAGCCCTACAAAAGGGCATGTTTCAATGCTTTCAGTTTTCGACTAGAATTAATTACTTCTTTATGGGTTTTATAATGAATATATTTCCCTGTAGATTATACGCAAAATAAAAAGAGAAAGAAAGATGAAAATACTTGATCAAGGGTCGTATAGAAAATGGGCTAAGAGAAAAACCCTTTCAATTTCATTTTATTCACACTAAAGCTGCACCGGCGACGTTGCAGAGTAGGAGGAATATACAGCTAGCTCGTACTGTCAGATAATCGGCTCGCTTATGTACATACATGTACATAAAGTTCAGATATATACATAGAAAGGTATGCATTTCCTATATTGAAACGATGGTGTTCAGTTCCCTTGAATAGACTGGGCGTGCCTGCGACATCTGGGTGTTTTTTTCTTAGTTTTTTTTTTTTCTCTCTTCCTTTTTTTGAGGCACCCATTCGGACTTCGCATGGGACAACATAATGGCTAATGATGGGGTGTTCTCATCGCATTAGTGATCTTCTATACCGTACGGCAGTACCGAATTTATATATACGTATTATGTGTAACCCATTCATTCGCTTTTCACCCACCGCATGTTGCACCAAAATTCGATACCCCCATATAGGTAGGTAGGTATATGTCTACATATAATATGCAGCGGGGTTGGTAAATACTAATATAGAATAACGAATTATATTCATCTCCTAATTCTATATAAAACATTTATTTATAACAATACAACGGTTTCTTCCACCCACTTCCTCTCTCTGGTAGCAAACACCGGAAACGATCGTTTCTCATTTTTTATTATAATTCTATCTCGATCGATTTCAATACTCAAACGATTTTCGTTGTCCTCCGAGTCAAAGATGGAATTTTCTTTCATTCTTTTTCTTTTCATTTCTGTTTTTTTTTTCTTTTCTCAATATGATCACGGAGCACGTTCTCCGTATCTCTAGAGATCGTACCATAATTGATTTGAAAATCTTGTAAATCTCACCGTTGAGGTCAAAAGGCCGATCTTTTAGAAAAAGACGTCCCTATTACGGAAATCGTTGAAACGTTTGCCGGTTTCTGCATGTTACATACAACACGTAGGTACGCGTCCCAAAGTAAAAGAACATAAAAATGAACGCGGCAGTATATAGTGCGATTATCCCGATACACCCCAGATTTACTCCACACATAACTACTACCCTTGTATGCGTACATGGGAAACGTATCTAATATCCAACGGGAAATGACAGCCCGCCTTCTGTTCACCACCCTAAACTAAAGCGGCGGGATGTTTTCACTCTTCAAAGCCATGTAATTCCATAATACCCTCAATGTTTGGAGTTCTAGTTATCGAACTTCACTTGTAAAGACGGATATGTATATATGTATGTATCACATGCACAAGCACTGATACAAATGCTGCATAATAAAGTAAAAAAAAAAAAAGAAATATAAAGAAAAAAATAACATTCGCTCTGTGCGCAGGTATCCGTTTTGTTACCGATATATTAAACATCGTGCACAGGCATTGAAATTGAGCCGATCGTGCAGCCCGCGTAGGTTGGTTGTTTGCAACCGATCGTTTTTCTGCTTTTATTACTGTTGCAGGTGAAAAGAGAGAGAGAGAGAGAGAGAGAGATGGATTCAGTTTCTGCTCTCGGCTCTCATAGTTTAGTCTCTAAAAGGCAAGCCTTGTTCGGTTTCGGTGAGGCGTGATCAATTTGTTGAGCAAAGTACCCAGTACGTATATATGTATATAAGGGAGAGGGATGAGGATGATCTGCTTCCGAAGATCAGAGCGGCTTTCTTTTTCTTTTTTTTTTGTTATTTCTTTGCAACACGCACAAAACTACGTTTGTACCTTGCTTAAGTAGAAAATCTGTTAGAGATAAAAGGAGATCAATAACCGTATCCATATCCGGATCATAGCAGCTCGTTATTGTTGTTTCTGTTCTTGTTATTATTATTGCTATTTTTCATTGTATCGAAAATCGCTATTACCAGCTTAGAGCTATGGGGATAAAGATACTATAGAATCGGTAAAATCAAGCTGAAAATTATCATCCCTTACATTCATGGGTAGATAGTTTTTTTCTCCATGATCTTTGAAGTTTCACACCGTAAATCAATTCACTTAGAAAATTCTTCTTTTTTTTTTTCTTCTTCTGTCGTAGATTCATAGAGTATGGTCGAAATTTGAAGCAAAAAATTAACATTCGATCGAAGATCGCTCTGCAGGAATTTTGAAATTTTCATTTGTTCCAGAACAGATCGTGAAGCATCGGTTGCGATCCGTCTGCAGCTTGTCTTCGTTTTATTATTCTACGAATTTTGGAAAGTATACTGAAAAAACTTTAGCATGATAATATCAATGATCAGAAAAATGATCCAAGACTTTTGGGACGAACTGGTGATTTTTCTGACAATTTCAGCGAAATTTCGAAACTTTTCTTTCCGGTTTCGTCGTAATCATGTATCGATTTTAGGGAGCAGACTCGACATCGTGCGGACTAAATTCGAGAATGTATCGCAACCCTCGTGTAAATATACATAAAATATTTGTCGGATGGAATTCTTTCCCACAATCTATCCTCGACATTAGGTATATATGAGGTACCTTTTCTACAAATGGAAGGGAGTAGAATAACGAAACGAAGAGAAGTTGTGGACCACCATAACCACCATCCATCGGGCATCGTCGTGTGGAGTCGTCCTCCATGACCGGGTATTACGACAAAAGGTTTCCTCCAACGGGATTTGGAATAAATAAAATGAGAAAATAAGATAAATGTTCATGGGTGGAGCGGAGTGCCGAGCCAAGGCGGTTCCCTGCTCATTGCCACCTCCTGACGTCTTTGGTCGACCAACACCATCATCGCGTGGGCGCCCGGGCTCTTCGGCTCTCCGTCAAGTATATTCTTTTTTCTCTATTCCTCCGCTATGAAATAGTTTCATCTCTCTCTGGACCTCTTCTATGTGTATTCTTATTTTTATTTTCACTCTTCTTCTTCTTCTTCTTCTTCTTGTTCTTCTTCTTCGGGGGTGGAGGGCGACGCATTATATAGCGTGTACCTCAGACTCCGAGGTTCTTTCAACTCTATCTCACTCTCGAAGGCCCGAGGGTCCTGAACCGATTAAAATCTTGCCACCTACGAACACGACGCCCTTCTTTGGGGTGGGGATGTGGACCCAGTATGGCTAATCGGCGATGTTTTACACGCTCCGTACACACATGATTAGGATCTTAACACCCACGCAATTTGGTGTATAGCGTCCAATTTAAATCCACTCAGCCTTTGATTTTTTTTTTCTTTTTTTCTTGTTTTTATTTTTATTCAGAGTAATGTATCATCGATTATTTGCTGAATCGAACACTACAGCGAGTCCAATTGGTGTGACAAGTTGATATTCGACGAAACCAGCGAGTGAAAGTTAACCCATAAAAGAAAAGAAAAAAAACAGTTGCAAAGTTATAAAGACTGGCCAACCTTTTCTCACATTTTCTATTATAATTGCGAGTTGCCATAATTACGTACATATATTTGCATTTTGTTAGTACGCACCTAATTGATCTTCGCATCGATCTTTCAATTTTTATTTTTATTTTTTGTTTCTATCATTCTCTTTGCTCCCAGCTGCACGGTGGTCTCCTTATTCGACTATATCTTCGATGTAACGTACATACCTACGCCTCCAGGATAAGAACTTTATCGTATAATCGATCAGAGATCGGTGATCGGGAACAAGGATCTCTGAAGCTCGGGATCGAGCATCAGGCATCGGATTGGTTGTTCGATCACCGACGTGTTCTCTTCTCTTCATGTCCTCCTCTTCGTCCTCCCGCTCGCCACCCCCGTGATCCTTTTATGTGTACATATAAATATATGTATATTGTATATATCTATATCCATTATATATAACCCTTTAAGAATTACGTCTGCAACGTGCGTTTAAAGATTGACTTTACGATCAACGATCAACAGATCGACGTCTCAATACAGCCGCATCATTGCATATAATAATCTGACAATACTTAATATATATACATACATATATACTATATATTTTTTATCTACATCTCCGCATTGTAATGCCCGTATAATAACGCAATTAACACTTCTTTGACGATTTGAAATTTTGTTTGGACTACACAAAACGTGGGCAGGTAATATTCAAACTACTTCTCAAACTCAACCAAAGTTCTTCTTTTATTTTAATTATTTTTGAATTTCAATCTCTGATTCGCGTTATAACAATTGCTCCTTACATATTTTTTAAACGCACCCAATAATTCGCCGTTTGATTATCGCACGTATAAAACATTCCGATAATAAATTTTTCGACTAATGAATTTCTTCTCTGTATAGAAAATTAATATTTAGCTAATCATCATCAAAAAGCGGTTAAAATAGAGCCAAGCATTGTCATAAACATTCATTATACGAAACCGCTTCGTTATTCACATTACGCGCTTTTATAATCATTAATTAATTTTTTTTCCATCCTTTTCGATTCATTTAGTTTTATTTCTAACCCTAAAGCGTTCTAGAATTTATTACCTCAGGTTTCCATGTAAAATATCCTTCCTGCACGCGGTCCTTTCAAAGCTGTATGTATATCTCATGCTTTGATGATCTACTTTCTTTTTCTTTTTCCTTTCGTATTTCGTTTTTGCAAATAATTACTGTAGATTTATCTAAAATGGTAGATAAAAATCGAGTGTATAATATGTATGATAGTTTAGTAGGTATATATGGCTATGAGCAGGAGTGAGTTATTATAAATATATTGTATTTTTTTTGTTTCGCCCTGTGGGAACCAATTTTAGGAGATTTCCGGGAGATAAAGGATTTCATGAATGAAACCGATCCTCTCTACGGGAATTCCTTTCTGCAGCCTCCGCTTCAATGTATAAATTTTTCGTATTTCTCTTCTTTTTTTTTTTTTTTCTTTCTTATATTTTCATTTAGGTAGTTTTATTTTGCCACAAACGAAAGAAAAAACCGATGGAAAAAAACGCCCACCTCATGATCCTGTAATATATATCTAAGATGCTACAACTTTAACAACTTTACCGCTTTCGATCTTTCATAATCGAGGTGAATAGAGACGTTCAGCATTTTTTTTTTCCCTTCTCTTCTACCTCCTCTTTCTTTTCTCCTTTTTTTGCCCTTGTACCCTAAACCCAATATACACTTCGAATTAACCACTCACTCAAGTCACTTTGCAGAACAACTGCTCGATTATAAAAGTTAAAGGAGATTTTCCGCCCTCCCGCCATTGTTGTAACATGTATTATCAATTTGATTTTTACTTATTCTACTCTTTTTATTTCTTCATTGAATTTTTTCTCCCCACTTTTTTTTTGGTTTTGTGTAGAAATTGGCGATATTCTCGTCATTTTACAGTGGGCTTTTTTTGTGCTTGTAATACAGCCAATTTGCGTAGTCGGAATAATTTCTGAAGGGTAGGTCGGTAGGTATAGGTACGAACTATAAACCGCCTTTTTCGTCTCCCGTTGGGCATCTAACCGTAATTAACAATCTGTTTTGTATTCGGCTCACCTTGGGCGCGACGTGTGCGGTCTACGTGACGTCATAATTTGGGTCTCTTCTTCGACCGGCGAAGACCCGCCCCCTTAATACAGAGACCGACACCTCGAAGAATCGCCTCAGCTAGCGCCTTCGCATACTTTGAAATTGAAGAAAGGAGAAAAAAAAGAAAAGAAATACGTAATCAATTTAAATTTTGCTTTTACTCCAGTCACATGAAAAAATACACGTTTTATCACAGGAGGTTGAACAGTGATTATACTTCAATCGAATTAATTAAGAAGTAATAGGCAAATCCGGGAATAGTTATATCGAGGACTGTCTTGATTTGGGGATTTTTTTTTTTTTTCTTCAAATATGATCGGAATTGTTTTATCGTCTAGAGATTTTTTGGATGGAGCCAAGGGCGATTTATTTAGCGTGTTGGGAAGGCATTATATGTATTATTACATGAACCTGAAGTCGGTGGTCAGTATGCCCACTACTTCTGACCAGTTTCCGTTACTACAGCGCGTAGGGTGAAGAAGTAAAAGGTGTGCTGCACTGCACTGCACTGGTCGGGTAGATCAGCGGGGATAATAGCTTTGCTCGGACTTCACACGAAGCCGCTTGAAACCGCGGAGGTCCAGAATTGATGCTGCTGTTGCTGCTGCTGCCGCTGCTGCTTTTACTGTTCCAAACAACGTCGAAGATGACACATATAATTCGATATAAAAAAAGGATTTGGAAATATCTGATTTGAAATTTTATCGAAAGTGAGATGAACCGCGATAGTGCAATAATTTTATTTCGATCTATAAAAGTCTCTTTAAAAAATTAATAACAATAATATATAAATTTATCAAATTCTAGCACTCTCCTCGACCGCATTGCTCACGAATATTTTTGGAAATATTCCATGATTCCGTCCATCAAAAATTCTCTAAAAAGCAGAAAATTGGAATTTATATAGGTGAGGAATAAGGGAAATCAGTGGAATAGGAGAAGAGATGAGGATATCGCGCTTATGTGTGCGCAGGAGTTAGTTGGGTATAGTTTGAGTTGGATATATAGGAGGTTAGGGAAAAAGGGGGAGAAGGGGGACCCGGTGGGCCCGTTCCGGCTTTGTATGGGCCGCTGTCAGGCCGCAGGGGCCTTATTTCAGAACCGTGTCGAATCAGGCACGACAATTGCCCTAATATCCACACGAATGGTGGGGCCCCAGTGCCGCTCAAAGGCACGAGATGAGTTACAGAGATCAGTTCTTATGGCGTATAATATAGCTAACTCAGATATACCTATATACTTATATCTATATCCTAATACCACCACTACCACTACCAACTGCTACCACTACTAACGTCAGGACCAACGGCAGAAGCAGCATTATTGCAGGAAGAGCTATGAAGGATCAAGAGCAAACGCGGCGTGTGGCTTCGACAATTGCGAGTTGTGTCTGTATTTCAGGATTTTTCAATTCTCCAGCTGCTCCTCCAGCAGTCTCGAATACACGTATACATACATATAGGTATATTTTAGTCCCGTGCCTTGGAAATATAAATGAAACTGAAAGAAGTGAGCACCATTAATTTCAAAATGTTTTAACGCTACTCAGGGGTACAAAAATCCGGTAATGAAAAATAGAAGAAAAAAAAAAAACAGAAGAAAGTAAAACAGAAAAAACACAGGTATACGTGATGTGTATCATTTGGGGAACTAATAGAGGATTTTTTTTATCTTACAACTTGTTTATAATTTTTTTTTTCTTTCTCTCCACTCGAAGATTGTATACCATAATTCAAAACTGTCATTATTCTCATGATCGTCGTGATCATCGTCATCATACAATTGATGGAAAAAATTATTACCGTTCGCGCAAAACGATTGTTCACTATTCCGTCCCTAATTTTTTTTCTGTTCTTTTTTCTACGTTATATAACTCATCATATACACCTGTGGAAAGGTACTATACATAAGAATAAGATTTCAGGGGTTGTATAATAAAAATAGCTTCTGGATGATAATAAAGTAATACCTTGCGGGACGTTAAGTAGAATGGGAATTTCAAGTTTCGTTTTTTTTCACCGTTGTCCATCCCGTGCTGCAGGTTTTATTGCGGAATAAAGAGAATTAAGAAAAATAGAGAGGGTATTTTTAATCCTGGGGGAAAAAAAGGATTCTGTTAAAAAAGAAAGATGCACTAAGGGAAGAGCGAGAGAGAGAGAGGAAGAAAAAGGTTTCTCGATTTTGTATATATTTTTATTTTTTTCGATCTTTTGGTATTTTGAGTTCGGCTCCCACGCGCCGCTTCGCTATAGCTTATACTCGTATAGTAAAATCGTCGATTTTTTGGGGTTTCTTTGAGATTTCGTTTCCTGGGAAGCTGATAAACGGATTAAGAACTTTTAGCCTCTTTCGTTGTAAAAATAATATCCTGGTTTTTATTGCGGTGATTCAAACGTGCGGACTGTCAGTATTTTGTAGGAAACATACGTATGTGTATGTATTATATAGGGACACGTACATATAGCTGGCTGACGATGAGGATAAGAGGAATATAACTATAGTTCGACTAAAAACCTTCGGAGTTTACGTTCGGCTTCGACTGAGCTAATATTTACATACATATTTTCAGGGTCTCTCGTTTTCCGGACTGATCACTTCGTTTCACCTGACAAACAGAGATTAACAAACCTACCTCGTCCTCCACGCGGCAAGGTGCACATCAAACATTGCACGTTTTCACCTCACTCCATCTATATTATACCTATATGGATATACGTATAGGTATGCCATACGTCGTGATATCCTGTAAATGCGATTATTCTGGAACGCGGATAACCGAGGCAAACTTTCAAAAGTCCTTTTAATTTTGCTAATGTAAATTATACCATCGACGATTTATCGTGTGCTAGAATTAGAAATACGGTTCGTTAAAGCCAACTGAAAATTTTGCATACGTAATGAGATGAAGACTCTGCGAAACGTTTATGGTTTTTAAACGTTTTCTGAATACCCGCCTGTTGTTGAAAATTGCAATATATCCCGTGTCTGACATCCTGCGGGTCTCGCTGCACGCGGTTTCGTTATATTTTTGGTTCATCTCTTCTTCTCCTTCTTTTCTATCTTATTCTTCTTCTGCACGGGTCCAGATTTCGTCGGTGTTATAATTTGAGGCTCTTTCAGGGAGGTCCAGCCCGAGGGCCGGGCGCCAAGAAGTTCAAATGAAGTCATCAGCTAGGTTGGGGAGGCTCTCCTGTTATTACGACCTGGTACCGCGTCACCGTCGCTCATTCGAACGTGTACCGGCTATAGTACAACCAGAAAAAAAGAAAAATGAAAGAAAAGAAAAAAACAAAAAAAAAAAGAGAAAGGATCAGGTGAGAGAGGGTGAGGACCGGAGGATCACCCGGCCATGCACCATCTTCTCACCAAAATTCGGTCCAGCCTCTTCCTCGCCTCCTATTTAAACCTCCCATCAGTTTCCCCACCACGTGAAAAACCATCAGAAGAATTCCCACTCTTCTCTCCATGTTTAATACGAGTTTGTCAATTTAATTATTACATGTATACAGCGTTGTGCTCCTTCCATCTCACTCTCTGGAGAATCAAAACTGGAAGCTACTAGGACGAGATTAATTTGGGTCGGGAAGATGAGAATTTACAAAAATATTTAAGGGTGTAAATTTGAAAACTGGAAAGGAGTAATCCACAGAAAAGCCAGAAAAAGAATCAAAAGCATGGGAATCACTTTGATTTGTGGAGAAATTTTTTCCTGAATTTGGTTTTTCATTCATCGCCTTTCCGGTAGCAAGGAAGACTTGAATATTCCAAAAAATTCCAGAGAGACATATTTCTGGAAAATTGAAACAATTTACAAGATTGATGTATGATTGGATCACATGGGACTCGACCGCGACTCACTTTTCATATTTTTAATAAATCTGCTCACTTTGAGGGGAAGGTCCTAATTATGTCAGGGCAAAAAATGAATAGTGAGTTAAGCCCTTGTGGTTTTTTTTTTTTTTTTAACCCCCGATATAAATCTTATATATCCAGATAAATTCCGACCTGGGTTATACACATCCCATCCTTATGGTCCAAAGTAGTACTTCTCGGGCGCCAACAATTTAGAACAATACCAGGTTAGAGATAGAAGCTTAAAGTTAACCGTCATTTTGACATTAGCCTAACCCGTAATTTACTCCCGGATAGACATTGGGTGAAGAAAACCTTTAGCTCACTACCCTTCTCTAAATGCCATCTCGTCGCTCGACGATTCATTTTCGGAATACAGAGTCACTGTACCGTGAATTGTAAATTCCTGAGAACCTGTATCTCAGCAACTCAGGCCCGTTCTTCTTTCATTTTTATTTTTTTTCAGTCTTCGCTATTCGGTATTCGTCCTTTACTCATTCCATTTTTTTATTCTTTGCTCTTCTTTCATTCTATCTCTCATTTTTTTTTCGCTCTTTTTTGGTTGATTTCGTTCTACCGACGATCATCTCCGCTGAATTTTTTGGAACGCTGTAGAAAATTTGCGCGGGCGGACATCATCTTTGATTATATTATTCTTATTTGCCGATCCTGCTGCAGGTTTCAGTCGCTATTCGACGTCTCCGACGATGTGACCTTGTAAGATCGATGCAAAAACTATAAGATCCGAAAGTTCTCTTCTCTTATTTTCTCTTTATTGTCTGCCGGACATCTCATGCCAGATTCAAGTTTGTCAGGTCAAGGTTACGACCAAGCGTGTTTCAGTCTTCGCCGATTCTCAAACGTCGTTATAAATCAATCCCACCTCCGATCTATTCTGCATTGCTACCGAAATTCAAATTCCCTTTTTTTACACACGAATAGAAAAACGACTCCCAGATCTATGAATAATTTATATCAAATTAGAAAAAAAAAAAATAGAAAAACAGAAAATTCGAGAACAAGAAATTTAACAATCTCGCATCGGATATTACGGAAGCAATTTTGCGAAATGAGCGGTGTTTAATTTAATCTATCGTCCTCGTTAGCGTAGAAATTGTGCAGGTACTTTGGCTTCAAAGGGTTTGCGTACACGGAGAACCGGGTAATTTGAAAAGTGTTATACGGTATTATATATTATTATTATTTTTATTATCTTTATTATTATTATTATAACTATACGATCGGGGCGGGCTTATTGTGCTCGGATTTTGCTTCAGTTTCACGGTGATCGTTGGTTGGGATTAACTTACGGTGTGTTTTTAAAATAAATATATCGCGCTTTAGTAGCAATTACACGGTTAGTTGGTCCCCATATCACGGTGTTCGCCAACTTTTAACAATGGTAAGTACGCATTTGACTCCAGAAGCTCGTAAATTTTCATTTTACTTATATGGCACTGCTGCTGCTGCTGCGGCTGCTGTTGCTGCACAATAACGTCGTTCCCGGTACAGCTTACCCTGGTCCAGCGAAGAGTATCGGTAATAGAATATAGCCCTAAAGCTATGATATTGTTTCTTTGTCTTTATTTTCCTTTTCTTTTTTAATTCCAAATTTTATTTTTCTTCATTTGCTTATTTCCATTGCTCGTACGACACGATCTCGATCTTTTTGCTTTCTATTCCTATTTCAGACTAGACGATGTTGAGGTGGATCCAGATCGTTGTTCGGTATCGAAGAAAAAGACGAGGAGAAAGAGGACGGCAAAACTGATCGCGAGGATCGCTGCAATGACCTCAGGGTCATCTGGCCGTGTCACAAGCCACGGGGACATGTTACGGCCGATTTTATTACCGGGGAACCCCGCGCCTCCCTGCAAAACGTATAGAGATCGCCGATCTGAAAGGAAACGAATTCTCTGCTGTGCGGTAACGAACGATTGAGATAAATCGATATCGCATCGAAGGGTTTCCGTCTATAAACGTGAGAATATCGAACGGCGGAGATTATAAATTCATGTAGATATCACAGGGTAGTATAATGTGATCGATGAAAAAATTCGTATAGATTTATAGAATTTATCTTCGACTATCATACGATTTTACATTTCCTGTTTTATTTATTTTAGATGTACAAAATTAAATCG
This sequence comes from Athalia cordata, assembly GCA_963932425.1. Lineage (NCBI taxonomy): Eukaryota > Metazoa > Arthropoda > Insecta > Hymenoptera > Athaliidae > Athalia > Athalia cordata. Next base: position 24,521,643 of record OZ010626.1, on the reverse strand, counting down.
ATATTTCATGAAACTTTGTCGAAAAATGTCACTAATTTTAGGTGTACAAAAAAATGAAAGAGTCGGGTTCTAAAATTTTAGATTTTCAAAAAATACGTGCGTATAATAAATACTGGAACTATTTTTTCTCTCTTCCAGAACCGATCAATTTTTTTTTGGTTCACCCAAGCATTGATTTCCGGTATGATACTTGAGATGAAGGGAGAATCAGAAAAAAAAAAATTACACGCTTTAAAGTATGGCCATCGTAATAAAAAGTTTCGAAAACAAAAAAAAGAAAAACTCGAGAAAAAAAACACGTGTATAATCTATCTCCCCATACTATTTCTATTAAAAGGGGTTGCGCGGGCGGCGTGTTCCGGGAGGGATATTCAATTAGGTATTGGCGTGTATAGGGGGATGGGGGGTGGGAGCTGAACAGTTCCCCGGCGCACTTCAGGGTTATTAAATTCTCAGGTGGATAAGCCGTGGCGAGGTTCCCCGCTGCAGAGTGCGGTAGAGATCGAAAGGGTGCAAGAGAGAGAAGGAGAGAGACGAGAAAAAAAAATGGTAAAAAAAAAGAGAAAAAGAAAAGAAAGCAAAGCAACAAAACTGAATATAGCTGAAGGTCCAGCAGAAGGGAAGGGGAGGGAGGAGAACCTCGCTAGACGCTGCGGGTGGAGTGGAGGCTGCATTCTCTGGTAATTAGTCTCACCCATAAATTACCCTGCACCATTCCTCCTCTGTGTTGGTTGAGTTGGTAACACTGGTGCACTTATGCCCGCACGTATAAAGCTACCCAACATCTCCTTGTGTATAATCTAAATGTATAAGAGTAAGGGGGATGAGGAACCAGAGAAGAAGACGAAAAAGAAGAGGATGGAGCAGGAGGAGGAGGAGGAGGACCATTGTGCTCACCACGGACGAAGCGCGACTCGGATCGCGGCTCGGAAACAGCTCACCTGTACAGAGGCAGAGAACCTGGCGACCTGCACCTGGTGCAGCGAGTATCTCATATTATACATACATATATGTATCTGTATAGGTATATAATAGAAACATGTATATTATTATACATATAATGCGTCGAGCTTGCGTCAGGATTCAACATCTCTGCACTGCAGAAGGGGCCCTTATAATAATAGTCGCGCACGACCTTTATTTTTGTCACGCGCATCAGCACCGCATCACCCAGAGTTCGGTATATACCTATATAGATAAAACGTAAATGTATTTATATATATACATACTTATGTACACATGTATCTACATAGGACGAAAGATTACTGCAGCATACCGTGAGAAGTTAAAACTATACAGATGTGTGTACCCGCGGTGATGTGTTACGCCTATCGCGGTCATGCGAAATTCTTTACTTTCAGATAATTTGGAATTTGTTCATTTCTCATTACTATGAATTACAGTAACTTAAGTAAAGTAAGCTTTTACGAGTAGCGCCCTGAATTACCCTTCTTTGATTTTCTTTCTTACTTAATCAGAGTCGAATATAGAATTTTAAGAAATTTATTGATTAGATTTGACAAGAATTGCCATTTTTGAGATAACCCGAAGTATTTGACGCGAAAATTTTTGAAAAGAAGACAGAAAACTATATAGAACCTGATCGAGTCGAGATGGAATGCTCCATGTTATATACATACACAATTTTTCGAAGGTGCACTAGGTATACTGTATTCGAATCTGTGGGAACGTCCCCCGTTCCATATATTATATATTTTTTTCATCCTCCCCCTCCCTTTTTTCTTCTTACTTTTCTGCTTTTTACTTCTTCTCCTTCTTCTTCTCTTCCTTCTAAAAATCTTCACTCGCCTCTCCTCGCTGTAGGTCCAGAAAAGCACATGGGAGACCTGTTCGATCCCCCCCACTAGGTCCAGGTCCAGGTCCAGGTTCCGATGTTGGAACGCCGAAGAAAGAGCATCTCTCGCATTTCTTCGCGTTCGTTCTTTCGTACATACAATTCTTGAGTTCGTATGGGTATATGTTATGGGGAGGGGGAAGGACCCCGCTGCTAAATGAGCTGTAATAGGGACCCCCGCTGACCCCTCGGGCTGAAGGTCCCGCCGCCACTCATTCTGGGCCCTACAGGCATGATAGGGGTATTCAAAATCTCCTCGCATCTTCTTTCTCCTTTTTCCTTCCTTTCTCTTTTTCTTTCTTTCACTTCTCTTCCTTATATCGAGCCAGCGCGCTTATACTTATTATATGCTAAGCTTAACTATCGGAACATGCGGTCAGATCGAGATCCTCTCCCTATGTGTGCGGGTATGTATGTGTACATACTATATATTATATACAACGTCCTAGTGCTACACGAAAGACAATTTAGTCAATTAAATAATTAATATATCAATTAACTCTACGGAATACCGTCTCTCTTCCACTAATTTTTTTTCTTTTCTTCTTTCTTTATTCATTCTTCTGGATTATGGTCAGTCAGACTTCATATACATGTATACATTCGTACGATAGATCTGTGTGTATATATGCTATTAACGAGCTGCGATGATAAGTTGGATTCCTCGATCTTTTTTATATACGATAATAAATTCCGTCTTCTCCTTAAATTATTTCTTCATAATACGAGTACGATCTTATTTATTTAAAATAATTAGTCACTTTTCCAACCCCCCTGATTTATTGAATATTCAATTGTTTCGGATGCTTTTTCGACCGTTGTCGTTCTGATAAAAAATCAACCCTCGAACGATTCCAAAGTTGTTCAGCTTTCAATGAGAACGTAATTTTTAATAATGTAAAATATTATTTTCGGGGGCGGGCCCCTCTGAAACCTTCCTTGACTTTATTGAATTTTATCGGGATCCTGGATCGTATAATAGAAAAACTTATTTTGTTGAAATTTGGAATTTCGGGCGTATGAAACCCGAGGTGTCTGAAATTCCCCCATAATTATACGGCCGTGCGCGGGTCGCGTGGATCGTGGGGTAGTTTGATGATTTTTGGCATGTATAGATATATCGAATACATGGATACATTCGTGCGTATGTGTTTCGTACATGTGTAGCACAGTTCTATGTATTTTTATATACCTGCCCGGGTGCCCCGCGTGCATCTCGTGGACGCGGTGCCGCGCGGCGTTCCGGGTGAGTCGTGGCGATGCGGTATTCACGGCTTTGTCGTGTCGGCATAGATGAAAGAACGTACGGTTCAAGCCACACGCCGCACGGCAAGCTTTTTCAATAGCCCACTACGCCGTGGACCAGAGAAAGAGAGAGAGAAAGACGACGCGGGTACCACAAGTTCGACGGAAGAGAAGCTGCAAAGCTCTACGGAAATCGTGGCGATCCAGAGAGCAAAGAGCACAGAAAGTAGAAAGAGAAAGAAAGATAGAAAGAAATAAAGAAAGATGGAAAAAGAAACTGAGAGAGCCTCCAGCGGGATGCTGTGAGCGCGCGAGTGGGCTACTGAGTGGCTCTCCAACAAAGGCTGACAATGGGACTTACTCGCCCATTATTGAGCCCTTACTTACAGATCCAGGGGCGCATCACCTCTTGGCGTTTCGGATAATGATAAAAACAGGGAAAAAAAAAAGTATAGAAAAAGACCCAGAACAGGTCCTCCCTATATCCTTCTTCTTTTTCGCTCTCTTTCTGGCTCACCATATACTATATACGTATCTATACATATATATAATCTACCTTTTTGTAATGTATACCCAAGGATTTTATTCGTATTTCAACAGCTCCTTTTACTCTGTATTTCTGTATTTCTCATGTCTTCTTTTCTTTCTTTTTTTTTTTTTGATTCACTGATTGGCATCAGCAAGGTGTTTTGATTTTTATCTCATTATTATACAGACATTCATTTATGATTGACTTGTTTCCTATTGTCAGAGAATGTCAAATTTTACTCGTCCATTATTCTCACTATTTTTGAAAACTGAAAAACGAATTCCAACTTCACGCGTCAGATTATTGAGGATTCTTTTTCTTTCCCTTATTTCTGGTATCGACTGAAAGGAATACCTGAACCCTTCTTATTTTTCTTCGCCTTCATTATCGACAGATAAAATGACGCTCCGGAATGACAGTTTAGATAATATACGAATCTCAGCTGCTTATATGTGAACGTGTGCGTCTGAATATTTTCTATACATCGTTCACCTGAACACAAAAATGATTTATAGATCTTTAAAATCTATCAGGGTGTTCGAAGATAATGGAAAAATTTCAGGTTTTCTTTTAGAACCAAAAAACAAAAAAACTACCTATCGGTAGCGTGATCAGTTTTCGATGGTCTTCATCCTATAAATTTCTGTTGATTCAATCAGAAGGAACGGAGGGAATTTTGAAGCGATTAAATATATTTTTGGAAATATATTTTCTCGGGGTTTATATTTCCGTACGTTCTTCATATGTATATTAAGTATATATCGGCGTTTGTAGCAGATGTAACGCCTCTTCGCAGCATCTCATAGCATGAGCATCGAGAAATCCAGCATCCGCAGCATCCCGCCGCTTCTCGTGGACCATAAGAGGGGTCTGGTGCCGTATTTTGCCGCGCCGTGGCGCTCACCTGCTTCACGGCAGTCTTAAGGTGGACGGTTGCTCAGCAAGAATCAGCCGCTTACTTCTGCCGGTCCTTTCCATATAGTCTTCCCTTTCGATACAATAATCAAAGCTCCGGATAATTCGGCCGATAATATCTGATAAAAAACATCATCACACTTCTCAACTACAATTTTATACTAAAACCGGGGGAAAAAAAAGAAATCGAAAAAGCCGATTTTTCTTCTAATACAATTGATCTCATACAACCATCCCCCGTTCGTGATCGACAGCTTCCCTTCGAACGTGGGTATCAAAGATCGGACAATCGCTAAAGAATTTCTCGTTTTAAATGAATTATTGAAAAAGAAATTAAAATCGTACCGTGGAGCCAGAGAAGAGGGTAATAAATCGGTGATTGTGTGCGCGCGGGGGTTGAAAGAAGTTTTAGTTGTGATCGCCGGTAACCGGCTGCTTCTGCTGTTGCTGCTGTTGCTGTTTCTGTTGCTGCAGCCCCAGACGATTTCATCGAAGTGGTGGGGATCGTCTTACCGATTTTTCGTGGTGGGGGTAAACTAAGACTCAAAGATCCGGGTGACACAGTTTTGCAGGCAGCTGATCTGTGTGTCAAGTTTGGCAATTGTTTTTTTTTTCCTCCGATTCTATTTCTACGCTTTTTTGTTAACGATTTTTCCGACGATACCGATCCATCGGTAATAGTAGATAATTTTGAAAAAAAGATGTTTTCTTATTTGTAAAACGAAAGAAGAAGAAAAAACTTGTACAGTGCGTCGCTAGTTGTCACTTCACGAGCGTCTATGACACTTTTGGCTGTCGTAAGGATAGAATAAAAAATCGCCATCGCATTCAATTTGGGTGATGTCCGTCAAAATGAAGAAAAAGTAACCCGCCTCGAAGCCCTGCAGAATAAAAGTAAAAACTTGAATATCGTGCGCATAAAATAATCCAAATAAAATTATTTCCGTGAAATCGATCTTCCACCGATCGAAGATGACATCGAATGATGAACTTTTTTGCGTGTTGCTGTCGCTGCAATTGCGAGCGATTGAAAATTAAAATTTTCCGAAACATTAATCCCAAAAATTAACAGTGACATTTATCAAGTAAAAACAATAGAAGAACATCGTTAATTCGAATAATAAAATTACAAAAAAATAAATAAATAAAGACACGTGTAATAAATATCGTTGACGAAAATTTTAAGCCTCGGAGAAGATCAACGGGACTATAAAAAAAAAATAAAAAATCTCATTCGGGAATGGAGATGCGTACTTTTCTCGTGGCGATTTGCCTTTTACTGGTCACACCGATCACCGGATCACTTTGGTAAGTTTTCTGAATTCATTAATTAACCGATTAATTAATTAATATATTTGTAGTTCTCTTTCGTCTGTTTTTCTTACCTGTAGCTGATTATCAGGCGGAAGTAAATTAGTGTCACCTGCTCGTTAATGATTGAGTAATACAGTGCAACTTGATAACCGAATTAAAAAAAAAAAAAATAAGAAAAATGGGTGAAAAGAGAGAGTTTGTAAAAGTAAAAAGATTAGTCAAGTGGCGTTGCATGGGCCTGGTAACACATGATAGCCATAAAGAGAGGGTGAAAACAAACAGAAAGTCATCTGTATGTAATGTATAGCTTTAAGTTTCAACTCAACTCAACTTCTCGCCTGTTCAGCAGCAGCTATAAGGCTATCTATTCGTAAACAGACCTAGGTGCGAGGAAATGACTGACTCAAATTACGTTTAGGTAGAACGGAATTACTATCCCCATTTAATTACGAAGCATTAACCCCATAACGATTTGCTGTAAGATACTGAGCTGCTTCCGTTTTGAGAGCTCATTTGCAGCCTTTATTTTTAAACGTACACTTTTATGCAAACAATCGATTTCACCGGTTTCTTCGTTTTTTTTTTTTTTTTGTTCTAATTCTACAGGTAGTTCATATGTCGAGGATTTTTCTATTGTAAAAGTGCGTTTCAAAGGACAGAAAGAAGAATACTCTAAAACAGAGGGAGAGAAAAGTAAGAAAATAAGAGAAGAATCTCAGCTTGTATAAGAAAAGCGTATAATATAAGCTTCATTATTATCTTCCTGTCATAAATAATAGAGTGTTCTTGAGAGCTCCCTGCTCTGGTTAGGTTGTTCAATATTTGCAGAATAAGATATACCTATATCCTTCTTCTTTTTTTCGTTTTCCTTTTTTTTTTCTCTCTCTTTTTTTCTTAACGCATGAAAACGCGTTTCTTATCACGCCGTGTGCGGATAATGTCACGAGATTTAAGTTCCGTCGGACAAAAATCTCCAACTCAAAGATTCGTTAATGGAAAAAAATGCACGGCAAAGAAGTTGAAGCAGAATCTATATGAAATCGAAGCCACTGCATTTTCCAGATTGCCCATGGTACTCCATACAGTGGAAAATGACCGGTCGTTATAGTACTTACATGAAATCATATAAAATGATAAATGAAAGAATGTGTTTTATTGAAATTTATACGGGTGAGCGGTGGACGGGATTTCGGATGAGTATATATCGGACAGTTCGCGATTACCTCTGGAGCGACTGGATTCTTTTCTCTCCGCGGTTGGCATTCTCTGGGTTTTTTCGTGAAATCGCTTCGCCTCGCGTCTGTCTCTGAAGATTCAACATTTACTGGTGGTGCAGGTTCAGATTCAGCCCTCGAGGGCAGATATACTATATATACATATATGTACAAAATACATGAGATATACGTATATAGGTTGAAAACCCTGAGCCACCAGAAGCAGCTCGCGTTTGCAGCATTTCACGGTAAGAATCGAGGGATAAAGAGAGAAACATGCGGAAAAAGAACGGGAGAGAAGATAGGGCGGACAATGGTCTCTCCGTCGCGTCACCAAGTGTCCCGTAAATCTCTGGCATCGCGTATAATTTGTTCCCCCGACACACGCCGGCCGCGGGATTCGAAGGCAGGAGCAAAAGTATATCTCGAACAGCAGCGAAATGCAACAGTTTAAACCGCGGAGATAGATCGAAGACGTTCGGAATATCGACGCGCGAGAAAACTCCTTGGCATGTCCTGAAATTGTTGAGAAACTAAAACCTTTTTTTTTTCTCATCCAGATCGATGATCTGTTTTAATAGCTCGTGAGATATGTCGCGGGTTCGATATTGTAAGGTGACCGATATAGGTAAGATTTCTCGGTGGGGCCCGAAGAGAGTGAAGTTAGCCAATGAGCCGCACGGTGGGCAGTCCACAGGGTCCCGGACGATCGGAGTTTTCTCTCTGTGAGCCTCCGTTGGTTGGTATAGTCCGCGAGGAGTGGAGGTCCTTCTCTCCACTCCCACCTCCCACGGGAATCGACGCAGCTTGTTTGCTCACCTGAATACCTTATTTCCCCCCGAGACTAGTCGTCCGATCATCGTCATTATCATCATCATCATCATCGATGCATCATCATCGTCATTCCATCAAAGAAACCTGAGTCAGAATGTCACCGGAACGATCTTGACATGCATCCCCTGCACACCATCACCTGACATCCCCCTAGGGTGGCAACATTTCAAGTTCCGTTTGAAAATTTTCAAGTTCATCTGGACAATAAATGCCCGCGTTTTAAGTTCGCCACCTGGAAAGTAATCCAAACACTAATTGATTCATACCTATAGTGCTCAAAATTTTCAAGACTAACGCGACAAAATATAATCGTGGAACATCTTCTTTTTTTTTTGCATAAGGTGCACAATAAGTTTCGACTGCAAATTGTAAGATTATGGGAGTAAACATTTGAATGGTTGGTTAGTTTTCTGAATGAAGTATATCCACACTCGTAGCTTATACTGCGCGCACGACTCCACAGTTTAGCTTGAGTTGCAATGCAGCATTTTTTTGGTTTTCTTCATTATTTTTGTTATCTTTTTCCCTCTTCTTTGCTGTGTAGTATTAAATATAGGCGCGGGCGTCGCGATGCACTCGATCATTGTCGCGCGTTTATGCGACGGATTTAAACACTTGCGAGACTGCACTTTATACTCGAGAGGTAAACGACGACGTCGACCTCAGAATCTGCGATACAGTTATAGAAAAAAAGTTTTAAAATTCATAAGTCCATTTATAATTCGCATGTTTCTCATAGTCGTACCGTATAACCAGTTAGATTTTGAAAAATCGAAACTAAAAAAAAAAATCATTCGAAACAAGTAGATGTTGAAAATTTGCTCGAATTTCCGGAACCCATATTGCATCATCTGCGGATCTTTTTCATCGCTGATTATCTTCGAATTAGGTTTTTTTTTTCCTCAACTTGATCGTATCTGCATGAGTTCTAGAACGATCCGAGCTATTTGAAGAAAAAAAAAGAACAATCTTCGGATCGTGTAAAACGCCGTTTCACTTTTGCTGCAGTTTAGCTGGTTAGATGATACCCTGCATAACGTTATAATGTTTTCGGGAAAATATTCCCTGTTAAATTCTTCCATAGCAGAAACACTCGACAACATTCTACCGACTTGTTAGCAACCGTAAGGAACAACCTCCTTACACAACATAATACGCTCCATGAATTTAGCAATCTCGTCGCTAAAAATTCCCCTCTCATGTTAACGCTTAGTATATTAAGTTCACCACGTTGCAATCGTATTTTATTCGTGTACTTTTTTCGCTTCTACCTTCTCCGGAGAATTTTCTACGACTTCGATTTTTTTTTTATTCATTCTTTACCTTATCATGCTCGAACGTTACTCCATCACGTTGTCGTATGGGTTTGTGAGTAAAAATTTTGTTGTTTCATACCGAACAGAGAAAAGAGAGAAAAATAATAAAACTCTCTCTAATATCCGCAGGTAAGTGAATAGAGTTGCTGAAGAGTATAGAGAGAGCGTCTAGATCGTTCCAGACAGCGTGGGGCTCCGTGCACCTCGAGAAAAGAATGCCGTGTGCTTCTAATGACGTAATAAATCTAAACCACCTTCAGACCGCGAAAGATAGAGGAAGAAAGTCCCTGATCCTGATCCTGATCCAAACGGTTCTCATCGTTGGGACCCCATAGCTATCTTTTCTCGTTCTTTTTTTTTCACTTTTTTTCCTTACCGTATATTATATTATGACTCCTGCAGGATCGACGTGATATGAAAATAGAAGAGGAAAGAAAACAAAAAAAAAAAACAATTTTGATGGGGTGTGAAATTTTTGTTATTTTTTTATTTTTATTTCCCAAGTTTATATTTGCGAATTTCGTGGTGCTAATAGCTGGGTTATATAGATACATAATAAGTTTAATAAGTTGTTATTTGGGATGTGTTGAATAGGATTAGTGGGATTTTTAGTTTATAGTTGTAGCGTGTATATTCGTTGTTTGTACGAGGACGGTCATAATTTCGTAACTTTATTATCTCTCGCCATTGTATCGGTGGCTTCTCGAGTTTATTTGATCTTAGAGGGTTGCCTATGTAAGTGGAAAAGCGAGGGGTGATGAGGTGGAGGGAAAAACTGAACTCAGCTTTGCGAAGCAAACAGTCGTGAAATATAGGTACGTGCACCAGCAGCTCCACAACGAAACCAACTTCTCTTCGACTCTTTTTCTCTTTCTTCCTTCAATTTTTTCTTTTTCTTTTTTTTCCTTTTTCCTTTTTCTTTTTTTCTCTTCTTTCTCTTTCATCTCTCTCTGCGCACCCTCCTGCTCGCGCTCTGCCAACAGCTTAACATAATATACACTGGTGCCCGTAACTTTAACGCAAACGTGACTGTTATGTCAGTCGTGTTACATGTTCTTGGAAACTGTGAGTGGCGCTGATGCATTCCTAAATACTAATCTGCCAAATAGAAGTAAGAAGGAAAAAAAAATTGAAAAATGAAACAAAAAAAAAATTTCAACAATGGATAGAAAAAAGACGAAGCGTGTTCGAATCAATTTTCTTTATTAGAGTGTTTTCAAAATTCATTTTTCTTCCCCACTCCTCCCTTTTTTTACTGTGGCTCTTAGACGATAAAATTAGTTGAAGCTTTTATCTGAACGCTCGCAGGGGGGTGGTGTGGTGTGCGATCATGGAGTGTAAATAAATATTTCGATTTTGTAAGAAACTATTAAATTATATTTTAAGTTACGGTTATGACCGCATATTCTGACGTCTCTCTCACTCCATCCTTTTTTTTTTTTTACTTCTCTTCTTTTTTCCTCCTCTTCATATCGCAGATGCAGAGAAAAGAGGGGCTGACGACGTCAGTCAGCATCTCGAACACTGTGGTAACCGCTATACCACCTACCCTACTATCCTCAGTACATACAAACAAATTTTATGACGTCTAATTTTGATCGCTAGAAAAACCACACACAGTTTTCTGTGTTTATTATACTCTATCCAGTTTCTCGAAGAAAAATTTTTCTCGCCACCAGATATGTTGTATACTAGTTTTTTTTTTTTTTCTTTCTCATGAAGAGACGAAGGAAGAAGAGGGATGAGATTTTTAATCCTATTTTAATTCGGCAACATGTCGAACTATACACATATAGTAAAAAAAATTTTTGTCAGGTATATGAGATTTAATGTATTCGATTATACGTCTGAATTATTTCCGGTTGTATGGCAGCATCTAAGTTTTGAAAAAAACTTTACGTTTTTACACGCGTTTGCGTGTATATGGATATACATATATATATATAGAAATATAAAGTGTATATAATGTACTTATATAAGAAAAACGTTACGGTGAATGAAGATAAATCACATTGCTGGGGATCAGACAGTTTCCCCCTTGGGAGTACAGAGACACAACATCTTGCGAATCCTTGGCGACCGCTTAATCTTTCTCTTTTTATTTTACTTCTCTCCCTCTTTTTATTTTACTATCTTTCTCTCTTCTCTACAGGTCGAAGAAGGGTTTTGTTTTAACTTATTTTTTCTCATTTCATTGATTTCCTCCAGTTTTCATTTACCCTAACGTTGTGACATACTGGGGTTAGGGGGGGGGGGGGGGGGGAGGATAGAAACATAAAAAAATTATGATATCAAATTAAAATATGTGTTTGAAAAACAGTTGAATAATGTCAGTCTATACGTACACATCGCGTGTAGACTCACTCTTTGCAGATTTGTGGCTTCTCTAAATTATATTTCAAGACTACACATGTGCCAGAGGTTTCATTTATTGGTTTTATAATTTATAATTAATTTTATTTTTTTTCTTCTTTGCTTTTCTATATCCAAAAATCGAAATATCTCTGGTGTTTTTTCACGTATTTTTAGCTTAGGAATCCAAGTCTGCAAACCAAATTGATCCGCCTATCGGAATGATCGCGTTATCGCCGATTTTTCGCTTTTTGGAGTGAAATACATAAGAAATTATTAAAAAAATTTGAAGAAAAGTTGTTGAAATTAGGCCCAAAAATCGTAAGAATCTAAAGGGGTTAAGGTGAGGTACTTTCGTGATCTGTCATTCTGTCGCACATAATCTGTCATTTAGCATTTCGTAATTTTGTTGGTGCAGCCAATCAGTCCCAGTAGTGCGTGCAGATGCAGAAATGGGTGGAAAATCTTGTCGGAATAAGATTATATCGATATATATATCTAGACCTGACTGCAAGTACATGACGTGAAGACGAAAACAAAATTCATTCTGGCTACTGCTGCACCTGCAGCTTCAATTAATCATTTCGGCATACGAGAGATTTGCCCAAATAATTTATGTTATCCGAGTTAAGTTGGACATTATTCTCAAAAATTTATGATCCATTTAATTTATTTTCCAGGGTCGCCGGAAGCCAGGTTGTAATGGATCCTATGTTGGTGTGTAAAAAAACTCGAAGATTGAAGGGAAAACTTGCCGATATTTGTCGTAAGGAACCAGCGTTATTAAAGGAAATCGTAAAGGGTGTTCAAGTCGGCACAAAGGAGTGTCAGCATCAATTCAGAAATCGTCGTTGGAATTGTACAACCGTCCGAAGATCGCTAAGAAAAATTTTACTAAGAGGTATTTCCTGTTGTCTTGTGCTCTTCTTCTTCTAATTCTCCATCATTTCTTTTTTTCCTTTTCTTCTCCTAACAAATATAGAAAGAAGAAATCGGATCTCCGATCGGTTATATGTTAGGTATTCCTAATTTCAAAAAGAAAGTCGGACGTCGCGACGCGGAATTCACGGTTCCCCGAATTTTTGAGGGCCCGATATTTGAGACTGCCCGCTATCTATCTATATCAACGAAATAAAAAATGAAAAAAAAAAACCAAAAAACAAACGAAAAAAAACACAACAAAATACAAAAAAAGAACTACTAAGGTCTGGTATCGCAAGAATCGTTCAGATAACGGTCGTGTCCTACTGTCGTGCTGGTAGGTAATCCGTAGCGATCAGCCATAAAATCCCTGGGGACTGATTCTTTTTTTTTTTTTTTTCTCGTTTTTCCTTTTTCTTGGACTCCAGCGTAGGTAGCACTTCGGGGTTTAACGCCCGTGTTCACCTTATCGATACATGAAGCCCCTCAATTAGGGGATGCTGCAACAGCGTGCCGAAACCTTCTGAAATATTTTATTTATTTTTTTTCTTCTTTTTTCTCTCTCTCAACTATATTACGTAGAAAACTAAGCTAGGCTATACACGATTTCGATATATCTATAGCTGATCCCGAAACGGATGCGAATGTAGAAAGATAAAACAAGAAAAAAAAAGAAAGAAAAACGTAAAAATGTATAGATATATATGACTATAGAATTGTCGAGTAGTTTTTAGTTTAGACCTTCTTTAAGGACCACACAGCGGGAGGCTACCTGACCCTATCGGTAGATCGGCTCCATAAAAATTAAATGCCGCCAGATAAATAAACGTCAATTGGGAATTGAGATAGGCGTCAAGAACCGAACTTGCTTAAGAGAAAAAGAGAGGAAAGGAGGAAGAGAAACTAGAAAAAGATGGAAAAAGAGAAAGGGGCCTGCGCCTAAATTTTTTTGTAGGAATTTCTACTTCAGCTTCATGCGTACGTATTTATTATTAGGTATATATACTAGATATAGTATAATACGACACACAAGATAGATTTGATGTACATTCGAACTGAATAGTCGTAAATTTATTTTCTGTCTCTTCGGGTACACGAAACACGTTCACCTGAAATTATTTGAATTAATTTTCATCGGATCTTTCGCTGTATCCTAAATGCTAGATGTTCTCAATTTTTTCCATCAACTTACAAAGAAAAAAAAAAAAAGATCATAATTTGAATACAGGACCTCTGCAATATTTAGGACTATAACAGCGTTGACAGCGCGCTGTGGGAAGTCGATCACCCCAATAGAAAATATAACATCATCCTTGGTGAAAATTATTTGTGCAGAATCTTATAAAAGGCGTCATTGACGGGTTGACTCGTCGGTAAGAAATAGAAAAGAAAAATCAGTCTGTATGACACATAATTTGACAAATTTCTTTCCTTCATTTTCTATGTGGGTATATAAATTCAACTTCCGAGTAGTGAAACTGAAAAATTCTTTCAATAATGTCTTTCTCTTTTTTTCCTCGCCTCGCAATGGAGATTAGGGGAGGATGGCGCGTGACAAATTTGTAATTATTTCGTCTCCTAGTTTTATGGCGTCGCGGGCGACGCGCGTCAAGGTCGTTTGAATAAAGAGCGCGTGAGCTGCAGGTGGATTTGGTTATGGTATAGGAATTGACCCTGGCGAGCTCCTGTCTGGGTCGTCTATATAATATATACATATAAGTTTCAAAGCCGCCCCACTGAGGGTCGTATTTTAACGCTAACGTTTCAAGGGTGCCTTAAAATTGGTCATAATGTTGACAGCTACCCGTGGAGCGTCTCCAGAAACCCCTACATTAAACTACGGCTACCGTTCACAAAAAAAAAAAAAAAAAAAAACTTCAAGAAAACACCCCATCTTAAATGCGCAAGAAATTGGTTGATACATTTTTTATAACTCTTTTCTTTCTTGTAATATAAATACTCTATAGTTTTTGTAGAGATATTTTTTGTTCCCACTTATTTTTATACCTCGGGAGAAGGAGAACGATGATTGTGATCCGAATTTAGGGGGTGGATTAGGAATCCTTGTAATTCTATTCTATTTTTTTTCTCGAGCGTCCTATTATCAGGACATCTTTAGGACTTTAATTAGGAGAACACATAGCCACTAATATCTGACGGACAATGTCAATCTGTCAGCAGCTGTAACTAAAAGAGATAAAGAAATGAAACTAAAGGAAGACGAATAAAAGAAGATAAAATAAAGTAAGACGAAAAAAAAGAAGGATCTGATAGGGACACGCGATCAGAGATTTAGATGTTGAGTTTGATGAGCCGGAATAAAGCCCGCGTATAGAAAAGAACCGAGTGAGGCAGCTAAAGTTATTCAAGGAATTGGTAGGAATTCCAAGTCTCTAAATTAAAATTTATTCTTCTTCCCTCTTAATCCTTAGATAAGGACTAATAGAGCCTCGACTGCACACTCTTGAGCTGGTAACGATCTTTTCGACCTTTCATTCCCCCCTTCCAGCTCTGAAATAATAAAGGGAAAAAAAATTTAATAATTCCAAACTCTACGTTACATTGAAAACAGAGAAAAAAATAGTTATGGAATAAAGCGAAAAAACCCGTCGCTCGTGACACTCCGTGCAGGTATAATAATTAGATATATAATGATAAAATGATGATTCTGTATCTCCGTGTTTCATTTTGAAAGAAAAAAAAAAAAAATTCTAATTAATTACCATCAGAATTAGCGAATGAAATCTCGATGCTTGCGTACTTCGAATTTACTAGAAAATGACACAGATGACTGTTGTAATATTATCTTGCTTTTCGCTGCGTTCGCTGCACCGTTCACTATACATATAAATATACCTATAAGCATCATGCGTTGAATGCATACAAACGTATTAGTTAACACCCGTCGAGGGAAAACACTTAGCACTAGTTCGCTAACGGTTGGATGGAGTTCGCGTCCGGCCATAAGTTCTTATTACCACACGTCACCTGGCCCGCGTTTCACGTATAATACATGTAACATATATCTATATCTATGTGTGTATAAATATATATTTGTACATATAAAACTACTTTTTATATTATGCTGCAGATGCACGCATATAAGCAGGTAATATTATAGCCAACGCGATACACCAAGTAATTTGTATTTCTACCGCTTATTTAAATTCCAGAGAAGTATATCGTCGAAAATTAGTTGTCCTTTTATTTTTATTATTTCAACAGTCTAAAAAAAAATGAGAAATTACAATGCCCGAAGCACCTCAATGTTCAAACTTATAGAACTACTTTTTACCTCGACATTATCTGTTATCCGTTTCCACTGACGAAAGTCTTTCGAGTGCTTTTTGAGAAATTTACGCATAAAATTGACAGCATTTTTCTGATCTGATGAAAAAAAAAAATTATCACTCGTTTTAATATCGTGCTTTGAGTTTTTAACTGCAGATTAATATCAAACTCTCCCTGCCAGATGGAATTGAAGCAGTTTTTATACGATCCGCATCTTCAAAACTCGACGAAGTTGACTTAATTTGTCCCCCCTGAACTCCGCCTTATTTTTATTAGAGATATTATAAGGAAAGAGTGCTGCTTCTGCAGGTTATTTTTCTTTAACTAATTTGCAAGGACCACCGGGATTCGCCACCGGCATTTATTACGCTTAAACTTCAATTTTTATGTACCCTGATACCACAAAACTGCACCATCTACCTGTTTACATAAAAACTCCACTAATTTTATTCAACGCTCCCTTCCGCCTCCCGCTTCCCCAATGAACGAAAAGAAATCACGAGTAAAAAAAATTCGGAGGAATCAACCTTGAACTGCTTGTAAAAAGTTTCCTTCCTTGACAGTGACCTCAAATTTTTACTCTTTTTTTCCATTTGAAGAAAATCGTTTTTCAAGCGCGTGTTTCTCGGCAACGGACAGAGCTTTTTCGAAATTTCAAAAACGAAGCGCAAGCTTCAGACTCGTAGTTTCGAACAAATAAAAATTCCATCTAATTTCGTTCTGGCGTTCATCTCCAAATGACGTTTCAAAATATTGCATTTTTTTGTTCTTTTTAATATCTTTTGGGCCACCTTGTATATACGCGAGAGGTTGCCGGTCCTGTAAAGTTGCGGGGGTGGGAAAGGGAAATGGAAAGGGAAAAAGGAGAGGAAAGGGGGGGCGCCTCTTCGGATCTGTCGGGGCGATGCATTCAAATGTCAAGAAGCCCAGACCGGACTCGACGCCGAAGAGTAACAGATCTGTCCACCGCCTCCGCTGTAGAAGTTAAGTTAAAGTACGGTAGCCCCGATACAATAAACGTAAGGGACACTAAACTGTTTGCTGTTGTCAATCCTTTGTGGTTGGGGAACGCGCGGCGATGTACCGGCAATGTATCTCCAATGTTACCTTATTCCCCCCGTACTTCTTCTTCTTCTTCTCTTACCATTTACCAAAGGCAGAACTTTATTCCCTTTATTTTATAACGTACAATCCTATTCAAAATGAGAAAATTTGTTGTTCCCTCTCTTTTTTTTTTGTCCATCATTCATGTTACTTTCAAGGGTTTTTTTCTTTTTTTTTTGTCTTACCTTCTGACTACGAATTCTGACAACCTCAAAGGTCGTTTTACATCGACGTGGTGATAGGCGTTTGCGTATTTGAGGAGATAATGATGGAAAAATAAAATAAATGAATAAAATGGCGGAGGAATTTAACGCCAGATCTTGTTTGTTACCGCGCTTGAAAGATTATTACAGTGGAAGTTGGATTTCAAATATGTCGGATAGAATGCTCAGAATTGCGAACATTTACAATATTCTATCTGAGTAGTAATTACTGAGGTATTTCCGTAGCGTAGAAACAACGTTTTATCTTTTCTTATTGCTCTACGTATTAAAGCGTAAATTCTGTGTATCTACACCGAGAGTATATAGCTTTATATACTATATTATATACCCGGATGAGAAATTCCATTGCAATCCGCGAATCATTGCAGGTATTATAGTGAAACGTACTTTGCGATGCGTTTTATAGTTTAACGAAAAAATATATCGGTATTTTAGCGTTAAAATAGAGGCGAGGGTAGGCAAAAAAAAAATGGAAAAAAAAAACAAAAAAAAAAAATGAAGCAATGCAAAAGATGATAAAAAATTCAGAACAAGCTACACTTGGTCAGTTGGGTGATTTTTAGTATCAGTTTACTATAGGTTTAAGCACAACTCGCACCAAACAACTACGTTATAAGCAGGCACAGAGCTCTTATATAGGTATTCATACGTCCAGATAGTATTTATTGGAAATGCTCAGAGAGACCGACTTATAACCAATGGACGGAAATAGCCGCAAGTTCTCGTCGCGCATGTACATCGAACGTTATTCTCTTTTAACTTTACCTACTTCATTGAATATTCTACTACAGAATTATACCCCCATCACCCTGAAGAATCTCGAAATCATATATCTCGTGAACTGTATGTTATCTTTAATAGATAAGCTCGGATGGAAGACCATGTTCGAAAAGTGGAGAACCATTGGTTTCTCACCTTATATTTCGAGGGGGTGAAAGAAAAAGAGAAAGAAACGAAATAATGCAGACTACATGCGAAGAATGCAATTTTCGGTTGAAATTCAACTTATTGTGATGTAAAAATGAAACAAGTTTTATCGGGTAATACTCTCAATACCATTTACGACGTGAGTTGTAACTCTGGGGATTGAAAGCAGCTACTTTACCTTCGCTGACGTTTAAAGTAGCCTTCTACTTTGCTACATCACAAGTCCAGTTTAGCTTCGGTGCGGTTAAACTACAAGCCGCAATAAAACCGTACATTATATTGCGTAATACTACAAACTATCTGCAGTTTATATATAGTTATACCTGATCGATTAATTGCTGATAGATTAACGAATACGAGATGAGAAGGACGAGATCTCTGATGATGATTATTATTCAATTCAATAAATCAGGAATACCAATACGGGCAACTAACAGTCCAGTCTGACACGATACGGTATGGGGAAATTTACGCAATATCTCATAGCTGAAATGATCACGTATACAAAACCAATTTCATTATCCTTGAGATCATTCCTTATTCGATTTTATATTTATGCTTCGAAAAAAAACTAATGGATGTTCAGGAATGGTCACGAACAATGAACACACCGAAGACATTTCGCAATTCTCGAATATCTGAACAAAACCAATTAATAAATAATTAAAAAGTATTCTCAGGTTATAGGGAGAGAGATAGATTCACGAGAGATATTTTCAACGTTACCGTCAAAATCTCAATTTTAATTTTCAGCGACAAAATTAAAAACTTTATGACATTTTCTAACATTGCAGTCAAATGAATAACATGGCAAAGCTCGAGACATTTTGAGATACCAAAGTTCTTGGGGAGTAGAGAGAGAGTGAAAAAAAAAAAGGAAAGGGATAAGTTGTTTTACGTATGCCCTTCGTGGGTAGGTATCTATATATATATATACCTGACATACGCGAATCTGGTAGAATGTTGATAATTGGCTGAAAGTATCAGAAACGCTGCACCTGGCAACCAATGTTGAGATAACGATCCTCGCCTGTCTAATTGATCCGAAGTGATTCGAAACCGGTGATAATGTTCTTGTAAAAGATATAGTGTACATGGTGTACATATGAACGGTAAATATGTAACGTCATTATGAATTTTAAAAATTATTATTTATTCGTGTAAATAATAGGGTAGAATAATTTTTGTCGATCGCTTCCGTTTGCGGATGAATTATAAAACTAAGGGTTGATTATGCGATGATGGCGATGATATCCTGGCACGGTGTTACGTTAAGTTTGCTGGTTTTGGTTTTCTTATATCTGCTTTCTGATGTTGCCTTCCTTTGGACCTTTCGCTTTCCATATCAGATCAACTCGAATATAAGAGTATCGTATCGTATCGTATCGCTTAAATACACACTGAAAGGTGAGTTGATGCATCAGAAGATACGCGGGCGGTGGCAGGCAGCAGCCCAAGGTCCAGTCGCTACGTCGCTCCGTCGATTCGTGGTGAAGATACCCGCTTGGAATCCATGGGAACCACGTTGAACCATGCTTTAACGTGTATAACCCCTTCCACCTTTTTCACCCCCTTCTCCCCCTTTTTACAGCCTTTTTAACCCCCCTCCTCCACAACTATTCCACAACTTACACACATCACTTTGCTCAAGGATTATAAGTTCGTCCGGTGTAGTGTTTGGTGTGCTGACATTTGCCGATTATTTTTTACTAGGTATATAGCTTTGTCCCTAAAATCAATTTTGGGAGTGACAAGGATCTGATCGTTTAAATTGGCCGGATGGGGGAGCATTGAGAGTGACGTAAAACCGTGATCAGTAGCCATACTACTCGTTCCTGTTGTAAGAGAATACTGTAGTTGGGATGGATCTTCCTGTGAGATTTATGCCCTGTGGAGTAGAAGACGTTGCTGCAGGTTGCGAGTCGATTCGAATGGAGCGGAGTGGAGTGGTGGAGATGCACAGTCTCGTCGTCGTTTCAGACACAAGGTGGATCCCGTAATTGGAGAAACATTCCACCTTGTATGAGTTAATTCCATCGATCGCACTGAGATATCCTATAGAACCGAGCATCAGTTCTCTTAGTTCCAGAACTTCTCTGCTGGTGATGTTGGTTCTCTTTGGTAAGGCAAGGAGGAACTGCTGCTGGATCGGGATCAGGATCAGCGCTGTTGGATGAATAAAGAAGGGGAAGAAGGATCTCCTCTTTACTTTTACATGCCAACAACTCTTCCCATCCTTCTCCACCTCCTACTCCTCCTTCTTTTTCTTCTCTCCTTCACCTCAACCAAATGAAAAAAGCAACAAAAATTTTTTGGTGCTGCAAGATTTGCAAAGCCCGGATGTACATGGGTTATATGTACACCGAAAGGTACCTCGGTGGTAACTGAACTACCAATGCGTTGATGGGTCGGTAATTTAAGTGTGTAATCTTGTGAACTAGCTGAAAGGGTAGAGAACTTAACTCATTGTTCGCTAATGATGGAGTGGAAACGTGACAGGTGAAATCCAATACGTACCGTAGATTTCGTTTGGTCCCACCCTACGGTGCAACCATTTGGACACGCTGACTGTATGGGTAGTAAGACGCCCGAAGGAACAACCCAAGGCAGGTTTTCGTTTGGGTTTGGGTTCCGCGCGTCTCGTCCTCATTGCTGTTGCTGCTGCTGCTGCTGCTGCTGCTGCTTTTGCTTCTGATGTTGCCCAGGCCATCAAGTTCGCCACTGCACTGTGAGACCCACGGTCGTTCCACAGCTCCCAAGACCTTCCGTTTGAATTGTTTCGGATTGGTCGTTTATTTTCGAACGACTGCAGGACGTCGCTTACCGCCCATCATTCTCTCTCCTTCCGTCGCGTTACAAACTTCTCATCTCACAAACGCAAACTACCACTACTACTATTATATTATACCTGAGTGTCGGTATTTCGAAGCAACAAAAGTACTCATATCTTACCCACGTTGATACTGCAATTAAATACACCACAGCTTTATTTGACATCGTCCTCCTCTAAGAGTTATAGTACTGATGGTTGGAAAAAGCGTCGAAGTCTCCCGAAAGACTGTCTTCTGGCATTCCGCGCAAATGACGTCCATAGTTTCGGGCTCGGGGACAAATTCTGATTCACCAAACTTCTTCGAGATAAATTTCATTAACAATACCTTTTTTGCTACATTGCACTCTGTTTAGTAAAACGGCAGCGGTTGAGCAGTCGGAGGACTTTATAGTGGTCGAGATACCTGTTAATCAAGGGTTTATTACGCATGCGGTTTATCACGAAGCGTCAAATGCCTTGTTGCGCGGAAAGATATTAGAGTAAGATAGACATTAAATTACCCCTTGATGTTCTGCTACAGCTGGGCCCCAATAAAATTACCTTTACAAACTGCTGGCTGCGCTTTTGCTCCTGCTGCCGGCTGCCCGCGAGATTCAACGTATAGCAGGATATAAAACACCGTACATAGTAATTCACGACAAACTATACCATTTCCGTAATTAGTATTATTCAGAGATCCCGCACCACATCTCATCGAAGCACGTGTCCATTGTGTAAAAGGAAACCAAAAAAAAAAACATTAACAACCATCGAACACTGCAGGCAACATTCTGCTTTTTCATATTTTTTCAATTTCTTTTTTTCAAGTGATAGCCCAAGCTTGGTGAATCAAACAATGCAACAAAAAACAATTATTTGGCAATAGCTGCGAGGTGTTTAAAAAAAACTATTTCCAGTCAAAAAAACGTTTTTTCACATAGTTCTTCTAGTTAAAAATGTTCCGATCACCACAAGACGTCGTAGGATTTCGGTTCCAATTCGTTTTTCATTTATTGCAAAGAAGTTTTCATGGTTTTTATGAAAAAAGCCAATGGGATTCCCGATTCTGTGAGGGTGATTGTTTCTTGAAATTAGAAAATTAAGTTCGAATTAGTTTTCTAAGAGATTTTGATAAATGAAACCGTTATATTTTATTATACTCCATAAATAGAATCCGCTGGACCCCCGTGAATCGGTTTACATAGAGATAATTCTTCTTCTTGCGTTCACAATACAAATTGAATTGATCGGCTGGTGATGGTTTTTGTAAGTTATTCTTTATGATCACAGATGTATCATATCGTACATGTTTATACTTTCTCAAGCTCCGAGCTTGAGGGCAGCAATTAATTTATATCCCCTTCATCGGTTCTCACAAGCTCTAATTGTCTTATCCGGTTTAATGATGTGTAATCCGATTTGTTTTCGATCTATTCAATCTGATCATTTAATCTTGCCACATTTATTTGTTTAATTCTATCAACGTACATCTGTGGTATACCCAATGTACCCATCGATTCAACACACCAATATACACAAGATAACAGAAAGGAACAAATAAAGCACTACCGTTATATACCCATCAAGGGTATATACGAGGAACACAAACCTACAACAAATCCGGTTCCCACTGTCAGATCACCCAATAATATATATACATACATACAACTTCAACCGCAAGATCTCATGATCAAAATCTCAGAGACTCATCTAACCGCATTTAATTAATCATTTACCGGCCCCAACTCTTGGTATGGATATAAATACACACATATATATGTGCACATCGATTAATTACAACTCGCTTAACTCTTCACTAAATTTTCTATGTTCTTTATTCATGTATTATAATATATTATACTGTTTCGATGATATTTTTTTTTTATCGATCAATTTCTTTCAGACACGAGAGAGACGGGTTTTATAAACGCCATAACAGCAGCCGGAATAACTCACGCGGTTACTAGAGCATGTACTATGGGTAATTTGGTCGAATGTTCCTGCGACAAAACCGTTAACAAAGGTGGTAGTAAGTATACGATCAATATATTTTTGTTTGTTTATCTCAGGATTCTATAATCCTGATGAATCTGATGTTGCACATTGAAAATACAAAATCTGCGTGCAGGAAATCGTGCGGGAAAATCGAACGCAGGAAGATCGTCATCGTCATCGTCATCGGCAGTAGTAGGAGGAGATAGAAGTATGAAAGGTTCACCTTTAGCAGAAGGTGAATGGGAATGGGGAGGATGTGGAGACAACGTTAATTTCGGTTTCAAAAAATCGCGAGATTTTATGGACGCTCCTTACCGAAAACGTAGCGATATTAAAACATTAGTAAAACTCCATAATAACGACGCCGGGCGTTTGGTGAGTAAATTTTATGTTCCCATTTTACTTGTATCTTCTTTATTACTTCATCCGGTGGTAACGTTTCTTCATCTCATTTTCGTTTCCATATTCGATTATTCAGGCGGTGAAGAACTACATGCGTACAGAATGCAAGTGTCACGGTTTATCCGGCTCTTGTACGGTTCGTACGTGTTGGCGTAAAATGCCTCCATTTAGAGAAGTTGGTAACCGTCTTAAGGATTCATTCGATGGTGCTGCCAAAGTGATACCGAGTAACGATGGCCACAGTTTTATAACGGAAGGTCCAACGATCAAACCTCCCGGCCGTTTTGACCTAGTTTACAGTGAGGATTCTCCCGATTTTTGTAAGTTGAATCGAAAAACCGGATCTCTAGGTACTCAGGGTAGACAATGTAACGCCACAAGTCCCGGAGTCGAGGGTTGTGAACTCCTCTGTTGCGGTCGTGGCTACGACACTAAAGTTGTCAAGGAAAAGGTCAACTGTCACTGTAGGTTCAAATGGTGCTGCGAAGTCACTTGTAGTACCTGTGTCGTCAAAATGTCCGTAAACACCTGTCGTTGAATAATCAAAAATTATTAGTCGTCGCAACACGAAAAGAAAAATCACCGTCATATTTTTTAAACACATGTAATGCATATTTGCCCCGTAATCATCAATGCTATTCCGAATATTCTCAGGAAAACATCTCAGTTCTTTTTCTTTTCTTTTTTTCTGTTGTTTTTCTCAACCTAATCAGCTATCATTTCATCAGCTATTAAATTTCATTTTCAATCGATTTAATTTCTCTACCGACTGTATTTTTGTTTCCTAGACTTTTTAGGTAACGTTATTATTGTTATAATTACTGATATTTTTATTATTATCGTATATTCCGTACAGATTTTAGACGGAATGTGAATGTAATAATTGATCTATTTTAGAGAAATTTTTATACACTTTTTTTCCTCCTATATATTCTGTGTAAAATATATATCAATTATATTTTTAATTAGTTCGATATGTCCGTCAATTTATCGTCTCGATCGTTATATATATGTGGTGTAATATGTTAAATGTTGTCTATTTACTTACATACGTATAATATTATTATTTTTTTTTTATTTCCTATCGTTTCATATATAAAACGAGCTTTTCTTCTGCTATAGCTTGTCAAAATATTATCAAGCCTGCGGATAATTTGTTCGATAACGTATTTAATTTATGTATAGCATCATACTACGCAGCTTTATTTTATTTTTTAGTGTTTATTTTTTTTCTTCTTCTCTTTCAAACTGATAGAAATAATTATACTGTTATACCAACCGTCAGCTGTGCCTTTTAATGAGAAGAAAAAAAAAAACAATTATCTTGCTGAATGCATGTATACATATACTTTGTACATATATAAGACTGATAACGTGTTACTCTGAGAAATCAAAAAAACAAAAAAAAAATAATTAATAAACAAATTCACTGAATATTAATTGATCGTATCGCAATGAAAAATGAACAAATAGATGCAAAAAAAAACAAAAAAAAACAAAATCATGGATAAAATATTTATCTACCCCTTTCCTAGTTTTATATATAAATACTAATTATCGTAATCATTTATTAGTAGAGTTATTTTAGGATGGAAAAGGCAAAGATTTTATACCTAGAGCCGCAGAGTCCAGCTGTAATATTCTGCCGTGTTAGAAGCTGATAATTGGTATGATTTTTGACGTTCAATAAAAGCAAAAAAAGAAAAGAAGAGGATATAAAGATCGAAAGTGAAGGGATGGAGAATCGAAAAGAGAAAAAATGAAGGGAGGGTCGTTGATTGGCGTTGAGGCGTAGTGATGAAGGTTGAACGAAAAGATATGGGTATATAGATATATATATATTTTTATGACACCTATCTCGTCTACAGGTTGATACAAGTATACAATTATATCCTGCACCGGGATCGACACTACCGGCTTTATACGAGGATGCGAAATTCCTTTGTTGTAAAACTATTTTACCGGACGATATATTATATGGATAGAGCGACGAGAGAGGTGGTAGGTAGATCCTTTTGATTTTATCATTATTATTATTATTATATAGTTATTATTTTCTCTCAATTTTCCATGCGTAGAGTCGTTGATTCGGACTGTTAAAAAGGAAAAGATGAGAAGAAAAAAAAAAAAAAAATACGTGGCCGAAGGTATAACTCTTTTATATAAAAGTTAAATTACAGCTAAAAGCTGTGTTTTACACGGGCTATAAAATAAAAATTATAACCCTTCCCCCCCACTCTATACCTATCCCATCCCCTAATTTGAAGAGGAATTTTACAACGAGATGTAAAAAAAAAAAAAAAAGTAACGCTATCATCCTGATATTATTTCCTTTTTTCAACATACCTATTAGACATGTATGTAATATTTATAACGTATATCGGATCGCTCAATGAACTGACAGTGAATTTTCCTTCACCTACATCACGGGTGCGCTGTTTACGTTTTATCTACGCATCGGAAATTTTGAGGTCCCGCAAATTCCGTTGGTGTTTACAATTTGATCGACGATCGTATTAGACACGGATGTAAACATACAGTCAAATTGTATCGCTCTCTGTCGTCTTTCTTGGTGATTTTGGTTAGTTGTCTCTCGGCTTTCCAGTCTTACGGACGTAGCGACGAATTATCTTATCGGTTCATATAAGATTCGGGATGTGATAATAATAGGCAATATATCGTATAATAATTATTGTGCAGCGTTAAAATTGAATCAATCAATTATTTGTGATTTTTATTGAATTCCATATATGGTAATTATTATAACCCTGGTGCAGGTAAAAATCTTTCTCTCAGAGTGCAACAATTTTACAATCGTTGGCTGCAGATTCCAGCAATATTCCTGCATCGTCGTGGGTGGCAGGCTGACTGGGGGATACGACGCATATGTACGAGAAATTGGAGGTAATTATCATCCGAATTTACATATTGAATTTTAATATAAAATTGAAAAATTCTTGCGCACCGTCGAATTTTTCGCGTACATCGGCTTGATTCAACAATCATGTACGTGATCAGCTGTGATTATTTATAACCGAATTCTTGTCTCCTGAGGGACAAAATAATTGAAACAATGAAAAAAAAAAAAAAAAAAACTTTAAGAAAAGCGAGGGAGGGGGTTGGGATTTTTCGGGATAGGAAGACGTGCAGGACGGAGATAACTGGAGTTTTTGGGTTCTCCGTAGAGTTGGCTCGATTACGGGACATGCGATGCAATTAACCCCACTGCTTTTAGGATTGTACATATATAATATATATATGTACATACATATAGATACTATATCTATATACATATAGCATCTCCTTTCGCCCGGCACCCCGACACGATTAGCCTCCGAGGCAAGAGATTGGCCGGTTCTTTGGCAGCTGGGTGGTCCTCGTAATTTGGGGCTGCTGCATTTTGACGGGGCAAAATGGCCCCTGCGATCATCACCTGGGCGCGTGACTTCATCACGCTAAGAAAAATTCCTTTTAAGTTATACATGCGATATGGCTATCGTATAGCTATACGGATGCATCTGATCTTGGTTAATATTCTTCAATTTCCAATATCCTCCCCAAAAATGAGCATTGATTCTTTCGTTTTCGGTTCGAAAATGAAAGAATAGTACCGATCTGAAGCTCTACACTACGATACGATTTTTCGTTCGTGCTGAAAAAATGTTACCCAATCAAATAACGTCCAAAAATAGGCAAAACTTGAGGACAGGATAATAGGGTAGATTGCGTGAAGTAAAAAAACGCATTGATATTTCAATGGAATCACAAAAAGCGCGATCACGCGTATTTCAATTTTTTTTCATCTTTTCATTTTGATGAAGGCTAGTTTCGCGTGTCCTTTAGTAATCGCAGTTACGAAGACTCCCACATTACCAGGAAGGTCTCTTCGCTATGATAACGATAATAATCGTAATAATGATAATAATATTAATAATAATGAGGAAGATTTGAATAATCAGTAATTCAAATTCTTTATATGATCGTGGTGAAAGTGGGGCTCGTTCCGTGAGCTCTGGTTCACCGATATACAATACATATATGTGTACAGTTGAGTATTATATCGTCATCAGAGGTGGTCGCGTCCTTACCTGTGTATGAAAATATATATATGTGTATATATTACATATGTATACAGCCGCAGAGTGCCTGCTGCTGGCTGACGCTGCTTCTGCGGCGGACAGTAATATTAATTAAACAATCTCATAAGCTTAACAAACGACCCATACTTTAGAGAGTTTATTGGCCCTCTGAGAATGTTAAAATGTTCCAATCTTAATTAGCTAGGTGTTTACAGGAAGATAATTTTCTAAATTTAATACCCTCTGAAGCAGCAGCAGCAGAAGCACAGCAACAGCATCAACAACGACGCGCAGCACGATCACTATACCCGCTACTCTTCTATTACTATTACCATTATTATTATATTCCATATTAATATTTCTATATTATTATTTCATTCTCTACATCCGCTGTTGAAAAATCAACTTCACTCGACGTTTATATACCTATACAGTGAATACGAATATTATTTATCGATATTTTTTCTAACAAGTTATTAATTTTATTCGTTTGTTTCTTAATTTGCGATACCCTATAATGTGATCAGTTACGTAATTCTATGTACGTAATTTCATTAGCATCGTAATAATCGATGTAGTTTGCTCGTCAATTATTTTCATTTTAATTTCTTCTCCGCATCATTAGTATATCTGTTAGAACTTCTTTCAGATAAATTGATTCTGATGTTTAATTTTTTTTTTGTTCCCTCGAAAGGGAGAAAAATCGTGTATTCTCACAGCCGAATAATAAATGCGTCATATGTCGAAGCAAAAAAAAAACAGAAAAAAAACGAAAATTAGTCAATTTTTTTTTTTATTTCGAATGATGGAAGGAAGCTGTTTACAAATCGATGACGACACGGTTTTTTTTAGTATAAGCTATATATTCTATGGATGTGTAAGTACGATTTTTGACTGTTTAAATATATCCTCATTACCACCCAGTTGATCTCTCGGTAAACACGTGCAATTTAGAATGGTTAGAACCGTATTAGGTACGTTTAACACTTTGCGCGTACTTGTTTTCTTCCTTAAACGGATGTATAGGTACCATAAACATAGAATAATACTGCACCTACCTTCCTACGCGCAACCAACTATATATGGAGTTTAAATTGAGCAAGATATATATTCTTTGTTACGCAGCGTACACGTATTTATACAACCCGTGCACTCCGCACCCCGGGGACCTAAATTTTTTATTTTCAAAGTAAGCGCGGAGCTGCATTCGTGTGCTTTTTTTTAAAATTTTATTCATTCATTTATTCCAATTCGTTATATCTTCTGTTTCATGGATTTTTAAATCTTGCTCGAAATTTCCCACCACTCGAAAGATTGGAAATTATTTTTTTCTCTCAGCAACTGCAACAATCTGATAAGACAGATAAGGTCATTTTTCGATGGTTACTCCCTTCTGGTTCTCAATAGGTAATTTTACGATTAGGTGAGATGAGATGAGATGATGGTCGGTTATTATATATTCCGACAACTAGATGATATATTATTCTTGCATCTTCGTATCATCCTGAATGTATTCTATTCCTTTTCTTTCGGTTTGAAAAAAAAATGTCTTTTTTTTGTCCCTTCTCTTTTATTCCCTCATGTCGGACTTTACGCTCCATTCTGAAATCGTTGATTAGAGCTTACGTCGTTTCTGTGCAGTCCAGTGCAAGAACACGTTGTAAGGATTCCGGGTGATGATCACCACCTAGCTAGATTATTCCTTACTACCTTCACTTTTCTCTTCACTCTTAAAAATTTTCTGACTCCACTGCACCTGCGGTATAATACATAATAAAATGCAACGTAACAAATGCAAACGGCTACGTTTGTCGTGTGGTATAGTGGTCATAATATAAAATACCTCCGCACAAACTGCTTCTCGATTTGTTACGGAATTCCATAAGTTACACTTTACGACGATCCTCCGCTCCGGATGCTTCTGCACCTTCGTACCGATCCAGCTACTCCTGCTGCTGCTGCTGCTGCTGCAGTTCATGATGTTCGAATCGAGATAATATACATATATACATATTTTTCTTCACTGTTTTACTCTCGTCTACCACGACCAAGCACAAAAAAAAAAAATACAATCTCCCTAACATCCTACTTATTTCGCTATTCTTTACGCTCATCTATTCATTTCTAAGCGAGAAATTCTCTCACGAGTGAAATAAAATCGCCTAAGTTCGTGTCACAAATTTTCAAGCCCTCGAAGATTAAACAAGTGTGCAATTTTTTTTTTTTTTCTTGCCTTTCAATATCGGTGTGATAAAATGTACTTAAAAATATCGTAGGTAACAGGATCGAAAGTGCGATCATTCGATATTGTATAAAAATTTGGAAAAAAAGGTTTTCTCGTATCTTTGTGGCAGATAGTTGAATTTTGAATTTTATGTTTCGTGCATTCGGAACCTGCGTGAAGTTTGGGAAAATTGAAGTAAATTTTGACGAGCGAGGACATTCTGTATATAGTTGGTCGATATGCGCGATAAATCCGGCGTGTGACTCGGGCTATACGTTTATACGTCGCGTCGCAAAATTGTGAATCACGATGCATATCCGAAGAAACGTGAAAAAGAAAAACGCATCCCCAAAAAATAAAACGATTAAAAAGTGAAACATAAAAACGGAAATAGTGGGGATGGTATAAGGCGTCGTAAAGCGAGCCCGTTTATTCCTCCGGTATATTAAGTTGTGCGGTGCAGCCCGTTGCACTGTTGAGCAACTGCAACTTGAAACAACTTGAAACAACTTGAAACAACTTAATCGGCAGGGTGCCAACCGTAGTACGTGCAGTTGCTGCTGCTGCTGCTGCTGCTGCTGTTGGTTCATTCGGGTTGCAGTTCAGAGTGTTGTACTGAAAAGAACATATAATACATAAGCAGTTGAACCGACGTGTCCGCAGACTCGTTTGATTTATCCTTATTAATAAAACTTTAAAGTCGTGTTAACATGCGGCGAGATCATCTCTTTTCTTTTTTCTTTTTTTTTTGTTTTTATTTTTCCCATACAACATTTCTTTTTCTCTCTCCGCGCGTTGGCTGAATTTAAAACCCCCACAGCTTATATTATTCATCGGAAATATATGTGATTGTCCCCCGTTACATATCGCTCCGTAATTTTTATTCCCGATGTGGTCAAATTTCTTGGTAAATATATATACATATACATACGTTACAACGAAGGTGCGGATTTTGGTCAAAACTTAAACAACGTAATTTATGCAGCGTGTGCATGTATTGTATGTATAAATATAATATTTACGTGTAAAACTGACCACAGGACGATTACCTACTTTTATCATGTTTTATATGGGAACTATACGTGGTTTAGTGCAATGGTGATCTCCGTCATGTGCTGTTTCAGGACTCGTTTCATTCCGTTTCGTTTCGTTGGATCTTTTTTTTTTTTTTTCTTCATTTTCCTTTTTTTCCTTTTGTCTTCTGATACAAAATCCTGCAGCATCATCATGCGGCGGCAGTCGCACAGCGGGAGGGCAGAGTTTGTTCACGGGATCGCTATACGAGATATCAAGGATTATTAAGACTACATAAACACCGTAGTAAAATCAGAGTTATGACTTAGGGGAGTTGTGAGTTAAGGGCGAGTTACAGGATAACTCAGATAAAGAGAATACGTATACGTATGTATATATGTGTATGAATTATAAAGCAGAGCTGATCTGCAGGACACCGTAATATTCAAAGGACTCTCTCTTGTTGTACCTGCTAAAATATAACACGAGCGCAATTTTATTTCGAATAGCTTCTCGCTCGTCTTTGGGGGGTTGATTTCTTCGTCCGCATCGTGTTGAAATAAATCTCCTCTCATTCGGAAGAATAAAAAAATTTCAAAGAGAAAAATTGAAAATCAAAATTCGATTATTCTGGGACGCTGTGCAAAGTCGATGCCAATATAATTACTGCGATTTCAAACAAATTCGTTCCTTTTTTTTACTTTTATCTGACATCCGCGGTTTGTATTAATTCCTCAATATTAACTGATGGATTTGCGCTTGTACGTATAATTTTGTCGTAAATTAGTATATATTTATTTTCGTTTAGTCGATCCACGCGCGATACATTAAAGTGCAAAGCGCGAGTGTTGGAGGTAACAGAGGTATGAATTGTCCGAAGGTGTTAACAGAGGAATCGAATATTGATTCAGTACAGTCATCAGCTGTGGTGATTTTTTCAATTTTTTCTTTCCTTTTTTTGTTTTTATTCTCCTTCGTTTATTTGGCTTCTTATATTATGTCGATGAAGAAGGAAGAGACCTCCGTGTCGCACGGGGAATTTTGTATATAGGTAATATCCGTTTTGACCGAGGTGCGAGAAAACTTATACGATTCAAGGACTCAGATATATTTATTCTTACAGTTTCCTTCTCCGTTTCTGATTTTTAATTATGTTGTTTTGTTTTTTCAACATTTCAGGTCCATGCAGAATAAAAGAATCAAAGTTTAATTATGAACAATATAGATTACGTGTAATTAATTTTTGAATGGATTAATTACGGACACAACATCCGAGATAAAGTATTCATTTTTAGAATCGTCTTAGCCGAATGATAAAAGCCTTAGGATTTTGAGCTTGCACGAAACACGTATACGTTCATAAAATATATTTTTCCGTTGTCGGCAGCTGCTGCAGCGGTTACTGATATGCTAATTGTTGTAGCTAACTAACGCCTTGGTTAGCGCCCGTTCATTCATTCATTCTACACTCATTCATTTTTTTTTTTCCTTTTTTTTTATCATTCATTCATTCACCGGTGCTATACGCTGCGATAGCACGTTATAAACCGACCGGGGATCGCTGAACTCCGTATTCCTTTGAATTTATGGGTCCCAAAAAAATTTCCACGAAAAAAATCAGGAGTGAATATCGGTTGTTTCCGTCACGTGTTCATCATATGAATTCAATTTTTTCAGGATCATTGCATGGATCATCCGTATTATTCAGATCGTTTTTATTACTATCATAGTGGAATGAATCGCGTGGCAGCCGTGAATTTTCAATTAGCTGCGACTTGTGATTGAGTTATCCTTATGGTAAATTTTACTCGTGTATATGTACATTTATTTAGGTAGTATTCGCGGATACATACCTATATGTAGCTGCGCATAATGTAAGTCGTTGGGTATATTCTCTGAATGGTAAAAGTCAATTCATTGATCAAGACCTTATACTTACTCTGTAAAGACAGGCGACTCTATCGACCACCATATTACGGGCGTCCTGCACAGTAACTATACTTATTATAGATGAACGTAATGAATCTATTAAGCAAAGCTGATCTGAAACATGAACTGCCTACAGATCGGACATACAGGAATTATCATTGAACCTTGCGAAATTATACCTATCCACCGCGGGTATATGATTCATTTCTTTGAGAAGGAGAATTTCGCTAGAAATCGCATCATGCGACACATCTTTTTATTCGTTGCACAAAGGGACGATAGCTGGATCAATTTGACTTGCGCTTTCGGATTCCTGAGATCGAAATACATAAGAATACCATAGGAAACTTGAAAATTTTTGACCCCAGAATCGAAAAAAATCTCTGGATACGAGATATTTCAATTTTCACGCATAGCAATCGACTTCTCCTGCGATTCTGAAACCTGCTCGTGATCGGATTTTTTTTCTTGTTCACCTTATCATATACATGTAATAAGATAGGCTGAAGTTGAGCGATTATTATGGCAATAAAATCCCTGAAGGCGAGATCGTGTCCCGCACTTGTCTCCCTTATTTCCTCGAGTACCCTCTTACCATGTCGCATGTCCGCCCACAACCTCTGTTAAATAAATGCGATCGTTTAAACGGTATGGACGCTCTCCACCAACGGCTATATTCTCTCCCCAGAAACAACTCATATATGTTCTCTTAACACAACCGCTACAGCTATTATGCTCTCTACACCATAAATATAATATAATATAATCCAACAACCGCATGCCTTTCTGCACCCACAACATCTGCTACGTGATCCACAATCATTTATCAAGCACTGAAAAGAAATTTATGAAAAACGATGCGAAATTTTGCTTTTTCAATTATTCTTTTTCTTTTTACTACAGCGGGATGATGTTCGAAAACTTCAAATAGTCATAATTTAGAGGAAGTGGAAAAAGAAAAGAAGAACCGGAATAAACCGAGTGAAAGTGACATAAAGTTCTCCGAGTTATCGATCTCCGGTGCGGATTAGATAATCATCATTTGAATTCGTATACCTGTACATGTGACTCGATGTGATTACGTCATGACGTACGTAAAATTCTAAAGCCCGTGCGTTGTGTTCTGGGTGGTTAAAAGAATCATGAATTACGCTTCGTTTGATCCTTCGAACGGGCCGAAGATCGAAGTTTTTGATAAGGGCGCGAAGGAGGATCTCCCACCCATGAAAACAATGCCCCATGGGACCCCCTGACTCGATACGATGTACGAAACCAAATGAAACCAAACTAAATGAAACTTTACGGCTTCGTTAACTCCACGCGTATTACCTACGTCCTTCGTTTTGTCCGACATTTTAGTTGTAGTTCAAATATGAAATTTTCGCTTACATTAGTAATTTCTTTTTTTTTTCTCACATTATTTCTCTCGAGGAAACGTAGTTGTCAGATTCGATACGGCCTCAACCTGTAAGGTTCAAGTTGCTCCACAAATGTGAGAATGAAATAAGAAAAAAGATGAAGAGAAAAAGCAGTAAAGTATATATCTGTATATTTTGAGGTGGCATAATGTACGTATATACACTTGTTGAATTATTGTTATTGATTCGTAATTATATCTGCAAATAACTCAATATACAGAAGATTATGGTGTTGCGTTCTGGGACCGATATAGGTATACCCATACGGGAGAAAGATTCGATAAAATATCAACTTCGATAATGGCTTTTACCAATACTTGTTCAACGAAATATACTGTGTGCGGAGAAAATGAAAGAAAAAAAAAGAAAAAAAAAAGAAGAAGAAGGAGAAGACGAGAAGAAGATACGTATAATGTGTGCAGCAGATCAGACCGCATTTTATGCTATAGTGTATGGTATGGCCGATGATGACCGTATGCCGTACCACGAGATGAGAAGAAGGAAAAGAAGATAAAGATAAAGGTGGAAAAGAAAAAGAAATAGAAAAAGAAAAAAAAAAAAGATCTATAGAAAATCTAGAGGGTTCGGAGGGGTAAAGGAAGAAGGTGAGTGCCGGGGGCAATTTTGACGCCTCCCAGCGACCTTGGGGTGTAATTACCTCGGTCGCGGAACACGGCGGTGGGTCTGAAGGGATCGACTGGACTTCGTAACTTCTCCGACTTTGCACCACGCTCGTATAATATAAATATATATGTATAGCACATACATACATACTATGTATACGTACGTATGGATGGATATTCTGCACCGTTGAAAAATACAGAAAAAAGCCCCGGATGTTAAATATATCGACCTTCGTTATCCTCGATTTTCAATTAGTGGTGCAATGAAGCGCAGGATTCGAAAAATGTGGAATGCGGCTTGTTGCTGTGAAAAAAAATACCTCATCGATCCAAAATCGGAATTCATTGTCAGTCTCCTTTTATCCTCAATTTTAGTAACTATTTAGTGTGTTGTGCCCCGCGTATATGAATTAAAGAAAGGTGCATGGCACGCCTCTAATTATTGTGGACAGCAAAAAAATAACTTGAAATATTCGAAAAATTAGAATTAAAAAATTTTCATTTCAATGGGAAGAAATATGGTGTATTTTATACCGATATATTACAATCGAATTTTTTACTTCGGTTCTCACACTACGCGGGATATTATAACTGCAGGATACCCAACTTACGCATTGGTTGGTTTTATTGTACATGCATTTATATATATACCATATACGTATATATGGATAGTATATGTGCTTGCGTGTTGTATAACGCGATATTAAAAAATATATGAGAGAGCGAGATGAAATAAAAGTGCGGGGTGAAGGGGGACCACCATAGCAGAGATACAAATTAATGTTGTCTGATCCTACCGGACCACCCAACCAAGTTATCATTTTGACCCCCTGCGAGAAGAATCTCTTTAGTATTTCCCTTCCATATTATACATAGATATATACATATATATATGGTTGTATGTATGTATACACAATATACGGGATATCGTTCATTTGTAAAGATTAGAAATGAGGCTATTTTTCAAAATGATTCGAAACAAAAAATTCCAATCGATTTTGATAGCTACATTCTCCTGATTGTGAGTCCTTGCAAGAAATAGATCTTTTTTTGAGGAGAGCAAAAATGAAGTATATGGCCTTTTCCCAAAAACACGTTCTTGGGCCATTTTTTTTTTTGTTCGGAGAAAAAAATGAAACGAAAAATCGAGCACTTTTTAAACCGCTTTTACAGCACGAATCAAGGTGCATTTCGTGATAATAATCGTTGCAAATGAGAAGATAATTTTTTGTAAACTGTAAAACAACTGAGGAAAAATATTCATCAACCAAATAATAATGAGGGACGAAAAAAGAAGAAAAAAACCTGAAATTGAGGTAACAAGAGACGGTAATCAAATAGACGGTCGATTTTATTTTCATCCATCCGGTCCAAGCGACTTCATCAAGAAATAGGATGATGATCGCTTGCTTTTGCCGGATCGGTTGAGGGTTATATACAAAAAACTACGACACCCCGTCCTCCTGTCTGCCACCGAGGGCGTTGATCACCGTGTTAATTATCAACACAATCTCCACTTCGGTACCGCGCGATATGGGTGTTCCAACTAGCATATAATACGTATATATATATATATATATATATTTATATACTTGCGCATCGCACAAGTACATACATATGTATGATAATGAATATATACACCCTGTATATAATCGGAATCCGCTGGTTCATGCAGTGTAATTCGGTTGAGTGATGTAATCACAGTGGCTGTATGGGGTTGTATTTATTATAAAGCCGCTCGATCATATTTAGCTTAACCCTTTACACGTATACAGGGTGGCCCAAAAAGGAAAAGGTCCGTCAATTTATGAAAACGTCAATATGAAAACCGAAGACATTCCATCAAATTTTCCGACGGTGAATTTTACAGAAATTATTACAAGTTTCATGTTTTCGAACATGAAAGTTTGTTTGATTTTTTGAAAAAAAACTTAACAGAGGCTTCGTTCTTTCGATTCCCACACGAGTGAGAAAACAAGAAAATTGTCGGCCAAGATTCGTTGTAAAATGTTCAGCTTTTATATCCACGTTTCAATATTGACTGCATTAATTTTTTTTTTCTCCGGTCACCCTATACATGTGAAATAAGTTCAGGTGTGTAACTTACACCTGTAAAAGTTGAACGTATATGTATCTATATCGTGTACATCACGATCATCTTCACCCACCACACAGAGACGATATAGAGAGAGAAAGATGAACGGAGATTCATCTCTGGGAATTAATGTTGCGTGTACATAACATTTTAAGTGTGCGTAATTCTTACAGACAAATTTATAATGTACACCTCGATGGGTTTGATCGATTTCAACATTTTAAACAGGCTTTGAAAGATTCAAATAAGTCGCTTTTAATTTTTCACCAAACGATTATCGGTGATGATAATGATTCATTTTTTTTTTTGATTTTTATCTCGTTGATATGGAGAGGGCGGAAGGGGGGGTCGTTGACACGCGATTCGCGGGAGAGAGTAAAAATCGACGTGTCGATGATTTCTTTAGCTTCATTTGGTATAATATGTTTTATTTATTTATTGAATTTTTTTTCGTATCCGTTTTTTCTCATTCTTCTTTCTGGGTGGTCAATTTGTATATTATGCGATGCTTGGTTGATCGGAGCTAAGGTATTTCTAATATCATAAAATCATTAATTATCCGACAAAGTTACGACGCCGTCGTCAGCTACCCGTTGCTACCTAGGTGGCCACTCTGATCCTCCAGAGCTACCTCGATGACCATCAGCTTCTGTAAACCTTCTATCTCACGTTCTTTTGTTCACGGTTTAATCAGTTTTGTGGTTTTCAAACTGGCGCGATGAACTGATTATTCTTAATATTTACTTATACAACGTCGACCTATTGTCATAACTCTGACCATGTAATTTAATATCAAATCCGAGTCCCATGCATCCATAATTTTTTTTCCCGAAATTTCAAATATTCGCATCCTGCAACAAAAAATACTCACAATTTTTGGTTAATATTTGTCTATTCTTTTCCTTTTTTTTCAATCTCATCAAGCTCTTAGTTGGATTATTTCATTGGATATGAACAAGAAGAAAAAGAGAAAAAATCAGATGGTGAATCTAGACCAGATTTCTTTCGGAAACTAATTTTCTTGCTGTGTATATAAACGTGTTTAAATATACGTATATATGCGTTCTACGTATGCATACTACGTATGCATTTGTATGAAAGAACTTATATTTTAGACCACCAACGGTAAGAATTTTTCTTTTTTATTTTTCTTTTATTTTTTTCACTCATATATGTAGAGTTGATTTTACTTATACGGATTATCCCTAACGTTTTCGTATACAAATATCCTGTTTGTTACGCCCAGTTCTATTGGTACAGTTTGGTTTACTGCAGCGCGCGCCATGTTAATATTACTTAAGTTACAACACAGGTATAGGTATATATATATATCGCCTAGAAAACTGACTTACTAGTTTAGTTTTGTACACATATTTTATAACTATATAAGCAATCATTCTACATACTTACTTCGTTATTCAATTTTTCTTCTTTTTTTTTTATTTTCCAGCTTCACCTCACATTAGCTGAACTTAATGACTTAATTCCAAATGACTGGACGACTTGGCACGCCGCGCGCGATGTGGTATATATTATATACAGTGTTTTGTATTTTTCGAGTTAGAGAGAGAGAGAAAAAAAAGGAAGCAGAGAAACGAAAAAGGTAAAAAATGAGAGTGAGAAGATAGTCGACTTTCTCAAATCCCTTTTCTCTTCTTCCTATTTTTTGTCCTTTTTTTTTTTTGTTTCCTTATACCGATATATGTGTGTGACTTGTGGGATTTGGTTTTTTCGTTTTTTTTTCTGTTTTTCTTTTTATTTCTTTTTTTATATATACGTGTCTCGTGGTTCTTGAGTGGCGTAGCAAATCACTGACGAACCGCGCTCTGGAAAGTAACAATTGGATTCCACTTAATTCGAAAAACATACAACGGACGCGACTATAACGGAGGAGGAGATTTTCGGCTGCAGCATTGCGTTATAGGTATATAAGAGTATAAGACTCGAAGCGAGCGACGGAATAAGGAGGAACCGCTTATTCAATTATCTTACAAACAGTCCGTGAACCGCGCCGGCCGCCACCGTCTTTTCTGATACTTTAACTCACCATCGGAACAACCGCGACAGACCGTCACGAATTTCAATCCATCCCGATACCCAAAGACCCCCACGTTTTTCGTTTCGTTTTTCTTTACCTATTTCTTTTTTCTTCATTCAACTTCACTTCGTAGAAAAAATCGGATATTTCCAAGAAAAGGGTCAACAGATAGGCTAATCGAATTAGGCTTCTCGCGCGGGGGTGGTTATAAAGAAACGAGAAAAAAAAGGAAATGGTTGAACGGTTGAATGAAAAAAGTTAAAATTGTAGATTTTTCACGTTCCGCTTTAATTGATCTATTTTTTTAATTTTTTTTTCTTTACGGGTATTACGTGATGCAGGATATATAGACGAAGAAAAATTAGTTTAGTTTTACACGTAACGCGGAGGGAGGAAATATTTTTTTTTGTTTTTGTCTTCTGTTTTCCATCTCCTTCGAAGGGTTGATGAGGAGTAGGATAATGTATGAGAAGTATAATAATATGGGTTTTTGAGATGGGGATATTTTGTAAATCTTTTGTCTGTTTGGTTATAGTCTGTTCCCACAGTCCTGGTATGGGATTCCTGGCGATCCTTTGCAATGCGAATTCGCGGGAATCTTATAACACATGCCAAAACACCGTAATTCGAAGGTCCTGGACACGGTGGTCTTATAGATCGTAGGTAGCTTACTTATTTTGAAGACGCGACGCGATTCTTATTATTCTTCTGTTTTTTTTCTTCTTTCTTTCTTTACTTCTCCTTTTCTCATCTCTTCTTTTATCTTATAAACGTTGACGACGACGACGATGGACTATATGCCGCATATGTATATATATATACATATCACAATATAAAGTGCATGAGGCGAGGCTACCGTCGTTCCCACGCCCTGCAGGACGTTCCGTCCTTCCAAAGATTCCTACCATTCCGTTTATATACACGAAGCTCTCCTCTTCTTTAACCCCTTACTGCACCAGAAGCTGATGCTGAAGCTGAAGCTGAAGCTGAAGCTGAAGCCAAAGCAGAAACAGCAGCTGAAGAAGAACCTATATACCATGTATATTACATATACATATACCTATAACCACCTCTATACAATTCTTTCAATCCTTCTTGTACCGCTGAAAATTTCATCATGGCACGCGGCACGCCGAAACTTTCGTCCTTCGAACGTCGCAAAAAACGGAAATCGTTTGATTTATATATCAAACCATATGTATATATACCGCACTCTGATATGCCGCCTTTTATCATTCTTTTTCTCTCTTACCTTTTTTCGATTTCTCTCTTTCTTTCGTTTTGTCTTTTTATTATACGCCAACCAACCAATTACCAAAACTTTCTTTTCATAATGTAACACAATTCCCGACGATAAATTCAACGAACGCATGTGCCTCTCTAATTTGCAAAAAACAAATTCGCGCAATTTTCGCCTCGTTTGTGAAAAGGGACGATTACACAGAGAGGCCTTTGAGTACAAAAAAAAACAAAAACTATCGATATAAATTGTTGAATGTTTTACGTAAATTTAATTTTATTCTCTTTATACTGAAATCCTGAAAATTTTCAGTATCAGGTATACGGTGTGTAAAAGAATACGCGTGTAAAAAAAGAAAAACCAAAGAAAAAAAGAGAAGAAAATAAAAAATTGTCTCCAGTTCTGAATGTAAAAGCGTATACGTACTGTGTATCACAACGCATAATATGATAATATGAATAAGTTGGTTGGCCATAAAAAGGGCCAGGGCTAGCCAACGGTCACATCATCTGATAGAGGCGATGAAAACATTTAGAGGTTACGAGGGTCCTTGCTCGATAAGATCTGAACACAGCGGGCCGCGACACGCCACGTGTTGTGGGCGATCGTACCGCAGGTCCCATGCACTGCATCCCTGATGTGTTGTGTTGTTGCTGCTGCTCCTGCTACGCGCCCCACCTGATGATACCGGTGCAACTTTATAAAGTACAACTTTATAAATTATATATATAGCTATACATGTGCTTTGTTCGACCGGTTCAAGAAACAAATTAAAAGAAACAAAAAAAAAAGATGTAAAGTTTGGGATTTCTTTTTTTTTTTTTGTTCATTCATTTATTTTCTCGTATGAAAGTTCTTGTTACATTTTCCTTAAATTATAGAAACAAAAGGATGACAAAAAAAAAAAAAAAATTGTATCGGATTTTGACGAATGATTCTTGGGTCTTTTTTCTGAAAGCGACGTTAAAGTTTCGAAAATTTTTGAAAATTATACGCGAGGTTTCCAAAACTATATTATACTAGTGTAGAGGAAATTGAATCGTGCACACATAACTATCGTAAGGTTCATATATATATTATTACATGCATTCTTAACATGTATATGTGTATTATATTTCATTGAAAAGCTCGCAAGATAAGTTGTGCCGAAAGTAGGAGAAGAGAGAAGCAAAAAAAATTGGAAAAAAGTAGAGTGAAAAAAATTAAGATGGCATAATACCCCATCGATTTTGAATCGGGTCGTATCTATGTACTACGTACGTACCTATATGCCGTACCGACAAAAGATTATCGTTCGTGAAGTATTATAATGATAATATAGTTACTATAGCGCGTGGGGTGTAGTCATCGAACAACTTCATAACTCGCGCGAAGCACGGGACTATCGTATAGGTATACATGTATATTAGAAACGTATGTATAATGTGTGTACATCCGTATATACATGTTTGTTGGTCGGAGGTATATATCGTGGGAGGGCTCCTCCGCAGGCGGGATTTTATGTAGTTCATAATAATCCTGCAGATTTAAAACCCCGAGGACCCCGCGGCTCAAAGTTGCAATATTGTGGTTCCATCTTCTTCTTCTTCTTCTTTCTCTTCTTTTTCCTCATGTTTTTTTTTCTCTTCTGATACTCTTCCAGGTGAAGATTGCTCCTGTTTATGCGACGATAAGGTCCGCGAGAGAATCCCGAAGGAATTCAAAGTTGCAAAAAAAGTAGATATCCAAATTCTGATAGTTTTTATTTTCTTTTATATATTCCTATTCGAAAACATCCCTTACAGTTAAACATAATTTTGTGATTTTGTCAATGATGTCGCTGACCAATTAATTTTCATTCTAATTGAATCGAGCTTCATTAATTTACCCATCCTACCATTACGCAATAATACGTATTTCCCGCCTCACGCACGTGTCCTGCCAAATTTTTTCTCTCTGCATATCGAAACAGTTGAAATAAAAAAAGAAAAACCAAAAGAAGAAGAAGAATGAAAAAAAGAAATTTAATATAATAAGAATGTACGAAAGTTTTCCAAAGTTTTTTTTTCATTTTTCAAAGAGGGGGTTGGGGATTGCGGGATGCGAGGGGGACTGAAAGCGTCGTGACGGTATGCGTAATAATAGTAAAACTGAATGAACCTGCAAGACGGACAGACGGAGGAACGTCTGGGGGTTGAAACGACGGTCGAAAAATTGGGCGGGGAAGGAGGTGAGGTGGGGGTGGGGGGGAGAAAGATAGGGGCACGATGCTCTACAGAGGATGCAAGAATGGGAAGAAGAGTAAGAAGAAGAAGAACGAGACGACGAAAGGAAAGGAAAAGAAGAAGAAGAAAGAGGAGGCGGAGGAGGAGGAGATCAAAGGAACCGCCGTGAGAAGTGCCCGGCTGCCGGAGATTCTTGTCTTAGGAGGATGCTGGGAGCCTCCCGAACGAAGAATTTCTTTTACGATCATAGGCGGGCGGAGAGTATATACTATACATATAGCACGTAGAAATATATATACGTATACATATGACGTATATATATATCTGTATATAATACGTTACATACTCTGCACCTTCGTGGATTGATACTTCAGGTGAATTAAAAAAAAATTATCAACCCCCCTTAAAAACACCCCGTAAAAAATCGAGTTTTCAATCGGAAAAGCGAAATTCAAATTTTACTAACTTGAAAATAATTGAAAAATTTCTATTCTTTCTATTTATTACGATTACATTTATTTTTTCTGATTTGCACTTACCCCTCTTTTACGTCACTTTTCTTTCTTCTTTCGGCTTTTTCAGGTGGTTTTTTTTTTTTTTTTTTCTTTCATTCAAATCAGTGAAGAGATTTTTTTTTCATTACGTTTTTATAATAATAATAATAATAATAATAATCATTATATATAGGTAGTACATGTGAAATATTTTATTTATAAATAATGATTAATATTATTAATAATATACTAATTATCATATATATATGATTAATGTATACTAACATTAAAATCGATATTACATATGTATAAATAATTGTATATTATATACTCGCGCGTCAAAGTCTTATGTAATGATACATATAATATATGTGTTGCGCCTTTACCATTTATATATACACGGTATATATGTGTATGGAAAAATAATTTAATAATACGTTGGCGATTCTTTTTTTGTTTTTTATTTGTTCGTTTATTTAATTGTTTCTTCTTTTCTCTCTTGTATTATGTGCGTATGCTATTTAATGTAAGTACGTGATACTGGGAGTGAAGTTACAAAGAAAAACAAATAAAATAATAAGATTAATAATAATCATCGTAATAACGATCCTAACTAAAATGGCCGCTGCAGCTTTACGTACATCATACGCATATATTCTATCGTTTTGCATACCTGGCTGAGCTTTACATTATATATAAAACAAATTTTATAATGATGAAAAATTATATCGCGACCAACTGTGGAAAAATTTCTTAATTCAATTATATTTACAGAAAATTCATTTTTAATATTAAGTATCGCTTCGCACGTTATGTATTAATGATAGTGATTAATTACAATTTATACCTACACACGTTTACAATCAATTAGATAATTTTTTAAGTATCGCGTAGTTTTATGTGGAATATAAAAAAATTCGTAAGTATCTTGCACCGTCGTCGAGCACCGTCGAAATATTTCAATAATTATATCTAACTTTTATATATATAGCATTTATATTATGTCTATAAAATTACAAAATTTTAGATACGTATTTGGATATCCAAGATTATTACTCGCACTATTGATAAAATTAATATTCTCATCGCACTAATTAAATATACATATATTATAATTATGTTATTATATTTACAATTATTAAATTACACATATATATGATAACTTTATATATCGTTTATATTATAGAGTACTTATATTGTGTAACACCTGATTCTTTTTTCATTTTTTTTTTTCAACTGCACTGCTGCTTCTCATATTCGGTTTCTAACATTTTTTTTCGTTATTATTTATTATCAATATTACAATAAATTAAATTCGAATACGGAGATAAAGTGGAATAAAAAATATGCGGGAATTTTTATCAAAATTTATATCTTCTATTCAT
This sequence comes from Athalia cordata, assembly GCA_963932425.1. Taxonomy (NCBI): domain Eukaryota; kingdom Metazoa; phylum Arthropoda; class Insecta; order Hymenoptera; family Athaliidae; genus Athalia; species Athalia cordata. The sequence continues at coordinate 24,477,650 of OZ010626.1, read as the reverse complement.
AAAATTTAAATATTTTAATACGTCGGTTCTCTTCTTTTTTTTTTTTTTTGTCATTCACTATGTACATTATTGTCTCATTACTGCATACGAATGATAACATTATTAGTAATAATATACATTAAATTATGATGAAGAATAATTAAATAACCTACCTAAATTTTTATATCGACATTTAAATTAACACATACATTTCACTGCAGCAGTTCAGTCTTTAAAATAATCGTGTAATATTAATAATAATAATAATAATGATGATAGTTATTATTATCACTATTAAAAATTATTATCGTCGTAATAATAAATTAATGTGCTTAAATTAGTTTATTCAAATCGTTTAAAATATTTATAATACTGGGCATTGAAAAATAACTGTCGTTATATAGAATACGTATATATTTTTCGTTTTTTTTTTTTTCTTTCGGTGGATTAACGAAATAATAGAAAATAGAGAAAGAATTTTTTTCAATTGATTGAGAATGAAAGGAATATAGTTGGTACAATTCGATTTTTGTTGTAAGTAAAAATATCCTTCAAGGCATAATTACTTATTTTTACGGAATTTTTTTCTATAAATTTGCATTAATAATATTTGTCAGAAAGTATCATAGATCTGTTGAGGATAGTAAAAAAAAAAGAACAGAAAAACGAGATATAGAAAAGAAGAAGAAAAAAAGAAGGAAGTCCTTCGCCAGGAAGGTCATTCATTAATAGCGTAATATATAAAGTTCGTTTTTGTTTTTTTTGTTTTTTTTGTATTACGATTCTATCTTGATTTTCTTTTAAATATTTTATTTTATTACTATTATTACTATTAGGTATTATTTTTTTTGTTTGTTTGGCCTAGAGGCAAGTGTGTATAGTTTTTTTAGTCCTGCATAATTTACATTTAACTTTACAACACCAGTGAAAAGTGCAAGCGCATCTTTCCACGACGACGACTTCCTGAGTTTTGTAACCGCGTCCGCAGCACATCAAATCGCAACCGTCAACCCCTATGCTAGTGTCGTTACACTGTCTACCGTGAGTACCTAAAATACCAAGTTTAGGATTTTTTTCGCAAAACGCAGGCGAGGGTTCCAAATAAACCAAGTCTTTAGCGCCGGGCGATTTGTGGTCTGGGTTATAAGGTTTCAATTGAAAATTATATCGGTGCTTTCTTCCAGGACCTTCGCGGTGACCGTGAACCGAGTTACTCGCCGAATTACTCGTTATCATATTACTATTTCCTCGTATCCTGTCGGAATTGCTTACCATCACCCTAGACGCACCGTCGAAACGATCCTTTAAATTATCACCCACTACTCGAAAATTTGGCAAACGCATCCAACAGGTTTTCACTGTACACGAACCTGACATACCGTGACATTTACACTCTTTTCTCATCTCGGACGATACGTGCTGAAAATAAAAAAAAATAAAACAAAATTTTTATATATCTATTATTTTTTTTTTATTTATTCTTCTCGTGTTACTTGTTCTCCAGTTTTCGAAAAGATTGAGATTTTAAAATTTATTATTTTCCAACAATTATCCTTTAGTCTTTTCATTTCTTTGAAATTTCCACCCTCTATACATTCGCGTTTATTAATGCGGTGAGATGCGAGGCAGAAAATTGATTTGGGGTTTCTTTTTTCTTTTTACATAAGTTAGGGGGATGAAAATTTTCGTAGTAAATATTTGCTTACCGCTCTTCCGGCCTCGTTATTGTGTAGATTCATTTTCTCTCTTAAATTTCTTCCGCGTTCTCCGGTGTCGACAAATTCTCTTGAGAATTTGAAACCGTAACCGATATTATCGGAACATCCACCCCATTCCCAGTCGCGAACGTCCGAAGGTGCTCGAGATTGATGCGTGTAATCACATGAACATGATTGTATGCTACCTTCACTGCAAGCTCGCGCTATACTGTGGGTTACGGCTGCACTCGTTATAGCGTAAATGAAAGCCGTCTCTCTGCAGCCTGAAACAAATGAAAAAAAAAAACCAAAACATAGAATGAAAATGAAAATTTATTACAACGTGTGTTAGAAAATATTTTAATTATAAAAAATTGCTTCGATATGCCTTTTTGGATTCGGATTCATTCGGAAGACACAAAAAACTCTTCGGAAAGAGATACAGGTATACGAAAAACCAAAAAAATGTTGGGCGGTGATCGAAACGACTTTCTTTTCTTCTTTCTTTTTTTCCCTTTTTAAATTCGCTCCATTTTTTGTGGGTAAAACTATTAAAAATCTGTTAATTACGGAAGATTATAGAGTTTGAAATTTCCAACGCGGTTAGATCCTTTGTGTACATCCAAACCGCGTTGACCTAAATCCTATTGACTTATGGTTCCACGATTTTTGGAACCCCGAATTATGGGATGGAGTAAAAAAAAAGAAGAATTTTTTGAGAATTTACGTGAAACGGAAAAGTGAAAATTAAAAGAGCAAGACGTATGTTATGTAATTAAAACAGGGGGGAGGGCGAAAAATGAAATGGAAGGGGATGACAAGTGGACAAGAATGAATAAATGAATGAATGAATGAACGAATGAATGAATGACCGTGAAAAGGATGAGTTTTTTGACAAAACTTAACCTGTCTGCTTTCTCTACCGAGTGCGGGCGGGCGCAGGACACGTGGGAGGTGACGTCAGAACGTCTCAATTCCTTTGACTACCTGAACGAATATGCTATATACGTACAATACTAATATACTATATGTATAGAGAGAGACCGAAACGGGATGAAAGAGAAATTTGAAAAGCACAGTGATCAGCTAGAGAAATTACCTATGGGGGGATGGAAATTATACATCATGCAGATCGGGCAATGCATGAGATAGAATTTGGGGACGTCGAAAGCGCCAGAATAGTAAAATTTTAAAAATTATTGCTCGTTATTTTCTCACTAATCTTCGCAATGTAACTCTGAAAAAGGTTTTACAGAGTAAGAAAAAGAAAAGGAAAAAAAATTAAAAAAGAACAATCGTAAAAATTCGAGAAAAAAAAAAATCAATCCATAGCTATTATTTGGTCGGTTATAACAGCCAAGCTAGTTTTAACTATAGCCATACGCCAGCTCAGAGTCGTTCGAATATTTAAACATCGATAAGACAAGCTATTTATTGTCCCGAGAACAAGATGAAAGAATTTCAACTGCAAACACGCGACGAGAATTGTATAAACTCGCATGTGTCTTTATACACATGTACGTAACGTATATTATAGGTAGGTTTTATCTGCAGTGGATTCATGCAACAAATAAACCAGGATAGTCAGTGAAAAAAAAAAAGAAAATGGAAAATTTCTCTTCTTCCAAGAAAAGAATCGAATGATCATAAATTTCCATCGATATCGGTTTCATCCCCTCGCGAAGGGAAACAGAAAATGAAAATGATACATGTAAAATAAAACAAAATTCCCACGAAAATCAAGAACAAAAAAAAAGAAGAAACATAAATTCTGCGTCATCGACGATAGGATAGCGGGGTTAGTAACTCTGTATATATGTTATGTTTGAAAATCATAAAACGGTTCCGCTTTAACACCATATTTTTTCTATATACAGGTTACTATTTTACCACGAGTCGCGTTCGCTTATCGATGTAATAATATTTGCCGATCGACGGGTTTAGTTGGCTCTGGTGTATAGAATATTCCCATGTACAACATGTATACCTACCTGTACCTGTATAATATCGGGTATAAATTCCGGGCTCGAAATTTCCCCATCTAAACCGTTGCGTTACGAAAATTATAAAATGAAGAAAAAGAAGAAAATATTAAAAAATCCGAATCGTCTCGGATGCCTTGACCGCGTGACTGATTATCGTGATTATTATTATTATACTTATGATGATATTATTTTCTTTGTGATATCCTGATTAGTCACGAAGCTTCTCGAAATTTTAAGGGTTGAAGAGACGTCCGCTCTGCAGCATTAGGATTTTCCTAATCCCATCCCGACTCGTGATGGCTGTTTCAGCTATTGAATTCAGTTATATGTAAGGGACAAACCTAAGCCAACAGAAGCTGAAGCTGAAGCTGAAGCTAAAGGAGCAATAACGGTCAAAATTTGAAGGCCTTATAACTTCGGGGTAACGAAATCCCTCCGTCGATCTTCTTTCTCTTTCACTTGTTCTTGTTCTTCTTTTTCTTCTTCTTCTTCTGCTTCTTCTTCGTCGTCGTCTTCTCCGCAAGAAATGGCTGTACAAAGATTTATACCGTTCCACTATGTTATAAGCGAAAGACACCAGGAGACTTTTGGTAAATCTCACGGGGGGCCTCTTTCTTTCAGCAGACGAAGACGAAGACGAAGACGAAGAACGAGAGCGAGAAGACGAAGAGTGAGAAGACCGCGTGTCTCAAAACCAGTCAACTTATAACCTGCACCCTTACAATAGTCGTCCTCTAAATTTCATTTGTTCCAGATATTATTATCGACATCATCACCTTCTATTTTTCAAAAGCGTCAAGTTAGGTAAGCGATATACCTTTTTTCAACCCCCAAATGTTCAACCAGCAACGGAAGATTGTCAAACTTTTTTCGTTGTTTAATAAAAAAAAAGAAGATGAGCGCCTAAGCAAAACTTTTTGAAATATGTGTACGCGAGAAGCGATAAAAGAACAAATGATTTTTTTTTCGATCGAGTAACGCACGTCATGTAGAGGGCGTATTATTATTTTATAACCTGAGTAAGATGTATTGTTTTTTATTTATTTATTTTTTTTTCCATTTTTATGCCGTTTAAAAACTGCTTCTGCTGATGTTCTTTTCGAGACAGAGAATATGAGATCATCCTGAGCGACATGAGGATATCGTCGACCAGTTCATGAGACGCGTTTATGTCAGCATGAAATTCCGGAAAGATAAAAATCACCGGAAATTGTTACTCTATAGAAACAGATGTTGGTGTAACAACTGAAATATGCACATAACTTCAGTGGCACGTTTTGTAATTTTCAAAAAAACGTTCGAGACTAGAAGAAAGAAAAAAAACAACTCAGCTACAATTAAGCTCTGTGTTTTTTCAAGCTTCGAAAAATTTGGTTTGATTTTTTTTGATCTTTGCACCTTTAGCAATATACTTATATGAAAAATTTGTTCGGTAAAAAAGTCAGCAGAAATAATTGTTGGAAATGTTGCTAATTTTCGAGAAAATTTAATCTCTCAAACGTTCGCGAAAAAATGGAAGTAAAAAAAAAAAATTGTCGTCAATCAGAGCCTTTGAAAGGATCGATTAATTATCATTATTTTTTTTTTTTCATCGACTATAAGTATTGTAATTTCTGATCACAAGAAGAAAATGCAGAATTCGATCGTTCGTTTGATTTATATTTATTTATTTATTTCAACCGGTCCAATAAATAATCCTCTCTATAAGTTCTCGCATTGAGTTTTCTACGGTGGATGATTTTAATGATCTCGTTCCCACTTCTAATCACGTCTTCATTAGAGGTTGTGTGTATATTGTATAGCGTGTGTACAGTGTAGGTATGGTATACCTAACGCAAAGGCTGGCGCTCCGGATATTTTCGAAGCGCTTTAGCTCATAGCGAGAAGCGGATCGAGTATATTGCGTTCCAGACATAATCATCCGTTTATAGGATAAATTGAATCAATACTGGTCTTGCTGCAGTCGTACCCCATCGAGTTGAAACGACGAGTTAAAAGTAAGAGATGGGCCCTATAAGGGGGGTTCCTGTTTTTGCAATGGCGTTGCGCCGCGATAAATCCCAGCCTATGATCGGCTACATGTGTCGACTGCACGCCACGATTTCTTGCAAAACGTGCACCGCAATCCAACTATATTATACTCGACGTATTTCCTTCATTTTTACATCTTATTTGGTTTCTGACTCGACGAGTTTCAGAATACACACGTATGACTTATAGCTATACGGACAATCTACACAGTTGTTGTCTCTCCCATCACCCATATCGTATAATTTAATATGTATATAGGGGGATAAATATGTACGAACTCTCTACATAGTTCTATGTACTACGCACGGTACGTTTTCGACAACAACCCCACCCAGTACATAAATATTTATTTTTATATGCCACCCCATGTATATATTTTAAAAATACGCGAAAATGAGAGCTGGGTAAAAATCTTTTTTATTTTTATTTTTTTATTTTTGTAAAATGATTTTTCGACATTTTTTACTTTGACTGTACAAAATATTATAGCATGGTATACGTATACCGAGTGGGTTGGTAGTCTATAATCATTTTGCCGCCAACCGCGCTGCCGACCGTACCTGTTACCACACACATTGCACTATAACACGAGATTCAGGAGTGCGCAGTGCATCATGAGCATCATATGTCTGTAAAGGTCCTTCGGGTGTATCGTGGAGTCCCGCAGGATTAACCCGCGGGGCATCCTCCTGAAATATTGCAGAAATAAAACCGCAAACTATACCAACACTCCATCTCGCAATTTCGTTATAGGTGTTTTATAATACGGTATTCGTCCTTTATAGGGCGCGTTTTACTCTTTTCTTTCTTTTTTTTTTCTTTCCTCTGCCATATGCGTCAAGATCTCATCGCTGGATCGAAATCTTGCGAATAGAAAAATGAGAAGAAAAAAAAAAAGAAGGAAACTGCTACTAATCCCTATCTGATTACGATCTTTGTATATCGCTCTCGTATATAGGCGAATGAAGATTTTTATCGATCGTTTTTCTCCCCTCTAATGCACTTTTTTTTTTAAGGCGCGCATTTTTTTCCCCCATTTAATACGGTAACGATCAAAGTTTTTGGTATCGTTGTACGGATTTTGTACTTGATATGGATACTGATTTTTCGTTTTTTTTTAGGTTTTTTAATAGAATCAAGTCATCGGGTTTATACTTATTTACTTATAATATTAAAACGTTGCGAAGAAAAATATATTGGACGTGATGTTGAGTACCTAATGTGCAGTGCAAGCTGTTTAGGAAAGAACAAATAAATGACAACCCTTAAAACCTGTAGAGCATTAGGAGGGGGTTTGTGCAAGCTAACAACGAGTTCAGTAGGGATTATTTTGTCGCTTGCTTTCATTCTCTGCATTTGTACAATCTCCATTATCATTGAAATGAGGATTAAACGAGGGTCGCTCCACGAGGAAAACGTACGTACGTACCTTCTATGATATAAAAACAACTCGACTTTTCTCTTCGAACAAATTTTACCTCTACCTGCTTTGCAGTTTACCATGGTTTTTACGCAGTTAAAACCATCTGCATAAAGTATCATATTTCTCATTAAATTTCAACCATGCGAATCTGTGTATAGAAGATCAAAGTTTTCATTTCAAATTCATTTCAAAAGACATGGGAAATTTTTCTTCCCATTCTCATAACGTGCCAAACCGCATAAAGTTTCTTACGTAGTTTTCAGAGGACATTGTAAGGAAAATTTTCTCTAACAGATGTCGAGTGTAGAATTCATATTTTCTACCGCACCCTTTATATCCACGAGGGAAGTTTTGAGATGGATATCTTATTTTATCGATTCCGCATTTTATGCCCATCTACGATAGGATTTATATACCTATATACAATTTTTGACGTAATTGAATATTTCAATTTGTATTTCGATTCACTTTGATAGCTGCGGCGGATCCCCCTAACGAAGTTCATTTCGATCCATTATGTGTTTATATGAATGTTTAAAAAATGATCATCATCATCATCATCATCATCATCATTATTCCGTATACCTATCTACACATCACATAGTACACCCTTGAAATTGCCCGCTACTATTTTCACCCTTATTAATTCACCCTCGGGCACCCCATATGGCCATTTAGTGAACGAATGAAAAAAAAAAAATGAAAAGAAAAAGCTCTCGGTGATCCTTGAATACACGTATGTATACATTACATAATGTACTTCGCATTACACGATCCTGTCTTGTACCCTGTTGCATACCCATTATTACATTGAAAAAAAAAGAAAAAAAAAGGAACACGAAAATTGTTTCTTATAACCTGCGCAGCAGCTTGCTTTGAAATCCTACTGGATCAAATTCTAGTACGTCGTAGCATACGCATTTTACGTTGACGACTTGACAAATCACTTCAGGTATATGCTATAGTATACGAATACACGTGATATATACGTATATAATAATGACAACTATACACAGTCATTAACAAAATAGGATTCCCCTGTTATTTTGTCAGTTGCCCAACCAATTAGCGGTCCATTCATCCATTAATAATTTGTCCAGCTATATCGATTTGTCAAACTCACATCCCCCATACCTCCCCATACCCTACCACTTTCCATCCCCTTTCGTCACCACTTAAATATATGTTTTTTTTTTTTCTCCTCTCGACGACGCTTTATATTATATTCCCCTTACACGGTACGTGTGTATGGTAGGTATATAATATATCATGTGATACCCATCGCAGCTATTGAGAAAGAAAAAAAGGGAAATGAAAAAAAGCAAAAGAAAAAGAAAAAGAAAAACCAGAAATTCGAGCAATTTCATCGAAACAATTGTAAGATGTGATGGGAAGTAAATTTTTTCGTCTTAACTCGACTGATCGTATTAATAATTCGACTCGGCATTTAGGTACCGTACAACGTAATGTATAAAAATCTCTCTCTTTTTCTCTCTTTTTTTTCTTCCGGTAAGTAAGAGAGATAGAGAGAGAGAGAGAGGTATATTTGTAGTGTACATATAGCTGTGGGCAGGTATGTACGATATACTATATGTATACACACACATACATATATTTATATAAACGGACGAATGGACGGCGGACGATCCTTTCCCAGCTTACGTATACGTAACCTGGGTCCGGTCCCGCACTTCTTACTCAAGTTGCCTTTAAAGAGTCCCGGGAGCAACAGCAGCAGCTACTGCAGCCCGATTCCTTCGTTACCGCTGCTGTTGCTGTTGTGGCTTTGCCTCTTGGGATGAAATAAGATAAAATAAGATAAAATGAAACGAGAGAAAAAAAAAAGGAAAAAGAAAAAAGAAAAATGAAAATAAAACAATTCGAACAGCGAGAATCGCTTCTCGACAAATTGTCGATTGAAACGCTTCCTCTCCCGAGAGAAGAGAGAAAGAAAGAGAGAGAGAGAGAGAAAAGTGAGTAAAGAGAATACAAATCCGTTCAGTTAAGATGCGACGCATATAATACTATGTATATATAAGCTTTCGCGAGCTTTCTCTGTTTTTTTTTTGACTCGTTCCTTGACTTTTTCTTTTTTTCTTTTATCTTTTATCCTCTGGGATTACTTTGCTGTACGATTGGTATGGATATGTACAGGGGAAGTATATAAAATCGAATCGCATCGCATCGCATCGGACCTCTCCTCAGGTATATAATAACATCTTATACTATATACAAGTATACGTACCTATGTACACACACTTATATATACTTACAGTGCAAGAGGATATTAAAAGGTCGTAAATATAATCGCGAAGACTGTAATAAAAATGAAAAATAAAGAATAAGAGAATATAACCCGTCATCGTACCTATACATATATTCACCATATGTACCCGACCCTATATTACATACCCTACCCTATAACAAATGTATAAAGTTTGATTTATTTACTCGTTTTAAAGTTCTCTCGGTTTTTCATTCTTTCTTTTTTCAGTTACATGTAAACGAAAAAATTATGAGCACCTATATTATATACATGTATATTTATAGATACATTATCCCGGCGAAAAAAAAAAAAAGAAGAAAAATCTACGTATAATATATATACATATATGTATGTACTCACCCTTGTCGACTATTTTTCCGAAGAGATTTTTTCCCCTGAGAAAATTTTTTGTCGAACAATTCCATCTTCTGTTTCTGAACTGATGCTGGCATTCTACTATAGCTTGATTCGCACCCCTCGCAACTGCATTTAATACACCTGGATTTTCTCTGGCTAATCTTCTTTGTTTTCTTCTTAAAGTTGCGTGAACCGCTGGGTCCATATGTGGTGCCGCTGGAGATACTGGTGGAAGATTATTTGGCTCTCCAGCTTTTGCAATTCCCCTGTTAAGAAAAAAGATGAGAGGAAAAAAAAAAAATTGGTGAGTGTTGAATTTTTGGTCCGATAGATATTTTTAGATTATTATTATAATATTTCTCATGCGTGGTACTTTCGTAAATTGAAAATGAGCTTTTAACGTGGGGTCGTTTTTTGAAAAATCTAAATTTATACTAATACGTATAAATATATATATTAAAATTGTATGGTGTTAAATGACTCCTTCGTCTTTGACTTCTAAATTCTTGGATGCGCGACCTCGACCGCCACGATGCGAAGTTTATATACTATATACATTATATAGGTATATATGTATGTATGTATGGGAGGTTGTGACGAGAGACGAGAGCTTGACACACTAATAAACAGTCGAGGATCGCACATTGGTGTCACGTCTCTGTCATCATAACTCAAAAAAGAAGCAGAAAAAAAAAAGAAACAAGATAGAAATGAAGAACGAGTAAAGAAGAGAAAAAAAAATGGAAGAAGAAACTTCTCGCGCTAGATCATGCGGCTTACCATGCGTGTTTTTTGAAAAAAATAAAAAACGCAACCTTATGGATCTGTACGTGTACACAATTTTTGATTGATTTTGATTAATGATCTTGACGACGACGCGATTGGTTTATTTCCAAAGGTATTTAAAATTAGTTGTACGGTATAATTTTTGGCATTTGTTATTTTCATTGATTCCTTTTTTATATCTTATGTATATTTATACATTTATGTATTGATTTGAAATAATCGTTGTTCATGGAAATTCTAAATACATATATATACGCGTATAATTTATTTCTCTTTAAGATATAAATGTATTTAAGTATAGTATTATTGGTTATATACGGGTGACACGAATAATTTGCCATTGTAGAATGAATAATTCATTGGTTTTGCTGCTGCTATGCGCCATGCGGTTATAGAGTCTTGAAGTAAAGAGCGTGGTGTGTAGTGTTGGATATTTATTATACATAGGTACATATCCGTATGAATGTATGTGTTGTATTATATTACGGTTTGAATTGCATTAGAATGAAAGAAGTGTATAGAAATAAATAACTAACCCCGTGCGCGTGCACATGGTAATACAATACTGCTGCGATACCTATTCCTAATAGGGAGTTAGAATGATCTATTAGTATATAAACGATAAACTCAGCTATAATATAACGTAACCATGAAATATTGCCATAGAGTAGGTATAGACGTATAGTGCAAAAAACGGTAGCCAACTACTAACTTCAAATCACTAAATCGATCGGCTGATTAATTATCCTCCCTACGTGTACGTGTATCGTATCTAATTATATATGGTCTGCAGTACAGTAAAGCGTCGATATTCCGGACGTCAAAAATCCGGACCGTCGATAATCCGGATTCAATTCCGATGGAAAAAAAATTGAAGCAAATACATAAATACATTAGACAGGTTGGGCTGCGTACATTTACCGCTCTAAAAGAATGTGTGGTTGTTCTGCCCATATATTATAAGTTCAAATTAATTAATGGTTTTATTTATCTGCCTCAATTATTTAACCACTAAAGTAAACCATTCACGGTTTTAGCAAGTTTTCTGTTTGTTATGAACTCAAACGATCTCTTCTTGGTTCTGTTCGAAAATCCGGACAATTCGAAAATCCGGACAGGGTCCAGTCACAATCGATCCGGATTATCGACGCTCTACTGTAATTGAAAATCAATTTTTATCGGACGAGTAAAGAGAATTATTTACATGTATGACGAATCGTAAATAATTCAACGATTGATAAAATTAATGCGGTCAATAGATTTCAGAAATTATTCTCGATAGATTTTCATCTTTTGATTTTTTCCTTTTTATCTGCATGGTTTCCAAAATCATCAAAATTCTACGGTTGAGCGTCGCTGCAACGTGTACGCGCACGCGGTTTAAGAGGATTATTGCTGCAGTTCGACGTAAATTACAAGCAATATCGTAACCGGTCTCAGACACATTTATTTATGGACATCACTTATTGAATGTTGTGTGCACTTGCGGGTTTATGTATACCGATATTTGTAATGTATATATTTATATGACTATAGGCGAATTGTCTGCATCGGTCCGATAAAACGGATTCACAAACCACTAGATTCAAATAAACGAATATATTGTTTTTTTTTTTTCAAATTAATTACTATCATTAATTGGGTGTTTCAGTTTGATTTTTCAATATTATACCAGATCATGTTTTACCGATTCCGTGCTTAGAACACGTCAGATATGAAACACTTGTTGCTTCGACGTGATAAACTGTCACGTTTTTACCGCCAGATCAAACCATTGAGTAAGAAGAAAGTAAAATAAACGAACCACCAAAACATGAAAAACCAAAAATATGGGCACTCGATTAGCCCGTAAAGTGCTTTTGAAAAAAAAAATCTTCTTTGACTTACCACCACATAGAACCTCGCCCTCTGTTTTTATTTCTGTTGATTTCCGCTGGTAGTGTAGGAAAAGCTACCGCTAAAGCTCCGAATAACATCCAAAGTTTCATTTTGACGTTCGTTGATAAGGGTTGAAAACTTTCCACCCTTAATTCTATGATTTTTTTCTCGTTTATGTATTCAATTACATAAATATGTGGTGTGTAATTGCGTGCTGCTTACAATATTTATACTCGTGTATAAGTGTGATAATTTATTTTGAAAAATTGTATATTTATTCATTCATTTATTTACACTATAAAAATATTAATCACTCGCGCACCTCAGATTATATTTATAATATATTTTATAGATGATAGCATTAATTTAAAATACAACTGTCAAACTAACATCACAGCTGTCAACTGTCAGTCTATTAAAACTCTTGTTTTTTCATTCATTTGGTTTAAGTTCACTAATTCCGATGATTCACTGATTTTATGTTTTCAAAAATAATTTCGAAAAAACAAATTAATTAAAAGCGTCTTCAATTATTTCCAAATAGTTTTACAAATTGTGTGCTGCAGCAGTTCATTTTCACATCGATTCAAAAACAGGGGTAGTTTTACTTTATTCTGATCATCCCCGTCAAGGTATTTGTGTCAGAGGGCTGCCGTTTTCTTTTAGACTAATTAAGAAGACAAGAAAAAAAAACTACGATTACGTTTATTAAAAAGTTTACTTTTGGTTTAATCCTTAATTCTCTTGGGCACTATATAATAATACAGAAGGAGCTGAGCTTGGCTGCAGTTCAACTCTCGGTGTGAACGGCTGTAGTTTGACTGTGACGGGTTCGGGCTTTGCGGCGTTTCAACGCGCCCCTGATGTTCACCACCCGGTCAGCTAGAGCTATAGCTGCCTACCTCAGAAATATTTTAAGGGGTGGTAACGGTAGTAGCTTTACTCAACGCCCTGTCTTTGTAACCGCCACAGAAGAGGGAGGGCGACTCCCCCTTCCAAAAAATTTCTCCCGCGTATTAAACACAGTGTAAAACCCTCCTCTCGAAAAAAGGAAAAAATGAAAAAAAAAAAATATATATATCTGTGTGTATGTGTATGTAAAATGTGTTACTCAGGTAAAATCCCGAAGAGGCGGGGCGGATCGAATTTTTTTTCCCCCCTTCCAAAAGATGAATGAACGAATCCAAGAATGAATGAATGAATTCAGTTTCCCGAAATCCCACTTTTTTTCACCCCCTTGTTCCCGATTTATGCGGGTCGTGCAGATTATGTACAGTTGTGATTTTTTTTTCGTTGCTCGTTATCGTGCTTGACTCTTATTTAATTTTCTTTCTTTTCTGATTTTTTTTAAGGCGTTTAGATTGATCTTTGTTTAATTATATGCGACCTATGCACCACCAGATTATATTTATGTTATATCGTCCTCCGTTAGTAGGATATCACTCTGGGTTGCAACTGCACGCGGTCGTCTGTGGAAACCAAGAGTAGATCTCTGAGGTCGGAGAGGTTCTCTCTGCCGGCAGGACCCCCCCAAGACCGATTAAATCTTGCCCCGCCTCCGGTCCAGCCCTCCCATATTACCTACCGGGGGCTACCAACACACACTTGATCTTTAACGCTCTCAGATTTACCTCAATAATTTCATCAACCTCATGGAAAAGTTCCTATATCTATGGCGAAATTTTTGTTGAATTGCCAATAATGTTACCTATTCGCAGGAGATCGTTCTACTTTTTGTATCATGGACAATATTTTTTGAAAACAAACGAAACTGGAAGATTTTTTTTCCTTTTTTTTACTATCCCATCAGGAGAATGTGGGAATTACGACGGGGTAGTTTTTTGATTCGATTTTGTTGGTCCTATGCGTTCGAGGAATGCTGCAAAAGAAATTACGGAGTGAGTAGCTTTTGAGGGGTGCAATTTTTTTTTTCTGTGAGGGGCTTATGCCGGGGGTTGCATTTGCTGCAGTCGTAGGAGATACTGACGTTTGGAGCACGTGGTCCTCAGAGGGACTTTGAGGGCGTCACCTCTGATGACTCCACCTCCAACTCAACTCTCCTCCGCCTTTCGTTGTCCCCGATGTTGTCTGGTTGGTTAATACATAGTTTTTGATACGAGGTTACACCAACCGATTACCAGCTTTCTAAAATATCAAGTATCTGAAGCATTTGACACTCGATTGTTATTTCATCAGGTGAAATATTTTTATTGAAGTAATGACGCGAATATTAGATAATTAAACTTTTTTCGATCTTGTCGACCAAGGGTTGAAAATCAAGAAGTTGTAACCTATGAATTTTTGCGTATTGACTGTGGCAGGTTTACGTAATTACAAATAAGTTTTCTCACTGTGATTTGAAAGTACTTTCTTTTGAATTATTCAAATTTTCGACCCACTCATCCTTCTTGCAGGCTGAGATGTTTGGATTTTGTCAAATAAATTTAAAGCCATTTGTCCGACAAATATATTCCTAAACAATTGAAAACGGTCTATTAGAGATTGAACTTTCATGACAAAGTTCAATCTTCTTCAGAAAAGATACTCCCCTCTAGTTCTTGTCCATGTACGAAAGTGATGTACGTGTTTTTCTTCTTCTTTTAATCGATTGAAATCGGAGATATTAACTATAATAATGTGAATTGTAAACTGTTTGCGGAACTAACTGATTCACCACAATGCGATGAGTAATTGAATTGCATTTCTTATTCTGTTTTTTATTGTTTTATGTAGTTTACCAATTATTTAAGAACACCTTGTACGATTTCACGAAGCGTCAGGTGGTGGCAGTAGACTGTGGATTGCTGAGACGTGTAATATACCTTGAACATCTGATCTTTATATAGCATATATTTGTCGCGCGTTAACTGTATACTGTTCTGTTGTTCGATTTATGGTCAGCAAATAACATTTCAAAGGCAATTACTTGTGGTATGCGAACAACCCCGATGTATACATATGTTTATATACCGTTCGATCACCTGTATCATCGACATACATGAATAGCGTAGCATGGTAAATTGGAATTGAAGAGTTTTTTTTTTTTTATCTGTGATTTAAATTTTCAGCCGCTGTTACATCGGACAAGAAATATTTGGACATATCGTGCGGAAGAGGGGAAATTAGGGACAAGATTAGAAAATTTTTCTCCCCGTTTTTCAAGTGCCCAAAGTGGCTAAGTTCTGTTTTGACTGAAATCGTCCAAACCGTGAGTTTCTATACCGCGTGAAGTTGCAGCTGCCGATTCAAGTGGACTGGCTGCACACACTTTTCATCTATGGAAACAAACGAAGTTGATTTCATTGTTCTACTCGTCGGATTCCAAACTGCCACTTTACTCATCTGACTATACATGGATTGATCGCGAAAAGCTACCTGCAAGGTCGCTTAAATCTGGTATGGAATCGAAAAGAAAATTAGAGAAAAGTGCCGTCAGATTGAATACTTAATAAATTACCAGGTGGTGGTGTTCTCTGGAGGAAGTTACGAGTAAAAATAGCGGAACAGATGTTATAGCAACTGCATGTGGCAGCAGCAGCAGCAGCAGACTTCAGGGTGCAGGAGAAGGGCACGTGGCTTTTAGCGGCGATGCCCAGAAAGATGACCCTCGCAAACGTTAATTCACTGGCTGTCAAAATTCTTACTTCTCTCTTACATTTATCCAGACTGTACGATGTTGCCGTTGATATTCTGAAGTGAGAAAGAAGCACTCGTACAAGAAAGAAAAGGAAGAGGAAGTAGAAGCGCCGATAGGAACATCATCGCAGACTAAAATATAATGCACAACTTAGTTATACTGGGTTACTAAGACCGCACTTTATGTGCATGAAGATATTCTTACATGATTTAATGACTCGGACAAATTCCTGTCGGAGCTCCTTCGGTAAGTTTTTGAACTCCTTTTTGAACCGCGTGCGCCTTTTCAGTTTGTCTCCTTTTTCTCTTTCCTTTTCTTTTTTTTTTCTACTAAAGGATCGCGACCGCATTTCATCGTCAGTCGGTTAATTTGAGCTACTTGATGGTTAGTTTTTCTTCGTTTGTGGTCCACTAGGTACCTAAGACTCTCGATAGCAAATAGCTCGTCGAAAAGCATAGAACAAGATGAAAGAAGAACCACCACCCCCAGCAACTACTCGGCTCATAAATTGACCGGCAGCTCCACCCGTTGAATAGGTGCAAACGAACGTATACCCATCACCTTGAAAGAAGCAGAAAAAAAAGTAGGAGGAGGAAAGAACCGCCAAAGAACGGACCACCATCGTGACGTTCTTCTGCACCATCGGCAACACTATAATAGAGTATATAACGTACCTACAAAAAAATGAAGAAGGAAAATATGTACCCTCCGCTACCGGACAGAGCTTTGAGAAAAATTCTCCTGCAAGCACGGTATTATAAGGCCAGCTGATGGTGAGCATCTTATTCATTTATTTAAAAAAAAAAATTTTTTTTTGCAAACAGTTAAATCGTGTACTTTGCACTCAATAACGATGAAGTCTTGAAGGATAATCCTTGTCTTAAAATAGACAGTAGCTGAACCAGCAGGTGTTTGCAAAATCCGGGTTCGTCCTTTAGTATAAGAACATTATGATCCCGATGTGACAGGATATAGCCGATTACATTTCCCTATAGGAGATAAGTTTAATGTAGGTTAATATTTATCCTCATTAGTTAAGGGTATAAAAACCCACCCTTTGAACATCTGAACCAAAAACGCTTTGCGGGTCGGGGAGGTTGAAATGAACAATTGAAAAAGTTTTCATTTTAAATGTTGGAAGAGTGAAGATGATGAAGGGCAACCCCTAGTATAAAAGTATGTACTGTATTGTACATGGTATGTGTGCGTATATATATAATAAAAATATTTTCTTAGAATATAATATCACGTTAGGTGAAGCGCGCATGATTCGGCGCGACGTCCTTGGAATTCCTGAGTGGCGTGTGACCAATCCTTCGTCCTTGTCTTCGACCTATAGTCGTCGTGAGAGGATCTTCGCAACGCCGTTCCAAATATCCTGTGGTCCCGACCGGGTTCCTGATGGGACCTGCAGAGCCGCGGTACCGAACGCCTACTTCTTTCTCTTCTTTTCTTTTTCTTTCTTTCTTCCTTTCTTTCTTTCCTTCCCTTTTATTTTTCTTTTTTTTTCTTTCTTTTACCTCTTCTATCCTCTTTCTCTTTCACGGGCAGCACAAGATCTTTAGGGCGGGGTGCGAACAAGGCGGAGACATCAAAGCTGAGAGGTAATTATTGCTCGACGGTGCCACTCGGGACGATTCAACTGTACAGGCGCCAGGACGCCTCCGACTCACAGGGTCTTCCTTCAGCTCGTGATCCTGATGTTTCTGATGCTTCTGATGCTGCTGCTGAAGAATCTTCGGTGACGACTTTCACCCTCAAATACTCCCTCCCTCCCTCACCTATCTCGACCGTCGTTCTCTACCCTAGATTCCCTTTCTACTTTTTATTTTTATCCTCTCCCTTAATCAAAGAGAAAAAGACGAAAGAGAAGGAGGCGTTCATCCGTTATACCTTTTGGACATTCCTATATACTCAATTAACTGACCGCAATATCACCTGATCATCACCGTTTCGTTTCACCTTCTCTCATAAATTACACTCACATCGACTCTCGCTTTCTATGACCGCCTACGATATGCGCTCAAATTTGGTATCTGCCAAATTTGTGAGAATGATCAATTTTTTTTTTTTTATTCCAGTTTTTGTTTCTCTGGTGCCGATCGTTTTATCTTGTCACTTCACGTTACTTTCATTGCACATTCGAACTACACGTTATAATAACAGATGCTGAAGAAGAGCGCCTGCAGGATCGCTGATTTTACAACACGCTCCCTAAAGATGCACAATAAGAAGATAAGGAGCCGATTGTGTATGAATGGGAGGAAGGAAAAAAGGATCATCTGCAGCGGCATGGAATACCTGTTGCTGCCGTTTTAAGGTGAGCTGCTTAAGGTATCAGAAACTTCACAGTCTGTTGCTGTATAACACGTAAGTTTAGAGCAATGGATGATGTCCTTTTGAAAAATCCTGTTCTACGCCTGGAAAGATTCGATGATGATGATGGACATGCCACGTTCGACCTATACACATTGCAAGCTGTATATATTCGTAAACCTACCTTTTCCTGCAGGTAATTTTCGGGATAACAAAAACGGCGTATTCGGTTCCGGTATCTGCTTTCGCACGGTAAAATAGATTAACACTAGTTTCGAAGGGTACAACGCGGTTTTTAACGTCATATGCTAATGCTGTAGAGTCCAGTTCAAAATTCGAAACAAGGAGGGATAATAACTGGTTAGTTTCAGCTGATGGACTTTTGCTGAAATAACGCTGTACATACCATCACCATTTTCCTCATTTACTATGCGCTACCATCACCTTCTCTCCTTTGACCATAATGCATATTGATCACGGTTCAATGCCATTGTGTTAGACATTTGTACAGTAATAAATACATAAATGTTTAGCCATAACAGAGAGGATAATTTGGCGTGCAGCCCCGTGGGTGGTGGTTGTCGGGTTCCTTCAGGTATGCGTCCGCGGACCTGCAGCAGAAAGGTGCTTTAGACCCTCGAGCAGAACGTTCTTTTTTTTCAATCTTTTTTCCATTCTTTTCTATCCTTTTTTTTCTCAATTTCCTTCTTTTTTTTTCATAATGTTTCGCTGCTGTTGTTCCCTCATACGCGTTTACGTATTATATCCCACGCAATTTGACCGAAGACAGTGTGTAAAAATTTCAGTTGAGATCCATAACATTTTTGTCTTATGTTCGGGAGCGATTTTGAAACGTGTCTATCAAAACGTTAGAGTAACTTTGCTGTATATTAGTGAGAATAAATCAAAAGTCGCAAAATATCGCGAGCATCACCGTAGATAATATTCGCGTTTCCGTATCTAATCGCGCCCTCCCAGGAGGCATATGAAAAAAGAAACTACATGGGCGTTCAGTTCTAAAAAATTCTGCGGTTTTCTCGATTAACATCTCTCACTGTATATGTATATGGTAACAAAAATTCTGATGATTTCGTTAGTCACTTCTTCTTTTTTCAATTTTTTTCTTTTTTTTTTTTAATGAATTGTCCAGGTAAAATCTTAGTCTTCTAGTTTCTGGTGGGAATATTAATATATACGCTTTACATGTTAGATTGTCTTTTTTTGTTACGTGCGGTTTCAGGTATAGGTAACGCCTTATTTTTTCCCCGCCTTTGTCGAATGCGAAGCAGATCTCGGCAATGATTCTTATAATATGATGATCCCTAGAAGTCGGGACAGACAGCGGTAATAATAATTAAAGAAACACCTCAAGCGGCGAGATAGACAGTTTTTTTTTTTTTTTTTTTTTTTTTTTCTTCCAACTTTTGCCTACTTTGTGCTATTAGAGTCAGATATGAATGCTCGCTAGTGACGTGAAGTTGGACCGAATTATGATTAATGTTGTCGGCTAACCGCAAATTTAAAATCATTTAGAAATATACTGATATTCCTCGCCACCCACTTAGTTCAGAATTATTTCGTCAGTGATCCGAATTTTTTCTACGCTGTAAAGAATTGATCACTGCACGTGTTACGAAAAATCTAGGATTGCAAAAAATGAATAAATAACAAAAGCAAAAAGAAGAAAAAAGAAAATAAAAAAAAATTGTTGCCGTACACTTTCATGATTCAATTATGTTTGTTCAGGCGCGCTTAGTTTTGACGACCTGGTATATTATATATATATATATATACATGTGTAGTTCAATCTACATATATACTTGTTTTCTTCTATGTATGTATATGAAGCGCGCTCTGCTATGTGTGGTATGAGTAGCGGGTTAAGATGAATGACTTTATACCGAGGTAATTAATTACATCTCCAGTGTTACAAATATTAATTAATAGTCCTCGCGTAGCTTAAGTCCACCTCTTTCATCTTTGTTCAACTATTTCTATCTCATTCTTTCTCATGATGCACATTTGATGCTGCTGTGATAGGATCGACTTTGTGTGAACACCTGTTATATAATAATCTCATACATACGTGTACATAGATGTGGAATGATTTCTATGAGGCAGATTTATTCTCACACGACCGTCACGCGTATCATGAATTCAGTTGAGAATCATGATAAATATGCATACTTAAGATTTACAAATATCATTTTTATACCAAGTACACAACAACGATCGCGATCGATCTATCAATCTGCAGTGACCGATGCTAAAAATAAATCTCGCACGGTCGCGCGTGCTTCATTTATATATATAGATAAAGTCATAATACATGAATTGTACAACCATCGAACCGCGACTAATTAGCGATAAAAAAAAAAAAATAAAAACATTTAATCAACCATCGCGTTAATTGATTCGATTATAAAATATGTTCGAATTGGGCACGAGCTATATCTTATATATCTTTCTTTTTTCTTTTTTTTTTCATTTTGTAAATCATTGCTAATTATCATACAACTTCACGACACGATCGATGCCGAAGAATTTTTATAATTTTTTTTCTTTGATTCATATTTTTTATTTGTTCAATTTTTTTTTCCTACCGCGACGCCACCAACGACGTTTTGTATAAGAATAATCAATATGAATGTAATTCCTTCGCATAGAATTTTGACGCAAACTTTTCTCTATGTGTAAGGTGTAATCGTATGTGTAATGTACGTATATACTTAGGTAATATATATTTTACACGTAGGTGCGTACCTCCTATTAATAAATTGTGGCTAAGCTTCGCGTAGATCATCGTGTCGCTCGGGCACCAGAATACGCCCGGGCCTTAGGGCCCCCCTTAATTGCTCCGATTCATTAACCACTTTCGACTACCAAAGCTAATGGGCTACATGTTTCTTTCGCCCTAAGATGTTCTGTGCACAGCCGTCTAAGATCATCATCTACTTTCGTCTGTTTCCACTCGTACTTTTTCATTTTATTCTATATTTTTTTTTTTCTCTCGAATGCTTTCCTATACCTTTACTTCTTACGTAACGGAAATTTCATAATTTTATCACGGAGACAATGGATATGGTGTACGGGACGAATCAATTTATGCACGTGCATCGAGAAAAGACGTTTTTTGATCGACACTGAACCAAAAATGCGAAACCTATCGTGCGAGCATACATCCCTCGATACAATACATATATTGATGGAATTTATTCTGTCAATGTTGATTTTATCGCAGGTAATAAGTTTCTGTGCAGGTAATAAGTTTCTGTGCAGGTAATAAGAAAACGAAGAGAAAAAAAAAACACAAGAACCGTACAACGTAATGCGGTACAGTGTCTCGTTAATTACTAAATTGTACGTCATGATCATGGTGATGTTGATGACGGTGATTGTCGTTTGAATCGAACAAGTCGATCAAACGTTCGGTATGTGGTTTAATGAAATCAATTGCACATCGTCTCGTCTCTTTCACAAAAAAAGGATCTAAAGGAGGAAGAACATATGAAATAAAAATAAATAAACAAGTAAATGAATAAGGAGTAAAAAAAATACCGTGCCAATTTGGTATGTCCGTTCCGTTGTTGTAGCACAATGCCCGGGATATATGAAAGAGAAAATAAATAAGCTTTGAAAAAAAAAGAAATGTGAAGAAAAATGAAGAAGAAAAAAAAATGGAAAAACATCAATTAGTGACATTGCTCGAGCAGGTATTCGATATGTGGTACATGTATATAATGTGCAGTTGGTACATAAGCTACTATACAGACCGACATTCTTCTTCGACTAACCTTACTTGAAATTACCTGCAGCATCATAAGGTCGCGGTAAGAAAGACGCGACTAAAGACTTCAAACTTGATAATGATTATTATGTTTCATATATATGTATACATATATACGATATTGTTACGTGCGCAACTCTCTAGATATATTACAAACCCTCCGGGTACATCGTGTAGACATTGTAAACTGTTTACATAACTTTATTATTTTTTTCTCTCCCTCTGCGAGGACGTCGTGCAATTATTCACTAACATAATATGCACCTCAGAATTCGCCATTTTGAAAGGAAAGAACAGATTCTTTTTAATTTTTTTTTTAATATCACCGAGCTGTCAGCTGTCTGATTTTTCAAACCTTCTATTGCAGCAGGATTTTTTACAGACTTACTCATCGGTCGACTAAATTGGGCTACAACTAATTGTAAAACAAATCGATATATTTTAATTTTTCTGCTCGTAAAAGCGGAAAATTGGCAATAATTGTACATTTGGATTCCTGAGCTCAAAATACATAGGAAGACACTCAACAAAAATATTTCGATTTTTGACCCCAATATCGAAATATATAACACTGTGTGCCTGATCTGATCGAATCAGATTTTCATAAGTTATCTAACCCGCAGTATGCTGGGGATTCGATGTATAAAGAAAGAATGAAAGGATGAAAAGAGAAGAAGGAGGAAAAGGGTAAGGAAAAGATTAGCTACCAACGAAGCAGAACCGGATTTTTAAGTAATTAGTAGCGGTGATATCCAGCGATGAATCAAACGGCGTAACCCCTGAGATCCCAACCATTTCGTTCCCCGATTTCCCCGTCTTCTTCCTTTTTTCTTTTCTTGTACCGTAGTGTGTATATCGAGCCAACACTGATGAAGAAATCGCTATTAAATCGTATACAAAAATATAGGAAGTTTACTGGCCGATGTACAGTCTATGAAATTACGAACGCGACGTAGTGAGAATTCGAAGCATCAAGTAGTAATTTGTGGTGGACTTTATGCGATTCTGGGGCGTTGGGATTAAAAAAAAACGTTTACTAATATCTACAGTAGTGTACGTTGATTTTACTTTTTCTCTGTATTAGGTATTTCTAATGGAAAATCATAAAAATCTCCCACGCTTTTGTCCCGGGATGTCTATATAAAGTCGCGGTCATTAAATTAATGCGTTTTCAAATTCCAATTTAGTACGTTGACATTCGTGTTTAATTATCGATCAAAGAAAAGTTATTGCATATACGTAGTTTGTAAATTTTGTATGACATCGTACGCGGGTGGATTTTAACCGTGCCTCTGGGTCTCAGCCTTCCGTCCTCGCGAGCTTTAATATCGTATACGGTATTCCGAAGAGAAAGAGAACAAACCATAAAAAGAGCAAGAATAAAATTTAAAAAAAAACAACAAAAAACAAGAAACAAAAACAAAAACAAAAAGACGTTGAAGAAAAAAAGGGGCCCACCAAACGCCCCGCTGAGCGCTAATGGACCGATCGTGGGTGGTTCGATCGAACGATTCACCCGCGATCGCGATCGGGCATCGATTTTATTATCGGAAACGCGATTAAATATGTATAATACACCGAGCATGCGAGAGTTACTTATTATATTTATCAACTGGGAGGAAATCGGTAACTCAAAAAATTAGTGTTTCTGCATAATTGAAGGGGAGTAAAGAACGATAAAAAGTAAAACTGAAGATGAAAAATCACGATACAAAGTGAATTAATTAGGTGAATATTGATACGTCGTATGTATGCACGTATACCACTTACGTATGTGTGTATTTTTTGTATAATATATCTACGGATTTTCGCGAGACTGGGTGCAACATTCCTGAGAACGCGAGGAGAGGGATTTCACTGACTTGACACAAAGAATTAGGTTCGGTTCCGCAAATTATTTGACCGTTGCCCACCCGCATGGTTGTAGTTACTGTATATACGGTTGTATATAGATGTATAGGTGAATGTATATATATATTTATATATCTTGGAAATAACTACCCCCGCGCGCAAATGAAATCCGTGAAAAATTAGAAATTCTTAAAACCCAACTCACGGATTGGTTTTAGAAGCGAGATGGACAAACTGCAGGGTGAACAAACTAGATGTGTGGGTATATTGAAAATGTATGTAAGGTGGGCGAACAGCTGAAGGTGAGAGAAGGTAGTTACATACATAATAGGTAGATTGCAAATACATATACGCGGAGGGACGACTTTCGACCACCCTGCAACTGACAGCTCTTTTCTTCTCTCCTTCATTCTTTTTTTCCTTAGCATTTTTTCTATCTTTCAACACGCGAAACTAAATGCGAAATATTGTGTGTAAATCACTGACGTCATTCTGACACAGTTTAAGCGGTTTGGACCGAAAAACGAGTAGAGGATCTATTTATCAATTCTCACGTATTATACACGCCTTCACAAATTTCGAACCTTTCGTGCTGAACGTATTATTCCATCAAGTTTACTTTATCATAATGTAAGATAATTTTGCACTGTTCTACTTTCCACACATGTTCATGAATAATTTTGCTTCATTTTTCAAAAGTATCCGTTGACCTACCCGAACAAATCACGATGACTCTTTTTCATTCTCAATTCTTGGAGGAAAAAAAAAGAATCTCCCAAATATTGTCGAATTTGTCATAGCCAGGTGACAGAAAAAGTTTACACCGATCCCACCTTGCAGTGAATGAAAAAAACAAGGAGGAGAAAAAAAATCAAGAAAGAGGGGATAAGAAAAACGTCGGAAAGATATAAATATAAAAGCCGGATATATGCTCGTTGGCCCCGAGGCCAGCTGTGACATTGTTGAAGACTATATGGGACATTATGGGACACCGTAGAATGGGACCCCCCGTGATCACTACCTGAATCATCAATGGGAAGATGGGGGTAGAATGAAGACATCTTGTTTTCTTATAAAGTGACAGATTTCATTCATCCCTTCTCGAAGCGTCTCGATATAATAACCACTGCTCAAACTGCTCCGAACTTCATCCTAAAGTGATTTTTTGTCTTCATTTTTTTTTTTCTCAACCATTGACGAGATACTGCAAAGAACGATAGGAAACAAAAAATTCAAAAAAAAAAAACCAATGAGACAAAAGAGAGAAAGAAAAGAGAAGAGAGAAAAAAAAGATGGTCGTTTGATCGGAGGGTATATGTACACATATATTTTGATATAATTAACTATAGAATGCGGACTGGCTATTCGATGTAACCAATTTGTTGGTGTAAGTACGGTGACAAATACACAATATTGCCATAACATATAGTAGGGGTTTTCGAACTATCGATCGAATTAATAGTCACCGGTTCTGACTAATAGCCTCATTAATTAACGATCTTTCGGACTGATTAGACTAATCCGGCTTAATTTAGTGATCGGAAACCCCGGAGATCGAGAAATAGGTATATATGTACAGTATCTATAGATATATACGTGTATAGTAAAAGTATATACAGGTATACCTTATGTATATTACTAGCTATATACGGGCGAGGAACTCTCGCCAGTCGGTCAGAAAGGATAGATTTTAAGATCCAAGATAGGAAACTGGTGAGAGCAAACTATATGGTAGCTTAGTCAACCAAAATGATTCGACATCCCCAAATTGACTGTGCATGTACTATTATATGACGTCATCGAACTCTGAGATCGTATTTAATATATGTTATTCGTTGTTATATAAAGAAAAATGAAAAAAATTAGAGGTCCAGCTAAAGATGATTGAAAATTTACCAATTTGACGAAAGCTGAACATTTGTATTTTCGAATAATTACGAGTGACTTTCGCAACTGGAAGCAAAAGTAAAGAATGAGGGAAAAATTTCTTCGGATCGCGAGATGAAACGAACTTGAATACCTGTAGGATACGATAATGCGGGGAACTGCAGGAGACGGACAGAAACTTTGAAAATTAAAGCATTGCAGTTTCGGATGTTTATATATATTGAGAAACATTGGAGTCGTATTGGTGATGTGGACGGGTGGTCAAGAGTGGTCCAGGAGTGGCATCCTTGACGTGACTCGAGCTTATATTATATTTCCTCTCGAGTGTTTAAGCGGTTGTATAAACAGAATACAACGCCGCTCAAACAGTCAGCTAAAAGGTTTGAGTTGTAACGCGTTCTCGAACGGTCTACGTACTGTATACATCTATATTATATACGTAGATATATACACATCAGAAAAAAAAAAAAAAATATACATATATAAACCATATATATCTATGTACGTACCCGCAAACATATCAAGACAGTCACGCAGCAGATGATGCTTGACAGCTCCTCCAGATCATCGTCGTCTTCGTCGTAATATGGATATTATAATAATAATTATTATTATTTATAGATGCAGCCGCAGCCATTTTGATTCACCATGTACATATATGTATTATTATCTATTTTATTCATGTGCGCGGAAAACAAAAGGAAAGAAAAAAATTTATAACATTATACGAGTAGAATTTTTTAGTGTTTTTTGAATATAGACTATATTTTCATTGTACGAAGTGTGAAAAAATAATCACTGCATTTGGACCATGATGAATCAAACCATCGGGAGCGAGCTAGGAAAGAATGCAACTTTTGAAATGGGGGGAAAAAAAAAGAAGAAAACTGATAGAATTGTATTATAGTTAAGGACTTATAATTCACTCAAGTAGCGATTAGTTCTTTACTAATATATTGAAAGATACGTTTCTCAGCTCCTCCCCATATTGCTCATAGTATTCGTATATAATGCTTGTCGTGATGCACTCACAATCAGTTTCAAAAACTGATGAGCCAATCATCTCTACAACAATGGTCAGCAGCCACTCTCAAAACTTATATACACATTATACCGCCAATCAAATAGCACAGCTTTCAAAAAGTCACTAATTATATACATATAG
Source organism: Athalia cordata (assembly GCA_963932425.1). Classification (NCBI taxonomy): domain Eukaryota; kingdom Metazoa; phylum Arthropoda; class Insecta; order Hymenoptera; family Athaliidae; genus Athalia; species Athalia cordata. The sequence goes on along the minus strand of OZ010626.1, from coordinate 24,450,605 downwards.
ATACCCATATACTGCATCTTCGGGGAAAGAGTAAAGAAAGAAAAAAAGTTATCAGATCAGATATAGTGTATAATATAATCTGTTGAAGCGAGGAACTTTTTTGTTAATTTTTGACACCGCGGCAGACTTTTTAATTTTTGTTTTTTTTTCGAATTTTTCATTATAAAATTATTGAATTCATTTTTATTCTAACTGATTTTACCTATATACATAAGAACCGATAATATATTTCGGGATGCAACTGGGTATAAAATTCGAACTGATGTACGCGGTCATTTCTGACTAATCGTTAATGAAAAAAAAAAAGAAAAAAATCAATTTTTTTTTAAACAAAAAAAGAACGAGTGATCATCCGAAAGTTTTTCTTTTTTTTTTTCGTCTTCTTTTCTCAGACCTTGATCGGTTGCTGCTGATGATGCAGGTTTCTGATCTCACGCTCTCAACTCATATATATATACATAGCTTATGTATGTACGTATACATATATGTATTCTTCAGCTTCTAAGACTATTTCTTATACGTAGTGTATAATATATAGGTATATACTATATATATATAAGTATTTATATATGAACTATATTATATTATATAAATTCCTTTTATATTGATTACAAAACGTTGTCATAACACGGGAGACCGTCCTAACTAAATTCGACAGGGTGCCACCAGATTCATCTCTTCATATATGCGAAGGATATAAACTATATATGTTAAAAAAAAAAGAGAAAAGAAAATGAAAAAAAAATCCATAGGAAAGTCGCAGCAGGCTAAACTTAATAAATTGATTCGTTATGACAGGGATTTTGAGCCTCAAATTTCATCCTTCAATATTAAAATCAAAAATTTCTACACCAAGAAATATTGAATGTAACAAACTCCTGCTCTTCTTTTCTTTTTTTTCAAATGTTTTATTTACACGTGTGAATTTTTCTCAACGTAGAACAAATTTTACATTTATTTTTCCCGTTACAATTGCATTCTGACGGCGTTTGGATTTCCTTAGTTTTAAATCCTCTGCCGCAGCAAAGTATCGAGCAATTAATTTCGTCGAGACATTTTCTCTCGTGAGTATCTTTGCAGAAATTTGGGGAAGGTTTGATGTAATATAATTGTAGTTTGTTGATTTTTTCTTCACGATAATCAAACGGCGGACGACGTCGATGTTTTTTCGACATCGTAACCTTCAAATATTTCGCTTCGTCGGATTTTTCGCGAATCATCAACGCCTTTGGGTACCTGATTGGAAAATATATATCTTCAATTTTTATTCTACGTATGTACTAAGAAAAAAATTAATACTGATCCTTACCTCTCGCGTATATTCTTAGCAGATTCCTTGAAATCATTTAAAAGTTTTCTGCAAATTTTTATCGTGCAACTTGATGAAAATCCTTGACACTGACAATTGTCTTTCAATTTACCTACAGTCTGTAATAAGATTGTTCATAATTCATTTTGAACACAAATTTTAATTGTAATACATATTGAGGGGGGTGGGGAGAAAAATTTCAAATCGTTAATTTTATATAACCTCCCTGTAGAATCTTCGAAGGACTTAATTACTCTAATTATAGATACACCTATACGAAACGTGCCTGAGTGAATTCGTTTTTTCCCGTTTTTCCCTTCGCTACATAGGAACAAACAAAAGGGTTATAAAGTTACACACGTATGGGTATATACCGTACGCGTCATCCTCACATATCTCTATACATAATACATATATATATGTACCTGTGTAATAGATATATACCTATGTATATAATATAAAAGGTCCGAGAAGGATTTCGTGAGTGGGCCGCAGCCACCCCGCATTAGCATCGCTATCAAAAGGCATCGTAAGCGCGTGATTGCTTAATCTTGTAACTTTTAAGAGTGCACAGCTCACCGTGGGAACGTATAATATAACAGCACCTTAATTCTTATAGGTTGAACGGCTTCCGATATCCGAAAAATTTATTCCAACTCTTTTTCCTTTTTCACTTATTTAATCATTTATTTAGTTTTTCGGAAAGGGGTTATCGCGCGGTCGCGGAACACCCCTGACTATATGTATAATATTGCCAGACAGAGGAAATAAAAAAAAAACGAAAATTTGTATCGCTCTAAGATTTTTAGCGAATAGAATTTTTACAAAAAACTATAAGGGCGGCTGTTATTTTTTTTCTAATATTTTTACTACTTCTACAGTATTTTATGGGATAACGACATTTAACTTGGGTTAATAATTTTAAACAGGGGGGGATGGAGGGGGTTCTGGTAAATATTTGGGTCGAATGGTCGTTTATTTTGGTTATGGGGTATTTGCGGTTTGCGCGAACGGTTTTTTTTTCATCTCCCCCCCTTATATAGCTGTCAACTTTGAGAGAAACAAGTGGACCGCAAATAGATGTGAACGTGTTGTTAAACTATTTGTGGCTCTATGGGGTGTTTAATAGGGAAAAGAAAAACTATGGGATATTCCATGGAGAGTAAAAATGGTCAGGTTGAGGTATACGTGAAAATATAAACGCGTCAAGCTGGAAAATAAGGTCGCATCCCCCTCCCTTCTCCCTGCCCTTCACCCTTCTTTTCAAAGAACATATATAAATAAAACCCTGAATCTTAACCCTTACTCAAATAATAACCCGATAAAACAAAGAAATCCTGCATTTTGAGTTAACATTTTTTTTGACAACATGGAAGAACTTATATTCATTGAGAGAAAAAAAAGATTTTTCGTTTTAACAAACGGTATAATATCTTTATTAATTGAATATAACCTACCATTAAACCGATTTCGATGTTGTGGGACGAAACTATGTCCTTGAAATTATTCATCATCCTCCTTTTTTTCAATCCGCGTTGATTATTGCCGACTAAAATTCTCCGCGCCATTTGTCGGCCGAATTTTACGTTATCACCCGGGCCTCGTAGCTTTAATTTTTTATCCGTCCAAGATGAACTATGATTTGTGTAGAGATAGGAACCCCTTGATATTTCGTTGGTTTTAGTCTTTTTGCTGCCACACTTACTTAATTTACCTTCACCGCAACTCCGAGCAAATGCGTGAGTCAAAGATGCGGCGAAAATTGAAGTCACGATTGACGTTTCCCTCGATACTTGAAAAAGGTAGAAAAAAAAAGAAGAATTAAATTCAGCTAAATTTCTTGATGATTATATCAGAAATTATTCTTCACAGATACATTGATTTTGGAGACCGACTTACCGTCATTGAAGAGCATTTTATTCAATGTACAATTCCATCTTGTGTACTCAAACTGTTTGTGACAATTTTCAACGGTTAGGATTAAAGCTTCTTGCAAAACGTCCGTGAAATTTTTTTCTCTGTTGCAAAGTTTTAGCAATTTTTTTGGACAGTTAATTTTTGTACCGTTTATTGAAATCAGAAGATTTTGCATCGTCCTCATGATCTTTGAGCCTCCACCGATCGTCCTGAGAAATAATTCGTCATGAGAAGTTTTTCTTTATTCTCTCAGTTTTGTACTTTCTTCTTTAGACAAAAAAAAAAGGAAAGAAAAGAAAAAAGAAAGTATTGTGGGTAACAAATCTTATGCAAGTAATATACATGTTATCAATTGTATCTCTGTGGTTTTTAGCTTCCTCCGAACGTTTTATTTAAACAACGCGATTTTATATTTGACTTCACATCCTGTGCAGTACGACAGGGTGCGTCGGGTTTGTTCCTGAGTTTAGTCGACCTGTGCAGCTCAAACAAAACTTATTGTTAGTACTATGAATTCAAAGCTTGTCTTCTTATCTGGAATTTTTATTTTTTTGTTTTTAAACAAAAGAGTTTCTTATCTGATCGCACATCCCCTCGATTTTGAGGCCTTTCGTCAGCAGATTTTCGAAAAAGGATAGACCAACGTAAATTTTTTTCTTCCGCAATGTTTTCTTTACGTTCAACATTACGAGGTGGTATAATAAGTGTCAAAAAAAATTCTGAAGGGCTCTAGTTAGATGATTTTGTAAAAAAAATTTAAGACTCAGTCCCGATTTTTCTATTCTTCTATCCTCCGTTCTTTGAAAATGAGATAAAGATCGAAGAAGTATGAGAAGATGTAGTTGCGGGATAGTGAATGGGATATATTCTGGACGATTTTTATCTGGATAATTGACTTGCTGGTGTGACGATTTAATCTTCGGAAAATGTTATAGAATGAAAACAGAAAGAAGAAGTAGTTGGAAAAAAAAAGTTCACCTGACTTACCCGACCGGTAAACCGATGATCCATGTTGTCCAGAATAAGATCGTGATCAAGGAGATCCATGAGATTTTTAACATCATTATACGCAAACCGGATATTCTATAAGGGCTCAAATATGTTCGATCACCTATTTTCAACCGGAGAAAAAGCTTCCTTTTTTTTTTCTTTTTAAATCCGATGGTTTTATATTTATCAATTGCACGGTGATTATCTGGTCCTTGAGGTGTGGATGAACTTTCGGACTCCAAGGAGGTTTCCTAGCGACTGATGAGGAGGCGAGCTGTTGTAAGAACTTTTGCGACAATTCGGTCATCAACGGTTCTGCAGTCATCCGCAATCTTTATTACATACATACATTTGTACATACATTGTATATACACACCTATGTACTATAAACTAGTCACTGTCTAACCGTATACCGATAGGAAAAACGGTGCGTCGCGTCGGTTTGTTTTGCAGACGAAATTAATTCGCGTATCAACGCTTGCGATTAAAATATTCATTCGCGGTTGTCTTTTTTTTTTCTTTCGCTTTTTCTCCTTCCTCTTCTAAATCGACTTGTAAATTCGTCAATCGTCTTTGCGATAATTCGTACAGCGTGGTATGAGTGCTATTTTTTATCGTGCGAAATTTATATCACGTGTGTATTATAATATGTACCTTTGTATTTGATTTTAGACATTTATAGATCGTGTGTCCCAGTGCCCTTCAGAGATCTTCTGTCTTTCGTTTGTTCATTTTGTTTTTATCTTTCACTTTTAGAACGTCGTCTGTCGATCTTTATGCGGAAGAAGTAAATATTTATCGAACGAACGAATCAAATATTATGTATACAGGGTGTCCCATTTTAAAAAATGCAGCCGAATATCTCGGAAAGTATTGGTTGCAGAGAAAAATATTTCAGATCAAAGTTGTTTGGTTTCGAGGGGGACAGATTCTGATGATATTGGCTTTTTTGTAGGTGGAGGCGTTAAGGTGATATGAAGGTCAACTTTTGTTTTTTAAATGGAATCATGTATTTATTATTGATTCATCAGATCGGGCGTTAAATTTTACATCAAAAAGCACTGCTGAACTGATGTCCTAACATGAACGGTTCCGTAGATATTTCATTTTTCTCAAAATAAGTTTGTGAGCGTTCATGTTTCGGTTGATGTATGTACGATCAACCTTCAAGCATTGACAAGATGCTCGAACACATTACCTTCTTGGTTGATACACAATTGCAGCCTATTTTCGAAACATTCAACCGTTTTGAGAAGGACAATTCTCGGAATACTTCTACAGGCATTACGTATACGGTTTTTCATATCTTCTGCAGTGGTTGGCTCCGTTGCAAAAACTGTATTTTTTATTAATCCCCAAAGAAAGAAGTCTGGGGAGGTAAGATCTGGAGATCTTGCAGGCCACGGGACAGGTCCACCGCGACCGATCCAGTGATGTTGAAAAGTAGCGTTCAGATGATTACGAACAATCACACCACAATGACTGGGGTCGCGGTGGACCTGTCCCGTGGCCTGCAAGATCTCCAGATCTTACCTCCCCAGACTTCTTTCTTTGGGGATTAATAAAAAATACAGTTTTTGCAACGGAGCCAACCACTGCAGAAGATATGAAAAACCGTATATGTAATGCCTGTAGAAGTATTCCGAGAATTGTCCTTCTCAAAACGGTTGAATGTTTCGAAAATAGGCTGCAATTGTGTATCAACCAAGAAGGTAATGTGTTCGAGCATCTTGTCAATGCTTGAAGGTTGATCGTACATACATCAACCGAAACATGAACGCTCACAAACTTATTTTGAGAAAAATGAAATATCTACGGAACCGTTCATGTTAGGACATCAGTTCAGCAGTGCTTTTTGATGTAAAATTTAACGCCCGATCTGATGAATCAATAATAAATACATGATTCCATTTAAAAAACAAAAGTTGACCTTCATATCACCTTAACGCCTCCACCTACAAAAAAGCCAATATCATCAGAATCTGTCCCCCTCGAAACCAAACAACTTTGATCTGAAATATTTTTCTCTGCAACCAATACTTTCCGAGATATTCGGCTGCATTTTTTAAAATGGGACACCCTGTATATCTATAGTATATACATGATACCAACTCACTCGATGTGATGTATTTTATATACATGGATCAGATAATCGTTCACGAATAAACTTGAAAAAACTACCAGGGAGGTCCTCGAAAATAATAATGTCAAATTATCATGTTGATTATTATTGTATCTGATCGAGTCTGAAGAACGCATTTATCGACCTTTTATTTTTTTATTTTTTTTTTTAATCTAATTGGTAACTTGATACAATTTCCAAATTTATAATTATATACCTTATGCGAATGCAGAATAACCAATTAGGATTATAAACCTTTCAATATAAGTTTACATTCTACATCGGCAAACCAGTTTTTTATTGTTCAACATGTCATCTCGATGGATGTCTTTGTTTCATTCTATTTTTTTTTCTCTTCATTTTGTGTAACCCTCCCAAAATTTGGGGAATCTAGAAAGCGCCTATTAGCAGATTACTTGACATGCTGCGGTATCCTCCTACTCGACAGATAATTCTTTCAGAGATGAAGTTTTTTTACCTCTGCAAAAGAGACCGCCACCTTCCGATGCTGAAGGTGATTGTGATTTGGGTTGCCTGACGTAAGGGGAACAAATTTACCACGCTTTGCTGCAGTGAACTTATTCAAACTTCTGCTTCGAAACGTGATGGAAAATTGGTAGATTGATGTATTTCGTATATCAAAAAAGTTGGACGATAATTAAAAATTACGCGTTAAGCGAGTAATTGACAATGTAATTGCTATCTTTTTATTTCCAGTCTGTTTTTATCGGAAATTTTCTTTTTTGGAAGACACTAAGATTATTAATTGGTTCAGACCACCAAGTTAACTTCTTCGGCATGATGGTCTACGTGGCCGAGATTGAATGGCCAATTTCTTCGCGAAATGTTTTCCAATTCACCTCGTAGTAGATTTACTAGGTCATCCAAGTATCGCAAATCGCGAATTTCACTCCTTAGTCTAGTCGTTGCCGTTGTTAGGTTTCCAGTCTTCTTCTCCGCCCACTGTGAAAGACAGAAAAGAAAAAAAAATTAAGAGCATCTTTTTTTCATTAGACTGCCGGTTTCTTCGAATAAAAAATGGTGCTTTTTTTGCCATCGAGTTTTGAAAAAGAACGAAGTATTCCGTTTTTTTTTTTATACAAAAATAAAAGGAGAAAGAAAATGACTGCGATATTATCAGCCGTCGCCGACAAATACCCTTAATAGGTCAACGACGCCTCAGCATCTCGTTGAGGTCAAGTGGCGATCGATCGGTAACTCCACGTTTTATACATTGAATATGTTACAAATTCATTGTCGCGCTTAATATCCGTTGACGGTACTAAAATCATCTAACATGAAAGATCAAAATGAAATGGACTTTGTTATGTAAAACCAAGTTTTCAATAATTCACCTGAAAGTTTTTTCTCAAGGAAGAAATGTCTCCGAAAATATCTTTGTTGATATTTCTAAGGTGTTCGATTCTTCCTCTTAAACGGCGTACCAAAGTTTCCGGGTCTTCGTCCGCAATTTCGTAACCAAAATCTTGCTCCCAGGATTCTTCCGTAAGGATATTTTCCCCGGATCCGGAACCGTCCCATAAATCCATAGTAGAATTCTTCTTATTTTTTAAAACCTCTTCGACTACTTCTTCAAAAAAATTAAGTCTTTCACAGCTCGATCCACTGCTCATCAAATCGGGTGTCAACAGTCTTTTTGGACTTTCAAAATTAGCGATTTCTAAAAGCTCTTTGGACGAGGATTCTAAAGAATTATTTGATAATTTTTCCGTCATTCGCTTCTCTCGGAGCGTTCTTTCTTCAAAATTTCTCGTTTCTTGCATCGGAAGTTTTATATCTAGAGCGTCTGGGTCAAGAATTGCCTCGAGTTGAGAAGCGCCAACTAGTTGCTGGTCGATTAGATGTTTGAGTTGTCTGTGACGTTTGTTGGTCCGTTTCTTCGAAGGTGTGCTCGTCGGTGTCGAAGGTTCGGTTTTTGGTGTAATTGAAAATGTTGGGGATGATGAAAGAATCACATAATTTTGCGTCCTCACAATTCTTTCGGGCGTGTAAGAACGGGAGGACGTTTCGCACGGTGGTTCTTCCGCGTAGAAAATTTCCTCGTCCGCATCTTCATTTTTTAAAGATTCATTTCGATATCTCATCGGCAAATCCTGCTGCTTTGACGAATGGTTTCCATTCATATTTTCCGTAGAAAATTTCACTCCCGTTCGTTCGTCTGGATTTATCGACGAATTCAATTCAGCTGGGTTTTCGGCAAGGACGTAGTTATCAATTCCGATTTCCTCATCATTTTCTTCGATAGTTTCTTCATCGGAACATGATATCGTTGATTGATCGGTCGAACCCCTTGAAATACCATTTATGGTATTCGTTAATGCGGTTGTTGGATTAGGTTTTGATCCTGTTAACCACCAGCCAAATTCGTCGCAGTCAACAAGAGCACCGGTCAAACTTCCGTTGTTGTTACCAGGGTGATTTTTTAATAGAAACATTATTACGTATACTCTTTTATAATTTCACCTCATAATTATATATAACCCGTGGTACCGAAGAGAGAAGATTTCTGCCGGTATATTTCGGAGTATATTTTTATAAATATAACCTGAAATACGAAGAAACTTGCAGCCAGGATTTGTGCTTTCATAGAAAAGCTTTTCACTTCAGTGTCGGTGTTAATCCTTCCTGGCAAGAACGGCTTGACACATTTGATACCCGCGGAAACGGGACTGTGCAGTTACCAGGCTTCTGTTCCGATATAAACTACGTTACATATTACTGGCATTTATTCTGCGAACGATATTAAATATATAAAAATAAGTATTACATATATCTACACTGAAACGCGCATGTGCGAATAACCGCTATAAATAAATAAATGAATTGAGCAAAAAAAAAAGAATCAAATAAATAAACTGTCAACAAAAATTGCAGATTATTCAAAAATAATCAATCGGTATATGGAAAAATTTAATCATCGGGGTTATTGTAAACGACTAAATTTTAATTACGACTGATTTTTGTATTCGATTTTTGCATCGCTAAGAGATTAATTAATCGTTAGTTCCGCACGTTGATGGAAGAGCTTACATAAAATATAAATATTACAGTTAATAAGACTACACTGTTCCGAAGAACGAACCGTCACTGAGCTCCGACTGCTCGGAGAACTTTGGTTATTGTCATTTCCGCTGATATACATATAGCGGAATCGTTGCCATGACAACGCTAATTAAATAAATAGACGCCTGCTGTGTCGGGTCACGTTCAACGGTCGCATAAATTGTCGTTGATTACGAAATAGAAAAAAAATAATGAATATCAATAAATAAATACCAATGAAAAAAAAAAGATTAAGAAACCGCCGCATGCGATTTGCCACTGCGTTCATTCTTCCTCCGATCATCGACCCGCCGCCTCGCGCGATTATATTTCTGCACCTTGCAGACTTAATTCAATACACGAAGAAGACGAGTAACAAAAAAATAGATACCATCGTATACATGTGAGCTCTCGCATTGCGAAGTTCATCGTTTGATATAAAAAGAAGAGTATACAATATCGCGAAAGTATATGGAAGCTGCAGAAGATAACAACGAGGCAGATATACATAAAACGATAAGAAAATGAAAAGTTACACTCGATACGGACTGATATTACAATGTGAGTGCATAATACATAAATATACGTTTATACTCACAGCGAGTTTTGTTTATTGAATTTAAAAAAACTTGAGAGTTCAATGATACAGAGGTCAAGATGCCGTTCATGTGACGGTCGTGTAATATTCGCACAGTGGCTATATCGCGGATAATTATCAATCAAATAATGATATGCATACCTACGAACCTACATACGTCAAATAGTGTACATATAGCGTGTAGAGTTATATCAATTACTTTTGCGACTAACTACGTAGAGAATCGGTGAAATAATTAGGTGCTATATATAGGCAGGAAATCTAAGACGCATGAAAATGATGTTATTTATTAGCAAAAATTATATATATCAACGCCATAGATTCTAATCTACTTTATTCTATAGTAAGCACCGATATCTCATTGTCTGCTTTTAACAGTTGTTCTCGTGATCATCATCATCATCATCGTCATCATCATCATCATCGTTGTCGTCGTCGTCGTCGTTGACGTCGTCGATTCAAATTGCTAATACATGCTAATAGACTGTGACCTAGATAACACCGCATTTATAGATATGCAAGAATAGATTATAATCCTCTACAGATAAAAGGGAAAAAACAAAAACGAAAGTAAAAAAAAAGAAAAAAAGAAATGAGCGTCGAGTAGCTTCTTCGAAAATCGACAAAAAAGATAAAAAGCCAAAAACTTGCCACGGAGCTTATGGTTCTGATTTGTTGAAAACAAATGATACCTCTTTTCGATAATCTTTTTTATCCTTCTAACTGTAAAATTAAAGCATACTCTTTTGCACTTCCAGACAAAAACGATCTTGTTGCTCTGCATGATTTCTGGATCGGTTAGAATTCAACATGGTTTCGCTGATTGCAGTGGGTATATAAGGTACGTAATACTCGTTCGGTTCGATCGCGATATCGATAACTGCAGAATATAATTGCTCAGTTTCGTTATTTAACTGATTATAAGAAGCCAGCGCGTAGTCTATGGGTACGACATCTTGAAAATGATCGTATGATGGCTAATCTTCTAGTATTCGAGACTACTCGCTGACTTTCGATTTTTTCAATAAGATTTTTTTACGATGAAGAATAAATATTTCCCACAAATATTCAACGGTGGACGAATTATTTTCTCACCCAAAATTACGATTCACTTATGATTCAATTGACAAAATTTATTGATGACGATCATGCACTATGATATCGTACGGAATCTAGTGACGTATGTCTTCATCTTATCTGTGATGTTATCAATTAAAAATGCACTTCTATCATTTACGATTACGTATCAAACGTGACTTATATACTCTTCATCTGTAGCTCGATTCAGAACGATCCTTTTCATCATCGAATAAGGTGAACACATATCCCCATTTCGATGGTTTTACAGAAGATTTGTAAAAACTATCAGTCCAAGTATAAGAACGAATAATTCGTGAATTTTAATTTGTTGAATTCTATTCAGCACGAGTTGTGAGCCAATTGAAATAAAATTTTTCCTCCACATTTTCGCTGAGCGATAAAGTAAGTTTGAAGTTGAAAAAGTTGAATGAAACTCTACTTTTTTCAACCTACGATCCCGTTGGCCACCAAAATTCCGGTGATATTGCAATGTTTTTTGTTTAAAACCTCGTAAATTTGATTGAAAATTCGGCGGGACGCCTGCGCGTTTGTTATCAACGGTTTTACCCCGGAGCACAGTGACAGTGGCGCCTTCTTCGTTGGTTCACCACCCTCGAAGTATTATCCTGTGGGGTAGTTGCAGTATAGATGAGAAGGGAAGTGGGGTTGGTCGATGGAAAACGATGCAGGGGGATGGTGCGGAGATTGTAAAATTGTGTGTGTTTGTACTTGTGGATGGATCGATAGTACACGCGGCCTCTTTACTGAAAACGGTGTAAACTCTACTCGCCGATGCCAATAGCGTACGCACGTCGTACACGAAAACACCTTCCGGTATATATTCAACCCCGTACTGCAACAGTGGCATGTTTTAAAATGTTCATTAAAATGTTATTAAAAACAAAACGTTCCTTACATTTTACTCCTTGATTTCAACCCTTGATTTGCCGCGCGTGAATTGTTCGTGAACAGATAGTATATGAATTAAAAGAAAACTAAATTGGGCGGTTCTCGAATTTCTTCATCTTCATCTTATTCTTATTCTCATTCTTCTTTTTCTCGATCCTCTAACGCTGCGGTTCGGTTAAAGAAATAAAAAAAATATAAAAAAAAAAAACAAACAATTTCCGTTAAATCAGATGATTTTAATAAATAGATAAATAAAATACGTGTCTAAAGGGGGTGAGAAAAATATCATTTGTTGAGAAGGTTATGGAGCGACTCGGTGCCGACGACTTATCGAGCGTTTTTGAGGGGCGACGGCGTCTACTGGAGCTGCTCTTACTTCGGCCATCAGAACTGCGGGACGGTTTTAAATTTGATATTATTTTCATCATGTCCGTGAAAGAATGCGAATTTTTACCTCAATGTTGAGAAAAAAAAAAAGAAAAAACCAAGATAAAAATAATACAAAATGGCTGCTACATCGTGGGGGATGATGACCCCGAAGAGTAGAGGACGATGCTCTTCAAATATGGGTGCCATCATTTTTATCATCCTACATATATTATGCACAATACTTTTTCTACTACCATCCCACGCCGTCGCAGAAAAGAGCAAGGAATGTGAGTAAAACGTAGCAAAAAAAAAAATTACAACCTTTTTTTCTTTATTTTATTTTCTTTCTTATTCATTCTATTTTTTTCCATTCATACTCTACATGTATATATATATGTATCTGATTGTAAAGGTCATTTAAAGCTGCGTATCTGCGCACAATTATATTTTATATAATTATTGTGTGCAGTCACGACGGACGATATTACAGAATTCATCTTTTTTCTTCATCTTCTTCTTTTTTTTTTTTCTATATTTTATACAGAACACAAAACTAAAGAACGTGGTATACACAGGTAAAAGTTAACCTGTCCATCAATTGGTTATTTCATTTAGTTTTTTATCTTTCCCCAACTGCTTGAAATGTACTGCACGCGACATTAGGTCATATATGTATACCTGTCACGTGATTCTATTCAAGGTAAATTTTTATATTCGGTATAGAAAAGTCAAAAAATAGAAAAAACGATAATGAAGCTTAAGAATCATGGCATACTAGTTTGCCGCATTTTTTTTTCTCGGATAGATCAGTATTTGACTGAAAATTTTCAACCCTCTAAATTTAACCCGTACCTGTAATATAGATGAACCAAATAATTTTTTATTTTATTATCGTTTTTTTGTTTTCTCGTCACGACTAAACGATTTCTCGGATCTCATTCGTTTCTGAAACATCTGCGCGTTCTCAGCACGATTACACCTACACATACTTATAAGTATACGTATAGGTCTTTCACTAATTTTAAGTTGACGTTTGAGGCTGGGAATTGGTTCTAAGTACTTGGTGTTTTCTCCTTTTTTTTTTCATTTTCCACTATTTCTGTAACAGTAATAGTATAGCCATGGGATCGTCGAATTAGGCGAAATTAAGAAACGTGAAAATTGTTCCCCTTTCAATCATTAATAATAGAAAAACTAAGAAAAAATTCAAAGCTTTTCATGATATAAAGAAAAAAGTAAAAACGCATGCGGTTATAGTATAATACCTAGATATCTATGAAAGCATCAGAATTCTTTTGTTTCTTATCGTATAATTATTATCTCGTGAAACATCAAGAGCAGACATTTCTTAGTTGAACTCTTGAAGAAAAAAGGAAGAAGAATCGTACAAAGAAAAAAAAAGAAAACCTCTCAGATCTAGATCGTTTCTCTGACTTTGACTATTATACTTATACTTATGGTATGGTATATGAATGCAATGCACTCTAGATCTTTTCATATCAAAGTTACGATCGCATCTGCAGCGTTTTCAGTATAATATTCAACTCCATCGTCGTAGAAAAGCAAACCACATAGCAAGATATTGCAGAAGCTTTTGAGTCGGCCCAAACGACGATACGTATATACGTTTTTTTCATTTCCTTCTTTTTTTTTTCGATTCCTTTGCTTTTCTTCGTGTCCCGGAAATAATGATGACTATTAATAATAATAGTAAAGAATTCCGCGTACTTTTCTGATATCACATGTTCATCACCCGCTACACAGATTGCACGTACGAGGTATTAAAATTTTTAACGAATCGAAAAAAAAAACCCAAAAACAAAAGGGAGTAAACTAACGAATTGCGTGGATCGATGAAACCTTTTTTCTCTCTCTGTGTTTTGTTCTTCTTTGTTTTTTACGAATTTGGAATTTATGATTTTAATTTTCAGTGGGCGCAAGATATTTGGAAAATCGTTCTATTTAAAGCGGTTAAATTCCGCGGAGCGGTAAGCTCTTGTATGTATGTAATATACCTATGTAAGCTTGAAAGCCATGTATGTAGGTATACAGAATTATATAGACACCGATATTCGAAGTATTTTGGTACAAAGCTCTCTCGCAGCCTTTTTGAGCGGCAAAAGTGGACTCGCTAACGCTCACGATTTAAGCGTACTAATTTCAACTCGTTGAAACAGTAATAACTGTAATATCTCTCATTAATTCTCGTATGTATAACATACATTATTCTGAGGGGTCCAAAAACGCCCGCACCGCTTCTGTTGGACAAACGAAACAGAAACGCCAACGGCCCCTTCACGAATTTTACTCTCGCAGTTGAGTCGAGTGAACGGCAAAATTAGCCTAAAGGTACGAAGATGAATAAAGGGAGAAATGTAAGAGAGAATAATTTTTTAACGAGTTGAATTTAGGATATCACGAACAGCAACATAACGCGCGATTCGACGAATCCTGCTACACATTACTTCACTTTAAGAGACTATATTATTTCGTTTACGAAAATGAAATTCAAGGATTGCCCGTAAGGTCGATGAAAAAGTTCACGAATTTTTCTTTACTTGTTTCCAATATTTTCCGACATTATATCTATGGAACTATAATAATCTGTGCACCGTGCGGGTGCGATCCCCGGCTACTAATTGAGACGAAGGAGTCGGACGTTTGCGGTGTTTTTTGATCCTTAAAGTTTAAACTTGTTAATCCGGGTCTCACGAACTCATAACAGTTACTTTAGATTATAACTTTTCTCTACGATGTATAAAGCCTGCCTGAGGTTTTAGTCCCTTGATGTTGTACTGTAATATTCCTCCACATTACACTATAGGTATACCTACTATGCGAAAATAATTCATTTGAATTCAAATTTGACTAATTTTTTCGATTAAATAAACAAACCATGACTATGATTTACCAGCTTATAGTCTTAGGGGGCTCAAAAAATAGAATCAGATGTGATGTTCAGAACCAAAAATTATAAGAAATTCTAATTTTTATTTTATCGGAAAATTAATCATCTCCTCGATTTAAATTATGAAAGTAATCAATTCATTGGATCGATTGAGGAAATCGAATAGTACCACTTAAGTTGATCCACAATACAATTTCTTTTTCCGGTTTACCAATGCGCAGACGAATTAATGCACGCAGGGTACAAGTATGTATATTCTGTTATACATTTGTAAAAGAAGATACGTGTATACGAAGGATCGCATCCGTTAGCGTTCTTGCTGCAAATTCTCTTTAAAAACCCTCGTCAGGCGCCATTTGACAGGTTCGTGCGCGATCACTTCTTGCAAGGAAACTCTACCCAAGATTATACATATAATATAGAAGAAATACACCCGAACATCTGGGGCGCGAAAAACGCCATCCAGTTCGTCTTCCATCTTCTTTACCATCTTTTTCCCTCTCCTCTTACTTTCGTTTTTTTTTTTTCTTACGCTATGAGGCAGTTTTTGCTGCATGCACTCCTAATTTCGTTTCATACATCCATACTTACATTAAATAATGTACCTAATCTATTATTTCACCTTTACCAAGGATTTTAAATCTCGTGGGGTCAGACTCGTTCCACGGCATACGTTACGAGATACGTTCGTACATTTCTTCGGGAAAAAAAGGGATGAAAAAAAAACGAAAGTTTTTTTGATAACCGGATTAAATAAGGATCCACCGGCTATAATATTCCGGACGATACTATTCCCTATGGAATGCTAGGATACTCTTGATAATTAGCAATTAATTAACGAACTTTCTTATTACCATCATTGTTCGTTGCTCCATACATACGATTTAATATTATGTTTGTATAGTACAGAGAAACAGCTCGTTATATGTACAATTGAAACTATCTCTATTGTGAAATTAATCATCGCAGCTGCTTCGTAAGACACTATATACGTAGATATCCGTATCCATCTATGTGTGTGTACTATAACCTGAAACGCACCCCCCGGCGTCCATTTTCCCTTGAAGACCTCAGGGATTTTGCGGCTAAAGTTTCTCTAGCGAGCAGCGTCCGCATGATGATGCTAGCGGCATTAAAAATCATGCGCATGTACTATACGTATATACTATACATATAACACACGTTTATATGTAAAGGTATGTGTATAAATAGGTGCACATGTATATAGTATATAATACATACACCTAAATCGTTGAAATCGGGTTAAGCCAGTCGAAGGACCAAAAGCAGCTTTTTTGGCCGGAGTTTGTCAGTCGGCCTTTTATATTCTCGCTGCCGCAGCGAAAGCTCGCGTAGATCGGTCGTAAGAAAAATGAAAAAGAAAAGTTGTACGAACGAAAAAGAAAAAAAAATAAATAATTAAAAGAACGAGAATGAAAAGATTACGATGACAGTTGTGACGTATGGTAAATCACCTGGAAATATTAATTGGAGAAAAGAAAAATGGAAGGACGTGATATTACTCGTTTAAAACAGTCCTTAAATGCGTTGACGGATGGTCAGAAACTACCGGTTACTTAACAACTTGACAAACTAATTGCTGTCCAAGAATTTGCATAACTACTTCGGTAGTATATACATATGTGCTAGAGACATATGTATATGTGCAGGTATATATGTATATTATATTAGTAACTCTGGCCGAGCAATGCGGCGCTTCATGACTCGGCAGCTGTTAATTACCCCCCAATCCCTTTCCCCTTTCCTATTCCCTGCAGCGCAGCCCCAGCTTTTTATACCCTTCTCTTTTCTTGGCTAAACTCGACGTCCACGCGCAAAACGTGGCAGGACGCCAAGCCGCGCGTTTGAAGAAAAATAAAAAAATTTATATACAAAAAAAATTGAATAGAAAAATTGGGTAAGGATTCATTTACGGTAAGAGGAGATAACTCGGAATTCCTTTTTCTTCTCTCTCTCCTATTTTTCTTTCGTTGTACGCCATCGAGGAACAAACGGAACCATGAATTTTTATTTCAGAGAGGATTTTCCAGTTTTTTTTTTTTCCCCCGGTATTATATTCATTTATTCTTTTGTATTATTTGTTTAAACATTTTTTTTTTCTGCGAATTTATCATAGCGCTGTAACGTGAAAGCTGAAAAGTCGAATAACACGTGTTATTATACGCATATAATGCCCCGGGGAGATTCGCACAGCGCGATGAACGTTTGTATAAATGTTTGTTCTGTATTTTTCGTTGCTTTTCGCCATTTATTTTTACCTTTTTTTTGCTTTTTATCTATTTTAATTGTCTTTTTTCATTTGTTTCTTGCTTTTTACTTTTCTGAAATTTGGGTCAGCCATTCTATCGTGAAAATAATATTTTTATCAACGATAAATTGTGTTTTTGTTTTTTTTTTTTAATTTTTTTTATCTTCATTTCATTTCGGGCACTGCACATTCGCCTGATTTCACACACTGCATGGTATTATTTTTACCTGTCCAAAAAAATGCACAACGCGTATTATGATCGATAACTATTACGATTCACCTGGCAAAGGATAACGAAAAAAAAAAGGAGCTTTTTTATGCTTTTATTATAGATACCGTGCTGCGACGCGTTTTTTCGTGTTTTTTTGTGCGTAGTCAAATAAAAAGAATTGTACTTAAAAATTTGCGCATTGCAACACCAATCAAAAATTGTATGTCTAATTATTGTTATATCCAGTTAGACAAATGAGGGGTGAAATTCATCGCGATTAATTTCCTCACAATCTGCATGCAGAGTTCTGTCTAGTATCTCAGTGTGTTTTGCCTGAAAAATGTGGGAAAATAAATTTTTTTTTTTCCATCTCTTGCGCTCTTATGCTTCAACTGTGCGAATATGTTTTGTACATGTATGATGGGAAAATTTCTGCAATAAGTCATGCACGGCTAAGCTAGTTTAGAATTTTCAAAGAGAGCCGTAGATATATGTGGAGAAAACTTCGTTGTGCAGTAACAACGTGGAAATATTTCAAGCTTTATCTTACATAAACTGTTGTTACAACTTGTCAGACGCAATTTGGTAAACTTTGCCTGTTTATCACATGCATGCTGCTGCTGATGCTGATGCTGAATGATGATAGCTAATAAAAATGTTAATAACAATAATATACTCGTATATGGTTGTAATGAAATTTTAAAAACTGTGTAAAATCAACGAAACAACAAAAAGTAACTTGGGCAAAATTCGAAAAAATTATTTTGTGGCGTTACGACGTGTCACGAAAGGCCATTATCTGTGACCATCGAACATAGCGAGCAAAGCCTACTTTCATATTCCACATTTTATATAGAACGCCTCGGTGTACGATGGAAAACATATCACGAGGAGCTGGGTATTGTGGTTTTCGAATTCTGAGTTAGAAATTATTTCTTCAGTTACACATGATGTGCTACACAAATTTTTTCTCGGTTCGGGAAGGGATTCGAACTGTCGGACGTCGGGACGCCGGGCGCCCGCGACTAGACACTTAGAACCGCGCGACCAATGATACCACCGACAGAGAAGGTCTAAAATAATTTTTCTCAATAACTAGCGAAAGCAGACGAGACTTCAAGCGTTTTTTGAATATATCCTCGCTTTTTTTTTTTTCTTTTTTCAATTTTTATTTTCCACACAGAGTTTATGTCTCATTTGTGTTTGTCAGTGTTTAGAATTTTTCTTTTGTTAATCTAAATTATTTCTGTACAAAATAAGAAACTAAAGATATTAAACGAGGTATCCCACAAAGGTGGGCGTTTGGCTGTTTGTGGATTACATAAATTCTCTCGTTATTGTTATACCATATCTTGCCTCTTATGAACGGTAGATCTGGTACACGTATGGGCACAATACGTAAGACCATAGATATATTGAACGTAAGACTATAGTCTTTGCAAGCTTCGAGCTTCGGTACCTTTTGTCTAGAGTTTCCGCATGAATGGTATGCATAGAACTTTACCGTGCTGCACATTCGGTGTCATGAAGGGCGCAAGATAGTTAAAAATAAAAATTTTTGTTTACAAAAATCTTTTGTCGTATGTTTTTCATGCGAATGACATGTGAGTTGCATTATCGAAAAAAAAATTTCAGTCTACTTTTACTATTGATTCGATAAAATTATTAATTATTTTTCTTTTTATCCTGACCAATAACTGTTTGTAGGATTGCCAAAGGAATGTTTATGTGGAAACATATTCCACCGTATATTTTTCTTATATATTCTGCAGCGGTTGTTCTCTCTTCTCTTTCTACGTTTATTCTAGAGTTGTAGCTGCTGCAATATTACGTATTGTGAAAAGCTTTAGCTTTACATTTAGTCAGTTTCCAATGCAAGGGAATACGCTTGCTGCATTACAAACCCGATGTCTTCACCCCGTGTATACTTTATAGGTATACTTACATATCCAAGAGGTGGGTGGAGAAACAAAACGCCAAGTTTCCTGCAAGCGAATATATTATATATACCTATATATATACATATTTTAGACGATATAACACGAATAGGTATGTATATATTTATGTATGTGTACATAAAACGGGGATTCTAAGGATTCAAAGGACTTAAAGAGAAGCTCTGCGGATGCACCTGCGTTGTTTGCCAAATCGCGGGTCATCCTTAAGATTGCGACGTATATGAATTTCGGTAAAATATGATATGCCTATAGAATATGTACGAATATTTATATACCTATAGCTTCGGGCGTTCGAAATTTCAGCTGTCGATATTCGTTGCGACGGATATGATTCGCAAAATTTTCACCGTCACAAAGTCACAATATATCGCTTATCGGCTCGACGTGGCAGTCGCATGCAGGCCACTCTATGCACGTAATATAAGGAAAATCTGCACCGACCTGAGATAGAATCGTGAAAAAGAAATTTAAGGAATTCGGCGAAAATCGAATCACGCTCTACATGATTTGATACATTCCACGCCAAATTAACAAAACTGAAAAAAGCTGTATGCAATATTCAACTCTTTAGAGCTGATAATTTCCGAAGCAGACAAACAGTGAAATTTTGGTACTTCGAAACTTCGAAAATCCTATCTCATCAAAAATGTGGAACAAAATGAACGATTCGAAATACGTGTGAGCTTTCAATATCTTTTCCACATAGCTTTGAAAAAACTAAATCCTACGACTCAATTGATGAACTGTATGAATTATTGTGGTCTTATTGTTAGTTATTTTTTTTTCATACTTGCATCTGCAATCACGTTATTTAACAGCAATTTAACCTGCGCATTTGATATAGTTAAACGCCGGATAAATTGACGGAATTTTATCCGAGTGATTTCACCTGCACTCTCTTTCGTTTTCTCACAGCTGGCAGAATTGCCACGATAGAAAGAAAAAAGAAAAGAAAAAAGGAAAAAAAAAAAACGTGAAACATTAGCTTCGACATAAGAGAAAAGTAATTCCGTACATAATAGTTTTGTGTCAGTTTATATCCGAAGAAGAAACTTTTTCCAGTAACCGTTAATTGCCAATTAACACACCCATCGATTCGAATATACTGTTCTCCAATAACTAACACACACACACACGAATAATATAAGCACACGTTTCACCAATAATATCCTTTTCTGCGATTCGTTTTGCTTTTTTTCATCGATAGAAAAAAAAAATAATTCATTGCATCGTCACAGTAACTATAGATATATATATTTTAATTGCTCATTGTGAATATTTAATTCAGATCAATTAGGGGATATTTCACGTGAATGTAATTCTATTTTTGTATATTAATCGATCGGAATAATTATACTTATTTAACTATTGGTAGATAAAATATTCTGTGAAAGAGCACTTTTCCCGTGTAGTTCTTCTTTATTATACAATTCCGTGAATTGTGCAGCAGTTTTGATAAACGAATATAATTAGCTTCTGGTGCATTGCACTACGAGAAGAAAACCAGTGGTAATATAAGCCCACCTTGTACCTGCGGTACTGGCAGTAACGGCTATAAGCTTCTCTGCACGCGCTATGAAAGTACATACTCGACTTTCCTCGTACCCCTAGATCTGCATAATTAAGATACTACTACGTGAATTACTCAACATATACTATATAAAATATATACTGCGTGCACCACTTTTATACATACCGTATCTAAATAGCTGCGTTGAAATGGTTTTTTTTTTTTTTTTTTACTTGATGATTATTTCTTTTTATTTCTTCAAAGGAAACTAATTAAAATAAACGTTTCTAATTCCACCCGTCCATACTAACGCGGTGGAGAAAGATACGAGGAAAAAAAATTGTAGTCACTGAAATTAGTGTGAAGAATATTTATCTTTATATCTTGATAAACTTTGTAATTACAACGGTTTTAATTGACAAAGGATTTAGAGAATTATAGTAATTGAGGTAAATTAAAAAAAAATAATAATTAACGCGCTAAAAGCCACATAACTTTTCAGACCAACACGGGTTTTTCACCGGATTTGGTAGGTTTTTATTACTTTTATCATTAAATTGTGGCGTGTTATTTTGTTAGAAAATCCGAAGAAAAAAAAAAAATTCGGAGTGAAAGTTTCACTCTTTTCTGTGAGAGTGACGCAGTTTTTGGAATCAGAAGAGTTAGTAGGACTCTTTGAGAGTGAGAGGTGCGCCACTTGTACGGAAAAAAGTAAAAGCTTCACTTTAAACAGTCGGAAACGTAGGCGACGCGTTTTTTTGAGGAGGCTAAAGGTCATCGTTGCTACTATCCAGTGAACTGAATGTGGGATTTGCGAAGGTCGTTACTGCGTCGATGTAAAGTGGATTTTGACCCTGAAAATTGATGGGAATTAATTGAGGATCGATTTTATCCGAATTTATAAGATCGATAAATCGACGTATTACCTGTCCCCATTGTGCACTTGATTGTTCCTTCATGAATTTCTCGAATTCTTTTTTGTCGTGCATGACGGTGACGAACTTCCATATTAGAAGGATTAGAAGCCCGAGGACAAGAGTCAGCAGTATAACGCTAATTGATACCGCTGCGGAAAATGAATGAATGAATTATCATTAACAAAGGATTGCAGAAAAAATTGAAAAAGCGCGACGGGCTGAAGACTGGTTAGCTAGTTTTACCGAGTAAGCTGCTGATTATAGGGAAGTCTTTTTGCTTCTTCGCGATAATCGTCGGAACACGTCCGTTGCTTCCTTCCTCGTACACGTAAGTAAAGACGAAAGTCGAACCGTCGTCACCCGGAACGAGACAAAAATGAGTCCCGGATTCTACCTGGGCCTGGTCTCGGTTGATATCGTCCACCTGAGTAAACGTGAAAAACGTCATGAAAGAGGGGTACACAATTTGCCAACTCCTGAAAACACTTACCAACTGAATGTCCTCGTCCCTGATCTCGCATTGATAACAATTGCCATTCTCTTCGTAAATCTTACCCGACTTATGAGCGTGACATTCAACGCAATCCTTGAATTCGTCGCACCGTTGGCTTGGGCATGACTGAAAACAATTGAACTTTATAGACTCTGGATGACGATGGACGCGTTATTTAATAGAAAATCTTCGAACCGGGCAGTCCTCGCAAAATGGACCATTCCGCTTCTTATCCTTGTCACATTCGCACATTCCGCAATTGCATTTTCCCGCACCGCTGCAAATCTGGGCGTTGTCACCCGGTGGAAGACAGAGTGACTGGTCGTCCCGGCAATCGCAAGCTGTTCCTCCCCATCCAGGATTGCACTTGCATTCTCCACATTCACAGCGCCCATTACCACCGCACAGCTGAAATAGAATTTGAACATTTTTAGTACATACATAACGTTAAATTATTTATGACGATTAGGCGATGCGAGAGGCAATGTCTAATTTGAACCTTTCGATCCGTTGAGTAACTGCAGTGAAAATCGTCGCATTGGCAATATTTTCCGTAGTAATTTTCGCCGGGCTTCGATCCCGTGCCGCAATTGCATACGCCGCAAACACAGCTTCCACGACCACTACATAATTCATTAGTTGTGTTATCTTTCATACAAAATGCCAACAGCGCATCGGTATTCGTGATACCTTTGTCACTGTTACATTGGCACCACTTTCCGAATGACCTATGGTCACAGTGACACACGCCGCACTCCAGAAATCCTTGGTTGTGACATTCCGGTGCTGGGGGGGCAATTTTTCTCTGCAATTGAAGAAATACTCAAAATTACTCTTCAACAGGCGTATTTTGGATTCGAAAATAGTTGGCAATGCGATAACCAGATACCTGGTCCGGTGTTTTCGTGCAATCGCATTCGCAGATCAGATCGATGTCAACAATAACTTTTTCGTTTACTCCTTGAGGTTTGATCTCGATAGTCTGACGCCAATCTTTTTTTTGAATCGGACAATCGGTGGCCTGTAAAAAATTTAGATTAACACCGGGTTGCGCGTTTGCTAATTTTTAATTTTGAACTTGATGGTAATCAGTCTGATTATATCCTACCTTGATAACGACCTCGAATTCGACTGCTAATCCAACGCGCAATTGCTCGCAACTATTCTTCTGCAGTAACTTCCCGTTCTTGTTGAGACATTTCGAAAAGAATTTGACGTCCAGAAAATCCGTCGTCGAGTTGCTAGTCATTGTGATAGACCTTACCAGTTTCTAAAGACAGTCAAATCATGATGTCACCTTCGTTTCATGTGAACGAAATATTGTTAAAATAAATTTTTTTCGAACCGTATACTCCGCGCGGATTAAATCAATCACGCCATCCGACCTAGTGTCAAAAACTCCAGTTGATGAGCCCTGTATGACATTTCTTATCTCTTCGTGAAGGATTCTGTGGGCCCTAGGTACGGCAAAGATGATATTTATGTTGTTTTTTTCCGCTTGCCTGTTTATCTATACCGAGTATCAATTCAATAATTAAGAAACCATCTTCTAGTGGAATTTTCGTTTATGCATTTCAACTTCACCTGGCCAAGTGATGGGTAATCCTGAAGTTCTGCATGAGTGTAATGACCCGTAGAATTCAGGTGGCACTTTTCGTCATTCGGTTCAGGTAGTCCTGCAAGCTGAGTAACGATGTTTAGAATTTAGATTTGCAGAACTCACGGGTTGTTCTTAATTTGAAAAATTTACGCACTCTTCCATCCCCTGCTATATGGGGCAGCGCGTCACTCGCATAGACGAGAAGATGGCGGGCGTCTGATCGCCAACCAATTTCTTCTTGGCATACCATAGCTTGCATAACGCCGTCAAAACCTCCTTCTGGGCTATCATAATTCCCAGTTAGTGGAGAGCCGCTTACTTTATTCTGAAAATGAAAATTTGATAATCATAGCTTTCATCTAACTGACTTTATACCAGATTCGTGACTCACCTTAAAAAGTGTATAGTCATCTGTTAACGGCATTGCGTTGTGAAACGAATAGTGATAATACTGATCCCTGAAAAACGATGGAATTTAATGTTGAAAAAGCAAATAGGGTTCCAACAAAACTTTTACCAATAACTGGTGGAGAGCACCATGGGGGATACATTCTTGTCAACAAAGCTACCGAATCCCAAACGAAAATTTTTCGTAAGTTTTTTCATCGCATCAGCTAATTTAGTTCCAAGCCGTGAGAGATCATCACGGAACACTCTCATCGAATTCGAAAGGTCAACGATGAAATACATATCAACGGGATAATCTACCTTCTGTTCAAATATTATTTTCAAGCGATGTTCTTCACCTAGAAATAAATGAATAATTTTGAAACTGAAAGAACAGAATTTCTAAAACAAAAACTTCTGGGCGTTAAACTTTTGAACAAAACAGTCAAACTCACCTACACGAAGATTCAACTTTACTCGCTTCTCGACCGATTCCGATGAAAGGGTGATACTGGTGGGTAAACTCTTCGTACTTCTTGGATCGATGATACTTCCTTTGTAGCACCATGAATTCTTTGAATTACCAGCAAACCTCCGATCGGCACAACGCAAGGGTTGATCGGTAGAATTTTCAGAGGCCTGTTTGGGTGTAACACAAAAAATATGGGGGAAAATCGATTACGGTCAAAGACCTGACAAAATTGATCGATATTTTTATCGTTTCATCGAAAAATATCTCACCACAATGTTACACCAGCTGCAATTCGGGGTTCTAATGCAAGCGGTGCAGGTCTGCCGTACAGAGCAATCATTTCCTGTAGTATCCACCTGCTGTCCATTGATGACGTTTAAGATAGACAAAAGAAGGATTAAATCCGTTGGTGAGACCCGCATTTTCACGGCGACGTTTCAACACTTAGTGACAGATAAACGATACAGCGACATCATTATCCTTGTGTCTAGGAGCGAATCGCTGGTTGTGTAATACGGAAGACTCACCACAATATGAGATTAAATTTACCACACGCCTAAAGAGCGAAGGAATTGAAATGGGTAGAAGGTTATCAATTTGATGTATGCAAGACGGATTTTCGTTATATCAATTTTCGTTTGAAATTTTATTTCAAGACGGTTCAATTCTGGAGGCGGAGCTTGCAGCCCTTTAGATTTTCAGTTTTGGCGGTTGGACGAAATCGTCGAACAATGCTCCACCCGGGTTTCTCTGGGTGCTCAAACCTCTCAAATCGTGAATAATATACCGTTCTCATTTCGTATTCCGTACATATCAATAGATATTGGTAAGGAACACGATTTCTCCATCTTGTTTACATAATCTGTAATACAACTATCTCTCACCAACCAATCTCCACTACGCTCACCGTGATTTTTTTCCAAGAGTTCTTAAATAAAAATTTTTCTTTCTGTAGATAAAAAATAATCCAGCTTATCATTCGTCAAGGAAAAGATATCTTTTTCAATATTATTTCTTTCGCAATTTACCAAAGACGTGAACGCACTTCAAGTATATTGGTTATCGCTGGTTCGGAATTAATTCAGCGTTTCTGATGATCGTATATAGTGGCTCGAAATTTGCACCTGTGAATACAAACTAGACTTAGGAAATCTTAGGCTGTATTGGTTATCTATAATATATATATCTGTATACTGCATGTATTTCCTTCGCCGCTTGTACATATATATCGTTTAATAATGTAAATTGCGGAACTTCCTTGAACACGAACTTCCTGATTGCTTTAGACAATAATTGATCCTCAATTCGAAGATCGAAAGGATCGAGTCATTTAGTCTTCTTATACTATAGGTATACGTATTTTCAACGGAAAGAAGATTTCAAAGCGAGTAAGGGTGCGCAAAATTGACGTCGCACGAATTCGCGGCGATACCTTATACATATATACCGAGCATATACTTAAAGACGAAAGAGCGGAAACCTGAAAGACGGAATCAATAGTTTCCAAAGATACTGCTGCTGCACCAGCCTCTACATACGTATAGGTATACCGCTCCAAGAATTTTTCCCTATAAAACCTAGAATTTCTATGTGCATTTCGGACGAGCATTTTTCATTCTTTTTAGGACGACGATAAATTCTAGAGAAAAAAAAAGATCACTTTCCGTACAGCTAATTGAATAATCTCACGCCCATCCAGATTTCGGTCCTCCAGATTCAATCCGCCTGCAAAATTTTGCTCGGCTTCTTCGCTCGTAACGCTTTAGCTCGCGAGATAAAACAGATTGTGTCATGTGGGTTATCCTTGTTCAGGATGACAGCGAAAGTAAGACAAGTGGCATCGTTATGTTCCCCAAAGTAATGCAACGCCGTGTCACTGCAAAGTAGCTTTTTCATAAGCAAACAGCTGCTGCGACAGCTGTCGCGATCTGCGAGAGAAAACAAAAAAAAAACACATCAGTTGTTCACTGTTTTTGTAAGCACCAGATTTTTGATTAGGTAAAACTAAAAAATTCATTTCGAGGATCTGCGTTGATTTGCGTTGAAAAATACCTCGTCGAAATGATACAATTGTTCGCCGTTTGTTTTGTCGTAGCTGCTAAGAATCAAAAATATAACAATTTATAGAGCGTCGATTTTGCGACTTCTCGGGTTACATTTTACCGGGAAAACTCATAATACCTATAACAATACTTATTCCTTGCTATAACCGCGACGTTTATTACACTCGGGTACGTTGGTCGCGACGTAGATCATTTGCAGAATTTCGTTTTTGCAGCTTATTGAATTCTTGCGTGTCAAATTAAATTTTACCCACTTTTTTTTTTTTTTCTTATTCTTACTTTTTCGATTTTTCTTCCCACCTTTATTGTTCTAATTTTTACTATTCTTTTTTTTTTTTCTTCTGTTTTACGGCTTCGAAGTAACAGGCAGATGGCGTGTCTGAAGGATATTTGCAGGATAACGTCAGCGGCGTATTGGCTAGTTCGAACGACCGTATCTAACTGACAAGCTCTAAACGGAGCTTTTTACTTGTACCAGTAGGAAAAAAAAGGTACTTCTTGTTCCTGAGTAATTTCAGGTCTTTCTTTATCTCGGAATCAGGTGTCGATGTTCTATAGGAATTCGCGCCGCGCATTGTACAATCGATATGAATTGTTCCAATTCACTCGAAACAGAACTGCGTCGAATCTTGCGTTTGAAAAAACTGATTGAAAAACAAAAAAAAACAATTTTTACTTTCTCTTGTTTTTTTTACTTTTGCGGTTCACGGAAAATCGGTGATGGTAAGATAAAAAGTGAGAGAAAAATAGATAGAAGATGATGGGGAGGGATTACGTTAGCCTCGTACTACTATAATCCTCTCCAGTATAAGGATCCTGAGTTTCATAAGGATATGGTATACCTATATTCCTGTATGGATCTTTCAGGATAGGCTCGCTTAGGCTCTTGAGTGAGGTTAGGGTAGGTATCGAGCAAACGTAAGAGAGAATGAGATGGAGAAGAAGACTCGACTTTACGAGCTCAACTACGAGTTTTATGGGATCAGACAGGCGCGGGTTGCGTTACCAACATAGCCTTCTTTCCTTCAACCTTTTCCGCTTACAATCAACCACAAATGATGTTCAGGAAGAATCACCCTCGAAAAAATACTTTGCATTATTTTTATTCCTCATTCTTGTTGCTGGAAAATGTCTCGACAACTTATTTCAAATGTAACGTAAAATTTCTCTACCATTATCGGAAGAAAAAAAAAAAGACAGAAGAAATTACTTGCAACGCTGATTCCGATATTTCTCGGATAGTTTTTTCTTTTTCATTTTTTCGTATCATTATTCGTATCTGCGAGTGAATTTTTCAAGTTCTTCGGAATTGACCGGTTGTCCAGGTTACTACTCGACGCCCTTCGACAGTGTTTCAACAAATTCAGCTGCTTTGCAACTTTTCGAGTACCAGCTGCTACGAGTGCAAAGGTTATACAATATTACTATACGTTGTAAGACTACATTGACAATGAGTTCCATGTACAGAGTTATATATCTCACCAAAGTATTGCAGTATAAGCGCCACGGTCGAAGCTAACTCCGGACTTACACCCTGCAGTCTGAAGTACACGCCGCATATCAAATAGCTTCTATACAGGCATATAAGCTTCGATATCATAGGTAGCTGCTAGATATAGAAGTCAGAATTTTCAAGGGATATTACTATTATTTTATCTTTTTTTTCTGTTTTCAAGTTTTATGGACTTTTTTTTACACCTTCCATCCCGATGTATCCTCGCCTGTATGGTACTATTTTTTCCAAAACGCGAACTGTAGCAATTCAAAACGTTTTCGAGGATTTGTTATTCGTTTCTTTTTAGAAGGGATAACACCAAATCGGTGGTGGAAAATATTCTCACCATTACCGGTGGAGTGGTTAGAAGCGTACAGTATTAGGAAAAGAAATAGGAAAAAGGTGGGGGATGAGGTGATGAAAAAAAAGGGAATAAGAGGGAAAAAGCATTGGGCGGTCCTCACGCGGCCCGACGCGTTATACTATCCTGTGCAGTTCTCCTCCAAGTAAGCCTTCGTGATTGCCTCCCGATGAAAGAGATCAAGATGGTTTTTCTTTACTTTTGCTTTTCCTGCATGCGGCTATACATGCTGATGCTGAAATTGACGCCGCTGTTACGTTACATATGTACACGTATATACGTATATACCCGGTATATACGTACTGTGGATATCAAGAAGAATTATACGATCGATGGAATACTAATATCTTATGATGTCTACCAATTAAAATGGAACAGAAGAAAAAAAAAAATCGAATGACTTAAACATGGCAATACAAGAATGGTGATGTTTTTCGTTCAATAATCTCAACAATTTTCATCGTCTTATGGCGGTTGGAGAATAGAAATTGAAATTAAAATATATCCAAGTTCTTTTTCTTAAATTACTTTGAATGACTCAAAAAGACTCGGTACTAATATATGACAAAATTACAATGGTATTCTACGTACAGTATTTAATTGAAACTATGAAATGCAGTATTGCAGAAATGCGGCAGCTAGGATATGTGATGGATAATAATAACGATAATAATGATAATAATTGTGATACGCAGGTGGTACAGTTTATTGGTCGGTAATGCATTGTGTGCAAATATTAGCACCGCATTCAACGATGCAGCCAGCTACAATGCTTCATTTCATGTATTAATCATTGTCCGACGTTGTA
Source organism: Athalia cordata (assembly GCA_963932425.1). NCBI lineage: Eukaryota > Metazoa > Arthropoda > Insecta > Hymenoptera > Athaliidae > Athalia > Athalia cordata. The sequence goes on along the minus strand of OZ010626.1, from coordinate 24,420,796 downwards.
CAGGATGTCAAGCGCCTACTGGCGTCGTCCTTGTCCTCGACGTCGTTGTCACCCTCACTTTGTCAATTGTTTGTTATGTAACTCCCTTGACAAATACCTCTTTACTATCTCAATATCCCCATTTCCATTTCCCCCCCGTCTATTCCCCCCTGCGAAATCCTACCATCCGCCTTTCTCGTTCTTAATCAACTTATTTTTCACCCAATTAAACGAAGCAAACGAGCAATCTTTTTTTATTTCTATTTTAATTTTTTTGTTATTCTCATTCAGGAGGTTCTTATAACACGAGATGATTTATTCTCGGTATACCTATAATGTACTACGTTATAGAAAATTAATCGATTCGGAAAAATCGAAGTACGGTTTCGTTTCTTTTTTTTCTTTCTTTCTTCTTGTTCTTGTATCACCGTATAAATAATGATTTATTCATTGCGGGGATCATCACCTCGTTGGGTTTTTACGAGTGTATAAAATTTCTTGAACGAATAAAGCTACCGTTTCTTATTTCTTTTTTTTTCGCTTCTTTTTTCTGCTCACATTTCCTGAAGGAACGATCAAATCCCGATACGAGTAGCTACTCGAATAAAAACTAATATCGTATCTACGTGATTGCCTCATTCCGGGGAAACGATTATTTGTATCATTCCTACATATTTATATGTTTTACGCACCTGATTATATTTACCTTCATATACGTATTACTTTACCAAATTCGATAACAGAAATCGAAGTAAAACTAGACATCTGGAACCCTTCGTGACGTAAGAATTATGGGTTTAGAAAAAATTATAAAAAGGATTCATTGACTCGTGGATTTTATTGACATTTTTTTTTCGAAAATTCTCACAAGACGTATGAATATTGAATTAACTTTATCGTTGAAACGAAAGTGATTTGATGTTTCAAATTCTCATTATTGGCTGTAGACATATCGTCGTATATTGAAGGAAAATTAACTAATAAACGATCCAAATTTTATTAGTACATCATTTGACGAGACTAATTCAAGTTACGGTATTACAATCACAATGTCGTTACGGCGAAGAGGAGCGCGTGTTAGAGTAAAACTACGTTAAACTTTTCTCTCTTTCTCTCTCTAACTTTGTCGTATATAACGAAAGTTCGCAGATTGATGCTTTCGCAAAGCTTTTCTATGTAATCCACCCCATATTCGGCACAGCACCGTAAAGAACTTTCTTTTCTCTTTTTTCTTTTTTTATTCCTTCTTCATTTATTTTTTGGTTTTTTATTCTACCTTTTTCAGTTGGAAAACCGACGCAAAATTAAGTTTTTTTTTTTAACGTCACGACGCATCGATCAAAGTTTGAAAAATGAATAAATAGTTAAATAGAATGAATAAATAAAATGAAGAAAAATACTCGGAAAGGATAGTAAAGAAGGTGAATGAAAAAACCAATACCGTTAAGGTGCGATTATATAACTGCGAAAAATATATCATTACCTAGAGCGTCGTCGCGATTATTAAACACGTACGAAGGTGAATACATATATATTTTACATATACATCCGTGCATATGTCCTGTGTGCATATATACCTATACATGTGCACACAATATTCTATGGTTGGGAAACTTTATCAGAATTTCTGCACTCCTGCAGCAATGATGATGTATTTTCCGGAAATGCTGACATGTTTCCTGTAGACCGGAAGTTAACGTAGGTGGTCGTTATCTACCCGCATTTCACCCGGATGCAAACTGCACCAACAACAACTACCCTCATTTCAATAAATCTGTATCTATAGATGTATATTATACTATACACATATAATACGTTATATATTCGGTATTTAGTATCGTATTTTCTCACCCTAAATATAATAACGAAAATTCTACCGAAGAAACCGCGAAATAATTCGTACATCCAGAAGAAGTTGCGTCTTTCGCGACCTGAATCTCGTAATAGGTTTACTTCTTCAGGAAACATTCGGGACTACGTAAGTCTTGGGGTGTTTTATATGGTGTTAACAACTCACTTCGTGTTCGTCTAACATCTCATCGGATCGAATGATCTCATAGACTTTCCCTAGAAAATAAAAAAGGAAGAAAGAGTAGGGGATGTGAAAAACGGAAAAAAAAAAAAAAGAAAGAACATCGCATAAAATATGTCGATGTAAAATATACTTTATTATTTATTTTTTTTCATCATTTGTTCGTCAGTTTTCTGCATTGTGTGTTTTACCTTTCAGAATTTTTCATTTGTCGAAATGAAAATTAAACGAAATAATGCAGTAAAGTAAAATAATACGAAGTGGGATTATTTTTCAAGGGGGTTTGAGTTCAACGGCGGTATAGAAACATTTTTTTCACTTTGTTTTTGCACACATGTTAGAGACGAACAGACACATGTATAAAGATACATAGATATCATATGCACACATACATGGCGACGAATATTGCAGCGAGACGTGGAGAAGCGCGTGAGCTGTGAAATAGTGCCGACATAACAATAGCCGTGATTTATTTTTGTAATTTAACTATAAAGCAGCTACCGCCTACTTCCCCCTTCCCCCCTACCCCCCCTCACTCTTACCCATGGATATCCCATACCATGCGGGAAAACCTGTGAATATTAAAACGAGGTTGGCACGAATTAAAACTGTATTTCACGACCACCCTATATATATATATTTTGCATATAAAACTCCCGAGTCCCCCACGACGACCTCCCATAAAGCATATTATAACTAGACGCGTTTAGTTTTATCCCACAGAAAAAAATAAATTCATATATTTCATCAATTCAAGAATATCACAGAAAAACGTACGAACCATCGAGAAATGGAAGAGGGAGTATGAATAAAAGCTCTTCGATATCTGCAATAAATAAGTTATCGCAATTAGCATGGCTATACTTTGATGTTTTTGGAAAATAAGATGTGTAAAGAACTCGCTGCTAACTTCTGTCGTACAAGTTATCGGATGATTTGAAAAAAAAAAAACCATGGCCACCCAGGTGCAAAAACGAACTCAGAATAAAAGTCTCACGGGTCACTGCTTCGATTTTTCAGATTGGCAATTGATATTTGAACGGATAATTTCTGCAGATATGCTTTTGGAGGTTGGTCAAAAACCAAAATTTCTTTGGCGGCGTCAAAGTCGGTGACCCATGCGGAAGAACTTGTCCCTGGTGAGCGAGACCATATACCTTTCTCTTATGATGATCGAAAAGATAATCAAAGATTTACGTCTTTCGGTAACAGAACTTCTTTGGAGATAAAAGTTTTTTAATAAAAAAAAAGCACAAGTATATATGAACCTACGCATATAGGTATACAACATCCTGTATACATGCTATTTATACGCAACATTCGGGAAGAGGGGTTACTGCCTGCAGGGTTTTAAAAAAGATTTTAAAATTAAATAGTTCAGGGGGGTAGAGAATAAAAAAATGGTATTAAAAAAGAAGAAAAAACTTTCAAAGTTTTAAGTTTGATCTGCATTACGTGTATGTACTTATATGTATCTGTAATATGTGCGTACATACCTATACACATACACACCTGTATAACTCATTCTAATATTTTTTTTTCTCCCTTCCATGTAAAGTCTTTTGGGTAAATTCCACTCCCGCGTAAAATGCTAAGCGAGCATGGCCCCGCGAAAGTCACTCTCTCTTTTCTTCCCCGTCCTCATTTTTTTCGGGGGTGATTTCCCCTCTCTTTTCATTCTACATTTTCTTCGCTTCTTCCCATTCTCTTTTCCTTCGGCCATCCAGTTACTTTTACGTCGTTGCGGGTCTCTTCACCATATAACCCCGTACCTGAAAATTATGTGATTCGGTGAAAAAAACCACTTTCAGAAATTTTTCATACATTACACCCAGAATTACTTTTGTAATACAAGTAGGTCTATGTTACGTGTGAATATTTTTCGCAATAATATGCAAATGATATAATATTTACTTCGTGCGTGTGAAGATTTGATTTAAATTTTCTCTCTCTGTTTTTTCTCTTTTCCATTATATCCGTTCGGAGGAGGGAAAAGTCTTCTGAAATCTGTACAGAGTATAATACACACGTGTACGACGAGCAAATTTTTTTTTATTAGAAAAAAAGTCATTGAAATGTATAACGAGACTGTTATATTATACGTTTTAATCTCATATGAGATATATGAAATGTGTAGAACTGCACAAAAGAATAGGTATAAATCTGATGTAATATACGTGTGATATAACAAAGTTTGACAGATTTATATTATAATAAAGCACCCTGTTCGCGTTATAATATATGTATATAGGTATTCACTCAACTTTCAAGTATAGGCAACTTAAATTGCTGCGGATTTCTTTATCTTCAATTGACAGACACACCCCACACCCCACCCCCTGCCCCCGCATGCTGATTATTTTTCCCACTCTGCTACTCCGCTTCAACCCCATTTGAATATTGCTCGTTCAATCTTATAAATTCGATAGCGATTCAAACGGGGGCGGGAAGTGAGTAAAAATATAGATAATAATAACGATCATAATAATAATAATAATGATAGTATCCAAAATAATAATAATAATAGTGAAGGTGTCTGACATCACACTTCATAAGTTCAATGTTCACCTTGGAAGAAAAAAAGAAAAAAAAGGGAAAAACAGATGAATAAAAAAAATTCAATTATAAATCACGTTATCTCTTGATTATCACTTCAATTAATCAAGTCGAGTTGTATTTTACGTTGACGAGACTGAAAGTCCATCCAAGGTAGCATGGAAAAAAAGAGAAGTAAGAAAATTAAAGGAAACCATATTAGCTTCAATGCGTAGGCCAGATAACCGTGCTCGTTACTAAAATCGAAGAGGAGATAATTAAATAAATGACGTTGACGATCAAGATATTGAGAAAAACGCGTGAAGGAAGGTTCTTTTGCTATTTTCATTTGATCGATCGATTCTTTTTTCTTCCGTCGTTTTTTCTTTTATCCTTTTTTGTTCTTCTTCCTCCCTTTCGACTCGTCACGGTATCTAGGCAACGAATAATTTTATCCTACATAATATCATGGACAATCTAGAAGGTCGGAGAGAGTGAGCGAGTGAAAAAAATGCAAATAGTATTATTCAACTCGTGAAGTTGAGGTAATAAAATAAAATTAAAAAAAAAAAAAAAAAACGAACGCGTAAAGAGGAAAAGTGAAAGGAGAATTTTTTTTTTTTTTTTTTAATGAAAAGGTGATGCGGGGTGAAAATGAAAATGAAAATGAAACAAAAAAAAGAAAAACGAATCTGCGAGAATTGGTTGATAAAAATTGTCTGAAAGTTTATACATAGGCACAAAAATAAGAATAATTAGCTCCAAGTGAAAACTCTGCTACAGGAGTTTGAAAAGCAAAGAACATAACACGAAAAACAAAAAACAAAAATAAAGAAAGCAACACAGTTTTGTTCTTCATGTTTTATGCATCTACCTATGTGTACATATATTTTGTATATACCTATATCCCTACGGATGATAATTATGTCTCTGAAACTCTGACCACCCGTTGTTATGTAAATTTTAAGATAAAACTTGGCCGATTCTAATATGTATATATATACGTATACCTGTACGTACGAACCTGTAGCATGCGCTCGCGGGGTTGAAATATTATCATTAATTATAGGGAACAGAGAAAGAAAAATCTCAGGAGATGTATCAGGCATAAAATTAACAAATTATGAAAATAACAAAAGTAATTTAAAGTAATTTTCGTCTTGCGAAAAAATGTAGGAATACACAACTTGAACGCGAATGATTTAATAAGTATTATTTTTCATCAGTGATTTCTACCGAGTTTTTGAAAAAAATTTTGTCTTCTTGTTTGACTAAAATGGCGTCGTGTCGTACGAAATATAGGTATACCGTTGAAATCGAGCGAAAGAGCCGTAATTTAGTTGGCCCTACGAAGTTAATCATCTTCACGATGATACCAATTTTGGATGGAAAAGTGGAAGAGAAATAATAACTTCATATATATGATACAATATATACGATGTTTCATATATTCTTGAGTATATATGTATAATACATATGTGTGTGTATAACGCAAGTATATCACGGGGCACAATCAAATTACCGACTCACTTTCAGAGACATTATCGAACCGCCTGTCCTCGTTGGTTTCCCTTAACTCCCTTAACTCCCATATGCTATTATATACGTATATGTATATATGGGGTGGTACCTGTAACTCCAGTTTTCCCGATCTTGCTCCGTTATACATACATATATTCCATTCCAACGTTTGCCTTCCGCAAGGATTTAGCCCGCGGGAAGTTCTTTCCTCAGAAAATCCAAAAGCAAAGTTTTTCAGCGCTGCATATTTGCCGTAACAATATTATTCTCGATGTTTTTCTACCTTTCTTCATTTCTTCCGCTGGTTAACCTCCTGAGCCTGAATTTTCCTGCTTGATAAAAACGCGAGAAGGGAAGATGATAACAAAAAATTAATTTCGTGATCTTATATATCATATTACATTCTTAAATTTATCTTAACCAAAAGATCTTCCCGACAAACGATAAGATCAAATGAAAATTTAAAGTAATTCTCAACAATTGTTATATAATATACCCATAGGTACGCATACATAGGAATATCTAGAGCGAACTACGTCTGGCACTCGACGAAAAGAAGAAGAAGAGGGGGAAAAAAAAGAATATTAACGAAAAGGGAGAAGATGAGATCGCGGAATTCGGGATGGTGGGATGAAGGATGGGGGTAGATTTTATTTTTCAATATTTATTCGGGATTATACATCACATGGGTGCAGTAGGTAATTAAAAAATATAAAATTCAAATTCACTTCCAATAAATCATGGGAATTATTCTCTCTTTTCCCTGATGTATACGTATTTTTTGAATTCTTCAACCTTAAAATCAGAGTGTAAAAAAAGGCATTGAATAAAAAAACCAACGCTTTGAAGACAGAATAAGCCAATGTCATTGTCGATCATTCGGACCGCTACCTCTCCACCTTTTGATGCCTTTAGGGCTGCAAAGACATATAAGGTATTTTCGAGGTAGCTCCTTTGATGGGCTTTGATTACAGTTTTCTATACGGTTCTACGTGCGCATCCAGAAAGGATAGATAAAAAAAAAAGAACCCAATGAAAACAAAAATAAAAACAAAAAAGAAACACGAAATTTCGAACGATCTTCACTCACCCCCGTAAACATACTTCGATCTACGTGATTGGCGCGTATTTTCTTTTTAGATTTTATTTTATATTCTTTAGATGTATGAAAAAATTTGCGGAGGTTGTACAAACACCGCAGCTGAATGATATGGTATTTTCGGTTCTATGGGAGTAAAAAAATTTTAATCATAAATTCAAAGCTCTAAATACCGTTACGAATGAAAGAAAGATGAAATTTATTCATGCGCATCGAAATAAGAACGAGACGACTAATATCAGGATTATTAATTAACGCGTAGATCAGGTCATGTTAAAATATATACGTAATTATTGTCCATTATAAAATTGCTGCGTTGCGTCGTCCGATATGGAAAATGTTTTGAATTTATTTAACATCATGCAGAAAAATATAAGATATAACGATACGAAAGAAATATAATAATGTAATTCGTATAATTATTAATGCGTAATTTCGTACCGCCGCAATATTCGTACACTACCGTCTTTAATACGCGCTGTAGAGATGATAACCGTTCGCGCCCTTCATGTAATTATACATATATATAACACTCTGTAATATACGTGTACAATACATAAATAGGTATTGTGTGTACATACACGTGTGGTGTACACCAATGTATTGTATAATATACAATAGAATCGCGCACGCTTAATTGTAGTGAAAAAGGGGGTGTGAAATGGCGACCTAATTACGCGTCACGAATACAATATCAACGCCGATAAGTTTGTTGCCTCCATATTTCCTGCAAGCGTACGCACACACAGTTTTATACCTACATACCTATATACATACGTGTGTGCGAGCAGCGAGTCAAAAGCTTTATTATAATACGTGGAAAGAAAGAAAAGAAAAAAAAAATCGTGTAGGGTGGTCGCAACCCTAACTAGAATATACATCGATTTTCTTACATATACTGAATATCGTTTTTTTTCTGTTCCCGGAAAATTATAGTATTTTCTGATATAATTGCAAATCTGTCCACGGTGAACACGAAAAAAAAAAGAAGCAAATATAATTTGAATAAATAATTTCAGAATCGAGAGAAACGATGAAAATTTATTATCATTTCGAGTACACAAATTTTAACATTAATTTTGAAATTACAAAAATTAGAAGGTGCAAATTATTTGTTTTCTCTCTTCTTTTTTCTTCACCCACACTGTAAATGAGAGTTTTCGTCAAGTTTCCGCGCGCAGTTTTCGTTGCGCCGCGTTTTCATTCTAGGACGCGAATTTTCTTCGTATATATACAGTGTGTTTGAAACTGGGCAATGTTACTTGGCGTTAGAGGGTTGGCAATACGATGGTATGCCTCAGTTTTCGATGGGGTTTCGCGCTTGCGTATATCGCGTGTAATTCAAGTCCGCGTCTTTTCCACCCTCCGAAATCGGTTAGTTAGTCGCGCGTAGATACGCCAGTTTTTAGTGATACACGAGACACGACAGTGCGCGTGGGAGATGTGAGGAGTAAAATTTCAAACGCCACTCTATATACACAGAAGTAGTATAAATTACTCAATTAACGCTCTACTCCACAATTGTTATTTTCTCATCTCCCGAATAACACCGTGACGTTGTACATCGGTATAGTTTAATTAATAAATTTGCTATCGTGGTGTTTGTCGAAATAAAAAAGTTTTCGCGCCTCAATATATGTACAAAAAAATATATACACACCTCGTTATCGTTCTCTCATATTTTTTCACATCTGAATTTCATTCACCCACGATTTATAATCAACAAATTATTAAATGAAAGCTCCGCAGTGCAACGAAAAAAATTAAACGTGATGCGATGAAATTATTTTCTAACAAACAATCCAACTACGCTGTCTACGGGGTGGTTTATCGAGTCATACTCGATATAATTTGGCGCGAATTTCAATAAAACAAAATAAACATTGTTTTGTATATTTTTTACGGTGGAGGTCAATAGCCGATTACCTTTCTGGCGATGAGATCGGTGACACCGAGGGGAACCACCGCGTGGGTTCTTCTCGGTCAGCTAATAATCTGGATGCAAATTTTTTACAACATCACGATCGTCGAAGGAAAAGGAGAGAGCTGTGAGTAGCTAACGATAAGCCAATTATCTTCCCTCGATATTTTTTTCCGTTTTTACCCCCGATTTTTATGGTGCAATTATGATTTTCTTTTTTGTTTTTTTTCTTAATTTGCGTCCCTTATTCGTTTACAAAACGTAATTAAATCCAACCACATATATAATTATATATATATCACAAACTGCAGAAGAAGAAAAATTTGAATGTTATTTTTAAGTTTGTCAAAAATTGTAAAATCGGATCATTTTTATATTTATATACAATATCGTTGTCGTTCATGGAAAACCGAAAAAAATAAGTATAAATAATTATAATAATACGAAAAAAATTATCGGGAAAATTATATACATAGAGAGAGGAGAAGGAGAACGAGAGAGAGAGATGGAGAGAGAGAGAGAGAGAAGAGTTAAAGAGAACGTGGCTAGCGGGTTGTGAAGGCACTGTTTGAAGAGAGTAATATTGATCGTGGGGGGGCTTACAACGGCCCGCGTAGGAGAGACAGAAAGACCAAGAGACGAAGAGGAGAAGAGGGGTGAAGTGAAGAGAAGAGAAGAGAAGAGAAGAGAAGAGAAGAGAAGAGAAGAGAAGAGAAGAGAAGAGAAAAGAAGAGAAGAGAAGAGAAGAGAAGAGAAGCGACGAGAAGAGAAGAGAAGAGAAGGGGAGGGATGGGAATAGGAACGGGAACGGGAATGGAATGGGAATGGGAATGGGAATGGGGGTTGAACAGAAAGGGAAGCACACGGGGTTGTGAACCTCCCCGCGAACGACCCCTATTTTCTATGAAGGGTGAACACAACGTATGTACGTTCAACTATTTCCTAGCACACGAGACCACGCGTTTTATATATTACATGTATATCTAAATCATATATTATGCCGTATACATAAACTCACACTGAAATTATACTAAGCGTAAAAGAATTTACGTGTAAATGAATCAAACAGAAATGCGTGATTATTTTGAATTGTTTAATTGATCTACATAAATGTATAGTCTTAAACCGAAGATGGAGCACATTAATTACTCATATCATGGAAAAAAAAGTTTACGATTTGAGCACCAATTAGGATTAAAAACACAGGTTTATGAAAGTATCTATTTATCGTTGAATTTTTTTCCGAGTACGTAATCGGTTTAGTAATTTTTTTTATTCATAAAATTTTTCGTTAATTCGATCATCAATTTTTTCCCTAGATTCCGCGCTACTAGGAACCTATTTAATGACATTTATAATTTTCCATCTATATAAGCGTAACGATTTTTATCGTCTGATATTATACGTACGTATTACATGCTTCAAATATATACCACATATAATTACGTGGGTGAAAGGGGGAGCTTTTAGGTCAATGCACTTATGTATTATGTGTGATTTTTTTTCCTTATGATTCACCAGTACGTCTTCCACGTGGAGTTCTGACGTAGGAATCATCTATTCAGCAAAAAACGAAATTTCTTACAGCCCTGAACTTTGTGAAACTTTTTTCGAAACGAGTCAAACGTATAAATAATTCGTTCCGAAAAAGTTCAGGGAAAAAATGTTCTCTGTCCGCTATCAAATTGTTAATCCTAGTTCTTTTTTCTATTTTTTCAGACAAGATGATCCACGTGTGCAAAAATCATTTCCTGCAACAGTTGTACCGTAAAATAGATGGGGCTGTGTTAACGTCGCAGAATGAGAGGAATTTAGACTGTGCGATAACATTTCAAACACACAGTATATTGCAACGTTTTATGCTAAGATTCGATAGACTTCAATTGGACTGCAACGATCATCTTTACATTTATGACGGCGCACACGCGGTCGGTAATTACAAGGTAATCATCATCGTCACTTTTTTGAAAATCATCATTACTATGTAGTGATTTATTTTTGCGATCCATTCTTATCCAACAGCGAGTACATCGCCAGGGATATATTTTCATTGTAATTAATACTAAACACATCTGAAAAACATGAAACAAAAAATGGAAAAAGAAGAAGAAATTACGACCAAATGCGATTGGGACGTCGATATATCCGAAGTTTCGGAGTTAAAAGCTTGAGAATATGATAAAATGAGTCAGGGGGTGGGGGGAATACAAAATAATTTTGAAATCGGATTATCGACGTGTTTGAAATAGATAAAAGCTGCGCAGCTATAGATGGCTCGCTTCAGGCTTTACTCGATAGCAATTTGCGCTCCTGAATGCACTGACAAATTCTATTCTATTCTATTCTATTCTATTCTATTCTATTCTCTCTCTAGCATCCCTTATACCTTTTTCCTTCCCTTTTTTTGTTCTCTTTGACACGGCAGCAGCAGCAGCAGCAGCAGTATCAACTGTGACAGTCAGACTGCAATTTCTCGTTCCTCAGCTGCACCGAGTCGCTTCCTCATATTATTTCTCTCTCAATTTTTCAAGCGACTTTAGATTTCATTTATTTCCATTGCTTTTCACCACGCACACGCACGTATACTTTCAATCTCTCTCCTTGTTTGAATGAAAACTGAAAAAGGAAGGAAAAAAAAATTTACATTCTTAGTTTCTTCTTTTTTTTCTTACATCTCTTGCACACGCGGGACTTCGTTGAGTGCAGCACGTCTATAAGATGTTATATACATGTATATACCAGATCCAATAAAGAATGAAAGAAAAAAAGCAAAAAGGAGAGAAAAAAAAAAAAAAAACTATGTAGAAAGAAAAAAAGTATCGAAGAAACGAATCCTGATTAATGATGCAAGTTTTCAAACCAAACTCTCTCGAATTCCTCGCGCCTTGTACACACGATATGGCACCGTGCACGCCCTTTCCCTTTCCCCATTTTCTTCCCTTGGACTGCTCTGGCTGTTCAGAATTTTTAATGGAGGAATACATTAAAACTCAACCCCCCCCGCCTCCGTCTCTTTTCATCACCCCCTTCATCCTCGTCTCAATGTTACGTATAGTATAGCTACTATATAAGCTCTATTTGCAGCATCACTGCAGGCGTGGGTACGAGTAGTTCGTTCGATCAAACTGAGAGAAAAAAAAAACGAAAAAAAATGGAAGGAAGAGAAAAAATTAAGGGGGAAAAAAAATGTGTACTATGACACTTCTAATTAACGATTCACTCTTGATTAACGACCTAGTAGGACAGAATTTAGTATGGTAATCCGATATCGACGTCCACGTCGTCTGCTAAGATCCTTATTAGATTTCAGTTTATATACAGGTAAAAACAATTATTCAATTCGATTCAACCGACAGGAATTGATTTATAAATCCTCGTTTTAATCTGCGACAAATAATTTTCCCTAATACCTTTGACGCTGATGGATCTGTAACAAGTGGAAGAAAAATAAGGGATGAGAGAAATCTTTCAAGGATGCAGTGGATCTTCTATCCATCCAATTCTCAATGTTTTTACCTCCGCTCTAGAATTCATTTCAGATCAATTGTTACAAAAAGTCAGTAGTGTACGTCAAAAGACCTTCCATTTTTCCATCCGAAAATCTTCGTGAGTTCGAATGAGATTTTCTTCTTATTTTTTTGTCGTCTGATTTTGCACTGCGATAACAACAATTTTTATTCCTCAAATAGTTCAACGGGTTCTTTTGCGAATTCGGGATGTTTTTTGTTGTAGATTTGAAAGAGGTAGTTATACTCATAAATTATAACTGCTTGGCAGCTGTTTCGGAATTGGCGGCATTTTGTATCCCATTTTGTTTTCGGGGTTGTTCAAGCGACGTTACGGAAGACGTTCGAAGGGGGACGAGAAACAGGGAGGTGGAATGGGGGTAGGGGTTAAGGGTTGGTTGTTGGCATCGTGAAATGACAGATAAAAGAAGAAAGAAAAAAAGAAAAGAATAGGAAGAAAGATTTGAAGGAGAGAGATGAAGGGCTTATATATGTGTATATATACAGACATCTATACATACGTATACAATAGGGGCGGGAGTTTATCGAAGAGAGAAAAAGTGGCGGGCGTCGCGTCGCTTCCAATCGAGGGTGGCATCAGTCCTGAGGAGAAGGGAAGATTGATGCGGTGAAACCAGTGACACTTTCAGTCGTTGTGCACCCTTAAATAGAGATGAAACGGTCAGGAAACAGAAAAAAAAAGGATCGAAAGAAAAAAGGAACAAAATTCGCAACAATCCTTACCTAAAATGAATGAGCTACATGCATACTTTTTTATTCGCATTTTGACTTGCTGATGGAATGTAAAATTTAGAAGGTTGGAAAACCGAACCAACCAAACATCACAAAATGCGAAATGCCATCGGCTGCGTACTTTGCGATAAAATGACAGTAAATGAAAGTCTATAAATAATGCGTACGAGGGTTAACGATCCAAATGTGAGGACAAAAATCAAATATTTATAAAATTGTTTGGGTAACTGTTCCCTAATTAGTTCGAAGTCAAAAACACGAATCCGCCAATTAAATTAAACTACGAATAAATTCCATCGAGATACCTGAATTTTTTTTTCTCAACAGCGCGAGAAATTGTCGATAACTTGATCATTTCGCTAAATAGATCAATTTGATTAGCAGATTCGGATTTCTGAGATCAAAATAGTTCAGAATATACTAAAGAAAAATAGATTTCGATTGGGGATCCAAAAACTAACCATAAATATGTTCCAAATCGATCGTTTGAATAACTTCAGAATTCTTTCTTACCCATATCGTTTTATGGTATAGATATATACGTACACGTAAATATATATTTCGTTTTTTCCTACCCCTTGGAGTCTGCAAATTGCATGAGATATAAAACTACCGAAGTTCTTTCCTTTCAGTTCGTAGGGCAATCCAAGAACTAGCTTTTGCTTCTGCTTTCTGCTTCTAGTTTTATCGTAATTGCATCGGCTGCATCAACGAACTTCCACTTGCGCCATCAATTCTCTATATGTATATATACTCATGTATGTATTAGATACCCCATGCCGGTGGTGGTGGAGCGGTGGTCGTGAAAACTACAGTTTCAAACTTGGCGGTTATTTTTTTTTTCAGTATTTTTGAATTTTTTACTTACGTAATTCAGAGGAGAATGCTTCTGATATTGTATAAATATACCCTTATTTTATATGTATCTCATGTCCAAAACCACCGGTTTGACTGATTGATAACATATGATCGCAAAGAAAAATAATTTTTTCTTCTCCATTTGGTTTGTTCCGATCATTCGGTGAAAATCGATTTTATAACCCGTCAATTTATGTATTCGTCGCAATAGGGGTGCTAAGAAGTAATTAACACAAATTCAATTAACTAATGATGATGACGGACAGGGAAATCAATATCGTTGATATTTGTTCCTGACTAATAAATCTCCACGGATATTAATAAATGTGGAATAATAATTATTTGGTCGGTGTAAAAATAAGGGGAAAAAAAAAAAATACAAAATAAAAACTGCGTATTTGAAATGCTTGAGGAAATTTCGAAACGAACAATCATGTGCTACAGATATATATCTGTATTATAATTAAGTACAAGTGGTAGTGAGCGTGCAGATGGTGATCATTACACGTAATTTGACAATGTTATTACCTGCAATTTACGTCGTCGTCAAGCAGAATATGCAAAGTAATATAAGAAATTAAGGCTTATCTTAACTACCCTCCACATATACTTGTACATGTTACATCAATCTCTACCAGCAGCGTACGGCCCCACCTATTTGAACATGAAAATCTTTTACCAACCTCAACAGCGACTCGTTGACCTTTCCAAATATGATATTCAATTGTTAAAAACTATGGAAAAAAAAAGAAAAATCCAAGAGAAACAAAAAACTAGTATGTTCATGTCGCCGGTGATTTTCCCAGGATAAAATGATCAGGAAATATCCGAAATCATTATTAAACCGAATTTTGACCGAAACTCGAAAAATTCTATTCTCAACCTTTCATTATTATTTTTCGAAATACCATACGTAAATCGTACGTAGGTACATTACACGCTGAAATAAAACATCAAATCACGTTTGTTGGATTGCCTTCTAACAGGCGTGAATTCATTTCATTTTCATCGAGACAAATGAATTTTGTTTATTCTTCTCTTCTAATTTCTTGCTTTCAGGCTGATCTCTCATGTAGAAATACTAAGCAAAGTGTGGGTGCTATTTTTACGAGGACAAATTTTGTAACTCTTAAATACGTTACCGACGGATGGGGAACGGATTCCAACGGTTTCCGCCTTGTCATCACGGCAGTAAAGGATCCCAGTAAGTATTAACGAAGATTTTTTCAATCCCTTTAGATTAAAAAAAAAAAGAAAAGAAAAGAAAAAAAACACACTTTGGAACTTCTTTTGCTGATTGAAATAATACAGGAACTTGTGGAAAAAGTCTCTCGATTCACCTTTCTTCTGTGTTTTTTTTTTTTTTCTTTCAATTTTTTTTTCTCCGCTTTCTTCAATTTTTCTTTTCTCCCCGTTGCTAATTACCCCCGGTGAATTATTAATCGCCCTAACGTATATACCTATACATGGGTATAAAATAATATATATGTATACGTCGATGGAGCGAAAATCTTCTGCAGTCTGCGGGATATATATACCTATACATAGGTAAAGATATAGATGTAATACCTACCAGGCTATCAAGAAAACAATACTAAGTCACGCCCAAGCAAAGACGGGCGCGTGTAAGTCGACCAAAATTCCACCAAACCAACGCGATGAATTATACGAGCACTTAATCCGATCACCGGGTAAAGTGAGACGACTATTGTCTCAAGAATCTTAATGTATAATCGAATCTCACTGTACCTCTGCGAATGAAAAAAAAAGAAACAAAAAAAACGTAATCGACGGTGCGTCTTGAATAATTCGAACTGAAATCCGTAACGGATGCATCCACGGAAACTGAGTTTTCGTTATCATCATTTTATTTAAGTTTTAAAAACAATTTTTCTTTTTTCTTACAGAACATACCTGCAAGGATTTCAAGTGCAACTCGAGAGAGTTTTGCATAGACACCGATTTAGTTTGCGACGGTGTTAATCACTGCGGAGATGGATCCGACGAAGCAACATCAACGCTTTGTACCAGTGAGTTAATTGTTTCTAATTTTTCTTTTTGTTTTTCTTCGATGCACGCGAAATTCTCGCGGGAAACAAGTGTTTGTATGATTTAATATTAACAGTATTCGAGAATATTATCGTAAAAATCTGCTACTTTCTGATTCAGATACGGAGGCGTCCACCATCTTTGGTATGGAAAGAACATGGTTCGCGGTTGCGATTGTTTCTACTTTGATAAGCCTCGCGGGTATAGTGGCAGGAATGTTCATGTGTCTTTGTAAAAGGAGAACATTAACTCCGGGACACGTGCATAGTACTAACAACGCTCAAAATCATCCACCTGTCAGCTTTCAATGTGAGTATACATATAATGAATAATCGCCCCGATTTTTCATTCTTTTATTATACTTATTAAGTATACATAACAAAATTATGTATACCAATAACTAACGATAATGATATACATAAATAAAACCTATATCAATTCAACACGCGACTCGCGCCCAATTCCGCAGCCGGATTTCTCGCTGGTACTTTTTTTTTTATCGTTCACAGTGCTATCTGGATCGTTGAAAATGTAATACTAACTCGCAGACGTCTCATAGGTATTTAGTTATGGGATGATTATTTTTTATTATCACACATCGGATTTTTCAAATTACCTATTCTATCAGCTGCAGGGTTCACGTTTAATGACGTACTACGTACACATATTTTTTCGATTAAAAATTTTTAATGTCTCTAGGTATACGCATGTTATATCTACATATATGAACATTATCAAGCGCCGTATACGCTTATCGTTTGTATCTTTCTTTAATTTTTCGTTTTTTTTTTTCTTTTCTCGTTTTTCTTCGTTTTAAGCACGAACGCTTACCCTACTTATACAAACCGCAAGCAGCTCGTGTTGCACGAAATTATGTTATAACGGGTGTATAATTATGTAGAAAACTTTTAGTACACCTTTCATATACACATAACGTGTACATATAATTTTTCTTCCAAAATTGCGCTGCAATCGAATATCAAACCGAGCTGCGGCACGATTTAAAAAGTTTGCTTTGTTCGGTTTACAATTCTTGATTTTGGTGACCGAAATCATTCTCAACACTTCATATTATATGTACATCAGAACTGAAGCTGCGCAGTGACGGAAACGATGTAAATGTTCGATGTATATAATCGCGTTATACATACTATAAATACTGATGCGAGAATCAGAATAAAAACCGATCGTTATATGTGCTGCACAATATCGATTTATCTGTATATACCTTATATACACGTGAAATACATAAATATATAATATACATGTACATATAATCGCGGCGGTGGAGTACGTGATCCGCATTTATTATATCGTCGATCTATAATCTGCGATGTACTTTTCTATACATGTATATATACATATATATATTACAATAGGTCCATAGGTATTATACGTATACTAATACCCACGTACCGTTTCGCACACATTTGATATTTCCTTATAGTTACTTTTGATTTATTTCCGATGCAAATTCAAAAACGAGATATATTTTAACCATCGCCAGTTCCGCGCCGCGCGACATATCTGAACGTGTACTTGTACGAATAATAATCGCTACTTTTGCTGACTTTCTTTTGCATTAATTAACAACATACCTGAAACACCTTCTTTTGGGTAGTGAAGATAATTAGTAATCATTCTTGTCGTAGCTACCGGCAATCACGTCCCATACTTTCACAGAACAAATATACCATAGATATATATACCTATTGTATGTCGCGTTATGCCGCAATTGAGTATGAGATTTTTTTCTATATTATACTCTCATTCCATAATTTTTTTTTCTTTTTTCTTTGTCAAAAATGCGATAATGACGTACAGGAAACGATTGTTTCCGGACATACTGCGCATTATGTTGATAAAGTCTCGAGATCTTTACGATTTTTCTTTATAAAACCACATTCTCTTATTATAGATATAACGACGACAAATTATGTTATTCTTCTTATTCCTCATTATTTTATTATCATTATTTGACTTATCAAGCGTAACAAAAAGTAAATCGTATGAGATTATAGTATTGTAAACGACGTCCAAAACCACGGGTGTCGTAGATAAGGAAAAAATCAAAGGCAAAATAACAAGAAATTGAGTGAAAAATAAAACAAATAAAATTAATCTGTAATACCGTAAAAGCAGATGATATCATTTTGATATTTCCGATAATCAGGATATCAGAATCGAAAAATTTTAAACAATAAATCATTTAAATACATTCAATGAGGGCTTATCTTCAGACGTGTAATAAAACGATTTGTTCGATTTCGTGATTTTTTCGTTGGAATTTTTTAAATATTTTTTTGTAATCGTCTGCGGATGATTAAAATCTTTACTGCATTCGCGGGTGAATCGCTTTTGCAGACAGAAATTTTGTTATCGCATTATAAAAAACAAAAGAGAAAAATTAACCGACGAAAAATCATACTTCATGAAAAATTCAGTTGTCAAAAACAACGAATTGGCAAGCCAATCAGGCGCCGAAAATTCAACTTCGTACATCACGTACGATTCGCACGTTTCATTTTTCTGCGTATGCTTGAAATGAAAAATAGAGTTCGCAGTGGCATATAGTTTATTCAATAGGCTCACACTCGTCAAATTAAACGTGTAACGCGCGACTACTTCTTTAAAAGTCTTCCACTTGACTGGCCTACTGACCCCACCAGCCGCCATTGACTGGCTCTATGGAATCTCATATGTTGACTCACGTATGTACGAATAAAGCTGAGAAAGTGACGTGCGTCCCCCGCCAGTTTTTTTTAACTTTTTTTCTTTTTACTATTTTTGTTTCTTTTTTTGTTTCACTATATTTTTCTTTTTCTCTGCTTTATTAGTATTTCCGATTCATAACTCATTCGGACTCGCGACGTTCAAGAGCACGGGAGTTTTTATTATATTTTAAACAAATATTACTACACGAGTGCTGAAGTTAACGCAGTGCAGTGACATCTAGAAACTTATCAAAAGTTATTACGTGTGTGCTTTGAGAGAAAAAAGTAAAATAAAAATAACTTATTGTTAGAAAAGTTCTCTTCGAATCGTAAATTATTTGTTTTCCAAAAGAGAGCAGAAAAACGTCAGGTATAAATACATGGATCCATAAAAAAATAATTTCAAAGCATATCGTGAAGCGTTATGACGAGGACAGGTGACGTGCGGATGAAAAAAAAGCAACTCGAAAAGTGAAATAAAGTTTCTTTTCAAAAAAGTGAAAGTGCAGTTTTAAAGTATTTTCAAAAACATTATGGGGTTGAACACCCTTGTCACGAACACTATGAGTATCAATTTTTTAGTGTTATTTGTAACTTTGATAATTTCGTTTTCGAATGGTGCACGTGTTATAAACTTTGTTCCGACAACAACTTCCTCTGCTCGTTCATCTCAGATAGCCGTGGACCTTCCGCCGACCACTAGAGATTTTTTTATCGGTCCATGTCTAGTAAAAACAAACAAAACCTGCCCGGATGACGAAGTAACTTTCTTCCTTTATACACGTAAAAACATGAACACCAGCCAACAGATCAATATTTCAAAATTTGGATCGTCGAATATTCGTGATACTAATTTCGACGCGAATAAACCAACGAAAATTATCATTCATGGTTACAATTCGGACATGTTTCTTGATACTTTGGTTGACATAAGAACGGAATATTTGACCAGAGGAGAATATAACGTCATAGCGGTCGATTGGCACAGATTAGCCGTTGCTCCATGTTATCCTGTTGCTGTTCACAACGTTCCTCACGTGGGTAATTGCGTTGCTCAGTTGATTGATATTATCAAAAAGGAAACTGGAGCCAAGGATATTCATGTGATTGGTTTTTCCCTCGGTGCACACGTACCGGCATTTTCGGCGAGGGCTCTCAGACCCTATAAAATACCGAGGATAACAGGACTCGATCCTGCGATGCCGTTCTTCATAACTGTAAGTAAAGATGAGAAACTTGATCCAGAAGACGCTGATTTTGTCGACGTATTTCACACGAACGCATTTATACAAGGAAAGGTTGAAGCCAGTGGACACATTGATTTTTATATGAACGGTGGAATTAATCAACCGGGATGCTGGGAAAAAAGGAATCCTTTTGGATGTAATCATCATCGTGCCGCAGTTTATTTTGCCGAATCGATAAACTCAGATATCGGTTTTTGGGGCTGGCCATGCCCTGGACTTCTTCAATATCTACTGGGATTATGTCCACCCAGATTTCCAGCTGTTTTGGCAGGAGATCGATGCAATTTTCAATACAGAGGATTTCATCTCGTCAAAACCAAAGCGCAGGAACCCTTTGCCGAAGGACCATTCACGGAAAATAATCGAGACGCTCACAAATAATTTTTTCTATTTATTTCTATCCATTGAAAAAAAAATTGACAAAATTTAAAGCAATTAAATTAAAATTTTTAGATGTATGAGAAAAGAAATTATGTAACTATGTGTATATAAATGTTTTGTTATTTATATAATATCTAAGAATATATACTAAGTATTACTGTTTTTTTGTTTTTTTATAAGAAATTTATTTCTCTTTCTCTCTGTTATAAGTTGTTCGCTCCGTGTAAGAGTAAAAAAATACCGTTTGTAGATTAAAATTCGAAAAAAAAAAACGAAAGAAAAAAACAGGCCAATCGAAAACATGTTGGTCAACTTTCTCTACTCACTATATAATATTTTCAATCGTTTTAGGGACGAGTTTCAAATGAGTTTTCAATATTATACGGTTATCACTGATTATTCAACGACGAGGAAACGGAAATTTCTGTTATGAGAAGGAAGAAAAAAACGGTGTTATGCATCAAAAAAAGTAAAAGGAAAAAGAAAACTAACTAACTAATTAGAAACTAGCGTTGATCGATCAGTGCCTAAAATCTTACGATAAAATTCATTTCGTTCGTTGAACTTTCTGCATGATAGTTATATTTTAGCGTCAGGTTAGGTTATGTATAGAAATAGGAAGAGGAAGAGGAAGAGGAAGAGGATCATGAGGCAAGATGGGTGTTAAGTGCCCGTTAATTCTTATCAAGTAAATCGCTTCGCCGCTTATCATCTACCTGCGAAAATGTTACCCAGCAGGCAGCGGCAGAAGCGGTAGCGGCAGCTGCTGCAGAAGCGTCGCGTCGGTTTTGATATACTATATAGATATGTAACGCTGCAATATTGAGCTGCTTCAGGAACGAGGACGATCGAGAGACGCTCAATTTAACACCTCACTCGGATTATAATTTTCGGTCTACCGTATAAGCGAGGGTTGACGTAATTCGCTGCAAGCTCCGTGTGCAGGAGGATAAATTCTATCAATTAAACAAAAAAAAAAAAGCGATCGTGTCGTAGTTTACAGAAAATAAAAAAATTATGGAGTTGAATCCTAGCGGATCATTTCATCTCATTTTAATGTACATGGTCGACGAAATAATTATCCTTGTAAGTTGAGAAAGAAAGTACGAACCCTGTAGTCGATATACTTTATTTTCCTATGCATACGTATAGAAACAAAAAACAAAAAAAGTGAGCAAATTGCATTTTATCTGCTTCGGTTTCCATTCCGTATTCGATGTATTATGTACCTTGTAATATATTTCTTCTGCATATAAATGGGTTTTATACGCGCGCATACCTAAGATGCACATATTCTGTTCCGCGCATTTTGGCATATGACATAGAAACGGAAGAAAATATCTCATAAATAGCAGACTCGAACCCGATAAGAAATGCGGAAGAGAAAATAGCAAATAGCAAATAGAAAATGGAAAATGAAAAATAGAATCACTGTGCACTCCGGTGTGTATCGTGCAGTACAGGTATACGTACGTTTCATGCTTTGTATGAAATTCATCGATCGGATTTCAAATAAGATTTCCATTTGGTTCCTTTTATTCATTTTTTTCATTTTTTTTCTGCTTTTTTTATTACCTTCTATTTTTACACAAGTATAAGGTGGTGTAATAATACCATTCCCGTGTATATTATAATCCGTCTCATCGCGAACACCTGATTGGTTATCGATTTTTCAAAGAAATATGCATACGGTATTATTACCTGGGTAAGTATTATGCATAATTTTGTTTTCAACCTGTCAATTATTTTCTTTCATTTAATTTTCCAATGAAAATCCGAAGGAACCTCCGGAATACGGGTTATTTAATGTACGCATAATATAACATACGTTCTCTCAAATATAAATCATGAAATATCTTGAGCAATAAATAGATTTTCCATACATGGACATCGCCACCGACGAAAATTCATATAAATCAAACCCTCGGCGTACATTGCGGATATTATAAATGTCACCTAAAATTTATACATCGTAAAAAAGAGGATATGAAAAAAATAAACAAAAAAAAAACAAATGAAATTAATTCTTGAGCTCTGCACGAGGATCGGGGATCGAGACATAAATTTGTACCGTAATATCCACGGTATCCGTAGTATACACGGGAAATCGAGCGTATGGTTATTTCTAGAGGTCTTCAAAAATCAATAATTGAATTCCATTCTCCGTATTTCCTATCATCATCCGATTCCTCTCCCTATGTGCGATGTAATAATCATGATACAGTGATCATAAAGTATCATTGCACAAATTTTCTTTTTTTATTTTTCCTCTCTTTTCATTGTGGTTTGACAAATTTTGAGTAATTGATGATTTTTCATTTTTTTTTTGTTTCGAAATTGTTTCAGTGCAACAAATGTACGGATCGAACGGTGCAAGTGTGGGAATGCCCCTCGGTATGACAACCTTAAAGGGACATCCGCTTCAGGGTGGAATGCTGGGTGCAACTACCCTTCCGCGGCCGGGAAACTGGCTGCGCCCTGCGGGCCTCAGGCTCGGGCACAGCGCGGCCCGGGTCCGCCTCTACTGCCAGGCAAAGTGAGGAGCCACGGTTCGGACAGGTACGAATTTCCCGACAATAAACCAAATTCAATATTTTAGTAGACGACACGTGTTTCCATGAAGATTAGCCCCTTCTAACTTCGAGCGCGACTAATCTGCACTCCGAGTTAATTAGATCTGAAAATCACTTCTTGTGTTCAGGTTCCATTCAATCTACTCACTATTAATAAAGTTAGAAAATTGAACCATCGAGAATTAGAATGGATTATGGGCTCGGAATAGCATTCGTTTCAATTAATTTATTCAATTTTCATTTACAGTGACATCTCCTCCAGCCAAAAAGACGAGTGGTTCGTGTAGGTAAGTCATATTCACGAGGAACACAAATTTTACAAATTTTGGTTGGAATATTGATAATTGATTAACGTCGTGCATCGTTTTTTGTGTTTTCAGAGGCGGGCCTGGACCAGAGCCCGCAGGGTGATCGGACGGTGGTGCCCACACCGTTCGAGACGGGAATTTTTCATCCCGTCGATCTTCCCCATCAATGTATCGTGATCATCATCATCATCATCATCACCGCATATTCATGAAGATTGAGTAAATGATCTTCGTATAATAGGTAGCAATCGTATCATGATATCATCATCATCATCGTCACTGTCATTCATACAAAATAATTGTCAAGAGCATCGAGGATTTTGGATGTTGAATTTTGAATTTTTAACATTTGGACTACAGCTCTTCTGGGATGAAACGATAGAACAATAATTGAAATATCTAAACGGAGCTTATACATAAAATATCAATATGACATCTGCATATCCTAAAATAATAATAACAATAATAATAATAATGATAATCAAAGCAAAGTAAAAAAAATTATGAAAAATGATCATTTATAATAAATAAGCAATCGCGTTTTCAGCTCCCTTGAGCCACGACATTATAATAAAAGCGACCAACTTTTACAACCGTTATAAAAACAAAATAAATAAATAAGAATGGAAGAAAAAAAGAAACGACAAAATTCACATTATTTCGACAATATTCAAACAAACTACAACGGGTTCGTTTATATAAGTTAAACGAACTGTACACGTAAATCATATACAATAATAATTCTTATATAAATGAAAAGAACAAACAATATAATTATCCCTATATACATTATAAATACGTACATATTATTATACAAAATAATTATTATACCTAATCTATATTATACTTCAACGAATATCGCAGACTGGAGAAGAAGATTTTTTTATTATAAAACCTACTCAAGCTATACACCACATATCTATATACCTAACCTATATTCATATACCTACTTCTACATATATACATGTATCGAAAAATGCGCAATTAACATATCGATGACAGGAATAAGAATATCATCAGCAACAGATTATTATACATATATATATGTATACCACATACGCATACCCCATGTACACGTGTCACGGATATGTACAGAGAAAAAGAAAAGGACGAATGAATATTCACAAATCACGATCATATAGTAGCTGCAGCAAGTATGCCATTTTCGATTATTACTTGCGACGTAATGATCAACGAAATTTAAAGAAAATGGTGATGGAAGTCATTCTCTTCTGTGAATTCTATACATCCCATGTATAGAACGTTTGAACAATTATCGATGATCGCCTGAGTTGCGTTAAGAAAAATTATATACGTACCTAACTATACGTACCTATATATGTAATTACATTTCCGTGCTTCTTTTCTTCACGATTTGTCACTCGTTATATAGTTGAACATGAAATCAGAGTGACGAGTTACTAAAAAATTATTTGTCTTCGAACGTCATCCCTGTGACGATAATTCAATAACCATAAGTATTTCATTAATCCTGTTATTAATTACACAGAAGTCATTGATTCATTTGTTTTTGTTTCGGTGATATGTATAGTATAATAACTGACGATGATGACGATAATAATCGGTATGTATAAAATACCTAAATGATAACAATAATAATAGTAATAATATTAATAACGATAATACCAACAATTACGTTAATAATTATTGTTGACATTTCTGAATGGATGATCACGTGAGACGTTTAGATGCGGTTGAGAGTAATAAATAAATAACAAAAAAAAAAGAAAAAGGAACAGAAGTTAAATGAAAATAATTACAAGTTTGGAGAGTGCAAAGGCAGCAGCAGCAGCTGATTAAGCTAAGATAAAATATGAGAATAAAGAAAAAAAAAACGCCGTCTGTTTCGACGGTATGCGTCGCGCTAATTAGCGATGATAATAACGATAACAATAATAATAATAACAATATTAATTCTAATGATAATATTGATAATAATGATAATAGTAATAATAGTAATAATTATAATAACAATTACAACAATAATATTATCAATAATAATAGTTATAGTAATAATAATGATACTATCTAATAATAGCCGGAAGTAAATGACAACGTGAATTTGAATAGTAATTAAGGTGAGAAAGAAAAAGAAAAAACAAATTATATGGGGATAACGCCATGGTGGTGTATTGTGCCTAAGTGGCCGGCAAGGTTGGAAAAATAAAAATGGCGCATAATATAATAATAATAATACGGTAATAATAGGAATGTTTAATTGTACGAATCAACGAGTAGGAAGGGAAATTTATTTGTTTTTGTTTTTCTTTTTCTCGGTTTTGAAATTACTTTTGGAAAAAAAAAGTAAATCATGTAATCATAACTAGGTAAAAGAAAATATAATGTATATCACGATAAAGAAAATTAAAATTCTTTACAATTGTTTTTTCTCACAACATCACGACATCAGTCTTCAAGTTTATTCGTTTATTCGTCATTTGTCCATTTCTTTTCATTCCTTTTTGTTTTTGATCATGTAATTAATCACATCTCGCGTGACAATTGGTATCGATTATTACTTATACAACTTATCAGTGCAGTATCATATCATCGTTATTGTTGTTATTACTATTATTATTATTATTATCATCATTATCATTACCATATCTTATAAAACGAAATAAAAAAAAACAAAAAACATATCTAGAATATTTATATCATTCTTATAATATGAATAAATTACACTACAATATACGATGTAAAAATTGGAAACGAAAAACCAAAAAAAAAAACCTTGTTTTGAAAAACATGCAATAAAGAAATCATCGTTATAGTTGAAGAGCAAAACTTATGTATACATTCATTTTTTCACATTATACATATCAAAGTTAATTTACAAATAAAATAAATGAAAATGGGAATAGTATAATTGCAAAATATTTATAGCGTATAATATGTGAAGAGGAAAAGAAGGAATTTACGAGAATATGTTAATTGTTCATGCGAAGAAAAAAAAAAAAATGAAAGAATATCTCGTGATAACGCAAACCACATAACATCATGACGAAACACTACTAATAATAATATTTATTTAATAACTACAGTACGTGATCAAATAATGATAAGAATAACATTAATATTAAATAAAATCAATAAAATTATGATATACCTAATAATAAAATGCTAACAATAACTCTAATTCTAACTATCTGATAATAATAATATCTAATTATAATAATAATTATAATAAGGTACATAATTATGATTCCGATTATTAAACCTATTGCAGAGTAAGGCTTCGAGTTGGAACTTGGACTTATGAATAATGCTATATGAAGGTTAATCCGATTAATTGTGAGTCGGTCACAAAATCTAGCTGTTGTACTGCCATAATAATGTTGATGAAGAAAAAATTGTGAAAATAAGGATACCTGAAATGAGGATCATATGTATAGAATTCGCAAGTGAAAAAACAAAAAAAAAAATAAAACGAAGAAGAAGATGAAGAAGTAATATTAATATTTTGACTCGTTGATGAGGAAAGATTTATGAAATATTTAAAAAATTATACGTAGGAATAGGAGACAGACGTGTTAAGGGTTGTTTTAACATACATGGGGTCTGATTATATATGGGTAGTTCATAGGTAATGACGACGAGGTCGGGGAAGAGATCGATGTACGCATTATCTACATCAATCGCATTGTATTTATTGGGGTGGTCTTTGATTGGTTTGCGAAATTTGAAGTTTGGATTAGAAGATGTTACCGAGTACGATCGAATAAAAATTTTGAATTCCACAAAATAATTCAGATTCTACGTAATAAATATTATCGTATATCATGGGGATATATTTGATGTGTACACATCATGTATTATTAAAAATAATTCACCACGCAGCGCGTACAGAGAGGTATAATAAAAGTATTCTTGAACAAAGTAAATAAATAAAAAAAATAAACAAATAATAGAAGACAAAAAAAGGAAACCGCATGTGCATATCAGGTTGAACAAACGAACAAAAAAAAAGAGAGAAACGCGTGCAATTAATTTATGGCAGTATTAAATTATTTTACTTTTCACACCATATACCGTACATTACATACGATAAATATGCGTACATGAACACAATTCATCATCGTGCACATAATATAAGCTGTACGCTAATATGTGTATAGGTGTATATTACGTTACCATTTTATTATTCAATGTGCAGTAGACTAAAATTAATTTAATGTCCATACGCGCTGATGAATAATTGTCTATGTATGTTCTATGATGTTTATATGAAACAAAAGAAAAAAAAAAGTTTATGTTCACGCATCATTTATAATTCACAGTACACATATATACAATGCGTACATGCTGAATACATAGCTACTTAAAATAAACATACTATACCCTTCCCTGTATGTTAAATGTACAAAGGATTTTACACGTGACTATGTATATTAATAATAATAAAAATAATAATGATAATAACAACAACATCAATAATGATAATAGTAATAATGATAATAATGTTATCACTAAAACCGTCTGACGATAAAGAAAATCCCTTCACAAGTCTGTCCAACCGAATTAAACTCACTCGTATTACAGGAATATACCTGCTGCATCGGACCATGCGATCACGTAAAAATCACTGAATGAGTAAAACAAAAAAGCAGAATAACAAAGAGGAAACGGAAAACAAAAAAACTGATAAACTGAAAAACCAATTTCACAAGTATCGATCACCTGCTGCACTTCATACTCCCACCCTCGTTCGTTAGTCTTTTTTCTGTTCCCACAACCAACATTTTTAGTTTTACTTTTCATCATTCCGAGAGAGTAATGAGATGGGTAGATCGTTATTGGAAATAGTGATGATGATAATAATAATGATGATAATTTTAACTATTATTATCATTTGCTTGGTCTATGATTTGAAAATTTACAAATCTACAAATAAAATCTAGTGCAATTTTTCATTTCTCTGCAGACGCAGGAAAAATGTGGAAAAATATAATTATCATTATCGTCGTTATTACTTCATAAAAAGAAAAATGGTGGTTATGATTTAATGATAACATACGTATAATGTAATAGAATTTTATCCCGGACATTATGTATAGTTGTGCATACATATTAATATTATATACTATATGTAAATAATTAGGAGAATTATAAATTTGCCTTTGCAAATAATATACATGTATGTATTATATTATATATAATGCGTATACATAATAGCAGAAAATACTATATATCTATACCTCTTAGAAACGAAGATGAAGAATAGCACGTCTGAATCATCCACGTCGTAATAATAATCAGAATAGGGATAATAATAATAATAATGATATTATAAAGAAAAAATTAATACTCATGCATATATATATATGTATAGTTATGTTGCATCATTATACCATATAATTGAAACAAAGCAGTAAGAAAAATTGAGAAAAAAAAACTATAAAAACGAAAAAAAAAAAATAATAGAATTTGAAAACAAATATAATATATTAGCTGAATAATCGTGTATGATGTATTATACACTAGAGTGCCGTCTATCGATTAGTATAATACCTTTACTAGAGCTAGAAACAAATTATCATCGATTTATAATACACAAATATAATATAAAAATTGCACCATCAAAACGATGATCGTGTACGATATTAATGTGTTGTAAAAAAAAAACAAAAATGAATAAATAAATAAATAAAAAATAATAATCTGTGTCAAAGGTTCCATTGTTATAATAATATGTATACATAATACATACATATAGTATACATATGCATGTATAAAAAATGAATCCATTCAATTATCGCCTAAAAAATTTAATGAGCACAGCAATGGCGACTCTTGAGACCAAGAAAAAAAAGATGTGAACGAAATGAGATGAATAATTTCCACGATACTTTCATCCCGTTGATTCGTCGAATTCTTAGCTTTAGAACGAGAAAGATTGATACGCGAAAACAATAAAAGATCACAATAGTACGCTAATCTAATTGTATATTTTTTTCTGTTCTTAATTCCCATGATATCTGAGAAAAAATTGTCGGAATAAGAGAAGAGAGCAAGAAAAAGACGTAACTAAAAATCATCTAACTAAAATATGTAAGCGCGATCTAGCTATTAGTATAAATTGTTGCTGTTGTTCAGGGGAATATTTCTGATGAGATACAAAAAAAAAAAAAAAATTTAAAAAAAAGAAAAAAAACCCAATTCAAAGAATGAATTAAAAGACATCGCACTGTTGAATTAAATTACATATGTGGTCCAAGAGATACACTGAGCTATAAATTATGATAATGTAATTTTTTATAATTACGTGAAGATATTATAACTGATATTATATATAAACCCTAAAACGAAAAGAAAAAAAAAAGAAATTAAATAATCAATTAATTTAAAAAAAGTACCAAAGAAATGATGAATTCAAACATAATATTCATTCAAATAGCAAATGAATAAATATATGATCATTTCAATGGTGTTATAATATTCTAATGTAGCCCATTACGAGTAGCTTGTAAAAAATTAAAATTCATCCCTATGATAATAGGTATTACATTAAAAATGAATACAGAATGCTCGGTTGCGATACAGGAACCATCTTTTTTTTCTACGAAATAATAAATTTTTATTTTCCAAACGATCGTTATAGACAGATTTTTACAAGCTATTCGTTTATCGGGTGGACGACGACGTGTGTAACAATAACTAATGGGAAACAAAACAATAATTTTCATACTGTTTTTACTTTTACTATACATATAATATTAAATATTATATATCATTACAATCTACGGTGTCATCTACTTTTTATTATTATTGTTAGTATATTACTATTATCGTTATCATTATTATTATCACCATTATTATTCACGCCATAATTATAGAATGTCATCATATATAATGGTCTAGATGTATGTTTATAATATCTCTGCGAAACAAAAACCAAGAAAAAAAAAACAAAAAAAGTTTGGAGTTCAATTGAAACCGTTGAAATCCTCTCCATGTTAACCAAATTATGATCCATTATGAAGAAAAAGAAAAATAATGGATTATAATAATTTAGAAACAATTCATATGTACGTATACAATATACAAATACATATATAAACTTTCACGTGTGTAATGAACAAACAATTAAATAAATGAATGAATAAATAGAGAGATTACAAAAAAAAAGTATATATATATTATATATAATATAACGACACGTGATCCGTTGAAAAAAAAAATGCAAAATGATGAATAATAAAAATAAAAGAGTCAATTATAATAACGTTGTTGTAATTATCTCTTGTATTTCATTTACATGAATGTTATTAATTAGGATGGAAAAAAAAAGTGAAAACTCTATTAAAAACCATGGAATGACAAAAAGACTCGTATACATACATATTATGATATATGTATAACGGAACGGTTCTATCTCACTCGTAGTAAGTCAACAGATTACAATATTATTTGCAAAGAAAAATGAAAAAGACATAAAATATGATAACGAAAATAATTAAAACGATGCAAATTATTTCGGGTAAATATTGCATTATTGAGTATATGCATAATATTCCTAACCATACATGCATTGAAATCTCTTATTTCTTAGGAGGCAAGAAGCAATTTTAATATGCAGAAAAAAAAGGAAGAAGTGAAAGATAAAATTAAGGAGAATGGATAGGGGGAAAGAATACTTTTCTTCTTATGTAATACATATAATAACTATATAAATTGTAGATGCATGTATGCAAATTTTGTTGTTTGTATAGGTAAAATAAAAAATTGAAAAGTATGAAAAAAAAGAACATTGGAATATTTGCGAAACTGAAGTAACAATTTTCTCATATACGATTAGTTGTGTGCTTTCGATGTGTTTTTTTTTCTTTTATATATATATATATCTGTGTAGGTATATATACGATACGAAATATGAAAATTTGAGTACATAACTGATATATTTCATCGATATTATTACACACGGAAAATAAATTGAAAAGAAACAAAAAAATTAATACAAAACTGAACGGATGTATTGAATAAGAATCAAATAAAATATGTTATACGGAAACACCTCACGCTATTGGCAAATAAAAGAATAATTCGCTTTTTGAGAAAATTGAAAAACAAATATTTGCGATTTTCTCGATAGAATTTTCTCTTCCGAAGCCTTTTCTTATGAACTTCAATTTAAGTTTTCATAACTTTAATTGATTATAGGTATGCTTGAAATAAATATTTTCTGCATATCACACTCCGGTTATTTCTGATATGAGAAATAATTATTCTCTGAATCATGTGCAATTTTTTCACGTTCGAACAGTCTCGCTCTCGTTCTTTTCTCTTCCTTCTTTTTTTCATTAACACGTCGCCTGCGGCCTCGCAACCTGCAATGTGTCGACGTATCGGGGCTTGTCATTGCCCAGGAAACGAGAGATTTTTCAGGCTTTTAAAAAATATTATCATTAAGTATATCTGAGGAGTCGAATCTCATTGTTCAAAGATCGGTTAAACCAAAGAATGATGAACACATAAATAATTGACCTTGTGATATTAGTCCAATTTTATTCTGCTAACTTCGATGAATAAAAAATGTAGTAACAAAATTTAAAAAATCGAATAAAAACTGACATAGGAATTTGCGTGCGAATTAATCAATCGATGCAATCTTAAACTTTTAATCCCATTGAAAGGTGTCGCATCACAAAACGTAATAAGATTTATAGTTGATTTGCATGATCTACGCAGCTTTCACGTAATTCATGTACTTCATCACACAGAATGTCACAATTTTTTTTTTCTCTTCATTTTTGTACGTCACGGTGAACTTTCAGATTGAAAGATGATGAGAGCAAAAAAAACGATTCCTCTTCATTTCTTGTAACTCAAATAAATGGGAGATTCGATCCACAATATAATTCATGGAGGTGCTTGAAATTCCGAAGTGGTTTTTCTGCCATTAAATCTCAACCCCCCATTGACTGGAATACAGTGTACTACTTGGAAAAGAATAAGCGGACTATATGAAGTGTGTATAGTAGGTAAAACCCCCTGAAATTTCCTTTCATTATGTTGCAGTCCTTGTTCCTTAGCTTTAGATTTCGGAATTACAACTTTGCAGGTATAGGAAATAGTGTAGGGTAAGGTACATCAGGTATAGAGAAAATAACCCCGAAATATATATAGCTAACAACACTACAGAAACCATTGAAAATCCACTTGAATATTAGCTCATTTGCTTTATTGTGAAAAAGAAAATTGCATTTGACGTTACAAAAATTTTTTTCGTTCAAATTATTCGTTGAATGATGTTCGATTGTTCATAAAAGATCGTCTAATTGGCAGGTCGATCGTCTTCTGCTTCCTCGGACGCCTTGATGTCGTCCGTTACCTTTATTTCTTCCAGAGGTTAGTTGACCGGCCATTTGTAATGTAACCTAGGTAACACAAGGAACATTTAGTTTACCGGAATTTCTTTAAGTGTACGGAAAAAGTGAAATGCTCAGCCACTTTTTGCCAAAGCACTGAATTGATTTCGAGAATTCCTGGGAAATTCACCGAGTAGTTTGCTAAAATTTACGATATTCGTTTTCGAGGTGGCTTCCGTGTCTTTGAGAAATGGACTACAGTGGCACTTTGACATCAATTCAACAAAATTCAGGCTTATGTCAGGTCAATGCCAATCGTTCGATACAACAATTTTTAGTTGTTTCTATTTTCTAGTCAACTGTATACTGGAACAACAACTTTTGACATGGTCTAGTAGGTATACCAGTACATCTTGAGTCTGCGGTCTGAACACCGCGAGTCCCGCGTGGATTTGATTCGTATAGGGACAGGGACGTTGGAGGAGGATGAAGCTTAGCAGTGTTAAGTCTGAACTGAACTCAACTGAACTGCCGTAACTATAGAGGGAGTGTGCAGAGTGAGTTTCAAATTCAGAGTTCACCAGACTTCAGTCTGCTCCAGGCTTTACACCGGTGTTGTCGTCGTTCGGATAAACGCTGAACACGTTCGTTTGATTGTTGGAATTATTATTTTTGATTGAATATCGATGTCTAATTCATCGCGCAGTTTAGGGCATTTTGTACTACTTTATTTATTTATATTTTATTTTCCTTTGTTTGTTCATCATTGTACCGGTTCGATTTATTTATATATTAATTCATTCTCCATGCAGTTGTGGTGAATTGAATGTCTTGAAAATGAGCTGATTTTATGATACATGAATCAAAGTGCGGGAAAAAATTTGACGTAACATTATTCACATACCCTGTATGTGGATCGTGTAGTGGAACAATGAGGAAGCTAAATTAAATTGAATTAATATTAACAAGAAAAGAAATTTAACGTGAATATGGTAATTGGTTTGATTTAATTACTCCAAAAGATGAAATAAGAAATAACTTTTGAGACGATAAACAATCGATGGAGTTGATGATTGTATAGTTTCGAATAAAGTATTTCCAACATAGTTCTCATTTTGACGAAACCCGGATAATCGATTTATAATAAATTTATGTTATTTCAATTTTACGAATTAAGCCGGTTGGAAAATTTCGTAAAATTAATAATTAACGACGTTTAACAAGTTTTTACTATACCTACCCTGTGTATGGTATAGTTGAGCTTATTCGACCACGTGGGGATCCCCGCCATATTGTTTCGCGTGTATTTGACAATTTTAAAATAGCTACAATAATTAGAATCCTCAACGCTAATTATCGTAAATTAATACGTATATATATTTTTCATAAATATCTTGTCTAGTTACATATCATAATTGCTTCCAAAAAATCTAATTAATAAACATAGATCCTTGATTTATCGATCATTCGATACGATCGGATATTAAATTTAAGGGTCCGAACTATCCGTGTTATTATACAGTAGGTATAAATTAGCTTATAAATAGTTGAGCGTAATTACCGGTTGCTGCTTACGTTTAAAATAAGATTTTCTGATCACCTCATAGCTCTTCGCTCGTATCAAGTTAATTAACAATATGTTTAGATAGTCAAGTGAAAAAAGAAAAAATTAGAAATCTTTTCCAAACTTTAGGGTTGTAATCATCAATACAACGGACGCCTAAATTTATTTTAAAAATTCCACACGCACGATCAAATCGCGTTTCAATTGAAAAATGGAACAGTTCGGGAAAATGATCGATTATTGTACAAATGATGTATAAATGATCTTTAATAAAGTACGCCGAACAATCAAACAAAAAGCAAATGAATAAATAAATAAATAATCTAAAAGAATTAAAAGAAAAAAATCGATGATGCATTAAAATGATCGGTGTTTGTTTTAATTTTGCGTCAAGTGCATTAATATAATAGTGTGGGTGAGGATAATATACATACATGTATAAGTGAAGCGAGAATTAAAACGAGTATTTTTGTGAACGAGGTGCAGTGTGAGAAAGAGAGAAGTATTGAGGAGAGATTCTAAGAGGGACGGGGACGGGTTGGCCATGGCCAACCAAAAGTGCTTCAGTGATCTCCCACGGGCAACGATCCTCGCCCTCCACACCGCACTATTCGTGGTCGTTTTGATCCTCTTTTCGGAATTAAGTACCGTTCACGCTGCGAGGAACTCCTTGAAGCACAATCTCAAAAATGGTCAGTATTTAGAACCCATTCTTTACATAAATATATCGCATATACGTTTTCCATTAGGAGTAGAAAACTACCATTACTTATCAAACACAACTACGCCTGCACTTATGCCTTTGCACCATGAAAAATTATGGCATTAAAACATTTCGAAACAAAAAAAAATCAAACGTCGTATCGTAGTCACAATGGCAAACTGGAAATTGAAGAAAAAACAAAACCATATAATATGTAAAGATAAAATAAAACTATCGAAGAAATAAAAACACACAGGTGATTTCAATGCGTGGGCGTTGGCTCATATTCCTTCTACGCATATCACAAAACGCGTGGGCCCCGTACGGTGTAAAAAAAAACAAAAAAAAAAAAGAAACAAACAAGAAAAAATTAATAAAAATCAACCGTTTCATTCAGTTATTTATTTATTTTTTATTCATCGTCTTCTTTCTCTCATACGGAGAGCAAAATCTTTTCTTCTTCTCTCTTCTTCCCCCGTCTACGTTATTTCGTTTTATTTTATCTTCTTCCTTGTTTTCTCTCTTATATCACACACATGTAGATACGTGAACACATAATATGAACGATAAATACCTGTACCCGGTTTTTCGGTTTATTTGTACTTGTTTTACTTTGAACTCTCTAACGCTTCATGTATGCAGACAGACTTCGCTTATGTACGTAAATACGATTTACTCCGATGCATATAGTAGTTAATATTATATATATATGTATTTATACGCGCACTGCACTGCACTGCACTGCATTGACTGTACCGCAGAGATACACACGTGTTTTAAACTTTCTCTCTCTTTCTTTCTCTCTGTTTACGTTTACGTTTACGTTTCGTTTACGTTCATGTTCATGTTCACGTTTACGCTTACGTTCACGTTCGCCAGGATACCCTAATGTATTGCATTCAAAAATGTACACATGTATATGTTATGGTACATATTTACGCATTGCAGTCCTTATGTATCCTTACAGCAGCATAAAGCTTTCATGATTCACAAGATCTTTCAGATCCCTCTTTGATGGAATTGGTGTTCCTATATACATTTGTAATTGTGTCATATAATCGAATTTCAATGCTTTTTCATTGGCTATAAAAAGTTACCCCGTCGATTAAGAAAGGGGGGGGGGGGGGAAATTACCCTCAAATTCTCAGTCTGCGAACTAAAATTTGTGATTAGTTTAAAAAAAAAGAAAGAAAAATCGCAGATTTTGTGGAAATTTTTCAATTCATGATTTAAATCATTTTAGTATAATTACATGCATATTTTCAAATGGTATGTAATTCTTCGTTGCTTTCATTCCAACACCGCATCATTTCATATTAGATGTACCGTTTATGAGAAATTCGCAATGCTCCAAAAACACAAGGGTACAACGAAAGTTAGTCTTTCATGTGGAATTATTATTGCTTCCGAGTTTCTCCGACCTTCGATGCGCGAGCAGATCGTTGACGTTCATTTTGAGTGTATGCAACGTGTATATGAAAGTATATATACATATCGCGACAGCAGCGGAAGGAGCACTTTGCGTTGCAGTCTCTGCACCGTTGCAGCAGCAGCAGCAGCTTTCTGGCGCGAGTTGTATTGAAATAATCTTGCAATCAGTGTCGTTTTGCACTCCTCCAGTTCTCCTGGCTGTCATCTTGTTCTTGTTTAAATGCCATACCGGCTACGCGAAGTCTCCCGATCCTCCTCCTTCTCTCCTTTTACTTTGCCTTTTTCTTTTTAAAAACATATATTTTTTTCTTTCTTTTCACTTTTTCTTTTTCCTTTTCCTGCAACTGCTGTACGTATAAATTCTACACAGTCCACTGTTCATGCTCGAGCTTGTTGCATCGAATTCATCCCGTCATGCAGTCATTTTCGTTCGTCGTCTTTGATTTCTTTTTTTTTGTCACATTTTTTCCATATTACTTTATTACAACTCGATTCACATTCGTAAAGTACATTGCAGGTGCACTAATTTCACGTACGAGCATAAATTTATGTTCACCGTCGATTGATTTGGTCTTTGAACTAAATGATGTCGGAGAGGAAAGCGAAAAGAAATTGATACAAAAACTAAATTTCATTTTCATTTTTTTCTCGTAACTCCAACGTATTAATCACCAGATTACTACGCACGAAAATTGGTTGTTCATTCACACATAGGTCTTACCTTTTTTTTTTTCTTTTAATTTTGGTTCCATTGGTTCTTTTTTCTCTCTTACAGAATGTGAGGTACATGTATAGGTATAATATAGGCTGCGGTTCGACGATGATCATCGGTCGTCTGATTCATTACAATCTTTTCCTTCAATCTATATACTGTGTCTGGTTACACCGTGAATCTCAAACGCCTTATTATTGCGATGCACACAGGGAGCGATAGCGCCCAATTAAAATTACGAGTTACGAAATCTTATGTACTTATTATGTATAACGTGTATAACTATCCGCAGTAATACATGATATGTATTTATATATTCCCTGATACATTATGTGCAACGTTCGATGGAAATCTGTTTTCTTTTTTTATTAAACAAATCCTTGCACTTGGGAAATTCCTCTTTTCTTTCGTGACTAATAATTACAGAAAAAATGAAAGAATTAGGTTGATTTATATTCCGATGTAAGGGAGAAATAGGCATTTTCATATGTCGCGTCCATCTGCGATTGAGAAATACATTCAACGATATATTTTGCGAGCCATAGGGGTATGATAATATCGTGCATGCGTATTTTGCCTATTATGCGTCGAGGAATTGACGTTATAATATACATACGCTATACCTAGGCGTACGTTATTTGTTTTGTTATATGTAATTCCTTATGGGTATATATACACGTGTAGAATGTTGTATATAACCTTATAAGGGTGGTCAGTCAGTCGGGGTAAACGTATAACGACGTCGTGTGGGGCCCCGAGAAAAAGAAGAAGAATAAGTAGAAGTAGAAGTAAAGGAAGAAGCTGCGAGTGGTCGACCGCGAAGCCCTTGAAAAAATGTATAATACGTAGGATTTTGAATGTAGATAGTCCTCCCCTGATAAATAAATTTGAAGAAAAAAGAAAAAATAAAGAATAATAAATTTAATGACGGCGCACGTGAAATTCAGAGGGAAATGAAATAAAATGAAAGATGTTTTTTTTTCTCATTCTTTGTTATTGTTACATTCGTTCTCATTCCAACTATTAATACTCGCGATCGCGTAATTTATTGATTGTGTAAAGAAATATATCATTGGTATATTGTAGTACACGAGAAATCGATCGTTATTATATACCTTGAGGTACGCGGATATGTGCATATGTATGTGCGCACATAGATTTGTATGTATATATAGGATAGGGTGTAATAACTTGTCCGAAACACGATCCGAAAGTCGTTTACAAGTTATATACAAGGCATAATATGGACCCTTAAGTCATATTATATGTGCATACATAGGCATATATACGTATAGGTATTTATACAGTCCGATAAATAAATGCTTTATCGAGCTGTGCAACGTACATGCAGTTATTATGCATACGTATATAAAATCGTTGCACCGAGCTGCACTGCGGAGATCGACGCGTGCGG
The DNA here is from genome assembly GCA_963932425.1 of Athalia cordata. NCBI lineage: Eukaryota > Metazoa > Arthropoda > Insecta > Hymenoptera > Athaliidae > Athalia > Athalia cordata. The sequence continues at coordinate 24,382,167 of OZ010626.1, read as the reverse complement.
GAAAAAATTTGATGTACAATCTATATGTAAAATGGACCTGGAAAGAAAGGGGTTAAAGGATTCGTATGCAAGTTCAAATGTTCTCGAAAATATTATATACCTGTACTTATACTACGGATGTATGTATGTCGGTACATGTAAAATGAAACAAGCAAGAGATATTTACACGCTTATACAGGGTGAGTCACCACAAAGGTCCGATTCGGGAGGAGCTTCAATTGGCTGAGGCTCCGCCTTTATCCATTCTTACCTACTAACGTATTTGTGTAGATTTTTTTGAAGGCGGAGCCTCAGCCAATTGAAGCTCCTCCCGAATCGGACCTTTGTGGCCACTCACCCTGTATATGTACAGCGAATGACCTATATATTCACTCATCTAATGGGATCCTGTTATGTATTACATATGTAATATAATATACATAGATATAATAATGACCGTACATTATTCGCATCGTTGATTCTTAAGCGGATTTTTATTCTTCTAATTTAATTATTATTATACATGCGTGCATAGGTATGTAATAATACGTTACACGTCGGAAGTGATACGTAACATATATTCACATGTGTGATGCCCACGTATCGGTATGATGTACAATATTTACAGCATTTATTTATTCAACATACATATGAGACGTACGTAATTTATATATGGGCCTATATTATCGATCATCTCTTCACCGGAGATTAATCGAGTTATTTATTCTGCTAACAGATCGATGATTATTTATGTATACACTCATTGCTCGTTGTGAAGATCAATTATAGATTCGGAGAACATACGTAATACAATATGCGTACGGTTGCTTCGTACGTGTTTGGTAAATAGCTTCTGAAGTCTTAATGATTGATTTTAGGTATGTACGATACATGCAACATTTTTCAAACACGTTTTGCTGTCATGAAAAAATCGAATTAGGGTATTTTTAATACCGCGTGCTCACCACCTCTGACTATACATGCATAATTATTTTTTTTCTCCATGTATTTTATATGTATAGGCACGTAATAATTACTCCAAAATATTTCTACACATACAGCATTTCACACATGGCCGTATTTAAAAATTTCTGATCAGCGGTCGATTGCTACAAAAATTATTTCAATCTTTTGGAAAAATCAGGAATGATAAAGATTTTCGAACAAAATTCGATTGACGATGAGCCAGAGTGAAAAACAATAAATAAATTCCTAAGGAAATTTTATCATTTTCAAGATGACCCGATGTGGCGATCGGTTTCTATTAATTTGTTCGAATTTCCGGTTGAAAAAAATATAGTTCAAAGGGGGAACTGAAACTACTGTATATGATACAGATCATAGAGTAGAATCGCGGTGAAGAGATGAGAGAAAAAAAAAACAAAAAACAAAAAACAAAAATGGAAAATCGGAAGGACCGCTGGGTCTGAATTCTTTCAACCGTTTCGGTATAGGTCTTCCGATATTTTATGGTATACGGACCACCTGCGGCCAGCTATAATGCCGTAGCGCAGGTAAAAATCTTTGAGGATATATAGCGCGAGTAGAAATTACAAGAAAAAGGGCAGAAGAGTGAAAAACAGAAAAAAAAGAGAACTGAGAAAAAGAAGCAGAAGAAGAAAGCCCTGTCGGCAATGCGTGGGGTTGATTGCATTCTTTAGATAAGACTACGAAGTTCACCACTACGGTATATACCTATAAGTATATAGGTATGTATATAATCTGTTGCATGTATATACGCGGTGTCGAACTGTATATACAATATACATATACATGGCAGAAAATGTTACTGCGCAACTAGCATAAACGTATAATATGCGTAACGTGTAACGAGTAACGAGCGGTTCTCATGCCGATAAGAAGAAGACGAAGAAGAAGAAGAAGAGGAACGAAACCAAACGCAGTTAGGATTCGTTATTTCACTTTTTTTTTTATCTTGTTCTTTTATTCATTTATTTTACTTTATTTTCTGCAATTTAGTGATCTTTTTATTCTCAACTCTTTGACGCTGGGGCGTAACGATCGGCATAATGTAAACTCAAACGTGAAAAATTCTAGAGCATATAAAGCGCAACTTAGGCTGGAAATAATTAATTAGTGGCGGAAATTGTCCATATCCAGATACTTTCTGCTTCCAAAGGACACCAAAGGAGCTAGAAAACCTTCCTATCTGCATGAGGTTGTAATAGACGGCACTTAAACATAATTTAAGGGTCTGGGACTTCCTATCCCCAATGGGTATCGTTTATCATTTTTTTTTTGTGTGAATGTGAGTGTTTTTTTCTTTTTTTTTCTTATTCCTCGGGCACGGTTTTACGATTATTTTGAACGTATATATATGCTGCGGAACACTGAAATTTGGAACTATCTTTCTTCTTTTCTCTTCATCTTTGACCGCATTTTAACGTCATTATGAGGGCATATTTGTTTTTTCAAATTTTTTCGGGCACTTTTTTCAAACTTTCATTTCCTTGTTCTAGAGCAGCTATATATATGAGGATCGTTGGAACGATTCCGAAAAATCTAGGTGGCTAATGAAAATCTACAAATTATTCGAAAAAAAAAAATTTGTAAGACAAATAAATCCTGAATGGAAAATAGATGTTTGAAAAATTAGTGTACCTACATGCGATTATAATTTTACAAGGGTCGACTCGAGCCGTTAATATACCGCGGCGTAATAATTCTCGGAGCTACATTTTAGCTATTTTTAAATAGGTTTAGCTCGACTTTTAGACTAAGCAAAGCAGGACGAAGCTGATAATCGCTTTGTAACGACTCTGGGAGTTTCTTCCATATCCATGTATAATGGTTTGTTTTTTTTCGTCAAAAGAGCATGAAGCTGTTTTTTTGTCGTTTTTTTTTTTTGTTTTTTTTTTGTCTAAGAACGATGTTCCGCAGAGTGAAAAGTTTTCCAACTGAAATAAATTCCTTTTCCTCGAAGTCGACCGGAAAACCAACTCGACGTGTACCGAAGATTAGATTAAATAAAAAAAAATAAGAACTCATTTCCAAATCTGTAACGGTCACAAAAAAAAAAGAACAAAGACAAAGAGGTACGTGGATCATCTGCATTTTTCTAGAATTATCTACCGAACAATTTCGTTGCCAGCGGGATAGAAAAAAAAATAATTCGGCTGAACAATCGATGAAAGGAAGACATGACGATCGGAGAAAATTCTGCACGGGATGATTCGCAGATTTGATCGTGTTGCACGAATGCAGGCGCGACCCCCGTAGCGCGCGAATATATCGCTTCTCGATCATTGCATTTATACCGCATCTCGTTTAGATCCCTGATTCGATGTGGGATAACTAGTCTGTATATATATGTATAGTATATCGGGGTCGGGTCGTCTCAGGGAAAATTTAACCCCCCCGATGCGGAACGGGAACCTTGTAATCAGCTGACCGCCGATAATCACCGGTCACATGCTGCAGGACGACGTACTACGTATACGCTCGATCGCGCTTCTCCTTTTCCACCTGATCTTCCTCGATCCTTATCCCCTTTTTTTATTCCTTTCTTCGTTTCTTTTTTCTCTCGAGTTTTTTTTTTTCTTCTCCTTTTGCTCCTCTTGTTCTTCTTCGCCTCAAGATGCGAAGAGAGTTCCACAAGAGAGGCGCGATAACCTGTTAAATGATGATTGACGATTACGTGCAGCCCGCAGCTCACATGCTGCTGCTGCGAAATAGAGGGATAAAATAAAAAAAAAATAAACCTCAAATGCAGGCAAATATAAAAAAAAACGAACACTCCAAGGAATTGAATTAGGATTTTTTCTTTCTTTAGCAGTTTAGTACTCAAATTATGAATTCGGTTGCTCGTCAAGATTTTATAGTTATAAGGAAATTGTTTCTTCCTTCTCCTTTTTTTTTTTCTTCCGTTAAACCGGTCTAATAATCGTTAAAAGCGTGTATTGCGATGGATGCGTGCAGCATGAAATTGTTGGCGAAGCATCATCAGCATCAACATCAACATCAACATCAACATTGGCATCTATACGATTTTAACGAGAAGTTTCGATCGCGCATTGCAGCACGCGAGAAATATCGTGCGATGGTGAACTTCAGGATCGAAACGGATGAAAAAACAGTAGGAAAGAAAATTAATAGAAATGAGTTAACTGCACGTAACGAAGAAGGAAGACATTATGAAGTGAAACGAGAACGGAAGTAAAATCTACATAATATGTCACGCATATTATCTACATGTTCATAGGCATAGAATGCAGCGAAAATCAAATAAACCGATCGGAACAAATTTCGATAATGAGGATTGAGAGAAAAAATGTAAATGACTATATCATAATACCCAAGTCGGTTATAATATAGAGTCGTATGCTTCACATAGAGATCATTAATTTTCATACCCTAGGCGCCCGCGTGTGTGAAACAAAAAAAAAAGCAAAGTAAAGAAAAAACTAACCAGCTTCACTACAGCGTATGCGTGTTTCGTGTATTAATTTTTCATTTTTCAATTTATCGATGTCGTAGCGTATTTCGTGTACCTATTATATCAATTCTATATGCTGCTCGAGCAACACGGTTAATTGATTGTCTACCTCGGAATGTTTTAATTTCGAAATTTTTTAAATTTTATTTCACTTTATTTTCCCGAATGTTAACTTTTTATTACATTCGCATGCACGTGATATTTCAGGTTTACAACGGAAGTTTAACACGACGGGTGCGAGAAAATCGTAAATACCTTGTACCTTGAAATTTTTACATTAAAACCAACACTTTATAGACAGCTCACACCTATATATATACTGTAGGTGATTCACGCAACGCGAGCTTTTTCGGCGTCGCGACGCCTCGAGCGATGCGTCGCGCAGTCGGAGGCGCCTCACACTTTGCAAAGTTTTTGCTATATTTATACCGGAATACTTAAATACTTTACTCTTAACTTCTTGCATGCACCGTATATATTATAAGATTCAATCCTCATATCGCACGTATAAATATTTTTTCCAACCATTATGACAATGCATTTTTATTTTATTACACCCCTATGTTACCCAAAAAAACTAATATGATTTCTATCAATTTCACTCCGTTAATGATGGGGGAGAAGAAAAATAGAAATGTGAAATAGAAAAAAGAATACAGAGAAGAAAAAAAAATTCAATCCCGATCGAACGAGGGGATGTTGAATGAGAGAAGGGTCCAAGAAAAGAAAAAAGGAGAAAGAAAAAAATCAATAAATCTCGCCTTACTGATCAGAAAAACTTCGTAGTATTTTATTCCGAACGTTTGGACATACATGCCATGTAAGGTTATATAGTGGGTATTACGAATTGGATGATATATTTTATATTCACTCGTGAGAGCTGCTGCTAGAAAATTATTACGTGGAAAACTCGAAAATGGATGTGATAAAGAGACACAAATCTTTTTGGAAACATTTGTCATCATTTAAATTTTCAGTTTCTTTACAAATGAGCTGCACCGTTCGTTTTTATCCAATCTCTGATTTCGTTGCCGTATAATATAGCTGTTGGTACCACGAATTCAAAATTCATTAAAATTAGGTAACACATAATTATTGAAATTTGTGGAATTCACATAGAATTTTAATCGGCCTTATTAGGCACGCTGCGATGCAGTCCGTACGATTTCGTTTTCGTTTTTTATATTTTTTATTCGCCTTTTTTTTATGACACATACCTCTGTAGTTAATTTTGAAAAATATATTCAATGTACCCGCCCGATTCAAGCTGATAAATTTTTAGAGTCAAGATTATCTAATTCTGTTCGTTAATGCGCGTAATGTATCTTTAAGATACGACTGGTTGTAATACGTATTTTATGATTGAAATGATAATTTTTTCTCCTTTTTTTGTTCAATAATGACGTGGTGAATGTGTAGTTCTTTTGCTTCAGGTTTCATGACCCCGTGCCTTCGGTTATTTTTAGCCGTAAAAAAAAGAAGGAAGAGTAATAGCCGATACCTACTTGGCGCGTGCCTAATTTGCCAAACTTTGAACTAAGCCGCCCCCAAGTCTGTTACTTCCGGCTTATACTTAAACTGTATTTGCATCTGCATACGAGCTACGAGTTTGAAACGATGAATTTGACTGATGGCTGTTGAAATAACAAAACGATTCCACTGAAAATATGAGTTATGGATATTTTGAGAGACATTAATTATACGAAATTCCATATGTAGTGGGAACATGTATTTAGGAGGCGTAGAGGGTTGAAGAAAAAAATTCTATTTCTTTTCTTCCCATTTGACATTCTTCATCTTTTGCGTTACTTGTTTCAGGTCACATGGGTCAGTACGGTATGAGTAGGAGTTTGAAAAACGGAGGTTTGTTCCCATCGGTTTTCAACGTAGCTACGAAGGCTGAAATTTACGTAAACGCAACGTGTGGCGAGGAGGGTCCGGAGACATTTTGCAAACCTTCCGAATCAACGAGATGCGCAGTTTGTGATCCGAACAGTCCAGATCCAGGAAAGAGACACAACATTTCTCACGCCCTCGATTCAAACCCTGCAAGATGGTGGCAAAGTCCTACGCTCGCCAGGGGAGATCGATACGAATACGTCACCGTCACCCTCGACCTCAAACAGGTAAGTGAAGAAAAAAAACAATAAAAAACGTAACAATCGATGAAGAAATTAATTCATTCAAAGTCAGGAAAGCTGAATCAGACAGATTTGCCCGCATAGGATTCTAGATATTCGAGCGATCTCGTGATTCAAACGACAGCAAAAAAAAAATAATTTGTTCCAGACCCGCCGTTAATGATTTCCGACGCATTATACAATTTACTTCTTCTTTTTTCTTCCATAAAAGAGTTTTCGTTTTCGTTTCTGTTTTTTTTTCTTTCTTTTTTCTGTTTCTAAATTTTATACGCCCATATAATTCCTACATCCAAACTATATGGTACGAAGTGGGAACAATGGGGTCCGTCCGATTTCCCCACGTGCCCGAAGAGCCACCGTAAAGGCTTAGCATGATTCTATAATCTGAGATTCCATGTGAAGAAAAGGGGAACGAAAGAACGAACAAATACGCGGGGGTGAAGAATATATGGTATATATGTACGCGTTTACATGTATGTATACATATGTATATACTACATGGTTATACGTCCATTGTTAAATGAAATATTCCGTCAAAAAGAGGGGTCGGAAGGGACAAGGGGTGGCAGACCCAGACTTATGGTCCCGGTTTTCTGCCACTCCCTTTTTCCACCCTTTTTTATTTTACCAGTTTAATACCGCTTGACAGCTAGCTGCCAAGTGAATCTTTCATTGTTAGGTGCCCGCCAGATTAAGAAGTCAAGAACACCTACTTCTGACCCTAAAAGCCCCCTTTTCCCCCCCCATTGATGCGCACGACTCACGAGATGTCGAGAAGGATTCTCTAAATAGTGTGAAGTTGAAAGACTGATTGTTCTTTTTTTTTTGTTTTATTGTTTTTGTAGGGACAATTTTTTTCTCAAATTATCTAATTTATTCGATGCTGAAAGATTTTATAATTGTGTTTCATTTAATTCTTGATAACATCAAAATTTTCATCGCATTCGAAGTGGAAAAATAAGATTGAAAAAGACTATTTTTTCGGCTGTGAGTGCAACGATGATAATGAGGGTTACGTATTGTGGTATATTTTAAAAAGATTACAGGATATCCTGAACTCAAAAGAACTCGTATAGGTATACGTACGTATAAAGGCGAGAAAAGATGAAACAACGGAAGAAACAAAAAGAGAAAAAGAAAAGATGTACAAAAAAGTGAGGAAAAAGTAAATCAGAAGTGAAAGAAAGGGTGCGGTTCGGGGGAAACTCTACAATTTTTAGAAAAAAAATGAAAAAAAAGAAACAACCCTCGCGGTGAGGGGAAAATGAAAAATAAAATAAAATAAGTAAAAATAAAAAATGTTCTGGAGGAACGAGAGGAACTTGGAACTTGGATCCCCCGCGGCGTAGTCGAGAGCTCGCTCAGACCTTCGCGGTATAACAACCAACTCCACTAATTGCGTCTCCTAAAACCCGCAGTCTACTTCAAGAATGTAGTCATTACCGTATTTTATTACCTTCATTATTATGGTCATCAACATCATTATTTTATTTATTATATAAAGCACGGTTTTTGTATTATCTGATTATTTATTTATTTTTTTTCAACATTATGTCGGATTATCATAGTGTTGTTTTTTCTCTTCACTTAATTTTTTTCCCGCACACGAATATTTTCTACAATGCCTAAAGGAAGAAAGAAATTATATGGAATTTCGTGGTGTCATAGTTGTGGATTACTTTCTCGAAATCTTGGAATCCTATCTTCAATAATTCTTATTCTTTTTCTTTTAACTTACTCATACCATTGCACGCGCGCACCACATTGCATTATTGCGTTACTTTGAGAGTTTTTGATGCATTCATGGATTTGAAGCTTTGCCGGCGTTTTTCTCTCATCTGTTGTCAGCAGCGTTCAGTTATATGGTATGAAAATATGTGCATACCTACATGTAAAAAGATGACAGAAACTCAGCGATAGATTTGATGTCACAATCGTTTACAGATAATCTTGTGCAGAGAATCCTTTTACCTGGCAGAAAGTTAACTCGTTTAAATTCTTTACTTCTCGAATTACCTACTTATATTATACTCCGCGATGTTCGTTATTATCCAGAAGGTATTACCTTTTATGGAATATTAGAACGCTGTATCTCGCAGCCGTTTTGCTGCACATAAGCAATAAGGATTCTCGACTATATGCTACACGTGTGTACGTATAATATCTTTTGCGTTCATCTGCAGCTGCAGGTGATTTGTTTAAAAGTCTTATTTCAACCCGATTTCACGTTCGTATAAAGATCGTTTACCTTTTCTCTGGGCATAAATATAGAAAAACCGGTAAAGTTCACTCATTGTTCATTCATATATCATTGATCATTGATCATTGATCGACATGCACGATATGTGGTTATCTGTTATCTTTGTCCTACATTTTATTTTTATAAAGTTTCGAGCTAGCTTTCGAGAGAATAATAAAAATGAATGAAATAAAAAAGTCAAAAAATGATGAAAAAGTATAATGATTATGACGATGATAATGATGATAAACTGTCATGGTTTAATGCAACGCGTTTTATTATTAACGCGTACTCATATCCAACGTATTATAAAGTATGGTATAAGTGTATATAACCCATAAGGGTAATCATCCATTTACACGCATGTGAACGCGCAAGACTTTCATCCTCTTCATCTTCTTTTTTCATTCTCATTCTTATTCTTATTCTTATTCTTTTTCTTCTTCTTCGTCTTCAGATTCAGCCTCTAAAGACCCGCTGATACCCGACCACACCATACAAAGTCACTGTATTTTCTTCTAGGTATGAAAGTACCTACTTTTATACTTATATGCACCTCACATGTACATACCTTTACACTTGAGAGATAACTTGACGAGTGGAGTCTAGAGTCGCGTCCTTTAGAATAGATGAAAAAAAAAAAAGAAATAGAAATTTTTTTTCTTCACCGAAGAGCCTCCTGCTGCTGATGCTGCCCTGCTCAGATGTAATTATTATTACCAGTTACCGTGGGAATTCTACTGCCATATCCCTTATTCTAGTTTCAATTTTTTTTCATAGTTCTCTTCGTCCTCTGATGCACACTTATGTACAGGTACGTGTAATTGATGTTGGAAAGAATCGAAGACGAATCGTAAGACGATTGAATTAATGAGGGTGGATGTTCCAGAATGCATTTTTTCGGGTATGGTGTGTACAATGGAAAAAAAAGAACTGAAATCTCGATGAGCGATGTTAAGAGAATAAAAAAATTTTTGTACTACTTTTTTTTTTCAACCGGTCTAATATAATGTAATCTAGACTAATAAAATCCTTTTGAATTTCACCGCGGCTATGCAGCGAGCGTCGAGATGCTTCCGTGTGTATATTATTTAAGAGCGTCGGCGTAGATTTTTATGGTCCATATTGCATCCGTATAGATATATATTTATGTATAGTATACCTTCGTCTTCCGAGAGACCTGGAACAATGGAACTTTGAGCGCGACTCAGGGAGGTCAACAAAAAATCGTATTACAAAGTGCCCACGCTGTACTCTCCGCAGTCTCTTACTCGCTCTCTCTCTCTCTTTTTCAATGTACATAGATACACGCGAATGCATGTACGAATACATACCTATATATATTTTCATTTTACGAACCATTTCCTCTTTTTCTCATAACAGCATGAGCACTGCCAGTCCAGGCAATTACTTTACCGCAATGAAATGTTCACCTGAACATACAGATGCATGGGGTTTACATAATGTAAGAGGTGCAGATTTGGTGGGTCCTTAAATACTACAAGAATGATAGCCTCGTTAAATTTCTCTTTCATAATATTCTGCGTTGTACGTTTTGTATGCAAAAAGTGCGCAATTTTTTTATCCGGGCCACAACGTGCGAGTTCAGTTAGTTCAGATTATATTTTGGGTGGTCAAATTATTATTTGCCGAGGAAGATTCTACATCTTTGCATTTTGCGTGAGAAGCGAAAAAAAAAAAACTTGTCTCATCCAAGAAAGTTGCCATTCATACGGTGATTGTGATTTTATTACCTTTTTTGTCGTTTTTTCCCTTCGCGTTCAAAAAGTGCAGTAGGTATCCATTTTCGGGGAATACATGATACACGTATGAGTTATCCGGTTCTATCTATTATAACGTTGGCTGACGTTCAAAACGCTCAGTCAGTCACAGTCTTTGAAACTTTCAGTTTCATGGCACCGTGCAAAGCAGACTTCGTGGCGGTTCTAAATCCAACTTCAGTTTATACAGTTCATGTTCACATTACATACATAGAAATACAGTCACACGAATCTGCTGTCCTTCCGTTTGTCTGTCTGGAAACGCAGCGTACCGTCAATTAAACTGCCCTCTAGTAATTCACAATCTTCGATCTCTGCATTAAAAAAGTTTTCGTTTCGCCTAAACCTTGGCCCAATATAAGAGCTCTCGCCAAAAGATTTCCAAAAGATAAATTTTTTCTAGTTTCAAGTAAGTATCACGCATGAATTTTCGAATGATTCACGAATTTCCACGAACATCGACGATGAGAAAAAAAATGAAGGGTAAAAGTCAGACTGCGGTCAAAAAAACTTACCGAACTAATTAAAATTATTTTCTCAAATTTTCAAACGATCTTCTAAAATTGTACGATCGTGCCTCGAGTAGTCGAGATGAAGTAGTCAGCGGCCCAATATTTGTAGACAGAAAAAAAAAAATGGGCAGCAATCAAAAACCTAAGGTGATCTAATGTTCGTTCCTATAATATTGAATCATCAATTCTGGAACTCCTCATGGTCATCATTCGTTCTTATTATATGTGAATAAAAGACAAATAACATATCGTGCTGCAGTATTTGAGGAAAAGCATTAAAAGATGAGACACGAAAGGGAATAAAAAGAAACAAGTTAATCTATCCGACGTTGCTGAAGAAGAAGCATTTGCTTGTCTTTCTTTACACTCCCCGTTGTGCAGCAGCTAGCCATGTTACACTATACCCGCGTACATATAACCAGCAGTTATACGTATATAAACGTACTATATACACCGTATACTATAGTGACTTGTGAAAGTCTATAAATACGAGGTAGTCATGTACACTGCACTATACCTAGCAGAAGCAGCATCATCATCATCTCCGATGCTACCTACTCGAAGTATCCGGTCATCCAGACTTAGGTACTATACTACTAATTCATTCAGGATTTTACTCTACGACGATCTTACGATTAATCGTCCGCTGACATTTTTGGCGTCCGGTAAAAAAAGTAAAAAATATCCGTTACTGTCGAGTTAAATTTTACGTGCACGCGTATGGGATTGATCAGAAATTTCAATACGCACATGCATAAAATGTCGGGGGATAGAATGTAATAAAATATGCTTCCGTTCGTCGTAAAAAAAAAAAAAATGTAAACTTATATGAAATTAAAATCAAAGTGATGCGTACGTGTACTTTTCAGATTATGTACAAGAGAGTGTACGTGTACATATGTACGTGTAGGTGTAATATGTAATATGTAAAATGGTAATCCGATTATCGAGCTTCGATAAACTCCGGTTATTTTCATCGTCGCGTGACTCGTCGTCTGTTATATAGATACCACGATGATGTGAAGTCTTGATGTGATCATGCGGTGTGTCAAACATTGAGTATTAAGATTAAAACGATGCGATATTATAAATTGGTTTATTCCACCAAAAAGTAAAACTGAAAGGCAAAAAAGAGAAAAAAAAACAAAAAACTCATCGTACTCGGTTTCTTGATTCGGATAATAAAATGTTATTCCCGAATATTTCTGGGCGATGAATTATTTCGTTAAGTTTTGCTCCACTTTGCTCTATATGTATATTATCAAAGTTCTCACGAGCGATATCTCCCGTTAAGGTAATACCTGCTTTAGAGTTTATGTATGTATATACCGCATGTTCCAGTGAACACTTCACAACGAAAAGAACGAGTAAAATCACGAACATATATAGGTATATGTACAAAAGCTTCTGCAAGAGCATTTTACTACACATCGAAACTGCAACGAGAGTATGTATAAAAGCTGTACGATCTCCACCAAGGTAGACCGCCGCTAAGGGTGGCTACTAATAAATTACCATCGTCGTATATATCGCTATCTTTTGATACCGTAAAAGGAAACGCGCCGATCCACCGCACTGAAACCAGAAAGAAGCAGCAAACTATAAAGGTCTTTTTTTGTCAACTTCGCTTTTCCTTTTTCTCTCTTTTTTTTTATTTGTTTATTTCACCCTGTTCGAGCATTAAGTATATATACATACCATTTACTATAGTTATACAGAATTAAAACCAACAACAACAACAAACATGAAATATTTAATGTTTCAAAACACTGTATCGATTCATCTGCAGTTATCAAACTTCGATTTGTAGACGCGGTTGAATTTGTTCGATTAAAATCGTGTCCCCATGTAAGTCACCGTGACTATCATTTGTCCATCAAAACGACATGGATCTTATGCTTCTTCCGATCCTTTTAGGGTAGAGACGGTGGTCGGCTATTAAATGCTACAGAGAGAAATATATCTTGTCTCGATGGTATATAACGTACTCGTGAAGTTATGCGATGAACTGCACATGATCAGAATGCCACAAGGGATATATAATATATGAAACTTACTTATAGTTATGGTGTTCCAGAAGAACCAATTCTCGGGTTACTCGTATCGCGGTAAGAACTTAATGGGAAAAGATCGATTTTGGGACATGGCAGAAGAACGAACGTCGCGATTAGTTGTTCATTTCTGCGGACAAATTATGACCAGCAGAAAATGATTGTCTGCTTTTTTTTTCAATTATTTTTTCTCTTAGTTTGGTTTCGAACGGAACAGTTATTCGGCGACTTAAATTATCTTCGATTTTTGGTGTCGGATACGTTCCAGTTGGAGGACCATCTTAAATCGTGTGACAGGCCATGTAAGATCGGCTTGATCCAGAGTAAAGGAAACACTCCGTATTTAGAATGGAATGATGATTGCCACGGTCCCATGGAACTCGCTAAAGTAACCGCTCGCTCACGATCCGATGCGAAACGGTCCTAACTGGAGAAATGAAATAAAGATAAAAAAAAAAACAAAGGAAGAAGAAGAACGATGGGCGAGAGAATACATAAAAGATTTTTTTTTTGTTAGTTTTTTGTTCTTTATCTCCAACCAAACCGCAAATAATGCGTTCTCAAGAGGGAAAATGTCCCGTGGGATTTTATTAGACCTCAATTGTTTATGCGTTCGTTAAAAATGGCGGATGTACCTGTAAAAGATGACCGTACTGTTTCCCGTATACATAGTTAAAGTAATTTTATTTCCGTCGTACGATGAACGAGAAAGGAAAGAAGAGGATGTAGAAAAAAATGAAATGAAATCAAGGGTGGTTTCAAAATCCACGTGCTTCCTACCAGTTTAAATATTTACATAGGACGCACGTGCTAGCTGACTGTGTTTTTTTGGTCAGGCAAAACGTTTGAATGTTCTGCACCCCCTGCAGTATATCCGAGAGCGATATTGTTTTGGCTTGTTTTATTCTTAGTCCAACTACCCTGCGGAGTGGTGTTTTATTTTATTTTTATTCGGGAGGAGGGAGGAGGGAGGAGGGGAACACCAGACTTCAGATCAAGTTGACTCCGAGACTGACAACTCACATTAAACATTGTCGGAGGTTAGTGTAGCGAAGGCGACGAAATCTCACGATGCAGATATGAAGACTGCTGTTCTCAAATCTCTTGAATATCAGTCAGCCTTAAGAGTCGAGAGAACTATTTTTCACCGCATTCAATGTCGAGGGGTTCACTCAACCAACTCACCGCGGTATAATCGCCATGAACAACGCGTCATCCGAGCCATGTAAGGATCGAGCCACCAAAAGTCATTTTATATACCGCATCGTATCTCGATTAGGAACCGCTCGAACGTAGCTCCAATTATTTACCGATTCTTCCTTCTTACTTATTCATTTTTTTTTTCTCCTCTTTCGTATTCTTCTTTCTCATTACAATATACTTCGTACTTAGATTCTGCCACGTCCTTTCTTCCTTATCTGTATTGGACAACCCCTTTCATCTTTTGTTTATTTTTTCTTTTTACAGGTCTACCAAATCGCCTACGTTATCATAAAGTCAGCGAATTCACCGCGACCGGCTGCCTGGATTTTGGAACGATCTTTGGATGGCAACAATTTTTTACCCTGGCAATATTACGCACCTACGGACGAGGAGTGTTGGACCCGATATTCCGTTCCTCCGGTAAGAGGAAAACCAACGTACATGAGCGATGATGAAGTCGTCTGCACTAGCATGTACTCTCGAACTACACCGATGGAAAATGGCGAGGTAACTAAGAAAAATAAAAGAAAAAAAATAATTTATTCACCACGAAAAGATAAATGCAACGATTGTTAATAACCAAATGGTTTTTCGTCTCCCTGCAAAAAAATTTTTTTGAAGTAGAACTGGTTTTTTTTTTTTTTTTTCTACTCGACTGGGTTGATTGACCGCGTATAAATTACATCCATGAGCAGGATAAGTGAGCGAGTGACAAGTCCACCGATTATGTACCCTATTTACGTTGGGATTTTCTATCTACTTTTATTATACCTGGATCCTAATCACTCGGTTCTTTTGGTATGTACTGGAAGCTGACCATACTTGGTCAGTCTCTCTAAGTTCTTGATAATTGCCTTTGCTACGCACTGCAAGTCGCTTCTATATAATATACTTATAACGTCGTCGTCGTAGTAATTTCAATTACCTAAATTACCCTTCCGCACGCTGCATCCGTATAACTATCCGCGATATAAGCTGTTATTAAAACTAGAAAATTTTCTCTACCAAAATACGCTAATTGGATCTGCAATGATAATGACAACAACGAACAACGAGGGTGTGGTGAGATCTAATGGAATTAGATCCGCGGTGAAAGAGTAATTGCGATCACGAATTTTCTTGTTTTCTCGATCAAAGGACAAAGACACGAAC
Source organism: Athalia cordata (assembly GCA_963932425.1). Lineage (NCBI taxonomy): Eukaryota > Metazoa > Arthropoda > Insecta > Hymenoptera > Athaliidae > Athalia > Athalia cordata. Next base: position 24,366,653 of record OZ010626.1, on the reverse strand, counting down.
AAATTACAACTAAAACTTAGTTGGCGCAAAGTTGAGAAACATTCTGAAGCTGATTGTGCAGAGGTTGCAGAAATCAGAGGTGGAGTGCCCTTAGAAGGGAATCTCCGTAAATGGTTGCAAAACTTGCGGATCGAGCGTTTGTTTTGCCGTATAAAGTTCTTCGTATTGGTTTACCTTACACACGTTTACATATACACCTACGTACACACAGCTGCACGTTGGTCGTGGTTCGGTAAGGTATTTGTTTTATTATTTTATTTATCAAAAAATAAAGTACATAATATATATATACGTACAAGACTAGAGCAGTGGAAGCGGCGTGGTGCGGCGATATAATTTCAGTCCAAGTATATATCCAGTTGGTAAACTTGGTTATTTCTATTTTTATAATCGCGAACAAATTGAGCGAACGGTTTCTGATGTAGTTGGATGAGTCTGAGGATTTCTTACAACAGTGTAGGTATTACATAAACACGGACACAACACATTTTCATTATTTAATTACTGGGGTGTTAGTGAAGTTGAGATCACGGTTCTTAAGAGAGGCTATGGGAAAACGAACAATTATTGTCGGAGAGTTTCTTATTCGGTATCTTCTGCACTGCTGGATTCCTGATGCGCTCTTGCTCCTGCTCCTCCTCCGGTTGATGTTGCTGCTGCCGCGGCTGCAGCCGCTGGATCTGCACCACCACTACACAACCATTTGGTAAAATGTGACGGGGCAATTCTCGAATACAAATACGATTTAAACCTGCTGCACACTTTGACATATATTCCACAGGTATATCATGAGATACTTGGATTCTCTTACGGCGCACATGGGGCGCGGTAAACGATCCGAAAAACAAGACATTCGCGGTCGCTTCGCTACTGTTACTGACTTCAACTTCCGTAAATGGTTCTTCTTCGCGATTCCTATACCCCATTGGTTCTCTTTTCCATTGGCTAACCTTATTTACTTCGAGTCACATGCATTCGCAACGCGCATACCTTCGAAATTGAATTTCTTTTTAATTCATTTTCTTTTTCTCTTTCATCTCTTTTTTTTTTCTTTTTTCAATTTATTTTTCAGATCCATACTTATCTGACAAACGGCAGACCAGGTGCTTTGAACCACACGCACGAACTGGAGGAATTTACTCAGGCAAGATTTGTGAGATTTAGATTTCAAGGTTTGAGATCTATGGGGGAAACGATCGTAGATAAAAGAAGAGCTTTTTATTCCATTAAAGAAATAAACATCGGTGGACATTGTCTTTGCTCTGGACACGCGTCGCACTGTCGTCACAGTGTACAGCATGGAGTAAGTATTATTATTATTATTATCATTATTATTTTCTTTTTTCAAAAGAAAATAAATTCCAAACGATGCTCTGCAGCTACTGTTTCTGTTGAGAGGAGGAGATGATTCTCGTCTGCAGGTTACAGTATAATAAAGCAATTAGTTAGTCGCGCATTTTTCGATGACACCGTAGAGCCTTTTATGCAGGTACGCGGCTGGAATAAGACACTAAAGTTCCATCGATAGGATGTTCAGACACCACGAATCGGTTCTAATTCCGACCAGTTCTTTTAACAATTTTTATTTCATTCTTTTATCATACTCCTGAATTTGTTCTCGTGTTAACGTTTCGTACGAATTCAAGAAATACATGAAACGCCAGCGTTGTTTGAAGATAAAAAAAAAACGAAAAAAAAATGTTCAACAGCATCTGCTATATTATAGATGAGCCATATAAGATCTGAACGAAGCAATTCAAGGAATGTGAGAAAACTAAAAAGTTGCTCGTGTTGTTTCTTAATTCTTAACATTCGCTGGTCAAAACGTTATATGAAGCCTCGGTATTTCGAGACAGATTATACTCAAAACTGAAAATTAATGTTGAAATTGAAAAATAATATTATAAAAAAAAAAAGTAACTGAAACCAAAGAACAGAATGATGTGGTACGAAACTCTGTAGAATTATTTCCCGGCTATTTGTTTATATAGTTTGCGCTAATTGAGTCGTAATACTGAAATGTTTAAAATACCTCGTCGACACGCTCTAAAAATTCACGTCTTGTAGCGTTACAGTTGAGATCGCGATGCGACGAGCTATGCACATCAAAGAGACAATAAAAGGGGAGATTCCGCTCGAAAGATACGCTCAACTCCCCTCTGACCCTCGACCAAAAACTAATTCAATTACCAGTCGACTTGCCAAAATTCAATTCTAATCCGCCTTTCCATCCCGTCTTATTTGATGCTCTCTACCTATCTCTCTACCCTTTTCATCCCACTCCGACTGTACTTCAGATTAAAGAAAAAATTAATCATTTCCAAATCTAAAATCAAAGAGACACCATAGATTTTTCCGATACTGAAACTTGCACATTGCGCGATGGTCTGTGTAACTTGTCCGGTAACAAGGATCTTTCCAGGTTAAGTATTTTTTCTTGGAACGAATGTTTTGAGATTTTTTTTTATGTATAACGTGCAGCATCTTGAACTTATATATGTATACTTGCTGAACATCGGTCTTCATCCCTGAACGAACTTTAAAACCGCAAATGTAACCGCGAACGCAAATGTAAATGTAAATTTCAACCGCAGACGAGACGCTTTGAAGACTGCAGTGAACAGAGGAATTCTAAAGTCTTCTGATACTCGCTATCTTTGTGTTTACTCTAATAGATAAAGTAAACTTATAACCAAGAATAGCGCTTTTTAAAATTTTTTCTAAAACATTTAATTCAAAATCTACGTGAATCTTTTTGTGCTTCACTTATATCCCGTCTTCATTTATTTTAGCATCAGGAATGCGAATGCGAACGTCATACCTGCGGAGAACGTTGCAACAAATGTTGTCCAATGTTCAATCAAGTTCCTTGGCGACCTGGAACAAGTGGCAGAGGTTTTCATTGCGAAAAATGTAACTGCCACGGTCACGCTACGGCATGTAGGTATGACCCTGAAATCGCCCTTCGTGGTGCCTCTCTGGACATACGTGACAAATACCGAGGCGGTGGTGTGTGCCTAAATTGCACGGTGAATAAAAATTATGAATGTTATTTTTTTTTACATCGTATTCCTGAGATCACATCGATATCAATATCGTTTCCTAATTTTCCAAATTGCAGGAAAACACGACGGGCATAAACTGCGAGAGATGTCAAGTTGGTTTTTACCGACCAAATGGCGTTTTACCAAACGCATCTGAGCCATGTCTTCCATGTGTTTGTAATCCCCATGGAAGCACGGGATCTTGTATTCCTGACGATTCGTCAACTCATTTGGGAAAGGTGAGAATTGTGCTTTACCGCGTGTTTTTGATTCATTCCAAAATCGGGGAGCACTTTTTTCACGATTTTTATTTCCCTACTCATTAGGTAGCAGGTGCGTGTAAATGCAAACCTGGATATTCTGGTTACAAATGTGATCAGTGCGCAGCCGGTTACAGACAATTTCCAGACTGTTTACCTTGTCCCTGTGATTCCCGGGGGATTCTTCCCTCCCATGATTGCGAAGGGGACTGTCTATGTAAGGCTAACGTCGCGGGGGAACTTTGCGATAAATGCAAACCCGGATATTTCGCACTTACTAAAGAAAATCAGGACGGTTGTATTCCTTGCGTTTGCTCTGGAATTACGAAAGAATGTCATGGCGCCAGACTCACCTTTGGAATGGTAAGCAAAATCTGTTTTTGTTTCTATTATCTCCAGAGATTTAATACCCTGAATACTCGAGAACCTATTTCATGATATTTATTTTTCAGTTATCGACTTGCGAAGGTTGGTTGGTGACTGACATGAACGCGTCTAGGGCGGTCATACCGGAAGTCGATGCTGAAACCGGGTCGTTATCCATAGAATTATCGAGCCTTGAATATGAAAGTCCTTATTGGTTCGCTCCAAAAGTTTACGGAGGTAACAGGCTGACTTCCTATGATAGTAATTTAACCTTTTTCGTTGTCTGGGATGTCATGCGAGGCGATAGCAGCGGAAGACCTACCACCGATCCCGACGTCATCATAGTTGTGAGTAAAAAAAGAAAGCAGATATTTAGCAATGTATCATGCTTTAAGGTATTTTTCAATTACTAACTTCAAGTAATTTTCTTTTTTCTTGCAGGGGAACGGCATGCGAATCGCTTACGGTGAAGAACGATATTCCGGGCCAGATGCTGTAATATCTGTACCACTTAGCGAGAGAGGTTGGTATCATTTGACGGACTACATAAAAGATATTCCCACGAGATTTAGGCGAACAGAACTCCGCGGCGATCCTGTTACGAGATTTCAAATGCTTCGTATTCTTGCCGATGTGAAATATCTCATGATCCGGGCTCAGTATCACTCTGAACAGATAGAAGGAAAGTGAGTAAAAAGCGAAAGGTTTATTACCTGCTTTTATTCAATCCATCAGATTATTTTATTTTACAAACTATTTCAATTTTCAGATTTTTGGAAGCGACTCTTCCGGCCGGAGAATTGAGTGATTTGAACGACGACCAATCAGAAACTTTGGTAGAGCGTTGTAACTGTCCTCTGGGTTACGCTGGTCTATCGTGTGAAAAATGCGCATGGGGCTACGTCCGAATGACCATGAATGTCACGGATCATCAACTTATTCATCGAGATAAAAGTTTCATTTGCGTTAAATGCGACTGTAACATGCATTCTGCCTCCTGTGATCTAATAATGGGCGAATGCCAGGTGATTAATTTATTTATAAATAAATTTTTCGTTATTACTGGGTGTAGAAAATCGGTAGGTTTCTTCCCATAATAATACAGCGTGTACAATGAAAAAGTAAGAAAAATAAATCGTTAGGGAACTGTTTTACCGGGGGTCGCACGCACTGTTCAGCTGATTGACGGTCAAGCATCCCCCACGATACATTATCTCAAGACTGTTCCGATACTTTTAAGACAGGAATCTGTTCGATCTTCTACTCTCGATTTCTTGCGATCCGAAACTTTGATTCTTCTTTCAATGTCTAATTATGATTTTTCACTTACTTTAGGTATGTGAGCACAATACCATAGGTCCGACATGCGACCGTTGTATGTTAGGTTACTACGGTGACCCTTCTCAAGGTACTCCAAACGATTGCAAGAAATGTGCTTGTCCTTTGGGTATAGAATCAAACAATTTTAGTCCAAGTTGCCAGTTGGAGGATCCCAATAAATGGGACGGTGGCTACGTCTGTACTCAATGTCCGAAAGGGTACGTCGGTGACCATTGCGAAAGGTATAAAATTTTTTCTTGTTTTTCCCTTTCACTTCATTACGTAGCCCTTACCGTTTCCGATTTCACGTAAGATTATTTCCCTTTATTCGCGTAGTTGCGACGTTGGTTTTTTCGGCGATCCTAAAATACCAGGTAAAACCTGCGAACCTTGTTCCTGTAACGGAGGTTCCTGCGATCAAGAATCTGGAAGGTGTCTAGAATGTCGAGGTAACACCGAAGGCTGGAAATGCGATCGTTGCAAAGAACTTCACTTTGGAAATCCTCTAGAACTTAACTGCATGCGTGAGTGTTTTCTTTCATTGTTCAAACGCTGATTTTGATCCGTAAAAAGTTTGAAACGATTTTCAAATCAACATGTATCTTCTTCAGCCTGTGACTGTGATCCAATCGGAAGTTTATCGTCGTTATGTGATTCCGAAAACGGTCAGTGCGATTGCAAACCAATGTTTGGTGGCAGGAAATGTGCTAGTTGCATAAAAGGATTTGGAAATATAACCGCCGGTTGTATAAAATGCAATTGCGGCGAGGGAGCAGCTAACTACGAATGCGACGTCGTTACCGGAACATGCGAATGTCTGCCGGGTGTGACTGGAAATAATTGTGACCATTGCGACGATCATCACTACGGATTATCTAACGAAGGATGCCTCGGTGAGTGATATTTTTCTTTATCTAGTTTCTCCTCTATTCCGATGATGTTCGTGATATTGATAATTGATTTTTAGCAAAACCTTGTTTTATTATTTTCTGAAATTCCTATTGCGATGTGAGCGTATAGGTACCTACAGAGCAATATTTCTAGAAGCGGGTGCGCCCGCCTTCGTTAACCCGACATCCATACTATTTATCGCGTGTGTTTTTAAAGGTTTATTGCTTTCGATTGTCACGAGAAGTTCCTATCGGATTATCGTCATCGACAATTCCCTCTGTTCCCTGTATAGAGTAACGTAAGATACGAACACCTTTAACAATGTGTTACCCTGCCGTAAACTCAGCAGACGTTGCAATTCAAGCGATCTGCAATGTTACCACTAACGAATGTCTGATATATTATGAAGACAAGTTTGAAAGAAAAAATAACAAAAACAAAAAAGAAAACTAGGCATTTCGTATGGGAAGGTAATTTCAAAGAATAACGATTAAAATTCCGTTACATCGATAGCGCATATGTGAGGTAGTAATAAGACATTAAACGTCGATGATGATTACTTTGATGGCGTTATTCCATTAGCTGGAACTAAAAACCTTATTAACTTTTCGTTCGAACGCAGTTCAATTAATTCATAAAACTTGTAATTTAGCATCTTTGCAACACGCATACCCTGTACGCATTATTATAGCTGCTACTGCAGCTGGGAAGTTTGTTTCGGTATTTTCCACCCACCCACGCCATATCTCAACTTCAAATACTTCGAGTATTATAACTTAACAAGGAGATAAAATCTCGATACCCGCCAATACTCGTTGTACGCACGCATTTTTAGTATATATCTCCCATGATTCCCGCTCGTTGACATCAAACAAAGAAAATTAAATTCGTAAATTTACGAATCATGCTAAATCAATTTATCGAAGAGCGAGTTGAAGAATTTCGAAGACGCGTCTGTTGCGTAATGGGCGTTTTGAGTTCTTTTTTTTTATCTTTTCTCTTTCTTGGGATATGTTGAATGTGATCTTTAGGGGCGTAGCGTTGTGTCTAAAGTATCGATCATTCCGCTGATGCGTTCATCCGACTTGACAAGGACCGAACTCGCGTTGAAGGATGTGATATTCTATTTAAAGATTAAACCCTACTATGTATTGTCGGCGCAATGAATTATGCGGATGTAATACAAAACTGACGTGACCAGGCCACGCGTTATTTTATTAGTTTTGACAGCTCGACGTTCTCGATATAGCATCATAACGCGTTCCATGGTATTCAACTTCCATCGCTTTTTCCGTCAATAAAATTACTACGATGCTCCTCGCGGACTCGAACCTCCCGGAGAATATAATTTAATCCAAATTTTTCATTCTATACTTCACAACATCCACAACACCAGAAAAAAAGCAATTCATTCGTGGTTTATTTATCGCATCTTATATTACGACGCTTGTATGAAACGCTAATGGGGCATATCGTCCAACGAAAATCATATCGTCAAAATTTATAATACCGTTTGCTCTAGTTTAACAATTTTTGGCCGAACTTTGACCTTGATAACCGTAATAACCGATTCCCATGTGTATCGAAACCAATTCCAAATTTTTTCTTGAGTATTTCAAAATTCATATGGTACAGTAAGAACCGAACATCTTCATGTTGAAAAAGCAAAATCCATGTTTCTATTTTCATAAAATGAAAAAACAAAGAAATTTTTTCTCTTTAAAATAGCGATCAGCATCGACGGGCGTAACTTTACACCCTCGTGGCCAGAAAGGCACGTACTTGAGCATTTTGCTTGTTAAGTGTTGGTGGATATATTTGCATTGTAAAATCGGTTTTGAGCACGATCGAACACCTTGCTTTCTTAGAATGAATTTATGCAGCTTACTGCACACACTTCGTACTGCTACAGTACGATGGTAGTTATGTATGAGGCAAACATATATATGTGTATTTTGTAGTATATATGTATATCTATACGCGGATCGCGGTTAGTATTTACCTTGCTAAACAGGAAGTGACTGCAGCAGCGACGAAACTTTCATATACGCCTATTTACGATCACGTAGGTCAGCACCGGGAAATTTATCATCCGATTTATCTAATTATAGACCTACTTTATCGCCTATTTACTCATGGCATATGCTCATGTACGTATGATCGTTAATAACAATATTGCACTCAATTAATTTTCTATGGATGGAAATTACAGAAAAACAACCTCCTGACTTAGGATATGGGACCTCCTGATAAAAAGGGCGCGAGGTCATTTTATTCCAACTGCTACTGATTTCATCGCCTATGTGCTTCTCGATTTGTTGTGATCAGTCACAGGTTCACGTGCCAGAAGTAGAAATTCTTATAAAAGCTATCGAAATTTTTAAGGATATCAAATATCTGTGTACTCGTATCGCACGTATTACTGGAATACGTATAAGCTGAATATATCTCGTTGAAAGATCGTTTTTCAACATATATTATATCCTCGGTGATCGGGATAAGAATATATACGATTTTATTTACTTCCGTGATGTACATATGCGGGTATGTAATGTATTTAGTTATATGTACGCGAATACATATACCTCCAGATAATACACGGTTCCGTGCCAATCCAGCGATATGATTTACCGATCGATCGATGATAATCTGATATGCAAATCACCTTATAGCATCGTAAAAATAATTCGTTACCTTGTTTGATCGCCGGCGGTAAAACCTGCGATCTACCGGTGATCGCGGTAATCGGTTGATCGCTTTTCAAACAAACTATACACACAATCGCTTAAGCGTCTTACATTCAGACGTTACCCCGGTAAAAGGAATAAAGAAAAAGTGAAAAGTTCTAGTCAGCGTAATACATACATGTGCGTGTATATTATTGCGCGTTTTATTTCATTTGAAAATATATCATTGAGCGATGATCTAGTTCACGAGCATCCACATCAGCTTACGTATTTAACTACGCAAGCTTCATTAAATAACAACTTCCATCATCTAGCTTGACGTGCACTAATTAATTAGCCGCTATTAAATTTCTCTAATATTTAACAGCTGTGCATATATCTTTATTAATCTGCATTATACACACGTCATAGGTATTAAATTTATGTATTATACAATTCCAAACATTCTAGCGCTAAAATTTCAGGATGAATCGTTAAACAAAAAACAAAAGGAAGAAATTAATAATTTTTACGGATGAATAGAAAAGAGTGTGATTGAATTTTTGAATCCAGGTAGAATATATAGCATGATAACTTGCACCAGGTCGCGGTTTTCTTCGCGGTATATAACGCGATCACGTACCACCTATGTATGTACATAGGTATGTAGAGTTTTATGTACAACTAACTGTATAGGTTATACATATATACCTCACGTACCATCTCCACGGCAATCACATCCTGGGTGGTCCACACAGAACGCCACCGGGCATCTTCAGCGGACGCCGCAAGCTCTTTCGGTATCGTGAACGTTCCGCGTATACCGTATATGCTAGCTGCAGTACTCGATTCCTCGAGTATTAAGCAATTTTACCTTTTTTAATTCATTCTTTTCACGATACTTTTCTTCCTCAACCTTTTCCATTCTTCTTCTTCTTCCTCTTCTTCTTCTATATGTATATACGTAAAGTAGAAAAATACGTAAAGTGCACAAAGAAATCGATGTGTACGAAATCGCGTGGAGCGATCGGAAATTCCTGGTGTTTAGAATAGGCGGATTCGAATCGATGATGGGCCCAAAGTACAGGGCGGCAAAATATCTCACGGGATAGTCGGTGTATACGTATATACGAGTCTCACTCTAATACATATGTACTAGCTATGTACATACATAATTATGTCTTACATATACTAAGGAAATAAAATCGGTATTATATATTTATGTGTATATCGGTATAACGCGGCGATTTTATGTAGGTCTGTATTCACACTCCTCGCAAGTAAGTTGTGCAAAAGTTAAAATATCAAAGATATGAATTTTTTTTTTCCTACTATTTCACTTTTTTTTCTTATTTGTTAAAAGGTTTTTTCTACACGTATGACATTCTGCAGATGGCGAACTTATAATACCCTTCAGCGCCATCGCGCTCTCATATCAAACGACGAATTCTTACTCGCGCTCTTATAAAATGCGCCATATGCAGAACATTTCTGATCGTTTATTAAAATATATCGTACGTAAAAATAAATTAATTAATTTATAACACTGCGCATTGGTACGCCGATGCGATTTTTCTCCTGCACTTTTAAACTTCAACAACCATGTGCCGAAGTTTTTTCTTTCCAATTGTTTTTTCGTTTGGTCTTGTTTTTATACACCACATTATACATACCTACATATATTGGGCTCAAAGTTTGGACACAAACAAGAGATTCTTTGATCGTATCTGCGCCTCTGAGCTGCACTCGCGTCCGCGCGTCTTTTAACATATTATATCGTCGCAGTCGATCGAATATCGAAGACATATCTTTCAATACGCGCAGCTTTTTCACCTCGTACTTAATGTGGACGAAAATATAATTTCATCCGCACAGATTTGACGAAAAAATTTGCTTTAGCAGGTGCATAGAAATATGAATTTTTCAATGCTATCTTCAAGTCGTACATATTAACACAGATTTTTATCTTCTTTAGGATTTTTACCAAACGAAGAAGAATGCGACTCTCTGTGCAGTCTTCATATGTATATACCTATGTGCACTATGTAGATTATGCAGAGAAAGGTGAAATTGTTTTCATCTTATCAGCTGCATATGCCGGAAACGCTGACCCTAATTCGAATTCTTTTTTTTCTTGTCAATTTGCACTTGAAAAATATCGCAAGCTCTGATAACGTAATCTTAATAGAAATTTTTCTTCCCTTTATTTTTTATTGAAAAAAAAAAAAAAAACGAAGAATCGATCGATACGTTCTGACATAATGACGAAGAACTTCTGAATCTTTGAAATTTAGATTTTTCAAAAATCAACTTTTGTACAAAATTTATACGCATAAAAAAATATTTTCCACTGATCAGCGGTGGGTGAAAAAAAGAAAAAGGATAATAAAAAGAATTAAGTCGGACGTCGGTTGTAATGTTTGCGTAAGAAGGTAAAGCGTTGGATAAAATTTCTTCTGATGATACCGACCTTAATAATTTAATCTAGCCCATAGTGTTTGAAAAAGAAAAGAGAAGAATAAAAAATGAATAATGAAAAAAAAAAGAAAAAATCTTTCTCTAGCAGCAGCCTCGTGCCAGGGGGTTACGTAATTTTTCTTCACTATCCCTATGCACAGATTATTCGAGTCCTCTTCTCTTATAATTTTTGATACCCTGCACAGCTATGACTCCGTGACGCATTTCTTCCTTGAAATATTTTCACTACGTCATTCTCCGAGTATAATATTCCTTATGTATTAGATAGTTGTATACACATGTTGTAAACTTATATAATGTATAAGAAGTCAGACCAGGCGTTGAAAAATTTAATCCTTCTTAACACCTGTAATAACGTTTCGTATTCTTGTATCTACGATATTAGGCGCATAGAAACGATTTTCAAATGGTGTTAAAACAAAAAACTGAAAGAAAACGATAAATTAAGCTTTCGCGATCACGTCCGTTTGGATCATGCGCATGAAATCAAAGAAAGGGAATAAAATTCGGTGATGAATTCTTCTCCGAAATTATTTAATCACCTATTTGTAGTAATGAAAATTAATAATGAAAGGGTAAAAAAAAGGAAAAAGATAGAAAGAGAAGCTGTTCGAAAAAAGCTGGGGAGTTTTCTAATTAAGAGCGAGGACGGTATTAACAGAGTTTTTCGCTTCCGGATTTCCTGTTAAAATATATGTTGGAAGAACTTACATGCTACCGACTTTATAAGGTCTATGGTATTTAGTATTCCAAATGGTACAAACACGAAGTCGTAAAACTAAACTTAATAGCCAGCTGCTGCCGCTGCACTCTTTAACCATTTGTATCGCGGATGATGAATAAATAAATCCCATAAAGGCGATCTAGTGGTATTACATATCCTACCAGCGGTATTTTACTAAAGTTAATTCACGTGTCATGCTCATTTCGTATTTTATACGATGATAGAAGAAAAATAGTAAAATAAAAAAATCAAATAGAGCAATTACAGTGGCAGGAAGGCGAGAAAAAATGTGCGCTTATTACACGTACATATATCCTTGATTTTTTGTGAGAATTTTTTTTCTTCTATCCATTTAATATGGGTGAGCTGTTATATTGAAATTGGCGTACGAATCAGAGTGAAAATTATTCTCGTATCAGAAATATTCGTCAGCATTCGTATCGAGGATGATAATTTCTAATCTCGAACTGTAATTAATTCTGAATCATGATCAAATTATTTTGAAAAAAAAAAAAAAAATTGTTTGGTTCAACATCGATGGGTATAAATGCCATTATTTCTAACTTCAAGCTATTTTTTTTTTTTCTTCATCCATAGCAAAAGGAAATTAATTTTCCGTTACATACCAACGTTGAACGTGATCGTTAGTTAATAACCATGGTTTTAATACGTTGTTGTACGATAAGAAAAAAAGAAACGTTTTAAACGTTCTTTAAAAATATCTAAGAATCGTGCCTTAGCTTAATCTCCCAATGAATTAGCAATTAAAAATTTTTGACAAGCAAAATACGCGTTGTGTTGCTCGGCCATTTTGTTCTCTGCTTCAAAAATTTAACGATTTTATTCCTAGCAAAGTTTAGTCTATTAAAATTTTTTGCAACGGTGTACAGAATTATTATTGTAATAATATCCTGAACTCTTCTCAATTATTGGTCGTTTAATAAGCCATCAATACCTATTTCTTTGCTCTTTTTTCTGATTTTCTGTGCGATTCAAAGTACCGTTGTCGATTGCGTTGAAGTCTCCGTGATTTAATTCTTTGAGCAACAAAATTAGTTCTATACAACGTTTAACTGCGAATATACATATATTTACGAACATAATATAGCTGTGTATATAAAATGCGGAAATATTTACAACAGCATGCGCGTTTGAAATTGCACAAGTTGCATCTCAACTGCAGCAGGAGTGGCTAGTTTATTCACGAATTACTCCGTGGTCGACATTTTATGGGGTTTTTAGCCCCGCTCAACGTTCGATACTTTGATATTATATCAGTGTACATAATATTGCAATGTGTTTGCTTTTAAAAAAACAACTGAAACGTCTTAATTTATATTCTTAATACGAGCTTGAATATAAACTTCTTATCCTTCGGAATCGGACAACCAAAACACAAGAGAATGACAGCTTGACGTTTTAATCGACCATACTTAATTTCATATGCACATTGTACACGTATATAATGTGTATTTATATATGTGTAGGAGATTAAGTGACGTGTGGACGTTGTATTAAGTTATATTAAGTTATACTTCAAAGTTACGTTACCTGACATGATGAGAAAGTCATATTTTCACAAATACATATACGTGTATATTTTCGTATAAGTTGGTGTGAGTTAAATGAAACGTTATCATATCGTTCGTTCGTGATGTGTACCTCATCTCGGTGGAGTAAAAGATTACATGGATGCAGCTGCGGCAGCGAGAGAATATATATATGTATTTATTCTCTCTTTTTTTTCAGCACGGTGCGAAACACGACCGGATGTCCTCCACCTTCCTCTTTCTCTTCTTTATTTTCTCCCCTTCTCTTCTAGCAAATATACATATATTCGTTTTTCTTTCATCTGGATTTCAGAATCGAAGTATGAAACGAAGTAATCGAAGTCGGAAATTGAGGTGATTCTAACACCGTTTTTAGGATAAGAAAATTTCATCCGGCAACCCGCGTTACATGTCCTGCTTGGCTTGATCTTAAGTTATTATCCCGCAAAAGGCGTTCGGGTGTTGAAGTCAAGTTTTCTCAAAATCGCACGGCGTATATCAGCGCGCGCGAAACTGCCGATCAATTTATTTTCATCCATTTTGTTTTATTTTATTTCGTTTTATTTTATTATCTTGTATCGGCAGACGTCGTTCGACCTTAAAAACAGTTTTAAAAGTGAGAGGAGTGTGCGTTCGGAGATCTTGAATGAAACTCGATTTTACATAGCATACATACTTATAGTAGCACCTGTGGCGCGTGGGCGTTGTATGTTTAAGGTATAAAAGTGATGCTATCGATTCACAACGACATTTCATTTGACTTTTTTAATTTTATTTGAAAAATATCCAACTTCCGGCGTATTTTACTGTAGGTATATATATCCAAGCAATTTAAATCCACCGGGTGCTCAACTCCGTCATGTTCACTCGCTATGTGATCTAAAAACTACAATTTTAAAAATAGCTGCTGTAGAAGTTTCTCGCCGTTTTGGTTTTTGGAAATATAATTCTGTGGATTAATTTTTTTCACGAATCTATCTGAAGGCTTTGGTACAGTGAAAAATATTCATCATCCATATGAGAGATCGTTTTTCGAATCGAAATTTTTCATTTTTGAAAGAAACGTCGTATTAACGATGCGGAGATTTTTTCACCCGAAGATCTGATTGATCGAGAGCAATAGATTTTTTCGTTTCATCGGCGAGACAAACGCCCTTGTGATTCTTGTACGAATGCAGGTTTTAAACCGGGGTAGGAGGACGATGTTCGCCGCGTTTCTCGTTCTCTTTTCGAACAACGACGACAACGACAAACGAGAAAATGGCAAACGGCAAACGGCAACCGGCGGTAGTTCTCTCTATATACATGTATATAAGAGAAGAGAAGTCTTCTCCGATTCTCGCGTAGCTTCGTGCAACTTGACTCCATGAACGTCGACGAGACTCCCCGGCGATATCTTCGCCCGGTGCACCCACGTGCACAGCATAGTAAACACCGAAGAGAACTCTGATGCCGATCCCGATCCCGATCCCGATCCCGATGCTGATGCCGATGCCGATGCTGGAGACGATGCGATGCAGCGAGAGATGAAAAGAGAATAAGATGAAGATGAACTTGAAGAAGAATAAGAAGAGGAAGAATCTGTAGAAAAAAAAGAAGAGAGAGAAAAAGAGCTGATGATACTCCTCGAATTGGGCGAGAGTATTCGGAGTATATATGAAGAGGGGGGTATAACGTTATACAGGAATCACGGGACGTGAAGAGAGAAGGAAAGATAAAAGATGGAAGGAGAGAGAAAGAGAAAGGCAGAGGCTGATAAAAAGAAGAGAGGCTAATGGTACCGCTCTCTGCAAGAAGTAAGAACAGTGTTACGCGGGCTACGCGACTCGAAGCACCACGGGAACAACGACGCGATCTTTAATTTAAAAAAAAAAATTATTTCTCAAAATAAAAATCAAACACGATCTAAATTTAATGAATTTTACGAATTCATCTTAAAACGCGTAACTTCCACGTGCTTCTCATTTTTCAATACAATTCCCATTTACCCTCATCACATCGAAGGTGCCATTAATTAATAATAAAACAAAATCCCGTTTTTTTTTTTATTCTGAAAATGTAAAATCAAAAAACGTAAAAAAAAAATAGTTGTGGGTGAATCATTCAATCAAAGGAACATGTAAAATAAAATTGAAAATTAATTAATTCTCAGATTTCTTGATACCTCAACATGATCTTCATTTTTTCACACGTACCTGATCGGAGTAAAAGTATTTTTTAACAATCGACGACGAGGTTTAGATAATAAAAGAAAAAAATCAAAAGAAAAAAAAACAAAAAAATACTTATTATGGGGTAGTTCTGCGCGATGATTGGATACAATTATTTATCACGTTATCGGGGCAACGGATCTTTCCTAGCCCTGATACCATTATTATTATTTATAACTTTAATATTTCAAATGTGTGACGAAACATCAGCCGAAGATGATGTTATAAAAGATCTGAATATAATTTATCATCGGGGGAGGAGAGAAGATAAAAAACCATACGATTACCGTGACAAAAATTTTTGGATTAATAACGCCAAAAAGGACATTAAATTAACACGAGAAATATCCAATAGGAATTTTAGGGTAAAAAATTATCCTCTCGAAAGAAGTAGGAGATTAAACACCGTGGGATATAAA
Organism: Athalia cordata; assembly: GCA_963932425.1. NCBI lineage: Eukaryota > Metazoa > Arthropoda > Insecta > Hymenoptera > Athaliidae > Athalia > Athalia cordata. Next base: position 24,350,725 of record OZ010626.1, on the reverse strand, counting down.
TACTTATCTTATCCTGCCTCCACTTCTTATTATTCTGCACGCCGGAAACCCGTAGCCTACGTACACATTCAACCCTCTAATTCAAGGGTTCAAGTTTTAAAACCACATCGTAATAACGCGATCCATATTACCACAACGAAATGCACTTCCAGATGTACCGTGTATTATAAACCATGTCCACCGATTAAAAAACAACCAATTAGGACCTGGCCAACGCACAAGTACAAGGGTCCTGCGGCCGATTGGCAAGGAGTAAAATATGGTGAGAAATTTGCCGTTAAATTTTTTATTCTCCGGTGCGTTAAAATATGTGCGCAGAAAAAAGAGAGAGATGATGTGTATGGATAATTTATATTGCGAGTACAGAAAAAATGGAAGAAAAGAAAAGAAATGAAAAAATGAAATGAAAAATTGAAGCACGTGATACTATAGGCATGGTCATATCCGGTTTGCTTCTCGCGCGCACGCGGGTTTTTTTTTCCTCTCGTTTTTTGTTTCACTTTTTTCCATTTGTTTTTTATAATACTACTTGTCAATGAAATAGAAGACTCGCGGGTTAATCCTCGGCGTACGTTTTCTGTCTCTCAATTCATTGCTAATCTGACAGCGGATCGTATCAGTCATTGAAAATCTTGGATTTGTGATCATCTACGATTCCATTCGACACGCGTTATATAGGTATACCTATACGTGTATAAAATATAATAACGAGACCTGTTTGTACGTATGTTTTAAACTTCGAACGATATACGATTATCTTGATTTTATAGATTGCACCGTAAGTCCGAGTGGGATGCGATAATCATTTCAATTAGTTTTGCTAATTATCAGGTTATTTATGTACTTTATATCACATGCTCAAAAAACAGTCCACGCATGCGAGTTCGAGCGAACATCTATTTTCCAAGAGAGGATCGACTGAATTATGTTCTTTATCAAATGTAACATTCGATTTTCTTTCGAATTCTGTTTCATTCGTATTTGATTTAATTTATTTTTCTTCTCTCGACCGACATCGCGAAGTATTCAGCGACATACGTATGGGTGATTGAAATTTACCGATGCGACGGATATTGGACGGCCGACAGATACGTAATGTATGGATATGTGTGATTGCAAAAAAAAAAAAAAAAAATAAAGAAGGAAAAAGAAATTTGCTTCATATCTCCGTGGTCAGCTGCGGTATAATATTCAGTCGACATCTGGATCATTTTAAATCGCATTAATTGAATCCGAGATCTCCGTACCCAAATGGAATTATTTTATTTTACTATACTGTATGAGTTTAACGCGCGGATCACACCCGCTGCACAGTTCTCATTCAATTATATCTTCGATCTTGAATAACTCTTTAAACAAATATAAAATGGACGGTTGAATTAAATACAAATAAAATGAAAAAAGTATGAGGAGTTTTTATGCACTTGTGTACCATTACTTCGTGCTATATACTTGCTCTGCATGTACAAAATTTATTCGGATCTGTATAAGCAAAAATTTGAGAGCAACGAGATTAATTTCAAAGAGAGGCCGTGTAATGTAATTAAATTTTGAAAGGATTGGTATACTTCTTATTTGATAATGAGGTAAACTGCGAGCTTGATTAAGCAGCTAAGTTACTTTTTCGTAGGTGCATTTTTTCTGTCTTCTTTTTCAGTTTTTTAACTTTATATACTGCGACTATTATCCTTGATCCGGTGTAGCACGTGATGTATGTAAAATTACAAGCCAACCGTGCAAGTGTGTTATATTCCGTATATAGTGATTATCAGGTGATTTTTGAAGTACGTTTTGGAATGCGGTTTTTTTCAAATTGCTTTCTCAGATCGTCAGCGTTAGTGCGACGCGAGATGCGGAGTATAATAAACATATAATGCGTTATATATTATACGAAACTTTTGCGAAATAATGTTGCAAAGTTTATTATAATAATATTTTATACCATATACCATGTTCACAATGTCGTTCGTTTACGTTCTACGTTGTTATAAATTACGATAATCGTTTTCACGATATTACCGGGACGATTATCGTTTAATAAAATACCTTAATTAGTACATCGAACTTGCGAGCTTATATTAAAACGTCGATGTACGCCTTAATTTGAATTTTATAATAATTTCCTCTGCAAACTTTGTCGCCGTCATTTCGATTATAATATGTAATTTTAATTTAATATCAAATTGATATTTGATTTTTTTACAATTAGTCGATGATATAGACTTCGGTATGAGCTGAGTTTTTTTTTTTCTTAAGAAGTGCAAACTCGTCTCGATCGAAAATAATTATTATAAGGACTACTCTAAAACGAAACAAATTTTTATACAGTGTTTTTTTTTCGGAGCAATTATTTCGGAGAGTTTATTATAAAATTGAGATGGAAATTAATTGTGCAGAAAGCGCGCAATCAATGTAATATAGAATAGCGAAAATTTCGCGATGACAATTACTAGTAGAAATAGTTGCGGCGTGCTTTTGTACTTTCTTCGTATCTCGCAATATCTGTATTCCCTCGTCCGTTCCAGGCCAACTTCCTTCCTCTCCCATTCATTCATCATCATCATCGGCAACATCGTCATCGTCGTCATCATCGCAAAGAGCTTTTATGTACATGCATAGAGGCGGGATATAGTACCGCTTCTGCCAACTCCCACGCGTTTATTTTAGATAAAATGTTCAGGAATAAAGAATAATAAAAAATAAAAATTATAACAACATCAATATACAAAACACTCATCGCTTATGCGATTAATATTCGTATAATATTATAAAAGTATATTATATACTGTATATACGCGCATATTTTTGGAACATTATCTGAAAGCCAAGCAAAAATTTATCTTTTTACAATTAGTCAGTCGTTAAATTAAATATAAATGTATCTGCGTTTACATATGGGTACCAGCTATATACCTACATGTATGTAATATATAAAATAGGGTACAATATTTTCCCGCAAAAGTGGAACGCGGTAGTTACAACTCGCGGGAGAGACCAGTGACTCGCGGTTGCGGCGAATGCCACATTTTACTTTCTTTCTTTTTTTTTTTTTTTTTTTCTTAATCATTTGTTTTTTATTTTTCATTATTATTATTTTAACATTTTTTTTCTACTGTATAATACAAGTTAGTCTCAGGTAACGATCGCGTATATTCACTGTTCTTGATTGATTCGTATCGATTTATACCTATACGTACACACGTATTATATAATACATTATCGATTATATCGCGCTATAGAATCGAAAGGCGGACGATTTCTCTTTGATTTTTCTTATTTTTCCACTCTTCCCATCCGAACGTCGCATCACGTTATACGTGTGTATATCGATACAGATTTGATTTTTCCTCCCCAAAGTAAGATGAAAAAAGATGGAAATATAATTCGTGTTTCTTTAATTATTATTAATGACTTATATGATGAGCGTTGCCGTGAAGATGATTGAAAAGTACAATGCCTTGGGAACAATAAGATACATAAGTATCTATAAGTATTCAGTGGAGTAATTGATCGTTGGTTAATCCTGATGTGTTACACCTACAGACAACACTATTCTTTTTTCCTGCTTCTTCTTCTTTTTTTTTTACATCTAAATTCATTTATTTAAAAAAGAAAAAAAAAGTCTCATTCAATTACGTATGTTATAATGTCCGGTGACGATGTAAAAGAAAGTAAAAAAAAAAAAACGAAGGAGGAATGGAAGAAAAAAGACGGATGAATGACCTTATGTAATATAATAACGACGAATTATAGTTTAACACTTTGAAATTGATAATTAATTATAAACGAGTCGTCGACGATTATATAATTATTATTTTTAATTAAATATTTTAACTCATGAATATTAAATCTTTCTTCTCTTCGTGTCCATATATGTATTACAGTATAATTACCGATGACTATAGGTATTCTTTTTTTCCACCTTTGTTGATCATTCTTTAAAATTCAAACTTAGAAACTGAATGACGAGAACTTTTTTTCTTCTTTTTCCCGTCACGTACAGTCATACGTGCGTAATCGTAAAAAAGATCATCTTTTTATTCTGAAATTATTTCTACTATTAAAATTATTCGAAGCAATCGATTCACGATCGTCATCGAGCGGCTCGATAAAAGAACTTGCAGTGATCAGCGCGGTCATCGGTATATTATGTACCTTGACCAGCTCGAATCGGTATAAGAATCAACCCTTATTTTCATCTATCATTTTACACGTATTATTATATGCATGTTCGACTTCTCATTTTTCTCGTTAATAATCACAAACTTCGGTGTCTACTTGTATGGTTTTCATACTGAAATCCGTGAATCTTCATTTTCTTTTTTTACAAAAAAATGTCATCTCGATATATCGTGTGGTTACTGTCAGAAGGATATAACCCTGAAAAAAAAACGAATGGGTTGAATAAATCGAATCTTCTCGAACCAACCCAATCATCTTCTATGTTATGTCACACCTTTCTTCGTCTCTGTTTCATGTACGTACGTATAATAAATCCGATAAAAAAGTTGAGAAAAAAAGTAAAAAAAAAAAGAACGCTGCGATGATGCGCTAGATTTCCTGGAACTGAATAGAAACCTGATGATGCGCGGTCATTATAATATATGTGTACATATACTATGTGTAACGTATGATAACAGCAGCTACTGTACAATTTAATATTATATCTATAGATATAATACATTAACTGAGTTTGTAAAGTGCCAACGCTCGAGGCATATGTACATACATAATGATTCTTTGAAACTATAACATGATCTACATATAGTTTATGTATGGATATACGTGAGCAGATCTGCAGATAAATTGAAGAAACGTATATTTGAAATTATTAAAATAATCATGATCGCGTGTCACGATTGTAAATAATTGTGATAACTCTGCAATGAGCAAATCGCGTGTATCAGATGCAAGTGCACGACCGATGAAAGAATGAATGAATGTAACAGTTAGAATTTTCTCATATTTTTCTTTCTTCTTCATCTCTTTATTTTTTCTAAAGTGAGTTATAGATACGAACGTGTATATAGAAATAATTGTCTGTAGGGTGCAGGATAGAAAACTTAAAATTCATGCAGGTATAGCAACAGCTATTTTTTCACCTGCCACTCCGCTGGCTGTACAAATAACGGTTCACGCTTGTAGATAATATAGATCCAAAATTCGAGTTCGATTTTTTTCTTGTTTTTATTTTCTCACACCGCATACAGATGTACAATGAGAATCGTTATACCTAATAACATGAACACCGCACGCTCTTATACAGGGGTAATAAATATAGATCGTTATAAAGGGCGCTCCGCGGTAACGTGTAGATTTCTTAGAGATTATATAGTTTTCAATCACCTAACACTTGACTCTGTAGTATTTATGAAACCGTATGTATCAATGATTTATTACAGACACACGTTGTATAATATCGTTTAACTGTTATGATACCATTTAAAATATTTCAAGTCGTGAAGAATTTTTTTATTCCCAACGATCTATAATCTCACAGATTTTTACACACGTGTGATTATAAAATCACTGCAATCTTTTTTAGAATTGAAAAATTATAGTTTCGAAGTATTTTCTTTTCACATGTGAACGTATAATTGATTCGAAGAAACCATATGTATAATACCATAAGGTCAGGCACACTTCGTAGGTCAAATATGAGAGTCTAGTCAATATAAATTTGATCTATGAGCCCTTCTCCACATCTATGACAGCATTTACACTTGATCTATGGATGCCCAGAATTTTAGGATACTCCAGCGTGCCAAGGAAATACGAGTATGATGAGAGAAAAAAAACATACATGCTTTATTTCAAAGAATTTTGAATTAGAAAAAAAAAAAAAAGGAAAGAAGAAAAAATCGTCCCACACGGACACACCACACTGTATAAAACGTATTTGTTAGAGAAAAAAAAAACGAACATCTGAGCCTGAGAATAGAAAAAAAAATTGGGTTTTTTTTTTTTTTAGGCATTTTCAATTGGTACTCACGGCCCTGATATTTTTCATCTCATTTTACACATGTGTCATATATTTTGTACCTGTGAAAAAAATGTTAAAAAAAAACTCTAGTACTACATATCTACTTATTAGATTTCATCGATCATTTTTTCTGTTTTTTTTTTTTTTGCTTTTTCTAGTTGACATTACTGAAAATATTCTCACAGATATATGTATGTGTATATATGTAGCGTGTGCTGAAAAAAAGGCTCATATGTAAACTGAAAATCGAGACCATATGTACATCGTATTTTACATGATCGTTGTGTAATTTGTATGTAGATCATCGCAACGCACAAATTTTTTAAATTATTTTCGGGGTCATTGAATATTTCGATAACTATATAGACTATTAATTTGAAAAGAAGAAGAGAATTTGAGGTTGAAAATTTTTTTTTTCTCATATAAGTTTGAATTTTGATTTTAATTCGGTGTATTGTTATTATGTTAGAACGTTTTTTTTCTTTGATTTTTTTTCTATCCTCTTCCTCTCTGTCTTTCGTTTATCAAGATCCATTTATATTCTTTAGAACCAAATAGCTATGATGCTACGGCGGCTGGTGTGCTGCTCACGTCATCTTGCTCTTAAAAACTCTCGAGATTCAATTTGCGCTGAGGAATTACTTATCTTCTTCGTCGTCGTTTATAAGGAGCTTATAATTCTCCTTCTTTTCCTTCTCCTTCTTCTAACTCTTCTTCGTCTTCTTCTTCCTCTTTAGATCATTGCGCTTATTTCTTCAGCATGATTCTCGATCCTGTTCATATACATATACTGATATGCTTATGTCTTTTTTTAATCCTTTTTTTTTTTCTTCTATATTTCTATATGTATTGAAATCGTTTTATTATACGCACGCTGTTATTACCAGTAATGGTATAAAGTGTTACGGACAGCACGTCCTGTAATACCCACTTGAACTTTAATAGAATTATTTATTTATTTAATATAAATCTTCTACCATTCCGTTTTATACTTTAAGCCAATTTGGTTTACTTAAGTGGATTAATTGAATCGCATTTTATGGCCTAATAGGCTTGTTTCGAAATTCATCATCATCATCACCGTCGTCGTCGTCGTCGTCGTCGTCGTCGGTAGATCTATTAATTAATTATTTGTTCATTTGTTGTTTATTTATTCATTCATTCATTTATCTCGTCCCCAATTAATTATCACACCCAGTAACCGCACGTCGTACCTAATCGGGGAAAAAACTTCTTTCTATTATATCTTTCGGTAATGTAAAACCTTTCCGCTGATTGATGTTATGTTATTATTACAGATATATCTTATGCAAGATAATATCAGGTGTGAAATAGTTTGATATAAAATATAATTTTATGATAAATCATGTTGTTGTCAAATAGAATCATATCCATATCTTGATATAGTGCAAGTACAAAGATAACAGACGTCAAGAATTTCACAGATAAACTAACTCATTTCCTTCGATATTTTTCTATTTTCTTTCCTTTCCTCAATCATGTTATACTATAAAACTTCAAGACCTTGGGCGTATGTGCATCACATTCATATTAATCTGATTCAACGCGCATTGTTAATTAAAAAATTTATTTGATAATTTGTTTAACATTAATTACAGTTTAAAAATCGACTGAGAGTTATGAATAATATCCCGAGTGATGGAAGTACATAACGATCGATAGATCCGATGGCGCTAGATCCGGAAGTTTGAGTGCCTTTTAAAACGATCGCAGCATTAGGTGGAAGTGAAATCTCGTTCTTCACGTATCGTGTTCTGTGAAAAAGTGAAAATAGAAAAACAAAAGAGATTAATTAAAATGAATGAAATAACAACAGTATAGTGATGTCAAAGTGACAGGTGTCGAAGATTACTGATTAGATATACCTATATCTACACAACTTCGTAAACTTACGATATTTGATTAGTTTGATCAGTTTCATCGCTTACCCTACACTAATTCCAGAATGTACATCAGCTACCAAAACTTCCAAGTAATCGGAGATGTTCTCGTAAACTTCAAGGTTGACGGTTGATGAAGTTTCGTTGTCCCAATTTATCAGCACTATTATCGGTTCTTCGTTTTCAAGTTCTCTCGAAAAAGATATAATGCTATCGTTCAGCACTTTGACGTCTAAACTTCCCTCTTTAATTACGTTCGTTTTTCTCAATTTAATCAAAGCTTCTACATTTTTATAATGACTGACATCGGACGATTGTTGAGCAGCGAGATTCAGTTCAAGATAATTCGGATTAACCGGTAACATAGTGGAGCTGTTTGTGGAAAATCCTAGAAAAAAACGAGCATAATAACGTCAGTTAGGGAAGAGATAAAATGGATAATTCTTTTTTTCAAATAGAATATGCATGGATACCAACCTGCAGAAATTGTATTGTCCCATTGATAAGGCGTTCTTTCCGGATCTCTTGAAAAATATTCGTAACGAGAAGGATCCGTATTACAAGCTTGAGGATCTTCCGTTTGTTGCCAAGTAAGATAAGTGTCAGTCATACCGAGTTCGTCGCCGTTGTAAATCGTTGCTACTCCGGGCAGTAAAAATAATAAAATGTTTATAGCGTCGACGCGACCTTCGCCGAGTTTAGTAGCTATTCGACTGTTGTCATGATTTCCAAACTGCGAATAAGTTGAATGACAAAATTTTTAATCAACGTGATCCCATCATCCGTCCAACATTCTTTACACCGTTCGATCACTTACCACCCAATTCGCCGTTGCAGTTTCGGGCATGTTGGTCATCCAATTATTTATAATCTCGACAACGTCGTCAGCAGTGTCCAAAATTGCGTTGTTCACACCCTCGTCGTCTTTGATGAAAAAAAAATTGAATGGTACGCGTGATCCGTACTCGTAGTATTTCATGACGTTCGTTATATTGGCGTAAGCTTCCGTGAATGTTACTCTGGTAGTGGTGTCATTCGATGATTTTGAGTAGTTGTCTATGTGATTCCTCCATATTTGAACAATGTCATAATTTTCCGGTTGATCTTTGACGTAGATGTGATCTAGGTAGTAAAAATCGCTTTCCGTGTATCCTTCTAATCCGGATTCAGGCTCGTCCAGTAAATCAGCATGCTCCACCATGTACGGGAGTGAATCTATACGGAAACCATCAATTCCACGGTCCAACCAAAATGATAAAATGTTCTGAAAATTGTTTCCATGTTCAAAAAATATGCTATGGGAATAAAAGTATTCGAAAAATAAATCCACTTCATTAATTCATCGTACCTTGGTTTCATTGATGACTTTTTCATTTCTGAAATTGAGATCCGGCTGTTTCACGTGAAATTGATGAAGGTAAAATTGTTGCCTCGTTTCGTCCCATTCCCAAGCACTGCCGCTGTTGAAAACGCTCAACCAATTATTTGGCGGACTTCGATGTGTTTCGTTTAAGTCAACTCCGTCATTCCAAACATAATAGTCTGTGTAAGGGTCTACACTGTGTCTGGATAAATTGAACCATTCATGTTCGTCACTTGTGTGATTTGGTACGTAATCGAGGACCACTTTCAGGCCGAGTTCTTTTGCTCTGACAATCATCGCGTCGAAATCTTCCAATGTACCGTAAGCAGGGTTCACACTTAGGTAGTCAGAAATGTCGTAACCACTGTCGACCAATGGACTCGCGAAAAATGGCGAAAGCCACACGACTTCTATCCCCAATTTCGCCAGATAATCCAGCTTGCTAGTGATACCTGTGAAAACAAAAGAAAACGGTTTAGATGGAATTTTTTTTTTAATTTAGTTCATTTATTTAATACTCTAATAACTCACCATTCAAATCGCCAACTCCATCGCCGTCGCTGTCCTTGAAAGATCTCGGCCATATTTGGTAAAGGGTTGTAGTTTGCCACCATTCCGTTGGTGTATGAATATCGATGATTTCGGTATTGATTATAGTAGCGGTTAAAACGACCGTGAGAAGAAGCACCTTCAGAGAGCACATGATTGAATCCATTGAAATTCTGTGTACGATTAACGATAATCCACCACTTTAACTACACCTATATATACAGGGGAGGTTGATATTACATTCTGTAATCTAACTTAATCGAATAGTGCCTCGTATATAAAGATAAAACACACGTGAATCATATATTGATCGCGTCAGTAGGTTGTTCTTGAAATTATTATACGGATTACAAAAATGCGGTCGATTGTGATTACTTTGAAAATATGAAGAATACATTTGTTTTTCAAATAAGTGTACTATTTTTCTCCGGAAAATCTTGGAATTATAATCGAGTTTTCTTTTTTTGATCGGAATCTGGACTTAATAATTCAAACCGCATTCTTATCAACTACCATGAAATTCGCGCAGGCGTATGAACGTAGATTTTGTTGTCATTTTTTTAGATATGGAAAACAACGATCTATGAAACTCTAATATTTGGTAATCGCTTACTATGACGATTGTCATATTATCTCTTCTACTATAAACACGTTTCTTTTTATCTAAAAAAATCGTCGATCGGATTAGAAACTAAGTAGTCATTTGTTGATGAAAACATAAATTTTTGCGATCCATTCATTTTTATCAAGGATCCCTTGAAATATCTTTCAAGTAGGTATCTGTGTCCAGGTAAAACCCTCTGAAGAAATCTTACAAGTTAAAAAACATACGCAATGATACGCATATTTAATTGTACATATAGCGACTGATAAAATCAGTATAAAATTTATCTCTTCGAAGTCAAACATCAACTAACCTTATCACCGGATCTATGGATTTTTGCTTTCTCATCAAACTTGTCAATGACGCAACAAATCTTGGTGATAAAATAGAGTAGTTCATGTACATTTAGTCAAACTAATGAATATTTATCGTACGATCGTGACTGAAGAAATTTTGAGAAATTATTTACCCTCAAAAATTGGCGGGTGATCAATTACTCGATGATTTACACGAAAGGATAAAGAGAAAGAGACAGTTAAAACGAACAATGTAAATAAATAAAAATTATACTGCACTTATAAAAAATAATGGCTCCTCCTCTACATAGTCGGAAGTCTTGGTTCGCGCACTTATCGTTTTTGCTGCACTCTGGTTGACAGTATGAACTACAATGAAGAACAACAATCTGCATCCACGAGTGCAACATCGTTTGAAAGGCTAATCATAAAACTACGACCTTCGTAACAAATTATCCCCTGTAATGTCATGCATTATACCTACGAATCATATATGAGTATTGTTTTCTTCTTTTTTTTTTCACACGCGTTATTTTGTTCTTCAATACATAATTGTAATTCATATAACGCTTGGGAGTACACGATTACGATAATAATTAAATGCATTTATGCAGAGGCATGTGAATATGAATTCCGTATTACATTCCTCATGGTTTTATTCATTTTTATCAAATTTTTTTTTTCTTGCTCTAACGTCTAGAATTTATGATAGATATAATTTTTCGCCTTGTTTCTCATTGCATTTTACCACGGGTCAAAATGTTTCGATATACATAAATGAAACGATTCACATTTTATGCAGCGGATGATTATCACCCAAGTATTTCTCATCGCGCGAAATTGTACAAATTCCGCAAATTCTGCTAGCCGCGAATCTAAAAGAAATTGGGAAATTATAACCAACAGTTAATCTAATTCTTCGCCGCAATCGGTCAAGAATTCGTTTCATCCAACTCATACTTTTTACCGTAAAAAAATAACATGTTCAAAGATAAATAGGTGGAATGCAGTTATAAAAATATACAAATTGCATCACTACAAACTTCGGGCACGTCTAGAAAACTATAATCAAATTGACTCTGTAATTTTCATCGCCGATTCTGTTCAATATATTTCACAGTTCGGGAAGAAAGAGAAAGAAGAAACACGCCTGATACAATAATAAACGAAGTTCTGTAAACGAATCAAAAAGTGTGAATATTTCTCAGATCACTTTTCGTTTCTACGAAATGTGCTATACGTATAGGTAACACGTATAAATTTTTGAACATTTAGCTGAAAGAATTACGAGTGAAGTTGGGTGAGAAAATGAAATGAAAAAATAAAAACTGAAAACTAAAAAAAGAAGAGAAAACAAAAAAGTTCTCCGCTCGATACGCGGGTAGTAAAACTGAAAGGTTTGTTATCGCGAGAGAAGTAGGCATATATCAAAAAACCGAAACACAAGTTTCTTACTAAATACTCTCGGCTCTGAAGTGCCCCAGAAATCCTTGGTGGGCGAGCATATATTTATCCAAGACATTTCCATATACGCTGCATAATCCAGAACTACTTCTTTTTTTTTTTTTTTCCAACACAAATATTTTACCCAAAGGCTTTATTTTTATTCACGAGATAATTATATCGTATGATATAAACGAAAGAAGATTTTTAACGACCCGGTGTGAAAATACCTTTAATCTCAAATTGCCAGATGTTTCTTTTATTTTTTTATAGAAATGTGTATATCTATATGAGCACCTTGGTATGGTTATACTTTTTACAGTCTTAAGGGAGTTATAAGATGTTAAGGAAAAATTTTGAGTATTTTTTAGAAACCGAGTTTGTTATACCCAATAAATTATTGTATCAAACGTGATTGTATAAAATGAGTTGTAAGAATTAAAAAAAAGTTACCTGAGCCCTGCAAATCCACGAAGCTTATCTCAGAGAGAAAAAAAAAGGAAAAGTAAAAGAAGGAGAAGGAGAAGGGGAAGGAGAAGAAAAAAATCTTTAGGGCCTAAACAAACTTACTCATATTTATGAATGAGATTCCTCGGTTATAAAGGCACAATCTAAAAATTTTCTACTCTTTCTGCAGTTATAGTTTCTCAGAAATATAAGTTACTATGAATTTTAATTATTTTTTTTTTCTTCAATTTTTTATTATTTCTTTTCTATGGTACAGGATGTCGTTGTAACGCCATCGGTTCAACATCTCAGAGCTGCGATATCGTAACTGGTCAATGTCAATGCAAATCTCGAGCGACTGGAAGAGCGTGTGATCGATGTCAGGTATAGATAAATTATTATCAACGTCATAATCATATGATTCTGCCGATCGTTGTGGTAGAAATGTAATGAATTCTTTTACATAAAAATTATTGAGAACGGACTTTTTTTAGAATGGATTTTGGGGGTTGACAAGCGGGGCTGGTTGTATATCCTGCGAATGCGATAGAATGGGTGCTGTCAATTCTTCCTGCGATGAAATTACTGGAAATTGTAATTGCCATCCAGGAATCGGCGGTTCCAAATGCGATTCATGCTTACCGGGATATTTTGGATTCTCCGACAAGGGATGCCAGCGTAAGAAAACTGTCAATTCCAAAATTCTAAGACTACGAAATCCACTTTTCAATTCAACGTCAACATCATTTTGATTGATTTTTTTTTTATTTATCTCATCAAAAATAAATTTTTCAGTCTGTGAACCTTGTCACAAACCTGGTCACATTTGCGACCCTGACACCGGACGATGCGTATGCCCAATATTAACACTCGGAGAAAATTGCGATCGCTGTAGATCTGGAGCCTATGGATTTGTTCCTGGAATCGGGTGTAAATCTTGCGCTTGTACACCAGGTGCAACTAGAGCTCAGTGTGATGCTGACGGACAATGCGCTTGCAGAGATGGTTTCGAAGGTTTAAGATGCGATAGATGTGCTATAGGATATTATGGATATCCTAGATGTAGACCTTGCGGATGTCATACTTCCGGTACAATTTTATGTGCCGATCAAGTATGTCCGTGCAATCAAACCGGACAATGTCCTTGCAAGGTAATCGCTAGTGGCAATACATACAATAAGGAAAAAAGAAATCACAAATCCGACTATATTCTACACATCCCTTTCACTTTCCATCCAGGAAAACGTTATTGGAAGACAATGCAATGAATGTAAAGCGGGAACTTTTGGCCTTACTTTTGACAATCCAAAGGGATGTACGGAATGTTTTTGTTTCGGTCGATCAGCCTCGTGTCATGAAGCAGGTTTAAGTTGGGGACAGAGAAGACTTCCACGGCCAAGGACTTTGTACATAAATGATACGGTTAATGATATAACGGTGAGTTTTGAAACAACTGGAAGAGTGTGATTTGATTATTAATTTTGCTGTTAATTCTAATCAGATAACTCATTTTGGTGTATCGAATACGTACCCGTCAGTAAATGGAGGTTTGAATATCACAAATGGCCATTCGATCATACCTGGAGTGGAAGGAGACGTCACTTTGCCATCGATACTCTATTATAATTATCCTCTTTATTGGATGCTGCCGAAATCGTTTTTGGGAGACAAAGTAAGCATGATGAAATATTTTGGGTAACTAGATGTTTTCTTTTTTTTCAAATTGGCATAATTACTGACGAGTGTTTCGATTGCAGGTTGTATCTTACGGTGGTTTTATTCAATTCAAAATTGAAACCGAATCTGGAGAACCTCTTCCTTCGAATCTCAGATATCCGGTAGTGCTCATACAAGGGAATGATAAAATCGTTTTGGAACATTATCCACATTCACCTGTTGAAAATAATCATTATAAGATCAGGTACCAGAACTCGATGGAATCAATCTCAATTTTTTTCCGCAACTATATCTCCGACTTTATAAAAAAATCCAATGAAACACCCTAATTTTTTTCAGACTTCATGAATCTCTCTGGCAGTTACAGTACAAACCGAATGTCCAAGTATCGAGGGAAACTTTGATGATCGCTCTGCAAAATTTACAACATATTTTGGTCAAAGCTTCCGATCATTCGCTTTTTACAAAAGTAGTGTAAGCACTGAGAATTGTTTTTTTTCAATCTAAGTGGGGTTCAAATGTTTAATAGCTTCTGAGTTTGATTTGTAATATTTTTAGACTCTTAGATGCAACACTTGATGCTGCGGTTTTGACACCTACGCGTTCACCACCGTTCGCAAGTGACGTTGAAATTTGTGAATGTCCACCAGAGTACAATGGTACTTCCTGTCAAGATCCTAGCATAGGATATTATCGCTGGTACAACAACAAAAAAGCCATTTCAACTATCGTTATTGATCTCATCGGACAGGCTCGACCTTGTCAGTGTAACGGAAGATCAGAAATCTGTGAAATCGAAACGGGATATTGTCTGGTTCGTTGTCAATTTATCATCGAAATTGTAGGAATATTAAAATTTATCTATTAAATATCGTCTATTCCTAATCCAGAATTGTACCGATAATACCAATGGAGAACGATGTGAGTTGTGTGCAGACAGTTTTTACGGCCATCCTGACATCGGAGGCTGCAAATCCTGCCCTTGTCCTCATGCGGACAAGCGGTTTTCCAGTACCTGTGAAATTCATTCCGATACTGACGTTGTCTGTCACTGTAAACCAGGTTGGAATTAGAATTTCCCGAATATCTTATATCAAGTTTTATACTTGATCAAAAAAAAGCGGAGAGTACCTAAATTCTATTTCTCATTCTGATAGGATATACTGGAAAGAAATGCGAAAGATGTTCATTCGGTTATTTCGGAGCGCCTACAGTTCCTGGTGGAAGTTGCGTGCCATGTAATTGTAATCTAGCTGGAAGTTCAGGTGACGAATGTGATGAAGAAACAGGACAATGTAACTGTAGACCTGGATCAACTGGAAGAGATTGTTCCCAGTGTACTAAACCACGACATGTATTCATCGATAACGTTTGCACTTGTAAGTAATTTTTTTTTCTTCACGAACTAGTCATGGATACTTAATAAAATGGTGATGGAAGCATTATATAAAATGATTTTTATTTTAGCTTGTAACGACAATTGTACTGGGATATTGTTGGATTATTTAGACGATATGTCGGATAAATTGATCGAGGAAACGGTCCATATAGCAAATGGATATATTCCACCTCCATGGGAGGATCTCTCATATGTGAATGATAACGTCACGCGATTATCAGAAGAACTTAAGCTCGAGAAACAGCTGATGCATAGAATAAAAAATTTGCCATGGCGAGAATATAAAAAACTGAAGAAACAAACTCATGGGCTACTCGAAAGGGTGATTTTATATGTTCAATGTCGCGCCCAGGACCTGGAAATATTAATTCTCAAGACATGTACTCCTTCTCATTCTAGGCTATGAAATCTTTGAATCAAGCCAGCATTCAGAAATCGAAAAGTGACGATATCAGAAACAACGTTTACACTGCGCAGTTAGAGATTGGAAATATGGAGAAACAGTTGAAAGGTGATAAAATTAATTTCATTGTACGTTTTTTCATAAATAACAACCTTTGAATTCTCGAAATTTTAGGTATAACAATCGAGTTATCCGGATACGGTGATGCAGACAGGAAAATTGAAATTGAAAATGCTTTGAGACAGGCTATCGAGCTTCTGGAAAAAATCAAACTCGTCAATTTATCTGGAAGGACGAAAGAAATCGAATCGATCATTAAGTTAGTATACATTTTTCATGTTTTCAGAAGTAACTTATATCTTTCAAAATGTTATATTATTCACAAGACTTAATTATTTCGGCAGTAATGCGACTGACTACATCAATCAGTTGAGCTCCATTGACGATGGGGGAAACAACGTTATTGATATGCGAAAATACACGAATCATTACGACGAAAAGGTCACAGACTTGAAATCGATAATCAAAAATTTAATGGAAACTTTGTTTATCTACGATGGACTGTATAAAGAGAATGAAATTGGATTTAATGAAGCTAAAAATCAATATCTTCATATAAACGCCATGCATAGAGAAACCGCACAGTCTATTGACGAAAGTAAAACACTTGTTGACGAAGGGAAAGGATTTTTGATCGATAGTCAAAACAATTTTCAGGTAAATTCAATGAAACATCAAATTTTAATGAGTTTAAGAAAATTATTTGAACATTGTCTACTAAAATTGCAGGATCTGCCGGATTTGAAATCCAAATTAGCAAATTATACGGATTTATTAACAAACAAGGAAGGAATTTTATACAGATTGAACTATGAGTACGAAGATTTGTATGTTTTACCTGCAAAACGACACGCCCAAAATTTATCAGATTATGCGGATCATTGCGTGAGGTTTGTAGACCCCATTTTTTTCTACCGATAAAAGCAAACGATCATTAAAATTTTGATCCTAATTTTTCTTCTTGTCGTATCGCAGCTTATTCGCTCAGACACGGAACGAGGCGGTGAATCCATTGAAGGCTAGCCAAGCGTATAAAAATATAGCCGATGCTTTAAATGCGGCAAAAATTACTGGGCTGGAGGCAAAACTTATCGCCGATGAAACTAATGGAAAGGTAAAAATAATAATTGCTATGATTCCAGAACGTGTTTAATCGGTATTTATTATAATACGGTGGCAATTATTTCTCAAGGTTTTCCCTGGAGGGGTTAAACTAGATTCTTTACTGGACTTGACCGAGGTGATGGTGGACAAATCCTCCGATTTATGGAACCAGGCCAAGAAATCGGAGAAACCGGCGATATCATTGAGAAACCAGTTAGAAGCTCAGAAACAGGGAATCGCCGATCTCAAAGACACTTTGAACAGTACTGGGATTAAGGATAATAAAATAAACGTTAAATTACGAGAGTTGAAGAGCAGTAGCATTGAATGTAAGTATATCTATATCCATAGCAGGTAATGTGTCGTTTGAAAATCACAACTTGAGTTTAATCCACAGCTCAAGATCGGCTTCGTTCGCTACTAGAAGATAACAATTTTATGATGAGATCTTTTGAAAAATCCATCAAAGATATCGACGAGTACAACGATCTCATCACGAATCAACTCAGGCCCAAATTACACGAGTTAAAACGTGAGGGGGATTCAAAAATCAGTCTTGCCAGCGAAAAACGTAAATATTTTGTCCGATTATCTTATGATTATTAATTGTAACGGATTCTTATTTGTATCAGAAATTGTAGTAGGTATCACAATAATTTTCAGTTACCGAAGCGCAGAGTAATATTAAGAGAGCAGACGCCAAGCTAATAAGTCTGACCAATGCTTCGGTAAAGCGAAAAAATGAGTTTGATAAATGGAACGATACTCTAGCCGCGAAACTTCGATACTTAAAAGACAAAATTGCCGAAGCTAGGAATACAGCGGATGGGGTGAGTCTGATTTTTCTTTTTCGATTGAAGATAAACATTCTCACCACTCACACGATTGTTATGTATAAAAATAAAAAAAATTCCAGATACGGATTTCTTTGAAGAGTGTGGATACCAAGAAATGTGTGCGGTCATACAGACCGTCTACTTTGCAGCCTGGAACTACTACTACAATCGTAATCACAATGGCAATTGAAAACAAGCACAAACAAGGATCGTTATTCTATTTACCGAGTAGCGTTAGCGTGAGTAACAATGCACATCATCCTCTCGAGTACTTTGTTTGTTATGTCAGTGAATAATTCATTGAAATCATAAGCATACAGATAAAATCTGAATTAGTACCATGATTCAGCTCGGAAATTTATCTGTTTTCCTATGCGAATAAAATTCTGGGTAATTTCACAGAATTCATGAATTTTTTCAGGACGATTTTGTTGCATTGGAAATGGTTAACAGGAGAATAAGATTTGTTTGGAATGTCGGAGGCGGTACGGGGGTAGTAATACATCCGGAAGTTATTGAACCCGGAGATATACAATCTGACAATTATTGGTATAGAATTGAGGCTGAAAGGTAGGTGCGGCTTATTTCAATAGCCCATAATTTTTTTTCTTCTGTGAAAATCTGTCTCGTAGAGTTATGTAATAATAATGGATTTATAATTACAGAATAAGGAATGTTGGTAAGCTGAGTGTGAGAAAACAAACATCGACGTCAGGTAGATACCTTCCTGTACTTAATGCAACAAATCCAGAATACGGGCGTTTTTATGTAACATCCAGTGACAGAGTGTGGCTCGGTGGTATTCCTGAATCACAAACACGTCCAAGCGAACTCATTGCTTCTAATGGTCTACCAGGTTGTATTCACCAAGTTATTTTAGATGGAAAACCAATTGGCCTCTGGAATTTTATTACCACCGCTCCAGACATGGCCTGTGAAGCCTGCGTTGAAGGGTAAGTTGAGAAGGAAAGAACAATACATCTTACAATAAAGAATAACTTGCAATATCATTCAAGAATTCCTACCAGAAATTTATAAATATTTTACTTTTCAGAGTTGAAGACGCGCGTGATGATATTGCGTACAGTTTCAACGGGGAAGGTTACGCAATGAGGAACAGAGTTCCTTCCGGTCCCTACAGCAAGTACACCTTTGGAGTTTCTATCACTTTCAAAACATTCGATGAAAACGCATTATTGTTCCTTGCTATCAATCCAAAGAATGTAAGACAATTATTTTAATTGCATAATTCATATACTATGCAATGACAATTATAGCTGACTAATTATCTTGATCGAACAGAGTCAACACATAATGATTTACCTGCGTGATGGAAGGGTGGTGCTGCATATTGGATATGGTGGCAATACCAGTATGGAAATGTTGTCAATGCACAAATACAATACAGGAAATTGGACGAAAATTGATGCATTCCGACAGTATCACCTTCGGAATGGCATTGAACAGTGTAGTTTGAGCGTAGGAGGAAATACTGATAAAAAAATTGTTGCTCCAACACCTCAGCCAAAGAAAGAAGATATCCCGGATTTACTGCAAGCTAAATACTACATTGGAGGAGTTCCACCAAGCTTCAAAACTGAGGCGAATATTATGCTTCCCAATCCAGTATCATTTCTTGGATGCATGTCCGACATATTTGTTCAAGAAGGATACGATCCCATGGCGGAACAATATTACGGAGTAGAGCCAAGCTGTGGTAATAAGGTAGGTGTTACAATCAACCGGGAACTGAGAATAGGCGAATTAATCAATTACTCTTTTATTGTAGCATATTAAAATTGTTGGCTTTTACGGAAATGGGTATCTGGAACACCACGCACACACCTTGAAGAAGAAATCATCGTCGTTTAGTTTCTCGTTCAGAAGTCTGCAAGAAACGGCTATTCTGTTGTTGTCAACATTCCATAGACCAGATCAAGAACGTCACACAGATATCATTGATCCAGAAAATAGTGTAAGTTCTGGTTTTTAAGTTCTCGACGCTAAATGGAGCCAAAAAGTATGTAAATTTCGTTATTTCAGGACAGCTACTATTCAGTGGCCATAATCAACGGACAAATTCAGGTCCGTATGAATGCTGGAAAAGGAGAAGTCATCTTACAGTCCAACGATACGTTTAATGACGGAAAATATCATTCAGTCTGTGTAACGAAAAACAGAAAAGATGTTGAACTCAGAGTGGATGATGCTTATCAGAGCAGCGCTCGTTTGCCAACAGGCGCTGCAGTTAGGGCACCAGAATTAGGCGGAGGACTTTATTTTGGAGGATTACCTGGTGCCATCAACGACACAAGTTTAGTGACCACGAACATCCCATTGATTGGAGCGATAAAAGACATCATCTTTGATGAGGAGTAAGTTGAGAATAAGTCAGTGACTTATAAAGTACAAGTGTTTCATATATTTTCGTGTTTTTTTTCCTATCAGAGTTTTACGACTTGATGAACCCGTTTCGTTCGAACGAGCGGCGATCGGGAGAGCAGGTCCTAGTATGGGAAAAGATCAATTGACACATACACCTTCTGCTTCATTATCACGTGGTATGTCAACACAGCCAGAAGGATGCCAAAAGGTTCCGTATTACTCATTGGAACCAGGAGCTTTAAAATTTGGAGATAAGCCGCACAGTCACACGCAACTCTATTTGAATTTTAAAAAATTTTGGGAAAAGAAATACGCCATAGAATTCGATTTTCGTACCTACTATCCAAACGGATTGCTGTTTATTACTCCGGTGAGTAGTTGGTTGTTGAACGTAATTATGTGATATACCTAAGATATCAAATTAATAATCATATTTTTAGGGCATAAGATTCAAGCATTATTTAATGATGGTGGTAAAAAATGGGCAGCTTCTCCTGCTGATAAAAACTCGACAGAAAAAAGAAATACTGTTTAAAAGCACATTCAACGACGGTAACTGGCATCATGTGGTAGTCAGACACGACGAAAGAAAATTAACATTGTCTGTGGATGGTCAAACTCCTGAAACAGTGAAGATTCAGAAAAAAATTGGTCTAGTTCCTATGATGTATATCGGAGGCTTACCAGAGAGTGGTACTCCTATACCAGAACAAGTTGTAGTTAAATTAGAGACTCTGAAAGGTTGCATCAGGGGTTTGATGGTGAATGGAAAAATTCAGGACATGGTTGGATCTACCAGTACAGCCTACAATGTAGGACAATGTTTTCCAAGTGTGGAAAGCGGCGCCTATTTCCAAGACGACGCTTATGCAATTTACAGTCAGTGCTTAATTCGTTAATTTTGTATTTATGCGATCTATTACAAGGACTTGTGTATAATGAACTGAAATTTAATTGCAGAAAAAAATTTTGAACTGGGTGCGGTACTTGAACTTCAACTCGAATTCAGAACATCAGAATACTCAGGTGTTTTGCTTTCTATAACGGCGGCTGGTGGCTCTCCGTCGCTTTCTTTAGAATTATATAACGGCAAAGTGATAATGTCAGGCGATCTTGGGGATAATAATTCACTGTATGTCGAGCAACGTTTTTCCAGCCAGTACACTGTTTGCGATAATAGGTGGCATAGAATACAAGCACTTTATAACGACGAACAGCTTGCACTTAAGGTCGATGAATTGGACCAAAAATACGGTCTTCCTAACAACGGAAATTACCATTTTATGAGAGAAGGAGTCGTATCAAGTCCCCTTTACATAGGAGGGTTACCAGGTGATAATTGCTTTGTGTGAAAATTAGCCGTCAGTTTCATTGTATGATTTTCATGTTAATGTTATTTCATTATTTTACAGAAACTGCATCTAAGGGTACGCTGACAACTCGGGAGAATTTCAATGGATGTATACGAAATGTGATGATTGGTGGCGAAAGAAGGGATTGGACGGATATGACGGAGCTTCACAACATTCATTTGAGCTCTTGTCCAATTCAGCAATGAGTGGGATATAAATAAAAATTGATGATCGCGAATGTGATTTAATAGAAATGAATGAAAAAAAACAAAAAGAATAAACAGTTCCAAAGACAGCCTAGTGCCGCAAGTAGATTGATAATAAATTAAACACTCTCATGACTATAGTTTCGTATTAATTGTACACATTCATATCGCGTGGGAGTGCGCATAACGTGCCATAGAAAATGATGGAGAATAATAATCTTGTAATTCATCTATGTGTTAAGTTAGGTAGTATTTTAATCATCGTATCAATTGAACAAAAAAGAATTGCCAAATTTGAAGTGTTTGTATAAAGTAGAAATTCTACACGCTATAACAATTAACAAATGAAAATATTAAATATAGTAGGTATATACTGCATCACATCATATTACCGATAAAATTATACAAGTTCACTGCCATTTAGATTATTTATTACTGCAAATTAGCAAAAATGAACAAAACAAATGATAAAAAAAATATATTGTACATCAGTATTTAATGATAATATTTATTTTTAAACATAAATAAATCTGCGTTTATAGAATTAAGTAATTCATATCAAATTGTAAATTATGGTAAAATGTAGGAATCTCAATTACTGGAAAGACAAGTTGGATGATATTTTTTATTGGTGTAAATTTTACAGTTATAGTTAACAGATCTACAAAATTTTCGATAATGTGCTACAGATCTGTAGCATTTGATTCACGTCCACCTCCATTTGGACGATCTATTACCCAATTTCTTCAAAATCTTCAAAATTGGTTTTTGATACCAAAGATTAAAAGGGGACCACGTAGGCTTTTCGTCAGCAGGAACAGTCTTATCACTAGCAGCGACTCCTCGCAAAACCACAGCAGCCTCGCTTGGAAGTTCTATGTTGTTCTTTTCGAACTTGTCTCTATAAAATGAATTTTGATGAGCGGTTTGAATGTTATTCCGATTGTCCTGATTATTATACAAGTGGACTGCAGCTTACCCAACAGATATACCGGAGTTTACATCGGCTATTAAAACGACTAAGTTCTCAGGAATATCTTCAAAAACATCGAGTTTAATGTCAGAGACGGGTGTGTCGCTCCAGTTAATCAAAACCACGATTGGCTGTTGGCCATCTAGTTGCCTGGTAAAAGCAATTATGCTATTGCTAATAACTTTAATGTTTAAACTTCCTTCACGGATTACTGGTTCGTTTCGTAGTTTAATTAATGCTTGCACATTTTTGTAGTGACTTATATCATCTTCTTTTTGTGCTGCTAAGTTCAAAGTGCGATAATTTTCATTGACTGGAAGCATTGTCGTTGAATTTGTTGAAAAACCTGAAAAGGAAGGACAAGACAAGGTGATGTGAAAATTAATGAATATTTAATTGCCAAACTAAAAATATTAAAGTTTGATTAAATTTTAAACATACCGGCGGAAGTTGAATCATCCCATTGATAAGGAGTACGTTCAGGATCTCTCGAAAAGGTTGCGTAGCGAGTTGGATCTGTGCTACAAGCTTGTGGGTCTTCAGTTTGCGCCCACGTCAGACTGGTGTCTGTCATTCCTATTTCATCACCGTTGAAAGTAATTGCAACGCCAGGAAGTATGTATAGGCCAATATTAACAGAGTCCGTACGTCCCTCTCCAAATCTGGTGGCCACGCGACTGTTGTCGTGATTTCCAAACTGAAAATATCATCAAAATGAGCTTATAAAATTCGAATCACATTTAGAAAATATTTGGGTGCAATTTTGTTGTTATAAACACTTACCACCCAATTAGCTGTTCCATTCACTGGCATATTGCTCATCCAAAGATTTACAATGTCGACGAAATCTTGGGCCGTTTCCACCTTTGCCAGATCGATTCCTTCTCCATCTTTGATGTAGAAGAAGTTAAAGGGTACTTGAGATCCGAAATCATAGTATTTTACAACATTTGTGATATTTGCGTAAGCTTCAGTGAACATTATCCTCGTAAGTCCATCCGCAGCATTTCGACTATACTCGTCGATGTGATCTCTCCAGATTTGTACAATGTCGTAATTTTCGGGTTGATCTTTAACGTAGATATGATCTAGGTAGTAAAAATCGGTTTCCTCATACCCCGGTAAACCAGATTCCGGTTCATCTCGAAGTAATGCGTCTTCTATCAGATAAGGAAGTGAATCGATTCTATAACCAGCGATGCCACGGTCTAGCCAAAAGCTTAGAATATCCTAAAAATAATCAATTCATTTTTAGAATCGATGGATCAATTTTTACTACGGGCAAACAAACGATTTCTGCTATAGTCAAACACACCTTCGTTTCCTGGATTACATCAGGATTAGTAAAATTAAGATCTGGTTGTTTTACATGAAATTGGTGGAGATAAAATTGTTGCCTTTCTTCAACCCATTCCCAGGCGCTACCGCTGTTAAAAACGCTCAACCAATTATTTGGCGGTTGTCGAGTTCCGTTTACCAAAATACCGTCATTCCATACATAATAATTTTTGTATGGTTCGATACCGGCTTTGGATTTGACAAACCATTCGTGTTCGTCACTCGTGTGATTTGGAACGTAATCAAGAATTACTTTCAGACCTAGTTCAGTCGCTTTAGCAACGAGCCTGTCAAAATCATCCAAAGTACCATAAATCGGATTTATATCACGGTAATCGGAAATATCGTAACCACTGTCCACTAATGGACTCTTGAAAAAGGGCGACAGCCAGACGACGTCTACTCCCATATCCGCGAAATGATCTGTTCTGCTGGTGATGCCTGGAATCAATTTTATATTTTGTCAACCAAATTAGGAACAAATTCAAAAATCAAGGGTAGTAGATATCGAACGTTGCAATTCGTCATATTTTCACCTAAAACATGTTTCGGTTTCATGTGGCGAATTACAACAATACTGCAAATCGCAAGGATCCGTTATCTATTCTCTACACATGATAAGAATGAAATGTTTTCTGTCATGTTTTTCACCATTTAAATCACCGATTCCATCGCCGTCGCTGTCCTGGAAAGATCTCGGCCATACTTGGTACAGGGTTGCTGTCTGCCACCATTCAGTTGGGGTGTTAACCGTATAGGAATTAGCGTTGATCTGTCGCAGCCCCGTTGCCAGAAAGAGAAAAAAAATTACTTTCGAGGTACACATGGTGTACTTCATAAAGTCAACGATCGGAATATGACTATGTCTCCCTAAAAATTCTGTGGTTTATATACTCATATCCGGCATAGAATTATTGAGGTTGATGAGCTAACAAGTATACATGAACATGTGGGGGGAGTAAATATTAAAACTTCGTTAAATAAAGTATGAATTGCGTTGTATTTTGGATTAAAAAAAAGCAAAAAAGGAGTATAGTAGGGCCTCGATTATCCGAACGTTTGTCGTGCGAAGACTCCACTAACCGAACCACGACTTGCTATATCCGAAGAACGCGGCTTATGTTTTATTCGAACGTTCTATTATATACGAATCACGACTTGATTTATCTGGGCAACGTGAATTATACTTTATTCAAGCGTTCTATTATCCGAACCATGATTTAAAAACGTGGTGTTATTACAGACAAAAAAAAGGATGTTGCTTCTTCTCTTCATAAACTTGCAAGACTTGACCTGCAAAAAACGTACAAGGCCCATCCCACGGCACAAAGGTTCCGGCATTTCGCACGATCACGATAAAACAAAGGTAACTATAGCCCTGTATGTGAAGGTGGTGAATATTTATGAATTCACATCTGTATAAACACATATTTCTGTCAATGGTTCCAATTTATTTTCATTTCCATCGACATGAGTATTCTATTATCCAAACTTTCGCTAGTTCGAAGTAAGACAAGTTCCAATCGCTTCGCATAATCGAGCTTCTAAATTGTAATAATTGCCAGCACCAGCTCTACCATAATTTAAGGTCGATGAAAATTAGCAGTCGAGAGTTTGTGTGAATAAGTGATTTCAAGCGCAAAAAGATAATACAAGAATGATGAAAAAAATGACACAAAAACAATCAGGCTATAATTATTCCTCTATGGGAATTTGCTCAGGTGAATTACATTCGGTTTTTACCAATCTTGATTCAATGTCACGCGTGAACGTAATAGGTTGGAAAAAATTGTATTTGTACACTAAATACCAGCTGCTGCGCGTATTGCACGTTCTTTTTTTTTTATTATTATCAAACTACTCCTTGTTTCAAAAATAAATTACCATCAGTTGACAGGTGCCTCGAGATCATTAACGTCGCTATAAATATAAATTGAATAAAAATTATCGCTATAAATACAAACTGAATAAAAATTATCACCCAATTATTATACGTTGCCAGTATCTCGTAAAATTATTAGATTCATACAGGGGCGTTAGAGTTATAATCAATAATAGCCGAGGAGATTGTGGCTTCGTATATTATTTGTTTGTGTAGCCCTAGAAAAAAAAAAAAAAAAAAATTGATACGAATGAATTAATGAATCCACCGGGTGATTAGATCGTTTGTAAATCTAGATTCGTTTTTATTTCGCGATTATTTTCCGTTTCATTTAATCTACAACTATATTTATACGGGATCTTTATTGTTTTATTCATTCCAACCTGTTCAACCATATAAATCACTTGATAATATCATTTGACTGATGCTCAAAATTCATATAATTAATGGATTTCACAAAATCATCTTTATGAAAATATTTTTAACTTTTTCATCTTGAATCAATATTTGTTCACAATTCATCAGCTGCCTATATACATACCTATTTGCTGCTCTGATATTATGGGTACATAATTACTGAGCCGATGATGCACGATTATAATCCACAATGTAAAATATTCCAAGGCATGACTACGGATGATACTTTTTATGAGAGAGAAGTGATCTCTCAATTTAACACGACATTCACTCATCGTTGAGCGTCCGTCACATTTTACTGATATAACACTTTCTTATCACAAACTAAATTTATTGATCATTTCGTTGTTGTATTTTCTCAAAACACTGTGACTTCATGGCACCACAACAAATTTATCTCGGGACCAGGACTAAATGTATTGAAATAATCGTAAAAATTAGCGTAGAAATCGCTGGTTTGAGTTTGACTTCCTGCATGAACTCGAGACTAAATTTAGACGACGGATATACATGTATGCGATATGAATGATTGACCGAGCCGAGAAGAAAAGCATGCGACATTCTAATGTTATTTGGGCCACCTACTATCAGGCGCTGTTACAATTTGTAATGAAATAAAAAACTAAATTTTCTTCCTCAGTTGTTAATTTATTTAGAAAAATTTTGATAGCAACAAAATTTTTCATTGTTCAGGGCTTGTGGATGGTGGTAAACTGAATAAAGATTTCAAATTCCAGTAGAATACTATGCTAATATTTTCTATTTTTATATCAATGAATTGCATTAAACAATTACGGAAAAAAATTTTGACGAAAATTTCGCTGGAAGTTTTCCGTGTGATTGATTGCGTTACTATGCATACCTGTATAGTTTAAAATTCCTATCTTTCTATTTGATCGATTTTTCCTATTTTCGTTCAAATTTACATCCATATCTCACTAAATTATACATTATTCGGTTCATTTGACTAAGCACCTGGTAACCATATATGGAATTGAATATGTATAATTATCTAACTCATATTTTACAAATTTTTTTTCTGTATGACATGAAAATAATGATGATAAATATCCTTATCTTCTCAGTATCTATATAACATCGATACCTATTCAAATTTTGCCACCTGCTCTAAAATAAAACAGTTATATTATATTACGTAACATTATGCGTGCAAATTATCGACGCGATAATTAGCGTTACTGACTATGAAAATTGCCTCTTATAATTTTTCTTATAATAATGGTGAATATATCCGTATCTCCTCAGTGTCTATATAGCATCGATATCTATTGGAATTTTTCTACCCCCAGCAAAATAAAATAGTTATATTATATTGCGTAACATTATGCGTGCAAATTATTGACGCGATGAGCGATAGAACTATGAAAATTGCCTCTTATAATTTTTGCGTCTAACTTACTAATCAAAAACTTTCTTTAGGGATAAATCAAGGAATGTATACATATTTTACTATGAACATTGTTCCAAAATTGCAACTGTACACATTTACATACATTTTGTCAATTCATATCCTAAATAAGTATTTTATAAATATTTCAATTCGCGAAACTTATTATATGAAATGAGCGTTATTGATGATGATTAGTTGATTCCGTAAATGAAGATCATTATATGATGAGTTTCTGCGATTGTAATAAGTCAATCATGCGATTATATTTTTTTGTCCCAATTACGCGAGTCCTTTTTTTCCGAGAATTAAAAATTAAGTTTGAAATTACATTATCTGTATGCCCCAAACAATTTGATCTTAAATATCGATCAAATGTCACCAATTTGAATTTGGCATTAATTACAGACTTTAAACCACGCCTTGACGCGGATACTTCTGATGCAGCGGAAGCTGGGTGTTCCGACGTTATACATTGGAAGACCAATGATGTTACCCGCGGGTCCATAATTACAGACTAATCTTAAGGTGTTCATCTGACGTCCGTTGTCCCAGAATCTAACTTTTCCACAACCGATGAAGGACGAGTTCGCCCAAACCAACTGCGTGTAGTGACCAGTCCCGTGCTCAAAGCTGCGAAAACGAAATTCATATTTGATAAAACAAATTTATTAGGTGAGTAAAATCATTAAAAAATTGTTGTTCGTTCGATATACTTATTTACCGATATCGCGATATGTCCTGATTGCTAAACATCGCTACCTCGTCATACCAACCATTTATTAGATTGACAACCGGCTCAGTTATTTCCCCGCTATTCCAAAGCGTTGCTACGTTTTGACCAACGGGAAAACGATCTGTAACAATTCAAAAAATATTGTATCAATTTTGAAACAATGTTCATCTTCAATTATACAGAAGCTGATCATTGTAATATTGAGTCAAAATAATTGAAGAGAAAAGTTATCTTTTTCCTTTTGATAATGTAATACAAATAAAAAAAAATCTTACCCACGTCTCGGCAATCATCGTGTGGATTTACAGCACACTGATCAGCCCATCTTTGAGCAACAGTCGCAAGTTCGTCGTCCCAACTCTACAGAATTGAATGTGACGAACAGAACAATTTAATGAGTACTTTATTTTTTTTTCACAGATTTTGGGGAGTGAAAAATACTGCAATACTTGCCACTGTCTTCATGTCGGTGGCTGAAGGCTGAGGTCCAGGACTTCCTCGCGTTTCTTTACCCTCCGCAACTTGAGTCCTCAACTCATTATGTTTGTCGACCAGAGATTGGATTTCGCTGCTCGTCAAAGGTGCGTTGATGTAT
This sequence comes from Athalia cordata, assembly GCA_963932425.1. NCBI lineage: Eukaryota > Metazoa > Arthropoda > Insecta > Hymenoptera > Athaliidae > Athalia > Athalia cordata. The sequence continues at coordinate 24,321,368 of OZ010626.1, read as the reverse complement.
TTATCACAAGTCGGGGACGGGGTATTGCTCTGAAATGACGGTTGAATAGGAATTATGATTTCAACATTCCGGGATTATTTCACGTGACGAAACTTCGATCTTTTGCTATTTCTAGCTAGTCATATATTTTTATCACTCACAGGATATCGGCACATCGTTTGCGCACCGTTGCAAATCGAACAGTAATCCGCGGCTTCGGTTGATGCAAATTTATCGACAATGCAAACGAATACGCAGCTTGAAACCAGGAGGATTAAATTTAAGGAAATTCTTGATCTATCAAACATTTTGCTTTCACGGTAAATTACTTAACAATATTTCACTTTACGAATTTTAGGCCTTTCTTAACGTTCTTTTGCTATTATTCATATCATGCTGCTGAATCAAGACGTTCTCCTCAACTACCGCGACGTATTTCACTGACGAATTCGGTAACTTTCAGATCCTTGACCGGTCGGTTAGCTGGGCATCAAAGTTCCGATCACCTGATACCCAAATTTTCATAACACAAATTCAAGTTGAGGAAAGAGATTAACCATCGAGGATATTGGCGTTAGCAAAATACGAAGAGTATGATACGGATTAGGATGACTACTTTTTTTTTGCATATTTAGCAAGATGTTCGGCTGTCATGTAGAATCTTGTTTATGCGAGAAGGTGACTCATGTACGTTATATAAATGAGAATTGGGAAATTTGAATATAATGAAACATCGCAATGTTTTTGTCCCTGTAGAATTGAAAAAGAGCGATGGCTCGATTATTTCAATGAACGCGTCAATTTGATTCGCAGATTCGGAGTCCTAGGCTCAAAATATATGAGAATACCCTATAAAACTCTATGAAAAAAAGAGTTGATTTTCAGCCCAAATTCTGGAAAAAAATCAAACGCTATAGGCTTGGGATATTTGCGATTTTTCAGGCAATATCAGAGTATTTTTAAAATCGATTGCAGGACACTTTTATGACGTATTTTGACGCAAGGAATACGAATACGTCGATTAAATCAGGCTAGGAATAAATCCTATCGAGATATCTTTATTTTTTCACTTTTCGGAGCGATAAATTGGCGATAACTTTTTCAATTTCATACATGTAGATTGTCACATACGGGGTTTGTCGCGAAGCTCTTTTATTAATTTCTCACAATAATGGGGAAAATCGCGGTCGACTCCGATGTCTCAATTTAATGACAATTTAATATAATGACGATGACAATGCCTCCAATTTAATACATGATGTAGGGGATAAGGGAGGCCAGAAAGGCAGCAATGAGAATTACTGGAAGGAACTACAAGGAAGTCTAAATAATAGGGATTAATTAAATGGCGACTTACCTGGTTTTAATTGATGCTGGTACTGGAATAAGCTGATGATCGGTGCGTGGATGATCGTTTAGGGCGAGTTGGGTGAGCAATGAATATATTGCCACAAAAGCTTATGGTCACACAAATGAAATGTATATTTAAGAAACGACTAGTTCTTGAGGTGCCGAAGTTGATGTCTCTTTTCTCGATTTTGGGGTTAAAAATGAAGTATTTTGAAAATCAATTGCAGGACGCTTGTCCTACGTATTTTTGCGCAGGGAACACGAATACGTTCATTAAATTAATCTAGAATCAAATCCCATCAAAATATTTCAATTTTTTCATATTCGAGATCGATAAATTGGCGGTAACTCGATCAATTTGATAGATAAATTAATTTGGCTTGCAGATTCGGATTCCTGAGATCAAAAATGTTCATTTCTCTTCCAGATTTTGAGAAAAAACTAAGGCTTAGGATTTTCTCGATTTTGGGGCCAAAAATGAAGTATTTTTAAAATTGATTGTAGGACGCTTTTCTGATGTATTTTTGCGTCAGGAACACGAATACGCTGATCAAATTAGGCTAGAGATAAATCCCTTCGAGGACCCCCTCAAATTGAAAATTTAATTAACATCGAATGCATCATCAACATTCATTGTAAGCAACACATCACATCAGGCGCTGAATCGGACCGCCTCGTCGCATGCATACAATAAGTATAAAACTGCGGCCGATCAGTTTTCATAAAATGGTCTCCTTGCTCACAATATGGCACAGAGATCTGAAAACTGGTCGGAAATTTTTCTTTTTCCTTCATTTTTACTCTTTTTAGTCGAATTCATTATTGATAAAATTTCATACTGAAAATTCAGGGCTTAACTGATTAATTCATATTAGTCAATTGGAGAAGTTTATCCGAGTTCGGAGCATGAGGTTAAAATCTGATCGATCGCAATCTTGGAACGGTTAATTACGGACGTGTAATTCGGTATTCGTTCCTCAGAGCATCTTGTATTATATGTAGATCCTTCTTTATGGCAACGGAAGTATGGCCGCAGCAACCGGAGCAGTTGACTGAAGGATCTTCAGTCAATGCCGGAACGGCGACATCTGCAGCGACATCGGTAGTAGCACAGTATAAGGAGTAGAACCAGTAGCGTCAATAGCGATATTTCGCGTGACCGGAAGTTCCTAATGTCGCCATGTTTTTGAAATGTAGATTTATCCAATAAGGCCGCTCAACGCGTCTTTCTAAAGGTAGCGTCTGTTGCGTCGTGAAGTGTGAATACTGTGCTAGGACTCTCGAAAGACAAGGTTTGAAACTCGCGCCCGGAAATACATTTTCAAAACATGGCGGCTTCGCTTCAAGGTCACGAAAATTGGTCACACAAAGATCAAAGGAACCGACGCTATTGACGCTACTGGTTCTACTCCTTATACTGTGGTAGTAGCGCGTAGATCCTTGGAGAACAGAGGGAGAGAGAGAGAGAGAGAGAGAGGCGAGACAGAGACAGACGAAGGTATTATGGCTACACGCAAATATCAGTACGCATGGTTGCTATTGCGCCACAGTTCTCTATTATATTATTTTATTTAAACTTCTCCGATCGCGTTGTGAACAAACACCAAAGAAAAATCTTCCGAATCTTTAACTCGGTGAGTTCGCTTTCCAGTCTTATGGAAATAATAGCTCGGGAAGAAGTGTTCGGTTTATTCTAGATATTTGGAATACGTTCTAGATGAACAGCAACTATTAGAAGAGCTCCTCTATCATTAGAAATTTCGTAAATTTTGTAGCTTAGTATTTTTCTTATAAGCTATGACAAGCCGTGTTCTTACCATCCTTTTTTTAGTAGTCCCGGTCGGTCCTCTTTTCGACCGGTCGAATTTTGGGCAAAGGTAATATGACAAGAACGCAGAATTTTTATAGACTTTGAATAATGATTGGAACCGTTGGTGAGAAAAATCAAGATCCTTTTGCCAGAACTAAAACCTAGTTGCTTACTTGTATTTTGAATTGAGAAAATTAGTGTCATGGGTTCGGACACGTAGGATATAATTTGTCGTCGGAACTTCGAACGACTATACGTAATTGATTAGACGTTTATAAATTCCTATATTCGTATAATTATTTGATCCTATTCTAATTGATTTCGGAATACTTCTGCACGTGTTTGAACACTAGGAATTCTTTTGTCCATCGAATTGAGGAAGTTATTGTCGGGGTTATGGTTTAAGAATGATCTTCGTTGTCACATTATACCGAACAAATTTGTTCATATATTTGAGGTGCAATTTAACAATTTTACTCCATTTCTTAAAGAATATTTTCTTATTTCAGGTTTATAATCGATGGATATGGAATTGGCCTGGTTCTTCGCAGTATTTATTCAACTTCAAATTACGTTGTGGAGAAGTTACAGGGCATCGGACAATATTTCACAGGTATTTAAATTATTTACATTCTCCCTTTTCGAACCGACTTCCCGCTAGTATTGAAACGGGTCGTTGCGCAGACATCACGAGATGCATGGAAAAGGGGCGAAAACTGAAGTTTAGCGATTAGTGGCGATAAAAATAAATTTCGGCATAGATTTTTATATGGTAGGTTTATTAAAATAAATTTCGGCATAGATTTTTATATGGTAGGTTTATTAAAATAAATTTCGGCATAGATTTTTATACGGTAGGTCTGGACATGTTAGAAAGGTTTGCTCAGCCCCCATTTCAGTTTTGTGTTCTCATTGCTCGTGCCGGAGCTTGAAGCCATCGTAGATAACGGGGGGCGATGTTCGCGGGGCTCTATTTCGTTTGAGAAAGTTTTACAGTAGTTTTGGGACATGGTCAGTTCTCCAGAAAGCCTAAATTCTCTGTCGTACGGCATTTATTGTACTTTTAACTCAATAATTCGTCCGATATTCACGGGGTAGGAAAGTATCTAGAGGTTGTACACGTTCGTAGGGTGTATAGCGTCACACCTTTTACCTATAGATACGTATAAATATTTGGTGTGACGTAGCCTTTATGAAACATTACTAGAAACCGATTGCCCACGCGCGTGGAATTTATCTCTCCTGTGTTAGAGCTGCTCTCAACGCTCATCAAGCTGGTTTTTTTTTCAACCCCTAAATCTGAATGTTCCCGAAAAATTAATCATGCTCTTTATTTTTCTTAAACTATCGACACACTTACTGAAAAATCTATGCGCGTTTCAATCTTCGTCGGATCATTCCTATTCGTTATATTTAAGAAAAAAAACAACCTGCTGAATCAGAGAGTCTGTAAAAGGTACACCGAAAAGTTGAAGAATATTCTCCGTGAAGATGGAAATTCCCGCAAATAAGAAATCCTTCATACACCCAACTGTATATTATGTATAATACATACCGAATTATTACGAGTTGCGAATTGTAGTCTCCTGTTCAATTACTGCTTGCCCGGCAGCGAGTTGACCGGTCTTGGAAATTCCTCGAAGTGTTACTCGTTCACTTTTGGTTGCAGTTCAGGTCAGATTAACTTAGATCATTGTCCGTCTGATTGGACATGCATTCTCGCTCATTCAACGGTGCAACTCAGCTGTATCTTGATCCGAACGTTAAAACGATCGATCAATTCATTTCTTATACATATTGATGCGACCCCTTTATCAGCTATACTATGTGATAATTGATAAAACGTAGGAATCATCAAGATTAGGCTCCAGCCAACTTTTGATTATTTTGAATGTTTTGCCGAGCAAAATTTGGCCTCTTCGTAGACGATCGTGCGAATAAAGATTTTTCAACTATTTCGATCTCAGGAATCCGAATCCGGTATCCAAATTTACTCGTATTTTGAATTAAGAAAGTTAGCGTCATAACTTTAGGCTAAAAGTATCCTTCGTTGTTGGAATTTCGAACAATTACAATTAATCATGCATTTAGGAATCCCTGTATTCATATTTATTCCATATTAATATTCTCAATTGTGGATCCGTGTTCTAACACTATAAATTTATCTATCTATTAGATTGAGGAAGTTTGCGTCGGGATCTTGGTTTAGGAATTAAATTACATTGTTCGTTGTTATACTCTAAACGAATTTATTGATAATATATTTTAAGATTCAATTTTACAGTTTACTTTATCTCTTACATAGTCAATTTCTTATTTCAGCTTCATAATCGATGGACATGGGAGTTGCCTGGATCTTTACAGTATTTATTCGACTTCAAACCACGATGTGCAGGAGTTACATGGCATTCAACAATACTTTACAGGTATTTACACGTTATCAATTAATTATCAGTCAATATAACATGATATAATATAATATGATATAATATAATACGTCGTGATACAATATAATATAATATATTATAATAAAATATAATATAATATATTATAGTACAATATAATATACATATGTTTGTTATAATACGTATGATACAATACTAGCAATAATATATTATTACATGTACATCATTATTAATGTTTCCTGTATATTCTAGGTACTTAATATTTCCCCTGCTGCCGCCGTTGGACGTCATAAGAGCCCGGACTCCTCCTGTCCCCCGGGAGGAGTCCATCCGGGTCTTTAGACCGTCCCCTGGGACAAGCGTGGCCTCCCACCACCCCCGGGGGTCCCAGGGGATATAGTCCCTGGGGACGTAAGTCTCCTTTTAGGAGACTTACTTCCCTGGGGACTAGTCTTCGGAGGCTAGTCCCCTGGGGACATGTCTCCGGGGATTCGGTATCCCCGGATGTCGGGATGCCGAATCTCCAGAGACATTTCCCCAGGGGACTAGCCTCCGAAGACAACCCGGGAAAAGGAGGCCTGACCCGGACGCTCTGTTTTTTGGTTCTCTAGAGAAATCACGAAGACGACTGTCCGCTTGGGACCTCCTTTTCCCGGGTTGTCTTCGGAGGCTAGTCCTCTGGGGAGATGTCTCCAGGGATCCGACATCCGGGGATGCCGGATCCCCGGGGACATCGCCCCAGGGACTTGCGCCCCCGAAGACTAGTCCCCAGGGAAGTAAGTCTCCTAAGAGGAGACTTACGTCCCCAGGGACTATATCCCCTGGGACCCCGGGGGTGGTGGGAGGCCACGCTGTATCCCAGGGGACACCCCCTCAAAACCCGGATGGACTCCCCCCGGGGGACAGGAGGAGTCCGGGCTCCCACGACGTCCAACGGCGGCAGCAACCGAAGCGACGTTGGAGTTGCACCCTGTAATACAAAGAGACAACAAGTTAACTTCATATGTGACTTATTATATGATCTAGTTATTATAACATAATGTATAAGTTATTGTATGATGTATATGACGATCAAATTCTAATAAATAGTAACAAAGTATATAATAATATATTATTGCTGTGCCTTATTGGCGTGTGTGATGAATTATATTATGGGCATGCATGAAGTTACTAAGTTTATTGGGTAATATTGGGTAATCTGATTTCATGAGGAGAAGTTTGAAAATCTTTTTTAAAAGGATGCAATTCATGTTCTTGGTATTCTCAATGATGGATTTTACTAAGCACTCATAAAGGAAATAAGTTAATGAATTCATACCTCTGCAAAAAAAGAACTTGTATGTCTCATGTGTTGCAGACCCATGTAGACTGGATGAGGATGAAGGGAAGTTGATCGTCGAAGACACTTGGTGATGTCCTGTCCCGTGTTCCAATCGATTGCCAGAACGACAAAGTCGATGCGAAATCTGCAGACAACATTAGAGACTATGAGAGAAAGATCAAGCAATGCTCATTCACTGGGATAAAAAAAAAATAATATGTACAATTTTATTGACAATGTGACGATCAATAATGCATGCATCAACTTTGTATCCATGAGTTAGATCAATAAATTTGTTTCGTATTAAACAAAACAAAAAAAATCGAGTAAATTATTTGAAAATCATCTAGTGAAATTCCGAGGAGATTCTCAGAACCTGGTTGAGCTCATTTTGATAGACTTCTAGTATAGGGCTAATTGAATACGATTCCGGAATATATTGAGAAATATTCCACTTGTTTTGTTAAAGGGTTTTATGGGGTATTCTTAAATATTCTGAGCCCAGGAATCTATTAAATCTGTAAACCAAATTGATCTATCTAGAAAATTGATAGAGTTATTGCCAATTCATCGCTCTGAGAAGATAAGGAGATAATAAGGATACCACAATGAGTTGATTTTGATGTAATCAAAACTTCTGCGGAACGTAAGGTCTTATATAAATGTAAGTTCTTCGCATAAGAGCGATCTAGAACAGAATGTTGCAGAAAATTCCTGACTTACTTATTATAAGATTTAAGTGTACGTCGCCAACTGACGATTTTGTCTGTGAACTAACAGCCAAATCTGAAATAGCAAGCCGAATTGATTTACCTATTAAATTGATCAAGTTATCGCCAATTTATCGATCTGAAAAGTGATAAATCAAGGATATCACGATGAGATTTGATTCTAGATTAATTTAATCGACATATTCGTGTTCCTTGCGCAAAAATACGTAAGATAAGCCTCCTACAATCAATTTTAAAAATACTTCATTTTTAGCCCCAAAATCGAGAAAATCCTAAGCCTATAGCCTTCGTTTTTTTCAAAATTTGGGTCAAAAATCGACATTTTTTGTTATCGAGTTCACTATGGTATTCCAATGTATTTTGATCTAAGGAATCCGAATCTGCAAGCCAAATTAATTTATCTCTCAAATTGACCTAGTTATCGCCAATTTATCGAACTGAAAAGTGCAAAATCAAGGATATCTCGGTAGGAACCGATGCTAGAATAATTTAATCGACGTATTCGTGTTTCCTGCGCAAAAATACGTAGGATAAGCGTCCTGCAGTTGATTTTGCAAATACTTCGATTTTTACCTCAAAAAAACAAGAAATCTACATTTTTTCTTAAGAGTTTTACACGCTATTCCGATATATTTTGACCCTTGTGAATAGAGCCCCGCGAGCATCGCGCCCCGTCATCTGCGATGGCTCCAAGCTCCGGCACGGGCAATGAGATCACAAAACTGAAGCGCGAGCTGAGAAAATCTTCTTTAACATGTCATGACCTAATCAACCTACCATATAAAAATCTATGCCGAAATTTGTTTCTATCGCCACTAATTGCTTAACTTCAGTTTGCACCCCTTTTTCATGCATTTCGTGATGTCTGCGCAACGACCCGTTTCGATACCAGTGGAAATTCGGTTCGAAAAAGGAAAATGTAAATAATTTAAATACCTGTGAAATATTGTCCGATGCCCTGTAACTTCTCCACAACGTAATTTGAAGTTGAATAAATACTGCGAAGAACCAGGCCAATTCCATATCCATCGATTATAAACCTGAAATAAGAAAATATTCTTTAAGAAATGGGGTAAAATTGTTAAATTGCACCTCAAATATATGAATAAATTTGTTCGGTATAATGTGACAACGAAGATTATTCTTAAGCCATAACCCCGACAATAACTTCCTCAATTCGATGGACAAAAGAATTCCTAGTGTTCAAACACGTGCAGAAGTATTCCGAAATCAATTAGAATAGGATCAAATAATTATACGAATATAGGAATTTATAAACGTCTAATCAATTACGTATAGTCGTTCGAAGTTCCGACGACAAATTATATCCTACGTGTCCGAACCCATGACACTAATTTTCTCAATTCAAAATACAAGTAAGCAACTAGGTTTTAGTTCTGGCAAAAAGATCTTGATTTTTCTCACCAACGGTTCCAATCATTATTCAAAGTCTATAAAAATTCTGTGCCCAAAATTCGACCGGTCGAAAAGAGGACCGACCGGGACTACTAAAAAAGGATGGTAAGAACACGGCTTGTCACAGCTTATAAAAAAATGAAGCTACGAAATTTACGAAATTTCTAATGATAGAGGAGCTCTTCTAATAGTTGCTGTTCATCTAGCACTTATTCCAAATATCTAGAATAAACCGAACACTTCTTCCCGAGCTATTATTTTCATAAGACTGGAAAGCGAACTCACCGAGTTAAAGATTCGGAAGATTTTTCTTTGGTGTTTGTTCACAACGCGATCGGAGAAGTTTAAATAAAATAATAAAATAGAGAACTGTGGCGCAATAGCAACTGCGTACTGATATTTGCGTGTAGCCATAATACCTTCGTCTGTCTCTGTCTCTCTCTCTGTTCTCCAAGGATCTGCGCGCTGCTACCGATGTCGCTGCTGATGTCGCCGCTTCGGTTGCTGCGGCCGTACTGCCGGTACCATAAAGAAGGATCTACATATAATACAAGATGCTCTGAGGACCGAATACCGAATTACACGTCCGTAATTAACCGTTCCAAGATTGCAATCGATCATATTTTAACCTCATGCTCCGAACTCGGATAAACTTTTTCAATTGACCAATATTAATCAAGCAGTTATTCCCTGAATTTTTAGTATGAAATTTGATCAATAACTTAACTTAATGACTACAACGACAAAAAAAAAGAAAAATTTCCGATCAGTTTTCAGATCTCTGTGCCATATTGTGAGCAAGGAGACCATTTTATGAAAACTGATCGGGCGCAGTTTCATAGATACCTTCTCAGAATCTGATAAAATTTCGTAAGTTTGTGCCTGAAATTTCTGATCCTTTCTTTCTGAAAATGCACGTAAGACATAAATTTTTCTTCTCTCCTTGTATCGCATCATACCGGTTAGCCGAATCATTGATAGATCGTATGCGAACACGTGCAGGACTCATCATGTGCATGCGCGTGTATCGCATCATACTTCGTCAGAATCGGAAGTGATAAGGTAGAGCCCTACGATACCGGCCCTGAAAATGCAAGGCAGATTTTGGCCGAGAATTTATTTTGGTATCGGGAGAACGGGACAGGTGATGAGGCATTCCGAATCATCAAGACATCATATGCATGCATGCATGCCTTATCATATGCATGCCACAAGCCGTTCCGAGTCAGGGCCTGGTGCGTGATGTGTTGCTTGTAAGAGAATTTCGATAAGAGATGGGTGCAGAGGTGTATTGGATAAGAATTAAGTAATTAATTTCAAAATGGCTGTTCGTTTATTGATAAATTATGCAGGTAGGATACATTCATTGACCGCTTTATACAAATATCTATTACTGTGAATAAAAACGTTTTAATATCTTTCACAAGATGAATGATCCACTCATTATTACAATGTGGATCCAGTAATTCCAATAACTACTAGACACAGAGACATACATCTGAAAAAACACCAAGGACTATAGTCTTTGTATATTCTTCAGTGATCGAGTGCATCCATCTTCCGCCGAATCATTGTGTGCGAGATTAATATCTGTGAGATTATTTTTTGTGTTCGATAGCTACTGTGCGCAAAAGCTACTGTGTCCGAAAAAGCCAACGGTCGGTCATTCGTGTGTCCAATCAAACTGTATGCAATTGAACTGTGTCCAAAAAACCTGTGTACCAAAATGCTGTGTGCCATTGCTACTGTGTGCAATTGAACTGTGCGCAACTGGGACCCTCTCACTTATTTTAGCTTCAAGTGAAAAAAAAATCAATGGCGTCAAATGAGTTGCCTGCCGTCAGGCGCTCAACGCTTTTACGTGGCATGATATCCTATAATTTATGCAACGGACAAAGAAGAAGGAAAAAATTGAGTGAATAAAATAAAAGAACCAACAAAAAAGGGAGAAACGAAAATCTTCGTCTCCAAGTATAGCTATATCCACGTTGCCTTATTTCTATCTCAGACGAAGATATAAAAAAGGAGTAAAAAAGTTGATTGCATTCGCCTTGCCTCGAGCTCTTGAAACGCAGTTTATCTCCCCTACTACGTCATGGTGATCGTCTCCGTGTACGTTCAGGCCTTTCACTCTCTCTCTACTTTGCTAGAGTCCCAGTCTGGTCGTAAAGACGCCACGCCATCATGTTCGTTACCATGGCGGTGATAGGCGTGCGCTTTACCAGCGATTAGAGATGCTGCCGATACGTACAAGTGCCTCGGATAAGTGTGATTGACGCACCGCAGATTCTTCGTTAACATTTAAATAAACGGAGAACTCAGTTCGAATCCTGGAATAAATACACGTAAGTAGTAGAAATAATCGTGGCATGCATCAGTAGAGTAATTATAACGTTCATTATTTTTTTTTTACTGTTTTTTCGTGCAATGACGATTACATCACGGGTTTTGATTGTCAGTAGTTATAACGGTTGCCATTCAAAATACAGCGTTCGAGGCGGGTGAATTCGAAAAAAAAATTTCTTCCTTAGGACGTTGACTAAAGATTGTAGGAACGTTATTCATGTACTGCGTTTTTTTTTATTAATCTAGCGGTTGGATAAATTTTTCATCCGCTCTGGGCGATGTTATTTCAAAAATCATTTGTTTGTAGAGAAAAAAAATATGTGTTTATCACGACTATTTATCGCGTGTTTCGCGATCCAGATATTTTAATTGAAAAAAATTATGGAACACTTCCTGAGAATCTATGATAACTTTCTACGTAATAATAAAAGATATTTATTTCGATATCGATCACCACGTGGACTTTTCAAATCTGCAACACTCGCAAACAGCTGAGCGTACTTGGTTCGAAATGTGAAATAGGTGCGCGCGGTTGCACAAAATGCGCGCGTTGAATTGCGACGCATGTGAATATGTGATGAAACTTGGGGTGAAATATTCTGCGGAGAAGCGATGCGATTTACTCTGCTATAAACTGAATTCTAACGTGCTGCACTGTGCATGGAGAATAACAATATCATGGATAATGAGAAAAAAGTTGAAGAGTATTCAGCTATTCCAATTGGAGTAGAAACGCCGTAAGATAATAATTAAATCAATTAACAAGTTTGTGTTAGAGAAATAAATCATATATTTTATAAATAAAGTCCCGTTATAATTGTGACAGGAATATTTTTTTTTACCTTTTTCGTTTCATGTTTTGCGTATAATTTTTCTTCTTTTTTTCAATTTTTCTAACAGAATGAGGTATATCAGACTATGAACTTTATACTGGAATACTTCGGATTCAAACGAAGGCAATTGCAGTGGAAAGAAAACCAAGTGACAGCGATGCATTGTGTATATTTACGTAGACTATAGGCTTATCTCCTTTTAATTGGCGTAAAACAAACAAACGAAGATTCAGATCTGATTTCAAATTATATAGACTTTCGACTTTTTTTCTCTGATATACATACACGACTTCTTTTATTTCTTCCAGTTTTAAAGTGATTATACGAAGTTCATTGTTTCCAGCGAAGAGATGGAGAGCCGGGGAGGATTTTTGCGAAACAGTTGCAGATCGGGACGACGAGGAATCTGCGTATCGGTTGCAATTACCGCGGGAATTATAGGATGCGTTTTATTGGCTTATACCGCATTTGCTAATAATGCAGCCGAAACAGTAAACAATTTACAGCAAGTAGCGATTGTGAGTAAATTTATGAATAACCTTAACTATCGCGAAAATCCTTGATTATTTTATCTCCCTGCAGTACATGGGTAATCATTTTTCAGATTTTTCGCCACGGCGATAAAAATCCCACGGAAACTTACCCAAATGATCCATGGGTAGATTATGATTGGCCGGATGGTTGGGGTGCTTTGACTAAGGTTCGATTTTGGTAATTTATTATATCATATTTACGAACACGAAAAAATAATAATGATTATTTTTTTTTTAAATAATTTATGCAACTGAAAACTATGTTCTTATTTTGTGCCAGAAAGGAATGCTCCAGATGTACACCTTGGGTGAAAAATTACGCGCAACTTACGGATCGTTTTTAGGGAATAAATATAAAAGTTCAGATCTTTTGGTGCGCAGTAGCTACGCAGACAGATGTATTATGTCAGCCCAAGTACTTTTGGCAGCACTTTATCAACCTACAGAAGAAGATCTTTTTGTACCTGGTCTTCCATGGCGTCCGATTCCCGTTCACAGTATACCAAGAAACATCGACAAGGTGAGAAGGATATTTGAATTTGTTTGGAAAAAGTTCGTCTCGAAATTGGTCAGATCAACGTTTTTAGTTTTCATCTTATTCTACTTTTGCGTAGCTGATCGTTTCCAAGGCACCATGTCCGAGACTTGACAAGGAGCTTGCGCAGGCCTACCTCAATTTTTCAAAAACTGTCGACGATTCTTTTGTTTCGATGTGCAAGGAATTGACTACTTACACTGGACATAAGATTGAGACGATATTGGACGTTGAACTACTTTACAATACTTTGGAAATTGAGGTAAGAAAGTTTTCTACTTTGAATAATCAATAAAATTTCCATCAGATTTTAAAGATTGGCTTTTGTTTTACGTTATACGTAATTTTGCGTATCAAACTAAATAAAATAAAGTGTTAATTACACAGATTACTTATGAGGGTAATTAGACAGGAACAGTTTAATTTCAACGATATCGTGAAGGTATGAATTTTCATGGGGGGTGTGCAGGTTATTCGAGCCCTATAGAAAATGATAAATTAGCCTATAAAACAGACCGTTTAATCCCGGTTTTCCGTCATCATTAAACACGCGATGTAAAATAATTATTAGAGTCGACAACATAAATGTATATAAATAATAAATTATTTCTCATTTATTAAACTAACAAACTGTGGCGAATTAATAAATTATTCGACAATATCAACAGGTGATTCAGGAACGTTGTCTCCAATTAAACCCCAATTAATTATAGACTGAAATTTTTTATTCAGGCATCGATAATCTATTCACTCGATAAAATTCGATTTTTCAGTCCGATCACGGCCTAGAACTACCTAAATGGGCGTTGAAGTATTATAACGAAAAAATGAAAGAACTAGCCGCAAAAAGTTTGGCGTTATTCACCAGCAATTTGACGCAAAGACGTCTCAGAGGAGGTGAGCGTATTTTACATCTCGAAATTGATTTGATCAAATTTGCTCGTTATACTTTGAATAAGACTTGTCTGAATATATTTCTGATCAGAATTTTTCGAACAAAAAAAAAAAAACTGACATTTCATTATTTTCACAGGAAACTTGCTGAAGGAGATTTTGGAAAATATGGTGATGCGTCGTAACGGAACGGACACACACAAAATGTATCTTTACTCTGCTCATGATACAACGCTAGTCAATAATTTGAGGGCGATGGGTTTTACCGAGGAATCATTAAAGCCAGAACACGGCGCATCTCTTATATTTGAATTGCATATTGCCGAAGGTGGACAAAATCACGAAATCAAGGTACGTGGCCTCAAATTCAAAAATCATAGACAAATGAATATTTTTTTTTTTTAGAACTAATCAGACACCTAATTAGATCTACATGTCTTTTGAGACTTTGATTTCGAATATCTGAGATTGAAAACCGTCGAGTTTGATTTCTACTATTTTGCACTATTTCGCTTTTACTACGTCATTAAGTCCCTTTTACATTTTGTCTTAAATTTCAGATACTATATTTGAATAACACGGAGACAACTGAGCCGCATAAGATGAATGTACCTGGTTGTCCTCGACCATGTATGCTAGATACGTTGTTCAAAATTTGGGAGCCAGTTCTACCACGGAATTGGGAACGCGAGTGTTCGATTTAGAAGATAAGAAATGAACCAAGAAGTAACAAGAAATGAGAAACTCATATTTAAATCGTATAACTCTCTAAGTTTAGTTTTAATTGTTAGTTTTACACGGTGATTGACAATGCAATTCAGTATGTAGATATAGGGACAGATTTATGTACCATATTGTATTATGTAACAAATATTTTTGAGATACTTTTATCTTGTATAACAGTGAGATTGTATTACGTCAAACTGTGGTATATGTAAGAACCCTGATGATCATAATGCGACCAATAAATTATTGTGATAATTTCTCGACGTCATTTCATGCTTCGAATATTTCCTTACGAACGAAAAAAAAATCTTTCTAAGAGCGTCAGAAAGTATACAGCTATAAGTATAAGTCTATCCTATGATTTATAATCTCGATGATTAGCCGGAACAAATATTCCGCACGAAGACTTTTATTTGGATTCATTGCCTGAGAGTTTGCAAATGTAAAGTGTGATCTTTCGCATGCTAGATTAAAAAATTGAAAGCGTTCAAAATCAAAAACGTTACCTGCGGCGTTGTAGATTTGCTGCGCGTTATTTATTAGTTTCATAAAAATGATCGACGTGTGCACATACGTGTAAATATGGAGGATTTCTTTTCTTTCTTTTTCATTCGTTCATTTCGTTCTTTTATCTCGTGGTTGCGTCCCGCAGAAGAATAATTGTATTTTTCTTTGAAATTGGATTTTCTTACCTCCCTCTTATAACGTCTTTGCTCAATCTAGTCACCATCTCTCGTTGCTAACTTTTCCAATTGACAGGGTGGAATACATTTATGAACTAGATGGCGAACCTGGAAAAGCTTCCACCTCTTGTAGCTGCTGTCCTCAGATATTCTATCTACAAACGGTTGCGATGGGTAAGTCTTGCGTAACACGCAGAATACGTTCTCCATAAAGCGATTTTTTTAAATAAACATTTTTGATTTTTCAAAAGTATCAATTTTGTTTTTTCGAAAATTTGAATTATCATGAAGTGAATACGTAGAAAAGGGTTCAGAAGAGTTGTATAAATTCTATTGTTGTTCAATTTTTCTATATTCCAGATTATATCATAAGAACAACTAATGGGAGCTTGAAGTCTTTTCCACGTATACGATTTTTCATTTGACTTACAAAGACGTCAAGATCCTGAGATTCAAAGGAGAGGAGAAACAAAAACCGACGAGAAAAAATAAAACAATAAAAAAATAAAAGCAAATAAAAAAGAAAACCAGAATCCCGTTTGACGATGCTGGTAATGTCGGCGAAGCGAAAGAAAATAAAAATAAATAAATAAATCAAATAAAAGTAAAATAAAAAGGAAAACCTTGCGATATTCAAATCAAACAATCTGGCAGGAGGTTATTTACAAAGACTTAGACCTCGCGCTCGAGCCGCAGGGACGAATTTGTAATCCCCGAAGGCGAGAATCAATCTTACTTAACGAAACTTAAAATTCTTCTCCGTCCCCCACGCTGCTCTGCCAGTTGGCAACGAGGATGACTTTGAAAACTTTCTAAAGAGAAATGATTTTACACGATTAACCGTACCCATGGGTGCCCTCCACCCTACACTACTTTATTCCGTGGCTATCCACCTCTCGTACATTTCACCTCGAAAACAGCTTTGGCTGAAGAAAATTACTAATCGTCGTTCAAGTTATTTCTTCAGCCGAAAACTTTGAGCTTGCTGCCGAAAGCGACTTTGAGCTAAGTACAGCTCATCAATCGCTCACTCCTGGATCGGTTGAAAGATTTTTCCGTTTTTTTTTTTTTTTTCTTTCTAATGAATCGTCTCGTATGAAATAATTGAATAAACTCCTTTAGAACTGTGCAATACGTTACGTCGGCTATATTCTAGTTTGAAAATAAATCGAACGGAGATCGACGAAAAAATTCTGTGGTCGATGACAATTATAAAAATCCAGGAAAAGTTTAAAACGGGGAAAAAGAATCCAGTATCCTTATTTTTCAGAACAACTGATTGTGAGAGAAAATTTATTCTATGTGGGAGTTCGGAATAAGTTTGTGATACGATGTAAAACAACCGGTGAAACGTGGGCGCAATCGCGTCCGACAGTTTTACCTAACATGCCATATATTATATTTGCAGTGTTTAGACTAGAAAATGGAGGAAAGATCTACTTGAAGCCGGTTTCAAATTCGCAAGCGTTGCTATTCAGAGTTACATGAGCATGCCTAAGGAAAATAACCCCTTGCTGACGCGCAAGTGCAACCCTCTCAATCGCATTCGCAGCGCTTGCACCTTTTGCGATGCAAAATCTATTTTATTCAACTCTCGTCGCCTAGACGTAATTTCCCTATATCTTATACAGCATATACATATATGTATATACTGAACAATTGAAAAACGCCTCGCAGGCTGACGATTAGCATCTCTTCAAAATACGGCGTGCAGACGTCTTCCGAGCTCTGTATGAAAAATCAATTTTCGCGCCAGACAAAAAAATAAGATGGAGGTGGAAAGAAAAAATATGGAAAAAAATCAAATGGTCCCTCGTGATGTTCGTAATTAGACGCACATCACTTTCAGTGATCGAGATGAAAGAAAAAAAAGAAAAGAAAGCAGAATTGCAAGGACGATGGCGGATAATATTATTCGAAAAAAGAAAATGAAAAAAAAAAAAAATAATAATCTCTTTTACATCCTTCTAAAAGCGGTTGGCGACATTCATATGAATCAAGTGCCAGGACAATTATATACGAGTGTTACAAAAGTATACAGGCGGTGTGTATGTGGAAAAGTTCGCATGAAATTTACATTTTGAAAACCTCGCCCTTCCGAATCAGCCTGAATTCATTTTTACATAATGTTTTTCGTGGAAAAAATAAATCGACAGGTATTTCTGGGGTTTGCGCTTTCTACATGGGAATTATAAAAATCTCACCGTGCTCGGTATGACATTTTTACGTAGGATCCGCCGTTTCGGATAGATGTTTCATTTCACAAATAATCTTTTGTTCTGGATGGTTTGGAACCGGAAGCATGAATTTAATATTTAGTTTTCTTTTCACTCGCAGTAACATCATCATCCGCCGGCGGTTATGATGTGTTGTATATCGAGATACAGTAGGCGTAGGCTTACCGGAAATGCACAGCAGTCCGGATGTTCTAGATACCGGAAATGACCCCGTAGCTGGCAAACAAACGATGAGCTAGTTAATCTCCGCGTTTATTCCAAAACCTCTGCAGCAACTTAAAAAAAGCAACGGTGAATAAAAAAAAATACATAAATAAATGAATAAATATGAACAAATAAAAATCGTGCTAGCACTTAATTCGTTCAATTTGAACAAAATATTTACAAACCTTTTGCGGTAAATAGACATTTTTTTGTCACTTTTTTATGCAGCTCATCGATTTCTTTCTTCATTCTTTTCATCCCGATGCACCCTGTACAATGTGTATGTATAATTTTCAAGATGAATCATTTGAATAATGAACCTAGAAAAAGTGTAGTCAATTTTGAGTTCGGTCGGTTGGTTTCGAATTTCGAATCAATTCACTGTGCAGAAAATACTTTCATACATATTATACATATATATAATAATCGGATATATTTTATTATTATTATATTCTCCCATACAGATGAGCTGTTTGATTTCTGCAGGTGATTCATAATATAATATACATAATTAATATTCCAAAATTAACATTTCAAATTTCTTATTTAATTTATTTCATTCATTTATTTATTTATTATTATTATTATTTTGCTTGTTTCATTTCACCATTGATAATAATAATAATATAATATACTTTTATTTCGATATCAGTTATTTACAATGTTTTTTTCTTCTTTTTTTTTTTCTTTTTTTAAGTTCATACTTATTAAATATATATGTATTACAATATTTACGCCTATTGTTTATTCAATTTTTGGTTTTCAGATAACAATCCATCGAGTGCGCGTAGTTCTCGGAGTGGAGCTGTATAATATATAATAGGGACTGCCAATAATGGCGGACCCCGTTGCTCCTCGAAACAATTCCATTCTCTTTCTTTTTTCTTTTACCTGCTAATTTGACTACCCGAAATATAGATCGATAACATCGATCTATACATCATATCTCTCAATTTCTAAATCTCTCACATTTTTCACAAATTTTATTATATATTATTTTTATCTCTTTTCAGTGGCAAGTATATGTACAGAATTTTCTTTATTCTCCGACTTTGTTTCATCGCTTTTCTTTTCATTATTAAAATTTTTTGTTTATCGTCAATCTACAATCACTATATTAACAGTTCCGATTAAACTCATGTTGGTAACAATTATAACTCTTAATCTTTTCACTTTATTTATTTTGTTTCTCGCATCATGTAATATGTTATTATTATTTGTTTTACTATTATTATTATTTTATGTACGTAATAGAACTATACATACATATATGTATATGTCGTTTCACTAGGCGCTCATTAAAACCGATTCGATATCTCGTACTTGATTAATAGTTCATCATCGTAATTTACACTCGGATATCTTCTTCTTCATTTTGTGTCCACTTAGGTAGTTTCTTTTTGGTTTTAGTCTTTTCTCATCGTAACGTTTCAAGATTTTTAGTTCGTTTGTTCATTTCGAAATAACGACTGTATATTAAATTTATATTATACATAGTATTTTATTATGCCCACAACTATTTTTATGCAAAATAGTTTGTACAGCGATTTATAATTATACAAATAATTCATGTTAATTATTATTATAGAATGATTATTTTTTCATTTTTTTTTTCTTCTCTTCTTTCATTCATATACATTTAATTGATATTATAAAAATGTTGGTGAATCGATCGTCTAGCTAATGAACTTTTTTTTTTTTCATAATTATTTGTATAATAATAGAAATAGACGTAATTGAAGTCACACGCCATGTGGACAGTATAATATACATATATATTTATAATTCAATTTATATATTTGGCAGTAGTTGGAAAGATATTTATCGATTTTTTTTTTGATTTGAAAAAAAAATTAAAAAAATACTATTTCATCGCTAAGATTTTTGAAACACAGAATGCGACGGGGGGAAAATGTTCAAAATCAATTTTTTTTTTTTTTTTTACATAAAAAAGAGTAAGACAAAATGAAATACATTAACAATTTCACTAATCAAGTCAGTCCTCGTTTTAGTTATTTTATTTTATTTTATTTTATTCTTTCATTTTATTTTATGTTATGTATTATCACAGATCAATACGAAAAATCCGACTGCCGTAAATTGTGTCGATATCAAGTTAGTCGATATCAACGTCGTGTCCTTGACATATGAATGATTAATCAATCAATGATCATTAAAATTGCGATATTATATTGCACTCGTTTTATATAATTATGTGAAAAAGTGTAAAAAAAAAGAAATAACAATAAAGAAAAAACTTACTACACCCTAAAAATCAGTAATTATTATTGCAACATGATAAAATATTTAGTTTGGGACACGACGAAAATTACCACATACCGCATTGTGAGTCCTTACTTCAAGGTTAATTTTGGCAGAGGGCGAGCAAAACGTATCAACTGCAATCGTATAGTTGCGATTAATTTTATATCATATCAATCAAAATTATATGTATAGTTCTTCATTATTTTCAATTTTTCGACAAAATTTTTTTCTCGTTTTATATCGTCGAGGAAAAATACGTATTTTTATTAGATTTGGAAGGACGTTTTGTGGACAGAATGGAGTTAGGCGTCGTTATTTTATTTTTTTGTTCGTTTCACTGGTTGAAAACGAGGAAAGAAGAATGAACTTTTTTCCTGTTCCGGTTTTTATTCCGCTTCCTGAAAATCGGACTCGAAAAACTCGGAAGCTTTTTTTATATGAATTTTATTTTTGATCAAAGAAATAATTTTCTTTCCGTCGCCTAACCCTGGCCGCCTCGCACTCTCCCTCCTCCTAAAGTCAGACCCTCAATTCTTCCATGATCTGTTGGTGATTGTGACCTTTTTTAAGCGTTCCGCCACTTCCTACCATGGCCATACTTTCTTGTTGTAATTGATTCGGACTAATTATTAAATTTGGTCCTTGTTTACCGGGTTTTGTGTTTTTAGGCGGCGGTGGCGGCATCGGTACGTGACACGAGTTATTTTGAAGATCGGCAAACTCTGGGGGAGGTATATGCTGAATGTGATGTCGTTCAGTTTTAGTTTCAAGTTCACCGCAAATATTGTTTGGCATTTGACCGTTTTCTTGACGTTTCTTTGGACAATTATGCTGATTTTTATCACGTTTGTAGTAAACACCGGCAAATATTAAAACGTTTAGAATAAGGAGACTACATCCGATCGCTATCGTCACACTCAACGCTGTTGAATATGCTGCGAAACCATCTTCGGGCTGGGATGTTGTTTCTTCGAAAGCTAATTCGCTTGGACTAGTAGTTGATGAATTGTGCGGTTTTTCCGTCGTCACTTCCTGCGTTGTTGGTCTAGTTGTTGTTGGTAATCGCTGAATTATCCGAGGTGGCACCTGAGAAAAAAAAAAATAAATAAAACGATTATAACAACCACATAGAATTCGATAATGTATAAAACAAATTTCGGTTTCAGTTTATCTCAAAATAATGTTAATTTTCAGATAGCGTTTCCGAAAAAATTACGAGCATTGCATTTTTATAAGCCCGTAACTTTTTTCAAAATAATGACTTGTCATTTTTTTTAAACTCATAATCCTCAAGCACGCTTCAACATTATATTAAGAATTGATCTCAAAAAACTCTGTAGATATTCTAATCTGAGCGATTGATCTAACAAAATTGAATAAAGGACGGTCGATTCGGGGTGCGAAAAGCCTGACTTTCATCCTACTGGAGATGAAGTGAAGGAGCAGCTATTTGGTTTCGTATATGAGGTAATTGGAGCTTAGGGTGTCCCGATCAATGCGGATGTACATTGTCCATGTGTATGTGGTAGATGGGAGGGTCAATTCGTGTACAGAGAGAACAATTGGCTCTAATCAAGTGACAGTTATATTGCATTAACTAGCTTCTGGGCGACCAATTTCACGCGAGTTAAATTGTACCGTTGTATCAACAACCATAAATTAACCCCGAATCGAACCAACGCGGGATAAGGAAAGAAGCTGAATTATTTTTTTTTCCCCCGTTTCGACATTCGCTGAAAAAAAACTTGCGGGTTTTATCCTCTCTAGGTCATTGAATTAGAAAAAAAAAAAACAAAAACCAACAATAAGTATCACTTAGTGCACGATACAATTGCACATCTAGGTACATTACGGATCCCATCAGGAGCCCAAATCAGAATAATTAATTATCATACGATTTGGTAATCGAACAAAATCGAAGTAACCCCACAGGAAGTCACTTTCGAAAGTACAATTTTTTTTCAGCCAATATTTACCTGTTCGGCATCGAGTAGATGATGAGAACGAGGTACATCGTCCGATCCTGGTTTGTGCAGGTCAGGAACCAAGTTCAACCAAAAAGACAGTCTGTGAGCTCTGTAGTGATTTTTCAGCTTTGATTTTATCTCTGCAATGTAAAACAAAAGCACGATGATCAATCGATATAATGTGAGATAATCTGTTGTAATCTCTTGTTATTTAAATCAGACGAAATTCGCGACTCACCAATGCTGAGGTATTTCTTATGGACAGCTTCGTAGGCGGTCCATTCAATATTTTTTAATTTCGTGCGTTCCGGTCTCGACCCAGAGGATCCAGGTTCGGGTGTCCCTTCGTTGGGGTTTCTGAGACACACGAAACAAGTAAATCAGATTGCTAATAAACCCAAAAAAGGGTTCGGTATCGAATTTCAATTCGGTATAGAATAAGCTGATGATCTTCAGATCATCGACTGCTCATCAACTCGTATCAGCCTATACATCACATATTTTTGGCCTAAATTCTACATGTGTGTTCAATTTTTTTTCTCATCTTCATTTTTTACTAGATCTCCCAGCAATACTCAACTTTCAAAAATCTACTCGAGGAAATTTTTCCTCTAGTCCGTTCTCATCTACATAGAAAGTACCTGATCCCAGCACACGGGACCCAAGAGATAAAAAGATTAGTATATACCTATCCCGTTGTGCATGGATAAGGAGGGTCATACAATAAATCCTGTGATGAGAAAAGTTGCAAAAAAAAGAAGAATGCAGAAAAAAATTAAATGAAAAAGTATGTAGAAACTCGTAAGTGGAAACTGAATCGTATAAACGCACGTTTACAACAACAAAAGAAAAAAATTCCTGGTATTCTATAAGTCGTGTTTGTCGCATTCGAAAAAAGTGGAAATTTCGAACCGGAGAAACAAAAATTTCTGACTCCGTTGATTGAGGAATTTTTTTATCCGAGGACTAAGGTCTACTAGAAAATTTAAGAATTCCATGTATCGAGTTACCTATTAAATACGTAAAGGCGTAGTACAGTAATGGGTATAAATCGAAAGCTTCAGGCCATGACTCTCTAACTTGTGAATTGTAATTAAAGTAAACTGAGAATTGGCAAGCACTTCTAACGCCGCAATGCAGCTTTTACACCGTGCATATATCTGTATATATACATATCTATCTGTGTGTACATTTATGTAAAACTACGTATAATATGCTGATACCATTTCCGTAGGTACACTGTGCGAGTTTCCATACAGCGACCTGCTATTGCATTGTTTGGACTTTGAGTATACTAGGAAATTTCGATTCTTAAACATGGGACGTAAGCTAATTTTATGGGCTGCCTTATGACCAGAATCAAAGTATCACAGCGCGGGCGTACCCGCCTTGTTCCCTATTATTGCTTATTTAAGCTACCGAGTCGGAAGACTGTTCGGAAATAAGAACTAACGACTCCATTAATTCATGAATATTGAAAAGAAGCAAAAACATAATTATCTATGCGATTTCTTATACAATTTAATGTTATGCGAGTAAAATTTTAACTCAAAACTGAAACAAGTTTCAGAGCGATAGGAATTCGAGAATCAAGATCTCTTCCAACAATTAAAAGGTTTTAGAATCTTATACATACCGTTTGTCCTAGCGTTTACACTACGGTATGACTAGTTGCCTGCCGCTAGGCGCTTGGTCACAAAGCTGACGGATCCGGCAAAGCAGAGCGCCTAGCGGCAGGCAACCAGACATACTGTGGTGTAAACGCTGGGACACATGGTATGTATAATGTATATTATATCGATATATGTTATATTCACCCTGCATAAAATATACCCGAATAGATTGAAAGGGTTTGTTTTTGCCTCAGGTAAATTTAGTCCCGTGAGATGCGGTGGTCGCTCTACATTTTACATTTTGCATTTGCATTTCAGGAGGATCGACGTCGCGCTCACCGATTTCTCGATATCAATATGCATGTGACACACCATAAAATATTACAGTTAGGCGCCCTATGATTAAGTAAGGTACAGTAATGCGCGGGTTTTTCACAAGAAATCGAATAAAGTAGAATCGTTTTCGAATTTATAAATTAATCAGATTACGTGAAATTCACGCTCTATTTCCAGCTATCGTCATGGAGAGTTTAAAGTTATATCGATCGAATAATGAACTGAAAAATTTCAACCGCATGAACAATCGAAAATAGAATTGACGAAGGTAAAAATAGAATAGGAAAAATGAAAATGGAATGGGAAAGAGGAAAAAAAAGATGACGGTTATTTTTTGCAGATATTCAGCTTACCCAGTTCGTGCGAAATTCGTAAAATATAGAATGACGCTTTCTGAAAGTGTCAGTTCCCCTCTTGTCCAATTTCTTGGCCAGTGAGCGAGACCTCCAACGAGCGGAGCGCCAAAAACGTAGGGTAGTTCTTCTCCGTGGATGCAGCCTTGCCTCTGCAAAAAATGAAGATGGCAAAAAAGAATTATTATTAACGTGTAAAATACGCTTTCGTTAAATGGAAATACATGTTACAATCAAAAAGTTATATAAGATGAATTTCGAATAGGCGGGTTCCATAATCAAAAAAGGAAGTCGCTATTGCATCCAATCAAATTTTTTCTAATTTTCGTCATGTTGAAATAAAAAAAAATAAATAAAATAAAACTAAAAAAGAGCACGCATGAAGCGCGATGTATTTGTCAATATTCGACATCACGTGAACCGTCCCGTATCGCTGATGGACGTCGGAACATATACAAAAAATAAAAAAAAAAAGGGAAACAGAACGTAAAAAATAATAACTACGATCGTATTTTATTTTAAAATAACACGCACGACTTGAATTTGACGTAACCCGGGTTCATTACTCTGCGCATATCTTTGCAATGCGTGAAATTTTTGCCACTTCAGTAATACACGCTCACTGAAAAATGATGGCATTATTTTGAGTTCCATGTACTTTTTTATTCCAAATCTCATTCGAAGGATGGTAGTACTTAAAACAAATACTCCCTATAATTGTAGTCAAATATACGGCAAAACTTTGGGCAACCAAACTGATGATTTAAGATATTTATAATGCGCCAGCGAGTTTCGGTGAGATAAAAAAAATGAAACAAAAAACAATTTAGGTATACTTATCATTTGAGTCACCTCTAAGTATTTTCATACGGAGGGAAGTTCAACGTATTTATAAGTCTACGATTATTGATTTCTGGGGCGAGCCTGCACAGAGATTGAAAAAATTAAAAATCTAAGAACCGAAATAAAATTGACTCAATCTATCGTCGTATTAATAATAATAACGATATTCACGCACTAGATTCCAATGGTTTTTTTTTTCCAATTTTATTTGTTCATTGATTTTTTTTGCATCGTATTTTCTCTCTAGATGAGATAGCGTATATAGGAATATATGCGTAATCATATCCTCATATATTACGGCGTATTAAACGGCGGGCGTGCTCAGAAGTAACTACATAGATGGGTATAGAATCGCGATCGATGATTATAGGTAGGTGTATTCTCGGTTTATTAATATCGAGGTCTTCTACTGCTGTGCCGTATAGTCTGCACGAGCTATTGTTTCCATCTATTCAGAGTTTTCAATTACAAGTCAATGGAATCGCTCAGATGGTTCCGATCCACTAGCAACTCTAGTAGGAGCAGCAGCAACAGAAGCGGGCGGTGGCAGCAGCTGGTAATAAGCATTTGCATGGAGATTGTGTCTCGCGACAAGTGATATACGTACCATACGTGTCTACGTATATATAAATATATATTTACTCTATAGTGTAGAATATTTATATACACACATATACATAAGCAACGGCTAATAACCGGCGGATCGGACATACTGTGCATACATGCTATAGAAGTTTCTGATTACAAATTGCAATTCGTGCAAGAAATTCGCAAGCATTTCATACAAAGTTCAAAAGTTTTTCACGAACAACAGAATGAGATGAAATTAAATTTCCCACTTTTCATCACCGTGTAATACAATGTGGACATATCGGTGCTCTTATTGGATACAATTGATGATAATGTCGCAGGGTGAATAACCGGTTCGATATAACCGTCGTGTTACTAATTACCAATTCACCACTGCTAATAAATAGCTATAACGGGTGACGGAGATCGAAACCTAGAAGTCATTTGTGTGTAAAACGCGTACGTATTGTCGGGAATATCTCAATTGTTTTATAATACACCGATGCGCAATCTATTGGCCACTATAGCTGCCTCGTTAAACCTGTCTATCCGAGTGTGCAGGAAGTGAAGAACGTATATATGAGAATGCAAAATTGATTTTTCAGAATTGTAGAATAAAAATGGCGTACGTTATATTATTCGCCGACATGCAACAACGTGAGGTTTATGGAAGCTCAAAATGTAAATCCAGAAAAATGAAAATAACACCGTATGAAAAATAACGCGACTACGGCCATTTATACGGAGGTTGGCGACACCTCCCTTACAGTATATGCAGCGTATATAGATCACAATTAGGACAAGCGTCCTATTCACTTCCCTCGGTATCATGTTGATTGTAGATTGCAGATTGTACATTCGGAAACTACACTAAATATACTTATACAGCATTCGGCAGTGGTCTTGTCGACGTACACCACAGCAGATACCCAGATAGATATAGAGAACTATCCGTATAGTTTCCCTCTCATATAGGCTGTAGACTGCAGAGTTTGCGGTGGTGCTAGTTGCAGTCACTTGCAGTTACGTCTACCCTGGATCTATCCAGTGCCTCGAGGCGAGCCGCCCCTATCCGCTGTGTCGGATGTAGCTCACCCTTGTCCCTTCCCATTCCTTCCATTCCATTCCGTTCAACCACCCGTTTTACCTCTACCAGCAGCTACCCTGCCCTCCCAGTAATCACTGCAGACGTTTGGCCCCAAGGCAGACAGAAGCTGTGGAAGCTGAACCTAAGAGCTAGCGGCTGCTGCTCTTTACACGCGGTTGCATACCCTCTACCCTCTGGTTCTACGTACCTCGGGGTACGTAAAGGGTGTACCGTGCGAAATTCCGTTCGATCGAATATCCAAACGACAATACCGATTCATATTTTTTCTACCACAAAATAATATCATTCGCACATTGTACATTGCAGTAATGAGAAGACAAAGAAATAAAGATCACTATGGAGTCGAGAATATTGTGTTTCCAACTCAATAATATTCAAGTGATTTATATCAAGAAATTACTTTCATCATTCAACGAATTATTGTAAAACCTAAAACTGTTCTTGATTCGATTCTGGATATCGTATCCTTGATTCAATCAGAAAAAATATCACGGATTTAAAATCGATAGAATTCGACTATACATATATATGAGAGTAATTTTTTCGCATTGAGAATAATGATTAACTGGAAGCAAAGAGAATCATGGATCTGTGTGGGGTGGAGGTAATATTCTAGCATGTAGACCGAAACCAAAAAAAAGAAAAAAAATCGCTCTTATGATTTTTAAATTTACTGCTCTGACAAAACATGCACGTAAATGTCGTTGAAAAAGTGGTTGAATCCGATTTTATAAAAGATGAAAAACAAAAGCCGAGTGTTCACGCTCTAGCGATTTTGGATTTAAAATTCAATCGCTGTCGGATAATAACAGTAACATTCTAACCTCTTCTCACTCTTTTTGCAAATTTTTCATGAAAAGATTTACATATCGTTTCATTATACAAACATTATTTCTCGATTTACTCGATGTTACATTTCAAAACGGTACACCCTGTATTATGCATACACTATCTATGTCTATATGAATAGATTTACATACACCTGGGGGGCAATGTTAATTTACCATAATACTATGTATCACGTTGATCTATTTAATAACGTTTTGATGATGCCAAAGCTAGGCGAGGTCTGCACGTCTTTCTCACAGGTATATTATACCTATACGTCAGGCGTATATCTACCTATGGTATAAAATAAATATATACTAAATACCTGTAGATAGAAATCCATACGTATATACACATAGGTATGTGGATGTTAAACTGATTAGGTCATATTCGCTGGTGGAAAACTGTCACTGCAGGTAGAGGTATGGTATAGTCGGTGGAAGTGACCTGGCAAAAGCAATTGGTCGAATTGGTTCAGAAGTACGCGTCGAGCTTGCAAATGGTCTTTGAAAGACGCGCTCTATTCAAGGCAGAGGAAAGAAGGATAGAGGGCAGGTATATTGAAGAAAAAGAAAATGGAAGACGCGGCGCGTTCAACGTTAACGCGGTTGGCATGCCATAATATAATAGAAGAATTATCTTATATTACAGTCTTAGAAAAAATAAATTAATCGTAGGTTTAGATTCCGTTTTTTCAAGCGAGAGAATAATAGTTTCATTCTCATATATTTCGTGACACAAAAAGAGCTTTTTTGGTCCGACCAATTATAACGAGTTGAGGAGAAATTGTTCATCTTACCTATAATATAATATCAAGTTGCCCTTGAATCGAAAGGATTAATTTGTTATTTGATGCGATTTTCTGTTTCTTAAAGGTTTTTCTTTCATTTTTTTTTTTTTGTTTTAGCAAGAGAAAAGAAGCGAGTAGATAATTGTTTCTTTCTCTTTTTTCTTTCCACTGGTTTTTTTTTCAAACACCAAATTTTAATGAACAGTCGTTGCGGGACGAAAATGAAACCAAAAGCGGGACACCAAGAGAGTTTTGAAAGGGGGTGGAGTGGGAGAAGTGGCGGTGCGACGCTGGGAAAATGACACCTGGAATAAAAAGTGATATTTGAAATTCAACGAAGCTCTAAAACCCGGCCCGACCGCCGAGGTGGAAGGGGAATATAACTGTATAAAATTAAAAATTCTCGACAAGTATATAGGAAAGTTTTGACGTTCGGTATTATTCACATGTCGGTATTATACGTATCCTCTCATATTCTTGAATTTCAACTCGCATTTCTAAAAACAAAAACTAAGTTCCGGAATTAAAAAAATCTTTGCGAAAATTCTTCATAGCTACAATGAAAAATATTTGAAAATTATTCAAGCAGGTGCTCAAAGATTTCTTTTTATCGCATACGATACTGAAGCTCGATCCAGTGATATTTCTAAGTGCTTTTTCGATTTCTTTAGTATCTAACGAAATAATATTCTATATCGCCGCCAATTCCGTCATAATATCATCAGCGGATTTTTTAATAGTATAAGATATACCGTTGTCTGTGGAGACCTGCAGGTTTTTTTTTTGTTTTGTTTCGTAGAGGACGTAGAATTTTATATGTGAAGAAATTCTATCTTAGTATTACACCATATAAAGTTGAAAAATGGACCAACGTGGTGGGTATGTAATAGAGGACAATACTTGTACCATCAGCAAATCAAGATTAAGCATATTTTTAACGAAGTAAAAAATGAAATATTCATGGCCCCCATCTGCATTCTGATACAGTCTTTCCAGCACTTTCTATATATGCCACTTCGCTCCCACCACTTCCAGAAATTTTACCCTAAGGCTGTACCACCATACCGTCGCGTCGTCGCGAACGAAAAACGCGGCAGCAGAATACCGGGTGAGATTTATTTCTTTCAGAGCCAAGAATCACGAAGACCAAAAAGTATAATGCCTTTCACGACATGGTTCAGTGCGCTAACGATATTATTTCATTCATTGAAACAAAAAATAACAAACGAATTTTCCGATGGAAACGAAATCGACGGAATCGGAACTTTGAGAGAAGGATTTGCTGTACAAAAAGAAAAAGTTCTTAAATTTAAAAAATGGCTGGGTGATTGCAGATGATGTAAAAAACAAAATTGATAAAGCGAAGTCCATTAAATTCTAGGTATAGGCAAAGGGTCTGAGACTTTTACACAATCAATATGTAGATGTCGAACGACAGAAATGATTGCTCATGTGTTGAAAAAGCGGTGCGAAGTTCATGCGGAAGGGAATTGTTCGTAATGTTCACGTTCTACTCGCGTACCATCCCATACGAATCGAGTGTTCCAAGCAAAATGAAACCAATTTCATTTCCACACTTTGAATCGTAAGTATCATATAACTGCGAAGCTATTGGTATTGGAAGACAAATAGAATCACGTGACATCGTTAACGGCTGCTGAAATGGTAGTAACGGTCTGGTCCAGATCATGAAACGTCTAATAAAGCAGTCAATGAAATTTTAGGATTCTATACCACTGCATGGTCAGATTTCAACTTGCAGCCCACATTGCATCGGGAAACCATCTACTGCAATAATACACCAAATAGTAGAAACAAAAAATTGGACAATATAAGATCGTTGCTCTCTACTTCTTTTCTCACTACCATTATAACCGGACGGACCGTGGAGAGTTATTCTATAGCAGAAGGAAAATTTGTCGCAACGTAGTGGTCTTAATTTAAAAAAACGTTTTATCAGAAAACGTTTCTGTGGTGAGTGCTTTGTTATTGAGGTATATGAAGAGATGCTTGTTGTGTCATTGAGCGAAATGGCTTTTTTCATTGTCCCGCTTTATACCAACCGATCTCAACTTCTTTCATCGGATTCATTTTTACACGGAGTCAGACCTCTGGTATGGTTTTTGAAATGTAACACAATATTTCAGTTTTTGAGCTCGAAACATGTTAAAAATTTTCAGAATTGGCAGGAATATATCGGTTTGATGAAAATTTGATGGTGTTTTTTCTTGTTTTTTTTCCCGGTATACCTTGAAAGTGAGTTCAATTAGGCCCGTTGTCTTTTTTGAATTACCAAGAGTTCTCACTTTCGCCCCTTATACTTCGTTACATCGCTAGTTTTCTTTCACCCTACGTACAAACAAGCTCCGGGAGCTGTTGGATTCCATCAGGGCGAGGACATTAAAGCTAACTTTACCAAACTTGGTCAAAAACTGCCCCATAAATATACAATCTCTGGTGATACTGCTGCAGAGGAGCTCTTCCGGTTCCTGTAGAAACTCGAGTTCAAAGGCAACTTTCTCCGAGAATGATAAAAAGCAAAAAGGGGGAGAGGAAAAGGAAAAAAAATAATAAAATAAGAAATTTCGCAAGAAAAAGTGTCAAAGTATTCGAAAGGGGCAGGGATAATACCCTTTTAATCGCGAGTATGGGTAACCGAGGAGCCATGGAAAAGTTCAAAGTGAGTCGAATCTAGCCCGTTAAAAAGTTATTATGAGAAAGAAAATTTTTTGTTTTTTTTTATTTCTCATAAACCGTGCCTTACTTTGCGGCTCGCAATAATTGGCTTCATTTTTTTAAGATAGACTTCAGAATCTGGGAACTGGTTTACAAAATTGCTTGCAATGTCTCGGGCATATTGCTCGATAAAAACTGAATGGAATACATTTTTTTTTAAATATCCGTGTGGTTTAAGAAGAAAAAAAAAAGGTTTCTTCACACTCGTATCTATACGTTCTTCTGCACGGGAATCGCAAGAGTTGGCTACATTTTGAAGATAATCTCAAGAATATTGGTTTGTAAAATTGCATGCAATATCGGCAACACATTGCGTAATATAAGAACTGCTTCGAATATATTTTTCAAAAGTATGCGTGTGGTTGGGAGAAAAAGAGGGAAAAAATCGCATTTTCAAACTGCAGTCGCACGTTTCTCTGCGGACCTCATACGAAAACTGAGCTCATTTTTTTTTTTTTGAAATACCTAAAAAAACGTGATGTAATCTATAGGGAGTATTGCATGATGAAAAATTAAAATTTATATATATTTCTCAAAATATCTGCGAAAATCGAATAAGAAAAGGATATTTGATGAAGAGAAAAATTTCATGCGTGAAATCATCAGTGAGAATCGTATCCCGAAACGAAAAATAGTTTGTTTTTTTTTTCAATAAAACGTTGTTATTTGAATGTTACGATCATCGGAAGAAAAAATACTCATCAATATCCAGATGAAATCAGGTTCGAATGTGGATGACAGAGATCTTGCTGCAGGATTTCTTGGTATTTGAGGTACAGGATTACCTTTCAAATGACTTATGGGATTTGCTTTGAATCGGCGGGATATTCGCGGACTTGGTGTATCCATTC
The DNA here is from genome assembly GCA_963932425.1 of Athalia cordata. Classification (NCBI taxonomy): domain Eukaryota; kingdom Metazoa; phylum Arthropoda; class Insecta; order Hymenoptera; family Athaliidae; genus Athalia; species Athalia cordata. The sequence continues at coordinate 24,289,105 of OZ010626.1, read as the reverse complement.
AGATGAAAAATATATAAAAATCCCTGAAAATAGGACGATCAAGGGTTATCCTCCCGAAAAACGAGAAAAAGAGTATGACAAAAAAAAGCGATCAATTTTTTCTCATACGTTTAAGTATCGTATACGCACAATAGGTATATGTGTGTAGACGTAATCGATGAATTCTGTCATCAGCGACTGGTTTGATTTTTTTTTTTTCTTATTTTCCGGTGTTATAAATATATAGAACTTGAATTCAACCGTTGCTATCGATAATCCTGAGCCGATGATTCTAAAAAAAAAAGTATATTTTTACCAAGTTCAAATCTACAGTACAAAAGGGAACGCGGATTGCGCTGTCAGATTGTGACTGTCGGTGAGATTGCAGCAGATATTTCCATATGCCTGTCGTGCACGAAGGGATGAAAATGGGGAGAGAAAACACACGTGCCATATTCCTACACATAAAAGCATTTCTGATCATTTCGATGGATTTTGAATGTATATGAACGGGGTGCATTCGTGTGGTTTTCAGACGCAGAAGCAATCGATGAAGTGCAGCAACAGCTACCGCTGTATAATAATGTACGAAACTGCAGCGCGCGTATTTCCTTGGAATAATAATTACGAGAATGCATTTTGGGGTTGTATAGAAATTCCTGGTCGTCGGGATAAATATCGCAGAGTTTCAGGGTTGAAAAGAAATGCGAAAACGTCGCGGCGTCGCACCCTCTACCCTTTTTTCTTATTCCCATTCTTCTATTCCTTCTATTTTTCTTCTTCGTCTTCCATATATACATATTTTTTTTCTTCATTTCATTTTCCCCTTCTATTCTTCCCTTGTCCTCCTACTCTTCTGCACCGAGCCCTTGGGCGGGTATTTATTATTCCGTGTTCCATTATATGGAGGGGTTTCCGACAAAGTATATTTTTCCGACTGTATATCCAGCCCTTTCAATACATCATGTCTATACGCATATCAACTACATGTATCGTACGTCAATCCGGTAATCAAAAAGCTTTTTAAAAAAAACTTACAATTTCTCGATGATCTTTGTCCCTCTCTATTCTTATCAAACAGATTACATATGTCTCAGAAGATTTCCATTCGCCAAATCTCTAAATTATTAGGGACGAAAAAAACTTTCGTGATTCAAGCCGAGATTTTTGGGTTAGATTTTTTCGCTTCATATGGTTATGAAAGCTCTATACTTCAAATATATTTTATACCAAATGTTTTTTTTTCTTTTAATCAAAGTCATACGAGAAAAAAACCAACTGAATTACATAATTGGGGGTGGAATGAAACAGACGAAATTAAAAACAATTGCATATGCCAAATCGTTAGCCCATAGAGGTGTGAAAATTATTTACGGGGTGTATCAAATTACCTGGTGATATAGGGTGGCACCACAAGCGTGTCGAGGATATCTATATAGCCACTTTGCGTACACGGGAAGTACTCGAACCGGAAGATTTGTAGAATGGTAGAGTGGTGGCTGGCAGTTATAATGGGAAATAGTTAATTGAAAATCTAGATGACGGAGTAAAAAGTATCCTCATATGCTCATATACACTGCAGATATGTAGTGAGAAAAAAATATGCGAATGAGACAAAGGTGTTGTAAATTGAAAAATTACGCCGTCAATTATTTTTCGCAAATAGTACCCGCTCTCGCGCGGGTGATCGCGAATAATAAAAAATATATATGTATATATATATATGTACAATGCTCACGTGATTTGGTCTCCGATGTCATAAGAGTATCGAGTGTACATTGTACCGCGTACGTAAAAAACGAAAACAAAAAAAAAACGTACGTATATAAAAGAGGGTCGGAATATATCCCGTCACTCTTTTCCGAGAGGTACCACCGAGCGAATGGGGTATACACTACGTGCGATGTATGCTACATGTATATGGACGAGGCAAAACAAAATCGGAAAATCCTCGTCGCTTTGATCACACGTCCGTCAGGATTTTAAATACCGTCTTCTTCGCATCTGCGGGATATATTATTAGCCGAAAACCTCTGCACGATATCATACCAAAAATTCACACATATGCGTCACCGTCCACACACGAACTATGTACATACCTTTTCCACATGACTGACACTTGTTTCAATTTTTTTTCATTCTCCCCATCCTAAATCTATGTTACACACACCTAAATACCTGCACGTACGCATAACACCCATCACCGCGTGATCCGCGACTCTTCAAAACCAACGGGGAAAATAAAAAATTACAAAAATTATACCATGGAATGAATGACCATGTCTGTTCATGTTGAAGTCCGCATTTTGAGTCGGTAAAAGTGAAATGGTTCTTTTATGTCTGGACCATATTGCTGCAGCAGGTCATCGGGGTATCTACATTTACTGTCACGATAAACGATTGATTTAAATCAGTTTTACCGAGATATTGTAGGTATATGAGGACTGCAGTAGCGTTTCGCATGGGTTGATCATTATCTAGAGTAGGTATAATATACCTATATACAGTACAGATAATACCAAACGGAAGAGCGAAGGTGAACCGTAATATTGGGTACTTTGATTGTCCAACTAGAAACGGCCAGAGCGAGCGATCCTTCAAAGATTCCCGCTCAACTTAATATCAAACGGATCATGGTGTGTACGTGTGGAGGTCTGTACACGTGTGTGTATGTATACATGTGATACGTATATATACTTTGCTCATATTTCTTGTAGAGTTTCAGACGATCCCGCGATGCAACGGGGGAAAAAGATCACGTTTCGGGTCAAAGAGAGGAGAAACGCGGAGTGAAGTAGACGAAGCGCGTCGTCTTTCGCGATCAGGACGCGACGGTCAACGAGGGGATGGTCAAAAACGAGAATAACGACTGCAGGACGTCCAGTCAAACGCTCAACCGTTTCCACGTAACGGTCTTGAGAGAGAACTGGGAAACGAAAGATTGGTTGGCCGTGGTATGGGGGCGGAAAAGCGATGGCAAAGAACTGAAATAAGAATAAAAAGGGGATAGTATAGGGAGACACATATCACGCCTGCAGTCTCAATATCCAAGGGAAGGAATGAAATAGAAAAAAAAAAGATACGAAAAATACGAGGGGAATCAAGCCTCAAATCGTTTAGCCAAAGTGTTCGAATATGTATGCGACGCGACGCAAATGTCGAAAATAGCTCGAGATTCTAATTCGTTTTGGATATCCTTTTTTTATTCTTCTATTTTTGTCAACTTTTAAAACACCGGTCAATATTCCCGATACGGAATATACTAAAGAATTGAATGATGAATAAAATAAAAATTTGTTACGGGCATCGACAAATGCGATTTTTTTTCCTTTTTTTCACATCCAATAACGTCAGTATTCAACGCGTCGGTTATACAAATACCGAAATTCTTTTTGTCATCACATTTTCGCACGTCAAACATCACATTTTGGTATTAAACATAGTTGATCTCAAATATTTGTATTCACGTTAATATTGATCGAAATATGTTGACAATTTATAAATGAATATTTAATCAATATTGTATGTATAATTCCGTGTTGATCATATTCGTGTAAATGCAGTAGCGAGTTAGTTAACATGGTGTATTCATATGTATAATATAGGTACTAAAATTATCACGATAAATATAATTGAAACAGAAAACATATACGTACAATGTGCGTGTGTCCGATATTTATTCATTTACATACATATGTGTCTATTCGAAATGAATTTATTGAAAGTTTTTTAAATAAACTTCATCACTCGTTTAATATTTTTGTTTTTTCAATGTTCAATCCATACCCAGAATTCGCTCCACGTCTAAAACGTGATTCGTGATTACATTTTTTATTATGTTTATGTACGGTTATGTAAAACTTCCAAGACACGTGTTTAAAAAATTTGAAACGGAGCTTTTTTTTATTCTCTCAAACTTACGCCACATCACTCATTTGGAATAAATCTGTAAGAATTATCGAAAATTTCACGTGTTGAAAAATTCAGAACATCAATCGAATCATCTCATTTGCTTTCGTATTTTTTGAACAAGTTCATCAAAAAACGGCAAATAATGAAAACATTTTATATTCAATACGAACGTTTATTCGAATTAAATAAAACCGAGCGAAGAAACAAAAAATAAATAGAAAGAGAAAATAAATTCAAACAAAAAGCATAAAAAAAAAAAAGAAAAAGATGCGCGGCGTAGGTTCGTCGAATTGAATCAAGCCCCTCGGGTGACGTGCGTTGGATTTCTCTGTGCGCGAATGTAAATTCTAAAAGTTTGTAAAACCGTGCTATAAAAACGCCCACAAACCGGTTGCAAATTGGTAGAATATCAACTCTTGCATTATTTATCGGAGCAAACGTTCGCGTTCGAATTTTTAGATCATGTACTGAAATTTTTAAACACTTTTTTATCACTACCCCGGCGCAAGCTGGAATCCAACGGATCTTTCGCTGGAGTTTATGCGTATTTTCATGTACGTACAGTTGATGTGAAGGAAAATAGGTTGAAATTTGAGTGGTTTATTAAATGATGTTTATTTTCAATTAAATAATATGAAACAGAATTTTTGTTTCGGTTACACTCATTTCTTTTTTTCTTCGAAAGATGACTCCAATTTCGTCGAAAAATTTGCAAAATTCTCACCAAATGACAGACCATTTTTCTGTATTTTTCTGTCTCAAAAAGCTTCGGGATATTAGGAGAGAAAGAAAAAGTAAAAAGAAATCAACGTTTAATTAAAACTTTGAGTCTCGTAATTAATGTCTTTTTTCTATTGTATTTCCCAATTTTCAGACTCGGTACCAGTTTTACCTCCCTTTCCTCTATAATTGACAAGAGCAACAACTAGTGTGACGATATATTGCTAAATGCTGTGAAATCGTCGCGTCTATCTATATGAAAATAGCAAACACTTTAGTAAAGCGAAGGGGTCACATACTATAGATAGAAGTATCCGAGATACGCGTTTGGCGAATATATGACGTCTTTTATGACACAGTAGAATCGTTTCCATCCGCTATATTGCACCTACTTCTGATGCGAAAGAGCTGCTTCTGCTGCAAACTTCAGTATGTACCGTGAAAAGCAGGGCAGAAGCTGAAGCAATGGTGTTTATCTGTACTACAAGCTAGCGTAGTAAAGACGACCTGCACTTTAGCTTTTGAAAATAAATTGGCTATGTTCCGTTCTGAGCGAAAAATCAGTCGTACATTTTTCATATGATAAAATTTCAGTCAGTTGGTTCACGAGACCACGTCGAGTCATGCCTACATTGTAACGTGAATATATCCGATAAAGAATATCGGCTACACGAGAACTGAAAAAGAGGTTAGAAAAAAGGCGCATGGATTAAATTGGGCGAGATGAAAAAATTAAAAAGAACAAGAGTAATTTAACTAGGTCATATATGAATAGCTAATGAAGTTTCAAAAACTAGAACAGTTGCTGGAAAATTCTCAAAATTTATTATTCTACTGGGATTTCATTTTTTACAACTATTCCAATATTGCGACATTCGATCGTTCGGGAGTTTAATATCTTCATTCAAGACGCTCGAATCCTAGTTTGGAGGGTGCGAAGAACGTCATAGTCATGTTAGGGAGAAAATTTTACATTCGATTTCCGTCATGAGCGAAATGGGCAAAGTATACTATAAAAGGAGTGACAATGCATGGGTGACTGAAACACATTGCAATCTCCATCTAAACTAGAGCTACTGTATGAGTTTATAGTAGATCGTGAATCCGATTTTTGGGGTATTTTGAAAAATTTACAACTTTACTTTTCTTCATACATAATGTGACTTGGGGAAAAGGCTCCGAAAGAGACTCAAATATACGGGGGTGTAAAGTCAGTTTCGACTGCCTAACGTTTCTTGAGTCGTTTAACGTTTTTCCGATTTTCCGATTTTATTATCTGACACCCACTTAAATTCGCTCCTTAGAGCCAGTTTTATATAAGGAAGGGGGCAGAAATGTATGTATATATCTATATATATGTAAAACCTATAAATACGTTCTTTGATATATACTGCCAGCTTCCAGATCGCGTGTGAAATTTTACAACCAATTTTAAACGACCAACTTCATTTATAGACGGTACGAAGGGTGTCTCATTTTGGAGTGTAAAAGAGAGAAAAATGTTACCTTCGATTCGAAATCATTTCTTAAAATTGAAAGGTTTCGAAATCAAATTGACACCACGGAAGAGCTGACCGCGTTATAGCGAATAATAATACAATTCGATTAAAACATGTATATACGGAAACTAAAAATTTCATGTGGTCAAAAAAACAAGGCAAAGAGTCAGGTTAACTATTTATTTGGTTCGAACCAAAATGTCCCATATGTCTGGGTGACAAAATATTAAATCAAAAGCGGTTATTATCAGTAGACTTACCGCACCTATAATAGTTCCATATTAGTTATCGTACCATAGAGACAATTTACGTCAAGTTCGAGAAGTGAAATAACTATAGGATGACGTAAAATCGATTAGCATGGCTCAAACTCAAAGGTGTTTAACGATCCTCTAAAGTCTATAAGGCGGCACTGCAGCTATATGTATGCGGTACACGTATAGTACGTTGCCGATAAAAGAAAAAAAAGAAGAAAATAAAATAAAATAACAAAAACCGAAGAGAAAATCTGACACGACAACGAGGAGACGCAAGCTGGTTATAACTTTGAACGAAGAAAACGAGGGAGTAGGTATGAGGTGTAAAAAAAAAGAAGTAAAAGGAGAAAAGAAAAAAAATTGAAAGCAGTAACGAAGGAAGGAAGGAAAAAACGAAGGAACGAGCGAACGAACGTCTTCGTAATTGGGGGTTGACACACTACCGGTGCAAGACCTTCCCCTTGTTTCGGTGATTCAGCTTTTCAAGGTAGCTGTTTTCGAGCCCTCTTTAAATTCTCGAGTGTCTTCTCTCTTATTCCCTCGCATCATACTTAACATGGGAGGCAGAGAAAAGCGAAAGGGAAAAAAAAGAGAAAAACAAAATTTAAGATCTTTATAAAAGCATGTCGTCACGAGTAAATTCATTTGCTTCTGCGATGCTGCTGCAGCAGCTTTTGGCGCCTGATTTATTACGAAATTCCGCAAGATCCCTCGCGGTGTGAGAGTGAAAAAAAAAACGAGGCAAGAAAAGGTAAAATAACGTTAACTCAGGGGATAAGAAGAATAGGATGAGGGACAAAATTTCCAGAATTCCATCACAATTCGTCGCTCGAAAATTAAAATAACGTATTATATTCAATTGCTTATATGATTTACGCGTATAACTTACGTCGGTTGAAAAATAAAAATCACTTGCAATTATAATCCTATAAAGATTTCCGTGCTCATCTCTCACGCGAAAAAAAAGGTCGATTTGAAAAAATGCATAATTTGTGATCGTGTAAAGTTTTTCCCTCGAAACCCAGGTAAATCAAACTCAAGCTTGGAGAGAGAAAGAAGATCGAAGATCTTAAAATCATTCTATTTCAGAGAGAAAAAATATTTCTCACAAGAAATCCGTGATATCTTCCCAAAATTTACCCTATTAATTTTTGTTTCCTAATTCTACCACCCTCATCTGGTATACAACTTTGAATTTTCTAAGAAAAGTTTATCTGTCCCAAAAAGCTTAGTTAGATGGCACCGTATATCAACACCGGCGCATTTTTGCTTCCGCCATGTTGCATCTCCTGTTACCTTCTTTCGCACCCCCACATACTGAAAACCTCTGGAACCACCGCCGAGCCTCGGGGATCCCTCATTCCGGATGCTCGGAAATTAGGCGGGAAATAGCCGTGGCGTCGGATATGCGCGCATGGGAAGAAAAAAAATGAAACCCCGGGAACTCTCACCCCCTTGCCCTTACCCCCTCCCCCTCGCCCTCCCCGCCCCGCCGCCCCCGGAAACAGAGAAATTCCAACTAGCTTGAATTTATGATATTAGTTTTACGCGACGTGGTAATTATCATATTGGGTTTCCTGAGAGATACTGTGCAGGTTCCGGAAGTCTCTTATATAGGTATATATGTATAAGGTAAAATATATAAGGCATAACGTTCTATAAATAACGCACGATACATAACGTAACAATGTACATATATAGGCTATATATATGGTATACACCTATAACGCGGGTTTTGTCGTCATCTCCCCCTTATCTTCCTTCACCGCCGAGCGCGCACGGCGGACATTAATTGCCTTGTATATGGTTTATTCCGCCTATCGCTGTATCGCAAAAAAATAAAAATAAAAATAAAAATGAAAAAAAAAACCGTTCGGATGATAAAACATACGGAACAAGAGAAAGTATACCGGTGTGGAAGTGAATATGAATAAATAAAATCTGTACTCACCTGAGGGTAGTCACCGAATTTCGTTTGGTAGTCAAATACGTAGAGATACGAATTACGATGCGATTGGCTGTGAAGATCTGCCGTTCTCGTTGCTGGCGCTACCGTGTTCGCATCCCCTAAAGCTTCTACGGTCTCGTCTCTGAGAATTCAAAGAATCCAAAAAAAAAAAAGACAAAAGAATTAATGACATATTATTAGCGAGAAATGAAGTTTTTGTTCGATGAAGATCATGATCATCGGTAGTTTGAAAATTTCAAAAAAATTTCCGTCGTAAATAGAAAATCAATTAACATCAACAATTTTGATCGTGTCGATTTTTTAATTTAGCTGTAGACTATATGAATCAAAAAGAGAATGTTGGGCAAAAATTTTTTCACCAATATATTTGAATAACCCTTGTAATTTTTTTTTTTGTTTTTTTCGTTCTGAGGATTATAAATTCTTAAATGAAATTTCGGTCAACTTAATTTTTCTTAATTGCCAAATTTTATTATCGTTGCTTATACAGAGAAGCGGCGGTGAAATTTAAACCCCAAAAAATAATTGCCCATTAATGAACTCTAATTTCAATTTAGTAGATATCATATAAATCAGTTTAATAAACCCGCGTTGCGTGTACAACGGATTCGTTCCTCAAAATTACATTTTGAAAAAAAAAAAAAAAAAAAAAACTATCATGTACCTGCATAAAAAATCTCTTTCTGCATACCTTATATTTACAGGATGTTGAACCGGTCGCTCCCAATCAGTGTACTCGTTTATAATGGTTGCCAAAATTTCTGGCTGATGATAAGTGTAAGTATTCCGAACGAATTCCCTCAATATTTCAGTTCTCCTATCCGCTTCGATACCGTACTGTGCGTTTTCAGCGGTCAAGGAAAAGTAAGCTTCCGATCTGACGACTCCAACCATCAAATCGTACCTGCGGTCAAACAAATGAATATTTTTTTTTTTATGATCTATATGTTTGAAAATTTTTATTATGACTAGAAGCCAATTTTTCTGCTTCGAAAAGCGATAAATTGGCCATAACTCAATGATTTCGACCGATAAATCAATTTTCTTAGCGGATCCGAACTCCTAAACTTAAAATACGTACAATACATATCTAAAAAAATTACTTCGATTTCTACTTGAAACATTAAAAAAATTAATTTGAACTAGTCTTCGAAAAATCTCAAAGTAACGCCACAATTTATTCTCATTCGTTACATTCTTCAATATTATTTATTTATTCATTTTTAAATCTTTCTTCTCAAAGAAAAGTGAAAGAAAGAATGATCAAATAAATAAAATGAAAAAGAAAGGGTAAAGGTGAAGTTTGAAGAGAAGGTTGAGCTGTTACAACCGTTGTACGTCGGAGTAGGAGTAGAAATGGGAAGGGAAGTGCAATACTTTCTGTACTCGTCGATATGCACGAACGAGTAAATATAACGAACTTTGTGAAGAGCCAGTAGCTTTTAACTCGAGTATATCAGCGTAGTTCCAGCTGCACAGCTGTATATTCATATAGATATACGTATATATATGTTTCATGTAGTGCATAGTAGCACCAGCTTGCGAGAGACGTCGAATGAAAAAGCTGTGCAAAGTTACGCGTTTTTCGACAAACTATATAACATTTAATCCATGTATACATTGCGATTCAGTTCAATGAAATCTTGGCTCCGAAAATAATCCAAAAAAAACAAGAATAAGAAAATTTGTAGTGATTTAATTAGAGCCATATTTTTGGATCGTCTCTTTTCAAAATTGTAATTTTCACTTTCTGTATATACAGGATAAAATAATTCTGAAATATATAGAAACGGTAGATTAAATTGATCGAACTTATAAGAGTGAGATTTTTCTTTAACTTCGTTTGATTTTTGTTCGATTTCTTATTTTCACCTCCTCTTTTACCCTGAGCAAATATACGTAACCATGACGACCTGCTTGGGGGTGATTTAACAACGTGAATCGAATGTGGCTCAGGTACAGGTATAAGTATATATCCATGTAGGTATATAAGGCATTTCATACACATACATACATGTAGTGTACGCCTTAAATCATATACATAGGTATGTCGCACGGTTTACTTCGATTATCCGTAAAATTCCGCGAGTAATGTGTATTTCCTACTCATATACATCGGGTATATACTTTGTTAAGTAAATACGTGTGATCAAATGATATCATATCATTATGATACAATTGACTTGCTTAGAGGAGGCTTATTTGATTTTCGTTGTAACTAATAATTGTATATTACATGCAATTATTCTGCGAGACAAATATTTCCGCCCTTTCTTTTTTGTATGTATTTCATTTTCCAAGGGAAATGTAAAAAAGTCAAAGTTTATACTCGCTGGGTGGTTCGATGTACGAAATGCCTTAAATATCTATTTATTATCGAGTAAAAATATACGTTCTCAAGTAGAATTATACAACCGGATAAAAATGCTATCTTCTATTTTCATGCACACTCGTATGCACATCCATAAATATACGTGTACGTTAAACATATATAGGATGTTTGAGAAAATCTAAGTGAGTGCTCTGAATTGGTCGAGATACATAAAATGTTTAAGTAGAATTTTACTTCGACGAATTGGCTCGATCTTTCATCAAAGTCGCGCTTTATACGTATACGTTACGTTACACAACATATAAAAGAAAGAAAAAAAAAGAAAAAAGTTTCAGAGATTTCCGAGTGAAGGCATCTCCAAAGCTCAAGCGAGGTCAGTTACGAGCTTTTTAGTTTGGAAAATTTATATTCACACCGCGAGTTCGCTCGCCGCCAAAGCGAATAAAAAAATTACAAAGTACAAAAAAAGAAGAACGGAAAAAAAAAACACACAGAATGACCTGAGCGCGCTTTTCTACTGCTATGCACGCTATGACAAAGTTGGTGTTTTTTGTTCTACGTGATGAAGGCTACAAGTACCAGGGTGATGCAGAAAAAATTTTCATCGTCAAATTTTTCTTTTTTCGTTTATTTTTCTCATTAATTCTTCTTGTTTCAGAAAGAAAATTCAACGGCGTAACTGACGGGTGCTGATTAAGAATATTAACACATTTAACGATCGGCTTGACACGTTTTTATTTTTTTTATTCTCTCTTTTTTCATAATTTTCTTTTTCCCCTTGATAGAAAATTGACTGTCACTTGATTTCAATTTTTCCTTTTTTAATCAATCATTCTGAGACATACGCCACGCGCATGCAGCAGAAAATCAGACTCCAAATCATCGGGTTGAAGTGAACGAAAATTATGGTTGTGAAGTTGAAGATTTCGACTTGAAAATGAAAATTGCTTAGAAAAGTCGTTTAATGTACGTCTATGAGAAAACAAAGCTCGAGAGGTGATACCAATAAAATCAAGTATGTTCATTCAATAAACTTGAAGGTGGACGTGGTCGGTTATATATCACCTTGCAACCCGTAGTGCAGTTAATTTTTAGAGGTACTTTTAGTTTTCTCCACCGATATTTCTCTAGTGTAATCACGCCTCTTTAAGTTTAACGAGATAGTCACTTTTCTAGGGTTATTATCATGGTCGGAATGCTCCTCTGACCTGTACCTGGATATAGTTACAGGGTATATAAGGTTGTTTTTTTTTTACTACCACGTGTCCCACCTCAGATAAGTGTGCCTCCCGTTCGACTTCCGGTTTTTCGTGGTTCGGGGTTTGTTGCATCATTGGCAAAAAGTTAGCAAACGTTTTTTTTTTTTCATTTTTCATACATATTCGTTATCAATGTGATATGCGACATGACAAACATCGCGAACATCGTTTCGTAAAACCTTATCGAACTTCTTGTTATCCCGTTTTGATCTGATACATGAAATTACAATTTTGTCAATAACGTGCAGCAGCTGCCCTACATATTTCTCTCTCGTTTTAAATGACAGTTGTTTTCCTGCAGGCTTTTTGTAACGATATAACTATACCAGCGCCATTGATCTTCGGATTATATATAACAATCGCGTGATGTTCGGGATAGACACGATCCCCGTGACCCAGATCACCAAAAGTTTTCTTATGCAGGTGATACAAAAATTTAACGGGTATTTGGTATATGTGGTACGAACATACGTCCTTGTCGAGTTGATTTTTTTTTTTTTTGTGTTTCGTATCCCTATCGGACAGCTACGTTTTTATGAATACAAATTGCATGCATACGTGTACATACTAATTTATATTTGCCACAGAGTTTTTAAACCCGCTATTCGTATACCCTTCAAAGAAAAATTGATTGCAATTTCCGTTCAGCCGTAACATTGTTAATTAATTATTTAATTATTTCCGTCATTTTCTTCTTGACTCTTATTGTGTTTTGCAATCAAATGCCACATCCACCAGGGAATCCACGATGGGGGTAGGTGGTGGGATTTTACTATGCTATATATTCGAAGTATCGAGTTTGATTGCCAATTTCACGCTAATGGAAATTCTCTTTTGTGCACTTTGAAACGATATTTTTTAGTCGAAAACGTTTGTACGAATAGTAATAATCGCAAAGAGTACCAATAAATAGGACGAAAATTTAATGACACGCGTTTCTGCACGCAAGGAATTTCAATATTCAAATTTTTTTAAACTTTTTCATTCTCTTTATTTCAATCTGTCGCTGGGTATTTCCAATCAAATCGTTATTTCGGCCACATCACATTTTCGGTATCAATTGCATTCTCCGATGAAAACCGATTCTTCTCGTTTATTTGTTCTTTCTTCTATTTTTAAACATGCGGGATGGGAACGAAATGAAAATGTGCCGATGAACTGTTACAAAAATTACTCGTTTTTTGATTTTTTAAACAATTCTCACCTCGACAACTTTGCCACGACGTCTTTTCTCAGTAGAATATTGTTCAGGGTGTTTATTGTGTCGACTTGTAAAGTGAAATCCTGGTCATCGGGATCACCAGGATCGATCACGACGCCGTCGATAGTTGGGCCGAAGGCAGGAGCGAATGCGAGTCCTTGAACTGGTGCCGATAGAAGTGCGTTCAGAGGAACGTATCTCAGACATTTTAAAAGATCTTGAGGTTCGCCAGCCGCCTGAAAGAATTCAAAAAGATTCTGATTGAAGATTGACATATCGCCTTTAGAGACGTGATCACTTTTTTAGATGTGTCGAATTTTGCTCGTGATCTCAGAATTCGAAGAGTTGAGAATTTCCAAGTGACAGGGTAAAAAGTAGTAATTACATTGCTCGCAGTTTGTTCTTATTTTTTTTTTATCAAGTATGTGATTGACATTTGATAGGCAATGACATTTCGACGTTGATGAAGAATTAAAATTTTTTCTATTAGTTACGTAAAAAAAATTACTCAACCGACAACTTTGAAAAAAATTTAAAAATCAAAAGTACAAATAAAAATTTCTCGCACTTCAAGGGATTCCAATGCATTTCCATTCATATCTTTAGAAATTCTTCTCGCCTTTAATTTTTCAGTAGGATTTACTCTTCATCTTTCGTAATCTTGAAAAGAATGAGAGAATTTTAAGAAAGAGATTCGCTTGAGACGATTCTTGTTGATACTATTCAACAACGACTATTCTCTACTGAAAAAGGCACCTCTTAGATAAAAAAAAAAATTCCGAAAGATGAGAGAAAAAAAATCTACCAATTGAGTGATTCGGAACGGAAATAATATTTGGACAAATTACCGTAAAAAGTAACATAATTTCAAATCCACCGAACGTTGAAATTCAAGTTTTTCCAAATCGGAAAAAATTCGTCGATCTCGTAATTTTCAAACTACAATAAAAAACCAATGAGCTGATTAGGCAATTAGCTAATCTGTTTGATTCGATTTATCACTACGCAGTTAAATTCAATTAGCAAAACATAAAGGATTGAGAATAATAGCCCGAAACCTAACTGACAGAACTGATTGTGAATGATCTACACAATCTCTATGATAGATCTCTAATTGATCGATTGTTCACGATCTTTATATATTGTTCGAATTGATCACGGACCGCAAGGTTAAATTATTTGAGGTCGTGATTATCCGGGCGTAATTTCCAGATCGGGTACTTGTTAAGTTGGCAGAGTACCAACAGACGAAATTAAGTCCGAGGACGCGTAGCCCAGTTTTTCTATCCGATTTTTTTCCCCTCCGTCAAATTTAATGTGTCGATAAATCCTGGACAAGACCGTACCGCGCTATATCCACCAGCAGGAGCATCGTAGAAATTTTGATATCATGCCAATAAAAATGGTACTTATACCGGGTATCTTATTTTAAATGAATTAGGGTTCGATTATCTCGCAAACGATTCACCGCCTATAGCAAAGTATACTTTGGACCAAAGTTGTTTGGTGTACTTTTCAGAATCCATCGAACTACCAACTTCGATCTAAACTAGTTTTCGACCAGCATAACCAATCATTTTCGAGATAATGATCGAACCTTTCATTGAAAACGCGACATCCTTTGTCGTACGTATACGTATAACCCGTATCATAACTCGTTTGCATAATAGCTTTAGCGAAATAATTCGCGGATCATTCCCAGATTTTTTAATTTTTGTTTTTTTTTGTTTTCTTCGTACCTCAAGTTGGTCCCGAGTATAAAAATGTGAAGAGTTTTAATTATCGTCGTCAAGAGGACTTCCAGCCGATTTCTTTCGTAATTAGAACTCGCCTCAAGTCTCTCCGAAAGCCAGCGGCTTCGGATCACGGGCAAATAACGTGGAGAGAAAATAAACGAGGTTGAATTAATACATATCTATATATACATATAATATATTTTTACTTCTCATTTCGGGGAAAAATAAAATGTCGCTTTTCAAATGAATTATTATACGCGAAGAGAGAATCAAAAAAAAAAAGAAAAGAAGACACTATTGATTTAGCTTTACGTCTACCTATAGTAGATGCAATTAATTCAGATTTCGAGAATTTCACTTAATTTTTCTCTTTTCATTTCTGGTTCCTGGGAAATACAGAGCGCCCTGTGGTCTCGTGTAGAATTTATATTATATGTTGCACGGAGGCGGATGTGGGCGATAAATCGATACGTTTGAAAAGAACTTACCGCCGAGCAGTTGAGATGTCTAGCGACTTGCATCGCGTACCCTGCGGCCCCTCTGATTAGAGCCCATGGGGACAAAGCACTTCCGGACATGAGAATACCTCGATGAAACAGTTGCCCTGAAACGATAAATTAGAGAAATCGGTTAAGTTTTTTTTTCCCATTCTTATTTAAACAATCCGCATTTCATGCCGGATAAAACTGAATCACGTGATAAATAACAAGTTCGAATTCACACTTTTCACTTCGATTCTCATGGCGAGTTCGAACGATATTTCGAACGTTTCCGGAAGTTCCAGGAGGATATTGAGCGCGTCGAAAGGGGTCTTCTATCAATGTACCTGCAGTATATATAGTTCCGTTACAGTTGGATACTGATTGTGTTTGGTTTGCCACTTGATCGAGAGCCCTTGGTTTGGCCGAGAGCGTTGAATGTTGCATTGCAGGATCAGTTCTACCTATCCATCTACTCTACAGCGTTCAGTTCAAATAGCCCTTCGCATCAAATGCACCTCCACACGTGTGGGATTCTTGATCAAAGGACTTTTTACGTGGTCGAGATTATTGCCGAGCAACTGCGCCATAGATTCTCACATCTTCATTTTACACTAGAATTTTTCTTTCACTTTTTTCCTCAAATAACTGAAAGAAAAAACCTGCAAATTGTTTTCAACAATTTTCGTTTCACGGTTCAAAATTAGGCATTGAGATTGTTTCGATCATTCGGAAAAAATTGATTTCCATTCCCTGCGCTCGCTATCATTTATGCAATAAAAATCGCTCAACCGAAAGCGTGGAGAGCAGGATTTCCATGGAGTGATCCCTTTTGTCGAAGTATTAACTATATACAGGGTGGGGCAATAACTATTACCACCTCAAATATATTTGAAACTAAAAGTTATTGCGAAAAATTCTTTCAATAAAAGTTATTCAGTATTGAGGGGGACGTTGTATAGAGACACCGATTTTTTTGTAAGTGGAGGCGCTCAGGAGATATCAAGGTCATCTCAATTTTTTCAAATGGACTCATATGTTTTTGGGCCCATAGCGTGATAGCGGGTTTTGAGACGAATTCAACGACCTATAACACGAGGTCGTTTAAGGTCGTACGAGATCGTCCATTCATCATTCTCACCCTAGAAATAAAACAAATAATGTGTAGATACTTGGCAGATTTGACATCTCTAGACTTTTTCTTGTAGGGATACTTCAAAAATATTGTTTATAAAGAAGTACCAACTACGCGTCAAAATATGGAACAACAAATTATTGCAGCATGTGCCGCAATAAATGCTGACATCATAAGAAGTGCGACCGAGTCAGCAATTAGAAGGCTACAATATTGCATCGACGCTAATGGCCATCATTTTGAGCATATCTTGTAAGGTATGAATGATGAACTAACGATCTTGTACAACTTTAAACGATCTCGTGTTATAGGTCGTTGAATTCGTCTCAAAAGCCGCTATCACGCTATGGGACCAAAAACATATGAGTCCATTTAAAAAAATGAAGATGACCTTGATATCTCCTGAGCGCCTCCACTAACAAAAAAAACGGTGTCTCTATACAACGTCCCCCTCAATACTGAATAACTTTTATTAAAAGAATTTTTCGCAATAACTTTTAGTTTCAAAGATATTTGAGGTGGTAATAGTTATTGCCCCACCCTGTATATACCCAAATAGCTATATATATGTTGACAAATACGTCGCTGTATACAAACTTATATACATCACGGAGGATACAGCTATGTTGCATTAGCCTTGCAACGGTATAGAATGAGAAACTGTGGATAACAATGAGCCATTATCCGCCCTGTAGGTTGAATTATGGGGTGAGTGAACTGCCCTAAGCCGTATTGACAACCTGTATCCCTTCCTGGATCCTGAATCCCGGATCCCAAAATCCGAGAATGGGTAGATCCGCGCGTCGTGTTTCCATCGCGATCATCGTCTCCTTCCCTCGAACGTATGTATTCAGAAATCTCCTTTAGGTTGAAATACCACGCGCTGATTCGCTCCACATTACACGTACGTTATACGTGTATACATATAGTTACACATCCTTGTATCATTCGCGCTAGATATACGGGGATGTGGGGAAAAGAGGAAAATTGAAATATATAAATCTCCGAAAAATATATTACCAACACACCCGTAAGATTCTTCGTCAAATATAACCTCATACACATAATATTTTATGAAAGAAAGAAAAAGAGGAAATGCAAGTATAACAAAAAAATCAAATAAATAACATTTGTTAACTATTATACGTGTACTTGCGAAATCGGAAGAATTATTATACATATTATGGACGGCATGAAAGTTTCGCGTTTGAAGAAGTAAGTTTTTCTTGATCGTCGTTTTTCTTCATATATACGATGACGATACATATACTGTGATACGCGGTGTTTCTACAAAGCTGAGTCATTTCCGTAGCGCAGGGGAACCAAAAAAGAGAATAAGCAATCGGAGAACAAAAAAGAAAAAAAAAGAAGAATATTAACAAAAGCCTTTCACTAAACGATATTGGCGTAACGGCTAAGTTTCTTCATGCAAAAAGATAAATGCAATAAAAAAAAAAACGTACGAAAAAAAAAAGAAAAGAACGAAAACAGAAAATGAAAAAACAACGACACGAAATGTCGAAAAATGTCGGGAGGGAGCTTGCGGGAAAAAGCGATACCGAGAGGTGGTATAGCGATGTATATACTATACAATATAATAGTTAGAAGATAAGACGAGCCAAAAGAAGTCTTAACGCTTCAAAGTGGTGGCGATGAAAAACTTGACGTTGTATTTTTTTTTTTTTTATCTCCTCTTCTAGCTTATGTGTCATTACAAGACTCGGCATTGTTCTTCCGAGTTGTCTATCTTTTGTCGATTTATCATATTTTTTATACCTAAAATTCACACGTTACGAAATGTAAAATATCTTGTCCTACCTACAATTTTTCGAAAATAACTTTCAGGACGAGAAAAAAAACTAATGACTATCCCGACACCACTAAAAGTGAAGAGAGAATCTTTTTTAGTATCATCTTTTTTTTCTAGTTTTTTTTTGTTTTTAATCAAAATCAAGTACTTCAAAGATTCGGAAAGCTTTTTTCTCCGTATCCGCAAAGAATTGCTGGCAAAAATACTTTCCGAGCATATCATAATATTTATTCTCGAGAAAATCGGGGAACAAAATATCAGCTGAATTTGAGAGCAAATTTTTTTTCTCATTCGATACACATCCGATATCCATATAGCTCCTCGTCAAATCGAAAAATTATGTAAGCATATGTAGCTGAGACGTACGTTGACGGCTTCCAATTTTTCGATTACATAAAAACAGTAAATCTTGTTTTCTCGTCATCTGGTACAGCGGACAGGTCGAGGGATCGTTTTTATACCCTCAAGAAACGAGTTTCAAAAAGAAACAAAAAAAAAGAAAAGAAGAAAAGTAAAATGGAAAGAAGAAAAAAAGAGAGAATCAAATAAAAAAATGTATGTTACGATCTTAGGCGACTCACCATCGGGGACCGCGGGACTCGTCATCAAAAAGTTGACGCAGGCAGCTCCCGTTCCGTGACCAACAAGAGTTACGTTTTCAGGATCACCGCCGAAATATGCGATATTTTCCTGGATCCAATGAAGCGCTGCGATTTGGTCCATAAGTCCATAATTCGCCGGCGATCTAAGGTGGGCATCTGTGTTGGCGTTGAGAAATCCTGTAATAAGTAATTCCAAATTTTTAGAGAGAATTCGATCGATAAAATCCTTGAGCGATAAATAAATTCGGTGATCTAATAAAACGCAATATTTATTCTGATAAAAAAAATTCATTCCTTATCCAAATTCCTTTCTAACCGTTGATAACATATCTTGCGCTGGCATATCTATACATATTATGTTTTATAAATTATTTTTCCGTTATTGTTTTTTTTTTTTTTTTTTTTTTTCTCACAAGGTATAACGACAGACGTGAGTAAATGTTTCGTTGAATCTCAAACGTGCGCTCAGCTGAATTCGAAACAAACAAAACAAATCCAATTTAGAAGCTGCCCCCGTGCCGTGGCTACTGATGAAAAGGGTTTGTTTTAAGGGAAACAGCTGCTACTGCTATACCGCTCGACACGTGCCACTTAAAAAAAATCCACGCTTGCCTTTTGTTGTTTTTTTATTTTTTTTTCAATTCAATTCATTTCTGTTTTTTACTTTTTTAAATTTCTCTGTACACCAGCAAGACGAGCGGAATTTTTTACATTTACTGTTTTACGTGTTACGGAATATAAAGCACTGACACTTGGATATAGTTAAGAAACGATGAAGAAAAAATGAGAATCAGAATGGAATAAATCCGGTCGTAAATTTAGGATTCCGACAATCATCTGAAAACGTGCGAAAAGTACATGCTTCTTTTTTGCTGCTGGTCAAGCGTCCGAATTTTATTTGGATTTGTCGAAATTTGATAACGACATCGCAGGACCGAGGGACAAGGAATCTAGGAATAGAAAAATTGAGGATCGATCGATCTAAGAAAAATAAAAAGAAAAAAATATAATAATTGTATCATGTTAGATATAAGTTGGAATTCTTAGGCAAGGCGCAGGGAAAATTCTGGTACATGAGAAAAAAAATATAGATAAAAAAACGAGAGATGAAAATGAGGGAGGATGAAGAAGAAAAAAAAAAGAAAGGAGGAGAAAAAAAGCTCCACAAAATGGCTGCAAGGTAAAATGTAATTTCTGTAGAAGCTTATGGGGTTTCAAATACGCTTCACGCAAAGTGTATGCGTATGATAATAGTAATATTAGCGACATCTTGCAGATAGCTATGCTTGCAAGCTGGTTTACAATCTCAAATTACAATATAATAAGCTACACCTGCTTTCTTATTTTGTCCCGCAAAAATTCTGTCACTCATTTTTTTTCAACGCCCTCAAATTTTTTAAACGATACGAAATAGTGAGAATCCCGCCTCGCATTATAGAACGCAAAATAATGCGATATGAAATAAAATGGCAGTGGGATCGAAAACGGTGTGCACACCACGATATAAAAAATTCTGCCGCAGGGTATATGGTGAATTTACACAACAATAATAGTGAACCATTCGCATCGGTTTCCTTTTTTTTTGTTCTTTCATCTCATCCCGCTAAAATCCTGGAACAATTTTTCAAACGATCTCAAATTCTCAAACGATTCGGAATAGGCGAGAGAGAAAAAAAAAAAAAAATTGTTTCTCAAACTGAAAATCAATGATTTGATGGAAACGAGGGATAGAAAACGTCGAACATCATGAGATTCTGCCGCAGGATTTGGTGATGTATGAATTTTTGTACCGTCATAATCTATATATAGTGAATTTCTTTCAGCCTACTTTCCATACCCCCGTTAATATTTATCGAGGGTCGTACGTATGCGGGATTCGGTGTGTTGCGCGGGATAGGTGTAGATCGAGGGAAGGGAAGAAAAAAAAAAAAAATGAAAAAAAAAAGAAGAAATAAACAAAATGCTGGACCTTTCCCATGACGCTATACGAGCTGCGTACGTTCTTCGTGGCGCGAAGCAAAGCATTGGCAACAAAAGCCGCGCGCTGGCAGCTCACGGGTGTAGTATGAGAACGAGCTTGTAATATATCGTTTGTAATATTGACGACAGGGGGATCTGAATTCCGCCAAGAGAAACAGCCCAACGGCTTAACTAGGATCTTGGATATTTATTATCTTCCTTCCGTCTTTCCTCGTGCTCTCTTTTTGCGCTTCTTTTCGTATTTTCTTTGCTTTCCAATGCGGAAAGCGAATGTATATAGGTATGGGTAATGTATGGGTATGTGTGTTGTACTAAAATACTTCTCTTGAAGAACAAAAGAATAGAAAGCTTATATTTACAGAAATGCCAACTCGATGACCATCGCCGATTTGGTATAAGCGTAACTGCGGCATGGCGTAAATTATATCTCGTTGGTTAGTGGTTAGTGCAGTTGCAGGATATGATGTGGCGATGAGAGGTGGATTGGTGGTGTTTTCAAAAGTCGTTTATTATTTCAAACGAAGCTTTTACCAGAACCTAATTACGCGGGGTGCAGGTCTTCGATCGTTCATTACTCGCGCGCGCGCGGTCTTCCGCGCCACTTACGTCGTTGAGTGCAAAACACTTGAAAACGCTTAAGCAGCACTCCGCACGCACTATGTCTGATCTCCTCATCCTCGCGCCGTTTTGTTTTTCTTACCTTTTTTTTTTTTTCGACATTCTGAACCGCCAAAAGCAAAATATATGAGAAGAACTAAATTTCCTTAAATACAGAAAATCGTAATATAATAAAGGAGCTGGCATGAAAGAGTTCGTACATCTTTATTTCAATTTAATACCTTGGTTTTTTCTTTTTTTTTTTTAACAAATTAAATTTTATCGTGTCGATGTCGAAAAATGCTGAACAAGAAAACCGAGTGTGGGATAAAAGAATATAAGCAAAGGTGGCAGATGGGAAAATAAAAAAAAAAAAAGAAAAGGAAAAATATCTTAAAAAGAGAGAAAGAAAAAAGAAGCATCAATATGGCGCGAGGAAATGGAACGAATAAGAGAAGGTGGGAATCGGGAGAAGCTGGCATGCCCGTAGGGAATCAAGCGAGCGAATTACACTTGCACTCCCGTCTTATTTTCGTTTTAAATTATTTCTCGGATTGAATTCCCCGCGCAAACCACGTTCTTCCCCTGTATATACTTATACATATACATGTATTTTGTGTTTAGATATGTATATACCTCAGCATTTTCTTTTATTTATTTATTTATTTGTTTTTTTTTTTTTTCCTACACGCGAGTCATTTCAGGGTGTTACCATATTATTATCACTTCGTATATCTACGGAAAATTTATGGGGATGGAAAGTTCAGAAGTATTATAATTGTATGATACAGCGACGAGTCATTCCATGTGTAAATATCATCTATATAGCCTGAAGTTGACAATCTTGTATAATTTTTGAAATTCTTTTTCAAATAATAATCCCCGCATCCCACAAATTACAGAAAGCTGATGCGAAATCTTGTCCTTCCCCATTTGCAGGAAAGTCGCGGAAATTTCTTCGATAAGGAATTACGATTTCGATGTACCAAAATGTGGTTGAGATTTCGGTTGTGTATTACGTGTACTAAAAATATTTTTCAAAGGAATTTGATTTATTCTAACTCATAATTAAAGAAATTCCCGCGAAATGCTTCATCAAATATTGAATCCGATTCCTGTTTTGGTCTTTCGTAAAAATTGATTGATTTTTTTGTTTGGTTTTCTTTTTGTCGAATCGAAACATCAGCGTTTTTGAAATGTCTCAGATAATTCGTAATAAAAATCGGGTAATCTGTATAAATTTTTTGATAACTCGGCCGAATAGTTTGAAAATCTACATTCGTGTACCTTGTACCGAATGTATATTTTTTTCATTGTAAAATTGTAGGGTTAGGTTTTTTATTCACATGACGGTAAAATAAAAGTTGTGTTAGTGGGTCGTTGCAGAAATGAATAAAAGGAGGTCGTGGTATTTCAATTCCGCTACTTATACTCCGTGGGGTATTGTATAAGAGTACAGCGATGAGGACGGGGAAGGGGAAGACGGCGAGGGTAGGTAAAGAGAGAAAGGGAGAGAGTGGGAAGTGGTAACCATTTGTCAAAATGTTGTAGAAAGAAAACAAAAGATATATAAAAACCCTCCGCTATACCTTCCGGGGGTAACCCCACTTGGAAAGAAGTGGAAATTCTAATAGTGAAAAATCAGCACCTACCAGTTGCCCATCAATATCGCTGAAGTACCACGGTCGCTGAACGGCACGCTATATATGTATAGTGTACCTTTACAACGACCTCGTACTGCAACAACCTTCGGAAAAATGGAAAGAGGAAGAAAAATTCCAACGCCCGGAACGAGAACCGTGAAAATTCTTCCGAGCGGAAACAGAAACAAACAAGGCTTCGTTCGGTGTGAGGGTGATTTTGAGTACATACCTCATGGTTGTGTGGGTATACAGGGTGTCAAAGTACGAAACGTCGGATTTTTATTTTGCGTGGCGATAAC
Source organism: Athalia cordata (assembly GCA_963932425.1). Classification (NCBI taxonomy): domain Eukaryota; kingdom Metazoa; phylum Arthropoda; class Insecta; order Hymenoptera; family Athaliidae; genus Athalia; species Athalia cordata. Next base: position 24,265,696 of record OZ010626.1, on the reverse strand, counting down.
TCTTGGAGGTTGAATGATGGGTACTAATTCTGTCGCGTATTAGGGTGGAATTTGTCTTGAGGTAGCGTAGGATCTTTGCGCGCAGCAGGGAAACAAAAAAAAAATTGGTCATTTACGATCATCGTGATCTTTCATTTCGTCTGCGGAATTTGAAAATATTTTTCTTAGTTTCAGCGTGCTTTTTTGGAAGCGAAATTTTTGGGGAAAAATATAATTATGAGATAAATAAAATTCATCGGGGTATGTATATTCGAATATTCGAGCATTGAAATTTTGAGCAAAAAATAAAAACTTCAAAGCGTTTGACAGAAGTTGAAATATCTACCTACTCTGAAATTCTGAAATCTTCTCAGACGCTGTTTCTTTTTGTTTTTACCTACTAAAGCCAAGCGAATTCCGCAATTTGAGAATTCTCGCGAGCGAAGTTCATCCATACGTATATCTTAGGGGTTGATCGCATTTAAATTATTCACAAACATCCAAGATCCGATGATCGAGCTGGTTATAGCTTTCAAGTTTCTCGAAGATACGTAACAAACTTTTGCAGTCCATATATGGTGTCCAACTTGAAAATGCACGATCGATCGATAATGTCGCCTCATCTTTGAAATCCATGCAATCTAATTTTGCATTATAAATAATTCACCGTATTAATAGTTATATCGCATTTCGAAACTAGACACCCTGTACGGCTGAAATCCCATGCGGATAAGGAATATAGTTGGAGATTTACAAGTTGTACGTACAGAATCGAAGATGAGTAAGTATTAGTTTGGGTTACACATAATTGTAACTTAGATATATCTGGATCATACCAATTAACGTTAGATTTTAGTCGGCCCTACCAGTAACACCAGCCGAGTTAATTCGATTTCCAAACTTTACGAGAATTGATTACAACTTTTGCCCGCACGAGTGTAGAGTGAACATATATATACATATATACCAGATGTACACGGATAAATTATATAATTACTGCTGGCTCTGAGTTATCAGTTCAAATCCTAGTAACCGACAATAGACGTGGTTACCCTCGTGAATTTATACCGCGGAGCATGAGGTAGATCCCAATATGTCTATGTATACGTATAATGAATTCCACATGTTGAAAAAGTGGATTCAAATTTACTTTCAAACTTCAAACTACTTGAATCTCACTCCACGTGTAATATGTCAACATCACTTGCTCGAATATAATTATTACATCACTGCACGGGGAAAAAAATGATCTCTTTTGATTACTTGCAAACCGCGGACTTTTGTAGGGAGGGAACGAAAAGAATAGAATTCAAATATGGTTTCCGGATGAAAATTCCAATGAGTCATAAATTACGAACTTGGTATAGGTATATACCTACGTATGTATACGTATATAAAGACATTACGATAGAAATGTGTAGCAAGGGAGTGTTAAATTGAATCGGATTGAATAGAGCTGTAGGTGCCGTACCGACCGACCGTCCGTCCGTTCGTCCGTCCGTCCGTTGTAATATTGAGATTAATTTCTAGAATTTCAATTACAGCTTACAAAGAGATTTGCAGGGGGGAAATGCGAATTAACACGCGATGTGGACATATCCTGAAATCTAAAATTCATCAGAGATGTAAATTACGTTGCATGCCACGTAAATGGATACAGGTTGCTGGTTGAGCAAGAAACAGGAAAAAAAAAAAAAACGGCCAATTTCAGAGCACGAATTGAAGCCGAGCATATGCCGGATTTTAGCTTTTTATTAAATCCGATCGGATCTGATTAGATCTATATTTTGAGAATTTAAGACCCGATTGGATCCAACCAGGTCAGATTTTTTTTGGCTTACACTCTACCACGTAAAAAATTTTCACAAAAAAAAAGATTCCGCGGCTTCCTATTCTCCATTCAGAATAAACACTATATACGGTTGGTTTCTGACGATGACTTTACAATGGGGTGGAATGTGAAGAGCAGAAATTTCAATTGTAATCGTGTTCGATTTTCAGCTTATATCCTGTGCACTTACAGATTATAAAATTACTAATCGTAGTTCGCACGGATATGAGTTATGCCGTGTTATAGCAACGAGTAATTAAAAATCCGTTCATTATCCCTGTTTTACCGTCGGTGGTGTATGTAGGCAGCAGAAGTTTTAAAATGAAAAGCGAAGATCGCGAGGTGTGAGAAGCTAGGCAGGATGATTCGTTGAAGGAGAAAGAAGGGTTGGCGAATAAAAGCGCAGGTGACATCGTGACTCGGCGGGGGTGAAAAAAAACGAAAAATAAATAGAATAAAGTAATCTTCTTACCCGAAAATCCGCGGCTTTTCTAAATTCACAGATAAATCCAAGCCCAAATAACTTTCAATAGCGCGCTATAAATTTTTATTATTATTGTTATTATTCCCGGTTTTTTTTTGTACTTTTTTTTTCTTACAGAAATTGACACAGATCGATGGCACTTAAGCCCAGCTTTTCAACGCCAACGGAAGCTAGTTTTTTATCTCGTTTTTTTTTCTTCTTTTTTTCTGCACGGAGTTAGGTACTATACACATTATATGCTATACGAGTTCTCTATAATCTCATTTCGTTGAACTGTTTTTTTTGCTAATTTGCCAGAAGAATAGAGAAACGAAAAAAAGACGTAACGAGGGAAATTGTCTTTCGAAACAATTAACTGACAACAGGTTACGCGATATTAATATCAAATATGCCCTGTAACCGCCATTTGCCGCAGGACTATAATAACTTTCGATGACAGGAGCCATATGATTAGCAAGATTACCCGGGGCTCAACTAGATTGTGTGGTTAATACTCACATGTTATTCTATTGAGTGACACATTAAACTCGGGACAATACTCGATTATATTCCAATCACAATTGATACTTTAACGTACTCGTTGTATAGAATGGGAACTTCATTATATGGAACTATACGGGTACCTCAAATAGTAGTAATTTAATGATCACGCGGAATCTACATTATAATACGACTGAGAATGACAGAATGAAATTCCGAATAAAGTGCTCGGATGATGTATCTACGTATTATAAAGCTTGCGTGAAATGCCCTCATCGAATATCATTGTTGGGCCCAAAAGTCTTGTTTCGACAACAATTTTCATTTTCTAACAGACTCGTGAAAATTGTAAGAAAGAAACCCCGTTCAAAATGGTTTACAGAATGCCTGCTTTTTCAATTTTTTTTTTTTTCTGATTTCGTTTTATCAATTGGTGGCACGTGCGTGGCAGTACGCCTGTAACTTGAATATCTAGCCCGTGATCATATGTAACTTGGGTCTGTAATGGAATTGGGTATGCATAATGTTCACCTAAAATCCCAAGCCTGTAGTTTATGGTGACGACGACAACCCCGCCGTAACTGGCCAGGACACTACCGTCGTATGGGTTCCCGCTGCTCCATTCGTAGCTTTCTCCGTGGACGAATACAATCACCGGATATCTCCTACCTCCGGCGTCCCTCGAACCGGCTGAAATGAAGAGAAAAAATTTGATAAATTATTTTCTTTCCTTCTTCTTTTTTTTTGGTTTTGTTTGTTTTATTTTTTGTCATCGTACATTCGATATATAATAAAAAAATCAACGATTCGATTTCCTTTTTTCTTTGCCTTTATTCATCGACTGTTTTTTTGCTGTATTCTTTCTTTATTCCCGTTTATATAATTTCGAAGCAAAGAATCCTGTTTAAGCTGATCGTTTTTCTACCAGTGGAATTTTTTTTTTTTTTATTCGCTGTTTTATTACCACACGTGACACACAGAATAAATGGATAAGGCTAGGTATGTACGTGTATATATGTAACATCAGAGTTAGAGAAACGTTTAAGAAAGTTTAATGGAAAAATAAAATATTATAACGCTTTTCAACGAGACGGTTTAAAATCCGCGCGAGGTCGCGTCGCCTCGTTTTCACCGCATGCACTATACGTATGGGTACATATAAAACTCTCGATCCCATAAACGAGTGAACGAACCCAAATGACGCTCAACTAGAACACCCTTGGGTGCTTTGGGGGGTTGAAACTTACTGCATAAATTTCTAGTGCAGTAAACATGCGGCGCTGGCAATATAGGTATAGGTATAAGTATATACGTATAATACGAGGTATGCATGTACCTAACTGGAAACTGCAGTACAGTTAAGATTCAACCGAGATTTATCACGTGATGTCAAACCGTAAGAAACGATAGACCTGATACAAGCGGTGCGGATGTAAAACTCCACGTCGTAAAAAACGTGACATTAAAAAGAGAAATAAAAAGAAATAATCTTTCTTTGCACCTGAAGGAATTCGTTAGAGACATTACAGAATCGCATATCGAACATCATGTACACCTAAATATACATGCATGCATTGTATATTTAAACCCGACGAATTTTGTAGTCGAACTTTCGTGGAAGCGAATGAATATTTGCCCGCATCACATCCTGCGACATTGCGCCACGATGCAGCAGTTCACATAGGAATTGTGTATACGTGTACGAATATTTTGCGGCTGCAAATAAAACGGAGGTCAATCACAAATTGGATTTTCCTATTTTACCGCGCTATCTACCATACATACGTATGTATAGGCAGGTATACTGCCTATTCATCGATTTTATAATAACGTATGGAAATAATTTGTTTGATGTCAATGAATATCATCATTCGATGCTGATTCACGCGTGAAACGGTTAGCATTTTAATATCAATCAACGTGACGTACCTTCAATATTTATCCGCCTGTGAACGATGTTCAATAAATTTATATCAACTACCATTATTTTACATCGTTATTGATTTTCTTGTAATAAGATAGTAATTCAGATAGTGATTATCTGTAGATTTATTTCCTGAGAGAAGATTTTTTTCTTTTTCAATATTGTTTTAATTTATAATTTCAAAATAGTTGTAGCTAAAAATTTTTTCAGCAACAATAGTCAGTCAAATTTGAAGAATGAATTCGCCATGATCGACGCCATCAATATGTACACGTAATGTTTGAAAACAAAAAAAGCTACGCTGTCGTCCTTTTGCATGAATCTGATCTTTTTTTTTTCGTTTTCTATGGATTTCAGTGATTGGTTCCGATTGAGTTTGTCGGAAACTAATGGGATGTGACCCTGGGGGCATTTTTACCCTCTTTTGACGACCTGTCTCGCCCAGGAACTCGTCGGGGATACTCGAAAATTAACCGAGTCTCCCCCCGCCACCCTTAATCCTACGCTGGTCGCTCAAATCTTCATCGTTATTATAACGAAACCACAAAAATTTCAAGTCTGATTTTTCTTAGAACCTCACGAAGTTTCTAATCATGTGACGAACGTCACTTCACAAATTTTCCATCTTGGCGCAGTGGAAAAATCGCGTAAAATTTTACCTAAAAAAAAAATTAAGACTGACTACAGTCTTACTTTTTTCTTCTTCTATTCAAGAATAGAAGAATCCAGATTTGCTCGAGATTTTCCACTTTTTTTTCCAGACTTTGCATGTATTATGGGGGTGAATTTGAGGCGGTTTTTTTTTTTATTTCTTAGTGAGCCTGATCGTCTTAGTTTAAAACGTTTTAGAAGTTGCAATGCAGGAGAAGTGTTAACGCCTTATGTATACACCCTACATCGTCGTATTATATGGAAGAAAAGTAGGAATTAAGAAGACTGTGAAGGATTTTCACGGCTGTCTTTCGTGACGAGTGAAGCGAGTGGTGGCGACGCGGGGGAATAAAGAAAGAAAGGGAAGCTTTTGTAGTGAGGGAAAAAAACAGGGAGCGTAGGATCAGTTGGTGAAGTTTTCGATATCGGCTCCAGGATGGGGAAAATGCTTAAAGCTCAGGAATATTAACATGGCGTACATTTTGCACGAGAATTTCCCGATTTTTCTTCTGAATTTTATTCAATTTATTTATTTATTCATTCTTTTCCAAGTGAACCTTACTCCTTTTAGTCGCCAGATAGCACTTCGCGATTCGACAAAAAACAAAGATTCCTCATCGACTCAACTGTACACACCTATAATTTTGTAAAAATCGAAGTGCTATATATATAGATGATCTGATCTGGTCATAATCCCGATAATATGCGATATCCACGTATCCACGTGACAGGATATAAGCTGCAAACCTCGCGAGATCAGCAACCGCAGGCATGAGAGATTGACGTACACTGTCAAGACCCCAAAAACATTTGAGTGAAGGTAACCGATCAAAAAGAGCCATAGACACCGTAACTCACGACCGCGTCGCGACATCGACAAGTGTTTGTTAAGACGAGAATGGCGGTTAAGGCCTTGCTTGAACATAATGGAAGAGAAATAGAAAAAAGAGAACAATGAAAAGAAGAAAAAAAAGTTGCCGATGTCCGCGGATGGGATGAGTTTGAGAGAGTATACCTATGAGGGTGAACATGAGGAGTTTAGGATGACGATACATTATTTTTGCTCGTTGAATAAATTTTCACCACCTCGCATCTAAGGTGATAAACGCCGTTATGGTTCTTTGAAAGTATGCCCGAGGTGTGCCGTTGCAGGTTGTCAATATCTGAAGCGATGCGCAAACAATTTTACCTAAGGCGTGCGGAGAGGCTTAACGGATTTTCCGTATTCATGACGCCGGCTCTCAAGTTTACCCACAGATCGCACCTCCGAACCGATACGATCATCTGCACATTCTATGCTTCACTTTTTTCAATTATACGGGGTGAGTTACCTCCGAATCCCTTGCAATCAGCGCGCTACGATTGAAGAAGATGAAGAAAAAAAAAAAAAAATTGTGGTAAAACGATGCTGGAAAAGCGTACCGAATGGATCGCGAAAACGATGACTTTGCCCAATTAGGGTTTCCTCGATTCGGAAATCATACGTACGAAGGCCACCCTATTCATACCTTTTGAAACGGGACGTATGATAGGAATAGAGATGACACTGACGAAGGTGAAGTTCGGATTTTATATATATAGACGATATATTTGGATATATCGTCGAAACGTGATGCACAGAGTCGAAAAATTCCAGAATCACACTTAAACGAACCCCTGCATCGTTTCGACTGTAAATTTTGATTCGGAGAACCAATTAATATACTTATGTACAAATTTACATTTCAACGCGAATTCAAACTCATGAACGATTAATCGACCGTCATGGGGACTCTAATCGACCGGAATGACGCCCCGAGCGTAAATTGATGCTCTTTGTATATGTATATCCCTTTTGATAGGTATACATATAGTTATCTATGTGTACACAGTTTAAGCGGTGTGCATGAACATTGTACACTTTGTCAAATCGAAAATTAGGTTTTTTGTTTTGATGTGGTGTTTCAGGACGAATCGAAAATTAACTTACAAAATAAAAACACGATTTTGAAATTTGGGATGAAATAATCACAGGATAAATAGTTGCGAAAGATTCTCCGTCGAGTAGTGGAAAATGAAAGAAGAGCCGCAAAAATATGCCTTCCAATTTTTTCGGCAAGTTACCAGCTCGACTGTTTTTAGCTAGCATTAGTGTACTACAAGCTAGAAGATTTCTTCTAGAATATGTTTATCTTTAGGTACTGTACAAAATGAAGAAAAAAATTTCGTCCAACGTTTGCAAAAAATTGCGTCTACATTTACATGAATCACCATACAAAGTAGCTACCTTACATTTCAGGTGAGGTGTTAAGCTCGCTAAGATTCTCTAGATGCATACGACATTTTGCGTAAAAAACCCATAGACGTAGGTACCCAGTGAAGTAGAATTTACAAAAAGAAAAAAGCACCTATAAACGTATATAGAAACATTTTTTATTTCCGTCTTCTTTTCGCCGCGTTGAGCTAAGCCCTTTCAGAATATATCCAAGGTGAGAGTCAACGCAGATATTTTTCGAGATGAAACGAATATTACAAGGATTGAAATAATATAAAAATGAACACGAATGAAAGCTGAACGCGCATTGATCAGTTTTAGAAATCTTTTTTTTTTCTGAAAAATCGTTTTTGGAATTCGGATATAAATTTCACCTGTTGTCGAGTAACGATATGTGATAGGAAAGAATTAGTGTTCGAAGGAGAGATACAAAAAAAGAGTTAAACATGAACAGATGCTGAAAAAATCAAACGACATTATTTTCAGAAATATCGTCACCGAATTTGTTGTTTGGAGATACGCTGTAGAGACAGTTGATGAAAAAGAAAAGAAAAAACCGTTGAGAAGCAATATGTTCCTTGGTGGATATGTAATAACCATCGCGAGAGCAGAAATATACCAGCATACGAGGGGATGACTTTTTCAAGGGTTGTGTTACAGACTCTACCATATATTCAGGTAGGTACGTCAATTCGTCGAAAAAAGAAAATCACTTTATGTTATATACGTACAGGGGCACGGCATCTCCTTCCGGCTACTACGGGATTCTTTATTTTATAAACATATAGTCATTGAAAACTTTAAGAAATCTTCGCCGATGGATGCCGTTTTAGAAAATTTTCTCGAATTTGGTCCGGCGAGAAAAGACAACAAGCCAGATAAACTTCGTAACAAGGGAAATACCGCAAACTTTTATAACTTCTGAATTGAATTTCATAAATTCTCAGATTCCTATGCATCCCGTACCCTATATTTCTATATGCTGTTTTTATATGTTATGTATATATACACTCAATTCGGTCTTTTCTTTCCATTTTTCCATCATACAAATTTAATCGTGTTTCGAATATTTCCCCAATCAAAAAAAGGAAACGAAAATTCTCTATCATGATGGAATTACGTGCGCATATAGTCGAAATTCCATTCGAAGAATTTTGAGAATGAAAACGTAGAGAGCTATTAAAAATTATCATTATTTTATTCCAAGTCGTTTCCATGCATTCGTTGAGTTTTGACTGATATTCGAAAAATCAATGAATTTTTGCTATCTAGAACTCGATTCCCGAATTTGATCGAAAATTTTTGTTCACCCTGCTTCATACAAGCCTCCTTAAAAGGGTTGATTCATGTCCCTCTTTACAGTGTGGACGTTGATAATTATTTGTACAATTGGCATCGCCGTATGCGCGAAGAGTAGGTACCTGAAGTAGAGAGAATGTGGGATTTAAACTCAAATAACACCGCTTAATCCTGCTTACCATGCTAACTACGTGTTTGTCCGTCTGGTGTAGGAGCAGAGGAAAGGCTTTCTAGCTTGTTATCTTGGCAAGAATCTGAAACTGCTGTATAACCATCCTAAAATGCTCTCCCTACTATTTCTAACAACCAACTTACTCAAAATTCTAACCAAAACCTACGGTAAAACCGTAGTCATTGGATACAATTCGTGCCAACGAACCCTGAAACGTAGGAAGGATAAATTAGGTTAGGAAAAAAGGGGGGCACGAGGATGAAGAGCCAGAACCGTACTCTACATAACAGCCACGCACGAGCTACAGGAAAACTGTCTAAGCGCGATGAGTAATTTGAAACTTTTATACCCAGTCAGATGCAAATTCGCGTAAAACGTTAATCACAGATGAAAATCCGGACCGAAATGTTATAATAATACCCAAAGGAAAAGGAAAAGGTACGAGGTAAAAGTCAAAGGTTTTATTAAGGGTTTGAATATGTAAAAGCTAACTCCACATCTCGGGGTTTTGTTGTTCTCAAACAATGACGCGAATATCATAACATTCCATCGGAGTTAACGTTGAGAAGTTTGTGCGAAGATTTTAGTTAAGACGCTCGTTCTTTAGCCGAATGTCTGCACTTATTGTTAGCTCTGAAGATATTGTGTCTCTTTAACCGTATAAAGTTAACTTTATCGATAGAATTCGCTCAATTTGATGAACTGCCGGAAATAAGAACACGGAGCTTGCAGGTATTTTCGGCGGTATATCCACGTGAACATACATACTCAACGATCATTTTTCTCAACCGTTAATTACATTTTGCAAAGCGTCATAAATACGCCGTACGAAGTGCCAAAATCGTTTCGCTAAGTCGTGTGTGAGCTTTTTAGACACCCATGTCGGCGCGGTGGTACACCGATTATAACCGCAACAACGGGGCGAGCAGCCAACATGGTCCCACTATCTAAAGTACCACATTGAAAGCACGAGGTATATCTATCCTGCATAATACGTTCTCGTGCCAAATCACCGAACCTTTGACCCTGACGATTTAATACGTGTACATTTTTTGTCGTTTAGTTTACTTTTTCCCCAAATCGTTGATTACGCTATCTCAAGAGAGGGGCGTACCCGGCCCCTTGAGATTCTCCATTGAATATATGAATCCCTTTGGGATAAATATCACCAAGGGAAAGAAACTAATCCAAATCTTATTTAATTCAGTCCCAAAAGTAATCGTTTTTTGCTCGTCATAAAATATGTACGAATTCTTCCGAAATCAAACACTCCTAAGCGTTCTCCTTTCACAGGGGAAGGATCCTGTGCGTTGCTCTTAAATGAAAGGTTTCACCTCCATAGATTGCAGGTTGACCTCCAAATTGAGGACTGCAGTATACGATATTATTCGTTATGACAAAAAATAAAAAAGTGTCGGAATTTTTGAATTATACTTTTTTTCCAGACCACCCTTTGGCGTACAAATTCATGTTGGAAATTCACATTCGAGCTCGCGATCGATTTTAACATCGCAGATCCCTCAGCTGTGGGTAAACCTTCGTTAATTTGGACCATTTCGATGATTCACGCACCGTATGCTTGGGATCGAAATACCCAATCGTCCGCCAATTTCATTGATCTGGACTAGGAATGGAGGGACGGAAAAGGTCGTTTCATGGGTCCTAAGGGGCTAAATTCCCTGTCATCCAGTCCCCATGATTAGCACGTACCGTGCATCTCTTCGGCTTCTATATTATAACAACGATAATATCTTCCCTTTTTTTTTTTTCTAGGCGAAGTATAATCTCAGTAAAACCTGCACAGAACGCACCGACGAAACCGACTGCAGAAATGATATTCTTTTTTCTTTTTAATAAAACCAAATAAAAAAAAAACTATGAGGTGAATTTCTTTTAATTTCTTTCTCGCTCTATAGCTTTGATGCTTGAATTCTTCCAAGAGCACATCGAATACATATAATATAAATTTTTTTAATGTGAATATCGTTCCGGCTAATTTTGTAACAGTTCAAAGTTCTATGCAGTAAAATATCCCTTCGATAGAATTTTGTTTTTGACATTTATTTCACAATCGATTGATTCCAAATGCGAATCCAGTGTAACAAGATTTACAATCAATCGAGAAGAAAAGTTCATTCAGAGTGAAATTCTCTGCCATAAAATTTGTAGAATTCGTACCACATCATCGTTGGCATTTACAACAAGAGTTCAAACAATGAATCCTATATAATTATTTTCATTTTCGTTTTGACATGTCCCATAGGTAATGCCGATAACCGTATAATTCACTTGTTTGAAGTGGGCGTAACCTTTATTCTTGAATACGAACGTGAATTTTACTTTGTTCCTTTGTTTAGTTAATTTTTTTGTGATCAACGTAAGCGTGTAATTTGGTTAGAATTAGTTGTACACTTTTGTTGTCTCTTTCAGATCCGCTCGTTACGAAACGAGAAAAACAAATTGGAACAAATACATAATAAAAAGAATATAAACAGTACAGCCATATGGCGAGGAGGAAATGAACGCGAGGGGATGAGGAAGAGATTTATTAACTTTTTTTCTTTCTCATCGAATATTCAAGCACCGCGCACTCTCGGAATTCTGAAATAACGAAATAATGTTTTAACCGCGTAAACAAACTCGTAAACACGAAACTCTGCGATTTTCCGTGAGGATTCGGCGTGGAAAACCAGGTTCTGGACTCTTTATAAAATAGATTGATGAAAAGCCTATAAGTCTTCGACCTTTAATAGTTCTTGAATTCTGATTAAATTCAATTTTATCACAGAAATGAAATGCCATAGTAATATGTTGTTCTCGTATTTGATATCATTGTTTCGCCTGGTTTTATTTCATCCCTTTTTTTTTAGGGGGAGAGGGGAGGCTTAGGGCTGAACTAAAATTAGAATCGGGAGTATCGCGGGGTAAGAAAAAAAAAAAAAAAAAAACGATGATATGAAGCAATACGTAGAGATGAAAAAAAAAGATGAGATATCGTTTCGATTCGTTTGGTTTTCGTTTCGGTTTCTGCGATCTGTTCATCCAATCATAAAGGCTTTCCCCCGGATTTTGTCGTCTGCTTATTATATATATAGAGAACAGGCGACATAAGCGCGCAGTTTTCGTTTCCCGTGGGTACATATTTTCGACACAGCTGTATGTACGTACATATATATGTATGTATCCAACAATCTCTCTTCTTTCTCTCTTTCCAACTTTTATCACTGGTATCCTCTTTTTCTCTGTAACTCGTATACCCACCTACAAACCCTTATACCAGGTTTCCCGCTGTTCACACTCGTGGTATTTACTTTTCATTCGCGAGTAAAACGTTCGCAGAAACGTCACGACGAAATACGTGGGGCTCTATACCCCTCAGCTTCTACTGCTGCTGCTGTTACGAATACGCCGAGTCCGTTTCGTTTTAGCCTCGACGTCGTTAATCCGCTCGACGAAGCGGAAACGTGCTAAAGGCAAGTGAAAATGAAAGTGAGAATGTTTGTAGTGGCCGTTCGCGGTTATTTGAGGTTTCGAAAGAACACCCGATCTAGGTATTATGGCTTGTGGAAAAGAATTGACCTGAGTTTTTTTATTCGGCTGATCTCCCTCTTTTTTTTTAACCACCACCCTCTCAAACTGTACTCCATGGCGAAAAAATTCTGAAAGGTGCTTCGAACGATTTTTGTATTCGCCACGTTTGATGATTATCACGGAAATCAGTTCAGCTTCCACCAAATTAGTGACCCAATATGAAAAATACCTTTTTTTCTGGTTGGAAAATTACAAGTCAAATTTTACTCCAATTTCAAGTAACGAATAAAATTTGTCGTAAATCCATCAAATGCGGTAATCAAAAACGCGTTCGAGGCGCATAGGTTTCGAAAATTTCTCTTTTTCCAAAAAACACTACACCTTACACTCATACTGCTGCTATGGATTACAACAGTGTCAAAGAAAATGGGTGGCCTTAATCCAATTGTTGGTTCAAGGTTGAGAAGGATGAAAATCGGGTGGAAATGTGGGATGAAAATGGGCGGGAATAAGTAAGTAAAGGGTGGGAGAATTCGGGGCTGTCGCACGATATGCAATATATTATTTAATTTAACACTCCCGCTGCAGGACGCGCAAGGGCAACGCGGACGGTCTTCGGATCTTCTATTCCCAGCTTCGGGATACCGGAGGCTTAAGGGGGTTGGATGCTCGGATCCTCCCTTGGCGTGTACCACAAAATTTATGCCACTCATGCCTCGCTGCCCCCGATCGGCGTGGCCCACTTCTAGCTTCGTTTCTGCATCCACCTAATCCAACCTTATTATACTTATACTTCGCTTGTTACGTCATTCCGATATTTTCATATTTTTTTTTCTCGTTTTCGGCGAGCTCATTTCTCGAATTGGCGACAATTATACTCAATCCTTTTTCTCCTTCTGCGTCTCTTCACATGTGGGACAAAATTTTCAGTAATCCATCGCGTGATTGAGTTTTTTTCTCACGTTCCAAATACGCGCGGATTCGGATCGTTGGTGATTTTTATATTTCAGTGAAATTCAGTCCTTTGTTTTTGGCTTAGCTAGCACCAGGTTTGGCTAAGCCCATTTCCCTGCTATGTTCTGAATCTAGAGAAGCGACGGTTTAATTAGCATAAGTTTCCACCCTTAACCCTCCCTTTTTCATCCTCTCCGGAGGGGAACATCGTGTAGTTGTACCGAAAGCGGCACCGGCAGCAGCCTATCCTGAGGGAAATTATCAAGATGGCTGTAAAAGTTTTGTCCTTGGTCGGGTCTCACCCCGAGTCTCGGCGTCAAGTTGCCGTCTGTATATTATAGGTACATGCAACCCCGATGATCATGATAATGATGATGATGATGATGGTGATGAGGATGATGATGATGATGATGATGATGATGACGACGACGACGATGATAGCGTACGGATTATTATTCGTACAGTCCATTTGGTAAGCCTCCTCTTCTCATTACCACCGTCATATTGCCTTACCCCGACGATGAAATTCATTCAACGTTAGCAATGCTCGCTCTTTGCTGCACTCTTACTGTCGCCGCAGGTAACCGAACATATTCGTTATAACACCGAAATGAATTGACAAATTTTCTACAACCACCACGTACGTTCTTTTCTACTTTTACGTTACAAAGCTGGTGAACACTACGTGCGTTCTTTATTACAGTAAAGTTTCGCTCTTCACGTTTTGGTTGGTGAACTAGTCGGAAAAAAATGTAATGTTTTCAAGATTTCGACGATATGATATCGCGATGCTTTTCAGTACGTCCAAATAAAAATAAATGACAGCTGAGATCGTCGAAGAATGGAGAACGAAGGGGAGGAAGAGGACTTTTTGGGTTCCGCAGATATTTTAGGGGTGCGGAAAAATTCCTGACATTACCTGGCCGGAGAAGGTTAGGTTTTGAAAATGTTTTGGTCGTGTGTTTATAAGAGAAAACCAACGAGTTTCGGAATAATATCCTATCGCAGGCAAACGGAAGTGGTGAGAATATTGCAGGTTTCGTTTTTCCCCTTTTTGGTATTAGATACTGCAGACATTTTCTTTGCCCTAGAGAACGCTGAACGGCAGGCCTGAAGTAACGGGGATCCAGGTGAAAGAGAAGAAAGGAAAGGAGAAAAAAAATAAAAAAAAAACAGGTGCCCTCCACATTGCCCTACTCGACGTTACCAGAACCCGCGCTGATAAAACTGGCGCGCGGGCGGTCGAAAGACAAAAGAAAGAAAACGCTGCAGAAAGGCAAAGGGAGGACTGAGATAAAGACTAAACTGTTTTTCCAAAAGGAGAATTCGCATCACGCTTGATTCGCTGGTCGCCAACCACCCAACTCTGTGTCTCTTTTAAACATCAAAGAAAATTCGTTCTCTCGACCTGCATAATCTTCCGGGTTCTACAATATTGGTGTGTGAAGTTCTTAACGCTTCTTTGGTTTTCCATATCTACAAGTATACATTGAAAATAAAATTCAAGAAAAATTGCCAAAATTATCGATTAACGAAAAAAATGTAAAAAAAAAAAAAAAAAACATAAATTCAAAGAATAATTCACACATACGCGGGCATAACTTTGGGTGACCATGGAAAATATTTGTGATGCCGAAGATTCCGAGAATTTCTTCAATTTCATTGTCCTGCTAGTTTATTTTATTTTGGTTTATATTTTTTTATTTCATTTCGTCTCCCTCAGGATATCCCTAGTCGTGGAACAAATTCTGTGAGGCGAGAGATTTTCGTCGGGGTATTATTTCCCGACGCCAGCGTATTATATCTTAAAGATATGTAAATTGGGGCAACGACGTCATAAATCGTAGCAGGGTACGAGAGAATAAGAATGAAAGGATCGATCGATGCCCGGCAGAAGCCCACAGGCTATGGGAGTGACGTCATATCCGGCATCGTTAATTCTACGTCTTATCCGGCCATACGGCGACCTGCAAGGACTCAAAAACTGCACCTCATCTTCTCACTTTATACCCACGATTACGACATTTCCAGGAAGTCACTTAAAATAAGACGCTGGGCATTTGTCAAAAATTTTTGTCAAAAATTCGAAATAAGATCAATTTGCCGTTCTAATCTCATTGTCAACCAAAACTTGTCATTAGATATTTAAAGCTTCAAATTATGTTAATCAGAAAATTATGGGGAGCAGATTTTTTCTCAGCGTATTTCGCAGTTAAATTTTCATTTTACGGGTTTTTCATATTCTGACGCCATCAGTCTGCACAATCAAACTTGACGTTTTTATTACCCTGCATTTAATTATGAGAAATATTCGCCTAGGAAATTTTCGTTGCTTCGTAGAAAGGGTGAATTATTATAGTTAATTCACCCTTATATGTCGTTAATATCCGTTATACTCCGTTCCGTTGTATATTTTCATTTTAATTGTTCCCGCTTCTCTATTTACTTCCGTTTCCCTTGTAGCATACATAATACCATATATATACGCATAAAATGTATTGTTTTTACCATACACAAAAGCTAGAATGCATGTAAATACATATTAAACTTATAACAAGTAATTGTGAGCGAGCCACCGAGCTGTGCCAACGCAAAAATTCTCTGCTCTCCGTGACCCATAATCAAAAACCTCCAATAGTCAAATTGATAAAATAGAGGATAAATCTTTCTCAATCATTTAGATTAAGGAGAAAAGTAAAAATACATTCAAGATAAATAGATAAGTAGAACAGGCAGGGTCGGTCGATCAATTTCGGTTTTCTCCCGCAGGCTCCGATTTTTTTTTTTGCTATCGTTAGATTTCATCCCTTAATGTTTGAGGTTGAGTAGACGAGAAAAAGAGAAAGAGAGTTCTGAAGTTCGGGATTAGTATAAGGTATTATATATATATATATGTATACTGGTCATCCCGGAGTTTCTTCCCGAACAGGACTAGTTTCCGAACGCTGTCAGAGCGTCCGGAGTAATTTGTTGCATTTTTTATCTTTCTCCGCAAACAGTCGAGCTGTATAAATAATCAGCCTTTAATTTATCCGATTCATATAACATTTATGCCACATCAATTTCAGTTCCAATTACGAACGCGGTGGTCAGCTGACGGTAACATTTTTATTTTTATAGAAAAATCTTACGACCGATTTCTCTGACCCTTGCCCATTTTATGTTGAACTAGCGAATTGCAATTGAGATACCTCGTTTAATTTTAGTCACAGTCCAATTTGGTCGACGGATTCGTGTTTTCAATGTTAAAATTTTATTAGGTTAGATTTGCACAAACGATTCAAAGAATATTTGATTTTCGGCTAACAATAAAAGAATGTCTGTAACAATCGTTGTCAGACTATAGACTTTGATTTTCTGCGATGTTGGGGCCAAAAATATTCATTCCAAACCTTCGGGACGATGCATTTAATCTGGCTACCCTTGAGCTTATTATAATCTGAGGAATTCATGACGAAGAAAAACATGCGCAAAAGTATGAATAAAGCTGAGATAGAATGAAGTAGAAAATGATAGAATAGATAAATAAATAAATAAATGGGCTTGCATCGTATATAATCCCATGCTGCAGACACTGGGTATAAATCGCAAGTGATTTCCTTCGAGCTATAGATTTATACAACTACTGTAGATTATTCGAAATATTTTCTCACGGAAGAGGATTACTATAACTCCAGAAGATGCAGACAGGAGCAGACGGAGATTTGTCATTTGAATTTTATTATTAAATATAAGTGTATAAACTCGTCTGCGCGTGAATAAGTGATCAGTGCAATCGTCTTATATAAATCGGAAAATCAATCCTCGGCTGAAGTTGTACAGCTTTTGTGTATAACATAATATAGGTATAGATCGATTTGCCGTGAAATGCCCTCCACATATATGTATACGTGACATTCGGCGACTGCTGCATCAGAATACGTCGTGTTATGAATTTGTCCTGTCACGTGTAGAACGCGCATCTTCCGTTCTAGGTGGATTGATATAATATACTGCAGCTTTACCGGCTATAGCAGCCAGAGTAGCGCATCAATCTGTAATAATTCACAGCTGATTGGAATTCTAGAAGATAGCCGAGCGCGTTCTGCGTTTCTCTGCACTATACTGCAAAATTTGCACCAACGGTGAGGGTGGCGGAGTTACGTTATCTAATGATGTAGCGTCTGTCTATTCCGATGCAAATTTTGAAGCTCATGATTCACGGCTATTAATACAACAAGACAATAGACGCATGTGTCTAATAATAAATTGGATCGAGAAAAGTTCTAAGCTTTTGACTTTTCTGGTTTTCCTTCACGAAAAACTTTTCAGGGCAATATTTTGAGAAATTATTTTTCGTCTCAGCGTCCGCAAGAAATTACGCTACAAAATAACCGGCGGGATAATTTGTAATTTATACAGTTAGTTCATTTATCTTTGAAAAACAAAAAACGAAGTCTCGCCGGTGTTTAAGGTGGACAATATAACAGTGTAGAAACGAAATGTTAAGGGGTAATTCTACGGAAAGGCTGGCTAGGCATTGGGCCTAGATAAACAAGATGATTAAAAGATAATTAACAGATAACGCCTCGTACGTGACTCGGAGACTCCGAGGCAGATGATCTCAAAGCTTTGCAGGAAGATAAAGCAGATGATATCGCTATGGGGATGAGAATAAGGGGATGGTATAAAATGGAAAAAAGTAATAATGAAAAGAAAAAAAGTGTGGGAAGAAAAAAGAACTACACATCCGGGGGGGAAGAAAAAAAAAGCTGAAGAATATATTTCTACTGCACCTCAAAACCAGGATATAAAATAAAGGACCGCGCTATAATGTTCTCTGTATTAATAGTGGATTATGCACCGAAGTATCCTCCCTTAAAAATCCCCCTAAAACTCATTTAAATTATCTACTAATCGCGAGGTTTGTATCCCATGAGAAGAAACACCATGCGAATACTACTCATCTCTCTCTCTGCAGCTTATGCTCTGTAACTTATCAACTTAGGTCAAAAATCTTGGAGAATACTCGGAGCGAGGTTAATTGGATTACCCAATTACAGCTCTGGTATTTACACGAGACACGCTACTCCTCCCTCCCCCGACCTCCTCGCCCCTTTTCCGTTCACCTTTCCATTTCTCCACCTACCTATTTCTGCGCTTGTATATATTCTCCCATTCCCTTTGTCCTTTACCTCTCTCGAACTCCGCTTCTCTTTTTACTTTGTCTCTCGCCTTCGTTTTCATTACTTCCTTACTTAAGCGTGCGCGCGCGCGGTCTAAGATTCACGTATCTTTACCTTTCGCAAAGGGTGTACGTTTCTGCAGCACAAGCTATGTACGTGTATATAGGTATAGCCGATCACCTCCTGACTCTTTATTTCTCCTTTCTCTTTTTTTCGTTCTGTTCCTTCTTATTCTGTCGTCTCTCTCATTTTCTCTTATACCTATACGAGAAAAGACAATCATTTTCGAATTCTTCCTCGAGGGTAAATCAACGACCTCAAGAAAGCACCTAAGCGAATTTCCGCAGCTCTTTATACTGTTATAATCTTATCGGTATTGTGTACACAAGCTTTGGCTCTAAACGTTCTTTGATCCGTTTATATGATAAATTATAAACAACGAGTATGAATACCAACGAGCTCAGCTGAGAATATATTTTGTTTTAATACCTTGGATTTATATATCCTGCAATTCATCGAAACGTCAATAAACCACAATCTTTTTTCTCGAACTTTCCCATCTTTCTGAAATTTTCACACAACACACAATCCTCTTATATGGTGCAGGAGAATATTTATAAGCAATTCAAAAAGCCTCATCATTAGGTATAGTTTTAATACCGTACATATACCAATCGAAGGTTTCCCTGCGAGTAATGAACAGCTGTCAGTCAAGCCTCTTTCCTCTTTTGTTTTACCTTTTTTTCCCTTCTCTCTTCTGTGATCTTAAAGGTCGCGGTCCATTTCCGGAAGAACAATGTTACAGTCTTGACCTAGCGAGAACCAAAGCCGTCCCTCAGACGCCCACTGAGCCAAGTATCACGAGGACAGGTATATATCCCTTAGCTTTCGTGGTGACAGCTTTCCGCCAGCTGCCTCGTACCCGTTGCACGACCAAATCTGAACTCTCGGCTCCGCCATTTGCTCGTAGAGAGAAGAGAATGACGAAAAGAAAGAAATGGAGTAGAAAATATAGGAAGAGAAAAAGAAAAATCTGCCGGAGATTTCTTAGGGATAACTGACAGCCAGGAAGATTTCCCTGAGCGTTTCGTATATGTCTTGAAGCTTAGAACGTCACCGCTGCTGCAGTTCTTCCACAAATCGAATGAAAAAAACCAAAAGAAAAAAGTAAAATAGAAAAAAGAAAATGATCCGAAACGGGGATTACTTCTGGTTAAGGAAAAAAAAAAAACCGTCTTGAAAACAACGTGAATTTGTTGGTTGAACAAAATAAAAAACATTTCGATCACATGAATTTACACTTTCAATTTTTTTTTTTTCTAGCGAAAAAAATGCGTTCAACCAGGTGTATAATAATTTAAGAAAAGGTGGAAAAAGCAAAAAAATTCTTCCATCGCGGAACTGATCTTAAAATCATTTTCAGAACTCGAAATGAAAAACTTTCTGCCGGAGAATGAGTTCTAGTTTATAACACACAACTTTTTCCCAACGAACCTCTGCGGCAGCAAATCTCCATTTTGTTATCTGTCTTATAATATTACCTTCGTCGAACAGCATATTAGATTATTTGTGACGTTGTCTCCCACGTGTAAAATAGAAGAAACAAAAGAAACTACGCAGTCAAGGGTGTATAGTAGCTGATATAACAGCTACACTGCTATACATACCCATGCTGCATATAGCTCGTAGCTAAAGGTACGAAGAAAAGAGACAACGAAGAGGGGGTGAAAAACTAACTATCTTTCCCATCCTATCCAGCTATTGGTGTATACCTATATAGCTGTCTCCACCGGAAAACTAGAGATAAAGGTTATACAGCCGCTTTTCAACCTTCTCCTTTATCCGTTTCTTTTCCCCTGTCCTCTTCATTCTTTTATATACATTCCTTCTCCTTTTTCTTCCTCTGTTTCGTCGTAGTTTTCATCCCCTTGTTTTTCGTCGCACGGTACGAAAAGAGCATAAGAAAGAAAGTGGAAGGACGAGAGAGAAAAGGGGAGAAAGAGGTCGTCCTGGGCGTTCTGTTCCTATTCAAGTTGCCGTTCCTGTTCCCGTTCCCAGCCATACCGACCCCCGACGGAAACGCCGATATTATTCAATTGAATAATCTTTCTTGGTTGATGGAAATACGTATGTACCTATAGATTGCCGGGGGTTGGTGGGGGTGGAGAGGGAGAGGAAGTAGAACTGAGGAAACGATCAATTTTACTACCGAGGTGTGGAACAACGATTGAAATGGTATTTCCATTCTGAAATTGTTACATTTCATATTTGCTATGGAGATGGATGAGATTAAGAGGGGTACGTAACATCTTAAAATTGGCTAAAATTCAAAAAGATTTGAAAAAAAAAATTTGTGGAAATCAGCATTTTGGCAGTAATTTCTTTATACTTCCGAAAATAATAAGTGATAAAAAGTATAAAATATGGAGGTACATAACGCCCTCTGAAAATATTCTTGAATTCATTATACGATTTATATTATTATTATTATTATGGGCAGATGAATTAATTAGACAATTTATATATGATATTGAAAGGGATACTATATTTGATTGTGTTAGGTATGATATATTACGCGAGGGTAAAACTGATTTCGTTATGTACCCATACCCTCTGAAATATGGTCTTATTTGGTATGCAGAAACGATGAGGCAATTATATTTGGTCGGATACGATGGGCATAACATCGAGGAACCTGACACTCGTTGTCAACCTTATACTACCCATACTTCATCAAAGGGTTTTGAACAATCGATTATGATACGTATAATGACGTGTAGTTATACTCGCTGTACGTAATGAAATTGACGTGGAAATTTCCGCGCCAGACTGGAGCGTGTAACAATCTATAACGTTTGAGTGAAAATTGACCGAAAACATCAGAAAGATTTTTAGAATTTTTTCAATACTTCAAACCAGAATTCGTCCGACAATCTTTTTTCGCAACCGCAACAGCGACTAGTTTTTTCGAAATAGAGTGAAGAATATTATCACCACTTAGAAATATTTCACCACACGATAACGTGTAGTTTTCTCTTACTTGTCCGTGAATTTCAACTTCGCATGTGAAAAAAGAGAAAAATTATTGGCCAGTTTTGAAACTCTACGCCTCACCTTAGCCCGATATAATAATTGTGGAAAGTCGCTGTCTTCGTATAGCTGAGGCATTCCGACCACCATCTTTATACCTATAGCGACCCCATAGCTCTTGACTGCATTAAGCACGGCGTTACCTTATACCTCGCAGCTTCTATACGAGCTCCTTGTTGGTCTTTGGCGAATTAGGGATTTGTAACACGCCCCCTCGTTGAATTATGGTTAACTTTACCTGTCCCGGAGAAGTATATAGCTGGGTAACCAAATTGCTCCTACACCACCAATCTCTAAATCCACTCGGAAAACTACTTTTTACAAGCGGATAAAAAAATATCACATACATCTAGTTTTGAAAAAAAAAAATTCCATTTCGGATTTTTGCGAGACAATCTCGTCCCATATTTGTATTCCAGCTTTTTCCTCCCCTCCCCCGCGCCTTCTCTCTTTCCGGTACATATATTTTCAACGCCCGATTTTGCTCATCTTTTTAGCCAAAATCTTTTGCGAACTTTAAGTGAAGTGATCCCCGATGGGGGATGAAAATCTTGTGTCGTTTGTCTTGAAATTCTTCACCCTTTTGTTGTGCGAAAAAGGTGATGAAGAAAGAAGAGGGGAAACTGGGAACGGGGAAAGAAGGAAGGAAGAGAGATAGGCAATAATTTCATTTTGGTGTACCGTTAATTTCCGCTTGGAGGGCATTCGGCCAATTCGGTTGATTGAATCGAGCGATTGTAATCGGTTTAATTCAGAAAACGTCTGCCTACGGAACAACGTCTTTGTGCGCAGAGCGGGATAGAAGGACGTTGAACGAGGGGGGAGAGAAAAAAAAAACGCCTCAAGCTATAATAATTCCGAAAGCCTCGTTTGTGGTTGTCGCTTGTATATACCCATATACCTACGTTATGTAATAGTTATATACGTGTATATAACGTATCAAAGGAGGAGAAAAAAATGGGCATTATATAAGTATAAGAATCCGGAGCACCGGCTCAGAGGTTTTCTGGAATATGAAGCTAAGCATTCAGAGATATCGTCAAACAAAACGAGCGGCGAAGATAAAACCTATACATATATATGTACATGTATATACCTATTCCGAACGGTAATCTGACACAACGCCAAAATTAATTTAGCAGGAGTAGGTAATACGAGAGAAATGAAAAAAAAGGAGACGACGATAAGGTTGGGATGGAAAAAAAAAAACGGAAAAAATGAGCATTGTTGAAAATATCCCGTAATAATGAGTTGCGACTGCAGCATCTGTTCTGTCGAAGAAAAGCTCCGAAGATGACGATAATTATCATTATACGTAATATACCGAATTTCATGATTATAGAAATTCTTGGCAAATGATAAATTATTCGACAGGGAAATTAACCCCTTCAAGAATTCCAAGAACCGAAATAATGATGATGTACAACGCGAAGGGTAATTATGTTATACGGTATATAATGTTGTCATGCAAGTGATATTATCTGAATTCCCCCAAAAAAGAGGTGAATGAATTTTGGTAATCGATCATGTGTGCCATTTTCGTGGAATCCGGAAATAAAATAACGCACAATTAATTAAGATATATGATCTTTTCGGAAAAGAATCGTTACCAATTTTTCCCCGATCACTCCCTATTCAAATACCGAATCAATCTGGAATCGAAAAATTTCGATTTTGCAATGGAAATTCGTTTTCCCAACGCCATAATATGTGCGCATGTATTGTAATTTCGAATAGTTTTCGTGCACGACGCCTATCACACTCTCTAAATAGAGAAGAAAGGAAATAGATTACTAGCCAAAAAAAAAAAGAATTCACGAAAAACCGATTCGAAAATAAAAGTATATGGTCGAATCGCAAGCTTGGAGAGCTTTTCGATGATTGCATATTATACACGTGATTTTCTATAACACGTATGAATGGAAAGTTGATTTGACGGATTTATTTTACTTTATCGACGTCGTTACGTGAGCTTTTCGATAAGAAAAAAAAACATGTGTGCTGGATTTACTGTACATATACATATTGGTATATTCTTGCTCAACGTATGCACACAGTTATATTCTCGTCAATCTGTTGATCACCGACACACTTTCTCTGCGTAATTCATGTACCTGCCAGTTCTCCAAATCTATCATTTTTCTACTCCAATGATTTTTTTTCACCAATTTTATGTCGTCTTTTTTTGATTTGCCCCTCAAGCGGACGACGATGATGACTCAAAACATCTATTAGGTACGTGTAAAATATTTTTTCAAAATCATAGCATTTTTCAGTTTTGAATTATGACACCCAAATTTCGGAAGAATCGTCAATGGAATTACTATCGATTCACTGACAAAAAGTATTTTTGAATCAAAATTGATTCAGCGATAAAATGAAAGCCAATTTTTTATTCCCAAATTTGCCCCTTTTTTATTTTGTTTTTCGTTTTGTTATATCTATAACAGAACTCATTCCCTATGTGGTAATCAAATATTGTTTCTGACTCCATCATTAATTTTCTTTCTTTCCTCTTAATTTTTTTTTTCTTAGGATGAACTTTTAGTGGACGAGAATATCGCTTAAATTTTAATTTATGGGCTGATTACATTATGTCGGTAATAAAGTGGAAGCTGCCCTGGAGAAGTTCCATGTAAGCGGCTTAATTTACTCGCTTGGAGCACCTTATTCTTTTAAAACTAGGTCGCGAATGACCAAGTTTGTGGAAGACAATGTTACCAACCCATTTTCGCATCGCTTGCCTTAATCGTTTGTTTACTTACTCTAATAATAAGAAATAACGAAACCGGAAACCAACGACTGGAAGCAATCAAAACTATTAGAAACGTTCCACTAGGCACACGATACAGAAACTCATTCTCGCCATTAGTTATCGACTCTCATTCGTTTAGCAAAAAATTTGTCGACGAAGTCAAAATTCGCCACATTTCTCGACACAAGATATCATGAATATTAATTGCATTTGAGCGATGTTTGATATATTGATGAAATAATTCAGGTGCACATAAAAATTACCTTATATTTGCGTTTTTTGTTTATTTAAGAACACGGATATTTTTCAAATTTTCTCAGAATCAGAATCAGTAATGTGATTTGAAGAAAAAATGCCATAGCCTCCCGATTTTTTTGTCCTTTGTATTTCAATTTTTTTTCAAAGTCTCTTTTTGATCCGTCCCCTAATAAGGGATGAAAAGTTGACCGGTAGTTATATGTACATACGTAGATAACCTTTGGAAAGATTTTCTTGGTTCTGAGCTTTTTTTATAACCTTTACCAACCATCCCGGATTTTATAGGATTTCATGGTATGTCCATCGTATATATCTTCGAGGCGATCACTGAAATTCGTAGCTCACCCTGTACATTTGAGAGAAGGAATATAGGGTGGACGTAGACCGCAGATTATGGAAGTACGAAAAAGGAAATAAGGAGCAGGAAGGGGTTGGTAGTTCCGATTGCGGTTGGGTTACGTTGGGTAAATATCGAGTGGTTTTCTGAAACGTCCTTGGGCGTATCCAGACCTCCGTTTTTCTCGGGAGCTGTACTTACCTCATGCACGGTTACATACATACATACATACTTATCTATGTATTACTTCATATACACATATCTATACGTGAACGGTGGCGAATCCGAAGAGTCAGATATCAGTATGACTTTGGTATGAAATTTAACTGAGAAACCGTTTTGAAATTTATAAGAAGTAGCTGAGTTGGCTGCAGGCTTCTGTTCGAAAGATACCTGCAGAACTTCTGACTGTGAAGAACAAACCCGGAAAATCGTGAGTGTCCAAACTGGGTAAATGATCATCGAAGAAACCTAAAACGACACTTCTCAACTTCGCACGAGATTCAACACCCATCCCTACGACAATTTTCTTCGAAATATTCCGCAGTTCCTAGAACCGCATAATTCTCACAATCAGTTCTATACACTTAGGTGACGAAGTTAAACTTTAAAGCTCCACGGTGAAACTTAATTTTAGCTTCATTTGTCGGTGTCGATCTCAACAACAACCAAAATCAACGCTTGGTTTCAATCGTATGAAAATAACTAATGAATATTATTACCATCATTTATAAATATGAAACAGGGAAATCAACACGTTTTTTTTATTTCAACTCTGATCTTTGATTGCGAATTTTAATTTCTGTTTTGCCTGATCGAGGATGAGCCAACATACGTACTCACACATGTATTTACGATATCGTTTCACCGACAGTAAACTGTTCCATGGCCTATAAAATCCAAATCACGTATCGCGAGATCCGCCTTTTAGGCTCCCTGAGGGTTCATCATAGCTTTTGCTAATACGTTCCCGAGGTACTTTTTTCCTTTCATAAAGGAACCAGAGTTGTTTTGGAAGTTGCTGTGAATAATTTTCACGATGCCGACTATACCCCAGTTTGCGATTTCTATACTTTATGATTTTACTAATTTTTTTTCAAATTCAATTTTCTGGCAACAGTGTAAGTGCGTAAAAGGCCTGTAAGTTGGCAGTCAACGATAATCGACTAGTACAAGAATTAAAAACTGAAATATTAAGAAATTCAAGGAAAAAAATTAAATAATCGGCTCATTGAAAATGACACCATAAAATCATTTCTTCCACTTAAAACCATATACGTTATTACGCTTGTACCATAAACACATTTTCTCTAAGGACATATTACATCTGACACATAAACTACTCGTTCTTCACCGGCCCAGCCTTCTCATAGGACACCTCTAGAAACGGGCACAATAAACCATTGTAATCCCTTCGCGGTACTTCAGATAAAGATCTCTCAGCCTGGACATAACTCAAATTTCTCCTCTCGACGTTGGATAGAAAAACAAAAGAAAAGAGTAAAAAGAATAATGAAAGAAAGAGAAATGCAACGAAAGAAAAAAAAAAGGAAAAAGAAAAAGAAAAAGCGAAGGGGGGATGAAAAAAGAATGTAGAAAACCAACCCTGTCGTCCGTGGAATACCCGGACAATGGAAATTCCTGGGGGTGCAGCAGCCAGCGTCGTATAGTCCTGTGTGGAGGTGCGAGAAGAGGAAAGGGGAAAGGGGACGAAAAAACGGAGGTGAGGGGATGTAGGGCGGAGGAGGTGGTAGCTGGGTTGGGGGATGAAGAGGTGGCAGTCGAGGAGTACCTACGTGCCCGGATTTTGAATAGCCAGCAGGGATAAACGCCTTGACATATTAGCCAGTAGTTCAGCCCAGAGTGTGGTCGGCCATGTCAAGTAGTCCGTGGCCAAGCTCTGCGCTTACTCTATCGCCACGATTTCTCCTACCTGCCGCTCCTGCAGGACTCTCGAGTGGAGTATAGAGTACATAAGGAGTGTGTAAGGCGTACCAACCGAGTCAGGATAAGAGAAGGCTCGTAGATATAGTTACATGTAGCATTACTAACACCAAGAATGGATTACACGTACGTTCCCCAAGCTGATATTACGCGATGGGGAATACAAACTTCCCGTAATTCTCACCACCAAGAAATGTTCTTCTTTCACCTCCAAATTTTATCGATTGTTCGTCGGTATCACCCTCATAAATCAGTAATCGGCATCGTAAAAATCAAGATCAACTGCAGGAAAATTTTTCTTCAAACGCGCATTTCTCGGCGTCTGACAGAGATATTTTCAATTTCCAAAAACGAAGTAAAAGTTTAATCTCCCTAGTTTCCATGAAAAAAAAAAAATTAATTACAAGTTTCTTCTATGTGTGTAGCTCTTTTGATTGGTTAGCCAATCGAATTCAGTGTGCAAAAATTTTGTTGTAAACTATAGAGAAATGCTAAGAGAAAATATTTTTTTCTGCAGGCACCTCGGCGATAGGTAGTATCTAAAAATGGAATTCGCTGCGAAGTATGCGCCAGCGTACCTAGCAGCCATAACGACGCGTATAGATTTTGGGGAGAAATTCCGGTGAAATTGGTTAAAAGGCGGATATTACTACGGAAAAGAGAGCGACGGAAAGTGTATAAGGGATGAAGGGAGGAGGGAGAAAGGGAAACCCAACGCGTATTGGAACTGCTCAATTTAGAGAGACCTCTCCGCGTGTTTTTGGGTTTCGATATTATCCGTATATACATATATAGTTATATGTGTAGGTACCTATGTGGTACGTAGAATCCATGGCAAGAGGACTTAAGTTTCGTCGTCTCGCCCGACGTCACATCCTTCGTTTTCTTTTTTTCTTTGTATCTTTCTATCCTTCTCTCTCCCCTTAGATGATCCATGGTAGTATTCGTTCTTCGTCCTCGGCAGTCCTTTGCGCAACTCGCTCATGTTCGAACCATCCTGTAGAGCCTAGGCCTAGGGGCGTTGGTTTTCGTGCTACATTTTACGGGGATTGGTTGAACCGTGCGGTTTGAATGTAAGGGCGCAGCTACCGTGCTCTTACCTATTACAACGTGGGTTGTAATATTTCATCGAATTTCCCGTCGAGATGGCGCAGAAATTTTCAAATATTTTCACTTGTCGAGAATTTTGAAGAATAAGTCAGGACATTTATTCCGGTTGTCTATGGTTTTGCGAATTTGATCAAACTCCCACGATCAAAATTTTTTTTTGTTTTTTGTGGAAAAAAACCGTTAATTTCCATAAAATCAGGAATTCGTTTTGATAAAATTTTATAGGTTAGGTGAGATGTTTTGCGCTAGTAAATTGTTAGTCAAGTAGTTACGCGTATTCAGGGATCTCGAGTACACGAGACAATGGAAGGGCATAAAGTCCATCGGGTGTGGAGGTATTAATGAATATGACGTCACAGTGACCTCAGGATTCTCCGGTTAACGAGGGGCCTGGTTATCCCGAGTATCGTTCTTCCCCCTCATCCTGAAGGCATTATACAATAATACACAGGGGCCACGAAGGTTGGTGTGCATATATATAATATACATTTCCGGGACAAATAATTTCGCGAACTGGGAAGAGAGACAAACGGATAAATTAATCCTCGTTAAATCAGAAAATACGTTCATATACACCTGTATACATATAATACGCGTACATCCCCCGCGGGGCGGAAAAAAAAAATAATGCACGGTATATAATCTACACACATAGGTATACGCTGCATGCATCTAAGAGAGAAACGATGAGAAAAGCAAATTAGATAATTCATGGAAATATGGTTTAATTATATTTGCAACAGGAGATAACATCTTTCTCGTTTATGTATTTCAAATGAAATTTTTCGCTCATTATATCACATCAGCTAACTGGATGTACAAATAATCCGAGTCGGGTGTGCCGAGGTAATTTTTTAACCCAAATTTTACCCTCGAATAAAGAAATAGATGAAAAATGAGCTTACGTGCTTAAATACCGCCAGGATTTGAAGGTTGTGCGAATTAATTAATATCACAAGGCGATATCACATTATCACACATATTTCTAATATCTTGTTTTCTATGGCAAATCTCGCGGATGATCACTCAGTGCAGGATACGACATTTCGGACCATTGGGGAACGCGAGTTTTATGTTTAATTAATTATCCAACTTCAGCTCAGTTGAAAATATTTTCATGTTATTCACGTTCGTTGTACAATAAAAGAAAAAAAAGAGTCCAACAAATTGCGCACCTTTTTACTGCCGGAATGGTGTTTTTGTCATCCATCTTTATGACCTGACACCATAAGATACGCGACGTATAACCTACGAAATGTTATAATACCTAGTTAGCCCATGAACCGAGAAGTATTGCACCTTCCGAATTTTCATCCCTTTAATGAGGTGATAACGTTCATCTGAATGGCTTATAGGTATAACAGTTGACGTTTCGAAAATTCAAAGTTTGGTTCAATCACGGACCGAGGATAAAAGGGAGAGTAGGGGTGAGTGGTGGAAAGAGGGTGGCTAATTACTGCCGCTCGAAGACGTTGAGCGAGTGAGTGATGCGAGTGAGCGAGTGAGTGAGAGACTCGAAACTGGTGGGAAGTCGATGGTGATTTTGCCTGGGTAGTTTCGGCAGAAGCCATCAAACTCGGAAGACAAGTCTCCCGGGATATTCAAAGGAGCTTGCCGCCGCGCTCAGTAGAGAAACCGCGAGTCGATACTCTGATATATATACCCTATACATACACATATATATTATATATACCTACTGTCTAGGTATTCTATATATATAATACATGTATATATACACGGCTTACGAACAAGAAATTGGCACAGTATTAGGCTGAAGTGAAATTTCCACGGATCGGGGATAATCTTGGAAGCTAAATTGGAAATGCATATTATATACCTGTAACTAGCGAACGTGCGGCCACGTGTATCGATACTCATCAAAAGTACACCTTGCACCGGAGATACACTCAATGCCAAACTGCAAGTTCAAATTTCCTGAACAGCGTATCCTTCAAAACGTGAACTTTGTTGAATAAAAAGTAACTAGCAATTGAACAATGCGTTGAACAACGATTTAAAAAAAAATACGAATCCTATCGAAGTAATGGAGTTCCAAACATTGTACAAATTTTGTCGAAACTCAAAAATGCATTTCCAAAAATCCTATGCTGAATATAAAAATTCAATGAAATTCGTAACTATGACCGAGTACGGTCATGATCGAACGAAACGTATAGTCGGTTAATTCTTTTTCTCCTCATCACTGTACGGACGTGCGGTCATCCGATCCAAAAATTTATCCAATACGTGAAGAAAGATCAGAAAAAATTGTTAGACGTTCTCAATATGAGCATTTCGCTGGAAGTCAATCAGCCATCAAGATACAGCCGTATTAACGTCGCTTTATTTACGATGACGTTATACAAGTAGGCGCGATCTAGAATGGGGTATAGGGATGAAAGATAAAGGGTAAAGTATGTACCCATAATACCATGAACGCACATATATATATGTATATTTATAAGGTACAAGGAAGTCGAAGGATGGAGAGTAAAGAAGTATTGGTTCAGGGGTTGGTTTCGTATATAAGGGATGAGACGGGGTTGATTGCTCATCTGACCGTAGCTGGCGCGGTGAATGCCCACCACTTATTTTATTGTCGCCAGTCACGAAAAGGCCCATCGGATTTTGGGAAGGAGTTAAAGGGGGGAGGGGGGGGGGGGAGGAGGGGACAGTGGGGGGTCAAAGGGCGAGAAGAACCGATCTCGCTAGGCTCCCTCTCGAAGCTAGATAGATTGAATGAAAAGATATACCCGAGGGCTCATCCGGTTATACCCATATTTTCCAAGAGCCAGTAATCCTTGCTTTTCTATAATCGTAAGGATATATAGCTCTGCTATATTGAGACGTAGAACATATAGCGTCTTTTGCTCCAGCAAAGCTACCGATCACTGGATACTGCACTCAACGAGAACAAATTACTATCCAAGATATAGATTCCCGACAAAGTATAGCTGAGGGCAGAATATTGGATGAACTTAAAATTCACTCTCCCATTTCATTTCCGTGTATTTTATAGCAGAAAGAGAAAAACGCGTACCAGAGTTTGATCTGATCATGAAATTACCCTCACGAACGTGTTCGAAACGAAAAAAAGGTCGGAGGAAAATGATGTATAATTTATCTATGAATAATCAGCGATTCACATTTGTATAATTATATGATACTTGAGATATGTATAAAGTGTAATCGAATAATCCCGCCGCACTTAGAGACGATAGTTAAATATTCGGTTTAAGATTGTAGCGGGTGTTGTAATGAAATCACGAGTCTTTGACACGGTTCTTCGTTAGAAGTCGAATCGTCAGCATTTCAACGGTACAAACGTAGCTAACAACATCGTACCCTGAGTTAAAATAATGAATCAAGTTAACTCAAAAGATAATCCTTGGAGAGTTGTGTACACGTACCAGCGCACCACCTCACCACACTTCCAACGAATAATTTTCAAGTACCGCAAAATTTCTACTTCAACGTATAATACGTGCGCTAAAACGTGTATACTGCTACGGTATGTGCATCTGATACAAGCCGAATACGTGTGCACGAATGATGAGAGAATTATAAATTATATTCCTATGAATTTCTGACACCGAATAGCGAAAGCTCTGCAATGCAATGCAACGTGCAACGTCGCGACGCTAGAAACAGACGGATATATAACGTTATGTTTTGCAGTATTCAGACGTAAATAGAGTATAATGCATGTAGTATGCCTTATATATGTATATACTGGCAAGTGCTACGTACTACGTTAGATGGAGTTAGTTGGAATGTCCTTCTAAAGCCCTTCCGTACCTTAGCAAGGGTGGATATATGTATACATATATATGTACCTATTTACATCTATGTAAGTGCCTCTGCAGCAAACTCGCTCACACTATATAATATGGCTAAGGTATACCTTTATACGTACGTATTTCTCAAGGCTGGCAGCTCTGCGTTTGACTGAAGTGTTGAGGGATTTCCTACGCTGAACTAATAAGATATGCGCGTCTACCGCGCGCCTGCAACGATTATTCATTCAGGAATTTCTCGTCCGCCGTGCTACCGTTTCAAACTCTCAGGCCCGGCGAAACCTCTATATTTATAATAGCGTATGAGAACTCCAAAGACGCAGCCAATGTTCGCCCAAACCAGCTATGTATCCAACGTATTACCTATATAGAAGGTGTTCCATTTTAAATGAAGGGTTTCATTATCGCGGGAACGATTTGGAAGCAAAATTGTGAAATCAGTTTGGAACCGTGTAGGCGCAGGTGCCGCTTTTGAGAAATTTAAATGACCGGCCATTTTGTATAAATAGAATTTCACTTTTTGTTACAAATGGAAACTGTAGATTCTCCAAAAACGATTTGAAGAAGAAAAAACTAAGAAAGTAGCTTCAATCATTTGGTTTGGTTTGTTTCGACATCAGCTACATTTTTCATTCCGTACAATACGCAACGTCAAAGTCCTTCGAAAAAAAACCTCCAAATTCTGATTCTTCAAAAATAGCATCACTAGATACTTTATAACTAATTTCAACATTTGGTGTCGTGTTTGGAAACATATAACTTTGATTAGAACCGTTTCTTGATACGCAACGAATTGGTTCCGAAACAATCCGACCCCTCATTTGAAATCGGACACCCTGTACGTACAGGTATACCTCCGTACCTACGTCTCCCTTAGAGCAGACTAATTGTAAGTAACTATCCTAGAATTCAAGTTACGCGGATTTCTCCCATACAGCTCCTTCATGAGGTAATAAATTGTACAACATGAAAGCCAATTGTAAAATCATTGATACAAATTTTCAGAAAAATCGTATCCATTCAAAGTAAATAGCTAACGTGAGAAAATGTAGTTTTTTCCCTACTCTCATCAACACAGAAACAGCGAATTTTCTATCGGGTATCAAATAAATGAATGATTTTGCTTCTTTTTTTTTACCACATACGGTTAACGACTTCTCTGCAATCATTGATAATTTGAACAATAATCTTCGTTTTGGTATCCTACAATTTTTTTGACAATTTATTTGATTGGTACGAGTATCGCACGATTGTTCGAATAATTTGTTGGGCAAAGTGGAATGTCACGAATTTCGAAGTCACGGAATAATGAATTATGAGTAAAGTATACGGTATCTATAAAGCTCGAAAGTTCCTCCACCTCTAGAAATTTTAGTGTGTGTATAAGTATGAGGAAAGTTTTCTGTCATCGCCAGCCAGACTGTTTGGAATTGTAGTACCGGTAACCCTACAGTAGAAAACACACTAATCATGAGCTAGTTTACTGCAGTACTCGACAGGTTTAAATAACGGCTAGATGATAATACTTGTTATTCGCGTTTATTTCGAGAAAACTTTTCAACTGCAGCTAAAACTCTTTAATTCAGTTACGAACTGAACCTGCAATTCTCAATGAACACTGACAATTATAATCAAGTACAATAGGAAGCACCTGAGTTAAAAACCCGATCAATCTTCGGAGTAGAATTAGCATTTTTTTTTCAGGCTGAACAATTTTTTGTTGCACGTCTTCCTACAAAATCAAACGACTCGTTCGTGTCAGCGAAACATAACTGCAATAAAACAAATAAAAAAAACAGAAAAAAAAACCTTCAGAAAAAATAACCTACGACAGTAATTGGTGGAAATTTTGAGTATGCAGATTTGCACACTGGAAACGTAACAATTTTCGGACTAATTGCATAGCTTCCTGCTTGCAGACGTGACCCGTCTTTTAGTATCTGGTCACGTGCAATGAGAATTTGCTACTATTACGCAACAAAACCATCCAGCGGTTTCGGTGTACTACGGAAACCGCAAATCTCCGGAAAATCTGTCAAGCTCTCACACGAATTACTTGGGAAATGCCGGAATCAAATTGATTATACCAATATACACGAATATTCACGAGGCGATTCGCAGTGACCAGCGTGAGTTTTCTTATATCATTTTCAATTTTTTTTTTTCTCTCTTCCAACTCACTTAGAATAACATTTTTACTATTATAGGTCCAAGCAATAAATTCACCCCGCTATTGATGACGATAATAATTTTTCATTTTTTTTTTTAATCTATGCATCCAATACATTCTCATAGGAACTTGATGCAGCTAAAAAAAAAAAAAAAAAAATATCGCACAGTCCATGGGGAATTAACAGCTGTGAGTGCAACGAATTGTATCTGCATAACAGTTACGCTTTGGCGAAGGATTGACTTCGGTTGTAGGTTTTCCGGGCAATTAACTTAATCCAGGAAATCCGTTACTGCAATTTAAGGGATGGGAGTAAATCTATATACATATATATAGGTAGCATATTTGGTTGCGTGCAGAATTAGGAAACCTTGCGCGAATCATTAACGTTCTCGTGGGAATAGGACGGTTCGATTCATGCATGTTATTCACAGGTCGCATGTGAAAGGTTTCGTTAAATCGTTCTGTTATATCGACTCCGAATTGCAGTATCAAATCAAGATTATAATTCTTTTTACGAGAGAAATAAAAACAATTATAATAATTCCAATATCAACGTGTATTATAAATTGTATACATGTTCGGGGTCAACGAGTACATAAATACAATAATTAGATGAAAATTAGGACAAATATGCAATAATTAGTAGTGAAAATCATAATTGGGGCCGGATGTGCTACCTATATATTATATAATCTAAAGGTCCTCTCATTGGCAAACAAACGACGAGTGTGGACATAAGGTACTATTTGTTTTTCCGCTATGTCGACGTGCACATGCAATTTAAATCAGATTAATATAACGCCAAATGAATGCAAAACGTATGACGTAGAGTACGTGGCCATATACCTCTCAAGCAAATGAACTTCGTCAATAATATAAGTAGGATAATTGCAGTTGGCTCAAATACATTTTTTTTTTCCATCTTTTTACGGATGATATTTTTTTTTCGAGTATGACAAGGAAAAATATGTGCATTAAAAAGTGTTCTATTTCGAACGGAGGGTCCAATTATTAATAGAGCAAAAAAAGAGATTCATCGTATCAGAAAATTACCATTTTAATAGGCTTCTGATCGAATTTAAGCTTTCGTAATGTTTACCGTGTTAAATTCAATACCAAAAAATACTTTCCGCGAATACGAAACCGATTTCGCTGATTTTCAAGAATCACATTTCACGAAACGAAATAACACGTGATAAAATAGTTGGAAATATTCGAACAAACTAACAAACTTCACACAAGAATTCTTTTTTTTATTCATAATTGAATAACGATATTCCGGATTGGGGGCAAGGTTTTTCGGAATTATAATGTAAAATGAATATATTTTCTCAACTAAAAAAAAGAAAAATTCTTCAACTTTTCATCATTTGGTGGATAGACATTCCTCGAAATAAGTTGCGTATGAAAAAACAACCATAAAAAAAAAAAACAGCAAACTGAACGAGGGTTGGGATAGAGAATCCCGTTTGCACTAAAATGATGATAATAATAACAATATTAACAATGTTGCCGATACACATTTCAGACGGTCGGAGGAGTTTCTGAACAAACCTACTAGGAAAATGGCCACACGAAAGCACTTCAGAAAACTCGGTATACTGACCGAACCCAAAGAGATTTTCCGGTTACGATGCCAAATAATAACACTAAAAACAACAATAATAATAATAATACTGAGAAATAACCTCTGAAAGAGAAGATTTTTATTCTTACTATCATCCATTATTGGATTTTTTTTTTTTTTCTCCCGCCTCCAAAAAATTATTGCCAGTTATTGGTGAGCTTATAAAATGGTAACACCTGGATCAAATGTATTATTGTAACTGACAAAGTTTTTTGTGAACTTGAAAAAAATCAAAGTCAATTCGATGTTAATAACGTATAATGAGTGACGTTCGTTCGGTATATGTTTTCAAAAGTTGTTACCACATTTTGCGATCAATTTCAGGAAAATGAGCGGTTACCGTACGCATATAATAATTAATTATTATTTTGCGGCTCTTCGAATTCGGAAGCAGTAAATTGCATTTCAATAAAATCGGGTCGACGAGCAAAAAACATGAAACAACATTATAAAAAGAAGAAAACAAAGAAATTGGAAAAACCAAAATCAAATAAAATCGAATAAACAAACAAAGGAGATGAAAGAAAAACAGAAATAAAAAGTTTTCATATCTTCCACGTTATTGCTAATAACCTAAGCGATCGTTATCTGTTTATCGAATAAATAAATTCTCGTACTATATTTCATGCAGCAGAGAGAAGACAGAATATCCAGGTTCTTTTACGGTGCAGGGCGAGCTCATGTGGATATTCTCCAAACGGACCACATGCTATGGATACAAGTAATGTATAATGTATGTAGGTATGAATTTTAATTGAAAAAATATTGGCGGTAACCTCCGAAAATACTGCGCATGCTTTTCAAATATACATCGTACGTGTTTTCATAATTCGAAGAATATGTACTACGTATAACAAAGTATCGATTTTGTGGTATAAGGTATACGTGTATAGGGATTATTCGGAATATATAACGTTCAAGGGAATATTCGTAAACAGATTTCAAGTGCTTACAAAATACCTTATACCTTTTTCATATTTTTGAGAAAAATTTATTCAAAACCGGTGGACCGATTTTCAAGAAGGGATGATGCTTTTCATGGCGCGGAGAAGGTTCAACATCATGAGCCGGTTCTTTTTAAAACATTTTCAGGGCTTCAGAAAAAAAAGCAACTAACAATGTGAGAAAAAATTACCAGTTCGTAATGATATTCGTCAATGGCCTGCGATCACGAAAAATCGAAGGAATTTGAGATAAATCATTTTTTCCAATGCTCATGAATGATTCGTGACGAATGTTTTTGCTTAAAAAATCATCGATCACAAGTCCGAAAAATTGTGATTCAATTACTCCGTGGCGCAAACTTTATTCAAAATTCAAATTAAAAATCTTCCGGCCGTCTGCACGGAAACGATAAACTTTATAGTTTATTTCCTCTATTTTCTAGGAGATGAAATTTATTATTTTCAATTTTACAGTTTCCATGAAAGTATTGCTATCTATAGCGATCGTATATATTCAAGAGCGTTACGACTTCTATACGCATTACGCCAGACGTACGGCGAGTCTTCTTTATCGTAGGGTGGTTCTTTTCTAATCCGATTCTTTTTATTTCAATTTTTCTTTTTCAACGTCTTTTTTTCCCACGGTTCAGTCGTAATTCACTGTTTTTCGTGTACCCCGCAGGTGGTATTCGCTTACGCTGCAGTAGCTGAGTGTATCTCCCGATATCTCGTTGGATATTATCAACCACTGGTTTAAATAACAAAAAACGTCGAGTCTTAATCCTGAGATCATGATCGAAACCCTCAATGATAACATGCGTAGGCATATCCGTTGTCTGTACTCGCCAGAGATGGAAGACCGGATCCCTACCGCGGGTGGCTGTCTTCGTTTTTTTTTTTTTTCGCTTGTGTTTTTAGTTTCTTCTTATTCTTATACAGACCATCCGCTTCTGGTTCCCGAGACGGAAACAACGAGAGGCTTTAATCTCTTTGAATTTGTTATTTTACTTCTTTGGTTTCTCTTTTTTTATTTGTCAATATGAAGTCAGCGTTGCATAAAGTCGTAGGAAGATTGTCTTTAATTCTTCCTGCGTTCAGAGTTTTATTTCACCCTCTTTTTTCTTGAAAATTATTCAACTGGATGTTATTTCGTCGGTTCTAATTTTCAGAAAAGGTTAAAATTTTTCATTCACTTCTCGGCCTCTTCGTAATA
Source organism: Athalia cordata (assembly GCA_963932425.1). Classification (NCBI taxonomy): domain Eukaryota; kingdom Metazoa; phylum Arthropoda; class Insecta; order Hymenoptera; family Athaliidae; genus Athalia; species Athalia cordata. The sequence continues at coordinate 24,227,724 of OZ010626.1, read as the reverse complement.
ATTTTTCCTGATTTAACCAAAGTCTGTGAAATAATTTCACGGAATAGACGTATTTCTGAAGGATTAATAGTTTTGTTATTTCATGTATTTTTGCGTAGAAGGTTCTTGAAATGATCGAGCGTAGGGCGCGTGATTGACTATGATTTATTCGTTGCGTGGTACGAATAAAAGTTTCTCTCTACCGCACCTACTTTCACAAATCTTACGGGAAGATCTTGGTCTTGGTCTTATTCCGCGACCTGATATCCTTGGGCAGACAAATTAATAATGCATTTGGTACTTCAAATCCCCATCCTTCTCTGATGATATGCTCTCATAGCTCCCGACCCCCACGATACATCATCGTCGACGATCAGCAAAATACTTCAACGTATGGAATTATGAATTGATTTCGGAAAATCTGCATACGCGATGCGGCCGAAATTTCGAAAATTCGAAAAATTTATTGATTTATCAAAATTTTTCAAAACCATTTCGAGATGTGAGCAATAGCAGAAATTTCTGAAAATTCTCTGAAATCCTTTGCGAATTTGGGAATCTTATAAAATCTATGAAAATCATTCACACCCAAATAGTTTTATGGATTCTTCCAAATCCAGTGAAATCTTTCTTAATCCTATAAGAACTTCGGTAAATTATTGAGCTTCATTGGAAAACTTTGTCGAGTTAGGAATTCTGAATGCGATCTTTGAAAAAAAAACCGTAAAATCCTTCGTAATAGTCGAAACTTATTGAGGCGTTTTTGAAATCTCAAAAAAAACCCGTGAATCTTTGAAATCACTGACATCTTTTGGCCTTCAAAATATCGTCAAAATTCGAGGAACCTTGCAAAATGTTGTACATGTATAATCCTTCCAATTTTTTTGTCAGTTTGTAAAATGTCGATCACACCTCGTGACAAAGTAATGCGTGGAATGGCTTTGTTGCTTCATTTCGAAAGTTCACGACGCGTTGACAATAATTCAACGAACCTTACAGCACATTCACTGCACAAGGACGTGTCACTGTAAAACTGCAGAACGTTGACTCACCAGTTTACGTAAACGTAACTATAAGGTATGCAGAGAGAGATTGTACGGTACCGCAATGTTGTCTCGCTGTATAAATAGAACCGGATGTTAAAGCAACTGAGTCAATTTCGGTCTGTTACAGTGTACGTACGTACACCTCTCGAGTTTGTCAGTCGAAAAGAAAGAACCGTCAGAAAGTGCAATATCATAGAAACAAATATGTAGGAAGCTTCCATTTCGCAATTGTTTACCACCCCGCGCAACCTGACGTAAAAGAACGACATGAATAACGAAACTGGAACGACAATTTCGGTGTTAAATGTTTCCATGCGAAGAAAACTGACGCCCGCGAATTGCAGGGAATCATTTGAAATAGCTGCTCACCTTCTCCTGATTTTTCTTTTTACGATCAAGACGATCACGTCAAGGTTGAAAATCCTAGTGACTTCGGATATACATACACATAGATAAAACATAAAACCTACATGGTTTCCAAATGGTTGGATCACCTGTCACTCGAAATAAAGGCAGCGATTCTTTCAAGAATTTTTTTCTTACACTTTTTTTTTTCTTACCATTTTCTTAGCTCGTCTCCTTCCATCCCTGTCTCCGACTTCGCCAAGTTTCATGTTCCAGAACTCAAGTCCCGGTATCACGGGTTCCCCAAACCTTCAAATTCTAAGGTTTTGAACCCGCGTATCCTTTTCGTCGCTCATCTACCGCAACCGTCTGGGAGGGGCTCAGCCTAGCCGGCGAGAATTCGCGTCCCAAATCACAAAAACTTGGAGCATTAATCATTTTCGCTAACGAAGGAGCTCCGTGGCAAGCACAAGGCTAACGGAAAATCCGACGGACAGACGAAACGAGAGTTTTCAAGAGCTTGAGCCACTGTCTGATCCATTCAGGTTAAATTGAGTTGGAGACCAACCCCCTCAACCCCCCCAACCACCTCTGCAGTAAACCGAACGAACTCAACTCTTTCTTTTATATAATACCACGATAAGTTGCTGCCTTGGAAAAATTTTTCACAATGAAGATTAAAAAACAAAAAATGAATTTCTTCTTCCTTTTTTTTAATCGTAATGAGGAAAAATTGTTTCAAAACCTGGGACGGAAAATGGATTATTTTTAAGGGTTTGTTCACTGTTATTAATTACACCATCTCAAATTTACAGGGTATACTTTACTCATCCACTGTTCAACTTTCTAAATGGTTTTTTTTTCATTTTTTTTTTTCTTCATTTTTACGAGACTCCTTCTAGATTTTCAAACTTCAAATTTGATAACACCGTAAAGCCGTTCAATATTTTGATTAGAGGGAGGAAAGGGGGGGGGGGGGGGGGCGGGAAACATGAATAAATAAAAAATAATTAAGAATAACATTAAAGAACCTAATTCCAGTGTAAAGCTCGTAATTAACTTGGAAGTGAAAAAAAGTACTTTGTACTCCCGGCCGCATATCGTTTGTTGTGTAAAAAACAAAATACATCGAGCTGGCAAAGTATTTACTTGATGTTCTTTACTTTTTTTTTCTCATATTTTTTATACAGTACCTCAAAGGGTGAATTTTTACCTTTTTTGTTCGGTACTTTGCCCATCACCTTTGCGTAATGGACTAGGGAATGCGAGAGAAGGCTCTTAACTCTGCGAGACTGAATATTTTCAGTGAGCCTTGAATGCGCGGTTTTTTGGTTTTTTTTTTGTTTTCAATTTTTTCCTTCTAATTAATGTTCAGTTTTTGTTACTTTTGGTTCATTTTTGTTTTTCGTCGCCCCCGACTTCTAAATATCTATTAAACATGCTTCAGCTCTACCTTCTTGAGCTTCCGGATAACTATATAGTCTTGTATGTAATGTACAAGTAATCTTTGAAGCGTGATGATGTGTTTTCTATTTCTTACGTAGTAATAAATATATTATGGTATAAAAAAAAACTTCGAATGGAATGTGAAAACAGTCGTAGATGATGAAGTCATAAAGATATTATGATTTATAGGAACGTATTTGCTTTGATATGTACGTACTTCATTCACATCAGTTTTTTAATTTTTCAATTTTTCGAATATGTAAATTGGTAAAAATTGTTGGCGAGTCAAATAAGCGGGTGGTAAAATATAGTGGTAACAAAATGGTGGAATTACATTTAAACGTGATAACAGTTTAGTACTCTTCCACGAAAGACATCTGCTACGACCCCCTATTACAAGGTCAATAAATCCCCTCTTCGTACAGAGCAGCTAGATTTTCCGACCCTTACCTCCCTTTTTCTCCCTACTACCGACCCACCACTGATTCAACCTCCGCTGGTAATATTATCACGAATGTCCTCCTTTTCTTCTTGTCGTTCTTATTTTTCTTAGGGATCCTCGAAACCATTTTCAATGGCGCAAGCTACGGAGATTGTACAAGGGGTGTTAAATGTTCGAATAGAGCGGAACTCCTGCAGTGTATTTGCCGGAGAAAATTTTCTTCCCTCTCTGCAGTCGTGGATAGAAACGCTATTTTTATTTTTTTTCTTCTAAACTATGCACCACGAACTCTTTATGGAAATCGAACTTCCCGTGCAGACTTTTTTTCACCCCTTGTTCAATCTCTCGGTGATTAAAATCAGGACATTATTATCGATAAGATTCTCGTTTACAAGGCGGTCAAAGCCAAAGTCACTTTGGCATTACGGTGATTGCACGTCGTCAGTAGGAATTTGAGAAACAGTTTTTCTCGAACCCTATTTCGTAATCCTTGCAGTCGTGTTAGCCTAATACGGACTAAGAGAAGAGGGAAAAAAAAGAGAATGGAAACTGATCTCCCGATAGGGATGTATGCTATGTATATACCCGAAGGAAAGAAAAAAAATGGATAGAATAAAGAGGAAGTTTGTAGGGATCGAGTGAAAAGTTCCCTCATTGTCTGTGAGAGGATCCATCACCGCGGTTGGCGTTCGCCTGACTGACCACATATATCGATTTCAGTATGAGTACAATGCCCCTATCTGTTATCTGTTATCTATAAGAAATTCGGGTTCCCAAGTCTGCCTTCGAATAGCGTCGAAGGATACCGAGTAACGTTGTTTTGTGGCTTCCTTATAGATAAGGTAAGATACTCACAAAGTTCCGATGAACTCATGCTTCGTCTCTGATATATTCTAGCATCGTCTACCAAACACGAGAAGAGTTGAAAAAAAAAGAACTTCGACGCTAATTGTAAATGCACAAATTTGAAAAAATTTATCATTTTACAAACGATTGGTAAGAAACTCGGTGTGTGTAATTGGTTATTTATCGATGAGGTGTAAAAGTGCTCAGTTGGCCAAAATGTGGGATCATGACTTAGTTTATGGTTAGTTCTGCCGTATTTCTCCTTCTCTAACTGGTTAAGATGGCTTCCTTACTAATCGGGGATAGACCCTCGGTTTGGTGGGTTAATTGAAACTTGTAAACTTCTAATTCGAACTCGATCTTAACTTGTGTTCCGTAATGAGTTATCTGGTAGAGTAGTTTACGTCGAGAAAAAAAAAGTTATTTTACATAGAACGATTGCAGCTGGTGTATTTTATCCACCATTTTGGATCTTCTATATCTATTTATAATAATCGTACCTGATACACCTTAATATTCACCATCGGGTGTATGAAAACTGCGAAAGTTATTTCCCCCCCCAAAAAAAAGGAGCAACTACAGCTTGTATAATATTATAAAATGATCTCTTCGGATGATCTAAAATCTAAATGTAGGATTTAATTATCTCCTGCGGCACGGAAAAACGATGTAGAGGCGCGGCGGTGGAAGGAGGGCAGAAAACTCCAAGAGAATCCTACCAGAGGAGGAAAAGGAAGAAAAAGGGAAGGCGAAGAAGGGAGGACGCTAAGAGAGAAATGGGGCATCTAATGAAAAACTCGACCGCAGGAGCGTTTCTGTCTGGCTGTGACTCGGCCCGTCAGTATTCTCTTCTCTTCCTCTTTCGTTCCTTCTTTCTCTGGTCGGTTTCATTCTATCCGGAGCAGCAGCAATGGCAGCGGCAACCGTACCTTTTTACTCTTGATTCAGGACGTAAATTGTCTCAAATACAGCGCAAGCGCGATGTTATAAATACCTAGATAACCGCTGAAATTCAGGCTACGAATATGATTGCAAGGATCAAATATTCATTCACTTATTTGTTTTATTCATATGCCTCACGTGGAAAAGCTGCAGCAATTTTAGCGAATTAAAAAATCAAGAATTTATGGGAGTATTAATCGCAATCCATTTTCCCTGATCCTTAACAATAGGTTATAGGTAGGTATATTATAATGAGTCTGATATCTCCATCACCCTACCCCTAACCCCTATTACCATTTTCTACAGCAGTGATTAAACCGAATCAAGTAAGCTGAAAATTCCATTCAATGTGACGCAATTCCCCGAATGTTGGTGAGCACCCTGGAATTTAATCCTTCGCTTATAAACGGTTAAATCCTTACGAGCAACTTCATTCAACCCACTTCATCTTCTTCATCTATTTCTTCCCCTTTTTTTCTCCTTTTTCTTCTCCTTCCCTCACCAGCATCCGTGCTACAATTCTATGTAGTTGTGCTGAAATTCACCGTTTCACGTTCATCGGCTTTTATTTATTATACCCACATATACGTATACTTTATACACCTAGATACCATACTGATTCACTGTATCCAGAAATGGGCGCTTGAAATGCTTTCAACTGCAGGATCTTTGCCGGTTACTTTTTTCGTTAGATTGAAAAGAAATTGATGTTAAATAAAAAATTGGATGAATAAATTCATTGATATAAATAAATTACATTCACATGAAAAATTGATACGTCGGTCCCATTTCGAGCTCGATATCTTGATGCATAGTCTCACCTCAAAAAAGCAATGCATCGAGTCCTTACTGGTCTTCGAATTCTTTCATTAATCGAGACTATCACAACCCGGCCAATTTAACGTATGAGCAGTTTTGAAAATAAGAAAAAAGTTACAAAAAATTCAATGAATACTCAACTCGAACCCTTGACTCGGACAAGTTGAGTTTTATATTTAAAAAGATCCGAAACTCTATCTGAATTCGTGTAAAAATACAATTAATATTCATTACATCTTGTTATCCAAATATTTCTATAGTATAAAATCAGAATAAAGTTTCGTCTCAATCACTCATCGCTTTATACGCCGGAGGTAGGTGTGGTGTGGGAGGGGTGTGTGTTAGAAGGGGTAGATTTTCCTTTAGTTCGAATATTCTCGCGGCTCTAGGCATTACTCTTGCTCTCCCGGAGATGGAAGTCAGTTTCTACTTTGTGCCTTGTACTTTGTGCAAACTCCCGCGAATCCGGGATATCTCTTATACTTTACCTTACTATACATTCAACGTCCGCTTTACCCGCGGCCATAAAGATCAACTTGTTCAGAAGAAACGACTCGCAAAAGAAGAAGGAATAGAAAGAAAAGAGAAAAACAAAAAAAAAAGAATCGTACAAAAAGAGAAAATAAATAAATAAATGAATTAAGTCAAACAGAACGAATAAAAATATTCAAGTAACGATACGCCGCTGAATACTGATGTATACACTGATTATCACTCGAATGAAATCCAATCCTCAGAATATACAGTTTGAAGTGCGAGATATGAGCATAGCGCTGTGAAATAAATTGTAAAACCTATTTTAAATTCCGTGAAATTTGTTTTTTTGTATTTCTGTAAATCTGACTTTTACAGAAATCCTTGTGACACGAATATCCCACATGATCATGATAAACATTTCGGTAGGGCGGATATTTTGTGATCCTGAAAATCCAGGATTGATTTTATGAAAAATCCCCGTGAAGCTCTCCGGGTATAATATCAACCAAAACCCATAAAGCCCGCGTTTGTTTAGCGAAGAGGAATAAGACGTTGTGGCTGGTCATACTGTACGGCCATAGCTATACGGTGTGGCCAAATATTGACCTAAGCTTCGAGCTAAAAAGTTTTTGAGCGAGTAGCCGTTGTGCAGAGAGTAGTGGAGTACCCGCGGTCGTTGTTTGTCCGAATTACTAGGGTAAATAAGAAATCGATCGAGGTGGAGGTCCGCCGACGTAACTGCAGCACATGAGCTGTGCAGTAGGAGAAATTGGTTAACTCGTAACTCGCTTCTCTATACGTACAGGATAACTCCATTCTCTTATTTGCTTCATCTCTTTCTTTACTTAATTCGAAATCTTTTCCTACATTTTTTTTCTTTTTTTTTTTTTTTCAATTCGTTGAATTCTTGACCCAGCGCCGAAGCGTCGGCACAAAGTATACATGTGCAATGTACGCCCCGAATTTTCACCTTTTTCTCGTTTTTCACCCCAAGTAGGCGATGCGCACGTAAGTACAAAGCCTGTGAGAGAATCGCCGGATATAACTATATGGGTTACGTCTGCAGAGAATATTTCTTCAACGAATTTCTCGGCTCGGCACGGATCGTTGCTTATTTACAAAGCAATCTGCAGTTTTATCTCAGTGACAGACCGGAATTATCCCAACCAAGACGCCCCCGTGACCCTCCCACCTACCTCGCACTACACCCTTACTATGTGCGCGTTGAAACGGGAGAGAGTAGGTTGAATATATTCCCGCGGTCTGGGATAACCTAACGACATCAGGGGGTTGAAATATCCGCCAACATGACGAGATGGGGGAGAACAACCACCGTAGCCACCATCACCACCATAAACCGCCACTACGTCGACGCGCGTCCTTCCACTCGCTCTGTTATTAATACATGTCTAATTAACACGTGCAAGGATCCGAAATGGCAGTGGTTCTCAACCGCAGAGACGACTTCCTTCAGCACTTTGACTACCTCAGAACTCGGAGGATGTAACTGGACAATTTTCAGTACAATCTCTAAAAAATTAACGAAATCGAAAAACATGGAAAAAAGGAAAGTTCAAAAAGAATCTACTCCAAGAATTTAAGGTACTGGATTATCTCAATTTTCACAATGATTTTTCAGGGTCACTTCATTCTGAATATTTCGGACTCACGTTCGATTTGAACTCATCCGTTGTGCTCGTTAGGCACAACTTTTTTCTATCTTCTTGATTTCTTCAACGTCCTCTTTGGACAGTATCCGGTTTTGTGTTACCCTTTTCATACTATCCCTAACACACATCAATTGTATTGTCAAAAATCGTATATTGTTGTAATATGAAAATTTCCTTGCATGACCTTCGCTTGAAAAGAAGGATCGTCGTAATGATTTTTTTTTTTATGTCCTTTATTGCGTTTCTTCGAATGGAAAACATTATATCTATTCATTACATTACTCCCTTATTTTTTCCCCCGTTCTTCTATCCTATACATTCACGTGACCTCGATGAGAGGTCATAAAAAACTCGTTCGTGGGGGTCGACGGTTCTTGAGTAGAACATTTATTCTGACAGTGGTTTTGGACGTATGCACGATTATGAAATGCAAAGTTCCATTAATACAAATTAGAATTGTAAATATGAACGCTTATACAAACCTGACAACTTTAGTGTTACCATTACATGTGTGTATAATGTGACGTCATTTCGGTGGTAACTGTACCTATTATTTATAAGCCATGCGTCATTTTTATTTAAAAATGTAAAACCTCTTGTCGTAGGTATTGGTACAAAACACTCGAAGCTATCTCGAGAATTAATCGTCGAGGAAAAGTTATTAAGCTCCAGTAAAGAGCGATTAAAATTATACAATATCGTCGGGTTTACGCAACGATTTGAAGGACGCTTTCGCCTTTTTTTTCTCTCCTCTTTTTCGTCCTCGATAATGGTAAAGCACGCGATATCAATTCGTTGTGAAATAATTATAAAATCTCGAATCTTCGACAGTTCCGTTCCGGGGGTTTGAAAATTTTTCCAGAATTTTGCGGTCGTCACTTAATTAATTCCGTGTGATCGCGTCGCCTTACTTGAAATAAATGAATGAGCGGAAAAGCGGTCAAGGAGCGATAGGAAAAATCCAGCTCTCGTTAGTTCCTGCAGAATTCGAGAGCCACGAAGTTACAAAATGAACCCAGCCAGTGTTTCTATACCTGGCGCGGCGAGGTAAAGCAATTTGGTTCTTAGCATTAATATTTTATTCCTTAAATATTTAAGGGGAAAGCTTCACTACCCCGTAACCGTATATATACGCTCTGTATAGGTATATATGTAGGCATGCAAGATGGACTCCTCTCTACCGCTGCTGATAGTGGCTAAGGTTAGGCTAGGTAAGAAAGTATATATGTATATTTTTCCGAATACACAACACACGCAAATATGAACAACACGTATACGTGTACCGTAGGTGGTTGAAAAGCTCTGGAGGAACTTTGGCGGTGTTGCCATTATATGCCCAGAGTACTAACGTATCTGAATTACGTTCGTCTTCTAAACGCACCTTGCACATTTTTCAATTTTTCAAATTCATCAGACATAACTTGATCTTCTCGGATATCTGACTAGATTTGTGGATACCAAACGATGACCGCATCGCTCTTACCGTGACAATCTCTCAATTTACACCAGAAATAGCTAAATCCGATTAGATCCAAGTGGATCGAAATTTTTTTTCATTTTTTATGGGATATTCGCATCTGAATTCAGCCATATATGTATTTTTGTTTGAGGGGTTGTATTTGTATAATTAGTAAAAAAAAAAAAAAAAAAAAAAAGAATAACAGAATTTATGGGGTTCCATATTACGAGCCTCCGTTTCCCTGTCAACTGAACGCGTTATATTGTTCTGCATTAATTTACATATAGGGTATAAAATACCATACATATATTTCGACCAGGCAAGCGTATATACCTATGTGAGGTGTTTCTGCTTTGACAGTGGAAACATGCAGCTGGCAAGAAAATTTATTACAGTAACTCCCCGCCTACTAGGTCATACCTGACGACTGACGCGACTCTGAGCTTTTCGAGAGCGTTGACAGCTGGGTTTGTTAACTCTGTTGAATTTCATGGAAAAAATTTTTACGGGCATTGACGTCCATTATCAATTTTCGACTACCGAATTATCTGCATCTGACAACATATTCCAAATTTGTAACAATCGAACAGTTTGATTCTGCAAACAATCGATATCATTCTCACAATCAGATTCATTATTTCCAAAATAATTTGCAATGAGAAATTCCTCCTCATCTGATATTTTTCCCCTTTTGAAAATGATCGAGCGAACAGGAACACTGAAAAATGATCAATTTTCTAAAACTAGATTGATTTCCATGTTCCTGAATTCTCTTCACTTTCTGGGTATCTGTTTTCAGCCCTCGATGTAATTCTTCTATGGAAATTTGAATCCAAATAGAAAAAAAATGAACAAAAAAAATTTCCAAAAATTGAAAGAAAAAAATTGAATAAAAACTAAGTACTCCGTTATGCATCTGGCCAACTTTTGCCTGCGACGAAAAAAAAGAGAAAAAAAAAAAGCCTTCACAAGATGACAGTGAATAGAGAATTCTGTAGTATGTGCAGATCACCTGGTGGCTTAAGGTAACCTGCAGTTTTAAGTTTGCGTACACGTGCGGTGTACACCCTCACGTTATGAAGTATATTTTTATACATATATTTATATACCTGATGCTTATATACTTATATACTAGTTTCAACGCTGTCGTTTCTCTGTTTTTTGTATACATATATAAAAGGCGAAGTAAGTAACATAGGGATGTTCATTAATTTTAATTAGACTCTTAAAAACCGACGTAAACTTTCTTCAAACTTTCACCATCCTCCTTTACCTTTTTTTACCTCACTTTCTATACATATATATGTATATATTTTTTTAATATATTTGTATATGTATCCGATGCCCTTTGGTAGCATATATGTATATGCGGTATACATATTTATACAACCGGAAGATACATTTTTTCGCGACTTAATTTTTTTAAATTTCATCCTTCCCCCTCACCGCACGCTCATCTTATACATTTCCGTTATACATCGTCGTTTTTTTCTTCTTCTGTACTCGCTATGTACACGTTAACTAATTTTGTTATTTTCATTTTTTTTTATTTTTTTTTATAAATTTTTCCTTCCTCTTCTCATTTTCTTACATGCGGAAGATCGCCTCGAGGGCTTCCCTCAAAGATTGCAGTAACTTTATCAGGCCAGTCGCGAAGCCAGAGAAGGTATGTAAAATATGTGCAATATTATGTAAGGTATACCTATGCATTATATTCAAACCCCTCTATTCAAACATTCAGCAATCTTTAGTCAGACATCGTTCAACTTTTTGAAAAGTTTGTATATTAGTAATCGTCGAGAAACTTCAACCATAGAACAAAAGAAATATGACAGGAAACGATGTTTAACAAGAAAGAAAAGACGCTATCTCTTTTATTTTGTTCGAAAGTGTTGGGTTTCGAAAATTCCAAGTAACTGTCCAAAAGTTCATTTTTTACACCGAAAAACAAAAAAAATGGAACCTACTATTGTAAAGCTAGTAAGATCTTTTTTTTCATCTCTCCAGATTTTGAAAATTCAGATGGCGGTATGAGGTATTGCAACCCGTTCGAAGATGTTGAAAAATATTGAGCCGTACAATTTTGATCGAAAATTTTCATTGATAAAATATGGAATATCGTGAAATAAGTGAAATACGTTGAAAGCACAGGTGATAACAGATTATTCAAGAGAATGTCCGCACGTATTATAGGTACGTGAACCTTCGGACGTTTACCTCGATGATATTATGTGAACGCGTTTCAAACGGATGATGATAATAACAATAGGTAGATAATAACAATCGCATTATCGTGATGATGATGATGATGATGATGATGATAATGATGATGGGAATAATAATAATAATAGTAATTTCTCGGTTATCCCAAAACCGTCAGACGATAACATAATTGCAGGACAGACAAAGCTTCAGCTGCCCGCGGTTCCATCATCAAACGAACTATTCTTATTCGACGTATATCATTCGCAGAACAGGTGAACCGGAAATATTATATACCGTTTGTGTTCCAGATCCTTGAGGGGGTGTTCACCATGAACCGTAGATTACATACGCTGGATTTGGCATTCATCGAATTATCACAATCGATAATAATTTCAAAGTCCCTATCGCGTTCTGAGCAGGATATATTATATATTTAGGCAAAGCCTAGGTTACGGAAAATAGTTCTTCGGCCGTTCGATTATCATTGATAATACTGACGGTAAAAAGCTTGGGATATCGAAATGTTCTTTACAGCGTGCAAATTATCAAAGAAATACACACTGCACATACGTAGGTATCGTGTATAAACTACACAAATTACACTCTGTGGATATCCAAGCTGGAAGTTGACGGTGCCTCAGGGAAGAGAGGGATATACTATAGGGTGGGAAACAGGGGGAAGACACTTACATCTTTAGTGCACTACAAGTACCAAGTACAAGATACACCTGCGAATGATGGTTAGAATTATCATTCCAATATGCATATTGCTTCTATATGTATATTGTAGGAATAGTGCCTCAAGGTACGGGCTACTACGCAGATATCTCTATGTACACATACCCACAAAACCTTCAACTTTGGAGTATTATATACTATCTACTCTGTAAGACATTACTATAATCTTATATATGTATATATCCAGCTCTGCAGTAGTTATAAACGGTAAGATTTATCAGGTAGTAAATTGTCGAGAACGATTTAGCTCGTTCGTCTTTGAATGTTCAATCGTTAATTTATGCCAACTACCGCTGCTGCCGCCACTGTCGGTGAATTTTGTACGCTTCTTTTTCCTTTTTTCTCTCAGCTTCATTTTCCATTTTCTATTCGAGTCGGTGTACCTATACCTAATGACGTATGATTAGGGTTGAAAAAAAAAAAAAACAGATTTCCAAGCAGTTTTTTGTACCGCCTGCGGTTGCCACGTAGATTGTTTTTTCCAGCACGGAGATAAAATAATTTTAAAGACGAGTCCTTCATTTCGTGCATCGGATAATCTACGTGAAGAAGCCATGTCATATTATATCGACAATAAATAGTTTATTCATTCATTTTTATTACCTCTTCTTTTTATGGAAGGCGTAGTAAATGAATTTAAAAATTTTATCATCATCGTGGCTTCTATAAGTGTACCCTATATACCACCTCGAGCTATGATGACTAAGGAAAACTTAATTAAAAGTAAACTATTTAACGGTAATCACAGCCGTGAGCGTGGAGTGAAAGAGTTGAGGTTGGGGTAGGTTTATAACTTTTAAAAGCGGACTAACCTCAACTACACCTTCAAGCTCTACACTTATAGTAGTAGCGAAGAAGTATCATCTTAGATTATCTCAGCACTCTCAGACAGAGGGTGCAGTGCGCTTTTAGTATATGGGGCATTTCGCGCCGAATCATCTAGCCTTTGTCTCTGACCGTGTTCATGATAGATTTTTTGCTCTCCCATTTTTTTTTTCTTCTTCGATATAATAGTCTTCACCCCAAAAATTACTGAAAGAGTTGCCAAATTTTTTTTTTTTCTCCAGAATTCATCCTATTCCATAAAAGTAAAATTAATTCCAACATATATCTATGGTGAATTGTTCGACTTCATATTCGAAAATTTGAAATGAGAATAATTGAAAGTGATTTTTCTAACGACCAGATAGTTACAAATTAATTCCAAGTCAATTTGTCATGTAATAGGTATCCCTACACACGAATAACATACCTGCGTGGATGACGCTAAAGATTTTCCGTCGTGCTATAGATTTAACAACTCGTTATTTTGCTGGCAATCTGATCCATGTTGAAAGAATCACGGTTAATTTTTTTTCTGCAGACTCGTTACCTACGGTATAATACAGCAACGATGATAGGATGGCTGAGAGACGAGAGGGAAGTTAGTGAAGATAAGAACGTAATTGAAAAGAAAAGTAAAAGTTGGAAAATTGCAGCTTTTTTTTCACAACACTCAACACATCAAGAGCACGAGTTAAACGCCGAGGGATTTGAACGAGCGTGTTGCAGTGCAAAATGGAGAGCAATTATTAAAATGTACTGGAATTAAACGCAGCTTACATTTTATAACCGTCGTATGTAAAAAAAAAAAAGCACAGAATTTTTTTTTTTTTATCGCAATTACTTATTATGTACAATATCTATACGTACATATTTATGATTAGAGATTTTAATAAAAAGCTAGTTACTGATATTATCGAATGCTTAATTTTCCAGTAGAAATTGCTGCAAGCTCAAAAGAATCGTTGATAATTCTACGTACATATTTATACAAGTTATACCGAACTATGGCTACTGCAATTAAGAGGATTATGAATAATTCCAGACAAATAGAAGGAGAACGGAAAATGCATAAATAAATGAATACCTAAATTAGAGTGAAAAAAGCTGAAGACAGTAGGCTAGCGAAAAGTTGAGAGAAAATCCTCATACCATGAAATTGTAATTCGTACATTATTTGAGAAAATCCACTATAACTGCAACTTTCCGGACAAAAATGTGAATAGCCGAGAATTCGTATATACCTATACATGTATCGAATGTGCATCATTCAGAGACATCCACATATGTAATCTATACAAATTTCAGCCATTGCCTTATTACTTTTTTTTTTCTCCATTCACCACACAATGTGCAGAATTTTCCCCTCAGCATCGTTTCTCTTTCCGTTTTTCTAGATCGCGGCGACCACCGCCGCGCCACGCCGCGCCGCGCAGCAAACACACCGCGATATATGGGTTTGCATGTACATATAAATAAATGTACATACAAGGGATTTAGTCGTACGAGTAAATAATACATGTACATCTACGTATGTGTACGTAGAAATGTCATGCGGTTTTGTATTTATATACGGTAGGTATACGTATATGAGCTGCGGTGGAACGGATAATTTTACAGCAGTGAGTTTTTGTTATTGTTAAAAAAAATAAAATTCATATACATTACATAACAATCGTCGTGTCGTCTGACAATTTTTATTCCTTTACATAGGTACTTGTTCATTACTATACACGCATATACAATATACATACACATTCATCTTATACGGACCGATGTACACTACTTTTGCCCCGGGTTTACGACTTTTTGAATAATGAACTTTTCTGTTTCTACGTACGTACGTACGGGACGAAAAATCGTTTTTTGTTTTATACTTCATCGCATGCGGAGGGTGGTTGTTTCTGTGGTTCTTGCGATAGATATACATATCAGAGGACCAAAACAATGCACGTATAACCGTCAGTTTTCATCAAGTATTGCGAAAAAAATGAATGAAATATGGATGTAAAAAATATTCATAATAATAATAATAACAACAACAACAATTCAACGAATACGAAGAGAGATGCGCGCTACGATTTCTCGTACGTAGTTCGATGTATTTCATAATCAAGATTCATCTTTTTCCCACACTTATTTATAAATTCCGTTATTGTATTCGTAATAAATTGCAAAATTCCCCCTGCCTCTAAATAAATTAGTTACAAAATCCGAGCAGTTTGATTCTATGCGTCAGTGTGGCAGTCACGGTTGATACAGGTCCACGAAAAATGAATTCAAAGCAGAAATTTCACAGCCGGAAACGCAGTTATGTAGCAAATTTGAGAATCACCTATACAAGTATAGATCCATACAACGCGGAATTCCGCAAAGGCAAATACTCGATCATCTGAAAGTTGCGTTAACTGTTCTCTGTAGTAGTAGATAAAGCGGTTACAGATACGTACGTGAACTATAACGAGCCTTAGGGTTCAATTTCGCCTATGAAGCCAGCTGCAGGGCGTAGAACGTTGATGAAAAGGAAATCTACGGGCAGTGGTTATAGGTATGCGTAGCCTGTGCCCACACACGTTTCACACTTCATGTGGGCATATAGATTGTGAATATGTGTAAGTGAATACAATATGAGGATCGTTGCCAGGATTTCCAGAGCTGACAATATAGTTATCTGCGGTCATGCCGGCCTTCGTTTTCGTATCTTCAAACTAATTTACGTATAGACATGAAAAAGTTTATTCGAATTACACGTGATAAAAAATGAATTAACATTTTGAGATAAAGGTTATATTATTTTTCAAAATGATAACCCAAAAATTTGGCTGTAAATAGAAAAAATAAAAAGGGTGCTGGTATAATAGGGAAGAAAAATTTCGTTATTTCCTCATTCGATCAATTTAACTTTCTATTTATTGTACACGGCTTTTCTGTCGTATTATACATAGTGTGTGGTCTTTACACACCACATTTACTTCGTTTCGCACGACCCGTGCAATCGATAAACTTTATATACGTGTGTACGGAAGACCTAGTTGCACCACCTCCGTTGAACCGTGCCGATGTGATTAAAATCGAGTCAGGAACCGAAGGGTACGAATAATAATAATAATAATAACAATAATGACACTGATATATGTCATGGATCAGAAATTCATTTTTCAATTTTGATGGTTGCGACCGCGCGTGATGCAGAAGACGTGTGGGACGAGAATAACACGTGCTTCTAACTTATTCTATTTCAATGTCATTCAGAAAATGTAATAACATCGAGCTAACGATAAGGGAAAACTAAATACCTCCGAATTGACTAACTAACCTAAGAATTTTGCAAGTTGTTGGAAGAAATAAGAAAAACAATTTTCGTGTCGCTTTAATTACTTTAGTAAACGAAATTAGCAGAGTGTGATGAATTAGGTGGTTAATTATTCGGCGACATACCCATGTATACGTACATAATATATATTTAATGCAGTTAGGTTAGGTAATATGTAGATTAAATGCCGTCGAGTTTTCGGTTTATTTGTTCAACGATGAATACCGTTTCCGTGGTTTAGGAGTTATCGCATTAGCTTATGCGCTATATGTTGAAATTGTAAGAAGAACGAACCAACCCTGCGTTAACGGACTGACTGCTGCAAACTGTCTTTTTGCGGTTTGGCTTTTTTTCTATCTTTTTTTTTTATTGTTGTTGTGGTTTTTTTTTTCTCTCTTTTTTTTTTTCTTTTTGTATAATCTTAAACCACTAAATGGAGAGCCGGGAGTTGAGGGTTGCGAATAAATTAGGAAAATTAATGCAAACAAAGGGCACTCGAAGTTCACTCTCGGCTAAACCGGTAAATAAAATTAAAGCTCGCGTTTACTTTATATTCAACAAAACTTACTATATACATACCTACACACTTGGTAAATTAAGTTGGTGCGAGTAAAATTCCTTAAATTCTTGTCATTTCATAATTTTTTCTTGTTCCTTTTTTTTCCGTTCTTTTTCTCTTCTCGGAGCTTTTCTATTACTTCCCTCCCCCCCGCCCACACTCTCTCTCTCTCTTTCTCTCTCTCTCTCTCTCTCTGTAAACTCGTCACGTGATTTCCACCTTTTACCTCAACATTCCCTACTGATTGTGTCGAGCTCCGCCTCCTCATCATCCTCGTTCTCGTCACCAACGAGCCCCGCAATATTTCACTCTTCAGTTTTCAATGCAAATTACCGATGCGTGAATATGAAAAAAATGTGAGTTTCAATTCACCACCACCACCATATTCGATAGCCAACAGAGACAGATCCTACCCACAGAATTTATCAATTTCGTTTTATACAAATGTAGATTAGTATACCGCACACGTCTATGTTCACCTTCGTGTATTCCGGGATGTTCGGCTGAAAAATTTATGTGTTGTAAATTGAACGGGGTTCTTTTTTTCTTCACTTTTTCTCTCGCGTTAGCTGATTAAAGATCAAAAAATGAGAATGATTCAACCAAGAAAAAATAATTGATCTTTTAATACCGACGAAAATCACTGACTTGAGAATTCTTTGAAATTTGGATTCTTTTTACAAAGTATTATCTAATTCGGAGAAACTTCTCATTTTTTTTTTGTTTTTTTTTTTTGCCAACCTCCACTATACATATAAAACACGTAGGCGAAACTGCATAAAAGTTCTCGACTTGTAATTTGAAAATTTCTAAATTAGTGACGCGTAAAAAGCGTATAGCAGGCGGAAAGTGCCCGATTGCAATTTGGCATTATTATAGCTGGTAATATTTCGAAACTCCGCAGAAGAATCGCTGTCCGTCGTGGGCCGTTATCTCTTTCATTAGTTTCTTTATTTCTCTCCGTGTTTTCCTTCGAGATTGTAATATCCGTTGAGCAATAACCAGAACACGCGACAGGGTCAAAAGATACGAGTTTTCCTAGTCGGCAGTTTCTTTCTTCCTTTTTTCATTTTTTTTTTGTCTTCGAATTTAGCTTCATGTTTCGTTTTTTTTCTTATTTTTTCAACTATACATCTTCAAAAGCTCATTTTTGTATTTTTTCTACAATTTAAAGATGGGAAAAGTTTGAAAGTATCTGATAACAAAAAAAAAAAAAAAAAGGAAAGGTGAATGAATAAATAGCGAAGCAAATTTTTTTTCTAGAAATGCTGCACGAATGTACGTACAGGTGCCTACGCACAGTTCGTTAACAGCGTGTCTGACCACAGTCGGGCGTTACTACTGCGGCAGATTGAATCACTCGCGTAACTTCACATGCCATAAGCACGCGCGCGCAAAATTTAATGCGGGAAAATATTAACTGATGAATAAACGGCGGCCATCGTGCCATCATCGATCGATCGAAATTGAGCAAGATAAAATTATCTACTCTACCGATGAAGAGGAGAAAAGCTTTTTCAAATTTCATTGGTTCTGTTCAGAACAGATTTAAGATCTGTATTTTCGAGAATTTTATTTTAATCTGCAGACATAGCAAGATCTAATTTCCAGATTTAAACAGATCCGAAGATCTCGGAACATAGATTCAATTCCATAAAAAAAGATGCAACTTAATTCGAGAATGTAGAATTTGTAAAAGGTTAAGAATTTATCTGAAAAAAAAAAGAGCAAAATTTGTGAAGCAGGTGCTTTTTCGGAAACGGTGGACGATTATATTTTTATCCGTGGTGAAGTGGCTGCATATAGTCGTTAGATGCGCATCGTGTCGACTACTGAAAACGAAGGAATAGGAAAAGGACCAAATATATGTACGGGGTGTAAATTCTGGTAGCTATGGGATTTTGTCGGTATGGATACGTTCGGCAAGGTTGGATCGTACATAAGTATGAAATT
Source organism: Athalia cordata (assembly GCA_963932425.1). Classification (NCBI taxonomy): domain Eukaryota; kingdom Metazoa; phylum Arthropoda; class Insecta; order Hymenoptera; family Athaliidae; genus Athalia; species Athalia cordata. Next base: position 24,208,663 of record OZ010626.1, on the reverse strand, counting down.
TTACGAGGAGCTTTACGCGATGTTAGATCGACGAGATTTTGCAATATCGAAATTGCCGCTTGGTTTTACAGCTCTACAGATTTACCACCTACCACGACTCTCTCATTCGATTCGTTGATGCGTTGAATCGCATCACTGAAATGAATTAAACCGAGAAAAAATACATCCGATTTTTCACAATCCAATTGTAAAGAAAGTTTTCTTCTTCACTCATCGCAGGCGTATTGTTTTGGAATGAAGTTTTTTCTAATTCTTTCCTTTCAGTTCAAACGACCAAGAAAGGTGAGTTACTTGATTTTTTACAAGGCAAGAATTTCACAAAAAATGCACCCGAACGATAATAAAAAGTGAAATGAAAAAGATGAACAGACGACTTTTAGCCACCTGCTGTTAGCATCATAATATGTCATAATTAGAGTTCACCTGCGCAAAAACTTGTTGAACATACCGACATTTTTCGAATAGTAATCACCATTCTAATCTATTCGCAGACCGCTGAAATGTTGTTATTATGGGTAGAATAATGTAGAATTTACTGGGCTATTCGGATGGCCATAGCTAAAATTCCTTCATCTCGAACATCCCGTTCCATTTCTAGCTCGTTTTCAGCTTCTATTTCTCGGAGGAAGACTCGCGAGGTTTCCCACCAATGTGGGGGATGAGAAATAGGGCGGTGTGAGGGAGGGGCGGTGGGGTTGATGGTTAGAGGGTGTATGTGGCAACGACACGGTTGAAAAGACGTGGGGAATTTCTTAGAAAGATAAGGTATGTATATATGTATATATTGCGATGTAGGAGTTGAAGAATTTCCCGCGCGGGTAGAGAGAGCCGGAACGCAACGCGAGTATTTCGAGTTCAAAGAAGCCGCACTTAATCAAGCCTTTCATCCCTTACTCTGGACGAAGTCATTTGAATGAGGTCTAATTCTTATTTAGGGTTGAGCGATGAAAATTCTTCGTTCACTCTTTCCTTCTCACACTTTCAAACCATCCGATATAAACTCGAATTTTCTTCCTTTCATTCTTCACTATCCCCATGCATCACTTTATCTCACTTTCTCTCTATAGTCTTCTCTCTTTCTATCTGATGCCTCATTTTTCTCTCTCTCTCTCTCTCTCTCTCCCTCTTTCCCACTCTCCCTATCGACGTAGACTCGACCCAAGAGAGGAAAGTTAGCGACCCTTGTCAGCCCGAGGCCCCTTAACTAAGTTCGATTCGTACCGCGGGTGGTCAACTTATTGTATCAGATCTCAGAGGCCATTTATCATCGTCATATGGCGATCGTTGCTGCCTTAATAGCTCCTTGTAATGACGTCGACAGATTTTTCTTTTCTTATTTTGCCTTCGTTTTTTCCTCCCCCTTCAGAATAATGTGAATTAAAGATTTCAGGTCGATGGGGTTGAGAGAGGAACGGATTTTTCGAAGCAAATTGAGCACCCTTGTGATTTCTCTCGTTCACCCTTAACACGGCTATATACCATGCACTGCACAGGCTGGTTACAGAGTTGAACTGAAACCGGAGAAGAGGAACATCAGCAACGCGGCTATGGCTATTTGAACCGTAGCGAAGAGTGATCGTTCCGAAATTGAACAAAAACCAAAAACCGCAAGTTTCTCTGACGATATTAATTATTTAACCCTGATCTCCTTTTACCTCAACCGTGCTACACAGAGACTCGAGGGAAAATGATCAGCGACGAGATGGCACGGTTGAAGAGTTGTTCCCGGATAATAATTCGCTACCTTGTGAAAATGATAAACAACCCCTATATGTATATTATTTACCTGAGTATTCGTTGTGTAAACTTCAAACTTTCCTACGATCAATCCTTCAATTTAGGGACTCTGAAAATCCCCATTAATATCAGATTATTATTTTATCTTTTCTTGTATCATCCGACCCGACGAACAATCTCATCATTTTCATTTTCCCTTTATTCTCAAAACCGTTGAATTTTTTCGATTTTTGGGACTAAACATTGATGCCCTGTTTCATAATTTATTCTTACGTATTTTCAGCTAACATAAGAAATCTGGCGATCTACCAATTAAATTTATTCATCTATCAATGTGATCGAGCTACCGTAAATTTTTCGCTTTTTGGAGAAATTTTAATTTTCAGAAAATGACAATTTGAGTTATCCCAACAATATATGCAAATTTTCATTATACACAGTGACTTGTTAGTATTTTCCAATTTCAAAAGTGCTTATTTAATTTGCGTTTATTCCCTTCTCATTTGTTTGTCGTCAAGCGTATATATAAGACTGACAATGAGAGCTGTGCAACAACGAGTTAAACGTAATTTCGCATTATCTTGTTGGACCAAATTTACTATCCGTCACTCAGAGGGTTGTTATATAGATGTGTGCATCACCACCAGATCGTTACGCGTTTCGTTATTATTACCGCCAGCTAAACGAGGACTCCACGCCTCGCCTCATCTGCCACCGTGGTCTTTTACAAGGAAAGAAGAGACCGAAAGAAAAAAAACTCTAAGGAGGGATGAGAAGGGGGAACGGTAGCGAGATGAGGAAGAAAAAAAAAGGAACCAATGAAAAAAAAAAAAAATAAAAAAGGAAAAGGGAAATGACTGGAAGTAACAGCTTTTCAGTCGAATCTTTGGAAAGTTCTTTCTGTATATAGTGAAGCTCGTCGCCAATTTGCCTTACTCGTTTATATATAGATATATGAAATGTATATACCTATTTAGCTCTCTATACTTTGCGAACGAACTTTAAAAGTCTTTTCACGACAAATCTGCTTTTGTTTGTCTACAATTTTCTTATGCGCCTCAAACTCTGCGTTTCTCTTTCCATGACTCTCTCGCCTTTTTATCTTTTTCTCTAAAAAGAGGCAAAAACTTTTCACGCGAACTTCGCGCTGATAATATCTAATGAATAACGTGATAAAAACAAAATATATTATAGTTGCATCGAACACCACCTGCTGCAAGATCAGTTTTTAGTAGTTCGCTCAAAACGATACACAAGAGAAATACATGTATATGCATCCTATGTCCAGGTGCGCGAAAAGTTTTTGCGTTAAAAAATTTATCACTTTATTTCCAAAGCGATAATTACAATTTGTGAAAACTATACAAATTCGCACGGCGCATGATTAACTCGCGGTAAAAATTACGAAAGAGAAATGTCACGTGAATCAGCACGACATTTCTGAACGAAGATATAAATCACTTCACCGACAATTAGAGCACGATTCGAAGAGGCATAGATTTGGAGTAGAAAAATAAACATGAGATTCTCTTTTACAACAAACGCAGATTTATACCGACCCAGACGTTTCGCCTAGGATCGCGCCGCGACGCGTCGTGCCCCCTTTTCCATTGCGGTCAGACTAAACTGTTACTGTTATCACTTGCCGCCTGGCGTTCGTTTTCTTCCATATACATATAGTATACATGTATAGGGTTTCTAAAGAGTAAACATAGGATAGTACTTGTAGCGAAGGGTGGGTAGTTCGTTAGTCGGGTTCTCTCACGTTAAGTCGAGTGTCATTATGTTTGTCTGACTAAACAAATGACCGTTTGCCGTTTACATTTTCTACAATACATATGTGCACACCCCTCCATATGTGGAGTGTATAATAAATGAGAAAGGAGGTCTTTTACGCAAAACTCTCGCGAATTCCTTACATAGTTCACGTGTGTATTATCCCCGCATGTATCCACACATACATATCAGTTATACGCATTAAACCTGTGAATCCGTATATGGGTTCATTGCGAAGCGCGTTATATGCTGATACAAGTTAACCACGAAACAACTGGGTACGCGGTTTATACGGTTAGTATAATTAAACAAGGAGATCGGAGAATTAATTCAGAATGATGAGTTGAGTGGGTAGAATTAATTGATAACTTTTCACCCTAGATGTTTATAATGCACATATATTGTATCTATACATATGTATGATGTAATATGAATATACGTTGGTAGTGTAGGTGTGCACTCTTAATTGTAACACGTACGTACATACATACAAAGCTTGTTTCTCGGTAATTAAAACGCGCGAGAATAGCCGAGCTGTAGGAAAAAGGTATTAATTCATCGACGAATATTGCGGTTTTATTTCTATCACGTCCTAATATAATGACGTTATTTTCCATAGCGACCAACAAAATTTGATTATAATTACGGTCTAGCGGGACCATCGCGTCACCGAATTTAATAATTATTTTCAAATTATATCGTATTCCACATCTACGAAATTTTTATTATCCGCAACGTCTTTTTATAATAGCCAAGAACTTTTTATTCCCCCGCAAAATTAGAAACGCCCCATTGAAATTTTGAAAATTTAATTATTTTTTTTTCTGCCCTCGAAAACGCGAGCAGCTGACAGGTATTCAATAGTTTGAAAAAATTGCAGTTGAAATATAATCGAATAGAAGGAGGCACTACATTATTTTAGAAAAATACCGATCAAAAAATTTCAATTGATAAATGAACAAAAAATTTAAGGGTAAACGTGCAGTGTCTAACTGTATTGATTCTTGTTTTTTTTTTTCTCTTTTTTTCATATCTTTTTTTTTCTTTTCCAATGTCTCTTTTTCCTCTGATGGTGATGAAATACGTAAGAAGAGACAGCGCGATGGGAGGGCAGCGTACCGAAGTGAATAAATATATCTATAGATATAAGAAATGGCAGATGTATAAGTCACGTTAGAGAATTTATTTCGGTTCGATAACTGCGTTCGACTGAAATATCGGGGCTGATTCGACCAAACGAAGCAAATACAGGTAGAGCCGTACGTCCCGTAGCTATACACATTCGTGTACGTAATGTGATCGTTGAACGTGTACAGAGAAAAGTCGGATAAGTGAGGAGAGCGTAAAAATGAAGTCGTGAGAGTTTGTATAGCTATAATATATACAGATAAATATTCTTAAGAATTCTCTTTCCGATTTTGCCGGGTGATTTTATCTTCGCAAAATCATCTTACGAAGTTTATACAACGATATTACGTTATTTTCCGCAGAATTTCTCACCCCCTTAATACTGCAGCTTGCATTTCTGATGTATTGTAATAAATGTGCTGTGTTTATACAGAGTGCAGTTCTCAAAATACATCTATTAAATATGACTACTTACGTTTCTATATAGGTATACCTATATGTATATGTGCGATAAAGTTATTATTTTATTTTTCAACAGAAGAATTTCTCGAAATTCGCTTTTCGTTCGGATTCAACAGCAGAATTTCTTTGAAAAATCTGCGTTCTGTACACGTAAAATAACGATTTTATACTGAACACTCATCCTCGGATAATATTTATGGCCCGGAATAATAACCATCCATATAGCTTCTTTTCATCGTATTATACACGAGAATATGTATCGACGAAAAATACTCAAATCCATAATTTTGAATCTCGATAAAAAATTATTACAATTATTCGTACGATAACATTCTTATATGATCAAAATGCGAACGTAGAATTTTGATTAAAATGAAAAAACAATCTGCAATCATTGCGAAATTCAATTGTTTTTTCCATGGAAAGTTCTCCGCCGAGTTTTTCCCGCGGCGACAACCACGTCAAAGTTATCACAATTTTCGCTGGGCTACTGTAAATTGCAAAATTTCTGTGATGTTAAATCGGAAATTGGGAAATTGAGGTAGAAAAGTGGTCGCTCTGATATATAAATTCTAGAATTTCGGCCCATGGGTTCGATATAGGAATCTATTCGTTTTCGTTTTCAGTTTCGCATGGATGTAATAAATGTGTAACTATAGTAACGTTGCCGCCACTTTGATCGGTACCGGGCGATAAATTCCACAGCTTTTTATCCCATTCGCGAATCGACCAGGTATACCTACCTAGCCTGCATGAATACGCGTATATTTAAATCTATAGTCGGACGTTACAATGCAGGTGGATTTCCGAAATTATGAGGGTGGCTGAGAGCAGGTTGTTTGCAACCCCCGAAAGAGGAATACGGTTGTAAACAGGAATTTGAATTTTCCCATGCACGTTTGCATTCCGATTTTTTTTCTTTCTCTACGCTAGTTCAGATTTATATTCATATTCATTAATCTCGATTCTTATTTGCTGGAATCCGGAAATCAACGACTGACATAATGTAGAAAATCATCGCGTCGATTCGAAAGAGGAATTGCCTCGGTATGAATTCAACTAGTTTTTCCCGTATTATCATCCAGCACAATGGATTGTTTCTGCATACTACAGCGGTTTCATTTGATTTTTTTTCCTGTTTTTTTTTTTTTTTTTTGCGATAAATCAATATTAAACGGGTGATCAAATCGTATATAAATGTACAGCGAGAGTCATATTTTCCAGAAGAGTCAATGAACGGATATTCGCATGTACTCATTCGAAACCCATGAAAATTGATTCTCATATTTTTTCATTCGCTTTTATCAGAAATCCGACCTCCCCCTCCCACGTTTGTATATGAAACCATATTGTTTACATAAGAGTCCTCGGGGATATATTTTTCCGAACCAATTGCTACTCCAATCATTGTTCCCCCTTTCCTCAACCCCTGCCCCCTCTATCCCATGTATACCCTCTTCCAGACATCTCGAATGTCGACGGCATTTTTTGTTTTTTGTTCACCATTAGTACCACGTAGTCTGTAGGTGAAAAAAAAGAAAGCATCGATTATACATACACGTGAATGTAAAATAGTTCTTATGCAATTAAATAGTTACATAATTTATAACGCGTGGTTCTATTAATTCCATTTAACACATAACGGGTGTACATTATACAGATAGTTTTGTATATGAGGTGGTGGTTTTTGCTAATTAGTTCGGCAAAGGCGTTCCTCCTTTACCTCCGCATTCTGTATGTACCTCGCTTCGTTTCGTTATAGGGATAGAATATATTTATACGTATAATATAGGTACACACGTATACATAGGTATACTCGCTGCAGCAGGTTTCTTCCGAGGTTAATTCAGCGTAGCTTTAGGGTATATATAGTGGGGGGAAACATGAGTGTGTATATAGCCATTACACGTATATGTGTAGTTTTTAATCAGGAAAAGCTGGGCAACGTCGTTCCCGTATACCAGTTCCAGTTCCACTTCCCATTTCTGTTCTAGTTTTCCCGCGGACGGAACACGTTATGCATGCACATACACATGTACGTCCATACAGAAATATATAGCAACGCCGAAACTGTATTTCATTCAAATTATATTACACCGTGTTAACGTACGCTGCAGACGTATCTATAGACGTATGTATAAATCCATGAAGTTTGCGGTTGACCGCCGAGCGTAAGTTAGAACTTCAGAGAATCGTGAACCTCAATGATCCTCTATAGGATTATACTAACGTTCTCTACGTCTGGTGCACCAGCTGCTTACTTACACCCAACTACTATTTTGTTTCACCACAAACGGCTGGTCACGAAAGGAATAACAGATTTTGAGAGAAATTAATAAATGTTCAATGGTTTATGTTCGGACGATCCGTCTGTTGGAGATTTTTTTAATCTTAAGATCAAATTCCATAGTTCAAAATTATCATTATTTCACGATTCTGAAACTTCCACATTAAGTAAAGAAATCGCGGTGAATCAAAAAGGAAGAAAACAATTTCACCGGGTCGATTTATCGTTATCACGACCTCCCTGTATGAGATGAAAAATGTGAGAATATTTTATTTCGAGCGCGATTAGACTCCGAAATATGGAAAGACTATACATGTATGCACATATTGATCGTCGTGTAAAAATTTTCTCTGATAGAATGAGCGCAGAATATGGTGATAATAACCATGCGCGCCTGCGTTACAATAGTTAACATCAAGTGTGATTTTATACCGTAATTTGTCAAGAGCTTCATTTGTTTTAGTTCACCTTTTGTTCTCTGCTATATACGTAGGTATAGAAATATTACAGAAGGTATAATTAACGGACAGAAACATACGTCGCAACGTTTTATCACAAAGAAAATGATTACATCAAATGTAGTCGTCTGCTAGTGACGACGAATCGGTGTAGAGTTAACGCGTCTTACATTATATACAGGGTGTATTTTTCGAAATTTCACACGTAGGAAGGGCTCAGTTTGAGGAATGCTCAACAACTGTCCGGCAACTCTCAAGTTCCTCGAAAATCGAGTATCGTGATAGAAAATAACTTTTCATCGAAAAAAAAACAGTATCCGTTGCATTCATGATTTAATATACGATGATATTGATGGATATTTGAGCTTTCGTGACCAATGAAGTTTGAGAATGATTCCACATTACCCAACATTCGTAGGGACGATCATATAATACCCAACGTTCGTTCACTTCCGTCGGTATATCTACGGATAGTTGAGCGAACTACAGGGTTTGCTAGTAACAAGGACCTGTCGCGGTCATACGGGCGCACATTAACGTCACGAACCGCGTGGTAATTGATGACGTCATAATTATTATGCACGATTATGTAGCTCCCGTACCACACGGTACATCAAGTCATATTTTATATACCTAACGGAGTCAGGATTACAGGAGCTTGACCCCTCCCCCCTCCTGCCATTATGACGAGTTGCCGGTTCAAGAAATTATGTTTTTATTTTTTGTTTGCATGTTTTTTTTTTCTTCCAAATCTTCGAAGTAGTTGTGAATTTCAACGTTACGAATGTAATGTCTGTTATTCATTAAATTTCTAGGTTTTCAGAAGGGAGGGAAAATTAATTTTCTTCGGTAAAAAGACATAGCACAACCTGCAGCAGCAGTGGCAGCTATGTAATTTCTCGTCTGCCCTAAATGTTTGCGGAGCTAAGGACTGGTTTTAGCAAAGTTTATATGCTCATAGAGCGCTTTTAACTTCTTACGTTGGATGCGTGTTTCCAAAGTTTAGTGGACAAGAAACTCAACCAGCTAGCTACTCTCCATCGTACTTCTCTCTTACTTGCAAGTTTGAAGATAAATTCTTCAGGTAACCACGGACTCTAGCTTTATGTGTATGAAAGCTCTAGGTAACTGCAACATATTCCTACCATTTTGCATACACATATTTGTTCTCTACATATCCAACAGCTCATGTTGCAGCGACCACGTTAGAAACCACGTAGTAGAATGTACAAATTAATCTAAATGCCGAATGACTTAACCAATTTATTATGGTTACGTCTCTTTTTACTTGCACTGTCGTTTCGAGTTCTCGAATGGAAAATGTTATTCTAAATTCAAAGGATACATTTTATTTATTATTTTTTTTTTTATTTCAAATTGTGGAACTGCCCGCTGAAGTTTTGATATTTTTTCGGCATTTGGTACGATACGGATTCTACTTTACGCGGACAAAAAACTGACTCTCATGTGTAACGAGCTTCCAAAGTTTGCTCACAAAGGAGCTTAATTCTAGAATTTTCAAAAGGAATCTCATACATCTGAGATTGAATCTTGTATAACTTTTGAATTAGCCTCTACATCGCCGGCCTTGATGGTTGTTCTGACTATGCAATGTCATTAATCATCAAAAGGAGGACGATTTAATTCTCTGCAGTAGTAACAGTGGTACAAACAGTAGAAACATCAGCTCATTCTCTAGAAATAATTCAAGTTTGTTCTACGCTAGTAGGATGTGAACTGATAACTCCCTGCATGTCTGACGACGTACTTGAGTTTTTATCAAAATTCAGTTTGAATATGTCTTACAAGTGAACCTGCATCATATCACCATATTCGCTTGAATTCGCGTTGTTATTCTACGGTTTACACGTTTGATACAATATTAATTCACTAATCAGGTGGTGAAAAACAAGGGAGGCAATTCTTTAGGATTTCAAAGCTGGGTAACAATTTCTGCGCCGCAGAACTGCTCGTATAATATTTTAGATAAAATATAATTACACAATTGAACTATGCTAATTCGTTGCTGCAAACAATTATTTTATCAAACAAAACTTTCGATGTATAATTTGATAGAAATCTCCGTTACCTATTTGATATCTGTAAAACATTCTGATGTTAATTTTATCGAAAGTTTTTAGCGAGAAAAAAAACGGAACAAAATAATTGCAGTTATAATTGAACCGAGTTAGAAATTATTGAGTTCGATGAGTTTTTTTATATTATACCGAAAGTCGGTGCTTAGTTTAATTGATATTAAAGGAACCAAATATAATATCCGCGTATTCAATTGGAAACTGCAGCAAAGCTCTCTTTCCTGAAGTACAACAAAGTTCCTTATTGAATGTTTTCAAAACTCATATCATGAAAAAGGATTGAATTTATATTTGGTACAGATTCATGAGCAAAGGTTGATGAAAAGGAGAGAGAGAGAGAGAGAGAGAGGGAGAGAAATAAACAAAAAAAAAAAAAAAAAAAACTTACAGATCAATGTGCAAAGATTCGCTTTGGTTGGTATCTGCAGAAGCTGGTTTTCTAAGGGTATAAATTCCGTTTAAAAAGAGGCATGAAAGAAGGAGTTAAACAGAGAAAGAGGAATAGCTAACTCAAAATTGGTTGAAACTCGTGCCAAGAACGCCCCCAGCCGATTCGGTATAGCTTTCAGTGGCAAATACATGCCACCGGGCTAAAGAGCTTTATTTGGTTCCCGAGGGCGGAGAGTAGCAGCTGAGACGTTCTGAATACTGCGAAGTAAGGTAAGAATGCGCTTCAAAGTTTTGGCGGAGTAGCAGCTCTGGTAAGATTGCGGAAAAACGCGAAAACTTTCTCGGTATCTCCTTCCAACTATGTACTATGCGAAATTCTGATATACCTATACATACGTATACATGTGTAGCACAGATTCGTCTTATACTCGTTGAAGACCTCGACTACTCTGGAAACGTCGCAGTCTACGTCGACGGTTGCCGAAGGGCAATTTACAGCTGCAGGCGTATGATGGGAAAAAAATACAACTACTTATCCGGACGTCCCACGGGGGTCACCAAACTCTGAATGTAACGGACATTTCACGTGAACTCGACCAGCGTCTGATCCTAACAAACTTTATTTTCTTTTCGAACTTTGTCTAGTGATAGCAACCCCTCGACAAAAAAAATAGATTTTCTTTTCTCTATACTTCTCAGATAGTCTTTCGAAATTTTAGAGAAAATCAGGAAAATTCTGATAAAAAAGAAGTATTCCGCAGTTAAAATCGTTGTTTTCATTATTTTATAAAAACACGTTTTCAACCCGCAGAAAAAACTGCGGAAATTCTACAGAATTCTTCAAAGATTCATACGCCATCGTGCGGTGCAACCATTTGTTTCTGAGTGCTGAAAGAAGAATAAAAAAAAAAAGAAAAGAGGAAAAAAGCTCGTGAAGCATTGCTTGTAGGTTTTCCCATTATTTCCGGAGAAAAAAGAATCGGGGATACAAAAATACAAAGAAAAAAGAAAAGAAGAAGAAGATGGCAGAGCGATATCTAACAATATATAAGCTGTTGACTTCCACTTGTGCTTGCACAAAGAACAGAGAAAAGTAGAAACATAAACAATTATAACCGATGAAATCACAGGAAATTCGCCATCTGTGTTCTGTCAACACTGTAACAAAGTTATTCTGTAAATAGAAACTTGCAACATCACGTGCAGTTGGTTGTTTGAACGCATAGTTGGAATCATTTTCACGTAACGTTTGCCATACCGTTGATGTAACTGTAACTAACGATGTTTAACTTTATTAGATGTCATATTTTTCTCACTCTTTCTCCACCCATCATCTCATGTGCTTGACACGTGTGGATTTTTTATCCTGGTAAAAATTGAGTCTAAAACAAAAGTGTCCGAAATCCAGTTTCTGGAGTGAAAAACAACCTGATTTTGACAAAAAATTCTCGATCATTGGAAACGAATAAGAATGTATCTTTGAAATTTGAACGAGTGAATGGGTGTATAAACATTTTCTTGGGGATGGGGAAAATGAATTCATACATTATACGTAGCTCATGTACGTGCGTTGGTTGAGGAGGAGGATGAAGAGGGTCTGTTAAGAAAACAAAGGTTCTGAGTAAAAAGAAACAAAGCAATATGAGTATAAAGTAAAGCAAAGTATTGTATGTACAAAGTAAAGAGAAATAAAATAAAAAGAATTATATGTAATACCTATATATCCGAAAACAATAGATTTTATTCCGACTGCACAAGTATAGCTCCCAAAACCCACGATGCGGTGGTATACATAAATATCTCCCGGGTTTGCCGGACCGTCCGACATGATATACCGCGCTTACCGTCAGACCTAGCTAGCTTTTCAAGCTTTCCTGCTTTTCGCTTTACTCGATCCGGTCGCGTATATACCTACTATACGTGTATATTGCTGTATTGCGCGCTTCAGTTTACTAGCTAGTGCAACAGGAAATGTTACTAGTTCCGTATAGAAACGGAAATAGTACGAGTAGTTACGCAGAGGATGTAGAAGGATTTGCTACGTACAGGGTGACCCGAAAGAGAGAAAACGAAAAAAACAAGATCGACCAAGTTTAAAATCAGGATAAAAAGCTGAACGTCGAAACAAATGTGCTAATTTTTTTATCTCTCTATTTTCCGACACACATGCTAAGACAATAAAGCTTGAAGCTTTCGTTGTTCATTGGAGAATCCAAAGAATAAAACTAGAGAATGATACGAAAGCTTAAGTTTTCCAGAATTTCAATGAAAAAATCGCAAAATTAAATTCGACAGATGTGTTTTACGCGTTTAGCATTTATTGAAATTATAAAATTCCGCGTTTCTTCAGGCCACTCTGTATACAATATTCCTGCATTGCTACGCACAGCTATATGCGTGTAATATATCGTATTTATGTATAGCGAATTGATGCAGTTTACCAACGGGATATAGTATACATGCGTACGATGATCACTCAATAAAACGTGACCCATATAGAATTGATCGATTAAATTAATTTGCCAAATTAATTCATCATGGCATGAATTTCAATTCGGTTATCACGCAAACAAAATATGTTCATTTATTTATTTTACCATGATGAGTGAAAAGTAGGGTAAATACACCGAAATATCAAGAGCACGAATTTGAAAATTGGAATTTTTCGTTCATGGATGTGGTTCTTTCTCTCCATTCAGTTTTTTCTTTCTTCTTTTTTTTCATTTCGCGCTTATACCTATACAGAAACAGCAAAGAATACCGCTGAGTTTAAATATTCATTATCAGGATCAACATGTATATACCGCTTCAGCTGTTTTAATATCGTATACGTGTTAGGTATATATGTATACTATACATAGTATATACATATATACACGGCTTATAATTTATAACTCTACCGTTCACAATATCATTCGTTATTTGAAATTGAAATTTAATTCAGTTTAACGACATCAAAGTGATTCTCATACAGTAACCCCATAGGTATACCGCGGTGATACTAAAAAGACGACAACTGTATGGGGCTAAAAAATGCCGTTTGTCATACGATGTTAAGGTATAAATGGGTGAATAATGTTTTCCGTTGAAACATGAATTACTCTAGGTATCCCTGAAACACTATAAATTTGCAACTCTACCATTTGCCGATGATGGGTAGGTATAGAAACGTATACCGCGCATGCAACCAGAAATTCGATCAAATTTTATGGCCATTAAACGGACCTAACGGTACTTGTATATACACTATACGCCTCTACCATTAGATACTCTGCATCACAAGTTCGTTATACAATATCATAGTGCGACAGAATTTCACCACGAGGTCATTCATTTGAATAATTCGAATGTGACTGACGATGAATATTTTTTTTTTATCTGATATTATGAGGACTAAGAACTAGAAGAGTGTAATTTAAATTTTTTATTTTTTCCGTATCGTTAGAAAAACCTATCTCTCAAACCCTTGTACAATTGAAAAATGCAGTAAAATACTTCAGTCGAAGTTGAGTAACTTGACCGAATTTGATTACCGTGTCGAATTCTCGTAAATTCTTGTCTGAAGAATTTTTTTCACACGCCTACAATAGAATTTATAATAGGAATAAGTTTTCGAATTATTCGGACGTTCAAAATTGGTCACCTTGTATAGAAGGTACCTACGCATCTATAGCGTACACGTGTTGTTTGACAGCCATAAGATAGCGGTTTCAGGGTATAATTAATGTGAAAATTATACCCATCCTGGAAACGGCACAACGTCCTATGACCTGAAGGATATCGAGATACGAAAACCACAACTCGTGCTATTATATGTGTGCGGATATATGCACATTAAAACTGGCACATAAGTTGACTTAGGCGAACCCTCTCATGTCGCAATTATTAACCGCGTTGACAATGGAATGAGGAAAAAAAAAATATCTATATGACCGCGCATTAATTACGCGTTCGCAGAATTTTATATGCTCAACTTGTACAAATGTAATATCAGCGATAAACTTCTGCTTAATATGCCCAAAAGTTCATGATAATCTTACATTTTCCCTTTTTCATTAGGTATATTTTCCATTATAGTATGCTTATGTATTCTGTTCGAAAATTGCCAGATTTATTTTTGTTCAGAGATTCCTTTTCACAACTTTTCAATATCAAACCGTGCTGAAATCGATACTTGCATTTTGAATCATCTTTAAAATTTTTTAAACGAATTAATGAAATCTTTCTGTGTTCGAAGCGATTACAATGTAAAAAAAAAATTCAACAATCGAATCGTCACCAGGTACCCGTGTCAAAATCAAGTCATGACGAAAAAAAAAATTAACTCCAATAAAGTACACCAGGTGACCCTCAGAGTTTACATTTTGCCCTGCCAAATGCAATAGTTTCAGTCATATTGTTAAATTTTTTTATATGTCTGTTACAATATTTGGTTGAATATTCGCGAGATATTTTCATCCTTCGCCACACTGCTGTGTAATAAAAGAAATCAAGGAATGAAAAAAAAAGAAAGAACGGAAATTTCAGTGGGGAAAAAGCGATATTTGAAATATAATGAATAAGGATCGGGTTATAATAAATTCCATCGAGCGAAATTGAGAGTCAAGATGGAAGATAATAACCCGTGCCAAGACGGGCAGATATATTCAGTTTCCGGTAGCGTATTTCTGTACGTGCGATAATCGCTGCAGCAGCAGGTGAATGTGTGTCTATAGATATATATATATATAATAAGGGTTGAATATCGAGTTCCGATTTAAACGATTAGAAGGGTCACCGGGGTTCGTGGTTCAGGTAAATCATAATTCGTTTGTATAATTAAGATAATTAATTACTATAACGTCCGATAATAACAATGGTCCAGATTGTAAACTTATACCCCATTAGTATTCAGGGTTGGTTTTATATCGCGACGATCTAAATAGCCATTCGGGAGTAGCAGCGAGATATAGATATGCCATATATACATACATATTTACACCACGCATAAAATATGTACCTGCATACATATGTACAGTCGCACATGCACGTTTATCCCGCGCGTTTGGTCCGTGTTTTCAAATCAGTGACAAATTATATACATTCATATATCAGCTGCAGGAAATATAATGAACGAGGCAGAAAACGTATAGAATTTAAAGGTCAAAGGTTAAAGGTTAAATTTCTAAAGGGTCACGTACGAGTGATTATACGGACCACCATATTAGGCACGGTAGGCCTGGGGCATGGGTTCTGCTGTTTTACCTTTGTTTTTCACTATCCTTAGACCGGTTTTCGGGTTGAAGGGATGTGAAAGCCAATTATGTAACAATTCGAGAGCGAAAGCACAAGAATTAATCAGTTGGCTATCTCGTAATCGGTGTCTTCCTCCTCGATCCTTTTATCCTTTTTTTCGTTCGCCATTTTCTCTTTGCGCTTTTCTAGATCCCACGACCCAAAATCCGTAACTCGCTAACCGGTATACCGACCCACTGACCAGGCGTTGAAGTCGTAAATTATTCTTACCGAATCGTAATTCACGTCCACTCCCTGCGCTTTTCACGGATAGATAATTCTTTTGTTACATATATACATACGGGATACCTATCCACCGCGTCGCGACGCCATAAAGCGTGGTACTAAATATATATATGTATATGTGCTATTCGGGTATTAATTTCATTAAACTCCAACTAATTTATTCGTGCGAGCTTCACAGCGTGCGCTGGTAATCACACATAGGTATGTGAAAAAAAAAAAAAAAACGAAAAAACAAAAAAGCTATATGTAACTTTAGCAAATGAGAGTTTCACGAATCAATGCCGTCGGGAGAATAAACTGCATTTATATTTCCACCATCCGGCTCGATAAAATTATTAATCAATTAATAGCAACGGGACGCTAAATGTAATTAATGTTTTCCTTTGTATATTCGCGAAACCGAATACAATATTGAATTTAAAACATCATTTCAAACGAGCTTTAGATTGTTATCTCCCATAGCAAAAATCGGAAACTTTTCGATTTCGGGATCATTCCTCAAAATTTCGATATGTGTCAAAAATAGTGTCTCAAGGATTTCCGCGGATAAGTTTCTGGCTGGATATACTATGTACACATATGATACGAAGGATCAAGAGTAGATCAGAAAAGCAACGTACGGTGCAGCCATAGGTAAAGAGCAGAGAGCTTGCAGCGCGGACCAGTGTGTGAGTGGAGTTTTGCAGCAAGGGTAGCTAGGGTACAGAGAATTACACTGCACATATATATGATGGGAGAATATAGTGTAGAAAAGCGAATCGAAAGTAGACTCGGTGTTTGATGGTGCAGAAAATCGTTTCGTTCGTGCAGTTGATTTATTCGGTACCTGGTGGTCGATCGTTCCTTTTTTTTTTTTTTTTTTTTTTTTTTTTTCTTCTCTTTTCGCTTGATTTTTTTGTTTTTTTCAATAGTCATCCCCCATGGGGTAGCGGCCGGAATCGAGTCGCCGAGTTGCGGGGGGTCTGAACGTGAATCGCCCCGGAGCCTAGCTCGTAGCTTTTTCTCATTGCATCGGTGGTTGGCATTTATACGGTCAGCCGTAAACCCAAAATAAAGCCGACCGATTTGTTAATTTGCGAAAGCCTCGTAAAACGACTGGAGAGAGGGGCACGCGGTGCAAGTAGTTTCACACGCGTATCCACGAATGGAACGCTACGGTCGCCAAAGTACCTACGTCCGCACGCCACTTCGATCCGCTTTTCCGCGCCATTCCCAAATTCCCATACATATACGTAGGTGTATATGTGTATAACTGTAACTGGGACTGGTTCGGTGTTACAACTACCAGCTATATCTGGTTTTTCCCTGTGACGCGCGTTCTACTGCCGGTTGCTTTTCGTTCGCTGATATATTTCAGTCACAGCTTTCCACGGCATGCAACGGTACGAGCTTTATGGTTTACAAATAATGGAGGTTAAGTGTTTTCCCACCCGCATCTCTTCGTCCTGCAGCAGGATGTGCACCTATATATCTTCCCACTTTGAACCAACTGCGTTCTACATATACCTATACATTTTCGTACACAGCAGTTACCCCTCTATCTTTTCCCTCTTCCCTTTTCCCTTCTCCATTTTCTCTTCTTCATAATCCTCGACCCCCGCTCCCCCCCCCCCCCCCTCTTTTCTACCCCATTCTCTTCCGCCCTTCACCGTTTCTCCGAAAGATATACTGATATATAAATTATATGTATCGTACAAATACATGGTCGAGTATTTGCTTGGTAGGAATTCCCAAACGATTCGGTCGGCGTTAGTCTCCGACGATTTAACAGCAACCGCACGTGCGATCGTCGTTTATGCTGGATTATACAATTTGTTCCCCAATGATCGTTTTATCCTGAACATGGCTTTTAAAACTGCAATTTTAACACGATTCAAGTAACATAAGTATATACAATATATATTCAATGAAAATTAACGTAAAATTCAAAACGTGTTAGTAGCGGGGAGCTGTTTAGAAGCTTTTCTTTTTTTCTAATTTCTCGTTGATATTATTATTTTTTTTTTTTCAGGAAATGCCTGGCGTTTGTTTGCGATGAAATCAGATAATGCATATCAATGAATGGAATTGAATCATGAATATCGAATTAGATATACACCCCCCTGATCTACGTATACCTAATATACGTATAGACGTAAATCTTAGTTGAAATCCATAGGTAGAAGGCAGAAGGTAAACCTACCAAATATCTCGAATACGGCAGAGAGCTTTAATTACCTAGACCTCTACATCCACCCTTTACCCAACGGATAATCTATCTCGTGTGCATTGTATATATCCAGAGAAATCTTATCAATAGTTGATTACAACGTAATTAGGGGCTGATCGTAGAGTTAAGGGTGATCTAGTGTATTTTTAATCAAAATAATGGTTGGCTCGAGGCCACGCAGGAAGCGCACAACGCGTCATATCGTTATTATTATTTTTATTATCATTATTAGTATTGTTATTATATTTTTTTGTTTCTCCTTATGTTGGTTGCATACACGAGAAGCTAGTATAGGTATAGTGTTCGAGAGGTGAAATATAACAACAACAATAGCGCAAAACTGAGCCACCCTTCCAACTCTTGTTGAAGTCACCAAGTCCCGCAAAAGCTACCATAATACCTATAATATATATATGTATATGGATTGTACGTCACCCCGTGATGGGGGGACGTCGCTCGAGTCTGACGTTCTTTCATTTTTTTTTGTTTCCACGTTTTGTTTTATTCGTCGTTACTTTTTTATACTCACTTTTGTTTTGTTTCTTTTTTTTTTTTTTTTGGTTTTTTGTTACAGGATGAAAAAAAGAAAAGGATTTCATACTATTTTGCTCAGCGTTAGCAATTTTTATTTTTGCACCACCATTAATCACTCCCTTCAATTATATACACAGGCACTTGTTACCCTCCACCGTTCAGGCGTCATGGAAAAAAAATGAGAAAAAAAAAATGAGAAAAAAAAAATGAAAGAATAAAAATAAAATAAAAAACAAAAATCCCTCGAAGTAGGCGGTATCCACTCCTGATAGCCTGGTCGCAGATGCCAGTCAACTCTTTGTTTTTTTTACTTTTGGTTTTACATTTTCATTTTTCAATACACTGCACAATTATACGCACAAAATAAAGCGACAAGGTACTTTGAAGAAAACATGAAAAATAAAAACTGATCGATTATTGAACAGAGATAAATCAAAATGATCAACTCCAATATTAACGAACATGAGTTCACGTGGGTCTGACGAAAAAAAAAAAAAAAAACGACAATTAGTGAATAAATACATGGTATGGATATTTTTCCGTTTTTTCTTTCGATTTTGATTCAACCTGTTTTTTTGCAGCCATAAAACTTTTGTATTTACATATATTATAGATTCGTAGATATAGGTATACTCGGTTGTTCAGTTTGATACGCCTAGCTTGAGGAATGCGAATCTAGAATCCAAGAATTTGTCTGGGAATCCCACCATGTAAATAGGGTGAACAAGAAGTGTGGAAAAAAGGAAACTGCAGGGGCTGAAAAGAGTTGGGGGAAAATGGAGACGGGAGGAGAACGATAATTTCTGGGAAAAAATAGCCGTGCAGTCTATTTGCCGTAACAATATCTATCGGGGATTCAACTTCTCTACAGAATTATCAATTCACAGATATTCATCGAACGTACGATATCAGTGAGAAGAAAAAAACTTCGTTTCGTTGTACGACTGATTTTTTTTTGGGCTGGTGACGTAAATTTTGTACTCTGAAATTGGAAGAAATTTGCGCGATTGCGGAATCGAATTTCTCGCTTCAAGTATCTGGAAGAATAAACGGACATGAAAAAGTACAATGTGATCGTTTTGGCGCGTCGCGATGTGACTGGAATTAGAAGAATAATAATTTTCCGTCAAAGCGGTGAGTAAGAATTTTTCGAATGACACCCAGTCGGCTGAGTGGTTTTGGTAATTGGAAAGGTCTGCAAACGTGTACTCACATACAACTGTCAAGACAAACCCCCTTTTCACTCAAATCTTTGTGAAAAAATAAAACGAAAAAAAAAAAAACCGGAAAAAGAACAAAAAAACGAAAAAAAGCTTCAACCCTAATATATCAGGCACAAAACCGTCGCGCCACGAGACCTACTGCGGAGTCCTTCTTACTCTACGTTTTTTGTCGACAAAAGTATCCTCCGAAGCCAAAGCATTGTAAAAAGCTCAACGCGTATAACGCTAACGTACGTTCCAAAGCTTCGGGTATTTAGAGCGCTTGCCGAATCGCCTGACCCCACCCTTGAAACTCAACAGGGAAACGGCGAACACGGTCTAGGGGATGGAATGGCGTTATGATGCTTATTCGGAAATTGAATGGAAAATTAATTTTCATGTCACTAGACGTCTGCTTGGATGCAAAAATCAATTGATGGATTCGAACGATTTAAAAACAGCTTTAACAAACCTTTTGTCGTACATACTTTTCTGGGATTTTATTTCCATCAGTTTTGTACGTGAAATATTTTGTCAATGATCATCGTAGGTTCTATGAGATCTTTGGAAACACTATTGTTTTCGAAAAAACGGATATGAGAACATCAATGTCATCATTGAAAGAGGTATATTTTTTTTTCGTTTAGTTCCTTCCAAATTATTAAGAAAATCTCCAGACACCGTATTATGCTGCGTGAATAATATTTTTTCAAATTTGAATCGAGAATTTCAGAGACTACTCGATGGTCTGTGATAGATTTCTAAAATTACCGAACATTGCATTTTGGAAACAATGAGTTTACACGGAAAACTGAATAATTAGAGTGGTTGAATAACGTTTCTCCACGACATTCATTATTTGAAGGTTACGAATATTCGTGCAGATAAAGTGCTTAAAATCTCACTGTTCTCTCGGTTATTAAATTTACTCATTGTACGTATGTTCGTAGGATATAAAAAGCCATGTTTTCCATAACTGTAATTCGCCCGCATGTGGTTATTATTATATAGGAGAGAAGTTTGCATCGAATAATAAGTCCAGTTTGCGAGACAGTTATATTTATAGAAATTCTCACGCAGTAGCCTAGTAAAAGATACTAGGAGGGTAGGTATAGCTTGCACCACCGGTATACCAACATCAGAAGCAGTAGCGGTAGCAAAAGCAGTGTACATTTTGTCTGGCTGCCAGCTAGTAACAAAAACCGTTTGTAGCACCCTCGCGTAGACAGATAAAACCGAACAACATATACCAGTACATGGTACGTATGTATAGAGTATCTCGACGTTGGCACGAACGTATAACATATAGCGCGTAGATACATACGTATTTATATATTATATGTGTATATATATACCTGTATATTTTATGTACATATCGTATAGGTATACGATGCTCTACAAAACTCCGTACCTATCCTATACCGCCTACCCATATCTACCTTTGTACTAAAATTGTATATGTATATGTAGCTTTACATACATATCGAGAGAATTACGCGCGTGACTATTTCACGGTTTCGTTTTTGCACTCTGTTAAGAAACTATGGTAATAAATTGATATATTGCAGGAAACAGAATTACGGGTTCTCCGCCTATTTAAGTTCAGATAAAAACAGACTGTACGCGCGAATATCAAGGGCTGGTATCAACCAGAGAGTCGTAACCCACAGTAGAAAATTGTGGGGAAATAAAAGTAGTCAGAAAATATAGTCTCTAATACCTAAGTGAAAATTATATTTAATCCGATTTATCCTATTTCGAGATTTCAAGGAACGCTTCAAAGCTTCGATGAAAGTCAGGTTACACAACCTCAAAAAGTAACATCGGTAACCCGCGCAAAGCGATTTTTTTTTCTAAAGCAGATTTTTCAAGTGCTCGTTACTCTGCGAGTGCAAGAAGTTTTTTATATCTGAAATGCCGGATTGAACCTTCTTTTTTTTTCACTCTTTTCACCGGAACAAAAGCAAAATGAAGAAAAAAAACCAAAAAGCTCACCAAAATTCGTTCGAGCGTTCTACTTTTATTCGTACATTTGAGGATTCAAGTTTTTTTTCGCATTTGTTTCTGAACACACTCTGATGCATTTATATATATTTTCTCTATCACAGCTATTATACTTGATGCATTTGAGTAGCAATAATATGAATTGTAATTGGCTACCTCACGATTCGAGCACCTGAAGCTTATAAAAGCCAACGGCGATATCATCGCAGCCCTTCATATTGTAGGTATACCTATATTAATTCCAACGTTTCCAGAGCAAGTAATAATTGTTCTTGTTTCTACATCCATATATACAACGCGAGAGTAGAATTCTCTAGGTGCGGAGCATGAGAATGTAAGGCACAGATGATGCAGTTATACATATGTATAAAAGGAAATAAGCATAGACAGCGTGTTGCCCAAAGCGCAGGTTAGCTGTAACTCTACTGGAAGATTTTCAGCAATTAAAATCACTAAATAGAGCTGAGCTCATATAACTTCGAAGCAGTAAGTGGCTGTGTATCTCGTAGAGCCACATCACGAATTTTGATAGCTCCAACAAAACTCCCACCCTCTAAATAATTCTGCAGAGAAATGATAAGAGCGGTTTGCTATGGCACGTGCGATTTTCCGACGGTATATCTATTATACTTTCGGAAAGAATATATGAGTGCATAAGTACACGTATACTTATATGTGCATAAACCAGATTTTTCAAGCGAATTACGCATTTACGGTATACACATAATGAATCGGATATCTTTTTCAGCATATTTCAATTTTCCAGACAGGGGCAGCAAACTCGAGATTAAAATTCTGGGAGTTGCACAGGTTGCGCTGAACAATAGTGAGAAATAAAAAATTAGAACAAAAATAAGAAAACAAAAGAAGAAAAAATCCGATAAAGTAAAACCAAAAAATGAAAAATGAAAAAGAACACGCGTGCGGTGAATTATCTTTCAGAATCACAAACAACGCTGGTTATACATAGTTCCCCCATTTACATACCATTATAGTGGAGAAAACTGCAGAATTAGTATAAAGCTATGTACCTGTATATTATATACACATATATGTATACATATACATGTATAACAGCCGGCTGCAACTTGACCAGGAATCCGGTAATTTTTTTCACTGCCTAATTGCGCCGTTTAACGTTGCAGCAGTCGGGGTTGGACGTTTCGGGGATGGAAAGAGGGTGGTATTCAAGCACTGGGAAAACCGCGGGCAGAGACAAGACATTTCCATTTCCAGTTTTCCTACTGATATATCTATTTGTGTATGTGCAGCACACGTTGCTCTGTAGGAGGGCAATTAGTGAGCTTTTCCCTTCTCGTTATTTTTTTTCTTTATTTTATTATAATTATATACATGTATATCCTTTCTTTTGTGACTCGCTCGCGAGTACCGCTCCTTTTTGAAGAGAATGAAAGAGGAGAAATTAGAAGAAATGTTCGAATAATAAGTCGAACGGCAAACTCTAGCCGTAGATCGTTAATAAACCTCGTCATGCAGAAAATATGTCCGACATTGTCTTTGAATTTTTTTTTTCTCTTAATACATGTCGGTTTTACTAATGGAATTAATTGATACTGGCACTTTGTAAGCTCCTTTCATGTACATACATTCCCCAATAATCTGCTGTCTCATCGCAAATGAAACAAACATGGGACCATATTCATCGGGCGACGGAAATGACAAGGCTGCAACAATTGCGTCACATACCTATACAAAAGTCATCGATAAAATTTATCACTGACTCACCGGTGAAGAAAACCGCTGAAGATTCTGCACCTTCATCTCGGTGATTGACCAGCGTGTGCTTGTCCTTTGTTATAATGTATCCAGACACAGCCCAATTTAAGGCGAATTAAATCGACGGAAAATTATTAAACGCACTATGCGATCGTTGCACGTTACTCTCACTTCGCAATTAACTCACACTGCACTTTTGCCAACCGCGAAAATGTTCGCGCATACCATACGGACGGATCCGAATTAATGATCAACGATTTACAACGCGCATCTACGACGCAAGAAGAACGATTCCGACCATCCATCCCGACCGATAGCCGAATACTGATCCTAAATACTTCGCCCAAGGTTTACCTTGTTTACATTCATCGATACGATAGGTTGAGGTGTGCTTGGAGTTCGTAACTCTGGCTTGATTAAGATGTTTATATTGGCATTCCAGTACTTCATTCGCGCACCTTTTTTGAAATGTGTGGTAGCATTAAAA
This sequence comes from Athalia cordata, assembly GCA_963932425.1. Lineage (NCBI taxonomy): Eukaryota > Metazoa > Arthropoda > Insecta > Hymenoptera > Athaliidae > Athalia > Athalia cordata. The sequence goes on along the minus strand of OZ010626.1, from coordinate 24,184,636 downwards.
CAATTTTGAGGTTTAATTATACATTAATGATTTCTTCATTTTGAAGAAATGAAGAAATCGATTCGATTGATAAAATTGTTAGCGTTTTTTTGACGCGAGTCGGATTGTGACCCGCAGTTCTTTTGGAATTTTTGTCTCTTCAAACGAAAACTTTTTAGGCTTGGAGCAAAAACTTTCACCTTGAATTTCAACGAGGTTTCGATATCAATTTGGCGTGGGCTATGTTTGTGGAAGCCTTCACCGATATAGAGCTGTAAGATTATCACCTGGCAGAGCAATTAATACATGGAAATAATTTTTTAACACGGCGTACATCACGGCACGTGATTGTTTAATATGAAAAAGTCTTGATGAAAGTGTGAACTACTGAATCGTGAGAAATTTAGTTAAACGATTCCAGACCCAGGTCCGTAGTATCATACCGTATACTATGTCCCATTCTCTTGGGAACCGCATGAAACGTAGAGTACGGTTTCCGTCTGTTCGGCCTTGGAAATGTGGAGGGTCCACATCGGAAGTGTCGCGGTCGTTAATATTAATCTCCACCACTTAATTAATTATTGAGTTATCGTAGTAGCTGTACTCCTGGGTAAATTATCCCTGGGAGAATCGGTCAGCTAGCTATATCAGCTAGCTGGTACATTTTAGGGGTAGTATTAACTGAGTATAGCTCAGCTCTGCGGTCCATGTCGTTCCCCCAGGCGACAAGAGTCCTCCCTTATACGTATACGTCCACGTTGTACTGCGGAGTTGGGACTCGGGACTCTGACAGACGAACGAGGGGACCGAATATCTGTCGGCGATTTCAACACCGCGTAAATTTATGTACCACGAATTAGGGCTGCATTAGAACGCAAATCACGTTATTCGGAGAAAAAGAAAATTGAGAAGATGTAAGGGTGAGAAGAAAATGTCATGGAATTCTAAAATTAGAAATGCGCATTTTGGGTATTGGATTCAAATTTGAATAGAGATAGTACTAATTAACTTAACAGTCGAATTCTGTTACACGTGATATGAGACTGTATGAAAGGAGACCGGTTTGGAACGCCTAGGCACGTGTTGCAGGACATAATGTAACGTTCGCTGCGTAAACATCGATAGTATTCAGCTTTAGGAGAGCTTACCGAATACCAATTTGCATAACACCAGCTAGTCTTCGGGGTAAACGTGAAAAAGTGAGTGGTAGTTCGAACCCCTCCTAGTTCTTCGTTTTCGATTTGTCAAGGAATCATGTTGGAATACGATTTCTCTTTTTTCAGAGCTGAGGAATTATTCATATGGAGAATTAATTATCGGTGAGTGGTTGAATTAGAGAAGGAGAGGATCATCTGCAAGCAGCGGTAATGCCATTTGGACGTCTGATCCCGTTCGCGCCAAGTATTCCATTCGTGGTTTGTCACACGTCATGAATTATTCAGTAGAACATCTCGACGTGTGCTGAGCTGACTCCAAATCTTCAATCACGTAATAAACATCCTCACCAAAAAGCATTCGGTAGACTGCTTATCCTATTTTAATATAGGTTGATCCCGTTATTTATAAAAATCATAAAGTTATTGTATTTCGTTTTTCATTTTTTTTTCGAACCGCTAATTCTTTTCTGAATGTACAACACTGCGTATGGAAAGTTGCGACATTTTTTTCTGATACATTTTAGAATTTTCACGGCTTCATTTTCGAGTCGCAGATGAGATGATGAAAGGTGTGAAGTTGCCGATGCTGGAGCATAATGGATTTGCTTGGAATCATTCGGCATTAAGTAGGGGAGTAAAGAGGCATATATTCACGTCAAACCAGTCTAGACGGAGGGTGGAGCAAGAACTAACCTATCCACGTTCCGATAACATTGCAACTGACCTAATTACACGTCTGACAGCTCTCACCCTACTTGTCTGACGGTAGCACTAGAACAACTCGACTAAGTCTTGTCTCTCATTGCCTCTCGGCAGCAACCAACAACCAACAACCAGCGAGCAGCTCTTGTCTCTACCGCCCTCCAATAGAATAGTGCATCGCAATCTCTCTCTCTCTCTCTCTCTCTCTCTCTTCCTCCGTCGTGCTTTCTCCTATCTCTTGTTCTTGGCTTCGAGAATCGCTGCACAATCACCCCTGAATGTATTTACTGTAGGAGCATACAGCCGCGAGCGTTATTGACCTGCTCATAAAACCAACAATAAAAAGTCACGAGCTACCATAACGCGCTGAATATCACCCAGACCGGAATTAAAATCCGTGCTGCATACCGCAGAATGAGAGGAATATTCGTCTCGAAAACATTCATTTTTCTAATAGAAATCGAGATGGCATCTTAACCAATTTTTGTTCGCGACGCTCGTTTTCATCTCCCACTCTTTCTTTCCTCTGGTCCTCCACATCTCCTGAGATACACCGAACGACTACCGTAAAAATTGACGATTTCAACGAAATTATTCATTCTATTCACAGCCGTGCGTTGGTGCAGTGCATGAATATTTTGCCGATATGGTTCGACGATCAATTATCGAGAATCTTCGATGAAAACAGGGTACAAAGTTTTTCGCGTTTCTTGTGCCGCGTAAGAGAACCGAATCGATTCTCAATATTTTGACGTGGACTATCGTTGCCATTCAGATTAGTTTAGCGGACTCGAGAAAATTTGGAAAGTAACAGAAAACTACCCGGTTTCTATGGTAACTAGAGTGTGTTAGGAATAAAAGTAGAGGAGTATATATAAGGTGTGGGGTCTGTCTGACCCGCATCACTGACCACTCGATGTCTAGTTCCAAGAGAAGAACGTGAGATGGGAAGTTCCCCGAAAGACCCACGTTACGAATGGAAGGAAGTTTGCCGTGTTGAAAACAAGAGTTGCTAGCAAGGTAAAGTCGACGTGATTGACATTAAGTGCGACAGTATTTTTTTTTTTTTTCTTTTCCTTCTTATGATCCGGGGACTCCGCGGTAGTCGATCGAGACGAATCACTGGTAACACTCAGACTGACCCGTGACCCTCGATCAGACTATCTGGACACTTCGACCTGAAGCTATAAAATTTTGAAAACTTGACAGGTGCGACTTTCCGTAAAGTAAAAGTCACGTTATATCGATGGAATCGGTACAATTTCGAACAAGTTTTTTTCCCCATCATCACGATCCGACTTTCGTTTTTTTTCAAGTCTTGTCGGGTTGACCATCATCGTGGTTGACTTTTTGTTGAGTACTGCATAGTTGCTGCGGTGTGTTTAAATCGACAATGAAACTCATTTGTAAAGTACAATTAATAGCGCTACTAATCTTCAGTGAGTTGAGGTTGCGGTGCCCACATTTCATGGAAACAACTGTAATCAAGATAATTGAATGAAACAATTCTAATCAAAAGTTACGAAGTTCACGTTTACATGTATTAGCCGTAAAATTGTTGAAGTTGCTTTTATTTTTGCCGTTAACTTTTTTTTTTTTTATTCTTCTCTGACGTATAACTCGAGAGTCCCATCTCGATGTTGTTGAATTCTTCGTAAATAATTCAGGGAATATTATAAGGCACGCGTAGGTACCTGGAGTAGAATGTGTGCTCTCTGATCTTTTTGCCCGGAACCAATTCGTCCGTGCAGATCAGTTGAGGTACGGTTGAGATATCCGGAGGCAAGAGATCACTTACCAATTTAATTCAAATCGTTCGAGAAATGCGGCGATCGTCGAGTCGAACCACGGAGAGAAATAAACGTTAAATAAAGTTCAGAAGTGAAATATTTCCATAGCAAATGAAATGGACGTAAGAAATTGATTGAACGGATCGACGTTTCTTTTTTCCTCTCTTTTTTTATCCTATTTCTCGATGTCATTTTTATGATCTGTTTATTCACACGTATTACGTGGCTAAAGCATGAAAATTGCTAAGTAGCTCGTCGTTTCATCGTAATTTTTTCGAGTGGTTATATCGATATCTCGTTGGATGCAGCCATCCACTCGTGTCGGGGAGCGTCGCACGGTAGGTCGGTAGGTATGATAAATAATATGGGGTGGAATCGATACTTCGCAACTTCGGTTAGGTATGGTTATAGATATAGTATCGCAACGCGGTAAATACAAAAACGTGTAGATAGATTGGTGTATAGATGGCCTGCAGAGCTAGAGCACACCGGTTATACATATGAAAGCCACATACCGCGCCTGCTATTCCAGTTTTCTATTTTCTATACGCTCTGGTATAACGATGTACGTGTGTGCTTTCATCCGTTAGGCGGTAAAAGCCTGGAAATATATATTTCAAAATGTTTATCTGGCAGAAAACATTGCCACTGGTCGAACTGAGCCAGGTAGCGAAGGATTCGAACGAAACTGCAGGCGAACCGCTGATGCCGCGGCGATGTCTGATGCGTAGCGTTCATTTGTTTTTTTTTCTTCTTTTCCTTTTTTTTTCAACTTTTGCCGATACGCCGTTCGATATACGAACAGATAATGTCCGCAGCTAGAGATGAAGTGATCAAGGAGAAACACAAAAAAGCGGAAGTAAAATCATAGCCGGGAATTTTTACTACGTATGTACGTACCAAGCGCGTCATAACAACTGCGAGATCACCGTCGCAATCAATCACAGCCCCTAGAATTCTATGGTTCTGGCAAAACCGTCGTTTCTCAACGTATCCATACCTATATCCACCTATAACTATACTAGCAGTTCGCATTGACGACGCCGCATATCCCCGCTATCTATAGTTTCATTTTTCCCCTGGGGCATTTCCGCGTCCCGAGAATGACGCCTCTTCTCTTATAAAACCTGCTGCTGATGAAACGGCGCCATTTCGATGTTATACATATAATTTTTTTACTTTTTTTTCTTCACGTGTCAATATATGGTAACACATCGCTGGTTGATTTCTCATTTTGTCTCTTTCTCTTCTACAATATCCCCAAGTCTCAACTTCAATCATTATTCAAACGTGATAAAAAGGCGCTCAGAGATTATTAAAACTAAAATATCGTTTTCGTTGTGCGCTTTTGATTTTTCGCTTCCTTGTTCGAAGCCTTCGCTACCCGAGAGGGAGACGTCACAGGTATGCTGTTCAGTCAACGGGAGGACGACTATTATACAAAATATAGTCAATGTATGATTGGTCTCGGAATTTTAAACGCATGAGTGATATAATACCAGGTGCACCAAAAAAGATAGAACCAAAAAAAGAGGATAGAAATTTTTAATAGCAAAAGTAGATGCACAATCGGAACAATGGACGATGTTGGATTTCAACATGAACAACGCGATATACCATTGAATGCGTGAACAAAGAAATTTCAAATGAATGAGTAGGAATCAAATTCGAGTTTCGTTACAAAATTTCCGGTACCTACCTATCCCTATTTTTGCATGAACCCTACGAATTGTTTTGTGTATCAATTTTGTGCATAAAACTGGGATCGAGCAGATATTGGCTTGTTACCATGAAATTATCATTCATAGCATTTCAGATTATAGATGTATGGCTTTCTTGTGAATCGTTATTTCAGAGTCAATCTGTCTTACTGTTATATGATAGGATAGAACTGCGATCTATTTCATCATTTACTGGGTGAACTAGACGTAGAATAAAACTGAAAGATCCGCGCTGTCTCGTGTGAAAACGATATTTCAACTTCGTATACTATACGTATATCAATTTTCAATAGTTTTCCTTATTCCTAAGTTTTTGAGATCGAAAATGACCAGTATAAAAATCGTACGTATTCGACCTTTCGTATTTCGTCTTCGATTTTAATCCTTCCAATTGTGGAACTGACGACGAGTAAGAAAGTCAAGGGAATCACTGTTCGCAGACTTCGAAGTGGAATTCCAAGTTGTACGGTCTGATTAATGGAATTAAGCATGCGGTTTTGATGTTTGGACTGAGAACCAGATTGTTAAGTCATTCGCCCACAACTGATTCTCCTTGACTCCATAATCCTAGTTACTGACGTATAGAATGCCAGAGTTAATCGATTAAGTTTAAAGTTTGAAGACCAATTGAGTTCTGCAAATGATAACGAAATCGTTCGGTCGGCGATATCAGCTGTAGCATCGTGACAATAATTATCCGTGTCACATGGAGGGACGATATCTCGTTAGTTAGTTTGAAGCGTGTTTTTAGTTTCGAGGTTTCGTAATATCGATAGTACGTACAGCGCGGTTCGTTGCAGCAGACCGTTATCGAGGGCAGGTATATAAAAAAATAAAATAGTTGAAAAACAACCGGTTGAAAAAGAGGCAAAAGAGGGGTAGTTTGAAACAGCGATAACAGTCGGACTGGGGACTGTAATGATGCCACGTTCCTGGTAATTAGTTTGACTCTCTAGTAGCGACTATAGAAGAGCGAGCGGCGCGGGCGCTTGGCTTCCGAGTTCCGAGGCTTGTCAGTTCGACGATGCATTCCTTAGCAAGTTGCACCGTGGTTCCTGTGGCTTTGCACTGTCCCTTAATTTTTTTAGATTTTTTTTTTATTCTCTTCTTTTTATTTTCTCTCTTCACTCTTTGCTATTCGACGACCTAGTTATCTATATATCCAGGTTAGTATATCCAGGAAAGCACCGGCAAAGGCAGTCGTCTTTCAACTTCCGCGCCTGAGGACAGCCGGCGCCTTCCAAGTCAATAAATTATCTCGCATCACCGAGTTTATTGCGATTATCACCATTACGATTCTCTCTGAATAAAACTGACTGATAGTTTTGTACGGTTGCTATATATACCCACACTGCGGATGATGTGCAGGTAACTTTTCCCCTAGAAATTCCATTTTTTCTTTTACAAATTAAGAATATCCTCAACGCAGTTTACAAAAACTTCTCGAGTACGACCGCCAAGATCACTTCTCATCTGATGGTACTCGTGAACAGCGGAATGATTGGGAAGAAATTGGAAGATAATAATTCCTCTCAACGGCAGGGAGAGAGTCAAGGTCATTCGATTATGCATTAGATTATGCAAGGTCAGACAAGGTTTAGTGTTACAGGATTGGGATTAGCTGACAAGTGTATTTTAGCTATCGGATACTCCAGGGATTGAGGTCTCGACTCAAGTATAATGGCCTGATTCCCAACCCACTAGTTCACCCCCGGTACGGACTATATGTATATTGAGCTTTATCATCTACAGCGAAATAGTTTTTGACGACATTTAAACGGCATGGATCATCCGACGAAATCGAAGTAATTCTCTAATCTAATATTCGAATGGCTACTTTTATTGGTAAATAAATTCTGCAAAATACGAAACTAAAAAGTTTAAGTATTATGAGGTTGGGAATCTTTGAATTTGAATTTAAAGTAGATATGTACAAATATTTGCAGTTTAGAGAAGGTATAGTTGAAAATTTAGCCGCTTACAATGAGAAAGTTTGACAGAAAACCGTTCATGTATTTGATGGCACGTCATCGATCTCTTCGTCAAAATTATATTACTATACAACGGCAACTTCCTGTTCTATCTGGAAACAGTTGGAGCATTATGAAGAAGAAGTAGAAGGCGACCGATCATCGAATTGAACAGGATTTCCTAAGTACAGGTGATTAGTTACATTAGAGGTGTTAAACAAAGTCAGCTCAACAGTTTGTTCCTGAAATGTGTATCGCATCTTGAATGACTCTGGCAATTTCCATATTCTATTTCGCTTTCCACTTCTACGTTGCAGTTGGAAGAAAATTGCACTCTTGAGTTACGTTTTCTCAACTTTCGACGAAAGATTTTCAGTGCTTAAAGTTGAATGAATATGAACAAATGTGGTTAATGGTTCTTTACGCATCATAAAGACTCGATTGACCGAAGCTGCTGTTACGGTGAATGAAAAAAAATGAGTCATCAAGTCTCTAAAAAGATGTTACGTGGAACTTATTCGCGATACGGCCGCAGTTCTAAATTAAAAATTACGATCATTTGAACGATACGTCTAAAAAAATGTAGAAACGAAAGATTCCGATCTCACGTATCATGCATCATCGCTCGTTCAAATTCGATCGCAGCTGCTATTGAACTACCAATTATTCATTCATTGAATTCGCGATAATTAGCCGGTATAATTGATCAAACCACGCGTGTTGCAGCTGCACACCTTGCGCACGTTATAGAATACCAGCAAATTCTCATCGTAACCGCAGCGTATTTTGCAACGTCGGCGTGTTAACTTGTGATATAGGTACGTACGTACCGATAAACCTAGGCCACGAAAAATTCCGGAATTCTACTTTTAATTCCTCGTTTATACCTTTTATCTTTTTTGTTTTTTATCCCTTGGAATTTGCCGGAGTTTGGCAATCCAGGCTCGACGGCGTGTGGTACGGGCGCGCGTTTGATTTAAATACCGTACGAGCTGGTCGTTATCGCTCCTATACTAGCTTACTTTACACAATTCTACGGTATACCTATATCCAGGCAGTGGAGCTGAACCACTCTTTTTCTTTTCGTTTTTTTTATTTTTTTTTTCATTTTGTTTTTGATTTTTCTCATTCCGGGTGTGAAAAAAGTACCCCAGGAGGCCGGAACCTCGATTTGCGGTACATTTAACCGAGAGCCTAATTTTTATTGGAACCACGGGGCTCGCACGCGCTATATACGGTGGAAACGCGGTGGCAACTCGTATTCCAACCCCAGAGAATTTCAATGGAATTACATGTAAAAAGGCACATCAGGATGAAATACCAGAAAAAAAAAAAAATAATTCAAAGTCACGCAGCTGTACGTACATGTATTTCAGCTTTCATGTGTATACGTTCATATTTATATCTATGTATATGTGGAAACGAGGGAGAAGAAATTCTATGTATAAGACGTTGCGCGTTAACAATGAAGACATTATTATAATAAAATTGGCAACTGGCCCATTTCTTCTGCTAGGTATATTTTATTTCCAGCAGATCGTGCGGTGGAAGGTTACAAATTTTACCTTGAATCCCCCTTCCCCCCCGTTTTAAATCCCACTAGTGATCGAATGCCCATAATATAGTTTGTAACGGATGCGGTTATGGTAAAGTGTTGAAAAAAGTGGGACCTTGTTACGTTCACCTATCACTTCCGCTTTATGATTTGTTTCCGGAAACACACGGTATACCACAGGGGTGTTTTGGTAGCGGAATGTATTTTGCACCCCGTAATATTACGATCTGATATTAATAATGGCATATTTATTTTCCGATGTCACGGCGACACCGACACCACTTTCATCTTACCACATTTTTTTTTCTTATTACTTCTTTTTTTTTCTCTCTTTGTTTTTGTGTTTTTACAGTTTTACAACTTTTTCAGCGTCCCGACGCCCGACTACGTGTCGCCCTCCTCACTTCTTCCCTCCCAATGCCTGCGCCGTCGACGAAACTTTCTTATCTGGAGCTTCGGTTATACGGCCTGTTGATACAATATTCACCTCCTCCTTTTCCTTAAGAGTTTCTTTTCCAGGGTGCCAAGAAGTGAGCTCTGCAACTTCTCTTTCTACTTCTTATGGTTCCAAGTTTATCTTTCGCGTATCAGATGTTGGGCAAGAACGTTGAAAATGCGAACAATATCACAATGGATAAATGTCTGCTGAATAATATCGTGTATTGGCTGATAAACGATCCGCACTTTATACTCGTAACATGGATCAATTGCTTTTAAAAAAGCGAATCGCGATTCTCAAAAGCGGATGTGATTCGACAAAGTTCGTGACAAATGTAACTGACAATGAAAGCAGCCGACACATTCGACCCGCATCGCTCCAACTACAAGGTTTTTTTCTTCGTTAATCTTTTTTTTTTCAATTTTTCTGCAAGAAATTTTGAAGACTAAAATACATCCAACTACAACTTCACTCTCTGGACATTCTCATACACACGAATCTCATCTATAATCACATCATTTCAATCGAGTTTTTTTTGAATCGTTTGACGATTGGTTCACCCGGGGTGAAAGCTATGATGAAAAAAACTAGCCAGGAGTAGAGGGCCCGTTTGATGACACCCATGGCAAAAAGCGAATCATTTCTGTTTTGACGGTAAACGATTATACGTTTGAAATTGGCTGATCAGTTTGGACGTATCGATCAGTGTTTACGATCAAACTGTACAGATTCTGAGCGAACAATATTATGGTAAGAGTGATTGGCCATCCGAGGGTGAATTTTGTACACGTATACATGTATACTGTGGTATTTTATTCTGTTTTATCGGAACCATGAACTGCTCACAAAAAGGTACCCTCTACCACGATTAAACCATGGATTGATTCATTCGCCATTCGCTGCAGATATTTCAAATTACAAATGTAACCAATTGATAACGCGAGTCGCTCAAAAGCTACGCCGCTATACAAAAGGCAAAGCATGCATTCCGCTGACGATTATTAACTACATATGGCGTAATCATTTGTACAACGAATCACTCGGTCAGAGCCATCGAAATAATCTCTATTGATCGTTTGAATAACGCATCGGAGCTACGATCTACTAACAATCTAAATGTCGAACAAACTCACCGATTGTCATCGATAACTTAACACCATTAAATTTTTATTTGTAAGTGAGGAAAGATTCCATATTAATTGATCAAATAAATTTTGCAGCTTTGAATTATTCGCGACACTGTTCTTTCATTCCTCAACGGATGATCAGTTAGCTTCAGAATCAGAGGGGAAAAAAAACCTTATGTTAAAATCTGGGAAAAGTCGAATTGGTCGAATACTATGCAGCATTCCTATTTCAGTGAATTTTTCATCAGGCTAAAGATTTTTCAGACTTAACAAACAATTATAATTACCAATTTTCTCGAGTGAACCCATGAGACCCAACGTCATTGGAGATTTGACACTCACCTGAAACGTGAAAAAGCGAACCATAAATATTTGGAAATCAGACGCAACGTAAAAAATTTGGTCTAGACAAAATCAGAAAAAATATTGGCGAGTGACACACGAATTTTATTGAACAATGTCTGAGCAGCTGTCAAAAGACTTTTAGGTCCTTTCACAGAATCCTTCATGGCAGGATAAAAACATTACGCATTTGCAATCATCCCATTAGCCAGAGGACAGGATGTCTTTTCAAATACCAGGAGTTCAGCTGTGGTTGAAATATATAAGATTCGATCGATGTGGATAGGTGGATTGTAAGGTGGGCTTCAGTCGATTGTTTCAGTCGAAGTATATTAATTAATTAATTAATTATATCACGGGTGCACAGAGTCAATTACGTCAAGTCGAATAAATTGTTCGTTGGGATGTGTGGTACAGAATTATCAGGATGGAATAAAAAATGCTCAAATTGTGCTGATTATGTGTAAAAAAAAAAAAAGGCTTCTTTCCCTCACATTTTATCATCTTTCAGATATTTTGTATCATTCAAGTATTTAATAACGATGTAGATCCCTCTTCCTTCGGCATCATCACGCTTAAAATATTAATTGCGACCTTTCGAGCCTCCTCCCCCCCTCCCCATTTTACGTCTACTTTGAAATTTCTCCATCCATTATTACACATATTCATGTACCTTGTTGAAAAGTCATTTCGAGTCACAAAATACCGCGTGTAGTTCGCACCCTTCGATGTCTTAACCCTCGACATATTGAGCAGAAACTGTAAGAGAGTCGGTGACGTGGTAGTAACGCGTTTTCGTTGCTGTCTACCTCGTACCTACCCCAAAACTTCAAAGTATAATAATATAACGAGATCAGAGGTGGGTAGATAAAGATAAAGAGAAAGTGATATGGCATAAAGAAATTCTCCCCTTTAATCCTGTACGCATTTTGCTACCTCTTTTACCATAGGTATATTCGCATACATCTACCGCTTGCTTTTACATTTCGCTTCCGGTTTTTTCCTTCCATCTCTCTTTTTTTTCTTTGAACTTATTTTGCAGGTAGATCTCTAGTAGATCTATTGCAATACGTGTTCAGGATGATTGCTCCGTGCTTTCGATAATATATCGCAAAGGGTTTTCCTTCTATCATTGTGTGTCGCCGAGCCGAGGTGCTTCCATGTTCTACGAATGGGTTTCCTGCAGCCTTTCGTTCTTTATTCTCCTTTTACATCCCCCTTTCTTCTTTTTATATTACGCGATACTCCGTGTCGCTCAGTCCCGTCGACACGAACCAGCCCCTCTCCCTCTCTCGTTTTTCTTCCTCCCTCAACGTCCCATATTACAAATGGAGACTTTATTCCCCGCGAGCTGACGCAACAAATCTGTTTACGCACACACCTCTTTCCTCTTACCTCATCTCGCGATATTTTTTTTTTTTCCCCCCGCCCCCTCCAAGCCGACAACTACCACTCTACTTGCTCTATTCTATATATTATTTCTTTTCCTTACACTTAAGGAGCACCAGTAGCAGCAGCAGCAGCGGCTCATCCTCTTTGTTCATTTTTCCCTCAGCTTCGGCTCTCGCTCGTCTCTCTCACTTACAAGTTTTCGTTTTGTATTTTTATATTTTCGTCTTTCTATATCTCCTTCTTTTTACATGAATGTATATATATATATAAATACTTCAGTCGTTTTACTTTATTTTATATTATTTTTTTCTCACTTGCGGAGAGGAATAACCGGTCATTCACTCGAGGACTCTTCTGTTTGGTCTTCCGGGTGGCTGTAGATACAGGAGGGGACTGGAATCATTTATTATGTACCCTGTCAACAGGGATGAACGAATTACTTTCCGGTAAGTAGAGACTACAGGCTTATCGACATTCTACCACCCTTGTTGAGCCTCCTCCACTTTACTCAAAATACCCATTCCCTCGTTCTAATTCTTTCGGTCCTCACTTCATCGGTGAAGGAAGAGAAAAAAAAAGATTGATAAGTGAATAAATACCCTACTAAATCGACGATAATATCATTTTATTGATATGTTTTTCTTGCCCCGAAAATCGATTTTCGGTAATCTTTAACTGGACGATGAAGAATTTAAATTTACGGAATATATTAAAAGCTCACACGAGGTGTTGAAGAGTTATTTTCTCGTCCGAGAGATCGTGAAATTTATTTTTTCATGGAAAACCCGATGAGTTGAAAAAGCCTCGTTTTCCAAAATATTGCGTCAAATGATGACTGTTCGAAATGTCGTTTTGGAAATAGATCCCGCGTTAATGGTTTTTTTTTTTTCTTTTTTTTGTCGATCGATCGAATCACGTACACCGAAATATTCAGGGATCGTACAGAAATCCTAACTTTTTTAATCGTTCGCTCACCCGTCCCTTCATCCTATTTCCTCGTACACCTGCAGCACCGCGATACAAAAAAAAAAAAACAAAAAAACAAATGGAAATATTACCAAATGACAAAGAGAAACGAATTCGAAACCTGGATCCGCGCGTATCGATTTATGTTGAATGGTTTTTGTCGTCAAAGAGGGTGTTTTACGTTTCGTTTGTTTTTTGTTTTTTTTCTTTTAATTTCGAACCTCGTCCCATGCAGTCGCCATAAATAGCCGTCAAAGGGAGGTATTCGAATAAAATGTTGGGTGATTGGTGATTTTATTTTTGACATTTTAGTGCCCGGGCATCGTGACGAGTACAGAAAATAATATGCTCGAAAAAATCACGCATCTGTCGAGTTACGCTCATCCGTTAGATCGGAGTTTGGAGGTGACTCACTCCGTATTATAGCGTGGGAAACTAGGAAAGCTATGACGCGAGCAGGGATAGTCGCAACTTGAGAATTTGGTACCGTCTACAAGGAAGAACCCGTGTCGCGTTAATACAACCCCTCTGTTCTTCGTCCCGAAACAACTGGAGTAAAGCACCTAACCAACTAGAACAACACGGTACCTTATTCGCTACTAGAACGTAGATATTTCTCTCCCTCCCCTCGCGCCTTTAGACGTCGCAACGGACCTGCACTGCTCTGGTCTCCCTTGCTCTCTCTCACCCTCTGGTGCCACAGAAATTATTATAGACAATCTACTATAGCTATTGCAATGCTGGCGGAGAAAGAGTGAGAGAGAGCGAGAGAGAGAGAAAGATAGGTTGGAGAAATGAAAGGGAGGAGACCTGAGTCCCTCGCGTAGAGCAGAAAATCAATAATTATATCTTAATTAAAGCACTTGACCTCGTTACACGTTCCCAACTTCTGTCCTCGTCCGCCTGATATTCCTACTCTTGAGCCTCGAACAGCTTCTATGAGGGAAGGTACGATCAACTTTTGAGTATTATACCCTCCCTATACCCAAGCGTTATACCTACGATCCAACGACTTATACTACGCTAATTGATAAAACGGTGTCCAAACCGTTCATAATATCGATTGTTTCCGAAATTAATTGGGCTAGTGTAAAGGCTTAAGGTGTAAAATTAGGGAAAACGTAGAATTGATACTGCCGGTATAATAACGGTAAATCAGAATCTCTTTTTCTGAATAAAGATTATTCCAATCACGAGGATTTAATTAATTGGGGCTTCGAAATCTGGTGTATTAGTTCCTGAAGTTTATTTTAAATTATTGGTAATCTAATTAAATCTCTGATTTTTTTTCTTTTTCTTTCTGCATCAATATTTATAAATGAATATAAAATCACATCAACTCTTCCTTCTCCCTACTGTCCGGTCAAATTTAGATCTATTGAAGCCGAGTTTGTTTGATATTCTACTATTAATTTTCCCTGGTTATAAAATTAGAGAAAATTAGAGAAAATTATCGTGACGATGCTATTAATCAAGTTCTCGCTAGGTGTACATCGGAGTACGGAATTTCGATCCATAATTGGATTGAGTTGAAAATAAAAGAGCTTCGCTCTTGCACTCGTAACTTCGGAGCCACATTTTTGTCGTTTTTATAATGTTATTTGGTGACGGCGTAACTGTTGTTGTGGACGATTAAGAGTAAATTAAAATTGTCAGTTATACGTTTCCCAAGTTGGGTGGAAGTATGTATAGCTATACATACGTACTCAGTAGCTCGCTTTTAACAAGGTCTTAGTTTGTGAAATTGCTAAGCGAATTGAGCTGATCTCACTGTAACCTAGTTGAGCACTAACACCGACTTTGTATAAGATCACGTACGAACCTGAACCCATCGGTAGAGATTGGAGTTGAAATTTACGCGCAGGTAAAAGCTACAGGTAGGTATAATAAGCGAGAGAGAGAGAAAGTGAAAGGGTGTATAGGTATAATTTGCTTCGTAAGGCAGTGTACGTAACTTACACCGACAAATTCAGCTACTATCTTCTTTATGTACGTACGTCGTACACACACCACCTGTGAATGTGACATCAAAGAGCGTGTGCCGAGGATACGACGGACAATTTAATTCAAGGCATATTATACATGTACGCACATACATATACACATACGTACGTGTATAAAGTCGGGTCGCTGCGAGCCAACGCTCTTCAAAGAGACGCCATTCAAACCCCTTTTCCGTCACCCTTCCTCCGTATGATGTAGATCATGTATACCCAGCGCGTATTTTTCAAAACTATATTTCTCTTCTCACCTCGCAACGTATTTTTCACACTGATATACAGCTCTTCGCGTAAAAGTTATCCCTATTTTCACGTACGGTAAAAAAAATTTGATTTCTCTTGGTATATCAACAATTAAAAAGATGCAATGAAAAATGTTGAACGAATTTTCATTCAATTAACAAACTCCGATATACGCACCATTATTGTTTCCTATAGTGGGTGTAAAGCTCGCAAGCTGAGAATATAAGCACGGATCGAAGAAAATCCAATTCATCAATTTGTTTGAATTTATATATTTGTTGATTTATCTTCGAACTACTTCCGTAAACTATGGCAAATAAAGGATTCTGTTTGAGGGAAACGATACCACCATGACGTCAGCTAGACTGATAAATCGACCACGTTCTGCCATACGTCGGATACAGTAAAACAAACTCAATCTTGGATCCGCAGATCCGTTTTAATCTTCTCAAGCTCAGACGAATTACTGTTCAAATTTATCATCTGCGAGACACGATGAAGAAAAAAAATGATAAAAATAAAAAAAGAAGAATATACATATATGCATACCGCCATATCTTATGTCTACCGTCGTGGAAAGTATTTCCGATTGACTTTGAAGAGACAGTTTCGGAATTAGTTTTCAACACTGTGCAGTGGAAGGGAAGAAAAAGAAAACAAATAAAAAAAGATTCCATGTCATTTTTTATGAATCTCATTTTTTATATATATATATTTTTTTTCTTTGTCTCTTATATTATACTTTTCCCATTTACGTTTCGGATTCGCACCCCTGACTTGGCAAGAAGATAGACCGAAAAGAAGTAGAATTGTATCCACATAACCGAAATCGAAATCGGAACCCTTCTTAAAAATATTCATATGAAATCCTAATCTAAATCCTGCAGAATGTTGCCCGGAATTTTCGTACTTCAAAAACTGACGTACCATGGCTCATCATTTTTATTTTTTCATTTATTTTTTTTTCAATCCAACTTTTTTTTTTCTCTACTTTTGAAATCACAAAGCGCATTCGTTTTTATTCCATACGTTTGTCTTTCGGTCGATTAGTTCCGTAGCGATTTTGCTTCTCCGAGTATAAATTTTACTCTCGATTTTACCGTACCTTTGTGTTTTTTTTTTCTGTATTTTTTTTTTTTTTCGAAATTCTTTTGACTGTTGGTAATTCAACATTCGTCGAGGGCGTGGGAGGAGGGGAGAAAACGTTATAACGTTGCACGACGCGATGAGCAGGTGGTGGCGAGTGTTGAGAGGGTTATGAAGTTGAGTTTATTGTAAAACCATGGCACGCGAGGTAGTAAACGTTAACAATCACTTTTGAACGATAAAATCTACCGCGTGAAGTAGCATCAAACAGCATGGAACTGCAATGCTTTGAACGTTCCACGTGAACATTGCGACCGATTCAACACACTCTCTTTCTCTATATTTCTCTTTCCTTTTTTTCACTCTCTACGAGGATCACGTAGCAGCTGTTACGCAGTGAGCTTGCGAAATAACCACCCATGTCAGCCTTTATAACGTCAAAAGTTACACCGCGTACAGTATAAAAGTACGCGAAACGAATTGTTGAGAAAAAAAAAAAGAAAAAAATTATAATAATAATAAAAATAATAAAATAAGTTTAAATAAAAAAAACTTTCATTTTCATTTCAAGCAATTTGTCACAATGGTTGTGTTGGATGAAATAATTTTGTCCGTTTGAAGCGAACTTTTTTGAAATTCACGAACGATAAAAGGACCGCGTTTCAACAAGAAATTCTTTGTTTTCCGTTATACCCAACGATATTGTTGAGAGCACAATATTTTCACCCAATTCCAAATCTCCGCGTGGATTATATCACGTGATAAAAATAAATTTGCAATTAAAACTTCGGAACCAGTAAATTGTGACATATATATACATACTTAACTACTGCAGGTGCTAGCTGAGCTTTTGCAACTAATTTCTCTGTATGTATAACGATATAAAGTAAGAATATAATTCCAGCTGCCTACATGCTACTACTTTCCAGGTCATATCACTGTACTGAATTGTTTACACTCAACAATTTCCAGGACTTTGTTTAAAGTTTGACATTGTGCTTTTCAGCCTCAAGTGAAAGAGAGAGAAAGAGAAAGAGAGAGAAGTAGCGCGGGAAAGAAAGTTTAGTTCATTATTCCTAGACTGTATTATATTATCGAGGCTGTTACATAGCAATTTTCCTTATGTACAAATATAATACACATAGGTATACTACTCGTTATTACCTTCATCAAATAATTTACATAGTTGACAACGAATTATATAAGGTATTACGGAGTTGGTAGGTAGGTAGATAGGTACGGGTACGCTTTAAGGAAGTATAAAATCATGGCAGGCAATTATAACTTGTAAATGAAAATTCCGTTCAAGAATTTATAACCGTACACAACGAGAAATTGAGAGAATTTTGGTTTCAACACTTTTCAAAGTCAATAATAAATATCCATTCAATTTTCTACCAACCGATAAAATTCCGAGGTGACCATTATGTGATAATCAGAAACCTACAATACGTATAATTATCGTGGTGAATAAAAAATAAGAACGCCATTAATTCTCATCTAATCCCAGGAAAGTAGTGGTGTTATCATTGGTTTCCGTCACGCACCAGATTTCGACGGATGAGGATATCGACGTAGCAATTCCAGAACCTCCTCTAAATAAAGGAACATCAAGACCTTTTTTCCCCTCTTCCCTTTTTCCTTTCCCTTTTCTTTTTCTATTCCATTCCTTTTTTTACCCCGATGAAAACAGGCGCTGTGCTAGGTGTCCGATGTGATTTGAACACGAACCTGAAACCTGGAACAATCTACGCCACCTAACTTCAATCCGCGTTTACCTATAGCGCGTTCAATCGAATTTATTTGGCTTTCCTAATACGGTGGCGAGTTAACCAAAAATTTATCCCATTACGATACACCATGGGGCAGCTAAAATCTGAACTAAAATAACGAAATACGTATGACCTGACCAACACTATTTCGAAAATGTTTTTTTGGAACCCACTAAAATCATGTTCAAGTTTTCTAAGAATTGAGAAGAATAAAAAACCGTAGCTTGCGCTTGGAACCGGACTGTATTATCTGCGTGAAATGACAAAAAAGGAGCAGATCCTGTCGATCCTAGTCCAGTTTAGCTACTGCAACGGAACTTCCCGAAGCCGGGAGAGAACGTTTGCTTCTACAGTACATCAGAAATCCTGGAAACGTTTCCAACTTAACTTTATAACGGGCCAGTGAACGCATTGTGTAGGAAATCCTGTACAGGATTTTAAAGAGATCTTCTCGAAACGTACAATACTGTGAACTTGACGATGAAAAGCAGTTTCATTTTATCACGTATAGAAAGGTTCAACTCGTCGTGTTTTTTGTTTTTATGAGACCAGACGATTCGCAAGAATAAAAATTTCGATTAATTTATGCATAGGTTTATTTCAGATCTCCCTCAGTATTCTTTTCCTTTATGTTTGAAAGACAAGATTTGAGTGAGAACTTTCAAAACTATATCAGAACCTCCAGCACTTTCGATTTATCCTTCGAAATGTAGCGAGATTATATTCACGAAATGCTTCAATTCTTACGGTCGTGAGAACCTGGTGCCTGTACTGGTTTCGTAGTGAAAGCTCCTTCCTCCTTTTGATATCGTCGAGGGTTAAGCATCTCCTAATTGTAGTCTGTGAGATGAAGTGGCACCTTTTAACCTGTTAAACATCTCACTGCCGAGACAAGACTTGGCTTTACAGTCAACCAAACGGCAGTGAAACCATTAGGGTTCTCTTTTCCCTCAAATTCTCGGCAGGGTTCTCTTTTCTCTCACCCTTGCAGCTTCGTTTGCTCTTCTCACAGTTCTAGCGAAGTTAGCTTCATTTCGACCCCTCTTATCTTGATTTCACTCTCATTACGCGCTGCCTGCAAAATTGAGTGATAAATACACATAGAGATATATATTTCCAAAGAATTCCTGGGCCTCGAAGCCCTATTCTCTATAATAATATAGCTGGTACGAAATATCCCGAGGGAACGCAGTGTAAACCTAGACCCAGATGAATTTTCTCCATATACGAATATTTTTTGGTAAGCTGAAAATAAAAGAGAGAACAAGAAAATCACACTCTTGGAAAAGCCAGAGTCCCGACTGTATAGCTCGCTACAGCTTCTCCTTATTTTCCTTCGGTGTACTTGCGCGCGTCGTGGAGTTTCTGCAACTGGCATGGCGATTTGCGGGGTCGTTTGCGTCTCGACAACAACCAATTCTAACCTCGATTGACTGGAGAATGCCTTCACGTTTTGTACAGAGGGCAAATAGCCAAGTATTTCTTCTTTTTTTCCTCCCTTTTGTTCTCTTCTCTTTTTCTAGGTCCTGAATCTTGAAATCTTTGAACTGTGTGGTTTTACGGATAAAGTTACATGCCACTCCATGGGGCGTACGTAAAGTTTGTGTGGAATACTCTCATCTTTGACGCGAAATAATTTTGATTTTTTTACTAATTTTTGTTTATTCGTTTATTTTTTTAAGTCTTGATTTTCTTCTATTTTATCTGAGAAATTTAAAGGGACATATATACCTGTGGGGGTAAACGGTTGGTTTATTTATGCATTGCAATAGTTTTTACCGTAGGGTAACGAATGGCAAAAGTAGGCGGGTGGTTATATCGAAGTCGTAAATATTCTGGAAACTTTAAGATCGCGTTCGAGAAACTACTTTCCGGGATAGCCAGCTGTACTCTATTGAATCGATTGAATTTTATACACGTACCTATATACGTGCCTATCGCACAGAGTCCGCGTTCTGTACGCGTCGTGATCTAAAAAGCTTGGAAATTTCCGAGCTTTTCATACTTTTCCATATTATACGTATTACAGTATCAATTTACAGTGTTTTGTTATTGCTTTGTTACAGTTACTTTGAGGAATAATTTTCCTTGGAAATTAATTGATGAGCGAACAAATTGACGTTATTGGTGAGCAAACGAAGCAAAACGAAGTATAAAAAATATTGCAGCATTGCAGATATCATATGCAGAAGAAGCAAAAAAAAGAAAAGTAGCAGCGTACATATTTTTTTGCGGCTTAAGAGAACGGGTTTGAATTTATCGATATTTTGTTGCAACTCGGCTTCTTCGACGCTTTTGATATACATCCAACAGCTTTTACGTTACGTATATAAGTTTTTCCCTATTCGTTTTGAATGAATACTCAGAAAAGATATGAATTCAAATATACATAATGTTATGTATGTAGTAAGGTATACGCGTGGTGAAAGAACGCGACATTTGTGAAACCATTTCTCGTTCGATAAAAGTGGTGCTTTTCATATACATTACATACCTATGTGTATATAGAACACGTGTAGCCCTTTAATTTCGAATTCAACACCCTCCCTTTTTTATACCTTTTTGCAGACGTCTCTGTGCAGCTGTGGGAAAAACTATTTCGGAAGGTGGGTATTTCTTTCTTTTTTTTTTTTTTGTCATTCTGCAAAAAGGAATGTAAGACCCCTGTACAGTGGAACGCAGTGACTCCGCACCTCGATGACTCCCCCCCCCCCCCCCCCCTCCCCCTAAAGATTCTCGAGGAGGAGCTCCTGGTGATGTAGCTAGGTTGTTGAGAATACCAATAAATCCCTATTGATTCCGAACGCAGCTCGCCACCGTGGCTGCAGAAACTCGAGTCGCGAGGATCTTTTCTCAGTCTTCTTCGTTTTTTTTTTTTTTTTTTGAATTTCTTTTATTATTATTCTCTCTTTCCTTCTTCTCCCTTGAGACACAACTGTTTTACATCTGGATTAAGAGCTCCCACAATTCCCAAGTGGAGGATGTCCCTATTTTTTTTTTTGTCTTTTTCTTTCCTTCACCTTTTCTTCTTTACCTTGTCTTTTTTTTTTTCGTTTTTTTCTTGAGTTATACAATTTCTGTGTCGCGACGCGCGGTTAGCGGTTATAATTCCCGACCCTCTTCACGTAACACAGTAGCAAAAGCAGCAAGAAGGTTGACTTACTTGCTACACGCTGTCTCCGGGGCCGTTTCATTTCACATTACTTTCAACCCCATACTTCGACCCTTAACCCTTGGTCGACTTGCAGGGCTCTGCGGCTGACTATTTCGCATGAAAACTGGGAACGTTTTCGTCGCTCGACGATGCTGAGACAAGGTGTTTTTTTTTTTTCTTCCTTTAGTGGAAAAGGTGAGGGTGTAAAGGGTGTGACAGAAGACGGAAGAAAAACAAGAGCTGGATAACTTTTGAGAACCCTTTTAAAGAAATACATACATACAAATTGTGGACAAGGACGTTTCATAGAAAACCATGGCTCTTGAACCCATCTACCTCGGGGGATGAAAATAGAACAGAAATAAAAAATAGCAACAAGCATGGAACAGGATATATTCAAACTTGTGAGGGCGAGAGGGCAGAATCGATATCATCCTATACGAAAAAAAGGGTGTTCCATCGAAACTTGCGAAACTCGTAATGTGCGAGAAAAAACTAACTAATTAGCGATAAAAAAACTGTCGAATTTGCATGATAAATGGGCGATAACCCAATTCTTTCGATTGATGATAGTGCAATACTGGTGAGACTAAAAATCGTAATTTCCACTATCATCTTCTCATTGGATAAGAAAAATTTTTCTACGACGAATTCTGACCGCAGATTCGCACCCATGTGAAGTTAGCCCCCCAAGTTTGGAATTTTCTATTTTTTTTTTTGGCAATCGTTTGCACATCGTTTGCACATGTTTGCACAACCAAAATTTTCGTTTGCACAAGCACGAAATAATCGGAATTTCGGAAATAAATTTAGAGGGGCCAATTTCACGGCAGCCCCCCAAGTTTGGAATTTTCAAGTTTTTTTTTTTGCAATCGTTTGCACATCGTTTGCACATGTTTGCACAACCGGAATTTTCGTTTGCACAAGCACACAATCACCGGTACCGATCGAATTATCATTTGATACCAGCCCCCCAAGTTTGGAATTTTCAATTTTTTTTTTTGGCAATCGTTTGCACATCGTTTGCACATGTTTGCACAACCGGAATTTTCGTTTGCACAAGCACACAATCACCGGTACCGATCGAATTATCATTTGATACCAGCCCCCCAAGTTTGGAATTTTCAATTTTTTTTTTTGGCAATCGTTTGCACATCGTTTGCACATGTTTGCACAACCGGAATTTTCGTTTGCACAAGCACACAATCACCGGTACCGATCGAATTATCATTTGATACCAGCCCCCCAAGTTTGGAATTCGGCAACGAACCCAATAAATTGTTAGTTGTATTGAGGACCTCGAGTGCCTGCGACGTTTTTTTTTTGTTTTTTTTTTTGTTTTATTTGTTACGCCGGGGTTTCTACCGTCGTTACCTTTAAGTTCGTTTCTCGTTTCACACAACTAAATGCAACTGCTGGAAAAGGATTTTGAGTGATGAAAATGATTGAGAATTCGATGATAAAGGTTATATGAATACTTGTTTATTTGCCAGGCTCGGGGAGTCTTACAGGCGTAATCAGACGTAGAGGAGTGTTGTGAAATAATTATTATTGACCAGGCTCGGGGAGTCTTACAGGTGTGTTAAAGAATAATCGTAAAATGACCGATCCAGGATTCGGTGTGTGACTAAGGAACTATGTCCTGGAGAACCGTACTGCTGGGTTCTAAGTTCGGAAGTAATTTTGATATGGTTGTTAAGAATAAGGTAAACTCGGGGGGGTTGAAGAAAGGGTAGGTGAAGTGGGAGGCCACGTGTCGCTGACGAGGTGGAAATGGGCAAGGCGTTGTACTTGCATTGCATGCTGATGCCAGGTCGGGCAGTTGAAATAGGAAGTCAGGAAGAAAGATATCAGGTTGCTTGAGAGTGGTATTTCGGATTATTGGTAGTAATTGATAAGAGTTGGGAATGATAGGAATGGTTGGGCGAGACGTTTGGACCGAGGTCCGGACGTAACATATTTCATTTTTTTCCCGTTTGTTTTATCTTTTTCCGTCTTTTGTCCGTTTGTTCTATCTTTTTCCGTCTTTTTTCCGTTTGTTTTATCTTTTTCCGTCTCTCTATGCTTGTTATTTTCAAATTTCTCCTTTTTTTGTCTTTTTAATTCGAAAAAAAATTTCTTCTTTTTCTTTTTTCATCTCTTTTTCATTCTGACGTATTTCAAAGTCACATGTTATTGTTTCACGAAAATCATTAAACTCATTTGCTCTTCGATTTTTCTGGCCGTAGTGCCTTCAAGGACTCTTAACCTCTGCTTGACGCTATCGTGCTCTTCCCAAGCTCCTGTCACCCTTCGACAAACAGCACTGTAGTGACCGATTCCGTTTTGAATTTTAGGCGGCTTGAACATTACAATACCGTACAGCGTGTATATCTCTACGCCTATGTTTATTGTGGCCGGCACATCATCGAGAGATAATGTCTTGTCAACGCTATTTTCGCCTGAAGCTCGCCGTAATTGAGGATCGTAGACGTGCTCAACGTCCACGAATAGGTGCACCCCAGCTTTTTTAGTGAGGCGAAGCGAGCGGCTATTACAACGTTGACAAAACACGGTTCTTGCCGCAATACTAGCAGAAATCGCTTGTTGCAAGCCCGCTCGTAAGCCTTCTTTCATAATCGGTCTCGCATTCACATCTAAAACCGGAAGTTTTCGTGTGGTGGTCACGACACAGTTTTTGCAAACCGAAGTTTCCGTCACGCTGGGAAACTCAGAAAAGAGCCGATCAATTACGCCGCGTATGTTACTAGCGCAATTTATGGTGCCTTCAGAGGTTGAAAATATTGTAGTCAGCAGCGAAGCTCGTTCGTAATAAAGGCGACTACTGGGTCCGTTTATTGCGTATTCTGTAACGATTTTGAGGAATATAATTCTGGCCACATTTGCATCTACAGCGGTCTTGTAAGTCGCACAATCGGAATAAGCTGTTGACAAAATTTCAGCTGTGGCATCGAACGGGCAGGTATTCAGCAAGTGTACTTTGGCCGATCCGATTTTGACAGGTGGAAGCATACTGCCGTTCTGAATTATGGCGTTCTTTCTACGTCTTAGCGGTCGCGAATGGATTAAATGAATGTCAGGGCAAGGTTGCATGTACTTTCCCCTTTTTTTACTAGAATTTTGCTGTTTCGATGCCTCTGCTGCCTTTTCCCTATTCTTCTCCACTTTGCATCTTTGCCCTTCGAATCGTTTAGGTGTAATATCGTCTTCGATGGCCTCACTGTCCACATATATCTTTATTTCTTTCGAGCCGTCTAAGAAGTTCACATTCTCTTGTTTAATTTTTTTTTTTATTTCAACCTCTGTGTTAATTTCTTCATTAATCGGAATAATCACGTTTTGTCCCCTCCAATTTTCTTCTTCCGCAAGAAATGGCGTACTGACAGTGTCACCATCGTCTGACGGGGTCTCCATGCACTCGTCCAGTGACGGCAGTTGGGCATCCGATCGTGGGGATGAATCACAGGTTCGAATCGGCTCATTTGTACGGAGATCAAAGGCAGCACGCTGCATTTTGCAATCGCTCATAATCGACCGAACGTGCTTTACGAGAAATTTGTCCAAACGTAAAGGCCGAGCATCGTCGTCTAGAATCGAATGCTTGAGAATATTGAAGTAAGCTTCCGACCTGGCCGACGAAGCTACATTTTTGGACGAACCAAATACACCCAGCATGACGTTAGTCCAGAGTGGAAAAGATCGTGATAATCTGACGAGAGACCCCACTAATTGAGGTAGGTGATACGGGTTCATTCTTTGAGACGATGGAGCTTCGTCAGTCATACGTTGAGCAGTGCATCTTATCGTATTTATGGTCGAGACAATATCACCCCGAGCCAAGTCTTGATTTTCCGAAAGTATTTCATCCATATATTCATCTTCTCCATAGTCTAGATTGGATGTAAATGATTTTATTTTACTTAATAAAAGTGTTTGGTGGCGTTGGCAGTCTGTCACACTCCCGGAGTCATCAGTGCCATCGCATTCACTCAATGCAACCACTAAAACGGATAAGAGTATTTCCTCAAACGTTTCTTTGCTCGAGCAAGTTGTCATCAACGCAATGCACCGGAGGTAAAAATCTTTTACTCTTCCATGCTTACCCTGGAAACATTTCCACCTAGCCACTAATTTTATCAGGTGCGCTATATCCACCCTAATGAGACAACGCAGCGTCTCTGCAGTTTCATGACCATTGTCCTTTTCCAAGGATGCGTAACATGCCGAAACGTAGTCTTGCAAGTTCTTACTGGTAAATGCTAAGGACACGCCATTCAATAGGGCAAGCGAAAAGTCGGTAACGACCTCCAGTGGGATTGGAGCACCACTTCGTAGCCATTCTCTCAACCAATACGCTATCATATTCGTGTCGTGTTTTTCCGAAATCATTTGGAACACAGGAAATATACCAGACATGCCCGGAAGCGTCGCTTGATATAAAAAAATAGCTCCGGATGACTCGTTGTTTGGCCTTGGGATTTTTTTGATAACGGATCCTGTCGCATCTATAGTAAGCGGTCCAAATCTTTTTCTGGCAGCGTCTTTATAAAGGTCCAATTGCGTCGGAGACCAATACATACAATAAAATTTATCGAGCGCAATTTCCCTAATCGTTCCTACAAATTCGACATTATACTTCATGTTTTGAACTGATTTCACCCAATCTTGTGCTTTGTACAGTCCAAGTTCTTTATCTTTCGCTTCCTGGCGTGTTTTTCTGAGAACATCTCCACTATAAAGATTAGCTGGTTCCGGGTCACCATAATTCATAGTTTTCGATGCACCGCGACGCCATGCAGAAGCTTTGGTACTCAAGAGTTGTTCGCCCACTATCTCTCTCTCTCTTCCTCGAAGTTCGCGTTTCTTAACATGCGGTAGTCCACGTGTGTCTGTCGTCTTGATAAATATTTTTACGTGCGAATCGGGATCTGGTTTTTTCGGGCAGTGACCGTATAATGATGCACCGCATTCCTTGCAATCACCGTGCAGCGTCAAATATAATCCACTTCCGGTATCGTACACCTTGGCTCTCTTGAACGTGAATGCGCAAGGTATTTTGCAGACATCCCAACATGCCTTCATCACTTCATCGGTCCAGCCAGGCTTTAATACAGAGTAACGCCGATTACGGCCGTACGCACTCTTTTCCTGGTAAATGGCATCCGTGGGGGCAATGCGGTGCCATACCTCATTTTTTAAAATGATGTGAAAGAATAAATTCGGACACTCTTTGATGCCATCGGTGGCAGACCGTTCCAGGAGACCGGAATCGTCATTTGGATTAAGGTCGGACTCAAGGCTTTCGTTGGTTTGAAGCGGAGCTACTGGCAACCCTTGGATTTCTCTTATTCGTGTACACATATTGTGTCGATTTTGTAAGATGCTTATATAAAGGGCAGGTGGTTTAACCCTATTTGATAACTCCCTACAAGCCGTATTCCATATCGGATCTGCGCGAGGTTTCAGTTTGTCTGATTCGTCGAAAATATCGAGCCGAGACAGGACCTCAACGATTTCATCCGCAAATACAGCCGCCTGCCGTGGCATGATGCCGAGATTGATCCTCTATTCTTAGCAACTGGATCGGTAAATGTAGTAAGCTATTCAAAACGACTTTGGCCACAAGGAGTGATGTTCAACAACTTTTCCAAATACTTATAATATGATCGTGGATCATGCGATGGTTGTACCTGAATATTTCTAAAATTTTATTCCCGCGAGGGTAAGAGCATACGGTGCATGCAGAGCTGAAAACAGTGAAGAATATTGTGTCACAGAATAGAACTTCTTTGTATCACAGAGCGAGTAGCGAATGAATGCGCTCCGAGCGAGTGTTCTCGTTCATATGGCATCCCGGCCGTCCCCTCCCCTCTCTTGAGGCTTTCTTGAGGCCCGGCGCGCGCAGCCAAGATCTGGAAGGGGACGGCCGGGATGCCATGTGAACGAGAACACTCGCTCGGAGCGCATTCATTCGCTACTCGCTCTGTGATACAAAGAAGTTCTATTCTGTGACACAATATTCTTCACTGTTTTCAGCTCTGCATGCACCGTATGCTCTTACCCTCGCGGGAATAAAATTTTAGAAATATTCAGGTACAACCATCGCATGATCCACGATCATATTATAAGTATTTGGAAAAGTTGTTGAACATCACTCCTTGTGGCCAAAGTCGTTTTGAATAGCTTACTACATTTACCGATCCAGTTGCTAAGAATAGAGGATCAATCTCGGCATCATGCCACGGCAGGCGGCTGTATTTGCGGATGAAATCGTTGAGGTCCTGTCTCGGCTCGATATTTTCGACGAATCAGACAAACTGAAACCTCGCGCAGATCCGATATGGAATACGGCTTGTAGGGAGTTATCAAATAGGGTTAAACCACCTGCCCTTTATATAAGCATCTTACAAAATCGACACAATATGTGTACACGAATAAGAGAAATCCAAGGGTTGCCAGTAGCTCCGCTTCAAACCAACGAAAGCCTTGAGTCCGACCTTAATCCAAATGACGATTCCGGTCTCCTGGAACGGTCTGCCACCGATGGCATCAAAGAGTGTCCGAATTTATTCTTTCACATCATTTTAAAAAATGAGGTATGGCACCGCATTGCCCCCACGGATGCCATTTACCAGGAAAAGAGTGCGTACGGCCGTAATCGGCGTTACTCTGTATTAAAGCCTGGCTGGACCGATGAAGTGATGAAGGCATGTTGGGATGTCTGCAAAATACCTTGCGCATTCACGTTCAAGAGAGCCAAGGTGTACGATACCGGAAGTGGATTATATTTGACGCTGCACGGTGATTGCAAGGAATGCGGTGCATCATTATACGGTCACTGCCCGAAAAAACCAGATCCCGATTCGCACGTAAAAATATTTATCAAGACGACAGACACACGTGGACTACCGCATGTTAAGAAACGCGAACTTCGAGGAAGAGAGAGAGAGATAGTGGGCGAACAACTCTTGAGTACCAAAGCTTCTGCATGGCGTCGCGGTGCATCGAAAACTATGAATTATGGTGACCCGGAACCAGCTAATCTTTATAGTGGAGATGTTCTCAGAAAAACACGCCAGGAAGCGAAAGATAAAGAACTTGGACTGTACAAAGCACAAGATTGGGTGAAATCAGTTCAAAACATGAAGTATAATGTCGAATTTGTAGGAACGATTAGGGAAATTGCGCTCGATAAATTTTATTGTATGTATTGGTCTCCGACGCAATTGGACCTTTATAAAGACGCTGCCAGAAAAAGATTTGGACCGCTTACTATAGATGCGACAGGATCCGTTATCAAAAAAATCCCAAGGCCAAACAACGAGTCATCCGGAGCTATTTTTTTATATCAAGCGACGCTTCCGGGCATGTCTGGTATATTTCCTGTGTTCCAAATGATTTCGGAAAAACACGACACGAATATGATAGCGTATTGGTTGAGAGAATGGCTACGAAGTGGTGCTCCAATCCCACTGGAGGTCGTTACCGACTTTTCGCTTGCCCTATTGAATGGCGTGTCCTTAGCATTTACCAGTAAGAACTTGCAAGACTACGTTTCGGCATGTTACGCATCCTTGGAAAAGGACAATGGTCATGAAACTGCAGAGACGCTGCGTTGTCTCATTAGGGTGGATATAGCGCACCTGATAAAATTAGTGGCTAGGTGGAAATGTTTCCAGGGTAAGCATGGAAGAGTAAAAGATTTTTACCTCCGGTGCATTGCGTTGATGACAACTTGCTCGAGCAAAGAAACGTTTGAGGAAATACTCTTATCCGTTTTAGTGGTTGCATTGAGTGAATGCGATGGCACTGATGACTCCGGGAGTGTGACAGACTGCCAACGCCACCAAACACTTTTATTAAGTAAAATAAAATCATTTACATCCAATCTAGACTATGGAGAAGATGAATATATGGATGAAATACTTTCGGAAAATCAAGACTTGGCTCGGGGTGATATTGTCTCGACCATAAATACGATAAGATGCACTGCTCAACGTATGACTGACGAAGCTCCATCGTCTCAAAGAATGAACCCGTATCACCTACCTCAATTAGTGGGGTCTCTCGTCAGATTATCACGATCTTTTCCACTCTGGACTAACGTCATGCTGGGTGTATTTGGTTCGTCCAAAAATGTAGCTTCGTCGGCCAGGTCGGAAGCTTACTTCAATATTCTCAAGCATTCGATTCTAGACGACGATGCTCGGCCTTTACGTTTGGACAAATTTCTCGTAAAGCACGTTCGGTCGATTATGAGCGATTGCAAAATGCAGCGTGCTGCCTTTGATCTCCGTACAAATGAGCCGATTCGAACCTGTGATTCATCCCCACGATCGGATGCCCAACTGCCGTCACTGGACGAGTGCATGGAGACCCCGTCAGACGATGGTGACACTGTCAGTACGCCATTTCTTGCGGAAGAAGAAAATTGGAGGGGACAAAACGTGATTATTCCGATTAATGAAGAAATTAACACAGAGGTTGAAATAAAAAAAAAAATTAAACAAGAGAATGTGAACTTCTTAGACGGCTCGAAAGAAATAAAGATATATGTGGACAGTGAGGCCATCGAAGACGATATTACACCTAAACGATTCGAAGGGCAAAGATGCAAAGTGGAGAAGAATAGGGAAAAGGCAGCAGAGGCATCGAAACAGCAAAATTCTAGTAAAAAAAGGGGAAAGTACATGCAACCTTGCCCTGACATTCATTTAATCCATTCGCGACCGCTAAGACGTAGAAAGAACGCCATAATTCAGAACGGCAGTATGCTTCCACCTGTCAAAATCGGATCGGCCAAAGTACACTTGCTGAATACCTGCCCGTTCGATGCCACAGCTGAAATTTTGTCAACAGCTTATTCCGATTGTGCGACTTACAAGACCGCTGTAGATGCAAATGTGGCCAGAATTATATTCCTCAAAATCGTTACAGAATACGCAATAAACGGACCCAGTAGTCGCCTTTATTACGAACGAGCTTCGCTGCTGACTACAATATTTTCAACCTCTGAAGGCACCATAAATTGCGCTAGTAACATACGCGGCGTAATTGATCGGCTCTTTTCTGAGTTTCCCAGCGTGACGGAAACTTCGGTTTGCAAAAACTGTGTCGTGACCACCACACGAAAACTTCCGGTTTTAGATGTGAATGCGAGACCGATTATGAAAGAAGGCTTACGAGCGGGCTTGCAACAAGCGATTTCTGCTAGTATTGCGGCAAGAACCGTGTTTTGTCAACGTTGTAATAGCCGCTCGCTTCGCCTCACTAAAAAAGCTGGGGTGCACCTATTCGTGGACGTTGAGCACGTCTACGATCCTCAATTACGGCGAGCTTCAGGCGAAAATAGCGTTGACAAGACATTATCTCTCGATGATGTGCCGGCCACAATAAACATAGGCGTAGAGATATACACGCTGTACGGTATTGTAATGTTCAAGCCGCCTAAAATTCAAAACGGAATCGGTCACTACAGTGCTGTTTGTCGAAGGGTGACAGGAGCTTGGGAAGAGCACGATAGCGTCAAGCAGAGGTTAAGAGTCCTTGAAGGCACTACGGCCAGAAAAATCGAAGAGCAAATGAGTTTAATGATTTTCGTGAAACAATAACATGTGACTTTGAAATACGTCAGAATGAAAAAGAGATGAAAAAAGAAAAAGAAGAAATTTTTTTTCGAATTAAAAAGACAAAAAAAGGAGAAATTTGAAAATAACAAGCATAGAGAGACGGAAAAAGATAAAACAAACGGAAAAAAGACGGAAAAAGATAGAACAAACGGACAAAAGACGGAAAAAGATAAAACAAACGGGAAAAAAATGAAATATGTTACGTCCGGACCTCGGTCCAAACGTCTCGCCCAACCATTCCTATCATTCCCAACTCTTATCAATTACTACCAATAATCCGAAATACCACTCTCAAGCAACCTGATATCTTTCTTCCTGACTTCCTATTTCAACTGCCCGACCTGGCATCAGCATGCAATGCAAGTACAACGCCTTGCCCATTTCCACCTCGTCAGCGACACGTGGCCTCCCACTTCACCTACCCTTTCTTCAACCCCCCCGAGTTTACCTTATTCTTAACAACCATATCAAAATTACTTCCGAACTTAGAACCCAGCAGTACGGTTCTCCAGGACATAGTTCCTTAGTCACACACCGAATCCTGGATCGGTCATTTTACGATTATTCTTTAACACACCTGTAAGACTCCCCGAGCCTGGTCAATAATAATTATTTCACAACACTCCTCTACGTCTGATTACGCCTGTAAGACTCCCCGAGCCTGGCAAATAAACAAGTATTCATATAACCTTTATCATCGAATTCTCAATCATTTTCATCACTCAAAATCCTTTTCCAGCAGTTGCATTTAGTTGTGTGAAACGAGAAACGAACTTAAAGGTAACGACGGTAGAAACCCCGGCGTAACAAATAAAACAAAAAAAAAAACAAAAAAAAAACGTCGCAGGCACTCGAGGTCCTCAATACAACTAACAATTTATTGGGTTCGTTGCCGAATTCCAAACTTGGGGGGCTGGTATCAAATGATAATTCGATCGGTACCGGTGATTGTGTGCTTGTGCAAACGAAAATTCCGGTTGTGCAAACATGTGCAAACGATGTGCAAACGATTGCCAAAAAAAAAAATTGAAAATTCCAAACTTGGGGGGCTGGTATCAAATGATAATTCGATCGGTACCGGTGATTGTGTGCTTGTGCAAACGAAAATTCCGGTTGTGCAAACATGTGCAAACGATGTGCAAACGATTGCCAAAAAAAAAAATTGAAAATTCCAAACTTGGGGGGCTGCCGTGAAATTGGCCCCTCTAAATTTATTTCCGAAATTCCGATTATTTCGTGCTTGTGCAAACGAAAATTTTGGTTGTGCAAACATGTGCAAACGATGTGCAAACGATTGCAAAAAAAAAAAATAGAAAATTCCAAACTTGGGGGGCTAACTTCACATGGGTCAGATTCGCTGTCATTTTCTCGTTGATACAAATGGGAAACCGTGGAGTGTAGTTTTCAAGAAAAATAAAATTTGCTCATAACGATGCTCGTGTGTGTTTTTGAATTCCATTGTTCTCCGTTTCCGGGTAAACGACAAACAGCATAAGTATATAATGATCTTGTATGTAAATGTTTTCTTCTTCCCGTTAATTGTAATCCTCAGCCTAATTGGCGCAGCCTATTTTGCTTGCATTTTTCCTATGTCTTAATTACACGGCTTGACGTAGTAAAAACTAATAACAATAGAATTATCAGTGTTTTGTTATAGAATGAAAAAAGAAAATGAGAAAAATGGGTGAAATAGATTTTCTTGCACGAATTTAATTGAGATGCGCGATAATTTGGTGCATTGTGCTTTATACTTCATTCCCCTTTTCTTGATTCTCTTTTTCTTTCATCTTATTGAATTTCTTTTCAGCAGAGTTATTGTGATCTAAATTTCCGGTGCATTGTAACGCAGTGGTGTCGTTATATCAACACACCTGGTGTATATGTGTGTATAGTAGAAGATATTGTTTTCGCCGTAGCACGACGGGGGTGACCACAAATTTATTTTGAGCTCCCCGTCGTGTTTGGGATAAAAAATGATTTTAATTTCAAGTTGGTAAAGCAAAAAAACAACCCCTATTTCATACAATATATATTATACAGGGGCTATAAATCAGTTTTTGATAAAAATCACGATACAACACTGAAAAAATCTTCGGTTTAACCGAAGATGCGCGTGTTTGGCTCATCGGTATGATTTGTATCGGATCGTCAATTTTTTTCTTTTCTTCTTCAAGTCGACGCACTTATCATTTTTTAGGTTACAGAAAATGTTTTGATACCAGCTGTGCGTTTCAATTTTCAAACTTCAATTTCACAAAACTTCCGGTGCACGGGATCCTTGACTGGAAAATCTATTTGCAGACTGAATGGGTTACTAGAATAGAAAATTGATTGGTTCCTTTCTACAACAGAAGTTATATAATTCACGAGTTATTACTTGCTCAAGTGAGCGCACTTGATTCGAAAAGAGAATCGTCGAAAAAGGTTGGAATAAGTGGAAGGAAAGGAAAAAAAAAAAAAAATAAAGGAATAAAGTATAGTAAACGATACCGAGCTATTGATAAGCGCGTGGGTGGTTCGAGATTTTCTGTTTATTGTCTTTGCGGATAATGAGATCTCGTTGCGGATAAGGGTGCGATTCTATTTTCCAGAGGAATAGAGGAATAGAGGGATAGATATATGGATGGATGGTTAGTCGGTCGGTTGGATGGATAGCTGGTATAGGACATTTCCTGCGTCTTTGTGGATGGCTAGGATTTCGTTGTCTCGGTTCGTTGCGTTTTCACTTGGCGCCCTTTCAACTTGACTCGTCCTTCCAATACCGCGTTGATCGGCATTTGTTTACAAGAGTGCTGCAGGTGTTTTCATACTACACGAGAGTGAAGATACGGGTGTGAAATTTATGCCCCGAAGAAACCGAGGATTTTTCAACTCAACCGATAGGCCAATAGATTTTCTGCCTCAGCTTTACGTATAAAAACGTGAGAGACAAGGACATCAAGGACGTATAGGAACAGAAGGGGGAGGGTTAGGAGATCGGAAAATGGAAAACGGGTTCAATGTAAATCATGTTTGTTTATGGGCCGAGGTTGGAGTGAAAGAAAAAAAATAAAGTAAAATAAAATAGAAAGAGAATATAAGAACAAAAAAGAAGTACGCATACACGCACACGCGCTCCCGCATAAACGTGATGTGTACATAGAGGTTCTAGTTATATTGCAGAGCTTTTCGCGGAGTGAAATACCACCGAAGCACGTACCGCCCTTTGTTTCTTACTTCATGGGATATGATCGTTACAAGAGAACGGCTCGAATATTTATTTTATTTGATAAAGCTCCCCAAAAGTTAGTTTGCCTTCAGGTAGGGTGCGGTACCTACTTTCATCCGTTTGTAAAATAATTCACATTTCGTTTGATTGTTCTTAAAGGGTTTAACTATATCGTTTGTGTAATTTTCAGTATTTTGAAACTTGTTGTAACAATTTCTTGGATGAATAATTGTCAACAATAACGCACCTACTTCACCGTGTATAAAACTTGAATTAGAATTACCACCACTTGATGAATATAAAGAGAGAAAACACAAAAAAGGCAGACAATTCACAATCGTTTGTTGCTCTTTTGTTTATTGCTTGTACACTTCATCCTGCGAGCGCGCAGTCAGTGTCAGGCAAAAATGATGATAAAATAATTGGGAAAGTTGGACGCGACGATGCGACGTTAATTGAATAATATTTTCATGAAACGCGGTACCAACTCGGGTTATACATGCGATATTATTTTCGCCGGTAAAATTATTATTTGCGGATATCATTTTTACTCGTATACGTATACATGTTCATGTAGGTATGTATATTATTTGATGCTGCATCGATGGATGCATTTTTAACGAACTAATAACAGACTTCAAACGTTACCAAATTCAAATATTCCGTTTCACTTCACCATCAAAATTTCAGGTGGCATAACAAATATACACATGTTCGAAGAAAAAGAAAAAAAACGACCTACGTCGTTACAGACGTGGTAGAAAAAAATTAGAATAAAATAAATTCTTCGAATTTTGTGTCCTGAATGAACACCTAGAATATGGAAATGGGCGTATCTACTGGTTGGCGTGTTGGCGTTGATTAAACGAGTCGGTTGTTCAGGGGATATCCTGGAGCTATGGGGTACCCCCTTGTTTCACAGTTTTAGACGGGTGAGAAGCTGCCTTTCGTGTTTGTTGAGGAATAGCGTTTAATTTGGCTTTATTTCAAACACCGTTGCACACAGTGATTGTTACGCGGAACGTGTCTTCTGGCAGAATCCTTCCCCCCCGCTGGCGTCTTTCAGTTTCGCAGGCCGTTTCTCCCTGGCAGATAATTTTCTCAACGCTACCGTCCGAACGGCACGGTGTGTACGTATACATGTATATATTATGTACCTATAAGTATACCGGCAGCAATTCAGTCCCATTTTCCTCGCTACTTTATTGCGAGAAGCAACGGCGCGCACGTGAACGAACTACAGAGGCATTATTATCATCGTTATCATTGTTATCGTCCGCTACAAAAGGGAACGACAACGGACCCGCTTACCACTACAACCCAATTTATACCCTTTACTAACACCACTACTAATACCACTGCGGAAAACCATATTTTTTGAGCTAACTGATTACCATTTTACATCCTATAGTGTAATTTTCCAGGTCAGTTGTTACGCTGAAATTCCAGTGGAGAAAAATTGAGATATTTGTTTTACGAAAATTCGAAATGAACCCAAATTCCACGCTCGGATTATGGTTGGATTTGCTTAATCACAATCAGTTTGAGTTTCCCATGCATAATGAATTTGGATTTTGAACACGTTAGAATGTTGAAATTACACGCTTACAGTTTCTTTTGTGAAACATCCATATATTCCTGTACAGGGATGTAGGTACGTCTAATACCCTCCCTTATTATACTGCTTTGACAATTATTTTGGTATAGCACGATTGTGGGGGCTTGTGGGGTTGCTGAGTTCCCGGACGTAGAGGGTGGTTTACGCGTGTCTGCTTGCCCGGGGGTTAAAATTTCTAAGCTCTGCTTTACCGTGCATGAGTCCAACCACGGACCGACCCTTAGAACCTAACGATATCGCCACGCGGGCTTTTGCTACAATTTTACCCCTGCTGCATGCCCTCTTAGTCGCCCTCGACGGCACCTGCCGTGGCTAAAAGACCCTCGCAACTTGGAAGCTCAAAAGCCACCGAAGTAGTAGTAGTCGGTGTCCTACCTCTTAAGTTGTAAGTCAGACTACGTCATTGCTAACTCAAAACCGAGGCGGTCACCCGTTTATTTAGATCTCAAGTTAATTAGATCTGGGATCAGTTGCGATTTACTTGTTCCTTAATTACCCTCGTCAGCTTTTATACGTTACAGGATCACGTGACGCTTGTCTTGGATAACCTTCTCCAGACTGTATGGAATACGGTACCACCGCGAGTTGTGGTCGTTTGAAACATTTCAGCGAGAGGTTTTCGGCCGGGTAAGGTTCAGTGGGTGGAGAAGGTCCGCGATTTGTTGCTGTGGCGGTAAGACAATGCCGCAGGCAACCTTGGAGGTTCAAAGGTGAGATGAACGTCGTTCCGCTTGCGAGGATCGTGGCTAGTCCCTTAGCGTTCGCAAACCAGCTAACCAGCTACTGTTTGCAGAAAGGAGAAACGAAAAGGTAGGGGTTGGAAATGGAAGCGAGTGGTCAGTTAGCGTCGAAATACAACGTAAAACGTGCCAGGACTGAGGGTGCGGATGTGGATGGGAAGGGGATGGGGCAGCAACAGAGGTTAAACGGGGTGAAAAGGATATTATACCCCTCAACATGGAAGGTTCTACCCTTAACGTGTTTCAGTTTTTCCCTCTTTTGGTCTTTTTCTTTTTCGCTTTAGCTTCTTTTTGACTCTCCCCATTAAGTCCCATGAGTCGCTGTATAAGGGTGAGATTAGGCAACTGCCCTTCCACTAAATACCCAGAAGAGCAATCGTGCGAACAAACTGCACGCCAATGTCCTTCGAGCAAATGTGAGAATAACCTCATAACATTCATCCCAAAGAGTACCCAAAGACTGCCATTTTCATACTTTATGGAATGAGGGTAGAAAAACGAAATAAAATATACGTGGGTCTCGAAAAATTCTGCATCAATTAGCGTACAAAGTACTTTTTTTGCATCGTTATCGATTCATTGAATTCCGCGCATGGCGAAGAACTTACGCACCATCTTTTGAAAGTAGACGATCGACAAACTTCTGATCAATTTTGCAATAAATGCCATTCGATGAAACGGTACACAATAAATTCAGTTTAAAACCCCATAAGCTATACAAGTTCAGTCGGTATACATTAAAGTCGAAGTGCTACTCTCAAGAGAAGTCGCAACTGATGAAAATTATGATCCTCGACTAATTCGACAGTTAATCAGCGCCATACCTGATTGAAATTAAGTCACACCCTTTCGGCAAGGGTTCCGCCCAACAGACCGCATTGTTCGGCTCGTGTGTCGTTGTTTCGCATTGTTAATCCGTAGGAAAGGTTCGGTAGGTTGTAGGGGTTGGATGTAGTTGGATCTTTGTAGAAAGAGGTACGCAGCGAGTTTCACACTGCAGGGTTCAAAAGGCTGCAGAGCTTGTCCGAGCATAAGCTGACGGGGAAACAATACCGTCTTCACGTTCATTGTCTCGACGAAACCTAATTCCAACAAAACTGGACCCCCTGCACTGCCTAGCCGCCATCGCAGGACCCTAGAAAAGCGGGAACAGGAGCGCCAGTATTTTCCAGATTAGTGAGACGCGGACGGTTCGGGTACCAGAAGCACCAGTACCACTAGCTATAGTATACCTTCGGTAGAAAGACGCGTGTTTCAAGCGACAGAATAGTGAAGCCATTAGTTATGTCAGCTAACACAATGGACCCCTCGCCTATCCGCCTTCTAGTCTGCACAGACCATCATCCGATGGCGACGGAGATGGAGATGGAGATGGAGATGGTGATGGTGATGGTGATGGTAAAGACGGAGTAGTACTCTGTTGCGTCTGCGTATGTACCTAACGTAGTACTATAACCGTATATATATCTCCCCCCATATATACATACGACACATAGATGATATATACGTATACGTTTAAATTAGAGTTGGGTATGTGCTCATAGGTAGGTACATATGTACTTAACGTAATATAGATGCGGTGCATTAGCGGCCGACGATATCACGTTGCGTGTAGTGTGCATACAGTGTGGACAAGATTAGTACATACCCCAATTGTAGGACGGAGTCACTGAATTACTGTAATTAATTCATCAGAGACGACGATTCAATCAATTATCAATGTTGAGACTCCGTTGGATCGACTGACCTCAAAAGTCTCAACTTTTGAACGAAAATAAACCACGGTCTGAATTTCATTGGAAATTCACGTATTTTGGTACAGTTACAAATTGACGAAGGTCAATTATCATCAGCTTGGTCCGCACGTTAGAATACATTGTCCAGAGCAATCCCAAACTTGTATGAATCGGAAAGTGTGCTCTACCACCGCAAAATTGACCAAATGCATCAGGCCTGTCTGGACATTCAAGGCCTTCCATTTTTGAATATTGCGAGTACTCTGACGATTGTGTTGCTCTGATTTCTACTAGGACAGCAGGAGTTCTCCTACCATCACCAAAATGTGTTACAGTTGGCGGTCGGTTCCATTATGTAAAAATATGATAATACCCACGAAAAGTATAGGGTGTGTAACTACTGTGCTGAAGAAAGTCGAGGGATAAATGTCCTGCCAGCCCCCGCTGATCAATCCCAGGTTTTCTTTATCCTCTTTCGCTTCTACTCTACGAAAAGTGTCGACGAGTGACAATATATATTTATTCTCTTTGGGTGACCTTCTTAGGGAATCACCATCGCGCTACGTTACCACCACTAGTCCTGATATATCTGAATGAAGGTTCGAAGACCCTGTCGACTGATCTGGGCAACGTCTGTACCGGATGGCGTTTTTCCGTCCCTTATATTTTTTCCTTATCCCGGTGGGTCTGAGCTGATATTACTGTTTCCCAAAAAGTGCGGGGTGAGCTTTGGACCAAAATGATGACTCAACGTTAAGGTCTATACGACGTGAATCACGTGGCGAATTTTCGCAAATCATTTCTCTGCAATTCGCACGTTCCACTGTGGTGACTTTCATGAAATATCTAATATAACAAGAATTCCCTCGTTTCGCAGGTTCCATGATTTCTTAGTCATCTTAGGGTCGAGATTGAGATAAAGAACGGAGTCTCGAGTTAGAAAATTTTTGTGGCGCGTTTATGAAAGACCAAGTTTTGAGAGAAGTAATTGTAAGTCTTGAGGAGCGAAGAATATGAGAAAAGAAGTACTAGCCAGCTGGTGGTGGTAGTAGCAGTGAGGTTAGTTCTCAACTGACTTATGGAGTTTGAATAAAAAGTGGTAGGGCGTAGAATTTTTCCCTTTAAAACGAATCCCGTCAAGCGAGTAAACTTTCTTCACTCTTTTCGAGTCACGTCTTCTCTTTTCCGCTACTATACAAATTCAAGCTGCAGCACCAACAGCAGTATAAGGTATAAATGCTAGACTGCTCGCCTTCAGTATTTTAACTTTCTAAACTTACTTCGGGTTAACTTAGGTCAGGTTAGCCACCTTTCAGATAACTTGGATCGATCGGGTTTGTTACAAACTGGATATAAATATATCTGTAAAAAATAAAAATTAAAAATATTTACACTTATCAAACCGCACTATTTGATGCACAGAACAACATAAAAAATTGCACTATGTTATCATGATCATAATATCGTGACAGTATGTCACATTTATAGATGTAAAGTTTACAAGAAAATCTAACCCAGCCAACCTCACAGCATGAAGCATAAAACGCGGGACGTAGTACGTGGTCTCGTGTGTAGAAATACGGAGACTTTACCCCCTTGGTTCAGCTCAGACACCCTTTCACTCAGCATATTAAATTTATGGTATGCACGCCACATAACTCAACGAAGGGGTAGGTATGACTGTAGGGACAGGGTAGGTAGGTAGGTACACGACGATATACGCTGCTTACTGTTACCAGCAAACTCCAAGCATTTATTGGCGCTGAAAACCAAGCAACTTCCCATCGCCTCTGCTGTAGCTATGGTTACATTTTCTACGCTCATCATATTCTATAACAGTTATCGGTGTGTTTCTCTTTACAAAATTCACCGCAGTGTGGACCTTCGCGGCAACTTCAACAGTAGGTTATAATGTACTAAACTCTATATGTAGATGAACTCGGTAACACCGGAAATGTCACGTAGTTGCACAGGTTTACGTGGACCCTTAATTCAACATGCGCGCATATAAATTAGATGAGAAGTTGATGGAAAGGTGGTTCGAATCAATGATCGGAAGAAAATGGGATCCTGCGCTTTGCGTATTATCTGAACTTTGATATTTACTCGTGGTCGCTGATTGTTAGCTAAATTGAAATGCACAGAAGCGAGAGAAACAGAATCAGAAAATCAAAGATACGTTCGAAATAAAACTCTGAAACAAAGTAAATCGACGTTACCACTTTTCTCAAATATGACGATACTATCACGAAGTCATCAAATAAAATGACAATCTGTTCGTCCGAGGACATAAATTCAACGAAAATATCCACTGCATCAACTTCGGGTGTGCAGGTGCACCAAAATATGGTTTGTAAGATGTAAAAATATTCTCGGAGCAATGTTGACTGCGAAGTAAAAAACATTTATAAAAAACCAAAAAAAAAAAGTAAAAAAAAAAATGTATCACCCTGTGTAACGAACCCTCAGAAAAAATGACTGCCTCACAGTCTTTTGTCCTGTTCGCGCGTTTGATAAAAAGGTGGCCTCGACGTTCTACACATTTGCGACAGCAGTAAAAGCAAAAGCACAAGTAGAAGAGCAGAAGCTCGTTGAGGATCTGGAAAAACGGCGTCAAAGGGGAAACCGTACATAGTATTATAAATCCACCGAGTCAGGAATGAGTTCTGTCGCAACTATTTTCCCTCTCGCTCTGACAACTAACAACTCTGCACCAGTCAGCGGTTTTTATAATTGGCAGGAAGTAGTTCAATTACGGCGACTCGGTGCTCCCTCCTTTTTACCCTCCTTGCCGCTTTTCGTTTCACCGATTTTCCCACCTCCCTATATACATGTACGTATAGCGCTTTCCTTTCGTCCCCTGAATATACCACACTTCTAAAGCTCGCTCCAGTTTTGCAGCTGCCCTACGGCCAAGAACGCCTCATCTCTGCGGCTTCCATTACCAAAACGGTCGACTGATGTTGCGTTTCGATTAGGTAATCAGCCCGGGTCCTGTATCCATCCTTTTCCTTCTTCCGCTTCTGCCTACTTCCGGACAATACTGGGTGATGTGAACTTTTTTTTACAACAAACAACATCGTAACAGCAGCACCGGCAGAACAGAGGAAGGGGAAAAAAAGAATTCAACTTTCCATATAAATACTACTAGAAGTTAACCCTTCGTTTTTTCGTCCTTCGCTGATAGCTAATTCTATAGAGAAAGGAAAAATAAAGAAAAAAAAAAAAAAAAGGAAAAGAACATTGAGAGAGTTGAGTGTGTCTTACTTTCTCCTCTTCGTCGTCATGCTGCAGACTCGGTTTGATTAGATTTTCTCAAAGAAGTCTGTAGATTCAATCGCTCGTCTTTCGGGGTAGAATTTCGATGCTGGAAGGAAACGAAGGGACGAAACTTTCAGCTATCTATACCCCGTAGTTAGCGAGCCCGGAAAAAGGAGAAAAAAGATTGAACCGTATCTTGATTTCGCTTATATACGTACCTACTACACATTTCATAGGATTTCAAACTGCCGTACGCTTTTTATATCACCGCGGAACACCGCAAACTTTAAAAAATTCGATCATCGCTATAATTACTGACGTCCCCTGCCCCTACATCCTGCAATACTGATTTCAGGACGATTTGATCTCCATTTAGTACATTGATCAGATTACAATAAATCAATTGCTGTTCTAACCCCGGACAAGACGTATGAAGAATGTCGCCAGTTGTGGTGAGTGAATTTTTTTTTGTTATCTTGATCCAAAAACTTTCGTTCCTTTCGAAAGCGACGCGCACCGCGCGTCCTCGTGCCAAGTCAAGGGTTGCAGGCATTAGAAAGTCTAAACGTGATCTAAATAATGCATAGGGTATCGTCGGAAAGTTA
This sequence comes from Athalia cordata, assembly GCA_963932425.1. NCBI lineage: Eukaryota > Metazoa > Arthropoda > Insecta > Hymenoptera > Athaliidae > Athalia > Athalia cordata. Next base: position 24,142,444 of record OZ010626.1, on the reverse strand, counting down.
ATAAATAAATAGCTGGGAGAGATCCACTGCTACTTTTGGAGGCGATGCGAGAGTACCCCCCCTCTTTCTCCTACCCCTTTTTCCCCCCATTTCTCTTCGCCTTCTATCTTTCTCTTACACCGTCGGGCGGCTGCTGAAAGCTGAATCTCTAAAGGGCTATCCACTATTCATTCGCAAAATTTACAAGGGATTGGATTCCGCAGGGTGAACTGGTTACCGAGTCCGGTGGCCGTTGCGTTGCCCCATTCCCGTTCCCGTCCCCGTTACAGTTACCGTTCGTCCCGATTCCCGACTTCCGATGTTTCACTGCAGAGTAACCAACCTACAAAGAAAAGGGATAAGAAGAGAGGATTTTTTAGTGGACGAAGCTTTTCATACCAAGGGTCTTTAGCTATTTTCAAAATTCGTCCGGAATCCTACGTATATATGCCTGTGGAAGCCCTCGAGAGAAGTCCTGTGTAGCAAAAAGGGCAGGTCGTTGGTCGTCAAATTTTCATCACCACCGGGCATCGCTTATTCGTCTCCAGCTACCAGTCACTGCATTTTACATGCGCAAAGAGTTGAACTCGATTTGAAAGAGAAAATGGAAAGGAAAATCTTTCCATTCTTTACCCTTACATAAGCTCGACCCTTTCCAAGGACTCACGTGTCCTCACAGATAGTCCAAATACGTGTACAGTTTAATCGATGAATCAAAAACGCTCGTGAAAATCGTGACGGTTACTTTTGATAGCAAAAAAAAAAGAAAAGAAAATGAAATGCAGAATTTTACGTTAGCACACATATTTCACGGTTTAATTGATCTACTCGGAAGATGAAGTTCTCGAACTACCTTGAAGATTAAAGAACGAAATTGAGCTTTCTCTGATTCCCATGAGGACGTATAAAAGGGGGTAAAAATGTACAGTAATAACATCAAAGATGAATCCTTTAGCTTAAGAGTATATTTACACAGGTATATCAACAACGGGTTAAAAGGATGAAGAGAAAATAAAATATTATATAAAACCGGACTTTACAAGCGATGCCTCGAGTTGGTGTAGCGAGGATAAAATTTCAAATTAGAAAATAAAATTCTTCGTGGTATAATTAGACGCAAATATTTATTCCCTAATCATTCGAGACGATAGACGTTGCGATAGACGTATGAAAAAGACGGGGATCAAAAAATATTTAGACAACTATGATACGTATAAGGCCGAATGGAAGAGTCGTGAGAAAAAAAAGGAATCAATTTTTTTTTCAGTTTTTTGTTGTTTTAATTTCTTTTCACCCCCGTTTCGTGAAGCTGCTGCAGGTTGCCTCGCCCATCCATTTCCCGCGGACCTTAACGAGTGTGTAATTGGTTTTTAAAATTGATTGAAAAGCGATCATTCTTGCGTCGGTGGTTCGAATGACAGGCAACACAACCCCCTAACTGCATCACTCCCTAGACCGGTACCTACTAACGCGTGCAGCTTTCCCCCTACATTTAAAAACTTCGCCTGAGTGCTTTTTGCGGAAATTAAAGGAGGCCTTTTTCTATTTTTTTTACTCTTTTTCAGTTTCGTTTTTGTTTTTCTTCATAGACACGTGTCCGTTGCCGGGATTTCGACTACCTGTACGACTAGATGTACAGGTAAAAAAAGAAAGAAAAAAAATGTTGACATCAATAATATGAAAAGAGTAAGTAACCTTGCTGTGAAGGGTTCTCAATTACGTATAAATACGGAGTGTATTATTGGAATGTAGAGTTTCGGTGAATTCGGTTGAAATTTTTTTTTATTTTTTTTTATTTCAAAGAAATCTCCAGGCTGCAAGAGAGTGTTGAGAAACAGCTGTAGAAGTTGGAATAGGGAGACGAACGGAACTGTATGTAATAATGTGTAAAAGTATTTAATAAGAAATACTTTGTGAAGAATTTTCTGAAAAATAAATTTAGAGAAGAAGAAGAAAGTTGAGAAACGTGTCTTTGATTACATGAAATATTACAGACACACACGCAGTTTCAGGTATATACACGCAATACGTGTACATGTGTGACCAACCAGTACTCCAACGTATAAATAGGTATTGTACCGGAATTCCAAAGGAATATCAAATTATGTCGCTTGAAAAAATATTTACGCTAACCGCAGAGGTAGCTGTGATATTATATCACATTGCAATATTCTTTGTAGGATTCGGAAAATCTCGAAAGCCACACGGCTGATACGCGACTCCTGAAAAATAGGTGTAACGGCGAAATGATGTCGGCGAATGAACCTTATACGCGGACAGTAAATGGAGATTTTGATACACTAATTCGTACTTCTCGAATCGAATAGGATCTGCCTCAGTTAGTTAATAGGAATCGAATAACATCACCTTTGTCGCTCATTACCAGCGTTCTAATTATTTCCTCTATCTTCCTTGCCTGACAACGTTGAGCCATTAAAGCATTGAAATATAACTATCTCAAACCTCTGCTACCTCTGCAGGATTATATTTTTGGAATCACAATAGGATTCTCGTAATGATAATACTAGAGAATTTCAGAAAACGGTGAGAGCGCGTAGATTAACGTCAAATTGTATTTGATGCTAATTTCTCATTTTTTTCTTCAACAGTTCGTAATTATTTTGGTCCTGATCACTAAATGGAAGATTTTATTTCCGACTTTTACACTCGAACAGAATTTCTATACTAAATTTGTGTAAGTAAACACATGAGGCTTTGAGATGTAAAGGGTTTTCCTTCGAGGTTTGAAATTCTGATGAAGAGAGAGGGAAAACTGTTGGGGATTGGAGTTGAATATCGCGCGAAAGACGTAATCAGGCCCGGGGAATCCCTAGGCATCGTATAGTAGCTTCCCGGAAAAGTGGTAAAAACAGAAAAACATGGCCGGCTCCGAAGCTACCGGCTGGCTAAAACAGGGATTAAAACATAGCGTGTGTGTTTCGTACTCGTGAAGAGGGTTCCGCAGCTCCTGGATTTTCTTTAAATCCTTGAACACATATATTTACACAGACGTGTATATTTGCGTGGGTATACGTAGTCAGGGATACCATTATATGCGCTATATACCGCGGCCTCCAGGATCACGTTTTCAACTTTTTTTTTCTATATCTCGAGTTTGTCTTTTTCCGGGCAGGCGTCCAGAAATCGAAATATCGAGATGCTTGCCCATCCGCCCCTTTCATTCCGCGGTTTCCGGGAGCGAGATTCCGTTATCCGATTATCCGTCGGTGATTTCGGCGAGAGTTGAAACAAAATAATATCAAAAGAAACCCGACCGCGTAGACGGTCGTGAGTTTCTTCGGGGGGTCTTCGAGGGCGGCACATTGCAGTAGCCAAGCGATATTCAATGTGGTGGCTTTGCGAAATATTGAAGTCACAGCTAAGCCCCGCTTACATCTCCACCCTGGTTTCATTTTTTATTTTTCTTAGGTTTTCTTTTTTTCTCTCTACTCTTCTCTTCTTCTTCTGTTTTTTTTTTCCTATTTCACCTTTTTCACAACCCTTTCCGCGCTCCGCTCACGTCGAGACGGACGTAAAAGGGGCGCTGGTAGATCGCCTTCGACAACGCCACTCAAACCGCCCGGCTGCAGCAGCTCGACGTGCCACGCTTATAGTCCGCTCAAATATTGGAAACTCTGGTTGACGGAGCTGCGAAAGATGACCAAAGAAAACGATCCAAGACGTGCGCGGGCAACTCGAGGCAATTCTGGATCCGCAGCAGGTCTCAATATCGCCTTCTTTTTCATCGTTCTACTTTTTAGTTTCTTTTTTGTTTTCAGCTAGTATGCCTTTTTCTCCCCGTCGAGCCGAGCTTTGCACGGTTTCGTATCTGCAGATATCATTTTCATGGTTTTTTCCATCGTCTAGAAATTAATCTATAGTAGAAACAATTAAGCTCATGTACAAGCAAATTCTGTAGAACTAGCATGGTACTCGATACACTTTTGTTGCCGAATGAGAGTTTTGATTTAAAGAAAATAGTTAATAATGATTCCCAGTTGTTTTCAGCAGACGATGGCCTTACATCGTTTTACACAAACGCGAATGCGCGGAAGGGGATACCAAGTGGTACGAATTCCTGGCCAAGCGATTCATTTGAAACTTAGTCGATCTCCCCCGCAGGAAGCGAAGTTGTAAAGTTGTAACTGACCTCAAAATACTTTGGGGCACATCTCGTTTCACCCCATTCCACTTCCAGGTTGTGGTATCTTTGAGACACCGAGTTGCAAGGGGGTATAATAATGTAAGTTTCTACGTACCTATATGTATATACCCACTTCTCTATAGGTACCTTATACGACAAGGGAAACTACCAGCTCTATCCCCTGATGTTCCCTGGAACGCGAAGAAGAGGAAGAAAGAGGAGGGGGGGGGGGGGGGGGGGGGGGGGAGGGATGACCTGTGCCGGGGTGTAGAGAGGAAGTTTTCAAATAAATCGAGCCGGACATCCCTCCCGTTGTAATATTGCTTCGAAAAGTTGAAGTTCTTTTTTTCCTAACGGTACTAGGATGTCCAGGTCTTGTTGTATGGATAGTCCTATAGGTATACCCATAACCTACAGCCTCAGAGATCGTATATATGAAACAAAAAGCAGAAAACAATCGACGAGCGGCAACAACTTAGTTAGTTAATGGCATACGCCTTCACCTATTTACGGTGTTCTTCTCTTTTTCTTTTTCTTTTTTGCACTTTCGACAACATTGTGTTAAAGGAAATTTCTCTTTCTTCGCACAAACTCTTCCCCATACTCTGTGCAACTTCTTTGAAAAGATTTTTATTGGTTTACTTTGAAAAAAAAAAAAAATCATCAACCCGTTCGACCGTGATGACCCCAGCTCAATCAAGATTATTTAGGTGTAAGGTGTAAAGTTGGGTGAATTGTACCATCCGCTAGATTAGGTGAATTCTTTCGTCCATCCAATTAATTATCATGATAGACTTGGATTTTTGGGAAATCCAGACAATGTTGAAGAGATTAATCCCATCTTCTGTGAGTTTTTTCTGGAATTAGAGATCCATAAAAATTGCAATGATAAGCTACTGCAATGTAATATTTTTATTTTTCGCTTATTTTTGTCAAAAGTTGTGCACTGCAGAGAATCACATGTACTTTGTAATAATTCGGATAATAATAATTGTTGGAATTCGTGACCAACTTTATATTACAAACGGTATTTTCATAAAGTCTGACAAAAACCACTGTACATGTATGCTCGGTTCTTTATGCGAATTTCCATTAAAATAACAAATAAAAATGGTAGCAAAAAAATACATCGCGCAGGTTCATTGAGATGCAGCACGTTACTCGGTAACTGTTGGAAAAAGTTGACATGTTGGCGAGCTATGTGCAGATTCTACAGTTATAACGGTATAATATAAAACAATTTTAAAAACCACAACGCTGTTCTAGAAATAAGAGAGAGTTGGAAATGAAAGTCACATGACGTTAGGTCGCACCGCAAAATTCAGAAGCTTCGGAAAACCAGGACTCGGAATAAAAGTGAAAAAAATTTGCCAAGATAAAAAAACAGAGAAATTCGTCCAGATAGTGGAACGCAAGTAATGGTACGTAACGAAAAACCATGCCCAAGATGAACTTGCTTTTCATGGAAGCCATTGGGATGAAATTTTAATTTTTTCTTTGAAAAACCGTCAAATAATCTTCAACCGTTCGTCCAGAATCGATTTATTCGAAGAACGCGTTTCTCATTGTCAGCAAATTATACCTGTGTAAATTATTTAGAATAACGAGTTGTAAGCTTCACCCTTCTAGTTTTTACTAGAGAAAAGTTTGCCTGCAGGATTCCAGAAAAAGGTTTTCAGAATTTATTCCTACGTTCAGTTTTTATATACATATGTTTCGAATACGCGGTTTTCCTATTTTTTAATGTTCTTCATCCACCTCGCACAATGTGCTACCTTATACACCGTCGTCACGTAGCGCGTCGGGACGAAATGGTCGCGCGCTCACTGCGGAAAGTTGAGCCGAGTGAATATTGTTGGTGACAGTTCGCTAATGTACCTACGTAACTATCTACCTGTCACTCTGTAGGAATAATTAAAAAAATATATACAGAAGATTTAGTAGGTATGATGAATATAAGTTAAGAAATTGCGAGTTTTAATAGAAATGTAGACTCAAGACTTCGCTGCCGTCAAAGTCGCGGATGGGGATTGTTAGTATAAGAATATACTTATACATATATACCTACAAGCTACAGTCGACGTCGTACTGACGTTTCACTTAACCTACACGTAAGTGCGAGGAAGTAGATGAAGAAGAAGAAAAAAATAAAAAGAAGAGATTTAGGGAAGAGATAAATGGAAATGGAATTAAAAAGAGCTGCAGTCTGCAGGGGTCTGTTGTGCAGCGCAAAGAACTTCGTGAAATGCAGAAATCTACTTTTCAAAGTCTCGTCTAAAGTTGTAAGAGGTGAAAAATGGGAAAAGAAGATAAAAATCTCACCACCTACCTCCCATAATTCTTTCTAGTTTCCACGGACTTCGCGAATCGATTCGCTTCGCGTTCCAAAACATATTCATCGATAAATTGGTAGTATTACTCAATTTGTTCTTTCGTAATCAACCCTGAAATTTTCGAAGTGAAGTTAATAGAAGTAAATTTTCGAATACATGAAAAAAAAATAAAAGATTTTTCACATTTTTGTTAGAATTATTACATGATTTCGCAGTTTTAGACGACTAAACTGCAGATATTTGCAGACTAGTATACGGACGCTATATCGTGTTGGGGGATAATAGTTGGAATTTATGTCAGGAGGCACTTGGGGTTCGTTGTTTCTTCGTGTCGTCGTCGTTGTCGTCGTCGTTGTTTTGTTTGTTGTCTAGGAAGGGTAGTTTTAGCCGCCACGGAATAAAATAGCTGGAGGTCGAGTGAAAGATAGAGATAGTATAATATTCGCGAGTAAAAGAGAATAAGGGCGAGATAAAAATTGAGAAAAAAAAAAAGAAGAAAAGAAAAAAATTGGTAAAAAGATAGAGAGAGAGAGATAAAAACGAGAGCTTAGAGACTCGCAGGAAGAAAGAGAAAAGCGATTCTTGAAACACCGGTAAAAGCAGCCCGGGCGAAAGATACATTGCAGGAAAGGAAAATAAAAGCCTTGGCAATTGCCTGCGTAAATATCTACCTACTGTCTTTATATGTATGCAGCTTTACATATGTATAATAATACACGTGAGCATACACATATCAAATACATGTACAAATTATACATATATATACATACGTGCACATAAGAGGCCTCGCTTCGCAAACAGCTGTTCCGGTAGTAGCCGAAATAATACCACGAATATTACGTAGCGAGTATACCAAAACACATATGGGAATACGCTGTACATACGCATACGTATGTATATGTGTATATATCCCTTACGTGAATACGTATATTATGTATGTTTTTATATGCGTAAAATATGAGATTCGAGCAGGTATGATATTGTATAGAATATCCAAGGAACAAGCGAGAGGAGAAAAAAAAGAGGACGAAAAACCAACAGATATAATATACGAATTTATATACATGGATACAAAACTGGATTGAAAAAAAAAGAATATGAAAAAAAAAGAAATTTATAAATATCCGACCGTGCGTTGAAATCAAAGAAATATCTGATTAAAAATCCACAAAAGAAATGTCCACGACAGATGAGAGACACCATTTTTATTTTGTTTTTTTTTTAATTTTTTTTGTAGCTCTTCCCCGCAGGCGCTGGGGTGAATTTTCCGAAATGAAAAATCCCGCGGTATTTCATCTTTGCACTTTTACACCCACAACGGAGGGGCAAGGGGGGCGAGGCGGAAGGAAATTTCTGGATTTGTATGCATGTATATAACGGTATAAAACGTAGCTGGGTTTTACTTCTGTGAAATCCCTGTGTCTGGTGTATAACCTATACTATATTACTCGCCAAACCTCTTTTTTTCTTTCTTTTTTTTTTCTCTTCAAATCGCGTGTTCTCTCATCCAACTGCGAATTATCCTCGCTATTTGCACTCGCCGCGAATCCACCCGCTATACGTACGTACGTATATAAACGTTATAAAATCCTGCGGTGTTTAATAATTTCAAACCGAAAATCCGGTGTGAAGTTTATTCATTTCGCAAGTGTTTTTGAATAGCCTAGTATTTTTATGTGGCAAAAACGCGCACGAGATGATCGACAAAAAGTCGTTTGAATGATACACGAGCTTTCACACGAATTTTTTTTCTCCTTTCAATATAGTCAAAAACCGGTTGAAAAGTTAATTATCATTTTCGACTGCATTTTCCTGTACAGTTAGTAGGAAAATTTGATGTACATGTAAATTTGCGTTTTCGTTGACAGATTTAGCTGCCGTTTTTTGGTCGGTTCGTTGTGGTAAAATGCGCAGTTATGTGAGTCGCTTGGATGAAAACAAATTTCACGTGGGATGTAACGTCCAGCTCATCTTTATTCTTCGAATTTTAAAGCGACTGCAGAAGATATATTGTATAAAAATAAGTTATAGATCATCCATAGTATGCTTCGGACTTTCATTTCGTTCGTGTCAGCCTGTCAAACTTTTCAGTACGAAGAACAGAAACGAGCAAGTTACTCGTTTTCTCTTTGAATTAACAATTTTTCACACTGTTGTCTATCAATTAATCACATAAAATAACTTTTTTCCAAATCATGTCAAAAACCAGGATGTTGAAAACTATCGAATATAACCAGAATTTAATATTTCGAAATTAAGAAACACATGACGCATGGGACACGATTTATAATTTTGATTAAAAATTTTTTTCGTGTTCAAAAACAGGGCGAGCATAATACATGATGTATAATACACACATGCATATCGACGTTCACATGTATTGAGTATCTGTTTTTGTTTTTTTGGTTAGGAAAAAAAAAATAATGGGCACATAGAGACGCGTGCATTAGCAAAGACAGGTTCGGGGCGTGAGTTGTTACTGTAGGTTGTGTTCAGTCTTCGTCTGTCATTTTGGTAAGGGTGGAGGGTTGTGTATTGCACATACATATATGTATACATATATGGATAGGGTATACGGTCGGATACATTATACTTTGCAAAGATCCGTACGGTGATTTCTCATTGGCAACAGGACCACCCCAGGTTTCGTCAGACAGGCGATATGTTTTTGGTAAAAAACGACGAGAGAAAAAGTGAATAATAGAAAACTAAAAAGAGGGAAAGGGAACGGGAGGAGAGTGGCACTTCTCCGTATCTTTTTATGCTTCACCGTAGCTACATGACGTTGGAAGGGCAGGCCTCGTATGGTTGTACTTTTTATGTTTTTCCTTGTTTTTTTCATTCAATGCGCGATTTTTTTGCACATCGTACATTATCATACATATATTATGATCTCCACAGTACGTATCTGTATCTGGTGTTTTTTTTTCATCGTCTTCTCGGTTTTGTTTCGACTTTGTTTTTTCTCCTTTCTTCACTTTTCTTTTTTCAATGCTCCTTATCTTTTTCCTTTTTCATTATCTGGCTTCTATACTTTCTCCCGTACACGACTCACGGCTCGGCGAGGTGCTCTTTTCCACACGTTTTTCATCCATCTCACCTCGCATCTTTTGTTTGCTAACGCGGTACATAGCTGTGCGAATTTCGTTTCACTTTATTTTTCAAATTTTTTTTTTTTCCGAGCGACCTTAGCCATGTAGATACAGTACAAAGTATAGAAGAAACGTTCAGCGATTTGTGTAGTGAATTTAAGGGTGCCTCTTACCGCCCCTGTTCCAGAGAGATAACACTTTCAACTCTAACCCCTTTTCCAAGTTTTTCTCTTTTTTTTGTCAACTGGACGAAATGAAACCTATTCTGAGGTCTGGAGGGCACAGTTTTTACACCCGTAACGTGCCAAGACTCTTTCATGGCCATGATTTTTGCATGTGAGGTTATAAATCCGAATTATTTTCCATTCGTTCTATGTTATAAATTTTTCTGTTTTTTTTTTTTCATTATCGCTGTTTCATCACAAGTACGAGACGCGAACGACAATTGCGCACGCTGTATTTCTAGTTTTTTTCATTTTTGCCAGACTGATGTTGGCCATATTGATAAAGGTCGTGCGAAAAATATATATTTTATCACCTGACAGTTCTGGGATTATTACTATATCGTGTAATATTCTAAAAGTTGTATACGACGAAGGTGTCTCGAATTATCCTTGCAAAGACGATTTTTCAATTTTTTCGCCACGCCTACCTTTTTTTTCATCCCTATATTATATTATTATGATTCTACAAGTTTATTTCGTATCTCACGATACATACATATCTGATCACTTATGCGTTATCTACTTGTAAATTCCAAGAATCAATCGTTATCGTTGTTTACATGTTTACATTATATATATATATAACAATACCTGGGTATAAAACAAAGTTATAATGGGGGCAGAGGGGAGGGGGTAGGTATGCAGAATATATTATTTGCGATAAAAAATACAGATTGTATGAAATGTATTCCGCGATTCTACGACTGGGTAAAATGCAGGTCAAACTACCCTCGTCATGAGCTTGATCAAAGATCTCCAAATACATACTTGACGTCGACTTATAACCTGACTTTCTATTCCTTCACTTTTCCTTTATGTATATTTCCGACTTTGATATCAACGCGCAAGAAACGCGGGCGTTTCATTTCAGGAAGTTACGATATTACCATAATTATAAAGTTAAATGTCAAAAGAAAAATTTCTCTTGCCGCTTGTGAACAGGATCGAGTGAATCAATAACGCCTTGGAATATAATAATGATGATGGGAATGAAAAAATAATAATAACAATAATAATAATAAAATGTCCGCGCCTTTTGGATTATCCGCCCCTTAGCGAAATCTAACCAAATGGGTGAAGTTATACGTATACCGGCCGCGTCGCGTCGGTGTGTTAGACGTTGCGAAAATCGATCTGCTGCTTCGACACTTTGACGCCTCAGATTATCCCCGGCAGTCGTAAACGCAATGCATTTGGAACCAACCCCGAGACGATTACTGCCAGATTTCAGGCAGGTCCTTCACAGCTGAACCTTTTCAGTTTTCTTCTAAATTCATCGGGCGAAAAGATTCGGAAATGTGAAAGCAGGGCTTATCGGCTATTGGATATGTAGTATATATATATATATATATATATATAAATATATGTATACCTTCATATTTTATGTAAGCTACACTTGGCCATGTATATCTATGTAACATAATTTGGGTATACACGTGTGTGTATATTCGAGTTTTAACGTTAAAAAAAAAAACGAAAAAATTTCATTGAACAAAATAATGTGAGAAAATTGAGCATCTTTTCTTTTTTCAAGAGGTACTGTTTTCTTATACAGTACGGCTACGTTCAATAGGCACCTGAATAATAATAACAATAACGCACATACGCTCAATATTCAAGGAGTGGCCAACCCGCAATACTTCAATTCCTACATTCTGCATTTTTCATTCAACATTTTACGTTCTACACTTGTCAGTAGTACCCGAGTTTCTTTTAAAAAGTTTCTTTGTCCAGATCGCGTAGGACTGTAGACTGCTACGAGGTTTCTTACACTGGTTATGGGCAGTACTCGTCAAAAAGAAAAGAAAGTAAAAAAAAAAGAAAGACGAAAAAAGTGAAAAGGAAGAGAATTCCAGAAAACCTGCACAGGCGAACTCCTCCGTTTCACGAATGTCCTACAAATTTTATGGCAATTTTATTCTTTTGTCGCAGCACGACCGGGGCGTATAGGGTTAGAAAAGTGGCATAGTTGCTGCAGTAGCAGTAGCAAAGAATGAGAATAAGGGAAGGGGGTAACAGCTATACATAGAAAAAGGAATGAAGGAATATAGTAGAAACATAGAAAGACGTGGAGGTACTTCCGAGTTCCTTTATGACAACCGCGAAAGCTCAGGCAAGTTTCTTAAAAAAAAAAAGGAAAAAAAATTATTTCTTATTAGGTATCCCGTGTATACCAGGTATACCAATTATAGGTATGGAGCTTCCACGACGGGATTTTCACAATTACTTGCATAGGATGAATGAAATTTTTTGATAATTGGCTTTCTTCTTCGCCAAAATCATGTGTAATTTTTGAAAAGTTTTGCGTGAATCTGAAGCATATAGTTTCACCTGAAAAGCGTCAAGAATTCATTTGGATCGGATCATCCACTCGTATTAAATTTATCATATAATCCCACCGGGCGAAGGGAGGAAGAAAAAATAATTTAATGCTGCCCTCGACCGAGATCGGGAAAGCGAAATTCTACCGCGAGAAAAGTATCGTGGAATCTTCTAATTTACAACAAGTATAATCATCTGACAGAGCATGAGAAATAAAGAAATTTCAAACAAAGCTTAACCCAGCAGCAACGACGTTTGCCGTATTATTGTTATACTATATGGAAATATATATATTACTAGAAAATCAGCCCGCAGTAAAGAGTGAGCTTAAAAGTTTTCTCGTCGAGTCGTGATAGTAAAAAGTAACAAAAGAATAAATTTATTCACAAAACGGATTGCCAACGTTTTTACATACAGTCTACTCATTGATATTGAAATAATATTACCACAGATTTTCCACAGTTCCAATTATAAATTGTGCACTTATAATTCATCCGCTGTCTGCACGAGCGAAGCGAGAATTGAAAAAAAATGTGTACTTGATAAGCTGCTATTTTATCACCGTAAAACCGGTGAATATACTTGACATACGATCTTATGGTTTTTACAGGTTGAAAATATACTAATTTAGCAAGGCGTTGGTAGCAAATGAGTATTTTTTTTTATTCCGAGTTCCATTACCTCGTTTCTTTGAGGGGTTAAAAAAAAACTAGGGAAGAAACTATCTCGGTCGTTAATTCTGCTGACAACCGAGGACTGATTCGCTTGAGAAGTTTGAAACGGGAGTAGCGCAATGCTCTAAAGTTCATTGTTCGAATTTCTGACGGAAGTTACAAACGCCACCTCAGTTGCCGGGTGACAATTGCTTTGGCACTACTCTGGATACGACACAAAGGCGAATCGCTACCGGAGCCACAATTGCGATTGCAATCACCGATACCTTCTCCAACCCTATATATCTGTCCATACAACAGCAACTGATGTCGTCGCCGGTAATGCGCTCAGGATGTTTACATATCACTTGAATTACAAACTACATCCTATACATAGTTATTCTCGTCGGGTTCCTAGTTCAATCAATTCAAAATCGAAAACTGACGAAAAAGAAGTCGAAAGAAACTCGAAAAGATCACGCGATTGTTCGAAAAACGCTGACCAGCGGTGGTGTACTGAAGAAATTTTATTCTGCTCTTGGAATGTTTGCGAAACGACCGAAGCTCCGATTAAGATATGGTTGATAAAGTGAGAAATTCTCTTAAATTCATCTGTTGTATTATTTCCGAAAGCTTTTTAAATGGTTAGCTTCAAAACTTTGGGAAACATCCCGTCCCCTTCACTTCCATTTTGAATCCCTGTTGATTTCGTTGTGGTGAGATGTAAACCGAATTAAATTTCCATCAAACGACATTACGTCACTCTGTGGCTTGTCACGATCGCGTACCTAATTGCCGTGAAATTGTTTCAAAAGGATGAGCAACGCGTTGCGGGTATATCGAGTAAAGAGAACTCGAAAAGCTCTCGCGCATTCGTCTTTGCGAGATGATTTCATAGAATGTGAGAAAATGATCCAAATGTCAAGCGTTTTTCACGCGCCATTGCTGGTGAAACGGAGAAAACAATTCAGTCATAAATTATTGAAATTTTAGTAGAATGGGAGAGTGCTGCTGCCGCGAGTGGTGCACGGTAGGTAGTTTAAGGGAATACTTCGCAAAAACTTTTAAAGGAATTTTCTCACCTTGATTTCACCAGGCGAACCGCGGAGCGAATTCAGAGTTGTAATTATACTACAGTTCAACAATCAGACTCTCTTGTCAGCTATTATCAGTTTTGATCTCGATTAAACTTTCGAATGTCGTCTCCCGTCGTCTCCGCTGCAGGAAGCGGAAATCGCACCCCGGAGATCGACTATGGTAGTATATATAGTCAGCCATCAGTTTTCCAAAATACACCTATAGGAGTACGTTTTATTATTTTCTGTCTCTCCACTTTCTCAATGGAAATGATGGAATTATAACCCTAACAGAACTTCTCATCCGCAGATCTTCAAAAATCGAATTTTCTTGACTCGAGATTTTTTTCTTCTCTTCATCTAAACGACCGTTTTCCTCGTCGCTTCCACCCTCGATTTTATCCCAAGCGTTCGGTCTGCCGGAAGACCCCCATAATATAACCCTGGCCTTTTTTTCATAGAGAAGTTTTGGTCCGCGTTACGAAATAGCCGCGGCTCCCGCAGTCCAATTTTTCATTTTTATTCATAGAATTTTTTATATACCTCGTAGTCCGTGTCCTGCACATTTACCCTGAAAAAAATAAGTATACGGGAAAAAAAAAAAAAAAAAAAATACCGTAATACGTAGGTAAGCCACAAAACGCCGGACGTAACCGAGTTTGAACTTCGCGAGTCGCTTCCTGCGCCAAATCCTCCCCTAATTTCGTGTCCGGAATGTCCCGTGGTCAGAAATGGAGGTCTGTAGGGTCGATAATGGGGTGAAACTCTTCGTCTGCGCTCGATCACTACATCCAAACAACCGACCCCTATTTATATCCATGCACTGTTGCTGAATAATGTATTCTCGTTAACACGAAAATTACGTTACATTGATGCCGTGGCATCCCTTAACTTCGATCACGAGTTTGGCGAAATTTAAACTAAAAAAATCGATTCTTTTGTCTTCACATAGAATTCGTCTCAAGGATGTTCGTTAGCTGTGTTATTTTCGGATTCGATAAGATCGAGAAGGGAAGAAAAGAAGTTGTTAATGTATTTTTTATTGCAAATGGTTTCATTTTGTTACGACAGTTGATTCATTTGGAATTTTATTGTAAGACAATACAGTACATTTCCCATAGGAAGGAAGCGACCGTACAACGAAAGTGGAGAGGCAAAAACGGAACAAAAGTATAGAAAGAATAAAAAAAATGAAAAGATGTAGTTTTCTGATACATACTTTAATGTGGACCACAGCGAGGACTAGCCTTTGTTGGATGCGAACAGTTCTGCATTGTCCGTTGAATGTATCGTAGGGTATAAAAAACCTGTTTTTTTCACGTCTAAGATCTTCCGCGAGGTCTGAGGGGGTTTCCGATATCTTGAAAAATTGGACGAAATCGTTTCACTTTTTGTACGGTACGTGACCAAGGGCTGTTAAAATGGATTCAGAACTTGAGTTACTCCTACTTTTCAGAGCATAAGAATATCATAGGGTATTCCTGCACGGGATTCTTAACTTTTTCGCGAAATCGGTATTGGAAACAAAAAAAAAAAGGAGATAAATCATGGGGTATCATCGACACATTTGGGGGTACCAATAGATGTATATTGCGTAAATAATATATTAGATATCGTGTAGACGATGATATTCCGCGGTTAAAAGGAGGCGTGGCTTGTCGCCAGCTGACGTAATTATTGATTTTAGAGACACCTGTGTGGTATAGTTCCGAACTCACAGACCATTGAAAGAATACCCATCACTCTTTACCGTAATCTCTTTCGCTTTCTTATTTTCTTTCCTTTCTTTAGCTAGCTGATGAGATATTTAATAGAATAGTGCAACCTCGCTGCATTTACTCATTACTTTCATTTCTAAATCCTGCAGATTGGAGCTTAGCGATATAATTGTTTATCACAAAGTCCGTACAGCTTATAGTTAGTGGCCTTCACGAGGTCACTAAGCTTTATATCTCACTTTTTTCTACTCCATTTTTATTTTCCGTACATTTCTACTTTATCTTTTGTTTCTCTGTGGGATTTATCCATCATTATACCTTTTCTTCTATTTTTCTCTGCAAGCCCCATCTCACCGTAACTCTGTTTGAAAATTGTCGGTAGCTGATTAAGTACTGCAGAATAAACTGACCGACAATTTACGGTCGATTTTTTTCCCCCCTTCCCGAAACGCACGCGTGGCGAAGATCATTATGATTCGTTCTGGACTGAACAGTGAGGACTGCAGGTAAAAAGTGGGTACCAGTTATTCAATGTGTAATTTTTCAGTCGATTCCTGCAATTGGTATAATTCAATGGGGTACGTGAAGTACATTTTTTATTCGTGGCACGCGCGCTCGATGTGCTGGTTATACCGTTTTGCCTATTTTAGTCTATTTGTAGTCCGTGTCGTAAGCGAAAAGGAAAGAGACGAAAAAAAGAACCGTATATAAAATAAAAAATAAAAGGTTGAAATGTAGGATGGAAGATCACCGAAAAAACCCCTCAGGCACGACCGTCTACGTCATATAATTTTACGTGCCCCAAGCACAAATTAAACTTGCGTTTTCCCACGACGACAAGGCAAAGAAAGAAAAAAATAAATAAAATAGGGAGACGGTAAATTTGGAAAGGATGGAAGCTCGGTGAAAAAAAAGGAGAAAAAGAAAAAATAAAAAACTCACAAAAAGGGGTGAAGAAACGAACATAATTCAAAGTATAAAAAGAACGGAATAGGACAGGATAGAAACGTTCGCTCGCGTAATTAGTTTTCGTGGATCGCGAAGGAAGCTATAGTCATACAGTCAGGACGTAAAAATTTTTTTTTAATTGCGGGGACTATACGCGGACATGAAGTATTTCTCCGTTGAAAGAAATTAGAAAAATCGTTTACCAGACGAGGTCTATATTTTTGTCGAGTTTCATCTGTTCGGATTTTTACAGATTATTTCCGTGCGATGTCAAAAAATGTATGTATTTTGTTATTTATTATTCATCTAAAATTCGGAGCGACAATTCACTTAACTCATTGACTAATGACGCGTGCCGAGACATTTTTAGATAGTGGCATTCAGTGATAATTTACGTTTGAAAATTTCCAAACTTTTGGTGTAAAGTGATGTGGAAAAGTGCAAAAGATCAAGGAGTAAAGTGTCGTCCTCGTCTTTGGCTCCTCGAATTGAATGGAAATGAAACGAAATGTACACTTTACATAACGTGGGCGGTCTCGAGTCTGCAAGACATAACGAATCCCGTGGGATATCAAGTAGACATACCGAAGGGAAGCATGTAATTGGATAAACTTGGAGTAAAACTGAGCGACGAGCCCTTTAAATCCTCAAACTAAATTACAACTCCAGTATTGAAAAAAATCTCACAGACCTCATGGTCGTAACCCACGCAACTTCAAATGCAGGCTTGAATAAAATTGAAAAACTTTCCGTTTTATATTTCAGTTATCGATCGAACACAGCGCATACAGTAAATGCATAAATATCCATAAATGTTATGGTGATCCAGGAATCAAGGACAAAATTTTTCTAATATACGACGCGTTAGCCTTGTTAAAAATAGCCTTCCATTTACACTTATATAAAAATCATCGAGTAATTCGTTTTTTTGCACTATTTTTGTGTATTCTTATGTAATTTGGACCGAGAAATCCGAATCTGCTAAAAAAATTGATCCATCTTTCTGAAAAAAAAAAACATAAACCAAAAACGATGGTCTGTAATCGATTTTCGGTCCTGCAATGCCCAGCAGAGTGGATGTAGTTCTTTTGTTCTTCGAATAATATTTGGAAAATGTATCGACAACTTCTTAAGGTATGCGTATAGGTGTGTACCAAGAAATTCATGGTTCAATAAGCCGGGAATAATGGGGTAGAAATTATTTAATCAAATGCCGGTTATTATCGGCAAAGTTACACCATCTTCTCCCCATTTCTCACCCCTCCATGGTACAGCTGGGCGCCTGGCCTGGCCAAGAGGGTTTGTTCCGCCGCCCACCTTACTAGGCGGCTACAACTTCGTACATATTGGTGTACATATGTAGTGAATGGTATAGATATAAATATGGTTATATACGAAGTACATGGGACTACATTTATATGTACTTTGAGAGCTTGCACCTCGTTTCCTACAAATCTATTATAATATATTATAACTTTGTATCAACGTTGGTCGGGCGCAAACGTTATTCGCGTTGTAGAAACAGTTCGCGATTAGACTCGGGAGAGAATCTACACAAAAAGCTTCTTCCGCTGCTGCGCAGGAAGTTACGGCGCTATTCTTGTTCCTCGTTTTTATTTTACCAGCAAAATCTAGATCAGAGTTTGGACTCCGCTGGTTTAGAGTGTAAAGTTCACCATTACGTGCCATGATATTTGAATGATGAATATTTCGCATCTCATCTCTTCAAATTTTACTTTTCAAAATGCATTTCTCGCCAGTCACGGAATTGAAATCACGCCAAAATATACGTTACTACTAGCAACAAAATTCACCCCAATAGAAACCGACCCACAAAGGGCAAAAAGAGGTTATTTATTTCCCCGCGATGAAAAGTGCGAGAATTATTCAAATTACTCGATTCATGAATCGGACCAATATTTCATCAGCCTTTACAGAGGGATATGGAATTTTTCAGAATTTCCTAATGGCTTTGAAATGTTTTCGAAGCTTTATTATTCTACTTGATAATTTTCCAACAAAGTTTAAATTATTTTCAGATAACATACGGTGTGTAATTAATTAAACCGAATTCTTATGGAACAGACAAATGCGAGATTCCAATTCTAGAGGGTAAAACGAGAAACGAAAACGGTCCGAGCATATTTCACTTTTATTTTCTCTTCTATCCCGACCCCATTTCCTATCACTGCTTCACTATCTGTTCTACGTCAAACCACCCTCCTCGAATACGGCCATTTCTTTATCAACTCATTTTTTGCTGCAGCTGGCTGCACCGAAAGTATTATTACAACGAACCTTTTATCAGTCCGTCGCTCATCCGTCAGCCACGATAATTTTGACTTCTCTTCAAAAATTGTGGGGAGAAAATTTTTCAAAATCACGTCCGTAAGACACAGATCCAAGGATCTATCTTCACGATTCATGAAATTCTTGTCCGTTGAAAACGAATTATTTTCTCTATCGTTGTTATCATTGAACTACCTTTTGCTTATCTAATTCAAGCATAAGCAAAAATGTATAAAAAGAAAAAAAACTTTATCATGAAGATGAATTATATTTAATTAATCCTCGAAGTTCTCAAACTTTGGATATCAAGTGCTGAACGGAATACGTGATAAACCAGATGAAATAGAAACTCATTGACGAGTCTTCGCGCTAATCCGTCTACTTTACTTCTCCAGATCCCGAAAATTTGCTTCACTCCCATCCCCCTCGAAATCCTGCAGGAAAGTTCAACGTATGTGTTGTGTAAAGTAGGTGCTCAATTGCTCGAGTATACAGCGGTTTTATGAAGCAGAGCTTATTTGTTTGTTTGCTTTTCGCTCTTCCAGATAATTTACATTACTCTACCGAGAAAGTATACGTATAGGATGTACCATCAGGCAATGAACTCTGTAAAGATTCTAATGAGGAAGTGGAAAGCCAAAATACATAATATACGTCTGTGAAAATTGAAAAAAAAGGAAAAAAATCTTCAAGTAAAGAAAATTCACCAAAGCTCCGAGTCCCGAGGTCAGAATAAAAGTCGAGGAATCGAGTTGGAAGAGCCGTGCTGAGTACATTGTTGATTATATATACAGCATATATACATAATACACGGACTGTGGTATACACACGGTGATCATTTAAGTTGGAAAAGTTTTTTCATTTCCCCTTTTTAAGAGCTAGCCAGGACAAGGTTGATAACTGAATGCGGAAAAGTAGCAATTCCAGGAGGGAAGAAATGCGGCCTAAGAGTCGCTACAAGCGCCATGGGATTTGCAATTTCTAAATATAAATACAATTAAGGGAAACGGGAAAACACCGCGGCACGGTGTTATATAATAACACGTTAACCGGTAGATATAAGTATATACATTACACATACACCGCCAATGGTACGGCGGGTGACGACGTTGGGCGTCGGCGTCGGCGTCGCTTGATATAATTCTCTAACACACATAATACCTACTGTGTAGCAAACTAACGACAAACCTTAATTGTCAATGGATAGAAAAACTTTGCCAGATTGTATTACGTTTACAACTTACTATGAACTATTTACCAGAAACAGCGAAGAGTATTTTCACCCAAGTGAGTAAAAAACCGGTGAAATTTTTCGAAAGTTTACGCTGATTCAGACGGTGGATATCCAGACGATATCGCTTCTTGCAGACCTCATACGACATAAGAGATTCTCTTATTCACAGACTTAGTAAGTTCAAGATTTTCGATAATTTCCCGAGCGCACGAACTTCGGTGTAAAGATTCAAAACGATTTGAGAAAGAAAAGTCGAATGACTTTCGATAACGTGAAGTAATTTTCTAACCGCTGTAAAGCCACAGAGCATGAAACTTCGGACGTAATTACTTTCAGCGACCACTGCAGCGGCGGTAGTTTTCGAAGCGTTTTGTACTACCGCGGAATATTCACCCCTATCTGGTATACGGATATATAATATATAGCATATATATGTACCTGGTACAGGTTGCAATTTTGCAATTCCGTCGTAATTATGGGTAGAAAATCCGTGCTGAAGAGAGTTTCGGAAAATGACCAACCAGCCATACGACGTAGACAGTCTCCGCTAAGTTTCAGAGGCCATTAGGTAATAGCCCGTCCTAGTTTTTCATCTCGCATCTGCACCGCAAGTTCATTCACCACTGGTAATACCCAACCGAACGGCACGTGATGCAACTCCATAGGGATCATCTCCCGTTTGTACGGTACGGGAGGGGCTTGTTATTAGCCAATTAACGATATTAACGTTACATGTAGACGTATATAGAGCCGGAATCGATACCCACCTATGCAGGGAAATTCGTTCGGTTTGTACTCGTGTACATAAATACGTAAAACTGGCATTATATGATACGAGCAAAATGCTCATGGGATATAAATATTCCTAGAAATATGCGTATACCTATATACGTAACTTCAAACGGGCGAATTACAGTTCCGATGGAAAACAGTGATGATTTCCCAGAACGTACAGGTTGCCAATTTTACCTCGTGACATCTACGCTACAAATGAAGATAATACCTCACAGCACATCGGTATACCATCACGATATGAAAAATGCATTGTACATATATATATATTTCACTTCCAATATTTTATAGGCAGTAAAGTGTTGCGTGGATTCAACGACATCTATCAAAATTTTTTTTGGCTATTAAAAATTTCAGAACACTTCACAAAAAAGACTCGCAAACATCTGAGATGTAAAAAAGGTAACCGATTTCACATTCGTGGTCTAAATTTGTAAATAGAATCGATATAAATTCAAATCTAGATTATCACCTCGAATTTTCCATGGGGTCGTTAATTTTTTTTCGCAATTTTTTACGCAATTTTTTTTTTTTTCTCTTTTTCCCACTAGTTACTGTACGGCTTTTCAATCATGTTTGGTGGACATTAAAATTCATGAAAAGATTAATTATTCAGTATTGAATATATTCTACGGTCAAACGTGACGGTGTACCACATAGGTATGTATACCCAGGAGGTTTTGTATATGTGCATACTTCAGACCGAATTGTAAGCCTACTGAATAGACGCTTGTAATTCCCATTCCCCGAAGTTGGTACTAGAGAAGGAATTAACCCAACACAAACTTGTACATCTCATAAATTATTAAACAACATTACGGAGTGAAATTAATTAAGAATTTGAAAATCGTCACCCCAAAATTGACAGTCTAGGCAGGCAGATTCACCATTACTGCCGTTCTGATATCCTCTCATTCCAATGAAATATGGTAAAAGATCAGAGGAATATACTCTGAACGCAATGAAAATTTAAATCAATAATAATAATGACAATAATGATAATATGCGGTGGATTCCTCTTTCGAGTCGTAGAAGTGTGTATGGGTATAAGGGCGTTGATACCTGCAGGGTGCCGCGGGGGTCCTAAAGTCAGAACATTTGTAATGCAAATATAAAGCTCCGAGTCTGACTAATACTCGAGGTCTTTCTCCCTGTAATACTACTAGCTGAGTTATCAGCTCGGCACTTCGTTTGCGGTACGTTCTTCTTTAACTGCCTCTATTTGATGGCGTCATAAAGGTATATAATTCTGAGAATTAATGACACGGTGATTAACCACAAGACGTTCTACGGTTCATCGATATAATTCGAAGAAATTTCATGGGTGAATTGATATCTATAGTAGGTTTCTATACGGTAATTTCATCGATGATATTCGAGGACTGTCAGCCACCGTTCCAATCACCACTCCAGTGTAATCGACGCAAACATTGCAATTCGCTTTCATGAATGTACATGGAAAATTTGTTTCTTTTATTTCGTAATAATGATTTTTATACCGACAATGAGAATGAAATAATGTGAGGCGAAGATTTCAAATCTAGAAAGAAGATTAGTTTATCTGCACCTTCAGACAGGACGATATTGCGAAATCGTGAACTTCAGAACCGCTTTGCAGATCGCACCGGAATCTCGGAGTGAAAATTTACCATGAAAAGTCTACGGAATTCCAATATGGAGATGAGTCGAAGCGTTGCGACCTTATCGAAGCGTCTTTTCTTTTTTCTTTTTTTAAGCTATGCGCTTCTCTTGCTCTATCAATATCTAGCATCGGATCTATATGAAGAACGAACAGACAACGCAGCTGCTCTGGGTCTGAAGGAGGCGTGAGCTTGTGTTAGTCGAGGATCTGCTCTTTTCAATTTTTCCAACTATTCAACGATGATAAGTGAGAAAACATTGAGAGCTTGCGCAACTTCAGTCGATTCAAATAATAACATCTTTATCAAGGCGTGACAATAATTAACCCACCACAGTTGGGTGAGTACTCGTAATCTTCTTTCTACTTCACACATTTTTATATAGTCTCATTCAATTATCCTTGTTCCATGTTATTTATCATGTTAGAAGACCTCACATGCACCGAGAGCTAAGTATACGGATTCTTTACAATTGCAGCGTCAAGTTTTTGCTCATTGTTAGACAATGGAAATGTTACTTGGAACCAGTAGACTTAACATAATTAACAACTGCATTCTCATAACGATCTTGAAGAGCTGAAGATGAGGAAATTTGTTTTATTTTCTAATAACAATGTTCGCCTTTGTTTTCCATTTGAAAATATTTTCCGTTAGTTCTCCGGTCGGTTTTTCGCCTCCTTTTTACAAACGATAACAATGAAATTCGAAACCTTTTGGGATTAATAAGATTTATAAAGTTTAACTTCAGTTGTGCCACAATAACACCGTACCCATTATCCTGCACGCTGGGATTTTACGCTATTCTTAATTCCGAGGTGGTTGCTACAAGATATACAGATCGCGGGCTATAAGAGGCATCGGCTAAGGGTTGCTCGGGAGATGGGTGAGGTTAAGCCCGAAGGCTTACCCAAGCTCTAGGGGCACCAGACCCCTCTAGTCCTTTTACTCCTCTGCAAGCTCATCCCTACCGGTGACCTGCCAAGGGCGTCGATACTACAAACGCTTAAGTGATTCCTCGACGCCTTAAGTTTTACCGGCAGAAGTATTGCCATTGAATACACCCTAAGCGAGGCTAGTCATTATCTGAAACTTCTAAGCTGTCTTTGGCTGTGATAGGACCATAGCCCAAGGTACGATACACTGGACTCTTTAGGACTGCCAAACGATTAATGTCATGTTCTTTATACAATACACGTGTCACTTTGCATTCCAAGATTATAAGGTCATGTCTATTCAAGGTCATGTTTTGTCTAGGTCTTATTATCTCAGCTTTAAGGCATCAAACGAGCATTCAATGTCAGGTGGTACTGGTATTTTTTTATACAGGAAGATTTTTTCTGTTCGTTCTCAACCAAGAGACGTCATCAACGAATCTCCATCCGAATACCATAAGGATCAAAAGCGAGGTGATAGCAAAAAAAATAGGGCAGTCAAGATATGAATTTTTTTAAATCAAGCATCCTTTACTACTGATGTAGATAAACAAAAGCGTCGAGTATAGTGGAAGGATAAGCTTTTCCCGGTTGCGCAGGGTCGAGGGTCAGGTGTCAGGATGACCCTAGAGATATAATTTTATCTTTCTCTCTGTATCTCTCTTTCTCTCGTACGCATCATAGATAGAGACAAGGTCCCCTCAAACCCTTTGCTCGTCGCTCTACCACCGATTTCACATAGTGATGCCAGAGTTCGCGTGATGCACGGTTAATATCTGAAATCGCTGGGTCAGGCGACCGTCCGACAGCAATAAATTATCCACGATATATCAAGAGCCTCTCGCGCCTCTCGCGCGATTGCTCATTTTGATCGTTAATCCCGCACTATGATATTTTGTCAATGCATACAACGTTGGCTTGCTCTTCGCGAGCAAAGAGTGCAACGAAAGCTGATATGACGAGAAGAAGGGTTGAAATTAATAGATGAATTATGAATAAATAACACATATTTTTGAGTTTGGACGTCTAGTTTTCCATCATCGTCATGAAACAAAGAAACAGAGGCAAAATAAAAAAAACTAAAATAACAATGAAATAAAATAAAGATACAGAAAACAAATGACCTGTGGTTTCCATCGCGTCACTGGGGTCTACGTTTATACATATATATCGTATATATATGTGTATATCAGTGAACGAAACGTAGGTCACAAAAATAATTTCCCAACGGGATTTTCGGTGTGGGTGGTTTGTATAACGGCGGTAAAATAATTGTCCTTGAATTATGGGGGAGTTAGGGGTAAACTGCAGGTCATCATATCCCGGAAAGCTAGATAACCGATTTTGATGGTTACCGAATATAGCACGATATACAGACAAATCGTTGACGATCACTCACCCCGGTGCAGTTCAATCACGTGACGCGTTGTACAACTATTTTGTCGATGAAATCGTGTGACGTTATTTCTGAACGAAGAGTAATTGTACGTGAATAAGGTACCAGATTTTTGTACTCCTTTTTTTTTGCTTGGCAAGTATACGGCACCGATCTGATTCAATTGATGGAATCGTAACTCATCGATGAAAAAATGTACTCAAACCAACAGCTTAAATACGCCTGACCGTTCAGAATAATTCAATTTGAGGGCGTGTAAGGTGCTGCATTATTCAGGATGAATAGAAACTCATCCAGTGCTATTAACGGACACATTTTCCAGGGCTTTACATGGACATAGTGAATGGTGAAAGAAAAATGGAGTGAAAGAAGGACTATGTATAGAAAAGACAAAAAAAAAAAAAAGAAAAAAATTCCCAGATGGTAGACCTCTCAATCGACGTAGCTGTCAAGTTACGTGGAAATTTCAAGTACTATTTCAAGGACACCCTCTCGGTGATTACTCACGAAGGCTTTCGGAGTGCGAGGTGACGCGGTGTGGAGCGGTGGTGGTATCATTGGAAGGCTCACGCTCGGCTGCCCTTTGTACGTATACTTGGCGGCTCCACGCGCGCGATTTGCGAAGGCGTAGACGACGACCAATACCGATATTTCAGCACAAGGACTACTCCCCTCTCTTTCTCTTTTTCTCTTCGTATATCTCTCTTTTCCTCTCTCGCTTGCTATTGATCAGTGGGACGATAACCAGCCGCCTTTATTGGGCGAACCCAACGTGGGTGATATACATATATACGTATATTACATACACAGCTATATACCTGCACCCCAATTGTCCAGACAGAAGTTTTTTCCAGTTATTATTACACCGAACTGATCATTCTCATCCGCTGGTACATACTCCGTTTGTAAATAACCAAGTTACTGTAAATAACCAGGATATGGTCATACCGTTGCGCAGCAGGTTACTGGCATACTCCACGATGCATGGAGAACCAACCGAGATTAAACCGCTGGAGATTCGAGCGGATGAATTTGCAGCGTGACACATTATGGATTTGATTGTAAATATTTGTCGGATCGATCGTCATAGTTGATCATAATTGTCAAACTCGTTCAACACAATCAATTCTCCGATGGTATGCGATTCCTACCAGATTTACACTTCCATAGAAATTTTCTTCAACTTGTAATTATCGTGGTGATCAACTATAATAATTCAATTTAAACTGAGTATTTCAAATTCAAAATCAATAACTTATACGTATATGTGGAGCAAAGTTGTGAAATTTCTCGTACAATACTTATACTCACGTATGCATGTAACCGCGATTCTAACTTTGCTTCATTATGAAAGTCGACACAAATTCTTCACTGAATTACTCAATTCAGTTGAGTTACAGAGTTTCCCTCGCAAAAGACGAAAGTGCAGGTTAATTAGAAACACAAAATTTTGTTCATGATGCAAAACTGGTGTATCTAGGATGTTGGAACAATGGTGTGTACACCACATCCTGCGAATAATCATCAGGATGGATTATAACTAAGGCGTATAGAACAACCCGAGTTTGTTACGCCATCCATTACGTATACCTCAGTCGATCTGACGTTTTTGAAGTTTAATCAACAATTGAGCAACTGAATTTTTCATTGCCTGATGTGAACGTTGACTGTGATATTTTCTGACACCTTTGTTCGGTAAAGTTCGCAGAAAATTGTACTTCGTTCGATCGATCGATCGACTTTTCTTCAGACTTCCCAATCAGCCGCACGTCCTTTGGTCTACAGCGGCGTTTTATTATTTTTCAAAAAAAGAAAAGGAAAGAAGAAAAAAGAAAAAAATTTCCTTCCATCACTTCTCTACACTGTTCACGGTTATATCCTCTTCCGATCGGATTGTGGGTCGTTTCCACGGGCACAGGTCGAAGTAGCGCAACATTTTAGCCTGTTATATGCAGTTTGAAAGGTTGCCAAAAATATGAAAAATTTTCTGGCCCGTGTCCAACTGGGAGGCAGCAGAAATTTGGGCGTCGTATATACCAACTCGCTAGGCGAATCGGAAAGGGGTGATCGAATAACGTTAGTTTATTGTTCAGACTACCCGGTATATAGATGCTGATGGGGATGAATGAATATGAAAAAAAAAAAGGAAATCCACGTTGTATTATACGTTACTTTTGTACACCCTGGAATATTATAGACCGCGCCAGAGAGCAGCGGGCTTGAGAAATAACATCGCGGTATAAAAGATCGATGAGCTTGTTGTGAAATTAAATCCTGAAATGACGTTTGCGTTTCCAATTTACTTCCAAATGAGAGTTGTTTAAAAGTTCGTTAGCTTACCAGCTCGCAAAATTCAAGTTTTCATTGAGTTTCACGAGTAAACCTGTATGCGATAATAAATAACGACCACTTAAAGGGTTGAATAGTCAATAATGGATTCTCCTCGTCGCTGTTAGACTACCAATATAAACCCGATACAGCGAACACTTGCTGCATCGCCAACCTCCGAACTCACGGCCATTCAAAGCTCACGATGAAATTTATTCCAAGCCGCAATTCTCGATACTTGAGTTTCCATTGCATGTGTACCGTATATACGAGATCCTAGGCTATTCCATCTGTTCGCCACGTGCAAACCTTAGTCAAAATGAACTTCAACCTGGACACCACGGAAACGGATTCTTTCGAAGCTTTGATTTGACCTTGTACAAAAATTCTACCGGGATCATTTTGTCCTGAGAAATTTCGCACTTCTGAATATTCTGGTTCAATTCTACGCAGGGCAAGTTTCCATCGAAGTCCGATCGCGGCGTGATTTGGAAAGGCCTGAATCGGAGGGGGTCGCACGTCAGCGAATTTAAGCCCCACTCCTATCGGGCCCCGGACTGTATAGCCACCCCGTAGGTATAAAATTTTGTGTACACGCTCAGATGAACTGCGTGGTGTAACGTCAACGGTTTTTCACGTTGCGTGGCTATACAAAACGAGGTTAGCTATGGATATAGGCATCTATGAATCCAGGATAGCTGTAGGATAAAAGCGATCCCTTTTATGCCCGCGTCCATGAGGAGGAACGAACCCCGGCAAGGAATAAAAGACAATTTTACGAGAGTTTTTTATTCTCCTCCGCTTTGCGTAAAGATCTTTTGCGATACCCTGTCGTATTTTCTTCCAGAACTCTATACCATGCGTTCCCCGTATATGATCCCGTTATCCCCTTATCCAGTTATCCTGTTATCCCCCACAGCCGGACTTCCAAACTTCGTGTACTCACCTGAGTACCTTTGCAAACATCACGTTGTATACTATGGTACACGTATAGGTATATATGCGTATAGTCCGCGTTTCGAATCAATGGTGAGTTTACTCACTCCGTGACCGAACGATTGACTCGGAAGTTGTTCGCCTGAGGAGGTTTGGGGTATAGTAAGAACTGGAAAGTCAATAGGCAGCTACTAAAGTCTTTCACAAACTCGTGATCCGCCTTAATTCTTGTTGTTTTTACTTCAAGCCCGATTTGCTATAACGGGTTACTAAGACAAGAAATCGCGATTCGATCTCCACTTTCTTATATAAAAAAATTTCAATATCATTTACCCTTATTTTGACCAATCTGGAGTCTCAAGACCACCGTGCACGTCACGTACAATTGACTTTTTTTTTTATTCGTTGTTTTCAAGCCATTTGTTAATTCTGGACAACAAAAAGATTAAAAAAAAAAAAAAATTCCGACGTAAACAATAAATTTGAGAACAAACACCAGCCACTAGGGGGTAGCTGGTGGTGTGTTAGAAATTCATAGCAGACGTAAAAAGTGTGTATATTTATAAATTAAATGCTTTGCAACGCTGGAGAACAAGTCGAGTTATATACATACGCGACGCGACGGTCGGGTTCGCGTTTTCCATCCCGGTGAAATAAGCTGCGAAATAAAGAGCGAGAGAATTATATAAGCGCGTGGCAGTTTCTGCATGTGGTGGATTTTCAACCAGAAAATACCAAACTCGCTTTCCCCTTTTTCATCGTCACACCGTATACCAACTATAAATGCAAATGAAACGGTTTTCGCGCTGCTTGTCTAACCCCTTTTATTTGTAGATGTTCTTTTTTTTTTCTACATTTTCACACATATACATTCTATGCGGAACTCTTTTTGACTTTGCAATTCGTTTTCAAGCATGTTCCGATCAAACTTTCATAGGTCGTTTGATTACTGAATTCAGCAGGTGCTTATCAAACAAAAAAAAAAAGAAACAAAGAAAACAAAAATCAAAAAGCTTCCCGTAGAATTGATCATTCGAGAGGACCAAGTTTCAAATAATATTCACCCTCGCTGGCCCCAGAGGTATTTGTTTTCACATAAAAATACTGCTCTGACCGTAACGCTGGGGTGGTTAAAATTTCATCTGCATTTTCAATTTCGTATTTATCGGCTCAGCGACTGACTCGCCAAAGAATTAGGTGCGGATGGATAAATATTTCTGTTTCATTCAGAATTACAATTTTCAAATTATATAGGGTTACCGTTGATATTTAAAAGTGTATTTCACGCTCAAGTTTTTTTTTTCTCTTCCTTCTGCACAGTTGATCGCTGTTCGTCGGATTAGTGAACTCAAAAATCAAAAGGCAGCATTCACTGTGGAATAATAATGGCAGAAGAAATAATTACAGCCTCAGCTACCTTAATATTCCAGGCTTCGTGTATTTTTATACCATTGGGATTTGCTTCAGCTCCAAAGCGTAACGTGATTAATTTATTTTATTTTTTGCTAATAACGTATCAGTGACGTAAGAAAATCACCTCATTATATATTTACACCGCTTATGCACGTGCGCAGATGATATTGCTGCAGCTATAAAATTTTATGGGTTACCTCTATATTTTCTATTCTGCCCATTCGTTTCTTTTTATTCTCACTTCTGCTTACGTGGGTCACATTTTTCGTTTCCACCCACTCACCTTTCAATACTACTACAGACGTATATCATATTATATCTTGCACCGTTATATGGATGTGCGTGAACGTTTCGGTTTCGATATTTACTCGTAAAATCATCGCAGCGCGATGTGACTGAAAATAAAATATAAAATATGGATAAAAGAAAGAAAGAGGAAATGAAAAGATAAAATACGAGGGGAAAGGGGAGGACAAAAAGCAAAGGCCGTAAAATAAGCCACTTGGGTATGCTTCGGAAATCTTCCTGAAATGTATTTTACGCCTAACGGTATTACATCGAACATAAAAAGTGGAAAACCCAACCCCAAAAATTTGAAGGATATATCCAAAGCTAGGGTGACCAGAGTATATGTACATATGTAACATACCTTCGTTTGTTCATAGCTGCGATCAATTTTATTTTCTATATTATCACGAATAAATTGCGATTCTCGTTAATTTAGAGGTCCGCAATATTAATCTGTAAAAAAGATCGAATTTACGATACTGTAATTGAAAATCGAGAGAAACTTCATTCAGAATTACAATTTAGTGAAAGTATTGACTTGTTTTTTTCGTTATACTGTTATCTTCTAGTTTACTTTTTTTTTTTTTTTTTCTATCTTGTTTAGTATCGTGAGCCGTTAACGAGGCACAGCTTTAAGGAGAAAAAAAAGGGTTGGCGTGAAATATGCTTTTACGAACATAATAATTTCCAAGTTTTCCTTCGTTTTTATGACCGCATTTGAGCCGCTGCTGCTGTTGGTAGCCGATACTCGAAAGTTTCTTGAGTTTAATTACCGCCCCGCCGGCTTCATTGCAGGCAGGAATCTCTTTAATATATATACCCAATATAATTTGAGGGAGAGAAATATTTTGGAGAAGTGCTTAAGGCGAAAAAAGAAACCACCATGAAAAATTTCGTTGGCCAAAATCGACACTCGATATTGAAGAAAATTCATCAGCTGCGGTATTCTACCTAAGGCGCGTAACGCGGCCATACCGCGAATCTTTCGGTTTTTCAATAATCCATACAAAACCCGCTGAAGAAGGTTATACGCACCCGTTTATAGTACCTAGGTATATACCTCATCTGAAGAGGCAATTATACTTCACACTGATTTACATTATAATATGAAGCTCACAAAGTTTCGAAAATTCTTGACAAAGTTCAAATAAAACCTGTTCACCAACTCACCATATCTACCGACTGATCAGTTACTTTATCTGTCTATCTACCAATATACTTGGGTAATGTGCCAAAGAAATCAATCGATCAATGCGAGGTGAAGGGGTAAAACAAAAAAGTCCAACAAAAATCTACGAATCCGATCAGTTTTATAATCTCGTAAGATCATTCCGTTTAACCCGACTGCAGTGATAGAATTATATGAAAGATGGTTTTCGATTACTTTTCTTTCAACAGCTGTACGATCTGCAATCAGGATGAATATTTCATCGATAGGTATATGAAATGGATCGACGCCGCGCTTTTCAGTAGAAAGATGTTACATTCAGACCATATTATTTATAGGGATATTCGATTTGTGATTTTCACAACCAGCATTTCTCTTATTAGCTCGAAGAACTTTTTTGATTCGCTAAAATTAAGATGGGATCTTGTGGGCGAATACGGAACGTAAATTTCAGCAGTAGAACGTTCTAAGTGCCGCTGATTCCAGTAGTCAACGTTGGCGCGTGGTCCGCCAGTAGAAACAGCTCTTGTTGGATCGTTTCCGTCGGAGAATTAAGCTCGCGGAGTTTACCGCGAAGCAGTGGGTATGTATAGAAAACCCCTTGAGCTTGAGCCAGGAAGTTGGCATGTCCGTTTCAGAAATCTCATTGTTTACGAACGACCTTAACCACCGCTTAATAAACTCTCCTCGATAATCCAATGTGGTGCATGCGGTTGTCTGTTTATACAAATTACTCCATAGCTCACCGTAAAGAGGAAAACACCTTTGTATATCTATACATGGTCTTTGATCACGAGAAATCGAGGGCATATGTAATTTTGGGAAAGGTCCAAAATGCGTAAAGCATATTACAAGAAAAAAAAGTATCCAACAATATATGATATAAGAAACACAAAATTGATTCATCAAGTCCGCGATCTGATATTATTATTATTCTTTTTTTTTTGCTCTTCTCGATCAGTAACGGATGATTTTAGTAGTTCGAATCGTAATCGAGTTGTAGTCGAATGGCGATTGTGATCAACTATGTATACAGGGCGAGTTCATTTTCGGGCCTGATTGGGGCGTGACCTGAATTCGACGGAGACTGCCTCTTCAGAAAAATTCCCTCGTATGATGTATTTTCCATAAAATCTACCGTCATCTCAATCAATTAGAGATTATTATAGAAAAATTATATACAATTGTAGATATAGCGATTTTCTTGAACAGCTAAGGTATATCAGATGCCCTGAAGAATCTTACTGATACTTGTATACTGTAGGTATATATTGTATATATAATACCTTGTGTACATAGGTAATTTTCAAAGCATGATAGCTTGATGAAATGTATACATATATATTATATACATACATATACATACAACGTATCTGCACATATATTTATATGTATATCTATTGCGTCTGCGATTTGCATAGTTATTTACCGTGAGAAGTGAAAATTTGCTAGAATTAACGAGGTACTAACGGTTTATATACGCGAGGAAGTAAAATACATTTCGTTGGGTATACTAATCAATTCGGAGAGATGGAAAATCTCAAATTAAATTACCAGTAAATGTGATTACCTCTCTCGGTTTTAGTCTCACCAGAAACGAATTCAGTTGGTTATACCACTGTCGGGGCCGGGTATACGTGTGCAAAATCCCAAGTAAAAATCAAACAGAGCCAAGAAGGAAGACCCGCAAGAGTTCGGAAGGACTTAAATTTTATAATTATACAAGTGCTCTAATTTTCATTTTCATTTCCAGAAATTTTCTTATCCAAGTGGGTATATATTTTATATACGTGTGAATTGATATTAACGCGAATGATATTATTCGCGCGACTTTATTAATTCATTATAACGGAGGAGTAAAGAAAAATCAAAAAATCAAAAAAAAAATCAAATGAGAATAAATAATTATAAACGAGCGATAATATTCAACCACCCTTTTACTAAACGAATCGAAACAAAATTCCACAGAAATCATTCGGGGAATGAAATTACTTCGCAAAATACGGAAAGTGTAATAAGAGTAACGCTAGGTATGTAATATAGACCGAGTTATAGGTTGCTAAATTAATTTACATAAATTGACAGATTCGCAATTAAATAGATTTTCTCCCTCCCCGCCCCCTCGCGATGACGGAAGCAATGATAAAGATGAGAGGGCAACAGGCCGAGGGATACACCCGGAATTAATAGGGTAAAGGTGGAAGGTGGAAATTATTCAACGAATGAATATATATATATATATTACATAAGGTTTCGGCCACCCGAAACGTCCATAGCCAGAAAAAATCTTTCTTCAAACTTTAAGAACGAATGTTCCCTCAGTTCGAACATTTGTGTGAAATTTTACATTTTTTGAAACGAATGGTTCCGATGTACAGCAGTTCGAAGTTAGCCAAAAACATGATATTCGCTAAAATCGCGAGGCAAAAATGAAAAAAAAAGCTCACGAAAGCTTCTGTTTGAAATTTCTTGTCCCATTTGAAAAAAGTAACCATTAATTTCAAACATCTGAACTTTCCTACAGATACTCGGAGGTACTGTAAGGGAACATTCTCTCAAAGTTTGGAGAAAATTTTTTTTTCCGACCATGCGAGTTTAACGTGGACGGACACATTCGCGAAGCTACATGTACATCCGTTTGATGTGTAAATGTTGGATTATTAAACATTAATGTCGCGCATATATAGTGAACGTAAATAATTAAATAAATAAATAACTAGATATATGAATAATTATAATAAAATCTGCAAACGCCTACACATCACGGGTAATTTCATCTCAATAAACTTATCCGGGAACCCTTGAGAAGAGAGGTGCGGGATGTAGGCAGATACCAATATAAGATAGTATCAAATACACGTCTACTGATATATTCGGTCAGTTTATTTCTTGGTCGTAAAGCTTTAGGGCGGAGCTACGTTGGGCATATCCCGTATTTGAGATCCTCGTAAAAATCCCTACCACCTCTCTCTTCCCTTTTCCTTTTCCGACAACTCTTCTCAGCTATTTCTTTGTGTACCTACATATCCTGCCCCTATCTACCACTTCTCGCGCAGGGTGTTTTTTTCTCCCTCTATTCTATTTAAACTAGAAACTAGAATATTTCTATCCAGGAGTACGTCGATTTTCCGTTAAAAAAAAAATAACAATAGCAGACAGAAATAAAAAAAAAATGGTACTTCTATGGCAGACTTGGGAGGGTTTTTTTCAATTTTTTTCCGTGTAAACTCGAAATTTGATGAATTTCAATTCTGTCATGTCCTTATTTACCTGAGAATCTCTGAACAACATGAGCGCCCAAAAAATAAAATTGGAGCAACTGAGAGAAAATTTTGACTCGATTTTTTTTTTTATCAATTGTTAATGATCTAGAGTTTACTATGTCAGATGAATGAGTTTTTTTTTTTTTCTCCTTGAACCAATCATTGAAAATTTCCAACCATCAAAATCAAGTGATGAGTATGAAGAAAATCACGATTTGCTTTGCACTTATAGCCTCATCACCACCCCGATGAGACACTATTCAATTATCTACATCCCACTTCATGATTCACCGGCTAATGGAAACTTCAACGATTTGCTCTGCGGTCCGAATTATGACCGAGACTTGAAATGAACATCAGGAGGCTCTCGTGCCTCGAACCAGAAGTATTATTCGAATTATTTTCGAAACTGGTTAATTTCTGATTGAAAAAAAAATGGATTTTTGACCGTAATTTATTACGAGCTTTTTTTATGTGTTTGAAAAACTCTGGTATCTTGAATCTTACAAAAAATGTACCCGAGCAAAATTCGATTTCGAGAACATGAAGCGAGGAAAATATAAAAAACAAAAAAAAAAAAAAAAACCCCGCAAAACAAAGAACGGGAAATAATTGAATAAATTACACTGTGAATACCCTACTGTGTAAAAATACCATCGAACGCCGTAGAATGTTTGTCGAAAAAAAGTGGAGTTGGGCTCGCGATAAAAACACTCGAACCCAAGGCTTCCAACGGTGCGGTTTTGGGCTTAGCGGAATCCTTTGTCCGCGAAAACAAGATGGAAAAATTTGGCTACCGGGTTTTTTGGTGATTAGTTTCACCGAGGAATGTATAGCCATTAGCCAGTATTACACCAAGGTTGGGCTGGTGGGCGTTTTGGATGGGTACGTCGAGGGCACTGTGGGTACTGGTGAAAAACGTGACGTACGATTCGAACTCGTTGAGAGCCCCTCGTATCGGTTTGGATAATGCATGAAGGGTCATCGTTTTTTTTTTTGTTTTTTTTTTTGACCTATTGCAGTGGTAGGTGAGTAGGTGATTGGTTGGTATAGGTTTGTGTATAAGTTTCCTTTTCATTTACGTTTTACCTTCACCGACAAAAGTTTCTCGCTATGCAACAACGGTGCATGGAGAAAAAATTGCGAAAAAAAAAAAGAAAAATGAAAAAAAGGACTACTCTTTGTACCCAAGTAGGTATCCAATTCAAGTTGATATTACTGTTGCTCGCTAGAAGAGCAAACAATTCCACGAAGTAAATAAAGAAAATCCACATTTCCGTTGTTCGCGTATTATGGCTATACTACACTTCTATTTTTGCTGACATTATTTTTCCTTGCTTCATGATCTTCATGTGAAACACAGGAAATAATATACATTCAAGTTTTCATATTTTCTTTGAATATTTGAAGTACCATATAATGTCGTATACCCTCCGGACGAATCAGCGGAAATAAACATAAATCCATTTTAAGTATAATCTCAAATCTTGGTTGGCCAAAAATTTTTTAACCATTTGTAAAGTAAAGTTTCCGGTCTCTTCACTGATATATAGGTATATATGGACCCTTTTCTCTTCCCCTCTTTTCGTTTACAACGGTCTACGTGTTTCTTCTAAAACAGCGCATGGTCCATGGGCACGGAGTTAAGTTTTGCAATTTTTCAGAAAACTTCCTTATCGTAACCAAAGATAACTCTTACTACGTTGCGACGGACAAGATAGTGTATATAGCTACAAAATCTCCGAAGCTGGAACTGGGGGGGCCAGGAGGTTAAGCGCCGATAAAATTTCCACGTCGTTTACAGCTGTCTTTGTATTTGTCCCAACAGAAATAAAGAACCCTACAAAATCCTGGACGATTATAGAAAGACTAAAACAACCTTGGGTGCGAATATTTATTATTCCTTCAATTCAACCCAGATGATATTACCTCATTCGTTGTACAAAGTTGATGGAGATTCGCTAGAAAAATCGTAGAAGACCATTATCAACGATGCACGTCTAGGCGGTAGACGTGATCCATTTTTTGTTCGACGATTCTATTTATATCTCGTCGAGATGGATCGACGTATTTTCATTTCTTTTCATCAACCGATACGGTTCTATCCAACTTTGTACCGATTGAAATTGGAATACAATCTGTTCGGCAACTTTCGACACATCACTAGAATTGAAGTTAAAAAAATACTAAAAGGCGGGAATAAAAACATTTGGAGAGCGGATTCAACGAATGTCAATCGGTTTTTTGGTAGACGATAGAATTTCACCCAACTACCTGACTAAAATTGTTTCAAATAAGAATACGACTAAATCTCTTTATCGGAAAATCAATCTGATAAAATCTAGAAGCAAAGTTCTCAATCCGACCCATGAAGGGCAGTCGCACTTTTTTTTCAGTTCAAAGTTCCCCATTGTGGTGAATCTGAATTCACGAATAATCGCAAGATCACATATAATAAAAAATAGCAGATATCCAATTTTCACGCGAAGATCTTGGGCTCCACATTTCACCCCTACGCCAAGGGTTAAACTAAAGTCCTTTTAATACCCGGCCACACGGGACTTTGTCGGGTCGGAGAAATGGGACGGTCAAGGAACGCGAGAGGCTGGTTCCTTGTGCGGATCGCGGTAAGCAAATCGAGAGGGAGAATCGGGATGTACCTCTAGTTAGGTATAACGGCCGTAGCCAACAAATCTCGATTAGCTCTGTAGTAATCCCAAAGATAAAGGGTAAACAGGAAGAGGAGAGGTCGGTCGGCTGTAACTCGAAACGCGCGACGAGGATGAGATGGAGGGAGTTTATCTCGAGGACCTTATATAACACAGTCCTGTTCGCTTTTCTACGTCCCGTGCCCATCCTTTCCAAGGTCTCCAGACACCGTTGCCATCGCCTGCACAAATCGGCGGAGTGTTTTGAATTCAGCCAAGACAGCGGTTCTAGGATCACGCCTATACATCCTGAATTCAGTGAATTGACCCTCCGTTAACTCTTAAGTAAACCTATAAATTTGGAACTTGACCGTTCGGTACACCGGCAAAGTTCGATATCCTGTACAACCAGCATATACAATGTTGGTTCTGGTGCTTTACCGCGGACCCTATATAACCGAACGTTTTCACTACTTCGAGCGATTATATTCGCAGGGCCGGGCGGTACAATCGAGCATTCGTATTACCACTTATATAGATATTGCGAAAGATGAAGGAAAAAAAAATAGAATGAACGAATGAATGGGAGAAAAAATCAGGGGTGTGTATAAAAACCTGTAGGAGAGGTGAAGCTCCAATATTGACCGCTCGAAAGAGCTGACAAGAGCCACTACCTTATATATCGAAGAGATTTAATTCTCGCTACAGATCAAATTCTATTGACCTTATAAATCGCTTGCGAGAATCCACCAGCCGGTGCACACGCGCTCGTTCAATATCCAAGGGTGTCAAGTATCCGCCTCCTCTTTCACCCTCTTCCACCCCATACCACCCTTTCGACCCTCGACCCTCACCCCTTTCGCTCGGCTCTTTCGAAACACACCTACACGTATTACGAACGAACGCGTTACCCACGCCCAGAGCCCACAGCTTCGATGCAGCTAGCTGTCAAGTGCCAACGAGAAACCCATGGACATGCTTTTTGTCCTGCAAGCTCTCTAAACGCTTTGGCGTCGTTAAGTATGTGAAAAAAAAATAAAAATAAAAGTTGAAAATCAGCCAATGTAAATTAATATTCGTATATAAGCTATACCTGTTTGATTTTTGTCTACATAAT
This sequence comes from Athalia cordata, assembly GCA_963932425.1. Lineage (NCBI taxonomy): Eukaryota > Metazoa > Arthropoda > Insecta > Hymenoptera > Athaliidae > Athalia > Athalia cordata. The sequence continues at coordinate 24,104,511 of OZ010626.1, read as the reverse complement.
ATTTTTTGTTGCTTTTTTTTCATTCCATCTCACTTTACAATAGATGTTTCAGAGTTAAATTGAACCGTGGTTCTGCTGCGCGGGTTGACAGAGTAAATTATACGCTCAACTAAACATTGCGAATGTAATGTTCATCTCTCACTGTCAACATAACGTGTACAGGCTGTTTGAAAAATGGTTAAATCTACTCACATGTGACGTAGAATTTGTGATGTGGGCATTAAAATCGCGAAGAAAAATTTCGTGCGAGCGTACGTCATAAATTAATTACTTTTATGGTATCATTCACAAAGTTTTTTGAGTAATTTTTTCTTTCGACTTACCAATTCGCAACGTCGAACGAAACGGTTGTAACTTGAAATTTTTACTCAAATTTGTCTTTATCAACAAAAACCAAATACTACGCGTGCATTTAATTGACAAAATTGTTTTTTTTTTCCCATCCTCGATCGAGGAACAGTCAATTTTGAAATAAAATGGTATGAAATGGTGTGAAATAGTTATGAAATGTGAAATGGTTGGGACACCTATGTATCGAGTGGTTACCCCCTCACCCTCGATATAATTTTGTCGTGTGCAACGCAATCGATTTTTGAAACGCCCTGTATATAATAGTCAACGTTGCTTATTCGCGGTTTTAGTTGCAGAGAACTTGCCGCTCTACGATGCGAACAAACATTCGGCATTAGTTTGAGAAGCCTGAGGTGGTTGTAGAGTACCAAACTATAAGTTAGCCAGCAACCTACAAACGTACGTTTCTCTACAACGATATCACCTCGAAAAGCATGCGTCTGCATGAGCTTCCTACTATTTAAATAGATCAGCAATTGTTCGCACGAATAACTGTTATTAAACTACCGGTAGATATGCGTCAACATGAACACTGTATTGAGAGGCAATGGGTTAGCAAACGCCGACGGGTAATTGGCGCAAGAATAATTACCGATTCTATACAGTATGTGTAACTCCATAGGATTTTATGGTTAAGTGCACCTACTCAAAAATAATCGTCTATTCATACGGAGTAAGCATGACCTCAACAAAAGCTGAGGTTTTTCAAAGAGGATGCAGAATTTCGGTATTTCTTAAACCTCGTTCTTACAACGTTCAGCAAATCGTGGAATTCATTTTACTTCAATTTGAGAATTATTCGGTTCTCAATAGTGTAGTGAAAATGGACGTTCTAAAGTCCGCTTCATGTTTGTCCTCGTGAAGTGACCGTCGAGATTAAGCTTTTTACGATTGTGACGCGATGATCATTCCACTGCGTGTCATGGTGTTTGTTTTAATATATAGATTCGAAAGCCGATGGGTTTGACGTCGTGAAGGGTGCAGAGTGCGAGCTAACGAAATCCAATAATTATTCATTCGAGTCGAATCGTTGCTACATCGAAATACCATACGCCGCTGTTGCCATATACGTGTATACGAACTGACACGCCGAGCTGAGTATATTCCGACTTGTATATACCACGAGTTTTACATGGAATGGGATATAACGTTGTGAAATTTAAATGAAAACGTTGAATGAAAAGTACACGCACCGAAGGAAAAAAAAATTTAAAAAAAAAAGAAAAAAGTGTTGTGAAATTCAGCAAAATTCAAACAGCATATACTAATGTTGTAGCCGCTTTTTGAATTTTTTTTTTTTTTTTGTACATACTCAGAGAGTTATCATTGTTGTATGATGCCGAAAAACAAATTGTAGTTTGTATCGGTGAAGGGTATATGGTATTCGAACAACGAATCATTGGTTTTTCGAGTAAATATAATTATCCGCCGTTAAACAGTGAACAATTGCGGACCAAAAAATTGCGGAATCATATTTCGATATCAAATTAGTGTAGCACAAAACTGCGGAGAGCGGTGAATATCCGGCATTGTACGAATAACCTGGAATTATATATTTTTCATATTGCAGGAGTAGTGTATATATGTATAGTACGTTTTCATCTCGTTTTCCGGAACAACGAGAGTTTCACCAATGTTAGTATCATTTGTGTTTGTTTCAATTAGCGCAAAGCCGGTATACAGGGATTACCACGCGTTATTCTCATATATCCAAATACTCTACCCTGACAATTTGACCCGTGGTCGATAAAAGTTCTAAGCTCTACTTCCCAATCCGGTAAAATTATTACTTGCAGATTTCCACCACAAATTCTTCTCTTTTTTCTTTACGTTCGAGTTACCAGACAATATAACAGATTAATTTCACTACTCCAATTCCATCCAATTATTGTTTTAAAACATCAAAGCTGGAATTTTCCGTCAGTCGAAAACACAACGAATTAGTTTGATCTGGACCTCGCTTGTGTGGACAGCTCAAGTTTGAATGTCAGGGTGTACAGAATTGAAACAGTGATGATAATGATAACGATAATGATGATAGTAATAACGATGATAGTTATAATAACAATTGAAAATAGCCCGGTAGTTTCTCGAGTTTGGCCGTCACGTGCAGACGCTGCTCGGAGTAAGTATGGTAAATGTACAGTATGAGGGAGATCGCGACGTCATCCTATCGACTATCCCCAGATCCATAGCGGCGCAGAAGTACTCGAGGGTTCTAACGGGAGGGTTGGTTTTGCTTTGCCAACGAAACGCACGTGACACACCGAAACCCCTACTAAACAAGCGATACACAATCAGCCCTCGTATCATCCAAGAGACCGCGTCGACCCGAACGAGGTTTCATGTTACATCTAAACTGCGTCAACAAAATATTAAACGCAGTTTCGGATTTGGATTTCTTGACAATCGTTCCATCCCATGTAAAAGCGTAGAATTTCAACCGCACATATTTCAAACGACACCAGATAATCTAACTGGGATTAACTGTGTAGCGGAATACGAAGTAGGATAAAATCGATATTCCAAATCGGCAAACAAAAAACAGTAGTACGTAGAAAAGTGATGAAAAATTTCGGTAGGCCTCGTGTGTCGTGACCCTGAGAATATATAGCGCCATTAATAAACCTCATCCACGGGGCTATCAGAAAATCGGTTTGCCAGGTATTAATAAAATTGTTTGCCACAAAAAGCTAGTCCCGCTGTTTGATTCCGCAATGATTCTTATGTTAGAATATCGCAATTTCTTATCCAACATATTCCCTCTGGCCTTTCTATCCGATTGTTCTGGTAGCTACTACACGAAGTCTACGTCTTTATGGACAAACAAACTTTCAAAGAAAATACACTGCACCGAGCTGAAATAAGAGCACGAAGGGAAAGAAGACTGGTACTGTTGCTGCTACTGCAACAGTGCGTTACATGGAATGTATGTACCATGTCAGTACACATTGTACTTGGACAAAGTGCTTTTCAGAAATATTTTCTACCTCTATTTTTTGTTTTTGTTTTCTAGCTATGTATATTTGCGAGGCATTATGTATTATTCTCATAATTTTTCGGCTCGCGAAAGTGTGATGGTAAAAAATATGCGAATAAAAAACATAGTGCATAACTCAGTTGGGGACTAACGCAGGTTCAATTTACATTCCGTAACATGTTTTGACCTACTCTTACCAAATTTCGCAAACTACAATGAGGGCTCCACTAATCTAGTTTTGCAGCACGTCCTTGTCGGCATTTTGTAACGTCGCACGAATCGACATAGTTTGAACTATGTTCGTGCAAACCACGCCACGGTGCGTGATCAGCGGTAATCCTGCAGATCCTGCTATACTATATAACGTTGCTAACCAGCTCTTCGTACATCGAACTTAAGCAATCTCAAAATCTTCCCACTTCATATAGAACACGCTAAGCATGATTTTGTCGAATAATCGTAAATGAAGCGGAAAAATGCACGTGACCCGTAGAAAAGTGTGGAGTAGTATTTTATGAATATATTTTTCTACTCGAAATGATCAATACCCACTTCAATATTCGGTTGGTAGTGGCCTCGTTAATCGAGTGAAATCTTTGCATATTATCGGTGGAGCGTTGATCATCGGTAACTTCAAAGAATCAAAGCCAGCTGAGAAGGTTAATCCAAAACCTTTCGACGATTTGGCCCGGAAAACAAGAGCGGAAAATGCAGAGCGAAAAATAGCGACTTGGAAAATAAAAATAAGAAGAGATGAGGAAAGTTGAAGATGTAGAAAAAGGATGAAGGAAAAGGTCTATATATAGCGATGAAGAAGGAGAACTTTAAGGGCGAAGGGAAGGGGAACAGCGCACAAAAGGTTTCCGATTTGCTTCAGCAAGCCAATGCGCCTTTGTTCGTTGGGTTTTTACGATTACCTCCCGGCCCGTGAAGTACCTCAATTTTGAAGGGATTAATATTTCACGGTTGTGTTAGAGGAACCGGGATTTTTCTCGGGTGCCATACCATGCAATGATTACTGGTAAAACTCTCGCGGCTACACGGTGGTTGACCAAGACTCCTCAGACCGAGTAACTCCTGAACAACGACGGGTCGTCGTTAGGTCGTTACACAGGCGACCGCGTTACGGAAACAAGGTTTTTTTTACTGCTGCACCTTTTAGTGGCGTCCACCACACCGGCCATCACCTTCACTTCCCTAGCTCCGGTTCCAGACCTGGCGCACGGCAGACTCGAAAAAAGTGTCCGCAGAAAATGGGAGTAATAACCGCGTTACGTCGGGGTGGGTGGTACCGAAAATCTCGCAATATCGTTCCCTATCGCCACAACCTGACGTCCCGTCAGTCCATATCCCGAGGGATAAGTCCGCGTGTCCATCATCTCCAAGCGGTTAGCCTTTTCCCCGCGTACAAAATTGGTATACCTATACCCACCAGTTTCGCTTTGACGCCGTTCTGTTCAGCTTTCTGCTCCCTCACATTGCCGTCGTTTGAGGAACCAGTGAGAATGATTCAAAGACGGTACGCGACTCTAAAGGGATCTAGGAACGCCCCAAGCCATCCCTAGAGTACGTGTCTTGACGAGAATGCGTAATTCGTCGTCTTCTCAGAGAAAACGGCAGGGGTTAGTCGCAGAAAGGGTGAGTCTCGGGCGCGAGTAGTCTGCGTTTTATTAGCGTGAATTCAACGGTTATACTAGCACGTTTCTGTCTTCCAACCCAACTTTCCATCGCTACTCAAGTATTCAAGTTCCAAAACTGGTTTCAAACTAGGTCCGCACCATACGTAGTACGAAGGCATTACCTTGCACCGTTCGGATTACTGGGAAAACGGAACGATCGTTTCTATAGCTTTTCAAATGTGAATCTCGAACGAACAGCTGTCATTTATCCATATATACTAGATACTCTATTATAAATCACGCACCCTGCGAAGTTCATTCCAGAATTATATCCCCAAGCAAATTAAGAGAGAGAGAATTCCATCAGGTACTACGATTTGTCAATAGAATTCATCAAGTTAGAGCTTTTTTCCCCGTTCACTTTATTCTGCTCGTGTTATTCTAGACGGAAAGAATTCTCGCCGTATAATATTGTTTATATTTATCGGGATTGGCGGTTGAAGTCCTTTATTCAACCCTTTTAAGCCAGTCGATGGAACAAGGGCCTGAGATCTTTTCGAACCTCTTATCCATCGTGACCCTACTCGATTTTCAACGCTTGGGGATGGGATAGAAATCAATGAATCGCGAGAGCTTGCAGGCTGGTTTAGAAACGCGAATAACTAGCGGGATATCGTGTCGGAAGAAAAGTTGGTCGGTTTTAATTGCCGAATTTCTTATCTTCGTAATTTTGCGTTTATCGCTTCAGGAGCAAGGTTGGTGAGTCGCCGAGACGTGGTGCAGAGGGGAGTTGGGGGTGTAAAATTTTAAGAGTAAAGTAAAGTAACGGCCAGCGTGAGAGTGTAATTCAGAGTAGTTAGGTATAATTTAAAAAGTTTGTTGGATTAAAAATACGACTATATATAATCTGAACTACGGTTATGCCCGTTCTTCCTACTCCGCGGTTGACTTCCCGGGACGCTCCGGACGTCGGTCGGTGTTGAGAGCGGCACTCATCTTTTTGCAACTCGTTCCCCTACTTCTCTTACATTTCTCGTTCTCGTTTTTTCGCGGCGTGTTTTATTTTATTCTCTTTTTTTTTTTTACGCGACACTTTCCACCGTCTAACTCACTGGGAACTTTTCCTTATTTTATTTAATTTATTTAATTTTTTTCCCCTACTTCGTGTTTTATTTTTACTTCGTCTTCTCTTTTTCTTACTCTCACCCGCAGCGCACGAAAGCCCGCCGACAAAGGCGATTTAATAACACAGTTGAATACCGTAGTTGAATCACAATACTCACCACGAAAGGCGAAACGAAGGGCAAACTGAGTGGGGGCAAAAGGCGAAGGATTTTGCAAGGAGTTTGAGTCTCTCCGCTACCATACAGAGCTCTTGTAACCTTGCGTCGGTGAAAAGAAAAGCAGAGTTTCAAGGTTCGCGAATTGTAGTCGCTCCTTCAGTTCACCCCGTACCTTGCAGGATTCGAGTGTCACGCACCGGAAAAGGCAACCGCCGTTTCAAGTTTTGTCAACTTTCAAGTCCTGGATTCATTTCCCGAACGACGAACCCTCCCCGCTATCGCTACGGCCTATACGCTCATACTTTGACTAGAATTTTCGTGAGAGACTCAAACTTTTCAATATCTTCATTCATTACATACAAAAACCTCAAAAGTTTAGAGCGCAGGATTTCAACCATTGTTAACGCTTCTTCTACGACCGCCTGAAGATGTTGTATCTCCGAGGTTTTTCCAAAAATGAAAAAACCACCTACTCATTTTCAATCACTAGTCGACGGATAGCGAACCTCACCTGAACACCAATCTCCCGAAGGTTTTCTTTCTTAATAAAAGTGCTGTCAAGACTCAGCTGGTCAGAAAGATCCATCAGAAGTGGTTTGTTCGGCGGACAGAATTGAGTAGCAGAATAATTTCAAAGACTTTCAACCTCCGATTCAAAGGAGAAAGGAATCATATAATGGAACGTTACATTGTCGTCATGCCGTTCAAGCAACCAAATGCTATCATGTCAGAGTTGGTACCCCTGTGAAGTTGGCCCCCCACTTTTGTACAATGAAACTTTTCGTCGGAGTTCTAGGTTCATTTTGCATAGTTCTAGAGTTCTTTGTAGGTCTCAGAAATAGTGCAGTTCGACATCGGAATGTGAGCTACCGAAATCCAAATCTATCAAGCTACAAAAGGTACAAGCGATGAATGAAAAAATGTCGTGTTGGACTTAAAATATCGTAGCACGACAAATGTGTCCGAATTTGATTTTTTTTCTTGTTTAAATCGATAGTTCCCGAAGAGTTCTAGAGTTCTCACCGGTTAAAAATTCCAAATTTAATAATCTGCGAAAGTTACGAGTGATAAAAGAAGAATTTCGTTCTCGAAGAGTTCTACCGTTCTCACTAGTAATTGCATTGAACACTTCAACTTGTACTTAGTATTACTCAAGGCCAACGGTGACTTATTACCGAGCTCGTGGGCCATTTCGATGTGTTTTGACCTCAGGAACACGATTCCGTCAAGTAAATCGAGCTAGGAATGAATCCCATCGCGATATTTTGATTTGATCTCTACACTTTCAAGTGTATTAATATTTGAAGTCGAGTTTTCAAAATAAAAATTCTCCAGTTCGAGTTTTGGACTTTTTCGCAAGAGTTCTGAGTAGCCCTACAACAGTTCTAAACATAATCCCTATCGAATTTTTGAATCGGGTGTAAATCAAGAAGTTATTCGTCAATCAAAAATCTTAATTCCGTGAAGTTACCTCCCGCTGATCGAAATTTTTTTTTGGTGAGCTTACACCCCTATGACGAGCAGCACCATTTCTGAGACCCACAAAGAATTCTAGAACTATGTAAAATGAACCTAGAACTCTGACGCAAAGTTTTTTATGACAAAAGTGGGGGGGCCAACTTCACAGGGGTAGAGTTGGTAGTGTTAAAACAACCAATCACTTCGTCGATCGGAAATTCTACCGGTTATATTATTTCAATATTGAGTCATATAAGGGCTTAGAATACGATTCAGATATCAATAAATGATGGGGTAGCCAAGTATCATAGAATATAGGAAGCTTATATACACATAGCGATAACAAAGACGTTGTATATCCGATCGAAAGGGCTTTGGTGAAATGCGTCTCGACTACCAGAGTAGTTCTGGCCGCATGAATAAGGAAACGGTATAGAGTAACTTGGCTAATTTAGGTAGTTTGCAAATTGATAGTTGCCGAAGTCCATGTTGTTACGGTGGCTCTTGTTCCTCCTTACCAATCTCAAGGGTCAACCCAAGAGAAGCGTTATATCACGTAACCAGATTTGGAGGACGCGATGATTGATACTCATCTTCAAGGGGGTTATGCTGCCCAGAATTTCATCTCTCGATATAACTCGAGTTGTCTCCGAGTTTTTTGTATATTCTGATTTGTTTTATTTCGGAATTAGTCCGACAGAGATTATCATCGATCTCTTCCTTCCCGCCGTACATCACCGGTTATGATACTATATCCGATAAAATCGGTGATTCGATAAGATTTTTCAACACCACGTAGAGAATTTCACAAAAAATCGTTACGAAAAATCTGAATTTCAAATTTTCAGATGATGTGAAAGGTTCGCTCGGATCATTAGAATTTTTCAGTTTCATAATTTCTCGTCAAATCAACGATAATTACCATGGTAATAACTCAAGCGTGAACGATTGAAGAGGGTATGGCTCTTCGATCATTCTTTTGTTTTACAATGTTCAAAAGAATCGTTAAGTGCTGACCTGCATCACGCCTTAGTACCAGTTTATAGTGACGGTTTCGTCTTCCCTGGCTTGTCTCCAATTAAGGAGGTCAGGAGCGCAACCGACTCCGTTTACCGTACAGTAGTGGTCAGTTCGAAACTTGACCCTGCCCTCTCACGTCTCTTCCTGGTATACGCGAGGATCCTCTTTAACGTTGGTTTGAGTAAACTTCTACCGATACCAAGCAATTTGCTAACCACTCGTTAAGAAGCCACAAAATGTAATTTAAGAAGGTTAGCAGCTAATTATAAACGGTTAATTTGGCAGAGGATTTTGAATTAATCATCGTTTGACAAACGGGTGTGTAAAAAAAAAAAAAAAATCGAAGCGATTTATAGTTATGGATAGCCTAGTGAGCACATGTAGGTAAAAGGAGTGGATTTTGTGGGATATCGTTGAATCGTAGAGACCAGGAGACAATTTAGAGATAAAACGAGGTTCGGAGCTTTCACGAAATCCCGTTAATGCTGCGACGTGCCAAACATTTTGCGGCTCCCCCTAAAATTCATCACGTTTCTACTGCAGGCTCCACTAGCATATACCTAGCCGCACAAAATTGGCGATTAAAATTTTCTGTATATTTCACCCAACATTATAAAGCTCGGGTTCAACGAAGAAAATTTAATTGCCTCTACGTATTATATAGCTACCGGCGAATATAACTCTGCGAAACCAATAATTATTGTTTGTTCTACTTGCATATTCACCCATTTCGTACAGGAACAAAAAAAAAAGAACAAACAAGAGTCACCTAATCCATCACAAATGTGGGTGTGGATTGAAAATGACCCTTATTTTACTAGCCTGAGTGTTGATTCAGGAAAAGGTATAGTGGTTGACTTTGCTGAAGATGTACACTTAGGCCGTTCGAAGGTATTGAACTCTGCACAGAAACCCGTGCCCTTAAGACATATTCATTCGATTTTTCGAGTGATTAGAAGGATTCTAGATAATCTAAATGAAAAACATCAGGTGAAAAAGACAGAAATGCTAGAAACAAATAGCCGTAGAGAGGTCAGTGCAGGTGTTTTCAGAGTTAAAGTGGTCGATTGTTGGTAAGAACTAAGAGTGGCAGCTATAGGTACCACGAACGGGGGAGTACTTGTCCAAAAGTTAAATAGTTCTGACGTGTGCGTAGGCTGAACTAACTTTCGAGTATCTAGCTATACGAAGAACTTGAAGTTAGATTAGCCCGAGCGCGCCCGCTTTCGCCCAAGAATTATATACCGTAGGTACCTACCTCAACCTGACGTTCCGCGCCTCTCTTCCGCCCTCGCAAGGCCTCTTTACTCTTCGTTCTTTCTTTCTCCCCCTCCCCCTCCCCAAATACCTCCGCCCCTTCATCTCTCCCACGTCTCGAGCCTCTCATTGTGTCCCAACTCGAGAGTACGTGCGATGGTAACTACCCCCTTCCCCTTCGCCCCTCGTGAAGATAATTCAATTGAATGGCTCGTCATTGTTAAAATGAATACACGTGATGTGAAAATGACGGGTATAATTCGGTACCTTGCACCCAGTAATTCTCTTATACTATATATACGTATATACTTGATAGCGTACCTTATAGAATACGTTCTAGAAGGTGTAGAATTTACACAGTAGATAGTCGGAAATAATTTTCCGCACACCTGTGGCTGTCGGTGTGGGAAGAAGGGGCAGGGGGGGACAAGTATACGAGCAATATTTTTTACCGAGCTTAACTAATTCAGTATAAATAAAATGTTTCTACTCTTTTGTATTTGTAACAGTGTACGAGCGAAGAAAAATTTTGTCCCATTAAAGCTGAAATAAGAGCGATAATTCTCTTCGGATGAATGACGTTCATTGTTTGTTCATTTGTAAAATAAATCGGAACAATTTTTTTGCACATCTCTAAGTAGAGGGATTTTAGTTCTTGTGCTTTTTCGATGCTGTGTTTTGCTTTCAACGTTTTTATCCGCAGTCCCGAGCTTTTGGGGCGTATTGAAAAATTTCTGTCATCTGAGATCGTAATTTGTTCGCGTTGTTTATTTTCGAGCAAATGTAGAATAGCGACAGCATTTTTATAGTTTTCTCATTATTCCTACGTATGACGCGAATAGAATATTCATCAACTATTGTTGCCAATTCGAAGGTTCGACGAGATTTACAAATATATATAATAAATATCATGTGAGAGAATAGGTACCACAGTGTAAGAGATCAAAATGGTTCGCGTATCCGATGAATGATACGCTCAGCTTCCGATGTGGAAATTATATTCAATTTATTCAAACTCGAGTTATCAAACTATGCGTAAAACTAAGTAAGTTAAAAATAATAGAAAAAAAAGTTTTTACAATTACAAAAATAGCTTCATTAATTTCGAGTTCATAAACTCGAGTTCATAGAGTTTCACCGATAATTGCTTCATCCATGCAGTCCAATATTCGTACATTCCGCACGCAATCGTGATTATTTTATGCATACTCGCAGGACAATAAAAAAATTTATTACGTAACCGGCGATGTTTCGTGAGTTGGAATTGTTACATATTTTATTCTTGGTTTTTAAAAAAAAACAAGGAAAAAAATAAAAAGAATTCATTGTCCGCTATGTAATATTTAAAAACGCATTTACGGCTGATCCCGCATTATATGTATATTGTATACACGTATAACTCGATTCCTCTCTGCTTCAGCTATCCCCTTTTTTCCCCTGAGAGTTTGCTATCGTGTTCTTCGATCGTTATAATATGTACCTGCTCCGCGCCCTCGCCCATCAGCTCCTAAGAAAGACGTCGATCGCGTAATCGTATCGCGGTGCCAAATTCGCAGGAGCTTGAATTTTGGGGGCAGGAGTTGTTGGCGAGAATCGTGGAAAGGGTTTTACGATTCATTCTAATACCTATGTACATCATATAGCGTGTATATATATGTGCATATAATATCTATAGACGTACATATATAAAGTGAAAATCGAAGAAAACACGCGTCGCCGGCACGAAACCCTTCGAGGTTGTATGAACTCGGTATTCGTATAACTCGAGGTACGTCTATATTTGGGTCGGCTACAGGTCAGACGTTCGGCGATAAGTGGTGGGCCAACAGGGCCCGTGCACGGGGTGTATTCGAAAGTATTCAAAAGCATTCGGACACAGAATCCGGAAGGAGACAGGAGTCTTGGTGGCTGCCAGTGCTACCTCGAAACTTAGTTCGGGCCAGCAAGCAAATTGTTGGGGTTATGTGGGCTTTTCAGGAACGATCGGTTCATGACGCGTGCAGGTTTAAGGGTAAGAGACAGCGACAAGGGTGAGAAGAAGAGAGAGAGAGAGAGAGGGGGGGAAATCTTGAAGGATGAAATTTCGGGAAGGGGGTGATTTCTGCGATGCCGGAATCCAACGTTCGACAAAATGACCGGGTGACCGTGATAGAGGTGATAACGCGTCGCTCGATTCGGATGGTCGTCGCTTGTATAAGAAAATAAGAATCCAAACCGCTGTACTCTCGGCCCCCCATTATGACACCGTGTCACGAAATAGGGTGAGAAGATTACCCGTAAAGGTATTGACGTCCTTTTCAACCCCCTTCCCTGCACGGGACACGCATTATATACCTAAGGAATTCTACGTCGCATCATCTGCGAGATTCGAGGGTTGCGGAGGGTAACGAAGAAAGAAAGAGAGAAAAAGATAGAGAGAGAGAGAGAAAAGTAAAGGTACAAAGGGTATAAGGGATCGGAGGGTGAAGATGGGTGACGTGAATCTTAATTAATGGCTAGAACAAGGTGAAAAGGGGGAGAAACACGGTGAGTGAGTGACGCGATCTGTAGCAGAGAGTAAGTATAAATTATACATACATATATAATATCTACCACGTGGATGAATATCGAGTGCGAAGAGCCAAATAGTGTACCACCTTCCTTATGGCGAGCAGGTGCAAGTTTCACTACGCGTTGTCCCAAGTAGGGCTTCGGAGGGACAATTTTATTAATTAGTCGGAAGGGTTGGTTCACCCCTTAATTTACACGTGCGCTTGCTCCGGTGAACCCCCATAAGGCAAGGGAACTAGCGAACTGACGAGATGCGGAGCGATGCGAAGTAAAATAGGGTAGCCATATCCTAACTGGTACCGGCTGACTACTTTGACGTTTTTGGGTAGTGAACGAGAATTCTGAGTATATTATATATTTTACATGGCCTTGTATTATACGTGTGTATGAGGTCATAGTGTTACAGTCCTTGACTCACAACTACTTTACTCATTATACTACTGAACGTTCACATGAGAAGCCCTTAAAACACGTGTACGATGGGCGCCATAAACTTGGACCCTCATTCAAGGTAGAACTATTTTATAAAGTCCTCCTTGATAAGAACGTTTTTGGATTTTGGCTCATTCAACCCGCAGGATCATATCTATGATTCTCTACAATGCACGTAGTAAATGAATTACCGATAGCGATCGAGGGAAATCGTGTCGGAACTACATCTTTCTCATCTCGTCAATTATTTTCATTTTCATTTTTTTTTTCCGAATATTTTTTTCGTTACGAGTTACCAACACCAGTTCGTACCACGACATTATGTTGCATGCGTACGAATTGAATGCCGTACAATCGGATGTAATCGTTACATGCCAACCGGTCGTTATGCAGATTTTCGGAGCACCCGCATGAAATCGTAGCCACTAAAACGATCATAGAACGGCAATGATTTCCTGGTGGTAATGCTAGCCTGACACGTTTACTAGCTTAAAGGGGGAAAAGAAAAAAAAGAAATCGGAGAAATTATACGTGAACCAGAAAAGGGAGGAGGAAGAAGAGATAATCCAATATGAAACTTGCTGATATCTTCTGCTCAGCGTAAACCTTGGAAGAAAACTCGATATTTATAACGGCGTAAAAATAACGAGCAACGTGTCAATAATAATATACCGGAAAGAAAATAATATATTTTATTTTAAGAGGTATACATACCGTCAAATTATATGAAAATTAATGTCAGTACGAATTAATGTTTCGGATTGAATCAATTAAAAGGGATATTCATTCAACGATCTACAGCTGACGCGATAATTTTTCAAAGTCTCCTAAATATTTAACTTAATTTTCATACTAATTTCTGACCCATTCCGCGAATCTGATGCACGAGTACTCACACATATATAGGTTCACATGTGGTATACGTAGACGTATACCTAAAAGTGAACGTCAAGTTACGTCGTCGTAGACATGACGTCGGCAAAGCATAACCATAGATATATACCTATATGGCGTAACGCAATTATATTAAATTATTAATAATAACCCATGATACGTCGTTAATAACGGCCTAATTAAATCAGTTCGAGCACGTGGTAACCGATCTGCAGAAGCGTGACAAAACTTTAAAATCGATAATCACTGTATACGTATTATTCCTGTCCGTGCGCGCTTTCCGCCCGTTCGTCATTTCTCATCGTGTCTGCAATACCGTATACGAGAATATTCACAAAAAAATAGATCTACAAGAATTTATATACAAAATATGTACGTGTACAACGTCGATAAAACGTATAATATTGAAATTGATTAAAACGTCCTAGCAGTTATATTATAATAACGCATCCATCACATAACGTCTATGTACCTGCAGGATAATTTGATAACATCACACATATTGTTAATATCGAGCTCGTTAGCTGCTCTCTTGACTTATCTAACCTGCATAGGTATGCCTATAGTTGTACATCCCACACGTGAGATTGTATACGTCATAAGCATACATATGTGATGCAACTTGACTTCGAAAAACTTGATCACGAAGAGGTTTCTCGACCTGAAAAAATTCATATCTCTACCGCACTTGACGGTAGCATCGGAAAATCCAGCTATATATGATCTATGTATGATATAAAGTGCAACTGTCTATTATATCATAGTGAAATAGAAGAGTTGGAGAAGTTTTATATGCAGTATAGGTATAAAGGGTTGCATTCCATAAACGCATTCCCCTTGGAATTTATGGTAGTTGGAGAGACCCGGCAATAAAATAACACTTCCTATTCAAATCGGCAAATTAACGGTCGCTCGTGCGACGATTTTTTATCCTATTTTATTTCACTGCTTCTTTTTTTTTTGTCACAGTTTCCGGGTGAAACTCTGAATTATCGTCGATACGAATTCGAGTATATCCCGTCGCTGTCCTCTCTGTCCAATCGAAAAGCGTGATTTGAGCGTTCATATACATCCGCTAAACGATCGCCAACCTATAACTTTTATAAATTTATTGAATGAGTTTCGTTGAATATTCCTCACCGCGTAGACGATATTGTTGTCAATATTATTTCATCACTTCAAACGAGTCGAACGAATATTTTCTGAGAAATTACAAGAACGAGTTTAAAAAAAAATAAGAAATGGATTTCATATAGAGAACGCAATTAAAGTTTTGCAATAAAAGATCATTTCCTAAGTCTAGGTATATCTCGTCAGGTATAGTGGTAAATACCGAAAGCTGTGGAATTTCTCGAAATTTCCTTTGAAATTTTCAGTGAATAATTTTCAAAGAGTATAAAACTTTGAGAAAATTAAGGTGAGTCCAAAGAGAAAATATATATGTACATGGATTCTACATAAATTCCAAAGTGGTTTACACAATTAATGAATTGTTTTACTTATTTTACTTTATAAAATGTTGTTATGAAAAGGGGTTGGAGCAGTATACCATAATGATGAAAATAATTCAAAAAACATGGATAAATAGTTAGCGGTAATTCGTTCAGCTTCTCTACCATCTGTATAAAAGCTCGGAGTGTCGAGGGGCGGCAATTTCCCGAGTGACCACATCGCGCGCCGGTTAATTATCCTCTCTTCAACTGGGAGAGTGGTAAAAAAAGAGAAAAAAAAAAGGAAAAAAGAAAGTCGACTAGACAGACGTGAGAAATGGAGAACGGGAGTGAGAGAGGTGAGGAAAAAAGAGGAGAGAATGATGAGTGTGAAATGGTACTGACCTTGAACCGGAGCGTAAATATTGAGGTAGAGGCAGTCCTCGCTCTGATTTTGAAGGTAGGGCAGTAGCCTTCTGAGGTACTCTAAACGTCCCTTGGGTATTTTTTCACTTAGTTCAGGTAGTTTTTGCGGACAAACAGGTCCGAATTTGTCAGCAACTTTAACCCCGTGCCAAAGGGCGCCGCTGACCGGTGGCATGAAACGGAGTGAACCGATGGGTGGCGAGGCGTATGGCACCCCCCTGAAAACCTCAACGCTTTCGAGGTAACGTTCCAAGGTCACAATCACTCCCGAAAGCTCACCGTACTTTGTCCTAACTATACGTGAGCTCAATTCACCACTCGATATTAAAAACAGAGTAAAAAATATCAACAAATAAAACATCCAAGCCAGGCAGGAATTGCACCTCCTCATTAACACGTTCATGTTTTCTATTAACATTATTGATTATCGATTAACTGCTCAACAACATGCGCCACAAAAGCGCCCGGAGTACCAACATTTTATTTGTTTCAGGTTCTTTATTTCCCCTACACGTGTCACGTCGGCTTCCAAACGTGAATTTATGTCCTTGGAAGCTCATGCGCTAGTTCGGCTGATAATCCATTTACACTATATTTTTGTTTGTACGTTTTTTTCCTTTTTCTTCGGGGTGGGACCGTCAAAAACAGGCGGTGGATAGTTTGTAGCTAAAAGTTAGGCGGATGGTGCGGTACATTATCAAGTCAGCGTTTTGAAAGGCAAATAGCCAAAGTTTAGTCGGTCGCGAGATGCCCATGCCGGTGAGGGACGGTAAAGAGGGTGGCACAGTTTGCTTGGCGAAATCCCAGATAGCGGTTTAAGCGAAAATTAGGTTCGGCCACCAACCAAGAACGGGCAACGTCGCGACGCCGACGTACATCTGCATGCCCACTTTATATTAACGTCTACAGTTTCCTCAGGATCTCTAATTCCTTAACCGAGATACTAATTCAGATAAATTTATCACGGAACCCGGATACCACCAAGGATCTTCTCTTTCACCTTTTGATATGAAACTTGATGAATTCTGTGCGCGTTATTTTATTTATCGATCATCCGATCGCTTCCACGCACATGGACTATTTTACAGCAATATATTTTTTTAACTTTTTTTTTACACTGATTTTTCTTTTTTAAAACAATCGATTTACCTGTTTTCATTCGCGCACGATTTATTACAAGTTTTTCTGCAAAGTTTTAATCCATTTTATTTTATTTTATCCTATTTTTTTTTTTTTTTTTATTTCATTTTATTTTATTTCAGTTTTGTCACAGAAACACAATCTCGTTTTTTATTGCGTGTTTAAAGTTGCGATAAACGTAAAATGCGCCGGCTTTTAGTATCTTGAAAAATAATCCGACCTTGGGATACTTGCTTTGTTTTTTCATTTTTACCAATTTTGGCATAATGACAGCTGGTTCGATACTATTATCATATCAAATTTTTCACCCGATAGGTATTACATCGTACATAGTTTAAAGGTGAAAATACATGACTGGTAGTGCTCGAAGAGCGCTTTTCATGGGGGCGAAGAAAACACCTGCACTCACTTGAGAGAAATAATTGAAATCTTGAAAAATAAAAAAAAAAGGAGAAAAAAAAGAATCGAAGACACAACGGCCAAATAAAGCCACTGATCCTTTCGGTGCCAAAAACTTTGGAAAAGTTACAAAGTTTTGACGTTCCACCGACTTGGCGATACCGTTAAAGTGGTGAAACAAAGGAACGAAATTGAATGAAGCTAGTAGACACGCGTGATGAGTATCGAAACGACGATATGATTTTATTCGATCATCGAGCTTCCTTTATTTTAAATATCATCTTTTCTTCTCAGATAATTTTCTCTTCTGGAGATAATTGATAACGATGAGCAAGATTACGAGGTCCAACAGTATCTTCTGCTATTTGACCTTGAAAACAAAGTACAGTATACCTTCATTATTTAATTTAAGTTCAGCAGATAGTAGGAAGAAAATTTTATTATCCTTCCAAAGTTATCCCTCGCTCATTGACGTTGTGGGTAAAAGCTGGTTTAGGGGTGTGTTAGCGGGGCAAACCTTTTATACAGCGGCGAAGGATATTTTTGGAGCACTAAATGTGCTGAATGTTTACGATCTTCCGATTCAGCGGAGATAATTATATATTCACTACAACGAGATGATGATGAAGAAGATACGCAAAACGCATTGATGTTTATTTATTTTACATCAGCAATTTATTCACTCGGTTAAACGGATCCTCCACTTGTTTATATCACTGAAGAGAAAGGAAAAAAACATATTGCAATCACCTAGATTTTTTCATCGGTCAAAATCGTTCATCATATTTTCTGTCTTAATCCTTATTCATCGCACATTCTTTTTATCATGGTTTATTCAACGAACGAAAATGTAAAACGTCAGTGTTGATGCACTTGCACTATTAATGAAACGAATTTTTCTTTACGACCAACGAACGGTCACGTGACAAGAGTAATCGTGGTCCTCGCGACGCATCGTCAAACCAAATTTCTCATATCGCAATTTTTGTTTCTGTCATTTTCTTTGACGAGAAAAACCGAAAACAAAATGTACCACTAGCAGCAAATATTATCCCTGCTCCATATTTATTTGTATGGATGTGATTGAAACTTTAGATTTTCAAAAAACTCACGATGAAAAACTCATGCACTTATAACTTCAGCGCGCGAAATTCAACTTCGATCACGGTTAATTTCTACGAGAAACAACTTCGAAGAATCTACCGCTCATAATAACAATGCGGTACCGTCACCACGTTGAGTGATAAGAAATTATCACATCGTTGTCAAAAAACGTCTTTATGTTCGTTGAAGAAAAAAGAATGAAGAAGAAAAAACTTAAAAGTTAAAAAAAAAAAAATGACGTGTAAGAAAATTGCAAGTAGAGCACAGAAACGTCGTTGGAACAATGAGGGGAACGTGACGATGTATAATCCAGGGACTGATAATATTGTGTAGCAGAGTTTCATACACGGTGAATTTATCCGAAATCGCGAGATGCTGATATTACGAGAGTCCTGGACCACCACTCCGGGTTCGACGTGGCTGTTGGTTCGACCCCCGACAAACTGGCGTCAGGCGAAAGCTTTACCGTCAGCTGCGCCGGCGCCGCGCAAGCCTCGCTGAAGGGTGGAAGTTGAGAACGGTCGATACGTCAGGGGTAGAGGGTGAGATGGGGGCTGAAATTACAGGGTGGAACTTGGTTCGAGTCTGGGATTGGAAACTCGAAACGTAGACGCGGACTTTTCTTTAACAATTTTTTTTTTTTTTTCTTTCATTTTTTGTTTTTAGTTTTCATATGGTTTTTTTTCTATTGTGATTCGGAAAATTTCCCGGAATCTCGAAAAGCTCGTACTCTGAAAATTAAAGCTTCAAACTTCGCGCACACGGAATGTAAGGGAAAGCTTATCAAGGGACTCTATATTTGAGTACGATTATTTCGCAGAACTGATTCCCGACCTTGGATTGCTTGAAACTTGAGATTTGGTTAATAGAGCCTTCAAAAACATATTACGTTTCATAATAGCTCCTCATGCTAGAAAATAATTACACACTGTATCGTCTGATGCATAATTGGACTGAAAATTAGAGCTTTGAAACATTTCGCACCAAACATGTGGAAAAGAACTCGTCGTTCCTTGAGAATGTCAAATAGACTGAGGATATTATATTGACATGTTTCTAAGAGATTTTCGATTCTAAAAACTCGTTACTCCAGATCCTTTGGTATCTATAAAAAGCTTTCCAGAATACTTACAAATGGTAAAAAGCTCCAGCAGACGTTGAACAAATAATCACACGCCGTAGCATCTTACACGTGATAAAACTAAAAATTAGAGTTTCAAACTTTTGCTTTTATGATGCAGAAAAATTCATCAACCGATTTGCAGTCTAGAAATCTTCAATACCTGAGGTCTGGTCCCCAGGGCATTCGAAAGCTCACTCAGATTTTAAAAAGTTTGCCCATCTGACGAAAAATTGGAAATTTCATACTATACCGTGGAAGTTGCTTCAAATCTAGTCATGTGTTGTTCATGCAGAGTGAATCTAAGAACCCACTTTGAGATCTACGATCTGATCATATTCATGATGAAAATTATTTTTCGGATCAATGTCGGTACGTGTACTGCAGACGTTTTCATGTGGTGCGTCCTTGATACGATCGGCGAATCGATTACTCTCGTGAGGAGAAAATCAGGTGCGTGAGTAGGTATCCACATCAAATATGTCGTTGTAAAGAGGCTTTCTGCAAGGGATGCAGATTTCATATAACAGGTGACTGTTAGAGTACATATAATATAGGTGTGTACTAAAATACATGGAAGAAAAATATGATTTATAAAAAAAAAGGCTATGTCGTAGCCATTTTGAGTTTGTAATATAGCGAAGAAAATATACAGAAAAGGGGTCCAAACTTTCTTACGAAATTTTTCACTATCAGGATACTAGTCCACAGAGAAGAAGCACGAGCTATTCGCTTTCCTTAAGCAAGATGCCCTCGGAAGGTGCTTATATGGCTAGAAGCCGCAGGTTTACGACCTCGCTAGTATAACTATTATGAGCATCGCGTGATTAGAGAACGAGAGGATAAGGGCTTCGCAGCTATAGAGTGTTGATCCTTTATTTTCCTTCGTTGCACTTGACACGTTACATATTCTTGAGAGCACCATTATACCTACACGGTGTCATAACTTGAGGTCCGTGACCGTCTGACACGAGGAATATGTATTAGGATATTTTGAGGAGGAAAACACGTTAAGACAAAGAAAAAAAAAAGCTCTTTATATTTTTGATCGCAGTTCCTCTTCTTTATGTTTAATTTTGTGAAATTCTGGTGCGCAACATAAGTTTGCGGATAATTTTTCAATCGACCGTTAGAGTAGCGGTACACTTCGAACATAAGAGACCCTGTACAATACGAAGACGTATGAATTCTATACGTAGAAAACACAACATATTCTTAAGGTACAGTCTAGTACCACAATATATACGCGCATGTCACTATGCAGCAATGGTGGCAGCATACTGAACACGAATGTATTGTATATCTTGAGGTAACTATCAAACAACATGAGAGCGAATGAATTTAATAGTTAAAGCTGCTGCAACTGCAGCTGCATTTGTTGTTTTTACTCAACGATACGGAAGGAAATTCACATTATTCATGCCTCAAGAATTAACTATATAATGTACAGTAGTCAAAGATGGTTCTTGTATCAAGTTTACGATCTTTCAGAGACGTTGTTAAAGTTCGAAACAATTGAAACATAGCACACATTATGTTCAACGACTTCTGACTTTTTTTAAAAATTTTATTCATTTTTTCACATTCAGTTCCCTTCATTTCAATTGAAATATCATATAAGATAGAGTTGAATATTTTCCAGTCGGCATCACAATTTTTTCTCACCATTTTTCGAATAGAATTGAGAAAATGAATGTATAGAATAAAAAATCAATTGACGAAAATGAGGCTCATTACTTCGGTATCAACTCGTCATTGTCGCCATTCCATGCGATGACCACATCGCAGGTCGAATTCTCGGGAGGTAAAGTGTCCCGGGTTACAACACAATGCCAGTGGTTCGTAAACAACTGCCAATAATTTGTCTATTCTTGGGGGATGAGAATTTGCAGTTGTAAATTTACGATACAAATCACAGGCAAATAAAAGTTAATTGGCAGTGAAGAATGAGCCATTTCTCCCTCCCCCTTCCCTGTCCCGTTGACAAAGGATTTCATTGTCACCGCTTGTTCACCGAACGAGAGGGTATGAAGACAAGAATTTTTGTTTACCCCGATGATGGCGCAGAGTGGCAATTATTCCGTCGATTTTTCCCTATATCTGCAGCGCCATACCAATGTAGCTACTGCACAAAATGGATACGTAGCGAATAATAATGAATTATCCTGTGGAAGAGCGAAGAGAATTTCATATTCTGTTCTCTTTTGTTTTGGATTTGTAAAGGTTCGTAATTATGATTTACCGCACATACGCCGACGGGAAGGATAAGAGTTGATTCAAATCGTTGAAACAAATTCATCTTTGTTAAACGACTTGCGAATTCCCATTAACGCCCTTTGAAAACATGAAGGGAAATAAATTTATTACCTCACAATTAGTGCTGCAGACTGCAGATGTGATAGAAAAAAAGGAAAATAAAGAAGAAAGAAAAAAGAAAAAGGAAAATGTATTGACCCGATAAAATGCACGGAAGAATTAGCTACGAAAAATTGTCCTTCACCACCAACATCGACGTAACTATATGTGTATACTTTATACTATACACTGGCTACAGAATGTATGTGCCTATCCCTGAGAGAAAATAGTTGCAATTTCGCTGGTAATGCCTAGTGCATTTTTCACGGAGTCTGTAGTAATTACTTGTCTCCTCCTCGCCTACTTTCGACTCCAGCTTACTTGCCCCGATCCTCTCCCCATCCTATAGCTGGGAAATTAAAAACTTTGCCTTGGCCAACTTTTTTTTAATGACTCACTGATCGATATATCTACAAGAAACTCTCCTATACCGCCCCTGCAGGGTCCGTATCAACGATTAAACTCGCAGGTAGTTTAAAGAGGAATGCTGAAATATATTAGATTTACGATGTTTACAAATTTTCAAATTCAGCTCTTTTTCAAAATTACGCATAGTTGCTTGGATAAATTTCATTTTTGCTAATTGAGGATGCCCGGAGTCTCGAAAATACAGAAGCAGAATTTAGAAATTCTCAAAGTTCGCGGTTTGAAAATTTAGGGCGATTTGAACCACCGAAATTTGATTTCTGCTGAAAGTGAGAATATCATTACATAGCCAATTATCATATACGGTTTTTATTCGAAAAAAGAATGCATTTTTTAAAAAGTTCATACAATTCTAAATTAGACCGACATCCGCGCTATTCTATTTTCTCGTTTTATTTGTTCGATAATTTTCACAAATGTTAGTATAGTATCCGGGTACACTTCTGAAATGGGACTCCTTATTCTATAGTCGGGAGTTTTTTCAACTCATTGTCAGATAATTAAAAATTGTTCGATAATTCTCGATAATAGAATTAATCAACTTTTGAATTACACGACCATGAAGTGATAATAGGTTAGTAGTCCGATGGTAAAATATAATGACTCATCGGAATCGCTTATTGAATCATTAATGCACTCATAATTCATTCTATTTTTAATTACACGGCGTGTTCCCAACGCCTCTTAATTATCAAAGTAGTGGATCAATTGTTATACAGCTCTACATCGCGGTATAATTATGACGATAATTGGAATAGTCGGTGCAATTCGAGTCATCGATATTAATTAAATGAACAATGATGTGGATTGTTTTCATCAAAACTCTAGAGCTTACGAATTCACGTGATGCTCATCCTGGATACTCTCGAATGAAAAAATTCGCAACAAATTCCTCTTTTTTTTATTTCACAATATCGGAATATGCTCTGCATGTAATTTATACACCGTCATAAATAATGGCAGTTAAAGTTGACGATGTTGACAAATAGTTATACCAATAAAAATACTACTCACATCTGTTTTGGCGATGTCCCATGCCAAGTTTTATTGAAATCGTTCCATCGGCTGATCACCCACCCTATAACAAACAACTGTCTTGAAATATGCATATATATGTATCTATGTGATACACATAATAGTTCATGGGAGAACGTAAGCTATGGTGAAATTATTTGCCTATCATCCAGGTCAGTTGATCTCGTAAAATTCAATCTATAGATCCTTGAAAAAATTTTAAACGGTTATAACGATTTTGTGGAATATTTTTTTCTTCTTTCTTCTCTTGAGATGGTAAACCCGAGAAAATATGAAAAAATTTAAAAAAATTTCAGCCAGTTCTGCAGGATAACGATTAAATGCTTTTTTCTCTCTTTGTTTTTTTAATTGCGGTGAGAGGGTGGGTAAAAATATTTTCAAATGCGTCACACATACATATTTATACAGGTATATATGTAACCCCGCGTGATGAGGGCTCGGCGAGAGACTTGAAATGGTCTTATATCGATTTTTCGGATATAAATATTCTCGAGTCTAAGCACGTAGTCGGCACGTCGCACTCCACCGACTTTCTTCTGTCTTGATTCTATTTTTTTCGCCGACCCCTATTTCTCGCTCTTATATTCCATTTCGAGAAATCGGCGTCGTGTGGCGGTGCGTGACGTCATGTATTTCAAGATTTACCCAGCCACACTCCTTTCTCGGGTTCTCTTTCCAACGAGTTTTATTCGTTATATTTCCCATTTCATATACCACATCACGTGTAGTGCACCGTACGTATACATACCGTTCCACATAGCGCCGATATACGTCACTATTTTTCTATTCGAAAAACAATTTTGTCTTTTTTTCTTTTGCCTTCGGGAAAATCCCGGAAAAAAACTGAATAATTTACTCCGATTCGTGAAATTCTAATCTGCATGGGGTATAACGAGTGAAGTACTTTGAGACTATTCGAAGTTCAACCGTTTGACTAATCGAATAAACAGAATAAATTGAATAAATGGAAACACCCTGCACCACCTCACGCTTAAACCGGAAACCCGGGTTACAGTAGGCAGTCTCGATTTCAATCCACGCAATTTCCCCGTACTTTTTTTTTTATTTTTTTTTTTCTTCTTTAACTTCCTCCCTCTTTCAAAGACCGCGTCTTTTAGCACGAAGATGGATGAATCTAATTGAAGCCTTTGACTTTTATGCCCCTTTTTGGTTCTCGGCTTAAGGGTTGAGCTATTTTTTATTCCGGCACACAAATCGTGATTTCAGGGGCAAAGGCAAAGGCTAAGGCAAAAGCAAAGTGGCGAAGAAGGGGGAGGTGGGGGAAGAGAAAAGGGAGAGTTGAGGTCGAGCTGGAGAGCTGGAAAGCTGGCTTAACGTTGAGCCGTTGTCTAGGCATCCCTAAAGTGTCGCTGTGACATTCACACCCGGAATGGTGGTTTACATTTTGTTGGCAAAGAGCTATCTGGAGTCTAGATACCGGAAGTTGAATTGGTGTACACCAAACCTAAGATTTGACTCATAAAACACCTATGTGGTGAAAATATGGACCGTTTCATTTCAGCTTGATCGAGAATAATTGGAGATCATTGACAAAAAATCAGTACACCGTAGTCGCGATATGTGTAGATCGAGCGATCGTCTGATTTCGAGGTGTCGAGAATTTCCGATTCAGACAACGGACCTTCTTCGTCCAAGTGACTTGATTTCAACCGGTTTCCAGTGATTACGAACGAT
Organism: Athalia cordata; assembly: GCA_963932425.1. Classification (NCBI taxonomy): domain Eukaryota; kingdom Metazoa; phylum Arthropoda; class Insecta; order Hymenoptera; family Athaliidae; genus Athalia; species Athalia cordata. The sequence goes on along the minus strand of OZ010626.1, from coordinate 24,079,537 downwards.
TTCAATCAATTTCTTCTGATTTGACGTGATCCAATGTAACTTGATGTGATTCTACGCGACTTCACATTATAAATTCAATCAACCTATATGATTTGAAGTAACTCCGTGACCAGAGCTCAATTTCTATCGACTAATATTTCGTATTATAGTAATGCCAGTTACTCCTTACCTTGTTCATGAATGGGGTATCGAGGGAGCATTCATTACCTCGTATTTGTCTAGACAATCAGTAACGGAAATATCCCAATTGTATTTATTTCACAGTCCACTAAACGCCCTGCTGCCTCTAGGCTCAATAAGGAGGCCGAATACCGTTCTACTATATCCTCGAATTCAATCGAGCTACTCGAGTCGAAATATATTTTCTCCCTATTCATGATAGGAACGATGTCTTTAGTTTGATTACATGGAAAGTAAGTGAAAAATTGTATCTTTCTCTGTCTCGTCTCCTCAAAAATAATGAACCCAATTCCCAAAAACCAAGAGAATCCTTTTTGATTTTCTCAAAATTTTTGTTTTCCTCTGCACCGGTATAACGTCCTGCAGTTCAGTCACCGAGGAAATGAGGCGACCGAATAAAGTCATCGATAAATAACAGTGCAGCGAACTGTGGCTATAAAATCTGGAATCCCCCGGTGCTGTGAACCGTAACGATTATAGCTTCCACTACCCCATACCATCCACCTTATATACCTATAGAGGAAACAGGGAAATATCTTCCCTCTCCGCTGTTTTAGAAACACAAGGTATAGTTTCGGTAGACTAGCTGGTTTCGTCCAGAATGAGAGAAAGCTGGTAAGGTTGCAGCTTTCAGTTTTGCGTATAGGCTCTTTACAGCAGCTACCATCTATACCAGCTACCTACTTCGATAACCATTCAACTTTAGAACTGTTGTTCCAAAAGCTTTGGTTGTTACGCGTAATCCTGGCTACGCGATTGAAAACTAAAAGCATCAGAGGCAGGAGGGTTTTCGAGTCTTAAAACTCCAAACCAGCAGTATATAGTCGGGTTCTACATACAAGTGAATTATATATTCGTAAAACTGAATTTCATATTTTAAAGTGAAAAAAAAAGAACCAACTAATTATTCTCGCTAATTAGTCTTACTTTGAGAGTAGGTTTGCCTTGAGTTATATGGTATAGATAAAACAGAAATAATGATGATACATTATATCAACCATAAATGAAAAAAGAGGTTTTTGATAAAAAAAAAATATACAGCCTCCATCGTATGATGTCGCAATTTTCAGATAACTATCGTAGACCATTCCAGAAAAGTTAGAAGAACTAAAGGCCAGAATTGAAATTTTGACAGTTTCATTGTCAGTTAATCTAAGCGACGCGATGTACTGCAAATTTTCTAATACAACATTGAGAATCAACGAATTATACGACGCTGTGTACAGAGATTCACAAATATATTCCCAGAAGAATTCAATTGGGTATAACCACACACATTAACGACCGATCAATATAGTAAATTTAGGTACTCGAGTCGAATTTAGAAAGCGAGGGTTCTTCGATGTCAGCCTGTAATTCTCTCTTTCATTAAAGCGAAAAATCTATGCTTTTGAAACGTCGCGAATGTAGATTTTGAAATTTTACTGTCCGCAGAAGGCGCGTCACCGTGGAATTTTTCTCTCGAAAATGAAACCGTGTAATTTGATACGAGATTTTCTTTTTCAAACCCCATCTTTTTTTTCGTACATTACAATGTGATCCAATGTAACAATTCGGATGGTATTAATCAGTGTATCACGTTCAGCTTCGGTAATTAACGTATGGTCATTTCTACGGCGTACCACAGAACGTACCCTACATACCGTTGCCGCGGCGGAGACCACTAATTGGGTCGTCTTTTTTACGCGTTACACCGTCTACTACGCAGGGTTGAGAAATCGCGATATCGAAACTGGGAAATTCGATCTACGCATCCTGTGTGTATACATATTACTTTACATATGTGCAGCGCGGGTAAATTCAGCTTGATTATTATACCTAATCCGCTAATACATGAGAGTCATTTAGGAGAACAAAAGACGAATAAATTCCTATAGCGTATCGATAACGAATTTTTTTTTTCCTTTCTCCTCAAAATCAATACCAGTCGACAAGACGTCATCGTAACATGAAATTTATTCATTTTTTCATTTTTTTTGTATCTGTTGTTTTCTTTTATTCTCATATTTCAAACAATTCTTTTAAAAATTATGTTAAACCCGATTGTCCTCCCACGCAGTTTGATGAAATTTTACTAAGTATACTTACAATGCACTTATACACAACCATGCTTCGAAGCTTTTGTCAAGTGAAGCGACGATAACGTTGTGATTTTATTTAATTTCGATTATTTTTTTTCACAATTCTACTTTATGTGGGCTTTCATTTTAAAACTATCATCAATAATTCGATTATACCAATATGCATCATTTGTTATTAATGATTTAATTCTTTTTTTTATCTACTTTGCTCAGAATATTTTTGAATCGTTGCTACATAATTTCTCAACAATTTAGTAATGAGTTGAAATTGGATAAAGTGAAATAATAAAAAAGAATATTTTCCATTTTTCAATTTAAGTAATGGAATATACCTACATTGATCTGAACTTTCGAATGAGAAAAGAAACTTTTCAAATGTCGGTTAAATTTTATTTTTTTTCATACAAGATTTGTTATGTTCACCCAGAGTTAGTCATCAGTTGAGCTAATATAGAAATTTTAATTCCCCGGATAATTATTTCCCTTCGCTTCAGTTGAACGTCACCAAGAAACTAAGAAGACGTTCGAAAAGAGAAAGCTGCGTACTTAGGCAGGTAAGTACGATGTTAAACAGGCTTAGAGTTTCAATTCGATTAAAACTTTACGGAGAAATTTCGCGTGCGACGGGCTTAATAGGATGCCTTGCATTGAGCACCTCACCGTTCACGTGCACGTTCACGTTCCCTATTCCTGTCCCGGTCCCGGGATGGGACTTTCCGTTTAAATTTCATCTCGGATGGCGATGCTTTCGCGTAATTTAGCTCGACTATCATAATATCTTACTAGCTACGTCAACAGTTTAATTACTCTGACCAATCGATGCCCTAGAGGAGCTTTTATAACCAACCCTGGACTGCGAATGCAACAGTGAGCCTTTCAACATTTCAAATCTTACAGTACTAACTGAAGTATAAAGTTGCTAGGAAAAGCTTTCAGCTTTAATTGCCATGTACTTTTATAGAATTCATTCATTTTTTTTTTGTTTTTTTTTTTGTCTTCACTTCATTTCGTTCTCTTTCCGAAACTATCTCGTTAGTAATCTTCGATTGAAATAACACGGTATAACCTTTTAAGTTAACTCTTTCGAACAGCAACGTGGCTGAAGGAATTTTTATCACAGTTGATTCAGTTGAACATCACAAAACGGAATCAAGCTAAGCGGTTGATACCAAGAAGTTATTAGTGCCGAGCAGCACCCTGTCAGGATGCTGAGGATACTCCAAAAATATTATTCGAAGAAAAGAAAAAAAAAAACACTTTCGGAGGGAGCTATATATTGTTGCTTCAACAAAGCCTGTTTGCAAGCTTTATATTCTGTAAACATTTCCATTTAACGAAAGTAAAGGAAGATCCAGGGAGCATCGAGAGCAGCTCTTTAAGGGCATCTTTGATACCCTTGAGAGCTACAAAGTCGCATCGACTTCACGTCCGTCAATGTATATTTCCATATACTTTTCCAGCTACCTCTTACAATAATATATGATTGATCGACGCATATTTTTATTGATCCCATTTATCTGCAGTGTAAAGAACTGCCGATCATCTATGTATCGTAACGTTGAAACAGGCGAAGCTCTGGCATCGCGACGCAGTCAAGTTTTACAATATGCGTCTACCAAGGTAGACGGTGAACATTTTGCACGACATTTTGTTGATTAAATATTTTACAAGCGGGTGAAGACAGCGATCTTAAATCTTTTTCATACTATTTTATGTATTTTATAGACCGAAGTTTCTGCACGCTACAGTCTCCGGAATGGCCAATACTCGTATCACTGCATGATAAATATACTCCACGTTTTACGTGTATCGGCGAAATATTGAATCCAAAGATGTGGAGGATGCAGCTGATGTGTACCGCGGTTGTTATTCCAAAAATAAAAGACTCGCTTTCACAGGCTCCCGCGTCGCGTCGCACAGTTCCGTCGTGAGTTCGATGTTTAAATTTAGAAATAGAATTTTCACTCCACTCCGCAGTTTGGAAGACGTTCTCCAATACGCCGAAAGTTCGTTTCGGTAGATCTGAAAAAACTAAAGTTTTCCAAGGCGTTTCATAGCTTCAAAAAATCGCGATAACGAATCATAACTACTTCTCAATGATCGTCTCGCGTGTGAAAATGTGGGTGGTAAACAAATCGTACAGTGAATGTAAAAATTCGCTAATATCATCCGCGTTGCATCAAGTTTACTGACAGTGCAACGTCTGTTTTTCTTCTCTCTTTTTTACTCATTATCAAAAGTATTTTTTTTTTCATCATTTCCATGGTGATTTCAACTATAAAAGAAAAGAAATAAAATGTCCGTATACGCTTATTGTTAGATGCAAAATTTGAACTTAGCACGAGGTTGAATTTGCGTAATGATCGGTATCAAACTCTAACTCAACTTGGCTACGGAGGTAGAATCAGTGATTGAAATCTTCCATCAACTGTTTGCGACAGATGTGCTTACGATATGACGACCATCAACTAGAGTTGAATAAAGTCGACTTAAGATAGATATAAAATGGAATAAGAAAACAACGGAGCGATGATATGTGATATTGTCAATTGTTTTAGACGTACGGTACGATGATCCGAAAAAATTTTCGTATAGATCATCGCTGAAAATCTCTACATTTGTGAGATGAAGAAGCGAACTAGTGAGATTTAACGGGTTATACAGTGGAGCCAAACCTTTGGTGCGTTCACCCTTGTTTGTGCGTCTAAGAATATCTAACCATCACGGGACCGTCTTAAAAGCGTTCATTTTTTTTTTTTTTATTGTCATTTTTCTTTTCACGTTAATCTTATTATATTTTTCACTCACTGAACTGTGAGCAGCGAACTAAAAACATGGTGACCAATAACGAGTTCGTGAACCAAGAATTTTAAGGATGCAGATTAAGAGATTTCAGTTTAAAAAATTCAACAGAGAAGATATAAAATTCTGACAAAAATGTGACTTGTTCAAGTGCCAATTGTGCCAAAACATAAAATTAATATCGTGGTTTCAGTTTGACAGTGATATTTTCGGGCTTAAGAATAAATAGCAATCAAGCCTCGCTGTGACAAAAAAAAATAAAAAAATAAAAGAAAGAAAAGAATCTGCTGCTGACGAGGAACGGAAGATAAAGAGTTGAAAAAAGGCAAAGAAAATCTGTGAATTTTCAGTTTGAAACAAATGTCCAAGATGTTGAGGCTCGAGTTAGTAGGTCTTGTCCTTTTGGCATGTACCCAAATACTAACGGAGCATCGAGACTTTTATAACTTTCAAAATCAATACGGCCACCAAAGTCGGCACTATGATTCTTACGAGGATCAAAAAATGACGCGAGAAGTACGAATTACTCAGGGAAGAATTCGTGGATTTGTCGTACAGTCAAGACGACACCAAAATTTACAACCCGTCGATGTTTTTTTAGGTAAGAATCTCATCCTTCCATTTTACAGAGCAAACTAAGTTTAAAAAAAATTGAGAGAAAAAAATAATGCGACTGATTGAAATGAGAATTGCATAATTCAGAATTAGCTATAGTAGTATAGTTCGTCATGTTATTAGATTGGGGAAATTGGATTCAGTATCTTTTCGCAGACTAAGACAGTTTGATAAGGTCCGTTTATACATACATGACTCGGTTATAATAAAATATACCTGCAACGGAAATAAATAATTTCTGCGAATTTATATACCATCTAGAACCCTCACGTACTTTCCTTCTGCAATTTATTGGCCTCAACGTTTCACCACTGTATTTATTGCGCGCCGTGCTGCAGGACGGCCGTATACTTAAAGCTAAAAAGCTCAAATCGAGCGTCAAAAATTCGCTATTATTATATGGCAAACCTTAAATCATAGCGAATCGACGTTAACGCCGAGTTGAATATCAATAATCTAATCGCACCCGTTTCATCCAACGATCGAGGCAACGATTTTCGATACCTCACTGAAAAAAAACAAACAAATAAAAAAACAATTGGAAAAAAGTAGCAAAAAAAAAAAAAAATTCATGCGAGGTCCAGGATGGGAAATAAATTCCCTGATTCCGCAAACAATTAATTCTGTATCGAGAATTTCATTTGAAATTTCACGGCGACCTGAATTGCCACTGATTGAACTTGAAATATTCATAAAAAACAAAGCCACATTTGCGCAATAAATTTCCTTTCTTTTTTTTTCTTTTTATTCTCTTTTTTTTTTTCTATTATCCGAATGAAGTTGAAAACCGTGTAGAAATCGGGGGGGAGGGTTATAGCCTTAAATTTGACCCGGTAGCCTTGACACGGAGTGGTTGTGTTAAGTCTCAAGTTGGATTTGTCGCCCCGCGGGAACGTGACTGTGTGCATTGAGGCGTGTTTCTCCAATCTCGGAATTTCTGCTTTCATTTAATTTACACTCAACCACATTTACAGGTGAGCGGCTGTGATTACATTCGCCCGTTCATTCGTTCACTCGAACTTCCGGTGTTCATTCCTCACTGTGTACGCGTATATCCCGTAAATATAAATAAATATACACCGAGTGAGTACCCGGTAAGTTTTCATTTCAATGAAAATCGTGGGGACAAAAGTAGCGATGAAAAAAGTAAAATAAGACCGTCAAGAGCAGACCAAGAAAGAAGTAGAAACTGATCCGTAGTTGATCGTTTATCCGGGTAAAAATCGTTTACATGAAACGGATGCGATAGCTACACTACTGCTACAATCGTAAAATTCTAAGAACGATTCAGCTTTTCCCTTAGGAAAGTACAGTCGAGTCAACTACCCTGCGAGGATCTCGTATCTCGTAGATGCTTACAGTTATAACAGAATAAATCTGAATGTCTTCCTGTGAAAAACAAACCACTGTGCCCAGAGGTTTTTAAAATTTCTATTTGTGAAATGCTAACCGTTTCATGATATGATCCGCCGATTATTTCGGAATTTTTCAAGGATATCGGGAAAACAGCAACGTCAGAAGGTAGCTGAGCTTAATAGCGTGATTCTTTTGATGGGTAAAATTTTTTCGAAAATAATGAATGATTCATCCCTTGTACGAATTCAATTCCTTCGTTCGACCTTTGGTCGTTCACCAGTCGTTTGACAAATTGACCGAAAAACCAACACGGACGCGCGATATCAAAGCCACGTAGTAGACAGGGCAAGTTTATTGGTCGGAAAGCTCGAAGCTCACTGCGTCTTCGAATCGAGAAGCTCCGCTTCTATATATATATATACGTACAAATGTTCTTGGAATTTGTAAATCGACACCAAACCCTTGTGCCTTCTAGTCTCGTTTTTTGTCGGCGTATAGCTGCTGCGCGTGCGGATTTTCTCGTGGAATTCGAAAAAGTACTCAAAATTCCTGCGGGTCATTAGAAAAAACCCACTAAACTCCAAAAATGTGGATATGAAAACGTGTTGTTGAACTTATGCCTACCTTCTGGCTATACGTTAGGCTTAGGTATTCTTAATTAATCTTTCTTTTTATCCGAAGACCGTTACTTTTGAAATTCGAAATTAGGTATCTCAGAAAATTTAATTTTCGAACCAGATTGCACTTGAACTAACATAGATGCAGTTCCGTTTACATTTGAAGACTTCGCGCTTTAATATAATATAGGGCAACTGTCCGGAAGCGAAAGAGTGTGGGTCACGCCCTTCTGATCTTCAACCCTCGGTATATATATTCGGCGTATCAGAGATCTCGGATATATCGCAATATCGTTCAATCACCAATATAAACGTATAATAAGAATCCACTCGTTTTCAGGGGTTCCATACGCAGCGCCGCCCTTGGCTAGCCTGAGATTCACCCCTCCTCAATCCCCGAGACCTTGGAGTGGGGTTCGTCATTCGAATTCTTTTGCTCCCGTATGTCCTCAAGTACTTCCGGATCTCCACATGGAAGTTACACCGGGTCGTTACGAGTATCTCAAGAGGCTACTTCCCTACCTTAGGAACCAGAGCGAGGACTGCCTGTATCTCAACATATACGCACCCCATCAATCGGAAGGTAAGATTTGACCCAAAATTTCACCAATGTAAAATGTTTTCGAATCAAAAACCTATGAAATCCCAGAACTTCAGACAAGTTATATATTTGTACGAGGGCTACGTTGTTGACCCTCTCAGATTATAATCCGTTATTTTATTGACTTTGCAAGTTAGCAGAGAAAGAAAAGAGAGAAAAAAGTGAAAAGACAGACGTCCGTGAAGTTAGCACGACATTTCGCTGAAACGAGACCAATCGTGGGAGTTCTGATAACACTTCAAAGAATTCTACAGTTACTGATGGTTCTCAGTAATAGTTCCGCGCATCCACGTCAAAAAAAAACCGACCGAAAGAAATGGCGTGTCAACTTCTCGTAAGAACTATCGATTAAAAAAAAAACATTCAATTTAAATACACTTGTCGTGCTACGAGAACTATTCCTAAGAACCATCAGGAACTGTAGAAATCTATGAAGTGCTACCTTGAACTCCCGCGATTGGTTCTGTTTCAGTGAAATGTTGTGTTAACTTCACAGACGTCAAAGACAGTCGAAAGGTGGACCGTGAAGATCAATTTTTATCAGTTCGTCGGGAAAAAAGTTTTCTTGAACAAATTGGCGTTCGGTTATCTGTGCGGTTCTTCGTTCATCCATAGGATCCTAAAGGTTCATGTCCTGCAGGACGACGTGACGCGCATGGACGTGCAGACGAGCGTCTATTTGGTTGGTAAAACGTGCCGCGTCGCTTGGATGAATTATTCCGAGTGCGAACTACCTTAACTGTAATTAGTTTCACATAACCCTGATGAAAACAGCGGCTCTCCGGTCTCCGTCTACCCTTCCAACGCCCACTGTTGTAGATATATTTCCCCTCAGCCCTTACCCCACGTGTTCTTAGCAGGATAACATAAATGGGCAGTAATTTTCAACAATATCTTCTACTAGAATAGCCAATCTACCAACGAATGGACACGTTTCATGACAATGTTCACAACTTCGGATCGGTCAACGACCCCCCAAAATATTCCATGGGGAATAAATAACGTTGTGAAAGAAAAGTTACGAGTGTGAATTTCATAACTTTTCAGGAAATTCGGAGTGTTTAATTCCACGTTGAAGATATTTTATGGCTACCAGGGAGGTTCGATAATACAGTTTAACGCGTATGCTGATCTAACAAATATTCACGCGAAGGTTGCTTGCTTGTTTTTGAGAGTATTCTGGTAGGATGCGCGTAAAATAATATGCGTTGTTTCGCTTAGTATACCAACGTAGTTTGATGTTCAATAGAACTTTCCCTGTTCTATAACCCAAACGAGCGAAGGAGAGCCCTGAGTGAGTCTCTGAAACATGACCCCCCCAAGGAACTATGAGAAAACAGACCATTCTTCGGACGTGATATCTCGGAGATAAGGAAACAATCAAAACTTCGCAATGCCTCGACCGCATGTTCACCTCATCTTAGCTGGATAAATATATCGGGTAGAAAATAACGTTCGAGAAAAACATCTGCTTCGTTGGTAGCTTAACCCACAGATTGAATTACAATTTTGGTGAGTCAACATGGGTTGTGCGTGAATGGGAGATTTGGAAGGATGCAAAATTCAAATGTAGATTCGAAAAACCGGACGCTAATTGAGATCCGCGAAAAAAGTTTCTCGGTACTTTGCGTTACCTTACTTTCGGTCTATCTCAAGTGCTTTTTTTTTATCTTGCTACAGAGCGCTCAGAAGAGATGCCGGCAAAAACGGTGAGAGAAAATATGAGAAAAAGGAAATGATAAAGGAAAATTGCAGAATAGGATACGGGAAATATGACTTGCTACATTTTTCGCGTTTAATTAAAAGAAATAAACTCACCACGATCTTTGATAATGGAGAATACGAAGTGAAGTCGGTACAAGTACTGAGAATTAAAAATTCCAGATACTACAATTATTTTAATAGTCGGCCACGATCGTTTAAAAAATACCAAAGTTTGGTTAAATCATGTACTATTGAACTCGAGAGTTTTGAGAACTTAAAATACCGAGTACACTTCATTCGTTTAGATTTAAAACTAAACTCTAACGACGATTAATTAAAATTGTCGTAATAATCACGTTGGGTATAGCCTGTATATACCTATAATAATTAATCAAGTCGTAAAGAAATAGTGATAAGTTAAAATTAAAGTGACACATACTTATGAGGTGATATTGTATACGCCCACAGTATTCGCATGGGAACGGTGTTCATGGTTTTATTAATAAAACCTTAAGGGTGCTTAATTATTTCCGACAATCGGAAATAATTGTCGTGGCGTATGAGGTTATATTCACACGAGTTCGGAAACAAAATAATAATTATTAAACTCGAAGTGCCGCCGGACTTCCCTCGGAGAATCAGACCTTTTACTTTTGTTCTGCTTCCAACCATATACGTGTACTACGCGTTCCGCGCGATGTATTATGTATACGTATAACGCATACATAAATGAATAAGTACATTTAAATGCAGCAGAAGGAAGCTTTATATTATTAGCTACGCCGAGACTCGTGTGGCTGCAGCATTCGGTACAGCAGATTGCACCCTGTCAGGTACAGTTTACCTCGGAAAATTTCAGTACAGGATTCAACGAAACAGAGAAAGATAGATACATGAAATATATGGTACGACATGAAAGAGAAGAAAAACAAAAGAAGAAAAATAATTAATTTCAACTCAATTGAATCGTCGCTCATCATTTGGTAGGTGAAAAATTGAAATTGAACGACGGTTGGAGGATTAGTTAAGTGTTATTGGAACATGTCTATAGACGAGTACGGAAGATTAAATTTAAAGTGTAATATTAGATCTGAAAGATATAGCGGTGGATTTCAGTTCATCATTGACGATTGGCACATATATAGCGAACACCTTTTAGTAGGATTTGATATTTTCAATGGACTGTACGCAGCTTATATTTACGTGGCTTCCGTCGCTAATTATGTGAAGCATTAGTAGTGACGAAATATCCGTTCTACCAAGAAATTAATACGTACTTTTCCAGCGGGAAAATATCACCGGAGGAGCGCCGTGCCGCCTTTCAAAGTTAATTCAGTATTTAATTAATTTGAAATTTTACAAATAATATAATAATCATGTAATTTCTGTATGGAAAAAATAAATAAATAAACCATCGATGCAATATCTATCTCCCAAGGATATGACACAAACTATAACTTTTTTTTTTGCTCACTCAGCGGGGGAGATTCAATCATCGGCGCTTCGGTCGACAGTTGACGTCCGATACATCGGCGCCTTAATCGATTGATTTATTGCCTCGGGCCTGAAACGAATTAGAAATAAGTATTTCAGCGCCATCGCCCCGGAGAATCGAACCTCGTACCCACATCAATCATGAACACTGAACCCGCGTTATACATATATACACATCTTTACATGTACAGAGTGAAGAGAAAAAAGAATCTACCTTTTCGAAGAAAACAAAAAAATTAGAATATTCATTCCAAGTACTTCGATCGTCACAGCCGTTTCAGCGAAATCATTCCAAAGTCTGAATTCGATCAATGAGGATATGATGAGGCTTAACTAAGGTGATCGTGGCTATTCAGGATTATAAAACTGCAGGAAATTCATTAACCATGTTATCGATCCAAAGCTCACCCCGGTCCCAACCAATAAATTCTTTTTCGGGTGAATAAAATTTACGAGGAGAGTTAGCGGCTTGAAGGGTAGTTTAGATGTGCACCTTTACGGTTCGATAAAAATTCGTATAACGTGCACCAGCCGGATGATAATTTTTTTCCCCCCTTTTCTTTTTTCTCACCCTAACTTTTCTTTTTCTTTCGTTTTTTTTTTTTCATAATTCTCCAAATAATGCAAAGTGCCATCACGGTTTATAGTACTCTTCAATGTCGTAAAATAATATATGTTTTTTGTGTTTTTTTTCCTTTTTTCACCCAACCCAGTTTCAGTTTTGCAATGATCCTGATCGGGATTCTCGTCACGTGAAGGGCTTACGTTGAAAATGGAGAATAAGGACTACCTTGTACCTGAATATATATATTATATGTATAAACCGTAGCCGAACGAACGTCACGGGTAAAACCCGAACCCGGGTTAACTACCCCTATAGGTCGATAATATCGAGCAATTCTCGCATCTTTAATAATTTCGCGATTCGGTTTATAGGGTTTATGGGTATACTTGTACGTAGGTACGTATTAAAACAGGCAGCCCTTAAGCTCGTTGCGATTTCTCGCAGAACTAGAGAATTGTGGCTGAAGCTATACATACCCATACCCTCATATACTCGTACTTTGCTCTTATTCGACGTCGAGGCGCAACTGTTTTCAATATCAACAGGAATTTCCTGGCCAATGCAAGTAGGGTGCCCTTTTCAAGGGGATAAAATACTTGCCCAGAGTCTTGTGGAAACAGATTAAATCCCTCCTTTCTCACACTGTACAGTTTCTGTGTGTTTTAAGTTGAGTAAACAAAAGTACTTCGAAGGATCGTATAGGAGTGGAAAGTTGTACGAGTGTAGATGGCACGAAAATATCGAGAGCGGAGGACCGGTAGGGCAGAGCGTAAGCCACGAAGAAAAGAAAAAGGCAATATGTTGCCAGAAGATATGAGAGAAAATTCATCAGAAAATTGAATTTTCAAAAACAACTACTCAAAAGTAACTAATCAGAGTTTAATTATATTGTTCGAAAACTAGACTCATATGTACAGTAGTTGATTCGAAAACTTTTCGACTACTCCATACACTGAATTTCACTGTATTTTAATTGATAGGAAATTTCTCCCAATATATTTTCCCGTAGTCGTTGTATGATTTACGCGATCAATGATAAATAGTCGGATCAGTTTTTAATTGCCGTGGGATTGCAAAAACGTGGAAATGTAATAGTTACGGACTAGAGAGCATTTTACAAAAATGTTAATATGTTGTTAATAAGGAGTGAAAAAATCTGACCGTGATGTAAATTTATGTATAATTTAGCATTTTTCATTCGGTGTGTCTCAAAAAAGAAAAAAATCCTTTCATTATTCTCTCTTTGTGTCGAGAAAAAATTTATCGAATACGTTTGCTGTTTTACGTTCGATATCAATCACGAATTTGTTGAAAAGTGATAGAATCACAAATAATCTTTGTCGCGTGATCTGGTTCTTCCGATAAAAAAGAAGAGAGATGGGACTACTACTAGAACTGTGAAATATTATTTGATATTAAATTTACCAGAGATGGAAATAGAAGATATGATATTCCATGACGTCAATATAAATATATATTTCAATCAAATCACATCGTCTGCTACACCTTGATCGATCGACAATATCACGCGTTTCAATTTCGCTATCCCACAAATACCTGTACATACATTGGGGTGCTCCTTAATAGGGATGTATTACGATTAGATTTTTCATCCTCCCAGAAACCTGAACGCTCTTAAATTTTCGGGGATTTTTTTTTCTTCGTTGATGCGGAAGCGTTCAGAGTCCTGGAACTATAAAAATTCGAAAACCCTCGCATACAGGACCACCCTAATATATACATGTAGCAGTTATACACCCGATCGTGTCCGTGCCAGATACATGGTTTGATTGCAGGTCAACGAGTCAAGATTAATTGGCGCGCGTTTTCCTGATGCAAGTTCAACGATATTGCATATATACATAAATGTAATCGATTTCGATGGTGTTATTGGCAACGTGAATTTTTCGCAATCATTGGCAGGAATTAATTTGCGTTCTATCCAATTGATAATTTTTATCGAATTTTTGACTCACCAAACTTATACAATAACCTGCGGACTTGACGTAATAGTAAAATTGACGCTTTCAACAAAATAATGAAGAAAAGGAAGAAATACTTTCTGACAAAAATTTTTTCAATGGAATGCCATGCCGGTCACAATTCTTCCATTTCTATATTTAAATCTCAACTTCAAAGTGGTTGGAAACGGTTACGAGTAAAGCTATATAATAGATGTTCGTCAAGTCGAATATATAAATGAAGTTTAAAATCTCGCTAAGCAAAGTCAAAGCACTCGGTTGGTATTTTTGTGTCGCTTATGAAAGTCCAAAAATATAAACTTGTAACGTGGCAGGGGTCGGACCCTTTTTCCAAACATATAAAGCTGAAGGATCATGTGAAAACCTATGAAAAATATAAGCAGCTGGGATAAGAAAGGACGTGCTGCAGTATAGCGTAGCATGGCCGGCTATCGATGTCACGCGGCTATATATCGTAGTCTGCTAGGATTTCAGATCGTCAAAAGTTGTTGCCGTTAGCACTTGAAGAGTTGCCGAGAAAATTGGCTTTGTTTTGCCCGAAAGAAAGTATTATTATACCCAGCTTCCCCTTCCCAACCACGCGTCCCTTCATCCCCTAGCCTCCGTTAACTCGGCCTCCAATTTTTACGAGATATTATTTCTCTCCTAATGTCGTATATTCGCCTTATATACCCGGGCGACCTTCCCCATTAAATACATATACATGTATACATACATATGTATATTGTATATATGTATGGAATACTTTCGGAACTTCCCTTTCGGGATCCGCGATCTATGTGCGTAGTTCTTTTTCATTTGCTTGCTTTTTATTTGTTTGATTATTTATTTATATTTTCTCAGCTTTATAATCTTGCAATACCCATACGACGTCAAGATTTCGAACAATATATTTTCTTAATATTCCGTCCAATAGTTTTGTACGTGAGAAATTTCGAGTGTTAGCAAATCTTGCGTTCTAATTCATCGGCACAATCACTCTACGTGGAATGCAAAATAATGAGCGAGGGGTTCGGATTGAATTAGATAAAATATAGAAATGCTCGCAAAATGGAATACAAGCGATTACAATAATACAATTTCCATTTGAATCTCAGTGTTGAAAATTAAAAAGTAATTATCAGTTATAATACGTATACATATAGTATAGACGGTAAAAATTCACTGAGGTGGAAGTGCAGCAGAAATCGGGCAGTTAAATTCGCGGTTGGTTGAAGAGAAGACGAAGGCCGAAGTTACCGTGTGCCATTATAATGGAGTAAAAATTTTGTCCGTTGAATGTAGCCGTGCAGTAGAGTTCCGCGCTGGAGCTATAACGCTAGGACGAATTTTTAAGTAGCTTTAACGTCTGGAAGAGCAGACAGGCAGCCACTAGCTATATATAAAATTTGTCTAATGGTTTGAACGGTGAGTTATTTTTTTTTTTTTCTTCTCTTCTATATTATTTGTTCTTTTTTTTTTTCCTTACTTTTTTGCTCTGGCCTTTTTATTTCCGCTACCATCTCTTCGCGGGGTCTTCGCCTGCAGCATATCGCGAGCAGTTGCCGCTGCCGCTTCGAGACGTCCCACAATTCTTTGGTGCTTTATGCTTTTCGCTCTTTCTCCTTTCATGGCCCCCTACTCTACGTCGTACCACTACTGCGCAGACCATACCGGCAACTCTATGCCGCGATGGGGTTCGAAAGAAAGTTCTTAAAATAGATGACGAGGTCGCGAGCTTGCAGCGGTCGCGCGGATGCTCCGAAATTACGATCGTATGTATACACAAAATTCTACGACTGTATGGGTATGTGATGTGTACATGCATATATATATATACGTATATAGTATATGCACAATCAGCTCTCTGATCAAGACGAATTTCGGGCGGATATTCGCGCCGATAAACGGCATCCTGTTCACAGGGTACATTTCTAGAATTTTAACAAGCTGACAGGCTGATATTTTGCTCCTTGTATCTCTTTGCAGTTCTGTTTCATGCATTTTTTGAATCTCGTTGAACTCGATGTTTCGGAACATTGAACACCGGTTTGGAGAACAATTTCAATGAATAAGATGAAGATGAATACACATTAAGATTTATACGGGTATTATTATTCTTGCGAGATTTAACGCATATCGATCACTGAATGATATTCGATTCAATTCAATATACTAGTTCTAGAAACAATAATTGCAAAAAAAAAGCTTTTAAATTCATTACAATCTATAGAGTTGAAAAGTTTAGTGCACCTGGTACTATAGTGGAAGTGCCACGTCAAATTATCCCATAAGATTGATGACATTATTGTACTTCGTATTATTCTTCCAAAGTATCATCACGCACGTCTATGTACTTTATTTTTGCCTAGTAGCATACTCTTGTATGAAAATAATCAATATTCGATTCTCATGCATTATTATCGTCAAGAACAACGATTTTGTTGTTATAAATAAAGTTAGATATATGCTCAAATTTCTTCTTTTTTTTTTTCACTTTTTGAAAGCGAATGAAAAATACTTCCATAGTATATCCAAGTAACCAAGTGCCCACACAATCGGCCATGCATGTCCGGAATACGATTCATTACTATGGGAGTTTCGAAGCACTGAGGAAACCAGATATAGATATACATACTCTAATATATATTTCACATTCATGGGTTCATCGAATCGGCGCAACCAGCGTCCTTCACACTGGACTGATTGAGGGTGGTCTGAGCTGACTGAAACGGTTTTCCGATTTCTGCCTCGGCGTTTCCTAGATCAAGACATTTGTCCCTCAAAATTTATACAAAACTGAACCCAACTATTGAATCCATGTAATTTAGGATCACCAATTGATCACTGCCTACACTAACAATAATTACCGTATCAATAATCCCATATTGTCGTAATACGCGCAACCTGAAAATGTAATTTGTTTTATAATTGAAGTGCTCTCAGGAATAATGTTTCGTATAATTTTTCTCGAGTGAATATAACCGAGTGAAAGCTCTGTTTGAGGTGAAACCCGGGTAGAGGAAAAGTGGGATGAGGTGGGGGTGAAAATCCCTATTTCATATTTCGAATATGAATCTGTTTGTAATTCCATACGTATAAGGGTGGGTTATATAATATGCCCGATTTTAATGAGTGTACAGGGATCCTTACAATGTGGACCTTTGGATAATGAGGACATTCTACAAACAGAAATGATTCGACGGTTTAAAACCCTATGCGCCCTGTTATCGACATCGATTATGGGAACGGTATACCGAAACGCCTACATCCATGTAATATAGGTATAGGTTACTTTTTCACTGTAGAAAAAAAAAGAAACTATTGGAAAAATAATAATTACAATAGTTCGATTTTCCTAATTGCGAGGGATATCATGTGATTGCGATTGATAAATATATACGTGTAGATGAAATAACCAAGATTCTCCCCATCAAATTATAACATTGATGTAATAATCTGTAAGGTAAACGTATCGATGAGTAAAATATTGGGTGACGTTTGCCTTTGTGTACATAGTGAAGGATATTCACGGCTGACTGCAATTCATTTCCATTCACTCCGATATAATTAAGTCAACATATATAAAAGCTTGTACCGGTTATATATCCAATCGGTGAAAATCGAATGAAAAAATTATGCCATCGGTTAAAACGTAGCGCGGAGGGTTCGATGAATTGGAATTAGGCGGGCCCTTCTCACTGACGCGTGAAACCGAGGAGGTATTCACGTTTCATAACTATATCACATCATTTCACACCATTCTATACCATTTCATACCATTTTATACCATTTTATACCATTTCATGAGCGTTCCACTAGTATTTCATATCATTTCAAAATTGACTTTCCCAATTATTTCACGAGCGGTTTGACCCCAAAATCGACAAAAATCCAAAGGGGTATACCTTAGATTCTTTTCGATTTCGGGGTCAAAAATCCACTTTCGATTTTGATATGGTTCAATAGGCGTTTATAGGCTATTCTTATGTATTTTGAGCCCCGGAATTCAAATCAGTTAACCAAATTGATCTATCTATAAAACTGATCGAGTTATAATCGATTTATCACTCTGAAAAGTGAAAAAATCAAAATATCTCGATGGGATTCATTCCTAGCTCGATTCATTTGACGAATCGTGTTTCCTGAGGACAATATCAAAATGTCCTTGCGTGAAACAGTAGATTGCAAGAAAATGAGAAAAAAAAAATGTCGGATGGTTTCTCGTAGGCGGGTATTATGAGATAACGTCGTATCGACGCGTGTGGGGAGCGTAGTATAGTTTGCGTAACACGTTCTGGAAATCGAGGCGGCCTTCGTCACTTAACCGTAATTATTTCCAGCGTGCTTGGAATATATTTATTACAAACGACGAAACCTGCAAGGGGTTCCACCGATCAGTAAAGCGCGCAAAAGATCACACAGGATCATCCTGGATCATCCGTCGAAGCACGGACCGAATTTTAAACGATCAATTCTCCAGGATTGCTGGTTATATCACGCTCAAAATTCAACCTCTGCATAGGACCTCGAAATAGTCTTCGGATGTATTCGATGTAATTGGAAACTCGGATCATCTTTGACCTTGACTCACGTGAAAATGTGACGTAGAAAAAGGTTTATTTCTCAAACAATGTCACTCCGCGAATTCTTATTTTATTTATTTTTTTTTGTCGATATTTTAGATCAGTTTTGGTGTTCTAGAAATTCTTCATCGGTAAATATATGTATGCGGATCGTATACCGATACATGTGATATAAGTAAATTCCACGATTATCATAGTTTGGAGGGTATAAAAGCGTTATAGGAAGCTTCCTTACGAGTTACAGCTGGCGCGTGGAAACTGCAGGAAATGGTATCCGAGCTATTTGGATAGAATTTCGTATAACGTAATCGGGGGCGGACGAAACCGCTTTGAGCTAAAGCTGGCGTTTGATGGTACCTACGTCTTTATTCGGTGGGTTGAACCCTTTCGCATAATTCCATCGATTTATAATCATAGAGTAAGAGTAGCAGCTATCGCAACTATACCACCACAATCGATCGAAGATAACCGCACTTTCCAAGAACGAAATAATTCCAAATATCGTAAACATTCAAATCGATGAAAATATCGATAGAATCTCGATTAATGTTTGATGCATCCTTAAACTCTCTGATGGTCGAAGAATATTTCCGTCTTATATTTTCTCGGCTTCGAAATGCTGTAATCACGATCGCATGATAAATTAAATACTGAAAAACTCTCGCGCCGTTTCCAGATATTTGCCAATTAAGCGAACTGTCTCGAATTATATAGTCCTGCGAGTAACTCGACTCCGAATCCAGCAATACTCAGAGTTCTTAGTTTCTAATGAATATAAATATATTCCCCCACAACTCTCTCTCTCTCTCTTTCTCTCTCGCTGGTATAATTGTTTCCAAGAGAACTAACGCGCGCTTTCAGATATAAACTTGCTATTATTTTACTAACAATGGTTCGCAACTTGATTCGTTTATTGTTTTGCAGCCAGTTTAAGAATCCTTGCATTTTAAGAGGATGCCATAACGATTGATCGCCGACAAAAAGTATATTTTCACCGCAGAAAACATCATAACGATCGAGATTCTCGGAAAAAAGGTTGTCAGGCTAATCCGCAAAGTTTGAAAGGAGTTACAATTTTAATTCTTTTTTTTTTGTTCATCCCACCGTTTATTATCATCAAAATTTAACCGGATCTACCGATAAGAGAAAATTCTCCTTGAATCAGTGATTATGAATGTGGAGAAAAAAAATTTGTTCAGTTTCAGTATTCGATATCTCAAAATAGTGTACGGTGACGTAGATTTTCAGTAAAATTTTTCCAACGTTAATTCAGATTCAGATCGCTTGAGATTTCATGTAAGAATATGCTAATTTGATTGCTACTTTTTTGGGAGAATTCATTCGAACAAATATCACGAATTAATTTACTAATTGTAAGTAGCATTCCAAACACTCCATTGAGCGTGTTCTTGATGTGCTGTTACGAACGTTATGGATTCAACAAAAGGAGAGCTGGTTCAATCGTTTTGACTTCCATTAATGTAATAATCGTGCTATTTAATAACCTCAACACGGTAGAATAGAATTTATTAAACACAAAACTTATTGAGAATGAAGCTTCTCGATAAAGAGCTTTTCAGTATTGTCAAATACTTAATTGAATACATTCGTAGCCTAAACGTTGCAAGTACTTCGTACGGAGTTATTCAATAACGTCGAAAAATTTCTATAGCACGTTACGGGTATCAGATTTTGCAGAGTAGGTGTTTTAGACGTTTACGTGAATTTCTTTGAACTGATCAATAATGAGAAGAAATGCATAAAGAACAAAGCAAGAAAAAGTTCAAACTTGTTTTGCGCAAAACTTCCCCCATCGGTCTGATGAAAAGGGGGTTAAATGTTACGTAGAATTGAAACCTACAGAGCTTTCATCTCGGAATCCTGATGAGCCAATGATCGGTAAGTAATTAGGGAATTTCGGACGGCACTATCTAGAGACGGAGAGAATGAGAACCCCTTAAACCAGCTTGAATTGGATGAGCTTACCAAGTACGCTGCAGGCGGCTGTTTGCTCCAAGTGTAACGCCATCTCAATCAGATGATGGGGTAATAGTTAATTAACGTAATTATCAAAAAGAGAACGTTAAACCGCAGAAGCTCTAAGATTTTCACAAGATTTTTTTCTCAAAGTTCAGCTCGGCCAATAACTCGTTTTATATATAATATATTTGCATAAGTTTTTAAATTTCTGTTAAAGAATCGAAAGGTATAATATATCAAGTCCAATATTTCAAAAATACCCCTAACATCTGTGATTCTAATTTAAGAGCGAAATAACAGTTTCTGTATTCGTTTAATGTCGCAAATCTTTTTTCGGTTGACGATTATATCATACGGATAAATTAAAATAATTTCTGCCTAGACTAGACTGCGAAAACATCGCGCGGGGATCAATTCGCGATAAGTGAATTCCGATGCGCGCGATAACTGTGAATTTGCATTGCAAAGATAAATATTTCAACGCCTAGAGAGTTTTCGAGAAATTGAAAATTATATGCATCACGGTTGAAGCAGTATACAACCGTGTGTCTCACAGCAAAAAATACTAAAAAAAGAAGAACAAAAAAAGTGGTTCTAAAAATAATCATAAGAACGAGATGAAGTATTGCGCTGAAATGATTGGGGGCAGTACAGCTTTTGCTACCCTACCGTGGCGCACCAGTAATTGAATTTTCATATTCAATGACCCATCTGCTGAACTTTTCACCGCAGAATCTGTTTTCAATTCATTGAATCGCGATATAGGAAAATAATTGAAAAACATGAATTTACACATTGAAATTCAAAAGAAGATCAGAGAAGCAATTTTTCCGGTTGAAAGACCAGCGAATCTCCTTGCAGCAGGAGGCATAAATTCTTGTAACCATTTAACCCATGTTGTAAACTTTTATTCTTGATCATAGCACATGAATTTTGTTATTAATTTACGTGAACTCTTGGATATTCGAATAGCTAATCCCGTTTTATCCGTACCCCAAGATTTTCAGAGAGTGAGAACTGTAACAGAAACCCTCGTTCTCGTTTGCGTTGAAACCGAAGCCACTACCAAACCCCCTGTACATGAAATTTTCATGGAAGAGCAACCAAAACCGGAATCGAAATTCTCTACTCTCTCTCTCTCTTTTTGTTTGCTCTCACTCCTGCAATCCACATCGATGAACATCCCCCCCCCCCACCCTCTCCCTCAGCCCTTACGCCCACTCAACGTGTAAGAGTGGAGATCGAATGATATGAAATTTCAAGACTCGACTTTGTGTTCGCGATCATTTTCATTCCTGTATTCAGGCCTATCCGTATGTTACAAGTTTGTTTGATCCGTGTATTTTAAACGGTTCAAACAGCGTAGGTGTATACATAATACACGCGTTTGAAGTGAAATAAGTACGCAGAAATGCACGCAACGATTAGGTGGAATTCGTATACAAGCTTTGGGTTTGAAATAAAATTAACCCCGACGTTGAAGTATTATCGAATTAGGTTTCACAACTACTTCTGTCATTGAATTAGATTTTTTTTCGTAACGATCTAAATTCAAAACATCTAAATACATTCTGATCATCAACAGACGTGACTTAAGTAACGGCCGGATTAATACTCTAATTTCAGGAAATACGATACATCTGAGTCTAATTTGCTCCATCTCATTACGAATCATCCCTCTCTCTGATTAAGAGAATGCCGAATTTGATGGGGGACTGAAGATCGTCGTAACAACATCGCGGATTTGGGATTTCTTGTTGTAGCGCTAATACCGAATGTTTTTTTATTGATTTGTTTCACTTTGTTGTACTTTTTGTTTAGCTCATTCGACGAGTTGAGGAAAGTTGACGAAATTTTCAAGATGATACGAATAAGTGGTTGAAAGTGAACGAAAATCTTCAACGTTTTTAACTCAGTCGCAAAAAATGATTCGATGGGAAGTTCTGAATAAATAGGGTTCTTCGTTATTAAATCTTCTTGGAATCGAATCTGAGAGTCGCATTTCTAGTAGGTATAAGAAGTGAAGAACGTTAGGGGAGAATATCTGGTGACCTACGTGACCATTGAATGAATCTTGTATGTGTCCACCACTCAGCAGATTGCTACACTAAAGTCTACTGAAATATGCTGCAGTGCCTTATTCGCGCGCCCTCCTTCTTCTTCCTCCCCCTAAAGTTACACCCTGTGCGCGAACCAGAGTGGCAAAGGGCAGGATCGAGGGATACCTTATAGCCATCTCTACACCGACTATCCCCAACGAGGCTATCGCCTCTGCTCGTAAAAAATGCCACGCCGTAAGATATATGGTCCACGCCGCTGAAAATAGCCAAGTGGTAAAACAGATACGGCTGCACTGAAATCGTGATGGGATGAAATCAAATCCGACTTTCCCATCCATAGTATATGTGGAACGAATATTCCCATATCTGTGTAGATCCAACACGCCACCAGCCAGAACGACGAAACTGTCAAGTCTAGCTGAGCACATAGGTTGAATGCGGTCTGTTTTGTTTCTCTTTTTCTCACCTGACTTGTTATCTCATCATTCGTAGCATAAACCAACCATCTTCTACAGAAATAGCAAACTGGCACACTTTTATGCACGAGAGAATTAAAACTAGATTTGTAAAAATTTCTGGTGGTGTATTTTTCAAACGGAAATTTCGGATATTAATGTCGCTCAATTTCGAAGCGAAGTGCAGATGTTGCGAATTTTACAAAATTGTTCCAAATCTAAATCCAGAGTTTTGAAGTAGGAAAATATCACGATCTTGCGATAGAAAATCTTTGCAAGCCACTCAACTCGGTTCACTAACGTTCGTATCTAAAAATCTAAAACGATTCAATTTGTTCCTAGCTTTGATAGCCGGATATCCGAGAGAACAGATGATATAGGTAAAATACACCGCATGCTATGTATACGTACGCGATTAACGAGGCTCGCAAGAAGCTTGTGGGTTTGACCATTGTTATACGGACAGCGCTGCTGCTGCCATCGGTGTCCTTCGTTTTTGGTCCAGTCACTGCCACTGCCACCGCAGCCGCAGAGACCATGGCCGAGCCATTTTAAAGCGATGGTATCATTTTTCATGACGTCAGTCGTTTTCCACTTGGCCAAGCTGAATTTTGTGCGGGAGCAAAATATGTGCACGGCACCCTTCTCCGCCCCATCATCCCGAATCGCCACCCTCGACACCGATTTTCCTGGTACTCTTTTCACCAGCCATTTTCGCCATTTTTCTCAATTTGGATAGTTCTTTTTTTTCTCTTCTTCACCCACTTTATTCCGTAACGCGTATGCATTATTTCTTGTTCTTGAAAAGAAGAGTGATGCGGGAATACCCTTCTTGTTAGTGATAAGAATGTTGCCCTATCAATTTTGAAATTTTTACAAAAATCGTAATGTATTGTAGGACGTGTTAAAAAAAAAGAGCATCGATGGCAGCGCGCTAAAAAATTTTGAAGTATGGTCTACGCAGTCTGTCTGCAGTCGTATCTTCAATCTTTTGGAAAAGTCTCTGCGCGAGTGCGTGTGAAGCAAGCGAACAGTTTCACCAGATTCTGTCCCAAAATTCGGTTTCCTATATTTGTAGTGATAATTTTTGGTTCTGTAATTATCAAATGAGTATTTGACGAAGGTACGAAAAGTGGACGATTATGACCCGTACACACATATAGTGAATTGGTCCATTCACGATCGCCCTACACTTGGATCGTATACCTATAGTAGTACCACATAGAATTGGCTCGCGTCGCTAATTTGCACAGCACAAATCGCAGAGCAAATACACACACATATTACACGTTCCTTTACCCCGTCCTATGTATTGCATATCTATATGCTCAAATAACTACCTGTATACGTATAACGCGTTCATAGGGTTTCCTAGCTGTTTGTTGCCAACGATTCTACTGTTCGATGTTAAACCTAAAGCTAGAGTAGCTGCATAGGTATGTTACGCCGCAGCTGATATGTAGGGATATGGTGGAGGTAGGGTAACTGCTGCGTTCTGCACTAGTCACGTTATACATAGATTGTCTCTCGTTAGAGAGCTGGACGTGCATGTGCTGCCGCTACTGCTACTGCTGCTATTTGCCGCTTATGATTGTTATAATGATCATTCGATCCGCTTGATTAATTGCTATGTTAATTCGCAACGGTTTCCACACACATAGGGGTAGAGAGGGACCGTTGTTGGGTACAGAGAAGAACGAACAATCAAACCACGTGATTATTACTCTCACGGTATTATGAAAGTAATGTAATACACCAGCGATCCAGCAGCAATCATATCAATATCAAAAGCGATCTCAAAAATTCATTTTTTCTACAAAAATTCACTGCATATTATGATCGGAAGGTCCGACGAGTTTCATTTCCTCAGGACGTGCGAGAAAAAATTTTACACGCAATATAATTGCGGTGTCCTTTTTGATAACGTCTAAAAACTTATACTATTCGTACCATACGTTAAACCAAAATCGAGCAAACAATAAACCCGCTGAACGGTCGCGTCTGTTGTATATATGTAATTAGTCGTTCATTATCCTCACTTAAAATAGGTACCACAGGACTGAAACGTATGATAAATAGATAATGTATCCTGGGATAATCGCTCGTATCCTAACTGATGTTAAATTCGTTATACTCGTATAACCTGTCAATCGCAGAGGATCCGAAAATTCATCATGTAATCGCTATAATATAACTGCAGTAAAATCGGAGACAAAATGACTGGAATTAGAACAAATTCGGTGTATCCTTTTTCATACGAGAATCTCTGGGTAATGTCCATTTCTATTCTTTACGTTTTTTTTTTCATTACTTTTTTTTCGCAGTTACTAAGCCTTTGAGCCGCATGTTTAAAAAGGAAAATCCAGTTATCACAAAAAAGCGGGGGCGAATGGGAAAGGATGGGAAAGGGGAGGAAAAAGAAGAGAATATAAATACATGTTGAGTCTGCAGGAAGGAAAAGACCCTTCCTGCAGACCAGTTATTACAATACCAGAGCTACCACCCGGTTAAACGCGGTCACGGACATCGCCATGCATTTAAACGACCTGGCTAAAATGGTGTAAGACTTTAATAACTCTTATCAGGATCTGATGTGAAGATTTTTTAGAAACTGGTCCATCCCAAGCATTCGTTATACCGCACACGCAATTATAAAAATAAAAATAATTACAATAATTGTGCAAAAGAAAAAAAAAAATTACAAAATATTCGTAGTAGATGTGGAGTAAAGTTGATTACAAAAACGCGGAATCTAAACAGATTGTGTTGTTTGCATTTTATATTTGAAACATACCTACAATCGTTGAGCTGAAGTAAAAAAAAAATACTTTTTTCAATTAAAAATTTCTTCCAAGAGAATTAATTAATTAATTGTTATTTTTCGCTGTTCTCTTTGAGCTAATATTATACTATCATATTGAAATGATGATATTCAACGAGAGAATATATATATATATATATATAATTTGAAACGATGATTCTGCATTACCGATTGGGTGAGAGAAGAAAAAAATAATACAGAGGGAAAAGAATCAGCTCGTTGTTGTATAATGAGAGAACTTTCATCGTAAATTAATTTTCTTCTTCTTTCTTTTTTACCTTTTACTGATTGCGAACCTCAAATAAAGGGGGCTGAATGAAAAAGAGAAAAAAAGAAGAATTCACTTTGACTGGATTCTTAACGTACGCGTTGTGTTTGAACATGCGGACAGTCATAATCACAGACTAACAAGGGGCTGCCCGCTGTTTGCGGAGATACATGATGCATAAATCGAGTGTGAAATTGATATTTTAACGGGGCGTAGAGAAGCAAAGAAAGAAAGGAGAGAGAAAGATTATCTAAGAGGCAAAAATATAAAGAAAAGGGAGAAAAGAAACGGACCAGATTGAGAATTGAATCTCAACTTCCTTACCAAAATAATTCGCTGGAAGCGGATTAGAGCAGGTTTGCTGAGAAGGGACTGGCTGGATTTGTTTCGGACTGATACTATACTACGATTTGTTGAGCTTTAAGTAATTGAGCCCTGCAAGTCCCCATGGGATATTTGAGATAGCTGCTATAAGAATATCGAAAAATCAACCGTACACCTGTGACCTTATGACCATTTGACTTTAATTCTTCAGAAGAATCTTTTTCTCGCAATAGTGTCACCACAAAAACAATAAAGGTAAAAATGGTCTTTGATAGAAATTGAATTTGATTTTGATAATGTTGAAAGAACTAAAAAATTGCAATAGCGGTTAACATCATGGTTTTCGGAGCACGACGAAACTTTTTTTAAATACGAGATCATCAAATTCATAGGCCAGATGATCAGGCATGAAATTCCCCGTAGCCAACCATAATTCATATCAAGGCGTTATCGAGGGGGGTGTATAAATAAAACAATCAACCCGTCGATTCTGCAAAGCTGTTTCTCTGCAGCCACGTCAAGAAAACTGTCCAGAGTTGTTGACTGTTGTTGTTTTCGTTGGTGTCCTTTACCCTTTTCTAAGTACCTTCAGCTGTTACACTTCTATATATATATATTACACAGCTTCTAATTTCCAATTTCTTTCTCGGTACAGCGCATAAGCTGCTGCTGAAGCATTTGGCACGGACCTTATTAAAGTAACACTTTTATATACTCCGTTTACCAGCTGATGAAATTTTCGACTGCGCAAGGGTTGCCCAAACACAATGAAGAGAAGAGGAGGGAAAAAAAAAAAAAAAAAAAACAGAAACAAAGTTTTCCATTGAAATAATTTTTCAAGGTTGAATTCAACCGGCGACACGTAGTACGTTAATTGTTACCTAACGAATCACGCGGTACTTGAGGTAAATTTTAAATCGACTCACAATCAGCGCAAGACGCATAGAATATTTTGGTTTTACAGAAAAGTGAATTTTCCTTTTCGTCTGTAGAAATAAAGGACGGTGCAGAATCCCGGAGGATGAATTCTTGAGGGAGTCCAATATAGGTATGGGTTTAATCGAAATAAAATAGAGAGCTGTTGCTGTTCCGGTCGACAGTTGTTTGAAAGTAAAGCAATATAGTCGGTGGGTTTGGTGCTTTGGTCACTGGTTTCCACGACTCTCAGTTGGATAACTTGAGTTACTTTGCAGCATCGATAGGCAATAAAGAACGCCATAAATTCCGTGGTATCGTTTTCCAAACTGTTACGAAATAGCACGGTTGTGGTTGCCGCAGGTATACTTCATATATACATATTCATAATTCTTCGAAAATTCACCGATAAGACAATGAAATATCATGATATTTAAATTACGGTGAGATTACCAATTGTTGAATCAGTATAAAAATGTGGACATAATATTTTCGACATTCGAGGTGTTCGCCCGAGGCTAAATCATCGAAAATTCACGAGCGGCGAGTCAACTGGATCGAAAAAACCAGAGATGAAAAAAAAAAAAAAAAAAGAATAAAGGGATGGAAAATAAAACTAAAATTGGTCACCCCTCGCGTTGCTTTTGGTGGAGTCCACGTGCCTTCGGGGAACGTTCCCTTATTGTGGGAGGCCCTGCGGGGGTAAAATGGGCGGCGGCTGACGAGCGTCATTTATCAAGCGAACAAAAACCTTGGAAATAATTACTGGGGGTGTTTTCTGGAGTGTAGTAGCGTAGGCCTTTTCTCCGGTTCTAACTCTAGCAGTTTACCCTACGCCGTATAGAAGCGAAGAGAACTTCATTCATTATACTTTTATTTTGTTTTAACAGCCGTTGAGAAATACACACGTATAGGTACACCGCTGTGGAATAAAGGTATTTTAAATTTTCCTGCGTCGGCGTGCAGAATAAGTCTAAGGGCGTGGTGACCCTGCACCTGATTATCATATCATACACGTAATACCTACATCGCAATTATTTTAATTGCCAATCTCCTAGTTAATCGTAATGATCATTATCCAGCACACAATCAATTCCGAACACACCTATATATCTACGTCACATCGCTTTAATGCTTTTCCGCTTGCGCGCATCGCAAGCTCGGCTAAAAATCTTTTTATCTCATTAAAAGATTAAACGAGGGATCAAAGCCCGGAATAAGATAAAGTCAAGCCCTTTGAAACGCGACGTTTTCAAACTACACGTTCATTATCAGAATCATTATTCGATTATAAGTAACATAAGTATAATGTGTTCAGAAAAATGGACCGTCAATTATTTATTCATCTTTTAGCCGGTTTCTTTATATTATCACATACGTTTTCTTAGCGTTGACAAAGAGATTTCTTAGCACGTTGCATGCCGAGGTGAATTTCGATGTTATTTCGCAGGCACCGATGATGGGTGGGAGTTAATAACGCGCGGTAGCATATTGCGGAATGAGAACGGACGGCGGTGCATTTATTGGCGTGTGTCGCGTTCCGCCTGGCCATGTTTGCAACAATAGTATGCAGGCAGTATATAAGCAGAAACCCCCGCATATCCTTGCGATATGAGAATGCGAAATGTGAAATGTTCCCGAGCATTTTTTATCCTGTTTTCAAACCATTCACCTAAACCGACCCGACCTGTCGTCTCAATTTTCCAGCCAGTCGTAAAGAACTTATGTGACACAGGTTCGCACTTTACTGAAAACTCCGAAAACTGCGAAGGTTTGACCTTAAAAAAAGATTAAAAGAATAGATCTGTGAGGATGAACATTGTCTGGTAGACGAAATCCAGAAGCGAAAAACTTGAGTAAAATTTTTCCTTTTTTTTTTCTCAAAGCGAAAAATAACAAAAATCACGAGAGAATAATAAGGGAAATTCGAATAGTAGCGCGTTTTTTTTTCTCGCCGGCCATTAAAACTCGACCGAAAGCTATGGAGCTTTTAGAAAGTATTGAATTCCTCCTATTTTGGTATCCCCTATCGCCATCTGCTCCGAGCTTCGGGAACGAGCTTGTAGCCGAGCTTTTTACTCGGAGGTTCAGATCGCAGCACCTTGCAGCTTTCGTAACTACCGAAATTACAACCCCCAAGAAAAGCCCGCGCTCTAAGTTTGAGACGGATCGATTAATTTTCAAGTAAAAATTTTCCCACATGTCGACGAAATGAAAATTTTGATTTTCGAAAGCCTATAGTAATCCGAAAAGATAAAAGTTCACGTATTTCAATGTCAAAATTTCAGGAGTCTCAAATTATTGTCACAAATCCAGAGCGGCGTACGTGTTTCATTTTTCAATTTTTTTTTTTTTTTCACCCCTCAAAAGTTCAATGGCATGAACAATGGGAAAAACTGATTTACAGTATCGGTGATTTCCGGCGGAGAAGATAAAACACAAACATGAAAAACAAATAAAAAATAATAACTACTGCACGATACAGTTATCAACCGCAACCCGCAAGTTGATCTGTGTGCGATAAATTTAGGTTTCAATTTTTATGTAAATTTTTAGGGGAGCTTGTGCGCTCGGGATGACCTGTGGCCCGTGTCCGTTTGCTGTGTATTTTCTATTCATTTTCAACCGTCAGACGATATGTAAAAACAAAAAAGAAACTGGAAAAAAAAAGCTGGGAAAAAAATGTTTGACGGTTCGCAAGCAACCTGCACACACAGTTGAGTTCGTGCCGGGAATTTATACATTGCATTAACGTAATAAATTTGTATTTACCTACGCTCGGCTCGGTATTTTAAAAGGGGTGATTCTTCTCCCGCCATACTGCGACGCCGTGAAAAATTGCGGAAGTCAGATATTCGAAGCAGCTTATAAACAGAACTGTACGGCATCATTCCTGATCTATACGTTTTGTAGCTTCCTTATAATCATTTTTAGTCTCGTGACTAAAACTGTATATCAATAATTACGATACCGACATCCTATATACACTTGACTAGCCTACCAAAACACGAAATGTATTCCTTCCAGTCCCGAAAAAAACAAACAAATAAAAATTATTGAGGTAAATGTTGTGCATGAGCGGTATCTAATTTGGAAAAAACGCATCAGAATATTCCAAAAACTGGAATCGCTATGTATAGGTCAAAATAAGAGGGGCAGAATTTTGTTAAATGACACTAAATATATGAAACGCAAGTACCTGATATCGTTTAACATTTTTGATTGTCTTCCGTTGTAGTTCTTGAAGTGGAAAACTCACCTATGTATGATGCTGCATTTGATGAACATTTCAAAGAGATCGTCCCTTGTTTCAAATACTCCGACATCCTTACTGAAGCACGAGAATTTCTATCACTTCGCATAATACGTCGCTATATAATCCAGCACACCGTACGCTCAGACCTGAGTCTCACAGAATACTGAAGAATGGGCTGAAAATTCTGTTTACGTTTACGCGTCGAACAAAAAAAGAGATTATAGTAGGCTTACTGCGTAATACGCGCGTACGATATTAATCGTGTATTCGTGTGTAGTTCGCAATATCTATTCGGCACACCCGCGTAACTGGGGATGGCATTCACATACGAATGATATGAGAGGTGAATTCTTAAAATAAGAATATGTTAGACGGTTCGTGGTTTCCCTCACGAGAACGTTCACCGAGATTTTCCATCCGACGTTAATTACAAATTGAGAGTTATCTGTTTTGATCTGGATGAAAGTTAGAAATTAGCTCAAACAGTAAACTGATTATTTTATTTCACCAATTTTCCAAAGTTTGATTCAGGGAAAATATGTTAATTAGGTGACAATAATAAATTTATAGAACGTATATAGGTTTAATGTATATCTGGAAGGTATTTCGGATATTCTTTGCTGAATAAATTACCGAGCCTGTGAACATTTTTCAAATTTCTCTTCGGTCTACATCACGTATTAGTCCTTACCCGATAAACCACGGCAAAATTTATACTTTTTATTTTCAACCGAACGCGACGAGAAATTTCAAAAGAGGGGAACGTGATAATGGTAGGGTACGTCAGAAATCACAAAAAAAAAAAAAACTACAAAATGAAGAAGAACGAAAACGTAAATTTTTTGTTGGAAATTTCGAGCATTCAGAGGAAAAAAACGATCCTGGACACACTTTTTGTGGATGATGGAAACTGAGATCTAAAAAATAACCAATGTATAGCTCGACTTTTTGTCGAGAAGTGAAAGTGATCATAGACTTTTAATTTATCAAAAATCGAAATATGTATTTATTTTCGAAAAATTTTATCCCTTCGGTCTTTTTAGTCGTCCTCTAAAAATCAAATATAATATATATATCGGAAAAAAATAATCACGGTTGGAAAAAAGATAACATTATTTTCATCGTTCCAGGGTACTGTATAAAAAGATGATTCAAAAAGTTCAGAATGTTTGAGGTTAGATGCTAAATGGTTCGGCATAAAATGCCTTTTATGCATATACCTATAGTGCGAAAAGAAAAAAAGTTGACCATACAGTAGGAGAATCGAAAGTGATATCATGGTACGGTTTGGCAAACGAGGGGGTGTCGCACAGCGTATTCAGCCATTCCCCCCTCTTTTTCGAACCACGTATCTACATCCCTTTACCAAAAAACACACCGGGGTATAATGGGGACTTGGAGCAAAAAACTGCGTTATACTCGTAATATATTACGACCAACGTCGCGGGTTTGTTCGAGCTTTTTTCTACAACTGTGCAGTGCACAAGTTATGTATGCGTATATAGATGCGGTGCTACGTTATTTTAGCTCAACATATTATAATTGCGTTTGATCGCAGGGATCGTGAGTTGAACATGGTGGATCAAATTACGTGCACTCTGCGATATAATTATATCCATACTCAATAGACCTGGAAAAAAAGAATTGAAAAAACACCATGAGGAAATAATTCCGACTGAATTAATGCGTTGAAGAGGTCTTTTCCATGGGATATAAAATTGAAACTGCATGAAAGCTGATGAAATTTTTTCTTTTTGTATTTTTCAGGTCAACGTGGACTGCGGAGATTTCCGGTGATGGTGTTTATCCATGGGGAGAGTTTTGAGTGGAACAGTGGAAACCCTTACGACGGAAGTATGCTGGCTAGCTACGGAGACGTCGTTTTTGTTACGATAAATTTCCGGTTGGGTATCTTAGGTGAGGTTTAGCGAAGTTTTTATTTGCATCCAAGTTTGTTACACTAACCTCATTTACCTATACTCCACTACGTCTGATTCTCTACCATTTTCTGCTCCACGTCGAGTACAGCCTGCATTGTTATCCGTATACTCTATAGGTATAGCTTTGCTACAGTGTTCGTTACTACCGAATATAATATAATAATGTTTGTCACCAAACCTGCAGTGTAACCTCGCTTGTATTCATCTGCATGCCGAATGGATTAATTTAACCGGTATATACACAAAGAGATGGATATAGAATTTACATAACGTTGAACAACGTTGTTAATTTTACTCCGTCAAAGCTCAGAAGTGTAAATTTTCAATACCATGAAATATATCCAGATAGTTATAATAGCTTATCATGGCCAGTCCGTCAGAAATCCATTCGCGATCTCCGTTACAGTGATATGTAAAAATAACGAACGTCGACGCTCGAATATTGAAGAAAACGAACCGATCGATGTTTGCGTAAAATCCAATTAAATTAATGAGTTTCGCAAGAATAAACAGACCCGAATTTACAAGCCCGAAATATATTAGAATATGTGAACGATAAATCGAATAAATTAAAGGACACCCCTTCAGATTCTTGCGATTTTGGCTACGACGAAAAAATAGATAGATCAATTCAATTTGCGGATCAAAAATTTGGAAAAATCCACATCATCAAAATAACTCAAATCCAACTCATTTTCAATGTAGAACAATCGGTGTTTATTTTCTAGGTTAATAATTCCAAAAGACAGGATTTAAAAATTCCAGGCAAACCAATAATGAAAACTAATTCTCTCTGTACTGAATCTAATTAGACCGAGGCGCTTAGGGATTTTTTTTCTTTCAACCGAGATTCAAGACCTAGGAGGTGGCATCGGCAACATGAGTTTACACTATACCTGCAAATATGCGTGCAGGCAATATAGATGTATATATCGCAACGAGGACGGGATGAAAAATGTTGTTGGGTAAAAGTGTGTTGCTCGTCGTCATAAGTCACTGCTACAGAGCAAAGTGAATTTATAAATTTCCTACAACTCTGCACACAGAGGCAGCTGTGAAAGCATCGCTATATGATATAACGGGTGGTTAAAATCGAAACTGTTGTAAGAATTTATTGAGTATATACACATATATATTGCATATAATGCGGCTCTGCAGCTTATTATATACCCTTGCAACTATTCGGGCGTCGCGACGCCATAGTATTTACCTAGGCACAGATAATCCTTGGATAATCCATTGCAATATATCCATGCACAAGAATTGCAGTTGCGCGCCGATAATTTAATCCCGATTATATCCTATCGCCGTTCACTTCTATCTAATGTATATGCAAGTTATACATGTATATAGGTATAGTACATGTGACATTTTACCAGGAGTGTTATATTATAGATATTTAAATTCACCGTCCACAGTATCCTCTTTATTGAAATTATGTATGAATTATCTGAAAAATTAAAGCGATATATATGTAACGTAATTGGGGATTCGGTACTCTGTGTGAAAATCCTCAAGTCTTACAGGAATGAACCTTTTATACTGTGGTATATCTGTGAGGGGTTTGGAAAAAAGGCGTAGGTAATATCGTTTGGTGCTTGAGATAAAACAGAGTTTGATGACGGCCATCGCAATTTCAGAGGTGATTCGATTATCTCAGAACCATGTGAAATAACCGGTCTGGACAGTTTGGCTGCTTTCACAGCATCAGGAGTACGGGGATAAGGAGGAGCCTGTCTAGTTCTGGTTCAATTTTCTATAGGACAATTTCGGAAATAGCTCGTTGCCTGAAAATAAGGTATATCAAGGGTGAGTCACCCTATAGATCGGATGCAGTGGCAAATAAGCCAGGAAAAAATAAACAATAAAAAAAAGGAAGGATAAAAAAAGAAATGAACAAAAATAAAGAAAAAAAATCACCGACCAAGAAAAATAGGATAAAAAACGAACAAAAAAGAACACACTACGGAACCATAATCATAAATTAGTTTCAAGTGCCGGGGAAGTGCTTAGCACCGTACCGAGGCGCATAGATACAGCTAGCTAAGGGGTGAAAAAGGCAAATGCAAGGGGGCGGAATAAGGGGCGGGAGTATCTCATCTTGGCAGCAGGACATGTGCTGAGAAATGTATAGACCCCTGCAGAGTGCTCGACGTTGCGTAAGGATCGAAATCGTATCGATCATACGAAGGTCGTAATTGGGTCAATGTAGCCATCGGAGTGCGGTGGGTGCCAGAAAATTTAGTGGGGAATTATTGGATCTGGGATTTCTTTGCATCGCTATTCATTGAAGCGTGAGTTGCGCGTTAACGATTTTTTTAACTTGCTCATTGGATTTCTATATTCTAATTAAATTCATCAAACTAATTGCTGATAGAAGTCAAATAGTGGATGTGAGGTAATTTGACGAAAAGGGAAAAAATTTTGGTCAACGGACGATTTTTGCAGAATTAACTTTCATTTCCGAGACTTGCGATTACATACTCGTCATTTTTATGATATACCGAAGAGCCTGGTGAAATGATGTCAAATGGCCTTTTTTTTTTTTTCTTCTTCACATCTATTGCGAACATCGGTTTTTTCTCACAAGCAGAAATTCTCTTAGAACCGTGACCCACCCTGCGTGAGGAGATCCCAATAACCTTCTGAACCTAAACCCAAACGATGCATGAAAGCTCAAAGCTTAGTCTTCTGGATCTAAACCTGACCCCCCAGTAGAATTACCTCTTCCGTGTGGTCCCAAAATTTATTTGAAACGCGCTATTCTTTCATCATTTGTTCGGAATTCCGATTTTCAATGAAAACTAACTTTGAGTAAATTCCAGTGGAGATTCAAAGATTCTATCAAAAGAATTTTTTCAGGGTTTCTCAGGCCTGGAACGAGCGACAACACATCTAGCAATTTTGGACTTCTTGATCAAGTGGCAGCTCTTTTATGGCTCAAAGAAAACATCGCCGGTTTTGGTGGTGATCCGAACAGTGTGACGTTAGTCGGCCACGGAACCGGCGCGATATTCACCAACCTATTGCTCATAAGTCCCGTGGCTAGCAGGGGTGAGTTGAGTGTTACAGAAAAACAAAAAAAAAGTAAAATAAAATAAACAAATTAAAAAAATGGAATAAAGACTCAAATATATCGTCACCGGCAATTTATCAAGGCACAGCGTCCGCGGTTGACCTACATCCCGTGTAGAACTCCGTGTCGTTACTGGGCAGTTTTTACATATGTATATTATTATAGTTTAACAAACTAGCTTCTGTTTGGTATGTAATAAAAATGCAGGCGCTGGTCATGTGGCTAAGCATCAGGATTTAATTTCCGTGGAGATTTAATATGCTTCTAATAATAATTAGATTCAATTAAAATTCTCAAGTTTAACCACAGACAGGTCTACCCACGTACCTGAAAACTTTTAGTTACATTCCTTACGCATAATATCCGATAAGCGTAATGAGGTTAAAATTTATATTGAATTCTGGAAACTATTTTAATTTTAACTGACGGGATCAGTTCACTACTTTTTATACCACCTGATGCGCGCGGTTGAAACTTGGAATAAAAAAAAGAACAAAAATTTGAAAATAAAAAATAGA
Organism: Athalia cordata; assembly: GCA_963932425.1. Lineage (NCBI taxonomy): Eukaryota > Metazoa > Arthropoda > Insecta > Hymenoptera > Athaliidae > Athalia > Athalia cordata. The sequence goes on along the minus strand of OZ010626.1, from coordinate 24,043,362 downwards.
AACGAGTCACTGTCTGCAGAGGTGGATTCTCGTTTTTCACGTTATCGGGGGAATCTTAATGCTTTTTCATCTCCAAAACCATTCGAAATTTACTTAAAATTCCAGTTTAGTCTGTTTCCCGACAGTCGTATAATGGAACTTATACCAAGCATCATGCATATTATATACGTGATGAATTATTGAGAGCAATTCGGTTTCGTTTCCGGTGCACAGGTTCTCGCGTTTTCAAGCACATTGCACATAGCACATCATACGTATTACACACACATACGTACGTACTCTACTGTCTTCGTGGGAATAGCTCGGTACCGCGCATGGAGAACCGTAATCAAGAAAATGTCATGAACACCACAGGAGCTAGTGACGAGGTGTTAATACTTTTACGCAAGCACATTTCCTCCCACTCTGTTGATACACAACTCGTTCTGCATATATTTCTGCTCATATCCGGTGAAGCAGAGAATATAATTGACGGGGAAAAAAAAAGAAAAAAAAAATCCTCGTTTGCAGTTCACTATAATGGCCGCTAATTTCAGGTGCTGGATTATTCAAACGCGGTATTTTGATGTCTGGATCAGCATTAAGCGCGAATGCCATCGGCAAAGCACCTCTCCAGGTCACAAAACAGGCAAGAATTTTTCATTCAATAATTTCAAACATCCTTGTAATAATTAATTCAGATGGCGTATAAAACCTTAAATGATTTGGCCGAGATTCCAACTAATAAATGTTGTAACTTTTTATTCACGAACACGGAATCCTTGTGAAATTCTATTAATTCACTTTGTCAATTAGGCTTGGAATGTTACAATTCCGTTGACATTATAGTTTTTAGTTAGTTCGTCTCGAATTCTTTGCGAGAGTTCTACGTCGGAAAATATGGACCGTAAGGTAAATCCGGTTATTGAAGCATGAGAATTTCTTAAAAATTTTTTGATTAGATTAGAGAGAAAAAAAAGAAGGTACCTATTTCCCGACATCGCTTGATTCAAAGGCGCATGAATACCCTCTCTCAATTATTTCATACGCTCAAATAATATATCAGTAATGGGGATTAATTCCGGTGGGAATTTAATATTCTCTTGTTTCGGCAGGTCGCGCACGCTCTGAATTGCCCGACAGGTACCGACAAAGACTTGGCAAATTGCTTGCAGAATCGACCCCTCGATTCCCTCTTGGACGTACGGATTGATAAGCCTCCACACGTTCCAGCTTACGCCCCGCTGACAGACGGCGCGGTCGTACCGAAGAACCCCTGGGACTTGATGAAAAGCACTGAGATATTTGGCAGGTATAAGACACCAACCCCCTTGACCCTTCATGGGAATGGAAACTTTGATTCACGAGGGATACTCGAACCAAAAATTCCGTTCACCTGGATACGGGTGTCTCCAGATTTTTCGATGCTGAGTGCTTCCAAAAAAAAAAAACGCTGTACATTTATTTTTGTTCAAAAAGAAAGGGTTGCTTGTCTCTCACCCTCGGGAATTTTCAACAATTCTTGCTTCAATTATACAAACGAAACTCAATTGTACATTCAAAGATTTTTTTCTCTCATTCTTAATCACCACCTCGATTTTCAGATACGATTTGATGTACGGTGTTACGGAATCTGAAAAATTCCACGAATTACCACCAGTTGCTTTATTGCACGGCTTACTGGACCACGAGAGGGATAAATTTCTGCGAGATCACGTGAAGGTTGATACTATATAGTATATAATAATGATAATAAAGAGAAAATAGATCGTGTATTTTGTTTTCAAAAATGATGAAAATTTGCATCGTATTTTCATTTACAGGCGACACACGAGCTTGAGCCGGAAATGGTTTTGTCGAAACTTCTCGAGCACTACGGTGGTTATTCGAGTACATTTACGAACGAGTTCGCGTTGAAAAATCGCGAAATCGTGCTTCAGGCGTTGTCCGACAGCGGAACAGTCGCACCCCTCTTGTTGACTGGAAAAATGCACGCTAGAGTGAACCCGAAGAGCTACATGTACGTTTTCTCTCACCCGAGGGCGATGCAGGACTATTACGGAGTGAGTAAAACTGCGCCAATTTCAACAGCTATCCTGCACGTACCTGCACAAATGTCTGGCTATTTTGGAGAACGATTTATTCAAATAAATATACGTATACTAGACAAATACCGCGATCAGTAGAGAGGTTGTTTCACTCACGTTTTACTTTGGATTTTATTACTTTTCAGTTATCTCTGTTGTTCGGGTTCATAGAACTCGAATAATGTCCCATCGAATTATTCACATCGTTAATTTTTCGAAATGAAAATAATGGGTTACCAGTTGAAATTATGTAACTAATTTGTTTTCGGTTTTCGCGTGCAAACCAGACCATGTATCATGGATTATTTAGATCCAAGTACAACAAGAATTAATTTGTACACCAGATGAAATACAAAATGGTTGTTCGATGGTTCCTCGCGATAATTAGATCACGAAATTATAGATTCATCAAACGACTCCAACTAATCGATTAAACTCGTAAAATCTACTCCAGATTTTTTAGATATTTACCGAGACTACCTCTCGGTTTCAAATATTCAATTTTTTCCTTTTAGCAGCAGCAGCACCAGCACACGGTCCATGGGGAGGAGTTGGCCTATATCCTTGGAATTCCGGTGGGTGGAGGAAAGTACCATTTACAAGACAGATATAACATCGGTGAGGCATTGTTCTCAGAGGCGATGATGACCTGGTGGTGTAACTTTGCGCACACAGGGTGAGTCGTTTCTATATATATAACATATGAATTCCATCACGGATCTTTATCACAGCAGCTCCGATGGTGGCTACAGAGGCAGCTAATTAACTACGGTTTCAATTACCGCATCTGCTCAGATAATTAGCGGCGTTATATTCCCGAGGGAGGACCCTCTGCAACTCGATGTAAAGGGTCCGCTGATAAACTTGAAAGTATATATACCTTATTCAGCATTTATTTATATTTATATTCTTTCTCAAGTGATTTACGTTTCAGTAATTTTTTTTTCTTCTCTCAGTTTTGTTTTTTTGTTTTTTCGTTTTTTCGAATTATACGAAATTATCAACTGTGATCAGGTTACATGTTATGTTTAGGAATATCGTCGTAGATACCCACAGTTTATTTTCCACAGCTTCATGTAGTAGATAAATTTGAAATTCGTACGGAACGGTATACATGAACTGTCAGAACATGGAATATAATTTCAACCCGTTTACGAGTGAAACCTAATAGGTGGAATAACCATTATCCCCGTCAAATATATCATGAACGGTGGTTCGCGGTTCGGCAGTATAGTAGCAGCAGGCAGGCTCTGCAGCCCAGGTAGGTATAACAGCAGCCGGTGAAATTCTGAAAACTGTAACGGTCCAAACGCAAAGCTCGAAAATTCACCGGTAATTGGAATTTGTCAGAATGAAAAAGAGCAAGAGAAAAATAACCGGAGCTATAGCTGATAGCCAGACAGACGACAGACACGTGAAACACATAAATGTACACTACACGTGCATATATCTAATGTATGTACACAAGCAATGATGCTCACGCGTGTATAGAAATTTCTTCGAAAATGGAAATTAAACACAGTTTCCACCTATAAAATCCGCTAAATGACGCAAAAGTTCTCTTTGAAATTCGTATCATTTTGCCATGAAATACCTTTTTTTTTTTGTACTGCTGATCCGTATACGCTAGAATATAAAATTATTTCAATGGACTACCCGCTGAGTCGGGTTTTCCGAAGATCAAAAATTTACAGGTTTACGGTAAAATAATAACAGCTCCTTTTTCTTGAATTTTTTTTTCCCGGAAACCCAAAATTATTCGATCAGAATACACCTACAGACGGAAATGAAAATTAGAGTGATTCAGTTAGTCGATCGATGACGGCAGACAATATGTAAAAATAGTTTTCATCGCGCAACGTAAAAAAGACTATACGATTGTCAAGGCTATATTGTTATTCCAACTTGATATTGATTTACTCGAAAAAAATATTTTTGGCTTGTGTAGTAGGTGTGAGTCACGATTCTGCGCAAGGCGAACCGTGTACCGAATTATGGGCAATCTAATTGGCTAAACTTTGATTAAAAAAAATCTTGATCAGCTGAAAATATTCGAAGATCTTAATCCATCGCAAACTCGGGGTTCAAATTTTTTGTTACATTATAATTGGCGTAATGGAGACGAGGAGTTGGAATATATCTAAAGACGAGAAATAAAATCAGACTCGAAATGTTTTGAGGAGCAGGTTGAGAACAAAGCCACGTAATTCAAACAAGTCAGAGATACCAACCCAAATCTCAAACGATCATATTCAGCACAGCATCCGAATGCCATTTGATTAAAGCTGAAGTTCGATATTTTTGTCTGTTTAATTCTGCTCACGGATATCAAGCCATAAATTATATTATTCTTCGGCGATGAGATGATCGCGATACGCATAAAAAATACTTCCATATTCTAATCAGAATCCATGAAATTTCAGAAAATTATAACCTGTATATAGATAAAATGCCGCTGGCTTGTTATACCGAATTCATCTTGTTCAATTCAATATTTCATTCAGAACACCGTAATTAAAAAATGCTAGAGAAGTAATTTTTTTCCTTTTCGGTCAGGATATTATTATTGCATTTTAAACTGTACTCAGAATCAGCAAGTTTTGAATAACACCAAAAATACATATAATATGCGTTGAATTGAATATTTCTTCTAACGCGAATTAGCGAACGTGAGGGTATAAGCTGGTGGAAATGATTTCATTTTGATAGCCTTCGAATAACAGAAAAAAAAGAGTCAAGATAGAAAATAGCGTTTCGATAGCTCGGAGCTTTTAATTATTTTTTTTTTTTCTCGCGGCAAATTTCACTTGAATGTTTGTTTGGGATCGGTTGACAACAGTTCCATATTGCCGGACAAACACCCTAAGCAAACTATACGACGAAGCGGCAGCAATGGTATCAGTTTGAAGGGGAGAAAAAAAAGCTCACTGAATACTCTGCAGACGACCGCGAATCGTCATTATATTCGCTGCACGCGGTGCTTTCGATCAAACTTACGTATCTAATATGCGTTTCCGACTATTCGGTATAATGTTTGAGCCAATGATCTCAACGAGAATTTTACAGGGTGAATGATATTTATAGCTTCTATAGTAATTAATTAGAAAGGTTAGTCTGGTTATGCCGTTGTTTGTTAATCCTCTGCGCGTGTTATTTTAGCAGCCTTTTGTGCGTATCTTGACTTGGCTAAATTACGTTTGTTCAGGAATCCCAACGCCCCAAGAAGATCAACATTCCTGACCGATGGACCAAAGGAGTGGTTGCAGTACGAGCTTGACTGGCCAGAATACGACCCTGAAAACCAGACGTACTTTAACCTCAGTAAGTATGAACACACACGCGTATACTTCAAACTTACAGGAATGAATATCCATACATCTGAATATCAAAATGACGGATCTCCCCGCTATGATTTTAGCAATTCCGCCGGAAGTTGGTTCGCGGTACAGAGAAGCAGAGATGAAATTCTGGAATGAAGATTTACCAGAGCTCATCAGACGTCCAATCGTTGAACCTCCTTCGGTGCAAGCAACGCATAAACCATTGCGGAATAGGCCTGCAATTTTGGACATTGCGGACGGAATAACAGAGTACCCTGGCCAAACGAGACCAGGGATGGAATATGGGTTGGCCGAGACACACCAAGAGGGAGAAATGATGATAGGATCAACGGGAACAATGACTAAAGATGGGTCTAAATTACACCACGGAGTAATACTTCCTGATGGAGTGGCGTCGGACAGTACTGTAGAAGTTGAAGATGTTTCAGCAACTCCAGAATCTAATACGATCAAAAATTCATCGGCGTTATCATTGGTCATTGGTTTTGGCGTCGTATTTTTGCTGATCAATTTGATAGCATTTTTTTATCTATATCACAAACGTCATAACTTGAAGACCAAAGAAAAAAGTCTTAAAAGACGTTTGAGTCAAAAGGACGAAGGATCGAAACGTTCTAAATTAGACAAACAGACCGCAGAGAAGAATCTAGAACTTGGTAACAAACATGATAGTAGACCTGACCTTAATGAGGTGCTCAAAAACGACAAGGCCTATGACAACAATTCAAATTTTGGACGACGCTCCAAACTATCGAGGCAAAATTCAACCTCCACCATCGACACTCACATCAAAGTCAGGGAGTGGATTCAGCAGGAAATTGTCCACAGGTCAGTAACTCCACTAATTTTAAATTAACATGCTAATAGCAGAAGCGTATTCTTGTTCTAACTTTTGGCTCCACATCTTTGAACGTTTTCGAACTCCCTTACGGTAATCGCCAGTGGTTAGAGGGTCATCGAAAACACCATACCAACCGCAGTATAGTTTGTATAGATATAGTATAGGGTATAGAGAGTCCAGGCGGTGTCGTTGATCGATAAGCCAAAAGATTTTATGCTGCAGCACTTTACGATAATGCGTCCTGCCCGATGTTTAAGAGGTGCTTTTACGCGCCATTAACAGTTTCCAAAGTGTTTTTAGTGTGGTCGCTGTACTATAGATCTGTGGTGTTTCGTAGTTTTAATTACAAGAATTTGTTAATTCAGGCAGTGCGATTCTTGCGGGGTAATTTATCCCATGTACCTTGTACGTTCTTTTCACAATGTTCCGGTGTTTTTTTTTGTTTTTTTTTCATGTTTTGAACCCGCAGTGAGTGATAATATCGAGATTGAGTAACAGCGAGCGTACTCTTTATATCCACTGCGCCGCCGAGTTCAATTAACCTCGAACACTGTGAAAAGCCAGCTTTGTACGAGTTGCCTGCAAAAGTGTTTCCCTCCAAGTTGCCTCGGATTCGAGATCAAGTTTCAGCAAGCGGTAGTGTTAGTTAGTGGTGGGGGTGGTGGTTTACTGGTGGTAGTAGTAGTAGCATCTGGCAGGATGTTGGGTACTAGATTCTGGATGGTACCACGTGTTCAAATCGCTTCAAGGTTTTTCTCCGCGAATTACTGAGTAATGATATACCGCGGAAACGTGGAATTCGGGGGATACATATCACGTTCACGTATTATACAAACAACTTGACACTCACATTATTCAATTCCTATGAGTATGTAGTGGAGCAGTAGTAGTATAGTAGCAGCTGTTGGCTGCTGCTGGTTGAAACCGAAACAACAATATAGCGGTATAGTTTCATCCGATATACATTCTAAAACAATATTTTCTTCTGGACTGCAATAACCAATATTAGTTTCCAATGCTTTCCGCTTCGAATGCCATTCTATTTCATACAAAGCTGCTTGTTGTAGGTATTGTTGAATAGCTTTTATAGTCTCGCGGAAAATCGACGTTCGTTTAATTCGTTTGAAATTATTATTTATTCTTTTGACAGGTGTTCACCGAGGTTTCTCCGTAAGACTCGAGAAACGTTGCAAAAAGAGCATCAAGATAAACTAAGTAAACAGCAAGAGGAAGAAAGGAGAAAATTGCAGCTTGAGAAATTGATGAGTAGAAAAGAGGAACCGATCTACGAAGAAAATCCAACGATCATTGTTCGTCCTGGAAAAAAGTTAAAGACGTCTAGAGTTCCGAAGGTATCAGTGGCCATAGATGCGACTCCAGCGACCAGAACTGAGTCGGTATTGAATCAAATACCAATCGAATTGGCCCAAGGCGAAAAAGAATCGTTTGCGAATCGATCGGAAGGGGTTCAATCAGAGACGCCAGATTCGAGTTCAATACTGACCACTCCACAGGTTGTCATAATCGAACATCATCACTCCAAAAGCGACCCTATCCCCATGGTCAGTGCGATTTATAAACACCCAAAAATCAGCGAATCTGAATCTGGTAGTGTAAATAGTTTGTACGCGAAAGCAAACCCAAAATTAAAATCCAGGTTGCCGAGAATAGGATCACCCCAAAGTTCTGACGAAGTTACTACTACAACGTCGAGTTCTAAAAATACTGGAAGTGACAACCTGTATGATCAGGTCTCTCCTGAGGAAATATACGGACAAACAACAGCCCCGAAATTCACGACATTTGGAAGCAAGGTGAAAGGTGACGATATAAACGTCACTTGTCGTGAACCTACGGAAGAAAGAGATTCTATCAGTCCCGAAGAAGCACTGAAAACTATAAAACGTCGGAAATATCCGAAGGTCCTACCGGACATTGAGAAGAGAAGGTCACTCCCGGTGCCGAATAGCCTTTTTATCCCCAAACAGCATGGGAACTCACTGAAAGACCACAAAAATAATTCACAGCCAAATTCACCCGTTGGTCAAATTCTACCACCTCTTCCTCCACCCAGAGTTTTTGGTACCTCAAAAAGCTTGGATCTTGCAGAAGAGGAATCATCGCAGCAAGAAGCTGAGCCAATAACGACAAATCTTCATGTGGGTCCGCTTCTCAAACGTCAGGATTCGACTGCCAGAAACAACTCAGATCCAAATTTACTTGAGACATTAAAACGTAAGGAAAGTCATGGGACGGATAATGGAAAGATGAATCAATCCCAAAGTTCTGGAAATATTAGCGCCAATATTTTAGGGACTGTCAAAGGTGATTCTTCGCAATTATCGGCACCGAGTTTGAACGAAGCTGCGAGTTTGGCAGCTGGCAGTGGAAACGGGCCGGTCAGGATCATGGGAAATCCAAATTGGTACAGATCAAAGGATTCTTTGAGTACATCTCGACCACACCAGATTCTCGCAGGACCAAGCGTTCCTACCCCAGACGTTAGCATAGGTAATCCAAATTGGTACAAACCTCTCGTAACGGCTGCGTGCAGCCGCAGTGATGGCGATATTTCACCAACGGTTATCACAATTCCACCTGTCAGCGGGACACAAACGGCGATAACAACAAGGGAAACTAACACCGGTAAACCTTCCACGTTCCTAGGGGATGGTAATTTGAAGCAAAACTCCTCCAACTCGGTTAACAGCAGTGAAACTTTAACAAACCCCTCCCAGCAACAACAAAATTGGGAACCAAAAGGACCTGCGGAGCCGAAGATCGTTATCACACCTAGGGTAGGCAACCTCCTGGGACAATCAGGGCAAAGCTTGAGTCACAATTTGTCAAATATTGCGGGGGGTTCTGGTCGAAAGCTCATAGATGAAGGTCAAAAGGTATCGGTATCGCCTATGGCGAATTCACAGTCACTTGCGTTACAAGATTTTAATCCTTCAGGGGTATTTCCGGTATCGGAACAAAGGACAATAGTCGGGGGTCCAAAAGAGGAAGTAAGGGAACCGAAGATAATTATAACACCAAACAGTTCAGGAAACGTAGCCGCAAATTTAAAGCAACCAAAGATAATAATAAAGCCATCAACGAACCCTCAGAAGTCGATTAGAGAGAACAAAAATATTCCTAAAGTATCAGCAATTCCATCACCAGAGTGTCAGAACCTTCGAAGTACAGAACAACAGCAAACATCGCATTACGATAAAAAGAATTTTGATCTTATAAAAGATCAGACAGTAGCAGCAGTTATACCTACGATGGAAAAACCGCTATTGAAAGAAAAGCCAAACGTTACGAGGATACCTTCATTTTCGAAGAGGAATAAAAACGATCAGGCATTCAAACTTGAAAAATCCTGGAGCCCGGCTTATCCCGAAAAAGCGGAAATCGTACAAAAGGTGGAGGCTGTACCAATTAACAAAGTCACCGAAGTACCTCTCACACCCACGATGGACCGAAGGACTGGAATTCCGATGTTCGCCAAGAAAACTAGCGAGAAATCGTCAAGTACCGATTCATCGAACAGCACAACGAATTCCAATACTGGGACTATAAAAAAACAACCGAAGTAAAAAGATGGTGGGAAAAGAGTGACAAAAAGCCTCACGTGAAAACTGTATAACGTGCATTGTTTTTCCATAATTACCACTATGTAAAAGTCGTTAGGATGAATATTTCCAGTGATGAAGCTATAACGATCGATATAAAATAACCGAAAAGTTACAGTTGCGTTCGTAATATTTTAAATGCAGTCACATTAATACGTACGTTAGTATTTAGATATTTAACTGTTCTACATATTTATAAACGCTTTTTCTACGTGTTTTAACTTGTAATACGATTAGAGAAATGAATAAAACTTTTTCCAGACTTTTATCGTATATCTGCGTACTGTGTAGAAGGTTGGGGCAGAACGGGGACGCTAAGGAAATAAAAGAAGCTTTGGGATTTCAACACCAATTTCCTGCTGATTTTAGTAAATAATTAAAGTCCATAATAATGTTGTAATCTGTCCAATAAAGGGTGGGGGGGGGGGAGGGGGGCAAACTGAGGGACCTGGAAAACATTTTTAAAAATGAAGGAAACGTGGAGTCCGGAAAATGTTGCTCATTTTGTAATCGAAATTCACGGTACTCCACCTTGCCCCATTTTTTTTTTTTCCTTTCCTTCCAGTGAAAGCTAAGAGAACTGAGTTTGCTGGCAGCTGAAGCAGCGACCAGAAGCTGGAGAATGATGAAATTAGTTTTCCTCCAGTCGATGAATTTTTATTGTCAAGATAAACAAAGTCGATTTGTCGTTGGAAAGCCAAGGAAAAGTATATGGAGTATATTATAAATAAATTCACTGCGGTTCACTCAGTATATACATATACGTTTCACGAAGCATTTCTTGTAATCAAAATGATCTCCGAACTTTTCAAAACGAGAATAATAAAATTTCTTGACCCATATTCGTCAAACTGCGGTACTCAAAATGGCATAGTATGTATACCTATACGTTATTACCTTCAAAGTACAGCGAGAACTCGGAGAGCAATAAGCAGGACTGCGTAATTCAACTTCCAACTTTTCTCCACTACAGCTTCTCCTGCAGGCTCCGTTGCAATCTCCATTTTTTTTGTTGTTCTTTTCATCTACCTTTATTATTATTATTATGATTGTTATTATCATTATTATTATTATCATCATTATTATTGTTGTTATGATTATTATTATTTTCATTTTGTTCGTTTTGTGTAATGGTAAGATTGAAAGTAAAACGAGTTTTGTGGAAAATGAGGTGAGCTAAAAATTGTTCTTCGTTGTAAGTTATATGTATACATAGGTACATATGACTTTATTCACCAAAACACTGTCGCCTAATTTGTTTATATAGTTTGTACGCAGTTTTCTGTTCTCGTTTTTTTTTTAATTTTTTTCATCTACATCAAGCCCGTCGCTATGACTTTTTGCACCCTTTTATACCAAAAACCCCACGCCTTCCTGACAGGCTAAGCGTCCGTATCGCACCAGCTGTCAAAAATGTCCAATTCAATAGTCACTGAGCGAAAAAACAACGCGCGGTCGCGGCAGCTAAAATAGCACTTCTGGCAATGCGTTGAGTGAACCGGATGATGGCTTGTTCTGTTCGTATGGTATGCGAGTATTTTAGAAAAAAAAAATGATCATAAATAAATATATAAAACGAAATAGATCAAACCATAAAATAATGATAAAAATGATACCGTATATAATTTTTTAAAACTTTGACAATTATTTTGCTTCATCGGATTCAGATTGATTTTCCAAATCGAAGCTAGATTAATGATTTGGCAAATGTGTCAAGCGTTTCCGATGTATACAATTACTCGGGTGTGTCAAAAAATAATGGTTTATGTCGTTGAATCAATTTCAATTATTGACAAATAAATTCTCGAATAATGATTCATCATCGCAAAATCCATACCCATGCGGGAATGTGGCGCAGTCTTTGTTCGGGGCTTATACAATAAAAGCGTTGCGTCATGACCGTTAAATTATCAAAAAGGCTTTGGCCCATTCAAGTCTCTTCGGTTTTTGTGTGAACGTCATAGTATAAGGCCAGCTGTAAATGGCGATGGGTCTGAAATATGATACGATATAAAAGAAGATGATAAAAAAAAAAAAATTGTCATAAATAAATAAATAAAAGTAAAGAAATCCAGCCACTTTTAGCGAACCGTGTGAGGCTTGAAACGTAGCTGGAAGCGATGTGGACAGGTAATAGTACGGTTGGCGTTCCTGACTTCGATATGTATACTGAAATGAATTTTTTTTGTTTCATATTGCCTTTTTTTTCATCATTTTTATATTTTTCGTTTCATTTTTGTTTATTAGGTTAGAGGCTCAGCGCTGCACGCATGCTTCAGAATAACGAGATGCCGCGGTGGCTCTTCGGCGAGTTATGGACCTTTTATGACCGGGGAATATACGAGTATTTCCGGAAGGGGTTAGGGAAAGGGAGGCAATGAAATATTTATAAAATGGTATTTACAAGGAAAAGCCTTTCGTAACAACGTCGTCGATTATAACTGTTACATACTTTATACATACTGCAACATGAAAGTTTAAATCCCGTTGCAATCGGGATCCTAAGTGAAACGTGGAAGCATTTAAATTTTGTATCATTTATAAATCGAAATTCGATTTTTCAGATACAGTTTCCGGCGACTGATTTTTTTTTTTTTTATTCTTATTGTCTTCTCTCCATGCACACGTTTCTATTGATATTTGAAATTCAAAAAACCTCTCACGGTGAAAGACATATTCTAGGACGGTAAAATTATAGGTGGAGAAGCGTCAGGCGGCAACTAACGATTGCGGTACATTGCAGGTATAGGTAAACGCCGAGGGCAGAAAGGCTTAGCGATAACATCTCTAACCCTATCCGTGGAGAGAGAAAGAAGTGCGTGAGATATATGAAAGAAAAAAGGAAGGAAGGAACGAAACGAAACGAACGTCGTATCGTATAGCCGGGAGCAAAGAGCCGGGCGGAAGCTCTTGCGCGACACCGAATAATTGGACACAAGTGAATTGGTGACCTTTATCGCGTAAAGTGCACAAATGGCGGCTCTCGATCACGAGCTGTCATATAAAATGAGAGGATCGTATATTTCCATATATATTGAACACATATCCAGGCGAAATGTATAGGTTGCCCAGTTTTCCTTTTCCTCTCTCGTCACTTTCCCTCCAACATATCCGATACCATTTCATTTCGCCCTTTTCCTCTCACGCACATATCAACATCACTGTGAACTATATAGAACCTTTCTGCATTCATGTATGGAGGTATGCAGATATGACCGCGTGCGCGGTAAATGTATTCCGGATCAAAGATTTGCATTGCTAAAGAGCAATTCTCGTTCAATTCGAACTCGCTTGCTGTTTCCAATCCCCATATCCCGCAGTGCGGTGCAACGATCTTTTTCACAGTCCTATAGACGTATGAACTTTCTTCACATCCAACTATTCACTTGATCCTTATGTTATCTCTTAAAAATTGTTTCCCTTAGTAGAACGTCGATCCGAGATTTATAAAGATCAACTAATGTACGTTATCTAGTAACGAATATTTTTACAGAATAAGAGCTCTACCTTCAACTGGTAAGATGATGAAATTAGCTAATTGACATACCTTTTTGTGATTTTGATACTCGGAGGGGCTTTGTATTCGTCTTACTTGAAAAGAGTCTTTCGGTCGACCGTTGTTCGATTTCACTGGGCTTTTAGCAAAGTCTTGAAAACCCCTCGAAACGTTTCAGATACTTCGAATCACTGACTGCAGTACTTCCGATAGATCTTTTGGGTGATTTGAAATGGAGGAAAAATGCTCCATTGTGATGAGATCCACTGCACAGTTTGAGGTACCAGGTCAATGTTCCTTGTTACAGTGAAATATCAATACGACATATTGTACAACGTGGGTTTTCAGTCAGTTGAGTTAGTTCGTCGCATTATATTCCCATTTCTGAACCCTTGAGGAAGAGGAAAAGCAGCGGCAGCAGCAGCTTCAGTTCCGTGCTCAAGCATCAACTCGGTCTCCTTCGTAAGGTAAGTGAATACGTCGTCATTGGGTCGCTAATATCGGTACATATGTGTAGTGTAGTGTAATAAGCCGTCGTGTTTTCTGTCCCTCTCAATGTTCTCATCCCTGTCCTTCATGTCCCCGTCGTATTCCGTCTTTCTCTAGCAGTCCCGTTCGCGTTGTTGGAACTGGGGTGGAGATGGAAATGGAGATGGAGGTGGCGGTGGAAGTGGAAGTGGAGGGCGTTACAGCTGCGGTCGTGTTTTCCGTGACTGAATCTCATTAAAGATGTCGACGATAGCGACGCGGTGGAGCCTGTACAGGAGGAGAAAAGTGGACAGCTCAATTTGTCAGAAGACAAATAGATTCGGGAAGTTGTGTATATGTAGGTGCAGGATAGGTAGCTAGCTGGATACATGTATATAGATATATAATGTACACACATATGCCGACGCCACGGTGTCACCCTGTAGCAAATGGGAAAAGAGAGGGGGTGAGATAAGGGGATGATACGAGCTGTAACTGAGTGTAGGTTTATGGTGAAAGAGGCGTCACACGTGTTAGTACACACGTATGCACACAACTTCACCATGTAATGTAACATTTGTACATGCATATATTTCACCTTGTGCATGTACATAGTATATACGTATATATATATCACATTGTTATGATTGAGTGATGCTTGAACGTTGGTCCGCGATGAATTTCAGATCAAGATTGAGACGCTGGATGAAAATCAAGATTGATTACGACCTCGAAAGGACCTTCTTCGTTTGTATTTAAGGTCGATGATCTTAGGAGGCATTATACGACCTCGAGCTTTTCATTTTCTCGGTCATTATGAATTCTGAGATTCTAGGAGTGCGTTGGTATGTTTTTTTTTTTTTCACCGAACAAACGAGTTATGCTCCAAGGAGAAAAGATCCATTACTTGTAAGAAATATCCAGACAATGACTGTCTGAAGTATGAGTATTCCATGAAATACGTAGGTTCAAGAGTTTATCACCTCATCAAGTTTTTTTCATATACGGTATAATTTCATCGAAATATTAACCCCAATATCACAAGCTTTCTTATAAGCTGCTGAGTAAATGAGATAGACGTTGACGAGGGTGGTTTCGAAGCTGCTGCTGCTGTAGTTGTACAAAAGCACTTGGATGAATAGAAATGACTACGTTGTCACCTAGCTTTTAATGCAAACGAGGCATTTCATATTAAAAAGCACTCCGTGAAAAGCATCGACTACCTTAAAACCCGTCCACACCAGATTGTGTCAAGTCAATCCATGTACGTAATACGTACTTGCAGTATACGATTTCCACGACTGCTATCAGGTCGAAATGCATGTTACGTAAAATTTCAACTGACCTTGAAATAACCTCCGTCACATTCACCTCCATAGAGTAAATATGACTCATCGTCAGCTACATGTGTCTTATGTGTTACTTCCACTTTCTGAATCTCGAAATCTCGTCCCTCGTATAATTCAGCGATCAGTCAGACGGTCAGTCAGCAACACTGTACTGCAATAAGCAAAGACCGTGACAATGAAACGTTGGTACGTTAATCGTGGACGTTTCGAAAGTGATATTACAGTACGCGGGTATAGATGTAGTAAACCGTGAATCTGTCGCCTCGTCTAGCGCGTCGTGGGCCACAATGCATTAGTAATTTAGTGCGGAGCTTATGCGGAAGCACATCACGGACCGTCTGTGGCCGCAGGTTGTCAGGTACCTATTGTCGACGTAATTACAAGACGGTGTTGCTTGCCAAGAGACAAGTGGGTTACGGTATTAGTAGTAATAGACTGGAGTTATCAGATGACTGCAGTGACGGAGCCATCTTTTTATTTCTCATTTTATTATTTTTTATTCCTATTGAACTTTTTCTTTTGTTCCTTTCTCTTGTAGGTAAAGCTGCTGTAAATGTCTCACGTATTAAAAACCATCGTTGGAGCCTATATGATCACGGAGTGTGAGAGTAGAGGAAAAAATTTTGGTGTCACGTGTTCGTGAAGGGAAATGGTATATGAGCTAGATGAACTTGTTTCCAGTGAAAGATGGTTTCGTCGTTTTCCGGAGTATAGATTCGAGAACGTGAAAATTTATAGCCCGGAAGCATTATCTTCCTTGATCACGTATAAAATGGCGTAAACTTGAGTTTTAAAGCCTTTAGGCGCGGGGCGGAGTCACGTCCAGAACTTTAAACTCGAACAACAGTTTTAGCCGCTGAAAGACCTGAAACTACTCCCCCATACTAAACTTATATATCCACTACGTTGGTACTGATAAAAATGAAGTGAAGATTAAAGGAAAAAGTAATTGGAGAAAAAAAATTCATCCACTTTTTATTCAGTACTTGAATTATCAGGAAGAAATAAGTTCCGAGGTAAAGGGTTTCGTTTCAAGGTCATTCGATGAAAGAGCAAAGGTGTTATCGATTAGCTCTCAATCGGGGGGAGGCGGGAGAGAGGGAGGAATCGAGGAGGCAGGGTAGTTGGCTTGCATGAACTGAAATCTTGTGGGTAGCGTCGTGAGGGGGCTGGCAAAGTGGGAAGTAAGGGGTTGGAGGTGAGAGAAGCTCCGTGTCGGGATAATCTTTCATTAATCGAGGGAGAAATTGCGTTTGGTTCTTTGTTATAGTGTATAGAGATTGGTATGGGGTATGTATAGTGGGGAATATCCGTGTATACTGTGCACATTAACCATCCAACGCGAGTATTGTTCTGGCGAACAATGGTTTTCACCTTGAAAGGATAAACCATCTCACCATCTCCCCGAGCCCGTCAAACCAATATTAATGCATTGATAGACCAGCTGTTACTTCAGACGTGGGTTGAGTGTTTCCTAATTGCAAACTCGCTCGATTCGAGTCACCGGTGATGTGTATATATTTCGGGAAACGATCGTATGGACGATTTGAGCATTTCGCACGAAAGATTAATATCTGAGCCTACGAGCTTGAAGACTAAACGTCGATCGGTCATGGATCATCAACTTCACTCAATATCCTATTTACACACTATTTGCATTCAGTGCATTTATGTTTCACCATTCGGTCCCACTCTACGTAGCTGGTTTCTCAAAAGCGGGAATTCGAACGCGTGCGTACAATATGAAAAATAGAAGTGGACGTTTTCAACCTTAACGGCCTAGGAATTTACTTCAATTTACAACGAAGCACGTTAGAAGTATAACCATATCGTGGAACGAAGTAATCCTGCAACCGCTACGAGTATTTCATAGTTATAGCTTCCTATAAAATTATTGTACACCGTATTAGTTGCACCATGCGCCTCGCGGCACTTCTAAGCTTTCGAAAGGATCAGCAGGTGGACGCAAATTTAGCGATTAACGTAGGATTACATGTTCGGTTGATATTTTTCCCCTGAGTTTTACCTTTTTAGTAGTAGTTTTTAGGCACATCTGCTCGTGAACTATAACTGCCTCATAGATTCGCAGTATTGCAAAGTATACGTCACCCTACGGAGAATTTCTTCAATTTTGTCCAACATGATTTTACTGTCAAACTCAACTTCAGAAACATTCGTCTCTATCATATTTCTCAATATTGAGTCTAACTCCAAATAAAACTTACTGCTGTAAAAGTAACTGTAGTATTCTATTTGTTATTTTTTGCCTTTGTTTTTTTTTCTGAAGCCGTTCAATTTTTGTTCTCTACAAATGAACTCCAACTGTTCGCGTGTGTAACTCATTCGAAGTTCTTTCGGAAATATTTTACTGTAATGATCATTGGTGCCAATTAACGAAATGTTCTAAGAATGGTCTGAGATCAGCCATATGTTTTAATCTCGGTTGAATTCTTCCCCTGAGATTCGGTAGGACGAATAATAAATTGAAATACACTATAGCTTTCATTGGACGAGAATGCGATTAGTGAGATGAAACTGTTTCTATACGTTGCTTTGAAGAAAGAAGAGAAATGAAAGAGAAAAAAAAAAACGGATTGAATAAAAAAACGAAAGTGAAAATACCTGTCCTCGAGCAAAACGCCCTAAATTTCTCACCCTCTTTCTATAACCTGGCGAGCTTCAACATTTGACGGTCCCTGACGTTTATTAAGTTTTTTTTATCGACCTTTAAGCGATCCCCTTTGGATATAATTAATTTTTCCCTACTATTCAGGGTAGAAGATGACACAAACCACCCTCATCTCCGTATGTGTCTGAAGATAGAATCACGTTACTTTTGATCGTGAAGATCAGGTGCAGATATTGAAGCTATACAATATAACCCTGTTGAAAAAAATCAAACCTTCTTACATGCGGGTATACGTATATTGGAAAATACGGAAAAAATATTCTCGAGTGATTTTTCTCCACCCTAAAACCGACTTCAACTTCATTCAGCAGACGAGGGTATCGGAAAAGTGTCATTATCGCCAAACTCTCCACGTAATTTAGAACACTCGCCTCTTTTTTTCTTCTTATTTCCTTCAATTTTTTTTATAATTTTTTTTTTTTTTCTCAGGCTCTTTAATATCTTTTGAGCTCGTCGACCATTGTTACCCACAGTTTGCGTCGAGGAGGTTGCTGAATGAGGAACCCGGGGTAATAAGTCTACGAGGAAACGTGTCACACGAACGTTTTGCCGCCGCGGAGTACAAAAAGTGAGATCAGCTTGTGAGTTTGCAGACGTTTTAACTCACCCGCCTACCTACCTAACCTTGGCCGGGATTTCAATGCAGTTTCAAGTCACTTCTATAAATGACCACCTCAACTTAAAGACTTCTGAACACGGCAAATTGTCTTTATCATAGTCCGAGCTCTTTCGAGCAATTTTAATTAATGTTCATGATCTAATTTTCCATATGAACTAAA
This sequence comes from Athalia cordata, assembly GCA_963932425.1. Lineage (NCBI taxonomy): Eukaryota > Metazoa > Arthropoda > Insecta > Hymenoptera > Athaliidae > Athalia > Athalia cordata. Next base: position 24,024,710 of record OZ010626.1, on the reverse strand, counting down.
TTTGCTTTGTTTCTGTTTCTGAGAGCCATAAATAATAAACGACGAAGAATCATCATTTCTCCGTTCAAATTTAGAAGAGAAAAAAGAACTTGGGAATCTTAGCAAAAAAATCTGCTTTTCAAATTCTTTTTTCCTTTCAGTTGGAAATTGGTTAAGGTGAACGATGAGAATCCACACAGATGAAAAATGTATTAGTAAAAATACTGCGGGGATGAATAGGCACGAGAAGAGGGTGGTCTGCAGTTGAAAAAAAAAACGACTCCCTTGCTGCAGAGCTATCCGTAATGAAATCTTGGGAAATATTTTCATTGCTTTGGCCGCGTCCATCTTGTTGTCTGTCGGTTCGAGGTACTCCATTTTTCCATCCTATCTTTATGGTATTATATTTGAATGAAATTGAATTTTTCTTGAGGCACCTCGCTTTGAGAAAATCCGTACTTCTGCAAAAGCTCCTTCGGGTTTTAAAAAAAATGCCACTACATCTCTCACAGCAGTATGGACGTGCATGTACGTACTATCGACTGTCTTTTTCTTCCTCATTTCGCGTTTTTAACCCCGCTGATAAAACGATGCTGTACAAGACAAATCATCATGAAGTGGATACGAATTTGATTTACCATGTGTCTCTGACATATAATCGCTGACTACAAATTGTTCCGATACTCCAAATTTACCTCACGTGAATGTGTAATATTTTGGAACGTTTCACGATCGAAAGTTTTCATTCAAATATTCGCGGTGCTCAATCTGAAGCTTGCAGGAGTTGGAAAATCCCTAGGTAGATCGAAAGCCACCAAATAATATCTGCAACGTTGGCAGGCCCGAATCGATAGCTCGCCTGAATCCTTTGGTTTAGTTGGCGCCGCGCGCGTCCTGCGGAGCTTGCGCGGGACCTTTTGGTAAAGCATGAACCTCGGAGCTTGCAGACACTCCTGTTACAAGGCTCGATTACACTTCGTACAGGGTGCCTCAACCCGCGCGTTTCTCCCTTGCGATAATGCGAAAATTTGATATGAAATTTCAAGCTTCGGAAAATGTCGAAGCTTTCAACTCTCGCCTAATTAGGTACTAGAAAGACAAAAGCGTAAACTTCAGATTCGGAAAAACTGAAAAGTTGTCTCCGATAATTAGCCCAATTACGGATCTTGCAGCGTACTTTATGTCAACGGTGGGGCTTCGGTAGCTCAGCGCTTCTTCGTGAGCTATGTAAAAAGCCTTCATAATTGTTTTCAGAAGCCCCACAAATTAGAGTTACTCGCGAAGTCGTTGATCGCGTGAAAAATATATCTGCAACGAACGGTTATCGAATACCCTTCACATCGCGTATGATATAGACGGAAAGCTTTCATCGACTGTAAGGGTGAGTGAATTTTCCCGCGAGATTCATTACACCGCAGCATCATCCCTGGACCACCACTACCACCACTACGGAAAGTGTAACCCGCGCGATCGACCCGTACGACCGAGTAGAGTCTTTGCCCCTCTCTCTGGCGACAGCAGGCGCTCCAGTTCATTCCCGTGTCCAAGTTCATCCTGAGAACACCGGGCGCGGGTTCCGGGAGTTTGCACTACGCGCGTGTCGTACGTCGTATGTCGTACAGCTAGTAAGTATTGTGTCGCGTGAATCGGTCGTACTACCTTGAAGAATATTCATCAAGTAAAAGTGTAAAAATTTAGCCAATTTTTCTTATTTTATGTTGCGTTTCAAAGTTATTTTCTCCGTTAGAAAATTTTCAAATAGGGAGAAAAATTTGCGAAAAAAAAACTATCGTTCATTTTAATTTTTTCTTCAGATTTTATTAACGAGCTGGATTTCATGATTGACTCCAGCGATAATCGTGGAAATTATTTGGACACCAAGGCCAATATACCTTGATGAGTTCAGATTGGAAAGACGATTGGAAAGTACCATCTGGACGCGACGGGGGTTGAAGTTATCTCGTTGGTGACTGTAACGAGTGCCTGTGACCTTGGAGCAAACGGTTACATGCGACGGAAATATGTTTGTATGCATGAATCGAAATAATGTGGAGAACCTGGGAAGAAAACTTGAGGATTAATCAATGATATGTGTATTAATGTAAGACCGTGGTGTTATCTGTAATTTTAATCGTATTGAATGGAATGTGATTTATTAAAATGAAAAATTTCGCGACATCACAAATCCTCCAACTAATCGGATATTTTATAAAATATCAAATGGCTGGTTGGGAGTATGAGTCTTAATTGATTTAGAAAATTAGTTCTTCTAATATCCATTTAATGAATCAATTATACGATAATTAGATTCACGCTTCAGCAACTAAAGTTACATATACCCTTCCATGAAATTTCGTTACTACGATGACGTTGTCGAAGAAAATTAAATTAACGCGCCTAGTCAGAGCGCAAATTGTGAAAAAATAGGAACAAAAAAGAGTTTTAACAAATTCAATACTATCCGTGATGCAGTGTTATAAAAGTTAACTTAAAAGCTTGTAAAGATTCAAATTAGGAGAAAACTTTACTTGACACAACCTAAAATAAATAAACTATAGCGAAAGGGTTTATTCACGCGATCCAATCGAGTGTGATCTATTTCTCCAATTAAAACTAAACTACCCTTCAAAAGCCATCCTCATAATATACTTTAATTTTCACTTATCTCTTAATATTACCGAGAATCGAATTGGGAGATTAGAATTTCTCCACAACGCAGATTCATCCCGGAAATTGGAATGCCAAGGGTTAATAGTGTGCTGCTGAAGAATTGCCAACATTGAAAACTAAAAAAAGAAGAGAAGAAAAAGTCATACCAAGGAATTGTTAATTTCACGTCGTTGATGTGAAAAAAAAATATAAAAAAAAAAAACAACTCGTCTGTGTGTGTGTGACCAATGTATAAAAAAATCATAAAAATGAAAAAATGAAAATGAAATACCTATAGTGTAATGTGCTCACCTTTATCATGCCGCAAGGAGCCGACAGAGTAAGTGGTGAGCATTACAACTCTAATACTTTGCTATAAACTCGCGGCACGTTTCAATTCATTGCAATTTTACATTTGAAAACATTTTCATGAATTTTTTTACTAGCTTTTTCCCCATCTTTTTTGCCTTCCTGATCCACGGGATTTAGCGATTAAAAGTTACGAACAATGAAAAAAATAGAAACATATTTGTTGCCCACCGACCATCGACGACCAGATACGCAGTAATGAAACTGGAAATTTGTAGCGTCTCTTGAACAATACCCAGCAATTATTGGCAGCCCAATTGAGTGGCTTACCGATTACCTTTTTCCCTGATCCGTTTCGTCGGCGAGACTCGTTAAAAAATTTTACGGACTTTTTATTTTTACATGCTTTCTGCAATAGCTGAGTGGAAAATTAGGGACTTCTGATTCAAGTAATTTGAAGTAGTACATGAGTACGGGGGTATTTTGAAGATAATTACTAACAACCGATATTGTTTAATTCTACTTCCTTTTTTATACCTGATTTTCTATTCCTTTATTGTTTAACAACGATACTTAGGTATTTAGTGTATTGAAGATTTAGAGAAAATAAAGTCTTTTTCACACTACTTAAACCTTATCCAACTCGACCTGGAAACTCAGAATTTTTTTTGGGTACAGAGTGTAGCCGGACTTGACCGCAATTGAAACTGCAGTACTACTTCAAAATGAAATGAGGGGGACGAAAGGAAAAAAAAAGCTCGCTTTCTGCCCACTCGACGAATGTAAAAACGAACATTAAGTGGGATACTCACGACACGTCGAAAAAATATCCGTGACCAAAAACCGGAAGCTTCAAGAATACATAAAGCACTTTTGACAAAAAAAAAGAGAAGAATTATTAGAGACAGGGGGAAAGGAAAAAATAGGAAAGAAAAAAGATGAGAAACACACATAAAAACGAAAATGGTGGAAGGAAAAGCAGGAAAAAATACAGACTACTTTTCACCCGCGCTTATATATGTACCTACCGTACCGATAAGTCAACAATGGCGGGGAAACTGCGGCCGAATAAACTGCTTTTCGCAATTCAGCTATACGGCATGTAGCTTCGAAACCGATACACGTTTCCATTACCAGAAACGATCTCGAATACAACTTCGATCTTCGATCATTATTTCCACGATATTGAGTCTGTTTTTTTGTTTCGCCCCGTCGTATTTTTTTTTTTTTTTTTTTTTTGTTCTTCATTTTCGTGTTTCACTGGAAATCTCAACGGAGAAACAAAGTTGAATTTTTTTCTTTCACGTACTTTATAATGACTTTTGGCCTTTGTTTTTAGTTCCGTTGCTTCATACCGTTTCCAGCAGTATAAATACCTTCGTGAAAATAAGATTCTATAATTTCAGTGTATAAAACGCGAGGTACGACATTCATCGACGAAAGCACGTGACACACGTTATGTATAGCGAGCGCAGAGATCGAGGTCGTCTTAAACGAAAACGTGCTCGTTTCTTAATTCATGAATTGCTGCAAGCTCTCAACCATCTGATTTTATTGCGGTTTTACTTGCAGGTATATTGCGTGTAAGAACGCGGACATTTTGTGTAACTTTAGAACATTGAATATGATGAAAATAAAAAGAAAAAATAATCATGAATAAATAATAATTATACGATGGACGAATGGAATGAAATAAAGAAAAGAACAAAACGAAGTTTCGCGTAATTAAACTTTTAGCGTCAGAAATGCAAGGACAAAGTGGAAACGGCAGCAAGTACACCGTAATATACGTATTATAGATATAATACCCACGTAGCTTATATGGAGATAAATTTTCTTCAGAAGCAGATTTTGTAATTAATTTCAACGTTTTAACTGTAAAGTATACATGTACCCAGGGGAGATGAAAATTTGTTGGCAAGCTGAGATCTTAGAAAATATTCCACGGTCTTTTTGCGTAGATTTACCTACCTCGTCCATATGTTTAATTTCTGTTTCCGGATGTTGTTTTCTGAGCGCTTTTGTACGCTGTGAATTAGCTACATTTGTACGTTTTCATACGTCCATAAATTATGCGATATTTGAAACGATCCAGATGTGAAATCACAAATCCTTTTGACCAATTAACTTCTCATCAATTTGAAACTGCGCGACAAAATACCCTTCGATAGGAGGACAAAAAAAGGTGAATAATTTTTGCGATATTCAAGTATTCCCAAATATTCCACGATCGGTTCACATTTCAACATCTGTAGTAAACTTCAGAATTAATGGTTATACGTATAGAAAACTTATAATTGTCACCCCCGCTGCTACCCCTTCCGACTTATATACCAACTAGACCGCGCCGTACGAAGTGCAGAATATTTTGTCGAGGGGCACACTTCCTTTGCAATTAGACTGGTTACAAACGAATTCCGAGAGTTCACTCCTCCATTTTTATTTTATTTTTTTTTTATTTTTATTTTTCTCAACGTATAATTAAGTTACGGACCAACGTTTGATGTTGTATAAAGTACAGTATAGAAAGACGTAGAGAATTTAGAAGAAAATAAATCAAAAAGAAATTAAACAAGAATAAGAAATGTGGGAAAGGTTGAGGATAGTCCAAAAAAACAATGGGCGTGGTGTGAAGTCGAAGAAATCGCAGTAAGAGGAGAAGAAAAAGAAAACTGGAGAGAAAAAGTCAGATAGCACGGTGGTGGATGAGAAACGTTCTTCGGTTGTACGGGGTGGAGAGTTTGGTAGATTTGACAAACGAAAGGCATTTGTTTACCGAGACTAATTCGCTTCGAATCGGCCCCAGACTACCAAATAAGAGTTCGTGTTCAGTCTAGAGAGTCTGCTTTTTTTCGAGTTCATTCCTTTTTTTTTCAACTTTTTTTTTTCTTTTCTCCTTTTTCTTTTTTTAGATCTGGTTCTCTCCCGCACTTGCCGAAGTCTTCTCCAAGGGCGGAAATGTTTACCCTAATTACACCCGGCGTTCGAACAAATCTCGTTCAGGTTCTGTAGCCCGTGCTCCCCAGCCACGCAGCTTTTTTTTTTTTTTTTTTTTTTTTTTTTTTTTGTTTCACTCATCCTCTGCGCGCGTGCGAAACTTCGTAAATACCGTGAGGAAAACTTTTCATGTGTATGAGTAGAGGACTTTGTTTGAAAATCCTGGATAAACCAAACGACAGGAGAGGCGTACAGATACATTGATTATCTTTTTCCTACTTTTTTTGTTTTTAAAGGGTGAAGTTGAAAGCTAAAGATAAAGTAACTGAACCGAGATCATGTACAACCTTTTTATGTTCTCATCGTAAATAATAATTAGGCGAGAGCCTGATGTGATTAAATAAAACGAATACAAATAATAACGTTATGATCTGAATACCTGGAAGCACCACACGGGTTCGGAATATACGCGGTGAAGACGTAGAGCTTTCGTCTTGTATAAGGCTTCTTAGTTGAAGATGGAAAGCCAGTCGGTGGTATGCATTTCATCAAGGCTTGTCGTTACTACTTTACATACCATATATAGTATACCTATACAGTGTACACCCATTTGCTATGGGGCACCCCTATTCACTGCTCGTTGAATAGATGCCTCAATCTCTGTGGCTGCAAGCTTGAGTTTCAAGTTTCTAGTGGTCAGTCAGTATTATAGGTAGGTAGAAGATGCGAAGCAGCCATCACTTTGGCCACTACCACTCTCCTTATTGATATACCTTAGACGACGAAACTTTTGCCAATGGTAAATCAACTTTCTTAGCGAATGTTTCAGCGATTATCAGAAGAAAAAAAAAAGATTCTATTCTGTTTTTATAAAATAATCACTCAAAAATTTATAGGCACAGTATGACGTAAAGGTATTTATATGAAACCGTGAAAATGTCTCAACTGTTTTAACGTTAAGCTGCGAGTATTATAAATATTTATAATAAAGTACAATTAGGATGTAAATGGTAGGAGTTACCACAGAATGGGACTTGGTTAAAGAACGTTTCTCTTCACCTGCTATCCGAGAAAGATAGTACCTATATATACACACATATATTTAGTACTGCGAGAATCTGTGAGAAGGGAAAATAATTTTGGCAACATTATTTCTGACATTCTTGCAGCGTTGGAGGTAAATGAACGGTCTTAGCTATGAGTGGCAACGTGGCGTTGGTTGATGGTGTTGGATGTCGTGGCCCCCCGGAATGGCCAAGAGAAAAGGTTAGGAAAAGACGTGTATATAAATGGAAAGAGAAAAAGAGAAAGGGAAAAGGCTGGTTTTGGGAGGGCACGCTGTCAAATAAGTTGAAAGCTTTATTAAAATGAAGCGGTGCGCGAAAAGTCCGCGAGACGACGACGACGATGAAGAGCCGCTGCTATCGCTGCCGCTGCTGCTGCTGCTACTGCAGGGAGAGAAAATGGAGACAAAGGGGGATATACCAAGAGACGCGTCGCGACGCTCGAAGAAGAAACGAGGAATGAGGATCGGGGTGCGAGTGAAACTCGCCGGCGAAGGGGCGACTGGTGCAGAGAGAGAAAAAGAGGGGGAGGACATGGCAGAGACGGTATAGCGCGAGCTTCGGAAACAATAGCAAAGCTAGACAGTAATAGTAACATTCCTCGAGGAATGCAATAGGGATGATTAAGGCTGGCCAGTTACTCAAAATGACTTTCAGGTGGAATGAACGAGTTGAACGCTGTCTGATGTTGAAGTACATCAACCTACCCAAGAGCACAATTCTACGTCAACTCTTGTGACTTTTCGTCACCATCAGTGATCCAGTTTTTCAACATATTTTACTAAAGGTTCTTTTCAACTCAATGAAACGGTTCTAGCTCCTTTGGTATAATACAAAATCACACCGTGTCATCGACACAAAACTATCCGCTGCTGCTTGATGACAGTGAACATTGAAAAGTTTTGTTATACTTCTGCAGCGATACAACTTCTGGTACGAAACCAAGGGTAGTGTCATTTGTTCGCCGGTTTTATATTTGATATACCCCGCGATGGCGTTGGAAAAAAAATGTGACAGTCCAACGAAAAAAATTGGTACATGGCCTCGTACAGGAAGGGTTATCTAATGGTATTTTCGAGGGCTAATGCTCCTTGGGCTGAGTGTAGAGCGATGATGTAACGATTTCGAGTATATTTCAAGAGAAAAATCTTCTTGAATATATATCTAACGACCGGCACTTAGACTGACCTAAAAATATACCTATTCGAGAGTGAAACACACTTTGCAAGTTTGCTGGTATAAGAAAAACGGAAACTTGCGAGTTCTATAAATCACGTCTCTCCATCGGGTTCCGTGTATAAAGGTTCGACTAAAAGAAAACATCCATTCATCCCTTCGTGGCAAACTACTCTTCGAGCTCTCTTCCGAGTTCTAGAGAAGCTTCGTGGACCCGGCCGGACTTCTGCGCCACGCTGAGGTGTCATCTCGCGCGAGTGCGAATTCCGCTCTTACTTAAAGCAACCGGAAAACATTCAGTCAAAATTTTCCCTTCGAATGGGTGGGCTCGGATATTGCATTGTGAGAAAAATTCGAGGAAAAAAAAACAAAAAAAAAAAACAGAAGAAAAAAAACTATTGAGAAAGGCGGATTCATTCGTCATGTGGTTTTTCGTCGCATCGCTGACTGGCAAAGATCTAAATTAAGCATAAAAAGTATACGGTAAAATACCAGGGGAGTATCAGATCAATCCATCCCGCCATTAATGCTGGTTATGGCTATGGATGCGGAGGAATGATATTAATCACACGTCCAATTGTTCGCGATTTTGCGATGCTTCGAATAAATTATACTCCACCGCGTAGCGTACAACTCGGTAAAGTCGGTAGTACCGAGACACGCAAAACGTTTCCATGGAAACGAGGTGGAAAGAGAAAAGAGGAAGAGGGTAGAATGGGGAGGGGATTCCGTTGTTTTCTTCCTCCCCATCCCAACGCTGTTCGCGAAGCGTTCGCTACCTCCCTTAAGACCTCTCGATTTTCCCTATTCGTCCCCAATTTATTCCCTCGTACCATCCCTAAAGTCTCACCACCTGAAAAGCAGCAGCGGTAGCAGTAGCTCCAGCACGACTGCTACACGCCGATTTTCAACGCCCATGGCTCCTAATTCCGATTCCAATCCTGCAGTCAGGAACTCGCCTAATTCTAATTCGTGTCCCGTTTTATGGATCAGAGACGTTTTTGGCGACTGGGCGTGAGAAACAAGGTGCGGTAGAGTTAAATGAGGATGGTGAAATTCAGCATTAAATAAGGTGAATATTATGAGACACGATGCCAAAGGATGAGCAAAACGGACACCGTGCACCACGTGATCACAATAAGCTTCCGGTTCGAGACACGCTACTCACAATGGCATATTTAAGGGTACCTACCAGAGCGGCGCCGGGAGCTCAACCCCTAAAGACTCGAGGACGCGTTTCCACCGGATGTACGCCATTGCGGAATATATCCCCGAGGCGGTCGGTGAATCCCAACCTCAACAGTTCTCATTCTGTAAGATACGCCGTGTCGCGTTGGTGGGTAGAAAGGTAGATGTGTCTTTTGAACTTTCAACGGTCTTGTTGATGTTGTTGTTGTTGTTGCTACTCCCGCCGCTCACGGCTCGTTAATTATTACAATCATGCCACCGTGATAACACCACATCGTGCGGTTAAGAAATATCACATCCGGGTTTTCAAAATAACCGTATATATGTATGTATTCATCCTGGGGTTGGTTCTCTGATTTCACTCAAACCTTGTGAATAAAAAATGAAAAGAAAAAATCATCTGATTACGCAGAAGACATCTCCGCGTCCTTGTTCACTCAACTTTGAAAACTGCACATTCTGTTTTGTTTCGTTTTTTCTTTTTTCTCCCCTCATATTTTATTGCATCCTCGTGAATTCTTTGACTTTTTCCGGCTTTCAGTTCTGAGCTTGCACATCCGTTGCCGTGGGGCGTGCTTTTTGAACCACGATATACGTGCTGACATTCCCAGCTATACAACTCGACTCTTGTCCCTTTGATCAGCGAATTCTCAACTCGAAAGTTTCGTCGTTAGCGGCAGGACACCCAGGAGCTACGTGGTGGTTGTTCACGTATCTATACATATACGCAGCCTCATCTCATTCTGATCGAAGTTCGGGGGAAGTCAAGTGTCCGAAAACAGCCGAGTCAAGTACGATTCGTCAATAATTGATTCAAATTGGCGTACAATTATACAAATCAAATCAACACCTTGTCACTTCAAGAGGTTGCAGACCAATCAACGACTACATCAATTAAAACCGACAAAATAAACGCGGGCAATATCCTCGTTAGGCGTTATCATCATTATATTTTACGGAAAAACCGAATAGTTTTTTCAAGCGATACCTGCGAATTCGAAAATTCTTATGAGACTGTTGCGTATATCTGTGCTACAGTTTATTCTCTCGTTCAATTGGTTATAATTATTAAATACGGAATTCTAGAAAATTTTTAAATACGTGGAAATTTGAATAAAAATTTGTATACACGAATGTCTTACCCGTATTGCAAACGGACGTCCGGTTTTACTGAGCGAGTAAAATTACAGTGGGCAGAATATAGTAAAAAAATATAATCAGGTAAAAAGTTCTGATGTGTGTGACAGACAAAATAGTCAGAATACGATATGTGAGAAAACGAATATTTGGCTTGTTCAGATGTTTTTTAAATCCTCTATGCGTACAGCGCAGTTTCAGTTCGGAGTGACGAAGTCGAAAATGGAAAAAAAAATCTCGAAAGTCTCTTTCAGTTTTGAACTTGTATTGCGCTTTTTCCGTAATAATCCTCAGCCGGGCGTTCTACATACCCTATAGAATTTTCTTCTTCAGCATTTAATTGCGTCGTAGCTCAATTCATATTTATCAACGTAGTAGGAATAATATATGTATGTGTACGGACGCGTTGCGCTGCATGAGCTCTACGTGCGGGATCGATTATTTAATGCTCTTTGAACTAACCTGAGTGTTAAATGCGCAAGTTGAGTCGAGTCGTTTTTCTTTTCAATCCAAGATCTGGATTACCGTATTCCCGCTAACCTGTTTCTGTTGATAGATACCGGCGCGGCGTCTTATATGAAAGTAAATTTCTTAACGTCAGAGAATGTACGTTGAATAGCATCGATTTCCAATTATTCAATGACACGTGTAAAAAATAAGACATTTTCAAGCATGTGTACCATAGCTCTATCGATTCTAATTCCATGTCTGAATTTCCGAGCGTGCAGCATTCGAAATGTTAATAGTTGAATCAAAGTTGGTGGGTTTATGACCTATCGGTAACTATGGGTAGAGCCGAATGGTTCCCCTTTACTTTCCCCTCACCACTGTGATATCCCATACCGTTCGCTCCTGCAAATTGGCAATTTGCTCAAAGTTCATCTCATGGCTAAAGGTCAAAGGGCAGATGGCAAAAGCCGTCCAAAAGCGAAGTCAACGACGCGGAGATGACGCTCAAGATGAACAAGAAGACGAAGCTGGAAGGACCAAGGATCATAAGTCACACTGAAATTCCAAAAGAACGGAACAATCCGGACGCTTTGTTTTGTTTTCTTTGAATACATAATTGGGGCTTGATAAAACTTTACGCAGATATTATACCTATAATTTGAGAGGCTAAAAACTTTCATTCGATTGATAATAATTGCTCGGCTTTCACGACTTCATATAACATTATGACTTGAATTTTCATGTCGAACCTTTAATTAATTACCCTCTCTGTACATATGTACCCAACTTCTCTCTGATTTTCTTTTCTTTTTTTTTTCTTCATTGAAATTAATTTTCAACGACGAGTAGATAATAATGATAACGAGTAAAGACAAACATAAGGAAATAAACTTCTTCTCCCAGACAAATTCCATAACGGGTTTTAATGAAATTCTTGTTGATTTAATGAATCAATTTCATAATAAATTCGGCGCCCAGGGACGTCGCAATAATTCGTTCACTCGGCCGTTTCGTTGGTCTACTATATCTATACCCATGTTACTTTGGGGCCCCCAAGATCGCTGGGATATAATTCATCCCGACAAAGATGATAATATTGAGGATTCTGCATCAGCTCGAGGCGATCAGTTTCTCCTCGCTCTATGCCACCGGTGGGACGCGAATTCAATAATTTTTAAACGATCTACGCTCAGTGCCCATGGCGGCTGTAATCGGTATCACAAAATTTTATAACTTTTAGTATATTTAATACCCAAAATATAAATTCTCACGGAATAGTTTTCTTTCTCACGCTGTATAATACAGGCGACACTGCGTTTCCTTCACGTTCGTACGGATGAACGACGCACTGCTTAATGATGAAGCTTCGCTCGCAGATAATTTTTTTTTTTTTTTTTCTCAAATCAATCAGTCATTTAATCTTTCTTCTTATCATCAAGAGAGTCCGTTTCTTGAATTCATCCTTGATCAAACTTTCCCCAATTAATAATCGGATCTGCTCGATAATCATCGTTGAAAATATCTTCGATGTTAAAAATCAGCGGGGAATTTTTTAGTTTCGTAAAGTCACAACGTTCGAATATAAATTGCTTTTGTGATTGAAGGTATACGTTGTATAACGCAATAAAAGTGAGCCGCGCGGCATGAACCAGCTGCCTTTGTTAATTAAGGTTCTTTGGTCTTGTAGAACGAGCTGAAAATTCCCGAGCGAATTTTTTGGCGCGCCTCGAGCCGTAGGTACGCGAGGTGGTGGCCGTGATTCCAGACACCCACCCCCACCCTGGTGGCGAGAGCTGTCAGCCTGCAAAGCTGTGGTTAAGCTTTTGGGCCCGCGCACGGCGTCGCGCTTTGGCACGGGCGTTTGCTTTTGCTGGGATAATTATCGTTAAGTGGTTAATGGAAATGTTCATGCAACACCCGCCGGCGCGTATATGTTTATTAAATATAGATATAGTATACATCATGTACACCGAACCGTGCCGAGTGACTGATCCCTTGCAATCCCGCAAATCGTCACTCACGTATTCATTCATCTTTGCGCCAAGGGGATCAGCGTGCGTAATAGTACCTTGTTTGCATACGCGACCGAAGGGCGGTGTTTAATAAAAATTATCCAATTGTAATGGTGTAATCGCTGCATGGGTTACGAGTTAATACATCATTACAAAAAAAGATCGTTCACTGCGCCGTTAGGTATATTCAAATCGCGTCGTGCGGTTGACGTATTGCGTAATCGTGTGCAGATGAAATGAAAAACTGAAATATCAGGAAACACGATTCGTTTGGAATATGATCACGTTGCAATTGATCGATAATAACGATGATTGCAGTTGCGAGGTACCTTGAAATCCACGAGTAGTACCGGGTACTGTTTCACAGGCATGTACAATGGTTCAACTTTTGGAGTCAATCACTAGCTGCTTGAAATTCAATAGGTTTCTCGGGTTTCCCATAAAGTTCATGTGATCTTGGATTGAAATCTCTGAACAGCGAAGTAACTTGAATTTCTCGGATATTTCCGAAAAATCTGTGGGGTTTTCCGTAAAAATCTTCAAAGAAATTTACTGTAATCGTGAAAAATTATCGAACTCCATGTGAAATTGTGTACAATTTTCACGGAGTCCTCGAGGTTTTGTACAAAATCTTACGAAGTAAAATGGAATACTCAAAGATTTCATGCCGTTCCCAATGTCCCATAAGACCTCATTCTTAGCCCCTATAAAGTCCTATGAAGATATCATGAATCTCAAAGTTTGCTGTACGAAGTTTTTGCTCTTTTATCTAAGTGATTGACTCCCCGATTCGGACTAAAAAACGTGAATGGAGTGCATTCCCATAAAAAGCTTGATTTTCAAGATTCGTCCCACTATTCCTAATACCTGTCCCTTATCTCATGGCTTTGTGGGAAAGAGGTGAACGTGTTGGATTTACTCTTTTACCAAAAGATTCGTGGCGGTTGCAGATAGTTACTACCATTTACGGTAGCAAACTTAGGGACGACGCTACTTTACGTTTTATGTTTCGAAGCTCTTCTCCGTGAAAAACTCTACCAAGTTGCTTGCGGAGAGACTAAAAACTTTCTGCTTGCTCTGCTTCACGGTAGTGATACGTATACACGCACGTGTACACCCATACGAATGTTGGGGGGAAAGCTGAAGATTAAGTCGGTGTGTGAGATACGTAGATGGTTAGGGTATATAATATATCTAGTTTTGTTTTCTAAAAGCTTTTCCGTATCCTGTTTCTAAATGAAGACTGAATTTAATACCTTAAGATTCAGTTTTACCCCATAGATACTGCTCGACATATATTATCCCCGTCTGCCGCAATAATACTACAAAGTTTCGAGATGTGATTCTATGAAGGTTATACGACCCACCTAATGATACCAAAGTACAAAGTCCACCTTCAACTTTGACCCACTTTCTTTCAAGATAATTTTTATACGACTTCACTAACCAATTCCGGAATGAGAAAAGAAATAAATAAAAACAATAACTGAATTGAAAGCGGGCGTGCACTCGTAGTAGATAAATTAATTATGGAAAAAATTGCGAATTTAAGGTTTGCCTCGATATTAGATTTCACATAAATGGGTTGTATACCTACATTGTTTTTAATCGACCGAGCCCCCCATGACCACAAGTAAGTTCACGAAGCTGTTGGCGACAGTCGCTATTAAAGTTAACAAACTTTTGAAATCTCGTGTTCCAAAGTTCATAATCTTGCGACCGTGGTGGATGACGACTAAAACGAAAAATTCTTACGTCAGATTTACCGTCGACCAGTTTATATTAAGCCACCTAATCGATGGTCAAAAATTACCACGTGAAGTTTCAACATCCGTTCAGCTAATTATTAATATCAGAGGGTTTTTAACGAGTTTTTTTTTCGTTGCTTTGAATTTTTTTGTTCCGGATTTTCCCTCGCGAGATAATGCATCGTTTTCCTCTTGATAAATATTCCCATCCCCCGGTTCGTCCCCAAAGGAATAAGCGCACTTCTGTTTTTACGCTGTATAACTTCCCACGAGACACGCTCACCGAGCATCGTTCCACCAATCCATCTCATTCTGACTTCAAGTGATCCGCTTGGTAAAAGATGCTCACCAAATATACAACATATTCTGACTACGAAATCTCACCACCGTTTTTCATGCAACATATATATCGAATTTTCGAACCAAACTAACTTCACTGTTAGACTTCCACCTGTAAACCGTTTCAAACACTGCAAATATGGCAACAACATGTCAAAAGTCTACCGTGTACATTCAATATGGGTATACGCTATGGCAAAATTTACGTATAGTACACTTAATCTATAAATATCTGCTGTATATATCGGTGATAAAAGGGCAGCAAGTTTGGCAGAGACAGCTGTAGATATGGACGGAGTAGGGAGATGAAAGTTTGTAATTGATTTAATACCCTCGCGAATATATACGTGGGTATAGGTATATACGGTTGAATGGATTTTTGTTTATTTCATTTCTAACAATTTTTTTTCCATTTTTATTTTCTTTTATTTCCGCCGAAAAAAAAAAAAAAAAAAACAACCCATTCGTCACTTTTATTTATAGGTTCGCGCGTCAAAAAAATATAAAAAAAAGTTGGATTGTGAATGACATGTGGGTCGCATTAAATGTCACATATTTCCAATCGCGTTCAGACTCGCGTGTCTTCATATATACGTATGTAGTCAGACCAAAAAAATGCCCGAAAATCTGTTGGAAATTTAAGAATTTTTTTTCTTGGGAAAGTTTTGAACCAATCCAAGTTTGGTTCTGCGGGCTGTACGATATGTGGATACGGATCTGCGGAAGGGTTGATAATTTTGTTGCATATCGCCGGTGTCTAATTCATCCGAGTTTTGTCTATATTTTTCCATCGATTTCGAAGTATCACGAAATCTCGGTATATGCGTTGCACAATAAGAACTGGTGACTTGAACGTGTCAGACTTACGATAAGAGGTTTGGCTTTCGCTAGCTACCGAAGCTCCACCGTTGTGCGGCTGTCCTGCCCCAGGCTTTATGTATAGGAAGAATCTCTGGCAGTAAATATGCATGCATTCACATAATACATACACATGTCCTACTTCTACTTGTCTTCTGGGAACGCCCAAAACTTAGAAGAAGCTCTCCCTCTTCCCTCGTGCCCCAGACATCGCCTACGTGCAGTACGTAGGTATCACGTTGGTCTCTCCCGCTCAAAATTCAAATGTTAACCTAGTTTCGAGAACTTGATGTTCAAAATTCACTTCCGTACAGCTACCTGCAGCTATATTTTGCTCTCCGACATTTTGTACTCATCTTAACAGTTCGGATGGAAACGAGACTTTCCGCCTGGACAATCCATGCCTCAATAGTGTGTTGCAGTGCTGCTCTTTTTTTTGTTACGGATCCCACTCGGTGGAAAAATATATATGTGATATGGTAAGGGGAAGACAAGCTACCTTTTTATACTCACCTCATGGGAGAACGATAAGACAATACGAAAATATATAAAATAAACCAAAAAAAGAAATGATAAAATAAAAAAGAAGCGATCTCCTTTTTTTTCTTCATATATTCTACCGCGACTTGGAAATCGGAGCTACTATACAGATCCGAATGTTAGAGCTCTGCAGAGAGTTGAGGTTCGCCTGAGGGGTTGAATGACTATATATATGTATATTGAATGTATGTATACCACGTTATACTATACGGAACGATTTTGCAGATACTAGGGGTTATTAATCTAAATGGAAATTTCTCAACCTGATATATATACATATATTTAACATTGATTTCTACTCATCATATATGTATATACATAGCTGTATAGATGGTAACGTTGTCTTTTGAGTGTAAAGAATGAAATTGGCATACGATACACGAGAAATTCAGAAGGATAATTGGACCTTTCGTAAATTCGAACCTTACGAAATCTCAGCCAAAAGTTTGTCGACGCATCCTCCATTTTTTTTTATCAATTAACTCGTGGTCTCGTAACTTACGAGAGAATTGATCTTGATTCGAGTTAGTATAGCTAACGGTTTTGGTTGGGTACGTTCGCTCGTTAATTAATTCTTCGGTGACATTCAATGTGTAAATGCGCTGGATTTGTATATATCAGCAAGTGACTTACATCGGCACCTTCCTCACCACGAATCTCACTACGATGGAATAAGTCACGGGGAATTTGTGAATTAATTAGCAGAGTTGAAAAAAAAAAAACAACGGAATGTTTAATTACGATTTGCTATGGAAAACACTACTCGATCCTAAAAGTTCCTATCTATCCTCGAGGTGATGAAAAAATTAAACATTCGCACAATTGTAACAGGTTTTCGTGAAAATCAAATGAGATTTCTATTTCAACCATGGTTGATAATTAAATTTTTTAAATTACACCTCACGTCCGCGAAATGAGAAAGCAGCTGCAAGACGTATCGATATCGATGAAAGTATCGACGGGTACGGTACGTGTACGTAATATAATCGGGTACAATATGACGTTGCGAATTTTCCGCATGATGAGTCCGTTTTTCAATTAACTGTCAGGCGAAAAATTGCGAACATATCATGGACCGGTGAAAGAAACAATGTAAAGATCTGTTCCTCGCGAACATATATGTATATTATGCGGTTTAACTTATACTTCGGTGGTAACAGAGGACGTTCAAGCGAATTCGGCGACTTCATTCTGTCTGAAGAAGAGACATAAAGAGAATGATGTGGAGGTGGGATTCGATCTTGGTCAATTCGTAGAATCGCTCGTCTCAGCGGATGTTTTGCCGGTCTAGCCGATTGAGCAAAGCGTTGAATAGCACTCGGAGACATTTGGTAGAAACTGGATATCGCCGCAGTGACTGTGAGTTTTCAGGATGACGCGACGTTGGTACCGACCAGAAGCCCGACGACAGCAGCAGCGCCAGCACCAGCAGAAGCATCAACTATAGAAGGATGTTCTTTTGTTCGGGGTGCGAAACGGCGAGCGGTGGTGACAGCCAGAAATCTGTCGCGACGTCGCTTTGAATTCCTAGAACGTCTCCTAATACGGCAAAAAAAAAAAGAAAAAAAACGATGGAGAGAGAAAGTGAGTGAGTGAGTTGGCAAAGGAGAGGTGAAGAAAAGTGACTGGGCGACGTATATCCCCCGACTTCGACCCTCGCCATTCGACTTCCAGTTCAATTTTCCAATTTCCCGGGTCGTCACTCGCCTTCCACTAACCCCTCGCCCGTTTGGGAATATTTCTTGCTCTTCACCCTACAGATCGCATCGGTGTTCGATTTCCCGTATCTGTTATTTAAAATTCCCGCCGTTTCTTCGTCTTCTCTGTTTTAAAAATCACTCCGACCCGCTTAGTATGCCGGAACGAACCGTGCTAGTCGACTGTGATATTGCCTTCTTTGCCCCCCCCCCCCCCCCCTCTCTCTATCCTTTAAAGTATGTTTCGCGTCGTTGCGACTTGGACTCAAGTACTGTACGTCCCCTTTATCATTCTCCGAAATTCCCTCTTTCCCATCCAAGTATTTATTTCACTTTCATTTAATCTAAAGCTCTTCATTTCGTATACATTTGCCGTACACTAATATTTTAAGTTAGAGTTTGAAGAGGCCAAATTTCGTTCATCGATTTCTGGAATACCTTCAGCGTATCATTTCAGATAAATTTTTTTCAGGATCGTTTTTTATAATAATCTTTTTCCATCGATATCCCGCAAAAGCTGTTATGGGTGTCGGACAGCTGCAGTTGGTGAACAACTCACGAGCCTTAATTTCTGCTTCATTGAATCCCTCAAAGTCCAGCGATTCTGGGAATCGCTATGAATAGATTTTGATATTTCACGAAATGATATAACCGAATCCGCCAACTTTAGAGGTAATAACGTTCACCCTCTGTAATGTGCTCATTTCTTCCGATTCCAACGTCTGTCGGTAAATCCAAAAAATTCATTCCATCCATCCGTCCAAGAATTTATTAAATTTATCGGACCGACGAATCACCATGTACTACCCACGTATAGGGGTATCTACTTTACGGTGTACGTACGTACGTTACTCCTATAATTTTGGTTATAGTGAAAGTTTGTTACTATAATACCTAATGCCTTTTACGCCGGTCGCCCGCTAAGCAGACGGTAAATACTGGTTAGTTTTTACGTCCACGTCTAACAAGCTACCAACGAGCGCGCGGGCGCATCTGCCCTGCAAGAATAGGTTGTTTTCCAGGTGGTTGTAGAAGGTGTATATATGTACACATGTATGTTATGTGGGTGATATCCCGACACTCACCCCTGCAGGGCGAATGGTTTCCAGGGAGCAAGTAATTGCGATCTATACATACTTACGTATATACACCCATAGTATATATGTGCGGTTACGACGGAGTTTGCTGCAAACTTTCGGTTTAGATACGAATACCTTTGTACATAGTTATATACAAAGGTGTAGTTAGAGACGAGGAGGCACGTTGTATCTTTGAGCAACAATTATACCCACAAACTCGGTCTACTTCCTGGTCGGGCAAAAGCTCTGTTACTCGTTTTATTGCGCGCGGGAGGCCAAAACTTGCGTAAGTAATGTTCGCGCTATAATGCACGTGATACGGCAGAAGCAACGAAGAGAGGTGAATTCGGTTGTACGCTTTTTATCCAATTTTTTTTTTTTTTTTTTTTTTTTTCGTTTCACGAGTCGACAAAATAGTTCCAAATAAAACAAAGAATTAGTGGCCACAATAAACGACGACTTTTATCCCAACTGCGCTGATAGAAGCCGAGGGAAACCACTGCGAGATATTATTACAGAAATTTCAATTCATTTTTCCCGTCTCTGGCAGGCGAATACTTGCCATTGTTGCTAAGTCCATAAACAACTTTGCGTTTTTATGTATATATCTGTAGCAAAATTTTTCTGTATAATATGGGCACTGTACCTAGAAGAATATAATATATATATCTAAGTTTCTACCAACCTCGTTGATTTGCATAATAGTCGACACGAAGCGAGCTAGCTATGGAGGAGATTAACGAGTGCAGAGAAATATCCGTATATATAGCTGCGGTGAGTCGCGAATCCCAGCAGATATATAATATATATCTGTATATATGTATATGGCCGAGGAAAAGAAATTATTAAGCAAAAAGTGCGGAGAAACTTGTACTTTTTGTGTGTTAGTCTTTTGCTCCGGCGGTGATGCTTCTTTCTTCCTCGGTAACAGGAGCACTGATTACGACAGTGCTTTCTTTTCACCTAAATTAGGGTAATAACGAAAGTTTTTCTTTTTTTTCTTCTTCTTTTTCTTTTTTCTCATTCACCCAGCAGGAGTCACGATTAGCTGAGTAAAGAAGGATGAACTTAGTCTTATTTTCTCGGCATCTCTCGGTTCGGTGTTATTAGTTGCTCGTTGTCATTGTGAAGAATGAAAAATGTATGTATGTGTATAAATAATATTATGTAATCAGGCGTAGAAATAAATAAAAGTTCAGCTCATTTAACAATCCAGTCTTCTCTTTTTATAATTGGTACGATACATACACGTATACCGAGTTCGAAATTAATTGGCAAACGAAACGTCGACGAAGTGGATGAGATATATTTCTCGTTCCTTCAGCACCCCCGGTGGTCGGACAACGTACCGTCAATTTTAGCTCATGAAGAAAACAAGTTCAAATTACGCGAAATATTCCCCGGCCTTTTACGACGCTGGACCCTTCTGAACGAAGTTTTTAATAATTCAAACTCTCTGAGCGTATACTCATATAAAAGATGTTTGAAAAAATTATTTATATATATGTAAAGATGAAATACATTAATTAACTACGTTATAACAACGCACCGAACCGTCTATGCGGAGCGAAGCTACTTTTAGGAGAAACTGTGTTCCTGAACAACAACGAAAGAACAACAGAAAAAAAAAAAAAGAAAAAAGGTAAAATGATTCTACGTGCACCCAAAGGCACCGCTACAAGTTTCTGCGACAAGAGCTTTGAGCTTTCTAGTAAACGTTGTACTTTATACCATGTATAACTATACAGTATATAGTAAAGTACAAAAGCGGAGGAGGTAAAGCTCAAAGTAAGTTTCCTATACACTCGGCACCACCGCCACTGACTGAGAGCCGCGGCAGTTTCAGCTTCGACAAATCTTTTAGCCGTTAGGGAAACCCACAGCAGTATCTTCGAACAATGCATTTCACTGTCTATAAGATCGTCATTCGGGCTTAGTGTATCCGAGTGTTTGCTAAAATAAGCGAGTCGACGCAGCGGTACCAAAAAGGTAAGTAAGTAAGCCAAAGGAGACGGGGGTTGTTTGCTGGGACAGATGACATGCAAGGCCCTCCAATAAGACGTCGTCGTCGTGTCTTACGTCGACAATAACGACAGCTCACTGCTTTGCGGTAGATGAAAAACGAAATAATAAGTCATTCTAGATATTCCGTCTCCGAAGATACACCAAGATCGTCATTGTTTTTTACGATTCGTTTGCATATCAATTGAAATTTTTATTTTCAAATCATCTGTCATCCGCGTGTTACTGTCATTTGAATTTCTTCATAGCGGTACCACTCTAACAGTTTCTGTGTCCCTCTCTGAATCCTGCGGCAATTTTAGTCCGAACTGTTTTTTGATGCGACGGATCGTTTTCGCGATAATCGAACCCTCGTTTAAAATGGGACACCCTGTATGTGTGTATACCAATGTAATTGTGGACCCTATACTTAGAATGCTTCGCGTGACTGATTCTACTTAGAATAATATACAAGGTCTTACGAGATCCCGGAAAACGAGCGCAATTACCTTGACTTTCGATCGTGTTTCTTATCCCTTATATATTCGCTTCTACAATATCATCGAGCGAAGGGGAAAAACAAGCGAATACAAGGGACTATCTTGAATGCTACAAATGACTTGAATACCATGTATATAGGTATATATGTATATGCCCCAAGCTATTTCAATATAAAGGCATCGAATCTCGAACAAGTCTTGGGAATATTAAAGAAGAAAAAAGCAGAAAAAGAGAAAGCCAATGTGAAAGAAATTAGGACATTGAAGGGAAGGATACGAAATGGAAAGTTCGGATACATCATTGCTGAAGGAAAATTTTAAACGGATGTTTCGTGAATGGCATAAATATTTTTTGGGGGAGGAAATAATTTATCCTCCCTTCTCAGATTCTTGAAGATGTAATTAAAAATTAGTAAGGTATTATTACTTTTTATGGTTGGAAAGCTTTTCGTTTTAACTACGTTAAATATATTTCCAACTTTGCATGGAACATTTTAATCACATTCTTCCAATGAGATCTTGGAGCGTTTAATTTTGTCGCAGATATTGATGAGACAGGTTCGATCCGTTAGCTATTTTCTTGTGTTCTTCAGGGGAACCGCATTTTTGAAACACTGTCGTATTTTTTGAGCTACAGTTCCAAGCAGCAGAAATCGAGGTTGACTTTAACTCAAAATTTTTAAGTCACACGGAAACCATCCTATCACCTATTTCATGTGTATTGGATATCTGCGCGAGATATGTCAACCGTCAGCAAACTGATTCGACGTCTACCGGACAGTAGAGTGAACTTTTGAAACAGCGCGATACAATTGACATAGAAAACTCTCAACTGAAATTCATCGAAAATTTTTCAGAGACACTTTTCTATTTCACAGAGTTTGTGTTGCATTCGCCTCCGATTCTGAAATGACTACATCATATTTTTTTATATTCAAGCCAAATTGCTATACGCGACCGTGTGCCATTGCATACGAAAATTTCTACTGCCGAAACATAATTTCTCAAAATAGATTGCGATGAGAAATTAACGGCGCAAGTAGTCTATAATTCGCGATTGTTTTTACCCCGTTCTTCTAGTTTGAAATCTCTAAGCTGTGCTAGTGAATTCAACCCTCGTTATTCAGCGATTACTTATAGGAACGGGTCGATGTTAATGGAGCTACTGCAGGTTGAACGGTTTCAAGGAGCTTAAGCTGCAAAACACAAGGATCGATAAAATCGTAAGCTTCCCACGTAGCTGAACGTAATGTTATTTTTAATTTGCCGTTAGATTACAAACATTCCGAACGAACTGAAAAAAAAAATAAAAATAGAGAAAAAGTTCAGGTAACTCCGTTAGATCCCGGCCACCATGTCTCGTCGTGAGCTTTTTCGTCCACGAAATCGTATAACTCTAAACCCCGAGACACTTCTCGCGAACTATAGCAGAAGGAAAATCCACGGAGTAAAAACGACAATTTATGACCCGATATTATGAAATTCGCAAACACAAACAGAAAAGCTTAACTTTTATTCCCACCAAACCTGGAAACTGTTCGTGATTTAATTTTTTTCCCTCTGTAATTCCGTTTTCCTTCTTCTGAGAGCGAGTGAAAAATTCTCATCACACAAATTAGGAGGTCTTCGAATAAAATTAATGCATTGGATTTGACGGTGTGAAACTTCAAGGCAGCTGATCTTGGTGTGAATTTCGATTTTGGTGCGGTGTACGTGACCGGCGAACCGAGAGAATAACGTTTGGATTATCATTACCATGCAGCGTTTGAGTTATGCTCTGGTCGACCGGATGAGGCCTGCACGTACAGACGGATGGACCGATCACGACGGATAGACGGACGTACCGATGACTATTACTATAAAGCACATATCCCGTTTGATCGGCATTCAACATTGATTGATAGCGCGTTCGTTCAATTGCCGATGTTCCAACCTCCCTTGTATTGAACTCTAATCGTTCGCGAATATATGTATATATTATACCCTTCGCATCAAATGAAATTACTCGATAAATGGCTCACGATTACACACCAATCACGCTATATAACGGCAATAAATTACTACACATGGCGGTCTGAAACAAAATGGGTATATTTTTCAATATGAATCAAAACTGCAAGACTCGTCAATGAATCCTGATAAAATCCGAAACTAACTGCGGGAAAATTAGGCGTTCATTTTGAATTCGAATGAAACTTTTTTCACCTTCCGGAAACTAAATGGCTTTTTGACATCGGAGAAGATTTTCGCACAATGGTCCAAACCCAGGCAGATTAACTCGAGTTCAGGACAGCTTTTACTTAAAAAAAAAAGGGTTTGAAAATGAAATATAGAACAATTACAGCTGACGGTGATTTAACTTTTTTCTCGGACAAACCCCCATTTAGAGTCGTTTGAAATAATATTTCCATTTTGGAGGTTCATTTTTATAGTTAGATAATTTAAAGTGAGAAAAAACTTGAGCATGATGAAAATTGTAAAAGTTAATAAACACCACGCATAATAACAGCTGTTCACAATATTTTCACGTACCCTATAGGCTACTAATAACGTACACTTGGTGAAACGGAATTACAGTTATTAAAGGGTTGTTTCCTGAAATCCCGAAGGCGGGCGAAAAGGGGCGTCGTATAATTATATCTCCTACAATTATACTGCGAGGGCGTATCCTACCTATGTACACCATTCTAGGTACTGCGAAGAAAATTCCATCATTTGTCACGATCCATTCGCTCATTTTTATGATAATTACCACTGAAGGTTCATTTATTTCTCGACATTTCGGAATTCACCTGGAGAGCGCCTAATTCATTTTACTTCATTTTTTATTTTCTTCCACTTCAAGTTCCGTCGAAATTCACGGTACAATTTAACTGCAGATTTATCTACAAGTTATATAAATGCCAGGACTAAAATGACTACAAATGGTTAATCAGCGCGGCAAATGATGTATTACGAGTGAATCAAGGCGTTTCCGTATACGGCCAACTATAACTCAAATGATACAATCAAAATTCAAATTGGGACACAATTTTTTCATGATATTATACAGCGTCAATCAACAATCGAGAGAAACCTTGGGGGAAGTAAAAGAAATAATTGTCATGAGAATTGCCCAAATTACAAATACATGTGTTTCATAATTATATACATACTGTGTGCGTTTTTCAGTAAAGATAAAGTACTTCAACTTTCTCGATAAAGTCTCAGTGAAATGCGGTAAGCGATTTTCTTTTTCTTCGACGTGAAATTTTCAGAATTATCGTCGATTTTATTGGAACTAGGGGGTCGAAGCTTTCCGGCCGAACAGTTGGCTGCCGTAATTCCCTGGACTTGCAGAGATTTTGACGAGTCCGTTAATTGGATATCGTGTACGTGAGCAAAGTAGATATTATTACATGAGCCCGGTACATGAAAAATTACCCAATGTATCCACTGTATATAGATGCATTGTACATAGGATTTCCCATTAACGAGACGTTGACGAGATACACGAAGTGACGATGAGGTGCGTATGTATACTATAACGTAACGGCATCAATAATCGACTATCGTTTATCGGAAGTATTTTGCAAACGCCATTTCACGACGAGGGTTGACAGTATCACTTCGTATATCAAATTCAACCAACCTCTCTTCGTGTTACTCACGCATATTGCTTGGATCCACATGAACACCATCCATACAGCAAATTTTACCGGAAGGAAGTTCGTGCGATCAAGCCGTGTACAGTGATCATCATTTTTCCGCTTTGTTAATAATAAATTACAAGCTGCGATTACGACATCAAAATGGAAGTTCGGGGAACACATAAAATTGTATCGTAAGATTTTTTCCTTTTTTCGGAAGTCAAGTTTCAAGTTCAACAATTCTAACGCATGGGTATCACGAGATGAAAAATGATCCAAAATCGCTTTGGAGATAAGAAGTTCACATCCAAATAATCGGAGTTTCAAATTTTCCTCCGCGGTGCTAAAGAGCCATGTTTTTTTTTTCTTTCCCTTTTTTTAAAAAATGAACTTCTCAAAAGCGTGCGAATATAAATTTATACTCGCATATATTATATAAGGAACTGAGTGTTCTCTATTAAAGCGAAAAACATTAAGGCACGTTACGTTCTCCAGCCGAGTTAAGTGGTCGTTATTTTTATCGCTTGATCATTAGCAAACCGACAATAAACTCAAAGATACGCTGGAGTAAAACTACCCTCATAATTTGTTTGACAATGTATGTATGTTTGTCTAACATATATCAACCACGTATTATGTCCACAAAACAAACGCCTTTACCACGGATTACTGTCCGCTTAGTTTCACCCCAACATTTTGCTGTGTCATTAAATCGTGTCAAACTGGAACAGAATTTGTTCGAACGACCAGACGCTCTGGACACCAGCACGGTACGGCTGGGAGATGAACTCGTCGCAGAGAAAAGCGTGTTTTATGGGCCTTTCAACCTCGTCTTTTGAACCGTCTCTCGAATTTATCATTCACTTCGTTGGTTACTGTCTGCACGTGAAAACACTTCAATGAGTATCATAGAAAGGGATGATCCCGGAGGTTTATTCGAATATAATTTTCTTTTCTCTCTTCATACATTTCGCCACAATTTATTAAAACGACATCGATGTACGTGATGCGTGATGGGTCGTCACATTTGTGCTCGTGTGAACTAGCATCCTATGCAGGATTTATGAATTTTTTTTTTTTTTCTCACGACAAACTGCTTTAATTCCTAAAAATTGATGGTCAGAGTCATGGGACAGGTGATCTGCCATGAGATGTTCCGTACACTTGAGAGACAGTTTTAACTACAACTCGGCTGCTTTTGTCGTGATACCATAGAAGTTTGAAAAAGTACGCGTACCCTACGGCGAACGTATAGGCGTTTTCTGCAGCAAGAAAGAACCTCTTTTCGAGGAACTACCCCGCGAGCTTTATATTTTTAAAGTTTGAGAAAACTTTGTCCTGAATATATACGCAACTTGGGTTAGACACTTATATCAGCTGCCTAGCTACTTTGCAAACCAGCGGCTCCCTTACGCGACTAAACTTTTCAACGGCATCCTGAGTACACTTTGTACTTTAATATCCTTGGCATAATAATGTTTTTCATTTATACACCACCCTTGGAATGGTCCCCCTTTTCCCACCCGCTCTCCAATTTTCGTTCCCCTATTCCCCTATTTCAGTTTCACCCCGCGAACGGAAGTAGGTGAATATTTTTGGACCGAGCTGTGTCAAGAAGCAGCTGGTGCTCATCGCGTGTAACCGCGACAACAAATAACAATAACAGAACAAACAGAAAAAGAAAAGATAAAGTGAGAAAGAGAGAGAGAGAAAAAAAACAAGAAATGTAAAAGGAATCTCTTTTTCGCCCTTGGCATTCGTGCAAAAGGAAATGACTATCATGGTGGATAAATGAGACGTGAAATGCCCGGTGCGCGCGACGTTAAAGCAGCTTGACTTCAAAGATTGCTTGCTAGGTTTGAAGAAAGGTACGAAGTCGCGCAGGGAAGGTAGGTAGTAACCGTGCGAAAAGCTCTATGAGAATATTCTCACCAGGAGCCAGCAACAACTACATTCAGAGATTGTGAACATTAGAATTGAACCGATGCGCAACGATTCTCACAATTTCCTGCCGTTTCTAAGAGAAGTGATAAAGATTCACGTCTCGGAGGGGGGTAATTCTTACCGCAAATAAGAACGGGGATCCTAAAAAATACGACCATAGAAAGCTTCCCTTACTTTCTCTCTCTCTCTTTCTCTCTGCGACAGGCACGTGGCTCAATTATGCAAATTTTAGCATTGTATAATCGTGATTTTCGTTCGTTCGTTCTACTGCGGCGGTTTACCTTCATCGGTGTACACACGAAACTCTTTCTTTTTTCTTTCTCTTTTCCAAGACCACGCGATGTCATTATTCCTCGACCAAAGAAGGATAAAAAGATTATTCAATCTCATGAATATCCTACATTTTAATGTGATCCAGGGGCAGAAAAAAGAAAATGTGGAAACCATAAACTATTTTAAATGAGACTCGTAAAGACGTATCAGCTTATCAACATCTCAAAATTCTTCTTCCCTCAAATTCGTGCCAATTTTCAAATTCTACGGCCTCATGGGATCTAGAGTATATTTAACAATTTAACCCCGTAAGGATTTTTCACCGCTTTGATCCCGTGTACAAAATCCAGAAGCATTCGGTTTTCTAATTTTGATTTCCTTCGCGCTAATTGAATATTGTTTTTTTTTTTTGCCAACGACTTATTTTCGATGCAAGCAATGGCAAAATTTCATTCAATCTGATTACTTTCCGAAGGTCAAATCGAACCATAGATAATTCATTCACATAACTTTTGGACGGATCTTTTGAGATTGATATGGTGGCTGCATCACGCGGTATAGAGTGGTTCTTATCGTCGTTTTCAGTGGATACCACGTTTCGAATTCAAATATAGGGGATGATCCTTAAGGATGGCGTCGAGTTAGCGAAGAAAGCGTTCCTGCAGAATCGACGTTGCAGGTTGTAGAGCTCCTGAAACTCTTAGGTATATAAAAGCATTTTTCATTTACATCTTGGTACGCCCGGCACGATCTGACTATCCTGAGTCGAACGCGTGTCCCTCGCACGTCTTTTTTTCTTTTTTCTCTTTCCGGACAGCCAAACTCCTTCGACATCCTTCCCGACTATTTTGAACCCCGTCTTTCTCACATTTTCCAGCTACATCGGAAAACCGTCGCTCAAAGCGAATTTCATCTCCTAAAATTTTTCCATCCACAATATTCTGGAGTAAAATTTTACAAAAGTATGAAGTCGTGAGCTATGTAGTAAAGTGATTGGTAAATTCATTAAAGTAGCGCGATCAGAATGGACTAAGAAGATCAAGATGTATAATAATGCTGTTGCCTATTAAAAGCAGAGGTGTCTACCCCTATAGATAAAATAAGGTGCGATATTAAGCCGGCATATTGACTCCGTTGTGAAATCTTTTTTTTTTCCTTTTATCTTCTCAACGATAAATAGTTCTTTTAATATTGGCTCCCTTCTCGTAAACCTTGACAATAAATCGTATAAGCCTCTTTTAGCTTCTTTGAAAGAAAATACTGTATACCATTCTGGCGTAAGAAAAAAGGGAGAAGAGGATATAGGAGTGAAAAGTAGTAGAGAAATGAGAATAAAAAAGAAGAGAGATAAAAAAAAGAAGATTTGGAAAAGTAAAAAACGAGAAAAAAGGGGGGAGAAAGCGCCGCAAAGACTGTCAACCGACGCCTGCAGCACGATAGCATAGGAGCTGGGCTAGCTGAAGGAGAAAATGTATCGTGCAAGATCATTCTCTAGATGCCGGGGGCCTCGCTTTGCAGTGTCGTGTCACCCCGCGCCCTTCGTGTACCCTTCAGACTAAAAATCCTCAACTCACGGACATGCCTCGTCGTGCCATCGTGAAAACCTATAGCTTTGCCGTTTTCAGTATCGTGCTATTTTCGCGCCCTCTTTCCCTACCCTGTCTCAACCAACTTCGAGCGATCGTCCGTCTTTTGTCTTTCACCACCTTTAATGTTTCAGAACGGACTTTGAAATACGACGCGCCATGGCTTCCTCTTCTTTCAACCTACCTCTGCATCCTCACCCCCACCTTCCGTACCTACCTCAAGCCTCCCTGCAGCGACTTTTTTTGTGAAACCGGAACGTCCGGAAGATACAACCCTCGATAGGCGACACTATTTACGCGGCTCACAGGGATCGGAGGATATAAAATGGAGGAAAAAGTAGATGGAAAAGAGAAAAGTGAGAAGGGAAATGCGCTAAGAGATGGTGGAAAAAAACCAATAGCGTGACAAAGTGAAATGCAAACCTGTGTATAAGTATTACGGTATAATGATCGTATTTATACAGGAGGGAAATACTTTCAGATATCGAACACCGTAATCAAGTTTTTGAGAATCGTTTTAAAATATTGAAAAAGTTTGTTGGCATGTAATTCGTATTTAATATATGATGAATTTGCCATCCGGTTTTCAATCAGAACTTATTTGATGTGATAATTATATTTGTTCTATAATTGTTTCACCTGACTATTATATTTTACTTAAGTAAATTTTGTATGAGAATCGTTTTGATGTTTCATGGAAATTCGAAAGCCTTTCCCATTTTCGTATATATTTTACTCGGTGAATTGGTGTTTGCAAACTGTTTGGAGTTTTATCCGATGAACGTAAGAAAAACGCGATGATGATCGTTTCGCGTGTTATTTGAATGAGGAAACGATAAGTAGATCGGCGCCACACCCCTTATATAAATCTTCTCCAAAGCCCCGTTCCAAGGAGCTTCTTAGCGAGAAAAAAAAAACGTGCATAAACGAGAATACTCAAAAGACCATTAATATATGGTTGTTTGTTTATTTTTCACGTAATTTATTTTCCTGAAAGAAAATAAATTAAATTTGATACCCAAATAAAACTGCAGCTGCTGTCGTTCGCAATTACTCGATTTACACTACTCCAACTGCTGAAAAATAGCCACGATAATTTTCCTACCATCCTCGTTATTTTTAGATATCAATGCGTGTAATCCTACCTTGAACGATCGAAAGAAATCCTCTGGCAGTATATTTGCATTTCGATAAAGAGGATTGGAAGAATTATTATTACGAATTAATGGGATGCGGAATTGAATTAAGTTGAATTCTTCGAAAATCGGTAAGAGCATCGGTCGAATATAATGAGACCTGTCGTAACAAAAAGCTTTGAAATATTCCATTCAAATTTCGTTTATAATTCGAAACACTTGGTTAATTACGAAGCGAAGAAAGAAAAAAATTTCAACAATTGAATCTACGGAACGTTGTACTGCGGCTTCATGAGGCACAGCTTCCGCCATAGGGTGTGGGAGAACTGCGCTCGGGGATTTGCAAACAGCCCCAGAAGTCCCGGTTAAAAAGTAAATTAGCAAATTCCACTAACACCAAACTTTTGCGATAAGATTCCCATTTAGATTTCCGTTTTTTTTTTTTCCCTACTTTAATTTTTTTCTCCTTTATTCTCTTTATTTTATTTATTTCTCTCGGCGCGGCGTAATCCTCACACCTACAACGTGTAGTTCACCGGCACCCGACCGTTGATAACCAGATTTCCAGCATCTCGACACTTCAAGGTAAAATTTCATGCCACAGACAAAGTTAAAAGCAGAAGTAACAACAATATCATTTTTAAGGTAATTCTAAACATCAGTTTATATTAAGCTCGAACAATGCCGATGGTGTACACCTAAAAATGTTAAAAAAAAAAAGTTGCGTTACGTTGGAGGTCCGTTTTTGAACAACAATATTTCTGACTAAGATGAGTGTCGCGTTATCATGATTATGTGAAACAGAAAAAAGTTTGAATTTTTTTGATAATTTATATAGAAAATCGAAAGATGCCGCTGCGAGAACTTGGTATTGGAATTTTGTTAATTCGTTGTACCGCAAAATTGAACCACGTCTATATATATATGACCACGAATGCGGTGGTGGGAAAAACGAATTTACGCAGCTTTCGTCTCTGAGCTTTACATAAGCTCATCGCTCTGAAGTATCACTCAGAAATGTCTTCGTACGGCACACGTACGGCAAGCGTGAGCACCATTCCTTCATCGAAGGGAAGAGCCGCACCCCAAGTTTTTTTTCCATCCTCTCCCTCTCCTTTTCCCCTTTCTCGTTGGATACCTACATGCTATATTTTTGAAGCGATTTTTCGCGCATTTTTTTTTTTTTTCCCACGCCTTGACACCTCATCCACCCTGAATTCAAGCGAAGAGTAGCTGTGCCGAGCGTATTTATACTCTGTATACCTATGTGGGTATTTTCATCGCTTGGAAACTGCGCAAGTTAAAAAAAAAAAAGAAAAAAAACTTTAGGAAAAAAAAAAAGAATATCGAACAAAGGGGATATTCCAGAATCTCATCCGAACTAATCCAGAATTCCCATTAACGTTATCGCAAAGCACGACGTACTCGCGTCATTCAAATAACAATGTATTTTATAATATATTCTTAGAGTAGCTTTATTTTTAGCTCACGTTATTCTGAATTTCAAATCTCATACTGAAAATCGATAATTGATTGGGGAAAACAAAATCTTCACAAGAAAATTTGGACTAGTAAAAAATATGTTTGAAAGACGTTCAAGGGGCTAGAAAATTTCTGGTATCATCCGAAAATGGTGAAACTTATTTTCTCACTTCGCTTTTTACACTTTAGCTATGGGTTTTCAGTTTTTGATTTTTTAAGGGAGTCGTGAGGTATCCAAAACTTTGAGTCCACGATCTCTAGGACGAATGAAACTTTTCAATCCTGTTGGTCGGAAATATTTTTCGGCTGATTTTTGGAATCAGAAGATGGAAATGTACTATAAAACGCAATTCGAGTGATAGAATTGGATCAAAAATCTGCTTCTCCTGTAGAAAAATAAATAAATCTTGCGATAGATAAATTGGTACGATTGATTTGTCAAGAGACTCGACGTTGGTTCCAATCTGTCCATTTTGTTCTTGTTCGAAGTCGACGTCAGCGTTAAGTACGTACGTTACCGAGACTTTTGCACTCGGTTAGGTCCTGTAACGACGCTACAGATTTTATCAAATTACTACGATCAGGGGGATGAGATGAACGTACGCCCTTGAAAGATGGTTCACGATGAGAGATGATCGATCGAAAAAAAGCCAAAATATGTAGTGATATTTATTCGTTCGACTCAAGCAGAAATTAGCTAAATATGACCAGATTAGGATCAATTAAAATCAAATTTCTGTTGTTTCAATTCAAACTAACTGCTGAGTCAAGTCTAAATTTCAATGTTTGTCGAGTTGATCAATTTGCCAAGCGGCAGTCCTCCGAAGAGGTTAGGACCGACGATCAACACGCGTGCAAGAGCAAGCCTGAGGGCGTAGCTAACATCGTTTCAAAGCGTTAATTTGATGTCTTGAGGTTGAACCCACGTTGATTGCTTGAAACTGGGCAGAACCACGTGGCTGTATCTGGTAAATGGGGACTACGGTCAGATGGGATTGTTACACTTCACTGATTGTTTACGTAATATCAGCGAGTCATGCTAAAATGAACAATATTTTTCCGCAGGACAAAAAATAGCGAAGACCAGAGAAAAGAGAAGAAAAAAAAAAAAAAATTAAAATCGTATCCCCGCTTCGTCCCATTTGCGAAATTGTGTTTAGTGATTGTTATGGCTATACTGCAGTACCGCACATATACACAAAAATAGATCAGACTGACCATTT
The DNA here is from genome assembly GCA_963932425.1 of Athalia cordata. Classification (NCBI taxonomy): domain Eukaryota; kingdom Metazoa; phylum Arthropoda; class Insecta; order Hymenoptera; family Athaliidae; genus Athalia; species Athalia cordata. The sequence continues at coordinate 23,991,774 of OZ010626.1, read as the reverse complement.
CTTCTCTGACAGCTCACGATCCGAGCACATATTACAACTAAAATTCTATACATATATCTATAGGTTCTTCTTCAATTTCCGGCCATTTCCATCGATCGGTTTGAAAAACTTCAACTGCAATCTCACCCTGTCCGAATCGCTACGCTATCACAATGACTTGTCCAATATATAGACATCGTAGGTATAAAAAAACAAATATTCACATGCCATAATGTGGACTGCCACAGACGTAGGATATAATGTTTACAAACTATCGGAATCTAAAAATTCTCATCTTTTTTTTTTTTTAAATAAACCATGTGCGATATCACGTCGGCGCTCAATACCTTCACATGAATTTAAACGAAATTAGTAAAAATTCCAGAGTTGGAAAAAAAAGAGAGCCAAAGAGAACAAAATAATTATCACGTATAAAAAGTAGGTGGTATACGTCGTTGCTTTTATAGTGCGAAGCTAGCTGCGGATACCAACCGTGCTAAAAGGTGAGTGATGAGATAGGTGTGGCAGGATGAGATGCGGAGGTATGTGCGATTTTGAGTTATCCAGGACAACCTTTTTTTTTTTTGTTTTTTTACATTTTTTTCTTTCTTTTTACTTCGCTACGACGAATCTCTGCGAGGAAACGGCGTAAAAAGCTCACGCGATATGGGTTTTACGACGAGCATTGGACGGGTTTCGCCCACGTACCTACCTCCTCTCGCAAACTCTCTCTATACCGCCAACGCACTAAAACTAAAGCTCATATCACGTGGGTAAAACTCTCTTTATTACTATACATACACAACTCTCTAGTTTATTTTATTTTTTTGTCTCGTTTTTATTGTTTCATTTTTTTCCCGTCCATCCCGTTCGTCTTGTTGCCTGTGAACTTTTGCTGTCAGTCATAGGTGTAGACCCGAACGTAATTTTCCACACATATTTTTCTTTTGCTCGAATCAAAAAATTGAGAGAAGAGAAATAGTTTTTCCGAGAACCGAATCAGCTATACATCGACAGCTGTCTGAATAGAACGTATTCGATTGGTAGAAATTATTATATTCCATAGAGACGATTATTCGATTGAAAAATAAAAAACGCAATTGAATTCGAAATTCACCATCAATACGCGTGAATTTTCTGAACACCTGGTCATGTTTGTAAACGAGAAAGAAGTGCTTACCTGCATTGAAAAGTGCAAATATGAATTTCATCACTACCGTTGTTACTGGTTTAGTAAATGTACATCCACCTACGTTCAGCAACAGTTCATATAAAACCGGGCTTTCAATGGGACATTGTTGAACTCATTGTCAGCACCATCACATCAAGGATAACAATTAGCTTGTTTGAGTGGCGATTGAATGTTCAACTGTCAACATTAGGTACGATCGGCAAACTCGTTTCTGTTTCTGTATATTACAGCAAACGTCAATACGCATACTCGGAGGGACATTGAATTATGTATTCACATTTTGACTACTACGAACAAAAATACTCTCAGTTCAATAATATGATTCCTCGTTTTTTTTTTTTCCTTTTCATTTCGTACGCATCAACACCACTCACATTCCGCTGCGACGTACACGTTAAGTAAAAGATAAGGTATACCAGGCAGGAAAGCGAGAGATTTCAAGGATACACATATACATACTTAATATATGTAACTGTCCCTTTTCCCGGGGATCGCTACTTTAAACCGAAAAAGGTTTCTTATTATATTGTCAGGTTTCTTTTATTCTTATTACTTCACCGATAGTCATCTTTATTTTTATTACGTCCACGGATATGTGATAGTCCTCGCTTTATCTTACACGAAATTCTGCTTTATCTGAAACCTGCGGCATAACTAGATTTTATCACACCTGATCGAGAAATCAAAAAATCGGGAAAGTCCATAGATATTCCAAAAATGATACACTACACGAAATTTTTTTTTTCTTTCCAACCTAGCCAGTACAACAGAGCATCTTTCGACCAAAATTGAACAATGAAAAAAAAATGGATCAAAGTTGATCAGGGTGTCTAAACGTTAGCCGTGTATGTTATACGTACGTGAAGCTTGTCTGTTTCATTCGACATGGTTACACTACGATCAGCAGGAGGAGAACTTTGTGGCAGATTTACCTTGAACGCACCATAGCCTGCTGATCCGCAACACACACAGAGTAGCTAATCAAATGACCATACGGTACACTGAACAACGTCCACGTGTACCGATTGGGGTCGTGACGGGCAGCTTGGGGTTGGGAGATTGGGGGGAGTAAAGTTGCGAACCACCGCATAGCTCTGCATAGGTATAACAGCGGAAACCGGTTGAAAGTATAAATAAATAAAAGAAATGCAAAAAATTAAACACACCTCGTTAAGGCTCGTTACACTCGTTGATTAGCACCGAACGTTCATTATCATACTGCTGTACAAATATAGCTATATATAGGTATGAATATTTAGAAACGACGTGGTAACATTTCGCACCGGTGCTTTTTTTACCAATCTTTTTTTATTTATTTTTTTTTTTGCATTTCCTTTTTTCACGATATTAAATATCGTGATGAGAAATGATATGATACGTACTTAATTTTTTCGAAAAATTCAATTCGATCTACGTACATTTCTATTGTAGTTCGTCGAACTTCATTTTTCAGTATCGCACGTCAATCGCTCACATTATATGCGCTACATTTTTGGTACAATTTACCTACCCCTTCGATCTGCGATGATATTCCCGCATGTATAGGCATCCCGATACCCACATATATATACAGGGTGTCCCAGAATTCGCGCCAACTAAGTACGTAGCGTTGTTCCTCGTGAAAAACTAAAATAGGGAAGTCGAGGTGAAAATGTTCTAAGTCTGACAGGTAAAAAGTTACAGGGTGCCAAAGTTCCGCCAATCGGCGTGCACCGTCACGTCGGTGTGCCACCAACACGCCGGGCGTAGCAGTGTGTTGGTGGCACACCGACGTTATTCCAGACGCCAATTGGCGGAACTTTGGCACCCTGTAACTTTTTACCTGTCAGACCTAGAACATTTTCACCTCGACTTCCCTATTTTAGTTTTTCACGAGGAACAACGCTACGTACTTAGTTGGCGCGAATTCTGGGACACCCTGTATATGTATATATACTATGTTCTCTCGTCAGTCGGGGGATGCGATAAAAAGAGGGAAAAAAGCTGCGTGCTACCATGAGGTAGACCGAATATAGCTATGGCAGTTGCCCGAAGGAGGAGGGAAAAGGAATCCCTTGGCAAAAGGGGGACGTAATCGGGCATGTCGAATCGCTAGCATATTACAACCATGCACGATGACGTATACACGTGAAAAAAGAACCTCATACGTCATAGATATGTATACCTAAAGTATAAATATTAATGTGAAGGTGAGAAGATTTACTGACCTCGCAACTGCACGCGTCAATCGATTCGAAATCAAAATTCTAGGGATAAACTGTCACAGTTCTTTTTTTTTTTGTTTTATCACACAATCTTTATAGCCAGCAAACACTCGAGGGGCTGCCGCACTACCTGGTGACTAAGTTTTCCTTATTCAGATCTAATTAGGATAAAAAAAATGAAGGAGGTGATGGACTGATTTATCCGATTGGCAAAGAAACCGATATCAAACGTCACGATATTCTTCAGGATTTGAGAAAACGAGGTTATAAATTGGTAGACTTGAAATAAAAGACAAAAAAAAAATAAAAAAGATGGCCGTACGAGGAATGTAATACCGGTGAGTTGGATTCCACCCTTATTTGCATTGTCCTGACGTGTGTCGTATTTTTTCCGGAATCAAAGTAGGCAAGTGTACCGCCGTATAGGCAGCTAGGTGTGTAACCTGTTTTCGGGGTTGTAAAGGAAGAATTGTTCCCGGTATATGTAGATAATTCTACCACTATCCTTGCCAAGAGTAAATGTATTCAGTTAAATTAAATTAACGCTTGACAGAAAACCCGTATACGTTTACCGTCTGTCCCATTCGGTTCACAGTCCTGTTCGTATACATCGTAAGCTACATCGATCCTTGTTTGTTCTCCTTGTACGACGTTCATCACCAAATAGCTGCTCTGCTCTCTCAACTGCGGAATGGTATAAAAAAAAGAAAGAACGAAAGAAAGAAAAAACGAAACCGAACGAAACTAAACGAAACGAAACACTAAGCGCAGTAGAGAGCAATTGCCGCAAGGGGTGAGTTTTGGGGGTGGAAATAGTAGACGGTATAGATACCCATTCATATATACATACAGACGAACATATATACATAAAAGCTAAACACATATATACGTATACACGTACGTATATACGCACGTGAGAAATGCCGTCGCTGTTCGCCACGTCTGTTCTTTTCTAGGTCATCGCGTATCGACCGCAAGTCGAAGCCAAGGGTCTCTGGCAAGGGATCTCGAAAGATGAGATCTGTTTAACGATCCGTAAAAACAAATGACGCTTCTGTTCTTAGGTATAATTTTTATTGACGTCGAGTCAATAGCTGTCGCATAGATCGCGGGGACGGTTTTGATCTTGAGAACGACTATACTTCAGTAGCACGAGTGGGAAGAATTGATGTTTCTTTTTTATTTCCTGTAAGCAGGAGATCTGTACGTTGTTTATTAGCATGCATACATTCACGTTGTGATAGATTTCCTTCTCATTTTATTTAACCACGTTTGCATAATTATTTTTTTTGTTTATGAAAAATTAGTAATAATAACACATTAATCGGCTGTGGCAGATTAGCCTAATTAAAACGTAATTACGCTACTAATTGTACCCAATTATTAAATCTTATAAGAAATACATGTAATTATTCCGAAATATCAACTTTTCGAACATTGTGCTTATGATTTTTACATTCGTGTTAATCCATCTGGAATAATAACTGAAATAAATTAGAGACGAATAAGAAAAAAAAAATTAGATTCGGAACGAAGAATAAAATTTCAATTATATTTTTCAACGGGGATAATAAAATCGATTAGAAAATGTAGGCGGAAAAGGACTTACTATAACTGAATCCGGCGCGTGCCAATTAGTGTTTAACTAGGTACTTATACTCAAACCTTGGATTAATAATTCTGGTGTATCACAAAATTATTATATTCGTAGGATATGAATAATTAAATTCACGGAAGACTGCATTTAATATACCAAAAGAAGACCCTACGGTACTTGAGCCTACGGGCCAATTACTGTCCAACGATAATTAAACTTCTCTCGCTTTTACCTTCCCTCTTTTTCTTTTACCTTCACTTTCGAACTCAATGTCATTCGGCTGAAGCCGAGCAACTCGTCAATAACGTAATTCCAAATAAGATGATGCTTGTGGTAGCGATTGTTTCGTTAAGAATAGCTATCGGCAGCGGCAAAAATTCGGCCAACGATTCTCGATCGCGCACTCACTTCAAAAACCATGTCTGGGTCCTACAGATTCTTTTTGATAAATTATTAATCATATTTATGAATTTTCAAACTTAAAACAGATTCACAAATTAATTCTAACCAATTAATTTTCAGAATTTATGAATAATAATTAACAGCTTGTCGTTGATAGCTGAAAATATTCAAAAATTATTTCTGAAGTGAGACTAATCGTACGACAAAATTAACAATCAAGTCAGAAGTAGTGGAATCAAATTATCAGTCTAATCGAAATATCTCGTGTACATACATTCGTGAAATCAGTCTTAAGAAGGTATTATTTCTTGCAGTGATATTCGCGTTCGAAATCGTCATTTATACAATTCAGTCTTGCTCAATGGATTCATATATCTACACAACTTACCCGCGCCGTTGTATAAATTTTAATTTCAACTAAGGTCTGGTAAACGATCGAAATAATTGAATTATCACCATAATAAGATTCTCTAGCGATGCTGCAATTTCTCACAAAACTGGCAATTCGTACCGTACCCTCATTTACACATTATTCTCTCGTCAAAATTTCATCGCTCCTTTCCACGACCTTTTCTCCCGTCAAGGTCACAGCTGAAGGACCAACCTTCCAATGTCGTTTGCTAAATGCCATCAAATTTGCGATGAGACTGAACCGAGAGATTAGAAAAAAAATTTCATAAATAAAAAAAAGAGAACATATATTCATAGAATACAATATAAGCAGTTGCTGCGGAAGGAATAAAACATTGCAATATATGTGTATCGAAGAATTCAATGCCCCTTAAAAATTGATGATAGGTATCTGGTAAAAAAAATTCCACCTTTCTGTTGTACATATTCCGGAAGTAGAAACTGTACGGATCGTAAACTATTCCTCGTGTTCGATGTCAATAAAACGAACATCCGGAAACTACGTATAGTCTTTCCTTGCCTAGACACGTGGGTGATTATTGAAGAAGGATCTTTTAACGATCGATACAAAAATCCAGCGTATTGTATCAGCATATCTGTCGATGGTTTTTTTCATTTTATTTTATTTCATTTTACACTGTGCTGCCGACTTCATCGTGGAAATTGTACAACAACGACGCTCGTGATGAACATTATCATTTGATGTATTTCGATGCTACAGGAAAATAAAAAAGAAAAACACTTCAATTATATCAGCATCGATTAATGTAATTTTGGAGAAATGAATCGATCGATGATTCTGTAGCATCAAAATGAAATTCCAATAATCGAGAAAGATAAACTGAAGGCAGTCATCACCTGGGATAATATAAAGTAGGTAATTTTTGTTTCACCGTGATAGTTACAAAATAAACCATTTATCAATTACGTGTTCACCGTTTGCGCAGCTGGTCTCAGCGAAAATATTTTTTTTTCCCCACTTTCTTTCCACCAGAGAGAAAGAGCTATAACGCCACTTTGCGGTGTTCGAATTTTCGTTGGCTTTTACGTATTTGATTTTAATTCCACCTTTTTCTGCAATCTCCTTTTTCCTCACTATGCTTCGCGTTATACTTTTGACGCAGAGTCGAGCTGTTGTTTGTCAGAATAACTTCACCTTGGGACAAGGGTACGAACCTTATGGACCCGGAGAATTTTATTGTACTCATTATTATCCGAGCGTCCTTTGCCGCTCGTAATTCAGTGGAGATCAACGCGACGCGCACCACCATCAGCTCTCTCATCGTCCTTTACATCAGGCTAGCTACCAGCTTGCGCAAAGAATTCAACGTGCTATACATAGAATGCGTAGGCAGCGAGAAACAAGCTGCGAAGTCATGGAGGGTAAACGGGAACGGTAAAGTGGAGAATAAAAAAAAAGGCGGGGGAGGGGAAGGCGAAAAAAGAGAAAAGGGCTGCGAACTCCGGGAAAGAACCTTCAGGATATGAGGTGGGTAAAGCTAGTATTACGCGGCACGTTTATACTGTTGTGTTAACAAACGTGAGCCGAGTTTTCTGCTGCACGGGTAAGGAGATAGGCGGTGGGGGGTAGGAGTGGAGCTTAATACACGATGATGATAATTTGACGAGTATATAATATGAAGAATGAAAAAAAAGTGAAACAAAAGAGAAAAAAAATGCCTGGAAGTATCGGTTTCCGGGTTCCGTAAACGCTGCCATAAGAGCAGCTGAAGAAAAAGCCGAATTTATAGTGAGAATTTATTCAGCCTAAATTTTTGGTCCTTGTATAAATGATCTTCGAATATTCCTATATTCTCGATCGTGACTCCGGAACGAAAGCTCTTCAAAAGCTATGCGATATATGTATATACTTACAACAAAGGTTATACAATAAGTACGTCCAAACTTTTTCATCGAAAGTATGTACTTTTCAGACCCGAGAAAATTTCTGCAGAAAGTTTCTTCTATATAATTGTAATACATACTTTTCAATTTTGTGTTAATTAGCCCGCGTTGGTGATCACGAAATACGATATTCGCCGAATAAGCGATGTACTTCGAGCTGTGGTGCACGAAAGTTACCGTTACGGAATCCCTTGAAAGATGTTCGCTCGAACCTCGCGATGCGAGGAAAGACTAAAGAAACCGTGCAAATGTACAGAAAATTGTTAGACGACGTGATGTTGGTCAAAATATTGGAAAAAATTAAAACTATTCCCCGTTGGATTTTCGCGATTTTTAGGGCAAAAATCATTTTTTTTCAATTATATCGATGGTTTTCAAATCAAATGCTATAATCTCAACCTTTTTGCAATTTTCAGAGCCAAAAATCAAATGCTTTTCGAATTTGGAATGATAATCTCAACAATACATTGCAATTTTCACATAAAATTAAATAAACACAATTAGTCCCAAACGTATTTAATTTTCGTTAAATCAATACGTATTGTATGTAATCATGGCGGAAATGCATAAATTGGTGAAGCTGTTTTTTTAATTTTTATTTTTTGAACGGAAACAGAAACGAAGCAAAACTCGACTGTCCTCTTGTTTTCTATTCACGTGCAACACGTTTGAATAAACGTAATGACGAATTATGCGCTGAGATGAAAATGTAATAATTTCTATGGATACTTCGTGCATCAAATATCGTAAACGTACATAATATGGTTAGGAGAAACGTCAAGTGCACGATTGCGTATCGTGATATATTATGTACTTGGTACAGCTGGGGTGTATGTATGTATATAACATAATATACATACATAGCGTATATGTTAGTCAAAAGGGAAGAGGTTGATTTTGCAGCTCAGCAAAAACTTAATTAAATTTGTCGGGAGAAACTTGCACCGATATAACATCACCTTACAAATATATATATACTTATGTTATATACTAGGCGTAACCTAAGCTACGATATCCTCGGAAACGATGTACGTTATGTACAGCGGTATGAAGCTGTTATTAATTGTTGCGTTTTATAACTTTGCTGCGCCGCCATTATTACCCCTGTGGGGAATATTTTCGAACCCGTTTATTCAAAAACTTTTAGTATCTAGTGTACCTTATATTTTATATACATCATTCCCGCTATTAAAGCAAGCTTGTCATTGTAAAATAATTTGTTACATCGATAAATTGTACCTATGATACACCCACATAATAGTAGACCATATCGAAATCTAGCACGCTCGTCTCAAGTTTTCTTCCTCTACTTCGACCCTATCTGTATTGCGACCTCGTCTGTATCATCAAGTCAACTGTACTCATTAATAAAATAAAATTTCAATATAGATGCGAGCGATGGCGATGACGAACAATTTAATTATCTACTGCCGATAAGGAAATCGTTGCTCCAGTCGTTTTGTCATCGATAAAACGATCATTCGTATTCCGCCGAAGATTTTAATTGGCACTGAACAACGAGTTGAACTTTTCATTTTTTATTTTTTTTCATTATGAATAATTAGATGCAACGTTGGAAAGTGGATGTATCATACCGTTGTATTGGTAATCGAGAGAGAGAGAGAGAGAGAGAGAAAGTAGAATTGAGATAGAAAATGTTGAAGAGAACTTTAATGTGAGAAAAATTTTAAACTGACTGCGAAGTAAATGTAGCGAGATATCTTCAAATCCATTTCATACAATAGTTAACATACTATTTCCGATTAATAATTTTTTCGAACGACCCGAGTCGCCGTGCTGCAGCGCGATTTGTGATCCTTGAATATAATTTTATTTCACCTTATACAGGCGAACCGAGATTTCCCGCTATAATTTTCTCTGCCAAAAAAACGACATCGAATTTAAACTGCTCGTGCGGAATTGAAATAGATAGGGTAGCTCCGTACGACTTTTAGGATATATAACGTCCCAGAATTACGTGAGATGGGGAGAAAAAAAAAAAGTTCCTTTTTCGTAATTTGTGTTGTAATTTTCAATTATATACCCGGCAGGCTCCACAATGAGCACATGCCCCCGTTCCCCATTCTCTATTTTTCACCTTTTCTATGGAATGAGAAAAGTAACCACGACGACCCCCATCCACATTTTCCGGTATACGTGTCTATTTTTGCATCGTCAAGATTGGTAACAAGCGCCTGGAGGAGGTAGTGTTGGCCGCACTGCAGGTTTACTCGGTCTTCTCCTCTGTTGGAAGTTTCTTTTCTTTGTGCCTCATTAGGTCGGTATACGGAAGTCTGTTCTAGATGCACGCGCGGTACTTCCGAGTCACGAAGGTCATTGAACAACCCGAAAAGGCATCTTTGCCAGGAACCTCGACGTCGCGTTCGGACAAAGAATGCAGCTTGAATTTCAGCATCCGAAGTATATCCTTCCAAATAATACAAAAATAAAAAAAAAAACAAAAAAAAACTGTACCTTGCTTCCATATACGCGTTCAATACTCAGGTACGAAACAAATCAATCTGTAGAAATCAATATTCTAAACATTCCAAACACATAGAGGGTTGAAAAGAAAGGGATGAAATATGAAAATGAAATTCGCTCGTTTCATTCACCAGACCATTCGACGACATACCCAATCCACGGGGATTCTCGATTGCCGCGGTGCATTCTTGATTCAACTTCCACCACAAACTTCGAGCAAGTTGAGCCGAGTTTAAACTTACAAGTGATTGAAGAAGCCCTTAGAATACTTGGTATTATCCGCACAAGTTGAGATCGAAATCAACCGCAAGCTTGGCAATCAATTATACGAACATTCGGTTCGTCTCAATTCATTCTATAATTTCCGTGATATGTTTCTAAGAAACCTACTACAGAATTATACGTTTGAATCCAAGAGTTCGTTTACTCAGGCATCGGGTTCACAACGAATTATTATTAGGGATGTTATATGATACGCCATTCCCCCTTTTTTTTCACGGAATCGGATAACAATACGCTAAAGGTGTACCTTCGTACTGTCGAAACGTGACACGTTAAAGAGAAAATCATCTCCCCACATCCCCCCCTTTTCCTTTCCTTCGACTGTAAGGAACTGAAGCTAATTTGAATTTCACAGTGAAGAAAACACCGATTGACACCATTACAAGATTCTCCACGAGTTTCAACTCCGGTTTCAATTTCTTCGTGCGAGAATTCCCACCCTAAATTTTCTCATTTCACAGCTCGTCAAAGGCTATCGTTCGACGTTTCATACTACAGTAGGCCGATAATTCGGCTACTTTGTTTTATTGGACCGCGTGAAACGAATTTAGGTACATGTGAGAAAAAAAAAAACTAAAAAAGTTATGCAGAAGCTCGATGTAATTTTTACAAAAGTAGGTTTTTGAAATACATTCTCATGTTTCGGCTACAGTTGTCGTTGAACAATTTTCAATATTGTTGAAAGAAAGTCGTTATATTTATCGAATCAGGCGAATAGTAAAAGTTTATTTCGACCTTGACTGGATATTCACCGCAAATAAAAGAAGAAGAAAGAAAGAAGGAATACCAAAAGAAATGAGTGATTTCACATTCTGCAATTTGAACAATGAAGAATATTCCGTTCTAATTACCACACAGTCGAGTTCTGGTGGCGGCGGGTTATGGTTTGCTGAACTGAATGGATGTTGAAAATCCCTAATTAAATGGAACACATCTTTACAAAAGTTGGAAGAACATTTTTCATAAATATACACGTAGATGAGATCTGCAGGGAATGTAGATACGTATATAGGTATATCAGGTACGTAAGTATTTTGCTCTCGTTGCCCATATTTCGAAGGGAGTAAAGGTTGAAGTTGCAGCAGCACTATGAGAAAATGATCATAATAACTACCTTGCTACCCAACTCCAGCTCGTATATCCAACAATAGGCTGCTCAGCTACTTCTCAGTCGACCAGCTACGAGATACGGTGCAAGAAAAGTATAAATTTTCTCCAAGACATTTCTTAAGCTCGTCCTGCATATGAGAAAGTAAAAAATCTCCACCGTTCGATTATTCTCCTCGCACTTTGGTAACACGGAGATTAAAATTTAAAAAACATCACGGTGTAAAAACGATCAAATTCGTTGCGTGAAAAATAATTGTTCGTCAGTCGCTGTACGTGTATCCGTAAAAACCAGATCATGATAAATGTACGCTGATTAAAGTGCCAGAGATGAAAAACAATTTTTCATTCGCGGAAGCGACGAGAAACGAAAAAAAAAAAAAAATCATCGTCGCGTATAATTTCTTATTTACTCCAAACGACGCGACGGTTAACGCAGGAGAAAAAACAGCGAGATGAAATAAAGAGGGAGACAAAAATGAATAAATAAAATTTTGACAGTAGGTAACGTCCCACGCGTTTCTCTCGCGTCGTATATATGCATGGAAATAAAAGTGAGCTTGTGCGACGTTTGAATTTTTGAATAGCTGCACGAAGGGATCTGAACACGCTGTGTATCAAGTCAGAAAATTGCACTTGGCTTTGCCAAAATTGCGGCGTGCCGAAAACACACCGATACTATTTAAGCAGGTTGTATACATTCCGTGCATATACGTTGACGTTATATATATACACAAAAACATAGCCGTTGGGAGGGACTGTTATATTAATTAAGTCCTGGCAAGGACATTCCACCGAAATGTGCATTGTCTCTGCGCGTTCCAAGTTCGCTATACGATTCCCCAGTGCCAGTTCTCCATTCTCGCAACAGGGAGAATCTCGTTCTATACCATCGCAAAATACCATACATGCATACACCATACGCAAACTTATAGGACGCAAACGCACCGCACGAGTTCGGGGGTTAAGATTTTCTTCCACTCCAACCTTATCCCCTATTTCCAAACGAGATCCATTCTCACGTATACTATACGGAACAATTACCCAGCTTCGAGAGTCCCGAGATATCTACGGAAAACGAGAATAGAAATGAAATGGCGAAATGAAAGAAAAGAATAGACAACGAGGAACAGGAAACGAAGCTTTAATTGTCAGCTGATCAGAGCTACTCCATTCTCTAACAGATATGTGTACCAAACTCAGCTGCTGAATTTCCACTGCATTCATTTGAAAAGAATTATCTGCAAAATGAGGGCGAATGAATGTCAGTCAGCTCCGATCAGGCCAACTTCTGAACGGTGTCTCATTACGGGGATTAGTGCTGATTCGAAATTCTCATTCGAGATTTATCGTCAACTATGATAAATACGCTGAAGAGAATTGTTTCGATCACGTATAGTGGCAAAGTTGACAGTATCGAAACGTATGAGCAAAAGTAATCGGTGACAATTGGTCGAATCGTCACAGTTTGAAATAACTGATCGATCCGATGCACCACCCTTTACATGCATCACTACTGTGGGTAAATAGATCGCAAAACTAACCGCGTGTAACCGTAGGTCAATTTTTGAGTATCGAGTTTTGAAGATTCATTATCAATCACTATACATTTAGGCAGAATTGAAAACTCAGTTTTCAGCGCCATTTGAACCGACGTCTTATGTGATTCAGGTCAATCAATCACAATCCCGTGAGAAGTGAGGGAAATAACGTTTCGATATTTATTTCCAACATTCGAGTTTGAGCACTTTGCTTAATTTCTTTCTGTTCGTTGATGAAAGAATTAGAAAAATGGTTGCGCTTGCAGCAGGGACGGGCATGTATATTGGCGTTAGGCAAAGGATGGCGGGCTCTGACACAGAGAAAATGAAGATTTATGGGTCCGCGGAGTCAGCTGAAGCCGCAAAGTTGTTCAATTAGATTGTACGCCCGAAGCAGTGGAGGCCCTGTCTCTGAAACTAAATAACGGAATCCATCTCTAAAGCAACTAAGTGAGCGGACAATACTTTTCCACTTCATCGTCATAGACTCCCTGTATCCTATCCACTGATGGATGGTCTTCCGTGAATTCTCATACTGATTTTTTCCTCTTCTGTCTTTTTTCCGTGTTATTAAATTTCTGTAATATCAGCGTATATAATTCCCGTTGGCAAATTGTGTTTCATCCTCGTAGATGTATATCAGCAACACAGAAGACTCGAAACGCGAATAAAAGCAATCCAGATTTGTTGAGTTCTATCTGCAAAATTAATTACACCCCCATTCGTTCGCGCATAGTACCTTGACGCAGATTCATTGATTATTCCAACTAACAAGTATAATTCCCGCCACATTTCTAACGAAACTAAGGCCCAGAACCAGAACCCATGAAAATCTCTTCCGGCTGGCCACCGCCACCTCCTATCACTTATTCATAATTACCTACCATTTTGGTTATCAATTAATCCAACGGTAGCTATTCCTCTGACCAGGAAGAACCGAACCACCCTCTATACAAGACCGCGTGAGCTCACCCTGATCTGATGCCCCACGTTTTCAGTGTCCGATAGTCCTTTGCGCTCGAAACATCTGGCCGTAATCCTTAGGGTCGAGTTCCGTCCTCGACCTGACCTCGACGGTACGACCCAAACGAACCTACGCAAATGGTCCGACCAGTATAGACATATACCGGTTCTGGTTTTGCTTTTACCTTCGCTTTGGCTATTGCAACATCGTAGCCTAAACAATCATTACTATACTTCGTAAACTCAAACAGTTATCTATACCACTTGTAAAGTTTTACTATATCAGTGAGAGTAGAAGCGTTCCAATACCGTTTCGAAGGTCTGTTTCTCTCTTACTCCAACCTACTGTACCTTGTGGAAACCATATACGCGTAATTTATGTATGAACATATGTGGTGTACGTATGGAATGAAAAGTTTGTTGGGTTGGAGAAGTTTCTATGCCAGAACCAACCAAGTTTCCTCGATAGAATGCCTTGATGATGCATTGATCCTACAAAATTTATTGAAAGCAGTCTGGCCAACCGCGAATCGGATTCACTGATCGGAAAAACGCTTCTTCGCTCATAGATTGTAACTCAGCCTTCTGCCATTTCTTTTCTGCGGTCAGTTATGAGAAAACGTATCACCAAGTGGTTGCGGATTTTTAAAACTCTTTTCTTATCCCGCGTATTATTTGTATATTTCTCAGATCCTGGGCACGAATAATGTTGAAAGTGTTACAAGGTTTCCGCACAAATCACTTTTTCGTTACGTATATAGAGAAGCTGTTGCGAAAAATCTCAACTACTGCTGCACTATCAGTTATAGTTGGAGCGGAGCTATGCGATATTGCAAAAACGATCCTGCAGTATACATATGTATATACATATGTACACAGATTTTTTTCAAACTCTCGGTCTGCTCTTATCCTCTAGTATATTACGAAAACCGTTCACCGCGTTGTCTATGATCGTCGTAGTGGGCGACATATAGAGGATCGAAAAGCTCCTCAACTCGAGGTCGACGGTAACGATAAGCAGAAGCGATGGAAGATATACCTGCCCTTCCGGGTGTTGGAAAGAGAATATTACGAGCATAGTTTCCCGGCAGTATCGATCGTATTTTATCAATGCATATAACACAACTATATATAATACCGAGTAAAGACTCGCGCGGGAAAGATAGAAAATCTGGAAGAAATAAAGAGTAGCGTGCGGGACGTAGAGCGAATGTAAAATAAAATAACACAAAAAGAAAATGAAAGGAAAAACTGAAAAAGAAATACTAAAATAAACGCTGCATGAAGAACGAATGGGTGGTGAGATAAGGGCAAAAATAAGAGAAGAGAAGAAAGTTCCAGAATTTCGTTGCTGTACAGCGACGCGACGCTCCTGATAATAATAGGTGTATGGGTTCAGATAGGAGTAAACTGAAAGAGTAGAACATAGAATGAGGAAACCTCGTGATAAATGAATATTGTTCTTGTTTGTTTCAGATTACTTCATTAGCAGCTAGTGACAATGTGCCACTAGGGAAGGAACGACAGCGATTACAGTTGCTCCGGCTGTTTCAGAGGTCATAAAGTGCAGTGCAGTTACGTTTACAGTGATAGTGGATGACGTAAATAATTATATTTCGTGTTTATAAATCTTCACCGTTCCAATTTTGTTGAAAAATAATAGCCGACAACGGAACTCGAATTCTAAATCAATTAAAATATAATCAAGAAATCAAAGGTATAAAATATAGAACGAATCCTGATTGAATTAAGTTGTCGAGCGAACGTTGCTATCAGTTTGAAGAGATTGTCCATAGTGCTTTGTTATATAGCGTCCTAAAATCCCGGGAGAACTAACACGCGTCCTTTATAGGTAATGTTAGTGAGTTTGAGATGGTGACTGAGCTGATTCTGCAGGGATAACAGCGTAGACGCTTCGGGGAATTAGAAAGGACCTTATTAAGACCAATTGCTTACTAAATGGGGGATAGTACAACGTTCGCGTTTCCAGTTTCTCGACGTTCTCGCCCGAGGAAATCCTTTCCGAGATCCACAAATTTCTGATCCCCTCGCGTCCTTCAGTCTCGGTCGCGTGTGTCATCTTTCAACTCTTTTATCGGAGTACGAAAATCTAGAGTAAACTTGATTCGTCTAACTCTTAGGAATTGTAAATACGGATCAGGTATCGTATAGGTATTTCGACAATTTAGATGACAATTCAATTCCCAATTACCACCGACTTAAATTATTCCAATCTATTTCGTCCGTCTTGGATAAATGACGAGGTTAAATGCATAAAACATAAAATTTAATACTTGGATTTTATTGCGGTATAATATCAGGGACGCAAGAATATCAAATACTCGTGATAAAGGCGGAGCTGATTTAACTCCAGAACTCGTTTGGAGAATGAATACTCGAAGCTACTTCAACAACAATTCGCGTGTTTAGGCTTATTTAGGATCAAGTTAAAAGAAAAGAAGGAAAGGAAAAAAAAAAAGGAAAGAGGAGAAGGGAATTTGATGGGATCGACAAAGCTGAAATGTGTATAAACTTCGAATAAACTAGTGAGAATAAAAAAAAAGATTTTAAACGAGGTACGTTATAAAGTGCGGTTTAACGAGTAACAAGAAGTGTTTCAAAAGTTTCACGACTATAAAAAGCCTAACGGGTATAATAAAAATAATGAAAATATTCGAGGTATAATAATCGTAGATTAATTAGTTTGATTTTGAACTGTTGGGTTTCAATTAATTTTTTAAGTCCAACGAAGGAACGTTGGGTTCAAAATGGAACTTCTGATCATCCTCGTCTGCCTGATCACACCTCCGACTCTATCCCTTTCTATAAAGACTAAACTTAACCAGAGAATAGTGCAAACGAGATACGGTCGCATCCAAGGATTTATCCAGTCTTTTGAACCACTCAAATTTCTGAAGCCCATCGAAGTCTACCTCGGTATACCTTACGCAACTCCACCTGTTGGAGGTAACAGATTCTCACCCACGAGAGCACCGAGTCCTTGGGACGGAATCAGGTAAGTTAATGCTGAATCAGTTGGCTTTTCGTACGAGTATGAGCACCTAGAGCAGATATCATTGGTTGAAAACTTGGTCGTCAAACCTTCGACCAATCACAGGATTTCACTCATTCGAGTTGGTCGGATAAACATTAATATGGTTTTCAAATAGATTGAAACTGATTACGGGATAACTTTCATAAGCCACTGAAATTTCTCGATACTCGTCAGAGTAGCATAATTTGTTCTCAAGTATCGTCGTTTCAAATCCGTGAATCCTACTTCGATATTATAATTAGAATTGCTTTTCCGAGGATCGATCGTTGCAATTTAATTTCTTCAAACAACAAAATCCAACAAAGTTTATTAATTTTTCCAGATTATCAGACTCCGTTGGTCCGGTTTGCCCTCAGAAACTTCCCGATATAACGAACGAGCAGGAAGCATTAGAAAAGATGCCAAAAGGAAGAGTGGAATACTTGAGAAGATTACTACCCTATCTTCGTAATCAGAGCGAAGATTGCCTCTATCTAAACATTTACGCTCCGGCAATGGGTGAGTCTTTTAATAACCGTTGCGTATATTTAAATGTGAGAAAATTGTAGTGCATGATACTAATATAGTATAATCATAGGTACAACGTAGCTCGGGGCACTTCTCGTAAAGCGCATCTGTACTAGCCATGAGTTAAAAAAAAAACACAAAAAAAAAATAAAATAACATGATTAAAAACACAAAAAAAAGAATCTGCAACAGGTTATGAAATGTTATAACAGTGCAGACTGCAGTTCCGTAATAAGGACATTGAAATTAAAGTTACGCGGAGCGTTATTCTAAAACAAGCTTATGTAAGTTTGAAACGTTGACACGATTATATTGCAAGAGTTTGAAACTTTTTAATTCCATTTCCGTTAACATTAAAAATGGTTGGAAAGATATACACCATATACTGGGATCGTATCTTGTTAAAGGTGAGAAAATACCACCTGAAATACGTACGTGCATAGATATAGGTATGAACGTGGCGGGGGGTTTTTCCCACGGAACGTGAGGGAATGTAACCATCAATTCTTTACGCGTTTCGTCAGTGCACATGTGCGCACAATTTTTCAACAAGGGTTTCGTTTGTTCTTACTTTTCATTTCCCGTTGGGTATATACGTATATATGTACATGTATATAACAAATATTCGCATATATTTATGTACTTCACTTTCTCAGCACGTAGACTTCGAGCGACGTGGAACGTTTTCAATAATAATATATCATATTGCATCTTATTCGTATTGGAATAAAATACATACACCTATTACTTATGTGTATATGTACTTATGCAGCGCAGCGGTTCTACAATTCCTAACCAAAGTACCGCGCTGCTCTCACCCTCCCGCGTATATAGGTAGTAAGATGTGCCTAGTAAACTTGGAGTAAGAAAACTTTTCCAAGCAAATCCAGAAGTAAGTTTTGTTGCTTTCTGGAAGCTTGAGGGGCGCGGGGGAGAGGGAGTGTGTAGCGTCTGAAAAGTCCGTAATATTGTCTATGACGAGTTTTAAGAAATTATTAAAGCCCCGCGCAAAGTTGAGTAAGAAAAGTTCGATGCATCGAAATACCAATGGAAAAAGTAAGAAACTCTTTTATCACAATTTCGTTCGCAGTCATCTCCTATTTCCGAGTCGATCCTTCGATAATTATAATTAAGGGTCGCGATTAATTGAGGAAAACGCTTCTACCCGCAACGCTACGCTGGGGTACTCGCTGTCCGTGCATTTGTGTCTCTAGGATGAAAAGGTACTCGGCGATTTGTTCCGCACTGACAACGCACGGCGTAGATATATCTATACGGAATCACAATAGATATGTCCCGGTCCTCCTGGTCGTCCCCGGGTCTACGTCCGGGTCGACCTCGTTCATCTGGGTCAACTCTCCTCTTCTCTATCTCTTGTTCGTTCCCCACACTTTCCGCATATCTATAACCGAGGCGCACGCGCCACCTATACGTTATACGAATATACGTATTATACGTATTATACGTTATACGTATATCTTTTACATTTTCTAATCTTCTGCATAGTACAATGGAACGTTTAAATATTTTATATACGTACACGCAATCGAATCGGATCTTGAACCACCGAAGGTGGGTGAAATGAGATTTTCGAGCATTTCTAAAAACGTGAAACAAAAACGTTTTGAAATATGATGAGCTCGAATACTTTGATGGGACATCTCTACGTTCTTCATCTTTCGCTCGCGGATATCCCGATCCCCCGTGTTTTAAATTTACGGTGATTTTTAAAAATGACAGAAAACACTTGACGCTCCAAAAGATGAGAGAAATGAAAGTGAATGAAAGGCGATGACGAGGAGGTACGAACCCATGTGAAGTTAGCCCCCCAAGTTTGGAATTTTCTATTTTTTTTTTTGGCAATCGTTTGCACATCGTTTGCACATGTTTGCACAACCAAAATTTTCGTTTGCACAAGCACGAAATAATCGGAATTTCGGAAATAAATTTAGAGGGGCCAATTTCACGGCAGCCCCCCAAGTTTGGAATTTTCAAGTTTTTTTTTTTGCAATCGTTTGCACATCGTTTGCACATGTTTGCACAACCGGAATTTTCGTTTGCACAAGCACACAATCACCGGTATCGATCGAATTATCATTTGATACCAGCCCCCCAAGTTTGGAATTTTCAATTTTTTTTTTTGGCAATCGTTTGCACATCGTTTGCACATGTTTGCACAACCGGAATTTTCGTTTGCACAAGCACACAATCACCGGTATCGATCGAATTATCATTTGATACCAGCCCCCCAAGTTTGGAATTTTCAATTTTTTTTTTTGGCAATCGTTTGCACATCGTTTGCACATGTTTGCACAACCGGAATTTTCGTTTGCACAAGCACACAATCACCGGTATCGATCGAATTATCATTTGATACCAGCCCCCCAAGTTTGGAATTCGGCAACGAACCCAATAAATTGTTAGTTGTATTGAGGACCTCGAGTGCCTGCGACGTTTTTTTTTTGTTTTTTTTTTTGTTTTATTTGTTACGCCGGGGTTTCTACCGTCGTTACCTTTAAGTTCGTTTCTCGTTTCACACAACTAAATGCAACTGCTGGAAAAGGATTTTGAGTGATGAAAATGATTGAGAATTCGATGATAAAGGTTATATGAATACTTGTTTATTTGCCAGGCTCGGGGAGTCTTACAGGCGTAATCAGACGTAGAGGAGTGTTGTGAAATAATTATTATTGACCAGGCTCGGGGAGTCTTACAGGTGTGTTAAAGAATAATCGTAAAATGACCGATCCAGGATTCGGTGTGTGACTAAGGAACTATGTCCTGGAGAACCGTACTGCTGGGTTCTAAGTTCGGAAGTAATTTTGATATGGTTGTTAAGAATAAGGTAAACTCGGGGGGGTTGAAGAAAGGGTAGGTGAAGTGGGAGGCCACGTGTCGCTGACGAGGTGGAAATGGGCAAGGCGTTGTACTTGCATTGCATGCTGATGCCAGGTCGGGCAGTTGAAATAGGAAGAGAGGAAGAAAGATATCAGGTTGCTTGAGAGTGGTATTTCGGATTATTGGTAGTAATTGATAAGAGTTGGGAATGATAGGAATGGTTGGGCGAGACGTTTGGACCGAGGTCCGGACGTAACATATTTCATTTTTTTCCCGTTTGTTTTATCTTTTTCCGTCTTTTGTCCGTTTGTTCTATCTTTTTCCGTCTTTTTTCCGTTTGTTTTATCTTTTTCCGTCTCTCTATGCTTGTTATTTTCAAATTTCTCCTTTTTTTGTCTTTTTAATTCGAAAAAAAATTTCTTCTTTTTCTTTTTTCATCTCTTTTTCATTCTGACGTATTTCAAAGTCACATGTTATTGTTTCACGAAAATCATTAAACTCATTTGCTCTTCGATTTTTCTGGCCGTAGTGCCTTCAAGGACTCTTAACCTCTGCTTGACGCTATCGTGCTCTTCCCAAGCTCCTGTCACCCTTCGACAAACAGCACTGTAGTGACCGATTCCGTTTTGAATTTTAGGCGGCTTGAACATTACAATACCGTGCAGCGTGTATATCTCTACGCCTATGTTTATTGTGGCCGGCACATCATCGAGAGATAATGTCTTGTCAACGCTATTTTCGCCTGAAGCTCGCCGTAATTGAGGATCGTAGACGTGCTCAACGTCCACGAATAGGTGCACCCCAGCTTTTTTAGTGAGGCGAAGCGAGTGGCTATTACAACGTTGACAAAACACGGTTCTTGCCGCAATACTAGCAGAAATCGCTTGTTGCAAGCCCGCTCGTAAGCCTTCTTTCATAATCGGTCTCGCATTCACATCTAAAACCGGAAGTTTTCGTGTGGTGGTCACGACACAGTTTTTGCAAACCGAAGTTTCCGTCACGCTGGGAAACTCAGAAAAGAGCCGATCAATTACGCCGCGTATGTTACTAGCGCAATTTATGGTGCCTTCAGAGGTTGAAAATATTGTAGTCAGCAGCGAAGCTCGTTCGTAATAAAGGCGACTACTGGGTCCGTTTATTGCGTATTCTGTAACGATTTTGAGGAATATAATTCTGGCCACATTTGCATCTACAGCGGTCTTGTAAGTCGCACAATCGGAATAAGCTGTTGACAAAATTTCAGCTGTGGCATCGAACGGGCAGGTATTCAGCAAGTGTACTTTGGCCGATCCGATTTTGACAGGTGGAAGCATACTGCCGTTCTGAATTATGGCGTTCTTTCTACGTCTTAGCGGTCGCGAATGGATTAAATGAATGTCAGGGCAAGGTTGCATGTACTTTCCCCTTTTTTTACTAGAATTTTGCTGTTTCGATGCCTCTGCTGCCTTTTCCCTATTCTTCTCCACTTTGCATCTTTGCCCTTCGAATCGTTTAGGTGTAATATCGTCTTCGATGGCCTCACTGTCCACATATATCTTTATTTCTTTCGAGCCGTCTAAGAAGTTCACATTCTCTTGTTTAATTTTTTTTTTTATTTCAACCTCTGTGTTAATTTCTTCATTAATCGGAATAATCACGTTTTGTCCCCTCCAATTTTCTTCTTCCGCAAGAAATGGCGTACTGACAGTGTCACCATCGTCTGACGGGGTCTCCATGCACTCGTCCAGTGACGGCAGTTGGGCATCCGATCGTGGGGATGAATCACAGGTTCGAATCGGCTCATTTGTACGGAGATCAAAGGCAGCACGCTGCATTTTGCAATCGCTCATAATCGACCGAACGTGCTTTACGAGAAATTTGTCCAAACGTAAAGGCCGAGCATCGTCGTCTAGAATCGAATGCTTGAGAATATTGAAGTAAGCTTCCGACCTGGCCGACGAAGCTACATTTTTGGACGAACCAAATACACCCAGCATGACGTTAGTCCAGAGTGGAAAAGATCGTGATAATCTGACGAGAGACCCCACTAATTGAGGTAGGTGATACGGGTTCATTCTTTGAGACGATGGAGCTTCGTCAGTCATACGTTGAGCAGTGCATCTTATCGTATTTATGGTCGAGACAATATCACCCCGAGCCAAGTCTTGATTTTCCGAAAGTATTTCATCCATATATTCATCTTCTCCATAGTCTAGATTGGATGTAAATGATTTTATTTTACTTAATAAAAGTGTTTGGTGGCGTTGGCAGTCTGTCACACTCCCGGAGTCATCAGTGCCATCGCATTCACTCAATGCAACCACTAAAACGGATAAGAGTATTTCCTCAAACGTTTCTTTGCTCGAGCAAGTTGTCATCAACGCAATGCACCGGAGGTAAAAATCTTTTACTCTTCCATGCTTACCCTGGAAACATTTCCACCTAGCCACTAATTTTATCAGGTGCGCTATATCCACCCTAATGAGACAACGCAGCGTCTCTGCAGTTTCATGACCATTGTCCTTTTCCAAGGATGCGTAACATGCCGAAACGTAGTCTTGCAAGTTCTTACTGGTAAATGCTAAGGACACGCCATTCAATAGGGCAAGCGAAAAGTCGGTAACGACCTCCAGTGGGATTGGAGCACCACTTCGTAGCCATTCTCTCAACCAATACGCTATCATATTCGTGTCGTGTTTTTCCGAAATCATTTGGAACACAGGAAATATACCAGACATGCCCGGAAGCGTCGCTTGATATAAAAAAATAGCTCCGGATGACTCGTTGTTTGGCCTTGGGATTTTTTTGATAACGGATCCTGTCGCATCTATAGTAAGCGGTCCAAATCTTTTTCTGGCAGCGTCTTTATAAAGGTCCAATTGCGTCGGAGACCAATACATACAATAAAATTTATCGAGCGCAATTTCCCTAATCGTTCCTACAAATTCGACATTATACTTCATGTTTTGAACTGATTTCACCCAATCTTGTGCTTTGTACAGTCCAAGTTCTTTATCTTTCGCTTCCTGGCGTGTTTTTCTGAGAACATCTCCACTATAAAGATTAGCTGGTTCCGGGTCACCATAATTCATAGTTTTCGATGCACCGCGACGCCATGCAGAAGCTTTGGTACTCAAGAGTTGTTCGCCCACTATCTCTCTCTCTCTTCCTCGAAGTTCGCGTTTCTTAACATGCGGTAGTCCACGTGTGTCTGTCGTCTTGATAAATATTTTTACGTGCGAATCGGGATCTGGTTTTTTCGGGCAGTGACCGTATAATGATGCACCGCATTCCTTGCAATCACCGTGCAGCGTCAAATATAATCCACTTCCGGTATCGTACACCTTGGCTCTCTTGAACGTGAATGCGCAAGGTATTTTGCAGACATCCCAACATGCCTTCATCACTTCATCGGTCCAGCCAGGCTTTAATACAGAGTAACGCCGATTACGGCCGTACGCACTCTTTTCCTGGTAAATGGCATCCGTGGGGGCAATGCGGTGCCATACCTCATTTTTTAAAATGATGTGAAAGAATAAATTCGGACACTCTTTGATGCCATCGGTGGCAGACCGTTCCAGGAGACCGGAATCGTCATTTGGATTAAGGTCGGACTCAAGGCTTTCGTTGGTTTGAAGCGGAGCTACTGGCAACCCTTGGATTTCTCTTATTCGTGTACACATATTGTGTCGATTTTGTAAGATGCTTATATAAAGGGCAGGTGGTTTAACCCTATTTGATAACTCCCTACAAGCCGTATTCCATATCGGATCTGCGCGAGGTTTCAGTTTGTCTGATTCGTCGAAAATATCGAGCCGAGACAGGACCTCAACGATTTCATCCGCAAATACAGCCGCCTGCCGTGGCATGATGCCGAGATTGATCCTCTATTCTTAGCAACTGGATCGGTAAATGTAGTAAGCTATTCAAAACGACTTTGGCCACAGAGAGTGATGTTCAACAACTTTTCCAAATAGTTATAATATGATCGTGGATCATGCGATGGTTGTACCTGAATATTTCTAAAATTTTATTCCCGCGAGGGTAAGAGCATACGGTGCATGCAGAGCTGAAAACAGTGAAGAATATTGTGTCACAGAATAGAACTTCTTTGTATCACAGAGCGAGTAGCGAATGAATGCGCTCCGAGCGAGTGTTCTCGTTCATATGGCATCCCGGCCGTCCCCTTCCAGATTTTGGCTGCGCGCGCCGGGCCTCAAGAAAGCCTCAAGAGAGGGGAGGGGACGGCCGGGATGCCATATGAACGAGAACACTCGCTCGGAGCGCATTCATTCGCTACTCGCTCTGTGATACAAAGAAGTTCTATTCTGTGACACAATATTCTTCACTGTTTTCAGCTCTGCATGCACCGTATGCTCTTACCCTCGCGGGAATAAAATTTTAGAAATATTCAGGTACAACCATCGCATGATCCACGATCATATTATAACTATTTGGAAAAGTTGTTGAACATCACTCTCTGTGGCCAAAGTCGTTTTGAATAGCTTACTACATTTACCGATCCAGTTGCTAAGAATAGAGGATCAATCTCGGCATCATGCCACGGCAGGCGGCTGTATTTGCGGATGAAATCGTTGAGGTCCTGTCTCGGCTCGATATTTTCGACGAATCAGACAAACTGAAACCTCGCGCAGATCCGATATGGAATACGGCTTGTAGGGAGTTATCAAATAGGGTTAAACCACCTGCCCTTTATATAAGCATCTTACAAAATCGACACAATATGTGTACACGAATAAGAGAAATCCAAGGGTTGCCAGTAGCTCCGCTTCAAACCAACGAAAGCCTTGAGTCCGACCTTAATCCAAATGACGATTCCGGTCTCCTGGAACGGTCTGCCACCGATGGCATCAAAGAGTGTCCGAATTTATTCTTTCACATCATTTTAAAAAATGAGGTATGGCACCGCATTGCCCCCACGGATGCCATTTACCAGGAAAAGAGTGCGTACGGCCGTAATCGGCGTTACTCTGTATTAAAGCCTGGCTGGACCGATGAAGTGATGAAGGCATGTTGGGATGTCTGCAAAATACCTTGCGCATTCACGTTCAAGAGAGCCAAGGTGTACGATACCGGAAGTGGATTATATTTGACGCTGCACGGTGATTGCAAGGAATGCGGTGCATCATTATACGGTCACTGCCCGAAAAAACCAGATCCCGATTCGCACGTAAAAATATTTATCAAGACGACAGACACACGTGGACTACCGCATGTTAAGAAACGCGAACTTCGAGGAAGAGAGAGAGAGATAGTGGGCGAACAACTCTTGAGTACCAAAGCTTCTGCATGGCGTCGCGGTGCATCGAAAACTATGAATTATGGTGACCCGGAACCAGCTAATCTTTATAGTGGAGATGTTCTCAGAAAAACACGCCAGGAAGCGAAAGATAAAGAACTTGGACTGTACAAAGCACAAGATTGGGTGAAATCAGTTCAAAACATGAAGTATAATGTCGAATTTGTAGGAACGATTAGGGAAATTGCGCTCGATAAATTTTATTGTATGTATTGGTCTCCGACGCAATTGGACCTTTATAAAGACGCTGCCAGAAAAAGATTTGGACCGCTTACTATAGATGCGACAGGATCCGTTATCAAAAAAATCCCAAGGCCAAACAACGAGTCATCCGGAGCTATTTTTTTATATCAAGCGACGCTTCCGGGCATGTCTGGTATATTTCCTGTGTTCCAAATGATTTCGGAAAAACACGACACGAATATGATAGCGTATTGGTTGAGAGAATGGCTACGAAGTGGTGCTCCAATCCCACTGGAGGTCGTTACCGACTTTTCGCTTGCCCTATTGAATGGCGTGTCCTTAGCATTTACCAGTAAGAACTTGCAAGACTACGTTTCGGCATGTTACGCATCCTTGGAAAAGGACAATGGTCATGAAACTGCAGAGACGCTGCGTTGTCTCATTAGGGTGGATATAGCGCACCTGATAAAATTAGTGGCTAGGTGGAAATGTTTCCAGGGTAAGCATGGAAGAGTAAAAGATTTTTACCTCCGGTGCATTGCGTTGATGACAACTTGCTCGAGCAAAGAAACGTTTGAGGAAATACTCTTATCCGTTTTAGTGGTTGCATTGAGTGAATGCGATGGCACTGATGACTCCGGGAGTGTGACAGACTGCCAACGCCACCAAACACTTTTATTAAGTAAAATAAAATCATTTACATCCAATCTAGACTATGGAGAAGATGAATATATGGATGAAATACTTTCGGAAAATCAAGACTTGGCTCGGGGTGATATTGTCTCGACCATAAATACGATAAGATGCACTGCTCAACGTATGACTGACGAAGCTCCATCGTCTCAAAGAATGAACCCGTATCACCTACCTCAATTAGTGGGGTCTCTCGTCAGATTATCACGATCTTTTCCACTCTGGACTAACGTCATGCTGGGTGTATTTGGTTCGTCCAAAAATGTAGCTTCGTCGGCCAGGTCGGAAGCTTACTTCAATATTCTCAAGCATTCGATTCTAGACGACGATGCTCGGCCTTTACGTTTGGACAAATTTCTCGTAAAGCACGTTCGGTCGATTATGAGCGATTGCAAAATGCAGCGTGCTGCCTTTGATCTCCGTACAAATGAGCCGATTCGAACCTGTGATTCATCCCCACGATCGGATGCCCAACTGCCGTCACTGGACGAGTGCATGGAGACCCCGTCAGACGATGGTGACACTGTCAGTACGCCATTTCTTGCGGAAGAAGAAAATTGGAGGGGACAAAACGTGATTATTCCGATTAATGAAGAAATTAACACAGAGGTTGAAATAAAAAAAAAAATTAAACAAGAGAATGTGAACTTCTTAGACGGCTCGAAAGAAATAAAGATATATGTGGACAGTGAGGCCATCGAAGACGATATTACACCTAAACGATTCGAAGGGCAAAGATGCAAAGTGGAGAAGAATAGGGAAAAGGCAGCAGAGGCATCGAAACAGCAAAATTCTAGTAAAAAAAGGGGAAAGTACATGCAACCTTGCCCTGACATTCATTTAATCCATTCGCGACCGCTAAGACGTAGAAAGAACGCCATAATTCAGAACGGCAGTATGCTTCCACCTGTCAAAATCGGATCGGCCAAAGTACACTTGCTGAATACCTGCCCGTTCGATGCCACAGCTGAAATTTTGTCAACAGCTTATTCCGATTGTGCGACTTACAAGACCGCTGTAGATGCAAATGTGGCCAGAATTATATTCCTCAAAATCGTTACAGAATACGCAATAAACGGACCCAGTAGTCGCCTTTATTACGAACGAGCTTCGCTGCTGACTACAATATTTTCAACCTCTGAAGGCACCATAAATTGCGCTAGTAACATACGCGGCGTAATTGATCGGCTCTTTTCTGAGTTTCCCAGCGTGACGGAAACTTCGGTTTGCAAAAACTGTGTCGTGACCACCACACGAAAACTTCCGGTTTTAGATGTGAATGCGAGACCGATTATGAAAGAAGGCTTACGAGCGGGCTTGCAACAAGCGATTTCTGCTAGTATTGCGGCAAGAACCGTGTTTTGTCAACGTTGTAATAGCCACTCGCTTCGCCTCACTAAAAAAGCTGGGGTGCACCTATTCGTGGACGTTGAGCACGTCTACGATCCTCAATTACGGCGAGCTTCAGGCGAAAATAGCGTTGACAAGACATTATCTCTCGATGATGTGCCGGCCACAATAAACATAGGCGTAGAGATATACACGCTGCACGGTATTGTAATGTTCAAGCCGCCTAAAATTCAAAACGGAATCGGTCACTACAGTGCTGTTTGTCGAAGGGTGACAGGAGCTTGGGAAGAGCACGATAGCGTCAAGCAGAGGTTAAGAGTCCTTGAAGGCACTACGGCCAGAAAAATCGAAGAGCAAATGAGTTTAATGATTTTCGTGAAACAATAACATGTGACTTTGAAATACGTCAGAATGAAAAAGAGATGAAAAAAGAAAAAGAAGAAATTTTTTTTCGAATTAAAAAGACAAAAAAAGGAGAAATTTGAAAATAACAAGCATAGAGAGACGGAAAAAGATAAAACAAACGGAAAAAAGACGGAAAAAGATAGAACAAACGGACAAAAGACGGAAAAAGATAAAACAAACGGGAAAAAAATGAAATATGTTACGTCCGGACCTCGGTCCAAACGTCTCGCCCAACCATTCCTATCATTCCCAACTCTTATCAATTACTACCAATAATCCGAAATACCACTCTCAAGCAACCTGATATCTTTCTTCCTCTCTTCCTATTTCAACTGCCCGACCTGGCATCAGCATGCAATGCAAGTACAACGCCTTGCCCATTTCCACCTCGTCAGCGACACGTGGCCTCCCACTTCACCTACCCTTTCTTCAACCCCCCCGAGTTTACCTTATTCTTAACAACCATATCAAAATTACTTCCGAACTTAGAACCCAGCAGTACGGTTCTCCAGGACATAGTTCCTTAGTCACACACCGAATCCTGGATCGGTCATTTTACGATTATTCTTTAACACACCTGTAAGACTCCCCGAGCCTGGTCAATAATAATTATTTCACAACACTCCTCTACGTCTGATTACGCCTGTAAGACTCCCCGAGCCTGGCAAATAAACAAGTATTCATATAACCTTTATCATCGAATTCTCAATCATTTTCATCACTCAAAATCCTTTTCCAGCAGTTGCATTTAGTTGTGTGAAACGAGAAACGAACTTAAAGGTAACGACGGTAGAAACCCCGGCGTAACAAATAAAACAAAAAAAAAAACAAAAAAAAAACGTCGCAGGCACTCGAGGTCCTCAATACAACTAACAATTTATTGGGTTCGTTGCCGAATTCCAAACTTGGGGGGCTGGTATCAAATGATAATTCGATCGATACCGGTGATTGTGTGCTTGTGCAAACGAAAATTCCGGTTGTGCAAACATGTGCAAACGATGTGCAAACGATTGCCAAAAAAAAAAATTGAAAATTCCAAACTTGGGGGGCTGGTATCAAATGATAATTCGATCGATACCGGTGATTGTGTGCTTGTGCAAACGAAAATTCCGGTTGTGCAAACATGTGCAAACGATGTGCAAACGATTGCCAAAAAAAAAAATTGAAAATTCCAAACTTGGGGGGCTGGTATCAAATGATAATTCGATCGGTACCGGTGATTGTGTGCTTGTGCAAACGGAAATTCTGGTTGTGCAAACATGTGCAAGCGATGTGCAAACGATTGCCAAAAAAAAAAATTGAAAATTCCAAACTTGGGGGGCTGGTATCAAATCATAATTCGATCGGTACCGGTGATTGTGTGCTAGTGCAAACGAAAATTCCGGTTGTGCAAACATGTGCAAACGATGTGCAAACGATTGCAAAAAAAAAAACTTGAAAATTCCAAACTTGGGGGGCTGCCGTGAAATTGGCCCCTCTAAATTTATTTCCGAAATTCCGATTATTTCGTGCTTGTGCAAACGAAAATTTTGGTTGTGCAAACATGTGCAAACGATGTGCAAACGATTGCCAAAAAAAAAAATAGAAAATTCCAAACTTGGGGGGCTAACTTCACATGGGTGAGGTACGACAACGTGCAGGAAGGGATTCGCGACAAAGGGATACAAATTAACGCCTCCAGATTGATATCAGGAAGGGTTGAAGAACCCCAGTACACTTTGACCCCTCGTTGTCTGGGTTGCTCCTTGTTCCGTACTTGTAACCCGCTCTCCATCATGTTTCTAGTGTCTCCTCATAACCCCCAGCTGCCAAGTCTTCCCTTCGCTCAGACGATGGCTGTATATTATACGAACCAACGTCGAGCTTACTTCCTTACTTTTTTGTCTTTTTTTTCTCTTTCTACTTCTCTCCTTCTTTTTTTTGTCCAATTAAAAAACGCGACTAATTTCACGCAGGCATGCAAATTTTCATGTGTCACGTTAAAATCATCAACGAAAGACGATGTTAGGCTTCATACGCTCATGATCACACAAAGTGAATTAACGAGCTCGTTCATCTGAATAATTATATGCATGAAAAAATTTCTCAACAAGTATATTTTATCTCGATTCAACATTAATACCCTTTTGTATGATCCTGCTACGAATGAATTAAGCTCATTACACGAACCCTTTGCACGATTGCCAAGGAGACGTTGCACCGCAGTAATACCCCCTGAGACTCGTTTTCATCAAACCCCCATGATCCCTGCACCGAACGTCCTACATCTTGGAGTAAGATATTTAAGCTCCAACTTGGTTTCGAACTCCATGTGAAATTAACTGAAGGGACAGAAATTAGATACAGAGAGAATATCTGTCGAGCTTGGATTAACAGGACATAAAAAACGATGGGGGCAAAAAAAAAAGATTGAAAGAACAAGTAAAGTAGCAAGTAAATGCAGCATAGTTTTTCATGGCGTCATGTCACGATCATGTTAAAATAATGTGTCGTAAAAATTATATTAGCTGAGTCTAGCGGAGGGATTGTTGTAATTAATGGGGTACGTTGAGTGTTCGTTTAATCATTTTATTAATTACGGAGGCTAACGATTCCGTGTCCATAACGGCGTTACAGCCTGTGTAGGTAGGTATAAGGAAGAGAAAAAACTAAGAGCAAAGAAAACTAAAAAATCAGCATCGCTTTTATACGTACAAAGGATATAACGTGAATTAATCACTGGCAATACGCTTCAACTTCCGCTGCTATTTCTGATGATCGTACACAGGTGTCTGTATCAGATTTCTTTTGAAAATTTCACCTACCGGGTGGTTTAGTGGGATACATCTGAAATAGGAGAAGCTTCATTGACATTGACAACTACGAATCGACTCCTTTTTGCCTCATGTTTCACAGTTGTTTGTTCTTTCCTTTTTTTTTCAACCATACCGAAAAGTGGCCTTATCTTGTGTATGATCGTCACGCGAATAGATTTGCCTGAAAAATCACGTTCGCGAGAATGAAAAAAGTTTTTAAATTCAAAGGCATACAGATCTATTTACGCCGGACTTTCCATACGACGACGTAATGTCGGGGAAATATAGGCGATTAAATCTGAAAGCTCGTACATAGAGTGTTCCATCGAAATGAATGCGGTTCTCCATGAAAATGTAGATACGTCACCTTATCTTTCCAAATGTAACTTTGAGGGGGTTCACAAAGTAGGGGGCTGCAGCCGATAGAACCACGAAGGGTGTTACCGTTGATATTGGTAGAAACAAAAGCGCGACTGGAGCGTGGTTTTAATCAATGTCAACCCGTTTCACAAAAACATGCCCCTTAGCTATACGTATAATATATAAACAGCAGTTGAGAACTGGTAAAATGTGAGCCGGACGTTTTGATAAATTAATATTCTGACGCGCGTTTTGTGGTTTAAAACGGTGGTTGCATGTTATATAAGTATATATGTATATATATGTAAATACTTAATATGGCTCCCGTTAAACACGCCCTATATAAAGTAAATCTACATATATATATATCTCGATATATATGTACGCTTGCAAAGAGTTTTGCGTTTCAGGTTATGTGTACACACGTGTATATATGTATGTACACACATATAAGCCAAGGTATTTAAATTCAAAGTAATTTGAAAACAGGTTTGCGTTAATATATATATATGTACAGACGACGTTCCGGGAATTTCAAGCCGGTGAGAGATCGAAGTTGCAAAACGTGACGAATTACGAGATACCGGTACGTGTGGGTTACATTGGTTATGTGTATATAAATGTACGTTTTCCGAGTCACGAAGTTTTAGATCTGCTTTTAACCAGGGGAAACTGTGTGTAAGCTGTTTTACTATTTAATTTTACTATTACTGAATATTACTACTTGCGATGCTACCATATATATGCCGAAGAGACAAACACGCCAGACTGGCACCGAGCATTAATAATCGTTTGCTTTCCGATTATTATTTCTTTAGTCCGCATTTCAATTAGCCAAATTAAAAGAGAAATTGTTCAGTTTGAAATTGGAGCACTAAGTTGAGTTTCAAAACTTTTATTGGAAACTGTGATATACGACGTGAACCAAGAATAAAACGCCCCGGTTTCTCCTCACCGCGTTATATACGGAATCCGGAATTCGTAGGGTGCGCGGATTCTCTCTCGCCCTGCCTTTTCCTTTCCGTTTTATATATTTTTTTTTCTTTTCCTCAGTCTTCTCTTTTTCTGTATTCCTGTGAATTTTTATATATTAACATCGAGACGACCCCTTCGTCTTTTTCTGCTTATTTAACTCCTCGAGAATTTGAGCCATTCCATAACCATTCATTTTTATCTATATACCGATGAGAGAAAAAGGAAACTTCTGCATAAAATAAAAATCTATTATTGTACTTTCGGGATTTTTCGACGATTTGAAAAGTGCAACACTCTAAACGAATATGGTAAAATTTTTACTAGAAAAAAATTCATAAAGAAAGTTTGTTGCACTTCTTATAGAAGAAAAAATATATTTCATCATAGTACGTACATATTTCTGTTTCCAGACAGCAATATAGAAAAAGATATTAGGTATAAAGTAGCGAGGTTGTATTAGGATGAATTGCGGGTTGGAGGTTGACGACCCGAACTTAACTCTCCAACCGTATAACGTGCTGCCTGCGGAGGTCGCGTAGATTTCTCGCGGTATCAATTAAAAGTAATTAAATTTTTCTCTCAGCAGAAAATTCATTTCGCCAGCACCACCAATCTCTTCGCTGATGGCGGGTACGACGCTCAGGCCATGCCTGGCGTGTCCATTTCTCTTTTTCTGGTTGCCATCGTCTCTTTTCCTTCCTTCTCATTTTCCCTCTTCCCCTTTTTCCCTCCTTTTTTATTTTCCCTTTTTTTTACCTCTCTTCGCTCATTCTCTTCCTACAGTAGACGTACGGGAGAGCCCCTTCGGCACTCCTTATTCTTTAGCGAATGCCACCGAAGAAAAATAGCCCTCTGGAAGATTTTTTTCTTTTTTTTTTCACTTTATTTCTATTTCTTTTTAGTTCACATTTTTTTTCTTTCGTTTTGGTTTTTTTTTTTTTTTCTGTGATAAAATAAGTGTAAGATGATTAATGTAAAATTAGAAAAAAGTAAATGGATGCGATGTATTTTATAACGATCTACTAAATGACTCTCACGACGCACCTCATTATCGAAGTACTTTTTGTATGAACAAGAAATAAAAATTTTGTTGAATGGCGAGGATTTGGAGAAAAGAAAAAGCTAAAATAAATGAAGTACCCTATGGCTTCGAAGAAAAGAATAGTATTTTCCTGGAACGAAAACATCCAGCGTCTGGTGTCTGATACCAATTGATATTAATTATTTAATTTGTAGAATGAAATAGAGGGATCTTGGGGGTGAAGAGAAGATCGGAGGGTGAAAGTAATTTTCAATGAAACGTAGCTTTTCCGAAAGAACTTTTTCAGGTTGCCGAGGCGGACGTTAAAACTTAAAAATTCATTAGGGAAAAGCGTTCCGCTTCCTTTCGGACGTCTAGGGAGTATTCCACCACCTATTTTCGCATTAAGTACTAATTTATCGAGGATTGGTCCGTGAGTTCACTTCCTACCGAAGAAAACATCTAGCACAGGGAGCTTAGAGGAGATTCAAAAACTTTAAGCTTCACGTTCTCCCTGCTTATGTGTAACGACAAACGAAACTCGAATTTTAAACCAAAGTATACCTTCTACAAACTTTGTATTCTATGTTTTCCCCCTCAAACTGCGATTCATTCGCGTATGGATTATTTTCGATTTTCTTCGTTTTTTTTTTTCCATAACACCACGAATTTTTAATTTTCTACAGAAGTTTCGAGACCCTTAAGTATCATTTGATCCAACAAAAGTTGTGAAAGTTTTTTTTTGCTTTCCTTTTCTTTTTTTTTTTTTTTATAATTGTTTCAAGTTTGAGAAATCATGATCCACAGATGGTGGAGGCTGCTCATGAACGAAAGTAGGTAGAGTTTGGCGTAAACTACGACGATTCGTAACGTCCACCCGAATATATACAGCAACCGGGTGTAGTTTTGCTCGTAATTCAATCACTCGCGAGGTTGAAGCACACTTGACAATTACATAGTATAGTTGAAATTCCTTCGGTGGTTGCAGTGACGGAAACCGCAGAGCGAAATACTTTACCGTGAAAGTAAACTCACACCGTGCACTTCGAGACTATACATATAATTCCTACGATATGAGGATAGAGTTTACTTTCAATTAAGGTATAATTTAACTTTGAAAACAATTTTCCATATTTAACGAGCTGGATATAAATACAATTAAGATTGAGATAAGAGCTTCTTCAACTGTTTTTAAGATTTATTGTACATATTTCACGCAACTTGCACAATGTGAAACACATCGACGTCGTAGTAATAATGTTTGGACAATCGCCTCACGTCGAAAATAATAGGACGAAAAAAAAGTAAGGTACTTTACGCGACAGACGACGACGCGTGCGTACATATTATATAGCTGATAATTTAGTCGAGCTACTTTCAATCCGCAAAAAAATTCTTATGCGTGTAAAGAAATGGAGCAATTTCGTTGAACTGGTAGATGGAGGAAGTTAAGAGGGAGAACTACACGAGATTGCAAAAAATGGTTGGGGAAAAGAAAAAGAAGAAAGAAAGGGAAAAAAAAAATAAATTAAAAAAATGAAACAAGAAAGTCGAGCGATGTAAAATAAAAAAGAAGGGCAAGGGAAGAGGGGAAAAAAAAGAGAAAAAATTCCGGAAGGCATTCACATGCAAAATTGTACTCCTGCTGAAGCAATTCAGGTACGATCATCCGGTCGTTTTTTGTGTTCGCACCGGAAAACGTGGGTAGGTATATGTATGGTTGAAAATATGAGGTAGGAAAAAAAACAAACGTGCATTGAGTGGTGAGTTCGTATTTATGATAACAACATCCATAATGAAATCCTTGATAGCGATCGTTGAATGTAAATTTCCAAATTTGTACAACGAAAACTTTGGAAACAGGTGTTATCCTGATGTACGCGCTTGTACCTCCGATAATGCAGCGCCACTAACACGGTTTAAAATGTTTGGTCAAAACCACTCGAAGTTGTTCGTAACCCATCGAGGGGTGAGATATAAGTTTTGGTCATACATGCGGAAGTTTCAATTATCCCCCGTTGCAGGTTAAGCGCACTTAGAATACGTAGGTAGGGCGACGCGACACGTTCGGACTCGTACCGGAGTAGCAGTCGGTACTTCCTATTTGCTTGGGAGAGTCCGGAAATTACAATCGTGTTCTGACTGAACTCAAGTATCGTGTAAACGTAATTTTATAAACTTGTATCATACCATGGAGGCAGAGATACGAGACGGTTAGAAAAATTGGCATGTTCGATTAAAACTTGAAACTCGATTGAAAAAAATAATTCATCGCAATTTTCGTACAATACGAACGAATTACTTATTACGTACATAAAATGCGATTTTCTTCTTCGTCATTCTCCCATTTTTCCGTAATTTGTATGCTGTACACATTATTCAGTTGGCAAAAATGCTGCGAAATCTCATTCATCGTTAGTTCTGCAAAGTGTTCGAAGTGCAACAGAAATGGAGTAATCAAAGGTAGATGTATATATGTAGTATAGCTATACAAACATAGGTGTATACATGTGGGATATGTATAGAAGGCAACGGCACTGAAAAAAGCAATTTATTCGACGAGTTCCTACAGGACTTTGATTCCGGCCACACGAGCTAATAACATCCCTTTGTCAGGTGGTCCGGCAAAGTTACAAAGGCACTGGGGGGTCCCTACCGCGGCGACGGTAAAATGAAACGCTTTTATATTCATACATCTGCTTTCGAATTTTGTTTTCGACATTCTATCCTATTTTAATCAAGTATTTGCGTATATGTGTGTCTAACATGTATTTACTTAGCGATGTTGTGTTGTGGACGAGTATATGCTGAACTATGGAATACGGTTGGGATTTAGCGTAATCAGGTCCCAAGAGTACAACCTCGTTATCCCGAACAGAAAGCTACGCTGCCCGCGAGATTTATTAAATCTTTTTCAGATACGTCCGGTCAATTTTCTCTCATACGTTAAAAAAAAAGAAACGAAATATTTTTTTAATTTTTACTCAAATGTCGATAGAAACATGCACGTATAGGTCATCGAACTAATCGAATATTCTCGAATCAGAAAAAAGTCAATCAAGGCCTCGGACTAAAATTTTGTAGACTATTTTTGGGAAGGGTTAGTAATGAATTTATGAATAGATATCAACCAAAACCTTTTTGGGTGCAAAAACTCATTAACTATCGATATAAAATTTATAAATTGTCGCCCTCAACCGGAAATCACTGCAGGGACGAATTTCCAAGTCTTTCTTATCGCTTCTGGAGGTTCAAGCCGCACTTCATC
Organism: Athalia cordata; assembly: GCA_963932425.1. Classification (NCBI taxonomy): domain Eukaryota; kingdom Metazoa; phylum Arthropoda; class Insecta; order Hymenoptera; family Athaliidae; genus Athalia; species Athalia cordata. The sequence goes on along the minus strand of OZ010626.1, from coordinate 23,954,958 downwards.
AAATTCCATTTTTTATAAACGCAATAAATTACCTAACGAATATATTACATGTAAAACTTTGTCACAGAATTTAATTAATAATTCGAACCTATAAAAGATTGATCGGGTTGAACTTTGTTCATGAGTTAATGAGAAGTGATTGAGCAGAGTGATTTTAAAGGGTCTTTAAAGAGCGTATTTGAAGAGACTGTGCTTGCAGGAGAAAGTTATGAGACTGATGTAGTTATCGGTCGTAAGCGTGCCTATAAAATATGTATCTACGATTTTATGAGGTACGGGTAAGACTGCTACAGGTGGGAATGCAATTAAAACAAACGCGATAGGCTGATTAGTTCCGTGGCTGATACATATATTAATTTGATTGGAATGAACGTAGGTTGTTGAAGTGGAGATTGCGACGACTCTACTAATTATCGCTATGATTGTCGCAGGTACAAATAATTCAAATTATCATCGATGTTCATCTGGTTCGTTGACAGTCATATTTTTTCTTCGTTGCAAAAGAGGTCAACTAGCCTTGTGAGTAAAATTCCGAATGATATAGTTTAGAAATGATTTCTACGGATATTTTGGAATCTTCGAACTCTACCTAATGGGATATTTTCAAAAAGTAATTATGATCAAGTAAAAAACTTTATTTTAAACCCATTACGCGTTTGAAATTTTGATGCCTACTCGAAGATGAGTTTGAAATGGTTTCGCATCGATCTACAATTTACGTCAATGGCAAATTTTTCAACATCTGTATCAAATTACCTGCCAGGAAAAATGATTGATCTGTTTACCGCGTCTTAAGCTTCGAAAGCTACTCATTCTGCAGTTCTCACGAAGCACGTGGAAATAGTCTGGTTTAAAAATTCAGATATTTCCAATCCTCATTATTCTAAAATTTCTTGATTTAAGAAATAAAACCACGACACAGGATCTTGAAAATTTGTAAAACATTATCCTTCGAACGATCGCTTTTTCTTCAGTTTGTTGGCCCCTTCGATCGGTTGAATAGCTTCAATCTGTGGTTAAATCGAAATTATGTCCAGAAGTGCTTCGAGAGATTTCTCATATATCCGTAGCTGAACACGACGTAGGAGGTAGAAAACCTTGAGTGGTTGTGGGGTCGAAAGTAATTACATATATAGCGTTACAAGCGTGCGAGAATCGAATCGATATCGCGTCAATTACCTGCGGTATAGCTGAAAGAAAAATCGCTGCAAGAAAATGTGATTAAAAAGATCTATAGTCGCACTTCCCACCACAATCAGTACAAGTGTACTATATTATGTAGCTAACCATCAGAAGTTCCACGTAAATTCGAAAATTTCATTTAAACAAAAGAAACAAAAAAGAAAAAAAGAAAAACATGTCCGACTTGCTTTCCTAACGAAACAATCAACATGGTGGCAATATTAACGCTGAACTTTCGTTGAATAATGTCTCGGTTGATTATTTCAACGTCAGGTATAATTTGCTTAAAAATACATCCGCAGCTGTAGTATTTGGCGAAAATCTAATGGCAGGAAAAGTATACGTATACCATCGGAGTTGAATTTATTCTCTTCATCTATAATTCAGCCTTTTTTTTTTTTTTTTTTTATTTTTTTTATTTGGTGTTTCTCTCTATTCTTTTTACCTCCGAGTTCTCCTGTTCTGTTGAAACGAACAGCGGAGAATGTAAGAATTGTAGGTGTATATAGGTGCAAAAGAAGAAGTGGAAAAAGTGGCAACCGCGTCGCGACGTTCCGCGTCGTCGCGGGGTCGCGTGTAATTGTACTTTACGCCAAAGTCCGTGCTATAGTATTTCACAGTCGCGAATACTTATGAATTTATGGTCTCGCTTCCAACTTTGGCGTACCACAGGGACTTGGGCGTCGCCTGCTCGACTTTGCCTTACGTGGCCGTATTCTGGTGTACAACAACCCAGGCGAGTAAGCGAGTTAAAATATCTGAACTAACGTCCTCAAGTAATTATATGTACTCCGAGTTCGTCGCATGCAGTTGGCTGATGTTATACTCAAGATTATTATACCTACACTCCGTATAATTTGTACAATGATCGTATGCACTTGCGCATAATAAACATATAATGGGTGATGTCCCACAAAATATCATCACGATGAGATATAAAAACACGACATGAATAACTCGTCTCATGCATATGATTTTCTTCTCTCCTGCCAATCGACGTATTAATACGATACATAAAAGATTTTACCCATTTCAGATTGCTACGTGTACAACTTGAAAGATATTACGGTACGGTGATAAAGAAAAATCTACTTTTCCAATTTCTCAGGTTCCAATTTTAGAGTATAAAAAAATTTGCATCTAACGAAAAAAGGGCTTTTTAAAAATAAATCTTTTCTACCTACCCTGTACATCTTTTTTTTAATCATTCGACTTATTATTATCATTATGGTTGTTATTATTATTATTATTAAAGCTTCCCACCCCCTCTGCCCGTTCCTTCGCTCAATTCACGCACACTTTTTTTTTCCATTTTCCTTCCCTGTAAACCTTGCTTCGAAGGGTTGTGTTTCAAGGCCCTGCATAAGTACCATCACGGGGTTGATAATTGATAGCACTCTCAGCTCTGAGCTAACGATCTACAAGGGTGGATGATGATAGGCAAAAACGAAAGGAACATCTGTGTGCTGTCACCAAAGTGCAAACGTTGCCGAACTACACGACACAATGCGGAGAAGTTACGTCTGAATTTATATTGAATTATACAACGAAATTAATTAATTAATCATATGAATCATTGACTCGAAGTGCGGTGTAAATTATCAATGAAATAATCTATCAATTTATCAGGAAATTGTACCAATTTTCTTTGAATATGACAGTAGTATATCTCGTCTCGTTGGGGCGTTGTGATTTTTATTCAAAAATTACACAGTGAAAAAGACAAATGGCTAGTTGATGATGAGAAAAAAAATAGAGAAGAAGGAAAATTTTTTTTGATCAACTAAAGGAAGTGCCACCAGATATATAAGGGTAACTAGGAGTCTCGAAGCCCCGTGCCAATGATAGGTGTGTACGAACCCAATATAAGTTCGTATTATACTTCATGTATGTATTATATAGGTATATGTATACATACCTATATACCCCCTTTATATCCTGGTACACAAAGAGGAGAAATCCTTTTCTCTCTCTATTCGGTGCTCCTAAATCTCCCGGGGAGTTGCAACTGTTCCTGCATTAGTTTGAAATAAGATGAACATTCCATTTTCTCGGGGGTTCGCGGAGGCATTATCTTTGAATAAATAGAGTTCCATGAAAAAGGTAGCGGCAGCTAGTAGCTTCTGCTGCTTTTACTTCTACCCCTACTATATTTATGCCATACTTCAGAAGGGTGTTGGTTCGATGTGCAGCATACCGCAGTATGTGAACGTGAGTTTGAAAAGATGGAGTGAAAAATATATATATACCTACTCGTGCATCGCATAGCTAGCTGAATTCTGAATCCAGTTATATTCCGTTGCACTGGCACTCAGAATATCCGCACATTTTATTCCTCGCTATAGGTATAGAAATATAAACACACATATATCTGACATATTGTCACGTGATCACAATTCTGCACGGTGTTTTATACAGCACATCTATTTTATTCTACAATCCACGGATTCATCCCCATACAGCGTCCGCTTTACAACTATATATTTGAGTAGGTTATCATGGGAATTTCTCTTTTATTCTCTTATCCTTTTCTTTTACTTCACCTATCTACAATCCTTCTTTTGTTCATACTTTTTTTTTCCATATTTTTACCTAATCAGTTTGGAAGAAACCGAAAAAAAAAAGAAAAGTAGGAGAATGAAAAGTAGGAGATTCGGAACTTACGGGAACCGCGAAAGGGCTACGCTATTCTCTGCGGTCGATTAGCCGTTGCGGTGTAGGGAAGTAAAGTCGAGCTGGAAGGTCCGAAAGTTCGGAACTTAATCACTGGTCGAAGAAACTGACCCTGAGGTGAGGTGCGAGGTGAATTCCAGTATAGACGTATTATACGTATATATATCCATCAGGGGGGAGGGGGTTCGCGATATAGCGGAGGTTGAAGTTTCTGATGCATTCGTGAACATTTTTCTACGTTCTATTCGAACTTTTCGCTGGCAGGTGTTTTTTTTTTTTTGTTCTTCTCAAGAAATTATAATACTACCACATAGTGTTGTAAATTGATTAAGGAAAACTATTTTCTATTCATTTTAATGAACCAATTACACCGCAGGATAATATTCGCGCGGTGTTTGTAAATAAAAGAAACAAAAAATTAAGCTCATTTTCCGCGTTCAGAAACTTGATGGAAATATTTCACTTAACTATGTATGTATACATACCTACTCGGACCCACAGCTGTGCAATAACTTTTTAACAAAATTCCGAAAGGAAAAATTCTCCCCAATTTGTTATATTCATTCGGGCTTACGTAGTCGTATAATAAAAAGTTTTCAACGATTTGCGAAAGTCCCAGTGCTCGAAAAAGACGAGAGAGAAGAAAAGAGAGAAAAAAAAAAAAAAAAAACTGAAATAAAGAGGAACAAAGGAAAAATCTACTTCACCGTAGCTCGGCAGAGGTATATAATGTAGCTGCTTTTTTACATGCGGAGATACGTGGATGTCCAATACCCGAAAAAATTCGAAAATTTAAGACGTGCGTCTCTGAGACAAATTGAAACTGGTACCGTTCTGTATATCCACTCGAGCGCAACACGTGAAAAGTAAACGCGTACCTATACATATAGTATAAAATATATAGATATAAATGCACATACAAGAATAATAGGCGATACCCCAAACGTGACTTCAGGAAAGAAATGCGGAAGTGACTTTTCAGCGAAGAGCTGTAAGGGATACAAGGTATAGGTGTGGTGAAACGTTTTTCCCCTCGCTTGAATTCGGCGTCCCGTCCTAGCCAAGTCTGCAGAAGAGAGGGGTCGGTGGTGGCACTTTTCCTTGTGTATGGGGTGGTTGTAAAAACTCACGACTGCAGAATAAGGGCGACATTGAAGAAGCCTAGAATTATGGTAGTTCCAAGCCCAAGTGACAGACTAAAGAGAGAAAGAAAAGGCAGGGAAAAGACACCCCTAAACGTGACGACCAAAGTTTCAAAGAGATATATATAATAATCATGGGGGTATATAAAGGTAAAAAATATACCTATACCCAGTTTCGTTTTAAGTGGGAAAAGTTACAGCTGAAGTGAGCGCTGTATATAGGTTATATACTTATAAGGGGTATAAAAACCGCAAAGATATTGTATTAGTGTGGTATGGTATAATAAGTGAAACTTTTTGAAAAATGAAAAGTATGAGGTAAAAAGTGAAAAAAAAAGAAGAAAAAAAGCAACAAAAACTTCACGGGAATGAGATTTAAACTTTCACTGCCCACTTTTCGTGATTCCAAAAACTCCCTCCATCCTATGTTACTTCAGACTAACAAATCGTAACACTGAAGGACCCGAAATACGGACACAACGAATTCTTCTGTCGATTCAGACTCACGAGAATTCTCCGAAATCATGTTTCCCCAACTTTTTACCTTTTTTTTCTTTTTCCTTTTTTTTTCTCCAAGTTCCAGCGTACCTAATCCAGTTTTATCATCCCCTATTTTTATTTTTATTTTCATTATTATCATGACCAACTGACCAACCGGTCCAATGAAAAATCTACAAATTTACCGTGACCTAGACTTATATACATCACTCATTAATTATATATAGGTTGGGTCAAAGTTTTATATGCAGTTACAGAAAAATGGGAGATTATGAGACTGAAAGTCGTATCAGGGTCCAAAAAATCATCCATATATGTACATACATTATATATAATATATTGTGTAATTCTATGACACGGACGCAAAAATAATCAAAAAGAAAACAACGTATGAGCGAAAGCAATTTATGGGTGTACGGTAATATTTAACTGGAAATGAGCGATAAAAAAATGTGAACAGGATACATCCGGTGCAGCGTCACGGGGGAGATTACAAACCTTTAAATTTACCCCCTCATGCTCCCTGATGTACACCATATATTATAAACCGGATATTTCATACAGTTTTCTGTACGCAAGCATTGAACGCACGTGGACGCGCAAATTCAAACCTGAATTAACTTTGCACGGCGGCCATGTCACGAGGAGATTTAGAGCATTGTATTCAAAAAAATTTAATGTCAAACGACGATGCAACCAAAAATCATCAACTATGTATAATACATGTGAATTTCAGAATTCGTCTATAATTATATCGGATCGGCGACCAAACGTGATGTTCTAGCCTTTTATTGCAAATTACTTAATTATTGGTCACGTACTCAATTTTCAATTGTTCGTTCACGGGTCAAATATCTTGTACCGGTGAAGCAAAAATTACCAAAAAAAAATAATCTGAAAATAAAAAAAAAATAAAAAAATAGAAAAAAAGAACAATTGTGTTTGTGAATTCGCGCGGTACTGAAACTGGATTAGCACTACTTACAACGTGTAATTACGAGGGGTGTGCTGCACCCGTTATGTTATCGCTAGAAAAACAGGCGAAACAGGATTAATAATTTAATAAATATCGTCGAACATTTTCTACAGCAACTCAGGAGAGGCGGACACACTATGTAATACTCGTAGTAGCGTGCATTTCAGTGAGAGTTCTGTGTCTGACTTGAATTATAGCGAGGAAACTCCGCCTACGCATTACTGAAAAACTATTGTCCTGTCGTCCCCGTACTACGGATGGCCTCTGCCCACAAGTTATCCCAAAGGGGTTAGAATCTCCAATCTAAAATTCTCAGCAAATAAAACGTACGGTGAATACGTATATTAAACAGAGAACCAAATTGTTGGGAAAAAAACTTTTTACCGTTCTATCAGTTCCGTTACATTTGTGGACGTTGTACGTGTTGCAGTTGATTTTTTTTGATTTTTTGTTCTATTTTACCATCTGTCGTTAATTATTGTATTTGATTTTTTTTTTTTTTTTCAAAATAACAATTCTCATTCATTGTCGTTTATTTGGAATTTATATTTTAAACTAATTACTCTCCATTTGGTTCTTTTTTTTTGTTTTTGTTGTTGGTTTTGACACGTGCGTTGTATAACATTACTACCGTTGAATTGAACTCGTGCCACGGTATAATAGCGGTTTCAATGGGGTGGGCGTAACGTTTTGGCGCCAAAACTTTTGCACAGCATAGAGAAAAGTATAAGCTTAAGTGCTTGAAACAGTTGGCAACATGCGCCCAACGCGTCGCTATATATTATAGATATATATGTATATGTACATGTACAGTAGTGGTTCGAAAAAGAAAAATCTCTACAAGGTTTTGCGAAAACGTTGTGTAAAAAAAGAAAGAAGAGAGGAAAGAAAAAAAGAAAAATTTTTAAATCGTAACATAGTGAATATATCTATATGTGTACGTTGCCGTGAAGATATGTACGTGTACACATGAAATATAGGCATATATAATATTTATTTACAGTGCGGAAAGGGTGAGAAGACGTCGGGTCACGTGATGAAATACCTTACTCCAAAACACCCCGTGGCAAAATACGCCCCCTTCGTCCTACGACATCTCCGCACACTCACGTATCTTTTTATATGTATATATAGAGATTTGAGAAGTGGCATGATCTCGAGCCAAACTTTGCAAGCACAACGTTTCTAGTTCTGCTTCTAACGCTCCACGGAGTCCTCAACTACATAACTTATAACTACCACAACGTTTTCGACGTTTTCTTGTATTTTTCATCTTTTCCGTACTCTCGTTGTTTCTTATTTTTTTTTTTTTTTCTTTCATTCTTCGTTCTTTTTTTATCTACTTGACATTTTATGCCATCGGCTCTTATCCAGGACAGCGACAAGAAAATCTTTCGGGATTCGTTGACGTTGTATAATAATTAATAGTGTTTTTTTTTTTTTTTTCAATTGTATGAAGGAGAGGAAAATGAAAAAAAAATATATGACCCGCAGTCAGAAATAATAAATATAAGTTTAGACGAGAAGCGGGGAACATAGAAAAGTACTATGGACGATGATAAAAAAGTTTCTGCAATTTTTAATATCTGCAGTTTTATATGAACGATATATCAAAACTGTAGTATTTCATTTTCGCTGCAGTGTAGTTTGTTGCACTTTCAGACCGCGGCCGCGGGTGCGGACACCTTGAGTGCAATTTTAGTTTCTTATTGGGTTTATATCATGAGCTTATTATCATTTATGGGAAGTACTTTTTAAATTCATCGAGAAAAATAACATTCACCATAAAATTGCGTATCACAGTACCTATACCTTATACGTAAGCTCATGCAGGGATAAAATTTAGTTCGATTAAACAATACGTTTTTTTCCAGTCAGTTTTTTCATCGTTTGATTGAAGAAAAAAAAAAAAATTCAAAGTACTTCTGCCGGAAATATAATATTTTATTTCACTGGATGAACAAAAAATAATTCCACGAAGACTCAATTCTATATTGAAACGAAAAGAACTCCAATTCGTTTTAATTGGGGAACATTTTTTCCGATCGAACATCACTCCGCGCGCTCTCTCAAAAATCTTAACGCTGTATCGCTAAATGTACACAAGTATATGTACCGTGCAATGTTACGTGTACGTAAAATGTTTACAGTAAATATATGTGTGTGATCTATAGCTTGTACACTACACGAAAGTATATAGAAGTGATCTACGTTTCCCATATGAAATTTGGTCGCACCAACACCGCCCTGAGATTCGCCTCCCAGGTACCGCGTAGCGCGTTCAGGGAGCATGGGGTTGATGCAGTCAAAGATAACAATGGTCACCTCTACCTCGGATGATATACGCGGGTATGAATTGTCACGGTCGCGACAGCGCACCGCAATTCGTAACCCCTTCGGCTACTAGATGAGGAGAGTTCAGAGACGAAGAGAAGAGGAGAAGCGGGGTTTCAGTCGGTACACATACGTGTTTACACACATACATCGCCATATATCTGCGATTTCGGAATATACAGCTGGTGACCTATGGCTATGAACGGCCCTCTGCTACCGTGATCGCAAACAGCTCACAAACGCATATACAAGGTGTTCCGTTTTAGAATAGAAATTTATTTTTCAAACCCTGAATTCTACGAGATAGTTACAGAAATCGCCATTGCAGTTTTGCTGCGAAGATCCACACGAGCTTTCGGACGAAATATATGGGCGGAAATATTTGAATACGTAAATTTTCCTCCCACCGGTACAGACATTCGAGAATCTTGACAATCCGTTTGATTGAAAACGAAGCCGATCCTAAAAATGGATTTTCTAAATGAAACTTCACTTTGAAATGAAACACTAGTATATTACAGTAGATATTTCACAAGAGCTGAGAGCAAAATTTTCGATAGCTCGAAGCAGTTCGATTCTGTGTTTCTCTGCTTTTGGCTGTAGTTAACTACAGTGCTTCCAGGATATAATTACTGTTCTCACACGTTACACGTGATGTGTCCGCGTTTGTATGTGCCTAATATTCAATTACTCGTCGCAATCAGTTACGCACGAAATAGATTGAAGGCCGCTTTGATTTATATTAGCCACAAACATATATCATCAGAGTTGGTAAATATTTTAGAGTTTACTCAGTCGATTTATTTCATTTCCTGTAACGAACAAAAGTACGAGCGAAAAAGAGACGGTGCGGGTGCGGGTGGGGCGGGAGGGAGGTAGGGGTTGGAAGCTTCTGTCGAAACAATTTCTATCGACGGGTGCTGAATATAGTCTCGTAAAAAGGTTCGCACGAGTAGACGAATTAACAGTTGAAAGCTTTTGTTTTCCGCTTTCGATCGTTAAATCGGTGAGAGAAAAGAGCGAATCTGTACTACAGATACAGGTATATATAGGAATTACAAAATTGAGTCACGTTTCTAGGATCTATACGGAGCTCCCATAGTCAATTTGAATAAATTGATTAGTATTTTATCAAAATATAACATTCCATTTTTCTTATTCTTTTTTTTTATCACCTCTCTTTTTGGGTACAAATAATCTGAAGAACAAGAAAGGATTTGGCACGGTTTTGACATCGAGTCGCGTAATGAAAAAGGCAAAAAGTACGTAAATAAGTATATTATATCGATAACAAATTCAGAACTTTTCTTCGTACAGTAATTCTTTTTTTATTCTGTCTTGTTTTCGAAGAATCATTGCTGCTAATATTTTAAAAATTACACCGAACTTCGGGCGGCTTATGGAAGAGGATAAACTTTTCCGAGACAAACGGAGACGCGTAAGAATATATGCCTATAAAATAAAGTATGTATAGGTAGCAATTTTTCAAACGCGCTAAATCTGAATGTTCTCAATCTGCCGATATAGTTATACCGGGGGAAAAGAAACGAAAACTTTTTCGGCCCATCCAGTCAACCGTGAAAATACCTGAGCTGAAATCAGTCTAAACAATCCGATGAAATGAGATAATGTGAGATGAGAATGATCGTCATGAAATGAATCTTGTTTGTTTATTTATTTATTTATTTTTTTTTTTCTAATTCAAAATAATCCCTTCAAACGAAGAGATTGCCAATAAATCAAAGCCCACGGCTCTAAAAAGCAGATAATCGGTTGCGGTAAATGTTCGAGTTCTCCAACAGCAATTTATAATCTACATTTATATGTACTGGAATTTTATAAATCAAAAATATTATCGAGTTTCATTTCCCCTCAGATTTGACCCAAACATATTCATTGCAGCAGGATTCTCTGCATTGGAGATATGGCTATCCTGCAGCAATCAGATGAAATTTTGAACTGCTCCCACTAGCCCACTTTCGTCCGAAATTATGCTGGCTAGGCAGGTTGACTATGTGTAGATGAAATAGTCCCAGCCGTTATAGTGGAACGAGCTTACAAAACTTCCTTTCGAATTCAACGATTAATATTTGACGAGGTAATAATCGCATCACGTGTATAAAATATAAACGAATACATTGTGTCTCTGAAAAAAATTCTGATCTTTTTTTTCGTTTCGTTTCATGTGGGCGCAAACTATGTCGCTGATTATTCGGGCAATTTTAGATTTTCTAAATAAGTTACGAACTTGACCTCGAAATGATAATTATTTTCGTGGTATCTCGAGATAGAATACGAGATGATATAATTCTGTGTCTTTGTGGTTTTTGAAATAATGAAAGTCGTCGTTGTTAGGAGAAATTATCACGGGCTTTTCATGTATACAATATTCTTAGTGGAGAGCTAATTAAAGAATAAATTTTCGCATGCATAGCCTTGAGTTCTTCGTGACCTCAGTGAGGGGTGTGAAGAATCACATTCCACCTAAAATTGCGAGTTTGTATAAACCGAGAAAACTGCAAAATTGCTCTTCTGAAATCTCATCTCATCGAATTGGGTAACTGAGCTCTGTTGCGGTTAGCGCGGGCAAAATACGAAACAAAACAAATTTGAACGAAGGAATAAGGTAGAATCTCTTGGGAATGAAAACGAGTGTAATCGTAAAATTTTGTCATTTTTACAACCATCGGACCACTCAGAAGTTACTTTGATATTTTCACATTAACCAACCTCTCTCTATATCTACTAAAGATTTCAAATGAAATACTTAAATTATGCCCTCATGTACAATCCCATACGTTTGTTCGGATATACTCGTATAATCTTGCAATAAAAAGTCAGAAATAAAGGGAGTGCCGGGACCAACCCTATTCCAGCTTCCAGCTTATATTCGCAATATTCCGATGCCTCCTTCGATTTTAGGTTTATTTCAAAATTTGCATTTCTCGAGCTTACTCATTCGCCTCGACAAATGAATAGTTTTTTTTTTTCTTCTCCTTTTTCTTATCTTTTTCGTTTTACTCGTGCAAAATATCTACAACCGAATATAGTTGTTAATTAAAAAAATGTGTGTGAAAAAAGTATCGGAAATTTTTTTTCCACCTCTATGAAAAGTCTAAACTGTTTTTTTGTGTCTTTGTTTTTTTTTCGTCGTTCATGTCAATCGCTTTATTAATAATAATAGACCGATGAAACTCACTAAATGAAGTACAGTGTTCCCGGTATTCATGTATATTTCATGAGTATATGATGAGCTCAACTTGATTATCTGATGAGATAAATAGCAGTACGAAATGTCAATATAGTATAATGGAAATGTATATAACGAGTCAATATTCTATTGTATAAAAATGAAAATTCAAACGATCAGAGGACATCAATCGGGAATATCACAATATCGTTTCAACCCTCAATTTACAGTCTAAATCGATGGAAATTTTGTCCTATCAACGTGGAACCAAAGAGACGTAACCCACACATTTTGCTGTGACGAGTAATGCCGGTTATATCCCAAAAGAATTTCATGGAATTTGAAAACATGGAAATTAGATGAGTTGAAGTTGAATGGGGTTTGGAAATTCAATTTTTACAATTCTTGAGGGATACCCGATTTCGGTAGTATGGAAGACTCGCTTTTTCTGGAAATCCACAAAGCTAGTTTAGCCAAAAGAGTTGATGCCGAAAATATTTGCACTACCTTACGGATCAAATTTCTAATTTCAACTCAATCAAAATTCTAATCCTTCACGCAAACACTGAGTTCCGTTAGAGTTTAATTAAGATGATCCGATCGTTAAGTAACGAGTTGAGTGTTAATTTTGTCGATATAATAATGATCATCGATAAGATGTGGCGATTGGTTGAGTGTAGGTCTAGAGAGGGTAAAAGTTAGAGTATCTAGTTATCTCTAATATCCGTGTGTGTTATTGACAGAGTTAATGTTAGGGCCGTAGCGAGCAGTATTCCGGGGCTAAATTCCTAAGAAGTTATCAATGGTGAGAAACTCTCCACGACTTTCCGAAACGGAAACAAAGTTTAGCTCCAAAGCCGCTGAGAGGCTTTGGTTATATCTGTGGCTAGTTCCTGAACAATAATATAGACTATGTTATTCGGTATTAATACCGTATATATATGACAAGTTTCACAAACGGAAAGTCGTTACGATCTGTCCGAATCTGTCTGGTATACCTAAGTAAGTACGAGTTTCTCACATGGAGTGTTTCCCGTTCCAATTCTGAATTGCATACGTATACGGCGGTGTCTCACGATACGGAAAGTCAAGTTGCCTCCGTGCAGATCGGACTTGAAACTCCGAAGCTCACTCTTCTCGACAAAGACACCGACAATGGACCAGTTGACAATGCCCCAGGTCGAAGAACAGTCTTCATTCGTAAGGTATACCGGCTTTTCCTCGAAGCTCAAGGTTCCTCGCCAACTAGTGACAGTAAAACCGCGTCGCCTGTCGTGCTGCCGATAAGAGTTTGGAGCGTCGTCAGCGAGGATTTTCCACTTTTTGTTTGGTACCGTCAATAATGCCTCTCTTTGACCCTAACTTCTTCTTCTTCTTCTGCTTCCGCGTCGTCGACATATAGTCAGTCGACATTGTTTTCTGGATTTTCAAGATACGGTTCAACCAGCAGCACTCCACTTTTCTTCGTTCATTATCATCATCGTCCGTACGACAAAGAGAAAGGTTATTCTATCCGATCTTCAAGGTAAACTTGTGCGAGATTTTAAGCTCTCAGCTGAGCTCGGGAGTTTGCGTCACTTTCAGCCGGTGCCCTTAAAAAGCCCGAGGATACCGGCCGTGCCCTTAGTTCGAAAAGATAGGTAGGTATACCTTGAGGACTTTGGTAGTAACTCGAGTTTGAACTTTTAGTTAATTCATCGCTAATTCTGAGCTTACCGGAAGTGACCCCCGAAGCGTGACCGGAAGAACCTTCTTACCTCTGAGTTATATCAGAGTTTGCTTCGTACGTAGGGTTACCATAGTCGATAAGACGCTTATCGTAGACGCAATGCTTTGAGCTTCTACAAGCTCACAAGGTCTCTACCATCGATCAAGCCTTTCATGTCGTTGCCATATAAAAGGCAGCCTGCCAACCTAACACCCGACCCGGATCCAAACTACGCGCGCTTGGATTCCCGCCTCACATTGTCAAACTTCACTGTAGACCCATCGGATTGAGTTGAAATCAGTAAAAAAGGGGGCTCAACAGCCGCGCGACAGATTCGTAAGGATTTAATTTAACATCACAATGTGCAGAGGATTGTATTGATTGTTGGTAAATGTCAAGGGTAAGACCCGAATATCACGTTACCGTTTGGCATTGACAGTTGGGCGGCTATCGAATGAGATCTGATTCAAGTATCTCAAAATTCAGGAAACATCTCATCGTCATTCTATTTCGAGATGGAAATCGAATCTCTCTTTGATCTTCGCAGAGTATTTTAATGGCGATGATACAGATTACAGAACACATATTCAATGGAAAATTCTGCTTGAATTAGTAATTCATAAAAATTTGCCCTCCGGATAAATGATAATGTGTAACAGTTTTAATTTTGCGTGGCTCTTTTACTTTTCCAACTGAATTTTGTGTCTTTTTTCTTTGATTTTTTCTCTCTTTCGTCTCTTCCCTTTCACGGAACGACTTTACAAGTTTTTCTAATACTTAGCGCGGTGAAATATATCCACAACTTTCGCGATTCAAGCTTGAAGCGGTAGTTTTTTTTTTCGCGTAAAAGATATGATATATATATAGATATTTAATACCTTACCCAGCGATCCTCATTTCCCGAAAATTAACTTTTTCAGTAATCCTTGATAACAACAACTTCGTGATTATAACGCGCCATATTTTTAATCAGGTTTTAACTTTCTTTGGGACATAAATTATGACGTCGATAAAAAATCCTTTGTAATTTCCTTTTTTCCCCCGTCATTTCTGGCTAATTGTAAGTGCCTGTTAAAAGCCTTCTACGTAAGCCTGAAAATGGAAAAAGTAAAGCCGCAAATCTAAAGTAATCCGAAATTGTTATCCTCAATCGTTTTACCGATTCGATGAATTTTCGGAGAATTGATCTCGATCTTCATAAGTCGGAAAATTACATCGAGTTTCCTGGAATCCAAAACCACGTCGACCCAGCAAACAATTTATTAGCAATATCAAAGCGTCCTAAATTTGATTTTTGCAGTGTAGCGTATCGATTGCAATATGAGACAATGACTCTGAAATGATTACCAGAGATAACATACCGACACATATATTTCAAAAAAACCAATTCTGTCCTCATCCCTTGAAGGCTGTTTTTTTCTCTCTCTATTCGCTTCGAGAGGTTTACTTAAAAAAATTTTGTTCAGCCCACGCTTTAATAATCAAGAATCTGAAAGTCTGAGCTTCGAGCTCCTTTTCCATACACCAAGTTGGCTCGAAAGTTTCCGACCCTTGTTTCTCTTCTTCTTCGTCTTTTCTCTTTCTCCCGCGTTTTCAACCCGGATTCTGTCTCGCCACATGCGAACCTCAGGCTACACGGATTAAAGATTATTGAACGGCACAAATGAGCTCCATCCTACAAGGCTGGTATATGGTACATGATATATAGGTATATACATCTATATTATGTGCATTTAAACCCATACCATAACATTCATTTATACATATATAAGCCCATGTAAATGTGTACATGGGGGTGGGAATGGGAAGAGAGAAGGCTTGGGAAAAGGTGAAAGAGAGGAGGAGGCGGACAAGGTGGAACGCTGTTGTGAAATATTGAAGCAAATTTCTCTCGCGTATATCAGGTTCCCCTCTGGAATGCGGATTAAAGATTAGCGAATGGTAGAGATAAGCTGTATTCGTGGTACGTGGAACACAATGTACTATATGCTTTAGATAAGTAACGTCATTTGCAGCGCGTTACATAAAAAATATTCGCAATAAAGTGAATTTTTCAAACCCTTTCAGTCCTACTTCGCACACATATACCTATATGTATAGATGTATCTGTATGAATAAACGTATGTAAATAGTTCTATGGTCCCTCTCATCGTTCGTTGTGTCAAATAGATCTGACAAATCGCAATATATCTCTTCGAATATCAATGCGGATCAAGATTAATCTGTTGTCATTTTTCTCAATGGAGATTATTCCACGAGCTAAAAGCATCGACTTTCAATTATTCATAATATATATTTATGAATTCATTCGTCCTCTCAGCGATAGGAAAACCCGTGATACTGTCATTTTCACGAATCAAAAAAATTGCCACCTCTTTTCATCGTATAATTCCTATGCAATGAAAATAGCAAATACCAGTGATCGCACCAGCTTTTTTTTAACGGGATTATAAATGGTTATAAAAATTGGATAAAACTGTGTGTCAAACTTGTAGAATTTGGTGAGACTCTTCCACAACGTAAAATGTAGCAGCTGATTTTTTGTCTTTTTTCAGACATTCACTTCGTTTTTTTTTTTTTTTTGTGAACCGCTCGCGGTGATCGACAGTGACCGCGTCGGCGGACACCAACCCGATGTGCAGGGATCGAGTAACCTTTCAGAAACCAATTTGTATTCTACCGAGGTTTCTGTAGCCCTGCATCCCATTCCGACAACGCCCCCAGGATAAATGACTGGCAACTTTTTGTAGTTTTGAAAAAAAAAAAACTGAAAAAAGCGTATAAAAATAAAAAGGATAGAAAGAAAGAAAGAAAGAAAAAACAAACAAACAAAAAGTAAGAAAGGTGGGGAAGTATAGAAAGGGGAAAGAAAATAAAAGATGAAAAAGAAAAAAGTAAAAAAAAAAAAAAACTTTTCGCCAAATTGAATACCCGGACGTAGCGCGCGGAATTTTAAGAAGCCGACTTATTCCGCCGACGTCTTGAGTTTCTTGGGAAATGGCTATAGTGGACGCACCTTTCAAACATGTTTTACTGTCTACATAGATATGTAACGATCTTCTGACACCGAAGAAGGGACCCGAGTGGGTTCGACAAAAGAAATCGAGGGTTAAAAAATGAATTTTTTTTTTTTTATTTCCTCATAGAAAGAGAAAGAAAAAGTGGAAATGAAAATATTATCAGGTGCGACTTCTGCTGATTTTCGTTCAATATATCATTCGATAAATTTTCGATGTTATAACTCATTATAAGGAGGAAAATGTGATCTAAAATTATCGTCGGAGCATCAATTTGAAGCGGGTATCACAATGTCGTTTCCAGTCTTTGAATAAAATTGTGAAATTCTGGGTAAAATCGTACAATTTCATGAATGATTGAAATTTGAATAGCTTTCGTCATCCACAACAATGAGCATAGAGTCCACATTGAGAAATCCGGTTTATTATTAGATCTCATGGGGAACAAAAAATGAATACGCTGCAAGTATTTTTTCCTGTAATATTCACGCATTTCAGCAATTCAGAGCTGGTATTCGGTGTAACCTTAACATAAAAACAACGATAGCCGTCGAGTTGTGGTTTAGTGGCAATTTGACGTTTTCCTAGTAGTAAATCCGCGTTACTAAGTGAAACACTAGTAGCCACTACCAGGGGGTAACCGCTTGTGAAATACTTGGGACAGTCAATTTTGAAATGCTATGAAATACCAATGAAATGCTCATGAGATAGTGTGAAATAGTGAAGAATAGTATTGTGAAATGTCAAATGGAAATGTGAAATGGCTTATGCAGGGCCATTTTGATGTGGTTTAACCTCAAGAACACGATTCCGTCGAGTAAATCAAGCTAGGAATAAATCCCATCGAGATATCCTTATTTTTTCACTAATTGTTGGAGCGATAAATTAGCAATAACTCGATCAATTTTATAGACAGATCAATTAAGCTCACGAATTCGTGTTACTGAGGTCAAAATGCGTGAGAAAAGTGTTCTGCCATCGATTTTAAAAATACTTCGTTTTTGGCCTAAAAATCGAAAAAATCCAAAGCGGTATACCTTAGATTTTTGTCGATTTTGGGGTAAAAAATCAACTTTTCATTTTGATAGGGTTCAATATGGGATCATAGGCTAATTTGATGTATTTTGACCTCAGGAACACGATTCCGTCAAGTAAATCGAGCTAGGAATGAATCCTATCGAGATATTTGGATTTTAACACTTTTCAGAGCGATAAATCGATTATAACTTGATTAGTTTTATAGGTAGATCAATTTGCTCAGCTGATTCGGATTCCTCGGCTCAAATACTTAAGAATAGCCTATCAACGCCTATTGAACCATATCAAAATTAAAAGTTGATTTTTGATAGGGTTCAATAGGGGCTTATAGGAGGGGGTAACCGCTTGTGAAATACTTGGAACAGTCAATTTTGAAACGAAATGGTATGAAATGGTGTGAAATAGTTGTGAAATGGTTGGGACACCTATATGTATATCGAGTGGTTACCCCCTCGAGCCACTACCGTTCTCCTGACTTCCAGAATTCTGGAGTATTTATGTACAGTTAGATGTATATATGCGAGGTGGACTGTAACGTCAACGAACTAGCCCATGAATCTAATCTCAATTTACGAGACACGTTGTATGTTACCTTACCAAAACTGAGTTGGTTTCTAAGGGTTGCAGTCACCTGCAGCTCCTTTCCAAATTCTCGTTATTCAGAAATAATTATTAATGAACAAATCGGACGTGCGTAAATATGATTATATTCATAATGAACAACTGAAGACGATATGCGTCAGATCACCTCTCTCAAAATTTGTTGGAGCAAGACGACTACCTTTCAGTTTGAACTTTGGCTTTGATCAGATTCCCACTAAAGTTTTGAAATTAATCTCTAAACCAATCTCTGGGGGTCTTCAAGGATCAACGTATACATTTCTATGTATACATATATACACATTTATATCATCGTCCATTGTTTCTAACCATCTGTCTGATCTTGTTGTAACGATTAATTTGCGGTCAAAAACGCAATTCATCCTCGTACATGATAGAGTGATAAGGTTTATTGAATGAACATAAAACGAAGAAAGAAATGAATAATCAAAATGAAAAAAATATATTCTCGATACTTGCAGACGATGTTTGTCACGGATGACAGGTAGTTTTTAGAGGGGATGAAATGAAAATTTCATTTCATACTCTACCTTCATTTAATATGGGAATATATTTATTCAATACAACGATATGAGATTTAATTATTTGTGAGTCGTTGAATTATTAGAGCGGTATTTTAATCCGATAGCGGATAACGAGATATATCCGTGGCAACGTGATGAAATCGAATTCAAACAAATGAAGAATTTTCAATTAACTTTGACTCCCGGATTTGTCCACACAATTTCTGTAATGAAATTTTCGAGTACAGTACAGCTTTTTCAGAAACACTCGAACGTCCGACTTTATTAAAATATTCACAAATTGAAAGAAAAAAAAAAAAAATCAGAAAACGGAAATTCCCGGATTCTTCTTCTTCTCGAATGTAAAACGATACATTTTAAATCACTTACGATGTGTATAAAAATTAGGGTATAAATTTCATCGGATATGTTTGAAAAAGGAAAAAATTGTGAGATTTAGGTCAGGTTGGTTTTCGGTACGGTTGGCTCAAAACATAATTTTTCTTTCAGTGCTCGGGATCATTCGGACATTTTTCAAACTAAAGCTTCTACTCTCGTCATCCATCACCGTTGGTCTCTCTTTCTCACCCCTCCCACCCCCGTCTCTCTATATCATTTTCCCCGTAAGAAGAGATCCTCTTTGGATAAGGGTATGGGGACGCCGGGTTTGCGGTTCCCACATTCACTTGATCTCCATTGCTCCGAACCGCGGGCGCCGCTAGCTCTGGAACTTACATATTATTAACTTCCTTTAGACTCGCGCAAATTGCACGGAAGATAATTCCCAGCTGAAGCGAAAATCCGGACGCCATATATAATATTAAATATATATGAGCACATTCACATCGAATACATTTTTTAATTCCGCACTTGTCGGTCCACGGACTACGCGGGTCCATGTAACTTACATATTTGCAGGCTGCAGATCATGTTTCGCTTCAATTATTCATTGGCTAATTTTCTTTATTTGCATTTTTACAATAAATTAATAATAATAACGAGAATAAGTGACATTGAATAAGAGCGTAAATAAAAAAGTTGTCATCCGATGATTTAAAATTTCGTGGTTGCCGTGTTGGTATTAGCAAAAGAGATTAGGCATACGGTTGTTACGACGTGGCGGAAGGAAAAGCTTGCGCGAGATGCGGTGCGAGTGATAAGAGGGAAGAAGGAGAAAAATGTATATAAATTTTTTTTTTCCTCCCGTTTTGGATGATTATCCAGTTTTATAACTATTTACCACGTTTATCCTGAGACAAGCTTATACTTAGACCGAAAGAGAAGCTTAACTTTTGATTTATCAAAAGAATTAAAGTACATAATCCTGAAATAGCGGTAGACACGACGTATATATACGCATCTCTTATATACATAGATATATAGCTATATATGTATCTTATACTTGGCGTAACCCGTCAGCAATCTCAAATGTACTGTGTCTAATCTTTATGTCCTTAATTTCGGCAATAAAACTGTAAAGGACGCTTTATACGTGCGGAATAAGAGGAAGAAAGTTGAAGAAGTGGTCTTATATACTACGCATATATATAAGTATAGCACATAAGAATGAGGTAATAAAAATAGAGGAACTCGAAGGATTTTTCGTGGATATTATTTCAATTTTATTTTACCGATCGCTCGTTATGGTTACCGTTATATCTCTGAACCCGTGTGAGCTGTCTCTGCAATGGAGATAAGAAATTTGATGTATCATCCTTGACATTCCTATATAACAATTTACGTATTGTATATATAAGAAGTATATATACCATATCCTGTGTCTACTAATGCCAAAATATTACGGCCACCTTTCGCGCATATAAAACGAAAGATTCCACGAGGTTTGCCAAGCTACAGGAGCACACGCCGCGCCGTGCCGCGGTGCGAAAACGTACATAAATAAGTAAATGCATACCTATAAATATACGGACGTACCTATATGTATATCTATGTGTACGGCTAGGCGGTCGCGCCCCCATAAGCAAGGTTTACGGGGTATTTCTATCCCGTGATATAAATAATGCATTACCAGTCAATCTTTTCGTAAATAATGTAGTTCGCTGCTGGGCACATCGGGAAAATGGGTGATTCATCTTCCGTGATTTATCAAGTATAAATTAGCGAAAAATAGAAGTGAGACGCCTCGAACAGTCCTGCAGGGGAGGAAAGAACAAACAAAAAAAAAACGGTGATTTCGTTCTGGGCTTTTTTTATAAAACCGCTGAAAAGATCTTCAATCTCGTTCGGAGAATGTATATAGTATACGTAAGCTTGAAGAGAATTTTGATTCGAGGTGATTATATAATTAGAGGGAAAATTCGCTTCGATCGCGTCAGATTTATCCGAGTTTTGTTACAAGGATGACGATCAGCTAATTGGTTAATTAACGTGATGAAGAAGGATTCATGGAAGAATGGAAAGAGGCAAACATGAAAATGAGCTAGTATAGTTGAGCGCACAAAGTTCCCGGAGCTACTCAGATATATACGTTTAACGATCGAAGGTTTTGAAAAGCGTTATCAGAGAGAAAAAAAAAAAGGAAAAGAATTTAAGTGTACGTAGAAAAACATCGTTATGAAATTGGATTAAACTATGAAGTAATAAAATGAGAATCTTGACGAAAGATTTTTAATGCGGAAAACGTTTATATCGTCAAAATAAAACTGCTAAAAGAGCTTTCGGTGAAGGACGGATGAGAGATCGAGGGGCAAGTTTTGAGAACGTCGAGTCTACATCGGGTCTTCAAAACTGTAAAGCGTACAAAGAATCGGACGAATTTGTGAGCGCATTGCCTCGAGGAGATTCGACAGTAAGAAGCAATTTAGTTTAAATCGTTCTTAAGAGTACTCAACCAAACGATTCGACTCCTTCTTCTGATTCCTTACATACGCTGATGCTACTGCTGCTGCCGCACTGCACAAGAGGTTATTTGGGTACTACTAGATATAGTATATGTATATACATATTTCCATGTATACATATTCCTATATACTTGAGCAAAATAAGTGACTACAAGAACGATTGAAATTCCACTACAGAGATTTCCTTGAATCTGAAATACCTTCCATTATTTATTTATTTATTCATTTTTCATTCTACTTTCTTTTTTGAATATTTTTCGAGTAAAAAGTCCGTCACTTTATACAGAATCCAAAGGATTTATTATATCTTAAGATATTGTTCTACAGTTTAATTAGTTGATTTACTCGCTCACTCTAAAGTTTAAACCAACTAAAAAAATGCGAATGACATGTGCTGGATCGCATCAAGTTATATTCTCGATTAGTCAACGTACGAACAAAACTAGTTACTGACGTTATGTAAACAACTAATTATGTAACGCACATACCTATATGGGAGAGAACCGCTTTTCCCTGCCATGCCGTGCTGCATAATTAGTCGTTAGATATTAATCCTCAGGAGAGCGTCGCTAGGATTCGCCGAAAGTTCCAACAGTACTTACCAAGATACCGACACATACACGTATATGATGAAAATCTCAGCGTAATTGGATTCTCAGCTGATTCTATGTAATTTTCTTTTTTTCCATGTGACGTAACTTCGCACAAATATGATTCTGGAATAGCCATGGATCGATAAATTTTTCAAATCGGATGATCGACCACATGAGTTAAAATTTACAGGTTGAAGGGTTGCTGCGCCTGTGCTACCCTAACACGTATTTGTCCGTTGGCGTGAATGAAGTTAGCTTCAATGACGCGTCCTCCTTTGCACTCCTGTCATTCCCTCTCGCTTTTCCTTTATACCTCTTGTACGCTAAATACAGCTGCAGACAAAGGGATCGTCTACCTGACACACGTTACCAACACCAGCTATGTCGGGTTTTGGAAATCTAGAATTACGTAGCGAAGCCCGAGGTAGAAACGCTCCGACTCTCACTCGACACCCTCCACACTCCAAATGTAACAGCAGTTTACTAGTTCTACGATATTCCCACCACCCCCGAAGGATTGGTTGTAACTCACGATAGTCGCAAAGTCCTAACTAGGGAACACTGCAGGGTACGAATTTTGTTGCTGTAGATGGGATACGTATATATACACACATACATATACATACTATATAGTTCGACCAAACTTGGACGCGCCTAGTACCTTTGATTCGGCTACTCTGCGGATGCTATTCGAATCAAAGGTAGGTTTTGGGGTCACGAAATAGCACGTCGCGCCCGAACCTCGTCACAACCACGTACAGTGTTTCGAAAATCAAATTCATTCCAATAAAGATATATCCTATAATAAGAAAGAGGTATACTCGTAAAACTCGCATTCGCAGTTGTAAATTTATCGAGATATCTCAATTTTTGCACTTTCCGGAGCGACAAATTGGCAATAACTGGATGATTTTAATGAATATTCAGGAAAGTCTGCAAAACATGTACCCAAATGAGGTTTTGTGAAAATAAATGAAGACAAAGTAACGAAATGAAGTCTAGCTAACTTTGGTTCGGAAGAAGATATTTATAATGTGAAATTCACCGTTCCTTTAATAAGCCAGCGCGTAAGCCTGTGCTAGGATAATCTGGTTCCCCTAATTTTCACGGCTGAACCTAAATTCGTTTCTATGGTTATTCCGTACTCATATATGGTTCGTACTATAATACCAGTCGAGTATTTTCTTCCCATCTAACCTTGCAAGGGTTCAAATTAATTTCACTCCCATTGGCCATTCGCTCCCAACCTCCCAAATGTAATAACTTTCAGCTCGGACAAATTGCCCAAAATAATAATATCGAAAACGTTGCAGGCTTTTCCCCGCTGTACAACAAGGTGATCGTATTACACAACATCGTTTTCCTATATATTCTATAACGATGTCACGTGCCAAGCAAATAAAAAGAAAAAACGAGAATTAATCGGGCTGACAAATAACGTCGTAAAAAATGTAGCTAATTCCATCCCTCCAAGTTTTTGGCCGGTGATTATTATACCGACGCAGATGTTGAAACGAAGACCGATCATTGCAGTGATGTCAGGAAACGAGAAAAGTAGAAACAGGATTCAACCGTGGTTATAAGTCGGCGTTGATTTGACAGGGCTTGACAACTTGGGCTGGCGATTTGGTGGAACGTGCGCTGAGAAAACGCGTTGCGCGACGGGTACGCGATATTCGCGAAGTTGAGCTTGCGGGCCACGTAGGCGAGAATTAAGACCAATCAAGGTTGATGTGTGAAATACCGTGGTGTGGCAATGCCGGTTGGGTATCGTTCTGCGGGGTGTGCACCCTGCGGATAGAGCCTTTTTATCCTCTCTTTCGACATGATTCCAACGGCGTCCGGCCACTACGTCTTTATTACGAATTGTGGGCCAGAAAAGCTGGATGCCCCGCAATTTCCCCTTTACAACCCTAAATCTCCAGGACTTAGTGGCTTCGGCGTCAAACGAGATGCGGTAACCACATCGGCAAACCAACCTGGACTTTGCCGATGCCTTTAAAGTCCGTACTTTATACCCATATATACCTGACCATCCTCATACTATCCTATCTGTACAACCTAACCGCTAACCACCTTTCCAAGTATTTCCCCAAAGACTCGTCTCCGGCTCTTTTTTTTTTTATTATAAATATGTTCGTCAACACGGTGTGTCTTCTGCCTAAGCTGTCTTACTTTCATTTTTGACATTAAATCCTGTAGAACTTATGTGGGAAACGAGATCAACCTGCAGCACATCCTTTTGTCAAAAACGAGCTGAACATTCATCCAGAGAAATATAATATCTCTCTTGGCATAAAACATGTTCGAATTCAAAGAAGATACCTACATGCAACTATTACTCCAAATCTCATAGTGCTCACCTAGTTCCATTCTCGCTTCGGTTTCGGACGGATGATTTAGATCCAGAATAAATCAAGGCCGTGAGTCGCAGCTGTAGTAAAATACGGGCAAGTCTCGAATCTGAAACAACGAGTACGTGTATATATATGTAGATTAGTTGACATGAAACTAACGGTTTCTGTTTACACTGTGGTAACTGTAGTGCAAACTTGAGAAACGTTTGCGAAAAGTTCAAAAGAGACGACGATGAATCCGAACTCATGTTGCCTGCCTTCGGGCTATACCAGTCCCTACAAACTCGTTTATCTGCTCTTGAAGCTCCCGGAAAGAGACGGCGACGGGCTATTTCTCCTGGTGCATTTCCTGCCAAATGTACCGTACTTTCAAGCGCAGAAGGGAAATAACCGAGGGTTCACGACGCCCTTGGCCGAGGTTACCAGGATAAATCGACCTGTTTTTTTCTCGGTCACAGGCTACCATCGTGCATATCTCATCCATTCAGTTTCCCTTTTCTCCGTCGTGTCAAAGAGACACGAAGTTTTGGAAATTGGAACTAATGGATTTATAGATAACTCTGCATGAGTCATCAACAAATAAGTTTCAACATTTATCTCAATGTATAGTACAAAAATGGAAAGCAGCGATTCAACACAATGGCGAGTCTCAGATACTGGTGGCTTATTGAGGTCCGAGCCGTTTATTTTTGATCGGCGTTATGGTTGGAGTTTTGAAATATCCACTGCAGGGTCGACTTTTGAGGTCTTAGTAGGTTAACGGGGACGCCCAGGGCGCAAACCAGTAGGAATAAAACTGGATGACTCAGCTTAGAAAAATATATTCCACCTTAAGTCTGAAATACTGAAACACTTTGCCGACTGAGGCGATATATTTTCTCATATTTTACACGCCTATCCCCCTCTCTGCCCTCCTTCCTTTTTCCCCTCATATCTCGGGCATATTCTCGCCTCCGGGTTTTTTTTTTTCACGCTCAGCATGTGACATAAGGATGTCGACGCAGAGACAACAGCATATAAAAAAAACTGCAAGCGCCTCGAATTCTCAACATATCACCAAAATTCTCCGCGCTCATCTTTGATGTAACAATTTATAGAAATCATCCACGTTATGTTATCAGTTTCCATCCCCAGTAAAATACCCCCACGCGTAATACGCGCCATGAATTCGTTCGAACTTCGAGAAATTTCTTTGATGGAATGAAAATCTAGAAATTGTTATGTACTTTGGCGGGCGCCATGTTTTCCATTGTTGGATCGACGGACAGCGAATCGTGCTTTTAAGAAAAATCTTAGGATTTGAGAGCATATACGCCAACGCCTTGATTCCACGCTATCGGTGCGATTCTAGACTGTACTGTTGTAGACTTTACGCAAGTATAAGAGCTACGATATTTCTCGCCGATAAGGCAATCACGCTGGCTGATTTATCGAGCAATATGAAGTTTACCAGAAATAGACACAATTTCATGTATCAGTGAATGAAATGTCCAGACTCTTGTCACTATTCCTAAGATACTAAGCTGGCTTTACAGGTCCTGGAGGAATCAGGACCTTACTCCCCAAATCGCCCTAACCACAGACTTATTTATTATATGCCCGCAAGCATCAGACCATGAACAACTGAATTTGAACTGAAACGCGCAGCTGTTCCTTTGTACAATTCGGTGACTACTTTGAAGATCTCCTTGACTTATCCGAATAAACCAACCCCGAACAGATTATAAAACCCAATTCGAACATATCTTTCACGACCGATTCCACTCTCGTGGGCTGCAATATACTTTTTTCATACTGTACGACTCCGCTTGTTTCACCAAACCTTTTCAGTGTTTGAAACACGGCAATGATGTCACCATCAAAAGTATTACTCCAGTAACGGCCACTCCTTTCCAAATTTTATACGGTAGGTTACTGTGTTTTTTTTTTCCTTCTTCTTTTTTTCAACCACCAATTTATGGAGTGAAAAGAACCAAGTTTTTGATTTCATTGTATTTTTCTTTATTACGTTTTCCTCGAACTCGGTTTCATTTGATCTTTATTTCACTGGAGTTTTTTGGGAAAATATTAATCGGAAGTACCTTTTTTTTCTTTTTTTTTTATGTTGTAGAGAGTCTTGATGATGAACTCGTATTTCCTCCCTTGCATTGATATGTTTGTCGAACAACGGAATATAGGGGAGTTTTGAGAAGTTACAAGCTACTCACGATGTGTACACATATGAGATAAAATCGCTTCTTGATATATCAACATCCGGAAGGACCAGTTGTTTTCTGGCTGTACGTATTTGTTTTTGACAAATAAATAAGCCTACATCGTTCTCATTGTCAGTCTGTATACTACAATACATATATGTATATTCTTGTGTGGCGTAATACAAAACTGAAACTCCTGCAACGTCTGTGAAACGCGGGTCAGATTTTTGAAAATTTATATTTTATCTTAGCATTTTTAAATTGAATAATCCAGTGATTCTATTACATGAAATTGACAAATTTAATTCTTTCGACTCACTTTATACATCGCGGAATATCATTATGATAAATAATTCCTCTTTTAGCAGCTCTACTTTTCAGATGAAATCTAGTGGCACAAATATTATTACCCCCTTTTTTAACTCGCCTTTTCCACGAAAGTTCATTCCACCGTTCTATGCGAGATTTTAAATACCCATCACGTGACTTCAAAGTATTCAATCGTACGCAGGAGGAAATCAGGCGTTTATATATCATACCGAAATTCTAATTTGGAACTGGACCAAAATATAATTGAAAAATGTACCCATTCGAAATAAAAAACATCCACTTGTTGATAAAGTTTTCTTCTTTTTTTGGATCAGAACCATTTTTTGCAGCTAAAAACAAGATAACATTTGCCATCATACAAATGAGTCGTATCGCCTATTTTTTGTGGCTTGCGCCGCTTTGACTTTCATAATTACCTCATTACATGTAGATGAACCACATATCGACATCCACATAACCGCTCGGCTGACTTTAACCCTATGCCTTGATGGATGAATAAACAGATCTCGTCATATGCCTCACCTGTCTATGGGCTGCGTTTCGCC
Source organism: Athalia cordata (assembly GCA_963932425.1). Lineage (NCBI taxonomy): Eukaryota > Metazoa > Arthropoda > Insecta > Hymenoptera > Athaliidae > Athalia > Athalia cordata. The sequence goes on along the minus strand of OZ010626.1, from coordinate 23,927,195 downwards.
GATAACGGCTTGTTTTCCACCCGTCAGATCGTCAAGGTAACGCGAATGTCTGATGTAATGCACAGTAGAAGGAGACGCAAGTGAACGTGCACGGTTCCCGATAAGAGTAGATTTATCCTCATGCATAAGTTCGTATTATAATATTTTTTCTATCTCAGAGACTCGAAGGAACTCGAGACGCCTTCTACGCACCCTTAAATATTTCCTTTACAGGATGTCAGAGCTGCGCACGTTGCAGTATTGAACTGATCAGCGTTTACACGATATCCCTGTGGTTGGCTATCGCGCGAAGAACAGCAAACAAATCTTCTACAGTACACCCTAAATAAAAATTAATGAACCGACATAAATCTGTGGAAGGTTGTCACGACTAGGGTATGGGTATGTAGTGGACGGAGTTGCTGATCAATGATCATCAATCAGTCGGTCCGTGGCTGCGTCCCTAATCCGGTTCCATTAGCGTTTTCACTTTCGACCGGACACCCGGGAGTCCAACGCCCAGTATTAACCCCCTACAGGACCCTTCGTTTCCGATTATTACCATTACGTCCGTATTAATTATTGTCCCTCAAGACCTGAGTCCGCAACTACGTGCTGACAACATAGTGCTACGTTACGAACACGTATACGAAATAAATCTAGAAAATATTTCAAGTACGGAAAATGACACGTGTTCAAGAAAAGCTCCTGGAGCTGCGTAAAAATTTTGGTCTCGATTTTGGTACTGGATTTTTTGGTCGCTGAATGAGAATCTATTGGATTTCTGAAATCCGAAGTGATAAACTAACAATAAGATAGCAAAGTGATTCAATTTGACTTCGTCACAAATGGGCACTAAAAATACAGAAATTCAAAATCGCCGATATTTTTGGCCCGCCCTATTTGACCCACTGTTTTGAATAAACTAATGAAGATGAGTATTGCGGAATGAAGTATAGTAGGGTTACAATTCATGAAATTGTTGAGGTTCGCTATGGACTGGGTAACTTTGTTTTATCTTTTCATTCGATCGGATGGGATAATATAACAGAATCGAGCGTAACAGAGAAAGGGAGAAAGCTGAAGCTCAGTGGTCGGGTGACCACAAGCCGGTAGCGGTCAGTATTTCGGAAATATCTAGAGACAGGTCTCGATCGAGGTAAATCCAAGATCGTGATACCTAGAGCGAGCAATAAATCAGTCGCGATAAGAACTGCGCTGCGGCCTCACGCGCGTGGAGGAGCATCGAAATCCCCCAGATTTTCGTTCCCGGCTGTATTGTTACTTTATAATGTGTCTCCATTCGATTTCTCTTATCTCGCTGGTAGCTCTCGATCGCAAGAGATCCCCCAGCTTCTCTCATTCTCTCCACCACATACATAGCCCACACTATATTACTATGTACCAAAATGTACTATGTACGGAAATCTTGCGGTCCCGTTTATACTACCCCGTTCAAAGTATCTTGCCCTTTAACGTTTTTCTTTTCTCCCAATGTATCGTATACCTACTAAGATTAACGGTTACTCTTGCAGGGCCCGGAAAAAAATCAGGGGACTTAATTTATCGACCGTGCAGTTCTATTTTTCCCGTAAATTTTCGCTCCGACTATCCCATGTACTTTCATTGTCCTTGGATATATCCTCATATCATACACTTTTTCTGAAAGCTCGCCTATAGCTGCGCTCCGAGATAAAATATGCGTCACGCGCCGTGTGCTTTTCGGCTATATATATACACATCTGTATATGGATACAACTTCACACGTATATAGAACACATGTGTACGTACCATTATCTTGTGAAGGATGTCTCAAGAAGCGCTAGTTTTTTTTTCTTTCTTCAGCTCTTTTCCTTGCGTTACATGCGTGGCACACGACACGGACAAGTTGACGACTGATGGAAAGCTGTGCAATCAATTTTACTGGCGCGTAAACTTTCGCTCGGAACAAATATATTATTCATATCATATAACAATAGAGAGTACCTCTAATGTTTACTTCCTATGTGCTCGTACGTAGGCAAAATTTGTATTGGTATTACATTGAATATTCGATGCTGAATTTCGCGCGAATATTTGTCAAACACATACTGGGCGGAGTTGAGGCATAATTATAATGTGCCCCATACATGTTTTCCAAGCGACAGAGAGAGAGAGAGGGATGGATCACGAGTTTCATAATTACGTGCAGAAACGACGTTCAAAATTTTGTAGCCTACTTACCAATTAGTCAAGTACAATTACTTTTTAAATAATCCTCTTGCTGTGCATGGAGTTTTATTTTCTGCGCGGTTGATATACTTACTTTAAAAATCGACTACATTTCCAATGTTCCTGTGGTCATACTGGACGATACCTTGTCGAAAAAAAATCACCATGTGCTTTTGTTTGGTTTCATCAAAGGCGGATTGAAATACGTGGAGAGAATCTACCCACGAAGCAGTATTTTTTATAATTGGGTAGGTACAGAACTTTTTCTGTTTCGATACCATGATTCACCCCTTTTTTATTCTATACATTTCTACCCACACACACTTATGTCTATACCGAACCCTTCAGCATTCGTATATTACGGTTCTTGTTATTTCGACGGTCGTAAATGATCGAGCGGTGTTTTATCAGTTTATTTTACCTTCGGTAGGTATAAGTGAGCACAACAAAAAAAAAAAAAAACAGAAAAAAAAAATGAATAAATAAATAAAAACCCTTCCACGTTATGTGGGTATTAATAGGAATGTGCGTATGTTTGCGTATTCCAATGTGTTGTCTGAACCTCGTGGATTACCTGGAACAACGAGAGGCACTGCACAGGAATACTCTTCCATTCACCGTTGGTAAATTGAGAGTTAAAAGCTTTTATTGTTAACTGAATTCGAACAGAGGTTCCCTGGTCAGTATTGGAACGGTTATACAGATCTGTTCGTGCGTTATTCGTATACACACATTTATATTAACATCGGAGAGGAATAGGGGTAACATATTTCCCTCGTTGGAAGTATCTGGAAATCACCGGTTGGCAAATAAAAGCTCTGAGTATAACGTGACAGTAACTTTTAAATGTATCTACTTATTGTCTTTTGGTGGCCGCAAAAATCCCGTCATCAGTTCAGTGGGATAAGGTGACCACAGGCCCATAGCGCGTTTTCCGCCCCCTGCGCAACCGTAGAAGCTTTCGTTTGTATAGTAAAAATATCACCATACCTTAGAGCCAATTGCTTCTGGGATCTTTGACGCGAGGTTGAAAATTCTAAGACCGAAAAAACAACAGCATCGGTATTTTTCATCGAATTTTTTTCCGCACAATTTGAGATGCGAAAGCAATTATTTCAGAAAGATACCGGAAGGCCATTTGAACCTCAAAGTTTCCACCATTGTTTTTGTGATCGTTGAAGATCTGGGTTGAGTACGATATGTACAAAACGTACGATGCGGGTTTTGTCCGCAATTATACATACCTATGAGAAGAAAAGGGACAAGATGGACTCCGCTCTTGTGGTAGCATCGAGTTACCAATTATTACGCTCTCTAGGCAGGGATGAGTGGCGGTTACGGTTACCGGTGACTGGTTACCATTTAATGGTTACGGCCGCTACCGTTTCGTACAAGCAAGAGCTTTACATTGCTCCGGTTCTTCTTCCGCAGGGTTGAAGACCTTCGCGGGATTGCGGAAGCCCGTCCACCGGTTCAACTAGCCGAGCTTCTTCTCAAATGTCCCCTCGTACGTGTTAGGCACTGTTTATAATCACCAGAGATCTATTACGTACGTAACTACCACCTTAATATACGGCGACTTGGAAGACCACGTCACACTATACAGGCATCGGATTTCCGGTCTTGAACAGCTCGTTAAACAGCGTGAGGTCAGGTTGTACACGTAAACCTCTGGCAAACCGGCTCAAGAATACGCCCGGGACTCCGATTTTGTTGCTCAAACAAAAAAAAAAAAAAATAATACATATGGTACAAAAAAAGGCTCTCGCGAAGGCTTAGGACGAGGGAAATTTTTTTCACGAATGCTTTAAAGAGATTCGATTTTCGAGAAAAGGCGATTCGGGTATTTTTTTTTTCAAATGTATATATTGCGGAAGCTTTCAATGTGATCATCGGAATACACTTCAAGTTTTCCCGAAACCTCAAGATGATATTGATTGAGGTTTTGAAGTGAGATGAGAGTGACATTGGGGTCTTGAGCTTTTCTGAAAATGACGGGATTCCTATAAAAAATATACTTATTGCAGGGCTCATGAGTTTAACTGAATCTCATAAAGAGGGTTAATTAATCACTATCAAATTTAACCTTCCACAGATGACATGGAAAATTTAATTTCTTAGGCCAGAAATCTTTGTTGAGAAGGCTATTATTCGGAAAAAAAAAACTACTGAAAATTTCGACGAGCAACAGGACTAAGAATGTAGTAAAGTTTACCGAAGTTAAAACAGAAGATTTTGTGATGTATTTTGTTTGTTCCTGATTTCTTCGTGATCGGTGTGTCCCTAATCGCTTGGGGGTATTTGTGATGAAAGTTCGATGGGATCGTAGGAATTTCACTTGGTTGGTTGACTGATAAGATGAAGAGAGGAAGAAGATGGGTGAGTCGTTATTTGATCCCGAAGGAAGATGCTTCCTGGCCCGAGTGAGCTTTGGAATGGGGGTTTCCGTTTTCCGGGGCAGGTGACAGCTTTCATCTTAGTTTTCATCATCACCGCGCGTAGCAAGATAGGTATACCGTTGATTCTCCCAAGAGATTTTTCTCTCTTGGTAGGAAGTGGCAGTCGTTGTTAAGCCTCCCACCGTTTCCCGTGGAAATAAAATAAAGCAAAACCATCCCTAGCTCGCTTTAGCGACGGCATCGTCTTCGCGTCCATGCCCCCCGGCACCTCTATCGTACCCACTGCAGCAGGACGCCGGCATATCTTCTTAACTAAATAAATGAAGGCTGGTTGCTACGTGCCTGGCCTGAAAATCCTGGTTTAACCCTCGGTGGTAAAATATATTTCTTTACGAACACATCCACCGGGTGTCGACTTCCAAAAGCACAACGCTCTCCCTCGACTACACATCGCCTTTCGTTGACCTCTTCAGAAAAATTTCTGTCACCTGGGCTCGGAAATCCTTGAAAGGACACAACGCTTGGCACGTACTCGGAAGTTGTCCATAAACTGTGCGTGATTTCTTTCGTCAGTTTCCGGTCCGCTGCATTGTCTAGTTTTTCAAGACATGCGTATATTTCTCAAACGGTGTAAATACATCAGTAGTAATATACATACTTGCAGATAAAAATAATTCAAGTCATTCCTCATGATTTGTCGCTGACAAGTTTTGTCAACTTTTTAAAATTATACCTACCTACCTATGTCGTTTATTGTATTATGCGAGTAAAAGTATAATATGGGCGAAATGCCAGAACGCGGCAGGACGCCAACTACGTTTGTTCTCTCGCGAAGATTCTTCTCCGACCTGCAGTAGTTCAATTTTCGTGTTCTTTTTTTGTTTTATTTATTCATTTCATTTTTTTTCTTCCTTTCTTTCTTTTTCAATTTTTACTCCGAGAGTTGTAATACGTACCAGCTAGAATAACGTAGTACGTCTTGGCAAGAGCTTTCCGCAGCCAATAGATTTTGCAAGTTGTTCTGAAGGCGACACGCGTGGCTGGCAGCTGGAACTCGCTAAAAGTACTGCAAACCGCAAGCATCGGCGTAACGGTAATTTACGATCACTGTTAAGCCCCAAATCCGCCCAACTGTTTTTTGACCGCATGGATTTTTCTACCCGAAAAGGAACATCGCTCTGTTTCCCCCTGTTGTACCGCATCTTCCTTTTATCTCTACTTGTTTCTTGACCTCTAATTTTTCTCAAACTTTTTCTTACTCACCTTGACATGCGAGCGACTGTGATTTTTGTGAAAATTATCGACATCGAAATCGGTCAGATATTTTAGCAACGATATTCCAACTACGAGTTGACGAAAAGATATGATATCTTTTATATCTGTTCGGAAGCAATCATTTTCGAAATTCTACCAGACAGCCGCCCACGGTGCTGCCGTTTTCCAAGCGCTGAAATTGAAAAATATTCACTCAGGTAAAGCTCCCGCTGCTTTTGCTGCTGCCCACTTTAGATGTTCGAGAACGATATTGAACGAGCTTTAATGTTTGATTTGATGTTTTTGTTATACATTCTACGCACAGCAGGAAACGGATATGAAATAACGATCAACAGTTATTGAGGAAGGAAAAAAAGGGACTATATATTGACATAGGGGAGAATGAAAGGGACTCGTTACATCAAGTTTTAGGAAATAAGAAAAAACAGCCCCCAAGTCTTTGTCAACAACGAGAGCCAAAAGATTGAAGATATAAAAGGAAAGCAAGCGTGATATTAATACGTACACAGTATCGTAAACCTTTTTGCTTCATTAACAATTTTTAACAAACTTTTTCGATACCAAAAGTTATCCTGGTTGAGAACTAATTTTTCAGTATTAAATCAAGAAATTTTTCATTCAATCCGGAACCGCGTTCAGTATGTACCTAAATTATTTCGATGAAATAATTCATTTTGTTAAATTAACTTAATAATTCGTACAAGTTTGGTTGAAATTACCGCTTGTATGTAACATGTACATGACTTGATGTGTAAACGTTTTCGTATTATTTCCGACTCTCGCTACTCTTTTATCGTCTTTTTTTTGGTTCAAATTAATGAGCCGAGTAATTAATCGGACACGCTCCGATAGATACGAGAACGAACGAGGGAAATTTCGATTTAATTCTGGCGCTCGAATAAATAGAGGATATAAAAACATCAGGCGCAAAAGGTATAACAAAAAGAGCTCGTATTACATACTGCGGAGATCCTCTTATGTAAACATGCATCAGGGATCCTTATTTTATATAAACCCTCGGCTATTTCTGATTCGAATTGTATTTGCTACGGTAATTATACCTCATTGTGTTTGTCACGGCTTACAGAATCATGAAACTCTAATTATTTATTATAATAGAAACACCTTTCGAGATCCATTTGCTGATGTCAATGACCCTCAGGAGGATGAAACTGCATCGCATAGAAAGCTCTTCATCATTCTATAGCTTTTATACTGGTGAAAAATTCGAAATTATTACATTTTCCTCTGTGTAAAATTTAATAACGGAGAAAAATCTGAAAAATACCGGTCATCACAAGAACATTGATAAAATTCGAACGGATCAACCAATCGCCTGCTTGCTTCTTCCTTCCATAGAAATGATCGGAAGACTAGATTTTTCATTGCGGATTTTTAAATATCAGATACTTCTTCTGAACGAGTAATGAACTTTTGAGGAATGGGTGTTAAAATTTTTTCAAATTTATTCATGAAATTCAGAATTTTTTACCGGTACTTCCTATTAGCTACCCCTTTACATATTCTGTTCTATCATAGATTAGATTAATTTCTAAGCAAAACCAAAACAGAAAAAAATAAAGATATCATCGAATAATGAATAGCGAAAGTCACGAGTCAAAGAGAGAATGAAAAGGATCTCTTACAATAACGAAATAGTCTGTTTCACAATAAACGGCGTATTTCATTAGCAAGCTGAGGAAATGGAACCACCCGTCGCGAACAGATTGACTGCAGCCATCAGTTTCGAAAGGACATGTCATTGGAGGTATAGAAAAACAAGGTGTATATCTGTATGTGTGGCTCGTATCTCACATCGAAATATACGTCCTCGAAGACTTCTCTCGTCGATTTTTGGCTGCTTCTGATCGAGCGATGGATACGAACAAGGCTCGTTAAATTTCATGCTTTTTAACGGTTAAATTTTTACAATAAAAAGGAGAAGGGAACTCGGAAGCGGAAGAAAAATACTCAAAAGAATTTATCGGGAATGATCGTGTTACGATCGCGGAGAATGTGGAATTTTCATTCTCACGATCGCTCCGCGTTACGGAATTCTCGGCTAATTTCCAAAGGCAAACAGATTTCGAGGTTCGTTTGTCTCCCTCACTACTTTTCGGGGACTATAATCGAGACGTAGGGGAGTTTAAGGGAAGAAAATCGAAGGAATACTTTCGTCTATCTCCAGCTAGATATCACCCTGGATGGCGTTCCTTTTCACAGGATGTTTTACGGTGTATAGCGTGTTAGGATAACACTCTGCTTCTCGTATCCTACGGGCACTCTGCAGCTCCATGTATATAATACACGTATAACCGTATATATACATAACTATATCTATATACATATATACATATATGTACATAAGTATATCAGACGGTTTTGCACACGTCGGTACACCGCGTATCTTCTGTAATATATGTTACACGTTCATGGACGCCCACGTATGCAGATCCCTATATGTGCATGATAGGTATATTTGCATGAGCGTAGGTATAGGTAAATATATGCATAGGTATAGGATATATACATGTAAATATATAGAGCAAAAAATAGAAAATGGCGAGAGAGCGAGAGAGCGAGAGAGCGAGAGAGCGAGACAGAGAGATAGGATGAAAAGTGATATCGTACTATTTTAAAAATATACTTTTCATTTTGTACTTGTTTTTTGTTTTTCATATATATATTTTATTTATTATTTATTTTTTTTTTTACCCTCTTTCTCCAATGCAGAGAGCGAAAGCTGCTCTCTTTGGAGCATAAATTTTCTATTGGCGGACGGTTCGAGTAGTTTTATTGTTATCCCGAAAGTCACCCTTTATACCCACGTAACACGAAACGGATTTAAATTTGAGTTACGACGCGAAGGGTGTTAGATATTGGCGCTGGGTAGGCCGGAAAGGTTAATGCTTGTGCGCGAACATCGGAAAGTGGTTTTCTCCATAGAGTCGATTTTCTATTGTTTTTATCTACCTATATTATACCTTTACTTGTATTACATCGCTCGCGGTAACTGAGAAGTAGATACGAGACCCAAAAATTCAAAGATCATCGACGAATTTAAAATCAATATACCTCAGAGCTCACACCTGATCTGGTCGAGACGAAAAAATTTTTAACAAACTTTCCCGCCGCATATTCTATATTTCTTTCGGTGTAACCGCATAGAAAATTAATACTGCACGAGAGACGCAGAGGTCTTATATGCTGCACGTATCTATGCAGTGAAAGAAAAAGTAAAAAACATTTTCTCACGAGATGAAGAGAAGATAGATATTATATTTCGCAGGGGTGAAAATCCTCGCATGAATATTGCAGCTGGCAACAAAATGAAGACGGTTGTTAGATTTCACGCAAAAATCCCATTTCCAGTTGAAGAGCTATTTGCCAAGTTTCATATTCACGTGGAAAAATAAATCGCTATATGAGAATGCAAAAATGTAAATTACATTATCTCATATTTCGGATGGTTATTTCAAATTCAGTTGAAAAAAACAAATTTCTCGGACATGTATAGTACTTATAGTATTTAGGACACGGATCCTGAAAATTCACATGCAGGTTTATATATTCGATCTACTTTTCGAGTTCGATCTACATCGCCAAAGACGTTCACGAAGATGGATTGAAGATGGTGCAACTTTAGTATAGGTGTATATTTATTTATACGATCGTAGGCCAAAGTTAGCCTGCTAACTTATCTGATATGATTCCTCAAGAGTTTTATGCATTTGGGAAATTGCTAGAGTTTATTGCCAAGGCCTTTTTTCGAGGCATAGGAAGTGAGCGACGAGGGCGGCCGCGAATAAGTTAGAACGTCCGCGACCGTATTATACCAACGTGTGCGGTACACTTCCAGTTTTTTTTTTATTTTCCTTTTTTTTTTTCTCATCTTTTTTTCTCCTATTCTCAGAAATACAATCGCGCGACTAAACCTTTTTGAACCTTCCTACAAAAGGGTGTGAAAAGAATATAAGGAATGGGTGTGGCACGATTGACCACGTGAACCCGAATAAAAGGGGCCAACTTCGCTTCGTAAGCTTTACCAATTGTCGACTAGAGCCTACGCCCTGCAAATTCATCCTATAATACTACCCAATTGGAGGGAGACCCTTTCGAACAAATGCACGTTCTCTGTCAGTGTTTTTCAATTATTTTCCTCCAAGGTCAAACGAGAAAAGAAGAAGGAGAAGAGAAAAGTAAAGGTAATAAAGAACAATCTAGAATGAGATTCAACTGATATCTTGCAGGACGTGGTAATACCGAGATCTCCGGTTTTTTAGGGTACCAATCTATCACAAACGGAATCCTTGAATCCTCGAAGGAACTGACAAAAGATAAAGAAAAAGCTGCGATGACAAAGACGAAAAAGACACGTGCGGAATTGCTCACCAATCTGTAGCCGCCAATCGCCACGAAACAAGATCAATACCGATCTCGATTTTTGAATTATTATCATTCTCTGCAGGAAACCATTTCTTAATTTTATCCTTATCGACGTAACATGTTCTCCTGACAATTATCTTTTCGTTCTCATTTGTATTCACCACACTAAATATATATTTTCATCAATCGAAGTTAGCGTGTTACTGCCCATGTAAATACAGTGTAGACACGGTACACATGACGCAAACACATACATGTTATATTTATAATTAGAGGTTTGAAACTTTGGAATTCCTCAGGTTGAAGGTAAAGCGCTTCAAGTACACAAAAGAACAATGTGAGCCTGAGTGACGAATGATGTAATTTATGTAGGGAGAGCTTGAAGTGAGGTGAGACGAAGGTGTTTTGCAAATAGGAGTGGTGAAATGTATACACACATAGAAAATGTATACATGTACATACCTAATACAGGAAATCTGGTGCCCAACTATATATCCTTGCAACTGCAAGTGGAGAATAATGGCTCCGCTGTAGAAAACCCACCTGCTGAAATCAGATTGAGAACTTTTATTCAAGAAATTCAACTTGATTCTGACTTATTACGTTCAAAAACAGTCACTATTAAAATACATGTTACTTGCCGAAAATCACAATTATATTTAACGAGTTCCAATCGATTTTTTTCCTGAATGATAAATGATTGGAATCCAACACAGAAATATTGACGTTATTTAAAAAAAATTCGTATCACCTGTATCATATTTTCAAAAAATATCTTAACGCTCATGACGATTTGGAAATTGAGAGAATCAAGAGAAAGTTCTCGTGTTTTTGAAGTGCTTGTGTCGTAATAACGATGCCTGGAAAAATTCAAAAAGAATTGAAAAAGAAAGAAACAAATTGTGTGAGTTTGCGACGGAACGTCCCGTATATTTTATGAAGTGACTCTTCTAAGTTCAGTTCTAAATTAAGGTTTCGGGTGTTTCGACAATCTTTCCCATTTTATATTCTCGGATCTTTGCAGCGCTCATTCAATTTCTCAGCGCGGATCAGATCGTACTCTCAAGACTCGGGTCTTCGTCTTTAGAGACTCTTAAAAATATCCTTGAAAAAAAAAAGTTACGTGCTTGGATAAGAAACAAAAAAGAATAAAACAGTAAATCGGGAAAGAACAATAATTTTTCCCCCTGTGAATAAACAATGGTAGATGGCTCTCTAGAGAGTCGTTTTCAGGCCTAAATTGTTAAGGCGAAACCGCTTCGAAAACGAGAAGGTTCCGCAAAACCCGCGTCATGCTTTTCCATGGTTTCGTTTCATTCAATCTTCACTTTTTAAAACATGCTCTGGATATTCTTACGATAATGATCTGTTGAGCCGAGCGCAGCGCTTTTGCGTACGTGATGTGGACATCAGAATAAGTGAGTATTGAAAGTTTCAGCCGCGCGGATGAACGATAAAAAAGACATTCTTCGATGTGATTTGAAAAGTTACTTCGTCTTGTGCTACAGTGCAAATATTTGTAGTTTCCCACGAAGAAAAGGAGTTCTTTTTTCATCCGTCCACATTTTCAAGTATTTTTAAAAACCCTTGACAATTCGTGCGATTCGATTTACAATCTGCCATTTGATTTCTTGCTAAATAAAGGATGAGAACCCGAAATAAGGAGAGCAGCTAAAAACGAGTATTTCTTGAAAGGGATTTTCCGAGCCTAACTGACAGTTCTCAAATTCATCCGGAAACGTCTGAAGACAGTTTGCCACTCCATTAACAATTGCTAATTGTCAATTACACGGAGAAAAGATTCAGCTCCGACGCCGAATCAAATAATTATGTATGTCCTCTGTTTTCACCCGTAAGGAGCTTTGCTTTGTGTCACTTTCCGGCACAACTCGCAATCATGATTTCTAACAGTATCGACACGAAGAATCTCGATGGTTACGACAAATAAGCGGAATATGATGTAACGCGTTACGCAGTTGCAGGAGGGAGCAGAAAATAATGAAAAAGAGTAAGGAAAATTCATTTCATTGCACTTCTCAGCCTTATACGTTCCAGCCAATTCTTGATACTTTCTTTTTCTTCCCTTCACTTCCTACTCTAAGCGTGGCGCGGTAAATCCTTACCTGGGGCGGATACAACTTTAAATATGAATAGCTCTTAAGTGGAAATAAAAGGTATGTAGTTTAGGTACCCACACAGTACATATACATATATATTATATGTATATATATATAACGACAAGTAAGAAATAAGGATGGAAAGGTAGGTAAGGGCGGGGTAGCTGGTAAAAATGTTGGAAGCGAAGAGTGTAAAATAAAAGCTCGAAGGCTATATCACTCAGCGGACTTTTCACTACACTTTTGTTGAGACTAGAATTTGCATTTGAAAGAAACCAACCACCGATTTATGATTTTTCCAGAGAAATAAATTCGCATACCTGTAGCGCGTTCTTAGCTCCATCCATGTGTAATTCTGATTGTATATACGGTAAAAAGACGTTTAGAAAGCTCGAGTACCGAAGAGTCGGAGGCCTGAAGCAAAGGTAAGAACAAAAAAGTACGAGTACGGATTTGTCGTAGAAGAATAAAAGAAAATGGAGCTGCAGGGTGAAAATTTGAGTAAAAAAAAGCACAAAAATAAAACGCAAAACAAGTGCAGACGCATATGTATATTGCTGTTGAGTCGCGTCTGGTATTTTATTGGTGACGCTATATCTACAATTCAAGCGAGGCGTATAAGCCGCCAGTTGAAGATATAAAAGTAAAAAAGCTCGTCACGTATATAGGAAAACGTAGCGAGGGATAAAAGCTTAATCCGAAAATAGAAAAATCCCCCGAGATTAAGAAAAGCATGAGATACGTTTTCTACGCTCGGACTATATAAGCTCCAAGAGCTTTCATCCTCTCTAGATTTCGATGCTTGTCTCTTCCCCATATTACTCCCCCTCCCCTATTTCACCCCCCTGCATTTTTTCTCTCACTTTACGGTGACTATGCGGCACACGTGTAACAAGCCTGCCGGACTTATATCGCGTACGCGAGGTCAAAGTTCGCTTGAGAAAGGAAAGAAAAGAAAAGAAGGACGGAAAAATATTCACGACACTAAGCAGATTACGTTCAATTTTTGCAGCCATATCCTTTCAACCCATGGGGACCACACATGCCCTTTTCTGCGTACTTATCGTCAGCTATTACGGAAATTTCAAACTCGGAATCTGATTTGGAGTTTTAGAAATATGTATTTGAAACATGATATAGTAAATCGACTGTACCTACACTTCGATGATCACAGTAAGGATTCCTTAATCTTGAAATTATGATGTTATATATTTTAATTCAAATTCTTTAGGACCAGAGATATGCGACACCTCGATTATACCACGGGCCGTTAAACCCGGCACCTCGTCCTAGGGGGAAGAAAGGAAAGGATCTTGGTCCTTGGTCCTTGTAGTCATCTCTTCCCAGCCTGCAGGGAACTCTGCAGAAACCGTCACTTTGATATATTATTAATTAAGACCCGCATAAATGCTGAAAGCCGGAAATTCCGTGGAAATATGAAGCCAGATCCTATACCATGGGCTGCAGTGTGAACCAGACTACGTTTTCAACTACCTTAAACTCGTGTTGCTAAATCTACCAAACACCTGGCAGAACGCCATTTATTATCATATTATTTTTCCTATTATCATTTTTTTTTTGTTTTTTCAAGTGCAGTGCAGTTATACGTATAACTATGATTAATGATATTTTTCCTTACTCAAAAGTACGATCAGTGGAAGTTGATAGAAAAATAAAAAAATCAGTCTGTTAATTTGGGTTTTCACCCGACGATCAACCCTGTGGCGAGGGTTCTCCTGAACTAACGTGAATTTGATTAAAAATGGGAAAATCATGCTGTGAAAATTTTACGAAAATTATAGGTCGATCGGCCGAGATCGTTCCTCAGCCTGTTTCTCTGCCAAAATATCAAGGCAGCTTCGCATCTCTCGAATCAAATTTGACTGTAAGTTTCGATCTGAAAGCACTTTGAAAGTGCACTATGTGCTCATCCATGTAGGCACACGTGTTCGTGAAATGGTCTTGCACATTCACTTTACTCTGTTCGTTAGTCGTGAGAAATTGTATGTATAGGAGTAGAGAGAGCTGAATAGAAAGAGTGAGAAAGTGAGAGAGTTTGGTATGCCAGTGGCAGAGTGTGTTTTAGAATTAAGTAGTAATTAGTCGGTTAGTTCCGAGCTCGCTGCTGTCTGACTTTGCTTTCGCAATTCCACTGCCAGTTTCGCTGGCTTCCCTCGCCAATTTCAGACTTGCACTACAGTGCATGTATAGTGAGTATGTTTATAACTCCGATGGCGATGGAATTGACGTGATTTCTAGAAAGAGCTGTCTTGAAGTCCGACTCACAACTACCTGCAGATATTAATCTGTATCAATCCCAAGTTTTCCTGAGGAAATTTCATAGGAAAAGTATGAAATAAAGGTTATGCATGGATCTTCACCACAATTAAAAGTCGATTTATTGTTTCGGTTCTTGAAGAGTAAGCCTTGAAGTTTTCATTTTTATATTTCAACTTGTAGTCCAGCGAAGAACCAATCGACAGAAAAAATTGTGCTTAGTTCATTAAGATTTCCGAAAATTGGAATTATGCTATTCATTTTGAAAACTGAATTTGAAAATGTTTAATCAAACTTGAAGATGACTTCTCTTTATTCGATACTGAGCTGTGTTGTGAAAATGAAGAATTCCAGGCATTTTGGAAAACGGAAAATTTTAAGGTCCTTTGTGAAACTTTCTAGTGATGCCGAGGCGTAATTTTTGCGCACTAGGGCCAAGCGCGATCAACGCAATTTGCGAACTTCCCCTCCGCCCCATTGTATACATGTCCGTGTTAATATTGAACACAATGGTCTAACATCACCTTTCAAGTAAAGGTATAATAAAGAGTATAAGGGTAGAACTAGTGTCTCGTAGGGGTGCAGAAGACCCAATTAATCAGTGAGGGGGGAAAGAGCTGACAACCAGTAAGACAAAGCTAATGAAAGAATAGGTCATCTCCGAAGCTCAGACGTTCCCAAGGGTGGAGAAATTCTTGCTATTCGTTCTCCAGCTTCCCCCGTGGGACGACAGGGAGAAAAGAAGAAGCCTTGGGCTACTCTAACAGCTCCTCATCCAGCAGTTCTCTTTCTCTACATTAGTCTACTTCGTATTTTATCCGTTCTCTCGGCACCGTCTTTATACCTCAGAATTCACACAGCACTTAATTTTCCATTAACCGTTTCCCCCATCAACTTTCAACAAACTATAACGCTTATCCGATCCAGATGTCGGAGTACACGTCCGTCCAAATTACAACGATCCATCCGTACTTGAATGTGCGCAGCAAATTTTACTAAAATTTTCTAATTAGTTTACACCAAATCTTCAAATGTTATATGTAACATCAAAATGCGATGACATACAACTTGTAAAGAAGATCGTCGCAAAGCAGTTCAAAATAACATAAAAATTATACGTACATCAATTTGATTTCAAATTGCCATTTTGATCATTACTTTCGAAATGCTTATGACTCTAAAATGTTAAGGGAATTCAAGGGTTAAAAATTTCCCGGTGGTACTCGTTTTAAAAAAGATGGGTTTAAACCCCCTATCAAGGGTATTACTGGACTGTAAAAGTTATCGCACATAAAAACTTGAAATCACGACGTAATCGAGTCCATCATCTAAAAATGGTTATACGCAAGAGGGTTGAGAAATAAAAAGAGAGAACATATATCTCCTTGCGCATTCGACCTTACAGCAAACAAACACCCTCGTTATTCTATTAGAAAAATTTCAACGAAACGAGTTTATTTTTCCACCGCATCGAGTCGCGTTTTATCTATCATAATCGTGTTCTTGTTAGCCGAACAATAATTATGTGTTTTGATTGAATTCTGCAATTGTCGAGTCGACGAAGTGAAATGATTATCTCATCGATATACGCGGTTGGAAACTATCGAGAACCACTTAAAGAATATTATCTCGGTGTAAAAATATAATAGAAGCGAACTTACTTTCATAGTAAAAATAATGGCTTACCTATTTCTTCAAAGTCCTCATTGGCCACCGATTCGTCAATGTTTGCGGTTAGGTTGGTCGTTGCAGGAAGAAAGCGAGTTGGGATGTGAGCTTGTTGTTGGTTTTCTTTTGTCTTTTCCATTATACCGCGACATTGCGCGACATTCGTCTTTTGTTTCTTTCCTGTCTACTTGACGAACGGCGGTTTCCGTTACCACCAACTCTTCTTTTCCACCATCCCTTATTCCCTCCTTCCTTCTTTTTTCCAACATTCATGCTCATACCACACCGTTTTTTTTCTTCCTTTTTTCTCTCGTATTTCCTTTTTCACTATTTTGTTTCTTTTTTAATTTATTTCCTCCATTTCTCTCCTTTGTATTTTACAGTTTCTCCTATTTTTCCTGTACCCTTCCATACTACATTCCCATCGGTACACTTGCCGGCTTAAACTCCTCCACCAACACTAATACCGCAACAGCAGTTGCAACAAACTCTAACGCTAAGCTTCGCTACTTACGAAAGTTAAAATGCGACGCGTTTTCCGTATATCTAACCACGGTTTTTCCATTTCTTTTTTCGTCTGTTATCTTCTTTTTTTTGTTTTTTGTTTCCAAGCACAGTTTCTCACTCTTTATTGCCATTTATAAGGATCCTGCAATTTTGCACGAATGTTTCGAAAATCGGTATAGGTGCAAAATCGACGTGCGGAATTATTATTCTTTTTTCGTATTCAAAGAAAAAAGAGCTACTTTTCAACACACTTTTCATATACCTATATAGACCTATTAGAATTTCGCGCACGTATAGTATAATAAACAGGGTGAAAATGGGAATTGGAAAGTTACGACTGCATAAGGAATGTACGTCAAAGTTTCTTTGATCAATATTCCTAATATATACGGATACAAAACGTTGAATTTCACGGCTGATATATGTATAATGTTATCAGCAGAAACTGTCGTCGTATAACGCATGCAGGTAACCACAAGCGTATAGCTACACGTTTGAATGGCTCTAATTGTAGTTTCAGCTTAAACCTCTGACAAACTTTCGCAGAAACTATATACGTAAGAATACATATATACATGCAGATATGGTATTCGTATACGTACGTACATACCTATTATATATGCTATATATCTACATACGAAGAACCAATTAGCGACATTCGCGCACACGAGATTCGTACATCGTACGTATATGGGGTAGTACGCTCCACTTTGAGTTACTTTACTGACTGACAAACGACGATCGCTGGGTGATATAAATTTACAATCTATATATAGTCAAGGGAAGATAAACAAACGACTTAATATTATCCGCGATTAAATTTAACGCTGATTTTTATTGTCAGTATTATTGTAATAGTTCGGTGATCTAGATTTTATCGTAACGTACGTTATATGCTTCCAGACCTGAGTTTATGTAAGATTTGTACCGATATTATGGATATCTAAAGCCGATGTAATATACGTTCTTCTTTAAGGGACTCGTAATTTCACGAGAGATTCAATAAATTTGTCCATCTCTCTCCCTCTCTCCCTCTCTCTTTAACTTTATTTCACGTTTTGCCTGTGGAAATAACGCGCGGTACCCGCAAAACTTGCCCGCTAAATCATCCTGGTTTGAAACGAGATACATACACTTATGTATGTGTAAGTAAATGTACATACCTGCCCGAGGGCGAACTACCACATATATTCTCTTTCACCTATACGTCGTATACACGAACACAGGTATCTATGTGTGTTTACATTATACACAATATATGTCCGTATATTGTACATAAATTCGCATATACGTGAGCGCGAAGTATATAGGTAGATACACGTGGTAACTCTGTACATGATGACATGTATGTATAATGCACACTGGAGTAGTAGAAAAAAGATGAAAGAATACAAAAATTTTTGACAAAAATGAAAAGTTTATTTTATATATGTTTTCTAAAAATTATATACGTTTGTGATACAAAAAAAAATATTCGATTTCAGCGGAATTTTGACTTCAGACGCTCACAAGCAACATGTTTCTCTGATCGATGTGATTTAAACTGGAGATAATACTCCTTGACAATATTTCCAATTATCTGATAGATTTTTTTTTTTTTTTTTTTTTCACTCACTACTGTTCTACAGTTTCATTATAAATTGGACGCTCCGAACGTGTATACTTCCTTTGTATATTATAGCTTGCTTTTGGTTAAAACTTTTTGGTATTATCTTGACAAGGGATGTAAGATCAAAAGTCTTCGTGGGTTCGTTCGCGGCGTGCTATAAACCTCCCTACCTTTATACAAACGCTATTCGCTGTATGCAAATGCGCATGTTTTATTAGACCTAGTTTTGGAGGTTTTGTTTTGATTCTCAAGAGACAAGTCCTTATCTCCTTGTGCTTCTCAGATACATGAAAGTACGTAGGTATATACCTGTATCTACGTTATATACGTACGTATATGATACATACCTACCCTTATGCACGTATATCCACAATTGGCGGACTGGGGAAACGCAATTGGCGAACGTGCGAAGCTTTTAATATTCCCAACAGACAACGTTGTGCGTTAAACTTTGAACGTTCATGTTGGGTGATTTCGCGAGTTGATTGCGTGTATGTAGATCAGGTAGTTATATTATTATTTAACAAAATAATTGGATAACTTTTAAGTATGGAATTGTAACACGGTGAAAATTAGAACTCGAGAGTTTCCAGCGATTTTTTGCTAATGATGTGAATGGTAGTTTTTGAAGGACGCTATTACGGACACTTCGGATTTTCCTTTATTGCGACTGGAATATCTACGGAATTGTCGACTCTGTGAACGCGGAAAATGTTTTTTATGGCCGTTCCGACGTTACTTTGATACGAGTGAAACTCCTGATAAATAAATACGAGATCGAGAAATAAAGTTTTTCAATGTGCGAAAGAAAAACTTCATAACTTTCCGCATTTTATTTATGGCGTAAAAAAATTGATCAATAGTTCACGGCAGAGACGTTAGCGTGTATCGCTATTGGTCATCGTGCAATCAAAGATTTGAAAATTCAACTTCGTTCTCTTTTTCATTCTATAATTCTGGCTTCATATCTCACGAGAAATGCGGTACGTCGAAGAAAAGATAAAAAGTAGTATGAGAAATGCTGAAATTACATTTCCGAAAATATGTTTGCTAAAAAAAGTGCACAAAGTTTTCGTTCATATTTTTTTTTCTTTTTCATTCTTCCTTCAATACCAACCCGAGGCACTTATTGAGACTTGATAAACTTTCTTGATCATCAGTATTCACCGTATTTCAATGAACCTAATTCAGATTTACGAATTATAATAAAAATCTCTGACGATTCAGGAAATTTACGAACTCGAGAATGAATTAGGATACTGTTTTGCATGGGAAAGAAAATCAAAATATAATCGGAAACCTTCGTGCCTTCTGGAAAAATTTTTACAGTAATTTAAGCTGAAATGGCAGTGAATTATCAAGGGCTGAGGTTATACGGTAATTTTGTACAATTCTTTGTAAAAACGAGAAAAATTAGGTCGAAGATTATTCCATAGGAAAAACCGCTAATCCTGATTAACAAAGGCTTATTGGTTAATTATTTTAATGGCTCATACCATGTTCTAGATTCAAGCTTTTGCGGTGGAGATAGAACTTGTGGATCTCCACATACCTAATAATACTGGGTAGAAGGCCATTAGAAATAGAATTAGAATCTGTGAGACTTGGAGGTACCGGTAACAAAAAAGGATAGCTCTGACAATGAGTAAAAGTCGTACAGAAAAAGTCGTCGGCAGAAAGTCGTTTGGAAGTTGTTGTACTTTTAAAACAAGAACTAGACGTACTAGTAGTATTAGGATAGTAACACGGCGGATAGCCGGATATATGACCTGACCGCGGAACATCCGGTTTGCATTGTATTTCAGAGTTACGAAGGAATCAGTGTTTAGTGCTTTTAAATCAAGTGCTTTTCGCCCTTTCCTAACTTCCATTTCAGCTTTATTTGCCTCCCACTCCGCGACCCTCCAAGCTTCCAACAAACCGATTTTCTGGTTTGTTCTTATTACGGTAGAGACTCACCACAGCTTCATATATACGCATTTGAAGTAGAAATGTTTGACCCTACTCTTAGTTTCTTCGTTTGCAGGAGAAAGCACAGTTTTGGGCTTTATTCCTTGTGAGGGAATGGAGATTTAGAAAGAAGAAAACCTTCCAATTCCATTAACCGCGAAATTCTTCGTGACCGGCTCCGTCAACGTGAGAGATTCGATGTACCATAACGTTGGCCATCTTGGAGTTTACAGGACTCAGGAGAGTGCCAGGAAGATTATCCAATGTTTTGCTTCCATTTTCTTGGGGGAGAATGGATGGGGTGGGGGGAGAAAAAAGCAAAAGAGTATAGCCGAACGGGATAAGAAAAGGGAATATTTTGGAAGGATTATAGAGTAGGGTGCGTTAAGTTTTCGGGCGTTAGAGCTGTTAGCAAACGTAGCAAAGGAATTAGAAATTCTAATTAGTAGATATAAAGACGCAAGCCACGAAAGCATTGTATCATTTTAATTTGAGTCGAGTAAGAGAAATTACTGAAATTAATGGCTGAAGGGTTTAAGGCGCGGGTATAGTTACGCTTACGGGAAGGTACCGCAAAAACAATCAGAACAAAGTTGCACTAATTAAACAATCCGAATTTGGCAAACAAAACATCACGAGACTTAAAATCAAAGTTTTCAACATTTTCCATCGTTGCTCAAAGGAAAATGCTTTTTTCATACGACTTTGCAAGGATCAATTATTCGAGATTACATGTTGATAAACGTCTGCGTGTGTATGTATGAACTTCACGTCTCTGATCTCTCCTGCTTCCCTAAAGAAATAACAAATGCTAGACAACCTTTCTACGAAATGCTCCGTCACTATTTTAGAATTTCTTAGGAGCTCAGCTCCGTTCGTCCCCGAGTTTTAGCAGAACGCGCCGACGTCTCTTATTGTTAGAAATATCATTCCCCCGTACAGCGTACGTGGAGGTGCATAAAGTACAGTGAATAATATTTTCAACTTCCGTATATATCCACATCTACGAAGCGTTAACTTGTTTCTGTAGAAAAGTTTACTTAGGAGTACCCAGGCGATTTTCATATTGCATCTGCACAAGTCATGGTTTAGGTGAAGACGTGGTAAAAAATTGTTCTCACGATCAGAATGGCTTCTCAATTTTCCAATCATACCCTCTGGTTGATACAATCGAGTTCTATTTATACAAATAATTTGACTCACCAATTATAATTCTAACCGGGTCTACCTTGCGTTATCCTTGAACTTAAGACCTTTTTTCCCAACTCCAGACTACTCATATGCATAATGGCAAATGGAAGCCGTAGGCCTTTGAATAAAATTGCAACTTTTCCACAGCCACGTAATCTCCACTGTTTCTCGGTAACATTTTCCTATGTTTTACTACCAAACCAGATTAGCATACATAGGACTATCCTCGCGATTTCCATTATCTTGACTGAGGTTGCCACGCCTGCAGCAGGATGGGGACATTGGAAAGGGGCGATGAAAATGCGGTAAGATAACACACCAGCTTCATATAAAGACTTTGTCAAGGTGAAACAACTTCATCATTCTTCCATTTTAATATCATAATTTTCCCGAAAAACACCATAAAAACCATTGAGAATTACCTCATGAGGTTTTCTTCTCCTCTCTCCTTTTCAACGTGACAACGATCATTCGTATTTCCACTCTACATATACCCAGTAATATCAACGACGAGATTGTGCGCTCATCCGAGTTCTCGGGGCTTATCAAAGATACGAGAATTGAAAGACGGCATAGGGAGCACATTTCTAATGCAAGGTGCATTGAGAATTGGATTGAAAAGCCGTACATATATAAGGGAGAGGTTTGTCGCGGTCGTGAGAAGTATCGCTGAGCTTTGAATAGGAGCAGAAAGAGGTCACAGCAGCAAATTCCTGTGTGGAAATATGTTGCACTTTTGCAGTTCAGTGAACACGTCCTACGATGACTGGATTTCATTTGTCCTTACCAATAAAAGCTTCTTTTTTTTTTGTTCTTTTTTTCTCATGTTATTTTCGACGGTATGCCCATCTTTATTTCTTTGTTTAACTCACCATTGGCCAAAAAGCGTATACGCGTCCGTTAAACTCAGAACAGTTGATTCGAAAATTGGATGGATTAACTTGGTCATTGAATTATTATAGTATACCGCAGGATGCTTTCAGCGCCATTTCCGCAATTCTCGTCATCGAATTTATAACACCTGCAGGCGATGGGATATTCAAATTCACAGTACCGAGCACCATAAATCACGTAACTGACTTCAAAGTAGCCACCACACGAGTCACATGACGTAATTACTTTACTTCGGATTCCTTTGCCTTGTAAATTCGCGGGACTGCATATCGGAGGATTCATATAAAACAAAGTTCGATGTTATGCAGGCAGATGAGTCCCACCGGTGCACGGTTTATTTTTTATCTCCTTTGTTTCTAGTTTCCAGTGTTTCGTATAACGTCAAAGAATTGTTGCCAGTGTTCATTATCTCGTAATATTTTCAGGATAAAAACGAATCGGTATAGTCAACTTTGTTTGACTTTGATGAAAAATTATAAATCTCCATCATTTGAAAATGTCTTTGAGTAGGACTGGCTCGAATGGTTTGATATCCTCAATTTAGAGATCATACCCACGGCAATTAGTCGGAGTACAATAATTAAAAATCCAAACTTTTGTTAGATTCGAGAGTCGGACGCTACAAGCCGTCTATTCGACCATGAAAAAAGAATGAGAGTGAAAATGTACTATGTGGTGTATAGGTTGATATCCTTTGTTCATTGTATAAGAACAATGCCTCCACAGAGTAACCGACGCGACGTCGCCAGCCATTAGTAATTCACTTTTCGGCCCGTAGGCGTATATAGGTGTATCTTTCTTTTACATTTCCATGCCCCAAAAAAGGAAAACGGACAAAAAAAAAAAAAAACGCTTTTTTGGACAAAGGAAAGTTACCTCAAATTAACCCCCTCGGCTATTTTCGCCAACCTCTCTCGACGCTTTCGACCTTCGGCATACTGGACAGAAGCCAAACCCGACAAACCAAATTATTTAATTGATCAATTATACTTGTCCAATTTCGTCAAAGTAAATGATTTGAAACTTTTATTCAACGAAATTCTGGTCTTTCTTAATCAATCAGGGGGAATAAAAATAAAATTTCTCAAAAAACTTTCATGTTAGGCAAAAAAAAATCCCCAAAAAACCGTGCTATATGAAATAATCAACATTCTCCAAAGATCCAATAAAAGTACCTGATACGTAATTTTTTTTTTATCCAGACTCTTTGAAAAAAAATTCTACTCAACTGCCATCTCAGCAGTTTTATGTTGGGGTTTAGGTCATCGCTAGGTGTTTTTGATGGGCAAATTTTTTATAGAGGTTGCCGGCTGAGCAGGTACTACATGTTTTTTTTCTCTTTCGTGAAGTTAACCATCTCAAAAGGGTTAAAACTTAAAAGTAAGCCTCACTTTGGGGATCAAGTTATTGGAGACACTTCGAAGTGTGGGTATATGCCGACGCTGCAAAACTTCTCTCTCGATATGAAAACGAAGCCGATGGAAAATAAAAAAAGAGAAATTGAAAAGAATACCTAATATCAAATATCATGTACTAAAATTGATGTTAATTTAATTTATTCAAGGAGTGAAAGGGTACAGCGAAAGTATTGAATTAATTAGGATCGTCGATACGGATTATTAAAAAGTTTACAAAAATTCCAACGTTCCTTATATACTTCAGAACTTTCTCACTGACTAATAGGTATATATATTCTAAAGTCTGAAAGGGAGAGTTTTGAGAAGTTTGAATAACGGTAAATTCAAATAATAAAAAGCTCGATTCTCGTTATTTCAAAGGCATATCGGCATGGTAATTTACTCCCGAGAAAATTCCGAATGGTCATTAATATATAGGGTATATCTGTGTACATCTGCAAATTTTTGATGTTGCAGCGTCTGCTGTACAGATATACGTGTGGTGTATGGATATAAATGAAGCGACTTCATAATACCGCAAGGGGAGAATATAAAGCGTAGTCATTTACAGTAGAACCGTAATAAGCGACTATATATCCGCGCATACATTTCTCCTCTTCATGGTTTACAATTCTTGTTTGTTTTCTCAAGCAAACCCCGTTTTTCTTCGGTATCATATATACCTGTATATACCTACGTTGCCCGAGCTGGGTGAAAACCGTGAAAATTAAGACACGGGGGTTAAATTTTCTACACCAAGTAAAAAAGAAACTACTAGGTAGAAGAGAAAAAAATAGAGAAAAAAAGAAAAATTAATATTTCAGACAGCTTCGCGCCGGCCGGGCGCGGGCTAGATAAGACAAAAATTTAAATTTCCAACGCTGATGGGTATAGCTGCGTCCCGAGCAGCGGTGGAAAGGTAGAGACGAAAAGTTTTATCCTCCAAAAATGTTCTTATGGAAATTAAAAGTTGTACTCTCGTGAATTATATCGGAGTTGCAACGTACCGCGAGTCCCTCGTATAATCCAACGCTCATAGTACAGTTTACCGGTAAAGCACAGACCGCACACATTTGTATTCTGCCTGCGGTTACCCGTTTAATTGTCCGTTTTGTGGTCTAGGTTAGCACGAAACCGTTCAATTTTAAGACCATCGGCTACCCCCATACATCTATGTTCAATGTAATATACATATATACATGGAGACCTAAAACTCAACCTCGAACTGATCATCGATGAGATAGACTAAAGTCCAAACCCGGCTCACCACAGTTTGAACGGTAATCAGAATCAGAAACTTCGATCGGCTTCCGATTAACCCCATGCACCTATAGCTGTTCACCGAAATCACCTTCTATAATGAAGTTGAATGTTCAAAAATCTCCAGATATCGGAATCATTTTTTAAGCCTGAGCCTGAAGTATCAGAAATAAGCGTGTTTCGACACATCTGCAGTGCCAACAATTAAGGCTAGCTATTTTCCAATTTCAAGCGTCGCACCTAAGGGTAAGCTTCGATGAAAAAAAGTTCCTAAGATTTCTTGAGGGTGAAAAAATTATTCCGAAGTCACATAAGGTGCTCGTTAATTTCCATTTTTTTTTTTTTTGTTTTCTAATTAAAGGTGAATAAATACATGAAAAAATGAAAAAGTGAGTGAAACGATAATTGATCCCACGATTTTCGGACGAGACCGAAAATCGATGAATAAAGTTGCTATAAATCTCACGACCGACTTGTGAGCTATGCATGTATTGTAACGTTGACGTCACGGCGGGAGTTAATTGCGAATGTCCTCAAAGTGATATATTCATGACATATATGATCGTAGGATTATGTGATAGAAATAATGTGAATTTCGTGTCAGCAGAAGTTTAGGAACTATATAGCTGCGGGGAGACTAACTATAGGCATTATTAATTATAACCGAGAATCCTGTACGCGACAAAACCGTGAACCGAGAATAGTTGACCGCAAATATGAACCCGCACTTCGCCTAATATCGTCACTTTGATTGACAATTATGTTCGTATCTTAATTGCGACAAGGTCATTCAGCATGGTCACCTAATTATCCGTTTGATACGGGAAATTAAACCAGAAACAAAAAAAATTTGAAACGAAAAAAAAATACCTCATACAACGTCAGTGTTTGATAATTTGTCGGATCGATATTATGGAAAGGATATTGTGCGGTCCGTTAATTTTGGGATGAACGTAGAGGATTAAAATTAAATTTTCATCTCGTATTAGAGGTACCAACTATACGTACGGCGTGCAAGCGACGATGATGTGATGGGAGTGCAGAGTGCTATGAAAATCGTTCTCGAATTAATATCATAACCGGGGAAAATTTTATTATTATCGTTTCACAGATTCACGGTGAAAATATGCCGCTCCCAAATTCTCATATACACTCGCTCGATTTTGATGGGGGAAAATTAAATTTCGGATTATATTTCGAAATGAAATAACCTAGGGCCTACGTAATTATCGTCCTGTTTCAACAAAACCGATGAAAAACAGAAAAAAAATTATATATAAAAACTAAAAACAAAATTTCGAATCTTGGAGGCAGACCAACCAAACCTTAGTCACTGCTACCTGCCTGAAACAGCTGTAAAATCAAAGTCGTAAGAGAAAAAGTATCGACTAAATTTTTTAACGTAAACTTTTCAACTTTCTACGCTTTTTCAGCTAACAGGATCCGCTAGAAGCAGGTCCTAAGTTTTATTTCTTACGTCCTATAATGGCCACACTTGGCTAACACTTTGACTTCAGGGTCGTCGAATTGGATTATATGAATCCCTTTTATACCCATACCGCGCATTTTGCCCGAACCAAATTTTCCCGTAGATTTTCAACAATTTCTTAAGACGGATCTTAACTTACTATTATATTTAAATAATGATAACCATTTCTGACGCATGAAAAATTATTACAAAGACTGTTTTTCAAGTCGTAGGTGAAAACTATCACCAGCTACTCGTTTATGAATGTTTGCGGGCATGTATTTGATGTCTCAAAGCTGTAATCGTTTCCAACAAACTAACGGAGAATCATTCGCGGGCAAGAAGTATCCATTACTTTCCTGGAGTTTGAATTGCAGTTTCCTGAATAACCGGATATTTGTTAATCATACTGAGAGTTTCTTCCAATCTTTTTTAAAAATCAACAATTCGTACCTGTCGTGACTACGGTTGGATAAGCTTTGGTCATTTTCTGAATACTCCAAGAATACAATGGACTCGTTTTGTTCTTTTTAAAAAAAATTCCGAATTCATTACAGTGTTTGGTTTCTTAATGAAGCTGTTCGTTAATTCGTTTCCCACGATGATATTTTAAGAAAATAATGGGGTGGTCCAAAAATTATGTTGAACTGGTATAAATAGAAAAACCTTACGACAAGTCAAGGAAAAAAGATTAATAAGCGCATGGAATGAGTTCGAAAGTGAAAAACGTTATGTATTACAATTTTATAAAATCGCTCAGAGGTGAGTGAATTTCACTCGAAAAATAATCTTCGAAATATTTCAATTAAACCCTAAGTTTTCGAGTCTGAGATAAGAACTCGAGGTAAGTCATAAAAACTGCCGGAAGATAAGTAAAAAAAGATTTTCATTATGTCTTCTCTTTTTCCCTCTGTTGCTTTCTACTCGGAACAAAATAGCCGAAAAATTTGAATGCTTCCAGATTGTTCCGAGTACTTTGCACGAACTGTTTTGTATATCATGAAGGCCTGAAAAGCTAGAATACTTTTATCACGTCAACTGCACTTTTGATTTTTAGAACGCCGTGAGTTACACGTCATATATATTACTACTGAATCATATTGCGAAGTCAATTTTGAAAAACTTTCCAAAGTTTAAATTCGATGAAAATCAAGTTGATGTGGATTTTTCTTTCACTTCTAACCATGTAACTTGGATGACATCATTACTTAGAGTGTTTTCAGGTGCATTCGAGTATACACACCTCTGTATATGTATTCACCAAATATTAGATAAAATTTTACCTATACACATGTATATCTATGTATTCAAGTATCATAAAAGGACCGAGTACACAGTATGCAAGCATATTATACATTTGGAAGACGGTTAATTTATTTTCATTCGAAAAATAAGTAAAAGAATGAAATAAAACCAAAAAAAAAACTTCAAGTCAAAGAAACGAGAAGGAATTCGTTCGAATAACGCAGCCCAGTCACGAAGTAATAACTGGAATCTAGTGATTTAACGGAATTTCAACTCTCCCAGCTCCCGCCAACGTGTAGCCGGGTTCGAATCAAACGTTTTAGCAACTGCGTGAGGGCGGATCATAAATTATAATGATAATCGCGAGAGACACGCTAAGGATGAAGTTTTTTTTTTTTTCTTTAATTTTTTTTTCTATCCTCGTTTTGCGGTGAAATCTAGGTAACGACGTGGTGCGGTGCACAACCGTTATCCCCTAAGTTCTTGTCAGCGTTGTGGACCGCATTTAGGAATACATAGGTATACAGTAGGTATAAATAAACACGTGTGTATCTACATGAAAAAAAAATTGCAGCGCGGTGACACCAGAGAAGGAAAAATTAAATATTTCACAAAGACGAAACGACACATCGGCTTTGAACAAATAGGGAAAAATCCACGAAAACCCACAGCCAATTCCACCTCTATGGGAAGAACTATCCTAAAGCATGAATTAATTATAAAAAAATTTCTCGTTCTCATTTCGTGTCATTTTATGAGTGTGAGTGATGAAAGATGAGGAAGGAAAAATCGAAAATTTGACACAGGAGAATTCTATGCTATTCAAGACGAAAAAAAAATGCGGACCATACATATGTATACCGTTGTTATTGAGATGGAATAATTTAGTAGTTGAAATCGTTGCGGGTGGAATGAAAATTTAAGTTCCGTTCAAGGCTTCGAAGGTTTTAGACCTATGTATACGTACAACCCTATACATATAATGTATCCAGATGGCTGTGTGAGCTTGATGGAGTTCGAGCTTTCGTATATACGTATATATATGTATAGGCATATGAAAGAGAATCTCCTGTATATATAATAGGTTCTTAAATATTTGAAAAACGACGTTAAGTCGCGATACAATTTGTGAGGCACGATTCCATCTGGATTGAAATGATGATTCTCAAGGCCAACGTTTTTGGTAACAACTCATCGTATATACGCCATTTTATTCCACCAACTCTAGGGGTAATTTTTATGCTTCGTCCGCAGTTCGGAAATCTGCTCGTAAAAGTTGTCCGTAAATTAAATTTGAAAAATGCCCATCTTTTTCTTCTAACAATTATTTTTTTCGTTTGAGTCTTCAACCTCTTTATACTCATTCGAAAAAAAACCAACAATGATTTATGCCAAAAATTTGAAACAGGTCCGCTCAATCTGAAAATATTTGCATTTTCATTTCGTCGTATACACGCATGACCTAATGCGATAATATGAGGATTGATGGATCGAGAGGTGGCTCTAAATAAATGATCGGTTGGCATTGAGAATATAATATCTTTGAAATCGTGAGCTTCGCGGACTTTTTTCCCGAGCGAACTTCAGTCTTCAATTACGAGAGAATACTCATCTATCTAACGGCTCCGGAATAAAATTCGGTACTTTTGTATCCCCTGAATAGCTTCAGGTGGGGATAAAATAAACGAAAGAGGAATCCGTTAACGGCCTCATATTTCCCCAAAATTCAACATCAGTCATTCTCCTGTCGTTCTTCTACCGATGAGACTAATATTGGGCCGGTATTATTGCCTTATCATTATTCAAGCCGAGTGGTTTCAGCTGGCCGCACAGGGAAAGAAGAAACTCCTGCACAACTCGAACAGCCTCGATTTGAATACGATTGCTTGCTGAAGGAAAAATATGTAGGTATAGGCCTACAGTTATAGGCTACCTCCTTTTCGAGCCTTTATTATTTTGTACACATACATATTTTTTTTCCATACTACTTTTTCAACAGAAATAAATACCTCTTCGAGCGATTTCAATGTTCAGCAGTTATTGGGCTCTTTGTTGAGAACGTTGGCGGTTGTCTAGCGAAAAGCTCAAAGACATCCAAAAGTGCGGATGATTTTTTCCCTCTTTTATTATAACCACAAGTACATGAAGAAGATAACTTGTACGGATATTTCAAGAATTAATTTACACGTGCAGGGTATGTATTTTGCGATGCACATAACGAGGATGCGTGCCAAAGTATGTATACGAGAGCGGTAAATATATAATCTATGTATTGCTCCGGTGTATAATAAAAAAGTACATTGACCCGTTAAACCAGACGGAAGCTTATAAAAATTCATTAATCTATTCGTTAAGCTTCTACTCGCTGAAATATATGCAAAACAGCTTAGATACACGCACGTACAGGTATATATGTATATATAGACATTTTTTTTGTTCTTCGTCAATTTTATTTCGTTTTTCAATTCTCGATCGTTGTACGTTCGATTGCAAAATTTGTCAGAAACTGCGCCTAATTATTATTAACACGAGTCCATAAATCCAAATTCGACGAAATTAGAAAAAAACGAACCAGCTTGTTAGTTTGAACTTGTTTAAATAATTCTTCCAGCACGGTATATGGCTATAGATCGGACAGCACACGTGAGGGGAAAAAAAGGAGAAATACGATAAAAATTAAAAATTAAAACTTGTTCACCCCAGTGAGCTGTTTAATCGAATGTTGAAATGATGATTTTAATTGCATGATCGTCGTTAAAAGCGTGTGAGTAGCTCGGACGTATACACATATTATATGGGAAGGTCTAGTAACAGCCGGGTAGGATTACTGAGTCGATCCCTTGACTGACAATTAGCCAAGCTGCTAAGCTAATCGTGGTTAACGCGATTTGTCACAGTATACATACCTGTCCCATCCGGACCCCGCGCGCGTTCTGGAATATACTACGTAGAGGCCCGTGGTGCTGCAGGACTTGCGATATATGTAGATATAATCAATCGATCGTTGACCGATATATCGGAGCGATGACGGAGTTTTGATTATGCCGAACATCAACCATAGCGTGACCTACACGTACGTACTGTACCAGCTGGGTGGTAATCGTGGAATGAACCTTCGCGGAGTAATATGAGGATGAAAATTATATCTCGGGCAGCGACGGCTTATCAATTTCCAAAATCCTTTTTTCAGGCGAAATAATTTCCACTGTATATCATAAAATATATATATCTATATAAGTTCGATCCGAGTACCAGTTGGTTTCTAGTCTCGCTGAATTCGTTTCCTAATAAGAAATATCAAGTCTTGTAGGGGTAAAACTTGGAATATCCTTGAAAAAGTTTCCCGAACAGACTCTCCCTACATTTACATATACGGAGCTCTTTCTCCCTCTTTCTCTTTGCTCTTCTCTTATCGGGACTTTTTCGCATTTCCTTATGTACTATATAGGTGCATATATATTATGTTATATATATACTCATCATAGAACTTATGAAAATTGATTATAATTTTATTTATAGGTTCGAAAATTACTCAATCAAAACTTTTTGTCCAATCAATTTTCACGCAAGATTTATGCACTGCAGATAAGTACCGTTCACTATAACCGATTTTTTCACATTTGCGTTTCTGTTTGTTTTTCTTTCTAATAAGGATCGCTAACTGATAAGGATAAAGATTTTATTTCTGCAAATTCAACGCTCATATGTCGAGGTAAAAAATTGAATAACCGACACGTTCATCGTGTCCTATCTGAGGGTTCAAATTTGGAAACTTTCCAATCGAAACGTGAAAATTCCGAATGAACCGATTCGTTTTCTCGTCCTTAGTTAGTTCGTAGATTATTGGTGTATTCCCTGTGCGCGGGTGTATCTAATTTATGTGAACGTAAGAAGCTGACAAGTTCGATCGAACGAACCAACGTACATCCGTATGTTGTACCTGTGTATCCACTGAAATACGTGGACGTTGATAAACGGAGAGTCTGAAAAGAGCAGAGAATGAATTAAAAAGTGCTATAGCTTCTGCTTGCTGCAAGCGTATTATTAGGAGGTAGACGCGTGTGCTATATACTCAGCCAGGCGCTCGTTTTTACGACAATTAATTTTCGTTTAGCTTAATTAAATTTCGCGGGTGCCTGCAGATTCTCCTTTTCGTATAGTATTTGCAGTAGCTGTAGTAGTGGTACTACTATGTACGAGAGTCCTTCGCTCTTCGAATTGATTCCCCGTGCGACTTTAGTGAAATAACTGCTGGCGGATATTGTGATACATGGATATAACCCAACAAACCCCCTGTAGCTGGATGCCCACCGTAATTTCGTTTAATTTGTTTCATTCTCGGAGAATAAACGTATGCTATAATAATCCACGAAAAATCCAGATACCATGCCGCCAAAAAAGGGCGTATCCCACAAAAGTTAACGAAACAACAATTACGATAGGTCACGTGTAGAATGCGGTTGGGAAATTAATTCTTCTGGATTATTTATATGATTATTTTGTTTTTTTTTCAAATTTGATTCCCTACCGCACTACGGTTTTTATACGAACTCCTTCGAATGAGAATGGAACAGAGAAAAAAGAGAATCGCCTTACTTCAAGATTTCAGGTTTGCAAAATTGTGCGTCAGGTCAAAATTAATCGCTCCACTTTCTCGAAATGCTATACACATATATATGTATATATCGTACCCAAACCATGTCTACTCCCTGGTACAAAGGAAATGACGTGATTCATTTCCTTTTTCTTTCTTTCTTATAGTTTTTTATTTTATTTCATTTCGTTTTCATCTTCTTTTTTTTCTACAATGTTTTTTTTATTTATACGTATGTGTTGGACCCTCTCAAACGACGTCATTTCAGAATATATAAGGTACATATTGTTGAACGCGAAATGCCTCACCATGTACAATACATACATATATATACATATATGTATAATATATATATACAGCCCTTATGTATAATGACAATAGTAACAACAACAGTGGTAATAATAGTAGAAAAATATATTTCTAAGACATGGTCATATATTGTAAGGGTTTCGTCCTAGAATACGTGCAATATATGTATAACTATATGGTAGCGTTGTGGTTTTTTATCGTTGGACAAATGGTTGATCTTTTTTAAGTGGTTAGCGTTTTTGCTGCAATATTGTACAAGGGATGGGAGTAAGTATTTAACTTTTATGCTTGATGCCGAGTTGGATAAGTTTTCGAAGAAAATCTGAACGAGTCTAATGACGAAAGAATAATATTCCCTCTGACGTAAGGGTAAGGAAATAAATTAAAGAAAAACAATAGAACGAAGATTGGATTAATTAGAATCTCTTGTTACATCCAGATGTCCCGCTTTACAGCTGATTCTTTTCTTCGTTCCTGATATACAAGCGAGCTGCTTTGTCGATTTCAATTATCTAAATTTTCAAGTACAGTGAAAATGGTCTGATCAAACACTCCAAAATTCTGATTTAATAAACGTACACTTTTCGAGTATTACTTGCCTGATTGTGAGCTGATTGAAATCGATTTTTGAGTTCAAAGGATTAATAAAACGAATTTTTTTTCCAGCCCATAGGGAAGGATCAGAAGGGCATTAAGTAGAGGAAAAATGGAGATCTGACCCTTTCTTGACCCTAACTGACCCTATTCTACCATTTTCTTTTTCTCCCTCAATATTTTTTTTTGCCGATTATTTACTTCGGTATCTTGTTCATTCGCCGTTATACGAATTCCCTCTGATGTCTCAACACCCCATCCACTCGACGAAGTTTGGGATGGTTTACCTTGACCGACGTTAACGCGGAGTCTATTGACACAGCTGCTAGCTAACTGTAATCGTCTATTTTCGTGTCTGGCCGTAGCCTGACTTGTACTACTGAATTCGTCTGGCAACGAACGAAAGCTGTCATGCAGTGACGCGCCGCGCAACTCGATCACCTTCACTTTGAAATTCAAATGTTGTAAAAACTGTGCAAATTTTCACAGATAAACGATGACTTTATTAATGACAAAGGTATACAAGGTGGGTCAGAAAAAAATTTGCCGATTTCTAAACAGAAATTATAAGAGTTAAACGCGTCGACAATATTTCGATTTTTTTTTCGAGCCCGAGATTTCGAGAAAAGATGTTTTTAACATTTTCGAAAAAGGGAGAGAGCTTCATGCTTTTTTTTTTTTTTTTTCTTTTTTGTGCCTATCGTGTACCTGCCCAAATATTACGACATCGACTTTGGAAAAGTAAACTAAATGCGGTCTTGGCTCAACTTTACAAAGGTTTTCAAGCGAACTTTTGCTTCCGTAAAGCTCAAGACCAGAAAAAGTTACTTCTAGAAAACTTTCAACTAGTTTTTTCTTAATGGTCCAACGTTCAAAGAGGAGTTTCGGTATGTTCTCACAATGTTCGACACGTACCTAGAAACCTTCGGATCATGGTTTTATCGCTTAACTGTTTCCGTAAAGAATTTTGCTTCTTTCTTTTTCACTCTGATTAACGTATGACTTTTACCTTTCGGGGACCACGTCATTATACAGGGTTGAAAGATTTGCGGTAACCGCATACGTCCTGGCTAGAAAGGACACGTACCAGTGGTCCCGAATCACATATATAAATGCTTGTAAAGGGTGGTATGTTCGTAAATATAATATATATGTGCAGTACATGTGGGTTCATGGAATACGTTTCTCTGGGCTGCGGGGTAGAACGTGAAACCCCCATAAAGCGAATCCCCAAATGCCTCGTGTGCGGTCATGGTCCTACCATTTGCCCGGACACATTTTTCCAAAAATTCCAACACCTCACCTACCACGTCACACAAGTTGAGCGAGCCTTAACTTCATTTCCCTTCGCTTAGCTTAAAGTTATTCACCGAAATGGGGGATTCCACCAACTATATGTGTATCTATATATATATATATATATACGTATATACGTACACATACATGCGGTATATATGTATAATACATATGTATGACGTGTATACTATTGCTCTACCAGAGTTAAGGTGAGATGATGCTCTACCTATTCATGTGCATGAACGCGCTTAAATTTGCCTTCACTTTGACGAGGGCTTCTATGTCTATACCTACGTCATATACTTCAACACTCATCGACACCCCTATCATCCGATCGCAGTCTCATCCAAGCATCGCTTCTTCCTGTACACCTCATCGTCACTTTGACAAAACGTGTAAATTTTTGTAATTATAAGTCATATCTACTCGTCACTCAAGTATTCATGATCAGTGCCATTGACGCGAGGGGGTAAACGCTTGTGAAATACTTGGGACAGTCAATTTTGAAATGCTGTGAAATACCAGTGAAATGCTCATGAAATGGTATGAAATGGTGTGAAATAGTGCAAAATAGTTGTGAAATAGTCGTGAAATGTGAAATGGTTGGGACACTTATGTATGGAGTGGTGACCCCCTCGCATCGACGACTATTTTCTTTCCTGACGAAAAAAAAAGTTGAAGTCCAGTGAATCTCGAAACACGAAATGTAAGATTGAAAACCGAGATGTGCTGGCTGATGAAAACTTGAAGACTGCGATCTACGTCGTTCAAAGTATTTCGATCTCAGAAACACAAATCCGTTGGTCAAGTTACGATTGCAAAAAGTTGACGATTCAACATGAATTTGATAAAAGAAAAATTCGAACACGGAATTGATCCGCGATCATTTATATCAGAACAAGAAAAAAGGGAGCCCACGAATGTACGTTCTTTTCCTTCAAATCCCCATAGATTAATAATACAGATCCAGGAGGTGGGTAAGCTAGGGTGAAATCCCGTCACAGATCATTGATTTTTTATAAAATTCCAAACCGTAACTATAAACTATAAATCCAAAATGATAAGTCGTTTCTGTCATAACATAACATTAGGTTTACTATCCTTACAAATATCCATACGACGCGTATTCCACGACAGACATAACAAGTCCCCCGAGGGTATTCAAGGTCTCGATTTCACCACAGTGTTGAATTATATCAACCCACGCGTGTGGTGCGTTGCGCATTTGAAGGGATGTGCGAATTTCATCTCAACTGGTCCGAAAACACAACTCTCGAGATTCGCTCTCCTCATACAACACAAAACGATAACAATTTTGATCTAAAATTTTCTTAATTAATTCTCAGAATAAACAACACAAAAAGTATATCATTCGCCTACTTCGAGCACCTCATGTGCTCAGGATGCATGTGTATAGTATACTCTTCGTTTTATTGTAACGAATAGTAGATTTCCCTACGCGCGCTTCTCGTGCTTTTCCTTTTTTTTTTTCTTTCTTTGTTGAAAAGTGCGGGAACGAAGATCACGTCATAGTATAGCATACGTGTGAAGTATATTCATGCTTTATTATCCAGCTTACGCAAGAGTTTTCAACTCGATCGCATCGTTATTTCCTCTCTGCTTTTCTCCACATTTTGCAAAATTTAACCAACACCAGAGACGATTCTCTCGCCATGGGCATCAAAATTTCAACTAGTTTTTTCTAACGTATGAAATAATAAGCGACATGAAATTACGGAAATGGCCAACTGATCAAATCCATTAAAATGGTGATGAAAAACAAGTGAAAATGAAGAGAAACTTTTGTTTCGCTACTTATAATTATCTCA
Organism: Athalia cordata; assembly: GCA_963932425.1. Taxonomy (NCBI): domain Eukaryota; kingdom Metazoa; phylum Arthropoda; class Insecta; order Hymenoptera; family Athaliidae; genus Athalia; species Athalia cordata. The sequence continues at coordinate 23,890,740 of OZ010626.1, read as the reverse complement.
AAAAATGAAAGAGGATTTAGAAATTTCTAGGAAAATATGGCAAAGTATAATAAACTAAAAAAAAAGACATTCAGTTGAAACTGAATGAAAACCAAGCAATTGTATAATGCATATTACAGATAACAGGAATTAAAATAAGCTTGCACATTTCCCAGTCTGAATAAAAAATATTTTCAAGCTGCAACGAATTTTTTTTTCATCCGAAAATTATTAACTGCACACAGACTACTCTAAAGGTTTCCAAACAAACTGCCGAAGCAATCCCGGGTCCATCCGTCCGCATATAGTATACCTATACGGTGCAGCATTGTTTCATTTTAATTTTTCATTCTTCTTATTCTACCATTTATTATTTATTAATTTTTTCTATTTGTTTTTATTTTTTTTTTCTCTCTTTTACCAAAACTTTTTCATTTAACGTCAAAATACGAAATAATGATAATGATAATAATCATGATAATGATGAATAAAAATAAAACAAAAAACTAACAAAAAAACAAAGAGGCAGAAAAATTAAAACTTTCATTTTAGTAATCATCTTATTTCCCACATAATCTAGGCGAATAAAAAGCATTTTATATTGTTTAACTTTGTTGGTTGAAAAGTTTTTGCCGAGAGGCAGCTGAGCTCCCTGTTATGTGCGGTAAGGTACATTATATATAACCCTATATATATATAGATGAATATACGCGATAAAGTTTTAAGGGTTGAACGATTTCTGAGAAAAAATGTACATAAATATATGTCTGTGTGTGTGTATGTGTGCGTTGTGTAAATGTTTATTGGAAGCAGCTTTTAATTTTCGTGATTAAAAATCGCTTCAAAGTTTATTCATAATCTTTCAAAAACTTACTGCGCCAAGATCAGGCCAAGGTTTTTTTTTTTTCTTCGATGTTTGGTTTTTTTTGTTTTTATCTAATTATGGAAGCAGATTTTGGTGAGATTCAGGCTCCTTAATGCCGGAATACGTTTTAAGGAGTTACCTTTGATTTGCACTCGATTCAACAAAATCCTTGAGAATTTATCGTACCACGGAATCTTGTTAGTAGCAATAAGTGTGAAGTTCTGCTTGAAAACTTTTTTCTTTCCAATTGCTACACGCTCCATTTGCATCCAAGTTAAATTCATTCGCGTTGACCGTCGGGATATTTTGAATGCCAGCGTTCGATCTGCAGATGGCGCATATAAATGGAGGAGGTATATCTGGAGAACGCATTGCTTTGGATTTCCGTTGTCTGATGCCCCATTGCAGTATTAGGGTTGGTTCGTTCGCTTCGAAATCTGCTAGGATATCTGGTAGGAGGGATATGTATATATCTCGCTGTGAGTGGATGCTTTGCGAAAATATCGATTGGTACGTGCATCCAATCAAGAATGAAGATTCATTGTTGACAAGACATATATATACGACGGGTACATGTATAATATATGTATGAATAATCAATAAATATACCTATATATTATGTACAGATATTATATTATATACATATACGGCGCACAAGCGGTTAGTATTGTGGTTTAAAGTAGCAGCCAACAATAAGTAATTCCGGGGCGTGTGCTGCAAATACTGCGTGAGGCTCGTTCCGATATTTCACATGGTAATACCGGGAGTTGAACTTCTACAAAGATCGATGTCTGCTCCCCCCTCACTATATGCTCACGAATCTACTGCACAATGACGAAAGACGAACCGAACGTTCGACCATATTGTCATTCATTTATTCATTTAGAAAAAAGAATCTCTCTCCCTCATTTTTTCTCATCTTAGTACCTACTTTTTTATTCATATGTATACACGTACGCATACACTTGCGGCTTATCGAGTTGACAACAATGTGGTATAACTCGCATCGAATTTTTATGCTGATCAATCCGAAATAATCAACTATGCTAATCACTACGTCTGATCCACCTATTCAAAATTAAAACAAAAAAAAACATGCTCGCGATGCATAAGATTGCAAAACTTTGATAAAATTTTTTAGAATCGTAAAAAGTATTCATCAGTTTTTTTTATACGTAGTCATCGATTCGATTTTCTTCTTATGGTGGTTGGTCTCCATGAAATTACATATCTCTGACTATCGAAGGATTCGTTGGTAACGCTACGCTTATTTTTGGAATCAGCGAAGGAATTTTGGCAGAGTTATCTTCTGTGTGTAACATAAATATATATATATATATATATATATATATGTATACCATCATATATATATTCTCCATGGTTTGCGAAAGGAAGTCAATGTGAACGGTACATAGAAGATCGATTCCGATTAACACTTGATCGAGTTTATCCACCGCGAAATTAGTTTCGTCCGATTGGTGTCACGTGAATCGTATATAATTTCGAATGACTCATTGCTTCACTTTAACTCAACTTGGGTATACCTAATGCCAAATACCTCTAATAATTAACTTGAAGAATTTAAATGAACTTCAAACTTCTGTAGATTCAATATAAGTCGAATCAACTGAATTCAGTGAAAAAAAAACAAAAGAAATAAAACAGGGTCGATACTATAATTCTGTATAAGCAGATTCCTTGATTTCAATGGGGGAAAAGAAGCAACGGAGAAAACTAATGAATAAAACTGGACATCTAAGACTGCTCGAAATTTCCAAAAAAGCATGAACGTCTCAGACAGCGAAACGAAGAACCCAGCCAACAAATTCTTACACTATTCATTCTCGTTTGCGGCGTTAGACATCGATAGTTTTACTGTTAGATTTTGAGGTTCAAATCTCGGCATCGGTTCTGTTTCGAGTTTGACTCTATTTAGAATCTTCCACGCCGTTCGACTCTCGGAAAATAAATTCCAATTCTTGACTATAAACTAAGCGACTATATGTATAACAATTACCTGACGTAACGATGATTCCTCGCGCATAAACCAAACGACGAAGTACAGCACAGTCTACTATTTAGTGTGTGTTAAGATGAAGATGCGTGAGGGTAGTAGGTATATGGGTATGGGTACGGGTACTACCGGCATCCGTGAATGTTCAGGCTGTGGCAACACCCGTTGGCATAATGCAAATCTATGTTTACTATGCTAATGCGGTGGGAAACGGGACCCTTGAATAGTAGTGGTAGAGAACTCTGAACTGTCCTATCAAATATGCAACGCTTACTTCTCAGCTTCTCGAGGAAGAACCACCACCCGCTGGTGTAACGATCACGACAGTATGGTACGGTGTACCGCATGGGCTTCAAGATGTTACCGACAGACTCTCTCCGTCCGCGCATCCAGATGCCTCACATACTAGCCCACCAACTTATTTCGTCTGTGGGTATATGCGCACATATTTAACAATTAAGTCTGCAAGTTGTTTCGACTCATTGTCATCCCGCAAATGTGGACTCCTCGCGACTGAAGCTTCGTCTTTATTTTCTCTGTCCGTAATTGCTTCCGACGAAAGAATTTTTCGATCTGAATCGAATCAGACTCAACTGCGAGTGTCCTTCGCCCGTTGACGCGTGGATCATTTTCAACAAAGTTTGGATCGATGGGCATCAACGTTTCTCGCAATCTATCAGAGGTTTGGCTTCGGTAAACCCGGGGTTTGGATATCAAATTTCAAAATATTACTCCATGCACTACATCAGCATCCTCTGGGACCGATATTAGATCACCAGAAACTCAGGCACACTTGAGATACGAGCCTAAAGTGATCCGTGGTTAGGATAAAAACGGAGAAACCCGGTGCGATGATAATGCTGACTCTGCAATAGAAGCGACTTAAATTTCTCGAGAGATATAGCTGTGTCACAAACCCTCGTGAATCGCTGTGCTCGAGTGTAAGCCACAACTAGAGAAAAGTCTCAGCTATACGTCTTTACCGTCATGGCGTGGGTTATGGGTCGATATTGAAAAGAAGAAAATAAGACAATCATGTTGGATAGAAATACTGGAAAAGTACTTGTATACCCTGACGAGTGCAGAACGAGGTGCTGCAGTAGATTCGTTACTTCACTTTGAAATCACAATGTTCCATCATCGCCTTTCACTGCAGGGCGTTATATCCTGCAAGATTTAGAACGTCAAGGATACTCAGGATTCTAGGGATGCTGGCTTCTGCTTCTACGCGGCTTGGCTTTCGAGTGGAAACGCAAAGCTTTACATTGTTGTAGGATTACAGCTTTCCCCGCATTCAGCCTATTAGGACAACGTGACTGTTTCCTCACGCGACTCCTAATTCCCCAGTTCATTTTCCGAAAAGTACACCTCTGAAAAGGATCGACCAAAAATAGGATATATTCGAGCATGCGGATACGTATTTCTTTTTTCTTATTCACATCACGTTCTACTCACACATAGGTATGTATACTTATTGTTGCAAATAGATAGGTGCCAATTAATGTCAGTTTCAATTTTAAGTGGAAATATATATAAACTAGTTGCGTTATTTCGATTTTCTAACAATTCATTTTATAACGAGCTGCGATACTCTCGATTGCAAGCATTCTAGCATGCAATGATATTTTTTATACAATTCACTTTAGTTCTAGAACTCTACGGCTGAAATCAGGATGGGAAAAACTTTTTACTGTAAACTATACGGTAGTATTTTTTTATTTCTCTTTTTCTTATCTAGGTACACACATCTCGTTTTCCGCTGGAGTTATTTCTCCTCTATTGTCTTCTGTTTTTTTTTTTGTGTTTTTTTTTTTCTTTCGGTTTCCATGTTGGTTTTTGTCACTGCTGATACCGCTATCTGTCCTTTATATTCCTAGACAATTTTTGCGAGATAGATCAAGCAGCCCGTATACTCGGTACACGGTCGATAGCTAGAGCCAGAGTTGCAGGTCGTATATTTGAAACATGTATGTGATGGGGAGTGAAAGCGATTTCTACGCGAAGCTCGGAAAAGCTTCGGAAAATCAGCTAGAGACTCGTACGTGTGACCGCGTTTCACAAAGTCCTGAAATTGCAGCGCGATACCGCCTGTAATTTTCAAATTACTTTGTGAATCCGAGGGTACGATACTTTTGCAGAGCTTCCAAGTGAGCTCCACCGTATATCTCGAAGCAACTTCTTCGCAATATACATATGTAGATAGGTTACATTATGCCCCTTTAGAGATTGCGGTCGGCTTGTAATTTGCCTTTGCGATTATTTAAAACACCTTCTCGACTTTAATTGTAAGTGTCGTACCTACGGGGTTTTTTGCGAATACATTAAAGCAGCTGTTCTCACTGATTTTTCACGAAGCTTCATTTATCGTTCCCGAGCAGACATTGAAAGAGCCGGTAAAAAGAAGGAGTTCCGTCTATTCGCTGCAGGATTATACATCGAGTGGTGTAACAATGCGGCAAAGGTGAGTCTTACCGCACAATTTTATTACCTAGACATCAGGAGAAAATTGGATTGTCCCTTAGGTACCTATAATACCATAGTATATCGCATATTCATAGGCGAGGAGACGACCCACATCACATACACCGGGAATCTAAGGGTTTGGTTGGATGAGACTTGGTTGGGTTCAGATCGAACCTTTCCGAATAAGGGATGTTCCATGTATCACTAGATGTGCTTTTCCTCCTCATTTATATTCACAATGATCTTCGAGTTTAACAACGCTTTTATGCTGCTCCTGCTGCCCCTATACAACACGCTTTATAATTCAGGATATTTTATCCCACAAGCTATCAACCCATACAGGTTTACCAATAACCATCCTTTTATCCGATAGCTCAATAGTTACTCCCATTATAATATCTTCTCAACCATATCGTGTACAGAGGATATACATTTAATTCAAAAACAAATTATTCCAACTGACCAACGGCGAAGATACCAACTTGGAATATTCTTTGGAAGGAAATGAGTCAATGGTCGGAGTACCATCCCGTCGTTCACTTCGAGGTCGGATCAAGGTCGTAAATATCACCGTAGGATTATCTTTTCTTTGCCATCACCGGTACTCAACTTAATGGGGTGGGCCAAGTATATAAGAAATCGCCAGACGCGCTGACATAACCAATGATGATCACGATAGCAAAGAATGTCCAGCTGACAAATTGCGTGTATCCATCTTGTAATGCTATACAATATACAACGAAATGGTTATTTCGTTTGGGTACCAACCCCAGGATGATCAATGAATCAATGTCTATTTTCTTTTTTGTCATTCCTTTTTTTTCCAATAAGTAGATTAATGTATAATGAAAACGAGTGATTTTTGTGCTTTTGTAATAAACATGAAATTGCGCAACAGCGTCATCCAAACAGACGGCTCATTGTCTCATTGAAATACCATTCCGTCGTAAACTGGCTTGACTTACCCACCCCTCACTTTTGTTTTCCGGAAACAAGTGAAGTGCACCTTACGTGACAAAATTATAAACATCGTACGATATTTTAGGCAGACATAACCGGGTGTGGTGTTCATTGTAAAGTCGTAACAAACGCGTATACCTCTATGGTAATTCTAGTAATTCAGTACACAAAGTTCTGCATGGTTTGGTCTGAAATTTCGACAATATGGATGGGGGGGTTTGTCGCACATAGAATATATACATATATTTATAACTATGGTTTGGATGTTGGTGGGATAAACGATACGTGTTTGGCACGCGTTTCGAGTTTGTAAACGCGCGTGCAGGTATGGAGCATGCGGGGAATGTTTGTTAGGCGGGGTGTTCCGCTACCCGAGAGGGAAGGTAATCGGTTTATTTGGAGATAAATTATTTTTACTACTGAAAATTTACGAGCCTACAACTCAAAGCTATTGTTGCCGGACGGCGGGACCGTGAGGAGAGAAGAAGAGAAAGAAGGGAGGGGAAGAGAGAGAAAACCGTCATCACAACCCATACAAATCGCGTAACCAGAGACGAGAGTTTTCTCTCCTCTCGATTCCCTAACGACTTTTGCTCTACCACGTCGCTCGCTCGTCTCGTTAATCATATTCCACAAATTGTCGCACATAAACCGTTGCACGTGGATGGGAAAAGGATCCCTTCACAGGGTGAACATTTGAACAGGTCAAGGTCTAGCGCAATCATCGCGATATAAATGTACCGAATTTTTACTTTTTCCTCATTATTTGTCGGGATACTAAATGTGAAGAAATATCGAATTTTTCTTTCATTTTAGCATCCCCAAAATTCTTGCAACCGATTGACTTATCTTTCACCTTTATGGCATTGCGAATATCCCGAAAAAAACTATTTTTTCGCAGCCATCAATTCTGCGAAATTGAAGGAAATTGTCCCTATACCTATTTCGCGAATGTTTTAGTAGCAGTAAAATTTATGTCAATCTATGTTTGCCTCGATCGTAAAGTTATAAATTCATTTGACCGAACGAACTTTGTAAAACTACATTTATAGACCGTCTTAAACCATCAAATCCATAATACAGAATCATACGAATAGAAAACTCTGCGTGAAATTTCAAAGAACACGATCACTAGATAAGGAGGTCGACAGTCTCTATATCATATAAACTTCTAACAAATATAAACTTGAACTATGGAAGTATTTTCAAATATATATTCAATCTTACTGCACTTGTTCGATAAATTCTTTGAATTTCAGTCTATACCCATAAAAAGAAACTTTGTTTCGAAAAGTCAAGCAAAATAAATCTATGAATACCTGACTGAATTTTAAGACATAACACGTGATATTGATCGCCGAAACGATTCTTCTCTTTAAAGATCAGTTTGAAAACCGATTTGAAAATCGAGTTAATTATTGATTGTTAATAACAGTGGGTACCAATGTAAATGTATCACACTGTTGTTATACAGGGTAAATGAATACGCTACGGTTGAATTTTAATTGTAACTTTACAATCGGGTCAAACGAAGCAAAGAAATATACATGGCTGCCTCTTATTCCCTGGGGCGTAATGCGTACGAAATGTGATGAGCGAATCTAAACGATTTGCGAAAGCACAAAACAAACGAAATTACAACAATTCTTTGGCAGAGCTATGTGCGTTACTTCTACATAACGCATAAAATATATACCATGTACAACTCGAAAAGCTGCGTTTCGTGACTCTTTGTTGTAGATCCCGCGAAGAAATTTTCTCGAGGGTTATCTTTTCAAGTAGACTGTTTGCTGTTGAAAAGAAAAACGCAAATAATATAAAATTACATCACAAACAAGACCTCATCAGAGTGAAAAACTCAGAGATACTAACCAAATTAATGGGTCGGCAGTAATTCCTTACCGTCTCTTTTTCGTTCGGTTTCATTCGGTTATGCAGATTTGTTTCTTTTTTCGCGGTACAATTTTTCCATGCTTCTACGACAAGCTCTTTTCGCCCACTTTCTCCAGTGCATTTTAAACCCACATTAAAATTCCGCATTTACATATAGGCACATCGGTTACTTGTGGCGTAAATGTGTACGCCATGGAATTTCTTTTTTACGGTAAACGTTATACGTTTATAAGCGATTTTATCGAAGCTCTCAGCACAAAGCCCGAAGAGGCTTCTTCTCGGTTGACGTAGCAAAATATTAGTCCTTGTACAGTAAAAACAAAAGTAAAGGGCGCAAAAACCAAGGAGCAAAGGCTTATAGCGTTCCTGTCTATACTGCAGAGTACGACGTTGTATCGCAGGACGTCGCGACGCCCATTCCATGCAGGCCGGGTTCAAAATGACAGAATAAAACTGAAGGAGAATCTTGGGCTCTCCGGTGATAGGAAAAAAGGAAGAGGGTGGGGGAAAAGAAGGTCTTAACAAAAAATGAATGGCTCAAGTGAAAAAGTTAGCGGCTAGCGAGTGAAAACGACAGGTTTACTTCGAAACTTGTCAAAGACTGACGTGTGCGCGGTTAGAAAGTCTCGACGCAGCAGCCCAATCTGCTGCTGCAGCAGCATCAGCAGCGGCCAAAACTCACGTGAAAAACCAGCCACTTTAAGTTCTGACTAGTAGTATCGGTAACACCTGATGGGGTAAAAAGTGAATTGAATTTTGCGAGGTTACATCGACTTTCAAAACTTACTTTCCATGTGCAGGACTCGTACCTGAACAAATTTTGCACGCAGGAAATCTGTATGAAAAGAAAAAATGAAAACGAAAATGAAAAGAAAAAAGAAAAAGAGAAGAAAAAAAATACAAAACAATAAGAAAAATAATAACTGAAAGCAGGGCGAAGCGCACGCAGCCGAGACTTGAAGTTGAGAGAGGTAAAACTTTAACGAGCCAGCAGGAATTCTTACCCTGCTCCGCACTTTTTTCCAAGTTTTCTTCGCCCTGCAACTCAACGAACGCGGCTCTGCTTGGACAAAACGTGTATGGAGATATACGAGTGTAAAACTTGCGTAGTTTCTCGTCCGTCTTGACCTCAAATATGGAACTTAAAGTTGAAATAGTCGGAATTCATGAAAAGCTTTGGAACTCAAACGAAGCTCTGCAACTAGCCGCAGTAGTGAAAATCTATTAACGGTTGAAGCGTATAGTATGGCAAAAATTGGTAGTCTTGTCATGAGAACGATAATAATAGACGTGCTGTAAGTTCCAAAGTTAAAAGTAGATCTCGAAAATCTCTTCTACATTGCGTTGTCCTCATTGATTAAATGCATTTATAAAACCCTTTCATTGAATCTGCGCTAATTAACCTGAATATAACAATTGCACTAGCCAAGGGAAAAAAAAATCCCCACTTTTCCATTTATGCATTCCACTTGATAGAATTTTCAGTAATGTATAACAAGAAGTCGACTTACTTATTCGGAATACCAAATAACTCTCCAGAGATATGAAAGTCTTCCGATACCAATGGATCAGAAATATATGAACTGACAACATACTACATAATATGTACACGTCTGCAGGGATATTTTATTTTCCATTGTGTCCTCGCGCCGCACTTATGTCGTGTGAGAAGCATTCCGATATCGCTATTTATTCTTTCTTTTCTATTTCAATTCAAATGGAACGAAGCTACGGATTCGCGATTTCACCGGAACAGTATTCCATGCAGTGATTGCCCAGATTTTTAAACGATTAAATTGAAAGAATGAATAAAAAACAAACTAAAAAGATGACAACATTTTTTCCTATTTTTCATTTCATCAGACGTCAAGGGCAGCTTACGGAATGAACAATGCGCGATTTGGTGACAGGCAATCGAATTGCGGGCGAGGTAAAATCCGGTTATAACGAGTGAGGGGATTCAATACGCAATCCGGTACTTACTTTCTCCGGCAAAAATTTTCCAATTGTAAAATAGCCTATTCCCGCCCCGCAAGTTTTCATCAGTGATGTGTACCTTTTGTTATTCCGTCAACGGAATTGACTCTTGCCTCTCTATGTCAGTAGCACGAAGCAAGCCGAAAAACAGAGTAGTATAAAGAGAAAGAAAAAATAAAATAATCTCTCACACTTCACAAAGTGGCTGACATGATCTGGCTCACAATTGTTTTGTGCATGTACGTATTGTACGTAGTGGAATATGTTCAATGGACCGAAACGTAGGTACTTGTGTGGCGAGATAAAAGATGGGAATTTTTTTTCTGTCGGTACCTTCATGTCCTGCGATCTACGTGCATGGTTGAAACCTATTTGGCTGAATTAGTTGCAGGCAGTTTCTTCAGTGAACAAGAAGGAAGCCCATTTATTCCAATTTCTTTCTTCCTTTTTTTCCATACAGTTTTTTCATTTATTTTTTCTTACTAACCCTTTGGAAAGCCAGTGTAATTGGCGCACTCTGGAGGTACCTGCAACTTTTCTATAGGGCTAGACACACGGTCAACACCGTTCTTTGTTTCGATAAGGGTCTCTCAGCCGCTTCTACCCAACCGCTCACTTCAAACTTAACGATGCCAATGGAGACCGAGGGCCAAGCCCACCTCCTTTTTACTTCTTCTTTTCGCGCAACTAGCCGTACATATACCTAACCCAGCTGTACGTTCTCCACAACGCTATCATTTTCATGAGCAACCACAAAGGACATGCGTAAAAAGAGTATACTTTCAAAAACGAAGCCTTCGATAATACTCGATTGTGCAAAAAATAATAAATTGAATCGAAATAACTGAATCATGAGAAATACGAAAGTGAAAAACAAGTGGCTCAATTGGAGTCGAATAAAATCACAATTGGGATCTTAGAATGACGGGTGGATGCTGTTTTCACGTCATATAAAACCACTAGAATTTAAATTAAATATCTGGTTTTTTGTCTTTTTTCAGGACTAACCGACAGCGGGCGGAGGCATCCGGTATTCCTTTACATTCACGGTGAGAGCTATGATTTTGGTAGCGGCAACCCTTACGATGGAAGCGTTTTGGCCAGTTACGCGGATCAGGTCGTAGTGACGATAAATTACCGTCTGGGCGTCCTTGGATTTTTAAATGCCAACGTTGTACCGCACCTCAAAGCAAGGGTTGCGAATTACGGTCTCATGGATCAAATTGCCGCCCTACATTGGGTGCAACAACACATAGAACTCTTCGGCGGTGACCCTGGAAATGTCACTTTAGTTGGACATGGAACTGGTGCGGCATGCGTCAACTTCTTAGCCATCAGTCCCACTGTAATGTCAGGTGAGTTGATTTTTTATTTATTCATACCCTCAAGCACATAATGATTTTCTGAGTCAAGTTTAACGTCGGTAGCAACTTATTGATCGACACCATTTCTCATTCACTTTTTGTGACCCCGATTGAAAGCACTAATCGAATAATATTTCGAAAATTTGAGCGCGCTTAATTACTTTCGTGAAGAATTATTACCAAATTTCGAAACTAATAGCTCTCGTCACCCCGAAGTTATACGTATACGCATATAGGTTATGGGTATATATTACCTGCAGTAGAAGTCCGCAAGAACTAGTAAACTTTCGAAGGAAATACTTCTGCTGCACTACGCCCCGTATAATTATTACGAGTATCTAAATTTCGAACTTGTCCGCGTGAGATTGGCCAGACTTAAGTACGTTCTGACCTGATTAGATTCTCCCGTTAAACTTTCAAGGTTCAAATGTTTTTCCCTAAACTTTGTACGAACGGATAAAGAGAGAGATATAGTGCACAGAGAGAACTGGAATTATTATTTAGCGGAAGGTTTCCCCACAAATTATTCAATTAGTATAATATAGATAACTTTATTAGTCAAGCTTTAACTAGTAGTATACTCTTGAACTGAGTTGATTACAGAAATTTGTATAAAGCGTTGCATTTTCCGTATATCTCCAAGTTTATTTTACATTATATATAGTTGGAATCACAGAGCATAGAATGAGTAAAGCTTCGCGCAATTGTTGCAGCATGAATAGCAGATAAAAGAATAAAGAGCTCGGGAGTTTTTTTTACGAAGCGAAATTTTTTTTTTATTTTTTTCATTTATATTTCTTTATTTTTTTTCCCCTCCAAGCGTCACAAGGGTTCGCCGTGAATAATGTATAGCTCGTATGAATTCATCACGCTCATGAATTATAATTGGTATAATCATAATTTCTCACTGCATTTAACTCTATAGCCGATAGAAAACAAGAATTCAAATTATGTGAAATTTCATCAATTGCATCCTATGAAAAGAACCGGAAAAATATTTCTCATAAAAACTGCAAGTTTTACTTTCCTTGAAAAAATCGAAAACCCAACTGCGAAGGATAAAACGCGTGCTGAATTTTTGCTGAAATACGATTCACGATATCTAAAAATGCTCGCGGCCCACTGCTCATTGGGTCATGACCTTCCGCCCTCATTCGGACCTCGTACAACGCGCGTGCAAATGATCATTCAGGTGCATATAAATGTAGTACATATACCTACGGCTGTTCGATTGTTTTAATTTTCGAATAATTCTCACCGCCTATACATCAACAGCAATAATTGTTTTCGGAATGAGGTGGTATTGGAATAATTTCTATACAGGGAATATGCGAACGGACTAAGTTTGGGACTTTATTCAACTCTGCACTCATTTTTAGAAAAACTTGAATGAAAAAAAAAATAATTCAAGACCAGTATCAAAGAATTAGGTCGAAAAATCCAAACCAAGATTCCTTCTTCGACGAACTCTCATTATTTATCTATGAATTCGTATCATCAGGTCTGATGATAAGCATCGGTTTTTTGCACACAAAAAAACGTCAGTGCACTCGGATTCAGAGGTGTGAAATTTTTTTTTTGATTTTAATTTTTTTTCTCAGCTGACCAATGGCGCAGCTTTTATCCCGGAATGTTATTATTTTCCACTTTTTTTTTTCCACGGATGTAATTTTGCAGTCCGGCAACTATCGACTATAATCGCCGCAAGTACTTTGCGGTAAGCGAAAAACACTTCCAACAGCTGTGGATTTCAACGCGGCTAAATGCGAAACCATCAAAATAATACTAATTTTTCATTTGTCAAAAGCGTGTTATTTGTTTTACGTGATACATATTTAAATTATTCATTTTTTTTTTTTCAAACTTTTTTTTATTTTTCCCGTTGGATTAACGTTAATGGGAAAAGCTTTTTTCACGTCACGTTGTTTTCCGCACCTGTCAAATTATTCAAACATGACCATTTCTATATTTTATCAATTTATATAAAGCACATTGAAGAGAGATTTAGCAAATTTTAAAGGTACAAGTAAAGTGAAAATCTGTGCAAACCGTGTTTATAGGAATACCACACCCTCTCGCATTCTTTCGCAGGGTACAAAGTAAAAGGAACAAAAAGGCAGTCGAAAAAAGAAGAGCGCAAGAGTGTTGGAACGGTTGAAAAATATCGTGGTAGTAAACCTGCGGGTAGAGGTAAAAGCAGTAATGATATTTTTTTTAAACTGCGACAGCCGCACGCCACTCGGTTACTTTTATCGTAAAAAGTACGTTACCATCGTAAAACTGAACAGCAGCGGGTTGTAGATAGTGGAAGCTCAGAGACGAGTCGTATCTGTGTGCGTTTGTTTTAACTCAACAGTGAGTGAGCGAACGAATTAAAATGAGAAAGGGTCAAAAGACAAAGTGGTAAGTGGTTCGAGTAATCTTATCAAAAAAGAAACAAGGGTTTCTTCTAGGTCATGGAGGTGGTCTAATTTAGCCAATACGTTCACCTTTAATCTCCACCCTTTCGAACAATGAGAATTTTTATATTCCCCCTACCCGATGGGATGCCACGGGACGACCGCCGACCTAGAGAACAAATTGGGTTACGGGTGCCCCGATGGAAAAAAAAAGAAAAAATAAACAGATAAATAAAAACAAATAAACAAAAAAGTAACTCGGCCCGCAAGGAGGGGCAGACGAAAAAATGTAGAGGGTGGACCAAAAAATAAGCAATTAGGAAGGTGGATATTCTTTTTTTTTACGGTTCAGAGCCCCTTCTTTCCTTTGCAGCTTTTTCAATTGCCTCCGTGCCCTCACTTTTCCCTTTTTCTTTCCTAATTCTCATCTTCGCAATAATTTACTCCATGGCATTATATCGGAACGCCACTTATTACCACAATGATACTTGAATTTACATCCGACGTTCATGAATTTTGTTTTCAACGAATTGCCAATTAACACGATACGTTAATTAATATTAACATTCCATCACTTTCCACGCGAAGATATTCATTAACTTTTTTACATCCGGTTGAATTTCTTTTTATATTTCTTCCGGGTCGACGCGTTATCCTAATACATCTCACCGATATAACATTTCCTTCTGGAACTGCAGTTCTTTTCAGTCAATGCTGCAATTCCAACAATAGATTCATTCCTCTACTTCAAGGCAATACTTTAATTCTGAACTAGGTGAAATCCAACATCGAGAATCCATTGGCCGTGAATAATTACTACAAGTTCAGAGCACGAGGACTACTGTGAAAAAAAAGCAAACAAATAATGAAATTGTTCATTCATGGGAATAATGGCGCGTGACTTATGGATATATACGTACATGCGTGTTGTTCGCTGAATTTAGTGTTCTACCCGTATACCGACGAGTACGAGGCAAACGAACACTTGCCATTCCTAATTGAATTTCGGATACGCGAGAGACATGGTCAGTTAAATTGGGCAACGTCAAGTGCAGCCTGTTGTTGGTGGAGGTATCTGAAGATCATGATAATTCTGCTAATTATTTTGCCAAGCTCATCAATTCTGCGTCTTTATTTTGATTGATTCATTTTTTTAATTTTTTTTGTGAGGATTTACACATTTGACGCCATTGCTGTGATAATTGGCTGTTCAATTATGCTCTGAATTCTCAACTGAATGCACATGCAAGATCTCTTGATCGTTGAAGGTCAACGAGCTTAGATGGAAAAGTGGAGAAAAAATAGGTAATTAAATTAAACAAGATGGAGTCCATCAAATCAATCGTTGGGTAGCATGGGCTGAGCAGTAGCAATCTACGTCACTGGTAAAATTAATGTATCGCAGCTGATAGCGATGACCCGCAGTGTGTCAAAAAGTTAAAGCACTTGTGCCAACTACAATTTCCCTCTTAACAACCCATGATCCTACACACTACTCAGTTTAATTTTCGTTTATTTTTTTCTTCCCCTAGGCCTGGTTCTCTTGCTATATATGGCAGCGATTCGTAACAACGAAAATGACCACAGCGTCGCGTCGTCGTATCGCGTTTGTTACCACAAACACCAAACTAATTCGCAACCATCACGCAAGGATCACCCTTGTTTGCTCATTTGCTAGACTTTCATTTGTTTCATTTTCCACCGGGTGTGTATATTACGCGGTTTGTCATTTGCTGTGTGGTCAGTACCGCTTAACCACGAAGTAACCGTGTGTGGATTTGTTGTCTGTATAGGTTTCGTGTGTTTTCAGTTCTGTTGTTTTGGGCTGCAAAATCGGCCAGAAATGTTGGCTTAACTAGAGACCGAAACTCGAGAGGAGTTGGCCAAGGCTAGTTGACTGATGTAATTGATAAGATGAAGTTTACTAAGGCCAGACTCAACCCAGATGCTACGCTAAGAGGGTAAATATCCTGGGTTTGCGTCAGGGTCGTTCTGATGTAATGAAATTATCAGCGTCCATCTTTTTCCACAGTTTCTCCCCGTATTATTTCTTTACGACGTCTTTAGCTCGTCGGTTCCTCAATTTCTGACCACGTCGGTTCTTACGGTCGACGTTAAAACTACGAATTATATGTCCAAGTTTCTTGTCAGGAGGAGGAAAAAAATTTACAATACATACACACACATTCGTCAGCAGGTCTCCTCCGTTGTATCTCTGTATGTAATTTCTATTTATTCAGTTATTATACTCTTGTTGCATTATGCATACGGATCGTGGTTACGTAGTTCCCATCTTTTATGACTTGGTCTCCTGGTTCCAACTCTCAAAGCTCGATGCAATATCGGTTTTTCACTGAATTGCCATTTCTATACTTTTGGTTTTATATATACAGGGTGAGTTTTCTCCGGGGTCCTGAGAGGGTGTGGCTTAAATCGGCTGAGACTCCGCCTCCTATTATTCCTACCTAGCAACCTATTATTCTGATAAGCTAGCTCAAGTCAACAAGCAGTCTAGTCTGTCCTGACAATAACAAGTATGAATGAAAGAAGGCGGAGTATCGGCCGATTTAAGCCAAACCCTCTCAGGACCCCGGAGAAAACTCACCCTGTATATATCCAGCATTGATGCCCTCGGTGAGAGAATACAGCCTGCATCTGCCGCTATCCAATGGGAAGTATTCTATTTCACAACTTTTTCTCTCTTGGGCCCCGCAGACTCTTTATTCTTATTATTTTTTTTTTCTAAATTATACATGCAACTTCGTCCGGAAAATGTAAACCCGACTGAACCTACGATGTCACGACACGCAGTTCTACGAGGTATGCATGACTTCTGGGAATACTTATGGGAACCAACACAAAAGATAGTGTTTGCATATATGGAAATTTCAGTCCTTTTTACAATATTGTCCACGAAGCGTAACGAGTAGAAATAATAAACTGACACCGTGTTAAATATTTCGTCGTAGTTGAACTAAAAATACCGCAAGGTATATAGAGTCTTCTGGAACCTAAAATTGTCCTGCCAAAAAAAAATAGATCTGGACAACCGCATTGTCACCAGTTTGCCATCTGTTCCGGAGTGCACGGACCACCCTCTTGGTCACTTTATAAAAACCGATGGTGAAATTGTTCAATCTTGATATGGTTTTCTTTCTCTCACACTGAAAGTCCATCTACAGATGCCGTTATACACTTGGCGAGGGATGGAAGACAATATTTGAGATCGCAAAGCACGTGCAGCATGCTGCCACTGGTTGGGTTAGGGCGTGGCACACATCGCTGGTGCAGATATTGCTGATGTCTTTCTTTTCATATCTTTTTTCGCACTACGAAGAACGTCCGTCGCCACGACAATCATCCGGATGCACCTTTCAGAATTGCGACCACGCCAAATATATTCCCATGATATTACTCTATCTGGAATATATTGCTCGTCACGTGACACGCGATTGCCGTAACGATCAGGTTCGAAGTAACCGTAGAAAAATGCCTCGATCACCCGTCGGTCTCAGCTTTGACTTTCACAGTTTTAAATTTCAGTGGTTGAATTTATAAATTTCATTGTGGCTTAAAACATTCAAGCTTCGTTCTTCTTTCCCTACTTTTTTGTGCGAAGATCATTAGAAACTGAGGAGGAAGGGAACCTTGAATGTCACTTTCATAGTGTTGAACATGCAAGAGAGTTGTGATACGCGACCCACGATATCTTAACGAGCCAGATAAGGTTCTCACTGAGCCGGCTACGCTATAATTAAGAAAATGTGAAAGAAGAAAAGAAAAAAACCCAGATTGAACTTTCTTCATCATCCGCCAACCGAAGTTCTGCCACATTTGAATCTCATTTCATCGATTAAAGCCACTAGGAGTCACGTCCAGGATTTTATAAAGACACTCTCCTATCTAGCTGCAGATTTTCGTGAAGTAGTCAATTTAGTATAATAGAATGTTGACACTTTCAAACATAGTCGGGTCCATCAATTGGTCAGCATACAGAAGTGTGATACTTGACCAGATAAACTGGGCCATTCGGTTTGATGGTAACGATAAATTTGATGTGGTGGCCATTATGGTTTTTTAAAGGGTGGTTCTGTTGAAAATTACTGGTGCTTTTCTTCCGTTGACAAATTTTGTTTTCACGTACATATAATACGGAGGAATTTGAAGTGATTAAAAAGTCTCGACATGACCATTATCACGTTAGCGAAATTGACGATGCATGTATTTCGATAGCGAACACCTCAGGTCACATTTTTGGTAACGGTGGATCCGAAATCTAACATCTACATAATTTGGTTTTCGAACTAAAATTTTTTTCCGATTAGAGTTCGAAAACATGTGGAGGCTAGAACTTTGGCTTGGTAATGAGAGCTTTCGTTGAGAGTATAACGTCGGACTCGTTTCCATATATTTTCCATAGTTTTCTTCGAATAGAGTTAGGATAGGATGAAATCCACCGGGCGAGAGGACAACCTTCTTGTTCTTATACGGTTGGTTCCGATAACGCTTGAGGCCGCTACGTTAACTCCATCTCTCCGGGATACTTGGGAGTTTGAATAGAAATTTGAAGTCATAAAAGAATTCGAATGGATGGGACTATGATAATAATAACAATTTTCCAGTGAGTACCCTTGAAAAGAATACATTGGAACCACTTCTAATCTAGGAGTATCTATAGATTTTCTAAACTAAAAATTTCTTTTTATCATTCATGGCGGTGATCTATTATATTTTTTATGATCTTTGATTGATTAAGTCAACGGAGGATGGATGGTGCTTTTCAGTCACATTCGTATCGCTTAAGCGATGAGAAAAAACCCCGGGGTGATGGATATGCATGTATGAATATTTGAAAATGTGTCTTTATACTCATTGCGCCCGTAAATCGAATAAAGAGGATAACGCGCCATCATCATTTCTCCCTTCTGATAACCCTCTGAAAAATTATACTTAATTTTTAGTGCTCCGAACTTGGGGTGCCTTATCGTTCTCGATTCTTTAAAAGTTTTTTCTGATAGTAGGAAAAAATTTATTTGATATTTAACGTGCATCAATTTTGTTCCCCTCTTCAACGATCGGTACCTATGTTAGAATTCGTCACATTCCTACTCAGGATTATCGAAAATTGGCGTCTCACGTCTACTCCAAAGTTGTATAGTCTAGCGAGCAAGATCTAGGCCACACGTTTCGAGAGAAGTTTCACTGAATTTTTTGCAAACATCGCCTTGGCCTTTTGTTTGTCGAAGATAAAAGAATATTTTCATAAATTTCAGATAGGTACTGACTGCACCATACGATGTCGTACTATTCTAATGATCGAAATCACGAATGGCAGAGATATTCGATATCCAACATAATCTGATATTATTTGTGTTACACAGATTGTCAGTAGCCAGTAATCATGAAAGTATAATGAAGTACAATTGCATCCGTGCATTCGTGCTCCAAGAACAGAAGCGCAAATAATAAGGGCCACCATTAGAACGCAAACGTAATTTCACCTCGGTGCTCGACATTATCAAACACATTCGTTCTCCACTATCCCGGTTCTGAGAAACAGCTGCTGCTGCTGCTGCTGTTGCTTCTACCGACGTCTTTGAAGGAGTTCTGGGATGCGGCACTATAAACCCTGACTAAACATAATATGCGTGTATAGTAGTATATACGCTGTAAGTAAACCCCGTCTGCATTCGTCTAAAGACAAGACTTCATCGTTGTTTGTGTGAACAACGAGCTACCGGAGTTCCGGTTAGCAGATGCATAATTACAGCATCGATCTGATGTACTACATAGCGACGTTGAGTTGCATATTTGTCGAAAAAGCTCACGGAGAATATCTTACTACCTCGAAAACAGAATTCTATATTATTATACTTCTTGCGTGTGGATCGTAGCCAAGATTAAGGTCAATCCAACATTTCCGATTAACGATTCCTGGCTGAAGCTTGTGGCACGTGGTGGATTCCCCACAAATCTTCGAATTTACTAGCTACACGTATTTACCGTTCTATAAAATGAGATGGACGTCCTTCGGGTGGTTGCTACTCCTATCGCCTATTCCATATACGTATTATATTATTCTTCATTAGGCTCGGCAATCCGATTCGATTTCCGTTAATTACATTTCCTGAAGGCCATTGGAATTATTTTTTCCTATTGTTAGGGATTTTTAAATTTTTGTGTCGAATTCACCGATGCCCGCTCGTGTGTGTTTTATTTCCTCGTACAGAAAAATGTTCCGCTGCGTCGCGTCGGTTTGTTTTTTCTACAAGGGATGAATACAAAATAAGCTGTACAGTGGAAGAAATGTAAAAATAAGCCTAAATTTTCTTCTTGACAGTTGAAAATCATTGGTTCTTACGGTTTCCTTGACTCCCTAGATACTTTACTACAAGGCATCTGACTGTTTGGTTTATGTACTTCAGGGTTGCTTTTTTATTCCCCTTGAAAAGTCGTGCGCCTTCTTTGATACATAATAATTCACCCGGTACGATAGCACATCCTTCCACCCTCGACCCTATCAACTCCGCCTTTACGTTTGCACGCAGGTTGTCCTGGCCGAAAGTCTTGCTTTACCGAAAGAACGAATTTACATGATATGCGGAATAAAAGAGGTTAAAGAAGATTACATGAATGTATACGTCAAAATGTCGTGTAGATACATCTGTCAGAGTGAGGCTCTTTTCTACATATAATATATAGCACGAAAAAGATTAAAGCTACATTTTGGAAGGGGTTAATGTTCGTCACTAAAGTGAGAAAGGAAAGGGGTCGGGGTCTCGGATATGGCAGGGACTAATCAAACACGCGACACACGATCCGCTAGGAAATATACCCTCGTAGCACGGTTCGTTTGACACACGTATCGCGACAATCTCTCAGCTGAATCTTCTCATGCTGACGAACCAAAAGCGCAGTGAAAATGTCTCAATCGCGAAATTGTACAGAAGCAAAGGTCAGTTTTATGACCGTTCAAAAGTCGAAAATGACATAACGCTGTCTTCTCGCACCCCACTTTTACACTTGCACAAGTTATTAGCGGAGATAAACTTATCAAGAATAATTTTAGGGGATATTCTTTCGCGCTAATCTCTTGCTCGTTAAAATTTATTTCGCTCCACCAAACGCTTTCTCAAAACCCGTAGGGCCTGAGCAGTTTTCCCGCACGATTTGTTGCGAAACGCTTAAGTAAGTATACGCCGAAATTCCACGCTCTCGGAAAAGCACGGACAAACCTGAAACCACCCTCAAGATTAGGTTTGAACAAAATTTCGGGGGCATATTTTCTCTCCGCCCTAGGGCAGCGACTCCTTCACTGCTACGATAATATCGATTTCATCTTGCGCTCAGGGAGACTCAAGGTCACGGTGATAATACCCACCAAGGTGAGAGACCCTAAGAGTCGAAGTCGATAGTTGATTGAAAGTTTATTCGTGCGAACAAAACCATATATTTCTTCATATACGTGGTCATACGAAAATATGGGGGAAAGAGTGCGGGCGGATCAACAAATAGGATGTCTCTCACTTTTTTGCTCGATTTTTTTGCTGATAAACGCAGCAAAGTATTCGGGGGATTCAATTTGTTCGCCCGAATGATAATGAAAATGTTTCAGCGAGCACGTTCGGAGCTTTCATCTGATGCAATTAATACAGGTCGCTGGTGGTTTCAGAACACATGGCTATGGAGTTACCTAATCAGTCTGTTCCGAGTTTGTACTCAAAATATCGATGCAACAAAATGAAGTTAGTTTACGTAACTCAATCACATGTAAATGTGTAGCGAAAAATAGAAGAACGGCTTCACTATGCTTTCTGGATTTAGTGTTATTTGAAACAATTATTGAAAAAATGGACACCTTCGTCGCCCTTGTTTTTACGGCCTTATGGCGCAATGCGCAAAGCGAAAAATGGCAGAACCAACAATTTCAGTTTTTTTGATTCGAGAACCATACCATCAACTATGGATAATCAATACTTCATTATTCCCGGAAATGTAATTTACGTTTTTTCATTCATTTTTCCCCCCATCAAATCCGGCTTTCTATTTTCAGGTTGAAATTACTCTGGAAATATAATATTGCTAACCATGAAAAAACAAAGCAAAAATAAATTTCATTGCGAACCATACAATAGAGATCGTCAGAGTATATGTGAACCCTGAAATAACTTTCAGAGCATTTTATACTTACAATCACGGCTCTTCTACAATAGTCCTTTATTCTAGGTTCTTTTTCATTCAATTTTTGAGCATGCATTCATGCTTTTTACTTTACTTCAACCTCTTCGTTCACATTACAGGTCTCTTCAATCGAGCAATTCTACTTTCCGGAAGTGCGCTTTCCTCCTGGGCGGTCGTTGAAGATCCAGTATCCTATGCTCTGAAGCTAGCAAAAGCTTGCAACTGTTCGATACCCGAAGACCTAGCAAAGGACAACGAGCTGATCGTTGACTGCCTACGTCAGGCTAGCCTGGAGGATCTTCTACAAATTGACATCCAGGCACCGACGTTTTTGAGTGCCTTTGGACCGAGCGTTGATGGCGTGGTCATAAAAGCTGATTTTCAAAAAGACTTGCTCTCCTATTTGGGCCCTGAATTTCAAGGATTCGGGTAAGTCCAACCCGCCTTGTACCTTCTCTCATCCGAAGGCTTAAACTTTCCGCATAAAATTTATATACCTGGCAGGATCCATTCATCAAATACAATTTTTATCGGCCATTATTCATTTTCTTTCTTTTTTTGCTTTTTCATTATTTTTGAAACCTGCGGGAAATTCATTGCGTTGACATAAATTACAGTGAGAACGACCCTTGTAACAATTAAATTTTCCCGGGTCTTTGTATGATTTTTTATTTTTTTTTTTTTAACCCAACTTCAACACCGTCATTCTTCCTTGCTACAGACAAAAGCCAAAAAGGACAGAGCACGGGGCGCCCATAACTAGCAACAGCAAGTACGACCTCTTGTTCGGGGTCACAACCAGCGAGGCACTCTGGAGTTTCGCCGAAAAGGATGTCCAGCAGGGTTTTGAGGGTGAGAAGAGAGATAGGATCATAAGGACCTACGTACGAAACGCGTATACTTACCATCTAACGGAGATATTCTACACGGTGAGTTTGACAGTCTGTTTTGAAAGCGTCCTTGTTATCCTTGAAAGTCCCTGTACAAAGTTTGGGATGAGTGGAATTGATGTAAATGTGGTTATAAGAGCCCGAAAATTGATGTGTAAAAAAAATTCTTTTTTTTTTAACTCTCTGAAACGATGTTCCAGAACTCTGAATTTTATCGGATGATGTTCTTCGATCCTTTTTAGGTCGTTAACGAGTATACGGACTGGGAACGGACAGTTCAGCATCCGGTGAACACAAGGGACGCCTGCGTTCAAGCTCTAAGCGACGCCCAATTCGTGGCACCACTCGTACAAACTGGTGACCTTTTTACCTTAAGGCATCTTAAGAAACCAAACAACCCACACGTCGCCCCTGTTCCGGAAAACGAGAAGGAACCTATGCCGAAGACCTACTTTTACGTCTTTGACTATCAACCCAAGGACGGTGAATATCCCCAAGTAAGTACACTCGTAAATTTTTTAAAAAATGTAAAAAAAAAAAAAAATGAAAGACTTATGAGGAAAGTGAAAATCCTTTCAATTCCTCAATTAAATCCATCCGATATGATGGGTGGTTCAAAAATTTCAACATCGATTCGTAAGAAATATACCGTTTTCAGTTAGGTCATCTAGTTTCAAGCGTAATC
The DNA here is from genome assembly GCA_963932425.1 of Athalia cordata. Lineage (NCBI taxonomy): Eukaryota > Metazoa > Arthropoda > Insecta > Hymenoptera > Athaliidae > Athalia > Athalia cordata. The sequence continues at coordinate 23,867,070 of OZ010626.1, read as the reverse complement.
CGTTGGAATCCAAAAGTTTTCACAGTAACGTCCATCTATGTACCAGTTTAGCCGGTGACTAATTGCAGAATTGAAACTTTTAATAGGTCCAGGAGAACTGGGGAATTATCATTCTAAAATTTCCATAGATAAATCCGACCACTCTCCGTAAAGTGATCAAGCATCTGCTCTACAATTATATTGATTTCAAGATGTGCATGCTATACCTACCCTCGAAACCGTTTGGACTGAACACATGTAATAACGTATCCATCCGCATGACCATCCCCTAATTTATACGTAATTGAACGCAAACACAGAGATAATTGAAGGGGCTGGAGGAAAACGTGTACGCTCTCGATGAACGAGAAATTTATGCTTGGGAAATGTATTGGTACGTGTGATTCAAGTATCAATATATGAGTGACACATTTATATGAATAACTGAAAATCGGACGTATTACAAATCATGGACGCGAGAACGATATCGATAGCTGCCGCATTTTAGACCACTGCAAAGCTTTATTCTTCAAATTGCGTTGAACGCTAAAAGGATATAAATTCGAGCGACAAGGAAATCCTCGTATTTGGTAAGGCGTGGTTGTTGTTGTTACTATTATCGATCCAATTTTTTTGTCTCGAACGAGGTGCGACACGTTACGAAATAATGCGTGTGCTTAGCTTTAAAAGATTAGGTATTGGCCTATCCGAATTAGTCGCCCAAACAGTTTTTTGAAGTGACCAACTGATTGAGTGTTTCACATAAATCCTCGTCGTTAATTTCAGACACGCGAGGTGTATAATTTACCGATCACGCGATCCCTTTCTGCATGATTTTTCACCCTCACAATTTGTGGCGTTCACTTTCACCACTGTATAAAACTCGACTGCTGAGTGCTGTGGTTAACCCCATGTATACACCTGATTTTGTAACAACGACTGGACCGCAAGAGTTTTGTATGAAGTGGGTAAGAAAAATTTGAGCAAAGGATTTCGCACGAATTGGAACCCCGCGCAAAAATGAGGTCACCACGATCAGGAGAATAGCGTAGCGGTGGACATTATAGAGAGTCACAAAGTCAGCGTTGACAATTCTTCGAAAATTCTATTACTTAGCCGACGTGGCTTACGGATTTTGGTCTCCTTTGCTTCTCTCGCCGATTGCAGAGCTTGGCCTATCGACCTGTCGCCTCCATCCCGTTAACCCCCACTACCCTCACTGCGCGCCACCCTTGATCCCTTTTCCCTCTTTTCTTTTCTGTCTTTTTCTTTTCTTTCGGAGCTTATAGAAGCGATTCGCAAAGGTGACGACGAATAATTCTCCTTGTGGGAAACAGTCGTATATAGACGCACAGCAGAATTTACCTCGAACCAATCCCCATACTCACCCCCATACCCTGAGAAGGCGTTCGACTCTGTTAGCCAAGGTCGCAAAGGGCCAATATTCAATTTGCTCTACTGAGGGAATTACACGAAATCGCTCTTCTCCAAATTGCTTCAGACGCTCCGAGGAAAGCTGGTCATATCTATATATTACGCGAAACTACCTGGAATATAGTCTATAGCTGACTTTAGCGTTTAGAACACGCGAGTACCACGACATACTACAGATGTGATCGAAAGGCGACGTATAGACGAAGGCCACTTCGATTTAAATTCCATCCGATCATTCATTCCAGAGTCTTTCACTGTCAGTCAAAATAATGGTAGAACACTGATGACAAATTCCGTTTTCAATTCTTGTATCTTCCATTTTCAATACCTCGGTCACCAGCATTATGAAGGTGAAGGGCTTACCACGTCGTGGTATTACGGACGATTTAAGGAAAATCAATTTATGTAGACTAGTATAACTTCTGCGTTACCACGACAACCAACCACTCAGCCAGCTCAGACCCCAAACGTGGACGGTGTGCGGGCCACGGTATACGCGACATTCTTGGCGTTCCTGTTGTCCACGGTTTCCGAACACTCTCCGAGCCCAGAGTATATATAATCATAATCAATTACGTGGAGTTTTGCCCCAAAGCCAACCCATACAACTTCTCTCGATTCGATCCAAAATCAGCCTGTACGACTTCAGAGGCTGATGAATCGAGAATTTTGTCAGCAAATAGTTGATTGTCTTGCTTTCTATTAGTATCCCATACGAATTGGAAATAGTTAATTTTCCGTCCCGATTAATGGGAATAACAAGAGGATAAATAATCTAGGGTCGAAAACTGTTGAAGATAATTGACAATTCATCGATTATCAGCTCATATTTTGAAATACGGCACCGTACGCCGATCAGTATTTTCATGAGGGTCATTAATCGTGGATATCGTAATATTAGATCCTTTGCAGTTAGCAAGTTGAATAATCGATCACCCATCAATTGAATTAAAATTGATTAATGCTGGTCGTGCGCGTAAATAAAACCCAACCTTGCTGACGGCAGCTTTCAGTATCTGTGAACGTTGCAACGGTCAATGTGAGAAGTACCGAACCTGTTTGAAGAGTGTCCACTCGGAAGAATTTATTGGACCTTTATTGCAGAATTATTGCATCACTGGTATTTATTGGAATTCAATAAAGTGAGCGCCATTCTGTCCCGTTCGTATATACATATATACAATGTATATTATACATGGATATATATATAAAAATATATGATCACCCCGCATAGGCGTTCCTCTGTGTCATGGGAAGGTCGATTGGTCGGTCGTTTGGGGGGACATAGTGTAAAAAGAAAAAAAGAAAATACCAAAAATATGTTTTTGTTATGAATTCAATTTGGTGTAGGGAACCAGAGTAATCACAAATCGAACGAAATATACGCACATTATTTGATTGACGAATTCGTTTTCTTCGGCATGACCGAATCAGTTAACAAAACAGTGATGTAAAATTAAAAGAAAATACGGAAATTATTTTTCTTGTTTTTTTATCTTTTTTTTTTTTGTGAATCTGCAGGGACTGTAGTTCAGGGTTTCACAAACGAGTAGAAAAAACAAAAAAAAAAAAACAGAATCAAAAACAAAAAATACGCAAATTAATTTGCCAGCACTCGGCAATTCTAAACAATGTATTTTCCCCGGAGTCAGTTGCGTTCCTCCCAAAGGAAAGCTCGGCCACTTCACTTTTCGAAACTCTGGGAGTGTCCTGAATTTTTTAACAAACCAAATGGCTGCCATTTTTTTGTTACCACACAGTATATTTATATTTATATACATATATATTTATATTTATATTCTCGTACTTCGTTCGTTCCTTGCTGAAAAATACGTATATGTGCTTCGTTTCCGCTCCGATGGTTAAAATATTTACCGATGCAGGGTAGGTACAAAGCATCGAGAAAATATTTCGTCTTACCATTTACACGAACAGCAAACACGAACCGAAAAAAAAAGAGATAAACCACCAAGAAAATGAAAGAGCAAAAGTTTGTTCAATCCTACGAAACGTTGGTCGTACTACGACTACGTGATGTGTCTGGTTATGACAATGCAATGCTGCAAGAACTTTGGTCCCGTTCGTTCTTGTCGTTTGCACTGATTTGTATGCGAAGATAATTAGAGACGTGAATTTTACGTCATCGAAACGGAACCTTTGTATACCACATTCGTAATGGGTTACGTTAGAGAATACCTTGCATTCTGTCATTACGAGCTAATTAATGCCAAACTTGCAAAACTACGTCTAATTATTACAACTTGCTGTTGTAACGATCATAACATACTACTTATAAAGGTATATGCAAACCTCATACAACAAGATTGTTAGTTAACTCGCGATAGTCTCATGAAATGTGAAGAACGACAAAGTGAAAACCATACGAAGCAATACGAATGAAGTATACGTGTAACGTACCATGTATGGAGATACTAAAGTATACATCAGTACTTGTTCGGTTCATTCTACCGTCGAAGTAACCGAAATCTTATTTTCTTGAAATAGGGCGCGACTCGAAAAAACGGCATTCAGCCAGTCTGGAAATCTTTGTTGGCTGATTTTTTATAACTCCATTCTTTTTCATTTATGATTACTGCATAATTTTCCAGTGATTTATTTTTGATACCTCATCTCCGGTGCTTCGCTTGTGACTTATGAATTTTCATATGCTATGTTCTTGATGCCTAGAATATTCGATTCCTCGTGTCTGACGTCTCATTTCTAGTGCTTTATTTATGAAGCCCAATATCCGGTTTCTTATTTCTAATGACGTTTAATGTTCCTCGATTTATGACCTTTTATGCAAACAGTAACGTGACATTCCGCAGGGTCTGCTGTAAGGGATTTCTTTTTTTGTTTTTCAAGCTCAAGTTTTCATTTTTCAATTTAATTTCTGTCGAGCAAATAATAAAATTCGCATCAGAGCAACGAGTTTTGAAACAAATGACTGTGGACAAAGTTTTTTTACTACTCACATAGATCGATGATACCGCGTTCGAAAATAGTGCACAGAATTAGAAGCCTGCAAGAGTAAAAATGAGAAGTCTTTGCATTATACATATACAGAGACTATAGTCTTTAGTGTTTTGTCGCTCAGATTTTGTTGAAAATCGCTGCAAAAACACCGAAGACACATATCTATACAGAAGAGTACAGTATCAAAAATGGCTTTGCTGACCGTGCTTTATGACAATCCAGAAAAATATCCGACATTTCCACTCGTAGCACTTTCAATATCTTCATTTTTCCGAAGAATCGATAACAGGAACAGTTTGAATTCGATACTTGATAACTCAATTGGAGTGGAGTGTGAGATTTTCCGATTTCAAATTACTTGGTATCGGCGAAAGCATGATATACGTAAAAGGCAAAAAATAAAATGTTGGATGAGCGATGGATTAATGAACGAGATTCTGATTGATCTGGGTTCTATATATGGTGTTGTTATAAAATCACTGTGTTAGACGAGAGTCCGACAATTTCGAGGGTGGGTACAGACCTGAATTTCTCATTGGAACATCCAGGGGGCACAAGTATTCGTTACGGAATACATGCGTAAAATGGATAAATGGTGAATCACATGAATGACTTCTAGGATCTAGTTTATGAACAGTTAGAGATGAATCTGGACTCGACATCTACCCATACATAACGTTGCTTACCCTTCCTATTTCTGCGGGTTCACATACGCATATTTACGCACCCCAATATCGCCAGATCTGTATTTAGCAGTTCGAAATTCAACTCCTGGATCACTTCGAGTGCGCGTATTCTACCCTCTTCATTGTGGAATCAGGTTGTTAATTAATTAGCTACCATTACGTTCTGAAGATCTAAGGTATACAATGACTATACCATATACCCGTATAAAACGCGAGGTCGAGCGCGACCGATACGCGTCAATTACACGCTGTAGGATGCAAACAGCAAAAAAAAGAGGGAAACAAAGAACTGAATAAAAAACAGCTTTTCTCTGCATCATACTGCGCCGTGGCTATACACACAAAGGAGGTTATTTTCAGAGAGGTGCATAACTTTGATCCACCCCACGTGTCGTGTGGTTTTCCGGTCGCTCTTGCAGCACGTGCAACAGAAGTAGCAAAGGAGTTTCGTATACAGTTTGAAAAATCAGTTAAGCGTAGTTCCGGTCCTCGGAATATTTCTCCCGGAGAAAAACACCCCCTGTGGTTATATCCTGTGCAACGTATCGTACGATGTGACAAGACCGTTTTCTGTCTCGTTCTCCCCCATGTATCTATTTCTCCTTGTTTTCTTGTTTCTCGCCGTAAGATATAAAGGGTTGGAGAATCTTTGGGGGTAATGTACTGCCGCTGCGGCCCTATGGGATATGACCTTGGAAGACTAAGTAAGAGAATCGTGAGTCAACGAGACGGAAGCCTCTACAATAACCCCCTAGTTCCTCATGTTCTTGCCCTCGGCATCCCTTCCCTCGAGGGATGCTTTTACACCCACAGCTGACGCTTACCAAAGATTTGCCGCCTTAGCTACTCGGTGAACTTCAGAGACAACTGACGACGTAGCTGCGAATTATGTCTTGTAATCGCGGTGTACTAAATTGGTAGAATTGTTCTGGGGAGGAGGAACCAGTCGGTTTTGAAAAAATAACAGGAGTAACGATTCACAAGGACGACACGATGTGGTAAACCTTGTCACCGGCGGGTAGAGCGTAGTTCAGAATAGGATGAACAAGAATAAAATGTTCTTCCGAATTTTCAACTTCGAAAGAATGTTCGATTCAAATTGACGACCACGTTCCCCAATAAAATTATAATTCCGAATCATTGCACGTCAAATTTAGTCGTAGTACTTAGTAGTAATTTTGAACACGTTTTCGAATCCACCCTAATATGTCTATAAAATCGCATGTGAACTTCACGCTGATTCACCATGCACTTATCGATTCGGTGACAATTTCAAATTTTCATTCTAATATTGCCCATGGAGATTAAAGGGCAAGGGGGCCGGGAGGGTGGAAGGGACGTTGCAACCACGTGAGCTTTATTACGTTTTGATGAAACCGCTGTGAACGGGTCACCAATCACATTTATACAGTCTCGAAAGTACGTTGTGTTTCAGTTACCGCGGACTTTGCGCATCAATGGACTACGAAATAGTATTTAATCTGGAAATGCAGTTGGTGGGCATGATATCTCCTCACGGATTATGCCCTCATCCGAATAACTATCCAAATTATTTGGTGCAGGATATCGACGAAATCATCTACAAACATATTGCTTTTTTCCGACCTTTGCCCCAGCATATGGCAGTTGAAAAAGTATCGAAGCAAGATTTTCGAAAAAATAGTGCGATTCGCAGTTCAATTCTCGAAACCAAAATTTTCAATTTCTTTGCAAAGATAAATCAAGTTATTATGACTAAAAAAAAAGGAAGGAGAAGAATATCGTAGAAGAGTTTGGTTCCATGATTCAATAAATCGAATCATTAGATCCACGAAGTGACGAAGCTCGTCTTTTTTTTCTTAACATCATATCATTACACGTGGAAATGAAAATTCCGGTCAACCGTCGAATTTTTTACCAAAATGTTGGGTGAATGAAATGAATGAATATATCGAAGATAGCGGTTGTAAGAAAGGTATATAGGGCGGTGTACCGTGATAATCTTAGGTAAAGAGAATCGATTAATCTCGAGTTTCCGAAGTGTTGGGTAAGACGGCAAGAGGCCACGAATCTAACCCCCGAGAGAATTGGTTTGATCGGCATCACGAGCTTGACAACATCCCCCAAGGGAAAAATAGTCCCTCGAGAACTAAGACTGGAGGGAGTTGACCCTGGTCGAAAATCTTACCACCGCGAACTAAGAGATGATGGATAGACGGTACAATGAATGAGGCCATGTTCATACCCCCGCACAGATTGATTTTATCCTTTTTACATCCACAAATTTTTGTCCCTTATCGAACTCCACTCTATGCATATATTAGTTTACTCCGATGTGGAAATATATTATATACAAACTAATTGGTGCAGTGGTTTCGATTTTTTGGACAATTGATACGGATCAATTTTCGTACATGTGGTAGGTATCTCTCGTAGTTGAAATCGTTGTGTAAAAACGAGGAGAAGAAAAATGGCAACAAAAAAAACAAAACAAAAAAACATTTGAATGATACTGCCCTCAGAAATCACGGTTATCGCGGTTTACCGATCCAGGTAAAGCGCTGTTGTTGGATGTTGATTGCACGGGACATTGCCGGTGGACATAGATTTTCAAACGTTATGTATATATATTCCCGGAATTTATTCAATGTATCTGAAAATTTATTAACAGGTGCAAACTGCAGGTTCTATGTATTCAAAATATATATCCGATGCTTGTAATTCTGGTGACAGTATACCTACTATTTGTTGTATCGGATGATCGATATTTGCACGAGAATATTTGCATCAGTGAGTCAAATTTATTTGAGTTGATTGCTCTGATTTGTTGATGTTCTTTTTATTTTCATTTATTTATTGAGTTATTTACTCGTTTTTTTTTTTTTTTGTTTTGTTTTTCATCATTTAACTTCATTCCCAATTCAACGTCAGTGAATAAACATCCGAGATCATTACCTGGTAGCTGGTGTGGTAGCGGAATAGAAGTGAGATAACATAATTGATCGATGCGAATTTAGATTGATTTTTTTTTCTCCCGGACTATACGCGTCGAAATTGAAAATAATTTGTTAAAAATATATTGGAAACAAAGTGGTTATGGGAGAACGAAGATATCGGTGATTTATAACGTGATTAAAATACCTCTGTCCCTCTATAAATCTTTCCGCGAACAGCTTTTCGCAGTGAAAAGTCGAAGGTCCGATACCATTTTAAAAACGTCACCGACGATCCACGTGTTAAAAATAAAAACGAGGAAAAAATCAGCTAGTTCAAATGATAAGTTCACCAAGAATCATCGTGTGAAGAGTATGAAACCAGTTTGCAAAAATAAATTTTCAAATGGCGTATTTTCATATCTCGTTAAAATTAGGGAGCGATTATTTGGTGCGAAATTCCAGTTGGAAACCCTTCTCTGGATTGATGCTTTTTCTTTCCATTCTCTCTCGGGAACAATTTGAACTCTCCAATTCAACTATCCAGAGATTTCTCGATCCACCTGGATCAGTTTTGTGCAACTTGGATGACCCGCGTGCTTACCTCCCACTCCCCTCTTTTCACGCCATCGTCGTTACGCTAAGCACGTTGTCTGTATAGCCGCGGAAAAGAAAATCGATGTTGGAAAATCCGGGCTCTGAGAATAGGTTACACGGTGGTGAGATACGAGATAAATTTCATATTCGTGATTCAGCAAGAGAAAGAGAATTAGAAAAAATAAAAACCCAGAGAGAAATAATAACATCTTAAATAAATCAGTGGAAAAAAAAAGAGAAATACGTTCAAAAAGAAGAACGGAGATCGCTGTTGAGATAGATCCTAATGTCAGAGGTTTCTTCGTTTCAGCTAAAGAAAACTGCGCGTAGGTATATGAAATTAAGGTAAGTAGGAAAGCTGGTGGTCTTTCAATTCGAAACGTTGTGCTTTGAAGATTTCAAGTAGGGCGTAACTTGCGAGCTGCATGAGCGATAAAACAACGAACGTCGTTTCATTCGGTTGAGGGTGTACTTTTGATGCCATATACCTTTCTACATTGGTTGCCAACACGTTTACTGACCCAACAAACATACAGAAGGTAGTCACAGGGATGGTGATACTGAGCGGGACAAGCTTAAATTCTATTACAGGGGCGCGGTATACGGGTGAAATAATAGCAAATAAAGTATACCGTGGCAACGCTTTATTGTTGTCGCATTCGAATTGTGAACAGCTGCTGCTGATTAAAGCAGGACATGGTGTGTGGAGAGAGCGAAAATTATCGTACAACAATATTATAACTATGTATGTACCGCACGTACGTGTCAGCGTATCAGTGACAACATTGTTGAGCCGACTCATTGATCAGCCGTTTCTTTTTTTATTTTTGCTCAAGAAAGTTCACGGCTCAGAGAAGCTGAATTTTTTTCGTCGAGTTATTGAAAAAACAATTTCTCACGCAGCTGATTCTAAATTTTGAGTATTTCTGTGAACATAATGAACAAAAAAATCAGTTTTTCAGCCTCAAGTCCAGCTAAATGTCGCATAAATTTTTGATTGGTTTATTTTCGAAATTCTAATCTGGATATAAATACAATTATCACTACGAAATGACAGCCGAGAAGTGTTGTCAACGGTCATGTAGTAGAATTTGAATATTGTACACCTCAGATACTCTGGGAAAAAAGTGAAAGAAAAAGGAAGGAATTCGTTATGTCGCGAATACACCGTTTCATGAATAGCTACGTAGTACCGAGAGTTGTATGTATAGAAATGTATACTATCTTTATACATATATACACATATATACGTGTATATATGAAATTCGCGAGGACCACGCGAGAGCAGAAGGCTCGGCCTTTTTAATAATCCAAAGTATCTTTCGTGCCCTTTGTAGGAAAAAGTTTTGTACCTTAGGATTTGGTCTCGTAGTTTATATAGTAACGATATAGCTCTATACACATAGTGACCCATGCCGGAGAAGCAGTGGTTTCTCGTCTACGTCGCGCGTCGTGTTCTTTAAACTTGAAAGTTTCTTTTTAACCCCAAAGTCGTTTGCCGTAAAGGAACCTGCTACCTGCAGCATTGTGTCGTGATGTCCTTTGGGTAGCTGCGTAGCGCTGCGTATCTCCAACAAACTATATGTATGTATATAGGGTGGCTGGTTTTGACTGAAACACTGCGGTATCTGGAAAACTTTGAGTGGCACAGAAAAATGATTCTTTTCAAAAGTCGTGGGAATCAGAGAGGAAGAAATCCTGGTGTTATTCAATTTCTTTTAAAAAGACTTCTCATCAAATCCAACCTGATTTTTAAGGATAAAATACTAGATTCGCGAATCGAAGTGCGTAAAAAATTTCACATGAAAAATCGGATCTCTTCCTCTTTGATTCCTATAACTTTTCTACAAAATATTTTTCCGTGCGACTCTAAGTTTTACTAGATATCGCGGTGCTTCACTTAAAACCAGCCACCCTGTACATATACAAACAGGAGTCTAGAAGAAAATTGTTGAAGAATTTTTCCCAGGGGAGGACCGAATAATTTTTCAATGCGACAAGAAATCGCGTATGGGAACCGGAGAGACGAACGTAGATATAACGTATTCATTCTATACGACAACGAGTTGTAGGAATATACTTTATACAAATCGGTTCTATTTTTGCAAAGGCATCGTGACTTGTGATCGCACTTATATTGCAACTTTCTATATACAATTTCCGTGAAATTAATAGCTTTGCGTTTCTGCGAGTCGCAGTGCAATATTTTTCACCTTTTGCTGTAACGTTGCCATATTCCGAATGAAATCTAGATTTGATATCGAGGGAGGATCGGCGTCGAGCGAATTCTATGGACAAAGTGAAATATTTCAATAACCGATATCAATAATCTTGTAAATGTTCATTAAAGGTACGATCGGAAGTCTGTAGATAATACGTCTTTATATTTAGTTGTACGTGTACAGCTGCTCTTCTACAGGTATAAGTGGATTTTTCACGGATCCTCGATCCCCCTTATACAGCTATATTGTATCCAATGCGGGGAGTTTCAGGATTTCCAGGATTTCCTGAGCTTAATGCGGGTGAATTCACTGAGACCGTAGTCCAGCTGTTTTCGACCGAGTGAACATCAATAGATTATGCCACTGTGAGAATATCCTCAACCTTTACGATCTACCGACTCAATTCTACCCCCACACTTTCAAAATGATATCGTACCCATCCGTCAAGTTCACTACTCTGAAGGGGTTCGTACAATTACCATTGAGACAGAACACGTCTTGTAGAATCCAGCAAAACTAACCATTTCGTACTAAACTACCATCATATTATTCCAACCCCATATCCCGATGACTCCTCATAAAACGTCGTTGAATTTTATACTCTATATAGTTAATTCTCCATTTTGATTTTTTTTTCTTGTTTTTTACTCTAAGTATAAGTATATTCGTGTAGAATCCAGCTCTTAAAAAATTGTTCCCTCGAGATATATTCGCGGCCTACTGAAGAGAAATGTTATTTCAAGTCTACCTCTTGAATCCCATGACAATTATACCCGTGTCACATGAGCGTAAGGTGTATCGCATCGTCAAGCGGTGGGACGAAAACGGAGTCCTACCGGACTGAAAACTCGACCCTATTCAGAATCCTTTCGGTGTGAGTATAACTTAGAAGAAGGTACATAAAGCAGGCGCGGTGAAGAATTTTCTTGGCTACAATGTTCGTTTTTACTTCGTTACTATACTATTAGTGGTGAATCAACGGATAAAGGATCTTCAACGCGTGAAGTACCTGGAGAATTTTCTTCCCCGATGTCCTGGTCGAATAACCCCTATACGAAATAAATGAATTATCGATAAAATTCTCTGTTATTACGCGAAAACTTCTAGTAGCTATAAGAGAGATCCCATTGATCCGATTACTGTACTGGGCACTCAATTAAAGAAGACAACCGGAGAAATAAGAAAAAGAAAATTTTGTCTCTGACTGTGAGAGACTGAAGAGAAGCCGAATCGAATTCTCAATCTTTATGTTTTTTCGTTCGATTCGGATTTTATCTACGAGAGATTCTTGGAAAACAATAAAAAACAAATGAAATTAAACAGATGATTTGCGTTCGCGAGTTCAACGGTATTCTCAATTAAATTCAGAGCTTTCGGTTTATCCGCGTGAAGTTATTCCTCTAAAACTTTTCGACAATGACAAAATCTAGTTTAGGAAACAGCTCCGATAAACCTACTCCAGGTTGGGACAGTGACAGATACGCGACAAGCTCTTATCCGGAAATGCCACTCTGAAAATCAGTTTCAACGCGTGCTAAGAGAATCCTCTAGGTATAGCAAAGAGAAGAAGGAAATAACATCTCGAACCAAGACACAATCTCAACCCCACCAAACTGAGGAAGGTAATCGAAACCAACATGGGACAGGTTAAATCACGTGACAGATGTTACACGCCGTAATGCTTCTGCCCGTTTTTCACAAAGGTGCACAAAAGCTCGGATCGAACGTTGGATTTCTGGATATTTCCTACAAGACGCGAGATTGAAATGCATTTCATTTCATTATTCAAATGTCAAAATCGAATCTACAAAAACTGATCCCAACCACGTATAACTCAATCATACTGTTACACGATATTCCGAAAAATTCCTTCAAACTCTTTGATGATTGAAACTATTGATCCTCTATGTATACCTGTACCTGATGATTTCTCTTGACTGACGGCATTTCGTAGCACAAGCAAATACACGTTTCAACTTGAATATACTAACATCAAGGAGCATTGTTCAGATTTGTATTCTCTAGGTTAGCGAAGGTGAATTATCAATAACCAGAACAAATTTTCCGTGTCGGTGAAGCCGATGATGAATGAGTATACACATTTGAATCATTCATCGAAATAAGTCGACAGTTTCAAGCCGCCATTATTCGCAGAATTCGTAACTGGCTTTGTGTACAGTTCCCGAATTTATCAAAAACCAATACACGGTGGGGCGTGTACTTGAAATTGTCTAAAATTTTGCCAAGTGTAAATTTTTCATTTAAAATATCCATATCGATAGATGTCTAATAAATTTCATATTTTTTGATAAACTTACAGAGAATGGGTTCCGTGCACGGTGACGAATTGCCGTACGTTTTTGGGGCTCCACTTGTCGAGGGTTTTGGACATTTTCCACGGAACTACACAAAAGCTGAATTCGCTTTATCGGAGAGCATCATTCTGTACTTTGCAAACTTCGTCAAAGCGGGGTGAGTCTTAATATAATTATCCCGAGTTTTTATTCATCTCTAATTATCAATTATCAGGATGATCTCTTAATTCATAATGAATTTTTTTCTTTTGCCTTTTTATCTTCAAGAAAACTGCGGGTAAAAGTAAACTCTGATAATTTCCATCACAATTACGGTAGCTAAATATACGAAATATATATAAAGAAAGAAGAAATATCATTTACCTTCGTTATACGCACAGCTGAAGAACCTTCTTCGAGTTACTGGTAATTGATACCAGTGACAGAATCTTGAAATTTATACAGTTCGTTAACAAGATAGAGGAAAGTTTATACACTTCGAGAGTTTGCGATCCGCCACAACTACTCTTAGACGGAATCTGTAAACCGATAAAATTAATATAGCACGTATCAAGTCTACCTGTTTATTCGATGTATATGCCAAGTGGATTTGCATGTGCTTAGATACAACTCTTTGGAGCATCGGCAAAAACGGTATTTCGAAAATGTCACGTAACTCAGATTTATAGGAATTAATATTTTTAAAACTAATAGTGTGATTGCGTAGTGTTAAAAAAAAGAAATGAAGAAAAAAAAAAACTCGATCTGCATTTCAAATGCAAACATTCTGAGGGACGCAAAGTTATCCCTGTGTAGCTACAGAGATCCCACTCATTTGAAATCAATTTCATCAGGAATAAAAAAATGAAAACAAAAAACAAAAAAAAAACATGGACACTCGAACACCCAGCAACCACCCACTTCAATTCGTTGCATATTCAAGAACTGAACCGAGTGTTTCAGAAGTTCAAAGACTTTGAGTCAGAAATATACTCTGGATATTTTAGCTCCACCGTATCATTTTTTTTTTTTTTTTTCTCTCTTATCTCGTGAAAGAGAAACCCTGAAAAATCTCGACATAGAATGATCGTTTATAAATCACCATGGATCATTTGTATACTTGAACTGAGAGTGTTCCAATTTCACTGCCATATATTTGACGCAGAACCCCATACACAGAATCCATTTGCTGGTTGTATAGTGTCCATTACTGCAGAGTGTTGCGTTTTATTGCACGTGTGGAAACACTTCGCTTATTCACGACCACACGTAATAAAATTGTACTGATGGCGAAATGGCGTTGGATTAGACATTAAACTTTTGGATCTTTGTTCAAGGTTGTAAAATTTGGCTTCTGGCATTCTTTCGAAGGTTGATTGACTTTCATTGCTGTATCAGAGAAGGATTTGTCACGTTATTACTTAATATATCGTGTGATATTTCATATCTGTATCACAGTAAACATCAAGTTTCCGTAACACAGAGTTAATGTGGTAATTCAGTAATGACTTGTGGTAAAAATAATCGAACGGCAGATTCCTCATACTCTTACTTAGTTTACGGTGTGCGTTCCGTGCGAATAAAAGAAAAAGAGAAACAAAAAGAAACTCAAGGAAATTACGCTGTTTCATCTTTAATGGCTTGTTACATGGGCAGTTCTGACTTTTTATAGCCGCGTTGTCGGGATAACAAGAATTGTAAAGGTTGTAAGATTCGTACTTTGAGTAAAGACGTACTTTTCTTAATATAGTGATTGAACGATACTACTGATATCCGTAAATATTTTATGGGTCTTTGTGTAAAACAGAAACATGTCGTCCAATTTGATTAGATAACATTCTTCTGAAAAAAAAGTCGCAGATGATTCTTACAATTAGTAATATTCTTAGTTGGAGAACATGTTACCCTTGAGCAATAAAGGAGCATTTATTTTCCAAAATTACTGAAACTGTGTGGTGCAGTGCTATATCTGAAAAATCGATAGCATATTAATACCTACCTCGAACCTAGCTGAAGCCAATCTCGGCGAAGCATGGCATGTTACCGTCCCGCTCAAGGTATTTAATCAAATCATCCTTAGTCTGCGTAGTTTGAGCTAATCATTATACAAGTCTATAATGTACAATAATGTTGTGAGCTGTATACTATAATGTGAAAAACACGAAATATTCGTTCTAAAATTGAAAATTATGTTAATAAATAGCGATTTCCAGGCAGGAAATTCTACTGATAAGATGTTAGATGTTATACTGACCAACGGTTTGGACCAACTTTTAATTGCATAGAATATTTTCTCAATTCTTCTTCTAAAAAAAATCATGGATTCATGTGGAATATAATGGAAATGACTGATAAGCTCGTAAGCTCTACCACAGCTTATGATGTGATTTTTACCATGGAGTATTTCCTGAAAACCATTTTCTAACATACGACAACAACTCTTATTATTATTTTCTTTGTGCTACCGTCATACACGTTTTCATGATACAACTTCACATCAACGGATATCTAACGATGGCTGTTACGCGGGCCGAGCTTTTGATGGCAACACGATATTGTTGTTCTATTAGCATAGAATCCGAAGCTGCCTCGGTCGTACGATCGTATGGCACAATCCCATAGAACAACGGCAACTACACATGTGGTGATTCCGTCATTTTTCATGTATATCGGTGTACAGCTACAACAATCCATTGTTAGGAGAATTTCGGATTGAAGCATTCGGGCTTTTTCTTGTTCAGCGTAATTCTCACGTCTGAAGCTTACAAGGTCTCCTGGGTCGATCGTACTCTGCTTTGTTTCAATCTGTCCGTCCGATTAACATTTTTGAATTTCTAATCGACATGTAAATTCGTATCTTGCTAACGACCCGAGAGGTGATGGTTCCTGTTGGAAACGGTGCAACTCGAAGCTATAAACTCGAGTAGAAGTGAGACTGAGGTGAAACACGGTTCTTCCGCCCCACTCCATGTTTCATTTTACTTTTCTCTGTCTACAACGATTACGCTTTGATGAACGAGCTTAGAATAAATTTCGCACAGCGTTGAAGCACGCCGCCTTAGAAGTCGAGCACGCAGCTGTGATTAAAATAACAAATATCTTATCTTCCCATACAACCATATTGCGTAGACGTTCCGACAGTAACTTCTTCTTTGAAAGTTTTCTCAGTTTTCAGTTCTCTCATGATTCGGATCTGCACTTTGTACATATACGTATCAAACTGAAAATCTTCAGATCGACGAATGAAACTTTTTTTTTTCGAAGCTTAGGCTCATGTCCTATTTTTAGGACGTGCCCAGCTGCTGCTATTCAATTCCCCTCTAAATTTCGTGTATCGCACCCCTTCCTTTCTTTATCTTTTCAGAAAACTTTATTCTATGGAAGATCGACAGATTTTTCACAGAATTTATTCATCCATCATCATCACTTCTGGAAAATTCTTCCGACTTGAATGAATAGAAAGAGATCCCCCATCTTGAACTGTCTCTCCCAAAAAAAAGTATAGAAACAAAAATAAATAAACAGATAAACAAAAACAGTCGTGTATATAGTTTCGAGTCACGATTCTTGTGAAAAACCTAACACGTTTCGTCCTTGCGTAAAAATTCTAAAACAAATACGATTTCACGTCGAGTAACCCGTCACAGCGAGTTTATACAATGATAATGTGTGCGCGAATGAAATTCACCTGCTAGTAAAATTCCTGATTGGCTTGTAAGAGATATACCTATAGAGATTGAGTTTCGCTCGGGATAGAAGAAGCGATTCTGACTGCGCGAACGCGAAAAGAGAATAAAACCAAAATGGAATAACATCAATAGCAGTAGCAGTAGCACTAGAAATAGTTAAGGTAAAGCTGCCTTGGTAGAAGCAGTTTACTGACTTCCAGTCCGAGCGAAAGAAAGCACACTCTATCCAACCATCTCAGTAAAAACAACTTCGAAATAGCGTGAGCGTGATCATTAAATTTGCATCGAACTTGAGGACTGACCGTAATTTCGTTCTTACTGCGGAATTTGTCGCAGAAATTGTAGTTTCAATTTTTTTACCCCCCAATTTTTTATGCTTGTATTTAATTATCACAAGCATAACGTTCATTGGATCAAATTTCTTTGACATCTAGTTGAACTCAAAGAAGTAACTTCAGCGCGTTTAATTCGTAAACATGATCTTGACATTGTAGCGTTACATAAAATCGATTGAAAACACAATGTGTATTGTAATTTTCATTGAATTGGAATGAAAAATCAACAGATCCGTTAGGTGTACATCGGCCTACCTTGATGATTGAGTTTATAAGCTGGGCCGTTTGTTGAAGAAGGGAAGGTGGAGTGGGCAACAGCAGCTGTGTGGTAGTATGGATGGGTCAAGATTAAACGTAAATATTCATTTGCTCTCAAGGATAATTGGGAGTGTCCGGACACTCCGCTTCATTACTTCGAGATTACATCCGCCAGACAGGTGATGAGTAAACTTACCGAATTTGCTTTCTTTTCAGCTTTTTTTTTTCTTCTTCACCGAATCGCTCCTTATCACAATCCAATTTACACTCGGAATATAATTTGTCAAAGTTTTTCATGAATGTTAAATACAACGATCGATGGAAGTTACGTATCAATTGACAGACAAAAATTCCGATTTCTGTTTCTCTCCCTACGTCACGCACATCGATATCTGATGCATGTGCAGAAATGCAGGTAGGTATATGCGCTTAAATACACAGAACTGTGTACACCTACCATATATACTAACTTGTGTACAAAGTTATTGGTGGCATATGTGCACCTCTATGAATATTCAGAAGGGAACGTTGAACAACGAGCTTCCTACAAAGCTCCCTATAATATTTCACGCTCGGGCAGCTCGAAATAGTACGAGATTTTCGGTCTGTCGAATTAAAATTCTAAAATCAAAGGTGGTTTAGGTATAATCTTTTCGAAAACGTCTGTACGGGATTTGGAGCTTCGATCTCTGATTAGGTTGGGAATAAAATATATCCTTTATGAGCCGAAAACTGATTCGAGTGAAATCACACAAAAGCAATTGAATGAAATCAATGACACATTTCGGAGAATCGAAATAGCGCATAAAAACGTGAGGATAAAATGAAAAAAATGACAAACAAAAAAAGTCACGAGGGGTGGTATTCTGGTGTTTTACCCTCCAGCATCCGAACGGAATAAATCATAATCAAACGGCAGTTCAACCCGACGTGGTCAGTCAGGAGAAGATAAAAAAAATTTTGCCGAAGAGAAATTAAAAGCTCGTATATTTATAATTCCTGCGCAATTTACGATGTATATACATATTTAATTTTTTTTTTTACCCCCCGACACATCCGTCATCTCCTCGTTAATTGTAAAATCCCCCCAAAGGCACCTACGGTGCAAAAAACTTCGCCAAGTACATTCAATGTTTGAAAAATTCATTAATAATAAGAAAAAAAGAATCCAAATCAATTATTGTGCCAACTGCCAAGTACATGTAACTTTGCATCGTGTAAAAATATAGAATCGGAAAGTAAATCAATGAGAATCAATTTAAAGAATCATAAAAAAAATAAAATAAAATAAAATAAAATAAATGAAATTTAGAAAAAAAATCCAAAAAACAAATTGGAGGTAGTTGTTCTTGGCGGGCTAATGTTATATTGGCATAAAAAAATTCTAGATTTTGTTTCCGAAAAAGCCCGCCAAGTCCCACTACCTCCAATTTGTTTTTTGGATTTTTTTTCTAAATTTCATTTATTTTATTTTATTTTATTTTATTTTTTTTATGATTCTTTAAATTGATTCTCATTGATTTACTTTCCGATTCTATATTTTTACACGATGCAAAGTTACATGTACTTGGCAGTTGGCACAATAATTGATTTGGATTCTTTTTTTCTTATTATTAATGAATTTTTCAAACATTGAATGTACTTGGCGAAGTTTTTTGCACCGTAGGTGCCTTTGGGGGGATCTCATAACTTTTTGTATTTTGTTGGAGAATATTGCAGTGTTAATTATGGTTTGACGGGGTAAGAAAAATTTTCGAACGGTGGCCATGAGAGCGCCATTTTTCTGGGGCCCAATGAAAAGGAGTCGCTGTGCGGTAGCGGACTCTGTAAGAAATCAGACGTATACCGTAGCGTACCGGCTACGGTGACGCCACCTGCTAGGCGGACGAGAATTATAACCTTTTTCCTATTTGACAGGAGCTAGCTCTGACAGGAATATTACGCGAGCCGCGGCTTCCCTTCTATACCATTTATGTGAAAAGGTTCTGTTTTCAGATGACATATAGCTAGCGTACGACGATGACGGTGGTGCTTAATCGTGAAACGAGCCTAACGGTGATCAGAGAATCAGAGAATTATCATACCTCAGCTCTCCGACCACTGACGTTATTGAAATTACGCTTAAATGAGAGCTCGTCCGCGATTCATATCGCGAAAGTGCATCCAAATTTCCCGAAATGCTTATGATTTCGGAGATACTTGATGGAACGGTTGGCCGTACAGCGCTTTCTCGATCCCCTAGCAGTAAAGATACTCGGTAGTCCGCACGTTCGTTTGAATGTACTTGGCGCGAGACTCTACCGAGTCTCTTGATTTATACGGACGTCGCATGCACGCGTGACTCGTCGTACAATCAGATTTTGTCACGCATAATCGCGATAATATGAATAATTGTAGAACATAAAAAAAAAAGTGGGCGTATAAGAATGTAAGTAGATAATTTCACGTCGTATGATATTCGTTAATTTTTCTTTCTTAAAATGAAGCTATATCATCACACTTTAGTTCAGCGCAGGTGGGTTCAGCTGTTCGTTAAGAGAGTTGTAAATCGTGATTGATCGGTGTTAGTCAAGTAAATTTATTAACGCGGTATATGTTAACGGTGATTGACTTGCCTCGGGTAAAGTCTAACACAAAACAATTACTCACCAATTATTCACGGGTTACGTTGCTACACAGAGACCCCGCGATTCTCGATTACGTCTTACTTGCCACATCACTATTCATCTAGGTTTAACGGCACATTGTATGCGTCGTATTACCTAATACTTACCTTATCGAGTGAAATTATATTTTCAATTTGATCGAATAATTTAACCCGCATATCGTATTTACATCACATACGCGACAAATAATCAGCTCCCAATTAATCTTTAACAATTAGGTACGGGCGACGCGACGCACCGATGGTACAGTATCGCTTTTACTCTACACGCAACGTCGATACAATTTGCGTATCCTTCGCATCACGTGATTCCACATTTTCTGATCCCCTTTTTTTAACCACGCAAGTTGTTGGGGGTGCATATAGAGAGCGGTACCCCGAACGAACAGGACGGAAATAATAACTCTGTGTATTCCGCTCACGCCTCAACACTTAGAGTTTACTGGTACTAACCTAGGCAAGGGCTTTAGTGCTTTTCCATATGCGGGTCAATATACAGCGATCGTGCAGATGTATCGTGAGAGGGAAAACTCATTTTGACGATCAGCCTTTGAATGGAAATGGCTAACTTATCAAATGGACGTTACATGTACCGTCGATTTTTTACAAACAATTTCGGATTCAAGAAATTAAACTCGGATCAGTTGATCCCGCGCGTGCAGTGATCACTCATTACTTCATTTTTGAATAACGGATAAAATTTGGTCTTGAATTTTTTTATTTTTTTCCCTTATTTTCTCAAATTACTCACTACCTCGTCCTGCCAAATAAATAATGTACATGTTTCCGATGTACGCGGCATCCGTGCAGAGACTTTCCGACGAGCTTTCTAGAGCGACACTTTTATTTCCCTCTAGCGCAATTAAAATAATTTCGCGAGACAAATTTACATTTTAATTCCACGTTAAAAATAAAAATAAAAAAAAAAAGAAAGAATGAAAGAAGGTATGCGAAGATTTGCATTTTTTCAAAAGAACCGCAAAAAGCAAGTATGTAACTACCCACCAGTGCTGTAGAACACACGAACTCTTCCGCGTCGATTCTTTCAGTCTGGTTTGATGTTTTTTTTTTTTTAACTTTTTGCATGTTTAAATTTTGAAGTTTTTGGTATTTGCAAAGAGAGATATCAACGCGGTGATCAGTGATTGAATATTGTGCAATATTTTTTCACTGTGCCATTTTTCGCAGATGTTGCGCACTTGTTTTTTTCCTTTTTTTCGTTTGTTGTTCCAATTAACGGAACGATTTTTGCTAGAACTACGCGTCGATAGCTTTTTGAATTCTTTTCGAAAACCATCCACTGTTTCCATTAAGGCTAAAAGACGATATCGAATTTCGCGTTTCCGCGATTGCATTTTTCGTAACTTTACTCTTCCGTTTCACTAACTCTGAACGGAGCGGGCGTTGATATTTGATTGGCACACCTTTGTTTTCTTTAACCACCATTTTACAACTGACAGCGTGATAATTAACTGCTTGACAAGTATACAAGCAAAAACAATGATTCAACCTGTTCATGAGTGAGAAACTTTGTTCATTGTGTTGGAAAATTCCAACAAACGTTTTTTCGTTCACGTCCTCGTACAAACAATTGAAAACTATTGAATTTTTTCAACGAGTAATTCCAGATTTTAAATTGTGGTTTATAGATACCCATTATTTCCAATACAAATCTGCATAATCTTTCTTGACGATGTAATCATTTTCCACTCGAAGAATGAAAAAAAAAAAAACAAATAAAAAAAACCACTGGCGAGAAGAACAGATTCTCAGAACCCAAATTCAGTTGATTCAAAGAGACTTTCCGAGTCTTATAAATTATTTCAATTCCATAACCCCCATACGAACTAAATCAGCCTCATGTGATAGCGTCTAATAAATGCGGTTTCTTGATCTGGTAAAATATGAAAAGGTTGACGTATTATTCTACGGAAGAGTAACTCGAACAGAAATCGAATTAGTTAATCTATATCGAAATTGCAGGGGTGTGGTAGTGAGATGAATTGGGGGATGGGGTGGTATCGCTGGGGGTGAGTGGATAGCGCGGATGCGCCGCGGTAGTCAAGAGAAGGGGCTAATCCTACGGAGTTAGCGTCAGTCAACTTGAGTTACGAGCAACGCGCAACGGTACACCCTATTTATCGTAAATTATGACAAATTACGCCTCGTCTGCGTTTGATAATAAATACAATATTCATATATCTACACCAAACCCATAACTACTGCGTTATTTACACACAGGAAGTAACCAAAGAGGATTACTCGGAAGTTGAGAAGTAGAGAAGCTGGACTCTCATTTCGTTTTCTCTATAAATTCATGGTTACACCGTGCTAAAGTGACTCGTTAGGATACGCTCCATTTTTTCATTGATTTACAAATCTTCAAATTTTGACTTCACAACTTCATCGAAAATCATTTTTGTACACCACGAACAGAAAAAATCTAGTTTGTAATTTATATTTAAAATACCGATATTAGGTATGTTCAATCATTAATTAGAGCGTAAAGTTTACCATTTACAAAAAGAAAACCACCACGACGATCTTGTTTGATCTTGGTAGCAAAGACCTTCCAAAGAGAGAAAGATGAAGAAAAAACGCTAGCTAGAGAAGAGCATCTTCCCGCTATTTTTTTTTTTCTTTTAACTTATTTTATTTTATTTATTTTTCTGCCTCGATCTTTGATCGGTCCCTACTGTGGGAAAAGAGAAAAACTTCATCTTCTGCGATGGTCCGATGAAGAGCGTTGAACTCTTCTGTGAAACGAGATTATTAGGATCAATGATCAGAGCAGCTATATACATCGAATCTGAAGAGTAAAAAAAGCTCTGGCGAAACGTTTTTTAAGACATTCTTATGACTTAATCATCTTCGGCAGATAAGTTTTCAAATTCTAACGAGGTTCACTTTCATGAATCTAGAACAGACCATTATAGTCTTCATTCATATTTTTCAATTCCTGAAAACCTTAAAAACTCTCATGATAACCATGCGACGAATCCCGGAGGATAATATAAGGAAATTTAGGGTACAATTGTTAGAGATAAATCGTGGCAAGCATTTGATCCAATCGGAAAACAGTGTTTAGCAAGTTAAAATAATTGTTACCGTGCGTAATTACGTTGGTGAAATTCGTCCATTCGCAGGAATTAGTGAGAAACGTAATAACGTAATGGGGAATCCTCGACCGAGTACATCTGCATTATGCGGTGTTTGCTTTGGGATTACCTCTCCAAAGTACGACGAGGACAGTACGTGTTTGCGATTTGCCCTGCAGTTCGTAGGTAGTTCTGTTACTGCACGGGCGTGGCAGGTTGTGTACAGCATGAACGATTATGCTAAATTATTGTACATACATTGCGGTTATGTCCTATTTGTTCAGCGAACGTGTCCGACGTCTGATCGGCTTCATCGACCATCTGAACCGAGTGCGCTGGCGACGTTAATTCCTTGTCCTCATGTGGCCAACCAACGGAGAAAGTCTGCACACTACTATTTTCCGAATTGCTGATTATCCTTGCAAAAGTCATATCAAAATGATGTGACACAAATATGGCAAGTTCCCGATAATGAGATGAAACACTTGCCCTGACCATAGGCACGCCGAAAGTTTGGATAGTAAATGAAAAGTATTTTGTTAACGTTAGAACGTTGCGATTACGTCGACATGCGAGCAAAACTTTAGCTTGCAGTCTCGGAGGAATTTCACGTTTCTCGTTGATCTGAAACCGCTGCAGCAACGAGATTAAGCAGAAACTTTGAACGTTGTATTAGCAATTTAATAGTTTACGTTTATTTAATACTGGTAGTATTGTTTGGGTTTTGTTGTTCGATAACGGAGCGGTTCAGTAGTCCGTATAGCGTTGTTTGAAAATTTAAACATGCATAATTCATTTTGGTCAAAGGTGCGAAAAGTGCGATACCTGTTGCTAGAGCCAAAAAGTATCAAAGGACTCGACTGTGAGTTGTCCCGTGCGCTTTAAACTCGATGAATTTCAGAACGACGAATTCAGGTGGCACCGATTTTAGATCTTTATCTCAAAATGAAGTACCGGTATATAATTCTATGCATTACCATGAACCAATCTCGTTTTTACGATTCAACCTGATGATTTCGGTTCGACTGGATGGAATTCTATGTGTTTGAAGCGCATTGTATGGATAGTTAAACTGAAAATGCAATGTGTATCCAGTTTACTTTCAATTCCGTGGAAAATTGTAACGTTCAAAGTACGCGGAGGCTTTCGAAATTTGAATACTGCGAATCCTCTCAAACCCCGCGCGACTAGCGTGGTTCGATAACATAGTGGCAATAAATATTAAGACCCTGCTTTGGTTACACCCCTTTACTATAGGGCGAAAGTACATGAAACTGTATGCTTGCCAACACATAGGTATACGAGAATCATGGTAAATTGAATAAATACTTATTCAAGGATTTTCAGACAAGCAGCGCAGCGCTACCCTGTAACGGTACAGTGCAGAGAAACTCTTTTCCACTCGAACAAACCTTCGAGACGACTTGCATCTGCTCAGTTCTCTCGTTCGCTTAAGCAAGTAGGTATAACCTACTACCTGCGGGGCTGGCAATAGATTTCACATACGTAAAACCTACGCCCAACAAAAAACTACGGACATAAAACTTTTTGTCGCACCAGCTAGCTTAGCAGTAGTTACTCGGTTGAATCGATACTTGATGCGATGAATATCTACAAGAAAGACGAAAAAAGTTATCCTGAATTTCCTACGATTTCACACGGAAATAAATCAACGCCCTCCACCAAAAATATCGAACATTACTCTTGAGTTTTTAAAGATCACAAACAAGCCGATCATCCCATCAAAAAATTCACCAAAATTATGGCCGCAGTGAAAACACCGATGCGTTCTCTCCCGCATCTTTTTATCCTCTACCAAGGTTCTACTGAGGATATCAAAGTTTCCTCATCAGCCGTTGATGCAAAGCCTTTGCCCCAAAGTATTACATGGATGCTCGGCCCTGTCAGAAATGGTATACGGTATCCTATCCAGAATAATATGGCAACGCACCTGTATTGTTTGAAAACCAAAAAATTTACAGAATTTCGGAACGATCGAAGATGCTAGTAATTTGGTTTAACTTAATCGAGAAGAATTTTCAATGTCCTGAGTTTTTCTTCTTCTTGTTAGTTTGGCCGTGCATTCGAATCTGGAACACTCCGTATACATATGGATATACCTGCGTAGCTGTAAATCTGTAGGTCACAGTTGGTAGTATAATTGCGGGTAAAAAGGTGGCTGATCTAAAGGATGATACTGATGGATAGGATTTTAGTTTTCGAGTCTATTCAAAATGAGCGATATTGCGAAGCTGTTAACGAGGACATACGTTGCAGTGGTATGAGCCTAGCTGCTTCATGATAACTAAACTTTGATGCGCTGATGTTTATTTTAATGACGATCGCTGCCAGCGTTGGTATCTTTATTCATAGTTAAGCGATGCAATGCTCTATTTATAGAATGATGAAATTCATCGGATTATGGCATGGATATTCATGTGTGCATGATCCGCATTTTTATATCGTTGCACGGTGATGAGCACAAGTCTGGTTCTACCGGTAAGAAAGAACAAAATGTAAAAAAATCATTGAAGGCCTATGCGATTCGGTTAGAAGATCAGCAATATGACTTTTATCAACGATCGCATGTATCATTGTGTTCTGTCGTTAATGATGCCTAATTGGAATCAGAACCTGCACTAGTATCTAAGAAACCTTCTATTGTTCAAAGAGCGTTTGGATATGACGATTCTGTTCAGAGCTCCACGATCTCAATGTTAACTGAATTTCTTTCTCGTACAAATCACAGCTGCTGCAGTACAATGATACTATCACGTGATGTTTTAATCTTATCAAAGACCAGGACATAAGAAATTGCAAAAAAAAACGAGCCGATCGTAGCTAATTTGGTAGGCCATCTCGCGACGGCGAAAAAATACCTTTTTGTTCAATCAAAGGTAATTTGTGGGACTCGAAATTACACGTTCGACATAAAGAATTGCCAGTCCGCATCGATTGTTTTTCTTTACCAATCATCTCCGAGTATCTGTGCGCATGTCTCCGATGCACATATGGTAACAATTCATCGGCTTTTCTAGAATCGTCGATTCAACTCCCACACGTCCGTAATCGTATTATACTATGGGTAGCACAAAGCATGGCTTTTAGTGTTAACCGTTTTAGCCTGCCTTCTCAACCACTAATAGCAGTCGACCGTCTATGCGCCGCCATTCGCCCATCGCGATATGTATACATGCCATTTATGCATAGCCTATACCTGCTTTAGCAGTATAACTGTACGCAACCCTAACGCATTTCTCGTCCTACGCGATCTCTAGCAATATGCAATGTCTACTTGTATACCTATGTCCATACTGTTTATACATAGGTATATATGGTGCTCGTCGCAACGCGTCGCGTCGCGTCGGTTGGGTCGACGTTATTGAGAGAGGTTTTGCGGTTCCGACCGCACCCTGCACTACAAGGCGGGTACATTAGCGACATCATCGCTTGTCACCCTCGTCATCTATTTATCGTTACTAGTTCACCTTTCCTTCTCACTACATGGATTCTAGTCTGGTATCCGTTCAATGATGGCGTCTTTATCTCGTCTCTACTTCTACACTTCGCCCATTGAATTAATTATAAATTTAAATCTCCGATATACGTTCTTTTTTCAGGGAACAGTAGGGGTTATTCGACAAATGGGTAAATTCAACTTTTTCATGCGAAAGCACAGGGCAAGTATAATGTATCTTCTATATGCATAGAGTCGTCTAATTCACCCGGTGGTCCAATAATCTCTACTTTCTCCTGGATGTAGCTTCGGAGTAACAAGCCTGATCTTTCTGAGCTTTGAGACGATCAGAAGCTTTGAATACGACTTTTTTAGAATGAAATTCTAGAAAAGACATTTGATCCTGTCAGTGAAATAGCAAGCCCGTATCTATTGTGGTTTTCGGTCGAATCCACTGAAGAGCATAATTTTGATACAAATTCTCTTTTACCCTTAAGAACTGTGGAAAATCTTTTATTGTGTAGTAGAAATATCCCTCAGGCTATTTTCCGTTATAGATCACGAGGTCTCTATGAGATATCCATGCAGGATAATCTCTGCAAAATAGGGTCAAGGATACATTTGCAATTTGCTGTGTCGTATCATTTCAACATGGCCTTTGACTGTGCCAGTGATTGTATTTTGTGTCGAAGAGATGAGAAGTTGGAAAGGGAGGGAAAAACCCTTCATCTCAAGGGAATAACGAGTTCTTCTTTTTGTTCCCTATGAGGTTGTACGATAGTCACATTGCTTATATATAACATCGTTTCCGTTGATATCGAGGCATAATTTGATATTGGAATACGTGAGTATTAGTGAATTTTGGCTATGTGTGAAAATTGTGTGGGAGGACGTGAACCGCCGTGCGGTTGCAATCAATTTAACGTTGTTCTCGAGGGAAATTGTATAAAATAATTCCTCGCGTGTCTCGCGGCACACGTACACGGACCACGTTGATTTCTCTTCGATTTTCACTAATTGTAGGTGCGAAACGGAGGAAAACAAATACACATAGGTATATTTTCTCACAATACGTAACGGTTTTTTTCTTCTCTTCCACGGATTCATCAGCCCTACGTATACATATAGGTATATATATGTATATCGAATGCTCTGATTGCTACCGTGAGTAAAGTTTCCGTCGAAAGCGCCAGGTGTTAACGGATCTCGTCACAAAATTCAAATTAGATAGGAACTTTAAGATGTATGAGAGAGAGTTGGCAAAATTTAATTACAGAACTTTATTATATGACTTATACTTGGCTAGATTATAGAGGAGATGAAAAAAAAAAGTAAAATAAAAATGTAAATGAAGAAAACTCTGAAAGACGGAATCATCATCGGCGTATATACTACGTGAAAGAAGTGAAAGTTCAATCATCGAACGCGATGGAGATCGATCATTGCAAATTTCTATTTCTGTTTTTTCAGTTCTCTGTTAGTTTCGCTTTAAAATTAGAGGCGCCACAGCTGCCGTGGGATATAACTTGCATCCGTTGGTAGCAATCAGTATCAGTTTTCACGTACATTTCTGGCTTCTCAAACGATTAACTATTCCCGAAATCCAGTCCGAACAATTATAACTAGAATTCTGCTTAATAGAAATGGAAGTTCATCCTTAGCGTAATGAATTCGCAATCCGGGTCCAGACTGGGATCTTGTCTAGTACGCAGAGTAAAATAGGTACGATCGGACAATTGGACCACCAGATAAATTGGACCGTCCTGTAGGAAACTGTAGGGTAAGCAACGAGTGGTCCAATTTACCTGGTGGTCCAATCATCCCTACTTTCTTCTATATATTTGTTAGACCCGTCCGGCAATGCGTAATGCCCATTCGACGAAGGTTCGTTTAATATTTAATACCTCAACTCACCAATGTCAACCTAAAAGCGTCGTACGCGAGGAAAAGCCTTTGTCACGCACCTGCGTTTAGAGGTCTTTTAACGCGATCGAAAGTTCAAAAGAACTTTCCTCTTTCGTCGTCGTTGAAGGCACGACAAATGGTCACAATTACAAAGAGTGACTCACGTGATCCTGCGTCCCGCGATATGACCAGTGCCCAGTATATATCAATCTACTGATACAATTTCCACTAAAAGGTACAAATGTAAGTATATTTATATACATTGCACCTATACTCTGACTCTCGATTCAATGTCGGGCGACACGCTTGGAATAAAAATCCAACTTCTATCTATAAAGTCTTTCGCAAACAGTTCGACCGTTCACTACGTTTTGTCATCGCTCTCCACAACCAACAATTTAAGGGATGGAGGAAGCAAAAAAATTATAGCTTGAAAAGAAATCAGTTCTATAGCAGGTTTTCTTTCAGAAAAAGTGACTTGCATTCGTACTTTATGTATTCTTTTTCTACTACTGGGTATACGATTGAAATGAAAATAGAAGGATTTGATTTCTGTATTTGGTTTCGTGACAAACACCGCAAAAGTGTGACAATGTTTTTAACATCGAAAACGTCGTTTTCGGTAGACGTTGGTATTGCATTTCGTGAACTTGTCATCGTTCAAATGACAAAAAGTAGCTTCGAAAATTTGGGTCGGAAACGGAGTCAATCTTTAAAGAGCGAACCGAAGCTTCGCGATGGGATTGAGTTGGCATGAGACTCGCGGGTTCTCAATCAGAAGCATCTGTTCGTAATACGTGTTTGGAGGATGTCAGGCCTTGATCGTAATGGGTACGTGAAGCAGATTGTTCGAGCGTTCACCAAACGGATACAGGACACGAGGTGAAAGCGCAGGACTGCAGCTGGTTGACCAAACTGGTGTATTCTAGCTTCTATACCTAGATATCTTTCCTACCCTAACAGTTTGACCTGTAGCGAGTGGTATAGCCGCCAGCCACGAAACTGTCCAACTTGGAAATGTGACGATCAACGTCGTCGATCGGAAATTATGTCAAAACCGTGCAGCGAATATCCGATATCTATACCATAACGACCCAGGGAAGACCTCAACGACCAAACTATCGGCGTTTAAGTTAATGACCTTTATATGCGCTGCACATTATTTAGTTTAGTTGTAGGTTAGTTGGTTAGACTCTACAGACTTCGGAAAACACGTCTCTTCTAATTTATCCGCAGAGTTTTCTGCCCGCGGCTAAAATATAATGAAATGATTTTTGATCCTCACAAACGTTGACTGTAATATATTTTAATGGAAGCAACTGCCTGGGGTTTTGTTTCAGAAATCCAAATGCCAACGAGCATCATGGAAGAGGAGACAAAGCGTCACTGGCTAACAAAGAGAGAAGCAAATATCGCGGTCTGATTTGGGATCAGTATGATCCGGTACATCAAAAATACCTCGAAATTGGTAAGTAAAATATGATGAACAAAAAATTTATAAACTTTTTTCCTTTCAATACCTCTCATACAAAACTCTTCCAGAAATGAGATCTGTCTGTTTTAGAAGTTGATGCTAAATCGACAATCCGACCCTAACATTTTCGTATCAGTTTTTTGTTCGACGAAGAAAAATAAAGGCGAAAAGTAGCGTTATCTTCACCGTAGTGACACTTGACACTCGATATAATTCTGTCCTCCTCAAATAGAAGTTCTTTTTTTTTCTTTGTTTTTCTTCCATACCTATCCCAAAATCCGATCCTCCGCAGATGGATGTATTTTAAAATCCGCGATGGCGAAATAAGTTGTAATTGACAAAGCGATCCGGTCGACAAACCTTACGATCCATTAGATATAAATATTTGAATCGTAAAACTCACCTAATAAAAGTCTCATCCGCTGTCGAAATAATCCACATCAGATGAACCGACCGGACCTTGGTCCCTGTAAGATAAAAAAAAAAATCAATCAAATGTATCATTTATCTGTCGTAATTTAAGTCCGATGTCGAAAACGAATGGGCAGGGACGGGCGGGCGTGGCGAATGAGAATTATCATCGTTGAATTCTGATGCGTATTGACAGCTTTAGGGGAAGAACGGGTAGGCGATCAGGTATCGATGCTTTACCAGCCCTCGTTTCACTTCACCCATTTTCCCCGGTGGGCACGGAAAAAGTAATTTAGCCGAGCAACGGACCCTCATTTGCTCGCGGTGTATTAGCTCGTCCTTCTCCTTATCACCCGATTCTTCTCTTCGCTACCACGTGTTATTTTATTTTTCATTTTGTCAGCATTTTCTCTACTTTGAAACAGAAAAAAATATTTTAATCACGTAAAAAAATAGGTACGTAACATCTCGGATTTTATGCATAATTCTAAATTAAGCCACATCGCGGGTTAAGATTTTGAATTAAATGGGGGATCGGGTGGAAATAAAAAAAAAAAAGAGTAAGTACTTTTGTCAGAAAACTAACGCAATAAATTTTCATCACTGGAATTTAAGGCCGGCCATATTGTAAGCTACCTTTTTTCTCGAAATCCTCTTAGCCATTGATTATAGACGGTCCAGGACACTTGATCGGATGGAAAAAAAAAATAAAATGATGAAAAGAAAGTTCCGACTCGACAAAAAGAAAAAATAAAGAGTCCCGTCAATAGGGAACTCTCTATTTCATATCCGGTCACGTGGAAAATATATACATTTTATTCCTTTTTTTTTCTTATCAACTATAGGGACTCAAAGTGCACTAAAGATTTTGTGCGACATTATTCAACCCCTGACCGTGCATTGGAAGAACAGCTGTAAAGTACTAGCCAGAAAAGGATATTGAAAAAAAAAAAACGTAGGCCGCAGTACGTTCGGTCATTACAAGTTTTGGAACAAGTTCAGGTGGGGATTACGTATGTATGTGCAGTTGCAGGGCGAGCCCGGTTGGCCAGCTGGTGACCATAATAATTATTCAGTGCAGAATTTCGACCGTGAATCACGGCGTTACGAAACAAGCAAAATACAAAGTAGAAATTTTAGTCGAATGTTGAAGCTGCTAGCGAGGTATGCAATTATTTTTTTTCTTCTCATTTTATTTAAATTCTTTTATTCTTATACCTGCGGTCAAATCATTCGAGTACGCGTTGATACGTCTAAATTTATGATGCTGTTTTTTCTTTTTTTAATTTTTTTTAATTTTTTTTTCTGCGATAATATAAGGTAATAATTTCCTTCTATGACTAGATTAATTTGCTCCGGGGATCTTCATAGCATATGTATACTGCGGTTACATTGTCTGCAGATGCAATCCAATAATGAATCACCTACTATAAAAGTATAACGCGCACGCGTGTCCGACGAGGGATGGTTCGCGCACCCCCATTTCTCATTCAAGATGAAAAATCACAAAAACTGATAGCCACCACTCCACCGGCAGCTCTGTTACCCCCAAGAACCAAGAAAAATGTACCGGAAAAATTTGCCGGGTCATGATTAATTTATTATTCTTTTATTTTTAGTATATCTTTTTGTTTTATTCTTCCATTCCAGAGTCGGTTTCCTCCCTTCTTTGTTGGTCTCGTTTTTTCGTCTCTTTAGCTCTTTCTGTCACGTAACTAAATGCGTTGAGTTCCGAAGAAGCAAAACGTTGGCGCGCGTTCTACAAATTTATTACTCTCTTCAATCTTTAATGCTATATAAGTAATGATCATTTGGTGCTTTTAAAAATAACAATCAATTCTTAAGAAATAAATTGAAAACAAAAAAAAAAAAGTCGACTTGTTTTAAAGCACAACACCTCACTGATATCTCAACAATTTTATCATCTTTTTTCTTTTTCTTTTTTCTTCGAAATGTGAATCGTCGAAAAAGTCTTTCTCTTTACATTCATAGATGTTATCAGAGTAAACACGTCCGATGATGTAAACAAAATTTTCGTACCTAACTTTTGACAACGCGTGCAATATATGAGGGAAAAAATTGTAGGTAACATAATTTCACACTTGGAGAACGAATCAAAAAATGGGGTTATAAATATTACGATACAATGGGATCGTATCAATCTAAAGTATGGGGTGATAATCAGACAGTAAACGTTTTTGCTGAAATAACTTCTCCGGTATCTGTATCGGGCAACAACTTTTTGAAATACTGCGCTTATATACCTACCGCGCAACGTTATACCTTCCAACTTTTGCTATCACTGAAAGAAAAGGAAAAATTAAAAAACGAAAAGTTTCCCCAACAAATGTCTGCCATACGTATAGCTCGGACAACGCGTATATTCACTCATATTTGTACATACATTTTTACATATTTATACAGATACCCAGGCAGACCTACGATGGGAATGCGACTGAAGATAAGTCGGACGACGAAATAAAATTCAGGAATATAAAAAACGTATAACATACGCTTCGATTTCGTAAAGAATGTAGAACATGGAAAATTGAATAAAATAATGAAAAATAATAAAAAAAAGTAAATAAAACAGCTGGGAACGTTCTCAATCGATATCACAGTATATATTTATATACTATGGAAGCTGGTTCCTTATATTAAAATTTATTCTATAAGGATATCCACATATTATATTTACCTGAAATATTTCATTACGTAACGAACGATTTTGATCATCCCTCGAACCGCATATTTCACCTGGTTGTCGTCTGATCGAGAACAGTTCCTTTGCAGAACTGGATTACACAAGCCTTCCTCCAGGCAATGGTAACAAACGAACCGAAACATTCCATCGCAATATACATATATAAAAAGACAAAAATTTATACATATTGAGAACGTAATGAATGGTCAGTGAAAACCGATACCTGCGTAGGCAGAACAAATAGAAAAACGGAAGAGAAAAAAAAAAAGAAGTAACAAAATCAATCCGGGGAAGTCGGGTTACATGTGATGGTAAAATTATTTTCAATATGCCGTAGAAACTATAACTATATACTTACATAGATACATTTTCAACGATAAATTTTAATGGTAGAGACGGTTTCATCAAAATGCGACGTCACGCGAGGAGGTTTGTTTGAATACCTTCAATAAAAACTCTGAAAACAAAAAAATAAAATAAAATAAAAAATTACAAAAAATAAAATTAATAAAAAATTCCAGGAATTTGTTTACCACCTGGTACAGGTTTAAATAAAAGTATACATGTACATATAACGAAAGAGAATGGCGCACACTATAGGCGATTCAAATCGTGTGGGTGAACATGGGTGTACAGATATAGATGTAATGTTCATCCGCGTGATATATGTTGACATTTGACGCGACACGGTGCTGTCGTATTTCATAACGCTTGACGGAAACACAGGCGAATAACGTGGACGGTATACGTAGCCTACCTACCACCATAGATTACAACCAGATTACTAATTTAACCAGCTGAAACACGCGCCCCGCAAGCACACGTGCTAGAAGTGCCAACCTGTTTGGTCCGAATAACCCTGAACCTGCACAGCAAGATGTCTCGAAATCTTGAAAAATTCGACAAGCATACTGAAAAATTGCAGAAATACGGCTGCTGCGATATCTACTTGTATGAGACGATGGTTCTCATGGTTTTCAATAAAGTCGATGTGCTTTTTTTTTCTTTGATCGAATAACTGGCGTCAGTTTCTTGGACAGTTCGGCATTAGATATTGATGATTTCTGTAGAATGTTATTTCTCCTATTAAGCTTCAAACTTCACCTCACCCTGCGCTGCTATTACGCTCAGCACAAAGTTTCAGTTAAACTAGCTTGTGAAGGGCTTTGCTCTTACCGAGATTAGCTGCGCGGGAGACACATCGTATAGTACGTCGTGATATCCTGTACAATGAAACTTTCTAATTTATTGCAAAATATTATCAGGACAATATTGGCTCTGACTAACTAATTTTACTGTGGGAATTCGTGTCATGTGACGTAATCCGATTTCGTGAGCAGGTTAAGAGAACTACTTCTTTTTATTCAATGCGAGTATGAGATGGAAGGTGGAAAACAATTTGATCTTTATTTCATTGTATAAGGAAGGCAGGGTATCTGCAGCTTGCGCAGCTAGCTCGGCGAATAAAGACGTATAAAGCTCTTGGGAAATCGTTCGTCATATTTCAAGATGAATAACTTCAATACCTTTTTTATTCAACTTTTCTTTCAATTTCTTTTTTTTTATACCCACCTATAACGTATATGTGATTCGTGATTACTCGAGTCATGTACGCGGTGCAGCGATAATGCCTTTTGTATAACCTGCAGTTACTCACGGGGTACCGTGGAAATCGATAGGTTCGCTTCCTTCACCTTTATAAATTACATTTTAGACTAAAACTTGTGACGTAGAGTAATGGCACCATTTTCTATTCCCGCATGTCTTCTATATTATATAATTATGTGCATATTTTGTATACGCTAGATTATTAATAACATACCGGTGAACATAAAACTATAATGTAAAATACAGCGCGTTGTAAACTGTTTTCATTTTCACGTTCAATCGACGTTTATTGATATTCCCATAATTGCACAATCGGAGGAAATTATGAATGATTAACAATTCGCTGAATAAACATTCTGAAAATTTTCAGAGAAATTCAATTTTTTCACATTTTTTCGAATGCTAATTGCGTACCATGGAATATATCGACGGTATTTTATCCCGGCGATATCACGTATGATATACAATCAATTAAAAAATATATGGTTTCTCCGAAGCTACAATGTATCTAATATTGTAGAAAGTAATATCGATTTCATTTTTTTCAAAGTGCACTCCAATATGAATTAAAATCATTAGGAGTATTGCAGCCGTCGGCCGTCGGCCGCTCTTTGATCTTTTTTCAACCCTACGATATGCTGCGATTATGAAAGCCAACATCTGATCAACGTTTGATGCTGTTTGCATTTATGATTGCTAATTCCTACTTAAAAACCATATTGGATTAAATTCAGTCGCATACCTATTTACATAGGAGGGTGGTAGGAATTTCACCCTTACGTAAAGTGCGGTGGAGTAGCCGCATTTCGTTCTCATCATCCGAATCGTCACGTAGCATCACTTAGCCGTTGGCACACGTAGACCATAGCCCCGTTACTACGTGCCCCACGCATTTTCCGTTCGCGGAGTAGAAACCGATTCGGTTTTTGATTGGGCGAACTATCGGTACGTTACATAAACTCACCTATGATCGTTGCGTGTTGCCTTAATTTTCACGAGAAAATTGACGGGAATTGCATCAAATACATATAAGTGATGATGGTGTACCGAAAACACGTCCAGCTTCTATTTGTACAGCGCAGGTGCAACGCGAACTTGAAATGGCACTCCTGGATTTTTATTCGAAGAAAAAAAGAGAATAACAAATTCAAAATCTACGGCAATCATCGTATTTTTAGTCATTAGAATATTTTAAACACGATGTATTGTAGTATAAGTGTAAATGCAAGCTAGTTAGAATTCATAGTAGGTAAGATCCTTTGCAAGGAACACGCGAGTTACCAATCATGTGAATAAAAAGGTATTCTTGTCACGCAAGATGCGACTGCAGACCGAAGTTGCAAATGGCGGAACTGTAGCGAAAAAAAAAAACTGATGTAAATATATATATACTCGAGTACGGAAGATACCACGACTCTGAAAACTATATAACCATCTTGCTTTTCACCGTTCGTCTGTTTATTTTCAACATATAAATTCAAAAGTTCAGGTTTCGAATTTACAGGGCGGATTCGCTCTTGAAAGTATGAAGCCATGACAGTTATGAGTATTTTCTGATTTTCATTCTCATATTATGTATATTATCCGAGTGACATGAATTTGTCGGAAATCTCCCATGTATATGGGTATAAACGACTGGGTGTGCGATGAACTTAGTACAAGACTTTGTACTTTATGTTAGATGTGAATCAAATATTATCACAACGTACCAACCACCTAATTCATTTCGAAGTTTGATGAACTTGACTATATGAGGAGAAATGTAATTTATAATTTAGCTCTCAATCTCTCATCTTACCAAAGATGAAATTTGGGCGTGTATATTTGTGAGTAAAACGCACACCTGTATTTCTAGATATCGTAATTAACGAAACCCTATCAGAACAGGGTTGAAACCTGGCAGAACTGCGTCAAAACGAAAACCAAAACGCGGATCTGAAAGTCGAAACCAAAGCCATAAAAAAACTTACGAACGCTCGTAACCGAGGAGGTAACCGCTTGTGAAATACTTGGGATAGTCAATTTTGTCAAAAAAGTCAAAAAAGATTCACACGCAACACTCATCGTCCAACACACAAATCTAATTTGCTATATAGAAATATTCAGATTTACGTAGCACTGATCGATCGTATGTACAAATCCCCGCAGTAATTCTCGACAAAAGTTAACGCGGAAGAAACGACGCACGATTGACTGATCCAATCAATTACGCAGAAACCGAAACACGACGCATTCGAACGTGACTAAAATCGGAAGTACACTGGCGATCCTTGGTCGATATAGATCGTGGAAGGAAGTGATCACGGATAGTTCCTATTTCTTGATAGTTGGAACCCTTTAGTCAATGTGTTCAAAATTAGGCATTTATGAGCGCTGGTGTAGATATCAGCCCATATCGTACTGAACACAACGTTTCAAAAATCGTCGTTGCTGAGAATGATGAGCTCCATTTTTACTCTGTTCAAATGTTCACTGCTGGATGACTAGAAGATCAGTCAACACAAATGGATGCTCGTTATGGGAACCGTGAAGGTCAATTCACAAAAGCTGATTATTTTCGGAAGCGTCCAAACGCTGCAGTTCTTCCTCACGCTTGTTTCCAATATGAACATCGATGCATGAAATTCATTCGAAATTCAGAAAATTTGTTATCAATAATAATTGGTATCATAATGCACGCTTGTTCGTGTAGTTTTTTTAATATCTGTACTGGACTTGAATTTTTTCAAATAGTAATACTATCACGGCTTACCACGTTTTTCTTTGTCCAAGGTTAAATAAAGGACATGAAATTCATCTGCCGCAGGGTCTCCTTAAGAAAAACAAAGTATGGTCGAATAACCAATGTGAATTCTTCGAGACCTCTCAGTTCCTAATAACGTTAGATATCCGGGTTCGTTCTTCTTGCATATATGAGATTATTTTTCAGAGCGCTGAGAAAAAATAAATATATAAAAAATACCAGAGGTTTTGGACCTCAGGTTTCCATTTTTGAATGAAACTGAAATACACCCTACTGAGCGTCGAACATTTCCTACAAAATAGGAAGTCGACGTCTGAATATTCTGGACATCCTTGTCGCGACCACTAAAAGATTCCGTTATTATATTCCTCCTCGAATTTCTGTTGGACAGAATTTTTTCAATTTTATTTTTCCATTTTTGTTATGAATACTTCATTCCTCCAACTCACAGGATACAATTCGCTCCTGAAAAATCTTGAATTCCCAAGCTTCGTCCTGACAAAGAAATTAAAAGATTGTAGATTGCAGGCAGATAGAGTTCATTTGAATTATTGATATTCTTGTATGAATTAAACTCGAAATCAAGTTCGGAAAAGCTGATCAGTTGAACTTTCGAGACACGCCTGCCTCTACTTAAATAATTGAATTGACAAAATGGTTCAATATTCAATCTTTGTCCCTGTACACTCCATAAATTTATGCATTATCGTATTGATCCAGTACATGATATTATAAATATAAATTCTTTGCCATGTCATGGAATATCTGTGCAGTTTCCATAGTAATTTAATTAATAATAATAAAAATTGGCATGACTTTCAGTCGAGATACAGAAGCCAATATTAGCAATACCGAACTTCACTTTCATGTATCGTGAATTGATTTGTTTTATTTTCTTCTCTATGAAACGTATCACGAATCATGTATGCATGGTATTCTAGTAATCATATAAAACTGAATGAATTCCCTCTCCCTTTGGTTCTGCAAATAGAAAACTAATTACACATGTATGCTTTGATAATCATGATGAAAAACTCAACGCTGTGTTACAAAGTCCACAATCCGCCCGTATTATTTTCTCTGTATGTTACCTGAAGTTTGGTAGGGTAATTTACTGATATGGAGTTCAGCTGAATTCCAGCAACCACCATATCCTGAGTATCACTTTGCTAGGAAGCGTTGTACACCTACGTGATTGGATTACAAACTATTCCTAAATGCGTACATATTTCTCGGTATATACCTATACATGTATAGCTATTTATTCTTTCATATTTTCATATATATTGCGGTGAAAAATAAATCGCAACCACAGCTATGTGAAAAACTAAGTACCTGTCGAACGACCTGCGTCATATCGTGATTGCACTCAATTTTTTTCATGTGATTTTCACAAAGATGTCAAGTCAAGGAAAACTTGGTCACTGTCAATTCTACCAGAACTAAGGCCATTACGGTGATCGATAATATGCAATACATCTGGAAACTATTTCCAGAACTGACATTGGTCATACCATAGATTCACTATGCTAGGAATCAAGTTACACATACATTTACCTTATCGTAACCGGCATCCTGGTTTGGAATTGGACGTGTCCTGGAATTGTTTCGGGAGTTCATCGTCCACTTTGGCTATGGAAATCCAGTGCAGAACGTTCTAGTTTCAGATTCTTTCAGAGACTTTCTGAAACTTAAGACAATTTTTCATAAAAATCTACCAATCGTTCTTCTATCGAAATGATCAAGTTGTCGCCAATTTTTCGCTTTTTGGAACGGAAAAATTAAAATATCTCGATTGGCAGTAGTCGTAGCTCAATTAAGTCGACGGATTCATGTTCCTGAGATCAAAATACAAAAGGTACCATCAAAATAATGCAAAAAAATATTATTGATTTTTCATCCCAAATCGAAAAACATTAAAGGTATACCCCTTAAGATTTTTGCAATTTTTGGACCAAAAATCAACAACAAGTCTCTTCAAAGAGGTTGTAAAGGACAATTGGATTCAAGTGAACATCAAATATTTTGATAGCAAGCTTACGTTAGATTTTGTTCCGTTTGTAACCACATTTTAATCATTGGCGTTGTTTCGTATCGAAACAGTCTCCCCAATTATACCTGGTAACGCTGATGGTATCCGCGGAGTTCGAATTATCAGGGCACAATTTGCGCGCTCGACGGGCTATGAATGTCCCCAGGCAGGTTATTTGATACGACAAAGGTATCAAAAGGATTCACCCTCCCAGGAGTTTTGCTTGACATTTCACTTGACTTGACTAACAAAATAATCCATCAGAGATAGCTGGTAGGTATACATACCTACCAAACAAACCTTGAAAATTAAAGGATCCTTCCTAACTCAAAACTCGTTCAGGGCTCGTGGACAAATTTTTAAATTATTTCAAGACTCGATGTGGTTCCGTATATAAATTGAAAGGTCGCTTTGAGGTCGCGGTTTTGATGTAACTCCGCATGATCAATGCATAATACAGACGACTAAATAGCCCTCGTAGCTCACCTTTCACGGAACGTTGGTTTGTACTAAAATCTCGGGGGTATACATAAACCATTAGCGAGTTAGAAGCTTGATGTACCACAAATTCAATTAACAATAAATTTTCCTTCGGAATGCACACCTATTCAAAGTGTAAGAGTGGCGGGACGTTTTACACGCTTGCGTATTCAAATCAATCCAAAATAATTGTAATAGAATATCAATCATTTGTCATTTCCAGCTAAATAAATCGATATATTATTGTGGTCTTTGTCTTCGATAAACTCGCAATATTTTGTAACGAGTGGATGAGAATGACGGAATGAAATAACAAAAAAAGTTTGGCCACAACAAAAAATAAGCAGACTTCTTATTCCCTAAGGTAGCTTCCAAGATTTTGCTGTTACATGTAGCAACATGGGAGCCCGACCCTTCGCAGTTAATAATCGGAGTAGCTTTTACGCTGTTCACTCGCTTTTAATATTCCTCAAACAATAGACGATGCAGTTTAATAATCGGACAAGTTCCTTTGTAACGATTCGCAACGATGGTAGCGGGATCTTGATGCTTTGTAATGGAATAAGAATCAACAGATTTCTCTAAAAGTGAAGATAAACAAAGAAAAAGTTGTCTGAATAAACATCAAGATCCTGAAGCTCGCAGTTCTCTGCTAGCCCGATGGAATCTAGACTTGAGATTAAACGCGGAATTATGAAAGTCGCTGCAACTGTAATTCAATTTATAATTTACTAGAAATGAAATAATCAGACCATAAGTTCTTTTCTCTCGAAAGTGAACCGATCTGGAAATGAGTAAATTCTTTTCGAATTCGGGTGTTAATTTTTTTTTTTGCAACACGAAAGTAGGTTCGATTTTTCGACAATAACGTGGTCCTGTCTGTCAAAAGAGCGTAAAATGAATACAAGCTCAATAAGATACAGTTTTCGGACCGAGTTTGATTCGGAGTAATCAATTTTCAATTTCTACATTGAATTTCATTCCCCCTTTCGAGTCAAGATGTGCATAACTATAAATATTCTCCATAGTGGAAGTTCCTCGCTAACGAACTAGATCCGAATTTTCGATCCTTAAGAAAACAAAACCAGTAGAGAAATTCCTCAGACTGAGTTCTTGAGTAATAAATATTCAACCTACAATACAAATTTATTCAAGAAGCAACGGTTGCGGAAAAAGAAATACAGCTCCTCGAGTAAGAAAACACCATCTTACACTTGTACAGAACCAAGAAGATCGGATGACCTCGTCATCGTTTGGAAACTTGAGATTTTAACGACCCGCAGACTTAAGAACTGATGGCAAAATGGAATAAAACTTCACGTTTCCTACCCTTAAATACCACTACATGAAATGTAGATTCAACTCTAGCTTACGTATTTGATTTTCAGCTGCTGCATTTACCAGAAAAATCCTCCATGGAAATTCTAGTAGACTTGGTCAGCTACTACATTTTGAACATCCGATCCACGAGTTACAGCATATGCAGCAAAGATGCAAATTAATGCGTCACACACCTAACGCACGGAGGATGTAACATACGTGTACCGGCAGAAACATGCCTCGCGCTATACCGAGCCATGGCTTGTACTGTTTGCGACATTCACGAGCTGCACTATCCATCCCAATATCCCGACATCCTTCTAATTTATCTACCTGCATTTCTCTATGCCCTGTATTTCTGTGCTTACGTTCACTCGGGAGTTCAGATGTCACGGAACAAATTTTTCTTCCACGTACAAACATGCTCGCGTTTTTTGTTCACCTGTTTTAAACGTAAAAAATGAATATTTCCATTTTCCCCTGGATAAGCAATAAGGATCTCTTCGTCGTGGAATTCATTTCGTTCCCAATGCAAATATTCCTTCTACCTCGGATGATATTTTAAACTGGAAAATGAATGGGTGAACGAACGGTCACGCGTTAGTCAAAACTGAAAGGACGACTACACGCGATATCTAAGGAAACCTTCTGGGGAATTTTATTATCTTGACAAGATAGTTGATTGCTACGCGATTTGCTGCAGACTTTCACCCGCACCGTGTCTCGGAAATTTCTGAACAAAAACCGCCCCTATAGAACCAACCCCCGTTGACGGATCCTCACGACTGGACGAAAAGCTATGGAACAAACGTCGTCACGGATACACACGTACGATCTCAAAGCTCACGTGATAAAAGAACCCTCATGTGTGATACCGCTTTCTGCTTTCCCCCTATATGCCTCGTAACGCTCGTTTCCTTACAGGTAGAATTGATTCACTCTTAGGAATTTTATCTTCGATGTTCTCATAATAATAACAATAATCATGCGTGCGGCTTGAAGTCACGGAACGTTCATTCGGATGGAAAGCAAAATAGCTAATTGTCCTGGTTTTTTCCCATACTTCACTCCCTCCCCTAAATCGGTTGGAATGTTGGAGTGGAACTATAAACTCTCATAAATGTGCAGCGTGATTTTTCGGTAACAAATTGGCCAGAAATTTTGATATATTTTCAATCTGAGAACAATTTCACGTCACATAAAGCTATGGGGAAAAAAAAAACATAGTGAAATTTATGAGGGTTCGTGGATAACAGTTTTAATAAAATGAGGAATTTTGTGAGCAAAGCATTTTCAAACATCCAACAAATGAACAGATTTTCTTGTATCTCATTTGAACTTTGACTAGAAATTTTATTGTTCCAAAATGGAGAACGATCAAAATTAGGTAATTAACATTTGTGGAACACCACGGAGTCCGACAGCTGAAACCTTGATAGGTGTGCTAATTTGATGAAATCTCTGCAACGTGAATTGCGTTCAACCAAGCTTCTGAATTCCGTGAACTCCCAGGAGTCATCGAAATCGATTCTCACCCTATTCAGATTTCAGTGACATTCGGGCGCCGTGCGGTTCTATACTTACGTTCGCGTCGTCTGAATACAGCTCGCACTCGAGCTTTCCTCTGCTAAATTCAAGAGATAACGAGAAGTCTGTCTGTGAAATTTGGAGTCTATTTCGATTTTCAATGTAATCAAAAATTCTTTCAAAAACTATTCTTAACGCCGCATGACTTCGCCACTGAATTCGACCATCCGCCTCGTACCGTCGAAGAATATTCATTTGCACAAAAATACTTTTCCTTCCTCCCTGTCTTCCTTTTGCCTCTTACACATTTTGTCTTACACCAACCCTATCTCGGTAGCTGACATTTGCTTCCCAGTAAGTTTTGTAAGAAGGTGAATTGCGTCAGTTGAAATCAAAATTATCGCATTTTGAATGGTCCATTATTATTCCACCTACCGCTATCTATAGCAAACATCATCTGAATCACAATTTTATTCGAACCGATATGTAAACCAATATTTTTCCCCCTACCTCTAAAAATTTCAAACGTAGCTGACCGTTTTTATTGTAACTGATATTTTGATACTATGCGCTATCCTTCGCCATGCTCACACGTTGACCGAAAAATAATAAAACAATGAAAATCAAAAAAGAATTACAAATAATAGAAAAAACGTGTTTCGTGTTACAAATATTGAATCTGCGACTGTAGCTGTTTCATATACATATAATGTATACTATATCTAGCTTGTGAAATCAGATATAGAACCTGAAAAAAAGAATTCTACCCTTCAATATATCTATGCTTCAACTAATATGAGGAATTTATTTGCGAGCGATCTGACGATATTACGCTACCTGATTCGGAGTGTTCGCTGTTTAACTTTGAGAAGTTCAACGCATTCTGCTAGAGCCGTGCTGCAGTTCAACAGACAGAAATTTCCTGAAAAATATCAGGTTCAATTTAGAATCCTGTGGTTTTTAATCGTGTCATATTGTCTTCAAAATTATTAGTTTTTTTTTCATTCTTCTCGTTTCCTCGGTCTTGTTTTTGGAGGTAAGGGAAAAAAAAATTACAAAGAAATTTTCGCCGACGTATACAATTTTTTTTTCTTTCCTCCGTGTCGTTCCTTTCCATACTTGCACGTGCCGATGGAATCCACATAAGCGTTTTTGTTTTCTACCCGTCCGATTGCTCAGCAGAAATCCAACCACGTCATTTTTAAATTTTCACGCCATGTTACACCTCGTGTACAGTTTAAAGATCACGACATCAGGATTTTAAGCCTCCGGCAGCTAAAAGTCGGATACGATTTTGCT
Organism: Athalia cordata; assembly: GCA_963932425.1. Classification (NCBI taxonomy): domain Eukaryota; kingdom Metazoa; phylum Arthropoda; class Insecta; order Hymenoptera; family Athaliidae; genus Athalia; species Athalia cordata. The sequence continues at coordinate 23,822,965 of OZ010626.1, read as the reverse complement.
AATCTCAGGGGGTTCATCCCTCCTCATGCGATCTTCATTCTTTATTTGCGCGTGGGGATATTCAATTCAGTGAGCATCGAAAGAGTTGGAAAAAGTAAGACAGAACCTACCAGAAATATCCCTTGCACCTGCTCTTTTTATTCCGTTCTTTCGTTATACTTCTACTTGATAAATCCACACGTTTTGAGTTCAGTTGATATTTTAATGACGGATGGCCGTTTGAGTCTGATATTGGAATATATTGTACCAACTATAATAAAATTGGATCGAATATCGCTGGAGAATCGATTTTTTTTTTCCATATTTTAACGGAAAACGATGAATCTTTTACCAATCTTTTATTGTACACGTCATCAGACTGCAGTGTATCAACATGCTAAATTAGACAGACGTGTCCATCAGCGTGAATGAGATTTGAATCTGTGCAATTTTGCAATATCCGTTCGAAATTTCCAGAATGTCCATGTACACATCGGTGATAGACGTATGGACAACATAATATACCTGTGTAGTGGCCTCTGGGAGAACACTATGCAGAAACCCTAAGCTAATATATGTGATTCAACAACGATGTTTGAACAGCACCACCTAGATTGGTAGATTTGGAAGGAGGTTGAGTAATCCAGACTAATTCAATACCAATTAGGACGGTTTTGCCACCCATGACGACCTCTCGCTTCGTCGGCCGATAGGTAGTCCAACTCTGTGAAATCCTCGATCATGTCGACCCTTGAAAGTAGTAGTCCTGCAAGATAGACAACGCGACGGTCATAGCTGTATCTGTATTAGAGTCACTCAGGAACGGATATTAATACGGAATTCGAATAACGTGTTTACTCGTCGCTCTGAGGCGTTGATGATCTCTCTTTCCAACCCTTCTATCCATACCTGACATCACCGTCCCGTGGCGCTTCAGACAATCTCCGCCTTATTTCAAGAGTATAATCCCAGCTGAACGTAGACGTTGCCATGTTGAGAATTCCACGTTATACATCCCGATAGTCCCTCGTGCTCGTGCAATATAATGTCCTTTGTATTCGGAATAAGCCAACGGATTCCACAATCTTGAAATGTAAGGAGGTAGGGTGTTGACGCCTGAATAAATTCCAACCGTTTCAATGCCAATTTATATTGTTATAAATTCGATGCGCGTTAATGGCGAGAAAAATGCTTCGATATGACTATGGCTTCTACATCGTACCTGTACCGAAATACCTGTGTAAAACTTGCGCCTCCGTGAAAGCATGAAGTCTTCGATATCATTATAGCTGACAAAAAGCTATTTGCGCAACACGAACCAGCGTGGAAAAATAAATTATAAATTGGTGAAATGCAAAACAAGTGCACACAAATTGCCTGCACGAAAGTCTAGTCGAATACTATATTCGGTCACGGCATTTTCGGTCATTGATTTTTGTGCAGTTATGTAAAAAGTGTTTTTGCTTTTTTTCTTCTTTATTTTGTTCGATTTTTTCATCGATTCAGACACGAGTGGACTTCGCGTAGGTTTCGAGAACTATTTAATGAGCATCAAACGCCGAAATTTCAAGCGGTTCTGTTACGGCCAGAGTTGTAACCTTTCACATACCGCATGTGGACCGCAATCAGTTAATAACGCGTATTTGGTGAATACCTACTACTCCTCAAGTTTCCTTTGTTCGCGATGTTCAAAGCTTACTTGATAAGCTTTCAGCTGATGGATGAAAAGTGTACGAACATTTAGAGAAATATGGCGAAGTATGTGTATAGCACGCACCTCGCGTGCATGATAACATTCTCAATACAGTTTTGATCAAAGGAAGTTGTCCAATTAGAGTTTCCGCATGCAGAAACTATAGCATGGGCAGTGGTCAACCGTTATACAACCATGCCATATATGTACGAAGGCTCTAACTTGTCGATTCGGTGTTTCCCGAGTGGAATGACTAACCGGAACCAAACGATCGTCGCTAATTGGCTAGATATCGTCAGCGTTGTTATTTCGGGTTCGATTCGACGAAGACGTGACGCGGTAACGCGCTTGCCGTTGCGAACAACCCCATATATGCGCGCAGTGTCCTCAGTTCTGATTGCGGTTCACGTTATACTGTAGGAGAGTTCGGAACTTTCACAGAATTTCTCATCCGTTCGCTAAAAGTTACTATGGTATAAGGTAAATTACGGTGGATGGACATACCATCAACTATAATAACAGTTTAACTTATTCTCCCGATGTGCAGGTTCGCATAGCCAATTTTCAATTCATTTTGATTATATACCACGAAAAATTCTTCGCAATTTGTCAAAAATCTTTCTTTTTATTCTGCTATAATTTTCCGCCCGTATATATGGTGTACGTACGTCTCATCAGGATTTATCTTTATTTTCCTGTACACGAGAAGAAAAAAGGTGAACGAAAAAAACAAGATCTTCTGCAAAATTTAAAAATAATACTAGAAGGTACCGTAAGGTATATAACATCGATCGCGAGGTGATGCAAAAGAAATAAAAAGATGAAATAAAATACAAAAGAAAAAAATACATCAAGCCAGGCGTCTTTCGTCTCTTGTCTCTAGGGTTCAGGACAAAAAAATCTACACCCGGCTATCATACGTACCGAAGGCAAGATCTTCGGATTCCGGGATGCTGCAGCATTCCCAAGGAAAATTGGCCAAATATTTTCAGGATCATTCTTCTTGAATTTTCTTCCTTTTTCAGTCGTCGAGGTTTTTTTCTCGCTCGAGTTGGTGCCCTCCTCCTACCGTTCTCGCTACACACCCCTTACGCCGAACTTCCTTCGTCTAACCCAAAGACACATGGCAACCCCTCCATTTCCCGTCGACGCTTTTCTATAGCTGCGACAACCACTTTGTATTCACCCTCCGGATTCCGGCGACGCCGACGCAGAGACGTATACACGCAAGTATAATCCAAGATACGCTCCACCTCACGTATTATTACGTATAGCTTCTGACTTTTCCAGGTATATATTCGCACACATGCAGACGTATGTAGAAATGTTTGAGCTACAAAAACCAGCTTTTATGCTGCGATATTATCCGAGAGCGTACTTCGCGTATAATAAAAAACGCATTAACTCGCAAAAATCGGACGCATTTTATACATATCAAGCGACACCTCGTGGTACTCGTGATTCTGAATTACACGAAGTAAAAGATCGTAAATGATTTAATCAACTCCACGATTTCGAAATAAATCGAAAATTTTTCAGTACGTCGATGTGTAGAAAATAAATTCTTTTGTCTTGTTCGCGGATTGAAAATGGTGCGAATAAAATATCACCGCATAGGTACGTACCATACTTTACAGCAAAGTACTCTCTCTCTCTTTCTCTCTCTTTCTGACGATTGAAACGGAAGAGAATAGAAAAATCTTATCTCGCGGTTTGAAATCAGGCAATTCACTCGAAGAGCTAGTAACTTATTGATTTTATGGTATTTCACAGAAATCGTGCAAGGATTTCCGTGCAGGCTCCGTCCGAATGCGCGAATATAATATGAATATACAGCTTACTTATATCTCTTTGCCAGCAACTGTTTCGTTTTTTTAATTTTTCGAAATGAAAATGAAATAAATGAAATAAAATAAAATTGTTCGACATTCGCGCGACGTTCTTACCCCTCAGTAGGAAAAGGAGAATACCTCCTCCACCTCCGCCTCCATTTCCTTCTCTCGACCCCACTCGGCCATGTTTTGCTTTAAATGGCCAGCTGGAGGGAAAAATGCCTCCCTGGAGAGACCGGAGTTAGTTGAAGGTTGGATTCCCTTTCGCACGTACTGAAGCGAATAGAGGGCTGGTAGAGGAAGAAGTGAAAAAAAAAGTCAAAAGGAAAAAGGCCAGCTCACTGGGACCATACTTTACCTACCCTTCTAAAACAAAAGGGTTAGAAACTACGGCGGAAGGTAGATCGAGGTGGTAGGTGAAAGGTGCGTGTACCCACCTCATTCTCTCTACCAAGAGACCGAACTTCCTCGTTTGCTTCGCGCTGTTGCGCCCGGACGGACAAAGGAATAAGACTAAACGTACATCAGCCTCTCGTTTTCACTACTATATTCAAACTATTCGAACACTCAATTTCGAGAATCGTTTACAAAAAAAAAAGAAGACGAAGAAGAAAAACGGCACTACTTAGGGTTCCGAGTCTAGAGAAATTCCGCGATGCCCTAACCTGCACACATACATTTTGACCCATCGTCGTCTTATCCTCTCGTCACTTGATCCATTATACTTTCGTTTGAAGCTCTGAAGTCACATACGCATGCTAAGGTAGGTGAATCGTGGGGGGGGGGGGGGGGGCGAGGGAGTAGACGGGAGAGAGAGGAGGGTGAGTATGATAATTGCATGATTATTCTGAAAGCTTGATATACTCATTTACATGTATGCGTGACGGTTATATCCTGCAGAGGCTTACGTTTGAGCACATTTACCAAGATACGTTTCGTTCCCGTTAACGAAGCCTTATCAACCTGCTACGCCGACAGATGAAATGCTTCAACTCGATCCAATTTCACGTAATTCTAATAAACATCATCTTCACGTTCTCCATAACCAGACTATATAGTATCCTTGATATTAATTTTCTGGCTCAAGGTTTGAAAATTTCATAACGTCTTATAGTTTTGATATTTATATAACAAATATTTGTTGATGAAAATCCGATAAATTTTCCTCCACATCATCGCATGGTTTTAAAAACATCTGACATTTTTCGCTCGCTGGTACCTATGTACTCAAACCGGGTGCCGCGGAGACCGCAGAGTACCGGAAGCCAACTTTCCACGCCGGAAATGGTTCCCTGTCCCTCTGCCCCTCCCCCCCTCCCTCCTGCCCCCGTACTTGGCGATTCTGAATTTTAGAGTTGGGGTCATGGGAGGTCACTCAACATTTTTCCAATATAGGAAATTGAATGCCAGTGAATAAAAAGCGGCAGATCAGCTCCGCTCGTCATTTTTATACCATAAACCAGCCGTGACTTCAACAGATAATTTATTACGACACGTGTTAGCTTGAATAATTCGAAATTTTATTCTAATTAGGTATTAATGCAGAAGTAAAAAATAACATTAAACCCGGCTTACACGCATGCGATCAAGGAATAAAAACGCACCCCTCGTGTGTATACCTCGACTTCAAATCCTTTACCTTGAAAAAAAAAAAAAACGAAAAAAAAACAAGCTATCTGCTACCGGAAAGCTCGAAAAAAGGGATTGCCAGCCTTAACTCAACAAAGATCACCCCTAGAACCGCGTGCAGAGGTATAATAAAAATGTGTGGAAATCCTTTCGAAGTGGAAAAAAAATATGTATGTATATGTATACATGTATGCAGCACTAAAAACAGACCTCCGAGTAAGCAGCGTTATAAAAAAAAAAGAAGGTGAAAAACAGATTTAGAAGTTAAACAACAAAATATTAATAGGCCGCTAAGAACTTAATTTATTTCCAACTAAATATATAATGAAATTTTCGATTTATTGTGCGATCACGACATTTATTATATGCGTCCCTTCGACATGTATTTTTTCAGGAATGAAGCCGAAGATGAAAAATCACTACAGAGCTCATCAACTTTCGGTTTGGCTGAGACTGGTGCCAGAACTTCATCGTGCGGGAATGGAAGATGTGGAGCCGAAACATAACTTATTCAGAAGTCACGCTGATCCTGCCCTATACGATGGGTCAGTAAGGCCCGATCCCCTGAGTAGGATAAGCGAAGAATTCCGACGCATTAATTCCACCACGGAATCCCCGACGACGACCGATTTCAGCATCACAACTTGCGTCAGTCTCATCCAAAGCACAAATCTACAAAACATGAATAACGCAAGCACGGATACCTTGGCTAGTTTAGACGCCGCGGGGTAAGTTTTACTTGTATTAAAATTTAAGCATGTCGTTTATTCCGTACCGCTTATTCTGATGTATGATAAAATTGAAGGGGAAAAAAAGGGAAGGATGTTACGATCGAGAAAGTTGAGTTTCGCGCCTCACGATGTAATTATAGTAGTTTCATAAATCAACTTCATCGTTGAATTACTAACTGATCAATGGAAACCAAAGTTTATTATCCAAGACATGACTGGCGTTTCTGAGCCTCGCTTTCTACGTGAAAAGCTGATGCTGGTGTCGGTACTCTTAGCCTTTTGTTCCTCCATCTTTGTTGTTGGTTTTTATCCACTCGTTTCTTTCATACCTCGATGTTACGAAGGAATTGAATGTAGAAAAAAGTGATGGCATGAAAATCGGTAGCGCATCAAGAAAATACTTGACATTTTTTTTTCTTTTTTGGATTTTTCAGATACGCGGCGTACTCTACAGCTTTGAGCGTCACCATAGCGATAGGTTGTAGTTTGCTTATACTCAACGTCCTCATTTTCGCTGGCGTTTACTATCAAAGGGACAAGACACGACTCGAGGTCAAGAGTCTTCAGCAGCAGCAAATGATCAATCAACAATGCGGGCCAAGGAGCTTCAACGAATTGAAGCAACCTCCACCGCCCCACTCTCATTTCCCTGGAGGTGGACAAGTCATCGTTGACGTCGAGAACGAAATGCTTAGAAGGTAAAATATGCAAAATCAGGGTAACTCGAGTGTGTTGACGGATTCAAATTTTTTGGTCTTGCCCGCAGTAAAGAAGAGAATAAAAATGTCCGGATTACAATAGGATCGTGCATTACATTTTTTGTTTTAGTTTCTTTTTTTTTTCTTCCTTTATCTCGAAATCTAACGAAACAATTTTACATCGTTTGTGTAAACCTGTAAAAATGAAGTCAAGTTGAAAAGAAAATTCGAACGTTTTACCCTCGTCACATTTCGGGACCAGATCTGACCCCGCGTAACCAGAATCCAACGATGTGTTCGCATCGAATCGTTTTTTAGCTGTGTAATATTGATAATGAAAAATCAGAAAGAGAAATTTTCATGTTTTATTTTTACGGGCAGTCGTTCGACTGCACATCGAAAATTGACGGGGCTCATTCCGGTATCCACGGTTGAATGTATCTCAAATACCCTTTTCCATTTATATCCCGTTGATCCAGGTGAATCCTTTTTCCTCGAAAAAGAATCGATGTTAAAGCGAGTTGCTGCAGAGCGTTACAAATATATAAATAAATTCTTCATCCGTTTATCGTAATTTTATTCTGAATATTTTTCTTCGACGTTTACAGGAACGCTATGAAGGCACCCCCTAGCAGTCCAAATTCACAACTTCTTCAACAGGGTCAAGCCACCCATACTTTACCGCATCAACATCATTACCAGAAGCAACACCAGCACCAACATCATCAGCAGCAGCACTCCACGTTGCCTCGGGCAGCCGTTATACAAGAGATAAACATAAATACTCAAATGCAGGTGCGTATGTACAGCGTTTTTACTTATGTATGTAGGTACGTTATGACGTACACAGGTGATATGCCGTCAGCAGCCACAGCGTAACGCATGTGGAATGAAAAACTTGATGATTTTCAATACCGCTGCGATCTGGCGAAAAGAGGGCAAGGCATCCTTTTTTTTTCTCGCATATTCTTTTTTTTTTCCAACCGGCTTTCACGTATTTATTTTTTCATTCTCGTCTAGAGCGCTTTTCTCATCCCGTTTCATCGTTGCTTAAATGAGGTATACAGAGCGAAAAATTATACTTGAGTTGACAACTTATACGACGCCAGCTTACAACGCTGTGAGATTTCGATTTGAAAGAAAGAAAAAAAATAATCCTACAGGCGAAATTGGGGCAAAATAGATTCTTGTTGTATAGTGTAGCCCGAAAGTTATTGCGCGAATGAAAAATCGTCGTTTTTCTCGATGTTTAAACGACAATGATAGTTATATCATTGATATTAAATTCGGTGAAATTTGCTCTAATCATAGTTAAGGTTGAAATCCTTGCCACTAGCAATGGGCACAAAGAGAAGCAATCAGTGTACCCGCATCTATGCGGAATGGTAGCCGGTCGAATGTTCCCTATAGAAGCACTGGAAAACGGGAACAGCAATGCCTACCACGTGTACAATCAATAGCGAAATAGAACTTTGTTATTAAATTACGATATGGTAGGTTGAGTGGATGTGTAAGGTAGAAATTCTGAAACCGTATATGCATATCGTACATGAATACGAAGCGGGGGTGTTGTGATGTTTTCAACATATTATAGATCGTACAAACACTTGGTATGGAAATACACGAATGAGATTACACAGAATTGTACGAGTGAAGAATTTCATGACCAATCGAACGTTTTGAATATTTTCAAAAAAATAAGAAACAACGATAAGAATAAAAAGGGTGGATACGCACATATACACGATTGGTTGAACCTGATGAAAACGAATAATAATACGAAACACCTGCGAAATTCGGTTGTCAAAAAAAGACATATCGCCCTTTAGGAGGAGGTTGAAAACCGTCCGTGCGCCCTTCGATTGAGGTTATATATTTTCTTTTGAAGAGCAGCTATAACTTCATTTTTCAGAGCTGTCTGTAAATATAATATAGGTAGATGTTTTTTTCTCAATGGAGGTGGTGTTTCTAAATTTTGGAAATATCCACGTGAATTACAATAGCATAATTTGATTCGGAATGGAAAATCATCATATATATGTATCTAGATATGGGTCGTACGTATACATGTATATCTAATTTCTCTTCTCTGATACCGTTGCTGATTATAATATGGCGTCAGTTTGCTCAGCCCACATCATGCTGACATGGCAGCGATACTGCACTAAAGCGCATAGCTTGTGCACTTTGCCAATGTAAACAACAAGGACGACGAAATTAGGTGAAATTAAGATAACAACAAACAAAAACATGGCGCAGTCAGGTAGCTCTGCTATTCCCTCTCGTAAACGAGTACCTAATTTACTCTCACAACAGCAATATATACGTATACCAGCTGTATCCTGCAGGCCGTGAAAATCCGTTGGTATGAAGAGAATAATCTTACGATAAAACACGATCCAATTCTCTCTATATTTCCATTTTATATTTCGAAGAATCCTTAAATTCTTTAATATCTCTATTTGCCGATTGCCTGCAGTTTATGTATTTCGATCAGACTAATTTAGAGCGAGTGCCATAGAATATAAGTCAGGTATATAAATGTAGTATATGACTGTACGTATGCGCGGGTGATTTCTCTGGGAAACATTTAAAATTGAACAAATTAGTAAGCCTTCGTTCTTTCTCGTAATTTTATTCATTCTCTCTGGTATATATCCTGCGCCCACTGCAGGCACCTCAATTAGTTGGGATGAGAGTCTACAGTTTTCCAGCTGTAGCGAGACATTTCCTACCTTCTTTCTGTCACTCCGAAATTGGATACGACACGGAAAAAGAAAGAAGGCTAAATAAAATAAAAGCGAAACAAAAAAAAAAAACAACATATATATTTCCAACGGAAAAGTATCGTGAAATTTAAACTCCTAATTGTCTGCGTTTTAAATTAGTTTAATTTGAATATAGGTGAGACGTTCAGGAGCGCTTTCAAATTTTATACTCACGCTCTGTTAATTGCCAGTGAGAGAAGAAAAACGAAAAAAAAAGAGAGAGAGAGAGAAAAAAGTCCACCGATTAAACGTCGCATGCGATAACGTAAATGGATTATATCACCTTCGATGCTGATTCTGATTTTGATTTCAGGGTCCTCCGAACGGTTCGATCCACTTGTCGATCCCTCGAGCGCCTCCTCCGCCAAGAGCAAGAAGTCCTCCCGAAAGTCAACCACTTTTACAGGGCGCGACGGTATCCAGCCGGGTACCTCAAACGGCCATGAGTGAGATGCGAGTCTGATGTATGGAACCTCCTCCGAAGCCAGTTGTTCCAGATGTCCTGACTGCGTCAACCCTTTTATAGAAGAGAAAAATTAATGAATTTGAACGAATTTTTTTCTAAATAAAGGGAATCAGATGCGATATCAAGACGTCCCACAGGTATATCAGGAATATCATACCGCTGTACTCGAGAGGAGGATTCTACGGTTAACCATTATTTTTACGGTTTCACCGACCGCTGATTGGACTGGTCTGCACAAACGACTGAAGAATGATATTATTCTTGTGTCACTTCGCAACATTCGGAAAGAAGTATAACATAAAAAAGCAGTGCTATCGCTGTGGAAGGGGATGGAGAAATTATCGGAAAAGTATGAGAATAGTGAAAAAAAAATTTACGACGTAACAGTGGAAACGAGTGCCCCAATATTCCATGGACGATTTTTTCGGTTTTTTAATGGAATTGAAGACAATGGAACGGATCATAAAATTCATGAGATGGAGAAGGTCGAACGATTATGCAAAATTATCTAAATGAGACTGAATCGCAAGGAAAAAAATTAAAAAGAATAATTAAATAAATTAATAAGTAAATAAATTAATTAATTGATTAATAAATACATAATGGATAAATGACTAACGAAACAATTCACGATTGGATACGAAAATGCGAGACCGTGTAGGAATGTTAGCATAATTCAATTAGATGTTCCTTGTGAATGAAGACTTTAAGTATATACATATAATATAAATCGCCAAAACTAATGAAATAAGAAAATTGATCGATCAATTGATTAATTGAATATTTGATCGCTGGTTGGCTGTTGAACTATAATAAAACATACCAAATTATAATTATAATTAGTAATTTGTTTGATCAAGAAATAACTTAGATATGATTATTTTAGTGATTAAATATAGTTCCACGGCAGACCAACAAAAATCCATCTGTTCTGATCGGATTATTATTGGTTGTCTTTTTTTCATTCACATACCTTCACAAGGATTCATTTTTTCATCTATCGCTGCTCCTGATAAATAATTAACAACAAAAAGAAAACCTCAATTAAAGTAAGGTATACTACGCGGAGCCATAGCATGAAAAAAGATCATCTTAAAACTTATATATACGATACACACATCATACACTGCCATAAGATTATGACAACTGAAACTGAAATTTTTAATTTGTTACCAATTTAAATTACAGCAAATGTCGGGACATTAAGCGAGATAATATAAAATACAGAGATAATAAATAAAGAAACAAAAAAAGAAACAAAAAAAAAAAAAAAACTGTACATATTTCAAATGGCAAGAAAAAAAAAATAATAAAAGAATAAAATATTGATATATAAATATAAATGATAAATTAATAAAAATAGATAACTAATCGAAAACAAAAATCACTCGGTGTTTTATGAACTTCGAAATAGAAGTTCAGCGTATTATTATAATGATAATAATAATAACAACAACCTAACAGAAATTGGATATAATGAATAGTACTGTTTTATACAATATCATTTCTGATGGTTAGAAATATCGACGATAGAATATATTAATTAAAATTAGGTGAATCGCACCTACGTATTATTCGAGATGGGCGACGACGAATGGGTAAAATCGTGAACGTAATATCATGAAATATGGACAATCTGATGAGTGTAGTGAAATATTAACACACTCGTTATTATTAATTAATCAAGATGAAAGAGAATATTCCAAAATAAAACCAGTTAAGAAATTCAAATTATATTATATACATATATATATACGTATACACGATACTGATGATTATGAAATTATTCTTTATATTATCACTATTATTATTGATATTGTTATCATTAAGTCGTTATTTTATCTGGTGTCACGTTTGCATGGATTTTTGTTTCACCCCCTGATGATTTTTGATACATATGTGACACGGTTGAGTGAAAAAAAAAAGAATAAAAAACAAGTTTTGTTATAAAATTGTAAATATATAAACAAAATATATGGAATTATTAATTGTAGTATACTTTTATTGTTCCTGCGGTCTTTTTTGTTTCAGTTCGCTTCCACGCTTAAAAGTTTTTTGAAAAAGCCTAACATGTTTTGTGTTACCAAAACCCAAGGAGAAACAGATTTCACGTAATTTCATTTAATTTTTTGATTCAGATGAAATGAACAAGAAAGTCTCAACAACTGCTGGCTCAACTTTGATCAAGAACAATATAAGAGAAAATTCGATTTCAAAAAAGCAAAAACGCATTGATCCTGAGCATTATCAAACTCTGTTAAATATACAACAGCGATCTGAGATCGTTTAACGGTAACCCATTGACGTTGAAGAAAAAAAAATAATAAAGAATCTTGCTTTTTTTCCGAACTATCCAGAGTTCTATTGCTACTTTTTTTAGGACTCAAATGCTACGTGTCTATATATCTGAGCAAAAGTTGGAAGTAGGGATCTCGTGACGTGAAAAAGGTTTGGAAAAGAAGGAGAAAAGTTTACTTCCAAGCGTGTCCCTGGACACTTGATGCATAATTTATCAGAATCAATAGTTTATACTTGGGCAGCGTTTGGTCGATTCACTCGTGTAGTTGGACATGACATTTTTAAATCAGAAAGTGATAGGAAGGAGACCCTAAAAGACTGTGAATACTCTCTGGTGTTTTGAATAAAACTTTGAACAAAAGTGCAGCATGAGAATTTGATGGCACTAAAAACAGCCAAAATTAAAGTGCGCATAGGTGTGACCAGAACTGTAATTGATCAAAGTTCGAATGATGCGCGGATTTAATGAAGCAAAAAAAAATATAATAAAAAGTGAATTCCCGCGTGAACCAATCAAAATCGAGTTAACGATTTTCTAGTCGCTCTTGACACGGAAAAAATTGGACGCCCTCAAATTTGTAAACTGTCAAATGTCACTCAACAAAGCAGACCGAAAAGACTTGAAAACGAATTTCGGCGCAATTCTGGCATGCAACTTTGGTAAATTTTTCACAAAAACAAAAAGTTCTTTTAATTACACCGAACATTGTTTCTTTCCAGAAATCTGTAATTAGGAACATATTTCTGACGATGTTCTCGCCACTACTTTAACACATTTCATATTTCAGAGGCTCTACCGGATGAAGAAGAGCTCATAAGACTTATGGCGTTTGCATCATTGGAAAGAATCGCAGATTTCACACGCACGAAGTACGCATATAATTCTCTAGTTTTTTTTCTCAAATCTCAACAAATTTTACCCCTTCTTTCAAATCACGTCATAAAAATTAATCATTTTTCATTCCGTAATGAATTGACTTTCCAGACCAGATATAGATTTGCATTACCCTACGAAAACCTTGAAGACCGTGTTGACCGCAGCAATTGATCGTGGAGTGACCAACATATTAGTAAATTTATTGGACAGCTATCCCTCAGAAATTTTAGACTTGACTGTAACACAACCATTTGGTAAAACTGCTTTGATGCACGCAGCTTACGTGAGCAGAAATTCGGACATTCTTCGAGTTCTCATAGAAAAAGGCGCCGATGTACAAAAGACTGATATGTAAAACCACATTATTCATATGTTTGATCAGAGAAAGGTAGTCGAATTTCTGTTTGTGATATTATCTTTCAGCAGAGGATGGAATTGTCTGTATTACGCGGTGGTTGGAGAAAGATTGGGCAATGTAGAGTGCCTGTTGGAATCAGGCGTGAATATAGAATCACGAGACAAACAAGGTCGAACACCTTTGATGATCGCAGGTAATTCGGAAATAAATTTGTCCAATTAATTTGAGTGAAGAGCTCTGTGAATGGTGATACTCATTCTTGATTAAAATTTTCACAGTTATACTCTCTAACTTAACGACAGTAAAATTTCTGCTAAAAAATGGTGCGAATCCCGCATCTGTTGATGATTCTGGATGTAGCGCGCTCAGATTAGCGACACTTCGAAAACATGAAGAACAGGCTTTACTCTTGACAAACTATAGGAGTAAACTTGATGCATAACGTCTAGATATTGCGATCGCGAATTAGCTCATTATCTCATGCCAAATATGAGCCCAGTCATGCAGCAGAAATCAGATAAAAGAAACAAATAAAAATTGTGTTGGATGACTTTGCGTTGGTGTTTAATCAAACAAGAAAAATAAGCCAAAATTGCGATGCAGGTAACTCCGATATCTTGTTCAGATACCACCAGTTTACCACCAACCTAGATCGATTACTGAGAATGTTAAAATTTTTATTAGTCTGCGTAAATGTTTTACAAGATTCCACATGGTGCTTAATAAAACGAGATCAACAACCCAACACTGCGATATGAGTCTGAGATCGAACGTGTTGATATGGCATTATTACTGAGCTAAATTACCTGACAAATATTTAATTCTTATCGCAGTATGATATGTTTTATGTTATAACAAAGTTCGTTTTAGCTTTATTCATTTATATACATATTTATTCGTTTGTTATTTTATTTCCCAAGATGTTAGATTGAGGACGTAATAATATTATTTATCACTAGCATCGAGTGATGACCGCAACGAAGACCAGATTCCAGGTCACGTCATCGAATCCAACGATTTGATGTTACGCAGCACCGAGTGCGCCAAAAGCCAATGGTATTATTCCGTGAACTGAGAACCATCAAATGAATAGACTAAACACAGATAATAGAATAGTCAAAGTTGTGATCGATAATTCGCGCGCTAACCAACGTTATTGTATATTCAGAAACAGAGAGCAAAGGCAAAGCATTACGTAGCCAAAATCCCGGTCGATGCATCAGGAATTAGATTACAAAGCAAATGAATTCCATATGCTGTAGAAATGCAAATACTATAATTATCAGAAATTTCCCAACGGATTTGATATGATTAGATAAAATGAGAGAGAAGCGCAGCAATATTGGACGAATTCGAAAGAAACGTGAACGTAATCAGGTGTCCCATATTAAAAAAACTAATGTTTACTCAAACTCGCACTGCAACTTAAGATTGGAACTAGCCTTAGTACAGTAGACGTTATCCACCAGAGATACGCGATTTCCTGGCATTGGTCTAACTGAAAAAACAGAGGACAGTCCTCTCGCAGATGTCAAGTTCCGTCATATAGGTGTACATTGACTACACTGGGGTTGACAGTTGACATTGGCTTCGTCAACAGGACGGTCTGCGGAACAGTTCTCTAGAACGTAATTTTGGATCAAGATCAATTACAAAATGGATAAAAAGATCGTTCCAGTCCAAGGTGATTTAGGGGAAACTCTCACCAGGACCTTTCCCATCGAATACTTCCCCAGTTGGGTATGGATTGATGGGTGTTGCATGCCGGGATGCTTCCAAAAATCCATCGATGCTATTGAGAATTTTGAAGTTCATGACGACGATGTTTGGGTCTGCAGCTTTCCGAAGACAGGTGAGTGCGCTCTTTGAACACTCTCGATTCTTCCTTGCTGACTGAAAATCCGTCGAAAAATTCAAGAATCTTTAATATTCTCAACTAGGTACAACTTGGACACAGGAGATGGTTTGGTCGATTTGTAATGATATGGAATCGGAAGCAGCGAAAGTTGACATTTCCGACAGATTTCCGTTTCTCGAGTACGTATTAAACCCGAAAAGATTTAAACTTTCACTGAATTTCTTGTTTCCATGTGGTTGGAAACCCGTCGCAATTTTGATAAAGTAATTCGCGGATTCTTTTTCGGTTTTTATATTCAAAGTGACCGAAATGCGCACCTTGAATAATGGACTATAAGATTCTTCAATATAAACTCAATCGTGACGAGAACACTGAGTACGGACATAATTTGCAAATATTCGTTTGAACAGGGGTAGTTCTTTAGTGGAGCTTACGGAAGACTTGAAACCCAGTCAAGGATTTTCAGATTCGATGGCCGATAGTATTCGTTACACCGCAGAGCTACCCAGACCACGATTCATCAAGACGCATCTTCCATTTCATCTTCTTCCTCGGCAAATAAGAAACGGAGAAAAGAAGCCGAAGATAATATACGTTGTTCGTAATCCGAAGGATACTTGCATATCATTTTTTCATCATAGTGTGTTATTAGATGGATACAAAGGAACCTTTGAGGAGTTTTGTGAACTCTTCCTCGCCGGTCTACGTAAGTTTCACCCGTTCAAATTTTGGTTGCACTAATCGTAAGCACCTAATCATTATAATCATCATGTATGCTTTCGCAGTATATTATGCGCCTTTTTGGCCACACGCACTTGGGTTTTGGGAAAAAAGAAGCGCAGACAACATGCTGTTCCTGACTTACGAAGAGATGAAAAAGGTGTGTTACATGATCAAATTGGTTGTATTTTTCCAAAAAACGTTGGTGATCGGTACTAATTTCTTAAATAATTATAAATACCCCGCATGTGATCATGATTTTCGGGATGATAACGAGATAATTTTTTATATCCCTTAATAGGATCTTCCATCGATATTGAGGAAAACTGCAAAGTTCTTGGGAAAGAACCTGGCCGCTGAAGAAGTGACAGCCTTAGAGAAGCATCTGAGTTTTGCAAATATGAAAGCAAATCCGGCGGTCAATAATGAATCGCTGACAAAATTTTGTCGTGAAGTGATGAAAATTAAAACAGAGGGTTGTTTCATTCGAAGTGGATCGTCTGACCAGTGGAAGACAAGTTTGAGTCCGGGATTGATTCAACGATTTGATGACTGGACGCGTGAAAATCTGAAAAATACGACCTACTCACTTTGAGGAGAATCATGTCTTCTGAGAATTTTTCCCCCTTTATTACGAAGCGGAAAGATAAAATCTTGAATTGAACAAGTGCGACCACTTGACTTGGATTTACTCTGGTATCATATCCAATTTGGTTAATTGTGATGATGTAAAAGTAGGTAATTGTGACATTGACAATGAGATAAAAAATTACGTAACATTATTTGCAAGATAATTCGTTATTGCCATCGGCAAAATCAAGCGATAAGAGGGATTGGAAAATTTGGGGGCTCATGAAAGATAATAAATGGTATTATAAAAATCAATTATAAACTCACGCATGTTTTTGTATGAATAAAAATTTGTTTACAGCGACAAAAAGTAAAAAAAACTGAGCTTAAATTTGAGAAGGTATGAACATATATGTCATTATCGCATCAAACACATATATATGCATGTCGCTCAATTTCGACGGAACAGCACAATGTTTTCGGGCTATAACGTTAAATCTACAAAATGTATTTGAAAAACTCGTGGATCAAAAAAAAAACTTTCGTTGCTGTAATTCGGAATTTTTTACAACACACACATGACATTGTTTGAGTAAAGTACAATATACATCAACATTTTTGTCTATCTAAAGGTACACGTACGCTCTTTTTTCAATATGACATTTCAATTCCATTCGAATTCTCGCGAATCCAATCATCAAATTGTTGATTCATTTCGGGTGTCATTACAGTTTTCCATTGGCCAGTAGTTCCCTTTCGAATGAATGAACCCTTGTCACCACGTTGGTTTAGTATATGGAATACCTCAATGATGTTTTCATTATTCACGGCAGAATTGGTTTTGAAAGTTTTGAAACTTAGATGCTCAACCAGACTGGACACTTGATCATTTGTCAGGTCCTTGTCAAAGAACTTCCCGATTTGCCGTAGGACTGAGGGAAAATCCTGTGAGCAAGAAATCAAAAAGTTGAACTTCGCAAACGAAAGTAGGTGAATATTTGTCTTCTTTTAATACAGATACTTGTGTGATAGGTATTATAATCGAGAATAATACTTTTTTCATGTTCTCGAATGTGATGAAGAGCAAGTTGTCATCGGTCTTCTTTTCCCAGTAACTTTGAACATGTTTCCAAAACGGCGCATAGAGAACTAGAAAGTGATTGCAAATTATCAAACGAGCACTCGCATTCCTTGACAAACAGACCAGTTGATCAGACCACAATCATATTACGGAAATGATTCGGGAATCGTCTTCTGGACATCACTGACGGATATATCGACAAAAAGAAGTATAACATACAAACCTGTTAATATACGTTCTACGGACGTCTAGCAAGTTACAAATTACAAGCAGCATGCAAATATTATCTGAGTTATCACCTGCGTTTTCAAGAAATAGCGTGGCGAACTCTTCAAAAGTTCCTGTAAACCCTTCTATCGAAGTGCACTGATGAAAGTAGGAGACACAAGTATCTTTTGGGTTACGAGCAACGCATATTATCTTCGGTTTCTTCTCTCCAGTCCGTATTTGTCGTGGAAGTAGATGAAATGGGAGGTGGGTCTTGATGAATCTTGGCCTTGATTTCTTACGCGTGAAATTGAGGCTGTCTGAGAACATCGGTGGAAAGGTGATCTCAGGATATTGTCGATTGATTTCAAGGAAGTCAAATATAGTGGATAATCTATACGCATCAAAAGACACAAACAAATCAAAAAAGTCTACTTGACTGGCTCTAGACCGAATCGCCTGTTAATTTGTTGATTTATTCGGTCGAGGCAATTTTCAAGTCGGACATAAATCGGTGAAAGACATCAGGAGTTTAATAAAGAAGCAACTTACTCTAAATGAGGGAACCTTTCGGTAAGAGGCTGCTTCGCCCCTTCAAAGTCACAGTCATTAGCAATACACCAAACAGTCTCGAGTGCCCACGTTGTACCTGGTAAGTAATTTAAAAGTAGGACGTGGTTCAAATGATGTTCCGATAAAACCACAAATTATCACTTCAAGACTGTTGCCCGCTTACCAGATTTTGGGAAACTGCATACCCAAGTGTCGTCGTCATAAACTTCGAAATTATCAATCTCATCAATAATCAAATTCTGCGGCACGGTACATCCGTCGAGTTCCACAGTCACATTACGGAAGGGGCTAGTAAAGGTCTTTTTCAAAAGATCTGCTATTTCTGCCTTATGTGGTTTGATTTCGTGAGCCATTTTTCAGGGGTGTCTTATTCTGACAACACTGTGCACTTGAATGAATTTCTGGTTGCGATTACGCTAATATATCCCGTTATTCTCTGCACCAGATTTCAGTTGCAATCAGTAAGGAGTTTTATTGCGTAGCGATAACGGTATAACCACAATAATACTAATATGAGGTTTACAATGCATAGATCATTATTATCATTGCCTGATTTCATACTGTTACCTGTAGGATTTAATATATGTCAAAGTTTCATGAAATTTAACATCAACGCAGATTATTCATGAGCTGCGGTTCTCGAATAACCTCAAGTATTTGAGTAAGAGTTTTACATATCTAGATACTGAGACGTTGTAGTCCCGATTTTTATTCTATAGGCCCATAGTTTGTGTACCGATTATATCAACTGCTGACCAAAACCATTTTTCGTATAGATTCATCTCAAGTTTGTCTAGCATTACATTCAGATCGAACATGCAGGTAGCCTTATTACAATCAAGACACGTACTCCGTAAGCCATGAACACCTTTAAGAAAATGATTCTTTTCTACAGACAATTGCGAAACTTATCTTGAGGCGGCAGATTTTTTCGAAAAAATTATTGTCAATCGCTGAAAGCTTAAGTCATCGCAGATGAGATTGATGTATCAACCGTTACGTTTACAATATCAGTTTCCAATAGACATACGATGCATTGAAACACAAACCGATCTGACAAGCAATAAGATCTGAAGCTTTTATCAAAATGACGTTACTGACACGCTAAATCACCACTGCTGAAGGTCAGTTAATGTGACAGAGATGTTCGACTCAGAAGGAAGAAAAGAAATCTTACGTTTCCGCAGGATACGCATAGAACGGCCCGATTTGCTCATATTTTTCATGTGGAAACCAAATCTGAATCGAATTGTTTCTGAGTGAAAAATCAGAATTTTTGACGAACAACGGAAATCATCACAAGCACTCCTGACATATAAGTGTAGAGCCAGTTTACGGATAAAAAAAGATCTTGTGATAAAAAGGCAGACTTTTCGAATATTCACTCGATTTCATTCATAATGCTTTATTAGAACGGGTATTACGTGGAAGATGTTTGCGAAGGAAATGAAAATAGTTCCATCGCCATTATTTGGAATTTTTCACACCATCGCTATCACACACATGACATCGTTTCGGTAAACGGAAATATGTATTATTACGATCCGTACCTACATTGAACTCTTATTGTGATGACATTTCAATTCCATTTGAATTCTCGCGAATCCAAACATCAAATCGCTGAATTAATTCAGCTGTCATTTCACTCTTCCATTGGTCAATGGTTCCCTTTCGAATGAATGAAGCCTTAGGATCGTGATTTTGAGGTGAACTAGTTTTTTCAATGTCTTCTTTCTTATTAACTGCGGGATTATCTCTGATCTTTGCAAAACTCAAGTGGTCAGTCAGGCTGGTCACTTGATCATCCGTCAGGTTCTTGCCAAGAAACTTTGCGATTTTGCGAAGAACTGATGGTAAATCCTGTGGGTTGAGAGATCGAATGTCACAACTATATTTTTCACCGTACTTTGAATCGACCAATAAGCCAGAGAAACCATGTTCCTCAGTTTTCCATTGCGTGGATAGGACATCTCGGTGTTGACTTGTCACGTAAATCTCAAACGACTTACCTTTTTCATGTTCTCGAATGTGATGAGCAGCAAATTGTCATCGTTCCGCCGTTCCCAGTAACTTTGAACATGTTTCCAAAACGGCGCAAATAGAACTGAAACCCGATTGAATTATCGATAACCTCATATGTACAGGAAGTGACTTCAATGAATATGCAGATTTATGAAGCATCGAACCTATTTGTTCCGATTCGGTGTGACCAACGTTCAGTATCACAAACCTGCGTTTTCGAGAAATAAAGTAGCGAACTCTTCAAAGGTCCCTGTGAACCCTTCTACCAATTTGCAGTGATGAAAGTAGGAGATACAATTATCTTTCGGGTTACGAGTCACGTATATTATCTTCGGTTTTCTCTCTCCAGTCCGTATTTGTCGCGGGAGTAGGTGAAAGGGAAGATGAGTCTTGATGAATCTTGGCCTCGACTTCTTTGCCGTATAATTGAGGCTGTCCACGCGAAATTCGAAACGAGCCATCTCAGAAGAAGATTGCATGCTGTGTTCAACGTCAAATAGGGAAGACAATCTAAACGTATCAAAAAACATGTACGAATTGAATAATCCCATCGTCTCATCGATGTTACAATTTTCAGCCTATTCGTTGATTCATCTTGTTCGAATTAATGTGTCAAATCAAGCATCGAAGCACGAGAAGTTGGATGATAAAAGAACTCACTCCAAAAAAGGAAACCTTTCATTGAGCAACTGCTGCGCTCCCTCAAAATCACAGTCATTAGCGATGCACCAAACAGTCTCCTGTGTCCATGTTGTACCTAGTAAGTAATTTAAAAGTAGGACGTGGTTCAAATGTTATTCAGATAGAACCACAAATTATTACTCCAAGACTCTTGCCCGCTTACCAGATTTTGGGAAACTGCATACCCAAGTGTCGTCGTCATAAACTTCGAAATTATCAATCTCGTCAATATTCAAATTCTGCGGCACGGTACAACCGTCGACTTCCACAGTCGGATTACGGATGGGGTTAGTGAAGGTCTTTTTCAAAAGATCCGCTATTTCTGCTCTATGCGGTTTGATTTCGTGAGCCATTTTTCTGAAAATTCTGATCACTGTCACCGTAAATTGTTTTCGAAGCAATTGCTGATTGCGACCGAGGTAATATCAAATCTAGTTAGAAGACCGCATGAACTTTCCGCGTTGTTTCTTTCTCCCAAATCTGATATAATATAATCTTTCGGAATTTCCATGGAACAGCGACAGCTAACGATAAGTACAGTAACACGATTGTATCAATATAAGGCTCATAAATTACAGATTATTATTATCATTGCCTTACTTTGCACTATCTATCATTCAACAGATCCGATACGACTACTCGCTGTCTCCAGTACATCGACAGAGATAATATATGAACAATGGTTTTTCATTAGCCGGAATTTTATTTTTGAGACCTCAACATCTGAACATAAAAAGTTGGTGTCATGATTCTGCACATGCGCAATATATACGCATAAATTGCACCAATCATCATCCATTTATTGCCGATAAGGGTTTGCCGTATACGCGGGGAGGCTGTTATTCGAATTCAGAAACGTGTGATTAGAGTATCTCAATTTCAGCTGAAATGATTACCATTCGATATTGTTTATCATGTGTCTAATAAGGCCCACGTACGCTCCTTTTTTAATATGACATTACAAATTCGTTCGAATTGTCGCAAATCCAATCATCAAATTTTTTATTTATTTTGGTGTCATTATAGTTCTCCATTAACGAGTAGTTCCGCGTCGAATGAATGAACGTTTGTCATCACGTTTGCCTAGTGTTTGGAATACCTCAATGAGGTTTTCATTATTCACGGCTGAATTGGTTTCCGCGAGATACCCATAAAACGCTCTACTTGGCTGATATTTTTCATGCAAAAACAAAATGTGAATCAAATTTTTTTTAATGGAGAAATCAAAATTTTTACGGACAACGTAATTATCGCAAGCACGCCTTAGATATAAGTGTGGAGCCAGTTTACGGATAAGAAAAGATCTTGTGATGGAAAGGCAGACTCTCGGAATATTCACTTCATTTCATTCATGATACTTTATTGCGGCGGGTACGACATGGAAGATTTTTGCGAAGAAAAGAAATATAGTTCGATCGCCGGTATTTGGAATCTTTTACGCCAAATACTTTACATCGTGTCAGTAAAAGAGAATGTGTACTATTACGATCCGTACCTACATCGAACTCTTATTGCGATGTCATTTCAATTCCATTTGAATTTTCGCGAATCCAAACATCAAATCGCTGAATTAATTCGGGTGTCATTTCGGTCTTCCATTGGCCAATAGTTCCTCTTCGCATGAATGAACCCTCACGATCACTTTTGTACAATTCTCTAGATTTTTCTATGGCTTCTTGATGGTTGACTGCGGTGTTGTCTTTGAGCTTTGCAAAACTCAAGTGGTCATTCAGGCTGGTCATTTGATCGTCGGTAAGGCTCTTGCCAAGGAACTTCGCAATTCTGCGAAGAACCGATGGTAAATCCTGTGAGTCGAGAAATCAAAGTGTTACAACTTTATTTTTCATCGTACCTTTGATCGGCCAATGAGCCGGATGAATTACGTTGTTCAGTTTTCCATTAAGTCGATAGGACATCTCAGTGTGAGTCACGAATGACACTATCAGCCAACTTCGATGAATACAACTTATCGTTACAGAAGACTTCATCTCCGGTCTGACTTCATCTCAAACGACCTACCTTTTTCATGTTCTCGAATGTGATGAGCAGCAAATTGTCATCGTTCTGCCGTTCCCAGTAACTTTGGACATGCTTCCAGTACGGCGCAAATAGAACTGGAACCCGATTGAATTATCGATAACCGCATACGTACAGGACATTGATTCAATGAATGTACAGATTTATGAAGAATCGAACATATTTGTTCCAAATCGGTAAAACTAACGTTCAGTATCACAAACCTGCATTTTCGAGAAATAGTGTAGCGAACTCTTCGAAGGTCCCTGCGAACCCTTCTATCAATGCGCAGTGATTGAAGTAGGAGATACAATTATCTTTCGGGTTACGAGTAACGCATATTATCTTCGGTTTCCTCTCTCCAGTCCGTATTTGTCGCGGGAGTAAGTGGAAGGGCAGATGAGTCTTGATGAATCTTGGCCTCGACTTCTTTGCCGAATAATTAACGCCGTCTACGAAAAATTCGCGTCGAGCCACTTCAGGATCAATGCGCAAGGCGCTTTCAACGTCAAATATGGAAGACAATCTGAACGTATCAAGAAACACATACACAAATTGAATAATCCCATCGTCTTTTTCATGTTACAATTTCCGGCAAGTCGTAGATTCATCATGTTCAAATTAATGTGTCAAATCAAGCATCGAAGCACTAGAAGTTGAATAATGAAACAACTTACTCCAAGTGAGGAAACCTTTCATTGAGTATCTGCTTCGCTCCCTCAAAATCACAGTCATTGGCGATGCACCAAACAGTCTCCAGTGTCCACGTTGTACCTGGTAAGTAATTTAAAAGTAGGACGTGGTTCAAATGATGTTCCGATAAAACCACAAATTATCACTTCGAGACTCTTGCCCGCTTACCAGATTTTGGGAAACTGCATACCCAAGTGTCGTCGTCATAAACTTCGAAATTATCAATCTCGTCAATATTCAAATTCTGCGGCACGGTACAACCGTCGAGTTCCACGGTCGGATTACGGAAGGGGCTAGCAAAGGTCTTTTTTAGAAGATCTGCTATTTCTGCTTTATGCGGTTTGATTTCGTGAGCCATTTTTCCGGAGACTCTGATCACTCTTACCGTCACTTGTTTTCGAAGCAATTGCTGATTGCGACTGACAATGAGGTAATATAGAATCTATAGTTCGAAGACCATTATGTGAACTATCCCCGTTGTTTGTTTCACCAGATCTGATTTGTAATCTGAGGAAATTTTCATGGCATAGCGACAGCTGACGATAACTACAGCAACACGATTGTACCAATATAAGGCTGATAATTTACGGATTATTATTATCATTGCCTTACTTTGTACTATCTATCATTTATCAGATCCGATAGGACTACTCGCTGTCTCCGCCTAGTGTTTGGAATATCTCAATGGGGTTTTCATTATTCACGGCAGAATTGGTTTCCGCGGTATACCCATAGAACGCTCTACTTGGCTGATATTTTTTATCTCAAAATAAAATCTGAACCCTTTTTTTTCGAAGTGAGGAATCAGAATTTTTTACGTACAACGTAAATCATCGCAAGCGCGCCTTACATATAAGTGTGGAGCCGGTTTCCGGACAGAAAAAGATCTTGTGATAGAAAGGCAGACTTTCTGAATAATCACTCCATTTCATTCATAATGCTTTATTATGGCGGGTATCATGAAAGATTTTTGCGAACAAAATGAAAATGGTTCGATCTCCGGTATTTGCAATTTTTTACACCATTGCTATCACACACATGACATCGTTTCGGTAAAAGGAAATATGTATATTTACGATCCGTACCTACATCAAACTCTCATTGTGATGACATTTTAATTCCATTTGAATTCTTGCGAGTCCAAACATCAAATCGCTGAATTAATTCGAGTGACATATCACTCTTCCATTGGCCAGTGGTTCCACTTCGCATCATTGAACCCTTACTATCAGGATTGTTCAGCATTCCAGATGCTTCTATGGCTTTTTTATTATCAACTGCGTCGTTCTGTTTGAGCTTTGCAAAACTCAAGTGGTCAGTCAGGCTGGTCACTTGATCATCCGTCAGGCTCTTGCCAAGAAACTTTGCAATTGTGCGAAGAACTGATGGTAAATCCTGTGGGTCGAGAAATCGAGATGTTACAACTTTATTTTTCATCGTACTTTTGATTGGCCAATGAGCCGGAGAAACCATGTTCCTCAGTTTTCCATTGCATCGATAGGACATCTCAGTGTCAACTTGTCACGTAAATCTCAAACGACTTACCTTTTTCATGTTCTCGAATGTGATGAGCAGCAAATTGTCATCGTTCCGCCGTTCCCAGTAACTTTGAACATGTTTCCAGAACGGCGCAAATAGAACTGAAACCCGATTGAATTATCGATAACCTCATACACTGCGCACAACAATTAGGGGATCACTCGAGGTTTGTCGTAAAAAAGACCCATTTTCAAATAGGTGTAATTTCGTCGAAAATAAACGGATTCCAATGAAAAAATTGGAATTTGAAGCTTGAAGCTTTGTCTTCAAAACCGTCGTCCTGAATTTTTTTGTGCACAGTTTTTCCTGAAGTTTTGCAGCCTTGAAGCCATGGATGCAGAAATTTTGCGTTTTGCTTTTTCTTGTACCATGTGCACCGTGTGTCGGAAAAATTGCACGAGGATAGCGTCATATGGATTTTGTAGCTTAAAACTTTCCCTTCAAAATGCTTTTTTTTTCATCATCGTGCGATTTTTCGTTACCGAGTAATTCGTGTTTAAACCGTTGACTGCACTTTCGTATGTTGGTGCCACTTTTACGGGTACCTCAGTGCTCGTGCGGTGATCTTATATTCATCAAAAATCTCGTGTTGCCTTCTCGAATTCTAATGACTTGCCAAAATAAATCTCGTTGACTTTACTATTGCCCAATTGTCCCCTGCCGGATAAAACTTTTGACGGCCGTCTAAGATCGCGTAAACCACATCGATTATTAAGTCACAAATTAATCTACACACATACACCGACTTGTGAAAATGCAGTCAACGGTTCAAACACGAATTACTCGGTAACGAAAAACCGCACGATGATGAAAAAAAAAGCATTTTGAAGGGGAAGTTCCAAGCTACAAAACCCATATAACAGCATCCCCGTGCAATTTTTTTGACACACGGTGCACATGGTACAAAAAAAAAGCAAAACACAAAATTTCTGCATTCATGGCTTCAAGGCTGCAAAACTTCCGTAAAACTGCGCAAAACAAAAAATTCAAGATGACAGTTTTGAAGTCAAAGCTTTAAGCTTTAGATCCCAATTTTTTTCATCAAAATCCGTTTATTTTTGACGAAGTTACACCCATTTGAAAATGGGTCTTTTTTACGACAAAATTCGAGTGATAGCTTAATTGTTGTGCGCAGTGTATGTACAGGAAGTGACTTCAATAAATATACAAATAAATGAAGCATAGGACGTATTTGTTCCAAATCGGTGTGACCAACGTTCAGTATCACAAACCTGCATTTTCGAGAAATAGCGTAGCGAACTCTTCAAAGGTCCCTGTAAATCCTTCTACCAATTTGCAGTGATGAAAGTAGGAGATACAATTATCTTTCGGGTTACGAGTAACGCATATTATCTTCGGTTTCCTCTCTCCAGTACGTATTTGTCGCGGGAGTAGGTGAAAGGGAAGATGAGTCTTGATGAATCTTGGCCTCGACTTCTTTGCTGTATAATTAAAGCTGTCTACGAAGAATTCGAAACGAGCCATCTCAGAAGAAGATTGCATGCTGTGTTCAACGTCAAATAGGGAAGACAATCTGAACGTATCAAGAAACACATACGAATTGAATAATCCCATCGTCTGTTCGATGTTATAATTTTCAGCCTATTCGTTGATTCATCTTGTTCGAATTAATGTGTCGAATCAAGCATCGAAGCACTAGAAGTTAGATGATAAAACAACTTACTCCAAGAAAGGAAACCTTTCATTGAGCATCTGCTTCGCTCCCTCAAAATCACAGTCATTAGCGATGCACCAAACAGTCTCCAGTGTCCATGTTGTACCTAGTATGTAATTTGAAAGTAGGACGTGGTTCAAACGTTATTCCGATAGAACCATGAATTATTACTCCAAGACTCTTGCCCGCTTACCAGATTTTGGGAAACTGCATACCCAAGTGTCGTCGTCATAAACTTCGAAATTATCAATCACATCGATATTTAAATTCTGCGGCACGGTACATCCGTCCAGTTCCACAGTCGGATTACGGGCGGGGTTAGTAAAGGTCTTTTTCAAAAGATCCGCTATTTCTGCTCTATGCGGTTTGATTTCGTGAGCCATTTTTCCGAAGATTCTGATCACTGTCACCGTAAATTGTTTTCGAAGCAATTGCTGATTGCGACTGAGGTAATATCGAATCTAGTTAAAAGACAATGTGACCTATCCCTGTTGTTTTTTCTCTGAAATCCGATGTATAATCTGATGAAATTTTCATGATATAGCGAGATCCAACGATAAATACAGTAACACGATTGTACCAATATAAGACTCATAAATTACGGATTATTATTATCGTTGCCTGACTTTGCACTATTCATCAGATCCGATACGACTACTTGCCGTCTCCAGTATATCGACAGAGATAATGTATGAACAGTGGTTTGTGATTGGCCCGGAGTTTATTTGTGAGATCTCAACATCTAAACATAAAAAGTTGGTGTCATGATTCTGCACATTCACAATATACACGGATAAATTGCACCAATCATCATCCATTTATTGCCGATAAGGGTTTGCCGTATACGCGGGGAGGCTGTTATTCGAATTCAGAAACGTGTGATTAGAGTATCTCAATTTCAGCTGAAATGATTACCATTCGATATTGTTTATCATGTGTCTAATAAGGCCCACGTACGCTCCTTTTTTAATATGACATTACAAATTCGTTCGAATTGTCGCAAATCCAATCATCAAATTCTTTATTTATTTTGGTGTCATTATAGTTCTCCATTAACGAGTAGTTCCGCGTCGAATGAATGAACTCTTGTCATCACGTTCGCCTGGTGTTTTGGATAACTCAATGCTATTTTCATTATTCACGGCAGAATTGGTTTGCGCGGGATACCTATAGAACGGCCTACTTAGCTGATATTTTTCATCAGAAAACAAAATTTGAATCGAATTTTTTCCAAGTGAGAAATCAGAATTTTCGATGAACAACGTAAATCATCGCAAGCACGCCTTCCATATAAGTGTGGAGCTATTTTCCGGATGAAAAAGATCTTGTAATAGAAAGGCAGACTTTCTGAATATTCACTCCATTTCATTCATAATGCTTTATTATGGCGGATATCATGAAAGATTTCTGCGAAGGAAATGAAAATAGTTCGATCGCCGGTATTTGGAATTTTTTACACCAAATATATTACATCGTCTTGGTAGAAGAGAATGTGGATACTATTACGATCCGTACCTACATCAAACTCTTATTGTGATGACATTTCAATTCCATTTGAATTCTCGCGAATCCAAACATCAAATCGCTGAACTAATTCGGGTGTCATTTCGCTTTTCCATTGGCCAGTGGTTCCACGCCGCATAAATGAACCCTCACGATCGGGATTTCGTAGTGATTTAGTTTTCTCTAGGGCTATTCTATTATTGACTGCGTCATTATCTTTGAGCTTCACAAAACTCAAGTGGTCATTCAGGCTGGTCACTTGATCGTCGGTCAGGCTCTTGCTGAGAAACTTTGCAATTGTGCGAAGAACTGATGGTAAATCCTGTGGGTCGAGAAATCGAGATGTTACAACTTTATTTTTCATCGTACTTTTGATTGGCCAATGAGCCGGAGAAACCATGTTCCTCAGTTTTCCATTGCATCGATAGGACATCTCAGTGTCAACTTGTCACGTCAATCTCAAACGACTTACCTTTTTCATGTTCTCGAATGTGATGAGCAGCAAATTGTCATCGTTCCGCCGTTCCCAGTAACTTTGAACATGTTTCCAGAACGGCGCAAATAGAACTGAAACCCGATTGAATTATCAATAACCTCATATGTACAGGAAGTGACTTCAATGAATATGCAGATTTATGAAGCATCGAACGTATTTGTTCCGATTCGGTGTGACCAATGTTCAGTATCACAAACCTGCATTTTCGAGAAATAGCGTAGCGAACTCTTCAAAGGTCCCTGTGAACCCTTCTACCAATTTGCAGTGATGAAAGTAGGAGATACAATTATCTTTCGGGTTACGAGTGACGCATATTATCTTCGGTTTTCTCTCTCCAGTCCGTATTTGTCGCGGGAGTAGGTGAAAGGGAAGATGAGTCTTGATGAATCTTGGCCTCGACTGCTTTGCCGAATAATTCAGGCTATCCACGAAAAAATCGCAACTAGCTAACTCAGCATAAGCTTGCAGGCTGCGTTCAAGGTCAAATAGGGAAAACAATCTAAACGCATCAAAAAACATATACGAATTGAATAATCCCATCGTCTTTTCGATGTTACAATTTTCAACCTATTCGTTGATTCATCTTGTTCAAATTAATATGTCAAGTCAAGCATCGAAGTACTATATATTGGATAGTAAAACAACTTACTCCAAGTGAGGAAACCTTGCATTCAGTATCTGCTTCGCTCCCTCAAAATCACAGTCATTGGCGATGCACCAAACAGTCTCCAGTGTCCATGTTGTACCTAGTATGCAATGTGAAAGTAGGACGTGGTTCAAACGTTATTCCGATAAAACCATAAATTACCACTTCAAGACTCTTTCCCGCTCACCAGATTTTGGGAAACTGCATACCCAAGTGTCGTCGTCATAAACTTCGAAATTATCAATCTCATCAATAATCAAATTCTGCGGCACGGTACATCCGTCGACTTCCACAGTCGGATTACGGGCGGGGTTAGTAAAGGTCTTTTTCAAAAGATCTGCTATTTCTGCCTTATGTGGTTTGATTTCGTGAGCCATTTTTCGGAAGATTCTGATCACTCTTAACGTAACTTGTTCTTGAAGCAATCGCCAATTGCGACTGAGTTAATATCGAATCTAGTGAGAAGACCATAATGTGAACTATCCCCGATGTTTTTTTCTCCCAAATCTGATATACAATCTAATGGAATTTCCATGATATAGCGACAGCTAACGATTAGTGCAGTAACACGATTGTATCAATATAAGGCTAATAATTTACAGATCAATATTATCATTGCCTTACTTTGTACTATCTATCATTCAACAGATCCGATACCACTACTCGCTGTCTCCAGTATATCGACAAAGATAATGTATGAACAATTATTTTTTATTAGCCCGAAGTTTATTTGTGAGAGCCCAACATTCAAACATAAAAAAGTTGGTGTCATGATGCTGCACGCGCATAATATATACGTATTGATTACACCACAATTATCTATTATATCGTCGACACGGGTTCGCTGTATACCAGACAGCCCGTCATTCGATTCAAGAAGCGTGTAACTAGAGTGACTCGATTTCAGCTGAAATGATAATTAATGATAAGGTTATTGTGAAATAAAGCCTAACAACCTATATTGCATATCCATTTGGGTTTCAAAAAAATAGTCCACTGTCTTTCAGACTATGGGCAGACCAGTCGTCGAATCGTTTTATCATTTCAGGGTTCATTTCCGTTTTCCATTGGCCCATTTGTCCACACCGCATGAACTCCCCAGTTTCGTAATTGTTCGTTCGCAGTCGGACTCTCTTAATGACATCTTGCCAGTTTACGGCAGGGTTCACCTTCATCTTTTCGAAACTCAAGAGATCGGTCAATATCGACAAGTCATCGGTCGCCAAGCTCTTGCCCATGAACTTTGCCGTCTCATTCAAAATCGAAGGCAGATCCTAAAGGTTAAAAATTTTTAATGAAATTCAAATGATAAGATATATAAGACGAGACGATACCATCAAATGAATTATCAACTTTGTGTAGATAAGCCTAGCTATTGATAAATTCTAACACTCTATGCCAAAGAACAAGTGATTTCATCCGCTCACCCGCTTCATGTCTTCGTACTTGAGAAATAGCAAATCATCGGATTTTTGCTTCCAGTACCCCAATGCGTGATCATGAAACGGCCCGTACATAACTGAAATGCAATTAAGTGAGTTGAACTTCTTTGGGAAAGAATCGAGTATAAAATTGAATTCACTCTGGTACGCGAACGATATTGTAAAATAAAAATAGCTAAGGAATGAAGAACAGTAGTTAAGAATAATACGTACTCGTATCTCCGACAAACAAATTGCACCAATCCTCAAAAGTGCCCTTCAATGTCTCATAGAGTTTTGTGTAATGGTAATAAGAGATGCAAGTGTCCTTGGGATTCCGTACGACATATATTATTTTCGCCCCAATCTTTCCTTCCCGCAACTGTCGCGGTAATAGTTGAAATGGTAAATGAGATTTTATGAAACGAGGGCTAGGCCGCTTTGCTACTTGCCCAACACTGTCCTTTTCATGCTCCCAGAACTTGATATGAGGATGACGACGCTCAATTTCTTCGTAATTATACAGGCAAGATAAGCTATATTAATCAGAAAATGGGCATAATTTTTTTCTGATTCTTGGCTAGCCGGGATAAGTATGTATCGTCGAAGGATTTTTATGTCATTGCTATTATTAATTCTGCCAACTAAGAGCACTAATTAGGTCGTAAATTCGTGATTTTAACTCACTCAAAGAATGGACACCGTACTCCAAGAGGTTGTTTGGCTCCCTCAAGATCGATGTCATTGGCGATAAGCCATGACAT
This sequence comes from Athalia cordata, assembly GCA_963932425.1. NCBI lineage: Eukaryota > Metazoa > Arthropoda > Insecta > Hymenoptera > Athaliidae > Athalia > Athalia cordata. The sequence continues at coordinate 23,791,171 of OZ010626.1, read as the reverse complement.
TTCCTGTACCCACGTCGTACCTCGTAAAAAAAATTATGCATTCGAATTATATGAATATAACTTTCGCATTGTGTTTTATATCCTCACCTGTTTTGGGGAAGCTGCAAACCCACAGATCGTCATCGCGAACTTCAAAGTTTTCAATCACATCAGCGAACTTTCTATAGTTTTCTGGCATGATGACGCCGTTTACCCTCACAAAACCAGTACGTACGACGTTATCATATACTTTGTACAAAAGTTTGCCGAGATCACCTTCAATGGGAGTGAAAGTTTTTCCCGCCATTTTTTCTTCAATTCTGATCAACACTTTGACACCATCGGATTTCCAATAGAAGTCTTAATGCAGAGTTGAGTTTAGCCACTACAATATCTGCGTTTGAATTTATCCGGTCGACAAGCGATGCAGTGAATTATATAATGATATTCAGGGAACGCATGCCACATATCGTGAAGCTAGGCTGTGACCGATCATAAGGTCACGGTAAATAAGAAAAACTATGACGACGTTATCGTGAACTAGATAAATAACTCGCAAATATATGCAACCATCCAAGATAGGAGGTCGCAGAAAAGAAAAAAATGGTGCGTTATAACTCAGTAAACGACGAAAATAGTTCGAAGACTGAATCCGGAAATTCGATGACATTTCCATTCGTCAGAATGACCGATTTCAATCTGATCGAAAATCTCTGCGATGAAGGGTCAGAATCAAAAACTAAAAATCGAGGACTACAGTTTTTGGATTCTTGCGATTTCCGAGTCCTAAAATTTAATATTTTTTGTAATCCTTTGAGCGACTATTTGCTAATATATTTTGACTTGAACAATGCAATGTTAGTGTTTTGAAAAAGCAAGTGTTCCAACAATTACGACACTTGATCAGTTATCAAATTTTTATCGAGAAATTTTCCCACGTTTTTAATTACTGATCCTAAATCCGGAGAGATATAATATTATCATTACGATCAAGTCACTTATAACTAATGTGATCATCGATCAGATGTTATGTGATAATGATAATCCCCCACTTTAGTTTGAAGAAAAAATAATGAGAAAAGAAACAGAAAGTCTAATCTTGCTTTTTTTTTTCCTCTCAAGGTCTCTCGCACGCTTCGCGCAAATTCACTATATTTGGGAGACAAAAAATGTTGAAAATATTTCGAGAATATTTATTGCTGGAATATTCTTATACACCTGGGGACTGAATTTACATCAGTCTTCTGCGTCCATGTTGAATCTAATCGATAGTTTGATACTTGTATTAAATTACTCAAGTTCTCGAAGCGCTATATTCTGATATTCTGCTAATTCGGTAACTAGTGCTCTTTTTTTCCTCTTTTATCAACAGATTCCATTCTGAAACAACAGATGATGCAGGATGTAGGATGTAGGAAGATCCCTAACACGTCTAATCTTCATAAAGAGAATTTGTGTAGATCGTTATTAGCTGTGATAACAGAGATAATTATTTAACAAATTTCTGATGACCTATTTCCTTTGTTGAATGGGAAATACTTATGCGCTGTAGTTCTCACAATCAGTTACGGAATATTTAACATAATGGAGATCAATGCAGTTATCGTCATGACTTATCAGCTGTTGTTTGATGTGTGACGGGTTCAGCCTGCAAATATTTTACCCGAGTTACAAGCACCCGATGATTGTACGTTCGTCGTAGAAGAACGAAAATAATATCTATCATCGTTTTTCAAAGTTAGCAATAGGCGAAGATCCGCTGGAAATAGCTCTGAGATCTGTATGTGTGAGTAAAACTCAACTGCGGAGATGTTCCGGCACTAGCAACAGGTGAAAATACTTCCGAGCAGAGCCACAGTGGCGTCTTGGAATTTCGATCATAACAAAAACATTTCATTCGAGACATTCTTCGTATTCAGAGCTAGTAGAGTCGTTCATTCGGTTCCTCAGCTAACTATCGCGAGGCTTAGAATTCTGTACAGTAATTATAGTAGTGAGTTTTGCCAGCACGAGTGACCAGTTTGGCGTACGGCGAGAACCTGCTGTTCACCTCCGAGACGATCGTCTTTTTTCCAGATCAGGTAATTCAAAATACGTTACAATATACAAAGGGTTTGAAGTAATATTTGAATTATGGAATATGAATTTTTATTTATCAAAATTAGCCACGATGCCCCGAAACTCGAGTACCAGTTTTCGTCGAAAATGCGAACATTGTAAATTATTCAATGAAGTATATTCGGAAAGTTCGAACGAATTGCTTAGTTCTGGAAAGTTTTTGTGAGAAAAGATGGTAGGATACCAGGCAATATGAACAATAGCAATCAGGCAAACTTATTATTTCCTTTTTTCTTTAATTCAACTTCATCACATATTATTACATACGAATATCATTTACAGGTCCACATTTGTTTAGTAGAAATATGCAAGAAACTTTATCAATTATATCACATACTTGATTAAAAATTTTTAATTATTCACAAAAAATCTTTTCTGATCTACAGAAAAACTGTGTTACAAATGTTAATCACAATTGCTTGCGAAAATATTTAGAGCGCAAGCCCTGTGTTTTTCAAATTTTTATCTGCCCAATCATCGAAACGATCTATGACTTCGGTGGACATCTCTCCCTTCCATTGATTGACCTTCCCACTTCTCATGAACGTCCCTTCGTAGTCGATGAGTTTTAAATCCTTGTTGAATTCGACAACCTCTTCGTAGTTCACGGCGGGATTTGCTTTCATGCTAGCGAAACTCAAGTGTTTCGTAAGCACTGCGGTTTGATCGTTCGTCAATTTTTTACCGAGAAATTCCGCAGTTTTTTCAATCACTGCTGGTAAATCCTAGAAAATAGGAGGAAACTGATTTGTACGGTGCTTCAACTTTTGATATTAATTTTTGTTTTTTTCTGTTTCCCCAACCGTGGAAACGTCGAATTGTACGTTACAATTGAGAGAGCACTCACCGTCTTCATATCCTCGTATCGAAGAAACAGCAAGTTGTCGTCGTTGCGTCTTTCCCAAAAACCGAGCACGTGCTTCCAAAAAGGTGCGTAATTTACTGAAAGAAACAAAGAAATTATAATAAAACACATCAATGCAGTCCATGATGTCGTTTTGTAAAAAATTTCGAAGAATGCATTATCGACACCTACGTTTATCGCCGAGGAAAAGTTTGCAGAAATCCTCGAAGCTCCCACGATATCCTTCGAGCAACTTTGAGTGATGAAAATATGAGACACATGTATCTTTTGCATTACGAGCGACGTATATTATCTTTGGTTTTTTCTCTCCAGTTCTTATTTGACGTGGAAGTATACCGAGTGGTAAATGCGTTTTGATAAAACGAGGGCCATTTAATTTGCTGACAAAATTTACACTGTCCAAAACTAATTCCGGAAGGTCATATCCGGAAGCCCGTTGAACGATCTCTGTGTAATCGAACAGAGGAGTGAAACTGGAAAGACAAAAAAAAAGCAGGGTGATCCGATGAGATTATGGTTTTGATATCGAATGAAAATTTTGATTTTCGACGTCAACAGCGTTGAATGTAATCCTTGTATCTTGAACTTACTCGAGAAACGGGAACCTTTCCGAAAGGAGGACTTTACCCCCCTCGAAGTCCAAATCATTGGCTATACACCAGACCATTTCCTGAGTCCACGTTGTACCTACAATAGAGAAAAATGTCCTTCATTTCATGGCCTTCACAATTGTAGAGCGGATCAAATTTGTCAGTTAAATTTAACCTTGATTCGTAATACCTCTGACATGGTCATGAGAGAGTTATCGTCATTCTGAAATTTTTGATATAATCATAACGATTTATGGTTTCTACTCACCGGTTTTCGGAAAGCTGCATACCCAAACATCGTCATCTCTGACTTCGAAATTCTCAACGGCGTCAGCGAATTTTTCATAATATTTCGGAAGACAAACACCATCCACGGTTACGTAACCGGTGCGAAAATCATTCGTGAATGTTTTTTTCAAAATCTCCCCTAAATCTCCATTAACAGGGTTGATCAGTGGCGCCATTTTCAAAATTTATTATGTTGCGTTTCTGAAATCGACGCTCCACCTTATTGCAGTTGCAACAAATTTAGTCTCACCTTTTCTTGAACTTTATACGAACTTTCGAATGATTCAAAAATGATCAGATATCAGCGGGAGGACATCTATTTATAGTGATCGTTGATAAGAGACGCTAGGACCGATTTCACAAAGATGAAGAACGAAGTCATCCGCTTCTCATAGATACACTGCATTCACTCAAAAAATAACAAAATTATGATCAGAAAATTCATCGGATGAATTAATTTCTTATGCGACTCAGAGAGATGCCTCGTTTGAAAAATATACTCACAACATAGATTCATAAATATGCACATAAAGTGGCTCTGGATTGGACTGCACTCGTTCATTCACGATAGCTGCGCCAGAAAATGGAATGCCGTGTTCACGCCGATCTGCTCATTTTTATAGCTGATCGATCAAGTCGGTTTAGTGCACACAATTCCCACCCCTCGGTCTGCAAAGAATGAAACTTCAGACAAAACATAGTTAGGTTTTTCAAGTCCGCATTACCGTTGGCATCTACGGAAAACTTAACGATGATTTCGCTGATTTCCACGGGCTGATCCAAAAATGCGGAAACAATTTTTCCGTACCACATTCGAAGACGATCAGATTTTCCATCACTTTTCTTCATTTCATGAACATTTCATCTTCTCTTTGTTTCTTTCATCTCAATGTGTATAGCGGAAAAAAATAAAAGTCATTGATTCACAAAATTTGAAGGGATATTTTTTCTAGATCCGCGGATCCTGACATCATCATATATTCAACGAGGTAAAGTACGAGATCAGAAAGTTATAGTCCTTGAAAAATCAATGAGTAAAGTGAAACTTTTCGATCGATTATTTTTATCATAACATATATCCGCGGTACAAAAAGTCTCGGCCTTCAATCAGCAGGGTCATACCAATTAAGCAAAACCTACCATAATATCGAACTCCGCGATGTTTTCTTTTGTTTTTTTTTCTTCTAATCGGTATAACTTACACGTTAACTTATGGGGCATTCCATAACAAATCGGCTACTTTTTTAGGTCGACCTCTCCAATTTTTTCGAAGATTTTATGTTTTCAATACCGTCAAAGAACACCTTCATGAATTTTCGCAAATTTTTTTGACCACCCGTTTCTAAGATATTGATTTTTTCCAAAATTCAAATTTTTTTTTTTGAAACAACTATAACTTCGCGAAAAATATAGCTATCGGGGTCCCGTTTTTTTCAAAATTTTTGTTTTTTAATGTTCTTTCAAGAAAAAAATACCTCTTTGATCTTCATTGATTTATTCCTATTTTTTTTAAAGTTTTAAGCAAAAAAAGCAGTTTTTCAAAATGTATGCCCCCTTCGATTTTTTTTGAAAAATTCTCAAGAAAACTTGGACAAATATAGAAAGTTTTGAGACTAATCCGATCGCGGACCGACGTTTCGTTCTATTTTTTTTCTTAATTTAAAATTTTTTTTTTTCTCTAAACTATATTTCACGATTGACTTTCACCTTTTTTGTGAATATAAATATAAAAATACATGGAGTGATCATATACTGGTACATGATCATCTTTGGGGCTTTCACCTTACTGTAAAAGTATTTATAGGTGAAAGTCAATCGTAAAATATAGTTTAGAGAAAAAAAAATTTTTTAAATTAAGAAAAAAAATAGAACGAAACGTCGGTCCGCGATCGGATTGGTCTCAAAACTTTCTATATTTGTCCAAGTTTTCTTGAGAATTTTTTCAAAAAAATCGAAGGGGGCATACATTTCGAAAACATGTTTTTTTTGCTTAAAACTTAAAAAAAAAAATAGGAATAAATCAATGAAGATCAAAGAGGTATTTTTTTCTTGAAAGAGCATTAAAAAACGAAAATTTTGAAAAAAACGGGACCCTGGCAGCTGTATTTTTTGCGAAGTTATAGCTGTTTCAAAAAAAAAAAATTTGAATTTTGGAAAAAATCAATATCTCAGAAACGGGTGGTCAGAAAAATTTGCAAAAATTCATGAAGGTGTTCTTTGACGGTATTGAAAACAAAAAATTTTCGAAAAAATCGGAGAGGTCGACCTAAAAAAGTGACCGATTTGGTATGGAATGCCCCTTATATAACTCGTGACTGAACCCACCTGTTTCTAACTTTAAGGCTAAAGAAATTCTTATTTTCCCGCACAGACCTGCATGATTCGTCCAATGACAAGACTAAAAATTTTGTCCTTGATTCGTGCGATTATACGAGAACTTTTTTCTGAAATTCAATCTCGGTTATTGAAGGCCAAGGTTGTGCAGTTTATGATATAGTTGAAATTTTCTTTTTCCCAAAAATTCAAGCACCTAATATGAATTTTAAAAAATTGCAGAGGTCGAGGAAGATTGAACGTCTTCAATTCTTTTCTCTTTGCAGTGCTTTATTTATTAAGTATAACATAATTATTGAGTCTAACAATGAGATCAAGTGGTTCATGATGATGTTTCAGTTCGGTTAAGATTCCATTCGACTATATTTTTTGATAGTTTAACAATAAATGTAGATCATAGCGTTATTACTTTTTTTCTATAGAATTCGAATGAGACGAACATTCCATAGGGGATATATCATTATAATCACGATTTTGAATTTTCACCAATTAGGTACTGCAGCTAAACCTGACATAATTAATAATATGTTATACGGCAGAAGCGGCGTTACAAGAAAAGATATAGCACATTTTATTATTATTATTATGATTGATTTTTTTTTTTTTCATCTAGACAAATACATCGTCCGTTTATTTTGTCCCCATTTTATTGCTCCCTGCGAATTAGTCACACATAGCAATTTTGTGAACATTCCTCTGTTTGCATAAAATTCTTCTTTTCTCCAGTCTGCGAGGAAAAACAAAAAGAATCATACATGCAATCAGCGAATACGTGGTGCATTAGAAAATAATTAGAAATTACGATCGCTTACTTTTGAGAAGTTTTTTGTAACAATGCCAAGAGAACATTTTGATGGTTGCGAGGCTTGATGAGACCGAATGGGGTATCTCGTTTTCCAAAGCCGATAGCAGTTGATAAATATTCGGGCTTGAAGCCGCGAATTTCCCTCGGCTTTGTACGATGTTTTACAAAATGGTTATAACTTCGCGAGCATCTTGTTCCTTCTGTAAATAGTAGTCCTACGGTTGCCATAATTATCACGACACCAGGCCGCATTTTGTCCTGAAATTTAAACAAAATTATTTTTTAACGCATCATTTTGTCGATTCAGTTATTCAACAGCATCATTTTCGCTCTCTCTTCCTCTCTCTCTCTCTTTCTCTCTTACTAACTACGGGAACTACAACTATAGACGTAAAACCACGACCTTTATTGCCCAAAATAATTCACATGTGTGATCTAAAATTCCAAGCATTACGAGGGATAGTAACTATATCTATACTTTCGTACAAAAAAAAAGGTTTTTTTTCATTGCTTTCATTCTATCATTTCTTCTCACTCGTGTGGGGGTGAATATAAGAAGGCCGATTACACAGAATCTGTACAAAACTAGACCTATGTGAAAGTATCAGTCTGCAAAATTTTCAGTTTTTTTTGTTTTGTCTTGAGAGACCAAATGTGTGCGTTATTTGTAGACCATTCATTTCATATTTTATACATATGATAGTAAAAGTACTTACCCGAAATATTATTATACTTACCCGGACGAAGAGATTTGGTGAAGATTGATTGATTCTTACGTTTTATTTGGTTTGTTTGTTATTTTGTTTATTTTTGGTTTTTGCTATCTAAATGCTCCAGTTTTATTACCATATCGCCGTTTCGCCCATTTTTGAATGGATCCCAGTAGGTAAGAAGCTCATTTCAATAATCTGATGAATTTTTTCGGCGTGTCAGAGAAAAAGGAAAAGTTGCCATCACTGAAATTTGAGAGACAAAGAAATAGCTAAGATTAGCAAAGACAACGTCCAAATACTATACAAGTATACAGCGATAATTATCGGAAATGAAAACATGTCACGATCTTGTTGAAACTTTCATCGATCATTAGGATGTTAATTCGCAATCCGATGGAAAAAAATATTTGAAATTAGGGAAATGAATTTCACAATCTAGAAACGTATAATCTATTTAATAGTAAAATATATGACCTAATAACAGTGCACACATAGAATCGAAAATTCATCATCATTACTCACCAGCCCATTAACTCCATCATATATATATTTTTTCTCCCGAGTCAAAGTGCCTTTCATATTCAAATTCGAAAAGAAATTGCAGACTTTCAACGTACCACACCAGAAATAAAAAAGATACTTAGCGACACATCTAGTTATTTGTCTTGAAGGGCGTAGTTAAATAAGCAGGTTCGCGAGCGACGTATATGCAGTGCTTTCAAGGTCCAAATGACAAGTGGAAGCGGCCGAGAATTAGGGCCTGTTTTTGTACCGGTAGGCTGCTTACGCTGGAGCCGCCGATGCCGCCGATGCCGCCGGTGCCGGCGTCCGTCGCCGTTTGCCGCCGATGCGTATATCCTTCTGCCGCAGAATTCTATCCTAGTTGTTCCATTTCATCAAAATTAAGTAAGTCAAAGGGCACGATTTGACTTGACAGCAAAATTAAAAAGGAGTTTTTCTTTTCCTAAAAAATCTATTTTAAGTGGTCGAGCGTGGATATTTTTTCTGAAAACCTGATCCCGTATATAAGATGATCGTGACTGAAAAATTCAGTCCCTCTGATGCTTGATGAAGTTTCTTAGGTTTCTTAATCATCGATTGATTATGAGCTGATATTCGATATCTTAATTGGCCAGAAAATGCCAAAACAAAGTTTAAGATGACACTCCTTGTTATGCAGAGTTCTGTTCATTACTCATATGCATGTATTGATTACTCGTCTGTAGTTAAAGGTCGGGGCAGAGGAGGGATTGCTCTTCGCTTAATTATAGTTGCGAATCCATCAACCCTTCGCTGTATATATACTTTAAATTTTCACCCTAAAGCGATTCACAATTTTCCGAAGTGATTGAAATGCTGATTACAAGTCGCCATTCTGAAATTGATTAATTATTCGGATAATAGATGAATAAAATTCTACGCAATCGAAAAATTTACATAAGAATACGAATAAGAATATTTGTATGAGAACAAATAATTGGAATGCAAATATTCGGCTCACTTTTGCATATATATCTCAACCATTTTTCAAAATTCTAAGCAATTTGAACCGCTCTCCAAATAATGTATTTCAAACTGTATTCGTACCGATATTTGTGACCTGGGGCAATAAAACGAATCATCAGAATTTTTTTTCCCTGTACATAAAATGCGCGTGCATATTACCACGCCTATAAGCACGCGTTGTCATTGATCCATGCAACCTCTAATTCTGTGCTAAAAAAAAAAACTCGCTAATTCACGTACATTTGAGAACGTTCTACTGCCCGGTAATTTGTTATCTCGAAAATGAAAAAGAAACTCCATTGAAACATGATTATTCGGACTACGAGAACTTTTTTTTCGTACCAATTACCTGAAAAAATTGAATGATCCATCAAGATTTCCGGTCCAGTCAAGTTAAAAAAATCATTTGTGCAGTAAAAAGAACACGATCAAGATTGCGATAGAATGGCCAAAGTACCTCATAGTTTTCGTGGGGTTAATTTTTGTCTTTCGTTGGAACAGATGTTATACCAGAAGTGCAGTGTCGGGTCGCTGTCGGATCGTAGGGTGGTAAAATGGGAATGCATCGATGCATCGAGTTCTTGCCTGGAAACGGTAAGAATGACTTCTGAGTTACCGTTCATCGACTGCATCTCACACGGATACCAGCAGTTGTTTTACTCGCAACTAGAACTCGAGATTACGTCCGTTGTCCCAAGAGAGCGGACGGCGTTGATTTGGTTCGTTGTAAAAATATTTTTTCCAAATTGTCTTTTCGGAAATTATCAACTTTTTTTTCGATATCGGATGAAATCATAAAATTCCAAAAAGATCTACAAGGACGAACGGGTACTTTGATTTTTCAATTACGAATTTCACCATGATCCCAAATCTATGGTAATTTCCGCCGAACCAAAAACTATGACAGACCATTCGAACCACTGTCAATTCATGCGTTCCTAATAAGATCGTTCTACATTAAGAATGTTTTCCCTTGGTACAACGAACTGTTTGCGAAACAAATGAAGTACGATGTTACTTCACTAAACTTCAGAATTTCAAGATCTGGAGAAAAAAAAATGAATTTCAAAAATGAATTCAATTGGAAAACAAAAAAATTCTAGTCGTTCGACTTGCTTTCTCAAAGAGTTATGAAAACTTATTTCGAACTACTGTGAATCTGTATCGAGATGAAATTCTACTAACTCGACGTCACTGTATACGCGTGATGAATTCGTAACGAAAATCTTGTTCCACCTTCTCGAATTCCGGTCGAAAATCAAATCATTATATAATCAATGAGGTGATCGACCGTAACGAAGTTACGGTACGTTACCTAAATTTACTTTGACAATTACATATGTATGTATTTGTACATACAAATGCTTGAACGACATATGTGCACAGTCATCGATATCCACGACAACTACGCGCGAATTGTCTCTCTCATTGCAGTACAGAAGTCGTTGTCGTCGGTCCGGCGGGCGGGCCGACAGGCCGACGGGCGTCACGTGCATATGGAATAATCAATATTTAGCATGACCGTGTTATCATAACGCACCGCATCCACGCCGTTTGTGCAATCGCCAAACGTCAACGTTTACAAACTATAACCACCACCACATACCACCACTTTGGCCAACTTCAACAAAATACATGGACATGCGAACACTGCAGTTCCTAGCCAGCTATAACATGGTATTTTATATAGGTAATTGATCGCCTCTTATGCGGGACAAGTTCATCGTATTTTCGGATCCATGAAATATTCAGTCCGATTGATTGAACCAGCTTTGAATTTATCCAAGCAAAATGACATCCGTCGTTACACTTAGTTGTTCGATTAGTTAGTCGGATTCTTAAGTTACAAGCAGGTTGATGTCAACTGTTGCGAAATCAACTTGATCTTTGACCTCTTCGTTCCAAATAAGTAGGTCAATCAGTTTTGAAAAGCCGGACGCGATTAATTTTTTGTTTCATTTCTTTTACGTTCTTTTTTTATTCAAACTGTTCGGCGGTTGTTCCATGTTTTTTTTTGTTTACCCTATATGAATATTACATTGTAAAAGCAATGTGTAAAAATTTGTTTTTGCAATTCAATCGGGTGTAATGAATATCCCGCCAACCTCGATTTAAACTGCAGCAGCAGTTTCACTCGAAGCCGCTACGGAACACCCGATGTCATTTCCACGTTGCCGAATACCAAAGGAATGTATAATTGTAAAACCGTTCCAACTCATCGGTATACCATGTAAATTTTAATAACCTTGCAAACGCAATGATTGAAAATGTTTATTGTGACGATGATGTATTGAAACGAAATTTCGGGTAGTAATTAATATTGAAATACAATCGAAAGAAAATATTGTTTGAAAAATGATGACGTATATATAATGGATAAGAGTGAATATTATATCGAAATAGAAACAATGATAGAGCGGAAAACCCATGTAATTTACATAACACAGACAATCATGTAGATGTATGTATATAGAGAGATACCCCTGGAGTAATATGTATATTTCAGTTGGTGATGGATAAAAATATATTTTGTTATCATTCGGGCGTGGCGTGTACACTAGGAGCGGTTCATAATAATGGTGCTATTCGATATCGATATAGATTCCATTGGCACTTTCCACTCCTCTCCCGCCCTCGGTGCCCTCTACATCCCTTTCCCCTTATTCTCCCTCTCGACCTACCCCAGCCATCAAGTGCAGCGGTGTAGGGAGCGAAGTCGGAGGTGGAGGTGGGGGTGGGGGTGAGGCGAGGTCGCAGTTTTGGACAAGGTGCAGCGTCGACGTCCTATAAGTAGGGGAGGCTGAAGGCTTTCGTAGGTAAGACAATGCGCCAGCGCACCCTCCCCGTCGCTGGCATTGCGTCTCGATGTCCCGTAGTGTGCCGGTCGTACACCCCGTGCATCGCCTCCTCTCCATTTCTCATCCCCCAATCTCAAACCCCCATCCACTATCAACCTCATCGCCCATCCCAGCAATTTTACCATCCCCAATTTTCCTCCTTCCTTAGTTTTCTCCCTTCGCACCAACCGGCACCCCCGCCAGCAAACGCCCTTCCAAAACCCTTCCCTTTCTCTTATATTTTACCCTCCCCATCCAGGCGCCCCTACAACGACGCCACATCGCAGCGTTTTGTTAGCGTAAAGGCGGTATAAGGGGGTGTACAATGCTACTGATCATTCGGTGCTTTTGTCAAGGCGCAAGCCTTGTTTCCAAAAACCTATAACATCTAGCTACTTTGCTAGGCATTGTCGCGAGCGACTCACTATATAGTTTAGATCTAGGGAAAGGATAGCTCATCGATATACGTTCGACCCCTGGACGAAGCGCTACGTTATTTGAAAGCTTGCGAGATATCGTTCAAACGATCCGTTCAATGCGAGCCAGTGAATCTCCTATTGTAGATCGGTGAACTATTCCTGACGTCGTTCCATGGCAACAAGTCGCGGTTTCAGCTCTAAACACTTGATCCGATGTGTAGCCGATACACCGCCGGTAAATCATTGATCCAAACACGGAATTTCCCATACGGCATTAGACTGATTGGCAATATTTATTCCACTCAAACTATATCATCGGATGTTGAAGATTTCGGCGATAATTGCGATAACGATCTCATTTGATCCCGTTCAACAATTCGTGCTCGCGTCAATTAGTTTCATTTTATTTTGTTTTATTTATTTATTTTCTTTGATTTTCCTTTTCCTGTGCAGGTTTACAGAACACATTTGGCTATCGGATATTCAGAATAAATTTCTGACATTCCGATACTCGTATGTACACACACATGTAGATACATGCATATATATATTTATATCTATCCCATCTTTCTTCAAACGTTCCAATAGACGCCTGTTGCCATAGAGAGAAAAGAAGAACTACGTTTAGAACTACTTTTATACGCCCAAAGCATTTTGGTAGTGTGCCAGCTCACAACATTGCTAAGGCGGTTGGTATGTTTCGCCACTTTCCATGAATCTTTTTTCATTCACCATTCACCATATACAATTGACTTCAAAAAATACGTCAAGGTATAATTTCGGGGTTTTTCTTTTTTTTTTAACCGTGAAACAAAATTATTCGGATTATTATTATCGATTAAAAATTTGTTCACACGCCGTGAATAAACGTCGAGATACGATTGGCCGCATAACTTCAATGTTACTGACGATAGGGTTACAATGGTTAATCAAGTACATGTCAGTAACGTAATATGAAAAACGAAAGTTTCCCTCCAGCGTTTCCAGTCTAGACTCCTCTTAACAAGTAGGTATGCATACGTATGATGTGAAGTTCATAGTTTATATCATTGCGACGTTACGCCATGCAAATACAATATCTGTAACATTTGTTCCTTTTTTTTTTCTCTTTCTTTCTCCAAACATTTTTGAAGTATTCAGCGGAAAATCACTGGTCATTCAGCTATTGGAAATTCACTTACTGCCCATGCTTGTTGTATTGCCCATCCCGGAAATTCATCATAAACGATTACCAAAATTTTTCATTATCATTGTTATTATTATAAAAAAAAAAAGTATTCGTACGCATTTCAAGCTTTGTACAACGTATGAACCATCGAAGATACGTACACGTTTTATTCAGCTGTCAGTAAATATCACCATATATGTATTTAAACCTGTAAAATAATATTGCGACAAACTATAAAGTACGATCGATGCAGATATGCTCATATAATCTTTTGATTATGCGTGCAGTGTATTTGGAACGAAAAAGGGTAACAATGTTGAGGAAAATATTGATAATAATAATAGGGGGAACAACGGTGATAATCTAGAACGCGTACTCTTGATGGCGCGTATGCAATTTGTAAAATTTTCATGATCATTTGCAAAGTCGATGGGGGGGTTTTGAAAAAAAGGAAAAAGAAGAAAAAAAAAAAAAGGAAAAACAGACGTGGCGTTTTAAGTGCGGATTGTTCGGTTTCACTAATCACTGTATCGACCCTACCGTCTATTAGTACGAGTTACCCACGTATAACGTAATTTTGAGTGGCCCCATCGAGGCCCGACAATCATTAAGGCAATCAACTATATCGAAATACCCCTATCCACATATGCTTTGTTTTCGAGCGGATCTCAATATATATATCTATCATTGTATCACGTTGCGTAATCGAAAAAAAATTTCAAAGTTTTACTACTCTCGTGATATCCGTCAGGTATTTTCAGACGTCGATCCGACTGATGTTGATGATTTGTTATTGAAAAAATGGTCAGTTCATTTGTTTTTTTCTTCTTCATCTTCAGATGGTCTCGGCACAACGGAGTTCGTTACTTCGCTGGTGGGTATGTATACACCCGAAGTATGACGTTATGGAGGTACTAGGTCACCCAGGCATCGGGAATTGGAAGACATGGAAGCCGCGGGTGCGGGTTTGGTACAGTTAACCCCCTAGCTGGGTAAATTCGGAGAGGTATGTATATGAGAAAAAAAAAAGAGAAAACGGAAGAGGTACAGGAGCCACCCTAGAACCGAGCTCTGACCCCCCACTACTTCGGTACATCTTATCTTTCGACCCAGCTCGTCGTCCAGGAGTTTGAGAAGAAGGTGGCGGATGGGAGGGATTCGGAGGGGTAGGAACTTGGTGTGTAGGTAGGGTGGTGCAAAAAAAGGTGCAGGGAAGCAAGCGAGCAGGAGAGGAACGGTTGGTACCAGAAAGGGCGCACAGGAGGGCAGGTGTTCGGGGTACAATGGAAGACGCCGCGTGGTGGAGGAAACGCCCATTTTTTGATAAGCTAGTTACCCTGAACCTCCGAACCCCCGGCGGCAGGAGGGGCGTGTGCGGGGGGATCCCAGGGTGGGTCTACGGAGATCAATAACTGCATAAAAATAAAGTGCGCCTCTGGCTTGCTACCTTTCGTCCTCGCCTACCTTCCCTCTAGTCGACGTCGTCCCCATGCAACCAAACCCTCGCCGCTCCTTTATTTATTATTACTATTTTCACCTTTATGTTAGTATACACATTTATTTGATCTATTTTATCGAACGCATTCTTTGAGTCTTTTTCTTTTCAAATTATATCGTCGTCACTCTCAACTCTAATTGTACTTCAGCCCGAGCCTTCGAAATTCACCTTCCAATTTTCCACGTGTCAAATATTGCGCAATTCAAGAAAGTCCTAGAATCCTATTCATGTAGGATGTGATCAACATCCGATACACAGTCTGTTTCCTTGAAAAAAAAACTTCTCTAAAAAAAAAAAAAAAAAAAATTCAATGAAATTATTTTTCACCCTACTTGCTATAGCTACATTTTATTCAGATTTTCCCCCGTTGTAATTGGTTCGAGTTTTTTTGGTTATTTTTTTTTTTCAGCTCACTGTCGAGTCTCTAGGAGTTGTGAAGTGGATCTTTTCCGGAAAAACAATTTGAAACCTTTGTTGTGAATCGAGTGAAATTTTATCATTGCCACTTATAATATATGTAGAAATGTGAAACCGAGAGTAACTTTTTTCCTACTTGACTTGACATGGTCATATGAGAAGGTGAGAAAGTATTTGGAACGTTCAAAAGACTAGCAATGTATCGGGTACATTAGTTTGCAATCAATTTTAAAATACAAGGTCATTTGAAACGTTTCAGAATTCGTAGAATCGGAGTAAGTGCGTTCTGATTTCAAACATACCGTGCGTGTACAAACTTCGATTCGTCATACACTACAATTGAATTACATTGATTTCCAACGAATTTTGTGAAAAACCGAATCGAAATACCTGTGATCTTCTATTTCACAGAGCACTGCACAGTATAAGGCTCATTTTACTAATTAGAACGACTCGAGTGAGGTATAAACATACATGAAATATATAAACCATAAACACGTGTCGTTTGACGTTGAAATGGGGGTATTCGATTTTGTACCGCTGTTGGTCATACAGTCACGTGCCAAACCCCCAATTCCTGGACGTCAATCGGATCTGCCGTGTCACGCAAAGCCTTTATCATGCAAAGCACGCCGAGTCAGGATCCAGAAGGTGCGCCGGGGGGCGTGAAAAATAAAAAAGAACGAAACGACAACAAAAAAAGGAGCGGAAAGCTGGGTAGAGGGAAAGGGTACTGGCTGAGTCCTCCGAGTCTCAACTCAACCCTCCGATGTTTAACGTAACATCCGATGCGTCAGTGGCGACGAGCAGCACTGACCTACCCCTACTATATCAGGTATATACGTGTACACGTGACTTATGTGAACTCAGCTTATAGTAGAAAAGCTCATTCCAAGTCTCCTAATTCTCTAAGGTCCCGCGTAGCGTCGTAGGGTTGCATATTTCGAAAAGCACGTTCGAACACGTGACATGTTCGAATTAATTTTATATATATACTGCAGTTGTGTGTATGCTGGATTAAAATACATGGACAATTATTATTTTGCCACAAAACGATGCAATAATTTGCAAAAAAAAAAACTGAAAAATAAATAAAACAGACGCAAAGAAAAATTTATTAC
This sequence comes from Athalia cordata, assembly GCA_963932425.1. NCBI lineage: Eukaryota > Metazoa > Arthropoda > Insecta > Hymenoptera > Athaliidae > Athalia > Athalia cordata. The sequence continues at coordinate 23,774,513 of OZ010626.1, read as the reverse complement.
ACTCGTTCTGATAGGATCTATCATGGATTTACTATATTTATGGTTGAAATGTGTGGATTAATGCACGACACGCGAGGCCGTTTTTTTTTTGTTTTTTTGATTTTTCTTATTTTTATTCAGATAACATCAATATCGCGAACAAATATCTCTGTCATAACCTATCGCGGTGATTGAATGTTTAGCAACAGAAAGTTTTAAAATGACATTGATTTCTGTTTGTTATACTGCATAAGCTTCATTTTTGTACGGCGAAATTTGATGTGCCCTGTTTTTGGTTTGAAATTCAACTAGGGATAACTTATAAACTTCGAATTACGGATCTTTAATTCCAACCGATTTCAAATATTCGATCAAACGAAAAAAAAGTTCTAGGTGGCGAAGCTATTTTAACCTACATCTGGATTAGGCGAGACAATCTTTGCAAAGTATTTTTTTATACATGCCATAAGAAGCCAAAGCAATTAACCAATAACACCAGGCAGGTGACCAAGCCGGAATCCATATAACTAAAAGTGCAAAAGAGTGCTGTTTTCGTGCACCCTTATGATTCGAATGAAAAGTCAACTTTATTTCAAAATGTCACATCGACGTCATACCCTTGCGTACGGTTTTTTTTTTTTCCATATTTTTTTTATTCTGTTTCTGGTATCGGCGTTATTTGAGCGAGAAATGAGATTAAAAAAGGAACGACCGAGGCCAAATTTGAATCTATATTGATTCAGTGCTAAACAATTTTCGATTCGGGACAGCCCGATGGTTGAACTTGGAGTTGGCGAACGAAGTGAATAAAAGGAAAATAAATAAATGTGCGAATAAACACAGGACTGTCGATATAAGACTCGTAACTCGTATTCCGGCAGTCAGTGTTGTCGAGGGCTGAGAAGCCTATAGCGTACTCCGAGCGAACGTATACGAGGATAAGAGGATAGCTATGCGTGGCGGTCGTTGACCGCGCGGGCAAGTCGGCCTTCCCTAGGGGTTGGGCAAAGTTAGGCTCAGCTCAGTTCAATATCGGGAAAAGCACAAGCTTTTATTTGATCGTTCGTGGCGTACGCGTCGTTCGCCAAGGGAAACACGCACCGTTGCTTGGCTATTCCTATACATATGCATCTACTATGGTCGTACTATTTACGCCTAGTGAGGTAGGTTTTCAAAATGTCTACTCAATCCTGGAAATGGATTACAGTTTCGGAATCAAAATCAGTAAACATATTTTGTTCACGAGAGAACAAAGAGAATGCTTTCAAATTTCCGGAAAACTGAATCCGATTGCGTTGGATAGACAAGATTTTTTAATATCTTTCAATTTGAAATTAGGTTGATATTCTTAATGTCATATCTTGATATATAAAAGGATATGAATAAAAAGGTTTTGTTCTTTTATACTTCCCATTGAATGATGACGTCATCCACTAGACAATCGTCAACAAATTTGAATGATACTTGCAGATAGGATTGTTGGTTTTTAGGTGAATAAATATTGAACATTTAAAAACCTTAAAACTGAATAAATTTTTAAGTGGCATAATTAAGAACCTTTAAAACGTTTCAAAAAACTCAAAGCACTTTGTAACTGCGATTTAGTAGCATTAATTCTAATCCTGGCTTAGGGACACATCAATATAGTCCTGAGGGAGGCGAATGAGAACTAATGCTAACTAACTGGCTTGAGTAATTACCGTTCAGAAGGATCTTTGAACTTCAGACTTTGATTTTGAAGGGGTGGGAATTACGACAAGTTCTACAAACTTCCAAATGACATCACGCCAGGATTAGGATAAGATTTTACTACTAAATTGGGATGACTTTTTTTTAACTTTATATCAAGGTCATTGCGTTGAAAAGTAGTGTTGCGGTAAAACTTCAAGAAGGCCTCCTAAAAATCATTGGAGACGACGAAAAAATTTATTCGTCGTTCAAAAACTGATTGTACTTTTTCGCTGATTTAATATAATCAGAATTTTTCGAATAACATTCCGGGAGGAGAAAAAATATAAAAATTACGTAGTGCTACTATAGTTACGAATCGTCTTTTGATATTTTTTGAAGTCAGGAGTGGAAAAAGTCTTCATATAATTTACTGTTATTTCAAGAGGTCAAATTGTCGTGGATTGGACACTCGAAGAAATAAACTTTAAAAGCTCGACGAGTACACTTATGACGTGGAAGTGTAAAAAAGCCATCCTCATCTTCATTCCTCTACCTTTTTCTCTTTCGCTCCCTTACGTTCAGGGATTATCTCAGCCAATCTTGACTTTTTTCTCCCTTCGCGCTAACATCTTGTCTCCTTTTGCTCTTTATTTCTATTTTTATCTTTTTCTCTCTCTCTATCTGAAAAGCAGTTGACTTTCTCAAAGCTCTTTCATTCTTCACTCTATATACCACTGTCCCTTATGTATACATATACCCTGACGCACTTTGACTACCGGCATTTTGTGGTAAACCGCTATCTTATCGAAATTAATATCTACTTGTATAGTTTTCTCTGCTCAACTCTTTCAGTTAGTCTTCTTTGAGTTTACATCGACGGAAGATTTTTAACTAAAATTCGATGCTCGTGACGAACAACGAAGAGCAAAGTAAGAATAAAAATTTTAGTCAAAATAAATGAATAAATATTTTTCACGCACGAAATCGAACCGTTTCTCGTCAACCTGAATCATCCACATGCAGCTTTGAATATCTACTTGAAATGGAGGACCGAACCGAGGGAATGAGAAAAAAAATGAAAAAAGAAGACGGAAAAAACACTGAGTTTGTATTATGGGGTTAATATAAATAGGAACTGCAGCGGATGAGATTGAACGGAACGAGGGATGAAACGTGTGGCAGGGTATAAAGCACAGAGCACTGCCGTCAATCAGCCATTGATTAGAAACTACTCGAAGGGGCAGGGCACCCCTACGTATAAATAGGAGTTATGGTCAGTTTTGAGGGGGACGTTTCACAAGAAGAGTTCTGAAACTGCAGGGGTCTCGATATAGGGAGGTATCTACGTTACGATATGGAGTTTTGTTTGACCAATAGGAACTCCGCAAGGCCTTCCACATCGGGACTATAGCATACAAGAGTATAGGGTCTTTCGTCGATGACCTGAACGCGAATGATGGAGTATGGTGGTTAAGGTGGATTTATTGATGTTCGAAACAGCTATCTCTATTTCTACGTTCGAGCCCTATTGTACTATCAGTATTGAATTCTCAATCAAAGTCATTGAACCCGCTATATTTTATATAGGTCAATAATATACCGGTTTCAAGTTTTTCAAAGTCTGATCAACAAACAAACGATTTATTTTTTCCAATCAAGGTCACATTCTTTTTTTTTTTTCTTTTGTTTCTTTTCGTTTTTCTTGTACCGATTCACATTTTTCCGTGCGATATAAATTCTTCGTAATTCTTTTTTTTGCACTACCACGATTATTATTGTTAAAGTTTTACGTTTGCGACGGTCGGCCGCATAACTATTATAACTATACATACGGACGGCAACTAATTTATGTACTTTTCCAGGATTTAGGTTACGCTAAATTGTCGAGCACGGCAGTCAGGCCTCGGTCTGATTCGGTAGCCAATTAGATAGGCGCACTCACGTGGCATGCGAGTTACAGTTGCATGTCATAAGTGCAGAGCGCAACTCTAACTGTCGTTCGAAAAAAATCCATCCAGATTCATCATATCATTATTAGGTATGTTCATCGTCTAATGGAGACAAACGCACAAACGCTCATTTCCATCGACTACAATCGCTGTACATTAAAAATCGTAATTGAAGCAGCTAAAGAATTCGAAACAAACAAATTCAATAATAAAGTTCATGACCACCCCAACATACATTTTCTGTGAAACTAGTGATTTAATGGTGGCACTTTACTAGCTGGTTTTATACCATATTCTTACCATTTAATTCATATATTTTTGTTTCTTATATTTGTGTTTTTTATTTTTACGTTTTTTTTTTGGCTTTTTTCATTTACATTTTAATTTTTATTTTAGCCAGCGAGAAGCGGTGACATGGGTTGCCAGTTAGGCTTTGGAACTCAACAAACAGACCGGAAAATATGCACGCTGCATAATTTAGAACACTCGCGCGGGCTGTGGAGTTGCAGGTGTACGACACGCATACATGTATATAATACGCAAAAGTCAGTACACTATAAGTGCGTACGAAAACTCAGTACATGCACTTCAATAATAACTTGGTAGAAGTATGAATATTATGCATGCGGTCTTATGGGGGTTGCATTATAATAAAACTGTCGAATCGTGTGATATATACGCAAAAGTCATTTTTAGGTTGATTTTTATTTTCCTGGTACAGAAAAGTCTATTTCGTAGATGTAAAAAATTTTTAGCGAGCAATAACGACAAAGTTTTGAATTTTACCATTAAGTTTGGTAAACGATTTTAATTCCTGTTCAAATTTTATCGTTCGTCCAGCAAACCACATGCGGGTCAAAGAGTTTTCTTTATTTTTTTCAGAAAAGTGAAGGAACCAAAAATCTCAAAAAGCTCTGCCACGAGGTCACGCCAAACTCACCAAAGGGTTTTACGAAAATGGCCATTTCTTAAAAGAATTGAACCTCAGAAGTTTTTGTAAATAAAAAATGTTGTTCTTTTTTTTGCAATGGAAAAGGTAATGTAAAGTTCGGAGAATTTTTCATTTTTTCCGAACGTACGTAACGTTATCGAAATATTTTGCATCGCGAAGTGTTCGATGCGAACGTCGTAGAGGAGGGTCAGGGTCCCAAAGAGGGACTCTACGTTTTCAGGTCGGACAGTGCGCGTATAAAATGTTTGGCTGCTAGTTGTTGAGAAGCAAGGGCAGGTCAGTCACCGAATATACGTGAACACGGCTCGCTGTCCAGCCTATACAGCGCGCCCCAGTGCTATAGCGCCAACTGAGGAGACTTGACTCGACTCAACTTAACTCAACTGCTTTCCGCTGGGGCGAACTGCAACCAGTCAATTATGCAAAAATACAGTCTTGTTCCAGCCCACGGTATAATATGAGATTGGAAGTTGCAGGCAATACGCTATAAATATAACCTTGAGTAAAAGAAAATAACAGTGGCGTTAGCCTCCGTGCAACGATATGCGGACCGTACCTCTCGTAATACGATGCTATTTTTCTATTCTTCCTCGTATAATTACTATTTTCTACAATTTCTTTCGTTCCATTTGTTCTTTACAAGCTACGATAGAAAAAACCAAAAAAAAAAATCATTCAACATTTCGGCGCAACAATTTTGTCAAAGACATAAAAATCGTATTAAATTTTCGACGGTTAGAACTTTCTTAAGTAATTCTATGTGAAACACGTCGGTATGATGTGAACAGCGTGAATATTGCAAACGATCGTTGTTTGACGCTCAGACAGCCCAAACAATCGTTCATTACATGGGAAATGAAATAAAAGAAAAATAAACAAAGGGTCATGGAGCACTTGATATATGATGCCAATTTTACTGTTTGCACTTTCACGATGATGAGAAAGCTTAATTTATAGCGTCAATCTGGTTGATTTGTTTTTCAAAATGAACTTGTTTTACGATAAACTACTCCAAACATAACGTGTTTCATTTTATGGCATGTTTTTTCAAAATTACGAGTACCGATGAGTGGTAATATACCCGTATAACAACGAGAAAATCGGAGATCAATTTTGATCAAGAGGGAGTTCAATGCTCACGTTCCAAGTAGATATTCAAAGCTGCATGTGAATGCAAATTTACGAAATCAGAGAGGGAAAACTTTTTGGGATTATACTGGGAAAAGGATCCGGATATCGTGAGGTTCCATCATATGGAACGATCAGTGAATCCGCTTACTTAAAATCAACATGGGGTTGAATGTTGCGAAAATTGATGAAAAAAAACGTCAAATAATCATCTCGAAATTCGATATAAAATAAGAGAAGATTTGATCGAATTCTTTCCAAGAGGAATTTCAAAATCTCGTTTAAAATAAAATAAAATCACGAAGAAAATCGAAGATGTAGTAAAAGAAAAAAGACACCGTTTATGTTATAACCATCATCGATTGCCACTCGAGTTTTAGTTAGCGATGAAATCCAAACCAAGTACTCGATATTTTTTTCTTCTCGTTTTTAATTTTTCTACTCTGAACTTTCCTCTATTTTCGGTTGATCTGTAAACCTATTATACACTATACATGACTATACGTACCTATTATAGCAACAAAGGACGACGAGCCTGTCTATAAAATAACGTAGTAATTGGATAACGGTGGAACTTTAGAGGCAGGTGTATTGACTGAGGTAAAGGATAAATTGGCGAGACAAGCTCAGTTGGGGTTAAACTTGTAGCCTGGGTAAAACCAGCTGTAAAAAGGCACACGCCCCTCTAAAAGCGATCGTAACAAGCGCTCGCTCTCCCTTTCCACTCGATTCAATTCAGAATTCCTAATTCCATAGAACCTTATAAAAGGTAGCAGGTGATGTATCCCCGTATAATAAAAAAAAAAAAAAAAAACCCTACCTGGAAACTTTTTTAAAATTACAATGCTTCGTCTTTACATCGTACGAAGGGTTCAAGACTTACCCATATATGCATATGTATCAGTTCTGCAGTTTTCTTTTCTTTTCTTTTTTGTTTTCCTCTTATTCTATTATTTTATTATTTCTTCGTCGCGCGATATACGCCTGCCGTTTCGCGCGTACACGCCATCCCCGTAACTTTTTATGCGTTACGTTTTATACCGGAAAGGGGTATCGGCCGAACCCCAATTATGAAGAATTGATGGAAAAAAATGATAGTCGTAAAACCATACGCGCACCACACTCACCGGATGCAATGAGAACTAAAGATTCAATTTGACTCGGAGCGAACGAAAGAAGAAATATCGTCCAAAGTTGGCGCAATAAATTTGTTTTGGAATTCGTCGATCGAAAAAACTTTCGCTTTTTCTAAAAAAAAAAGAAGAATAATAAAAAGAAGATAAAGAGAGAGAGAGAGAAAAAGTCTTCTCATAAAAAATTAATCTCAAAATCTCACTCAGTGAAATTTTTGTGATCGTAGATAATAAGATTTGCCATTTTCTGCAATTTCTATATATGTATACTTATATGTATACTCAGATCCCTGTTTCGTCCATTTCTATTTGGAAAAAAGAAAAAAATGAAAAAAAAATTTAGTTTTTTTATTCGTCCCCAAAACTCCTCCCGGTTCCCCAATAGCGAGGCAAACGGCTTTATGTATCCGGACAATAATTTGGCAGCGAGGGAGGCGTGCGTCGCGTGCTCCCCCAATGGTTAGTAGATTGGGGAAGGTCGTGTCCGGACGTGAGCGCCGGGAAAATGATGCCGCCCCACCACGCGGCACGAGAGGCCTAACTGGGAATTTCGGGTAGGTCATGGCGAAACGCTTGTGGAAGGGGAAAAGCGGACGGTGCGTCAATGGGGATTGCGAGGGTGTGGGGAATATTTCATTCGGCTTACGCTCAGCCATCAGATGCGTCGAAAGATCCAGAAGCTTATGAACCGTACAAACATAATCTCTAACCATCATCGTTTTCTGCAACAGCTGTTCAAACAGTTTTTTCTTATCCTTATTTCATTCGCTTATTAGTACCAATTATTTTTTCATCCCCACTCATCGAAGGGTCTGAAACCTTGCGAATGATTTTTTTTTTTCTTTTCTCTTTCTACACTACTATTCGGTGAATCATCGCATTGTGATGTATTTTTATCGTTGAAAATAATTTGGTAATATTTATTTTAAAATAATCATAGTCTGTGTTTTTCGGTGTGCACTTAATTGTTCGAAGTAAGAAAACTGCAGGGACCGATTTAAACAAAAAAAACTCGACGCTCAACCGTAATCTTGACCGGACTTTATAGAATACGGTAGTGTCTTCAACACGATCGCATCTTGGAGCGGTAACTCCAATATACAAACCGGACAGGTATACGCGATATGTCGTCGCAAAGCTCCCTGTATTTGACCACCACATGGCGTTTACGATACAGGCATATTATTACGTAGGTAGATATGGTCACGTGTGTATAGGTATGTAAGTGCAATGTGTTCCTTATATGAGAAAACTGTGTTTCCAGGTCCTGCTATTATACATATACTGTAACATGAATGTACAAAATCGACAACATTATACCGGTCAATCACGATCTTCGGATCTCAGTAATTCCTAAGTCCTTATATGTTCACGTGTATTATCATCATTTTCGCGAGATATTGGATGTACGGATTTTATTGTGCGGTGTAATATGTATAAGAAGTTTTAATACAATAATAACGATCGGAAATCATGTGATATGATTTCTAATCCTGAGAAACGAATAGAAAAAAAACAAAATAGTCCAATATCGATTATACTTTGATAAGAAGTGAGTTCTACAGTAAACTTTTTAACCTATTTTCGAGTGATCGTTTTTTCGAATTCCATTTCTTGTACGCAGTTTGCGATGAAAGAAAAAAAGTCCAGACGGTCGTGCGGAGATATTTTTGGGTCAGTTAAATTCGATACTCCGTAAATTCATCCGGATAATTGTGATCGGACAGATCTGACACGGTAACGCAGCATGTAGCGGTCAATGAATTGCAGAATCGAGGTTTCTCGGACGTGTGGCATTGACACCAGAGCGCCTCTCAGTCAGTCACGTGACCCACTTTAACCCTGATGGCCAAAGCCTGATGATCATGTATACGGTATGTACGACACACATACGCACCTACACACATGTAAACGTCCATATATACACTTTGTAAGATGCGTAGGACCGACCACTCTCCAAGCTTCCTGAATAGTTAATGAAGGTCAGGAACGAGTTGCCCCGATACGAAAAGTACACCGATCTGGAACGGATATATCTGCGAAACGTCTTACAGTAGGCCAAACCGAGGTATGATCTGAAATTTATGACCGTTAAATTTTCTTTTTCTTACTCAATGTAAAGGGAATACGTGACAATTATCGCCTCGGTATAAGGACGATGATAAAAAAAAAAGAAAAACAAAAAGCAGTAACAGTGTCCATTGAAATTCGCAGTGTAAGGTTGAGTGCTGATGAAAATTTACGGTTATACTTTTGTAACGTGTGAGAGTCGAAAGAGGTACATACGTGTATGGCCACTAGGCGTACGTAGGATAGGTACTTTTGGCCCTGTATACTTAATCATAAGGTGGAGGCGTCGCGACGCTACCACTTTCTATTCACCAACTGAAGGTATACATATGCACATATGGCTCGAGGTGCAGTGTATACGTTATACGATGTGGAGCTATGCATACGGCGCGGCGGCGCCCTACCACGTCAGGATTCTCCCTTTTTCGCATTCTCATTCAACCCTTAAGTCTCGTCGCACCTGCCCCTCCAGGAGAGCGTGCTACTCGAGCCGGATAAAGTGGTAGTTGGTTGTCCAAGAGTCGTGACTACTCTGTCCCACTGACACGGGAGCTATACGACTATCTTCCCTCGTCTCAGGCCTCAGCGACTCAACCCTTCCAAAGTCCTCCCCCCACCCCACCCCACGACTCAAGCCTTCGATGTGCTACCCGTCGCAGTCAGACGCCGGCTTACCTATATTCATTCTGTTCACCGTGCACCAGGTATGGGTGTCCACCTACGCCGTACACGCATACCTATATACATCGATGCATGTTCTTCCTCTATATGATTCTTTACCGCTTCAGTTTTTCACCAGACTACGGACCATAAAAAATTTTTGACTCGACGAAGAAAGATCGCGAAACAACGGGATACAATTTTTACTGGCCATCCGTAATCGTGATTCGAATCATGACGATTCAATCTCCGATGAAAATTTTGGTGATCGATGATCTTCTCTCGAGTCTGAGAAAATATTTCTGCATGATGTGAAAAACAGTGGTAAGAATCTCGAATCTTTGAAATGGACAATAATTATTCATTATATATCATCGGACAAACTTCCATATGATTGAACTCGTGCAGTAAATGTCAATGATGCACTTTTATGGGTAAGATTTACATCCGCGTGTGTGGAAAAGGGTTATTATTCACTCGCACAACTGACCAAACTGTACGGGGCAACATTATGTAATTAATTTCGGAATGAGCGAGAAAAGGAGTGCACGTATTTGGGTAAAGCACCCCCGGTTACTACGTCACTGAAAACAACCCCCTTACGCAAGAAAGCAGCGGGATGATTATAAGCTTCTGTACGGGAGCAATGACCACTCCATTGAAGTTGGTTTTAAATATATACTATATATATACGCGTAAATATGTACAGCGTATTAATTCGGCTCAAACCAGTGAAATGGGGGCAACGACAATCCGATATACGTAAGTGCCGGTGCAATGTGGCGATCACTATGGCAACAGCTTCGGGACAGCTGGGTGACGTCACGCGGGCAGCATTTCCACCTCGCTTTCATTTGTTTCAGGGTCGTTGACAGCCAGTTTCATTTGTCGTAATGGGAACTTCGGAAATATATGAACAAATAGAACTACTACATGAACACCGATCACCGATGCACGAGGGCGAAATTTACCACCGGACGTCATCTATTCACCTTATTTATATTCGATCTGAATCACATGGAAAATCTAGGTGAGTTCGGTAAAACAAAAATGACAAAAGAACAAAAGTAGGTAAATGAAACAAGAACCGAATAAGACTCGGAAGAACTAACGAACTCCCGATCAAATTTCCATCTTTTGATTATGCTTCTATTTTAAGTTGTTCTTCAAATTTGACCAACTTCTGAGGCATAATAATTTTCAGTTATTTCATGTTTCTGGCGCTTAATATTTGATAACGATTCAACGGCGAAAGGTAATTGGAATGAATTTAAGTCATCGACTCACCGGAATCTAGAACGGAATGAATAAAATATTCTCGAAGATATGGTTAACTCTGTAGTTTATCCTAGTTTCGCAATAATATATTCTTACCGCAGTATATTTGTAAACATATAATAGAATATCAAGAGAACTTTTTACCACATCAAATTCCCCCTTTCATAGTACGGTAGCGCTGATTGTTAATGAAAAGATAGAATTCTCGGTATTCTTTGATAAATGGTTTTCTTATCTTTTTTTTCTGTTATCCATCTAGGTTCGCCGTTCGTATATATTTGTACCAAAGAAAATGTCGTCACATTGAACATACTGCCCACAAATCTTTTAATTGGTACACTTCTCAAACCATAATAGTTCTGCAGATTACACCACAAAAAAAAACCACTATTCTTATATTTACCGATCGCTTATCTTATCTTAAACTAGCCTCTGCGAACGTCGTAATAGATTTAATTGTGAGGTTATATCAACTTACACGTGCCGTCAAAATTTTTCTTCTTCCTCTACTTCTTCTTTTTTTTGCTTTTCATTTTTTCACAAAAACTAAATTGGAATTGGGGCAAAAACAATTGAACGAAAAAGTATCTTCTTCGATCCAACTATTATGCAATCTTCAGGAAGCAAATTCCTGTCAAGAAGTCACCTGTACAATAGTGTTCGGGGGCTTCAATTACATCTTCGTAACAATTTTGTAACCCTCTTGGAATATTCGAATAGTACTTGGAAATCCGCAAAACTCTAATTATACAGTGTAACGAATTAGAAACTGAAAGAAAAAAAAAATTGGAAAGCAGATCGATAAGTTACAATGTTTCGATGTTTAGATACGGCTTTCATTAGAACAACGATTTCGATAATGTGAGCGAAATATTTTCATTATATATTTCATATAATCAGATGTAATAAGAGCGCCGAAGAAATGGACGTCGATTCGCTCGCTGCGTGGTGTGAATTATGTATGTCGTGACCCATCTCAGCGATTATGCATTATATACCTGTAGGCCAACAACGCTTTTTTTTTAATTAATATAATTTTCATCCGATTTTATTAGCCTAATTGCCTCATAGTTGTATGTACCAATAATAATTATCACTAACCACGTCCGTATGACCCATCCAGCGAGCCGCAGTGTGCCGGGATAGTCTTAATTTCATGATTTACATAATTTCATGTAAATAGCTGCGTAATTGCGTTACACGCATGACAGTCATACTCCCCAAGTTCCTCCCATTCCATCTATATCTCTTTATCTCTCTTTATCCGGCATACATTTGCATTATATTCATATACCCATAGATATATGTATACGTACCTACATATATCTGTATACTAACATTTATAAGTTGCGGGTGCGCGAGTAGGTATACAGTAATAACGATATACAGTTACCTTTGGGGGCGATCCGTATGTACAACTTACATACCATATCGGTCGGTTGGAGGCGCTGAAACTCGAGAACATCGCATCCTCGTGTAACGTCGTAATGCGAAATACTCTTATGCGAAGAAAAAAAAAAAAAAAACTAAAAAATTAGCCCCCGCACTGTCTACCGTCACAGGAGACATGTGGCCATGAAAATTATCCACCCTTATTTTACACCGTGATTCAATGGCCGAAGGACTTCAACGGGACGCCGTAGCCAATTAAAATGCTTCGGTGCCACGAAGGGAGTCCCGCCGACGATGGCGCCATCCGATAATAGAAAATGTCGTTGATCTTTCAGATCAATTGCGTAAAATTTCAGTTAATTTCTGTTCTTCGGGTAGCACCGTTCGTACATCTGGCGCTCTCACACAAAGCGATCTTTCGAATTGTAATTTATTTTTGGGAACGACTTATCGAAACGCAACTTATCGTCGGACACGTTCTAGTGTATTTCGGACGGTACGAAGCGTATGGAATTTAATTTCAAGGTTTGCTGAAATGTTTTCAATTATATTTTCGAACTCGTTTGCGATAACCTCATAGTACCTGCGGTAGAGCGCGTTGCACTTATGTTCGGAATGTGTAACTTGAGTACGTAAGAATAAATGTTTTGATGTTTAAAAAAAATTTTTCGTAACGCGCGTTATGTGTAATTTGCAATATACGGTCTCTCGACTCTCGATAGGAGGAGGTGTGCATGAGGTGGGTACCCAGTGGCAAGATTAGTTCTGTGCTTCTGTGTATAATATGGTATAATAACGCGATGGCCGAAGAAATCACGGTGAGTCTGGCTAACCGAAGAAGTTTTTCGCTGGAGCGACGGAATATGACGAGTACCAACGTACCACGGGTGGCGTGTGAGGTAGCAGCGAAGGCAAGCCGGAGTCTAGGGGCCGAAGTCGCCAATCCCAGGGCCCCATTTCGTAGCAGGGTTACCGGCCAGCCAATAGGGGACCGCCGGCATCACCAGGGCACTGACCTACGCAACGTGTTAAATATCCGTCCTGAAAAATACCGCACCCGAGAGAGTGAGACGTGAAAAAGACGAAGAAAGAGATAAAGAGAGAAGGAAAGACAGATTTAATGGAGAGGGAAATAGAAAAAGAAAGAGAGAGACTGACTGTTTCGTAACCGTAGCGTAAAGGACAGGATGAGGAGGGTCCGCGTTCACCGACTAGGCGCAGAGTAGAGGGCAACATCGAAGGTACGTACACCCTTTGTTTGTAGAGCCGTGTTCGAGAGCTATGCAGAGACCGTGAGCCAGCTTCGTATTTCATTGATTAGTATTGGCTATTAAAAACTTGCCTTTATTTATCCCGCAACCTACCCCAACCTGGGTCAGCATCACCCGACCCAGCTCACCAAAACTAACCTAACTCGACGCGGCTCAAGCCAGCCCTACGCCCTACCGCCCTGCTTGCCTACCTGCCAGTCTGTCTGCTTGCATACTCACCGGTTAGATGGTATTATATACGTACATTGATATACGCACTTACAAAGTACTCGGAGAACTTTTAAGCTCCCAACAAATACTCTCTTTCCGTTTTTTTCTTTCTTTTTTCTTTTTTTTTTTCTTAATACTTTATTACCCTAGCTCGAAAGAGAAGCTTGAACCTTCACCCTCAGCTTTTTATTATTTGTATGTCATGCATGAGAAGTCGTGATATTATACTTACCATTTTTTTGCCCATTGAAAGGAGTCTAAGGGACTGTCGCAATGTTGATTCAACCCCAGATTGGATCAGTAAAGTTTGACGATTAAAGTAAAAAAAGATTACCTTCAAATTTCTGATGTCGAGCGAATGTACAAGGTCGACATAATTTCTAAAATGGCAGTTGGATTGGAAAAAATTTTGCTGAGTCAGCATCGAGATTCTACTGGGATTAAAAAGATGCTGCGAAAACATCATCTTAAATTATATTACAGCAGGCGATGAAAGCGAGGATGTTTATAATTAATTGTAAAAGTCATTGAAGCAGCCATTAGTGCGGGTCGTGTCAAAGGATGACTAGTCACGACGTTTGGAACTGGATATCTAACCATGTGTGTAGCTCGTTATCGTTTAATTATAATAGACAACGTAGTCAGCTTGAATTGCAAAATGAATTATATGTCCACGTCGTCGTCCGTCTTACGACGTGGTGCATGAGGACATCTGAGAGACGGAAGATTAACTCGCTAATCCGATAGGACATGATCTTAGGTTGATTTTGAATTTTTCATATCTGGAAATCGATTGTCCAAAAATAGATCGCTAGATCGGTCCTGTTCAAAAATAAAAGATATCGATGAATTATTCGTTTCGAAAATACAAATGAACGGTATCTGGCTCGAGTTAGTTGGGTTTATCAGAATCATCCCCCAACACCTGAAGTTTGCACGCATGACCCAATAGTACGGAAACACGATGTAACGATACGAGTATATTATACATCTATTTACGTGGATGTAGATATGTATGCGGTATAATAGTATATGATATTCATATTTGCATATTACGAAGAGCCACGTGAATATTAGGTACATATATATAATGCGTTATATATACCCATGTATGTACAAATATGGATATGCAGTTCTCTGGTACCTACCATGATACGTGACGCAGCGTTGGTAATGGGATTATTCACCTAAATACGAAGCCATAGTGTCGTCTGTGGCTTAAATTGTTTTGTTCTATTACATAGACAAGCTGCAGTTCAGCAACAGCTACGTTTCCGTAGGTCGTGCTCAATCCGAGAATATATATTTTTTTCTGTTTTTCTGTTATTTATTTATTTTTGTTTTTTTTTTTTCGACAATTTCAACCGATATTTTATTCCAACTGAAATACTTTTATTCGATTGTTTTTTAATTGAACATTTTACAGTACCAGGTATCCGCAATTAGGCAACGCACGTCGGTTGGCAAAGATCAGCTTCCGTCATTCGACAACGTTGAGGAGCGCGCGCCTGACCGACTTAATCATTAGCCAGAGCACTTGCGGAGATAGTGTTATTGGACAATTTGCGAAGAACACGTAGCGACGTCGACGATCCAACCACCTGATTCTTATTCTGATTCTTATTTTATTTGGTGCGTACGTACGATTAATTATTCAAATAGACGAGGTATAAGTAAACGCTGGCGCACGTTTAACGCCACCAAAGTGGACAGTTCAGACTCCGCAAAGCACTTGGAAACTAGCCAAGAAGTCGTCTTGAAGTCTTCCACTTTTCATTCAGTTGCAACGTTCAGGTAATCGTACGTGGTCTCACCAATTCTAAGGGAGTCTACGGAGACTTTTTATAATCAACCCATTTCGATGAAATGCACAATTGAAATTAAATCCGGTCGATTTGCCTCTCGGTGACTCGTCCAAATTCTAGTTGAATAACAGTCCAGGCGAACGACCGAATATAGTCGGAAGTATAAAGTAACCGAAACCTGAGTTTTTCAAAATTGAACGAATTAGTCGAGTCAGTGATTTGATCACATCACCAATCCCATCGTAGTCAAATAAACGTCCGTACATTTCAGTTTGCGGATCGCAATTCAGGTTCGATACCTGGAATTTCAACGTGCACAAATACAACTGTAGTGAATTTATTTACGTTACACATCGAAGAAATTCGAATCCTGTATACCAGAAACGTCAAACTCTATTTTGCCATCAATGTCAGAAGTGGGAACGTATTCAATGACGCGATACCAGAGCAAAGTACATTCTGAGGGCAACGACGCGACGATCAGCTGGATCCATGGGATGATATATAAGTACAACATACATACGTATATAAATGGCAAGTCCGAGAGAAGTCGGAAGGCAGGCTACGTACGGAACTTCAACTACACGATGCAGTTAGTCTTGAGTTTATAATCTCTCCCATCCATTCATCGCTACGCGGAGTATACGGTTTGCCCTTGAAGGTCTCTTATCCTCATCTGTACCTACTTTGCAGATAGAGCCACGTGCCGAAGTCGTTATGTTATTGCACAGGGTGAGATGTGAAATTTATTTCAACTGACAACTCAATTATTGTACAATAATACTTGTGATCTTATACATTCGAATGGATGGTTGGGTACAAGTTTCTTGTTTTCTTTTCTTTTTTTTTTTAACACCCTAGTTTAACTGCAATGATTTTCCGGAACTAGTAGAGTAGATTTGATTTTATTTGCATCGACTAAAAAATTTCATTTCTTATTTCAACGGTCCCGTCGAATGATTGCTGCAGTATCGAAATAGGAAGTAAAGCACGAATATCAGAAGCATCTTTATGGGAATGAATCGTTGTTACAAAAGGTTATGCGCATATTGTGCATCAAATATCAGAGCGTAGCTTTGGCAATCTCGACAACTTGTATTGTCTGCGGAGCTCGTTCGCAAGTGCAATCAACCGGTTAGCTTCTCTACACTGTTGGGAATACAGGACCGCTTCACCGCAGAAGTGCAGACATTCATTCTTACGATGATATTCGCCAAGAATTATCATTCGTTCGCATTAAATGAAGAAAAGAAAAAGCTGAAGAAATAAGAGATTATCTATTTATTTATTTCTTTTTTTCTTTTTATTTGTAGCAACTAATTCTTTCCATGATGGTTTACTCTGAATGTTACGCGGAATTCTTAGTTCCCATGACCACTTGATTTGAAAACAATTGAAAATGCGAAAAAACAGCTCGTCCACTAACAAGTTTTACGATGAAACCCGAACCGATTCGTTCATACCTGGGTAGAAAAATACAACTCTACGATCAAGTGCGTGCCTCGAGTCTAAACAAACTAATGCTTCGCTACTCGACAAACTCCACAAAACCAATAAGATTTAGCCAGGATGAATAATCGAACTGCGCTATTTTTTTTTGTGTTTTTCTATTTTTTCGTATCTCTTGCAACAATTCTCTCTTCCAGTTAGCGCATAGATATTTTACGTAACGAACGAATCACCTAGCCGAACATTTTTGCGGGTCACCATAACATCAACCACGAAGTCATTCCAGAGAATGTTATCTCTTTGCCCTGAATCCGTCTTGTCCTCAGGTGTGCGTACTGCACAACCTGTTAAAAACGAACGACCACCTTTTTGCCCGGATTGCTGCATGTTGCAAGCGAAGCTAGAACCAACGTTGTAACGCAGACTTTGTCGATAAAAAAAAATTTTATCGTACTTTTCATCACCTTCCACCTTATCGATCTTATTTCACAGGATGGTTCGTAATATTTTTTTTTTTCTTTTTTTTTTATTTCACATTCAGTAATTCAACGGTTTTATTTCCTAGGCGATTACGTTCTTTCGTGTAATGTTTCGTAGATGCACATTGTTCTTTTTTTTTTTTTTTTATTATTTTCGAAGTATCCCAGACGAATGCGTTAAGGGTAAAACCAAGTTTCAGATAAATGCGATAATATTTTGCCCACACCGTATATTATTTCGTATCCGTTGCATAGCAGGGTAGATATTATAAAAGCAACCGAAACGATGGCTTCTTCGTTTTACAACGTCGTTTCGCATGGTAGTGCGTGCGGATAGTAAAGCCAGTCCAATACATAAACAGTTTTACAGCATCCCAACGCTCTTTAAGATCACGAGCATTCGTTGGCTGATCCGATGTAACGTATCTCTGGAAGAGAAAAAAAAGAATAGAAGGAAAAAAAAAACCCGCGACTTGTTCTAATTTCATATACCTGCGTCAAAGCTCAGGCCTTTATAGCTCACCTATCCGTACGTCGATGCCGTGATATTCGGCGAGGCCCAGACCTACCTCAAACTCACTACTCTTCCCTCACTTATAAATCCTCTGAAACTACGACGACGACGATGACGACGTGGCGACGAGGCGACGAACGCGCCCACCGCCGCAAGTCGCACCCTGCGGTAGTACGTGCCGTCTGGTACCCCCCACCATTAAACCCACCAACCGCCAAGGGGTGAACGAACCCACGAAATGACGGCCATGAAAACAGTGGAGGCTCGCGCGAAGACAGAGGGAAAAGAAGAACAGCCAAGTTACACGGTACAGCGTGTACACAGCGTAAATGCTCCAGCCCGGAGAGACGCGCGCGCGCCCGGGCGACGAGGAACGGAGAATGGAAACGATTTGTTTATGAAATTGCAACGATTTTTAACACTCGACCTCTCCGACCTTTGATACAGGACGCAGCCGGGCGTTTAACGGGAAACGACAAAGACGACGTCCGAGACGTCCCTCTGCGATCTTGCAGTTTGTCCTGGTGGGACTATTTCTCACCTTCCACTCCACCATCCCACTCCAGGGATCGGTTCTGCATCATCGAGGACCTGAACACCTTTACATGGATGGGTATAATCTATACGATGTCTTGAATTATGTCTACGTTCTGCGCTACGGAAAATTTATCGTACCACCTTGATCAAAGTTTTAACGGTTTACAAAAGTTTCGTCCTGGTGGCGAAACAGATGTATATACGTACCATTCGGCTCCGCGGGCCGAATGAAAATTTCCACCTTCCTTTTTAACCGAGGAAGTTTTGCTCGGTGCAATATTCCATACCTGTATGGTATCTCTACCGGACGGTTCTAACTTTTGGATCTTCGATTCCCTAGAGATTTCATTATCGGTTTATCATTTTGATGTTTTCCTGGAATACCGGGAAATTTTCGTACATGGAGTAAGAAAATTTTTCGAAGAACTCAAAAAACAGCACATCAAGAATGTATGGTGATGAATTTTTTTTCACCTAACGCAATTTCTGTAACTATAACCAGGGTATGTTAAAATGAAAACCATGAATAAAGTTGATGAAGGTGGCCCGTGCCACTCATTCTTAATAAAAAGTAGGCCGGTAGATGGCGAAGAGCGCACGGCTTACGTTGACGAGGTGAGCTGCGGTGAGGTGAGGTGAGGTGAGGTGAGGTGAGGTGAGGTGAGACGAGGTGAGGTGAGGCGTCGTCAGCTATAAACGAAACGACCTCGGCGCTCCGACGACATTTGGAACAGATAATGGGTCGAATGTGCCGCGGGGGTGAACGAACCGAGGGTAGGTCTAGGGTTGGGTTGGGTGGCAGGGGGAGGGGGAGGGTGGTGGGTGGTATCACATCAGCTATCGATCTTATAACTCGCTGCCTCGGGCCGCTGTCGCCGCGGAGCCCCGCGTCGTACCCCTACAAGAGCTACTCGCTAGCTGCACTCCACCCGCTCTCGCCTACACACACCCCGTCCGTCTATTCGCCCACACAAACTAAACCAACACTAATACTTGGAAACAAACGCAACCCCCAACGCACGGACGATACACTTCATACATACAACATACTTTCATACCTTCGTAGATATGCATTAGTGCGGGGCAATGGGCGCGGACATAAACACCCCGGATACGTCTACATGATACTGAGCTTTATGTTTATACGTACATACAACTGCACATCTATATATGGCAAACACATGGGTACAATATGGACACGTGTAGATACTGCGCTGAAGTAAAGTTCTGTGTCTTTTCTTCCCGCTTATCTCATGCTTCAGCCGGTTGGATTGTCACTTTGTACATCCTCCCGGGATCAGAGTACTCGGGCTATGGGACTTGCGCTTTTTTCCGTAATAGCCGAAATTTTTACACAAATACCGTTACCTACTTTTGCTTTGCATAGCGTAAATTTTTACTGTCAAACGGTGCTCAACCCACCACCCATTAATGTCACTTGCCAGAATGTAAATTTCTTGAAACGTAGTTCGGATTGGTCATAGGAATAGTGCGAAGTAGATTATTTAAGGTAATAACTTCGTGGTATGTGGTGGGTACAAAAATTACCCTTCATAGAATAATTACGTGGTGGAAAATGTGGAAAGTTTAACATATGGCCGTACAGAAAAACTTTTCACACTTCATTTGAACTTTTATTGCTGAATGATTTACCGATGTAACACAGAACGGTGAAACAGTCATCAAGGAATGTGGAAGACGTTGTTTGTTGATCATAAAAACGTTTAAAGCACTTTGAAAGTGAAATTTCGAATTCATTAGCCAGAATTCGAATATCTGAACGGAACGCATCGTGGAAATACACAGCATTTTTAACAGCTCTTACGATTTTTTTTTACCATTCGAACACATGAAATCGTATGGGCAAAATATCATGCAATTGTGTGTGTATGTGAGTGTGGAGTTTGTGTGCAAATTGAAATGCGCTTCTGTTAGAACCGCACAACGCCTAAAGGGCACAGGGGAGTTTGTGCTACTGACTCGTTAACCTGATCTTCGTGTTCCAGTTCCATCGAAGGGATCGGATCTCCAGATTTCATCTATTCGACAACCTTTAGATCATACAGATCGAATTACGTTCCATGTACGCTGTATTTGATTACACGGGTAAACACCGAGCGCGCTTTTACTGAAGTAACAGCATTTATAACAACTACACAAGTTTGCCAGCTGTAACCTACGACCTCCAGCTCTCAGATTTCCTCCACGTAATTTAACGTCGACTAATTTAATACTGCTGTTTTTTAATCATCCAATGAAATAACGAAAATGCAGCAAATCTGTAGAATCAAAGATGGAATCTGAAAATTTTTACGACCGTAGTCGGAAGTGGAAAACCCTTTGACTCTTTTACACATCTTGAAGTCGTGTTCGCTTAACTTTCCGGACGTTTACCTGCGTGCTTATAGCTATTATTTTAATATACCCATTCCCGTTTTACTCCGTTGCATCTTTCCCACCACTTCGCTACGACTGCCCTTGCAATTATCATTACCAACACGTTGGTCTCATCCGATTACCCAGCTTGCCGTTGCATTGCCAAGAACTTATAATCATAACCGCTGACTGACCATCAAGAAGTTTGCGTAACTTTCGCATTCGTGGTAATATCTTATGCACGTGTGCCTGAGTTTGCACTTTAAAATCATGTTGTTCATGAAAATTATTCAAAAATTTTTGTCTGGGAATCCACTTTTCATATATATATCTTCTTTTTTTTTACCAACGCTTTGTGTTTTATCTGCAAATATTCGAACATTTGAACGAATGAAATATTTTCGCAAAGCTGACGGGGCTCTTAATTTTAACTGGGGCGCAGCGATCGCCAATTTATGATTTCAAGTACTTCGGATTCGAGTGTACTTTTGAAAGTAACTAGTACGTTCACGAATCTATGGAGTCGATTTATTTTTCTTTTAAATTCTATCCAACTCTGACCCCATTCTTTTTCGCAGCTTTCTGGAAGCTGGAAAATTTTTATAGATAATTTTATTTCTTCGGTATGGTCGCTCGGAATTACAGAAAAGGAGGTGATCTTCAAAAACAAAGACAACTGTTGTAAGTCAGATTGCCCGTTAGAAAATTAATTGGTTATTGAGTGGCAGTTTAATTGCATATTAAAGAAAGAAAAATCGATCGTTATACTCGAAAGATTAAATTACAACTTCTATGTACTTACTTAGTTTCTGGGAATTTTAATGAACGCAACAGTATTTTTATCCCTGAGTCGATATTTCATTTTTATCTTTTTTTTTGGATCCGAGCATCAAACGATCCTTTAAAATTGATTCGAATAAATTCTGTTAACTTTTTGAATAACTATTCCGTTTAACAGTTCCATCCGCATTTTGGAAATGCTCAAACTCTGTTATGGCCATATTAAAACCCTAAAAGAGTTTATAACGACCATCAAGAGTACCTCATAAATCTTGACATTCACCGTTTGCTCTTCTGGTACCGATAAAAACGGCATATGTCGAGCTTTTTCTGAACGTTGGCAAAAGTTTTCCGGAAATGGCCATATTGGAAGCTCTATTATAGCTTTATATGTTGAAAAAGAGAGGAGAAAAAAGTAGCAGAAGATCTGAAAATTCGATACCCTTCTTCGTCGAGTATTTTCTTTTCCTCAACTCCCACTGAATCCTCATTAACGGTAAGAAGAAATCCAGTAGGATGTCAATCTGATATCTGCAGGTTGTTTGATCAAATGCAACAAGGAAATAAAACGAGCAGAACTGAACAACAAAAGGAAATTACATCATTCAAGGTGATTAATTCAGCAGTTTACAAAGATCGATCGATGAATTTTCGAAAATTTCATCCCCTGTACGCAAATCAGTTTCAAACTACTTCAGTTAACATTATCAGATGAAAATCGAATCCTTTTTCTTTTTTTTTTTTTTGGTTTCATCCCGATGATGCAATGATGGTTGATGAAACCAGAACGCAATATCCAATACGAGCCTTTGGTTTGAAGTGTATTGAAAAAATACGTTGATGAAAATAATAATCATGAATTTTTTTTTAATTTTTTTTCAGCGCTTCATGTAGAACGCGCGAACAGGTATTTCGCTTTTACAGAGGGTACGCATGCGCATGGTTCCTGCAGGTTTCACGCAGGTGCGAGAGAGACTACAGCGAATGCGTGTGTACGCCCTTCTGCAGGATCAAAAGAGGGAACATAACCGCGAGTGAGAGGAGTTAGTTCGACATTGTGGTATGAGGTACGAGGGGGGCATCGTGCCTTATTATTTTTGCAACGTTACGGTAGGTTAGGCCCCTTCGACTGGCCAACCAACAGGGTCTGCCGAGCCAAACGTAACCCAACCTAATCCGAACGAATAGACTTGCCTGAACTGGAAGGTTGCGCATTTATTATGCGAGTAGAAAATTTCATGGTGAAACGCCTCGGAGAGCTTTCAATCCTTTGATAAAATATGCGAGGTGTTTATTTTTAAAAGTGCAGTCAATTAGGTCACTATCTTTGTATTTGATCGCCCCAATGACTACCATTTCCGCTCCAGTACTGACATTCGTTACCCTTCTTCGCATCTGGTCCCGAAAGGTGTTACCCGAGGTGTTACGACTTCACCTCTAAAAAGAAATTCGCTTCTAAAGTTAGATGCAAAAAATTATTGAAGATTACAAATGATGTAATTGTTCAAGTTTGATTCAATGATTCGGATCGTCTTATCCGAAAAAACGAAAATCATATCCAAGTAATTGTGTCCTGGATAACACAACTTTGCGACATATCGAAGCTGGACGATTGCCTCACTTTCATTATTGCAGCCCAATGTATCTACTGTTAGAAATCAGTTCTACCTGCTGTGTCTATCGGTATAGTAATCTCCATATTCATGTGCAATTTGATCGAGTTTATAACCATACCATACGTTTCGTAACTTTGAAATTTGTGATCGCATGTGGTTCACATGGCAAGTGAACGATCGAACTTACGTTATCTCGGGTGAATCTAGGCTTCATTAATGAAATTTTTATTCAACCAGCAGTTCAGTTACTTGCATTGTTCTAAAATGAAATGCAAAATCGTCGACTGGACCTTAATCCGAGATTGCACAGAACTGCCGAGTGCCAATTGGTATCGAGTCAAGTGAAGGAACTATTGAAGTTCGTAGTCAGACTAATGATCCTGCCATAATATTTTTCACTCGACAGTCGACCGATTACACCTACTGAACTGTAAAACTTAGAAATGGCGACTCATAAAACCTTAATGTCCACAAATTTTGGTTTGTTGCAGATGTTAGCCAAGCGTACGATTCAGAGGCAACACTATCAGCCACATGTTAGACAATCAGTTAGCTAGATGACAACCACTAACATCATTTTGTAAGTCATCTCACCTGGTACCAGAACTTACAAATGATTTCGTAACTACTGTAAGTATGAGATGTTAAGATGAGAGGTGGTTGGAGATGACTTGGTGAGCATTTGTCCATCCACTGTACATTGTAGTAGTGAAGGTCCTACGACGGTAATGCATAACTATTAATACTTATACGATTCCAAAGGGGATCGCTGTGCGGCCAGGTACTAGTGAGTGAGAAGGAAGAAGCAGTTTGCGTATTCACCGTATAGGGACTATGGTAACAAACATACATTTTATGGTCTCACATGCACCCATGCATTTGAATTCTCACATGGAAAAAATGGTACGTTGAGAACTCTCGACGGTAGGGGTGAGAAGATGGAGGTTATGCAGAGCGTGGAAGAAGGAAAAGAGATGAAGAGAAAAAAACGAAGGCAATGATAGTAAAAGAAAGAAAAAAAAAATGGGGAAAACGAAACGTGGGAAAGGGAAACAGAATTTTTCCGACAGAGGGATGGATTACGTTCCCCGGGCGCGGGCGTGTGGCGAACGTTGCAGTGGAGTTGGCGCCGCCCACCCCAACGGGACCCAGGCCTACCCCAACGGCATAAACCTACGGGGGCGGCGCCCTCACGTACCCTCGTGTACCCCAGTGCAGCACCCTCGATGCACGCGCACTTCCATACAGATACAGGGTGTTTCACATCCCCTAATCAATCCGAGTGACCCGTGCAAGGGGTTCTGTAAACATCGCGTTTTATACATACAGGTAGGTAGCTACTATATACACAAACAAGGAAGATCAGAACGGAACGAAACGAAACGGGACGGGACGGGACGGGACGGGGTAAAAATGCGGAGGGTGGATATATAGTCGGCAGCAGTTCATGCGGTGAGAGAAAACATTTCAAAGGTCCGACTCTGATGCGCTGCGCACGCCAAAGCTAATCATCAAAAGCTTATATATGCGTATGGGGAGTACGTTATACTCCATACCTATAGCCAAATGCAAAATGGATACGATGATTTATCTATCAATGTCATTTACATGTCATGATTTAATGCGATTCATTTATTATGAAGTATACACGTCGTTCATATTTTACAACACCAATTCCAACAGAACCAGAGTACGAAAAATATAACCCCGGATCAGAAGGACCAGAGGACTCCATCGTTTCACGAAATTCAAGTTTTCTTATAAATGTCAGAACAGTAACCAAAATTGAGGAGAAAAAATATTTCTTTCATCACTCTAAATCCTCTGAAGATTTTTTCGTCTGCTGAAAAAAAAATTTATAATCATTATAAGGGTGGTATTGCGCGTTTCATATTGAAGTATATTATCGATCGTTTCTTGGCCAGTCCGTAATTTCCGGAAGAGTGAATTATTTGAATTTTCGCAAACACGTTGGATCAATTTTCTCCTATTTCAATAGTTTATTGGTTAGGAAAGTGTTGACGCTGGAAAGTAGCGTCATATACCCGTGAGAGTTGGACACATGCAAAGCGGCTTGCTGGAAAGGGTGTGCAAAACAGTTATACACACTATCTAGCAGTAGAGTCGCAGCTCTATCAATTCTTAGTCGTTGAAATAATAATTAGTTATACCTGTTTTAATAGACTTCGAAGTGTCGAACATCACATCCATTTTCCCGGCTCTATCCAACACTCAACTATATACCATGAAATTACACACCTCATATCAAGTTTTCATGTGATTATTTAACCAACGTTTGTTCGAATGAATTCATATTCATTAGAATTAAAAGAAAAAAAGCTCGTGTTCGTTTGTGCGATGAATTTTTCCTTTTTTCTCACTCTTAATTTAATTTTTTACGTCCAACATATCAAAATCGGCTGTGAAATTCATTACACTGTTCATACACATGGACGTATATTTATAACCGCAGTTGATCAATTTTCAATGAAATAGTGCTCAACTTTTTCTTTCATCATTCTCGCATGAGTGGCTCTCTATTATGGTATTATTTTCGGATAAAAGGAGCAAGAATTCAAAAGAGTTTCATGGTACGGGTTTAACGGCGAGAGGGTTGTTTATCGGGAAATGGAAAACGTTACCACGACTGATGTGAAAGGTAAACTCAGCATATCGAGTACCATGGGATTTCAAATAGGTCGGAAAATTTTGTAAACTAGTTTACATCGTCCCATCATTCACGCCCCATAAAAAAAAAATCTAGGATAAACTATACAAAAAAACATAACCAAAACGAACACCACGATGCCTCAACGGTCTCTAGGTGATCCCGATGAAATGAAAAAATTTGTATCGACTAGACCGGAGAAGTCGGATTAACAGAAATAACCTCCTAACGATAATTATTGTCACGATTGAATTGACCAAACGTAACTAGTACGATATATATTTAATGGGCGTACTGGCGCGTGTCATGCAGAGTGCACAGAACAATGGAATCAACAAAGTGCAGTGACCATGCCATCAGCTGCAAAATATTTCGCATGTTCCAACCATTTACGAAATAACTATAGGTTTCCGTACGATAATATTATATTTTACCTGATGTAGAACGGTAGTCCGTTGCTTTACTACGAAAAAAAAGGACATTGGACATCGACAACATTGTCACAAGCTGCTTTCAAACAATACATGGAAAAACTTGTGACGTCATTTCGATCGAAGAAACCAGAAGCTGCTGGTGAATTAATCGTCGACGCTAAAAGCTCTGATGTTTGTCCACTCTGAACTCGAACTTTTTTTTTTACCATAATGGTTTCGCTTTATTCGTTTCTCTACCTAATTAATTTTCATGAATATCGGCACATCGATTTCGAGAGTCACCCGTTAGATTTGAACTGGACGTGCAATCTACAGTAACCCGACGTACTCTCGGCCGGTGCAACGCGCGCAGAGTTAGGGGAGGCCTAAGAATGTACGGTTCATGTGCACGCACAGCACACGCGCGTGTATCATATGTGTACATGCACGCGGATGGGCATGTTATATACACGCAGTGGCAGGCTGATCGATCGAAATAATTTGTGTTCTTTTTCAGGCAAACTCAACGTTATTTTGAATCAAACTATCACACTGCTCTACCTCGACGCTCAATTTTCATTATCGATAAAATGTCGGAAATTTCATTGCTAGTGAAGTAACTACAAGAATTTTTTTACGTTCACCGTCCGCGTCGTGAAAAAATTATGAGGTTTTGTGCCTTTGCACATAAGTTTTAAAAAAAAAATGAAAAATCGTCATACATTTTCCTCGAGTGGGTACAATCGATTTTGTGTGTTTTTTTTTCTTTACTTCTTTTCTCAAGGATGAAAAATATTGAAGCGTTGCTATGCGCCCAGGCCATGAAATTCTTATGGCTTGTGATCCCAGAACTCGTTTTTTGTAAATTTAAATACGTAAAAAGTGTAGCACAGCGTTCCGCGTTCAGTTTTATAACCTTGCGGTTTAAACGATTTGCGGATTCTTCTGGTAACTGTCACGGGTATGCGAGGAACGAACTCGGCTTCCTTTGCTTCATACTCATTACTGTTCATTACATGGATACCTTCGCGTATCTTTGGGTCTAGCTGAAAAAACTCACAATACGATCATGACGTTGCGATAGTACCAGTAATTCGAGTTCACAGGTAGCGAAAATTAAGTGCGTCTGACTTATGGACTTTCACAGTTTTTTATTCCATTTCTTTTTTAATAAACATGGATTTTTTAAGGTCACTTCCTAGGTTAACCCTTTACCGGTCACCTCAATGGAAGTGAATGAAAGATCATATTTTGTTTCGGTGGTGAACTCGCTCTGTGGAAAATGGATCCTCAGAAGCGAAGGTCTGGGGTGGCCAAAAGTGAAAGGTGGCGTCCGGGTTACAAATTAGCTCGTTCTGGTGTAATGAGTAATACGAAGATTGATCGTTGCTGCGCCCTCGAGGTAAACGAGTGACCTTTATTACGAAAGCTTGCTCATAGGTTGCATGGGAATAATTAATTTACCCATAAATGCAGTATGAATATATTTTTAACCAAGTGCAATGATCTTTCTATAAATCGTGCTGCATAAAAAATATATATTCTTTTATACAGTTCCATGGACAAATATGAAGAAAAAAAATATTGGAATAAAAAAAAAAATCCCAAGAAAACAATCTGAAAGTTGCACGCGTAGTTATATGAATAAAGTAAGATCTTGAAGTGTGTAATAAAAAAGAGGGGGTTGGTATTTGAATCGCGGGATCATCAGCAGGGAAAATAATGTTTGTGTATAGAACAATGTGGACGTAGATGTGAAGAAAAAAGGAAAAATTGAAGTAAAAAATGTGGTAAAGATGGACAAGAGTATGGCTAGAAGTCGGAAGAGGGGAAAAATAAAGACGGAGAAAAAAAACGAATATAAAGTCTAGGTGACAGACGGCGTAAAGAAATCGTTGGAACAAAGGTGAAGCCAAGGTGGAACCAAGATGGAACAAAGGAGTAACGAAACAATCCTCGCATTACGAAGTCGCGCATCCTCTCAAACGAGTTTGAATGCGTTCCGGGGACCTGCAACGAATAGTATATATACCGGGCTTTTCATATACACGTAACTGAATTACAAACACATACATAATCATCTTACATGTCTACGCCTTCGTTCGGATATTCCGTACAACACAATTCGCGACGATACGGCGCGCGGGCACTGCACCGGGAGGCCCAAGCGACGAGGATAGGAAGGAAGGCCGGTACCATGATTTTGCTCCATCGTGAAATATAAAAGCGGAGGGTAAAGTTAAAGTAGAAGGAACATGAGGTAAGACGAAGAAAGTCGAAGGAGGACGAAGACGGAGAATAAGGCAAGGACCCGTACACAATGCGTGCTCTGGGCCCAAGCTCATATATACGAACAACCAACACTACAATTCACTCTGCAACGCCACGCCGCGCCACCCTACAAAATACAGAAACACACAGACACGAAGATATTTGTGACGTGATCATTTTCATGTGCGTGAATACCTGGATGAGGATACCACCACACTGGTGCGAGTTCTAGACGAGGACCAAAACGAAAGAAGAGGGGAAACAGCGTTCTTCCACTGATTCGTGGCTTTAGGCTAGCCGACGATTTTGTGGTGGTGGAAGCCGAGGATTTACGTTTGTCGGATCGAGGGGCCTCAGGGTGGGGGCTTGGGAAGAAGCTTCTCGCTCTCTTCCGCGCGTGGGACCAACTGCGCCCAACTACGTGAAAGGAGGGGAGTTTCGGGTAGGTCCGGATTTTCACTCTCCCCACCTATCGCTAAGTCCCACCGGCTTCCGGCGACTCCGTGATTCCGCACTGATTCCGACTATATTTATTCCACGTGGTACTCAGCTCTGCACCCGTTTTATGGTTGTGACTGTCGGTGCTGAGATATCCGATTCGATCGATCGGAGAAGATGAGATTCGACTCCCTCTACTTTGCCGTAGGAGTTGACCTTGATGAATTCGTACTACTATCATCCATTTCGCATCAAGGCGCGCCCTTTCTATACCTACTTATACACGTTATTTTCAGAACTTTAGGATTCGTTCGAGATCATACTTAGGATAACGCACTGCATACACGTTGCTCTTATTATACATTGTAAGAATATTTTTCCACGGATTTTATTCTTATTCCATATAGGGAAACACGCTGATGTACGCATAAATAAATTATACGGAATATGAAGAATTACAACGCGTTAATTGAGCCGTTAATTGATCACGCTAAGGAACTATGTATGTTAATTTAATTTTTTGAAAAGGAAAAAAAAAATAATAAAATAATCTAGGGTCTTACTCCACAACCACCTTACATAGTTGCGACCTACCAGTCTATTATTCAACTCACTGAAATTTTGCGTGAAAAAAAATTTATTCGATCATTTTAAAAAGCGCGGAAATTTAATGGGGAAAATCGAATGCACTACGTTCGTTTTTAATGTTGAAATAAATTCGCATCGAGTGTTATAATATTTTAGTATTATGAGCGTTCGATGAAATTTATAAAAGCAACGTAAACTGCATCGGTGAATATGTGGGCTGCTATCACCGATCGTCAGATGTTACATGCTGCAATCATCCTACAATAATCTCACGTAATTCCGTTTTGCATAGCGCGGTGGCTCGTGCCGGGAATCCCTCTTCCCGATCCGTTACAATACGGTTCAGAAAATACGCGGGTACATCGTTAATTATCCAACAGTTCTCACCTGTTGATAGATCAGCCATCAGAAAATAATCAGAAGATTTTCAATTCTGCCACATCTTTTTTACAAATCCAAAATGGGGTTTCCGAAAATCACCTAAAAAAAAAAAAATATTGCAACCTAAGGACTTTTGCGTGTCGAAATTTCTGCAGAGTCATGTGAATTCGATTGTGAGTTTTGCTGAGAATGAAAAAATTCGCATAGTTTCCCAAAAAATGATGCATATAGATTCAATTTCGACTGATCTATGTACCGGTCCACCGCTATGATTATTTTATTTAAATCAAAGGAAGAAAGATTCGAATGAAAAAGTAAACGTCTTTCAGCGTGCTGGCGACTGGCCCTTTCTGTTTGGCCTCACACACTCGAAGGCCCCAACCGGAGTTCTCCCATTGAATTTCTCCTCTTTTGGCGAGTGCCAACCCAACTTTACCCCCACTCTTCTGACCCGCGTCCTCCTCGCACCCCGTAAACTGGGCCTCCCGTGCTGGGTCCTACGGCATAAGCTCGGAGTTTATTGACCCCGGCCTTCGGGCCGCTAACGAATGCGAGCGTGGATGCCGCTGTTGCGCGTTCCCGAACCCAGGCGGGAACCCGAACCTGCCCTAATGCGATTTTGCCGAGCGAGGCGCGTCGCTTCCCGCCGGGAGGGACGAGCGAAGCGGATGGTAAGAGGGGAAAACGGGGAGGGAAAAAGTGGCGAAGGGTCCGGAGAAGAAGGAGGGCCGCGGGGGGGTAAGGGATAGAAGAATGCCGCTGCTAAAAAATACTATACCAAGAACGCGCCGCGCAGAAGGCGAGCCGGAGGGATCCATCCTAAGAAACTCCATTTTCAAGCGCCATCATTCGTTTTAGGATTACTTCAGCCTTGAAATACAGTCTAAGGAATATATTGCCCCTGACAAATCTGGTAAAATTTTTACTGATCTGTTTCTATTACTGTATTCAGTTTTTGTGCTCTACGGCTAGAAAATACACTTCTCATTGATCGAAAAATATCTGGAAAAAAAAGAAATTCCACCTTTTCAAATTCCACTGCTACTTTTTTTAGCATTACAACTATGTTCTATCAAATTTTCACATCAGTTTTCAAAGAACTTTGAATAAATTATCTCATTTCCCTCAGCGTTAATATTTTTCAAAGATGCATTTCAGTGGTACTGAAGTCTCATATCGGGCAAGTAACGCCTGCATCGGTTGTCCGTACATACATAGGTATATATATACATATATAGATCGTACATAGTGACGATGATGTAGTGAGTGTGATTGGTAATGACCCCGTCGGAAGCAGGTCGTTGCTCCGTATTCTCATGTCCTTGCATCATTGCACGAACCGCCAAGGTTTCAGGTTTTAACTCATTACTAGCCACAATTACCCGCTGTTACACTGCAGTCCAACTCTCCCCCTTCGATCTTAATTTTACAAAAAGTTCGGTGATTTCTGTGCCCCGGCAACAGTGCTCCATTTTTATTTCCTTTCTCTTTATTTCGTTCCCTATAATATGGCTTTTGAACAAGAAATGCGAGCTCTCTAATTTTTGATAAAGTCTAAGGGTCGGATTCCCTCATTCAGAAGATTTATTGCACTGTACCGGAAATCGAGATTGTTTCTTTTTTGTTTTTTTTTTAGGATTCGCGTGAATTCACGATGTAGATTCAACGACGCATAGGTCAAGAAGAAGTTTTTCTCGGATAGTAACTAAAGAACATAGGTGACAATATATTCGAAAGTTTATGCGGCATTCACGTGTACACCGTGAAGCACGTTACTTTTTCAGAAATTGCCGACCAGCGTCTCGGTACACCCGGTTATTTTTATTTTCATTATTCATTTTTTTTTTCTTCTTATTCATTTTTTTGCATCGGCGTTCGAGCCGGCGGCGTCTCTTTGTCCCTTGGAGGTTGGTATGTTGGTTTGTGGGCTGGTAGGCTGGTCGGATACTTTCAAGGTACTGATCTGCAGCAACTGCACTGTGTGTTCCCTTTAGTCTGTTAACCCGCCAACTTCGGTACAGTCGTGATAAAAAGTGGATTTGCGCGGGACGAAACGAAGAAACGGGATGGGACGGGATGGGGTGGACGTGCTATAGATCAAGTACCGAGACGTGCCGCTGCAGTTTCGCCTACTGCAATAACTCGTCACCAAAGAACGAAAGAACCAAAGAACCGAGAACTGCAGTAAGCGAACGAGATGCGGAAAAGCAAAACATCGACCCAAAGGCAAATACATGCGGCCTATAATGTCAAGTTGATAGTAGATTCGGAGAAGTTTTAAACTTTTCACAACTTTTTCACTCAATTTATCTGAGGTATCCGTCGAGTAATAACATATTAAACAGTAATTTACACGTAGTGATCATATTCATCGGATGTTCAGCTGGTCTCACTATAGTTTATACATACTATATTTTACAACACTCTTGCCCGAGTGAACTACGCGTATCATGCTTTTGGCCAAGAGCCAATCGGGACTCGTGCGCCACGAGTAACGCGTTTTATGCCCGATCTAGTAATACAGATTTCATATCCTATAAAATTCATTTTCAGTGATAGCATTATTACATAGACGTGTTTAGATATTCTGCAAGCGGATTAAACCGGGCGCGAAATATCGGTTGACACATATACTCCTGCTTCCGAATTCGGTTTGGTTACCAATTTCTTCTTTTTTTTTTTTTTTTTGATAAGTATAAATTTTTCGAGATTCATTTCTGTTGCGAATTGTTGAATTCTTCAGTGAGTTTATACGATCCGGTGCAATTTCCGCGGCTTAATTTGGCGCGAAATACGTGTTTATTTTTCGTCGTAAAAATTAATGGTAGAAATATAATCATAAGAGTCGGTGACCATGACGATGCAGCTGTCCTCTCCGCCGCCTGCCGCCTCCTTCTTTGGCCACCCATTGCCAACCCCTCCCTCAACCTTCCCCTTACCGCCACATCGGGGGCATCGCCACAACCACAACCACCGCTCTCCCATTCCCATTACTATTTTCATTCCCATTCTCATTCTCATGTCCCATTCCCCAACCGATAGCAGATCTTTCCTGATGCAGTTCGTTTATAATATATCCCTTTTTATACCTATTACATTGGTATATACGCACGACGTTGAATACGTGAACGCCTAGAAACCACCCTACAGTTCACAACGGCTAATTTTAAGCAATTTATTAACGTGCTTATTAATTTATACCGGTATGTAACCACAATGGCTACCTTTACGGCACTCAACATTTATTTATGCATCTACGTATACGAAACGCTCGAGTTACCGCCAAATTACCGATATACATGTATGCTATAGATATAGGTATACGTATATTTTCTGTATATTATTAGTTGCAGAAGGAAAGTTTTTCTTTTTTTCTTTTTCTTTCTTTCCTCTTATTCTATGGAAAAATTAGACACTTACGTAACATTATTCTTACATTCCCACGGCCGTGCCGGAGAAGCGCTAAGAAAAGTATATCATTAAGAAACTTTTTCAGTTAATTATTTGTCGCTATTATTACAATTGTGTGGCGTGAAGATTATGACAGTTTATCGATGAATCATGAACTTTGAAGGGATTGCATGATTTCAACGTCGATTATGCTGTAATTATGTTGTCTGTATGTGTAACTTTGCTTTATACAGTAGCTGAATAGTAGCATGAAAGATTGAAGGAACAAGATTGTAAACATTTATTACTTTAACGCACTGAGTCTGCTTCATTTGCGTCGTTGAGTCGCCTTCCAGTTATTCTCTGTATAGTGCAATTCACTTGACCTTGATCTTAACCCCTTCAGATCACCAGCGTTATAACTGCGGATTGAAAGGATCGCAGGATAACAATTGTCTTACAGTTACGGTGTTGATTTCTTACCCCTGTAAAGATAGTCTTTGAAAAATCGAAAATTTCAAGGTACACGAGTAGCGCCGGTTCTCTTAACGTTATGCAAGTATCAGGGTCTACCAAATAAATGTTCTCGTAACAGGAAATTTTATATCAACATTCGGTTGGATCGACTCGAGGCTGAAAAGTCGTTTTAGTAATGTTGTGGTATGATATCGAAACTTAATTAAAACGGCGAGATGAAGAGTCTGTATATGGCGTTATCTCGAAAATATGTCTTCTTATTTAACATATATATAAATCTAAAGACGTGCGTGCGGTGAACGACATAAAATAGTGACCACGATAAACCGTCGGGGAACGGAAGAGTATTCGAACAAGGTTGTGTTAGACTATCCACGACTAGCCTTGGTTTCCTGCGTTCAGACGCGGCCGCATCAACAGCTCGGGCTCGACGGATGTGTACTCGTTTCGGGCCGATCCTCGCCGTATTCGTGCGTTCGCCCGCCGGCAAAGCGAACGAACTAACGTATACGAACCAACGAACGAACGAACGAACGAACGAGCAAGCGAGCTAGTGCGAGTATATTTTCGCTGGCCTTGACGCAAACGGAGGGCGATGCACCTCTGGCGAACACTGGCAGACTCAGAGGGTCACAAACGAACGCACACCAGGCGACGGGCTAAGGCCCGGTCCTACCCGCCAACACTGACCTCACCCAACCACCACTCCGTACACTGCCAGCCAAAAGTCAGCAAAGAATTTACCACCGAGACTCGATTCACCTCTGTCGACATTTTTCGAAATTATTTCCATACCCGTACGCTGAAGAAAATCTTACAAATTTTCGATCTAAAGGAAAAGAAAAAGAATTACATTCGTGAAAGGTCTTCGAATTTTTGCCTCTCAGACATCTGGTTTTCAACGAAACTCACGAAAGCACGTGCTGATACACCAC
Organism: Athalia cordata; assembly: GCA_963932425.1. Taxonomy (NCBI): domain Eukaryota; kingdom Metazoa; phylum Arthropoda; class Insecta; order Hymenoptera; family Athaliidae; genus Athalia; species Athalia cordata. The sequence continues at coordinate 23,739,703 of OZ010626.1, read as the reverse complement.
TGATTTTCGCTTGCTGCTGATTAGTTCAAAAATTATTTTACAATTCAAAATTATATACGTATAGGATCATGTTAGGAATAGGGCTACCAAAAATTTTCGATGTTTCATTAATTTTGTTTATTTGGCAATGCAGAATGATTTCCGCAGCACGTGCAATGTGCCGGGAAAAAAAACGTAAAATATTTTTTCGCAATTGCAATTTTATTGGTTGCAAATGTAAAATCGTTTGGTTGCATAGGTATGAAATGTGCGCTGAAAGAGGGCTGCCGCGTCTGATTACAGAAGTAGCATTTTATAGGGGAATAAATATATACTCAGCTGTATATAATATAACGTAACCGTCTATGTATACATACAACGTACTGCGTATATATATATGTATGTATACATATATACACGGCGTGACCTCCGCGACGCGGAATGTGACGGAAACTGGAAATAAGATGCACCTGCAGCAGCCCGTTGCGCGCGTGTGATATATATTTTTTTTTTTTTACTAGTTTTTTATTTTAAGGTCATCGAGTAGGTACACATGGGTATATATGCACATGCATACGTAACTATATAGTTCAGATGCGGGCAACGGTTAATTATTGCGATCATCGGGCGTAGTCCGATAAAAATTTGCACCTGCGTTCTAAATTCTCCGCACCTTCCGGAATTTTTTTGTGTATTCTTTTCCCATCCGCATGTACGTAGGTTGTACTTCAACACCCTTTGCGCATCGACTCGAGGCATTTTTACGATAATTGGACGGTTGATATTCGGGAAATATAGATGCAAGTCGACGAAAAAGTGTAGTCTACAGGTTAACGACGGATGTATGCGTGCCCGCATTTTTTTCAAATCAACTGATAACCAGTAAATTTCACCTCGTATGTGCAAATATCCGTCAAATGTACAGTTGCATTTATACATCGTGCGTGCATAACCTCCTCCTCCTCAATCCTGCCCCGAAACCAAAAAAAAATGAGTAATGTGAAGCTATATAAGTCGAAATTTGGACGAATTATTGTCTCTGCAATTTTTCCGAAATAGTTTTAACGCGTTTTCTTTTTTTTCTCGCATGTGGATTTGGCTTTCATGGTAGAGAACACGTCAGCCATCTTGGTTCCCTATTCTCTTTTTGTAGGAGAGTGGAGGAGCCAACGCGTCTTTTGTTTTTGCCGACAGCCAACCCGTTCGTTCGAACGAACGAAGGAATAAACGGTGCGGTGAATCGAAAAAAAGATAACGATGGAGCTTTATTTTTATAAAACCATTCGCTGACCGGTCTGCTATCCAGCGGTTGCAAGATTTTTTCGTTTTTTGGAAGGGGTGTTTTTTTCTACCATCACATTTTGGACGGCTATTTTTGAACCAATAGTAATCTTGAAGAGGCGGGAACGCGCTTTGTCGTTTTTCTTTGGTTCTTTTTTCTTTATGATAAAAGAGGAGGAGGAAATGACAGGCGAATCGGAGCAACAGAATTGGCGAAAAAAAGAAATTCGTGATCACATCCAAACATCATATTGTAGAATTCAATGAAAACCATATATAGGTACATGATATGCAATTTTCATTTTTTCAAAATTGTTTCAATACCATCCGATCTATTCTTACGTTTCACTCATTCTGTTCAGCATAGTGAGCATTTGATGCGTAAATTGTCCGAATAGCAAAGATTATTCTGTCGTTCATAAGGAAAATTCAGATTTCATTGTGGTTGGAAATTCCATCGTCTTCGATAGTACATGATATAATTAAATGCGTGATTGCGGCTAGACCAAGAAAATTATGAAACAAAACGCCATGCACCAACAATTATTATCTCGGCGAACTTTAAAATCCGGTGTAATTTTCTTTGGAGGAAATTATATCTGTTGAATGTAGTTCCATATCATGATTACTTTCCGAACTCAAAGTCTAGATCCATACCACGAGCCGCTATGGATTTTTTCTATTTTGTGCTAGCAATTTTCTCGTTCCATTTTTCATGGAAAAACTCATCAGTTATGGACCCCCAATCCCAATCGATTTCGATATCGAAAAAGGTTTTCTTTTTTCATCAGATGCCGGCGTAACGACTTTTGCAAAATATTAATTTGGATATCTGAATAACGAATTATTTATTCGACAACTGCGACCTGCGGTGGTGATGTACAATTAGCGGTAAACTCTAAACCGTATAGGTTAATCAACATGCAACGATATCGTCGCCGTTCTTATAATTTATGAAACTGGAAGTTTCGTTCTCACAGCAAACATCGAACCTTCATTCCATCAGCGCCTGGTCATCTGAGACGCAGCTTCATCCAGTCGAAGGTTCTTCCGCATAATTTTAACCCCCGTCAACGGTAAAACAATTTTTTAAGTCATTGTGAATCTACGTCGGTACCTTTTTCCACAATCTGTCTAACCACTCACACCGCGTATTAATCATTTCTAATATTCGATGAAAATCATTACGATCGTACTACGTAGATTATATCGAACATCGGAAATTCACACGTCAGACAACAGGAATTCTGATTATTTCACATGCCTCAAACATGCGTAATTAATTTAAACAACGATCATACTGCAATCGTTTAAATTATCATCGATCCTCATCTGCATGAGAGAAAAAAAAAATCACAAGGACATCCGATCGAATTATCTGTAAAGATAATTATGGACAAATTATCGCTCATCGAAATAAAATTTTCCGATGATTCAGCAGAACAAAATCATTACAAATTAATAGTTTTACTATATATAGATTGATCATATTATTTTCATATACATTTTAATCATCCGTCTCAGCTTAAAGATCAACAGACTTTTCTCCGCGATGCTTATTAAATATTTATACAGGACTTTGCGGCTGCTGTGTAGATGATTAGACGTTCAGAAAAGAGGAAAATAAAAAAGATAAAAAAAAACCGTTTCCGTTGTGGCACAATCATTTCAGGCTCCGCATCACGGGAGGCTGTTTAGCGTTGTGCGAGATTCCTGATAAATTTGATAACGTATAAATTTGTCTTAGTATAAACCACGAGAATAAAAAAAATATTTTTATAAAAAAAGGAACTTAACATATCCTGTCCAAATGTCGACTAGCCGCAAACTCCGTTTTATACATTAACAAATTTATCATCATTCCGGATGAACCTGTTTCTCAATTCTAATGACTAATCAAACAGATTATATACACCAAATCTATTCCCAATTTATACGGCGATGCCCTCGAGCATAAATATATTCAACAACTGCAACATGCGAGTGCATCCCGCATTGTTCAATAAATAGTGCAGGGCGATTGCATTACCTCATCATGCGTAATTGGATCCCCTCATTTTGAACGCATTAATCTCTAAAGAAATTAGAAAAGGACAAGCCTATGTGATGATCGCAAGAAAAAAAAGAGAGATAAACAAATTATCGTCCTCCCACGGGATTGAAATAAATGGAAAATTTTTACAAACCTACTCAAGTTCCTGCTAAAAAACGAAAGAAAAAAAAGAAAAAGATCCATGATATTCTGCCCACGATGAGCGAAATGATAATGATCGTTATAACATAGATTACAATGTAATATTCGCGTAAATCGAAACGAAGGTCGTGGTTATAGCTTAACCGGGGCGAAGGACGGAGATGGGCTAACCCAACCTGCATGACCACGGTGATATGCATTCGGCGAACTGTGCAGTCAGTCTGGCCTCGAATAATTGCGCCGGGTATTATACGCGTACGTATATATTCACTGCAGAATATATCTAGGTCTGGGTCATGTTTTATTTATTGTGTTTTTTTCTTTTCATTTTTTCGGTCTTCTTTTTTTTTTTTTTTTTGCGCACTGCACATCGTGCGTGCATACCCTCAATTCAATTTTCGAGTGGCCCGCTGCAGCCCGCTAAATTGGTATACATGTAACATTTTATATGTATACCTTTTACCGCGGTATCGGATTGGTCTGAAGTTTGCGGTCAATTCGGGTATAATGGTACGACCATGCAGCCGACGAATCTGGATCCAAGGACGCGTATTTATACAGTAAGCGTTTAATCAATCGATTAAACGCTCATGAATGTATATGTGCAGTTTATTGCAAGCCACGAAAAAAAAAATGAAAAAAAAATGCTACTGCAACTATAGTATATGAAAGACTGATGAGATCAGATCCGACTTCGAAGGATCGAAGGACCTTCATTCATCCAATTGTTGCGATCTTATGAAGAGGATTCGAAAATTGGAGGATCCTGGAATTTTCTTTACTGCCTTAATCCGCATACGTAGATATATTGTTCGAAAGTAACAAAGAAAGATATAATACATTGATATCAACTTCAAGAGTTGGTAAATTAATGTACATAATTTCCTATTATATGCGCGCTTTTGGAAGCAACGAAATATACAAAGCTGCACATTCACAATTCAGAAAACGATTGTCTCCCCGCAGCTTTTGTTCAGCGGCAGGTATTCCGTATACCGATCCATGAAAAACGAAGGTTTACTATAAAATCTGTAGATTACGTCCTGTTCGTTATCATTCCGGTTATATAATCTACTATAAATTATGAAAAATAAAAAAAAAAATGAATCTCGACAAAAAATAAAAAAAATTTCAACACGCCGCGATATAATACCCGTCTTCGTCTCGACGTAGCTGATAATGAACAAGGAAATCGTACATCGATATGAGAGAATGAAAAAAAATATTTGCATTTCTTTTTGTTTTTCTTTGCTTCTTCTTTTTTGGCGGTCAATCAAACAGTCATTATCAGAAATTCTTGGCAAATGTTTATGAAAAAAATATATTTACGCGCTCGTCAATCGAACCGTAAGAAACGGGGTGTGTCGCGAAGCGTAGATTTGAGTTAATTATTTGTGTAATCGCGCGTCGCGTCGTGACGTCCGCGTCGTCGTTTGCAAGTTTTGCGATCGGTGCGGTGACTCGAGTTTTTCGGACGTGGACGTATTTTATACGCGGATAAAATACGTGTGTGTACGTGCAGTGCGATATACATACAGGTTATACGTAGCGAGTGCGTAAAATAAAAAGCGAAAGAACGGAGAGCAAAAAAAAAATTTGATAAAAATTAATCAAACAAAACCGAATAAAGTTAAAGAATTAAAAGAAAAAAAAAAGGAATAACAATATCCGGTTGGTAATTGTACTGTGTTTTAATTAATCCAAATTAGCGATCCAATCGGTGTGATCCGCCGACAAAGCGGTTCGTTGACCCCCGACTGATTCGACCAATTATGGGTGACGCACTATACGTATATAATATACTTATAAACATTGTACGGACAGAATATAAAAATGTCTAAATAATTAAATTAAAAAAATTTCTACGTTCGATACACAAATATATTTATTATCTGTTGAAATTATATTTTTTACGATACGTATATCCTCACGTACATACACATAGTAGGTTATACATAGGTGTATTTCAGACGCGAAATATATTACTTCCGATAACATTATATTTAAAGAGAAAGTAAATTGAAGAAAAAGAAAAAAAAAAGAAAAAAAATGATAATAAAAATTAAATGAAAACAGATGATGACGAATTTTTTCTTCTTCAATTCGACAATATTGAAAACACGCACTCTGTACGTACACACGTATTTACTCCGCGACTTTTTTATCCGTAGACTCTCCGATAACAACCACCAACTTCTAACGCAGCTGTATTAACAACAATATAAAAGCTATTAGGAATTATTCCAACAACATTCGTATGCATTTATATCTTCTGCAGTTACGTTGAACTCAATTAGGTATGCATTTTGAAAGTTAAATCAAAATTATTAAAAAATCATTATTGATATGTATTAAAGATAAATAATCGGTCTTCATTTATTTTCTAACTCAACAATATATTGCAATCGATCGATGTTATTTTTCAAAAAAATTAACACGGACCCGGATAAGGGTTATATTAATATTTACTTATTTGCTCATCATTTTTTTTGTTTCGTTATTTATGATCTGTACGAACATTTTTTAAAAATGTACATCATTTATTGGCCTTCAAAATATAGAGAACAATATTTTCGTCTCTGATCACTGGGTGATGTATAGTATATTCAATAAAGCCATCTTTTGTGAACAGAATCGGAAAATTGACGAACATTGTATCAATACAGATGAAAAGTTTCAATTTCACACGTCGTATGAAATCGTTTGCACCTGAATACCTGCACCTCGACCACAAACGGGTATAAAGCTGCAGTTGAAAATTTTTTTTTTTATTTTTTTTTTATTTTTACTTTTTGAGAAAATATGAGGACAGCTAATCCTGGATAATACTACTGAAAGCCTCAAACTACGTCATCGCATGAAATTTCACCGCAAAATCTGTTGGAAATTAATCGCGCGTGTATGATTTTATGGTTTTTCTTGTAATCACCTTATATCTATATATATAAGACCATATACGTCGAAACGAATATACATTATTTACACCATAATCTACAACACCGCGATCCTCAGCGAAGTGTGTCGGAACAAAACCCAGAGTTTTCGCAATTTTAGCCTCATTTTTGCGGATGTCATTTCTTTAAGCGCGTTATCGCTCGCCATAGCAAACACGATAACAAACATTATCTAGAGTTTCGTTATCGAGGTAGGTGGTAAGTATTTTTTCAGGCCATGCATTTTCGCAAGAGGCTGTTGCACCGACGCTAAATAATATGGTGCAATAATATATATTTAAACCAACCAACCGACCGACGATCATAACGAGGCGACGACGACGACGACGATATCCATCGCTCCGTCAATATTGCATCGCTATCCCACGGCGCATAGGATTTTATAAAATTAATCCACATCCCCACGAGATCAGATTTCTTCACCGTATATATCATATAAAATCTCCACCGACTGCTAATACCTGTAACACTCGAAAATTGTCTCCCAAAAAAGGAAGAAAAGAAGGAAAAAAAACTTCTCATTTTTTTGATCGGGTAATGCAAATTTTTCCGAAATAGAGAAAAGCAAAACTACCACAGATTCGTGAAAATTTCTAAATCGCACGCATCGCGACGAAGTAAAAAGTTTCCGTTGTACCTGCTGTGGAGCGTTTGTTTGCCCCTATTTTGTTTAGAATTTAGAATTTAGAATTGAGAATTTGCTCTCGGCGGGGCATAGATCTCATGAAAACTTGATGGTTACGTAACAAGATGGACGCGGTTGGTGTGTTCTCGTGGTTTCCGTATGCCTTTCACGCGACAAGGCCAACAGCTCTCGTTTGTGACAGAGGAACGCAACTCTCTCGAATCTTGGCTGGACCACCAAAGTCCTTCTGTTACCAAGGCGATACTTGAATCAGGAATCTGTGCTGCTAACCCAAGACCATGAACCGTTCGTGGGAGCGCTTGTTCGCCACTTCACTGTCGAGAAATATCTAATAGGCAATGGATGCAATTTTTTTTTTTTCTCTTCTTTTTTAGTTTTTTCTTTTTTTTTTTTTTTTGTGGAACAGGAATATTTGCAGATCCGACGCTCAGATTAATTACTATTTACTGCCGTTCAGGCTGCTGCTGCTGCATGCACCGGTGTATTTCTAATGCCTATGGTCACGCCGATACATATTGCAATTCTTGGAAAATTTATATTTGTAAACCATTTCTGCAGGTTGTATACTCACATAGTACGACACCTACTCCAATAGATTTCATATTAGATTATCTGCTGATATTTCACGTACGATCAGATAGTGGCGCCGTGCTTCGGAATTTGAAAAACTAACATAATAATTAGCGTTACATATGACACATGGAACATCCTTGGGAACTTTTTTTATACCTAATTGCAACGAAAATTTGGAGGGATTTTTTTTTTTTTTAGTTTAAGGGATGAATTGCGTTACGCAATTTACAAAAAAAAAATTTATCCCGTCAGAGTACGCTAATCACTTTTGAAAATATTTTCTGTTTTTTTTTTAGCATGCAGGTAATAAGGTACTAAGTTTCGACGAACGATGTAAAATTTTAGTATTTCTTGTGAAAAATTAATAAGTTCCTATATAGGAGGTATATTTGCGACCGTATTTCAATCGTCTCATGAATTTGGTTGGTCCGGCATACGTGACACGTTTATTTATCAAATTTCAACTTCGATCGTGACACGTTATTATAATACGATCGAAGTGGATTGGTTTATAATACGACGACAAGTGTCTGGACTGCAGTCTGTATAACCCACACGTATGAATATATTCCTGACTAAGTAGGTATATGTATACGAATATAATTAGTATATATAGTAAAGGAATATGCATCGTAGACATGTGTAGGTATACACAATTATTACCAACACCAAACACATTCGTATCAGTTTCGATAGCAGGCTGTTGACCGCTGACAACTTCAGATTTTGGAAGTGCAGAGTCTCCCCTTCGCGAATGTATCAACGTTAACTTATCGCGGTCGATGGTGTTATGCTTTTAATTATAAACAATGAATATGTGCGGGGAGACACGCGTATAAACTGACACATCTGAATATATTCAATCATTTCATTATACGTATAATTATATATGGGGACGTATCAGCATCGGCTGTATAACGCACATTTCTATATAATATACGTGTGGATGTAGATCAGGCTGCGATGCAGCGAATATATTGTTCGTTATTATACGATACATATATATATAATTATAACGAATGTCTGACGAAATGATCGGTAGGTATACGCAGAAGAGTGCAATGTTTGTGGCGAGTTTTAGTCGTATATATTATATATATATAGTATATAAGTATATACACCATCGTAATAGTAGCCAATCGCCGATGGATCAAGTTACGAAATTAAATCTGTACAGGTACGCGCACACATACATACATACATTTATACATATAATCTAAGATGGCCGCGATTTAGTTCTCGCGCAACTCAACTTATTTATTATTTCGATATCATACCTATAATAACGCGCGATATGGTATGCCGTGTTTTACATTCTGCCAAATACTCACCTCATATTATATAGTCATCGTTGTATAATTTTCCCCGTACAAAACGCATCATTTTTCCATCCGATGCAAAACGAGAAAAAAGAGGTCTTTAAATTTGTTTCTCTTTGTTTTTTATTTATGCCACGAAGTCAAGAGATGTGAAAAAATTTTCCTGTCTGTGCTCGTTCTACTTATTTGTTATACAATTACGAATTAGGACAAGCCGCAGTCGGAGCCTTTCGTATATAAGGAGCATATTACAATATGAGGGGGATTTTCGAGAGAGGATAACAAAAGTATGAAAAGTACGTATAACTAAAGCACTTTTTTTTGCTGCAGAGACGATTGCGGCATAAGACATCAGGCGATGCATATTGCACCGTATGTATAATAGTTTCCTGCTTTTTCATTTTTCCATTCTTTCTTATATCATGGTTTTTTATCTTTATTCTTTTTTTTTTTTTTTTATTTCATTTTTTTTCCTTTTCCTTTTCTTTTGTGCGTTAAATCTTTGGATCGCAAAAACGGAACCATAAATTAGTGGCAGTCTGCGTTATATATGCTATATAGATATACACGTACCTATATTATGGTGTACCAAAGCGGCGCATGGCATCGACCGCACGACATCCTTGCAGATGTCTGCATACGGTGATGAAGAAGACATGAGAGAAGAAAAAAAAAAAAATGACGAAGAAAAGACGATACCAACGAATTGCGTAACGCAAATTTATAATAACTCATCGTCAAACATATTGCGTAAAACCATACAACGAATTCTTCTGCATATAATGAAAATTGCACCATTCGATTAAAAATTAATTCAAGTTCAAATTTTCGCTTGAAAAAAATTGAAAATCATTCCCATATTAAATTTTTCAATTATGTTCGTATAATTTGAGAACGATATTCTTATTAATTTTCTTTTTTTTTTTGATTACCTATATGCTTCTGATATTACCCATAATTCGATTGGAAAAATTAGTTGTATTTGGAAAAAAAATTATATCGGAAAAAGGATTCGTGGAAAAATTTGCAACTCGATCTCGATCGTCGGTTATAAATTCCTGCACCACGCATCGTATTGAGACGAAGAAATAAATTCCGAAGAAATTATGCAGTTTGAGGTCCCGGTTGGGTTGTACTTCACTGAAGCCAGGGTCAATGACCCGTGAAGCACGAGTACGTTATATACGACTGAGTATTTGGAGATGAGGAAACATAAACACCGCGTGTTATCAGCTGGCGACATTAGCGAGTAATTCGCATACGAAGGCGTACTGAACGCAGCAGCATGCTGCACTTGAGTACAATGCCCTGGTTGTTTCTGGCGGCCATTTTGATGATGACGTCATCGAATCAAGTCTGCCCAAATTATTGATAAACGTTATATTGTTTATAGAAACATTTTTTTCCCCCCAAACTTTGCTTCTACGTATAGATATTTCATTTCCAAAGAAATTTCGGTATAGTGTGCACGCATACACAAGTCGTACCTGATATTTGGGTTTTATTATTTTTTAATTTCTATCGGAACAAACGTTTCTATTTAAAAAAAAAAGATGTTCGTTCGAATCTTGCGATGCAAGAACAAACTCGCATCGGGCGAAAAAACTTGCGGATGTATAAAAAAAAAACTTCAAGGGACGTGGAGTTGGAAATTTCGAATCATACGTACTTGACATTTCGCAATTTGATAAATATAATTTGCCATCTTTTTTACTCTTCTTTACAAGGTTCAGTAATTTTTTCTTGTCGAGATCCGATCGTCCTCGACTCGTCGTGCGGATTGCGATGTAATAAAATTTCTCGGTCGTTGCAATATAGAAGAAATAAAAATAAAAAAAAAAACCAGAAACCACATTTACACAAGATTGTTTGAGCGACTTATAGTTCCTACAGTATTTTGACCTCAGAAACACGAATTCATCCAGAAAGTTCAGCTAAGAATAAATCCCATCGAAACATCTCAATTTTTCTGCTCCGTAAAGGGAAAAATTGTCGATCACTCGATCATTTCAATGGATAAATTGATTCAGCTTACAGATTCGCTAAATTTCTTGAACCATGTAAACGGAAAATTGTAATATAATTGACAATAAATGAAGCCAAAGTAACAACACAATGAAGTAAAGCGTGCACGTGTGTGATGCTGTTATGTATATTAATAAACGAGAAATAAGATTATTAATATACATAGTATTATATTCAATAAGTGTGAAGTTATCAACGATTGGTGTATTGCGTTCTGCTGCAGATGTATGGGGGGAAGCAATCTCAATGACACTAAAAATAAACCATTATGTAGTTAACAATTTCTATACTATAGCGTTGTGTTTTTTCATTAGGAAAAAAAGGGATATACCTTCGTACAATAATGATCAAAATTTTCACTTTTTATTTTTCATTTGTTCCGGGAAAATTGAATGGCAAGTTGAAAACCACCTTTATTACATAAACCACCTTGCGAATCTTATCCTGATGAAAAAGATATAGCTGTCTTATCGAAATAATAATTGTGCTATCTAAATAGCGAGTGCGCCCATATAAATAAATGTTATAGGTATTTGTGTGTAATAAATACAAGAGCGTGCAAATCAAAGTAAATAACGAAGTGAGTCTGAATCAGACATTGATTCGTTTTTCATATTTTTTTTATTTTATTTTTTTTTTTTTTGTGGTGTGAAGCGTTGGAGATTTCACAGAATAAATTGATTGTGTAACGTTAATTGATACGGTGATGTTATCACGTGGATTGAAATTCCAGATGAATTTTTTTTCTATTTCTTTCTCTCTTTCACATTCACTCTCTCTATCATCCGACGTGTCCAATTTTATTGAAACTCGACGGGTTAAGTATTTGAAAAATTTGTGAATCGGATTTAAAATCGTTTCGTACAAAGCAGTCACTGCACACACAGCATGATATGTGCGACTGACTAAAACCCATGAAAAGAGTTCAAAAGAATATCTGTTACGTGAGGTAAAAGTAAAAAAAAAGAAAACATAAAAAGACATATTTGCGGCTCGCAAAAAAGAATGAAAAAAAAAGATAAAAAAAAAAATAAAAAAATAAAAATGGAAAAAATGAAAGAATGTGGTATAATGGTAACGTTTCGATGTGCGACGGAGTGAGGGGGGTTGAAGTTGGCATGTATGGCTCCAGGAATCGTTGCAGGATTATTCCTTGTTTTCGTGCGATTTATTTTCCTCTCTTTCACCCCATGCCGGAGTGAAAGTTCAGTACATGTATTTAGGTTTTATATGAACATATGTATATACGTACGTATGTATATAGATATAAAAAATACATGTATATATGTATATATACGTACAGTATAGCGTAATAGGTAGCGAAGCCCAGAGGGGTATTGTCCACCCTTTGTATCGCTCGACAATCACGACCTACCCCACGTACGTTTTCAACACAGGGATACGCAGTTACGCACATGTCATTAGAACGTATGAGCTCTAGGTACTATAAGGTACATACGTATGTATATATTCGGCTATACACATATATAGGATGTAGATAAACCATCATACCAGCCGCGGGTTCGCCAACGCGTGAGCGATGACTGTTGCAGCGAGCATGACTGATGAACTGGCAACCTTTCCGTCATCTTTTGTACATATGTATACCAATGAATGTACGTATAAATGTATATAATACATACATATACCTACGGAGACGTCATTTCTGTGCACGCGGTTCAAATCATCGTAGTGCGTAATACAAGGCGTTTGGTAAAAATGCCCAAAGATGAAAAATATCAGAGTCATCTCAGACATTTTTATACGAACATTCTAATTCCACTATAATATAATGAGTTTTTTTATCAATTTTTATCTCGAGTATACGTCACATGCATATCCCCAATTTTTCGTGGCTCGCATCCTTCTGTTTCCGAGTCCTCGAAATATTTCACGAATTATATCCATATACCGCATGAGGAGGAGTTTGAGACGTCGAGTTCGTCGCTGTCGGGCTAATGCACACCAGGGGTACGAGGGGGTAGGAAGGACGACTGGAGCTCGGGTCGAGGATATCTTCTCCGTTGGAGCTGCAGCATGAAGAGCACCAACGGCAGAAGCAGCAGGAGCAGCAACGATATAAAATGGAGATCCATCAAAATCACCGTAGCATCAGAATCGAGGCGAAAACCAGTTTGGCCAGTTTAGAGACGTTCATCGACCATCCCCGTCCAAGTCCCGCCACGGGCACCTCTTATAGCAGGCTCAACTACTTCTCGAACAGAATTGCTGTATAGTCGTTTGGTTCGGTGCAAAACCTCGAGAAAGATTCACGAACGACGTGTGTATAGTATAACCCATTCTATAAAAAAAAAGAACAGAAAAAAAAAAATCATCAGGGCGTCGGGGGGGCAGAAGGAGGAGATGAAGGAGAGGAGTGCACTCAACATGTTATACATATATGTATAGTATAAAAGACATACACGTATTATTATATCAAACTGCATCTTCGAAACCACAAAACTCTTTTATTTGGTGATCCTGGCTGCGAGGATAAGATCAATGCGATCCCTCCATTTTAAATCTATAAAGCTCTACGGATCAAACAAACTGTACTCCAAAATGCATAAGAAACGGATGAAAAAATCTCGAAGGAAAAAAAAATGATACAACGAAATTCCGATCGTTTTACCCGATGTGTTGCAAATAATTGTACCAATATATGAGAAAAAAGAATCAGAAGAGCACATATTATTTTATATTATGCTGCCGACGGTTTGAATGTGTTTTTGCATAACTTTTTCTTCTTTTTTTCTTTTCTTTTTTTAAAATCTCTTTTGACAATGATGTAAGATAATTGCATGTATAATATGAAACCTATAGTTTGAAAGACATAAATTTTAATTGAATTGAAAAATTATTGAGAGGCGGTGCAAATATGCGTTGTACTGCAGGTAGGTAGTAGGTACCCTATATATAAGCGGCGCGGTACACATGCGTTACGTTGAGTCGCGTTGCCCCGTTGTGCAGGTTCAGAAGCGGCTGTGGCTTTATTCTTGAGCAAAAACTAGAAGAATACAAACCGACTAAGAACCAACAAAACGTTAAACCGGTCCCATGCAAGTATACACGACACTCGAAAGTCCCAGTCCCTTGCAAGTAGTTGGAGAGTCCGCGGAGTCACATCGTTGCGATCGCGCGCGGCCTACCTCAACTGCATCAGGGGTACCAACCTCTCCTTAAGTATTATCGTTACCCCTCGCCCGGGGAGGACCTGCAAGACTGCAGACGACGCTGCAGTAGTTTGTGGAATAAAAAAAAAATAACATCAACTTAAATAAAACGAGGAAAAAAACGATCGCAAGCTTCTTTTTCCACCGCGTGCGGAACGCAGGATATATGAATGAGCCAAGAATATATAGAGGCAATTTTTCTCTCTCTTTCTCTCTCTCTCTCTCTCTCCTATCGCGACAATTATGTTATATATACTCCGTTCCGGCTATCTATAACATTTCATTCACATAATACAAGAACCAGGGGCGGGGGTTGAAATTCCATAATATTTGGGAAAAATTGATGGGTGTCTTGAATATTATTGTACATCCAAATCATATGCGCCGTTTTATTAGAAAATTTATTTGCCGTTTCAATTGATCAATGTTTTGACAAACAACGCAAGTTACGTACATATACATATATACATGGATATAGTTACAAAAAAAAAAAACGAAAAAAAATTAAATTAAAAAAAAAAAAAAAAAACACTTATACGTGCGTCCGCGCGGCGCAACCAAGTCGGTATATCTGACTAATGAATAATTGATTAATAGTTGCTTGTTAGGCAAGCGAGGCCGTGTGACCGTCAAATGTTAGAATGTTTTAAAATGGCCGCCCGAAGGCCATGCCTGGTTTTTACAACGACCGGTTTAGAAGCAATGCGGTCCCGATTCTAGTCGCGTATACAACTTGCTGGCTTCTCCTTCCCTCCAACCCCTCTCACTCTCTCTCTCTCTCTCTCTCTTTTCTTCTCAACAGATCCTGCCTTCGGGGATCACCTCGCATCGGTTTTGTCCACCTGTACAGATGTAATTTATAATAGCCGCAGTGTATGTGTGTATACCTGTACACATACTGGTTTTTGGATCGACCAATGAAATGAGCCCGAAATCTCTTGGAGAGGTGGACAAAAAATATGATAGGCATGTGAAAAAAAAGATGAAGAAACAGAATCGATGGTAGCAAGTTTTGGGATATTCTCGTTTCGACCAATCTCACCGCAGTTGAGTTAGAAGTGGGTGGAGACGTATCCCGCGGAATACCTACCTGCTTCTTATAACATACATATACCCACTAGCTGGACCCGTTGGGTCCGCCGTAAAAATGGCCTGCTTATGAAATTTAGACTACACGATCTGAAAAGTCCAAACAGGCTTCGATTAATTCCAATCATCGGTTGGCACTTTGGCAAAATTGGCAAAATTATCATCGGGATTTCGAAGTTTTCAAGTTTTTCAAATTAATTGTATTGAATATAATTGACTGAATCGGTGACCCTGATTTTTTTTTCTTTTTCAGAGCACGGGACACTTCAAGAATCTGGACCATGTAATGAAAGATGATGTTGAAAAAAAAAAAGAAGAAAAGGTACAGTATCGTTGGGTAATAAACGTGGTTTGCTTATAAAGCTCACGTAACTCATCGAGGAAACTGAGTCGTCGCCCGGCAGATGTCTTGGGAAGTTAGGTTGGGTATATAAATACCTATACGCGTGCACCTTACGTATGTATATGTATACATAAGTACATAATACTTAGGTATAGGTATGTGTTCGTATGCGGCCATAATATTATACCATATAGCTGGTGAGCAACGATCGGACAAACCCTTCAGCGGGTAGACTTGGACTACAAGCATCTCCTCGAGCAGATGTTCAGCGTGGCTTTTGTCCGTTTTTCACCGATGTGGACAAACCACTCCCAGCAATACTGATCTTCACCACACTCCGAACTGCAGCAGCTCCAAAGACGAATCGAAGGTTGCGCCACGCGGCCGTGCATCTTTTCGTATCCTTTTTCGCGCCCTTCATACCGATTTACTGCAAAGGAACCACAGAATTCTGTAAATTATATGAATCAATTAATATCTCGTTGGAACAATATAATTGCCTCAATCTCCATCACAATTATGGACCACTGTAGTATATTTCCGAGGATGATGATTGATGTAAAATTCAAAGAAAAGAATATCGAAAAAAGTTACATTCGAGATAACCTCTGTTACCATAATGTCACGTGGTCTAAGCTATACGAATATCTATTATATCCGATTTGTATTCGAGGGACTGCGACGGAATTTTGTAACATCAGACTCGGATCTACAGGTTTGAAGTACAGAAGAAGAGGAAAAAGAGGAAGAAGAAGAGGCTGAGGAGTATCGAGATCAGCGCGATGGGCATCGCGATCGACGCGGCCGAAGCTATTCGAGATCCCGACAACGCCGAGCGTGATGAGACCAAGTTTCTTTCAAAACGCGAACGACCGGTTGGTTCGGTTCGCGGAATTATAGTTGGCGATCCGCACAAAATGGTACCGTCTGAAATATTTGATTTAATTGCATCGATTCTTAGAGACGCTGAGATCTATCAAATGCATCCTCTAAGTCCGGCAGCTATTATAGCTATATGCCACTCTGATGTTATACCGATCTCGCTCCGGCTCAACGCACACTGCACTACACATGCGACGCGCTGACTATATATATATATATATATATTCCTAATTGAATTAGATTCGCGTTTCTAGTCACGTATACTTTATTACGGGTCGAAGTACCCGAGCGATATTCATTGTCGGTTTGCTGACTTACCGATACTATTAAATTCTATTGCAATTTGCGATTTACGGTATGCCCGTGGAAACTATACGGCATTTGCAGCTATAGAGAGAAAATCGTTTCTAAGAGCTCCTGTTCCTATATATACATATATATATCGTTTCGCATGTGCACTTGAATTTTTAAACATACCTATGTACCATATGATATATTTGAACCCTTGTTCTTCAGAATTGAACTGAAAAAAAAGAATTAAACATAGTTCGCACATGGAAATTGGTCCGATCAGGCCTGAAAATCGTTCATCTCCTGTAAAATCTGAAGGATTGTCAAATCCATTGATCGCCGTTGATGTTTATTCTCTATCATTGTAATGATTTGCTGGTACAACGAGGCGCGTGAGCCGCGTTTTATAATATTCTGGTGTTACATTATTCCTACGCAGAATTCTCGTGTGTAATATATAATGATAACATGAATACATAAAATCGATCAATAAATAAGTCAGAATTGTGTGCGACGTGAGTGGGACATCTACCTTACTTAGCCACCTATATATAGGTATACATGTACAACGTCGCTGCATATGCATTAGGATTAGTTATATACGTATATTCGAAATAAATCCGTGACTATGTCCCATTGTCCATTGTCTTATAGTTCCCTATAGTTTGCGGTGCAAAATCGCGGTGTAGGCGATCGATCCGCGATTCGATCTTCGGTTACCTTCGACAAATTGACAAACACCGAACACGACTGTTATGTATATTACATTATACACACACATATATATTGCGTCAGCGTTCGGTACGACTCTCGTGGCAATGCGCACGTGCCAAGAGCAAAAAAAAAAACGAAAAATTAGTCACCGTTTTTACATATCAAGAAAGAAAAAAAATCCATCCATTTTTTTTTCGCACGTTCGACTTACGTATCTATGCCTGTACATATTCACATCGTTTTTTCGGAGGTCTGAACCCGTTGATCTTGAAAATTCGAGCTTTTTTCTTATACTTTTATGAGAGCGAAGAAAGCGAAAACTCAAAGGGGAAAGAGGATAAAAAGCCGGCCCACGCGATAATTACGAGTTTTTTTCGTGAGTACATTTTTAGAGAATCGACTTCCTGTAAATAAGAATTGAATAATATGTATATAGCTAATTAATGAAATCCATGGACCTTTATTTCTTACGCAGCGATTCGGTTCGGAGACCCCGCGTGAAGTTTCCGAAGCGGCCGTGGCGACCTCGGCATTTCATCGATGACGTCAGACCCTTCTAAAACAAAAAAAAAAAAAAAAAGAAAGAAAAGAAAATTAAAAAGTGGGGGGAGTCAGAGAACAACTAAAATACGTCGTTTCAACACACTGTGCCTCTGGTATAATATAGTAGGTATTTGTATTCCGTCAGCCAATGGCAGAGCTCTAAACGGTCCCCCTTTCTAAGCGCAGCTACAAGTGGAGGCGGCCAACTATACAACGATTAGAATATTTGGGCAATGGTCGACCAGAAACTAGACAACATGGCTGACTTTATATGTATACGGTGCTCATATTTACAGACCACCCTCTACAGAATGGCGATTTGAAGTGATGTATCCGCTCCATTTTTCAAAATCTCCTGCGCCATCAGCTTCGAGTATATTGAATTTCCAGTGAAGAGGTGCGTAATTACCTTTGAAAATTAAAATCGTCAATTGCTTTGAAATATACAAAATAACAAATGATTCGGAATATTTCAATGCAAATCATCCAGCCCCGCATGCCCGTACTTTTCTCGCACATCACCTCGAAAGTTTATTCCGTTCTTCTGCATGAGTGTACCTATATCGATCGGCAGAAAAAAACAAATATTTTCGGTACACAAATTATTAGTGAAACCAAATTTGTTTTTTGGGTCAAATTTTTTCGACCGATACAGACTACGGTATCTTACAAAAGTCAGAACTCGTTTCAAAGACCGCTTTTGCGTTTTTCTTACAATTTTACAAAAAAAGAAATGGAAGTCTCTCAAATTTCATGTCATTCCAGTCGAAGAGAACCGATGCAGATATAAACCTACGCGTTTCTGTAAGTACAAAATTCCATACGACCACACATATACGTATATATAATTGTTAATTGAACGTGCAACGGATATAATAATAATAATCATTGCCGAAAGAACTGAAAAAGAATTGAGAAAAAAAAAACTGGTAGGAAGTAAATACGGCAATACGCCGGCTTCTTTTCTTTGTCCCCTCTTTAGCCCTTCCCCCGTCCCTTCACCCGCTCATGTGCGACTTCTGGCTACGCTCTGCTCCATAGGTACTTACCCGCACTACATACGTATATATATATACGTACATAATATGTACACATGGTAAATATAATCTGCATGTGTGGGAATAATTATGTGCAGGTATTGGGTCGTTGGGTAGGCCCATAGCCAGACGCAGAGGACACTACATTATTATTAAGAGAGGAGGTAGGAGGTATGTATAAAAAAAAAATTTCATGTATATATATATGAAACTGAAGGTAGGGAAGGTAGGAGACGAAAGAACAGAGAGGCGAAGCAAGCGCAGTATTCGGGACAAGGTCAGAGCCCTGGTGGTAGCAACTCGCGGTCCCGCGAACGGGAACGGCAGGCAAGACGTCGAGAACTGCACACTTTCACTCGGGTTTGCTAACTTTGCGAACCCACGGCTCCTGCTGCTGTTGCAGTATCTCCATCTTCCTCTTCCCCTCTTTCTCTCTCTTTCTAACTATCTCTCTCTCTCCTTCTCTCTTCCTCCTTCTTTCTTTCACGGATTCGATACTATAATTCTATCGAAGTATGATCACCTACCTATGCAAGAAAAGTTCCTATATACGCCTGATCGTAACTTCTTGCAAAGTATAATTTAATGTCGAATAGAGACTGTCGTGCCAATCGTGGGTAGATCGTAGATCCATTGTGTGTATATTTGTGATATTTTTATTAAAAAAAAAACATTTATACAATAGAAATGGGTTTTGAAAATTCACGGAATAAAACGAGCTGATAATTGTTACGTGATTCCGTCGGGCAATAACGTCACGCGGTTGCCAACCGAGAAGATCCAGATAAAATTTTTTCGAAAGACATCAACGATGATTTTTTTTTTAATGATCTTCTCATTGCCTTGATGCAAGTGCCATAGTGGCGAGACGTTTTGAAAAAATGAACCTTGACACAAATTTTTAATAGAGAAATAGATAATGATTTTTTTTGTCTTCTTTTCTACGAAGAGACCAACGAACCACACGCGTCTCGCTCTCAGAGTTTGTATTATACACTGTGCTATGAACAAAGAAACAAGACAATCGTCGTCGCGTAATAACAATTATTCACATTTTGTTTTGACTGAGCTTCAATTATCAGAAAACAAAGGAAAAGTATAATATAATATGTTGGGATTGTTAACGGTTCAGGGGCGGTTGAAAAAAATCTAAACTCTCAGGGTCAATTTCATCGATTTGGTTCAAGTTCTTATTTATAGGCTTATTATAAACACGCCGCAATTAAAAAATTGACGATCTTGAAAAAAATCGCATACATACAATACGAAATCTCGAAAAAATATTTTTCCGGGGTTTTTGAAATTTTAAACTTGAAATTATTCGATATTGTTTGAATTATTTCGAAAATCCAAACTTTCAATATTATGACAAATGCCGCGAGACAATCATCGTTCCATTTTTGTCTTCTTTCAATTTGTACAGAATTAAATTCATTTTTTCAATAAATATTGTTCCGTATTAAATAACACGCAGCGATTATGATGTGTTGTATTTTAAAAATTTCAAGTTTGAAAATTTTAATTCCTGCTTACGTTTATATACCATTGGTAATGAACTCGCTTCTATAGAGGCTAAAAATAAGCGACGTAAAATGATTCTAAGGTCGGAAAATTGAGTGTTACATCAACATGCATGCGGATTATTGCTAAATATGCGCGAATATTATAATTATGTTATCGCAATTTGTTATAACTCTTATACCGGCGTCAACATATTTTTACTTGTTGAACGTTAATTTACGATTATTAAACGATCGTTGCCAAAGCAAATGAAAAAATAAATACGACATATAGGCATATGCATGTCAAATAATAATCTTCTTTTTCTTCTGACAAATGTTGCGCAAAAAGAAAATCATTTGCTGTGCAGTAACGTACATACGCGTACGTAAATATATATGTATATTACGATATATATATGCGACATTGCGGTTGACAATAGGTATTGAAAACAGAAAATAAGACCATTGTTTGAAACTCGAGTTCAGAATCGATGTTTGCAAATACATATATGTGGATAATGTATATGTATATGTTGGTTTAAAGGGAAAATTAAAAATACCGATTACGCCCGGTGAAAAAAGTTAGCTTCTCAATGACCAATCCCAGATCAATCCACCCCGACTTACGTATGTGCGTACATAGGTATGTATATATGTGTATCTATGTATCAGACGACGAACATTACCAACTATTGTCATTTGTCACGGTTCACTTTCTCAATGATTATTATACCGCAGTATTCGAGCTTCCAAGTACGTCGTCGTTCAAGTTGCAATCGGAGTATGCAAATTACATGTTTTCGGAACGTACGACAAACTATTCATTTACTACCCAAACTACTATACTGAAATACATATAATATATCTAAATTTACTAGAAAAAATTCTACATTTTTTAACACTATAATATAACATATAGCTATAATCATAGAATTTGTGTTCGAGAATTAATTAATAATCATTTGCATAATAAATTCTGTACCCATATGACGTATAAGTTATAGGTGTATAAAATACGACGATCAAGATCTGGTATGTGTGTCGTATCGAACATAGTGCACAGTAATATATTGTACGCTACGAGTGAATTATATTATATATTTAACCTGCATTTTATAACATCAACTGTTCAAGGTTGTTCTCATGTTTCCTTAGCGCAATTCCTAGATGATTTTTCAACCTTATTTTACAACTTGCGGTTAGGTACCTATAATACTCGTACCCTCAGATAGTGAACAGCGAAACTTGAGATTTTTGGTTTTAGTTTTTTCTACCGAAGATAATTACTTTCGATCAAATTCTCCAAAACTATTTATCATTTCTCGTATATATCATTCGATTTTAGAGACGCGGGATCGGTTGCAAAATTTTCATTCTTCAAGCTTAGCATAATTTTCTTTCTAATGTTTTATCAATTTACAAAACTTCCGATATCTTCAACTAATTCAGAGATGATCGAATTATCACTTCGAACATTACTTTTCTTTTCAATTTCAAATAACTTTACAGAGCTTACACGGCTCCCGGTTCAACAGATGAATTCGCGAAATGAAAATTCATCCATTCTTTCAATCTCTTCCTCGGCTTATAATTATCAGTAAGTATAAAGTTTCGAACTTTCCGTATGGTTCAACGTCATTAACGTATATTTATTTCTTTCAATTTGTGGTGAACGATTCTTGGTAAGGATAAAAAGCACCGATTTTCTCCGATCTCTGTATACGTGCAGTGAGTATGTGCAATTCAGAGCTATAATCACGTATCGCATCGAGTAAAAAAAAAAAATCATTCGCACCACAAACTCACCGATAAAAGTGTAAGGAAAAAAAACAAATCAATCCGCATTCTAATCAAGCGCGCATCTGTGTGTGTGCTATATATAGTTGAGATAAAAAAAAAAGAGGAAAAAAAAAAGAAAAGAAGTAACCAGATAAGGCAAGTCAATTTTCTCCTTGAATTTCAACGAGATTCGGTTTACGTTATATTTGTTAACGCGCGTCATTATGTATGTGTATTACGTGCGAAAATTATAAAGCTATATACTGCACATCGCGATATGTGGAATTTTTATTCTATTTATTTTGTTGATTGATTTTTTTTACCTCTTGATCGGGATGACCAATAGATCGATATAGGTATAAGACGGTAGCGCGTATTTCCTGCTTGTACAGATAAATGCCTATCTGTCAGCTTTTGTCTTTTTTGTAAAATTAATTCGTTCCGATCATCGCTCGAGGCGGTTATTATAGTTGTCATTATCCTCACAATTCCTTTGAATAGATGCGATTGAATATTTCGATCCGAGTCATGGGGTTCCGGGAAGAACGTTGAGGTACCAAGTTCATTACGTCGCCCGGTAGCAATGAAGTGTGTAGGTACATGAAATTTATGAGCAAGCATCATCAGAAGTTCTTTGTCAGGTTTGGCTCGGTTAGATTTTCTGCCTGCATCGGGGCCATGAAAGTGGGGGAGATATTCGAACGCGGAGGCCGTCCGGTTCCCAAGTTGCATTAGAAACAGCGTAGATATAGGTACCTATATGCTTTATACTGTACGCTTGAATTGCGCGCTTTATTACTTATCGTTACAGGCTTCAGCGGCCTGCAGCCTCGCATCGTTCTGCTAAATATCCTCACTCCAGGCATCCGTATAAAAATAATAATAACAACAACAACGATAATAATAACAGCGACAACATTAATTCATATGCTGAATAGTTCTGCACGTAGAACATCTATATGGTACATTGAATTACACGCCTCGGTATGTGCGAGTGCCTAACGAATTCTCATTTCTGATGACTGCGAAATATATTTTATCTAATCGCGTTATACGGACACAACATTTTGTCGAGAAACGAGGGGAAAAAAAGTTATTCTCCATCGTCACGCGTTAGTCAAGGAAATTGATCGATTGTAACGAAATATATTTGTTAGAGCTAAGCTGATGATGACGTTTCCACATGCACACCTGTTCACGTCACATCAGGGCACGAATATCGCCCATGGAACTGCATTTGCCGACATGAATCCAAATTCGTGAAAGAAATGCCCAGCTGGGCAAATTTGATAAAGTTTTTGATATGAAAGCGAATGAATTTCGATCGCAGCATGTTTCCTCTGCACGTTCGTTTTACGACGTTCCTTTTTTTTTTTTTTGTTCTCTTCTCTTGCACAATTTGATGAGAGATATTCAATTCGTTGGTTTGTTCTCATGAATTCTTTTAGTGTTTTGTCACGTGACCCGTACTCACGACAATGATCTTTATAGAAGGATATAAATCGTCGAATGTTGAGCAATTAAAGTCTGGAGAAGTTCATCTGCTGCGTTTCTTCTGAGATAGAGACCTAATGTTTTTGAGATCAAAATACATGAGAAAACATAAAAATGCTGCAAAAAAAAATGTTATTGTTTGGCACAAAAATCGAAAAAATCCAAAGCGGTATACTTTAGATTTTTTTCGATTGTGCAGGGCTAAAAATTGTCACCCTGACGTCTGAAAAATTTATTAATCACGTACATAGATTTATATATCACTGGTGAAAATCGTCACCGGCGTGACTGCAGTATGCAATTGTCAATTAACATTATTATACATACCTATATTTGAATATGCTAATTATTTCTAACGTGCCTCATATCCATACGCATATGTATAGGTATGGAACATCGTAAAGCAATCGCACATGAATCTTATTAAAAAAATTTATACGATCAAGTATCATTATACCTATTCACAATTCTATTATAGGCGAGTTTAAGATTGGGAATTTTTGAACATCGATAGCGAATAATATACTTACGAATTTTTTTGGATATTTCATTTCAAAACTAAATCACCACGATGGCGATCAAACGTCATACACTGCAGCACGTATATCGCCCTGAGCGTAAAGACGTTATAAGCTGAATCGTGACAGAGCATATAGAATCCGTTGCTGCCGTATCGTCCCACTAGGTATAGCTAGCCGGGCGCCTACTTCGTTTCTAGGACAGCAACTTTTTCATACATTTTCGCGAGCCTCATGCGTCCTAACCTTATTTCATACTACTGCCACTGAAAATACGTCTCTCATTCCACATGGTCATACGGTCCACATACGCATTAACGCGTATATACCTTCAATAATTATGGAATAAAATCGTTGTTCTTTTTTTCATATCATACGATCGCCTCGGGTTAGAATTACAACCGATTATTCGATTCTCCACACCGAAGCGGTGTTTTCTCTCATATCTTGATTAATTTTCTTATTTTCGAAAAAATTATTTTCTTATTTTTTCGACCAGTCCCTTAGCTTCAGTTAGAATATATAATCCTTCGTATGAAAAAACGCTCATCACGCGTATAAATTTATAAACGTTTCGAACCAAATTTGAAATGGTTATCTCATGTGGTATCGAAACGTACCACACCTAAGGTACATGATGTATAATACTTGAACTATACAGCGTCTTATGAAGTATTCGCGAACGTCTCGCTCAATTCTGAGTCTGCCCTCAATAATATAGTCGTGGTATACGGACAAAGAGCCGCGGTATGTACACAAGTATCATCGACCGCGAGGTTTATTGTAAGCCTAAAACTAAAGTTTGTACCTAGGTATATATCGCACTACTATTCATATTATATCATATCGCACAAACCTATACCATAACCTATATCCTCGCCATTTTGTATCAGTGGCGACATTTGGCGCCTAAAATTATCTCGACGATCATCGACGATTGAATTCTGCTTTTCTTTCGGTTCGATCATCCCTCAGATCGACGGAGGTCATGATGATTGTTTCGTGAAGATTTTTTGAAAGAAAATCGCAAGCGAGTACTTCTATGCCTCGTAGCTCGCCGATATAACGATCCGAACATCCACGGTTTCGCTTGTCTCCGGGTATATTTGTTTGACTTAAAAAGTGGAACGACGTAGGAAACCTGCAATTGTATAAACAAACTTTTGTGTGTATGCTGCTGCAGGTATGTTTATTGTATATCACCCGCCTGCCGCTGTTGCTGCTGCACTGCTGCATAATGCTATGCACCGCTGTTTGAGTTACATTTTAGAACTGTTTTACCAATTTATTCATCCTCCATAAACGCGATGCAACCTGCATTCTGCTTGGAATGGATTGACGAATGTTACTTTCGTTTTCGATCGTATATGTATATTTTTATCGGTGAAACTATTTTCACTACAGGATCACGAGGTGCGATTTTTTTTTTTTTTTAGCCGGCCTGGTTTGGAAAAATTTCTCAAACTCCGATTAATATTTTTATAATAATTTTTATCTCATCTTTATCTGTAAAAAAGAAAGAAAAGAAAAACCACATCCAAGAATTATTAATCTGACCGATGGAAAAATTACCGGTCAAAATTTTCATTTCGGATCATCGGTTGGTGAGTACTTCCAAAAAAATTAACGTCCCTCAAAAATTACCTCCGAAATCACGACTCGAGGGGATTTCAAGAATTCTTCAAAATCTTTCACCATTTTTGGATCGAATGCCGAATCATGCCGATCTTTTGCAGCGGTGTAGACAAATGAAAGAAAAAAAGGTGCGGCGTGACCCCGTGCATGGTGTATAGGACGAAAAATTTTGTTCCATAAATGCAGTAGTTTTTGACGGCTCATTGTGCGTGTCGCGTCTGGAGGCGTTTGTTTAACTGAATTTTAGTATAAATAATATAATTCGTTATATACGTTTCTTTCTGTATTCGTGCGAGTATGTGGCACAAGGCCGACATTAGCATCTCTACCGGTACACTCCTGCTCCCGTGTTCTTTGTAGCTTGCGTTCGATTCGGTCGAGCGAATTGCCACTCCGCAGCAGCAGCAGCGGCGACTCGGGTTCCATGGAATATAGCGAAAGAAAACGAAAATTCAATATGAATTTTTGTCCCTTACATTTCAATTCCTTTGATATTATAAAATCGTGTACCATAGTTAACCGAAACATGACCTGTTAGCTTTTGGAATTTTCTCTGAAAAAATCTAGCTAACATTTTTTCCCCCTTCATTTAATTTCTGTAACGTGGTATAATGGGAACTCATCGATTAATTCGACCTGTAATGTACTAAAAAAATGTGGAGGAGACACGTGATGGTTGAGTTAGGGAAGATGTGCAGATTTGAAATTGGTGAAAGTTGAAAATAAGTTGCGCGATGCTATTTACCATAACCGCGAAGTCTAGTGCGTTATACCGCTGCTTGCATGGGTACGTTACATGGATATACCTATACGTTTGATAGTCGCGTAGTGGCAGCGTATTATCGGACTGCATCTGCAGTTCGAATTAAGAGACTGGTTTATAATGTATGTTGAAGGTGAGATCGATTTCTACCAAGAGATTTTCCTAATGGCCATTTTCATTTATCGTTTCATCTAATATAGTAGCGAGTGTGTATTATTTTTATCCACAGTGTAGTATGGATATGCAAATTAGTAAGTTGAATATATACCCGATGCATTTATACTTTTTAATCCTTTATGCCGATCTAATCGATGAAATCGAGGTGAATACATGGAATTTAAACTAAATGTTGCGAAATGTATGTTACGTAACATGAAAACCGCAGGTATAACAATTCACCCGTTTTCAACGATCGTCTTCTTTTACCGCGTGAAAATTTCAAACGTACCCAAAAATTTATCGGCGGGGATCAGGATCATCCGGCGATAAATTTTATTTCAAAATCCTTGTAGAATTGATTCGTTGAACGGTTAGTATAATCTGACTTAATTTCCACGAAGACGGAGGAGTTGAAAGTACGCAAAGTTCCGTTGTACACTGTGCTGCACAGTTCAGTTGAATCTCGTCCTTGAAGTGCAACTACATAGGTTACGTACCTATACGGTACGGTTGCTCAAGTTTCTGTAGTTCCTTCGATGTTCGTCCATAACTTCCATTGAGCAAGCCGATAGCTCTGTCAAGTCGGCTTGAAGTATCCCTTCCTGTTTCCTGCCCCACGTTGCTGTACCGATATTCTCATAGATTCAATCCTTTGATTTTCGGTCACACCTCACCCACAGTCTGATCGAGGATCGTACGATCCCCGCGACTACTACGCGATGATAATCATTAACGATTTTCTCAAAAATTACAGCTGCAATCACGATAACAACAATTGGAGCCACCCGTATACCAGAAAATATTCTACGCATGCCCATCATGTGAAAACTTTACATTCGTTAACAGAATCTCCTGCATACGGACATCAAATACTATTCAGTTCCTACTATGGCCATCGAGGAACTCTGTACCGCCATCGCATAACGTTTGAAACCACTGATGAATATTCCGCAGGTAATAATTGACATTCACGAGCTACAAAATGAAATACCAAGGCCACCGAATAACATAAGGCCACCTGAAGAATTCTATAGTCATCGTATATGATATTTCACAGCAATCTATGAATATTTTGCAGCCACCCAATGAGAAAAAAAAAAATACTTTCCGGACGCTGAATAACATTGAACAACAGCCAAGAAACAACATTCTTCGGGCCATCATAAACGCATTCTGCAAGTACGGCAAATAAGATTTTATCACGATCGAATAACTTTCTGTGGCCATGCACCAGAGAATGACCAATACGACTACCACGATTACCGTACAAGATTCGGACTACATCTAATAAAATTCCGTAGCCACCGAAGAAAATTCTGAAATAACATTCAGCGACGACCGTCGAATGAAATTCCGAGGACACGCGATAGAACCCAAATGTTATTTTGCGACCAATAAAAATTCCGCGGCCATGATCAGATAACGCGCCGTGTTATATATGGCTGGCGAATAATTCTCTCTTCGCTAAATAATTCTTCGGCGGGATCCTTGAACGCTCTGAATCTCATAGTCTCTAAATCTATACGTAAACGAATCACTGACGTTTTTTTAAACGGTACACTCGAGTATTCGAGTGTCTTATACTGTGCACGTCCCACGGATAAAATTTGCCTTTGTAGAAGCTCCGTGTAGGTAAATAGGTAACCATCTCATACCTATAGGCATCGATAAAGTAACCAAAGTGGCATTTTCAACGTTCGTGGAGAAGAAGTCAATGGAAGAAACGGGTTCTCAACCTCCATATGTAATATTAACGGAGTAACGGGGCCCTTTCAGTAATATGACCGAACGCCGTTCGTATAAATCTCGGTATAAGTATGCTCGCGATGTACGAGTATAACATCATTAGGATCTGTAATTTATGAATCGAACAACGATTTTCTGGATAAATTTTCACACGTAGATCGCGATACTTTTATAACGTTGATAAAATGTGGCGGAACTATTTCTCCCAATTATTACACACTTTTTAATTTGAACGAAAGGTTCTCCACTTCCTTTCTCTTATCTATTTTCCGGTTTCTCCATCCATCTTTTATCTGAGTGACTTCTTATTCTTGCTCAGTATAAACTGTTCAATGGCGAGCGATAAAACCACTAAAACATTTTTGAGTCCTAATTATTCAGAATTTTTAGTTTAAAAAAAAAAATAAAAAAAAAAATATCACGTTGAGGTTCTCGAAATCATTTTAAAAACTCCAAATATAGGCGCAGGATCTGGACTTGACGTAGCGATCCCACCGAATTCTTTTTTTCTTAGTCACCCATACTAAAACAGGACCACGATAAGAATATTAAACCAAGTCGGAAACCGGAACCGGTGTTCACCAAAAACGGAAACCACTTGACACTCGAACCGTTAATGAAACCGCGGAGAGAAATACTTAAAATTCAAGTTATGCATTAGTAAAAGATCATATATACGCGCTGCACTTTAGTGATGATCTTCTATTGATTTTTCATAACGATTTATCGATAATTATCGATCCGGATGAAAGCCTCTGAATTTTTATTCAATATTTCGATACAGGAGGAGACCAATAATCTTGGTGGGATGGACGAAGAAAAAAATTAATTAGTATAAATACAATTATTACCGAATTTATCTGGAAATATTATACGTTTCCAAATGTGTGGTGAATTCACCACATAACTGATTGTGAGACGTACACAATGGAAATGTTTTCCAGATCAACCCCACTCCGCGTACATTCAGCGTATCATTTTTGAGGTTTTCTCAATTACTTCGCGCCTCGGAATGACCATGGACTTTGCATTCATCATCAGATCGTACAAACTCTTCCCCGAGAGCTATGGGTCAGCTCGAATCGTGAATTGAAAAATTCAAAAAAAAAACATAAATAAAAAAAAACTACTATTTCTAATTTCATTTTCGGGCATGGAAAAAGAAATTCAATCGCGTAATGTGAATTATTGATAAAACCGAGATATTTTCACGTCAAGGATTAAAGTGATCAACATTTCGAACCAAGGATCTATTCGTCACCTGTTGTAATTGCTGCGCATCGCGAGTCATCGCATTCCAGATTGTGGTACCAACGCATTATCTACTTCGACCCAATTCAGGTAAACATAACAAAGAGAAAAAAAAAAAAAAAAAAAACGAAAGAAAAAACATATTTTTAATAAATAAATTCCGTGACTACTATAAATTATCTCGTCGCGTAATTGTCTAGACTACGAATTATTCACATATAGTATATAAAACGTACCTTTGTTCGTATACAAAAAAAAAAATATATGGTATAAAGCTCACTGCGATCAAAATCGTCTGTCTTTATTTTTTCAACGTATATCATCGCGAAAACGGATTCGAATGAGGGAAGAAAAACAAAATTAAAACCGGAGACTCTGACTCGTCATAATCATCGTCATCATCATCGTCATCATCATCATCGGATCACCTGAAAATTATTATTTTATTTTCTTCTGTTCGTTTTGAATTATATATTGACGTCAACAAGTTTTATATATCGTTAGAAACGTTGAACTGCAAAGCAAGGTTGCAATGGATTGAATATCGACTTATTATATTATTGGCCATTGACACAGCTGAGTCGATGATAAAAGAAAATAAGAAAGAAAAAAAAACTTTAAAAACTTAAAAAAAACGAAAGACCACGGAATCGAAACTTCTGTCGCCTGTAATTAAAATCCAATCGTTAAATTAATCATTTTGAAAAATTCGATACTTTCTATACTGAGATTTTTTTCACCAACAACTGTATGTCATCTCGTTTCTGACTAAAAAAAAAAAAAATAATCCCATGTTATCTCTCGTGCCAGAAAATCATCTTTCATAAATTTTCACGTCAAAACTGAATATTAGAAATAAGAAGAGTAATAACGTAATTAAAGTACGAATATTATCAAATGTGCCTAATTAACTCGACGTTTAATAATCATCGCGTAATTAAATAAATGCATTCAGACGAGACCGCAGCGAATCGTGTACAACTTTGATTTCATATTTTACTTCGTATCCTTTTTTTTTTTCATTAATATATCGTTGTTTCCGGGCTCAACTATAGATAACCTGTAAAATCCCCGATTAGAATTCGGAGGATATGGTATGAGCGTTTGCGGAATTGTTGTGGTGCATAAAATCACACGTATTCGTCATATTCATATCAGCAAAAATTCCCAACTTTCGTAAATTTCGCAATTCTAACAATAAGTGTAAGTTTTTTCTTTTTTCTTATTTTTTTTTTCTTGTATTCTTCATTCAACACGATGATACCACAGTTTGCAGGTTGATGAAAGAATTTTTTTGAACGACAAAAAATAAATTAATAAAACAACGAAAAAAAATGTAACAAGCTACACGCGAGCTAAAAGTTTTAACGATATAACAAGAATACGTATACATAGCAAAACTACTACGCAGCGCATGAATTTTTTTTTTTTGTATCAATCTTTTTAATCATTTACTTCAATTTAAATTTTCTGCATTCTTTTTTTTTGTCTTTTTTTGTTTTTTGTTTTTCGGTAATTTTATTGATACCTATATTTTTGCACTCCTCGTCGTTTCATATAATAATCGCGAAACCCGTCTAGACAGAATGTCTGCGATGTTTGCGTTATAATAAAATAAATATGTATCACATATATATATAGATGCGATGTAAAATCTTGAATGAATATAGAAATAACTTTATCAAAATGAATCAGTTTACGAATGTATATATTCGTCGATATATCATCGAAAGTGTGTAATCGATAAGATATACACATATTTGCAGGATGGGCACTGCACTGATATAATTTTTGCTATCTCTGGAATTATAATTGTCATTTCTTCATCGAATTAGGTTCTTTTTTTTCTTCACTCTAGAGTCTAGAATATTTCTTCTAGTCGTCAAACCAACTGGGATTGCCCTCCGTATACCCCATCCGGAGGGCGAGGGAGGGGGAGGGGGGAGGTGATACGCACACTGTTCAATAGACACGTACATATAGTTTTACTTGCCATTAGTGTCGCATCTTTTAGCCAAAGTGTATATCATGTAGATATAATTATATGAATACGTATATATATACGCGATATAAATATATATATCTCTTTATGATTGGCATTTGGTTATAATCCCAAATGCACCAGACGACATGTGTGCATCGTTGATACCAACCTAATCCCCGTTCAACGAGAAGAGAAGATAAAGCAACAAAAAAAAAAGAAACAGAAAAGAACGTACACCGAACGGAGAAAAAAAGTTTAATAAAATAAAACAAAAATAATACTACGTGTTTTCGTCGCCAGACGCGGTGTGGCCTTCACTTTGACCGATAGCGTCGGTTGTTTCGGCGGGTCCGCACCTCCGATAACGTTATTAAAAAATAACAATAATAATAATAATAACAATAATAACAACAATAAGAACAGTATCGGAAAACGGAGGGAAAAGAAAAGGAAAAAAATGTAATGAAAACATATAGTGTACAGCGTGCGGCAGGTTAGGGAATCAATTTTCTGGATCAGTGCGGAACAACATGTTGATCCAGACGGTTTAGAGCCTTCGCGAATTCACTTCGATCGTACATATAATTTTGTGTGTGTATCAAAAGAAAAAAAAAGAAAAGAAAAGAAAAGAAATATTTTTCAAGTGCAGCGTGTATAACGAAAATTCATTTTACCATATGCTATTAATACATGCGTATATCGAAATGTTTTTACTATAAGTTCGTATATCATATTTATCGAATTGTGAACAATAAACGTAAATATAATTTGACAGATTTTCGGTTTTTGCGGGTTGCTTTTTTTTTTCTACTTTTCGTAGTGATTGATGAATAATTTTCATTTATTTATTATATTCATTCATTTATCGTGAACTGCAGTTTTAAAAGTGATTTTATTCCGCAGGACCATATACCTATAAACACAGGTCATGGATTATTTTCAACAACATCGAACGAGTGAGTAAAAAATAGATGATTTTTCATTTTTCATTTTTTTTTTTGTTTGCCATTCATTTTTCATGTGGTGAACATTTAATTAGTCTTTAACGAAAACCGCTTTCAGCAATAAATATGAAAAATAATTTTTGAAAGGAATTATTTGATTTTTTTAATGGATCAACGCAGGGTGATTTTTTTTTTATTTTTTTTTATTATTTGATTATCCAATTCTGATTTGGATCGGCAATGTGAAAAAACCATGACTAACTAATAAAACGGATTATTGATAGTGGGATAACAGCTGCGGTAGCCGCTACAGGTCCAACAGAATTAATTCTGACCCATGAGAGCGAAAATTTCAAAGGGAATAACGCCCAGTGAATGATGTATACCTATATACCTACGTTAACGTTATCGACACTATACGGACTATTATATGGAAAGTCGAAAGTGGCATACGAATTCAAATGAATACACGCGTATATCCGAATGCAATCGACAGATTTTCCAGTCACCACGATGATATATATATATATGTACGGTGTGCTTTTGCAAATTTCAGATTATATTATATCGACCCATATTATATCAATTGAATCATTAATTTCTGTGTAATTGTGAAAATTTTTGGATTTTATTTAAAATCACGATCGTCATCGACATACTCGCCGTTGCAGATTCAACGTCGAGAGCTAATCTTTCGTTATATACGTTAAAATTACGCCCTTCCGGTTCTCTCGGTTCAGATATAATTTTTACCACATTCACACCCAGAAATATTACGTCAATCCTCATGCAGCCATCTCAATGAACTTGGAAGTTGGAAAAAAGAAACTGTTAAATGAGCTTTGTATTGTAGCGGTTATAATCACGCAGCATCAAACTACTCGGTATGGTCATAATGAACCAGTTTAGAAGACCACACTCATTGACCACATTTAGAATTTTATTTATCAATTTTTTTTTTTTGCTCTTTATTCATAATGCGAACCAAATTGTTTTAATTATTATCACACCGTGCGGTGAATCTTATGCGATAAGTGTACGATATATAGTTCATAGAATTACCATACGTATGATGTATCATGTTTGAACATAGTATTCGATAAAAGTTTTCCAACGAATTTCACAAACCGCGATCATTCAAAGATCAAAGTTCATAAAAATGATGGAAATTTGTATATTTATTACGAAGTTGAATGAATAAGGTTTTCTCTTTCATACTACCGCGGTCAAAAATTAATTAATTATCTTTTCCTGGAACAAGTATTCCAGCTACAATCGACTCAAACTCCATTCTCAATTTTCTCGCAAATAAATTCTTCTCACAAAATTTTCAAAACTCTCCCAAAGTAATTCTACAATTTGAATTTTTGTAATTTAGAGAAAATCGACGATATCGAACCGGTATCTGGTCCGTTCGCGGTGAAAAAAGAATAAAATAATGATTAATAATTGAACAAAAATATTGGGACATTGGTTTAGCTTGCGCACGATATGAGCGAAGTAGAAAAATCAAGCATAGGTACGGCAAGTGTAAAAGCGGAAGAAATACGTTATGCGGAGAATACGAAAGGAAGCCTATAAGTTCATAAAATGGAAGGTTCGTACATGTGCGATGCATGAAACAGAAATATATGTATATACTAGTTTATATTGTACACAAATATATACACACATCCTGCATCACGTATGTATAAGACGGCGTGTCTTACTCCCCCATAAAAGATGGCCACGTGAAGAACGCGGTTTGTGATTCAGACTCGGGCCTGACCTGGGCCAACCTTATAGCGTGCGGTAGGAGCGAACCCGGTGCCGAATAATGGAGCCTGCACAACCGGTTTACACCGAACCTCCTTTCCCCTTCCCCTGACCATGGCCCGGTGCAGTGCAGAATGCAACCGAGTGGCCCAGAGACCCAAACACAAAGGAGGGCCACGGCCAGCCAAAAATACATGCAACGCGTTCCGTGCCAACGCCAACTGCACCGCCATATCCCCTTCCGCTCCTCCGCTATCGCTTTCGACCGCGCGTCGCGTCGCCTCCGTCGTCGTCGTCGTCGTCGTCGTCTGATGCAGTCACACGACTCGCGCACGCATTAAATTCATTTTTACTACACTCTATATTAGCTGTTAGGTAATCATCTGTCTGCGTGTACACAATTTTTACGGCTTAACATTTACAATGTACTAAAATTTTTTTTGATTTTTTTTCATTATTCTTTTTTTTTTATCTAGATTTTCTATTTCGCCGAAGAATAAATTAGAATATGTACCTGCGCCCGAGTAGAAATGAAAGGATATATGCGAGATGTTGATGAACTTTATTTATTTTCATCAAATTTTCGATGAAACAAAAAACAAGAAAATTAGCGATGTTTGAAAAACCTTGAAATTTTATATAGGTATATACCGTGACACGCAGCATCGATGAATTTTTAGCAACATTTACAGTTTTGTGAGACGTTTACGCGTGTAATATATATGAATATATTGAGTTAACTTTAATGTGCGCGTGTGTACGGGGGGATAGGAAAAAGATGGTCGAGGTGGCAGCCCCAACTTTCCGGTGAAGGTTTTCCCCTACCGTGCAGACCACAATCTGCCATATGCTCGAAGAGGAGAAACACGCACGCCCTGCAGCAGCAAAAGCAAAAGCAAAAGCAAAAGCAAAGGCAAAGGCAGCAGCAGAAGCAGCTCTCCCTAAGTTCCTGCTGCTGCAAAAATGGGAGCGAAAAAAGGGGAAGGAGGAAGGGCAGCAGGAGGAGGGCAGAGGGAGAGAGGAAGAGGAACGCAGGAGAAAAATAGCGAGAAGTAAAGAGAAAAAGAGGAGAATAAAGAGAGACGGTGAGTTTGAGGGGCAACAAGGGCGGGGGGGAGATTCTGCTCCGGCCCAAAATAAAACCGCGATGGATTATGTGCTCTGCACGACGATCCCGAAAGAGAAGGCTATTATACAGCTATGGACGACGCGTCGCCATCTGCAGGGAAACGAAAAGGGGTCTTGAAAAATCAGCGTTTGGTTATCCTGCTCCAATTTTTACATGTAAATTGTATAATTGGTGAGACCATCTTATTTTTGTGGTTTTTTGCATTCTCTTTCTCTCTTTTTCTCAGATGACATTCCATAAACTTTTTTATACTTCAAAATTTCATTCCTTCTGACTAGATAAGATATAGCCGTTTCCGAATCAAAAGAGTTGGAAAGTAAAAAAAAAATTCTCGTCGTAAAAATATTGTCACGGTTTTCGTGAGTGTATAATTAAAAAAAGAACGTAGTATAATGACGCGATGCGTTTATATATCGGGATTATAATTGTGGACACACAAAAAACATTTTCGGCGATTATTGAGATTTGATAATCCGCGCAATCTTATGTAGACCGACTTTAATTCAACCTCGTTGATAAATTAATACGCTAATATGATATGTACACTTCCGTTATCAGATCGCACCGTGCAGTCCGGCGACGCGGAGCGTCGTCTGTATTAAACAAGGTACAAGCTTCGAAAAGTCGAAATTTACGATCCGGAGTCATCGCGTTATCGAAGGTTCAAAAATGAAATACTACAAGAAAGTTATTAAAAGTAAGAAAAGAAAAAAAGTAAACCATCAAGGCGTATAACGCGTGTCCGAATTTTCAAAATTTAGCGCGTCGAAAAGCGCTAATATTTCGACGAACAGTAAATTCAGCGAAGTTACATTACATAGGTATACAGAATTTATTTATCTTCAATCTCGAGGAAAAGGTTTAGGTTTAGGCTTGTTCAATTTCTTCGCTTTGCAACGCACGCAAAATCTGCATTAGTGTCAGCGAGAGCCGCCACGGTAATTGCAGTCGGTACATTCTGCACGGCAAATATAAGTATACCTCCATATTATATTTGCACATATATAAATATATGGCTCGCAAGTCAAATAATCATGTGAGCAAGCTTCTTCAATCGCGTTTGAAATTTAAAAAAAAAACAAATCCGCATGGAAAAAAAAAATGTTTTACATCACAATATATGATCTGTTTTACGGTTACATACCGTCATTAATCAATCAAAATTGAGAGCTTCTCTCGTGTGCGTTGTACGCACGACGCGTTGCGGTGCGGAGTGAGAGAAAAAAAAAAAAAAAAAACAACAAAAAAAAAAAGCAAAAAGAAAAGGAATCATTGCAGCGTGAATTATTCACGCGTGCAGCGCGCCCCAGACGGTTGTACTAAAAAACGGTGTGGTTATACGTTATACCCATACAACGTGCACCGAGCAAGCTTGACGAAAGTTTTGGCTGTTGCGCGTTTTATAAAGACTGTACCAATGTTGTGTAAGGTAGACCGCATTTTCTGTTCCCCCGCGAGCACTGGGTAAGCGCTTGGGGCATGCGAAACAGAAAATCAATAAACAACCCTCTTTACGATACATTTGACTATACGTAAAAAAACATCGGTTCACATACGAATACTACATGCATGTTGGGTATGTGCTGTGTCGGGATGTTTGTAATCCCATTGGCAGGAAAATAGAAAACAAAATTTTCCATTTTTATTCAATAAGCTTTCAGCAAATTAGGCGGATTCGCACCGGCTAATCTAGATCGCGTGTCGGTTGAAAATTCGACCTCCTAAATCCGATCACTCTTTCGCTACTTCCGGGCACAACGATCCATACGCAAAATTTCCTTAACTCGTTGACAATTTTTTTTCCACAACGAATTTCAGGTGAATTCTAACCAATTCGAAACCTTTGAATGTATAACGTGTATAGCAAGAGCAACTTTCTACTTTTTTTTTGTTTTTGGTGTTCTTCGAAATTTTGATTTTCGAGTGCAGATTTTGAGCTCACCATCTTAAAATGACGTAGTTACTATTAGGAAAGGATATGACCATTAATTTCGACCAAAAAAGTCAGCGCTGTTTGAACCTGGAACATTAAAATTCAATGCCATGAAAAAAAAAAAATTTCTGCGAACTTTTTGAGAAAAAGCTTTAGGTACTTATACCGATATACTTTACCTAAATTGCGACGGTTGTTATTTCAAGATATCTATAATTGCCACAATGGTTTACTGCAGCAGTGAGTGGTAAATGGGAGAGACCAGCAGTGACATTAGATTTCGTTATGAAAAATGAAAAACAAACGAAAAGTAACTTTTCACAAAAAGTAATTCTTATCATTTCTAAGTCGGAACACACGAATTATATACAGATTTCATGAGAAATGTTTGAAAATTATTCTCTTCTCATATGGAAAAGGAGTGAAATACATAGATCTCAAGATCGTCTCATGAAAATAAATCAACAAAATAAAAAAACTTTTATTTTTTATTACGAGCATTCGTTTTTTGTGTTTTTCGTTTTTTTTTTAAATTTTTTCCTATTCAAACGCGAATTTTTGGCTATGATTACAGCTGGCTCCGGCATTTATATGTCCACCTATATACCGATATCTATTTTTTATATCATTCGGACCTTTTTTAGCTGACCTCAATTGCCGAATTTAAGCTTTTTCGGATCCCGCGTGTCATGCAATTCGGATTTGTACGATTGTAAAGAGCTGGCGGCTGGCGGTGCAATACGAATACGCTACCGGACTCCGTGGCTATCCAATGTACACGTACTAACGTACACGTATAAACCATACATGAATATATGTACATAAACTGTACACATATACATTGAAAGCCCACGTTGGCTGCAGCGTGCGGTAGCAGCAGGCGCGCGAATGTTGCATACATAGACGTAAAACGACGACGAGCTCATAGTATATGGTGAACGAGTGAACGGGTGAACGGGTGTACGAGTATTGAGTACATGGAGCTCGGTACATATGTAAAAAGTACGTACATACTCCATGTATTATACATGTACGTATACATATATCCACCGTCCATACATAATACATACGCTATGTGGAACACACTCTCGCTTTTCGTTAGCGGGCCACTTTCGCTCTCTCCTTCTATCTCTCGATCGAGAGGGAAATTTGGCAGCAGCAGCTGTTTTAAATTGAACTGCACTGCACCGAAACTTCTGCACTCTGGTATATATTCGTAATGTGTAACATACATGCATGAGTTCGCCTTTGCTGTGGTCTCTCTCCGCGGTATGTAGAAATACAACGATCTTTTTGTCTTACTTTAATGGCTGTTTTATTCAACGTCTAATCATCGCAAAAATTAGTATACAATTATGAGTTTTTATTTTTTCCTTTTTTTTTTTTTTGTTTTTACCTCAAATCACGCAATACTTATTTTATACATAGGTAATTCGCGATGATTTGCGGAGACGAAAAAAAAGAAACAATTACAGCCGCGTATAATTAGTCTGTATAATACAATGAAAAAACATCATTTTGATTATACGGTTATACGACTCGCCTAAACCGCTTATTGTTAGTTCGAAAAGTTTTTGAATGCAGTTTGCGGTGCACGTGGTTCTAGGTACAGTCGGCATATGTTTATCTGGTCCATCTATGGTACAATATCGACTAAAGCGGGTGCATAGAATTAGAGTACTTGGAGTTGATTGAAAAGTCTTCTATTTTTGGATCTAACTACCGTATGGTATGGTCATTAATTCTGGTATACGGATAATGAATACATGGAAATTCAAAACTAGCTGCGGCCAGGATTCGAATAATATATGAGTTCAATTACGACAGCTTTATCGGGTTCGATTGGAATCGCAGCGTTTCTTTTCGGTGAATTTTTGATTTCCACTAAATCAATCCATGAATGA
The DNA here is from genome assembly GCA_963932425.1 of Athalia cordata. Classification (NCBI taxonomy): domain Eukaryota; kingdom Metazoa; phylum Arthropoda; class Insecta; order Hymenoptera; family Athaliidae; genus Athalia; species Athalia cordata. The sequence continues at coordinate 23,700,164 of OZ010626.1, read as the reverse complement.
ATTCTTTGGGTATCGAGCCGGAGTAAAAGATGGTTTCTTGGACGACGTTTCGATCTTCGAGGGACGAAAGCGCAATATTCATGGCAAACGCGGACCGCAGTGCGAATTGTCCGGTTAACGGTACCTAATAAAAAGTCAGAATGTTAGATCATAGACGGTGTAGTTAGGTTAGATTTTATCGTTCAAGAGATCATGTCGAGAGAATCCACCTCGCTGAATGGAACGATAATAGAGCAACATAAAAGCGGCACGTGTCCAATTAGCAAAACTACAGAATTACCTCATGAAACTTTTGGTTTACCTCACAGACAAACGAATCAAGTATATACCTCTGTCTACATATATGTATGCTATGTATAGGTGTGGCAATCGTGTGCCGTCGAGGTACTTCAGTGCAAGCACAACCTGTGGCGATCAAACTATACCTATAGATCTAACAGTAGTAGCTACCAATGCTGCTGCTGCCGGTATGGCAACGTACATATTTATATATCCACATATACATATATATATGTATGTACGTACAAGCCATTATACATATGGGTATATCCATCCAACGCTTGTTTTAAGCTTTAGCAGGGATTGTCAAACATTCGCGAAAATTGTTTCCATCTGTTGTACGTCGCTAAATTCTACTCCCGCACCATTAATCTCTTTTAAAGCAAATGAACTCCGAATTGGCACGGATATACGTATGAACGGAAAGAATCAAAAACCCAGTGGAATTCGATGTGAAAATAATTTATCCGGGGCACAGAAAATCCGATGATATTAGCAAAAAGTGTTTATTCACCGACTCATCGCTTCCGATTGTGTTTCGATTCGAGGGAGAATTATATTTTGGTTACGATTTTGTGAACCTGGTTTGTTTTTTTGGTTTCATCTACGAAATGAGTACCACTGAAGGTGCATGTGCCCGTTCAATGCGCAACAAGTAGACTCCATGCCCAAAATGCATTCACAAATCCTCTCGAATCGCGCGCGAGAAGTGCAGTGGTGGTATACATAGGCTATATAGTTACGTTTGTAGAAATTCGTGGAAAGCTGGATTATACGGGGCGATTTTCCCTCCGGATAATTCGGCACCCTCTCGTCAAAGGTATACCTGTAGGTATGTATACAATATATGTGTTTCATGTATTCAACAACTTCAGGCATGGCTCGCGTTCAAATCATTGGGAAAACCGCGAGATCCCTTTCGCCCCATTGAATTTACCGAGGACAAACGTACTAGTAGCCGAGTAAAATTACCACATCACAGAATTACACCTTGTACCAGCTCAAGATCCGCTAGACGTCGTTTTGAATAACATCTAGCTTTAGATTCGGCTACGAAGTAACGGAGATAACTTATTTCGATCTCAACGTTTTGTAATTAGATTAGAATTAGTTCAAATCAATGCTGCTTAAGATTATCATCGAATATCCTGAATGACACGACCAAACCGTAAGATTGTTTCGCAATTTTTGATCAGTTATCGTAGAAAATGTTCTCACAGCATTTTTGGTTTTCCTTTGGTTTTTTTTTTTACTGTACTTAAAAAGATAGATATTGAAAAATTTAACGATGATTCACATCACACGTATATACATTATTTGCTTTCATGGCATTTATATATAAAGATAACAAGAGTATAAGAAGTTATATTGAAAGATAATTATGTTTCACCTCTTTTTATATACGAAATGCGTCGTTTTATAAATTTACTCAACACGGGTGATGTCGATTATTATAATGTTTAATTGAGAATCGAACGGACGATGAATGTCGAGTACGATAGTTGACGAAAGAAAAAAAAGTGACGAAAAAAGATATAATTAAAAAAAGAAATTAATGCAATGAAAAAAATGCATAATGATTTTAAGTTTCAAAGACATCTGTTGCAGCTGCACGTGCGTAATCAGTAGTCCAAAGTCCGGTCGCGGTCTATGAGTCACGTTGTGAAAACCGTCGAATAATGTTATAAGAAGGAACACCTTAATCTGCGTTGGCGCGCACTCGAGGTGCCAACCGCGCGTTGCGCTACAAAGAAACGCCAATAACTGACCGATATGTTGAGAAGCTGGTGAGCTTGTACATAAAATAGGTATATGTTTCTGTGCGCTTACGCGTGTAAAACTGCCGGCAAAAATATAATACCCAAAGATTCAGTAGAGCATCAAATTTTCGTCAACTCTGCAGCAATCTATTTTTTTTCCTAAATAATTTTTTACTTTTCTTTTTCGTCTTCTTTTCATCTTTTTTGTCGTTCCCTCGATGACCTCACCTGGATACTTAGTCTCGCCGATAAGCGAGATACGATCAAGGCCTGTCGTTTGTTGCAACTGTATACTGCACTGTACTACAGTGTCGAGAAACGGAGACGCCCGCTTATATGCTTATATTCTCGTCCCGCGTTGCATCTGCAGTCAACGAATCTTCTTACACATTGCGTTGCCGCACCGCGTCGCGACGCTTAGATTTAATTCCTTCGAACTCTCTTCACTTCCGTTCATACAATATTTCTCCATCCCACTGTAAAAACGACGCTTGCGTTAGGAGGGACGTTTCTCAAGGAAAATAGCTCGCAAACCTCCGTAAAAGCGTCACGACATTGTCAACCATTATACATACGTATACATAAAAATATGATTCTCCAAGGTCACTATAGCTACACAATCAAATGCAATTCTATCACATTATAATCTGCACGCTACCCGACGATTAGATTTTGCCCAAGAGGCGGATAACGTACGATCAATTTTTTTTTTTTCTCATCTTTTCCGAAATTTTCTATAGCGATGGAATACATACTGTGTACAATAAAAAATATGTATCAGGTATTTACATTTGTATACGCGAATTTCCAAAAAATTTCAGAACACAAAATATTACAGTGTATTACATAGTACATTATACTTTTATGAATCTACGTATACACATGTAGGTATCCACATACCCTGCGGGCTTCTGTAAGCGCGTTTTAGGTTAATGAAAATACTTTTTCTTTCAATTTTTTATTTTTTTTTTTTCATGTTTTTCATGTACCTATTTTCGTATCCATTATATATCCCCAGAAAAATTGGCACCATTGGAGGTGAAATGGGAAAAAAAAGAATTTAAAAATATGCAGCCCTAGTTTTTTATTTACTTATGTTTTATTTTTTCAAATGTATTTTATGTTGGATCCAAAGTACGTGGTCACTGGGTAGAATAAAATTACATATGATTTTAATTAATTGGATTATGATTTAAATTGGATTTCTAACCGTATACGCTGCATTAATACATTATACTTGAAATTTTTTGCTGTATATGTAACAAAAACAATAATTATTATATTTTCTTGCTTTAAATAAATAGCGCAATGCAGCGACGTATAACATATTGAATCGGTCAAGTATATAGCTTGATAATTATTATATATCAAAGTTTTAATTGCTATCGCGCGTTGACTCGCGGGGATATATATAGTGACACTAAAACCATATAGCTGTACGTATATGAATAATATGATATAGTGCAAAATAACTGTCATATTATCAGCTATTTTGCTCAATATGATGCTCACTTATTGTACAGCTTAATCAATAAATTTCAGACATTAACACATTATACACCTGAATTCTATGACAGTTTCGAATGATGAATTAAATTGCGATTATACATATCTAATAATTATACTTTCAAATACGCATCGTCTATTTTAAATTCCGATTAGATCAACATCCGGCATAATAATCGCCTTTGGAGTCGATGAGAGAGAGAAAAAATATATAAAATTTATAATCAAAACTTGATTTACAAAATCGATCAATCAAGGCCCCTATATACATCATGAAATCGTGTATATAAGGATATGAAGTTGCTCGGATACTGCGTACGTTATAATATACTGTATTTTGCAAAAGAAATTTGAAATTTCGAGGTCGTATTTGAAATTAAACAGGAAAAGTACGGTCGGTCCCCGTTTCCGTCGTGACCAAAGTGTGATATGGGTCGAAATATAATTCTAGCAAAAAGCTTATAGGCCGAGCATGTAGGTACAATATGAGCTACAAGTTTGGAGAGGGAGCTGCTGAACCGAACGTAGCAACGAACGGCGGAGCGTAGTTTTCAGTTGAATCTAACGCCTGGGAAGATTTCGTAAGCAGGCCCCGCCTCCTACTCCATCCGACCCATTCTAAACAAATGAATCACGCGCCAAAATGGCTGACAGACTGAATTTAGACGTCACGTGACCGAGCGTAACGAGACCCGGCTTATAAACCACGACAATCCTTGTCCATCCGTTCGTCCCGTATGGATTCGTTATCAATATGAAAAACGAAGAAGAATTCCTAAAAAAAAAAAAACAAAAAAAAGTTATATATATGAAAGTAAAAAAGAAAGTATAATATGAGCTATAACGATAACGCCAACTTCTGCAGCGCAAAGTTTGATAAGACAAATTATATAGTTTCTTTTTCTTTTTTTTTCTTACAATTTTTTGTTTTATAGAATAAATCTCACTGTATCACGCATGCGGACATATTATAGTTGATTCGCGAAGATATTTTGATTTTAGCAAATACGTGGATAAATAATACGACGCGTCTAATTAATACGGTTAATGAAAATCCACATTAACTGCAGCATGTATAAACGTGTGCGGTACAGAGATGCAAATCACACCTATATATATTATATTACGTTATATATAACACGTTAGAGCGAGGGGAATTCTTGGGCATCAATTTGCAACAAACGAATTCTATTAGTCGTTTAGTTTAGAGACTTGGCGAATGTCATACACGCGTGCATTATCTTATAGGTATATGCATACATATGTATACTTTGTATACATATATTAAAATACATGCGCAACTATCTCCATACAGTCTAACTATGTATATGTCGAGAGCCATAATGTAGGATGGACGACGACGGTCCAACCGACGGTCGTCGTATATATATACGGTTACGTAAATCTTCGTTACGCAACCCACGTTTCAAATATTAAAATACAAACACGCTAAAATTTTAGCAACACACCATCATGCGAACAAACGTTCGTTTATAAACAACCATCTATGTACATATCGTGTACGTATCGCACGATTATAATGTACGCGTTGATGCAAAATACAATGCAGATTATATAGTGCACAGATCGTACGAATATATATATATCTATACCTATGTAACGACGTAGATGATTTTGAGAATTAATCGAAATTTAATCAAAATATAATTGCAGGCTATGCAGCGGATATGAATTAACTTATATTTATTCTGATTCAAATATTTTACTGATCGCGCAATATTGCGGCGCGCAATGTTATATATGAATCTATAACCGCTGATCTAAATTCTGTATATATCCTAAATCTCTTTCGCTCGACCGATTGCGACTTATATACAATCTAGATTCTTATGTGATTATTATATGCTCGGTACCTACGTACATACCTATACATTATTATGCCGCAATTCAACGCGGGACGTACCGCGTCGCCATATTTTGGATCCGCGAGGGACGTATTAGCTTAAAAGAGAAAGGCAGCTGGTTGGACGCGCCTGCTCGTTCAGTGCCGACTTAAAACTTAACTATTAAGGCCCCAAGATTCTCACGGGCAAACATCAACCGTCCGATATATCCGCACTAACATATACATGCACAGGTTTTATCGAGATGCGATTATAAATAATGTCGAGAAGTAATCTTTTTCTCCGTCCCAAATATGACTGAAATATTTTTCGCGTCGGCCTGTACAGCGTGATAACTACTTCATAAAATTTATGGCGACTGTAATTTTGATCCTTGCATCATTTTAGGTTCCAATTTTAATGGTATTGCTTTACTTCGGACGATTTGAATCCGTCGATCGAACCAAACGTCTAAATGTGAGGAATTTTGATTTTTAGAAAAAAAAAAGAAATTTTTTTTAAGAATTAAAATCACCGAACATACGGTCGAATGATATACGACGCTTCTGTGCGGATCGATTGAGAATATAGAGCCCACTACAGTATACAGAATACAATCAATCACGATTTATTCAATTCTATTTCTGAACGTATCGCCGTCACATCTTGAATATAACGATATAGAGCTACATATGTATACCATCGTATATACTTTCCATATACCCATACGTTCTTCAACTGCAATGTTATTTCTTATTCAAAGAGACAGTGCAACAGCACGATCAGAAAACCGCGCATTGAAGTGCTGCAGCTATATAACACACGAAATAAACGAACGAGTTTTTGATTCAAGGTTGATATCAGGAATATAACCACCACTACATTACACATATATATTATCCATGAAGATTTTCTCGAATAAAATGAATACGATAAAAGTACCGAACATAAATACTACATGGAAACAAAAGAAACAAGAGAAAAAAAAAAAGGAACTGCAGGTGAAAATTACCTATACTCTGTATAAAACGTCGGACTTTTGTTTTTTTTTGCTTTTCGTTTTTGTCCAGACTGCATATGGGCTATTAGAACGTTTAAAATTTCAAATCGCGGTGCAGACAAGTGAATAAAATTATTTTCTATTAAAAGTGTCATGGCTAAACCCCCACGTTGTACATGTACATTGTACGAGCAGCCAGAGTACTGGTAGGTACGAAACACGCGTCTAACAAAATCGCGATGCATACTACGTTATGTATAGTGTTATACGTTTCAACGACCAAATGCATCGATGGAGAACGCGCGCCGAGCCTACTTAAAACTACAATTTCAGTACGCGAAAGGCGTCGCCGTTTCAGACGCGTCGATTATAACATGCGAATCCATTATTCTGAAATCAAACCTGGAAAGAAACACAATTTTTATGGTATGTGTGGCTAATTACCCTAACACGCATTATGTATCGCTGGAGACTTGAATGCCGCATCCTACGCCATTTTGAAATAGATTGTGTCGAAAAAGTGATGGTAAGTCTTGCAATTAGCTTGATAAAAGAAATAAATATACACATAATAAACTGAATAAAAAGTTCAGCAGTGATCGTTGGATCAGATTCGACGCGTTGGATAACCTTTAAACCCTTCAATTACTTCGGATGACCTTCGGACTTAATATAGACAGTCCTTCGGCGGTTGCCGGAAAGTAAAAGGTATATAACATGAAAGCGAAGCGGATGGTTCCTACAACCGTCGGATGAAAACCGCGAGAGTTTTGGAATCTGTGAAGAGAAAAAGGGACGATTGAGGAATATTAAACGAAAAAAAAAACCGTAAAAGAACGAACAAATAGGTGGCGAATATAATATCGGGCATTCAACGCGGAGCGTATATATTGTATATGATAAAAGCGCAAAGGCCTGAAGCAAGCTGCAACTCGTCGAGCGTGGATTTTGCTTGCCAACAAAGTGCAGCCATGCAGCAGCAGCAGCAGCAGCAGTAGTTTCCTATACATATAGAGCAGAGTCGCAGCTTCCGAAGGCGTCTGACCTTGACCGACAAACTTTGCAGCGAGCGTTCGCACTGGTGCACGTATTGTAGCAGCTGCAGCTGCATCGGCGTATAGCTCTGCGAATGTGTATGTATACCGAGAATGAAGAGGCAAAGAAGATGAGCATCAAGAGGAAGTGTACGAAATGTAAATCCGCGGTGAAAATTGTCCATACGAATTGATATCGCGATGACTTTTCGGAAATTTCGAAAAATTCAAAGGTCATTGCTCCGATAACTTTTGAATAAACAATTACCGATTTTAGGTACTTGATGAAAACTGCAGGCTCGATAGAGCGCGATTCGCAGACATCTACTGCAACTTCACGTCTGTCTAAGATGACCGAAGATTGAAAATATGAAGGTACAATCGATCACGTCGCAACCAACACTACGTGCAGTTTCGGATGGCGGTGGTTTGAAACGTGTCTGAGTTTAATTAAACTCATATATTGAAAGTGCCGCTAACATTTGGTTGTAGAAACGTCTAGGATGAATTATCTGATTATACGCCGCGCCGTGCGGAGGGAGTCTGTGTAGGGCGGCAACTTTTGTTATGTTCTGTACCGTGTTCGGAAAATGTGCAATTGCACCAGTACAACGAAGAGAGCGGGACCCTCTTGACGCACACATACGTACATCAGCTTCGCGTTGGCTGCTTCCACTTCCACTTCCACTTCCAGCAAGTTTCATACGTATATAGAGAAAAGTACGTACGTACGATACGTGCGGTACACGTGTACGTGTGATGTGCATAGAGAAACCCACCACGAATTCGTTGTACGTACGTACGAGAAGGAGGTGGTGGTGGTGGTGGTGGTGGTGGTGGTGCCGCACACGCACACGTGTACGACTCAAAACGTACACGTGCAAGAACTTACGGGCGAGTGGTGAACCTAGTGAACACCGTGAACGACGATGGGGCAAAGTGGTGCGGAGGAGTAAGGAGGAAGGGTCTGTCGCAGCAACGATGCCTGCCAGCCTGGTTGCATCGGCGGTGGCGGTGCAGCAGCAGCCAGCAGCAGCAGCAGCAGCGGGAGAATCAACGATAGTGGGGTGAGTATATGGTGCGCCAGTGGCGCGGTGGTGGTCGTCGTTAGCAATGCAGTTACGCTAGCGCGACGCGGCCGGTCGCAACTGACAACACTCGCCAGCTCTTGTCGCGGTGCACGCCGCTGTTCGGCCGTGATATACGTAATAAATATATAGCGAAAGAGAATTTTAAGAAGACGTATAAAAAAATAAAAAAAAAAAATAACAAAAATAACATAAAAAAAAAAAAAATTATAAACAAAACAAACAAATTAATGTATTTAATTAATTTGATTAACGTTAAATTAATTAATTGAATCGTAAGACGAAAATAAATAAATGAAATGAAATGAAATAAAAATAAAATTGTTCACCAATAATTTTTTCAAATTAATTATAATAAATATACTATTAACTTAGAACAAAACATAAAAAAAAAAAAAAGAAAAACTATTAATACACGAAATATTGAACCAAATAGATATGAGGAGTTGTTAATCACGAGTATATAGTACGAAAATCGGGGTTGAAATCAAACGATACAAGTTGACTTAAAACAAAAATATAATTAAAGAAATTTTAAATAAATAAACAAATAAATAAGTTAAACTATAAGGTATGAATAATCGGCCATGCCAGTTGAAAAAGAAATCTGCGAATGGTTCGAGAATCGAGGTGAATTAATTGAGGGTGAATAATATTTAGTGAACGATAATTAAACGTAATAATTAAATATATATATCTATATATATATATATATATAAATATATATACATACACATATATATACATACGTGAGTGTGCTGGAGGAAACGTTTCAGTTTTGTTTGAATAATTGTTGTTGCTGTTTTCCATTTTAAAAAGTATTATTCCTTTTTCGTTCTTCGTCCGTTTTTTTTTTCTTTCAATTAATTTATTTTCATTTTTTATACTTCCGATGTACCCACATCGTAAACTTGTTATCGGTTATTTTAATCCCGTGGTGTACGTAGAACAAAAAATCTAAAGAAGGCGTGACATTAAAAAGTAGATTCTTCAATTTTTTTTTTTGTTCAAATTTTTTAATTTCTTTTATTCAAGTTTTGCTTTTATTCGAAGGGGAAGTCCGAAACTCGCGGATACATATAAGCAGAATGTGGTAGTAGTGCTGCTGCTGCTGCTGCTGATTTTATCATTTTGGAACGGAGGAGGCGGGGCCCGATACTCCCGCTTATAGTTGGGGGTTGCGTGCGCGTCGACATTGAACTGTTATCGGTGTTACCGTTCAGGGATCCGCGACAGTGTGTTGTTCTGAGGTTTACTGCGCCCGCGGTGCAATCGAGCTTTTCACTTATTATTATTGCCAAAAAGAAAAAACGAAATTCAATAAAGTAAAATACTTTGTTTTATCCTCACAGATATTTGCGGGCACGAAATTTGAACTCTTTCATTTTGTCAAATTGTAAGACAAAAGCAGAAAGATCCTGAAACAAGGTGTTTGCTCAACGTGGTTTTAACCTTTTTTTTCTCTCTCTCTTTTGTTTTATTCATCACAATCATGTTCCACGATAAAAAAATTAATAAATATAATCAAGTTCAGACCAAGTTACCTCCGGTAGCTTCATCAGTGCGACTTTGATTGTTTATATATCTATATATATATGTATATATAATATCATATATATTTAATCAATGTAATATATATACATATATACTTATGTTCGGTGTTTACCAATTATTATACGCGGGTGAACAGTTATCTTCAAGAGGTTACAGTTCCACCGAGGATCAATCATCGATTTTCAAAACAGTGAGTAGGTTTGTGTTTTTTTTTTTTTTTTTTCCGTTTCTACTTTTCATTTGTATTCATAGGTATATGGTGTACATTTTTTGGAACAACTGTAATTTATATACATGCAATTTACTTCCGGTACCAGATTTGCAATGATCTTGCACCGAGCGTATCGCGTGGCAGATATTATATTTTTTTCATTCATATATTATACGGTACGCGTACATTGATTGAAAATGAAAAAAATAAATTATAAAGTATTCACTTTTTAATAAAAATGAATAAGATAAAAGAAAGAAGAAACAACTGTAAACGTGGACATTATATTGTATACAGTTTATAATCACAAAGTTCGGTGTACGACGAGTCAGATTATGCGGCCTCTTGGAGAACAAGTGTTTCTTCTAAGCACCAAAATGGCCGAAACTTATAACGCGTACCGCGCGGCGACCGGAACTCGTTATTAATCCATGCTTTCAGATTTGAAACAGCGCGCAACGCGTCTTACGAGCGATATAATACATAATACCAATACATGTGTATTATTTCCCATACACATAAATCCGCGAATACTTTTCATAAGTTATTGCAATACTTTACTTGCACACATATACGCCGCGATGATATGGGATTCGTGAAAATTTCACTTGTTATTTTTATACATTATAATATATTAATATAAACCCGTATTATCAATGTTTTGTCTACGCGCGAAAATAAATTCCATTCAATATAACGATTCGATGTATACTATTGTATTTAATTTGTTCATCAAACCGATCCATTACATATAATGCATTTTGTAAAATAACCAGCTATATCGTATATGGTATACAAATCGTGCCGGATTTTTAACGAGGTATAATGACATAATAATTAGTACATCTGTTGGGATTTCATTTTACGGTTGTCACGGATGATCTGCATCTTCATTTTTCCTATCTTCGTTTCTTCTTTTTTTTTTTTACCGTCGGTGCATCACCTCTGGAACAGTCCCTTTTAAAACTCTTGGTATAATAAAAAAGACGTTTGATAATCTTCGGAGCGATCATACTCGTCGTGGGAATCAAAAACCGAATTCCTTTTTCTTTTTTTTTTTTAGTTTATTTTATTCGAATTCATGACAATAGAGCGGGTCAATCGGGGCTGTTGGTACACGAGATTCCGCCGGAGTATCGAAAGCCACGTGGGGGTCGCATGGTATGACGTCACGACTGTACAAACGCTCCATCAGAATTATATAGCCGCTCTTACAAAACTATACCTATATTATACTGTAATTACAAAAATTTCTAAAGTTTTGTTTAATATTGGTTAGAAACTTGGAAGAATTTGATCTTGTAACTGCGGTGCGACCAAAAATTTATTTCTTGAATTTATAAGTAATACAGAATTATCAAAATCATTATAGATGCGTTTCCATGTACACCAATTCTCAAAATACTTCGTTATTGAAAATTTTGATGTGCCAATTAACGCGGTGCAAAAATTTTGTTAACAAAATTTTTTTTTTCGCCCCATCTACGTTCTACAGCTACGCCACTTTTCAGAAGTACGTTTTAGCACGTATAATGATCGATGAAAAAGATCGATGCGATGATGAAAAAAAGTTCGCAAACTGCATAGACATGTTTCTTCCGATCGCTCAGACGTACGTAGAATAATGATGATTCGGCGAAGATCATCATATGGATAATCCTTCGATTAGATTTAATTGATCGCAATTGCAAGACCAATCAAAATGCGAGTCGAAGAAACGATCGTCATCCTAAAATTTACGTATACCTGCAGGTATTATATAACGTGAATATACAAATCGGTAGTGCATCGATGATTTTTTTGGAGATATTCCGAAATTTCATATCCTGCAGTAACGTCTGCGTAAACTGTGAATAATTTTTAGTCTTCGCACCGCACTATCATCGAAATGCACGCGTTAATAGCCATGTCATTTAAATGTCATGAAAAAAAATCAAAGAAATGAATGATTCAGTATAGCTGATGACATATACGTAGCGTAATACACGCTTGAAAACTCTGCACGCGTTTATAAAATGGTTATAAATCATACGGCAATATATCTAAATATCATATGTTATAAACACATGGACATATATGTGCGAAGACTTTGGCGTCCGCGTGTTCGCGACTGGAGCGCGTCTTATATATATATATGTATATACTGGGATCTAAATCGAGGTCAAACCAAATTTTCTACTTTAACCTACTGGATACAGCGAATTTAGCTTTCTAAAACCAGAGGCCATATTAGAAGGATTCAACGAGAGAAGCGTTATATGTGCGATTCGCCATTATATACATATTGCATGCATTATACGTATAGCGTTTGCTTTTTCGGTCTTTCCATTTTTTTTTTTTTTTTTTTCTTCAGCCTTTCCGGGGACCGTAAGGTGTACGAGTTGTACGAAAATATATGTACATAGAATAGATCCGCCGCCGGATTAGGAATTCCGCGTTATTATCGATCAGACGACATGACTATGAAGAACATATGTGTTCTAATTATACGTTAATAGTTATACTTATATATTACCGATTCGTCCACGCGTAACTGCAAACGACATCTTATCCCGATCCACCCACAGACGTATAGTAGAAAAAAAGCATGAAGAATATTGTAAAGTGCAATAAGAATTTAGGCTACCCCGTTGCACCGCTGCAGCAGCAATAATCACGTGTTCTACGTACACGTACAGTAATAAGGAGCGGCGAAATTCCCCTATAGAGAAACCATATAATGCCAGATATATATGTAAATGTATATGTGTACGCGTATTATATACAATACATAAAAGCGGCGCGACGCCAAGAGAAGAGAAGAGAAGAGAAGAGAAGAGAAGAGAAGAGAAGAGAAGAGAAGAGAAGAGAAGAGAAGAGAAGAGAAGGTGGTGCGCACGCTGCAGTCCGTGATTAATCCGTTGTATGGTCAGGCATTGTGCAGTGTACTGCATACTTCACGTATACATAAACGGAGACGTTTATGTAGAGCAAACCGCGGCTTCGATATATGGTAGGTAGATATATATATTCGGATGGACCGTCCACTGGACGATATATACATATAGTTCACAGTTAGCAGCGACTTGTTGCCCGAAATGTAGGTTGTAGGCGTCCATATACATATATAGCGAGGTAAAACATTTCTAACCGTTGTATTTCAACGTGCAGCAGATCCCGTCAGCGCCGTCAATTGTTCGCCATGTATATATATATTTATATATATATATATATATATATATATATATATATATATAAAACATAGTTTCCTAAGTAGTAATAGTAGTATTTATATATAGGTATATAGTAAGCGGTTCGGCGATAAAATTCCTAAACAAAAAAAAAAACATTTAAATGGCGTGAAAAAATTATACAACTTATATTATATACATAGTTGACATATAGGTTTCATTTTTATCGTTCTAATTTTTCTTTTTTTTTCTTTTTTCCACAACATTCTCGAATACATGAAATATACGATTGTCGAAGAATAATTGGTTGATTGAAATAATTATAAGTTGTTATCAATTTTCGCGTTTAACCGGGCATTTTTTTTCTTACTTTTTTTTTTTTTTTTTGCTTCGACAAACATCCGGTCTTCCGTGTTTTTGAAACAGTCGCGGAAACTACGCATGCGACGATCTTATTGTCGTTATTATATACAGCTGGGAATTTTCATACCGTTGCAAATTTTCTTCTTTCTTAATTCCTTTATATAGAAAACCATGAGAAATTTTTTTGCATATATATATATAGAATGAATTCAGAGGAAATGTCTCATTTTTGCATCGGAGATGACGTATCGATAAAATTTTGTTACACATCATACGCATAGAATAGGACATTCGGAGAGTTTCAAGTTATAACTGCAGATATATTCGTGAACTCTCGGCTCTCTAATTAATAGGGAAATTTCGATATCCAGCCGGCTCTTCCAAAATCACCTTATAATTTCAACCTTCCTGCAACGATTCCGTCCTGCAATAACTCGTCATCATGATTGTGAAAAATGAATTACTGGAAAAGCGAAAGATAAAAAAAAAAGAATATCGTTTTATGTATACCCAAATGTGGAAAGAGCTCCCGCGATCGTTGCGGCCACGACTCGCGATTTTAAACCATATATAATTTGTATAACTGGTAGCATTTAATGCACGAAACTGCAATTTATACAACGTTGACATTCAAGATTCGTATAACATACCTTGTACATTATGATCCCCGCTCGCCTTTGGTATTAAAAGTTGTTCGGCCGCTAGTATTACATATAGGTTGCCCACTATGGGCGAGAGATAGAAAGATAAAATACAGAGGAGTTTATGGCAGTAGAGGAGTGGCGAGAGGAAAGGTGGGAGCCTCATCCGGGAAGGGGGCGGGGGGGGGGGGGAATCGAAAGGAGAGGAGGCACAGCGGGGCAACAAGAGGGGGAGGGGGAGGGGAAGGGGGGTTGCTAGACACTAGTTAACAAAATGGCCGACAGATTTAGACTTATGTAACTATATTCGTGGTAGGTGATTATATTAATATAGTGTGCCGAATATGGATGCGCTGCAGGGTCGCGGAATGGAGAGAAAAAGAAATTCGTCTGTTTTTTTTTTTTCTTCAAATTCTTCTTCCAACGCCGCGTGGCCCTCGAGAGTCGTGCAGCGACGACCGCGACGTACCCCATCGGGAATTATTGTTGGAAAGAGAAAAGACTTTGGTTATTATATAGTTACATTGAAACCAAGAATATAATGGGAAGGGATTAATTAATTATTGTTGCAATAACGTTATTATTAAGAAACTATGTATGCCGTAATGAATCCGATGACGGTGGAAAATAATGAAAATTTGAGATTTTGTAATTATCGTATTATGTATGATATGAAAGAATATACTGAACGAGATAAAAATTTTGAGATTTTTTTCTTGTTGTAGCTTAATATGGCAGGTATGAAAGATATTTGATCGAGAATTGGCATATTTAGAAAAAAAAATTTTTTATTTTTTTCGTTACTTTTCACCGTATGTGCAGGTTTTTATTGAAGGCCATATCAATCGACGAATAATATCGCATCTATACAACCGTAAACTCTCTCATATTATATACGATCTCTTTCTTTTGATGGCTTATAAAATATGTTTTGTCTCTACATCGTATTATACGTATACTTATACGTATTATAGCGCAAATAAATGAACTAAACTCTTTGATATACTCGTCAATATATATATATATATATATACATAGTATTTACTTTTCTATATTTTAACACATACCTATACATATGACAATGATTATTATACGTATATATATATATATATGTAACCTAACCACCGCGCTGACGGGAGGGTGGGGAACAATCGACGAAAGTATAACGCGCGGGTACAAAGTTCATGGGCGCTGGCACTTCTGCTTCTGCTTCTGCTTGTGCTTATGCTTCTTCTGCAGTGTAACAGCATGGCGAGTTTGTTACATATAGTGCGTTTGTATATATATGTATATGTGCATGTACCTATATGCCTAGCGGCATGCGACTTTAAACCATCCATGTAACTATGTGTACTCGAGGAGAGTGCAGTGTACCTAGTAAGTGTAACGTACATACTACGCTGTATGTACTTACACTTATAACTCTCATGCACCCTGACTGCCTGCCTGCCTGCCTGGCTCCTGCATTTCTACATCACACACATACACGTGTACGTGCACATATGACGACGACCACAACGACGACGACGACGACCGCCGTGAGATCTAGACCCTGCTAATCTACTGCCATTGCATATGGTTATCAACGTGATTAGATATCGACCTAATACATGCTTATATTCAGTATATATATAGCATATACACGCGTAGAGAAGGAGAGAGAAAGGGAGAGAGAGAGAGAGCGGGGGGGATTTATTTATTTATTTCCTATTTCGCTCAGACTATATAATGAATTTGTTAGTAACAATAAAACACCTGTAGTTTTTTTTTCTCTACTCCGGCAATTCGCTGCATGGATTATATGTACTTTTTTTTTTTACATTTTTTTTACATTTCTTGTTTCTCACAAACCGAGTATACATGTGTCAGACGCACACGTTGCCAATTCAAGGTCGTTTTCAAGGTCACCTTATATATGTAACCACTTTTTATCCGATATGATTTTTATAATTGTATATATATAAGTACGTCAGATTTTTTTATTCTATTCTTGTTGCAAGGGTTGCAATTTTCATCCAGGTGTAAACGTTGGTAATGAATATTATGTATACGGATTTGATTAGCGCGGAGAAAAGGACCATATTATACAAAAAAAAAAGAAAAAAGTAAAATTAAAAAAAAAAAAAAGAGAAGAAAATGATTCAAATCAATTTGGCCTAGTTTTATTGCTGCTATAGGTATTCTACTAGAGATTCTCTTCAGCTTTCTGAAATGATTAATCGACAACCATCTGGGTAGTTGTATAGGTATAATATATATGAATATAATTAATATTGATAATGATGGAAATTGGGTTAATAAGACGGCAAGTTGTTCGAGAATTGGGAAAATGGTATTACTCATATAATTCAAACGTGAAAACGTGAAATTGCGGATAGAATTACTTTGACCCAATTTCCGATTTTATATTATTCATATACGTATAATATAATAATATAATAATTTCATCAGACGTACTTTATGTATACGTATAATAATCTCAATGAGCAGAATTATTTTTTCAGTTTATTTTATTTCAGTCTTATTATACGATCGCTGTGATTTTAACCTATTGGATATATCATGAAAAAGAGAAAAAAATTCATACTGCCGATTGCACTCGAAATTTGAATTTGAATTCGTTGCAATTGCGGGAAATTTCAATCAGGTAGGTGTACGGCTGCCCATGGCGCCTCGTTGAATGAAATTTCTAACGACTAGAATTTTCAATTAAAAAAGATTTTATGGTTCTCTCTCTCTTCACCCACGGCGGTTCTCCCTCTCCCACCCTCTTTTCACCCTTAGTTGCAATAATCTTAATTATATTCCCTTTCTGCATCGTATCGAATCTGTAGATTGATGCATAACTATATTCAAGTTATTCGATTTACCATTCACTGACAATGAGAGCTAATCGATCGTAAATAATCGAGGAACGTAAAACGAAGAAACGCATAAATGAAAATGAAAATTGACGATTTGACATTTCTCATTTCAATGTGTTGCACGATTGCTCGATCCTTAGACGGAATGCACGTGTATAAGGATGAAATTCTCGGGGATTTAGAGACCCTAAATTTTCGAAATTATTTAGGGGATATTTTTTCGCGGGACAAAATCACTTTCAAAAATTCAAAATCGACCAATATTCTTTGACATCGAACTGTCGTCAAAATTTTCACCACGATTTTTCGGTTCCGAAAGCCTCAAGTTTCTCATAACGAGATCGGTCGATTTTGGAGTAAAGCGAAATTATTATAGTAATCGAATTGGAGCGCTGAAGTCTAAAACTATATCGCTGCGATGATGATCTACGATAAACCATAACGATTAAGTATATCTTCGAAAATAATTTCAATGTTTCTTATCGCCGTAGCTATCGCTATTATACATATGCGCATGGTAACGATAATCAAAATCACCTCGTACGTGAGTCTGTAAACCATGCAAGTAGCGATAGAGGTTAAAAGAATAAGATGGGAGAGCAGGGGGGGACGGGGTTTGAAAAAAACTTTTTTTCAAAAAAATATTATCGTATTACCGTAAATATACGCGGCGTCGGGTATCACCGCATGTTACACTATATGTTACATAAGTCAGCTGATGCAGCGGGAAAATCTTGAGTGCAGTAGAATTCAGAATCTAGATAATCTAGAATCTAGAATCTAGAATACGGAGTTGCTTGCACGGGTCGAAGATATAGACGGCCAAACTGGGAATGAGGACATTTGCCAGTGCTATGCACGCTGTAGATATAGATATACATATACGTACGTATTGCTATACCTATACATGTAAATATTATACATGTACATATCGTATGTACATGCAATTGGGCTTTAGCGAGCGCATATACGATATGCACCGTGAGTTACTAACAGGGTTAAAAACATTAGGCCGTTTCGTGACCACGTCGCGAGGGGACCAAGGGGGCGAATGGCGAATGGCGAATGACGAGGGGTCGGGGCTACGAGGGAAGGAAGGCAGGCATGCATGCAGGGGTGTAGTCGTCGTCGACGTCGTCGTCATCGTCATCGCTGCATGAATTCTCCCGCGGTACTGCAGCGGAGCTCATTTTTTTTTTTTTTTGTTTTTTTGCTTTTTTTCCATTCCTTTTTTTAATCTGTTTTTTTTTTTTCTTTTATTGTCTCTTATTTTTTCATGATTCTCGCTCCGCAATGACGATTTTTCTTTTTTACCCCTTTTTTCTTTTTTTCTTTTTCTTTTTTCTTTTTTTTTTTGTCAAACATGTATCACGCAGACTGAGGTTACCTTCCTATATTTCTCGTCGGAACTGTATAGTGTATAATGTATTATATGTATACGTATACAAATGCATATATACGCGAACGTCATTCGAAAACCCGGATTTGATGGAATTTTTTTTTTTTCTCTTCATTTCATTTCCTTTTTCTTCAAGAAAATGTTATTTCCGCGATTTGTCATCATAGCGAATTACGCGATTTCATTTATAAATAAATGCAAGTGGAAAATCGTGGAAATTGTAACAAAGGAAATGAGAAAAAAAAGAAAAAAAAAAACAATTCTACACTCGTTTGAAATTTCAGAACATCGCACATAGCTTATCCCGTACCTATATGCGACTACCTGTCTCTCTTGTATAACGTGGTATACATGTATATACGTTTGTATGTACGTATCTACCTATCGCATAAATTATCACCTGCAATCAGAGTTTCGAATCTCTTGGAATACGAGATCAGTTGAGTTTTTTTTACTCCATGCTGAGTATCTCGTTGCATTTCAGTCTCGCTTATTTTTTTTGTCGCAATTTTCTGAAACTAGGTTATCGAACTCTTCTCTGTTCTGTTCGGTTGTTTTGTAACTTTCTGCAGGTTATACCGCGACTCCCCTCCTTTACCCGCGTATTCTGATAAGCGTACGGGTTTATGTCACAGTATTAAAAAAAAACAGTAAAAAAAAAAAAACACATTTTTTTCGTTTCTAATGCAACGCCTGAATCTACGTATATGACCTGGTATATGCGATTGTATTTAAATAAATTTGAACAAGCTCGTAATTTTTCCGATTCATAATTTTTGAAAAATTATATGTCGTTTTCGGTTTCCAATATATACGCAGATATTTTCAAACTTTTACGTATGTAGAAATATCCCGTCGAATATAAAGATAAGAAGGTTTCACCTGCGCACTCTCTCTTCCGGTCCAATTCAAGACCTATCGCAAATATTGATGATTTTTGCATTTTTGTTCGTATTTTTTTTTTTTTTTTTCCATAAAATAAAATTCAACAAGAAAAGTAGTACCTGATATATTTGGAAATGTGAATAAACTGCAGCATCATCCGGGGTAGGTATTATACGTTATACACGTACGTTATACGTACGTCTGAACGAAGGGGAAGAGGGAATAGAGAGAAGGCGGAGGAGTAGTTGGAGTGTAGAAGTAGAAGGGGGGAAAGTAAATGAAAAAATTCGTGTCACCCACAAAATATACATACTGCACACACCAGACGAGATACAACACGGCGTCGAATCTCCGAGTGCGTTATATTCTCCCTATTTTTACCGGTAGATTTTTTTTTTTTTTTTTTTTTTTTGCTTTTTTTCCCTATTTCTTTTTTCTCTTTTTAATTCATCTTTTTTTTTGTCTGATGCGTTCGTATATGTATATTCGGTTTTTCTTTTCTATTTTTATGTATAGGCACTACACACGCCTCTTATGTATAGTTCGTATCGGACGTTTGTTCGACGATTTTACTTAACATGTATGAATACCATATATAGGCGCGGTACTTAATTTTTGGAATTTTTTTTTTCTTAGTTCAAAGATTTCTTCCCTTTTTTTTTTCCTTACCATTTAGATGGTCGACCGTTCTCGAAAAGTTTGTCAATCCTATCTTGAGAAAAATTTGCATTCGCGAGAAATCGACGTATAGTTGCGAGATGTCGCAATATTTTTGCTTTCCAGCGATATAACCCGATCATTTTAATAGATAAATCAATTCATTTTGCAGATTCGGATTGCTGAACTCAAAATATGTATAAGAAACCATCGAAATAATACGAAATAAAAATTGTTAATTTTTTACCCCAAAATCGAAGAAAATCTAAGGTAATACCCCTTTGGATTTTTTTGATTTTTGGGCCTAAAATGAAGTATTTTTTAAATCGGTTTTGTGACGTGCGAATACACCGAAAAACTATTTCCAAAAAATCCAAGGCTTTAGTTTTGTAATATGAGTGATGAAATAAATGTAGCCAAATTAGCAATGCATAATGCAGTGCACGGCGCTCTTAAAACAGCAGCGAGATAATTGAGAAAAAAAAAAAAAAAAGAATGAAAAAATTTCGCGCATTATTTTACGATGCATAATTTCATCAAATAGAATTATTTATTACGTTTTGTAGTTAAATACATTATATAACATTTGCAGAGTATACCTGAATCCTGAAAGATATGATATCATTCGCGTTTGTTTGTCATAGCTTCAAAATGGTCTTTATTGATAAAACAGGAGTAAGGTAATCAACGAATAGAGCCGTAACGTAACTACGTTATCATATTATACAGCTGGATACGTACATTGAAGAAATCTCCAGTCAATTCACGACGCCCAAAATCTGTCGCTTCAATCGCTGTTAGATTTTGTCTCACAGTTTACGATATTCGATTTGCGTCAATTACATATGCGAATGGATACGTCTAATTATGTACTTTGCACCCATATTTGCGTCACCGTGAAATTTCTCGCAAATATATACACATGTCTACATGTACAGTCATTTTACATATACGACAGAAATTCTGATGAAAAATTTATTTCCAACCACGTACACATCTAAAGATTGTATAATACGTGTATATAAGATGATAATTGCACATATATCGATATTCCTTTTCTTTCCTTTTTTTTTCCTAAGAATTTTTACCACCTCCGGAAGATGGTTGAAACATCCTTTTTTTTTTCTTCTTCTTCTACACGATACACTATACATCATTAGACAATATATAAAAAATAAAATCAATCGTCACCGGCGATCGATCAAGAAAACTACATGGAAAATTGATCGAAAGAGAAAGAAATGGAGAGCAAAAAAAATGTTGAAAATATAAATAAATAAATTGTAAAAAAATAAGAAAATAAGAAACAAAAAAGAAAAGAGAAAAGAAAAATGTTGCGTGGTGAGGGAAAGAGTTCTAAGCTGTACGATGACACTCGCGGGTACAGTAACGCACAAAAGCAGACCTCTTGCACTCGACGCGAGAAGTGGCAAGAAAGTGTTTGCACCGTTGAAGTTCACCGGTGCCAGCAGAGGTTTACAATAGTAAATAAAACTACACATACATATATACATATATCTTCAACTATGCGCGGTACATGTGTGTGTGATTATACACCTTATATTATGAAATATCCTTACATATACTATACCTATATGGGTAACACAGGGTGCAAGGTAATTTTAAACGTATACCTACAGTTCAAATATCGCTCGACAACCAAAATATATTCAACGTAGGCAAATTTTTTTTTAACGGAAATTGCGAATAATTTCTTCTTTTTTTTTTTTAGTTTTTTTTTTTTTTTTCAATAAAAACTACCTGCAATTTATCATTCTAGTACCTACTTATAAGTTCTCACGATACCTCAATAACGGGTGAAAATAGAAATTAAGATTTCTGCGCATTATTAGGAATAAATTTTTTTTTTATTTCACATCCGTTTCTTTAAAAAATACTTGAATTTTATATAAACGAAAAAACCGAGGAAAAAAAAAATTCGCTATATTCGTATATAAACCATACGTATATCCATTCACACATATAAACGGTAAAACATTAATTTTTTCGAAGCCGTAAACAAAGCTTCGCTGTCGATACTTTTAATAAAATGCTAGCAATTAAATACGACAGAGAACGATCGCGTTGGGGGATGGGGGAGGGGGAGGAGGAGGGAGGAGGAGGGGGCAATTCAGGGTGGAATAACCGAGATTGGCGAACGGTTGGGCAGAGAGTAGGGAAAAATGGGGGTGAGAAGGGGATGGTAGCTTGGGAGTAAAAATGCAAGGGAGGTATATATATACGCGGAAGGTAATATCGTACTCATATTTTAGGTGGGCTTGCAAAGAAGGGTAGTGGAAATGAAATGAAGGGGAAAGGGAAGCGAAAGAGGTTCTTTGGTAGGGGGAATCGAGGCGAGGCGAGACGAAGAAACAAAAAGGAATTGGTAAAAATAAAAACGTACCCCTTCCTCCTTCCTCTTTCATCTTGTGTTATGGGTGGGGGAAATAGTTACCCCCGCTTCTCTATATAACCGAGGAAACCGAACCAACCCCCGCCCTTTCCCCTGCCCCTCTTCCTCTTCCTCTTCCTCTTCCATGCACCTCCGGTGCTGCTGCCTCGTTGCACCCTCCCTGAAATCCCTAAATCCCTCCTGAATTCCCCTGCGCGTCGCCCTGCTCACTTCCTACCCCTTACCCGTCACCTTTTCGTTCTGCAGGCGCGAGCCCCACCCTTTACTTTGATTATATAATACATAATATACATATATACGTATATATGTTATGTGTATTATGTACATACACATATATATGTATATAACTTACCTTGATATTTCTGAAATTTTTTGAATATCCGATCAATAGGATTGCTTGCTTCCTTGCGCCGTTGGTGCAGCTGCAAAAATGGAAAATAAAAAAAAGTAAAAAGGACAGAAGGAATATGGAAAAAAATTAAAAAAAAAAACTAACGACAAAAAGAAATATAAAAGTGGGGAGAAAAATTGAGAGAAGGAAGGTAGTTGCCAGAGAAGATCAGTGAGGGTAAGGGAGGGAAAAAAAAAGAAGAGGTATAAAAGAGAGATAGATTATATATAGCCGCGTATAGATAGGGGTAGAATTAATATTACGAGATCTGTCAAACCTCTTTCATCCGCAGGAAATATCTCCTCTGCTCTTATAATTTATCATTACCGCATCATCATGTTATCGTTATCATCATCATTATATCATTGCGTCAATTTAAAGTCGGCGAATCGATCTGCAAGACTATACATATTTCTTCTAAGTTTTCAATTTTTGATCCGATATTAATTTTTGATTCGATAATAATGGCGTGGTTTAAAACGAATGTCGGTTACAACGGATTATACGAGTACCTACCTATAGTTTATTCAAAAAAATCTGCAGATCTCCGTTGATCTGTTTTTAATTAGTGATATTGGTTTCGCGAGGTGAAAGAGAAGAGGGAAATTTGAAAAACAAAAAAGAAAGAAAACACGCGACATTTTCGAAATGGATACGGATATGGTAATTGAAAAGTTGATGCGGAGCGATGACGAAAGCTAGAAGCTTTTGCTATATACGGTAGCAGCACACGACGGTCGCGAGCCACTATAATATCATGACATGTGCTCCAGAAACTACTGCGGCATGCGGTCAATAGTTAATTAATATAACCCATTATTATAACCTCCATTAATATCTGTACGAAGGAATGAAGATTTCGGCGATATTGGTTACCGATATAAAACGTCAGTCGATATACGTGTATTATACCTACACATATTTCATCGTGCAGTGCAGTGTGCATATTTTTGGCCTGCATTAATGAAAAATATTCAAACTAATTATATCAGGTATATGTATTATATACCTATGGGATAATCGATTGAACAAGTTATTAATGATATTATTATTCTTCACGATCAATTTTTATTTTTTCTTTCATTCTTTCTCTTCGCTTCTAATTCAATTTTTTTTTTACTCCTGAAAAAGCTCATTAGACATGTTATATGAAAATCGACTAATTAGTGTATGCAGGAGAATAATGATTCGAGGATAAAATTATCTCTTATCCCTTCACTTAATTAGATTAAATATTATTAATAATGATAAGTTATCCACTTATAATTAATATCTTCTGTTTTTTTTTTTTTTTGAATTAGCATTGTTCCATTCTTTCAATTACGTTTCATTCATTACACATACGTATAAAATTTGAGCTTCGCGTATCGTGAATTAAAAAATACAAACTGATCACGCACGCATACTGCAACAATTGAGCAAAAAAAAAATTGTAATTCATCGCGGAAAATAATTACAAAAGCATCAAAGAAGAGGGGGGAAAAAAAACTGAATCTAACGTTGTTACGATGTGTCTTTAATGTTATGACGTAGGATGAAAATACACACGTTAATAACCGATCGTTGCATGCACATACATGTATACCAGGTGTATAAGGTGCACGGCATAGCAAGCTAAGTAAGTTTCGTTGGAGAATCTACTACCTGTTCTAAAGTAAATAGGTACAAGGTATAGGAGCACCTAAGTATACCTATAGCTGGTAATTTCTACGTGTGTAAATCTATGAATCACCTATACACGTGAATATCTGTAGAGCATCACCTGTGTTATAGAATACGTATACGCCGCAGTACATACATGTACAAATAGTTGTACATGCGCGTAGTTTGCTGCTCCGGAAACTTGAATCGCTCAAAGTAGTTTCTAGGAACTCAAGAATATCTCTCTACCGACGAGTCCTTCGCAGCAATGTATTATATTTTACGTATACACAACCTATGCACATATGGTGCACGCGCGTAGGTATACGTGTAGTAATTTTGGTAATTAAGCGTTTCATATTATAATTAATAGAAAAATGAAATGTAATTAATTTCGAGATATTACGCCGCAAAGGGATGGCCAAAAATATTTTTCCGATCATTTACGATACGTTAATCGTATACGGATGAGACTTTATTTTTTAAGGGTTTGTCGTTTTTTAATTTAATTATATTTAATTTTTAATAAAAAAAAAGTCATAAAAATATCTTCATTCATCATAATTACAAACTTTCGACCATCTCGAAGACTATATTCATTCATTCGTTCATTTTTGTTATCCCATCAACGTGATGTAGAAAAATTGAAACAATACATTTCAAGAAACAAGACTGCAGACGTATGCAAATTTTTTTTGCTTTTTTAATTTTCTTTCGTGCGGCTTTGTTTGACGTTCCCAAACTAAATTACAGAAATGAGAAAGAGCGAAAAGAAAGAGTAGGAAAGAAAAAAAAAAATTTCCAACAACTTGAAAACGAGTACGTAAGAAAACATTAAAGCAAGATTCAGAGAAGAGACCCTCCCCCACCCCTAATTTTTTGGGTGTTTTTTTTGGTGAGTTTTTTACGTGGCCTCCCCCCTTGGCCAATGCCCCATGGAAACAGCAGCAAGGGTGGCACGTTCTGAAGTGTTTCATAATTGAGACCAGAGGGATCGATAGCATTTTTTGGCCGAGCTAGTGTGAGAGCGAAAGAGAAAAATGGAGTTGGGGAGCAAAGAGAGAAAGAGAAAAAGAGAAAGAATGTGCAGAGAAGAGAAACCAGCAAAGAGTCGGCGAGAGGGAGGAGGGAAGGTTTTGCGCGAACGGTATATATCAAGGGAGGAAAAGGGGGGAAAGGTTTCCGGCGAGGAAAATGGCAGGGGGTGGGGGCGGAAGAGGCGTCGCGCACCACTCAACGGGGGTGTATGCCTCGCTGATAGATGTGTGTCGCGAGTCCCGTATGTGTACATACATAGATACACACGGTATATATCCATATTACATCATATATGAATGTATATACGTGTATATAGGTGTCGATATATTTGCAGCGAGTGTGTGAGTTTTCGGGGTATAGAGGAAAAACGCGCGACTCCTGGTGCGAGGAGGCGAAACAAAAAATAAAAAAAAATTAAAACAAAAAAAAAGTCAAGAGCGCGTATACAGACGAAGGTGGGGTGAGAAAAGTAAAAAAAAATGTATGGCGGTGGGAGGAAGACGAGGGAGGAACCATACTTTTTGACAAAGAACCTGACGCTTTTTTATAATTGCGTTTTTAATTTGATGGATTCTTTGATGCGATTTCCCGTACACCGTAGGGGTTGAAAGTTGCAAGCGGGGAGGACACGGCGGGGAAAGGGCGCGACGACTGGCGAGACATGACAAGTTTATATTTCGGCCTTTTCTTTTCTGTTTATTTATTTTTTTTTTTCTTTTCTTCTTCAAGGGCTGGGGAGACGTAAGTGTATACGTGCGTCGTGCAGCTGAATCGAATTGAAAAATTAAAAAAGCTCTTCCACTTCTTTTCTTGATTTTTCTTACTGTTTTTTTTTTTTTTTTTCCTTTTTTACTCATTAACTCATCTGTAGATCATTCTTTCGCCGTATGTGCACTGTGATGTACTCACGTTTTTTACAGTATACGTATTAGAAATTTCATTCCAGTATCAATTGCATCCCTTAATTAAGAATTTAATTAGGATTCACACTACACTAATTGTAATTGGGTGATGTAACTAGAAACTGAAATGAATGAAGTAAAAAAAATTAATTATAATTAAAACGAGGAGTTTAAAATGCAGAAGGAAATTCCGAACAAACCTAAAACTATACGTTATACAAGATTTCAAATTGAGGATCACGAGAAAAGCGTGGAATGGAATGTCGAGAATTGACTTGAATGTAATTTTTTCGATTCTCCTTTTTACTCCTTTTCTTCGTTGACTGATTGGGAAATATTTTTACATTACGTAACCATTTTGCTGTTTTCTCGTTATCAAGAAATTTTCTAGACGTATTTTCTCTTTCCGCTTTGGCAACTTGTAGAAAACTGGACGTACCCACAATTTCCTAGAATGTTAAACGAGCGAGATGTTATAAAAAAAATTGTTGAAAAAACACGTTGATTATATACCTATATATTTTCAACGCTTTGAGGATTTAAGCGGGATAAAAAAATTCCCTATTAATGGCGGGGACTAAAAAAAGATCAATATCTTCTCGTTAAATTCCAAGTAAATGTTTTATAATCTCGGGATTTATAGAAAAAGAAAAACTAATCTTTTTGAAAGCAGATTCGTAAATCAACCAGTATAATCTTTTGCTGTAGTTATGAAAAAAAGTTCTCGGGTATGTTTTGTAAATCTGAATCCGCTAACCTCTTCAAGTAATGCAGATTAAAACCTATTAGATTTTCACTCGACCTCAATTGTGGAAAAACCTATAAAGGGATTTCCGGGCAAAGTCGATACCTCAGCTGAAAATCGAAAAATGATTTTTTTAAGATTCAAGAGTTGCAGGAAGAAAAAAAAAATGATCGGCAAAAAACGATCCAGAAAATTGTACAAATGAATATGCAATTTGGGAGAAAGAAATATCAGAACAATAGGGATTTCTAAAAAAGAGCGAACGATTTTCGAACGGATTTCAAAAGAAATCAGATTTTTTTTTTTTATCAATCAAATCATTAATATTTAGCTAAAGTGGTCTATTTGGCCGGATCTCCCTTGACGCGTGTACCGGAAAATGAAATGATGCTGAATATAGTTCGCGAATTATTTTTGCGGTGACAAAACAAAACGTGGGGTTGGAGTGTGAAAAACAAAAAGGAGTGCAGAAATAAAACGGTGGACTAATCCAAAATAAAGTTTCTCTCTTCCACTTTTTCTCTCCCTTTCTATACGCTGTCGTATTTGCCACTATCGGTGGAGGACCGCTTTGCTTTGGCAAAGGTGGTGCTTTCAGGGCCGTTCGGCGGAAACGCAACGGGGTGGAGAAGCGGGAGTAAGAGGAGAAGGAGAACTAAGAGGACAGGGAAGCGGTAGTAGGATGAGGAGGTTGCAGTAGGGAGTGAGTGGGTGGAAAAGAGGGAGGGAAAGCGAACTGTTGCTTCTACCAGCCGCGTCACGGGAAGCGCGGGAACTTCGAGCTTTCAACCATGATACAGATTTACACCGTTTTTATACACACCTATGCGTTGGCTCCCGCGTTTTTATCGCAATAACGCGCGACTAATCCATCCAACTTTCCCCCGATAATTTGCGTTCGCAGAATTTATCGTTCCAATGCTTTGACGAGCCGAATTAACACTTCTCCGCATTGAAGGTCGTAAATGGATTTTCAAAATGTTTAATCACTCGCAAAATATTGTCACGCAATTACCGTCTTAGTGTTATGTCCAATCGCTTTTTGGATCCTAAAATGAGATGTGAAAGATCACAAGCATGCCCACCTAAAATTATCCATGAACTTTGCATCCCGTATAACGTCCAGTTTGAAAGTAGCTCAGGTTGAGAGTTACCGAAAATTTGTTTCATCCACATTTCTTTGGAAAAATGAGCGGAATTCGCGAAATCGACCTAAAATTTAACCAGATTCGTACACTCGAGTGTCCTTGGAAAGATTCATTCATACAAAATTCGGGACGTGTATAAGCACGTCGTAAGGCGTTCGAAAATGACTGCACATTTTCTGGGAGGGAAATGTCTCGTTAATTTTTTCGACTAGTTTTTACCTGGCCCAAAAGCTCCCGAGAATAGAAAAATTCATTCACCAGCTATCCTTTCTAATCGTGGAAAAGACCGAGCTAACTATTACAAGCGAACGTATGCCAGAGCAGCTAGCTGGTTGTCTAGTGCCCAGCCTAGCCTAGTCCGTGGTAGTTGACCCACCACTGGTTGATGTCAGTGTTACGCGGACTCTTAGAACTCGTCGCGCCCCCGCAGCTGACTGGCCTCTACCTATACCGTACAACACAGAAGAACTCTAGACTCCGTTGCAGACTCTGAAGTTATACTATCTAGACTCCCATACCACGACATAACTGTGTATATATGTGAACATATACATATATATGTCTGATGCAGCTACTTGTAGCTTATGCTCAAAGCCGTGAGGTCGACTTGAACCTGTTGGCACTATTCCATGTCGGTGAAGCTGATGTTATAGTACAGTGCACGCTGGAGCGCATGGTCTGTACATACAGGGAGGGGAGGGGGGTTTTCAACTCTTGCAATTTAGATGCCAATCTGATGGCAAACAGGTGGATTGTTCAGGAATACTCTATATGATTCTGTTATTCCTATCCTCCGTCATGATTTTAGACTCATCGTCGATCGAACTAAAAATTATTTTTTTTCTCTTCTTTTTTTCTTTTCGTTTTCACAGAGCACCCGATACCGAATAATGAACTTTTCTCATCGACGCTTTTGTTTTTTTTTATTCCTTGGATCAAAAAATCACCGATCACAGATAAAAATTCGAAAATTCGTTCCCCATTGACACATTCCGATTAAAAACCTGAATAATTAACCATAAACCAAGACACACGTATGTAACTGCAGCATTACAAGGTTGCAGTATTATAGTATACACATTCGCAATATTCTCCAAGGTGACACCGCCGCTAATTAAATTATACAGTAGACACATATAGGTTATTTGTACGACGTACGTACGTCCGTTAAATAGTCACGAATTACGTCCACCGAAAATTCTCTCGCATATACACCTAATAAAAAATAAGATTCTTTTTCCATTTGGTAACACCCGACGCCAATGGTCCGAACAAGGTGAATATAGTCGTGTATGTTTGAAAAGAAAGGAGGTAAAGAAAGGAGTTTGTAGATAAAAGAAAAAAGAAAACCAAAAGAAATGGAAAAAAAACAAAAAAAAAAACGCTGAACCCTTGCAGCACACCTATGTACACGAATGCATCCAGAGGGAATCGGGTATGTACGCGGGGTAGGAGGGGGAGGATGAGGGAAGCGAAAAGCGAGTAGCTATAGGAGTTCCCTTAGGAAGGGGATAGGGAGGAAGGGGTTGCCCGTAAAACAAAGTAACGACCAAACCTGCACTCCCCTTCACCCCCCCCCCCCCGTTCTTTTCCTCCCTTTAGCAACTCCTGCGCTCCCTCGCTCCTCGCTCGTGTTCATCCCCGCGGCGGCAAACCCTTCCAGGTTTTTCCAGGGTGCACGCGGCAGGTTACGTGTGTATGTATATATGCAGTATACGTAGGTTATATATACCCGAAGTCCTATGTATATATTACACATACCTATGTACACCATAAGCGCGCGCGAATGTTCGCGTCGTTGAGGGACCGAACGAACGGAAACGTCGAACGAAACATTAAAAAGTGGAAAACGTTACGAGAGAGAGAGAGGAGCTAACGTTGTACCATAGCGAATAGGAGCGCATAGGTGGGGAGAAGGTTATGACAGCCGAGGTATTGAGCGGATCCTCCGTTAAAAAAGAAAACAAGAAGAAATGAGAAGTAACATAAAATGAAAAAAAGATAAAAATAAAATTGAAACAAAAAACGAAACGAAACAGAAGAAAAAAAAAAAAAAAATAAAAAAAAAATCAAGGAACAAAAAACATCAAGTTCCTGGAGGGGTGGGACGGAGGAGGGAGGAATGATGAGGAGGAAAAGGACGAGAACGAAAAGTGGGGAAGGGAGGCCAAGTAACCGAATCTGACGCACCTCGCCTCGTCTCACCTTCCCTTATGCTTCGTTGTGCTTTGGTCTGGCGTTGCCCTGCCTTGCGAGAGCTTGCAGGGAACAAGTCTTGCGGGTTGTTCGCTATATTCTTAACCTTCCCCCTCCACCCCCCGCTCCTCCTTCCTCCTTCCGCCTTCCGCCTTCCGCCTCGTCTCTTATCACCCTGGTTGCTTTTTCGTCCTTCTTCCTGCTGCAACCTGCACCCCCTGGTACCCCGCGCACATTCAACTTGCGCTGTAGCGATGGTACCTTGGCATCTTTTATACCCGCACCCCATCGACGCCGTCGTAGCGATACGCTGTACTGCAACCCTTGTTATACCGGGGACTAGATTCTGAAAATTACAATATCACAAGAAGAATCGAAAGAGAGAAAGGAGAGAAAAGAGGAAAGAAAAAAAAAGGAGAAAACAGCAAGAAAAACTCTTTGACGAAATATTCATTACCCCTTTGCCAAAAAAAAGTCTGTACCCTCTAATAATAACCGCGGGCGGTTTTTTTTTTTTTCTTTCTTCTTTTTTGTCCTCTTTTTGTGAAAAGGGCGTTTTTGAATGCGTGAGGGGATCTGTATAGGGAGCTAGGGATTTACTTTTTCTTCTTCTTTTTTTTTTTTTGTATAGGTAGTACATACATGGCTGAAATTATGATGCTTGATATTCAGGCGCGACGCGCTTGAAGCGATTAGTAATTTAGATTGTTGATTAATTTCTTCGTTTTTTTTTATTTTTCATTTTAACGGGGTATTTAATATCCAAACGTGTCAATTACGTCGTCACTACGAAAGGTCAAAATTTTGTGCGAGTTCGTAAGATGTATTTTTTGAATGGCCAACGAGATCGAAAGAATTGCAGATTATTCATATATGTAAAAGTTTGTTGAAAAAAAAAACAAATCCTGTGGTTTTGAGTTAGCAAGGTATATACATCGTATTATGTACGTTATACCTCGGAGCACGCCATATACCAACCGGAGTTTGGATCGCGTGTTTGATCGTCGTCTTGTCTTAACGTTTATAATGAGGAACTATATTAACAAAAATCTTTGCGTGCTGCAGTTTTGTTACGACAATGTACCCGGGTCCCGATATAAATTACGGGAAGGGAAGAAAAAGTGGGAGGGTGTAAAAATGGAGTTAGATAAATGGCAGCGTACACACATTTAAATAATATTCAGATAAAAACACATTTTACATATATAATATATGGGTCACAGGCAGGCCTACCTATAATACTCAGGTGAAAACAATAACTGCACAAATATTATGTATTGTTAGTAATATTATTTATTTGATAATTATTATTATTTTTTTTTTTTCTACATCAATAGCCATTCGAAAATTCTATAACACCGTCACAGCCGTGACTCATGACTTTCTGAAAAAAAAATTGCGTTTCTCGAAAAAAACTGTATAACAGAAGTAAATATAGTTTATTTTTTTTTTGCTCCTGTCCGTATACCGCCGTACGTGCGGCATGTTTCTTGGGAAGATGCACCGAGCTGACGCACTCCAAATCCGGGTATGGCGAGGTCGAAGGGTAGAAGGACGATGGGGGGGTGAGCGTTAAGGGGGTTGAGGGGACAGGTATATCCTACCGTCGGAGATAGCCGTTGGGCGGATAGATAAAGAAGGAAATTGGGATGAGGCGTCGTGGGTGGGTTGCCGCTGAGAATCCGCGAGCTATATAGCGGTATATGGGGTATAGGTATACATAGTTGGTATATGTAGAGAAGAGAGGGGTCGAGAGGCGAGAGGTACGTGGCAACCTAGGATGAAAGGATGGTTACCAGCTACTACCCTATTGATCGGTAATTCTTTTTCTCTTGTTGCATATTAGGCGCTCTGCCCGTCGCGGTCCCTTACGCCTCCCCCACACTAACCCCACCACTACCATCACCATCGCCAACGTCGGGTAGGAGTACACGACGCTCCGCCGACGCCGCCGCCGCCGCCGCCAGTTTCAACTACCTCCCTCTCTTCGCCCAACGCCACCCCATTCCACCTCAGCGAGGCGCCGCGTCGACCCCCAATCCTCCGACCTCACCGCTCGTTCCTTCCGCGTTCTTACGGCAATGTTTCATTTCAAGAAGAGAACCAAACCCCGATGAACTTTTGGGGTGGGGTTGTTCTTTCCGGGGGTTCGGCACCCGGGTAGGATGGGTTATGGAAAATAGAAGGGTGAGGGGAAAGTCGGATGTATGCGTGCATTTCTTCCCCTTCTTATTCTCAATCTCCATTGTTTTACCGTCCTGCAACATTGGGGGTAGTTTTTTCCGGGATCTAAAATATTTTACCCACGTTAAAATAGTCCTGCAGGACGCGTTATATTGGCCTGATCGATATTACGCGAAATTCTTACGCGAATATAAAGCGAAGGAAGAAACTTTTAGGGGTAATTGCTTGCTTGTTTGTACATCGAGTGCTGCGAGGATTCACCCTTAATAATCTCCTAACCGTTATATCGACTCAAATTCCACTTCCTTATTTTTCTACAGACCGAGCAGACCGAGCTTTTTATTATTATACAAATTTTATCCAAATTAAGACCCGAATGAACCATCACGATCCTGCCGCCTCGGCCGCCATATAGTTTTTTGCCGCAATATTTCCTTCTCTTTTATTTATCAAATTTCTTTGAATTTTCATAAAATTTTATTTAATGCTTATTCCACCGTTAAAAACAGGGATTACATTTTCACCCTTGGTCATTGCTTGTTTGCTTTCAGGTGTTGTGCAGACAAGATGTGGCTCTGACGGCAATCGTTGGTGAGAAATACCGCGACGCGGATTGTACAAAATAATAAAACTGCGGGCCGTGTTAAACGATAAGAAAAGAGAAACAAAAAAAGATATAATCAAAAGAAAAATGAACGAGAACCACTATATAAAGGAGGGAAACGAAAGAAAATAATAGATAACGATATAAATAAATAAGAATAATACCGAATGAAAAAGAAAAAAAGAAATGAAGAAAGGAACAAAACTTGAAACTGAAATAAACTAAACTGAATAAACGAAACGAAAAACTAAAGAGTAACTATCACATTCTCATCGTCCTGTGGGCTACGATCCGTAGTATACATATACGTACGGCATAGTTGTGTATGTATATATATATATATATATTATATATGCATATATGTATACATATATATACGACAAACGCGCGTACCCTTCGAACGCTACTCGAGCGTCATCGAACACAACTATCCTCACGGCGTAAACCTTGCAGTTTTCACACACTAGGAGGACGAAGACCGTAGTCCTCTCCCTTCTTTTGCCGACTTCTTTTTTTCCCCT
The DNA here is from genome assembly GCA_963932425.1 of Athalia cordata. NCBI lineage: Eukaryota > Metazoa > Arthropoda > Insecta > Hymenoptera > Athaliidae > Athalia > Athalia cordata. Next base: position 23,666,126 of record OZ010626.1, on the reverse strand, counting down.
ACGTTCCTCTTTATAAGTGTGCAACGTCGTCATCCCCTACCGGTTACCACGGTGCTGCACTTCCGCCGTTACCCCTACCTACGCTTCCTCGCTCTCTCACTCTCTCAGGAATCACCCCACTTCGAAGCAATTCATCCTTCTCTCTCCGACTCTCCCTCCTCTAGATTCCCCTCTCTTTCTGCCTCTCTTCTCTCTCTCTGCCCCCCTTTCTTGCCCCCTCCCTCAGTCATAGTTCTACGGAATCTCTCCTCCTCCTCCCGAAGTTCGTCGTTCGTCGCTCACCCGTCGTGCAGTGGTGTTGCACCGGCAGTGATCATCCCCTCTCCAAAAATCTGAAGGAGAAGGAGAGGGCTACGTCACGCGTGACGTCACGAGGGAACTCACGACACGGGCACGAGGTACTATAGATATATAGTTATATTTCTCCTCTCGAAGCCGCGCGAGTCCTTCACGGCTTCATCCCCACCCAGAAAAGAGGGAACCACCACCACCACGACTGGTACTACTACTACTAGTTCTACTACTACCACTACACCACCACCACCACCACCACTACCACCACCACCACCACCACCACCCCCGGTATAACGCGACGACCCCACGGCATCTCTCTACCCGGTGCATTTCCCCTTGCACGCATACAACCGTGTGTATAACGGAGGTACAAGCGCGCACGGCAAATACATACACATCCTAAGATGTGATTTCAAAAATGGCGGATTGCTCCTATGCCCGTTGCATACAGGAACGGCGACGCATTCGAAGGGAGCTACTGCGATGGACGAAGAATATGGTTTACGTAGTCGGTGAGTAAAAGAAGTTTGTTCGGTGTGAAAGAAAAAAAAAATCTATATAATAATATGTGTAACGCAATGCGATGAAAAAATTTTCCTCCCAAATCCCCTCGAACCTGCATATTCGTCCCGAATCCGAACGTGCAACAGACGATGTAACCATCGTGGACAAACAAACCGTACACATGCACACAAGTTCAACGATCATCCCTCGTTTGAATCGGAAATGTAATCTTTTTTTTTCCTTTTTTTTACTTTTTCTCTATTTTGTTTCTTCACATTCGATACCGGCACGCATGCAGGATCAGTAATTGTTTTAGAAAATTTAGCAAAACAAATACCGAAGGATCAAACGGAAGAGCAGCTCGAACTTGTATTATAGCCGATCGTCGGTAGTTATAGATTCGATACGTGAATAGTTTATCCGTTATTTGTCGCATAACGACGTGTCGTGAACGGAGAAGAAAATTTTACGTCACACCGTACTCGGCGTGAAACCGAAGTGCAAGTGTTTCCCTGATCGCAGAAATATCCCCCTCTCACGATGCCGCAGCGATGACACAGTCGCGGTCGCATTGCCAGCGGTATTTATACGTGTAGCGGCGGGGACTCGTCCATGTGCCATACTGATAATCCTCCAGGTTTCTGCTCGCTGGTGGTACACCTATTATACTCTTCGATACCGCGAGAGGAGAGGAGAGGAGAGGAAAGTAAAGGAGAGGAGAGGAGAGAACTGAAAAGAGGGAAAGAAGACGTATACGACGGTGGCATTCGTTCATTCGTTTGTTCGTTCAACATCAGCACCCAACGTTTTGCTCCACGTTGCTATGTACTGTCCTCTCAAGCGGCAACCACCGGCAGAGAGTTTGCTTCTCTTTAGAGTGCGCGCGTGTGTCCGTCCGCCGCGCGCGCCTATCTCTCCAATTTTCTCTGTGTTGGATATCCGAGCAGAGGCACCACAAGCCAGCAACGTGTAGCTCTATAATACACACGAGTATTATACACACACACACACACACACACACACATCGCGTACAAATATCTACATTCGTGTGCGACGAATCCTCGTGCTGCTGCGGAGCCTTGTGGCTGTGTGTTAGTGCGTCTCTAGTGCGACCTGTTGCGATTCAAAATGCTGAATCTTGGCCAAGGATAGGATAGTATATCCGTGCAATGCTACGTCATGCGTCCAATGCACCCCGTTTATAGCGACTGCACCACGTCCACATAGGTAACATAGCATCGACGAACAAAAAACTTAATCCAAACTATTCTTCTTTTTCTTTTTTTTTTCATTCGACGCATCCGATGTACCGGAAATCTTTTTCTGATTCTTCTTCTTCTTCTTTTTTTTTTTTTTTGCTTTTTGATTTTATTTCATCAATAATTATTTTTTTTTAATTTATTTATTTCAATCTCCTCTGCTTGTCATTTTCTCTTTCTCTCGCAACGATATCGCGATGCTCTTCCTTATACACCTTGCAACTTATACAACAATCAGCCTGCATAATTATATACGCTAATTAATTTATGTAATTATTTAACTCGGTTATCCGAAGGACATGATCGTATATTATGAGCCGAATTCACAATCAGTTGATTTAACTTCGTTGCAAGTTTAAACTTTTTTTTTTTTGTTCTTTTTGTTTTTCATTTCTCTTTATCGCGACTGTGTACGTTACGAACGAACGATTTTTTCAGTAAAATGTAATAATACGAATATGAAGGTGCCCCCTTATCCCAGACGGTTGAACATCACGTTATATTATATTTGATATACCTACAGTATATATATTTAAGCTTCCAACAGAGGAATCGAATAACGCGCGATAAGCTAAGTCCGAGCAGACAACTACCGCGGTTTTGATAATCGGGACGTACTATTACATATATATCGTATATGTATGGAAAAGTATATATCCGAGATTACATATATACTATACGAGTAGCGTTTTATTATTAGGTTCCAACGATTTTATGGTTAGTGAAAAGGACAATAAAAAAAAAAAAAAAAATTGGAAACAAGGAAAAAGAATGATAAAATACAAATTTTAAATATAATTATAAATTCACTCGCTGATAATGAAGGAAAGTTAAAAATTTCATTTCATAAAAATTTCAACGCATCCGTAATATATCAATATTTTTACATAGAAATACAATCATTAAATTATTTTGTCTAACGGTCGATCGAGATCGATTATCGAATGTAATTTATCTGTGGATCGTATTATAATCGAGTATTTTATTTCTTTCATATTCTGCAGCACAATCTTTCGAAAAATTTCTACCCTGCAGCAAGCCCACTATGAAAGAGAAAAAAAAAAAAATTTCAACAATTCAGAATTTACGTAACCAAAAAATTCTTACGGTATACATACGAATATACCATAGATATTATAACTTAAATAAACACTTCTTCACATTTATCTGGTATACACGTACGTTCGGTTGTACATATGTGTATGTATATAGGTGTATATATACATATATAGGTGTGCAAAATTTGCGTGCGCGACGAAGTGCAGACGTACGCGGGAAAAGGGTAGAACCGAGTCCGACGGTCTTCCCCCCTTGACTCCGTCTCTCTCATTATATCGCTTTTTCTCTCTTGCACTTTATCCCTCTTCCCTCCCCTCGGCGTGTCCCGCGTTGCGACGCCGGCGTCGCGACGGGCGTCAGGAGAGCGCGGAGTACTGCACGGGCTGCGCGCCTTGACCACAGACAACCAGCCGTCCCAGCCGCCGCCCGAAAGGTTCTCAATGTAACATATATAGAGAAGACAAAAATTTTTTTTTTTGTTTTCCAATTGTATTTTTCTTTTTTCTTTTCTTTTCTTTCTCTTTTTTCTTTTTCCTTTTGTCGCCGTTTGCTCCACCCGAGTTTCCTTATACCTACGTATGAAACGAGCTATACATGTGCCATAAATCGTACATAATACAGGGTCCTCTGTTTTATATGATCGTTCTTCATTCCGATCTACTCGCACATCATTATTCTTCTCGTGAGTGCGTGAAAGGGTTAATTTGTTTTTAATTTTCTGAAAGAACATTTTTTTTCTTTTTTTTTTTTTCGCACATACCGACAGTGTTGGGCGAGAGTTTTTAGTGAACGATTTATGTAGTAATAAAATGTAAGGAAATAAGTGAGTGAGTGAGGGATTGATTGCGAGTGACTATAAGTGACAACACTGCATGCGTGTCGCATGTGCAGCGTCGAGTTTTCTGACAGTGTGCAACGCGTTAATATACGAGATATGCGTAGGAAATTAGAAAATTCAAGTGATTATTTCTTCGCAAAACGTCGAGGAATAACACGCAGAGATACAATACGTTTTCGATGCGATGTGTTGTACATTTATAAATTTATATTAATATTCGGATGTATATTCGCAAAAGTAAAATATAATACGAAACGTGATAATTGTTATACATCGTCCGCTCAAATTCCGTTTAAAAGCATCACGTCGCGTATATTACATATGTGTATGGCATGTATACCGTGTCACACGTATTCTATCAACGTAAATATTATACGTAATATATGCGTGTGTATACTCATGATGATCATATGTATATAAACGTGTATTAAACGAGAGTCGTGCTGCACGCGGTTATCCGACAATTAATTCAAAACAACGATTACAAATTCTGTTTTACGTCACATGACGCAGATTTGTTTATTTATTTATTTAAACATTTATTTTATTTCTTATTTCTTATTTTTATTTCACTTTGCGTTAAATTGGACGAAAGGATAGTTTATATTTGAAAAATTAACGAACAAAAAAAAAAAGTCGTATTTTGGTTATTTTAGAACGTTAGAATTTTTGTTCATGAATTTTATCACACGTGCAAAAGTACGCCAACGATTGGTCATGCGGCAGTATAATATGTGGGAATATTTACAATTTTGATCAAAACCAAAAAAGAAGTTTTTTTATAAATCAGCCCGAAATCTGTTGAAATTCATTCCAAAGTTCATTCGATGATCCCTGAATGAACCGTCGACGGGTAAAAAAAATGTCAAACCAAGTTCGATTGATTTTCTTCTAATTCCGCAAGATAATTATATTCCGAACGAAACCCCGTATAGACTGCGGTGTGAGAAAATGAAGGAAGGCTGCACGTATAAAAATCTATAAATAATAACTGTAGATGTATATAAAATTATGCAAAGAAATTTAATTGAAAAAAATAAAATAATCAGACATTGAAATGATGCATAAATCAATGGAATACCGGAACAAAAAGAAAAAAACAACTCACCGTCACCCTCCCTCCACTACTATAGCAAAAAAAAAAAAAGAAAAAAAGAAGCGAATAAAAAAACGAACCCCCGATGAAAATCCCGGCGCTCGAAGTAATAATAAAAATTCGTAGCGCTTCGTGTTTCTTCGGGCAATGAGGGGTGCGGAATGACGGTGTCGGTGTTAGTGAGGAGGAGAAAGAGCAGGAGGAGGAGGACGGGGTTGAAATTGGGGGGTTGGGAGGTGTCGCGTGGGAGTTGGGTTGAGATGCGTAATGAAACGATATTGGGCGGTGGTTGTGAGTGGGGACAGCGGCAGCGAGGGGTTGCGAAAGCATAAAAGGTGGGAGAGGGTCGTCTTTGGCGACCCCTTTCCCCCCTCAAACACCCCCTCAATCTCCCTCCTTTCGCTCTCTCCGTCGATTGACCTCGCTTCGGGTTTGTGAGGGGTAGTAGAAGCAGCAGCAGAAGCAGCAGCAGCAGCAGCGGCAGCGGCAGCGGCAGTAACGGTGAAAAAAGGGTGGGGGTGGCGGGAGATTCTAGGCGGGTGGGGAAAGGACCGTGGGGGGTAAATTGACAAAAATGACGCGTCTTTCTTCCCGATGCAACGCCTTGAAAATCGCTTCCTAAAAACCTTTGGTGCTGCACGCATCCGCGCAAACGCCTTGACAAAAGGAGACCTGCTGCTGCTGTGCTGCTGCTGCTGCCGCTGCACTAGCTCTTGCAACCCGGCTTGCATTATATATTGGAAATACATATTCGGAATATTACACATATTTTGGTGCTACGATCCACGCGTATTATTATTGTTATGGTTTTTATTTTTATTTTTATTTTTTTTATTATTGTCATTAAACACACGAACGATCATACTTTTTCATTTCTTCAATCTTTGTTCAGCTGAGATAATTTCAATCATCATTGTCATCGTCGTTATTATTGTTATTACCCTTGTCGTTATCGCCATCATTATCATTGTTATTATATCATCATCGTCGTCATTATTCTTGTTGCTGCTGTTGTTGTGGATATAAATATAAACGTTGTTGGTTGTAACTGTTGGTTAATCGATTAAGTGAAAAAAGGAATGTAATTAGAAGAAAGGAAAAGCAGAGATATAATTTATAATTAATAACACAAGTAATTTTTTATTAAACAAATAAATAAATAAACAAATAAAAATAAGATTTATACAACCGCCGAAATGTGTGCAGAAGCGTTAAATGAAGTCTAACGATTTTACGTGTAAGTAAAGATGATTTGATTACATCAATGTCTAATGTGATTTCAATAATGAATCAGCTAGTAATCATAAATTCGCCATTTTTTATTTTCGTTTTTCTCTCACCTGCAATAAAATCATCAAATTTTACAATATTACATATTTTAAAAAAATGTTACGCTCGTACATAACGTTAGAAAGATTAAAACGAAAGAGGAAGAAAATTACCGAACAGTCTTCAACGAAATGTAACGAAAATTATTATAGTTTCGAAAAATGAATAATCCTATATACCTGTATTCGAAAAATTGGCGAGTGTGAATTCGATGATAACTTCAGGCGGACAACAACATAAACGCGACGTACGTGTAAAATGTTTTTTTTTCTCCCAATTGTGCACCGTTCTTCAGTTCGAACATGGGGGTTACGTCTCTTCCTTGGATTACATACATATGTATAATGTCCTGTGTATATCTCTAACTGTGCTTTATGTGTGTGTGAGTTTGTAGATAATATCAACAAGTTGTATGTATATATACCTAAACGCCCGTGATCTGGTGCGGGTTGTTCAACCCTACTATGTATATACATATATATGTGTAGCATGTATATGTATGTATGCATACATATATCTATTTCTATGCATACGTGACTTCGACTGTTAGATCTAAAACTTTTTTTTCATCTGATTCTCTGCCTTTCTTTCTCTATAATAGACAAAATAGTATAATCGACCCCGTTGTTAACAGTGCGGAACTCATTAACGATACAAATTGATCGTAGAAATCGTTTTTTTTCCTTTTTCTCTTCCCATTTTTCTTTTTCTTTGCCACGTTTTTTTCTTCTGTCTCGTTTTTTCGATTAACCATATTTTTTTTTTCACCTCCCTCTAAATAAAGCATCTGATCTTTTGTTACATTTATTTATTCATACGCGTCGTGATTAACAGACGTATTGTTTTGTTTTTTTTCTTTTAAACTTTCTCTTCTTTTTGTCAAGGATTGTATAAATAGGCGCCTGTTTTTGTTAGTTATTTAGTTTCGTTCCTTCGGTTAGGTACCTACTCACGTGTAACGAACATTGAACAAAAAAGTAGAAAAAAAAAAAAAAATGAATAGAAATGTAATCTACGATGTTGCGAACATACGCCTAGATAAAGTGAACACCGTTTTAGCGATATTATTATACACTAATTGATTGCAAAAAAAAAATCTAAAAATAAGCTTTCTTCGAAATTGATGTTCGATCTTTCGATCTGAATTAATTTGGAAAACGGTCTACATGCACATAGAATTATATGTACAGTGAGCGATTTTTGGGAATTTTCTCAAAATCATCGGCTAAAAGATTACAAAATGTGATTCGCAGAGTTTGACAGGAAATACAGAACAAAAAAACGAAACACAGAAAATGAAGGTTATGCATGTTTTAGACGGAATAAAAAAAAATCCATACGCAAGATTTGATCGCTAGTCTAGTTTTTTGATGCATTTCCTTGTGCACACGCAAATGCAGTTCGTGTATTTCCGGTGCATTTCGGGCACTACCGCATATCTCTCAAATGGCGACCGTCCCCATTGAACTTTTCCACTTTCATCTCTCTCCAAACTATTCGATCCAAGGCTACTACAATATACCACCTTAGTAACCCCCTTACCACCCTTTCCCTTTCCCTCCCTGCCCCGGCACCTTTCATTTCTCTCTTTACCCCATAGGAAAGTTGCGGCAATGCAACTAAACGAACTAGAGTTCTAGTTCCAGTTCCACTTCCAGTTTTAGTTTTGGTTGTAGATCTAGTTTCAGTTCCGTTCCTTGTCTTTAGTTTCAGAACGAAATCTATAGGTGCGGTGTAGGGGTTCTTAGCGGCGTCGTGTCGTCACCCTTGATATCGATTAAAGCTGCATCTAGGTAGCTAACGTATAGTTCCTGAAGCCACTTTGTCGTTTCCTATAGGATATAACAATAATTTTTGCTTTGACTTTCGCACAATTTTCAATATCCAAACGATGAAAGGCCCATAAAAGCTCGTATATAATACCGCAGTTAAAAATCGAATACGAGAACAATTTTTCTATTTCGCACCCGCGAATAATTCCAATGATCGATCGCTATACATATATATTGTACAGGCAACTGATATGATGAGATAAAAATTTAAAAAAATCACAAATTAAGAGACGTGAAATTTCGCACAAATTTCAATTGAGTTTCGATCGTCCAATGTTCCATTATTTTCAATTCCGTGTTTGCGGTTCACGCTGCAGTACGAGTACATATTTATTATTTATAGGGAAAAATGTTGTCGGATTTCGTATATAGAAGGGAGACACGAATTATTCGTAAAATGATAGCGGGGTCAGCACGCTATGTGTAATATTCAAATTGATTTGAAACCATTATATAAAATTATTTTCAACGCTCTTTAAACTCCGATTGTTTGTTAATTCAGTATAAATACGCCATATATAACGCGTTATAAGCTTCGTAACTATTTTTTTTTGCATCATATCATGTCCACGTTTCCCGTTTTATTTAATCATGACACCTGCGTATACGTATACGCTAAAACGACAAATTTTCAACTATATCATCAGATGAAAATTTTTTCATTATTTTAATCTGGACGTTGAGGAATCGTTAATTTCAATCATCTGTACGCGTACCGAGCTATTTATAAATAACAGATGCGATGATTGCAGATCGAGAGAAGCTCTTCTTTGATCTTCCCTGTATAGAGTGTCCTCTCCGGCAAGTATCAGAGCGTCGAAAACAGCTGCGCGCGAGGCGCTATATATCGCGTATACGTATATTAAGTCGGCCTAAAACGTTGCGAATCTGGAAGTAGGCGCGGGTCCGGGTACGCATACGTCTGTGACGTCACCACGTCGTTTCTCACGTTGGGGTAGGCCTCTGATTTTGCCACTGCGACACCGTCACGCGCAGCCATGCAACCACCTGTACCCAACGGACCAGCCGCGCCGAACCAATGCCGCAACCTGCACTTCCTCTTCAAGTTACATTACGTTACGTTACGCGAAACGTGTTTCGTTCAGTTTCTTGCCTAACGACTCGACCACTTATGACTTTAATCGTCCGCACTTACAATTAGTTAGTTCAATTGTCACAATAATTTTTTGAAAAGTCTGCCTAGTCATTTTGCTATTATGCTAATCAATGATTACGAGGGTCGTGATTTTTTTTGTTTTGCTTCTTTTTTTTTTTCATTCGTTGCCACGCGATTAACTCGATCGACTCATTTTCATTTTCAGCGATCGCACTCGTTACGACCAGTGCAGGATATCTTTAGAGAAAAATAAGTTCAATAGAGTTCAGAAAATTATCTCGTAATCATTGATTGATCGTGAGAATTGCTTTCCTGTAAAGCGCAAATATATTGAGTAGATATGCGACGAGGACAATACATCACGTTGTAATTAGCGATGGTCTCTTCTCTCTTCTTTCAGTATTATAGCGCATGTAAAGCAGGTGGTCGTGACTAATTGAATTGTTAAAAATACTGGCCTCTTTTGTTATCAACATTATACATTATTCCTGACCTACTTCAACATTTCTGATTAAATTTATTAGTTAAGTGGCGTATATACTATATTTTGAATCAGTTCAGATATATTATTAAACAAAAGTCTTTGAGCGATTCATTAAGCGCATTAATTATTATAGTCGTAACCTTCGCCTGCTTTTCATTGGAACAGATTTTAAGAGTATTTCAGTCGAATATGGAAGCCGCACTCTAATGTCGTTGCAGTGTACGTACGTGAAGTACTTCGGTGGAGGTTATCGCGATATCAATTACTGCTGATTTTAAATTCTCGATGGTCGTTTATATAAAACTTATATACTGACCTCATCAGACGATGATCTGATCAGTATAATACATATAAGTATGAGTAAGGTACAAAAACAGCTGAATTTATTTAATAGAAATATATAGGAGCAAAAGACTTTAAACCGGACTGTCAACTATTGCGGTAGCTGCAGGTATTATTACCTACAGATATTTACACGGTGTTTGTTCATAAAACAAAAAAAAACTGAACAAAAAAAAATCTTAAGTACGATAGATGATTATCACATGTAACCTATATAGTATATGAGACAGCTAATGGAATTTTTCTTCGATTCTTAATCATTATTCGTTTGATTAATAATTATCATCAATATATATTTTTGCACTATGTATGATACTCGTGTAAATGCCGATAGATACTCATGAATTTTCGATAAACAGAATTAGAAAAGAAAAAACAAATGAAGACTTTTATCGTTTTCTATGACGTTTAGAAAATTTTTTCATGATATTAAAAAAAAAGAATATGATGAAAATTCTTAACTAATACGAAAGTGTTCTCCATAATGTAATATAACCCCATAATAGAAACTAGGTCAGAAGGACCGTATAAAGTTCCGCAGCTCTTCACCGTTTCCCTGCTATACACGTAGACTACTCGTTTTTTTTTTTCTTTTCTTCTTTAATTTTATCTCTAAATATCACGAGAATTTAGAATCTAGAATCTCGGGTTGACGTCACAGAAAAAAAAAGAAAAAGAAAAAGAATAAAAAAAGAACAGCAATTCAGTTGGATATTCTTATTAATGTTGAAATAATATTTATTTTCGTTGTAACCATATTGTATTGCGTAATATCCGTTGGATGAGCGTAATTTTTCGAATTATAATAATAATGAAAGATAAAATATACGCAATTGTTGTAAGGTTCTGGTTGAATCCGAGTTCTCATCCGAGCTGGAGTGAGTGAAACGCGGAGTCGTGTAGTTCGCGTTCTGAGGAATGTGGGCGCGTGCCTAACGTCACACCATTTTCTAATCCAGAACCGAATGGCCTCCAAACCGGCCAATCGTGTCGCGGCAATTTTCGTCCCATTCATATAACACCGCACCCGGGCTCCCGCCAGTTCTTCGGCGAAGGATTCTAATCTGGTTTCTACCAATCAGAGGTTGACTTAGACCTGAACGCTCGACTATACATAGTGTCGCATTATATTAGAAGGGGGCGGTGGAACAAAAAAAATATATATATATATATGTGTATACATAAGTATATATACCTACATATTTATACACGAACGTACGAACGGCACAAGGCTGTTCTTTGTCCTAAAGTGTACCACTAAACCTACTAAACTGCAAAATTATATACATCGTTGTATGTAAAGAGGATAGTATGTACGTATCTATGTACATATATATATATGTGACATATATATATATATATATATATACATATACGTGTTTATACGCTAACGATCGCTGAAGAAAGATATAAACGGACAACCGGTTTTCTTACCGTGTGACCCTCGCATTCATTGCGTTAGATATATATTTTAAATGAGACGAGATGTATTTCGCACATTATTATACGTATAGGTACAGTTAAAAAAAAATGAGTTTAGGAAATGTTCGTGGTCTTCGTTGACCGACTAGGATTTGACGATTTGAAATTTGTCGAAACATATACCTTAGATATAAGTATTACGATAAACGTCGAGACAATTTTTCTTTTTTTAAAAGTTGGCTTTTCAAAATCAAACGTGGAGGATCTGACGGTGCAGTCCACTTTAGTAATTTTTTCAAAACCGTTATCGATGTTTTACGTAACCCGATAAAGTATAAAATCAAAGATATCGCCATTACCATCGCCATTAATCTCATTCAACCAATTATGAAGGATAACGATGTATTTTCAAAAAAACTATCGATGTTGGTAAATCCAATTTTTTTTGCTTTCTTCAATGCTATAGGTATGCACATAATTGAGGATAAGCGTGAAGTGATGCATGCGAATACGTATCCGTCCGATAACTAAATTATCGAATTGCAGAGAAAAAAATAAACTGGATAATCAATGAAAAACTCCAAGCGAAATTCTTTGTATAAGGTATATTGCGTTATTTCCGATCGTTACTTCAGATAATTCGAATGATCATTTTTCTCACTCGACGTGCTGCAGTCGATAAGTCGAAATAATATATAATCTTATTTGATTCTCTATACATTCGAAATGCGATTAATCATTGCTGATACATTATATGTATATATATAACTTCGTCGTTGAGATTAGGATGAAAAAAAAAAGAAAGAAAAAGAAAAGAAATCCATCGCGCTTATTTAATCAGTTTGCCGAATGCGCTATCTATACTCGCGTCTATAATATACACATATATATGTGCGAATATAATATATATAATTATGATGTGTTTTTAAAACAAAATGGCGGAATTCTGAGGCATCGATGAAAAGTATAATCTCGCGTATAAGTTGCTAGTCCGCGGTTAGTCGTGTATAATGTCAACCCAAGTTCGGAAGTGTTCGGGTTTTCTATGAAAGAATAAATCTGCGTAAAACCGTGAATCACATATGTATAGTGATATTATACCGACATTTATTTCATACATTAAAATATAATTATGTAAATTCAGGCAAATACTTCAAGGTCGCGATATAATACTGTCCTGTACTCGCATCCGCGCGTATACTCGTGTATGTATATTATTTATCTATGCGGTTAAAACTCTTCTACAATTATTATTATCATTGTTATTATTATTATTACTATTAATTTATTAGTCAACGCACGCGTATATCGCTATATACTATATATTCACATGTGTAACTCTATACATTGAATAGTAAAATTATAATAGTGCGATTATTATACGATTTACAATCGTCAATCTCTAATCGAACGCTGCACATCATATTATGTCGTCACCAAAAAGTAGAAAATTATTCTGATCTCGTGATTATGTATACGATTATAATGTGTAACTAGATGTAGGTACGACATATTATGTCTATATACATTAATTAAAATAATTAACAAAATTAAATATTCAACTTGTTGCAGTTCTTTATTCTGTATATGTAGGTATGTAAGTTTGCTGCACATATCAGACTTCGATACTTTGGAAAATTCCGATTATTGTAGGAAAAAATCAAATCTTTGCAACAACATCGTAATTTATACATACCTACATATATATGGTTTATAGTTATAAAAAATGAAAAACATCGCGATTTTATATTGCAAAATGATATTATAAAATTTATGTTTCTTCATTTTTTGTATATTTGCGCATATAATTTTTATCTTATCTTTCTAATTTCTGCTGACTTATACATTTTTTTGGCCTTTAAGAATCTCATATTACCTACATTTATTTCTCTTTTATTTTTCGTCAGAATTGCATCAGAATAAAATTCCAACGTTATTTGAAAATTCATCGTTATGTGCACGTACGTATGTATGTGGATGGGTATTTATGTATAGATATAATGGCACTAATTTTGGCCTACTGCGTCAGAGAAGAAGCCTGCAATTGCAATTTAGTTCCTCACTCAAGATGCGTGAGATGTGAGGTCGTCCTTATTAGCTTGTCTATTGGTATGGTTAGTGAATTGATGATTAAACTCAGAGGTTGTAATAAAAATAATTATCGATTGCCTCAATCTAAAGTAAATAATTAACGGAATATATTTATTCGCACATCTTATAAAAACCATCGTTCATATAACCTAATTGTTATACCGACGTGCGATTTTGTTTGATCTATTATTGTTTTTTCTAATTCTCAAACTTATAATCATATAATTAATTCATAAAATCTGAGTACCTGGCGATGAAAAAAAAGACATTATCATCATACCATACATTTTATATACCTATATTACATATACAGAGTGGGTCACTCCAAATGTCGAGAATGGGAGGGACTCAATAGGTCCCCCCCCTTGAGCTAATTAACAACTAGAAGAATTACCAAGAAATTGTATCTTGTTTTTTCGTAAGAATTTCGGTGGATCAAATTTTTCTAGTTGTTGAATGGCTCAAGGGGTGGGACTTGATGCCTATTTAGTCCCTCCCATTCTCGACACTTGGTGTGAATCACCCTGTATATATACAAACCCTGAAAGTGAACGATAAATTCTTGCGGAAATAGAAAGAAAAAAAAATTCCTTTTTCATATTACCGTAACGACGAGTTCGTTAACGAATATAGAGACGTTTCAACGTAAGTGAAAAATGAAAACTGGTATATGTTATACCGCTGGTATAGGGTGCTTCGGTATACTCGATGGAAAGAACTTTTAGCAGTACGGCGAGCTCGAAGAACGTGCTATATACCTATACATATAACTTATAGTGTATGTATATATTGAAATACAGGGCATTATATACAGTGCAGCAGCGTTTGCGCCGGAAACATATTCTTTTGTTTACCTCACACTCGCGACTGTAGTTATATCAAGCTTTTTAACATTTTGCAGCTTTTCATTTTGTAGTTAGGGGGGGAGGGGAAAAAAAAGGAGAAATTTTTTTTTTTCTTTCAAACCGGAGTATAATATACGAGGTGTTCCAAAACCCGTTGATCGTTGCACGATTCTATATTTATTTGTATAATTTTTACGATCGTTTTTTAGCCATATTACCGCGTGGTGATTATACATCGTTTGCATTAGGTTGTGGCCGTTATCGCCGGCGATTTTATTGGCTCCGAAGTCAATCACAGTTCGTAGTAGATCCTGCACGGTATATGACAAGGCTACCATACATACGTATAGTTATACCTATACTATTGTACTCGTATGATATGTATAGAACACGTAACAACCACCCAGTTCCCGCATAGCTTTGAGGTCACTATCGCCTATTCATTTTCTCCCTTGTCCCGCTGTGCAATGCGCGAGTTCCGATATATAATACTACGAACGACCCGACTGCGTTTATTCATGGCCGCATTGCGTTGATCGGCAGCGTGGTCTCTGCAGCAGCTGGTCATACCGTTGCATGAACCAATACACAGGTACTATACACCAAACTTTTACTATCGATATACAAATAATATAAATACATGCCAATCGCCAAAAACTGCATCGGTATTACCCGTGTAAAAGAAAAAACAAAAAACCAACGATGCAGAACCAAATTGAAAACGTCAACCGTATTTTTTTTTTTTTTTTCATTCGTAAATTTTGTCAAGATCGTATATAGTTGGTGAATTTTTTTTATTTCTTCGCCGTTCATCGCGATTTACTTTCGAATTCCTTATAGCGATGAATGAAAAAATAAAGCAAAGAATAAAAAAAAATAGAAAAAGACAAAAATATTGATCGAGAACCCGTGCATTTTATTTCTACAGTGGTTAGTTTGCAGATAAGACGTCAAAATGATCGGGTAAACAATATTGGTAAGTATACGTAGCTCTACCTGCGAGATATGATAAAAAAAAACGGAACAAACATTGTAATAAAAAACCAGAAGTAGACGAAAAAAAAGAATTAAAACGACCATTCCAATAGAAATCGTGTATAAGTATGTAATGTGTATTCATATGCATGCAGGTAACCGCACCACGTTAAAGGTTTACACAGCTCGATACACACGCGGTATACAAAATATATGTGTATTGTAACTATACATTTTTTTCTTTTTTTTTTTTTTATATGTATATAGTAAATTTATCCCTACAACCTGCACTATAGCAATTTCCATTAGTTGAAACATTTGACAAACATCTATAATTTATTCAGATGTTTTTCACACGCGAAAACAGTTTTTACGCTGCACAATGTTAATACATGATGATGACGATCTATTATATTTCTTGTTATTAGGCCACATCTATATCGTATCTCACACATACATTTATATTATATAGGCGAATGACATTGTGCAGCACCAATATGCATACGTGCAGTATATGTATACGTTTATTTAGATAATGCAATACGACACCGCCGAGCTACTCGATGATAATTATTCACAAGTATAACGCGTGCACACATATGCATACATACGATCAACTCGCAGCATCGGGAATATAATTGTAGATATTTTACTTTTTCATACAAATTCATTTAATCAAGACGTTTTATTCGCTTGTTTTTTTTTTTCGATTTTATTTAGTTATTTTTTCGTCGTTCACCCCGTCTTTTCTTTTTCTTCCATTCTTGAGTTGAGTTTTTCTTTTTATCTCGTTTCCTGTGCACTGTTTTATCTTTTGTCCACTTATTGTTATTATTATAAATATCAACGACGATCGATTATTATAAAATCATCTTTTTCGTTTCCGATTAGGTCTACTTGGCGTTGATTTTTTGAAACGTCTCTGGAGATGGGTCGTCGTAACAGGTGTGACGTCGTAATTTGAATTTGGTTTTTCTTTGATTCGATTTTTTGATGATTAAAAATAATTTGTTGAATGTCGAACGCTGTAGGTGGCGTCACTTGACGGTGGTAGTGTGAAACTTATAATTAGTTGTGATGACGATTACACATGCGGAATTTTAAGCGGTATTATAAAGTATGAATCTTACTTTACCGGATAGTTATAATACTACCGAACATCAATTATCGCCATGACTAATATCGAAGCAATGAAAATAAATCGTCGATGTCAGATAATATTTGATTTCAATTAATAAGAGATCGAAACTTACTCAGAACTTATATAACTTTTTGATACTGAATTTATGAAAAAGCAGAATAATGGATAGCTACTTTTTATCGGATTCGGCTGAATCAATTCTACAAAATTCGTCAAAATTTATCGAGACGTTGGCGAAAATTTACGATTCTCATCAGCGAAACGCTATTGGCTCGTAGTTTTTTTTACTGCACGCGAGCGAAAAATGCTGTTCTTAGAAATTTGAAAGAAGTTTTCGATGCAAAGCATCTCTGATAGCCTCGTAATCGATGTAGTTCCTTAATAATTCTTGTTTTTCTGTTAGTTTGTTTGAGGAGATTTATGAGACGACTAGTTTTATATACATGTATATGTATACCAGAGTCATTAATCCAGTTCGACGAATAACATAGTACCCTTTTATTCACCAGCTTTTTCCTAGAATCGTGTTTTATCCGCGGGCGCCCCTAATGACCAAAGGTGTCGCGCAACTACTGCACATTAGGTATACCTACGAAGTAACAAAATCAATCGCAGTAAAATGGAACGTATGTATAAGTACATGTGGATGTATGACTGCAGTGTAGCAGTATGAAAAATTGTCCGAGTGCAACACCGCAGGAGGTTCGTGCATACAAAGCGAGTGGCTTTTAGTCCGGTAGTTCGCTAATCATTGTATTCGAATATTTATCTTCATAGAAAAATCAACAGGATATAATAGACGGTTGAAAACAGATAAAACGCAAACATATTCAGTAGCATGTATATAATCGCCCTAATTCTCTTTCTGATTCAAAGTAATCGATTCTTAAATCGATTCTCATTTTCATTGAATGAATCATTGTTATAAAACAATTAGGTGAATTATATGACTGAAAAAAAACAAAAACCGCGTCATCGACTAACTCGACATGGTTGGTAAGAACTATTCATACCGAGGGGGTAACCACTCGATATATATAGGTGCCCCAACCATTTCAAATTTCACAACTATTTCATACCATTTCATTTCAAAATTGACTGTCCCAAGTATCTCATGGCACAAGCGGTTACCCCCTCGTATAAGCCCCTATTGAACCCTATCAAAAATCAACTTTTAATGTTGATGATATGGTTCAATAGGCGTTTATAGGCTATTCTTATGTATTTTGAGCCCAGGAATCCAAATCAGCTAGCCAAATTGATCTACATACCTATAAAACTGATCGAGTTATAATCGATTTATCGCTCTGAAAAATGTAGAAATCAAAATATGTATATCGATAGGATTCATTCCTAGCTCGATTTACTTGACGGAATCGTGTTCCTGAAGTCAAAATACATCAAAGTAACCTATGAGCCCCTATTGAACGCTTTCAAAATAAAAAATTGATTTTTGACCTTAAAATCGACAAGAATCTAAGGTATACCCCTTTGGATTTTTTCGATTTTTGGGCCACAAATGAAGTATTTTTAGAATCGATTGCAGGACACTTTTCTAACGTATTTTGACCTCAGGAACCGCTAATTTATCGCTCCAAAAAGTGAAAAAATAACGATATCTCGATGGGATGTATTCCTAGCTCGATTTATTTGACGGAATCGTGTTCTTGAGGTCAAAACACATTAAAATGGCCCTGCATAAGCCCAAGGGGGTAACCACTCGATATAAAGGATCCCAACCATTTCACATTTCACAACTATTTTTCACTATTTCACACCATTTCATACCATTTCATAAGCATTTCACTGGTATTTCAAAGCATTTCAAAATTAACTGTCTCAAGTATTTCACAAGCAGTTACCCCCTCGATTCATACGTACATATACGTGAATTAATAAATTTAGGCATTTGCGTTTTGTTAGTTTCGCAGAACTGAAATATAAATCGTTGAATTCATTATTCAAATTATAACATGCAATGTCTGCATGCGCCAAAGCTTTCGTCATTTAACGGGTCACGCAGTAAGAGCGAAAAAAAAGAAAAAGAAAAAAGGAAAAAGAAAAAATCTAGGGTGATAATACAATATGCTTACGTGTTTTGTGCCTTTGTTATCGATTTTGTTTTTTCTTTATTTTTGATAAATCATTTTTTTCATACTTTTTCGTTTCACGTTCTCAAACGTGATGCGGGAACATATTTTTTTTAAAAATGCAGTTTATCTTAACTGCAGTGTTTCAACCATTATAATTTTTTATTTGCTTTATTTTTACACATGATCTGCAACAGACCACAACTCTCGTCATGGAACCTGCGACTTCCTTTTTTTTTTCATCCTCATCCCAAAGATGGACTGTTTCATGCTTATCAAGAATCCAACACCAACGGATATTGCGTTTTCCGTTTTCTATTACCCAGAATAGTAAACTTCACGCGATGCGACAGAAAGTTGCATCGAGATCTCCGCGATCCCGTTGCACATTAATATTTTATCTCTTCATTTTACTGCACAGTTATTAACGACTCAGTGAAAAATAATTAGAATATAAAACGTTACTCCCCAGTATTTGTTGCAATTATATTAGTGAAAAATTAATCAAACTAATATCATGCACACCTTATCATTATTATCAATTATTGCCGTGTGATAAGTATATTATGCGTGCAACGATTGATTTCAACTGATGAATATATCGATGAAACTTACGAGCAGTAAACGTATCCGTACCGACTACATAGCAATGTATATATGTACAATACATAGGTATACGTGGTAATAAAGTTTGTTAACGGAATTCCAAACCTACCGTATAAATCAGCATTCTTTGAATGACAATAAAACTGAAAAGTTTCATGCTTAAACGATTTGCACGTGTAGATGCTGTGTATAGCTGGTATTGAATTCTGCTGAAAGCTGTCGATCAACAGCAATTTCGATAGAAAAAAGAAAGTTGAAACAAAAAAGTAACATAAAACAGACACAATTGCTCACCCATATCCTACCTACCCCCAATTCTTCCTGTGAGAATGAGACGAGTAAAGTGAATGTTGAGGAAAATTATTTTTGGAAATATCTCATGTTCTTATAAAAAAAAGAATTTTGTTAATTGAAAAGAATAATAAATAATTTTGCAATAGGCTTTTGAATAACTTGATTAATTGTAAAGAATTTCCCCGTGAAACTCCAGTTAAGATTTTGAGTGAATCATTTATGATGACTACTAGTGTGTGGACACAAACATAGAACGTTTGCGGTTCAAGTAATCGCTCATCGTTGTTTGATTTAGTTGTGGTGGTGTTGCAGGTCTAGAAAGAGTAGCGGAAGAATTGATGGGCCGTAGGAGATGGAAGCTTTACCAAGATACACTATACAGCAGCAGTCGCAGTGCATCGATAACCCAACCACACCATCTCCATCCGCCATCACTCTGTCAAGATCAAACCGTCAACAGAAATCATCACCAT
The DNA here is from genome assembly GCA_963932425.1 of Athalia cordata. Classification (NCBI taxonomy): domain Eukaryota; kingdom Metazoa; phylum Arthropoda; class Insecta; order Hymenoptera; family Athaliidae; genus Athalia; species Athalia cordata. Next base: position 23,646,035 of record OZ010626.1, on the reverse strand, counting down.
CAAACAGTGCAGTCGGGGGCTGCGACGGTTGCATTTCAGAGGGTGAAACAAGAACCCCATATTCAAAATCGCGATCATTGCGCCGGCGAGGATCTGCAGGAACAGGAAAAGCGGGTGGAGGAGGAGGAGGTTATAGGACTGAGGTCGGAGGACATAAAGATAGAAGTTGCGGATCGGGACCAGGGCCAGGAGGAGGATTTAGAGCACAAAATTGTAGAGGACAACGTGAGGGATACGAGCCCTCTGCGTACACTGAACTCACCACTCATTCGAGAACAAAACCCATCCAACATTATCGACACGGACGGGGTCAAGGTCAGTTGATTTACATTGTTTTAAAAGTTGAAATCAATGTCTCGGAGATCGTCAGAGCACTTGACAAAAAAGAAAAAAAAGTTTGACACATTGTTGTTTGATCTCGTTTTTCCAACCTCGAACAACACTATTCAGGCGTCGTGATATGGAAAATCTGTTGAATGAATACTCCTCATCTATTCACTGGTAAACTATACCGGAAAATTCAAACTTTGTTGGTTAATCGTATTGACGTTGACCGACGTCATTCAAGAGCTTATAAACCGTCTTTCGTTTTTACCCAACCTTCATACACGTGCCAGTCATATGTGCATATCTCTCTTTCGATGTACTTACACATATAATGTGTTTAAATATAAACAGAACGCTTACGATTGGCTTCTTCGTATCAGCTTATAAAGGAAGAATGTTTTTCTCACGTGATTCCATTCAATATTATATGAATTTTCGTCACATTAAGGTCAATAATTTCTATCAGGAACGAACGGAAGAAATCGCGTTGGAGCGGATACAGGGGACACAAGGACTTTTGAGGGTGAAGAAAGAGGAGGAACTTCAGGAAGTACCGAGTTCTGTGGGAGTTTTGCAATCTTGTACAGAAGACGGGATCCGGTCAGTAACCTCAGTGAGCAAAGACGTGGAGGAATCAAGATTCGCTACGGAGAACAGGGTCAAACAAGCACCGTATCTTGGAATCGGTATATCGAACAGACGTTCGAGTCCTCCACCAGTGGATTGGAAGCCCTTGGACAAGTGCTACCTCTGCCTCGATGGCAAGCTGCCGCACGACGAACAACCGCCCCTTGTAAGTAAAAAGATGATCTATTTGCTAAAAGTAAATTATTGGCTCGTAAAAGGATTTCGACATTATTTCCTTGGTAAAAAATTTGCTCTGAACTTAATTAACAAAATCAGTTTTCCAGTTTGTACTAATTGATCATGTCGAATCCGAACGTCCGATAAACGACCTCGTCTGAAATTCAAAGACTTTATTCCGTGATGAAAAATTTGATTTTTCAGAGTCCGCAAAGTGAGAGCAGTAGTAGTTCTCGATCTGCAGAATCCCCGATGTCGGTTCAGGTGGACCCGGCGATGGCCGCGTCGTTGGCGGCGGTGGCAGCCCTCAGTGGCGCTACCGGAGGTGCTGCTGGATATCCAACTCTTTTACCACAGTGGTGTTTACCCCCTAGGGAGGCACCCCGGGTCGGGGTACCAGCCCATCAGGAAAGCGCGGCTGTGGTCGACCAGCCACTTGACCTCTCAGCCAAACCCCGAGCCTTTCAGGTGAGTTCAATTCTACCAATATCAAAAAGTGCACTGCGATTCATGATCAAAGACTTGGGGGTGAAAGGGTTGGCTTGAAGAATAGTTTCTTCAAAGCTCTTCGAAATTACTGTCACTATAAGAAAAGTAAAGAAAGAATCTGATGTTTTATTCTTGACCGTACAACGCAGAAGTTTCAGAACCTTCTAAATATATGTAGTCATTCGCAATCTGTGGTGTGGGATGTCTTCATCGCATTTCCAGCGGTATTTTATATTTCATCAATCAACGCCTGCAATATTTCTGTTCCAGGATAACAACATATCTCTACTCGAACAACAAAAAATACCTCTGAGAATGCCGACTGGGATCGATCCAAAGAGCATCTTCAAGTAAGTTTATTTCATTAAACAAATTCTCATCGGTCATTTTGTCGTGCAATCAGAATTCGGGATTTACACTTGATTCGAACGAATCAAAAAAAAAAAAGCATACCACAATGACATTTTATTTTTTCCCCCTTTCTTCTTCTTATTCTTTAATCAATGTTACACAAGCGAGTGTTCCGGGCTGCACGTGTGCAACGCAGCGATTTCCGATACCGTAGGAGAATGCGAGTAATTAACGGTCAACCTGATATCGTGCATTTGAATTGCTTTTCGATTTGGAATATGCGCGACGCATTCATTCCTCCTATTGCAAGTCACGAGTGAAAATTTGCACGGTGATAAGACCCTGATTGTTGTACCGTGTCTACTTCGACCTTTATAACTTTTCTTATGATGTGACAATCATTTTAAAAGAGATGTGAATTCAATTCTGCATTCTTACATATCAATCCAAACCGCAATTTAATTTTACCAATCTGCACGGAGTGTTTGGAAACTCTAATGAATCACACCCTATTAATGACTAATGACGCTACTTGCTGTTACGAAGCATTGTTGTGCAACAATTTCATGTGCCATCGTTGTAACGCTCACGTGCTGCGGTTTTTTTTTCGTTTTACTTTTTTCTTCATTTTTTTTTTTAATGCTATCATTAAAAAAAAATTAAGGCTATCATAAGGATCAACCTTATCCGCTTACGATTTTAAAACGTAGAATATATTGTTACGTTTCGCCAGTGGTTTGTAGTTCGGTAAAAGGTTTGTTTTTTTTTCTGGTTTATTACAAAAATTTTGAAATTGTTTTGAAATTACCGCATGGCATTAAAGTTTCCTAGAAGAATCGATTAAGTCTAGAACTTTAGTGCAGTTCAGAGAGGAAATGTAATAAATGTGGCAATGTCGCCGGTGTTTGTACGTAACATACGAGAGAAGAGAATCATGCGAGATGGACGAGTTTTAGTAGAACTGCAGGGTAGCTGGCGGGTAAGCTATCTTCTTTTAGCGCGTTGCTCAAACGCCCCACTCTGAACCACCATAAAAGATGGTTCGAGGGATCGATGCACTTTTATTTTGTTTTTTTTGTCCTCTCTCTCTTTCTTTTATTCTCTTTATTTCATCTTTTATGTTATTCTCCCTCAAGGCAACTATAACATTTTGCGCATCAAATTCTTCTTCTTTTTTTTTTTTTATCGGTATTTTATTATTAGTCTATCTTCACCTCAATACATCGAGGTAGAACCGCAGCAGTTTGCGTAGCTTTCAGTACGTTGCACATTATTCATTTCTCACGCAAAGCGCATGTGCAGAATAACATATAGCCCAGTTTTCTGATAAGATATAGAACAACGAAACAAATGGTTGAGTCAAAATTCTTTCTTAACACCACAAGTACGAACACACATACTTTAACATGATAAGCGGTATAGGAAAACAAGTGTCAAACACTTGAAAAATTGCATAAGTTCACGACGATAAATTTTTCAAAACTCATCTCGATTCGCTTTCTTTAAAAAAATCTTCTAGCATTTGGTTTTCCTATAACTATCAAAGTTTTCAGTACTTGAATATAACCGCAGTTTGCCAAACGTACGAAACCGTCGACACTTTCATTTCTCATTTAGAATATGAAATTATCAAGTGAACTTATAGGCTACTGGTAAAGGGTGACGGGAAAGTAGCGAATATCGGACGACTGTCGGTTTTTTATCTTTAGCAATTCAATACTCACTCGACAGTTGATGGATATAAAAAAAAAGAGAAAAAAAAAATGCAAATCAAACTTGCGAGAATGTACTTCGAAGAAAACTTGCTTTCAAAATTCATCGCCAAGATTGTCTTCTGAAAGCCTTTGTGTAACGAGGTGACCACTTCCTTCGCCTTGCGACACAAGGTTTAAATTGATATGTGTAAAAACAAATAATAACAAAATAATCGCGATAAGCCTACCGCTTCATGAGCTATACGGATACGTATACACATACATACGTAGAATATACATACAGTAGGTATGTGCAGCACTTCACATAGTCACACGTCCTCGGCTGCAATGCGTTTATGTGTACACATGCGTACGAAATGCACTTTTATCTTGGATTCTGTCTGAGTAGAGCAGTTCGTTGACCCCGCTAGGATGTGGTGGGGGTAGAGTTAAGTTGGGTTAGGGTTAAGTCAGGTCAGGTTTGGCTAGACCAGGGGTGAGCGGAGGGCTGGCGCGCGAATATTTTTCCTCAAAAATTTAATATTATTAATGTTATCCGGTTTGAAGACCGATTACAATGTTCTAATTTTACTTTAAGTAAAAAAAATTCTATTGATACATGTTTTTGAATCGATCTACTCTTTTCAAACACTCTTCCTTCCGATGTTGGGAGTAATTAATCATTCTTTTACCACGTGATGCATTTTCGATGGTAGCCGTTGTCCTGTTAGTTGGACTAATTTTGGAAATTTCATATATACCGCCGAATTGTTGCGATGTATAGTTTTCGAGGAAGAGTTACTCTGGTGCGTATTGGCGTTTCATTAGGACCCTTTTATATGTTTTAGCAGTTCGTGTTACCGCGCGAAGCCACGTGTGACCGGTACTGGAGGTGTGGGAGGTGTTCACGGAGTGGTGGGTGCTGGTGGCGGGCGAAGAACTTACACGGAAGAAGAACTTCAGGCTGCATTAAGGGATATACAAAGTGGAAAACTCGGGACTAGAAGGGCTGCAGTTATCTATGGAATACCACGAAGCACCCTTCGAAATAAGGTCTACAAGCTAGCGATGGAACGAGAAAGGGAAACGTCCCTGATATCGCTTTCACATCCCCATCATCATCACGAGACCAGTGTTGTGCCTTCTACACCCAATGCGTCTCCAATCGTCTCCGCATCCGTCTCCACGCCCGTCTGCCTGACTGCCACTCCGTCACCACAAGCGGACGAGGTAGGTTTTGGGGACGACTTCGAATTTTGCGAAGCGATAATATTTTACCAAAGGAATTTGAGTCATTCGGTCAGTGATCGGTAGATATCATCTCTAAATCGTAAATTATACATACCTATATTCTCATTTTAAAACGACGATCAACGGTTCTTTGGATCGAATGGTCGTTAAATTCATTCACGCGCCGGGCATATAATAACAAAGTCCATTTTTCATGTAAGTAAATACGTCTGTCACTTAGGCGCGATATTCAAAAGTATTATATTATATTATTAAATTTTCGTATTTCTGTATACGATTATTATCAAAGTGTGGTTTTGGTTAGGAAGAACAAGAGATGCTTCCCCAAAACATACCTCTACCACGGCAATTTTGAAGAATTATTGTGTAGATTTGTTTAGTCATGCTTTTTCATCTACATTGTACTGCAACCACCTAGATTCGTTTGGTATCTCAGTTGTGTCTATCCTTGTTATTTATTTATTTATTTTTGCTTTTTTTTTCTCTTCTACTTCCATTTTTGATATACCATATTATCATCATCATCATCATCATGAACATTTCGGAACAGAAATTATTTTTAGCGGCTCCTTACTGCGAGTACATTGACTACTTTCATTTTTTTCTTCACGTTTAATCCGTAAATTGATTCATTTGAGAAAACCTCAACGTCAAATTTACATGACATATTGCTATGCACTTTTACAGTTACAGGTCATCGAAATTTATTTCATTTCTTGCAAAGAAGCAATGAAAAAACAATATTGACAACGGTGGAGGTACACCCATTTGAGGTTCACTAATAACTTTAGCTTCCCTTCACAGAACTGCAGGATATTGTAAGAATATGAAAGTACAAAAGAGTGCTTCGTGAAAAGGTTCCGCTATGTGCATGACTTTATATTATTTTTGCAAATCTATGATGATTTTACTGATAATATTTAAAGTTAGTTATGCATTTTTATTAGCGTAGAAGCAAAATACTCTATGAATTTAAATCTAGATAATTGTTTCTTCCCCCATCTTTTTCAATATGTCTGCAAAATTTTTTCATTCACTATTGCCGTGAACTTAGTATCCTGCGCTTTTTGCACGGGCTGAATAATTACCGAAGTTTTTTATCATATCTATACACCTACATATATGTTGTAACACAAACGCCAACATTGGCATCTACAAAGATGAAGAGGTAAGTTTTGGGAAGAAAACATGACAAAATATAATTAAGATCATTATAAAACCGCCGTTCTATCCATAATATTATCAAATCAATTCTCGTCAACATACTAATGAATTTTGAAAAAGCAACTCAAAACGTACCTCTGTGTTGTAAAATTTTTACGATAGTATAAGCGTTGAAATTATCTGTAGAAAGATTTGCTCAACATACCCGCATTGCATTGTTTCTTCTTTTTTTTTGTCGAAGAAAACGTAAAAATTTCAGAAATAATATATTTGATTGTCAATATAATGTTGCACGTTCGGAATTCGTACGATTGTTTATTCGACTTTGATGTATTAATTGCATGCATTAATTAATTTCAATTAGGTATTACCATTTGCACTTCTATATCGTAGATACATTCGAGCTTATCGTTTTAAATACCACGTGACGCACTACTGATTTAACTATTGCCAAGGTCTTTTCTGACGAGTTCATCCCAATCTGATCTGAACTACGCATTTAATTTTAATTTGTCGTTGATTTTAGTGGAAAGAATGAATCTAATCTCACGTCAAGCCATCAGCATATGATTATTTTTTGTTTGTTTCTTTGCTTAGCTGAGGAAAAAGAAAAGAAAAGGCCATCATAAACCGATAAACGCGATTTCGATACGGATTTCCATTTTGGTATTTGTCTGCGATTCCCCCCCCCCCCCCCCTTGTTTACTTGATTCTGATTTGCGGTAAATATTACCGATATCAAATATTCCTTCGCCTCTACGATTTTGATTTTGATTTTGACATCGCTATCTAACTTATACGTTTGAAACAGTCACTCGCGGTTTACCATATATCGTTAGACTATGAATAACTAGTTTGGCCTGAATGCATGATGCTTGGTCACACTGCAATTGCTTCAAGTAATTACATATCGGCACCTATCCGATTTCCCCTCAATCTGATATCACCTGAATAAAACCCAACCCAACCTCGTACGAAATTCAGTGTTGACATAGAATCCTGAACTGCATTAAAACTGCAGCAGCACAGGTTAAAATAAAAGTCCTAAAAATTTGCAAGGGAGGGAGTCACATTTCGTTATTATTTTTTTGTTTTTTGTGTCAAAGTTTATTTTCGGAAAAAATTAAATAAAATAAAGTAAAGAATAGAAAATAGAAATTCAACGAACAGAAATCTCGGCACCTCGACAAAACAGTATGTGAAGTCGACCAATAGACCATTCGGAAGCCGTCTACAAACCAATCCAATTTCCGAATATGTATATAAGACGCCTGGCACTGTTTTACGTAATATTCTAGTTGAAACAAAATTCGACTCGTGTAAAAGTTTTTGCAGAAAACGTTGATGAATACTCGAACTAGAGGTCGAAGATTAATAGAGTTTGTGAAATAGTGCAAGAGATCAATAAAAAATAATTGCTATCGCAAATAAACTTCGGGTCAATTGGGATATCTTGCATAATTATATATTAGTGAATATTATGTAGACCAACTGCAGTATTAGCTTAGAGTATCACAATCTTTGTAAATTCCATCCGCGACAAAAAAAAAAAAAAAAAAACAACTACCACAGCGTGTATCATCGTCGTGTGGTTTGGCGCGGCCGTGTGGTTTGACTTGCAGTTAAATATATAATCAAAAATTTTCTCTTAAGGATCGAGTTACGCAAACTGGTAACCTTATCGAGACCGGATTACTTTTGAGGAATATAGCCAAATATGACATTAATCAGTATTTTTGTATTCATAAACTTATTGTGGTTCGCAACGTTGATGTGATCAGTCAGAGTTTACATTCGATGTGCTTTGAACTCATAGTCTCACGTTGCGAAGAGATCGGTGAAAAATATTCATATTTTTTTCAATGTACACTAATCAACGTTTACGGTGCCATTTTAAATAAAAGTGAAAAACAAAAATCTCAAATCTTCTTAAAAGAACATCATTAGTTCTGTAGAGATAAATGACTAATGGTAAAGGCAGCGTTGATTAATATTCTTTGAAATTTTCTCCCAAATCGAAAGACTCCAAGGACTGACGTTTGAAATAGTTTAGTTTTTTTGTGCCTCCTTGCACTCATTTAATATAAGTGCGGCTGCATTTTTTATACGTTTGTTTCCACAGGGTGACGACAAAGAATTATCCGGAGCAGAGGAGGAAAAAGAAGTGGAAAGAGTTCTACTGGAGCCGCTGATTTCTTTCGATGATTTCTTACGATTTTCCGCCCTCAAAGGCGGAGATGGAGAATCCCTCAGGGCGTTGCTCCAACGAAGACCTGAAACGGGAGCCGAAAGCTCGGGCTTCGAACAACAAGCAATTGCACCTTACATTCAAAGGATGCTGGCTGCCACAAGACCGTTCAAAGGTCTGTCTCTAATTGTTTAGCCCCTCTCTTTTTCTCCCTTATTTTCTCTATTTATTCTATCTCGTCTACCTTCAAATTCAGGCAAACCCGCGAGCTTTTTTGGTGCTAAACTGTGATTTTTTGTTTACACATTCTTGCGAGTAATAAAAATCTGTGATAAATTTCATGAAAGTTTTAAACAGGGTGATTTTTTTGCGGTGCTGGTTTTCTAATTTCTTTGAATTTATGAGAAGTACTTCAATTTTTCTACAGCTTTTCTTGAATTTAAATTACTTTTTTCATCAGCACGTCGACTAAATATTGTGAAATTTTCAGGTATGGAAACTTCAGATTATCGTATTCCCGAAGTTATGAGACGCCTAATGAGTGAAGATAAACGGCTCAGTAAAGATCTTAACGGTGAGCAGCAACAGGAACCAATAACGAACGACGATTTTAATCCCAGTATTGAGGAGGAGGCCAGCGACAGCGCTCAGGGTAGAGCTATTCTGAAAATTCCGTCCTACAAGCCAGCGAATACTCCCGGATCGAGTAAAAACGGTGAACCATCGTCAGCGGCGTTTGCTCAGAGTTTCGCAAACGTTCCAAGTGCCGCGGGTAGCCCAGGTCTCTTGGAAAGAGCGAGCCCAGCTTTTTCCGGTACAAGTAGTCCGACGAATTCTCTAGCTGGTAAAGGAGTTGGTGTTAATTTCCGTGATGTTATAGCAAAAAGTATCAGTGTAAAGTTTCAAGAAGTTATACCTCAAGGTATTGGTCAAGCGCAAATGATGCAAGATCCGAATCCCTTTAAAAGAGGGAGGTATAGCCCGCCACAACCACCGCTACAATCGCAACCACCGAAACCAACGCAGGACAATAAAGCCAAGCCAGGACCAGGTGGTAAAGGTACGCGGCCAAAAAGAGGGAAGTATAGAAACTACGATAGGGATAGTCTCGTGGAAGCAGTTCGAGCGGTTCAACGAGGTGAAATGAGCGTCCATAGAGCCGGAAGTTATTACGGCGTGCCACATTCGACACTCGAGTACAAAGTTAAGGAACGTCACCTTATGAGGCCGAGAAAGAGGGACCAGAAGCCGCAGGACGATAAGGCGAAAGAAGCCGTAGCAGCAGCGGCTCTTAGACAAGTTGGACAAGAGAAAAAGCCACAGCTCAAACCCCAGAAGACTTTTACGCCACCGGGACCCATGCCTGGACCAAATGGATTAAAGATGCCACCCTTCATGGATGGCATGCCACATCTACCTTTCGCTCACCCCTTCAACTTTTGGGGCCCAACGCCATTCATTCCTTCGCCGTTTATCGCTGGCAGTCCCAATGTCCCTACCATATTACCTGAGCAATATTTTGCCACCCAGAGAATGAGGGGACTTCAAGAACAACAAAGAAATGTGATCGCCCATCAACAACAGCAACAACAGCAGCAACAGCAACAACAACAACAACAGCAACAACAACAACAACAACAACAACAACAACAACAGCAACAACAACAACACCAACAGCGGCAACAGCAACAGTTGCAGCAAAGAGAAAGGGAAGGTGCTAGCATTCCTTTGAATTCGGCAGGTACGTCGAATGCCAGAGGGAGTAGTGCTGCTCTGCCTAAAAGCACGCGCGAAATGGCGGAAAGTTTGTATGATGGTACGGGAACGAACGGAAGCTTCTTAGATAACCTGATTAGGTCCAGTTTGGAAACAGGTTTGTCAAGGGATCAAAGGGCTCTGGTAGAGGCCAGAAACCAACAGTTGCAGGCCCATCTTCCTGAGGCGATGAGTAATAAGGCGCTGATCGATCAGTTGTGTAGAAACTCTAGAAGAACGCCATTGCCGAGAATTCCTCAGGACAGTAGTGAAGATGAAAATTATCGGGGTCAAGGTAGAATGTTACCAGAAAGACCGGATAGAGTACCAACGGTCGATTTGAGTCCTTCACCCTCCGATAGAGCCAGAACCGATGATGGTAGCGACCGACTAACATCACCACCAACTCCATCTTCGATTTCACGTGCAGGGAGCTGCAGGGATGAGGAAACGCGAGACTCGCGAATCGATGGTAGCAGCAGGGAACGAGACCTTTATAATGGTCAAGAAGAACGAGAACGGGATCGAGGTGACAGGGAAAGGGAAAGAGACAGGGATAGGGACAGGGAAAGAAAGACTATGACGCTGCAACAGCAGCTCAATCACTACCCGGACTTACACAACATGTACGCCGCATCAACTGACAAAAGTGCCTGTGATAGTAAACTTATAGTAGATCAGTCGAGTCAAAAGGCTCAACAGCAACAGCAACATCAACAGCAACGGCAGCAGCAGCAGCAGCAGCAGCAACTACAACAACAACAACCACAACAACAACAACAACAACAACAACAACAACAACAACAACAACAGCAGCAGCAGCAATCTGAGTATGGGGCGATCGGTGGTCTAGTTGCTCAACTTCAAAGAGACTATAACCCGACGACAAGAACAAGTGAGCAGCCGCAGGGCAACCATCTTATGGAGCGTGCGACTGTCCTCAAAATGGAAGACTCGGTAGACCAGTAGACAAAGTCAGTACAGTTCTCATACGATATAATACCTAAAAAGTTACCATAAAAGTAACCTAAACCCTCCTTGGTACTCTCTTATAAGGTAACGCCTCGCCCAAACCCCATAGGAGAAATTCGACAGCAAATGATAGTATGAAGAAAAATGATGACACAGCAATTAGCTGTACATCCTAACTGATCTAAGTCATACAGTTCAAATTTGTAACTTAGACGGTTTATTTATCATTGTTGCATTTCTTCTGTGGTCAGGGTGAGTTAATATATTCGTTACATGGAAATCCGGCTCCACTCTAACCCCGAACAAAATAAAACCTGACCACGTGTCATCACGTAACTTAGATACATCAGCTCATTGATAAAATTAATTATCGTGACAACGGGCTGGTGTGATTAGTAAATACCTATTCAGGTAAATTGAAAGCATGATGATGATTATTATTATTCATTGCTACGTTATATCTTCTCGATCATGGCAATTTATCAAATGAAGAAAGCAAAAACGAAAACAAAATATAAATGGACAGAAGTATAAGAAGAACCAACAATAAAAAAAAATATGAAACAAACTTATAAACACAGAAAAATACAATATCAACTACAACACAACAACAACAGAACGAATATATATCCACACACGCCACCCACATACCTATTACCCTAATACCTAATTATATTATATGAAGGCAGAAAATTACACAACGTATTTTTTTCTCTATCGATGTGAAACTACCTAATATACATACTTATTATTAAATATATACTACTTATAAGAAGCGACATATTGTCAGATAAGAATAATATATATTTTTGGTCATAAAAACAAAACGAAAAAAAAAAAATGAAAGAATGAAAAATGATGATAAGCCAAATATTTTGTCGGCACGAAGGCGTTGTTTTCACACGACGACAATATTCTCAAAAAGAAAAGAAAAGAAAAGAAAAAAATAAAAAACTCACGGTTCCAGCCCGCGGAGGTTTCGGTACGCTTGTCTCTATACAGACATTTCATGGTCCATGTGTGGTAACACTACGAAATTTTTCCATATCGAACAAACCCTAGAAAGAATTTAAACAAAAATTACAAATTGAACAACAATTTTCGACCCCATTCCGTAAAAATGATTCGCTATTTAATTTCCATGTATAATGAGTATTATATGAAAGACCGAAAAATCTTTAAGTTTGTTTTTTCGGAATTTCTAAGTTTTTTCAAAATTTCATAGTATTACCATAAATCGTGCGTAAGTACAGAATAGACGCGCGATCTTGACTCGAGCCCCTACAAATACTTTTCCTATAAAACGCAATGAAAAAAGATGTTTTTGTACAATCGCAATTTTCTACCGTTAGAGCAAAATATAAGAAAATAAAAATAAAAATAAAAATAAAACGATGTAAGAAGTTTTTCTAGAACTTTAGGGATAACGAATATATTCCGCGTAGATTTTTCACCGTTGAAACTGTAAATCAAAACCCTCCTCCCCTTCTCGCCTATGATAACGCAAGAATAAAAAAAAAAAAAAACAAATAAAAAATACATACCATGATAAGGGGGCTCGACGTCAATGAAATACTCGATACGTTATTATAAATTAAAAAACAAATATTTACTGGGAATTTCTTTTCGAGATATCAGAGTACGGAATCACAACCATGTTGCGTTGAAAATAGTAAAAATCTTTCATGATTTTCAAAAACTATATCAAATGCATGTTGCGCGAGAATTACAACAAATATATTTGACGATACGTCGATTCATCTTGATATTTTTCAAAATCGATCGAATAAATACACACGCATCTGATGTGTATAGTTGTTTTTTTTGTTTTTTTTTATTACTTCAAGATAAAATATTTATCTGAGAGACGTACTTTGACGTAATTTCCGCGTTCAGATGAGAATTTATTTCCGTTGGACCAAAATGAAAACAAAAATAAAATAAAATAAACAAATAATAATAATAATAATAATAATAATAATAATAATAATATTAACAATAATAATAATAATAATAATAACTTGAACTTAAATTAAATTTAAATTAAAAAAAAAAGAAAATGAATAAATACCGTTGACCATAACGATAAAATTAAAAAATTATTTAACAAAAACATAAATCTATATATTATATACATATACACACACAAAATATATCAAGTGAACGTTAATCTACGAATGACCATAAAAATAACACGATAATGATTGAAACTGCTGTAAGAAAATTTTTCCCTTATTCACGTATGAATTTGAAAAAAAGAAAAATTTTTTTTTCTTTGTTTGTTTTTTAATTATTGGTTTTTTTTTTTATCATTTGCGCACTTCTCATAGCCCAGACCGCATGCTGAAAATGACTCTATACGACTGAAATTTTAGGCTGTATTATACATAAGGCATGTATATGTTCGGTGTTAAACAAAATTAAGGAAAAATTATAAAACCAAAAAACAAAAAATACAAAAAAAAAAAACAAAAAAATTACATTTTCATTAAAAATTATAACGGAAAAAAAATTACATACGCAACTATGCTCTCGGTGTTTTGGAATTAAAAAACTAAATTAACTTGAACCTTAAAAAAAATACAAAAACAAAAACATGAAAAAAAAACCAAAAAAAAAAACATTGAATGTAAAAAAAAAAAATTATAAGGCTTAGGGTTTAATAATCATGAGTGTGTGTGTACGCTTACCGTTAAAAAAAAAAGTCATTTGGTGTATATCTCAACTTCTTATTACCTTGAACTTCATTCTAAATGTTCATGAAAATAAGAGAATAATAATAATAATAATAATAATAATAATAATAATAATATTAATATTAGTAATAAGAATAAAAATAAGAATAATAAGAATAAGACTAAGAATAATTAATCATAATAATAATTACAATTAAAAATAATATTTAATAACGATGATGATAATAGTAATAATAATAATAGTAATAATAATAATGATAATATTGATGATAATAGTTATAATAATAATTACAATAATAATAATCATAATTATAATGGAAAGAAAACAACAATATAACTTTTTGCCCCCATCCCCCCTTGGAATTTATCGTTAGATGTGGAAATTAATATTATTGCATACGACGACAAGGAAAAAATAATAATAATATCATATACTATATTAAATAAAATGAATAATCGGTATTTATCGTGGTCAAAAAAAGGATTGAAAAATAACATTTTCACAATATGATGATATGTATCATATATCACAACCTGTCCGTAGGTTCATACATATATAGGTATATATTGTGGACTTACGCAATTGCTATAATGAAAAGTAAAACAAAAAGCAAAAAAAAAAAAAAACAAAACAAAAACAAAAACAAAAACAAAAAAAACTTGAAGAAAGAAAGAAAGGAAGAATAAGGAAAAATAAAAACGAAGACGTTGCGACCGTTATTAAAATCATCTAATAATGATTAAATGCCACGAAATACTACGATAATTGTACAATCTCACGCAATCAAAGCTATTGACTTATACAGCAACAAAAAATAGACAAAACAGAAATTAAAAAATAGCCGAGAAGCAACACACACACATACACACACAGTCTTAATGCCTACCAATTAAAAGAAAACTACAAAACCGAAAAAAAATAAGAAAATAAATATCATACACATACAAAAATAAAAAATAATAAGCTCGTATGCATTTGTACGCACTTTCGATCGTATTTTAACCTTACCTTTACCTTAACCTTACTTCGTAATAACCTATTTTGCGTAAAAACTATAATAATATTAATATATTGAAAAATGATATGCCATACGTACCTTCATTTGCCATCAGTGACTGTGCTCAGGGTAACAGAGCTATCGTTTCTCTAAATAATTTGCCATTATCACGTATAACGATCAGAAAATATGAAAATTCAAATTTAAACGATCGCTCTGAAAACCGACGGACATTTATATATTATATGTATAATAAATTATTTATGCCGACGTTAAAACAAAAAACAAATACTAAACTAAACAAAACAAAGAAGTATCTACAGAATACTCATATATAAATATACATGTATCTCAATGCCCAGTTATAAACATTGTTTTATACTGTATCCGAAAGAAAGAAAAACAAAAAAAAGAAAAAAATTATTCACTCTACAGGATGATATAATCAGTTTGATCATCGAACGGATTTCGTATTGCCGATGATTAGAAGAAAAAGAAAAAAAAATACCACAATCATTCTCAATAGACACATTATTATCGTCCGATCACTGAGCGGTAAGAATAATTTTTCCAGCCAAAATACAGACGCATACGTAATTGGCGGTACGTTTGGTTATCGTTGAATTATTATACTACATTTGTTTAAACTCAGATATATGTATACGCGAGGACATCGCTAGACAGTATTTAAGCAACAGTTAAACAGTTAGAAAAGCAGACAGAGTTCGTGAATGTGTTCGATAAGTAAATATGAGAAGAAAGAGTCATTCGAGATCGTAGCAACTCGAGGTCGCTTCATGTTTTAATGAAAGAGAGAAAAAGAAAAATAAAATCGAACTGCACCTGGTTTTACAGATCGAAGATCGTGCGGCCGTTTTATAAATCAGAACCAGTTAAAAATTTGTTCGGTCATATTAAAAAAAAAGTTACAAAAAATTATCTTTTTGTATTTTTCGAACGTGAAAACAAAGAAACATTGTTAAAAATTATAAATCGATCGTGTGTATTGAAATTAATGTCTATTATAATAGCTTGAATTTTATTTCCATGTATAAGCTCCATTATGCGACGTTGTCGAATTCTAATATTATCCCAGTTGTGCTTAATTTGAAAATTAAAAGAAAAAAAAAAAAAACTGAAGCGACCAAGTGAAATGAGTTAGTTAAATGTTTTTTAAGATTATATGAAAATAAATTATATTAAAATATCTGTGATGTAAAAAAGTAACAAAATTTGGATGTATATTTTTCACAAAACATTGTAACCAGCTAGTGTATATGTATAAGATTATGATAATATTGTAATTAATATATATACATATAAATATATATGAAAACTAATTAAATAATTACAAGACGGGGTCCACACCGGTGGTCGAACGAAACCAAGATGGCGGAATTCACGCGGAGAGTCGGGCCTGAATTTGCGAATATTGTATTACGAATTGTGTATCTATTTTTAATCGTGATCGGTATATAGATAAATATATATATCATCATCGCCGTATATTCAAGAATGATTATAATAAACGCTGACGTGTTTTTTTTATTATTTCTCTTCTCCAAAAAAATTCACAATTACATTTCCGCGTGACTGATTCTTCTCGTAGTGTTCCGCACATTTTTCTTTTAAATTATATATCTGCAACATAAAACGCGAAACATATTACGATGTATAATAAAAAGTTGTTATTTTCAAAATTTCGCATCGCAATTTATATGCGAACAAGGATATTATACTAAAATAGGTACAAGTACCAAAAACAAAATAAAAATAATAATTTTCAAATGCGAAAAATGGTTGGCCTGTTTGGTCCTGAAACTGCTCAAAAGTCAGCTACCTCACAATATCGTCATGCTTGGTATGGTTCAATGTGACGCGGCTCATTGTTAGGTCTGATGCTCTTACGCATGCACAATTGATGATTTAAGAAAAGAAATTAATAACTGCATTTACAAAAACAAAAAAAAAATATATTTTCAGTCGAAATCTCCTTCGCAAAATATTTTACCAGCAGTTGGTCGATTTATAATTTACCTTTTAAAAAAACATATTAGATATATTCGGAGAATCGTAAAGGCATGAGATCTGATAACGGAGCATGGAGGAAATGGTCTAAGCAGTTCCAAATTGTGCCTAAGTTTTTGATTCTTATATCTTCTCAATTTTTTTTTTAGTTCAAATATAAAAATAAATAACGAAAGATGAAAATAATTTCATAGTTTCGAAATATTTTACATTCTCTGCATTCCAGGGCCACAGCACTGCGCCATCTTGGATTCAATTTTCGTTTTCCGTTTTGTCTCAAAATAAGTGCAATTAGGTACGTTAAAACTTGAAACAAAGAAAAGAAAGAAAAAAAACAAAATACACAAACACAAAAAAAGACATAAAATAAAACGAACTGTTACTTGATAGGTTACCGTTTCTATATTATAGTAAGTTCTATATTTTGAATTACAATTCATCTCGAATGTTGGGATTTTCGTGGTCATCGAATGCAGGCCTCTCCATTTATAACAATTCCGGCGCAAATTTGATGAGAAATCTTATAACAATTATTAATATAAGTAATTAATAATTCGTGATTAAGTTATTTGAAACTTTCTTTTTAAGAAACAAAAAGAAAAGGAAAGAAAAGAAAAGGATCGAATTTTGTATTGTTTGTTGTTCGAAAAATCTTTGTACCTTCCAATTGGCTTTAATCGTAACTAGGATCTAGTCATTCAATGACTCTAAAATTAATCAATTAAAAATGTTGAAAGCAAAGAAATGAAGAAAGATAAAATAAATAATTAAAATAATTAAAGAAAATGAATTAGTTACATTCTAAAACGCTGTATAACAATTTGCATAAGGTGTGCTTGATAAGTATCATCAAATTAGTGTCGCGACATCGAAAGTTTATTCTTGAGCGCGAGAATGGCAACATAACGAAGTCATCACTTATGCATTTGGCTGCCAGTTTTTTTTTTCGAACAATCTAATTTCACTTTTTAACATCATCTACGTTCTGAATTATCAATCACCCTTCCGAATAATGAATAACAAAAAATTGAGGTCAACAAAATTCACGTTGAAAAACATTCGAATTTCACGATCACGTGAGAATATCATTTGATGTCAGAGCGGTTTTCGAAATTCGGTTAAATCTGACGGGAAAAACATCGAAGTGAAGTGAATAAACTGGCAAAAAATGCGCTGGTGACGGCATCTAAAAGCCTACTTTCTGTAGTTTAGATCGAGAAGCTGGTACCAGCAAAAACTCGTATAAAAGCGCTTTAGTTGTTTGTACCGTGTTTTCTATACATACTGTTCAATCTATAGTCTATATACATATATATATATACATATATATAAACCACTATACCGGTGCCTCGCCGTCGATGAGGAGATTAAAATTAAGCGACGATCCACGGCGAACGACGAAAATTCTTCAAAAAGCTTAAAGCTGGAACAAGATACACATCGGAAAAGAAAAAGAAAATTACAAGAGAAAAAAAAAGAACAACCATTCCACGATAATTCAAATTTTTGGCAGATGCAGAGTGATTGGAAATTTTTTGCAAGTAATCAACGATTTGGCTTACGTATGAAAATTACTCGTAGATTTTGGATTTTTTTCCATCATGTCCAATCAGACCACGGGATGTAGGAAAATTTTGAGAAAAAAAAAATGGAATAAAATAAGATGAAGAAGAAAAAAAATCAAACGTTTCGTCTCGTCGTTGCACGGAAACCGCGGCTCCTATATATATTATATATATAAATAGAAAAATAACGTCAAGAAAATGAAAGAAAAGAAAAAAACAACTCGAAATAAAAAATAACTAAATGTACTACTTTAAACAAAAATAATATTATATTAGTATATAAATATTTCCCACAGAAGAAAAAAAAACCGGACCTTGAAATTTTCCACGTCACCCCCACTTACATACACAAACGACCCAGTATAATAATGTTAATTCAGCACCTGATTATTCCACGTGACCCTCACAATAGATAAAAAAAAAAGGAAAAAAAAAATCCATCACACAAAATACACACAACAGTCTGCTCTCAGCTTTATACAGCGATGTTAAAGTATCCAAATGAAAAAAAAAAAATCGATTCCGTACAGTTATGAAGCGACAACGGATTTTGACTTCTCTAAAATTATTTCAATTCGTTCGATCTGATTAAAACGTTCATTTATTTCGAGTTGATCAATCGTTTCAATTTCCATCGGAAGGATCATGACCAATAAAACAGCATATCATGGAGGTTATATAGAAATAACGTATCAAGTTATATGAGAGCGTCAAATGTACCTGTTGCTTGCAGTATATAATATAATCCTTCGGAAATTGTTCACGTTAATAATCGAAGTTCCATTTAATTCCCGTACCAACAATCGATTGTAGTATCATTGCTTCATCGCCGTCTTTTTTTTTTCACTAAATTATCAAATTACCAATATTTCTATCGACTAAAAATTAATGAACGATTAATTGAATTAATTTAATGGTCAGACATCGTTGTCGCTGAAGTCGAGGGTTGAATACTCGCCCCGACTTAAACAAACAAATAAATACCGGCAAAACAAAAACACTACAGCAACTATTCTATATAGACAAGCATTGTTAGTCAACGTAACGGTGCTATATTAAAAAAAAAACACTCAACAGTCTGAACTAAATATTATAATAGAAAATCTTCATTATATCCAACAGCGAATTATAAAAACAAAAAAACAGCAACAATAGCAAACAATAAACTACCAAACAGGAATTAAAACGAATGGTAAAAAATCGGATCGCCTGAACTTTGAACGATTTCTTTTTTCTTTTATTTATTTATTATGATATTCCGAAATAATCAACGTTACCGCGCGCGATCTGCGGTAGAAAAATTGAGCTGATAATGAATAAAGAAATTTAACAAAATCGAGTCAAAGTACAGGCGAAAATCCCTTCAAAACAAAACCTACAGTCGCACAGAATGAACAATAATTGTGCAAAAAAAAATAAAAAATAAAACAAACAAACAAACAAACAAACTATTATAATAAACATAAAGGTATATATACGTATATATACAAATATACATATATATTATTATCATACATAAAAATTATATTGAATATATAACAATAATAATTAATTAAAAATAATATTAATAATAATTATAATTATAATTATAATAATAACAATAATGATTAAAGAAACTATATTAATAAAATTGAAAAAGGAAAATGAAATTGAAAAAAAAAGAAAAAACCAAAAAAAAAAGAAATACAAACAAAAAAAATAGAAAGATGAAAAAACCAAACAAAATAACATTCCAACCGTCAATGTGCCACACAGTTTTTTATATTCTCTTAAACAATATTGTAATTATTGTCGTAATAAACAGTATATAACAAGATACTAAAAGAAAATGAAAACAAACAACAAATAAAAAGAATTTTGATTAATTAATTAATTAAAAACGTACCAAAAAAACAAGAAATTAAATATCATCAAAGGAAGGTATATTGAACAAAGTAATAGTTGACTCGTAATTGCAGCAAAAAACTATTGGTTTGATTTTTTTTTCTTTTTTTTTTTAATTTTTTTTTTTTTTTTTTCTCGTTAGAACGTATAGACTCAATGAATAAAAAGGAAAAAAAGAAAAAAAAAACAAAACAAAAGAAAGAAAATGAACAGAAAAAAAAAACCTACACACACTTCAACTGAAATTTATAATTGTACATCAGCTGTTTGCCTAACTTTGAGTTAGTAACGTTTACTTTTACATATTATACCATATGTTATTTAATAAGTAAATGCTTCGTTAAGTTCAACTATACGTAAATATTATTATTATTGATATTATGTATTATATATTATTTTTTTCCTATTTTTTATTCACGTTTCATCCGATGTAATTATAGTATAAAGTATAGAAATACAACATACCTATTTATTCCGTACATAAGTAATAGTTCACATCAGAAACAATAGAAAAAAAACAGAAATTTAATTCATTTTCTTACACGACAAGGTATTTCATTTTTTTTCATTTTTTTTTTAAATTCATTTTTTTCATGTATCGGATATGAGTATGTACGTCAAAAATATGACGTCTACTTCACTAATAGAATGCATGATGATAAAATTTACCGCAACACGTTATCAAAGGGATTTCGTAATTATTAATTCGATTAAAAAACAAACAGAAAGAAAATAATTACCTAATTGAATTGAAAAAATACCTACAGAATTATAAATATGTATATATATGGTCAACAACTATACATATATATATACATACCTATACTAATTGTAATAATAATAGATTAACGATAATCAGCTGTAAGAAATTGAATTAAACAAACATGAAGCGAAATGAAATTATAGGCAGAAGTAGAAAAAATAAGAACAACAGAGAAACAAAACGAAAAAAAAACAAAAATAGAAAAATAAGCAACAAAAGATACATGAAAAAAAAAAAAAAAAAATACATAGAAGTTCAATTACTTCGCGACATTCTTGGGCATTATTATTAAGATTGCCTCACCACTTCACAATTGTTATATAAATATTAAAATATGGTTGAATAACGCCGCGCGCTCCGGACTCTTAATTACCTACCTAAAAAATTTACAATAATAATAATATCACCGTAACTATTGTGTAACGCTATTTTTCCCTGCAGAATTTTAAGTAATTTGAAAAGTAACGAAAAAAATGAAAACCGATAACATTGAGAAAAATATGTACATATTAATGAGTATTCAACCGATAAGGATTACAAAAAAAAAGAACCTGGTACCCTGCTGCGTCGTAATCAGATTTTGCAATTATTTTTTTTCGAAAATCAAATTGAAAATGAAAGGGAAAAGCGAGAAATAGAGAGAGGTGGAAAGAGAAGAGCAAGAAGAGAAAATATTTTTTCATTTCGAAAGTAAAAATTATTCTAAACATTTGCGATCGTTATCTATATATAGCTGAAAACTGTAGTGATTTTCAATAAATACAACTTGACCTTTTCAAACGAGGAATTTTGAAACGATTCAACAAAATTGAGAGTAAAATTAACAACGATAAAATTTTTCGTATCCTAAAAATTTTTCTATCGGAAAAAAAAAAGAAGAAGTTTGAAAAAAATGCAGGTGATACAATTGATTGTTTTTTTAATTGAGTTGAATTGAATTGAATTGAAATTAAAGGTTTGATTCGTGAATAATAATTTTTTTATGGAGTTTGTGATTTCACTGAATATTCAAGTTTTTACTATAATCAAACTATATACATGTATGTATATTATCGTGCATAAAGGTGATTTTTTCAATAAAAATGATTGACTATAAAAATAACATAATAAATTAAGTCAGGGACAAGCGAGTTGTATATACATATAGGTAATATACGCAGGTAATATTACATAGAATTCATACGTGTGCAGTGACATAAGAGAAAAAAAAACACAAAAAAACAAAAAACAAAACAAAAAACAAAAAAAACGCGTAAAATCAATATGAATAATTTAAATGAATTAATTGTAAAAAAAAAACAACTAAATTAACAAATTAATAGAATAATAGTTGATATGATAATGGTTAACGATTTATAATCATTTATTAGTTTACGATACATCATTATATACGAACCCCCCAACATATTTAGGAAACGAAACAAGAATTCATCACCGACTAAAAACACACATAATTCCTAGGCTAATGAGGAGAGTAGAAAAAGAATCAAAAAATCAAAAAACCAAGAAAAAAAAAACAACAGCAAGAACCCCATAAAATTTGTGCGTCAAACGGATGATCACGCTTACATCAAACAATTACTACCTGTACAACAATGACGTACAATATCTAAGAATTTATAAAATTACTTTTGTTTTTTCTTCTTTCTTTGCTTTTTGTCAAAATAAATTTTAAACAGCCACGAAACACTATCGATCACACTATATTGAATATTGTTAACTATCATTACTATTTTTATTGTTGTTATTATTATTATTATTATCATTATTATTATTATTATTAATTTTATTATCATCATTTCGATTACCATATACATATAGTAGGTACCCAAATTACAATATTACGACGATTACGTGTGAGAACAATTACGGTGACGTGAAAATTAGAGAAAAAAAAAAAAAAATAAATAAGAGAAGAGAAAATTAAGGAACAAGTTTTTTTTTAACATATTGAAAATTGAATAAATAATGGAGATTATCGTAGAGAAGCGGTGAGGGCGGGTAAGTAGATAGATAGGGGGGGTAGGGGAGGGGGAAATAAAGTGTATTAGGTATATGAATACGTCGATATATGTATAATAAATATATATGTACATTATTTATTATAATGTATACATATACGTATATATATGCATAAATATACACGACGTTGTGATGATGCTATGATGAACGTTATTACATATAAATATTATACATAGCTATGTACGTTATAGATATACATAGTACATAAAAACTATACAATATGTTTGTTGGAATATTCTTATTTGTCATAAATATTATTTCAAGTATCGAATGGAAATGGAAAAAAAAAAAAAAAACAGAATGCAAAGAACAAAATCAATTTTACTATATGGGTATATCAATACATACATACCTATGAACCATATTGTCCTGTGTTTATGTATTTATATATGTACATATACATATATATTTATGTATATATACATAAAATTTTACAATACACATGTAAAAAGTTATTGCATATATATATATCTGATACACACGCATCTCTGCATTATTGTAAGAATATTCTACATAATTATTATTATCATTATTATCATTATTATAATTAATATTTTTATCATTATTATTATTATTCATGTTCATATTATTGATCGAACGATTGATTGAGATTGCCATTACGAATATATGTATGGTCATTCATTATAACACGAGAGCATATATATATATTATGTAAAATGTAACGTGCGTCACAATTTCATTGATTTTTCTTTATCATTTGTGGTTTTTGTCTTCTTTTTATCATCATTATTATTACTATAATTACTATAATTATTATTATTATTATTATGGTTATTATTGTTATCATTGTTATTTCTTTTTTTATATCACATACGTCTACACTATATTATGAGACCAACAGTGCAATTTTTAAGGTTATATATATATAATTAGTTATATTACTATATAAACTTGAAATCCATATAATATTATTACATGATATACATATAAGAGACGTTGAATTATTTGTTTCGTAATTTAATATATAAATAATTGAATTAATTAATTGATAAATTGATAAATAAATGATTATACATAATAATAATAATTATCGCTTAATATGGCCGTTTTGCGTTATAATAGTATACTATATACATACCATGCTACATGAGTAAAATTAATATGTATACGAATCCGGGCGTTTATAATAAAACAGGTGAAAATGAAAGAATTAAAGAAAAAGAAAAGAACGGAACAGAAAAAAGGCAACGTCAATGGACGTGTAAACGAAGAGAAAAAAAAAATGAAGATGATGATGAACCAAAAAAAATAAAATTACAAACAATCGATACGATGTATTATAATGTATACGGATAAACGTAATGTTACAAATGGCGGAGACCAATTTTAGAGATAGAAAAAAAAAAAATGTAAAAATAAATAAATAAAATTAATTAATTAATTAATTATCGATAAAGGCACTATATTGAAAATGTAAATGAAAAAAGAAAAAAAAAAAACAGAAGCCAAAAGTTATTTTTTTAATCAAATTATTCATAATAGATGGCAGATTATAATCGCCCGGATTCAGTTTGTAAATTATTATATTATTCTTGCTATTGTTATATGATTTTTATTATTATCATTATCCTTGATATTATTATTATTATTATTATTATTATTATTACTATTATTACTATCATTTTTAGTATCATGAAAAATTGACGATTTGTCTTATTTGATTCTATTCGTATTCAATCGAACGAAAAAAAAAACAGAAAACAAATAGCGCATACGTTGAAACTTCTCGATAAATATTCCATTTCTAATGCATTCCTTTGCCTGTAATGTGTATAACATTATATACATGTATGTATGTATGTATGTATCTATATGTATGTCGTGGACAAGTTAAAAAGATGAATTTTTACGTGATTTTAATTGTTTTTAATTTTTTTTTCTCTCTTTTTTACGAACATTTTTATAATAATAAACATACGTGTGACGTTGAAATAAATAATTGTAATATATACATATATATCATACAACAGCCACACACGCTAAGAAATTAATAAAAAAAAAAAAATTAATAAACATAAATAAAGAAATTACACCGTATCGATCTAACGATGATACAATCGCGAGGATTTATTATTATGATTATCATTAGAATTATTATTTTTTATTATTGCTATTATTATGATTATTATGATTATTGTTGTTGTTGTTATGTCGATGACGATGATGGTGGTGATGGTGATGATGATGACGATGACGATGACGACGATGATGATGATGATGAATTAATAAATTATTTGCAAGAAGTTGCACTTATGAAGTTAAAATCAAAAGTGAAATGTGTTCATATATAAAATTATATGTAATATAAAACAGAGGCTTGGTTAACTTTACAGCAATAATTTTATTCAATGAAAAGTTGATGATAATTTAAATTTCATATTATGTTTTATTGTTTATTATAATATAGATTGGTATATATATATAAATCATATATATACTAATTATATGTACATACGTACGTGTATAGGGTGAGTCATTCCAAACTCCGAGAAAGGGAGGAGCCTCATACGGTTTTATTGGTCAGTGAACGCGCCGCAGACGAGAAAAATGGAAAGAATGAGAAAAGTCGATTCAAAAACATAACATGCACAACGAATAAGAAGTCGAGTCGAAGTCGAGCGCATACCTGCCAAATCAAGCTCCGCCCAATCTCGGAGTTTGAAAGAACTTACCCTGTATATTTTCGATAAGGTAATTATGATACCTAAATAAAAATAAAAATAATAGATTATATGAAAACGTTCGCCAAGTCTCAATATATGCCACCGATATCCCTATCGAAATTCAATCATTACCTGCGCATTTTTTGAAAATTCAATGAAACTAATAACTTTTAGAATTTCTTCTTTTTTCTTTTCTTTCTACATTAAAAAATGATTGAAAATTATTTATGTGCGTTTATTTTATGGTATCCAAATGATTCAATTGACAAATTTTTCCTTCGATGATTTTTATTACAAATTATTGATATCAAGGCGTGATAGTTGAAAGCGTAAAACTTTTTTTTGAGGTTACGATGATATGGCTACATTCCAATTTTTATCACTGCATGCGAATCGATCGTTGTACTATTCTAATTTGCTGTGAATTGCCTATCGCTGTCCATCGCATGATTTTCATGAGAAAATATGTTGAGATCCCTTGTACATCTTCTTCCTGTCTCATTTTATTTCTATTTCATTTTATTCTTTGGATTTCACGTTCATTATTTTATACATCCCGCATGTACGTTAGATTTGATTTCCCATATCTATGCGCGTAGTTTGTACTAAACTTTCATTCCAAAATCATTCCAATTCGATGTAACAATATATGCCTCATATTTTATTTTTCTTCTCACATCAAAAATCTACGTTAACTCGTATGATATTTCTCAAACTAGGTATAACTAATGGATAAATCTCTTTTGAGAAATAAATAAATTAACAAGCTCATCATAAGACACGGATTGAAAAAAAAATCGTAACCAACCGTTCCACATAGACACATGTATTTTGTTAATTTTAGGAGGGAACACAAAGACTACTGTAGTGTTTAATTTTTTCTTGGTTTTTCACAGATTCGTGAAACTTTTTTTTTTACAAGTATTACAATTATTATCAATAATTTATCGTTATTTTTATTTCTGCCTCAACGATCGCGTGATATACAAACGATGGTTTTATAATTTTGTATGAAAAAAACAAACTCGAAAAACGAATGAAAAAATAAAAGAAACAAACAGCAGCAACAAATATTTCATCGCATGGTGTGTACGAGTGATCGGTATAACTGTCCCTGCGTAAAAAATAATAATAACAACAATAATTATTATTATTATTATTTCAAAGATAATTTTACCAATAATATTAATAATAAAAACAATAAAAGGAATAAGAACGTGTGTTCTCGCATACATTTTTGTTCAAAATCTCACAATCAGAGCCTCTTGGCCATTCAGTTTCATTTAATGAGCGCTCGTTCTTTTCCACTGTTATAATTATCATCATATTTCACTTATGATATGTGCAGTGCAAAAAGTGCGATTCTCTTGAACCGATTGAAATGATTAATGAAAGAAAGAAGAAGAATTTGGTAGATTTCCGTTATTTTCCCGTTCATAAATAAAACAAATTACATAAAATAATACTGTACGTAATGAACGTAAACCGAATGCGGCACTCGATTTCGTTACGTCCATGGTATACATATATATAAAAATATAAATATATATATCATCGTGTATATATATACTTAGAAAATTGGGTCTGACGTCACTTGACGTAGGGCCCGTGTGTTTTATAATTTATTTCGTTTTTTCATTTTTTTTTTTTACAAATTCATTATTAGCACGACGTCGTAACCCTATAATATGCGTAGACTTATTTACAACTATTGTATGATACCAAGAATAACAATAATAGAAATAATAATAATAAAATTATATTTCTAATTTTATTTGTCAAGTACAATGCAGTCGTAACGTACCTATTAACATTCAAATAAGTATTCTCTATTAGTCTCCCCCCACATCAGTGTTTTATTTTATCTCATATTACGTATTCTTATTATTAATTATTACTATTATTATTATTATCATTGTTTTTAACATCCTTATCCTTTTTTTTACTAATAAATACGTTTTCAAATGTTGATTGATTGTTCGTTGATTATTATTATTATTATTGTTATTATCGTTGTCAGGATCATCCGACTATTCCGACTAGATGTCTTTTGTCGGAGGAAGTGAATAATATTTTATTGATTTCAAATGGAATTTCGAAGATACTTCTGTAAAATTATCGGAAAAATAATATCTTGTTCTTCTGATCTCTGAAATGAAATTTTTTTTCGAAGTTACGCGTGCAGAGTAAACTCATTATTATGCACGTTATACTGTATAGAATAATTCAATTGTGACGCGTGAAAAAAAAGAATAGTAAAAGAAGGAGAATGAAGAACGAAGAATAAAAAATGAAGCAAAATAAATTTGAAAAATTAAACATTAAAATTGAGAAAACAAAAAAAGAAACACACGATACACATACATACATATATATACGTTTGATGATATCTATAGCGTGATTAGGTAGGTAGGATTTTAACAAATATTTTTTATATCATAAATTTGTAGGTATTTAATGATTAGAAAAAAAAAGGGAGAAAAAAAATGTTTGAAAAATGTAGTTAATTGTAGATTTTGGTGCCCTACGTCTAGGTTTCGCAATGATGAATGATCAATTAGTAGAAGGAACACTATAGACCAAAATAATTGCAAATTAATATATTGATACATTTTGTGAAATTTGTATAAAATAATATCATTTAATTTAGAGTATTAGTTTTTTTTTCTTTCAATTTTTGTTAACTTGTTTTTAGTTAGCTATGATGATGATAACGATATTGATGATGATGATGATGATGATGATGATGATCGTTTAACGAATCGAACGAAATAATATGGTGCATTATAAAAGAGGACTGAAATTTACAAACGACTGATATAGAAATGATGAAAACTGTGCGAAGTATTTAAAAAAATAAGAAATTTAAATAAAACTCTCAAGGAGAGGAATCCAAAAAATTATAGGTACATACCTAGTAACAAATTGTTGAAAAAACAATAAAAAAAATCAAAATTATTGGCTTTTAGTCCGATACGAAAGAAATTCGAAATTCATTTGAAAAAAAAAATAATGATAATTTTTAAATCAACATGCGAAGGATCTAATCCTTAGGACTTGCGATAGGTGATAAAAATTGAACAATTCCGGTTATGCTCACAATTAGAATGCAATTGATGAGCGAAAAGAAAGAACGAATTGATTCCGGAATAAAAAAATCGATTATGTCTTTAACGATAATGCAAAACGGAGATCACCTTAAATTGTGATTCATTAATAACCATAATGTATAGGGGGGGAAGAAAGGAAGAAATTGACTTAATGATAAGACAGTCTGTTATTGATATGGTTGATCGTTGTCAAGATGGTTGTGAACGTTATTAAATTGTGTGAAGTAAAACGTAGGTATTTTACGTATAGGTATATACGTGAGAAAATTTGTTTTGTAAAAATATGCTGTTGATTATTTTGTAAGAAATCGACGATCGGATATCGAATTTCATACAAATCTTTTCTCTTTTTCTTTTATCGTTTTTCAAAACCACGATTATTATGCATATTTTCATGGTATATGATTTATGCAGCATATTTTTACGAACTTTTACTTCCCACAAGATATGCAACTGGCATTATTCTGTATAAATTTTGATTTTGTAATCAAACGTCGCTATAGAAAACACGCGTGATTAGGTGATCTTTCAATTTGCATATTAAAGAAATCTCCTAATCTCGTTGTACCATCGCTACAATGAACGATAAGGATGAGCAAACGAAAGAAGAAGTAAAATTGAATCAAAAATGAAAAAAGGAAAAACAAAAAGACAGTTGAATGCCTAATAGTTATCAAAACAATCAGACAAAAATGAGACTGAAACGCCAGTATTGATACGAATGGAATGAAAAAAAAAAATACGTAGCGCGTAGGGTTTAAGTAATAAGGAATGTTGAAGAATGAAACAAAATATTTTGAGTTTCTTTCGTCATAATGAATGAAAAAAAAATGAATAAAAAAACGGAAGCAAAAGTTATCAATAAATTGGCTCTACATAGGTATTGATCAAAGTATAGGAAGTAAGGATTTAGTCATTTAGATTAAACAAATATGCCAGTTGTAAAAACAGGGAAATATTAAGAGATTTAAATGGAAAACAAAAAATCGATAATTAATTATAAATAAAATAAATTTGAAAAGAAAGACAAAAATTAAAATTAAAGAAAAATACGTCCCAGTGATAGGTATACGCGTGAGAAAAAAAATTTGCACGAATCTTTGCAAGTTATGCAAAAAAAATTCTTTCGAATTACAAAATTTCGAGGAATTTTTTTTTTAATTATAAATTATATTATCAAATAATAATCTTAATAATGAATAATTGATAAAATTTTCATTCAAGTTAGGGAAATGAAAAAAGAACGAAAAAAAGAGAAGATTTAATTAAACTAAATTAACGAACGAAACACTTGTGAAAATATTATCAAATTCAAAATTTAAGTAAAGAAAACCAATTATATTATCATTATTATTATTATTATCTAATATTATTACAATAGCTTACAAGCACACCCGCAGGTGAGAAAAAATGTGTGAATATACTGTTTGCAGTTAGGTGGGACCAAAAATTCACTTTCTAACTCTACGTGCATATCTGAGCAACAAATATAATTCAATTATTATTAATAATTTGATTTCCATTATATTATATTATTAATACAAATAACGATATGATTATTATTATTATTATTATTATTATTATTGTTATGATTATCATTACTATGATTACAGATTATTACTTTCCATTGGGAGAAATTGTTAAAACCTTCAGTATAATCATGATCATAAATATTTAGTTAATTACATTTGTTTATCGAACATAATTACAGATATGAATAAATTTATATAAATATATATAACATTATTATTAATACTATTATTATTATTTCGTATAATCATGATTATTATTTAAGCAATGTTCAAGACATTTAATTTTATTTAGATAGAATGTAGAGTGCAGTACGTGTCTGTATAATAGTAATAATAATATAATAATAATTCTTGTTATTATTATTTTCATTATTATTATTATCATTATTATTATTAATAAAATGAGACATTTTGTTGTATTATTTTCAATAAAATCAATTAAAAATATTTCCACATAGAAGTTTTTATTTTGCCTTTGTGCAGGCTCAACACGAGTACTCGAGGTATTCGTCATGAAATCTAACGGAGATTTGGTGAAAAATTTTCAATCATTAGAAAATTCTCTTTAAATTAGGTGATTGTTCAGTCCGCTCAATGCAGTAGCAAGTTCCCATTTAGAACTTAGTGATTTTGGGGAATGTTGTGCAATTTTTTTGTCATATATCTTTCGTTTTGTATTTCGTATTTTTTTCTTTTTTGTTTGTTTTTTTTTCTAATAATATTCTTATAACGAATTACCGAAGAGATTGATGTCTAAAATTATAAATATGTTATAGTCTCCTTCTACATAATATACCTATATAAGAGCTATTGTACATACATGAAGTCGTGAAATTATATAATTATTATCATACGTGTAGGTAAGGAAATTTTAACTCACCTTATTGTGTTCCATTTTTATTTTTTTGTTCTCATCGTTATTATTTTTCGGTAATTTTTTTAATCTCTTTTATTCAGTATTTCAATTTTTCAATTCTGAGCTGTACACAGTCATGAACATTTGAAAGATAAATTTCATCAACTAGAAGGAAAAAATATATAAAAATAAAAGTCACACACGCTAGTTAAGGCTACAAGCATAATTGCCTTTTCAACTTTGGTGTGAAATATCCAAGTAACGGAGCGTATAATACGAATTTTGCGACACCAAATTTTATTCGATTTCAAAAAATACTCACTTTCGTTATATAAAATCGTACCTCAAGTTTCAAACTTACTTGTAAATAGTATTACATTTTTACAATCTATTTTCATCTATTTTTTCAAATGTTTTTTAAAATATTCTTTGCAAATTCTAGTGCTTTGCTATATCAACTTGAACAAATGAAATGAAATGATTTGGTGTCAAAACTTTCTCCTATCTGCACGACTCTATAATATCTGTTTCATGTTTTTCAATATTTGTATAACTGATCAAAAACAAAAGCGAGCAAAAGAAAAATATATGAATAATATTAAATATATAAAAACAAAACGAAGAAAGAAAAAACAAAAAAAAAAAAAAACCAAACACATATAACAGTATCGATACCATTAACAGTCTAAAGTGTGCGCTACTCTATATATACATAGGTATACATAAGATTAATTATTATATAATATATATATATAAAGTATAAAAAGAAACAAAAAAAAAAACAAAAAAAAAAACTCATACCTTATATAAACATATATATTATACGTGAAAAATATAATATATATATTATACACATTGGGATTGGTGAGAATATACGGTGTTTCGCTTTGGAGTGTTATTTTCTGAAAATATTGAACAAAACATGCAAAAATACCAAAAAAAAAAAATATATATATATATAATAATAAGAAAAAAAAAAGAATGAAATGAAACAAAAAAAATCAAAAAAAAAAAAAGAAAACGGAATAAAAATGATAAATAAAAAGTAAAAATAATCACTCTCCTGTGTGTATGTTTATTCTACTCGCATCGTGCAATGGACCCAATAAAGGCGTAATCCTCTAATGAAAAACTGATGTTCACTCGACTCGCACCGCGAGATGACAGTCGTTTTGCTAAAAAAAAAAAAAAAACTCGCAAAATGTGACATTTGAATTTGAAAATTTATTGACATTTTCAACTTCATGATAAAAGCTTGCCAGTTAGATTTATAGCATCTGATCCAGTAATCAAAATAAATCCAAGGATATATAGTCTCACAATTGGTAAAACACTAGAATTTACATGTTGAAAACTGAGAAAAACCGAACCCTGCCAGTTGATGTTAGTATGAGGGAAAAAATCTTTTATAACGATCAAATAAGTTTTTTTATCATTTATGATAAATCCAAGGGGGTAACCACTCGATATACATATAGGTGTCCCAACCATTTCACATTTCAAAACTATTTCACACTATTTCATACCATTTCATTTAAAAAATGACTGTTCCAAGTATTTCACAAGCGGTTACCCCCTCGGATGAATCCCTTACAATCAGGAATTCATAATAAACATTTTGAGTCAGAAAGTTGTTGAAATATTGGAAGAGAAAATCTGGACTTTTGTTTAAGTTTCTCAAATAAACTATAACCTACTTGCATAAATTTCTATAAAATTTTCAAGTTTGAACTTGAGACTACATAACTTTTATTTTGAATCACTGAAGAGTTCAATAAAATTTGAGCAGGATTCGTTATTGGAAACACCGACGCCTGAAATCCTCCAGACTTTACCGAGCAGCTTCAAGAGTATGATCGATAAATCAATAGACATCGAGACTGACCATCCTCAAGAAATTATTGAGTGAGTAATATTTGTATTCATTTTTTTTCGCACTCTACTTCAAATGAGGTAAGTTTCCATTCTGGATAAGACTGCTCGGTGAAATGCTGGGTATCAACGACTTTCGTACGAATATGGCAACATTTTGGCTTCTCGACACAATCGCTCTAGAAGTTCTGCGACTGAGACATAGAATGACTGCTGTAAACCTCGCTAAACTGGTCAGCTGGCTTGCGGGTGAAGTTCAATTGATTCAAGGTATACAGATTCTTTTCAGATGATCTTTGCACTTCAATCAGTATAAAAGTATAACAGGTAAGATAAAGTTTGAATTAAGATAAAATGGTTTAAAATACCTTTTTCGAATCCACAGAAAAACGGTACACGAGGGAAGTATTTTTCAATGAAATGAGTTTTATGTTTTCCAAAATGTGCAATCAATTGAATCAAGGTCACCCTCTGATGTTTTGGGAACAAATTTGGAAACCGGAGTCTGATGGGAACATGAAAAAAGACGAATCTGAAGATCAGGATGTTCTGAAACCTACTGAAGAACTTAGGTAAAATTCCCGTTTTCTCTTTACGCTGGATATTCTATTTTTTTGCGTATTCTTAAATCAATACTTTCTACAGGATTAATGCGTCAGATGAAAATTCTATGAAGCATGAGAACTCGGAAGTAAATCTGGCGGCTTTATTTGATGGCACTGAAAAATATTCTGGAAGTTTTTCATCGGATTCGGTCTTAGACAGCCCAGTTGATGTTCTCGAAGCTATAGTGGAATCTACTTACAATTTGTTAGAGTCGATTTAGTTGTACTTTTTCGAATTTTCCCATGTCGTTTTTATGTCGATGTAGATAACTCGATACAGGTACGGCAACGCATTTCACTACGCGACCGTCTACGCAGCATTTGCTCAGCCGGTCGAAATCCATACGTACAAACTTCCGTACACCCTGCGTATTCCAAGACCCGTTAAACGACCAACAACTCCGCAGGTGGCGAAGGTGGAAGAAGTTTCGCAAAAAGGGACTAGGAAAGAAAAAACCAAAATCAATTCTGGGAAAAATAAAGGTAATCGTAAATTTTAGGTAGAATTTATCGTTGATTCAAGAACGCGATTTGTCACTGATATTGAAAAATTCACAAATATAGAATTTGACTTTAAGGAATTTTAAAGACAGCTCGCTTCAGATCTTATACGATAGAACAAATTTTTTGCTAGGTAAATTAGAAAAAAGCAAACCAAAATCACCTG
Source organism: Athalia cordata (assembly GCA_963932425.1). Classification (NCBI taxonomy): domain Eukaryota; kingdom Metazoa; phylum Arthropoda; class Insecta; order Hymenoptera; family Athaliidae; genus Athalia; species Athalia cordata. The sequence goes on along the minus strand of OZ010626.1, from coordinate 23,611,758 downwards.
TAGAAATACCAACAGCGATTGGCCCAACTATAACGGATGATGAGATTATGGACAATAAGAGGGCATGGATTTTACCCCTCATGGAATCTAATGAGGCATCTTATCTTCTCGAAAAATACGCTCCACAAATCCCAACTGAAAATGTTATCAAAGTATCCAAAATTGCTGGTAAGAAAGGGAAACGCAAAATTTGACCATTCAAATTAAATACTTTATAAACAACAATAATGTAAGCCGAACACCTAGGGAATCGAAGAGTAAACTTTTATTTATTGTTTCTGTTCATTTAACAACATGAGCAAATACTTTGTAATATTCCTAGTTTGTTATTATGACACTACTCCACTCACGGCACTTGAAATCCTTAATGATATTCTCATCCAACCCAGTAATTAGCTTAATAAATTTGTTGGAACTCTCCAACGTTGATCTTGGCATGCCAAATTGTCCGTATTTATTCGATCCACATCCCCACATCGAATTGTCCTCTGTAAAAGTTATACGGCAACATTTTTTTACTGTACAAATAAAGATTCGACGTTCTTAATTAAAAGTATATAAGAATTGTGGAAATGAAAAACCGTTTTTTTTTGTTTTTACCAAGCATGCAAATAGTGAACGAATTCCCGCATTGAACTTTTTTGACGCCTGCATCGACAGTCTTGCCATCTTCGTGCGTTATATCGACTGCCGTTGGCGTTGCGAACACCTTTGTATCGTCATCGATGATTCCTAATTGACCATTGTTGCTCCAACCCCATGTGTAGAGATCACCCTAAAGAATTGATTCAATTTTGTCACTTGGAAAAAGGGAATATAGTATGATCAATCATCGAGAATCGTGTGACTCTGACCTGATCCGTAACAACTGCGCTATGCCAACCACTTGCTGCAATCTGAATAACTTTTAGTCCTGCTAATGCTTCGATTATTTTCGGACTGTCACAGTCTTCTAAATCACCATGACCCAGCTGGCCGCGTCTAAAAGCAATTCATACCGTAATTCTTTTTTCTATATTTTGGGAGTTTCACATCTACCGCAATCCAACCTTAGGACGAATAGGATTTAATTAAATTCCACCTCAAATCTGATCAGATCTGACAGATTCAAAATGAATTACATCTGATGAGAGCTAATTAGATTTGATAATTGTGATAAAAAAAAATTTCACGCGATGTCTGTTTTATCAAAAGTATTTTATTGTTTATGCTAAATAGTTGTACTGACGTTCCCATGCCCATTGAATAAACGTCGCCATTTTCAGCTAACATGATGGTGTGATCGAAACCGCAAGCAACGTCCACGAATTTCACCCGTTTTGGCATTTCTACTAGTGTTGGAATATTGTATACGCGTCCTGCAATATAACGACATACTCATGGAATCAGCATGAATTAAGAAATTTCTTATGGTTTCATAATCAGAGGAATATAATTCAATTACCAAGATTCGTCAATGCCACTGTGCAATTTCCTTGGAAAATTTTAACGGGGTATTCGTGATCTGGAGCGTCGTCGTCGTCGTCATTAGAGTGAATAAAATTCATAACTTTTTTCCATCTTCTTTCAAAGATCTTGTACTGGTAAATTTCATTTACGGTGGACAGAGCAGTAATCGTTTCCTTACCAGCTATGGCTTGTTTGAATCTGTAGAACACGAAAGTGTAAAGTAATACAATAATATAGTATGAGATAAACCAAAATTTTAACAAGATCTTTTAGTGGGAACAAACAGAAGGAATTCTTAAAACTGCGATAATAATGAGAAAAGCAAAAAATAGTTTGACTCGACAATGCGCTATGTTAAATGACCGCATTGAATCAAGGCCCTATGAAATCCCATACGCCTGAGCACGCGCGGCGCTGGTTTCAATTATAATTGCAATTTTACATGACACGGGATACTCCTATACGGTAACGGAATTGCCGTAGAGAGGAAAAGGGAGATCAAAATTTAGCTTCTTCTTTTCGTTATTAATTTCAAGATCTGCGACGTTTTCTTACTGGAATCACGCTATACTCACGATACAGTTTCTTCTGATGGTTCCAGGAGCACCGGAAACTTATTAGAAATACCGGATGCGTCTAAACATATTTCGCCCGAAACAAATAGCTGGTTATTTCGCCATAAAAGCATGTAATTCCATCCTATATCTATATCTTCAATTCCAGCAAATGGCACTTTCGTAAATTGCTCAATTACTGTTTCCGCGTTTTCCTCGTCGTCGCAAAACATCTTACTGTTATTTAGACCAGCGTAATAGATTTTCATTTTGCTGTAAAGGTAAAAAAGCATGAATGAAAAACATGGAGAGGGGGAAAAACTACATATACTCCTCAGAACCAGATATCCCAGAATAATTTTCGACGTATGTAAGTAATTTGAAAATATCTGCAAAGTGCAAAGTTGAACGTCTCAAGACAGTCTAGACGAAATTTGTACAATCGATGAAGAGCGCGCATCCTCCAGTTCGTGTCAATTGCGAAAGATGGCGCAACGCATCTTGGTTACCGGTGAAATGAGAATAACAACAAACGACCAGCGGTGTGCGCGAGACCCGTCGTCCACTACGACGTAATCAACATTGATATTGTACATTCTCACTCTTGTGAACGCCCGAAATATCTGCACAATGGTAATGTCAGCTACAAAGCAATACTCACCAACCTATTTTTTATAGAGCACGCAAAAACTCATTACTTCATTACCACAATGTCTCACGAAATCACTGTCGTTGACATAACCTGTCACTCCTTCAACCCCCAAACAATTGTTTAGAAATGGCCGCGTTACCAGATTTGACACAATACCGTGTGTCCAAAAGGTTTTTTAATCTCACTACCAGGGCATCAAATTTTTTTTATCGCATTTACAGGGAGTTTTCGATAATTGCTCCAATATTACTTAGAAATTTACAAGATCTTATTGTAATTCCCTTGTCCTGCAATGTCAGAGACGTATTCCCCGCGATGTTATATAGAAATTAATCATTCTGTTGACAAACATCATATAAATTAGGAGAAAAACAAATAAAAAACGAAAATGCAAATGAATAATTCGTCTGACCGGATTATCTTTAAAAAAATATCATGAATTTAATCGTTAGCTATTTACCTTCCAAAGCAATTGTATCTAATGATCATTTAGAACTAGTCATTTAATTTCAGCGAAGAAGAGGCGTTTTGGTACTTGTACCGTTTTCATATAATTTATTGTGTTACACTGGTAACAATAAATCGGCTACTTAAACAAATATTTGTAGTCTAAATTCGTGAGTATTCACGAATTCCGTTGCATATTTCAAAGAAGAGAAATAAAAAATATGGAAAATTCAATATTTGATGGTTTTGATATCTGAGAGAATTGAAACGACATATTCAAATATTGACGTATATAATATTTGTTCCGCATCCATTGAAAGGAACGTTCGAGAGAAATATAAGACGCAAATAAAATATCCTAGCGTCTTAATTACGAACGAAATAAGGTTTTATTGATTTCTCCTGATGGTGGGCCCTTTCTTTAATTCAATTTCAAACGAGAATTTATTCGATTCTCTCCCACCTCTGATCTACCTGCACCACCACTGCGTCTGTACCGCGAATCCCCTCGCGTTTCATCATCGGCAGAGTTTCATTATACGCACTCACAAAAGGATCCTTTGCACAATTATCAAGATGCGCAGTAGTACAGAAGATATTTATGATTGATCATCCTGCAAATTTAATTTTTCAACCAGAAAAATATTGCTTGATGTGAAATTCGCCTGCACCTGCACGAAACGCTTGCTGAGAAATAAAAATCGTCCCGTAATGTGCCTTAATACTAAAGTTAATTCTATGCTCTGCTTAGTTGAACACGTTTCAGGGACTTCTGTCTATACTTCGTAAGCTGCGTTCAAATCCAGACAGAGAATTGAGACTGCTTTTACTTGGTCTTGATAATGCGGGGAAAACAACCCTCCTTAAATCACTAGCAAGCGAAGACATCACCCAGGTAAATTTAAGAATAGAAAATACCTGATCGATTATTGGAATAGTATTTTTTAATACAAAAATCAAAGTCTGCATTGATTATGCATGTATACATACACATACATATATATGGTATACAGGTACATGGTTTTTGTAATGCATGAGCGACATGAGCTTCAGGTTTTGCTGGATTGTGAATCGATAGCTTTATCGTGAAATGTCAGGTCACTCTAAGAATTATGGAAGATGTTTATTTTTGGCATCAGATATCGTATCAACGTGTTGTTGGTTTTTCCTTAAAATCGTCAACTAGATAAAAACTATTTTGTTGTTTTTCATCTCCGCAAGGTCACACCCACGCAAGGTTTCAACATAAAGAGCGTTCAGAGCGAAGGATTTAAATTGAACGTCTGGGACATCGGAGGAGCAAAAAAAATCAGACCATACTGGAGGAATTACTTCGAAAACACAGACGTTCTAGTTAGTTTATACATATATCAATATTAAACACTCCGAATTGAATATGTTAAAGAAAAAAAAATGGATGCTGCAGGCTACTTGGTTCTGATCATATTTGGCATCAGCAAAATTAAAAAATCATAGTGTTTTCAAAATTGATTTTCGACCTCCAAACATAATTCTATTTCATTTCATTAGCCTTCAATTTGCAGATCTACGTAGTGGACAGCGCGGATGTAAAGCGATTGGAAGAGACTGGTCAAGAGCTCGCGGAACTCTTGATGGAAGATAAACTTCGAAACGTTCCATTATTGGTCTACGCCAATAAACAGGATTTAGCCCAAGCTGTAACTGCTGCCGAAATTGCCGAAGGATTAGGACTCCACAATATCAAAGACAGAGACTGGCAGATACAGTCCTGCATTGCCACGGAAGGCAAGGGTGTCAAGGTCAGCTCCTATCAGGTCACGAGTTTTAATTCCATACGTTGGAAAAAAATCGAAATTATAACCCCCGTTTTTCTTTCAGGATGGTTTGGAGTGGGCGTGTAAGAGTATCAAGAAAAAGTAGTAAGAATTTTATACGAAATTTTCTGACTAACAAAAAAAAAAATCAAATAACTATTATCTGATAGGCGGGAGGTGGAAACTCGAGAAAACGTTTCGTGGGAAATAAAATTTATTATTTTGCATGAACGTAAGCTTCGTCATGCAGCTTTTATCTAATATATATTTACACGTTCGGGGAAACACTTAGATCAAAATGGCGTGCGTAACGGGGAAAAAAAAAATTAGAAAAGTAATAATAATTACTGTAAAAAAAAAAGTCAAAGCTATAGTGTTATGGTAATATTTGACAACGCACTGAACATATGATATGAATCTAGTCAATAATCTTCCGTCGGTAAAATTATTTATTTTTTGTAGAATTTCGCGACTTTAATTATTTATTTTAAAGCGTGAATAATCGAAGTTGATATAGTGCCTCGTGAAAGTGCCTTTTTGTACGGAAATTTTGGTAAGGCAAATCAAAAGAAAAGAAAAGAAGTAAGTAAATAATAGGTATATATCACTATTCTTAATTAGTGGAATCAATCGCAAACTGCAGTTTAGCGTTAGCGCGGAGCACCTATTATCATTATATTATTGTATCATCATCATTTAATTATATTGCACAAATTGAAAAAAGTCGCTTGGAAAAAAGCTACCAATTATAAAGTATCTATAGTTATCAACACGTGATGTGAAAAATGATACTATAAACGAGAAAAAAAAATGTATTCTTAAAAGTATACAAAAATGCCTCTTTTTACTTTATTGTACTAACACTCATCAACCGGAAGTCTTGCACGCGGCTCTTCCGTTCCTAATAGTTCACGTAAGTTTCAATAAAGTGAAAAAATATATAATAATAATAAAGATTCATTTTTCACCAATGTTACAAACATTAGCGTGAAAAAAATGAAAAATTAGACGTCTTCAGATGTTCTCGAAAATAACGTTTAAAGTTTTTTATCACCAGGGAACACAGTCGTAGGTTTTTTTCTTCTCTCTTTTTTTTGGTTTGTGGGCTCAAAGTTCACTGTGCACAGCTTCGGTTGTCACTCTGACTTCCTCTTCATGAAAGTCTCTACAGTCGACCGGGTGCTTTGCCTGTGAATAATACAAGGGTTAAGAAATTGAAGGATTTTATTATGGAAATAGGAAATTTTTAAGCGACGAGGTCGTTCTAACTTACAAAGCAACGCTCGCTCTCGCTCACGGCAGCGTATAAAGTCCAAAAGTTAAGGCCGGTTTTGTTACTAAGGAACCACGCAGCTGGATAACTTGCCACTCTTGTAACCCCGTGGCGAAGCGATGTCTTTGAGTCTGATTCTCTCTCGTTTATCGTACAAAGAATGTGAGCAGCACATTCCGGTCTTTTCGTGCCCCACTTGTAGGAACGGTAAACCTGGAGATGGAAAGATCGTATCTCATTAGAAAAAAAAGAGATCAACGCGCTCGAATTATGGCGACGAAAATTTGAATTAATTAGAAACGCTGTAGCGCGACATATTTTTTTTCATATTTACCTTGAGAAGTGGCTCGATTATTTCGTTGTTCAAAGTGTCGCTGAGCTTGTTACTAAGCTCGTTCGCGTTTATGTGAGACATTACGAATCCTTTGTCGGATGCCAAAGTCACCAGCTCTTGGAAGTACGCGATGGCAGGTTTTATATACTTTTGACTGTCAATTCTCATGTTCAAGTAGCGTTTGGCCATGGCGTCAACAATCCTGAAGAAATTTAAATTGAAAAAAAAAATGTGGGTTTTTCAATACTGAACATGATCGTGACATAATTCAGATAAGATTGCCACTTATACGAACCTTGAAAGACTCTCTGCCGGTTTAACAGGGTCGAACATAACGGATTTCGGGTAACCTTGAGATTTTAAGAATCCATTACCAACGTACTGGGCCGTCGTGAGGTATCGTTGCCGTGTCGTTGGATCAGAAATATGAGAAATCCATTCGGAAACAAAGTTTGTTAGACTCCTTACCCATCTCCGTCTGAGAACCGGATTTTCAAAACTGTTCAATATTTTCTCATACTCCAAATTACCATCCTTGTCCATCATCGATCCAACGATGTTAGCCAATCCACTGTTTTTCCACAGTGTTTGACCCAACTCAGAGTTTCTGTAACGTATAAAAAAAAATATATATGATTAAACAGAATCCTTAAGACAACAGAATGTTCAACAAGTATTACCTGAAGTGCTCCCACATGATGTGAATATTTTCTAAAATTGGTGGAAGATACCAAGAATGTCCAGAATGATCGTGTTTTTTAAGCCCTGTACTGTCCTCGCTCGAACCACCTCCAAAGCTTTGCATCAACATTGGCAAAAATCCCATGATACTTTCAGCGTTCGCATTTTCCCCTAGGAACATACTGGCCATGTTCAACATAGTTTCAAAATCGAAACCGCCGCCTGTCTCTTGAGAAGATTCCGGCTTCTGTTCCTTCGATCCACCGCCAATATTTTGAAGTAAATTGTCGATCATATTGTTGAGGAACGGATTTTCTCCACTTCGAGCTTCACCGCTACCAGCGTTAGCTAAAAGACTTCCAATACCGGATAGTATTGGACCTGCTGCTGCACCAGCGTCGCCACCGGACAACATTTCGTTTACCTGTGTAATAATGTGTGTTTTTTATTTTTTTTTTTCAAATAGGTATACGCAAGGGCCATTGATTACCGAAGACCCCGGTAGTTTTTTTTGACCTTCGAATAGTATTTCATCCGACATTGACACGAGTGTTGCTTGCTACATTATAGTCGAACGAAAGTCCCGTTATGGAGACGTTGCATTGACGCACCCGGAAATGTCGAACTTGAGGAGTTGATCGTCACGTCTTATTGTTAACCATATTATGTTTGTGTTTTATTTTACCTGTTTTCCTGCATCGGACTGCAAAATCGCGCTAGCCACTCCTTGGAGTCCACCGATAGCCTCTTTATTATTAAAAAGTGCTCGGGCCGCTTCAACAAACGCTGTCGCCGCATCACTTTCGGCACTTTCTTCGGTGCATGAGGTGAGTCCAACGCATAGTATGAAAATCGCTATCCTCGAAAGTCGCATTTTGGAATTCTAAAAAATATTCAACAAAGAAAAAAATTATCCCACCCATTATACCAACTGAAACACCATATTTCGTCAACTGCTGAAATAACATCATTTACACTGCCCACAATTCAGGAAGTGGTTCACCGATTAAATTTTTTTACCGTTCTCCTATAATAGCGGGACTTGGAGTGACCTGCACACAAAACGTTTACGAACCAAGACTAACGAGCATCCTAATTATTATAAATTGCATGATATGCAACAGCTGATCTATTTGTCGATGTCCAAACAATTGATGCTTCAATCTAAAATGTTGTTACCACGGCTTATTAATTTTTATTACGACCGTTGATCTCCGTACGGGATTCTCACGTCGCTTGGCAATAAAATAACTGCTACTCACTGAAATGACGTCATTTCGGACCGATATCAAATTCGCGGATGTTAAAATAACTGCTCGTAGGTTTGGAAAGTCATATTGCTTTTTTTGTTTTTAATTTTTTTTTTTCTCCGAAACGTCCACATTATACATATAGGTGTCCGGAACAACGGTACACTCTTAGTCATCATGAATGCTGACTATAATAATGTTAATGTGTTGTAATGTATCTGATTCGCATTCAGTTTTATCTTGACGTAATTAGCTTTGTTGCAAACAAAAAACTGAAAATAAAATCATTCCTATTCAAGATCCGGATACACTGCACCTGACGATGATGATCTCTTTGCCATACTAAATTGAATTCAATATTCTGTTATAATATATATATATCATCGTAAAATTCCGAATTCAATAACAATGAGATTCCAGTTTTTAAAAATGGACAATCGCATCGCAGTCTACATTGCTGGGTCAGATTTTTGAATACTTTTTCACCAACGAAATCGAGTCTCTAACCTCAGGGGTAGATGAATGATGTATAATAATTTGAGAGACGTGTTATAGTATCGGACTATTTTAAAATAGTTTTAACGAATTATTCTCAGGTAAAATATTGAATGATCGCGTCGCATTAATAATAGTTGAGATATAAAGTGTCTTATGGCGTGGTCAGTTTTATATCCCAGTAAAAAAAGCTATTGCCTGAACTTCCCTATGATACGTTTACATCGAGTAAACAGCGATCTCTTAGTATTGTATAGTACCCATAGTTTTAAGCCCGCTATATGTAACGGCTTTTCTAGCAATGGTGAATTTAATGCGCCAGCTCACGTGATATACCCGAACGATTATATTCAAACATTCCGATAAAAAATTGGGGCCATATTTAAACATAAACTATAGCGCTACTGAATATCATAACGTATTTAATTAAACGTTATAATCGAACAAATTATACTTTTGTCAAACTTCAAAGTGACATTCGATCCAGCTGCATCTATACTTGAGATTTTAATTTTACCGAAGACTGCCGCGTTCATACGAGAAATTCGTTATGGTAATCGATAACGATAATTGTGATATAAAAATGCAAAATGAAGACGTTCATTAAATTTTTATTGAAACATATTTAATATCGAATTCCAAATCGCTTGTCAATTTTTAAACCGTCTCACACCGTCTGAAGTAGGCTATTTCGGTCCGATACATTGGACATTATACTTATACATACAATTAGCGTACAACAGTTAGAAAATATTCATAATGCCTGTAAAAATAACTGTTAGAGTCAAAATGAAAATAGGAATGTCACCAAAAAAGGAAAGACATATTTATCGCAATAGCAATATCAGGGTATTCATATGTAATATGTGTCCAGTCCGATGCTATATCATAAATACATAGAATTTTCAAAAATTATGTTTCCATCCTAATTATAATTTGTTAATATTATTTTCCTAGTGACAGATAGCTGCAAGAACTACTGGTAGGGTCGTGGAACCGGTTTTTTTTCCTTTTTTTTTTTTATTGGTGCGCATTGAATTTTAATCATAACGACTTGCATTCGTAATTATTGTTATCGCACGATGTTATTTGATGACTATAAATGTACCGATGTTGGCCATGTACTCGATGCATTGGAACGATTGAAAAATAATGTTAAAAAATTATGAATATTTGGTGCACGAATATTTGAAAATAAAAAGAAGAATAAAGAAAACTGTTCAAACAGGTGCATTTTTATTCTGATCTCTTGAATACATAGATACTAATAATATTGGATCATCTGGACTGTATACAAATATTTTTCTGATTGTCTGATTTTTTTATATTTGCATCGCATCACTTCGATCGACCTCGTTCATTATCATAATTTGTTTTTTAGAATTCTAACTGATGGAACAACGTAATCGGAATTGATTTTCCGTTAGAGATTGTGTTTCACGTACCATTTATGCTAAACCTAAAAATCTTACAATGAAAAAAAAAAAAAAAAATAAAGAAACCTCTTTGTCGATGAGGTGAAGCTGGTTTGTTTCGTTGGGACTATTTTTTCTAGACCTTTTAATCCGATGCACATACCTCTTTTCAAAGTCGTCTCCTTTTCGTTTTCCAAAAGTATAAAGGAACGGTTGGTTCGATAAACTTTATGAATAACGATTTCTAAAAGCCAGAGTATTCACTGATCGTATTATTTATTTATTCTCTTTGTGTTTTATTTTTTTATTTTTTTTCTATCAATTTTTGGTTCTCCGGCTATCTGTCGTCAAGGTGGATGACGTCTTGAGCAATATTATATAAGTCGATGCACTCGAGGCGAGCGCCGTGATGATACTGACATTGAAGGTGGCCTGAGCAACGGTACTTACCCGGCTCTGAACTGCTTGATTCTCAGTGCTCATACCTGGTGCTTACGAGCCGCCGATTCTTAAGCCTCCGACACGAACTCTCTGCTTACTCAGCTGCCGCCTCCTTCTATCCCGACGTCGTCCACCACGACTTTCGGACTCGCTACGTAGGCGAGTCACTGACCCGATGAAAATTAGGGAACGGTCAGGAGGCCTACCTGCGATGTCCTCCGTATACTTACACATCCGCAGGTATAAAACGTTGTTAACGCTCACGCAACTAATCCGACCCTTGTGGTAAATAACTTGACTGAAAAATAGCTGCTTTTCGATTGATCGAAGAGGTAATTCTCGTTGAAGAAATTCCAGGGTAAATTATTCTATGTATTCTCATCTCATATACCCATTACCGTTGTTCAACATTATTTTACCTGTACAACAAATTATACTTGACCGAGATGATCATTTCTATACCGAATTCAAAAAGTAGAAAACAAAAATAAATAAAAAATTCAAACGAATAATTCATAACCGCTATGATCGATCGTGCAGGAATTTCATGCTCTCGTCTGCATACGTCGATCTTCTCCGTTTGTATACGTAGAATTTTATCATTCATCGTCTTCTGATTTTCTTGTATCGTAAATTGCCGGTGTACAAATGAAACATGACCGGCGTCGGACGATATACGCCGCATGCGTCTATGAACAGCAATCAAAAGTCCAAAGACGTTCGGTAGAAATATCTGTTAAACTACCCGTTAGTATATTTAATCGTGAGCATTAAGTCCTCACCTTTGCCAACATCGGTTGGTACACAACTCACGTGGTATTCGTCGGTTGAGTTTAACAGCCTTTTAGATTTTTACGGTGAATATAATAGGCGAAAAATTCTTTGTTTGAACTTTTTGTTCTCATCCCTCGTTGACTCGTACCAGTTTTAAAAACTTGAAAGAAATACGGTCTGGGATGTTGTATTACAATTGAAAAGTGGATGAAAGTTAGCATTCATTTTTCATAACACATTCAACGTAGATATATGTCATACACATAAAATGGAAAGTAGTAATTTCGTATGAACTACCCCTGTGCGAACGAACGTTCGACATGAATTTCAATGATACAATATTTATGAAGCCGATCGCTCTTTCGAATTGGACACATCAAAGCCAAGTTATACCGTACGCTTGATATAGAAATATAGAAAAAAAAAAGAACTATGTTGTTAAACAGAATTGAATGTACAGTAATTTTTATTTGCTGCCTCTGAATTCAGCGGAATTTAACAGGCGGTCATAGTATGTTGAGTGTTCGAACTGTCCATATTCATAGAATATCAAAATGATTATCTGGAATTCCGACACCAAGTCAACACTGACCATGTACAAATTGAATTTGTCATTTCTCGGTGTATGGCCATTTCAAAGTCAAGGATTTAAACGAGTGGTCCACCGTGGAGTGATCATCACTTCTCAGGTAATATTTTTAGTATTTGTAATAATGAATTTTCACAATTTCTGCTCTCGATAAATACATTTTTTGGATCCAGATCATTCTCGCCGCTTCGCAATACATCGACTTGTTATCGAATTTGGGAAACTTGGACAACACCATAGAAAATCTGAGCAGCAACGTAGTGGTGAACATGGTGATAATAAAACTCATTACCCTGATACTTCATAGGGAAAGTATGGCCGATTGCATAAATTTTGTGGTAAAAGACTGGAACAGTATTCGAAACAACGAAGCTCGGCAGATAATGGAAAATCACCGTGGCCTTGGAAGAATGGTTTTTTTCGGCCTTATGTCGTTATTATACGCCACCATGGTCATGTACCTAGTCTTAGCAATCGTAATAACGATATCAACGGACTGTACAGTGAAAAACTTTACAAGGTCTTCGTGCAAATTGTTTCCGATGCGTGCGAATTACCTTATCAATACGGACTCTTCGCCGCTTTACGAAATCGTATTTATTTTACAAACTGTTCAAGGAATAATAACATGTACTGGAAACTACGGTGTCGATGCTCTCATATTTTTTCTCACAATGCACGTTTGCGGACAACTAGAATTACTCAAGATAGACTTTCGAACGCTTCTCGATTCTATTCCTGAAACTATAGAACACCGACCAAAAGCTGTGATTATTTTACAAAAGAAAATAGCCACATTAACCAAACGACATTATGAATTGATCCGATTTTCGGAACATTTGGAAGACACATTCAACATCATGATACTCGGACAGCTACTCGTTAGTTCAGTCATGATTTGCATAATCGGTAAGCAATTGCATCCGATTTTTCTACTCGATTGAATATCGTGTCCGAAAGTTTCTAATCTATTTTTCAACAGGCTTCCAGTTCATATTGTGCCTTGAACACGGAGATCTACTCGGAGCTAGTAAATACATGTGTTACATGTGGGCTATGTTGATGCAACTGTTCCTTTATTCATTCGCCGGTGACCATCTTCAGAATCAAAGTTTTGGTCTAGCTTACGCGGCGTACGAAAGTCAATGGTACGAATTGCCGCCAGTGATTGCCCGCGACCTTCTATTCGTCATGGTCCGTGCTGGAAACCCGTTACGTATCTCAGCGGGGAAATTCTTCATCATGACACTTGAGAGCTTCAAGGTCATCATTAAAGCGTCAGGATCATATTTGTCGGTACTGCGCGTAATGGTCGACTAAATGGTACATGGTACCAGAAATCTGGTACCATCTGGTTCATTGTATCTATGAGACACATCGCCTTATCCTCAACAATCAGATAAGAAATAATCATTTTATCTTAGTTAATTTGTGCATTGATGAACCGATTTATCCGACGAAGTTAGATTTCTCTCTGTTCGTCATTATGTCATTATGGGTCCAACATATGTGTGGTGTACATTACACATAACGGATAGAAACCGTTGAATGACGGATGATGATAACATCTGCGTGATGAGAATCCTGAGACGCAATTTAAATGATGCGAGTTCATGACCTTCGTAGCACAGAATAGAGAATCTACACTGCAACACACTACAATCACGGGGATTGGATCTCTATACCGTAATTGCGATTGATTAAAATCATTTTTTTTAATCTAATGTAATTACGGTTGGAAGCATAATTACCGCGAAGATGATGTATTATGTGCATTGACATTTTTTGAATGTTTCACATTTCAGGGCATTGAACCAAAGAACTAGATTGTAGAATCATTCCTAATTGGTTAATGGTATATTGAATTTTCGGGTATTATAATCATTGCGAATCTGAATCCGACTTTTTACTTCGAGTTGAAGATCAATAATATCATAATGCAATCTGTGACTGCGATTGTGATTCCAATCACCGCTATTGAGGATTCAAATTTCATGTGTGTAACTCAATCATCAAGTTACTTCTATATTCGGAACAGCTCACTTTTAAAGCCCCATTTTTGCTTCCTCGTCGGCATTAATTAGCGTGTTGGAGTAGATGTCAACTAATTGATTAATAGAAAAATAGAAGAAAAAAAAAGAAAGTAGCTTGCACTGATCTTTATCCCTGGGGTAGTCTACGAAATTTTTCTTGTTTTTTTTTTAATAAGAGTATGTAACACCAGAAACCCAATTTATTTTGAAATATACACGAATCAAAAACTTAGATGATATAATACTATAATTTCACAATTTGCTGGCGTTTAGATATTTACGCTTTCATACAGTAACGCACATGACACGCCAAAGTGATGTGTAAGTTTTTAACTGTCGTAACTCATCGTAACAAAATTCTAAAAGCCTCCACATTATATCTCAATCTGATAATCCGGTACCCTTTAATTTCTGTGCGGTCATATCGTCAAATTTTTTTATAAGCTCCGGTGTCATGCCCGTTTTCCATTGATCAGCAGCTCCACATCTCATGAATTTTCCCTCACGTTTGGTCTTCAACATTTTTTGAACATGAGCTACAAGCTGGTCGTTGTTAACTGCCGGATTTTCCCTCATACTGGACAAACTCAGATGTTGTGTAAGCGTTGATAGTTGATCACTGGTTAAATTTTTGCCGAGGAATTTCGCGGTCTTCTTCATTGTTGAAGGTAAATCCTATGGTGGTAAAAAAATTTCATTAGGCATCGAATAATTAGAAATGTATGTAAACACTATAAAAGCTCACTCTTTTCATGTCCTCGTATTTCAAAATAAGAACATTGTCTCGTATCCTCAAATTCCAATAACTTAACACGTGATCCCAAAATGGTGCGTAATATACTGAAAAACATACAAAGACAGAAGAAAAAAATCTCCGGTTCGAAAAGCGACAGTCATTGATTTTACGAATGATCTGAATATTTCATACTACTAACATCCATTTCCGAGAAAGAGCTCACAAAAACTATCAAAGTCTTTCCGGTAAACGTCGAATAATTGTGCTTGATAGTAAGAGGAAATGCAAGTATCCTTTACGTTACGAAAGATGTATACGATCTTTGCTTTAGTTTCTCCAGTGCGAAGCTGTCGCGGTAGAAGGTGGAACGGAAGATGAGTTTTGATGAAACGGGGCGATGGTAATTTTTTAACAAAACTAATACAATCTTTAAAATATTCCGGTACATCGCCGTCAGGTTTTCCTTCTGGATTTATCTCTCCTCCATAAACGGCAAGGTGTCTGGAGAATAAAATCTCTGAATTAACAATCTAATCTAATCCGTTATCCATGTTATCTTGCAAGATTATTTTTCTTATATCAAGGGTCTGTGGAGCGTGCAAATTCGCAAAACTGTACGACTATTTTTTTGATTTCATATCCAACTTACTCAAAATATGGAAACCTTTCTGTTAGCGGAACCTTAGCCCTTTCAAAATCCAAGTCATTGGCAATACACCACACCATTTCCTGACACCATGTCGTTCCTTCAACGTTTTTTTTCTTTTTTGTATTCAAAGAAACGAATAAACAACACAATGATTTAATCAACAGTACAACACGATGATATTAATTTCATACCAGTCTTCGGGAAGCTGCAAACCCAAACATCGTCGTCGCGAATTTGAAAATTTTCAATGAGATCGATGGATTTTATGTAATACTCCGGTAGCAAAGTTCCATTTATTTTGACCGATTTGAGTTCAGGACCGCCAGGGTAATTCTTCTTTAAAAGGTCAACGGTATCTTGATCGGCTGGAAAAATTTGGTGAGCCATTCTTAGTAGATTTTTGAATTTTATATTTATGCTTGAGCTCGATAATAGTGAAAAAATCTTTTCAATGTCGCATTGAGGTCAAAGTGTTTACTTCGCTACCGTTACTATTTGGCAAATATTTATAAATTTGAACAACTGTCAACGTATTTTTTTTTCAGATTATGACTTTTTCTCCTGTTTAGCTGTAGTTGTTTTTCCGGTGAGAACGGCGTGTCGACTGCAGATAGAATAAACATTTACTGTCCATGATGTCCGCTCAACCGATGAGCTTATCTGATATTGCTATTATCTACAGTTGGAATAAAAAGAACTTCGTTCACATTGCTTCTCTTTTCTAATAAAGAACGACGACTTCGGAATTTAATTTGTCTGACAATGATTTCCCAGTCTTTTTTTTCTTTTCATGCTAGTTATCTCTTCATGCTGCTGGGAACAGGGTCGAACTTTTTCTTTAAAATGATGGGCTTAGGAGTTTATATTAGAAAACGCAATTGATTTTTAAAATTAAAATTCGGCTTTATTAAGTGGAACAGTATGAAGGGTAAATATCAACCAACAGTAAGAAAAAAGTATTCTTTTTTTTGATGATGTGCAAATAATTTCCAATAAAATACAGACTCACTTGTACCAATCATGCAATTATAAATGCGTAAAGAGTGATTGTTAGGGTTGATCTCAACCTCACATTCACCTTGTACAGTTTTTGTTTCAAATTAAACCGAACGGATAATTAAAAATTATTGCTAATATTTACTTATTATGCAAATCAACTGTAACTACTAAATATTTGAGTACAGACGTATAGATAGAAAGCTGTAATACTTGTATTTTGTATAAAAAATGTAACACAATATGACAATTATCAAACACATCATTACAGTAAAACTTAGTCATCTGGGTTCCTCGATCGGCTTGTTGGGCAAGAAAAAAAAAAATGATAAAATAAAATATAAAGAGAATAATTTATCGTAATCCCTGATTTCAAGCTTATTGGATCACATTCAGAATTTTTGGTTCTTTATCTCCTCTGTAATAGTCAGCTGTTATTATTCTCACCTGAATATGTAATACCATAGAAAGCAAGTATTTCAAAGCGATTGGTCTCAATGCTTAGCTCAGCACACTGTATCGTTGTATTATTTTTATAACGCATACATGAGTAAAGATGATGCAATTTTAAAATACCGGAAGATATAATGAACGGATCATACGGCTGGATTGAACCGACATTCTTGGATCGAATTCTACATTCAAAAATGCCAATCATGTTGAATGAAATTCTTTCCTGACTAACATTAGGCCACCTGGCGGAATATAATTATACAGACAACCCCGAGGAATATATAATATACAACTATACAGCAATAAATGGAGAAACTGCATTCGCGAATTATCGAATGCCATCGAATACGAAAGTCAGAATATTGGTCAATGATCGTTAAAGTTGTAAAAGCATCACTTCATATTCGTGTACGGTTCAATCTCTGTACTTCTGACTTATGTCAGTCATTGTCAGTCGATATGAATCATTACTACCATACTATACTTTTTACACACCACAGATTTTTTTTTGCTATAGGGTAACAGACGTCTTCTATTGTGCATCAAGCGTTCACTCATTGAGTAATTCACCATAATAAGCAGTCAATGCTATCAATTGTTTGTCGAGGAAGTTTTGTTCCACTTCTACAGCACCACCTGGGCCAGCCAGCATCGCGAGCTATAAAAATAAAATAAAATTCAATTTTCATGTTCACAAAAAATGATCTTACTTGAAGTAATAATTGATTAGTTCAAGCATTCTGACCTGCATGGTGTCAACATTACGTGGCAAGAAGTAGGCAATGTGCTCGGTAATAGTTTTCGATACATTGTACAATGCTGCTCCACCCAGTGGAGGTAAGATTTTATTCAAATTGAAGGTTTCGTCTTTTGAGTACTGTGGGCCACCCCATGGAGGGCTGAGAAAAACGACGTCTGCGACCAACTTTGATGATAATTTAAAGAAATCACCAACTATGAACTCTATTCTATCTGCAACGCCATAAACTTTCGCATTGTGGCGAGCCAGCTCTATCTTCTCCGGATCAATGTCTATGGCAATGACTGAAAATGGAGTAAGATTTCATTCATTGTTTCAATCTTTAGTTACTGGTGATTCAATTGAATGGATACTGTACCTCTTTCACAAGTGAAGGCAAATTGTATTGTATTTCCTCCCGCTCCGCAAAAAGCATCAATTATGGTATCACACTTACACCGATTGGCTATATGCTTTGCAACTTTTTCCGGCGTTACGGAAAACCAACTCTCTGTAATAGATTACCAATCTTAAATCTGAGACCTTATTAATAAAGTAGGTGAAATGATATTGAGAACTCACCCCGATCTAATTTAATTCCTTGATCAAATTTGCTGAATAAACGATATCTTTTAAGCCAATACTTCATGAGAGTTCTGTCACCAGCCACTTCTGGTGGAAGACTAATGTTTCGTTTATTCTGTTTCCTTTTCTTCTTTTTTGATATTCTCTTTGTGAGATCATCGTCATAGACCTTGACTTCAAATACATCGTCTGGAGACTTTGAATCGACATCCATAAAAACATCATCCATCAAATTCATGTCCGCATTCTGAATCTCAAGTCCTGGAGTATTGGCAACTTTGTCCCCACCACTAATCAAACTGCCCTCACGATTCGATTCCTTAGGACCTTTCGCATTGCCCAAGTCTGTGAAATCAGCTTCTTGAATGCAATCAACAGCCTTTATCGTGTCTTTAGCTGACAAGTGTTCCTCTTCACTCATCACCTGATTGTTTTTGCTTAAAGTTTGTTTATTTGGTTCTAGTTTTGAGTCCATTGAACTTGTGCTTAATTTATTGAATAGAAGACGTTTTGCAGGGATCTTTGCGGCAAACGTAGGATTACATTCTTCATCAGAGCTTGAGGTAAAGAGAGTTGTGTAAGATCCTCTATCATTCGGTTTAGGGACTGGTTCATCAGCAACCTTTATCGGAGAATATACCAAACGTGGTTTTATCTATTTATAACTATGCACCAGTAATAGCAAAGTATCATTAATTCATTTTATTTCAAATAGGATATTCTATACTCTATCCAACAACAGAATGGACTTGTTTTGGAACGGAAACTCGTCAGTTTAATACAAACAGCGAGTACATTACACATGTGATTTGATTGCAATTATTTTGATTTCTGATGGAATGTTTAGTGATGAATATTTTCATTTTTCTAATTTATATGATCTCTAACAACTTGATGACTAATCTATCCAATTGGATGATTGTACCTAAATTTATATTTCATATTACATCACAGTCCTGAATTCATTTCATCCTGAGCATTCGGTTTTTACGTGCACAGTCCTGGATAGCTCACTGCGGACTTTTTACACTCTTCCCACTCTGCTCGCCAATGACAAAGTAAGTCCATTCTCTCGGTAAATAGAGTATGCAATCAATTTAACCGATGCATATACTTTGAAAATTGATAAGTAGCAACTTACCTTATCCAAAGTATCTGTGATCTCATCTCCGTTGTCATCAAAATATATATGTTTGTTACTGGGCCTAGGTCTGTTGAACTTCATTTTAAGTTGTCTATTTTGCAATCGAATGTTACGTTTTCTGTACACCACTTCTCCTTGTAGTTTGGTTTGCTGCTGATCGTTGGTGAAGGTGTATCCCATCAAAGAAAATGCTTTTTTTACCGTCTCCAATCCCTCGCTGCTCTCGTCACAGTCAGCTTCATGGCTGAAAAGAATTCTTGGCTTTGTTCACAGTTCCCAAGTTATGTTCATTGAATCTGGCACTACATTTATACATATGCTCTAAATAGTTCCGTATTCTTAGCCCCTCAGGTGGCTGGATTAGATTTTTTCTTATCCGATTCCATTTTAGTTCATTTTTTGGTGATTGTAATGCTAATTCCGACATTTGTAAGTTAATCATTTATTAATGATGATGAAAACAAAATCGCCTAGGAAATTTTGTGATGTTGGCCCTTCACTACCGTAAATCTCCGTCAAATCCAATTTAATCTACTGCAATCGTTTGTAGCTTACGGATTATCTACTCGAAACTATTTACGCAATTTTGTTTCGCAATAGTCCCGAGTCACTGTTGAACTACAAACGATTGTACATACATTAAATTGGATTTGGTGGAGATTTACGGCTTAGAGCATATAGTACTATAGTACTATATGCCGTAAGATTTATGGCAGTGAGAGGCCAACATCACAAAATTCCCTGGGCGATTTTGTTTTCATCGTCATTAATAAATGATTAACTAATAAACGTCGGAATTAGTACTACAATCAACTGAAAACGAACTACAATCGATTCAGATGAGAAGCAATCTAATCCGGCCACATGAGGGGCTAAGTATACGAAGCTGCACTAAATAATGATAATCGTTTCGACTATACATATGATCATTGTACAGACTTGTAATATTTGGAAAAGCTACGCACTGGAGCAACTTTTTTAGAAAAAAATTATGTCAATTTCTTAATACCATCTTTTCAATGTTGTTGGCTTCTGATCATTGCGTCTGTCGCCATCCCCAGCACCAGATGAATTTTTCGAAGAATTCAATCCTGGATTGCATTGATGTCTACTCATTTCACTGCTATCAACTGGCGTGTCAGGACCTTGGCTATTCTCCGTATTACCTGTATGATTACTATCCTCTGTATTTGGTTGTGTCTCACCATCTATAAGTTTTGCTTCGTCAGAATGCATAGTGAGATTCTGCATAAGTGTCCCAACAGATTCCATAACCATCATCTTCATTCGTGAATTCAATTTTCTAGTTACAGGCAAGACCGTGGAACCCTTCTGGATTTCAGCACTATCGTTTATGGAGCTAAATTCATTCATGGATGCATTCACCTGTTCTAGATCCGTGTAATTCTGGCGATTCTCATGAGACTCAACATTATCACTGTGTGAGTCTTTAACATCGTCAGCATTTATATAATGCTCAAAATTATTTGCAATATCGTCAATACAATCATTTATCATCTGATCAGTGGTGCCATCCAGATGTAATTCTAGCTCCTGATCATATCTTTCGACAAAAAGTTTACATTGCAACCAGTACTGTTCTTGAAAGTGTTCTTTCCACAACTGTTGCCAATACCTATCAGCATCTTCCATTCCTGGTTCACTCTCCAATTCAGAGCTACTGCTTGTGATGTTACTTTCTATTGAGCTAGTAGTAGAACTGAACAAGCTTGAAGATTGAATGGAATTTGAATCAAAACTAGAGCTGTTTATGGTCATTTTAGTGACATCGGTCATTGAATCAGTTGTTGCATTAGTGTTGGCAATAGACTCACTGATGGAACTGCACCTAGATGTGGTGAGAAGTCGTTCGTCTTCCATGTTTGATGGTTGATTATAACTCTCTTCTAAGCTAAACGGACTCAGTGGATTCCAACCCTCACCCAGTTCAGGAGATATTTCGTGATTAATTAATTTCTTTCTGTTTTCATCTGCATCACTGTCGTTGACAACTATTTGGCTTGTATCTTGAAATGAAAAATTAGTATCCTCCGTTTGACAGGTATGGTTTACTATGCTCGGCTCTTTTATAGTTTTACTGAATATTCCTTCGAAATTGGAACGGCTTATTTTACAGTTTTTGTGGGCCCGATTTGGAAAGCATGTATTTTGTTCTGGGAAAGTTTCGGCGGCAGTCTTTTGTTTTTGTACATCCACCCGTTTTTCCCCACTTGGAAGTTCATACTGCTGCATGTAATCTGGGTTAATATAGTCAGCATATTTTTCAATCCAAGATGCCCATATCAGCTGTTCCCCATTTTCAGACCAAAATTGTCCCCAAAGCTTTTCTATTTTATCTTTACTATATGGGCTATCATTTTTTATCACAGTTGAATCAGTACCTTGACTATTTACACTAAAATTTTTGGAACACGTGCGTTGCAGTTGGGTGCTAGAATTATTTCGCCATCCGTAACAGTTACTCATCTGCTCGGTACAACAGTCATTGAATTCAGAATCATTTTCAAGTGAAGATGGTTTGCTATCTATGGCCCCAGGTTCATCAGAGATTAACAGTTGGCACTCGTCTTCTTGTTTCTTCGACTCAGCATTTGGTCTACTGTATGCATTGCCCACCAAATCTCTAGTTTGACATTTGCGGTGTACTTCAGCTTGCAGTGCTTCTAAGCTCACATCTTCAACATCGTTTTCTCTATACTTTTGGAACATTTTTTTACTATGTCGACCCATTTTTTCAAATGCATCAGGGCTTTCTCTCATGTCATCCACATCACCAGTGCTGAAAGTCTTGCCATAAGCCGCAAAGAGGTTTTGAATGCTCTTTGCCTCGTGATAATCATGGTACTCCGATAAATCTGCACCAGAATCTGACTGATGCAAGCCAAGCTTTTGCGTGAGAGGTGCTGCTGGTGGACGGTGTGAAGAATCACGAATCGAATCATGTTCATCGGTAGAATAGTTGTTGTCTGTGTGCGAAGCACTGCAGTAACAACTCACTGGCTCCTCCTATTCGATCAAAAAATTATTTCCATGTAATCATACAAGAATTATTTTGAGAGCATAATCATCGTTTTTAAATAAGGTAACAATGAGAATAATATAAGTAATGAACAAATGATCACCAAAAAACAGATAGTGAAGCATTATAAAGACAAACATTGTCACTTACATCATGTTTCCCTGGAAGTTGCGTTTCAACCAAAATTCGTCTTTGGTGCTCCAACATTTCACCGACTTGATCTCTTTCGAGATCTTCATCTTCGCTGGCATCCTCCGTGTTGACTACAGCAAAGTTCTCCGGACTCCTTCTCAAAAAATTGATATAAATATCACGCTTAACTTAATGATGAAATATATTCAGTTAAATATCGTTAGGTTAAGTTAGAACAGGGGTCTCAAACAACGAATTCAGACTGTCACAAAGTTACCAATCAATAATGACAAACAATTCTTTCTTTGTAGACACCCGGTATTTTTGGATAAGAAAAAAAGACACAGCCAAATGCGGAAAATACTGTAGTTTGCAGTTGTCATATTGTCAATGAATAATATTTTTCTACTCACTTTATGAAGACTCTGCTGCACAAACAATAGATGTAAGCATCAGGATCAGAGAACTCGCTCTGCTCGGCGATATAAACCTCGGCTAGAGGTTCCCAAAACTGATCGCACATTATGTTAAGTTTTCTCTTTTAGTTTTTCAGTAATCGTCGAACCGTCACAAAACACGCATTTTTGGAAATAATATCTTTCGTTACTTCTGTAAGAGTAATAATGACTCAATCACACATCCCAGCATTCAACAAGATTCGACATCACCGATATCACACAACTTTGGATAAATTCGGCCATATACTATGAGGTATCCAGTCATGTTTCACTTCGCGAGGCATAAACTAATCGACGTTTGTGGGGCAGCCGTTCTCCGCTGATTGTACAGGTTTCTTCGGGTTTTTTAAACCTTGTTCAAAAACACAGACTTATCTATCGACAACTTCTTTGTCCTCGCCTGATAGCTAAACGCGTTCAGTCGGTTTTGCAATAAAATCCATCCAAATCCCCGATTTAACCTTGTTTTATTTTGATGACCAGTTTTGTTGACAGCTGTCAGAATCTGTCGAAGAACTTATATTGCGTTATACGTCGCATGTATACACCTGTACGTAATTGACAGTTCGATAGATATCTCAAGGCCCAAAAGAAATTTATCTAATCTTTCGTCGACGTTTATCTTTGCTAGTAATTGGGTGGAGGTTCGAGTCGTTTGTGTATGTTTATTACGGATATTCCTGAGGAAATAAAAATTCGTGAAGGATGACAATGGGCGATGAGACCCCAGTTACATCACTCGTACTTCCCGTAATATTACGCCCAATATTATCAAAGGTATTTCACTGCCAGATTACACTATTCCTTCAAGATCTACCACCTGATCATAAATTCTCTCCTACCTTCACCAAACTCTCAAGAATTGCAAACGAATTTGCGTCTCTTTATCTCCTAGTCATGGTCTGATAAGTAGAAAAAAGATTCAAACACAATCTTCTAAAACTTTTTCTTTCTTCAGTTGGAACGACAAAATGTGAGCGCTGCCCAAACACTACGCTCGGCTCTCTCCAAGGCAGAGAGCTCACACCCTGGAGTCACACATGATCTAGTATTGGGAATCGTCCGCCGAGCAGACCTGAATCTAAACATGAATGAGAGCATCCTGCGACTTCAGGGCATCGCCTCAGATGTTGATGGTAAAAAGACAAAACGTTTCTCATTATTATACGTGCTATCATATGCATACTAATATTTATCAACAATGGTTCAGTAGTCGAGTATCGCTTGGCCCGATCGGAGGATGCATTTCAGGAGTTGAATCGAAAGTCTGCTTCACTGAAAAAAATATTGAGCAGGATCCCTGACGAAATTGCTGATAGAAAAACATTTTTGGAAACAATCAAGTGAGTAAACTATTTGCTCCTTCCATTGGCAGACAGATATGACAAAATTCCTTCATTCATTCAATCTTCACTCGTACTACTTTCTACAGAGAAATCGCAAGTGCGATCAAAAAGTTGTTGGATGCAGTCAATGAAGTTGCTGGGTTTATACCAGGATCTGCTGGAAAGCAGGCCTTAGAACAACGCAAGCGAGAGTTTGTCAAGTATAGCAAAAGATTCAGCAATACGTTAAAAGAATATTTTAAGGAAGGGCAGTAAGTATTTTTCCACCATATAGCTTCAGTCACATTGTCTCACCAAACATTTTCACCCTCTGTTATTAATATTTCTTTCAGAGCAAACGCGGTGTTCGTTAGTGCACTTTATTTGATTCATCAGACAAATATGATCATGGTTACTGTGAAGAATAAGTGCGAATAAACGAGTATAGGTAAGAATGGCAACTGTTCTGGGAGAAATACAATTAATAATATAACGTGCAGAGACGCAGATATTGGATGAGGCTCAATCTGGGCAAAGTATTTGGCAGAAAGCTACGAATTTATGTAGTGGAGTAGCTCTGATGTATCGCATTGTTGTTGACTAATCAAATATTATATAGATCCACATATGTTACCTGTGTCACCTACTGTCCCATGTCCCCATATATATCCTAGGTTTAAATAAAATGAAACTATTTGACGAGGTAAAATTATTTAATTCTTATGCACTAATTTATTCATAGAATATTTTATTGCTCTAGGCATGAAATTTTCAACATTTCTCTGATTGATGGTCAATTTAAGCGCGCTTGCTGTCAGAGAGTACCCTGACTATACTTCCAACTCCTCCCACATTGTACGCTTTCTCGTGCCACAACAACAAATGTCCACTGCTCCCTTCTGAAGGTATTTCAAATCCTCTGTATATGTATTTCATCAGTACATCTACAAGTTCCCTGTCTAATTTTGCCACTGCATCCTCAATCTGGTTTGATTTTATGCTCAGCAACACCCTCAGTGTCAGGTTCAACGCATTGTCCTATAATAGTAATTGTTTAATTGTGAGTTATAAATCTTTGTAGAAGGTAAGGCAACGAAGACTGAGTCAGTTACCTTGACTTGCTGATTTTTACATCCCAGCGGCGCCGATCTGAGCACCGCGTTCAAAGCGTCTACATTCCTTCCCTTAATATTGTGTTAAGGAAAATATTTATTTGTGAGAAATGAGTAACTAACTCCAAGTAAGTCGAATGTAAAGGATATTGTCCAAGTAATGTGATGATTTCATTCTCATCCGGACCAGCGGTTCCTCCGTCGGCTTCTTCTTCCTTGAAATTGTCCTCGTTGTATTGATCTACATCGATTTTGCGGAAAGCAGAGCTCAAAGTACTCTTCGACATTATGACTAGTCACACTGGCACTTAATTTTTTTGCTGTAATTTGACAGGCACGATTTCAACGAATCAGTTATTTATCGGACGCAATTCTGGTCACACCTCCGTATCTGTCATCGGCATCCGGATCATATTCGTGAATTGCACAGGAGGCGGCGTTGAGGTTCTGGAGGATTGCCAACTGAATAATTTGAATCCCAGTACCCGAGCGCCAACGGTCGAGCACCTGAAATCGCGCGTTTCGCGGCTTCGCATAACCTAAAATTCCGGGAGGAATCGAAGATGCGCCGCGGCGACATAACCGTTCCAAACAATGACAACTGACAATAATACAAAGGTAAACAATAAAAGTCACGGATGAAACCGACACTCTTCACCAGCGTTATCCGTCCCAGTACGCAAATGGTTATAAACAAGCCCCTGAGTCTGACTGCATTAACCATGGCAAAAAGTAAGTACGAGTACGTCAAGGATTTTGAGGTCGAAGATAAGTGCCTGCCGAACTGTTGGATCGTCGTCCGTATCGACGGTAGAGGTTTCTCAAAGTTTGCTGATGCCCATCAATTCGTCAAGCCAAACGACATAGCTGCCCTGGAGTTAATGAACCGGGCTGCTGTTACCGTGATGGAGGATTTTAGAGAAATCGTCCTTTCCTATGGTCAAAGCGATGAGTACTCATTTGTATTCAGGAAAGACACGCAGCTCTTCAAGCGTAGAGGTAATATGCTCTTATTGTTTTTACGCTTTACTTCCTCAATGTTGTCAACCTCTTTGTTGATCGTGTTTTCAACCACTTGTTTCATTTTCAGGCTCGAAGCTGATGTCCAACGTCAATTCTCTATTCACCTCTGCCTATGTCTATCATTGGCCAAGGTTCTTTCGTGGCAGAGAACTTCACTACCCACCTTCTTTTGATGCTCGAGTCGTACTTTACCCGACTGATAAGAATCTGAGAGACTACCTCGCCTGGCGCCAAGCCGACGTTCATGTCAACAATTTGTACAACACATGTTTTTGGAATCTCGTGCTCAAGAAGAAAATGACTCCTACTCAAGTGAGTATCACTTGCAATGATCTAGTTACCTGTAGTTATATAAATTCACTGTCTAACATCTTGTCATTTCTATCTATTTCTAGGCAGAGGAGAAGTTGAGAGGGACACTTGCTGCGCACAAGAATGAATTATTATTCCAGGAATTCGGGATAAATTACAACAATGAGCCACCTACGTTTAGGAAAGGAACGACTCTAGTGCGGAAACTTGTGCCTGATGGAAACGGTAGACTGAAACCCCTGGTTGTGGCTTTGGTGGACGATATAATAGGTGATCGATTTTGGAAAGAGAATCCCGAGGTGATAGGGCTCAAGAGCTTGGCAACTTTCCAGCCATCAAGCGTTCCAAGCAGTGCCCCTCTTCCTTCTCCAGTGGGGCTTGTAGTGCATCCAGGTCACGTGGCGCACCGTCAAATAAATAACAAATCGCCAGCTGTAACCGGACGTCCAAATGCTCTAAATGCCCTCAATGCGTTGAACGCAACTGCTGAGGACGGTAATGTAGAGAGAATTCAAGATATGGATAAACA
This sequence comes from Athalia cordata, assembly GCA_963932425.1. Lineage (NCBI taxonomy): Eukaryota > Metazoa > Arthropoda > Insecta > Hymenoptera > Athaliidae > Athalia > Athalia cordata. The sequence goes on along the minus strand of OZ010626.1, from coordinate 23,584,342 downwards.
TAAAATGCAGTGCGACCAACCCGAGAGTGACAGGAGTCGCCCTAAGCAATAACTTATTTAATTCACTCCAGCGAAGACGGATTTCCCGTCGATTTCCGTTTGCCGTTATTTTTCGCGGGTTTTTTTTCGCACGGCAGCATCAGAGTAATTTTCGGTGAGACAGTATACTGTACCATAACGATTAGCTGGAGACGCATGGTGACAAAAAATGCCAAATCGGAAACCCGTTCCTACGCGGGGTATTATGTAAAGAATGATAATTTTGCGAGAGATTATATGAGATATTTTCCAGCAGCCTTGATTATGAATGCGAAAAATAGAAATAAAATGAACTTGAAAATAATTAGAGACACATTGACGTGGAATGCGTTATAACTTTATTACTTACGATTTTTTATACAATATGTAGTCATTAAATTAACGATCACACCGCGAAATAATACCGTGGGTACGTAATCTATACCTGTATGTATGTATGGATGTACAAACAACGGTAAGTAAATTGGTTTATGCCGAAAGCTACCATAAAATACACTATATACATGAAATAATTCTATGCTGGAGTAAACATTTGTTTATATGAACCGGGGCGCCCGGAAATAATACCCAAATAATTGTGTTGGAGGTGAAATGACGGTTAATTTGTACGACGGGCCCGCGGCTCCTCAAGTCGCCCCGGGATCGGAACACGGTGCAAGCTGGGTTGAGGGATTCTAAACTAACTCGGAAGTTGATACTGGGGTGAAACATTGGTCAATCTGCCGCAATTCCATCGATCGGATGAATAATTTTACGCAGGGATGCCGATACGTGGGATACAGTAGAGCATTGACCCGGGGCAGTGATACATTGATTAAAAAATCGGGATATAGTTGTCGATCTTGGCACGATGTTTCTGCGCAACACACTCCGATATCCATACGATGTTACGGCACTCTTGCTCCTTTAGCTTCAAGTAACTGTAGAACACTCCGAAGTGGAATTGCTGCAGGAACGCGTGCATGTTCAATCGAACCTGGAGCAAGAAGGAACAAATCAAGGTGATGATCATTTGAAAACCCAATAAAACCTTGGTATACGGGATATAAAAAATAGGGCCTCACCTCGTGTTCGAAAAACTTATCTTCCAGAGTCTTGTCTCCTGGGTTGTTTCCAGCGCCCTCGAAAAGAGCACTATACTCCTGTAAGTATTGAATAGTTTCAATTAGGAAAGGTCAGTCAATTTCTGATTGAAGAATTGCGCATAAATGAGAGATTCTCACCGCATAGTATTCTGCTACAGCCTTGACCTGTTCGTAGTCGTCGGCTCGAGCCAATGCAGCCAAGCCATCTGGATTCAAACGGCCACAACGGGGATACAACTTAGCACGATCGTCTTTTCCCAATTCAGTGCCAAACGAGTTGATCGTTATAATGATGGCTCGGCGATCGGCTTCAAACTATAATTAAGAAGTTAAATGCCAGTGCTCTTGAGAAATCCAAAAAAAACTCGAGAGTCGAATTCCCGAAACTTACCGCTAAGATTTCGCACATGGTATCAGCAGTAGTGCCGCCAATTGCAAGGCAGAACTTGTAAAATGCCTCGAGGTAGGCTTTGTACAAGGTATTCCTGATGATTTCAATATTCATCTCATCAAGATCCTGCTCTGAGATGCAGTCAACGAAGAATGGGGCTGAGGATAATGGGAGAACATTAAGCAAGTATACTCGACCGAAATAGGGAAATACTTGGCATTGAATACTAACCGAGTGGCGTGTCAACGAGAACAGCATTGTATAATTCAGCTGGAGTAGCTGCTACATGTATAGCTTCCATCTGCTCGAAGCTTCCCAAAGGATGACATTTAGGAATCAACTCTGATATCGGTCTCTGATGGAGTGTCCCAGTAATTAACAGAATGATATTATCAATCATGTAGCTATAGGTAATGAAATCCAGGAAGGTTGAAAGAGGCTGGCATGAGTGATTTCTCAGATGTTGAAACTCGACGACCAACTTTTCACGTAACTTGTCATCGATAACGCTGACCGAGAGTGGTGACGGCTCATTTGCAAGGAAGCTACCGTAGTCAGTTCCAGCTAAATGCAGCTTCAAATCTAAACATTGCACAATTTTTAAATCATTGGCTAGCTAAAGTTGCTTAACACTGACAACAGAGAGGGATGGAGAAGAGGATAAGTAACCTTGTGTGGAGAGGTTCATGGATAAAATTGGCAAGGGAATGGCAAATCCGGAGATAGTTGATCAGCCGAATTGGATCAGAGCGAAGTACGTACCCTCCAGGGTTTCACATTGAATCAGATTCAGATAGTCGCTCTGTTGGAGGATTCCGCATTTAAACCCACGGCAAAGTCCCTCCAGGTATCCCCCATCGATGTTGAACATGCACCCGTTCATCCTGGTTATTAGTTTTTCGACTTACTATCGAAATTGAATCCAATGAATCGCGCTACTGTTAACGCGCGGTGAGAAAAAATTCAGGGGAATACGGGACTTGACGTAAAAGACACTCGGGCGATCTGCCTAGACTCGCCCACTTTTTAGCTTGTCGATCATATGACCAGCTGACAACGTGACGTTGTCGAGTTTAGTCGAATGTGCCGATTGCAATCGTGGCTACTTTCGTGGCCTTTGAAGGATCAGTGCTTGCTAGTGCCTCCACCTAAAATCTGGCTTTGAATTAAAAGAGGACAGTTGACTGGTTATGTTCAGTTGTGGTTCAGTTCCAGACGAGATGACAATTGCGCTTTCGTTACACCCGTTTGTATTTTTGACTTTTTGCTAATCAATAGCACCGATTCAAAAAAACACAAATATGTTCGGTGGAAAGAAGGAAGTGAAACGTAAGGCGAGACCTGCTGGCCGTGGCGGAAGCCTGGCTCAGGTAATTAACTATTGTCAATATATCTAACCGAAAATTTGGTTCTGATTACTAATCCTGACCGCGAAATTCGTCAAACAACCCGTATCACGGTACGATTATTTCCCAGTATGGTTTATTCGACATGCCGAATGATTTGGGTAATGTTGGTGGAATGGATGGCTTTGATGAAGACGATAACGATGAAGACTTTGAGGCGGAGCTGGCCGCCCTAACTTCTGGCACTGGGGCAGAGCCTAAACAACGTAAAGGTAGATATGACAATGATTCATCTTGAGTCTTTCCTTATGCTTCATTGTCTCAGTTGAGTTATCCATAGATTGTCAACCCTGTCAATGTTCTTAGCTGTTGTTTGTCAAATGTATTTGACTATCGCACATATTATTATTAATATTTTTTTACTGGTGTCTTTCAGCGCCTCCAAAAGTACTTCCAAGTGCACGTCTGGATGCCATGGTTGCTGAAAGTATGAGGGACATAGGAGATGATGAGGAACTCTCAGGAGATGAAGATGATCCAGACTTATTGGTAGGATTATGTTTTACTGAATTCATTGAAATTCTGATTTTTCTGATTTTGATAGCTATAACTTGTTATAAATGCATTACAGGATGAGCTGAATGAATTGACAATAGGAGATTCTGAGACAGCTGCAATCCCTGAGGAAGATGAGCCTTCTGCAGCTGTTCCAGAAGATGCATCTGCTGATGGAGCTGGGGCAACAATAAAACTTCTGGAGGAAAGAATTGACACTTACACCCTGGCTATAAAGAAAGCAAATGCTGAGAACGAGGGGGGTCGAGCCCGTAGGTATGCTCGAGGCTTGAAGACTCTTGAAGGGATGCTGGCTGATGCTAAACACGGGCGTCCTATAAATACCGCCGATGTTCCACCTCTACTGCCACCTTCTGCTACAGGCGTTACTAGTCCAGGTGAATAATCTAGCAAACAACGTTCATGAAAATTGGTGAATTGAATTTATCTTTTCATTCCGTATTATGCAGATGATACGCCAAATGTTCCAGTACCTGCTTCTGAAGGTCCCACAGAGACAAAGATGCCGGAGAGTGCCCCTGTTTCCAGTGAGGCTATGGAAGAAAATCTAAGGATGCTCAAAGAAAGGCAGCGTGAATATAAGCTAGCCGCAGTTGCCTGGAAGAAAGCAGGAAATAGTGACGAAGCCTTACGGCTAGTTCGGATTTCTAAACAGTTCGATGCCGTTTTTGAGGCGCTTGGTGCGGGAAATGCGGTAGATTTATCGGACATGCCACCCTCGCCATCTCTCCCTACAACCATATCCTCAGCTGCAAGTGATACGCCACCGGCTACGTCTGTAAAAGAGGATTCCGAAACACAGAACGAAACTCCACCGCCGCCATCGCAAGCAGCAGCTACGGCCGCAGATGGCGACGTTTTGGGTTCAGCCCTGAAAGAACGCCTGGAAGTGTACAGGCGTTCAAAAGTAACTGCAGAAGCTGATGGTAAAGGAGCCAAGGTAAGAATGTATGGCCGCCTTTGCAAGCAGTTTGAGGACGCTATAAAAAAGCACGAGCGCGGTAAACCGATCGACCTGGAGGATTTACCCACACCACCTGGATTTCCGCCACTCGCCACTCTCTTGGGACCTCCACCAGCTGTCGCTTCCGTCCCTGAGCCTTCTGCGGAACCCTTACCAAAGGAACCTGAATCAAAGTCAGATCCTGGATCAGAACCGATTCCATCAGCAGAGCCCTCCGAACAGTCAGGACCGGCAGCTTCACCAAATAGAAAAGCTCCTGAGCCACCGCCGAGATCGAAGCAAGGTAAAAAAGTTTAATCAGTAACTCATAAGTATATGACAAATATAATTTTACATTATTATTTTCAGGCATCAAACCGCAGAGACAAGGACGAACACGGGCCGACAAACAGATGGCGGAATTGCAGCAACGTCAACATGAACTGAAGCAAGCTGCGTTGGCGGCAAAACAGGATGGTGACCTGGAATTGGCCAGGACTTATTTGAGGCAGGCTAAAGGCATGGATCCTCTTATACAAGCTAGTGTGGGTGGGTTACCAGTAGATATGAACTCGGTACCACTTTCACCGCTTGCTAAATTGCGTTTGGATGAACTGAGCGATTCTGATGCTTTTGTCGTCGTCAGTCAAGATCCTGCATCCGTGGAGGCAGGTGGCGACGATCAGCAGATATATGAAAATATGGAGAATCAACTCGTCAAACAAATAAAGGTGAAAGGACCAAGAAATTTTAATTCTACTGATAATAAACCGTTTCATTAAAAATATAGGTAATTGAACATTTCTTCTGACTTTAAAAAATACGCTGGTACTCTTTCGCAGACTTGTTTATCGACACGCGATCATTCCAAGGCTCTCGGCGATGTCCCAGGATATAATCGTTGGGAACGACTAGCGTTGGGATATACTCGCGATTTGGATATGCTTAGAGTTAAGCGGAGAGACGCTCTTCCTCCACCTGTGCATCATTACGAAACAAAGACCTATGCCATTGTCCAGTGAGCAATTTATTTCTTATAATTTATAATCCTGAGTAATGGTAGAATGACATTATTTTATCTTGTCAAATTTTTTTCTTCTACTTTGTAGAAGTTGTACAGATCTAGGCGACGCCGACCTAGAAATCAGTATAGTGAGAGGAGTTAATTATCCTCGAGAAGCAGACACCTATGTAATTTTCGAATTTCCGTGGCCGACAGACAGTCCATTGTCGAATAGAACATCTACAATTAGGGAAAGTAGCAACCCGGAGTATGAGGCGGTGTTTCCTCTGACCGGGGCAATCGAGCGCAGCTCCAGGCAGTGCCAGCGGGTCTTCAAAAGACATGGACTCAAGTGCCAAGTCTGGTCGAAAGGGTAACTTACTTTTATTTCCGCGGGTATTTCACAGATTTTTCCTTCCCTTTACCTGCCACTTATGAACAGAACTTTTAATTTGTCATTTTATCAACTCCTTGACTCCGCCTTGTTCAAACTCATATTCGTACATAGTTCGCTTGGATATTGACGATCTTGCACCGGAATCTCTAGTTGTACATTCTTTTGATCGGTTTGTTGTGAAAGTTGAAAACTTAGCAGCAGATAAATTTTACTTCGAATGATACACCCATACAGATTATCTCAGTAAATAGAATAGGACGTTGCTTGCAGATGCTCGATGAACCTCATCCTGTGTTGCACTCACCCAAGGTAGGAAATTGCCCTGTGTAACGTATAATCAAATTTAATCGTGGACACATTCGATGTGTCGACGCATGCTGTATGAAATATCCATGTTCCAAACTCCGAGCTTCTTTCTCCTTGGCCTGAAAGATCACAAAAATAGCTGTTTAGTTTGCTAGAAGTCATGAAATATCAGGAAATAATGATCGAACAAATTTTATGTCTTCATTTTTTTAAATTTGATTTTAGAGGATTTTTCCGCAGTGACAGCCTTCTTGGTACTGTAACAGTTAAACTGCAGCCTTTGGAAACGCAATGTATCCTCCATGATTCGTTTCCGGTAAGCAATAATTCTAAGCAATGTTTTGAATCAACGTGTAAACGTTGCCTGGGCAAAGGCAGTGTCGAGGGATGTGAAAATCATATTTCTCAATTAATTTCAGTTAATGGACGGAAGAAAAGCAACGGGAGGAAAGCTAGAAGTCAAGATAAGGTTGAGAAATCCAATGCTTACTAAACAAATCGAACAAGTTACGGACAAGTGGTTAGTCATCGATCATTAGTGAAACCAATCAATCACGCCTTGGAGACAGATACGATTAATATTATAATTATTCGCCTACTATTTAGCAACAGTATAAATTCAGCGAGGGGTATTGGTACCTACGGTACCCCGCCAACGACTAATATATCCATCTGCCCGTATCCCGTCTCTTTTAGCTTTAAATAAAAAATAATATTTTTAACATTGTCATAAGATGATATGTATATTTTATGTACAGGTAGGTGTATTTATGTATAGGAGGTACGTAGTGAAGGTACAGTTTATGTAACGGTATGGAAAGATTTTTATTTACTTATGAAAACGTGAAAAATAATACACATACCTACATGCAAGGGCTTTAAAAAATACAATCAAATAAATCGGAATTCCGAACTAAATGATTCGATTATTCTTGATTGTTTGCAGTTGGTTCGCACCACTTCGCACGTCGACTGAAGTCTTCGCATGCATTCATTGAAATTCAAAATTCCAGATCTACGCGCGATTTGCGGCGAAACTAGTTCGCGGTTTTGCCACAGATGGCAGCTGTGTATCTTAAACATTGTGAACTTTTTAAATTTTCAAATTTCTTATCTCCGAAAATTATCAAATATTCGACTCACGTATTTTTATAATACTTTCTATTATTATTTTCCATGTGAACTTGCATAATAGAACGATAATTTTTTTCTCGGTTTCATCCGCATATTACATTCGTCAACCAAATAAAACTTACGATTCTTTTCTTGACCTACGCAGCTGTTTTCGTAGAAAAATACTGCAACGAAATTAGGAATTCTGAGAATCTTATCATCTCTTATTTTCACCCGGTATTTTCGACCGGGAAATCTAGCTACGTGCGCGTATACGTATACGTTGAAGAACAATAGACGGGGTAAATTTGGCTAACAATGCATTGTTCGCTGTAATAGCTCGCCCATCTCCTATTCCTGGCTGAACGGCAGGCTGAAATTCTGAGGGTCTCGCACCCGGTCCTGGCAATGCTCATTCTACGGCATTACGATCAATTTAAACGGTAAACTTAGAAATAATTTCAAAAACTAAATTATCATCCTTCAATTCAATTTCTCTAGATCTCAGAATATTATTACATAAATGTCTAGTGCTTCACTCAAACGGGAGATAACGGGAACTAAACATCGTCGGGAAGGTGGATCGATGAGCCACTCAGCCGAGTAGCTGCGAGTATGCAGCATCAAAAGCAGGAGGCAACTCGCATCTAGATGCCTGAACGATTGGGAAACAAAGCGATTTATTTGCCAATTAGAGAATTGGCGCAGGATCAGCCTTCGCACGAGATCCCCCCTCCATGGATTTGGCTATAGCGCGAGCGCATCGGATCCCTAAGGGAGAAAAGGAAACTGAAGAGAAGGAAGGAAGGCAGGAAGGAAGGAAGGAAGGAAGGAAGGAAGGAAGGAAGGGTTGCCGGAAACATACCACCCACGCTGTGTGCCGTAGCCCGTCACACATTGGCTGGCGTTCAAGAACCAGAATTACACGGTTCGACGAGGGGGAATATTTGCGAAGGCATCGAACAGCAAACCACCTCTTCTGTGTCTACCACCCGGCCCGACCTCGTGTTGACCTTTTGGTCCACGGAAAGCCGCGTGCAAATTAACGATGTTTGCGCCCAAAACCCTTGCCCCCAAAACACCCTCGCTCTCTTCAACCCTTTTCGCTACCGCTTCTGATTCCATGGGTATAAAAGAAAAAAGAATTATATTCCATGTGATGTACAGTCCAATTTTTACATTTCAGTTTTCAGTGACAATTTCACTTTTTCCGTTAGGTATAGTGCAGGCGCTGTAGTTTTCGAAAAAAAAGTAGCATTCAAAGGTTGCTCTGATAGCCACTTGATTAAATGATATTGGTTTTCATGCATCAAACTTTAACTTTTACAGGTGCAATAGACTAGTTTTCTATCAAAATAGTTTAAACATTCTTTTTGCAAGATAGCAGATTCTTTTTTTTTTCAGACAAAAAACACGAAATCTTTAGTTGTTTATTGATTTTTATTTTATCATCGTTGCCAAAGACGAATCACGATAAATGAACTCTGAAAAGTTTTTTTTTTTCTTTCATTGTATATATATAATGTCGAGACGCGTATTTGATTACGAGTTGACGATGAAGATAAAAAAAATAAAAGCGATATAAATAATAAAGTGTTCAAATTCGTTCTTCGCTGAATATTATATTTTAATTTTTTGTAACAAAAGTAATAGAATCATAGATGAGGGACGGACGGAAATTAAAATATGTGCACCTATATATATGTATATAGATATGGACGCAGGAGCGTGAGATAAAGAGAGGAAGAGTAGTGCATGAAAAAAAAAGAAGAGAATAGAGGAAAGTGGAGAAGCTACTAGGATCTAATTTCGCAAGTACTGCAAAAAACATTTTTATACCTTTGCGATGAGTGCATTTAATATGATGTGCAACTCATATACACATATGTATATACATACACATTCAATATACAACCGTAATTATACGGGGTGTAAATCTACCTCATGAAAATAAAAAAGAATTATCTTGTACGATAACGAAAGCGAAGTTTCTCGGTACAAATCTACATTACATATGTATATATATATTTCCAATAGCTCCGAACTCTTACTCCAATGGGGTTTTTTTTTTTTTTTTTTTTTAAAGTTTGTTTTAATTTTTTCCTTTTTTTTTTTTGCATTCATTATCATATCCATTTGCGCGTACGGTTTAGTTGGATGTAAATCGCGGCAAATATTGTCTAACCGGGCAGCCATAAAGTGGGCGCAGACAATTAGAGAGTAAGTAAATGTACAAGTTATAGGTATATACAGGTATATAGGTATATAGTAGCATATATAGGTACGACGGTTTCCTCGTTGGGCATACATCAATAATTATACGCTCGGCATCGAAGAGCGCATCCTCTCGTTGGGGGTTCTTGTATATATTATATAGTTTCTCTCTGTTAAACTGCAGCAGTAGTTCACCCAACGCCGTTTTACAGAAGGGATGGGAGAATATGGGGGATGAAGTGGGAAACTGAGGTACATGAAGAGAAGAAAATCGGGTGGGGGGAATACGGTCGAAGGGGTTAGCAGGTCTGAGATATCCGATAACCTCAGCTCGGACGTAGTCCCGAGCGATTTGAGACATTTTAATCTCAAGTTCCCCGCTCGCTATACAATGTTACAATATTATTATGTATATGTATAGTGTATGTATACAGGTACATGTATGTATGGTGTGTTATATCTGCATCTCATTACGCGCGATACAAACTGCAACATTGTCGTCAAACGATGGTCTTATATCTATGTTATAATTAAATCGTAAAGATTAGATATATTTTATTATATTATATACTTTTCATGATTACCGCTAATCTTAATTATTACATACATATGTCTGTGTACACATATACATGTATAATTATACCGCTGCACGCATATGCAACTCTGTACATCATACCGTGTAGTATGCCCATGTGCTAAACTGTCAATGATAACACACTTTTTATCCTAATCGTGGAATAATAATTACGATAACACACGCGGAGAATATTTTAATTTACATTTTATACCCTATACAATTCTTTACTCAATTTTTCGATTATTAATATACCAAGTTCGCATAGCAACCGTATTACAAGATTTGTTGCAATAATATCGAGTAGCGTCGATTGGTATTCTTCCTTTTGTACCATACATACACATAGGAAAAAAAAATTACAAACATGGTTCTTAAAAATTACAACTTTACATATCAACAAAAATCTTCAATTTCCGCTGCAGGCGGCTCTGAATTTGGCCGTGACTTTTCGCCTCGTGTTTCGCACATCGCATATAGGTATACATATACTATCATATATGTATACATAGACATGCTAAATATCTTTTTGGAAATGATCCACCCTCGTCTATTTATGTGTAAAATTATTTATTTATATAATGTACTCGTATTATCGACGATATTATCACATACACATATGTATACAATTATACACGTGTGCATGCATTTCGTCTATATCAAAAAAAAATATATATATATACACGAAGTGACTTCGGTAACTCGGATAGTTTTTGCTTACGACGCGCCTTCTCGGCCGGATGTGACGTCAGTGGTTGCAAACCCGCGCGTGTAAACGGCTGCAGATGGTAGGGTACATTAGATGTGACTTGACACCGTACCGTGCCCCCGTTGGCTCTCACTTTACCCTGACTTTGTTCTCTCTCTCTCTTTCTCTCTTTATTTCTCTCATTGTTAGCTCTTTTATATGCTACGGAGATCAGCTCTGCACTGTGTTCAACATCATTATGAACACTTCTTATGTTTCTTCTCACTCGATGCGATGAAAATGTTATTGTCATTATTATATATCGTGTAGGATTTTTAAATGTAATGCTGCACAATGAAATACTGAATTAAATTCATTGATAATTTTTGCCAATCATATATTTCTCATACATGAAATATTGGTTTACGAAAAGAAAAAAAAAAATGTTAGAATATAAACAGATAATGCATATATAGGTAAATTAATTAATATTTTTAGTGTTAAAATGCGCGAATATATAATTGGGTTGCAAATTAAGGGAAGAAAGAGATTGAAAAAAATGCAGCAGCGGGTCATATACATACTATATAGAGACCACAGTTTCGAAGAGGTCAGAGGACATCGGATCCGATAAGAAATGCAAACCGTAGATTAATTAGCATAGCGCAGACTCCATGTAATAATACTATTCTAGTCTTAGTATGCATACATTAAATCAATCGACCCCACTTACACATGATCTGAATTTATGGAACATCAGGTGTAGTAATATTTTTCATCTTACATCGATTAAAAAGAAAACGAAAAAAAAGAAAAATAGAAACTGACAAAATGAGGTACTATATATAATACGATATATACAAACAATTGCCTCTGAAACAATGGGGTGAAAAATTGAGGGTCGTTAATACCTACATATATATTTGGTGTGTATATAGGTAATATCTCAAATCTCGATGACAAATATGGCGGGACTTCCGTCATCGGCCGGAAACCGCAAAATGACCATGATCCGGTCTGCATTCGCTCGACTCCTACTGCAGCAATGCCATTATACTCGCCACGACCCCTCCATTTATGGTAGATATGATTTCTTGCCAGATCTATAAGCTTATGTATATACATATATACTTTCACTCGGACACACGATTTATGTACAGATAACGTACATATTTCTACACCCCGCAAACGGCACGATTGTATATAAGATCGACGAAGAATATAATAATTCGATCTTCCACTGCAGTCCTCTCTTCTTTTTAATTACGCTTTTTCTTTATTTTTTCTTGTATAATTGATACAATATATGATTGGTTCTTACATTGGAAGAGTATATATTTGTTGGTTGAACTAAAAAATTTTTGGAATATATAGTAGGTATTTGGTTTGTTCGGGAAAAATATTTCTCACAATTCAAGTGTATAATAATGTATATATGTATGTATAAATTTAATTCACAATAATGTAGAAAGAATTATACATTATACATACACATATGTATGTAACGTTTCGAAAGTTATTTAGTACATGGTAACTTGATTTTAGTAATAAAGTTACACACCGGGTTATTGTCCGCGATAAATAAGTTTCTCAATATACATATTTTTACCTATACCTACATATATGTACGTCGCATATTTTATATTATATATTGTATATCATTTATTAATTTCTATAGCTATATACTCGCGTATTTAATTACTTGCTTGTTATTTTATTCTTTTAATTATTTTTTTTTTTTCAGTAGTATCAAAATTCCAGGGAAAAGTGTACACATAAAGAACCTATACAATATAGTATGAAACATTCCGAAGGCACACAAGGACATACAAGTAGAATCATCTGCAGGACTATAGATCGGTTCCCTCGATTGTCATTTGCTTCGAAGCTAAAACGTATATAAATCCCGAGGTAAATATACAAAAGATCTGAATATCACGGTTTTTGTCACATCATATAAGTATACATATACTGTATAATATCTACATCGTATATACGTATTCATAATTCTTTCAGCAGGTGAATTAGGAGTTAGGATGATTTTTTACTGTCTACAGTTTGATAATAATCATCGGGTTTTTATACCATATACATATATACGTATTGGGTATATATACCTATACACGATCACGAATCGTGATACAGAGATCATCCCGTGTGCAGGAGCCAATATTATAGCCATGATATACATATATATAGGTATATACACGTTGCTCGGAAGTTCTGCAATTGGGAGGGAGGTTTGGATCCGCAAACAGATCAGTCTCCAATGTACTTCTGCATTCGAGTCCATATATATTCCTACCGAACCATTTCTATCAAATTGTCCTCGTCCTCGTCGTAGTCGTCGTCGTCGTCGTCGTCGTCGTCGTCGTCGTCGTCGTCGATGGAATATGCAGCGTGGGATCGACTACCCTGTGCGCGAACAATAATGAACGTCTGAGTAGCTCGCGCAAATAATTCGCGGATTATCCTGCAACGATGATGCTCCAGAATCCTTCTCTATACTTCTCTCCGTTGCAATAGATATATATATATATATATGGGTATATATACGTATATGTATAATATTATTTACATACTTTTTGCAATTGACAGAGAATTACGTATAGGAAAAAATACGCGATTCTATGTATTGGTATATACCTACGCATATAATATGTAAATTATACATGGGTCATTCCATCGCAAATCGACCAATGGTTGGACTCGACCCCTTTCGATTTAGACGAATTTTTGAAGAAGTTTTCTTTTATCATAAAACGGAGTCCTGCCGAAGGAAACAAATTCAAAATTTCACATATCGAATTAAGGTAAAAATATATACCAAAAAGGTGTAACCTACAGTTTTTAGATTTCGGGCCAATAATGTACTATATATTACCGTAAAGGTGACAGTCCTTGAAAATGAACAAAATTTTAAATTAAAAGATTTCGGGAAACATTCGTCTGTAATAATTCTTTGCGCGTTCCGGCAACAGCATCCTCATGTGCACTGCGGTTGCAGCAGCCACAGGTATTTCGCATGTGCAGAGAAAAGTTTTTGACGTTGTTTTTCTTTTCCTTATATATACACATAATACATATATACCTATACCTAAATATATATCCTGATTCCGGGATAGAATTAGACTGACTGAATGGTTATAGCTGAGGTTAGTTGGTTGACTGAATACCTATATCGATGCGCGGCTGGCAGACGTTTGCTGGCTCAGCATATTCTATATCCTATATACCCGCGTTTTCTACTTTCTCAGAGTTCGTCGCATGGTCCTCCGGTCCTCCGCAAGCCCATATGCACGACGCGCGTCCTTTATATTCTATACCTACCTATTTCTGCAGGGCGCATTTGATGGCGTGCAGATCGTAAACCGACGACCTTGGCACCCATTAGGGGTACATACACATATATATATATCCTGTATACACACCGCGTGCTCCAGGATATGTCCTTCGCACAAGGTCCTTGCACCATGCGTTTTATTTTTATGCAGATGACTAATTCCTTTTCGTCTTTTGTTGGTATCAGGTAATATATTTATCTGTGTACATTGTACAGGATAGAAATTATATATAGGGATGAATTTGGAGACTGCTTTCGGAAAATTGTCCCTAGTTCATCCCGTTCTAAGAAACATATTAATGCGACGATTTTTCTATACCTACATAGTTAATATGTATATTATATAAAATATATTATATTAAAGGATATTCATAAAATACGTGAAGGTATGAATTATATATATCACCGTACGTATATTATACAAATTATATACTTGGAGTATATTTGTATATTTTATTTAATAAATATATATATAGGTGTTAGAAATATAAAGCGCGAGATCGCGTCGGTGGCGACGGACGCAACGTCGGCGAATTCCTCGATCGTCGCTGTGGTGGCGGACTCAGCAGCTGCGCTTTCCCCGAGCCTTTCCGAAAGTACGACGACGAGACTCTCGACCTCGAGACACGATATCACCGCCGACGTCGACGAATCGTTTTCCACGTCCGGAAGGATAGACCTTAAAGCAAACCGCTCGACGTCGATGTCGGTCAGGACGTATACTGCTTATACTATAGGTATATTTATATACATATTTTTTCAAGCTTCAAATCAACGTCCGATTTTTATGCTCTCAACCTGCAGCCGCCATTTTTATGGGGAGTCGCCTTCATCTCATCGCTGCGGTCATTATATTTGAAAACTGATGCAGATATGAGGTTCGTTTTCTATAGGCTATGATTATAAAAATCTGCAATTGCAAATAGGTACACAATTCAAGTAAAAAACGAACATCGAACTATATAAAATGACCACAATTCTCTTTAACGTAGTTTTTATTTTCAATCAAAATAAAGCGTGTAACAATATTCATTTCACCGCTTATCCAAAATTATATATGATTCGCGAACGTAATATAATACACGTATAACATTCGTGCGGGCGTATAATATATAAAATAAAAAAGGCGTCGGGGATTTTCCGTAAAAATAAGGCGGCAATATGAGACAGTTGGAAAACGTCGAAACTACCGCCATCGGTTATACATATAGAACTTTTCATATCTAGAATTGAGATCTACACAGCCTCTAGATTTATCTCTCTATTTTCTCCCGCAGCATATAATATAATATATATATATACATTCACATGTATTACATATACCTATACATACATATATATAGGCGCAAGATTTCACACGCTGAACAAATTTTAAATTATTTATATATATATACATTTATATACATCCATGTCATATAGGGACGTCTATATATAACACGAGTTTAGATTCTTTTTCTGATGCTTCTATGGGGATGAAAATTGCAACTTTTTATTATAAGCAAATACCTACACTTCCTCTATCACATTACCTTACATTGTTCACGATACGAGAAAAAAAAAAAAACAACAACAACAAACAGGAAATGGCACCTATTATACATATTATAGATAGCAAAACATAGAATATTCTTTTATAAGACGTATATAATTTTACTCCCGTAAATATATATTTATTATAATTCAAGCTGTTAAATTTAGCGTTAGATTTTATAGAAAATTGAGAGTATATGAATACATATGTAATATATATCTATATAATAATATAATTACCGCAGTGTCTGCAGCATTAGCGCGCACGAAATATACAGTAGAATGAGTTTTCGCGGTCGCGCGCGCGTTTTAACTGCTTCAGCCGGGGGTTGGAGGGTGATTTTTCCCTCGGTGAAATTTAAATCCGTAAAGAATGGAGAGAAAAAAAAAAAGAGAAGAAGAAGAAGAAGAGAAAGGCGCAAAATAAAAAGAAAAGGAAATGAAAAAATGAGGTAAAAAAAAAAAGAAGAAGAATTCGCAGTGGGCGGTGAGGGATAAGAGGAGAAGGGGGCAGGGAAGGGGGGTAGAGTTCGGGGGAGGTCGCAGAGATTCAGGGTGCAGAATTTTGTGTATATGGTGGATATTATATATATGTACATATATATATACCTATATATAGTTGAGAGGGCGCGACGGGTTGAAAAATTATAATAACGACTTTAAATATTAATGTGTTCTTGACTCGCGATCTCATGGTTTGTATGTATAGGAACCAATGGCGGCCCAGGTGTCTCTTAACCAATCGGAAAAGAGCCAGACGAAGGATTGGCTCGTGAAGTCGACGCCCCCGCATGACGTCAACCACGACGCTGAACCTGCGCATCCCCCAACTGTGTATAAGCTAAACTCGTACAGAGACGCGTCGCGACGTAACGTCTATCCCGCACACACGACGGGAACCGATTTTCATCCTCAGTCGGTGATAATACCGCGGGACGCCCTGAGCTCCCCACGAATCGCGATTTCTTATACGCTGCAGAGACACGGATACCATTTACTTTATAACTATACGTATAGTTCTATGTTATGTATACATATATACAAATTGTAAAGCTCCGTATCTTATGTGACGACGACCTTCTCCGCGACCTCGAGACTTAATTCTTTCCAACGGTTGTCTCACATATTCGGACCTGATATGGGGAAAATTGCATATATAATTATTGTGCAGCGTTGCTGATTATTCAATTATCGGTGTGCGCGACGTTATATAGAAGAGCAAATAATTAATCCATAATATATATAATACATATATCTTGTGCGATTTCAAAGTCTGGTGCGAATCTTCAAAGTGCAAAAAAAAAAACAAAAAAAAAATTGTGTGAGTTGGTTTTTTTGTTTTATGTTGTTCTTTTTTTCGATTTATTTTTCTATTATACTTTTACCTGCGCATCGAGTGTTTTTTTTGTTCTTTCTTTTTTTTGTTTCAATAATATCATGTGCAAAAATAATCGTGTGAATATTATATATAGGTATATATGTATATACATATAGTTCACGAAGAGACGACAAAATATTATTCGTGCAGTGATTGTTCATAAAAAAATTTCATAGATCCCAGGTAAATTGAGAAAAAAACGAAACAAATTTATTATTTTTTCCCTAAATTTTTATTTATTTCATATACAAAAGTGTACGATAAATATATATAGCTGTGCAGGGTGCAAAATTATAAAATTACACTTCATATATATAGACATACTTTTCTACGAAATTAATATTTATAGACGATCATTCATAACATGATAATAATCCGTGTGATATCGGGATTTAATTCATCGGTAGTTTGAATGAAAAATATCGAATAATATACAAGCCGGCGCGGGGGAAGAGAATAAGATTGAAATATTCCGCATGCGGCAGCGTCGCCGATTATATCATATGATCGGGGGCGTCGCAGAAATATACTTATTGTAGGGATATATTGAGAGAAAGAAAAACAAAAAGAAAAATAAGAAAGACGATCTCACGGTGAAATCTACGAAGGTGGAGCCGGACCAGGAGGCCCACACCCAAGCCACGGTGGAGCCGGAGGCGGACGGCGTTAAAATGGAAGCGGAAGATCATCTCGCTAGGGAATACGTCCAGGAATTTGTTCTGGATCACCTGGATCCCGCCGACGTTAAACGAGAGGTGAGTCGAATTTTTTGCAACCTTGTATCCCCATAAAAATGTCAGCAAATATAATAAATCTATATAAATATGTAGATATGCATGAATATTAATAAGAAGAATCACCAGGTGCATTCCAAATGAAAATGTGCGGAAAGGCGGATTTAAATATCCTACATAGAGTATAACTGAGCGCGGATTACGTGCACGTATTTAATAATATATTTTTTCAATCTTCTACAACGTGCCCTGTGCAACCCCCACGGATGTTGCAGGTCCGGTTAAGTTCACCGTCGGTTACGGTGAGCGGGAGCGTCCTGCAGCTCCAGGGTCAAGTCGGTCAGGGTATCGCACTCGCCCCGCTCACCCCTCCAGCCCATGAACTCGAGCAGCCTCATCCTCTTTATGGACAACCCCATATCCAGGTGCAGCACGGTGTCCTGGTAAAAGCACCCCCAGGAGTCGCACCCCAGTTGACAACCCTATCCCATCCTGGAACGCCGCCGGACACGCCGCCGGTAAAGACAAAAAAATCTATATAATTGACACATTATTATACAACGATGATGTAATTATCATTCCGCGCTGCATTTGAATGACTGCAGCGTGACAAAAAAAAACAACACGGGAAAAATTATAATACCGTCGTAGATTGCCCGGTAAATTCTGGAATATCTGGTGACGCGTGTCGTCTGCAGTTTCGATAATCCGTAAATCAAATCATACAGAGATGTCTATTTGTCAATAGACAAAACGGAAAAGTAATTGCAGTAGTGTTCGACAAAAAAGAACTAGGCTTACATCCTAATTTTATCCTTACCCAAGTTGCCATTGGTGGTGACATACATCATATTGTAGTTCAAGTCAGCCTTATTATATGTATGATTCAACTTTAAAATTTGTTTGTAGTTGAATGAAAAGTTGTTGTGCAGACACAACATATACCTATAAGTGTTACCGATGTACCAGAATTCTATGAGCAATCGTATGTTACGGTGTTGAATGATTTTCCGTGTATAAAATAAGAGAAAAAATTCTGTTAGTGCGCGTCGCCCCCTCCGATTCATCTTCACCGTGGAGAACGGGATATCCGAGATATTCGGGATATACAACGTGACCCCCGCGATGCTAGAGATTCCCGGGATCATAGGGATCGCGCTTCGTCCTTGGGGATAGGGCTGGGTCTCCATCTTCAACAGGGACCGGGAGGTCCTTTAGGTCAAGATGATATGCAGGTTGTTGGTGGAGGGGGAATGGGATGGCTTACGCAGTCACTCAGGCAGGAACCGCTAGATCTTAGGCCTCACTGCCCTCAGGATCAAACTCCTGAACCACCTCCTGATTCTTGGCCATCTCACCACCACTTTCAGGACCTTCAACACGTTCCAAGACACGCCAGACATCCAGGTGAGTTTTAATTTCAACATACAAGTTTATTTGTATGCATGATGTGCGGTGTATAGAAATTATTTGTAAAAATAATTATGGGCTTTATATTGATGTGATTTACAATTTTCATATTATTTTACCGAGATTATGGTAATTATAAGACCTGGAATTACACTGTATTATTCTTTTCTTTTACATTTAAATATGTAAAACTTTATTTAAATTATATTATCGTACAGGCATCATCAGTCGATGAACAATGATTCTAGAGAATTTGATAGGGTGCACCCTGAATTTTCAGATCTATTTTCTGATTTCAAGTCTTACCCCGAAAACTAGTGCTTGGTTACAAAAAAAAAAAAGAAAAAAATCTTCGTAAGGTTGTAGCCGGACAATAAATATTTGAAGCTCTCATCTCGAAGTGTTCGAATTAGAGTGAAAAAAGAAAATCATAATTGTGCTATAACGATAAGAGAATCTTAAAGTTTCATTTCGGACTGAAAGGAATAACTATAGATTATTTTCTACACATAACTGATAATGAAGATCAGGTGAACGGAAAAATGAAACGATATCTTCCATAAATTTCAAACAAGATGAAACTTTTGGATTTATCTAAATTTCCGAATTGCTTGACAGCGAGATTAAAATTTTTTTTGTCCAGTTTAAAACTCCAGCGTGGATTTTAATTAATTTATTTCTTTTTCGTAACCAGTTATATATTGTTCGAGGCTAGACTCCAACAATCTTCGAATAGACAACGCATCTAGTTGTATCGTTACGAAGATCAGGGAAACTGTTTTTATTATTTCCAGAAGACGAGGAGTGTGCAGATGGTTGTCTGGTTGCAGGCGGCTACATCGCTGTGGCAAGTCACATCGAATACAGTTACGGTGGTGGAGGTGGAGGTCCAGGGGGTATGGGGATCGTAAACGGAGGTGGTGTTATGCAAGGAATGGAGGACAGCATGCAAGGAATGCCCATGCAACCTGGTCGTCCAATGAGCGTGTGTTCCGTTAGTTCATGTGGTGGTCCAAGTCCCCATCGTGGTCCCGGAGGGATCTATTCTACTTGCGGAAGTGGAACTCCAGATGAATTGATGAACGACGAACTTCTGATGTCCCTATCCGTCCGGGAACTGAACAAGCGCCTCCACGGCTGCCCCAGGGAGGAGGTGAGTCAGGTCTCTTCTTGCTACACGTATTGGTGCGGCGCACGCGCTCGCCCGAGGCGACAAAGAATTTTAAACAAATTAAAAACTTATAATTATCATCATCATTATTATTAATTAACAGGCATCACACTTCGGTAGATAATCTTGCATGAACTACGATATAAGTATATATAACTATATAACGTTTAAACAATCACACGCGGTTCAGGATTGTCGCAGAGGTATAACCCGTATCTATATTCGATTTGATTTTCACTGCACATTATAAACGATAAACGTATCATAAAAAAATTTACGAAAGCGAAGAAAGTGCAGCCGCGTCGCCTCGGGTGCGTTCGAGATTCGCCCCCCAGTTCTGCCTGTATTCAGATGAAGTGCATAATTGACTTACGGTTCGGACGGGTGTTTTCCCTTTTTTTTTTTTTCTTTTTTTTTTCTATTTTTTTTTTTATATCAACGTGAAGGTGGTGCGATTGAAGCAGAAGCGTAGAACATTGAAGAATCGTGGTTACGCACAGAACTGTCGTAGTAAGCGACTTCAACAGAGACACGATTTGGAGACGACAAATCGTAATCTACAAAATGAAATGCAACGGTTAAAAATTGAATTGGCTCGCGTACAACAGGAAAGAGATCTTTATAAACAGAGATGTGAGATGCTCAGGGCTAGACAACCACACCATCATCATCATCATCATCATCAACAACAGCAGCAGCAACAACAACAACAACAGCAGCAACAAACCACACAACCTCCATCTCAACAACCACAACAACAACAACAGCAACAACAAACTACACAACAAAATCCACAACCACCACCACCTCATCAACCGGCACCTACAAGTCCTACAGAAGTTTATCTGTGACATAGACAACGACGCGGCGGAACTTGCTGGACTTAAAAACAGAAATATTCTTTTCTTTTTTTCTTTTGTTCAGGTTTGTTTTATACCCTTGCGATGGTATTTTGCTCCGCCCGAATGGAATTTTTTTTTTTGTTCATATCTCATGTCTAACCTTGTTGATAGGATAAAGTGCAATAGTTGCATTGCATACCATGACATCTTATGGGGGCACATGAAATTCTGAAGTATCGATCGAAATCCAGATGAAATAAGTTTGACATGGGTGAAGATTCCAGAACTTCTCAATCGAGCAAAGAATTGAAATCTGGCGGTAGAAAATAATTCAAATGTACCCGATATTACTTGAGAGGAAACAGCTGGTTCGTCAATTTGTGTAACCAATATTCTATCGCGGTCGTGGTGCAATTTTTATCTCAATCCAACGAATAGGATTTTCCTCTATATATACGTCGTGAGCTGCAGTTGTGTGAATTTTCGTTTTCGGAGTCAAAAAAAACGGGGAAAAAAATTAAACATTCCGCACGTAAATTAAAGGAAAAGCTTCCATGAAATCTTTACCCAAGTGTAACAATCCATCAGAGTACTTCATCACGTTCAGGTATGTGGGAATTAAATGACCGTATAAATTATGATCTTTCGTAAATAACTCCTCGAAGAATTAAATGTGCCTCCTGATCTAAATGAGGTAAATTTATAGGTACATTGTATAAATAATTGGAAAGGTCGTCGTAGATCGACGATCGAACTAATTGAATATGTGAGCAGATAATTGCGCTGGACAGATTAGAGCATTATTTTATCATACATATGTATGTATACAATGCATGCATGTACGAGTGATGTGTATGTAAATATATAAGGTGAGCAATAGCCGGCCATTTTGCGCCACCTGTTATATACATATACTATACTTCATATTCGATCGCCGCCATCGCGGATTTATGATCCTGCATGTCCACCGCAGGTACGAAGATAAAATTCATCCAGTTATATCTCTCGTCGCATACATAAAGTATACATATGTATGTATGATGAAAGCATCGCATATTCGAGAGTCGATGAGTGTGATTATGCGTGATTATTTCGCATATAGAAAAAAAAACAATTAAAAAAATCGTTTTATATATTACAATATCTGGGAGATGATAATTCTTGCTTCATATACTATATATTATAGAATTGTACAAATTGAAAGAAACAATGACAAAAAAAAAAAAAAAATTCAAAGAAACAAAAACTACGTTATACATACCTATATTAGTTATCATGAATATATATATAGGTTATATATAGTATTATTTTACATCGTATATATGTTATATGTGATATATATCATGTAACTATATTACTATATACTACACTACCTATATATTGTCTTGTTATTCGTTACGTATAATAAAAGCAAAAAACGAAAAAAAAAAATAATAAACAAAAATAAAATTACGGTCGTCCTCATTTTTATAAACTTTTTCTATAAATACTATATCGATTAGTTAGATACCATAAACTAACATACAAAAATTTAAAAAAAAATTAAAAAAATGAAATGAAATTTTTAAATACGTATGTAATAAATAATATTCGGTTTATGGGGTAGAATTGCATCAGGCCAGTAATTAGACGCGTTTGGTTCGTTAGTTGGTTCGTTAATTAGTTTGTTAGATGGTCGGTGTATAAGGTCTGACAATGATGATTATAGGTATATACTATACATAGGAATTTTAATTCGGGAGTATTAATTGCATAGGGCAAGTATATAATGTAAAAAAAAAAAATTCATCGATCTATACATATGCGGTATAAATTTTCATAAATATTATAGTATAACGATAACGATAATAATAATCATGAATTTCGCGAAAAATCGAACGATATTGCACATGTAAAGATAAAATAATAAAAATGAAAAAAAAAAAAAAAAACCGAGTAGAAAGAAAGAAAAATTGAGCTACGTATAGAAAAGACGTAATGAAAAATGGTAAATTGTATATCAAAATTGAATCGGACATATATAATACGTATTATATGCATATGAAAAATTTATTCGAAAATTGCAGATAACTAAATTTTTTGTATACATACAGAATAAGCGCACATATAATTGTAGAGGTGTGTACGTTGGGAATATTTCTGATGATGAACGTACGTATAGGTGTATGTTGGTATATATAGGGGTAGAGAACCGGCGGGGAAGGGGGGGGGGGGGTTGTAGAATTTATCCTGACTCCTCTATGGTATCACTATGTAGGCGATTAACGGAGGGTACAATAAGGTGCACGAAGGAGGCTATAACATCTATAGGTATAGGTACAGGTACATGTACACGAGAGATCGATCGTGATTTATTGGAATGAACATATATAGCAATGATACAGGTGTATGTGACAGGTAAAAAAAAAAAAAAAAAAGAAAAAGAGAACGAAAGAAAAAAACGGATTTAAGAAAAATAGGAAATTGTCAGGAATCGGAATGGCATTATGATATACGATGCGCATTGTAGCACAAATAATTTTAGGATATATACCTACGTATAAATATATTATGTAGATATATAATGTATTACATTATAATTATTTAGGTATATTATCGCG
This sequence comes from Athalia cordata, assembly GCA_963932425.1. NCBI lineage: Eukaryota > Metazoa > Arthropoda > Insecta > Hymenoptera > Athaliidae > Athalia > Athalia cordata. Next base: position 23,560,659 of record OZ010626.1, on the reverse strand, counting down.
AATAATTATATTTATATAAATATCAAGGATTATTGATATGTATATAATACATTCCTAAACGCCATGCATAAATACATCGTATATACAATAATAATAATATATACGTTGAATATGATATATACACACTATATACGTGCAATTTTTATCGCAACTATAAATAATACAACACCTGCCACTTAATGTTATACATGTTGAAAAACAAAAAAGGAAACAAAACATTATTAATTATTATTATTATCATTATTACCGTTGCTGTCATTATTATTTATCTCGCGTCTGTTATTTAATTTTAAATCAGAGACTTTAACCGAATTTGTATCATATAGTATAATCATAATTATTATTAGACATTGTTATTATTTTTTTTTGAATTTAGGTATCGCATAATATATATAAAATTTTTTTACGAATAGATCAACGCAGCCGCACAGTCTAGTGTATTATAAATATAAGGCTTCCTATTGGCGTATAGAATACATAACGTATATAGCTTGTATATAGATGTACTATGTATGGTGTTTTAATTTTTCCGTAATCTTTTTTTTTCTCTTCCAATTTATACATACAGGTGTACGTATACATGAATTCAGTCTCCGCATTAATGTATAAATTATTCGCTGCAATTCCTATATTTTTCAATATTAGTAAAAATTTCAATTTATATAACATATATACGTACTTTATATTATACATAAGAGTAAAACTCGCGGGTGCAATTATTATCTCCTGTTACATATAATAGGTATGAATATAATAATGAAATAATTATTCCGTTATTATATAGCGATGCGATCTTGATTTTTAATATCATTTATTATTATTACTATTACTATTATTATTATTATTATTATTATTATTATTAGATAAATAAATTTTCATTTTAAATGTGCAGGCGTATATTAATTTATATAATGTGTATTATATAAATAATGCGCTGCAGTTATACATAGAAATACGTATACATTTTGAATAATGTATGTGTTTTATTTATGCTGCAGTGCCGCTGGCGGTGCGACTATACATAATATATACTAAACTTGTAAATAAAAAAAAAACAAAAAAAATTATATACATATTATATATATTATACATATATATAATATTATACACACATGTGATGTATAATTTATAGATATATACATATATATAAATAGGTATATACATACACATATGTATTATATGTATATAATAAGTATGTTAATGTGTGTATGTATATATTAGGTTATGTTATACACTTTTAGTGTGATATATACATATATATATATGTATATATACATATATGAGTACGGAAAATAAACGTCGGCAACCGACACTTTCGCATAAAAACGAATGTAAAAATTTCTCTAAATTTTTGGTTTTTTCATCACACAGAATCCTGCAGGGTAAAAAAATTACGTTATTATATGAATGCTCGCTTCATGTGTTGTATTATTGTGTAATATACATATTTATTACACATGAGCGATCGGTATGTAATAACGAAAAAATTATCTGTGTTGTCCTGCATTTTGAAACTAGGGGGTCGTCATTTGGGTTGTCAGTGGCGCCTGCATACCGGCAACCCAAATGACGACCCACCGGTTTCACCGTGGAAGGACATTCGCATAAACCTGAAACGTTAATCCCCATTTTATTTTCCACATCCGATTAAATTACGTAACATCTGTATATAGGTATATACATTAGATACATAATATTAAATTGGGATGGGAGGCGGGGGGTGTGATAGTTTGTACATATGTATATACCATTCATGACGATCATGACGGTCTGTCAATTAAAATGATTTTCTCCCTCCCATGGGACTATGATATACAACGGTTTTGAAACCAACCCATGAATGAGCTGTACCCTGCAGAGGAGGATTTGTAGACAGGACGGAGACTCCCGTTACTAATGAGAATTTAAACTGACAACGAGAGAGCAAGACAGAGAGAGAGGGAGGGCTAGAGAGTATCATCACCCTTCGCCCTTCGACTTCTGCCCTTCGGCCTCTGCCTGGTAAACGGCAAACGCTCGCTCTGTCCAGTCGCGACTTCTAGACAGCTTGAGTGATGTCTCCCTCGGGCTAAAAAGCCCACCGCGCCAACCTTGCAGGGGACAACTTCAACAGGTCATTATATTAACATTGTTATCATTATTTTTATTATTGCTATTATCATTCCTAGAGAAGGTGGTGGTTTTCTATGTATATTGTGGCACTTAAATCCTGTTTCTTTTTTCGATATGTATAGTTAATTTCGCGAAATTTTTGTGTATATATATAAATTCAATGATCGTTGAGTACAATTAATAATAGCCGAAACTTTTCGACTTGTATTTTTATCATCATTTTTGCTTTCCTCGATCCGAAACGCAGTTCAGAAAAATTATTATTATTATTATAAACGATGCTGAAAATTGGAGAAAAAAGAACATTTCTTTTTTTTTCTTTGTCAAATATTGCATTTATTAGGAATAATTTTTAACGTATATATTTATCTTATTTCTGTTTCATTTTTCAGCGTATCGATTTTTTTTTGATCGATATCGCAGCGTATACACCTGCGACGATGGGAGGATGGGAGGGATGATCGCTGTTCGAGGGATCGGTTCTCCTCTCTTAGTTACTCACTCCGCACTCCTTCCTCTCTTGGCTCTTTTTCTGGGTCTAGTTTCGAGCCGTATTGTCGAGTCACGGTGCAACCGTGTACTATCTCTACTCATCACCCTCGTCGGAAACTACCACCTCGAGAGTCGACCGAGCCCTGCCACACTCTACGTACCATACCTACATATATACACCACACCATATACATACATACGGTACATGGCTGTATGTATACGTAAAAACGACTCGCAGTCTTCCAAACATTCAAGAGTACACGACGAGTCTCGCCAGAGAATATCCACTCATTGTCAAACTATACCCGTAGTACAGGGACGTAACATCTATACCTATTTAGAGGAATATTATCGGAAACGAAATTATTTTGCGACGTACTTCACGTCCTATAAACTTCATAGAACTACATCCGTTTATGCAACATGTGAGACGCTATGAACGTACACGGAAATTGTGGAGAAAAGTGTCGTTCTTCCCTATACACGTTGGAGTTGCAGCGTCTAGCTTCGCCGTGGTGAGTTTTTTTTCATCGTATATATATTAATATTCTCTTCTATTTTGCCACGACATTCCAGGTAACTTTACGCATGCACATATTGTGGTATGTATGACATGTATTGTTATTTGTGTTTTTTATTTTGCAACAATATTAATATAACTATGCGGAGATGATAACAATTTCAACCGTGCACAGGCTGCTGCAGCCGATCAGTTTCGGGCAACGTTACAATTCTCGGTACTTTTACCAACTACAATATAATATCTTTACGTGCGGTATAGTTTATATATTATATTATTATATCGCGTTACTCGACACCTGGATATTTTGTATATGAAAAAAAAATATTATATACACACGGTATAAATATTATACATATATATATATACATGGAAAATATCGCGTTGCTTTATAAAGAATGAGCTACTGCTCGGTCCAGAGGCGGGATTTAATCGTGCAGAATGTAAATCAACGATAGCCAAAGCAACTTATTATTACAATCTAATCGCATTATATCATACATGTTATAAAGTTCAGCTATATCGTTAGTGATTTTATATACACCAAGTTCAATTGCACTCGACCAGCTAAAAATAAAAATTCATATTCAATATTTGAATGAAAATGATTATTTCGAAGCATTCGATAGTTTTTGTGTTTTATCGTTATTATTAATATCTTACGAATGTTTTACCGTGACGTATATATAATCATACGAGTATATAAGCGGAACATATATACAAGACGAGTTTTTCATTTTTGTTTCTTTCGGAATTTCAGTTACTCGCATTTTTGAGAAATTCAATATAAAATGTAATATTGTTTTTGGGATTTGAAAATTTTTCAAGTGCATGACAGATGATTCCGTCGTTATACACGTGATGTCCGATCATCGGAATTTGTACAATAAAAATTATTGCGCGACGTTCTTAGAGTTGCAGCAAGTTGGATAACTACACATACACCTACACCTTAGTACATTACATTATTGTCGTGTCCAGGCGGGATCGATGCTCGCTAATCAGATCAACAGTTGTTATATATACCCGGAACCCCGCGCGCGTCACGTCGGAAATATATAGATGTATTTATATCTATTATATATACATATACACATCTATGTACAGTTATGTATATGTATGTAACGGTCCTTATCGGGGTGTAGATTCGTCGTAACATTATAGGTATAATACATGTACGCCATGTAGAATCGTACTATCGTCTGTATACCTGCGTATGTATTTCGCTGTAATGTCCGATGAATATACCTCATGCTCAACGTGCATCGTCTACATAAAGGTGATAAAAGATTACAAGGGTTTATAACGTTGCTAAAATTATACATATAATTGTCAAGAGTTTCCAGCTGTTTCATCGTTACAATATCGACGATCGGATGAATCGTGAAAATATCGTGCAGTATAATTAATCGCGTATAATAAAGTGCATGAACTGAACTATGCGTATAGGTGGTACCGTACATAGTGATGGGGAAAGACTATAGGGGGTCGAAACGATGAGGCGAAGGGGATCAAATCGATTTTCGAAAATCAGCTGATGTACTGTCGTGCAGTGTATTGTGAATATACCCTTATATACGCACATGTGCAGCTACATATATACGTACAAAGCAAGCGTGTCCGTGTAATTTTTGCACCAGTTTTTCATCTGAAAAATTGAACATCGGGTTTTTTGCTTTTCATTTTACACGTACGATCATTCATTTCTTCTTCATAATCTATGTTACGTACATTACATCTATCATATGGGTATATAGTCAGATGCAGTCGATTTGTGGTTTAGCTGAGCTGTATACCTATATCTGTACGTAATATACGGTATAGGTATATAAATGCATATACACATGTACTATACATGACATACAGAAATTCGGAATTATATAAGGTCGGTTGGATTTAACGTTCTTATTTTGCCGAGTTGAGAATTTGAGGGATTTGTCATCCGAACGTAATTCAATCCCTTACCGCCGCGGATAAAAGCGCTTCATGTATATATATACACATATACCATATTAAATATATATACCTCGTTGTACATAGGTGCAAAAAAATCATATCACATAGTATGTACAATAGTTTGGAATACATATTATATACAATATCAGCTGCGATACCTACTGATGATCCACGAATGCACTTTATACATAATATGCACATGCATTGCTATGTATATTTTATACAGGCATATAGACTTTATATGTATAGATTTGTACAATCTGTTATGTTATGTGTACTGTGGTTAGCTTTTTTCTAAATAGAATGTGCAGAGATATATAAACGTTGTATATCCCATATGGCGAGTATACCTACCTAATATATATCTATATAGCTTTCGGAGGACTTTATAAAGGGATGATTTTTATCCGTTTTAAGACCTTTTCAAAAGCAGAAGCGCGGAGCATCGGGGGTAGAAACATATAGGTATATATAGGTTCTGGATGGAGTTCGGTATATCATGTATATAACTTTATTTCCCTTTCTCCCCTTAAAATCGCGCGCTCGGTAGCCACCAGCCCATTCTCGTAAAATTAAGTCAAACAGTTTCTCGAGTCTCGCGCGGGCGAGGAGAAAGAGAGGAGAGGGGGGGGGGGGGGGGCGGAAGAGGATGGGGTGTGTAGTACGGGGTGCAGATATTCCGAGTGATCCAGAGGGGTTGGCGCTCTCGGAAACTCTCGCGGGGTGACGTTGACGACGATTTTGTCTCATCCTCAAACCTGATCGTCCCAAACCATTTTATCCACGTAACTACATCGAAACTCCTTTTCCACCGCGGTATATATATTTACATATATACCTTCCAACCTTCGAGCTTGTGTGATGTACACATACACATATAGATGTATACGTATACCTTAATCTATAGCCTGATATATTAAATATAGCGCATGTCATCGCGGCGAGGATCAAGGAACCGACGCCTTCGCCCCACCCCCTCGATTCACCTTACACCGCTCGTCTGCACTGCAGGGCGAAAGCTAAAAAGGGAATAAATTAATTCACTTTTCTCATTTTTACTCTACTACCACTACTACTTTTACTTTTTAATGTAAGTTTGACGCGATACACTATACTACGTTACAGGACGAGGCATCGAGACGTTGCTAATCCGCTGAACGCGATCAACGCGATGATCGATCTTCTATATATATAATCTATACATACCTATATACAGATATAACATTATTACAAATCATTTTGCCGAGCCGAAGATCATTTCATTCATATACTTATTCTGCTATATATAGTCATTGTTTTCATGGTGACATGTTCGAGTAGAGATTGAGAAGTGCGGAGCAATGTAGGAGACAAATCTATTCAGCAGCACGATATACGGCAGCGTCGCATGAGTTGCAGCTGCAGATGGGCAACGAGGTGACTATAACTGATTTTGTTACAGGGCTCGATGTGAACTGCTGGAGCGGTTAGTTTTTCCCCGTTTTTTCTATTCTTTTCTTTCTGATTTCATATTAACGTTGTTAAGTTTTTTTTCTTTTTTTTTCTTTCTCTATACAGAGACTGCAGCACTTGATATCGGCAGCGCGCGGTCGACGATGATGATCTGGTTACCACCACCATCGGGGGGGAAGCGAAAGGAGACTATATATATATATATGCGAGCGATCGAAACATCAATTGACGGATGGACAGATACAATTCTCTATGTAGAAAATTTGTCGATCAATACTCTACAACCAAATTCTCTCATCGCTCTACGATCAAATTTCATAGAAGAATTTTTTCAACCGCATAAAAGGGGTAAGTCGATTTGCATCGTTTTTTATATCACGTATGTTATATAGAAAATTAAGTGCGTATACTTACGTCAGAAAAGTTTTTACGCCCCACGCAAAACGATCAGATTTTGATTCTCTCGATACGAGTTAGTTAATCTGCAAATTCTATAATTGATTCTTATATACTACAAAGAGGGTAATAATACCAATAAAAAAAAATGTGCGATGTACATAAAATTTCTTATATACAGATTATCATAGATATTGATATTACATACACCTATAAGACCGTGCAGCATATATACAATGTGACGCGTGCTCTATAGCCGAAAAGGGGGCGAATGTTAAAGAACGTCCTTGAAGTTTTGAGTGTCACGATTTTTGTCTCGTCTAACCCCTCCGATTATACTCTCACTTTCCCTTAGAAGTTGCAGTGCGAGGTAAACTGTATGTATATATATATATATATATATATAGCACATAGATATAGGTATATTCATATGTACTTATATCTTATATACAGATATACATATATGCAGAGTGCATATTTGCACCTTGTATATAGCAGAGTTCATGCAGCATATATAACTGCTGCAGCGTCGTGCAGGAGGGAATATTTTCCCAGTGTATAATATACATATATATACCATCATGTAAGGATCGCGAACCTCGCGCAACGAGGTCGCCGAACGATAGGAATATTAATGAGGGTGAGATTTTATATATACCCATCTATATATATATATATACATCTATGCAGGGGGTCCTCTCGGTTGGGGCACTGAACGAAAGAGGGAAAAAGCTAGGGAGGAAGAGATACTGAGAGGATATGTAGTATACCGTATGTATATGTATATATATATATTTTATGTACATATAAATGGGAGGAGTGCCCGTTTTCTGTTGCGCCGTCGCGGTCCTCTTGAAACTCGGCCCTACGGGAGGACAGGCACCGCCTCCTGCGATACAATTCCCCACCAGTGGTGGACTGTTATTAACCCTGTATCGTGGAGGATTCTGGATTCGTTTATATATACCTGCTGAAAACACCCCGTGTTCCTCCTCTCGCGCGGAAAACGCGACGCGGTGGATATAATAGAGGATTCCAACGTATACATATGTGTGCGGTCGTATAGCTGTGTGTAACGCACACATCGAGGGCTAAACTTGTAGCTGCATCCGTGAGGACGTATATTCGTACGAAAAAGAATATTTTAATTGCACGAAATGTGCGGGCGAAAATATAAAAAGTTAACATTTTGGAAATATCGATAAAACTCTATTTTTTCATTCATTTTATCTTTGACAAGAAAGTAGATTTTGAAAAAATTGTGGTTCTGCAGTGCACACACGTGTTAAACGCTACAGAGCTATTATAAATCTCGACACAGCTTCTTAAAGATTGGCTCAATTTTCTTCAAACCTTTTCCAAGGGTGTTTTCTCGTTATATTTTATAGTACGCGTTTATATACCTATATGTACGTAAGTTTCAATCAAAGCTCGTGCGAGTTTTCCTTTTCCGTGTTGCACGTTGCAGAGGCATTACTTTGTATGTATATACATGTGGATGTATATTATATGTATGCGTGTACTATATAGTGCATAATGTGTAAGGTATATAACGGTTTAATGTATCGGCAATGATTTACGAAGCCCCGCGCGCGCTCTGCATCGACGACGATGAGATACGATCGCATATATATATATGTGTATATATCTATCTATATATCTACATGGCGATAGATCGACGCGGATTTGATCCCGATATACATATATACATGTATACGTGCATACATATATTACGAAGCTCATGTATCACATATAAAATACATACCTATACGCTCGCGTGCCACAAGTATAATATATACCTATATACATATAGAGTACATACCTTGTGATCGCTTTTAATTCAATTAATCAGCCGAATCGCATCGAAGCTCGCCACCGCCAGCTACACACCGAAGCCCCAATTACGTGCGAGTTTCTACATATATATTGCACGTATGTAACTAATACATTTACACATATATACCTATCCATTGCAACGTTACGTGTGTATATATATTTATATATATATACATATATATATATGTGCAGCGATGTACCTATTGTAATATATAGCGCGCTGGCGTACATTTACCTATATCAATATAATATGCGCGTCTTGTTGGGGTCCCGGGATATGGTCATCCCGGTCGTAATCGCGGAGTGACCCCATAGATATAATATATATACACCTATATAGATGAATGTCCATGTAGGTGCAGACGTCCAACACCGGTCCGCTCCTTCTTAGCATTTTTATGCGAGTATGTCGCTGACAGTTTATTTTATTATATAGGTATATATATCCACATATATATGTACGCATTACGAAAAAAAAGAATAATAACGGGTGTCGGTTTATACTGACCAATGCCTGCAGTGCTATTATATATTACATGCTGCAGACATGCATCAATTTATCGCGCGATGTTTTATCTGCAATCTATATATATGTACGGATATGTATAGTCCGTATATACATAGGAAACGAATTTGTATTTAGTAAGCCGGTCAAATTGATTTTATTTTTCTTCTTTTACTTTCGATAATACACAACTCCGTATATAGTATTACATCAGCGTGACAGAAGTCTACTGCAATATTTAGAATGAGAAAGTAAAATTTCGTATCCTATGTAAAAAACAGAGACGAAGATGCTGCAGTGTATAATACGTAGTACACGGGGCGGATCAGATGATCGGGAGCAGGGGTACGTGGGGCAGTATTTTTTATCTAGTCACGGTCAACTGGCTTACGAGCATCCCAGAACTCCCTGTATACACATACGTATATATATATATTCCTTCTTTTCCATCTCACTGTGTACATATATGTATTATATATACACGACTTCCACACCACTACTACCACTTTCTCCGTTATTAGCGCAGGCAGCCGCTACCGCTGCTGACCGGCTCGGGAAACGGGATTTACACATGTATACCGTACGGCTATGTGTGCACGTATATGTACAGGCGCATTTGTTGAGGGAAGCTATACTACACGTGGGGGGTCGATGGGGGCGGTTTCCGCGACGCACGGGGGCCAGTTGAATCGGGTGGTTTTATCTTTTTAGTATTATTGCGTGCTGCTGGACGCTGCGGGCTGCTGTAGTTATGGGCAGCTAGACGCGACCCGGAGGATCTTCTTTCTTTTTCCCTCCACTGGCACCCCCCTGAAATTCGCTCCACTGTAGCCTCCGCAGAGAATCCAGAAAAACCGAACACTGATCTGTCTCTAATAATATAGGTTTCTTCCCCTTCAATTCGTACTCATATACGTACGTCTACTTTGAACATTCGTGCAAAGGGACCACATCTCGGTAGCGCCTGTTTACCCGCAACCCAAATGACAGACGCTAACTACGCGATTTTTTAGTCCCACCGTTTGGATTGCGAGTCATCAGACGCGGGTCATTTTCAACGAATATTCACGCACAGGTACTTTAATGTAATTAATCCGGGTGATTGCAATTTGTAAATTTATTTTGACTTTATTATTTTAATCATACAATAGTTTACACGGGATCACATGTACACTCATATATTATAATAGGATTAAGGTAATCACGGCTGCGATAATATTATAAGGATAAATTCTTCTGAATTGTGATAGGTTGACCTAAAACGTGGGGGTTTTGTTGTTATCCCCATAGTAATAAGATATCCTCTGTACGACGTATATATATATACTCTCTGATCCTCTTCAGTTCTCGCACCCTCCCCAAACTTGTAATTGGGATTAGCCCGAAACACGACGATATAATTACTGCACCACCACCACCAGTTCTTCGCGTTATAATTTATACATACGAATTAATTCGTCGCCACTTTATATACCACGTGTCCCAGCGTTTACACCGCAGTATGCCCGGTTGCCTGACGCTAGGCGTTCGGCATAACCGGTCACGGCGAGCCAATAAAAAGGGCACACGCTCTGCTTTGCCAGCCGAGCGCTTTGCGGCAGGCAACCGGACATACTGCGGTGTAAACGCTGGGACACTTGGTTCACATACCTATAATACGATTAGTATATTATACTGCAGTTATGCAGAACAACAAATATCAAGACTATACGTATACATCATATATTTATTAATTAAATTTCTTTCTAAATATAAATTCTCTATAACGTATAAATTATATATACGTATTGCACACATCGCGTGGGATAACAATATATAAGTGGGAAGAGAGAAAAACGGGATATCGGGAATATATCGCGGACATATCGGAAACAATAACACGTATAGATGCTAGAGACACGCGCGCCTCTTATAGATATCACCGCGGATATCAATAGCCCTCGATATTTTTACGTGTACCTATGTGTGTGTGTGTGTGTCTTCATATAGCGTATAGGTAAATATATAGGTATGTATCCTGTATCGACGTATGTGAGTTCGGAATTGAGGCGCGCGAACCTTGGCTGTTTTTTTTTTTTTTTTTTTATTTATTGTATGTCGTCTAGTATATTGCAATGTGACTTATATACGTACAGTGTGATTCACATGTATATGTATATGTATATGTATATGGGTGTGTATTTTATGTGTAGGTACATATAAATGTGTGTATATATACTACATATATGGCTTGCGTTCATGGCTCCTCCATAAAGATAGCACCGAAGCGATCAGATAAGTCAGAAGACCATGCGGCTGATGTATACCTATTCGAACGGTATCCTCCTTACGTATAGTATAGGAAGAATCGTGAAATTTCGGGACTTCAGGATTTTCGGATATACATCATCCTATGTATTTATAGAGGGGTGATGAGGAGAAAAAAAATGAAAATCGACTAATTCAGGTATAGCACCTTATATGTGCTATAGTTAATTCATCGATATAATCCCATGTAATTAGGCAGGCTTCCGAATTTAAGTAACAATTGAAGGGGCTAGTAAATACGAAAAAGGGTATAAGTACATAATTTCAAGGTCATATACTTGAAACTCGAAGCTTAGAATTTTTTTTTTTATCCAAGGTATGAATTTTTACAAACAATTTTTTTCTTCAATTGTCTCACATATTACAAACTAACCCCCTCGATTAATTGATGTAAATTCGAGAAGTATATTTTATATAGAGAAATGTGTATGTGAGGTTAAACTTTATGTATACATATAATACATTGGTATTATACCTATAGTGCATATGTTCCGGGCATCGCGGGCGAGAGTTCCTGCAGGAAAAGATGGTCCGCCCGCGGATTTTTTTTTTATGGGTGACGATGATGTTACAGACTAAAGCCGTAAAAGAAAATTTACTGTGACCCATCCGGTGCAGGGATATAATAAGGTACCGATCATCCCCTTACGTTCCTTCGTACGAGATTTCTTTCTTTATTTTTGTTTTTTTTTTCTTCCGTTTTCGTTTTTTTTCTCATTCATTCGAATCAAATTCGTCAGATAATTTTTATCCTTTTTTTTCCCCGTTCTCGTCACGTACATTATTCGCGACGTGTGTGGAAAAAAAACAAACTATATACACATCTCACGGTTTTATTTTGTTATGTTTTTTTTTGATTCTTAAGCGCGGTATAATAATAGGGTCAAATATTAAAAGGTCAAGTGTACATAATATAGGCCCCGTTCGCAGCGGAGTGCACATACATTTGCAGTGTTTTTATTTACTTTTCTCTCTCTCTCTCTCGCTTTATTTTTTCTCTTATTTATAACATGACTTTTCACCCCGTATATAAAGTATATAACGAAGCCACGTAGGTGCAGTATAGCAGAGGGGATTGTTGGAGGCAAAAAAAAAGAAAGAAAAAAAAGAATAAATGAAAAAATAAAACAGAAAAAAAAAAAAAAATCGTCGCAAACCGAGCTGCACGATCTACCTACATATATGTTCACGAAGCCCCATAGACAGGTATATATATATGTACACATACAATACATATACGTATGCACTCCGGATGTATCGATGTTCGTTATACTAATTCGCATTCCGATATAATTTGTATTATGGAAAAAGTCAAAGATTTTTTTTTTTTAAATTCGATCGGTATATATTTCTAAATTATATGTATAAAAAATGCACTATATATGAAACACATATACGTACAACTATGTAAGGGTCATGGGTCAAAAGTTCCGTCGCCTCAATAAATCCTCTCTCTATTTTCCTCCCCCTGCACACTGCATCAGCACGCAGTGCGCCTGCCTTATCACGAGAGATTTTTTCCCTTTTTTTTTTTTCGTCGTTCTTCTTTTTTTTTTTTCCTCTTTAGGAAAGGGGCGCGTTTTACGGAGGGTGGTTTAAAAAAATTGTTTAAAATAGGCAGTAAAGGGCATTTAAACGGTCCCGAAGGGCGGCTCGCGCGACGCGACAAATGATATTGCTACTATGCTGGGTAGTAATGCAGCTCCAATGCAAGGTCGAATAATATATAGGTAAGTGAATCGAATTTCTATAGGGCTTTTATATAAAATATATTATGTACATAGTTTTTGATCTGTCTATATGTATGAAATATATATTCTGTATAACTGTATCCCTTGCGTACACGTTGTATATTATATACCGGATATAACGAGGGGGGATGGTTGTATAAAGGGCGTTCCTTGTACATGATGATGTTAGAAATCGAAGTATATCGTAACGACGCTAATCTGGTCGTCACCCGTCAACATCGTGGGCTCACGCCCGTGAAAACGTCAGCAATTGGAAATATAGATATATATGTACACGTATATGATACGTTATTTACTCTGTATAGGTACATACATATAGCTCTACCGATGTACAATATATAAAGTGAATTCTGGACCGCGGTGAAATTTTTTGCAGACTGTATATAACACATATGTATAATGTATATAGCAACTGTTGAATGTCACGCAGCCGCACATGCACGCGATCGTGCACGTTTCCAGTCATTTAATTATACATAACTAGACCAGCTCATAGAGTGCGCCCTTCGTGCGGAAGGGAGAAAACCGCGTTGATGACGGGTAGAATGACGACGTATAGTTCAGACGATTAAACAAGCGAACGTCCTAGCGAAAAAGCGATTTATGCAGACAGCAAATTTGGAAAAATCTTTAACGGAAATGCGAGATTCGATACCAGCTGCAACCTTCTTTTAATTATTGATATTAAAAAAAGAAAAAAGGGGTGATGCATTTTTACGGTGTGCGACACGCCGACACCCTATGCTGAAGAAGGAAATCTGGAGGTGGCGGTCCGCGGAAAAGGGAAGTAGATAGTATATGCAAATCGTTGAGATATATACATACATTCAATATATACCACAAAAGGCATAAATGTTTTACATGCAATAAGACGATAGCCACCGGTGGACAGAACTGCCCACAGCCCATTTTTATTACCCTACAGATATTTCTGCTGCGTAGCTCTCAGAAGCCGATGCGGAAAAATATTATACTGCACGCGTTTCCGCGCCTGAGATCAAATTTGCTCCTTTTTTTTTTATGTTTATTCTATTTTTTTTTTTTTTACGTATACGTTAGGAAGTATGTAGGTATATGTATAGAAATTTACACAAGGCAACACACGTTTTTTCATTTTATCTATAAGAATTTATCTCCATTTCTTCACTTATGTATTAACTTTGGATAGTTTGGTTTTTCAGTTGATACGACCGCAGCCCAAATTATGACGGTATCCGTATGTTTTTGTGGGTTACGTCTTTCCGGTGCTCACAGCTCTCGGATGATATGTATGTACATAATATTATATCTAGAAGTCGAATTCGTCGATGACATATCCTGTGGGATATTTATGGCGGTCGAGTTATTGAATTGGGCAGATGATACATGGGGTCCGTTTCTCGTATAATATACCAAAAATATGTACATATGTATAACATATACCTAAATACTGTTGTCTCGCGCACGTACATGGTTTAATTTTTCATGTATATATACTTCTCAAAAGTGTATTAAAAAATTTACCAAAATATAATAATATTTCAATTCAAAAAATACATTATAGTTCGACAAAAAATGAAACTTGGTTTGTTCAACTTTTGGGAAAATTTTCAGGCGTCTATATTCAGTTATATCTGTGTAGAGGACGTTATATATGGTAGATTTTGGTATCGTTGGACGCGCCTCGTCGCCCAGCTCCGCGACTCGACTCGACGCGGTCCGGCACCTCGGTGTGTAAATCAAACCGGGTGATATTAGCCAGTTTTTGTAGAAAACCCCCGGAGTCTGGTGAGAGGATACGCCGTGCGCCCGTTGGGGATCCCGTAATTGTTTTTACGGATTATAAATTTCAATTTTCGTACAAACCCGCAAGCATTTCTTGCTGGCTCGAGCCATACATAGGTATATATGTATATACGTAGATATTATATATAATGTAATACAATCACATAAAAAGTTTTCTTCGCTCCTTTTTTCCTTTTTTTTTTTTTACCAAAACTTTTCTTTTTGTTTTTCTTTTTAAGATGAATAAATTTTCGGACGACACGCGCTTCCGATTCATTTCACCCTGCGCATACACGTATAGGGCTAAATGGCTAACGGGGTGAAAATTTATAAAGTTTTATACGTTTACATGCAACGTTAATATATCGTACGTAGGTGTGTAACGTGTTGCGTATTTGTAGATAAGGAAAATTGGAGTGGGAAAATTTTGAGGTGAATTTCAAACTGCGGAACTGGTCGGGGGCGGGCCCTTGATTTTCCTCTCGTATATAGGTGGGTAACCACTTATCTCAGTTTGGCAACAAGGATGCAAGTCACCGTTAAAATGCGATAGGAAGACGTTGACGTGAATTAATGGCAGCTTAAAGTCCCCGGTCGTCTTAAATATTAATTAAGTCCTGCAGCACCCCGGCCTCGGGAGCGTCGAGTATCTTCCTAACCCGCGCTGATATAGGTATACCTACGTTATGAATGACATTTCCAAAAGGAGCCAACTTTCCCTCGATTCTATTGCAATATTTCTTGCATCATCCGGTTGAAAAACAAAACAAAAGAGGTTACCGAATAATTCCCGATTTTCTTAACGATCGCCGATCGATCTTCTTACGTATAATACTTCCGTTTTTTGCTATTCAGGACAATTACAATATAACCCGGTATAGATATATACAGTTATAAGAAGAAAAAAAAAGAGAAGGGTAGTAGTAGAAAGCTAGAATTTTACCAGCTTCGGGTATTATACTCCCGAGGGATCGTTTCTCGAGGTTAAAAATACAGCGCGATAATGTCCGGTCGTCTGGGGGCATCGGATTCCGATTCATCGCCTCTCTCCCCGGGGTCCACGCGGTGATGGGAGCAAACGGGAACTGCTGTAGGAATCTAAGGGTGAAAACGGTGAACCAAAGCGGTGTCCCGCGCCCGCACCGACTGGGAAGGGGAAGGGGGGTTCGTTTTCGTTACTGAATCATGGGGTGAGTAGGTGGTTGGACGTATATATAGCGTATAATGGAATGGGGTAGTCCGCAGGGCGACTTCATCCCCGAGGAGTAACTAACCGAATGAGAGTCGGGACCGGCCGGACCACGTTAAGGTAATGTCCCATTAGTATGTGGACTACGTCGCGCGACGCCCACCCCATATATACCTATATATACCAACCATATAGATATATATATACGTATATTTTCTACACGAAAACCTGCGCTCATAAGACGACCTGTCAATAGACGGCTTGTTAACGCGCGACAGCTATCGGCCGCGTCGTAGAATCTCTTTATATTCCTGTCGTTGCATGGACACTCTATACACTTCTTTTTTTCTGTTCTGTTCTGTTCTTTTTTCTCATACTTCGCGGTCGACAAGTTTTTTTTTTTTTTTGTTTCCAACGAATAAAGTGTGAGCTACGCTGCATGTATGTTCGACACATCTATATAGCCTGTACTATTTTAAGTCTTCTTATCGTCGTTGCGCGGTTATCCACAGTGATCTTGAAGAGGACGGTGGCAGATCGTGATCAAGTGGACCGTCATGGCCGACGACAATAAACCCGCGCCTGACGAGCGACAATACATCCAACCCAGTTGAAGAAGGGCTGCGCTTTTGTCCGAGAATTACGCCTAGAGCTTTACTACGCCAAAAATTGTTATATATATATACACGAATTATATACTTTTTACTATATATATGGTATATGAATATGTAACGACACAATATCCCTTCGGATCGCAACCGGCGATACCTACGCAAGTATAACGTTGGATAGTTCGGTGCGACAAAATTTTTTCCGAAACTTTCGAACGATGAGAAATTAATTTACTTACCATCGTATAGGATGAAAATTTTTTCTTTCTACCCGCTCAAGTGATTTATTTGATTCGGAAAATCTCATACGTCTCTAACATGTTTCTAATTTTGTTCCCGAGTCAATTTTTCTTCGGACTTTTCCATGTGAAACGCCATGGGAATTCTGTACTTCTGCAGGCGGAACGCATGGGGTGCGGTAAAACAATCTTGGATATTTTTTATTCGGTATATTTTTTTTTCTTCTGTTTTTTCCAAAACTTTCGCGCAAAGTAATTGACGCGGGCTTTTTCATTCTTTTATAGAGTTTTTTTTTTCTGTATAACTGGTACAAGGGGTTGGTGGAGAGTTGCGCATGGTTATGACTTACTAGTAGATCCTATCGAAATTGACTCCCGCCGTATTAAACCCGTCCGAAACTATATTCTCTGACCTAACTTCGCACGCTACGTGGATCTATGTGAGTGCAACATTATACTATGTATGTATGTTTCATACATATATATCTTTCGACTCTCTGATCCTACAGCAAATCCCCGGAAGCTTTCGAACCATATACGATTATTTCTGATATGGGATTTACCACCCTTATAAATCCATGGCAATTCCAATATTTCATAAACTGATGGATTGGTTATCCAGTCAACGGTTTCTGATCCAGCCCCCCCGCACTCCGACGTATACATATACCTATAGAGCAGATATACGTTTTCTGGATCATTTGGGATCGTTAGCTGATGTACCTCAGGGAACGAAAAAGATAGTTCGCAACATTATTCACCATAAAAGACAAACGACCATTGAATCTTGAAGCAATAACTATTAACCTAAGTAAGTAACTAACAATAAATATATATGAACTGTTTCAACCCTCGATCTGCAGATTGTTTCGCACCGATCGTCGTCTTATCGATGACTTCCTCATGTACATGGAATTTGCTGAAAAAAAAAAACCGTACAAGAGTAAATTTGTAACTCACTTGATAAAGTTATGGGATAAACTTCTTGATCAATTGATATTGAATATACCCTTACAGAGTAAACGACGAGTTTCTCCGCGCGCTGTACACGCATGGGGGATAGAAATCAGCGGGTGATTGTCCACTGGTACTAATCAGCCTGACTCTTTTCGCACCCTCATGTTTCTCACAGAAACTCCTCTAGCCCTACATCCTCTAGCTAAGAAGAAGAAAAATAAGTAAAATAAGGCAAAGAATAGTACGGGGATGAAACGTTAAGCTTGGAAACGGTGGCGCTAACTTGACTCCACTAACTGGCAATCAGATCGCCTCGGTTGGGACAACAAACCCCGACCCCCCGACCCCCCGACCCCCCTGCCGCCCGTTTTCTGCCGCCCCATCGACGTCTTTATTTATCGAAGAACTTTCCGGGGGTTAAACAGCACTAAATTCTACAGTTTCCCCAAACTAGATACATCGACATGTATTTAGAGTAAAACTTTGATGAGATGAAAAGAAAAAGAAAGAAAGAAAACAGAACGTAAGCTTTATTGCTCCAAGTTAATTGTATGTCCGTTGTGTAAAGATGGAATCAAAATTTTACATCTCTTGTTTTTTTTCCTCATTCTACAATCGATATAATTGATTGGTATGTAGAATTTTTTATCTGACAAACCGAACACTCATTTTAGGTAGGTATTATCTGTAACCGCGATCGGGTTCCGTGGAACACCTACATAAAAATCCAAGTCGGTATATAGAGAGAGAGAAAGAGAGGAGGAATCGAGAGAAGGGAAACTGTGGAGATTGACTCCGAAGCAATTGAGGAGTATAAGGGAGAAGTGGTGGACGGGGATATCGCTATTCCGGAAACGTTCTGAACTGGACCTATAGTATAGCGGAGGGATGGGGTGAAAAAAAGAACCAAAGGAATCGAAGAATCTTAGAAGAATGGACAACCGAAAACCAGGCTCTCTGTATATCCGCGTCTATATCTTCAGCTGATGGTATCGATGAACCAAATCACGGAAAATTTCGTCTTCTTTCTTTCATTTTTTTTTTTTTTTTTTTCCCCTTCCGCTTTCTTATACACAATGAAACTCAAATTGCATTTTCCTTCTTCATTTTTTTCCCACACATCACGATCCGTGCAAGTGGCATTTACGCGTATACGTCGTGTTACCGATTTCGCAGGTACGTCATATATATCGAAAATTTAGGATAAGAGTGACCAATAAGTTTATGGGGACCGCGGGGGTGGCAGGCGGTGCAATGGGATGATTTTCTATGGGTATAGCGCGCTATTTGGCTGGACAAAGAAATCCTGGTTTTCCTTCACATTCCTGCAGGATCTCAATCCTGTAGGGGGTATATATGTGAAGGGATTGGAATGGGAGAGGGGAATTGGAACGGGGACGATTCTTTACGCGTCTAATTGACCGCGGAGATAACGGGCTCCCCGCGCGCAGGTATAATAATACTTTTTCCTTCTTATTCTTTCCTTTTTTTTCCCCTCTCCTTCTTCCTTCCTTCTTTCTTTTCTCTTATTTCTATCGCTTTCCGCATTCCACTATATTACCACCCTTCGCACATCATCTCGATCTCACCGCTAATGACCCCACTAATCGCCGATCAACCTTATACACGTACATTAATACCTACCACTATTCCGCAACCAGAACCTGCACACGCATATAAGGATTTTATACATCTCTATGTATATGAATAGGATATTATAGTCGAAGGGGCGCGTTAAACACCCCAACGATCGCAGGCGTTTATTATATAGTTTTATGGGATTAATTCCGCGTCACATCATCCCCTGTCATTCGTCATATTTGCACTGCGACCCATCATGCATGATTTACATGATCAATGTTTTCAACAGGATACTGCAGGGTAGAGTATATACAGATTTTTAGTACATGAGTGCGGCTATGTACTATTTAATTGTGCAGTATATACGTATGTATAGTTCTCCATGTATACCATTTTTCTTTCCTTTTTTTCTACTCTTCTTTTATTCAGAAATCGCGCTATCTGTGGAATGACGAAATGTTTGCTGCGCAGGATCTGGATATCGTTTCTACTCATATGAGGGAAAAAAACAAAGGCACTACGGGATAGCGACAGATGCGAGTATATATGTATATATCGAAGTATCTAAGGATTTCCACGTATATCTATAGGGGGCGTCGCACAGAGCACTTGTGGGACATAAAAAACGAAAGGAAAAAAACAAAACAAATACTGCAGAATCAAAAAAAGGAACGAAAAAAAGAAGGGAAATCAAGGAAAGCTGTATATATTGTGAGTCCCTTATGGCGCAGGCTACACGACCAAAGATACTCGATGTATCGAATCTGTCTCATAAATTTCAGATCAGGAAAAAGTCCTGCTGTACTCATATGTAGAGTCTGGAAAATAATTATAAGCGAATGAACCAAGGGAAATTTATCCTCACCTTCAATCATAAAAGATCATACGTTTGATCGCGCGCCAAAGTTTTTGCAATCTTCCATGAAAATGTTTTTTCTTAAATATCAATGAAATTGTGAATTTCAGTTGAAAAAAGAAAAAAAACTCGTCAACCTGACTTACCACATAAAATGTACCTATATGTCAATCTTCGAGTCGAGTATGTACAGAAGTATAGGTAGCCATAAACAAAGGAGAACGATCAAGAATAAGGTGATCCTTTTTGGTCCGCGTTTGGTTGCCTTCGTGTCGACGAGAAGACGAGACGAAAAACGAAACGTGCTGCAGTACCAGGAGGAAAAGAGTAAAGTTCTGGTTCTTCGAATCTTGAAGGCGCGCGGTATATATGGTATATACATGTATATATACGAGTATAAGTATTCCCGAAGGCAAGGGGCAATTTGTCCCGGTCATTTGGCGAGTCCGCGGGGACTGCCCGACTGTAATCCAATCACTAGCCACACTCCTGCACCTCCCCTTATACCCACCCCATATAATGTATATATACATATACACATACACACGCACATACACTGCACATCACATCACATCCTACAGGAACGCCATATATACCCTGCGGAAACTACAGGAAAAACGAATGCTAACTTTATGTAGGTATACACATATAGAGGTCCGAACAGCAGCGAAACTAAAATTATGTCCCGATAAAAAAATTTTATACGATTCTACTTTATATTATGTACCATATGTAATTCATCCCAAAAGGATCAAGGATCAATTTTCGCTTTGCAAAATCATTATAAAATTCTGTTAAAGAAATATAGCTATATATCACATCGGAAACGGGAAAAATTTCCTCTACATTTTATTTTGTTCTATTTTATTTTTCACGAAAATAAAAAAGGCGTACAGTATTATAGGGTTGAAAATTGTGCCCTAGGGCGTAAAGGGCATACGTGATTTTTGAACGAAAATCGCAAGATGTATATATAAATATAAGGGTCTCCCGAAAGCCCATATAAATATATACCCATGTATAGGTATAAACGTATATATTGAAATCTGTGGAACACGTACTGCATGTCGCACCTCGTCGCGTCCCTTGCATTATTATGTGTAGGTATATAAAAAAAAAAAAAAAACCCCATACGGGATGATAATTAGGGGATGGAAGGGAAAAAAGGGGAAGTTTCCGGGACGATTGTTTCACGCGTTGCAGTACACGCATGTAAATTTATATAAACGACAATCGGGATATAACGTCGTATACCGAATGTCGTGCATATATACAACTATATTCTATACCTATACGTAACGCTCTCCAATTCTCGCCATCGCACCGAAACGGGAACTAAACGGGAACGGTAGCGCTCCCGATGCAATTACATGCTGTGATTTAGGGCGCACATATATATAGACGTTTATACCACGTTTGGAGTCGGTGTTGGTTTCGGTTCTCTCTGTCTCTCTCTCTCTATATATATATATATATAGTCTACGTATCCTGCTACCAACTCCTGCAGGATGAAAAGGGAGGTGGAAGGGTAGGGAACCGAACCGCGTGGCGAGTCGGAGTCGAGTCGAGTCTCTTGATTTACAGCACCAACCGCGAAATTAATTCAAATGCGACGTATATACGATCTCTAGGGGTTATTAGTAACTACAGGGAGAAATTCAACGCGCTTATTAAATAGGGAATACATATATTTATATATACGTGTATATACATACACATATATATTTGTACACAATAATCACTATATCTACATGTAAAGCTGATTATTTTATTGTTTCCATCAGCGCGTATAAATATGGTTTTTATATTTTTCAAGAATTCAACTTCTTTTTCATCTCCCTGTTATATACCTATCGTCGTGTATATAATTATTTTTCTTACGAAAAAAAGAAAAAAAAAACCCTCGACTGGTATAAATTTTGGTAAACTTTTTTTTTCAAATATATACGTATAATATTATAGGTATATTTTAAATTTACCGTAGTTCTGCCGTACGTTTTTATCAATGTATATATTGTAATGTATATTAATATCGAATGGGAATTTCGGATCGTATTACACACATATACATTCCTTAATCCCACTTGAATTTGGCGAAGGAAGGAAGAGACGTTGGTCATCATCAAACGCTGAGAATATTATTGCTAAAGGAAATTAATTTCAATTTCAAAGGGTGCTTCACGTAGAGATATATACGTCATAAGACGACCTGTTAGTAAGCTTCGCCGCTTTCGAATGGAATTATATATCTATTGCGAATAAGATTGACCCGAAGACGAGAATCTGAATACATTATATGCCCTATTCGCGTGCATTTACCTTCTCCGGATTATAGGTGTACATATACGTTTATACATATTATACATATACTTCGGATAAAAAAAAATTTATGTATATTCATGCACAGAACTGTTTGTAAAGAATTATGCGAGGAGAATCATTGTTATTATTGTTATCGTTATGCACGTAGCCTAGAGTATATACATGTATATAGGTATATATTCTTAATTGACCGAACGTTAGATGGGATTATTTTAAAACCTTTATTGTTACGTTTATGTAGCTCTTAAGTTGAGCCAAAGTTAAGAGCCTCGCGGCGGTCGTGTCTCTCCTTAGCTTTCCACCAGCTCTACAATCCTGAGCTATATAAGGGAAGAGATTCTACCCCCAGTTACGTTTTCGTTTCCACTTGCGGTGTATCGCCGAAAAACGTCTTTATCTTACATCGCCAGAGTTACCTGCCATCCGCCCTTATATACTATAACTACCATTGTGCCCCCCCGCTGCGAGGGTAAAGGGAAAACTGGGAGAAAATTTTATATTATCTTATTCAAACCACGCCGAACTTTACACTCGACCCTAGTTTTAATTCTTATAATACTTATTATGTTCCTGGTGCAACTGAATGATTATTATTATCGTTATTATTGTTATTATCCGCTCGGGTAACGCGTCAAATTTTCGCTTTGATGTTTGGTTTTTTTTCACATTTCATTTTTTTTTTTAATTTTTTTATCATCCGCATGATAACATGAAGGAAGACTGGGGAACAAATAGATATTTTATAGAAAAGTGAAGGGATACTTTTTTCTCGTTCTTCATCTTTTTCTTTTTTTTTTTTCCTTTTTTTATTTTGACTCTGTTCATTCGCGAAAATATGATAGAACGCCGATTTTCCACCCGCATCGTGCAGTGCAGGATGCGGAATTCGATCCGTGCGGGAATAGACCGTATAACACTTATACCTATACGTATATACGTGTGTGTAACGTAAGAATTTGAGGGAAATTAGGCGTGAAATACATGAATTGGAAATGGTATATTTTTTATCAGCCCGCGTCGATTCGAATATATATCATGTGAATATGTATAGTTCAAATGTTACCCATATTACGTATTCGAAGAACGTATTATACATAAAAAAAATAAAATGTATATATTTCGTACGCGTGGAAAACGCTGCGTTTTTTTCATGGAAAATTTCTTTAACATATTCAGCTACGCGTCAATGTCTGATCTTGATGCTGATCCTATTTTTGAATATATATTTTGACAGGGAAAATCGTACACAGAAATTTTTACCACGTATATGCGTATAGGTCGAGTACCTATGTACAACATATGTACGTACATATAGATACTTATGTAAACGTTAACTAGAACTGACCATTCCTTTTATTCTTCTCCGCAAAAGGCACTCTGTCCGTCAATATCAATAAAATATCATCTTATCATATTTTATTATCGTCTTCCTATTCGGTATACGCGTTCGTCCTCGTCTTATACTATTACACTTTCTGTTATAACTGCAATTTACCAGCTTATACAATTTTCCATGTACGACGTTCTAAGGCGAGTAACTATAGAAAAGACAAATAGATTGAAAAACGTGCTTGAAAAAATGAAAAAAAAAAAACTATAAACTATAAACTCGACGCTTGAAACTAAAAGAGAAAAGGTTGAAAATTGTTGAGTTTTTAGAAATCAAAAGATTTTTACCCAGCTGGTAATGGTAGATACATATACATAGTATAATATTGTATAATTTAAAGATACGTGTAATATATTTTATATTATATATATATCCACATATTTAGGCGTGATATTCATAAGCATATTATTATAATTCGCAGGGAAAGCGAGCGACGTGCTGTATCTGTACAACGTTTGCCGGCAGCTTTTAACCCTGGAGATTACAAGCTGTACCGCAAAATGTAAAGGTACGAGTATAAGCGGTCGCAGGGTGCTTGACCAGTATTATAGATATCATAAACAAGGACCCTCTGAGGTGACCATAGGAGAACGGGTTATATAATCCCCAGCTGCTATCTGGAATCCGCACAAGTGACAACAACCCATCCCACGGGCGTGCAAACTGTAGTATATAAATATATGTATGTATATAGATATTGTAGATATAATACCGCGTATATTTGCTCTTGAATATTCATTTCGCTTCGTCGAGAATCGTGAGCTTATAACCTACACGCGAATGAATTTTATAAGTTGGGAACCTGCCCGCGTATACGTATCGTATAATACGTACGTAAAATTTATAATTTTGAAAATATCATGTGCATTTTTTTTTTTTTTTTAATTCATACATTAAGAGACGATCGCTTGGTCAGTCGTTAAATTCTTTTTTCGCCAAACGTGCGTATATAAGATTCTGTACTGTATTTTTCATTTAAAAATTGACAGGAAAATTTGAGAATTTTTTTTTTCAACTCAATCGTGATCCCGAGCAGGTTGCAGTTTTTCACTCAACAGGCGCGAATTAACGTAGAAATTATAACGTAAAACTATAATGTATATAACTATAAGGCTATATTATACGATCTGCAGGATTATAATCTGCGAGTTATATATATACTATTTTTGTCCTGCAGCAGAGGATTGGGAATAGTGTCCCGAGTCCACAAATCTTATGAGAGTACGTTTTCCGGGCAAGACTCCATACCGTCGACGTTGGGGGTGGTGGTGGAGAATGAGATGAAGAAAGAAGAAGCGAGCTGTAGGGGGGAAAAGATTTTCGAGGCTCGATTTTCCCGTCGCTACCCATTTCTACTGGACTCCGATGTTTTGATTCTGGTTGTTATAGGGAACGCATAGATCACTCGTTTCCCTTCCCAGCTGCACCTTCCACCCCCTTCCTGTCCTATCCACCAACTTTCCACCACCTCTTCTAGCTATACACGACGTATAGACGGCAGCAGTTAGGGCGACGGCGACGTCGACGGCGTCGCCGAAAGAACGTGCAGGAGGGTGGAAACGGTGGACACTCACGATTTATTGGACGGTCAAATATATCGATGTCTAAGTATAGGTATGTAGCCCATGTATTAGGCGTTACGAGATATTAAAAAATTCAGTTACAAATTCCAAATGAAGATTCGCCCATCCGCAGGAACTGAATCTATACAAATTTTCGCAACGGCCGTTTCTCTATTCACACACACACTTCAATGTTATATTCTCGCTCTACTATGATGATCAATGATAATGAAACTGAAAACTACCTTTTCTAGAATTTAATGGAAATAACTGTTAAGAAATTTTATCGTATATCCATAATGCAGTCATATGTCCATAATTTATAGCAGTTTTATCACACGTGGTAATCAGACTGATTGTGAAATCAACTGCAGGTAGTAGAATCAACGTTGCTCGTTAATACCTACGGTAACATTATCATTTTACATTCAATTTATTGAAATAATATTTCATTGATTTTTTGTTGTCTTTCTATTTTACTATTCGTAGATTGGTCACTACACTGATTTTCATCGCGCAACGTCGATGACCGGACCGCTGCTGTTTTATTGCTACGAAAAATTCGACATCGGTTCTTCGATAGCCCAGCCCGTATACGAGGAATGGGAATCGACGAATTCCCCGTATATAAAGAAATTTCATCACCCCTCCTACATCCCGCGGAGTGAAATCGTGGAATATGTAAATTTGCAATACGTAGTATACGCGGTATAGTATTAAGACGGGAGTTTTTCAGGGTTATAGGGATACTAGTCCGAGGCGCGACACGTCCTGGGCGGGGGCGTGCTTCCTCTTTTAGATCCTTTCAGAAATCGTAACTTTTCAAAGCTTTTCGTATTTAGTACGTATCGTCGCTCTCTATACTGCAGTCAGGAATGTTATCTACTTTTTCACGAGATGATGTGCAGGGTACCGACATATATCCTCATCATACAAAACCAATTGAGAAGCGCAGTCGCGACGAAACATTGAAAACGACGTAATTCAAAAAAATAAATGAATAAAAATTGTATTATTCATAAATCTATTACGTCGAAAAATTTGCTCACGATCATTAACCTGCGCAGCGAATATTCAAAAAACTTTGTAATTGTATAGAAAACAATTCGATTTTCGTGTTATATATACACAGCCTTTTTGAATTTACGAAGAATGAACGCATTCAGAAGACATGATGAATTTATCCGCTGCATCTGCATTCGTGACCTGGATATAATCTTCATGCAGTATATAGAAAATTCTGATTTGTGTCACATACATAACGTGATGTATGTATGTTTACATATATATATATATAATACATGTGTATGTACATTTTATTTTTTTTTATACATACACCTACGTAATATACATGTAGCGATCGGAGACGGTATGTGAAGGGAGTATTTCGCCCTAGCTCCCTGAAGCGATTCAACCTCGTCGATAAAACTCCTTTGCGTGGATTAGTTCGCTCAATCAGGAAATATACTCGCGGGGCCCCCATAAAATCTCTTCCGCCTCTTCTTCGCAGCGCGCCCCTATAATACTATATATGTATATATACATCCCTATACTATATGTATATATTCTTGCAGAGCCTTCGAGCAGTATAGTTTCTTCCCCTTGGATTTCTACCCCCTTTCCCAAAAAATCTTCAGTCTATCAGCCCATTCTCTTCCTCTTTCTCTCTCTCTCTCTCGCTTTTTTTTATTCAATAATTTGTTTCGTGGCAAAACGCACACCTGATCTTTTGATCTGCTCGGCACCGTGCGTGAAGAGAACAAAACAAAAAAATAAATAAAAAATGGTTTATTAATTCGATATAACATGTTTGTTATGATAATTCACTCGCTGCCCTTGAAATCTGCAGGATTCTAGGAGCGAAGATACACGGAGTCATCTTGGTATGAGTAGATTGTATGTATGTATAGGTACGGTATATGTATACATATGTATAATATAACGGAGAGTCAATTCTCCGGCAGTTAACAAATTGTTGCCGGTCGCGGGGGTTACATGGAGGGTGAAGAAGGGGGATTTTGTGGTTAGGAGCATAATACGTCGTTACCCAACCCCCAAGTTAACCCGCACGCGTCTACAGGGGGTAGAGAATTTCGGTCGTCGCGACGCGACGCGTCGGGGAGACCCCTAAAGCTCTGTAATTAAAATCGTCCCATTGTCAGGCACGCTAAACGAATACACGATCATGTATGTCACATAAATATAGGGTAGAAAATTCACATAAAATTGCTATTTCATCGGCCATAATTTTAAGAAAATAGTAATAATAATAATAACAACTCGACTCAAAAATCTAGTTAATTTTGAACTAGCTCGACGGTCAGGGCAGGGGGGGGGGGGGCAATTATAAAAGTGCAATTAAAAATTATTTCAAATCGATCGAGGAATGGGTATACACCTAATGATCCAGGTAGAAAATTTTTCTTACAAAGATAGGTAATTGAAATTTATTCCGCATAAACTTATTCGACAAGTGAAAGATGCGACAATTAAAATTCGTATAGGAATAACAAATTAGTGCGCCTATATTGGGTATACCTGTGATAATTTCTTCAAACGATGCGCGTACAGAATTTCAATTTCGTATCAGTTTATGAAGTGAAACAACGAGTTTCTTCTGCAGAGAGGGGAAATAAGGCAGAGGTAATTATATGAATGGGGAGTCCACCCCTTATATTGTATGCGTATATAAAAGTCATAATTTCACGCCGTTTAAAGTGTGAACCTCGAACATTGTGCGACTCCTCGATCTTCACATATGACTAGTGCAAGGGGATTGTTTTTTTTCTTTTCTCTTTTCTCTTTTATTTTTCATTTTTTTTTTTTTTTTCCTAGGTCCCCTTGCGTGGCACCTTTAACCCTGCGCGTTGATCCTTTAGCGTATTATAAACCCTCGAGAGAGAAAGAGAGAAAGGTAGAGAGAGGGAAAGAGAGAAGGCGAAGAACTTGAAGGCGAAGGTCGCCGGACTTTGAGAGCCCTAAAGAGAGACTTTGCCCTTAGTATACTTATATAGCTATCTTCATGGCATACAAGTTATGTACTTGTAGAGCGGTTATTAATGACAGACGTTTGCTGAGTCAGTCGACCACTATGTACTGCATCAAGTACATATATAGATATTTCGGTTACATAATATATAGTTAGTATACGGGATCTCGAAAGTTTAATATCCGCGCGCGAGACCTAATAATGTGGAAAAGGTTCTCAGAATCGTACATTCTGAGGTGGCAAGGAGGTCGCGTGAAGGGTGAAATAAAGAGAAGTACATCAAGGCTGCAATCATTTCGCAGTTTAAATTAGAAAACAAGTGCTAACGTGGATCGTTACAACTATATTGAAAAAAATTCAAAGCATATCATTTTTTTTTTTTTCTTCCTTTAATAGTATACAATAAAAAGAACGCAATCGCAACGCAGATGAGTACATGATAATTAATGAGAATCACCGCGAAAGAAAGAAAGAAAAAAAGAAATAAGTCGTATTGAAATAAAATTGCGAAATGTAGGGATTATACTAGTCCCGATTTGTCCACTTATTTTCAATGAAGAACAAAAGAAAATCACAGTTTGCCGGATTTAGAAATACGTGCGGTGAGGTCCATAAAAAATTTAAATCCCACTCAAACTTCCTCACATACCCTGTATGTACATTATAAGTATATATATATATACACAATAAACAAATACATTTACACTTATTATCGTGATTTCAATCATTCTAACTGCAAGCTCTATAATTTTATTCATATAGCTTATGCCGGAAGGTCGCGTTTAAATATTCAATATGAAAGAGGGTAATCTACCATACATCAGTTTCCAGGGGGAGTTTACCGCAGACACTCTATAACGGACACCTGCGGTATACTTTTCTGTCTTTACCCTGCACTACTCGAACAGTTACTCGGCGACCGGGATACGGCGATGGTCGAATTACAGGGGGAAAAAATAAGCAATTCAAAAACAACTACCGGATGGAAAAAAATCATTGTTAATCAAGCCAAGGAGTTCTGTCTTTCAACAGGACTACACGGTTACAAATATATTGCTCAGACTCATCGCTCCGTTCCTGAAAGGTACAGAGAATTTTACAGTTTATTATAATTGTGATGATTATTATTATTATTATTATTGCTGTTGTTGTTACCTAAGTAGGTCACCCGTACTGTATTATATGATGGCTGGACGAATATAAAATCGTGCAGGCTTTTATTTGCAAAAAAAAATTTCAGATCCTTCTCAAAAGAGTAACATATGTCATTTTATAATCTAAAAAAGAAATATGAATTTTGTTTAATTTTTATTTTGGCAAAAATCCTTTGAGATGGTTCGGCCAGATTTTTTTTTTTTATATAGGAACCTGTATGTGTTTTTTGATTTAGATCTAGACATAAAATCATAAATTGATTGTACATTCATAATTTATGTCCCGCAGAATAACGTGGGCAGTTGGGGTTATCGTTTCGCTTTGTTGCGCTATAGCTTTGATGCAAATTGCCTGGGAATATAACGCATCACATCCAACAATTACGGTTATCGAATCAACACATCATGGGATATGGAATTACAGATTTCCAGCAGTCACCGTTTGTGATATTAATAGAGTATCGCTTAACCGTACCCGCGATTTCGTCCGCAACTTGTCAGTATTTTCCTTACCTTATTTCATTTTATTTTATTTGATTTTACTTTGTTTCATTTTATTTTATTTTATTCTTGCGATTCTGTTGACAGAAAATTACCAAACGGTAATGTTTCCCGAGAGGAACTTGTGATGGAAATGCGATTGTTGAATGAACTGCTCGATCCAGGAGTTTTTGGACGCAATGTTACGGCTAATCTGACGAAACTTCAAGATATATTCGATTTTAATCAACTTACTATACCCAACGTTCTACGATTGGTAATATATCCTTTATCGAGATCAATTATGGTAGAAAAACATTTATGTAATGCGTAATGCATAATTATTTTATCGCAGGTTACGAGAAACTGTTCTGAGATTATAGCCAGATGTAAATGGAAGGGTTACATGAAACCCTGTAATTCTATCTTTGGAACTTCTTTGAGTCGTGACGGTCTATGTTGCAGTTTTAATTACTTTGACGTAGCAAATTCGGAAAACACAAAAACGCCCAAGCCGAAGTCTACCTCCAAATCGCAGTCAAAAATCGGGCAAGTAAAAAGAAAATCAATCATTCGAACTCATGTGTGTACATTGAAAATTTTTAGTTTCGTATAATTTGGAAGTAAAACATGAAGGTACTATATTTTTGCTATCAATTTTCGATTTCCAAAAATTCTTCATCTTCGAATCCACGTTATTGAGTTTTTCAATTATTTCGAACAAAATTTTTTCCTTAATTTTATAGCCGCGAACCGCGGAGAGTTACGGCCTGCGGATATCAGACGGGTTTAACGGTTTTGATAAAAAATGCCCCCGAGGATTATCACGCTGCGATTTTAGGCGGCTTTGGAGTAAAGGTGAACGAACAGCCAAATTTGTTTATTTTTTTAGAATAAATCAAGTTCTCCAATGCGTTTTGTTTTTCATTCCGATAATCATTCTATTATAAAAAAAAAAGGTGATGCTTCACGATCCTTACGACTACCCGGATCGCAACGCTCAGAATAAATTGATGGGAGTTGGGACAGAAGTTTTCGTTAGCGTTAATCCTGAAGTAACTTATTCGACGGATGACGTCCGTAGCCTTCCAGTATCGAAAAGAAACTGCATTTTTTCTGACGAAAGACCAAATCTTGGAAGATCTACCAGACGATA
The DNA here is from genome assembly GCA_963932425.1 of Athalia cordata. NCBI lineage: Eukaryota > Metazoa > Arthropoda > Insecta > Hymenoptera > Athaliidae > Athalia > Athalia cordata. The sequence continues at coordinate 23,529,082 of OZ010626.1, read as the reverse complement.
TTCTTATCACAATTGCCTCGCTGTTTGTCGATTGAGTACCATATTCGAAAAATGTGGATGCGTACCATATTATCATCAGGATCTTCGCGTACGTGATAATATGCAGAACAGTTCGAAGAATGGTAGCTTACGTTGGAATTAATAACATTTTTAATCGTATTAATTATTACCCAACATTTCAAGAGATGAGAATTTTCTTCAAATAGGTTCAATATGTTAACGATTTGAGAAGAATCTGTATCAAATTTTTCAATAACAGCTTAAGAAATGGTTTGAATAAAGTTGAGATTCTTATCTCTTGAAAATGTTGGGATTACAGATAGCAAATTAGATGCACGTTATTATGTCTACAATTTTATGAAATTTCAGATAATAGTCGTGCAGTGAGAATCTGCAATCTCAGAGACGTCGACTGCGCCTATCGCTATCGTCGTGAGTCAATTTATCGTGTATTCGAATTGATCATTAATTAAAATTTGTTGTGCCTTTGATTCATTCTATTTTTTATTCTCTCATGGCAGACTGGTTCGAGACTTCATGGCCCGGTACGAATGTTACCAGCGACCATTTGCCACCTAGAGTAACCAGCGAATCTGCAGGACGACCTTGTAAATGTATACCAGACTGTGACCTACTCCGATACCCTCTGGAAAGTTCGGCAGGAATTTTCGACCGCAATAATTCATACCACGATCTTGCATTCTAGTAATTTGAGATCGAAATATCGATACAGTTTCGATTCTTTTTTCTCAATCACACAAATTTTTTTTCATCATATTATTTCTTTCTTATTTATTTCTTCATTCTTTTTACAGTGAAGGAGTTCAGCTGGAAAATCTTAGCGTCTTACACGTATTCTTTAGTGACCTTGTGTCGACGCAATACCGTCGTGACATTTACTACAATTGGCACAATTTATTCGGTGCGAGTAATTATTGTACCATTCATCTTTTCTTCGTGTACACAGTTAATATATCGTAATAAATGAATATCACTTTCTTCAGCATCGTTCGGTGGGCTACTTGGTCTCTTCGCAGGCTTCAGTCTAATGTCAGGATTCGAGTTGATATATTTCTTCTCCATCCGATTGATAGCGGATATCTTTAGTGACAGAATGAGAGGACGGATGTGAGCACGATTCCTGGTAGCCAATGGATAACGGACGGTTTTTTTTTAGAATTATTTTATGTGTACGTGATCAGTTATTTATTATATTATTATTATGGCTGAACTACGCAGCCGCCACTTTTGCATTATTGATATCACTATAGTTCAGTGATTGATATACCTATATCCGGCGAAGTGTACGGTTATTACAATCATCAATCGATCGTTGTCATAAACTTTCGCTTTTATGATTTTTCCCACTCGTCAATGAAATTTGTAAACCCCTATACAAATGTGGACTTTATTTGCAGAGATAACGGTGATAGATAAGGATTAGTAGTTGCAATAAACACTTTGGTGGTTAACTCTTTATTATAAATATATGGAAAATAAAAATCTATGTATATATGTAAATAAGTGATAGAATGGAATCAAAAAATGATCTTCATGAAGATCCAACAGATCCAATTTTCCCGTTGATCGCATGTGATTTACGGGGAAAAAACAAATGCTTTCCCATAGTGTGCCGGATTTCCGGGATCTGCCCAACCGATTTTCCATCAACAAAGTCCCGTTTCTTGGAAAATCGGTTGATCACCTCTCGTATGCAATCTTCCACAGACCTATTCTTTATTCCCAGCTCTTCCAATACTTCGCATAAAATTTGTATGAACCATGTCCCTAATATCGGATGTCGCACCGAGAGATCACCTGGTATTGTAGAATTGAACATCATGAAGTCTCTGAATTCATCTGCACCATTATGCATTAACCCTGGTCCGTCCGTTGTCAGATGGGGTACTGATTAAAAACAACATCTTTTGTATTTTTAGACATTTGGTCATATTCGACATAACCCACTGTGCAGTCAGTCGTGTAATAAATGAATCATACCTTTATCTTCTTCTCCTTGGCATGCCTGAATAACAAGCACTTTAGGTTTGCCTTGGAGAGCCTTACAGCAGATTTTCTTCCGTATGGTTGCTATCGGACATTCCTTGCAGTCTGACGCAATCACGTTACCTGTACAAAATTGGCATGATTAATTATAAATATCATTCGAAATTCCCAAGGCTGAGAACCCACTTACCTAACGTCCCATGTGACAGGATAAATACGACAATACAATCATAATGCTTAGCAGAATTACAAAGATCGTCCAGGAAATGGTATATTCCTGCTTGTTTCAGGTCAGTATGTACTATCGTATCAAAACCGAAATTATTTTTGAAAGTAGTAATTATGCGATCGCAATCTTTTTGTGATCCATCCCTGTATTCGTACTTTGAAAAATAAAGTCACTAAGTTAATTCAATTCTACCGATTACAATTGTTTCTATCAAAAAAGCAATGTAATCACCTCAATAACAAGTTACCTTTTTTTTTTAAGAGAAATGTATACATTGCCCATATTCATCAAAATACATGGAAGAAAAAATTCAAAAGAAAAATTACCTGACCAGGACCATTGAATTTCATTTGGTTGAATACAATAACCACCCCAGTGTTAATTTTGTAGCGTTCAGTAGGCGCAACCTCCTCTGTGTTACCAATAGACTCCGCTGTGTTGTTAGTTATCATATCACAGTAATTTGAATTATCATCATAATGGCAAGGGCCATTGTTAATATTCTGCAAATTTTCTAGGGTTTCGTAAGCTGTCGTGTCCGAAAGTTTCATTGCCTTCAGAATATTTAATAACTTTTTGTATTCCCAAGTTTCTGTAAAATTGATAGATTTGATCAAATGCAAATAAGGCTGTTGAACTTTTAGGTGAAGAAATTTTTACTTCAAAAATATTATAGCTTACTGACTTTGATCCCGGGAGATCTGGATGAACTTATTCTTAATCCACCATAACAGGTGAAGCTCTAAAAAATTCCCCCAGACTGATATCTTCCAATTGGGCTTAGGTATCTCGAGATATACCCTTGTCAAAACCTTTTCCTGTTCATCTTTTGACAAGTTTTCAAACAGGTGGTAGAATGCTTTTGCATACTTATTAATTTTATATTCTAATTCAGGCACTTTCGTTAGAAACATTGTTCGTGCCTGTTGGGGATCAATCCCAAGCTTAACGAGAATTTCTTCATTTTTTAAGAGGCACACAGCTTCTAGTAATTTGTCCTGCCAATTGAGAGCACCAACAAACTTTGATAAAAACTGTGTTTCAGCCGTCTCAGCATACATTTCCACTTCTTGCAGCAGACTATACCCAGAACGATAGTCTTCGATCAAAAAGAATAGACATGAGATTTTTTCGAAGAGTTCTAAGTCTGTCTCAATCCCCTTTAATACGTCAGCATCGATCAGCTCTACTGGTATTATCAACCTGAACGGTGCAAGGCTTGAATCAAAAATGGCCATATCGATTCAGATAAAAGAATTCTCCAGAGTAGATAGCTGTGTAGATCTCATCAGACGCGATGAATTCAGACTTGGCCAGGCAAACTGGAAGTACGATAAGGGAAACGGTTAGTTAATTAATAACGAGTTAATCAAAGGGATACCGAGTGAAGTTTAGATATGACTATGAACTAAGAATTTCAGAGTTGCGTTGTATTATAGTCAGCTTACAAGGATAGATTCACAGTATTGAAATGACGATTGGAGAAGGTCTCATCCGGTGGCCTATGAAATAAGTCTTCACATGTTCTGCTAATTGCTATTGAGTTATTAGTAGCCAACTACCCTCAAAAATGAACTCTTACTACCAGGTCTGCAGCAACAATCGGCTAAAACTACACCACAATGCTGAGGAAAGTCTTTCCATCACTGGAAGCTGGAGCCAAACTCCACAATACGCAGTAATCACTTTGGGAACTCCACCAACCACAACCCAATTAACAATGTTATCGCGGATAAAAACAGTAACGTCACCCTACGACAGGAGCTGTCCCTAGAAGCAATGTAGGAGATGTATGCTGGGTTATCAAACCTGAGGCGTAGATTGTGGCTGTCCACACAACGGATGAAAGTGAGTAATGAGAACGATTATGAACACAAATTACATGTTAATAACGAGAGTCAAGAAATAGGCAATAATTTGTGCAAATGTTTCCTAACGTATTTTTGATTCGAGGAACACGAATTCGCCAATAGATAAATCGATCTATTTAGCTTGCAGATTTAGGTTCCTGGGTTCAAAATGCATAGGAAAACTTCATAAAACTTTTGGCCCAAATTTTGAGAAAATTCAAAGGCTTAGAATAATAATATATATATGGCAATATAGGCTCAGAATTTTTGCGATTTTTGGGGGCAAGAAATGAAGTACTTTTAAAATCGATCGCAGGACACTCTTCTAACGTATTTTGACGCGAGGAACACGAATACGTCGATAAAATCAGGCTAGGAATAGATCCTATCGAGATATCCTTGATTTTCCGCTTTTCAGAGAGCTAAATTGGCGATAACTCGATCAATTTTATAGATAGATCAATTTGGCTTGCAGATTCGGATTTCTGAGATCAAAATACATAAGCATATCACAGAAAACTCGATAAAAAAAAATGTCGATTTTTCGCCCAAAGTTTGAAAAAAACAAAGGCTATAGGCTTAGGATTTTCTCGATTTTGGGGCTAAAAATGAAGTATTTTTAAAATTGATTGTAGGACGCTTTTCTGACGTATTTTTGCACAAGGAACACGAATACGTCGAGTAAATTAAGCTAAGAGTAATATTTTGCGAAATAACTCAATTTTCCCTCAGCTGCAGGTTCTGTTTATCATGCATACTCACCTCTGTTCGATTTTTGTGGTTTCAGAAGACAAACGAGCAGCCTACGAATCAGTTTAGACCCTCATTGGGAATACAAGGACATCCTCGGAGCATCTACAAAGCCAATCATCATGTGTTCGGAGTGAATAATTTGAATAAATAAGTTGTGATATCTGTATGATCGTCCTGTATACATTCTAACCCTTTTCAAGAACTATCAAATTAATACTCTAATGTTAATCAAAATAAAAGTATTGTCCACTCTATTGTCACTCGTTATAATCATATAAGAATGAATATACCTGTAAGAATGAATCCATTATCGTCATTACAATGTCTTAATATGTATTTTTGACCGTTGATTCATCAATAAATATCAATTACTATGAATACACGATTGCTCATTTACTATCGATCATACCCCTGCACATCTAATTCACTAATATTCGTTGTCAGCAAGGTACATTCATCCTATCGTATGATATCATACATCATCACATACATGCATGCATGCATGCATACCTCATCAGTTGCCTGGTACATGGTGGCATACATGATGGAATACATGATCACACAGACACATGCTTATAGGCACACCCCATCTCGGAATACCTCCTCGCCGGTTCTGCTCTCCTGATACTTTTTCGATTTTCGGCCAACTTTTTCCAACCGAAAAAAAAATTAGGAAAATTTTGCCAAAATCCGGAAAAGTATCAGGAGAACAGGACCGGCCAGGAGGTATTCCGGATCCCTAGGCCACCACATGCATGTGCATGCATGCATGCATGTAGTCCTCATCATTTACGTGGTACATGGTGGAATACAGGATGGAATACATGATCACACACACACATAGGCACACCCTGTCCCGGAATACCTCCTCGCCGGTCCTGCTCTCCTGATACTTTTTCGATTTTTGGCCAAATTTTTCAAATTTTTTTCAGACCAAAAAAAACTCAAGAAAAAATTTTTGCGAAATTCCGGAAAAGTATCAGGAGAACAGGACCGGCGAGGAGGTATTCCGGGTCCCTGGGACATCACAATCATGTGTATGCATGCATGCATGTAGTCCTTATCATCTACGTGGTACATGGTGGAATACGGGATGGAATACGGGATGGAATACATGATCACACACACACATAGGCACACCCTGTCCCGGAATACCTCCTCCCCGGTCCTGCTCTCCTGATACTTTTTCGATTTTTGGCCAAATTTTTCAAATTTTTTTCAGACCAAAAAAAACTCGAGAAAAAATTTTTGCGAAATTCCGGAAAAGTATCAGGAGAACAGGACCGGCCAGGAGGTATTCCGGGTCCCTGGGACATCACATGCATGTGCATGCATGCATGTGTATCTTATCATAGTCGTGTGCCTATTCATCAAACCATCACTTGCTTGCCTGCAGGCTTCATCATATGCATGCATGTGTATCGTATCATACTTCATCACATGCTTGCTTAGTATCCATCATTAAAGAACTTACCTTTTCAGGTTTTGGAATTTTGTCAGGGCCTGATGTCGTGATGTGTTGCTTATATATAAAGGATGTTATGACTGATGGGTACGAGGGTGTAAATCAATGTCGATTGAACATTCATATTAAAGGGTCTCTTTGTTTATTATCAAATCAGCGATACAAAATCAATATTAATACTATGTACTCAGAGATATGGTTTCTTAAATAAATAAGTTACAATAAAATTGACAGAAGTTCGTTTCTATTACTCCAGGAAGTACATGATCTATGGCTAATATATATGTGATGAATAATATAGTAAGTAATGTCATTCAGTTGGTCAGTGGGACAAACCATTTTTCAGATACGCAACAGTCTTGCAGATGCAGATGCAGTCCTTGAATTTTGAATAAGAGGCGGTGTTGCTTCGAAGGCCGTCAATTTTTCGCCTGCAACACAAGAAAAAAGATTTAAAAATGATCGATAAGCTTACAATAAATAGCATCTTCATTAAATGTGCAAGTTATCGCCAATTTATCGATCTGCAAAGTAAAAAATCAAGGATATCTCGATGGGATTTGATTCTAGATTAATTTAATCGACGGATTCGTGTTCCTGGCGCAAAAATACGTCAGAGAAGCGTCCTACAATCAATTTTAAAAATACTTCATTTTTAGCCCCAAAATCGAGAAAATCCTAAGCCTATAGCCTTTGTTTTTTTCAAAATTTGGGCCGAAAATCGACTATTTTTTTTATCGTGTTTTCTATGGTATTCTCATGTATTTTGATCTCAGGAATCCGAATCCGAAAGCCAAATTGATCTATCTATAAAATTGATCGAGTTATCGCCAATTTAGCTCTCTGAAAAGCGGAAAATCAAGGATATCTCGATAGGATCTATTCCTAGCCTGATTTTATCGACGTATTCGTGTTCCTCGCGTCAAAATACGTTAGAAGAGTGTCCTGCGATCGATTTTAAAAGTACTTCATTTCCTGCCCCCCAAAATCGCAAAAATTCTGAGCCTATATTGCCATATATATATTATTATTCTAAGCCTTTGAATTTTCTCAAAATTTGGGCCAAAAGTTTTATGAAGTTTTCCTATGCATTTTGAACCCAGGAACCTAAATTTGCAAGCTAAATAGATCGATTTATCTATTGGCGAATTCGTGTTTTTCAAGTCAAAATATGTTAGGAAACATTTGCACAAACTATTCGAAAAATAGTCAATTTGGTGCTTCAAAACTGGAAAAATTCTGGAACCTCCAATTTTGAGTTTTTCTTGCACCCCACAATTTAATATTTTCCAAATCGTTAGCGCAACTGTTTTTTATTGTTCTTTAATCCTTAGAATCTGCAACTGTCAAGTGAATTCAGCCATCCAACAGATTATCGTTGCACATTCGTTCTGAATGGCATATAGATTTCGAAGTTTTGGCGACCATCGTGAGGCATTCTGACATCACTCAAGTCCAAGCCGTAGCCGGTATAGCGTTAGTATAGGTATAAATTTCACTCGGGTAAAATATTCTTTTCCGGATGCACAGTGCTAAGTATCGATGTATCATTAATTAGTTTATTGGTATATTGATTCATTTTGTTATTGTATATTCAAATAGTAATAATAATATATAATGCTAATTTAGGTATCGTTTTTTACATAATTTTCTGGTGGTTTGAAATAACATCGTCTTCTACCTATGTACAAATACAGTGCAACGTATATGCATTAAAAGTAATGATAATCATTTGTATAATAATGGTAATAATAATAGTAACTAAATTATATCCTATATTACAATCTGGTCGACAATCATCGAGTACATTCAACATACAAAGATACAAACTTCCCTTGCATACAGAACTACCCGTTAACTTCATTATTTCATCAGTTTTTTTCATCCTCTTAACAGTTTTACGGTAATGTACAAGCGATCAAGACTCCCGGTTGGTAAAGTAAAACTAATATTGTACAACTTTGGAGGAATGTTGTGATGGCTCGGCACAAGATTTGCGACGAATCACTCAGTAAAACCACAATGGCACTTTACATTTTAAATATTATAATAATGTTTACAATATACATTTCATACGTGTGTATATTCACACGCATTCACATACGTCCGCATAGAAAACGGGAGAGACAGAGGAGCTGCACGCATTATTTGCGCACGTACTATACGTATATGTATGCATATGCGTGTATTTATACACTCGCAAGTGATCCATGTAAAACCTATTCAATAGATAGCAACAATAACAACAGTGTATGGACTTTTAGTTCATCCACTTGCGGCAGTTAGGCGCACCACATGCGCATGCTATTTTGTGCTGGTCGTCTTCGATGTCAAATTTGTAATCATATGCCAGCTGAAAGAAAGAGAGTGACATTAAGCACACTGTGTTGTTACTCGTATAGTTGTAGTTAGGAGTATTTTACCTCTTCACCGCGGGAGATACGTCGCTTCGCGAAGATGATGATTCGAAGGTCACGCTCGACCTCGACGATCTCCGCTACACAATTTGGGTTACACGAGTGGTTGATGTAACGAGCTAATCCTCCACACAGTGTTGCATCAACTACTCGTTCTTCGTCAAGGCGAAACATATAGATCCCACGATTCTGTAACAGTCAAACATATCATCATGTTAAGAGTCCTCCATCAGATCAGGTTTTACCCTCGAAAACACAGCAGGCACACTTCACGGCAGTGGTTTATTCTTTGGAACAAAATGGACATTGACTCGGGTGACAACACATCTAAGGACGATCAAAGCGTAGCCAGTGCCAATATCACAATTCGAAGATTTATTAAAATTTTCCTAATACTCCCACTTGCAAATTCATTGTGTAGGATTCCAAGAAATATATATATACTATTTTTATTATTGATGAAACTGCAAACTAGCACATATGGCGGTGAATCCAAAATCAATCTGATGTTATTAATACTTATCAAAGTGCTGATATCGGTTGCGCTGTAGCATAATAAGTTTTCGATTAAATGAATTATGATTTCTACAGAATGTCCTCTGCTCCTCAATTAAATGTCATGATCTTTACTCAGAAGGAGACAATGACCCAGGATCAACACGACCAAAATAAGATAAAATACAAACATGGTTAAACAAAATACTTACTCTTGCTTCGTACTGCTTTTCTCTGGTTTCAGCTAGTTCAGACCTGATAATTTCCCCAATATATTCTATGACCATCGTATGTTTTTCCAAGTCTCGAGCAGCATATAATCCTAGTCCTTGTATTTTCGATCTTGCTAAATAAACGTTATTTCGCCATTCTTGTTTCATCTTTTTATACTGGGAACTTTTCGAGTGAACGAATTGTTTTGAGTAAGGGCAGGCTACTTCGCCAGCTACAGTTGCTGTGGGAACAAAAGCTGCTCGTGCCGAAGAGCCAGTACGTTGTGTGTGTGGCCTTTTCCAAGGCAACTGATTCCGCAGTCGAGCTTCCGTTCTGGCGCTACCAGTTGGGTTGATGGCCAATGGCAGTTCTAACAAAGGATTTCTCCCGTACTTGAATCGGTAATCTGTAAGCGTTTCAATGCCTGGAAGGCTTTCAAGTACACGGACAACCGCAGGCTCCGTCAGGCCGAATAAGTCCTCCCCCGAAACGTAGCGGGGAAACAATTGAACGCTGTGTGTAGTACGACGCAGTTCTGCCAATGGTTCTAGAATGCGACTCCAAACTGCACGTGGTGTTGCATCGCGAAGTTCGACATCCTCTTGAGAGGGTTCTTGGACTAGTACTCGAAACTCCGGTCGCCCTGATACATCATGAATAGAGCATACGTATCGGCATCGTTTATTTGGTCTCCTCATGCTCCAATAGAATCTGACTATTTTATAACCAACTGGATAGATGTAGTTTGGCGTATGAAAATTAGCCAATTGGTGGGGTAGCAGTTGGCCGACGCTCAAGAATATCAGGCTTCCCACACGTAGGAGATGGTTATGCTCCGAATGATGCATCACGGCTGCTACTTGTCTGTTCTCGTCCCTATTAACATACACACGCCGATACACCGATAGCGTTGTCAGCTCGTTGTCCTTTTCATTTTTTTGCACATGATGTGAGCAGTACGTACTCTGTAACATTTAATTCATGTAGTAGATGCTCTTCACACATATTACTCGTAATGTACTATCAGAAACGGCTTGAGGCCAAAATTCTTGAATCAATGATTGTTACACATAATACCTTGTTTTTATAGAAAACACAACCATCCTTAACTGCACAGCCAAGATGATATACATTGGTGCACCGTATTTTGAAGCACTTAACAGTCGCTCCAGGTTTGTCACAAACCATGCAGTTGAGGACTAGACTATGTTGCAGCGCTGTGTCAAGATTCATGAGGGCTCCATTCACAGTTTCGTATACATCTTCCGACCATAGGGCACAGTTGAGGTGCACCCATTTGTCGACGTCGAAGTTCAATAACCTGGCGGGTCCATCTGCAGCGCCGTCACCCTGAGTATTACAAAACATACAACGCCGACTGTCATCAGCCTTTGCGGGAATCACAGTTACGCCTAAACGGAAGAGCATCTGCAGGAAAATAAATAATCAAATTGAATTGTTATATTCGAATCTTGTATGCGAAGAATATTGTTTCAAATAACAAAACGACAACAATTATTAACCTCTGTAATCTCGCGGTCGGTAGGCTTTTTGTACTTCGTTGCTGGTTGTATACCACCGAGAGCCCATGATTTATAACGAAGCCCTCGCCAAACTTTAGCTGGAGGGTCGAGGCAATCCTCAATTGCTGGTTCTTCTGTAGCAGCGTGTTTTTTTGGTCGTTTTTCATCAAGCGAATCCTCTCTGCGGATATTGTCGAAAAGATCCAAGTCTGTGTCTCTTTCAGTTTTTATTCTAATCTCAGTGTCAATTTCCATCGCCTCGATCTTTGTACATCTTACAAGCTCTGCAGATTGCTTGACGTCACACCGATTTTCTAGAGAAACCTTCTTTAATTCGGAGTCAGTGATTCTAGCTGTAGAGTTCTGGCACAAGTGGTCCACAATTGCCGCTGCCTGTAACATATTATAGTTTGTTACTATGCGTATAGTGACCTGAGTTTATTGAATGTTCAATGAATATACTGAGGCTATCACTAAGTATGCGCATTGTAAATAGAAAATCCATTGAACATTTAGGTATATCTTATTTAGACATACCTTTTCTTGAGTTACTGTTGGAGACCTGTGGATCAGAGCAAACTGCATGTAGCAAGCTGCTGAGCAGAAACACAACTCTTCACCAGGTTCTGATTCTTCCTTGCTCAAAAATGGTAGATCTGACACCTTCTTTCGTATCAAGCTGTTGAGAATGACTACATCGCAGTGACGACAGAACTTTGCTGCCCCATTCAGAATACTTTGTATGTCTATCGGAGCTGTAATTGCAATAAAAATATCAATCTTATAGTTATCAAAAATCACGTTAGCTTTCATTGATCGAATTTACAATTATTGGATAGGATCAAGTGATTCCCAGCAAATAATGTTGATCCTGATACTTAGCAGAACATAGAGAAATCTCCAAAAACATACCTCCTTCCTTGCCATCTTTTCCTTTCGTCCGATAGAGTCCTAACTTTTGGCTTGGTGGAGTAGTTGTTCGCTCAACCACTTGATAACCAGTTGGTGGAGCAATGTTTAAGATACTTGCCAAATCTTTCAGTACCCCCAAGATATCATCGGCAGCTTGGCTGTTCAGGGTCAATGTCACTGTGACATTACTATTGTCCCGCAATGGCATGGGTGGTGATTTCCCAACTCTGGAAACAGCAAAGTCATCGTCAAGTACTTTCTGTATGCTTAAGTGTGCTGGTATAACCATAACAGACTGCAGTTTTTGTAAATAGAACTTGTCGCTTTCACATAGAAAACGCATTTCAACTGTTTATGAATTACCTTGATACACCAAAATTTTCTTTATCCATGTTAGCCGTATCCTTGGCAAGCCCTGGCTTGAGTCTAATTGGAATTGGAGAAACAAGTGGTATAACAGGAGAAACCCTCTTCAGCCAATCCGCTTCCTCATCGGATTCCTCTTCTATTAATTTTAATCCCGGAAATCGGTGTACAAACTCAGGTATTACACATTCAGGAGATGATGAGCTAACAATTGTATCAGGTGTATCAACGTCACGAGTCATAGTCAAAGAGCTATCCTTCTTATCGTCGGCTGAAAAAAAGTAGTAGTGTTCAAGCATCAACTATCAGCACTTTTGTACATACATAGAAATCAATCAAAAAGATGCTTTTCATCTCAATAGAATTGACAGAATCAGTTTCAAATCATTCCCAAATACGAAGTGAGGAAAAAAATGTATGAAACGTTTCGGAAGTGATCAAAATAACTTCATAATAATGAAATGTGTTGAACTTACAGTCGTCTAATTTTAAAGGTGCAAACTCTTGGTCATAAAAGCCTCTTTGGGTAGAAGGGGGCTGCTGAGTTGGAAGTGGTTCTAATTCGCCGAATGGTTCGGTATTGTAATGGTCAGCTGTGCCTTGCAAAGATGCATTGCCATAAGAACCAATGAGATCTCCCGTGCGAGTATTGTAATCCCTCTGTGTGCCGATTTTGGATAAATCGCCAGAGCCAAATATAGAACAGACTCCATAATTTCTGCCAAGCAATGGTTCGAGCACCGCCATAGGTTGCAATTGACGCAGTTGGGACATTAGGTTGTCAACAAAAGTGTCATAATCCTCATCAAGCCGAGACACCTTCCTGGGTCGCTTTTTTTGTGGAGCAGCTGTAGCATCTTTTCCCTGGCTTTGCCTACGCTTTTGTTGGTATTGACGTCTTTTCAATTTTTTCAAATCTGAAAGCAATTTAAGGATATAGCAATATGGACCTCAACCTGGTTAAGAAGAATTTCAATGTAATGGAAAATAATAAAGAAAGTATTGAATCAGAATACAATCTTTCCACATATCCTACAAATTTTACTGCAGCAGCAAATTTAAGCAATTGGCAGAATAAAAAGCAACAAGACAGATTCTATATTTTTGTCTTCACCAGGGCATTACCTAACGACACAAATATCTTCACTCTATATTTATTGAACATCCGAGTAAATTTATTATCTGATCGTCATTCGTGACAATAAAACAATTTTTTATCAAGAGAAAAGAATCTTCTATTGAGATATGGAGGCAAGGATTTTGCAAGAGTTACTTACCAATTTTATCATCCATGGACCCTTCCACGAACTCATCCCTGGTACCGATAAAGTCTTTGCTTTCAGTGCCATGGGTAGGAGTGCTGCCCGAAAGAACTTCGTCTAATATTTCTTTTTTTACTTCCACTAAAGGCACTGCGTGTTGTGTAAGAGCACCCTGTGACTGCTGAGCTTGGCGTCCCATTTGATGGGATACCGGGAGAGGCACTGACGGTTGAATTACGTTAACCTGCGAAGATTTCTGAGGTATCTGAGAAACGCTCTGTGGTAGGAGCACCTGACTGTGGGATTGAGATACGTAAGACTCTGATGTCGGAATGGTATTTGATGTCGGAACAGGTTGATTGGTGGTTTCCACTTGTTGTTTAATCTGCCCGTGATTGGAGGGCGCGGTGACCGTTGTTGGTTTCATCAATTGTGGGGCTACCTTCGAACTAGGTGACGTCGTAGAAGAGGGTTGCTGTAGCGTCTGCATGGTACTTGCATTCATCGAATCAACAATAGGTTTAACAGGTGACTTAGCTTTTGTTGCCAAAGCATTTTGTGGCGGCGAAACAGTTGCCTCAGTCAATGCTGGCTGTGTTGATGGTGTTTGTTTAGTTGTTGTCGTGGACGTCGGTTGTTGAACCGTTGCGTTCAGAGCAACACTCATCTTTGGTTGCTGATCCAGTACCTGTGCTTTTGCCAATGTATCCGTGACTCGAGTTGCTGATTGTTGGGTTAGAGATACAGATAACGGAGGTGTACATGGTGGCGGTGTAGACTGCTGTTCTTCTTTTACTACAGGGCTTGGCGATTTTATAGGTACATTCGGATGCGATAGAAAGGATGTTTCCCTGTTCAAGATCTGTTTGGGCCCAGTTTTCAGCGGCACCTCATTGAGTAATGGAGGGATAAGGGATGATGGCGTTGGTGGCACAGGACGATCCAGCTGTGCCTCGAGTGATGGTACCAAAGGTAAACTGGGACCTTGGCTATTTCCCGAAGATGAAATGGTAGTAGCGCAAGCTGTGTTTTGGAGCAATTGTTTTAAGAGTACATTCTGAGATTCCTCTATTCTCGATGAATTGACACCAACTTTATTAGATTCTGTTTCAGACCTAGAGATGCAAAGATTCTTCTCCGGATTGGATTGGATTTTTGTTAATGAATCATCAGGTTCTTTTTTAAAAGTTGCACTTTGAATTAGACCCTCTAATGTACTAGACTTGTTGTCAATCGATGAAAGTGCCACTGGCTTGTTGTAGAGCGTTTGGCCTGAGGTTAATTGGGTGTGAAGTAATGTGGGGGCCTGAGACAACGTAGACTGAAGTATGCTTGTTGTAACGTTGATTGTCATAGAACTCGTTGTGATTATCGGAGGTACTATGGTTCTCACACATTGCATTGACGTGGAGCTAACTGCCACTCTTGATGGATTGGAGGAACCACTTGTGCTTACTTGTAATATTGCCTGAAGATTTTTGTTGCCTGTCCGTTGTACGCAAGAAGATGGGACCGAATTGAGCAAGTTTGTTGTAGGAGTAAGAGCTGTACTAGCCCTGTGCCCGGCAATGGTTGGCTTTGCCGAATTTGTTCCAGCAAGCATAGCGTTCAACATTGCATTAGATGTTATAGAGATGCCAGAATTCGTACCGGCTCTAGAGACAATAGCGGATGTATTCGACAAACAATTGTTCACTGTTTGTGCCTGCAATGTGCTAGGATTAATTCGCAAATATTGATCACTGGAAGTGGGTTTGCATATCGTCGATATCACACTGACAGTAGAACTTGGCGTGACTTTGAGTTGAATAATCTGGTTGGAAGTACTGTTAACTTCTATATCTGTTTTAGAATTAAGACTTGTCCCGACTGTATTGGATATTTGCATTCGATGACTATTGTCCGTTGAAGAAATCACTGGTGAGTTTGTGGACACGCTACTCGTCGGTATAACCACAGTGCTGATTTTAGTAGCTCCTGTCATTGACGTTACAGCTGGTACATTTGCTTGTTCAGCGATTGTGTACCCCTGTGAGTGATTGGACTGAAGGGAAGACAACAATGTTCGCAACTGATGGGACACAGTAGCCACATTTGAAGAGAGTTCGGTTGGTTTTGACAAAGGTGAGAGATGTGGCACGGCTATAGTGCTTCTTTGTAATTGAGTCACAGCGCTTGCAGCTATTGGCGTCGATTCATGCGGTAGCGTTGAGGGCACTTTTTTTGGTGGTATATCCACAGAGGGAGTAGTTGAATTCTCTGACTTTGACAACTCTCCTTCTTTTTGTAAAGGGCTTTCATTATCTCCAGTTCCTTGTTCCAAGTCGAGTAGAGAGTCTTGTAAAATATTCAACGGTAAAGTGTCCAATGTGGCTGGTAACGGATAAATTAGACTTGGTTTACTTGATCTGTTTTCTCGCAAAATATTGGTATCTGCCATTTCAGGTTTCGAGGATATTATATTATGTAGCATATCCAATATTTCATCAGATGATTCGTCCATTAAATTTTTTTCCTCATTTGGATTTAGTAAATAATCTTTGTTTAAATCAATCTCGTTCTCATTCTCTGCTCTTTTCTTGAGCAAGCAACTAGCCATTGTACTTGCGACGGATGTCACAGGTCTAAAATTATCTACAGGTTGATCTTTAGTTCCGGTAATCGACGAAAGACGGTTTTTATTCATTGCCGCGGATGGTTCAACGTCATTTTCCAGAATGTTTACAAGCGATAAATCATCAGTTACAGGCGACATTCGTTTCAGACTACCAGACTCTGTGGTTTTGATGTCCGACTTCAATGCTTTTACACCTCCATCAACAATATCTTCAGGATTATGGATCGCCTCAAGCATGCTTTCCAACTCATCTGTGGTATTTAGGGTATCAGATTTTTTATCATCCGCTCGATTGATATCTTCCATAATCGAGTTCTTATCACTGATTGTGATAGGCGAGGCATCATTATTCTCTGTGTTTATTTCATGGCTGACATGATTAGTATTTTGGTAGTTGTCCTCGGTAGATTCAGATTCTTTGCATGAATTGTCCTGAATATTGGCTAATTGACTATTAACATTTTCATCAAAGGGTAAATCCAATACAGACATTTTTGGTGTGGATAAAGTCACGGATGTGAGCTCAACGATCGCTGCTAATTTCGGTGGGTATGTTTGATCGGTACTCTTAACATCCTGTAGGATTTTAAGATAATGATCGTCAGCTGTGCTGGTTGCGGTAGGGGTAATAGACTTTCCGGAGTTTTCCTGATCTACTACCGATACTGACGCTGTATCAACTGCTGAACTTACAGTCACTTCTGCAGCTGCTTGACATAATCTGGCAGCAATTTTAGCATCAGCCACAATACCTGCCATAGTCGAAGGCGACATAATTCGAGTAGTGGGTACAGGTGACATCGCTGTTGTGACAACTGTGTTCTCTTTAGGACTGGTGGTACTAGAACAAGGAATTGGTGCGGCAGTACTACTCGGAACATCGTCAGCTGCGGTAGTAGACGCAACTGTCGTTGCGCAAGCTGGCGTGCTGGTCAAAATGGTGGTGAATGACACTGCTGGTTTGGTTACATCAAGTACTGCGATGTTAGTTTGATGTAAACTGGCCGTTGGCATCTCGCTTGACACAATTCTGTCTGGAAATCTAAACGACGTATTATTGAGCTTATCATTTTCGTCCAACGCGGTGTCCATACTTTTTGATAACTCGGAAGCATCGTGTCCTTCAACAGTGTAGGTCATTTCTGTTGCATCAGCTTTGCTAGTATCATCATCACAAACAAAGTCCTTGGTAACTGGTTCTTCTGGTGATTTGCTACTCGGGTCAATGATTACTACTTCTGATTCGTCGACTAGAGAAACCATGATCTGCTGATCCGGTGACTGATCAATATAAGGTCCAGGAGATGGATCTACATTCAGCTCTTCTTGATCTGGAGATTCGGGCGTGTCAGTCACAGCTACTAATTTCTTTCCAGGCTGGAGAGTTCTCACTATATCGAGATGCAGGCCCTGTTTATTTCGATTTTGCGTTGGGACCAAATCTTCATCGCTCAAAGTCCCCTCATCTGTTCGTGTTTCGGTATCCTCAATCTCTAAAATTTGAACCAAATCATGAGTTTGGCTACCATCATTGACCAGCGCATGGCTGAGAGAGTCATTGCTGTCGACTGACAAGTCCACCACCATATCTGATTCGAACAGAACATATTCCTCCTGCATGTCTGGTTCCAGCGTGCTAGTTATAACATCTCCCAATTCGGTATCTCCAAACTGCTCAATAACTGTAATATCATCACTGTCTCTCTGAGCTGTTGAGCTTAAGGTAACTTCCGTATTCACAATAGTTTTGTCATCATCATAATCTGTTGTATCCGGAATTGGCTCAAGCTTGTCATTTGGACTGCCAAGAGGTACCGGAGTAGAGTCGGCTAAGGATGATGTTGCCTTCGGTTCTACCTCTGTTGGCGGAGTTTGTGGAGGTGTATGAGAATCGTCATCGAAGTCGTTGTAATCAGCACAGACCAATGAATTTATTTTCGACTGCGGAATGCCAGTTTTTCTGTGTACGCCTCCAGATGTATTCGGCTTATCTTCGACAACTGGGAGATGAGACTCGGCAGTTTTTCCTTTGCTCGACTCAGGTTTCATAGACCACATAGGCGATCCACCTCTAAGACCTAATTTGAAATATCCGTATCTGCCAAAACTTGGTGGCAATGGTAAAGGATTCAATGGGTTATGTGGATTTCCACCACCTCTGCTTACAAGATCGGAACACATAACCTGATCCTGTTGTTGCTGCTGCTGTTGCTGTTGCTGTTGTTGCTGCTGCTGCTGCTGTTGCTGTTGTTGCTGCTGCTGCTGCTGTTGCTGTTGCTGCTGCTGCTGCTGCTGCTGCTGCTGCTGCTGTTGTTGTTGTTGTTGTTGTTTTTGCTGTTGGTCATTTCCTACTTGGTGATTGTTGCCTTGCGAATTATATTCTGTGTGAGGTGTATGTGGTGTTCGTGGAGTTCCCGGATTTTCGACGCTCTGTGGTCTATCGGTCACTGCTGGGCTGTTACCAGTTGATTGTCTCCTTTGGATTTGCATCGGCGATCCTCCAACCATTGGACTACGAGGCATTGGAGAGTTTGGAGTTTGAGGTGGCACCGGGTGATGAGAGCTGTTTAGTTGATGTTGCAACATGGGTGAGGTTGGGGGATGATTCCTGGACATTGGACTCGGGGGCTGATACTGCGGTATCATCGGTGAGCTTGGCGGGTGCGAATGCATTCTGCTGTTCATTGGACTAGGTGGTTGTGAATTTTGGCTCAGTTGTTGTTGAAGCATTGGAGAGCCGACTGTTTGTTGGACCATCGGACTGCGAGGCATAGGAGAACTGGGTGGCTGTCCGTAATTCTGCTGCATCTGTTGGTGCATCTGCGGACTCGGAGAATTAGCAGGTTGAGATACCATTGGTGAGCTTGGTGGTTTCTGCATCATGTGTTGTTGTTGCATCTGCATAAATTGCCTTTGCTGTATTTGTTGCTGCCGTTGCTGCTGTACCATTTGCAATGTTCTTTGAGTTATGATGTTCTGGGTCTCCTGGTGAGAGATGTTACCAACTTCATGCTGCTGCTGGATCATCTGTTGCCGTTGGAGCATTTGTTGATGTTGCTGTTGTGTCATCATTGGCTGTTGAGATGGTTGAGGACTCCCAAGTGGAGATCGTTGTCCATAAACTATGCTACCTTGCAACTGCATTCTGGGTCGCTGCCCGGCATCTCCCCCAAGAGGAGGTCGCACAAATCGTTGGGGAAGTGTATGTAATCTGACCCCTTGTTCTACCATCATTTGTTGGGTGGTTCGCCCATCGGTTGAGAAAGCACCAGGACTCGTAGCCACCCTTCCCGTAATAACGGATCTGTGTTGTGGTGATGCCATCCTCGTCGATGTCGTTGCACACATGCCCGGAGATGGCATGGCACCAGGACTGAAAGGGCTTTCTTCGCCCTGGGAGTGCGGGGTTCCGATCCTTGGTGAAGACTGCATATTATGAGGTGACATTGTCCCTGGATTCCCTGGACTGTGCTGCAGCAACGGCGGGTTAGGGCTGTGCTGTATCATCGAGTTAGCCGGAGAATGCTGAATTATATTAGAGGTCACACTTCCGGGTCCAGGACTATGAGAGACAAGAGGTGCAGGGCTGTGCATTGGCGAAGAATGTTGGGACGGAGACATTAGTGGAGAACATGGTTCTGAAGTTTGCATTTGGGGCTGCCGTTGCTGTTGCTTGCCACGATACTCTTGGATAAGCATACCGTGCTGACGTGTTTGTTTTCGACTTGCATCCAGATGTTTTTGTAGTATTGCTTGTTCACTGGAGATTCTTTGCAACTCCGCGGCATCGTTCTCGGTCAATTCATTTCCTGATTTCCGCAACTGTCGTTGCTTGCTGTTCAGAGACTATGGAATGAAAATAAGACAATCATCAACCGAGATTACCTAAGATCGGAAAGTATCTTATCAGGTCATTAGCCTATGTGTATATGAATAGGTAATGTATAGCGATTTTTTCGTAACTTTTGAACTCTGAATAATTAAATTGCCAGTGGTTTAAGGGTGGAACAATCAAAGTATGGAAGTTTCAATATAGATAAGCTGTGGAATCTTTCTTAAAAAGAGTTCAAACGTGTAACACATAGAATAGAACAAATGAATTACATACTTTTCTCATCTTTCGCAATTTCTGAACTTCTGTTTCATAATACTTCAATTGTTGCGAAAGAATCTGGTGTTGGTGGTTCAGCCACTGTTCATATTGTAATTGGATTTGCCGATCTTGTTCAGTTACAATATTCTCCGGAGGCGCTGGCGGGGCTGGGAGTTGAGGGATGTTGAACTTCGCCACCCTTGCTGTGGTGGGTTTAGAATTATGAGGTCAAAGATTGGTATACTGTGATAATTTTACTGATTCGTTGTTGCTGTTATTATTTGGGTTACTAACGTTCAGGTGGGGTCTGTGTGGCAATCGGTTGTCTGGGCACCTGCCCACCCAGCTTAACAGCATCTGGAAGTCCTTGTGGCCAAAGTGATCCTGGAGTTGAAGGTGGTCTGTTCAGGCAAGGTGGCCTTATCACAGGCACTCCTCCGCCTGGAACAAGACTCTGGGGTGGAGAAGAGAGAGGAGCAGAACCAAGAACATCAGCTCTGAGTTGCTCAAATTCGCTGTCACTAAGTAAAGCACCACTCGGCGTTGAGATATCTGTTTGTTGTTGTTGCTGTTGTTGTTTTTCTTGCTCCCGTTTTTCTTGTTCTAATAGTTCCTCCAGCAGCAACGGTTGCTCCTGTGAACACGACTACTGACAGTTAAGGTCGCTTCCAAATCTAGTAGATGGAACATTTGAGTGAAGCAGAAGAACTTAGAGACTACAAAGTATAGCTTAACTATCTCTAGACATCATGTCAAACAAGACATGGTCAATATAGCTATATTGGTACAATTTGGAATATGTAAGTTACAAGTTAAAATCAAGACTGTCTATTTTGTTCTTCAAATTGAACATTTCACAGGTTGTATGTGCTCTAAAAATAAATGCGACAATGTAAATTTAGTCACCTTTCTCTATCAGCACAAATTTAAAAAACCTATTGGCAATGATAAATGTAAGATGAATCCAGAAATCACAATGGAAATTATGTAACATAATTTCTATGATAAAAATGTTTGTAAAAATGTAGGTAATTGAAAAAATGAACAATTTTACATTTGATAAAAATGAGCTATAAACCCAAGCATAACGAATGTGGTACTCAGTGGATATATTACCAGAAAGATTTAGTTTAAAGAACAAATGTCATGCAGATATATCATTACTGTAACCATTACAGTTGCTATATGTTAGATATGAACGAAAATCACCAAGAAAAAAAAGGCTTTACTACCAACAAACTTACAATTGGCAGTAACACTCGTCAAGATAAGCATCAGCTATCACCAAGACAACGAATTCTTAACTAATGATAGAAGAAGGAGCAATTATTGAATGGAAAGTCAAACATGAAGTAACAAATACTAATTGATGCTAGAAAGAAATATGTAATTGATTAACAGCTGTCTATTAGCACATCAAGGAATAAACAAGACATTTTTCACTTCCACAGGAATATCACCACCTTTTTGCGTTTATTATTTTCCACACAGAAGGAGAATTAATGAACGAACGGATGAAATCCAAGATGAATTTCTAACTAGCAAAAGTACACCCTTAATTTGAAGGTTTAGTGACTCTGTGAGGACTCATATGTTTTTTGAGTTCAGGATTTCTATTGATTCAAAATATTTCAATCTTACGAGTGTTGATCATTTCGAATGTTTAACCGAAAAAAGAAGCACACAAATCAAGAAGTGTAATCATTCTGTAAGGAATTTAAAAAAGGTCTCATGTGACCTCCAAATACTGATTCAGTTATCCATCAAGTACTATCTCGCCAGTACATAATATCCAACCAAAAATCATAGTACCCTAAATACAGGAGGAAAGTTTGACTGATTGCACTGAAATTTGACTCTATCGACTCATTTCACGCTCCTTGTAACTACGCATACCGTACGAAGATTGATATTGGGTAACATGACAATCCTTAAATTCATCACATTATATGCATTTCTGTCATCTTAATTCACAGACATGACAAATGAAATGTTAAAGCTTCCAATTCTATTATGTTTTCAGATCAACACCATTGTGCTACGCTTATATTGTGTAACGAACAAATCATAGACTACGAATACTATTTTTGACTATTGATAATTTGTAATGACAATGATATCGGTAATTGAAAAAAAGAATATTTACTCCATTAGAGATATTTGCCCTATTGCAAAGAAAATGCCTCAAGGCTTGCTCACCTGCAGAAGCAAGGGTCTTCGGTGAGGATGCGGTGGCATGCCAGGTACACCAGCGTGAACCACATGAGATAGCGGCGAGCCCACCACTGGCACGGAGTGCCCTACATGGCCCGGGGGGCGCACCAAGCCCCGCCCACCGGTGCACAGCCCCATCTAGACATGCACCAACACCAATGCATTGCAAACACCCAGCCCAAAACACCATATTACCAGCCAGTACCCATATTACGCGTATATTATATTTATACAGAGAGACTAACCAGAGGAGTCCAAATAGGAGACCAATCGACGTCATGCCACGCCTCTATAGCCGATGAACAGCGAGGGTAATCCACAGGCAGAGGAACATCCGATAACATAATGCAGAAAGAAAATATCAACATGATAGATCAGCTATCGTATTCATTGACGCGCTGACAGAACTATAGAAATTGGTAATCCTCCACTATCAATACCTACGTACGTTAGGTTGAACTGTATCGCGTTTGGTTTCACAAATGATACTACGCGCCAGTCTTCCGCAGAGATCTAGCTCATACAATCGTACAATGAATTTTACGAGAGATGAATACATCGACATGATTCTTCTAGAGGATTATCAATTTTAATAGTTGTATGAGCGTATCAATGAATACGACAGCTGGTCTATCGTGTTGATATTTTCTTTCTACATTGAGTTATCGAATGATCCTTTGCCTGTGGAGTTACTCTCGCTATTCATTGGCTAAAGAGGCGTAGCATAAAGTTGATTAGTTTCCGCCTATTCGGACACCTCTGGTGACTCTCCCTGTATACATGTGATGTGATTAAAATGAATTGGTGTACATTTATATTCATCATTTAACTCATTAGTATATCAATACTTTCTGACAGACTTCGTTTTCGAATTCTTCCGTACTCTAATTGGATAAGAGATAAAAGAACTCCACAAATCCAAAAGCCCAAGCTATCCAAACCTTAATAAACACTGTTAGTGAAATTGTTCAGACTAGCAAAAATAATTTCCACCAAATATCCAAAGCGATCTTTGGCTAATCTGATTAAAATCATGGAATGAATAACTGGCAGTTAGAGTCAAACGTGTTAACATATATTGTAAACAGATAGTCTGAAAGCGATGCATATGGGTCCAAAAAATGTAAAGAACATTAGTAATTACGCACCGGTATAGGTCCTGGATATGGCGGCGGAGGTCCAGGATATGGCGGTGGTGGTGGAGGTGCCAACGGTGTGCGCGGTCCAACAATATGTCCCACGGATACGACGCGACCTGGAACACCGGGAACAGCACCCACTCGCATTCCCAGTCTCTGCTGCTGCTGCTGATGTTGTTGCAGTTGTTGTTGGTGTTGTTGCTGCTGTAGTTGTTGTTGTTGCTGTTGTTGTTGCTGCTGCTGCTGTACCTGCTGCTGCTGTTGTTGTTGTTGTTCTTGTTGTTTTTGTTGTTGCTGGTGCTGGTGTTGTTGCTGTTGAATATGGTGCTGTGGTTGTTGTTTCTGTGGTTGCTGTTGTTTTTGTGGTTGCTGTTGTTGTTGAATTTGTTGCTGCTGCTGATGTTGTTGCTGTTGCGGCTGTTGTTGTTGCGGCTGTTGTTGCTGCTGCTGTTGTTGTTGTTGCTGCTGCTGCTGCTGCTGTTGTTGTTGTTGTTGCTGCTGCTGCTGCTGTTGCTGTTGCTGCTGCATTGCTAACAAAAAGTAGTTTCCTTAGTGCAATTGTCATTATATTACGTTGATTGTCACGAACGTCTAAGATTGCGAACCGAAATCAATCCATGAAAGTTGAAACTGCAAACATCTAGAATGGACCTTACCAAGCATACAGAATTTGTAAAAGTATACTTACTTTGTACATGAGATTGAGGTATTCGTTGCTGATGACGAGGAAATGTTGAAGGATAGCTAACTGTTACAGTATTGGAGGAAGTGACAACGCCAACTGCTCCATCGGGTGAAATAAGTCTGGTGCCAGCAGGCATCGGTCTTCCAATAGCCGCTGCTTGTTGCACTTGTTGATGCATCTGCTGCTGCACCACTGCGGCCTGTGGATTGGCAGCTTGCGGCATAATTGTTGGTTGTTGTTGTTGTTGGAGTGTTGTTTGAGGGGTTGAAGACAACGTTTGCACCTGTGATCGCATATTTGGCGTTGTTTCTTGCGGCGACAGTGCTACATTACTGGCCGTTGTCTCTCTAATTTCTGCATGGGCAGTTGTTGTACCACCCAAATCTTCAGATTTTGGTTCTTCTTTAACCCCTTTCTTTCGCTTATCTTCTTTAGGTTCCACTTCAACTTGCTCTAAGTCAAGATCGAATATATTCGTCTTTTCACCCCCGGTCATGTTATCTAATTCTGGATCTGCGTACTCCAATATGTTAAAATCAGCGCCCATCTCGGCTAGAATGAAAAGTAAGGTCATCAGTAGAAGCGTTATTTCACTAAGGTGAAGTATCGTTATCCGAATGTAAATAGGACACATCATTTTACCTAAAAGTTCGTCATCGTCGTCAGCCAAGTCACCTAGAATAGCACTGACACCTTCCACTTCTACCATTGGTGCACCTTCTTGCTCAAGTTTTTCAAGCTCTGCTGTCACATTGTCTGGAATTTCGGATGCTTCCGAAGTAGTCACATTGGCTTCTGTTACAGTGGAAGGTATCACCGGGGGTCTTGTTATCCCTGATACTCCCATCATCCTAATGCTTTGGCTCATATTATCAAGTCCTGGTCGCACTAATCGCTGGCCTAGCCCTTGTACTTGCGTTGATTCTGCACAAGATTCGATCATTTTAATTGATTATGCATCTAATCAATAGGAATCAACTATTGTATAATGTATGTTACAGGGGTTAATTATAATAAGCAATGTCTTGAATATCCTATACCTGGGAACCTTTGTTGCTGTAAAATATCAAACTGTTCTGCCAGGGGGTTCCGCGGACCAGGCATACGTTGCTGTAGAAGTTGGCCGCCTTGATAGTGCTGCTGCGATATCCCAGCAGATACTGGCGGTCGTTGCAAGAGCATTCTCTTACGAGATTCAATGCCTTGTAACCTGGCATCCATATTCCCACTAACCGGTAATCTCACATTTATTCCTAGAGATGACATGTTTCATGATAAATTTGTTTAAGATCTAGGAAAATATAATAATTAAAAAAAGGTAATTATACCGGTAGGATTGCGTATGAGAACATTAGGCTGAATTGGCATTCGTGGCCTCACGATTCCAGGTGGAAGCGGTTGCCTGAAGGTACCCTCTCCAGTGCTCCCCGGTGGTTGTGTATGTTGAGGAAGCTGGGCATGGTTTCCATCAAATTGCTGTTGGGGATTTTCGTTCCCACCATGAGCATCTATATGAATATGAAAAAATAATGATGCACAACTATTCGATGAAACAGGTCCATTGTGATATCTGCAAAGTACCTTGACTCCACGACGTGCCAAGGGGTTCCAATTTTTTGTTGAAGTGTTGTCGTTGAAGTAGATCACGTAGTTGTCGATTAACTTCCGGTTGTTGATTAAATAGCTCTGGCGGTTGAGGTTCTTGTCTGGAATCTGGCCTAGGTGAGGTATAACTGGGAGCCGAGGACGGAGTAGGCGGTTGAGCACTGTAAGGATCAGGAGTCCGAGATGGGGCGTAAACGTGAGGTGAAGAACGAGGTGTAGGAGCATTAAACAGCGGACGAGGAGTACCGGGGGGTTGAGGAAAAGGATCATTTCGAGGTGAGGTCACATAAGAAGGTGTACTCGCGAATGGCGGCCTTGACGTTTGAGGAGTTTGATTGAATGGTTCGGATGTTTCAAAGCGCTGAAATTGGTCTTGCGGTTGTGAGGCCGCCGGAGATTGCGGAAAATCATGAGGAGATTGGGGGGCTTGCGGTGAGAAGGGGGATGGAGGTTGCGCAAAACTAGTGGGCATACCAGCTCGTACAACAGAACCGACCGGCCGATTGACTGTAGCGCATTGTTGATTTGGCAGACGAGTTATACCTTGTAGCGGACTTTGCGGAGCTACGCTTCTGTTAACTTTGATCGGAGGGGTTGCAAACGTTCCACGGGATCCAGGGGAGGGCGATGCCATTGGACCCAAGTGATTAGCATCCTTATAACAAAACATAAATGTCATTCACTTTCATTTGCAAAAAGAATATGAGATGAATCAAATATATTATTAATGTAAAACTGAAAAGTATTAATTTATTATATATATTATATTAATGGATTATATTCCATTTCGGATATTTACCTGAGCTGTAGAGACTTGTAATTGAGTTGTTAAACCAGGCGGATTTTCAGGCGTCATTTGAGTAGTACCATCTTCATTGATCTGCCTGTGTACTCTAGCCATAGCTATTGTATTAGAGCAAAGTATTAGAGGTGTAGATTAGGAATATGTGACGTGAGTCGTGAAAGAACTTAAATAAAGTATGACAAAAAAATGAAACTCTTGGAAAAAAAAGTTTTCTCATAGGCTGTCAAGGATTATGATTACCGTGCACACGTTGTTCGTGAATAACTTGCTGTTGCATTTGCGCTTGCTGCTGACGAAGTGCCTGGAGTTGTTTCCATTGTCGTTCCTGCTCTGCCTCTCGGCTCGACCGATCTCTGTTTGACAGCCTATCCTGCTCCTGTTAAAAGAAAATCATTATACTTTGCCTCAAACTATGCCACATGATCATTACAACAGAAATTGTTTGAAAATCTTAACCAGTCCTCCTTCTCCCCTTTATTTTCCAAAAATTTTCGAGAATATGCAAAAATGTCACAGATCATTTGATATTCTGCTCAAACTCCTTACAAATGGAACTAAATTAGTTATTAGAGATAGCAGCGACATGGCGAAAAGATGTTTTTGATCTTCATCTTCTGAATTATTAGGAAAATCTGTAACGGTTCATAAAAAGATTATGAACTCAGTCTGACAAATGTGATAGTCCCCAAACTAATCGTTTGCTTTCTGATAACGTCGTAATGATCATATGGCTAGATACAGAGTCAAGCGACTTAAATTGCGAAAGAATGCGAGCTTCAATGACAACCAGCCAAAATTAAACTTAAAATCTCAACATTCGACACAATGAAAATATGTTAATAAATTAATATGTTCAGCAACATATTGGAGACAACAACCAGCCACCATCTAAAATAATTACAAACAAGAAATGATTATACTCAAGTCCTGTTACACTAGGAAAAAATTATCAGCGAACCTGATTTTTGATCATACCATAATACAAAACAAATTACATGCAAGGAATCAGGAATAGAAAAAAAGTCCTCTATTTCATTTCACGAATATTTGGATTAATAAGCAAAATTTGCAGCTATAGTCAGAAATTTTATATTGGGCCAAGATTTGAAAAGAATAAAAAGTTATAGCTTGAAGTTTATTGTTAAGCTTTCCCTGCCTAACCAATTGAAGCCTGGAAAAAGACAATGCCACAGCAAGCTTTCAGAGTAACGTACAATTTGCCGCTATGTTCTTGGGCCAGGAAAAGACAGGGATTCTTTACAAAGCCTACAAACTTTTCGAACCCCACAACAACAGCGTCTTTCAATACGAGACATCTGTTTGCATACTGTATCTGAACCCTTTTCCAGTTTTTTGCGATAACTAACAAAGCAGTCAAAAAATCATTTATTTGAGCTATTGCTATATTGTTGCAGCATATGTGAATAGTTTAAGATAACATTCAAAGATAGAACGTGAATTGCACCACACTTTATGGTATAAGATTCGTTGCCAATGAGATTCTCAAAATTTGGCCACTAAAGTCTCAAAACTTGTGGAATACACCTACTAGGCATGGAGAGCTTTGAAGTGAATATTATTAAAAGTTTAGATGTAGAATTTTCATTCAACAGAAGTGAAGAAGAATATGAAACAACGGTCGCCTATGAGCTATGATGAAGTCAACCTAATTATGGATCAAACGATAAATTAATGATACAACAATACAATACAAAGCTATATTCACCCACAAAAGTATTGAAAAAAAGCAGAATGGTTAGATTGGAGGATAGTAAGTGTGGGGAAAGGATGTGGATGAAAAACGGGGTTGCTTCACTCCGGTAGATCTGTGAGGATTGAAATGAATGGACAAAAAATCATGACCTTTACATTGTGTAAAAAGTCCGCTACCAGATGTCTTGAACATGCCATTGGATAAGAGCTTGGTTGAGCTGATTTTCATTGGATCAAGGAGGATTTGAGAAATGAAGAATAAATTTTATATTACTAAACGAATAACAATATTAATAATAATCACGACGACAACCATAATAATGATAACGGATTCTGAAGCACAACCATATCTCGAGCTATATTTTAACAGCCACTCAAAACTTATGGTACTTTGAATAACAGAAGGCTTGCTAATAATAATCCGATCATTCCAAAAAATTATTGTATAACAATGAATGGGATGAGAAAAAAATCAGTGCATACATACCTATTACAAGTATGTATGCGTACAACAAAAATAACAAGGCGACTTCTTACTCCAATATAAAGATTTCATACAAACTCGATTGCTCTGACTATGAGAAAAATATGAAAAGAATGCTGATAAAGAAAGATCGAAGAGAAGAAGAAGTCTTAATAGCCTGAATAATAACAAATAAAAGTGATTTACTAGACTCCGATCAGATACGTGACAAGGCAAGACACTGTAGGCACAGTATGGGTGGCTCACCATAGGCGGGGCCTGTACAGGTACAGTGTGAATAATTGCAGTGGGTGGCGGATCGTAGTGCTCCTGGCTGAGGGATGGGAGTGTGCGCATGATTTCAGATGGGGTGAGTACTCTAATCTGGTGGTCTATCGAGGATAATTGGCGTATAGAGTTAGACCCCACCTGGGGGGATGCCTGAAGGATGTTGACATTGTTAGTTACGCCGCTAGTACCCATCACAGGGTGAATTGAATGGACAGCATTAATGGAGTGACCAGGATGAATAGGTATGGGACGTTGGTGAGATGGCGAAGGTGAAGGTGATGGCGAGGGTGATGGAGACGGTGATTTATCGTGTTGCCCTTCACCACCCCCTGGGTTGCAGTAAGAAGCTGTTGTGCAAGGCGTGGCTGGCAACTGTGCTATTCTAGCCTGGCCACCGGCTACCTCTTGGTGTACCAGACTGTTAATGGAATTCACAGAGTTGACAGAGTTAGGTCTAGGCACAATAGGTGGCATGGAAAGTGTGGGGGATGGGCTTGGGGAGAGAGATGTTAGCTGCCTCGGCGGTCCCTGCACCGCACACACCTCCGCTAGATGAACACTGCTCGGTGTCGCCCCTGACACTGCCGTTGCAGACCCAGTTACCCCAGTCTTCTCCTGTGACTTATCGCCGATGACAGAGGCCAAAAGTCCAATTTGCTTTTGACTAGTGGCCATTGTTACTACTGAAGATACTTGAGCCGATGTTATAGTTGTGACAGGTTTGGTGGTGATGGTAGGTGCGCTTGTTGCAGTGACTGGGGTCGTGCTTGGTAAATCCTTAGGTATCTGTCGGTTCAAGGGGTGCCTCATTCACACATTTTTACAATTAAAAATTTCATGGGTTTGTTTTTTCTAGAACTTAATATTCTCCCATCTAGGCGTAAGATATATGTGTCACAACTCATGACACAATCATAACATCAGGGCAAAGCCAATAGCTGCGTGCCTGCTAGTTTCAATTTCATCCCACGAGCAATGGCGCATTTCAGAAATGACAAGCGATATAATATAAATGAATACAACCGATGCGTATTACGATGTTACATAATGTCATCAATAGCGTAATAATCCTGACAATATAATGCGAACAATGACAATAACAATGATGAAGATGGTGGTGGTACTGATGAGAATAATAATACTAATAATACTAATAATACTAATAATACTAATAATAATAATAATAGTAATAGTAGTAATGGTCAAGTTACATTTGATCCGAATAATATCAGTAATTCCAAGTAAAATTGATCAATCCCCTCCCCTGCCCACCCGCCAGGCTAGTATGTATCTTAGTAAAGTGAGAATATTTGATCACAAACTACACCGATTTTTTTTTCTTCTTAATTGTACTGAAGCGCCCGAAAATTGTGATGAGGAAGCTCTAGACTACCTGTAAGGTGGTTGTGACGCATTGAAACCATGATTTTTAAGGCAATGAAACGCGCTGGGAAGATGCTCAAATTTGACTATGGAATTTATTGGAAAACTTGGATAAGAATGAGTAAAACCCAGCGCAGACCGACTAAAAGTACTCAGAGTCACAAAAAATTTGTTATTCAAGCAATGCTTGCGGAAACTCGATTCATCACTTGTCTGTATAAATCGATAAAAACAATTCTTTTGTCATTTCTCGGCACTGATTTTTGAGAACAATGCAAGTAACTTCGAAGTAATATATACAACTGATACTCTTTTTTTTTAGCTGATAAATAATGTATATTAGTTTTTGGTTTTTGTATGACTCCAGAACACTACATCAGCAATTTAAAAATGCGGCAAAAATTGAACCAATGTAAAAAAGAAGTCGACAGCTAGTTTAAGACATAGGTCTTCATAGTACGTCGAGAAACAAAGGCGGTATCAAACAATTTCGGTCACATGATTACTGACCATCTTTACAATAACTAGGTTATCAATGTGTGAAATAACATTAGTGAAGAGAATATCTAATATGTAACACCAAAATTTGATAAACTTAATTTGATCAGAATGAGTATCGATCTATGTCAGTACATTCGCCCTACAAGATTTCCTCTTGGGTGGGAATCTTTATTGAAAAATTTTTTTTCAGCGCATCTATATTTGATCCTTACATAGCATAACCCGATGAAAAGATGGAAAATAAAACCAAAATAATATTATGAGAAAGATTTCTAAAAATTATGTGTAATGTATAACGGATTTTGAAATACCGATTAAAAAATGATTAATTCGATTAATTGATAATACAACTATCTCGGGTGCTAGTTGGATTAATGTTTCGTTACCGATATATAAAAAAAAAAAAAAAAAAAAAAAAAAACTGCACAAAGACGGAGATACTCACGTTTGTGGCTTGATTAACTTTTTTTTTGTGTAGAGCAAATTCATTGATGACGTGCTAATAACACCGTGCTTGTCATTTTAACGAATATAAAGCCAGTATTGCCTGAATATTTCATAGTCTTTCGGTATGCAAGTAAGCTTATGAAAAATATCAGATATTAATTACAGCGAATAATACTAAGTGGAGCATATAATGTAACACAAAGGACTAGCTGTTAGTCTGACTTGTATGTTAGCACAAGGA
The DNA here is from genome assembly GCA_963932425.1 of Athalia cordata. NCBI lineage: Eukaryota > Metazoa > Arthropoda > Insecta > Hymenoptera > Athaliidae > Athalia > Athalia cordata. Next base: position 23,497,393 of record OZ010626.1, on the reverse strand, counting down.
CACCCTCGAAAATTGACACAACTTATTACAGTAAAATGCGAAATCCGTTTTACCGTTTATTTTTCATTAAATGCGGCTATTCTCACAAAACATAATATCCATACCTGCTGAGTTTTCTTCATTCGAATCGCTGCTCGATTGTCTCGAGCTTGAGTCAGGTAAGGGGCCTTCTTTTCGGTGGGTAGGGCACGCCATCTCTTCAGTATTTGTTTACAGCGCTCGGACCAAGCTGAAATATGTTGTAATTATTATTAATTAGAATAGTTCGATGAAAATTTAGTGGAGACGTTTTTCTATTGAGACATGTCACTTTTAGTGAATTCATGAGATCTGTCAGCACAAATGAATCCTAGTTTTTGGCGAACGGATGCCAATGAATGAATGACAGAGTGAGAATAAGTAAAAAAAATTAGACCATGTAGAGGAATTGAGTTCAGTGTCGATACTTTGTAGTATTTTGTCGCAGTCATCTAAAACCTATAGTCCATGAACTTTTACGGATTCGATAACATCTAAAAAACACAGTGGGAGCACCCTTGGTATCTGCTCTGTGTCGAAGTCAATCACCCTACAGAAGCAGTGGATGCATGTATTTTGAATAATGACTTTAAAATAAACTTCCTAACAATGAATTCTGTTCACTATAATTATTATTAACAATGCGGTAACGTGTTTGTTAAAACCTGCTAAGAAATGCAACATTTTAATATGCATATGGGGATAGGGTTACTCAGAGAAACTTGGTATAATTGAACTGATTATGCAAGGGCCATCACACAATACGAATCCTCAAATTCAGCTCGAGTCAGCTTACAATTAGGGATAGAAGTATCCGGAATTTGTGATTCGTTTTACCTGGATATTCTGATTTCCATTCAGGGTGGTTAAGGTTTGCATACAAGACTGCAGATATAGTTGCCCCACTTCCAAGAGCCTCATCAGCCTCCATTTTGAGGTTGCTTCGTTGATTGTACGTAATGGCTGCACCGCTACCAGCAGTAGGCACCGCTACTTCTTCTTCTGGATTTAACCAAGGGCTGGGTGGTTCAGAAAAAGCAGGACTGAATTGCGGACTGCTGTTGAATGGTTCAAAATGTATAGTTAATCAGGCTGTTTAAACCAGTAAGAATTATAGAATATTGGAGTAAGGATGTGGTGATTTCTTACTTGCTGTATTCTGAATGATACGGAGATGGTGGTGGGAAACTCATCGGGGAATTTAGATTAGGCTGTCCAACTGGGGGCAGCGCAACAGAAACCTGTGGTCTACTCAAGCTTAGACCAGATTGCAATCCTACAGTGATGAGTTCATGAAAATTTTTGTACAAATTTGCTCTATCATTCGCATTAATAATGAAGAGAACACCTGTGCAATACGTAAATATATTTTTCAATAGTTAGCACCGAAATTCATATACCTGGATGAGGTGATGGTGATACCAGTGGTGTCGACAAAGAAGGAGCATGTGATGGTTGAGACTGTGCAGGGAAAACAGATGATTCTTGAGATTCCTGTGATTCATCAGTTAGTACCCCCTTGAATATTTCTTCAACATCTTTACTGTCCATGTTTGGCAGACCTGAAAATTGTAAATATCAATTAGTAATTTCAAATATGCATTTGCAATTACTCATGCATGTGGGACCATGAAATCTGCGCCCAATTGATAGCACAAGAGAGCATGACAGATGGGTGACAACTTACCGGTATCTCTGACCATTGATTCCAAGTTGAAGTGTGGACTTAGTATGTCGGTGAGTTCATCTTTACTTGGACCTGACGTGTCCTCCAGTTCTTCCAGCGCTTCGCTAGCTTTTGCCAACTCTTCATCAGGTTCATTCATGATGGTATTAACGAGATCACTGTCCAACAAATTATCAGAAATTGGTAGAATATCACCAAGGGCTTCAGTGTCACTGCCTTCATCTTCCATAATCTCTTCACGTTTGATTGATGATTCGCTAGGCATCTTTTCTTCTTCTTTTTCTTGCTTAGCTTTGACTTGTTCAATCGCCTTGAGTTCATCTTGCGAGAGTTGTATCGTATCAGCATTGCTCGAAACGTTACGCTCGCTATCGGAATCACTGCTACTACCAATATCTTTATCCTTGGTAGTGTCCATCAGATCCCTACCAAAAAATGCTTCTTGCATATAAAGTGGAAAACACTCAGAGAGTTTTGTCTTTGGTTTCCTCCGCTGGGGTTTACGACGTGGCTTATCTTCACCAATCCCCAACAATCCGTCAGATGGTTTATCTCCATCTCCATCTTCTTCCTTTTCCTTACGAGTTCTTAATCGGACAACAAATCCTCCAATGCCAAGTTTTTGCAAGTTTCTTTGTCGTTTGCGTCTCAGAACAGTAACACCATTCTCGGTAGTATAGATGCTAAATCCTTCAGGTGGTGGTTGATCTCCTCGCGCAGTCCATACCATGCCTTCTTTCAGTACTTCAATTGGCTCTTCTTTGACGTCTAATAAATCCAATTTACCGTTATCCTCCAGAGAATTATCAAGACTGCCACCAGCAACGACGGACTCGATCGTGGCCATTATTCCTGCTTCTTTGTCGAGCAAAGGCAACATTTTCCTCCTCTTCTTACGCGTTTGCTGTTGTTCAAAAGTTAGTGACTTGATGTGGAGCATTCCAGCCTCTGACAGATAAACGCCATCTACCAAGTACTGTTGCGGAGATGGCTTGTACAGTTCGGGACTATGGGATACTGGCGGCGGTGAGCGTGGGTATTTATGTGGTAAAGGTTTTGGTAAGTTGCATAAAATGTGAGGCGGTGGAACGTCCCTTGGACGACAAAGTACACAATTATAACCTTCTTCTGCACACTTCTCAGCATCAAGCTCTGTCTTGATGGAATCACAGGCACAGTGTAACCATCTCTCACACTGGACGCATTGAATGATGAGCTCGCCTTCGTTATATGCCTCCTGGCAGGAGGCGCAAGCGGTATGTGAGGCGCAAGGTCCACACTGAGTGTAACTTTTTTGCCAATCACTGTTGAACCCAGGGTCATTTGAACCGCATGTCTGGCATTGGGCACACCATTTGCACTTCCAAGTGCCATGGGGAACGTAATCTAATGGCGGATCCATGCAATAAATGTGATAGCTGATGTCACAGTCGTCGCACAGTATCAACCGTGCTTCGTCATTTCTCTCCCCACAGCCTTCGCATACCGTGCAGTCAAGACATCTCCATCCTTTTTGCAATATGATTTTTGTAACTTTAACATTGGCGCAATATGGATGATAGCACTGCCCACATTGCGCGCAGGCAATCAGGCAACCCTCCTGATCTGTCCCAATTGCCCCACACATTACACAGATATCCTGGGTTAAAACAAATTTATCTTTTGCCGAGCATAAGACTAATCTATTTTCCACACCTGGCTCCTCTTCCGATTTCGAAAATGAATCCGACATTGGCCTCTGCAATCCGAAATTTAAATATATACAAAAACACCGTCATCAACAGGCATCATCATGATAGCGCCAATAAAGTCACATAGAATGAATACTGGTTCGAAATTCTAAAATTTTAAATGTAGAAACCGTATGTTAAACTCTGGTTTCCATATTAGTCAGGCTCGCCTGTGAATAATATTGACAAAATAGCTCACCTGTAATCCTAATCCAGGTACACCAAATATACCCCGCATTTTAGCCTTAGGGCCTCTCTTCCGGCCAAACTCGGTCATTTTTTGTCTCTTCTGATAACCTAATTTTCCAACCCCTTTCGGTCGACCGATAACTCCGCCTCCAAGACCCAGCTTCTTTTTTGCAATTTTAGATGCACAGAATGGCTTTCCTTTTCCTAATCCAATGGAATAGAGTGCTTCCTCTGTTCCACCCTGATAATCAAACTCTGAAGAATCCCCGTCACCATACAAACTCTCTTGAGAGGCGGTGAGGCTCGAATCACCTCCGTAATCATCAGTATTGTCTTTACGTTTGACAAGGGCCATTCGGTTACACTGTAGGCAAATGTATTCGTATTCCGGCTTCGCATCTTTGCGGTGTTGATAAGTTATCGGATCTGCATCAGCATCGCATGTACCATGGACGAACTTTTTGCAAGAACTACATTGAACCATTTCTCTATAGGCTGCCGCACGATACGCTCTCCGGCAAAGTGGACAGGAAAAACCCTTGTTACGCTGCTGATAGCACGAATCACATACTGTATAATGAGCGTGCCATCGAGAAGAGAGACCTGCACCTGGAGTGCGCGATCCACAGTCGGTGCACACCCGACAGCACTTGCATTTCCAACCGTATTTAGGTATAGAAGTGACTATGGGTCGCAGGCAGCCAGGATGATACGCCTTGTCGCACTGTTCACACAGCATAACTTTGGAAGCCTCCTCTGGCTGGCGGCACACTTGACAAACACGGCAGGCCGAACATTGCCAGCCTGCTCTGACTCCTGGTAAAAGGGCCAGGCCAACGCAGCTGCCATGATAATGATGTCCACAAATTGTACACATCACCAAGTTGGAAACATCGCCCATGCCGAAACATTGCATGCAACTTACATCACCATTCACTGTAGAAATGACATATGGTGTTAGTTTGTCATTGGTATGGAAAGACCTAAGCCTGACAATTCTTATTTAAACCTAGTAATGAAATCCTGGCAGGATTCAGAAGTGGCAAAATCCCAACAACTATCCCAGTTAGATGCCGAGCTGAGAATTGTGTTTCAATTCAGGCAATCACTGGTATATAAATGATTGATACTATTAACAAGGTTATACTCACACAAAAGCGGAACTTGGCCCAGATGTTGACTGCAGAATAAATTTAATGTTTTGCTATCTTGAAAACAACCAGACGCTGCGGCACATGGCAAATGAAAATAACGATTGCACGATCCCACCTATTTGATAAAAGAGTCATGAAATTAGACAAATCGAATGGACACAGATTAATTATTTACTCGTTTCATTGTTAGAGCCAATTGAATTACATAAAGTAGAAAAGTGTGGTTCAAAATGAGGGTGTGGGGTGAGCACAAAAAATATCAAATACTAACCTTACAAGGGATACTAGCCCCATAATGAGAACAGTAGGCACAACGGCGTGAAGAACCAACCACAACTGCTCGACTCACAGTTTCAGGTACTAACTCCTGATTGCTGATTGACCAAACCGCGCACGAATTATGGATGTAAAAGTGTCGCGTAGGCTCAAATAGCGTTCCTATCTCTGGTTCGTCTGAGTAGCCGACAATACTCAATTCCTCCACCGGTTCCGTAAAATTTGTAAGACTAGGGTTTCTATGCACAAGAAAGTACGATTATTAGTTGTCAGAAAAAATATCAAGTACAACTTGCTTCTTGCTCGTGACATGACAAAATTAGTAGATGACAAATCAAAAAGCCAAAACGCAAGATTCATACACATTTCAGCAACTTAGGAAATATATGAAGAATGTATGCTACCTGCATTTGGCCAAACTTTTTTGCCGACGACAGGTAACGGCTCCGGAACCACCCGCACGAGGGCTCTTGTCTCCAGTGGAAGAAATGTCTAACAGACTTTCAGATATTTCTTCTTTGATCACGTTCTTCTCTGGGGTGAAACCTTCGGGGCAGGACAATCGCTGCAACTCACCCTGCCCCAGTTGACTTCGCTCCCCCAAATTGCACAATGAACACACTTTCCCTGGCCTGAGTAAAATTTTGATCTAAGCTTTTGTAATTAAAGGTGAGTGGCGGTAACGCTCATCTGGGTGACCAGACTACTTCATCTCCCAGATATCCTTCATATTCAGGAAATCATACCACATTTATTCTACTACATAATATTCTCAGGTGCATACCATTGTTCTGGAAAGTATGGCGGTTCCTCCGGCGCTGGCATTGACCGGTCCATCCCAGATCCTTCTCCGTCACCCATAAGATCATCACTAGCCCGCAGAGGGCTTGGCGATTCCGAATGTGTGTCGTCATCTTTACTCTTCGTACGGCGTGGAATACCTCGCATGTATCCAAATCTAGAATTAGGTGTTGCAGTTTGTTAGCAGCTTGCCAAAATTTATTAACACTTTGCTTTGCTCATTGCGAGTTTGCCATAAAATTAGATTTAAATTGATGACGTAGAATTTCCGCAGACTGTCTTACCCCTTGCCCCTGGTCATTCCCCTGCCAAATGGTCGGCTTCTCACTCCCCGTACAAGGGGTCTCTCTTTTCTGGGCCTGCCAGGACCTCGCCTGATGTTCAGTGGTTTTCCTCCAGGAAATGGAAATTTTTGGTAACGTAGCGGATCATGGAAAACCTCATCTTGGATTACTGAAAATTTTAACAACAATTGTGAATGATAAAAAAACGATTTCGACACAATCATATATTCAAATTAATACTAACAAATTCTGTTGAAATAAATTACTTCCAAGCTTTCTACAACCCTACAATTTCCAAATTTAAATCATCACAACTGTTGTAACAAGTACTGACTTAGAATACATGGAATTTCCGAACCTTTTGACCATTCACACTTGACCTCTGTCATTAGCAATTCGATGCCTTTGTAAAATTTCTAATGACATTGTTAATATATTACTGTACCAGCCAGGCTGCCATTTTGTTTTTAGGACTTTTCCAACCTCGATTCAGCAGAGCAATATTCAAATTTTAAATAAAATGTGATCTTATCATAATCAATGAATAGATGCCAAATGTGATGCATGTTATATGGATACTAACTGCTGCCAGGGGTTGAAACTGGACCAAGTAGTTGATCAGAGTTTGCTGGTGAAATAGGGATTCCACCGGCATCCTCGTCGTCATCTTCGCCATCGGTTGCTTCATCAAGATCCATTTCTTCCTCCCCTTCCAAACGTTCTTCGTCCTCCATGGCTTGGCCCGGACTTACCTCTCTCTATCCAAATGACAAGACAAAATGGTCAAATTTAAAGCACACAATATAAACGATAAAAACTCACTTGTTTAATACATTTGGGTAATCTCACAAGACTTTAGTAATCTCGTTTCACACGATTTTGAAGATGGAAATTCTTTAGCCCGAGCCATTGCATTTTCATGTGAGTGTAAGTTACTACCTAGGCATAAAGTAATTGTTGGAAAATCCGACGGGTGATCATAGATACTTTGAAAATAGTGTTGACTGATTATTTTGGACACAGATGAAGGATATGAATGTAAATCGACATCAACGTCGGCGTTGTCAGTTTTTTCCCTGAACGTTCACAAACAGCGTCGACGTGCACATGCTCATCATTATGCCCAGATTTCGCTCTGTAGCTTAAGAGGATGAAGGCGAGGACGAGGTTCAAAGGTCGGCGATGGGACACAGGGCGGGAACTGGGAAGTCCGCAACGGGAGCAAACGGGACCGGAGGGCTCGCGACATCGCGCAGGCATCGGGAACCGCTCAACTCGGCGGTCGCAATTCCGAGTTCGGCTATTTTCGATCTGGTTCGCGTCCAGTCGGCTGTCGGCGCTCACCCCACTACGATCCAAAACTTCAGCGACCAAGAATATCCAACAGAATCATCGATCATGTCCATTCACTAATAACACATACGAAATCATTAGGGACACTTGATTCGATCTTTGACAACTGTTGGATATCCTGCAGCGCATGAAAATCTCGGACGAATCATTAAAAGTTAAATAACGAGCTGGTAACTGTTGGCACAGCATTTGGATAGACAGAAACGCCATTGCTATGTCAGGGTTTGTAGGCTATAAACACACCCTACACACAAACGAGCACAAAACACGTACCTCTCTATTACTCGAGTTCCCGTAATTCTTTCATCCCAGTTTTATAACTTGAATTTTTTAAATTTTTGCCAAATTTTTCACAGTTCGACCATGTAAACATCTTGTTACAACAGAAAAAAATGTCACAACCCACTCGAACGGATGAGTACGCAATAGACGAACTACCGAACTGCTGGAGCACCGGAGTTGCTCGGATGAAGCAACAACTACAAACCGGCCGGAAAAGGAACCTTTGAGGGAGAGGCAAGCCTCGATAACAAAATTCATAGCTCCACGGCGGTAGAGCCACCGTATGTCCATTGCATGAACTTTGGGTGCAAACAGGGCGATGAAGAGTTTTATTCTGTGAAAGCACAGGTGACCACCGTTTGTGGCAGCATTGAAATCGTAGGAAAAGCGTTTTGACTTTAGAAAGAGAAATAAAGCAAACAATCAAAGTTTCAGGACAGACAATCAGAAAGAATCATACCATAGGTGCGGATCACGCACGACGCTTACGTCCGCTCGCCTCTGAATTCAACGAGCTTCACGAACAAGTATATAACAAGCAAAGACATGGCCGAGTTCCATAACCATGCTTCAGTCAACGTCCATAGCCAGCGCGGCTTCACCATCGCGTAAATATTTCTTCGCATTTGAGAATACAATTTGTAATACGACTAGTCTTCTAGACTTGTTCTGACATATATTGCTACTCGAATTTAGTTTTTTGTGAATAATTCATTTGCTTCAGGATGCATGTAACAATAAGATGCAAATGTTTGATTCCTATAATTTTTTTAGTCAGCTGCTACAGAGTCCAAATATCATTTTACAAGCGGGTGGGGACTACGACAATGAAGAAGAAGATGAAGTTTTTGGTTTTACCAGTACTCGAAACATGTCAAGTTCTGAAATGCTGAAACTACTAAATATTAACGATGATACTGACAATGAAGATAACGATCAGGCAGATATTGAGACAATTGTGCCGGTCGGGCTCAGCTTTGAATCACTAAGAGCCACCATGATTGATATCTCTGGCAATGGAAAGGTAATTCTAATGTGAATCTTATCTTTCTTACCAAATTTGGTAGCAAATCCGCTTGATGGCATTTCTTTTGTTCTTTTACAACATTTTTTCTATTGCATAGGTGTTTAAGGCTGTAAAAAGACCAGGTGTCGGTGATGTAGTCCCAAAGGATGCTATGGTCACGATAACTTACTGGGGATACTTTGAGTACAGAGATGAACCATTCGATTCATCAGCTTTCCGCCCATCATCTGAAAGAATCCGGTTAAACCAAGGAATGTTGATTCCGGGGCTGGACATTGGGATTCAGACAATGAAAAAGTACGAGCAGTCGGCGTTTGTGATAGATTCCGATTATGCTTTTGGGGCCATGGGGTGCCCACCAAGAATCCCTCCAAATGAAGATGTAATGTTTATCGTCATTTTGGAGAATTTCATTGATAACGCAGCTGCTGATACGTACGAAAATCTTGACCAAGAAGAAAGAAGATCTCTGGCAATATCTTTCCCCAAGGCCATGGCCTTTCATACAACTGCTAATGATGATTTCAATAGAAAACGGATCAAACAAGCTATCAAAGGGTTCGTCACTTCTGAGATACATGATAATAAACGATCACTTGCGCATAATTTATCATTCTCTTACGCTTTAAATAACTGAATCCCTAGGTACAAAAAAGTGATACAAATTTTGGAGAACGTTCACTTAAAAAATCAGGAAGAGCAAGATAAGCAGCAGAAGGCTTTAAGCAAAGCTTATGTCAACTTGGGTATCTGTTATAACAAGCTGAACGAGCCACGCAGAGCCTGCCTAGCATGCAGGAATGCCCCAATACCAAATGCTAAGGCACATTTTACGTATGTGATTATTTTGATAGTACTAGCGTTCCCTTGTAGTTCAAGAAACTATCTTTTAAGCCTACTAAATAGAGTCTACAAACTTACGTGTTGTAAACAATTTTTTTCAGACATGGTAAGGCACTAATGGCTATGGGCGAATATGACGAAGCAATGAAAGAATTGCACCAAGCTAGGATGATGGAGCCACAGAATCGCAGAGTAATTGAAGAAATCAAGGAGGTAAATTGATTTTTCGTTCATGGAAATACGCGCTCACACCATTCCTTTTAATTTTTGTCAGTGCTGACAATTTAACAATTAACTTTTAGCTGAATTTAAAAATGAGGAAGTACAAAACAACCGAAAAAGATCTCTGGTCACGATGCTTGAGTGTCAAAAAAGAAGAGGCAATGAGCGAGTACGTGGCCTGTGTTCGTAACATATGTCAGGATTTACTAGATAATCCACACTTGTTGAGACAGTCTTTGCCTGCCGGATTAGACGAAGGCGAATTAGAATGTTTCAAGCAGCAGGCAGCTCTTCTCGGCTTGTCATTTACGACACACGAAAGATATGGCAAATCTGTTTTCTATATAAGTAAGCCTAACTATGAAAATCATCGGCCTACATAAAGACAACAAAGAACCTACAAGCATCGTCCAAAGATGGCATTATTACAGTATTACTTAAACAAAGTTCATATTAATGATATTTCAATTGTTAGTGATAATCATTCTTTTTTCCATGGAAAAGTCATTCTGTGGAGCTGCATAAAGTCACAGTAAAATGACTAAATCTCTAGCTGAACAAAGTTACCTAACTATGATACTTTATATGAAAAATAAGAGCTATATATATGTTTTTTACACGGCAAATTTATATTTTTCAAATATAGTCTAGTTATTAGTGATATCGTCGAACTTGACGTGATTTTCTCTAGTTACCGAGAAAGTCAATATAAAGAACTGATGAAATTTTTATATTTTCTTGTGATTATGAACTCTTCATATATTCTATGTGATTAAATTAGATCTGTTTCTAAAGTTCATTGATTTTCGCATTTATTTACCAATTCAGGAAATTATGTAGTTCAGTTTGCGCATTCCTGTATCGCCAAAATTAGTCGACAAGTCTTCCCTCCTTGTGTCAATAATAAAATTGAGATACCTCTTCCTTTGACAGTCCCATGACCAGGTAGTGAACAAATCGTTCTACTATTCTTGCTTCCCAGTTTTCATCGAGACAATGTGTTGATTCATATTCAACATTGACCTGAACATTGTAAGTTTTCCATCTGCAATAATTGAACTCAAATATCAATATTTGATAAACACCTTTAAGCATCTAACTCATGGATCAACAAGAGATGCACTGGTGAGATGTTTTTCCTCGCATTTCCGTTCCTGCTTTGAATTAGAATTGGTTCTACGTTATGTAGTTTGAAGTAGTTACGTGCAGACACGCTGTCAAGATGATCAAAGCAAAAATCATAGCAAGAGTGGATTGAAAATGCTGTTGTATATTAGCCACTCCAAGTTGAAATGATATTTAAATTATCTTCAGTGGTAGGAGCTGAATAAGTTACACGTATCACTTATTATCTGCTCAAAGTAACTTATCCACAGCTAGTGCTGCTGCATCCACCGCATAACCGAATTCATTCATGTTCTTGAATGGCGGCGTGGCATGATTTTGAGGAAGATGAATGTATCTAGGAAATTAATTACCATGTGAGTTTCGCTAAATTAAGTGTATTTTCACATTACAAATGTTTATTCGTCGAATATTTCGCCCTACAACGTTCTCACATTATGTAGAATGTTGTAGCAATTGCATTTGTTCCAACTATTCGTTCAATAATTGAAAGGCGAGGTAAATAACACTTTCATCCGCACTTGGGGTAACTCACGTTTTTCACAAAACAAACTTATTACTTTTTCGATCATAATCTGATCGTAGTATCGATCGTTTTTATATTCTCTTGTTCTAATACGTATGTAACTTATTATTTGTTTTCAACGAATGAATGAAGACCAGCCATGCTTGGCGATTGAGGTGGCCTCATCTAGGTTTTTGCCGATAGCTGGTTACTTAATTTGTACGAGTATATGAACGTGAAATAAATAATAGAAAGGTTTAAATTTTGTAAGAAAAAGTTGTATTAAAACTGGTTTTTTCTATAGACTTCAAATCTCAATGTCTTTAAGCATAAAACATCACTTCACCAAAAGAGAAGAATAAAGAAGAAAAATGAATAGCAGAGGGAAAAAAAAAAAAAAAAAGATGATGAGTCTTCCTGACACTTGACACAATGTTGTTACAGAACTTGTTGCGAATCTTAACATATCTACACAATTAATTTTCAATTTAACTTCACCAGTTTCAAAATGTAGCTAGTATAAATTACATAAACATAATTCAGTCATCGGACCCTGCCGCCCGCTTAGCCTTTCGCTGTCTTGGACTCTGCTTTGGAGTTCTTGGAGATTTGCCTGCAAGAGAAAGTACCGCCATTAGTAGATTGTGTGGTGAAAACAATACCGAACAAAATAACTCCTCTGAAACTCCAACACAACTGACTCTTAATTTGGTGCATAAAATACATACTTAGCCTATTAAGAGTGTCTTTGGGTAGCCAGTCATAATCAACGTTGTTGGGATTAGATGTCCCCATTTCTACAGGTGGCTTACGAGATGAGGAGAACCGGGATTTTCGTCCGAAGGAAGACAGCAATTGCTGACCACCGACTAGAGTCAAGATAGCACACGCAGCAAGGAATACGTACAGGAACACAGTTTCACCATCCAGACCTTCGTCCAATTCAACTATTTGTATAGTTTCATTGTAAACTGCATCAGTAAAAGACAGGCCATTCTGAAAGGGGGTAAGATAGACGATTCAGTTAAAAATCAATGTTTTTCACTCAAGGGTTGTTGTGAGTATCTCATTTTTTCCTATTATGACCGGTTACAGTAGTTTTAATACAGTTTAGGAATATTGAGAAGGATTAAAAACTCACTGCATCTCTGTAATTGAGATTGATGTTGAGCCCAAAAGGTCTTCCAGCAAACACTTCAGATGGGATGAAAGAGTAAGCTACTGTAGCTTCGTGATTTGGCTTGACGACCTTATTGTACGTAATAGTTGAGAAGTTTTGAATGTAGAAGTTGAAGTCCATTGGATAACGGAAGGAAGCATCGACAGTATCCAGAGTGAAATCCACTTCACCCTTATTCGTGAAACCAACCAAGAACTCGACTAATACTCCAGCAGGTAGTTCTACAGAAGTAAAGGCCATGAAGAATCAGTACAGATGAATTCCCAGTAGTTGTTTTTCAATAAAGTGAAAGTAGTTTAAATAAATGTGAAACTGATGGTAAAAGTCTCATTTAACGTGTGCTCAGTATTATGATCTTAAGCGTTTTAACTTGATGCTTTTCTAATATTTATGAGTAGAAAAGACAGAGATCCAATTATGCTCAGAAATGTATTAATTGAACTCAGCTTGTGTTTTAACTTCTTACCTAGATTTGCAGCAGAAGTGACGACAGGCTTTGTGAAAAGTATTACAGTTTCAGCATCAGCTGATGCCTTTGTAGTATCCTCTTCTATTTCATCATCTGCTACAACAGAGCCGTCATCGCCTTCAATTTCAACCGTATCATCGACGATCTCATCTTCTTGACCATAAGCCAATAGAGGTCCTGAAAGATTGAAGTAATGAAATTTTGTTCTTGACTGTGCCTCTGACATATGGGTACGTGAAAATTAATTCTGTATCTTATAGTCCGCCTAGACATATACTGTCATACTTTCGTTCGTACCAGTATTTCATTCACGCATATCTTAAGATTATGACGTAATTTTTCTTCACCCCTTGGGTATCAAAATTACAGACAAGCTATGTGATGAATTGTAAGGAAATTATATACAAAAACAAGAGTGCTTGGTTATAGTCAGAGTTGAAATTCACTTGGTAGCTATTAGAACACGATTATACTGGTAACTCATGTTGTACGATTTCAAATTAGGCATAAAATCATAATTATACATGCAAAAGTGGAAAGAGAGAAGTAAAATATGGCATATTGAAAAGATAGGGATGAACACCCGGGAAATATATTACCGTTATTAACTGTGAGAAGAGTGGCTGGCAAGGCCAGTAGTATAAATAGGATAAAGTTTTTCATTTTTTTAATATCTTCTAGTTCTGTTTCACACCTCGATCATGTACTTTTAACACACAAATGTCACGCCAAAAACCCGCACGGCGAACAAATGGTAACTACACATGAGTTCCAACGAGCAATGCGAAACGTCCCAGTAGAGCGTCCCCACACCGAAATCAGCTACGTGGAAGGTCAACACTTCACTTGGGTACCTGACAACGTGGAACAGAAACTGTCACGCGGCGTTACGACTGAAATCGTAGTTTTTGATCGTCGGACCGAATCGAGAGAACGATCATGAGGGGGCGCTAGCTGTATTCAAGTGAATATAACAATTACAGCTGTACGGCCAATGAAAATGAAATACAAGAATCACCCGTAACCAACGGTTTTTGAATTCGAAATTCTAAAGTATGGTGGAATCGTTTTGACAATTGCAGTACGCTTCGATAGAAACATTCATTTTTTCAGAACTTTCACGGAAAGTAACAAATATCATGTGATTTGTGAATAAGATTGCAAAGTGCTGTGATATTTCTCCTACCATGTCATCTACACAAGTAAAAGTTTCCTTTGATACTTTGTTAAACCTTCGAACGTTTTTATACAAATAGGTTCATCCAGGATCCTTCTAACTTATTTTGTTATGATTCGATCTTCTGATTAGCCCTATATATTTGATGGATCTTTGCTGTTTTACAGATGGATGATACCCTGGCATCGATCAGACCCTCAAGTAACGAAACAATGCAGAAGTCTGTCATCTATCAGAGAGACCCCAGTATTCTAGCGTGCGGGCAAGTGAATGTTCCTCTGGAGCAGAGTAACAAGAAATTACAATCTCTTTTTGAGGATGATGAATCAGACTCAAGAGGGTCGTGCTCCTCACTACAATCAATATCAGCTTTATCTGGTACTATTAAGGTCTACCTTAGGATGAGGCCATTAACAAAGAAAGCAGAACTGACCAAAGAACATAAAATGGCCTATGAGATTTTGGATTCGAATACCTTATTGACCAGACTTCCTAGTCCAGACTTTAATTGTAGTTCATTCAAGAAACCCAAGGGAAATGACACTCTGTCTAGAAAGTTTACATTTACTTCTACATTCGGACCAGAAACAACTCAACGGCAACTTTTTGAGACTATAATCAAACAACAGATGATTAATTTTTTAAACGGGCATACTGGAACTGTAATGAGTTATGGTAAGTAAACATTCAATTCGCTTATAAAATTGAATTGTTCTGTATGATTAATTTCACGGAAAACATCAGGCGTAGTATCAAATTCAGACATTAATATTTTATTTATTTCAGGGACATCTAACGCAGGAAAATCTTATACTCTCCAGGGAATCACGTCGTCTCCGGGCATAATACCCCGAGCGTTAGAATTTATTTTCACCAATTTGAATCCTCGACCTGTTCCGTGCTATAAACCTCTCTACAACACAGAAGTTGTTAGTCTTGATGCAAGCCATCAAGCCTACGAGTTGGACTTAAAAACAAAACTGCTTTCGTTTGGACCAATAGATAAAAGTCAATACATTCACGCTTATACGGCTATGCAACAAATTTTACAGAATGAGTCGCCACAAAAGCCTCGCAAAATCAGTGCCACTGATTATTCAATTTGGGTCTCATTTGCTGAAATATATAACGAAACTATTCATGATTTGCTGTCAAATGATTGCCCAAAAAAGAGGATACCTTTGAAACTGGCTACTGATAGCAATGGGAAGGCATTCATTAAAGGTCTTAAAATGGTATGCGTTAATTCTGGCTCAGAGGCATATCAGCTTTTGATGGCAGGTCAATATAATTTGAAAGTGGCAGCTACTACTTTGAATGCACGAAGTTCTCGCTCTCACTCCATTTTCACTGTGAAACTGTTGAAATATCACAAGGAAAATTCACCGGCACATGTAGAAGTCAGCACGTGAGTTTGGACTTTCTGTTTTTATACTATTCTATGAATTGGAGCTGGTATCAGATATTCTCACTTTCATGAGACTTACAATTAATCATAGATGGATAATCTTTTTTCTCAGATTTTCATTCTGCGATCTGGCTGGATCAGAGCGATTAAAAAAGACGCTGAACGCAGGCGAGCGTTTAAAAGAGGCCCAAAATATAAATACCAGTCTTCTAGTTCTCGGAAGGTGTTTGAAATCCATTTTTGAAGGGCAGGTGGCCAAGCCCAAGTATGAAGTAATAGGACCATTTAGAGAGTCCAAACTAACTAGGTTATTCCAAAGTGCTTTGTCGGGAAAAGAACATATTGCTCTTATTGTGAACGTTAATCCTTCTCCTGACTTGTATGTCGAAACTCAAAATGTTCTGAACTTCTCTGCAATCGCTAAACAAATAGTCGTCGAACCTATCGCTCGTACAAAAAGGAGAACCTCTAGTACAAGGTTCTCGCAACTTGTCTCGCAGAGTATCAAGACTGTTACTGATTGGGACCTGACCAAATTTGAGAGTGTCAGTGAGTAGAGCAAATGAAAAACCAATAAATTTTCAGGATGATTTCAGTCCCACTATATTGCTCATGAAGAATAATTGGAATTATATGTGACACTTAACAATCAATCTTTGTCTTTCTCGCAGTAGGGGATGAATCTTGTGCAAGCACGGAAAGAGTTGAATATATTCCTTTGGAAGAATATGATGAAGTAGTGAGGGAGAATAAGAAATTAAAAAAAGAAGTAGCAAAGCTAAAAGTATCTGTACTGAACACAGACTTTGAAATTCGTGACGAAATGTCAAAAATGTACTCCGTTATAATCGCAGACCTTGAGACGAACTTCAAGTATATATATACATATATATATATTTTTTTTTTAGAAGCGCTTGAAGTGTTGGTAAATTTCTCACGTGAATTTTTTGAATAATTGTAGAAATCGGTTACAAGATATGGAAGAACAGCAAGAAGAGATGCTCGAATGGTCGGTTGAACAACTTAAAAATTATTACGAGGCCAAATTAAACCAGTTATCACAAAGACAACAAGGCAGTCTCAGTCTCAGTGTTGATGCTGAAGAAAATGCGAGTATCGAAGAACTTGAGGCTGAGAATGTACAACTAACAGCTAAAATTGAAACTCTGAAAAAAAGTGTCAAGGAACTCCGTGAATCAGAAGAAAAATTGAAACTAGAAAATAATCATATTACTCTTGAACTTTCTCTGGTGAAAAAAGATCTGCAGAATTGTAGAACTCTTCTGATCGCTGCCCAACATGATATTGGCTGCAGTGAAGAACCCAGGAGTATTATTGAAGAGCTCAAAAAACAATTGTCTGCTCGAGAGGAGCAAATCAAGGTACAGAAGATTCAGTTATCTTTTACATGCCGCGTAAATAAGCATAATATTTTCAAAAAATGACTATTACAACGCCTAAATTCTAATTCGTTCTATCCAGTCCCTGAAGGAGTATTTAGATGAGGCAAAAGCAGAATGGTTGCGAATTACTGAGGTTGAATCAGAACTGGAAAAGACCATCGAAAAGAGAGATGAACAGCTAATGAAAGCGACAGAATTAATAGCTGATCTTTCAGAACAAAATGAGCAAGCTAACATTTGTTTAGTTCGTAGTACAAAGAATATTGAGGATCTTGAGGAAAAGCTTGAGGCTTATGCTAAGATCTTAGCCGATGCTGAGGAAAAATCACATGATGCTGAGGACAGATGGCATAAATCCAATGCTAATTGTTTGGTACTTCATAACGAGAAAGAGAAGTTACAGAAATACTTAGACGAAGAGATAGCGCGCTCTCAAGATAGGCAAGCAAATACTGCTGCTGACGATTCCACTAAGAAAGAACAGGTATAATTTCATTCAATGATGAATTTGAATGAGGTGTTATTTTCAGAATTATAATTTTCTTCACATAGCCTGTATTCATTTTCCATTTGTCAATTTTATGATTGATTTCTATTTTTTTCCTTCACATATTCATTTTAATTTGATTTTATTCTAATTCCTACCTGTTCTTATAGCTTGTCCAAAGGTTTATTTGTTGTGCTTAGCTTTAGTTTGGTGTACCTTTTACATTTTTTCGGCTCATTGTGCTTCATTTTGTAATGATATCTATAGTTCTTAGGGAGTCTCATGGTTAGGATCAATAAATGATTTCTGAATTCTGATTTCTCTCTGTTTTTAACTTCAAACTTTGCTAGATTTTCAGCTCACTGCATTAAATATATCTTATTGTACAGTTATCAGAACTCGAAAAGTTGAGAGACGAGCTTGGTAGTATAACTCTGGAAGTGAAGGAGTTGAAAGAATTAATCGTAATGAAAGATGAGAAGATGGAAGGCCTGGAATCCAAAGTTCTCGATGGGGAAAACGAAAACGCATCGCTAAAGCAGAGATTAATTCAAAGCAGTAATCACACAAAAGTCCTCAGGGAAGAATTAAATTTGACCAAAACTACGCTATGTGAAATTACAGAGCAAATAAAAAGTTTGAAAGATGTTGAGGCAGCAAAAACTGCGAGTAAAAACGCAGACTGCCAAACTAGCTTCGTGTTTAGCGATAATGCGAATGAAAAAGATAATTGGGACACCATTAAAATAGAATTGATTAATGGTGAGTATGAACCTCAGGATGAAAGTGATAGACTTCTCAAAGTGATTACGAGCAAAAAGATTGATGTAGGAATTAACGAAAATAAGCTTGACAAAATAGTGAGCCCAAAAGTCGAGAAGTTAGAAGGAGATCATGGTGATCTGGAAGCAGAACATTCATTTGAAACTTTGGTGAGTTGATTTTCACAATTTAAAGAAGGTAATTACTATTCACACCCAAAAATTTGAAGTGATGATAAAAATTTGGAATGATTTATTTTTCGATAATAGCAAGTGAAAGAACTGAACAAAAAGTTGAGTGATGCTGAGCAGCGGTACGTCTCCTTACAAATTGTATTTGAAAATTGTCAACGAGAGATTGCAGAATATAAAAACTCGTTAGAATTGATTGAAAGTGATATGCGAAACTCTGAAACCCAATTGATCAATACTGTTAAAAAGTTGGAAGAAACAGAACGCGAAAGAGAAACCCTAACAACTAAAGTAATGCAGTATGAGATCGAGCTCCTGGAATTGCAAAACTATAAAAAATGTTGGGAAGATAAGGATAAGGAAAAATCAGAGGTGAGAACTGTCAGGATATTACAAGTCAAACAGTCAATTCTACCATGTATGACAATATAAAAAACTGTACGAAATATGATTCAAAACGTTACTAAGTGATTTTGCTAATATTGAGTTATTCTTAGGTGATGGAAAAAGTTTTGGAAAAGGTTGCCTCCTTGGAAATTGAATTGTCAGAAACACTTGAAAAATTACAAGAGGTATCCACGAAGGTAGAGTATGAATATTATCCTTCAACAGTAGCGCTGGACTTGACATGTACTTTGGTTGATTATTTATATTAACCTATGTCTATATTGTAGTGCGTATTGGAACATATAAATTACATCACCAATCTGGAAAAAGACATTTCTGCTGCCAAGCAGAGGGATGCAAAGAAAGAGCAGGTAGGTTCCCATGAATTATCGGGATTATGATATCTTCAGTTGTTCCATCAAGTCAAACTGCAGGAATGAAATTTGATGATAATGTGATATCAAACTAAACTGTTTCAGCTTTTAGAGACGCACGTTGGCAAGATTACAAAACTTGAGGAGGACCTTGAAGAAATAGGTGATTTGAAGAAAAAAATAACAATGTTAGATGATCAATTGAAAATATGTGAAGATGAAAAAGCTGAGTTGCAGAAAAAACTGGATAAGGAGTACAAACAGTTACAATCATTGGACAATGAATTACAAGCATCAATGAGCCGTGAACAAGATAAAGAAGCAGAAAATTTGTCTCTACAAAGAGGTAATGCTCCCTAATTGATTTGATACTAAAGTTTCGTTAGGTTCATTAGCTATTATATTTTTTATACGATATTTCCAGAGATGAAGACTTTGATTCAATTGAATTCACGAGACTTGGAGATGGAAAAGGAGGTGAAAAATACGTTGCAGGAATTGAAAAGAACCAAGCAATCTCTCGCTGAAACTGAGGCGGCTTTAATAAGGCTTGATAAATCGTCACAATTGAAAATAGAGAAATTAGAAATGCAAATTCAGACTTTAGAACAAAACGCTACTCATCTAGCTCTGCTGCATGAAGGTACAGATGATAAAGAAGCTGATAACGAACTATTGAGAACAAAATATGATGAGTTAAGGCGAAAGTTTGATGAAAAAGAACGTGAAATGGAATCGTTTAGTAAAAACCGAGATGAGACCATTCAGAGGTACGAAGTTTTGGTCGAACAGCTTCGAGAGGACATCAGTAAGAATACCGGAGAGGTAATAGCAGGGATGAGATCAGACAAACTATAACTAGACCTGAAATCTCATCACTTATAAAAATCTATATTTGGCGTTCACTAAAGATTTTTGATTAATTTGACTAGTTTAAGAAGTCCCGATCCATGGAGGAAGAGAAAGAAAATATCGTTCATACTTCAGAGGATGAAACTACCAAACATGAGGTGCGCTCGAAACAAAAGCGAAGGAAAAACGCACCTACTTTAATTGCCGAAGAAAGTGCGGACATTGAATTTTCTGGCTCTGAACGTAGTGAGTCAAAGTAAGTAAATAGGATTACAGTTTATGTAAGAAATGAATAAGCCGGTTAAACTACAAGCTGTTGCATCAAAAATCTAAGATCGTCGTTCTATGCAATAACAGTTGTTGATCTGTTATTTTGTTTGATTTATCACTAGTATGAGTTTTTGCCTAACCGACAAGTGAAAATTCTTTTCAGGAGAGTAACGAGACGAACTGCTCTACCAACCCTACCTTCATCAGAAAAAAGGAAACCAAGAAAAAAAAAACTTTTTGCACTTCAAGAAGATAATTATTTGGATCTTGAAGCGTCCGAGGTACTCAGCACTCAGTGAACCATATTTCTAATATTTCTGTGTTCTTCAATTACCTTTGAATAACTTCTATTTCAGTGTGTGCCCAAACCAGAACCAGCAAGCTCCCCGCCAATGGCGCCACGGATCTTAAGAAACAGAAAAAAATAATTTTGTACATTAGTAAACTAAGTATCTGCGTTACATATTTAAGCATCACCACAGTATATTATAAAGAGTAGAACTCCTTATACTGTGGCACCACTCATTCCATTATACCACTATGCTATATCGTATCACTTCTTTCATTGAGTCAAAAAATCCGTACGAATCTACGGATGTAGAAAAGAAGTGATACAATAATTTCCTAGGTATTGTAATTTTCAAAGAACCTGATTTACTCTTTTCTGAATAAAAAAACTTTTCTATGTAAATTCGTTTGTTCGCTGGTACGTACGCGTTTAAAATATTGAATACAAAACAGGATAGGTCATGCTCTCCGAAAAAAAAAACCCACTTTTTTTCGCATGTCTATGATGAAATTTTTAGGTTTCCTAGCAGAAAACGGTGGATACCAATCATAGATTTGTTTAGTAGATTTGTTCAACTGTATTACTGCAAAGATTGAAGGATGAGCAAACATCGATTGATGAGAGGAGATCGTCCGTGCACAGCATTATAATAACTTTTCGCAATTATATTTCATACTTATTCCAATATTATCTACGGTATATCACGTAATATGTATATTCAGTGTAAGTAATCTACTTATTTGGCCCTCAATGACGAGATTGTTCAAATTTGTTGTAGTTCTTTCCATACTTACTAACTATTTAGGAATTTTTTACCGAATATCCGTTTTTATCTGCACGATTCTTTGTCAATGAATTGAACCATAATCAAAAGATCATCTGTCATATACCTGGTTTTTACGCATCTTCTGCATGAGTTTTCAATGTCAGGCCAACGACTGAAGATTGTAAAGATAGTTTCAGCCTCAGCTGAGATCAAAATCTGAATCACTGAAGTCATTTAAGTGATAATACCGTTGAGAGTTCTCAACGATAATATGACTGATTTTGCGGGCCAAATCCGATATTTGGCGGTGCAAATTTAAATTCTACCGGAAGTTTTTCTGAAATATGGCGAATCGTTTGAAGCAGAGTGTTGGAAGTAGTTCGAAGCATTGCTCGTTTTGCGAACAAGGTAAAAAGCTAGCTGGCAAACCTAGGTAAAAATTGGCCATACTGTTCTTTGGTAGGGACTAGGCACACGGTAGGTCTATGGCGAAATCCTGACATTTCAAGTTGAGTTCTTCAACCTTTGCCAAGATTCCAAGATCCAAGTTCCGATACAGAGTTAATCCGTACGTGATAGATGATCGGTGCAGGGATGTTTCGTTAAGTGAATATTGGCCAGTCAATATAGAATCAAAACTTTGGTGTGAACGTATGAATATATAGACGTATATGTATATTCTTGTATGTATTTGTGCGACGGGTAAGATAATTTATTTTGCAACAAACTTCTATCTAGGTAGCGTGTCACCGGTTAGGGGTTAGAATCCTCCCCATTATTGAAGAGATAAAAAAAAAATGCTACGAATCCACTTTTCTTATTACTAATTATTACAAAATTAACCTGTTTCAGAAAACCATCAAACACTATTAAAATGATTAAACCAAATGAGGAAAATCTCAGGCCTTTCCAATACCCACAAACTGTGTAAGTAAATTGTTCAAGATTTATTTTTGCCATAGCTAATTGCCATGATAAACTATTGGTGAAAACAAGTCTGATGCATCAATCATGTTTTCATTTTTACAGAGAATTCAATGGTCATGAAGACCAACACTCAGTTGAACTATTCAGTACCGATGTCACGATTGTTCCATCTCCTGGTGGACACGATCATGGAAGTTCTAAAGTCAAGCTTAAAAACATCGTCGATTTTACATGGGAACTTAGATTCTACACAGGACAATTACTCGCAGTTCATATGTCTGGAAAATATCTTGCCTATGGCATTAAAGGTGCCATTGAAAACTTCCTGCCATTAAACCTTTTCTCAAGGATCATTGTTTGAGATAAGAAGAGCTTAAGGGTTTCATATTACAATATCACATTACCTTCTTGCAGCAGGAGGCACAGGGGGAGGTGTTGTTCGGGTCGTGTACAAAGACAGAGAACAGCGTGCGTTGCTTAGAGGAATGAAAGGCGCTGTGCAAGATCTGGCTTTTGCACACATTAACAGTGCCCTCTTGGCTTGCATTGATCATTCGGGAAGTTTGTTTGTGCATTCCATAGAATCTATGCCTCTGAAATTAGTATGTACTTTGATATTACAAGTCGATGCAGAAGATACATCCCCAACTAGCCATCGTGTCATATGGTGCCCTTATATCCCTGAGGATGAACCTGCCGAAGGTGATGAAGTTTCTAAACTTTTAGTACTGACTCGTGGGTCTAAAGCAGAACTCTGGTCAGTGGCAGCTGTTGCTGCAAGACTTGGACCAGGACCCATTAAGGTGATTATGAAAATTTGCAAACTTGTTCTAATTTTTTAATCTATTATTTCAATAAATCTCGGATTATTTTTATCATTGTCTCCTTGAGCAGGTCTCAGACGTTGCGCAAAACGAAGGCTGGGGGGGAATGATGGAAATCAATCAACACTCTGGTACAATAGTTGAGGCGACGTTCAGTCCAGATGGTACTGCTCTTGCTACGGCCAGTCTTGATGGGGAGATAAAATTCTTCCAAGTTTATATGCAAAGCAATAATACTCAACATGGCAATCAGCAACAACCGAGGTGCCTGCATCAATGGCGACCTCATGCTGGCCGTCCAATTTCATCCCTGTTTTTTTTAGATGACCACAAAAGTTATCAACCTGAGTAAGCTTCTGTTTATCTTATGCAGCTTCTTATCTTGTTTCTCGTTAATAGAATTCACATTACGTTATTTGGTTTTGTATAGTGCACAATTCTGGAGATTTGCAGTAACTGGCTGTGATAATAACTCTGAATTAAAAGTTTGGTCCTGCGAGTCTTGGACCTGCTTACAGACGATCAAATTCGCTCCTTTGAACGGGAAAACACCAGTCTTGAAAGCGGGACTTGACTTGAGCGCCGGGTATCTTCTTCTTTCCGACATATACAACAAAGTTTTGTACATACTCAGTTTAGCCAAGGATAGCGCAGATGCCCTAGCTTGTGTGAATACAATATCAGAATTCTTGTTGCCTTATCCAATTTTGAGTTTCGGTATAGTAGATGCTGGACAACGAAGGGTTAGACCCACAGGAGAATCTTTGGAAGATTTATGTCCATTAGAAGATGAATCAGAAGATCAGCTGGTAGTCAGAATGTATCTAGTTCAACCAAAATCTCTGCAAGAGTGTCACATTGCATTTAGACCGGCAATGCAAGTTGACGGTCATTGTCTAATGGACACTTTAACCCATGACTCCCTAGACTACATGGAAGACTTACCAGGTATAGCTGCTGTTAACCAAAATGGCGAAGTGGAAGAGAACGGAGATGAGGAATTGACGGTCGTTGCAGCTATTGAGGCAGCATCTTCCAATCACAATACTGGGTTGAACCTAATGACACCTGATGCATTTAGTTCACCAGCTAAAAAAGAAGGAAACAATTCAGACTCCAATTCTGCGAGTCCTGATTTAGGGGCGGTTTTGTCAGCAAGTCCCTCGCTTGTGCAGGTTGTTCAGGCACTAAATTCATCCGAACCTCCTTTAGCAACAAGTGAAATAGGAGAGCAGGCCCCAGCCAGCGGAGGAAGCAGCCCTTCGAGAGAAGTCAGAGAGATCTTTTCTCTGGGTGTTCCAGAAGCTGAGGCGGAAGCTAAGCCAGATTCGGAAACAGCTGTTGCAGAGATTTGGCCTGGTATTCCTATTGAATTATTGAAAGAAGTCAATGTCCCAGATATAGAAAAACCTGAAAAGTTTGCCGCCAACGACCAGGATACAGAGATCGCAAATAAGATACCAAAGATTGATTTACCTGAACCTCGAGTAGAAACCACCCGAACTGAAGAGAACACATGGCGTGTTACTGATGATGGACATATTCTTGCGCTAACTACGAAGCTTGATGCTATTTTGAAAATGGTTCAAGACCAGCAGCAGGAACTGAGAGAATTGAGATCTGAAGTTACTAGATTGAGGCAAGATACTCCGATGGCAAATCGGGTTGAGTCGGCATTAGCTAGGGCTACTCAACAGCAAAACACATCCATGGAACAAACATTACTTCTTCAACTGTCTCGCCAACAGGATGTCCTTCATTCCCTCGAAAGCACTATTACGGAAAAGTTAGAAAAAAATTTACCACAAATAGTAGATGGTGCACTTGATCCCTTAAGGCATCAGCTGCGCCTCGATGTTTCTCACATGGATGAACTCATGAAGGATAATCTCACCCAGTTGGTGAACGGTGCTCACATACGCGATACCCTTACCTTGGCAGCTGTTAATGCCGCTAAACCAGCACTTGATACTGTGTTTAAAGAAGCTTTCACAAACGTACTCCTCCCAGGAATGGAGAGAGCATGCCAGACTATGTTCAGACAAGTTCAAGACGCCTTTTCTAGAGGAACACGTGAATGTAAGTATCAGATATTTGATTTCAATGAAGCTCCGGTCATCGGTATCTTATTAATAGATTTGTTTTACACTGCTTGTATATCGGTCTCTCATCATTTTCTTTTTGTCAGACATTCAAAATGTTGATGCAGTAGCAGATAAGCAAAGACAGCGAAGAAATGAACAGCAAAGCGAAGCCCTTGCAGCGACGGTTCGTCAGGAACTGCAAAACGAACTTACTAAAGGAGTCAGAGTCATACAGGAGGGAACTACTAGAGTAGTTCGCGATACAATCAGAGAAAATTTTAGCCAGCATCTTACAGAAATATCTGGTGCAAGGTGAGCTAAAGTTTTTCAATTTAACCTCATTACAGAATTCATTTTGTAGAATTAGACTGTTTAATAAACTAAAAATTATCTCCAGATCACGGGCAACGACTCCCGGTCCATCCACTCCAGTAGGGGCTGATGCTCAAGCAAGAGTTTTAAATCTCTTACAAAGAGGTCAGCTGAACGCAGCATTCCAGCAAGCACTGAGCGCCAGCGACTTGAACCTTGTTGTTCTAGTTTGCGAACGTACAGAACCAAGCCGAGTGTTTGCAGCACCACCTGCTCCAGGTGGTGCACGTTGCTTACTTCAACAACCCGTTCTTCTGTCATTGATACAACAACTATCTGCTGACTTGGGGCATAGAACTGAATTGAAATACAGGTAACCTCATACTGATAGTAGCACGTTCGTGTTTCTTGATTTGCTTCCTCTTTTGAAAATGGAAGAAAAAATTATCTTCTCACTATGAATGTGTAAGCCCTGAAGGTATAGATTCATGAATCGTTTCAGGTGGTTGGAAGAAGCTGTGATGAATTTGAATCCGGAAGACCCAGTAACTCATGGACACATGGGAACCGTCCTATTGACTTTGCAGAATCAATTGGCAGCGTTTGTGGCAGCCAATCCACTTCACCGATCGGCTAGGCAGATGAAAATGCTAGCCATGGCTGCTAAAGCTCTACGAACCCAAAGTCTGTGATTCAAATTTTGTTAAAGACAGTTATAGTTTAAGTTCATATTTTAAGAAGAAAGACCGAGGTGACCTTGTGTATGTTTAAAAATAACAAAGAAACAGCACATCAAAGACTGCAAGCGTAACTATCTCTAATCATTATTTGCATTGTGAGTCAGAACAAGTACTAAAAATTATTTAAGTGATACAATCTTGTTGACTTTGATGATAACCTTGAAGACGTTTGACGAATTTTCATTTTCATTTTTATCTTCTGTTTTTTCAAAATAATTTTTCTCCGAACTGATATCCCCGAAGCTCGAGTAGAGATTGAAATTTCTACGGACTCACGCAGCTATGTGCGTGTCAGAACTTTTTCTCTTGTTAAAAAATACTGTTAAAATTTGGCGATTGCAGATCTTTGTACACCGGCGTATTAACCAGCTAGGTATCCTTCAAATAAGTCAGTAATAGAAATATTAGTATTACTTATTAATATTCAATTGGAACATTCGAAGAATTTAGATCTACAATTATGTTTCTCTTTTTTATAATTATTCTCATCCTATTCTTGAGTCGAACGAAATTGTTTGTATGATTGAAGAAGCTTCATTTGTTCAGTGCTATTCTATTACGCCTTTAACCGTCGTAGGTATGTATGTATTCAGTATACACATTATCAACGTGTAAAAAAATGTGCAAACTTGAACTTGAATTGCGGAATAACGCTCACAATCATATCATATTTTGCATGCTCATTACACGATAGCATCGGACGTTTATTATTCTCAGCATTAAAAAGAAATTTGCATTTTCTTTTTTCCATTATGATAATAATTTTAGTTACTCTAATCTCTGCAATTGTCTGCGTTTACATGTAGTTGTATTTTAATACAATTCCCATAAAATTTTCTCAATCTCCATAGATTTAATCAACAGAATTGAAGCCATTTTTGCATTATTAGCTATATATGGTGCAGATATTCCTGTGTAATAACGTTAGGTATGTACAAATATGTACAATATCAGGTAGAATGTTAATTAGAGAAGTGTCGTTCTTAGCACAAAACAAACTGGGAGAAGAGAACGCAAAATAAGACGACGCATCCTGTACCTTCCTAATACGTTAATGTTGTTACTAAATATCTTATCATTTTATTATGTAATTAAATTTAATCGCTATTCCTAACTATTGAGAAGAACACTGCCCTATTGATTGCATATTGTAAAGGACAGATAGATTATGCACGATTCAGTGGGGCCGGAGTTAAGTAAATACTTTATTATCACAAATATTGAATAATAAATTTGATTTCATACATCGACGGGTACGATTAATTTTGCCGACTATAATTAAGAATCATGAAATAATAATCATAGAACTATGATTACAGCGATCGTCGAACAACCTGTTGCAATTGTGTACACGCAGAGTTTTAAAAGTCATTACAAAATTTCTAGACAGATTGGTTTTTCAAAACTTCTTTAACGTGTTGTGGGATTTTGATCCTTTTTCTTTTCTTAACTTTACCTGTATCTTTCTGTTTCTCAATTTGAGCAGGTATAACAGCTTTTCTTTTTTTCTTTTTACAACTTAGCGGATTTGGTCCACTCTTTTTCCGTTTCTTTTTTGGCAGTGGCTTCTCACTGTCTTCTGACAAACCTGATTGTTTTTTTAATAGAGCTATCTTCTCTGATTGCTGTGCGTTCATTCCTACTGAAATGCTACGATGATCTGATGCTTGTTTCTGGCTTGCTGAAGAGGGCTGTTCAAGCGTCGGAGCTTTTTGATGTAGATAAATAAGAGGAACTCCTGGAACTTTTCTAACGCTTTCTTGGAGATCTCTATCTTGTGTAGCTATTATATACCTAGAATGAGGGGATAAGTTCCAATTTCTTACCGATAAAATTTGCATCTATCTCTGTCTCTGGGAAGATGAATGATTTTACAAGTTTCATTTGCTTAACCTTAGTTTGAGGAATAATTTTTACCTGCTGGGATTGTTTTTACCAATCATGGATCGTAGGCATTTAGAACCTGATACAGGTTCTTTTTCGTGGCCGCATTTGTGAACAGCAAATTGTTTCACTATGAGCATTGCTCCGTAAACTTTAGGGCCCAAAATTTCTGTCTCTATAATAACGCATTGTGTCGTTAAAAGTTTGGTTCCAGCTTGGAAGTATTTGGGCAGTTGTTCTTGTATGTTTAATTTGTTCTATAGACGAATACGAAAAGAAGAAACAAAAGAACATTAAGGTATTCAAATATGTGGGGAATTCCAAATATTTATTGGTTATGCTTACCTGAAGTGCTGCGAATGTAAAGGTACCATCTATAAGAACTTGATACGGCTGTCGGAATCCAAAATTATTTACGTAAAAGCTGAGATTCTTTTGCACTTTTTTGTGTCGTGAAATCTTCATACTGCTTTCTTAAATAATCTTTCGATGATTACCATGAGAATCGAACTGTAGGTAAATCTGCCCGTTGATCTGTCAGAATAACACGAGGTTTTCTCAGCTGCTTGTTTCGCCGTAAGGAGCGTCGGTTGTGATGATTTTTTCCCACTTCGCTAGAGCGTAAGCCGAATTATCTATAATTAGGCGCGGCTAGAGATCCCAAGCACTTTGCCTTCTTTCGATTTTGGAGTAAAAAATTCAAATTGTTTGTATGCCTCTATTTTAATGTCTTTTGAGCTCAGAAATCCGAATCTGCTGTTGGAATTGATCTATCTATCGAAATGGTTTAGTTATCACCAAATTTTCGATTTTTGGAGCGAATAAATTGAGATATCTTGATGAGTTTTAGTCGTAGCATAGATATCAGTATACATATCTATGGTCGTTGCCTAATTTTGTCGACGGATTCATGGTTCTGAGGTCAAAATATGTTTGAAAAGCGTCACCAACAGATTTAGAAAATACTTCATTTTTTACTCAAAAATCGAAAACAATCTAAGGTATACTCATTACTTAAGGGTAAGGTATACCCATGGGTTTTTTCAATTTTGGGCCAAAAATCAACTCTTTTTTTTATTGAGTTTTGTAGGGTATTCTGATGAACTGATGAAATAAATATAATAAAACATGAAT
Source organism: Athalia cordata (assembly GCA_963932425.1). Classification (NCBI taxonomy): domain Eukaryota; kingdom Metazoa; phylum Arthropoda; class Insecta; order Hymenoptera; family Athaliidae; genus Athalia; species Athalia cordata. The sequence continues at coordinate 23,467,977 of OZ010626.1, read as the reverse complement.
GGGTATATGCAGTCAAATGTAGGACTATGCAATTATTTTTTTCATCATTTCTAGTCATCGGAAAATTTATAACAATTAATTAATCGATAATCGAGTTCAATGAATGAAATTCAAGTCACAATGTGAATAAAAATAAGTTAATTTGCTTTGTTCTTGTTTCCCAATATTTGATACTGTACTGAATTTTTTTTTGCATTAAATTCGTTAGTAAAAAAAAAAGCCAATCAATTTATATCTATGCATTTCAAATTTCGACTTATATTTTATTCATAAAAGTCAATGATCGAAGTAAATCTGAGTCGATTTTTTTACGTAGCCTTGACAAATTATCTCGGAATTTTCTAAATTGTAGAAAAACGACGGATTATTAACAAATCCTCCTATTGTCATTAAATTTACATAAAAAAATGTCCAGCTTTCATCCTTTCTTTTTATGTGAATCCTATATGTGAATGATCAAAGGGCAAATTTTTAAGGTCCTCAGATACAGAATTGGAGGCCATTTTGATTTTTCAACTCTTCCTTTGGTTGATACCATCCATTTTATGGCCTAGTTTAATTGTTATACATTTGTTCATTTTACTTTCAATTTTGAAAAATAGATCAACAGATAAAGTCTCCGAGTATAATCCCAACCTCAAACAAAAAAAAAGTAATTTTCCTTCGATAAGGAGATCCTTGATTGGTTCATGGAAACTTTGAAACCGCACTTCCTCTTTTTTTTTCTTGAGGAGAACCAACTTCCGTTGTAAAAATAAACACTTATCTGAACAGGATAATTATTGTTTTTTTTTTCATCTTTTTTTTCTTATAGACAATTAAAGCGGCTTCCATCATGGCATAATTTCAAATATCGTTTTGAAGTTCAAAAATTGTCATGCCTTATTTATTACTTTGCACAGATAAAATAGCTCACTCGTAAAATCGAAGTAAAGAGTTAAAAAAACAATGAACAGAAAACGAGACCGAAAATGAAAAAATATCGTTTCACAAGTGACAGTTTGCAAAACCAATAGAAATTTGACTTGAAAAATAAAGCAGAATTTGAATATTATTCGATGAATTATGGGTTACCGATTGATGACATTATTTTGTTGCGTACATCGTATAAATTTCCTGTAGAATGATTCTAGAGGAAGTCGGGAACTACTTGAACCTTCAGAGTGCGAATGTGAGAGAGGATCAGATTCTATATAAACTGCGCCTTACCAGACGAAGAGCACAATTTCTACTTTGCAGTCATCGTTGACCCAGTCATCACAACAGTCATGTTCAAGTTCCAGGCAATTCTCGTTCTCGTAGCGCTAATGGCGATCACCACCCAGTTTCAGCGTGAGTTTGAGACAAAGAGGATGTTATTCACTATTCGCTGCTGATTGAATTATAACAACAATTAAATTGAAAGATATGAAAATTTGCTCATTATGATTTGAATTTTTATCGCAGAAACGGAGGCATGTCAAACTCACGGCGGTAATGGTGGTAATGGTCTATACCATCTCCGAGTCAGCCGTTCGATCGTCGAAGGATTAGAGCCAAAAGTTGAAAAAGATGCTGTGAATCCTGGACCAGTTGCTGAAGTGAAATCTGCAGTATAAATCCAAACGGTAAGATTGCCTTGTATAAATGAATCAATGAATCAATCGATCGATCGTATGATTATTAGGACTTATACATTTTTATCGATATTATTTCATACGAATGCTGAACCAATTCAACGATCTGATTTAAATAAATTTATTTCACAATTTCCTATTTATTTTACAGACGCAAGAACCACGGCAGGACATGTTGGTGTCGTTGCACCAACTGCGACGTGAAAAACTGCAGCACGAAAATGGACTATGGAGAATAATCCGTTAGAATTGTTATTATTATATTCATCAAAAATTTCGTATGCGAATAAAACTGATTGACCACCATCAAATAAAATGTTTTTAATTATCACTGATTATTGATATTTTATTTTTTCCATCAGATATGTCTATTTCGACAAGTAAGTTAGTACCTATAAACATGAAAATTCGATTTCACTTTAACATAATCGCTTGTTGGCATCATAGAATTAAAATTCATAGCTAAATTGATGCTGAAGAATTTACTCAATTCATCGTACGATTTTTGCAAATCAATTCATGCTTCGTACACTGGAGGTTTTTTTTAGCGGTGAGGGTAATTGCAAATCGGAATGAAATTAACATCTATTCGTCTATTTCACTTATCGTTAAACGGCGACGGTACCGGCATGAACTTATCGAAAATGTGGGACTCATAATTTTTTATTTTTTCTGAACAAATTCAAAGAAATTAATCGGTCTATACGTGAACGTTGGAAGTTGTCCGACGCATTTTTTGTTGTTTCGAAAATCGATGAATCGAATCCAATTGAGTAATCAACGATTTTTCATTCTTGTCACAGCTCATTTTGTGTAAGACCATGGAGGAATAGTATATCCTCCATGGTAAGACTGATATAATTTGTTCGTCGACATAGGTGGTGAGGTTGATAGATATATATGGGTCATTCCATGTCAATTCAACGACGTTGCGACGGTGACCTTCTTAGATTTTCATGATTTTTTAATATGTTTTTATACATATATAAAGAAGTCCTTAGCTAAATGTTTAGCTCTTTATCTTTTCCCATTCCGGAGTTGTCGATTTTTGAAGAAATTAACGAAAAAAATTCATGTTTCTGACAACAATTAAGATAACCTAATTGAAAACAAAAATTTTTAGATATTTTTTGATGCTTTTTTTCGCCATTTTTGGCCATTTTTGTCCATTCCTAATCGAAAAATTGGATTCTTGTTCAATGGGACACTTTTGATTTTATCCAAAAAAATCTACCAAATTCTGTGTGACCCATATATAGGATTTTTTTTTCGCGGTTACAACTAATTTCAAGTGAAAAATTAATTGAAATTAAATTGCATTTAATAAAGTTCAAAGAAAATTGGTTTACAAAATCGAAAAAATTGATATCGTCTGTCATCAGAATTTGGGAAACAGCATAATCCTTTTCTCATCATTTCCGCGCAGTAGGTTTCAAGTTGAAGTTATTGTTTCGCAGGATTTTCAACAGCAGCAACTATGAAATGAATAAAAATTTGCACCTTTTACATTGGCTGCAGATTTGATTTCGGCAACTGCGCATTGATTCGAAGATAGTATAAGCTACTACCTCCATTACCTTCAAATGTTTCACACACCCCTGTTGCTATAATAACAAGTCATCCACGATTCTATCCATTTAGTTCTGACAATTTGGCACGATTATTAATCATATTGTCATGAATTTCCTCGTTCCTTTACCACACCAGGTATAGTCCACTTTGTTAGCATGATTTATTAGTGGTAAATTGTCAGAATTATCTTTGGGACATTTCAAATGAAAATGCAACCACTCTATTAATTTATTATAATTATAATTATTGTATTAATTATTAGTTTTATTCGAATTATAATATTTCAACGCAAGTTTCAATATGCGATCGTTTTGTTTTTCTTCTGATTTAAAATTTCTTGTCGTCAACTATAAACGTTGTTTAAAAATAAATGCTAAGAGAATGTATTCACACCGTAGTCTAGTTTTCAAAATTATGAGCCTAGATGAGGTGGTAAAAGGCGAGAGGGATACGATAATCCCTTATCGATCTCTAACTTTTTGAAATTTGTCTTCATTCGAGTTATTCTCATTATTCATGCCTGCACTCTGACATCGTATCCTCCAGTTATTCAAATACTTGGAAAAGATAATGCGAACAGGAAAAAAGTGGTTTTCTACTACCTATCGACAAACTAACGTTGCTCAGTTTTTTCTACATACTATGGTTAAATGTGATTTATTAAATTTCTTCATCGACAACTGTTGCATAACAATCTGTGCAATCAGCGTAATCAGAGTTACAGATTGGTAAATAGCCGGGAGACGGGGTGAAGTGGGTAGGATGATTTTTTCCTATATAACTCGTAGACTCCTGCGGCAGGACACAGTTTTCTGCAGTCATCAGTCATGTTCAAGCATCAGGCAATCATCGTTCTCGCAGCGCTCTTGGCGTTCAGCGCACAAACTCTGCGTGAGTATAGACAGCAAAATATCAGTATTTTGAATAGTATTAAATTTTTTTTTCGTGATTTATTTTGCATATCATTGTATCGGTGGGACTGGTGAAACGATAAATAATTGATAAAAAAAATTGCCGGAATTCTGATCAACTCATCATTGTATCGCAATATTAGTAAACGATTTCGATGTTAGAGGATGTCAAATTTCAAGTATGTGAAACATTCATGATCCCTTTTTCTATTTTTTTTTTAGTAACTGAGGCGTGCTACACCAAAGGAGGTGACGGTGGAAATTCCGGCCTATACCATATCCGAGTCAGCCGTTCAATTGCGGAAGGATTAGCGGTAAAAGTTACCACTGATGCTGCAAACCCTGGACCAGTTGCTGAAGTCAAGTCTACAGTGAATGCCAAAGGTGCTGATCCAGATCAACAGTAGTTTGATCCTTAATTCTAACTTACAATTCTCTCCTATAAATTCGTAAATAATTTGAAATAGGTTTTACCTTCGAACAAGCACAAAATATAAATTATTATTATTTTCTCTTTCGCAGATGCAGGATATGCTGGTGTTATTCCACCAACTGCAAACTTGAAACCGACCCCAGCCCAGTAAAGAAGGAGAATCGACTGCTACTACGAACTACCATATATATTCTTTTGTGATTTTGTATACAACCATTACTCGAATGTCAATATAAAAATATATCATCATTTAATCTAATGTATTTCGTTTTGACTCATTGGATTTACTCGACCCTGAAACCTTAATTTAATGACTTCGTGCAGTCTATGAAAATTCCTATAGCCTCTTTAGAGAATAATTTTCCATGATTAAGTAAAAGATAAGTTCATGAAATGGTACTTCATAACGAATAAGAAAAGATTTAAAAAGTTGGTACCAAATTTGATCGAGTCATTTCAGTGGCAGCGGGCTAGGAAAAAAAACTGCGATTTCATGTAGGTACTGACTTGTACAATCAATTGCTTGTTGATCGATTTATAGATCGATGTTTGATATTTTGACGATGAGTAAAAGGAAATTGCACGATGGGATAAGATGGGATTTGCAAAAAGTTGCGATTTGTGGGCTGGAATTTCGTGCGATATTTCATAAATTTCCGTACGTTCTTAATCCATCGAGTAATCGATATTTTCTGTAGCTGTGTATAATTTTGTCAGGGTTTTCAAATTTACTGGAATTTTTTTTATTTAAACAACTTGTTTGCGAAAAGCAACCCCCAAATATGCACATTTTTTCGTACGCTAAATTGGAAATGCTTTCCAAATTTCGTGATGCAAATTCATTCTGGAGTCATCAATCGTTATTGCACGTAATAATATGAACCAACCCGTTGATTGAAAATTCGCACACTGAGCACTAGAATTATAAGAGGGAACACTCGCTCCGTTCAACATCCATGGCAGTGAGCTTACTGTCATGTAGCTCGATGTGTGTGTCGGATGTAGAAAAAAATTTCGCATTAAAATCGTTCAGATTGAAAACTGATGTAAAATTGTATAAAGTGGACTCTTCTGCACGAGACTGTGATTGGCCTGGAGTTGTTTTACAAATAATTGATGTCATTAGTTTGCTGTTTACTTTAAATAAAATCGTTGTGGTGGGGCCAAGGTTCCATTGAAATTTTCTTTGTTGCAAATGTGGGAGAAGATCTCATGGTATATAAGCCGCGTTCTCGTGCATGAATATCACAGTTGATACTTTGCAGTCGTCAATCATGTTCAAGCACCAGGCAATCATCGTTCTTGTAGCGTTCTTGGCGTTCAGCGCCTCGACTCTGCGTAAGTTTGAGTTCTAAAACTTTTTTGCTAAAAAATCTTTGTGATCGAAACTAATTTTTCTTGAATGTAGTAGAATCGTGACAAAGAGTATATGAAAATAACATAACAAATGAGATCGAGTATAAAAGTTAAACATGATGAGAACTAAGAAAAAATTATAATCCACGCTGAATTCCAAATGATACGCTGAATAATTATCTTTCTTTTACAGTAACTGAGGCATGTCACACTCAAGGAGGTGATGGTGGTAACAGTGGCGTATACCATGTTCGACTAAGTCGCTCAGTTGTCGAAGGATCAGCGCCAACAGTTGCCACTGACGTTGTAAATCCTGGACCAGTTGCTGAAGTCAAGTCTGCAGTGAACGCAAAAGGTGCTGATCGGGATTAATTATATAATGTGAAGTGTCCACTGCAATCATGATGAATGTACGAAATTATTTTGATTCTAAGTAAGGACGTCATTCGTCAAATATTCAATCAAGTGTCCGAATGACGTACTTACTTAGAATCAAAATAATTTTAGACATTCATCATTATTGCAGTGGACCCTTCATGTGGTTTCATCATCAAGATGAAAAAGTTTTACCTTTGAATGAGTAGAAATACAAAATTAATCGTTTCTTTTCTTTTTTCTTTGCATATGCGGAATCCGCAGCAGGATACGCTGGTGTTGTTGCATCAACTGACAACTCTAAAACAACCGTAGCGCAATAAATAAAATAAATAAATACTTTTATTATGACGAATCGTATTTTCCGTGAGCTTGTACACGACCATCGGCCGAATGTGAATATAAAAATATAATCTCATCCAAATTTCTCTGTTTTTTTTTTCATTTCCACTCCTTGAATTCTCCCCTTTCTGACAACTTTTCGGAATAATTTTGTGCAAAGCCTGAAATCATCAAATGCTATCTAATCAAATTCCGTCCGATTGATTGAAATAACATGAAGAATATCAGATAATTCTGGAGTTTTTGCAAAGAACAAAGAAATAGTTGTCGGATAGACACTCAAACGGACAGAAAAGGTAAACGGTATAAAAATGAAAGGGTTTCTTTCCGCCGGCTAGAAAATTCTGTTCGAATTCTCGTTGTAGAATCATTTCTTACATCAGTTCTTCTATAATCTCACTCAAAAGATTTTTTACGACCCCATCAATTTTTGCATTTTTAATTCCTCCTAGAAAACACCTCAATCTGTAATTCATCTTCCGTCTGCCACTTGATCAGGTGGGATTAAGGAATTCGTAATGAAAACCATATATCGAAAGAAGAAGATCAATCGCTAAGTATGATTACCATCTACGGCAAATAAATCATTTTCGGGACGAGCAAATTTTAGGGACAAAAGCGATGATCAGGCTCTGCACGAAATACTGCTGTAACTCGACAGTAGAATCATTTCATAATGCAAAACTATGCGCTGACGCCGCGCATCAAGGTGACACAAAGTGATATGTTACGCATTGTGTAATGCAAGGGAATCCGCAGACGTAATATTTACCTCCTAAAACTCATTAAAAGCCGGAACGAAAACGCACTCTGAGTTAGAACATCGGGACCGGTAACACGACATACTTATCCAGTAGTAGTTGAATAAGGCTCAACCTATGTTCTTCCGCAAGAATATCTCTTATACTAAATAAACTTCACTTATATTTTTAAGACTGTGCATCAGCACTTGATTCGACAACGAACCCAATAAATTGTTATTTGTATCGAGGACACAGAGTCCCCGGGACAACGGAACGTTAGGAGTTTTCAGAAAGTGGATAGAACGTATTCATGTTAGCTTTCGAATTATATTTATACAAGAATTACAGGTAGGTATGAAGCCTATCTTGCACATGGTTGACTTTTCTTCATCTATTTACGTGCTGAAGTCTTCGGATTGACAACAACGGCGGGATGTCCTGTTGCGACTCCTGCATCTGCAAGTAAAAAAAAAATAGATACTTTACTTCTACATGTTCGAAAATAAAACTATTTGAAATTATTCGAAATTTCATAGATGAAATATTGAACAAAAATTGAGTTTGCGAGTTCATTGGCACCCGTCAAACCATTTTTGATGTTTAAACTTATAAGCTTGAGTTCGATCAGGACCTTTTACATTCGCTGTAGACTTGACTTCGGCAACTGGTCCGGGGTTTACGGCGTCAGTGGCAACTGTTGGTGCTGATCCTTCGACAACTGAGCGACTTAGTCGAACATGGTATACGCCACTGTTACCCCCATTACCTCCTATGGTTTTACATGCCTCGGTCACTGCAGTGAAAGAAACATTTGTCTATTATTCATTTTGCGTTAAATTTTGAGTAATCTGAGTTGCGGTAAATTTTTGTCTTTATTCTCTATTTTCTTCACATTTGTTTGGTGGCCTTGTTGACTCAATGAGAGAAAGCATCATAGCAAATTGTCATAACTGATATTTCGTGGTTTGTACTTACGGAGCAGAGTCTGGGCACTGAGTGCCAAGAGCACAGCGAAGACGATGATTGTCTGATGTTTGAACATGACTGGAAATTCAATAGAACTGTAACGCTGTAAACCGTTTCCCCGATTATATAGGATAGGGTCCTTCCACCACTACTTATACATCGGTATTTCCATGTATGAAAGTTGTACTCTGCACCTGACGTAAAACAGGCGGATTATAATGAACCATAACAATGGTCGGTTACTTTGTGGTAACGTTATGCAGATATGACTTTTAGCACATTTAAACATCAAATTCAATTACTTCAATGATCCCATGGTATGCTTCAGGCGTATTTGACAATATCATGTATTTAATTTATCTTATATATGATTACCGTTATTTATAGAAGACGCGTTGTAATTTAATCGATAGTCAGTATACCAACTTTGAATGAATTTTGAAATAGATTATTTTCACTTCAGAACAACACTTTGTATCTTTTTTTTTCCACCTTGAATGTAAGATTGTAATCATCATAACATTCAGCTGACGATTACGCCATTTTACACTAACGATGTATTATCGTAATAAAGAGATTTTTAATCATATCTTTCGCTCAGATTGCAAACTTGAGGCAAAGAATTGCGGTCTCTGATGAGGTCTTAGACTTCCCGAGTGACAATTTGCGGCTTTTCTTGAAGCTAGGGTTTTTCTCATATCCGGTTCAGCTTTGAGATTATGCGCGTGCATGGAATGTTGAAATATGCATAGGAACGCTAATTCATCCTCTGTTATGACTTTGGCCTTGATTACTGCAAAAGTGATAAAAGATATTTAACATTATCAAATGAAAGGGCAATGATCATGTGCAATTGCAGGATTGATGTTGATATTTCATTTTCGGGGTCGGGATCGCTAGAATTCGAAACACATCCGACAATTCTTCAATATTACCGTAATTCTGAAAAAAGAAACCATTTTAAAAGATGCGAATTTTCTACGTAGTTTTCGATTGACGGAGAATTCATTATAATATCTTCGAAAAGTTATAACAATGGGATTCACTGGAGAAAAAATAAACAACAATTTACGAACAATAACTTAAGAATATATCTGCTTAATTTAATTCTTACCACCAATCAACTTCTGTCAGTGATTCGAGTAACAATGATTTTTACAGTATATGATTATTTACAATAATTAGTTAACACAAATTACCCATAATACTTGTTTTATACTCTCAAATTGCATTAGTAAATATTCAAACGTTGTTATGGAATAAATCTAGTCCGGTATATGTATAATAATAAATGTTATTTTCGATCTATGAAGCATTCTGAAATTTGGGACTTTGGCGTCAGTTTTTGAGTATAAAAATTGTCGTTACAATTCTCCAGATCGAATAGAATTAACAAAACTTCCATCTTGGTATACGTAATTCCTCGCACAATTCTGTACTTTGTCCGAAACGACTCAAGTATTGATAATAATAAAAATCTATCTTTGGCATTTATAAATATAAGTATCATCGAGAAAAATCTAGCTTCGTTTTTTTCTTACTCTGGTCGAAGGTAAAAAGTTAGTTTCTAGCCCAAAAGCTATAGAGTTCTAGTCCTGGGAGGGATTTTGTTCCAGGCCGAAAACTAAGTTTTTCTATGACGAGACTGAGAAAAAAAAGATTGGATGTTTTGTGAAGCACCCTATTGAAGACAGTTGTTCAAGAATTAATAAATCGTAAGTATAAAAATATCGTAATCACTAAGTTCTGCTCGTCCAAGAACATTCCTCATCATCTCTCTGAGGTGCTGGTGTTGATGGACAACTTTTTGTCGTCTCATCACCTTGAATGTCAACGAGAAGACTCTGTCTACACAGCATGGAAATAGTGGTCATTTTACCGTCCTTATCTTTACCACGTCTCAATCTAGCCCGTCTAAATTTGCTTGCTATATTCGTAAAACGGCTCGTGGATTCACCGGATCGTTTAGATGGTCTTGGAAGGGACTCGCAGCCTCTATCCATGGAGAGTCTTTCAAATGTGTCAACATCGACGTTTATCATTCCCGCACTTGCTGATTTTATTAGGTCTAATCTTATCGGGGTTTCTCTGCAGCTACTCATTCTATCAGATTCTGTAACATCAGAGTTGGAATTTCCCTTGGAATCAATAGAGAATCCTGGGCCGAATGAAAGGAAGTTCTCTTTGGCTTCTTTAATTTTTAACGCACGGTCATTTTTTTTTTCTAAAAAGTCAGTGACGTTCGTTGGATGGTTTTTATCACTCGTTTCATGGGTCAGTGAGTGGGAAGAGGAATCTGAACAGCGACTATTGAGAGATCCTTCTTTCATAGCTGCCGCAACAGAGAGTGTTGTCAACTTATGAATCAACGCTGGTGATAATCTACCACATCGCGATTCATTGACGTTCAATAATTTTCTTGGTTCGCTTGATCTAGGAGAATAACGTCTACTGAAACCTTGACCTTGATCGGTGCAACTGAGGCTAGTTATACTAACAGAATCTGCACTCGGACTTTTTAACACTCCAGAGGGTTGTTGGGAGGATGTATTTGCGTCCGTAGATACCGTGGGAGAGTTTTTTCGACTAGATCTGATCGCTCCAGCACTTGAACATTTGGTAATCTCGTTTCTCGAAGGATTTAAAACTGCTTTTTTAGTCTCTATCAAATATTTTTCCGTTCTTGATTTAACCCTTCTTTCACTAGTTGGAGATCTCCAGATCGGTGATGCGCTACCACTGCTTGCAGGGCTACCGGTTTCGTCAAGTTTTTTATTGTAGCGTTGAATCATCATTTTTATACTCGAAGATGCGTCTTTGGGTGAGTTAATTTTATGATATTCTTTCCGAGATAATACCGGGGATTGTGGTAACGGAGGACGCCTAGAGGAAGGTTCACGCTTATCTTCATTTTCCTCCATTTTTTTTCTCCAGACAAGTGGAGATCTGGATTCTGTTCTACTCTCTTGCATTGTACGAGCACAGTTATTTTCTACACTTCTAACTACTTCTCTCTGACACTGAGAACCGCCATCATTACAAAAATTATCCGTCACTCTTCCTTTGCCTTCTCGTCTAAACGGAGAAAATATCATTCGTGTTGTTTTCACGAACACATTACGTGGTCCAATTTTTTCTTTCTTGGAAATACAATCAGACGTTGTACAAGGCATTTCGGAGTCAACGGTACATGGAAATGTTCCGGTTGCATCTTCTCTATGAATATTTGTAGTTCTTGATTCATTAACTGCTGTTCGTACAACTATTTTGTCCAGAGTATTTTCATTTATGACTATTCTCTCGACGCCCACGTTATCGTCGAATGCCGATGTTGGCAATTGATGTGATTTCACCTCTGACTCTCGCAGCGAGTAACCAGACTCACCAGAATCATGTGCACTGATAGTTTTGTCTGTAGAAATTTGCTGGATAGTAGAATCTGTTAGTTTCCTTGGCTCATTTTCAACGGTCACTCTATTATCCGTAGCATCCAAGAGGGTATTCCATTCGGGATTAGATTGTATTTTCAAACTCGCCACGTGACCAACTTTGCGCGGACTAGACACTTGACAAGTTACTGATTGTTCTTTCATGAGGTCGCTTGGGTTGCTGGACCCATATTTTATGGATGTTTTCAGGTCATTGTTTGTCTTTCGGATTTTTGTAACTGCACATGAATAAGATGAACAAGATTAGAAAAAAACGGGGGATTTTTTATTGTAATTTATTGTAGGAAATCGAAAACTGACCTGTTGAAATGTTCATCTGAGACTCATTGACTCGATCTTGTGAAAGTAATTCAGCTGTAGCTGCGTTCGAGTTGATTATACTTTCTTGTAATTCGGGATTAGTTTCGCTCGTTGTCCATCGGAGTGCCGATGGGCCATCGTTCGTATTTTTCGTCTAAAAATGAACACAAAGAAATCTGTATCCAAAAACTCATGAAACCCTGTGAACAAATTTTCCAGAATCAAATAATGTCTTCTGAATTAAAAAAAAAAGGTTGTCGTCTTACTTTAATGAAGTTTACTCCTGCATTCCATCGAAATGACAATCACTCAAATATCCTAATCAAGAAAATCGAAAACTTTTTCTCAGCTGTATTTTTTATTTTATTCTATTTTATTCTTTCTTCAGTTGAAAAGGGATGACAACATCTATGTGGTTGTATGACAATTCTAAACTTAATATGTTTTTTGATTCTCACAATTTCATTTACTCGCTAAAAAAAAAAAACTAGAAAAAAACGGGCTAAAAGTAATTAAAGAGAATTCATTATTTGGTAAATGTAACTCCACTCACATTTATTTGAAGACTAGCTAATATGACGTACTAGTAGAAGAGATGAATGGATTTTTCTTCTTTGATTCATTGAAGTTCAGAATGCTATTTTGCTCTGTAAAAGTTTGAATTTTTTTTTGTTTTTAATAATTAGATTTATGGTTTACTTTTACAGAGAATCGTGAATTATAATTTGTCAGTTAAGCAGAGCACGCGTTTCAAACAAAAACAACAACAAGAGCCGATTGTTACAGAAATTACCCGCGTCAAAAATCGAAGCATATGTGAGTGGAGTAGTGAATAATTCTCATCAAAACAATCCTTCTAATGCAACTAAATATTAGGCAGGGCTAACCATGTCCAAAATTTCCTAAAACTAAAGATTATTATTCAATTATTTTGGGAGAGGGTGCGAATTCTCTTTTTCCTAATTCTCAAACTGCGCTAAGTAGTAATAGCAAACTATTGTAAATTGGTTGAATGGAGTTCAATTATGCCTTTTGGTTACTATTAAAATTCAATAAAACAAAAAACAATACCTTCGGATCATTAGCACCTTTTACTAAGACTGCGCTGCTTCCATCGGCATTTCTCATTTCATCATCATCAGTTGAATCGGTTTTTGGTAAATCTATTGGGCGAAAATTATATTTCTAGTACGGCGAAACATACAGACTGTGTCCACTATTTTTACACTCACCAGTGCATCCTGCGTCGCAATAACTGTCTTCAGATGTTCTTTCATTTCTCAGAAATTCACTCGCACGAAGACTAAAATAAAATTATTACATTCAGACAATCGAAAGAAATCGTCATGGCCATTCTTTTTTTTAGTCTGATTAATATCGTCAAATAACTCACGACAATGTTCCTACATTGACTCGTTGCTCAACACTTTGTCTGGTGTCCTTGTTGGACTGAAGTGCAGATTCACTTCGATGCCCTTCTCGGTAGATGCGTGACCTTGTAGAAGATGAATTTTGATTGCTAGCTCCATTGAATGTTCCTTTAGCCACAAGTGGATATGATTCTCCAGCTTCTACCAAACGTACTGGAGATGCTTGATGACTAGAAGTTACTGTTCCTAATGGTACAGCAATGCTAGTTGTTTCACTTGTAGCTACGGAATATATCGGTGTTTGATGGGGTTGGACGTTAGTTAAAGGGCTGGCAGTTTCTTCTATAACATCTTCTATGTCCACTATTATTGCCTCAGGTTCGTAATCGTCTAATGAACCAGCCATTTCTTCGGTAATGTCCGGTATCGTGTGTTCCGAACTTACTCGAGAGTCTGCTCAAGATGAACATTGGTTTCATTCAACTGTACTATTTGTTCGCCTTGTGTTTTTAGTTTTTTTTTCCAATTTAAAAACTATCTGCACTTACCAGCCATACACTTTGCTTCCAGTTCCTCTACGTCGTTCAGTGATAAACTCGAAGGTTGTCTGATTGGTGCTTCCATTTTTGTACCTTCTTCCACCATACTTCCTACGGATTTCGAACGTTTCATCGTACACCGTATTCCTCTGTCATCTGTAGGTGAATGAGAAATGAGCGTTTTTTTGTTTTTGTTTTGTTAAACACTGGTGAAAAACAAAATAGCTGAAATGTGCATCGGGTAGTTTAAATTGAACTAACAAGAAACATTTGTCGACGGTGAATTAGTACCAAGTCTTGACCCCGAATTTAAAAGGCGGAAAGTTGACGACTCTGCTGATATCCCTTGACTCTTTTCCCATTCGTAAAGTTTCCTTGTGAACTTGCGGGATATTCCTTCAAATCTGAAAAATCCTGTGGCTGTTTGAACTAGTACTTCTTTTTTTTGCGGAGATGACCCAACAACACGGCGCAGCTTTGACAACCTTTGAAAGATTTCGAATAATAATCAATTATACTGCTAGACTAGGTGGAAGGAAAGTCACAAGAAATAAATAAATAAATAAATAATAAACGATCAATTTGATCATCACCTGGCTTCTCTGTCAAGCAACTTTTCCCTCTGTCTCTCCACCTTTTGCGGTTCTCTTTCGATTTTATTTAAATCTTTTTCCAAACAATGGAATCCCATACCTTCCAAAGGCTTGTACATTTTACACTGTCTAAAATCACTAGTACAAACTGATTTCCTTTGTTCTGATCGAGCTGAATTTGATGAATTATTTTTATTAGAATTATGATTATAATGTTCATCATCGAATTGTCCAGCTCTGATTCTCTTCCATTCCTCCATTTTTTTAATAAAATCTTCGGATAGATGAGGCTTCGATTGCTCGCCATCCAATTTAGTCTCAGGTTTGGAAGGTGACCTCCATAATTGCCAATCAGTGAACCGTCTGCGGCTAGTTGGATGTTCACTGCTCGGACTGTGATAACCTTTTTTTATTCGTTTCCATTCTTCGAGCTTTTTTTTGAAGTCTGGACTAAGTTGATCCTTGCCCATTAATTGTAATCTCATCGCATCACGTCCCTTTGACGCAATACGCGACGGAGAATTGCTCAGCTCTTGGCTTACGGAATCTGCAGCGTGCGTTGAAGATTTTAATTTCTCCCACTCTGCATACTTTGCATAAAATTCAACGCTCAATTTTTTGTGAAGGATCTGATAATTTCTTTGGATTTCTGCTTGGATGTTAGAGCCGGATGATCTATCATCTAAATCTTCAACACTTGCATTGTCACTTTCCAGACCATCCATTTCTAAAATAAGAAACAAATAACAATCCAAAGACTGCAGAAAAAATCATGTAACGTGGAGTGATTCTTCAATTTTTTACTCAACGTTGTATTGAAGTTAAGTTTCGAAATATCTGGTTATTATAAGCATTGCAAAAATTCGCGCATAATGTATACTGTTTTTACACGTCTGAGTTCTATCAAATAAGACGTGGATATCAAGCAAAAAGGAAACAAACAAATGCTTATAGACATACCAGTGAAAAATGATGTTGCTCTACTAGGGCTTGGTGGTACCGACATGGAGCCCGCTAGAAAAGCTTTTTTCACTTTTGACCACTTTGAATTGTGGCGTTGCATTTGTGGCGAACATCTCAGAGACTCACCCTTTGCCGAATACTAAATAACGATCAATTAATGATAATTAAACGAGTGAACGAGAGATATTATGAGAAAAATGAAATTGAATTACATCATTTCAAAAATGGAAGAAAATCGTTTACCTGTCTTTTGAATATTTCATTAGAATTAGACGCCTCTTGCTTTGGTTCTGTTTCCGTTGGAGTTTGGCGTGCCTGTGGGCTTGCGCCACATTCTTGTAAATTACTATCAAAACTTTCTGGGGATCTTGACGGCGATACAGAATCAGGAGATGAAACGGTAGTGCCTCTAAATTCCTCATTTGACGGTACAGTTACAGTAATCGTTAGTGCTGGATTTTGTCTTCTCACTGCGAGATCAGCACAACGACTCGTCGCACTCGTCGTTGGTAAATTTACTGAACATTTTTGCGACGATTGATTTGTCGTCGAAATTTTCGATCGACAATTCTCCAACTGTAATATAGGGAGATTATTCTCAAAGTTTCGAAGTCTAATGATTGGGCAATGATAAATTTTCGGGTACACTTATGATATATTTTTACAAAATTTGAGTCTGAATTTTTTTTATATATTTATATTTCTCGATTCTAGGCTAACCGTTGTGGTAGCTAATTCGTTTTATGTGTTTACAACTGTAATTTTTTTTTTTTTAAACTCTCTCTCTTTTTCATGAAATTTATCGAAGTAGTCGGTAAATGTTTATTATTCTACTTTTTATATTAGACTAAATTTTCGCTCTCCCTGATCTATTTTCTCCTGATTACAACAGAATGACTGACATCTGCCGCATCCACGAGTTCTTAATTGAATAAATATTTGTTCGAATCCAATTACAGTGGATATTGTTGAATATTTCCTTCGATATTCATCTTCTTCTATTTCCCATTCTTCTTCTTTAGAGACTTATGCAAAAAATATTTTGATAATCCGCTTGCAAGAAAACTACACTTTTATTTCAATCTACTCATGTATTACTTACTACTTGTATAATTGACATCTACTCATTTCACTGCTTTACAAAATTGAAATCGTTTTTTAATTATCAATATAAATTGGTATTCAATCTCAAGGTATGCCATGCTAAAAATGCGACGTTATATATGCTTGACTCTATTTCTAAGTGCGGCGCGGCTCTCCGGACAAGATAAACAACAGAGACCAGCAGGCACTTGAAAAATAACCTTCAGAATTCTTTAGTAAATTTTTAATTGACGATTATAATGTACCAATTAACAAATTGTTGATAATTAGTGCTCGAGGTAAGAATTTGAGGAAAAAAAAGTGTAAACTTCATCCTGATATTTATTATCGCTGACCGATATAAGGGTTGAAAATAAATAAATAAAATAAATTGACTGGCCTGATTTCGACACTCATTGTTAAATTTCGTTCAAGTATATTCCGGTATGGTGGATTAAATTTAAACGCATATAAACATTGTGAGAAAGTGTATTTTTGTACCTTCGACATGTGCGTGGAAATTGGATTTGAGCCAGAAAAAGCGCGATCTCCAACGAGCGGTCGGTAATTCTGCCTTATGTTTGTTGTGTTATCCTCGATGTCATCTCTGTGCAGATCGTCTTTTCCCCGAGATATTACGGGTATCGAACTATTAGACGCGGTACCTTGATTTAAGATTGAAATAAAACAAAAAAAATTGTCAATCTAACAAATGAATGCAATTCAATTGCAGTTTTCGTTTCATTCGGATAATTAACAATATTGACTTGATCTTGGAAAAGGTACAATTTTTAGCGGCAACACTGTTGAGTATTGAAAAAAGAATTTTATTTTACATCGATATCAATTGAACTTATATATTCAATTTTATCGAAATGTAACATTATAAATTATAGTTATATCGATGCAAAATGAAAGCATAAACCTTTCAACGCGCATTGAACTCGTTTCTAGATTTATTTCATTCTGTAAACTAATAAAACAGTTCTGGCAATCATCATCCGTCAGGATTGTTTAATTCAAAGTCCATGTAGTGTAATGTTCGCAAAGTAATATACAGTAATATAAAATTTCTCTAATATACCGCAGATGTTTAAATTTTTGTATTTCGAAGAATATACCTATATGCGAAGTATGTTTCGAATGATTAATAATAATTTTACCTCTTCCAATTCCGTCAACATCTTCCGCTGATGAAGCCGAAGACAAAGTCCCAGGAGTTGGTGGGGTGGGTGTTGGTGTTGGTGTAGAAATTGTAGCTGTAAAATTACATTCCTGAACAGGACTTTCTGGTACTTTCAAGTATCTCGTAATATCCGAATCATTTATACCACCGGTATAAGCTCTTTCCCATTTAAAAGCTGCCTTAACCTTTGTCCATTTCGATACTTTGGGGGTTCCCTGAATACCGGAAGATCGTCTTTTACTCGATATTTGTCTATAGAGAGGAATTTCATGGAGCAAAGACGTAGTGCCCTCGACACCAACGGACCGACTTCTTTGACGAGGTACTGGTGGTCTGAGTACTTTTTTTTGTGCATGATCATAATCGGCCGATAACATAGCACTTAATAAACTCTCAGCCATGGTAGTGTCCTCCTCAGGAATAGGAGAATCGTCATTGACAATTATCGCACGTTCCGCGGCTTGATGAGCATCATTCATCACCCTCAAATGTTCAAGTTCTCTGACCCTTCTAGCAAGTTTTGAATTTTGTTCTCTCAAAGACAGCACTTGCTCCATCAATGTATACAATCTGTCCAAATGATCGAAAGCATCCTCAGCTTCCAAAGACGCAGCAAAGACAGATGCAGGTTGTGATAGTTGGGCAGGTTGTTGATTTTCATTAGGCGTTGGAAGTCTCATTAAATAATCTAAAAACTCTCCTTCTTTTCTCAGTGTTTCAGCTTCAAGACGATTTCTGTGCCTAGCAAAAGCCTCTTCGAATATATTGCTGTCGTCTGGAGGTATAGGATCCGGTGGTGGTGTTGGCAAACGCGATACGTCAAATTTTTCTTTACGTCTTGTACGCCGCCTAGAAAGTCTCGACGTAACATTAACACGTGACGGATTCATTTGTGATTGAGGTATTATTTTTTTCAAACCAATTTCGATGCCAAATTCATCGTTACGACCTTCGCTATTTTTCAATGTCAACGAATCCGACATTTCAAAATTGTTACTCGTTTCTTCCGCCATTTCAAAATGTTTTTTTTATTAAAATTTATTCGCTACGTCATCATAATCACGCCACACTTCATAACAATACTTATCACCGTAACATTCAAACTTTCCACCTGCATTTTCAAATGAAACACAACTAAATAAATAATTCATCACTTAATTTTATGTTTCAAATGGATGTTGTTATCTCAGGTGACCGATCAAATGGTTTTTTACAAATCTATTTCGTTTCGCGTCATTTCTTTTCTATTTTACAATTCGACGTGAAGTAATTGGTAGCGTTTCCGTGTACTATAGATCCGGTGGGTACCGGCATTGATGGATTGTGTTCTTTTTGTCTAATTGTTTTTTAATTGCAATCGCGATGCACTGGACGTGAAATCGTTGTTAAAAAGTTGGCGTTACACAAAGAACTGAGTTGTGAGAAATATCGCATGCTGCAGGGGTAGGATATAGTTATTTTCATCTACCTTACTCGATAGCTATAGGATAACGAACTAACGTTAACATATTTCCGTTGGCTAGGTGGCTGACGGCCACACTTGTGCCTCTTGGCATATAATTCTAGCTGTAGATTTTGGGTATGTATATGTATTCAATCGAGGTCTCGCCGACCAAAATCAGGGGGGACAACGAAGCGCCGGCGCAACGTAACCAAAAATAGCCCGCGTCCGGAAGGCGCGGAAGGCGCGGAAAACGCGCAGGAAAAGATACCGTCGAGACGCCCTCGCGCGACGCTACGACTTCGGATGTCAAACCGATCAGAAAATCAGCGAGGATCACTCATGATCAGATAATTGGAGTTTTGCGTGATTCTTTTTTTCTTCCTTTTCACATTCAAGGAAATATAATGGAATCGTCCAAATTTTTCTTTTTTTTCCTGAACCGATAATAACCGTGATCGAGGACATAAAATACACATTTCAGCAAACGTATCTAATTAATAATGATATAGTTGCATTTTTTGATTGTTTTAAAACGACCGATAGATGAATTTTTTCAGTACCCACGATTTTACAACGATAAGTTATAAAACTAAATTCATGTCAAAAGAGAGAAAGAAACAGTTGTTATTTTCCATTGCACAGTACAATGAGTGTACTGAAAATACGCTCGACATAACTCGGTAAACGTGACGAAAAAAAGAAAAAAATCGAGGAAAATAATATCTGTGTTAATTTTTTTATTTTTCAGTCGGATTTTATTTTGCGGTAACCAATATGACAGATATGTATACATCTTTAACGGTCAGGACATAACATTATTCGTATAATTTAATGCCACAAAATTTCGTAATGTTTTAAAAATAGTCGAAGCTTGCAACGCCCTGACGCCGCAACTCTACTACACATCTACATAAGTAACACGCTACGAAACAAGTTGAAGGAAAATATTTACGCTGTAGAAATAATAGCGAGGATTACAATTTACTTTTTTTTTCTTCACTTTTTCGTCAATCTGTGAATCGGGTTTCAATTAATCAGCCGATTTTTTGCATGTGTGGCGGGCATAGGTACGCGATATCCCGAAGATTCTGACACTATACTTCAATCAGCTGTAATCCAATGAATTGTAAAATGGATTATTCTCAGAAAGTTTAGGGTTCATGTAGTTTGAATAGTTTTGCAAAGAATATGATGATTATGATTATCATTTCGTGACACCAACTTATACATCGTACAGTCAGGATTGAAAATATTTGGACTGTTACGATAGTCAAAAATCAATGTATATCTTCGTCTACTACCGAAAATATCACGTAAATTTCAGTACATATAGATACGCATATATGGGTGCGCATATATATGTATACCTATTTGTATAACAGTCTTGTTTTGCAGCATCGGTAATATCAGTGGCCAGCTGTTTAGGCGAATTGCTGCAGTGTCTGTGTCCGATCGTCGTAAGATTATGTTAAACCATATTGCTACGTGTAGAGTAAAAATATTTTTTATGTGAAAAAAAAAAAACATTAGAAAATTTTCCAACTCATGCGAGGAGTCGTCACTGAAACGCTCGGTCAGTTTAAACAAAATATGGTGCAAAGGGAACGGTCCTAAAAATTTTTCGTTCAAACAATTAAAATTCAACTTACAATTAGTTGAACCTAAGCATAGTGAAATTATTTTTAAACAGCAGTAGTTTTCAATATTTTTCGTCGGATGATTCCAATAGGTTCAATCAAAATGTAGTTGTTCGTCAAATGACAAGTATTAGAAATAAATGCTTGAAAAAAAGTGAGCTTTTTCATCGTTTCGTAATCCCTTGCCCTATATTTAATTTATATTATTCATAGCTCCATCTCTGCTTGCATGATTGTGGCTCACGATCAGTGAGCGCGATCTGGCGAGAAAATAAACTTTTTATACATTCGAATTTGTAGCGCAAAATGTTGGGGACGAATCCGATGGGCCCAGCCTCGTTTTCTGGAAAAAAGTCCTATGTACACATGTAACAGTATACATGTCCTTTAATTTCACTATCGTAGAGCTTAGTTGCAGATGCAATTGATCTTCCAATCGCTTTAAAATGAATCGAATGGTGACTTTCCCATCACGCAATGCAGCTATTAACTTAAATTACGGTCATAAAAATGCGAGATAACACGATAACCGTAATAACATTTAGCGCCTATTGAAAGCTTGAACAAATTTCAAATATAGATCTCATGTCAGTTTCGCAGGCTAACTTGTTTCGATCGCACAAATTATGAAATCGGCGTTATAGAAAAATCGCTATAAACAATTCTTCGGAGATAAACTTTGTCCTAATCGTTTATATTGGTCGGCAATAATGAGGGTGCTTCCGATACGCTATAAAAAATCCATATGGATAATCAAGGCGATCGTTTACTTTTTCAAAATCTCCGGATTGGCTCCGTTTTCAATCCAAATGAAAACAGTATCAAATGACTCTGAATTAATCGGTAGCAGTACGGGAGCGTTTGTAGTTTCAAAATTTGGACTGGCCTACAATATATTTCTGCTAATAGTACACGGAATAACTATTAGATATATGATGAAAACAATTACGTTAGACAGTATTCTTTTTTATGCAATACGCATTGTACTTATAAGTCAAAGTATATTCGCTGCTTACTTCATAATTTGTTGGTTGGCAATAAAACAGAAAACCGTCGTCAGTATCATAGAGAGACTTTTGGAAGTTGATGTGATGCTTTCCGGGCTGAAACATTGTTCGTCTAATAAAATAACGTCCTTAACTTGGGTCGTTCATATCATCATCAACAGTTGCTTATGGGTTGTTGTATGGAAACCGGTCACTATCGAAATGACGAGTGTAATTGTCTTCAAATGGGTTTTGAGCAATCAACTACAGCTGATCTCGTATTGGTTCATTATACAGTACGCCATAGTCATCGGTCTGGTATCTAAAGAACTTGCGACGTTGAACGATAATTTGATTAAATTTCAAGAATATCAAAATAATTTTTCAACCGGCACTTCTCTTCTCGACTATCGATATCCAAATCACTGGAAACAAGTAGCCACTCTGAAAAGACTTTATAAAATTCGTGTCACAATTTCCGAACTCTGTAAGGACTTGATAAATTTGTTTTCATTACCGATATTAATTGCAATTGCAAAATGCTTCACCTCCATTATTGGAAGCTGTTTTTACGTCTCGAATTATATGATCGAACATAACTCGTTTGAAGATTTTGATCGTATAGATGTCGTAGGGCTGATATTCATAAGTATCTATTCCGCTTATTTTCTTTTTTCGAACGTCGAGGAAACTGTGAAAGAGGTAATGGTTGTACATTATGATAGTATTTTTCAATTTCTTTTTTTTTTTTATCGGCTGTTGTGCTATAAATTTTTATTTATTTTCATATACGTAACAGGCTGATCTCACCGGGCACATCGTTCACAAATTATTATTAAGAACAACGACAAATGGCGTCAGATCAGAAGTAATTCAAACGTTAATTATTTTGCCTTGGGCGTGACTATTCGTACTGATCTAATTATTTTTATGTATTAGTTTTTTTTTCATCCTTAGCTCGAGCGATTTTCTATTTGGTTGCTACATGAAAATCTCGTCTTCACAGCGTATGATTTTTTCTCAATAGATTTCACGCTGCTCTATTCGGTGAGTGAAAAAAAATTGCAATGTATTATTGACTGAGAAAATGAATTTGATTGAAGGCTGATTTTGAATTTTAGATGCTTGGTGCCATATCGACTTATCTTGTTATCCTGATTCAGTTTTCGTATCCAAATAATGAAGAGGTTTACACTAACAGCTCTCGAGAAGCAGAACAGGCTAGAGAAATGATTCCAAATTAAAATTGGAGTTTATCAGGTACGAATGAAGTAGGTACAGCTAATCATCAGAATTTTGTTACTTTATGAAATTTTAAAAATCGCAACCATAATGGAAACATATTTAACCTTGTGAAATATTTATAAATAATGCAATTCCACAATATCAAACCGATGCGATCATAGATCGAGTGATTTTTCAATAGTTATAAAACGCATCGAAAGATTCAGGTTTTACCCTCACGCTATGTGCCAATTGGCGTAATCGAGGTAAAAAAAAACCAGAGGTCATACTCGAGATATGGATTGCAACTAGTTTGTAAGGTACAATTCAGTATGAGTATGGGACTTGTCCAAACTATCTGAAAAGTTCTTCGCTCTTTTCTAGTTTTCTAGTTTTTTTCTTATAAATTAAAACAGATAAAAATGCGTCCGAAAATTTACAAATTTCCCACATGGATCACCACGGTGACAGTTTACGTGTTAAAAGTTCATGGATTGGCCCCGTTTTGTTTTAATTCAAAAATGACAGTAAATACCTCTGAACTGGCTAGTTTTTCACCTTCGATATCCGGATTGATTTATAATTGTTTAGTAGTAACAGAATTGATAATCGTGGAGATATATGCGATACCAAAATTTTTGGACAAGGAATATCCGCACGCTACTCCTACAATGCGAATTTATGACGTGCTACTAACTCTTTCCGCTGTAACAGCAGCTTCTCTCATAACTGTTTACTCTGGACTAAAACAAAAAGCCGCTTCGAGTATAATGAATAAATTATCAGATATTGAAATTTCACTTTCCACCGTTAAAAACCATCAAGACCCGTATTATAAAAAAAGAGTGACAACTCTGACCGTACACAGTGTTTTAAATTGTTTTATATGGATATTGTGGTTTTTGAATTTTGTTACAAGAAGAGGACCGACGTATATATATTATGTTTGTAACAGTTCAGCTGGCACAGTCCTGTACTGGTTCATTGTACAGTATTCAATCGTTGTTGGTCTGACAGGCAGTGAAATTAAAAATTTAAACTACAAACTATCCAAATTAAAAGATTTCAATTGCAGTCGTCCAACACCTGCGTTCTTTACGGAGTCTTCGGGTTTTAAACAAAGAAATAATTGTAATTTCAGTCCTCTATCTGCTCTCAATTTGATTCATGAAACTCGTGCTATGCTTTCCGAAGTTTCGCGCGATATCGCTGAATATTTTTCTCTCCCTATTTTACCCTGTATAGCAATCAATTTGGGAACAATACTTGGCAATGTTTATTTCGCAATTGCTCATCACTTTCTACGAAAACATGAAATGACATTTGCATCGGGTTTGCGGATGACGTCGGACTTACTAATCATTTTCTATCCATTCCACTTACTATTTTCAAATGTCGCAGAGACTGTTAAACAGGTAATAAAGCCAAGTTTTTTGTTTGAATTTGTTTGCCATAATTTTCCTTTTTTCCTTTCATTGCAGGCTAATTTAACCGGACGTATTGTCCACAAATTGTTGTTAACTACAACGACGCAAAGTGTCAGAGAAGAGGTAAGTTTGTACTCTAATTGGTGATTCCATTTGATTACTATTCGAAAGTATTACCTACTTTTATTCATTTCAGCTCGAACATTTCTCACTCTGGCTGTTACACGAAAACCTCAATTTCTCAGCACATGGTTTTTTTTCTCTAGACTTTTCGCTGCTTCATTCGGTGAATATAACTTAAGTTGCGCGCTTTACGTATCCTAGGAAGTTTTTCTTATGTAACTTTTCATTTCAGATGCTGGCGGCAATAACGACTTACCAAGTTATTTTACTCCAGTTTCACTAAACCAATATTGAAATCGACACCAGCCTTTAGATATTTGGAGAACTTAAGAATTTAATAGTGTCAAATTTGTTTATCTTATGACACGAGTGACGGAAATTCATAAATATATATAAGGCATATACAATAAAGAAAGTAAATGCAAATAACCTTCAATGTTAATTTAATCGTAGAATGATTCTCATGATTTGTGATCTATTTTTTTTCCCCCCCAGGCGCACCAAATCCTAGCAGTAAGAAAGTGTTAAATTTGTCATAATTGCTGGGGCAATATACCACAATTACGACAATCTCAAATACGATCTCGCGCATGTTATACTTTCGAAGATTACAAAACCCCTCGGAAATTTTGGGACTTAGTTTAAAAATGAAGTTAATTATAAGCTGTTATATTCACAATTTTTAAATTACTTTTTATTTAATCTCACTCTGAAAATGTCTATCAATCTAAAATCTTTATTCATAAATAATCGCAAAGGAAAAATCCACAGAGATATAGAAGGATCAACTTATAAAGAAAGATCTAAAAGATCAACGCATCGTACCGAGGATATCGAGCAAGATTAAAACGTAAATTTGCGTTTATTTATTTATTGTACAAGAAAGTCATACTAACTCCTGAAGTATTTCAGACTACTGCACGATACAATAATAACTTATTAACATAACGTAACGTAACGTAACGTAACGTAATGTAATATCATACATGCATGCATATCGTTTGAATATGCAGTATAACGATTTTTATGATGATAATAACAATAATAATAATAATAAAAATAATAATGGTGATAATAATAACAATAATTATCATAAGAATTATGCGCAAGTATACAATATATACAAAAGCGTTTCGCCTCACTTAAAACAGACGTTGATGTCTAGTTTTGTGCCATATACAAATGGACTGTCTTTTTTGCAATCATGTATTCGTTAGGAGGTATTTTAATTAAAATATAACATAAATGTTACATTTAATTTTGTATATTAATTAATTAAAATTATTTACGGATTAGTAAGCACGCACACTGTCTTTTATGATAGGTATCTGTTATTATTGTAGTTGAAAAGATATATTATCAGTTTTTCTTTTTTTTCTGTTTGCTTTGTGGTATTTTTTTCCACCTTTTTTTTCTTTACAGTTTTCCATGATTTTTAATTTTATTTCCATGTTTCTTTACTTCAAATACGTATGTATAGATTCTTTGTTCAATAATTTTATTTTTTTCAAAATTTTTGATATTCTCTCTATGATGATTATAGCAGATCGCAAACGCAGAGACCTTCGTCGTGTCTAAACAAGCAACAATATTGTAATAATAACGGTAATAATAATGATAATAGTAATAGTTATGGTAATTATGACAACAATGATGATATAGATGATGATTTGTTATAGGAATCCGCATAAAATCAATACGTATTCGTAATATTTTTTGATAGGGTGAAACTGTGTCATACGCGACACTCTTGTGTTGTAACGTCTTGATTTGGTATAATTAAAACTATCTCCACCCATCGATCACGGAGGTCTAATCAAAAAAAAATAATAGTTAATACTCTATTCGCAACTCTTGCGGCATTGTAATGACGATAATAATAATAGTAATAATGATGATGATGATCATAATGATAATAGTAAAAATAACAACAACAATAATAATACCGAATCATTGTTATAGATTATTAAATAATACGCGATAATTAGTTTTATTTATTACGTATTGGTGACGACTCTACGATATGGTAAGCTCGCTGATGTTTGCCTCTCGCGAGGCACGGGAAGATTATGCTGATTGTTGGAAAACCCTCCTCCTGCCGGACTCGAGTTTTACCGTACATTAAAGCACTTATTAATTATAAACGCGATAAAAAATTTCATACATATATAGGTATGTATGCAGTAGAATAATTTTCATTTTAAACTGGGGTTTCCAATTCCTGACTAATGAAATCTGTAGTAAAAATTTCAGTTAACGCTGTAAATTTGACCCCGTGATTTGAATTATATGATCGAAAATGAGCAACAAAAAAAAACAATGAAGAAAGAAAAAAACTACACCTGCATTGAGTATTATGATAATATCGATGTTTAATATCAATAACTGTTAGGCATGTACACGCTGAAATAATTTGCTGCGGTGAACGTGAGGCCATATATTCGTGCAGCGAAGACTGTGAATCGCACTAATTGACGATGTAGCTGAATTAAATATTGTAAACCATAAAATTTACGATCTATAAGAGAGAAAAACAAAAAAAAAGAAAAAAAAAAAAAAAAAACGAGTCTTATGTAGGAGGCTTTCAACTCACGACCGGCTCACGACGAATGGAAGGCACGGGGTAGGATATAAAAAAGGGATATTTTCAAAATTTTTCATGTCAAAATATGTGCGACATCTTTTGTTATTATCAATCCTCAGTCGCCACATTTCCGCCTGCCCAATCTGTTCCGGCCCAGGCAGGCAATGGAGTTTCATACTCCCATCCTGGACCACGATAGCGCCATGCATGGAGATACATGACAAGATCCGAGGGCTTGGGGTCCCTGTATTTAACTTTACACTCGTAGCAGTGAGGGTCCGTGGTAACTTTTTCATTGGTAAAGCTAGAATCTGGTGGTTCTGATCCTGTTTGTGTTCCAACTGTCACTTTAAGAGCCTTGAGGTCCTCTTCGGGTAGACTGGGAGAAGACGACGGCGATGCCTCTTTATCAGGATTGGCTAAAACTTGGTCTTCGATGTCAAGTTTTGGCTTGAAAAGACTCATTTCCGAGTCTCCGTCCATCCCGAGCCAGTTTTCGGCGTTGTGTATGCCTATTAAATCTTTGACAAGTTCTTCATCCGTCTTACCAATGTTACCGCCCTTGCCTTTTAGTGGGCCAAATACAACATGATTGTAAAGTGGATCGTTAACGACAGGGTATCCAAGGTACTGTAGGTGAACACGTATCTGGTGCATCCTGCCTGTTTGAGGTTTACATAATACAACCGAAGACTTTCCATTGAAACTAAGACGCTTAAAAGTTGTCACGCAGTCTTTTCCTTTCTCCGATACCTTGCAGACACCGATTTTGTACGATACCACCTCGATCGGTTCAGCGCAAATGACTTCCTCTTCTGGGAACTCACCATCTACTCGACAAACGTACTCCTTGTGTACCTTGAATGAAAATGAAAAACAGATAGAAAGAAATTATATGTATTATTCAAAGCATAATCATTAATATCGATGGAATTAAAAATCCCCCTCCTTCACTCGCCGCCATTTAATAATCCCCAGACAACAATTACGTCGTTAATGTACACACATGTGCGGTATATCAGTTTTGTAATACACGATAGTTACAGAAGTTCTTGAAGTATATCGAAGGAGAAATCTAATAACTATAGCGGATAACGGTACATTAGCGGCAACACAAATAATAATATATGTGATTAAGTTTAGCAAAGGTAGATATTTTCCCATCTTATAAATGTTGTTCAGTAACAACTCGATATATTTCATTTCTTTCATATCCTTTCCCTTTCATATTGAAAAAAATTCTATACCAACCTGTCGGTTCCTTATTTGATGTTCCATTTGTCTGGCTTTTTTAGGGGTTCTTCCAAAGAGCAATATACCGCTTGTTAATCTATCGAGCCTGTGAATGGTACGAAGATTTTTCAAGTTATACTCTTTTGCGAGGATGAAGACAACCGTGTTATGCCTGTATCTTCCGCAAGGATGAACCTGAAACAATAATTTAATTATGATAATCGTTCGATTCGATTGATCTGCGATGAAAAATGACAAGGCAAAAAAAAAACAGCCTTCACTGAAAATTGAAAATGGATCTCCAACAAAATCACGTGAGCAAATCCATCCAGAAATCGTGGCATATGATGAATACCGGAAATTCAAATATATACGCAAGTTTATAATGCGTTTGGCAGTTGAATGGGGAACGTCGAGTTTATAAGGAATACTCATGATAACGGTATAGAATGTGTAAACAGGAAGGCGTATAGCGATCGTAAAGTAAATGTATTTAGGTATTCAGGTATTTTCAGAGGAAACAGCTGACACATCGAAAGACTGTAATACGATTGAAAACTTCCGAACAGCTTTACGAATTCTGAACATCAAGCATTTGGCAAGAAGAAGTTCGAATAATCCGCGAGCACGTTTCATGCGTAAAACACGTAGCAGCTCACAACACGATATTTTGTTACCAATTTCTGATATTAAAACATACAAAATAATCCCGTACCGCACGCAGAGACTGATCACGAAACTATCTCATCGCGTGTCGTAACTATATATATGAGGAAAAAAAAATCATCCTCGCAACTATAAAACACGTGATCTAAATAAATCTCGAAACAGAGTAAAAAGATATCTTTCGTTCAGAAACAAATTTATACGGTGCTCTGCGAAATTTTGGCGGAAAAAGAAACAATTTTAATAAATGAATGAAGAAGAAATGTATTTATCAATTTTTTGGAGGAAATTGAGTAAAGATTTTGAAAAATACGCTATTAACATAAGAAGAAATGAAAAATTTCAATCGGGCAAGATTCAATGATATATATATACATATATTTACAGGGCTTTTAAACAGCTGTTACCCTGCACACAGAGAAGGGGGATGAGCTGCCTTATTTTAGGGAGTTAATTATTGGCCACAAAATAACGGTACCATTGGGAAGTCCAATTTCGATTTCGAGTCCCCATAGCCGCGTCTATAGTATTATACCCTCGGGATTTCGTCCAATTAATTCTTACGAAAGAGTGAGCCTAGCTGGCGAGGCAAATTTTTGTTTCAGATTAAAAGGTGTTCGGGTATATAGACACGGATATAATTAACAGCAAAATGAAATAAAACAAATATGAGAACAAAAAACAAAAAAACTCACTTTTCTGTAAAGGGAAAAGTTGAAAGGGAAAGCAAATGCGAAGGTAAAGGAGACATAATAAGGCAAAACTGGCTGCAGCACACATAAAGGCTTAAAACATGTGGGTCAAGGTTGACCGGCTCTCGCAGCGTGTCGGTCCGTCGTTGCTGATAATAAACTTTTACCTAATTTTCCACCAGTCACTGTCTTCCACAGTTTAAGTGGGCAAGCAATGAGAATGAAAGAGGGAGTGAGGGGGGGAAAGAGGCCAACGAGGCTACGCGACTAACAATAAAACGTAATTAAAGAAGAAAAAATTAAGGGAAAGGAAACGAGTACTGAGGAGAGAGAAGAAAAAAAAGCGAAACGAAGTACGAGAGACAACGAATTATTTTTTCACTATATATAATATAGGACCTCGTCTATAAGGAAGAATCCTCTGTCGTATTGGAATATAAGGAATTTTGATGTGGATATAAAATATTCTCTCGTTCTTATAATTTGCGCCGTTTTTAGATTAATTAAGAGATGCGTGATCGATAAAACAGGCTCTGATTGTGAGTTGAAACGCAAGGGAATCGGGCGCAATTTAATTTCAGAGGAAAAGGGAATGAATTAAAATTCAAGGGTGCGAGGAAAGATCCATTCGACATTTAAGATGTACTCAACCGATTCCGACGTTTATACCGTGGCTGGCGTTTCATTTGAAAACTTCATATCGACATAATATCATCCCATCGGATTCCGTAGCATCATAAATTAGATCAGCAATTCCCTTTGAACTATATAAATACTATACATTATTTTTCTTTATTCTACTTCTTCGTCATTTTTAGTAAGTATTACCTACAATACCCTGCGATATAATCAAAGTTAAAAGATCAGAGGCATAACATTCCGAAATTGATCAACCGTGAGACGCGTTGTTAGAAATTTTTAGAACCCAGTTACGAAAAAAGACAAAAGACAAGAGAAAAACCATAAAAAATAAAATGGCCGTCGATGGACACGCTATAATATACCAACGGAAAAAAGAAAGTACGTTACAAAGAACAATTCTATTTACGTGCAAAAAAAAAGACCACCTTTGTCATTTTTAAATTGATTATATAACCGCATAGATTGAATATCAAAGCGGTTGTATCGTAAACTTCAAGTTACCACGTGGGACACGAGATGAAGATTCTGTTATACATACACATAAATGAGAAAAAGTATTAAAGTTAAAATATATGTGTACCTAGTTCTTTTCTTGAGGGATGTGCAGGAACTTTAATGATAAAATTATAAAGCCGCGTAGTATATTGATATACATGTATGCATGTATCTACAATATTATGAAACTTGAACGTGCCTCACAGTTGATCCATATACATGGACTTCTTTCTCATAGTTTAAAATCTATTTAAATAAGTTACAACCTCACAGATGCAAGTTTACAAGTGAATCGGTAAAGACAACGCGCGCGTTAGTTTTTTACCCTTTCAAATTAAATTATTATAAAATGCGATTTCCTACGAATTTATTTCCTTACAGATATACCTATATACCGAAGAATAAATTCATCACATGAGTGCGTCTCTGTATAAATATACTATACATATACATAATTTCGTACTTTGAACGTTAATAATTATATGAGCCTACACAATAAACGTGTATACTGGGTGTACGATAAATAACAACGTGAGTTCATGAAAAATATGATGTTTGAACGCGTATTATGCATAGTATTATTATATTATAGATCCCAGGAATCGAGTTGTGTCAAAATTATACTTTCAAAATGACTGGATAGCCTTGGAGGTTGAGAGAACGCGTTGGTTACTTTGGGTTAAGGTAAAATAATGCTTCTTAAACTTTTTATTTTTTTACGCATACCTGTATATGTAGCACATATGTATAGATATGTATCTATGCAAGTTTCAAAAAACTCTATACATGTATATTAATGAGGTTGCATTTCAAAATAAAAAAATGACGAAGAAAGCAGAATTTATTTTAAAGATTTATACGACAATCATACCGAATTCATTTTTTTTTTTTTGTTGCACACTTTATATCGTATATTAATCCATGTATCTAACAATTATTATGGTGGAGGAAAAAGCGGTGAATTTCGGGAGATGGAAAAGAAAGAGAAAAACGAATTAAAAGAAGAAAACGAGAGCGAGAGAGAGAGAGAGAGAGAGAGAGAAATTGGCAGTACAGTTCTAGCAGTACACCACTTACAGGGATAGATGCGGGCTTGTTGACCACGACCAAGTCTTCGTCCATGTGCACCACCGTGATGGGTTCCGAGGTGACCGGCACCTCGTGTCTGTAACACACGAATCGTAACCAGCTTAACATGGCTTTGTTCGTCGAACTATGCGACACCTTTGCACATAATTGCACTATTTATACGATCATAGGTCACAGATTTATGTATGTACGTACTAAATAGTAAGAGGTATTAATTTTTCTACACAATACATCAATTTTTCTACACAGGTATATATATCTAACAGATACATTTATTTATTTTAAGATTTATTTATTCGCATCGTATTTGGCTTTTTTGGTTGTTTTGTTTAATGTGATTGTTCGTTTGAACAATTAAAAATTTTTAAATAATGGCAATTTCTGCAGTTTGATCATTCTCCATTTCGAGTTAAGTCTCGCTATAGTATCCTAAATAGGAAAATCGGTAAATATCATTTGTAAACCCACCTAATATACGTATATCAAGGATTTCTAATATCAGCAAATGTGACGCAACACGAATTTTAAGCAGTGGTTAAATAAGGGAAAAAAGGAAAAAAAAGGATGTGGTTGCAATAAAGATGGAAGCGCGGAAATCATAATGTATAACGGATGATAATTTGATTGATGTCTTTTCGAATACACTGAAGAAAAAATAAATAATTAAAAGACAAAACTCTATATCCTGCCGTCAAATTTCTATCCAATAGGACCTCATGGTGTATTTTAGCAAACTAAAGGAGAGAAAGAGAGGAAGTGGGGGGAAAAAAGGAAAAGAACACTGGAAAAGAGATGAAGGATGTCGTTTCGCGTTTGTTATCATCGTCGTCAGCGTACCGTAAAAGATGAAACCTTGCTATGGCGATGTTGTGTCTGTGACAAAGGAAAGGAACAAAAATGTCGAAGAAGATGGAAAAACAAACAAGAACAAACGAGAAAAACAAAAAAAAAAAAAAAAAAACGTTGATGGTGCAGCGAAGCGTCGAATTGTATGGGATAGGGTTTTGGTTTTCAAATTTCAGGGTCCATCCAGCCCCATCACGGATGAGGTCCGTTACTATGACGTGAGTTACAAGCTGTAATATAGTGTGGTATACGTGATATACGTATATTGCATCCCCGTATACTACAAATTGATCAAAGGCAAAACTGCTTTTTTGAATGTCAGTTGTAGAAGGTAATCTTCTTTAACTACTTATCAAGGATCATTCACTATCAGTCCGGAACTTCAGTTCGTCATAAACTATTTTTTCTTGTTACAACCCCGGAAATAATGAAAATTTCTTATAAGAATTCGAAATTGAGTGATTGAATTTTCAATGGAAATTATTACTATTGTTTCACGAGATTATTAATTATTATTATCAAAAGGACGATGTCAGCGCTTACAGTTGAGATAAAATAAATGAACTTATGAATAGCATGTGGTGGGACCACAACGATTTTTGAAGTATAGGTTGGGTATAATATTTACATACGGTGTATAAAATGTGCAAGGGCATAAGGTTTGTTACGTATACCATATAGGTTAGGTACATAAAAACAGGGATGAAAGAGAATTTGTGAACCAAAAAAGCCGCAAGCTCGACTGACAATAACCCACAACAGATAGAGAGTTCAGTTATTCATCCACCTTTGATTTTTTTTTTTTTTTTTTTCATTTATTTGGTTCTTTTTTTGTTTCAATTTTTTTTTTTTATTCATAAGGGATGCCCTTTGATTCCGTGAACTTTACGGCGTACATATTTTAATCGGTAAAACAGAAGTCGTTTACAAAACGTTTCATGTACATTAAACGAAATATCTACTTCAAAAAGCGAAGGAAACTTCACGACGAACGTTTATACAAGTACATGTATTTTTAATACGGAATTTTTGAGGATTTAAAAAAAAAACTCCTTCTTTTTCATTCGCAACTATGTTCTCTAAAAATGATCAATCGAATAGCGAAAAGTACTTTGCTGTATGAATGAATGATGAAGGCAAAAGAAAAAAAAAACAAAAAAAAAATTGCAGAGAAATTGAATCGATATTTTCCTGATGGGGGTAAAAAATTTGCCAAAAATCCGTGAAGCGATTGAAGCGGAATATACGTATATTTCTCATCGTCCCGAATAATCTGCACACATGGAAATTAAAAATTTTCAAAACCTTATCATTTTCAAGGGCATCATATGTTTTACGTCGACGAATGAAGATTTTTCGAATGGTCATAGTTGAACGTAACGAAAGCACTGCAGATAGAAAATAAAAACGAAAATCTTTTGGCAAAATTCAAAGTATACGCGTTCAGGATTTATTTTGCATTTTTTTTTTTGCATTTTTTAACCCACCCTTTGTATCCATATACCAACCCCTATTTATTTCTCTCTTTTCTCTCGATCCCTTCTGGGGTTTCGTTATAGTCCCACATTATATTTAGAATGTACACGTTGGGTTGAATTAATCGTAAGCAGAAAATTATTCAAAACTCCGAAAAAATTAAGTATAATTATTGTGCTTAACATAACCCCTTTCCCTACCTCTGTTTTCCCTAATAAGGAACAATTCATCCCTGAACGCGGGTACGAAAACTTTTCAGTCGTTCTCTTCTGATAAGCCATAATTTTTTATGCTTTGAAAACTTTTTCTTTTTTTCTTTTTTTTTTTTACAGTGGATTTTGAACAAACGTTATTCATTCATTTATATGATTATTTATTATTTCACGTAATTATTCACTCGCATGCACCTTTAAAATATTATATTACCAGGTTTCCGAGGCTAACACTTCAACAACCTTCGTATACCTTCGACATTCGGTTTGGATCGACGATTCTTTTTTTTTTTTTATTTCTTCCGGTTCATAAATTAATTTTTCAACTCTGAAGGATCATAAGGATTTTTTTTTTTAATTTTTGTTTTTTTAACTCGTTTCACGAACGTTTTTATGGACAGCAAAATTTGTTTATTACCTTGCGTCGACTGTCCAAATTGATAATATTTAATTAGGTGAATAATCAACAATCGATATTTTGTGAATTGCAACCGGCTATATATTGTTCGTTGGTTATATATTTGGATAGATATGCATATAATTAAATATGCAAATGGCATAACAACTGATATCTTGAACAATTTATATATACGATATATAAGCACGCGAGCGTGTCCTTGAAAGATACGGTGTAGACATAATGAAATGCATCGATACACATACAGGTATACATACATGTAATATACGACGTGTAAAATAATCAAGATCTAACTAAAGGTCAGTGAGCGATGCACAGACATAGAGTTGGAAAATAGAAAAATAATAATCAAAAAAGAAAAAGAATCCACAATTATAGAAAAAGTTGTTAGAGATAACAATATGATAATAAATTTATTCACAAGGTCTCATTATACGCGGTGGCACGATGCTACTGCATTTTATATAAAGGTTGTCCGATTTCACAAAATATTTATAATACGTCATGATAATACTATGATAAAGTTTCATCAACATTTGGACGGAATTGAAAATAAAAGAAAAGAAAGGAAAAAAAAGACATCACCAACCACTTCAAAAGCTTTCAAAATTGTACCGCGCGTGTCTGAAACGAAACAATTATTTGTTTCAAAGTTCGTTCGTAATGGTCGTTTCAGTATATAGGTATCCATATATATAGATGTACAAAAAAAAGAAAAAAAAGAAGAAAAGTGCTGCGGTCTACGCACAGTAATATAATGGCCTGGTACGATTTACTTTCTTTTTTTTCTTTTTTTTTATAATAATGATGGAAATTGATACGAGAACTATTTTTTTTAAAAGGTACATCGAAACCGACCATATCTCTCTATATTCTTATTCCATCTGTAGTTCAACACCTCGCGAAATTTACGTTATTAATTTTATTATCATCATTATTATGGTTATTTAATATTAACTTCACGTTACGCGCTATCATTTGATCATGTGTGTCAAGGATCATCTCATTTCCTATGCCTTTGTGTACAAGTGAAGGTTCCTCTTCTTCATCATTTATTGCTTTTTTTTTTATGTAATTTACTTCATCGACGGTAAATAATACCATATCGAAGGTTTAAACATTGAGACGGGTGCAATCCACAATATAAATCGAAGGAAAAAAAAATAATAATTATAATAGATAGTAAAAAAAAGGGATACCACCGCAAGAAGGTATCCCACAAAAGTGGGGAGGTAAAAAATAAAATTATTGTTACGGTAGTTCGTGAAACGTGGTTCGAAAATTAATTGAAATTAAATGGCTGCGGCATCCGCAGTTATGGGCGACGATACGAAGAAAAAAAAGAAACTTTCGAGTCAGTCCTGCACTGTTTTATCACACCGAGAAGGACAAAAAAAATAAAGCAAAACCAAAAAAAGACGATTTACCAGCCCTCAACTTATCCCAGAGGATTATATAGATATAATATGGATTATCCTTAAACCCCGGGGGTATAAATGATACGAAAAAAAAAGAAGAAGAAGAAGAAGAAGAGAACAAAAAACTGAGGCAATAGGAAAATTCATAACTCCTTCCACGTTCGAATATTAAACAAGTGGGATGTAATCAATCAAATAAAAAAAACCTCTTCGTATGAACGATCCACTTCGCTGGGGGAAAAATATATGCATGTGTGTGTAAAAAAAAGAGAAGAAGGAAAAAAAGGATTTGAAGTTGAAGCGGAATAAAGAATCTTTTTGTACGTTAACTCGACAACTCTGCAGTATATGGAATCTTCTATATCGAAAAAATGGAATCGAATAGGTAGAAAAAATAAAACGAATTAATTCCTCTCACTATTTTATACGATACAAGAATTCATTCTTCGTAGTCGAGTATTGTTTTGATGATGATTACGGTGATTTATTTATTTATTTATTTCTTTTCGAGCTCAGTCGTTAGGGATTACAAAGATTCTAAAAAACAAAAAAACTTACCTGTGAACGACGTTTGCGAGCAGGTCATTATGTCGCAGTCTATAGTCAATTTCAACCCTCTGATAATTGACGGTAAGCGTACCAGCCTTGATGCACCTTTCGTATTCCTCGGCAGGATGTGCTCTGAATTCTCTCGCAAATACTTCGAGAATTTTTTCACCGACCCATCGACCTTTCGTAAATGTTGTAAAGGTGAAGTAGTACGGATAAACCTTTCTGAGCCCTGGAACCAATCAATAAAATAATCAATTATTTCCAATTCCCATGTTCACTTTTTCTCTCTGTTTCTTTTTTTTTTCTTTTGGTTTTTTACGTACGACAAATTCTGTATACATTGATAATTGGAAAGGGTTTGCTTCGGTTTCTAGCTCTCAGTTACACTGAAATTAATAATTCTCCTGACAATGAGACTTCAAAATATAGACACACTGCATACCGTTGATTCTTCGATCGCTGCATTAAATATTAACGGGGATAAGAAAAAGAATAAACCCAGAAACAATTCAATTCCCTCAATCCCTCGGAGACTTCGTGAAATCTTAAAGAATCTTTTATACTTGCAACGATCAAATATATATACCAGGTACAAAATATTATATGGAACAGCCTGCGCGGTAGAATTTTCAGTGAGGCGAAACATCGTCTTACTCCTATTTATTTATTTATTTTTTTTTCTTTCTTTTTGGTTTTTCCATCGCGCTCGACGTTAACATGATTTTCTATGATACTGTGTTCCTCTTGATCAAATTACTGCGTAAATTAACCGAGTCGCCCGCGTGCTTTCATCGAACATAATACGTTTCTATATTTAGTAACTGCTGCAGATATGGTGCTTTTAGCTTCCTCCAGAAACAGAACTGAACCGTATGACCTATTTTTCCATTTTTTTTTCTTCCTACTTTCATTTCTTTGTTTTTTCATTTTATTTATTATATTTCTATTTGTCTCATTCCTAACACCCACTCCGCGGCTCAACACATTGGCCCTTGTCCAAAGCTAAGGAATTTTTGCAAATCCCATTTTAAATAATGACTATCGCTTATCTATACGTATTTCTATTTTTTTTTTTTTTTTACTCATTTTGAAAATCAGACCTAGAAAATCTTTCGCATTGTGATCGCGGCACGTGCCATATTTCGTTTCATCGCTGTTTTGTTCTCCTTTTTCTCCGTCTTTGTGTAGCGTTTGGTTTGAAATCAAATCGATGATGTAAAAGTTAAATGTGTTAGTATAGTTTAAAATCCGCGTGAAACAATTCAATCAATTCCAAAGAAGAAAAAAACATATTAACGAGGTCAAAAAAACATTGTAACAACTCAATTGTCGCTGTTGTCGCTGACATTTCAAACTGCAGCAAACTTCGCGTGGCCGTCCGTTCTTTTTTTTTTTTTTTTGCACTTTTGTTCGCAAAAATTGTAAATTCAATTTTTCAACGATATATTTTTCGGAATTGTTGAAAATTCACGTGTGAGAAAAAATGAAACGAAATAATTTCAAAAATAATAATAATAAAATCTAAAAGGTTTTCAGCAAATAACGCAAAAATCGTTGTAGGAAATAAGTACAAACATGTAGGTATGTATAGATATGAAAAACTTTGACGAATGAATGCGAATAAATAACTGACACGAAAGTTGCGATGAGAGAGAGAGAGAGAGAAAAAAAAGAAAATATATTTATTCAAAATCAACAATAAAACAATCAAATTATTTTGTCAATTGTATTAATATATATGGCGAGAGCGTAGTTTACCGTTGTAGACTCTATAGAATTTGAGGATTGACTTTTAGCTGCGTGATGTTTGCTTTATCAGCGTATCAATTAGCGCACATATTGTCGTTTCTCTGAATTCTCATCCACCTCTACAGTACAATTCACGTTTTTACGTATTCAAAACGTCCGTTACATAAACCTCCCTTTCTGCAAACTGAATTCTGCGACCCTCCCTACTGTATTCCGAATCACCATTGTTTTATTACGTTTATATACTCATTAGAGTTTTGTTCTCTATCGCTGCAATTGGAAACGAAATTTTATACGCATACATGTGAATGTGCATATACACGCGGTACGGTACCTAAACTATTAAATGGTGTAAAACAATATTTTGCAGAGTTTAAATTTCTACGACAAATATTCGTTATCATAATTTTAGTTCGAATGATGATAAACGAATGATAAATAATAAAACATTTATACATATATTTATTTACGAAATTCTACATTAATTCAAATAATCTATATATAACCTATGTACTTTATTTGGGTACGTGCGTGTTTACAGTATTCCAAATCAATTATCCTACACGTTTTGAGATCATGAGAAATTTGACGTCAATAGAACTTTGGCGTCAGAATATTTTTAATAATTTGTTAATCGTTCGTGTAAATCTGCTAAGAAATTGTCCTTCTAGAAATATCCGTAATATTATGTTTGGGGAGAAAAGAAATTTCGATGCAGAGAAAAAAAAAAAAAAAAAGAATAGGATTCGTGTGCGTAAAAATCTTGAGGTAGATTTGAACAAAAAAAAGGAAAAGAGGACGCCGAAGGACTATATGGTACGTGGTTACCCGAGGAGGATTAGATAGGTAGAAACGGGGAGAGAAAACTAAGCGAACACGAGTCGGTCCAAATAGCATGATGATAATATAATATTTCCGTACCTACACATCTGGTCTTTTTCCAACATATGTCCCTGTGGGAATTATCTCAAAATTCCATTGTAAAAGGTATCGTAACATATTTCATCAAAATTATTTTTCCAACGTCGCATAAGTCAACGAAACTCCACGATCGCGATACGTTTGGGTACATTTCTTTCTTTTTTTTTTTTCTTTATGCAAAAGTACCGCGTATAAAAATTACGTTATACACTGAACGACAATTGACACATAATAAAAATAATATGAATAAACTCTATTTGGATTTACAAAAGAAACAGCGTCGACCACATATACAAAAAATGTCGAAAAATGGAAAAATGTGAAGAAAAAAGGAGGATCTCTACACACAATAACCAGAAGGAGATCGAGAAACGGGAGAGTGAGAACGAGGACTTTAAGCCCCTCAGGAAAAGATCCCTATTACATAGCCTATATACCCATAGGCGGAAAGGGAGAGAAGTGGTGAGAAATCCGCAAGCGGAGGAGCGAGTTGGTGGAGTATGAGGTAAAAAGGAACCGGTATGCGATGATGCCTATACATATGCCTGGGCCGAGACACGGAAACCATAGGGATAAACGGCGCGGAGTATAAGAGCTTCTAGAAAGAGGAAATGATAAGGTAAAAGTGTAAGAGAGACAAGAAGAGCGTGTGTGGTAGGCCTATACCGCGGAGGCTCCACTTGACTATTCGTTGAAAAGCTTCCTTTTCCGGTGGATTTTGGATCTCTGAGGGTTCGGTAAGTTCGTCTAGTGTGTGAACTGCTATTTAGGCTGGCTTTGAGTCGTCAACTGTCTCTTGTTCTCCACAAGTTTCGGATTAGTATTTAGTATCACGCTCATTCCATTCCACGCCATTCCGTTCCATTCCATTCCATTCCGTTCCATATTCCATTCTATTCTACTCTATTCTATTCTATTCTATTGTATTTCATTCGTAGAGCTTCAAAGGTTTATATGGGTTTCCATGTTATAGCTACATGCCTGTACCTACATCATAAGACCCTAGAGATAAAAGAGCTCAAGATGTCCTCGTCAAACATCGAGAGCATCATGAGAGGGGACAGGTATGCACGTATACTATAAGTCTAGTAGTAAGCCACCAGGACATTAATGCAAGAATTTAATAGCTTCGAGTTACCATAAAATCAATGGGGAATTTTATCAAGAATCAAAGGTGTAAATTTATATAATATTGACTCCGATTTTACAAAGACCAAAAAAAAACTAAAAAATAATAAATTTTCAAACAAAAAAAAAAAAAAAAAAATATGCATTGAAAACTATATCAGTATTTTCGAATTAATGGTTGAAAAAAATAACTGAACGAATGAATTCACGAATATAAAATATGATGAATAACTTTTCCTTTTCAATTTATACCTCGAAAATGTGAAGCGATCAGATATGAATGAGATGCGACAGCAAAGAAAAATGGAGAAACATGTAATACGTAAATATGTATTCGTATAGGACATTTCTAAGCTGTTCAGGAAAAAGATATATTTTTTTTGTGTTCAGAATTTTTTTAATTAAATGACTTATAACTGCAAAACCTTCGTTGTTTTTCTTTTCGATCTTTCACAATTTCTTATGAAATTAAAAATAAAATGGAGATCTCATTTGAAACAAACTTGATAGCAAAAAAAAAAAAAAAAAAAAGAAGAAATATTTCTTACAACGTCTTTCTTATCGTCAGGTATCATTATTTTTTTACCGCGTGAAATCTGAGAATTTCTTTGAAATTTATAACGAAATTAATTGAAACTGATTTTTGGGATGAGAGGACCGTTACAGGTATCCGAGAAAAAAAATTCTTAAAATAAATAAATAAATGAGTGTACAGGTAAAAATCATAAAATAGTGGCGGGTATATTTTGGCACGGAATGCCCCATACGTAGGTTTACGATGAGGATGGAAACTCGCGTATCGATTCACCAGGTTGGTATAATACCTGTTCGTTAAACCGATTCCAACGATTCCTTTCTGCAACAGTCGTCGAATAATAATGTGGGCTGGGTAAAAGGCTGGAATAGCATCGCATGACTGATGGCGTCGTCGTCGTCGTCGTCGTTGTCGTCGTCGCGTACCGTCCGATAGGGTTGACGTCAATTAACGGTAACACCGCAATATTCAAATGTATGTAAATCAATTCTGAACAATTTAGTTTATACGTGGTAGATTCCCTTATACCTACTTGTATATTTGTCAACGCTTCCAAAGAGCTGCCTTTGCAAAGATGAATTCTTCGATCGAGTTTCAAACAACCCTATGGTGATTAAAACCGGTATTATCATTACAAATGTCGTCATTGTTGAAATACAAAATTACCACTGTTGTTACATCGTCAAATGTAGGTTCGTGAATTTTTCTTGGATTTCAAAAAACAAAAAAACAACAATCGTGAAAATGAGCTACGGCTTGCAAAAGAATAATGTTTTATCAGGAATCTTTTTACCTAGAAATTCTGAAGCTGAGTTATCGGTTTATTTGTAGCGGAGTAATGGCTCTGTTTAAAAATTCATGACTCAGCTCTGGAATATTTTCTTTCTTTTATTTTCAAATTCCGACATAGCTGTCTGTCTTGTTTGACGCGGTAAATAATCCTGTGCCGTAGCGATTCTTTGAAACGCGGCTCTGAAACATTTTTTTCATGATCACTGTCGGTACCTTGTAAAGAAATAAATCGGGAATTCGGTTTCCAAATTTAAAAGGAGGCACTCGATTACCGGAGGTTAAAGATATTGAAATTGGTACGATCAAAATCGAATTTTAGCGAAAAAAAAGCAAATTTTCACCTCAAATGAAACACTCGGAAAAAATGAGATTTGAATTTGGAAATGATCAGAATTGAAAAAACAAGAAAAAGATAAAAGTGGGATTAATGGATAATTCTTTCATATCTTCAAGTTTCTTGCTAGATAAATTCTTGATACAGCTGTACGAAGTCTGGTAATATTTTTTTTTTCGTTTTTTTTTTTTGTTTTTTGGATGAGTATCTGTATAAAGCTGAGTCGGCGAGTTCATTCCCCGGGATATTTTCTTGCAGCTCAATAACTTTAGATTGTTGATAGGGTATAGAGAGATGTGATCGAATCAAGATTTGAATCACGTATTCTCACACCCCCCATCATCATCGCGATCACCCTGCACCACCCGCCATACACAATATCGGCGTTCTTATGTATATATTTACGAAATACCGCTATCTATGTATCTATATACCCAGCACATAATTCCATACATTTCTACATATATGGTGTTTTATTTTTTACCAATGCTCAAGTATTCGTAGGCGAGATCAGGGGGGAATGAAAGATACGAAATACGACAGGGTACCTCAAAATCCAAAACCAAAAAAAAAAAAATTAAGCAGAAAAATATCGGGGATACCGTGAATTTTAATACCAAAATCAGAAGTGCCTCTAGTATAATTGGACCAAAAAAAAATGAACACATTGATGAAAAAATAAAAAAAAGATGACCTAGATTATTTTTTTTTTAGATTTTCGGGGTAAACTCCTATCCGAATTTCTGCTATAGGCAATAAGCGCCTATACTGTTAGAGGGATAGATAAATGGTATTTTTTTTACATAGAAATATGTATACATATAGATACGAGTGCAGAGGCAGCAACAGCAGCAGCAGCAGTAGCAACAGCCTGCAGAGGAGGTATAGATGACGTTGCCTGGAAGCAGTATTAATAGGTCTTTGTTCGAAGGAAGGAGTCCCGTGCCCCCGCGTATACCGGAGATTCCTGTCTCCATTATTTGAATATGGAACAGATATCGGTTGTCGATATTCGAACGTCACACAAATATTGTTTTCCTTCAGAATCACGCGGCATGCAGCGGTCGCTGTGCAGTCGTTTCTGAATCTTCAAAGTTCGCGCAAACGAGAGTTATTCACTCCCTCTTCCCGCGCCCTCTCGGCACTCTTGTTTCGTACCAATCTATGAATCTTTCCCCCTTTCGCTTCCTATTTTCTACTGACAACACGCATGTGAAATAATAATTGTCACCGCTTAACTTGAGTGCAAAATCATCGCTTTCCTGCGCTGTTAAAACGTTATACATTATAGGCTCATGCAAAACCGATCCACACCTATGTGAATTTCAAGGCGCACCAAATTTCTTGTGTGAAAATTATTCAAGGACATATTTTCTTCGCGGAAACTTTTACCGAAGAAATTTTTAAACTCCGGTTCAGAAAATGTGACAAAAATTTCTGTCGTTCAACTGCATCTTCGCTCAATTTTCTTACTCAACGATTCGAAATTTCACGATAGCAACCAGAGTTTTGAGAGGTTCATCGTGGGAATTGTAAAATATAGAATCGATTCGCAATGAGAAAGTTTGAACTTACCATTCTCTACGTAGTAGCTCGTCTCATTGTACCGCTCATCGGTGAATCCGGGCCTCTTAGCTTTGAGTGCTTTAGTTTCTAATTTTGCCTAGAAACAGACAAGAACAAAGACACAAAAAAAATTAATATATAAAAGTAAGAAATTCAGTGACATATTTTCATTTATGGTTCTTCAACTTGACTCTAGTATACACCGCATAACATACATAGCATATAACAAGAGAATATTAATTTTTCATAATAACTAGTTTTTTTTTTTTGTTTTTCATTATTTTTTTTTTCATCACATTCTGGCGCGCATATCACGGGCATATTATATTATACGTACAGATTTTATTTGCATACCAATCCATCCGTATTGTAATTTTCGCACCGTTACGAAGTTCGTTTTATTACTTATGTCTACAATGTGCATTATAATATAATGTGATATACCTAAAACGTATGCACGTATGACGTTCACGTACATGCATTTCTGTATAACGCAGATTATGACGAGTAATCGCAATTAGATTTAATGGAAACTGCAATACGGTATATGGATGTTTAATTAGTTTACTACGCGCGACTTCATTATCCATGTATTAAGTTTATTATTCAGATTTTATAAATACCCGTTGATACGGACGTCATATGATCATATACATACTGCAAAACAATCATACAGCAATTTATCTCGCAGAAAAATTATTTT
Organism: Athalia cordata; assembly: GCA_963932425.1. NCBI lineage: Eukaryota > Metazoa > Arthropoda > Insecta > Hymenoptera > Athaliidae > Athalia > Athalia cordata. The sequence goes on along the minus strand of OZ010626.1, from coordinate 23,423,288 downwards.
ATTTTTCCATCTTATTCATTTGATACTGTCGATAATTGATCCGATTGAATTAGGGATCAATTTGACCTTGCCATCAAATTTGGATAAAATATTTTTTTGAATTAAATTTTCAGCGCAGCCATACATAACCTCTAACTTTATGGTGCAGGGGGACACCCTTATGGCTCTTAGCCTTCGATATAATATGATCCAAGAATATAAAAGTTGTAATATAATTATCTTTACCGTCAATTAGGATCGATCGTTAATATCGGGTGATAAAAATTTTCATACACCGGTTCAAATCACGCGGGTTTTTGAATCTCAAATTTACACCCCAGGAGCAAAAGCTGCATCATCAGGAGTTGAACTGGTTATATAGAAATGAAATATAATATCTCGTTGGAAAGCACCGGATATAATATCCCATAAAAAAAAGGTCTTTCAATTACAGTTATAGCCGGTAGTTATACTCGTCGCATTTAATCTCATGGGGCGCCATTTTGCCGAGGCCGGTAGGTATTTATATGGGTTATACTTATATACATATAAGGTGCGCCATAATAGTATTATGTAATATAGCGTCGGGATATCCTTTGCAGACAAATATTCCCGTTGTTATATCACAAAAAAAAAGGAGAAGACATTATGGTGTTCTAGGAGAGATTTTCTGACGAATATTACTGGACGAAGTATTTTCAAAAGCGAAATATGAACACTGGATTTACATGTTCTGAATCTTATCGCGCATGCGATTCCGATGCTCATCAGGATTCAGACTGATAGATCAATTTAGCTTTAGGATTCGGATTTTTGGGCTCAAAACACATGAAAATAGCCTACAAAGCTCCATCAAGCTCGATTAAAAAAAAAACATTCATTTTTTACCCAAAAATCGAAAGAAATCTAAGGTATACCCCTTTGGATTTTTCCGATGTTGGGGTAAAAAATGAAGTATTATCTAAATCTGTTGTGTGACGCTCGGAAACACGAATCCGTCGACAAAATTAGGCTACGGCTAAAACTTATCGATCTATCTCAATTTTTCCGCTCCAAAAAGCGAAAAATTGTCGAAAATTACTCGGTCATTTCGATGGATAGATCTATTTAATTAGCAGATTTGGAAAATTTTTGAAAACATGTAAACGAAAATTTGTCACAAAACTGAAAATAAATGAAGCCATAAAGTAACAACACAATGAAATGGTATTATTCCCTAATTGTAAGAAGAGTTGTGTTTCAATATTTTCGATTGGAATCCATTTGACCCTTTTCTCCAGTACTTCGAATAAACCAGGGTGTCCAAATGGTTCAATCCTGCAAGTGTGTCCATTTCGCGCCCCTTTTCCTATTCCATTTTTGGACATAGATTGGCTATAAAAAAAAGACATAGATATCGAATCGTTGAGTTCTGCATGAACGACGAGAGCATAGCTTGCAGCACGGGAACAGCAGCACCATCAACATCATCTCGAGAAACGGGAGTTGGTTTGACAATGGCCGCCTTCTAAGCTGACGGTAGTAGTACTTGGCGCTAATCCCAGGAGTAAACATTACGCCAGTGGTTGCTGACGTGAAGGAAAAGCTCCTAGAGATTTTGGTACACCTACATTTCTCAGTCACATGTCCTTGTGATCCGATATCCCTATAGGTATACCGTTAAGACTGAACTTACCGGAAACCATCTTTTATTTACACAAATTCGGACGAAACAACGCCATTGCGAGAGTGATCGCAAGAAAAAAAATCCCTTTCGATCGAATTCCTTTTGATCGACCTTCGCTTTCGCTCCGACACGATATTGTCCCCCTCCTTCGATGAAAGTATACGAGATTCTGTCTATGGGAATCTACTTCTTTCGATTCAGGGTATGAGCTGATATTTTGTGTTCATTTTTGGAATTTCAAAACTCACATGAAAAATAAACGCTTGCCATGACGGAAAATCATCGAATGTCTAAACTGCGGTGTTCTCAACTTCCGGTTGGAGTATATCGATTTTTCCCAGCTACTCTGTGTATAAAATCTAACTCAGGATATCGTATAATAAAGGTCCTTCCTTCAATCCTTCGCTATCTATATATTCATACCCGATAGGTTTGCAGATATTCCAACCCCATAGGAAATTCGAGGGTCGAAACGGCGGAAAAGGGAGAGAAAAAGAGATGGAGCGCCAGCATTCGGTTCTAAAATTGGTATCTATAGATTCATCAATACCCATGCAAACGTTCTAAGGGGGAAAAATCTTAAATAAAAAAAAAACATTTAACCGGTCATGCGATTATATCGCCTCAAACAATATTAGGTATGACATAATTTTTTTCTCAGATAAAAGTGGATCGAAAATTGCATTTCCACAAATATTTCCTTATAGATCCACATTAAGTAATACAGTTTTTGCGGCTGGAGACCATTTTAGGAATTCAAATTTAACATAAAATCATCGTCACTTCCTCAAATCATGATATCAGGTACTTTCATATAGGTATCGTTGGATTGAAAATTTTTTAGTAAGGGTCAGTCGCACGAAAGCTTGATTTGACCTGAAATTCCCCATACAATATATCATATATACGTGTACGTGATTGGAGGGGATGGACTTGAACCCATTTCGAACTTTTATATCCGATGTGATTCGTATTCATAAACTCTTACTTTCTCCGAAACTCCGCGCACCGACATTTTTCCCCTTCTTCTTTCCTTTTTTCCTTTTTTTTTGTCTTCTTTGTATTTTATTTTTGTCGCCAGGACGAATTGTGCTCCTGGGGCATCACCGCGGGTTTTTCCAACTTTTTTCACTTTTTCTTTTCCGATTATTTATTATCATCATTCTTTCTTCTCTTCCTTTTATTCTTCTCTTATTTCATTTGACGGGTGATTATCTCCCTTTCTCTCTCTCTTTCTCTCAATCACTTTCACTGTCTGTGCTAGTCGACAAAAGTCACGTAATCGGTATTTCTGCGATTATTTTTATTTTATTTTCCACTTTTCCCTTCCCCTATGTATATAAAGTATGTGTGAAGATGGTGAAAATCAAGGGGGGAAAAATTACGAATGAATGAACTAAAAATTCGACGGCAGAAACCAAAAAAAAAATCTGAGTGAAACGGTTAGAAGTATATAATGTTAGCGTGCAGCGGAGTGTGAACAAAATATATGAGTAACGTGATGGAAATATTAATCAGTGAAAACAATTGTGATAAAAAATATTCACAGTCGTAGAATAATTATAAAAAATCGATGAACAAAATTTAGAAATAAAATTTACATAATATCAAGGGCTAAAAATGAGGAGGTCGTGACCCGAATTTATTTCGCTTTTTCTGCTATATAAGGGCATTTCCTTTAAAGGTGAACTGAATTAAAAAACGTACGAAAATTACGTCAACTCAATCAATGGAATGTGCTTTGGAAATTTGCAATTTTGAGGGGTACGCCCTTCTGGTAGATATTTAGCTATTTAGATATTTGAGTTAAGTTCCACTCAAGGTTTTGCTCATCTGGCAGCACGAGAGGCTCAGATTTTTAAATCTAAATTACGCATAACTCTTTTCTAGAAAGACGTTATAGGTATCTCCAAATGAAATGAGAACAATTCGCCAACTTTGAATTTTCGAATTGAAATCACTTTTAAGCATAACGTTAATAACATTTTTCTACGAACACGCGGTACGGTAATGTTCTCCAATTTTTTGTGGGTTACGTCCTTTTATTTTCGAGTCCTCGATGCGATGGGTATAATCGAATAAATGAATTCGAACGAGGCGACGAAGATAACGCAATCGGTTTTGGTGGGACGATGACGATGATGGCGATAAAAGAAAAAAAAAAAAAAGAAGGAGTAGCAAGAAAGAAGGGAAAAAGTGAAACGTGTATATAAAAACGAAAGAAAAATGAAAAAGTCTGAAGCCTCGGGTTGAAAGGCTAAAATTGAGTTGGCTGTGCGCGTTAAAGGAAGGCGCGGCACCGTTTCGGAGGTTGCAAACGCCCTCCGGCTCAAAGTCAGGTCGTTAGCCAGACAGACCGACCCTTGGAGAAGCTTCGAACGCCTGTTGCTATAGGGCATACACAAGAAGCGAAATACGAAGAAGATGGAGCAGAGGAAGAAGGAGAAAGCCATATTAACGGAGGCTTTGAAACTCTTCGTTCGATCTGAAGAAGGTACTGATAATTAGAAGCTCTTGTCCACCAAAGTGTTAAGAAAATTTGGATAATTTTCTGCGATAACGCTTGAATTCGCGAAATAAATTCAACATATTATCAGGCTACTGTGTACAATCGATTAGCAAATTTTACGGTGAAATATAATTCGAGAACTTTTATCCGTGGGGAAAAAATATTTCTGTCAAAAACTGAACCGCATGATATAAGCAAAAAAGGATTTTTAGCACTAAAATTTGGAATTTAATTTTGTAGATAAAAAAAAATAATTAAAAGAAAAATCTACAAAACTATATCCAGTTTGATACCGATCTTGTCAGTTTTGACTTTGATCGTTGCTTTCAAATTTTTTTCTTTTTTCTATTTTCATAGTTTTTGGAAAATTTATTTCAACCTAAAACCAAACCAGCTATATAGCAAACTTTTAGACAAATTGAATTTTGAGCTTGATTTTATTTTTCTTCTACTTAAACGAAATACGTATTTGGTTAAGGCCGTCCTTACGGTCGTGGAGGTTTGAAAGGCGTCAGCTTGACGAAGCGAACGACAGCGGCGGGGCGACATTAGATACGCCCGTCAAATATTGACGAGACAGAAATAAACCGAACAAAAATATGTATAAGCTCAGGGTATATATCTTCATGGACGTGATGACGACAAGAAAGAAAATTAGGTAAGAAAAAACCTTCGAAAAGAATATCGGTTGTAAATGAGAAAAAATTACCATCGTTTAGGCGGATGCTGCAGCGTAATTTTCTTTTTATTTCTTCATACTCTTCGAATGCTCTTTTTTTTCAACTGTAGTAAGCGAGTGTCAAACATGATGTGATCAATAATTGTGCAAGCACGAATTTGAGTTTTTATTCTACTTATGTATTTAGATATATTCGAATATTTTTTTTTACGATCAGAAGTTTGACTTCTTCTTCAGAATTTTTTTTCCCCACTACTTTTCTCAAATGTTATTTTACAGAAAACGTTTGTTTCAGTTTAGGAAGTGCCCGTATTCTTTCTCTTTCATTTTTTCTTTCGTTCGTCGTAAAGTATTTTATTCATATATTTTATACTTTATTTTTCATTTCTACATACCTTCCGTGTACGGATGCGTGTGGGGATAGGCAGGAAAATGTCACAGAAGAAGTAGGTAGTATAGTAACAGAAGATAAAATTTTTCGCGAAACCGGCGTAACTCGAATTTACAGGGTGGTTGTAAAATAACTCCTTTCATATTTCAAATATAATATATATTCAATAGTTTCGATACGATTCTACTTATTTTAATAAAACTTGCTACATCGATTTCCGAGCTATATCGATGGCATATTTTTATTTTATCAGGTTTTTTTGTTTTTTCAATCAAAAATCCATGCCGTGATTAACGAGCCTTTATGGAATATACTGTAGCTGCAGTAAATTTCGTCAAATCGATTGAATATTTTCTTGAAATATTGAATTTTGAAATTTTTTAGCTACTTTACAACCACCCCGTGTACTATGGGGAAGAACTACATGCCGCACGACTGCGACACGCGTCGCTCTTTCCTTGAAATCCGTAAATCAGGAATGGGCGATCGTTCGAGCGTCTTATCGACCCGGAAAGAATTTGCCACCATCGAAATGCGCGCACCCATATATATATTTATATAGTATGTATATATATACGTATAATATCTATGTACACATGAAGAAGAATACCCTCGCACCTTCGTTTTATATTTTTTCTTCTTTTTTCTTTTTCTTTCTTTCATTTTTCGCGACTCCTACACGTAGAGTTCAAACATCTCTTTTAGGCATGAATAATATTTAGAGACGGAAATTTTTTCGCTCCTTTTTTTTAGTTATTTTTTTTAGTTTTTATTTTATCGCTATTCTCCCGTTTCGATCAACGCCTATAATACAATATGCAGGTTGGGTAAAAATTTTCCAAAATTCAACGAATCGAATCATTTTCACATCGTGGTCAAAAATATAGGGAGGGAAAAAAAAAAAAAATCATCACATCATAGGGTTGAGATTAAAAATAAAAAATATCGAAGTAATTTACCTTTTTCAGATCCTTATTGGCGTCGGCATCCTCAGCTTTTCGTTTTTCCGTAAGTTTGGGAGCAACTGTCGTTATCACAGGTTCTCGAATGGGCTTCAAGTCAACCTGAAGGCAAACGAACGCGAGAAATAAAAAACTAAACTTAGTAATAATCAATAATAATAATAATAATGGTAATGAAATAAATAAAAACTACAATTAAATTCCGAGATAACAATTGTAGTAGAACAGTTAGGTATAGTGTTTGAAAATAAAAGTGCAGCGATAAAATAATCAGATAAATGCTAATTGCAATTTTAATTATCTTCGTCTGACTTTAACCTCGTTCCTTATACGTATACTAAATATGTATGTATACAGCGGATATAATTCCTGCAGGAGGTATATTATGATGAAACAAATACACGGGGAAGATTGCGATGTGCTAAATGTTTATCGTCAGCGATGCATCAACACTGCAGCGCAAGAATGACTCTGTAATCAAGTCTTGGTCACCCCAACAGTGCAGGGTTTAAATCTAGCCTTCAAGTTTAGCTGCCCCTGCAGGTGGCAAGGGTTGCCCTGACAACGTCCTTATACCTGCAATGCAGTGCTCAACCCCAACATAGTCATAGGATATATTATTAGCTGTGCCTCCACACACTCGTCTGCAGACTCACAACGCAAACATCGCGCCGACGATATCGCTCCGATTTCAATTCGAGAGAAAAACAATCGACGACTATGACCGGCTGAATGATGACGTCACGAAATGGAGACTCCGAGTATCTGGGCTATGATTAATTTTGGATTGCCGAAAATTTGAGTGATTGATAAAATTTTTATGTACCTATATAAGACTGCGTGTATTATATCATGTGCCCGTTTCTTCCATATTATACGTATAGAGGGCGAGATTAGAAATTTGAATAGGTGAGTCGAGTGTAAAGATAAGATAAAATTAGAGTGATAGCACCTCAGGGGCGAATCCTACCCAATCTCTTGTCAGACCCCTAGCGATGAGACAGAGACACGCGAACCCGGTAAAGATATAACGTTGTAAAATTAAACTAGATGTAGTAAAAGGATATTCGGTATTTCGATCTATAATAACCGTATAAAACCGAGATGATGAAAACGGAAGAAAGGAAAGGAAAAAAAAATTATTAACGTCGTATGTTTTAACGTCAAAGTATAGTGTGCGAAAGGGTGTGTAGAACACAATACGACAACGCGAGAAATCGAAAATTCGCGATAGCGAGAAAAAAAAAAGAAAGAAAAAAAAAGAAAGGAAACAAAACGTATCGGGACGTGCTGCACGACGACAAATACGTTAGGTTGGGTTATATCGTATATGATTTGAATAACTCGTTGCGTGCTGTTTATACTAAATTGTTATTAAATCATTAACTATTATTAAATTTAATGCTATACCTATATAACCCGTATACGACGGAAATGAAATTTATGCATCTGCTAATTTGCAGATTACACAAATTAGCTAACTCATAACGCTGCTGGCCTATTTTGTATACATGTATATATTATATTTTATACACGTATAGAATATAATTTATATACTTATGCGTATACGTATATAATATTTATAACTGTGCGAAAATTCAGTATACATATGAAGTCGAACCTCACGTATATATGCGAAAGTTTTGCGCAATTGCAGTATAGATATTATATTATACGATTTATATGTATACCTACGTACACATAGTTTGTATAATAAAGTAAAGTAAATACATACATATATAGATATATGTATATACAGGTAGATAGATAGTAAACCTTGTGGGATTTAGAGATCGCGTGGAAAATTTATGCACCCACCACTTGTGCAAGCGCGCGCGAGCTGTATATAAGCTACCATATAGCTACCGTTTGGGAAAAAGTAAAACCAAATAGAGAAAATTTTTCGTCTCCAATCTGAGCAAACATCTGGTGAAAACGTGTCTTTTCTTTTTTTATGCAATTTTTTTTTTTTTTTTTTTTTCATTTTTTCTCTCGCTTTTCATTTTTGTGTTTTCTTTCTTTTTTTCTTCACAGGGGCTGCACCCCCAGCTGTTTGTATATATTTAAATATGTAAAGGTCCTGAACAGACGTGAGAAAAGAAAAATTTTGTCAATTTAAAATATTTGAGGAAAAAAAAAACGAGAGAAAAAAATTCCATTTTTCACTTCGATCGGAGAATTTTGTTTTTGGGAATTAAGTATGATCCCAATGGAAAAATGGAATAATAATTTGAATACCGCATGTTTTTCAAGTTGATTTCTGTAAAAATAACAAACAAAAAAAAAAAGGTCGATTCTCATTCAAGCAACTATGAGAGAAAAATTTTTAATGTAAAGTTCTCGAGTTACAAGGGATTCCCCCCCCCCCCTCCCTTCCCTTGTCTTTGATTCAATTTATATAAATTACTTCAGTCTTAATTTTCAACTCGTTAAAGCATCGAACTTTGAAATGAAATTATTCAGATCAGTTAACTAATTTAAAGGTTAGAAAGTCTACAGTTGTCGATATCTGACTATACCAATTACAGAGGTGCTACAAGGGTGTCTCATTTTTAGAAACCTTCGAAGACGGATATCTGTTTTCGTAGATCGAGAGAAAAAAAAACATATATTATATGATTACAAAATATATTCACGATTTTCAACGAAATGCAGTGTAATGTATTTGATGTGATGCAAATTGGTGTACGTTGTGGGTAAAGATGTAAAAAAAAAAAACCAGGCAGCGGCGAAAGGAAAAACTGAAGGAGTAGACAGGGACGTTCACCCCTTACACGAATCGCGCGTTTTCGACATTTCTTCAACCCTCGAACGAAGTTAACCCTTATCTGAATTCCGAAAGCCCGACCTCGATCGATCCAGCTAGTATATATGGCGCGTGAAAAATCAAAAACGTATTCAGATAAAAAAAAAAAGAAAAGAATACGAAAGATATGATCCCGAGATTTGATCCGAGCAAATTTGGTAGAGAATTTCATACACACTTTTTATCATTTACTTTCAACTTCAATATCAAAAATGAAAAGCTTATTCGTACAGATGAAACAGAGAAAAGAAAAAAAAAAAAGGAGGAAACGAAATTTAATGTTGTAGAATATTGGAAATATATATTTTAGGTACGATTTGATATTTGAAAACGAAAAAAAGAAGCGCGTGTCAAAAACTTAACTTTGGGCCAAGTCTTTCATTTGTTCAGTTCATATAGGTATGCATGATAATTAGTATGAAAACAAAACGTGTATTATATCGTTTATAATTGAAAACAGTTCGCGATATGTTTCAATTACAGTTTCACCGCAGCGTGTTTGAATGAGTTTTACGAACATTATTTTATTGTAACACGGTTCGAAACTGAAATGAGGGAACTGGAGATACCTACATTCAGTAGGTAGATAGGAAGGACTATATAGATATTGTAAAACTGGTGCAAAATGAAATATGAGACCCTGAAAAGTTGTTGACTTATTATACCGTTCTACAGTAAATTACTTCGGCAATGAGTCAACTTTGTACTCTCTAATGCATCAATTTCAACATTTCTATCTATATATATTCTGTGTATCCAAACAATCGTAATTACGAAGAGTAATTTGACACGTATATAGATATGTATATAGGTGTATAATAATACGTCTACAAATTTACTAACACAACGTATTATTATTACACAAAAATCTATATTATTTACCCCATGTATACTATATTTATTTCCATTAATCCGAATTTCCAAAAACTCATCACTTCGTACCGGCTACGGGGAAAAACAACGCGAACGAACCTTGCATACGTGCATTAGTTTATGATTCGTTGGAATTTCGATCTTTACGGGATAGAAATATTAAATTTCGCAGAATTGACATCACATGTAAATTTTCACAGCGACCCTGTAAAAAGAAACCGTGAAAATCACTACCGTGCGTGAATCTGGTGAGCAACGCGATTCGCGAGGATTTTTAGAAAGCCATATAATATGTACGGCGCTTTCCGACGCCACGGATGCGAATTAATTATAGCGTTGGACTAAAAATTTCTAGTGAATTTCAATTTTCAGGTGAACCTCGATCGTTACCAATTCCGAATAGGTATAGTTCGCTTTAATTGTTTCAAGATTCCATTAGGCGCGAATATAATTTCTTTTTGCTCTTCGGAGGAGATGCAATGAAATAGTTATAAAGGTACAGGATATAAGCGCGGTATAATATCGGTATAACAGGTTATAGGTATCTAGAAATTTCTTAATTCTTCTATAAACTTGATCGTTAAAACTACGATCGGTATTATAGGGGATATACCTGTATGTACCTCGTAGGTAAACCTATTGTATATATAATAGGTGTATATATACGATAGTATACCTAACCTATAGAAGCACGGTTGCAGCTGGCAGTGGTATGGGCGGCAAAACTATCGTAGGAAAGTTCTAGAACGTTGGATAATGGCGGCCCGTTTCACTTTTACGAGTAATTTGTTCGCGCAGTCCTCCCCGTTGCGTTAGTAGCCTGAAGCCAGCCTCGTGCCTAACCGTTCCCCGTTTAACAAACTCTGGATCCGCCTCCTCCTCTCTATTGCCCTGGATATTAACTTTGACGGCTAGATGAAGAGGTGGGTTCCCCTAAGGCTTGCATACAAACGCTTATATATCGTCGTCAACCCGCGCTGAATTAAGCGCATGCCCTTAAACGTATTCGTGTCTTTTTACTTTTTCCTTTTTCTTCATCCCCATCGAGTTTATCTTCGATTTTTTTTCTCCCCCAAGATTTTCAAAATGATTTTCAGAAGTTGTTTGCGGTATGGGAGAAAGAAAAAAAAACTCGATATATAAACGCAAGTTGCTAATCGACTTTCATTAATTATTATACGCCACCGCGTATAATTACAAATTAGGTTTGCAAAACAAAATAAATAAAAGTCGGATAAGAAGAAACAAAAGCAACCGAATGAAGGGAAAGAAAAAACAAAAAAGATGCGAAATAAAATAAAAGTAAAAAAAAAGAAAGAAAGAAAAATCCGGCGTCGTTTCCGCGTCTCCGCTCACGGCACTGACTCGTAAATATGTCAGAATACATATTCCTCGACGCGGCTTATACGCGGCAGCTACAGTATTTTCTTTTCTTCCTATACCTACGTGATGATATCCGCGCAAAAGAAATTTACCCCAAATCGTGAGTTTGTTAGGGCAGCTATAGAGGAAAGCCTCATTACCTAATGGGTTGCTGCTGACTGCTGTTTACTGCTGCAGAGCCGAATGACAATTTCCATCGTCGTCGGCGTTATACTTAAATAAAAAAGGTATATATGCCTATATATGTCATGTGTATATACATATATGTGTGTATATCTACACATATTCCCGTCATCGTCGCCACCGCGTTACGCGTTACGCGTTACGTTATACGTATTATGTACATCCTGCGGCTAAAACCTCCAGGTTTAATTGTAAGTTTCTTCATGGTTGCAGGCGTTCTGTGAGTAGTAAACAATCAAAGTGATTTTCATGAGTCACCCTTGATCTTATTTTTCTTTTACATTTTTACGTACCTACTTCAACGGCGAAGGTTATTCCAAAAGAAAATTGAATCGTACAAGAATTGATGGTTAAGAAAACCGTATACATGGTGTATAAAGCACGTAAGAATAAGTGGGAAAAAAAAGCTGCACTTTTCCTTTTCCTTTTTTTTTTTTTTTTATTCGCCCTCTGCAGCAGCAGCAGCAGCAGTAGCAAAGCATATTGCAGGGCCCGAGTTGATTGCTATAGTGAAATAAACTAGAATACACATACATTATACCTATAGAAAATGTGCTACGGTAATGTCGGTACTATAAAAGTCTATGGTAGGTAGATCGTTTTTCTGCATAATTGGGATTCGGTTGTAAAATTGAAACGTTAACCTACTAGTTATATACATATATATATACTCGCCTACTGCGGGGTATATAAAACTACATAGAAAGTACAAAAAAAGAGCAAAACAAAAAGGAAACAATAATGATAACAAAAGAAAGAAAAAAAAGAAAAAAAAAAACAAACTTGGAGCCGAATAAAACAAAAACTATAAAATGAAAAAGGGAGGCTTAAGCGTCCGTTTTATTTCCTACTTCACATTAACCAACAGCTACCACCTTTTTCTCGTATTTATATGTACGTACGTATCGTACATACAACGAAAAAATGTATGACAAAAAGAAAAAGGGGGAAAAGTAAAAAAATAAAGGAGGAAATTTATATTTTCTACCATATTTATCACATCAGTAGTCCAGGCAGCGGGGGATCGTATATGATAACAGAGTTTTAAATTCTTAAGCCGAATGTAAAGAGCCACTCTTACTTTTTTTTGTTTCATATCAAAAGCTGTACACACACCCCCTCGGACGTATGAAATATGTGAAAATAAAAAAAAAAAAAAACACAAAAAAATTGTTCTTAAATAAATTTCAATTCTATGTACTGTATACGTATTCTAAAAATATAATGCATCGAGTAGATATAGGATATTCAAAGAAAGAAAGCAAAAAGTAAAATGAGAAAAAAAAGCAAAAAAAATTAATTAATAAATAAAACATGTACCCCGAGAATTTTTCGAACTGCGTGCAGTACGGTTACTTACGGTTAAAGTGACAGTTTTTTCTCATTCAGCATTAAAAATTTTCTCTTTCAATTATTTAATCTTAGATAAAGGATTCAATTCTGCAAGTATAATTGCGACAAAATCCGACATACGTTATATTAGTTGTATAATAAGAAAGTATATAATTATGAGCGTTTAACATATTACATACTTATTTCCGTTAATTTATTATTTTTTTTCCATATATTAAAATAATTGCATCGCATCAAGGGAGAATGTAAAGTGCGCGGCGTTGTTGGAAGAAAAATCATTCACAAGTAGTCAGGGTCGGTAACAGGTCGGGCGGGCCGACGAGCAGCGACGAGTAAAAGTAGTAAAAGCGTAACAAGAATGTCGTGAGATTCGATGGGAATAAGTAGTAACGTCGTAAAGCGGTCGGACTTGGCTTACCAATCGGCAGCCGTTTCTACTAGGAGATATACGAGATCGACGCGCCGCGATGCGTAGCCGAAGTAGTAACGCCACGTTGCGATCAGCCGCACGAAAAGAATTAGAAAACGAACGAGTGATGAGAAGATTGAAAAAAAAAAAAAATTTTTTTTTTTTTCTTTTTCACTTTTAAGAGACCCCAGTTTTTTACGTACACTTCACCGACGATAAAATCTATTTTTTTTTTCTCCTTTTCTCTCTCTCTAGGTTTGACGGCGCGGCGCGACGCGACGGGGTCCAGATATAGCCGCGTATCTTTTCGGATCATTTGTAGAAGAAAACGATGTAGATATAAGTCGAGTTCGAACAGGACCCAGGGGCCATCCGACCCTAAGGGTTAATTAACAAGGATCGATAATCTGGTCACCTGGCAAATAACTCGTTCAATTTACCTCCTATCTTTTTGTCTCTTTTTCTCATTTCTTCGTTTTTCTTTTTTTCCCCAATTTTTTTATTTTACCGTCACGACCAATCGCCGGCAGTTTTTCTCGGTCAGATTCTTTTACGACTTTTATTCAACCCGAGGGGTGCGAAATGTTTACTTTCGTGGCGTGAAGAAGATTAAGATAAAACCGATTTTTTTCTTCTCTTCGCAGCGAATAAAGAATTTCGCTCTTTTCGTAACGTTCTGGTTGTTTTTTTAAAAACTTTTTATCCATTTAGTTTGCGCGCAAATACCATTAAGCATTAGTTCGTTCAATTCATGGTTAAACATTGGAAATTTGAAAACTGATCGAAAATTGTATACAGTTCTCGGTAATTTCAGAAAGTCTTTGAACTTTATCTGGTCTTTCAAAGTTTCGACATCAAACCCGTTGGCTCGAATGATGAAATATTCATTATCTATGACACGGATCCACCTAAATCACCTTCGTTAACAATGCATTGGTTGTCTTCTCGGATTAATACGATAAATTATCTCATACTCCTTTCACCCTTTCCTGACGTAACAAACGTGTACAAAAACCCCCATACATTCCATTATTTTTCCCTTTCTCCCTCCTATGTATAACCAATCTTTCTCTTTTACTCGCTTTATATAGTATGCCCACCTATAATACATATCCCTACCCATACCTACCTATACATACAGTTATAATACACTAACCCGCAAATGTTTCAGCGGTGCTAAACCTCGTTATCCGGAAAACTAATCAAAGCTAAAGTTTTAGCCGAACATTTTTTACAAGCTTTAGCAAAACTTATTAACTGGTTCACACAGGCGAGCACCAACGGCGGCAACCAGCAACCAGGAATGGCAATGCCAACGGCAACGGCAACGGCAAAACGACCGACAGCAACGCGCCGGTGGCTTTGCGAGACCGGCTTAACCCATAGTAATAGGGATTCGGACACAGGTACTACAATATACGTATGTACATACCTAGGTAAATCGTATCCGTCCATATGTATAAATGTATATGTATACCTACATACATATTTCTACGTTTATATATGGATATCATTATATACATACGCGCGAGTGTGTCTGTACATATAAAGATTGCCACTGGATTAAAAGGTGTTTTCTAGCGCAGAGGGATGTCAGGATTGGTTCCCTGCGCGTTTGTGTTTGTGTTTTTTTTTTGTTTTTTGTTCCAGTTTTCTTTTTTCTCATTTTTTACTGCACACATCCCACACGCACGCACGTACGTAGGTACATAGGGTGTTCCGTTTAAAAAGCGCGGAGGAATTCGTTTTGTCGTCGGGTCGCCGGTATTCGTGGAACACGAGGGGTGATGGAAAAAGAAAAAAAAAGAAGAGACAGACAGACATCGATAAAAAAAAAAGTTATCACCCCACAAAAGAATTTTGTAAAACTTATTTCGTATTACAGGATTTCCAAATTTCGTGTCTCGGAAAATTTTCAAGCCTGCAAAGAACCTTATTTGAATTTTATTTTATTTTAGTTTCTTTTTCCTGCAGTGGTGTTTCAAAGATATCCTTTCTAATGACTCGTTTAAAACGGGGTACCCCATATAAGTACATTAATACCTACATTTATATTCCCTTATGCTTTTGCATGGGTATGTACGGTACGACCGAGAACCCAGCAACTGTATCACCCATGCCACACTTTATATGCACGTAAAGGTAGTATTTTTATATACAAACATGTATGTACGTGTATGGGCAGGTATATAATATATATACATATGTTTATGTACACCGGGTGAACCCACGCAGGGTCTTCCGACTGTAGGTACGTTATATACCTACGTACCTAACCACCCATACGTGTACCCACAAGGGTACATAAATGTGAATATTACGTACATATGTACATAACGTTGCTCGGTGTTGCTCGGTATACCAACTAACACGCATATTCCGCGAGGATACACACCTTCGATATTTTCGCCAGTTCCCGTGGCTCGGCTGTCGTTATTCAAGGGATATAGACGGAAACACATAAAACGCTAACCCCCGCGTAGCTCAGGAGCAGAAAGGTAGAAGGCGAAGAAAAGGGAAAAGCTTCAGAAGCAAGAACATCAGAGGCATATCTGATGTACGAGAATTAAAGATCTCCCGAACCAGTCTGTACGTACGTACATGCTCGAAAGTTTTCGATGAATGATACCCTGCAGGATATTCAACTCTGTTTTTTTTTTTTCTCTTTTTCTTTTCCCCTCTCTCTTTTTCATGGGGTCGGAAAGCTACATGAACGCAAATAAAATATCCGAAACAAAAGCCGTTGTATTACCTTCGCAAATAAAATAATAACATATATACCTTGATTTAAATCAATTGACAAAAAAAAAAGAAAAAAAAAAACCAAAATGGAAGAGAATCTTGATTTTTTTTCTTCTGAATACACATTAGTTATACTTATATACATATCAGAAACACCATTGTTTTTCATTGTGAAGAAACATCCAAAAAGAGAACAGAGTATACCAGTGTTTTTTTTTTTTTTTTTTTTGTCTTTTTGCATTTGTCTCCATGGTAAGAAGGGATTTTAATATTTAACTTCAATAAATTCAACATGAAATGGAAAGTTTTATGTTTGCCGCCGTTTTTCTTTGTAGGTATATACCTAATCTCGAAGGTATAAATATAATAATGCGAGACTGGTATTTTGGAGAAAACTTTCTTGCGAACACCGAAACAAAACTGAAAATTTCCTTTGCTTTCAATATTATTACATTTCGTTTTGGTTTTAAAATCATCGTTTGCTTGTTTTTTTTTTTCAGCCATTGCAAATTAAAAGAGAACGCGAAGGCATAATTTTTCAGAGTTATCTATCGTACGAAAGGGGTGTTGCAAATAAAAGAAAAAAAAAAAAGAAAAAATTTGTTCATCATCACTTTGTCGTGTACGTTTTGTTTTTACCGTCTACAATCAGGGTGCAACCTACTTTTCGAACGAGTCCATATTAATTTGAAATCTGTTTTGTTAATTTGTTTTGTTTTGTTTCGTTTTTTTTCACTTCATCGGTATAAAATAATACGACATCGCATATACATATAGCATACACGTGTGTCATACCACGCCATATACACGACGTACTTTAGCTGCAACCAACGAACCGAGCAACCTACGCCCATCTCTCACGCGATGTTCGAGGTTATTGTTTTCCTGTTTTATTCGTCTTTTTCCCTGTTGTTATATTCTTTTCTTTCTTTTTCTTTTATTTTTCTTTTCACTTTTTACAAAGATTTAAAGGCTTCGCGAAAAAGCAAACCATATATATACGAGGGGTGGTTATACATTTGTATGAAAGTAAGCTCGATCGACGATCTCATGTATTTGATTACGTGAAATAAGGGGATATAAATATGAAAATAACAGAAATAAAACGTTGTAAGGAAAAATCCTTGTATCGATGGAAAGTACAAAAAGGCCGAAAGAAGAAATAAAATTTAATTGAACAAATTGGGCTACAAAAAAAAAAAAAAGAAGAAGATTCGATTCGCGCAACTGCGCATCCGATGACTGACTCGGATTTCTCTCCTTGCGTAGATATGGTGAAGATATGTATATATAATAAATTTTCTGATCACCCCGTACATATTTCACCGTACCGCTGGCACCTCGCGTGCCACCACGTAGCTCCCCTGGATGTGGACGAAAAAGGGGGTTTGAGAAATGTTATACGTATGTATAAAGGGAAGGTAGAAAAGGGAAGATGGGTGGCGAGGGCAAAGCTTCAATCTCGCAAGCAATTCTAGATCCCCAGCTAGGTTTCCGCGTGACGTAGTGGTGATGATGGTGGTGTGGTGGCCGTGGCGTCGCGGTGCCAGGAGCGCGGTGGCGCATTAATTAGCGCGTCGCGACGCCGCACCGTTTGGGCGAATCGCGTTCTACCGCTTGGAACGAAGAATCTGTACCCTGTATACATATACGGTGTAGAACATCACGGTGCGCTTCCCAGTTTCCACATTTCGGTAAGAGGCAGAAGAGGGTTCGGAAAAAAAACGAAAGAAAAGAAAAAAACAAGAAAAAGAAATAGAAGAAAAATTAAATTAAATTAAAAACAAAAGCAAAGCAAGCAAAAAAAATGAAATTGAAAAAAAGAAGAAAAAACACCCTTGAGAAGGCTCTTCTTCCCCTACAGAGATACGCTAAACATCCTTTCACCCCTATTTTCTTCTCATTCGCGCCCCTTTCCTTCGTTTCCTCCCTCTCAGCTGATATAGTTCTGTTACTATGGGTGGCGTGACGACGCAACGCTCCGTAGATCTTTAGAGACGCACCGACGAAACTGAAAGGGGTTGGTAACAGCCCCGCTGCAGACTTATATACATATGTATAAACATACCACATAAAACCAACCAAAACGTCCTTTAGAGACGCCATTAACATACGCTGCTGTTGGACGATTTCTAACTTCGCAGTTAGTATAATACACTGCAATTACTGTTGTAACATTTTCTTCTTTTTTTTGTTTTTGTTTGCAGGACTTAAAAATAATTAGTCGTGAAAGTAGAAATCGTTTTTTTTTTCTTTTACTTCTTCTTTTTTAATTCTGTGGCCGATGACGAAAAACCCCTGCTATTAAACAAATTTCGTATCGAACGAGACTGAATTATTTTGGCAAAAAGTGAACCCGTATCATATATTATACAATTGAATTTTTCGAAATTTTCTCACAAAAGTTTTATACTTACCAAGAAACTACAAATCACGGTTTCCGAACTTGGCAGAATGATCATTTCGAACATATACAGGGTGAGTTTTCTCCGGGGTCCTGAGAGGGTGTGGCTTAAATCGGCTGAGACTCCGCCTCCTATTATTCCTACCTAGCAACCTATTATTCTGACCAAGCTAGCTCAAGTCAACAAGCAGTCTAGTCTGTCCTGACAATAACAAGTATGAATGAAAGAAGGCGGAGTATCGGCCGATTTAAGCCACACCCTCTCAGGACCCCGGAGAAACCTCACCCTGTATACATAACACTCTTGGAAAAAAAAAAGAAAAAAAATGATCAAATTACTGCAAGTTCGCAAGTTGTCGAGTCGGTATGAAAATCCCCGTACATGTGTTTAAGCTGGAGGGTAAGAAGAGGTAGGAGAAATAACTGAAGCTGCCAAAGCCTCAAGAATTTAGTTGTCTCAGTTAAAGCAGAGAAAGACGACGACGACGACGAGGGGGGAAGGAAAAGGGTGAAAAAGGAGAAAGAGAAGTATAGGGATGGGCTGTCCCTCAGAAATATTCTAGCCAAGTATTCCAACGATTACAAAGCTAAAGACTGCCGTATCCTCGTATTATATTGCTGGAGCGCGGATTTAACGCCACTGGGGAAAAAGCGCTTGTTGCTTTCTTTACATAAAACAAATATCTATACAATGTGAATCAACAGATAGCCTTGAAAAGTCTATAAATTATGTCATAACATCGATTAATTTTCAAGCATCTGCTGAGTGGATCGTTCAATTTTCACTAATTTTTTTTTCTATTTGTTTCTGCAAAGAAATCTTTCTTTCTATCCAATAAACCTGATCTTTTATAATATTCACTTTCTTCTTTCTCATTTATAAAAAAATAAAAAGGAAATAAAATCAAAAACCTTTTATTACCAAAAATTATTTGCGAAAAACATTAACTCGTGTGCGCGCAGGAGGCGGGAGTCAGTTTACAAATATGCAAACTATATATGGTTTGAGAAAATATAAAAAAAAATAAAAGAAAAAAGAAAAGGACACCAATTCCGCGGTAGACATTTTTACCCCAAGGGATAAAAAACGCTGGGTATACTCGAGAGATTATAAGCTGCTGCGTTTAATGTTAATTCAACAAAGTGTTGATATAATTTAATATTAAAGTACCGCGCGCGGGCACGCGTTTTATGTCGAGTGTAAAGTGTCGAGTATATGTATGTGTACGCGTGTAATGTGTATAACAGTTTTATATAAAGGGGGAGATGGGGCGGCTGGTTTACCTCGATATAAACGCATATAGTCGGGAAATAAGGGATGTTTTTTCTGTTTTTTTTTCGAGGAGAGTTGGAGGGACGGCAGACGCACCGAAGACAGAAATTTTTTTTTCTCAGTTTTTTGTATAATCCTGTTTCCGAGATTTTGCAATTTTGCAAGTAAAGCTCATCTTAGAAAAATTCCTAAATTGATTGTATAGCGAAGATTTTGTAAGAACTGTCCAATAAAGGAAACTAAAAAGAAAAAAAAACCATTCCCAAGCCAGATCCTGTGTGAGAGTTGCAGGTTTATTTTATATTATCATTACTATGTTTTTTTTTTTTTTTTTTTTCCCACCCTTAACAAGGTGCTGAAATTTCAATGATAGCAACCAAATAACTTCGCGTTGGGTTGTGTTGCTTCAATTTCGAGTTGATAGAAAATTTTTGTTCCTTTTATTTTATCTCCCTTCGCTACGCTATTACGGTGCCAATTAAAAAACGGTCGAAGGGTACGTCTGTAGTATAAAGAGAAGTGTCCACGTGAATTTGTGTCAGCGTACACCTGCACTGATCAAAGCGTTTTCAAATTGGTCTGATTTCTACCACAGACACCATTTTATACAAATGAATTCCTAATAAATTACACACCGCGTATATTCACATGTATACCGTGGTACAGTAAAACTTGGCGATGATTATGTGTGAGATCGAAGAGAGACGCGTGGCTCTTTTTTGTTGTTTCATTTTTTTATTATTTTCAATTTTATTTTTACCGGGTATTACCATGTTAGGGGATCCTCGCGGTGCGCGTTTATCGAAGGTTTAAATTAGCTCGGATATCGTCCGCGGAAAATCAGCAAACAAACGTTGAATCCGAAATAATACCACCGCAACTTATGGTATAATATTCGATCTGCTCGGCATATAACTACGCATAGCGGCGTTTTTATAGCTATATACATATATATACATATATACATCTATACATAGTACATACCACGCCCTTTAAAACATGAATTTTCAGTATAAAAGAACCTCGTTTTAATTCCCCTGGAGCAACGTTTAGTTTTCAACAGCAACTCATGCCCAGGTGAAAGATGATTAAAAATGGCGAATTGGATCGCGCAGAACCACCCCGTATTCGAGAACCTCGTCCTCTGTAATACTTTCTCCCCGGGCTGCAACTGTACATATACATATACTATCGTTGTATTTAACTGTTGGTTATATGTTACACACGTATACGATGAGAGAAAATGAAAAAAAACAAAAAAAAATCTATGATAGATGAGAAACTGGGGAGACTGAATCCTCCCCTTGGTTCCTTTTTTTTGGATCTTCACGATATTCGCCTGATAATGTGTATTCTGTGTTATCATAGGACACCCTTTTGGACGTGATGAAATGAGAAAAAAAATGAATTTTGCACCGTATTAGGATCTCGGAAATGTTGAGTTAGAAATGAGATTATTCCAAAAGAAAAAAAGAAAAGAAATTTTTCAAGTTACATTTATACTATACATACGTTGCCTCCGTCGTTGTGGATTACGTCATCGATGCATCATCCATATCGTATTAGGCGAATATGATTTTACCTCTGAGGAATATAAGAAGATAAATAAATACTATAGACAAAAGACAAAAGCCGCCCGCCTTGACGTCCAGCTTTAATAATGGAAAGCTCAGCTGAACCGTATAGCGACGAGAAAAGAATCATTTTACTCTTTAGCTGCGGGTGCCGCAGGATCCAATTTCGAAAGTGTTTGTATGTGATGGCTTGTAATATAAAGATATTGAAAAAAATGAAAATAATAATATGAGAATAAAATAAAAATTGAATAGATTCGTATCAGTTTGAAACGTTGCCAAATACGAAACGGTATACTGCAGAGGGAATGACCGAACGGTCTTCGATAGTTTCGTTCTATGGAGAAAAAAAGTATTGGTAATTCCAAAAACTGTGTTTCATGCGTTTTAGTTTTCAGTACCACATACCGCGGGAGAGTATTTCGAAGGAAGCCACCCTGTATCAAACGCATGTAACAAGAAATACTCTCGAGACCGTTCAACAGTTCGTTGCATCCAACGTGCACAGCTACGTCACAGTCTGTCTGAATGTTCAGACGCCAGACGGTCACCCTGAGAGGTTCGTGACCTTGACAGGCTAGACACCCCTCTCGCCACTTTCCCCTTTCCGATCCAATTCTGCCCCTTCCGTTTTATGTAGCGCAGAGATTCCGCCCCCGCATCAACGCTCGCAGTAACATCCCCCTGAGTAGTCAGCGGCCAACTCCTTTAGAGGACACGAGAGGATAAAAAGAAAAAGAAAAAACGAAAAGAAAATCCAGAGGAGTTGTTAGGGGTGAAGGTGGGATTTTCAGGAGTGTTGGGACTCCCAGGAGCTGGTGGCTAAAGAACATCGTATATGGGAAAAGAAAGAGTGGAGAGGGATTCCTCTTCTCTTTTTTCTTTTCTTTTTTTTTTTTTTTCTTCTTATTTCGCAGTAGGTTGTGAGGAAAGTAAAACTTTGAGACTAGTTCCTAAAACCCTGAAAGCAACAGGACCGTATCGACCCTTCTATATACCTCTACGCTGTTTCGGCAATTCTAACCTTATGCGTTGTCCCAGAGGAACGAGATACAGAAGATTGGGTCACAGAACTAAACCAAACTGAACTGGACTGGACTTCGAATTTGTGTCCTTGTCCAAGAAAAGGGGGTTACCCCCATGAAATCTTATTGCCAAGAGACAGATTAGGAAAAAGGAGAGGAACCTGCTATGAAACAGACATACACATACAGATATATTATTTATATATAGTATATCGAGGGATGAAACAGGGGTTAGTATCGATTAATCGTAAAGGGGTTGAGTATTGCGACTCGAAGATATCGCAACAAAATCTCATCAAGAAATTTTTCCGATCGTATCAACACGAATTGTTTCAATCGTAAGGGGAAAAATTTTTCTCTCACCACTGGGACCGGATAATTTTTTCTCTGACCGACGGATTCATGTCAGATGAGAATTTTTCTGATCGGTGACGTAAATTGGTTTTACCGTTCAAGATTGAATAATTATTGTTTTCTTCTCCATCGGACGGTCCAAATAAATCTCACCAAACGAAGCCATGTAAGTTTACCTGACATACGAATTTAATTATTGCCCAACCCTGACCTTTCATCCATCTAATTCAACCCTTATCAAAATCTGTTGTGGTTTGAAAATTCCAATGGGTTACGTACCGTTGCGCTATGAATAGATAATTTTCAATATACAAGTACGCAGGTTCCACATCCTCATTCGATGCATATCACATATACGTTTTGATATGTGTCAGAACGATGGATTGATGATACGGAACATACGGGGAACATGCACGCAAAATATGTGGTACGAGAATAGGGCAAAAACCACAGTTGTTTCATCAGGTGCTTACATATTTGAGTTGTTTTCATTGTTTGAAGACAAGCCGCTCCCAAACAAGGGTCAGTATACGAGGCAAGTAGAAACCCCACAGAGACCTTTCACCCTTTACTATATCGCCTCTGGGTTGAAGGCTTAATATTGTAAAAGGTTCAGAGGTGTGTAGAGTCGGTCTGTACTTTTTAGGAAAAAAAGAAAAGAAGAAAGAAAGAGAAAAAAAAAGGTTACCACCGCACACTTCACCTTCCAAGCGTCTTTATTAGATAAATACGACCCACTGCCTTTGCAATCCTACTTATTTTTTCATCACGTGACCAGGTTTCATTCACTTGATTTTTCATGCTTCCTTCGACTCGTTTTTGTCTCAGACACGCGCGTTTTGGGAATACTAAAACTACGCGTACATATAGTTACTATCTTTTTCATCATCGACTCACTTTGATTTTCTGAAACTGAAGGGGAAAAACTTTTTAGATATTTATAATATGCTGAGTCAACAATGGATATGTAATAGGTTTCGATGGATTTATGATAAGACAATTATCGAACAGCTTTTGTCAGAAGTGATGAAAGGGTTGGAACTCCCTTGTAGTTTGAGATTACGAGGTAATTGGAGGGCAATAAAACTTCTACAAAGAAGAATGGTAATAACGAGATGGGAAATAAAAAGTAAAAAAGAACGGTAATAATGCAGTTAAAAGGAGTCGAGCAATAGAAGCAGCAATAACAGTAGTATAATAACGAACATCGCACGAAGTGGTGGGTTAATTTTAGATGAAAATAGTCAAATCTTGGTCGCCTGAGGGACGCGGAGACACAACGGCATAAATATACCTGTCACTCTATATAGCTCGAACAATGTATTCATAGCACGGCTCAAGGCGGACACAGGCGAACCCAGAGTTAGACGAAGCAGAAGAAGAAGAAGAAGACGACATAATCCGAACGGAGCGGACAACGAGTGATCATTGTGGGACATTAGTTACGAGAGGTATTCCTTCCAATCAAGGTTATATAAATGGACGAGACGGAGGACAAGAATTTTCTAGAGAAAAGTTGGCGTTCGCAAATATTACAAATTGCCATTTAATTCTTTCCAATTTTATTTCATTTCATTTATTCATTGTCTATCGTGCAGCTAATCGATTTTTTTCGAACGGTTTCAGATTACGAAAATTCTTACTTTCTTCGACTACTTTGCATTGGAGATTTGAAAGATCAAAGATTCGTCCAAATTGGCATGGAAATCTCTGTAGGTATATACGCTGGGTGGTTCGTTAATAAATACACATACAGAGATAGAGACGCGTGACGAAGGTGATCGCAATATAGATACGTAAGAGGAAACCTTACCATCCGGCGTGTCATGATTTCCGCAAAGATTTCGTGTATCATCGTCAGCCAACTTTCGTAACTCCGGTTCGAATATCAAAGAGGGAATTTGATTGTTGAGGAGAACAAGCCAAGACCAGTCGATATAGTAGTTTGAGGGACAGTCGAGCAAAATCAGCCTTGTTCGAACTACATTCAAATATATCTTGGATCGAGAATTCAAGTGCCTCGGGCGTCACTTTCCCATCTCGAAATTGCAGTGGAGTTCTCTCGAGAATAAATCGCAGAGTCGAGTGACCAAAATAGCAAAAAAAAAATTAATTAAAATTTCGTTCAAAAAAGCAGCAAAGTTACACATTTTTTCATTTTTTCTTTCAATTTGTTCATTCGAGTAAATAATGTCAAAATTAAGGAGCGAAACGTTCTACAGAATCATGAATAACACGAAATTCCCGCGTATTTAGGTCAGTCAGTGAAATGAAATGAATTGAATAAATATATATAATACATTTCTCTCTGAGTGATTTCATTTCAATTCCGTTCACCTTGAATTACTTATACAGCGATTAAAAGGAATTAAGGAAAGGGACGGAAAAAACCTTAGGCCTCCCTTCTAATTTTTGGTTGAAAGATTTTTTCGATTCACACAGACCGAATTGGAAGAAAACAAATCTTCTCGCGCAACGAAGGCCTTGAAGAAAGAAGCCGATGCAAATGATGGAGAAAAACAAACCAAAAAAACCAAAACTCCTTCGACAGAAAAAAAAAACAAGACGTAACACCACAAGTGATCGTGAACGATATACGAATCGATAATGAGTAGAGATATATTACAAATTGAAGGTTGAATTGCATAATGAATATATTCGAAGAATATATCGAAACGTAATTGAACTGGACGATAATTTTCGTAAGCGGAACTACGGGGATTTGAAAGATATTAAAGTAGCGCAGGAAGTAGGGCGGAAGGTGGGAGGGAAATTGGAGTTTTAGTCTGGCCAAAGGTCAAATGAATGATGTAGAACGTTTACAGCGGCTGATAATAGAGAGCAGACTGACTGGACTAGACCAGACTAGAAAGGCAGACAAAGCGTTGCAATGCGACAACGCCGCGGTTCGAGCTTCGAAGCGGGAGAGGAAAAGGGTGAGGGGCATCCTGCAGGTGGCTTATGCAACAGATGGAATCACCAATAATGGGATTCTGCCTGGAGCCACCGGCTGTTTGCACTTTACAAACGCCACCCGCGGATCGTTCGTTTCGACGTCTATTATGCAATAACTGGAGTTTATAGATATGTAATTGCCTTTTTTCAATGATTTTATGATGTGCTTTCTATTTTTTTTCTTTTGCTATTTTTCATTTATTCTCCAATGGAAAACGTTAAAAAAAAAAAAAGACAAAATTAAATAAAATATGAACTGTGATTAACCAGGATTGGAATTTAATAACGAAGTTGAAAAAAATTAAACAAAAATATAAAATAAATAAATTGAAATAATAAAAGCTTGACTATATAGAAAAATTCAATTATAGATTTTCTGACATGCAGTACATGTATACGTTAATTAATAATAATCAACGAAATTCTCTATTCGATCAGCTCAAGTTAAAGAATTGGTTTTTTTTAGTTTTTTTTCATCGTCAATAATGAAATCATCCCCTGTAGGTTCAGGTTTATAGCATAGGTATATATATATATATATAGGTACATAAATGATATCCTGCATCAACTATTACGAGTGAGATATATCGATGTAACATAATCTATCTGTATCCAACCCACATAATCATAAAAATAATAATTGATTTTGGGAAGCCAATTCCCATTTTACTATACCGATATCCTGGTTAATAAATAACGCGATAGCGTACATATATGGCTATGTGCCAAAAATGCTAAAGAAAATAAAAAGGAAGTCTTGTTAGATGGGATATCGAATCTACGTATACGTACGTACCTATCCAACTATGTAGGTATACGATTTTTTTTCAGTCTTTTATTTTTTACTCCATAGAGCCAAAAATTATTCCAACACTATATATAATATAATAATATACGCTTATAGAACGTGTCTATGTGTATATAAGTGTAATAAAAATAATATGACGTTATTCGTGCGTTGGAGAAAAACCACGTGCGTATCGTAATATTATTATATTATATACCTATGGTATTTAATTATAATCATGGCACGTGCTGCAACACGCCATGCGTCACATACACATATATCTATTATACATATGTATAGAATATATACATATATGTATCACGTCGCATAGGTCACGCGCGTGGTTACCTATCATAGCGATTATGACGTTACTATTTTTTCCACTTGGAGTAAATAGATGAGAAAAGGAATAAACAAAAGTAGAATTAAGTACCGACGCACAGCGGGTGGTTAACACCCCCCTTAGAGACGCTATTACGTCAGAGAGACGAATTACAACTTGTTTTATTGTTTGAACCAGTAAAGCATGTGTATGTGTGCCACTGCTGTAGGTAGGTACTTGTATAAAACTTGGTTTAGTAAGATAAGTTTTTCTTCTTTTTCTTTTTTTTTTCATTCATAACTAAATTTTCATTTCTCTTCCGCAGTTATTCCGGACATTATATATCTTATACTACCTGGTTCTTATTTGATTCGCATAAAATGACGTTGTGTCCATATATGTATAATCATATAATAAAACAAAAAAAAAAAAAAAAAAAAAAAAAGGATAATAAATCAGTTAAAAGTTCAGAGAACGAAGTTCGCCCTTAGAAAATAAAAAAACAACAAAAAAAAAGGTGACAAAGAAAGAAAGAAGGGAAAAAGAAGAAAAAAAAAAAAAACCAACAAACTGATGGAAAAAAATGAGGTTCGCGAATATACAGGGTGATTCTAAATTCAGTGGCGAACTTCTAAGGGGTGACAGGGTGAACCCCGAAAGAAGTAATTTGAGATAAGCAACCCGTGGTCGCTTATACAGGGCATCGAAGGTCGCTGGCAATTATGTTGATTTTCTCTAATAATTGAAAACTAAAAGCCAACGACCACGGGTTGCTTATCTCGAATTACTTCTTTCGGTTCACCCTGTCACCCCCTATAAGTTCGGCAGTGAATTTAGAATCACCCTGTATACGGTAGGTACCGCAACGTCCAGATGGATATCGGAGGGAGAAGAAAAAAGTTTCCCTTAATCCGTTGGCGGCACGACTAGAGGCGAGTACGTTTTATACGTACATATACACATTTTATGTACGTATATAGATGTACGTGTATGTACGTACGTATACACCTTTAACCTGGCTATATCTGATGAAGCTCGAACGAATTTAATCCGGAGCAGAAATCCTGACGCTATATAGTTTATATATTTAGTTGGAACATCCTCTGCATCGTTGAACAAGTAGCAGCGGTAGTAAAAAATAAAAATAAAAAGAAAAAGAAAAAAGAGAGAGAGAGAGAGAATGAAAGAGAAAAAAGAAAGAAAAGGAAAAGCAGGGGGGAAAAATCCTAACGCGCCGAAGCCTAATACATCTCGGACTTATAGACTGAACTAACTAGCGAGTGGATTAAGAACGGTGTTATATCTGCTTAGTATATACGAAGTGGTTGTGTTTGTGTACGTTTGCATGTGTGGTAATGTTTATTTATTTATTTCACGTATATCGTATATAGAGTTATAGGAACTAGAAGAGCCTGGAAAAAGAACAAACGTAATCCGAGCCAGCTGCAATAGCAGATGAAGGAAAGACGTGTAAAATGGACTCTCAATTGTTTTCTATCTCCTATATTCGAACGATAATTTTTTTCTAGTTTTATTGTCATTTTGCCTCGGTAGCTTCGGACATAATATAACTGAAAAAAAAACATTTGCGATTCTCAATTTTTCTATAATAAAATTTCGAGCTTTGACTTCGTGACGATAAATTTACGAAAATTCGTATATATGCGTGAAGATTTCATACGAAATTTCAAAAAGAAAATTGTCGCGAAAATTTAATTTAATAAAGTAATTGGACAGAGGTGTATTTTATCATCATCATAAAATATATATATATATACTTCCAAGTTTTTTTTTTTGTCCTCCTCACTTTTTGTTTAATTTTTCGCTTATTATATGTACTCCAGAAGGGATGGCGCCCGCCGCGGTTGACGCCCTTCTAATAAATTCAATCCCTGTATCTATAGGTATATGATAATATGTAGAATATTGTAGGTACATAAATACATATACATATATGTATTGTACATGGGTATGTGCATAGAAGAGGAAAGCCGCAGGTCGTGGGGTCAACCGGAATGACGTAAAGATTTCCTCAGGGAATTTAACGAGAGTGGTTGAAGGCCTGCTCTCCTCTATCAATACGGGATTAAGATATTGCCTCGAGATATTATACATATATGTACGTACCATCGGCCTATATATTCATATACCTATGTAAAACGCTGCAGGTTAAACAATTACCGGTAGGCGCGCGATCGTCATTTCCCATAACATCCTATATATTCCTTATACGATTTTGAAATTAAGATATACACGGTGAGGTGTAAGAAAAGTGATTCTGAAAAACAGTGGCGAAATAAGTTAAGACCATATAAGAGATATAATTTATCATCTTCGTTACAAAGAGTAGATAAATGAGGTGTATATAGAAATATATGCGTATAGAGAAATAAACGCGTAGCTCAATTCTGGACTAAAAAATCTACGTAATTATATAGGTAGGTAGGTATGCCTAGAACGGAAATTTTCACGTTCACCACGCGTAAAATTAAGAACTATACATATATAAATACATAAAGTGGACGTTATATACGTATATTACATAAACGGTACGAGGCCACTTCTGATTTCCGCTTATACATATAATATGGTGCCAAAAAACGAGTGACCATGTATTATTGTGTTGCGTCTATATACGAGTATATATATACATTTATGTGCTAACGCAGCAAACATATTTATCCGAAGAAAAAAAAGAAAAAAAAAAAACCCAAGGTAAATACGTAGTACATAGATAGGAGAAAATATCGAGTATATAATAAGCAATATATTTACACACATGATGAATATGTGTTTTATTATTTATCATCCCTCTTATTATGTACTTTAACGTTATATTTATAATAAAGTTGCGTCATATATTTACTATATAAATACCTATATATATATATATATAGGTATATCTATATTTCATCTCACGTGTCGAAAATGAAAATTGTGCACAGTTTTTTTCCGATACACGCGCGTTTATGATACATTATATACGTACAGAGTGGCAAAAAAAAAAACAAAAAAAAAAAAACTCAAATCAGAACACTGTGAAGAAAATAGAAATTTTTACCTACTTCACGATAATGTGCACTTCATCTTTTTTCTCCCGCCTACCACCCTGTACAAGTCAAAGATACCTAGAGACCTATTTATATACGCATCTAGATACTTGTATAATAGGCAGCAGAGCACACACACCTAAATTTAAGATATGAACGTAGCACGAATAAGAGAGAGAACGATCGTCGATTGCGCCAGCCCTAGCTGTTTAGTTCTTGAAGCTGTCAAACGCGGGGTGAATTTATGGTAGAGTGTGTAATAGTCGTCGGTATACCCTGCAGTATGTATACCGTTAATAGCCACTCGAAATTTCCGCTGATCATATGGCAGCGTTATTTAAAGAGCACAAGATTGTTCTCTATTCCTGACGGATACGCGTCAACTTGGAGATGAGAACAAACAAAATTAAATAAATTAAATAAATTCAAAAAAGAAAAAAATATGAGTCTATAGAGAGAACTTTTTTTTCATCTCAGAAATTTAGCATAGTTTCTATTATTCCTAACTTGTCGATGATATTCTTATATAGGTACATCAATGTGCAAAGTAGAGGAGGATTCGGTTACACAATTCTGTATCAATTTGCAAAAAAAAAAAAAAAAAAAAACATATACAAGAAAAAATAAAAGTACCGATGCTTACTTTGGGTTTTTTTTTTGTCAACTACCCCTCTATGATTTTTAGTTTCTGGTGCAGAGCCAGAAACAAAAAACGAAAAAAAAAAAAACTCCATCTCGCAACTGACATAAATTTGAAGAAAAATTAGCTGCTATTTTCAATATATATATCATGTAGGTATAGATACTTGTACGCACTTCACATTTGATTAACGTTCGAGTGAAAATTTTTTAATCATTGGAAAGAAAACTTGAAAAAAAAAAAAAGAAAAAAAAGGAATCTAAAAACTAAACCTGCAGGTCGAGTGTAGAAATATGTACCTTACGAAAGATCCAATATTGTATAAGATTATAATTAGTTATCGCGTTCTTGTCCTTGAAAGGCGCGAAAAAGAATTGGATCATAAAAAAAAAAAAGAATTTAGTTTTTATACGAACGATATTTTTAAATCGTTAAAAATTCGGCTTCGTGAAATCGTAATTTCCACTTAATTAGACTCGTTATGATCCGGAATCAAAATTTTTTTTTCATTATTCGGTATAGAAAACATGGTTTCGAATGACAATATATACGGTGGATATAAATAATCTGTACAATTTTTCGACAAGCAATAATTAGTATCACGCGTCGAAATTCTTTTTCAATTGAACAAAAAATAATTAGCAGTAATTTTCTGTACTGCAGTATGAAAATTTGACATAATTAGTATCGGCGTGTATGCGGAGGTCGTACATTAAGATGAGAAGCGATAAGTAATGTAAATTCTAATCATAATCGAGCGTATTCAAATTTTTAATTAAATATAATTATTCAATTATAACGAATCGGCACCTATATATAATATAATTACAATACAAATATAATTACAGTTGGAACTTTCGAATCTGCCCACTTCATATATCGTTCCATAATAATTATTATACAATCGTTTTTGACATTCCGACACGATCGTCATCACGAAGATCCGCAGAGTCGCGGTCGATTCTTAACGTGCGATAAAACATAAAACGCGTTATACATATAAGTTATACATCTGGTATACCTATAGGTACGGAAATTTTATTTCCGTCGATCGATTTATGACCCCGGACGAAATTGACAGTGCCGAGAAGAGTCTCACGTGGACACGCGGATGTGCTCGCGGCGGAACAAAAGGCAAAGACAAAAAAAAAGAAAAAATTGGAAAAAAATATAATAAAATAAACGTACGTGAAGATGTTCCGCAAAAAAGCGATTCCCTTTTATTTC
Organism: Athalia cordata; assembly: GCA_963932425.1. Taxonomy (NCBI): domain Eukaryota; kingdom Metazoa; phylum Arthropoda; class Insecta; order Hymenoptera; family Athaliidae; genus Athalia; species Athalia cordata. Next base: position 23,391,742 of record OZ010626.1, on the reverse strand, counting down.
GTACTGCATATTACAGAACGACTGAGAAAATAAAATGATTTTTTTTCGCAATTCTTCGCATAAATTTGTCCGATAACTCCGCATCGACGGTAGCCAGGTATTGTATAAGTCGGAGAAATTTCTATCTCGCAGATAATCTATCTGCATTGTAGAATGAATTAATGATCTGTCACTTTTTGGGTCACATGTTTTCAGGAGACAGAAAAAAATGGGGTACAAAAAAAAAAAAAGACAAAGAAAAAAAGAAAAGGGGAAAGGATATTATATAGACGGTTCCTGGAAATAAATCCTGGCAAGTTACCCCAATTCGTTTCAAGATAAGTATACCCTAGGTAAATACATTCACTTAGGATACGAGCTTACTCAACGTCGAAAAATTGAAACGTCGATGTTTTTTTTTCATTTTTTTTTTTTTTTTTTTTTATTTCACATTTTCTCTTACCCCACACCTAAATACGTGTAGATATCAGATGGACTCGTGTCATTGCGCCAATATTTCCAGCCAAGAATTACATCACGTGTATATAGGGTGTGTGTCTAAAAAAACTACGGAACAACTTATTTTCCCCTGAGCGCCGCGCTTCCATGATTCCGAACGTCAGTTTTTCACAAATAAAATTAGAAAAATAAAGAAAAAAAAATATCTACATTTAAAACATCTTTCGCGATGGCATTTCATCGTATGTGCATTTATACAGTAACTGCTGCTGACCGAGTCTAAAAATGTTTCAAAGTATAAACGAAAAAAAAAAAAGAAACTTTACCTATCAGAGAATTCGAAAAAGAAAATTCTGCTCAGACTCTGTACTATACATAATGATTATAGCATAACATGATCCCCATTATGGATTCAAATCTTAGAATATATAAAATTTTCTAAGAATATTAATTAATTCGTTACGTCAGATAACTTTATGAACTTTAACCCGCACATCATAAACTATATACTATGTATACGTGTAATATACAACTTTCAAAACGTGACGAGGTAGTAAAAATATAACGTGCGATATCGATTCGATTTTTTTAATTTATTTATTTTTTTTTTTTATTTCACCAGTCATTCCTGTGCGTTGTAGAAAAAAATCTGACGAAGCGTAAAAACTGTCACTGAACAAAAAAAGCTCAATGAAAAGGCAAAAGAAAAAAAAAAAAAAAAAAGAAACACACAAGAAACGAAATGTAATTATGTAATGGCATTACTGTAACAGCATATATCGTAATAAATTTTGTCAAAGGCTATACATACCCATGTACACATAACATGTATATTCTACAAACCTATGCTATGATATAAATATATTATGTGGAAGGTATTTTAGTGCATCAGTAGGAAAGGGGATTGCATTGGCCCAGGTTTTGCTGTGTGCATATGCCGACTATACTTCTGAGTGATGCGAGTTAAGAAAGATATTATACATGTATGTACGGTATACATGGTGTTCTAGTTGTATATACATATGTATATGTCTTTGGTCTTTCCATAAGACCGCTGTCATTCAGTTGGCAGTCTTCGGATATAGAACATGCATTAGCCAAATGAAATTGAAAATAGTTTCACGTCACTCAAGCTCCCGCAGTTTCTTACGTGTATATACCGTACACCGCATGTACTATAGGCGTACTTTTTTCTTCTTTTCTTTTCTTCTTCTTTTTTCGTACCCCCCCCTCTCTATTTCTGTTTTAGAATTGAGTAAAGAGATTTGCGAGTTTCCACGACCACGAATCCCCCCCCCCCCTTCCCCGGTCTTCTTTCTTTTTTTTTGTTCTTTTCCCTCTTTCAGCAGACGTTATATAGAAAAGCATGGGCAAAAGCTTGAGACGCGAGCCGCGTCCATACGATACAATAATTATATTGGCAGTGATTCAAAAATCGGATACATACAAAAACCTATCTGTAAGGTGCATTCTATGCCAAATCACCCAGTCGCTGCATGACCCTGACCACTTTAAAAATATTAATTAATTTATTATAATTTATTTATCTAATTTTATTCTTTTCCCCTCACCCCAAAAACGTCGTTGTTTTTTAATCGACTCGAAGAAAATTTGAGTGCTAGAATTATGAAAAAAAAAAAAAAAGAAGTACAAAAATGATAATTTTTATCCCGTCATCGCCTCATTCTCATCAGACAATCAACGCAAACAAATTTTGATTTCGATAGAATTTTCTTTTTTTTTCTTCTTTTCGTCCATCCATCTTTCATCGGATGTTCTTCTGCAGTACAGATTTTGAAATAAATATTTTTTTCTCACCCACCTACAATTATAATCTGACCAATACACATTCCAGATCATCCAAATATAAATCAATCACCTCGCTAGTCTATAGTCAATAAATTTTCACAATGATAAAACAATATCCGAGGCTCTTACTTTTTCTACCGATTGATACACATTATACGCGTATGCATACCTATACATATATTTTCAAATAGCATATGAAAATAAATATAGAAAATTTATGCTTAATATTTTTCTTTGCATTCCTCTGCACATATACGTTATTTCTTTCTTCGTGAAGAAATTTATACGAGCTATAGGGTAACGTATAGAAAAAAGTTTCGTAAGGAAAAAATATAGAACATGAGTAAAAGAGTGAAAAAAAAAACCCAAAAAATCGAACCAGATGGGGGGAAAGAATAGAAAAAAAGAGAAAGGAAACGTACGACAGATTTCTGATCGTGAATTATAGTTACCTACTTTAACAGGTGGGTTTGGTTTCCCGTATATTTCCTTGACTCGTAAGATTTATTTATTTTTATTTTTGTTTTATAACATTTCTTTGTTTCTTCTTTTTTTTTCTGTTCTCTTTTTTTTTTGTTTTTTCCTCTTCTTATTCGGTAGACATTTTCTGCCTACATGCGCGTATAGAGACTGGTATGAAGGGGGGATATAAAAGCTCTGAGATTTTCGTGAACTTTTGTTGTTACATGGGATAGGGCTGTTGCTGAGAAAAAGGAACCCACCGATTCTTGACTTCGCGTGACTTATTACCGCGTCATGACAGAGGTACAAAATTCTAACCGAGCTGTTGCAGGAGCTTGCGCTGACGTAGCTGTGGTATAATATATAAGGTTAGACTGGCTAGGTGAGGTATGTCTGATATATTTTTTTTATATCATATACAAGGTGGCCGCTAAAAATTTATATCCATACTTACATAGATACACTACAATTCCTATTTCGTATGCATGTCTCTGCATTTTTTTTTTTTTAAGTAAAATTTCATAGTAAAAGTAAAATATAAACGTTAGGGACCGAGAATAGAAAAAAAGGAAGAAAAAATATGAAACAAAAAAGGCACGCAGGTTACGTAAAACTGTCAAGCGGCAGTAAATAATAAATCACATTACGAGTGAAATCGAGTTGTTCGGAACAGATTTGAGCAGCTTTTATTGTAAGCAATAGGTATACCTTTAGTAGTAAAAGTATAGCGGAGTTGCAAAGACTGCAAGCGTCGTTTTATTTGATTTTATTCTATTTTTTTTCTCTTTCCCTTCTTTTTTTTTTTTTTTTGCTTTCTGATTACATTACAAAAGCAATATTACTCCGCGCGGGTACTTTCTTCAGTTATACGAGGTGAAACAAAAATATATAACATGGCTCATGGCTCAAGACGATAAAAATTGAAACATTTCATTTCCACAAATATAGCCGAAGTAACAACGAATCGTATAAAACGCACAGCCAATATGATGAGAGAAAAAAGAAATTATAATAATATAATGAAAGATAAAAAAAAGAAAATTGGATAAAAATATAAGAGTTGATGAACATATCTGAACGCGGAAACATTCCGCGGGGAAATTGAGATATGAAACAACAAACATAATAAAATTGTCACGTGAAGTGAAAATGTTTAAAATTCAGAACGAGTTTCATGGCGCTTTTTGAAAACGAGAAAAAATTTGCATGAAAAAAAAAGTACACGAGGTTTGATTTTGGAGCATATATTTATATGATGTATAGTAGAAGGTTTTCAAAGAAATCAATCTGCAGGGGGTCGTCAAAACGGGTATGAACGAGGAGGATGAGGAACGGGGACGAAATGTGTTTTTCATGAACACGCGGCCTATCTTTATCGAAATGTTTTCTGATCGCGTGTTTCATATGACATATATCTGATGAAAAATTACACGTGTTTAGAGAAATAGCAGAAGAAACGCTAGAGGGTTGCGGGTAGGTACAGGGTGCACGGTGATGATCACAGCGGTTAGCATCTGTTACCAAATATATTTTTATCTTAATAATAATGACGCGGATGTAAAATAGTATACAATATCGCTATCGTTACGTCCTTCTTTAGCCAGTTATAAACTATAGAATAAATTTTTCTCTTTCATTTACCCTTAAAATTTTTTTTGATCAAAAGTTCGCGTCTATATGTAGTGCACGCGGTATGTCCTTTTTCCCACCGATTTATAAATTATTCGATTCTCAATGTATTTTCATTGATTTCATTTATTCGCATTGATTTATTCATTTATTTTGCATAAATGAAGCGAGGGGGTAGAAAAAAAAAAAAAGAAAAAAGAAAATTATTTTGCCAGTGTATTTATATGTATACCTGTAACATATTTACTGCGGGGCATCCCATGCAGGTGAATACCCTTTGATGGTGCAGCTGTGTTTCAATTTTCGAATCAAAACCGCGCGGTACATCATATACAGATAAAATCTGTTGAACCGGAAGTGGAAAAGTCCGGCCCTTTTTGTAGGTTAGGGTGAAGTAGGTAGGGGGAGTTTATGTTCCCTGCACGATGCTCCGAAAACCCTTTTCCTGCAGGGGTATGAAACGATAAATGATACGCAACGCGGGGTTCCTGCAGCTATAGTACGGCAGAATCCCGGCTATATCGCTCTAATTGAGTTATATAACCCATCTATCTATCCATCCATTTTCTCGGTATTGTGCAATTCTGTAGAGGGTATAGAAGTAGGTATTCAATAACCCGGTCAGGGGTGCTTTTCACTTCTCGTTCATCAGCTGAGAAGGGAAGAACACATTCCGTACAGCTACCAGCTACCAGCTACCAGCTGCCAAACACCCACTGACAAAGGATAATATAACTCCACTTCTGACTGAAATGCGTTTCGCTGTACGCAATATACCTAATAATAAATAAATATCGAGGGCCAAGTGTAACGGAATAGGGCGTAACCCTCACTTTTTGGTATGTCGATAATTTTTCTTTTTTTTGTATTCCCATTTTTTTTGCACAAGGGCGTACCCCACAAGAGTGAACAAAATTGGAACAAAACAAAAGCCGTTAGTTCGAACAAAATTTGATGGAATGAAAAAAAAAACAAGTTTTTTCAAAATATTTTACGCAATATTATAAACTAAAAATGGTACATGTACGTGTCCGATATTTGTAAAAAGAAAATCTTCGTTCGTTTCTTATCTCTGCCAAGCTATTGCACATGTGTGAAGAGAGGAAATAAATGTAAAGGGTGTAAGAAAAATTAGAGGAGACAGAGGAAAACGAAAGAAACCAAAAAATAAAAAAATTCACGACGAGGAAGAGACTGTAAGGAGGGTTGAGAAAAAAAAGCATGCTCTGTCGCATGGGTCATATATTTTTGCGATCATAGAGATATAGGTACCTACGTGCTGCAAATTCGCGTATAATAAATGTTTAGAATAAGAAAAAGGGGTGGTCATAATTTCTTTTTTTTTATCCTCCCTCGAGAAGGTGAAAAGTGGGATAGTATTTTTTTCCCCCGACAAGGGTGCGAGGTGTGTGTATGTTATATATTATGCATATATACACAGGTATATTATGTGCAAAAGGTACGGCGTGTGATAATACAATTAGTTATTCGAAGGGTATATAAAAACAATAAAGATAAAGATATACGAATTAAGGACTATAATTTTTGCTTATCTAAACCTTATTCTCTTTTAGCGTTCCTTGCAATAGACGATTACTGTATGTATAAATAATATAGATATATTTATCGCGATATATGGCATGTACCTTTCTTTTCCAACTTTCTTTCTTTGTTTTTCTTCTTCGCATTTTTCTTCTTCGAAAATCACGTAAGAAAAAAATTGATGAAAAAAAAGAACACGCATAATAGATGCAGAATCACCATTTTTCGAAAAACATAAATTATATGCTCAAAAATGAAAAAAAAAGGATTTCGTTCGTTGACTCGATTAGCCAAAGATACAAATTTTTTTTTCTTTCATTTTCGATCAGTTTTTATTCCTTCTTTTTTTTTTAAAAAAAAAAAAGATCAGTCGGTTGTTCGTATTAATCGTACAAATCGCCGAACAAAGTTAAATTTCTTACAAAAAAAAACAAAAAAAAACAGTAAATATAAGTAACGTATATAAATTTAGACGTGTATAGTGCCCAGAGGGTAAATTTTTCGATGTTATAATATACGGGGGAATAGTAAAAGGATGGGGATGAAATATCGAGAACCCAGTACAGAATCTCCTATATACTAACGTTTACATAGGTTTGTGTACATACAGGGTGTCCAGAAAGTCTGGACACGGCTTAATAACTCGAATACGGTGAAAAAAACTGAAAATTTGAATTCGGTTCCTTGAATGATTTTTCCCGAGGAATCGAATGGTCGAATCAGATTTTGGATCCTATGGCCCTAAAAGGGCCCCAGAGGGCCCAACTTTGAAATTTCAAATGGGAACCCTACTTTTTTATTCCATATTTGGATTCGGCGGAAAATTTTACGTACAGATACGTGCCCAAAACTTTCAAAATCGTGAGGCCCTTCGTAGGGCGCCTAAATAAGTTTACAGGGCCCAGAATGGCGTGAATCGAACTTTGAACTAGATACCTTATTCTTATTTTTAAGTTTCAATCTAGTGAGGAATTTGACATTTTAGACCTTTATAAGGCCCGATATGATCCCTGTATCCCTTTTTAGAGCCCGATAGAAGATTGAAATGTACAATTCTTCAGTGGAGTAATTTTTCAATCTCGAAATAAGTTACTTACTTCAAATTCAAAGTTTCACTGTACGGGACTTTTAGACATTTTTAGGGGCCCTACAAAGGGCCTAAGGGCCCTATTAAGGGCTTAAACGTGAAATTCCGCACAATGGATCAAATATTGCAGATAAAAACAAGCTATACACTCAAAATTTCGATTCGCGCCATTCTGGGCTCTGTAAACTTATTTAGGCGCCCTACGAAGGGCCTCACGATTTTGAAAGTTTTGGGCACGTATCTGTACGTAAAATTTTCCGCCGAATCCAAATATGGAATAAAAAAGTAGGGTTCCCATTTGAAATTTCAAAGTTGGGCCCTCTGGGGCCCTTTTAGGGCCATAGGATCCAAAATCTGATTCGACCATTCGATTCCTCGGGAAAAATCATTAAAGGAACCGAATTCAAATTTCCAGTTTTTTTCACCGTATTCGAGTTATTAAGCCGTGTCCAGACTTTCTGGACACCCTGTATATCCGCGGATATATGTATAGCGAAGGCAGCATCACGAACACCATAGAGAATTCTGCGCGTGAAATTTTTATAAAGAAACGCGATGACTGATCGATTTCGTCTATCTGCCCCATAACACGTTGTACAGTAAAATATTTAAAAAGTAAATAAATAACTATCGTGCTGCAGGTACATAGGTTAGTACGTATATAAAGGTGAAAAATTGTCCTCTATTAGAAAACTGATGTTCGCTCGAACTCGACCACCGCCCGCTAAAAAGTAAAAAGTATAAGCATTGAAAGACACGAAAAATCATATGGTCCGAAGGACGATCGCGTTGAAAATTACTTTCAGATTTGCGTAGATTTTTTTTCTGTTTTTTTTTCACTTTCGTAATAAACCGCGATTCGTTATCGAGGCACCTGTGGAAAGAATTTTTAATGGAGACAAAATATGCAACTAGTTTTTTTTCTCCTTTTGCAATGTTTCTTGTCATTTTTCTTTCTCCAGTTATAAAGCCGCCGTTCGGGATAGGAGGACGAGGAACAAAAAAAAAAAATAAGGTATAATACTAAAACGAATGAAAGGCATAAAAGAAAAAAAAACTGAGACACCGAGAGACAAATTTATCTAAATACCTGTACTGTACTATATACCTGTATATACATGCATCAGAAAATGTCAGAATGGAGAAGAGATGTAATTTCAGGTACCTAATACCCACGTAATGTTTTTTCTCACGTTTATTTCAGTACGTATAATAGTCGCGGGCAACACTCGAGGGTGTGTATATATTACATAAGGTATGGTGGTGCCCGGGTAGGTCGGAATGGAATGGGAAATATACGCAGAAGACAGTTGAAAGCCGATAACGATGAGACAGAAAGAGATAAAAGGACAGGCGCAAAAAACCAGCAAAAGCAGAATTTAAAAAAGAGAGATGAGAAGCTTTGCCCGGTTATATATCTGTGCAGCAGAAGCAGAAGCAAGAGCAGCAGCGGCATGAGGCATGAGAAACTTTTTAATAACCAACGAAAATTTTCAGTCCAACGGAGTAGGATTAAAGTTTGAGAGACATATATATTATTATTTTTTATTTTTTTCAATTTTCAGTTTATTTTCTTCATCCGTTCGTTACTATTCTCTTCATTTTTCTTCTATCGCGAACGCCTTTTTTTTCTTTTTTTTTTTACTTATTAATTTTTTTTTTTCCAGCACCAAGTTTAACCTGCGTGCGTATAGATTAAAAAGATACTCAATTTTCGGCGCAAAAATCGCATAAAATCTAAAGGAATGTGTCTTGATTTTTCGATTTGGGGTCAAACGATCGGGTCGATTTGGTGGGAAATTGATTTGTTTTTGTGGATTGTAATGACTCGTTTAAGATCGGACACCCTGTATAACTAGCCAGTGGTATTCGCTAATACCCTATTCACCAAATTAGACATGGTAGTGGAGGGCGAGGGGGAGAATACTATTTGGCTGTATTTCAAGTCGTCGAGAGTTGACGATTGGGAGAAGCGAAGAGCTACGGTAATGGTGCGACGGTGGTGCAGCAGGTCTCCGTGGCTACCGTATAAATATTGTAAAATTCACCTTTGGGACGACAGAAAAAGACGGTGGCGACTACCGCGGACCTCGGTGGACAGCAGATAATTCCGATCTGGTAAATTTACGAGCCATGACTCTGACGCGACGAGTTAATCGCCGAAACGTTGTAACCCAACTATTCGGGTCACACCTATATAGATAATAGACGTATAGATCGAAGGTAGATGCATAGGAATAATATCGATGCCGCATCGCATCATTTACGATTGTCTGCATCATCCGAAGAATCACCGTATTGATGTTATATAAATTTTTTCTTTGCAACGATGGCGATTTTCATGTAAAATATTGATGTGTGTAAAAAAAAATAGTGATCGACAGAGCTTAAATATATTTAAAAAAAATTAAGTAATATTAAAGGAAAAAAAAGACACATGGAAGATCTTATGAAGAATGAATTTATGCATAAGTATCTGAATTTCCTAACTTCGAAGATTTTCTCTTCGCTCTTTATCGAATCTTTGCCAAACCATACTAGCTGACGACTGAATCGTTGCACACGTGAGCGAATAGAATTAAATTAGCATTGGCTTATGAAATCTTGACGTATATGTACATATAACAATTATGATGTATACTATGAGGATTATAGGTGACGTTATGTAAAGCGAGAATAAGATTTGACACAAGATTTCCAAAATTGAGAAAATCCATTTTTTTTTTTTTCAAAATGGCCAATAATTTTTGCCAAAAACAATATTAATAATATGTATAGAATGTATCTAACAATAATATCATTTGTTTTCATTGAATATTTCGTCACGTACAGTCTAATTATATACCGAAAATAAATTTATAAAATACCACCGTAATTTTTAATAAACCAGTTTCCATTTTGGAGGTTGAAAAACAAAATTTGGAATGGGTTAAAAATGCGTTTCAGATAATTAATTTTTACCTTTGTTCGGAACACGCTTATCTAAGATTGAAAATAATTCGTAAATCGTAAAATTTCAGAAACATGTTTGCGTTTTGGAATCGTTATACGCGTCTGAAGTTCTTCGAAATAATCGTGATCCAAAAATACTGCTATAAATCGACCGCACCAAATTAAGCGGCTTCTGATAATTATATACGAAAGATCATTACGACCGGCCTGCACCTTTTTTCTCACGAATTAATCACCTTCATTTTTCTTCAAAAATAAAAGAATTAAAAAATCTCCCAACTCGATCCGTAGCGCAGTTCACGAACATCGTTTCACAAACGATAAAAAAATTTCCGGACATTCCAGTATTTGAAAACATAAAAAGAAAAAGAAACAAAAACGATCCATTTTGAAAAATCAGATTGATCATTCCGTTGCTGTCGGCTGCCGCTGCTGCTGCTGCTGCTAACTTCAGGTTTTAAACTTATCAATTTGCCAATGCTTGAACATATCCAGTAACTTTATCGAGCACGGATAATACTGTGCAATATTTGTCCGGTAAACAAGTCTTGAGTAGTTAGGGTTATGTACAAACTCTGTAAACATCTATCCCAACAATAGCAGCAGCAGCAGCAGCAGCAGCAGCAGCAGCAGCAGCGGTATCATCATCATCATCATCATCGTCCGCATGAGTAACATTCATACCTATATAGCCAGTAGCAGCGATGTTGATAACCTTGTGCTTTCTCAGTATAATCGTTACGTTACATCACAAACATTGGCACGTTGCATATATGCATGTGGACATATGGACATATGGACGTACAATACACATACCTATAGATGGGTATAACTAACCGATCAGGTGCTCGGTTCTCGATCTTCTGCAAAAACGTAGAGAGAGACAGAGAAAGAAAGAGAGAGAGAGCAATCAATGGCTCGCATGACTTGCACATATAAATCGGATAATAGTTCTGCAATAATTATCGATGAATCCCTCCTCGCCACTGCAATACTGCTCATTAACTTCGACATATACGTGTATAGGTCGTACGCCATAAAATAGAGCCATGTAAATTTGCGCTCACGGGCCAATTTTACTCCAAAATTTTTTCGTAATTCTCGATTTTTCAATACTGTAAAACAATCGCACCACCTGCTATTCTAATTGTTGCGAAAAAAACAACAGGAGACATTTTCGCAGGGTGAAAATTGAGCTTTATGTGCACGAATCATATACGAGTAGAATCTTTTTAGTTACTATACGTTATTTTCTTTTCTTTCGTCGAAGAGGATAGAAAAAAAAAAAAAATGAAAATAAAAAGAAGCGAAACTCGAAAGAATAATTTCAACAATTTCTCTATTCAGTTAATAAGACATAACTATTGTACAACATGAATTTTCTGCAAAATCCACGGAGCGCAATTTAAACGATTCGAATAATGATCCAGATGAGGGTAATTTTTTAAACGCGTACACTGCGAGCACAAGAACAGCCGAAAGCGTTTCTTTTCCACCGCTTTTAAAATGGAGCGGGGGGGAAAAAAATATATATATATATATTCAAAAAAAATTAAAATAAAGTGTGGCGAGGTTGAGAAAAATGATGAAAAATAAATTAAAAAAAAAAGTGATCATTCGATTTAGTCCCTAGTTGTTTAAATGCGGATGAGGTTGGTACGATGCGATTGTGTTGGTGTTGATAGTAGTGGTGGCGGACAGAGTGCACTTATTGGGGATGCCCGAAAGCGTTTCGCCTTAAAAGCTTTAAAACCCCACAATGTTGCGGAGCGAGGGTGAGAATCACGGTGAAACGTAGAGGAAGTAAAGGATCCGTAATTTAATTTCCATTTCACTTCGATCTTCGGGCTAATCCTCCTCTCCCGGTCGAATTATACACCCGCGTCGTCATTTCCTCGTGATTTCAACGTTCGCTTCATTTTGTTGTTTTTTTTTCGTTCTTTTCATTACTAAACACCAACTTATCAATCGGAACGATGATTCGATGGAGATATGCGAATAAACGTGACATTGGAATTTCGTTTGAAATTTGATCCATTCCTAGAGGATTCTTCAATCCTGTGTGTAAAATGAGATCTATATGGACCAGTGCGGAACAAAGTTAACGAAACACTACACATGACATGTCCTATACCATTTTCAGACGGCTTGACCTATTGGATTAAACTTTGATGCCAAGGGTGGCCCCCTCGAGTGTTCCCAAGATCCACATGAATTCTCGAGACGACTTGTGTTAGATAAACTCGTTCAGAAATTGGATATAAAAAATCCTGACCTATATATGAGGAAAGCGGAATGCTAAATAATTTCGCATCTTTACCTTTTCGCTGAACAGTTTCATCGAAGACCTCATATCAGATATAATGAACAATAAAACGATGAATATAAAATTAAAATTAAAACATCGGGTCGAAGTCATGTGATGAACTTTTCGTTCTCCCCATCGTCCAAGCTTTTTTCCATCGTTGTCAATTACGATCCTTACGTGACGATAAATAAAACTTTTTTTTTTTTGTTTTCTACATTTTTGAGTTACTCAATCCTACCTTTTGGGGATCTGGAGCATAGAGTCCTGGTAACGGTGCCAAAAGATGTAAACCAGGATGTGGTATACTGGAGGCTGGATGTCCAGGTGGTATCGGTAGGGGTACGAGTTTTAAACCCCATGGTAGGTACCAAGGTGCCGTGTGATGCATTCTCCTCGCTGTTTATTCCGATGCAGGAAAAATTGAACGATCCGAAAATTGATTAACGAAAAATTTTTTAAAGATCCTTCGTTGCCGATGCAATCTTGATAACGCAAAAATAAAAGAGAAAAATCGGGGATGCCCGATAATGCCGATGGTAATTGTCCTATTTAATTCTTTCAATTATTCTTAATGAACACTTTTTTCTATATTCCATTTAACCTTTTCTACATATATTTTTTGAAATTTGATCAAATTATTGAACAACATGTGAACGGAAAAACTTTATGTACGTCGACGTATCCAATAAATTTCGGTAACCAGTTCGTGCATCGTTGACCCTTTTTTTTTTTTTTTAATTTTTATTATTTAATTTTTTATTTTATCGTCCGCTGTTTATCGATCAAATTTATTTATTCATTCATTAGCAGAACGAGGAATTGCGAAAGAACTATTAGATAAACTTACAATCAGCCAAGAATTATCGGAGGCAACGTATCACGTTTCAAATTTAACCTATCGAAACTGTTGTGTTACGATCAATCCCATCGATTACTTATTCATGACTATAGTTACACCGATTTTCAATTATACAATTCTATATTTAGAAATGATAGTTAATTTTATAGACGATCTAATTAGTCGAAGAACTACAGACAGCGTTGGACGAGAATAACGAAAAGGAAAAAGAAAAGAAAAAGAATTTTGTCGAAATTTTAGTCGACGGACACTTTAAACATTTATTTATTCGTTCATTCGTTTATTTAATTATACATCTATTTATTTATCCGTCACGATAAACAATCGCGTATACGATTAATCAATGTTGATTTAATTGTACGATCCGATTTAATACTTCAACTCTGGATTTATACGTTAATGGTTTTCCTCTTTTTGTTTATATATTAATACTGCAATTTTTATGAATATTTAAGTTAACAATCCAGGACAATGGCGAAATGTACGACAGGTGTGCGACGTGCTCAGTAGGAGCGCGTCGCGACTACTGAATACCGAGAGCAAAATTACAGCTTACAGCAGGCGTCCCTCCGAGCGAGCACATGGCGACGGCCCTCCCCCTCCCTTCCCTTATTTACTCCCCCTCCGCCGGCGGCGTCCTCCTACGCCTTTCCCCTCTTTTCTCTTTCCTCTTTCCTCTTTCTATCGTAGCTACGCGACGCTTGAAAACGCCTAGACTTATGTCGGCATTCGATTCCGACCACTTTTTTTTCATCGCCTCTTCTTTCATTCGTCCATCTTTATCTCACTTATTCGGACTTTTTTCGAGAAAAAGCTCAGAAAAAAAAGAAAATAAAAAAAGAAGAAAAGTAACCGAGAGAAAGAGGAATCGTAGGAAAGTTATAAGCGCGGGGGCGCCGCGACGTCCTCTCTTTTTCCCTCATTTTCTTCTCCCTCGTCCGTTCAACGACGACGACGCTCCTATGTACGCGTACGTATATAACGTTATACGTCGTTGATGCGAAGCACGTGCTTCTTTCTTTGCAACGTGAACGGATCGCGTCGCCGTCCTACCCACCACGAAATCGGAAAAGTGAGATTTATTACCTAGTTCGACCACTTTAGAAGGTCATTCAGACGGAAGAAAAGAGGCGAAGAAATGTGGAGAGACGGGGGGTGAATATATGTATGGATCCAGACACCCTATACACATATTATACCTCTCGCGAAAATTTACCCGCTTTTGCAGCTACGCGAACTACATTAAAATATATACATTTACATTATACGTATGTACGTACGTGCATACCTGTATTTGTAACAGATCGCGATCCTATATTACACACGCATTTGAGAATGAATTTCCAGCAGCGCGTTGTCGTTATTTTTATTTATTCGTTCGTTCATTTAGAAAAAAATAAAAAAACTTTCTCAGACATTTCCACACTTTATACCATTTCAACAATTGCATGTGGCGAACGAAGTTGAGGGAGTAATTTTTTCAGGGGTTAAAAAATTTGAAAATTTTCATTAAACGGTATAACTTTAGAAATCGGGAGTAAAGAAGCTATGTAGGAAATTTTTGACGTGTAAGCTTTGTTATAAATATTCGTATTAAGTAGGTCGATTCTTACTCTCGGTCAATTTGACTAAAAGAGGCGAAACCAAAGGGAAGAGAAGGTCGGGGGGGATCGGCGGGATCCCATCGATCAGGGATATTCTGGTGTGTAGCACAAGGGTCTAATTACCGTAACACGACAGCGGAGAGATGCGTCGGCGAAATTATCCCTTGTAAATCGAATCTGACTCAATTAATTATTTCATCCTTACGGATGATGTACATAGACATACCGGTATACCTGTGTACAGGGTGACCAAAAAATAAAAGAAAAACGAACCAATTCCATGAAAATAAACCGGGTAATTTTGGAAATGTATCAGATAACAAGCTGAATCGAAAACTGAACCTGCAGGGTAAATCGTGACGTATTTATTCGTTGATTTTTTTTTGTTCCCTGAAAACTGTTAGGATAAAGCTCTCATTAGGTTAATGGAATTCTAAATGTATTTAATTTACCCTCACCGATAAAATGTTCTCAGAAAAAACCGGTAAAAAATTTTGTAAGAAACAAAAACTATTTACTAGGTTTACTATAGGTAACGAATTTAGAATTGACTTAAAAAAAAACTAAGCTGGTTTTTTCGAGTCTCCCAGTAAATATTTATTATACTTATAATTTCAAGTAGATATATATTATACACGCGAATGATGAGATGGCAGCTGCTCAAATTATAATCTTCCCCTCGCCCTTTCGCACCGTGAATAATATCGAAATTAGCTCAAGAATCTATTTTATTATTATGCTTTTTTGTTTCACTATTATTTGTAAGTTCTTCTTGACCATCGACTAGATATGTCGACAAATTTTGTAAGTAAAAATAAACGTTCGGACTTATCATGGAAAAAAAAAAAAATCCTTCAAAATTAAAATTCATCTAAACGTGCAGACGATGAGCTGGACAACGGTCAAATTTGAATGAAAATTTTCTTCCCGCAGTCACTCGATCGATCTGAAGAAATTGATATTAAATTTCATTCAATTCTGCAATAATTTCATAATTTTCAATCCTGAATTTTGTTTATCGTCGTTAACCGTTGAATTTTCTTCTATTCGAAAATACTTTCCACTAAACTATACATATAATATTGTACTGCGTATAAAATTGAACTATTCAACTATTGTAACGTAGCCGCTAGCTATCTATAAGCTATCTATAGCAACAGCGGCTCGAGGCTATCCATTAGGTAGGATTTCAGTGTCTACTGGGCGATTGTAAAGCTGCCGTATATAAAATTGCCGCAAGTTTTAAAACAAACTTATAGTTTTCTTAATACGCGAGTTCAACGTTTAGCGACGCTGTATAGGTATACACACCTACTCTAATGATCGTCTAAAATTTATCTGGAAAAACAGTTTCATTTTATCATCAACGTTACTTTCGTGTATAAGAACACCGTAAAGACTCCTTATTTAATTTTCTTTTTCGTCAAAGAAAACGATAGAAAAAAATAACAATCGGAGCAAGTGACAAACGAGAAATGTATATAATAGTGTCGATTAAAAAAGTGGCTCACGTGTGGCTTGAAGTTAGTATTTTTAAAAATTGTTCAAGTTCCAAAAAATCTTCGATGAAGATATCGCGTCCTGATGATTTTCACTGTTTCAAGTTCTTATTTATTTATTTATTTTCCCCCCTCTATCTTTTCTTATGTTTGCACATAAACTCAGCGATTTTATTGACCGTCACGCAAAGTCGATTGTGGCGGTAAATTTGTTAAGCTCATGTCTGATTCAAAAAGCGATTTCAAAACGTTGCTTTTAACAAAAATTAGTGGGATAAAAAATGTTATTTTTGTTTATCTTTCTCCCCCGACGTTCATAAAATACTTAACATTTTCGACTAATAATAAATTGGGGAAAAAAAATCTTTTCGAAAATAACGAAACTCACTCCAATCGATTCCAATTTTTTTCGTATAAATAACGCATTTCGATTTACGAAAAAGTTGCTGAAAATTGATCAGTTCAAACAGTCGTAGTCTTTAGCACAACTTTTTTTTTTTTTTGATGCAAGTCATTTAGAATTTCTGATAGTTTTTCAGAGTCAATACGTACATTATTATCAAGTAAGTTCTTACGAAATTTCTTCGTCACGTAGGTAGGAAAAATCCGTTTGGTTGAGGGTGAAATTCATTCTGGTTATAAATTTTCAGATACCTCGCACGGTTAATCATGATATCCCAAGTGCATTGCAGGTTTATTCATGACGCAATTTAACTATTTCGGTATCTCCTTAGGGAGACGAGCATAAGGTATCCCCTTCAGGTTGACGTGAAGCATTCATATCGGCCACGTGTCTCGTTTTCCTTATCACATAGTACAGAGCCCACAGGAGTGTGTGAAAGAGAGAAAAGGACAGAAAAGAGTCAACCTTAATTAGTAGCAAACAATAAGGACGTATGTGGGTACGTACCTACATATGCGTGATAAATCGACCTTCGATTTCAACGCGCGGTTTTGAACGTGTTCATATACACTTACGTATAAGTATACTAATTGAGTTGGATTCTGGGACTTGAAGCACCGTATAATTTTAATTACAAATTGCGTCAGAATTCAACTCGCTGTGTTCACTTATTCCCCACATTGTAAATAGATAAAATTGTATGTATGTATGTATATGTGCACGAAGGTCCGGTGCGCGTCACTCGATGATCGTTGAGTTGTTAGCAATTAACGAGTCGAGGTCGTTCGAGAACTTTCCCTCGCGTATTATATATGAGACTTTCCATGCCAATAACTCGACGACCGAGACCATTGCCATCTCCATCTCCGATTTGATGGATGAATTTTTTTCTCACTATTGTTTTAGCTTTAAAACACTTCATGAATCGATTACCAAAATTGATTCGAGTTTCAATGTGGGGTGATTCAATCGAATACGAAATAGCGATGGGCTTTAACTTGTCTAATAGTAAGTAGTTGGCGTGAAAGGCCCCGTACGTAAATTTTTGGTAGTGTTATAGAAATAGCATCATCATCATTATTATCATCATCATCATCATCGTCGTGATTATTATCATTATGGTAATCCCCAGCTTCTCATCTCGTGAATATATTCCAACGTATATCAAGCTACGCGTAAATTGAATCTGACAATTCCTAGAAGACGAAATCAACCTTCCATTTGAAGCCTGCACACGTGATTCTCTGATCTTCTTGCGGAGCGGTGCTGCATCAGAATATTATTAGTAACGAATTAGTGAGGTACTAGAGAGTTGGAGAGCTGTTGATTATTACGTAATAACGTTTATAATTTTACGTATATATGTGCAAATATAATACTGTAATATGTCTATCACATGCGACTTATATTATACAGGGTTGATACATCTACGAGAATTTCGCTATAAATCTTTCTCATAAAGAGCAGAAATTGTGATTTTCTTTATTTTGTACAAAATTTTCAAAGAGATTCTCTTTCCCTCACAGGTTCAAAAGAACAATCGACTGCACGTACCGTGCATCATTGGAAGATAAAGTAACGATAAATAAAAAGTGAAATAAAAAAACAACCATTCGAGAGGGGAAAATATCTCGTCGAGTCAATTCCACGTAAAAGTTTAGGAGTTTTAGGAGACAATCCACCGAAGCAGCTTTAGCTTCCCGCCTCAAACTGACCTTTATACTCGTATCTCATTTAAGTGGTTGTGGCATCCTTATAGGAATAAACTTTTCACCTTTAGGGGTTTGAACTCTCGACAAAGTCGTGTTCTTTTATTTTTTATTTTTTCTTCTGTTTATTCTTTATTCTCTTAATCTTTGGCTTTTATTTTTACGCTTTTTACGCCCATTCTTTTATTTTCTACGCTTCGAAAGCTCTGTAATGTATATTGTATAGGTATGAGAATATAATGGTATATTATGAGTAGTGCACACTATACAATACGAACGTGTAACAGAAGATCACTGCGCAGTGATCGTCTTGAAGTTTGTCTCTAAGAATCTTGTAACAACTGCAACAGCAACTGCATGCCGGTATAATCAGGGATTTCGAAACAGAAACTGCAGCACGAAGTCTTAAGGTTATTATAACTTCATGGAAGTATGTTCAAGTATATTTATACTATAGTTCACATGAAATATACCTTATAGGTGAACCATAGTGCAAATTAAATTGATGTAATCTATGACGAAATGATGAGGAAATATGCGGAAGCGTGAACACGTCGTGCTTCGTACACGATACATTGCATACGCGTACGCTTCAAAGAAAGCGAATCGCTGATACGATGCAGCATCAGAAGAAGAAGAAGAAGAAGAAGAAAAGGGGAGAGTGAAAGAAAAAGCGAAACGAGGCGATGACATTTTCGGGTTCCTGACCAGGGGCAACACAAGCTGAGTTATATTCGTCGGAAGCAAGGTATAATATACGCATATAATGCACACGTAACTATATACGTATACGTATATATAACTCAGAAATTCAGTAAACAATGCGGACTGAGAAAAATATAAAGAAAAAGAGAGAAAAAAGCTAAGAAACGGAAAAAGAAAATCCAACGGAGATGTGACGCGAGTTAAAGCTATGCTATCATACTTCCACAGTATATATATTACGTATACGATGCACATATGTACAAACATATATAATATATATGTATAGAAACATAGGTATACGTACGACGCGTATACAGATTGAAACTCGCAAGCTCTCTGCAAGTTCGAGGTTCTCCCACCCAGACCCATGCGGTATGCACCAGTCGAGAAGAGTTCAAGAATATAAACTAATCTAACTCAACCTAAGCTGAACTAACCTGCATGTTATAAATAAAAATAAGAAACAAGAAAGGTAAAGTTGGAAATCTCATCTAAACTGATCTTACCTAACCTACATTGTGATAAATAAAAATAAGTGATGAATAAAAGCTGGTAATCTCCGTTGAAGTTCTTCATCCTATTTTTTTGACATAAATACGTACTTGAATGCACATAATTCACTTCACTTTTTTCTACCTTCTCTTTTATTCAGTCTTCGGCAAGGTTGCGAGGAAAATGAATAAAGATAGAAAAATGCACGACCGCAGGCAGGTATGCCTCAAGAAAATCATGACGGGCAAAAATAGCGACGAGATTATTTTAGCATCCTCGGAAAGGAAGCAAAAAGCGTGCGAAAAATAGATATTCTTATTCCAACGTATTACGTATACATGAAAAATTTTACATGAGGATGAAAAATTGAAAATGAGAGTTATGAAAGCGAGAAAAAAAGTTTCCTGTGCACGTTTCATCCAAGTGCTGATTACCGGAAGTGCATATGTTCGTCAGCTGTTAGTCTGTGAAGTTTATTCGGCAATCGTTGCAGGTAAGTAGGTGCGAGGTTTTTAGGTAAGGTGTAAGTTTCTGTTTCGCGACGTTTTCTGTGTATTGGTAGATGTCAACGTTAACCAAAATGGCCGCCAGTCGTCAGACGCGCGTTGCAGGTCGAACAGCTATTTGAATTCGTTGGCGTCAGCTGCGCTCGGTTTGTCACTACCGATGTCACATTAGCTGTCCAAGGCTGCACGCTCTACCACATGTTATTTACCGTTTGTAAAACCCTCCTCTCTAACTTAACTTTACACATATATATATATGTACAGTAGATAATAGCTTTTGTGCTGTGGAACGCACTCTCGTCTCTTCTACTCATACCGATGTTGATGCTGGTTGTATCCGCAAGCTACAAGTTGCCGCTGGCTGATCTTTAACGCAATAAATAGTACGGCTAAAATAGCAGAAAGCGATTCCGCCGGAGTTTACCAAACAGAAATCATTCGGAATTTGGTATATATCGAGGCCCAGGAAATGGGGACAAAATTTATGGGCCCTGTGAGAATATTTTATATTGATTCCGAAGGCACATCCGTGACCCTGAAAATTTGACATAATTTGAAAATATGTCAACCTTTTTTCACTTTTCAAAGGATCTGCCTTTCTGGCTTTCAGCCCTAGTGCAGCTTTTTGTCAGAATTCTCTCCTTGAAATTTTCACCACGGGTAAATGTATAGCCCATTTATTAGATAAAAAAATGTAACATGTAGGACGATATGAAGGAGGCTGAAAAATATTCTGAAAGAAATACCGAATTTTTAGGATTTTCGCGAAAACAACGAAAAACTTTTGACATTCTTGCAGCGCTACCGTCATACTAACGGAAAGAACATTCAGAGTTCCATCGGACTAGCTGGTCGACTTTTTATGGAAGGCTCTATATGACCGAATCCATCAATTTTCGTTAATGTGTTTATTGAATTCTTAGGACTGTTCAACGTCAGAATTGGTACACGATTTTTGGATTTCCAGAGGCAAAATTAATAGAAAAGAAATTGATGCGAATCGCGGTTATCGTGAGAGGGGCTGACGCTCGTTGTATTGTGTCGTTATCCTCTCTCGTCAAACTGCATCATTCAATGATACATCGAGCTATCTGGATTTGAAGGAACCCCTGGAGGTTTCCATTATACGTTAAAATCCCTCGCGCGGGTTTGTACATCGTTATAGATATACGTGTAGATACACACCTTACACATCCAACCTACATTCACAACAATTTCGTTACCACGACGCACGTCCCGAGATAATTTTCGTAGAAATTTAACGCGGACACGTCGCTATTGAGATAATCTGCATGAAGAGGTAAACGGTGAAGCTAAGGCACAATTTCCGTTCACATCGTGGATTGTTCAGTTCGCGTCAAGCGTCCTCGTTATTACTGCAGCAATAGCAATCTTATTATTCGAGATATACGAAGTAGATTTGAATTTTCAACCCCCGCGCGTACCCCCATCATCACCAGAATCCGGAAACTAAAGACTCGATTATTATAAAATATAGGTATACTTTCCGACCTTGAAGAATCTTATCTGTAAACCAGCCATTTTCAAATAGCCAAAGCCTACAGTGTTACATGCGAATAACTCGTTGGGAACGTCATCCGCGATGGAATCAAGCATCACGACAATCTGAATTCAAAGTAGATTATGACACCGCTAAAAATTTCGTGTTTCTGTAGTCCGAACCCGAGTACCGGATGAATGGCGTAGGTGATAAAAATCATTCGGTACGTTCGACGTACGATACACGGAATTTAAAAGTTTTTCGAACAAATTGAATGATAGTGGAAAACTGTTCCATGCATGCATCACTTTGATGACAAGACATTTTTTTTTTTAACGATCCGTAAACGTTCTATTCAGGCCGTTACGTTCGAAATACGTATGTATCACAATTTTCCGAAAACGTTACGCAAGTGAGCAGTTGATGAAAAGTTTCGTTTTCAACGTTTTGTCAATATTTCATGATGAACATTCATTTCCCATTATTCAATAAAATTCACAGAGAGGATTTGTGACATTTATGAAACATTTATACTTTGGACTGTTAGATTTACCGCGAAACTTTCAACGCAGAAATAATCGCACCATTACGAATCGAGTGGATGCTTGCCAAAACTAGTACTTGGTTATGGTTTTAGGATGATGACGGGAGATAGAGTGATCGAATATCAATGAGACGAGGTGATCAACCTCGCAATATTACCCTAATTAAATGGCTCCTTTTTTTCAAGCTTTGATTTTTGATGACCGGAAAAATTTCAGTGGACCTAACGGGACGAAAAATGGCGTTTAAATAAATTCCCAACAGTGGAATGCCAATTTTATTCTCCGACTCATATGGAATGATTCTTTATGAAGCTAAGCAAAGCTGTATTCGACTTTAACAGACGAGTTCTGGGGTACGTTTGGACATGTGGCACCGCATACCCATGCGCCCTGCTTGACATATTTGCATACGTAGATCCCACGTCTGCACCGTATATGCCTATACGTAAAGTAAAACTTATAGATATATTCCTACAGGAATAATGTCAGCGTAGATCTTCGACTTTTGCTTCTGCAGCACGCGAGTTATAGATATGGGGCTTTCCGACCAAGCCAACTCGACAACTTTGAATTTTTCATACTCCTCCGATTTCATCGAGCATTTCTCTCATATATTACTATACCGATCCACCTCACAAAACTTTTCGTGATTTAAAGAAAACAAGATTTAAAGGTGAAGATAAATCAAAAAAAAAGAACCACACTTCGGCTACCAAATATGTCTTACGAAGCTAAAATAATTAAAATCGAGTCTTCTCAAGCAAACTTAAGCAATATTATAATGATTTAGAGATTTTCAAAAAGTGTTTGAGATTCTTCGTATAACAATGACGAAAAATTCGTCTCAATTACCTTTTTTTTCTCACAAGGACCCTTTTTGAATTTCGAGGGTTATCCGTCGTCAAGCAGAGAATTTTTTTCTCAGAATCCTCGAAAACGAGCGGATTTTTGGTTGGATAATCGTGATCCAAACACAGATCCCGAATACAAATTTGAGAATTGTATATTTTGGTTTGAAAAAATAAAATAAAAATAAAAATGCCCGATCAAATAGGGGAAGCAGCGGATTCGGAGTCGGCGGGTTGGCGTGGAAAGCCCTGTACACATATTATACAGGGATCATGTGCACCGTGCTACATCGCTGAAAATGCGAAGGGTGACAGGAGTAGAAGGAGAAGAGGAAATAGAAGAGAAAGAAGGTGATACAAGGTGAAATATGATGCTACGGCGAAGGCTAAACATGCGACGGCAGTTTACCCCTGCTGTTTTACTGCATTGCAGAACATTCAATTTCACGAATAGACGAACGAAGCGCGGAAATCCGCGCCCGCAACGCGAGCGTATATATATTTACGTGTATATACATAGGTATACACATATATATGATACCTAGACATACGTAAAACTTTATAACGATGTATAGATTATACCTACGCGTCCTGCAAAGTCAAGCTGTTGAAAAGCCGAGAGGGCAGCAACCGAATATCTTCCAACAGCAACAGCATCTGAATTCTGCTTATTCCAGACTCTTCAGTCTCTTATATGCTCGGCGCATTTCGTTAGTGCAAACTCGATTTTCCTGCACCGCCGTCGCAAAAACGCTCCATAAGTTAACATGGACTGTTATATAAATTTGTGACCTCTTTTCGTGGATACATTATACCTAAATTTACCCCCAACTGTACACAATAAATTCGTGTATATGGGGCATTTCACGTCTAGTCAGTTAGACATTTTAATTAAATCGAATCAATAAATGCGCTGAAGAAAAAGACAATCTTTCGGATGAATGAAATATTGCTAATTATTTATTTATCTAATGATGAAAAAATAACACGCGGAATGATCCGTATACATATATAGCGTACACATAAATTACAGTTACCGAGTGCAGATATAATATTCTATTTTATATCATGATCCATCGGGAAAAAAAAGTTGCACAAGCCGCGCAAATCCGTGAAACACCTGCCGAATAATTCATATTTCATCTCCTGCCGTTATATACAGGTAAGGTTGGGTTAGGTTATACCTTATCTTTACCACCAACCTTTACCGTAATTTCACCCCAATATTACGAGACTTTTCCCCAAACCTAGGCTCGAAAATTTCCCGAGGATCTGATGTAACATAATATATATTGTATGTACGCTCCAAGGGTAGGTACGACTGCAGAACAAAACTAACGACGATTTTTATCGAAGCTTTGAAAAATCCACTTATAGGAAAAATAAAAAAATAAAATACTGCATCTAGACATTTCGATAAAAAAAAAAAATAGATAAATAAATAAAAAGAAGGAAAACTTCTTTGCGCATGCATGAGATGTAAAAACGTTTATTATAATGAGCATACCTACGTGTTATAATATATCCGAATCAATAAAACACGGAAAAAACGAGACATTCGAGAGAGAAAACAAAAAAATAAGAAGAAAGTATATATATCGGACTGGTTTGAGCCGCGCGTGAAGTAGTTCGATAATATATTGGCTGGTCTACCTACCGTACACTTTATACACAGGAAAATGAATATGTGCGCGAGAATGTTATCGGCAAATATATAAAATTAGTATATACATATTATAAGCACATATGTGTATAAAATGTTTATGTGTATGAAACAAGTAGGTATATACCTGTGATATACCGATGTATTCCTTCATATAGAAGCGAATGTATATAGCTAGCTATTTGAAGAGGTTCTTGAACCTCGGACGCTAGCGGTCAAAGGCCTTTTTATAAAATAAAATATTGAAAGTTTGCAATTCCGTATCATTCACGGAAAGAGGTAATGTATATACATATGTGTACGCATATATATTCTTCAAATTTCCATAATTAGCATGGCCTTGTCTTGCGTGAGGATCAGCTGGAGCTTTGAAATTCAAACAGCTAACCGCACGAAATTAGTTAGTTATACATATATTATCACCTTATATATAAATCCGCGCAAATTGATTATAACCAAAAAAATTTACAAAACCAAAAGTGAAAAAAAGATATACGCCGCCATCAGATCGGAGGGCTCGAAAACACCGAAATATACGCTTATAATAATTTGACATACAGTCATCGATTTTCAGGGTATTCTTGTAACAACCCACGGAATATTCCAAACTGCATATCACTTAGCCTATATAACAGCAAAAAAATTCGCGTGCACTGCACCTATTACACGTCATAACTTCGTAGAAACATATCTTTTTATGTATATATTTTTTTTTTCTTTTTTGTTCGAGTCTTAAATGCGAAATATTCGAGAAGATTGTGTAATACGAACCAACGTAAATGGTGAGTCACAATACCGTCAAATGGAAGTGTTTGTTCAAATTGTTAATGATTTCAATTTCAAAAATTTTTTTTTTACTCAACTATAAATTTGTACAAAAGGGACGATGAAAATGTTCGAAAAGAAAAAAAGATGACATCCTTCTCGCGTGTGGCTCGTGAAGTAAAAACTGAAGAAAAAAAAGCGCGGAAAAGAAAAAACAAAAGAAAGAAAGTTCAAATTAAACACCCTCAATAGTACGTGTATAATGGTTGGTATATGCAGTCGATTTTTTGTACGAGAACATTCGTTAGCTCATGCAGCAATATAAAGGACAGTTGTGCTTATTTTCATGATATTGGATGCCGGGTTCCATTATTACTCTCGCTCGAAGCATTCCGCCGAATTTCGCGAATATTCGTTGTGCGTGAGTATATAATATCTCACCCGGTATAATAACCGCAATTAGTTATACGAGTTGGTAGACAACGAGCGTAATAAAGGGTCGTCGTAGGCAATATTGCAGTGCGTAGAGGCTTATAAGTTATGCGATCTCCTTTATATTCTATGAATATAAACATCATTCTGCCTCTGTGTCTCGTCTGGGGAACGAATAAGTAGCAAGTAGCAACCACCACGACTAGGTTACCTACGTACGTACGTATAATATACATTATCATGGCAGGCATAGCAGCAGGAACGCTAACGAATAATTCTGAACTCAGTCAGAGTTTTTGAAGAATCACGAGGAGAGAAGATCAGAAGATCCGTTGAGGAGTTGAGAGGAGTGGGCATCGAATGATGATGATACGCTGCTAGGGGTTGGCACACCTTTAAGTGCCTCCGCCAATTTCTGAGTGTCTCTCGCGAGACCGCGACATGCATCTGTCTCTGAATTATTATTACAACGGTACGCGGGTCGGTTTGCATGAATGAGAAATCACCCTCAATTTCATACCCATCAAACCGTACAGATATAATGCGTTCTGCACCAGCAGAATATACTATATTCCGAGCAAAAAATCACTGCGAACCAGCGCACGTGTATAATACCGTAGACATTTCCTCCCTAGGGACACGTATATAAATACCTACCAAATTTTCGTCCCTCCAGTTATCCAAATCCCACAGGATATCGATCAATCCGCATAAAGATATTGCGCAAAAAGTGAATGGACGCAGTCGGTTCACAACCGGATAACATTTCGATCCGTTTATCATTTGACGAAAAAGGTTCAAAAACTCAAAAGAAAATGACGATGATAATCTAATTGTGAACTCTGGTACAGAGTGTGCAATTTTTCAATCGACATTTGGCTCATACGCCGTAAACGGCAAGACGTTTAAAATTGATGCCGATCGATCGACCGGTCGGTAGAATAAGGGAAAAGGAAAAAAAGACTGGTATTTTATGGAAGACTTGTATTGGCAGTCGGTTTATTAGTTTATTCCGTTTAAAAAGATGACAAAAAAAACCGAAGGAGAATAAGAAGAAGAGGAAGAGAAGCGGCGATGAATTTTGAGCAAAGACGACAGACAAGAGACTGAAGACTATATTTAGTTGGAGCACGTGGTCGCGCCCGGGCATCTAGAAACTACAACACTACTACAGCATTAAAAAGTAGTAGTTGGAAATATACGAAACGGAACCTGTTGCCCCGGTATATAGGTACACATATGTGAGGACGTGTTGCAGGCCAGGTCCATACGTATACAGAATCTCGTTGGTGCCAACCTGGAGCTGCGTTTAGAGTCGTTATTCGTTAACCACAGAGAAATAGGAAAAGAGAGAGAGAAAAATAGGTAGAGACACAAAAAGAGAGAGAGAGGATTGTAAAGCGCGATATATGCGGAGGCCCTAGGTCGACCAACAAAAGATGTTGGCTAGGTAGCTCTGGCTAGCTGACTGACTGACTGGCTGGCCATGTTCCAATTTAAACTGGATCGCGTGAAAATGATAACTGGTTGTCTGTCTGTCTGCTCCAGAGCGATTATTTGTAGGGATTGCAAACGATTTTAGAGCGACACTATTCATACGAACGTACATATATATTTGCATATTTTCACACACCCGAGAATCCTACCACCGTGCTAAGCCGGAGTCGGAATGATCAAACGAAATCATCAGCGGCTTTTAATCGATTATTTTCACCATCCTCAATGACGCGTAGATCTGAAAGATTGAAAATCTATCAATGGAACTGGCAGAATAGGCTTCATCAAAATCAAAATCAATTTGGCAAAATAACTGAAAGTCTAAAAAAAAAATTTTTTCTCGTACCAACAACGTAGAGAATCTCATGATTTCAATCTGCGCATGAAATTTTAAAAGTCCTTCGCATCATGCAAATCGCAATGAAAATATCACGAAATATTATTATAATGCACTTTCGAAGAGTAAAGAGAAAAAAAAAAAACCACACACGTTAAAACACAGGATCCCAAGATTCGTTCACTTTTTCAACGTGCCCAGAATTTTTTCGTTTCTACATTTTACAATATTTTTAAAATGTGCTTATCTTGCGACGGTCGTTTGTCGTCAACTTTATTTTCTCACACAAGTGTATAGACGGAATTTGAATTCATTTTTCAGGTAAATTCTTTCGTTTCAAAGTTCAGCTAAAAATTTTTTTCCGATGCCGAATGAAACCATGAATACTTTCTTGACGTCGTCTTTAGTTTTCTTCTTATTTCTTGTTTGCTTCTTGCGTTTTTTTTTTCAAACCAGGCAAAACCAGACGAGGGAAAAAAGAACGAATGCATCCCGCAGACGATCGGCAGACTGCAAATCCACTGTAGTATATGTATATCTACACCTACGAGTAAAATGTGGTGACACTTATAATGAGAAGTGTTAGTAGGTGTATAAATGCGAGTAGGTGGAGCTGCCGGTAAATGACTGCAGTTGCAAATTGTCGGGTTATTTCACATATACACATTAATATGTAGATTCAGCCATGGTTACTTTCGACTTTCTGGTTCAAGGACGCGTGTATAACTCCGAGCAATGTACTCGTTTGGTTTGGTTTCATTCGCGGTTACGTTTCGTGGGTCGCGGATCGCGCAATACTATAAATATATATATGTATATATATTATTCATATTATATACCTATATTGCTTGCTGTTGTGCAGGTTAGGTGTATAAATATATCATACTTGCATTACCCAACTACTCACGGTGTAATATCACCGGGAGAAAAAATATACCGTATAAATGTATTGTCGCTGTCCCCTCCAACGCTGGACCCAAGAAAGTTCGATGAAATGCGTTTCGAGCTTCGTTGAGAGATAAAAAAAATAAAAAAAAATAAAAACGAACAAACAAATTCTGCAATCACTTGTTTTTTCTTTTTCGGTAATTTTCGTTGTGAAATTCAAATTTAATTTACAAATTTTTATTCAATTCAATCTAATTTAATTCTTTTTATTGTATCTTTTGGTTGATGCTTTTCAAAACTTTTGTCTTCACGCTCCTCGGAACTCGAAACTTACCGAGTTCCGGTTATACGATATTGTTATATTGGAATAAAATTCATGCATATACCTATATCCGGGATTTTTCAGGCGAAAAGTTGATTTTTCCACAATGGATCATCTTCTCTTTTTACTTTTTCTTTTTATGTCCTATTAATGAATACGATGTGCGAGGAGAAAACAAAATCAATACAGCCGCAAGCACCACCATATAGTAGTTAAGTAAATTAAGAGTTTTTCGCAATTAAAAAGTTGAGAAAAAAAAATTCTGATTTTTTTTTTGTTTTTTTTTTTTCATCCAGGATATACTGAAGGGGTACGTATACGTACTTATACACCTATAACCTTGCCTATAACGAGATTCCGAACAAATTTCTCCTTGTTTTTTCTTTCAACCTTTTTTTACTACACAAATTCAATGTTTTTTTGGTTCTTCCAACTCGCCACAAATGATTTATACTTTAATTATCAGATGAGCAGAAAACTTTTTGGTACCATCGATCAAATAACTCGAAACGTGATTTTATTTTTTCTTGTCGAAAATTTTTTCGTCGCAATTTTATCTGATTTCAATTAACGGGCGATGTAAAATGTTGACCTTCCAAATCATTGGACTTTACCAAAAATCTAGATTCTGAAAAAAAATAGAAAGAAAAAAATTGAGTAAAAACGTTCAATTTCATGATGGAATTTCGACGTAATCAAAAGCCTTTAACTTCGCGACTCTATTTCTGAGATTTCCAGCCAATATGGACACCCTATACACACTCGTATATTCCGATAATAATACAAGCGTTAACTGAGCCGTAATTATTTTGCCAACCCTGTATGTATATCTATGCAACAGCTTCTGAGCGATTCCCCGCTTGGATTATACTGCAATAAGCGAGGCGTATGCGGGGTGATAATTGTTAATTAGTAGTTCAGACACTGCAAGAAGATGAATTTGGTTTCGTACATCCATAACGTATATATCTATAGATATAAACGCATAACCTAACCTGTTGCGGTTTTACTAACTGATCGTTTTGCCCGTTAGCTTATAATTTCAAGTTGGACTAAACTCAACACATCCGCGTCTACGTCATGTACGTATACGAAAACTAACGTTAAAATTAACCTAATTGGCCCTAACTCTATACATGTGTGTATCGCACATAACGTGCGCTTGAAATTGTTCGACGCAGACTACATAAGGATTCGATGTATAGATGCTTTTATGTACATCCGTGTATAATGCAATTAAATTTATACTATTAAATGGATATATTTCTATCCGAATTGTCTAGCCGCGATGCTCATTTGTCTGGTATGCTATAATATATTTATATTATAATAGTTTTTGTATATTCACCTATGCACGTGTATCTATACTTATCCATATAACACATTTTAACATACCCATATATATTGGTAATGAGATGCGCGGTAAATGTCGCAACGTTGAGAATATACGGGGTGGGCCAAAAAAACGACAGATTTCGAAACGCGATGAAAGTCTGAACGATTTCAAAAATCCGGACAAACTAAAAGGTTGTATATGAAAAGTATAAGGAGAACGAAGCTCCCATTTTTGTATCTAAATAAATTCTGTTTTTACATCCATTATATTTTTGAGTTTGAAAGTTCGATCTGATGAGATTTTCTACGCATATTAACATTGTATAATAATGTGAATAATTTTTTGTTTAGTCTAATTTATGCCTACTGTTTTTGGAAGAAAAAAAAGAACAAGACGGATTATACATCACAAGTAATCGCGTATATTGTTACCCAAGCTTGATGGAACACCAAGCGCAAACGTTGCAATCGAGATTTTATCTTAGAAACTTTCACCTGCAGCAGATCAAGATGTAATAATATGCGAATCTGAAATTACAAAATAAAGGAAATAACGCATCGAACTTTTGGGACTGTATGTTATAATAATAAAATACAGGACTTTAAGGCATCTACGTCGCAATGCTGAAATGTACGACTATCAATCTTGTGGTACAAACGACGAAATTCTAATGCTCATTAGCATGGAAAATCTTGCATGGCGCGTAGTAGAATCCAAATCAGGATTCAAAGCGTGCGTAATAACCATCTGCAGCAAGAGCAGAATTGGACATCACTTTATCTATTACCTAATTAATCGAATAATTAACCTGGACTATAAATAAAATTAATACGGGTCAAGGAATGACGCGCAAGAGATTCGACGAAAGTGTTGTCGAATTTCAAGGAGTGTTTACCGATATCCGGAGGAAGGGGAATTTAGTAGAAAGGGATAAAAACTTATGAATTTGAAAAGTGCAAATTAGGGTTCAAATATCGCCGAAATAAAGCGGAGAAAAAATGTTGCCAAAAACCCCTTCGCGGTCTATTTTGAATTTTTCGTTCTATTATTTTCACCGAGATTTTCTCTACGTCTATTGATAAAATTGGCACACTTTTTATCTGTTTACTTTGAGAAAATTTTCAAAGATTTTCAACGTTATGATTTGAAAAACCTATAACATAAAAATTATCAATTCTAACATCTAATACAAATTTGTTTTTTTTTTCTCCTCATGTTTTACATCAAAGTACAGATGCTTGTATTGTATATCAAAGTGACACCTGTTACTCTACAACTCATCATCAGCGTAAATTACGTAAATCGTTAATTCGCTTTGTGTTTCATCTAAGCTATTATTACAGTTTATGTATCTGCTGTATACTATATCATGACTATTGTATTGTTTGTATTGTTCTTAATATTTTTTCGACCAAAGAATGTATTACACATATCATAGGATGTTCACGAATTTTTTGGACGTGAAATCGCATATAGTACTCGACACTAGATATGAAAAAAAAAAAAAAAAAAAAAAAAAAAAAAATACCTGTGTAGAAAGTATAGTCGTGAGATGCACCTAATTATAATATCGGTGAGAATACGCCTTCGCGATCAAAGAGGAGGTGCTCGTTGAAGCGTATTAATATAGGTAAGTAAGCGTCGCGGTGCTTTATAATTCTGCTTTAGGAAGCAAAAAAACTTCTGAGAAAAATTCCACGTCTCATCTAGTTGCGTGAGTTTAAATTGGAAAACGTGCGTCGCATTCCATTTGAAATTTGAAAAAAAAACGAACAATCTTTTTGTTCCAATGATAAAATTAAAATAATTATAAAATAAAGACATCGTTTTTAAAAAACTAGAAGCGAACCGACGTGAAATCAAACTTGCGATCGAGTTGTTACATATCTATCTGTAATTTCGTACTTATTTATTATTTTATAATCTGAAAATTCAAGGGGTGTCGCAACAATAGAAAAGTTGATTGGAATTCAACGACCATCGCATATAAATTGTATGTGCAGAAACTAGATGAAGAAATAATATTGAGATATAAAAAGAGAATAGATAAGAGCTGGGGTAGATCGTATATTGGCATGGGAGTAAAATAGAGTTTCAAGTGTTTCAGACGAAGGATATAAAATTCAGACTCATAAAAGGGATGTACGGAGAGGGTAGATGGGGAGGGAGGGAGCGAGAGGGCATTGTTGAAGAGGCAAATGCGGAGATGTTTAAAATTATCCCAAAGTTGGCCTGGTGCAGGCCACATAGCCGTGGGATAGACGCGAACACGTGCGCACGTTTAGGTAGCTATAGGGATATATTAGCGGCGTCGCGGGTATAGTCGTCGAGTCGTCGAGTCGTCGAGTCGTCGAGACGCTCTCCTATTCTATACGAAACACCGCCGCCGCGGATACGATGATGGTTTCTTCTTGTTGGCCCACAACTATTTTCGTACATACTCTACCTACGAGTTATATACTCTCACGCATACGCATGCAAGAAATTATGACTTGCGTTCAAAATTACACGTTAACTTTAATAACACCCTGTATATAATATGTGGGCATGTATAGGTATATGATATTGATCTCCGCCGAATGAAATTTGTTTTTCATTCGACTCCCCAATTTG
The DNA here is from genome assembly GCA_963932425.1 of Athalia cordata. Lineage (NCBI taxonomy): Eukaryota > Metazoa > Arthropoda > Insecta > Hymenoptera > Athaliidae > Athalia > Athalia cordata. The sequence goes on along the minus strand of OZ010626.1, from coordinate 23,358,991 downwards.
ATTGCGAGTTCTCATAAAAAATCATATAAAAGATATAATCTTTTTGCATTACACATGTATTACTTACGTCATGAAAGTATATTGTGAAAAGTACATTTGAAAATTGATAGGGATTCGTGAATTAGATGAAATAAATGAAATCAGAAAAATCTTATGGTAAATTTGACTCGGTTTCCAGTTCCTTCCTGGTTGTCAATCAGCGTCGTATTCGTTCGTGACTCTGCAGTTGGAAGAGCTTATAGCAGCCGTACTGACTCAATAAAGCGTGAAACTTCTCACCGCGGTGTTGGGTATGTAAGATATGTATATAACCATACATATATATGCTTTTGCATTATACTAAGGCGTCTGGTACATCTCAAGATTTGATATTCAAAGACAATCTTTTCGCGGCATTTACTCTGTGCAGCTGTGCATCAGACAGTGAACGACGGTTCGCGTTTCTTTAAATAGATATATATTCTATACTGCAATTTGAGAGTTGTCTCTATAGATTTTGACATATTTTAGGCTTGATGTATACGTATCATGATATATGGAAGATGAAGTGAAACCAAACGACATGAAAAAAAAAATCATAATTACTAAAAACCTGTTGCGAAAAGGATGAACAAAACCGCAAGTTCTCACTAGATTACGTTAACTCAATTAACAGACAGAACCTGAAACGTAATTGGCGGTAAAAAAAAAGAAGCGATCAAAATCAGCTGATACATCTGAGCTATTTTTGCTCATTCGCAATCGAAGCAGCACATAATTGCAGAAAAGTATATATGATCAAAATCATACTCACTGAAACCGAACCGAGCAGATAAATTAACCGTGTTATACATTTTTTACGTAACGATAAAAAAGATGGAAAAAATTGTGCATTACCTAAAATGATCTTACTCATCTATAGTCAATATGTTTTAACAATAAATAGCATACCCATAACTAGAAGCCGGAAATGTGAGATCAGTGATTGAAAATATTTTTAAATTAACTGACAATGAAATGCGGCGTAATATATAAACGCCAAATGATCAGACGATGTTGAATTAGGAGGTATAAAGATGGAGATTTTTTATTGCGGGATGATAATGATACCTAATGGATGATAATCGAGATGAATAGCGAAGGAAACGTGTCACATAGATATTAGGTATTTCTAAGGAACGGAAATGTGAATGTGCCATTTATATATGTCTACATGTAATACTTATAACGCGTGAAAAATCGAAAAGCAAAATGTCAAATTATATAGAACGCGACGCGTCTAATCAAGGAGCGGAAATAAGAAGTGTGCCGTTACGGAACGGAAATCATCGGATTACAATGCAGAAAAGACTTACGAAGATCAGTCGGTCTTAATATAGATCAGTTTTTATTGACAGTCGCGATAATCTCGCCAGTTCTTATAGGAGACAAGAAAAAATCTGTCATAAATTTCGAGATCACAAGTTTCTCGACTCAAATTCCCAATTTTCTAACACTGCAGACACCAAAATCTTACTTATTTTAGTGGAGGTAAAAAAATTTCTCATATAATAAGATTTATCAAAAAAAAAAACGAAGATAACGCAGGAGTCACTAAAAGTATACAAGTGTCCTAATAATGCTAAACGGTCGTCATCACAGAAGACAAGAGTGAAATAAAAAATAAAAACGTGAAAGATGAAGATGGTGCGATATCGGATGAAATATGAAGGAAAAAAAAGCTTGTTAACGTTCTCTCAAAACACGCTCTAAATAATCATTCATACTTCGTCATCTTTCAAATTGAATGAATGTAAATTCGGATCAACTAAATTATGCGTTATAAAAAAAGAATGTGCGTAAGAATAACTATGAGGATCCTTACAACTCGAAGGATGAAATGAAACAAGTGAACATTATTGAAACATAATTTCTTCATCCTATGCATATAAATAGTTTTTTTTTTAAATTGCATAGACTAATAATAAAGAGAGAAGATAGACGTTTTGATTTTTAAGTATCAGTAAAGCAACTAAACACGAAGAGAAGAGCTTGCGGCGCGGCGCGGCGCGGCGTTACGAATTTGTCCACATCGGTTCCGGGGGCAAAGAAATAGTAGTTTGATTGATAGTTTGCGCGACGCTTGACTACTCCAGCTGTGGTTTATTTCAGGCGTCGCGACGGTATTGTACGAGGTGGCCCAGCCAGGGTTCGAGAAGGAATATATGTACCTAGAGGAGACGGACGGGGGATGCGGGGGAGTCTGCGAGAGAGAAAAACGAAACTGAAAAGAGTTGGATGTATAGTCGGACTATACTCTGTTCCTAAGAATCGGAAGAGAGGCTGTAGAGAATACGACGGGGCGGTACACGCGGTCTAATCGTGGCCAACCACAAAACGTATATACGTTTCTTGAATAGTTTAAGTTTTAGATCTGCAAAGCAATAAATTGAAAGCCAGCAGGCAACAGGCTATAATATAACCATTTTACAATAACAAGAAAATAGTTTCATTCGAATCAAAGGATTTTCAAAAAGAATCTTTTTCAGACAATAATTATTACGGTCAAAAATATCACACGAGATTGCAGGTATACGTACGATGTATATAAACGACTAATATCTAAAAAGGCGTATCCCATAGAAGTGAACCAAATAAAATTTGAAGAAAAAAAAGTTAAAATTACAAATGTTCAGATGGCACGTGGTGTAGGAATAAATTTTTTCAGAATATTTCGATTTTTCTTTTATTTTTTTCACACACCTCTCGGTCTCAAATTTTATAAATTTCCACTGACGATAAGCTATTATATATATTTGCGAGAAGTACGTACATTAAGGGTATATAAAAGATACCTCAAATGAAAGTCTAAATATTTTTTATATGAATAATTGTTATAGATGAATTGAAAAATAGAACCCGTTGTCAAACGACAATTAATAATTCTCCAACATCGTATGTGGACAAAAAAAAAAAAAGAGAAAAATTTTAGAGTCATTGAACCTACTCCATACGTTTTGAATAATTAACGCGATTTGTCTAAGCTTTTACTAAAACACACTGATCTCATAGATTATGATAATATAATTATAATCATAATGATAACGAACACGACGTTGTATAGTATGTATATCGTTTTGTAACGGACGATGCTCTCTCGAAATAATTACTTTTTGAATATTCATTAATATAATACGATACGACCACGATCGTCTTCACTCTCAAAACATTCACCTGCAAACTGCGTACTTGACCTCTTATCCGAAAGATGTTTCTGTTACTGGTATATAAGTAACATAAGTGACGTAACTAGAAAAAAGATAGGAAAAAAAAGAACGAAAGGCAAAAAGAAAACAGAAAAAAACTCAATAGTTACACGTTCCGAACGACCGCGAGTCATCGCACGTTTATATATACAGGGTGTCTCACTTCGAATGAAGGGTTTTAGCCATGATCGAATTCTTCATTGAAAATATGCGACGAAATTATGAATATACGTACATAACGAAATTATCAGATCCCGCACGACAGGTTCCTTTCGATCAAATATTTCTCACGAGATTACCGCATACCTGATCCTCATTTAATTATGTTAAAATATTCGAAACACACGTATATATTTGTTAAATAATCCTAAAACTTTCGACCCGATGGAATTTATATCATTAGCTGAAGAATACCGTAAAATAAAAAAAGAAAAAAAAAAATGGCATCCATCTGATTTTTTTACTTACGCGGAAATAAGCTTAATTTGTACATCTTGTTTTTCATGTTACTTTCTCAACTTTACAAAATGAGCCACATGAAAAAACAAATACATAATTCTATGCGTATTAGAAAATGAGTGTAAAAGTGGTACATATACTTGATATTTTGCGTGTGTTAAGTGTAACTCATTTTTATATGAATTTCATACACAGTATACACAGGTTTTTTAGAAAAGCCCATTTTTAACTACGTACGAAGCCACATTCTAACGTAAAACGTGCATATGACATAAAACAAAATGATTAATTTCCGACGACAGTACATCATATGATAATATGGTATTAGAGAGAATATTACTCTGTACCTATATACTGCATATCTATATGTATAGTAAAGTGCTACTGCATGCGAATACAGAGTATAAAGTTAGGCTAGGTCCTTTTCGTGCACAAATTGGTGGGTATAACTAAACTACATGGTTTGTAAATCACGATGGTTATATGTATGTTTTATATTTATAGATATATACATATATGTATAATATACGTGTATATAATCAGCAATGTTCTCGGTCTCGAAAATCAAAAGGTCATAATGCGGCCGCGGGGGGGATGATGAATGGGTAATTTAGGAGGGTTCCATAAATAATTCCTTATGCGCGCAAAGCCGAAATTATCTCAGGCGGAGAATCTCCCAGCGCTTCGAACTTTAACCACCCTTCCCTCTTAACAATCTCCCAAACTTGCCCCCTTCTTCGTACCGACGCCCCCGTGTTTACGATTACTATAGATATAGGTGAACGACATGAGTATGGGTATATAACTACCCTAAGTCATAGAGCAAACTAGCCATGTTATTCCATGTACTCGTGCAGATATATGGGGCATTCCGTGTCAAGTCAAGTACGTTCTAATTCTAGTTGGATTTTTTTCTTTTTTTCTGTCCAATTTTTTTTCCGCCGATAGCAACCCTGAGAAAATAGGCGAAAAAAATTTCGTTGATCTTTTTTCATGTAATTTTTATGAAGCGATGAGGATTAGAACGCCGTCTCATAAAGGGGTATTTTTTAAAATGATAAAAATTCTGTAGTTTGTTCTAATTATTTTGAAAAATTGAAGTTGGAGGAGTTTTAGAATTTGTCAAGGTGGCGATTTTCTGAGGTCAAGTTTGAACGAAATGCCCCTTATGTCTAAGTGCATGTTATGTACACGGGTATAAGCCTGAAACGCGAGGATTGATAACTGTTAGTTGTTTGATTAGATGCCCAAGCGGCAGTGTATCATCGTAAGTAGTGACGGACGCAGAGCAAAACCGAGTTAGATATTAATCGTTATTAATAGCTGTCGTTTGCTGCAGGTTATCCAAATTGATGCTTTTGGAATTCACAAAACGAGTATGTTATAAACGATGTATCAGTGTAGTTTGCATTGCACTAGAATCCTATTTTAATTTAAAATGCATAAGAATACATGAAAATACTTCGGAAAAAAAATATTGATTTTCTGACCCCAAAATCGGCGAAAATCTAAGGCCATATAGCGTTTGAAAAATCTCAATGTGCAATACTAAACGTTACAAATCGTTATAAATCAATCGTGGAACATTTAACGGTTAAAACTAATATGATAGAAACAAGATGGATTGAGATGACAATAAATCTACCAAAAAGGGTAAAGAAATAAGAGTAATTTCCTAAGATTTAGGAAAATGTTGGAAAGAAGAAAAATGTCAGTCTTGGTCAAGTTAAATGACCTTTTCAGAATGGAATATAGTTGTATACACCTATATAAGTAAGATGAGTAAGAGGGATCACTCGTCATAACTATACGGACGTTTTTGACATACGTATGTGTACATAAAACACAAACAAAATAATATATAGTGTACAATATAACGCGAACCCTCGACGTAAACGGAAACGGAAATGCCAAAGCAAAGCAACACTCTTGACGTCTGACGTATATCTACGTATCTTCACGTCCAACGGTCAGAAAAGTTCGAGGTTACCATAAGGGGTGAGAGGAGAAAGGAGAAAAGAGGGAAAGAGGAACCGGAAAAAAGGAAAAGTCGGGGTCGCACACCCCTTAGGTATACGCAGTTATTTAGAGACGAGCACGTTTCTTTTTCGAGTGATTGATCATCGCGCTCCAGCAGAGAACGACTATTCTTGGACTCTGGGTACCAGTTGCTGCATCTGTGCTATCTATTGTGGTATAATGTGGCCCATAGTAAATTGTTTATTAGGTCGGTTAAAAAAAGCCCAAGATTTTTGCATATCAATTCGAAATTTTTTGATTTATAGCTTTTTTCTTAGGCATTAGTAAGAAAAAATCTTCTGACGAGATTTCAAAATCCGGAAGAACAACGATTTTTATAACTCCGAACCAGTGGAAATATCTATTATGCGAAAATGCATGGGATAAATATCTGCTGATAAATCATCAACAACCCTATAACTATATAAATAGATGGGTATAACTACATGCATATACAAGATTCTAATAACGGGATATCAATTCTGGTTGAATAACACGGAGACGACAAAAACTGGTAATAAGCGACTCGCATTCCTTGTTGGATGTGTATAAATCCCTTATACATATCTTTCATTTACCACTTTTCCAGCATCGACTTTGCAGCGGAATCGTATATAGGCATCAATGCACAGGAGGATTAATTGCACATAATATATTTAAATGCTAAAAGACCTTTACGAGTCGCGTGTGTTGCAACGAGTCGAGGCACAAGTTCGGCATTTAAAGAGAAAAGGTCTACGGGTCAGGGATGATAAAGGCAGGATTGATTCAGTCGGAGATTAAAAATTATCACTTTTCGAATCTGGTTATTAACTCACCTCGACATCGGAGCTGGGTTCTTCATAGTCGGAGAGTGTGTCCTGGAAGACGAAAATGCAGTCGGAACAATCTAAAACCCTTGTGTGCCCAAACTGCGTTTGCTTGTGCTCAACTTTATCGGGTTCAGCAGCAGTTTCCACCATCGTTTGCTCACGAGGTTTACTACGATACGGAAAATAAAACCGCAGTAATTCGAATAGTGGCAAAGATGCGGTGCTGCCAAGGCTCCTGGTTCTGTTATGCTGCTTTAGAGATAGACAAAATCGTTGACCGTCTCTGAATAACTAAAACAACAATAAACACTCGCTTTATGGTATACGAACATATGTGTATATACATATATACCATTACCAAACTCAACAAATGAGAAGCAAGAAAATATATATTATACATAACAATTCGTTCCTATCATTCTTGCTTTTCTTCAGGAGTTGAATTTTTGCAGATCAAAAATGAAAATAGTGAAGTAGACATTCGAAGCAAAAAATATATTTAGATCACGCAGAGAAATTACAATTCTGCGTTAAGAGTTTTAATCACGTTTTTTGTTCTGTTCAAACTGATTTTGCGACAAATTCATAGAGTATTTTCGGCGATTGAAAGTGCTAATTGCAAAACCAGGAAAAATCGTCGTAACAGTGTGTTTTTTTTACGCGCTTTTTCCCGGAAATTTTTGCAGACCGCCAAAAAACAATGAATTCGTGACGTAATAAGCAGAGATTTTTTTCTTTCGTTTTTTGGGCGGTAGACAACCGCGTTGGAGATAATGTATGGTCAGTCAGAATACGTGTGTATCACACCTGACAATGAATTAAGATTAATGGATTATCTTTCGACTAATAAAGAGGACAGCTGTTGCCTATTATTCATTTTACTATTGTACAAAAATACGAGTTGGAGGGCATAAAATTATAAATATACCACGTGTACACTGTTTATTCTATGATCTTGTATATGCTTAGAGAATTGGATTCTAAAACTATGTAATTTGTGATCGGCTGATGTTAAATAGTTTCAGAATCGAAGCTAACCTTACACATTTATACTTTTGGTCCAGACACGGATTATACGAATCTCCACGTAACCGCATACGCAATATCTAATTTATCGAATGAAATTTCTAAATTGATTGTCGCATATAAAATGATTCCAATATTATAGAGATCCAACGTATCCAAATCAGGTGATGTTACGAAACCCCAGTTTCCAAGGAATTATAAAAAGTGTAAAACACATCGGAGTATTCCATCATAAGTGAAGGCAAATTTTTTTTTTTGGCTAGTTTTTTTCCAAATTTTCCGGCCACCAAACATTGTTAACATCAATCAATCCATTGGGTGACAAATAACAATCGCATTACAATTTTGTTCACAGGTTGTGGTGATCGCAAAAAAAATCCAACGTGGTTTTTTAACTCAAGAATTTAAATAATATAGGAAACAATCGTACCCTTGTAATTATATTTTATATATGAGACATGGCCCATAGTATCGGTGTGGGTTTTGAGGTTATAACTTCTGTCTCCCGGGAAGAAAATTTCGGAATACATTTTTTCTCATGGCTAAAGAGCCTTTCGTGAATGGAATGCCATAAGTCGGACATATAGTTTTTAAAATATGGACAGTATTTATCAATGCATTTTACCAATATAGACAGATTGTTCAGGATCCTCATGTGTATTTGATTACCACCAACACACTCACGTTACACTGGCATGACACAATCAGCCGACCGCATGCGAAAGCAGATTAACCTCAACCCTTAACATCACTGAAGGCGCCATCTTATCGAGAGCGCAGATATCAAACGCCTTCCGTACCGACGTATAATTGTTTAGTGCGCCAATGCCGCAAATACTTGAGGATTTTTCTAAAATATTTCCGGTTGATTTATTCAATTCAACAAATTTCTCATCGTATTACTTTTCGAAGAGAGCTGATTATTTTTATTCTATTGTTTGTCTTACGACTCTCCAATTATAATATTATGTATATGTATAACTACCAGATTGTAACAACCAACTATAAATAACATATATTCTATGCAACATACATGACGTAATGAGTAATGCTTAAAAACCCTTACTGACTGGCTTCTCGACCGCATGAGCAATGCAGTAATCGTCAAATATTCTATGTGGAATATAAGAATTGTTTGTATCAAATAATTTCTTACCTATTGATCGAAATAAAAATATATTCACCAAATTCGATATTATACTAGCAGATTATTCATGACACCATGGCAGTGCTACCTTCCTGTTTGGCTAAAAGGGCAGCAGAGGGTTGAGCTTGGAGTAAAATATCCCCCTTACCATTGTTCTTAAATATACAATCCTGTATGCAGACTTCTGAAATGTTTTCTAATAATTCAGTACCTCCGACCTTTGCTTCTGGCCCATTCATGTATTTCTGTGTTTCCATGCGTATGCTGTACTCTTTGAAATTTGATAAGGCACAGTTTGTCATGGCCAATTTAGAATCATCATGCATCTGAAATGAAAGAATACCTCAATAGCAAACCATCTTTTCTCATAAAAATCAAAAAGATTGTATCATTATACCTGAATCCCCTCAATGCATTCGTTGAACTGGCATTCATTCAGTGTAACTCCACCTTCAGAGTGAATGACGATTGCAGTTCCCAGTCCTTCAAAAACTGTATTCTGTGCAATCAGTTTAGCTCCCGGTAAAACTATAATGCCTAATTTAATGACGCTTTTATTCGCTACTAATATCCGACATCCCGTCAAGCGCAGCGTTCCTTTACGAGCCAATATACCCATCTGAAGTTCTCCCAGTTGAATAGTAACACTCTCTATAATTACCTGACAAAATAAGAGTTTTCAATTCATTACAAAGTTCTACACGTGTAGATCAAAAACTTAAACATGAGCAACGCTATTCCAGTAAAAAAAAAAAAAGCACCTCGCCTCCAGAAAAATCCATGAGTGATGGTCCACACTCGGTTTCTCTACCACAAATAATAGTGTGCTCAGGACTATCTAGCCCCTTCATTACACCTCCTTCCTCCAAACCCCCAGCACCCCTGATCTGGTGGTCGCCTTTGCCAAGAACGATAATGTCATTTACTTCGGAAGCATCCAATGCTTCTTGCAGACAATTTGAAGTTCTAAAAGTTGAGAAAATTATATGAAAATGACTTTACAGTGCATCAATTGCTTATGGCTTTCCAGAATTGCTGTGCCACTCACTTTAGGAACATATCTCTACCAAGAATAGCCTGGATTCCGTTCAACGAGGATATCATGTCCTGGACAGGACCTCCAAGCCAGACAAAATATCCTTCGGACTTTCTACCCCTACTTTCTCGCCGCCTGACTTCTTTGTCCGTCATGGTGACACCTTTATTTCTGGTGAGCACTTCTCTCATGACCGGATTTTCTAGGACTTCCATTTCAGTTTTAATCTGCTGCAGTCTAAAGTGAAGCTTCATCAGCTGACAAGCCTTTCCCTCATCCCACAAGTCCTCATGTTCTTCTTCCTCGTCTGATATATCTTCTTCAAGCCTGACAATTTTTTCTTGAATGTCTTTTCCTTCTCTCACTAAACTCCTAATAACATCAGAAGTTTCTTTGGTTACAACTCCACGTTTCATGTCAAAAAACAACCTCATCCTAGGTTCCAAATGCATCGCAACCCAGTCAGTATTATCATCATCATCTGTGTCCCATGGCATCCATAGATAGTTGAAGAAGAATCTTAATTGATCGATGCAATTTGCTGTGCCTACCATATCAAGGACTTCATTTTCTTGATGATGGGTAGGGTAAAGCTCATTCAGAGGGACATCGTACTTTTCCGGTAACTGTATCTCATCTTGAACAGCCACGATCCTCACTAACGCAGAGAGCTCTGGAAACTCGACATTCTCAACCTCAACGACTACAATTGTAGGATAGTGGATCTCAAAGTCTTGGCAAGTCAGCCGTGGAATTTTCCAGAGAGCTCTCCATCCTACGGGTTCTATCACCAGCTCGATGTAACAGGACCATTCTGAGCGGATTTGAGAGGCTGGTACTATTTTTTCCGTTGATAGTATCTCTGTATATTCGTTCAGCCGTTCTTGGAGACTTTTGTCGAATGTATATATTTCCATCGCCATTCCAGATACTCTTCTCAGTTTTATTGCCGGGCTAAGCTTAGAGATTTCTGTTCAGTAACACCATTAATAATTTATCGAATATAATCCAGATCAATTTATGAATACAAAACTACGATTCTTTCATGCGAGATCAGAGATACAACGATCACATGAATTAAATCCGTTACAGTTGCCACCACGTCGTCTGCTAGATTTTCCACATAAGCGGCATATTAAAATCAGCAAATGACACTCAGCATAGAGGAGTAAGAATATTATAAATCATGCTTTGAGAAATTTACTATTCAATACGTGCGTACAGTCGACTTTTTATGGGTTTTTCGCTGATTGAAGTAATTTTACAAGTCCTAAAGCTCATTGATAGAATCAAGGAGATTGACGTTTGAACAAACGCCCAATGGCGTTTGAGAATCATGCCGTCGTCAAGGATACATATAAGAGGGCGGCGTACGTGACATCTCGTTTGTAAACAAAAATTGTGACAGTTATTGCAACTGCTAACATTCATTAAACCTGCACTAAATTCAGATTCCTAATAATTTTTAGTTGTGAACGCGTGTTATCAGAATCTGAATATAATTCTTCCGAATTTGTGATACGTAATGAATCAGGAGACCATAGGTTTGTTCAGGAAATGAAAAATTAACCTTTCATTTAGTAACCACTGGTAGTCATCGTCGCATGTTTTAGATATCACTGTGATGCCTATGGATACCGATGACCCAGGAATCCATGAGGGAACAAAGGGTGACAGGGATGCAAGTTTTGACAGAATCATTGGCCACATAGAGGACCTTTTAATGGGTACGGATCTTTTTTTCTTCTCCATATAGAATGTTCGATATGCACGTGAACATCATTGTTTCAGAAAGTGAGTTTCAAGAGATTCAACAGAAGTTCCTAGACAACTATTGGCACATATTTAGCCCTGAGGAAGAAAACAAGCTCATATACATGGAAATATTTAATCAGTATGTAAGTTTCATTCCTTGTGATGAAATTTTAGTATGTCTCAGGTGTACTGAATGATGATAATATTTTCACCGTCATATATATACTTTTTTTTGTGCAGAATCAGGAAGTAGAAAACTACATCGTTAAACAGCTGAAGAGATCTGTGCCTAACTTCTCAATTGCTACCTTTCTAGATCAGTTAAAGTACAAAATTAGACACCATTCTTTGTACTAAACTACCGATTCCAAAGTTTGTTCTACCAATTTTTTTGACTTACTTTACAGTGAAAGAGGACCTGAACTGGATGGTGAAGTCTTCGAAGTTCTTGCAACGTTGACAGACTTTCCAGCATTCAAAGAAATGTTGTTGGATTACAAAGCGGTTAGTGAGACAGCTTTGATCGCTCACAGATTATTGAGCACTTCAGCAATTTTCCGATAAGTAGACAGCCAGCACTTGCCGAAAAAGTCCCTTTTTTCTTTTCGTTGCAGGTGAAAGAAGGAAAGGTGGAGGATTTCAGCAGCGGGATTTCGATCACATCTATCAAATCAATGAGTTCAGAATGCAACGAGCCTGCTGGCTAGTCCTTCAGCATCTCACACTTAAACCTTTGCATGTATTTTGAAACAATCGGAATTCTTTATATTTATATCAGTAATTGTAATATGTAAGTGAGCAAGAATGTGAATGAACTCTGGATTTATATTGTGGCGAACTTTTATTGTTCTCCGATTTTTGTAATTACGGTATTTAGAAAGTATAAAACCGAGCAATTGTTCCACCAAGGCATACGACTCTGTAAGTCTACCGATATGAGATGTATAGACTTTTTTTTTAATGCATCAGAATTTCCATCTGAACTAGTCTGCTATTTGTTTCGTTTGGCATACGGTATGGAATGGTGCCAGCAAAACTGGTTAAAGCTCTTGCTTGTTCTCTAAGATCAGAAAGTTGTTGTTCTCTGGCCATCTCGTCTCCTGGTTCGGTCGAGCGTAATTTCTGATATAGTTGATAGAGAATGGTCATCGTAGCAAGGAGAACATCCGCCAAAATACCAGTTATTTCAGGTGATATTCGACGGAGCCCCGTAACACGTTCATCAACTTCTCTGACGTGGAGAGGCAATAAATTAGAGTCTGCGATAGTCTGGAAAAAGTTTACGCTCTGATATTACCGATTCACAATACAGTAGGTTATCTAATCAATGCCTCAACTCTGTTTTGGCTTGACCAAATTAGGAGATAATTATTTAGAATAAAAATTTGAAACAAAACTCACCCTCAAAGCATTTTGATGCTGTTTAGTGTGGAATTGATCGAAAAAGACCATAAGATCTCTTAGAGTATAAAAAGTGGCAACAGATTCTGATGGAGCTTGAATAGTCGTTCCTTGATATCTGTCGACAAATATTTTTAATATTTTTGATTATTTCATGATGGCAAACCAGGTATTCTTGTTTCTTCCATTTTTTCAACATACCTAAGACTTAAATCATTCGCAGTCGCTTGTAGTCTAGACCTAAGTGAGCCAGGAGATCCTTGTTGGCTAACGACTTGCGCAAGTAAGGAGCACATCAGAGTTAAAACTCTCTCATGATTTCCAGCTAAGTCATACATCGTTACTGCATCTTCGAGAAGACCTTTGCGATTCAATGTATCGGCACAGATATTTATTACGTCTTCTGTGTTTATTTGAAATTGATCTAATATTCCGGGAAGTCTTTGGTCCTTGTCTATTTTTCCAACTAATAGAGTTCTATTAGCTGGCGATGCGTCAACAACCATTTCTGCGGCAGATGCCGCGAACATGTTGCGATCGTACGGATCTTTCATCGACCTAAACAAAGGAATATAATTAATATAAAGAACCTTGTCATTCTTCTTGAATTCTTGAATACTTGAAGAATGCAGTTATATGCTCACCTCAAAAAGAAGAGATAATGCAGACTTTCTTTTGGGTCGGAAGCTTCAAATCTTTTAATATAAAGTAGTATCAATCGGGCAAAATTCAGCCTTTTTGCTGGGGGCTTATCCATAGGATCAACACTTATCAAAGGTGCCAGGACGCTCTGACTGACTCCAAGTAAATTATGTTCGTGCATAGCAGCAGCCAAATGAACAGCATGAGGTAATAATCGTGCTCCTGCACCACGTGCTAAAAATTCGATTGCTGCCTCGAATTGTCCGGTCAAAAACAGCATGGAAAAATAAAGGAATGGCTGCTCGTTTGCGCGATAATAAGACTCCCCTGTAAAAATCATGATTGACCATAATCGAAAAATCAGATGTACAAATATAAATTAATAAAACATCCGAATAATTACCATATTCTTCGAGAATCGTGGTCTGTAGGTGATCCAAGGTGAGTTTATTTTCAGAATCACCTTGATCTCTGACCTGGCATAATCTGAGCCATAAGTAATCATCAGCAGTAGACATAACTTCGGAGTGTAAATCGTCAGGATCACAAGGAACAAGGATACAGTAAGCGGCTCGTTTATATGGATCGGTAGCAGTCCGCACGTGTCTTCTATACTGCAATTTAACAATAGATTCCGCTCTACTGCTGGGCCGCTTATTATCATTATTCGCAGCTTCTTCTAGGACTGTTCTAAATTCGTCAACTCCAGATCCAGCTTGTTTTAGGCACTGCAAGGCTGCATTGAAGTCTCCAGCTCTCATACAGTAATAAACCAATGGCCAGAGCGGTCTTCCGTCAACTTGTATTCCTTCCAACCCCAGCATCGATTGTATTTTTACCCTAACAAAGCTTTTGACCAGTGGCAAAGTTCCAGGAATCCCACCACGCATCGCTTGTGCAAGATTTTCACTGATGACAGAATTCATGAAGTCTTTGTAACGGTTTTCCAAATATTTTCTCGCTTGTGAGACTATCTTCCTTTCAACTGGAGTGCTGCTTCTCGATTTCATTTGATCACCTCTTGGCGTCACGGGAATATCAATCATGCATCTTACCATTTGCCAAATATCTGCTACCTTTTTATCATTGAAAGTCTCTGAGGCCTTTGCCAAGACATTGAACAGGCTTGGACGTGATATGCCTCTCAACACTAGGTCATTGTAGCTTTGTATTGCATTAGCGTAAGCTGCCTCAACATTGGATAAACCGCTGACTATTGACCCAGCAAGTTTGGTTCTTTGCGGTACCCCACGTAAGTCAACTAACTCTCCAGATGGAGCAGTCATTGCATTCATTATCTCAAAACGCATCTGTTTCCATTCTCCCAGCATATGCTGCAGTTGTTGAACTCTGTTGAGCTCAAATGTCTGCGAAACAATTTTGTGCATTCAACTAGCGATAATTCAGCACAAAGTAAAAAATAAACTTCTATAGAAGTTGACAAAGTACTCACATCTTTGTGAACTTGTTCAATGATTCCAAGAATTGCATTTTCTTTCTCATTTCTCAAGTAGCTTACAATGTCTGTGTCTGCAACTGGATCCAATGGTTCGAAGGTACGTCTTGCACTCAAAGAATTTAACTTTTGAGATATCTGCGGTAAGTCCACCCCACGAGAACCAAGGAGGAGATGTCTGAATATCGTATACAATTTTGAAAGGCATGTGGATAACGTGAATTGGTGACAGAAATTTAAAATGCAACCATGGTAAATTTTTGATCATAACATTTCAGATTCTTACGCTTGGACTTGGTTATCCTGACTGCCGGGCTGTGCTACACGCGACCAGAGTTCGTTTGAAGCCTCTAAAATCTGCCTTAAGTTTCGTTCAACCTGTGGCAATTCACCGTTTCCCTCTACGGCCGCTGATAATTGCTCAGCCGAACGAAGGAGCTCATTAAAATCCGAGTCTCCCATCCTCGACGATATTTATTTGTATTCAAAATAAGCCGCACTGCATCAGCGAAAAAAGGTTAGGGATTCTACAGTCTCTCAACAACGAATTCCCCCCAAATTCAAAACGGCCTGGTAAATCACGACGTCTAGCGCCCGATTGTCAAAGCGCAGCAGGGGCGAGACTGATTGAAATTTCAGCGCGAACGCAATTGTTGAAGATTTAAAAAATATGGCAAACTTCTGAAAGTTCAGTCACCGGAGAAAGCCTTGAATATTGCCTTGTATGTACTACTGAGACAAGACAAGACGAGAACGTACCGCTTACAAACTATTATGCTTCTAGAAACGGTTTTAAGTCCGTTCCAACGTTCTCTCAAACACAAGGCGTTGACAATTACAATCTTCAGTCAACGCACAAGGGAAGAATCGTAGAACCATTCAGAACGAGCCTCAAACTTGGAGCGTTGCTTGAAGCCGCATTTGATTGAACGAGTTTCCTGATAAAAGTGCTATTGCAAGGTGCACATGTCGCGGAAACTAAAAATAATTTGTCTCTGTACGAAGGAATGTTTGAGTCGTCTAAGAATCATACTTTTTCCTTTTTTACTTTTACATTTCGTCCTCCTTTTCCGCGGATTTCATAGACTGCAGCTGAGGTCCATTACACGGGGATGATTATAAATATTCGCAGCACACTATGAATAGTGTATAAATTCTCAAATAATAATTCTTGTTCTGAATGAAAAAGCAGGGTCAATATATTGTTGAAATTGGTATCTGAATATAATTTGCGAAACTGGCGGTTCATCGGCATCACAATTGGAATGGGTACGTCGGCGATTGTAACGCCGTCCGTGAACTAATTTCGCAATTTAACTTTGCAAAGCCGAGTCAATTCATAGTATAAAAAAAATCAGACATTTATACCCGTATCTTTCGACTGACTACATAATTTTTGGATGTATCGTAAAA
Organism: Athalia cordata; assembly: GCA_963932425.1. Lineage (NCBI taxonomy): Eukaryota > Metazoa > Arthropoda > Insecta > Hymenoptera > Athaliidae > Athalia > Athalia cordata. The sequence goes on along the minus strand of OZ010626.1, from coordinate 23,342,601 downwards.
TAAAAGAAAAATTCGTATCGTACAGAGAGATCATATAATATTGTGGGACGTGTCGATGAAAATAATATAATAGGTATATAGTCTGTCATAATGTTCTTTGATTAAATTCTCATCAGGATATAATCATCATCATGAACATCTCCGTAACGTATACCAATACCGTTGAGCGTTACGAGTTGTGAAAATAACCCGGCAACCATTTATAGGAGGAGCATAAGTTATTTATAGTATAAACTAGTGTATCTTTGCTGGGAGTTCACCAGCGTATAATATCACGGGAGGGAAAAATCCTGCTTTTATATTTACATACGCGTTTGAAAAAATTATTTTTTCTTTCCCCCCCGCACGCAATTAATTCCGCGATCATTGTCCCTGCAGTTAGTTTACCAATAAACACCATTAAACATTCACGTTATACATTATATTAAGATGCTGCTGACCTCGTGTTTTAGTTACACATCATCTGCGCAAGCGGCAGAAATATCCACGCCTCAAAACTGCAGATAAAACAACGAAATTCAAATTCGGTGTGTTATATAATAACGATAACAGTGTATTGAATATAAAAAAAAAAAAATACATATATCAATAGGATAATTCGAGGCTCCTCGAAGCGGGATGCAGCGACGTTTGAATAATGGTACTGCATACTGGTTGCAGTGAGAGAAACGGGAGTTCTCTCGACGATGATACTGCACCCTCAGTTAGACTGCAGCATAGCGTCGAGGAATTTCCCCAAGTTGAAACAGAAATAGTCGGACTAAGAGAAGAAATAACGACGTTGGGATTCGCCGGCGTCCATGATCGTGGTGAGTCCGTCTCGTCTGCGTCCGTTGATTGTCGGTTTCAACAGCTTCAACCGCGGCGAAAGAACGCGAGCAAAAGATTTTCGCTGTTTCATTGGTTCAAAAAAACTGCTCATCCTACTGATCCCGAAATCCACGAACAACAGCGTCCTCGGGGAAACAAAGGAAACCCTAAAGGGTCATCGAACTCCGTCAGGCAAAGTGTGAATATTCCAGTGACCACTGCAGCTCCGGGTAATACGTCCCCGAGCAGCCTTTATTCCAGTTCATGCAGCGTTGACACGTCTTGCAGTACGGCGACCGTCCATAGTTTCACTTTTCGACCTGGCAAAAGTAAGACGAAATTATCAAACGGTAATCTGAACTCTGAAACGATCGGAAAATCCTTACGGAATCGACGACGCGCCCGTTTTCATCGTTTTCGTAAACACTCATCTGCGGACGATTTCGCGGTAAAATCGTCATGCGGCAGTTGCCCTTTTGATAGTGACGATCCGTTATCATCTACTAATCCGGGTAGTTCCAGTGTAGCTGAAAAAACGAATAATAATAAGAAATATCGCGTCGTTAGTAGCGCCGCGGATTTACCTTGCACCGGAAAAATAATTAACGATAATAAAAACGATAAAGGTTCACCGACCAACGAAAAAAAACGCGAACTCATTAAACAAGAATCGCCGTTCTATCATTATCGGAGCCTTCCAACTTCCGGTAAAAATGCTGACCTAGCTAATAACTGTAAAAAAAGATACTCTCACGTTAGAGGTAAACGTCGGGCCCCGAAACCACCAGGTGTTATCAGTTCGGAGGAAGCTAACAATAAGACAAAATTCACGTCATCTGCAGCAGCGGCGAAAAGTAGTGCAGAGAATAAAACTTATACAATTAATTCATTCGGAGTTAATTCTGTACGAAGAAAGAGACGAGCACCTAAACCTCCAGGGGATAATCGTGAGTCTTCAGAAACAGCTGGAAATAAGACATGCCCTGCGACGACATCAACGCTCGCAGGCCCAGAGGGTTCATCGTTGACAAAATTGACAAACCGAGAATTTGGTGAATCAGAAGTTACTGGAAAAAAGAAAAGCATATCTGGTTGTTCAAGATCTGCAGATGAGCGAGAAAACAAAGAAGATTCAGACCGGAAATTAGTAATCAGTAACGATACCCTAAAACTAGAAGGCGGAGTTTTGCTTCCAACAAAATCAAATTCCACATCACTATTGTCGCAGACCGACACCGATAAAGTTCCGGTTCGTTGTAAATCTTCTTTAATAGATATGGACGTCTTACGAGAGAGCTCTTCGGATGACAAATTAAAAAAACAAGCTTCATTGATACAGGGTGGAAATTTGCAAACTACTCACGTGGCTCCAAGACCTTGGTACAAAAGAAGCAACACAACCTTAAGTGAAAGAGACATTTCCGGCTCTTTTAGAAGGGATGTTCTCAAGATTCCAACCCTCTCGAAATCTCGGGATAGAAACAGCCGGTTTTTCAGTCATCATGAGGCGCCTGTCTCGAACCACGAAACTGCGGCTGACGTCGTTTCATTCGACAGATCTTCGTTCTCAAGAATAAATAATTTTTTTGGGAGAACGACTGATAGACGAGACCACGAACATGGAGGAAGAAATCCTTCTAAAAATAAAGAAGAAAAACGAAAATCGAACCTTTCAATTCTGACTAACATAAGCGAATTGGATAGGGAAGCTGCTGCTATAGTCCAAGAAGAACAGGCCAGGAATCAAGCATTCCTTGCAAGATCTTCAGGGTCGTTTCAAGCCGAGTTTGAAAACAGAACACCCAGTGGCGAAATTATATCCGAGATGCTTTCCTCCTCAGTTGAACCACAGCGGCGGGGGACCCGGGCACTGATCTCTAAGTTCAATGCAATTAGCAACATAACAAAGGTGACAGTGAACGCGACATTCTTTGCTAAATCTGGAGCCCAACAGAATCAACCAACAAAAATTGACGTTGTTAGAGGAGAGCCGGCGCAGACCAGTAACAGGCTGAGTAGTTATAATCAAAACAACAGAATCGTAACCAAAAGATTATTGTACGATGGAACCGAGCAAATAAATGAAACAGGGGATGTTTCGTCCATAAATTTTTTCAGACGTCTTGAAGCCGAAGCCTGCAATCAAACAAGATCTAGCAGTGGTGAGAGGAAGAATATCGTTGATGATGTTCGAAAAACTGAACAAAGATCCAGTGCTACAGGCTGGGAGGAAAAAATAAAACGATACTTTCCTGAGAGGACATCGTCTGCGGCTAACGGAAGCGAGAAACGGTCCAGATCGAGAGATCAAAAACCAGCCACTACAACGAATCTGAGAAAGGAAGCTGCCGGAAATTCTTATAAACAAAAACAATCTAGAAGCGATAATTCTTCGCGGGTTGATCACGCCTTCGAATATCGCGATAATAGGACAAGCAGGCGGCTGCAACAAGAGGAAAAGTTAAATTCAGAAAAAATAATCGCCGCGAATACTGTAGTGGAACAACTCTCACGTGCAGATTTGAAAGAAATGCTCATAGAAATGAAACATTCGCTCCCGAAAAGACCGAAAGCGAAATCCGGGGCTAAATCCAATAATCCTCCAACGACGAGCAGCGATCAAGTAGTTGCACCTTTCAGTGCGATCAGTCCTAAGAATGAACAGTGTTTACCCGTCTCTAAATCAAGGAACAACGAAAACGTTCAGATTAAGTCCACGAAGATATCCATAGATCAGAAATCTAAAATTGCCACTTCAAACCGCCTGAGCAAATTAGAGTCAAACTTACGCTCTGCAGGATCACCGGGAGTTTTACAACGCCCTGAAGAAATTGTAGTTCAAATTCTACAACAGCAGGTGCCGAAAACAAATAAAGTATCGTCGGCCGCTCAGACTAGTGCCAATTTGCGGAAGATCGATCAGGATCCAACTGGGGAGAAAATCAACGATCGGCATAATCCAAAGTCCGGATGGAGACGCGACGATACGATATACACTACGAACGGAAGAAAGATCACCGGAGCGGGCCTGACCCGGAATACTTTCCAGCTGATAAGACCCAGAGATTTCGCTTGTATCGAGGCTATGAAAACTGAAAAAGGAACTTCGGTTTTGAATGATGGTCAAAATACGTACATGAACGTGATTGAAGATTCGCTTTATGCAAATACCGTGATTACAAACCCACCTAATAACTCGTTGCCAGAAGATAATAGCGTTAAGAATTACAAAATTGGTGCAGTTGGAGGAAGCGCAATTGCGATTAATGAGAAGAAAAATGTCAGCGATAATAGAACCGAAAATATACAACACTTCGTTGCAGAGGTCAGGGTAGAAGAAGAAAAACAGAAACCAAAAATTCTGACCCCGAGCAATCCCAAGACCGGTACAGATCAAGGTAATCTTTGCTGTGTGAGAAAACAAACATCCCCCGTTCATTCCGAAGATCCAAACCGACTCGTGGGCTCATTTCGTGCTAATTATAGTCCAATTTTAATGTTTCTTGTTCTTCTGTCCTGTTATTCCACAGAAGCTGATAAAGAGAAGCAGAAGCCGGAAACTAACATGAACACCGTAGCGATAAACCGATTGCTTCGAAAATTGGAAGGTGCGATCGCATCCGGTCAACATCAGCAAGCTGCTGGGCTTGCCAAGGAACTTGCGCAGCTAAAAATCCACTGTTCAGTAATCCGACAACGGTCTGGTAACATCAAAACATCGGATATAATCACCGTAGACATGTACATAGAAGATAAATTGGCTCACCAAGGTCCTATACCGCTGCAAGTATGCACCGCAATTCACTATAATTCAAATCAAGTAATAAACCTGGTAATTTACATACACATTCTATTTTCACAGCTATCCTTGAACTCGACAGTCGCAGAGCTCAAGAAGAAAGTATTTGCAGAATTTGATATACCAGTTAACGTACAACGTTGGATAATAGGAAAGAATTTAGCTGATAACGACGATCATACTCTAAACGAACTCAACGCTTTAGACAAATCTTCAATATTTCTCTACCTAGTTGCACCAGGTATTATTAATTACAGTCATGATTAATGGTTTATAAATACTAAAATAATTTCATAACTCATAGATTTACAGAACGAAGAAGGAATTCGCCCTGATAAAGTGGTTGCTGAAGAAGAGGTTGCTGAAGAAGAGGTTGCTGAAGAAGTGAAGATAACTGCGGCTGTTGAGGAAAGAACAGAAGTGGTACCAGTCGTCGAAGAAGAAGACGTAGAAGTAAAACTCGAAGCTGTTTTGCAGGTGAGATAAAGCAGAAACTATGGTAAAAATAGTAGAATTAAGAATAACACAACTGAAAATATCCTGAGATATCAAAATTCAGGAAGCAAATACGATTGATGCTAAAGAACCCACGATAGAAGAATTGAAATTGAAGAGATACGAGCACTTGATGTCTTTGGAAAACTCCGACGTTATACCAAATTCTGTGCCCATCGAATGCCCTATTTGTTTTGCACCTTATGGCCCCTGCGAAGGAGTTATTCTCAGGGACTGCTTACACATGTTTTGCAGGTAACGTGGATTATAATTTTGTGATCTTTAATTGCCGCTTCGGAAAACGAAATTCGTATAAATGAAAACAGAATTAGGCAAATGTTAAAAGATCACATGGGTTGTAAGAACATTTCGTTTTCGTAAATATCATGTCAGTACGATTGAAGAACTATTATCTTTGACAGAACTTGCATCGCAAATACGATCCTGTATTGTGAAGAAGCTGAGGTAAAATGTCCATTCAGGGATCCTGAGTACACATGCGAGTCGACTTTGCAAGAGCGTGAAATCAAAGCGGTAAAGCATGGAAAATCAAGAAAAAATGTTGAATCGATAAATGCAACTTCAGTGTTGGCTAATGGTACATAAATTTCAGCTCGTTACTCCTGAAATCTACGAGCAGCATTTGGCGAAGTCGGTGTCACAGGCAGAGAATAATGCAGGAAATAATGCTTTTCATTGCAAAACACCAGATTGTCGAGGCTGGTGCATTTACGATGATAACGTCAATGTTTTTCTATGTCCTGTATGCGGAGTTAATAATTGCCTTACATGTCAGGTGAGTTCCACTGATTGTGAGAACAATGCATGTTATTAATAATCTTTGACATTTATAGTAAAAAAGTTTACCAACATGATTTTCACCTTTTTTTCTATGGATCTCAAAAGGCTATTCATGCAAATAAGAATTGTCGAGAATACCAGGACGAGATTCGACTTTTAAAAGAAACTGATCATGAGACAAAAAGAACTGCAGCCGTACTCGAGGAAATGGTTGAAAGTGGAGAGGCACTGGCTTGTCCAACTTGCGCGGTTGTACTCATGAAAAAGTGGGGCTGCGATTGGCTTCGCTGCTCAATGTGCAAGACTGAGATATGCTGGGTGACAAGAGGACCACGTTGGGGTCCGGGCGTGAGTGTTTTTGAGATTTTAATTGCTCTGATAATAGGACCGCAGAACTCCCAAACTTTTTGCTAATGAATGTCTTAAATTTAGGGTAAAGGAGACACTTCTGGAGGCTGCAAATGCGGTGAGAACGGAGTAAAGTGTCATCCACGCTGTAACTATTGCCATTGAAGAGTGTCCACTAAAATTTGATCACATACTAGTTTAGCCGATTTATTAAAATCGATGAATGCCGTGTTTTCACCGCTTATGGTTTGATTCATACATCGTTTTCTATAATTTTTACTAATAAGTTTCATTGGTATTGGTGACAGTAAACGAGCAATACGAGTAAATGATTAAATATAGATAAGTGATTGGCGGAATCTGCAACGATAATGCTTTGATTCTTTTCTCAGAGAAAGTCAACGTGAAGTTATTTGTACTATTCATCATTGGTTCAATATTTTCACATACCTGAACTACATGAGGCAACTATTTTCTGATGGTTACATCAATATACGAAGCAAACAAAAAGCAATAACGTTCTTACTTTTTCTGTTACATACCTTTTTTGATGGTAGATGGTGGAATGAAAAATATCGAAAAATTTGTGTATTTGTACACTTGGTGACTATATTTTTACCAAACAATTATTTGGCAAGAAAACGATTGTATTCTACAGTTTTAATTAGATCGCAAAACGGATTCATTGTTCGAGCTGACGTTCAATTTCAATAAATTGGTTTTGAATGACCTACATTAGTGTTAAAAACAGCAATAATCGGCGTCAGATGTAACTAATGTGATAAAATCAGTCTGAAAAAATCAAGGCAGCTATAAATTGTAGATGTTATAGTTAGGATTGAAAAACGTGATATACCATTATATTTATACACGAAATAATTATGTAAATATTTTCTTCAGGGATAAAGCTTTGATAATTCAAAGGAAGAATGAAAAGAAAACTAATATCTTTTTGAGAATTATCACGCCGAAACGATATCATTGTTTACATACTAATATATGTCAGCATATGAAAAACCATACATACAACATCATTTCAATTGCGTTCCTACATTTTTGTATCTTTGAGTGATTTTTATTGAAAAATTAATGTAACTCTTAGATGAATAAAATATATTTATGAACTGCAGTATCAAACAGCGGCGTCAGCTGTGGGTGTTGTTGGTTCAGTTTTTTCCTCAGTTGATTCTGGCGATGAAATTTGTTGTAAACAAGAAACAAGCAATGACTGATGATGGGTGAGTTGACGGTTGAGGTTTACACCGCCGGCATTTTGTAGCACCTGTACAAGTCCTGTTCTTACTGCTGTGAGATCCCCAAGTGAAGCATACTTGACAAACTCATTCTTATCGACAAACTTTCCATCGAGTATTCCAGCTGTGGATAATATAGTCGAGAGAGTTATTCAATGCTTTTATTTTATAGGAGATTGAAGAGTACTCACCCATAAGGACAACTGCAGGTACTTTGCGGACAATTTTCAATAATTGTTTAACATTTGGTTCTGGACTGAATACAATGATGTTGTGAGAGGTGAACAGTTGGAGAATAGCCTGATATGGGGTATTTTCTACAGCTATCGCTAATGTATCACGCCCGTAAACTTTTGTGTACATATTAGCTTTCTTGAGAGCAACAGCTAATTTGAATTTATCGTCCGTTGTTATTGGATTTAAATGGAAAAACGCTACCATTCGGGAACTGCTGAACCAGTTGTAAGCCTCCCGAGCAATAATTCGCTGTAGAGGGTTGTCTGGCTTTGGAAAACCTACGGACTGCTGTGCTTTTCTGCATAGTTCGTCTAAAGGCTTGCCTCTTTTCCAGCTTTCATAGACGGGTTCTACAAATTTCAAGACCCTCGCTCGCTCAAAGTGTGGAGCTTTAGGCCTCTGGATATTTATTTTCCCTCGAAATCTCTTTGGTTGTATAATCAATTGTCTCGGTGGTAACAACCAAGCTGCAACAGAACGAAATCATTCTTTAAGTGCAGGACGAAGATTTAGGAATTTCTCGTTTCTGGAATTATAGTAAAATAAAGAAAACTGGAAGTATTGCGATAATTATTTGCTGAGGTATTTAGAACAGCAGACATCCTGATCGTCTATAAAGTATCTCAAAAAAGTCTGTTGATCTCTTCTTTGATGGTAGTTATGCATTATTCATCAAGTAGTCAGTGCTTGGAAGTTACGTTGATCTTGAGAAGATGGTGAAATGGAGGTAGGGAGAGGGAGTTTGTAGAAAGTAAAAAAATTTCGTTGAGTTGGTAAGTTTGATTTATTAACAATATTTGGAAATAATTTCATCATTTTAAGTATTACGCCAAAAACATAGCTAAAACATGTTGCAGTCACATAAATGTTTGTGCTACAGAAAAAATTTCACCGCACTAGTTTATTTTAAAAGATTGAAACGGAATGACGAGAAAGTCTTAACGAATGGAATATAGCTGAAATATTTTATAACAATACTGCGTCGAGTAAAATTTTGAGCTCCTGAGAGACGAGACCTTTGCGCGTAAATAATAATGGAACATCTGTATAAAATTAAGTACAACGTAATTCATTATTATGCATGTAAAGTTGGCGAAGAAAAAATATTATAGCAAATATTTTTAATAAATTATATAATGTACCTAGATGTATATACGGATTCTGTTTATTTCCTAAATTTTCTGCTGTCTTGTTAAAGGCCATCATATCGATATATCTTTCAGCAACAGACGATAAGAGTGATGTAAGTCTGTAGACTGAGTTATATAAATATTAACTAACTCTGTTAGAGTACTCATTTCATGGTACGGTGATATAAATGAACACACGATATACATAATTATAACAATCAAGTGTGTAAATCAGATATCATCGATATTTCATTAAATCTTATTGGAACGCAATTGTGAAAAATCAGCGTTTATAAATGATAGATTACTTATTTATCTTCAAGAAGATTTTCAAACCTTAATCAGAATGTCTTCCTTAAATATGTGGAAGAAAAAAAAACTAAGTTTGTTAATACGTAATATGAGCTGGTATTAAAAAAAAAATACAGTCACATGTAAATTAGCTGCTACAATTGAAAATTCTAAATAATTTTACACCTAAATTTACTTAATGATCAACTGATTTTGTAAACTTAAACTTGAGCTAATAATTGATGAGAAACTCATGAGAACATCAAAAGAAAAAAAAAAGTACATTGATTGAATAAATCATCGTACTTTGCACGGATATTGGATATAATACTTCAAATACTGTTTTCAAAGATTATGTAACAGCGTATTCATACAATGGCTACGTTATACTGATTAAAACTAGAAATTATGTCCTATCGCACCTTAGGAAAATGATTCTCTTCAGTCATTTCCCTCATTATATGTACATGATATAACTATTCATTCTATAATTACAATTTTTTCAAGTCTATTTAAAAGCTGAAACTACCAACAGAGAAATAAAAGTAGATCAACGATCAAAAAAAAAAAAAAAAATTATTGAAGAACCGCGTTTCTTTGCTTCATCTTTCATATATAGGTAGGGAGGTAGCTTCTCGCAACTATCAAGTAGTGTAAAAAATATATATATATGTAATCATCAATAATTGATCGCATTCATTATATTGTGGACAGAATAAATGTGTCTTTCATTCTCTCTAATAATCCCAACCAGTATTACTTGAATAGCGCAGTAAGATTTTGGTGGTTTACGTCCTTATCTAAACATCTAAATGTACATAAAATTAAATTTTTGCGTTTGTTTTTTCTGCCTGCAAAGAATAGCTTTGCAAATAAAAAATTTCCAATCGATTTTGAAATATTCCTTTTAAAAATTAGTATTGATTAAACTTGAATATAAAACTATATACATATGCAATATACTATGTAACATAATGTTTTCAATATGTGTTAAGGCACTCTGAACAAGTTTTGTAAAAATATCATTCATGCTATATAGTTTATAGTGCCACTGCAATAATTATTAGCCTCTTGACGTGACTCTATATTGTCACCAAAATTGAGCGACTTCCTATTCTTTCCAAGTCTTAACATCGATCTAATACCTCCCTTTTTCCTGGATCGTTTATACCTATCATCAAGAGCAGAGTTTAATGATGCCTGCTTCACGTCTCCTCGACTGTTCGAAAATCCATCGTGATCACTTCTGTAGTTATTTGCGTCAGATATTTCACCCTGTACATCATCAACAAGCCAGTGCTTCCTTGGAGAAATCAATTTGTTGCGTCCAGGAATTGTGTACAAATATTCGGACTCCGTCGAATCTACATTAATCTTTTTTTGTCGAGTTTTCTGTTCATCAAGATATGTACTTTCCTGTGATATCGTTTTTGCTCTGATTTTATCAAAATTCTCAACGCTCTGTGATTTCTTTGGAGCTGGAGGATCTTCCGATGACTCGTGGGGATTTGATGGTTCTACAACAGGTTTTCCTTCTCTGCCTTCTCTTAGCTTCTTGTTTCTTTTATATGTATCTGTATTCTTTGCATCTAGTGCTGCATGTCTTTTCTCTGACATGCTCTGTCTCCCTAAGGCATCACGGGAGAACTTATTCCCAGAGGAATTCAATTCCTCTAGGGACAGCTGGCTGTCGTAGGTGGGGTCTTCAGAATACTGACTGTCTTTGTCTTCAGGATGTTTCTTGGTCTCGTTTTTACCCTGACTTCTATCCTGGCTAGTCTCTTCGGCAAGAATGGATTCCAAAGAGTCTTCTTTGTGGATTACTGATAACTTCTGCGGCTTATTGCCCTGATCTATCCAGGTTTTGTTGGTGGCAAGACAATAGCTTTCATTTCTAATACTGTTCTTGTTATATTGTTCTGTCAATCTATCGATAACCGGGTTCCAAGGTGATGCAGAAGTGCTGGAGCTAATCTGCCCATTGTCAACTGCATCTGTTTGGCAATTCAAATCATTTTTCTCCCTTACGCGATTGTCGCTGAGTTTTGTTGTAGATTCCCCAATATATACTCTATTAATCAAATTCGTTTTGGATCTGGAATTAGCTACGGAGTCAATATATACCTTATCGCAAATATCGTAGGAAGATACTCGTCTAGCAATTGTCAGGGTGATAACGCCTGTGACAGAGCTATTGGTATTGAGCATTGCACGTCTCAGGGTCTCCATTGCATCAGAGTTTGATAATCCCAACAGTGATACTCCATTAACATTCAGCAGCTGATCGTTGGTACGCAATCGTCCATCTCTAGAGGCTGCCCCGCCGTGTAAGACACTCTTGATGAATATTCCCAAGTCTACACTAGAATTATCATCCGTGCTTGTAGTCTTTCCCTTCACGCTTACTCCAAGCCCAGCCTTTTCGGAATCATGAACAGGAATGTCTAATGTTAGTATCATGCGATTTTTTCGAGGAGAAAGAACAATGTCATCCACAGGCTTCGGGCTTTTAGTTGGAGATTGATTGTAGCTATGTGAATCAATTTTCTCAGGTTCTTCAGTCTCTCTCTTCTTAGTTGGGGAACGGTTCGGAGTATTCCAGTACTTGAAGCTCTCTGTGCTTTCCGTAGAATGAGATGACACTGTTAATTCTCTAGGTACGTATGAAGTTATCAATTGAGGATCTGAAGTTCCAGAGGTAACCTCTTCCTGTCGTGATACGACCATTTTGACTTTTCCTCCTGGTGGAATGCTTCGTAATAGGGAAACGACTTCCGCTTGATTTTTTCCAGTCATTTCCATGTTGTTTACTTCTAAGAGACGATCGCCAGGCCTGAGCCTGCCATCTTCAACAGCTGCACCTTTGGGAAGGATATTTTTTATATAAATAGGACAATGGCCACCCGCAGGATTATCTCTTGTGGTAACGCTGAAGCCGAGTCCATTAGTGCCCTTGGTAAGCTCAATTTCGATCATGCGTCCAATTTTTCTAGTGTTTGCAGTTTGTAGTAAGTTATAGTTACTGCATTGCAGCTTTTTCAAGCTCTCTTCTGTCTCTGTTTTGGAATCATTACTATGACTACTGTAGTTCTTTGCATTTTTCTCACTTTTCAACTTCTTATTTTTCATTACAGATATTTTAAGGCAAGGCTCGTTCATTGCAGTCATAAAAATTTCCTGAACTTTAGAGAATGGAACATGCAATAAATTATGACCATTTATTTGGATAATTTTATCATGCAACTCGATCTGACCATCCCGGGCTATCCGTCCGTTAGCCTCTATCCTCTCAACTCTCAGGCCTTGATCATTGCCTAATAAATCATAGCAAGGAACCACGTGTAGTCCCAAAGGTCCAGCTTCATTTTTTATCATAACTTCCTCCACGTCAGAAGCTCCATTGAGGCGATAATTATCATTTTTTGTAACAGTGAAGTCAAAGTACGATTTGGCATCTTGGCCCAATGGCTCTTTGCGACGTGACTCGCGTGGTAGAGATTGAGCTGAGTAAGGCGTTAAGAGAGAAGGTTCTTTGGTTGATAGGGAATGCATAGATAATCTTTTGGCACTTTCCCGCTTGATGTGACTTGATGTAGCTCCAGCTCTTGCATTGATGACATAGTGCTGGTCTTTATGGTCTGTGTGAAAAAAATCTGGGCTATTCGTGCCAACAGAGCTGGCACCATCACCCCCAGCATGGAGACTTTCACCAGAAACAAAATGGGCTACTATTTGTTCTCTGTCATCGGCTACATCGCGCAGCCTGTCGTCAGGATCTAGTAAACCTCCACCCGTCAAAGATGAGAGACTGTTTATTGTCAGCCATGCGTCATTTCTACCCGTTGCTTTTTTATATCTCAAAGTTGCCTCGCGCATCAAGTCTTTGACAAGTAGCGTCCCATCTCCACAGGGTACGACTACTCTGATATTGTCAAAACACACAGTTACCTTCATGCTCAAACAAAGCTCATACTAATTACTCCATGTATAGATTGTTTGGCAGCAATTCAACTGCTGGGTGATTGATGAATTACTGATTCTTGTAAACACTTAATGCTCTCATGAAAGATGAGAGCCTTCTGTATTTTTATTGAGGGGCAATATCTCAGTAAATTTCAATGGTATAAAGTCTTTATCAGTAAGATTATGGTCGATTATTAACAACGTGTGATAGTATTCGTTCCAAATGATTCACTAGGATAAAGTAGCAGCACCAGACCAGCACCAGTAGCAACAGCAACACCCACAATAATAAGTGCACTTTCAACTTTGATAACGATTTATGAATTGTTTAACAGAGTATTCATACAGCGCTACGTTGTGAGAAGAGCGTCATAAAATTTCAGACACGTTTTATATCATCAAATAAATAACTCACAGTTTATAAATTGTCAAATAATCAAGAACAGACGCATTCGCCATTACGTTTTATTTCGGTGCACGCTTTTCAACTGGGGGGAATGATGGAAACGAAACGAAAGCAGAAGTCACGCCGTCTGTCGCACGCGCAATGCTGAATGCGCAAAGCGGTTGAAATTATTACAGAGAACGAAAATAATTATTTTGGGATCATTATACGCTAGAATTGTAATTAATCAATGATTACCTTTATTGAGGAGTGACGCCATCGCTATTCGCCTCTCCTATTCAACCTGGCAGGTGCAAATTTCGTGTTTAACAATCGGTTTAACCCGACCTAGCCTTTAATTATTGTAAACTTGCTTCCATTACTACTTGCGGTCTGCACAAAAAATCCCTGTTCCAAATGCTAGATCACTTGTTCAACAGTCCGCCGTCTAGAGGCCGTCACGAATCAAGGAGCTCTCTGAGAAATTTGTCCGTTTTTTCTCTGCAACGTATCATATACCGTTCATATACTAAATGATATGGTTTGATAATGATTTGGTTTGCAAAAGAAATTTTCATTCTACCCTTCCTTGACAAGGTGTGAGAACGTTATTTTTCGTTCATTGCGAGTCAACTCTGACGTCGCATCACTCAAGCTTACAGAAAACTCCGATAGTTGAATTGTCATATGAACTGTCATCGAGTTTCGTGCGAGTTCCACATCTTTCAAAGTCGTCCTAACTTCGTACTCCTGGTTACTATATCCGGCAGACGCCCTGTCACCGTAAATTTATGATCGGTCAATCGTTTAGTTTTATTTTAATAACGTTTTTACAATTTTTTAGTATATCATTAGTCGAAAACCAGTTAAGCCGTTAATACCTGTGTCTTTGATTTACGGTTACTTCGTAATTTGGTGAGCAAATTTTTCGTAATTAAATTACACCGTATTGTAGCGGCTTATAGTCGTAGATATATTTGATTTGTATGTATAGCCTACTAACGTTCCGAAAAACGTTGCATTTGCCTCCCTTCTATGCAATTTTATCTGCATAATATTCCTTTAAATTGTTTTTTTAAGCCCGGCTCTTCAAATTGGTATATTCAATATCGTCATTGAACCACAGAAGCAAAGAGGCTCCAAATACTCATGATAAATCATGTGTGATGATACAAAAAACTCATCAGACAAAAATGCAATCCCTGCTGTCTCATACCCCCCATCGAGTTGCCCTTCCCCTGCCTGCTTTAGAATGACTCACCCTGGCACCTGGCATGTGAATGTGTCAAGATAGCTGACAGATGTCTTACGATGTTACTCTTTCAAAGAATTTTACTATCGGTCATAAATTAAATGCTTCTCAAACTAAAATATATGATGTTATAATTTGTCTACCATATTTAAAACTATGGCCTGGACTTACAGTATCCAATCTGCTATTTTTTTCATTATGTTATATCATCCACTGTTACGTTACACTATTCTAATTCACAAACCATGCTTAGCGAGGCTTGACAACAGGATGATCAATTCATTACGGACATAGGCTTGTTTCGAATGGTTCGATATACGAAGGAAATCAAGTCAAGTTAATAAATAATTGTTGCAAATACCGTTGCGGTATTGTTAACTGTTAAATTCGCTTGTCGAATGTATAAGTATATTGCAGAAATGCGGAAACCAAACATGGGACAGGGGTGAATGCGTTTTGCTTAAATTTTCATCCATGCACGTGCAATAATTATTTTAATCTATCTAGTTAATTAGATCCAATCAACAATAAAGGAGATAATTAACAAAACTAACCATATTTGAACGTCTACTTATAATACCTACATTACTAATTTTAAAACAGATCAAGAAAATGACTCGTATCGCTTGGAATTTCATAAAAAAATATATAACGGATGTACAGTTATCGCGGTATTATCTGTATTAAATTAAACATCCCGTAGAGCGTGAATAAAGTTTACTACGATCCGTATTTATTATTTGCCAGAGTTTTGTCGTCAATTGGATTGAAGAAGTGTATGCTGCAGTAAAACAGAATAATTATTTTCGAATCAGGAGCCAAACGGTACTACCTGATAAATTATAGGCTCTGCAAGTACAAGTAAGCTCATCGAGCTGGATTCTGGAACTTTTTATGAAAGGCTCGGTAATTCAAATACTGTTAAATCCAATTCACTACCTCTACATTCATGCTGGTTTATCGCTATAAACTCGCTATGCGCATAATTAACGAAAAGTAATTTGGCTACTTCATCACTAGCGACCAATGAGAAGCTCGTAAACGGCAGAAAAGTAACGGCAAAATTGTCATATTATCTTATTCTATCTCCTGCAGCTCTCTAACCGTTCTTCTTCCGAAGATTACAGCTCCAGAGAATTCTCCATAATTTTCAGTTCTAGATTATCTCTGATCGGAGAAACATATTCACTGTATCTTACCTCTTGTTTGTGGAAGAAAAAGGAATTTACTTGTCACGGAACAATCATGGGGAAATCGTGATACGTTACAAAAAATAAAACGCGATTGTCATTGCCAAAATTGCTTGAAATGCGACGTATTTTGAATCACGTTTTGCCTCAAAGAGATTATCGTTCGGTACATTGAAAAGTTATTACTCATCATCATACCTCATATTTGGACGTCATACGCACACGTTTGAACGTGATAACAATTTTATCAGCTGATGATCATCGGTCATAATAATCTTGCGATTTTTTAAGGCGCCTAGTCATTTTTTGCTTTTCGCGCGATAAGATGCCACACTTAGAACCGAAAGACTGTGGCTCTAGAATGTTTCCAGAGGATTACAAAGACTTGCTAACGCTATGGAAAAATCGTAAGTAAACATTTTCTCGAAAATTTGTTCGTCAACATGAATTGTTGTTAAGGTTACTCTAACCGTTCTTCAATGACACGTTAATTGCAGGGCGTGATCATCTTTCCTTTTTCTTTCCGTAACTATTTTGATTTTGGCCCGAAGATATTTCGTAATTCAAGTTCCAAGTGATGTAAAAAAAATTATCAGATGTACGTACAGTAATCTCTTCGACAGAAAAATGGCCGTGAGATAAGAATGATAATTTTTTTTCATTTAGGCACCTCTCATAATGGTTCAGCGTTGAATCTGAAAATCAAATTGTATGAACGTTTGAAATTTCGTTACCGGAAATTACTCGCTAGCGAGGGAAAATAATTTTCTTCCGGCGTGGAAATTCGCCTGAAAGTTCCACCGTCTAGCTTGAATTCGATACTCTCGGACTATGCGTCGTTCGTTTCTTCCCTTTTGATTCCCCCCAACACCCCGGGTTGCGGGTAGAGTTTCATTTCATTCTAGTCTTCATTCGCCTTTCGGCGTCCAAGTGGTGTCGTTGCGTCAGAATTTTTTTAACATTATTGACAAGTGCAGTTTTGGGTGTACCTGATAGATTATAATACAAATATTCAGAGGCAAGTTATAGAAAAGGTGCTGAATTAATTAATTCCACTAATATATTAACAAACTAAACACTAACGGGAGAAACAACTAATCGATGACAAGAATGGATTTTCACCGATCTTTAACGCTGATGTGACAAGCCTATGTTTGAGAATATCTCTTCTTATTTGGACTGACGACAACGGGGAGCGGCGAAGTGGTGCAAAATATATATGTATAGTTATACACCTCACAAGATACACGCACAAATGAGCTGCTGCACAAATGTCAAATATAGTTTTTATGCCGGTGGCAGAATTTTATAGCCAATTTTTCAAAGCTTCATAAAATAATAAAATAACGGTGCTTTTAATTGATAAAGACTCTCTCATTGAACTATGATTGCTGTTGTTAATTGTTGAAAGTACTTCACAATTGTTCATATCCACGTTTTGGTGTGAAATTTTACCACATACCATAATCTACCTCAATTATTAACACCTTGTGGAATATTGATTAGATAAAATTTAACCAATTAAATATTACTTCGAGGTGAAAAAACTTGAGCTTGCTTGTTCATCGAACTATTTTTGTTTCGATAGTATTTCACTCACTACGAAACAATAGCCTCATTTTTATAGTGCTGTATCGTCTAGGCTTCGAGACACATCCTATTTGAACGGCGCTAAACATTAAAAATAAAAAAAACGAACTCTACTGTAACATCAACACCAAATCAGAGTTTACGAATTTTCTTAAAGCTCACTATAACTGATTAATTATTATTGATTGTTGAAATAATTATTATATTATTGATGAATTTATTGACAGTGTTGAATAGTTCATAAGTGAATTAAAATAGTAATCGCAGTTATATTAAATTGTTGATTTGAAAAAGAGATTTAAATATAATCTATAACAATGTTTAAATGCTGCGCGTGCAATAAGAAAGCCAAGAAAGAAGTGGCTAATGATGAGATAGCCATAAATGAGAACAAAACCCAACCGAACAAAGTAATCGATGGAAAAAAGACCAAAGTAAATGGGGAGAATGGAAGTAGAACAAAGTTGAACAGCACGAGTAATTCGGAAAAAAAAGACAATTGTAATAAGCTAGAGAAAAATGAAGTCGATCAAAGTATCGATGGTAAAAATGATCCTGTGGAACTAATTAAGGTTCAGAATATAGCAGATAATACAGAAAATGGAAATCAAAATGACAAAAATGATGTTGAAGAAAGCTCACAGAAGAAAATACAAACAGAAGCATTTACTTCTTTGGAGCAATCGCCAAACAAACTCTCTAGTCCACAGAAAAACTTCTTGTATGGCAATGTTGCTTACATTGAAAGAACGGTTGATGATGGACCAGAAGAAGAAGGAGATGACTCTGTTTTCGAGGCTGGCCCACCATCGATAGAAACTAATCTGACCAAAAAATCATTACCAGGTATATTTTTGGAAATGAACTCAAGGAAAGTTGGTGTACACTGCAGTCTTCTTTTCAGAATCTCTTAGAATATCAGATTATCAATTTATTAATTCTTTGGTCATTTGTTTCAATGTCTCATTGATTTATCAAGTCAACTTTTCTTCCTTCCATGAAAAATTGAAATTTATTGAAAGAATTCCCCAATCGTACTCCAACTTGGCAAACTGAAACTGTTATCCAACAACCCTAAAAAATTTCAATTGAGATCAATTTCTTAAAGATTGTATCATTCCAACTAATGCAGATAGTAAATACCTTGAAAGAAAATCTGTAACGTTTTGGCAAACTTTGTAAGATCAATAAGTATTATTATTTAGAGTTTGGTAAAAAGTTTCTGACTACTGAACATACAATATGTTAAAAATTGTAGATATTGGATTGGTAACCAAATACTAAGAGACCAGAGTAATGCAAACCTGTTCTTCGTCAGAACACCTAGATGCAGTTGGTTTTCTGAAAACAGACTGTATCATATTATTCTCCATATGGTATTACTCTTGTTGACCTTATTTGATTTTTTTCTGTCTATTACTTGCGATGATACAAGCTTTTAGAAAGTGAAGAAACAGAAACCTTGGTGATTCTGTCTTTATGGTCTGTTGAAAATGTTGAGTCTCTGACATTAGTCAACTGCTTCATAATACGGCAAGAACATAAATAGACACATTTTACAAACAAAAGGAGTTGCACCTTTAACGAGATGGCTATCGCAAGAAGAGACTGATAATATATCCGAAGGATGTGGAGGAATGCAAGAACCCCCAGCCACCCCGGTAGCTAGAGATGAACTAGCACTACGTCGGCACAGATTTTTCTCTGACTTACTTGAAGCTGCGCAAAACACTTCTGTACATAGAGTGAGATTTGACCCACTAGGACCAACAGTGCACGCTGGTTAGGGGCCAAGAAATAATACCCTTCTTCAATAAATGGTTGCATGTTGCATATTTGTGATAACGATCTTATAATCTAGCATATAGTTTTCATAATTCTCCGGCAAAGTCAACTAACTAGAGTACCCCGTTTCATAATATTTCTAATGGAGTGAGCCAGAACATCAAGTGTGGTGCAAAGATTTAGATAATTTACTGAAATGAAATAGTTTTTCGACCAAACGTGTATTCCTACAAGAATTAAACGAAAAATAACCATCTGCAGATTGGAATTTTGCGAATAATTTTGATCGAAAGTGTTGCAATTGTTATAAATACATACCTTGTATCTATGTGTTAACTAACGCCTACACTCGTCGCATATATGAGCTCTGTGTTTTTGCTAGTTATCTAATTATAGATCGGTATATTCTGGCATCTTGTATCATTCGTGAGATATCTTAGTTGCCCTCCCGTTTCGGGAATGTGAATAGGTGTGTCCAGAATCATTCTGATTTTATTATAGAATATGTACTTTGCAACATAACAAAATACGCCCGCACTAATTTTTTTCACCAACTTATTGCATGCTAGTTTGTAACTGACTGAACTAAACCCATCTTTGATGCGTTTCACTCACACAATTAATATTAAATCATTGTAACGTTACCCCAGTCTCTTAGCAAATCGCTCTACTTTCGTTCAAGCGACAGATATGTCGTTACTATAATACGCGTAGTGCGAATTTTTGGTGAATATTGATCCTCTTCATTGAGTGATTATATAATAATCTCTCTTTCATAATTTCCTCTTTGAATTCAAAACATATGCATTATAATTCCTATTTTTTAGTTTATAAAGTATGTGTAAGTCGTTTATCGAACAATATCTGTTGTAGTGAATGTTCGTAGCTTGCCTTTTAATTATAATATGGTAGTGGCAAAAGCGCTGGAAGAGTAATTTTTTGAAACAACTCATGCGATTTCTGTTCAGTAAGATAATTTGTTCATATTTCAATTTTTCATAGGCTGTGATCCTGACAGCAGAGAAGAACAACTCGAAGAACTGGTAACCCGTTTGGAAAACGTCACAAGGCGGTTAGAAAGAGTTCCAAACGCAGCTGAAACACAGGAAACTGCAGTTCAAACTAAAACACCATCTCCAGTGCATAAGCATTCTTTGGTGACGGAGTTACCACCACAATCCAAAATGTCGGTCGCAGGTTACGAAGATATTATCGCAGGGCCGGTTCAACAATATCTGCAACTCAGTCAAAAAATTGGTGGTGATGTCTTGACCCATAGCAAACTTGTCCAAAAAGCGTTTCAGTTAGTATGGTGTTTATATTTAGAATTTATGTGTTAAAACTCTAATTTCTTAATTCTTTAATCTATTTTTAATTCTCCTTTAATTTTTATTGCAGAGTCCAACTAGAGTTTATTCAAACGGCTGCGTCACATCCTGCTCCTGCAAACCAGTCCCAACAAATGGCTCTTCTAACACCAACTTCAACTCAAATTCAGCAAATACAAGAGTTCCGAGAAAAGAACAGAGGGTCATCTTTCTTCAATCATCTTTCTGCTATTAGTGAAAGTATACCTGCATTAGGGTGGGTTGCTGTATCACCCGCGCCAGCACCCTATGTCAAGGAAATGAATGATGCTGGACAGTTTTACACCAATCGTGTTTTAAAAGATTGGAAGGAGAAGTAATAATTGTTTTCATATTCCTATTTAATTATTTTACCCATTTAATATTTAACTGAAGAACTTGTTCCATTGAAAATTAGTACAAAGAAGTTGTTAGCGATTTATCCTTTTCAACCCATCTTCTGTTGTCTCAATTAAAGTCCAATGATTCATTTATCAGGGACAAGAATCACGTTGAATGGTGCAAAGCTTGGGTTCAGACATTGAGTGAACTCCAGAAATATGTGCGTCAACATCATACAACCGGTGTAGTTTGGGCCAAGTCTGGAGCTTCTGCAATTCCTGCTGCTCCTGGCGCTCCCCCACCACCACCACCTTCCATGCCTATTGGAGATGTTACCGCAGATCTTGGAGAAGACAGGAGTGCTCTTTTTGCCCAAATAAATCAGGGCGAAGGTATCACTAAAAGTAAGTGTGAGAATAACGTGCTCACATTTTCATCATATAATGAACATTCGCTGAAAGTCTGTTCTAGTTCTCATTTTTTACACAAGCCATCCAAACAAACTCTTATTAAATATTTTTTGCATTTTATCTAGGCTTGAAGAAGGTTACCTCGGATATGCAAACACATAAAAATGCTAGCCTTCGCACTGGCCCTGCTCCTTTTAAAGCACCTGTGAGCGGAAAGACCAATTCTGCGCCCAGCGTACCTGCAAAGCCTCTGAATAAGCCCCCTGTATTTGCACGTGATGGCAAGAAATGGCTTGTGGTACGATATTTAAACACTAAATGTAGCGAAACTCATATACTGCCGTAATTACCGTCCGAATATCAACTTGTGTATTCTAGGAGTATCAAAAGGGCAATAAGGACTTGCTGATTGAAAACGCTGAGATGAACAACGTGGTGTATGTGTTCCGTTGCGAAGATAGCACACTAGTAGTCAAGGGCAAGGTCAACTCTATCGTCTTAGATTCGTGCCGTAAGACCTCCGTTGTGTTTGATTCGCTGGTTTCTAGTGTTGAATTCGTCAACTGCCAAAGTGTACAAATGCAGGTATGTTACTTTACACCATATACTTTTTACGACTTGTTTATTACCGTGTATTTAAAGAAGTTAACAGCTCTTAATGACTTCAGACAAATATCATTTCGCTATCTACAAAAGACGTAAAATCATCATTAACAACATGGAACATTTTGATCATACCAAAATGAAGTCAAACAACATTTGTTCTTAACATTCCAAGAAAAGTACTCATCTGGTTATTAATCTGCCTTCTTTTCGGACTATATTTATTGCGAAAGAAAATATGAATTATTTTATGCTATTTTATTCATCCACTTTAGACACTGAACCATACGTATATAACATCAGAAACAAATAAAAGTATATCCTCAAAAATGTCATAATGCCAATGACTAACAATTTCATAACGTTTGGCATTCAAGGAAGTGACTAACATTGTTCTGGTTGTTCCTGAAAACCAAGTCCGAGTTTATTGTAGAATCGATGAGTTTTTTTGCATTCAAAAAAGTCCGGATCGCCGGCTAACAGTTCTGATAACACTATTTGTTCCTTCTGTACCATTTCCTTTGGTACATTGAACACCTCATTCCTTGGATTATAAGTCAAATGCTTCTCTCCTTCAGTAGCATCAGGGAAATCGGACACTGATGTACTAGTATCTTTTACCGATGGCGTGGCTAAAACTTCAATTTCTCTCTTTTCCACTTTCAGTGAATTCGATAATTGTAAGGTACTCGTTGATAATAGTTTATTCGCTGTCGTTTCCGAAGGTGCTGGAATTTCAGTTGAACCCAGTACACCTAAAGTCTTTGGAACTTTTTCTTTGATGTCTAAAGAAGCTGTAGCAGTGGTTCTGGATTTATTAATCTTATTTTTTTGGCTGTCTTCCGAATTTTTGTACACTTGAGTGTTTAACCTTGGACTAGCTGAATCAACTACTTGGGTTTCATCTGATTCATTTGATGTTGAATATTTTAGAGATAATGGACTTAACTTCCGATCGCCAGGAATCAAGTGTTTGTCGTTAACATATTTGATGAGCTCCTCGGTGCTGGCACCCTGAAGCTCATTTTTATCTCCGTCCGATATAATATTTATGTATATGACTGTACATTCTTTAGTTAGATGTCCAGAAGTGCTTAATAAATTGCACTTTTCCGGAGTGACGGCTAACTCTTTTGAAAGTGATTTCATAGCTCTACAGTCCGTATTCTCTGCAGGCTCAGGTCTTGATCTTGAAAGTTCCTCCTTGGTATCATTGTTTTTGGAGGGTACAGTGTAGGATTCTTTTCGATTCAATGATTTTCTACTTCCATGGAGTGATTGCCCAGTATCGTTTTCATTTTGAACATTATTGTTAGTTGCTTCCATCTGGGAAGTACTTTTTCCGTGTTTCACTCTAGGCGTACTTAATTTATGAGGTGGACTTTGCGATCTCGCCTCAGGCTCCATTGATTTGTCTCTCCCTGAAACATCTTTTCTGGATTTTAAAATTGGGATAGATGATTTCGATAGAGCCCTACTTTTTGGTAATGCAGAGATGACTTTAGAATCACATTCTGAAGCTCCGTCATTCAAACTACAGCTGCTATGACCACAAAGTCGATCTTTCGTTACAGCCCTTGTTCTCAATCGTCCTTGTTCCAAACTCAGGCTTCTTCTCGTTAATATTCCAACTTTTTCGGTATGCAATTTAGACTTTTGATCATTCATTAGCAAGCTGGACGTACTTTTTGGTATACGTCGCGTCTTAATCAATGAATCGTCTTTTGAATCAGGACCATCGCGTATTTTAACATCTTTTTTTGGTATTTTGGTGGGGCTTACGGTAAATTCCCGAGACGTACTAACATGTGAATTTATTAATTGCGATTCAGAACGACAGTTTTGCTTCGGAGATAAGTTTGTCGTTGTATTGTCCGGTGTTAAATTTGTTCCTAGCTTTGAACTGTGGTCACTGGCATCGACGTACAGAGAAGACATGTCACTCCTCACAGGCTTGTTGTTTCGTTTATCAGCAAGATTTGAATTTTGCGAAGTTAAAATTATACTGGACACTGCAAAATCGTGATTGCTCACGTCAAAGTACGACTCTGATGTATCGGTACTAAAATTAGTTGTACTCGATTTTGTCAGTCGATCCATTTTCAAATGTGAAATGGTTTCTTTCCTTGTAAAGTTAGAAATTCTCGCTGGATCCGTATCATTCCCAATTTCAGAAGTTGTTTCAGGGCCTAATTTTAATGGATTTCCATTCACTTCATCACTATTATGTTTAGCGTCTACTAAATTCTCTTGTTTTCTAGGCTCTATTTGGCTGACATTTTTTTCTGGTTGAACATTGGTAGTGTACACTACCGTACGACCGGTTAAAGGGCTAGAGTCTTCGTCATTATCATTATTTTCCGCATTACACTCACTAATATCCAAAGGCTTCGTAAATGCATCCAGAGTCTTTAATTTGCTTGACATATCCAGCTTTCTCTGTAGCTTTTCTTGGCCTGATTTCAGCGAGCTGCTATCTGATGGTGAAATTTTCACCTGTGCCTCCAGTTTTTGTTGTTTAAAAATTGCTGGATCTGCAATCATTTTTGAAATCTTTTCAACAATGTCGTCTTCGTTTTTGGCAGAGACGTTTACTCCTGATATCGTAACGAGATTCTGGGGCTGCTTGTTACGGAAGTCGAACATATACTGTAATTCTTCACCAGCCGTTGCAACATTTCGTCCTTCATAGTCCGTAGAGTCTCGCATCATCAGCTTCTGTTTTGCGACTGTATCAATATTTTTGGAGTCGATATTTATCAGAGTATTAACAAAATGTGCGATGCTTTCGTTACTCGATGATTCACTCATTGAGTTCCACGATATTGCCTTTTCCGAATCCACTGAACTTAAATTCCTAAAAAACTTTATTTTCGTACCGCTGTTGGCTGTCATGTTTCCAGCTATCGAATTTACGTGCGTTTCAATATTTTCTAATGTGTCGTTTTGCTGTTCTCTAACCTGTGCAATGACTTTATCAATATCTTCTGTTTTTTCTGTTTGTCTTTGTGATCTATTTAGTGCTTGTGAATAATCTACACTGCTCTCATAATTTCTTTGCAGAAGTTGCAAGCGATTCATTCCTTCAACTGGGTTTTTATCTTTCTTAATATCTTGGGATTTTTTTAACACACTGTCTGATTTATTACCAGGAAACAAATTCTCTTCTGTACCAGCTCTGTTTCGTGATTGTTCGTTGATATTCTTGGAAATGATATTGGTTTCTTCATCATCTATCCCATCCGATTTTGCTTTTAGCTTCTGGCTGACGTATTCTTTTTGCTGTTCCCTCAGACCATCTTCATCTGCAATGCACTGGTTAAGTTTTTGTGCGTTAGATTGTTTGCTATCTGATATGTTGGTGATACTAAAATATTCTGATGAGATAGCTGTCACTAATCTTTTTACATCTCCGTAGCATTCGTCATTGAGTTCAATATTCGCACAATTCAAAGGCGCTACATTGGTGTCTTTGTTCGAAGTGTCGTCAAACTTTTCATGAAGATTTGTTCTGTTCATTGCTCTTGCGAGTATGTAAGTTCCGCTTGTTTTTTCTGTTGAACTGCCGGCAGATTGTTCCTCGGAAATAATATCCAGGAGTTTCGATCGGAAACGATTATCAGTTTTCGATCTGGACGACACATCGGAGTCATACTCACTGCTTTCGTTCTTTAGACCTGTGCTGTTGTCAAATTCACCTTCTTTTTGAATTTGCATTAGTAAAGCTTTCTTGAACTCCAATGCTTCTCGCAGCAGCGTTGTTGTTGATTTGTCATCTGTATCACTATCCTTTGATAGTTCAGTATGGCTTGAGGTCTGAGATAATAGTATCTGATCTTCGTCGGTATCCATTGGAATTTGATCAACTGCTCTCTGTTTAGGTGACATGACATATGTCGTACTCATTCTTTGAATACTATCTGTGGAGATATCTGATGTGACGTTTATATTATTTTTTAAACTTTTGCTATTGCTGACCATATTCATCGAAGGATTTTTGATTGACTCAATGGGTTTTTTTTTGCACAAACTGGATTTCTCTTGTAGATTCATAATATTCTTCTGTACACATGTCGAATTTTGTTTAACTGCTTCATCTGAATTAGTTTTCAGTGATAAATTATCTTCTCCAAGTGTATTTGGCAATGGAGTTTTTGAGTGCTTGTTCATTTCCTTAGTTATGGATTTTTCCGAAGGATTTGCAATGCTAACTTTATCATTTGGTGTGATTGCGTTGTTCCCAAGATTGCATGAAGATCTACTAGTATTTTTCAGCATATCTGTGTGCTCACTGAGGGAGTTTAAATTTCTGGTTGCACTCCAACTTTGCTCTTTGATTGGCATTGAACTATTTTCCACTAGTTTACTGCCGTTACCACTTCGGCTGCTTAAAGTTGTACTCATCTTCTCATATTCGCCATTGATATTATGAGACTTTGCTTTATTCTCTATATCTGCATCAGCATTGTACAGAAATTTGAGTCTTTTTCCGTTGTGTCCGATATCATCCAAGCTTTCAAGCTTTTCCTTCACCTTATTCAATGTCTCATTCGTAGAGTCCTTGCTCTGAATTTTCTTTCCATCAGCTATCTTCATGCTTCTTTCACTTGTTGGAAGCGTTTTGAATTTATCAGAGAGAAATGTGATACTTAAACCAGGAGGTAATAGTCTTGACTTATTCTCAGATCTTTCCTCGATGTATCGCTCATTATCAACAGCACACTTGTGCTTCAAATTAAACGGAGATGTCGTTTGATCTGATGTAGTCGAATCGCCTTCATTCAGTTTTCTAAGTTCTCCATTTCTGTACTTTTGTATTCCGTGCCATTTTTTAGGGTCTACTAAATAACGATGGTAATTCTTTTCGGACTGAAATATTGATGATAATGGGAAGGTGAAGAAACGGGAAACAACAATATACTTGGATAATTTCGACTTATAAATGTCAGGTTGTGCCTCACCTCAGTCTCAATGCAATTATGATCGCTCATATCAGTTGAATTTTCAAACCATCCCAGACTCTTATTACTTTCATTGATTTCATCTATGTACTTTCTGCACTCGTCAGCTGTTTGTAGTAGCCTCTGATAGTTCTCGCAAACCGTTTCCCCATGCAAAAGCTTGAGCTTACGAGGATTCGTAGTGTCTGAATCACTTTTTCTATCCTCAAATTGCGACCAAAAGTTTTGGTGCGCTAATTTCATTTGCTCATTTGCGAATGACTGTTCATTCATCGATCTATCGTCCTCCGAGTTCTGCATGCATTTTGATCTGAACCTGACAATAACATTCTCTTACGTTACATCACGATTAATATTAAAAGTTATCCTTTATAATTACCCATGCAGATAATGTTTGGACCACATATTTTGCCTACTCGTATTTGACAAAGTCAATTTAACATTCTGCAGCTGGTTCAAGCTGGGTTTGGGTATTTCATGAGGTAAAGGCCAAATTCCGTACTGCATTTTGTATGTTAAAATGTTAATCTTCAACTCTAAATCATGCATTCTATATCCAACTTTCATTAAGTGATCTTTTGTAGAGTCATGTTCACTTTGGTTGACCCACCGCATTTTATAGTACACGGTATGTAGCAGCATCGAACACAAGGCCATAATAGCTAAGAGCTTGATCGGATTATAAGTAGATTCGATTAATGCATGAAATGTGAGTGATATTTTATCAGTGATTTTATTACTTACACGCCACAACTGGCCCTCCCCAGTTAGACCTTCAACAACGTCGGTAACTATTTCCGACCATATGTAACTGACGACGGCTATCGGACATTCTTTCCAATCATATTCACAAATCATTCGAACTGGTTGTAGATTACCTCCTTTGTCAAAAAACTTTATCTGATTAGCATTTCTGGTTTTGAAATTGCATAGGAAGGTAAATGCGGAATTAAGAAAAAAATGAACAAAATAGCTGGCAGTTCACGCTACCTGCATTATCAAGTATAAATCTCATCTAATTTAAAGCTGAGAATTATCATATAACTTACCAAAATGCCACCGCATTTCTGCCCATTTGTGTGAAAAATATCACACATGTAAATGAATTATAAAATTGTGCACCAACAAAAGTGCAAGATAAGATGTTTAGTATAAAAAAAAAAAGTCACGACTACCTTTGACGTTTTCACTTTGAAGCCATGTTGGTCTAGAACAATTGAATGACGAAAAAATTTTTTAGTAGTTGCATAGCAATGCAGGGATGCCATATATTTTATTTTTCAGGTGTTGGGAAAAGTACCTACTATTTCTATCGACAAGACTGACGGCTGTCAGATGTATCTGAGCGCAGACTCGCTTCAAGTTGAACTTGTATCTAGCAAATCTAGCGAAATGAATGTAATGGTACCAAAAGGAAATGGGGATTATGTAAGTAATTTTGAACTCAAATTATTCTCATGAAATGATTGTGCTTTCCATATTATCATCGCACTTTTCATCGTCTGGAAAAGCTGTAGAACAACGCAGACGCATCATCTCTACTAAGATTTGTTTCTTATTCTTACATGATACTTTTTACAGACGGAGTACCCAGTACCTGAGCAGTTTAAAACTACCATAGGCTCAACGGGTCTTACGACAACCGCTGTCGATTCTCTGGGTTAAATGAAATTGAATATAAGTTTACCGTAAACATCCCGTTTGAATACGACTCGGTAACGATATTATCCGTAAAATAAATCATCATCAAGTTATTATTTATTATAATATTGACTGCAGTGAATTGATTATATATCATATGCGCGGGACTTGACTATATTTTGAAATCCTGAACCCTCACACCTTACACAGAATTTGTATTACTATTAATAACTTTTTTTTTCAAAGAGTATAGGAAAATTTTACTCCGTTTCAATCTACAAAAACATCGTGATAATAACCCACAGGTGATGTCGGTAACGATATCGAACCGTATTTACTATTTACGTATTTCATTCAGGCGCCTGTGGCTTAAATTTCCGCGATGAATCGATCCCATGCAATGGAGATTGATATATCATATTAGACTTAAATTTCTGAATACTATAAGTAAAAACTAGCCTATTCGATAAAAAAAATTTGATCACTTGCGGCAAGTAAATATCTGAGTAGTGATCGTCCGTACATATAAATGGTATATGTATGGGGGAAACCAATGAAATATTCCTCATTTCAGAAATCACCAGTTAAGTATGGGTGAGTTACGTTTGGACAAGAGTTTTATTCCCGCCCTGACACCTGCACTTTTATACATTTACACTGTTTTTTACCGTAAATAAACTTTTGCCCAAACTGGAAACGGTCCAACAATCGATATTTATCTTCAAAAAATAGTTAACATTGGCTGTTCCTTCCGAGTGGCTTCCAAAATGTTTAAACCGATGGACTTAAATCTGGATCGTGTAAGACATGAAACAGTTCTCATCTCGATATAAATATCTTGCCTCGCGACCATTTAGCTATAAAAAATGAGAATTGACAATTGAATATTATCAGATATGTGATACCTGGATTACTCTTGGAGTTTTATGATCCTTGTTATCGGAGCTTAGAGAATATTTTTCATCTCTAAGATAATTATTTATCGCAAACGAAACGTTGGTCACAGATTCAATCATCGTGATAAAAAATGCCACCGCATTTTCCGTATGGCGTAAGGATTTTCATCTGGTCTCGAAAACGTAAAACTGAATTTCAATTCCATCTGTAAGAACGGCGAATAATTTTGGGATTAAATATGTGATTCTTAACTTTCAGTATAATCTTAGGTGTAAGTCGTAGACTGTAAGTAATTCAAGTAACCAAAATCAACAACTAAAACTACTAAAATAAGGTATTAGCTGAGTTGTTCGAAAGTATTAATTCAATAACTGGTTCAAATCATTCAATACCGAGAATTTTATTTTTGATCGAATTAAAGTGGAGAGATTGTTGCGGATTCAAATTAAAAAAATTTAGGAAAAAAAGCATACGTAAACAGCTTTATTTTTAGCTTCTACATCCGTTCACTGCTCTACTGAAAATCATTCGAACCTTTCAACATTAAAAAATTGACCAGTTATCGGTGGAAATTACCTTCCATTTTGTGTCTAACTGAAACTTTTTTGTCAAATAAAGTGTGTACTCAAAAAAGTAATTACGCAATTCCATAAAAAAGAAATCTCAAGTAATTCCCTCACTCTATCCGCTATCCAAATTCTCTTCTTTAGGTAAGAACCGATACATTTTGTTTTACAAATAAATTTTATTTTTTTTGCCATACTATTGCTACACATATATAAGTATTTACAGACAGGTATAAGTATACGCCCGATAAAAGGCTAAAACGAAATTAATTTTAAAACGGTTATGCTAATTACATGGCCTTAGGGTTTGTCTTTTCAGAATAAAAACCGAATTGCCAGGCTTTCGTCAGGAGCAATTCAACAATTCCCTCAAGCACCCCTGCTATAAGGAATTGAGAAT
The DNA here is from genome assembly GCA_963932425.1 of Athalia cordata. Taxonomy (NCBI): domain Eukaryota; kingdom Metazoa; phylum Arthropoda; class Insecta; order Hymenoptera; family Athaliidae; genus Athalia; species Athalia cordata. The sequence goes on along the minus strand of OZ010626.1, from coordinate 23,312,106 downwards.
TACCATTGCTCAGTATTTAAAACTGAACATCGGTCATAGGTATATCACATTATTAAATAATCATTTTCATTATGAGTTTTTTGAGATAGGTACACGTATGCTATTCTACTAATATTACTATGTAAGTTGCTAAGTATGTCCTCGATTTCCGTACTTTAGGGTCCTCAACTAAAGTTGGGACAGAACTAACTCCTGTACATTGCACAATACTTATAACGGTGCATTCTAATAGAATGATCCCCAAGACTGCTCGTAACGTTGAGCCAGTAAAGTAACTATACTAGTTGACATTATATTAACATAATTTAATCACGTCTAATTTAGATTCTGGAATAAGATAGCTTACTAGTTATTATCGGGCTTAAGTACCTTATGGTTTCAGTCATCTCTCCGAAGTTTGCTTTGACTTATTTACAAATTTATTATATCAACGTGGGTCGTAAACCTCTGAGTCATATGATCGAACCTATGTAATAATTAATTGCTCATGATTTAGGTACTTGATATGCAATGCACTTGTTTTTGTATTCTTACTAGAAATCGATTCTACTCAATTGATTAATTAATTGAGCATCCCAGCTCATCGCTGCCGTCCGAACACTCTAAATATCCATTACAAACGCGCGATTTTGGTAGACATTCCCCCAAGGGACATCTATGACCCTTGCACAGTGATGTTGACGTCGACGATTCTTCCTGAGCCATAACTCGCTCAATCCAAGGAACGTAATTATGAACTTTTGTGTACACTCCTGGTCGTCCAGGTCTCGCACAACCGTAGCCATTCGAAGTAATGCCTGATGATTACAAGTTTGAAAATGAAAAACAGAAAAGATTGTGAAATCTGAAGATAAACAATAAGCGTTTTCTACGCTTGAATATACCTTGCAGTGTGTATTTGTTGTTTGACTCAGGACAGACAAGGGGTCCCCCGCTGTCTCCTAGGCAGGCGTCCCTACCACCATCTTTCAGTCCAGCACACAACATGCCTGAGGTTATTCTGTAAAGTGGTAGAAATAATGTTCTTCTCCGACATTCTTCTGTCGATATGACTGGCAGTTCCACTTCCTGAAGGGTGTCAGCTGTAATAATTATCAGATATTTTAATCTTAAGATGCTACAAATTTTTTCTCTCACTTCTTAATTCTTAATATACATACGAAACACTCTGCCAACTTCGAATAGTTGACCCCATCCAGTAACCTTGCACATCTCGCCACCCTTGGGCTCGTTTTCTGGAAGACAGACTGGCCTTACATAGTCGCTAAATGCTGCTGGCTTCTCTAATTTCAATACGGCAATATCATTGATAAATCCATTGTCGACGTAGTCAGGGTGCAAGGATATCTGATCGACACGAATCAGTTGTTCATGTGGGCTAGGAAAACTACCTCTTCTGGTCGTGCCCATTCTTGCAACCCAGTACTCATTTTGAGCGCTAAAAATTAAGAATCTTTGTAAAAGTTCTATAGGTAGAATCTATAATTTAGGGATTTCACATTCTCATGAGCTTATGGAAAAGTTCTTGCTACTACATGCGTTTTTCATTTCTAAATCTGCTAGAAAAACTCACTGATAAAAGCAGTGCGCCGCGGAGAGAATCCATTTGTCACCGATAAGAGCCCCACCGCATTGATAATCGCCTTCTTTATAGAGCGCTACTTGCCAAGGCCAGCTTCCGGAGGTAGAACTTCCTCCTCCTACGATTCTGGAACGCCGAGAAAAAGTCCATCTAGATCATTAAATTTCTTTTTCCGACTATGCAGTGAAGTGACGGTGTACAATTTTGACGAAACCATTATTGCTCACAAATCTCTTTGCCACTATATTTCACTTACCTGGCCTGCGAAGGCGTCTGGGTTCGGACGCCGCACTCTAAATTCCTGCACTTCACTCTCAACACCTCGCCACTTGGGCAGGTTGAAGATTTAAATGTGAGGCTGGTCTTGTCTGCTGATTTTTCGTTGTACACCAAACTGTAGTATTGGTCATCGGTCAACTTTGATTTTTCGAGTCTCACCTTTTCAACCTTTTCATATTCTCTGTGAGAATTAAGGAAGTAAAAAATTGAATAATCCGAAAGATAGAGCATTTTTCATTTCATTAATTAAAAAAACAAATAAACAAAAAGAGATCACTCACTGATAAGTAATCGCTTTGCAAACAGCCTGACCTAGGTCCTCGATAGTCCAAATGGTCCGTTTTCTCTCAAGGAGATTGTCCATGCCAGTGAGACAAAGTTTTCCCCATTTTCCATTTTTCCTGACGCTCAAGAATCCCTTATCGTTGTAGTCGTTCACTTCATTTTTCCTTATGCTTTCCGTAGTTTTCACCTGAATGTGATTAAAAGAGTTACCCTGAACGGCTGTCGATCTTGTATTTGCGCTTATTTCTCTTCCGGAAACTGCAGGGTGAATAATTTGAGATCCATCCGACGTACGTCGCGTACTCGTCTCACTAAAATTTGATTTTACATCGCCGCTAACAACGATGCGGAATGTTGTAGTCTCCAGAATGGAAGACTCCATCATTTCCTGATCGGTTTCAGCAGCTGCAAAATTTCTTCCTCCCAGAACTGTGGAAATCTGGTCAACGCCTCGCTCGACTTCCGGTTTCTCTTCGTACCCTATTTTCAACAGCGATATATTTCCGACTTGGATGTTTTCTCTGCTTATATTGTTGCTCTCGTTCATCGAAAAATGATCGTCTATCAAAGCCGCGCATTTCTTTTCATCTTCCCCTTCCGGGCAATCTCGAAAACCGTCGCAAACTTTGTCAGGATTTACGCAGGCTCTGCTGTTGCCACATACGTATTGCCCTTCTTTACACCATTCTGTCAATCGAACGATTAATTATTAATCAATTTTTTTTTTTTTTTTTTATCACATTTACTCTGCGATTCGATTTACATACCGCAATCAGTTTCGTCCGAATAATCCCAACAGTCTGGAGTACCGTCGCAAATTTTTTGATACAGTAATTGCGCTTTCAGAAAATCAGCGCATCTGCAGTTCGTCTCGTCTTCCGAAGAAGAGCACTCTCTTAACATATTGCATCTTGCCCCAGCCGGAAGACATTTTCCATCGTTGCATTGAAATCCCTCGCAGGTTTCCGGGATGGTATCTGGATTATTTGAACAATTGATAAGAATGCATAAAAAAAAGTAAGGAATCGATCAATTGTTATAATTTATACAATTACCGAGATTTTTTACTTCAGTTTCTTCTGTACTGGACCGCATTTTTTCGGTCCTTTCTTCGGCCTTGTTAAGGACCTTGGTGAGAATTTTAACCCCGTCTCTGCTGAGAGTAAATTCAGCTGTTTCATTTCTTGCATTTACTTTGTTTCCCGTTGAAATAGCGGCGAGTTTTGATAGTTCTTCAAAATTGGCAGGGTGTTCGATATCCTGCACTTCCGGTCTTGAGATTGGTGTAATAGTTTCGAATTTATCTCCCCTCTCAGTGTCCTGTTTAGTAGATATCGTCAAAGTGTCTGTTCTGACTTTGGCGAATTGTTTCAGCTTCTCCAAAAGCATTATGCTCTCTTGGTCGCTGGATATTTTCCTATCAGAATTCGATGCTATTTTGTAATCCCCGGTAATTTGAGGAGCTTGTACTTCTGTGAATAATTTTTCTTTCCCCTCTTCGCTAAAAGGCTGTGAATCCTCTTCAGGCTTTTGTGAATTCCTCTTTGCATCTTTCGCTTCGGAAATCTCGTCAAAATTTTCGGGTGACTCAGATTCCCCGTCGCCTTTTCGCTGCTCATTGGAAGAAATTTTCGTGCTGATCGATGTTATGACCTCGACTATTTGCTCCAGAGGTGACTTGTTGAAATTTCTTACCGCGTCGCTGCTTTCATCGTTGCTGAATTCAGTTTCTTCCGTCGCGTTTTCCGCATTTGAATTAAAATTCTCTTCAGCTTCACTTCCGTTAATCTTGGGTCGTGGTCGCACAGGCCTTCCAACACCACTATTACTTTTTGCCGGGGCAAGAGTAACAAGATTTTCTACAACGTTAGCCCTGAGGGTGTCGTTATAGACTTTAAATTTAACTTCTTCCCTCGGGGGATGATTTTCCATGGGAAAATCCGCCGGCGTATGTTTAACCGTGTCAATTTTAACAAACGTCGAATTCCTTCCCGTCGCTGTAGTCAGCGGAAGTCGGACTTCCGTCTCGTGATTTCCTTGGACAGTTATAATTTTCTGACCATTATTATTCAAAGGATGTAACATCTCGGAGTACACTTCGGTCGTGGTGTGTTTCAGTGTTTTTTCATCGTCTATCATGACGCCTGGAGAGTCCTCCTCCTTTACAGGGGGAATGTTATCTGCCAATTCAAGGTTCGATTTTTTTGGAGGAACTCCCGAAACGTTCTCCGTTTCACTATAGGATATCGTGGATGATTCTTCCCAAAAATTATCACTGACTTCCGCTCCCATTTCGGCGTCCTCCTCGTCCTCGTAGTCGTATGATTCTTCGTTTTTGTTGATTAATTCCGCCGAATGATCCGTTGTTGCGACAATATCTGTTGGAAAATGCTTTTTTCCTTCGGAACTAATATTTTTATGCAATCCTTCTTCGGGTGTGATCTCGTGCCGGATAACTTCTCGCGTTGAATTTACCTGACTTGTATTCAAAATTACAGCAGTTATTTTGTCGACGGGAATAGTATGTCTGAAGGGTCTTAATGTTCCAGGATTTTCGACAAGGCTTGGTTTTGCATGTCCGTTTAAATCCTGACTTTTGTAGCTAGTGTAAACGGGTTCGATAATTCTGGACGGAGAATTTTGCGTAGCTTTTCTATCTTGCATCAAATTCTCAGGCCGTAAAATATCATCATCGTCAAGGGCTTCAATTTCTGAATACCGATTTTTGGGCTCTAGTTCAGCGACATCAAGAACAACTTCTGCCTCCCCAACACCCGCGATTTCCACTTTCGGCGCATTCATTTCAAACGTTGGAAGTTGAAATGTCGGGTACTCGCTGACGGGTTTATTGTTAACGTAGACCTTTTTCAGGTCAATCGGCGTCTTTGGCGTTGACCTAATCCCCATTCCTACCTGTAAATACTGAGCCCCGAAATTGTCAGGAGGTAATTGTGCCTTTTGCCCATCGTACGCGATAGTCACGTGATCCAAATCGCTAGTGGTACGTTGAAAATTCCCCGAAGAACTAACGTGAACGCTGTAAGTTTTTTGGAGTGGTAAAACGTCGGAGACTTCAATGGCGTCGATACGTTCTTTGCTATCCTGAACTTCATCTTCGAACAGTGGTTCCTGTTCTATCAGCCCGGTCGGTATTTTGTTTTTGAATTTTCCGTTGACGCGAAAGTTTACCATTTCCTGTGGAACGATTCTGTCATGAGGAAGGGCTTCCAGATCGTCCCTACGAATGTCAATTGCCACCGGAGCATCCTTAAATTTGTGAATAGATTCTTCGGGCATAAATTCAAACGGGTTTTTGTCCTCTAATAGTAAAACTGGTTCTCCATTGCTACCGGTAGCCGCGGGAAACGCTCCGTAAGGAAGCCGTTCTTCCGGTATCGCAGGTACAACTTTTTCGGAAAAGTTTGGCCTTTCTAAAATTTGTCCCTCTTTAAAAACCGTGGCAACGTTTTCACCTGTACCCTTAATGTCTAGATCGCCGTGCGTCGTGCTAGAATCAGCTTTTATTAGAACTGACCCATGCTTTGAAGAAGTTTCATTTCCATTTACAGGAAGTAGTTTAAGTTCCGTGTTGACAAAGCCTGGAATAATCGGCCTCCATGGTGATGTTTCAAATTCTGGGTCAACGAAATCTCTGTAAGGTTTTTTCTCCGGCGGCATTGAAGGTGTCATCAGCGTCGTCGTCCGCGTGTGGTCTGCGGTGACCTTGGGTTTCAAGGTAACTGTTGAATTCCTCCGTGATTTAACGGTGGTAACGCTCTCGGTGGTCATCTCTACTTCTTTTCGGGTCGTTTTAGGTTTCTCCGTTACCTTATCGATCGCGTCAAAATTTTCTGGGACTTGTGTAGTCGTTGTACTATTTTTTGCATTACCCCTCTTGGGAGTTATTCCAACTCCGGAAGGTTTTTGAGTCGAAGTTTCGTTTAGTTTCGTCACTTTGTACGTTCCTTGGATAGTCGGTATATTACTAAAGTCGATGTCAGCCTCGTCAGGTTCAATCTTTGATGATTTTGAAGGCAAAATCTTTGTCGCCACAACTGTAGAAGTATTCCTTAAATTTGGACGTAATAAACCGTTTTTCGTTATCATCGTATTCTTTTTTTCTCCAGACTGTTGCTGCTGCTGCTGTTGTTGTTGTTTTGGATTGGGAATATTCTCCTGGCCCAATGCTGCATAAATACAAGATAAATGAATTTAAAACGAATTAGTGGCCAGTATGTGGCTCTTCTTCAGACCTTCTCCTATGAATTAGTGTACCAAACCAACGCTTACTTTTAACCGAAATACTCGTCAGGTCCAGTTCCATATTTTTGAAGAGTGAAGTGGTCGAGTATGTTTCCTTAGCTAAAATATCGGCAATTGTGTCTTCAAGATTAGTAATTGACTTCGGTACCTTCCTGCGGTCAAGATAAAGTCTGAAGAATACTTTGAGCGTTCCATTTTCAAACTTGTCGATCATTGTCTGTTTATAAGCACCGGCGAGAACGCTTCTTCTGAACATTAGTTCGAACTATAACAAATTTACAGTTACGGTCAATTTTTAGAAAAAAAAAACTACGTTATACGTATTGCAATGTAAAACAGCAGAATAGTCGCATCATCAAATACGTCAATTTGTCACTCACTATATTTTTGTACTTCCGTTCTTTCTCACGGAACACCATACTGGTGTTTAACTTCAACATCGGATTGTACCGTTCTCCACGTACGATGCGAAAACTGCACGCAAATCCCGCAACAGCTAAAAAGAATTATGCTTAGATTTTTAAGTCTTCTTATGAAATCGGCTGTTATTAAAGTGAACGGTAATTGTCAATGTGTTTCAATTCTTGTTATTTTCTTTTTTTTTTACAATACATCTCCTCACGCGTCTAAATGAAAATTTCATAGCGTACCATTTTTTGGGTCCGTTCTGAGAGCTGTAACAAATTCAAGGGGGAAAAAATGAATAATTTCAATTCACTGGGAATTAATATATATTTTTTTTTTCTATTTATTGAATTTTGTTTTGCCCGACTTACCTCCCATCCACAAAGCTAGTCCTGCGACTGCCAGGACGACGACGAGTACGAGCATTGCAGCTATTATTAAAACAGCGCTGCTGATTTTCCATTTTCTAGATTTTTTCCCATTTTTGTTCATGTGTGGCGGTACCCTGTACCAAGCTGACCTCGGTGGCAGGTAATATTCACTCTGCAAACAATTAAACGTTCATTTATACATACATTTTTTTTTTACATAAAAACGAACGTATATGTTTATAATTAAACAAGTTTATGCGAACGTCGTAAATTTTTAATACCACGCTTTGAAAAGTCGATGAGATAATTTGATTACCGTCGCTTGAAATAAATTGTAGCCAATTATCCTCATTTTTGAGAATTTATCATTAGATTACGTAATATGTTGCATATTTTGTAAATTAGATTCGGAGTTTGATGACCTTATGATCGGAGAATTTTTTTCTTCCCATTTCTTCTCGTTAGCTAAAAACGAGAATTATTCCAAACGAAAGTTGCTACTTCGGAGTAGTTTTTTTCTCATTCCGATTGCAGAGTATATAAATTTTACAAGCCGCGAGTTTCAAGTTTCTTTCACTCGTACCTGATGAATTTCAACTAAATACTGCAATTGAACTTATAAATATTATATGCAGGACAAATGTATATAATTTCTCTCTGGAAAAAGAAGAAAAGAAAAACCTTATATATTTCTGCAGTATTTCGCATCTGTTCGTAAAGAATTTTTAAGACCACCCTGTTAGCCACCAATTATCGATCGGAGTGATTGATTTGAAAATAAATAAGCAAATAAATAAATTAATAAATTGATGAATAAAAATGTCCGGAGATTGGCTGACGGTGGTTGCATTTTGTTTGTCATTTCTCTGCGGGATTCCAAGATGGCAGTGAATTTTGCTTACATTACATTAAACCTTAAAGCGAATCACGAATGGCTTGCGATGATTATAAGAGAAGCAGCAGCGGCGGCAGCAGCAGCAGCAGCAGCAGCAGCAACAGCAGGAACGGACAGCGAGCAGTTATCTCATATACATACTGACCGGGCATTCGCACTGCGGGGAGTAAGCGAGTTGAAGAGGCGAGTTTAAAACAGTTCCGCTAACGGAGGCGTCAGCTTAACGACTTGGTAAACATAAATTTGAAATTCCTCCGGCTCACTCTCATGCAGCATCATTTGCTGATACCGTCTCCTGCTGCTGCAGCACTAGGACGATTTGAGAAAAAAAAAATCTCCAAGTATTCGAAACTGCTAATTTTGTTGCTTCTCAAAATTTAGTCAGCCATTTTCTCGAGCCATTGATCGCAACATACGTATGTTATAATTGCATTTTCTCTATTGAAAAATTATTCGTAAATTCCAACCGCTCATTTGAATGTCCACAAGCATATTCATCCGCTATATTATTATGCACACGTAACATTCGCAATGTATTACAAACGTTGATGTCCTATGTATATAATAATTCTGTAGGATAAACGGGTATATCGCGCCGGTTTCGTCACATCGCAGGAACAAATTTACTGTTATATAGGGTTATGGTATAGGTATACGTGAACGTATAATTTGCATAAAGTCTCTTGAGGTTCAAAACGTGCGGAACTGTCTCGAGTATAATAATTCCGTACACATATGTGTGTGTACAGTTAATACGTCGAAAATCTAGCACAAAGTTGCTTGAAAAAAAAAAAGAACTTTGTATAATGTCAAAACAGTTAGCAGCCAATATATTTTTGGCAAGCAAATTTGTTTACTCTGCTTTTTCAAAATTCCTTTTACTTGACCCCCGCCCAATCGAATAACAAGTGAAGAGGACAGAAAAATCTGTAAACGACAAAATAACGAAATTGAAAAAAAATGGAAATTGACATAGTCTTTTTCGAAGCTTTTTAGACAACTCAATCTGGCAAACAGTAGACGTTTGCATAATGCATTTATGGATGAAGGAGTTGAAAAGTTGAGAACGAACAAATCAAACAAAGACCGACTAAAAATTCTATCAAGTTTGAATTGCTTTTTTTTTGTTGTTTCTCTTGTTTCACCGCAGCTGATGCAGTAGCCCCAACGATATTATTCTCGGTGAGATTAACCGTTAGAAATTCATGTCGTATCACACGCCGCATACCTCATAGATATACAATACCTATGTCAGAATAATATACCTAATCTGTACGTTTAAATATTCACGTTTATAATTTCGTCATAACTTGTACCTCGTGACAGTTGGAGCCCTATAAGATGCAGCGAAAAATTCTCGGAGAAATTTTGAATCCAAAAATGTAGTTTCATTTTTTTTAAAGACACGTTAGATTTATTGAAAATGCAGATTTGATGTCATCGCGTTTCTGAATTCAAAACTGAAAAATTCCGTGTCGCTAGAAAGCGAATCTCGAAAGAAATATAAAAATTGTGACAAAACTTTAAAAACTCGTTTTTTGACGCACATTATATACCTGCAGTGATATACATCAAACAGCTGGGTAAAAGAAATGAACAACAAAATTGCCAATCGAGTCTGAAAAGGTGAGAGTGACTTTTTTATTTTTTTTTTATGAAAATAAACGAGCGAATCTGCAATTACCTATTGCGGTAATTGCATACATTTTGTTTTGCCTATTTATTTTCAATGAGATGTTCTGCGCCTCGAAGAAATTGCACTGCTGCAGATGTTGTGGTGCAGGCCAAAGAAATTCCTTGAACTTGTTATACCCACGTGTGATTTAATTTCTATATACCGTGTTGTATATACGTGCAGCATATAGTAGTAGAATAATATGCATTTATGTGAATTTCTTGCGTTGAGCGCGCGATTCAATTCTCCAAAGAAATTTTTCATTGTTTTTATTATACGTATAACGATTCAACTCGCGGCAGGTTCCAGGTTGCAGGTTGCAGTTCGTGTACCTAACGATCTGTGACAACTTAATTACCGTATTACATACGTTAGTCTGCACTGCGGTGCCAGCATACGTCTTTTATAATATAACTACTATTATACGACGATACACGGGACAAGAACATAATATAATAGCTGCAGCATCATGAGCTAAAGAACCAGTAGAAAGATCGAGCCAAAAAGAACATACAGATACTTTTCTGTGTATACCAACTACCTGCAGCAGCATCAACAATACAGAAATCGTCTCGCTGAATTCCTACGATTCATTTATTCGCATAATAATTATATCACATTATGTGATTGACAATTTATATATAGATGAAATCATAATTCAAGGTGACATCGATACTAAATGATTCTTCTTTTTTTTATTTCGAACTTGATGGTATTTAGTTAATGAATTAAGAAAACAAAAAAAAAATCTGGTCACATCATACATTATATAGTGTCGAATGAATAATTCTTCTGACTACGTACATACGTAATTTTGGATTTCTTTTTTTTCTCATAGAAGTAATTTATAACGTCATCGCAATGTATTCATGATTTCATTTTATTCCACAATTATACGTCATGTTTTTGGTGGACTGATACGCCCATGATGCGTAATCAGGAACGTGCTAAATTTCGAAGAAGAAAAAAAAAACGAAGAAAATTGTAAAAACAAAACCAACAAAACGCGTAGACTGTATGGACGGGGGAGAGCGAAGAATGAGAAAGAATTATTGTTCTTAACGAACCGTTTCAAGGGTTTCAGGCGTCCGAGACGTAACCGCAACATACGTGAATCGCATTTGTGCTCTTCTGGGGACAAGGTCTTCGTCAAAGAGGTGAGCGGCGCGAAATTCAACTCCGTATTTTACGAGGGCATAACGAAGCGTAATGCCGTACACAGCTGGTAAACTTGACTACATATGAATTTCATTCGTCTCTTTACAACTGATTTATTCTGCAGATGCGAAACATGGCAACGAATAATTTAATTATATAACAAAGTCGCAAGGTGATTAATAGCAAATTAGATAATTCTTTACACAAAATTTGTTCTGCAGTTTATCCGCAATTCTATTCGTAGAGAAGAAATAATCAAGAAAAAAAAAAGAAAGAAAGAAAGAAAGATTCTTCACTTATTTCCGGTTTCTGTACTCTCTGATCACTGACCTACAGCAATATAATATACCTAGATGTTTGCACGGCTGAGTGAATTTCTGATCAATAACCATTACTGAATCGATTCATTGGATTGCCGCAAAGAATTTATTGATCCTTATATACTATGCTTTTATTTATTTATGTACACCCAGTTGCTATTTTTTTACATCGATTAATTTGATTAGAAAATAGGTTAACTATAGATATATAAATATATCATCAACCATGCGGTATGAATCGAAGTTGAACTTCCCGTTAACTAAATTAAAAGATTTGCAGCTACAGGGGGAGGAGAAACTGGAGGCAAAACATACCTACATTGCACCTGTTCGACGGATGAAAATCGTCTCGTATTTTATCGAAATGTTTTTCTTGTTTCGCCAATATATAATTTGACCATATTCCACGTTTTTTGAATCAAGTAACATCATTTCCACGGTGAATGGAAATAATGGCGCCGATTCTTTTCGCAGTAAAATTTTGCGATGATTGCTAGTCGAGTCATAAAACGTAATTTCCGCGTTCTTGTAGATTTATTTCGATAGTATCCTATCTAAAATGTAGAAACAAGGACTAAACGAAAAAAAAGAACTGCCGCGTATTTAACACCGGATATATTAATAAAGACATAAAGATCAACGGACCCCGTCCTTCTTCTCGGTTGTAACTTTAAAGTTATAATAATTGCTCATTTAGAGTTCATTCAATATAAATTAGTCTCTTTGTTGTACGCCGAATAATCAACCGACAATCACTGAGCTGTCAAGGCCACTAGTTCAATGCGCTTTTTCTATTCTACTTCATCCTTCCAATTTTCTGCTTACTCTTCCCTCGTGCTTTTGTGTGTTTTTTTTTTTTCTATCTACAAATTCCTCGATTCTGGGTTACAAAATTTTTTACACAGAAGGCAATTTATCTTATGGAAATGATTGATTTTTCTCTTTGATAATTTTTTTTCTCTTTTTCATGTGTTGGCATTATGTGTGCCGTCATTTACTGACGAATCAGTTAATAGTGTGAATTATAGTGTATCGAGATGTAATTAGCTTATACGTATAAGCTGTCATTATAATTATATACGCATATGTATACATATGGGTACGTGTGCTTTTAAGACTGTATGCGATCGGCCTTTAAATGCAACAAAGAATTATTATCGATCTGGCACAGATTACGAAGGACGTGTGTATCGTGCGTTTATATACGATGTACGTAGACGTAAGTACTTCGTATACGCTTCGGATATGTAAGAGCTAATTAATGAAAGCCGATAGCTGGTATTATATCTATATATTTTATTCATCAATACGGGACGTTGAAACTTGCAGGAATACGTGTCTTTCCATAACGGAATTCTTCTTGACACTGTTTTGACGGCCGTGAAGCGACTTTAAAACACTACAGGTGTCGTAATGACGAAGTAAGACTTTACGACAAATATACAAAAAACAATCATCAAAATACAAGGGAAACATTGTTAGAAAAACACTCAAATATACGTTTGATCATTCATGAGAAAATTAGATACACGTTACTAATAAACCCGAATGGATTTACGAATTCATTACGTGGTGACATTGATTTGTGATTGGTCGATTACATATGAGGTAGAATTAAATATTACAACATATGTAACTGGATATATCAGATCGTGACGATTAAATCAATTACTTTCTAACATGGAAAGTATGAAATCGAAATATTATATGTATAACTGCACTTTCGTTATTCCCGAACACCTGATAGCTAACCATCAATTTCCTAGATGAGTTATATTTGATTGACTCGATTAAAAAAAAAAAATTCTGAATTGTTAATTCGTTTCAAAATTTCTGAGTTTTCAGAGTGCCAAAAGGTAAAGAAAAACTGATCAGGCATATAACTCACAGTTTTCATTTTTGTTTTTTTTTCAATCCGATCAAACAGATAGAGCAATGATCAGATTTTTTACACGTGGAATTGACTCGCGAGATACCCCATATTTATATCATCTGAGGATGTTGTCCATTAAACGAGGAAAAAAATGAAAGAAAACGAGGCAAAGAAAAACAATTATTCATGGCGCGTGACTTCCGTCTCCCAGTTTTTCTGGTAATATTCTTATATACATGAATTGTTTTTTTTTTCTTTTCTTTTTTTTTTTCGCGGCAGCGCGGCTGTTGTAAGGCCCTTGTCGAGAAAGGGTTTTTTTTTTTTTTTTTTTTCACCCACCGCTTGCGCGTGCGACGAACACTTGAGGAGAAGAGCTATTGTGTTACATTATTTTTATTGTTTTATACCTTCACGTATAAGTATAATATACTAGATTATACCTTTATCATAGTAACGTACACTGCGGGTTGTACATCTAATATATGTATACACCGAGCATTTCCCCTGCGCTTCATGAAATTTCAGCAGAATTGTTAACTCGGTACGCCGTGCATGTCCGACTAACTACACGAATCGCAAAGCGTGGTAACAGCTATAACACGAGGTAACATACCTATAACGCAAAAGCTATACGCGTTGAAATTTTTGTCGTGAGAAAAAAACAAAGAAAAAATCTAAAGACTACTATACGTTATGTGATGTCTTATTCCTTTTCTTACTACTTATAATAGTACATGAAACATCGTATAGTACAATATAACGCGGTTTATAATAAATGCTGCACTTTTGCAGACGGAAAAAAATTACGGGATGCACGTGCGTTGCGCTTCCTTATAAAAAGATTATATTTATACTATTATCGTGCGATCCAATTTAGGTAAATGTATATCAAGGTATGAGTGTATAAGAAAAAAAAACCATTCGCAAAGTAAAATGAAATATCTTTACAAGTATGTGAAAACATGGCGTAGTATGTGTATGTTTTTTTTTTTATTTTTACAAGTATGTGATGAACCAAAGTTTTGGATGGTATTTTTATCTTGTTCGTAAAGCACATCGAAAAATGCATGGATAAACAACGAGGAAGAAGGAGAATGTTAATTTATACATAGATGCCAGACTACGCGATTTTGAATACTAAGAATTTCAATAATTTCGTTGAAAAAAACAAAACAAACAAACAAAAACTTGCATTCAATTCTTAACGAAGAGTGGTTAGTTCGCAGACAAGTTGAATGGGAAAAGTTTTAAAAATGATAACTCCAAAGACGTATATTTAAAAGTTATTTGACGAAGAAATTAAATTGTTGCTGCATGTTGGGTTGCCTACGAGCAGGTGCCTGAATTTTGTCTTCTTTTTTTTTTTTTTATTATTCGACTTTGATAATAGCCATATTTTTGATGTTGGAAGAAAAAAAAACTCGAGTAGAAATTAGAGAGAAAAAAAAGCATAAAAAATACAATCATTCAAATTTCTATCGCAGACTTGTATCTTTTTGATTTTTATCATTCGGTGATCTTTTGGTAATCCCATAACTTTGATCAAAACTATTTTTGAAACGACTCATCGTTTTTCAAATAGTAATCCTACCATTCATCCGAAATTGAACACCCTGTACATAGCTAAATTTTTATACCTCGAGCATCCCGACAAAGCGTGGACTCGATGGTCTCAACGTTAACTAAACGATCCGATTTGTGGGATTTATATCTCCCGCTTTTGACGACGAACTCGTGGAATTGAATGAGAAAAAGGGGCTAAATATCCTCTTTAAAATAACTCCCCTGTGTCACGAGTTATCTCATTGTCAAATAATGCGCCAGCTGTATTTTCGGTTCTATATAACTCGAGATAAAGATGAAGAGAGGAATCTACCTGCCGCATTAACTGCACCGCACACAACCGCACGAACTATACGAAACTTTTTTGCTCCACGTCTCTCATGACGACGCGCTGATGCTATATAATATGATCCTCGTGCTTCTCCTACTGCACACCGACAAATTCTCAAGAATTCCGATCGCGCACGAATCATATATTTCTTTCAAAAGTACACGATATATAAAAATATATATACCTAAGTATAAACTGCGGTCGCTTCTGATGTGTTTTTTTTTTTTTTCTCAACGAAAAAGCAAAAGAGAAAAAGAAAATCGGCAGAAAAATGAGAAAGAAAAAACGGAGTTCAACTATAATTTCACATGGGAGACGCGAGAGGAAACTCTGAATTAATTTCATCAATGGGGAAAGATTTCTATATCCAGAATATTATCACGCGGGGATGCTGCGCTCGCGCAGCTGATGAGCATTTCTATATCATGATTATGATCAATACTATTATTATTATTATCATCATCCCGTCCTTGCAGATAGTTTTCCAAGTATATAAAGATATGTAGTTACAAGATGAGACCGCGAGGGCAAAGATCCCGCAAGGTCGTCGCGTATATAAACTTCTATACCTGTATATATAGTTGATCGTGAGTCTGCTGCAGTCCTTGTCAGGTTAATGAGACTCTGATCATCTGTTGTAGATGAGGATGAGGTAAAACGAGCGATATGTGCATTGAATTATTCGTAATATCGACAAATCTTTCCGCGGGTTTCAAAATATGTAGCTTGCAGATTGTTTTTTCGTTTTCTTGACACCCCGTATATTTCCGGCGTGGTTATCACGCCTATGAAAAATTTCCAGAAAAAATCCGCACCATTATTATACCGTCACGTATTATCTTAATCGTTGCATACGATTAGCTATTTTATGCATTATATCGGACGGAAACACGTCGACAGACCTTAATGGGCAAAAATTCTTTTGCATATATATCTATTAAATTTCCGGTTATATACATTAATTCATTCTTAATTTGGCAATCAATTGATACATTGTGATAGCGTCATCGTTTATAATTATATCGATTGCGTCGATCCTCGTATTATACAATACATATCTGCAGCGACAGGATTTTTCTAATGCGACTATCCTTATAATTTTACTCCTATATTCAAAAATATAAAAATTTGTAAAGCTCTGAAGAATGAAATAGAATTCAAGATTATGTGGAGAAAAATAAATTAAATTTGACTAACGGTTATGCCTGGTTCTTTGAATAATCTAATTATTTTGCATAATATATAGTTAATCTGAAAATTGCGCTTTTTATTTTATCGTATAAAATGTGGTCTTATATAATACCGATATCGACGTTCGTGTATATGTACATATATACATGTGTATGTAAATAGTATATAGGTATAGGTATATGTATAACAGGTTGGGTGAGGTACATTGAACCTAACTGTGAATCATTGTGATGCCCATCGCTAGACAAAAAAAGCTTATGCTCGGGGACCCTCAGCCCGATGTCAAAGTCCTTCAATAACTGATAACCCGTGGCGCTTGTTATACAGGGTAGTCATTTTGTCCGATGAAAAACATTTTTTTTATTCAAACATATTCAAAATTATTTTCAAAATTATACGGGCATGCACATTATACTATACAGTATATTATAATTTCATGGTCAAATTTTTAACTGGATCAACTTCACAAATATTTCGGTTTCCCTCTATTCATAGATTCTCTTTTTTTCACATCCTCAAGGAGTTTCGGCGTTTTGAATTATAAAAAATGGGTTGAATTTTTACCCCTCCTTTTATGAAATATTTTTTTTTTTTCCCCGTTTTTTTTTCACCAGGTATTCGAGTTGCCCGCATTATATATGTTATACTCGGTCGTGTAGCGCGTGACGTTGATGTTCAGGATTCTTTACTATAATAATGTACGAGGATTGACCATCGACCTGCATCAACCAGCTCTTCTCTTCTATTTCTTTTCGTTTCTTTTATTCTCTACTTTTTTTTCTTCTTTGCTCCTCCTCCTCAGCTGCGATACCACTTTTTCCGACAGCTCGTGTCTTTCTTTCATCCCGCGAGCGCGAGGAGTCCCTATAAGAGGTCGCGAGTTCCCACAGTACCGGCTTTTCTAGTTGGACACATCGACTATAGCTTTTATACTTATACTTACACTAAGCTGCATACCTTTATACCTGTACTTTTCTTATAGTCCAAGCTTACTAGCGTTCCCCATCCTATTTATAGACGCGTTCCTATTATAACCTGCACACTTACGCTCTTCGTTGATCTCAACAAAGTCGACTAGTTTTAATAACCCGAACGGACCATAAAACAAAATTCCCTTCTTCGTATCTAGAATAATATGCAAGCAATCTGCAGTTTATCAAATACATATTTTTACCTGTGTAATTTCGAGCATCAAACTATATCCCAGGGTGATGAGATTGCCGTTTATATACCCGAGAATATTATAGAAAAAAAAAACAGAAAAAAGAAAAAACAACGGTCGACGAAAAACGAAGAGGAAAAAAGCTTCTGCTGATTTTATAGCCGGTATATAACGGTCGTGAATTCTTCTGACCGGATCAGAAGAAGCCATAAACTTATGATATCCAGAGCCTGAAATTTGTTTCGCGTTCTTCACTCGATATTATATTTTAGATATATTTACACTTTATACCTAGCTGAATTTCCATCAAATTTTTATCGAGTCGATTTAACATTTACGATTATTCTCTTTTCATTAATTATAGTTTGAAATCCAGTTGAAAGCCATCGAGAAAAAAATGAAAAAAAAAATTCCTACGAGTTTACAAAACCTTTAACATAACAAATTTGACAAATGAAAAAAATAAGAAATTGGTAGGTCATTGCAATTCGGAATCCTTCTTGAATTTCTGATGAATTTGTAACAGAACAGTATACATGATGTGATTTCTAAATGACGACACTGACCTAGCTTTACATATCGATACTGTAACAGCTATATAGATATATAATATCTCGAGTAAGTATACTGTTACGATTATAACAATGATGATCGAATATTTGTTATTATTATTATTATTTTTTATTATTAACCTCGTGATCATTAGCACCCGCACCTACGCCCACGATATAATCGTGGAGTCTACGAAGACCGTTCGCTTTACGCTCGGGTACTGTTATGTCACTGACATACTTACGATCAAAATTCAAATAGTAGACATTTGGGCAAACTATATTGCAAACCGACTATCCTTTACACGTGTATATGACGTTATGTTGTATCGTAATTTGTAATAATTATTATTATTATAGCTAACGACAATTTCGTGAATTTTTATTATTTTCTTTTTATATTATCGCTTGTTTTGTTAAGTAAACGTTGATTTAGTACAGACTACAAAAGAGTCTTGTTCCGCCTACGTCAACACAGTCGGACAGGTGAAGTCGGCCGTATTTCTTTAGAAACGAACTCCTCATCCTGCTGCTGCTCTTCGTCCCTATATATACGCGTCAGGCATAATATTACATCTACCCTCTACTAAATTCGAGGTAATATCGTCACCTTGGTAACCAAACATTTGGCCTGCAGGCTGCAATTTCAGATAAACTTATATTATGACGTTATGTATAACGTCTCCACGAAATTCTTCGTACATCAATTCCTCCTCTTTCCGCGTATAATATCAAAAGAAGAAATTCCGATACGCCGACTGGTTTAATTTTGATTTCTATGATTATTATTTCTTCTTTATCTTTGAATATTTCATTTCGTATATAACACACCTATATACATTATATTCATTTCGCATATATTTGCAAGTTTGAACGAGGTGTATAAATATATATACCATACGTATAATGTATAATAATCTGTTCGAACGATCGTTGTACAGTCATTGTTATGTGGAATGAATTAAAGTGATTATGTTATTATAAAAACAATGGAACACCGAGTGTGAGCACTGCATTTATATTTATAATATGGGTATAAGTTATACATACGTTTATATCCACGTGTTTCCGCGCGAGGGCCTTGGCCTTGTCTTTCATAGTGGCTCGGTTATGCGGAATAAACTATTCGTATAAGTATATAAAATGTTACGCAAGTATTAAAAGAACGTATATAATGTAGTTTGATTCAGAGCTGCATCCCGTCGAGATCGTAATCTCTATTAGTATATCTCTGATGCGATCGCGACGCGCTTTTCTTATTTTTATATTTCTGTATCTTTTTCTTTCAAACACCGAAACTCCAACTTTAACAACTTATATCTAGGTAATGTATAATATACAGGTGTATGAGGTAAACCAACGTGATTATTTATGTCATATGACACATTATCCCATTCTAAGGTGCATTCAATGCCGAAACGCTGCACGTGTACAGCCATCGCAGCTGCAGTGTTTGCAGTTTTGGTTTTTAAAGTCATTCAATTTTTTCTCATAATAATTCATTATGATAACGATATTTGTGCATATATAATAATTATGCACGGATTTATGCCACGATGATTTCATAAACAGGAAACTTTTCACGGTTATAAAGTTATTGTAAAACATCAGAAAATCCATAATCTCTTATGTATAATTAGCGTGTACATAATGATCATAAAATATAGGCTCAAATTTTTTTTTTTCTTGCATCTATCGAATTTTCTTCATAAGTTTTTGATTTGAAAACTTAAATTATACAATTATAAGGTAATAATTTTTCAATCCATTTACCTGGTAAGGATAATTATTTCCCGGTCTGTAGAAACTGCCTGTAGTTAAAGCAGGCGGGTGACTTTTGGTGCTGCCGCACATGGATGCCATGTTTTTATATTATTTATAGGTATATATTTTACACCGTATTATTTCTGTCTCAATTTCAATTAGTTTTTTTTTTCTAATTTTTTTTCCCTTCCTTTATTTTGTACCACTAAAAAATTTCCCGCACATTATTTATGGTGACATTATAATTAATAGGTGTACATTAATCACGTGCCGGACAAGAAATAATATGAATACTGCAATTGTATAATTAAAAATAAAGGAAGATTCTCATATTATCATAATCAATGCACTTTGAAATTTATCTTTTAAAGAAAGACAAAAGATCAAAACGCGATGTGAAAAATTTTTGTCTTTTGTTAGGTTACGAACATAACTGTTTCATCATAATCGACGTAATACATTTGTGTATCTAAACAGCCCTCATTATCGACGATCAGCTATGTCCTTACTACTCGCATAATATATAAGTTATAATTACGGTTTACGTCAATAAAGTGCAGTAACATTCGTCCTTGATGAGCTCACAATATTCTCACTCTATATTATATTAAATGGAAGTTTTATTATTGCGTTTAAATTATCTATATGTGTAAATGTGCAGCACTGATTGATAACTGTTCGTACAGTTTGAATGTATTCGAAATTTACGTATTTTTTAACATGAACGATATTTAAATTTTCAAGTTTATAAGTTTCTTTTTATTACTGATTTTTGATTTTTTAAAATTCTTCTGATTAATTAAAAACTCCGTTTCAGGGAATTGAGCGTCGATTGAGATTAACTACTTGAATTTTTTCGTTGTTGTTTTTACTATCATATTCTTGACACATATAAATATGGCTCGAGATGAAATAACATAAATATATGTATGAAAATTTCATCATCTGTTATATACTCTGACCGCACTATGCATGTTTATGCAGAATATATTCAAATTATTATGATAACAGCGAAATATACATGACGGAGGATAAATTATTTTTATATAACCTCTGAAATTGTGAAGCTCTTTCCTCGAAGACGGCTGACCACCGACTGAACTGACATCCTTAGATCTTCACACAACACAGCTAGCTCTGCTATTCTTCATCTTCATTCTTCGCTGTACATGCTATAAGTCGAGCTTATACCACGCTGTGAGGATCGCTATAATCTGTTGGTCGTAACTATATTATTGAGATATAGCTGAGTATCCTTACATCCTTGTTTTGTTTTTAATATTATCTTAAACACCCTATTATCGCATACCATTAATATTATTAAAAAAAATAAAAAAAAACAAAAGAATTATATTATTATTATTTTTTGGTCTATGCAAACTGCGCAGAATTTTTATTTCAGACCATAAAGTGTAATATGGTATTATACATATATGTGAATTATACTCATGAAATGACGTTGATTTAGTATTGTAACAAAATAAAGTTCTGGGAAGTGAACCAAAATTTACTGACAGAATTTCAAAAAATAATCCCATAATTAGTTGCAGCTGTTTACGTTGCACGCGTTATAATATATGCGAATATATAGTACAATTTGAAAACGAAAATAAAGAAATGAAAGAAAAAGAGGTATTAAGTGAAACGTATAGGTATTTCTACTGCATGCAGAGAATGAAATCTTGAAATATAGAACACGGGAAACTGATGATTATTTTTATATCGTCATTATAGTTCATTACAGTACTATACCTCAAGAAGTACACATATAATGTACACAATTTAATTTTCGTTCATTTGAAATTTTCTTTTTTCTTCTTAGTTAAAGAATTACACATGTACAGACCTACATAGATATAGACAAGTGCAGACTTATTGTTAGTGCAGCGACAAAAGAGAAGAAAAGTCACAGAAAAGTGTTATTTTTACTATACATTCTAATATGGCCCTTGAATCTCAATTAACGTAACATCAGCGAGAGAATTGAACGCGTGTGTACGGTATGAACTTTGGAGACTTCGACGCCTGCATAAGCGAGCATCATTGACCGCCCCACTACTTCGCGCGTAGCGCCTTATGGCCCGCAATCCCGGTCTTCAAACGTGAGCTACACGTGCTCTAGGAACTTGTACTTTGTAAATTCATTTGATTGAATTCTGAAACTTATGAAGCCGTTTTAGAACTTTAGAGAGGGTAATAAACAGTTTCAGAATCCGACTAGACGAATTAATGTAGGTATACCTGCGTTTTACTCTGCAGTCGCGTATGTATACGCGCATGTACGTATACGTACCTATATGGTATATAGCTCTACGCTGTGTGTACCTGCCGTTCCTGCGCGGCGCACAGTTTCTTGATTTCATTATTTGTTTTTTTCGGGTCGTTATTTTTTCATCTTTCTCACTTGCTCTCTCGCTTTCTCGATATTTCTCTCCCTCCCGATCCCTCTCTCTCTCTCTCTCTCTCTCACTCTGCTCACTCTTGGCAGTGAACTACACAGCCATTGACCGCGAGACGGTCCGGTTTTCTCACGTCGTCCAACTCACGACAATTATTATTATGTATATCTATGTATATATTTTGTACATACATACTATGTATACCTATATATATACATATACATTTAAGGATAATATTCGAACGATTTGAACAGGTAAGATATTACTTTAATGATGCCTATATATACCTATTGGACCGAATGTATAAATATCGTGTATTTACATTCGAATAGGTATATAATATTTAAGTTATTATTTCAATAAATCGAGCTTTATTTATTTAAATAACACAGTCGAAAATATTCACACAAAGGTTTATCACACCAAAACGATCATTTTCAGACCCAAACGGGGGTGGGATTTTGATGTCTGAAGGATTTTTATATTATACCAATATATACATATGTGAAATCACGTCGCGAACTGAAACTAATTAAATAATTGTTTTAGTTAAACTTGAACTGAATTTTCGTTTTCTGATTGATATATAAGATAATTCTATAATTATGAATTATTTACATCATATTTAATATACCTACCCATCTATATACTTGCGGTGATTTAATTAATTCAAGAAAATTTTCATTATGTAAACCTTCTAGGTCAACTTCGTATGCACAGCAGCCCTGGATTATAGAGGTCGAGGCATACTGCTATGTGCATGACTAACAGTAAATCAAATAGCTCAGGATAGTATGTGAAACTATTCAATTGTAGAATTGGACTAATCTGCCGGTAGTATAATACACCATGTGTAATATATACGAGTGCGTAACCTTGCCGCTTTTTCACATTACTTTATAATAATGCCAAAATTAGTCTGCAGACGTTTTTCTTACTAATTATCAAAATATATTCAATGTAATATAACGAGCCAAAAAAATCTTACGATTTTAACGATATACGAATATAGCATATGTAGTTAATCAAAATCAGTCGAATAGCAAACTATTATACCTGCAGATCTGAATATTCATGGTATTGTATAATAACAAAGTCGTATATTATTTCATATGCACGGAAAATGCGATCGACTTTTGTTTGTGTTTTTTTCTCCCAATTATCAGTTCCCATCTTTTTTGCCTGAAAAAATGTATGTGTATCCAGGTAAAATACCAAAAATGGGGGGGAAAAAAAAAAACGGAATTTCGCTCCCGTTTTTAGTCTACATAAAGGTTAACACCTGCAGGCATGAAATATGCCCCGTATGTGAACATTAAACATGCACAGCGTCTTTTTCCCACAGTGGAAGTTGGATAATCTGCGATATACTCGTTCGAGTAGTACAAGTTCGAGTTGTAGATTTCTTAAGCGGCTTCTGCAGCGCACGTCATGTGGGTATAAACGTGCAGCACACAACGCATTTGCGTTTGCTCTTGCACTTGATGCATTTTTCCGTTTTATGCCGCAGCTTGAAAGTCTATAGTGTTTTAATATTGCTCGAGATTGCGTGCGCTCGTATAATGCGTGATGGTATAAATATATAATTACTCCCAAGATTACCTGCATTTTTTCTTCAATTATCCGCATTTGAATAATTGACGTTGCGGGCGACGGATATATATGCCGCGATAAAATACATGCGTATGGGACTTTTCGTGTACCAGATCTTCGATCAGTCAGGACCTTTGAAATTGGACGTTTAATATTATCAGCGATTTCGTTTTATTCTTCTATATATTATGTGTAATACGAAACGGACCTGATTCAATCAAGGGGCAGCTCAACAACATTTGCGGTGTATTTTTTGAGTAATTATTTATTTTCGACACTGTAGGTAACAAGTAATCGTCGAGTCAAAGTCTCAAAATTATTACCTGTAACCGATGACCGAATGACGAATCTGGTAAGAGGCATCATTACGAGAAAAAAAAAAAAATTGTTGAGTATAGTTGTAAAAAAAGTCCCTATATAATTGTAAGATCATAAGCAGGATGAGGAGAATGAAATTAAATCCGCTGCCTGTGCAACTCGCAGATATGTTTTGTTCTCACATTCGGACTATACGCTGGAAAATCTACGCGATTCTTTCTCTTTCTTTTTTCTCTTACAATGTCTACAATTCGCGTTATTATTACGTTCAATAGATATATAATATACATACGTAATATACGTATTCAATATATTATTATATGGATAATATATACCTTTGTATTTATACGGCTGTATAATATACCGTTTTTCTCATATATATATGGGGTATTCCACACGAAACCGACAGGCCCGTGAACTTTGACCTCTTCGATTTGACTCATTATTCTTTTCTACGTAATACGACCAAAAAAAACTTACACGTATTTCGTACTTTTCCGATTCTACTCTTGATTTTGAGAATACAGAATTTTGAAATTTTCACTTTTTCGTTTGCAGCAATATTTCACCAACCGTTAGCTCGAAAATTATCGGTCCTATCGTCAGAAAGTATGGAACAAAATTTATTGATAATTGAATGGCCTTTTTGAGGGTTATTTTTTCAACATTTTTCAGTCATCTCGAACCCGTTTTTTATGCGAATAAACATCAAACATCCGTTTTTCCACAAAAAAGCCGCTCTTGATTAATTTGAAAAAAAGCACAAAAATACCTTGAGAACAGACAAAAATTTTGAGACCAAAACGAAGATAGTTTGACGATTAGTTCAGAAGTTACAGTCATTTGAAGATCAGGATCCGCCGAAACTTGGCCAAAAAAAATGTCGTGTAAACAGGGGAAAGGGTAATGGAAAAACAATGACCATGTTTCGAAAACTTTGAATTTCTTTTCACATTTCGACGCGGAGAATAAATATCATATATGAATACCGGCTAATTCATTTGGAAAGACGGTGAGATATTTTTTTCAACACGTGCATGAAATCGGCCCTTTTTCTCGCATGTAAAGTGGATGGGGAATTGCTCATTTCTCGCGTGGACTTCATTACCTCCCTAGGGCAAAAATGGATTTTCCCTTCCTTCCCTATCTATCTTTTTGGTCATGAAGTGCTGAAAAAGATTCTACCTGGAAAAGGATATCACCTCCCTAGGAAGGGAAAATCCTTTTCAGCACTACTGAGGGAAGATACT
Organism: Athalia cordata; assembly: GCA_963932425.1. Lineage (NCBI taxonomy): Eukaryota > Metazoa > Arthropoda > Insecta > Hymenoptera > Athaliidae > Athalia > Athalia cordata. Next base: position 23,286,878 of record OZ010626.1, on the reverse strand, counting down.
TTTCGACACTAGTGACGAAAGTAAAGTAAAGCATTTTTCCACTTTCCACACTAGTGACGAAAGTGAAACTTTACTTTCCACACTAGTGACGAAAGTGGAAAAATGCACTTTTTTACTTTCTACACTAGTGACGAAAGTGAAACTTTACTTTCCACACTAGTGACGAAAGTGGAAAAATGCACTTTTGTACTTTCCACACTAGTGACGAAAGTAAAACTTTACTTTCCACACTAGTGACGAAAGTGAAAAAATGCACTTTTTTACTTTCCACACTAGTGACGAAAGTAAAGTAAAGCATTTTTTCACTTTCCACACTAGTGACGAAAAGTATAACGGAAAAGTATCTTCCCTCAGTAGTGCGAAAATTACATTAGAAAAGAATATTACCTTCCTAGGAAGGGAAAATCTTTTTCCGCACTTCATTACCAAAAACATAGATATGGAAGAAAGGAAAATCCATTTTTGCCCTAGGGAGGTAATATCCTTTTCCGCCCAGGGAGGTAAAATCCATTTTTGCCCTAGGGAGGTAATATTATCTTCCTAGGGAGGTAATGAAGTCCATGCGAGAAATGAGCAATTCCCCATCCACTTTACATGCGAGAAAAAGGGCCGATTTCATGCACGTGTTGAAAAAAATATCTCACCGTCTTTCCAAATGAATTAGCCGGTATTCATATATGATATTTATTCTCCGCGTCGAAATGTGAAAAAAAATTCAAAGTTTTTGAAATATGGTCATTGTTTTTTCATTACCCTTTCCCCTGTTTACTCGACATTTTTTTTGGCCAAGTTTCGGCGGATCCTGATCTTCAAACTACTGTAACTTCTGAACTAATCGTCACACCATCTTCGTTTTGATCTCAAAATTTTTGTCTGTATTTTTTTGATTTTTTTTTTCAAATCAATCGAGAGCGGCCTTTTTGTGGAATAACTGATTTTTGATGTTCATTCGCATGAAAAACGGGTTCGGGATGACTAAAAAATGTTGAAAAAATAACCCTCAAAAAGGCCATTCAATTATCAATAAATTTTGTTCCATACTCTCTGACGATGGGACCGATAATTTTCGACCTAACGGTTGGTGAAATATTGCTACAAACGAAAAAGGGAAAATTTCAAAATTCTGTATTATCAAAATCAAGAGTAGAATCGGAAAAGTACGAGATACGTGTAAGTTTTTTTTGGTCGTATTACGTAGAAAAAAGTAATGAGTCAAATCAAAGAGGGCAAAGTTCACGGGCCTGTCGGTTTCGCGTGGAATACCCCATATGATGATGCTTACGTATAGTTACTATGTGGTTTTTTTAGGTATATTGTAGGTGGTAATATTTACGAGCTTCATAAGCTATTTCGTTGTCTGTTCTTTCCTCGCGTGCACTGCAGAAAAAATCATTATATCGAATGAGGTGTACGCTCCTGAAATATGAAATCCTTGTTGAATAAATGTACAAAAGCAATTCAAATAATTCTAAATAATGATGTGAAAATTTTGGAAAAAAAACCTCTTCTTTTCCAGTAAAAAGATCTAATCGGTATAATGATGCTACTGACAATCGGACTGAAGATTCGTGGTTTGGAAAATTCGTTTTCACATAGTTAGATCAAATTTTCTGTGTTACACCCTTCTGGCACTATTCAATACTTTCAAAGATTGAATTTGCGAACCGATACTCCAATATTACTCTCGATATAAAGAGATTATAATTTATCGCTCTATATACGTACTATATTATGTTTTGAGGTTTCCTTTTGATATAACATACCGATGCTAGCACACCTGTACGCCAATTTGGCTAAACAGAAATTACAAAATTGTTTCTTACCTGCGGGCATTTTTATGCACATCGAATGCTGCTTTTTCGGTTATTTTTTTTTGTTCTCTTTTTAGATACACCGTTCTTATTTACGAGTCTTACGAGACCAAAATCATTTTCATTAACTCCGATGTATAAAATACATAGGTAATACCTCATCCCGAAAGTGCGAATGCATGTTAGTTCCTCAACCCGAGTGCATGGCAAAGTGCATAAGACTGGAGTTGAAAAAAAAGAAGAAAAAAAAAGTGTATGAAATGAGTTAGAGTCCGAATATAATATCGATCTCCGTAAATGGCGGATGAATATGACAAAAAATGTTATGTCGAAGATCGAACAAATGAAAATCAAGGATCACTTAAATAGGTTGGCAACAAAACGTATCATGGGCGAGCAGCGGATCAAGAGACAAAAAACTGGCATTTGTCGAGCGCGCGGAGTTCATATCTGATTTGGATGCATTCGCGTCTCCCTGATGCCATCAACTTTGGAGGATTTACTTCGGTATTATATAGATTTGACTCACTATACCTAATTTTGCTCGAGTATATCACTGCACGCATGACTTTAGGTATTTGTGAATCTTTTTCATCTGCAGCTTTCAGATCCCCTTCATCTGATCCGTGATATCAAAATCTTCGCCATTGCTTTACGTCCTTCATTTTGCTACAGTTGGTGTATACTATAAACATACGTATACACATGTATGTGTTTATACCTATGTGAACTTATACATTTATGTACGCGTAGGTACCTACTCAAAACCGCGTCTAAATCGCCTGGCAAGAGTTGCCGCTGCAAGGGGAAGGAATGCGACCAAATTCCCTCGACATTCCATCAACGTTTTTCCCGTCATAATCACCCGGACAACTTTTACTAACCCTTTCCCCTCGCATCAACCTCTCTTTAGACTTACAACGATTCTCCTGGTACTGCAACATCCCATGCAGTACTGTAAAATACAATCGGCTTTTAAAATAAATCAGAAATAAGATGAGGAAACTTTTCTTGATCCTTTTTTTTTGCGTTGATAAAATCGAGATAACGCTTAGGTACTGTTTTTTATATATACATATAGGTATATATATCACCGCATTTCTAACAGACCATATTTTCAATTTTCAAAGTCTCAAAAAACAACTATGGATTTTTGGACATTTTTGCGAAGTAGACTACATAATACTCGAGTATAAAAAATTAAATTCACGTAACTTTCGATGTATTTGAAGTTAAAATTTTTCCCAGTATCTCGCGTCCCGATATTGAACGTTATTGGGGTAGCCTCGGGCGGTCCTTTCGCGTCATGTAGTAGACCGCATGCAGACGCAGTTGATCCCGATCGTCGCGGTGCATCCGCACGAACCCTATACTTAGCGCTTATCTCTGAGAATATATACCTATTTTTATTTTTTAAATCGTTCCGCACGCAGCAGCAGCAGCAGCAGCACAGCGTCGAGTATTCTAGAACACCCGATTCTGCTTGAGCTGAACGGCGAAACGCAGGTTTGGGTCCTCCAGGCGCATTTCTCGCCACAGGACCGATTGAGGTAAGCATAAACGAAGGTGTATAAAATTTATAAAAGAGGATAAGAAACGAATTACTTGGGGGGAATAAATCTTTTTCTTCCAATTGTTGTTTTTTTTTTGTTTTTTTTTGTTTCGCTTCCTTACCTTCCGCAGAGCGCCGCGGTTGATTTTTTTGACGATCTCACACCCGATCATCATCCGCGCGCCTGATTCTCTCCGATTGCTGCTGCTAATTTCGCTGATTTTATTTCTGAACGCCGTTTCTACCACAGCTCCGCGAATTTGCTTTACACAGACGACCTACATATACGCCATCTCGACTCGGACAAGAAAATTTGCCTTCAAGGGCTCCAAAAATGAGCTGCAGCGTCTATGTATACATGTATATACTCTTCGTATTATAAACCTGTAGCATTTCGATACCTACGCATACATATACACATTACCTAAATTATATATATGTTATTTGAGTCTGTGAAAGTTCATGTGATCAGCTTTGCAGCGATACATGTCGATATGCGATATACATATAGCTATAATATTGCATCGAGCGACCCTTCAGCTCCGGTAGATTTATCGGGCGGCATTTTTCAATACATATATTTTTTATTGCCCTTTAATCCGCTGAATATTTAGCGGTTCCTTTTAATGTACACATAACTATACTTATCCAATTCCAAGTATACCTACCCGATCGCTAGCCGGGTGACGTTAAGAAATAACGAACTGCACATGCATTAAAAAAGAAACAAATAAAAGAAGCAAAAGGGAATTGATATACCTATAACAATATGATAGAAAAGCTGATGCAGTACGATTTCAGGTATATAATCAAATAGAAAATCACGTAACATAAAAATAAAATACCATTGCATATAGCATCGAATTCAGCTGTCTGAAATTAACGAGACAAAATTAATTTTCAATTTTCTTTTTTATCTCACTTTGTCTTTTACAGATAAAAAAATGTATTACCCCGAAAATTTGGGTGCATGATTTTTCCTCTAATCTATTTAGCGGAAAGAACGCAATTCAGCGAATGCAATCGACGCGGAATCATTTGTTCTTTTAGCACTGAAATCATTCGTTAGATTCAACATGGAAGATGTCGAAACTTTCCGGCTGGCGATGACACAGATATAACAGGCATAGTATATTTAGGCGTTCTATTATCGCTTGTAGAATTTTTTCTATCCGGTTCAAATAATTATTGGCATTCGAATATGGCCGCCGAATGCCTCGTTCACTGATTCGCCGCGTGTATGACGCGGGAAGCAAAGGACAATCGGGCAATTGTCATTTCTCTTTGGACGGTCGGGGAGTCTTTTTCTTCAACTTATTGACAGATCCCTTGTTAAAATATTGTGCAACAGAACTAAATAGTCATAAATTGTCGTTCTGTACGCGTTATCATCAAATTGTGACAAGTGCAAGCTCGGCAGCAATGATGCGAGTAAGTGGAAATTCAAAATGCATGATTCCTGTGAGAGAATTCCCGTCATAAATATCAATCTGATCCATCGGATTTGCGTTCTGTTCGTAAGTAGATTCTTTTTCGACTTGTCTGCATGATGCATGGGAGTATTTAGGGTATATGCATAATTGTTTATTGTGTCATTGTTTGAATATTGTTCGAATTCAGCTCGAACGCAAGAAAGATTATTAACCAATTGCGTTAGATGACGCCTCGTGAGACTCTAGTGATATGGGCTGAGGCAGCGCCACTGGTAGCGCGACCAAAGGCAGTCTTGAGGTAAGCTTGAGGTGGTTCGTACGTGCGTGGAGAGCGATGAAATTCGTGTTATTCTCACGTATGTTATTGTTGAAATTTAGTACCACGCTCTCATCTCTGTTTCTCTCTCTGCTTCCTTTTCCACTAAATTTTCTATTTTCTCTCTTAACTTTTCTATCTTTTTCCTATTTTCCTCCTCGCTCTTTCCGATTCTCCCTACTTCCGCTTCTAGTTCCTTTCTATGTTTTCTCCATCTTTCATCCCTCTCATTCATTCTTTCTTGCATTACTTTTATCCCTTCCTTGTATCTTTCCCTGTCTTTTTCGATCTCCTCCTTGGTTCTATCCAGTTCTTCCCTTATCTCCTGTATCACCTTTTTAGTCTCCTCCCTTAGTCCTCCCTCCTCTTCTCCTCCTTGCGGTGATCTTCCGGTCTTTCTGCTTTCCGCGAAGATCTCCTCTCCTATCTCTCCTCCTCCTGCTTCTTCCTCAGCGTCCTGTAATTGTCTCTTCTTTTTCAAAAATTCCGCCATGTTTACTGTACCATTGCTACGCGCTCTTACCCATCCTTCCGCCTTCGTCGGTCGGCCTCTCCTGGCCTCTGTTGTTGGTGTCTTGAACACCTCTTCCTCTACCTCCTCGTTCGACATCTTAGATTCCTTTTTCACCTTCTGCCTCTCCTGCCTATCCCAAAATGGGGATTGAAAATAAATTTTTAATCCTGTTTTTGGGATTAAAAATAAATTTTCAATCCCGATTTTGGGATTAAAAATAAATTTTGAATAGTGATTTTGGGATCAAAAATTTATTTTTAATGGTGATTTTGGGATTGAAAAATAAAAAATGAATTTTTAATGGTAATGTTGGGATTAAAGAATAAAAAATCAATTCGAAAGGAGAGCAGACGTGGCAGAGAGAAAGGAAGTGGAAAAGGGGAGAAAAAGGCGAAAAGCGAGGAACGGAGGAGACAGAAAGGTAAGGATAATAAAGTAAGGAAAAGGAGTCAAAAGAAAAGAAGAAGAAAAGAAGGAAAAAAAGAAGAAAGAAAGGAAAAGAGATGTCAGGAAATCGGCCGCTATTTTTACATATGAGTAGGGAAAATAAATTTTTTCCGATCAACTTCACGGAGCGATCAGCGATTTTAGAAATTAGGAAGATTCGGTCATCTCATTATATCTGTATTTTCGGCACACCCGATAATGTATAATATCATACTTAATATATACACATCGTTATTGTCTATAATAATATCAAAGGCGTAACAAAAAATGCAACTAAGTGCCTAACCAGCGTCCAAGTAATTTATATACTATACGTGTATGATTACGCGATACTTATATTTCTACGTATACCGAAAAAAGCATGAGTACATGTTTATAACATGGTATCAATTTTCGATTTTTCATACGTTGTATACCATAGATTATACAATAACAATGGTGATTTTATTCATTCAAAGTAAAAACTACCTTGCATGACAGGTATAAGGATGCAAGATCGTTCCTAATTAGTTCATAAGAAGAAATTTTCACGATTCGCCATGCTCATAATTATAACCAGACATGATATTATGGATACCTGATATCGAATCGGGAAAATTTCCTGCACACATCGCGTCTTATTACATTAGATATATACCTACATTTATGCCTCAACTTTGAAAACATGTCCATCTTAACTGCATGAACATTTCCAATTATTTCGTTTTATTTTAAAATCATACTGCATGTTTATGATCGTTTCAAAAATCTGGAGAAAAGGATATTTTCAATTCGAGGTCTCACGCAATCTTCGTCTTTCTTTCTCCTTTTTTTTTCTACTGCTTCGTCGACTAAAATAATTTCAAGAAAAAATAATTGAATGATAAAAATAATAATCGCGCTACTTAAAGATCGTCAGTGAAATTCTCTTGCAATTGCGTCTAGTATCCTCTGAAATGCTTCTGGCGTTAAACCCAAAAATGTTCTTTCTTGAGGCGGCCGAATATCCTGTTGCACTGAACGACGCCGTCGAAGAAAATAATCCTCGTAATCGTCGGTCGCAGGTGGATTGACTTTGGCAAAGTAAACGGCAGCAAAACCGCTGTATATCAATAAAGCTGCCGTCCCAAGCTAAAAAAAAAAGAAAAAAAAAAAGAAGAAATCAAAGATTTCAAAAAGACAAGAGACTCGAAATTTTGATTTTTATGGGGAACGTACCTGAAAGACCGCCCAAAATTTATAGCTTCCTTCATTTATCAGAAAGTCATAATATCCACCTAAGTAATCGCCTTTTCCCTCTTCGACCATGTTCTTGGAATCGTCCTGATCGTGCATGTCGTCATGATGGACGTCAGGGACGTCATGATAGTCGTCGTGATCGTGCCCTCCTCTCTCGTAACCTCCAGGTCTGTACCTTCGGGATTGTCTGTAATTTATGCAAGAGGTTATTGTTTATGTACCTAAAATTCAAGTTCAACCAATTGAATTAGGAATTATCCTGAATATATTAATCGAGCTATGATTGTGGTTGCGCGAATTGAACTGTGGTACGTACAAAGCACCTGCCATATATGATGAGTTTGTGTTATTCAAATGCTAATTAAACTATCTTTACCGTACCGAAAATACTGGGCAGTCGTAGCCACCGCTGAGTTAACTTCTGTTGTCGTTCTTAGACTTTCTTCTTCTTCTTGTTCCCTCGTTCCTGTTACCGATTCTATTTCCGTTTCTGTAGTCGGTGCACTTGATGTTATCAGAGGATATGCGAAAATCAGGATGACCAGAGACTCGTGCAGATATTTTGCTTTCATTTTGACTTGACGGTACAAAAATGAAAAGATAAAAAAAAGAAATAAAACACCAACAAATCAATTTATAAAATATGAAACGAAACGAAAAGAAAATAGTAATATCTATCCAGAACTTTGTTAACAAATAGACATTCTATAGATGACGTGATTTTATACTCAGATACTCTTTTCGAAACTTACTCACCTAGATAAGACGTTTTTTTTTTTCTTCAATACGACAAAATTTTTTAACTAGTTTTTGCAATCACTGCCCGCACCAGCTTTGTTTTAGTCTTACAAATTGTAATATGAGAAAAAGGCATTCGAAGCACTCGAACGAGATAAATCAAAGTATAATTTTTTAATCACAAAGCATCTTTACTTTTCCGCATAATATTTTCCTAGTTAACTTTCGTTCTTCAATAAATACGTGTTTATGGCTAATGAACGTTCGTTATTTTTCTGTTCTTTTTCATCACAGCTGTTGAATCCGCGGATAATCGAGACAAATTTTGAAACGGAAAGGACGCGTTCTAGGGGAAATCTGAAATCCAACTGAGCTTCCCAGTAGACGAGGGTGCAGAAGACGCTCTTTGCTTCGTTTTTCGTGCTCTTCGCGCTTCTTCAGTAACTGTATCACAAGAAACGTTAGGTAAACAACCAATTGGTGTTAAATATCCTAATTGTTACAAATTTAACGAGTTCTACCAACTTATACGTACGCGCCTTTCGTAGAGATATAATTGACTGATATGCACGTTAAAAAAATGTTTAATTATGAGAAGCATCAGAAAAGATCAATTAACAATTTCGTGGTCATTATGCGGCTTGAACAAGAAAAAAAGAGAAGAAAAATGATTTCATCTTTGACAGAAATGTATCGAAAAGGAATGTATAAATACATGAGCTGTATGATTTTTACGATCGGTTTTTTCTTCGTTTGTTACTTTGACAGCGAGTCCTTGACGGGGGAAAAAAAAAATGAAATTGTAAAAGTCTTCTAATTTGGAATGTTATTCAATGGTATACCATTTTTTTTTCCTCCGATGTTTTAGGCGCGAAGATCGCTTTATTGGGCTAAGAAGGAAATAAGATAATCAAACATCATTATGGGAGCTGCTACTGCTCTAAATTCTTATTGGCTCAATTCATTTCCATTCAAACATTCCAGACTGCGCTTTTAAACTTTCCGTTGTTTAAACATATTCACCAAATACTTTTCACTGCTACAGGAGCCTCCGTTTTTTTTTTTTTTTCATTCTGACCTAATTGTTCAGTTCCAAACGTTTTGACAGACTTCACATGCAATTAATTTATATGGAGCAGCGCATGTTTTCATTGTTTGACTTCTTTTCGTGTGAAAAATGTAAAAATGACGATATGGGTGAATCGAATTTTTTATGTAATCCTGATGTATCACATAATTCTTCTTTCTGCAATCGCGCTCGTCACTTTTCTTTTTGCAATATTGTCGTGGCGGATTTTTATTGCCTTTGGAATTGATAGTAAATTTTGAAAGTTTGTCGAAGGAATTATCAATCGGTTCTGTGCCATCCGTGATGGTCATGTCTGAGGTGTAGTAGATAAAGTTCACTAGGATCAGTTAGGTGTTCCATATTTGAGAAAGAGTACGTTAGAACAGGCGATTAGCGATCTGAACCAAGTCCCGTTGAAATAATACTCTAAACAAGGGTGATAATCACCAACGGCAAGGCTCTGAACTCTTTAACAGACGTGAAGTCATCAACGACGCGTATTCTGTTATACAGCATCATGTATAGTCATCCGCATCATCGTCATCGTACGTTGTCCAAATAACAGCGCGGTGATTAATAATTTCCAAAATTAAAATTTACGTACCTGTCTATTAATACCTCCGCAGGGTAGCAGAACTTAACGAATTTGCATCACAAATTAGGTATAATGTATGATCCAATTTTTAGGTTCCATCCAATAGTGAAAGCAAATGATTTTTTTTTGTTTTCAAATAAACGACAACCAAAAAGATGCTTAATGGAATAACGCTATGTAAGTAATTTTATTTTGATACATATATGATACAAAGTTGATAATTTGTTTTTTATTTCTAAATACATTTTTTTTTTCAATACATACTTAGACTTATTCTGTACAAAAAATATGGCCACACATATTAAATTTATGTAACGTAACTGTTAGCCGAATCGCGAAGAATTCTTCAAGCCAAGAATTGGTCACAAAAAGGCTGTTTGGAGTGAAAAAAAGGAATGGATATTCGTGAATAACCTAATCTATTATCTCCTTGTGTAAACCGCACGAAGATAATACATTCAATCCTTAGCACATTGTCAGTCGTGAGGAAAAAAAACTTCATCAATTCTTCACGAAGGCCTTTCTGGCGGTTTCGATGCCTTCTAGTACTTTGACGGTCATATCGAGCCATCCTGGACCTTCGTTCGATTTGACGCTCCTACCATTTCCAGCTGCGGCAGCTGCTAGGGTTGAAGGAAAATTTATTTTGTGCCTGGCGACGCTCTTTAAAATCAGTGCCGCGATATAGATGATGAAATATATGCTGAAGTAGAGTGGAATGTACCACAATTTCTTTCCGATGTAGTAGTACGAATACGGTCTCTTGCTCAGACGTTGGTCCATCATTTCTGGAGGAGGTGTTGTGTGATCATCAGGTAAATGATCGTAAATTATATCATGGTGGAAGTCGTGATCATGATCGTGAATGTAAGGATCGTCTACGAAAGATGGATGGTCAAAGTGACCAGCATATTCTATAGGCTTTGGAGGAATTGAACCTCCGTAAATTGGTCCAGATCCGTAGTTCGAACTATGAAGTTCCTTGATGATTTCAGGATCGTGATCGTGATCATGGTCATGGTCATGTGATTCATGATCAGGATAATCCGCCGGAGGACCGTAAGACCCTGGCGATGGCCCGAACGAATCATAAGAGCTGGGACTCTGTGGAATCAAAAAATCATATTAGCCAATTAAAAACCACTTCGTTGATTTCAATGTATTTTCTCCTGATTTTCTCAATTACCTTGGGGAATGAATCAGGTGCCGAAAAAGTATCCGGGGCGGATGGTTTTGCGTCGATAAAGCTTGGTGGTTTATAGTCGTAGCTTCCTGGGAATACCGGTGAAGAATATCCTGGCCCTGTACTGAATGAATTAGAACCAGATCCCGTAGGAGCGGATGAAGATTGGGATGAACCGCCACCCCCAGTGCTGCTGCTGCCTCCTGCCATTTGCTGCAACCTTGCGGCGTTTGCATGAGCTACATCGTGTTGGAATGACGCTGGAGGGTGGAATCTGTCTTGAGCTGGTCTCGATCTACCTGCAGCCTTGGCGTCTAATCGAGCAATCATTTCTTCATCAAGTGTTGAATATCTGGGGTAAAAGAGGTAATCGGTAGAGATATATTTTTTTAGTCAAGATCGAAGGATTCTGGAATTGATCAGCTCACCTTTTGGTCGTCGGATAATCGACGGCTTCGCCTTTGTGGAGTTCCGGAATTTTCGGAGGAACGTAAACAGGTGAAACTGTTATGCTGATGTCCGAACCGCTCCGTCCCTCGATAACTTCCGTTCCTTTCGTTGTGTTGAGGTTGGAAAAGGTCCTTGAAAACAAATAATATCGGAAACTTGAAAATTTTCAAATTCATGTCGGTTGTAATTCACTTACCTCATGAGCCAGCTGAGTGGTCCGCCATGATTTTTGTCGGATTCTTCACCATTTTTAGTCACTTTTGCGTAACTCGTTATTTCCGGTAAACTTGCGGGTGCTACAAACCCAGTTGAAAGGGTCAAGATGAGAAGCTGAAACCTCATCTCTACGGGTTTTCATCTAAATGACCAGACCACCAACTTCTTCTCCTATATATAGACTCGTAACTGTAACTTTCAGCAACCAGTCGTAATATTATTGTCATAACGTTACGCAGCTTCAGGAACGACGCCATTTCCAACCCTCTTACAAAACCAGACCAAATATAAATCGACAATAATTTACTCAATCTACGGAATTAAAGACTTAGAAATTCGAGCCTTTTTGCGAATTTGGATTTCTTATCATCGTCATAGTGTTCGATCGGTAGCAAAAAAAGCCAATCGATTTTTATATTTCACAACTTCTAGGTACATCAGCTCGATTGAGCACTGATATAAAATTGCTCGAGTTAATTTCCGGCGGACATGCTTTTCGATAATAATTGTAATGTCAAAACATTTTCTGCCTCCGATGTTATAGGCGCTAAATATTACCGCAAAGATTCTTTACGAAATTGTTCTAATTTGTCTTACAAACTGTAACAGACCGTTACACTGACGTTCCTTCAGACGATCAAGTATTTATAGATCTTATAGATTACCAGAGTATTGATAAAGTCATTCGACATTTCAGCTCTCTTCTGTTGTAAATCATTTTGATATAATGAGAATATAAAAAAAATAGTAAATAAACAGAAAATGGTCGATTTGGATTGGAACTATACGAGGTGAGGATCGTAGAAAAGATGGGAAAAATATTCGAGGTACGCCTTAAACGATCGTTTGTAATTATTTTTATTAGTTAACAATCGCTGATTAACAACTGCGTACAACAATTGGGTCAGCTTTTAAATACTGATGATATAACCTACGGGTCTTGAGGTAGACAAGACGCAAGCGGCGATTGAAAGTTTTTAATGAAATAATAAAAATCGTCATCATCGTCATCATTTACTCAGATTAGGTAATTCCGTCTCCTCCATACTTCGTCCGAATATAATGCAAATCTTAATAATACATCTTAGACTAATCGGTATTCTAGATTTCGCGTTTTTATTGTATCTCTTCGGTTTTACTAAAAGAAAATTATATCGTAATATCTACATATTATTTGAACTTCAGATGATACTAACTAAAATCTAAATGCATATCGCATTATTACCTGCACTGTAATATCACTATTTATTTATTAACCTTCATTATAGGTTCTGATATAGTTTCAAAAATATGTGTACATCAATTTGTTTTTTCTTTTTTGTATGTTAGGAAAAAATATCATACATCTGATCGAACTTCAGCATTACGTTTTGCTTTTATAGGAACCCTTTTGTTTGTAATTTATAGTTATGACCTAATTGTTTTGACGTTGGTAACTGATTGATTTTGACTAATTCGGATAACCAGGGTAGAAACTAAATCAACAAGTCGGAAATATTTGTCGGCTTATTTTACGATTCATTTTTCTTTTTTTCTCTTGGGATAGGCGATATTAGATTATGATTGAGAACAATTTTTATCTCTGATTATTGTCAACCAATGAGTGACTACCTGATCAGTCGGATTTGGAACACCGCGCTAGATTTGTTGATACAAAATCGAACGTCAATGATCACCAAAGTTGACAAACTTTACCAAATCGAAATCCGGTCAAGTTGGGTACGGGTTGACACTTTTTTTTCAGCCTGAATTAAATTCGAGAAATTTAAGAAATTTTTTTTTTCTAAATTGTGGGAAGGAGTTAGAAATTTAGTGATTTCTACTCTTGGATTTTTAGGAATCCTGTGAAACGTTGCGCAGAAAGTAATAGCAAAACAATTTGAATCAAATTTTGTCGGGAGTTTCGATTTTTCGATGCGCGAATTTCCTAAAATATTTTTGAGTGTCCAGGTTCCAATTCTGACTGATAATTCAACACATATCTATTGGAATTTTTTTACATGGGTGATTATACGGTAATTGGAGTATATAAGGAATGTCTCCACACCTTTATCAGATGTTCTGTCCTAAAGACCTTATTTACTAATAAAAATCATTGATGATGTTCAATGATCTATACATTTGTATAACAAATTACAACAGTTTTACTATTAAAAATACATAAATAATCAAACATATTTAGATATGTTGTATATCGATAACTTTCGATCATTACTCGGTAGGTAAAAATTACTGTACAATATTTTATTTATTTATTTTTTTTAGTTTTGTCAAGATCAATTTGTCTAGAGTTCCACCTTATCAAACATATCTTACTTTCTTTCATCGGGCTCTTTTTCAATAGTGACATTACACTTGCCCGCGTTTGTGTCTTGTTCGGCTTCGTATGCAAGATTCGTGCTTCCGTTCTGGAGGTTCTTTTTACAGTTGCTCGTGTCATCAGTCCCCGTTTTTTCAACAGCTAGTTCGTTTTCATTTTTTCCATTGACTTCGGTATTTTCTACATCATCAATTTTTTCTATCCTGTCAAGATTTTTGGCGTTTTTTATCGCTTCGATTTCTTTTGCCTCAGAGTCCTGCGTCGGTACATCGGAAATTTCTGATTTTATCTTATCATTTCCATCATTCGAAAACGCTTTGTTTTCAGAACCGTAAGAAATCTTATCATCTCGCTTCTCCTCCTTCTCGTTATAACCCGATTTTTCGACCAATTCGACCGGTCCTTGATCAGCAACTTCGGCGTCCCTCTTTTTTGGCTTCTTCTTAACGATATCGTTACCCTCAACCTGGGGTCTTTTTCGCAAATATAACCGGTTGAACAAGAAATAGACAATTCCTGTTATAAAGGACATTCCACCCAATATTTGGTACGTTGGACGAGTGCCGACACATTTCATCAAATAACCACCGATCAGACTTCCGGTTCCCTTGCCTAAAATGAAAAACATCAGGATTAGGAATTGAGTATTACGGGCGGGAAATCCAACATTAAAATTTCGTTGCTCACCAACACCGTAGTAAAGTCCACCCAATAGTCCTTGGATCGAGCTATCAGTCGTAGTCGTAGATAATTTGGCTGCGTATGTTACGGCTGCTGTGAAACTTAGACTAGATGTGACGGATTCTAGAGCTTCGAAGTAAAGACACATCCACGGGTTGTAAATTAGAGAGTATCCTAGAAAGTGGTTGAAAATATATATAGATATTCCGGAAATTTTAGACGAAGTTTTAACATAAATGGAAAACAAATTCGTCATTGCTTACCGACTAGTCGGACGGCGTAGAATATGAAACCGATAAAAAGTACGTTTGCGTGCCCGATTTTTTCGATTATCGGACCCGACATGGCCAGTAACGGGATTCCAGCAATTCCTCCAACCGTTATTGTGATGCCCATCAGCGATCTAGAGCCACCCAAGTCTTGGATCAGCCAGAAAAGGAACGATTCGATGTAACCCCAAGCGGTTCCTGGAAAAAAAGAAACAAACAAACGTCAATTAGAAGTGATCAGTGCACCGTCTGAAAGATAAACAGACATTGGCAATTCCGTGGAAAAAACCTGCAATTGTATGTACAGAGTTTTTTTTTTTTTTTTTTTTTTGTACACACGATGAATGTGAATGTTATAATTTAACTATTTGTTCGTGCGTTAAAGCGAGACGGAAGTTAAGCGATATATGATCGTTACGTAATATCCGGTTATTGTTGACACTGCCTTGTGACGTTGTCATTGCCAGTATGTGTGTTCGCGGTCAATCGTCGATGTTACCTTGCTAACTTTAGCAGACCACTTCGATTCGTGATCAAGTACCTTCATACTTTGGTAATTCCATAGTAGCTTTGTTTGCATATACTTGATAAAAAGGACATCAGTATTCTACGCAGGGATATCACGCGAATGACATTGGGACGAGTGAATTATTATGACAAAAGCTGATCGGCCAAGGATTATAACTTACAATTTCAATGGATAGATACTGTTGCAATTACTAAAGAATTTTTTTGATCTAATTAAAAAAAAAAAAAATGTATATAAATTATATGGATGTGCACTCTCATGTAATGATGATTACGAATTACTTACCTAAAATGAAACAAGCGATGAAAAGAGCTACGAGTTCGACGTTTTTTAGAACGCTCAAGACGTCGCTTACAACGTTTTTAGCTGGTGCCTTGAACTCTAGATTCATGGAGAGCATAAGGATACCAGACATGATTTTAAGACCTGCGTAGAGGTAAAAAGCCGGCCTGAAGTGGTAAACAAATTAAATGTGTAATTAGTTTTCGTGTCGAATTATCAAAAATTCAGTGTTTGACGATTGTCAAAATACGAGAGACTGGTTGTCGTAAACAACAACTTACCTAAAATCTGTATACTCTTTGCCACTGCTGACGTAATCAATTAGCATCCCTGAAAGTGGTGAAGATATCATTCCACCTATGCTACCGTAGATTCTTTGTAATCCATAATCCGCTTTTTGTTCCCTTAGGATCGCTATAACGGCACCTTCAAACATTGCGAACGCGGTGCCTCCGATCATCCCTAAAAAGAAAAGGAACCAAAACGACCAGAGTTAGTTTCGAATTTCAAAATAATTTCAAATCAAGCAGATAGTCTGTATTATTTTCATGAAAAACTCACCTATGAAAACCCTTATAACGAGATAAAGCCAAAAAGTAAGTTGGATGTTGTATTCGATTATGGTGTCCTTGTTTGAGCAGACTTCTTTTCTAGGTGCTGTAACGACGCATCTTTTGCTGCATCCTTCCATATAAAGTGATTTATAGACATCGAAACCAGTGGTGTAATTAATTAACGGTACAGTGAGTGCAATTTTTTGTTCTTTCCGATCGGGATTCGCACATTTCAGTTTCTGAAATCCGTAATTTCCAGTCCAAGATATCGCCTCCGATATGTACTGACGTTTCGCTTCTAGAACATCGATGTCCGTAGCGTCGAGTAGTTTGAGTTTCGATTTGTAGCTACGATGATTTATATTATCATTGCTTGAATTTGTCTGCAACAAGATTTAACATTTAGCAAAATAAACTACACAATGATAGCGATGACCACGAAGTACAGAATTTGACGTGCTCGTTTTCATTCTTACCGTAACTCCGAATTCTCCGAATGCACAATTAGTCTGATTCAACGTGGCGTTTGACTCGGTGCAAGAAAATTCGTAAAGTTTACTCGTTGGGAAGAAATAAGTACTTTTCGAAAGCTGTCTTATAGAGGTTTTGTAGAATTCATTGTTTGCTAGTAAACGACGTTCCCTCATGTCTTCCTTTGTTCTGGCAGCCTGATGATAAAACGAAACAAAAAAAGTTACACAACAAAAACATAACAAAAAATTGATTTGTCGCTGAAGTTGTTATACAGCAAGTGCGATTTCTTTTATTTTTTTTTTCATAAAACCTTGTAGTTTTTTTATTATCCGAGCTTAAGGACATATCAAACGAGAGAGAGTTTGTCCTTCCTAGTTGAAGATGAAAGAGATACGCATACAGAAGATATTGTTTTTCAAAGAGTCCATAGATCATGACGCGGAAATTGAAAATCAGGGAAATGCCAAGGCGAAATTAACGATCAGAATCGCTTCTCTATCTTATTTAAACAAAATGTGAATCTGACCTTGAAAGCTCTGAGAGTTACGACTGCCAATTAATAAATAAGCTCATTGTTTACATGTTGTCATCCGAAGTGTCGCATGTCTTACCTTCCAAAGATTTTATGGACAGATTTGCATTTACATTGAGTTTGATTCTACGTGACGTAATTACACAGTTTTTTCTTGGACTTCATTCAAAAAATTCGAAACTATCTTTTTACATCGTTCCGGACACCTTTAGCAACGACATTCTATAAGAAAGTATCGCAATATTGTCTCTTTCAAGCTCGGTACAACTTTGTCCATTGTTTTGTAAATTTTTGCATCTTATTTTTTTTTATTTTTCCATTACCGCAATGTAGTTTTGGAATATTCAGCGTCTAACGCAATGAACTTCTCTGTAGATTGATAGATTTTATTAGACACTGACCTGAGGTAATTCAGATTTGGAAATGGTGTACTTGTAGGATACATTTGAGCCGGTCGCAAGATCAAAATGTCTAACTGTGTACGCTCTGGCAGCCAATATCGCCTCGACTTCGGTGTTGTTGTGCAAATCCGCGTGGCAAATGTATCTGAGAATTAATAATGACAAATTAATCTTTGGGTTCAAAGTACCCGTTCACACAAAGTAAAAAACACACGTAAGATACGATTAAAATTTTCGTATCATCATTGCGATGCGTATACATTAAACATTATCCCTCAGGTGACCTTATAGTTATCGTTACCCCGTGTTGGATAGAACGTAAAAAATGAAAGGATTACAAGAAAATGACAAACAGAGTTCGACGCACCCGCAGCTTTCCATGTTCGTATTTATTTCCGGCACCAATTGACTCTCGCAAGGATTTGCTTGACTCATAGTGTAAACTAGGTCGCCGTTTACACCTGGACAACCAAGATCCATGACGACTCTTTCCGGAAATTGAACGGTTACTCTTCCCACTGGAACTAGAAGAAGTAAAAGAGATGCTGCCCCACCGAGGGAAGAAAATACGCAAAGCAATATCTGGAATACGAAATGTCATCTGTTAATTATTCTCTCGAAAGTTTCCTTGAAGAAAAAACAAAAAAAGCAAACAGAAAACAATTCACCGCTTACTCACCTTGAAATTGCCAATCCGGTCAGCAATCATCCCTGCCAATGGTGGCATTACAATTGCTACGACGGGGGTCACAGCGCTCATTATCGCAGTTTCCTCGACATTTATGCCCAACTCTCGCATGTGGATTGTTAGGTATGGATAGAGAACGAAGAGTGCTGTGCAATTGGAAAAACAAAGAAATAATGAAGAGGAGAGAATCAACGATAAATATAGCCACGAGATTATTATCTTATGCAACGAGTCATTGAAATTGAACTCGAGTAAAATTATCCAAAGAAATTATGTAGTTTGGGTACAGGGGTCCTAGCAGAAGAGAAAAAAAATCGATCGATTTCGTTGAAACACATGAAATTACATGAAACATGAAACTTCTAATTTGATTTCTCTTGTAAAATCACATCATCGATACTATTAATTCAGTGTGAATAATACGATGAATTATTCTAGTCTCATAATGTAACGCCATCTCGGTAGATAATATCCAAAAGTATATATCCTATAATGGAAGTAGGTAATTTATCTTTGACGTTCCAAAAATCAAAAACTGGCAGGTCTCATGGGTACAACAACGCACGCGTAATTTACCTTGAACTTGACTGTATAGCTAATTCAAATCTCTTAAATTTATCTACATCAACAAATTACCGTTTGGCAAACGTTCCATATACGTACGTCATGAAGTAAGTCTCTTAATCCATCAATTTTATTCACGCAAACAAGACAAGTAGGACGCAAATTAGTTCCCGCATAAGACGAAGTGAAAAAAAATAAAAATAAACAAATAAAATAAAATAGAATAGTAAAAATATAATAAAATATGATGGATCATCATCGGTCAGTTAGTTAGTCAGTCGATTCACCGCTTGCTTAAAATCAAATAAGGCGATCTATGAAAAAAAAAATTTCCAACGGGCCGGGGGGTTAGTACCGCACAAAAAGACAAACATCGAGGAGCTTGGCACAGATCTTTGAGCGAAATGAATTGCGTTGCGGTTTAATATTATGATTGAGTGACAGCCAAAGGCGATGTATATTTGAATGAATTTTTTCACGAAAAAAAAAAAAATAATAAATAACAGAAGAAAAAAATTGTGCAACCCAGTCGAATGAAACTAACAATTCTGAATTTCAAAGTTTCTATGCTCTCGCGCAGGTATAGCGAATTTGTTTTTGTAAACTAAGTAATTTTTATTTATTTATTTTGTTCATTGAAATTTTTTTACAACAATTAGGTAGACCCACCGGTTTTTGCCGCTCATTCAGTTGTGGACATTTTTTTGTTCAGAAATTTTTTTTACTCGTTCATTGTTACGTTTTATTTCACAAAATTAACTAAACAATTACATACAATGTTTCCTTGATTTTCTATTCAACGTTAGAATTGCCTTGAAAAATACATACAAGTAAAGTTAATGGCAACGCAACTGGACCGAGGTGACCTAAACCGGTACGCGTTTATGCCCTACGTTATAACAATATAATTACAACTTACTGGATGATTGTACGAAGAAAAGTAACTTCAGGGGAAGTAACTCTTTGTGCTGGAAATCCTTGATTATCCGCCTGAAGAAACTCTTGATGATCGTCATCTTGACGGTTTTTGTTTTTCTTCGTTCGTTTTTATATGTTTTTTGTACTTTTCAAACGGTGCTGATCGCAGGGGTAGAAATTTTGTTGAATAAATGTCAAAAAAAAAAAAAAGACAGCGTGACTGCAGGAGCGAAAATTTCTTTCCTTCCAGATTAAATGTACAATCAGACGATCACGTCCTTTTTCGATCTCCACGTCATCGTTGCAGCTTTCGATCTGGAAAAAGAAGTTGAAAAAAAAAAAATTAAAACAATCATGATTGTTGCTGGTATATACCCATATGTATTGACAGATGGATATATTTTTCAACTTTGGCCAGTAGTGAATCCCCAAAATATTTAGAAAGAAAATATCAGCATATGTATATAAGTAACGATGGAAGATTATCGTACACGTTTTAAAAAATGATGAAAAAAATAGGAAAAAAAAAACACAAACACACACGCACACTAACACATGAGTAAATAAATTTGGCATCTGATTATCATGAGGTTATTCCGCGAAGAAAAAGTCGACAACAAAATTCCACCGTGCAAAATAGCGCGTCTTTAAGTACATTATAAATATACGTTTATTAAATATAGTATTATGTATTTACGCATCTGTACATGTATGTGTATGTGTGTGTATTTATGTATTTATATACGTAAGGTGTAAGTTAAGGCGGTTATAATTTGTCCTCGAAAAATAATATTCTTGGTCCGCCAATTTAAGAGTTTGTTGATTAAAGCTTCCTTTTTTTCAGACGTTAAAAACTTAGACCGTGATACGATTGTTAGTTTTAATTTCGTATCGCCCTTGTATACATCTATTATGTCATTACAATAATTCCGGATATTCATTATTATTATTTATTATTATAATTTTCGATCTTCTCTTTTTTATGATTTTTTGTTCTCGTAACACAGTGTACTACGTGTCGTTACCCTGTCAGGTGAAGAATGGAGTTCAGAAAAGATCACCTCCGAATATGGTACGTAAAACTGACCTTTACCTCCTGAAATTAAAGATGAAATTTTTCTATCGTCAATAATCATAGCTAAATTAAAGGCTCATTAGCGGGTCGCGAATAATTAATTCGGCTTCCCCCACTTTCTTTCGGTTCAGTGATATTTTTCCGGGTTCAAGATCTGATGTATGATGCATTTGGTGCCTCTGAAATTTTTGTTTTTCATGATGGGCGGATTACTTCTCTCATTTTCAGACAACGAAAGAAAAAGAAATTTGTGCTCAAGCTCCAATAAATCAGCTAGCAGAGCGGCGATACGATTTGTCATTCTTAATTGTTCCAATGTATAAATAAAGCAAAAAAAAAAGAAGAAAAATCTCATAAAATTTTGTATGTATCTTTAAAATCTTCGTTACAATACAGATCTGTAATGATGACCTTTAATCGCTCATGGAATCGACATTGAAGCTGCGCCTAGTTGGTTTCACGAGAGAGGAGGTACGAAGTTTTGTCACGATTTTGAATGACCCAGACATCAATGGCGCGCGACAGCCATTGCCCCTGAAATCGTAGGTTATGTGCATGATGGTAATGCAAACGGTTAAACTTTACATAACCTGCACATGTATCGGACTTCTTTCGTGTATATAAATGCTATGTAGGTGGACATTTGTATACAGGGTGTATAAAACAGACTGTGCAGAGAAAATAATCAAGTTTTAGATTTTGTCTGGCAAAAAACTTTTTGCTCGGAGGGTAGAGGCAGAATTCTATCTAAACTGACATCAACCTTTTTGAGTTTTTTGTTACAATTTTCATCCTAGGCAAAAACTATTTTACTACAAAATTATTATGTCAGTCATCCAATTATTTGAATCTTATCAAATACGAGTTAAAAAAAGACACCCTGTAGACTTATAGCGCGCGATTAGGAAGAGATGCCTAACAGTTGCACGTGATTTTCAATGTCACCATCGTTGCATTGCACAGTGCAGTTCGAGTACGGAGTAAATGAAAAAAAAAATCAACCATGTGAATTCCATTCCTGGATACCGATCTGCAAATCGCTATACATATAAAAGATTGGTTTTCTTCCCACTCTAGTTCAATTGTCGTCGTGGAATTCAATTAGCAACGATCGTATTAATTAACGTACTTATCATTATATTCTTTTTATCGCAAATATCTATAGCGCAGCACACATATAACCGTACCATGGTATATGTGTGGTGAATTCTGCTGCACCTGCAGCATCGTTTCAAAACTAATTTGCATAGGTATGCTATAGATATGAGTTATTCAATGGATCCAATGCGCTTGACCATGTTATGTCGAATTCTGTATTATTCCGGGGTGAAATTTTTTGTTCTGTTACGATTGTGCCAAATTTTTATTGGACAAAAATATTCGATCTATAAAATTTTACGCTCAAAACGAGATTTGTGAATTGCATGTTTTTTTTCTCTCTTGATGAAACTGGATCCATTAATTATGATCAGGGGCAAATAATTTTACAGAATTTTTTTGTTTTTTTTATTTTTCCTGCACTTATTAAAATGCTACAGTCTCACGGCTTATCTCAATTGCCGATTGACATTATCAGATTTATTTTTCTGTAAGTACATCACGAATACTTGTATGTTATATATTTTTTAAGCTGTGGCGTAATCACGATATACGTGACGAGAAGTATTTCGGTTCGTGTGTTCATACGTGCAATG
This sequence comes from Athalia cordata, assembly GCA_963932425.1. Classification (NCBI taxonomy): domain Eukaryota; kingdom Metazoa; phylum Arthropoda; class Insecta; order Hymenoptera; family Athaliidae; genus Athalia; species Athalia cordata. The sequence continues at coordinate 23,264,355 of OZ010626.1, read as the reverse complement.
AACAAAAAAAAAAAAAGAATAAAAATTGAATAGCACTATTCGAAATCCACCGACCTTGCCAAATATGTTGTGTAATCTGCACTTAATTATACGTGCGTACAGCGATGTACCTCGTAGCGATTGAACATTTTTTGAAAATTGCGTTAGTCATAATCCGTCGAAATCCATTCACTTTGCTTTGTTATGTTAATTAAAATCGCCGTGAATAATTATAGACGAAAATCAATCACTTATTCAATTGTCTGCGGCATGCTGACGGTTTCTTTTAATCAATTAGTATTCTTCTGAATTCCTATCATATGGTATTACAGTAATTCATCAAGAATATATTCTTTAATTTTTTATTCTCACATCACTAGAATTAAATTGCATACTGCAGAGTACGAAATTCAGACGAATAGGATAATTTCGTTGTTGATACCATGTTAATTATTTTCTCTGAATTAATACGTCTCGGGAGTTGTAATAAGTATATTTAATTTCCTATCATGTAGAAAAATAGCAGATTTCTGTGGTAAACAATTGCAGTTTGAAAATCCGGAAACGAATTCACGTACATCGTTAATTATGATTAAATTAATGATAACAGAAGAAAAAAACAAATGAATAATGAAAATATTTTTATACATCGCGAACTGTGTGATTAATTGAAATTATACAGATGAAAAAATACGTCTGCGAAATCGAAAGAAAATAAGGACAATTTTCTTCCCCGCAATTATAGTCAATGCGTATAATCTCGGTCTTAAATGTTCAGGTGTTCGAGTGCACTCGGTAAAGTTTATGTTTAAAATTGCAGACGATGTATGTTATCGAAAGTCTTTGCATTCCGCTGTACATGTCAGTGCACATATGGATATACGATACTCGTTCAACATTTGTTCTATGATTGGTTTTTATTTGTATTTTTCTTTTTTCTTCAAACACCGATGTCTCATAGTTTATACTGAGTTTTAAATACGATAAAACGAAGAAAAAAAAGTCATTGATCAGTTCTTGGAATGATTTTAGAAAATTATTTCGAATTTTGAATCTTGGAGGATGAGACAAAAGAGAAAGGTAAAAAGGAAACAGTTTATGCAAAGATTTATTCGACGTCGAAATTAAAAACTGCACCGAAACGGTTAATTTATTTTCTTTCAAAAGAACTTTATTTCAGAATACGGTTTTTCTGAAGGTTTTATATTTTTTTGTGTTTAGAACCTGAACTTTGAATGAAAGTTTAAATATTCCAACACGTTTTGCAATTTTCAAATATTTGAATGTTTGAATTTGCGAAATCAATAAGGATCTATAGCTCGAAATATATTCTACTCATAGATTATCACGAATGTTATTAGAATGATATAGTTGAGCAAAATGCACGCGACAAAATTATTATTTTCATTATTGTTGTCGTTATTATAATTATTGCGTAACCACAGTTGGGAAAATAAGGCCTTGTGAGTTTGTGGAGCTGTTAAGTTGAGTGTTAACAACCGTCTTCCTGACAAAGATATTATATTCTGTATACATAGCTGGTACATCAAATGATCTGCTGCGGCTGATGTGGTATGTGGTATGTCACAAAGAAAACAAAAGTTTATTGTGCGAAATTATGGATAAAGACTAAAGGGAAATTGAAAATATAACGCGCGTCAATTACGTTTTAAAGCCGTTCAACCTACCTACTTTACAAAAGGAAGATTACATTTTTTTTTTTTTCAGTTTTTCGCTTCAGCTTTTATGCGGCATTTGCACCACTCAAATTCCCAAAATATCTGAATAACTGGATTCATTTTAATGAAATCAGTTAAAAATAAAAATCTTCCGACCTTCCAGTTTATCGATTTGTTATGCGATATATTTTGTATCATTCCAAGCTGCACAGGTGTACTGGAAGAGCTTCACACCGTTGGTCATTGCGACCGTTTTTCATTTTTGAAAATTATTCATTTTTCAACTCGAGCTTTTCCGAACAATTTTTTTTTCTTTTTTTGCCTATCTTGGGTCTCGATAACTACGAGCAAAAAAAATTAAACGCTCTTTTAGCATCAGTTTGGGTAAAGCCTTTTTTACGATCCCATAACGTAACGAATAAAAGAAGAGGATAAGAAATATAGGTATAACATATAAGGACGTACACTTAAAAAATGTAATTATACAGTGCGCTTACGTAAAAGGCTGGAATTTAAATACCAGACACTGCAGTGTTCACTCATGCAGTTATGCAGAAACATAAATTGTAGATTAACAACGTGCAGTCTATAAACCGTGGCACACATCTTTCATCTTCCTCATTTTATTTTGAATATTTATTTTTTTTTCATTTATTTTTTTCAACTAGAATAATGATGAGCTAATCACGAAAGTCTTCAGTTAATTTGCCTGCGTATGAAGCTTTCGCGAACCAGGCGAAACCTCACCAGATTTTCGTTTCAAATTTCAAACATACTTGAGGCTAACGTCTTAGGAAGCTGCGTAAATTTATTTTGAGGAAGCGCTATAATTTTTAAATCCATGAATTTCTATATTTTACGAGTACATGAAACCGTCGCGTGATGATTATTATACACAAAATGATTTCGTAATATTTCACCGCAGCTAACCTTATCCATGAGACATGAATATATAATCTCAAAATCATAATTGTGCAATGATAAATATAATCGCTAAAAGAATCGATAAATACATATATATTATAGGTAATTCAATGTTTTTCAAAACTACATACGTGTTGTGACTGCAACAATTCATTTTTACGATAATAACTTACTCATAACATATGAATATCTACTTATCCAAACTTACGCATAAGTATATATTCGACTTTCAATTACTTCTACGAAAAAAAAAAAACGTAAAAAGACGTTTTAGTATATTTACTTTGAAGGACGACGCGCTGAATCCAATTTCTCATTCTCGATTACAAGAGCTGGACCTAGTATGTTCTTATAATCACTAAAAAAAATAATATAAAAAAGGAAGAATATCGAGAACATCTTGTTGAATTTTTTTCATTATTCAGCTGTTACCCGGAAGCACATTCTTCATTATAAGATAACTTTTTTGCATTTGTTCTTCCCCCCTCCCCCCTGCCCCGCTATGCTATCATTCATTTTATTTCCTCGAAGCGTGTAGCTGCATCAGAAGAGCTCAATTACACCGTTGGTTTTCAAGCTCAGATGAAATATCCATTACCTGACTATCGCCTTCACCTCCTTGCATGAAATAAGGTTACAATCTCCCGTACAATCCCTCCACTTGTATTGTATGCACATACCTTTTACAATTATTTAAATTTGTTGCTTTTTGTTTTTTCATTCATACGTCAGTCTACGATGCCCGTTACATAGTTAAGACGAATAATTATCCTGTAGGAAATCAACTTTAATTATAATTCCGCACCGATTTTTGTCTCGTATAATAATAATTTTTCGAGATCGGCAAAATTTCATCAAGAACGACGAAGAAATAACGTGAATTTTTTTTACAGTTGTAACGCTATGCCTATAATGTTTGCAAATTTTGATTGCACCTTTCATGGGGTATAATCTGCATTATCGCGTCCTTCAAGTTTCGAGGGCAAACTTTACGCGTAGGTATATCTATTTATCAGCTATAATTTATATCGTATACCTAGTACGTACTGTAATTAAATGCGAAACTCACGGGCATTTCGAAAGTTGGCTACGCGGACGATGAAATTTCCGCGTTCAACCTTTACGAACTCCAGTACTTATAGCTCATAAGTTGTTCAACCGTATTAGAGATAAATATACTTGAGAATGCTTAAGAAATACGAGTATATAGAGTGACAATGATTACGACGATGATGACGATAATAACAATCGTGAACTAACATGAACTAACTTTATAATTGAGCATTCAAAATTTATGCGGCAATTTGTTATCGGACGTTGAACTCATCCTGTTACACAATCGCATGTGCAGCCTCGATATCCTGCACCTATATGATAATTTATTCAAAGCTATTGAAGAAAATTTAAAAAAATTCCAATTTCTCTAACGATAAATAACATTATTGATTAACGGCAAACCAATTGCATGATAATTTCTGTTCAATCATACTTAGAAACGAATTATACAGATAGATATTTTGCAATTGAATCTCACTGCACATTTCTACTTTATGTCAAATCTTATATATCCTACGTTAACTACACGTTATATAATCCGACGAATTATTTTCATTACGATTGCGGTGGGGAAGAAAAAAAAAAACTTTAGAAAATCGTTTCAACAGAACGATTTTTGCTCAATCGAAATATATTGATGAAGATCATTTTTTGTTTCTGGTCAAGTGTGGTTATTTTTTACGGAGTACGAAGGATCGGTAAAAGAGATAAGATTCATTTAATATTATACGTTCGATTTATTTATTTTATTTATTCATTTTTTTTTTTTTCACTCGGTCAAGGCACTCAAAGTTGAAAAAGATTCTTTTGACAGCACCCGTTTTAGATGCCGTGTATAGCGGAGAACGTGTACATCGTGATATACCAGAGTTATTGGACCCCCAATTATTCATTTTATACGGTTACGTTTGTCTCGTCATTCGGATGTCTGCGGCGCCTATTGCGCGAGTGACGTTCTTAAAACGCGCGACGCACTCCCTGGACGAAACATAATATTGCTCAGGTTGTTTCTTTTTTTTTTTATCGATTATCATATCGCGAAAAATTAGTAAAAAAAAAAAAGGAAAGTGTATTTCGTATTTAGTTATCCGTGCACATTTTTTTACTTTTCTTATTTTTGAAAAAAGTTTTTCCTCGTTTAATTGTAAGTTGAATCCTGATAAATTGTAATTTCATTGGCTCGAAGGAATCGAACGTCGCATATGCGCATGTGTTGCTAAATCGTACTTCAAAATATCGCGATACCATCACGTGCGCCTACTCTTTTCGTGTGTAACGTAAGCTTCAAAATTCAACCCATGAAAGGATTGCCAACATATTAGCAATATGGGTCGAGTTCGGGCTAGGTAAGCTATAAGTCACCCGACCTCGTGCCGGTATATTGGGCCAATATCAACTTGCTGTCACTTGCGACAATGAATAAGTAAAAATATAAAATTAAAAAAAAAACAAAAATCAATTCACAATTGGCGATTCTGTTTGCATCAGATGCAAATCTCGCTTTATATATACGAAGCCAGATTATAAGTATTTGTACAACCACCCCAAATTTGAGTATTCACTTAAACTCGACGTTTTGACGTTCGGAGGATCACCGACGATCATTTTTACTTGAGTGTATGTGATCAGATTTCAAAATTTCAGAACGAAGAATCTAAAGTAGAGGCGATGCAAAATCTAAAAATTGTTAATAGACTATCAGCGAAATGATTCGGCTATCGTCATTTGCTCACCTCAATACCGTACAATTTTTTTCTCTTTATACGCTGTGTGTACAATTCCTTACTGTATTGAAAATGGGGGGAACATAAATCAACGAATAATTATAACAACAAAGATAAGAAAACAATTAGAGAAAAATGATCGTTTATTTTTATGACCATTAATTACAGTTATCGGTAATTCTTCTCTACGATATACCTGATACCTGTAATATACGTTCATGGAAATAAAAAAAAAAATGTAAAAAGAATAAAAAACAAACTGGATTTGAATTTTCTTCGCATTCTAACATTTTGAAGAGTGAATTACATCGAATCACTCGAATGGTAGGAGTTTGTAATTAGCGAGTGAGTAGTAATCCAATCATTAGAAGGTACGTTCGAAAAAATTCAATTACACGTGCGTATAATATGGTTTTCAGAGGTCATAAGATGCGTCGAATATATCGAGAAATTTTAAGAAACCGACGACACTTACAGATTTTTTATACAGAAAATAAAAATTTCATTCGCCATGCTGACTAGACATTACACTTTTTTGGGGGTGATAAAATAAGAAAATTAATGAAGGTAATCGCTTCGCAGCAGATTTGTCTGAAGTATAATACTACAAGTTCAACCGTCAAGAGCTATTTTTCTCGGTCATTTTGGCACCTACAAATTTCGTACTTATAGGTATGTGTACGTGATCAATGTCAGAAGCGCGATAATTTTTATGGTAAACTTAAAATCCGCGCGCTTATTTGATCAATCTATGAAACACGCGTTATTCTGGCACATATACGTGACAAATTCCAAGAATCTTCGTCTCGACGTTTGTTCATCTCTTTATCCGCTCATAATTGTATTAAATATCTCACCGCAAACGAATTGAAATTTAACGCGCTCGAACGATCCTAGAAAAGGCGATCAGGTTTTCATGCGCCAAATACGAGCCGGTCATCAATCATCTCCGATTACAAAACCAGTAACGATCTTTTTTTCCTTTTTTCATTATACTAATTTTTTTCTGTTAAAATTCTTTCGAACTTTTTTTCAAGTACACGAACGTCATTGTTTTGGACAACATTTGAAAAATATCGGTAGAGTTCTAACATCGCATGAATCATTCGAGTTTTTTTAGAAGATATAGAAAAAAAGGTAATTTTCACACCATAATTATAACGTGCGCGAGGGAAAAAGTTTTGCAAAAAAAATCGCGGAAGTTTTATGATATGGTAAAAAGAAAAAATCGCTAATCAGAGTCTCGATGGTCCGAGATTTGATGAGATCGCTTTTGTGACAATTTTGATAAATAAGATAAAGCAGAGAAAAATGATAAATTAAAAACTCAAGAGTATAATACGTGATTATTGTTTCTTTAAATGTTTCAATTAACACGGTGCATAAAATAATTCAATTGGTCGACGCAGACGATTTTTGGGAGTGTCGATTTTTTCCGCACCTATCTGGTATCCATCGTGCTTTAGATATAACACTGCAGGTATACATATGTGGTTTATACGCACATACACACGTGTGATGTACTCGAGTCTCGTATTTATCGTAATTCATCGGATTTGCGCAATTATAATACTGATCAAGGATATTATATAATCTAGGTGTCCGATTTCCTTGCCTTTGATATAAATTTTACCCTCGTAATGCGACCATGAAATTGTCCATTTATATTTATTTCAACCATCCGTTTTACGCTACATAAATCGGTGACTTGTTTTCCTCATCGAATATCTGAACGATTATAAATTCTTCAATCAATATCAAACATACGTGAGCAAATTAATCTCGTGTGTGCGTATACAATGTAACATACATATTATCTATACGTAAACAATAAATATTGTCGTAAACAACACAATGATTAATACACACAATCCAAAATTTTATTTTTCTTTCGTTTCTTTCCATTTATTCTCAAAGTCTACCATGTACAAAAAATTACATATTATTATAACGCGTATGCATACATATATGTATACTTGCAAATATGAATAAGAAAGGGGTGGTGGAGGGGGGGTAAAAATTATTCATTATTATATGATTCGCGCCAATTATCACAGCGGTGTAAATCATCAGTCAAATGTGAGAATCGATCATTTGTTTTTCGCACGATATACAACGATATTATTTAGTTAGTCGACACGAATATCTTGTGATTTTGGAAAAATACTTATAGTATATTATACGTCACACGAAAAATATTTTTCCGTTTATAAAAAAATCTCATTTTTGTTTACTCATTTTATCGACTATTTATTTATTTTCTTTCCAATTTTTATCCAAAGCTAATAGCAATTTTCATAAATCGTTCATTATAAAAAAGAAAAGAAAAAAAAAAAACGTTACAGCTGTGTATTGTGTCAAAAATTTTCTACTCGATTGCCGAAAATTCTTTTGATTAGCATGAAGTGATAAAATATAATATTTATATACCATAATCTATATGTATATCACAGTATTTAATTCGTGACGTTTTTTGATTTTATGTCTTTCGTACGATTGGCTCGGCTCGGTTGTATACGGCTTACGAGTTGACGATCAAGGCGTAACGTTACAAACCGTAAATTGTCGAAACTCTTTGAGAGTCGATCGCGCAAAGTCCCGATTAGATGAATCGATCGGCATATAACTGTTGACGGTGTAAAACTGCGCGTTCCAGCGGAGTGAAAGCTTCGGCAGGTTGTGCCCGCGTAGGTATGTCCTAAAACACACCATTATGACGTAGATATTCTGTAGTAGAATTTTATAACTCACAGGTCAAGCTGAAATTTATCAATGAAACTAATCGTATTCAAATGTTTAATTTTATTTTTATTTTCCTTTCGACATATAATACGTTTCATCGATTGGTACTAGCGCGCTATTTGGTTTTCATTTATGTCTACGAAAACTGTACACATGGCCGTGTTACTTTTTCCTTTACTTTTTTTTTATTTTTTTTTTATATTATAACCGCAGCCTCAATTCCGTCTAGTGAACCGCGATTCGCCCGAATAGACGAAAACAATTGAAAGTAGAAAATTCTATTTTATTTATGGTATACAATATGGTAGACCTGACGTGCGTGCATGTTTTTTGTAATATTTTTTTTCGGGTATGTACATGTGTTTTATTTATGTATTAGGATGATTATAGGTACAATATAGTACAAGTAGGCGAGGCCGCAATTATATGCAGATACATATATTTTGACAACGTGCACGGAATTTTACTTTTTTATCGCGCAGGAAAATCAAAATATAAGTAACGCAACGAAGATTTCATTATATTTATGCGGTTTTTATTACTAAATAATTGTTCGTCATTTGAAATCAAATTGATTAAATTTTGCTTTGCCCGCACTTGATTTTATCGTCGTATTTAACGATGTGAACTTTGAACTGATTTCGATGAAATATGTGCAAGGAAAATCAAAGCTTGAATCTTGTTTCTGAAAATTCGAGAAACTCACGCCAATTAGAGAGACGATTTTAATTCGTCGAAAGTCCTCCGTCAAAAATACTCTATGAATTTATTTTATTAGTTAAGAACGTTCGGCTGAACTTTCACGTTTTACACTCCGATAATTATCGATACGTGAATTTTATTAGAATCACGTGCATGTGTACCTTTTATTTAAAATAAAAGTTGCAATGAAGTTGGACATAAAAAATCTTGCAAGACTCGTTTTGATTCGGTCATTAAGAGACTCCGGAGAGGTGGAACAAAAATATCCTCGAGACCAAATATCCTGCGAAGGATATTCTCTTAATTGTAAGATATCTATATACACTGCTGCAGATGTGAGTCGATTAATTTCCTTCTGACAAATATATTTTGAAACTTTCAGTTTTACAAAAGAGAAACAAACCGAATACTCAAATTTCGTTACGTTCACGATAAATATATTGCAGATATAAAGTTATGCAACTGGAAGATATGGCCCATCATTTTTGACTGTACTTCTTTCATTAAATGTTGATAAATAATCTTCTCGATGTTTTTCAAGTTCTTTTTTACGTGACTATAATTAAAATTTTCTGTGGTACTTCATGAATGGAAAGTAAAAATTTTTCTTCGGATGAAAACCATTCAACTTTTTTCTACAGCGCAGTGACTTTTTCTAACCTCATTTCAGAGGCCTCGTCGAACTCCTCCGAAATAAAAATGAATAAAAAAAATAATAAACAAACAGATATCTGACTGAAAATAATTATGATTTTTGCTTAACACTTCCTTATGTTATATCATGTAGCAAATTAAAATTTTTATGCACTATCATATCGTATCCGCAATACAGCTTCGACCATTCTCATTTCTCCCTAACATGAATGTATAGTATATTTAATTCGTGTACGTGCACACCTGCCTATTTATATACATATATATAATAAATGTAATGTAAAAGTGCCCACCGTTTGATTCTCCGGTACCTACATTATCGTTCGGTTGTGTATATAAAATATATATATAATTCCTATGTATATAGGTATACATATATTTCGACAGCGCGCGGGATTTATAAATTTAGGTCAAATACCACCGGTACTTATCCGCTCCAATGTTAATATTTTTATACATATATCTTGCTTATTTCACTTATATGCGAAATTACGTATAATTGAAGAAAAGGAATGACAAAAAAATTTATCTGTGTAAAAAATGCATGTTTAATGTATCTATAGAACATCTTGAGCAAGTATACTTTCACTTATATTATGTACCTATACTTATACTATCCGCAGTTGAGAGAAAAGATATCCCGAATGAAATAGAAGTAGAATGAAATTTTTTTTCGTTTTTTCCTTAAACATATTTTTATTATTATCGACGTTTCCTCACCGGTTTCGAATTCATAATTTCGACGATGCAGCGATATTTTATGAATTTCATATTGACTTTAAAACTCAAGCAATGAATGTTTTCTTCTTTTTTTATTTCAAAGGGTCGAAAATCTTCCGAAAATTTGGAAGTAATTCGATGACGATTGCTTACTGCGATGTGTACGGTTTTAAACGCGAATTTTCCCCCATGCGAATTGGCAAATAGGTAAGTGGCTGGAGACGAATGAAAAAAAAAAAAAAGGATACGAAAACTGGCGGTAAATTGAAATTTACGCGCGTCAGATCGATCACGGCTGTCGCGTATCGCGTTTAAATGGAAATATGATTAGCTGCTTATAAGCGAAAACAATTATGAGAGAGAGAAAAAAAAAGATTAACCGGAATCGTTTAACGATGAAATTTATCATAGAAACATCTTACCTTTCGAATTATTCGATTACAAGTAATCCGATGATGATAAAATACTTGATTCACTCAATACTGTACAATTACAATAATTATTATATGTGTTTGTCAATTCGTCACTCGCACTGACAATAATTAATGATTGAATTTGAAAAATGAAAATTGTGTTAAATCCTTCGCGGATTGTTATTCATTGAATTACTTCGAGAAAGTTCGCAATCAATTTCGTGCAGTTTATTTAAATTTTCAATTATATTTTCAAATTTATATTTCGCGGTATTAGGCAAGCACTATTTGAATTTAAAAAATAGAACCACTTGAACTGAAGAAGAAGGCGTTGTATTTGATTTAAAAAAATACGACCAACTCGTACTGCTCGCTACACATATTTTTTAAATCGTTATAAAAAAAAAGCAATCATAATTAACTGTAAAACGATTGTTGAAGAAAAAAAAAATTTAATTAATAGGGGGTAACAGGAAACTTTGATTTATATTTTCTTTAAAATTGTATACAATAATTGTGCATGTGATTAAATTTTATCTACTTGTAAGTTGAATTATTGTAAACATATAGATGTGTATATATTTTTGCAGAGCAATAATTGGGTCCGCACACTGCGGTGCCAGTCGCGCGACTGACTGACTGAATTTATCCTCTATTGTAACTTGTGACTTGACTTCAGCTAGCTTCAGCTTTGGCTTTTACGATGGGTCTTGTCCTGCAAGCTAACTACGGCTATACCACTCGGTAGTTACTCTTCTCTTCTGCAGCTCTTGCGTCAAAACTTATTTTCTAATCACCGAAACCAATTGTACAGAGGCGTGCTGTATATTTCTTATACCTGCACACACGTACGCAAATACCTCACAACTCTGCATATACGTACATAGAGGTATAACCTTTGATACATATGTATAATATTGCATGTACACGTGACGAGCGTGTACTTAAAAGGTATAATTTAACCGCGAGAAATTAGCGGGGGAAGGTAATTTTGCTAGGAGCTTAACAAACAATTGAAATATTATAGAATTAGGAAAAAGGAGGGACTAAACGTCTCGCACCTAATTGTAAGCTAAACTTGACAAATGCGGCCGGAAAATTACACCTCAATTAGCGTTTTCCCATGAGATTTTTGAACGAAAAAAATGTAGGATAAACTTAATCGATGCGGGGAAAACAGACGAAGATTAAAATGAAAAAAATTAAAATAAATTTTGATAAAGAATAATTTTTTCCATTCGAAATTCTCGATTGAACAAAACTGAATTTCGGGATTTTTTTTTTTTAAAGCCATATTACGATTCGAGTATGCTAAAAAGATTTAGGGATATTTTCACACGTGTACTGAAAATATGGTACGTACGGTGCCCATTTCATCCCTCTTCAATTTCCAGTTCCGTTGCGCGTTCTATAGCAAATTCAAAATTCCCCGACATTTATAGCGGAGAATTTCTGTATAATTCGCTAGTGAAAAAAATTAATTGTGTATGTCATTAGTCGAATATTGAGGCTTGAATTGCGTTCTCGAAATCTTAGTGTAATGGGTTCTAAATAGGTAATTTTGTAGTTTAATTATTTTCATTCCTCATGGGTTCCTTTTATACGTATTTTGCCCTTTTGACGATGTCATGTCATGGCAATTTGTCTGTTTCGTCAACCGGACGACAAACACGAATTGCTCATTTTTCCTATAAGCTATCATATGATGTACCTAGTATGTTCATTGTCATCGTACTATACCACCTATATATTCATATCATGCAATTTTGTTCTATTATTTTTTCGCTTATCTTTTGTGCGCTAGATTTTATGACGCATCATAATGCGTGTCTATGTCTATGCTCGGTCTCTATGTGTATGATTATATATTTACTATTAAGTGTAACTTAGCAACCGTTGCGCTCTAAAACGTTCGTTATGTATTCCTCGTATGTAACACACATACATACATAGTTATCTACGTATACATGAGGTTGCACGGTCACTAATTGTACAATTGCACGAGTGTAACCTGTAGGTATTTGGCATACATGAATCATTAACGACGAACTGAATAATCAAAAATGCACTTCGTCATCTAAATTTTACTGCGGCTCCAATATTGCGTAGTGACCTATACGACGCGTTTTTTTTTTTTTTTTTTAAGGCTCAAAGCACCAAATTTCATTTCAGGATCCGAACTCCGAGTCGAAGCTTAATTAATACCCCAATTATTCATCCGATGGAGTTTTTGAGCGCGGTGCAGGTGACGCACGAGGAAAATATTGTGTTATTCTACTTGCAATAGTTTTTTTGAATTTTCAATTCTTTTTTTGGTTTTTGTTTTTCCATGTCCGAAAGAAGTATCTGAAACGGGATTCCTGAAAATGAAATATTACCGCGTATAGAAGCTAACCTGATGACCTTCGTTTTTTTCGAACTTCGCTACCGATATAGCAAAGATATAACGTAAATTTACAGCAGCAATTTACATTACTATATGAACTGATCTCGATTATTGTAAAAAAAAAAAAAACGACGAGGGTTGAAAAAATGCTGGGGTGCAAGTCGGGAATGATTCTTATCCGCGTCCTTCTGCCGGCAGCGACTTTTTCAAAATTTTCATTTACATGCGGCGCGACTTCATGACAACAGGTGGAAATTTTTGGAATACTCAAAATTAAAACGACACTTTTCTAGTTCGCTGACTAAAAAAAAATTGCTCAAAGTGGATTACTTCCTCCTTGACATTAGCCGGGTTTTTCAACCCACTTTGTTAGATACTATAGCTACTTTATTTACGATTCTATTTAACTCCAGTTATAGCAAGAATTAGATAGGTGTAGGAATCATAGCTATATTCCTCTCTCTTCGCTCTATAGCAGCAGGAGCATATGATCCGCGATCCACACAAATCTAGGGCACGGCAAAAGTTGTTATACCAACATGGAAAATAGGAACGTAGCACAAGCAAAATAGATATTACATATCCTACCTGCATGACGTGTCCATATTGCTTGTATAACTTGTACACCTATCATGTTTTTTGTCATTTTGGATTCGAATTTCTTGCACCTGCAGCGTCTGTATAATCGCTTTGAGATTCCCTCGACACGTATTTCCAGGTAATTTTGGACTCGTCAGAATTCGTTCGGCTGTTGAAAACTCAGATATTTCTATTTGAAAATTTTTTCCAAAAAGTATATCACGCCATCGATAAGATTGTCTGAAAAAACTGCATCATTTTTCAAATTCCATTTGTAAAACCGGCTGTTACATCGTATGCAGGAAGTAATGATCGTCCTTCCAGGAATTTTCACACAATATTACGAGTATTTAGTACGGATATTACAATTAATTTGCATATATTACATAGGTATGGCATACGAGTTATTGCAAATTATATCTCGACGCTATAACCGCGGTTGATCTTGCTAACGATCTATATGCGCAGAGGATATAACCGGTTTTATGTGTGTCCTGCAGTACTGCATCTGCGATCATAGATCCTCAATCAGTCGTTGACCATCGACGTAAACTTTGTTAATTATTTTACACCCATACGTTTCTATTATTAGAAAATTATTTCTATTTATGTATTCCGCTACACGTTATACAACTTTTTTCATCTTTTTGGGCGTTGATCTATTGACATGAATTAATACTTGAACATTTCATCGAAGACCGGATTTTCAGAACCTTCTTCGAAGTTTGAAATAAGGTCGGCTAGAAATTAGTCCAACCTGCAGCTACTGCAGCACGTGTAGATTCATGTAATAATTTATTCGAAGGTGAGGTCCTCTATTTTTATCTTTATATTTTAATAAATGCGTGTCACAATTGCATATATGACTCGGATTTTTATTGTCTAGACTCTACATATAGCGTTGTTTTTCTACGTCTTCAATAGGTTTTTATATTTTTATTTATTTACTTTTTTAAATAAGTATATGTGCATCATCATGCATTACACCGTATCATTCTGTATATTTCAAATTCATTTCAATTACATTGACGTGTTTTCTGTTCTTTTTTTTGTTCCTCTAGTAGGTGTAACGTTCAGGAAGTCAAAATATGTAATAATGATGCATCAAAATTGTTCCTCGTACAAACAAATTTGCAGACGTATTATTATAACATGTGATTGCGTATGTGTAGCACGGATTAATTAATTTCCTTCGTCGTTAATTCTATGCTATAAGTACATGCAGTTGTACGGCGAGTAGTGTATGTATATGTATAATAGTACATGTACTAATCAAACGCGGTGAACTTGAATAGTAAAAACGACAGATAATATCATTTTACAATTGTGATGAATAAATCGCGAACTTGAAACCTCTGCACAATCGTGGTGCAGTAATATACCATGTGTCCCAGTATTAACACCGCAGTATGTCTGGTTGCCTGCCGCTAGGCGCTCGGCATAACCGGGTACAGGGAGCGGACGGATCCGGCAAAGCAGAGCGTGCCCCTTTTTTTAGCTCGCCGTGACCGGTTATGCAGAGCGCCTAGCGGCAGGCAACTAGACATACTGCGATGTAAATGCTGGGACACATGGTATGTCGATCTTATACATATATACATGTTTATTTGATGCATACTGAATAACGATCTTACACAATCGCTATGAAATGTATAATTTTCTTCATTCTCTAATTATATATTTTCTAGAAAACTATTAAATATCAGATCGGATGCTGAATCATTGTCATTGATGTGGATTCGACATTTTCATTTTTATTCGTATTTTCTTTCTTTTAATATTTTTACTCCTGGTCAGCCATGCAGTATAGGTATATGATAATACGTAATGGTGAATCGAGGAAAAATTTTGATCGCTATAATTTTTGTATTCTTCAGTAGTGTACATTAATCTTTTGGAATATTTCAATTTTTTTTTTAATTCAAATTTAAACGATGAATTAAATAATTATTTTTATCGCAAAAATCTCAAAAATTTTATGTACCATCTACACATGATGAGAAGACTTTCGGCGTTAATTCTTGCGCAGGTTCAAGTCGACGGCATTATTACGATTGGCGGAAAATTGCATTATGAAATATTTTATTCCATGCATTATGTTATTGCTTACGGAATTATAATTATATATACCTAGACGGCATTCTTTTCAATTATAGTCAGAATTCGCGCGTTACACGGCGCAAAATTTAATTTAAACTAATTATTCATACGTACATAATTCGTTACTATACATGCATACGATCGAACGACGAAAGTGTGTCACGTTTTTTTTCTTCCTCTTTTTTCCTTGTTTTTTTTTTTTTTCTTCCCTGCGAATGTAATAATTGTAATTATTTACAACGTTGAACGTAATAACACCAGATGTGTCAGAGAACTATAATAAATTTATGATATCAGCTGATGATGTGTGATTTACTTGGTAAATCTGCGATAAAATAGGGGGAAAAAAAATAATGGTTTCGTAAGTTCTAGACGTGCAGAAGAATTAGATAAAGAAGGGAAAAAATGACTATAATATACTTAATAGCGTGCTGCGAGGATATAATAATTGGGAGTCAGATATTATATATATGTTGTTCTTTTCTGTGAATCCACTCTGCAGCAAAAAGGTCTGTAGATCATCTAGAATTTTTTTTAGCTTCATCCTTTTTTTTTCTAGTTTCTTACAAACAATCGCTGAAATAGAATATGTGCGCTATAATTGGAGTATACAGCGGTGCACAAACTTCCTGCAGGGAATTAAAATCTTATCGACTGTGGCAATGTCATCGTGCAATTGTTACAGGTATGTACATATGCATAATATGTATATTGCAACATCGTATCCAATTTTATGTATCTACTTCATAGTTATATACGTCAGATGAAAAATCTGTGCACAAAAAAATTGGACATCGTAAAAAAGCGTCGACATTTTTGTGCTTCTTTTCCTCGCAAGTCGTACTCTGTCTTTTCTTTTCTTTTCTTTTTTTACAGCATGCCAGATATTTAGTCTCGCGATTTTCGATTTGACCACTCAACGTTAGAACGTATACATATTTTTTTTCGAGATCTAAACCGCCATCGATGTGTGAATTCAATTGGGAACATGGATAACTATATTTGCGAAACGATTCAGGTGAACAATTAGATGTATGAAGATATTTTAGGTCAAATATTATGTCGGTATATGAAATCTGAGAAATAATTAACGTATCCCTGCGCGTGCGATTGGCTAGAAGGAATAGATTAATCATTATAGAACGTCGACAAGAAAAATAGAAAAGAAAACAGGATAAGTTCTCTAATTTGCATGTGGTAATATTCGTCATTTTTGTTTTTTCTTTTATTAGCAAGAAATATCCGAACATCTATAATTTATTTTATGTGTATCGTAAACTTGGATGAACTTGAAGGTGTTACTTCTTTGTCGACACATTTCTACACGGCGCTTTGTTATTTCTTGGCACGGTGAAGAACCGAGAATAACGTTGCATGTCAAACGCATGAGTTTATCACACTTGTGTTGTTATTCTCGCTTACCGCACTTCTTGCGGTTAATCGCGAACGATTTGTCCAATCAATGCTGAATAATAAAGGAGAATTCTTTTCTCTGTATGTGTAGAGAGTAAAAAATAAGGTGAGGTGTATGCCCGTCCGTCACTTTTACTCCATTCAGATGTGATAGCCTTGACCCTCGTTAATTTATTCTCGATAAGCCGCTGATTAGATTACGTATTTAGCTAAGCTGCTACAAGCAATGTCATTAAACTCGCTACGGTTCAATTATGATAATAATTATTCTCATAACACAAAGCTAGCCTACCACAATTGCAAATGAAAGAAAAATAATTGCAAGTATACATTCAGGGTTCTCGTATCAGTTCGATTACTGTTTCGATATCCCACGGTTGCTGATGACTTTCACAATCTTATTAGAATCGAAAATAAATGAACACATAGTATATGTGTATACAACGGAAATAGTAAAATAGAAATCGCAAATTTATTGCATATTATATAATAAAAAATACAATTTATAATCCATTATTTGTCTTTTTTTTTTTTACTCCCCGGATCGCTCCTTGAGTAAAGTTGAATCGTGATGCAACGACTGTGTGATATTGAAGGCTTTCAGCAGTCTGCCAAAATCTTGAAAAAATATTCAACCTGAAACATTCGGAGTTATAATTAGTATGAATCGAAATCTTTCCAAGAAATCAGAACAACAGAACAACAATTGCGGTTAGTAATGATATCGGCGGTTCCAGGAACGAAAAAACTGTTTGTCTGATTATCTAGGTCCTAATAGCCTGAACATGATGAAAGAAGAGTACAAATTTTACCTCCAAGAGCCCATCCTCTGGTAGATCCGAACAGTGCACAGCATTTTGGACCTTGCTTTTCCCATACTTTGCTCTTAAAGTTTCTGGTCTCAACTGTCGGGCTATGTCCTGCGCAAATACAGAGGCATTGAATATGCTTAACCATGGTAGCGTGGTAATATGGCTGCAGATGAGAACAAATTTGAGAGTAATTCCGAAATAAACTTACAGGATCCATGGGTCCGCACAATTTCCTGAACTCTGTAGGTACATCTCTACTATTATCTTTGTGTGTAATTTCCATTGCGATACAGGCGCCGGACTGCATTTCAGTGACCATTGCCTGCGATAGCATTATAATGTGAATTTACTATTACTTCCACGAGCCGATTTCGGTCTACTTTTACAGAGACTGTGCATTACTCCCAAATATCCTTACCCCATAGTCTGGTAGTACGCCTTTATAAACCTCAAGAAATTCTTCAACATTCGTAGGATCCACAAGAAACTGCTGCAATGCCGAAACCGTGAAGCCAGCTTTTTGTATGTCGTCGATTATGTACCCTATAAATTGTGAAAACTAACGTTGTAGGTACAATTTCCTTCATATTGTTCATTCATTCAAATCTGGATTACTGAGTTGAAAAAAGATATCTACCGACAAGTCTCGATTGCACGGCATGCGGTTTGATCACACAGCATGTACAGTTTTTAAGGGTAGCTGTGTTTCTGAGATTTTTATTTTTGCTCTTCGGGTCAGGAAAAAAATACTCCAATTCCTGTACAATTCAAGAGCCCATCATGCTTATCTTAAAGTAGTGTTTCTGAATATAGATTTGAAGATAGGATTATACAGTTTACATTTATGAAGAATTCCATACCCTAGCTGCCGCCTCTGCAGAATCCGATCCGTGTACAGCATTTTGCTGTCTATCTTTTCCATAGCAGGCGCGAATTGAATTTTGAGCCTCTTCACGAACTTCCATGCAATCTGGTGGCCCCATCAGTTCTTTCCACTTTTGGATTGCTCTGTCACCAATGAGTTCGAGGGCTAAGACGGGAGCTGATGTGATGTACTTCAGCAATGATCTATCAAGATGGTAAAATCAAATTGATTTTTACAATCCATAAAACTTATATTTTTAAACTCACGGTAAATGGCTTTGCCCTTTGTGTTGGACATAAAATTCCTCTGCTTCCTCCCTTGTCATATGCACCATTTTAATATTTCCGATATGGAAGTTGTTCCTTGTTATTCTCTTCATAATTTCTCCCATTTTATCCATCACGTCAGGTTTAATCATTGCGAATGTTCTGTGATTTGTCATATGGATAATTATGACGTAATTATTTGTGCAAAAAAGAAGATATTCTTAAAAGATTCCAAAAATGAAAGACCAATAATAATTATAATAAATACCTTTCCATCCTACTAGCGAGCTTAACTTTGGTAGCATGATCTGCGAAGTTAATTATCTTGATGCATCTTGAAAATATGTTGACCATTCCTCCAATGTAAAGATCTTTGGTATTCACACCTTCACATTTAGTTCTACGTAGAAACATTTTTTTAGTTTTAACATCGTACTGAAAAATATATCAAGATTACATTACAACCAAGCTTATTCACACTGCAAATATTTTTTTGCATAGTATTCAATCAGACATACAATCTCCACTGTGTTGTCAGCTGGATAATAGTACAAAATAAATTTTCTCAACATCGAAGCAACTGTGTCAAACCACTCCGCTTCAAATGTATATCTTTCCCCATAATCTGTGGACATTTTTTTTTGCTGATGCTCCATGTTACTCAACTGCAACTACAACAATATAATAACGTTAATAGACAACCTTAGGAATTAAAATTAATCAACAATATTCAGAATTTTTAATTGATCACTAAGTGAGTTTTGGACTCATCAGATTGAATAAAATCCTCAGTTGAATCGATGGGGCTTAGAAGCTTTTTTCAAAGTTCATCACATAATAGCATAGCTAGTCAATTTTTAGAAGTGATTTAACTATTGTAGAATGTCATATAGCCTGATCTATCATCAGAGCAGTAATAATGAATATTAATTAATATTGATGGAAGATGATGTTACGATACAGCATCATAGAATAGGTGATGGATGTAAGGTGGGTGAAGAAATAGGTTAAATCACGGCATGGAGTTAACTTTGTAGCAATAATATTTTTATTAATTTTATTTTACTCAGATGTCAATGTTGCCCTTAAAACACTCACTCTGACAAACCTGTTGACAAACTTTTCTCGCCAATTTTTGTCCTAGTTTACAAGTGAGGCTAACACTTGCATAAAGCTCTTGCATCTTATTTCTGACATTCAACGCAGCTTCGTTTCCATAGTAACTGAGCATATTAGTTCTTGATTTTTTCTTTCGAGGGCACTAAAAGCGTTTAAAAGCCACTGCCATAAACCGGCACGTACCACGCACGCGTCGAGTTGCCTGATCATCGAGATTTGATCGAGATTGTACGTGAGATGAAACATGGCAGCGACAACAGATCCCTTCGATTCTTGGCTGAGTGAAAAATTACAAGCATTGAATACAGACGAGGGAGTTTTCGGTTCGTACATCAAAGGAATATTAGAAGGAGATGAAACTGATAGTGAGAAATCAGAGGCTCTGGAGGGAATCCTTACCGGCGTAACGGTGAGGAATAAACTGTTTTAGGTTAGCCAAGTCTCCCTCCTGCTCTCATCTCACCACATCCAAAATATCCCCCCTTAGAATAGCCGGCAAAAATCATGTGAATATTTTGCTGATATCCTACGAATAAAGAATAAAAAAATCTTGAAAGAACCGATGACCAAGTGATCTTTTCAATATCACAGTGTCAAGTCAATGTTCTGGTTGAAAACCAATTCAAAAAAGCTTAGTTGAGTATAAATATAGCCTGCACCAACAGGCCTATAATACAACAATATATATAATTATTTTAGGAGAATAACATCGAAAAACATGTGTCTGAAATCCTGGCAACATGGGCTGAACTTTCGATGAAAAATGCGTCGACTACTGATGCCCTGAGCCCAGCGGAAGACGTTGATGTAAGACTCGTAAGGATGCTTGAATCCCAAAGCCTGCCAACGACTACAATGAGGAGCTACACAGAAGAAGAGAGAAGAATTAGGGAGGCGATTCTTGCACAATACAGTCAAATGTCTGATAATGAAGAGAGCGAAGGTGAAGGTAAAGAGGAAGGTGCTGTTGGTGGGGATTGTGGGATAGAAAAGAACATGAACGCCGCCGTTATCGCTCACCAGGAAAGAGAAAGACGAGAACGAGCTAAGCTTGAAAGTCAGAAAAAGAAGGACAAGGACAAGGAAGATCGGTAATTTCTTATCCCTATAGTAACAACTTAATGAAAGTAGATGCTACTTTTCTCGTGCTTCAATAATTTAAAATGCCTGATAAGGTTGTACTTTTGTATTCACTATTCATCTCATTCAAATTATCTAGGGAGAAGCAAAAGCAGCTCAAAGAAGAGAAAAAGGAAAAGCGTAAGCCTCAGAAGGGTGAACGTCGAAGGTAGCACATAACATTTGTAGAAGTAACACGCTATTGTTATGAAAAAAAATTGCGCAATACTCTTGTCGATAATTACGTATGGATGCAACAACAAATGCCCGTATCCCTAGCCCTGGAACCCATACATGTATGTTTATAAAATATTTATTCTTGTGTATGCATCCAGTTAGTGACTTTACTATGTTAATTACATAAGAAGGAATCGTAATTAGGTGCTCTTTACAGTTACAAATATTATACTTCTATAGTTCTGTATACAACATTACATGCTTAACAATGTTAGGCAATCTTCTGTGATCGGCGATACGCATAGGAAACTGTAAAATCAACCCAACATTTAATTTTTAGTTTTTGCACTCGCCAACAAAAACTTAAAATTTAGGCTGGCAAATATTTCGCATCTGAAATTTTACGCGGTGATAATGGAATTTTTTGTGGAAACTAGAGCTCTGTAATGCCTTAGTTTGTTCTTCGAGCTCAAATAAATATTCAAAATTTCCGTTTAGAGCTGTGCCGAATCATGTTTCTGCAATTATACGTGGTGTATGTTAATATGTATGTACGTAGCCTAGTCATAGGGAAATCTTGATATGAAAATAGAGAACCCAATTAAAATTCTAAATTAGAAAACTGTAATACTTTTTGACAGCCATAACGGAAGGTCAAATATGTTAAGAATGGTAATAATGACGCGATGATTTGAAAGTTTCAAATATCCATCTGACCATACGCGCACATGCAATCTTATAAGTAACAATTGAGAAAACCTTACTTTTCTCCAAAGAAAAATAGTCAATTCGAAAAAAAAACTTCCTAGGTAAAAAATTAGAAAATTCTTGGAGAATAGTCTATTCGACATTGATCGATTGCCGCTGGATACATATATGTATATGTAACTGTAGAAGTTACGGGCTTTTTAGAATGTCTATACTTCTTTCCTTTGTGAAAAAATGATGAACTCAACGTAGATCTGTATAGAATTTGCAACGAGGCATCTAATGCACGTTGTAACGATGCTGCAAAAAGAAAAATTGAATTGAAAAAAGAATGGAAGTTGGATATTTTTGGGATAGAACCCATAATTTACTGTACTCGGATTCTCAAGCTAAAAATACGAACCACACCAGTCCCACAGTTTCCCCATCGATCCCAAATCGTTGAAAGAGCAAAATGTCTAATGTATTTTTAGCTTGGAAATCCAAAGTCATGAACTAAATTCGACAACTTCTGAATATAATCAAATTAAAATCAGTTTACGAGTCCCCTGATTCCATAAGAAGTTTTTCTGATCAATAAAATGAAAAAAAAACCATACGGAATATAATTCCTCAAGTTTAATCGAAATAATTCTTCTTGATCATGAATGGCAAAAGTGATAACGCCCTATCATATTTCGATTCAGAAAGTGCTTGATTCTATCTCGTTATAGGAAGAGTAATCATTGATTCAATAATTCCACAATCTGCATTATAATATGGTAATGTGTAATAAACATTGTTCATCTGTCAATAAATGTGAGTCACCTTCAACATTGATAGTTAAGCCACCATTCATTTACCCTTGCATGGATGATCCACTTGATTCACAACCTTCGTTTAAATTTCTCTGGAAAAATTCAGCGTGGCACTTCCGAATCTAAAGCAGTACGATCGTTGTAGATCACAAGTTTGTTACGTGGGAGTACAATAGTTGGCGAGGCCTTATGGACGCGAGGTATTTCAGCTGCTAAGAATCCCAGGTATGATTCTGCGTGATTTTTTACTAATATTGCCCAACATTGAACTCACAGAAACCAGTTACTTGAAGAATTTTAAACCCCAGAACCTGCAAACAATCGAAGGCTACAGTCTTTGATTTTCTTCGATTCTGGTACGAAAAAATTATAATTTTTTCCGATTGTTTTGGAAGCTACTGTATTTTGACCTGAGGAACACGAATTCATCAAGTAAATTAATGCAAGATCAAATCCCACCGAGATATCCTTATTTTTCCCATTTCAGAACGATAAATTGGTGATAACTTGTTCAGTTCTATAGATAGATCAATTTAGCTTGCGGATTTGAATGTCTGGGCTCAAAATACATGAAAATACCCTATGAAACTCTGTAAAAAATATAGTTTATTTTTGGCCCAAATTTTGAGAAAAATCAAAGGCTATAGGCTCAGGATTTTTGCGATTTTTCGGGCGAGATTTCAGTTTTTTTAAAATCGATTGCAGGACACTTTTCTAACGTATTTTGACCCCAGGAACACGAATCTGTTGAGTGAATCAAGCCAGAAGTAATATTTTTCGAGATAATTCAATTTTTCTGCAGCTGCAATTTACATTTATCATGTTTACTCACTTATATTTGATTCTTTTTTCAGGAGATGAACGAGCAGCCCACGAAGCAGATGGCCCCTCTTCGGAAATACGGGACTATCTTTGGAGCATCCACAAAGCCAATCATCATATGTTCGGAGTAAATAATTTGTATAAATAAGTTGTGATAAACATATGATCGTCCAATGTACATTTTGTTTTTATGTTAAGAACTATCAAATTATTAATTTAATGGTAATCGAAATAGAAGTATTGTCTACACTGTTGTAATCGTTATAGTCATATAAGAATGAATGTATCTGTAAGAATGAATCCATAATAGTCATTACAATGTCCTAATATGTATTTTCAACCGTTGATTTATCAATAAACATTACCTACTATCAATACACGATTGTTTAACTATTATTGATCACACCCCTGCACGCCTCATTCACTAATATTCATTGTTGGCAAAATACATACATCATATCGCGCATGACATCATACATCATCACATGCATGCATGCAGGCATATGCAGGCCTCGTCATTTGCTTGGTACACGCTATCATACATGATGACATACATGATCACACACACGCATGCTTACATCCACGCCCTGTCTCGGAATACCTCCTTGCCGGTCCTGTTCTCCTGATACTTTTTCGATTTTTGGCCAAATTTGCCAAACCAAAAAAAAAAACAGAAAAAATTCGGCCCGAACCCGGAAAAGTATCAGGAGAACATAACCGGCCAGGAGGTATTCCGGGTCCTTAGGACATCACATGCATGTGCATGCATGCATGTAGGCCTTATCATCTACGTGGTATATGGTGGCATACATGATGGAATACATGATCACACACACACATAGGCACGCCCTATCTCGGAATACCTCCTTGCCGGTCCTGCTCTCCTGATACTTTTTAGATTTTTGGCCAAATTTGCCAGACCAAAAAAAAAATTAGTGAAATTCGGCCCAAACCCGCAAAAGTATCAGGAGAACATAACCGGCAAGGAGGTATTCCGGGTCCTTGGGACATCACATGCATGCATACAGGCATACATACGCATAACGTCGTATCGTGCACGATATCATACATCATCGCATGCATGCATGCATGCATGTGTATCGTATCATACTTTATCACATTATCCGTTATAGCAGGACTTACCACTCGAGGTTCTGGAAGTTCGTTAGGGCCTGATGTCGTGATGTGTTGCTTATATATACAAAATGCATAAAGGATGGTAATGATGATGGGTACAGGGGTGTAATCAATGCAAATTAAACGATTCGTTTGTGGGGACTCTTCGTTTATTGATAAATCAACGATACAAAATACATTTCAGTGGAATGTTGTGTATAATATGGATGTGCACATACAGAAAAATGTTTTCTCAAATAAATGAAGTGTAACAAAATTGACAAAAGTGGTTGATAAAATTAACATTCGAATTACTCTGAAAAGTACATGATCTATACCTATATGATGAATAATGTATCGTGGTATCAATTTCAATAAATTACATTACATTTAATTGATGAGTGCGATGAACAAGTTTTCAGATGCACTGCAGTCTTGCAGATGCAGTCTTGTGTTCTGAATGCGAGACTACCAATTTTCCTTCTGCAACAGAAGAAAAGATAGTTACAAATCATGAATAGGCTGAATAGCAATTTCATTGAATGAGCAAGTTATCCCCGATTGTACGCTTTTGCACGCGGATAAAAAAAAATAGAGATATCTCGATGGGATCTACTCATAGCTCAATTAACTCAACAGATTCGTGTTCCTGGGGTCAAAATACGATAGAAAAGTGTCCTGCAATCGATTTAAAAAAAAAAAAATTCGCCCGAAAAATCGCAAAAATCCTAAGTCTATTGAGCCTTTGATTTTTCTCAAAATTTGGGCCAAAAATAAAATATTTTTCCCATTCGTATTTATAGGGTATTCTTATGAATGTCGAGCCCAGGAATTCAAATCCACAAGCTAAATTGAGCTATCCATAAAATTAAAAAACTTATTGCCAGTTTACGGTAGGCAATACTTACACAATTAGTTCTAAGCATATTCAATTTTTGAAATCACAGTATTATCTTCGATTTTTACCGGTGTATATTGAGTTCAGGAATCCGAATCTGCAGCAAACTCAATTGATCTATTTATTCAAATGATCGAGTCATCATTTTTTGGTTCAATCTTAATTAGTCCTGCAGACAGCTCAATCAAGTCGGCAGATTGCGGTGTCTGCAATGATCTGCATATAAATCAGCGAGAAAATGCAATGAGGATTGAGCAATGATCAGATTTTTCACCCAACACAGAGCTATGAACACTTCGATACTGAATTTTAGAATGCCACAATTATTCTTATAAGTTTATTTTTTTTTTAAAGCGATTTGCGAGAACCAGTTAGGTGTAAGGACGTTTGACCAAATATAATTATACCGGAACACCCACTTTTCTGTCAAGCTGTCTTTTAGAATACCCCCATCACTGCCTAGATGATCAGGTTGTTCACCGGACAATTTTGAATCAAAGTTTCCAACTGTGCAGCATTCTACCCCGTAACTTCCTGACTCAGATCCCCCTACGTTACAACAGTTGAAATAATTTCAATTATTCATAATAAACCAAATGAAAATCCAATTTCGCTTGACCATAATTGATCAGTCGGAAAATGAACTTTGTAGTAATAGAGAAGAAAAAAACTTTAATTGTTTTTTTTCTTTATTGGTATATTTACACACAAGATATCGTCAAATCCTTGTCATCTTAATAAGTGATAATATAAAAGATTTTAATGTGAAATGAACAACCAAGAATAAATGATGGAAAAGATGATGATGCTGGAATATTTATATCAAGTCAAGCAAAGTATTACGATTGTTATTTTTTTCCTCAATGATACAATAATAAGTATACACGATATAGTAAATTGGGGGATAAGTTTACAAATACCTACATAATATACTATATATCGCGAGATACAATTTCCCATAATAATTTTTATCTATCATCATTCAATTATATGTGTTTATTATTAATTTCTATAATATTCTAACTGTGGGCCGTAATGTGACGTTATAATTTCACACCACTATACCGTATCATTACTCTCGTGCATATTATTTATATATATACTTTTTGTAAATTGCGTTATGTATATATACAATCCTAAATGTAGCCTATTGTTAAAAATTTTAATTTTCCAATTTATTATGATATTGCACTATAGCAAGACCCAATGTTTTTGCCAAAGAATTATTAGTAATATATTCTCACAGAGAATTATAATATGCACATCGTGCATCGATTAGGTCCTCCGATGATAATTTTGAAGGTAAATGTTCATCTCTTGCACGTATAACTATAAAGTATAATAAACCTTGGTTAAGCTAAACGTTGGATAATGCTACGGCCTCGTAACGTACAATAATTATTTTTTAATTCTATAATTCATAAATTGAATATTATCGCTTAACTAACTTATACATGACGCAAGATTACGCGCATATGATTGTCTACGGTCTAATTATCTAATGAATTAATTATATTTCAATTTAATGTATTCATTCGGATTTGCTTTATTTTAAAAAGGAAGAATTTTGGCAATAGACTTAAATGACTATACGTATCGTATCATACATTTACTTAAATAGATTTCACAATTACTGTTAAATTGTTATTATATTAGATGCCGCGTCAAGTAATCCTTATCTTTATATTTTGAATTTTAATGTTATTTCGTACATTTTCTTTTGACTGTTTCTTATTTCTCCGTACGTGAATACCAAAGGCTATGACAGATGGTATTTTAGTTATTTATTTATGTTTTATTGTTTCATCAACGCTTAATTTTCATTGAATATTAAAAATTTCGAAATGGTGTAGCTGTAGTGATCATTGATTACGAATATGTTTCACAGAATTTGTTATATCACATTACTGTATAGCCTACTTCAGTTATTATATTGCCAGCTGACTACTTGTCGTAACAAATCTCCGTAAATAAGAAATTATCCGATAGGATAGGCACCCCATTCCGCAGACAATTTTCAAGTCAATTGGTCGGTATGTAATTCTACGATTTGCAATTTTCAATATCCAACCTTATTACATTTCGGTATAATACGTTCTACATTTTTCTCCAAATATTAATTACTATAGGTATACAATAGGTATATGCGGTATTCAGTTAATATTTTTATTCTAATAATAGGTATGTATGTTTGCAAGATATTACAAGTATTCTCTTCTATACACATAATTTTGTTCCCACTGTATATGTAAATGAAAATAACTAATAAAAACGTAAAACTGTACAATTATTGAATATTGATCATTCTCAACTACCATAATAATAGAGTTAATTATCGTCAAATACGTCAGAGTCTGTCCGATGCGGTATGTGATTTAGTCAACGTTCCACGGGTCTGTCTGTCCTGCATTTATACCAAACTCACAATTTTACCACGCTATATTATACTTGTATATTTTACACATCATGCATGTACGACAGTTTTGATATTTTCTCTCTAAATAACCGAAGGCATGTATATGCTGAATCGCCTTCCTGAGCCTATCCGTTTCAACACATTCTTTAATGAGAAATAATTTCACAGGATTATTGTATAACATGTGGTACGATTCACTATTGTTTAATTAGATATTCATATCCGATATTTAATCACAGAATGTATAAATAAGACAATGAGATATATCTTATTACGATAATCCCTGTACTATATCATGATATTAAGTAGTAGTTTAAAAATACTCAAATATCAACGTCTACAATCCTTCACGTGCGGAGTGATAAACCCGACAAAATCAATTAATTTGAATCAATAATCACTGTTAGACTCACTAAATTATACATAAATCATCGAAATCAGGAGTTACGTTTAGCCGAAAATTATTCACGCTTCATAGAATATCTCTACACAAAATCCAATACAACGATAAATTTTTAATATGAATAAAGACAAATATTCATTCATAATTACTAATAAACTTTACAAAAATAAGCTGCAGCTGCTAGTATTTTTATAATGCTACGCTTCTCTTGTCTTGCTATTTTTTATTGACAATTCTCTGAATATTTTGATATTACTAGGTAATTCTTTTCATTTTTGAGAGCTCTTTGATTCAACGTCAGCCATTCAGCTGGTTTAGGCAAATGTTATTGATTATACTCCGTCAAAATTCCGAAATTAAAATTTTTAATCACACAGGGTCTGTTCATACCCTAAACATTACGGACTAGTTGATCAACTAGTTACGAAACTCGTTATTCGAAAATTGAAACAACTATTATTATTATCATTATTATTGTTGTCATTATCATAATCATTATTACTATTATTATTATTTTTATCCAATAGTATCTAAAACGTACATATTTATTCGATATTCATACTTAATTGTTACATTTAACGATGATCGTTCTCCGACAATAACTTTAATTAAGTACCTACGTTTATTCATCTCATCGATTCTATAATGTTCGTCAATTTTACTACTTTTGATTGAAAAATAAAGAGAAAAAAAAATTGTAAAAAAAAACCGAACTATTTTAATTCATTTTATTTTCTTCCGTGATTTTCTAACGCGATGATCGATTATAATAAAAGTTACCCCGTTCGATTAGTACCTGCAGAAATTTATCTATTTATTTTTCTTTTTTTTTTTCTTTTAATTCTATATTATATATCACTAAAAATATCTACGGTTCATTTGACGTTCAATCTCCAAATGGCGGTTATACATTAATTATACAATGCGTATAATGCGAGTATAGAAACATTCTACGTAACATTTTTGTTATTCAGTCTTATGTCACGCGGGGCAAATTCCAGTTGACTTTCGAAATATTTCGCTAACTCAGCTCTATAATTGTATGGTTAGGTATTTCAAAGATAAAATAAAAAGAAAATAATTAATGAAAAACTACGAGAACATATCTAAATAATTTCACGGTTACGTAGGTGAGTGAACAATCATTTCGGTAATATGATAAATAGTTCGATGATATCGCAAGCTAACAAATCATTGTCATAGCTACAACATTGTTAGTCATCAGAGAGACTGACGAACAGCGGTGGCACCAATTGCTTCTTTATTTAAAGCCGGCTAAGCGATGAAGAAAAAATGATAATTAAACAACGTAAAGAAAAATAAAATCTTCCATTGGTTATAAGCTCGATTCACTTCAAGTTTATCAAAATTCACGGTAGCGAGGCACGCCACCGAACTTTTTTTCCAAATGCAATTCCGTTTAGTTATAAGGAAAAAAAATTTATTCGTGAAGGTGATGCGATCGTGTCAACTATTGAGCAGTGTATACCTAAACGTTCTATGTTTCGGGGTTTTTGCTGTTGCTTTTGTTTGTAAGTTTGTTCATGTTCTTTCTTTTTTTTTCTTCTTCTTCTTCTTATTCGTTTACAATAAAAAATAATTATTGAATAAAAAATGTAAAATTTTATATATTTTTCGTAATTGATGATGAAAAGGAAATCAAAATGCGCATTCGTTGATCAATATATAATTAACAAATAAACAGTTAAAATAAAAATGATGGGGCAGTGGCGAACCAGTGTTGTTTAGAAATAATCTTAATAATATTATAATCATCGTTACATGATATACTATCTAAATTCATGATATCCATTTACTTACATATCATATATTTATTTATGTATGTGTATATATATATATAATATATGTATATACGTATAATATGTAATGCAATGTATGCAATGTATGTATGTATAATGTATTCAGTTACAATATTATCATTATTATATATGTATAGTTCGTAACGGTGTATGATTGTATTTTAATGTTATTATTTGATAATGATCACGTAATATTGATGATATAATGATTGATGATGATGAATGAAAAAATAACAATGGATTAATAATAATAATAATAATAATAATAATAATGCTAATAATAATAATAATAATAATAATAATAATAATAATAATAATAATAATAATAATAATAATAATAATAATAATAATAATAATAATAATAATAATAATAATAATCGTGTTAAAATTAGTATTAGTTATATTTTCAATATTGGAGATCTAAGTAAGACAGTGGTAGTGTAATATCACAATAGTACTAATCAGGCCTTGAGCCAGTTTTGTTTGAAATACCCGACAAAACTCATCGATTTTGATGAAACTACTACACAGCCTCGCCTAAGTGTATACATAGTAGTTATTAATAATATAAGTATATTATCTGTATACATTATGTTTATTATAGTATGTATTTGAGAAATGTTCCAACTATTTTCTTTTACAATGTTTTGTTTAATTCAAATAATATAAAAGTATACAGTTACGCAGTCGTTGATAGTAATTTAATCGGTTGTAGAAAAAAAAAAATAATTGCATTCAACAAACATAAATAAATATGAAAATTAACATAACAAAGAAAGAAAAATGAATAAATGAAAAGAAGAATTCATAACAAATAGTTTTTCAAAATTTTATGAATTTATGAATATATAATGATGCATGAGTTTTCTATTTTTTTTTTATTTTGTTACTGCATACTTGCTGAACTTAAGCGCAGGACAAAATTAATTGTGTTCTCTAGGAATAGTATAGACATGCTAGAAATGAGAAAATAAAAAATAAAAATGGAATAAAATTCAAAAAAACCGCTCGCACTTTAATGAGATCCCGCTGTCGAAATTATACACACATAGGTATGTTATAAAATCGTGTAAGTATTCATTTATTTATTTATTCATTTGTTTTTCCTTCTGAAAATTTCATTATATTCATTTATGTATGTATGTATGCACGCAAACAGTCGACCGCTGATTTTATAGCATTCGAAACACTAAACTCTGGATACATAATCACTTTAGGCTTGTATATATGTATAATATATTCGAGCAGTTTTCATTAAAACTACGTAGATTATTTTTTCTGCGAAATCATCTGTCACATTTTAAGGAGACGCGTGCGCTATTAGGCGTTATCCGGCTTTTAGTTTGTGAACACGAATACGTTCGCAACGCGTCTGCATATCCGAGTTCCATGCATCAATTTTCACTATTTTATACCTAGGACATGTCACAGTCGATGTTTCGATATATAATATTTGCCCTCTTTTTAGTTTTTATATAATTATTTTGGCCTCATAGCTCATTAGCTGTTACTCAGAATTGCTTATTACTGCAGGCGACTACGGCAGTAATTTTAGTGCAATCAAAATGTTGCACATTATAATCATTAGCCAGGCTGGCCATTTTTATCCGTCTGTATTATTTTCTTTATTCTTTTCTCATCCTACACCCGTATGACGTACCACGATTCTTCAAACATCATCTAGTTTAAAAACTTTTATAATAAGTAAAAGAAACCAATACGAATACAATGAAGACGAGGACGAAGACGAGTTGCGAGTTTGGATAGTTAGAAGAAACTTTTTGAGAAGAGACGTTTAAAAGTGGCTAGCGCATACCTGGCTTCACAATATCGGAGGCAAGAAAGTGCCAGAGTCATCTAAATTTGGGTCTAAACTTGCAACTATGTCACCTGTAGATGCATGCCTAGGAGCAGTCGGTTGGACGCCACTTGCTAATGCGTGGCTACTGGCAGATCCGTTAAGTTTACTTTTTACTCCAAGGGTATTTCCATCCGTGGTATCGATCGGCGCTGAAATTTTAGATACGCATTTTTTCCCCCTGTATAATCTGTAGAGGGAATACTGCTGCTGTGGATCCTCCATCGTCGTCGCTCGCTGTCTAGGTGCAGTAACTGTTACAGTCTGCGCGTGAGCTGGCTGAGGAGGTTCGACCACTGTACTGACCACTGAACTTACGACAGACGACGTCATTGCCATGGAAGAACTGAGGTTTGATGATGAAGAACTATTCAACCACTCGTGACACAAGGCTTCTTGCGGTGTCATACGCTTCTTTGCGTCCCATCTGAAGCGAAATAAAAAGAAAGATATTTAGGATGGGTGCCGATATTATATTCCAGATGTTATCGTAGCTGTGACTTTGCATTACGA
Source organism: Athalia cordata (assembly GCA_963932425.1). Classification (NCBI taxonomy): domain Eukaryota; kingdom Metazoa; phylum Arthropoda; class Insecta; order Hymenoptera; family Athaliidae; genus Athalia; species Athalia cordata. The sequence goes on along the minus strand of OZ010626.1, from coordinate 23,231,575 downwards.
TTATTTAAACAGCTTTCTCTAGGATCAAATATTTTGCCACTCACTCTAGACATCTGCTAACAAAGTCTACGAAAAGTCTGTCTTTGCAACGTAAGGCTACAGCAACGTTCTTGCTTCCAGGCCACCTCTTCTTCCCCTTGCTATTCGTCAAACATCGAGGGCTTCCTTTTGAATCTGTGAAGAAACGAACGAAGTAAATAAAAACGATCAACGTTAAGCTCGCTCGGAGTCTCAATGAGTAAAGAAGAACTAGAACGGTATACATCAAAGGAATCTAAAGAATAAGAAGCTAAATTTGCTGAAAACAAAATTAATTAGGTTAGTAAGGGTAAAAATTTACCGAAAAAGAGTCTGCGTCGTGAAGCGTGACTGATTAGCTGCTCCGGTGGCAAGTCCAGGACTTCCATTACGCAGGCAAGTTGTTCCACTTCATTTTCACCAGGGAAAAGTGGATACCCCGTGTAGAGTTCGGCCAAGATGCAGCCCAGACTCCACATGTCGATCGGTGTGCCATAGGGAAGTCCAAGAATTACCTCTGGACTTCTATAAAACCTCGATTGTATGTAAGTGTAAACACGTTGGTGGCTGTAGCACGACGATCCAAAATCAATCACTTTGATTGAGCTGCTTCCCCGTTGCTTGAGAAGGACGTTTTCCTACGTTCATATAATGACGTTAGTATGGTATGAATGTTAAGCCATTAAACTTCGTTAGTTCGTCAATAATCGTACTTACAGGTTTTAAATCACAATGAATGATGTTCTCTCTGTGCAGCAGTCTTAGGCACTGTATAAGCGAATTTGCAAATCGTCTGATTAGGCTCAGACTGAAACCTTGGTAGTTATTTTTCTTTATCAATTCGTAGAGGTTCAAACTGTAACAAGATTTATGAAAAGAAATATTATTCAACTGTCGCAAGTAATTCAGGTTAATTTATTTGCTTTGCGAAGGAACGTGGGAAAGTGAGAGTTCTAGTCAAAAATAGCACGTGTAATTATATCTGTAAAGAAACCGCCAAGCTTACCTCATGAGTTCAAAGCTGATGCATAAGTGATTTCTGAAGTAAAAGTACTCCAGCATGTGAATTACGTTATGTGAAGTGTGAGCCTCTTGGTCTTTCTTTCTTAAATGGTCCAAGATTCTTACTTCGATAAGAGCTTGATGGTGGAACCTCTTCTTGTTCCTACAAATATCAAAATATAAATAAATCAACGTTATCTTTGCAATAGAAAATATGATTACATGATACAAAGTCCTTCAATCTCACCTTATAATTTTAATGGCGATGTGCTGCCCTGTCTTGTGATCCAGCGCTCGGATTACTTGTCCAAAACTACCTTTTCCAATGACCTCAAGTATCTCGTACCTAGAAAATAAAATAAAATAAAATCAAATAAAGATACGGTATACGGGACAGACTGCGATTATTAAAACTTGAATATCGGCTACAAAGAACAGGGAACTAATCTTTGGTGGATAAATGTAAAAAAGTCGATAACAAAAACCACTGTTTTCCGGTATCTCGACCACGCAGGGTATACTTTGGTAATCACAGAGGATATAGGTATGTATAAGCTTTTGCTGCGACGCCAGTAGCAATCGGAGCAGCAACAATTTTACTCCGGTCTTACTCCGGTTTATCAAACTAAATAAGTAAACTCTAGGAACGGTGATTTACCTGTATGAGATATGGTCGTGTAAGACCTTATTATAGCTCCCGTTGTCGTCATCGTAACCACCGTTCTGTGTGGCGCCTTCCTCTCCGTGTATTTTGCATGCCTCTAATCCCAAGTACCAAATTTCAGAATATTTCTCCACCTCTGCTCTCTCGAATTCCGTCATTCTGGTCCCATAATATTTGAGTGCCTCCTGAGGGGTCATGGGTAATCTCCTCCCTATAAGAAATAATTTCAAAAATAAGAACCACAATACATAATCATTCACACGTCACATGATTGTTTAGAATCCATAATTAATATAATGTAATCGAAATTCATAATTTACCGTAAGCGTCGAAATGTGTGCCTGCGTGTAGAGGATCATGGAGCATATTGTGGTTGTTATTGATGGTAGAATTGTTTGCATTGTTACCATTGTTGCCGTTATTGTTATCATGTCTCTCAAGTCTCGTTGCTTTGGCTAATCCCAGAGAAGTCAATTTCTGAAATAATAAAAATGAAAGCAGATATTAAACAACCGTAAAATATTGGCTGAACGTGTTAGTTTCAGAAAAACTATAGAATCAATCCTATATTGCGCATTTTAATTTTCTCCCCTCATCTGCCAACACCTTCAATAATGAGAAGTTGTTCCCTGCAAATGTTTCAAATTTGAAAGATCGTTGTCAAAGATCATGAAAGGTTGGAACTCATCGGTCAAGGTTTTGAAGTGCCTGGAAGCGTTGGAAACTAGCAAATGAACCTTACTATAGTCATTGGTAGGATATTCGCAGAATTGAAGTATTTTAAAAGAATTTTTACTATCATTTTTCAACAAACTTTTGCCTTAAAAAAGGACTGCAAATAAAACGCAATAAAACGCTTCAAAAATTAGGCGAAATTTGATCACGTCGGAATGTTGAAAATGCGCAGACTCGCTTCAAGATGAACCTCAACCACCACCATCACGATACAAATATAAATATATATGTACCGTCCCTATGTAATCTATACACAGAGGTTTTCCACTGCGCACATACACACATAGAAACGGCTACGCCCTAGACTCGATTTTCTATGCAGTTATGCGGCTTGCCTTGCGGCATCTTTGCAGTGGCCAGTGGGTCGTGTAGGTAGCGGTTAGATAAACCAACTACCTTTCTAACTTAGCTATATGATTACGGATCAGCATAGTACATACAATATACATATATAATATATACCCGCGAGTACTGTACACTGTACCCACCAAACTTTCCGTTGCTTTCGCGCTGCAATCGTACAGTTATATTTATACTTAAGAAGGAATTAGCAAGGACATTTTTTGTCAGCTTTGCCTTTCCTTCGCAATACGGAGGGAAAAAAAAATTTGAAATCCAAAAAAATTGAATAATAAATTTGTTTCGAGCTATCCGAATTGTTGGTTTATAACAAAATTGCAGGTTTTCGAATCAGCGTTAATTAAACCTCAATACGGCCTTCGCTCTTCAAGTACAAAAGATTCCAGATATTATGTGAACCGGATATGAGCTAATTATAATATCGTCATTTCTCCTTTATTTGGAGTTAGTTGGAAACTGTCCTCTGTGGCTTTTGTCGGGATTATTTGCTTCCTCTAAGTATATTGCGTATACGTGTTTCCTACCACCTGGGGTATTATGTGTAGCATATAATGTATATGAAGTACCAATATAATGATGTAAGAATTGTATGTGACTTTTTTGTTTTCTTATTTTTTTTTTCTCCTATCAGAAAATGACAACTACAGACCGTTTATAACATATTTATCCCTCGCGATTTCCGTTGCAGTAGCATAATGGCTGAGTTTATACCGCTGTTATACCGTGAGCTGCATTACTGGCTAACTGAAATGACGCAAGTAACAATCTGCGGGTTTCGGTTTGATATCTTGCCCAGATCATGCCGTTCCTTATAAAGTCAGTCGTCATTCCAGGAGAGAATTGCTTATGTGGTGTGTTAGCGCTGCAACAATGCGCGGACTCGTCGGAATTTCTCTCTCGTTTGTAACAACAAAGAGATATTTCTTCGAGAGTTTTATTGTACGCTTCGGAAATCGTGATTAATATACTGCAGGTATATTATATAGATGTGTAATTCTGCACGTGATGAAAATCACTCATGTCTCGCATTTTTCAATAACGTTAACTTCGAAAAACATGATGTTACTTCGATTTTCTTTTCTATATCTCCAGTCTCTTTGAAGAAAAAAAACAAAAAAATTACAAGGCTGTTCACGTTAATACCTATATGTATATACGCGAATATTTACATAAATATAATCTACTCCAGAATCTAAGGTAAATATATATGTTATCGATAACAAACTCAGTTTATACTCGATTAGCTGATGGTGGCCTGAATCTGCAACTTTATACCTATGTAAGTAACATATACGTATATACCCGCATCCGCAGACTGTATAGAATCCGAGAAAAAGGGGGTTCCACATTTCCTTATATATACTTTATACGTATATAGAAAATACACCTATGTACGTACATATATATAATATGTAAGAAATCACTGCGAGAAAAATCAGCTCAGAGTACAGAGAGAGGTCAGCTGCCTTTGAGCAAAGAAAATTGGAAACCCGGAACTGACTGAGACTGCTGCTGCTGCTATCTTCTCTTCGCGCACGTTTAGTTTGACTTTTTTCTTTTTTTGTTTCTTTCGTTTCTTTACACACGTATGTCTGCATGGGTCAATCGCTTGCAGACGATTTATGCGATGAAACTATCTAACGGTTTTAAAACCATACGCCCAATATTCAGGTCAAAGAAACTCTGTAGGGCGACTATTTTTAAGCAAGTTTTCGTCAACTTTTAGAGTGCTCGAATGATTGATCTACGCGATGGATTATCAATCTGTACATAATTAAAGTTCTATCTATACAGATGGTGAGAAAATATCTTTTTAGAAAGGTTGAAGTGAACCAATTTTTTTCAACTCAGCATCGATGTTGAAACTTTTTGTTTTTCAAATTTAAAATACAGTGCCGTTTTTCGTACGACTTCTGTCACAATATGTTGGAAAAAAAAAAATGTTGTCCATGCGCTTGAAAATTTGTACAACACATAGTCTAGCGTCGGTACGTTTCATTTAAATATTATTTCAATTGCGATTAATTGGCGTCGTAAAGGTCTGTCGTATGAATTTCGTGGGTTCAAGGGCGTATCGATCAAACTGTATACACGGATCGTAGACCTGGTGCGAATTGGGCGTGAACTTTAGCGACTTAAAGAATCGGCTGCTGTGAAAATGTCTTTAACTGGATATCACGAGGAATTAGAAGCCAAATAATTTCGCGATCGATCCGAAGAATTGTGTTACTATAGTCGTGTCAACTCTGATCAAGGATCACACCATCAGAGTTTAAGTAAGCTCGGCGGGGTCGTTTTCTGCAAGCTGCGAACGTTGATATAAAACAAGAGAACAGAAGAAAACGATAGGGAAGCCACCAAAATGATCGAACATGTTGTAGAATAGAGTGAAAATAAAAAGAATGTAGGAGAAAAGAAATAACGCGAGAAGGTTAGGGTCAACGTTTACGAGAGGGAGGTCGAGATTTATCGTAGCTATTCTACTTAAAAGTCACGTGTGAAAAGAGATATCCGATAAAAAGCGATTCCTGCACCCCTTTCTCCGATGTATAAATATATCCTATACAAATAAATACACCGCGCTTATATCGCTTGCATATAATTAGATAGCGAACGTCTGTTTATATTGACATCACTTCCGGCGTGGAATACTCTTAAGAGATGAAAGAACGACGTCACGTGACTTCCGTCGGTATTCTGTGTATGCAGCTATACATAATACTCGGTATATTACTGCAGCAGAGAAAACAATGCGCTTTGTAATTGACGACGTCGTATAATGTACGTTTCAAGAATAATAATCATTAAGAACCGAATGCAACATTCATAGCAGCGCCGATTCAACGGTCAAAAAGAAGAAAATTTTGATTATTTTTATCCTCCGGTATACGGTACAGTTGTATGCATCTACATATCTGTTTTCTTTTGCCTGCGTACAACAGAGCTTTTTTAACTCACTATAATATTTATTAGTTTTAGGTTTTATTAGCTTTATAACAATTCAAAGTTCACTGCGAATCGATCTCTGCTCTGCTGCTGGATCTAAATTATAATCCGCAATGCGAAAGATAAAGAAAAAAGGTGCAAGTGAACCGAAAATTGCGTGTCAATTTACTCGCAAATTAGTTCAAGGAAGTTTTATGAAATACTGGAAGTTGAAAAAAAAAATCACATCTTCCATCCCGATAACTTTAGCACAATAGCGAGGTCAGATTGTTTTTTTTTTTTTTTTTTTTTTTCGGAGACTAATTCGTAAATATAATTATAATTTCTTATATGAATTAGAATATACTAGATACAATTTGATTTTTTTCAAAGTTCGTCGAATGACATTCAATTCCGCATTATAGAATAAATAAAGCGATCTCGATGCAGGAATTGGGACTGCTGTAGGCGTTAATGGTCCTTGCTTTATTGCATGGCCCTGGGTAAGAGTCGCGTCTACGGAATGTCGATTTTATGTTCACAGCAATTCAAGTTTGAGCTGCCAGGAAATCACATCCACCATGATATATTCACTGGCTATTATACGATTTTAAATACGATCTAACAGCCCCGCAGCAGTGAGCAGTGTACGATATGGTATATATAACCTGTAGTGATATCTATACGGGAAGAGAATTTCCAGCCCGCATATCGTCCTGCCCCGTCGTCGAGGTTCTTTATCTCTTTTTTCTCACTGAAGTAGCGTCAGCAGCAGCGATATTTCGAATCGTTTTACGTGGCCGTTTCTTCGGCGTAACAAATATCGTGCAGCAGGAGAAGATGGAAATAAATGAATAACGAAAACGAAGAAACGAACACGGTGAAAAATCTGCATTCATTTATTTTGTTCGCAAGAGGTGCGGCTGTGATTCCGGGAACCGAGTAATTTTGAGTGGAGACAAAAAAATAGGAAAGTTTCTCCACAAATCCCACGATCTGTAAGATCAAACAAACAAATGAACATTTCTCGCTGATCCTAATTAGCACTTGATCTACGTTTATTCCGAATGTTCTTAATATGTTTAACACGCCTGTAAATAGCTGCAAAAGTGCATTACATACGTAGGTATATCTAATCTCTGCCCGAGGATCTTCACCAACCGGGATATTAAGATTGTCCGATTATGTGTATATATGTATACCTGCAGTACCGGAATACAGTAGCGTTTACATTAAAAAAAAAAGAAAAGGGAAGGGAAATGTATATCACTCGTTAAAAAAATATACAGTATAAGATCGTGATCCTTTACAACGAGCACCGAGTATTTTCAAACTCAAGACCTTGAAAAGAGATCTCTCTCGGTGATCTTTGTGGTAGTCTACGCAACAACTCGAAGTACATCAGTAGCGGGTAGCAGCAGCAGCAGCAGCATCGGCTGAAGCAGAAGGTGCACAGGAGCAGCTCGGCAGTTCGTGCAGAGCGATAGCGTTAATGGCTTCTGTCATTATACTTTCGACTTTCTTTCCTCGAACTAAAGTACTAAAGTACCTAGAGATATATATATGTGCATACCTATATACAACGTACGTACATACGTCTTGTCTGTCTCATCATCTAGCGCAATGGCTCGAGGCCTGACCCTGAAGCAGCAGCAGCAGCAGCTGGGTAACGCCTATATAACTACATGGAAATACAGGCGAAATATATCCAGATATGAATCAATGTTATACTTTTGACAATTCTCGAAACATAATTCGTATAACGTACACTGTATCGACTATTTTCAGCTAAATTTTGCTCCGGGGTAACTTATTCGTTTAAAATTATACCGTTGATCCACTTCGGGCGAATCGACATGTCCCACTTTCTTCAAAACTTTACATACATATACGTACCGATCTTGTACAAATTCAACCAATTGTTAGGTAGATTTTCATTATTATCCTCATTATTATCATCGTTGTTGTACCCTGTAGCTGCAGATATATCAACGCGTATACGCTTTTCACTTGAATTACGATTATTGGTTAGCATTATACGATCGAATCGAAAAATTTACAAGCATTAAAAGAAGGCAGAGTTCAATCGTTAACATGCACACAGCTGTTGGAACTCTAAACCTGACATTTAAATGCGTAAAAAAAAAACAAAAAAACGGATGAAATGAAAAGAATTTTCACAATCCGTGCGTAATTTGAGTTTATATGTTAAACATTTGATTGTCATAATATACTTGTGAAACAATATACGTAAATCCGATCGAACTCGTCTAATTCAAGAGATAAAAATTGCCAAAAAATCAAATGAATATTGAAATTTTCATTCGGCCATAAAATTGACACGTCGAATGTTATTGTTTTACCGTTTAATGAGGTCGTTACGTGTGCGACGACGGCGAATGCAACGTTTAAACTATATAAACGCATAAATCTGATCGGGTCAATGTCGGGTGGAGATCGTGAATATTTTCACGATTGCCCCATAGACGGCACGGGCGGAGTGGTGAAAAATTGGCCATTACGAGTTATGTATGAGATGGATAGATAAATGGATAGCTAAATACACACGTATACATATCTATATACTTATGCTAGGACGTAAGTCTCTTTCGTTTCAACCTACGGTTCTGGCCTACGCGAAATCTAAAAATTAACACGTTTAAAATTTTCTGGACCAGGGTTACCGAAGAGTTTATAGTACGAAGGTCACGTTATACATACACCAGAGAACGATTTGGAACGTTTAAAAAAAGTTTACCAGAAACGAAAAGAAGAGAGAAAATGAGTGAAATTAAGGGTGAGAAAATGAGCAGCGAATATAAGGCGAAGAGATCCAAGTTTGAGATCAAAGTTTCTCAAGCTTTATACGGTAATTGCGTGATCACGTAATCTCCCCTTTGCCACGTTTCATACATGCAACATTGATCACTTTATTTCCTCACGGTCTCCTTACACGCGGTACAAGCTTACATACTTTACAAGGTAAAATGTAATTCTTATAAAACTGCAACTAACGAAGGTTCTCCAAGGATAAATTTATTAATTATATACCTATACACATTGCTATGTGGTTGGAATATACATTGGAATCGCGATAATGGGAAAAAAATAAAAAATTTCCGAAGATGAGGGTTACCGAGCTGACAATAAGTTTAAATACGTATACATCGCTATTTATTTGATTTAATTTTTTTTGTTTTTTTTTTTTTCAATTTTCAGCATATCATGCTTTATGGGTACGTTCACGACGTTGAATGCTGTAGTAAAGTATATTTTATATAGGGAGATTTAATCAACGATATATATAAGAGATAATAATCTTTAGTGGGATGCAAACCGCGGAGGCGCTTTCTAAACTCGAATTCTGATCAGCTGTGTTTCTTACCATACTTACTTGTATCTCTATGTCAGTACGTATATTTACATATATTACTGCAAAATTCTCATGCAGAAATGCAAAAGCGTACATTGCGCGGCGGCAGCAGCGGCAACGGCAGCGATGGTGGTCACGTAACAAAATATGTAAGATGTATATAATAATCTATTCTATGTTATAAGGTATTATAACTAGTTGCTTTTCTGTTACTGCGGTTGCAACACACGTCGTACCCGTAACATTCAACGAGTGTTAAGAAAAAGAACACTGAAAGAAAGAACTAAAAGTAAAACAAAAAAAAAAAGTGAGAGAGAGACAGAGAGAAATATCCATACCTAATAAATACCATAGATCGGATATAGGGTACCGCACAGCGCGTCACTATATTACTTCTTAATTACGGTTGTATAACTCACGCTATGTATAAAATAATTAATAAATTCGCATGGGAATTATTATAGACGTGTTACGTTATCGCATTATAATATACACGTGCGTGTATTATACATTTGTACGTAACTCGTCTCACGTCCTTCCTAAATTTACAATAGTCCGAATAAACGTGCCCCGAACTTACATAATCAAAAATAAGTTTCCCTGATTAGGTGTAGGTACGTGAGTACATGCACATATAGACATATTTATGTATACGTACTTACGATTAATTACAATTATAGAGAAAGAATACACGCACATATTGTATAACCTTGAAACAATGGCGAGAGAAATAAAAATGTAGAAGAAAATTAGGAAAATTGAATTAGGCAAGGAAAAAAAGAAAATTGATATTCTTAGGTACTAATTTTCTTCGGTGGTTCTCGATGCCAAGTCTAAAGTTAAACTCGAGTAAACAATCGAATAAGAGAAGACCTTGACGAATAGGGTTTCAGGAATCTCGCGCGTCTAATGTGGTATGCAACTGTTAGAAGTATGCGTTATATTATGTATAGGTTTAGAAGGCAGTCTGAGAAACTTTGAACAAAACACGAAACTTTTCTTCGTCTGGAATTAGACCTTGACTGATGACTCCGCGTATACGGACTGAAATCCTGCCCCAGACTAACTAGATCTTTTCTTCTTTTTTTTTTCTCGCTCGTTTCTAACTTTTCCACACTAATTACGTCTGAGCTTTCATTGCGATCGGTTTAAGGGGTGTGCGGGGTGAGTTTCTGATCGATGTGTAAAAATTGGTGATTTTTCTCCCTCCCACTGCGCAGTGATCTATATTGTAATAGTATTTGAAAGAAAAATAAAATCCTATCTATGAAATGAAAAGAAAAATGAAACGTCACTTTCTTCGTATAACGCTGGAAAAATGTGGCGCACTTTAATATAATTGTGATTCGCTTATTTATGCGTTTTTTTCCTTCTATTTGAAAACCGTCGATTGTTAAAGACGACTTATGCGTGTGGATCGTAAATAAAATGCGGTTATAAAAGACGGGGAATATAAAAGATGCAAAAAAAAATCGTCTCACCTCGTGCGGTACTGAATTATTCTTAGTTCGGCTAGCGTTATTTGAATTGTTGATCGACGACAGTGAGGTAAGGGTTGCCGATCCGACGCCACCGACGCCACCGACGCCAACGACCGTCTTGCTTCCAGCCTTCGTTCCACCTCCACCAACATCTTTGTGCAACGCTCCCGGACTCTAAAATCAAGCGAAGAAAAAAAGGAAACTAATTAGTGCACCTATTTCAAAATATCCATAAAATAACTCGTGATCGATCGATCATCGATTGATAGCTATAGATCAGACTGTGGCTAAATAGTATATGTACTCGCGATTGCGATTTCTTTCATTTTATTTTTTTATTTTTATTTTCTCTCCTTTTTCAAACTATACAGGGTGAGATTTTCATTTTACTTACACTGTATTTTTTACATTATAAAAAAAAGGAATGAAAATAAATAAATAACCAGTGGAAATGACGATCGTGATTTATAATGGAGGAATGCATATAAAATCGGATTGAATTTCTTCTTCTCTCTTTTTCTTTCTTTCTTTCTTTCTTTCTTTCTTTCTTTCTTTCTCTGATGTGCAGTTATCAGACTGCACATAACACATTATTATACATACTATACGGAGTTACATGTATCTGCAGGTGTGGTAATTCGCTTAACAACAACTAAGTTCTCACTATTACAAAACAATAACAAATGAGCATCGTATGTGCATGTACAATACCTATATAAATAAATATGTGTATATGTATGTGCGGTATATATTACACTGTAATTATATTCGTTTAGCGCGAATTGCAACTCGCGCGATTTTTTTCTTTTGCTTATTTTATTATTCTCTGTTTTTTTTTTCTCTCTTCTTCTTTGTTACACCACACGTTATACCTCACAAGTGCATATACACGTAATACAGCTGCAGAATTAACTGCGGCTATGCGAACGGCGAACGCTCGTATATAAAACGACATATACATACACATATACGATTTTATATAGCTGTAATAATTCTGATAATATTGTTCACGCGTCTATCCGAAGTTCACTTGATCTATAACATACTGTATACGTATGCGTAATAGTATTATACGAAAGTTAAATGTGCAGGAATTTTTATTATAAAATATTACAATGCGATTATTTAACTATACAGTTATAGATATGAACGTTAACATGTATTATAATATAGAAGCTAGAAATCACGCAAACGCTGCACTTTCTTTCTCTCTCTATATATGTACGTGCAGAGATACCTATGTAAGTACCTATATACTCGGATCTGTAAATTATCTCCGATCGTCACGGAAAAATTGATTGAATACTTTCTTTATTTTTCTAATTTTCTTTCCTTTTCTAAATCACCGAGAACGAAGATTATATATATGTATATATAGTCGATAAATAGTGTAAATGTTATACATTAATCAGTGAGAATTGATCGTTTCTTCTGATCAAGTTTTATATACATACTGCAGTCGCCAAGCTCGTCGTCGTGCTGCAGGTGAGAAAAACTCGCGTTTACCGTAATTCTGATGCGGGATGGAAAGTGTGAAAGGCGTATAAATTATATCAGTTATACTTACGTATGCGATATTTATAGTTATACATCGCATGAAATCGTGACTGCTTCATGCCTCCGGTATATCTCATTAATATCGCGATGATAAGTGCAAGCTAATATTCTGAATAAATTCAAATCATTCGGTCACACACACGTATACGTCGCGGGAGTTAATTAGCGAGGAAATTTCGATTTATCATAAATATGCCTAATGATATTTCTACAAGTTTCACAAGATGGAAAGGATAAGGAAAAAGAAAAGAAGAACTGTCCCTCTAGGTTGGTAGTGAGAAAAAAAAAAAAAAAATAAATAAATAAATGAGAAACAAATATACATAAAAATATGTTTAGATATTCTCTCGAATCGTGGAATGAAAAATAATTTTATTAATTTGAAAGAGAGAAAAAAAAAAAGAGAAATTAAAAGCCACACTCTCGTTACAATAACCATCGCGTATTAATTATCTGAACGTTATAAAATAAATATGATCAGAATTATCGACATTTAATTAGGTTAGCGTGACCATAGCTACAGGTGAAGAAGATAATGATTCTCAGTATTCTCTTATCACTTGTTCGATGAACAGTTTTTGTATATTCTATAAAGTTATATACTTTATCATAATATCATGAGGCTCCAAAAATCAAACCTAAAAAACGACCTTTTTATTGAATTGAAAAAAGAAAACAATTATCGCAACGAAATTATATCAATTAAAATCTACCTTGTAGACTCTTTCCGATTGACTCAGACACATGCACTCAAAAATAAGGTTTTTAACTTTGATTTTCTTTTTAACCATATTTTTTTTTGTTAATTTTTTTTATTATCGCTTTTATATCGTCACATATTATGCACCTTATATATCACTGTAAAAAGTAAAAAAAAAAGAAAAAAAAAGAGGAAACTAAATAAATAATTCAAAAGCACTTCGCATCGCTGATGTGGATTTAATAGGAACACATAAACCGTTGAAATTTCTCACTTTGACATTTTTTTTTACACCTACAACCAAAAGGTGCGTGCATTACAGGATACACATAAGTTTCTCGATCGAACATTAGCTATGAACTGATATCGAACGTATCGATGCGCGATTTATAACACATTAGTTCGTCTACCGCTGGAGGCGATCGCAACGACGAAAGCAGCAGACACATTAACGTCGGCAATTAATTTTAAGCATTGTTATCTCGATTTCCCGCAACTCTCCCGGTTTCTTAAGTTCTTTTATTTTATTTTTTTTGTTATACTTTTATATTTGTTTCATCATTATTATTATTGTTATCGTATCGTTGACCGTATCGATCACGGAGTGATAAGGTATCCTTAATTTTCAAACGAATTATAATATCGCGCAAATTTCACCCGACCAATTGACCGGTGTGTAATTAAATCATATCGTGAATTTAAAACGCGCATATAAGTTATTAATACGCGGAACTACAGATATTATATTTATAACATCCGATTTAGAATTCAATTACTACAAGTAACACAAGATGACAGTATCACATGGCTCGATACGCTAAATTCAAGGATTTTTTTACATCCTTCTAATTTAATTTTTTCATTTCTTTATTTTATTTTTTTATGGTACGTATTATACTTAAGTATATAAATAGATTTTATCTCCATATAATCAAATAAATATATACCGGAAATGAGTCAAGATATGTCAGAAACTAAAAAAGTCGTTAAGTGCGCTGTGCAGTTAAGGCGTTTCTTCCGTAGAATTTAACAGAAGGTCGGATCGATAATTATATATAAAAATAAACTGCAAGAACGACTATAATTGCCATACGATTGCAATCACAAACGTATATTACACCGCTGATTTGAGATGATTTTTTCTAATAAAAATTAGCCTGTAAATCATATCGTCATATCATCACCTTCTGAGGGTAAAAAAAAAAAAGTAAAAAAATCGATGACGATTTGCAGTCGACTTCACAAATCCGGCCTTGGGAATGGTGCAGTAAAATGATATTATTCGAATACAAACAAACAATTTTAAGTAAAAATTATAAAATTCTAAACAAAAATCGCGCAATGTGACCTGCAGCGAGATATATAATAACGGTAAAAATAATTATCATAATAATAATACTAACAATTATAATGACGATAATGCATGAGCTACTTTCAATTAAAGTTTATACATTCGTTAGTCATAGTGTGAATTAAACACTTGGGTAGCGATTTTAATTGTTTTATTTTTTTTCTTTGTTTCCTTTAGTTTTTTTTTTTTTTGCTGTTTCTTTTCTTGTTGCCTCGTGACAGTTTCGGAGACGGCATGGCTCGTTTTCAGCCGCGACGATCGGTTAACTGCAATCGGCTATCTGTAGCTATTTCGCGTATTACGGTATTATGGTTTAGTTCATATACTTTTCTATACATTTATATAATATGTATATAGTTATAGTTGTTATATGTATACACGGTGTGCGGAGCGTTTCACGGTTCAGAAGTCCCTCGTAATAATCAGACCGGAACTCTAAAAGAGCCTTTGTATTTCACACACCGTATGCCTGTACTCGTATCCACCTATGTAAAGTATAGTACATTACACATGCGCGTATTTACACAGTTTCTCTATATACCGAAGAGATATCATATGGTACACTACAATTTCACCCCAGAGTTTATACATATATATGTATACCTGCATATGTGAGTCTCTCTCAGCTGTGCAGGTATTTGTTATAAAACAACTCGAAATCGTTTACCGCATGTGCGTAATAAAACCGCCATTACCGCCTTTATATAGGATCAACTTTTCAACTATCATCTGCTCAATAGGTAAATCGAAAAAGGCAACAAAAAATAAATTAGAAAAATAAAGAAAACCAACGCTCCCTCATACGACTCGCACTTCGCTCGAGGCCGTTGTGTATATTGTGCTTGCCTTAAATTACGCGATAGACGAAAAAAGAATTAAACAAAATTTTATTTCGACTGGAAAACGATTTATTGCACATTTTTGGAAAAGAGCCGTATACCTTGGAATAAATGAGAAAAAAAAAGGGGGAAAAAAAAACGGTGTAAAACAAATACCATAGGTAGGTATACAAGCGAGCTAAGATTTCTTTGAAAGTTGTAGATTCGACATGGCGTTTTTCTTTAACTTTTTTTTTTGTTTTTTCTCTTAATATTTTTCTGAGTTATAAATGAATGCAATGTGAAGAGAAGGTGCTTCGGTGCAAAACGCACCATGTTTCGGCCTACACGCGACAGCAGAAAACCTGTGCAACCAGCTAATATCTCGTTTCCATACGGATTTTTTTTTTCTTTTCCTTTTTCTTTCTTTTTTCTCTTTATTTCTAGTTTCGTTTGGTACGCTTGCATCCGAGTGCACCTGGCCTGCGGATCGGGATTGTGTGGCAGGTGATCGGGCAAAGATTATAGTTTCTTTGGATTTTCCGTACGCATGTATCGTACGGATCCTCCACCTTCATAATAATCATAATGAAAATTGTCGGTCGATATAGCTATCCGTATCCCAAATCATGAAAGAAAAATAAAAATGAAGTTAAGTCGTCAGTACCGCTGCAGATGTTGCAGGTTTTCGGTACCCCGATGCGACACCTGCAGTTTCAGATTTAATGTAAGATTCAGGATCGAACGCACAGGTATTTGGTATACATATATATTTTAGATTCAGGATATTCACAATGCGCTGCCGATGTTCAAGGTGCAAAGAGAAAGGATGATGGGAGCAGCTGCAGCAGCGGAATATCCAGGATCGAACCCAACTCACCGTACGTTTAAAGTAAAGAGTTTTCTGTTCCGAAAAGGCAAGACTACTGCGATGGCAGGTAGGAAGGTAGGTAGGTAGGTAGGTAGGTAGGTAGGTAGAAGGATATCCCAGCACGTTTTCTGGCTTCATCGTTACGGCAGCAGAAGAGCAACAGCGAAACAACACTATATATACCACAGATACAAAAGATGGTAAGGTTAAGGTAGTAGGTATATCGCAACCTGTATTAAATATCACTTTTGAAACGATCAGTTCGCGAAGAACGAGAAGTAGTAGAATTTTCTTGTGCGAGTTACGAGGGATAAAATAACGTGCCACCTAACCCATAGATTATTATTCCAAGAAATATAAGGTAACTTTAATGAAACAACCCGCGCAACTGCAGCTATAGTTATATACCAAGAGACTCAACATTCTCTTCGTCCTTCGATCTCATATCTCATCTCATCTCATCTCATCTCATCTCATCTAATCTGATCCTTGCGATTATTCACCGATGATTTAATTACGTATTCATTTAGTTTTTGGTTTCGATTTATTTGTTATTTCAAATTTTTTATTCTCGCTCGGTACCGTGTCTGCCCTCGACACTATCCTATGTTCTTAATCGCCAATATAATGATCAGCTGTGTTCCAACGTTTGAAAGTCGAATAGAAACTTATCAACGTGCATCATCACGATCATCATCATCATAAACAGCAATACTGCTTACTTTCGACCGACTATGAATTTTATTTATTATTATTATCATTATTATTTTTGTAATCATCATCTGTTTTTTTTCTTCGTCATTTCGATTTTGCCGATGTTTCTCTCTCTCTCTCTCACCAGTCTGACCCAATTATACTCCCCAACATTTGTCGGGTAGATTATATATATTATTTATATACTAGTTAATTGAGTTTCACCTTTTGTTTTCTTCTTTTTTTGTTTTTTGTTGTCTTTTTTTCTCTCTCTCCACACTGCGAGATCTCACATTTTAATATTTAATTTATTAATAATTAACGATATTTCTTTCTCGATCTTTGTTCTTCTATTTTTTCTTCTTTCTTCTCAGCTGTCGGTTCAGGATTGTGTCTTAACAATGTGTGATACAGATATAATAACGAATTGCAACGGAATTGGCACCGATTGAAATCCAAGGCGAGCATATGAAGCGTCAATTGAATGTCCAAGAAAATTCTACACGACAACAGCTGCTGCTGCTGCTGCAGTTCAAGTAGTATAGCAGCTTTTCATAGTCGTATTAAAAGCCAAGCATATCAGAAGCAATCGGAGCTTTAAACTCTTCATCTGAAAGTGTCTCGATAATAAACGACGCGCGGTCCGCACGCGAGTCACTACTATACGTGTACATATATATTTATTTGTGTATTTGTACCAAGGATATTTACCACAAACGTATCCGCATTATGCATGTGTCTTACATGAACGATTTATACATATGTAAACGTACATTATACTCTGAACGTTAACGAAGTGCAGCTGCTGGTTTTGTGGTCGTCGATCTCAACCAGTGCAGTGAAACCGACAGCGGTAACGTTACGAATTACATTTATGTCTTCGACTGTTACGACTATTTAAAAATTCAAAAAAAAAAAAATAAGATAAAAAAAAAACTGAAGCACAAAATTGTGGAAAAGAAAAAAAAGAGTTATTATGCACGAATGAATAAAAATCTTGAAGACTATAAAGAGGGAGATACGAGGATAACAAAGAAAAAATGAAAAAAATTCTAGATGGGAAAAAAGAACTTCAAAGCCGAGATTTTACTCGAGGATAAAGATAAAAAGCTAACTTTGATCCGTCCAGATTTTCATTACCAGCCCTTAACGCGGGGAGTACAAGGTATGACGATCACTTGTCAGTAGCTAGAAGCTACTTGTGTTCGTTATGAAGAGTTTTCAGGAAATGTTGAACTTCGTGAAAAACGCAGGTAGAACTACACTACGCCACTTTTGAATCTTACCCTGCACCGAACTGCAGAGTGTCCCGTTAACAAAAATTCCATTTAGCAAATGGAATGAATTATTTTTTTTACATATTATCAGTCATGTTTCAGAATCAATACATGTTTTATCGAAATACTAATGAATAACGTTTGGTTTCATCTGTAATTTATCTAACACAATATTGTTTTCATAAATGGAACGAGTATTCGCAACTGAACTTTTACACTTTTACAGCCTTGGGGTGAAGAAGCCGGTCCCTGACATGCGGGAGCTGAAAACCTGCAGCGGTAGCCAGAAGTAGAGTAAGGGAATAAATGAGAAAAGAGAGAAAAGAATAGAGGAGAGAGTCCGTGAAGAATTACCTGAGGGTATATAAAACGAGAGAGATCGTCGGTACGTTATACCCGTCGTTTTATGTATGATACTGTTCCAGGAGATGAGGGCGTGGATTTATAAAGTTTGAATGGAAAAAACCGAAACTGGTATCGAATTAAAACGATACTTACACCCGGGGCAATATTTTGCAGGTTCTGACCTCGTTCCCAACGATCTATAATCCTCACGGAAGGATTATTTTCCATAACCGCTCAGAGGACAGAAGTTAATTTATCATAATTTTAATTTTTTTTTTCGATTTCTTTTCTTTTTTCTTTTTTTTTTTCGTGCGCCGAACACTGTAAATTATCCTTACGAATGAAAAAAAAATTTTAACAAAAAGTTTAATCACCTTTATTCGATACGCCCATGCAGTTTTTGTTGCCATTTAAATGAGTGTATAAAAAGAAAAATGAAACATTTTTGTTACATACGGAGATAAGAATTGTTGAAAGAATCTTCCGTAAACTGGAAATAGAAATGGAAATGAAAATTTAAATTTGATTTGGATTCAATTTAAAGTTAAAACGTCATTGCGCCATGTATGTATATTATATTGTCTTGTAATAAAAAATTCATGTCACCGAAATTGGGTTTCTCTGCAGAAAAAAGAAAAAGAAAAAAAGTACATATTACGTTATACAGAAGCTACAAAAGCGTGAATAAGGTGTAGCATATATTACCAAAAATTTGAACGACCGTTGAATATACCAGTTTATTTTAAATTTCGAATTACCTACTCGATCCTGCTGCTGACATTCAAAAAACCCGTTCCCGTCCTGTCAGACTATACATATTATAATTCTGTTAAAACTGAAAGTGCTGAAAAAAAGGATCTATACATAAAAAAGAAGAAGGAATTGAAAAAAAAGTCCGAACCCGGCGATTCGCATTATTACGACAAATATAGCTAGCTGCGGGTAATATAATCGGTACACGAGATCTAAAAAAAATAAGTAAAAAAAAAACGTACGAACGACGAACTCTTATTGGTTCAATGACTTCTACACCTAAAACACGCTCGTGCATGGAACAATAAAAAAAAAAAGTGAAATAACATAAATAAATAAAATTTATCTTCCGGAGTAGAATCTAACCGGCGAAGGTAGAAAGAGATAACGAAATTTCCGAGTCGGGAGTTCAAATTTCACGACCTAAAAAAATTTTCTACGTAGTTTCAGTTTGGATGATAAGAAAGCACTTGAATTGACGAAAGAAAAAAAATCAGTAATATTGAAAATTCTGAATTTTTCCATAAATTCTTCCAGAATCTACGTGCGACTATTTGGAATCCACGTTTTTTTTTAGTTTTTTACAATTTTCTATTGGTACTGAAACAGCATAGTGTATATTCTTTCAAGGAACACAATGTCAAGGAATATTAGGAGAGTTTAACTACGGAGGCGTTTGTCCATTGTAAAATTTGTAACCGTCGTATAAATTTGTGGTTGGCGTAGTGTGTGGCGATTATTAAGTGTCGTTGACAATAAACGTACGCCAACTTACGTGGATAAATGATATAAATATAAACGATAATATTCGATGGATAAAAGAGGAACGTTATGACCAGGTTTAAATACGTATTAAGATGGTGAAGGTATAGTAAGGTAATGTTACAGACTTTTCGTACAGCAAATCAACGTCTGAGTAAAGTGTGAAAAAATGACTGGCATTTTCAAAATATTGAGATCTTTGTAATTTCCATGATTCCTAAGCCACAGAATTCATTGTACGAAATCGAGATGGAAAATCTCGCGAGAACGTCGACGAGTAAAGAGAATAATGATATAATACAAATCATCGAATGTGACCATCGAATGTCCCCTAGAAAACGTGATGGACTTGAAATACTTTAGTGTCCAACCTCGTTCTCCCGACCTATGTCTTTGGCTGTGTAATTGAAAAAAAAAAGGAAGAAGAGCAACACCCTGTATGGAACGTGCATCATAGAGTGTTACTGCCTCGTTATCCCACGTAAGACACGTGCCCACTGACGACGACGACGATGTCGATGGTGGTGGTGATGATAATGATGATGCACGGTGTCTATATTATACTATTTTATACACACGTGAGTCTAAAGCATCACATGCGAAGAGGGACAATAATCTCCCTTTTCCCTCTTTCTATCTTTCTGTCTTTTTTCACTGGCGACCGTTGTCGACAGTTTCGTGTGTGTAAACGGTACGAGATAATGAAGCGAAGACAAAGCAATGGACAAAGGGACTCTGCGACCCCATATCAGCTCTCTCTTCCTCTCTATCTTTTTCCTCTCTTTCTATGCTTTGCGGTCATAGACAGCCACGATTTCTTTATTCATTTACCAATACCACACGTTTACACTAAAACATATAGTATAAGGTAATGTGAATTGTTTCATTAGACTTTATACAGTACAGTTCCACTGTGAAACTGATAATTCCGTATGTGTTACAAGAGTATAGTGAATAAATTCATTCAATATTTTCTATGACATTGTTGAGACGATCGATAGATCGCGAGGGTGAGTATCGGAATTAAAGCCAGGTGGGTAAATCGGTTTAGTAAAATTATACTCACAGCGTAGAGGGACTTCAGTTTCACGTGGTTAAGGGCAGGTACGTCCACCATTGAACATTTCAACAAAATAGTCGTCGTTTGACTCGGCATTTTAGACAATACCGATCAGGAATATTATCCAATTATCTGACAAGCCAATGGGGTATCGGTACAGAACGATATTACTCGTGTTTTTTTTTTACAATCAAAACACTCTTCAAACAATTCTTAAGAGACCTTTGTGAAGAATAAAAATTTTCGTTCATTCAACAGTTCCCGATAATATTTGAAAATGTTGTAGTAACTTTCGCCGATTTTATTAGCACTCATATGTCAATACTAGATTTTTTACGCTTTTCTCACTAGAACTTTTCGAAACTTTGGTCGATCCGCCCGGGACAATTTCAGAGCTCCAGAATTACTTTGAATTTCTTGAAATAAATTCAACGAGATTGTCCTGACGAAGAAAAGAACGGAAAGAAATTTAACGATGATTAAACGACGACTAGAAAACACACAATGCACCACTTGATCGCGATCGGAGTGTTCTCCAGTCCTCGGCGCCCGAACGCCAGACCATAACACACTGACTACACCGCTGCCGGACTAACTGACTGACTGAGACGTTTTCGTATCCACTCACAGTGTTAGTCGAGCACGAGTCTGAACTCTATTAGTGGTGGGGACAAGACCCGTTGTAAGTACCAAGAGTAGAAGAGTCTCCCGTACAACGACGACGACGTCGACGCCCGCTGCTATCACTTCACCAACGTTCACATTCACACTTGTGAGTTTACATGGATTGGTATTCACGCATGACCCGGTACCCTGCGTCCCAGACTTTTATCATACGCGTGCCGCGATGATGATGGAATACCTTATGCCGAGAACGAGAGAACCGATTCCTAGATTTCATCGAAACATTCATCAGATTTTCCAAGTAACCATCGTAGATCCGGATGAGTCATTTGTGTTTTGATGAAAAAGTGGATATTCGGAAGAGACCTTGGCCCGTGGACTACTTGAATACGTAACATGACAGAGAATACACTCGGGGCTGTTCGGAATAAAAACCTAATGATTCTACAATATTTTTTGAATAATTTGACAAATTTTGGCTTCCATTATTCTGAGCAATTCACAGATTCCTCCGAATTGCACGATGATTACGAAGTGTTCGATCCTCGAAATAGGAGGAGAATCGAATGGAGGAAAATTCAAGGATCCATCGAATGGAATTTCAGGATATTTGCATTCAGTCGCATAAATTCAACATTCCCATATTAATTGGCTCCTTAAGACTTCCGGCAGGGTGTTTTGCAGCAAAGAATTTAATGAGACAGAGCCCAAAGATTGAAATGCAGAAAACATTGATCTTGTTCAAGGTGCAAACGCGCTCTGACAAGACATTCCGTTCTCGTGTATAACTCGAGTGTAATTTAAAAAAAAATTATAGTCCCATACGTGTTTAATGTCCAGATACTCCGTTGTACACCATCACATTGCAACATATGGAATGTAAAATTTTGTTACTCATCGATTTTCGGTATCTTGATCAATTTAACATACCAAAAAGTTTTGCAATTCATGAATTTTAAAACTCCTGAAACTGTTATACTCTCTTCTTTTTTTCTCTCTCTTCAAAAAAATCAACTTTGCACAGGAATTTGTAAAAAAAACGTCCTCAATTCAGATCCTTCTGGAATGTAATTTCATCAGCGGTTTACTAAAAATCTTTACGAGTAAAAAAATCTAAAATTCGAATAAACTTTTTGAAGCGGTCTATTGGTGGCATAACGTATGTAACGTATCTGTACATGGTGTTTTATGACGGTGCAGGGGAGTCCATATAGTGCGTATCAGCGTGGTGGTTGTGACAGTCTCTATTGTTTGCCTTATTTCCATGTGTCGTATATAGCGGCGCGAGAGTACTTTGACCGTAAAGTGGACAAAGGGAAACGGTGTGCGAATACTGTTACGCGTCCGTTCGTGGTATACATTATATACCTTATATACTCGCTTTCCTGATCATGAAAACTGACAACGCGACGAACTCCGCATCATGTCAGGCAAGCACTACCGTATAATCTAGTAGTTCATCTACAGAGTTCATTCCAACTTCGTACTATACTGATGCAAGTTTCGGAATTTTTATATTTCCATGATCGTCCGACTATCAATGAGTTCAATTTTCTTTTCAAATACCTAATTACTACTTCCAATGACGAACGCGACTGCAATAATTTATTAACACGACACGAAGAGGTCACATGCTCGATAACCTGACAAAGTCACGATCAGTTATTAGGCAGCGATAATCCGTCTGTCTACATTTATTTTTATTTGTGTTTGTTTTTTTGCCTATCATTTTTTATTCTCGCCGCTACCTCCTCTGGAAACACCGCGAGTTAACAAAGAAGAAATTAAGTTGCGTTCACGTGCGAATTGCCGCTTGGGATAGCTGTACCTGGATACGTGTGACCCAAATTCGATCCAGACAAGGTGAAGAAACAAAGTCTCTCTCGCGAATCGTTTTTCGATTATCCTTTTTCTCATTCTTTTTTTCTTTTAATTTCATTTTCTATTTCATTGTCTATTCTTCACCGCATATCGTTTTGTTTTTCTATTTGTGTTTTTCTAATTGTGTGTGTTTTTTTTTTATTCCTCAATATATTCTAAGCATCGATCGTCCGTAATTATTTTCACACCGTAGAACGACAACTACATGTCAAGAATATCTACGAACACACCTTCTTTCGAAAGTATAAAATTCTTGTTAATTACAATCCCGGGAAACGCTGCAAATCGATTTATCGGATTTTAGAATATAGTCATGAAAATAATGATAATAATAACACCGATAGTCACTCGAAATCTCAACGATAAGAATATTATATCGAACTATACGAGAACGACTGGATGAGATTTTTTTTTTCATTTTCAGAATTCCGATATCCGAGAATCCGGAATTCGAAGAGGATTAAAAAAAGAAAAAAACACAAATAAAAAAAAAAAATGATGCCATCAGCTGATTTACGATATTTTAGATTATAACTGAGAAATGCAGAATATTCAGTCGCATGTTGCGTGCCCTATGAGCCTGCGAAGGCCGGCGGCGTCGGATAGACGCCGGTTTACATATAGTTAGGAATTTAAAGAATTCAAAAATCGGTTTAAGTTGCTGCAGCAGCGAGTTGTCCTACCGGAAGCCGGTTCTATAACGTTAGCCAATGAGTGCGAGATTCAAAGTTCTGCATACCTGGAAAATTGAGTCATATATTAGCAGTGATTTTAGTCATCAACGTATTTCAGAATTCGAAACCGAAGTTCGAATAGGTCATTTATTATAATCTTATCTTCCAAAAATATGCCAACTTTTTCTAATACTAAGCTACCCTGTGTATACGTAATATATCTGCTAACTTTTCATAAGAAATAGTTGACATTCCATTGCTATATTTTGGGCTTTAGAAGGCTTGATTTTTTTTTTTTTTTTTCTCTAAAACAGACTTTTTTTTTTTCCATATCAGCAATGATGTGCCCTGCTAAACATTTGACTGTATCAAAAAAAAAAAAAAAATATCGTACTACACGTTTATTTCCTTCCCCTCGCGCGAGTCTTTATACCTATACTTGTGGTTTACGTTTACTTTTGTCGAAATTTTAAACACAATGTCGTCTCAATTTCACCAGGGTCAATGTAGTAGGTGACTGTCATAAGTTTACTATAGGATAACTAAAATACCCGCGTAAATGCCAGAAGCGGGTGGTCAGCCGCGGTCTCTAAACTCGAACAATGGACGAACAGCTCACGCTAAATATTTCAGCAAATACAACGCTAAATAGTTTACCTTGTTACAAACGAAGAATTTAAAATGAGAGAAAAAAAAAGAAAACTCAAAAAGGAAGATGTTCCGGGGAGTTTATAAAGCTCGGTATAATTCGGTAAACTTGGATATGCGCCGCTCTTTAACTTTGTTTTTTTTTTTTTTTTTATGACTGTGCACAAATTATGACTAAAACATTTTCGGATGAGAGTGTTTTCGGTAAACGAAACATATTATCATTACCATTTACTTGATACAAGCCAGGTAAAATTCGCCTTTTAAAACTGACTCATACCCGCGGATTAACGAAACGCGCGCGTTTACCTCGCGAGTGTGGATATACACAACATTATATAAGCGCGTTTGTATCTTTTTCTCAAAATTCTATCACAGTCAGTTGCAGTTTCATATCGCGGTTGCGATCGTCGAATTTTATTGCTGATTCTGATAGCGACCCAGATAACGTAAAAATCAGTCGAAGTGGGCGGAGGTTTGGCGAATCCACACGTGTGCAACAATTCGGAAAAAAATGCGTCAATGCAGTCGAGAATTTTTATTTTCGTTAATTTTGTTTTTTTTTCTCTCTTTCGTTTTTCAAAGTCGTCAAGAAATTGATCCCTAGAATCCGAATCACACCCCGAAAATAAAAAGAAAAATTCTTTTTGCACGTTCATTTTTATAACCGGTAATTTAGTGTACGAGAAATAGCAGTAAAAAAAAAAAAGAAAAGAAAAAAAAAATTGTTGTCGCGCCACATAATAGACACGAGTGAAAACGGTGGCGACTAACCGTGCGGTTATCATTTTCAGATATCTGCAGCAACTGGCGCCTAGTTGGAACGAATTCCAAAAAATCCAGACTATAACACGATTGCGACTAAAACTAAAAAGTGGAGGAAAAATAATTCAAAAGAGCAAAAAAACGAGGATTTGAATGAAATAATATGAGAGGAGATGAAATATGTATAGATAAATATAGATAAATAAAAGTTTTAGGTTCAACAATTGTTTCTCGACTAGAAATATAACTCGCCGTGTACATGGAAGTTTTAGAGTGATGCCTGCAGTGCAATGCAACTTTGCATGGAAAATTTCTAAGGGAAAAGTTATCAACGAAAACGTATATAATCGTGCGGTATAAGGTATGCATATCGCATTGAGAATTTCTAGTGTTTTAAAAGCTCGCGTAAAGCGTTGGAAAATGTCAAGAATCACGATTTTTCAAACATCCGGAAGCCTCGAACAGCAGCACCGAGAAAAAAGTTTCGCAGAATGTACTAGATTATACCTATACATGTGTGTATTTTTTGATTATTTTTTTTCTTCTTCTTTTTATTTTAAACTCTGCAGTTTCATTTTACAAAATCGTCATTGAGAGACAGACGCGGATATAATCTAACGAATTAACTCCTTGAACTGTTTTATATTGTCTATATTCGTTTAAATTTTATTTTATTCTATATTTTTATTCCAAGAGCTCCGTAAAATTTCCGACTGCGCGACGTAACACGAGCAATTTATTATCGATCTGAAATTTGATCACTGCATTATTCACAGGTCGTCCCTGATTCGCGTCTCGAAATATTCTAGAACCTATCTAAAATTCTATCCAATACGTATTTTCAGATAAAGAAAGAAAAAAAAATCATGTCTGCAGCAGATATCAAACGTGCAGTTTAAAATCGTTAATTTGTTTGTTTCTTTTTTTTTTTTTTTTTTTGCAAGTTTCAATGAGGAATTAGATCATGAAAGCTTTCTGATTGACCCGCATGATTATACATTACAGGGTGCTTGATTTGTTATTTTTTTTTTCTTTCAAATTTCGTAGAGCTGTTTTAGTTGTGATAGCATCATGATAAAAAACAATTCACGCTTTAAATTTCGTTCGCTATAACTTTTGAATCACAATTACGTACATGATCTATAATACCTAACGCGTAAGTCACACTCTGCAAAGATATATTATGTATTATATATTACATATACTAAATATGTGTACGTACATATAATGTAATGGATATATCCTCATTCATGTGTGCGAAAAGATTAGTTTATCGGTAAGTGAAGCTTGACAAACAAGGATAAACTATACGTGGCCCGGCACTGCACGTGGTTTTATACACCAATATCAAAATATATAGAGCATCTGATGCGAAAAGATTACAAAAAAAGAACAAAAAAAAAAGATTTCGTGTACACATGGCACATAATGTATATCTATATGTGCACATGTTATGTGTAATATTTTATGCGACTATAGTAAAATTTTTAATGTTTTTAAAATTAAACTTTGTATGATATTGATACAAAAGGAAAATTTCCTCTTACGAATCCAAATTACCCGCTGACGTATAGTTATTAGCATATAAATTTCGTTTGGATGAAACCATTTTAATTGGGGATTCCATGCACAATATTATTTCGAACGTTCTTTATTGTTATTGGTACACACAGGGTGATGCGAAAACATCTCATCAAAATATAAAAATTCTGATTAAAATTTTGAGTAAATAATCCTATAGTTTCCATTGAAAAAGATAAAAAAAAACGAAGAAACAAAATAATCAAGATTTAAATTTTGTGACATTTTCGAAATAATATATGTTGCGGTAGGTACGGGTTTTACTTTTGAATCACGCCGTATATGTTCGCTAAGCTCTAAAAATATTCGCATTTTGATGTACGTATACATTATAATTAAAATATTTGTGTATAAAATCTAGCAAAAAAAAAAAAAAAAGTGAAAAGAGAATTAAGTAAATATTATACGGTAGCAGCAGTATTCGCGTTCGCTCGGATATCGTACAGAATCTGGTTTATAAAATAGCGATAATTAAATTCAGCGTCGAGACAACGACGCACGTCATCATTGCGCATCTAGGCGCCGCCGCCGCGCCGCGATGAGCTGTACTGTACCACTATACATATATTATGACATACGTATCCGATTTTTGAGAATTCTCCAAGCTACGTGCAGTGAGTCAGCTGTGATAGGTCACCGATCAATAAATACGTGGTACATGTGATATTATGTATATTAATTATATAGCAGGAATTCCATCGATGAATATTATGATATTACGCAACAGTTTCTCGAAATCTGATCAATTAACGTGTACCACCGGCTTTCTTTCGATTTTCAGAAGAAGAAAGAAAAAACCGTTCGACAACTTTCTACGAACTTATATATTTATTTACTCTATTCTTATTTATTTTATTTATTACCTACTCTTCCTTTTTTCATTTCACAATAAGTCTCACGAAAATTTGTATAAAATTCTCATTCTCATTTTTTTTTCAATGAATTGGAAAAACAGAACGATCAAGGTTAAAAAAAATGTTCAATACAATTGTCGTGGAATGTCCCATAGATAAATCTGTGATTTTTTTCCTACCTCTACGTGGACTCGCGCGTAATGATCACTATACTATACGATTACGTATACGAATTATAGTTTCGAATGACTTACCGATGAGAATAACTTTTACGAATAAACTGCACACAGCAGCGGCATGAATGAATGACGAATGAATGAACGAACCAACAGAACAACGAACGAATAAATATGAATGAATGAAACTGCCCACGCTTATAGTATAGGTTGACGAAGCGAAGGTGCGCTGATCTGCAAACTACGCGGACACGTAATTCTAAACTATATAGGTAAGCAAATAAACATTCTATTATACCTTCATACGGGAGTGTAGATATAATTGTACTTTAGATTCGATATGCGAATACGTCATCGATATACGTATTATCCTTTGTACAGCATTTCGCAATTTATGCAAATTATGACGTTCCAATATTACACACGTATACGTATAGTACAATCATAATGTTAGATACTAATTAACAAATTAGCTTGGAACCAATTTTTTTTCTCGTGTTTTTTTTTTTTTTGCGCCTTCCAATTCGGTCACCCAGTTTTTTTCGTGTTCTAGTTTGGTTCATGTTTTTCTGCTTGACTTGTATTTTTTTTACTCCGATTTTGCGATGCGATTTCAACTCATGTTCATTTTATTAAGCTTATGGAAAAAATGGGGATATGAAGAATAAAAGGGACCCACTTAACGCACGTCTTTTAAATGTAAAACTAGAATTTCAAGAATCGTGAGATCGCAATTTGCTGAGGCTTATGTATTCTAACCGCACACACGACACACGCTTCCTTTTAATTACCTCCTTTTTTTTCTTCTATATCTGCAGTCGAAACTCAGAATTTTTAAACATACATATGGAAAGTCGCGCTTCATAAAGGTAACCATGATAATTCATCATTTTAGAAAATTCTTCATGCTACAGCAAATTTCGAAAGTGTAAAAATTTTCAGGAAATTTAACAAAATTATATGCGGTTGTGGATAACTGCAGAATAAATATATATAGGTATGATGTCACTGTATAATCAGAAATTTTGATGGGTGAAAAAAAAAAAAAAAAAAAGGAAAGACAAAACTGTCAAATCAAAAGAAAGCACGTACTGCAGGGCAAAGAAGAGGTGTGGTTCGACAAAGTGATAAAATAGATAGTTGGCTACCATGCAATTAACATATGTATTTGTACATACGATACGTGTATGTACATTGTACATTGTAGATGCAGTCACAACATTGACATAATATGAAGAAAAAAAAAAAGGAGAACGTTTTTAATGACACGCGTCTTAACTCTACGTCGCCTAGTTTATCGAAGCATTATTATACACCCTAAGTGTATGTGCGTACGTGAGATTTTAAGTGAGAGCAAATGAAATAACAATAAATAACGTTGCGATAAGTGTGTAAGGTATGTATAGTGCGATATAAAACGAGCTACTGCATTTAATCTGTGTGTATGGACATTGAGAAAAATGACATCAATAAAAAGTTCGTAATTTTACAAGACGTTGTTTGGTACAATGTACTCGAAATACATGAGGCATTTCTTGTCAATTCAACCAACGTTACCGATTCTCATAATATCTTGCACCTCTGAATTTTATTAATTAAAAAAAAATGGAAAAAATCTTCATGGTTTGGCGCTCTTGCCAAATTATGATCGTTAATTAGTCGAGTAAACTCGGTTATCACAGTTTCCGTATTACACGACGTACACGTACGATAAATGTTGAGTCACATCCTCGCGACTCTGGGGATTCAGGGATCTTCCGCGGTTTTTGATTGTTTCCACTGCACTTTGGAGGGGGAGATTAAAATGTGGGAAAATACGTTTAATGATCTCCCTGAAGCACGGGCATTCCCGAAAGACAGTCTTGCGCAGTCACGATATACACTGCGCACAACAATTAAGGGATCACTCGAATTTTGTCGTAAAAAAGACCCATTTTCAAAAGGGTGTAACTTCGTCGAAAATGAACGGATTTCAATAGAAAAAATTGGGATCTGAAGCTTGAAGCTTCGACTTCAAAACTGTCATCCTGATTTTTTTGTTGTGCACAGTCTTTTTGAAGTTTTTCAGCTTTGAAGCCACGACTGCAGAAATTTAGCGTTTTGCTTTTTTTTTGTACCATGTGCACCGTGTGTGAAGAAAATTGCACGGGGATCGTGTCATATGGGTTTTGTAGCTTAAAACTTCCCCTTCAAAATGCTTTTTTTTTCATCATCGTGCGATTTTTCATTACCGAGTAATTCGTGTTTGAACCGTTGACTGCATTTTCGCAAGTTGGTGAATGTGTGTGGATTTGTGACTTAATAATTGACGTGGTTTACGCGATCTTAGACGGCCGTCAAAAGTGTTATCCGGCAGGGGACAATTGGGCAATAGTAAAGTGAGCGAGATTTATTTTGGCGAGTCATTATTATTCGAGAAGGCAACACGAGATTTTTGATGAATATAAGATCACCGCACGAGCACTGAGGTACCCGTAAAAGTGTCACCAACTCACGAAAGTGCAGTCAACGGTTCAAACACGAATTACTCGGTAATGAAAAATCGTACGATGATGAAAAAAAAGCATTTTGAAGGGGAAGTTTTAAGCTACAAAACCCATATGACACGATCCCCGTGCAATTTTCTTCACACACGGTGCACATGGTACAAAAAAAAAGCAAAACGCAAAATTTCTGCATCCATGGCTTCAGGGCTGCAAAACTTCAGAAAAAACTGTGCACAAAAAAAATTCAGGATGACAGTTTTAAAGTCGAAGCTTCAAGCTTCAGATCCCAATTTTTTCTATTGAAATCCGTTCATTTTCGACGAAGTTACACCCTTTTGAAAATGGGTCTTTTTTACGACAAAATTCGAGTGATCCCTTAATTGTTGTGCGCAGTGTATATCATTGGATCGTTGTAATTAAAAATTATTTTCATTTTGCTTTTTTTTTTCAATTTATTTCTATCAAAGATGGAAGTTCAATGCACCGCAAGTGAAGTACGCTGCGATTTGACCCCACCCAGTTCGTAGAACTTCACTCTGGATGCGAGCCATAAATCAAAGTATCTTCGATACATCGCTGTAATTTATTCAACGATGTTGATCGGTTAATTAAAAAACAATTATACACAGATACTTAATGTAACATTACATGTGTACGCACGTATTCGGATATTTCGCCTTATCCTCAGCTCTTTTCCTCTTCGTTATATTATACGGTTTTTTTCCCCTACCTACCGATTCAACGCCTATATATTTATACGTAATTATCTATGTGCACCGCGATTAATTTCCTCATATTTATTATATAATTCATACAAACAAATGACAATTATGTTATACACCGAGAGAATCAAAGTTCAAAAAATGAATAATGATTCTTCTTATCGTTCATAAATTTGCATGAAGAATTTATTCTTATCATTTATACCTTGCCGATAGTCGGTATTGAATAAATGTTAATTTGAAAAAACGAAAAGAAAAACAAAGATCTGTAACGCATGCGAACTTCGAGCGAATCTTTGTCGCAAATTTTATCGATTTTTATGTAACAATAATTTTTATGTCACATATAGTCCGATTTATCGGTAAAGAAATTGATCCGGACAGGTCGTGCAGGATGTACGCGGTCGGTATGGTAGATAACGAAAAAAAATTGAAGAAAAAAAAAAAAGAAAAAAGATGCGTAACACCAACAAACACCCACCGGACATTACTCTTATATAATTTTAGAGTAGCTTCATTATGTGGACACATACATAACATCTTTTTAAATGAGCACACTCCAATGATGTTAGACAGAAGCTTTAATTTAGTATTGCTCGAGTTGAATAGATTCGGTTACGTACGCGGCAATGGCATAGTACTAAGGAAGACGCATGTACGTATGGGATTTATTTATAGAAGTTGAGACACTCAAGAGCCAAAGAGAAAAAAAAAGAAAAAAGAAAGAAAAAGAAGATGAAGATGAAGAAGCAGCAGCAGCAGCAGCAGCAGCAGCAGCGGTAGCAATAACATCCGTGTTATGTCGTTGTCACAACTATTTTTCACTCTGTACCTGCACTACATCTACTACACGTACACATTTTTTATAGGCGGCCACCCTAATAATTTCAATTTTCAAAAATATCTTAAAATAATTAGACTGCCGTACGAAACCCCATTGAGAAAAGAAAACTTCGATCCACTTCCGGTTGATCCGCGATAGTGGTTAGAAAGAAAAGAAACCAAAATTGATCACGTTACCGTTTAGTTTCTCATTTCACTTTTACAGCTCTGCAGATACACGTGTATGAAAATGTGTTTGGAAACTTGCGAAATAAACCCTTCTATATCTACAATGATATTGAAAAAAATGAAAGAAAGTGCAGAGACAGAAAAAACCGCTAATATGAAATGTGGATTCATATTTATACCAATTGTATAGTGAATATCGAGGTGAATATAATACGGATAATTCAATTAACGTGAATATTAATAATAATAATCTATTGGAAAGACGTATAAAATGATGACTCACTCTATCAACCACCGAGATATGTGGAGACGAGGGATGTTTGCGACGACGGCTACTCACCTGAAACAAATAATTAAGCAAATTGTAATTAATTAACTAATTAATCAACGCATCGGTATTACATACCTATACTATAATCACAACGTCAATATAAATCAGCGATGATTCATGTAAAAATTGCATGTATGATATTAAATTTCCAGACTAGAGAATTTCTATCCTTTTTTTTTCCCTCCAGAGATGCCATCTAGCAACGGGTGATCCGTGGGCGTCGCACGATCGAGTGGCAAATTCCCAAAGAGAGAAAAAAAAAAAAAAAATGAGAAGGAAGAAGAGGGAAGAGGTGGAAGAAAGGGAGACCCAAGGGTGCAGAAAATATGTACGTGGTACGGGAACACTCCACCTTCGTTAAGAGAATCTCGGTTAGAGTCGTTGGTTCCTAATTACGGGACAAGGACACGCGCAAGAACAGCGGCAGCAAGGACAAAAGATGTAGAGTGAAAAACAAGATAAAATAAAAAAAAAAGATTAGATAAAAAAATAGAAGAAGGAAATTTGAAAAAAAAAAAAATAGGAGAAGAGGGAAGAGATGCGCGGGGAATCTAAGGGAAGGGGTTTTGTCGTTACGCATGTAATCGACCGTACGTGACTCTCTTCGAACGCGTCGTTTGCGTGGGCCAAAGTTCATTGCGCCTCCCTTCCTTTTCATCCACTACTTTTCTCTCTCTTCTTCTCTCTATAAAATCGCACTCATCCATCCGCAACTCTTTTGTTCGTTCGCATGTGCAGAAAGTGCGATTATTATTAATGGTATAAAGTATACTATAATAATGGTTATAGAATCTTCTTCAGAAAGCGAACAAAAACGCAAAAAAAAAAAGAAGGATGTCCTTCGAAAGTGAAGTTAATCGAAATTTTTTTTTCAATGTTGGAAAAGTCTATTATTTTCGCACCGCGTTTCACTCGAATTATATCGTGATTTTGACGCTTCGTTGTAGTCTGGAATAAAATGAATTTTCTTTGTTTCTCTCTTTCTCTTCCGATTTGTCAAAATTCGCGAAAATTTTGTATATTGCAAGAACGTAGATGATATTAAAAAATATCTATACGTAACCCGTGTTCATAATTTTATTGGGATATGGTGTAAAGTGTATAGAATTTAAATGTGCTTTTAAATGTTACACCTATTATAATCTTTGATATATTATATTTCGCAAACGCTGCAGGATCGCGGTGTTTACATAAAATTACTTTAGTTGGATTTAAAAATCAATCCTCGATCCTACAACGTGACCGTCGATGAGCCTTGGAGAATAGCAATAATATGTTTAACATCAGGAGCACATATAATCATGTCTAATCGCATCGAATCTAATCAAATCGTCCCGCATCGCATAACATCGCGCATCGACCGATCGTCAGCCAGCCACAGAGCTTTTGCTCTCACACTAGCTTATGCTGCAGTGGACATGAGTTTTGCCGTGGACTTTGACCATTGTTTGCGAATTCTAATTCACCGCACATATCGCACACGCTCACCTACCCATACAGACTAAATCCTTAAATTGATCTTGACGAGGAGATTCTGCAGAGCGACGAGGTCTTTGCCCCCGCGCCTCGTGTTCTGCTGCTTCCGCGCCTAACGCTCCAGACTTGATACTCGACTGGCTCATATACACAGCAGCAGCTGTGTGCAGTCGAAATTTTTTTGGCCCCAAACTATATAAACTATACGTAAAAAAAGATGAGAGAAAAAAAAAATGGAAAAATTTTTCCATCACTAAATTCTACAGAGAAAAATGGGCATTGGCCTGTCCTTTGTACCGGAGGTCATGAAACCTTGACTTTATAATATATAGGTTATGAAAAATACGATGAAAAATTTTGTTGGAAAATATTTCGCGATTATGCGAACGGAATAAAGAGACGAGAAAAAAAAAAGGAAAGAACATACCGATTGAATCGGCCATGAGGTGAAAAAATTTTGAGCTTAGACTTGGCGTGAAATCAACCATATAATAAAGATGAATAAGGATGTATGTAACGTAAATTCGAGCACAAGAATTTCTTTGATATGAAAAATTTGAAAAATCGTACATTAATAATATCAAAACGTCGATTTTATAATTCTATGATTTCTGGACGGCACGATAAGTTAGCGTATTTCACGCATCTTTGAGAATCTACATAAGCCGACAAAATAACTTACGGTTCATTTCTCAATCTTGCTGGATCAACTCAATGAAAAAAAAAAGAAAAAATTACCCAACACTTATGCCTCGCCTATATACTTATAATTATCGTACCTAACCTGAGCTTACAATTAGTTCGGTTTTAGTTCGGTTGTATAAATGGATAAATGAATACGTGAAATATATTTTATCTCTATACTCGTCGTATAAAACGGTAACTTTGTTATCTATTTATTCATCCTCTGCAGGCGATCTCATCAGCTGTCGTTAAATCAATTAGAGAGAAGATGCTATCGTTTCTCACGGTTTACTATTATAAACTAACTCTGCAGCATGCTCCCCAAATTAATTAATAAATAAATAAATAAATAAATGCCTAATATCTCCGAATGTAATATGTAGGTTTAGATATATCGATGTGTAATTAAAAATTCATTAAAAAATCACGTTATACTAAATTTCCTGAAATTATAAAATCTCGCAAAATTTATATGATGTATTATAGGTATGACCGTGGAAAGATGTTCTTCAATTTTTAATTTGATTGGTTGATTTTTTCCTCTTATCAAATCAAAGTGAAGACATACATCATTCGGTTAACCCAATTAATCTCAAACTAGAATTAGCATAATAGGTATAATTATATTTATAATGAAAGTCAGGTGATTAATTAAACTTTCCATTAATCGATCGATTGATTTCCATTTCGTAAATCAACCGCGCATCGTATTAGGTAAATATGTAGCTCGTCTATAGAAAGTTTCTAAACGATATTAAACAGATAATCTTGCGATAAAAATGCAACGAACAAAATAAAAAAGCAAAATTCAGAAACAAAAAATTGGTCGCTTTGAGATAACGCAGATTCTGGATCACGCGAACTCTGACTGAAATTCACCATGTATAAGGATAATAATAATATTTATGATATCTTTTCTCCCAATCGATATCGAACAGATTGACCTCAAATTCGTTTCATTACACGATAAATCACTGAGTAATTAAATTTGAACAAAAGTTAGGGAAAAAAAATCTGTTCTCACCGGATCAATTAACTTCACTGTGAAAAAGTCCGCGTATTTGACGAGAAATTTCATAACTAATTCGTAAGTAATAATTGATAATAATTAAATGTATATTTTGGACTGCGATATATTTATAGATCTTCGGCAATAATTAACAAAAAAAATTTTTCACTTATTAACAATTAGGGTTATTGAAGATTCTTTTATGAGTCGCAAGTGTTTGATCGAAAGTAATGAAAAAACACTTCAAACATTGTCACTCGGATAAAATACGTATAATTAATATATACATAATTATACCGACGTTAAAATTTATAAACAATTTCCATAACCTATATCATAAGACACCGTAGGTATAGGTAAGCGAACAAAATTAAACTGCGGCTCTAATACCAGCAGCAGTCTACCTAGTTCTGCAGTTACTCGTTCGGTACGCAATATACAGGGTGTAAAATAACGCGTCTAGGTACAAGATAGTTTAGTAGGTAAGTAAGTGCGCATGTAATCCTATAAATGAGTTTCATCTAAAGTGTGTCTTTGCAGTAGCACCGGTATCAGAGAATCGACTGCGGAAGAAGGATCAAGATGAAAATCGAGTTAGTTGATTGGCTCTCAGCGAAGGTATTGCACGGTGCTTGTATTTCGAGTGTTCTCGAACTCAACAACGAATCGGAGAAGAAAGAGCGGTGGAAGTGGAAGAAGCTCAAAGATATATAGGGAGCAGTTTGTCAAGGGAGTGAGGAAAACGATCCGTTCGGGAGAGCGGGATTTCATGCATCAGCAGTGCACTGCAGAAACGGAAACGCGTCGAATAGGATAAAAAAAAAAAATGGCCAATCGAACACGAAATACCCTATACGCGTCCAGACGCATTGCGGTTATAACACGTCATCCCAAATTATCGTTTTTTGAATAGCTAATTCCGTAAATTATAGAATTTTTTCTGCTCTAGCTCTCTCTGTCTCTCGAAGCGCACTTTGAAATTTGGCATTAGAAAGAAAATAGAATCCGAAATCGAAAGCTAAATCAATGACAAAATAGAATTTCGTTAAAATTCCGATCTTCTATTTTTATTCGATGAATAATCGGAAGTACGGAACGTGAATAAATGAGGGGGCTATAATTATTTGATATAGGTATATTTTTTTAACTTCATTTCGTAACGGAAGTATATAAAGTTGAACAAACTAATAAGACGGGTTTAGCGAAAATTGTTGCATAATAAGCAGGGAACGGTACGTATCTAGATGTCCATGTAATCGCGGGGACGTTCGCGATGCGGCCAACTCTCGTGAGGCAATATATAGGTCTTAGCCTGGTGCCAAAAACCAAAATATCTCTAGAGCTACACGGGTAGCTGCAGGGCCACCCCCGGCGTATCGGCGAAACTGCAGCTGACCGCAGAATTCTAGCCGCAAAACCGCTTTTCACATCACATCTATATATACGTATACTTATTACTTATATACACATATACATATACGTACAGTATGTATGTATACGTTTATTAGTTCATTAATTAGCGACCTCAACGATTAACCGAATTTAACTATCATTTTGATTTGACCTGGTTAGAATTCAGCTCGCATGCCAAACACATGTCTATTGTACCCAACATACCTACCTATTTTTGAGAATTCGATTCTAGGCCAAAACTGAAAAAGTAATTTTGTTAAACTTACTATATTATAGTTAAGCACATCTATACGATAGCGTGTAGGTATATAAGATATGCAGAGTCGCGTGGATTGCGGATTATCGCGGGGCACGTGCCAGCAGGTGAGCAACTTGGCAACGAAGATTATGTAACACAAGTAATACTCTTATTCTTTTCTCTGTAGTAATACGCCTAGATTTGCATAGTAGAATATAATAAGGACGATGCACCGGTTGTAAATTTTTAGAGCATCGGTAGTCGGCCGGCCCCCAAAAGTTATGCAATTATTTGCATCACGTATAGGATAAATTTTCCAACAGCCAATCTGGCAAACCCAATTAAATTGAAAATGGATCTATACATACGTATGTACGTACATATAGATACACATACGAGCAGTAGAGAACATAATTCTCACTAATCGAATTCCAGAAAAGCTTAAACTAAATACGACAATTTTTTTTTTCCTTCTATTAAGTTAGGATTAGTTTCAAGATATGAGCAAAAAAAAAAGATACCTCGATTTCAATCAGTTCTTTGTCCACCGTATTTCGGTTGGTTGTTGAATTAAAAATAATTAAAACTGGATGAATAAATAAATAAATAGATGTACGAAACGAAAGAACAAAAGAAAAAAACAAAAAATTCTGTGGTAAATTACACACTCATAGAAAATAATATACCGGGACTACGTAACTAATTAGGCCTGTTGTGCAGGTATATAATATTATGAGAAGCCCCGTTACGATTAGTTGATTCGAATTTTGAATGCGGATGTTAGGAAAAAAAAAGACAAAAAAAAAATAGATAGTACAGTTAAAATATAGGACTATAACGTAATATATATATCTATGTATGATAATTTCCTGGAGGTGCTAATTATGATTCACGTGAATCGATGAATTTACGTAATTTGATTTAAAGTAGGTGTGTACGGCAGAAATGTGAATTTTGGTTGTTAGACTTTTTGAAAAAAAATTTAAAAAAATTGGTTATCGGTTATCAAGATTAGCGAGATTCAAAATTTGATCAGCGAGAAAGTAACTGTTTCATATCAGCTCTGTAAGTAATTTACGAAAAAAAAAAAGAAATCCGAATAAAACGAAAGAACTGCAGTGAGAATGAAAAATTTCTGTGTCATTGCAGACAGACTACGTCATAATTCAAGTTCAAGAATCCGTTGTGCAATCCCGTAAAGTGCACGTACATATATGACACCTATAATATGTATTATACATACCAAAAGCATCCTTATATAAATCCTTTAAAGTATATAAATGCTGACGTACGCGAGTTAGGTAGACATATTTACATGTTCTTGAAGCTTGTAAAAAAAAAAAAAAGAAAAATAAGCTGCACTTCCGGCACAGAAAGCATAACGAGTCGGTACATACCTTACGTATATGTACATGAAAAATATATATACATATAAATATAGATACGCACCGGAGTACGCAATACGCAGCACCATGGGCACGGATTGTGAGATTCCAGTAATGGAATTATTATACGTATATCATATATGACATACAATGAGTAAATACGTATGCGTGTATATTTCATATACATATGTATAAATATATGTCCGTCTACTCGCCATAACCGCGTGAACTCTTACAACTCTATACCGATAATGTAATTATTTGCACAATAATACCAGTAGTATAGTCATAGTGAATTTTCCTGCGAGTCAGCTGAGGATTTGAGGATCGATATAGTAACTTTTTTTTTTCTCTTCGAATTTGTTTGTTCTTTTTTTTCTTTTTATCTAGGAACAGAAAATTCTAGGCCATCCAATCCGTATAATATACATACATTTAGTGGTAATATGTGTTTTCCCCGCGTTTATTGGAATTCAATTTTTGTTTCTACCTATACACATGATATTTCGTTCCTCGCTAAAATGATAATTTCAAGTTATGGAATTCTTTTTTAAATATCTCGAAAGAAAGTCAGATAGCCGACAGATGTTGAAGATATTCGGAAAATTAGATGAGTTAAAGTTATAATTTTTTTTTCCGCAGATTATTTTAAACGAGATTTCTGTACACCTAGCGAAGTTGGTTCTGGACTAACAATAAGTCCTACTGTTCTCATGTGAAACCAATCGACTAAAACCAATGGAGATATCTAAATTTTTCCGATCCGAAAAGATATAAATTGACGATAACTAGATCAATTTGATACATGTAGATCAATTTAGCTTGCAGATTCGGATTTCTGGGCTCAAAATACATAAGAATACCAAATAATAACAGATAAAAAAGATAGTAACTATAGCTGTTCGTTTCAAACCACAGAAATTTTGGTAAAAACAAAAAATCCGATTTCCTCATCGATCCTGAGGGTCGAATGACTGTCAATTTTCAACGTTCGTCAAATTATTCGTTCTTAATAGATATAACATCAGCGAATTTTGAAAATTCAAAAGTTGTAAAATATGACGCTGCAGAGAAGATCGAAGAAGAAAGAAGTAGCAACAGCGCAACAGCAAGAGCATCGGGCTCAAGTTCAAGTTTTTCTCGCATTTTGCTTCAGCCGCGAAATCACCCTGAACTTTTTTTCTTCTTCTTCTTTTTCTTCTTTTTTCCTTTTCGCTAAAACCAGTTTAACAACGACCTGCCCAGTTTATTCTCTCAACCAACGACGCTACGACGACGACGACGACGACGACGACGACGACGGCGACGGACGAACAAACCAACCTAACACGTATACAGATATACTATATAAAGTACATACATGTGAGTTCGAGCTAACCTGTGCAAGTCCGACGATCAACGAAGAGAAGAGAAAGACTCTTGATATGCCAACGGTGGAATCGAGATCACGAGATATATACGCTCGCTTACTATACCATCGGATCACGGTCATCGAACTCCAACAACGGATTATAACTTACATGATAGGCACTCACGAGTCATCGCGATCATTATCATCATCATTATCATTATTCTCATTGTTATTGTTATCGAAAAAATTATCCATCACTTCTTCGACTCTCAAACTCGATTTCAATTCCTCGTGCCTTGTGCATGTTCAACCGCGGCTCGATCGCCCGCATTTACACTTTCTTTGGATTACATTGCAACGGTGTTAATATAATCTGCATACGTATGGTTCACAAAAATTAATGAGAGGGGAAAAGGAAAACGAAATTCCCAGTCTTCGTTATTTTTTTTTTTTTTCATTTTTGCCCGCAAACTCGACAAGAATATAACTAACCACATTACACAAGAAAAAAAGATTCTTTCAATTATTCCACGCTATATGTGAATGGAAAATTTTGTCACATAGCGACACGATATATAAATATATTATATGTAATATAGAGTTGATTGGCGTTAGTTAAGTAAATTGAAAATTGAAAGAACAAAAAAAATTTCCACAATTTTATAACGCACGATGAATTGATTCTTTCAATTTTCGTTTGCCACAGCAACAAAAATTATCGATATTGACAAAATATATAAAACGCAGATAATATGTGTTATAAATTCATTATTCTTTTTCATTTTGAATTTATTCAAACGACAAAAACAGGAACATGCTGTAGCGCAAATTAGCGTAACGCACTTGTGTCCTCTAATGAATGAAATAATAGGTAATTTTTTTCACTTTAATTTCCATCGCGAATATATGTACACGTGCATATGTACGTAATGACCATGTACGCATGCACATATGTATGCATATAGTGGTTGGTTATTATTAGATACATGTCCCGGTAATGACCATATATCTACCATATACTTATACACATATGTATTAGAGTATTTAGTTACTCGTACAGATTAAACGTGATAATACGTAAGATGAATTTAAATGTGGGACAGGAAAGAGCCAACGATGAATTGCATACGATATTATAAAATTTTTCAGTACATGTGTACTACATGTGTACTACCAAAATTGATGTATTCTTCATTCCTTTTTTTTTTTTCATCAAACTAAATTTATCTCTGTAATTAATCGGTCGCATAATTTTTTGCTCCGTGTAAAAAAGTATACCAATTCCTTTTCTTTTTCTTTTTTTTCCCCACATCTTCGAAGTTTAAAATTATTCCGATCTTTTTTCGAAATTTATTACTCCATTTCAATTTGATTCAATTTTGATTAGAAACACCTTGCGCATGGCAGTAACTGTATTTATATAATTAGTAAAAATAAAAATAATATTTACCAAAATATCCTGCAGAGAAACCGGCATCAAGGAACACGTCGACATTTTTTTGCATCAAATTTTAATTTTACAGTTTTTCAAAATAGTTTGATTTTCTTTTTTTTTTTTCTTTACGTTACTTTTTTTTTCGTGCACTCGTTAATTAAACCCGTTACAAATCGTGTACCGGCTATTATACATGACAGATTTAAATGTCCACTGCTAAAAATTTGAAATGGAAAGAAAAAAATAATAAAACAAATCTATTGTTAGAAGGAAAAATTTCGTGAAAAATATTTTTCCTTCAACTGCCAAATAATAACGAAGCTGCGAACGTTCTTTTAAATTCCACGTAAATTGTCTCTCTTTTGTACGTAGCGTTTACGAAAAAAGAACTCGTTGTTCGGCACTGTACGTTATTATTATTATACCAATAATAATAATTATTATTACACAAATTCGATGAAAATTATTGCAATAAAAAAAAAACTGCACAATTTGGGTGGGAGAAAAAAATCACTTGCGACGTAGTTTTTTTTTTTGTTCTACAGTCCCGAAAATCGCGGTGTATATTATATTTTTAATTGAATTTTTTTGTTTTTTTGTTATAAATAAATGAATATCGTTTTATTTGAAAATCCGCATCCGGGACCAGATTAACTTGATAGTTTCGTGTGTACGTATGTATATCAAATGTAAGGTATATAATATTTAATGAACCGTCCGGATCAAGAGTTTGTTAGGGACTGTTGAACGTGCGCGATGTACGCGACGGTTTTCTGAAGTGAAGAGAGCAGCTGGCTATAGGAGCGAAGACCTACAGCAGAAAGCTGAATCTGAATCATGAAGCAAAATCAGAAGCAGAAGCGGCAACGCGTCTCGTTGCGAACGCGACCTTCTTCCATGTGCAACATTTCCTATATTAAATTAACCTATAGTTTGTTTTATATACACAGAGATATGTACATATATAATTATATGTACATGATAAATTCTATGTACTCATTCAACACAATCTTACACCCATCACGCCTCGCGATTTTGCAGCACTAGGTAGCAGTATAATCCAATAATACAACTTGGACTGGTTTAATACTGCACTTATGTGTAGACAGGTATACCTATGTAAACATATATATATGAACCAATTTGAACGCCGATGTATACCTAAGCAGCAACCTCTATAATAGTTCTGCTCTAAATAACCCGCGCGCGCCCGCCTGCCTAATTCCATCTTTAGAATTCTGCATATAAAATACATGGCAGATAAAATTTTACATCTGTATAAGATAAAAATTTAATGAATTTACGATAACGACCGTTTTCCAAATTTTCACTGAATAAGAGAGTTTTTTGAAACTGATGTACACCCGGTTAGGTCGATCCTGAATCGCTTCGCGGCCAAACGCGCATTTGGACAACCTTTATCGTGTAACTGGGCCGGCTACG
This sequence comes from Athalia cordata, assembly GCA_963932425.1. NCBI lineage: Eukaryota > Metazoa > Arthropoda > Insecta > Hymenoptera > Athaliidae > Athalia > Athalia cordata. The sequence continues at coordinate 23,188,643 of OZ010626.1, read as the reverse complement.
AAAAGTTGTCCAAATGCGCGCTTTATAGCCGCGAAGCGATTCAGAATCAACCTAACTCGGCGTACAAATGTATTCTTGCCAAAGTAGACAAAATAAAAACAATTCAATGACGCGCAAGTTCGATTGATTAAATTTATCAGTGCCCGCGTGTACGTACAAGTTCTTCTTTTTTTAGACTCGAGTTGAAACGGATGAAAAAATTCAAACGAAACAAAATGAATCGAGATACGATTAGAAAATTCTATCTATATAATTAATTTCGTTTTCACGAGAAGAGAAATTTGAAATTCTTGCGGAGCTGATGATAAAATAATTACAAGTTTTAGTGTGTCAACCAACCCATGGCATCGGCATCGAATCCGATGTATTAAACTTGTATCCGTGTATCGATTGCAGAAGAGTTTTCTTCTTTTTTTTCTTCAATTCAAATTTTAATTAACGAGTTAAATTATTTTATTTCAATTTTTTTTCTTTGTCTTCTCTCCGGATTCATTGTCAGCCGCGCTCGAGCGATCCGATAAAACATTCGTCATTATTACAGAGTCATCGGGTTCGTTTCTTTATTTATTTATATTTTATTGATTCGGTATCGATTTTTAATTACTGTCAACGTTTCGATTTCTTCGATTCTGATAACACACTTGATCAGAAATTCCGATCCGATAACGCGCACTACGTTATACCGATGGATTTCGCGCACGACTATCACACACAACTTACACCAATGGTCGTATACATATAGTATGCAAATATATATATATATATATAGTCCGTATCTATTGTATATGTAACTAATCACGTATAAACACCTTACTGAAGTGAAACGTCTGGCAGGCCGGTCGGTGGAACACTGAACGAAGTCTGAGACAGTCGCTAGACTATTGGGTACATATAACGTGTACACATGGATATCTATGAGTATTAGTATATAGGTAAACATACATATATATGTACGAGTAATTCCAGGAGAAACCAGACAAGATGATTTCAAAAAACCTCGAAATCCGGACGGTTTCTCCTGGATCAATTGCCCACCTATACCTAATATAACATTATCCGGTGTACGTCTAAGGCCTCGTGTCGTGTAGCTTCGGAATTCTTTTGCTTCACTTAATTTTTTTTCCTTTTTCGTTCATTTTTTATTCATCCCAAGGTGTAAATAGATATTATGTAGCTATACGTACGTACGTCGGTTTGATATTAAATTATACGCGAGGCATCGATGATCGTATAATAGTATATGTATATCCCTGCAGAGTATAAGGTATGCCCATGATCGGTTTATTACACGCTTACGTTAAGATCATATCACGTGAGAAACGTCGAACGCTGTTTTATTGTATGCATATGTAATATAATACCATATGTGTATGTATGACGTATATGTATTCTATGTGTGATTATGGATACATGATCGAATTTTTGGTAAATAACTAAATCGTGTTGTTCCAAAGTCTAATAGATTTATACGATGATAAAATAACTCGATACATTTATAAATAGAGAAATTCTTCTTTTTTTTGTATTATTACAAAAATAATACGATCACACCGGAAAAATTCTTCAACTACAACATACACACGCTAATTAACTAATTATATCGATAACAATTTTTAGGTCATCGCACCGTATATTTTAGTCGACTCGATTTAATGTTCCGCGATTTCATTTGTTACGGCTCTAAAAAACGTTTTCGTTTGTTTTTTCTTGTTTTGCATATTTTTCGAAAATTGACGACAAAGAATTTGAAACCTAAGTTTTTGGCCACGAAATTTTTTTAAAGAAAAAAACAAAACAATTGTATCTCATAAAAAATAAATTTTCACCTCTTGTTTGATCTTGCAATAAATATTTGGCCGGCGAAATTTTTCTTTTTTTTCCTTGTTCTTTTGTTTTTCGTTTCCAAAGTCTGAGCGAGAGACATTTTTCGAGTAAATAAAGCTACTGCGTATAAACATGTAGGTATAATAATCCATTAAATTGCATTTGTTAAAATTTTTAGGCGCGAACAATATTGAACATATATAAATGGTAATATGTGTTGGATCATGAATGTGTAAGACCAATAATACATATTATTAATAATTTTATATTGATATGTGAAACTAATATTTGATCATTTCTTTTGTGCTGACTACCTGGACGACTGCAATTACGCGTGCATCATTCAGACGTGAAATTATTTATATTCTTGTGCGGCCGCTCGTAGACGAGTAAATAATTGATTTCGTACGATAATTCGTATCCATATGATCTATATCTATACATATCTTGTTAGCAATGGTCAACTTGATACGACAACAATACGCTGTACAATAAATAAATTCACTGACAAATGATCATCGAGACTGCATCACGTTACACCCGCAAGTGTTCCGTTTAAAAATATTATTCAAAATCAATATGCGACGATGCACTTTGTTCGGTAAGCTATAAGTGAAATGCGCAATTAATTTTTAATGCAAATCGTAAGGCGAAAAGGAAAAAAAAAATTGAAAATTTTTTAAAAAACTTATCACCATCCAAAGTTGTAGTTGGCTTGCATTTTTAATGTCTCATTGTGGAGAATTGAATTTTTTTATTTTTTTTGTATTGATTCTAATATAATTACAATCATTACTCAGAATCGTTAGAATACATGTCAATTGAAAGTAAGTGATGAGGCATAGCTGGAATAACGTGTACTTATGATACGTACGTAGAACAAAAAAAAAATATATATATCTAAAAATGTAAAGAATGAAATTCATAAGAAAAGTGAATCACATAAACTCGTCGAAAAATCCTTGAGCTATTTCAGCTGTTGCACCAGCCCATCCCAATTTCTAAAATCAACCATCAACCGATATTTGATCGGTAGCTATATAACATACCTCATCAAACATTTTTGGTATACGAAAACAAAAAACCATAAAAATAAATGACTGATGGTGAAAATCGATGAATATTTCAATAAGATATATGTTTATTCATACTTATGTATACCTATGAGGTCCGTATTCTATGTCAACTCGAAGTTTTATGGTTTCTTTTTTTTCCACAACGAATTTTTCCCAAAAATTTTGTAACCTAAATATTTATAATATATATTACTTTACATAATTTTTCAAAATTAAGATTAATTTGGATTTTTTTCGTCCACTTTTTCCAATCAGCTTTTTCGTTAGTCGCAGGTTTCGGGACTAAAACTGTATAAACCCGACAATAATTGATGAAACAAAAATAAATAAATGAACTAGAATAAAATAATTAGTGAACGACGACATTCCTCGATTTGACACGAAATATACTCTTTGTTAAATATACACTCGTAATTATCCACATCTCCCCGAGTTCTCGCGCCGCCTTTATTAATCAATTCATTGGGATGGTCTAGTGAAGTTAGATCACACGTGTGATGTTAGGATCTAGTCATGAGACTGCTGTATAGTCTTATAGTTGCCAGTTGGATGAATACCAAGAATGCGACACTCGGTACTTGTCGCTGACATTCCAAAGCGAATAATGTAAGCGCTGCTGCTGCAGCTACTTAACTATCCACAATTACATATATTTATCCGTATATCCCACATAGGTATATGTATACTTCGTCCCTGGTATGAATCTGCGGTAAGCATTTTGAAGATTTTAATGTATTAAGTAATGTTTAAAATATATATAAATAATTAATTACCGTATAGTCTGAGTGAGTAATTTCGCAGACCTGCACAGATGAATACGTGTACAGGTTACATCTAGACAAAACGAATGAATAAGCTATACGTACGTGAACATTGTCATTCCTGGGATCTTATTTCATGTTTCGAATGCTCAATTAAAACTACAACGATTAAATTGTTCGTAATCAGAAATTCGTGATACGTATACAACGTTAGACCTGTGCACATAAATTTTCTCAAACGCGTTAGGCACGTGTGTATCGACGCGTAGTTTACACTCGATATAATTACGCACGATCGAATGAAATTCGAAAAGCAATTTTTGAAAAAAAAAAAAAAATTTCGTCGTAATTACGATTTTCGAAAAATATATAAAAAAAAAAGGCCACGAGAGAACCTTCTTATACGAAAAATAAAAAAAAAACAAAAAACAATTTTCCTAAATCGTTTTGGATTTTTTAGGTTTTTCAGTCACTGTTCACATATTATTCCGACGTTCCTAATTTTTTTTTTTAATTTATTTTCAAAACTGATTCTATATAAGGTGCAGTGTTAGGTATATAATGTAAATTAATTGTTGCACTTCCCATCACATATCTTTGCGTCCACTGGGCAAGTAGAGTGCATCGTGGCGTATCAATTAGAATGTAATGTTTTATATTTCAATTGCACGTACGTGGTGAACCACGGAGTGCAGTGTAGTGTACGATGTAGGTGTACAGGTACGCGTGTTCATGTATAATATTATACATATATATATATATATTGTATATAGACGGATACCTAATGTATATAGTAAGAGGTATTGCCTATCGGAAGACGCGCGAGGTCGTATAAGAAAATAGGCATCTTGTTTTTCCTGACTCACGTGTACGACGACGACTTTGGTACTATACCACCTTATATTGGTCGTAGACCGTTTCTACAACCCCGCAAAACACATTTCATCGGCTTATACAAAAAATCATCCAGCTTAGAATTATGTGCACATAATTCCGCACACGGACACGAGCGTAGCTGTACGAAACCGTTCCTACTTTCTACCGTTCGAAGACGCAGATTCTATGCATATAAGTAGGTATATGTTAATACGAACTAAAAAAAAAAATAACCAAAAAGTGGACGATTAGACCTACATATATGTTATGTGTGTAACGTGGATGAATATGGTTATATATATAGGAGGAGGTATTTTCTGACCACGAGATTCGATTCTGATATAAAATATATATTTATGCGCGTTAGATACTTATACATAATTGGGAAAGTGATAATATTTGAAATCGAATTTCAGACACCATGTATAAGAATTAATACAGGTGCTCGTGTATATACGTTGTTTTTCCAAATATTTATTCATTTATTCATTTCGTAAAGTTTTTTTTTTTTTCATCATTATCATCATTGTCATGTTAATCATTCATCCGTAAATATCGACGTCTCGAATCAGAGTATCCCACAAAAAAAAAAAAAAACAAGAAAAGAAAATGGATAACAACGCCCTTATGAACCTCCAAAAAATTCGAATAAGATCAGAAATGAAAACTGAAAAAGTGAAATAGACCTTGAAAATTAAATCTATAGATTTAGATATGTGTACTATAGGTATTAATAATACATTGCGTATACGTACACCTCACGGTCGTGCGCCATACGCTTTAAAATTTAGACATTAAAAACCAAAGTCTAGACAGTGAAGGAAAATACGTTTACGATAAAAAAATAAAAGTTAAGTAAAGAAAAGCACAGAGAGAAGTTTATACTAGGCGAAGTTAGTAAAGAAAGTACATATTATAGTAGAAAATATTCAGTCTTGTACAAAGTAGGTAAACTAACATTATACATTTATTAATTATGTCAAATCACGGCCGAATAATTAATTAATTCATGAAATTTTCAGAGCATAATTTTTGTGCCCAAAAAACAAAAAAAATAATAATTCGAAGCGATTTCATTTTCTCTGCATTACCATATATTTACGAACAGTTATAGTTCTGCAGAAGGAAAAGTTTCACGATCTCTTGGGAAGCTGTGATGCAGGGGCTGGCGTTGTCCTGCGGGATTCGCGCGGACGTTATTAATATTAATTAATATTATATACGTGCACCGGGTCAAATGTGTCTGCAGGGCGCAGCCTTGACACCGACGAAACTATATAATTCTGTTCGTAGCACGGCGCATTAGATCTCATCTGATATTAACAACGTTCTTCGTTTTTTCTCACCCTTTTTTTCTTGTCATTTTCTATTAGCTCCGAGATTCCGTTGCGAAGGGCACGATGAAGGAGACGAACTAATATTAAGTTAGAGATATAATGAATAAAAAAAAAAAACAATGGACGAATTTTTTATGAAATGCTTTTCGCATATTATTTGATAAATTTCCAGGTAGACATTATACCTATTTTCATTCTAAGAATTAGTATTTCGAAAAAAGTAAACATAGAACAATGTAAGCAGACCATGAGAATAAAAAAGCTCGAGGGTATAACTTAGCCAAAAAAGGGAAGAGGCGTGACCCAGACCCAAAAATTTTAATAAATCTTCGAACGCGATGTATAAACGCAGCGAGTGAGTAATTTTTTATGCAAATTAATATTAATATTTAACATGAACAGACAGAATCATCGAGTTTGCATTGCAGTGTTGAAAGAAAAAAAATATCTATAAAAATAAAACAACAGACAAAGAAATAATTTCGAGATCTCGAAAGAAAGAAGATGAGGTACGCGGGGCTAAATAATTCCAAATAATGAAAATAGTAGGCAAACACGTATACCTGCAGATATAATAAAACATCGTTTTTTGTATTCGTTTTCTTTGATGATCGTCTTCCAGATGTCCGAATTAATTAATTGCGAATCCTGTGTGCGAATAAATTATTCAGCATTTGCGAAATAATCTCTTCGTCTGAGGAAAAGTTTTGAAACCTCAATAATCCGCGGTCAACATATGTCATAAAACCTTTGTTGTCTAGCCTATAACGTTCTTAACTTCAAATATCGTATACAGGGTGGGGCAATAACTATTACCACCTCAAATATCTTTGAAACTAAAAGTTATTGCGAAAAATTCTTTCAATAAAAGTTATTCAGTATTGAGGGGGACGTTGTATAGAGACACCGATTTTTTTGTAAGTGGAGGCGCTCAGGAGATATGAAGGTCATCTCAATTTTTTCAAATGGACTCATATGTTTTTGGGCCCATAGCGTGATAGCGGGTTTTGAGACGAATTCAACGACCTATAACACGAGGTCGTTTAAGGTCATACGAGATCGTCCATTCATCATTCTCACCCTAGAAATAAAACAAATAATGTGTAGATACTTGGCAGATTTGACATCTCTAGACTTTTTCTTGTGGGGATACTTCAAAAATATTGTTTATAAAGAAGTACCAACTACGCGTCAAAATATGGAACAACAAATTATTGCAGCATGTGCCGCAATAAATGCTGACATTATAAGAAGTGCGACCGAGTCAGCAATTAGAAGGCTACAATATTGCATCGACGCTAATGGCCATCATTTTGAGCATATCTTGTAAGGTATGAATGATGAACTAACGATCTTGTACAACTTTAAACGATCTCGTGTTATAGGTCGTTGAATTCGTCTCAAAAGCCGCTATCACGCTATGGGACCAAAAACATATGAGTCCATTTAAAAAAATGAAGATGACCTTGATATCTCCTGAGCGCCTCCACTAACAAAAAAAACGGTGTCTCTATACAACGTCCCCCTCAATACTGAATAACTTTTATTGAAAGAATTTTTCGCAATAACTTTTAGTTTCAAAGATATTTGAGGTGGTAATAGTTATTGCCCCACCCTGTATATAAGATTTGGGCATATGATTATATGTTTGTAGACGACACAAAGCAGAAATAAGGTACGACACGGTATTTAAATCTTTAGTTTTCCTTTTTTTCGTCTGACTTACCTCGACTGCGTCACGATATAAATTTTATACCCAAAGGATGCGAATATACAGGGTGTCCAGAAAGTCTGGACACGGCTTAATAACTCGAATACGGTGAAAAAAACTGAAAATTTGAATTCGGTTCCTTTAATGATTTTTCCCGAGGAATCGAATGGTCGAATCAGATTTTGGATCCTATGGCCCTAAAAGAGCCCCAGAGGGCCCAACTTTGAAATTTCAAATGGGAACCCTACTTTTTTATTCCATATTTGGATTCGGCGGAAAATTTTACGTACAGATACGTGCCCAAAACTTTCAAAATCGTGAGGCCCTTCGTAGGGCGCCTAAATAAGTTTACAGGGCCCAGAATGGCGTGAATCGAACTTTGAACTAGATACCTTATTCTTATTTTTAAGTTTCAATCTAGTGAGGAATTTGACATTTTAGACCTTTATAAGGCCCGATATGATCCCTGTATCCCTTTTTAGAGCCCGATAGAAGATTGAAATGTACAATTCTTCAGTGGAGTAATTTTTCAATCTCGAAATAAGTTACTTACTTCAAATTCAAAGTTTCACTGTACGGGACTTTTAGACATTTTTAGGGGCCCTACAAAGGGCCTAAGGGCCCTATTAAGGGCTTAAACGTGAAATTCCGCACAATGGATCAAATATTGCAGATAAAAACAAGCTAGACACTCAAAATTTCGATTCGCGCCATTCTGGGCTCTGTAAACTTATTTAGGCGCCCTACGAAGGGCCTCACGATTTTGAAAGTTTTGGGCACGTATCTGTACGTAAAATTTTCCGCCGAATCCAAATATGGAATAAAAAAGTAGGGTTCCCATTTGAAATTTCAAAGTTGGGCCCTCTGGGGCCCTTTTAGGGCCATAGGATCCAAAATCTGATTCGACCATTCGATTCCTCGGGAAAAATCATTAAAGGAACCGAATTCAAATTTTCAGTTTTTTTCACCGTATTCGAGTTATTAAGCCGTGTCCAGACTTTCTGGACACCCTGTATATGATATTATAGGCTAAATATGTATAAGTTTTTCCACCCGTTAGCCTATAGTACAGGATAACTTTATGATGGCGTGTTTCGATAATAGGTGGGTAGTAACAGAGCAGCTCGCAATGCAAAGTTTTCTTTCTCTCATATATTCTTTTCATTTTACTTTGTCCCCTAATTTTTTTTTTTCTTTTTTTCTTCTTTCCATCATCGCTTTCTTTTCTCGACGAAACTCTACGTTATATACATCACGTTCGCGAGGGATGCGGAGCTAAATTATCATTAGCGTCAACTGCAGCGCAATTACTTGTGTATATAATGTGGTATATATTTTATTTTTATTTTTTTACATATGTACGCAGTAAAACTTGTAGAGTAACGTATGGAATTGCGAAAGAATTACCTCCTCTTTCTGGGTACGTACGTTTGTAACATACGTGGAATTTGAGATTGGTCACGCACATCCTGCCTGCGGTGCACTTACTCTTCGTACAATAAATATCGTATATATATACATAGTTATATGTATAATCCATATATTTCGTACATACCTATAGATAGGTACATCATGTGTACATATATCTATATAACTTTGTGTATCCACGATCGCGAAGAATTACGAACACTCGAGTGATTTACGATGAGTGAAAATTGATGCTGTGCAATAAGAGGAATTGCGCAGGAGCAGCTTGCCTCCTTCAATTAACTGTTATAAGAGGTGCTTAAATTAAATGAAAATTTCACTGGATCCTGGAGGCGCGTATACATGAGGTATACCTGCGTATAATACACAAAAAAAACACCTGCGATATTTCATCCCCTTGACTTTGTTAATCGAGAACCTATTCCTTTGTAAGAATTCAAAAATTCTCACGTTATACCGTGTAGATCCAACGAAGGTTTTCCGAAGGAAAAAAAAATGATAAGGACGTTTTCGTTTTTGATAATAAAATTATGACAAAAACTCTCAAGATTTTTGCATCGGTATTGCGAATGGTACAGGAAACCGACTTTGTTTTTTTCTCAAAAACCTAAAAGTCGTATAATGACATTTTCCTAGACTTAGAAAATTTTTGAGAACATTTTTTTACGATGAAACTAAACATTGCATCGTATATACCGAAGTGGTTAAATTCGTTCCATAATTGCGGTAATGGTTACAGAATGGTTCGTATAGATTTGTAAAAATAAAACTGAAAAAAAAAACTAGCAAAAAAAAGTTGAAAAAAAAGTCGCGTTTAGCGGTCTCTTCCTTTAGCGAGTCGTATTTCAACGTACAAAATTCCAGATATAGTATATCGAAACTCGTTTTCAATGTAATTACCGGAAGCCTTACCTTATCTGGTAACTAGTATTTATATAATAAATATAATACCCGAAGGTCTCCTCTTCGCTTGAACGGTATTGGATATAATATATATTATCGCAATAATAAACTTTTTCATTTTTCTTTGAATTTTATTTTTTTCAATTTTTTTTCTTCATCGAATCAATCAACAGAACTTTTGCGGAAGCATGCAGGGTATATACCTTACCTTACAGAATGAAGCGAGACTTTATTGGAGAATTTCGTTCTTTTTTTTTTTTTTTTTTTTTTCGGTATTGTTAAAAAATCTATACTTAGCATTCGGATTATACTACGCGTGACATTGAATTAGTAAAGAAAGGAACGAAATCTGTACGTCACGTTTTTCCGCTGATATACGCTTGTGTGTCTGGACACGTGATAAAAACATGTGAATCCATATAGGTTAGTTAATTTTGCTACAGATATAAACTAGACTAGACTTATTATACTTGTAATTGTCTTAGCCTGTTTTTCGCGCTAGTTGATCTCTTTTTTTGACCTGATATATTTTAATACCTGGATTTATCCACAACTTACCACATTCGCACACGCGGGTGCAGAGTTGCAGAAACTACGAATTATCGTACATAAGGTATCTTGCGATTTCAAAAGTCAAAATCAAAAGTCTAGTCAGTAATCACTTGGTAATGAAACATAAAAATCGTACGCGAATTTCCTTACCGATCAAAATCTCAGTAGGGTCAGAAAATCCAAAATTTTTACAATTTTGTTCAAACTACAGCGTTTTTAAAACAAAAAGCGGAAACGGGGATGAAACTTGATTTTCATAATTTGAACTTGAAGATATGACACGATCGTTTTATATTTCCGACGCTTTGACGTCATCGCACTTATACCTATTGTAATTTGTTTTTGTATAATTTTTTTTATTTTGCATCAGGAAACGATGTATCGACAATCGTTAGTCACTACTCAACTATACGAGGATGATCAATGATGAATCGAAATTATATAGATGACCAATTGTAATCGGCGTCATCGTCTCGTACGTGTTTTTTTTTTTCTCCTTTTTTTTTTCATTAAAGATATGAACTCTTACCGCATGATTTCTGACACCGTGATGTTGATGTTGTTGATGATGATGATGGTGCTGATGATGATGATGTCTTCTTTCCTTAGCGTGATGTTTCCCGTGGTGTTTATCTCCCCTGTGAGGAGGATACGTGTGATAGACGCCATGAGCGACGGTACCAAATGCAGAACAAGGTTGGCGTCACCTGATTTCTCCAAATCCGAAACCGCAAGTCTTTTTAGACGCCTGAATTTGGACGACGTTTTCATCCTGCACCGTAACCGTGTGCCCCATACCGTTTATCTGCATCGCGTTCGAACAACCGTTTTGTTGTGAATTTTGCTGCTGAATCGCCAGTTGCTGATCGACACCGTGATCATCGATGTCAACCGCGTAGGCGATTCGGTTGTGAGATAAAATTTTCAACCCTGAACCGATCGGTGTCACAGTCGTTGCTGGATCAAGCTTTACCAACGCTGCTTGTAACTCCAAAGCATCCATTTTCAGTTCGAATGTTTTTGTCGCACAACAAATCACAGGCTTAACTATTTTATTTCCAATATTGAAATCGTCTGTGGTCGCAACCGATGAAATAAAATTATCAAAATATTTTCAAGTCCGATGAAAATCACGTGTATATACCGAACTTTTATTTATCGTTTAAATTTGTATTTCCTTTTCTTTTTTTTTTTCAATGCAATATATCGATTGCACGGAGTGTTGATTTTTTATAAAAGACACTCGGTAATGATTCGTTGATTTTCGGTTTATTTTGTATCTTTATTTGATCGATTTTTGATTTAATTGTTTTTTTTTTTTATACCGTGATTTTGATTTTTGCTTTCTGTTTCACTGACAGAATTTTGCCGTTTTTGATTTTGATGGTTTTTTTTCTGTTGTTTTATTTATATTCTTCGTACAGATATCGTGCGGGTACCCCAGGGAAATTTACCCTGAAATATTACCGAGTTATGTTTAAACTTGTCAAACAAATGAAACCAATCCTATATCGATAAATTATAATCAATCGCGGTCAATTCACATTTGTTTTGACCTCGAAACGCGTGCGGTTTTGTTGTTATAGTTTCTGAAAAGTTTGAAATCTGTTTTTATCAATTCAATCAAAAAAAAACAACCTTTACGAATTTTATTTGCTACAAGAAATAATTAACATTCGGTGAATCATTAAATCGCATTACTTTATTTTATAAGAATTCGTTTCGCTGCAGGTTAGAATTTCGAAGCAAATTGAAAAGACGACGTAGTTCGAACAAGTGGACAAAATTTTGAATCACTATAATTCACTTGCCGAAAAGTCAGAAATAATTTGCTTTTCTCAATGATTTTCATCATGAACATCAAGGGGGGGGAGGGGGGGACTTGAGTCTTTACGTGCGGCGGTTTCTTAAGAAGAATCAATGTTACCTATTTAAGTTAGTTGTCCGAGTTAATTATAAATTTTTCGCATTGACGGTGGAGACGTGTTCAGCGAGATATGCAAATTAAAAATTCCCGAATAAAAATACGAAGAAATAAAATAAGAAAAAACTTAAAAATTCGATTCCGATTAGTTTCGAAACTAATCCTAAAGCTGTCGGCATTTATAACAAGGAAACAGGATTGAAAAAGACCAATATCCGAAACGGGGTCCTGCACAAGAGGACGATGCACTCGCTTTGTGTTAAACGCGTCGCGGGTTTTGACCTGAAAAATCGCAAGGTCATTTCTACGATTCTTCCGACCTGGATGAATCACTATACCAACCATAAGGTGACTAACATTTTCAGCTCTGATTCTTTATCCTTTTCTTTTTTTTTATGAAAATGGGTAGAATTTGTTTTCTTTTTTTTTCATTTTATGTACCAAATTCTAAACACCCTTCGTCTGCAATATCGAGATTTTTTCCCCCCCGTACCTGTGACTCGAAATGAAAAATTAAAAGGTGAAATATGGCCACCATATAAATTTAATATATCGTAATTTACCGTTGATCGAAGATTATATCAGATCTGTTCGACTCGATTTTGTTTCAACGGAGAGTCGAGTAAATCAAACAACAATAATTTCAGATTCTCCCTGTCATTTCACGAGCGAAATAAATTGAATAAGTGGTCTTCGATCTCCTCCTTCTCCTTCTCCTACTTTATCTCTATCTTTATCTTCATCTTTATCTTGAATTGATTTCACTCGGAATATAACACAGCCGGTCACCCACTTTAACTTATGCACGATTGGATTTCTCGGGCATTATATTATATGTATCTATATACATACATATCTAAGTACATACCTCTATACATATATATGATATACAATTATGCCGATGGGGATCACCTATTATTGTTCTAATCGCGATCGATCATCTTTAAAAAAAAAAAAAGAATCGGTTTATTCGGACTGGCTAGCTGACCAGTGCCAGAAGACAAAAAAAAAATATATATATATTAATAAAAAAACAAGCAAAAACACAAATTTGACTTGATCAATTTCTGTTCGCTCATTTAATCCCAACGCAATCCTTTATACAAACCTATAATATCCTCGCGTCGAACATTCGAATGATGATGGAATTATAAATGCAGGTATGACATATCTATTGGCAATATCAGCGGATAGATATAGTAAGGATTTGAATTAAAAAAAATTTCCATCTACTTGCTGCAGCTGCAGTAGGATGAAATTAATCTCACGGTGGACGGTTGCGAAGTTGGGCGAGGCCCGCAACTTTATGGTAACAACTTTTCCGGCTTTCTTATACATATACAACACGCATGTGTGTGATCTGAACATATAAGATAATATTGAGATAGGTAAGTATAACCAGCGACTAACGATAAGTCGTGCAAATATCTGTGCTATATTTTCTATGTACAATAGTAATTCGCGCATTACACGTCAGTATACGGATTTCATACGTATATATGTAGGTACGCGACATAGGTGTGCGTGTGTTTTATACGAATATATTTTATTGACTGAATTATTATACTCTAGACACACGTATTGGTAAATAGATACGTATTACACGCATAGACATATCTCGATTATACATGAATCGATTGCGCACCCGATTTAACCCCCGCGTACCCAGCTTCACGCCTCGATGATCGGCTACGTATAGCTATGTAATTGATTACTAAATAATATTTACGATGGCTGATATGAAATATATACAGAGGAATTTCAGGTCAATTCGACCGGCCACCGAACCCCCTCGCTGTTTGAAATTTTACTCAAAACAATTTCCAAAGAATTCCACGTCTCTAAACATCTTAGTAATTTTTTTTTCTACCATCGTATACGCGCGTACATTTAAATTTTTAAATAATGAGAAGACAAAAAAAAACTCAAATTTTTCTCAAAACTTTCAGAAATCTTCAGACTTCGATTACTCAGAGATCTATTACTTTTTTGTCGCCGCTTTTTTTTTTATTACGTGATTAATAAGTTATATCGTATATGTTACACACATTCCCCGCACTTTTTCTCTTTCCTCGTTTCTTTCTGAAAATTTCGATTCACCTTCGATAAATTAATAAAAAAAATTTACGTTCGTTTCTCGTTTTTTTTTATTTTACCAATTTTTTTAAACACACACACACATACGCATATAGATATATATATTCGATTGTTGGAATATGTGATGTATATTAAAATAAATTTTCACGTAACAATAATTTGTTGGAAAAAAAAAGACTCGACAATTAATTATCCATGTACAATATATAACGTAGCTGGTGTGTGTAAAATTGAAATACGACTCCAAAAAATTGGATCGTGAATTAAATTTTGAAATTTTCTGACTAGAAATCCTGAATATATATTCTATAACGTATAATACCAGAACATTGAAGTATCGAAAGAAAAGTATCGATTATTAATAATATTATTATTATCATTATTATGTATAATCTATTATAAAAACCAACACCTAATCAGTCCCCTGGACGCATCACGCGGCGTGTGTCTAATCAGCGGATGTTGTAAAGGGGTTGGATCGACTATGTCGTTCTTTGAGAAACCCCCTTCTGAAGTCTGAACTCTGACCTGATCACTCGCTTGATGTTCTCGATACATAAAAGCTTTTCCCTTTCCCCCTTTTTGCTCAAGATATACCAGAGATTACGTTCTATGTGATTTTACATCTAGGTATCTGATTTTTTGTTCTTTTTTGTCTTCTTTCGGTTTTTAGCGTTACATCCGAATCACTGAATTCTTTTCCTGATGATATGCATTCGTCATTCCGCGCGTTGTTCATACAATAACAATAATAATAATAATATGATCGTTAATTTTAATAACAATTAGCGAGAACTATATGCACGGGCGTATATGTGTGCGTGTATATTATCCACATATACGTGTGTGTTTATATATAATAATATTGTCGATGGTCAGGATTTGAGGGTATATGCGTATACAATACATACATATTTATACACATACATGAAATTATTATCAACCCGTTCGAAAGAGACGCGCGACTCGATCTCGGTCTTGTGCCGCAACCGACTGACGATTCGGCGGATGGACCAGCTCTCGTTTCTCTCTCTTTCTCTCTCTCTCTCGACGGCAGCAGCAGCGGCAGCGGCAGCTCGCGATTCTCTGATTCTGTGTGATAAGCTTGGGGGTGTCGGGAGCGAGGAGGGTATGAGGGGCGGACGGGATCAATATGAGCTTCTCCCGAACGTGCAGAAGGCGGGAATTCGCGCGCAGGTCTAACTCCTCCGCATAGTAGGTACATAGTATCCACCTTCACGTATATTCGTACATATGTACTTTATACTTACATACCTATACACATTACATGTATATGTATTACATACCTGATACATTACGCTTATAATATAGGTATATGTATATGATATCGTACATAGGCATCGTCCGCGCGAGAACAACCCGAGGCGGAGATGCTGGCTTAAGAAATATATATATCACGGTTTCTGTCGTCCCCATATACCTACTTGTACACACCTATGTATAATACTCGTATATGTAATAGCGAACCCCCTACCCTACGCTCTCTGGCCCGCCTGGTCCTACTGCACAGCATCCGAACAACCCCGTCGCGACAATAATATCGGGGCAACGAATCTATAACGGGTCGAAGGAAAATGTGCAGCCGCAAAAGAATCCAGACGTGCATGGTATAATATAATATCTGCATATCTACATACGTTCGAATCAACTGGTATACGTAATGGGGTACCGAAAACAATTTCCATATTATTATGTCTCACCCCTCTTCCTGGATACGACTAACGCGACAGCGTCGATCGGTGTACATGAAATATTTCTTCCAAAGATAAAAAAGAAGAGAACGAATAGGAAGAGAAATGAAACCCGTGAAAATCGGACATTGTTTGATAAAGGTAAAAAACCATGCGTGGAATAAAAATGCCCGGAAAAATTAATTCGACCCCGATTAAAAATGATTTACTTACCGGATCCGATGTAAAGGAAGTTTTTCATTATGGTACTCCTATATTATTTGCATACATAATTTTCCCTTATACACAGTCCGCTTATATTCCAATTTCTGTATAAATTGGACGGGGTATTTGATTACGAAGAGTTAATGGAGTTGATAAAACTCATTTAAATCTAAACCTTCCAGTCGAAACCTTTTACGAAAAAAAAGGAAATAAAAAAGGAAAGGAAGAAAATAAATAAATGAATTAGAG
Organism: Athalia cordata; assembly: GCA_963932425.1. NCBI lineage: Eukaryota > Metazoa > Arthropoda > Insecta > Hymenoptera > Athaliidae > Athalia > Athalia cordata. Next base: position 23,171,989 of record OZ010626.1, on the reverse strand, counting down.
TTTCGTTAAAATTATGGTAAAAAAAAGACGTAGTGCGTATAAACGTATACGATCTGGGAATCTTTTTAGATTAGAATATAACGCAGAAAGCGCAAAAGAGACAAAATATATCTAAATATCTACTTTGAAGACGTTTTGCAAGTAGAGAAACTTCGAGTAACATTATAACAGGTGCGTGTATAGAAAACTTCTTTCCGAAATCTTTCGACTGTAAGTAAACTTTTCAATTTCCAAAGTTTTGGAATAAGTGTTATACGAAATATGTGAATGGCAGTAAGAAGATGGAAAGGAGCAAAAAAAGAATAGAGGGAAAAATTGGTGAATGAAAATTTTGACTAAAAGTATGTCGCTGTATGGCATATGACTGCGAAATTGAATTTGCTGATGAAAAGTCAGCCTCGTAATTTCTCAATTCGGAGGTGAAGAAGCACTCGTCTGTTCGGAAGGATTGTATCGTAGGCGAAGAACCAGAAGGGCGTATGTTTGAAAAACTGAACAAAGTCTGAGCCTATTCGTACCGCCGGAAGGGCGTAGACCTCAAAAATGGAAAGATGAATTTTTGAAGCCCCGATTGACTGAAACTCGGGTAAAATATTCCTTTTTGTTTTCAATCGAATTGTTTGAGGGCACGAAAGGTTTGCTAATTTTTTCAAATATCTCGAAGCTACATCTGCCAAAAAGTTGTTATTACCCTGAAAAAATTTGAATAATGTTATAATATTAAATTCGTAGTCTAGGCAGCACGACGCGGTCCAGAATTGAAAAATTGGGAGTTACGACCTTTCGGTTGTGAGCCCTCGATAGGGAGAACGTTTTCCCATCAATGCTGAAACTCGAGCCCCGCAGTGGCTGTGGTACAGAGAGAGGGTAGTTAGGGTAGGTTAGGTATGACCCTAGGGGTAGTCGTGAAGACTCGTGACGTCATTCCCTAGCGTCTCGTCATCGTGATAAGTTAGAAACTAGATAAAGACTAGATAGCGGGTAATTATTTCGTTGCGCCAAAAATCGACAACGTGCTGTTGCAGCAGTGATACGCGTATTTATACGTACTGCATACATAGGCAGCTGTTTCGATGTGCGGTTGGTAGTTAAAACAAGGGTCAGCAGACACGACTTTATAGGCGTGCCTAGACGCGGTCTGCGGCTTTCTATAATCGGCCCGCTTTCGCGGTTTTCTCATGGCACAAGAATTAAGACATAATATCCCATCGTATACACGCAGAAATAGCCATGCGTGCAGATTAGGGCGTGCACGAACCGCAGCTTCGATACGGTCGATAACCGCGCGACGCGAGTAAAACCCGTTGTTGCAGATGCGGGCCCTTAAATTCTGTACGAGCAACATCGTAACGAAACTGACAATCGCTGCGATATCTACAGTATGTGAATTAAAGAAATTGCTGCTGGAACTTTGACTTCGTCAAAATGGGTCGGATGAGGAATCATTCGAAATTTCAGTGATGCCAGACGTCGAGAAATCTTGATCAACATGCTTCGTTTGTTATCTCATTAATAGGGCCAAAAAAAAATCTCAAGCAAATCGAGGCTGAATCACCGTGAAAAAAAATTTCCCAAGTAAAAAGTCGGCGAAAATGAGATTATGGGGAGATGAGATTGGTGTTGAAAATGAAAAAGAATTACTCAGGACATTTTCATCATCGCTAATCCGAATCGTGGTGAAACGAGATAAGACAAAAATTGTCGCTTCCTTCTTCCGCGTCTACTCAATATACCTGGTTGCAATCACTGTCGCCATCTGTTAACTTGGTAAAAATGACCTCCAGTTAATCGAACGACTGTCTAGGTCGGCAAAGCGAGAATTCCACGCCATCTGAACGTCCACAGCCTTGTTCATACGGTCGCTCAGTAGTCGGTTTTGCAGTTTACTGTCGCTCGGTAACCAGAAGACAGCGCTGCCATCACATTCTTTCTCCTTTCTCATCCTTTCCCACTTGCCTAGCTTACCAAGATACTTTAATTCTTCCTCTTCTATTTCTCTGCAATATTATAGTTTCAACCAATCGCATACAATGGCTTCTTGGTAACATCTACGATCACTTCAGACTTGAAAGACGCAGACTTATTCTGATTTCTCATGATCTATCGGTGATTCAACTTCTTCTTCACCTTTCCATTCGAATGATCCAAATGCGATTTTTCTTGATCTTGCAGAAACCAGATGACGTGAGTTACACGTTCACTCGAAAAGTTTCCTGATCATGAAGCTTGGACGGAAACAAGATGATCCCTGACCTTATCTCATCCAGTGTTACTCATCTTTCGTTCAAACATTGTGATATCTTCAAGTTCTTCTTCATCGCTGTTATAAGTACGAATGCATCAATAGCGTTGTTTTGAAACGTAGATCTCGGTTGGTTACAGTTATGAGATAAAACAGATCAGGATCTGTGAAGAGGCTCTCGATATCCTGCGGCATCAGGATATAGTGACTTGAACTTTGTAAAGAAAAAAGAGAAAAGGCACAATTGTAAAAAAAAAGAAAAGAAAAAAAACACCGAACGAAGGTTTGTGTCGGAAGTTCGAAGGTGGAGTATTACGGATACCAATATTGAAATCTATAAGGTCAGAGCGCGGATACTGTAAGAACTGCAACAGATTCAGAGGCAGACCTTCTTCTCCCACCATTACCGATCAACTCCTTTCCCTGCATCAGCATCAGAGTCGAGAGTACTACTATATATGTATGAGTATCTATAGAACTTTAGCGCGGAAAGGAAGGAAGATCCTTGAGCAAGCCGTTAAACCTCGATGATCTCCTCCTACTACTTAACTCCTTCTTCTTCTTCTTCTTCTTTTCAAGCAATGAACGAACGACATGCAGAGAAGAGTGACGAAGAACCGTTATGTTTCAAGTCCTCGTTTCCCGGTATTTTTGGCCTATTTGCCAACTATTTTTGGACACACTGTTCGAAGGGATCGCAACGCATGGGGCAGTGTCAAAAATAGATGCAAACGGAGGCTGCATCTAAGCCACGCGCGACCCGCAACGGGGGCCACCAACCCCGAAGAATCAAAAAATATACTCACTGGATAATGCCCGGATGTCCGGAGTGTTATAACAATTGAAAAAAGAATTTTGAAAGTATAACACATTAATTCGGTTAAAAACTTGAGTTTCTACCAAGAAAATTGAACTAGAACCTGATAAACATCTTTCAGTTTGTGCCCCCATTCATGAACTTGGAAGGTAATACTTTCAATATTAAGAAGTATAATTTCCGGTCAGTGAAAATGTCAACTTCTCGTTTGTAATATTGTCATCGATTACATTCAGCTGATCATCATAATGTCAGAAAAACACGCATACTGTTTAGCCTTTAGGCATTTCGCAATCCGGTATGAAATATCGTGACTTTCTTGATTCGTCAGTTTGTTGAAAATTTTCTTAATACCTTAGAATGTTCCGGTGTAGAAGCAATTAGGAAACTATGTATACATAGACGTGCATATATACAGAAAGAGAGAAAGATTTATTCGTTGTATTTTATAAACGCGATGAAAACCAACGACGACTACATACGGTATACATACAAAGCCAATCGGTAACAGGACTGCACGACCATCGGCAACCTCGTCGGCACAAATCTTATACACTGATATAGGTAGAAACACGCGAGCCTCTGAGCTATAGCAGCAGCCGAAGCCGAAGCAGCAGCAGCAGCAAAAGCATCGGAACGGGGCGGTCAGAGATCTCAGGAGTAGATATAACCGCCCCTACACAAAGGAGCAACGGAACTTTACCCACTATACGGGGTGTCCCGGTATTAAAAACGCCCACATAACTAAAACTCAAGTTCGTAACTTGAAGGATCTAACAATAAATGCGGTAATCATGTTCAAATATAACCCGTGACATGGTCAGCCGGTGCGGTTGCAGGAAAATTTCGGCTATATATGTATGAGTTTAACGTTCACAATTCTAGGGCAGTATCTGAAGGGAAATCTCGGCGTTAAATGTTGCGGTATTCTGAAACGGTTGTCCTTTGTTTCGAGTATATAGCGGTGACTGGACAAGTTTTGGAAGGGAAGTTAAAAATAAAGAAAAAAAATAAAACATAAATTAGAAAACTCACCTCCTCGGCGAATGATTTCTGATGTCTAGCCGTCCTGCACATTCTACAAGGGCATAATTCCTTTTCTCTAATATTATTTTCATTTGCCCTGTTGTCTCGCCATTGATCCTTTGTGCTGATTTGCGGTGGAGGTGGCGGTACAGGTGGGGGTAAAGGACTCGTAGCAACTTCTAGACTGTCGGAACTTGAGTTATGCCTTCGAGGAGGCGTGACATTGCTGATAACGTTACCAACGACTCCATGGTGCGTTGAGTGCTTAACCGAGTCAACGCCGTTTCGAAGGGTACTGGTAGGCACGTACGAAGATGATGAGGAGGTGTAAGAGTGCGATAGAGACGTGGGCCCGGGTTGAGGCCGCAGAAAATCATCGAGAAGATAAAAACTCTGGGCTCTGTTCGATCTGGTGCCTGAGGACGAGCCGCGTTGATCCTGAACTTCTTCCGTTTCACCGTTCGCTTCAACACTCTGTTGCTCCTGATAGAGACGTCGACTGACCTTCGACCTTTCGGACGATTGTGGGACGGTGAACTCGCAGCTTTCTCTATAAAGTTCACGAGATGTCCTTGAGGTCCTTGCGGAGTAAGAATTTTGAGAGTTGTGAGAAACTCTGGTGACCTTTGTGACCTTCGAAGCCGAATTTGGTAGCGAATCTCTGGGGTCGATTCTCGAGTTTTCGGTACCCGGTGATCCGGTACTCCCAATTCCATGTTGTGAAAATGAATTTTGAACTTGATGAGAATTTCCAACCGGAGTCCTGAGCAATGCGCCTAAAGATCGCCATTTTCGATCCTGACTCGACGCCGATGAAGCCGATGATCCCGTCGTCCATTTTCTCTCATTTCCAGGTGACGCTACCGATGGTGTAGCAGAAGATGAATTCAACGACCATTTCCTCTCGCTATTTACATTCGACGAAAGGTTCGAACCCGATGATTGTAGAGGTGAACACTTCGCCTCGTTCGGTGTCGAGGTCACGGTCGAACCACTCGACCATTTCCGGTCTGGCGTCGATATCGCCGATGTATTTGATGTATTCAGGACATCATCGCGGGGTCTGAACTTCCACCACGACGACGTTGACGTAGTAAGAAGGTTCAGTGCTCCTCGAAGCGGATTATTCGATACAAAATTCTTCGGATAATCACGACCTTTTATCGGAGTAACTTCAATATCGCGATCTTTCGCTTTATGAAGACTTTCCCTGAAGCTACCGACAGTTTCCTCTTCGTACAGTACACCCGTGGTACTTCTCAGCCTCGGTCTCGTCCTCGCGAATCCATATTCGTTCGACTCTTGAACTTGTAAAAGATGATCGTCGTTACAATCGCCCAATTTATGGGCAGGTGAGGAAGCCGCCGAGTGCTGAAGACCGCCCAATCCAACGTATTGAGATACTCCATTTATCTGCGTCGGATTCGGTTGTTGAGGTAAAGTAGATGTCCTGGCCCTATGACCTTCTCCAGCGCCTCTCTGAAGGCATGAAAAACTCGCCGAGTGTCTGAGACTCGACGGTGGATTTGTGGGTTGACTGACTCCTAGCATCTCGTATACTGTCGTATTTCAAGTTCATTTAATTTTAAAGTTTTTCTTTGGTCGCCCCTTTATCTAGGTTCTTCAAAATTTGATTTATATTTACCAGTTATTATTACTTCAACTTCAGACTCTGTTGTTTTTGGCAGTATCATTTTTCGATTATGGTTATATTTTCTTATTTTTCTTCCGTTTATTTTATTATCACTATTATTATTAATCCTACGATGATTTTGCTATTCCGGTTTTATTTTTTTCCGTTATATTGGCAGTGACTTGAGGACGGAACTTGATGATTTTTATTTATTCATTTATTTTTTCTTAGAAGAATCAGGACGTAAGGCAAGTGTGGCAGACTTCGTTCATAATCTGTAACAAAAATCAGGACGAGGGTAGGTAGGGGTTATAAAAATCAAAATAAATATTAAATAACTTAAACTAATAAGTGACTTTGAAAACTGAGTTATATGATTATGAATAATAATAATATATGAATTTGCTAAAAATCAAAGAAATAATAATTTCTTAAAACTAAACACAGATACATCGATAATATCTAGTCAAGTTCTGATCAATCGATCGTACACATGATAAATTATACAACATAGATCAATGTCGTGATGATTATGATGGAGAATGTGCGATTTTTCTTTCTTTTTATTTATTTTACTACTTTTTTTTTTCTTGGTGATTTATAAAGCTCCGAAATTTGCGATTGCGATGTGTATAATATAACGATATGTACATAAATCAATGAATAAATCAAATAATAAATAATCAATAAAACGTATAAGGGTAGAGAGGACGGAGGGTGGGGAGAGAAAAAAAATTGTAATAAAAATAAAAACTATACAGCAAATAATAGTGTCGGATTTTCGTGATTGGGATTACACGCTTTCTGGTTGAGTGTAGCAGTGATTAGTAAGGGATAGAAATTTTTATTCTGAAATAATTAACCCCTAGAGTTAAGTAGATATTGGAAGTTATATGTATCCTCATTAATACCGTCTAGACTGTAATTAAAATGCACATTTAAGACGCATACAATTAAGAGTAGGGTTAAAGGGTGTAAAAGGGGGGAAGGGAAGAAAGCGAGAGGTCAAAAGGGCGTATATTACAATCCGCTTGCTTCATCACGTATGCATGCACATAATATACATATTCACGTATCCCATACGTGAAAAATAAGGGGAAAAGACATATTTGTGGTTAAAAAGAAAAGCGAAAAGTTAGCCCAAATATTTGTGTTTCCCGTAGCGCGCGCGTTTTTTGTTTTGACACGATCAAGCTTATATAGGTATATGCGAAGAACTCAGAAATGCTAAAATATCAGCCGCAAGATACGAATTAATAATAATAAAAATCTGAAGAAAAAAAACAGAGGATTGATTTATCTTCGCAGATTTTTTACGTATCAACGGCGTAAATTTACGAGAAGAAAAAAAAATAATAAAAACGTATAAACAGTTCGCCTGGGTCCAAAGCTAAATATTTTCTCACTACCGTATACAAACTCATCGTCACAAGGGTGAATTTTGCGTGTTTTTACGTTTCTCATAATTTAAAAAACCTATAATTTTATATTTGAGCTTTGCATCGCCATAGTAATCTTTGTGGATATTATATGGCAGTTTGAACGAGAAAAATAAAGAAAAGAAACAAAACAAAATAAAAAACCAAAATCTAACGTTCATTAAATGTGATTGATATATATCCAGTTTTTCTTTTCTCCCTCATTCATTTGGAATTGAATTTTATGCGAAGCCACCGCTTTTCATCGCCTTAAGGGCTGCCGCAAAATTTCTATACATCTGAAATCCCTGCTCAGGTTTCTTTTTACAATTTCTCTCTCTCTCTTTTTACCTCTGAAGAATAAGGTAAAACCAATTTTCGAGCGAAAAGCAGAAAAAGAGATGGGAAAAAAAAATTGCACCAAGAGAGAAATCGAGAGGGCAAATTCTATGAGCTAAAAAATCCTCGGATATCTTTTCAAGATTTTTTATCATCTCTAAAATAATAAAGAAAAAAAGATAATAAAATTTAATAAATTAATCTCCAGAGAATCGTTAAAACGATCTTACGTGGTCACGTAATCTATTCTCACCGGGGCAAATGCCCGGAATCTTTAGCGAAGAAAGTCGAAACCGTTAATTAAAACCAAACAGTGCTTCTGCTAACTACTGGCGCAGTAAAACTTTAATCTGCAACGTACACAAGCTTAGATTATACGTGTATAGAAAGTCGGTGAATCTTTTAACAGATCATTTTCAAACAACTGTATCGCTGTTAGAGTATAAATCGTCTATATATTTTATATTTCACTGGTATATTTTACAAATCTACGTATTGTACGTGTACCTGCACAGCCATCATCGGCAGCAGAACTGCCGGAACTAAAACGGCTCTCGGTTACCTACCTCGGATTGAATTACACGCGGATAAATACACATAGTGGTATAATACGCAAAGTAGAAGAGTGAGAAAAAATTAAAGGATAAAAAAAGAAAAAGAAATATATCGAAAAGAGAGCAAAACGAAGAAGGTGGAAAAAAACAAAGGAAAAAACACGAGTAAAAAAAATGTGAAAAAAAAAAAGAAAAAGATTTTAAACCGCAACTGTAAACCAAATCGCGTAGTTCCCGATGGTCTTGATCGGTTTCAAAATCAACGTCCCGTCGATCTCGAATTTAGTAAATATTATATCATATACATATGTAACTGGAATTTTTTTTCCGCGATAATTAATCGGGTTACAAAAAACTTCCTATCCTATTTACTATTCAATATTACCTCGAATATTTCGGATGAATTGCTATAGTGCAGAGAACGAACTATTTTATACGATTAATACACAGCTCTTTAGAAAAATTGAAATTTTTTTTTCTTTTGCTTGCAGTAAGTGTAAGTTACTATTTTGTACAATGATTTTTTTGGCCGAGGTCGAACACTCTACATAATACCCACGGGTACGTGAAGTGTAATAGTAAAAGTAGCGTACGTAGAGAAATGAAATAATGATAATAATAATAATTAGAATGAAAATTCGCATAATATTGACGTATACACAATAAAATTAATCACAACTAACATCGTCCGATAATCCCTGCTATGCGGGATGTGTATAGGTATATGTATGTAATTGTAAAATGAAATATAATAAAACTTAACGAAGATAAAAGCGAATATAATTACATGTTACATATGTAAAGAAATATTATATAATAGCCTTATGAGTAGCAAAACTCGTATGCAAATGCATGCTGTATGTACATGTACTATACTATACATACGATATTATGTACATGTGTATCACATATATATACATACAGCGCTTTAGATCGTCGTCTGCAAAGCGTCGTCGTGCAGTGAAAGGAGTACAAAGTATTATCAAGTGTTATATTTATAGTTTATACCCACGTATATACCTATTATTGTACATATATAAAACTCTTTATTATAATAAAAGCTTGTGAAGAAAATCGTTAAGACGTTGATAATAATTCCGACCACAATTTATTTTCCCCCATTATTATATGGTATATGTTATATAAATTCACAATGAACATTTCATTATTTATTATATATTAACAGATTTAAAATAAACACGTAAAACAATAGAAATTCACATCACATGGGTTACATGACGTTATAACACCACACACGTAAAAAATCACACCCGCATGATCATCGATCATCGATCGAAAAAAAATGAAGGAAATGTATAACGAAACAAAAAATTTCCAATTCTCACGATTAATTATCACATAATACGTGTGATAATAATTCACATAACACAAGGACTGAATTTTCCTTATTCTATTTTCTTTTGTTTCTAATAATATTCGCGATTCGCGGTCGATCTATCCGCGACTACTACGTGCAGTATTATACTATACGTAAAATAATGAGCTGTTGCACCAGCGAACAAAGACAACGTTACACTGAATTAGATTTGATTATTTTGTATAAAATATCTGAGAGATACGTAAAGGAGAAACGCGCGAAGTGTGGCAACTGCATCGAACTAATCTTCAGTCATTTCCTCTCTCTTCCCTCCTCTCGACAGAAACTCCTTTTTTCTCTCTATATATACTTAACGAATAATATATTTGCCGCACTGATTTTTATCGCGCGTGAGGTTTGTTAATAGAAGAAAAATCGTCCGTCCGTCGTAATTAGGATAATCAGTATTCACACTCCAGATAACATTTCGTACGTATTTATAATACACGCGGAAGAAGTGGCGAATGATATCGTTGTATCTTCGGAAATTACTTTATTTTTTCTCCAATAGGAAATTCGTATAGGTAAATTGTGAAAATAAATTTCTGGGGAAATTTTGAGTACAACGTTGCACGGATCTTCGAGACAACCGAATCGGGTCCACCCGGATGCTGGTGCTATGCAAGCTGCTGCACAGCGACGCGGAGAACATAATTTCACACACATATAATAAAATGAGAAAAACATTTTATATATTGCATACAAAGCGTCTATATATGTATATATATATACACATTGCATACAGAACCGGAAGATTTGACGTCTGCAGCAGATCTTGCCAACATATGCTTTATAGATCACGCTTATATTATACGTATATATGTATACCTTATTATATTCCCACTGCCGCTGTTATTATACTGCAAGAGAAAATTTTACGCGATAACCGCATCTGCTGACACGATTTTGTTTCCCATGAAATGTCCCCCTTATTGCTATATGGCATCAATTTTTCTAGATATGTAATATATGAAAATTGAAAATTAGAAGTGCATTTGGGAATCGTTTTTTTTTTTCTTTCTTCGATCTTTGATGTAAAAAAAAAAATTTTGTTGAAAAGCCGAAGGAATAAAGTGACATAAATTATCGTTCAAAACACCCTTTCTAGCGAGAAAAATTTTGATCTGATCGTTACGTGTATTAGTTCTGGACTCGAAACTACATTCGAAGAATTTATAACGTGAGTAGGTCGTATGTAAATTAATTTATCGTTGTGGATCGATTATTCATACAGAAACTAATGCAAAATAGTCAAATTCTAGGGTGAAATCCTTTCTCTTTATTACAGGGATACACCCGCACTTATACTCCCTGGACACGAAGAATTTCAGCAACAGCATTCAACTCATCATATATTCAATGTCCTTTTATACGTAGGTATAGAACGATACGGCAACTTTGCAGAAGATATATCTATCCAATATCCATATTGAGAATATTTCGTGACTACTAGGTAGCAATTTTCTATTCGTGATCCACATGAAGACGGTAAAGCAAGTCTGCAGTCACACACGTATAGGTAGATAGTGTAATATAGTTCTTTTCACGACGAATCGACGTTATTCGAAAAAAAAAAAAAAAAAGGTATGGAAAGGAAAAGAAAAGGAAAAAAATCCGCCAAGTTTCCAAATTTTCAAATCGTTTCAATTCATTGAAATCTCAAAAGCTCCCGCTGCATATAATATATGTGTGTAAGGTATATACCTATAACGATGACGTATATAGGCAATATATAATAATTGCGATACCGTGAGCATGATTTTAGCTGGATTTTAAGTATCGTACCATTAATAGATCCATTCTACGACGGTTAATAATTATTATACCCTCTCGACAAAAAAGAAAAAGAAAGAATAATAGAGAGAAAGAAACCCCTGAAATTGCGAGGAACGGACTCGCGTATAGAATATATAATATAATAATAATTGTATAAATAACAATACGAGGGTATAGAATCTGCACGTAAACGATACACAACGCAACGTATAACCAATTATTTCAACGATGTCAAAGCGCAATTAACTATACGACGAGGTAGTTATAGCGTAGCACGAGAATAATCAAGAGAGAAGGTTTCCGAGGTATACAAAACGTATGTATATGTATACGTATATACGACGTACTAATACTGTAATAATATTATAAGGGAGGAATAAAGAGAAGGGTGGGAAGGAGGGAGGGAAGGGGAGGGGAGGGGTCGTGGAAAGGTAGGGTGAAAAGGCTAGCGGCGGAGGTTGGAAATCTATACATACGCAGGGACATCGCCCAGTGGGACAGAAGCAACAGAATTGCCACGAACCTGCAACGGTGAAACTACGTAACCGGCATCGTCGTTGTTCACCGATGCTCCTTGAAATGCAGTCACGCGATGTGAGTCGCTGGTATGGGTGTGCACAGAATATAGAACATAGTTATCCGACCCAATATCCTGCCCCGGGAGCAAGGAAATATTAAATACAATCAGCTCGACCCTTCAGAAAAGCGCATAAATCCACCCGGCTATTAAAATTCCCGCGATCCTGGATGAGGAGCGTCTTATACAACTCGGATTATCACGATGGGGTGGTTTTCGTAGGAACGCCAAAATTCGGCTGCACCTAAATATATATATCTATTCAACTACGTAGTAGATATTTATAAAATGTATCGTGCCAATAGGAGATAAAACCCGGTATACCTACCTGTAAGGATGTATAATATGTAGAACGAAACCATAAACGGGTTGTCAAACCATGTTTCTTTATTTATTTTCTATTATTTTTCCTTCTTTTTTGTTTTTTCTTTTTATTCCAATAAAGTTATAGAACCCGTAGAGGTTGAAAACCTTTAAAATCTGCTGCACACCTGCAATCGCCGATGTTTATTTTTTTAACAATCGTTACGTATGTCGTTTTGTTTTTATACTGAAGAATCCCGAATATGAAACATTAAAAAATCCCGTAAGGGTTTTCCGAAATTGAATATGCGCGGAATCTTTTTGAAAATTACGAATGAAAAAACTTTCCCGCGTGAATAACGTACGGATAATCCTCCATACCTACATTACTCGTGATGAAAAATGAATAACAAAAGAGGCAAACAAGGAAGGTCATTTAATTCTATAGGTTTTTTCGTAACGGCCGGAGATTTTAGGGAATTCGCATAAAAGCTCAACTTTGTTTTTTCATAAGCTCCGATCCGCGGTAGCGGCAGCGAGCGTAGTCCGATTCTTGAAGATGAAAACAAAAAAAAACGGGAAAAAAGATAACTGATACCGTATATTGGCGGAGTCGATGTATATACGCAGAGAGTATAGACAGAGGAATATGAATGATCCAAAAATAGACGAGGATATAGCTTCGTACCCTGCAGGTTATGTATATGTATAGATATGTCTATGCCAGACTTCCTGGTATAGGGATGCAGATGGGGGTTTTTGAAGCTGATGGGAAGGCGGGGTTATACCGCGATGGGATCAATAGCACTAATGCACTCCCGCAGACTGAACCTACATTAAATACCTATATGAACTGTAGGTTATAACTGAATGAGGAATGGGTTATACATAGAATTACTGATGATGTGAAATCTAGGCAGGAGCCAATTAGTGATTTCTGCACTAAGCGGAAATCCAATTTAATTTAATTTTTCTGTTCTTTTTTTTTACGGAAAATGGGTACAGCAGCTCTTCGAAAAAATTTCGATTCGATCCAAATCCAAACGCAAAGTTTGAAAAACTAAAAAAAAAACCATCAATTTCCGTACAATCTCGTGTTCCGTGCTATCGACAGCATATGCCCTTTAGCCTCTCAAAAGGTTCGTTCAAAAAATAATATTAAAATGCGGATTAACGAAGTATGAAAAAATATCCACGAGGTCGACCGATTGTGAGTTGAAACAAAAAAAAGAAATCATATTATATCCGACTGTTTTTAATTGAAATAAAATTTCCACCCCATCTATATGAAAACCCCGGGTCGCCCGCGGCAATAGATTGAAATTCTCGACTAATACGGACTACCGAGTCATAAAAATAATATAAATTGACGGCGCATTGAAAAAAAATAAATATGGATCGCTGGAGATTTTATTTTTACACTCAAAAATCGTCTTCAGAATTTCGTTTGGTGAAAATATTTTTCTACAAAGAAAAGACTATAATATGCGAAATGCAAAAACATGCGTTCTTAACGAAAATTGAACACTGTTTTTGTTTTTTTCTTCCGTTTCATAAAATACCATCTCTTTCAATTGTTTTCAGAGACAGCCCGCGTTCCAAAGTGTTTTCTAAGTTTTGAGTGATGAATTTCTCCCTGGTTCGGAACGAGGCAAAGAAGAAAAAGAAAAACCCGCATCAGCATTGTTCTGATTTTGGGACAGCTCACGCCGTACAGATAACCCGGAGGCTGCAACGGCGTCAGGAACCTCTAGAGCGCGCACTATTTGGAAAAGGAGATAAAGAAGAAAAATGAAGAAAGAAGGAAGAGGATGAAAAAAAGCAATAGGTAATGAGGAGCCTAAAACGACCCGCGACCGGTTGGGACAGACAGACTCAACTATGAGAGTTTTATAAGTTGGTGTGCTTTTGCTGGTAAGGTTTTCCCACAGGGTACAATAAAGCGGCTGGTCAAGCGTATCCGAAGGCATTCGATCCAGACAACTCGGCGTCGGCGATAATTGCCGTGGAGGAGGTGAAGGTGGAGGTAGAGGCGGTATCGGTATATGTTATAACATTTTCAGAGTTGTTCCAATCTTCCAAATACTCTATGTAATAACGAGGAGCAAAATGTTTTTCCATACATACAGATCCTTCACGTTCGGAACACAAATATGAAGTTCGCGGGCGCGAGGGAAAAAGCAATTTATACTCCTATTAATTACAACATTTAAAAAGTTTCCGGCAATTATCACAAAACTACAATCAATTATTCGATATATCGATCGGGAGGGATGAGCTCTGCACGCACCAATTTCATCAAAATAATACAATTTGAAACGCGGTAAATAGATAATTAGTAGTAGGTATATATAAATTGCGTAACGAATTTCAACAATTTACGGGTTTAAGAGTAAAAAAAAGTAAAAGAAAAACGCGGTACAATATAAGTAGATAATTTTACCGGAAGTCAGATTTATATACTCGAAGGCGGTTGTGAAGCGACTATAGAAATCTACAGTTTAAAAATCATATTTCATATATGTACATAACGTTCATAACGTTCATACACCGTTGCAGTATAGGTACGTAATGAAAATTTACGGTATTCGACTGTTTTAATTTGTATGTGTGCACATATCATACGTATGTGTTATTGACGTTATATATGATTACATCACTGTCGTACTAACAGGTGGATTACGGTGGTTAATTAAATAAAAATACCAAACAACAACAAGAAGAAGAAACAACACGCAAGAGCCTAGTTTAGCAACACCGAACGAAAAGTTCTCCCTATTGCATGGAAAAAGCCTTGGCTAATATTGAAGTTTCAACTAAAAAAAATTATTACACACGTAGCGTACAGTTCGACCTAGTATATGTTCTCCAAGGATTTTTATCCCTTCCCGATTTTTATTATGCAAAAAAAAAAAAATCATAATTTCTAACTACACATGTTGAAATTATAGAAATTTTGAAGCTTTGATAATTAATCTCGACCTTCCAGAACTCTGAAGAACTCTTTTTTGGTTTCTTTTTTTTTTTTGATCTATTACCAAGCATTTCTATTTTGCGAAAAACTAAAAATTCTAAATTTGTAAGAGTTTGAATTTGTGTATTTGTTTTTGCGTGAAAGAGATCGATATCAATATCCGCAGACCGGACGTGTATGTGTAGTACCTATTACACAGATTCGAAGGAAGGGGGAATTATCCCTTATTAATCGGCGAGATAAATGTCCCCTGTTTAATCGTTCGCCTCTCCCTCTCTTTCTCTCCCTTTCCAACCCCTCTCGTCTAGAGTATAGTGCCCATATAGTTTTGTACACGTTTCGCTCCTATTACGCAAACACGTGTGTGTAAATTATCTATGTCCCTATACACATATAGATATTTATTCGTGCATAGTGTATGTATTTACGTATCCCGCCGCCAACGCGACGTATATAGTCGATTGGTAATAGAGTTTTGGCGTGCGTTGAGCACCCGAGGGAAAAAGGTAGGTAGGGTGGGCGATCAGGCAGGCAGCAGCTACTGCGGGAACGAGACACTCAGCTAATGCAGCTCCCACGCTGTTGGGGTGGTTTACTAGGGCGAAAAGGGAGGAGGAGTAGAGGCAGGGCTTTAGGGGAATAATTACTCTAGATGGAAAATCGATAGACGACAATCTAAGAGACCCTATTCCAACTAGAATATGGTATACGCGGCCACCCGTTCATTTATATTCATAATAATGGTGATCTTCATTCGTCGAATCGACGACTCTCGAATCATAGCCGTTTCCGATTTTATCGATGGTGAAAAAAAAAAATTATTCGTTTTTGCTTTCTTCGTCATTGTTTCCATATCTCAAGCATTTTCACAACTCTTTTTGTTTTTCAAACGATTGAATCATACACGCAACCGTTTTTTCACACGCATCAAAAAACTACAAAAATAATCTAAACTCGCAAAGTATAATCATATAAGTGTTGAAGCTAGAAAACTGTCATAAAAATCGACGATCAAATTTATCGGACTTGTTATGAGATTACGTATATAGATATATTTATATAGGTACGTATAACAGAGTGCATAATATATGATAAAATAAATGTCGTGTTCAATTCTGATGGAGATTATATAGCGAAGAAGAAAAAGAATCGCTTGAGTTATGTCGAATGCAACGCTTTTATTTGCCCGTTGAACGATTGGTCGATAGATTGGAAACCCGCATAACTTTTTTCTTCACTACACGCGAAACATTTCATGCCAAATCTTCTAACCTCTATGAACACCGGACATATTTATTATTTTTTCTTTTTTTTAAATTATATTATTTTCATTTTATACACGTTTTTGATATCGGAGTTATTTAGTATAAAGATTTATTTCTAAAAATGCCTACGTAAGGTATATTGTGATTATTCAATATCGAAAAATTCCAAGAACAATCGCAACAGGATTTGTTGAATTTTTTTTATCGAGGTTATCTTTATCACTCCGATCTATTTTTGTTGAACTAACATTCCGATGTTGATGTAGAACTGGATGTGAGTACATATAGGTGTATTAATATGTGGTACACTTTCTCCGAACATATTTTCGAAATATATATGTTCTTTAAAGTAAATTCCTTTTGATAATATATGTAATAACGAGCTAACGAACGAACGAACAAGTTGGCCAGTATTTATATCTTATATATAATGTTATATATATATATAATAACAATTTGAAGAATTAGAAATCTTCGTAAGCAGAGCGTGCCCCGACTACTTACATATCATCATCGTGCATTAAAATGCATAAATATCTTGCACATAACAATACCAATTTTATTACATGTATATAGAAAATATAGCCGATTTACCTACTTCTATTTAAAACCCGGATTTAAACAATCGCTGATAATAATAACCATAAAAATCACATGAATTGTGCACCGAAATGTCAAAAACAATAAATCAATCAATCTCCATATTTTTATACGCGCGATCAAAAATTTGTTCAAAAACATCCAACGCAATTAAAATGGACGGATATTATCCGCATTGAATTTTTAATTGTTCAAACACGAATGTTGTAGGAAATGAAAAATTCATTATATTTTAATGATATTATACCCTAGAAACTCGGTAAATTTTTAGTTAGCTTCAGTCATTGTTTCCGGAGAGACTGCATGTGCACAACATCGGGTAGCTACTGCTTATACGCTTTTGTTGCAGCGGTATAAAATTACCAACGTGTTACCCGAACCCTAAAGCTGTTGCAGTTTTGCGTAAGAATTAGCCTTTCAGCTCAGATTTACTTGTTTTCTTATATTATACGTTATACATTACGTGGAAAGAAAGATGCCTCGCAGCTGTCGACTCGCAAGGTTAATTAATTGCTGCACCCTTGTTAGAAAAAAATTTTTGCAACATTTTTTTTTTATCTCAATAATTCAATTGCGGTGGATGAAAAAATGCTCCAGGTATCACTGCGGATGAAAATATGCTGGTGGAATTATTTCCAGATCTAAGAATAAAAAAAAAAAATCTTTGTTGGCCCAACGATATATTTTAATTTTTCACAAAAAAAAAAAGGAAATAAAATTTCTTCGAGTGTGTTGTTATCGAACTATATAGGTACACAATGTCCATGTATTTGCATTGTATATAAAATATATGGTGTTATGGAGCATCGCATGCGATGTAGTTAACCAGGGCAATTCATAATTAAAATCACCGTTAATTACGAAGCAACAGCTCAGCTTCACGCTTTCCGTACACGAGGCACGTGTCTTCCTTCTTCCGTAATTGGAAGTATATACATACGTATGTAATATACTTAAATAATGTGCATGTGGAAGGAAGTGGTCGTATATACGCATAATGTCGTGTTTAAAATAATTGATAACTCGTGACAACAAACGATGAAAATTTCCAAAATTTCAAACAGACTTTATCACGATCAGATCTGACTTTCCGATTTTTTAATGATTTTCATAGATACTTGATGCGATATATCCTGTACATCGAATCTGCACACTGCAAGTTCAGTTTGTGGATCTGTAAGGTTCAGAGTCCTCAAGAAGAAAGCGAGTATATGTATGGAAGGGTATATACGGGTTACGGGTCAAGGGCGATACCGATCTCGATTCGTGTTTGGATATCTTCACCGTGACAAATCACGAGTTTTATACCTATACGCCTACATCAAACGAGTAAGCAGCTGTAAGCGCGTTAGGGTCAAGAATTCCATGAAATTCGTTAAGATTTATTTGAACTTTGTTTTTTTTTTTTTCTTTTTTTTTGTCCTCTGAAAAGCGACACGCGACTTATTACATATATCTAGATATACATAAAATACTTATGCTCACTAACTATATAGACACGAAAAATTACGTACAAAATTAATTAGCTAAGACATATAGATACCTACTTTCAACTCCAGTTGATATTATATAAGAAAGAAATACCGATCTTTCAAAAATTCAACCATAGATGCACCGATAAATTATATTGCCCTAGTTTTTTTTTTTTTTTTTGGTTTTTTTTACCGAATACCCAGACGTCAAACGTCAAAACGTCTGCCTACACTAGATCAAAACATATTTTTACAACCCGAAGAAAGTTGCTTTATGTAATTTCATGTCGAAGCAACACAACGACGTGCATATAATGTCATTCGGATCGGTGAATGTCGATAACCGGTTGGGAAAAATACTCGAACTTTTATTTCCTTGCTTATGAAGATTTGAAAAATTGAAAAAAAAAGTTTTCAATATCACTTGCACCGGAGTGATACAAATTTGTACAAAAAGAACTATTTGACACGATAATCTGAAAAAAATCTGAGATGCGGAATCTCCAATAAAATCCAGAAAACCAAAGAATTTGAGGAAGTCGGTTTGAATTACAATAGTAAAATAAAAATCAGAGGAACAGTTACGCCAAATTCTGATGGAGGTTTAGCGGGTGATCGAGTTAAAAGCTGGATTCCTACATAGGAATACCTAAGATACGAGTGAGTCAGTGTTGAGTATATCCAACGTCACCATGGGTTGTTATAGTGTAAGGCATGTACATTAGTTAATTTTGATTTATAGTCGGGTAACGAGCCTCTAAGTATACCGAGCAGCAAGATCACATCAACAGCAGCTCGCTGCTAGTGGTAGAAAAGCAAAAGAATCGCCCATACAAAACTTATAATATGCAACACTTGCGTGGCCGGTTGCGTTTGGTCATCGCAATATCGTGGTATGAATGTGACGCCTGGATGTGCAGCTTCCAGTAGGCAGTTCATAAAATAATGTGGGACGGGACGGGATGAGCGTTTCATCAGACATGACGAGACTCGATAGCTGCTGCTGGAAGAGCGTCGTTCATGAACTACTGACGCTTGACCCCGTTTACAACGTATCCGTAACTATAACTATACGTAATTCCTCCCTCGGACACTGACAATACCGTTGATGATACTCTGATGATATACACGTACGTCCGTACAGAATCTGTCCGGGGTATTCACGTGGAGGTTTTTCGTCTTCTTACCGATGTCTATCCCATGCAGAAGGAGGAAAAGAAAAATATAAAGCCAAGAAAAGAGAAAAAATAAGAAGGCGAAGAAAACAGGAGGAAAAGGAGAAGAAGAAGAAGTAGGAGGAGGAGGAAGAAATAGAAAAAGAACAAAGCAGCAAGGCCAGCCGCGGGTCATTGCCGTCATGGTGCTCTCTGTACAACACACGCGTATACCCTGACCAACACTTACATTTTACACACCGTTAAAACTCGGTATGTGTACAGCTATCCACGAGGGGGACCGAAGAGATACCTGAAGAGACCAGGCAGGGTGGATACCCACCGGGTTGGCTTGGCGCGACGTCGGCCGTCCGTACGAGGGGGCCATTAAGCCCGATGATACAGACAAGTAGTAGGTATTATACGGTACAGTATATGTATATATATACATAGATACACACACGTATATTATAGGTCTGCACACTCAGTTACCAACTGCGCGTGCAGTTAGTTGCAATACAATTTTTTCTTTTTTTTTTTGTTGTTGTTTTTCTCACTGATTTAGCTTCATGACTTCGCATTAGTTATGAACGACGATCAAAAATAGCCGATGTGATTTCGGTGAAATTTTCATCATCCTTAAAACTTCCAGACACCACTCAAGAATTTACGCCTTGCTAAATCCATCGCCCGTACCAATCGATCAATCAATCGATCAATAAACTCGCGAGGAGATGTGCTACTCCAGAAACCCGAGAGCAACATAGAACAAATTAACGCATGCGTGAAGAAAATTACCAACGTCCTCCGGACGGTCTCTACGCACCACAGAAAGACGCGGGTAATTCTTCACCGAGTGAAAGCGCTCGCCCCGCTCATTTTTATTCTTTTCTCAAGATTTTTTCTTTACTTTTTTCATTTTAATTCATTTTTTCCTCTTGCTTTCCGCGTGTTATTCTCAGTCTACCCCAGCTATGCAACAACAACTGCACGACAGATAGACGACAGAGGGACACGCATATTACGCACACTTTAAAGATGAATTCTATGTAAAACCTAAGTTACCTACGCTCATACCCATAGTGTGGGCGTATACCTTACGAGGTACAGTGGTTGGGTTACATTACGATACATTATATCACCTGATGTTACGCTGCGCCCCACGCACACCCCATCATGTTGTGGTGGTGTAAGTGAGGTGGTTTGGTGGGTGAACGTTGATAAATGTGTTGGTAACTACGTGTACTGGTTACAGTGTAACCTGACTTGTGTGTTTGCTACCAACACCAAAGTCTTGTTACTCCATAAGGATATCGCTACGACACTCTTTGAAGTACTCTAATACCATGGCAATACCTCGCATGAAGACGTGGGCGTCGCGACGTCGTTCGTGCCGTGTTTTCAACCATGAACCAACACTGGTGTAATAACTGCAGGGGCCCCTGGCGTCCCCAGGTCTCCCCATCAGACGTCTTCAGGCGTTCAGGTACCACTGGTATATTATAGACATGTATGTGCACATGTGTGTATGCATGTGTACGTGTATCCTTATACTTGTCCAATGGAAGGAATGGGTCGCCCGAAGTGAGTAGATTTTCTGTTTGTATGTGTTTCTGTTTGTTTGTATGTGTTTGTGAAATTGCGGTTCATGTTTTATCTTGCGGTAGAAGGTGCAATATATTACGGGCTGGTCTTGTTCGCGTCGCGTGGGAGCTTCGGTCGCGGTTATCCCGGTCGGTAGGCCGCGAAGAGTCGAAAGCAAGGAGGAGAGTACCAACCACCGCTGTTAGCTTTACACGATACTTGCATATATAAAGCTTTTACCTATACCATTTGGAATTATATCTTGGAAAGGATCAACAAAATAAAGAGAAGACAAAAAAAAAAAAAGGTATGCTGGAGATCGACTAATTAGCCGTTAAGAAAAATGAACAACAGCTCTTACACTCTCTATACATACGCTTTCATTTTCAACCGCGAAGAGGAGTTCAAATTCGAATTGATCAAATCTGACGTGGTTTTATGGGAATGCTGGGGTTACGTAGAACGTCATTAGCTGTTCTTAAATTCCCGCGGCTTTTACTGGACATAACTCAGTTATCATGGTTTTGTAGCATCGTTTGTTTGGTAAAAAGCCCCCAAGGCATTCGACTTTGGCGTCTTGTCTTTGTTCTATTCGTCGGTTAGAATCTAGGCCTCCTTAATTCTTCGGAACCTTAACGAGCCACGTTCTTTATGTGTTCTTATGTGTAGATCGAGTCAGTCGCGGCATCACCCTTTAATTTCAATTGTTAAAATACATGTGTACGTACCATAGAAACGATGACGTAACACGTGCAGACTTTATGTCGTCTGTAAAGTGCACGCATATGCTTGGCGGCGAAGAAACTATACTATGTCTTGGGCTAACAGGAAATTCTATGGATGCCAAACGCGAGCCGGACGTGATTGTCGGCGGAGTTTTTAAGTAGCCAGCTGGACCGATTTCTGAGATCGAGCAGCATGGCGATCGTCGCTCTGGATCGATGACAAGTTGCGTACTATAGGAATTCCTCAGTGATCTTTTAGCAACCCTTTTTTTTTGTTTGTTAAGAAATGCCCAAAAGTTAACTAACTTAATAATAAATTCGCTGGTTGTTTTATGACAGGTGATAATGTGCAAGCTGAACACAGTTGGACGTGTGAATTGTGTATAATTTGCATAATTAGATATAGCGAGATGATGTTGATTGACGACCTCACGAAAAAAGTAAAAAGTTTTATAACGGGTATGTGTAACGTATGTAGATGGGGGTTTATTATCATCCATATTCAGGAATAAACGTTTACCGAATTATCAGACAGAAAAAGAATAATAACCGTTTCACTTTCCATCGATGGAATATAAGGTGTAAAGTAAACTCGGCACATAGTGAATGTATGTATTATACATATCTATACCTATATATATAGTAGAAGAGTTTATGACGCGTGATATCACCGGAGCAATCGCCTTGAGATTTTCAATTAGTCATAGCCGCGGCCAATAAGCCTACCACTAGTGAAGCAAATGCCACTGTAATTTATTTATAGAATTTATGTATACATGTATATATAGTCGCAAAATCTGTAGCAGTTCTATAATTGTTAGCGATGGCATTTCACAAAGTGACTAATAACCAAGACCTACGCGTTTCATGTTAATACTTAATTCATCTGACGCTCGTAATACTTGGACTCGATGAGGATCGCTCGAGATTCAACGAAAACTGGCATCTCTATAAATCGGAAATCGTTAGATTTTACATTGCAGTAAATGCAATCGCTCCATCTTTGTCTCCTTCTTCAATGGGTGCAATGAACTTTTTGGTAATCTGTTAACCGATCCCTCAGACCGAGTCAACGACGACCCCACTCGCACCGCTCAATCTTCTCAGCCTTTTTTTATTTTTGCTTCGCTAAGACTTTAACGCGTTCTAACTACCAGTCACACATAAAGTGGATAAGAAAAGGTTTTTTTTTCAATTGTGAGTTGTCTCTAGTCTTTCTACGTTATGAAAACATCGCTCATGACATTCACCAAATAGTCCCATAGACACCACCATATCTCTACAAACTGCATCGCCGCCAGAATTGTCAACTGACATCTGAACATATGCGACACACGTGATGCGGGTTGGAGCGCAACAGTGCGGGATCCATACTTTGGAGGAGGAGAAGAGTGATTTTCGAGCTTGCATCAGCCGGATTTAAACCCATGGTGACTACAAAAACCAAGACAAAGCCGATTAGTGGATGTTATTTTTGGAAATATTACGCACTGGCTTTTCCTCGAATAATTAGAATACAGCTCAACGAAGATGTGACAACAATGAATAACGGTCGCAATCGAATCCCGAAGAAAATATACGTGATTATAAACGGAAAACAGGAAGCTAGCTGTGCTGTAATAATTCACCCGGTCTCGAATTGAAGATAAACGATATTTCAAGATATTCTTATGGATAGTAACGCGCCGGAATAGAACACGAAACGAAGGTCATCTCCAGTTGAGAGTCGTTCATTACCTGCTGGTCCGGAATTAAGGACCTCCTAGCAGCAGAAGCAGCAGTAGCAGCACGTTCATCGGGGTAGTATGTAGGTGAGGTACCGAATAACCTGACAATGAAGCAGGTCTCAGGTTTCTCAAGAGCTTTACCTCATGGAACACCGTATAAACACGATTATCTCGGATTCAAAACCTCCGAACCGTGTAAAGTGTACATACCCTAAGTATGTTCGTATGTACAGAAATGGTGATAAGTAAAACTTACGGTAAACACTTAATACAACTATCAAATTGTTTTTTCAGTTTCACTTCACATAACGGACCCCAGATTTTATTTCAGTAACTATAATTCCGGAGCACTGAGATAGATCGACCTAGGAGTTCTTCCGAAATTCTTCAACTGATTCTAAAATGTCGAAGCGCCCTGCAACCGTTTGGTAAAATCCTGCGTGAGACCGCCTTAAAAAGGGACTCGAGAAGCCTTTGTGTCGGGACTCTTTTCCTTTGAACCGACAGGCCAAAACCTGCAGGTCCCCGAGATCCAAAACCTGCAGGTACAGGCAGCACGAGCTGTTCTCCTCGATCAAAATTCACCAGCTGCCTTCGAATACGAATCAATCGGTAGAAAAATCCCTACGATTTAGTAGAGCCTACCTGGATACGGCAATTGAGAATTATATTTACTGATGTTTAGCAATGCTATCTTTAGTTTTCGTTTAGTAGTCTCTTTTGGTTATCTTATTAGTTTTTTTTTTCTTTTCCTTTCTTTTCTTTCTCATGAGAAATAAACTGAGCGTAGTCGTCGCAACGACGATAACTCGTAAGGTGATATTTGTTGTACTTCTGAAATTTATACCGGCTATCAAAGGTCCTTCCATAAACCAAGCCCGTATAGCGGTGTACACTGTTTAACTTGTTCAGAAAATAATGGTTCTTCATATCAGAATTATCATGTTAATTTAGAATTCAAAAATTAAACGGTCACTCGTGACCGATTCTTTTCGTTATAAAAATCCTCGTCAAATCGTTATTACAAGTTCTTCATATCCTTTATTATATTACCACCATCATCGAGCACTTCATATATCGTATTATAAGCACGACAGCTTCAAAAACTGCTATAAACATGTCCCATGTTTTATGCAGGCGTACTGCATACTTTGCGGCAAGTACTGATATTTCATCAGGTGAAATGACGACGAAAAGATCAAAGAAATTTGAACTTTACGACACCCCGTTCCTTATGTTCAGAAGTCGTAAAGTTAATTTCTAGCCCTACTACTCCGGGTCAATATCTTTCTCTCTTTCTCTTTCTTCATTCGACCGTTGCATCCTTACGACGTTTCTTATACTCATCGTTACTACTTCAAGACTTGCGACCGGATTGGTCTCCTCTTGATACTTGTTTTTTTGTTTCATCACGGGGACGCTATTGGTTAGTTTAATTGCTGCAGTGAGCGCGAGTCGCGACGCTGTTAAAGATTCGACATTCAGATTGTACCGTGCGTACTAGAGACGAAGACCAGACTGTACGTTGAATACCTGAGTATCTATACGTATGTATACCTGACACCTACTTGACTCTTGAGAAATTGTAGTTGCCCCCTTCCCCTTCAATTGTATCCATCATCCACCACCACCCCGAAGCTGATCAACTCGATAAGACCATATAATAATGTACCGCGTGTTAACTAAAGTAAACGTTACACGTACTGTGTAACGTTTGACAACCCTAGACAAAATGAATTCACGATACTACCCTGATTCTTCTTCAATTATTTTTAAGGGCTACAAGTGATTCGTACCCGATTGTCTGCCAATCAAGAAGAGAACCTTCGTGATCAAAAGTTTTTTCCAGTTAGAGAGGAATGACGAATCCACCACTTTTGGATCAAAAGTGTATAGAACGAAATTGGAAGGTCCGCAAGTTTCGAATTTCCCGAACTCACGCACCATGGTGTTCAGACGTTGGTTATTGTTACAATCGATAACCTGGAGTATAATATATAATCGATAAAAATGTAGACGCATAAATAATCCCCGCGCGTCCTCCGCAGCTATTAGGGTTGTAGTAAATTGGGGTTTAGTAATGGGCAGGTTTGTTGTGCAGCACCAATCGCGCGGGTGAATTCTGGATGAAAGAGTATACAAGTATAACGACAAAGGAGATAGCAAGACAGAAAGAGAACAAGATCGAGTGAGAAGGAAGGAGTTCTCCGCACGAGTTAGTCACGTCTGGTGGTCACTTTCACCTGCATGCTCCCGGCATCAGCATCAACATCAGGCATCAAGCATCTGCAGGTCGTTTCTAGCCAACTTTCGTTTTGTTTTTGATCGCCGCATCTCTTCGTCTTCCATGGACTAACTCATCCAGTTCTTTTTCTCTCTCATTTCTGCCAGCATCCTTCCTTTTTTTCTCATCGATCCTCCGCAGCTCATAATTCGCTCATTGTGTGTTGTGACTCGATATAGTGCGGGCCGGTCCGAAGCTGTAACTCGTGCCACCGAACGAACTCCGCTCCTCCGTCTCTCCCTCATTCGGTGCGAGAGAGAACTAAATGCGAATCAGAAGGAGGAAAAATATATGAAGGAAGAGGCGCAACGCTCTCAGACTTCTTCAGCTGGTCCAGCCAGCGCTGGTCAACTACGATATCGGCGTCACTCCGCGCTGCTGTTGCCAGGCTCTAGTGGTCTTTGTTACGCCTATGCAGTCTATATCTTCAACTCTCAATATCAAACATGCACACAAAGTCCACTAACTTTTTCTTTTCCCGCGAGCACTCCACGCACTTAATGTACTTTTTCAAGATTAAAATTTACTCACTCCCCACCTACTGAAAATTATCAAGGACATGCCAAGCTATCCGACCATCGTAACACGTGTTCATGAAAATTTTATTCATTGACTATTGAGTGCTTCCCTTCCAAGACTAGGTGACAGCCCTCAAAAGATGTCCACTTATAATTTATCGTACGTGTGTCTCCTTAAAGGGGATATAATACTTCATGAGTGAACCTGTTGATAGATGCATCACGGGTGCGTGCGCGTGGCATTTTACTTATACGGACGTGTGTGTGTGGGTATTATGTGTCCATGTTTAAAGCACCCTCTTGTATAACTACGACGCTAGCAGAATGGTATAGTAATAACGAGCGATTCTTGCGGCCATCCGACAAATTATAAAAATTCTGGATATGATACATTGTTTAATGATCCGCGAAACAGTAAAATTACGTTATAAAAAGCCCGCATGAGTTGTTAACCTTCGTACCCTCTTTTAATTGCTCCTTCTTCGTTGTTGAGACTATGCAGTCACGAGTGATAATAACATCGTAATCTTAACACGTGACACAGTAGCAAATGGCTGTTAGCACGTATGATTTGTACTACCAACACTGCTTTAATATATCCAAGAATTTTTGGAATGAGGTATACGTATGTATAATATATAGTGGCATTATTCCTACTGTGGAAATAATGACTGACTGATCCTCCTTGGATGCAGCAAACGGAAACAGGGAGCAGAAATGGTGCCTTTTTAATAACGTGCGCCAAGTCGTTTCTTTTTTCTCTGCCCCCCTCCCTCCCCCCTGCCCCTTCCATGAAGTTGTAGGGACCACTTTGCGCCGACGAGAAGAGTTATCTGGACGGTAAACGATGCGGGGCAAAAAGCCCTCGTATACTATAAGTAGCCGACTGCTGCTGTTTAGCCTATAATCTAGATAAGTTATTTTATACGTATTATAACGCCCGTGGAGAGTGAGAGGCGATTTATTTCTGTCACTGGTTTAATAACATAGAGGATAGAAAAGAAGATTTCTTGATCTTGATGTGCGTGTCACCTGCATTTATATGAAGTACAAGGATCAGGCGAACCGTGATTGAAGAGAGAAATGCATAGTCCATTCAAACACTCAATCCCTTATACTTGCAAACAGCATTATTAAAACTATTCGTCGGCAAAATTCAATTAAACAAGATGCGACTTTCAGGACCAGTGAGATCTCATGACTGTTTTTGGTTCGAAAGATACGACAGAATTAATATAGTTCAGAATTCTCGTGAACTGTTGAAATTACGAAACTCTTGAAGAAAAATCTGCAAACGAGACCGAGATTTTGAAACATCAACGATCGCAGAATATTTTCCGCTTCAATTGTTACGAACAATTAGTTTACGGAGACTTACGTCTGCTTGCATGCTCGCTTAATAACCCAACCTTAGACTTAGGCCTGCAGCCCAAGTGTTGTTACTGTTGTGCCGCTGCTTTAGCTGCAGCAGGTTGTCAACGTCGATGCAGTTTCGCAGCTGTTGCGCACACAAGTTAACCAATACACGTGTTTGACCGAGCAGAAGAAATACTAAGCGCACAGCTAACTCCTTCTTCTACTTATTCTCGAAGGGGCAAAAGTCAAGCCCCAACCGCAGCCAACCAACGGTCTCGGTAAACGACGACAATAATTTCAACCTGATCTCATGAGAATTTTTAATTTTTTTTCTTCTCCTCGGTTTGATTTCTTCTCCTTTTTTCAACTACCAGAGGATATTTTTACATATGAGTGGAGATGGGGGCCGCAGAATCAAGTCCTGCAGTAGGAAAACATCATGGAGACAGACGCGACTTTTGATTCGGCGATCATAAGCTTTCGGAAACGCGAAATCACGTATCTGCGTTGATGTCTCTGAAACCAGTAACTGCTAGTAACCGGTAAACTTGGCCGGGGGGATAATCGCAACGCTATCTTACCGCCGGTACAACTCAAGCCGGATCTCAACTATCTGCCGGAAGACTTTTCTCTATGCAAGTTATTTCTATTCCTGAACTCAAAAAGGTGTCGTTAAAAATTCTTCAAAGATGTTTTAGGTCATAGAAATACGTGTAAAGTCGACTTGGTAATTTTTTTATTTTTTTATTTCCACTTCTAGACGCCAACTGAAATTGTACGACTTTTTAATCCCAACCGATTGTCTGATCATCAATCATGAGGCTTGAATTTCGATTGCCAAGTAAATCGATGTGTTTTTATATTTTCTAAAGTGTTTTATTGATGAAACTAGAGAATGTGATCAATGTGGTACAACGTGTTTAATTCTCAAATGACCCTATGAAATTGACCGTTCCGAGCGAAAACAAAGAACCAATTCAGTTCTCTCGATTTATCTACTTGACCATCCATCCATTCGGTAAAGACTTCCTCTGACAATTATTCATGCATTACTGTTGCATTGCGCAAGAACTAAGTTGTTAATGGTCACATTTAAAAGTTTAGCTATAATATACATGGTGATAAAAAACAAATTTAGGATGCATAAGAGGGTCTGGTCTCTCTTCCTCGCAATAAGTGCGCAGTAGCAGCGGCTAAGCAATGCAATGCTGGGTATTCGGCACAACTTATTTTGAATCCGTGGTGCACTCTGGAATTCTTCTACAGAGAAAGAGAGGCAGCTATAAGATGAAGAGAGCGAGAGCGTCAAGCAAGACTTTGCAGCTCTTACGGCAAACGGGGGTTAAATATATCTGGCCTAACTTAACCCTGGTAACTGCGAAGAACTCGGGTCGCTTTCACCCCGACGCGACGCAGCATCTTGGCGACACTGCAGGTTTATATGCTACTGCAAACTGAGACTGCAGGCGACTTCATCAAACATGGTTTAACGCGTTCTCAAGAGTTGCTGTTGCTCAGACTGCGACCGTAGTAATTCGACGATGGCGGAAATGCGAAACATTAACGACCCCCCCAACGAAGTCAGTCACCGAGGGCGGCGTAGCCGAACATCTGGGATTTTTTGTTCTAGTATAAATATTTTAGTTTTCATAGTCTGCTCAGTCCAATAGATGGATTGAATATTTCAACGATGCACCAACTGAGAAAACAAAAGCAAGAAAATCATGGAAATCACTTCCTCCGTCGCGTGGTACGTTGAACTCTAGAGTTCGTTTCTGTAGAGAGCAATAAGTGACTGGCTGCTATATAAGCTGGTTCTACGGTGTCCCAAAAGAATAGTTATAGAAATCCCCTGCAGGAATTTATGGACGGAAGACGAGGCGCAACAGCGGCAACTCCGGGGGTTTTGGACTCGACGACAAACGACATCAGTTAAGGAGTTGAAACACTTGCACGGATTCTTCCCATTTCCCCCTCTATGCTCTTCTTGGATTCTGAAGCGGCTCCTGGACTACTCGGGGCAACTCGTCTCTCGTATATTTATAATTAAAGAAGTGAATAGACTCATTTTTATTACAGCTACGACTCCTTCTCGTCGACCGGAAACGCCGCGTGCAGGTCGTGTGTTTAAAAAAAAAAAAAGATTATTTCTCGCCTAAATCCATTTTACCAGTAGTGTTTCTTTTCGTTTCGTTTCGGAGTATAACTATTATTACACAATTTCTACCATCACACACGCATATAGTATAGTTAGAAGCAGCAACGCGTGTTAAAATGAGAAATAAGTATAAATTGAAAAAAGAACTCCAGTTTCGTGGCTCCTCCGTTATACGATCGTTCAGCCTCGTTTCATTCCTGAAAACTACTACGAAACGAACCGCCGCAGTGCCGCCACACTGTTGCACCGCAAGCACAAGACGCTGCCCATCTGTCCGGGATATGTTTACACGACTATAGGATATAACATAGCTGCTAAGCGCATAACACACTCCGGGAAGCACTTTAGCTAGCCCTGCAGACATTGATCGTCCGTCAGCGTGAAAATAATCAACGCCAACGAGGTGGTCCAAAATATTCCCGGACACGCCACGAGTCGAGGGTCATCAATTGGCAATTTATGAAAACCTCAGAACACGCCACTAAACTCTCAAATTCGGAAGCGATCTGAAAGTGCTAAATGCTACGCTAGAAACCAGACAGATGAACCAGACAGTGCCTGGAGGTCTTGGGATAGGAACTACTGGCGACCGCGACCGCTGGACAAAACCGGCATGGGCAGACAAAGAAAGAGGTTGGCTGACTGGCTGGTTTGTAAGTTGCGCAAAGATCACCCAGAGATCTCCACACTCAGCTCTGCAGGGATCCCTTTCGATAGCTACCTACCACCTTCGAAGTTTGACTCTCCTGCAGGCAAAAGCTAAAGCTAAAGCTGCACACCGGCTACAATTCTCAGCACTAAAAGTGCGGTACCCACTTTCACTCGGTTCTCCGCCGTCGTCTCCCCACGCGATATAATGCTCTGCACACGGAAGATATAATCGCATACACATTCACGATATTCCCACTGCATTTTGATCATCTATTATGTAGTGACATGGTCATTCTACGGAACGCGGATCGAAATATCTATGGTTTACATTCACCGAACATAGCTTGACGAAAAATGATAAGAGTACCGTTTCTATTATCTCGGTGACTTTGAACCGAGCATAGTTCCTTGAACAATTATATGATATCAGAACCTCGAATTTCTTCACTCGCAGAATCAGAATTTTCTACAATTCTTAGATTGAATCTGTTGATGAAGTGAAGTCAACTACAGGTGGATTTCAAGTATAGTACTGTTATATCGCAATGCGGAATAGAAGAAAAGCCTGCACACAAGAATTATGAAAGGTACTGGGGTGAGGGTCGCGAATTTGATGATGAGGAAGTCGAGTCTGGAGTCGAGTTTACTGACTATAGCGAATTACAGCAGCAAAAGCAAAGAGGGTGCGAATCGCAGAGTACTTATATACAAAAGTTATACTCTGCAGTAGATGAAGTAGGAATAAAAAAAAAAAACTGCAGCGGTGGCAGAACGCGATTCGACCGCCCACGCAACTCGATTGCCTTACAAGTCGCGATCTAAAGTGTTGCTCTGTCATAAGGAAGGCTCTGGAATCTCCTTTGGCACGGGAGCCAACAGGGACCCGATAATGTCACCTATAGAATGGTGAGAACTTTTCATGGGTATGACCTTTGATGCGATAAAAGTTCCAAAAAAATACGTTCTTCCAAATTCAGAATCTTGATAAAATCCAGAAAAAAAAAATACCAAATCAATACACGATGTCAGATATGGATTCAATGAAGTTTCAATCCCGGTTACCAAAAATTTAATATTTAAATTTGGATTCAAATACATAATCTTGAAAAACTTCCAATTCGAAATTCTACTCATGGCACAAGTATGAATACCCTCCTAAAACGTGAACTGGATTCATCATTGCCTCGGAAAATAATTGACAACAAATTAGTCAAAACTAAGAAGAAAGATGTTCAGTAATTTGATCGTATAATATTTGAATAAAACATGATCGATGAAATGATTTGAAGAACAGGATAAGATGTTTTCCTATCGAACTTTGAATTGTATGCAGTTTAAATATTTGTTTGAAATAATATTGAAGTGAATAATAATAATAACTGTTATAATAACAATACTAAGAAGGGGAAATAGAGATGTCGTTGGCGTCATTGATTACCTGAATCAGATAAGGAACAATGCTGCTGATGCGAGCTGGCTGGCTGGCCGGTTGGTTGGGGGTGTTAAAGGTATAAGGCATCAATCCCGGAGTAGGATTATAATAGTGTACGTGTTATACTATATAAAGTTAGTGTTGGCGCGATCTAGGTCGTCCAAGATTTAATCTAGGCTTTATACAAGTACCCCGGGAGTGAACCAAGCGACCGACCGACCGACCGGCGCAACCACGTGCTTGTGTAAGCCTTCTTTCAGCTAACTCTATGTAGTCCTAATACACAACTGCATATCCGAACGACCAGCTCATGTAAGTCACCTGAGCAAGGAATTTAACCAAACGACGATACTATGACCATGGTATACCAAACCGACGATGGAAAATGACAAAACCGCATCGATCCAAAGTGCAAATATTTACCCTCGGCTGGGATTGGCCAACTTTAGTTTCAGCTAACCTTGGCTAATAGTTTGCTCTCCTATGTCCACAAATGTATAGGAAAGTACTTATGTACAGTTTCACTGATTTGAGGATATTGAATACCACGAATACGACGCTATAAAGTTGATGATAAAAGAGACCAGCTATAGCAATGCCATACTATATAACTACTCGGAAAATGAAAAGAAGAAAGGTGATATCGTAAAAGAGGTTTCAGCTCTCTACGACTTTGTACTTTCTTTATGAACGAAATACTCCAGAATTAGAAGAGATGTTGATGATTGGACGCAAAGCAAGCGAGGCAAGGCAAGGCAAGGCCAAAAAAGTTTGTTACGAATATTCGTCAGTTTTTATTCTTTTTTTTTCGTCTTTCTTTTTTTCGACGGTCTCACCGCGCGCACGTAAGTGTCGCGACGTTGAACCTTATCTTTCACTCTCATCTCATTGTCGTAATAGCTGACTCAGACTCTGAACGTTTTCACAAGAAGAATATGAAGAGGGGGAAGAAGGAGGTACAGAAAAGAAGGAGGAGGTTACCGTGATGTCTGTCCGTTTGTCTGTCCTTTAGAACGCAGCCCGGAGCCGGAAGTGCCGTCGAACTTGAGGTCAAGTCCCTCTCGCAATAATCACCGTGGTCGTTGTCTTTTGTCATCTTACACATTACGTCAATTACGATCGGAAAACATCTGAGAAAACCGTCGAAAGATTGTCGTATTCCTGCTGCAGTTTTCATGAATCTGCAGTACATGGTCTCATAAAGATATCTCTCTAGAGGATGTGATGCATGAAACGACGAGATCGAAGGAGAAAGCAAAAGTTGCTCTCAAAATAGAGAAATACATGTCATGAAATATATAGACATACATATATAGGCAAACAGAGAAGGGGGAAATGGTTAACCTTCATTGTATCCGCCAACTTGGTTTGCCATATCGATTGTCGTACTGCGACACCCCTTTCGGGGTCGCCATCGGAGGATTTTACACGCCACGAGGCAGGCGAGTGTAGATTAACCCTTTCCGATGAAAGCGGCTATAAAGGTTTAGAAAAAAAATCAAAGAGAAAAAAAAAAACATATATCGGACATCAACGGAACCATTGTGTTTCAGGCCGAACAATCTGACGTCCTTATTTTTTCGTTCAACGTATAAATAACCCCATCCAAGTCATCCGATAGACATTTGCTTCGGCAGATTTGATGTCGTAACATTTGTGTGTATAAACTATATAACTTCTACCACACGTATACAATATACATATATATATTGTGGTCTGGTATAGCCTTTTTACTCATGAGTTAGTGTTTGTTATCGAAGTGGGTGTAACATAAACATGAATAAGCGCTGAGAGGAGAAGATACTGAGGGTGTTTTGGTATAGTGCATGGTGCTCATGTACACTTGATACATACATACGTGTATTTTATACATTGTGAAAATATATACATGTATGTGTACACGTGCACGCGTTGCTTGTGCATCTTGAGAGAAGTCGAGGTTTATCATTTATATCTCATGCATATCTTTCTTACGAAATTCAGAGTGAACGGAAGGGTATTAATAGCCTTTAAGGCGCACCATTGATTTGGGGTTAAAATTCTTTTTCAGATACAAACGAATCGAAATCACGATCATCGCGCCTAATCAATTACATCAATTTGCTACCTATGTATTTTTCATCTAAAGTTTCTGAGTGGCTATCTTTATCGTTCTCCAAACTTACGCTGTTCACAAAATACGTTCCGATTGAATATTATTCTTTTTCCAAAAAAACCGACCTACAGTCACGATCAGATCTGGGGGTTTCGAACTCCGGTCGCTCATCGATCATCCAAAAAGGTTATTAATCCTTTTTAAATCTAAGCAACGATTACTCATCTATCAAACGATGGCAAAACGCCAAAGGTTCTGATAAAATTAATATCTTATTTAAATGGGAACGTAATCACGTCCGTCTCTGCAGCGTCAAGATGGAGAATTACATAGATTTTTGCCAAAGAAAAGAGCGAGACTTCCTCGTCTTTTTCTGACGAGTGTCTCTTTTATTTTTGCTGCTGGTACTGGTATTCCTGATGCTGCAGCTTTACTGCAGGTCGGGACTATTTATTGCGCGATGAACCCACGCGCATAAACATCAAAATCCCCTTCTTACCCTTTTTCATACGATTCTGCTTTCAACTTTTCAACCCTTCCATTAAAGATTATAACAAATATCGCAAGGTCAAAGACAAAAACCACAAACAATAATTCGATATCACACACATTTTCAAATAATCATCATCTTTCACGTTGTCTAACGATTGTTTCGTATTTGAAAATAGAAGAAAAAAATTATTTCAAAGTCACCTATGAGAGCAGAAATGTGAAAACAAAAAAAAATAAATACACCAAGTTGCGTTATTTTCAATTTTCTGTACAGATTGTTCATAAAAATTTTCTATCAGCCATCTCATATTAATTTTGAGATCGTGTAAATGCAACAAAACTAAGAAAAAAATGCAAAAATAATGTTGTTTTCACAGATAATAACAAGTGAATTTGAATGTAGATAAAACTCACCATGCAGGATATTTTGAAAACACTGCACCGGCGACGCTTCCGTTCCTCGGTAGAAACCGGGGTTCTAGTAGAGATAGTTGAAAGATGTTCTCGCAGTTTGTAGAGGTTGAAAAAAATCCCAAAAAAAGCTAGCGTTTAGTTAGCTAAACTGCAGATCAGGCAGACCTTGGTAATAATAACAAATGTAACCAACCGATATGGAAACAGAGAGAAAAAACAAAAACTAATTACGACGATAATTCACGGTGTCACACGCGTACGCGAGGGCTTTCCTTATTTATTGTTTTTGCCGAAAACCGATAACGCGGTAACGAATACTTTTATTCTGTCAGAATAAAAAAGGTAAATAAATATCTGCAACGTAAAACAGTTCCCACTTCGTAACGGCGCACGCCGAGTTCAGCGGCCGACTGAAAGTATGCAGCGGGCAACGCCGAGCCTCGCTGCTGCTGCTGCTGCTGCTTCTTGCTGCTGCTGGTGCTGATGATGGTGGTGGTGGTGGTGGTGCTGCTGCTGGTTTTCCTGCTCCTGCTGTATCCGTACGCTAAACAAAGCGGCTGCGCGCGCACCTGCCGCAATACTTTTTAGCCAATTGCATTCTGGCGGTTGATCCGTCGTCTAGACTCGGCTACATCCGGTTAAACTCGGACCGGCTTTTACGGACCGTCGCCGTCTCGATCGCCGCTCGCCTTTACTTTTGCTGCTGTTGTTTGTTGCTCGTCGCTGCACATTTTACGCACGTTTTATCAGACAACAAAATAAACGAACGAACCGAGAATACGAAGAGAAGAAGAAACGGTCGGATCACATTAATTGTCAAACCAACGAATGAGCAAACGTTTCTATTAACAGATCCATGCAACGCCGTCAAACGATCGCTTCTCGGATCGCTTGCTTTTGAATCTTACTTTGCAAGGTATGGTATAACCATATGTACGTACATAGGTATATGTATGTATAAATACAGGTGTGCACACCTATGTGTGTCGGTATAGGTTTATACACCTTTCCTATGAGAAAACATAGATGCGCACTAGTGTGCAGGTGGTTTTATTTGCTGCTCCTATACGTTGAAAAAATGAGGAGTGGGAAGTGGATATGATTATTAAACATGTGAGTATTCTTGTCGAATTCACTTCTGACATGTTATTGACTATAGCCAATAACGAGCCAATGTTAGATATACTCTCAGAATTCAACTTGTACGATCTACCTTTGGTATCAAAACTCGAAAGAGTCATAGAAGCGACCTCTCTTGAGAACATCGAAAGGCAAAGGACTTTGACGTCTATCGTGGAGATGAATCTGCAATAAAACGATAACGGATTAATTCATAAATCCCTTCCCCCACTCTTCGAGACTTGTCGCTCCTTACCCTGCCTAGTAAGGATTTAGACGGATTCAAGTTTTACCATATGTATTTTCTCACTGATTTTGTTTTCAGGATATGAAAAACATATTTGTATTATATTTACACGTGTACGTGTGATCAAGAGACTCGGTAGAGTCTCGCGCCAAGTACATTCAAAAGAATGGGTCGGCACCGAGTATCTTTACTGCGAAGGACCCTCGGAGGCGTAATGAGAATTCGCTTTCTATGAAATATAGCTTCCATATTAATATTATTACATATTATTACATATATATGTATATATATATTTGGTCAAGTCCGGTGCATACATATATTTTATTCCAATCTAAAAATGAAAATATACGACACACACATCGCCATCTCAACGTCTGACTAGCTTCGTGTGATTCGTAGAAGTAATTATTTTCATAATTTTTTTTTTTTGTATATTAATGATATGCAGATTATTTACATATTATGCGGTACAAAAATTTCATTTTTGCTGTCATTATCGTTGTTTGTCTGTTAAAATATTAAAACTACGTGCAAATGATCATTCTAGTGCCATTAAATTAGACAAAAAACAAAAAAAAGAAGATTGAGAAACAAGGTAAAGACAGATTATAACGATTCGGTGCGTGCAAAAATGTATTGGCTTCTGTACCAAAAATCTAAAGTTCATCAAATTCGCGAAACACTAAAATAAAAATAATTACATTTAGGAATTTTGTATCCCTGATGTGATCCGTGACTTGTGACATCTCCGATCTATGATCTATGATCTATGATCTACACCCTGCACCCTAAGTAGAAATTCCGCATTGAATTCCTGGATTATACTGCTTCGGTAATGAATTACTAAAATTAGTGGTGGACAGTGAGAGCGGTAGAAGTCTGGGCAACCCAGAAGGTGAGTCCATCCTTGACGAAGGTCGCCTTGAAGACTACAACTCCTTCAAGATCTTCAGGAGCGATCCAGTTTATCGAAATTTTCGATTTCTCATCGGCGTTGCGATGGGTGGCGGCGTTCTGTAACACATAAATGAAATATTTTTACTACAATTTTCTCACGAAAAATTCAATCAATTGAAAATTCATCTTTACGATGTTCGCAACTTCGAAAACCATGCGCAATTATTTGACAAAATTGAGTGCTGACCTTTTGTCCGTTAGGGCAGTTGATGGTCTGAACCTCTGGGTCGGTGGGATCGACTTCGAATGTTCCTACGATTTTATTACCTTGTACAGCCTGTACCAGAAAACCTTTGAATTTATCCTCTTCTTTGACACCTTCCAGAGTGACCTGCGAAGAAAAAAATAAATACATATAAAATAGACTTAATATAATTAATTCGAGTCTGCATTACCTTATACATTAACGAATATGAAATCGATGACAAAACCGGTTCGTCTATTAGCACGTTATAATTCCTTGATCTATGCAAATCTAATCGGCGATTATGCTTGTTCATTCAGCTTATTCGGGCGATTAGAACGTTACGGTATAAACCTAACGTAATCCTACTCTTTTTGCTCGACTCAAAATTATTCAAAACGTAAGAAAAAGTTATACCATAATATATTCAAACATAGATAATTCATAAAAGCGATATCGTGGAAACATGCTATATATATATTGAGAAATCAAGCACCATATTCGTAATTTCAAATCTCCACAATATTCTTTTTCAAAATCCATGATTGCTTTCTTTCCGAACATGAACTTTGAAGAAATACGCCGTCAAACTCAATCTAACTAGACGATTAGCATGTATTGAAACTTTCAGCGCTTCGGGGCGGGACGTTGATTAACGAACAAAAGGAAAGAAAATAAAAATTGCCGCGGTGATTCGAATCTTCAGAACGTGTATCAAAAAGACTTGAGATGAATATCTAAGAATTTGCAAGATGATAATTTCCTTGAGATTTTTCCCAAGTATTCGAAGTACGCCATTTTCTTCTTGAAATTTGAATTTTTCTACGATAATATTCTAATTAAAATTCCCCTTTAAGATATTACTTTACCTTAACTTCATCGCCTCGTTTGATAGCTCCCTTGTTTACGGAGATGGAATACGGGGACTGGCCCTTCTGAGGTTCTGCAGGATGCTTGGGCGTGAGGTTTCCGCAAACAGTTGAGGGTGCACCGGTTCCGAAAGCGTTTGCCACGGCAACAACACCGGCGATGAAAATAAAGAGACGGAACATTCTGCAAAAAATAAAAGCGGAGAACAAAATTTTAACAGTCTCTCAAATAAATTTCAAACGATCAGTGAACTGCGTGCACGAAAACACAAAAAAAAAAAAACAAGAAAATTTTGTTTAAAAATTTAATGAAATGCACGATCCTTGGGGGAAGAGGCGAGCCATTCGTCTAGTCATTTCATGTAATTTCATTCCATCCCAGATCGGTGGACAGTTCAAGGCCCTACATTTCTAACTTAAAGAGATTGTAGTCGTACTTGAAATCGTCTAAAACCCCCAACACCACACAACCGTATTATCGGCCGTTCATTGAGCCGTAAAAGTTGTTTAAAAATTGCCATAGCAGTGTTACCAAACGCATGCACATACACATACAAATATATGCGTACTCCACGAGTTAAATAATTGCAATAAGACCACGTTACTCACTATATAGTTGCAGTTATTATATGCATTGCAGTATTTTATACCGATGGGAAATTATAGCGTCAAGGTTTACGTCGACACGCAAGTTAGGTAAGCCATATATAGTAATGTGGTATATTCTACATTGAAGACAGGAAAGGTCCAACATAAATAATTATTATATTCTTCAGTTGGGTAGGTTCCCCGTAATTTTTACATCGTGAATTAATCTCACAGGTAAAGGTTCCCCTTTGTAACTATCGTCTATAAAAAAGAATAGGAAAAAATTTATCCTGCTTTTGTTGGAGTCAAGGTTAAAATCAAATATTGTTATACTTCAACCGTACACGTATTATACCTATGGCAATGAGAGCATTTTCAATGTCACGAACGATATATGTAAAGCGAAAGGCTAACTGCTAAATTATTATGTTCTCCGGAAGGAAACTTGCCACACACTTTCAATTTTTTATTTTTTTTTCTTCAATTCCAGAAAAAAAAATGTAATACCTTCGAAAATAAATAATTCCAAACGTTACACGTGTGATAAAAAAATATGAGAATCGCGAAATTTGCTAATTCCTTAAAAAATTAAATCAAGCTCCTACACGGCAAATTATAACCACGTTAATTTATGCGTAATTCGATAACACTATTAACTTATTAATTATTCATTTTGGTTTATTTTAATTTTTTTTTCCTTACAAAGGTTGTTAATTTCTGAAATCCCTCTCGATTTCTTCACGATGCAATCGCCTATTACGGAGACAGCTTTCACTATTGAGCAAACTGGTAATCTGCTTTTGCAGGACTGTCTGTCTCTCTGTCTTTTGAATCCGTCCGCGTGTTTTCAGCTAAGCACATATATATAACTCGAGGAAAATGCTCGTTAATAATTCTTATGATATTTAAACCTCCGTACAATTTACTACGGATGCAATCAATGTGGTGCAATTCAATGTAATTGTCCCTGCCGCGCGTGCAACTGCACCACAAACTTCGTGAATTTAATTGAATGGATATTGCCAATATCCATTATCGAATATTAACGGGAAAACCGCAAGAAAGAAACAAAGTTTTCGAAGATTTTGCAAACCGCACATTTTAGTGTATCGATTAAAATATTATTGTACATGATTACTTTTGAAGAAATTATGTTGCATTGAAAAAAAAAACAAGGTATGAAAATAGCGAGTGATTGATATTTTGATTGACGACCGTATCGTTTATCGGTATTTGGGATCGAGTACGATAATTATCATGAGACTTAATGAGGAATCGATGGGTATGATGATTACTCACCTAAATAATTGTTTGAAGAATAATCAGTATGAATATTTTGGGAAAAAAGAAAAACCTTCGAACAAACGATCGAAGAACTCGAAGTTTGGTATAGTGAAGGTGTAGGATCAACGCTTGACTTCTTATATCCTCATAGGTCCCCCGATTCCCCACTCCAAATCACCCTTTCTTCCCAAGTTCCCGATCCGCCACTCATGCTGAAGCCATATTACGTGGTATACCTATAAACAGTGATCGCCAATATGTACGCTTCACGTGCGTATCTCATATACCTGTATATAATACATATATGCAAACACGTTTTACACACATGGGAAAACGGCATAATGTAGACGTACACATAATTTTTTATCAAAAATATAAGACGCGATAAAAAATCGTTTCCGAAGAGAAACACAAAGAAGATCGAATCGTGAACGTGTTCGGAGATTGAGATCGCTTGTCATATTAGAAGGAAAATTTTTTAATTTTTTGTTGTACTAATGTGTAGTATACTAAAACCGAAATAGCTGACATCGAGTCTGATCATTAATCGATAACGTTATAAAACGACGGGAATCGATTATTTATAAAAGCTTCTTTTTTTGGTCACTTTCCACCTTGACACAGTCAGCCTTTCACGCCAATATCTATAAATGTCAACTCATCTTTTTCTGATTCTTTATGATTTATTCAAATTTTAGTCAGAATCAGTGCGTATCCGTGTCGTGTTGTCGCTTCACTTTTTCGATTCGTTCATATTTTCCCTCGTGTATTTCTATTACATTTTTTCTCTTTTTTTCTTTCACGTTTTATCCTGTACCTGAATATCTAGAAGACATAATAAATTTAAACTTGTTCACGAGCCTTATTATTCATAAATCGTAATTATTCATATATCATAAACTGGCAAGCAGACAATTGTGTGTAATTTACCACAAGCATAGATATCAGAAATGTAATTATCATACTTATACACGCAATTGTAATGATGCGGTACGTCGATTTTCGCCGATGTCTAGAGGCCAGGCTATGTCTTTTATTTTATCTGTTTGTGTGTTTTTTTTTTTTCGAATCCGCAAGTATGTACATTACATTTTTTTCTTTTTTCTCTTCGTCGATTCTTGTAAGTCCTTTTCAATCATAGAAAAACATACAGGTAAGCGTACGTAGACGCAGTTCGTCGACATCGTCAATGAAATCCTAATAAGGTGATGTGCTACATGATAATATGGTTTTAGTTTTTTTTTTTTGTCTTTTTTCTCCATTGATGAACAATAATTAATCCATAATTTCTCCGTTAGTCTCAACAAGTTTCTTTTTCTTTTTTTTTTCAGGATTTTTTCGTCATCAGTTGATTATAAGTAACGGGGGAAACAATGAGAACGACAACGACTTCAGTTGTCTCTTTGTCTTGCTGCAATTTTTTTTTTTTCCAAGGAACATGTTTCCTACAATGTACGCAATCATTACTCTTCCTTGTGACTAATTAGAATAATCATTAATCATAATTAATCGTTAGGTATGGTGTGTATACCTATAAGTTGTACAATTTCTATTAAAAATGTGGTTGAAACGCTGAGTCGAGTTCAATCCCTCATGGGAATACCGGGACAATCGTTTTTCGTGGAATAGATAAAATCAGTGGATTTATAAATTACTAATTTTCGTCATTGATGTTTTATTTATTGTGAAATATTGCTTATAATTGAGAATCAGTGTGTGTAAATCAGATACCGCGAGTATGCTAATCATTGTTGATCGTTTATTCCATAAGTCCTACAAATGATCGGATCCGAAGATCTAGTGATCCAAATTAGATTATTCATTTATTCTTTTTTTTTTTTCATTTGACCAAATTTCACAGTATAAATTACGGACAGATACATATAAATTAATTTATAAGTTTCAAATGTATTCAAAAATTTTGCCCACCCGGTTTGTTCCTAATATCATAGATATTCAATATATCTATGCTAATATCAAAAAATAACAAAATGACTCATGGATTTGGATATTAGCCGCACGCTGAGGTGTGAATAATATAAATATGTTTCACGAAAAAGTAAACACGTTGTCGATGCCATTGGATAGAATATACATTACATTAGACTATACTCAAATATTTAAACGCGAACTTAAAAATGACGAGTAATCATTTCTACGGCAAATAAATGAAATAGAAGTGCTTTTCATCTCGATGCCATGCAGTTGCAGCGGTTCATTGATTCAAATAAAACGACTTCATTGTTTAGCGTGGAATTGTTAGTATAAATTATATTCACGACGACCGTTTTCTTCGGCGCGCCAACTTTGTGTATCGAACTATACGATACAAAGGAAATGTGACGTATATCAAGTGTAGACTTTGAAATTACGGTAGTGTATAAATTCGTCATCTGCATCTGCAGTGGAAATGATATTTTATGTTGTTATTCTTTTTATTTCTTTCATGTGTTGCAGAAACCTTGTGACCCAGAACGTGCAGGTATGTTGGTATTAAGGTATGTCATTATAGATATAATTTGCACCGAGCGAATATGCCAAGTCGCACGCTGTACAGCTTGTTATCATTTTCAATCGAGTGATCAGAAATTATCGAGGTACGAGTGAATAAAAGTCAACAACTAATGCGCATGGAAAGGATCACGATCTCAACATCAGGATGAATGTTCTTGGCCCTGGAATCAGGAAAAATTAAAGGCTATAGTCATTAGATTTTTGCGATTTCCGAAGCAAAAGGCCATAAATTGAATATTTTCTAATCCTTTGAGCGAATGTTTCCCGACGTAATGTGACCTCAGAAACACGAATCCGTTGAGTGGATTAAGCGACGGCGGAAACCTATAAGCGACATATGTTAATTTTTTCGTAAAGTCGAAAAATGAGCAATTACTCGAACATCTCTGTAGATGGATCAATTTAGTCAGCAGACTCGAATCCCTTAGCCCAAAATACTTTGGAATACACTAAAAACAGTATAATAATTTTTCGTCCCGAAATCGGTGAAAATCTAAGTCATACCCCTTTGGATTTGTGCGATTTTGAGGCCAATCGCAAAGTAGTTTTAAAATTGATTATGCGACACTTTTACAACATATTTTGATCACAGAAATACTAATCCGTCGACTAAATTAAGCTACAACCAAGACCAATCAAGATATCTTAATTTTTCCTCTCCAAAAAGTTGAAAATTAGGGATAATTCGATCATTCCCATAGATAGATCAATTTAGATAGCAGATTCTGATTGCTCAGCTGAGAATGCGTTGGAATATACCGGAAAAAAGTATTTCAATTTTTGAACCCTAAGTCGAAAAAAATCGAAGGCTAGACTTAGTATTTTGCGATCTTCGGAGCCAAAAATTAAATATTTTTTGAATCATGCAAGCGACTGTTTCCTAATGTATTTTGACCTCAACAATGTAATGCTAGTCACCGAAAAAAAAGATTTCGTATTGAAAACATTTAGTAACATGGCAATATTGATCGCTAATTATCTTGTCTCTAATCGTGATCCGTCGATGTGCAACCTACGAATTGCCTTACCAGCAGTCTAGCTAGCAGAGATGATTTTTCGTTCTATCAAATACAGGGGTCGCGGCTGCTTGAATCAACTCGAGCCCCCTGTGTCTACTGCTAGAACTACTCTTCGCACTCCAAAATCCAAGAGGGCGGACGTTACTTCTTCGCTCAACTCGGGCGTGTGGTCGGTTTAAGTTTCGGTAGTTTTTAAACTCAAAAATGAACGTGATATCCAGAACGTCGAACTTGGCACCTTACCTGAAGGCTTCGGTGGCCGCAATACCAAATGGTATGAGACCAGTCCCCGGAACAGGTAAAGTACAGAAAGAAAAAGTTGCGGTTGGCTCACAGATCGAATGGAATACCAGCTACTCTCTCAGTCAGACAATTCCTACGGGACAGCTGCGAGTTCGCTCTGGAATTTCAGGTGCGTTAACTGTTCGGCAGTACTGGGATTACTCGCCACCTGCGATTTTGAGGGTTTCGAAATCATTTTGCTAGAAATTTGGATCCCATATTATGTAACTTCCATCGTATATACCGTGCCAACTGCGCGTACAGTACTTATGACCATGACGTCTATATTATCCATTGAGCACTCAGTTGATCTAAGTTCTGCCCTTTAAATCATTATTTCGAATCATTTATTCGTTCTATGTATTTTTCAAAACCTACTGTATCGAAACGGAAGCGCACGCAATGTTTTGGTTAATGTTCAATCTCAGGTACTGGGAATTTTCATCTAACAAATCAAACTACTATCTTGAAAACAAGCCTCAAATATGGAGTATAGTATGATTGCATTTTCAGAATTTGGCTTCATTTCAGAAATGTATGCTGTCATCTGGATGATGTTAGACTCGCTTTATTTTCATCATATCACCTGGATCTAGCCTAACATCTGTCAACAACTTATCTTTTCATTTATTTTGTTACAGCGAGCGGACCGATCCAACAAATTCGATTTGGACATACAGATCTTCGAGTCCCAGATTTCTCAGCTTACCGTAGAGAAGCTGTGTCAGATCCAACCGTCTCGAGTCGGGAGAGCGCACCATCTCGTCAGGTCTTCTCTTATCTATTTTCTGGAGGTTAGTCGAATCGATCACAATAATAGTTTTAGATCCCATACAGTGGCAACCTACAACCTAGATTTGAATTTTGTGTTACAGCTGCAGTTGTAGCTGGTGCATATTCTGCCAAGACTGTCGTAACACAGCTGGTATCTTCTATGTCAGCATCAAAGGATGTCTTGGCCG
The DNA here is from genome assembly GCA_963932425.1 of Athalia cordata. Classification (NCBI taxonomy): domain Eukaryota; kingdom Metazoa; phylum Arthropoda; class Insecta; order Hymenoptera; family Athaliidae; genus Athalia; species Athalia cordata. The sequence goes on along the minus strand of OZ010626.1, from coordinate 23,127,000 downwards.
CTGCTAAAATCGAAATAAAACTAGGAGACATCCCGGAGGGCAAAAGTGTTGTCTTCAAGTGGCGTGGAAAGCCTCTTTTCATTCGTCATAGGTAATAATTATAATTATAACAGTGAATGTTACTCGATAAACGAGACTGTTTCAAGTAAGCGAAGGAAGACCACTCAACGAATTGAGCTGCCTACAAAGATTTGACAATTTTCCTAACCAATTATACACAATATTGAATATCCAATAAGTAGGTAAAACAATTTTTCAGAGCACAAAACGAAATCGAGCGTGAACGAAGCGTACCTCTGGCGGAGTTGCGAGACCAACAGCACGACGATGAAAGAGTCAAGCGTTCCGAGTGGTTGATCGTGATAGGAGTATGCACCCATTTGGGATGCGTGCCAATAGCTAACGCTGGAGAGTTCGGCGGTTACTATTGCCCATGTCACGGATCGCACTACGATGCTAGTGGGAGAATCAGAAAAGGTCCAGCACCTCTTAACCTAGAGGTTCCCGAGTACGAGTTCGTCGAAGATACCGTCATAGTCGGTTAAGGTCCGAATTATTTTCCAGGGATCAGTAGCAAATTGACGTAATATTGAAAAATATAAATGTTATAACCATTGCTCGGAATTATCTTCGCTGGCATCGAAGAGACAGTTTTGGTTGACGATTTTCAAAATAGACTTAGTAAATTATAGACCATCTTTGAACAAGAATAATAATCATTACTCTACAGCTGCTCAACGACACCAGCGATTTTAATACCGCTTTATTTATATCAGAAATAATCGTCTCGCAGTGTTTGATCATCATTGATTAACTTGCGACGTGCCTATGTATCTATACCATTGAACGCGAGCGCACTTCAGACAGATCGCAGTCAAGAAAGAAAACATCCTTCAATTGTGTAACTAAGTTGTACAGATCAAAATCTAGAATAAAATACATGAAACATGAAGAGCGAGAGAACGAACAATTCATCTATGTAGACCGAACTTTAAAACAGAACAGATATTCTCTTCTGTTTGGTCCAAATCAATCAATCAATCAACATTAATCAACTTGGTTTGCTTACATTGACAGTTAAAAATTTGCATTTTTTCATCCACGATTTCCCGATTTGCAGAATTTTATTCATTCTTCATGCCCTCCTGTAATTATGCAACTCAAGGAATTCATACAAGTTGCAGTGTTTGACACAAAATAAGAGCAGAGAAACAAGCCGGCACGAATAATATATATTTATCACATTCAGCGACTTCCTTACCCGTTGCGATTAGGAGAGATTAATTATCTATCATCAATTTAAAATGAAATCGCATCATTCCTATTCATGTTCGCTCGTCATGCTGTTATTTTCTTCTATTGGGCCGAACATTTAGGATATCCTGTAAGAGTGGTAGAATTCCCTTTGATTCTAGTTTTGAAGTTTCCACGCTCGCAGCAGCACTGCGATCAGGATCAGAGTGCGTATGAAATTTACTTCCCCACTATAGGGGTTGTTCCCCCCTCCGCGAGGGTTTTCAAGCAGCAAGGGTATGGTGGTATGAGAATATAGGAGAAATACAGCATAGAGTTGCTGCTGCTCCATAATAACAATAAAGTTCCCGCTTCCGCGAGGGAGCGCCTGTTATGGCGAGCAAAATTTTCGTTTTCGTTCAAGGTATAACACGTACTATACATCAAACACTAAGGTGAAATTTTCAAATTTATAAACACTCGGCCCGCTGCAGTAAACCGCGTGTTACTTAACAGCTCAAATCAGATGTAAATATCTCTTGAAAAAAAAGGGAACAAAAAATCAAAATATCGTAAGAAAGTAAGAGAAAAAACCGTCGTCAGTTCCAAATTCAATTTAGATTTCGGCAAATCATGTGACGGAACAGTCGACGGAAGATAACAAAAGAAGATGGTAAAATTTATGATATAAATGGAACGTGCTGTATGTTGTTGCTGCAGTCAGAATCGGAACAGGAATTTCACTGCAGGTTAAATCGAAGAATTCTAGTGCGCTGCAGTGGAGTGAAATGAAATAAGGAAGTGAAATTTGTAACGTCAACTGTCATTGTTATTTTGAGCCTGGACGATAATTTTTTTCAAGAACAAAATTGCATGGTGCTGCGATACGAAGAATCACCGGGTGGATTGTTTATCGTGAGTATACATTTTTTAATAATAATTTATATTTTACATATCTATGCATGTATCAGGATGACGTTCCAATTTGATATTCATTTTCTCAAGTTATAGGACAACAATAACGGTTTTATAAATATGTGCATAGAATATCGAGCGTCGTCGCGCGTGCTGTTGTTAAAAATCAAGTTTTCAGCTTCAGTTTGAATGCATAGATATATTTACTTACAGTGTGTTCAGCTTTCGTTTTATAATCCACCTGATACATATAATATACGTTTATTTAATTCTATCTGACTCGCCAAACGCCGGGGGCATCGTATTTGCAAGTTTTATTATCTGTCGAACGAATGAACGAACGTACTCAACGTAAAATATCTAGAGCTCGCAAATACATAATACAAAGTATAACGTATCGATAAGTATCGTGTTATCAGAATATATTCGACACTGCTACAGGTGACACGATTTACTATCCGTGCCAGGTCAAGGGCGATTCGTCGTACAGGTATTACGTGAATTAAATTTTAGCCGTTACATTTACAATTATTTAAATTTATCTTTGAAGAATGACAAAAATTATGCAAACTCGCACCTGTGATAGGTTTCAGAGAAGGCATATAGAATGAAAATAAGAAGTCGAACAGATTATTTCATTTTCTCTTCAAAATCGTTGGAGATCGAAATTTTTCGAAACTTTTTGATTTCCAAGTAACACTTGAAGGGAACAAAAAGAAAAAATTGTCATGCACAAAGCATTAGTTTTTCAATTTTCGCTGATGCACATTACGTGATATCTGTTATTATCTTATCTTCATATTATAAACGTAAATCCATGAAAGGGGTATATCATATATAGTTTACCGTTATCCATGTGAACCTGCCTGTGATACCGAGTTTATTTCATAGATTTTATGTACATATATTTCTCCGTATCCCCATCAATAATAGATGCGGTGTTCTCTTTTTTTCTAACCTATTTGGTTTCCATTTCTCTTTTTTGCCCCTACGAATTTCAGGAATCTCATAATAAGGACTTTCGTCGTTGTCATTCCGGGTCACAGTTGTTGTTGCGTTTATACCATACATAACGTCACGCTATCCTTTTCCAATGTATTATATCTAATGTAAGGTATACCGAGAATTCTCTTGAAATATAACATCGCATAAGCTATGTATATTCAAAGCATATGGTAAAGTCGAGAAATGCGTCCTAAAATCTTCTTATTGTATGTACATCAGATTAAATCCATATTCGCACAACAGAATTTGATTCAACCGAGTATAACGGCTCGTTAGATTTTCTAAATTTCTATGTATACGATGTGCGTAATAATCTACACGCATTTACAGAAATGGAAAGAAAAAAAATTAATTAAAAAAAAAAAACATATGTAAACCGCGTCATTTGAAATTATCACAACTTTCAAATCCAAAAGTCAAGATTATTTTGGTCCGTTAACGGTAAGAATTTTTAATATATATGATGTGAGTTTATTAGACCGTGAATGAGAGAAGAACGCAAGAATCAAACTCGTTGAGTGTACAACTTACCTCATGAGATGCACTCTTTGAAAATCTCTGAAAAAGCCATCACCATCGCGCGGTTCCTATTAGTTTTCTGCATAATTTTCCAATTTTTTTCGCATCGTTTTATACCATGACGTGAAAAGCGACTAACTTTTGACGTTACATATAAGTTAGCTGTTTCAAACCATACAAACAAAATTATCGATATCTCTTCATTTTCATCGTGTTTTTTTGAGGCGAAAAGGGTAAGGGTTTTTCTGAGGGAAGAGAAACGTCTTCAATTCAGGTGGCGACATTTCATAAATGCGGTGCACAATTTTCCGACACGTTAATATAGAAATCTTCATGTACGGCATAATTCGTCAAATTTTCATGAGATTCAAACTCTAACAATAAGTTGGAGGAATTCATGAAAATTTTTTATGTTCATGTATAAATATATTATTTTCCATCGGGTTAACGTTGAAAAACTTGAACCGCATGAAACTTTTGTTCAACTAGAATGTCATATATTATATCCAGATCACCATTTTTACTTTTATTGCTATTATATTATAATGCACCGCTTTTTTCTCATACATAACCACGTATATCTACTTCGTAGTACGTATACTTATAGATGTATAAAAGTAAATTCTTTCACATGCATATAGAAGAGTGAAGAGATCCATGCATATCTATATTATATATACCCTGTATAAAAGAGAGACGGGAGTATGAAACAGGTATGTATGTAGCATAATATAAATGCGCATGTGAATTTCACACACGCCATGTTTAAACGAATACCTTGAAAATCTCTGTGTACATACATACCATATATACGATATACATATGTACACATATATACATGATGGAGAAATAGGGTTTCGGGTAGCAGGATTACCTACATTCTGCGTAGGCTGCGTCGTTATCGGCACACGAAAGGTTTGACAGCCTTGTGACACGCATTCTGGGGTTGTATGCCCGTAGGTACCGAGCAAAAGAGAAAGAGAGAGAGGGAGAGAGAGAGAGAGAAAGGTGAAATACGTGTGACTGCATACCAGAGCACATCACTTTTTGTGCGTATGTGTTTCATCTGTGCGCGGTGCGTGTGCGAGGCAGGCCGGGGAATCAATAGATGCGTGTTGCACCTCGGTAGGCTTCGGTCGTGTTCCCTGTTCCCTGTTCTCTATATACTTCCCTCCTTCATCCTGCCTGCCTGCCTGCTTGCTTGCTCGCTTGTTCGCCTCTCTTTCACTCCCTCAAATAATTCTCCATCTCTTTCTCTCGGTATAACACAGAACACGGCGTTCGCCATCTACGATATAATACGCATAGGTATAGATATAGATAAATACAGATATATACCATCTCGGAGTGCTTGAAATTAGTTTGTCCAAATTCCAAATCAGTTGGCGTGTTTACGACAATTATTGAATTTCCATTCAAACGAATGGAATTGGAATTAATTGATCCTCCTCTCCTTCAAGAGATGAGAATATTAACGGAGAGTAAGGGGGTATATATTGTGTTATATTATATGTATATATGCGCGGTAATTCTATATCGTAAAAATTTTTCGATAAAAAACACAAGAACGTCTTTAACGGATAACGTATCCAACGGATTGTTATAAATCTCACGAAAACACAAATTTACAATTAAACATCTGCATCATGTAGTTACAGCTCACAGCTTTCAAACGTATTGATGGAAAAAATAGAAAAAGAAACATCTTTCTACGATCGAGACTGAAAATTAAAGGATTACGAAATTTTCCAAGAAGAACTTATTTCTCCGTATAGGGATGTTTGAAAGGGATGCTTAACGTTTGCGTAATATCTCAACTTGAATTGAAAATCTCGTTCATTGAGCTCTGTTTTTTGGATGTTTCCTGCCGTTAATTATTATAGAGTCAATGAAAGAAAAAAAAAGGATCGCAAGTCAACTGAAGATGGAATAAATCGATGCAATTTTGTTTGGAACTCTTGTGTCTCAGATATGTATGAAAAAATGCAATTTTCTCTTTCCGGAAAGCATTTATGAAATTTAAAGGGCCGGAAGGAAGTGAGGATGAAATGATAAAAATATGCATGTATATCTATATCGAATTTGTCAGTGGGAAGAGCAGTGGCAGCGGCAGCGACAGCGGGGTCGGTGATAGGGATAAAAGTAGCGTAACTGCTTAAGGGTCGCATGACATGCGAACGGGGCAGGTGCCTCTATAGCTGGGTGACTGGGTGACCGGGTGACGCGGAGGGATGAAATCGCGAGAGTCTTCGAGTAGTTGAAACTTTAGCAGAAGAGGGCTGCCAGCGGTGCGCGGTGCAGGGGTGCAAAAAGGGGGCTGAAAAGGGTGAGCTCAGTACTGCAAAGTATAGCCGAGAGAAAGTGAAAAGAGAACGAGAGAGAGAGATGGAGATGGAGATGGAGAGAAAGAGGGTATGTAGGTAAAGGTAAATCTAAGGTAGTAAGGGAGTTAAGGGTGGGTGGCGCCTGGTGGGTAACGCGCGGGGTGGAAGGAGGGTAATGATTAGTTCTTCCGAGGTCGGGGCTGTTGCCGGGTGCAGGTTGCTTGCTTTTCCCCTTCCCTCCTACCGTCTCTCCTCGCCCGCCATTCTCCACCCCATACACCGTAGCCCGCGATTCCATCAACCCCCGAAAATTTAATCCCCACTCCTCGAGACGTGAGGATGGAGGACGTGGAGGACGGAAAACGGAGGACGCCCCGTTCCATACGAGGGGAAAGGAGGCAGATATTGCAAGGTTGTTCTCCCCTCCACTGACTCCTCGCGAATCTACGCGGTCAGGGGCGAACCTTGTAAGGGTAGTTTTTACCTACACGACAAAATTCGCCGAGAATATAATGTCATTTTTACCTATAATTAATTCGGTACGAGGTATTAATGCTAATGCAATCGAATTATATCTTTTTCTGTTCGAAAAATGTTTATCAACTTTTTATAAATTTATTAATTAATCGGCGTGCAAACATATAATGAGAACGGATTATTTGAGCACAATTAAATTTGTCAATATGCTCAACAAACGTTCCAACTCTGACATAAAAGAACAATTTTATTTTTCTTACATTTTTTCCATCTGAACGAGAGCTTTTTGCATCACAACGGAAATAATCTATTATTAGATGATCGTTGCTCGCCCAATTTTGGAAATGAGGTAATAAGTCAGGTAGAGGACCGTATTTGGTGCGAATCAAAAATGTCCAAGTCTTATTCGCTAATTTCCTGCTATTTGAATGAAAAGAATTTGCAGCAAACTCGAGCCTGGTCGAAAAAGTTTAACCTGCTCTAATGCCTTGAAATTAACCATTAATTTTTGAAAACAATAAAACAAGTTTTGAGTTTTTCTATTCGTGACACTATGAGTAGCAAAACACCGTCAAAAACTGCATAGATCTTTTTTACAAATAAGCTCTAACTGATCTCTCTCAGAGCTGTAAAAAGTCGCAGTTTTCTACAATTTCTTCTTTCTTGAGATCAAAGAAGAACTCAAAAATACGTTTTTCCTTACTCATCTCGAGGGTAGACTTCATTGAAATTCAGACCGAAGATCTATCTCGCGGTTTTTCCGAGTGCTAGAAAAGGTGTTCTAAAAAAAGTGACGTGCAATCAGTAGTTAATGTTACGGTATCTACGTGTACGTATGCGGATTTTTTTTTTGAATCTGGTACGTTAATAATTTTTGGAAACATTTTTTTAATCGGACATTATTCAGTGATTGGAAAATTGAAAGAAAAATATACAATTTTCGTAAAAATTTCGCAAAGATAAGACGCTCTCAGATTTAAAATCTCTAACGGGTTTAAGATCGTAGGTTCCTAAACATAAAAAATTTCTACTTTAGATTGAAAAAAAAAAAATATGTGTTGAATGAAGAACACCCTAGTTTAATTTGTAGTGCCGGCCCTGTCTCCCTCGTGCCCTGAAACGCACTTTCTAGCGAAAGTGATGGTCGCGTGGGTATAGGTATATAATATACGCGGCCTACAACCACATCTTTGAAAGTCTTTCGCGTAGAGGGATGTTCGCCTGCGCCGGTTGCCTGTACGTAGAGGGCTAGCATATACATACATATAGTACATTCCTCCCTCCACTAGGCGGAGCAGCAGCAGCAGCCGCAGCAGCAGCAGCAACAGCAGCAGCAGCAGCAGCAGAATAGCATAGCTACGACACGCACAGACACATGGAGGAAAGGTTGTCGAGGGCGCTCGGCAGAGTGGTTGAAAACCATCTACATGTATAGGGGTTGTGCAGGGCGAGGAGTGGGAGCGATGATAGGAGAAGCAGTAACCTTGCAACCCCCTTGCGTGCGAAGCCGAAGGCGAAAGCGAAAGCGAAAGCGAAGGCGAAAGCGAAAGCGAAAGCAAAAGCGAAATGGAAAGCTAAGCCTGAACGAAGGGTGGTGGAAGCGGGAAGAGGGTTGTATAGGTTCTCTAGATAAGGGAGGGTAGGAGAAATTCGGGAAAATCTCTGTAGTGGGGGTAAAACTCGCGGCGTACGCATCTATTTGCGAATGTGTAAATCCGTGTCTACCGTAGACGGGACGTTCCGTGTCTTTGTATAGAGTAAAAACGGGAGGGGAAGGGAGTTCGACGGCCATAGAGGACGGTGGGGAGGACTGAGGCAAGAGGCAGAGGACAGGGGGCGGGGACAGGCGGGGGTGCAACGCGGGGTAGCAGTGACGGGCGTGACGTAGTCGAGGGAGGATGTACGCCCCTGTTGGCGGCCCCAGCAACCAACAACTACCCCTGGTCAATCCATGGTGGGTCCATCCGTCAGGTATCTATCCTTCTATCTATCTATCTATTCGTCTGCCCGATGTTTATACAACCTAACCCCGATCATTCGTCTATATTATATTCCACAAATCGTTCCGTCAACGACCCTCGATTAAAAAATAAAAAATTCTAAAATCATCCCTTAAAGAAACAAAAAAAAAAAGAAAGGAACAAACATCTACCGTTCTTCGCTATGAATAATTGCACGGAGATTCCGCGTCGGTGTATCCGCGCTGTATAAATAATGTCGTGAATTTTCAAAAAACCAAAAACAAATCAAAAAATCCCATTACATCCGTGTAACAAAATTTTCGCCTTAATTTCCAACCCTGTGCGGCTGAAGGAAAACTGAGTCATAAGGTTCGCACGATTCTCTTCCTCTTATATACGATATTATTACTCACTGCGATAAGTGGGAAAAAAAAATTTCTCAACCCGTTTTTTTTATTCCTATTTTTTCTTCGATTTTTTCTCTGCGTGACGACGGCGTTTTCTTCTTAGATCCGAATGACGGATCTTCCTTTTGGCCTTGACATTAGACCTTTCTCGGTCTTTTGGGTTAATATTGCACCAGCTGCAAGATTCTCTTTAATTATATACCGCAATCGTTTGTTATTTTACTTTCTTTTTCTCATTAATTTATTCTCGCTCTCTCGAATTACCTGTTTTCTTTTTTTCTTTCCATCTTATTTTTCTTTTTGTTTTATCTTTCCGCGTCCGCTGTGCACTCGCTCTAGTATAGTATGTGAAAATTGAAAAGTTATATTATAAACTACCATTTATTTTGATATCAAGAAATTTTTACCGGGCATTTAAATACCACCGATTTCCATTGTTATAATATCGTAATCTTCTTTCACGGTTCATTATTTCATTTACATATTAGTCAGACATCAAACGCATACGCTTATTTTTCCATACAATTTATTATATCCCTCTATAATTGTTTTTTTTTTCAAAATCAACATCAAATATTTTCTATAATTAATACTAAGAATTGGCGACAAAAATCTGCCGCACGTATGATATTTGCACAATACATATATATATCTCTCAAATATATTATACCGCGTCTGTTTAACAGCTGGTTTTATTATCGTTCTATACATATATTGTATAATAATACTAATTTTCTAACGGATAACTTTATAAATTGTATTTTAATTTTTTTTCTAACTCTTGTCAATCTATTATATCGATGCCGCGAGCTTAGGTCGACTCTACTTTTTTTCTCTCTCTTATTAATATTTTCATTTATAATTAATATCATTATTTTTTCCTAATTACTTATTTCATTTTTTTTTCCCACCGGCAACTTACATGCCGAATTTCATGCATATTATAAAATAATTAGTTATTAGGCGATCTGTACCTCTTTTTTTTACTCCTGCATTTATTCTTGCAACGAAATCTATATAATGATTAAAATCCTCATCGGGTTAAGTATATGTTTAAAACTTGTGAAATTTTCTCGAACTATCATCACTCTTTGAACGCATCATCATCGTCGTCGTCGTCGTCATCATCGTCAGCTGATTATTTACGCGTAATAAAATATATACGGTGTGTTCGTGTGTGTCTGTGTTTCTTATACATATCGTGCATCGAATTCTCGTTTGTGTGTTTTTGCTTGTATTCAATAAGGGTGTCGCAAAAATGAAGAACCACACTTATTGTCAGTCGTGTGTCGTGATCATTATCATCACTACACTTGTTTTTATTTTCTAATTCCTAATCTAATTTTTTCTTGTTGTTTTTATTCATACGGGAGCAAAACCGTGTCACATATATACGTATCGTGGTATAATAGTTAATATCCGAATAGTAATGTATGTGTACCGTAAATCGTTAGGTAACCATCAGCTGGTATTCGGATAGTATTATATACACATATAGGTATACATGTGTACGTATACATACGTAGTGACGACGCACATTCCCACCTTTCTTCTACTTTCGTCTCACTCCCAGGTGCACCATAGCTGTTGATATCCGAATAGGAAATAACCAACTCTCAAAATTTCATAGATTTTTTTAACAGCCGTACAGCGTTTTACACTACCTTCCCTTATTTTATATCTAATTGGATCAAACTAAAAAGAAGATAATCTGCAGTGCACCGACCGCGTGCGCCTCGGGGCTTTTATTTCTTTTCCAGTTTTCAAACTCTTTTAAAATACATTTTTTTTCACGTATAGGTTATATACGATTTTGAGATTCGAACGAGAGCGAAAATTACAATGGTGTACAAAGAAAAAGAGTGAAAAAAATAGAAAATGATCGAGGTCGCGGTTTGGGCGAGGCTGTTTGGCGTGAAATGCCCTGTATAAATATTCATCGAATGCAACTCAACCTCCACCTATCAGCGACACTAATTTCACGGGAATTTATCCGAAGAGAAACACCATAGATTGATTTTATGTACGAGAGAAGGGAAAAATAAGATAAAATAAAAGAATTCAACGCTCCTGAGATTATTCTCATCATTTTTTCTTTTTTGCTCCATCCATCTCTATCTGTATCTCTCTTGATATTTTCTGTATTTTCTTTTTCTTCCCCCCCCCCCCCCCCCCCCTACATAATGCGAAATGATTGACGTGTAATATTATATCATATACACGCATATCATGACACGTATTGCGGCTGTAATGTCGTACATCTGCATCCTCAAAATTACGATGATTCACAAAATACGTAACAAAACTGTGTGGATAAATGACAAATCTCATCCGCCATCAAAATCGAATAGGTTTAACTATCAGAACAGAAACAACAACGTCAAATGGGCAGAGTAAAATAGATTTGTATTAAACACTAGATTTTCCTTCGCAATTCGACTTTTCACTTCACCTTATGTTCACCGCATTCTCTATGATTACATTAATTATCGTATGCAGTATACCTCGGTACACATGTAATATGTATTACATAATTATGTGTTCATTATATTCGGCAAACACTATGAAAGACTATAATACATTTATGAAAAAACATGCACGCATAATCCAGGTTCGACACGCGCACATCGTGGCAAAGGCGAGGTGAAAATAAAAACTAAAATAAAACACAAAAAAAAAAGCAAATGGAAGTAGAAAAGGAGTTTAAAAAACAAAGGGGCGAGGGGCGAGGGGCAAGGGTGGTGGTAGTTAAAAGGGGTAAGTAGGCAGTAAGGGGAAATGGGTAATATTAGGGGGCAAGCAAGACTTGAAAACTTGTACATACGTATCAGGTATACGAAAATGCGGAAGCGAGTGGAGAACATGACCGCATGCACGAAAAACGCGTGTATATATTATATATTATATACGTATACGTGCGTACGTGTGCGTGCGTACGTTTACATGTACAAAAATAATGTGTACGTATATTCATACTATACGTATACATAATCAAAGACGCGCACGAAACTTAGTCGGTAGATATATTTTTCTAACTGCTGTTGAACGGGTTAGTGTTAGTCGAATAGTAAAAGTGTGCGAGCGTGCGACGTTGCGTTTGCGTTTAGTTGTGTTGTGTGGTACGGTTCCGTGGTTCCAGGGTTCCAGGGTTCTACGGTTCCACTACCAAGGCCGCCAAAAACGTAGGGCCGGCCAGCGGACCCGCGCGGCCTAGCCTAGGCTCTGCCCGCCTGCTCCTATCGTCATTTGTATCGTGGTTCCTAGTTAGTTTGGTTGCAAGAGCCCGGAGAGCCAGAGCTCGCACAAGCTATGACTTAACTCGTCGCGCAACCGCGGATTCGACTAAATCTTATCAAACGAGCTCTCACTATTTATTTTAAAATTTAACTAGAAAATAAAAAAACGAAACAAAAAAACGGGAAAAAAAAACGCTTGACGAAAAAAAAAAAAGAAAAGAAGAACTTAAAACAACGTAACAATATATATTTATATATAAAAATATATATAATATCCATATATACACATCTATATATATATGTATATATAAATCAACGCGGTACGTGTTTGTGCGTGTGTCTCACCAACCTTCTCACCTTTCTCTCTCACTATCTCTTTCTCTCACTCTCTCTCTATCTCCCTCTCTCTATCCTTATCTTTATCTATATCCGTACGTTCTCAGATCCCGCTTCTTTTTTCTCTTTTCTTTTCATCTTCGTCTTATTCTTCATTGTTCTCGCTTCTTTCTTCGTCTTCTTCTATTTCACATCTTAAAAGTCACGTTGCTTTTTGTTTCTACAAACCAAGAGACCCCGCGAGTGTATTAATTTTTCCCGCCACATCAAATAAACTTTGATAGAAACACGCAATTGGATAGAAAATAATTTCTTTAATAAATTCGCTACATAGATTTTGTACGTAATCTAGAACTCAACTTTTACCTGGAAAGCAAAACAAACGGAGAGAAAGAAAAAAAGTACACCAACTCGTGTTAACTTCGTCCTCTGACCGTTGTTATTATTCTATACCTTTTCTATTTCTCTATATATCATTATCCTTGTTTTGTGAATTACCATATTAAGGTCACCAATATAATATTATCGGTTCGAATATCAAATGAATATTTAAATAAATGAAGGGTGATTTGGTTTTTTTCACTGTAATTTGAAAAATTGTTCCTTTTAACAGTGATCTATTGGTACTACTATACTGATATAGAAAAAAACAACAACAACAAAAAACAACAAAAAAGTGAAGAGTAATAAAAGGAATAAAATTAAAATTAAATAAATAATTGTGAAGGTGTGTTCGAAACATCATCTATAAGGAGTTCTATTCCATTGGTACTTTACATGTGGTTTACCTATAGTCCGCTTCTTTCATTATTGGCTGTAAGTATATTGAAAAAAGAAAAAAAATCAATTCATTGATTGATTCTTTCATTCATTAATTTTTTTTTCAATTATTTTCTACACATAATTATATGAATTTTACAACCGAATGTAACATATATATTATTTTGTATAAACAAAACCTTGTTTCGCTATCTCGAAGGTCTTTTTTTTAATTCTTTTATTTTATTACACTCTTTGGGCGAGATACCTATCGCTAAATAAAATGCCAATGATCTTCGTAGGATCGATTTCTGATTGGTCGGAATTTGTAATTTTCGACTACGCGTAAAACATTCATTCGCGTACGTCACGTAATCCGTTACAAATTTTATCAGCAGCAATAGAAACACAGCAGCTTTAATGTTTTCCTATAGCTAGACTTACTCGCGAACTAATACATACCGAAATCTACACACTTTGTCTAGTTTATTTTTTCCGAGTTAACTTTCTTCACTTGTTTCTTTCTCGTACAATGTTTTTTTTGGTTTTGCGTTACTATTATTGTTCTATGAAAATTTTTTCTATTATCAAATATTATCAAATTCAAATACCTGGTATTTCTTCTTTCTATAAGTCCAACTATCAAACTCAATTGATCGCAATTATGCATTCTTCATAGGCGGATGTGATTTTGTTTTTTTTTGCTTTCAAACAAACGCCTGGATAGTTTTTTAGTTTTTTTCTTCTACTTGGTAGCAGAAACTGTACTAGCAGCTGCTCCTGCTGTTACACGTAGATAATATGATGTCTAGAAATAAAAAAAAGCTCTTCTACCTCTAGTCGAAAGAACGAATCTATAAGTCGAGAAACCACTTTGTTCGAACGCATTCGTGACATATCCAACAAATTCGACAGCGACTTCTCTCTCGGTTTTTTTTTTCTTTTTCTTTTCTACATCTCAATTCTATCGCAATCTTTCCCCTTTCTGAACTAAAGTGAATACATACGAGTTTATATATTTCGTGTATGTATCAGCGATCTTTACAGTTACTCTTAACATTAAAACAATTAATATGAAACTTGCGGAAGTTTCGGTTTTGGTATGTAAGCGGATGTGGAGAGAGAAAGAAAAGAAAAGATAAGATAATCGGAAATAACTGCAAGTAGTGATGGTGTTAGGATGAGGTAATACTTACGTACGTTATTATACCTTGTATCGTAAAACGGTTCGTCAAAAGAAGCGTTCAAGAGGAAAGAAAGAAATTGAAGAAAAAAAAAAAGTTTAAAATTTCCCCCATTCGCGCGCTCGCCCTGCATTTGCTGTTCTTCTCGTTATACGATCAAAAATTATTTATTTAAAAAAATTTTTATTCGTACGTACTACAACACACTAAGTAACTTTCATTATTCATTTATTTCGTTGAATTCAATTTTTTTATTTCATATCACGATCTTTTTCTTTCATTTTTAATTTTTATTTCTTCTCATCTCGTGGTTAGACGCGTCATCGATTCTCGCGGCTGCAGTGCAGGTGGAGATATAAGTATAGAATTTCATGAAACGAAAGAGTATACGGAGAAAAAAGAAAAGAGAGAAAGAAAGAAAGAAGAAGAATAAAAGAATGTTTCTTTTCTCCAACACTTTCATGAACAAATGCACTTTTTTTTTTTCAACCTTGTTTTATTTACGTGTTAATAACAATCATTGCGGAATTGAAAATAAAGGAGTGGAAGTTTTTTTTTTTTTTCGTTTTTCGTTTTTCCTTATTCACGTTGCCTTAGATTTTCAAGGGATGATATATAATTGAAGAAACAGCTGGTACAGTAAATATGTATGTAGGTATACATATATATATTATGTATGTATACAAGATTATTAAGAACCAGTCTGCTGCAGCAGTATACGTTTTTGGGTTTTCTAATTTGTGCAAAATTTGCGTTTTCATCAGCATTTTCATCGCGTGAAAACCCCTTTCTTTTTTTTTTTTTTTTTGTTTTTTTTTTTGCTGTTCGAGGGATAACGGTTTCATTCGCAGCAATTATTCGCAGATTTCTGATTCACAAAAGCTCCCACAATTCGCGGGGAAACGGGGGGGAGGGGGGGGAGATACGATATATAAAGGATGCTGCTGCTGCTGCTGCTGCTGTTAAATCTACTGCTGGTGTAGAGAAAGCGAGAGTATAGAATCAGAGAGAGAAGAGAAGATCAGCGGGGGCGTCGAGCCTGGATGCAGTATTGACGATATTCCAACCCCTCCCAACCCCTGTTTTCTCCTCCTCCCCTTTTTCCCCTCTCTTCCTCGCGAAACCGTTTCGCCTTCAACCTACACGGGCTCTCTCGTGCTTTTGGTACTTCTTCTCTTCTCGTCTGTCTCTCTCTTTCTCTCTCTCCCTCTCTCTCCGTCTTTCTCTTTCTCTTCTCTTCGCTTTTCGCAATTTCTCCTCTCTTCGTTCTTGCGCGTCGTAGAATTAAGCCAGGTATAAATACTAGACATACATACATGGTTTCATGGAGAACGAGGTTATCATCCCCCAAAATGTACACGCACACAAACACATAGAAATTTATACGCAATATGGATTAGAATAATAATAATTATCATTGTTACATACATCGTACTACGAAGAAACGAGGTATATGTATAGATTCACGAATTTTCCATCGTTCAGAAAATTTGTTAAATATTTAAATTAACGGACAACTATATATAATACGCGTGTACGTATATATTCACACATCTAGACTATCTTCGATTTTTTTCTGAAATCACATCGAAGTGAAAAAAGCAAAAATCTTTGAATCAAGAAAATTGCAATTCTGCAGCAAGAAAAAAAAAAAAGATGCAGATTTGGAAACAAGAAAAAGAAAACCGATTCAAACAAAAATTGTGACTTTTAATATATGCAAATGAGAAGTTTCTCAGACCATACGTGATATGGGTATAGTGACTGTTATATCTGAAGTCGCGCGTAGATATTTCTGAGCGATAACTGCTGGTAGTTTGACGATGGATCCGCGTAATGCTCGCGTACGGTCAAAAGCAGCTGCCTCAAACCAGGCGTGCCTGCCTAGCTCGGTTGGTCTCTTAGTGGTGTTGTGTACCACATTCCGTACATGCGAATTTTTTATTTCGTAGAATTTTTAGGCCTATGCAAAATATACATACTTACATGCGTGTGATATGTGTAATACATCCACGCGAGCCGTCTTTCGCAACTGACACTTATTTACTATTGATTCATATGTGTGTAGATATACGTGTAAACGTATGCACATGTAAGTATATACACTTATATACATACTTGTGTTCGCTTTGTGGAGATAAGCGATTAGCAATATTAAACGCCACGATATATGCGTGTGTGTATATGATGCTATTGCGACGATGTACATATTATGCCGTGATATATTTCGTTTCTTTTTTCTTTTCATTTTTTTTTTTTTCGCTCTTTCATGCATGTAGCTGAAACGGGTATTGTAGGACGCATCCATTTCATTTTTTTCATATTACGTGCGCGAGGAAGAAATTGTTTTTTTATTTCTTCTCTTCTCATATCCTTACTTCTCTTTTTGTCCTTCCTCTTCCCGAAACGATGACGACCGTTGAGTTTTTTCTGAAAAATCGCGTTGACGCGTTTGGTTAAAATTATTGCAATAGCGCCAATCACCGATGCGGAGAGTCCGAATGCCACACGACACTGTTGATCGTCATCGTTTTTTTATTTTGTCGAAGAGAAAATTTTTTGCAATACACGTTTACCGTTGTTCTGCTTCGCTTTCATTTGCCCAATTTTTGCAAATCTCTCCCTGAGTTTTCGATACAGAGTTGAAAAGATATTGGATTGAGGTCCGGAGATTCCAGCTGGTTCTGAATCTTCCTTTAACCAAATTGTGGTTTTTTAGGTTTTCATTTTCTTGATTTTGTAGGAATATTTTAATGGGGGAGTACGAAATACGGGGATGATGATTGGTTGCAATCAGTACAGATGCGTCTGATTTCCCCATCCTTTCCTCCCTTTCTCTCACCTTTTTTCTCTTCATAAAGATGACGTATATGTATACGAACTCTAGACTAGACTTTATCCCGAAAGTCCCGGATTATAATAAGCCTCGGGGTTGCCGTGTTACATATCTCTTTGGGTTGGTTTCCGCCGGTCGCGGGTGTGCCAAATTGGCGCGGAACATGTCGCGCGGGATTCAACTTCGCGTTGCGTTGCGTACACGTCACGAACGTATACGTGTACATGCGTATGTACGAACGTCGGCGTCGCCCAGGAGAGGAGCTTCATCGTTCGACGTACATATGCAAATACGTTGAAAGAGACGCGGAAAGAAATAGAGGATAGAAGCACGATAAGAAGGTAGAGAGATGGGAAAATGATAAAAATATTAAATAAAAGACTGCAAGCTATTCGGGTGTGTTTTTGTGGCCGCGTATTAAGGTAGTGCCTATGAGGTGCGTTTGTGTCTCTAGTTGCTCGTGTGGAAGAGAGAAAAAGAGAGATTTAGATGGATATAGAGAGAGATAGAGAGAGAGAGAGAGAGAGAGAGAGAGCAATGGAGAGTAAAACCGGGTGCCCGCGTTTCTGCAGCGCGCAAAGGCTTTTGGGTTCCTATCCTATCCTATCCAGTGCACATATGTATAGGTCACAAATACACAAACCTTGATTCGTTCGTACACAAGTGGTTTTTCTGCGCGTGTGTATTCGTGTACGTGTGTAGAGTTATATGGGGTTATATCGCGAGTGCGTGAGCGCCGTGTGCTTTTACCGCATAGTGTGCGTAACCAGAGGCGCGCGTGCGGCCCCGCAGCGACCTTGAGCCTCGCTGTTGCCCCCTCTTTGTCCCTCTACTCTTTGCCACTCTCCTCATTCGACTCCCCCTACCCTCTCGCGTTTCCCTCTCCGGTACTTTTGCTTCTTCTCTCTCTCTCTCTCTCTCTCCTACTCTCTCACTCTCCATCGCTCTCTTTAGCCCCCTCGTCACTCGATCCCCAACAACCGCCTGCCTGGTTGCATCCCCTCCCTCTTCTCTATGTGCTTCTGGTCCCTCCGAGGTGAAGTCCCTCGGAGTTCCTCTTCCACTGCCAAAATTTTCCCCTACTCTAGTACTACTGCTACTACTACTACCACTACTACTAACGCTACTACACCACTACCGCTACCATCACCACTACTACCACCACTATACTTTTGCTAGGAGTAGCAGCAGCAGCAACAGCAATTCTCTGCAACCTCGCCCCCATGCCAACTTCACTTCACTCCACTCCACTCCATTCCACTCCATTCCACCTACCTACCTTCGTACCTACCAGCTACCTACCTACCTACCTACCTACCTACCTACCTACCTACCCACCCACCTACCCTCTTTCCCAATTCTGGAACGCTGCCGCCAGCCACTGCTACTGTACCGCTACCATCACCACCCCTGTAGAGCGTATAGAGTACTTTTTGCACACGCGGCAATGTGAGCTTGAAAATTGTAAATGTGTTCGTGAGACACTGGTGAACCGACTAACTTGTATACAGATACTGAATTTTACACGGATTTTTGATGCAGCAGAGATGGATATCGACAATTTCAAAGTAATAGTGGCTGGAAAAGGGCAGACGTTTAATTGAAAATTCGAGAATTGGCGAAGTAGGGTGGGAAAACATTTTGCAAACGAAGTACTGAAAATTAGTCTTTTTTACCATGGTAATCATCGCTATTATACTTACTCGCTAAATTATAGCTGCATTCTGTTTTTAACTCCCTCGAAAAATTACAGGGGTGGTTACCAGGGTGGTTTAAAGGATTGATGATCAACTTTTGGATTTTCTTGCTCATCCGAGATTTTGCTTTACCGAAATAACTTTCGCCAAAGGTCAGGCCTAAAAGAGAAAATAATGAAAACATTTATCCGCCATCTCTACAAGTTGAAATTTTGTAAAAATAAAAAAAGAAGAAGAAAATCATTCGTCGGAATTTGCAAGTTACCCTTTACATCGTGCGATGTTAATTTTCATAACGAACAATGACATTTTGCAAATCTACAAGAATCTTGATCCTTTCTCTCTTACTTAAATCGGTCCAATTCCTTCGGTCATTCCATAGTCAAGATTTCAAAAAAAAAAAGCAAATTTTTTCTTTCACAGCACAGGGAAGTTGTATATTACATGTCCTAGAAATCGTTCAAACGAACAAGTTGTTCACAAATCTCTTTGATCGAGCAAAAAATGTCGATGTATATCGCAACGTGCATTGTGTCCTTGTTACTTTTTGATCCGTACGAAGAGGGATGCGAGTAAGGTTTTCGGTATCTGGGGCCGGGAATATTCTAGGTCCGTTACTGGCACGTGTTAGATTGGAGGTTTGCAGGCCGACCAGCGACGCAGCGTTGGCGGGGATAGATAGATAGATACCTTAGAACCATTAGAGGGGGCGATTTTGGCGGTGGAAAGAGGAAGAGAGGGGCGATCGGGGAAAGAGGCGGAGGAGGAGGAGGAGGAAGAACTGGGTAGCCGGGGCAACGCAACGTTACGCGCGAACTCAAGTTCGGCAATCCTGGCCTTAGGCAATCGGCACTCCCTCCCTCCAACCCTCCTCTATACCCGCCCCTCTACATCACTTCTGTAGCTCTCTCTCCACGAGTGTTCCTCCCCTCCTCCTCCTCTTCCTATCCTCCTCTCGCTCTTTCGCTCTCTCGCTCTCTATATTCGATGAACAAGCGCCCCACGCAAGCACACCAATACTATCTTGGAAAAAAAAAAAAAAAAATTATTTAACAATAAAAAGAAAAGAGGAAAAAAAAAAAATAGGAAAAAAAAAACTCACCACTCTTGCAAACATACCACCTAGTAGGATTTCGGGCTAACCGCATTTGCAACGGCTTCGATGACCCACATACATTCTTTCTTCCTTTCATTCTTTTCTATATGATTTAACATTTTCACTATACATACATAGAATATTTATCGAAAATTTTCATCAATCATTACCAATACCGATACTCCCGTATACAATCGATCTATAAATGTATATCGGTGTCGTCGATCCCTACAAACTTTTACTACCACACTGGTATGAATTGTATTATACTCGTACTTATTTATTTATTTATTTATTTATTTCGAAAACTTTTCCTTTCCTTTCCGTTTCCATACTTTACGTCTATTCTCACACTTTATCGTGCACAAACGATGATAATAATCGATTGTTAATTTTCACCTGTACGGGGATAAAGATCGATGAAATATCTATGATCGGAGCATTATTTTTACAGAGGTTTTAATGACAGACCTTGCACATAGAAGTTCGCTATAGTAGATTCATATTATTTGGCCGTATGTATGTGCATGTACATGGGTATGTAATATTTAAGTATGCACGGTGGTGTGTAGTTCGCGGTGTTCGTGCTTGTGCTGCGCTGCTGCTGTTGCTGCTTGTGTGCTCACCGTGGTTCATATACTTGATAGTTGTGCGCCTGATCGCGAGTTACGAACATGTTCTTCTTACGTCAGTGACGAGTATTTCATTGTTATTATTTTTTAATTGTTTTTTTTTCAATAAGTTGGCAACGAAAAGTACTAATAATAATGATAATAAATAATTAAACAATAAGAATAATAAGAAACAAACAAACAGAAAAAAAAATTTACAGTGTTTTTGTTTGTCGATATTATCACATAATCGATAATCACAATCGTGTTTTTATATGTTTACATAACATACATGTATACGTGTATACTATATACGTATTGTTTTTAAATTCCCTACGCTTTTAATTGACTGGGAATAGGGAATTATCAAATATCGCGCCCGTGAATCAGTGGCTGATTCTTTTTTTTTTCTTTTTTTCAATGCACACGTTACATCGACATTTATTTCATGGAACAGTATGAATAATATTTGTTCAAAAAATTGTCGACTACAAAAAATTTTTTCGTTCGAATTCATTTATCAGTGACGCAATTAAACGGAATGCAACACCGCATGGAAAAAAAAATCTTCTCGATATACGTTGCAACATCTAAAAAATGAATAATTAAAAAATAACTGTTTATTTGATGTATAAAAATCTGGAAGTAACCAATTTGTAGAAAATTGTAATACAAGTATTATACAGATCAGTGCGAATTCGAACGGAGAAGAGAAGAGATGAATTTCTCTGCGCGAATTAAAAGGAAAGAAGAATAGGGATGTAACTGAAGAAGAAGAGAAACTTGGTTTTTTCACATCGTCTGTGTTTTGTGCAAAACGTGCAGATGCAGTTTTTGTAAAGTGCGTTATACGTAACAATGTGTTCTAACAAAACTATATTTTATCATTCTTCTAATACCGTTTCGTCAATCGGTGATTTCCAGTAATATAAATTGAATGAACGATCATTTCTTACGTGATAATGGTAAAATAAAGACAATTAATAATCGGTATACCTGTTCGAGATTCAATTTACAAACATAAAATTGCATTAATATATAATACGCACGGTGAATATAGATGATTGCATCGTACATCAAAAGGATGCAATTATTGTCATAATTGTTTTTTCCTCTCCATTCGGAAATTTCTATTAATTCTTAATCACAACTTTTAATCGTGAAATAAAAACTTGAGTAAAGTGTTTGGAAAAGAATAAAAAGAAACTGAAACATCTGATAAATGAAGAGAGAGAGAAAGACAAAACTAAATAATTGAATAATTATCTTCGGAATGCATTGGAGATGTCAAACTTGGACATATTTGCAAACTCAGCTGACACTAACGGCAACCACTTATTGTTTCAACTGATTCGGAAGTAATGCATACTTTGGAATTGTGTATGTGGACGAAATATATATATATGTATGATAACACATCCTCATTAAATGAGAAATTTAGCACGGCCACGTGCTTATTTTTTCAAATATCTTTTTATCGTTTTTTTTTTTTTATTTCTGTCTTTCGTTTTTTCACTCTGCATTTTAATCAATTTTTGATAAGATACCAACTCCGATATAAAATTGACAGTGTGTAATAATCGATATATTCATATACGTGCATATGATATAATCGTGACGGCGCTTACATTTTTATTTATCAGATTCAGAAGAAAAAAAAAAAGAAAAAAATTCTCTCGATTTACTTGCTACAATCGCATTTGATCTAATCTTTTTGAAATGCCGAATAAAATTGTGTAGCGACAAAAAAAAATAATACTTTCAAAATCTCGTGCTAAAAATTACACGATAAATTGTTTATCTTATTTATCTGTTACTCTACATACCTAATTTTATCGGTTGCATTTTAATGGTCGCAAATTAAGAGGAATGAAATTCAAATTGTTTTTTTTTTTTTTCTTGTACATTTACAGCTGGAGGAGCAGTTGCAGGGCACGGACACGATCAGGAAGAGAGGTCCCTACTCGAGGGTGGCAGTGACAGGGGTGGTGGCGAAAGTCACGGCGGGGGTGGGCCAAGGGGTGGCGTCATGGACTCTAATCAACAACAATTCTGTCTGAAGTGGAACAGCTTTGGTAGTAATTTGGCCACAGCATTCTCGAACCTCTTCAAAAGTGAGAGTCTCACGGATGTCACCCTATTCTGCGAGGGTAAGATTTTGAAATCTATAATTAATAATAAATGAATAGTATAACTGCAACGATGATGGAAAAAAAATATTTAGACATGGTTTTAAAATTACGACGAAAAGTTACGTCGACGCCATCAACGATTAGCAATCGCGTTGATAATGATCATAATCCAAACCGCGATAATTATCAAGACGCACTAACGCGTTGCATGAGCCGAAAAATTGAAGAAGAAAAAAAGTAATGGTAACATTTTTATTAAAACGTTAATTGAAATTTAAGTTTAAGACGGACCGTTTTTTTTCCATTCATTTTTGAAATACTATAGAAGGATGCAGTTCGTCATTTCTTTTTGTGGTTTTTTCAATATCAGAACGAAATACCAAACAAATAATAGGAAAATTAATCAGTAATTAATAAGATACAATCAACCTCGATCGTTTCGAATATTCCTTGACATGGCTTAAAAATTTTTCTGAAAATTCTCGCCGTGTTTTTCGCGAAAATAAAAAATGATCATCTTTTCTCGGTCGATTTTTATTCGTGTTCCACGATCGACTTCCGAGCCGAATAAAGTGGCAGAAGAATGAAAGAAAGAAGAACAAAAGAACAGCGACAAAAAACTGAATAAAGAAAAAAGAGAAACATTTTTTTCTCGAATTCGTTCAAGCGCCGCAGCGGCTTCGATATGTCTGACCTGTTCGCGACTCGTTTCACTAGTTTCTTTACCCCCGACTGCCCGAACGCGAATTACCTCTACTTGCTGCGAATCCACTACGCATGCACCGTGGAATCGGCGTTGCATTTTACACGTAAGCATCTACACCACCGCACACTTGCACACCGTTTCTGCACACAGTTGTTGGTGTTGCAGTTTGCATTTTGTGCCGCTACGATCAGTTGCAGTCTGGGAAGCGCTGCGGTTCTAGCTTACTTCCTTTACCGCGTCCAACGATAGTTTTCACGGTCGACGACGATTATTATTTTTTTTTTGCACTCATAATATTCTGCACACTGCACACTGTACCTCAGTCCCTCAGTGGTTCAGTGCAGTTGCAGCGGTGCAACCGAACGGTCGAGAGCTGCTGCGATTTTGAGGTGTCGAGTAGGGGTTTTTTTTTTTTGTTTTTTTTCTACAGACAATTATAGTATCATATTTTCAAGATCTTCGGTCACTTTTTGGAATATAAAATAAAGAATGAAATGAAAAAACAAATGAAGAAAAAAGACGAGTGTAATTAAGAAAAAAAAATTTCAAACGGTTTATTGGAGATCGTGAAATTTTCGCCCTGCAGATCCAAGATCGACAATCGTTTGTTGGAATATAAATAGAAAAATGTTTAAAATGAAATAATATAAATATAATAAACGAATGAACTAGACTTGAACTTATCTGAACTTTTAATACGAGATTGTTAACATAATTTTGAAATTTGCGTAAATTTTTGGAGCAGTCGTTCCGATAAATTTGCGAAACGAATTTGTTAAAAACTCGTCGTTATAATCGGGCTAATTAATCGTCGCTTGAGATAATTAGTGGCGAACCTTGGCATAAAATTTTTTTTTCGGAAACTGTATCGGGCGAAGCTTTAAAATCGATTAATTCTAACGCCATTCGCAATATAACTTGAGTAATTATACGTATTAGATCGAAAAATTTTAACCTTTTAGTGCTTATGTGCCGTGTATCTAGTCGTTTATGAAATGTCATTATTCTAATCAAAGCTTAGAATCAATATTTTCACACGAATCGAAATAAGATGCGTTTACCCAATATTTTTGCACGAATAATTATTAATTGAAAAAAAAGAAAATGTCATTAAAGTGAGGTGGTTTATATGTGATTATAACTGCGGATGCAAAATTCGCGCAATTTGTGCTGCTCGATATTTTGGATTATCAGTTTTTTGTGGGTGATTTGATCAAAAATCGAACATTTTTCGCGATGCAATAATGATACCGATTTGTAACTTACCTATAATGGGTAAAAATAAATGAATAAATAAATAAATAAATAATCTACGTTGTCAATTTTTGGGTGCATAATATATTTATTGTTGTTGTTTTTCTTTCGTTACATCTGAAGTGTACAAAAAAAAACATTTTCATTTACAGATTTTCCTATAGAATGATAATATACCTATAATAAATTCGCATTTGGTATAATAAAATTATTTAATAAATTATTTCGATCGGTTAAAACAATCTTAGCAATATTCCATCGCCCCTTATACATGGTGTCGATTTTTATAATCGTGTCTCTTGGACTCGTTTTATTTTCCACCTAACTTTTATTTTTTGCACAAAACGAGTTTCTCCTTCTTCACACGAAATATACGGACAGGTGCTCGCGTCATTAGCGATTCGATGAAATATCTGCAAATTAACGATTAGAAACTGGGCGATGGTCGGTTGATGTGCGGATAGCTCGAAACAAAAAAAAAAAAAAACAAAAAAAAAAAAAAAACGTGAATAATTAAAGTAAAAAGAAAAAGGGGAAAAAATGCCAATTAAAATCGAGTCGAGAACGTTGGATCAAAATCATTTGGATCCTGTGTGATTTTTCTTCTAATGTACTGATACATCTACATCTGTTCATTCGTGCCGATGATAAAAAATCGGTTGAACAGTTTGGCGCGAAAAAAAAGGCTGAATATTGTTTTCATTCGTTTTTTCTTCCCGCACTCGTCGTTCGGTTGATAACCAGATGATATTACGTTGTGACATTCTTGATTTTCTCTAACTTTCACCTGCGCCTTAATTATTTTTATTTATTTTTTTTTCCTAATTTGTTTTATTCTCAAGACTTTTTTTTGGGGGGGGGGGGGGGGGAAACTAATAAGTATAGATGATAAAAAAGATTAACAAAAACGTATAAGAAATAAAAAATCGCATTTCATTTTTTACATTTCTCAAGCCAGTCAGCCAGCGTTAGTCATCTGAATTTTACAGGTTCGTTAACAGCCGTGTGTATGGAATCTGAATGCATATAATTTTGTAGTGTAGGTTCGTATTCGTTTCATCCAACATCGCGTCTCTTATTAGGCTTGGATTAAAGTAGGTCTGGGTTACAGTTAGATCTTACGTAGGAATATGAGCTACCATCGTTCACGAATGCGGCAGTACCTCGGGCAGTGCTATGTATACGCTGATTGTGAAGTGCCATCGGCTATCGCGCGACTTAATAATATTTCGCCGTTTCGTTTCCCCCTTTGCAGGCGCGCAAAAAACTCTAAACTTTTCACGTTATGTTATTTCACACTCTTAGGTGTACGCGTACATAATTTTTCTTTCCGCTTCAAAATGCAATCTTCGTTCTTCGTATGTCCTACGTAAAATAATATCTATGCGCTCATCCAGCTGCAGGTGGTTGTTATTGATTTTTATCACGGAGCACAAGAATCGAGAAAAAAAAAGGAAAAAATTCTAATACCATTTTTGTTTCTTCTTTTTTTTTTTCTAACGTTCCGATATACCTACACGTGCATATCGGTATGTAATATATGCACCCGTTTCGTCGGTGCATTTCGAAAGTGGAAATTAACCGTTTGAGAGTCAACGTATGTTACGTAACTATACGATATCATCTAGGAATCACGTTGGCTGCCGTTTTAGCTGCTGCTATTCTCCCGTATTAACAGCTATCGTCATAGCGATGTCGCGCGCGGATAGTTTCTCAAATACCAAACACATTACCTATATGGGTCACACGTATATGTATACCCTCATTGTACGCATCCGCATAAAAATACGCATGCACATTATACCTACGTATGCTGCACTTACGACGCCGTATACCAGACGAAGTGGACAGTATTTAGCGCAGCCATTTATAGGACATCGAAACCTTTCTCTCTTTTTTTCATTCCTCCATTTTTTTTTTTTACTCTCTTGTTTTTTTCGCCTTTTTTCTAACAAGTATTCCTACCCCGACGCGCGATTCGCGACGGATTCAAATTCAAAACTTAAAAATGAAAAAAAAAAAGGAACGGAAGTTACGAAGTATTCGGTGCAGCTTAATATGCCGTAGGTATACGATGATGCGCACTGCAGCTCGCGGTTATCTAGGTCGCGCATATATCGTAGGGCCTGGTGCAACGCGACTGGCGTTCGCACACGTAAATACATATGGCATGTATGCATATATTTATGTATACTTAACACATGTGTCTATGTAACGATGGTGGAGGTATAGGTGCGTAGTACAGACCGATATAGCATTATCTAACTGGGTCATAGCTGGCTGGGTTGCCTTTTTTTTTTTTCGTTTCGTTTTTTATTCATTGTATCATGTGAGAATCGGGTCGTTCCTTTGCGCTATCACGACGACGTGTTGCAGCAACGACCTACTATATGCGTATCGCACTTACATACATATGTATATATAGCATATGAATTTTATAACGTATGCCTCCGTATATAAAATAAGGTGTGTAATGCCTCCGATGATGCTACCGTTACCACTGCAAACGGCGCCATATGTCATCATCGTTATACCTATAGGTATAAAATGTATATATGTATAATCTACTTGTTATCGATAGATAATGATTTCTCGCAAAACTTTTCGTACTCTTATATTTGTTTCGATCACGTTGAGTAAGTTTTTTTTTTTTTAATATTTTAACAAATATCTACGTAGATTCAGGTTGAAATTTGAAAAAATGAAAAAGAAAAAAAAGTTTCTAGAAATCATTACGAAAAAGATGTTCGTGCAAATTTAGACCGCGATAGGCTGAATGATGTCGTAAAACCGAAATTTTTGTAAAGATCGTGAAATCGATAATATTTTATTTGCGGTTATTCGTTGCACCGTCCATATTATACAAATTCGCGTATCGCGCGGTCTGAAAATATCGTTGAAATACGGGAAATGAATATTATTTTCATTAACAAACCGAAATGATTCGTAACAAATTGTTGAACTCGAAAAATATATTACGTATATATGATAAATTTCATACATGCATGCGGTAAATTTAGAAATGACGAAAGTTGAAAAATATTGCAGCAAATGCTTATAAAATTGTGGTAAAGAATAAAAGAGAGGAATATAAATGAACGTGTGTACCGTCCGTACATGTATATGCATTTAGGCAAAAAAAAAAAAAGGAAAAAAGAAGAGAGAAAGATACGGCAGAAAGGAAAAAAAAAAAGATGCAAAAAGTAGAATAAAAAAAGCAGCTCGATGACGAGCCTGCATACCGCAACGTTGCCAATTTACACGCGTCGCGATATCTCATGTGTAATACAAAGTATGCTTACATAAAAGCATTTCAATGACCCCGTGGCAATGGTCAACGGCCAATGTCTGATGATGGTCATATAATATTAGGTACATGTAATTCCTACATAATTTCAACCTTGAAAACTTTTATGAAAATAATATTCCTCCACATAAATAAAACCAATGCGCAATATGCATTTTGAATACCAAAGAAAATTACGTATAGGTACACACACTTATACATATATACATATACATAGAAACCGGAAATATCGTTTTTAGCAAACCGGTTACATAGGTATGTACATCCTTATAAAAAAAATACCTATAACGATAAATATTTTTTCGCTTCCTCATGGGATTCATTGGATTCGCGATTATATTCTAAATTTAAACGAATTGGCTCGAGACATGAGATCGCGATTCTTTAATTTTTTTTTTTTCTATTTCTCAATCGAATATACATATTATATACTTAATAACGAGATCTATCGCACGTCTCGGTTGCAGTTAAAAAAAAAACAAAAGAAAAAAAAAAATTAGATACGTACTTCGAATAGTGACGTAGTGTGTGAAAAAATAACCGCGAATATTTAAATTCTTCGGAGAAATTTTGAGGTATAGGAAAAAAAGAAACGTCGCGGTTCGATTTCCGGAATCGGTAAGGATCAAAAAAAGGGTATACCTAATGACGAGGAATAAAAATGTATGAAAAAAAACAACGAAAAAAAAAACCAAGCGTAACAAAAAGAGAATGATGTGTCGAACGATACGCCGGTTCCCTGAGATATTTTTATACATACACGTGTATCATCGCATTATGGGATCGTGGCCGGGTTCCCTTTGTCTCTCGCACGTTGTGATCCATAGGATAAGATCGCATAAGGAATTCGATACGGTGCGGCCCCGCAAGCATCGCGTAGTCCGCTGGTTCCTCATAGCCATTCGTTTTATCCGCATGCGCGTACGAGTTCGTATGTATATTTTCAGGTACATATAGGTATACGTATACGAAACGGTGTTGAGATCTAACCCAACCTATAAGGAGTGCAAGGCACCGCGTGCGAGGGCACAATATATACGCCGACTATCACCTATACATGATAACGAGCATAGCGCGGAACCAGATATATATATGTATAAAGAGAGAATTATGATGAGGAGTAGGAGACCTTGGCAAGAGTCACTAACTGAGCGAAGTGAACGCACTCTGACCAACACTAATGTAATTTACCAGTATTACATTTTACGTGCTTGCTGCTGCTGCGGCTGCTGCTGCTGCGGCTGCTGTTGCTGCTGCTGCTGCTGCGATCAACCAAAGTACACTTCCTGGAGTCAAGGCTGGCGCTCACCGTTCGCGTTTTCGTTTGGGTTTGCGTTCACGTTCGCGCGCGTTTTTTTTTTTTCTTCTTTTTCCATACATTTTTTTTCCATCTTTTACCTCCTTAATGACGCGTAGTGTATAATAGGTTGGATCACGGTTCATATATTTTTCAAACGTTATGTAGTCCTGCTCTTCTCATACATCGCAAAATATTATTACATGTACAGGGTGAGTCACCGCAAAGGTCCGATTCGGGAGGAGCTTCGATTGGCTGAGGCTCCGCTTTCATCGATTCTCACTTGTTATTCTCAAAATTCTTCTTGCTAATCTGTATCTGATCGCTCATTATGGCAACAGCAATTTCCAAAATAACGAGTATAAGAATGAACGAAAGCGGAACCTCAGCCAATTGAAGCTCCTCCCGAATCGGACATTTGTGGTGACTCACCCTGTACAATATATAATAATTTTCATTTAAATTTATATCCTCATAAGATTGAACATGGTCACTTATACGATACCACGACTCTGATAGATGTGGTAATAATATATTGGACAAATTTTTATATCGCGATGATGCAGATTTAGGAAAGAAAAAAAAAAAAATTTCTTCGGTTTCTTTTCTTTTTTTTTTTCTTTTACAAATTTACCTCAAAACTCTGCACAAATGCCCTGGATCGTATGCTGACTCGGGCTTGAAATAAAAAAAAAAAAGAAAAAAAAAAAAAACTCACGACTATATAATAATACGCAACTATGATCATGATTCTGATGCAACAGGATGCCGGCCATTACCCCTGCTTTTGCTGCTATTACTGCTGCTGCTGCGTATGCTATCGGGTCTAGAGTCTAGAGTTACCTACCGTATAAGATACACTTTGCGGGTTCGTTCAACCTGCATCCGAGTTCGGTACCTATACTATATCTGCAGTCTTATATTATAAGTAGTACGTATACCTGATATACTCAACGTCTTGTGTTATAATCTTTTATACATATTATATTTGTTGTTCATTTTTCATTTTTCCTTTTCCATTTTTTCTCATTTCATGTTTTTGTTCTACACAATTTTTTCACGGTCATTGCATAAATGTTGTAATTTCGTGGAAATATACACGCTACGTATATACATGGATATCATAACGTGTATTTTTTATGTACCTACTTATATTCTGCAAGCGCAATTTGAATTTATATTCCACTGAACGCCCGCGCCGCTGCGCTGCAGGGGGACTGAACTTTATTCAGGGGGTTACGTAGTGCGAAATCGGATACCATTTGTATTTCATAGTACCTATCTGTTATAAAAATTTTATTTTTCTATGTTCTATGATCGATTTTCGAAACACTCGAGCAAAATTTAAAAAAGACTTTCGATCTCGCTCGATTGTAGTTTTAGAAGACCCATGCACTCAAATAATTCGATTCATAAATCAATATAATTACAAATTTAAGGTTAGAAATTTTTATTTATACACAGGAACAATATCATGATATCTATTATAGTTATACGTACGTGTATTATCGTATAATGTGCATATTTTTTTTTTTTTTCTTATTCTCTCTTTTTATAATTTTCCCTATCAGATTAGACAATGAGCGAAGACGAGGTCATCAGCGGCAAATATTTTTACGAGCATGCGTCAGTTTGACGATTTTTTTTTCTCTTGTTTTTTCCTTCTGCCAGATAATCCCTTTAATATGAGCAACACTCGTGCAGAGTTGTCGGTATTGTATAGGAGACCGCTATCAACGCAACCACCTGCATTGGCGTCGTGACGTTTTTTTTTTCTGTTAGATTACCTACAGGATGTGTGCAGTGGAATATAGAATGATAATAATAATAATGATAACGATAATGATAATCATCATAATCACAATACTCCCCAGATGCACAACCGATAAGAGCGTTCTGCACGTATACATATAATTGTTGATATGCGGGCGTAATATGAGGTATATACATATATTATGAAAGCGCAAAGCACACGTGTACTCCGGGGAGATGACATTGATAATATTATTAGAAAGAGATGATGAATAAGTGAAATTTTATCAAATTCCATAAAACAATTCCACAGCCTCCCCCTCTAACGATGAGATTTACTTATACTCACCCTCGCAACCATGCACGTAACAAAAAGTAAGAAGAAAAAAAGACAAATCTAAACAATAATTAAACTGTAGATACATTGTATACGAATAAAAAATTTCGATAACGTAAACCGAGTTTCTGCAGAAAAAGATGAGAAAAAAAACCAAAAATCCTGCATAATTTAGAATGGATAATTTTTATAATACGATATATACGGGTAGATGGGTAGGAAAAAAAGAAACACAAGTCGTAATAGCCTATATATTGTCTGAACACACAGGTTGTAAATTAAAAATGAAAAAAAAAAAAAAAAAAGCAGGTTCAACGTTCAAAAAGTTAGCGACCTCGTGCAATGAAATCGATACTTTGACAGGACGTTGCTGCTGCTGCGTTACTGTTGCTGTTATACACGGTGATTATAAAAGTTCTCAAAGTTGTCGTCGTAGAATGAAAAAAATTATTCCTTTTTTTTTTTTATCTTTGCCGGATTTATATTATATCCAAACATTATACATTTATATATATATATTTATATATAAATATATATGATACGTACAGTTAAAAAATGCGCGCGAACTTCTTTACGAGAAAAGATAAGAGTTTATATACACGTTATGCGGCAGTTTTTTTTCTTTTTCTATTTTTTTTTTGTTCATCTTTCTTCTCGTTTTTCCTTAATACTACTTTTTTCACTCATGTTCTTCAGTTGGTTTTTTTTTTTTCTTTTTTTTTTTCAAATATATATTCGAATAGAAACTCTGCGAGCCAATGGGAGGCTGGCATTGGACGGGCCAATGCCCTGGCAAGGCCGCTGCGATGCAGAACTCCGTTCAGAAACTCGCAACGCTCGGCGTTTCCGGTCAAAACGATGAGACGAAAAAGAAAAAAAAAGAATAAACGAAAAGAAAGAGAAACGAAAAATTCGAGTTGAATAAAAAATTTAATGAAAAAATTCAGCTATTCGGATGCTAAGTTTGAACGGAATTCACAAATCATCATCCACGTGTGGTTCATATCTTGTAATTACATTTCATTACGTAAATTTTGCAGTATGTCATTAATTATTATATGTAATATGTGTACCGTGTGTGTGCAGTATATTGTACTTATATCATTACGCAATTTAAATATTTGACATCAAATTCAATAGAACAATTTTGTTTTTGTTTTTCAAAAATTAATAATCACACGTCATTGCCATCGCGTGTTTCTGATGATTGCAAAAAGTATTGACAAGAAACGCGAAAAATACAAAACCGAGAAAAAAAAACGGAAAGACGAATAATAATTTTTATCGAGTTTAACAATATATATAAATCTTTCGACGCGCAGGCCTTGAATTGTTATTTTTCCTCTCTTACGATTTTTTTTCGCGTCAGAGTGCTGCAGTAGTTATAAAAAAAATAAAAATTTATTGTATTTTTTTTTACGTTTGATTCGGTAAAACCCAGTCCCGACGTAGATTTAATCAAATTTTCGGAAATGGAATGTAAAAAAACAGAAAAAAAAGAAGAGCAACGATAACGTTTCGTTGAATTTCAGTATTTCGACAACCGCTTTATTTTTTTCTATTTTTAATTTTAATTTTCGTCTTATCTTATCGTCAATTATTCAATATTATTGCAATTCTCAGATTTCAATCATAAAAAGAAGTTGTTCGCACATCTAAGATTTGAATGTAAGAAAAATGTGTGAGAAAAAAAAAAAGAAGCGTAACGATGAGCAACGATAAT
Source organism: Athalia cordata (assembly GCA_963932425.1). Lineage (NCBI taxonomy): Eukaryota > Metazoa > Arthropoda > Insecta > Hymenoptera > Athaliidae > Athalia > Athalia cordata. Next base: position 23,093,896 of record OZ010626.1, on the reverse strand, counting down.
TATCATCTTTCGTTGAGGCAAATGATCATCGTCATAGTCATCATCGTCATCACTATCACACGTACCATATACTTTTATATTATATTCGTAAATATATAACGTACATAGATGTATTATGTATATGACCATATTAAGCGCGTATGATGTACAGAATGAGTAAATTCACAATCAGACGGTATTACGGACTATATTTGTATATGTATATGTAATACAGTAAAGTGTAAACGTAATGTATAAGCCATTCATAAATATTATTGTGCAAGAGAGACTTTATTTTATCTATCGTTCGCGCGCAGTACATACGGAGTTTTTAGTCGTCGTCAAGGTTTTCCTCCTCCTCTTCCCCCTACTCCTCTTCATCCGCACTCTCCTCTTACCTCACTCTCTCTCTCTCTCTCTCTCTATTTCTCTCTCATCAAGCTCTCCAGCAACGCAACTATGTCGTTTAATTAATATCAGCAATAAACAGCAGCAGCAGCAGAACTTTTAACTGTGATATAACATATATCGTGCAGTATCGTCGTTACTCGGTTTTCCGCGCCACCCCTCAAACCCCCCCATACCACGGCAAGCAAAAAACCGCGATAACTCACTGAAATCCAGCTTTATACGGAGAAAATAAAGAAAATACCAGTGTGTATGGAAATGCAGTAAATACCATCTGTAGTAAATTGAAAACAATTATTCTGATAATTTTTCGCGTCAAAAAACTCAGTTCAATTCTAATTTATACATGGAATAATACTCGTCATTTGGCTCTGCAAATTGACGGTGCGAAAGATTTCGAAAAAAAAAAAGACATCGTGTTCGGAAGAAGGAATGTTAAAATGCAATGAATAGTATAACGTGGATCGTAACGACTGTTGTAATTATTTTTCAACTCGCAACTTCAAAGTTGAACTTGAATATGATGTAATAGGTTTTGTTCGGTTTCCAGAGTCGGCGGTGTAAACGAAGTAATTATGGAAAGTAAAAATTGATAGCGCAGTACTTATTGTTAAAGGAGAAAACATATCTAAGAAAAATGTAAAAATTTCACGAAATCGTCTCGAGTTTTGAACTGAAAAAAAACTTCAAGTTCAATTCGAACGTTGTAATATAGTCGTCGTTTGGTTTCGCGAGTTGGCGGCTCGGTCTCCACGTGCAAGAATCGCAGGCAGGTTTAGGTTTTTGGGCGGGTAGAGAGAGAGAAGGCGAGAGGAGGCGAGGAGGAGGACCAGTCGTCGCTCTTTGCCTTGAAATTATGTAACGAAGCAATAGCAGCAGCAGCAGCAGCAATAGCATCGGGAACTAACAGCAACATCATCATCACCAGCAGCAGCAGCAGCAGCAGCAACTATAGGGATTCCAACGATGCTATTCGCCGCGGCGGTACGCGAATCGCGCGCAAATCTCGCGCTGCGAACGCGGCTAATCCCCCGCGACACCGACCTACGTTAGCCTTGAGATATGAATAGAACAGGGAGAGAGTGCACTGCACTCTTGCGTAAGCTGTTTTCTTTGAAATATATACTATATATATTTATTTTTTGCCTCGCGTTTTTCCTTTTTTTTTTACCTCTTTGCTTTTTCCTTTTTTCATACCCTTACAAATTTTATGGATTTTTTTCTTGTATTTTTTTGCCGTGCGCGTATATGGTTTTTTTTTTTTTTTTTTCTTTTTCTCTGCACACCATCGCCGAATCATAAAACCCCATCGCGATATATAACCACTTACGAAGACGAATAACAAAATCAGAAATTCAAAAACTTTTCCTTTTTTTCTTCTTCTTTGTACACACATAATGCAGGATAATTCACGCGTGGACGGAAACAGATAGCAGAATGTACGGAAATTTTATCAAAAAGTGCTTCACATTTATACAATATAATGCGTTAGATATATTCAATTTTATACACCTACATTGATGAGTTTTTTTTTTTTTTTGTACTGTTTCTTTCCACTCGGAGAATTTATAACATACTGTACATGCATATATCTATATAGTCGGCGCCTATTTAGGTGACTAATAAAATTCATGCGAAATTGAGATTGGGTCACATTCGCTGCAGTTTTTGCAACGCGTGATATATTTAGAATTTTTCCTATTTTAATTTTATATAAGGAATTTGAATATTGTAACATGTGAGAGGATAAAATGTCGCAAGAAAATGTAATTAACGACTCGTGAGTTTTATCTTATATTTGACTAATGGTCGCCGTGTAAAATGAGGGGGTAAAAAAAAAAAAAAATGACATGTATATATTTTCATATGTTACATATATGTATTAGTCCGCGAAATAATTATAAACGTGATGGATGATTGTTTTCTATTTTCTAATCAGCTTCTTTCCTTTTTATTTTTTCTTTCTTCATCTGTTTTTTCTTTATCATTCAATTTTGCAACGATTTCGAACCGAATAATATGTATAAATCGTTCATTGTACCCACATATGTACGACTATACTTATACGATGAAATTATATACATCACAGTAGCAGCTGCTATGCGTCTTTTGCACGCCACGTGCCGCAACGGTTTTCATAAATCATTGAAACCGCGCGGGCAACGCGATTCGCGGAGTGACGCGAAAAATATTATATATCTATATGTATATGTGTGTATATTATTTATACATCTGATATACGCTGCACTTACATTCAAAACTTATAAAATGTAAAACGAGTTTTTTTTTGTTTTTCTCTTTTTTTTATCTTCTCTTATATTACGCTGCAAAGATCGGAAAGACACGTGCAACGGCCATTTTGGTTTTCGAATCATGTATTACAACGTGTAACGATGACCTTGATTTTTATTAAGTACGTAGGTACCTATACGTTTTGTATAACGCGGAGAAGAATTTTCGATAATTGATTTTGTTCGAATTCGCAAATCTTTTGACTTCACTTATTTCCTTATCGATTCGCGGTGGATAACGTAAGAATCCATACAGGGTATGTCGTTTTCACATGTATAATATGTGGGGGGATTTGACTTGACCATAAAAAAAATTTTCCCTGACGATATGTGCGTGACGCAGAGTAGCAGCAGCAACAGCAGCGGCAGTTAGTTCACAATCAGCTATACATATGCCTAGTCTAATAGCGGCGGTTCCGACACACAAAGAAAAATACATAGGTACTTACGTATATGTGGTACGTGGAAAGAAACAAAAAAAAACAAAAAAAAATACGCAGCTGCACACGCACTACGAACTTATTTTCATGTGTAACAGATCATGCATATGTATAGGAAAAACGCAAAACGAACCTAAAAACCGAGAACTACGACGACGACGACGACGACGACGACGAGCAAGTATATCACGCTGGCGCGAACTTGAATTACACCGTGCAGCAATAGCAAATAGCTGAAAAAAGAAAAAAAAAAACGCACACGTGCGCTGCACGCATACAGAAAAAAAGATTAAGAAAACGAAATAAAAAAAAATATATACATAGACGAAGGTTTTTTTCGTTCGATTGTATTGGTACATTATATGCGGATGTATACACCTATACATATAGATATTTTCTACGGTATAGTTATACAGCGTGTGCAAAAAAAAGACGCGTGCGTTTACTGCGCCGGGTTGAGGCCAATGACCGAGTGTGGGCGATTGGCGCGTTTGGTTTTTCTTTCTTTTTCTTTTTAGTTTATTTTTTTCAATTTTTTTATTTTTTCTTTTTCATTTATTTTTCCTTCACTTCGCATCGTGCACGATTATTCGCACGACTAAAACTATATGTACGTATATAATATACATGCATATGTATAGTACACACAGAACTACTATATAAATGAAATTAACCAAAGTAATCTTATTAGCTGGAAAACTATATCACCTGTTAGTACGTAATTTTTTACAACGAAAAATTTCTTTTTTCCTCTTCTTACAAAAAATGGGTAGCATTGTTCTTTTTTGTCCTTTTTTTTTTATGAATTCTCTTCCTCGTGATTCCATGCCATTCCATGCTGAATCATTATGCATGTGAATTGGATTGAAGCTTTTTTTGCAATCTCAATTTTTTTTGTACTTGTATTATTTTTTTTCTCCATTTTTCATATCCGTGACTCATGTCGCGGATTTTTTAGGCGCTTTTTTTCCACTTGAAAATGAAAAAATAGAATTATCTATTCCATGCAATTTGATTTTTGGATTGAGAAATTTCATAAGAAAAAAAGGTACTTGGAAAGAGTGTAATTATGATGATTGGGTCACCGACTAGGTCACTTGGCATGGAATGCTCGGTATACATATATATATATATCCGTCTATTCTTTTTCGTTTTTTCTTCTTTTTTTTTGTACTCCTTCTATTTTTTCTCAACACGGTTTTGTAACGCTTTGATTCGTGCGCACGCGTTTTGGCGTAACTAACGCATTCGAAAATACGCGTTTTAAGTGTATATATTACGCACCAATTCTACCACGGTTCTTTTACCCATAGGTTATAACATATCTATTACGTCATGCGCCATCTATTATTAACTTTGCAAAAATACACATCGACGAGTTTGAGAAAAAAGACAAAAAAAAAAAAAAAAAAAAAAAAACGAAAGAAAGAAAGAAAATAAAATAAAATTTGCATGCCTTTCTCAAGTTCCGCAATAAACTTTATCTGTACTATAAAGTATCAGCGGTTGAATCGCGGCACATTGAACAATTTTGTTCTTCCTTCTTTTATATCGTTAAATTATAGTATACGCAGGGTATACGAATTGTATGAAAAAAAAACGAAAAAAAAATTAATTAATTCTCCGAAAGAATAAGAGTTATCGATTATAATTATTCGTTCAAAAATGACACGTGTACCCTGCAGATGTAAATTCTCTGACAATATATCATGAAACGATGCACGCCATTTCCGGGTTCCTTCGCTTCTGCAATGACGTCATAATATATTTTGCGCGATTCCATTATCCCGTTAACGCCCACATACAATTTATAGTGCAAACTGAAAGTTTGATATTCTGAAAAAAGAAAAAGAAAGAATGCATTTTGGGCGGAAACTTCATTGTTTCAAAAATACGATATATGTACTACTTCACTCCGTTCCACCATCGACTTTGTCACATGTAAGAGCGTAAATTATTTTCCTTCCCAGGATAAGTATACCTACTCGTGGTGAAAAAAGATTCAAAAAGTGCTACACGCGCATATCCGTGGGAAGATCGGTATTTGATTAACAATTCTTTCAAAGCGTCGAAAAAAGGAAAAACAAAAAATAATAATAATAATCATTGAAAACAATGAAGAAAAAATGTCGTTAAAGTATTTTATTTTCTGTGCATATAGTTCTAATTTTTTTTTATATTTTTTTTCCATTTTTCCGTCATTACCTGTAAACCCTTCTAAATGATACCGAGATATCCGACTAAAAGATTCAATAATGCAGATCGATTACTTGGTGGGTTTATTAAGTTTTCATATAGGAAGTTACTTGTAAGGTTGTAAATTACATCATTACCATCTTATCATTATTATTATTATTATTATTATTATTATCATCATCGTCATTATTGTCACCACGCAAGTTTCCGAAGCCACAATAAATTTGTCATATATACAGTATATCGAAGTCGTTGCCTGATAATAAAATTGAAAAAAAATAAAGAAGGATGTTGACGTATCCGGTATAATAATTATTTTACCATGTGGTATATTTGTATGTAGGGTCAGGGTTATTAGGTCCTCGCCACAAAGGAGAGGAATGATTTTGTGCGCAAAAATTTTAAAATAGAGCATTTTGCATTTTGCATTTTGTATTTGCATTTGCATTTTCGATTGGATAATGTATAGTATTGAATTTTTTTTTTCCATTTCATTCGACTCGCTGCAAAATTCGAAACTCGTGAAGTCAGATAATTAATAAAATAACAATGAGATATCAGTGACGAGTCTCCGATTTAGGACTCCAATGATAATACGATAATTATACAAAATGGGATAATTAAGACGATCGGTACGATATACAATAGAATGACGATATCTATATGTGTACGTGCACAACACGATGTAATAATTATCACACGCTGCAATAAGGACAGGAAGCCGCAAGAATCTAGGGGGAAACTTTACTTCGAGGAAGTCAAGTAACCGGCTGTCAACCTTCTTTGCACCGCGCATCTTATAAAACGCTCGTTGCGACGACGTTTTACGTTGCAGTGTGGTACGCGGTTACGTTGGTTCGCAGCTGCGTGTGCGGCGAACCCGACCCGAGAAATTCTTACTCTCCGGTGAATATCTAGGCCACGATTTGGTGACTTACGTGCGCTACGCGGACCGCTCCTTAATGCACCAGGATATTATAAGGCCGGCGTGGGGAACGAAAGTAAAGGATGGCGGCGCGGAGAAGAAGGGGGGGGGCGACGAAGAGGCGGGGGGGGGGGGGGATACGCGGAATTGAGAGCGGCCGCGGGATGATATCGTGAGAAGGTGGTGTGCTTTATACCGTAGTATACTACGCGTTGTGCCATACCAGGTGGTTAACAGGAAGTGGCCCCGCAGGTGGAATTTGTTCGAAATTCGAAGCATTATTGTATAGGAAGCCACGCTGTTTACAGCTGATGCTGCTCGAAAAGCGGACGCGTTCATGCGGGATTTCAGCGATTCAGGGATTCGGGGATATCGTTGAAATTTGATTTCCTCAACCCTTTTTATATCGGACTTTATGACCAGGTCTATCCGACATAATGTAAAGGGAAATAAAAAAACAGAAATTATACCTTATACGCTCTTTTTTGTTTCAATAAACTTGCTTAGACAATTCAATCTGTTAGATTGTCTTCAATTTTTTTTTCTTTTTTTTTAAAAATCATCGAGAATTCTTCGGATTTTTTTTGTCTGCAGGGCTGGTGGGGGCTGAAAACGGTATAGAATTTTTTCATTTTGCAAAATCGCACGATCTTTACGTACTATAAGTTTTTACAGGTATAATGCAAAAAACGATCATATTCCGAATCTTTCGCATCCGCTTCCGACGTTGAATATTTCTTGTAAAAACGAATTAGATATTAAATTTCATGGTTATAATGATGACAATTCATAGATAAGGTAAATAGCTAATTAGGAATATGTTTATAATGTATTCCATATTATAATGGAACATGAAAATAGTGTAACGCGAGCGGTCATATGTATGACAAGGTATACATATATTTTCTATTTACTTCATATGTATAATACCTTATTCCTACCTTTCGATGTACCTTATATTATATATAAAATTACCCATCTACCTACCGACATGCGGAAACGAAGGGGCAAACCAACAGCGGGGCCATTAAAAAATAAAAACAAAAAAAACAAAAAGAAACACAAGGAATAAAAAAACAAAAACAGAAAAAAATTGAAGTAAAAAAAAAAAATCAAGATGAAGAAGGATATAATGTATAAAAATACGGTGAATATGTTAATCGGATGGCTACTTCTAATTAGTGGGAGCCAGCCAACCCTTTTGGTACTACACCTTATGTACTCTTATGTATATGCGTAGTGTGTGTATTATAATAGATATATACGAGTTCGTACGCATTGTACGTATCTATATACATACGCATATGCGTTACGAAACCATCGAAGATTTTTATCGAACGCACATTTCCAAGCGTCTAACAGCGCTCATTTTACCTATGCGTCCATCTGCTTCAAATATTGAACAAAAAAAATGAGACGAAACAAAAAAAGGAAAAAAAACTACACACAGAGTGTGCTCACCGTGTCCATTACATCGCGATATTAACGTATATAAAAGGTTCCGATAGGGTTATCTTACTTCTATTCTTTTTTTGTTTTTTATTTAATTTATTCGGTTCCTTATTTTTTAATAGCATATAATATCGTACGCATGAAATTTAACTGCGGCGAATAAAATTAAACTGATATTTGCATTCATCTTTGAGAGGAAATTGAGGTTATAATTCGGATACCACATACTTTTCTGTAAATAATTATTTGTCTTGACCCTTAATTTTAACAAGCTGTAGCGATTTCTTTTTTTTTTCGCTCGATCCTCCACAATCATGTTATTAATGTTATTTCTTTTCTCTTTCCTTCTGTTTTATCTTTAGGTGTGACGTTCAAGGCGCATAGATTGATTCTAGCAGCATGTAGCAAACATTTTCAAGAGTTATTCGAGGGTATGCCTCCATCGCCGGCGGGTTTAATCGTCATCTTGGACGGTACCAGCGCCCAAAATATGGCGGCACTTCTTGAATTTATGTACCGCGGTGAGGTTCACGTCTCCCAGGAATCATTAAGCTCGTTTCTCAAGGCCGCCGAATGTCTGCAAGTACGTATTTAATTAAAAATCCCTGAAGGAGTAAAAATAAAATTAAGGGGAAAATAACAGAGAAAACCAAATCAAAATTTCTATTCCATTCGTCACTTTTTCGTAATCCAATTTTCGAACACCTTCCTACAATTTTAGGTCAAAGGTCTCTCAATAGAACACGAAAAATTGGCGGTCGCGCAAAGGCACGCTGCTGAAAGCAACAATTCACCCGATGGCAGTGCCGCGGGTGGAGGAACAGGCGCTGGCGCCGGATCGGGGGGTAGCGTTAGAAAGAAGTCACCGACGCCCGTCCCGACGCCCTCAACAGCACCTACTTATACCGTACCCACATCACACGCCACTACCCAACACTACTACGACAGTCCACGGAAAAGGCTAATGAGGTAACAGAAAAACTAAAACAGATATGACAATAAAATAGGTAATTAACGAGAAGAAAGAAATAATCAAAACCATGAAATGTTACTCGTCTTATAGTATACGGAAATGAGCGTAATTTGGTCCATCGAACACTGAGAATTATCCATTTGATTCTTGACTGAAAAAAAAGTTTTCACTTTTCTTTTTTTATGTGTGCTGAAAATGCAATTTGTAGTCCTGTTCCAACGGTGGAGCGAATTATACCTTTCGTTTGATAACATCCGTTCGATTCCAAAGTTCTCTCTCAATCTATCACGATATCGGTGATTTTGTGAAATCTTGTACACGGTAAAATACGTTTGGATTTTGAAAAAATCTGTAGGTCACCAAGTGACGTCGACGCTTTAGGCCGAGCAAGTGTACTGAGGGATGGAGCAGCGTTTCGTCCAGCCTCAGCGCCGCATCCTCTTCTTTTAGACAGTTCTTTGCACTCACATTTTCCCCACCCTACGGACCAACCTCCGCATCCCCATACGGCACCACATACGCCAACGGAACTTGAACAGGAATTGGAACGCGACCGGTCAGAGGAAAGAGGCAATGGCGAACACAGGGATAACGGGGCTGAAGGTTCGTTTTTCTTTCTTTCCATTGTTTTGTTCTTTCATTTTCTTTTTTAAAATACCTAGTCCATTTGAACAGTTTGAGGTCGAGTTAATCGCGAAATATATTTCTCCATATTTGACTTATAGTGCTTAATTTTGGTATTTCATGAAAAATATCGTATTCAGAGTTACCCAAAAGTATATACCTATAATTAAAAAATCTGAAGAAACTTTCTTTTCTACTTTTGTTTTCTCTTTTCGATTTTAATTCTCGAGTATCCCGTGTCCTGGTGTCTCGTATATGGATTATATCGCCCCTGTATTCTAATTGAATATTACCGCTGTGATCGCGTAATCATGATTTGAATTAATCGACGCACAGATTTACGAATAAAACAAGAACCTGGTGCGTTGACGGACCGAGAAAGGGCGGAGAGGCTCGCAGAACGTTCATCGGGAGAATCTTACGGCGGCGGCGGCGGTGGAGGCGGTGAATCCGGGACGTATAATACCCCTGGGGATCACCTGGGCCATCAAGGTTGCGGCGGTCTCGCACCCATGCCACCGGCTCACCCGCCTACACCAGACCTAAGCCCAGCACCCACCACCCCCGCCATGTGGAACTCAAAGATCAACAAGGCAGGCACCGTATCCACGCCAGACGGTGAGTCTATCCTCAACATTTTTTCAACCCCCGTTTACGCAGGTGCACAATTTCCGAGAACTTACGATCAATTCGCCAATATTCGAAACTGTAGGAGAATTTCAAAATTCGAACAATATACCTGATCAAGGATCGCGCTTACGTGTTTACCATGTGTATCTCACTATACGTGATTGCGAAAAATTTTACAGACACGAACGTCATCACCTTGAAAATAATTATCTTTGAAAAAGTGGCTGCAAGTCACAAGTCGGTGGATGTACGATAGTAGCAGATTTACACTGTATACATATTATGTGGATGTGTGAAACAAGCAAATTTTCCTTCGAACTTTTGAGATCCGTCGTTTACAGTATAAATTTAGGTTCGTTGAACTAGATACATGTATACATGAAGGCACGTGCGATTTTATTTCAATGTCAGTATGAGCTGCATACAAAGCGTACGTATACATGTATACGTGAATATCCATATCAGCTTGCGTACGATGTGTGCAAAACTATACATACTCAAACGAGCGATTGAGTAAAGAGAAAAAAAAAAAAAAAAAAAAATCACTTATCTCAGATTCGCGAACTGAAGTCATTTCTGATTATGCTAATTATAAATAAAAAGCGCGGGAATCGCTGGAGCTAATCGTGAATAAATGCTGAGAGGTCGTAGTGTCGCGATGCCCATTTCCTCTCCCCTCACATCGAAATCTGCACCTCTGTGAGATCCACATCGCAGTTTGTGATATTTCGACCCACGTGATTGTTGGTATCGCATCGTAGTATCGCGTCGTGTAGTATTATATATAATATTATATCCTATAATTCTCAGCACTTAAGTGTACACATATTTATAAATATAATATACATACGTATTAGTATACAGATACGTATACGTCGGTTGCGCGTTGTGCGATAAAATGACAGATTTCACTCGGAGCGAAATTTCTTTTTCTGTGATCATAGACGGAATTTTTCGCCATTTCTTGGGCCGAAAATCAACGACCATTACCAATAGAGATATCCAAATTTTTTCGCTCGGAAAATCGATCATTCCAACGGATAGATCAATTTAATTAGCAGATTCGGAAAATCTCTCTACTGACGATAAATGAAGCCAAAGTAAAAAGAAAAGTAGTAAATAAAAAGTAAAAAAAAAATGGCGGAAGAAATTTTATACGTGGAATTCAGCACGACTCAATTATTGTCGTGTCGTTTAAAACTTCGACGCGATCATATTCGTTAGATACGTGAAACGATCGGAGGCGATGGTCAGCTGGACCCGTTGGACGTGCAACCTATGCAACAACGCCATTAACAGTGGGATGTTGCTGCAGCATCGGATAGGAATGGCTAGCCAGATGCTTAACTCTTTTAGATCTATACGGTTACAAAATGCAAGGGGAGTTGCATCACCGCGTAGCGTTGCTGCACGTGGAGTCTGTTCGGTGTTGCAACTTCCCTCGATCTTCTCTTCACCTCCTTCTACCTACCTCCTCCCTGGATTCCCTCTTCAGCAGCTGTTTATCTCTTTTTCTTTTTTCCCCTCTGCAGCAACACTCCCGACACCTCGCGCTCTTTGTCAGATAAAGACTTGCCGGCGGTTTTAGTAAAAAAATAAAGAAAGAATTTAGTCCTTTTTCATCCTAAGTGGACTGCCCACAATTGCAATTTCGAATTTGACAGATGAAAAAAAATGGTAATTTTCGTTTTTTCATAGTTTTGGCTTTGAATATCATTTTCGGAATTCCTAAAGTTGGAACAGTGAATTGAAAAGGGTGTACGACAGATTCTTGGAACGAAAATTTTAAATCTTTAAATTCTGATACCATGAGAAGGAATTTTGGGGTTTGAATTGTAGGGAAAATCAAAAAATATGTAATTCCTTTGAAGTATGCCTACGTACGGCATCGATGTCGCTGGATATTTGTATCTATTTTTATAGTTTCTTCTTGCTTTCTGCTGCAGCTGTATAATAAAATGAGTTTGTAATTTAACCTATAATGTGATCGAGGCCAAGTTCGCGCAGCTCGATAGTTGGCTTTCTAACGACGGCCCTGCATCAAAACTTGGTTTCGTTTCTTTAGTTACATTATAACCAATACCCACGCCGATAGATATAGGCATACATAGAGTATCTGTATATATGTATATATATATACCTATTTACGAGTTATGTACCATAAGATCATCGAGGTGGGGGTGGTGGCCTGTTGCAGAGTTGCTGCTAGTTGGCTGCGTTGAGCTGTTACGTTTCGGGGCCAAATCTTATTTCGTTGCGACATATCGCGCTCGGATGGACACGTCCCGATCAAAGAAATAAAATAAATAATACCGATTATTAGATACCCGCCGGTACTACATGATGCGGGAAGTCATTATTATATAGATCCGGAGATCGACGATATATATGAACAGATTTTTCGATAAGATCGACAATATTTTTGAACTCTGAAACGCTTCACAATTCTTTTCTTCAAATATAAATATATAAAACTGACTAAAAAAAATTGTCTTGGAAATGGTCGAGAAAGTTATATTTCATCTCGATATTTAATCGGAAATAAATTTTTTGTTTTTCGAGGATCGAACATATTTCATTAGTGCGCTGAAATTTTTTTTTATTACTCATTCGATCACGGTTATGGTCATAAAACGATAGTTTTCTTCATACTCTGGTATCGCGGGGCATAATTTGATAATTTGAACGAATCGAGTATTTTACATATATAGGTATGCATATTATATGTATCGCTAACTTATGTATTTATATATATATGTATGTATATACATTGTATATAATAGCGACGAGGATATAAGGAAAAGGGCGGTTGCAACAGAGCGAGCGAACGAACGCAACGCGGTTGAACCGTTGATGATGGTTAAGACTTTCTCCGCACAACTTTCGGCCCCGCAGGTTCACACGATCTTCAATCTGAGAATCCCCCTTCCCTCTACCTATTTACGTCCCCCTTGCCTCTTTCTTCCTCTTTACCGCCCCCGCCGGGCAATCCTAGCGAGGAATCTTTTACCGTTTGATATATACAATCGCCTATATACCTTATATACTATGGGAATATAAACGGCTGCTTCAAGACCAAGACCTGCTGCAGTGAAATCAGATCTGCCGATTTGAATTATTTCACCGATTCGTTTTGGAACGATGATTTTCTTTTTTTGGCAAAATTTTTGAAAATTTTCACTGCGTACGATCGATAAATTATTTCATCGCAGTTTAGCGGTTCGAAAGAAAGAAAAAAAAAGAATGAAATATTAAAAAAAACGAATAATTGGGAAAAATCGGGTACGAAGTGCGATTGAAGAATTTCATTGAAAACGCGTGTTTGTTTTTTGACGGGTCGAGAGGGGAGCAGGTTATCGGGTCGTGAACCTCGTTGGTAACGATTTACGTTGGATTGGTTGCACGAAGGGATCAAAAGCGGATGCAGAATGTCTTTTTTGGCTTCGGTTCTGCGGCCGCAAGTAAACGGTGGTAGTGGGTTATACCATGACCGAGTACGACCCTCTTCCCGATTCTCATATAACCGTGAAATTAGCCTCCGTTCTCTTAAAGATCGATCCCTGCCTCCTGCTTTCCCCCTCGAGCCTAACAGCTCTAGAGGTCCGGCGATTATTGCCCTTTAGCGGATACCTACCCGTCCATCCCCATCCCCATCCCCATGAACACCGCGATCGTCATCTTTCCGTGTTATTTGCTTCACTGCTAATATGCAATTTTATCTTCGCTAATAGGGGCTAATAGAACGCGGAATATTATTACCCTACATACATATATGTGTGGGTGCAGAGGTTATTTAAAACGGAACTTTTTATTTTTTTTTTCCTTTCGTTTCAATTCTTTATCTAACATACAATTAGATGTTTAATTTTAATCTCTGCGGCGCAGTGAACTCGAGCTCTGATTAAACGTTTCATTCTTTACGATGACAGCTTTACGTATATTATAGTTGAACGGACTTTCAAAACTATTCTTTTTTTTTTCTATTTTCTATTTTTTCTTTCTTTCTTTTCTTTTTTTTTCTCACGTTAAACGGTGTACAATTATAACTAAATATGTTCACATGCTTACAAATATTATAACGAGTTCCATAATTCATCTTTGTCATGACTACAACCACATTCGCTATACATTGTACGTATATAATATTATTATTTCAAGTCTAATATTCGCAATTATTCCAACACGCTAATTTTTTCTATCTTTGCTTTCTTTCTTTTTTACAATTTTAATATTTTCATCTCTCTATCTCTGCACAACGAAAGAGATTCCGAATGAAGAAGAAGTTTAATATTTCTAATGAAAGAGTCGGTGTCATATAATACCCGATGATACATACTCACCTTTACCATACACACTCGTGTTACGTATATATGTATAATGCAGTGAAACCACCGCAGCGACTTTGATTGACGCGGACAACTCATCTAACGGTATCCTATATAATAGCGTTTATGTACATAACTATGTATATATATAAATATATATGTATTATAAACATATGGTACATAAGCAAAAAGAACCGCGCGGTAACATTAGACTCAAGCTTTTAGAGATCATCATCGGAATTGTCTTACTCAAAAGACATATAATCAGTCTTCCGAAATTCTTTGGTTAGCTCTCTTAACGCGCGTGATGAAATTTGTTTGAAAAATTGTAGAAAAAAAAATTGAAAAAAATTTCTTCTAATAAGGATAATAATAATTATAATAATAGCGACAAATTCAAAGACACGTTAGTTAGTCTCTTTCCCTCTCTCTCCCTTCTTTCTCTTCGCAATTAATAGACGAGATTTCTTATGTGAATATTATATAGCGAGTTGGAAAAAAAATGGTAACAACAATTAAAAAAAAAAAATAGCGAAAAATTAAATACTTAACCGCGAAGTATATAAGGAGCGTGGGAGCTATATAGTGGCGAAAAATTTTTTTAACACGTTCTTTTCTAACTATCAATAGATTTGGATTTTTTCCTGTCGGTTTTTCTTTTCCCTGACGCTATGCAGATAACACGGTAATTACTGGATGATAGTCTATGGCGATGCGGTTTTCCCCTTTTCTTTCTTTTTTTCTCCGTTTTAAGGAAGTAATTGTATAGAATGAGAAAAAAAAAAAAAAAAAAAAAAAAAAAATAAGTGCACCTGGAGTTTTGAACTCAGTGACACCTGGAGTTTTGAGGAAAGAGATCTTTTTAGACGCCTGCAGGACACTTCTCTTCTTTGGGACTCGCTCGTAGCTCGTCGCACCTGCGGAAGTTCAACGAACACAACCAGCCGTCAACCCTTTGTCAGAAAAGAACGATCGCACATATAGTTATACCCATATACCCAATATATGTATATGCGAGCGTATACTTTACTTGGCTTTTTTTTTTTTTTTTTTTTTTCATTGTATTTCATTTTTACTTTCCTTTTTACTGATTTTGCTCTTTTTTTTTTCTTCCCGTTTTTCTTATTCATTTTACACATATACACAATTTTTTTTAACTATATATCCTGTGGGGAAGACTATGCCGTCCTTTGTCGTAGCAAAAGTAATAATAATAATAATAATCAGATCCGCGTGTAGTAATTAATATTTTTCGAAGAGTTCATCAACCGTTACGTACGATGAGATTCAAGCGGTAAGGGAAAAAGGAAAAACTTTAAACATTTTTTTTTAGTTTAATTTTTTTTATCTGAAATAGAACGAAGGGATCTTCGATAAATTTTGTAAGATATAATCCGAAGTGATCTCTTAAATACGTGATGAATTAAACGTTGTCGCTTTATAATTTATAGAGTCTAGTTCTTTTCGTATATAAAAACTTGTGAAAAATTTATTTATACAAATCGAATAAAATATTATAATCTGGTCGAAGGTTGTGCAGTGTTATAATAATAAGTTATATATAGCGCTAACTCATTCTAATGCTCGTATACGTATGCGTATAAAATTCTTTAAGAGTTATAATAACGTTCACTTATGTCATTTAAGAAATAAATAAATAGAAAAAAAAATAATAATAACGCGCCCTTGACTCATTTAGAACGTCATTCCGGAGATTCGTTAATAGTTATATTTCAATCCGTAAGAACATTTGAGAATTGTTGCACGACTACGTTATTTTATCTTTTTCATCTTATAATTTATCTATTCATTCATTCGTTTGAACTATTTCTTTGTTTATTTTCAATCAATCTATTTGTTCTTCAAAATCTATGCGAAGATTTTGATTTGAAATGAGTCTGAATCGATAATAATTTACCGAATCCAGTTTTATATCTCGAGGTTTTTGATGGCTGCAAGTTTATTATGTTATACCGGGAGATTTGCGGGTTGTATATATATGTACTTGAGTTTTTAATTATCGTTCCTAAACATCAATGATACAAATACATTATTGTTATTATATATTAATTAGATTATTATTGTCATTGTTGCGCAAAGGCTGCAGCTTATGCCCAAGTTACGCGTTTGTTTAACGTTAGAACCGTCTAACGTTGAACGCAGGCTGCTGCTGCTGCTGCTGCCGCTGCTCAAACCGCGAGTTTTTTTAAGTGGGTCAGGGCTAGCGAGTCGTTCGCTGTCAGCCCATAGCAGTATTTATTTAGCGCATGTAGAACCCTCCCATGTGTGTGCGTTTTTCTATGCGTCTAGGCATTTTTCGACGATCGTAAAAATAATGAAATATGTAAGAAAAAAAAAAAGAAATAACGAAATCTAGAAAGAAGAAGGAGGATGAACTAATTCTTCGCCCTCACGTCTTGCCGATCTAATGAAAGATTATCGGGCAGCAATTTTGTATTTTGTATTTGTTTTTTCAAAATTTGTACCTCAAAATTTAATCGATGTGATATAAAAATTAGGAGCTATATTAGATAGAAGAAGAGAATTCTGAAGAAATAAATAAAATCCGTATACGGAAGATAATTAGATAGGGATTCTGCAACCGCGCGGTCATAAGGTATACAGCTATATTAGATTAGTAATAAGTTGTTATCGATTTCTGTTATCGAGGGTCGCGGGAATCGCTCCGTGTGGCGTTGCCAATGTGTTCCTCTGTAGTGGATGCACATATGTATATAAGTAAATAGGTGTAGGTACACGTACCTATATACATATAAGACACCTATGTATTAGTCTAGTGAATTAATCACTCCAGGACGACGGGTTTAGCGGTTTTCCCGGAAGTTAAGATACATATGTATTATATATAGCTATACATGTATATAGGTAAATACCTCATATAAACTGAAGTGAGAATTAAGTCAGCGGTCACTTGTTGCACGATTAGAACGTGTAAATTATATATGTATAAAGGTACGTTATGATACGGTAGAAATTGCGACGAAATTAATGAAAGAAACAATTTTTATCCCTCCATGTATACCAGAAACTTCGTGGAAAAATTAATTATCGTCAGCTGTAAAACCGCAAAATTCTTAAATACGTTACACGCGTTAGTCAAACGGTACAAATTTTTTTTCTTTTCTGATTGTAAGTTCTTTTTTGCCATATGGAAGATGTTCAGTGATCGCAGTTAGATCTGCATTTCTTGTGATAATATGACGATAAAAACCGTGTTACAAATCCTTGAATTTCATGACCTTTGGATATAGATTTTTTTTTTTTCTTAGTTTTTTCGTTTTTTCGCTACGAATATAACGATTTTTTAGTATTAGTATATAACATTGCAAACGCTATATTGCGTTGAACTGATCTAGTATTTTTTATAGACTGAGTCACGATCAGCGGCTGATACAGCCGGTATAAATATGTGTCTGACATTAGATATATTTTTGTCTACGAAATTATTCGATATATTTATGTGTATTATATGTGTTTGGTTTATTATAAAGCAGCTGCAATACGGTTGGGAAATCAAAATCGTTTAATTTATTCAATTAGTAGATACGTGTTGAAGTCATTTTTTTAATTCATTTAGTTAGTTTTTTCTTCCTCCTCATCTGTTTCCCTCCGAACGTAACAAAATAATGATTTTCACAGATGAGATGTGGTGGAAAATATTCATCGTATAGTTTTTACAGAATGGATAATGAACATTTTTTTTCTTCTCTTTTGTTTCATCGTTACGTTTCGACATTTCCTCATCGCGGTTACTTTCAAACCGGGTGGTTCGAAACGTGCTTTTGCAGCTTATTTATAACGAAATATCGCATCACACCGCTGTATACGTATATCTGCTAACATTCTCAAAAATAGCTGAGTCTGCAGGGTTGAAAAACTCTGTGTGCACGCATAGAAGGGAACTGAGGAGAGAATGGACTCGGGGATAAAGAGCGAAAGAGGACGGGGGGGGGGGGGGGGGGAACAGGAGAGAGTAGTGAAAAAGAGGAAGAGCAAGAAAGAAGGAAAAACCTGAAAAGAAGCAAACCCTGAGGGGGTGGGAGATGGTATGCGATGAAAACTCCACCGCGTGTAGATGATGCTCGAGTGGCACCGAGTATTTTTTCTCTCTTTTTTTTTTATTTTCTCCTCTTCGGAGGGCTCTTCGGAGGGTGGGGAAAATGCAGGAAAGAGTAAAAGAGGGTGCTACTGCTACTGCCACTGGTATACTGCTTTTGCTCCTGGTATATCTCCTTCTCTATACAACAAGTATAAATTCGCGCTTCTCTGATATCCGGCTAGGCAAACGAACCTGAAAGAGGAAAATGAGGGACGGAGGATGGAAGGAAAAGAGGAGGGTAGGGGCTGTTGCAGAGGAGGCTATGAGGCATGAGGCAGGTAGAGAAAAGACGAGAAGACGAGGAGGCAGAAAGCGAATTGGGCTGGCTTGGCGGCGGCGGTTGTTCGGTTAGCGGGTGGCCGTGGGCTGGTTGGTTGGTTGGTTGGTTTGGTTGGTTGGTTGGTTGGTGGCTGGGTCTAATTCTGGTGACTGCGTTCGCCCCACGATCAATACGTTGCTCGCGTTCGCCTATGCACGTCATTGCGCCACCCAAGCCAACCTGTACAACACGTACACCTCCACTTCACTTCCCTATCCCTTCTCATACACACCCTTTACCCCTCACCCTTCACCCTTCACCCTTTATCCGTTCCAATTCCCATTACCGTTACCATTACCATTCCTCCATTTTGAAAACCTCCTCTCCCGCTGCTGCAGGCATCGAAACTAACCCAACCTGCAACCAAAAAAAAAGGGCTTAAGGGAAGAGGAAATCAAAATCCAAGTCCATGGCACAAATCATTTACTATATGCGGTATCCTTTTGTTCTTCTTTTTCCCTACCTATACTGTGCTTTCACAACCTGTTCAACGATTTTTTTTTTTTTCGGCTTTTCGTCCTTCTTGACACACATATTATGCATAGTTCTCTCTTGTATACCGTATATGGTATATATTCTGTTATAAAGTTAAACGGCGACAATTATTTCAAAGGATTTTCTTCTTCTCCTGTTTTTTTTAATTCGGAAGAGAACGGTGATAATATGCAGATTTTATCTGATTATAGAAGACTGTATTAAGTCAAAATCAGGAGTTATACCTTTTCCTCTATTAAACCCCCATTTATTATTTTTTTCTTCTTCTCTTTTCTTTTATACAGTTCTACGCGTAATGCATAATAAAGCACCTGGCGTATTCGGGAAACCAATTCATATTATTATTACTAATATTATTACTTTTATCATCGTGAACTCTTTTCCCGATCGATTGATTGATTGTTCGTTGGACGGATAAATGGATGTACGGATCGTATGATTCGTCGGTAGCGGTTACATAACACGTATACACGTATTTTTATACCTGTATTATGCACCTTGTATCATACCTTTTCGAAAACTTCGGGCCACCCTAAGCCTAAATTGGTATACATACATATAACTGTAATATCATCGCATAACGAACAGAGGATCGTAGCCTTGAGCCCACGTCCGAACATTATAGGATATTCTTCGTCAAATGAGCAACTAATTTCGGTGTCTCTCATACGAATATATTTTCATTAATTCTAGGACTCCTTGGGAGCAATTTCTTATTAATTATTGATTGTTTTCTATTTCCAAGAAATAAAAAAATTCAAAAAATTCAATGAGATTGATGAAATAAAGTCGCCCATTTGACCAAAAATGCCTCATACGTAGTTCATGTACCTATAGTAACTCGTGTTATACATTCACATTATACATATGTATAAAAAAAAAAAAAAACGGTCTGTGCATGTTATTGAATAATCAATATAGAAATCGACCCAACTATACATACATGTAATGTTGCTCGGAAGACAGAACACCCGAAGTTCAGTAAAACTCTTTGAAATTTCTATACCTGTACCTGATTTGTTTTCTGCCGAACTTTTCTTTTTGGTTTCGAATTAGATTTTATCAGAGCGATTAGATCGAACGAATAATATCAACGTTTATGCGAGAATTTACGATGATAAGATTAAATGAACGAATACAAGGAAATCCCTGCGAAAAGATCCCCCTGCGGATGGGGATGAAAAACAAAAAAGAAATGCGTGTATTTGAAAAAGTTTATTGAAATGATTAGAAAAGCGAGCATTTTATCAGAGCCACGAGTTCGCGTGTCGTGCGTTTTTGAAGACGCGGACGCATTTTCTGTACGAATAACTCCGAGGTCTGCTCATCAATTAATCAATCGGAAGTGGAGCCGCGAGCTCCGCGTGCGTCGATATTATGAATTATTTGGTGACCTAAATTTGTCATTGCATGCGTACACCCTGCTATCAGGCGACCAAACTCCTCTCTATATGAAGTAGGTAGAGTAGCGCAGCTATACACGAATTAGGTGTACATACAGGTGTATAATAAATACACCGAATGTCTTCGTAGTACTATACTATACGACTATATATGTATCTGTTATACATACACAGTCGTAACTCTGTTTGTGTACATGGTCAGAAAATTTCTGATTACAAAATACAGCAAATCATGCAACCGCTGTACTTTTTATATACTCTATACACAATTATACAATTTACGCACGTGATATATATGCGAATAATTTAATTATAAATGGTAAAAGATTTTCAAACTCGTTCGGTTCAACGCGATGACATTATTAAATAAATATTATATGAACGAAATCATTTTTTTCAGATTCTCATCTAGAATTATATTTGTTCGTGACGTAACGGCTACTATATGCAGCGCGTGTACGAAAATTATCGATATTTTCTTATCGAGCGCGCCATAAAAAAAAAAAAGAAAAAAGAAAAAATTAACGCGCAAGTAACGTTGTGTACGTAGTGTATCTGTCTGAAATCGATATTTTTCATCTTTCTTCACCGCTCGTTACAAGGTTGAATTTTCGTAAATTGAAAAAAAAAAAAAGGGAAAACTTTATTCAGGAATTTTTTTTTAATTACACGATGGCTGTTTTGAATGGACAAAAATTCTGTGAAATATTTTTCTCGTTTTAAAGAAACAAAAAAGAAGTTTAATGTTACGGTAAATTTTTAAAAATGTTGTATACATATGACGTATATTTATTTTTTCTTATGAATTCTTTGTGCATTGTCAAATCGTGACACATAGAGATTTTCATTTCCGTGAGATATTCCCCTTGCATCGGGTACTCCAATATCTGCATTCTGCGTTTTCTCCCCTTATATTATACATACACGTACATTGTACATAGTATAAAGTACATAGGATGTAGGTACGTACACGCACATATTCCTATATGCAAGTAATACATAGATAGGTACGCGTGTAATTACTGCGCCATGCCGGTTCTACGGCCCTATAAGCTTTTTAGACGACGACGACGACGACGACGACAACCGACGACGCTGCTGTTCTCTGAGGCGCACTTGCACGCACAATGCGTAACTCTATATCCTGGCTCCATCCTCGAATATTTCCCCTACCATCCCCCCGCGATGTTATGTGCGCTCCCACCGCGTCTCTTTATCCTCTTCTATCTCTCTCACTCTCCCTTTTCCCATCCTTCTTCTCCTTACGCGATGCCCTAACGTCGGACAAAAGGGCCTCATGGTAGAGTGCCTATACCTAAAATCTGGAACCCAACTTCCTCTACAGAAATTCGCATTTCATATGTATACCTATATTGTTCACGTATAGGTGGCTGTGCGTGGAATTATCCACGCATGGAAAAAATACATGTCTCTATCCTTTGCGTATGGGGCATTCCGTGGCGACTCCAGCTGCAGGTTCTTACCCCTATCAATATTATGTCTTTTGGTTTCTTCGTGATTATTTAGTTATTTATTTCTTTCCCCCATTTTTTCTCATAATATATTGGGGAACAAAAAACAAAAATTCTTCGAAGCATATTTTTTATTTGATTGGAATCGTTTTTCAGTAAAAGTGCAAAGCAAAGTTAGAAGAGGTAAATAATTTTTTAAATCGCGGAGACTATGGCCTAGCCGATTTGACATAGAAGGCACCATATATACATATGCGTATGTACCTGTAGTAAGGAAATTATGTATATACCTACTTATATATGTATTGGAGTACATGTATATGTATGGAAAAAGTGCGTGAAATGCGCCGCTGTTGCGTGCGGGCCCTTTCGTCGATGCAGATGATGAAGAAACTTGTAAATGCCTCCACCAGAGGCACCACTTCCTGGTTGGGTACCTTCCTGGTAGTAGAAAACTCGAAATCGATACGTGGCCGCGAGAATGCGTTCGCGGATTTGTCGGATGCGTACTTTTCCCCCCTCTTGAATGCAGTGCCGAATTTCTGGGATCCATATAAAAGGGTGGAAATCGAGGCTGGCGTCGTGCAGCCCTCGGGCCATCTTTCCTATTCCACCTACTCCTCGTTCTCTACCTCCTTTTATTCGCTTTATGGCTTCCCAAAATGAAAGAGGAACAAAAACAAAATAGAAAAAGTACTCGAAACGATATTCCCCACGGTGCACAACCGAAGTAAAGCTCCCTCAATCGTATACGTGGACATGTTGAGAAAAAGAGAGAGAGAGAGAGAGGAATGGGAATTCGTGAAATGGATATATATATACCATGAGCCCGGGGAGCTTTTGGAACAAAAAAGACTTGTACTTTTTTCTTCTATATCACTTTTTACGAATCTGCACTAAATCCGGTTAAACAAAGCAAAAAAGCTTTGTAAATACTTTCAGACGATCTTTGCTTTTTTTTATATGTCGCCTTACCAGTTGTACGGATACTTTAATGATTCGATTTCACTTTTGTTGGTTCTTCTGTTTTTTCCTCTTATTTTATACGTTGCTAGAATAATATCTTATCGAAAAGGCTGAATAGAATAAGATAGCGGTTTACTGAGTTCATTGTGCAGTTGTTAACGCTTTTCCGTTTTTCCGCATCAATTAGTGAGGAAAAAAGCCTGACCGATTGTTGGTTAGTCTTCCGTTTCGGGATAGAGCTCGGAATTAGGTTGACGATTACATCAGCCCACGTTACTGAAAAATAGAAAAGTTACATTCCAACTGTTCGAAAATTGTAGAAAGAAAAAAAAAACTTCCAACGATCAAGTTTATTACAATACTGTTTTTGCCTTAATTTCTATTTTTTTCTTCAACTTGCAGTATCGAAAACTTGATTGGGGTAGGCTCTAATTTTTTTTTTTTTTTCCCTCTGTTCTCTGTTGTGAAGTAATGAGAAATTAGGCAGTTGAAGAAAAAAAAAACGGCGAAGTAGATTGACGCTGTACATAGGAATGAGGAATATTAGCGGGTAGAAAAGAAAAGAGGAGAAAAGGTAAAGGGAAAAGGGAAAAGGGAGATAAATCCAGGCATCATCACTCTTGATCACTACGCCTGCAGAGCAAGGGAGGATTTGTTTGGGAGTTTGACGTCTGTTGTGGGGGTACTTGGACCAGGAGAACCGAAGGGACCGTTGCGCAGGTTATGGTCACGGACCACAACGCAATGGTGGGGTGCGAAAGGTTCCTGCAGGGCGGTTTGGCGCCTAAAAGCGACCGGAGCTTTCCTCTTTTTCCCTCCTCACCCACCTTCGCCCTCCCGCCCAGCCCTTATTCTTCCTTTTCTCATTCTTTCATTCTGTATTCCTTTTCTTTTCTTTTGGTTTTCTTTTTTTTTTATACGGATAGGGTTGAAGCCCTTGAGTCCTTGGCGTTTTCATCCATCCCTTGTGCCTACGAGGAGTTTTTTTTTATTTTTTTATTTTTTTATTCTCTACCGTCGTTACAGAGTATTACAAACCAGATGTCATTGAAACTATTGAATATAGAGAAAAGCCCTCAAGGCGAAAATTGAAGGAGTTGTAATTAGTTGGGGAAAAATTTTAAGATGTTGTGCCATTGGAAGTTCTAACGATAGATCGATATCACATTGAACGTCTTGAATAGAATTCTATAGTTATTATTACTATGGATCCTAGAAGTGTTCGGGAAAAAGCCAATAAAAGAGATTCTTTGTTCTTATGAGCTCAAAAAAAAAGTAGGAGATTTTTAAAAATTCGTAATCTGGAATTTGAGAAAATTTTATCCGCCATCAAACTCTACGAAGATGGGAATTTGTCTACTCAATTATTCGAAAATGCAATTCGAACAGTGCCAGTTAACTTGAAGAACATTTTTGCAAGCCAATCGAATTTGATCATTTTTCAATTTCGTTCTCTTGATTCTTCGATGGCAAAAATTCTAACATCGTACGATTGCCTTTGTAAGGTTCTAACTTTGAAATTTCGAGGTTATTCGTAAGTTTCGTCTTGAAGTTGTCTACGATTCTGAGTAACAGAATTGAGAAAAAAAAAAGTCAAGGCGAAATCGATATTCCCTTGGCAGTTCCAATAACTGTGTCACAGAATAACATGTCACATGATATTTTCACGTGTGATCAACTTGGCAACTTATATCCGAAAGATTTTCCTACATAATTCACGATAGTTTTGAGGATATGGAAAGTTTACGTAACGTTTTAAAAAACCACAAGGTCTTCGACCTTCGCATTCTCGGAATCGATCAGTGCACCGATAGAATTTATAGGAATTAATCGATCGATCGTCTTAATTTATTTATTCTTTTTAATTTACAAGCCCCGTTTTTTCTTCATTCCGGCCTCATCTTCGTCTTTGTATTTTATGTAGTTCTAGTTTTAGTCTTCATTTTCGTTTTTGTTTTCGTTTCATCGATGCGCGCATTGGATTAAATGACGTCCGCCGTTGACTTGGCGCCGTGGTCTAAATAGGTCAAGGCCCGCGATCGTTACACGCATCGCTTCTTTATTTCCGGGCCAACGCAACGCAACGCAACGCAACGCAACGCAACGTAACGTAACGTATAGCCGCGAAAGACGCCACCGACGCGTGGATAACCATATCGTTACACACACGAATGTATACATAATATATATCGCCACGCGCGGAAAACATGGAAAATTGCTGATCGTGAAACGAAGAGAGAGAAAAGAGAAAAAAATCCCAAACCACCCCGTCTACTGCGTCAAATCCGAGGGGGACGCCATCGCGCACTTTATGTGTGAGATCAAAAATATCAAAAAGGACGCTCAAAAAAAGTTTTTTTCTTTTAATTTTTTTACTTCATCAAGCTAATTCTGGTATCCAACGGACCGAAATCCGTTCGATACTGTTAACAAAAATTTGATGATACTCGGAAAATTTTCATAAAAAAAGAAAAACAGACTTTTTGTCAAATAAATTACCACACAAACAAAAATAGTCTCACAAAAGAATTCACGGGCTAATGCCGAATTTTTAATTAATTAAAAAAGTAAATGGGAAGGAAAAAAAAAAGGTACTATACGCGGTACGGAACTTATCTACGAGATAAAAAGCATTCGAAATAAATTTCCTTTTTTTTTTTCCTCAGTCCAAATTGACGCGGTAGATGAATCATTATGGTTTAATTAGTTTCTCTGGATCCCATAGCAGCGACCGTCCGCGTCGCGTCGACCACCGCGCGGTCTTAAAGTTGCGGTAGGGCCGCTATCAGCATTTTCTCATTCGTTCGTTCCGTCCGTCCTTATAGGTTTTGTGTGCAGCAGCAACAGCGAGGAGAAAAAGGGCAGAAGGAGTAGATATGCGGGTACAGCCGATGACGCCGGGGGAGGAACAGGAAAGAAACTCCCGATGTGGTGGGTGCCGGAGGGGGGGGGGGGGGGGCAGAAGTTGAAGTTGAGTTTGTTCGCGGAGGGCCGAATAAATGGCGGGAATTGGGAGGGAAGGAATGAGGCAGACCTTGGTAGCTGTTTCGTAAGTTGACCTTCTTCCGCGCCGTCGGGGCTCCTCCTCCCCCTCCCACCCTTTCCCCCTCCCTCAGCACCTTTTTCCTTCTATCTTCATCTCCACTCTTTACGTTTCGAGGCTGACTGCCGCTCTAGCCCTTCAAACGCCGACGCGCTCTAACCATTAACTAATGCGTCAAAGGGCCATGGACTAGGTATATATATTTATAGTGACGTAAGCTCATAACTTGCGACTACTACTCGATGACCTTCGCAGAGAGCTTCATCCTGTTTGTACGACAATCTGCTCTCAGCTGTGTATATATTACTTGTACTTTACTATAGTAAATCGCATTGATGCCGCTTATTGTATGATATATATATATATGTAGGTACATACAGACGGGTGTTATATCTGTAGATATTGCTGCATATACGTGCTGATAACAATTGATTAATAACTTCATTTTTTTTTTTTTTTGCTATTTTGTTATCACTTCAATCCGTCGTCTTCGTAATTTTTTTTATCAATTTCTCGTCGTTTTCGTTTTTTATTTCATTTTTTTTTTGCTTCCTTTTTCACGTTCTTCGCGAACGCGAAATTCTGCAACGTCTCTCACACGTGAAAATATATGCGTATACAATTAAGCTTATATATCTGTGTATACACGGTACGTATACATATGTATACCTATAAGTTCGTGATCAGCTGCGCGTGGCTCTATTTTTAAATTATTAAAAAAAAAAACGACGAAGGAAAAAGAAAACGACAAAGAAATGAAGACCGGGTTTACATACTTTTACATTCGTGTGTAGCTATAGATATATCTTTTAATGTATGTATATACTCTTATACACCTACCGATATACGAAAAAAGATCTCAATGCCATAATACCTGCATCATGTATAAAGGGTATATACATACCGCCTTGGCATATTCTATCCTCCACCTGCTCTCAAATTAGACACTCTTTCGAACCGCACGTGCAGGTCTCTGTCCTCAAAAAATTCAACGTACAAGATCAGCTGTTCGGTAAGAAAAAGATAACACAAAGAAATCAGCGAAAGAGAGAGAAAGACTATTTCGCGCGCGCGTTCGCGATCCTCTTTTATGTAATGAATTTCTAATACATACGTACTGACATACGCGTGTGCTTGTGTACGGAGAAATAATGTTTACAAAAAAAAAAAAAGAATGGAAATAATATTTTTCAAACCATATACGAGGTAGTGTACTAAAGTTAGAGACAAAAATTCGAACGGTATTATAAAAATAATATATGGAATAATTGCATTTGTTAATTCGATAAATAACTTATGTATATAATATTTATGTCAGTATATACCTGTAAATATCATAATACATATTAATATATACCCGCGCAGCATTCACCAGCGTCAGCATGACGTCAATTCTTGGTGCAAATATATTTGCACTACGTATATATATATATAAAATCTATGTCCCTCTATATATTTATATAATTAAATTAATAATTTTCAAAATGTATATAATATACATATTTATATACACCTTCTTATTATTATTATATTTTTTTCAAATTTTATTTTTACATACAAATGTATACATCTCGTTTTCAACGATGCACGCGTTTATATTAGACGATTCATATCTATAGACAGATTAACAAATTTTCGGGGAACTTGGAAAATAACGAAGAAGAGAAACAAAAATGAAGTAATAAATAAATGAAACAAACAAATACATAAATTAATTGATTTTCTTTTTTCTTTTTTTTCTTTTTTTTCGGTTGTGTACGGACCTTTAGTCGGTGACCTAATCAAGTTAGAAGGAAGTGAATTAGTTAGCGTATATGTGAGATGGCCTTGCACGCGCCGAGAAGCCATTGGCCTGCGCAACCGAGATTGCAAGGCAAGGGCCTAACCTAACCTATTACAAAAAAAGACGTATGTTCACGTATGGATAACAACCATGCACACTTACACATATTACATACACGCACACACACCGTACATATTTTTTCGGATGCGTAATGTACTTACACGCAATTTATGACATGTCTATCTCTACGTGTATGTAACATGCGTGTATACATATATTATTCTAATGCGTGTACGCGTGCATATACATAATACATATATAGATATGTATATATTTTTACCAAAAGTATGAGCAACAAAAAATAAATAGATATATATTTATTGTAAAAAAAAAAAAAGAAAAAGAACATTGAAACGAGACGAAACGAAAAAAGATGGCGGAACGGAGGGAGCGGTGGGAGCAGAGGGAAGAGACCTTATTATTTATTCCGATACATACAGCACGCCTTATATACGAGTCGTTTTCATATATATTTCGATTTTATTTTTTTCATTTCGGTTTTTGAAATACTTTTTTCAATAGCTGCACCGGCTTCGTTGCGTATTATTGAAGCACTTCACGTAAGGTTTCAAATAATAATCTCGATCGAACTGCTGTAGAATATATTTAGAACAGTCGATGCATTTTGGAATATTATATGAAGAACAAAAAAAAAACAGGCTAACGACAATGAGTATAATTTGCTGGTTTCTGAAGGAGGAAAGAGAAACGTGTTGTTCAATTTTTAACAACTTTTTCCAAGGTTCTCAAGGTTATCCGAAGGTCAACTTTTTCTATTTGACTTTTTTCTTTTTTCTTTTTCTTCTTCTCTGTTATCCTCTTCAAAAGTTGGAATCTATATTTCACCGAACAATTTCTCATTCTCGAGTTTTGTAAAAACAAACCGTGTAAACTTTCGCGCGAAACAATTTCCTGCAGTATTTTCGGTCTCTGATGTAGGTATATTTTTAAAAATGTTCGTAGCACTGCGAAAAATAGATCGCAGGCATTCGAATCAGCCGATAAAAAAAAAAAGAGACAAGTGATTCGTAACAATTATGAAACTGTAGATTATTGATTCGATGAACAATAGATGAATGGAAAAATTGACAGATAAATATATTTTGCGTATGTTTTATTTTCAGGTAAAAAGCTCAAGTGTCCATTCTGCGAACGGCTTTACGGTTACGAAACGAATCTAAGGGCTCACATAAGGCAACGTCATCAAGGTATAAGAGTACCGTGTCCATTTTGTTCAAGGACATTTACCAGGAACAATACGGTACGACGACACATCGCTAGGGAACATAAAACCGAGTTAAGCCTGAAGGCGTACCAGCAATCCAATCACGCAGCTACGCAGTAGCTTAAGAAACAGTTGAAAAAAAAACCTTCGTTTGCATTAACATCAATCTTACCAACATCAACGGCAACAACGAAACAAACGATAGAAGCACTCAGCAGCAGCAGCAGCAGCAACAACAACAATATCATCATCAAGGCATGACGAGTATACCGCGATCGTTGCAGTAGCTACCAAAAATGAAATGAGAAAGACAAGAAAGAAGAAGAGAAAAATGGAAAACATTTATAAAATCGTTCAAATAACAACGGCGATTTCTTTTCCGTATTTTATACACATGCCACATAAGGTAAAATAACAAAATAAGGTATTTTGAAACAAAGGTGAGAACATGGGAAAAAACTTATTACACAACAAAACAGAAAAGGGTTTCAAAATAGACGCTTCACGTATGCCAGAGCTCAAATTTAACCAAACAGCGGGGCTGGTTTTCGCGGTTACCAAAGATATAATACGTATATAATACATACGTATGTATAAACATATATATAGTATATATATACATATATATATACATAAAAAATAATAATTAAAAGAGCTGATATTGATTTATATAAAACTATCGATATATAATCTACGGTCTTCAATACATACCTATTATTGTAGCGTCCGAAGAATTTTACTCTGCATTTTATTTCGTTACATAATGGTAGTAACATTAACAACAAAAGAGAAACGAAAATGTTCGAATAATTTCAGAGTTATATTCTTCAAATTTTGATCCCTGATCGTTTCTTTTTTTCATTTCTTTTTTTTTTTCTTCAAATTAATTCAAATATTTTTCCATCTCTACACATATTTACACTCCCACACACATACACACATATATATATGATGTATATATGTATATTATATTAAAAAATACGGAATTGTTATTATTGCTGTTCGTTATACAGCTATGTACTGTATAATATTTCGATGATACACAGTTATTGGTATAACTACGAAATATGCAACAAGCGGATGATACGCGATCGTCGTAAAATATAGAGAAGGCTTATAGTAGAAATTAGCTACGAAACATCATCAAGTTTTTGCAGAAAATAGAAAAATGAGAAAAAAAAAAACACAAAATAATTTTAAAAAATAACAAAATCTGTAAGGAGACGAAAAAAATTCACAAAAACAAAAAAATCTCAAAAAAATAAATCAATGAATTAAAATTAAAAGTTCAAACAAAAACGGGAGAAAAAAAAATTCACTAAAATAATCTTTGTAACGACGTAATAGAGGGATTGTGGACGAAAACGTATGAAAAATTTAAAAAATTTGAAAAAAAAAAATAAAAAATTGAAAACCCAAAAAAAAAAAATAATTAAAATAAATAAAATAAAATTAGCTTATGTAAAATCGAATGATTGCGAATGTTAATTTGATAACAAACAAAGAAAAAAAAAAGAAAAAAAATTTATAAACAACAAAGTTGATAAAATTAAACCTCGGCGAATATGTCTTACTCAAAATGAAAAATGTTATAAAGGTTGCACAAACAATAAAAAAAGAAGAAATTATTACAACCAATAACATGAGCAAAAATGAAACACTATACCTATATAATTCGAATGTAGGTATAAACAGAAGACGGTGGGTTAATCATTATTGTTGTTATAAATTATTATTATTAATATCATTATTATTATCGTAAATGTGAAATAAAGCCTCGCTTTGAAATGACGTGATAATTGATGATTAATTGATTTCATTATTATTTTGTGTGAAATAAAATTTTCAAAGCTTGGCATTTATTTGACGAGAATACAAAATTTAACGATCTATCCCATCGCGAAAATATAGGCAATGATATGTATAAGGGTGGTCTAAGAAACTTGACAGGATTCCAGATATACGAAAAACAAAAACTCAAAAAAATGAAACATTAGAATCGACGATTTGAAAAGTTATAAAAAATCAAATAAAAATCTTGCGTATGCAGAACGGTTCATAAATAGTCCGGAAATCCCAGCGAACTGACAAAGAAAAGTTAAAAAACAAGATGGAAGACAAAAAAAAAAATACGGGGGTGTGCGAGTCGTGGGGTAAAAATAATTCAAGAAACAAGGATGAAATCGAGAGGGGATGATTAGGAATTTGATGACCATTTCTAAGGAAATTTCATAAAATTTTGTCAAAACGCGTATTTTATTACACCTCTAATTATATACAAAACACAAAACTAGTCAATGAAAGTGCAACGGTGAAGTATCGATTATTATCTACGAAACAAAAAATATTTGAAAAAATACAAAAAACAAAAAAACCACAAAAAAAAGAAATGACGAAATATAATCAAATAAAATTTCAAGAAAACAAAAAAAAAAACAAAAAAAAAACCTTACAGTAATAAACAGAAATAGAAATATTTATAAAACAAATCGAAATAACTGCAACAAAACCAACTCAGGTAAAACGGCTAATACTTGGTTCACTAAAAAGTGAACAGGTTTGGCTAATTAATCCATTGTAATAATTATAATATATATCTATACATATATACGTACTGCGATACAAATGCTACAAACTACTAAATAATGATAATATAATAATAATAACAATAACAGTAATAATACTGATATGAATAGTAATAATAATCGTAATAATAATATTACTAATAATATAATAATAATATAATAATAGTAACATTTATAGTAAACATAATAATAATAACAATAATAATAATATTAATAATAATAATAGTGATAATGATAATGATAATGATAATGATAATGATAATGATATCGATGACGATGACGATGATGATTTGAAAGAGAAAAGATAACAATTAATATTAACCATCGTAATATTACTGCGAAATTAAAAGTAAATCATAGTTGACGAGACGATATAAAATAATGGAAAATTATTGAATGATAAATGAAAATAGAAACTTATAGGGTTAAGTTTAAGTTATATCACGTACAGTGCCAAAACCGAAAAGTTACAGGATTAGACCAAAGTTTTGGTATATGGTATAAATGGTCTAACCGTTGAAAAACACACGAAAAAATTTCAGCTGGTAAAATCTCGATTGAACAAACTAGAACTCCAACAACGGCTGTATGAATGATGAGAACATATAAAAAAGGAAAGGAAAAGAAAAGAAAAGATGGTCTAAAGTTGAAATAAATGAAACGACGATGTATGAATATTGAACCTTAGCTACATTACACGGCAGCGGTTATTAAAAAGAACTACAAAAGATTACCTAACACAGTATATAATATATGTACTGGAAGGATGGAACTGAGTACCTTAAACGACAAACAAAACACATAAGATTTAACAAGATTTTCTACGATAATAGAATCATATGATAATTATTTCTCTTTATAAAAAAAAAAGAAAAATATAAATGAATAAATAGATATAAAGAAAAAGAAAAAGGAAAAGAAAACGAATGGGGTAGACTGTGCAATTGAGAAATAAACAAATAAAAGATTACGTAGATTCACGGTTTACCACAGTTTCATTATACAGGGATAAATTATATTCATGTTTATAGCCCAATGATAGGATATAGAAAATATAGCGCATTCAGGTCCAGATATAATACGTACAATAGTTTACCACTCGCATACAGGTTTTTATTTTTATTTAACTATTTATTCTTCGCTTTTGTTTTTCAATTTTTCTAACAATTTTTCTTTCTTTCTTTTTTTGCTTTCTTTTTTTGATCATATATCTATACAAATATATATGTATAAAATACAATGGACTTTTGTCCGAGACAATAGAGAGCGCAATAGTTAATTAAATACATATTATACAGTAATCATAATTTACAAATTACTGACGGACGACAGAAATAACATAAAAAAACGAATAGTTGAATTAATTCACTCTCGAAATACAGAGATAGAAAGCAACAGGGAGTTAATTGAACTGCAGTTTCAAAGCTACGACATAATAATATGACAGTCGTCAGTTTACATACATTAAAAAAAAAGAAGGTAAAAATAAAAAGAAGAAACCTAATCCCTAGTCAGTGTGGCATCCACGATATTAATTGTTACAGTATTTTACTATTTTATAACAAAGCAGTTTCACTTGGATACTTTATCTCAATTTTTTTTGCATATATCTTGTCTTCTTATCCATTACTACTACTACTACTACCACCACCACCACCACCAACACTATCATTATTATTATTATTATTATTATTATTATTATTATTATTACAACCATTATTATTATCATTACAATTATTATTATTATTACAATTATTGAACATGATGTTAAAGATTGAAGTGAAAGCAGAAAAAAAAGAAACGATTAAAATGAATAACAAAGAATAAGAAAAAAAAACTGTTACCTCACAACGATATGCCTATTATAAGTTACAAAGACAATAGTTTAAATAGTAAAGAATTATTTAGTATATTTAATAAACAGAATACGTAATATAATATTATTATACAATACCTGAATAATAATGCAAAAGTCAATTCTTCTAACGACGACGACGACGATGATGATGATGATTTGAAAGAAAAAAAAAACAAAACAAAAGTAGCCAACAAAAACGAAAAGAAATTAAAAGAAACAAAAACAGATCTGTCGAAAGTAATGGTAAATTTTAAAAACTTACTACCTCATTAATTTATAAAGAGAAAAAAAAAACCCTACATTACTACCTACTACTACTATTATTATTATTATTACTACTACTACACGCAATGCAATAGATATTATCGAAAGATAAATAATAATTAATGACACCTACCTCTACAAACAATATATTATACATACATTATGAACCTATATTTAAAAACCAATGTATAAAATAATAGCCGCGTTAGAATTTTTCTTACCATAATAGAAATACCATGTTGTATAAAACAAAAGAGAAACATAATAAGATAGAAAATAAGAAATCAATAAAAAAACCAATACAATATAGATACATGATAGATTTTATAGGTATAACGTAACGTACGTACGTACAAGACCCGTTCAGCTGCTCGTCGTTTATATATTCATACGTAAAAACACCGGCGTTAGAACAAAAAGAGAAAAAAGAATCACTTGAAATCGGCGATAATCATTGTATTCGTGGATGCAAAAATGTCGAAGGAAACAAAGAACAAAAAAATAAAAACGAAATTCTTTGTAAAAATACTTGAAAAAAATTAAAAAGACGAGGAAAAATTAATGGAGAAATCAAATACGTTGTTGTATACAATCCACTCATATAATTCTAAAAAATCGTATAAAATATCCAAAACAAATGATATGCATAATTGTAAGGAACAACAGCAACAGTAGAAGAAAAAACAAAAAAAAATTATGATAATATTGATAGCTTCACTCGAACGAAAAAAAACGAAAAAAAAATTGCTCTTTTCTTTCTTTATCGACATTTTTTTCTTTTCAACTCCATTTCCATATTTTATTTTTTCACGTATTATAACTTTTTAAATACATAACAACAATGATATGTGTAATTCAAGTTGTAACATTTAATTTTTCAACAAAAAAACTAGGTGATTTCTTTTGTTTCTTCTTCCAAAAATACTATGTTTAAAATTATTATCGCTCGGATGATACGAAATGATTGTATCAAAACTCAGAGTAAAACAAACTAAAACGATACTGTAAAAAGAAAAAGAAAATGAACGATTAAAATATAAAATGAAGCACGGTACAAAAGAAAAAAGGCAAATATAAAAAAAAACAAACAATTACGTACTAAAAATTCGATAAGAAACAAAAATTAAATTTAACAAATAAAAAAACTTGAAACACGTTACGTACTAGTAAACATTATAAATAATACACGCGGACATCTATGATATGTATATAGATATATCTACGTATTATTATTATTATTATTATTAATATTATTATTGTTGTTGTAATTATTATTATTAATATTATTGTAATTATTATTTTCATCAATATTATCATATGTAGATAGATGTATATGCGATGTGTGAGAAAACTAATTACGGAAAAAAAAGAAAAAAAAATTATTACTAAAAAATATTATTTTTCGGCACCTCTGCTGAGCAGAGAAGATAAAAAATAAAACAAATTTAAGAAAATTTGAGGATAAAAAAATTTGGCATATAATGGACGTGGTTAATTTATAAGATTATAAGGTTACGGTGCCGGCCTGCCATGCGATGGTTATTATGGGGTAAAACAAAAATAAAAACGAGATGAAAAAAAAAAAAGGAAAAAATCCAACAAAAAAATGAAAAAATAAATTAATTAATTAATGAAAATGAACATATATATATATATATATATAAATATATATAACTGACTATGAGTCAGGATTTGCTAAATCGTCTTTAAATAAAATAATGATTGATTAAATAAATAAAATTTATCCATAAGCGTACTATTATAGTGTTGTAAGTGGAAAAAACAAAAAAAAAAACAAAAAACAAAACAAAAAAAATTAAAAAAAATAAACAAGTACCTAGATAATAATTAATGAATGTAATATCATTATTATTTTATTATTATGATTATTTTATTATTATTATTATCATTATTATATTAATAATATTATTATTGTAAAAATTAAGATATAGTTATGTATTGGATTGTCATCGCCGTAAGCAAAATGAAGATGCAAATAAAAAAATATTTGGAAAAAAATCATTAGAAGAATGTTAAAAACAAGAAAAAAACAAACAAACAAAAGAATTTGTTTATAATTATGTAAATGTATATGTAAACGGATAATAGATATGTATAATATGGCAGCGCTGGTAGTCAGAATTACCATAATTTTTTTTGTAATTTTTGTTCATTTTTTTCTTTTTTTTTTCCTGTTTTTTGGTATTTAATTTATTTTTAGTTGAGTTATTTTCTATACATTATATATTGTTATACACTGCTCTATTAAAGTTGTTTTCGGAGATGAATAATAAAATTATATCATCTCGCTCATGAATTATTACCATTATTATTAATAAATAAAAGAAAGAAAGAAATCGATGAAAAGAATCTTTCGAAAAGATTCGGAGTTTAATTATTGATAATTGTTTATTATTGGAATATTTCTCGATGTTCTGTGACGTGTATTTGAATTCTATAGCTTCGTTTGCATAAAACCTATCGATTCATCTGGGAACTTCCCTTATAAAATGTTCATTGATTTTTTAACGATGTATTTACTGTTATAATTTTTTTTTTTTGTTTTGCCCTTTTTTTCTTTCAAATTCTGACTCGCAGTCTTTCGTGATCATTGGGTTAGGTTGAAAAATAGTCACTCGCATATTGCAAATATATGAAGATCATTTACTTGTGATATAATTGAATCAATAATTATCAATAGTAATTCATCTTTCGCTGCGGCAAGAGAAATAAGAAATAAGAAACAGAAAAAACAAAAACAAAAAGAACCAGCAGAAAAGCAAACATACACTCAATGTTGGAAGAAATTATTATCCATTATGATATAAACAAGTGACAAATTTTGAATTAAAAACCAAGTTAATTGAAATTGGTAAATTACACACGAAATGAATCCATTATTTTTACACTCAAATCTATATTTGATATATTCTTTACATTTTGCTTTCGTTTTTTCGTTTTTTTTTTTTTTCATACAAATCAGAATTGAAAATCGAGAAACTTATAAATACATTATTATATATGTACATAATATAGGATAATATGTTGTGTAAGTTGATTATTGTATATTATTATGTGTTTGCGGATTGAAAATCCTTAGTGTAAAAGAAAGGGAAAGAAAAGTGAAAAAAGAAAAGAAAAAAAATGAAAGAGTAGATGTCGTTTACGTGACAAATATTATGCGTGCGCGAAAGCGAATATCATTGAAGTATTTACATTTCGAATAATTGCAGAAAATTGCATCGGCAAGTAATTGATTAAGATCGATCAATGGTTTTATGTCATCGTTATCATTTTCTGAAAGGTAAATGATAAGTATAATAGATTTCGTTTTTTTTTTTCGTAGTTACTCGCGATTGTCATACTTGCTGAAAAAGTAATTGTTAAATTCTGTGTAAATATAATACATAAGATCAATTAATCAGGATGTAAATGCTGAAGTCTATTCCGCATACCCTAAACTATAAAATACGATCATGCATAACTGATGATGATTCACCACAAAAAAAGAACTGAATTGAAAAAAAAAAAAATGAAAGAAACACTAAGCAGAAGAAAAATAGAAATCGAACGAAACTCAATTATGACGGATATTATCGATTATCCATTATTTCAATTACCACGTACCATACACATCATTATTATACACATGAATGACATAAAAAGCAAGAAAGAATAGAAAGAAAAAAAATTAGCAGGAAATAAATGCGGTTGAATATAACGATGATGATGATGATTATTATTAATAAACACGGATCATTTTTACCTAACTACCAATCAGGAAAAAGCAACTCGTGACTCTAGTTTCGGGATAAGCGGTTTAAGAGCCGTGGTTCATAGTACAAAATAGACTAATAATAATAATGAATATTGAATATAATAAATAACATTAAATAATAGTAATATCAATAATGATAATAAATATGTTAAACAATAGTGAATAATAATGATAAAACAACAACAACAACAACAACAATAATAGTAATAATAATAAAATGAAATGTTCAAATGATTTTCACTCAATATATATCTAGGATATGTAAATATACACATATCTGTGAGTACAGATTCAAATTTACTCTCCGTAACTATACACATAAAAAGTTTATATAACATTAATATACATATATACATATATACCTATACATATACACATAATATTATATATGCACACAATATATATATTAATGTGCTGGGCAATTATTTCATATTTATACGATATTTAATTCAACCGTTTACATTACTTACTCTCGTTATTATTATGAATAAAAGAAATAAATATAAATAAATCTCATCATCATCTTGATCGTTCTCTACGTACGTGTGCATAATATGAATTTCGAATATTTTGAATACCGATAACAATAATAATAATAATAATAATAGTAATAATACTAAAATTATTTATTAACAATGACGACGTTACGATAATAATAATTGATCGTAGTCAGCTTCAATGGACATGTACCTGATGCACAATATTTGTCAGTTTCACACCAAGATTTATTGAATAAATGAAAAAAATATGACTTTAAATAAAAGAAACAAACTAAATATATAATCAAATCAGCAGAGTTGTAATTTATGCGGTTCCTTTTAACATCAAATAGCATCCAATTATTATTATTATGTATACGTATAATATTCGTGTAAAATAGACAAAACGAGGAAACTAATGAAAACGTTTGAAAAAAGAGTTCAAGTAAATTGTCGTAGTACGATAGAAACAATATCGTTCGGTTCGAATAGATTGAATTTGCATTGTCTTTGGTATTATTATTATTATCATTACTATTAATCTATCAGTTTTTCAAATAACGTATACCTCCGCATTTACACCTAAACTGATTAATTGCAGTTTACATACTTTAACTTATTAATGACGCCAGCTGCTGCTCGTACGTTAAAATAATATGATTATAGACATACATAGGTATATTACATATATATGATACGTAAGTTTACTTATACCTACATATACTTTATATAAATGAATAAAAAAAAATATATATATATTATTATATTATAAATATCAATCTTTATTGACACGCTAGTACAAATGCTACCTCACAATACAGGGTGCGCAGAAGTTTCATATAGATATATATATATGTATAGATATGTATATCTTTGAAAAACAAAAATTCATTGCACAGGTACTAATAATAATAATAATAACAATGATAATAATGATAACGATTATGACGGTACCTACAACTTATTGTTAGAAAGAAAAAAAAAAGAAGAAAATTAAATTAAATTACTTTGTTTCATATTTATAATACAAATGTTTGTACATAATACCTACGATGATGTAATAAATACGAAAAGAATATGTAACGTAATGCTGATGAAAAGAAAAGAAAATAAGAAAGTTTTGTTCGTTGGAAAAAATGGATTTTCGCTATTATTATTATTATTATTATTATGTACTTATAATCATAATTATAATTATTATTATTCAAATAACATCGCGAGGAATGACAAATAAAGTAGAATCACAAACGCGTATAACGTATTTGGCTAGATATGCGGGTTCGGATGTGCATAGAAAATGATGATGATGATGATGATTTAGGGTGACTCAGGATATATAATTATTATTAATGGCGGGGCTCACACGTATATACAATTATTTCTCAGGAAATTGAAAATCAAGTACAAATATCTATAAAATATAATAGTTATTATAAGTGCACGAATGTATTATGCATTAACCTTACCGCTGTTACTAATATTCTTACTACTAACGCTACTATATCTACAGATGATGCAATAGCGACGAGTTTATCTATACGATCGATGTTAAAATACAGGAAATAATAAACCACGACAAGAAAAAACCGAAAAATGCAAGAAAATTGTTAAAAGGAAAAAGGAAACTGACTGAAATTTTTCGTCAAAATCCTATCACGTAGGGCATTCAGATTGCTGATTCGAATAGCATCGGTTGAAAATATTTCGAGAAACAAGAATTCATGAAAAATTTGAAAAAACACCACATTTCAAGCACCGAACTAAATGCTTTATTTCTTCTCAATGATCACCGTGTACTTTACTTCTCTTGCTAATATCACATTGAAAATTGAAAAATCTGCTCTTTTCGAGGTATACTTATTACTCACAAATGAAAATTAATAAAAATAAAAAAAACTAATTAAAAGGATAGGAAATAAAAAATAAAACCGCGTTCAACACTGCCAAATACCGACATAAGCGCCATGTACGATTGTACTGAAATTTTTTTTTTTTTCTAAGATATTCTACCCGCAATTCAAACGCCACTGCCAGTTACGAACAAGCAAATAATCGTTCTCCAATCTTTATTGGGAATCCGCGTTCTTTTTTTTTTCTTGGATCTCGTTGCCGATTGACCCTATACAAAAGATTTCGCGTTATCGATATAATTCTATAGTAGATCGAAACGAAGTTAATATTATTTATTAGTTAAATAAATTAAATATTAATAATAAATGATATATACATTCGGTAAATATGTATGTACGTATACCAACCGCCTCTACCTCAATACATAATTTTATATACATATACCAATAATCATGTTACCATTTTTTCATAAAATAGGGGTAACCGTGATAAATATATATGTATATATTCAATAAGTTGCAGTTATGTACAGTGAGAAACAAAGAAACAAATGAAAATAGATGAAAATAATTGAAGAATAATTTTCAGATTAACTAAACACTCGATAAAGTATTATTTTAGTATTAACGTATAATCATGGTAAACCGAACGCGACGCGATATACATTATTACATTAATAATTATGTATGTACGATACATACGCTATATACACATTATATATTTACGTATATAAGTATATACGATATACGTACGAGTGAATTAGCTACGCCAATGTTTATTTATTTATTTATTTATTCGTGTTTCCGTACATAATGATTAATCATATATGAACATTACAGATTATCCATACCGTATTGTATACTGCGCTGGTCGCGTTTAATGATCACTGCGCTTATGTAATATCCAATAATAATTCATTTATCATTGCTATTGTTATTAATACTATTGTCATTATCATTATAACGGTTCATATCGTTATCTGCATAATAAAAATAGTCAAACCGTACACGTACGCGTACGTCCGACATCCACATCAGCAAAATATCGGGAAATAGAAAAGAATTAGTTTTCTATTTTTCCAATCAATTTTGTCAACGCCAATATAAGCAAAAACGAAACAATATTATTTACAATAATAATGATAATGATAACAATGATATTAACACGGATGTCATTCAAGTTTTGCGACTTATTGGTTAAGATGCAAAAAACAAGGTAAAACCGATAGTTTATAATCAAGAGCCCCCCCCCTCCCCCGACTCACTAGAGCCCCGTGTTGCAGTTAACAAAATAACGATAAATAATCATGTGATCCGACATACCACAAACATGAAGATAGCTATAGTAGCCAATGTATTACTATACGTTGATATTTTTAATTTTCTTCTCTTCCATTTTTCGTATCTACTTTATCACTAAAATATCCTACGAAAATACGATTGTGCAAATATAAAAAACTGCATCACGTACAGTAACGGAGAAAAACGAGGAAAAGTTTCTCTTTTCACAAATAAACGAAACAAAAAAATCATTACATCAAACGTACTTATATCGAGTTAACTTAATGAAAAACACAACTTATATGAATGAAAAAACAGAAAATATTCAAGAAAATCAAAGAAATACTCAATTCTCAATACAATTGAACAACAATGATAATAATAATAATAATTATCATCATTATAATAATTAATAATGCATGATAGATGAGATATTGTCTTGTTGCTGCTGCATAGATTGCATGGTAAATTAATAAAAATGATAATAGTAACAACAACAACGGTATTAATAATATTAATAAAAACTAAAAATATTAATAATAATAATAATGATAACGATTATGATAATTTCCACATTATGATTTTTTCTCTTTAACGATGATAATATTAATAATAATAATATCTAATAATAACGATAAGAATAATATTGAAAATATTAATTAAATTAATAATAATTATGATAATAGTGATGATATATCTGGTATATTATATCCGGTGTGTAAAGTTAAGTTTGAACAATTTGGAGTCCGGGTGAAAAAGAGAGAAAAAAAAAGGAAAAGAAAAAAAAAATTTGTTACGTTAAAAATTAATTTAGGTGCCTTATTCTAATTATTGATTTATTATTCTTCTTCTCTTATTCTTCGATTACCACAATCGTTATTGTTGTTGTTGTTGTTGTTGATACTTTATTATTTCGAGTGTGAAAAAATTATTTCTAAGCAGAGAAAAACAGTAATACAACAAAAAAAAACTGCAATCATGTCAAACGGTATACGTATCTCGTAAACGCATCGTTACCCCCTGTATACTTCCAATTGATCCATTTATATGGAATTTAATAGTAACGAGGAAAAACGAGCAAAAACAAAAGATAAAAAACCAAAAAATCACAATATGGCGGCGATTGTGACGATGATCATTTTGGTAACCCCCTCTTATAATTATATGAACGTAATTGAGTGTGACACACTTTTGTTTGTATAAATTAATTGGATTTTTCTTTCTTTTTTATCAGATTATTATTAATAAATGTTTAATTAATGTAAGATAACGAAAAGAAAAAGAAAAAGAAAAAACAACAACAAATTTACGATTATAATTATAAATTACTAAAAATTTCATTTCACGCTTTATTTATTTTCCTTTTATTTATCCGTATTTATCGTGAACGTATGTGTGACATTTACACATAATGATGATAATAATAATGTAATCATATTTATTATTATTATTATTATCATGATGTACACGAAATATATAGTACAATTCATGTACAAATTTACGCTAAGGTTATATATAATATAATCAG
Organism: Athalia cordata; assembly: GCA_963932425.1. Classification (NCBI taxonomy): domain Eukaryota; kingdom Metazoa; phylum Arthropoda; class Insecta; order Hymenoptera; family Athaliidae; genus Athalia; species Athalia cordata. Next base: position 23,051,144 of record OZ010626.1, on the reverse strand, counting down.
ATGTATTATATATATTATTATATACGCAATAGAAATTATAGATGAAAAAAACAAACGACAAAAGATAAAAGAAGAAAAAAAAAGAAAGAAATGAAGCGATGGAAATTTTCGTCATGTGATTATCGCATAAACGAGAATTTTGGTAATTGAAATTGAATTATTCATTCGGTTTGTTTCGTGTACAGTATAATTATAGCTAATCTGATTTCGATCATTTACATAACGATTTGTTTTTCAACTGTTTCACTGATTCGCACGTGAATTGTTACGAGCATTTCAAAAATTACGCGATGACACAAAAAAGAGACAGAAGAAGAAATAGAATTGTGGATACGAAAACTCTAGACCGATGAACAAATTAATTTTAATAGACGAGAAACAAAGAAATTTTTTTATTTTTTTTTGCTTCAAATCATTTCGGTAAATTATGGAGAATCTAATGATACTTATATGCATTCGCATAATGGATCACGTTTTCAATTCCAGTGGATAATCTTGTCCAATTATCCGATATCACTAGGAACTAACTTTGCAAGTGCGAAAAAAGGAGGAAAAAATAAGGGTGGAGGATGCGGCCAGCGTTAGAAAAAAGGTGATATAAGAGAGTAACGGTAAAGAAAAGGAAAAAAGGAAGCAACATAGGTAGAGAGAAAAAAAATGAAATCCAATGAAAAAAAGTGCAGATTTGAGAGAAGTAGGAGGAGGGATGAAAGTTCCAGTTCTTTTTGTTCAATTTCGTTGAAAACTCTTTTTTTTTTCGTTTCTTCAACCAGACCGATTAGGCCTGAATCAAAGAATTTTCAGAACGATAAAACAATTACCATTCCGATAGAAGATACGAAGAGACGATAGAAAGAAAAAGGGAAATAATTCACAATAAAATAAAATATTGACACTCTATAAAAATGTGGTAATATACACGCAAGTGTTTGTAAAGCCGATATAATGGCGAGCAATAAAACACGTGTTACTAAAAAAACATTACGAAAGGATTGAATTTGAAAATTCTAGAGAATTTAGAGCGAAAAAAAAAAAATCAAGTAAAATAATAAAAATAATTCCAACGCCAAAATATTCAATTACATACATACAATTACGTGTAGTTACTACACGTGATTCGATGGGTCATGAAATGATGAAGAAATTTGTTTTTTTTTTCTTTAAGGTTGTAATTAAGAATAATAACAAAAACCACGAGAAAATATAAGTAACTTAAACAGTAACAAACGTATTAATTTAATAATAATCGTAGTAATATGATCGGCGGCAGATTATCCAAGTGATGAAAGCGGATGAAAGTCATCAGCTTTTAGTAGTCATAAGACCGTCCATCTTGAATATTATTATATATATATACATATATTATACATATAGGTGTACGTTATTACATAGGTAATATTACATGCATATATTATTATTATCATAAGATATGTACATTTGTTTACCCCAAGGATCGGCACCTCGTAATTATTAATAAATTATTGTTAATTAAGTCAGGTGTGTTTGATGACCGGTACAAATATAATGATTAAATAGATAACGTTAATAGGTTATTAAACATACGTAATATTGAAAAGAAAAAACAAAAAAAAGTAAAAAAAAAAAACACGTTGGTAGTAAAATTCTTATTACTATTATTAAAATAACAAACGATCGTACCCGCTATTGTCCGTGCATAAGAAAAAGAACGAGGATAAAAAAAAAATAAATGAAAAATTATACCGAAGGAGAAAAAAAAAATTAATCAAACAATGGGATAAAATTATTATTTTTTTTTCTTGTTTTCAAATCGATGTGAGAAATAAAAAATAATTAATAAGATTTATAGTAAAAATCATGAATTTTATTTCCAAACATAATTAATAAAAATAGATATAATTTGTTAATTAGAACACAAATGAACGTGTAGATATTGTGGTACAAAAAATTTCATGTGATTTTTCGTAAAATATGGAACAAAACTTTTACGAAATTTGGTAAAATAAAAAGAACAAAAAAAAAAAACAAAGAACAAAAAACCCGTACAAATGAAATGAAAAATTTTTGCTGTAGAAGGTTCGAAAGACAAAAATTCGACGAACAAACAAAATGCAGCGAAAAATGATAATTTATACAGCTAAGCTGATAACGAGAGAATAAAAATTATTAAAAATTAGCTAGTACATGTTTGAAAATTGCTTTTTTCTTTATTAGTTGATGTATTGAAACATCATTTTCTTCTTTTCTTCGGTTTTGTATGTTTGTTTCAAAAATCTATTTATATAAATATTAGATCGTGCCCCTGACTTGGCGAAAAACTTATGAACGTGGAATTCTAGTACAACGAGACGTGAATGTAAGCATTGCGTATAATTGTAATTCGATAAGTAAAAGAAATAAAAAACAAAAACAGAAAACAAAAAAAAAAATTTGCATATAAAATGTAAAAATACGTATATTACATAAGTATGATGATACCATGTCGTGCGATTTTGTAAAAATTTAATATCAAACTAAATCCGCCTGTTGTCGGGCAACCCAAATCACGTTCATCTCGCCGAACGGGACGCGTGGCGTGAATTGTGACGAAACCGGGGCAAATAATATGAACATGAAATCGGATAGATGATTTTTTTTTTTTTCTTTTTTGGTCAAGAATAATTTTTTTTTTCATCACTCAAAATCGCACGATTTCATCGCTTTGCACAATTATCGATTGACTTTAATGTAATGAAACATTGTTGATGCGTGTGTTAACGAAAACAAAAACAAAAAAAAAAGGAACAGAATAAAGAATCATTAAAAGCACGGAGAAAGAAAACCTGCGATTTTCACGTGTGTGTATAATTTAGGAAAAAATGCGTACGTGTGTGTCTACAGGGTAAATTAAGTAAAACGGAAACGGAAAAGGAAAGAAAAATTTATAAAAGAGTGAAAAAAAAAAAAACCGAAAAAAAAACAAAAACCAAAAAAAAAAGTATGCAATTCGTCTATTTTTCGGATTCTACTAAATTTTCGATTATACGTGTATAATAAACCATATTATGTATCTAGTGATGTCGGTATTATGTGAGTTTAAAATTAAAATTAATGATTGATGATCGATTTGAACAAAATAAGAGGATAGGAAAGAAACAAAAAAAAGCAAAGACAAGATGAATAACAAAGAAAATATATAATACTTAATAGCATTACAAAAAAAAAAAACATAAAAATCACAAACTATGATAATGCCTGTTTAATGTGCGAAAAAAAAAAAAAATAATAATAATTAAAAAAAGAAAACTAATTAATAAATTAACACATCATTACGTACATGTTATCAAAGCTGAAAAATCAATGTGGCCGGGTGAAATTAATGCTTGCGATGTGCAGCGTATATCTGTCTGTCTGTCTGTCCGCCTGTCTCTAATATCTGTCTGCATATTGCTCAGTTCAGTGGACAGGATAAAGAATAGCGTGAAACAACAAATCTCGTTTATAATCGAAAATAGCGTTTTCTCATTCCCTTAAGTTTAATCTGTGGAAATAACTGAGATCTTCGGAGTTTCCAACTAAAATTAAAATTACAAAATTTTGAATTACGCGCAAAGTTAATTTTTTGCTCTTGAGAGAGTTTGAAGAAATTGTAAAATGATAAAATGGAAATTTTTAATTCAGGAGGACAGATCGATGTGTGTAACTACCATATATACTATGTAAAATTGTATAATGTATGTGAAATTGAATAATCATTCGAAAGCGTTTTGTAATTCGATTGATTATAATCAAATAGATAAAATATGAAAAATACGGGAGGTTGGAATTTGCATATGGCGCGACAGAGAAAATAAAATGAACTGCTGTGAGAACAGCAGGGCTGAAAATTATCGGATTATTGTTAGAAAGGTACAAAATGATTCCGACCCCCGTGTGTATTAATTCTTAATCGGCTTGGATAATCCGGAGATTGGACGTGAAGGAAATTACATTTAATGACGATCTGAACGTATCTGATAACAGAGAAAAAGAAGAAAATAAAACGAAAACAGAGAGACAATGCAGTTACGATTGATTGATTGATGTTCCGGTGAGCGTGCAGGAGAAGCCGTTTGTATAAAGAATGATAATCGTTTTTGTAACGGGAAAAAAAGGGACTCACTTGAAAGTTGGTAATCGATTATCAATGTTCATTTTTTTTTTCTTCCGATGGCCGAGGAGAGTATAAGATAATTGAAATCGCTAGTCTTCATAAAAGCGATGAGGAAGGGTCAGACTAAAATGAAGAGTAACGAGGGTAGAAAAAAAGAAATTAAATATATTTTTTGTTTTTTCGAATAATTCTTTTTTATTTCTCTTTCAATTCTCACGTTAGAATGAGACTGACAATACGAGTGAGAGGAGATTATAAATCGAGTATGTGGCAGGCAGGGGGTAGAATTCTTTCTTTTTTTTTTCATTTTTTTATGATGGAGATAGATGATGGAATAGATGTTTGATAAAAACGAAATTATCTGAGATAATACGATGATGCTGATGCTGATGATGATGAAAATGCTAAATGATGATGATGACGATGATGGTGGTGATGATGATGATGCTGATGATGATGATGATGATGAAGATTTGCGTTGCGACTGAGATGCTAATACAGTTTCCTTCGAGAATGGAAAGAAAAAAGAATAAATAAATAAAAAGCGAACGATGTGTCTGTGATTTTTGCAAATTGATCCATGAATTACAATACTTAATTAATTATATATATGACATGATATATGTATATTAATTAATTCGTGATCAAATAGCTAATACATAATAACATAATATACATAAAAAATGAAATAAAATAAAATATATATAATTATGTTCTAAAAAAAAGATGAAAGAAAAGAAAAAAGAGAAAAAAAAAACAAAAACCAAATCGAAATAACTCGAAATAAAATAATGGATATTGTGTGAAGATTTCGTAAATTTAAAATTAAATTATATAAAAAAAATGAAAAATAACAACAACAAAAAACACATATATACATATATATATGCGTATAATAATATTTAATAATTAAATAAATAATGATGAATAGTTAATGACCGAATTGGCTTTGATATGGGTACGTAAATATAATAATTAAAATAATTTATATATTATTACATCTATAAAGGAAATCGATATAATTGATGATTGGTAATTGGTAATTGGTAATTATTAGTAATCGGTATAACACAAGAAAAACATTAATATTAATAATAATAGTAATAACAATAATAATAAAAATAACAATAATAATATTAATAATAATAGGTCCGGAGGACGAGAGAAGGTTTCTGTGACGAATAGAAAAAAAAGAGTGAAAAAAAAAAATGAAATAACCTTACAATATTTCCAACGTTTTTAAGGTTACGATGATAATTAAGCAGCTTAATTATATAAGGCGTAGGAATTTGGGAAGATATAAAAAAAAAAAACAAAAACAAAAAAAATTAAAAATAACAAATTTTCATACGAAGTTTAGATTTGACGTGAACTTTTATATATAATAATAATAATAATAATACTCAAAAATGACGACAAACAAAAAAATTACAATTATAATATGACGATTATCGATGATTGTAACGATCTGTAATTTTTTTTATTTTTTTTTTATTTGCTATCCAATTAATTATCGTCATTCTTGTTATTTCTTGTATTTTTTATTGTTATTATTACTATTATTATTGATTTGTATTTTAATTATTATCAATAAACGTTTTCATTATAAAGAGGAATGCAGATATATTTATAGTATAATCACGAAAAAGAAGTAAAGAATAGGGGAAAAAGAAAAGGAAAGGAAATTGTGGTTAGGCAAAAGAAAAACAGAAATAATAAAAATTAAACAATAAAAATACTTAAATAATTAGTATATGAAAATTCAATATTCAATTAACGAGACACACATAATATAATATATAGAACCGTATTATATGTCATGAGATCACGCAGAATTTTCTCAAATAATAATATTATATATTGATTGCATAAATTTGAAACACTATAATAATATATATTATAAAAAAAATAATAATTATTATTGTTACATCACTGAATTTTACACTGCTGAGATATACCTGCAATCTGTATAATGTTATAAAATTTCAATGATCTTGATCGCAAAATATTTGGTTATCGAAGATCAATCGATAATAATTAAATAATTATTTATAATTGTCTGTATAATATTTCATAATACGTTCTATTTATGGCGTAATAGAATACACGAATATAAATTATTTTACCGATATACATTAGAATCATATATTATTATTGTACATCATCTACTGCGGATGCCGCAGTGTTATAATAATGATTAAAAAAAAAGAACGATAATAATGATAATAATCAATAAGATAACAACGAAGAATTAAACGGAATAATTACGTCGTCTCTCTAAAAAGTGGCAGAAGTTGACCGTTTCGGATCGTCACGCCGGTGATAACATCCAAATTACCTGAGTTGAATAATTGTTAATGGTGTTGTTATTATTGTTATTGTCATTATTATCGTCATTTCCTAGACATGGTCTAGTTAAAAATTATACGGTGGATATCTTGATTCGTTGATTGTTTTTTTTTATTTTTCATCGCTTCTCAAGAAAAATCCGTGCGGGATTCAACTATTTTTTGTATCCGTATATTTTATACAAGAGATTATTGAAATCCTTCGAAATTATTTTTACCTGCGCTTTCATTCGTGAACAAATGATATGCACGTATAATAGATACGTTGCAGGAGAAGGGAAAAAGTAACAAATTAACAAACCGAAAACATTAATTATATGAATTTCGAGTTCTGACGAGCCTCTAGGAAAATTCCAATTAGCATAAATTTGTCGATGCGATATCAAAAATATTCGAAACAAAAATTATATCCAATTGATTTGAATTGAGAAGCTATGTGTTAAAAGTATAAAATGAATAAGTTCATTCGGATTACAAAAAAAAAAAAAAAAATGAAAAACAAAATTATATAAAACAAAAGTAACGAATAAAAAAATGGAAGCATAATTAAAAATGTGAATGAAAAATGGAGGAAAAAAGAAAAAAAAAAAAATTTACTAATATATTATTGTCGTGTTTAAATATTTGGCAACAATATGATGTATATATATATATGTATATACACATATATTACGATGATCGTTAACGAATTAAAAAAAAAAAAAGCACAACAATTGTGAATGTGTATAAGCATATTTAAAGTGTAAGGAAAAATTGCAAGAAAAAAAAAACAAAAAACGAAAAAAAAGAAAACACTAATAAAATTGTTGCAAAATACAAAAAAAAAATACAAAAAAAGAAATAAGAAATCATTAATTTTTTCATCTCTTATCTATAATCTTATCCAATTCTTAAAAAGTATAATTATATTCAATTATCTTTTAAATCCTTACAAATCTCAATATTATTGCCAATTTCCCTATCCTCATTGGGTATTGATTATTTATTTTTTGCCATTGATGAGATTTTTATTTTTTTTTAATTTTTTCAAATATCCGGATGCGCTGCAGGACACTGGAAAGAGGAGCTGGTTGTGGGATCGAGAATAGAAGAAGAAAGAAAAAAAACAAAACACAAAATGGTAGCAAACGCGGAACACGAGTCTCTTTTAAATCAAGAGTTACGGTTTGCTGGTAAACGTTACGTTCGTTGAACAGAAAGTCAAAGAGAAAATGATGTTTACTCTGAAATCACGGCACGAGCTTTGACGATGGATTACAAATACAGTATCTACGATCTACATGCGGTGGTATTAATTCTACGTGAGTTCCGATATGAGTACGAAGTACCCGATGGTTATTTTACCCGACGTCGCACCGGAAGTGCAATTTTTTATACTTCATCATCTATCGTTGCGGACTGAATAATTCTTCGTTTGTTTGCAACGAAATTTTTCGTCATAGGATCGCGTCAACCACATTGGAATAGAAAACCTAAAAATTTTATCAGCTTTGATAGATAGAAAAAAAAAAGGAAAGGAAGGCAACGAAGAGATGAAAAAGTGAGAGAAGAAATAATAATAATATTCGACAAATTAAGTCGGACGCACGGAAAATTAAACGAGACGATATTATAGGGTTATTTGTAATCCGTTTTTCTTTCTCTTTAAAATATCGCCGTTTTCAAAATTAGATTCCAACGTCGGAGGACCGTTCGGTCCGGACTTCCCCTACTTGTTCGTATTCGCACAGTGTTCGCACCGGCCAATTGCGTGGACAGAGAAGGGCTGGAGAAGCGAAGAAGAGCGGAAGGGAGGGGGGCGTCGAGTCGCCTGAAAATCTTTCGTCTCCGTCAGACTTCGGGTTTCAGAGGTGTACGTCTATATAGATATTTAGTTGGCTCGTAGTCCTGCAGGTACATGCGCGGTGAAATCAGCTGGTCCAGGGTTTGAGCCCCGGTGATATTAAAGGCCTTACAGTTCCGAGCGAACCCGCAGCGTTTCCTTACCAAAAGGTACATTGCACACTACTGATTTAATAACTCTAATTGTCCACGTTAATGTTCTATGTATGTGTGTTTTCTACAGCATGAGCAGTCTTTGTCTCTATTCCTCAATCCTGAATTATAAATCTATCTCTACAATTTACTTCGTTGTAATCTATTTTTTATTTTTTCTTTTTTCTTGCGATGCGGTAATCAACTCGTAAATGGAAACTGGATTTGAATATATTAACGAAATCGTCGTTGCCGCTTGGATTTTCATTAAATATGCATGTATAGACCGCAATAATAGGAAACTGTACACATCGCGGTAGATCGATGGATCAATTGTGCTTTGTACGTCCGTATATAATGTGGGTTCAGAAAATTTTCAAAGTAATTTTTATTTTTCCTTTCTTTTGTTTTTTCATCTGCAAATTAGTCGGCAGTTATAATTGTTGATAAAAATTCGAATATTTTCATGAAAAAAATATTTTTACCTCGAAAGTAGTTGTATATTGTTTGGAAGAATTTAGGGAAGAATCTGTGTTGGGAGTAGGGTGTAAATTTTTTATTTTTTGGATTCTGCAGCATTCATTCGGACATTTTCACCGCGAGGCGAAGTCACGTGGTTTCACTACTTCTTTCCGTCCTACGTTTGTTCTACATTCATACGTCATTGTTCACGATGTTTTATGTGTATAGGGCATTCCGTGCGATGTGACCCACCATGTTATTTTGACAATTTTTTCTTTTTTTAAATATTAAATTTTGCAGTATTCGGAAATTGGTTCGTCTGTACTGTTCGTTGAATTTTGTTTTTTCATTGTTCTCAGAGGGATTTAAATAAAATTTTGGTATAATTAATACCTTCGAGAAATAGAGTTGTAAAATTTCCATTTTCTGATATCGTTTTTTAGATTCACATAGAAATTGAGTGAAGACTCTTTTTCAAATATTTAAATAACTCCAGAGATTGAGAGAGAAAAAGAATGGAGAACAAATATAAATTGGTATATATTTATAGATCTATAATCGTGGTATGACCCTTGAACTATGAGTTAGTTAAGTGGATAAAATTACACCAGGTTCGTAAACGTTGCCAGTTAAAAATTACTGCGAAATCGATATCCACTTAGTATTGTTAGTTTCGATAGCGAACTACATACCTACCTCGTTATATCTACGAAAAGTTTGCGAGTAAACGAGCTAAAATTTTTCACATCCCTTATACCTACGTATACTTCAGGCACCAACTGTTCGGAAGGGTCACTATAAAAACGTCGAGTTTTCGTTACGATATTCTACTACATACATCATTATTATAAAGCCTTTTTCCTGGTTCATTTCCCCACATTTTTTTTTCTCCTTTTTTCGTCATTTTTGTTTTTTACTCCCTCATAAAAAATTACTTCTTGCTTCCGTTGAACCTTTCGTCTTTCGCGACTGAGTTATATACAAAATGAAACGCGTATCTGAGTTAAAAATAAAAAAAAAAATGAAAATTATTGTTTTAATTACTTTCTGACGAGTTAACTTCAGTCGAGTAAATATGCAACGCGTACATACGTGTATATTTCTAAGAAATTTTTCTCGTTTATGGAAAAGAAAAATGAAGAAGAAAAATTGGAAAATATCCGGGGGGTGAAACAGTATGTATGTACTTTTAATATTACGGTATAAATAAAAGGTGATTGAGAAAATCCTAATGGACTGAAAAATGAGAACTGTAATAAAAGGGGACAAACAAGAAACAAAAAAAACAGATCGGCTTTGGTAGATAATAAAACAAAGGGAAAAGCAAACATAACGTTGTTCAGCGGTTCAACTAATGGTGTTGTTGCTGCAGCTGCAATGAATAGAAAATGAACTTTTCACTCGTACCTACCTGTAAGTAAGTTTGAAGAGCGAGTTGATTTTGATTCTGGGTATACGTATACTTATGTATTTGTACATATGTATTACATGTAGGTCCATAATATATATTGTACGTACATACCGTTAGCCTCAGCTTCCGTAAGTGGTCGCTAAAGTCACGTCGACCAACTCCTTGATGCTTGATTCGATTCCATACAACTTTCAATCCCCCTCCGAGTTATACTATACCGCTTTCAACTCCTCTTCCCGCATCCCCTATCTACAGGGTTGGCCAAAAAATAACAAAACGCAAATTATCAAACATTCATGAAAGTCAAACGCGCATTTGTATACGTACAGAGGGCTGTTTTAAAGAGAATTAAAGCTTTCATTCTCCATTCTTTGATATTCCAAAAGTTGATAATGTCAATGGCCATGACGATGAGATATTCGGTCACATTAATTCATTTCAAAAATAACAAAAAAAAAAAAACCATTTATTTTTCAAAAAAATAGATGACGCCATTTTGTACGTACCTTGAAGTGGCTCACATATCGCGAGAAACATTTTCTTATCGGTCTTTCAACATAATTTGGTCACGTTATTACACGGGCAAAATTTAAAAAAAAAAAAGAAAAAAAATATGGGACACCCTGTGTGCACGGTTCTCGTCTTCACCTTCGATCTCGCCGCGTGTTGGGAAATACGAACTGGACGACAGATTTTCTGGTAGTACTATTCGTGCAAAGCTGGGAAGAAGGTGAAAGTTGTCAGTGGGCTGTGTGATAAGGATGTCGGCGTCACTCTTCCCAAATTATTTATCTCTCAAGTTGCCGTCGTTTCGGGAGGGGAACACCACCAACCAATGATTAAAAGGAGTCTTAATAAAAAATGTCAGAAAAAAAGCAACGCTCCATAAAAACCATCTAGAATTAAGAAAAGAAATGATCAATATAGTATGCGGTTGTTATTAATCGCATAGTCGACTTGCACATCGTGTCGACAATCAATCGCTGGGCAAAGAAATTTCACCAGTCATTTATTTCTTCTATTTGCTGAAGTTCACAGTCTGATTTTTTTTTTACTATTATTCAGTTTTTCTTATTTTCATTTTCTGTTTTACCGGCAACTTTTCTAAATGATATTCAAAAAATTAAAAAATAGAAAAAACAAATTCATACCAAACATCTCATATAATAATATTCGAGAAGGGGATGAACGAGTCGGTAGCAATGCTCGATTAAAGATCAAAGAATTTTTGAGTTTTTGAGTTTTTTTTCCTTTTTTGGTTTTCATATACTTCACATGGCGAACAAACGTGTACGATGTTATAAAATACAGTTTTTTCCTTTTTGTAAATGAAAAATCCCCAGTACATCCGGTTTTGGAATTAGAAAAAAAAAAAAATATACATGTACGATGAGAAAAACGACGAAGCAGTACATGCGACTTTTTTTTCTCATCCATTTTTTCGAACCGTAATATACGCGATTGAATATGGTTTTTTTTTTTCGTATAAATAAAATAACTGGTACGATATTAACCTATGAAAAATTCCAGTGAACTGTGAACATTCAACAATTCTCGCAGATATACTTGATATTATATCATCTCGCGATTTATGATTTTAAAAATTTTTACTCTCGGGAAAACTTGATCGGGGATTAATTGTTTGTTTGGAAAAAATGTTTAAAAAATTATCAGTTCGATAATCTTGGTACTTTGAATCACATAATTATTTCTCTCGCATCGCGTACGTAATCTGTATCATTTTTGGTTGGAATAATCGGTTTTGATATCTCTTTCTGTTTACATCAGAATGGTAATTATAACATAGAGAGAAGATAGAGTTCAGAGATTTAGTGAAATTATGAGGAAAATTGGCGAAGCTGGTCGGTAATATATACAGATATACAAATACAATACGTTTGTGTCCCGGAGGCAGCAGCAGGTGCAGAGCGCGCTCCTCTAATTGTGATCAGCGCAGCTAGTCCTTCGTCTTCCTCTATCCCCTGATTAATCGTTTTATCGGCAAAGAGGCTGCTGACGCTTTCGATATATCGATTTATTCACTCTCAGGATATTGCTTATGAATTAGGCCGCTTCGACGATCGAATTATTCAAATTGTATAACCTCTCCAGCACGTAGGTATTTTCAAAGACTTCGCCTCTTTTTACCAAAAAAAAAAAAAGAAAGAAAAAAAAAGAAACATGAAATTTACCCGAAGAAGCCTTTATCTGTTTTCACGATTAAGAGAAATTTTTTTTACGTCACAAGAAATTAAAAAAAAAAATTATATTTATACGTCTATTCTTATGCTTATGTTTCAGATAATTTTTCCACAGAGTGTCCTTTCGCTGTGTTTTCGCTATGCGTTGGAATTCGATGTGACTTTGGGCAAGTGCGTTGATTTTTATCGATGAATTTCCGTTCCCTTTCGATAATTGTAATTCGTAATAACTGCTTCGTGCCTCGTTGGTTTTTGTAATCTGAACGTTTGAGTTAATGGGAACCGTTGTGTGTTTACCAACAACGACGGCAGAGAGTCTAACCCGACTTTGCACCGGATCGGATTGCTTACCTCAAATACATCAGCCACGGGGATTACAGCAGAGAGTCAGATACAAAAACGGTGAGTTGATATCCAGTTATTGAAGTGTTCAATTATGGAATAGCTAATTGAATTATTAAATGAAATTTCGTCGAAGTTCAAAACCAACATCGATACGAAAAAGGAGAAAGTATCAAGAGAAAAACTTTCTCTGAGACCAAAAAGATGTCGTCTTTAACGTTTCCCCAATTTGTACAATGTAATATAAAACAACCCGGCGATGTACTCGTGCCAGGGATAACGAAGGTCCTCGAATCGTCAAGATCAGATCCCCTTTAATTCAGCTTTATAGGGACACTTACATTCGAAGAGATGATCCGCATGCTCGTATAATCTTACTTAGTTGTTCTCGAGTTAATCGATAATAATTAATTATTTAATTAATTGATTTATTAATTGAGCAATCAATCGATTGTTACGACAAATCAATGGCGTGTCTACTTCGTGTAAAATATTCTGACTTCGTAATTTTAACTGACTCGTAAGTTTAACTCAAGATCACTCAAAGTTCGAATTTTTGAGTCTCCAAATTCAGCTGAAGTGATTTGATTGATGAGAAGGCTTTTTCAGGATTTCCGATTTTTTTTCGAATTCAGTCGAATTGCCAATTCATATCGGTTGATCCAGCTCAACTGGAGATAAAATAGCTCCGTGTTTTTTTATTTTTTTAATTTTTTTCTATTATTAAGATGATTAATTTTACTTTCACAATTGGATTGTGCAGCGAGCCATTCTTTGAATTCATTCCTCTTTTCCAGTTGTTGGGGTATAATCCTTTCCTCAATTTCCCATTTTCTCATTCCCCAGTTTTCCTTCATTCGAACAAACGCAACCCTTTTTCACCCTCATCCTCATTATATCTGTTCGTACTATTATTACTGATTTCCGTTTTGTTTAAATTCTACCCCTCCCCCCCCCCCCCCCGGTTTTTATCTTTGGCATCTTCTTTTCCGCAAAACTCACAAACCCTTCGCGTTTCATTGGGAAACTCCGGGTACTAGGGATAAAGAAAATATCGAAATTCAAGTTGGTTCATCAATCTTCAAGTTTTATTGGTAACAATCACTAATTTTTTCTACCGATTCATTTAAATTGACAATTTCATTCGGATTTGATTTTTTTTTTTCCTTCAATGTCCATACAGGTAAGTCTTCCGACAAGGAGGTTTTTAATTATCATGCCACAAAAGCAAAAGAAAAATCAATCGATAAATAAATGAATTAATCTCGATTCACTTTATTATCGGGTGATTCAAAAATTTCGGTTTCTGGCAGTTAACGGAGGGGGTTAAAAAAAATAGCCAAAAAGAAAGCTCATTTCTCTCAGTGATCGCAGGATGAGCAACCGCGTGGTGGTATTACAAATGCACCATGGGGTAAAGGTATAGGTATATATCATTCGATCAATTCTGCCCCGAGGGTCGAATAAATTCTTCTATCTTTCAACTGCCGCGATGTAGCAATTTGTTTGCATCGCCGGAGGCAAAAAGTAGATGTTACATAGGTAGGTATATAACGATAGGCGGGCATAACGCATAGATTGTATATAGGTGCAGTAGGCGCGGGAAAGATTAAAGGTGCCAAAAATAGATTTGAATGAGAATAAGGAGAAAAAAATGTAAAAGTGTTTCACCCTCTCCTATGCGTGAACTTGAACGAAAATTTCATACAAAAATTATCGATCTTCATCTCAATTATCATAGAATATCTGAAATGTATTTTCGCCAAAGAATCGGCCAACTCATCATCTCTCAGTTATCTGGTATAATATTCGTACGTCATGGCGACGCGACAGACATTCGACGACGATTGGGTATAAGAGGTAATAGTGTATTAGTTATCTTAGGAATAAAAGCATTTTTGTGTTCCACCATATCGGCTATAGTTGTCTGTGGAAAACTCCGATAAGAAGGATTCGAGAAAAACGAGTCGCGCGTATACGCGGCGACGTGTGTCGTGGATGAGGATAAGAAAAGAAATTATTTGTGCTTTTATGTAAGACGTTCGATATAATCCATTTATTTATATACACACGTACGTACGTATAACGTCACATAGTCAAAGGCACCGAAGCTGCTTTCGCGCTGAATTTTTCGCACACCGCAATCTGATGGGAAATATTGAAAAAATAAATACTGGGTGATTAGAGAGAGACCGTTCCAACAATAAATTTGGTAGGAAATTTTCTTTTCTTCTTTTTTTCAACAATCGTCGGAAGAAAATCTCTGCAATATTGAATCTACTAATAGAAAAGAGAAGAACGATTTGATTGGACGAATAAAAATTCTTCGGCAAAATTCTACGCCCGCGCATTCATGCGTACATGATCGTTTGTGATAATAATGACGGCGTTGGCTAGTTTCCGGATGTTTGCTGTGTTTCAGAGTTAACAACTTGACGGTGAGTTATGGGGTTTGGAATTAGAATTAACGTAAGTGCTCGCCGGTTGGTATTTATTCCTATGGGGCGCGAGGGTGGAAAGTACACTCGGAGATCGTCGAGTGATAGCTGGTATTACAGTACTCATTTTCTCATGCTTACACGCATTGTTAAAATTAATCGCTCCTTTTTTTTTGGGGGATTTTTTCGAAAATGAAATCAACCGAACTAGACTACGTCGCCCAGCATGGAATATTTTGGGCGGTGAAGGCTGAATTTATATAAAAAAAACAAAATTAGAATAAAAATGCGTAGATATAATTTTCAAAAATTTTTATAAAAGTCGTCGAAGACTCTTTTTTCACATCAAGGATCAATTCTATGATTCGTTCGAGTGAATCGATGCATTATTTATTTTATTCGTTGTTTGTATTTTTTTTCATTTTCTTTTTTTTCTACTTTCTACCCTTTTTCCCCACGGGATTCAATATCCCAGGGAAACCCACCGTCCCGAGCCCTTGAAGGTCCGGTACTTTGTTTGTCGAAGTACTTCTGAAGCTCATCTCGCTGCAGGGACAAATAAAAAAAAACAAAATAAGATAAAAAAAAACGGGGAACAAATAGTGCAGAAAAAAAAAAGGAAAAAACTTTTCGTTCTCAAAAACCTTTTTCAATTTTCCAATCCTATATACGCGGATCCTCCTTGTGTCTCGACTTCGGGATCATTGACCTTCAACCTATGTTTATACACTAGGTCCTTCAATGTCCGTAGGCTTTCAGCTTTTATTTGAACACGCGGGAAAATAGAATCAACGATATAAAAACCCTTTCTGTTATAGATCGAGGAATAAAAAGCAGACGCGCGTAACCCAAAGTTTCTTTTGTTTTTTTTTTTTTTGTTTTTTGACAAATTTCAAACAGTCAAACCGATCGAAGTTTCATGTCAAGGACGTGTGAGTTTTTTTTTTTTTCTTCTTCATTTTTACTCTCTATTTCTAATCTCATGAGTCGGGAATTGGAGCGTGCAGGCGATGGATGAAGTGGGAACGATTTATCCCGAGATAAGGGATGATGGGGAAGTCGATGCATCGGCACGCGGTGTAGATATAGGTGGGTGGGTAGTTAGGGTTAGGATGTACAGGTTATACGTAGTTTGCGGTCGCTGAGATAAATTACGTGTGTTCTTATCGAGGATCAAGTAGCGGACCATCGCTCTTGTTTCAGGGGGGAGGTTTGTTGCAGGGTCGTTGCACACGGGGGATCGAATCAGCGATCGTCTAGAGTGCCGACGTTTTTTATTTTCTATCGCACGATATCTCCGCTCAACAAATCTCGAAAAAGATATATATATATATATATATAATGTATAATAAATCCCGACGATTTGGAATATTACTTGGAAAATCCTCCCTCGTTCATCACTTTAATACATCGGAGGTCGAGACTAGAAGAGTGTGACCCATACTTTTTTAAACTTTTCTTCACTTTTTCAAGGCAACCTCATCGTGTCGGTCGAAATTACCACTTTTTGAAGCTGGTTACACCCCAGATTTTCGTCAGATTCAAAAAATTACACCATTCATATCGATTGTCGAACGATTCAATAACTAATTACTGGAATTTGTACGAACCGGTCATATAGATATAGTAGCAGAAATAAACGAAAGATTTTGGGTAGGAAAAAGTTTGCGGTTAGTCAAGTTTTCTGCAATCACGTAATTAAACATTGCATCGTAAAATATTAAACCTGTGGTATTTATTTGAAAAAATTTTCTTCCAATCATGTTTACACACGTATATGTACATACGTACCTATATCTATATGCACCCATAACATCATTTCCACCGATTCAAAGTTCGTACGTCTCGTTCGTTCGCTAATTCCACCAAAGAGTAATTAATTTGTATTGGAAATCGATGCCGCAAACGTACCTATATAAAATACTATATTGTACAGCAACATGTTTACAGGATGTCCCATTTTCAAATGGATGCTTCGATTATCGTTGAAACGATTTTTCAGTTCAAAAATTGTTCGGACTATACAGCCATTGTTCTGTTTCGAGGGGAATCACCGACTGGTCAAATTAGTTGCAAACTAACTGGTGACTTGTCGATTTTCGAAGCTAGAATTTTCGATTTCCAATTTTTTTTCGTCGTCAAATCATTAAAAAAACTAGCTGCAATTTGGAAAATCAAGTTCCATTCAAATAAAAAGGCCAATATCCTCGAGAACCCAACAAATTTTTATCCATCCATACACCCTTCATTTTAAATTAGATTTTAGTTTGTTTTTTTATTTTCATCAAAAAACTATTCGTTCGAAATTGCGAGCTTAATTTTATACGTGATTAAGTTGTTGGCTATTCAACTACAGTGAATGCAGGTATGTGCTATGGACGGGGAGTTGCGGTCGTAGTTTTATTTTATTTCATTTTATTTTATTTCTTTTCATTTTTCTCAGGAATTTTTTTAAACATTTTTTTCGGGGTTCACTGTAAATTAGACGAACGTATATAGAGACGATGGGCGGTAGGACGTGCACAAGTAAGCCTCGTTTTATTACTCAGGTGTGTTGCAGCGCGGCTTAGCAGCATCGCTTCTAATACGCTGCTTGCTGCTGCTGCTGCTGCTAGAACCTTGTTGGTAATTAACATTACCAGGTCAAGCACTACTATATGTGCACCGAATAGAAAGAAAAAAAAAAAAAAAGAAAGAAAAAATCAAAAAAGCTACCTTCACGGAGGGATAAGGGAGGGATGAATCTATACGTATATACATACATATAAAATAGTTATACATTTTCGAGCGGTGTACGAAATGGACTCGCACCCGTATAATATTACCTGCGACAAGGCTATGAAAGATAAGAGTAAAAAAATTGAAGACCGCAAAAGAAAAAGGGCTGAAAATCAAAATTATCGTAATTCGGTAATCGATCGGTTGTATGGTCGAAGAAGCGATTTTTTTGTGAACCTTTCCCACCATTTGTTGAAATGATTGTGAAAACATCAATTATCGCGTTTTTTCTTTGTTTTTTATTCTTCAAATTCACGCTTCATTTGCAGGATATCCGAACGAAGAAAAAGTATTTCGCCTGCGGGATTTTAAATATGATACATTGATACGTACGTATAGAATTTTTCTTTTTTTTCTTGGTATTCTGTAACACCGACGTTGGCACAGCTGCAGGTTGGATTTGGTTAAAAATGAACGAAAAAAAAAAGAAAAAAGTTAAGTATTTGCGAAAATAAAGAAGAAAAAAAGGAATAAAGGTTTGCGAAAAAGCGAAAGGAAAGAGATGGGAAGGATCGCCACGAATATCGAGGGTTAGGATTAGGGAGGACAAGAACGCTTCGAGTATCTATATGTATATATGGGAGCGATACGGATAGCGAAGTGGAATATGGGGCAGTAGGGGGAAACGCCATAAGAATTATTCATTATTCACCTCGGATATTGGAGATTCCTTAAGCTCGATTCCCCGAATACCAAGAGAATTGGTACCTGCACATTATATATATATATATATGTATATTTATATTATATTACTGCGATATTACTGAAAATGGTACATACATATCGTTATACCTCTATGCTCTACCTTATCCCACTTTACTTTTCTCTTTTTTCTTTCTTTCTTTTTTTTTTTTATTTTTTCTATGCAAATTTTTCACAACTTTTTCAACATCGGCGGTATTATACTTCGGTATTTAATGAGACACGTCATGAGACAGAGGTAAGTACTATACCGGTTAAATAATTCAGAAACAGTTTTCCCTAATTGCTGAAAGTTGAAGAGAATCGAAATTTTGGTAGATCTATAATCTTCATTGCGTTATTTAGATAAGAGAAATTTCAAAGCTCGCCTTAATATTCCCTGCAGGGTATCGTTATTCCAATGATTTTATCTCCTTTGAGATGATACTTTATTCCGTAATCGGATCCACAGAATATCTGAAGACAAATCAAAAAAAAAAAAAATAGAATAAATATGATATAATTATCAATCTCTATACGGTATAACCTGCAGATTTATGTTGATCACCCATCGATCACTTGTACGACCATAAATTCTTTGAAATGAAAAAACTTTTCCAATTTCTTTCACGATTTAAAAAAATATTTCTTCGATTTTAATTTTGTAACGATAAATTATTTCCCACCCTTGATTCACGCTGAATATTATATATCTGTGCTCTACATATGTGAATATTCGTGCGATCTGCATCGTCACCTCATTCGCAAAACTAAAAAGTGTGTCAGTGAATTAAGTATCGCATCGGATTTTGCGCCAAACGTGGTATAATATATCGACGCCTTCCAATTCGTTGACTAAAAGCTACCATCACACGTTGTTAACTCCGTAGCTGGTTTGTACAGATAAAACCGAATCTTTTTTGCGCTGCAGTATTATAGCTTCGCGTAGTTTTGTTCTTCTTATTACCCAACTCCCTAGTCACAATTCGACTTGTTCTTATTTTTATACGAACCTGAGAGAATGTACGATTCAAACTTTACAGTTATAGATTTTCTTCTGCATTTCTCATTGCGACAGTTCAACTGCTCGCGATTTGTTTGCATCGAATTTGGGAGAAAAAAAGGCGCAACTTTAAGTAGAAACATTGTCAATCGGATGAATCTTCTGACTCTTTTGGTTGGACGAAATTTCTTTCGGCTCCCTGAACGGTGTTTAAAAATGAAACGAATACCCAAAATGTACGAAAAACAAAGAGACTGCGGGTAAAAAATGAATATATCACAATGTTTGCCAAAAAATTAAATCTTTCGAGCCCTCGAGCAAAGGTTTTTTTTTTTTTTTAAATTTTTTCCGCATTAATATTTCAAAAAGTTGCCATCTCGTGAAAAAGAAAAAAAAGAAAAAAATCGTGGATGAAAAATCACTCTCAATTTGAAATCATAATTCGGTCAAGGGATGTCCGAAATTCGATGAAAACGATTATTGAAATTGGACAGAATTCGCCGAATCTAATTTTTAAAGGATATGAAAGGGTCTCGAGACCACGAGATGAACCGAAAAAATCTCTTTAACTTTTTCCGTTTTTTTTTGAATTAGCACACTCTTCGTATATTTCATCGGCAAATTAATTCATAGGAAATGAACATCCGCGGTGTTATCTTCATTTATATGTCTGTAATTTTGAACTTCCCTCGAGCAGATTGACTTTTTTTCTTCGTTGCTTTCCTTTCGTTTGTTCAAACAATTTTGGTCGCCTCAAATCCCAGACCGTGCAAATATTTGAAAAGAAGAAACAATCTTCTTTATACCTCCGGGGGTTTATTCCGGTCCCTCGAATATTTATACGAAACTTGAAATCTCGATAGCAACATCTGATACCGGATATACAAAATAATTACCGGAATCGTACGGAACTTTATTTCCTTTCTCTATTTTATCTTTATTCAATTATCTATTCATTTTGTTCGGTTCTTGTTCAACGTACATCTCCGCATATAAGCCCGTCATGCAAGAACAATGCACTCGAGTATGTTGAAATTTTTGCGAGATTTTGCG
This sequence comes from Athalia cordata, assembly GCA_963932425.1. Taxonomy (NCBI): domain Eukaryota; kingdom Metazoa; phylum Arthropoda; class Insecta; order Hymenoptera; family Athaliidae; genus Athalia; species Athalia cordata. The sequence continues at coordinate 23,030,342 of OZ010626.1, read as the reverse complement.
AGTCTCGACCTGGAAATGAACTTTTCACTGAGGGAAAATGAATAAAATCTATATACAGGGTGATACAATAATATAATTACGTAGACGGCAAGGTTGATTAAAAGCCTGATAAAAGTTAGTCAACTTTAATGGCGTAATTGCCCCGGCAGGAGCGTCGAAAAGTTCCGTTATAGGACGAAGTAGGTACACAGAAAAAAAGGTGACGATTGAGTTACACCAATTGTGTTCAAGGATCATGTACTACAAGGTATTCCGAGTCACTCTGATTGTGAGTTTGACTTTCGATTTTTTCAAAATTTTATTATACCTCCGAGAGTGATGGGGTGTTTAATTATTTACAAGTCCCTCATTTATGGGTCCATATCTCGTTGTACCACACAATTTTTCTACTAAAAGGAAAAAATGAAGACGAAAGATGGAGATTAAAAAAATATTTATTCGAGTTGATTAAAATAAAAAGAAATGAGAAAAAAAACATAAGAACGAGAAAAAAACTAAGATGACCATGACAAAAAAAAAAAAAAGGAAAAAGCATACCTACTCGAGGTTAAATTGGTTTGCAAAAATTTTCAATCAGTCGTTTTTTAAGTGGACGTTATTTGAGGCGAAGCGGAAAAGGGTGTTCGGGGCAGCTCGCGGACCCCCTCGTTGCCCCTCAATCGTTGCGTCGTTTCGTTCAGATGAACGAAAAGCTCGAGGGTGGGGGTGGGATGAAGGCAAAAGCGCCGCGCGCTATGAAAGCAACTTTTAATCAAACTCTCGTGTGCGGAATGACTTTCCATCTTTTTTCAACATCTATCTGTCGGTGCGAAAATAGGTAGAGGCGGGAATCGAGATAGGGCATGAGAAGATTCTCACCATTCACAAACGAACGTCATTGGGTATCGTCGAGGTGGGTTACATCAAGAAAACGCGCGAAAAGACGCGAAGCTCTATGTATAACCGAGAACTCTTGAAAGAAGGTGTCAAAAAGAGGCTCTCGTTTCTTTGATAACTACATATATATATGTATATTATATGGATACACACATACGCACGACGTTCACATCTACCCCGGGATGGAGTGAAAATTTTCAAAGCTTTGGGATCGGTTGGCTTTATATTGCGCAAAAAGTTGCGTATTGGCTTCGCTGCAGATCAACAGTGTGCCAAGGGAGAAAACTACCGAAAAGGCCGGTTAGCTTTAAACGAGGATAATATTTGAGCGCGTTGATCAATTTTGAAAAAATGTTTCGAAAGGCAACTAGAAAAACGTAGCTTAATTCATTAACCTTTTGAAAATGTAAGGAATCGCTCTCAGTTCCTAAGAAATGAGAATTTGAAGAATGAGCTTGCAGGAACTTGGGAACGGTGGGCGAGAAAAGCGTGTTCAGAAAATGAGCAATTGAATTTCCTATTGATGGAAATCTGAATTGAAATTCCTACTTAAAGATCGTTCACTCTTAAAACTAGTAGTTTGCCTAGCCAATTCAGCCCGTTATGATGAAAACTTTCTTACCTGCGCAGTCAACTTTGAAAAATGGCAAGGGTCAGTGTTAGAAAATATTATGAATACAAAAGCTCGGTGCACGATCTTCCCATGTCGACTCACGTGAGTTTACTCTCTTTCTGAACTTCCAATTTTTTCTTTCCACTACCCTCCACCCCCGTATTTTATTTCGTTGTGATCCATCATCAAACAATTTTTGTATCTTGAAATGAAATTGAACATTTTTCAATTCACAATATCTATATTTGTTAATAATATTATCATTATCATCATCACCACGGATGAAGGTTGAATATCAGATGGGTAAATGTAACCGGAAATTTGAAACTCTACTCATGATCACATAATAATGAGTTTCATTTATGCATAGGTAGAGGGAATCCTCCCAGAAGGGTGTAAGCCACGAATATGATTAAAAAATGAACGTTGCACGCACAGTACCTCCTTTTTATAAGAACGCTTTTTTTTAGCTTTTCGAAAATCAAAGAACCGACTTCGCAAAAATCTTTATTTCATCGAACAAAGCTTTTCCGTTATCCTGTACAAAAACTTCTGTCCTCGTATCAAGCCAGTGATCATATGGGTTCTCATACGGTAGGATGACTAATTAATTTTGCGGTTGTACTCCAGGATTATATTCTCCTGTGTTTCGGCCCAAAAATTATCGGTCTAATTTTGTTAATTTCCGTCTGCAAAGCTACTACCTACATCACTTACAAATTCATCATCAGGCTTATCCTCTCTAATACCTTTACGGAGGTGTTTTAGCCAAGTGTCTATGGGCACATGCGTTTAGACTTATGTATTATACATAAATATATATAAATATATGTACAGCATACGAGTAGGTACATAACGTACGCGTACGCACGTACGTACACCGGTCTTACGCATCGTTGACCGGCAAAGCAAACGTTGCCTCGTTCACTAGGTATGCGTGTTATTGCACGTGTATGTTTTATGTTAAACGAAGACAGATAGAGTGGGAGAGAGAAAAAGAGGGAGAGACAGAGGAGTGATGAAGAGCAAAAAAAGAGGACGTATAAGGGTGGGCGTATAACGCAAAGGGTCGAGTATATGAGAGTAGCTTAACCCACAAAGCGAAAAATATCACATAAAAAGAAAAAAAGAAAAAGGAAAAAAAAAAATGGTGACATTATTTTTCATATATCCGCCTGTGATTTAACAAGGAAATCACCGAGGGGGTAACCGCTTGTGAAATACTTGGGACAGTCAATGTTGAAACGCTATAAAATACTAGTGAAATGCTCATGAAATTGTATAAAATGGTGTGAAATAGTGTGAAATTGTTGTGAAATGTGAAATGGTTGGGACACCTATATATCGAGTGGTTTATACCCCCTCGGAGATCACTCAATATTCAACCTTGAAAATGATAATTAAATATTCTACCAGATGCAGTACAATTTTGTTTATTAACTTTTTTCTTTGGTTCAAAATTTTTTTTTTTTGTACGCCGAAATTCTAATAAAGCGCTCACTTGTACAGATTTTTTTCTTTTTTTCAATCACTAACATGAATTTTTCTAAAATTCTATAGCGTATTGAGCAAACTCTTTGAAACCTTGGGCTTGGTTATCTGATCGTATAAGAGTTGAATCGGGCTGATTTGAGAAGAAAAACATAAGAATAAACAAATAAATAAATAAAGAAAATAAAAAAATTAAGATAAGAAAGTAGTAACTGTAAAGAATTTTCCGACCTCAGCCATTGTGAGATTACGTATATCGTACAACGTAATACAGAAATCGTTGATCTTCTTTACGGATAAACTGAAGTAACCAATTTTTCTATAGCCACGTAGATTTTCCAACCTTTTGTTTATCTGCGATGAAATAAAAATATAAAGTATATATTCATCCGTTTCGTATTTTATTTCGGTTTTGCAGCGCAGGAATGAAATCGCCAATTCCATCTCGGCAACTCTTGAATAAAAAATAGGTAGACCGAAACTACTTCATGAAAAAAACAAAAAACAATCAACTGTTTCAGAATTCACAAACAATCTTTTTTTTTTGTTTTGCGCACAATTTTATGGGCAATCGGATCGCAGATGGATTTAAAATTCTTCGAAGTTTCTCGAAGAATCCTGAAAAAAAGTGAGACGAGAACATTTAAATTTTTGAAAAAGTAAAAAGAAAACAAAAAACAAACAAACTATTAAAATACACAAAATTCCATTGCACCTCACTTGGCGTTACATTATACAATATTATATACCTGCGACGGCGCACGCTGACAATTCTTTAGCCAGGGATCAGTTGGTTCCGCGTTCCCGCCGTCAGTTCGTCGACGTAACCCGAGGGAACACCACGTCTCTAACGTCGCAACTTATCGAGATCGCGTGCATAGAGAGAACAAAAAAAGAAGAAGAAAAGCAAAACAGAAGAATTAAAAGAAAAATTAATAAATATCGCTTCGATATTTGTCTCACTTATTTATTTATTTGTTTATGTATATTCAGTTTTTAACGAGTCAAAAATAAAAAGCGATTCCAAAAATAAAATCGATATCAAAAACGACGATATTTCGTGCATTTCTATACGCAAATAATTATCATAATATATTTAGATATATTCATGTCTATAAAAATGGTATAAAACAATGACACAGTGAACATCACATTAGATACTTGTGCGTTCGATCCTATTTCATGAATTTTTTGAATATTTCACTTATAATTACACTCGATGTCCATCGCTCATTTTACTTGTAGTTAATTTTTTGAGTTACTTTTTTATTCGTTTTATACGATCCTTCATCGTTGTCGTTATCAATATTATCGTCATTGTCATTGCTGTTATTTTTATTATTTTCTATAAGGGTGATCCTAAACCACCCAAATTTGCAGGGCAATATATGCAATTTAAAAAAACTGACATTTATTTTGCACGTTGATCCCAGCTTAACTAATTACCTTCATGGTTGGAATTTTTAAATTTGAGGCAGCAAAGAGAAAATTAATAATAATCGAACCGAATGAAATTCCATGTTGTTTATTCAGCGCAGGTTTTATTATCGATACAAATAAACGAATTGCAATTTTTTTTGTCTATTTTCTCACTCATCCGTATGTATTTTATAAATTTAAAAATTTATTACCGAGCTTTTGAAATTGCGTTACGTCGGATGCCAATCCCGTGTATTTTTCTATTATATCGTTTATTGAGGTTTTATGGGTACTAAAGTTGAGCTGAAAAGTGAAGAGGTGAAGCTTTTGTGCTTTTATCTTACTTGTGGGGCACTTCCTTTTCTTCCTTCCTTTTTTTCTGGAAAGTTCTTAAACGGGAAAAGCTGAGCCGAGAGCTTTTCCTGGTATAACTCCACAGTTGTTTCTACAAATATGCGGAATTTTTCTATAATTTAAAATCCGAACGGAAATCCATGGGATTTCCTCCGTTATACTGATTCTCTGACCTACCGCTGATCCGCTCTCCTCCAATTATAAAAGCGTGCGATCCGCAAATATCAGTTCAGATTTGCATGGAAATTTGTAAATCTAGTCCAGTATTTTTTTTCTTCTATAAAGATATAGGCCTATAGCGTATGTATATGTGTGTGTGCTTTTTGCATGGAAGGAAAAAAAAACAATCGAGTATCTGTAATTCACTTTTTTGTGTCTCTCTTTTGTTCGTTTCTTGCCCCGACGGTCGTAACCTGATTTCAGATAATCGATTCGTCACGATTCATCGCAATGATTATCATCCCCTAGTGATCTGCAGTAATTGAGAAAAAGAAATTAAAAAATTAAAAAAAAATAAAAGTCAAAAAAATAACCTTTTAAATAATTTTGGAACGCGCCCCTAAATTTGAAAAACGAGTTTAATTCTGCGACGATTCCTTCGAATGACTGGCGTGGCTTTAGGGGTAAAAAAAAGTTTTGAAAAATGCAAATTAAAAAGTGACAGATAAAGATTTGTGACTAGTTGTTGCTGTCGAATTCTAAAAAGCTGAGAAACGTGCAGAGGAAGAAATAAAACGGTCGAAGCGGAAGCTGACTCCTTTGAATCACGCGGGAGTTACGCCAGATATGGAAGAATTTCGGCATGCTCGAGGTAAGAGGGATAAAGGAAATAAATAAAAACATCAACAAATAAATAAATCGATACACAAAATCTATTGTTGATTTTTTAGTGACTTGCGTGTTGTTAAAATTATTTCAATTGTACATCGATGAAGCTTTTTTTTTTCATTTTATTCGGTCAGCTTCAGAATTCCATTGTGAATCAGGTTTTGTCGTCCCGCGGAGCGTTCCTAAATTGCTGAAATAATGCTGCCAAATTTTTTGTTGTACTACAGATACCTATAAAAGGCGTTGTGAATTGACTCGAAAAATAGCGTATCTAGAAATAAATCAGGTCATCGAAACATCGGAATTGTCGACTTACACGTACATCTCTTGTTGTATGTACTTTTATGTATATAGACGACCCACTTCTGAAGGGAGTAAAAAAAAATTCAATTTCTGTATTTTGTTGGCTGAGGCGGTGCCAGAATCGAGTTGAGAATGTTTCGCGATGGCTTTACTTTTCGGAATGTTTCAACCTCCGTGATATTGCGCTAAATTTTATGAACAATTCTCGCGATCCATCCAGTACGCGTACTATGTGCAATACGCCGTCTAGACAGAAATTGAGTAAAAATTTTTTAAAACCTCCGCAATTTCGTCTCAGCCGGACATTATTTGGGGAAAGTAGGGCAAAATGTTCCCATCAATTTTCGGGCCCCGTTCCAAAAAATTTCAAAGGATGAACGATCGTGTCGCCATTTTGGTTTCATATTCTGTACTCGGTTGTCTTTCCAAATTCACAACCTAAATTAATAACGGTCCGATTGGGCTTCGTGGATCGAGACAAGAATTTCTGAAGACAAAAAATAAAAAAAAAACACTGTTCTACCTGACGATGAGTTCAAATTCGCTCGTCTGGTTGTTCTAAAAATTTACGTCCAAATTTACGTTTAATGAAACTCTGGAGATCGAAAAGTTAAATCGATACCGCAAACTGCAAATTAAAAAAAAAAAAATGTTAAATAAACAAAAAAAAAAAAAATTGATACGTACAGAATTTGCATAATGCGGCTCATATTCTGGTGCAAAACTTCCTCACCGGTTGATGAGGCTTGGTTACGTAACGGCGCACGATGATGCGCGTCTCTCCATATCATATTAGTAATATGAGTATGTATTGCACATTTATGTAATATCTGTGTAAACCAATGAAACGATACTCAACTCTGAGAGTTTCGAGTCAGCATAAAGCACAGCGCTCATAAGCAAAGGGCATGTAGCGAAATAAGAGAGAGTCGAATATCTTTTATTGAAAAAGTTATATATTTCAATAATACATGTGTACAAGATGTATGTGTGCACACATAGATACTCATGAATAATATGAGGCATTCAACGTAACTTTATAAGCTTATTAATTCATACGGAATATGTGTAACGTGGTACATATACATATATTGTGCATGCAAAACTACCTCGACGATGTAATAAGCTGGAGCCGTAATTGTATGCGTGTACGAATACTGTCACATGACGTACGTAATTGGTACCTAAATAAACGAAGCAGATCAAGAATGTGAAAGAGAAGAAATGGGAATAATGAGAGAGAGAGATAATCATTTTCAGCTGTATTATGAGCTGTTTCATTAAGTGAAAATGAAATTTTTCAATGCTTAAAAAATTGTTAAATTTACCAGGTTTATCAAGTTATGAAAATCTTCTAAGGATCTAAATCTTAACAGAATGAACGACGAAGACGACCTCAGTTAATAGAAATATAGAGGGCGGAAAAGGTGATGTCGAAGAGGTAAGATGAGAGGAGATGTTTCGCGAGGTGATGTTTCTTATTCTTCTTTTCTGTTTCCTTTTTTTCTTTTTTTTTACGGTCTTCTTTTTTCTTTTTCAACTGTGTGGTCTCAGTTCACGGATTTTCAGGGAAATGTTATATACACCTACCCACCCGTACCTACAGCTATAGCTAGCTAGCCGGCTATATAACCTTTGCCAAAGCAGCTTTGTATTTCAAAGGCGATGATGAGTATAGGTATACATATAATAAATATAACCGAGCAGTAAGTGCGACGAGTGGAAAATAGGCCCCAAGGTGTATTACGGGGGCCGCAGTACACCCCGGAAAATCACCGACGAATAATCAGCTAGCTTCAATATCGATGTGGAAAAAAATTTCACAGGAAAGATATATACGATAACCTTCAGATGCTCGTCATCTTTAATTCTGCCTTTTCTTTTTTTTGAGATGAACGGAATAAAATAAATTTGGCCGATAACGATCGATCGGTGTGGAAATTGGACGACAATATGGCGATCGGTATTGTGGTATAGGAACCGTAGGTTACATCTCAAGATATTTTGTTTCATTCTATTTGACTTTTTCTATCAAGGAACTTTGAGTGCATCGTGCGGTGTGCGTCCCGTCGTCGGATATTGTTTTCCGAAAGTATATCTGACAATCGAACTTTTCCTAACGTTTCAGCTTCGGCAGTGTAGATACATATACAGAGGCGCGGATCAGTATCGGTAAACGATAATCTGAGCAATCTGTCTATTGGGGCGCGACACATTTACTCTACAGTGATATGCTCTGATATCGGCATGGCTCCAGTTCCAAAGCTTCTTTCTTCTATTTTAGCTTTCCATCCTCTCGATCATCTTCTCTGTTTCCTCTCTGCTTCTTCCCTGATCCATTTTATCTTTTACACCCTCCCTCTTCTCCACTACTCCCGGCACACCACCTGCAAAAGTTCGCCATCTGACCATACTGGCCATCATCAAAGTGACCTAAAAACCCTACCCAAGAGGGCAGCGACCAGATTAATATACCTTCTTGTCTCTGGATAGTATATCGCGTGTATTATACGTATACTTATATGTTCCGGAACCTTCGTTACATACATTTTTAATTACATTATATTATCATTATCTTTTTGAAATTGATGGTTTTTTTTACTTTAGTTTTTTCTTGCACTCTCTGTATGTGCCGTTCGTTAGAAGGGTCAACGCGCATCTCAAAAACTCAAATCCACATCTTCGAGCCAAAATGTTCCGAGAAAACAGTTGACAACGTAAATGACGGTAATTTTGCCTGCAGGCAGGTGAAATGTATGATATATTTTATATGTACGTTACCTTACGCCTGCAGCCTTATGTTCTACCTATGATTATGTTTCTTTGAACGAATTAGTCGCCTGCAGCACTGCAGGAGGAAGCTAGTTCTCTCTCCGATTTTCATTCTGTGTTTATTCCCTCTCCTTTAACCTCAAATATCCCTCAGGATTCTCACTGGCCGTGCAGAACCGCCACGGAAAACCCGATGGGCGAAGATAAACTGCCCCTTTTCACGTTTTCACCTTCCCTTTCGCACCATCTTGCTTATTATATATACTTGGATCTGTATAGGGTGTGACGTTTCGAAACACCTGAATGGACTCGTTATATTTTTTGGAAGTCAGCCTATCTTGGATCGGATCGAAAAATATTTGCCGTGGAAATTGAGAACTCCTTTTTTGATTACTTCGAATTTATAAGCACAGTTTCTGGGGTCAAGAATCAGTGAGATTAATTCGCGTATTTTGATTTTTCCGAAGAAATACTTTTTTCATAGGACAGCCTTTAAATACAAAGTACATACATTCGCCCTCGGTTTATCTCCAGATTTTCTGATCTCCTCGCCGCTGGGTACATAACCTCCAACTGTGAGTCGATAATTATATGGGGCATTCCATTTCAACTCGACCAATGATTTTCCCTCGCTATTTTTGTTTCGGTTCGCGATTTTTTCTACAATTCTCCGATCTGAAAAAAGCACTCGTAAATTTATTCAGATGTTTTCTTCTAATAAAGAATTAACGGTTGAAGGAAAAAATCTGAAAAATTCACGAGTGCCTTTTTTGAGATCGGAGAATTGTAAAAAAAAATTACCAAGCGAAACAAAAATGGCGAGGGAAAATCATTGGTCGAGTTGACAAGGAATGCCCCATGTATATCGTCCGAAAAAAGACGGGCATTGAAAAAACGCGATTTCGCAATCTTCGCGAAATAATCATATCAGGTCTGCTAGATCAGGTCGGTATATTCCGGCTTGCGGAGTGAATATTATACCTGCGGAATGAAAATATAATTGCCTACTAAGCGGTGCAGGATAAGAAATTTCTTTAGAGCGGACGAAAAAAGTTTCAATTTCATTTTTAACGAACGATGAGAACTGCGTTCAATTTCGCACGGTACATTTCACATCGGTTTTACCGCGGATTATTCGCAGTTGTGGTTGATTTCGATGCGCGTTGTACGGAAATCGACAAATGCGTAATGGCACTATACATAATCTATTTGTCCTAGTGTTGCTAGATGACGATAAACGCGCATAATTATATAGTGACAATTGTGTAATGCTTGTGATATTCCGCAGCTTAAACAGCTGATGCGGAAGTGTATCACCGAAGTAAATATATCATATCAGTTGGGCGAACGGGGAGGGACAGGGGGTAGCTTTGAATTACAGACTGGAGGATATAACCGCGTGGCGTCGTCAAGTTCTGCATAAATCACCATAAACTCATCAAATTTAGCCCAGCATCAGCTCGTAATTACGGTTTCCACTCAAACCACCGATTATACATATTAGTTATACACGTATATACGTATAGTACCTAAAATCCAGTGTAATACCTTATGTATACGGCGAATTCTCTTCTGAACTCGATAAAGGTATAGAGTCGTACAGCAAATTGATTAGGCCCCGCCTACTTTCGATCAAATTCATTATTATGTCGATCATGAATCCCCGCAGTTCTGCTCTGAATATATATATTTTTTTTTATTGTCCTCCGAGGCCGTAAAAAACGAAGCCCAAACTCGTTTCACGCACGCTCCGAAATTCACTTATTTTTATTTATTTTTCATTTTCATTTTTGTTCTCAATAAAAAACAGCAAAATTTTTTGGTCAATTCTTTTTTTTTCACGCTTCATATTCGCGATTGAACATTGACGCCACCAGGACGATCGAGTTAAGGTGATATTTATGGATTAATTATTCGTGTGTGTTCATCCCTCGAAATCTTGCATTCGGTAGAATTATTTAATGTACCGAAGCAAAAGTAATCTCAGTAATATCCTCTTCCTCGAAGGAAGTCAACGGCAACAACAAATGAAAGAAGATTTTGATAATCTAAGGTATAAGTGTTCCCAATGAAATCCTCACCCCTACTGGATGGCCGCGAAATAAAGAAGGGAGGAGTCGCTTTTTTTTCTCTCTTTCTTTTGCTTTCGGTTAAATCTACTGTTTTTCATCCACTATAATCCTACGACATTTGACGTCAGGATTATCTCTTTTGGACACATAACTCGACAGCTGTCGAATTGAAAAACAATTTGAACGCGGTTAAAAAGTTTGACGGTAATGGCAGCCGCGGTTGATGCGAGTTGATTCAATCCGATTAGCATAGAAATTTGTGGTCGAATATTCGGAGGTCAACCCAACGTGAACTCCGGCTGCTGTGCATGATCATATGGATTTCATTTAACTAAACTTGAATACTATAAATATGCAAAATTTTGGAGCGGTTGATTTCCGCTGTAGGGGATCCGAAAATTTTCCAACAAACTCTATAGATATACACCACGACCTCTTGCGGCAGGGAGAAATATGGGTCCTGTATACGTTAGGTAAATATATGCATTTCCTAAGAACAAAAAAAAAGTTTGTATAAACCGGAATAAATTTATCAAACTTGAATTTCATACCGTAAATAACGCTACGGCGGATAAACATCATTTTCACTATAGTTGCGATATTCCGAGCGCTTTCCAGATGAAAATCATTAAAAATCAGAAATTTTTGTATATTTTAAAGCAAAGTCTTCGGATGAGGGATGAGGAAATATGTGTTACAATATTTGCTTCTTTTTCACACTTCGCTTTATGTTTGGTTTTACTTATTTTTTAATTGAAAAAAAAGAGAATCACTCAATCGCGTATCGTCGTCGCGTTTGTGCTATCCAAAGATCGCGGAGATTCTGTTCCATGGTTTGACGCGCGCGGTAATCGGATGTGAGAAAGGCACTTTAAGCTGGGGCAGGGGATACGATCGTCGCGAAAAATAGAGCGCTGATGCGACGACGAGGAGGGTGAGTGAAGACAAAAAACGTTTGAAAAAAGTTATCGAAGATCTTAATGCCTATATAAGAATAAACACTGTGAAACTTCGTGTGATCCAGACGATCCTTATTCACTTTAGCATTAACGACTATAAGAATTTCGGCGACGTATGACGTGTTCTTCGGCGGTCGCAAAGTCATCGATTTTTGGATTTAATTTTGAAGTTTGGGAAAATGTATTTAGCCGAAAATTACCGCGATCTCGTGATTGCGGTAATGTGCTGCTGGCATAATATATTCTGGATTTCTCATTTATTTTGCACAATACATTATCTCCCTTGCATTATTCATCCGATCGTGTAGAGCGGGTGAATCTGCAGGGAGAGTGAAAGTGATGCGATAAGAATAACGAAACGATGAATTTGCGGAACGGCGTCTGTCCCATTTTACTCGGTTTCCAACCGACGCATCGTCTATTCAAGGTATCTGGAGTGAAAGGTGGAAAGAAGAAACTTGGTTCATTCATAACCGCGTGAGTCGTCGTCGTCAGTCGATATAAATGGGAACTCGAAGTGTGCCACTGTCGATGAAGGTTGTATAAAACGGGTGGAGCAAAGTCGTTGTCATTTTCTATCTATTTAAAATCGTGAATCTCAGAAATCCAAGTTCTTTTTTTCTTATAAAAAAAAAAAACGACTCTAAGAAGATAGTTAAAAAATTGCAGAACGGATTCAACCCTCGTCCATGTATCTCATGTCCACGTGTAGCATTAATCGGATTAACATTTTAAGGAAACGAAAAACTGTACATGCTACATATTATACGTAATACCTTTGTCTCAAGTTCTACAAGTGCAAATATTGTCTTAGAGAAAAAATATGAGAATATAGCTTATTCTGACAAACGCGACAAGAGGAAAAAAAAAAAAAAAAAGCTCGGAATTTTTTCGTCGACGTCGACCGTCTCTTCAGACCCGGTGAAAGCAAAGATGGATAGTAGATGGTAAAAAAAATAAATAAATATGGCTTTTCGACTTTATATTATATTTTCCTTATTTCAACGTCGGAAATTCCACAATCGTCTTGGTTTCAGTCTTCGCGAAACGCGCCTCACAATTACAGTGTACGCGGTCCATGAGGTCCCGACTTGCTTACTTCACCCCTTTTTCCCCCTCCCCGCCCCGCACCCACCCCTCTTCGATAAATCGAGCAAATTTCTACTTGCCCGTTTTAAATTGAAACGATAATTTTCACTCGCCGACGACTACCACTCGAGTCTACTAACGTTCGCACAAGCTGTAATATAATAGGGAGACAACTCACGACGGTATACAAACGTAGGTATATACTTACAAGAAATACGTCTAGCGAAGTGGAAAATCGAGGATCTTATAGACTCCGGTGGTATATAAAGTTGAATTATTATGTTTATGTGCATAAATAGAATTCTATATATATATGTATGAAAAATCGCGTGAAAATTGAATGAAATTCGAACGATATCTATACTTTTATCGGTTTCCGACCGACTGCGGCAGGAGAGCGAAAAAATAAATTCGTGTTCTACTTTTGTTTTTATATTTCAATGAGACGCGATAATTATCTGAAATTTATCGTGTGCGAATTGAGTTTATAACCGAAAAAAAATTCTGGGAATATTTGCAGTGATGAAGCATTTTTTTTTCATACACCTTATAATTCAAAAATTAATTGCCTAACTTTTTTTTCCATGGTCGACGGGGAACGAAAATTTGGTTGAATAATAAAAATGAGAATAGCAAATTTTAGCAAGCTTGCTTTTTCTTTTCTTTTTTTTTTTTAGATCAGGTGTACGCTTAAGCTGTACACGGGTAACATTTTAGCGGTTTTTCGAATCTGCAGTTTTTTTCTCAGAACTTATTTTTTCAGCTCAGTCGGCAATTTTATGTAATTCGTTTCGGAGACACGGAGAAAATTGAAGGAGTGTGGAGTGAGAGAAAAAAAAAAATTTGAAAAATTGAAAAAAACTTTCTGCAGTAGATGAGAAAGGAGATCGGGTTTATTTCGGGGGATTTATCGTCCACGCCTGGAGGATTTGCGAACTCATCGTGTCTATAGAGAAACTGCAGCATAAGCTTTCGCGAGCAAAGAGGGTGATATACATGATGTACATTACACACACATAAATATGGGGCGTATTTATGCCAAATCATGTAGCCGGTGATTTGACTATTCAAGATTTAAAAAAAAAAAATTCTACGCTCCCAATAATTGCTGACCCAATAGATCAGTGTCTGCTATTCCGAAAACATAATTGTTTTTAATGCGTGAAAAATTTGCACAGATTTTATTCTGAAAAAAAAAATGATGATTTTAAGTCCGAAATGAAATTTCCCATACCGGAGAGTTCGGAATCGAAGGAAGAAACTGAAACGTTCGTATTGATTGGCGAAGAAATTAGAGGGAAGATTATTTGTATTGAAATTTTTTTTCAATATGGGCTGGTCGGGCTGATTTACGGGATATTAAAGATTTAATAAATCCCGAGGGATCTCAAACCTGTACTGCAGTGAAATTTGTCGAGAATTGTTGGAAGAAGTAAGTAAAAAAAATTCACATCACGAAATCCTTTACGCGCTTCCTTCGCAAAGTTATTTTATTAGTTGTATACATACCTGCAAGGAATTCCGAGAAAATAAACAGATACTTGTTATCGAGTATTCTTGCAATTACTCAGCGGAAGGAAATGAGAAATATAAATATGTAAAACAATTAAAAAGAATGTATAGAGATTCCATATCATCAGCCCTTTCTTCGATTCATTGGGACGTCGAATGTTATAATCAGTTTTGAACGAATTCTAGAATGTATAACCCGAGGTACGGATAATTGAACGTATGTATTTTGCATGTATAGTAAGTGATAATTCCATCGGGTAGCTAGTCAGGTATTGAGGTAGTCTGAAGACAGACGTTCGTGCGAAAGTTTAAGCCACTTACAGCTCGAGCTGGTCGGCTTCGGCGTCACATATTATTATTATTGGATTATCTACAAACCGAATACCACACAGTTTCGAAGGGTTCGGTTGGCTGCATAACGTTTTATCATATTCACATATTTTTACTGTATAATAAAAGCAGTTCTTCATACGGCATCGGAGGTTTACTATTTTCAAGTTCGGTAATAAAAGAAAAAAAAAACGAGAGCTTACAAAGATTGGTAATTTTTTTTTTTCTGTAGTAACCCCAGAAATTGTGAACAATAATCGCGGAGAGAATTTGGAAACACACAATTTTTTCGTAACTTTTATTTGATTTCTGGGAACAAAAATAAAATTACAAATTAGGGGAGGGGGGGGGACAAAGTGGGCCCCTGGGGGCAAAGTGGGCCCCAAAAGCAAAAAATGGTCATTTCTTTGCCCCTCAATTTTTTTTTCAGGGGGCCCACTTTGCCCCCCCCTCCCCTATACATTTCTTATATTATGCCTATGGGCAAGTCCACCAATTATCAACGAATGTTTGGGCCCGAAAAAATCGATTTGCCTCAATTTTTTTCCTCGCATTCTGTGAACCAAGATTGGTAGATTCACCAAGTTTCAGCCCAATAGGACGTACCGTTCACGAGGAATACGACATTTAATTTTTATGACAAAATTTTTATGCGCATTTTTAACGCATTTCTATCGTCTCAATAAAAATTCGGAAAAATACGTTTTCTTTGTGAAAAACTCTCAGCTTTTTGAATCCATTTTTGATTTTTTGTTAACTTAGCTAAAACTCCCTCAAAAACACGTTTTTTGTCAGAAAACAGCGATTTCTCCTTGTGCTCAATGTTTTATCATTCTTTTGAATTTTTATTCTGAAAGCTGAGATTTTTTCAGTAAGAAACCCAAATTTTCAGAGTGAGACGGATACGGGGTCGGGCGTGAGCTACGATTAATTATTATAGATGGGTAAATGAAATTCGCTTTTGAGACTCAACGGAATATCTTTATTTCTCCGAACTGTGCACTACCACATGTTTCTAGCGGCGGTGCGAACTCCTGTCAGTCATGGGAAGGGATCACTAGATTACTATCACAGCCGCTACGGGCTGATAGCGTTGCTGCAGTCCACCTCACACATGGGCTTAGTTTTCTTGAACAAGTTGTTGAACAAGTTCTCTTGTACAAAATGTCTGATAAGCAAAATCGTCAGCACCGCCCGATTCCGCGGTGTTTCAATCCATTTGGCTTAGCTCCATCACGTAAGTACCATGATTGTTTACTCATAACCTCTAAATATGTGATACCTAAAACTGCCTCCAGGGCGATATGACAATAGCGTAATGCTCATTTTTTCACAGCACGAAATTGCTTACAGAGCTTCACCCCAGCGAAAAATTCATTTACCCATCTATAATTAATCGTAGCTCACGCCCGACCCCGTATCCGTCCCACTCTGAAAATTTGGGTTTCTTACTGAAAAAATCTCAGCTTTCAGAATAAAAATTCAAAAGAATGATAAAACATTGAGCACAAGGAGAAATCGCTGTTTTCTGACAAAAAACGTGTTTTTGAGGGAGTTTTAGCTAAGTTAACAAAAAATCAAAAATGGATTCAAAAAGCTGAGAGTTTTTCACAAAGAAAACGTATTTTTCCGAATTTTTATTGAGACGATAGAAATGCGTTAAAAATGCGCATAAAAATTTTGTCATAAAAATTAAATGTCGTATTCCTCGTGAACGGTACGTCCTATTGGGCTGAAACTTGGTGAATCTACCAATCTTGGTTCACAGAATGCGAGGAAAAAAATTGAGGCAAATCGATTTTTTCGGGCCCAAACATTCGTTGATAATTGGTGGACTTGCCCCTATGTACCTATATGATATTGCCAGCTGAGCGCAGCGTTTCATAAATTTTTCCGCGGGTCAGACGAAAAAAAAAGAAGACAATTAAATTTGAAAATTGCGACGTGTCTTCATAATATACGCCCTACGCCGTCCCGTAAGTGAACCATAAAAAAAAAAAAAAAAAAGATGTTATACGGTTCCTATGGGACTTTATTTTCTTGCCCGGCTAACAAGTGGCGATGTCAAACTTTTTGGCCATACATATATAAACCACCCACCCACACACACATATATTATATATATGTGTATGTACATGTAGGTACAGTGTGACAAGCGGTAGCAATTTGGGCAAGTCGTTTTGGGCTGTTCTATACCTATAATATATATAGATAGAAAAAAAATTTGTCGCTGCTGCAGCTTAATGTCGGTTCACAAACTTGCCAACTTTCCGCAACTACTAATTTTTTTTATTTATTTTTTTTCCAGTTCCGAGTCGGGAGGATCGAAAGTTAAATTAAAAAGAAAAAAGAAACGCGACTTAAACTTTTTCTTATTCACGTTGCGCTACCGCGTGTTTTCATATACCTGTCTGAATTTTGAAAAACGAGTAGATACGTTGGTTTTTTTTTTGTTTTTTTGTTTTTTCAAATTTTCCTCGTCATCCAATGGTTCGAGGCGTACAGTAACGCTGTGAGTTCGATTTTAACGACGACTCCGAATAATTTTCACCATATTAATAGTAACTGTAATATTTTATAGTCGTGCAGCTGTATATAATCGCAGATACTGCTTTTCAGATTTTATTTCTTCTTCCTTATCCTTATTTAACGCAACTTTAATGCGGCTGCTACTTCGAACCTCAAGAATTTCTCGCGATCTGGTCATTACTTTGATTGCGTTTTCCACCGCAGAGGAAGCTCCGATGCAATCGGCCTTAATGTCTTGGCTAACCAAACAGATATACCCATGAGAATGAAAATAAAAAGATAAAAGTAAGAGGATAAAAAAAAAGAAAAGAAAAAAGAAAGAAAAGAACGGAGCTCGAGATACACCCTTTCGTACTCTCCGAAAATTGAAATACAGATGGTTCGTACGTTATTATACCTTTGGAAGTCGAATGTAAAGAGCTCCGCGATTTATTTTTCAACTTTTGGTTTAACGATAAGTGGCCAATTTTTATTCCCTTGGAGAAATTTCTTTCTTTCTTTTTTATATAAAAGTAAACTGCTGGAATCGATTACGTCAGCATTATGCCAAGTGTCAATATAACCTCCTCGACGAAAGTGAGCGGTACGATTCTTTTTTTTCTTTTTTTCTTTTCATCTCTACTTTTTCCCCCTTTCTTTTCCCTCATCCTTTTTTATTTACCTGTTTTTTTTTTTTTTATTTTTATTTTTTTTCAATTTTATTTCACTTTCGTCTGGAACCGCGAATCTCGAGAGGGCCGCGATCGAGGAAACTGCTGCGGATGGGCTGGGAAAGGTGGGGAATTTTCTTTTGAATTTTTTGTCGTTTAATTATCAACGATATTGTAACGTTGAAAAATTACTGAAAATTCTCAATTATTCTCCCTTTAAAAAATGACCCAAACGCTTTTGCGAAAAATGATAAAACTTTTCTACTAGGTCGTACTGTACGCTTCGTATATTTAAAGAGTTTACGGAAGCGTCGCGACGTTGGGTGTCGCGTCTCCCGTCTAAAGCTCTTACTTCTGTTATCTTTTCAACTGATCTGCGTAGCTTGCAAAACTGCTTTATCTTTAATTGCAGCTCGTAAGGTGCAGCAGGAGCTCTTATTATTGCCGGTTCGTTTAGCTAGTAGAATATTTCTATATATAGGTATACATATGTACAAATGTGCGATATATGTACACCATGTTCATTACATACCGTAACTATGCTTCGCAGCGATATCAGGCCAGATACCCTGTACCATCAGCTTTTACGGTGAAGAAGAAAGTTTTATTCGATAATTTTCCAACTCTCCTCATTCATCATTATTTTATAATTGTTTCACAATAATTAATATGCTTATTACTTCCGAACAGAACTTCAGCTTTCGTTCTTGAATAGGCGCTTATAGCTGATGCGTTACTTTTTTTTTTTAATTTTTCTTTTTCCATGCGAATCAACCCGTGAAAGATGATAGGAAAAAAGCTCTCTCTTTTTGCTAGTTGGCAGTACAATTCTCTCGCGCGTTTTCGCGTATGAAAGTTTTTTTTTTTTTTTTGCAAGCAGTTATACACTGTATCATAATTTCATAGACTTTTTTCATTGAAACTAGCAGTTCAGAATCCATATCTACTTTTTGAATGCCACCACGTACCGCATAGCCGTTGAAGAATCGCGCAGCACACATTGTGCAAGCTTTGTGCGATTTTATTCTCGTAGTTTCGTATTTGAGCTGAATCGCTTTTTATGTACCGAGGTCTAACTTCATACGTGTCGCGCATATTTTGTGGCAAATTTTTGGCGAAAATGCAGAATCGTGTCTAAATTTTCTTTTTGTTCTGTGGTTCTCAGAATTGCAAATTGCAAGCTTAAAAAGCATCGCATATTTATAAAAAAGGTCTCATATAATTTTCGAAATTTTTTGCCGGAATCTCCGCGTTATGAATTTTTGAACGAAATTTAGTGATTGAATTTTCCGAAAATGGAGCATATATAATCGTTGATTTTTAACCTACACGGTGAATGTTATACCGGAAATGTAAATTTTCCCGGCGCCCCGTGACGACCGTAAAATTAGCTTAAGACCTCGATTAAGTTCAGGTCTGTCTTAGCGTTATAGTCTGTGCGAATTAAGGCGTCGCGGCGCCTAGACCGGCGGTGCACATCCAAGGCGTCTTATAATTTAAGCGAGAGAATTCTCCCTGTCAAATCGTGTGTCGTGTTTTTCTTGTCCATATAATCTTAGTACATATTAGTTTTCGGGATCACGATTACAAACGCGCAGAAGTGAAATCTTGTACGTTAATTTATCGAAGTGTTTGAATAATAATATGGAGCTCAGAAGAAGCTGCGACGTCTGCAGCGTCGCTGTGCATCCTTCGGGGTGCGGCTGCAGTTGTCATAGTTAAATTTGAACCGCCGCAGAATCGAATTAGTCTAGAATCGCGCGGGTCCTTGCAGTAGCACCGGTACACATCCAGAGTAAGAAGAGGATTTAGTCACCCTACGTGTGGCCAGGGGATGATAAATGCCCGGTGCTAAACGAGCTCCTTAATAGCTACTAGGAAGCCTGTTGAAACGACTAATTACAGGAGTTTCCTAAGGTGGTTCTCAAGGGGCCTTTAATACCATCGTCAACACCCCAAAGCTACATGTGAGGAAAGTAAAACAGAAGACGCGTTATATCACGCGGATAATTCGCAGCTGAGATACTGAGGAGGATATAAGCGATTCTTTTTGCTATTCCTCCCTGCTTCTGATGCTTACCTCTTTAATACCCTCGATAGAATGGAAAGTTATTTGGACCTTCGTCCTTATATTGTTTAACGCCGATCCCGAACCACTTTCCCAAAGAGAAGACACTCCTGAAGATTTCCTCCAAGAGGACTTTACTCCATCTCTCTCTCTCTCCCTCTCGTTCTCTCTCTGCACAAAACCGGTCTCTCCGCGCTTTACTCCCCTAAAGTTATTTCCTTTTGTCCATCCCTTATTCCCCTTTTACTACCTATATTAAGGTAGTGCTTTTCATACTCACAGCTCATTATCAGAAGAGCGCGGCAAGGAAATTACGCCGACGTAAGTGGCACGCGGAATTAATATTCTGTTTTTTTCTTTTTCTTTTTTTTTTTGCTTTTCATTTGCGTATAATAATGTATATTCTGTTTTGCACAAATATAAGGGTGAATTCAGTTTAATTTAAACTCAAATAATAAGACTATTATAGTCTTGATTTGATGATCAAAAATATTACTCGACCGAAAATCCGCATGACGTATAAAATATTATTAATTAAATTATAATAATTGAGAACAAAATATTTCGACATGAATTTTGGAAATTCCGTATTCCGTATTGAAGAAATTTTTCGTTCATAACGTTCATTTCAAAATTGGTAAAATTTTTCGTGATGATATTTTTTATTTATTATGAATCTTTTTTCGAGACTAGCGTAATTATTTCATGTATAATATAAAATAATAAGAATTAGTTCGAAAAAACATTGATTATAATTTCTCTTCAATTTATAATTTGGGAATCACATCGATAGCAAATATTAACGTGAAACGAGTGGGTAAAAATGAGCTGATATGGGACCAGGAGTTAAGGCGTCAAATTATTCGCTTTGCTCTTCTCTCGTCAGATTAGGTTATGCAGCTCTCTGGTGCTCGTAATGTGCTGATCTGGCATTCACCCTTTGTTCGGATTCAATATTGTCTGTCGACCGCGGATTGGAATTCCTCTTTGCCTGACTAACCTGTCGTCGTTGTACGATATATGTATATCACCCGTACCCCCGCACAAACGAAAGACGTGCGCGGGGAGAAAAAAGTAAGAATAAAAAAAAAAGAGCGAAAGGTAGGAGCTCGAAAAAAAGGAGATAAATCAGGCGCCGTTCCATTCATCGTCCGATCTTCTTATCATTGAATAATACCTGCAATAATGGGAGAAATTGAAGAGCTATTCGAGAAATTTCAAACTTGAACGAATCGTTCTGCAATACGCTGTTATAATGCCAAAGTGTTCTCCGATCAATTAAGCTGAAAAAAAAACAAATTATAATACATGCATATGCAAAAGCAAAAAAAATCCGCTGCCGCGATTTCGAGAGGATTATTTTCGCACACGAGATAAAAGCTATTCGTACATTCGTTTTAGATTAAAAAAAAAAAAAAAAAAAAAAATAGAAATTCGCGACCATCGTTTTGTTTTATTTTATTTGTTTATTTTTTTTGTTGAACTTTTGCTCGAATTTTCACAATTCGAGTCTATACACGTATATATAGACGAGAAGATTCGTGGATTTTCGTTTGAATTTTTTTCCGTTTGTATAAAATAAAATTTCCAACGAATTTTATACAGCGATATTTTTCGCCGCGGCTAGTAACGCGCAATGCAAGCGAGCTGCTGGCGCCTCTTCTCCTGAATATAACATACCTATATGTATAGTACCATGAAGGTATTATTATTCTAACATCAGTCATCCATCATCTGGGCTGATAGCTGGCGATTTTATTACTCGTCATGTAAATTTTTCTCCATTCTCCAGTAAAGTTTCAGGTAAAAACAACAGAAGGATAATTGTGTATTCAAAAAAATCTCACCCACCTTCGGATCCGCCGAATATATATCCTATATATGTATATACCACCGAATAGAAACGAATTTGAACAAAAAAAAAAAAAAAAAGAAGAAGATTGATTAGGAAAATAAATCTTTATCTAATCGATAATAAATTCAACGCGATAATTAGCGAATAACTTTCCGTAAATTCAGGGGGTCGGGGTGGTCCACAAGAACTCACTTGCCGACGATAGGCTTTCAAACAGGCGTAAGAAGGCTTTTCTCACTATGGAACGCAGTCGGTAAATTATCAGAAGCAGCTGTTTCACGGTCGAAACAGCGAATCCAGCAGCAGCAGCAGCAGTAGCAGTTCTGACCTCGCAAGCTTTGGAGGTCGGGGCGCTTTTCTCAGCGGAAAGAATTTCCACCCTAAACGCGACCCGAAAAGCTCGTCGCCATAGAAGCGCTGAGTTTAATATCGAGAAGAGCGGAAGGAAGGGGAAGAAAAATCGTCGTCCCTAAAATTTAACGGGAATTACATGCGGGGTTTGATTTTCCGTAAAATTTTCGGGGGGAAAAAAAGCTCTTTTGGTGTACAGGTAATCAATATATTCCTCATGACTGCATGCGAGGGGTTAATTTTCCGTGAAAAAGAGTTGAGAGACAAAATAAAAAATAACTTCAGTCAAATGAACGTGAATTTTTTTTTTTCTTTTTTTTTTTTATGATAATATGAGGAAAATAAATTGCATAAGAAACCCCGCAATCGGATTATACTCTTTCTAGTACATATGCCGAATACTTTGCATCTTGTCAGGGACATTTGAACCTTGATTATAACATAAGAATGTTCGCCTTCGGAAATGCGATAAAAAAATTCATAAAGAATTATCCTCATTTTTTAGTGTTTCGAATGTCTAAACTAACAGGTGCGAATAAAGCTTCGAGTACAGCTTTGACAAAAAAAAAAGAAGTAGTGAAATTGATGATTCAAAATTTGAATCGATGTAGATTTTCCAAAATCATGTTCGTTTCGAGTTAGTAAGTTATTTCGCTTCGCGCGAAAGTCGTATAATATAGTATTCTTATCCTCCATTTTTATTTCAAAGAATACGTAATTACTCTAGAGAATTTTTCCAGCCAGACTTTTGTTTGCAAATGCGCAGCGTTGAAATGCACAAGCAAAGAGAAGGCGAAACAAAAAAAAAAAAAATGAAAGAAAAATTTTTATATTGTCCAGGAAAAGAACAGAAACAAAAATCCCTCTCATTGTAAATACAGTACGCTGCACGCGTCCCCCTGGGGAATTCAAAGAATTAGCAGTTGTTGGCAAAAGAAAAAAAAAAGAAAAAGAAATAAAAAAAACTAAAAAGCATTTGACAATTTCTACACTCGCTGCAATTGCAGTACCTATGTATGTATGTATGTGCAGGAATACTCATATACAGTTTAGTGCAATGTACAATATATAAGAAAGACATCGGATATACGTTCGTAAAACATAAGCAAGAAAATTTCCGCCGAAGGAATTTTTCATTCGGATTTATCAAGTTTATTATCATTATACTAGTATTATTATTTTTCGTTTTGATAACTTATTATTAAATTGTTTGTTTCTAACTAGATAACGATGTTCCACGTTTTACTAATACGTTATTATACCACGAGCCGTAATTAGCATTTCATACGAGACCATAAGAGTCGTCGCAAAAAAAAAAACAAAAGAGAATCCTAATTCGTGCCATGAATTTGATACGTTTGTCAGTTACTTCGCCGTCTCTGTACCATAAAATTTTTATCAAACAGAAACGTTTAGCTAAAAACTTTTCGTCAAAATCATAGCGTGAGGTTTTTCTACTCAGATCCACATGATACGAACAGAAAAAAAAAAAAAAAAATTTAGTAAACCGAAATTGAAGCACGACGAATTCATTCGAGGGCGTTCTTGGTTGGAATGCCCCATATATATGAAAACTATCCACGTTATAATTTGGACGTTTTTTGGCATAGTTACAACCGGTTGTTCCATAGATAAATCTCGCATATGTATATGCATGGGTCGTATAGTTTGGGTAGTTCTTGTAAAGTACCGACAGCTATAACTACCGAGAGAAATAGAGCGTACATGCTGCAGCGGCACTACTTACATAAAACTCCATGTATAGCTATTTGTATCTATTTTATACGTCGGACAGACTAGACAGGAGTTGCTCTATTGCAATTCCCGTTCCTCCTTCACGGACCATCCGGACGATAAATCGCTACTATTTTCGGGTGGCTGAAGTTGTTGCATAGGTGCAAAAACAGGGGTATAAGGTTTTCTATTTGTGTATGCGGTGAGTTTCCGTTTCCGGAAAAGTATTGAAAAAAAAAAAACAAAAAGAAAATTAGAATCTCAAGATTCTCTAGCTTTGCCGGACCTTCTGTCCCCGAAGGTGGTGTAATTGAAACGGAGGGTTGTATGTAGGACAACCTTGGCGAAATAAGAAAAGAAAAAAAAAAATAGAATAAAAAAAAAAAAATGGGGAAGAGAGAAGAAATGTCTCGCGAGAAATGAAAACGGAGAAGAATTCGGGCGAGGTATTTCAATTCCTGGTGCTGAGGGATTCTAACCTCCCGTTATATGCGAAGGGCGAAAGGCGAAGGGCGCGCTACGATTTACATCCCCCCCAAGTTTCGCTCCTATATGCGTTGTCGACTCGAACGAAGACGACCGGCATTTGTTTAGGAAAGGTGCGAGCCGTCTTCCTTGGACTTTGGCTATTTTCATTAGCTTTCTCGCGAGAAGTATTTTCCATAAATTTTCATGATAAGTCCAATAAAGTTCTCAAAGTTTTATTCGTGAAACTTTATGAAGTTCTATAAAGTTTTTGAAATCGTACGAAGACCGTGAAGTCTCGCGATATATTCCATAAAGAAACCCGCGTAAACTTACGTAAACGTAAATATTCCAAAATCCCGTGAAGATTTCATATAAAATCCTGTACGAAATCCCACGGAATCTTTCGAAGTTTAATTTTTTTTTTTGAAGTCCGAATTCTCAGAAAATCATACGGAGTTTGATGATCGATACGATTTATACGTGTTACCGAAACACACAAAGGGTATTTTGCCCACGTACAAATCACGCTGCTTTTCATAGTAGGAAAAATGCAAAAACGGCGCAAACAACGAATTTCAGACTTTCCCCGTGAACCCCGAGGCAATGAACAGCCCTGCAGACCGAACGAGCTGTCCCGAGAATGACAGAGCGAGGATGATCCCATAGGGAGTTTGGTAGCGCCCAGCTGAGTTTCAAGTTTCGACCTAACCCTCGAAAGTTTTCGTGCGGTTGGTATCGTCGTTCGTATGTTTGTCGGGGTTAAAACGAGACAACGTGCGGTGACGTACATTCATATATTATACGTTATGTATGGTGTACATACCTAACCGGAGGGGGCGCTTACGGAATTGCAAATATGTTCGACTAAGGGCGTTTTCCTCCCTATATTTTCCATCTCTCGCGGATTTCGCGGATCACGTTTTGCTGCAGCTTTACTCATACTTTGCACGACGTTACGTATACACATATATATATTATGACGACATATACATTTTCACCAACCGTTAGTAACTTCGCAACAATATCATCCGTCAGGTCACGTAATATTCCAGTTAAAATACATCTGCTTCGACTCACGTCTGACCTAGTCCTGCAGATTATGTTTTCTAAATTTTGAATATGATTTTATTTTCTTCCTTCGTTTACCTCATTTCCTTGATTTTTTTCTTCGTAATTTTTTTTATTTTTTGTGTCAAGAAAGATGAAAAAATTAAAGCGAGATTACATACAAGGTTCGTAAGAGAGATTGGCTATCGTGTCATAGTAATTTCTTAAGGCGTTTACATCAGCTTCTCTAACAACAGATCCTTGAGAAGTGGATATTCTTTCTTATCCTCAACCCCTTTTATCGCACGTTATAGAGATACAACAAAAAGAGGAATTTTTCGATACGAGGCGTTTCGCGTGAACTCGATTAATGATTTTTCCTTCGTTATCTCTGATCGGATTTACCATTTTCTCACATAATACAATTGTCCAGGATTTTTCGGATTCATTTTTTTTCTACTGCAGCTGATCATACTCCATCGATTTTGGAAACCTTGAAAACGGACTCAGCCATTTTCATTTTAAATTAAATTTTCGCTTTAAAAAATCATCGATTACACCAGACCAAAATATCCGAAAATGAAAATGGGCAAATTCCAGATGATCATACTCATGATGATAAAATGTAAAATGTAATAGTAAAAAGGGAGGAAAAAAAATGTACATATTTTTAGAAGTCATCGCTTCAATGGAACCCACGGCCACCGGATGATTTTTTTTTTCCCTTGTCTTTTCTCTCCTTCTTTCTGGTCCTAAAGCGAAGAAGAGAAAATTTTATCAGGTTAACTGAACCGAAAGAGTTTTTCATTATGTGCTCATCAATATTTTAAGACTTACGTCAAAATAATTGAAACACGAAAATAAGATGAAAAGAAAAATCCCTTGGAAATTTCACTGCAAGTTCCAAAAACTTTTTTTTCTAATTAGACACTTCATGATTTTTGGTTACTCGATATGCGTACGATATCAAAGTTTAGCACATATAGAATAAAGTTATCGAGGAAATCAAAGAGAAAAAAAACAAAAAAAAAAACAAAGTAAATAAAATTCTTGAAATCAAATCGAAATCAACAGGTAAAAGGCAGACGGCTGGTATATAAGCAATATTATGAAGAATTGTCGGATAAGTATCTGTAGATATATACGAGTCGTACGTAGACAGCGACTCACGTAGTTTGCGAAGTATATATATCGAGTGTATATAGAAAGCAGCGACGGAGGGGTGCGAAGTCCAATAATGCGGAAAAGCTTGCTAGCGCATCGAAGCGTGGCTCTTACAGCTGAGGGCGCTTCGCGTACTCCGAGGGGAACATAATGTATATATCGGTATAATACATATATTATATATATGTAGGTCGAATGGAGTGCTGTTACATATCTCGGTAAATGTAAGTCTATATATATACCTACTTACATAGGTGAACTGTATGAAGATAACATTGGTTGGATAGAAAATTTGCACGATCGTTTGCATTGCACATACATAATAGCTAAATCATAAGCCGATGAGAGCTGCCCTTCAAGGATTATGTTAGGATAAAAGCCCATACCCGGGATTATACCGTTCGTATACATGCAGAATAAAATTTTTACGCTGCAGGGATGTGATTTGGATGAATCTAGATTTGAGTGGAGATTTTTCCGCCTTTTTCTTCTGCCTGCTTCGAATCGGACGGCTAATTACTATTTATTTGGATTAATTTTTTTCTTTTGCATCTCGACACACCTGCAGATTTTGAAGTCCGAATTACTCGGAAATCTGGTATCTTCGGTTCGCCTGCAGTAACCAAAATTTCACCTCTCAAATTCAACCTAGAATAATTTAATCTCAGCTAACTTGTCTCACCTTCAGGTTACTCACCGTTCAAAATTATACTCCTATAACGCGAGCGAATTGCGCCCTCGGGGTAGGTATACATATATATGCGGAGTTGAACCGTCAGCTTCGTTGCGATTATTTTGGCTTATACATACTACATTATACGTACGTATATATGTAGATAACAAAACCTATTGCATTATAATACAGAGGTTATAATAGTCAAAATAAATTTTATCTATCGCATACGTCATTTCACTCGATCAATCACGAATATTTTGTATATTTCGCCAGTTTATTGTATATCAATTCAAGGAGCTTCCTGTTAATTATTTAAAATTTTTCGAACAAACTATTTGAGCTCGAGAAAAAAAAAACATTGACATTATTTTATCGATGCAGGTTAAAATCGGTGATTTTTTGCGAAAAAGTTACAAAATAAAATTCGTACCATTGTTTTTCCAAAAACGAAATACCAGCGTATTCAATAAGTTAACGTGTCTCGATTCTGATGATAAAAATTTTTATTCAGCTTACAAATTTTCGCATTTTCACACATCGTTCCTTTTGATTTTTTCTTTTTCTTTTTGAATTTCAGGTGATTAAAAAAAAAAAATTTACATAATCACTCGGGTCCTGGCCTTGAATTACACATGAAAGAGAGGTCAGTATGAAAAAAAAAAAAAAAAGAAAAAGGAAAAAAAAATTTGCTGTGACAATTAGCAGCGACGTGTTGGTACGATAATTATGTAATTGCATTATACTGAGCTGCTGCGCAGCTGTGAAGTCGTCCTGAAGTTGAAGGTGAAACTTTCCCAGCTGTGCTGCACTCTATAGGTATACTATAAGCGGTTTTCTTCGCTGCGGTTGTGCTTCTTATAATATGAGCTAATTTTGTTTTTAGAGAATTTTTATCACCAAAAACTTTGCTAAAGTTATATAAGGTATAATAATATCCAATCTGTAATGCAACCACAATAGCGGTAACAATCGCAGAGAACTTCACATAATGACGTTAGTATTATACCGATAATCGTACCCACCTTCATAGGGAACTTAACACAGTGAGTATAATGACCTTCGCTGGGCTGCAACGATAATCTCTTTCACTTATACGTATTTTCAACTTTTCTCCGATTGCACTTTCCTGATAAAACGAGGTTGAGATTGTTACGGTAACGTACCTATGAGCCTTTCTCTTATAATTTCTCGAAGCGGTCGGTGGTTAAATCGTTATCAAAAGTAGATAAACGTTAGAAGAAAAAAAAAATAAGCTTGGCATTAGAACAACCGTTAACCGAAATGTGCAATGACTGGCAAGTTGCAATTGAATTTTAGCGATGGATATTCGATTGTTTTGAGGGTCGCGGTGACGATCATGGACGTCTCGTATTTTCCGAGTTCTGCATCATAAACTCGATAACGTGGGTTTATTGTTCGTAATTAGCGAGCGATTTATTACCCCTCGTAGATAAATTTTAACCGACCAACTGATATTAGCATGATGTCGTGGGTAAAGTTTACGAGTCTGTTTCGGGTCGCCCCGTAGTTGCAGATCCGTTGTGTTAGTGCTTGTACACGGTATCTGTACACGTTTATATTTGTACAATCGATGAGTTTGATTCTGACGCAAAGTTACAGAGTTAATTTACACGAAACGTTGTTTCAGAATTAAAGAAGGATATACGTTGTCATGGGTTTATTGTACATAGATATAGAAACCTGTAGGGAAACGCGGGATTCAGAAACGCTGAGGGCCGCGTCGCGTCCGCGTCGGGACTTTAACCGCGTGAGGGCGGCTGACGGTGTATAAGGCGATCATTAACTCGCCAGTCACGTAAGCACCGAGCGAAAGATAATACGGAATCTAATCTAATCTTACTTAATCGCAATCAGAATGCCGAAACAGCCTAATATAGGTTCTATTAAAGGGATATTAAAGGAGTAACCAGTTTTTAGTTTTTTTAGTCTCTTTTTTCTCCTTTTTACCTGTTCTACGTCATATGCGGACGTAGGATTTTGAAAACCTCTGGACACTGTCAGCTACGCACGCTTTTCGATTGACATTTCAAATCTAATCGAAATTTTCAACGATCTAACCGCAGCAACTTGAAAAATTGAACAACCAGGTTGTTCCGAGGATGATTTCTCCTTTGCCGACTTTCGATGGTTATACGCCATTAAATAAGGCGTTAAACAAATGAAATGATACCGCGATATAATTAATCGCATGAAACTCGATAGTAACTAGATCAAATCCTTGGAGAAGAAACTCCGCCTTAGGTATACCAATTGATTCTCATTCAAAACGCTGAAATATTTTCTGATACTGCAACCGCATAAAAAATTCAAAAAACCATAGCAACGCTCTTCTAGGTTTTAGTCTTTGTTTCAGTTTTGCTTCGTTCATGTTGTAAACTGAACTCATGCACAGTTCTCGAATAATACGCAAAATGGCTAATATCCGTCGACGCGACTGAAAAACAAAAAAAAAAAAAATGAACAAAACAATACTCGTGTGTACCCGAGGGAATTATTTTCAATATCAAATTATACTACGCAATTTTTGTGGTTCTTCTCATTTCTATAACGTCATTGGTCAATCGTTTACGAGCGAACAACGCTTGCGCAACAAAACGAAGCAAAGAGTGGGCGAAAAGCACCCTGGTTACGCCGCGGGGATGACAGACCACGTGGAGACGCGCCCCGAGAGGACGTCGAGCGACGTCCAAAATCCTATCGGGCAGGCGGTTTGTTAACCGGGAATCAAAATCTGAAATCAAAAAAATTATAATCAAAAAGAAATTCTATTCTTATATATAATTCATCGATAATATTTCACAGTGCTTTGAAAAAGTGTTGATGAAATTTATTTGATTTGATAAAATTACATAAGGTATATAATTTTTGGTTCATTTGAAATAATACCGGTAAAGTGTTGAGTGCGGAATAAAACGCGTATACATTGTGCGTTCTTTTTTCTTTTTTTTAATCTTCTTTTTTTTTTTTTTTTAGCTGACCGGAAATAGCACGTATAATAAAAAAGGGGTCGCAGGGAACGATATATTTCACGAGCATTGCGGTAGAAATATAATTGAATAATTAAGGCAGAGTATTCAATTAAGAATTGATCACAGTTTCGAATATCGGGCGAAAAACAAAAGCATGATTTTTTCGATACAAAATACCGCGTACCGTCCTATATATACGTATACACCCCTACCTCATATTCCCTACTCGACGAAGTTTGAATTTTAATTAAATCATCACCGTCGCGTAAACGTTAATTGGGCTCATTCCAGTTTTTTTTTCTGTTCTTCTCCCTTTTGATTTTTTGTTGAAATTTTTTTTTTCTTTTTTTCCAACTTCATTAGAGGTGACTGTATCTATATATATACCTATATATATGCATGATATCTACATGATGAAGTTTGAAGGGAGGAGAATAAGTTACCGATCGAGGGTTCGGATTGACCCCAAATTACCTGCCATTCTTTCTAATTAACCTTCAATTTTCTGACGTTGAAAAGCGAACGGAAAAAGGAGAAAAAAAAAAATTATCTCTTTAAATTCTCCATTTACAGTCTCGGAAGATCACACCAATTTCAAAGAGCGAGGGTCGCGCTGTTATAACCCCACGTAATATAACCTACCATAATGTAAATGTCATTCCAACTGAAATGACGATGTAAAAAATTATTTTTTCTTTTTCTTTTTCCTTCTTTGTTTAATTATTATTATTCTTTTTTTTCAACTATCGCGAGTAGGTGAAACGCACGACAGTTAATTACAATGGTTACTCTACGTAATTACCTGTCGCTATAAATCTACTTGTAGAATTTATATATATGTTCTTTTGTTATAATTAACTTTGACTTTCATTAGATATATTATAGCTTGTGTACGAGTTTTTTTTTTTTTTTTTACCATGCACATTCTCACTATTGACAGCGATAAATTTTAATAACTTACGACGACATGCCGTGGAAAATTTCAAGGATAAAAGTTCGTTAGAAATTATAGACAAAGACAAATATCCTAGATACTCCGACAGGTCGTGAAAAAGTCCAGAACGTTCATCGTGTTTTATACCGCACCTGTTTAATTCTTCCCTTCTCTTATTTGACCGTTATACAGGTATAGAATTCTATAGTACGTGCAAAGTTTTAATCGAGCGGAAAAACTCGAACTTTACACCGCCTTGATGGACAGATATGTATAATCAGGTATATTGCATATGCTTGTCGGGGTGAAGTTAGTCGTATGCATCCCGATCGATAGTCGAAGTTGAGTAAAATATGACGAGCGGATCGTCCGACATTAACATCTTGAGTTTCGAAGAGTGCGGTATTCGAGAAAACAAAAACAAACGGAAGAAAAAAAAAAATAAGAAAATAGCGGAAGATCGATAGTAATAACAAATTGGAAAACCTTGCGGAAATATAAATCATTCGTAATATATACCGGTCTAGATTCGGTATATATGTACGTTAATAAAATTTAACGACCACCAATAATCCTGATTTTTATTTATTTACCTGTCGGAAAAAAAAGGAAAACGAAAAAAAAGGAAAAAGAAAAAATCAACGACCATCCAATATTAATGTTGAGATCTATTTTAGTAATTCGACCTCGGTTTTCAGCGTATCCTTCTGTTGAGATTATGTATGGTATGGCGTGTGATATCAGTGGATACCCGGGAGTGTGACGTGAAGTTGGACGTCGAACGGAAACGGAAATTTAATTGAATGGAATTGATAGTTGATCTGATATGCGTACGAGATGTGACGATGGATCAGTGGTCACTTTGACCTCGTATGCATTGCCAGAGGTGCTCGCACGAAATTGAATGTTGACCTATAGCGTCCAACATGTTCAACCTCCTTTATATAACTACATACAGATGTACGTGCATACGGACAGGACAATCGGAACCGCATAGGATACTACGAGAAATTTAAGTTGACCCGACCTAACCAACTTGCTTTGATATAACCGAATTAATTCATCCAATTTATTGAACTAAACTGAAACCTACGCCTATACATGTATCTATATATTTGTTCTTGACGTTATACGATTCAGGTCGTTTTGGTTGTTTCTTGTTCCTGGAGGCCACGTAACGTTTTTACCTTTGCTGTCGAATGCAGAGTTTAAAATTTATTTGTCGACGACGACGGTGAAAGCTTTGATTTAAATTCAAAGTCGGAATTGAAAATAATCAGGAGTTGCGGGTTTAACTTGGATTTTCATTTTTCATGCTTTTTCAAGATACAGCTTACGTCTTCCGGTTGATGTTGAATAAATACATACCATGTAATTATTTTACGGTGAAGACGTTTTAATTATTTCAACTATACGTCGCACGAGTGTGAAAATTACCGATGAGGTGTTTCTTTGACACTTCTTTATTGGATTGAAAACATGTGATAAAAAGTGTTCGATTGAAAAATGAGTGATCAGACCGCGAAACGTCTCGTTAATCCTAACAATAAGACTGGAATGCGAGGTCCACCACCGCCACCGCCGCAACATCCTCATCCGAGATTTCTCAAGAAATGTAAAAGTGCAACTTTCCAAATTGATGGGGCAACATACACCATAGGTATTATGATAAATTTTATTCCGTAACCGTTTTCGATATTACCCTTAATTATTTCGAGGCGAATATTCGTTCACTTGAATTTGGCGCAAAACATATGAACGCTGTTTCAGTTATTGTATAATTGAGACTCGAATCGAGTGAAATGAAATTTCGAATAACGTTTAACCACGCATAGGTGAATTTTGTAATTTTGTCCAAATTTAGTGACCTCATCCAATCGATTTCGGCGTTTCTCTGAAATCACAAATCGCCGGTTTTCTCATTGGAATTATATATTCCACCATAGCACCCATACCGACCAACAAGAGTTGGATGTATCCTCGTTACTGAATTATTAAAAACGTCGACCATATTTAGAATTCTAGTAAACGTAGTAAGTACATACGTGTATATGGATATAATACATACATACATACTACATAATATTATACCTGGTAATCTGCCGGCTACCAGTACCATATCATTAAATATAAACGAATCAAATGAAAGTAGCAGAAAGGAAATGAATTATTCGTCAGACACTGAAGTCGATTTACGTTCGTCCTTCCACGGGTAAAGTACATACAAAGGACTTTACCTCCTAGCTGTTCTCCTTTTCGGTTTCTACCCTCTAATTTAGTAATAACATCTGTGTAATGTTATTGCGGTTCTCTTACCGACTAAACGAATGTAACAATTTCTGTCATCTGAATGACAAAACATCCAAACGACAGACGTCTAGATATGTGCTATGTTTATTAATTTTATCATTAAAATTATAGTAAGCGTAACCTCATACGAATATCGATGCGTTACTTATAGATGCTTTTTTTTCCCTGAAACAACTTTTTTTTATTTTTTAACGCTCGATACTTCGATACAGATAATGAGCTGTCCCCGGATTAGCTGCAGACGACACATCGCTCAATATTTTTTTTCATTCGAACGCACGCCATGAGTAACGACGTTAATTCGTTTGATTAATAGATAAAATCAAAATGGAACATGCAATCGATGAAGGAAGAGATAATTACGCCGGTTATGAAAAATAGATCGTCGTCAAAATTGTGCTCACAGATTTTGATCTGTAATTTGACAAAAAAGAATTTTTTTTATTTTTTTTATCGACGTGCTGAAACTACGATCATAAAACTTGCGGATAAGAACTAAACTAAACAAGCATGGAGAGAGAGAGAGAGAGAGAGAAAGAAAAAAAGAGGAAAATTATTATAGCGATAAAAAATTGCTCATTCTTATCAAAATTGTACTCAGGGTCGTTTAAATTTTTCATCTGTCAGTTCGTCGGGATAAATGAAATTCCGGAACGTCCGGGGGTATTAAACGTTGAGTTTCACCCTTCACGGTAGTAATTGTAAATTTTGTAATCGGCTTTTCGAACCAGGAACGACAATACGGGGATATAATTCATGGGGTTATAAATACGGATTTCGAACGATGTTTTACATGAAATCGATCTAAGTATTATCATGCAGATACAGCCCCGATATTTCTACGCTCACGAACGGTTCTGCATTTTTTTTTTATTTTTTTTTTCATTTTTTTTAACAGGTGCTTCTCTTTTCACCCAACGTTTTTTCTTTTTGTTTTCGCCATTTATTTGCTAATCTACCAATTTCACACCCATATATTCAAAGATTCATCGCAATTATCGGTGATTTTTTTTTTTTTTTATTCGCAAACATTTTGGTTTTTCAATCGTTCAGTTATATTATTTTCGTTCTAATATTCGCAAACGAATAAAATACCAAATGATTGATCTGTAGAAAAATTGAATATTTTTATTTTGTTTTTTTGTTCTCCGCCGATTTCACCCGATCAAATTAGGCGTAGATATCCCCTGTTAATCGGTGTAATTAGTATTTTGTACACTATATTACGGAGCGTCAAAAAGAATCAGTTTCACATGGTATATCGTATACCTATGTAAAGGGTCGGTCCGTGCAGAGTACAGTTTGGGTCGATATAATACTCGTCGTGTGTAACCTAATTTGATGCGACTATATTACCTACAAAGACCGAATCGTGTTAATTTTAGTCCAGAGAGGGGTGGGAAGACGACCCCTGCTGCTCGCCTGGCAGGGCAGAAGAGACAGGAGATAGAACATCAGGGTGTGGAAGAGAGCATCTGCTTTGAGGTGTCCTTACCCTGTTACCTTTTACTCTATACCTGGTTGCTCGCATCCCGGCGAACGCGTCCCAAATACCCTTCATCCCCAAACCTAGCTCCTCCGCTGCTCGTTCCACTTTCTTTCCATCTCTCTCGCTCTCTCGCTCTTTTTCTTACCCCCTTGCGAAAAAATCCTCCAAAAGCTATCGTTTCGCGATGTTCTTCATGGAAATAACGTTGGTTGAAATGAAAATGTTATTTTTGACATACAGATATGTACACGTTTACGTAGAGCCCACCTAAAAACGAAACCAAACAAAATATTTAGCTACGAAAGTTCCGATGCAGTAGATATCGTCTTCTTCTCCACATTTTACTCATCTTACTTATGGAATGCGAAGAATAGAGTGTTCTATTATCACGTTCAGTGGTCGCCGAAAAATTTGACAATTTGTCATTTTTGGAAAGCGCTGTATTTCGTATGAACAAAAATAGATGGCGGTTCGTAAGGAGACGACATTTTTTTAGCTGGTATTTTATTTTTCTTATGGATAGAAAAAACCTCGGAAAAAACGAAATTCTTTCCACCCGTGATGTATATAAGGATGATCGAAAAGTAATACGCTTTAAAATGATACACCCTATATATTTATAAGCGGAAACAGTATATTCACGTAGGATACTTCGACCAACTGTAACAGACTGAGACCTTCCCTTGTTCATTCGCTCTATGCAAATAAAACGGATGATCTACAGCAAGGGTTTTATGTCTGTCGATTGCGTCTATCAAAAAGGGGTTAGGGCTCACATATGTATCGAAATATATTCTATGTATGTATTTAGAATGTTCGTGAAACGTTGGGTTATCAAAAACCGCTGTCATCGGTACGGCATAAGTGCCTATATGTAATGTGAATTTGTATCCTGGCGATATGCAAAACATTGCTTTTCAACTTGATGAATATGTACAACGTTTGTAGGAAATTTTTACAGGTGGAAAAATATGGGGTATTCGAAAGCTTCTTCTTTGTCGTTTTTTCCACTCTCGTTCTTTCTTGTTTTTTTTTTTTTTTTTTTTTTCCCCTCCTTCTCATTCTAGTACCCCACATGTTCAAGGCTACCGAAAAACGATGCTCGTCGATAGAGCTGTAGAATTATTAGAATATCAGACTCAAAAATTAAAATGAAAAAAAATTCGAAGAATCTGCGGAATGTGCAATGCGATTCGAATACACGGTGAGTTTTTTCAAACAAAAAAGCTCGTCGGCATCATATTTCAGATTCTGAATTAATTTTGAAAGCATTTTATGCAATTTTGTTTCTCGTTTTTTTTTTCAATTCTTATTATCCATTGTTGCCCATCGTCGTTAGTACGAAGTGCATCTCGCAAACGCCAAGAGCCACTTTCGCATTGCGAAAATTGTGTGCAAAAATATATCGTCTGTATTCTATGGCTGATGCAGTAGCCGCTAAAGTGAACCCTATAAATCATGAATACCTCGCATTATATTCCAACTGGCTTAATGCCAACGCTAAAATGTTGAGATGAACGGAAAATGATGGGAGAACATGAAATATATATTTTTCGAAAAATGTTTTTCCATTATATCAACTATCTTACAGATATGTATGTACATACGTACTTATGTGTGTCTGCGAAAAAATGCAGGTGGATACAGCAACATTCAAAAGTTTCATTGTACCTCGCAGAGAATTCTTATTTTTTCGTTAATTTGTAGGTACTTTGCTTTTCCACTTATCCCTATTAATAATTTTTTGCAAATAGAAGAATTTCTTTTCGTTCTCCGTGATTGTCGCGGATTTCGAAAATTTTCCAACTTTACTGTAAAATATATTTGCATAAGCTGTCGCAGTGGTCTGCAACGACAGGCGATAAATTTAAAAATGATTGCGAAAATTTGTATCCGTACGTTACGGATACTGTCGAACAGCTGACATGAGAATCGATCAAATCTCCATGGGACATGTATACGTACTTTATTTATGTTATACTCTATAGTTACATTCCAACGGAAATGTTAGAATTTATTTACACGCAGTCCGAGATGACATATTTCGAGTTTTCAGTTGCGATACGTACGTGCACAAAATTACTTATTCGAAATCGTCATTCATTTCTATTCATTATTCACGTCTAACGAACTAACTACCACGTTTCTATATATACATACGACCACGTCGCGTCGGGTGTACTCTTGTAATTACATATTCAAAAACAAATAATTCAATTTTAACCAAAGCAAACATCGATCAGTACCAAGAACCACTTTCCACAATTGATTCCATGCTAGGCTTTTTCCATTTTTCTACCTCCTCCCCCCCCCCTACCCCCTAAAACTCGCGCTTTTTGCAATTTGGTCGTATATATAAGTAAATCGAATCACCGATATGATACCCGTCTTCGTGTTGTCTGGTATATAGCACTCTGCACTGAACATTGTGAAATTTTTTTCTTTCTCACGGTTTCTGTATTATAGATCGTTTGAGTTTTCTAGATGATCAAACTTTTCCCACCCCCCCCTTTTACATCTAGAAGTTATTACGTACGTACTTACCGCAGCTCATAGAGGAGGAAGAAAACAAAAGATTTCCGTTACTACTTACTTTCTTCCGTAGTAAATGGAGTTGTGAACGAATTTCCACCTATACATATAGATACGTATAAACCTGCACTCAACTATTCAACAATAGAATATAACGACAGAAATAAGGGCAAAACTTATTTTGCCGCGAGGGGCTGCAGTTATAGATGCATGTTCCTGCATACGAATTTGCAGTTATTGTCGCCATTCTCTACAAACTGTAGCTTAATTCACGTCACGTGCATTTCTTCATTTTATGTTATATCCGATGTATTTTTCACGGAAGAGTGAAAAATAATTGAATTAATAATTTTTCAACAGTAAGTAAGTAAAGACGAACAATTACTTTAATTAAAACACTAATGGGGGAGAAGTAAAGACCAAAAAGAAAACAATGGATTCTAATTTTACTGAAGTTCGGAAACTGACCTTTCTTCTTTTCTCGTTTTTCGGACCACATTTTGCATACAGCTAAATGCCTCATGGGGTTTGGGATATCCGACGGAAGAGTGAATGCTTTCATGGTCGAATGGTTCGGGTTCGAGCATAGGGTAGGATCAACGGGGCTAGAAAAGCCGAATCTATATCAACGGATGCGTTTCGGAAGCTCCTTATACTGACCCATTGTAATGGCGAAGCTTCGGTAAGTCGGTCTTCTGGGAATCGCTTTATGTGTATACAGGGTGATTTTAGTTACCTCTTACTCCCGGATCGGAAGGGATCTAATTCGACGGAGTCGTGGTCTCCTCATCTATTCGATACAATATTCGAGAATTGGCTTATCCGGCGCTCATTTTTCACATTTCATCCAAAGCGTAACGCGCCGATAAGACGAAAAGGGCGAATCGGACACCTCCGTTCCATGGATCCAAATCAACTAACTCACCCTGTATACATCTTCGAAAAAAAACAAAAAAAAACGAGGTCTTCGCGAATGTTTGGGAGAAAGAGAGAATACGTATATAGATAGGTTATATGCCGATTAATCGCTATCGGCGAATAGATAGGTTTTGCGGTATATAAGTAAAAGGGGTAGGTAGGGCTCCATGTACTAGACGAATAAGCGATCGCTCGCACCGCCACCTTCGTATCGGCGCAAAGATGAAAATGAGGGAATGAAAGGAGTCGTAATGACGGTAGCATGGCGATACTTAACGATCCACTTCAACGGCTACACTACCTTTTTGCCTATAAAGTGAAGGGGTGTAAGGATCATATCGACGGTGAAAAAAAAAAAGGAAAGAGAAAAAGAAAATTTCGAAGGAAAGCAAAAAGGGTCCGCCCTTCGATCTTTTCGAGTTTCTTTTGCCTGGAAGATGCGGAATCGCGGGACTCGAGAACTTGGATCCGGGGAAGTTTTTCCTTTTATTCCTTGCGTTTCTTTAGTTTTCCGCTTTTTTTTTTCACCCTTTTTTTACCTTATACTACCGATGCTTTTTTTGTTTCTTATCCTGGTTTCCTAGGCAGACGGAAACTTTCGAACTTATTTTTCTTAGGCTTCCACCCTTCTTCTTTTTTTTTTCCAACGAAATCCCAATCTCGGCATTCAGTTGTTGCATCCTGTGCCGAAACTTTTCAATTAAAATAATAATAACAATAAATATATAAACAAATTTCAACTCTTTCATTTCTGATATCCATTCTTGCGGGAAGTTTCATTACCTATATTATACGAAGAAACTTTCAGATTCCTCTGATAATTTTCTATGGGAATTTTATCAATAACTTGACGTTTATATATACATGAATTGTGTATCGATGTAATATAACCTATTCTGAAGTACGTGATTGATGCGGTATAGATATTCCTGAGATTTTTATTGACGGAAATTATTTACCACGGTATACATTATACGTATACGTACCTATATGATATACGATACATGTACCTACATGCATAACGCATCAGCTGTCAGACTGATTTGATTTATTGCTTTATGAATTTTTGTTTTTTCCCCCACTGTGGTTTCGATGTTATCTGGAATACTTCAGGGAATAATTGGAGCCGGTGAACGCAAGGGGGCAATTTTGAAACTGACAATTAGCGGAAGGATTCAATTAGAAAGTTCTGATACAATTCCCTCGCATACATGAAAAAATTTGGAATTTTTTAATTCAATTTTTTATTCTCTCGTAACTGAACAGCTCTGATTTTCATCCCTGTTTTTGACGTGTTAAAAAAGAAAAGATCAGAGCTCCTTTGTTTCAGGTAAAAATGCCACTGCGTTGGTTAAGTAAAAATAGATCTATAGTTGGCACGACGTTCACATAGTATAATTCTTTTGTTTTTTGGTATTTTTGGCAATTGATATGATTGCCAGGCTAATTGCTTAGGAAGTAATTATTTTTGTTGCCGATCGGAAACAGCGGAAATGAAGATTATGAAATTGGCAGAAAAATCAAACGAGCGATAAGATAAACGAAGGATTTTTATTGTCTGCAAATTTTTCACAATTAAACAAATGCGGGGTGAGCTGGAACACCGCCAAGGTTGGACTGGATGCAATTTAGAATTTCCGTGTATTCGAATTTCTCATTGGATTTGAGAATCTCGGGCGTCTGTGTTTCCGAACATTTTGATCAAGTTGCTTGCATATAAATTTATCGTGTGATCGTAATTCGGGATATCGAAACTTGCAGTTCTCGTTTATTATTGGATGAAAGATGAAAACCTCTTAGCCTCAATTATCGCTAAATTATCAAATAAATCTTCCTCTCCCTCCCTTTCTCTGCCTTGGTCGCTCTTACAACAGCATCGCCGCCTCGGTCGTTTTGCTTGGGGTTTCTTTACTGCGAAAGTAAAACCTGATTTTTAGCGCAATATTTTTCTTACTTAGCGGCAAAGTTTATTTATATACATATACTGTATAGCTACAAATTACCGCGTGTGCTATCTTACCGTAAGAAGCGGTGGCCACTTTCGCCGAGCCTTTCTTTTATACCTTCGTCACCAGCTTCTTTTTCTTTTCCTTCTTCATCCATTTCTTCTTCCTTTTTCGTCCCCCTTTTTTCCAGAAAAGCACCGTCCATTCGTATTCATTACAGTGAGGCTCACCAGCCACTTCCGGAGATTTTCATTATTTCTCAACCAATTTATACCAGCTCCAGATTTTTCCTTTACTCATTTTCCACGACACGCCTACTAGACCTTAAGTACGCGCAGCTGGCTTTTTCCAAAAAAAAAACCCATACCGGATTTTTTTTTCTTTTTTATTTCCATTTTTTCATTGATTTATCTGTTGAGTTTTTTTTGTCGCACTCGTAGGCACCGATTGCTTAGTTTTCCCAGAGGTTGTTTCGGTTATTCTTATCCAATATATCCACGTGTTCATGAAGTGGAGTCCCGATTCGCGAATGTCATGTATCTGTACCAGATATATAATACCTATCTACGTATATATGCATATATAAGTATATACCAAAATATTATATATAAATATATATGTATTTGTATCTGGTTTTTTGTTTTTTAGAAAGATATGTACGTGTATACGTGTATCGGTATAAGTGGTGCGATACGTGACTGAAGACTGAAAAGATATAAAAAAGTGAACTGAGAATCTCTACCCCGATTCTCGTGGGATATTCGCGCTAACATGAACAGCTTATTTCCCGAACGTGCCTGTCGCGCCGATGATGTATAGTATAACATGTCCCATATATATCAAATATCTCATCGGTTTTCTATACCGTTTCGATTTTACTTAAAGTTAAGATTGTCGCGCCTTCCCTCCCCCTTTCTCCGCCCCACCCGCACTTTATTTCTTCCACAGTCCTATCACATATGGTTGATATATATATGAGATTTCTGATTCTTTTTCTCTACTCTTTTCGTTCGGATATCCAGCTCCTCAGGGAT
Organism: Athalia cordata; assembly: GCA_963932425.1. Taxonomy (NCBI): domain Eukaryota; kingdom Metazoa; phylum Arthropoda; class Insecta; order Hymenoptera; family Athaliidae; genus Athalia; species Athalia cordata. The sequence goes on along the minus strand of OZ010626.1, from coordinate 22,989,029 downwards.
CATTTCTTATAACCCTCCTAGCACACCTGCGACTGCAACGCAGTAAATCAGAATTGTAACCGACACCGAACGAAGTAATCGCTATATCGGATCTGATCCGAGAATAGTATTTTTGTTTAAGTTAATTTTTGTATCTTTGTTTATTCATCGATCAAACATGGACAGAATTGAAATAGGAATTAACATTGCGAATGTAATGAAAAATAAAATGCTCTGAGGAAATGTACATGTTGGATAGATGAAAGAAAAGAGTTAAAATGCGGGTGCTCTGGAATTCCGGGATGTATCGTAGATCCGTAAATTAGCATAGAAATGTATAGAAGATAAACGAGAAGAAAGTGGAGGTGGAATGGTACGGGCAAGGCGGTTTGACAAATGTGAGGTTGTCGAGATGGTGTCGTTAAAAAAATCATTTCTCCGGAGAAGAGATCCAACGCCGTTCATCTTACTTCCACATAGTACGGTGGAATGATGGTTTCGTATAAGTTATAACGGTGCGGACTGCGGCAAAAAACGAATACCTAACGTTGACACTCGTTAAGATTACTGAAACAAACGACGTCCGATCCAAAACTTCGGTCTCTTAAACGACATTTGACCAGAAGTTTATTTTGAACAATGATGACAAATATGTAATTCGATGCATCTGACGTCAAATATGATATTATATCCATTACCCGATGACATTTCATACAGCTATGATGGGACGAGATATTTCCCCATTTGTTTTTTTTTTTTTTTCTTCTCTGAATATTTGAAGAGGGAGGGAAAGCTACGACGTCGTTTGAAGATGAGCGCCGAGATAGGTCGTAGTGAGTAGATGTATGTATATTTCATCGCATAAATGCATGTATACCTATATGAGAAGAAAGAACGAAAGGAATCCCTAAAAACTGCAGGGTTGGTATAGGTATATGTGCATGTATCCATAAATTCAGGACTAAAATTCTGAGAATATTATACCTGCAGGGCCGCCATATCACGCGTGCTATTCTTCTCGGATAGCAGTACCTCATATTCGCCCTATTGAACTCTATCGGTCCAATCTCGTCGAGATATGAGTATGAATTTTGACCTATCGTCGCAAATCATCGGCCGAATAGCGGCCAGCTATACGTTCCACCTGACACATTGCAGATGGCCACCTTTAGAAGATGGAAAAAGAAGATGGCGACGGCGACGATGATGATGATGATGATGAAGAAGCAGAAGAAAAGAACACGAAGAAGAAGAAGAAGAAGAAGAAGCAAAAGGAGATTTACATCTATAGGGGTCCATCTACGGGGTTATCAGATGATAACGGGATGTCGTTGAAAGGTTTGCGCAGGGGACTTCCGATCCCGTAGGACAGCCGAGATTCGAGATTCGAGATTCGAGATTCTGAAGATATATAATCACATTTCATAAGACCGTTCAAGTATTTCTACAAAATTTACGACGGATAATCCGCAGGACCCCTAACCTTCGTTCTTTTCAAATCCAATAACGAAGCAGTACCAAATTTCATTTCCTGTGTACCAGCTGATAGTCGTATCAGCTACGATACTTTATACGAGATACTCTTATGCTAGCAGATGCTGGATTAAAAAGAAGCAACAACGAACCACTCGTACATTTTACAACGAAACTTTATTCCTCTCTTTCGTCTTTGTTGTCAATGGGATACTGGAAACCATATTTTAGATCCTATTGGTTTTGATGTGAAACACATCGCAATTTCTATAATTCGATATTTGGATCGGAAATCAGTTTTGAAGTAACATTTTCAACAGGTTCATTTCGAGCGAAATTTTTCTCATAGAAATAAGATAATCATTTTTCCGAATTACGAAGTCCGATTCTCTCACGGGACAGATTAAAAATATGACAAAAAAAAAAGAAGATAGTCAGTTCGATACATTTTCTGAAGTTGTGTATATATGTATACATTCTATAAATCATCTCTGATTCTCTAGACGTTCTTCATTGTTTTTTTGGCAATTTTCTTTTTTTCCGCCAAGAACCGACCCCGTTATATCGTTCGCGGTGAAGGACATAAATGCGAAAACGGACACGAACATGGATAAGGCGTGGCCAGAGAAACAAATGCAGGGGACTCAAGCCGCTCAAAATAGTTGATTTTTTCCCCCTCTGCAGTCCTTACAGTATCTATACTTCTTTATTACATACCGTAAAGAATAAAAATAATTCTCGAGAGTACAAAAGGATCGGGCATACGCCACTACTACACTGTATTGTATAATACGAATCTATGTTGTCAAAGTCTCCGCATCGCGGTTTCAATTCTTCTTTGTTTTCTGCATTTGTCATGAAGCTGGACAGCATCAAGTTGGATTAGCTCGAAGTTGGGTTCGGCTGGTTCAACGTTGCAGGACTGAGATTACCCTTTTTAGAATGGATCAAAGTTAACTCAGGCTAAAGAAGAACTATAAGGTTGATTATTATCAGGTTACTAAATAGTTGGAGTTGTGCTTGTACCGATATTATTGTGTTTTCCTTAGAATCTTCTTTCCTATCTTATTCTTTTATTTTTTCTCATTTTTTTTTTTTTATTCATTCTTCACATATCCCTCGGGAAAAGTATGAATAAGAAGAACGTCATGTACTCGAGTATGTCTTCCTTTTTAATACGACGATGGAAGTCTTGCATTTAGGTATACCGTAACAATACGTATATCTTTAATATCCGGCGACGGAAAAATCTGCGCGGGGATAAAAAAAAAATTTCTTTTGTAGCTCTGTGAAAAATTGCGTATTCATCATTGATTAAATTGAAGAAATAATAAAGTAACTACTCAACCGAAATAACGATATTAATAACATTATGAATAATCATATTTTTAATAGACGTAACGATGTTATATTCCTCTTCGAAAAATGGCCGCATGGAGTGAAATAAAGTTATGGTCTTACGAGAGACTTGTAATGAATCTTTGCTCAAACGTTAAAAACTAAAACTCAATTTAAAAGACTTTGGATTCTAAGTTTATTAGGAGGATAATAAATTTTGTAAACTTTTATCGCTTCGTAATTTATTTTGAAAAACGATAACAAAATTATGAAGTAAACGGGTAAACAATATTAAAACGTAAACGAAGAATCAGAATCTTGATCTTTTATTTTAGTTTTTTTTTCTCCAAAATAATTGTCACGCGCTGCAGTTGATGATTACAGAATCGTAATGTGTTTTAAAATTTTCAAATTCACCGCTGCGATGTTTAATTATCATGTATATGTATAATCACCCCACCGAACACCTTAATTATCTTTATATAAATATAATATCTTTGGAATTTTCGGTTTGCGGAATTTATCATCCTCATCCTTTAAAGACAAAGCATGCTTGAAGTTTAACTCAATTTCGGGGTATTCTCATTGGAATAATTAACTTACGTCACCGAATACTGCGCGACAAGAATTAGCGGAGGGAAAAAGGGACGAAAGGTGGTAAGAGACTGAGAGGGTGTGAAGGGGGAACGTTTGCGTCGCAAATATAAATGCTGCACAAGAACAAATTTCGTAATGGCGCGACTCCAAGCTTCGCATGCATAATTCAAACATCCGCGCGTTACCTTCGCTTTTCTACAGAATATTTAAAATAAAAAAAACCGAAAAAACAAACAAAAAGAAACTAAAATACTACCCGACTTTTGCACTCTTTCATTTTGTATTCTCATATATTACCCGTCAGCAGTTCTACTCGTTAGCAGAATGTCCTTTTTTTTTTTTTTTTATCGTTTCACATTGTAACGACGAATGCTAAGCAGAAATATAACTACATCGGCTGATCAGGCCAAGATGTCATTTCAAGTCTGATGTTGAATTAATTAACTCTGTCGTAAGAACCAAGCAGAAAAGTAAAATTTTTGGATTTCAAAATTCAAGAGATCCTGATTAGACGAGATTTTTTTTTTTTCTCAAGCCGCATCGTCAGTATGCGAAAATCTTTGAGAAAAAAAATCATTTTTTCATCCAGGCGATTGGCAGAGAGGTTGAAAAATAATTTTTCGTTGCGTTTTTTCTTGAAATGGGGTGTGCAAACGTTATATACGATTTTATGGGCCCACCAGCAAAATTCATGATAATTCGAGTCCTACTTTCTGAGTGATAAATCAAGGGCGTTTAAGATTGGAAGAATTATGGGTAGCTTTTAAGTTTCCCCCGGATGACTTTAATTGCCCCTCTACTCATAATAATATCTAATAGTCTGCTATATATAGGCATATAAGTACCGTATACAACTAGCGATGTTGAAAGCGTTTCAACTTTTGATTGGAGAGATGAAAAACGAACAAAAAAAAATCATATCGGTTTTAGATAAATTATACCATGTTCATAATATACACGTGATGATTATGCAGAAAGATTTGTTTGACTGGAGAAAAAACAGATATTGTTGTTATGAAAATGGAAACTTTGCTACATGTATTAATTACTATCCTATTGTTCTCTTCTTAGACTCTGTATAATGGAAAAAAAATAATACCAGAAATCGAGGATTTCGACCCCCGATATTGGGAAGAGAAAATTGAACGCTTTTTACTGATTAATTTGTTATTAAATGTAATTCGTTTCTACGATCAGGATTATTATTACGCATCGTCAAATTGGGTACACTGCAAAAAGAAAAGCGATTTGTCACACGTTGAGACATTTACGATATTAGCTGTCATCGTATAAGATTTTTTCACGTCATTGCTCACTTGGCTCATTGTATTATGATAAAAAATACAGCTCTGTAGCCGAATCTTTTACAGGAAAGAAAAAAAAGAATCGTTAGCTTTTCTGAAAGCTGGTAGTCAACTTTAAAAATTATCTCGAAAAAGCAATATGTATATAATTTTTCACGGTGACCATTGCATTATCTGTAATAAAAAAAATTTCTTTCTTTTCGCAGGTATGGGAAAATATTAGATTTTTGAAAATTTTACACACGACGAATGGAAATGGTGAGTAACAACACTTTTTGACGATTGAAATTTTTTCAAAGAGGACATCAATTTTGTCCGAAAAATCGCAAAAATCTGAAGGGATTTGATTTGATTGTTTTTTTTTGATTTTGGGGTACAAAATGAAAAAAAAAAATTTCCTACTATTATTATGTGTTGTTATATGTATTTCGAACTCCGGAATCCAGCAGATACACTCCACCTATGCAGTACTGAAATAGAAGATAAAAAAAGAGAGATAGCTTTTTGCATTCGAACATTGCATCTCTTGATGATTTTTCATTGTACATTTTCGAGCGTGGTTCGAGCGAAGAAATTTTTTTCAAGATAGCAATGGTGATATCCAAATTATTCCTGCGGGGTTCATGATTCCTTATCTGGGTTTCGCGTTTTGGTAATAAAATTTCCAGCGTCATTATCCTCGCTGCGGGATAAATCGCTCATGCTGAGGTTATACCGCCGCGGTAGCGCAGGATTATTGCGGTGACTATAGGAACTTTGGGGGCGTATCTTTAGCACGTACACGTGTTGAAATGAATGAGAATTGCGGTTGTTCATCTTGTCTCCAAGGTATTTGCTCTCGCTTCAGTTATCCGGGAAATCTTGCGTGGGGAATCAGCAAACCTTCCATTTTCTCTATACTTACGGTTACATTGCAAAACCGACTTTCGGGTTTCTCTCGCGTTTTCTCAAATACATTACATAATAAACAAGGGTATCATTTATTCATATTCTAACCTTCAACAATTTGCGCATATTTATATACGATTCATCATATACAGCTAAAATATGTGCGAAACAAATGGAAAAGCACGTTCCAACTCGATTTCTTTCTTCATTTCGCTTGCATAAATTAAAACGATCCTATAAATATCAATTCTCCAAAGTGACCCTAAGGCTCATATTTATTCTTTCTTTTTCCTTCTTTTGTTATTTCTATTTCTGCACAATATTTGTTATATGTATCGTTGTGTCGCCCACGTAAGAAATCAGCCATTTCTTTTATACCGCACTGTATTCAAAAATTACTGCTCTCATTTCCAACATTTCGCTTCGGCCAAGAACATTTGGTGACGTTGGAAAACACCCCATTAATTTTTTCCATTCAAACCTCGAATCATCCGTGCAAAATGTTGATAATTCTTGCACCCGACAAAAGTCAAGGAATAAATAATTACCAAGAATATGCGGTTCGGGAAAAACAAAGTACTGAAATATGTACGAGGAATGGTTATATAGGGGAGGTTTGATCGCCTGATCGATTTTCGGACGCCCCGGAGCGCTAGTTTTTTTTTTCTTTCGACACCTGATGCACACTGAGAGATCATTTTATTCATACGAAAATCGTGCCTCACCTACGCATGTACCTTAATACATTCAAAATTTATACGTGGAACGTTCATCGATCCTGAAGCAATACATTTAGGCGTACCCTCAACAGGGCAGGACCTCCCCGGGGGTTTCTTCGAGATAAGTAAACAATGGCTTGTTTTTACGCTCTTCATTTCTCTCCCTCACCGTCACTATACCGCCCTCGTCATCGTGTACGTATACAATAACGTACTTATATATATTGAAAAACAAAACAAAAACATAATAATAATAATAATAATAAATAAACAAATAATGAAAAAACATTTTTTACTCAATGTTCGACACGAACGGTGGATTTTCAAACACCAATATATGTATAGATACGTATACACGATGTACAAGGTGTACTTTAATTAGAATTCTTTCAGCGTTCAGAATACCCTACGTGAATTCGTCGATACTATACAACCCCCGCATTTCACCCCCTGCTGTCACCCTTAATTTTACCTGCAAACATCAAAAGTTCGCCAAATTATCAAGATACGAGAGGCCCTCCTCCGCCACCCCCACATTCAATTCGACAAATCAACGTTCGAGGAGAATTCTTACAAGCGAATTTCAATCGACGTTTAGGAATTTCGTTTTCATTTCTGTTTTTTTTTTTCGTTCTATTGTTCTCAACGGGATATTGACATGGAACCTTCGAATAAATGTAGTCACAATTTCAAGGTAGGTATATCGGATTTGTAATAAATTTATCGGTTAATTAATTCGCGCTTCTATCCTGCCGATGATCCTGCATTTATTTATATCGATTAATTTTTTATTTATTTAAAAAGCAATTAATTTTAGCGATTCCAAAAATCGAGAGGAAAAACAAAGAAAAAACAAAACCTGTAATCAAAAGAAACTAATTCTCAAATATCTTTAAGCGACAAAACAAGTTAAAGGCTATCGATAAGTGGATTACAAACTGCGACAACGAATTATCTGGTAAGATGCTCCGTTAACTTTCCTAATCCTTAAAATCCTAAATTATTATACTGCGATTGTGAAAGTGCGATCTATAGTTTGCCTACCTCGTGTAAAAGGTTATACTTATATACCTATGTACTAATTGTATGAAATAATTTAGAAAACATTATCACAGAGTTTTCCCTTGGAAAATGTCCCTTGTAATCTACCCTTTGAATAAAGCCCCCCGAGGACTACAATGGAAAGTGTTTCGAGAGGAGAAATTAGAGAAAAGAACAAAAAAAACAAACAAAAAATAATACAAAGAGAATAAATATAAATAAAAATGAAAAGAGAAAAAAGAAAAAAAAAAAGCGAAGCTAACACGTGGATCTCACTTTTTCAACGAAATCTCTCCAATTATTCGCAAGCCTTGTCGTCCGCGTTGTTTAAATTAGTCTGGGGAGAAATAAAAAAAAACGCCAAAAAACAAGAAAAAAAAAACGCCAACCTACACCCTCGAAACCCCCCTGAAGAAGTTCCACGTTTTTCTCTACTGCAGCACAATCGCGCTTGAGAGGACTACTAGATAAAGCCGACATAATTTAGTTTATCGTTTTAATTCATCCCTTGCAATCTCGACAAATTTTTCATTATTTTCTTTCTTTTTGTTTTTTCACGCGTTTCAACTCATTTTCTTTTCTTATTCTTGGTTTTTTTTTCTTTCGTCACCGAGTCAAATTATTACGATATTTCATGAGACGTCACCGTTATCTTGTGACACCATTTTTTTTTTTCTTTCTTTGGGGGGGGGGGGGGGGGGCTGTTGAAAATTCTCGTAGGGATATAATAAGGTTGAAATGTTGCCACTAATCGCGGTATAGACGAGGTTATTGTCTGAAGGTTTACTCTTCGTGTATTTAATTAATTTAAACCCTGCAAGAAAATGGTATGGGAGACACGTGTTAATATTATACGTAGGTGTGGTAGACCTAAATTATTCTATACGCGAGTCATGGTAAAACTAAATACTCGTTTTGTGTATAACTTGAAACTTGAAACTCGAAACTTGGAACTTAGTTAACTACACATCACCTCGCAAATATTCCAATTTGCTAACCTCCCAAAGTACCAATATTACTTGAGATGTTTGAATAGGCCCTGCGTATAACGCTAGAACCAAAATCTATACCTTATATATATAGAAACTCGGGAAAATAATTTAAGGTAATTTACTTCCTACCATAGGGGATAGCCTTCCTAGCCACATTTACCACACGGTTCCTTGATACAGTTACTTACTTACTCACTTACTTACTTACTTACGGACTTACTCAACCATATGTCAACGTCATGTTTGTACATTTATTTACCTTGCCCTAAATTTCTACCATATAAAGGGCTTTAGGTACCCCAAGGTGGAATTGTCTTATGCCCCTCAGGTTAAGGTGATGAATTTTCATTCGAGTTTTTTCTCTCATTTTTCGATTCGTCGTAGATAGCCATTTTGGATTACTGCGGATAAAATTTTTGTTCATATTCCTCAATTTTCTCACACATTTTTACAACTATCAATTGTATCGAAAAAAAATTAGACAGTCGCAATGGTAAAATTATTTGAAATCTTTGATTAGCGTGGAGCCGCTCAATTAGGGTATGAAATATGCCGGCTGGGCTGAGAGGAGTTTAATATTACTTTAGGTAAAATTAAAGCTCGATTTGTATACCGCAGCTGGAGCTGTTTTAATTGGGTAAAGAATAAAGTTCGAAGAAGAAATATATGTTTAATTTTTCCCACGCTTTTTCGTATTAATTTTTGTTTTCGTCAATCCTTTTTTTCGTTTCTCAGCGTATAATTTCAAAAAGCTCTGAAATCGAGAACACAAGATAATCCGCGGAATGCGTTACGCCGCAAACTGCATAATTATTCCGCAATGCAACTGCAGCAGTTTACTATAACTGCAGTTCCAGTTTGCTAAACGTCCGTATAAATTTCCGTTGTAGTTCAACCGACCGACCGCGGTTTACCTCAAGTTTATTATCCACTCCAATCAGCCTTAAATTTAACGTGCATCATGATATTGATAATCCTTAGATAAATTGAATCGAAATAATTTCTCTTTTCAACAATATCATCCGCAACGTTCACAAAATGGTCACACCGCGGCTTTCTCAGCGAGTCAACATTTTTTCAATGTCATTTATATTATTATCATCATTTTTTCTTTACTTTCCCTTTTTTATGCATAGCATATATCATCTCATGAATTTATACAAGCCGCGTTATAGGTATATTTTCGCTGAGCGAGATTAGCTTTTAAAAATCTATAACTCGATTTTATATTCGGTAAACGTTTTCATGTACAGGAATTAAATTGACATCATGTCTCTTGACGTAAATTTAACAGAGTGTGTTATTATAGAACGTCAAGATTGCGGGCGTCTTATAAAAATTCTTGAAAGCTGTTCGAAAATCGTGGGGCTAGGGGGGCGGCGGGGACGAGAGGTATTAAAAAATCGAATGTGGAAATGCCCCGCAAGCTTGAGTGTGGAATGACAAGTATAAGAGGAGGGAAAAAAAAAGAGAAAGAGAAGAAGAAAAAAGCACCAATAATACAAAATAAAATAAAATGAAAATTTCAATGTAATTTTACATTGCAACCCGCGATCGCGGGGATTTGTTACGGGTATTACGTAGGTATATAGATATTAAGAGATGACGTGATTTGAATTCTTGCAGTATAGTATCGAAGATATATTATATACGGAACTTTGAAATGTTAATAAACTATTATTATGTTTGTTATCGCGAACTTTTCTTTATTTACTTTTCTCTTCTATAACTTCGGATCATTCGGAACGTGACCCTGGAGATGAACGTGATCCATGATACTATATCCCCGTTGATTTACATAAATAAACAAATTCGTAGGAATTGCGTAATGGATATTAATATGGATATAAGTAGAATCTTCCAAAGTAATCATAATTGGTCTCGTTGAATTTTCGATTTTTCAATTTTTTCTTTCTTTTTTTGTTTTGAACTTTTTTTTGTTCTTCGAGATTTGTCATTTTCGAGAATTTGGTTATTTGGAAAAAGTGGAAATAGAAGAAATATTGAGCAATGAGGAGAATTTTTTTCTAATCTTAGGAATTGAAGAGTTTGAAAAAATAGATAGAGTGAGAGTAAAAGATAACCTCGTTGAGTCATTGACACGGAATGCCCCATACAATGCACGACCATAACTATACGGTATTTAGCGGATGTTGTAAACGTTACAGCTATAAGCACAGTTCACGTTAAAACGCAATGACCATTACTCTCCGAAGTTTCATTTGATTATGCAAATCCGTTTCGAGGATTTTCCTGGAAATCTGTAATTCGAGGCTGGCAGAAATGGCACGTAAGCCTCGATTCTCTTCCTTCCTTCCTTCCTTCCTTCCTCCATTTCTTGCTCTCTATATTCCTTCTTATTCCGTTATTTCCGTCTTCCTCGCCTCACTTCCCGCGGGATCTATTACCATTATATTCATGTTCAAGATTGGACAAACCACCCATTGACTCTTAATCGAACCCAATATTGTACCTTTCCAAAAACTTATTTCCCAATTTATTTCCATCGACAAAACACGACTGATCACTCTTTCAAACCCGCAACTTTGTTTAACAAAAGGAAAATTAACAAAAAACGAAAAAAAAAAAAAATTGAAGCAGCTAAGGGAAAGTTAAAGTTCTCTATTCTTCGATATTCGGAACTTGTTATAAGGGGGAGTAAAAAAAAAGACTCTGCAGAAAGCTTTTTCTTCGGATGTAGGTACAGAGGTGGATTGAGCCAAGTTTGTAAAAAAAAAAAGAAAAAGAACGAATGAATAAATAAAAAAAATCTCGGCAGCAGTCTCGTGAGATGCTGAATAGAATTTGAGTTTTCAAAGATCCTTTTTTCATGTGTGCTTTTTTTTTTTGGTTTGTTTGTTTTCTGTGCACATAATATAAATAATTGGGAGGTTGGATTGTAGTAAACTGGACAAAATATTTTTCGACTATAATAGATTTGACATTTACGTTTTTCGTTTCGGTTTTAAGTCGAATGTTGGCTTTGGCTTCGGCTTCGGCGTTGGCTTTTGCACGTTACACTACCCTATTACGATGAGTCGACGTTGGCTACCCGCCAACTTTCAACCCAAGAAGACTTTGCTGCAGTGCAAGCTTCATGTTCAATCAATACCAAACTTGTATCGATCCTGGATAGACTTTGTTATAAATAGGCATACCTGCCAAGAATAGGTGCATATCCTCTGCACTGTATGCGATTTGATTAAAAAAAGAAAAATTAAAAAAAAAAATGAAAATAGAAAAAGTAAAAGCAATCCGATCCTACACTCAGATAAGAGGTAACCACCTTATTGTTAGTACTGTATAGCAATTTTTTCGAAGCGAGATTTTATCTTCTTTCAGGCCTGAAATCACCCTGATTGTGAGTAATGCCAACTATGGGGAAAGCGCGTCGATCGATTTGGAAATTTTCGCAACGATCTTTAATAATCGTTCGGTGGGGTCGAAACTGGGAGCGAGTGCAACGAAAAACTTTGCGATTCTGGAATGAGCTGAAAAATTCAAAGTTCAAAAACGAAAAGTTGCGACCTCGATTTACGTCGACATATTTCCACCTTTGTTATTACACACATAACATAATCGGGCCGTGTTGTACGATAATTTGTAATTTCCCAACGTGAACGGGTGCGAAAAGGGATGATCGAAATTTCCCCGTATGACAATCATCTACCGTAATTGGTTTTTGATTATTTCCGATACACATTCCATTGTCGTTGTCATTTTCGATCACAATCAAGATTAACAAACTTCCAGGGAAATTTCGCGTTTTCGATTCACGATTGGCGGCTAGAAATATTCAGGGGATGTCACGAGACACATTCAAGTAAGGCAGAATTCTGTTTTGTCCAATCCGCTGTTGGTAGGAAAAAGCTCACAGTTTTCCCAGCTTTTGCGGGTACCAGAAATCGGACAGTACGGACTGATGGCGTTCTGACAGCGTTGTGTTTTAGCCGCAGGGGGTAAAAGCAGAAAACTGCCATGTTCGATCAGCGAGGACAGAGAAAAACAATTTTTGCTTATTACTGTACATCGTTACAGGGTGCATTTATAATTCCGAATTCAACTTAGAATAAATGCAAGAATTAATATCATATGATTAAAAAAAAAAAGGGGGTTTTCACGTCGTTAAAAATTGTCCTTAACAACATTGAAAATTAAACCGATCCATTAATATTTTGTGTAGCGGCATATTCTCACGGGTCGACTTTCGTTTGTTTTTAACTCATGTGCGGAATCATTATATTACGGAGATGAAAAATCACTGACAATTACTTAGATAAAAAGGAAAATAAGTGGTAATTAAGATACTATATGGCGGTATATAGGCGTAAACAGGATAACGAAGTAATAGATGCGGTTCCTAGTATTGTGTTTACTCCGCGTTTTAGTACGAGAAATTTGATACATCATACTCTGAATTTCGTAAGAATTTGGAAAGGGAAAGGAGAAGAAGGAAGGAAAAAAAAGAGGAGGAAGGATACACAGCAGGGAACCGGAAACCGAAAACCGAAGCGGAATTAGATGCGCGGAGTTCCGAAGGAACGAGATCCTTATAATACACCTGATTGTTTGTCGACTTGTTTAACTGACAAGAGAATCCATTACCGCACGTTGTGTAAATTTCCCTTATACAGAACGACTCAAAAATAACTTGACTTTATTTCTCTTCTCCTTATCTTTCTTTACGACGGGAATATCCATAGGTGAACAATTTTTACACACGTATATGAAAAAAGTAATCAGCTAGAGATTCGCGACTGGAAGATTTATCGAAAGAAATCCATGCCACGAACAACTATACATACTTATATAATATACCTATATGAGCATGTCGTTATTCCTACGGTTTTCAAGGGGAGGGTAAAAAGTTGGAAACTTTACCAAAATTTCCCTCAACTTTCGTCACCTCGCACCTTTAACCATCGTCACTTTAAAACTCGTGCTTATATAAAGTTTCAACGCGCTTTTCGGTACCTAGTGAAAACTCCATCGAGTTAATATTTGTACAAAACTTCAACCGAAGTCGGCAGAGAAATTTTTCCGAGAATTATATTTACTTCACTTTAATTCGAAACCTTTTTGACTCCTTGATGAAAGTCATTAAGAAAAAAAAGTTTGTTATTTTTTCAATTGCTACCAACTTTCAAAGATCATTCGAAGAAATGCATAAAAATAGATTGTACATTTTTATTTTGTCTCTTTTCATTCTTCATTTACAATTTCTTTGCGTTCGCCCGAAACTCAAAGATCCTTCTCAGTATTATTTCGATCGCGCGAATAAATGTGTACCACTTGAAAAATATACTTACAAGTAATTGACCGGCCATCTTTAATATCATACAGCCCATATTTTTGCATATCTCGCGCTGCTTTTGTGAGGATTTTCCAAACGTAAAAAAAATTATTATACGCAAATTCGCGCATATATTTATGTACAAATCCAGAAAAATATCTATGCTATGATCAAAGCGACGAATAAAATATTACCTTACTGTAGGAATGAAGTACATGATATAATAATGATGATAATTTATAATCAGATCGAAAAAGATAATTCTCTTTCAAATTCTATCCACCGTCAATTATTTATTGAAGAATATATACGCGCCATTTCAATTGTTTTCACAACTGGGATGAATAAATGATTAAATAATTCGAACGAACTTCGTATATGAATGCGTTTTTTCCGATCGTAAAAACCGATAAAACTTTACCATTTGTTTTTTTCATTTTTTTTTCAAGCACGATAGTTAGATGCATGTCACGCAATGTGTAATAGGTACCTAGGTATGTACGTAGATACAAACTCGGTGTGAAGTTTGGTTGGTTTTAATTTTAAAGCAGCAGTTATTACAGTCGTAATCCGACAAGGAGCTTAATTTCGAGAAAATTGTACCCGCGCTCGTCGGTTTTTATTATTTAATTCTATTTTTTTTCTAATTTTTTTCTGCATTTTCCACTCTCCGTCATCTAATTCCCCGTTTTTAATGAATATTTTAATTTTATATACGTATGTAATACGAGATAGTATGAAAGCAAAAGCTACCGCAGTTGCTGCATGCGTGATAATTACGCGCGTATTTGTCCCATATAACCGAAAAAAAAAACAAAAACAAAAAAAAATTTCAGCGTAACCGCGAAGGGAAATGAAAAACGTATCAGCGAGTCTGATCAGCACTTTTCTCATATTATTATTTTTATAACCCTACTGATATCGTCATTACTATATTTTTTATTTTGTCCCTTCTTTTTTTTTTGCATTTGCATTATTAGTAATTATTTTTTACTTTTACCCAGAAATGTGTAATTTTTTTACGCTGTGATTCTATCGAAATTTCCACGTAGCATGGTAAAAATTTCGATACTGAATATGCGTCGTACAGTGTAAAATTGAACGGCCGCAGAGTACAGAGGATTTTAATATAAAAATTCTGAAACTTTGATCCGATCGTCAAGCGATCCGGCGGGTTGACAAATTCTGTTAGTTAATTAACCTGCTTGAAGTTTCTCAATAATTAAGTACATGTACTTTACCTAAATTAGCTATATACCCATGTACCTATTTAAACGCAACGATCTTTAGCTATACGTCGTTAACTGTTAATACATAGGTATATTAATCACGTGGTTCATTTAAACTATTTTGTTCAAAGAAAAATATGGTTGTGTTGTATTATATTGGTATAGATTTGGGAAAATCAGTTTGTAAAAAAAACTTGTCGTTTTCCCGGTAACAAAATTTCATACGATAGACATCTTCTTTGCTCAATCATTTCTAACAAATTGATTCGTCATCTTGATAATTGTTTCCTTTTTTTGATAAGATTTTGATAAGTCCGAGAATAATTATAATCTTGAGCGAGTTTTGATCAGACCACATGCGGAGATTTGAATTTTGGTATTATATCTACATGGGTATATGTATACGGTCGCGATTTTGATTTGGAAAAAGTTTTTGCACGGTTCAGCCCTTTAGCGGTCTACATCAGTTAGGGGATGGTATATAATTAATTTCCAGGTATCGCGTGCTCGCCCAGCTGCAAACCATAATCCACCACCCTTGTCCCGACGCCTTGCGACGCCTTGCGACGCCTCGCGACGCTACTGCGAGCGTTGGATATAGGACTGATGTTTCCTGAATAATAACACGAGACACCGGAGTACGTAAATCGGCGAAGCTACGTGAAGCGACGTTGTTATATATAAGAGACTCGAGACGCAAGGCAAAACGAAAGTTCTAGAGTAGGTAATACCTAATACTATACATATACATATGGACACATACAGATATGTATATATGTACTAGAGCGTGTACCTCCCGCGGGCGCATCGATCATCACCCGCGAGTTGTCTCCTGACAAACTTCGTTAGTTTTCTTCACGATAATTTATCTTATGATACTGCCAAAAATGAACAATACAAACTACACATCCCTTCACTCATAAACGTCCGACGTATATAGATACCCGATGCGAGCATATAGCTATACATATATAATACATAATAATACATCCATCAGCTTTCTTACGAG
This sequence comes from Athalia cordata, assembly GCA_963932425.1. Classification (NCBI taxonomy): domain Eukaryota; kingdom Metazoa; phylum Arthropoda; class Insecta; order Hymenoptera; family Athaliidae; genus Athalia; species Athalia cordata. The sequence continues at coordinate 22,973,167 of OZ010626.1, read as the reverse complement.
CTTCAAGTTTTTTTACATCATATTCTTACCGTTAATATTGATATAATTTATGCGATAATTTCGTCGATTAGTCAAAATTTGAATTTCATCTGCGGTTTGAAAAGTGATTTCAAAAAAAGTTCTCTTAAAAAACAAAGAAGGGGGAAAGAAAAAATGCATTTACAGAGTTAAGAAATAATGTTACGATAATACAAGAAAAGTATGTAACGTATTATTACAAGAATTATGAATAAAAATTGAAGAAGTTTTTGAAAAAAAATAATAATTCGCGGCGTCACGGAATAAAACTTTCTTCCTCGAGTTGCATATCTAATCGAAAAAGTATAAACTTTATAACCTCCATTATCCGTCAACATACGCGATCCAAGCTGATAATTGTCGTTAGGAAACTCAAAGGGTTGACAAAACTAATTGGAGACGGTTGGAAGATTTACCTATGTAGTACATGGGGGCTGCTTCGTGAAGCTTGGATATTTTATGGTTCAGAAGGTATTCGGAAAAATTAAGCGGGCTGCAGTAAATAACAGAAAACGTGAAAAAGAAGAGAAAACTTGAAAAGAAAAATCGTAAAAAGAAAACGGTGTGAAATTTTTCGCTTCAGGTTTTAAACGTATCGATGAATGTTTACCAATCTTTTATATAGGTACGTATAAATAAATATGTGTATAAATAAAACGTACTCAACATCGGTGTGAAAAAAAGATCGACGCTCAAACTTTACGCGTATAACTCGTCGGAATTGAAATAAGCTTCGTTCGCTGCGCACGGACTCGGTGAGAAGGGCTTAAAAAGCTCAAATATATACTATGCAGGTGTATGTATGTTCAGACTACATCAAAGCTATTCATTCTACCGCTATTTTAAATCCTGTATAAATATTTGACCGTTTCATCCGAATATGTTGGTATGCGTGCACGTAGGTAGACGTATGATATTACTTTAGTGACCACCGAAGTTTGCATATCGCGTTCAAACTATCCCAACGATTGGCCATTTTTATTTTTTTTCCCCCAACTGTTGCTTTTACCGACTTTATTTTCCTCCCCTTCCTAATCTCCTTTTTTTTTCTCTCTTGGATGAGAAAATTTGCTCACCTAGAATTCCGGATATTTTGGAAATATTGTTGTAACGAACTGATTGAAAAAGAAATTACAAAAAAATTACAAAAACACGTATTATTTCAATGTTTCAACAAAATCGGACTCTGAAAATGTTATGGGATAGACAAGAAGCACCTGCATACGTAAAAGATAAAGAAGATCTCATTCTTCAATCTGATCATTTCAAAAATCTGTAGAAAAATTGAGAAAAAAAATCCTCCATTGGCTGGAGCTGTCGTCTGAATATATGACGATATGCGATTTCGATAAACGTGCGTACAGCGCCAGTTACAATCGTGAATTGTAGTAAGAGCCATACGCAAAAGTAAACACTTTTGACTTTGCCGTTTACGTTGTCGTTCCCCGAAGGTAAACACTATTTCTGAGCATCTTCTTCATTCCTCTTTTGGATTTAGTCCGCAGTGGTCGATGTGCCGGACCCTACTGTCCAATCGGAGCGAAATTATTGGTTGTCGATGAATCTCCTAATTATCATAGTGGAAAAGTGTCAAAGGACCCAGAATGCAGCGGGCAACGTCTTCGAACATTTGTCAAACCATATATACTTGAGGTATGTTTTACTTGAAATAAAATAGAATTTCCAAAATTATTCCCTATGTAACGATCGAATACATGGAAATGTAGCGCAGGTCACATTTGACTAACGATTTGAAAATTAGCCGAAGACAAACGAAGTAAGTTGACTCGGTGACTCGGTGAATGAGTTCGTCTTGAAGTTTACGTAGTGTTCATTCGGCGAGTGGTTAACCCCTGGGAGGAAGTAAACTCGTCAGATGGTTGGGTTCCCCTATTCGTTTTGCAGCTTGCTGATTTCGAGGCAGCTTTTCCTAGTCTTCTTATCTTATTTGTCGCGAGTGAAGCGTGTTGAATGGATAAGAAGACCGAATCAGCCTTGTATCCGATTATCGAAGTTTGGAATGACTTGTACCCTGTGCGGTACGTACACCAGCGATACTATCCGTACTACACATACTATACGTCTTTATTATCTACGTTCGTGTTTCCGCTGCCACTTCTACTAGAGATGTGCTGATGTGCTACCGTAGCCGAAGTAAATTTCGTATTTACCTTTCCGTTCGAATGATCAAAGCAACCGACTCTCTACTCTATGATTATAGTAACAACAACGGTATAACAATAACGATAATTATAACACGGTAGAACGGATTGAGAGATTCATTGACGGAGGAGAATGGAGAAGCGGAGCGATTATAAGGCCATGAATAAAACTACCCTCAGCTGTTACGTCATCGTGATAATGATGACGAGTATAATTACAAAAGATAATCGGATTTTGCTTAAATTTTATCCGATCCGGTGTTCGATCTCCGACACGAGTCGAGTCATCGATTCGCATATATTTCACCAGAGAATTGTAATAAATCCGACAATTTTGATTATAAATTTCTGGAAAATTGAAGAAATAATCGAGCGCGTCCGGGCTGTTGCGGTTGAGATTGCAGCATTCGACGGGGAGGGAGAGAATTATACGTAGTTCGAGGAGTGAATAAAACTTTTTCGAGTCACGTGATATAGTCGGTCAAAAACTTATCCACGGTGCATGACCTGTGCAGAAATATGTTACGAGGGATATTAGGAAACAAACTGCAGCAGCTGTTTATGCCGATGCAGGGTTTCAGGTGATTTACGGCCGTTGCTCCGATTTACTTTTTCATACAACGTTATACGCTATAGAGCTGGTTTACATTTTTTAGCACTGCAAAAAAATGACAAACGATAATAGTAAAATGAGAAACACGAATTTGCATGTCCACGTAACCTGCATCTCCATATGTATTAATTTTTTTCTTATCAAAAACAAATCAATCTCTCAGCTGTTTCCAAGCAAACTTTTTTCTTAATTAATAATTTTGAAAAAATGTTTCTAAAGTTACAATCGAGCTTGAATTTTGAAATTCATGTAGGAAACTGATGATTCTATTCTGATGGGAGTTTACTTTTTCTATGAGATTTGAAATATAGCAGATTAGGTTAGGCAGATTTTCTATTTATTGTTAGTACGCATTTGAAAAATGATTTCAATCGATTCGAGCCGAACGTCCGCTTCGGCGGGAAAGAAAAAAATCATATTTCGGAAAAATAGGAAGGAATGAATCGATATATAAATAAAAAATAGGCGAAACAATAGGATAGCCAAGATATGTGCGTGTGTACCTGTAGGTATATCTACCAAATACTTATAATAACACCGCCAGAAGCATCAGCCGCAGCTGGACACGGGTCAGTAACTATATAACCGCTGTTGCAGCGGGGAACTTAATTATCGATCAGAAGCCTTACGTCATATTTTACTAGTAGGCGAGGCGTTAAAACAGAACAAACTAAACTAGAATATCATGCACACAGTTATAATGTAGGTACATAATTTATGTACCGTATATGTGTACCTGTGTGTACAGCAAACATGATCGTGTGACATAACCGAACGGAAAAAGAGCGTCATCATCGATTGCAAAATTTTTTAAATTCCGTAAGCTATCGCCCGTCGGAATCTGATAGGAAATTTTTTTTGCCAAAAATTCGAAGGACCCCGTCATCTTGAAATACTTTTTTTTCCTTCCCTTTAGGATCACGTACACGATTCCGCAAATTATCAATATCGGTGGTATATTTACCCGTGCAATATATATACGTGTATCACTGGTATGATTTACTTTGAGTATATATATCGCAAATACATGACACAGAAATTTTAATATATAACGCATAGGTATGTATAACATATATCCACGGTCGTCGTCTTTCGTCCGCCCGCCCGCTTTTCGAGTATATCAAGTTTCACGGTTACGTAACAACTGTAATGTGTAAAAAACAGAGCTACGAATATAGCATATGTACATAGGCTGTACCTATAATCTGGGTATATAAGTAGGCACATGGGTACCAACCGAAACCTTTATATAAACCGCACGGCATAATTCTGCGACTAATTCGTCGATACAAATATTAAAGACAGTTATTCCAACGCCGTTACATTTGAATTATATTTATATGTATACACGTTCGGTATGTATAACTAGGAATAGATATAACTGTAATATCGTTCCGCTATAACATCTTGTTCCATCATCACTCCTGATGCTGATACGGGTATCCAATTTACGTATTATATGTATACACACACGTAACAATTCAACGACCCACGCGAAAAAACGAAATCGAAAAAATCGAAAGGTAAAAAAGTAGAAAAAACTAAATACACCTGTGGGCGATCTCAAACCTTTAATCTACTTTTAATAAGCTCCGTTGAATGCAATTACAAATATAGATATGTAAATATGGATTCGATCGAACAAGTTGGTCCATTTTTCTTTCATCGTTATCAAAAAAAAAAAAAGAAAAAAGAAAGGAAAAACGTATCTATCCCGATTAATTTTACATCGCATGCACAACGCAGTTTTCACGAGAAGATGAAAATCCCGTGCGATGCAGCAAAAACTCGAACCAGATAAAAACAAAAAAAAAAGGGAGACAAAATCGGAAAGTTAGGTTCCGGAAAACTGCGATGAAATTTATATCCAGGTGCCACGAAGGTCTACGCGCGGGTTGGAATACCTTGCGTACGAAAAACGCTTTCGTTTGTTCGGTATATATTTTTTTTTTTGTGTCTTTTTTTTTGTTACTTATATCTCTGCAGACTTGAGCTTGCGGCTGGATGTTTTGGGGTGGTTTTATTTGGGGGGGAAGGGGGGAAGGGTTGCAGTTCAGAGCGCGGTCGCGTCGTCGTTTCTAGTCAGACTGACAGTCAGGAGCAGTCGTACCGCCTCCGTTGTCCGGGTAGCAGCACTACGTCGCCACCCGCGTGCTTACGTCGGTTTTAAAACTCGCGTCGGTCGAGTAAGGGTCGTTTTCGAGAATCCCCGCGTGGTTCGACGACTCGAATTTTCGCAATCACCCCCAAATCTCGTCACGTTTCCATACGCTTTTCACCAGCGCCGACGATCGCTGAGGATATATCGGAGGGTAAAAAATACGATTTATACAAAGTACCTGCAAACCTTCGGAAATACTGCAGTGCACCAAAGTGCACCAATGACCTCGAAAATCACAACCCTAATTCACTAGAACGCGGGTAATACGATAACAGATCGTCCTAATATCGCACGTGCAGTGTCGAGCAGGAGAAAATTTTGTAAAAATTTTCTAAATTTGAACTGTAAAAAATATGATCGAAGAAACGGAAGTTGAAAAATTGAATTTGAAAATGTGAATTTAATCAAGTGCTATGCGTGACGTGGCTGAAAATTGTTCGTGATTTTCCATTATTTGGATCGTTCAGTAGTTGGATCTGTACCATAAAAATCACGGATATCGGACAAAATTTTTTCATCGGGTTGTTGTCGAGATTCCCGCGTGTGTCCATCAACCGCAGATATTCGTCCGTGGTAAATTTCTGTTCATCACAGTTCTTGACGTACTTCGTCCTTCCGGCACGGAATGCACATAATGTCGATGTGCGGAATGGAAAGATGAATTTTTCGGTGAACCGTGTTCGCCAACGATGATTATTTTTTTCATACCAGAAAAGCGAAGAAATTGAAAAACAAAAACTTATCGACTGATTCGGGACGCAAAAATTTACCGAACGGAAATGATAAAATGTAAAAAATAAACAAGTTTCGATTAACGCGAGGGCAACGAAATCGTGCAACGATAAGTGCAAGTACTTTTTCTTCTTCTTTTTCTTTTTTTTTCTTCTCCTCCGCTACATGATCAAATGGAATAAATTGAAATCCTGCAAAAATGTAAGGGACATCGAGGAGAGCCTTGATTTCGCATGCAGTATGAGATTTAATACTAAAAACGTCAGGAACTTCTTCAATGAACTTTGCTATTTGACGAAGCTTTAAAAGCAAATGTGAAAAGTGTGAGCTTGAAGTTTCCATCAAACGAGGTTGACTTTGAATATAAAACTATTTCCAGTTTTCGGATCCGCGCATAAAAGTGAACCGCGTGCAAAAGATTTCACTCGTTCTTGTAAACTGCACTTCGTCCACACATGACCTAAAAGGAAAAAGAATATTCTCGCCGTCGTTTGTTTCGACGGATATTGATTATCAATTTCCGAATTGACCACAGCATGTGATGTGCGGCTTAACCATCCCCCGTCCACTTGGAAAGCTGCAGCTGAATTTTTCAAACAAAAGGAATAAAATTATTAATTAGTCCGAATCCCGCGTTATCGTCTGCGCCGGCTGTTCGATCATCTTTTTTTTCATGATCAAATGATGAAACGAATGAACGGTGAAAAAAATACCTATAAAAGGGCGATGATCATCTGACATTGAAGAAAATCGTAACTGCTGTGCATAGAAGAAAAAAATATCGTTTACACCGATGTATCAAGTAACTGTATTTTTAATCTCATTGTTTCTCTCGATTTGTTTGTACTTCACGATCACGACACTCTACAAAGCTTTTATATTGACAAAGTGAATTTAACGAAATGAAGAAAGAAAGAAAGTGAGTTCGGAAATTATAAATAATTTCGAGTTTACGTAACTCTCTGATTTCCTCACGCACACTTGCCGGTGATATTACGTGTATAGATATATAAAGGTTAATACTCCATACGGAGTGGATAAAAGTGGTCGTTATATCAGGGATATATAAATTCGTTTTTCCCTTTTTTTTTTCTTCTTTCGTTTTTTTCCATTCACCGGAAAAAATACGCGGCCCGTCCGTGATCTCGTAAGAGAGGAAGAGAAGAAGAAGATGGCTTGTTAGGGACCGGTAGTACATAAGTATGTACCTAATGTATGTACATATACTATAAGTATGTGAAATAACTAACCAAGTGGATGGGATACTTTCCTGGCTTTGACATATAGCAAGGATTATTTATCTCATATACGTCCTATTCACGGAATATGGTACGATTTTTATCATAATCCAATCGAGATTATCGATGAATAATATTTAAAAAAAGAAAAAAAAAAACAGTTTAACGAACCAAAAAGAAAATTCGTCGCGATACAGGAATTTTGAAAGAGCCGAGAAAAAAAATATGACGATTTACGAGCCGAAAATTACCGTCGATTTCGAAGGAACATCAGCTGAGAAGTCCTTGGAAAACGTCTGCGAAACATTAAATTACAATATCAATTCCAATAGAATGATTCCCGTTCAGAGGGTATCGACAAAAACGGACTAACGTGCAAAAAAGAAAAAAGAAAAAAGAAACAAAAAACGAAATCGAACATCTTCGAAAAGGAAAGGAAATATAAAAAATGAGAGAAGCAATGGGAGACAGCGAAAGTAGGACCTCTTTTTATCGAGGTCCGCCATGGTATTATTTTCTGATACTATCGACGTTTAATTGGGTCTAGCCTAATTAGGGAGAGGAAAGGAGATATAAAAAAAACAAAAGAACAAGACAGAAAAAAATTAACCTGGAGGTGACAGGCATATTATGTCACGCCAAAATAAAGATCCCGTGCACAAGTGTCACTCTGATCCTGGTGGTGGTGGTAGTGGTGGGAATAGTGACTCTGCAGGATCTGCGATCCCTCCTGCAATCGGCGGGGGTACGTCGAATAAAAGGACCTCGAGAAAAATTATTAGTAACTTACCATCTAGCGCACCGCCATTAACTTCGGCCACAAGAAAATGCGTACTCACTTTGGACGGGTACAGCTATGTAATTGGTGAGTTTAATTTTTTGTTGGTATTGAAAAATTTGTTGCAAAAAAGTAAGTATGCAAATTTTCGAGGTGCAGACGTCCACCGCAGATAGTCGCACGAAAATTAGGAGCATTACGTGGAATACATTTTTGAAAATTTCCATTTCCCTGTACCCCCACATGTTTCGGCTTCGTGTAAAAACAAAATAGTGGTGTTCCAAATTTCGAAATCTAAATTCACCAGGAGAAGCGTGAAGAACTAAAAATCGAAATGGTTGAAAAACTTGAACATTGTTCAAAAACGACTTAAATCAACATCTGTTATAGATGGTGTATTTTCTATTCGCAGAATCGAAATGAAAAACTCGATAAAATAATCATCGATCAGAAAGTAATGAAAAAAATTATTCTTCGAGCTAGTTGTATGGAAAAATATATACTAGATGTAACGTGCGGAGCGAGTATTGATAAATTGAACCCTTCGTTGAGGAGTAAATAGGGTGAGCAATGAATATTGAGTATAGATTGTGATCAAATGGATTGTCCTATATTTCAAAGAATGGGAAAAAAAAATTCTAATCGTTTATCGATTTCCATTTTCGACATTAATATTGGTATAGTTGAGGCTTGAATTGACCAGTAAATGGATGTACCTTCGAAAGGATGATTTTTTTTTTTTTTCTTCAACGAAAAAGTGTTTCTCTAATTGTGCATTCTCGATTCAAAATTTACCCTCATATCGAACTCACCGGTTGCTAAAAGATTGGCAAGAACAATTCGATAATGATACGATTTGAAAAATGGATTTCGAACGTTTCGTCACACGTTTAGAAAAAAAACTTAAAAACAAAAAAACTAAAACCAAGAGAAAAAGAAAGAACGGAACATCAGTTCTATTTTCCTATGTACTTTTCTCCACTTTTCATCGAAACTTCTTATGTATGTCCAGAGCTTGCGGACGCGCGTAGATCGTGAGTCTGGACTCCATATAAATAAACGTATATTGTTTTGTTTGAAGAACTCTAAGATCAATAGCAGTTTTCATACGTCTGTATGTATATATTTTTTTTTTATGAAAGCATTAGACGACCATTGTTTATTTCTATTATTTCCGGAATAACTTTGTGTAAAAGAGACTCTCAAATTTGTATAAAAAAAATTTCGTTTCCGACGCGAGCTTTTTTAACCTCGATGATTCGAATTATGACTAGAAGCTGCAGCAACGGCGGCGGCAACAATATCGTCGTCTTCGTCGCCGCCGTTGTTTTATGTTGTCGCATGTGATAATCGTTAATAATTGAGGTAACGTTCGAAAAAACAAAGTGGGGGCTTCGCCTGCGGGAAGTTAACGTGGCCTACTATTACTTATTGGATCGAACTCGATAATTTTAATAATAAGAACTGCTGCTTTTGCTGTTGCTTTTGTCGCGGCTATGTGTAGTGTGGGACGAATAGTTTCGAGTTAGATCGACCACTTTTGGACCCTCGCTTTATTTTATAATCTTTTTTATTTCGTATTCTTTTGTTTCATAATTTCTCAGTGATACATTAACGCTCCGAAAATATCGGAACTCTTTCAATAAACAAGTGAACCAACGGATACGATAAAAAGAAAATATTTTGAATCAGATCTAACCTAATTATTTCTAGTGGACGTGAAATGCCCTGTACCCTTCTATTCGGAATAAGTATAGTTTGAGTTATTATTGCAAGCAGAGGCTATAAACTTCCGAAAATTAATTGGTCAGCCGCTTATAATTATATACGTATAGTACACCTATAATATCCATCATGCCCAGCTGGACTAAAACCTACGCGTATATGTATATGCGTATAATGATTATATTATAATGTAGTACATACCTACGTATATATACTATACACGAATATAACGACGCTTCGAAACCTGCTGTGTGATCCCTTCGACGATATAACCAGAATTAAATTAAACCCTTATACATAATGCGCGGAGCTGGATCTTTTCTCTCAGGTCGATCACCCCGATGCTAGATCATCAGTTTTATCTCTCGATACCATTGTTGAAAACTAGCCTTCGAGCCGATTCGAGGATTCAAAGAATAGAATTAAATATTGTGTAAAATTTTTGGAATCTACAAAAGGAAGAAAATTCCGAAAAGCAAAATATCATATCAACGGTTTCCGAATATCTCGTTGATTCCGTAGAGATTTTATCATATGCGTAAAATAACAAGAAATAAAATGACTCAAACTTTCAGCCGAATTAGAAGCGGTGATGTTAACGCCCGAATTTTGGTCGAATGATAAATTATCTAGAATACCCCGTGTACTTCACGCCTACGCTAAATACATATGGTATAATAATAGTAAGGTATTTCGGTACTAGCGAAAATACCAGAGTTAGGTGAAAACCTCCAGGATATCGAGAAATTACTAAATCTAGATTGATCCCTTAACCCGCATTGTCCCCCTGCATCCAGCTAATTCTAATTCCACTTGCCACACACGCTCATGGCATGCGAGGCACACGTGGCAAACCTAACAATTAGATTGTACGGGAATTCGGACCAGCCGATAGAACAACGTACGTTACTATACTCCTGTTTGTACATGTAATGTAGACACACTATATTAATACCAGAGTCTCTACTGTCTCTCGATTAACGATCTATCGATCGATGTAGATCTCTGATTATTGATTATACGTTCGAAGTATCCTTAGCAGCCCTTTATAGAGAATGTATATTATTGCTGTACTACCATCTCGTGCGGATAAACTCTTCACATATCGTATTATACGTCGTACACAGACGATCGCTGAGTATTTCATAGAAATTCGCCATACGAATTCCTCTAGTCAGCTGAATGTTCAGCTGAGAATATATTATATCCTAATATATCACCTATGTATGCACCCACCTGAGCAGGCGATAGGCTTTTCTATCTTCGAAACAAGAGTCGTTTTTTTTTCTTTTTTTGGAATCTGTTTTTTCGCAACAAAAGAAAGAGGATCGTTTCCCGATAGTTATTGTTTTGTAATAACTATACAGGTTGGTATAGAAATTTTGAAACGATGAGCGATAAAAACTGGAATTCGATCATCTTTTTCAACCGGTATAATATTACCCACATGTCCGGGTATCGTATAAAATATAATATTACGTTATTGTTCAATGTCAAGGTCAGCTGTTTCGCGAAACTGATCATAAAATAGTCAAAAATTTTTACCAGCTGTCCCTGGCGGAGTAGGTCGTATTTTATGGGTATATGTATAGGTCTGGATGTTATATAAAAGGTCGCGACTCGATTCGAGTAATAACGCGAACACGTTCTTATTTTATATTTTTGTTCGTTTACAAATTCGTGCAAAACGAACAACTGAACGTCTGATAAACAAGGAAATTCTCAAAATCACCTTTCAAAATATGAGACACAAACACCATTATATGCATCGTCGCTTTACTTTTATTTCGTTTGTTGTCAGTTATGATTGAAGCTTTTGATTCTTTTGGGATCCTGGCCCAAAAATCGAAAAAATCCAAAGGGGTATTTAGATTTCTTTTGATTTTGGGGTGAAAAATCTACTTTTTCTTTAATAGAGTAGTTCAACGGGCTATTCTTACGTATTTTAAGCTCAGGAATCCAAATTTGTTAATTAAATCCATCTATTTATTTATATATTATCACCAATTTGTCACATTTTAAAGCGAAAAAATTCACATATCTCGATAGGTTTTATTCGTAGCTCGTATAAGGGAACATTTTATAAAATCTTTTTTCAACCAGAGTTTACTCAATTCGTTGTATATCTAATGTGTGCTGCAGGGTAGAATTTTCTGATTCGGAATTTGAGATCTTCCGGATTTCATGACTAGAGTTTGGAATTCGGGGTGGATCCTACAAAGCTATCATTTATTTTCTTTTTCGTTGCTCGTATTACCTATACTTCTCAGGTATTCTTCAATTTTCGTCTCACGCGCGACTTGAATTTTGAGGAAAAAGGTAGAGAAATTGAGACACCGAGGAAATTCACTTTCTTCAGACTCCGTTGTATAAGTTTCATGAAATTTATACATCTGTATACGGTCCCAATCAATCGCAGACTTCTTCGTATAACGATCTGATTATCCATCGATGAAAGATTTTTAAAATTATTCGTAATATGAAAAATTGCGTTTGCAAAACCAGTGAAGATAAAAAACTTGGAGATAAAATGCCTCTTTAATTTCTTGTAGATATTATACACAAATGTTGAACCGCTTTCAATTTTCGCGGGTAATCCCCCCATCGGGCGTGGGTGGTTGGGTGGATTTGGCAAAATAATTATTTGTAATCGTTGGTACAAAGCAAAAGCTCAGCCTATAGATACCTTTATATGATATACATTTATACAAGTGTATGCGTATATTATTATGTGTACTGCAGAGTGATTTGATGAAAACAAGATGGCGGCTCTTGGAGCTTATCCGTGGCGTCTGAGGCTCACTTTGTACTTGACGTTTGTTTGCTCGCTAACGAATAGTAATAATAGATTTCCGCTTGATGATATATAGACAGATGCTTTCATGCAAGTACAGCTATGTAGCATTATATACTATATACAGTAAGTAAACAGGCGACTGTATAGTATATGGTTTTAAGCAACAACCACTGAACGGCCTCCGCTTATAATCGCAGTGCGGGTGTCAAGAAAATAAGACAATATGGATATAAATTTTACTTACATCAATGAGGATTTCTGGACCAATTTCTTTGAGGTGTTTCTCTGGAATACCTTACGGCCATTTTTCCATATTTTTTCTTTGCATTGAATGTGGGAGTTAATTGAAAGTTGATTTTCGGATGGGTGATGGGTGTTTAGTATCGATATCGCATTATTACAACAGTGACGATAGATTATAGAATTGAAGTACCAGCGATTCGTCGTACCGTACATATTCTCATTGGCCAAATTTTCACCCACCGCACCCGCATATGATAGGTATATAGGTACAGTCTATGTACATATAAGCATATGTATAACGCGCAACGAGCGGACGGTTGATCGTTGGTTAAAAATTGAATCCCTCGCGGTTGAAATATAACTGGATTGAATCAACCGTGACTCGAATCCAATTTAACTTGCTCAGCGCCTCATTTCCCATCCGAGTGAAGAGAAAAGATATGCCCGCGCTGATGCAATTTAGGTACAGGTATAGGTATGTAGATAGTAAGCTCACCCCGCGCGCGTTTTCATTTTTCCTCAATTGTCTTCTGCACCCGAACCCCTGCGGGCATTTTCCAACTAATTGTGAGCCTGAGCCATTTATTTTTCATTATAATTTACTTTAATTTTTACTTCTAATTTCATTTTTTCTCTGAACATATACATACATATATGTATCTCTTGTTTGTTGGTTCCGGCAGTATATTTTCAATTATAATTTCAAAAATTTATTTAACTACCTGGTGGACGTATGTTATATACACATCATATTATAACATAGACACACGTCTACCTACTGTTTTTCATCAGAATGTTCCTAACGACTTTTTTTCTCAAAGATTATTATAGTCCGGTGGATCAGCCCGCGGGTTCTCAGTTTCAAGTTACACAATGCAATGACGGTACTAAAGCCTTGCGCAATGCAGTAGCCTATACTTTGTCGATATAGACATATAGACATGCAAACACGGTATAATAGAAGTACGTGGATGTATACGTATAAAAGGTGTCCAATTTTTGTACTTTTTTTTTTCATTTTTTTGTCACAATTTATTTATTTCCTATAGATCAATGGGAAGTCATCACAGAACACGTGTGCGGATTGAGAAAAAACGAAATAATTAACCATGCGATTTGTTTTCTATTTTTTTTAGTTTTTTTTATTTTCAAATTATTGCTTGAACCTATATATTTAAATAAAACGTTTGAAACGGGACACCCTATAGACGTATATATACACCTACACACTTATAAGAATCAAACTATGGTCGTTGTAAACTCGACTAGCCAACACCACTACCATCAGTTAACGAAAAATATGATTGAAGAGATAAAACAACGCGTTGTGAAAGGCCGGGATATAGCTTAATAACACGCTAATTGGAATACTTACTCCGCTTGCACTACTATAAATGCCCCTTTCCCATATGATATTCTACAATCTACAGGGTGGGCCGGGAAAAAATAAAAATGGTCAATTATTATCAAACTTCAACGTAAACTGATCGCATCGACTAATTTGACCCCCGGGGAAAAACTATTCTATAGAATAATTACATAATTACAAGATTTCATTTTACATTTCCAAAATTGAAATGGAAAGAAAAACCTCCTACGTCACTTGTGATGAATTTTCGAGAAACACACAAATTATGAGGGGAAATATTCTGACAAAAACGTTGAGATCTTTGAAAAAAAAAAAATGCTTTCGTACACGTCGCAATATTATAGTTGTATCATTCTGTGCACCCGGTGTGTGAAAGTACGCATATGGATAGAAACGTAGACTTTTTGTTTCTATTCGTTTTTTTCTTCTTTTTTCTTTTTAGTTCGTTCTCTTTGCAAAGTTATCAGCGCGAACCACCCTTAAAACTATACATGTTCAATAGCGTTCAAAAGTTACACATTCGTATATGTAAATAAGTTTCTAAAGCGATTCTGTAATAAAAGAGGAATAAAAAAAGCTCGGCAGCAGGGGGAGGGGAGGAAGGAAAAAGAATCATGATGAAGCGGACGCACTGAATTTCCTTTCTTTTTTGCGTGGGACGATTTTTTTTTTCAACCCTTTCATCTGGGCATATTTTTACATAATATATATATATATATATATATATATTTAGTCCGGTTTATCCTTTTTTCGCATAAATTATATCGCTCGTAATTTATTCGTTTCCGGCCGGGCACAAATCGCATATAGATATGGATATAATATAAGATACCTAACGCGTCGACCGTTTTGAGAAAAAGATATGAAAAATGGAAAAAAATCGAAAAGAAAAAATGGTTGGAAAATTCGGACTCTGCAGGTTAGTTGTATAGATATGTATTTTGCATGATCCTTTTATGAGGGAAATTTTTTGTTATACACGTGCTATAAATATGATGTATAATGTGTCATGGAGTTTTGAACGTCCAGAGGGTTGATCTATGTTCGTTACATACTATATATATTTATCTCCGAGGTTATACGTGGCGACGACCCTCTTTTGTTTATTACTGAGGAAATGGTCCAGGCAAACCATCGAATCATTCAAGGGATTATATTAGTCAGGATAGTATCGATCATCTTTGCTCCGGATAAAAGGACAGCGCGCGTAAAAATATAAACCGGATGAGAAAAAAGCTTTCCGGGATCATTGGATAATTTGAAAAATCTTTGATGGGCAGATCGTTTGCTATAAATTGACACGAAAGGTATTTCGTATAAAATTCTTCTATTTTTTTCTACAAATAACACGACTTTACTGATCCCTTTGTCAAATAATCGGAGGACGAACGAGAATATTTGAAGTCAACTAGACGTGTGATAAGATAAATTGAAAATTCCTCGTTTCAGATTTCTGTTTATCTGTTTTTCTATCTTTTTTTTTTTCAAATGTTCGGAGTTATTCGAATTCGATTTTTATTTCAATTTCAAGTCTCACCCCGGAAATCGATACGTTTTTACCGGATGGAGAAAAAAAAATTCTAATTGGATTTCTAATCGGTCAGAATGTATTCGAAGCTAGCTCGAGGTTTTTCCGAAGTCTTTTTTCTTCCTTTTCATTAAGTTTTTTTTTTTCTCTTTCGGACAAAAAGTAACAGGACAACGTCGTGGAAATTCCGATAATTCTTTAATTTTCTACGCGTACCCTGTTATATACATACATTATCTGTAGTAACTAAATAAGATAAAAAAAAAGGTGATCCGGAGGTTGGGAGGTATCGAAATATAAACCTATACTCGTTGAAAGCAATCCTGAGGGACGCTGTTTCTGTTCTCTCGCTACGCTGCAAGGATATCGCATCAGAGGCAAGCTCTAAGCAAGCAATACGGTTGACTTAGTTGGGTCGGGGCATCACTTAAGTTGAAGCTTTATTAGACCCAGTCTCGGTATGAGATTGCCAGTATCCCGAAGCACCCCCTTCAACCTTTTCCCTTTTCCCTTTTCCCTTTTCCCTTTTTCCCTCTATCCTTCGCACTCTCTATATACTTATATTATATCTTCTTCCCCCTTATTTATTTCCCCTTGAAGCGAAAAGTGTTGCGCGAAATTATCTCACCTCTTGATAATGAAACAAGAGTGTACAGTAATAGAGTATCGTACTATACATGTTTATAGGGTGTCTGAGAAAAATAACGATAATAATAATAATAATAATAATAAACATAGCGGGAAGCGACCGGGGCAGAATGGGGACGCTATAAAGGAAGTGAAAAAATTATCGGGATTTCAACACTCGTTCTCTCCCGTTACTATTGACAAATAATTAAAATCCATAACAACGTTACCGGCTGTCCGATAAAAAAGTTGAAAAAAAAGTTGAAAAATTAATAAAACTAAAAATAAAAATCCTCGGACGGGATATATGGGACACCGTGAATTTCGACGACAGAATTCCACTTTTAACTCGATAACATTTTTTTATTGACTAGGCTTGTAATGATTATAACGAAGTTTTTTTTTTCGAGATTTGAGTTTTTTGAGATACTTTATGTTATGATGAAATACATATGGGGTATTCCACGCGAAACCAACAGGCCCGTGAACTTTAACCTCTTCGATTTGACTCATTATTTTTTCCTACGTAATACGACCAAAAAAAACTTACACGTATCTCGTACTTTTTCGATTCTACTCTTGATTTTGAGAATACAGAATTTTGAACTTTTCCCTTTTTCGTTTGTAGCAATATTTCACCAACCGTTAGCTCGAAAATTATCGGTCCTATCGTCAGAGAGTATGGAACAAAATTTATTGATAATTGGATGGCCTTTTTGAGGGTTATTTTTTCTACATTTTTCAGTCATCCCGAACCCGTTTTTTATGCGAATAAAAATCAAAAATCCGTTTTTCCACAAAAAGGCCGCTCTCGATTAATTTGAAAAGAAATCACAAAAATACCTTGAGAACAGACAAAAATTTTGAGACCACAACGAAGATGGTTTGACGATCAGTTCAGAAGTTACAGTCATTTGAAGATCAGGATTCGCCGAAACTTGGCCTAAAGAAATGTCGAGTAAACAAGGGAAAGGGTAAAGGAAAAACAATGACCATGTTTTAAAAACTTTAAATTTTTTTCACATTTCGATGCGGAGAATAAATATCATGTATGAATAACGGCTAATTCATTTGGAAAGACGGCGCGATATTTTTTTCAACACGTGCGTGAAATCCGCCCTATTTCTCGCATGTAAAGTAGATGGGAAATTGCTCATTTCTCGCGTGGACTTCATTACTTCCCTAGGGAGATAATATTACCTCCCTAGGGCAAAAATGTATTTTCCCTTTCTTCCCTATCTATCTTTTTGGTAATGAAGTGCGGAAAAAGATTTTACCTGGAAAAGGATATTACCTCCCTAGGAAGGGAAAATCCTTTTCCGCACTACCGAGGAAAGATACTTTTTCATACTAGTGACGAAAGTGAAGTAAAGCATTTTTTCACTTTCCACACCAGTGACGAAAGTAAAGTAAAGCATTTTTTCACTTTCGTCACTAGTGTGGAAAGTGAAAAAATGCACTTTTCCACTTTCGTCACTAGTGTGGAAAGTAAAGTTTTACTTTCGTCACTAGTGTGGAAAGTGAAAAAATGCTTTACTTTACTTTCGTCACTAGTGTGGAAAAGTATCTTCCCTTAGTAGTGTGGAAAAGGATTTTCCCTTCCTAGGGAGGTAATATCCTTTTCCAGGTAAAATCTTTTTCCGCACTTCATTACCAAAAAGATAGATAGGGAAGGAAGGGAAAATCCATTTTTGCCCTAGGGAGCTAATATCCTTTTCCGCCCAGGGAGGTGAAATGCATTTTTGCCCTAGGGAGGTAATGAAGTCTACGCGAGAAATGAGCAATTTCCCATCCACTTTACATGCGAGAAAAAGGGCCGATTTCATGCACGTGTTGAAAAAAATATCTCACCGTCTTTCCAAATGAATTAGCCGGTATTCTTATATGATATTTATTCTCCGCGTCGAGATGTGAAAAAAAATTCAAAGTTTTTAAAACATGGTCATTGTTTTTCCATTACCCTTCCCCTTGTTTACTTGACATTTCTTTTAGCCAAGTTTCGGCGGATCCTGATCTTCAAGTGACTGTAACTTCTGAACTAATTGTCAAACCATCTTCGTTTTGGTCTCAAAATTTTCGTCTGTTCTCAAGGTATTTTTATGATTGTTTTAGAATTAATCGAGAGCGGTCTTTTTGTGGAAAAGCAGATTTTTGATGTTTATTCTCATAAAAAACGGGTTCGGGATGACTGAAAAATGTAGAAAAAATAACCCTCAAAAAGGCATACCTTCTGACCGATAATTATCGAGCCAACGGTTGGTGAAATATTGCTGCAAACAAAAATGTGAAAATTTTAAAATTCTGTATTCTCAAAATCAAGTGTAGAATCGGAAAATTGCGAGATATGTGTAAGTTTTTTTTGGTCGTATTACGCAGGAAAAAATAGAGAGTCAAATCGGAAAGGTCAAAATTCACGGGCCTGTCGGTTTCGCGTGGATACCCCATATATACTGAACGGGTGACTTTTTCAGTATAACATTTTATGATTTCCACAAAATCTCCGCGATATTGTCCGAGGGTCCAAAATCGAAATCGTTGAAGTTTGATAAAATAGAACAAATATTTTTGTAAAAACTGGCTAATTTCGCGTAAATCATGAAATATGCTCGCGCACATATACCATAGCCTCATCAATTTCGTGTCGCTCAAATCGTATGATATTTATATTTGTGTAGTTATATAATAAGGCTGATGGGGCAGGTATTATGAGAATGTAAAATCACAAAAGGGACGTGTTTGGAACTTGCACAATTAATGAGAGAAATCAGAACAGCGATGGGAGCAGCAGCTTCATTCAAAAGATCTATGCTGCTTACGGACAAAAGACAGAGCCTCTCCTTTGTTAGTTTTCCGTGCTTGTTTTTGTGGAATATTGTTAAAAGTTATTCGAGCGTTAAAGAAGGGGTAACATTTGACTGTTCGCAGATATAACATAGGTTGTATTTTCCGATCATTTTATCAACGAGAAACAAATATGAGCCACTTACATATTTATATCGTATGATATAATAGGAATTATTACATCCGATTCATAAATACGGACTTGAAAAATTTCCGTCCATTGTATCGTGTCGACGATGAATTGTTCGCGAGTTATTATTTTTTATTCATCGTTATTATCAATCGGAGGAAAAAAATTCTTCTTTGCTCACAATCGGTGAAGTTATTATTTCAATTTTTCTTTTCTCTCGTTATAATTATCTTTCGTTTCAAAAAAGCAAAGATATCGAATCAAAATTTTTAACATTCTGCGAACTTGAACATTATACGTGTAAAATCCGTAGGGTAAAGTTGACGCGGTATAAACGCAATGATTTAGTAGGGTGTTAAAATAAATACTGAATATATAATTATAACGGGTAAAAGCCGCGCTGTGTAAGCATCCGAAGTGAATTTTTACGGATGAAAAAGTTCGTACTCTCTTTACATTTTTTTTTTTGCTTTCTTTTTTTTTTTAATGTATTTATACGAATACCGAGAGGGTTGGAGCGACGCTGGTTGATACAATTAAATCGGAAATATATGAAGGGCGAGAACGATTATTGAGTTTCGAATGTATTTCTGGTTGACGAAATATGCGGCGACTTGAAATTTGCTGAAAAAATTATCCTCGTCGTCGATATACTGCGGTGTAAAATTTTTTTACCCACCCGTTCCGTGCAAAAGGGAGATGAACTGGAATTAATTCGACCCGGGTGGTAATACTTGCGAGTAACGTGAACTTACAGCCGAGTAAAAAAAAGAGAAGGCAAAGAAAATAGAAGAAAAGTGAAGGAAGGAAAGGTGAAGAAATTGAGTTTTGGGCCTGATTTTAAATTTGAAACCCCCCGGAGGAAAATGTGTATTACATAGGTATATATGAATACATAGGAACCTCCCCGCGCGTATTTCCCGAGGGACTTTATATACGTATTTATACGTGTGTATGTATACATAGGTGTTTTATATACCTATTTTGCGTATGCTATATACCATATACTTGATCCCTTGAACTCGACTCTCTATAGTCTCTGTTTACAGAGGACTGCCCTGGAAGGACCCTTACGCATTTGTCTCTATAACTGTAGATGATGTTACGTATTACATCGCGTTACTACCTGTAAATTGAAAATTGATAATTGAAATTTGAATATTATTCGACGATATATACATATATTGCCAAACTGATGTACTTTCCTTTCTTCTCCATTTCTTTTTTTTTTTTTCTTCTTATCAATTTTATTTCTACAATTGCTTCCCTTATGTCTGATAACTTCTTTAATGATTATCAAGAGAGCAATTTTTACGGACTAACGAGCACCCTCTTGACTATCTCAAGCTTCATTATTATATAAGGGGTATTTCATGTCATATTTACCGAGTTCTTGACCCTCACTGATTTTTGTTTTCTTCCCTGTTCTGAATTATTATTTTTAATTTCATATAGTCTCGATAATTATAGTTTGTAACGAACAATATAGACAAACGAAATGTTCCATAGAAATGGATAAAATTGACGTTAGCGTCATTTTTTTCCACGTATATAACGTTCAACACCCTTATTATGACGTTATTTTCAATTTTTAGAGATAGAAAGAACAAAAAAGTGGACGTTTAAAATTGACGAACTTTTTTTCCTCTGTTGATTTTGTTTTTCAATTACGTTTTGCACGAACGATGTGAAAACACACGAAAAACATTTCAATTTTTTTATAAACATAATTTTGCCGAACCGAGGACACTGTTGACAACCAACCCTTGTAAACTCGCGAACGATACAGATTTTTCTCTTTGAAGAGGTTCATTCGTGTAATGAAAACGTTTTTTAACAATTATTTATATTGCTTTTTGTACCAGGATATTGAAATAAAAAAGAAATAGAGGAAATATGCAATTAAAAAATACACAATTTCGCGATTGTGAGGTACAATATTTCGGAATATTTATTTTCACCTTTGAATTCCGAATCGTTTCCGTCGTAATTTGTGTTCTTTTTTATTTTCTTAAATTTAAAAACGCCTTTCGCAAGGGCTAGCGAAGCGAAGGGTTGAATTATAGTTCGTCTATATAGGGATAATTTCTAATGGTTGAATTTTGGAGGTTTGTAAATCTGTGGAAGCCGAAGTAAAGCCCTAAATACTATGAGTGAAATTCAACCAACCCTATCAGTATATGGTATATATGGTTCGTTATCCCATCCCATCACATCCCTTACTTCCGCCGTTAATCCTCCTGCGATTAGTTTCTGTGCGCAGAATTAATAATTCACTACGTCCTGTTGCATTTATGATTAAAGCGCGCGCGTAATTCCGTCGCGTTGAAATTCCTTCAGGATATACAAATTTCTCTCTTTATAATTGAGTCCACATCGTTATATATCACGTCGTGCAGCTAACGCTTTATGACCGACTAAAAAAAACAAAAAATTAAATTAAACTGAATTAAAAAAAAAAAAAAAAAAAAAAAAAAACGACGAGAGAGAAAAGAAAAGAGTTGCTGAAATTTGCGTTAGATTTTTACAACAGTTTTGTCTTATTTTATCTCTCCGCATACCCTCATTTTTACAGAGTTCAGATGATTCAGAAGTTTCGTCAAATCGAAGACTTTAACATTGTTACGTATACATATATATTTACATAGGTATAATTAAAAGAACACATGTATTACCTAAAAGGTTGAAAAAAAAATTTTTGAGTTACAAATATTTGAATAATTTACAGCAATGTAATTATAGCATGTATAATAATAATTAGCGGTTAATTTAACTGACCGCAGTATTTGAGTTGGGCTTATTTCGGGTTTCAAAAATTTTTCTTTAACTGTCCCCTGAAATCATTCCACACTTTCGGCACGCAGTTCGTTTTCTTTTCTTTTCTATTTTTTTTTGTATATTATATATTTTCTTATATTTGACAGAGGAATACCGAGCTTCCGTTTATCAGTAGCTGCTGCTCTTTTCTTATTCTCCACAGCAGCTGCCATTCTCGGTGAGATCCGTATCGCGGTGACGAATCGCGTGCCACGAACGTGCGCTCGTTTTGCCAGGCAGAAAAGTCAGGAAAACGGGGACGAGAGGAGGGGGGTAAAAAGATTACCCGATAATACATTTAATACGACGACAAATAACAGCGTTGTAATAATTTGTCACGCCATAAACGAGAAAGAAAAGGGGGAAGTAAAACAGGAAAAAGAAAATCGAGAGAACAAAAGAACAAAAATATAAACGAATAAATAAACGAAGAAGAAAATCATATCGCGGAATTTTTTTTTTTTTCACTCTCCTTTTAGGTGAAAAAATGATGTGGATAGGATGTCTCCTACAAAGAGACTCGGACGCCAACGGTTTGGTTTGAAGCAAAAAAACTGAAAATGATTTTGAACCAGTAGAAAAAGATGAAATTTTTTTTTTTTCAAACGATTTTTTTTTAAAGCGAAAAATAAGAGTGAAAACACAACGAACATAGTAACGGTCGAAATCTGGTCGATATCTGAATCTGAATGACATTAATCTAGAATTTTTAAAAAATGCACTTTCGTTATAACATAAGAAAATATTATAGTTTCTACATTTTGTACTTATATTCTGGCCGGGAGAATCCCACGGGGTATTTTTTTATTTTTTTTTTTTCCTTATTGCTCTTCTCTCTCTCCTGCGGAGAAGAAGGACGAATATAGTTAGAGGACGAAATTATATACTGATTCGATAAAATTACTAACCAACGTCACGACGACGACGACATCCCGCTGCAACCTAGATCACGTGATCTTTTCTACGATTCTACATAGCTATGATGTTACAAAAAAAAAAAAAAAAAAAAAACGAAATTAAACGACTTCCATAATTACCCGCGCGAATTCGATTAATTTGTTTTCTATTTATAAACGATTACTGCAATTTTCCGACGCGGGAATAAACAACGTAATATATCGTCCGAAAAATAAGTGTAAAAAAAATGGGGGCTAATTGATTCTAATTTTTTTGTAATTGAAGCATTTATGATTCGCAAAAATCAGAAATCGAAGATAAAAAAAAAATATGAAATTCAAAATATCTTGACTATAATTCTTCATTCGAGTGATCAACGCGCGATAGAGAAAGGCAACAGAATAAAAAAAAAAAATGTAATAAAAAAAGAATCGGAAATCAAAACGAAAATGGTAGAGAGATTCGATGGATATAATGTTGAAGTCGAGTTTGAAAATCTTTCTGAAGTACTTACGTTGGTGTTTCTCGGTACCAATAAAAAAAACATATAGATATATTATATGTAACTGGAGGGATGATGGGAAGGCACATGTGAATAAAACCGGAAAGTATAAGGAATCGTTATCCTGCAGAGTAGAAATTTTCTCCGCGTATTCCGCAGATTCTAACCCCATTTTGTCGAGTACGTAGTATGGGTACTACATCTACCTACCTATTATACCCATACATGTCCCTAAATGTCCGCGCTAGTTCAATTCCTTTCGATACGTGCGTCGATTGCATTATATATTTATATCCAGAAAGGAGTGGCTTATACAGCCGGAAAGCTTAGCCGTGCTGGTATAACTATAAGTAGAACAGAACTGCGTTTGCTCATAGCTACGAACCTTGTAAAACGAAGTAAGTGACGGTCGAATTCTGAGGCAGGAAGAATAAGTTCGCTCCTCGAATTCTCACGGGTCTCTGGATCCTTCTGAAATGTTGAACAAGGGAAGAAGAAAAAGAAGAAAAAGAAAGAAATGGAAAATATAAATTCATACAAGCTCCACAACGTGTTCGTTTTCTCTTTCATTTCCTCTTTTTTCTTTTTTTTATACTTCGTGCTCGTTCGACTTTTGTTGCGTAATAAAAAGTCCGCCATTGTACTTTTCGAAGAAAAAAAAAAGAAGAAGATTGTTGGCCAAAATACACGTAGCTAGTTTTCACGTGGTCATATTTTTTCAAAATATTTCACCGCGTCGTGTGAAATGTCAAAATTGAATTTTTTCATTTTCATGTGTGTGTTTCCGAAGGACTAAAAAAAATGAGCGGAAAAACGATCTTGTACGATTTAGGAACCCCGACGCTTATAGGTTCCCATTTAGTTAGAATAAAATACGAGGAAACCGCGACGAAAAAAAAAAAGAAGAAAAACTGTAGATCCATTTCCTGCTGCAGAGGTATGGTAGCCAGCTGAAACATATGTATAATATGGTGGTTAAGTTATGTGAAAAGTTATCCCTTAGGCTTTGCAGAAACTTTGGCCATATTGACGCATATTATTACATATATTTGGGTCGGTATACATATGTATACGTAGGGATATACTTTACTCAAAAAGTTTTCAAATTAAAAATGTTGCGGTATTTTCGATATTGAATTTCTGATCGCGACGAAGAATATCTGTACCCTCCCGCCGTTATATACATGTACTAATTTAGAGTTATGTTTCGTCTTATATATATCTTCATTCTTCATATAATGTACACATATTTTACCTTAATGATTATAAATAAATATTTGCATCTGGAGAAGAATTCACAAATTAAATTAAGTACATAATACGAAGAGTTTTTAAATAGTATCTTAGTTACGCAAATTCAAGCCGCGCATAACAATTTCTTGAGATTAAAAACAGAAAAGCAAAAAATCAATCAAACTAGATTTAGCATTGAATATGTGACGATATATGTTTAATTAAATGATAATAATTCGAATGTATGTAATATGTACAGAATTAGTGAATATTTGATAATTTGACAAATTCATATCACTCGGCTTTTTTGTTTTCTTTGTTTCTTTCTTTTCTAATGAAATGACAATATACTACGCCATTTTGTATACTATGTGACGATATATTTGAAGATTAGTGGTAGGATGGCGAGGACAATACTGGCGGAAATTTGAGCAGCCCCATTTTCGGAAGTGATGACGATCGAAGCTCTAGCTGGTAACACGACGTTCGTTTTATCTTCAATTTCCACCCTGGAAGAAAAAGTATGCGTGATTATATCGAGCAATTGCACGTTCGTTTTTCATAAATTTTCAAAAGTATGAATGTACAGTAACATTTTTCTCGAAAAACTTACTCTGCTACTACCGGATAACCTATGCTCGTTGTGTAGAATTTTACTGTTTCCGTACCCCCGGTGATCTGAGAACCTACCAAGTCCACCGACGTTTGAGAGTTCTTGAAGTTTATCAGGAGTATAACTCGCTTGGTTTTTCCATCCTCCGTTAGGGTACGGGAAACGGATAGAACATCACCTGCGAGGTTTTTGACATCGTGTGTACCGTACCGAAGGACACGACCCTCTCTTAGTTTAGTCAACTTTTGGTAGACTTTGTAATGTGAAGTTGAGGCAGATTTTTGCGTTGCCAAATTCAAAGTTATGTAGTTTGGATTCACGGGAAGCCAAGTCGTAGAATTTGTTGAAAAACCTGCAAAGAAATGAGAAGAAAAAAAAAAATTTGTTAAATATGTATATCGCATCTATACCTATACATTTTCAGCAATTTATTTGGAGTTTCGAAGTAGCGATGAAAAATGAGTTCCGATTTATCGCATATGTATCAAAGTTTTATGCGAGGTTTTTCCTCCTCCAATCTTCGTCGCGTAATACGTGCGAAGTAAAACCTGTCTGTGCCAAATAACGGCGGTTTTCAGACCGAATAAAATTTTGTTCGAATAAATTTGGCCGCTTAATATTAAAAGAAAAAAAAAAAAAAAAGAGAAGCTGGGAATTTCCCTCGAATTCGTCCTACCAGCGCTTGTTGTCGTGTCCCACTGGAACGGTGATCTGTTAGGATCACGAGTGTGTGCTTCGTAGCGAGTGGAATCAGTATTACAGGCCTGAGGGTCCTGCGTATTTTCCCAGGACACCCACGTGTCAGTCATCCCGATTTCTTCACCGTTATAAGTTACCGCTACACCGGGTAAAATCATCGCCAACATCGTCATCTGATCAGCACGGTTAGGAAAACGCGAAGCCGTACGACTACGATCGTGATTACCCATCTGTGAAAAAAACGATAATTGTTTTTATTCGTAATTGTGGTTAGTTGAGAAACCTTACGAAATCTTTTCAACTGTCAATTTTTTTGTCCAATAGAAAATCGAGATTCAACAAATCGAAGTGAAAGCCTCCTGAGAAAGCTCCGGGATTTGTTAATGGACTTGAGAAGTGCGAAAAAGTTGAAAATTGGAAAAGCCACAATTTTAGCGGGTTGGAAACAGTTGAAAGTTGTTGGATCCCAAAGGAAAAATAATCCTTCGGGAATAAAGAGTTCAAAATTTTTCATGATTGCATATTTTATGAAACTTACAACCCAGTTGGCGACTCCAGTTTCCGGCATATTGTTCATCCAGGTATCAATGACATTTTTAAAATTCGCGGGGGTCGAACTGCTCGATATTTCCATGATGAAGTTGAAGTTGAATGGTATGTGGGAACCATAATCGTAATATTTCAACGTCATGGTAAAATTTGTGTACGCCTCGGTCATCAGAATCTGCATTTCAGACAAATGAATTTATTAAAAAGAATTTTTTTTTTACTATACTGAACGAATGTAAAATAATTTCAGTTTACCTTTTCATCCGAGTTCGTTGCATCCGCGTATTCGTCTAGCAGAGTTCTCCAACTCTGCATTATCTCATAGGTCAAGGGCTGGTCCTTCGTGTATATGTGATCCAGATAAGGATAATCGTTCGGATTTATTCCAGTGACGTCAGTCCTGATCGGTTCGTCAGCGAGGTCAGATACTTCGACCAGATGAGGCACTGCGTCTACTCTGAAACCGTCGACCCCTTTGGCGAGCCAATAACTAAGAACATTCTAAAAGGGAAGTAATGGTTTTAAATTAGGAAATTTACTTGACCGAGTAAAATGTAAAAATTGAATTTAAAAAATTGAATTGTTATACGACCATTAAGAATTTAGATTGCGCAGCAGTTACTTAGCAATGGTGGAAAATCGTACGAAAGAGGAAAATTTATAAAATGGTATGAGGTTCATTAAAAGTGAACACAGAAGCTGGTTATACAAGAAAAGCCCCCAGCCAGTTCACCAAGTTTAGGAAAGTCCCATTGAACTCTACGGAGGCAGGTTGAAAGGGAGGAAAGGGAAATGAAGACAAGAGGGAAGAAATACTTTCTGGCGTATATAACGCTGAAAAGATTTGCTTTTTGAATTGTTCCCTGTGGGTATGAAGATTGGATGAATTCCGAGGGAATTAACCGACCTTCATCTCCTCCTGTACTCTGCTGCTGCGGTAGTTCAGATCAGGCTGCTGTGTTGCGAATTGATGGAAAAACCATTGACCTCTTTTTTCGTTGTATGTCCACGCAGGGCCGGAAAATACGCTGATCCAATTGTTCGGTGGCAATCGGGTTCCATCTTCACTGACGCTACCGTTATGCCAAACATAAAAATCTTCGTAAGGCGACTCGCGGTTCACGCTTTTTGTAAACCATTCGTGATCGTCCGCCGTGTGGTTTGGCACAAAGTCCAAGATCACCTATAGAGCAGCAATTCAATAGATTTACACTAAAAAGTGACACGAATGTTTAAAATTCCGAACCCACTTTCAATCCCAATTGTTTGGCTTTCGCTGTGAGCGCCTCAAAATCAGCGATCGTTCCAAAGGTCGGGTCAATTTCGCGAAAGTTCGAGATGTCATAGCCAAAATCTACCATGGGGCTAGCGTAGATCGGGGAGAGCCATATGGAGCCGATTCCAGCGTCAACGAAATGCTCGAGTTTGGATGTGATACCTTAAATTAGTAAGGTAAAAACTTTTCAGCAAATATTCCTCGCAAATGTCAAACAGATTTTGTAGTAAATCGGAATTCGTTAGAACTTCCTTGCCTGCCAGATCGCCGATTCCGTCTCCATTGGCGTCCATGAAACTCCGAGGATAAATTTGGTAAAATACCGTATTTTTCCACCATCCTACGTTGTTAATTGTTCCAGATACTTGACTGCCCAGAAATAAATGTAAAAGCAGAAACGGCAAACTGCAGGCGATTAGTCGCGCCATGATTAGTTTCTGCACTGCCCCGCCTTTAGCATTGCATGATATTTATACGCTAGAGCAGTTCGATAACAGATATTGAAAAATTCTGAATAGTTATTTCTTTTTCAATTTCTTGAGCATTGATTGTTGCCGAGGTGATAATAATGCAGTGATAAACTGCATCGGACCGTACAAGTACGGCAGAAAAGTTATCATAGATATGCAGTTTTAGAAAAAACAAAAAAAAAAGTGATTCGTCGTTGATATCGAAGGATGATTTCGTAAAAAAAAATACTTCGTTAGCGCTAGCTGGAATTGTCGTCCGTTGTCTATCATTTGTATTCGATTCGTGGAAATTAGAACAAATTACGCAAATGCTGCAGTCTGCAGCGGGAAAATTATTACGTGACATTAATTAATTTTTGTTTTTTCAGTATAATTGTACGAAGGCAGATTGATATAGTAAAATGATATACATATACATATACATATATGCAAGATATTTTTTCCATGAAAGAATTTATTATTCTACGATACAGTGACAGTGGAAAATAACTTGAATGTTATCTAATGTTACTTATTGTACGAAGTTATATGCAGTAATGACACATGGACCTTTTGCGATTACATAATATTAACATGGATTTGGATAAAGATCTTTTAATCATCGAGCTGTTGAGAATTGGCATTTGCCGTTTACATAATTCTGGGGGGAAAACCGCAATAGATATGAGGTACCGAATATGCAGGTCTTCTGATACGTCGATCGATACTAAATACTTGTTACTTCGCTTCACAGCTCGAAGCGCGTTAGTAGAGTAATTTCTAATAATATAAATCCTTAATCCATATGACCACCTTCTTAATCTATTCGATGTGATGTGTGATAGTCAAGATATAACGATAAAGTTGAGTTACAATGATTAGTCTATCAGGGTGTTAAGTCACTAGTGACGGAAATAAGCCAAGAATGCAATAAACAGCGTCAAGACCAAACTTGATGTAAGGGCGTTAGAACCGCTACGCAAAACAAGACCGGCCATTCCCGAAATTTCGAAGCTGCTTGTTGACACCTCCATTCTGTGGAAATGTTTAATTAGATGGATTGTTAGCAATGGATGATTTACTTCGTTTGAAAACATAACTTGTGAAAGAATTTAAATCCCTTACTAGTGACGAGCAAAGATAAAGTACGTTCGATTACTTACCCAGCAGTCAACGATGAATGGATACTAGCTATCGATACCGTCAGAGTATCGGGAAGACCCGAAAACATATCGAGGCTACATTGTTGCGTCGTGTTGACCATGTTCACCACGACAACGATTTTATCAGATCCATCCAATTCTCTACGAAAATTACGTAAGTTTGTAAGAAATCGGACATGATAGTTGACCGATGAAGACATTGACTAACTGGTGAGTTATAAAGACGTTAGAAAAATACGCCTCGTGATATTCTAACCTGGTAAAAGCCAAAACGTTTGTACAGGGCAGTTTTACTGTTACAGTTCCACGTTGAATGACAGGCTCTTTTTTTAAGGTGGTGATGGCCTGATAGACTTTGAAATGAGAAATATTGGCCTCTTTTTGAGCAGCTAGATTCAGAGTTCTGTAATTGTCGTGTACAGGTAACCACGTGTCATCAGTGGTGGAAAATCCTGACAATGATAAAAAAATCGAATTGAGTTTCTTCCCAGAGAAACATCTGTATTTTGAAAAAATTAACTCACCAGCTGCAAATGTTGCATCCCATTGCATGGGAGTTCTTGCCGGATCTCGAGAGTAACCTTCGAAAGTCTCTGGCGTTGCACCACATCCCTGTGGATCTTGGGTATCATTCCAAGATATCCATCGATCTTCCATGCCGATTTCTTCACCGTAGTAAGTAACTCCAACTCCTGGTAGCAACTGACCCACCATGTTTAACGCATCTACAAGCCCAGGAGCAAATCTACTAGCTACGCGATTTTTGTCGTGATTTCCAATCTGAAATAATGACGATTGCACATCAGATTGAAAGAATATATCAAATTGATCGAGAAATCACAGCCAAGACATGTTTACTAACCACCCAGTTCGACGTACTATCCGGGGGTAAATTATCCAACCAATTGTCTATGACTTTTTGTTTTATATCCAACGCCGTGGCGGATCCATCCACATTTTCAATAAAACCGAAATTGAAGCTGAAGTGTGCTCCAGCTTCGTAGAACCTCATAGTACATGATATATTAGTGTAAGCTTCTATCATCATGATTCTTGTTGAGCCGGTGCGGTCAGAATAATCTCTTAAAACTTGCCCCCACTGGCTGACCATGTCGTAAACCTCGTCTAAATTTGTAGTGTAATCATGATATGTGTAACTGTAGTTTGTAGGTATATCTGTCAACCCCGTCAAGGGTTCGTCCATGAAATTTTCAACTTCGAACAGATGAGGAACAGCGTCTACACGGAATCCATCTGCACCTCTATCCATCCAGTAAACGAAAACGTCCTAAAGGTAAAAAAGGCTCTCCGTTTTAGGACCGTCAATATTTTTCTCCTGATATTATGAACAAATGTTTCACCAAATGCGGCATACCTTCATCTCCTGAACAAGAAAACTGTTCCGGTAATTAAGATCTGGTTGTTTCGGATCAAACTGATGAAGATACCAAGCCTGCCTTTCGTCACGCCAAGTCCAAGCGGGGCCACCAAAAACGCTCACCTGAACAATATAATCAAACTTTGTACAATCAATCCTCACTTTGATGATTGATATAATTTCCGCGATGCGTGCATAAATTTACCCAGTTATTAGGACGAACACGTGTTCCATTTTCAATCGTTCCATTGTGCCAAGTGTAGTAGTCCGAGTAGGGAGCTTCGTTTGCTAAACTCCTCTGGAACCACTCGTGTTCATCCGATGAATGATTGGGCACAAGGTCCATAATGACTTTAAGTCCAAGATTGTGAGCAGTGTTGACGAGCTCGTCGAAGTCATTTAACGTTCCAAAGATAGGGTCAACATTCCTAAAGTCTGCTATATCGTATCCAAAGTCTGCCATCGGACTTCTATAAATGGGAGACAACCAAAAGGCGTCGACTCCGGAATCAACTAAGTGTTGGAGTCTGCTCGTGATTCCTATATTGAGCGAGTGAAACGTTTTTAGTAAATATTCACATTTTTTCCCCAGCTTCTTTTACTTATGATACTTCTTTGGCTGACGTGGATGGCATGCTGAGAAATTAGGAAACTCAGAATTTCACGCGGATTCGTATAGAGCAAAAGATATTTATTTTATGTCGGTATACAAACGTCGGAAACTAGCGAAGTGTGGCTAGATATATAGTCACTTTTAGTTATGTAAATACTACATTCCGTAAATATTATTTCTGTTCTTTGTGCGCCGTCAAGATCGTACGTCGATGTTATACATGTACACATCAAATGATTTTTAATAGAATTTTTACCATACTGCGCTTACAAAATTACCGCACGTGCATCATGGCGAAGAATTCTAGTTATAATCTCGCTGAGTTTACGGCAATTAATTCTGTTCATGTGCGCGCCGTTCCACAGATTAACATGAACTTGTCTAATAGCATAATAATTACAGCGTATTATTCTGATGATCCGTAGCAGGCTACGAATAAAAAAATAAAATCAAAATCTGCAGATCCTTCATTACCCTCGAATACGATATTCCCCAAAAAATGATCGGTGAATTGGACTCTTTGAGTTTAATAATTAGATTGTTGGTGTTTCTTTTAAACATTCGATAATCTTACCCCTTAGATCACCGACTCCGTCGCCATTGCTGTCTTGGTAACTTCTGGGATATATTTGATACAAGGTCATCCCTTTCCACCAGTCTGAATTATTTTGAGCGTCAACTGAACCGCAACTAATGAGAGCTATTAACGCTCCGAAAACCAGAATTCCTTTCATCCTGGCTACAATGGAACACCGATGATAACGTTTTGCACACATCCAGTATGTCGGAATTTGTATCAGGCAGGTAAATATAAAACCGAGCAAGTCAACACGCTTCTTACCTTGGATTTTGATATTCGATTGCAAAATGACCTTCTCGTAATTCGAATCCAATGACAAAAATGTAAATTCAATGAATTCAGCCAGAAGGCTGAACACCGAACAACTTGGGAGACCTTGACTGATTGTGAGTGAGATCCCTGAAACCTCGTCCTAGGTCTGACTGGTTATGTGAATCGGGACTGGAGTGTGCCGCCTATATATAAATGCTGAAATGCTGTGTACGTATGTTTGGTTTTTATCAGACTTTCAATTTGTCAAATTGTCACCAATTATTTTTTCAC
The DNA here is from genome assembly GCA_963932425.1 of Athalia cordata. Taxonomy (NCBI): domain Eukaryota; kingdom Metazoa; phylum Arthropoda; class Insecta; order Hymenoptera; family Athaliidae; genus Athalia; species Athalia cordata. The sequence continues at coordinate 22,940,893 of OZ010626.1, read as the reverse complement.
TCTTATTTCTTTTTATCTACAATAATTCTAATGATAATGACCAATGCCACACTTAGACCCCAAATTATCTTTTCCCCACCCACTTTTTTAGTATGGTACGAACATTCCAACGTACGAATCGAACATTTCTTTTAAATGAAAGATAATGAATTCCCAATTGGTTAAATTATGTATTAGCGACTCATTGACTTCATCATTTTGAATCTATTTATCAAATCACTCAATTTTAACCGTTTCTTTGACTAGTTGAGTTTTAACAGACGAACCAATATCAATTGAGATCTAATCATCTGATAGTGGAGTATTCAGCAACTCATTTTTAAAACAATATTTTTTACCGGCCCAAAAACAAATGCATTCTCATCTTAAATTTTGGTATCCCATGACATTTTTGTTTCATCATTGCTTTCACGTACAAGATGTTGAGTAGAGGCTGGATTAATAATCACCAGATCATGCGATAGAGATTGTTGAGTAAATTACATAGATTTATTTCGAAAAATTACATTTTTTTTTTTTTTTTTTCAAAACATTGCTGCGTATAAAATCAACTTATAATTTTATCCCAAGTGACTTATCTTATTGCTCCATATTGCATGTACGTCTATAAAATTTTGTGCTTATCGGTGATATTCAATAATTACATAACCAGAGATAACTTTCGGGTGATTTATGCAACCTAATTCGTTTATTTAACCAACATGATCCTAATCCCTTAGACCAACAGTGAAGAGGCATGGGGTTCAATCGCTAATCGCTTTTTCCACAATACCCGAAGTCATATCACTCAATTGTTGAGCTATAAAGGTGTTTAATTCTTGGAATATTTCACACGCTGTATGATAGCGTGAGGATACGATAAGATGAACTCAGTATCTTATTCAAGAGTATAAATTACCAGTGACGAAAGTAAGTTTGAAGTACCATAAAAAAGACGAGGACCAAACTGGAGGTAAAAGTGGTGGCATCGCTGCGCAAAACAAGTCCAGCCATCCCCGAAACTTGAAAGCTGCTTTTCGATACCTTGGCACTGTCGGAAGGTACAATTCGAAATGTAATTAGCCATGAGAGATTCATTATAGTCACTTGATATGTGTTATATAGCCATTGAAATAAGATTTCGACATAAGATATATTCGCATTTTACCAAACCACCACCATCCGGATGACGATCAATTGTAAGATACGTTCAATTACTCACCCAGCGGTCAACGATGAGTGGATACTTGCTGTATATACGGTAAGGGTGTCGGGAAGACCTGAAAAATCATCAAGGCTGACAGTTGTTGGACTGTCAACTAGGTTTGCCACGACTACGAAGGTCTCAGATCCAACCAGTTCTCTGAAAAATGAAAGGCAGAAGTCTCGTAAGTTTTTGACAGATGGAACCTGATAGTTGACATATGAAGACATTGATCAAGAAGACCAATGGTCGATTTCAACGATATCAAAAAAATATCTTCTTAGTTTTCTGACCTGGTATAAGCTAAGACGCTACCGCCGAGCACCTTTGCGTCTACAGATCCATGTTTCATGGTAGCCTCCTTCCTGAGGGTAGTGAGTGCCTGATACACTTTGTAATGAGAAACTTCAGCCTCTTTTTGAGCAGCTAGATTCAGAGTTACGTAATTGTCGTGCAACGGCAGCCACGTTTGATTAGTAGTGGAGAATCCTGACGATAATTAAAAACGGAATCAGATGAATTCATCGAGAGCTGGTTTCCAAAGATTTTCACTTACCAGCTGCAGTCGTCGCATCCCATTGAAACGGCGCCCTCACTGGATCTCTCGAGACCGACGCATAATTTTCTTCCCCCGCCCCGCAACCCTGTGGATCCCTCGTATCTTCCCAAGACATCCATCGATCTTCCATGCCGATTTCCTCTCCATAGTATGTAACTGAGACTCCTGGTAAAAGCAGACTTATCATGTTTAAAAGATCCACGCGCTTTGAACCAAACCTAGTAGCTACACGGGTTTTGTCGTGATTTCCGATCTGTAAAAAAAGACATCCACCTCAATTAGCATCAAATATTTTTTCTTTATCCACGGCCGAAAGTACGTGCTTGCTGCCTCGATTACGAGGCCGAAAGTCTAACATTTATGCTTCGGTAGGGGCGCGCATGCGCACTGCTCTAGTGCGCAGAAAAAAACTAGAATGAGGCAGCAAGCACTTACTTACGGCCGTGGATAAAGAAAAATAGTATACTCTACACGGGCAGAAAGTTTGAGATTCCTCGGCTTCGCCTCGGGCATTATGGCGCGCAGTGCAGGAATCTCAAACTTTCTGCCCTTGTAGAGTAATATACTATTTATCTCTCCGCACAACACAATAGTACCTACCACCCAATTTGAGGTTGCGTCTTCAGGGATGTTTTGTAGCCAGTCATCCAAGACTTTTTCCTTGATGTCATTGGCCGTAGAGCTACCATCAATGTTTGAAACGAATCCAAAATTGAATGGAAAGTGCGCACCATAGCTATAGTACTTCATAGTGAATGTTATATTGCAATAAGCTTCCATCATCATAATCCTCGTGACGTTGTCCGTTTGGAGCGCGTATTCGTCCAGGAGTCTTCGCCATTGAGACACCATATCATACGATTCTTCTATGTCCTTTGTGGCATGTTTCAGAGTATAACCGTAATTGTTCGGGTCGGTTTCGTCTCCAGAAAGAGGTTCGTTTGGAAAACCATCAGCCTCAAAGAGGTGAGGAATGGCGTCAACTCGAAATCCATCAACTCCTTTGTCCAACCAGAACACCAAAGCATCCTGAAAACTCAACTCCCTATAGTATTCTTTCTCATCCTTTTTAACGTACTTTATCTGTGTAAATTTCTACCACGTTACCTTCATTTCCTGAACCAAATTTGCATCACGAAAATTGAAATCCGGCTGCTCAGGCGTAAACTGATGCAAGTACCAAGCCTGTCTTTCTTCTACATAAGTCCAAGCGGGCCCGGTAAATACGCTTACCTAAATTCAACGTCCTTATATGGTGTTATGTTCAATATTTATACAAAACTTTTAATTTTTGAAAACTCACCCAGTTGTTCGGAGCTACTCGTGTTCCGTTCACAACCGATCCTTCGTGCCAAACGTAATAATTCGCGTATTTACCTTCCCTGTTAACACTTTTTTGGAACCATGGGTGTTGTATGGATGAATGATTGGGTACAAAATCGAGAATGACTTTTAGGTTCAGTCTTTTCGCTGCTCTTACGAGATCTTCGAAATCAGACATTGTGCCAAAAATTGGGTCGATTTCGGTGAAGTTAGCAATGTCATAACCAAAGTCAACCATTGGACTGGTGAAAATTGGAGACAACCAGAACGCTTCGATTCCTGCGTCCACGAAGTGTTCGAGTTTGCTCTCGATTCCTAAATTCAATAAAATAAATAAATTGCAAATGTTATACAGGAATTAGATAAGTGGCTCATTCAAATAGAATTTTTTAATAAAATCCACTCGGTCACATCTCAAAGCCACTTCACCATGGTCTAGTCACCTTGTTGACGTGAATTACTCACATCCGTTGATGCAGTATGAGCAAATTGTATTTATCTATCAGCGAATGAGCGACTTATAACACTAATTGCATGATTCTTATGTAACATAACGACTGTATAGCGAACAACAAGACTCGCACTATAAATAATTGAACTTCTCCAAACGTACATTTTCTCGGGAATTTCAAGAAAAATAAATTTCCGAATTGAAAACTGACGATCATTTATCCATCGCGGTTGATTGAAAATTCTAACAGTATTTCTGATATGGTCTCACCTTTAAGATCTCCCACGCCATCGCCATTACTGTCTTTAAAACTTCTAGGATATATTTGATACAAGCTCATGCTTTGCCACCAGTCCAATTCCGCGTTAATGAAAACAGACAAATTACAGATGATATTGAACAGTCCAAAAAGCAGAACACCCCTCATTGTTTTGCCGTTATAATTTTCCAATAACTCATCAGACGTTACTCTCCTGAGCAATTGTTTACCTCATCTACGGATGTGGCAATTGAAACCAGTAGCCTCGTACGGTTTGTTATTTACCATTCTGTCCACTTGAAAAATTCCAAGATAAAATATTTATCCAATACGAGAAGTTAGAAAAAAAGAGACTATTAAGCCTGGATTACGTTGTAGCTTGGATATGTCGATAACGTTTTACAACGACGTGAGGTGATCGTCATGGATCTGATCATCCATTACATAATTCCATAAACAGGGTAACACTACCACGAGTTAGGAAAAAAAAATAAAGATAGAGAAGAAGAAAATTCAACGATAAAAGTGGCTTAAGCGCGCTTTGAACCGTCGACTGAAGACACGGCGAATGTACTGCAGACCACACTTGACATGTTAGTTTATCGTCAGATTTTCTCATCACACGTAAGCGACAATTACATGTACGAGTGTGAGATTTTTCAACACCTTCTCAAGTCGAAGCAACCTGCATTTCTCACACATCAACCTTTTTCTTCATACACCGTACTGCGTTACATGTGTTTTAGAAAATCGGCAAAAAAAAAAGAAGAGATCTGTCCAGACGTCGATGATGTTTCACGTCACGGACTAAAAAGTCAGGTTATACAAACCCACTTCACCTAGGCCATAGCTCCTTTTATGATACGGGAACACACTTGAGGCTTCTTTTTTTTTCTAGTCTTACCAAGGTTCCATGTATACATGTATTATGTTTGTAGAGGATGCTTTCAGATGTTCCTTTCCATCACCACCGCTACCCACCACCACCACTACCATCACCCTCTTGGAAAAGGATTGGCAGCGAAATTGGCTCGGGCGAGGTGTTTTCTACGTGAAATAAATCTAGTGCCGAAGGTCCTATCCCGTTCACCGGTTCGCTAGATTTTTTCCCATTTGGTGAATGGAATTTGTTGTCACCATCCCCTTATTCTCGTAGCCTTTATATTTTCGGCGGATATCATTTCCTCCAGTCTTTTTACGTTGTGTCCAGTTTCTTTTGTCATTTTTATATAATTTTTTTTCTCTTTCGCCTACTTAAGTTGTGCTGGATCAGTTCGTTTTTTTTTGTTTCTAAAGTTTCTTTAATAACAGATAACTGCAGTTGACGTAGTTTGGAAAAGAATTTTTCACGTCGTATCCATATTACTCTCATTTCAATACAAAACTAACGACGCGGATAGAGGAAATTAATATCTGTACAAAAGCGGAAGAAAGTGCACTTTTCTTTTTATTTGAATAAACTTACGGCAACAAAGGAAATGTTCTTTGCATTGAACTGACAATCACCGCTTCCGACATAATTGATTTGCTGATTAATTGAAATTCAATAATGTCTGAAAATTTAGATAGAATTTTTGTTATTAACGATGTTCAAGACCAATCCACAGCACATACTATCTTCGTGGATACAATTTTTCCACGATAACAATTTAAAAAAATTCATTACATCGGATCTCATGAAAAAAAAACCAAAACTTGTTCTGACGATGTAGACCAGGGTGAAGGCGGAAAATAATTTTCATTCCAACCCGAGTGGCTGAGATCTGGAGAGTGATCATGTACAGCCGAACCACCCCATGAGCCTTCACTATTTATTCTGTAATCCTGAAGCTGCGTCAGGCTTTGAAAAAATTATTCTCAAAGTACTGCGGATAAAAATTTCGAAGATTCTTTACGGCTCACATCGAATCTTTTCTTTATTGCCAGGGCCGATATGTATCTAAAGCTTTACCAAATCTTTGGAGATTCAATGCTCGCAAAAATGACAAGAAAATTTCTTGTTTTTTTCTTCGAAACGTTTTTTTGTTGCGATTTTCTAACATTTGTGAAAATCTGTCGTTTATGATCGGAATTCTTGTTCACTGAATTGGCACACGTTTTGAGGCTGGTGAAATTATTTAGATGATGTGATTGGCCGTCATGTGTATCTGGAAATGAAATCTCTTGACGTTATTTTCAGATCAGCTGATTACCAATCAAATTCTTGGACACGCGACCCACTTCACACTATAGGTTATTACGTCCGTCATACCCCGTATGGGTACTATCCGATGATTTATACCACCTCTCATAAATTTTGATTACAAATTTCGTGGTCGCGGTCTTGTTTGATCGTTGTAGGTACCATTTTCGAGATTAAACGTCAAAATGTTCTTTTCAACAATCGATCTCATTGGGAATTTGACGATCCGATATTGCATCATATCTAAACAATTAAATTACAACGTCATGATATAATTTTTTTTCCAACTGCAACGTCTTGTAGACTTGTTTTCCACTAAACACTTGTGATTTTCGGTCACAGACTTTTCGAAAATTTCTCCCCTCAGGTTTCATTAAAACTATTTTTGAGAAACAGGCCGATGATCAGAATTGAGGGGAAAAAGACCGAAAGAATCAAATCTCATCAAAGCTAGAACACTGAGAACCGAAAATCGTTGATCGAGCGAAAAATTTCCGAGCTTTAGAATTATCGAAATAAATTTGACCCAAATCTTTTAATTACGAATACGCGTGAAAAGGGGGGGGGGGGACGGATGAATTTTTTCGGCTGATAAAACAATCGCTCATTTGTGGCGATCATACAGATTGGCTATCGATAGAAATTTATGGTCCGTAATTGATACAAAACTCGTCGTGCGCGCACGTATTTTCACATATATATATATATATTATTCATGTATATATGTATATCGCTTAAACTGCAAAATCATGGAGAAGCGTTTAAAATTTATTTTTGACGTACTTTTGATGTAATAGAATCATATATAGATACTGATTCTCATCGCTTCTAGTATTGATTATATAATAAATAAAAAACACGATCGCTTCGCGATATATATTATAAGTGGTTTTATCACTAACCAATCTGGCAGTTATAAGCTGTATTTGTTTACTGTATTCACAGCGCAAGCGTAATCTTATTATACGAGGTGCCGATACTAATCTTAGCTGTTCGAATCCGATTGGTTTTCAGATAACTGTTTTTTTTCTTCTTTCTTTTTTTTTGTCTTCGTTTATTCGTATAGTAATTTTTTCTTATGCAACTAACGATTTTTTAATCATTCAGATTTTTTTTCTCGCTGTTATATATCGTATATAACATGAGACGCATTCCAAGTTGTTCCGAATGAAATTTTGAACACACAAATAATCAAATACGGTGCACACAATTATGTGTTTGTCACGTTGCGTAAAATTCGGGGTTTATGGATAAGTTATCTGCATATTTTCAAATATCCTTTTATTATCCGGCTTAATTCCTTGCATGAGCGCAATGATATCGTGAAATTATATATACGTATATAGGAAGCAGCGATCGATAATGTTTATCGTCAAAACACTATAGATGCGGTGTGGGGCATTAATTAGCATGATTATTATCTATCAATTAATCCTATATCACAACCATCATCACCAGAATAATGGATTCTCATTGTTACGCACGAATACATATAGGTTATTGACCAACTCAATTTATTCATCAAAAAATACTAAATTCTTAGTAACGTAATTATGTAATGACGTTGAATTTTTTACGGAGAAAAAAAGATACGATTTTTCCCCGAGTGTAACTATAACCTCGTCCACCATTTTGAATTCGGAAAATTTTCAGTACCTACACATAATCACAACCATTTTGGTGATGGGTAATTAGTTGGAAAAATTTTTACCGCTGACCTAACAATTTTTGAAAATCATTTCGGAATACTTTTTCGAAATTCAAAAATCGTACCACTATGCATAGTATAGGTACTAAATAAAATGAAATATGCGGAATATGAACGCCCAACAACTGCTGAAATAAAACATCGATCGTTGCTGATGGTTTACGTACGTATGCATATTTACAACGTATATACATATAAAGTTTTTCCATCTGACTTGTACCGGGGGGAAAACTACTGGTGCGAAAATTTCTATATATTCTGAAGTGAAATCACTCTGGCATATTGCCAGCTGCACAAATAAAGAACTAAACCTTCAGAATCGGTGGAATTTACTGCATCTCTATGCTCCTATGCGAGACGCCTAGATGTATAAAATATATCTAAAATGTATGGGTGTGTACGTAATATTAGTCTGAAACGTTTCGAAAATTGAAAGTAAATAATATCTATACTTTTATCTACTACCGGCATCAAGCCAACTTCATTCGATTCGTCTTTCACTGCTTTGTTTCTTCACAGTTTACTTTCTAGCTGTTATTTATTTTTTTTTCTTCGCAAAATTGCCAGATATTTCCGTTGAAAATCTGCGGTAATTGGCTTCTGATATTCGGCTATACAGCGGTTTCGGGTTATATTATATTTCCACATTCGGTTCGCGGGTCTTCAGAGGATGGGGAAAATGGGAATTCCCTTCGTAGGGATCGACTACGACAGTTGTGACGCAATTTTCCGGGCAGTTACCCGTTCAATTGCCCAGCTACTGTTGTGGGCGGTCCATTTGATCCGAGGCCGTGTTGACCGCTAACGGTGCATCAAATCGACAATCACCTCATAAAGGGTAAACTATTTCAGGCGATTCATTTCGCCGTCATTTATTGTATCAAATATATATATATATATAAGACGACGTATTACATAATTTTCGATCACGTCCGTCACGGAAATATTCGGAAGGTTTTGAAATCAGGTTTGCGGTTACAACATTACCGAGGGTTGTATACCCACTTCTATTTCGCAAATTGGAAGAGAAATGAAACCAGAAATTGTAACGACGATATCAGACACTGTATATGAGTAGTAGAATAATAGGAAGAGGAAAGAAAGGAAATCTTGAGATTTTTTTTTCTCCGTATTCTTTCGAGGATATCCGCCCGTCGCGTAAAATAGAAATAACTGCCGAATACGTCCGACACGTAAAATGAAGAAATAAAAAACATTACCTTTTCTTCGCTTTTTCTTTTTTTTTTCACGCGTGTGGGTCATTCCACATGAAATCGTCGCGACCAGAAAACCTGACCCTTTGACAAAAAAAAAAGTTTCAGCTATTTTTTTATCTTTTGAAAAAAAAAAAAAATAGCCTCCAAAATTAAAACCGACGATTTAATTGCATTTCAGTTCTTAACAATTTTCATAAATTAATATGAGATAAAAGTTTGGATCTTCGGAATAAGTATATGAATGTATAATCTAATAATATCTGAACTATAATTTTCCACCGTAATATCAATCCCAAGTTCACATTAATAATATCATTGTTTATTACACAAAGGGAAAGAACAAATTTAATGTTGAATTAAATTCACGATGGTATGTGCTTAATTTCTCTGAGACTGCAATTAAATGCATAAAGTTCCTGACATTACTACGCGCATCAAAATGCCATGATTTATGATATTAAAATGTGGGTCGCGATCCAATGCCCCCACTGCAGTGTCATGTTATTACACCTGAGACAACAAATACGCGAAATTATTTGAAAAATTAAAGCAAAGTAACGTTGAAACAAAAAAATCACGCATCCGAATTCTTTGTTACATAAATAATCGACAAAGACCGCGGGCGCCGAAAAACAACCCTCCGTTAGCTCAACCCAATTCGAAATTAGGCTGAAAAATTTATCAAATTGATTAAAAAAATGTAAATAGCCCGAGGAATACGGCATATACGCACCTGCAAGTGGGATTTTTTATTCCCAGCATATAGTCTCGATGTACACCGTGAATTTCATAGAGGAACAAATTTGATAATCAAATACGCAAACTCAAAATTTTTTTACTCGAGTTTGGAGTGATCGATTTTTATCTCATATATCTCAGGTGCTGATCGATTATCTTTATTGCAAGGATTTCAGTGTCTGAATAATGGAAGGTTCTTCTTTCGCCGAGTCGTAATTAGGATAATTATTCGTAATAACATTCATCTACCTGTTGCTGAATGTCTAGATAATTTGAAAATCGAACCAGTCGGAAAACTAAGAGAGGAAAGAGAAAATAATAGTAATATTGATGAAGCGCGTTTTCTTTTTTCTTTTTTTTTTCAACTAACTGGTATTAAAATGAGTATACATACAGATATATATATAAATGCGGCAACAAGTGTCGACAAAAAACTGCAACTTCGCATTACTCCGTTGACTAAAAAATCACTTTCGTCCGCGCTCGGAGTTTTCGCATTGAATATATTTGTACCGGGATTATATTTTCAACCATAATTTCAATCTCTGCAGACGTAGGTGGCGAGGGGAAGAGGGAAGGGGATCGTTTCACCCCCTGTTTCCACTTTTCTTTCCGTGAACCTTTTCTTTTTTGTTTTTCTCCTTGCCTCGAGTGATATGTCGCGTATGTTTTTCAGTCACGTATTTTCACTACGTATTTTCCTCTAGGTTGCGTTATACATACTTTGCTCTTTTGGTGCTCGGGGTGTCGGGATTACCACACAAACCGACGATATATTGAAGGCTGAGAATCAAAAGGACGTAACCCACAAAAAATTGAGGATTATGTCTAGAGTGATACTCCTTCGTGAAGTGAAAAGGCTTCATAGTGCAGCTGTCTAGTTTCCGCAATTGAAAAAATAAATGAGTTTAGCTATAGAAACACTTCTTTCAAACGAAACATTATCGCTCGGTTTTTTAGAGTTAGAATTACAAAGAACGTTAAAAATATAACCAAATTCAAAGAAAATTCGAAGACTCGAATCCCCGAATGATCTGTGATCTTGCGATTGATCCTCTCTCGCTAACAAAATTCTCGTTACCTTCGCTTGCCTCGGGTCATTCCGACCCGCCAACAAACCGATGATTTCCCAACCGCTCGAGGGTCGTTAGCGGCAGGATACTCGAGTCCTTTATTATTCTGAAATCGTAAGCTTAAATCGAAGGCTCTGTGGAAACGTGGGTGGTATAGGTACTGGCTGCTGACTTTAGCTGGCGAAAAAAAAGAACCGAATCTCACATTCACCGAAAAATTTATTGGTATTAGATACTTATACCTCCTACTACCCATAATCCTCGATCTTTGATCACCTTGATCAACGGCTGCTGATCCCTCGGGAGTCCTTTTTTTTTTCTCCTCTCTTTGACCCTTAAAAATCGAATCCTTCGCGTCTCTACCTCACACTTTTTACAATTCCCAGCCAAACTTATCATGCGTAACCACCGCCCGCTCATTTGTTTAAATTTCTCTGTTATCCGATCGTCGCTGCAGTACATACACATCGTCACCCTCAATTTTTTTTTTTTTTGTTTTTTTCCAACGATTATTATCCAGCCTGAAAATCACTATATTAAAATAAAAAAAAACTCCGTTCTTCCGTCGAAAGGAGATTTCTCGTCTCAGACCCATTTATTCATTTTTTGTTTTTGCTTTTATCGATTCGGGTTGATTTCGTAAGTCACATAAGGGAGAGCCTGAGTTGATCGCAGGTGTTCAGAATCCATTTGTATGTTGGCCTGACCTGTTTTTTTTTTTTGCACGGTATAAGATTACGTGCTATATAAGTAGGCACGGGGTATATCGAAAACGAAGAAATTGGCGAAAACCGGGGGAAAGGGAAAGGATGACGAAATATAAAAAGGAAAGAGTAAATTGAAGGAAAGGCGAGGATGCGGGTTATATTTTTCGTCAGATCGCTTGTCCCTAAGGAATTTTATCCACACTTTATCCAGTTTGTGCACTTTCTTTTACGTTTTTTTTTTTTTTAGGTTTTCGTCTTTTTTTTTTACTAGTTTCGTTTGATCTCATTCTGGCTATCACGCGACCTCTGCGAGTCTCTCGTTGCAAATTTTATCGAAAATTTTAGCGAAAAACAACGTTGACTTCGTTATCTGGTTGAGAAAAATATAGAGATCGCCGAACGAGAAACGTTCTCAACCGAATCATTCCAGATCTGTCCTTTCCAGATCTATGACCCTTTCCAGAGAACAAAAAATCGAGGGATTAAATCGAGCCTTTCAATTGTTTTTGCCTCCAATCTGAGGGTCGTTTTTCATTTGACACAAGGTTATTGGAGAAGACTTACAGTTGGAAAAAAAAAAACAAAGAATAAATAAATAAATAAAACAATTTCAATCGGCGAATCTCGTGAAATTGAAGGAAAGAAAAAAGGATTACTTCTCAAAACCAGTTCACGAAGAGAAATAATCCTCTGCACAAAAGAAAAAAAAAAAAAAAAACAATCGTAGCAAGGTCCTTCGGAGGAATGAGAACAATTCACATCCGTGATATATGTATGTATATGAAATCGAACGTAGATCAGCTATGCTGTGAAAACGCGAACTCAGAATGATAATTATTATCCCAAAGTCATTGAACATGCGACTAGCGTAAGGATCTTGTTTCAAAGTTGGCTTGATTGAACCGACTATACCAGCGTCGCTTGATTTTCGTCAAACATTCGACCAGCGTATCCGATATAATATACTATATCAAAAATCACTGGCCAATTTTCAGATGAGAATATTTGAAGCAAAATCCATCAAGGAATCGGAATTTTAATTTTGCACCCAAGTCTTTTGATCCCCCAGCTATTCAATTTGTAATAAAATTTGTGACCGTATACCGGAGGATATTGACGATGACCATCCAACTTTTTGGCTTTTATCTTCTCCGAACTATAACATGTGCGCCGAAAAAAAGCTCGCACGTTTTTCCTTTTCTATATACCTTCGTTTCTTTTACACTCCATCCGCACATACTGGACCTTTTTCATTACTTTACGTTAACGAGTGGCGCGGTTTCGGAACCCCATAGACTTCCCTTTTAGCCTTTACCTTTTTTTTCTTCTCTCCTCCCTTGTTTTTTCGTTCCGTTTTTCTTTTTACTCTTCTTTCATTTTTATTTTTATTTTTTGTACTTCAACTCTTCGTGTAGACGAAGAAAAGATCGGCTGAAGTCTAAGAAGATATTGCAGAGGGTAAAGCAGCGACTACTTCAGCGTTTCAAATGCTCTTTCTATACGCTACAGACTCGTAGTCTGTAGTAGAACGTATCCAAGAATTACGGTGCTGGTCTTAAGACCGTGATGTATGGGAACCTCGACGTCAAACAGAAAGAATAAGGGCCCCAAGAAAGTTTTTTGGTACCTTTAATAGATGACGCCACTACATTATCGTTTCTATCGTATATTATATGCATCAACTGTTGAGTGTAAGAAAATGGCAACCATAACTGTGTAAATTTCGTCATCGAAGAAGAATACTTCGGAGCTTGTGCGGAAGCAATTAACCTCCAAAACAAGAAGTAGGGCCTCATCGGGCCCGAGAATTCATACTTTAAATGATGAGCCTCTCGAAAACCTCCACCTCCATCTGAAGCACTTTTCGAGCTTTTGCGTTGCTCTTGAAATATTTTCCGAAATAAGATATCCTGTACGGCGAAGTTTCGCGGTACTGTAGAGTTGGGACGTCGATTCAAAAATTTTTTTGAACGGTTTCCCGGGTATCAAGGGTACCTTTGTTCAAAGTTTAGTACAATGGCAACCGGTCGTTGTTCATCGGCATATCCTCCGACTTCGCGCCTTCTTGATCCTTTCCTTCTCCAACTTTTCTCCTGCGCCTTTCGGCCTTAAATTCTTCTACCTTTCCGCTTCTATTTCGCCCAGAAACTTCGGGTTTAGTTTTTATTCTTTCCTCCAAATGTATAATGTACGGTATATATACCGTGGAGGTTATACCTTACAAGTACCTATATATCTAATACACGCATTGTTCACTCCCTCACATTCTCTTGGGAATCACCAGTTTCCCTCGTTTTCGGCAAAGGGCGAATAGAAAAACAGGGGAACACACGAATGATTGCAGAGCTTATTTCGATCGCAAAATACAATAGCGTCGGGTGTGCGTGCACATGTATCATGTACAAGATGAAAAAGCGAGGGTCGATCGAGGTACGATGAAAAGAAGACAAAAAAGAAGAGAAAAAAAACAAATTTAACATAAATATTTATGCCCGGTTCGAAAACGACCAGGAAACCGGTCCGTTGCAGGACCGTATTTTATGTCTCCATTTCGCAAGAAAAGCCTTTATTTTACATCAGTTTTTCTCTTTTTTTCTTTTTATTCTCTTGTTTTCTTTTCAGAAAATATACCGACTAACTCTGTGTTGCGATCCGAAGAAATTAATTGTTATTCATTAAAGAGTTCGTTCGAAGGAATAAAAAAAAATTGCTGTACCGCGAAATCGAAAGAAGATTATATTTTAAATGCGGTTTGAATTGATGTATTTTTTGTTTTTTTTATTTTTTTTTCTTGATATTTGAATTTTGACGTGTATAATAAGTTCTGGTAATTTTGAAGGCATGTACTTATACATATACCGACTGTCGTAAGTCGACGTTGGAATTAATTGGGGTAAGTCAAAGGCAGCGGCCTCTTGTGCCGGAAATAGATGGATCGTTAGCGAAAATCCAGTCGAATCATTCCACCCGATGGCTTCCCCAGAACCTCGCTGTATAAGACCCCCTAGAGAGCTGGAGCAGCTGTCATTAGTTGGTAATTACTAAGAGTACGGTCGCATTGCTACTGCTACTCGGCAAGCCGCCTGCCTTTTGCCAAAAGAGATCTTACTTATACGTATACCTGTGTACGTACGTGCCTGCGTAACACACGTACGTCTTTTTTTCTCACTCTTTCTCTATTTTTTTTTTCAATCTTTTTCCAATCCAGCGAGTGCGACAAAAATCCTTCGACTTAGCACGTGAACTATTATATTTTGTGTTCGGAGAACCGATATTATCTTAATTAACAATCTCGGAAAACAGGTGGTTTTAATTACGATTTCCAAAGTTACGTAAAATGGATAATTTTCCATACAGGACAACGTAGAAGGTGATATCTTATAGGAAGTTATTGAAATAGAAATATGAAAACTGTAAATAATTTTCGAAAATAGTTTTTTTGTTTCAAAGATAGCCTGAAGAATAAATCGTTCGGTTTATATTTTATCTGCAGTTACCTTTTGAAAATTTTCTCGTTACACATTAAATCAGCCGCACCTGCAGTACCGTTGAAACTGTTGATGCGGACGATGTTTGAAATGTTATCATAAACGCGGCTTCAATAATTGTTTTTATTTTTATATCCTATGGCCACGTCCGCGTTGGATAAAATGGATCTTTTATCTCCGCGTAGTTCTTGCATCAGCCCTGCAGCTGTAAAAGGGGGTGGTTGAGCTCGGGAGTTTCTTGCCGACAAAAGCGATAAGACGCGGGATTGGATGAGCTTTTTTCCACCCCTCACGTCTCCTCACCTCTCGCATTTCACCTTTCGCCGGTTCTATATATCACCTATACGGCACTGTATTATATGTACCTTTTTGTTCGCGTCATTATTCTGATTATTATTGAGATTATCATTGTTATTATCATCATCTCCTCGTGTATGACACGAATTCCTTCTTCGCGAGCCGCTTGATCGCCGAATGACACGAATCGTGATCACATTTCACGTTATAGTGGACATCAAAAATCTATTCGGCTCCAATAATTGCGATCATGCTCCGAAATGAGGGAAAAAATTGATTGGATATATCGGACTATATTAATATTCTGTGTACGGTGAGGGATGAGTGCGAAAAAAAAGTTTCAAGTGACGTACGTGATTCGAAATATCGCAACAAAAATTTGTTCTTGAAATTCTGCCGTTGACAAATGCGCTTTTTATACTCAACTTCTTTTGCTCCAGATCGAATCGAGATCTAATCATAACTGTAGCGATGTTTTTTCATTTTTGGAATCAGATTTGAAAGAAATGAAGCAAACTAAAATGGAACTGAAAATGTTTCCTTGACCCCAAGATTTTTATTTGTTATACACACATAAGGGTCAAAAGGTAAAACTTGAAGATGATCGTAACTGTTGACCTCCATATTACAAGGGTCGTTTTCTCCCCTAGTATTTTCATCTGGATGAAAAAGGGAAGTAGAACGGTCGGTATAGAATCATCATCCCGATGAAATCAACTTACTTTGTTATTGCTCGTAAAATTTTAAGTGTACAGCTTTAAAGCTTCAGAGCTTTAAGCCCCTCGGCTTAAGTCGGTTGAAGCTCGCCACGCGCGTGAAACAAAGGGAAAATGTGTACGTACGTAACCCATAGTATAAATACATACATACTAATACTCCCCTTTACCACCCCCATTTCCCGTATACCATAGTCTATACCAGGTCGGTTATCCACCGCAACCATGAAGTATACTCCACTGCGGTTTTGAGGGCTGCATATATATCCACGTATAACTTGGTGAAGGAAGCGCGTTGAGCTTTAGGTCAATTTGATAACGAAAGATAAGCTGTTGCTGGTTCAGATCAAAGCGTTATACCATAAATATGGTACATCGCTCGATGGTCCCGCAGCACGATATTATATATCAATATTATATGTATCGGGATTTCGGTATAATAATATTATGTGTAAACTTCAAAATCCAATCGCTGTTCGTTCGTGCGCATAGAATATAGATGAACAATGTCGTCCGTCGTGGGATAAAAAGTATCCAAAAATGCCAATCAGAATTTTTAAGGGGCGACAGGGAAATTGAAGAAAATCGATCCAGAACTGGTGATTTTCTTTTTTCTTTTTCTGAAACATAAAACATTTTTTCCTATAGATGATTTGTGTTTTCGAGAAAAAAAGAAAAGAATGTTCTGAAATTATGCCAAAAATTTGTATACGAGTACCGTGTGTATAGGCATGTTCAAAACGGTGTAATTCACATTCTTTTACTCAAGAGTTTAAGAATTCGGATAAAAATCTGAAATTTCAAAACGACACGTTTTTGTACGTTTCGAGTCGAACTACGTGGTAGCCCCGAAAAAAACTTCATCCATATCCCAAATAATATTATTATGCCCGAAGCTGCAAATCGCCCACATGCAGACGCGGTTTAATCTTCGTAATTTCTGCAGTTTATCTTACCGAGATTTACATTTATTTTTATTATTATTTTTTCTCTTCACCCCGCGATTTACATGTTGAATTTTACCTACCCATCAAACGTTTTATTTTTATCAATTTATTTTTTACCCCCGTTCAGATATACTTCTTCTTCTTCTTCTTGTTCTTTTTTTTTTTTACTCGTCAGACACCGGCGCATGTGGTTCGGAGAGCCGCGGGTGCAAAAATGTCGGACATGGGTATTACGATGTACGTACACGTCGTGGAATTATATCTATAGTTATAGATTATACGATATGAAGAAGGAGAACGTCACAAAACCGATGGAGAGGGGGATGGATCGCCCGCAGTCAGCTCCTCACCGAGCCACGAATTATTCATGTTATTCATATTATTCATTTTATTCATATCGGAGTCTCGCGCGCCAAGCGTTCTAAGAGCTCCTCACGATCTTCTGCGATTCAATGCGTCAAGTGCTCCTGAATCTTCTTCTACTCAACTTCTCCTAATGCTTACGTATATCTGCGATATATTCGTTTTTTTCTTTTTTTTTTTTTTCTTAAATCATCTGGTTACATTCGGTATATTATACGAAGTTTTTTTCCTTAAATATACATTTGTATATTACAACGTAGTTTTGAAACTTATTGGCCCATATCACGTGCGTGTGTGGAGGACAAATGGGGATAAGCTTTTCGGAAAATTTTCCCTCTGTTAAAAGGTTTGTATAGGTATACATATGTATATCTACATATATTATACAAAAATGAGGAAAGTATATATCGCAGAAATTTCAGCTCATTTGTGTCTTTCTGAATTTATAGACCCTATACAGAGGTATGTAAATCGGTTCGTCGTTGTAGTGGCAGAATTTTGGATTTTTTTTGATTTTTTTTTCAAAGATAAACAGCTCGTAAGTATGAAAATAAGTCGTGGTTCGGTATGAGTAAATTTATTTATCACCGTAGCTTGAGAGAAAAAAAACGTCTCTGAAAATTTCAAAATCCATATTCTGGGTCTTCCAGCAACAAAGCAAAGTATCAAAGGAAAATTCCTCCGAAAGTTACATAAAATGGTTTCAAAGAAAATGGAAAGAAAGAACTCCAACTGCACTCCGATCTAGACCCCAATTAGGTATTATTTCATTTGCATTTAGCTCTTCAATTAATTGACGATATGATGTATTCAATCGGTATAACCATATTACCTATACGAGGATACCATATGGTAACTATGGAAATAATCGCGAAAGGAAGCACATTTCTCATCAACCTGATTAGATATCTCCACATATTATCTAATCGCACTTAGCGTGGGGCACCCCGTAGGCCCCCTATATTCTTTTTTCTTTTTCCAATTTTAGAATAAAAATATTTACACTTTTTTTTTTTAATTTTTTATTTCTGTCGTTTGTTTTTTCGTTCTTTTTTATTGAAACATTTTTTATTCTCCTTTATCGAACTGTGTATATATCTATACCTATTAAATTCCCCGATATCGATTCACCAAAAATGTGTAACGATTGAAAAATTATGATAAGATAATATAGTTACGTGAGATCAGTGATTGGTTTTTTTTTTTTTTTCTTTGTTTGCATATATACAGCGAACATGTAATTTAATAATTATAGTATAAGAAATCATGCGCAGCTTTCGAAAATTCGTTAAGATTTTGTTTTTTTTGTCATTTCAGTCGCATCGCCGCCAGACAGAAGAGTGACGAAAGATGACATCGGGTTGGCAGAAGCTTCCTCGTTATGTTCAACATTTGGACAAATTCAAACTCACGCGAATTCTCAAACAAGTTCAATCGACGTCGCGAGTCCTGCAGGTGCTTCCTCGTGTACAGGAGGAGGAGGAGGAGGAGGAAGGGGAGCGGGAGGGGGAGGGGGAGGAAACGTTCCCTCCTATTCCTGGGCTTTCCAAACTCCTGCAGGACAAAACGGTGAGCCATTCTGCAGTAAGTCTCTTTATGCGTCGCATGATTGTCCTTCGTTTGACCCCAACTTGACTTCCACAATATATATACGTACGTACAATATATTCATATACTATGTGCATACATAGATCTGTATATATAACATCCTACCACAATGTCCTCTATAACAAACCCTACTTTGAACCAACCCCGTGAAACTAATTCGATCAGACTAATTAAACAATAATAATCCTTTGCCAACGGTTATACGCTATATACATACCCATGTAATTTACATAAGTACGTTTTAATTCGAAATATAATAGGGATTAGGTATGTACTCGTGGAATTATTGAAGGAAAGAGTGGGTGTAATGTGAAGCACTTGTATACATTTGATCACAGTTTCCAATCCCAATTTACTTGTTATCTTTTTACCTTTTAGTGTTTTTGCCGAAATTTCTAGCGGTGATCTTACAGGTTGATTAGGATCAGAAAGGGTGTTGTGGGTGGTAATTAAATGTTCAAATCTAATCTAATTTTTTCTTTTTTTCTTTTAAAAAAAAGTTCTCAACTGAGTGATACCAGCTCTTCTCTTAATCCAACGTAGATTATTGTGAAAATACCGGTAAATTATGAATAACGTATACGGTAACATGGTAAAACAAAAGCTAGTCTATTATTATACGTATGTATGGTAGGTACGTATACGTATATATAACAGGTGCGAAAACTCCGAGAAGTTCGCGTGGCGGAAATAGACACCGAGTTACTCATAAAAGATACTCGCAGTTGTGTGAGCAAAGTGAATGTACACAAAAGACAAGAAGAGGATATACATAGGTAATATGCATAATAGAATGTAGCTCTTTACGAAAGCAGGGGAACAATAGGATCGTGAGTTTTGTAAGTCATAGAAAATTTCAAATGCAGGTACAACGTATCCGTTTTACCTACCATGTTGGTCCATTATACCAGCAGCTAATTTTCCATTTTTTTTTTTCTAATTTTTTCTACTGTCATAAGAGCCTATCCCACAAATTTGAAAAGAATTGACAAACGAAGGTCGATATTTCATCGCTTCAAATATAATGTCGTTGAAAAATAAACTTTTTTAGAAAAATTTGGATGCAATAATTTCTTCTTTTTTTTTTCGTCACTTTTGTAGAATTCGCTCTTACTCGGAGAGCGTCCACAATTTTTTTGTGGATAAGGTGTATTTGTAAATCACACGTATATAATAATTTACATTTTTATTCAACTTTTTTTGCTCTTCTAATTTTTAATGTGTTATGCTTCATCCCTTATAGTACCTTTAGTGTCTGATTTTTTTTCTCGGTGGAAGCTTATAAGTGGTAGCTTTTTCGGTTATCATTTAACATATCGTCCAGACTGGAATTTTTTTTTTTTTCTTTATTTGTTTTTCCCATTAATTTATCAAAGTTTCATACGTTCGAATATAAGCCTGCAGACATGTGGTCGGTCGACTTACACGTATGTATTTAGGTATGAAATATTAACGGAGAAAATTACACGGGAGTTATGTATAAATAAATATGATTTGTATGGTGAAAATAACACTGTACATCACCTTTAATCCACAGTCAATCACGAAAACCCAGTAAATAATGAAAACCCGATCATTATTGTGTTATCGATGGGTATATGATGTAAACCGGAATGGGAATGCGATGATGAGATCACGTGACTCATATCGATTGTTATTACAACCCCCAAATGATCTCTTATCGCCTTGAAGGTAGATATAAATATATATTGGATTTTATATAGGTCTTCTCTATGACCAGACGAAAATGTTTGCGTTGATGAGAAAAGGGAAGACAGAAGAAAAAATGAGGAAAACCGAAATCCCAAGGCAAAGCTGCGATATTCAATCAGAGAGACATAATTTTCGTAATTTTCAGTCGGTTTTGATCATTAATTTGAAAGAGCGAGCTTAATGACAAAAAACGTCTGATTCAAAAAATTGTCTCAAGAGTGTCTGAATTCGAGTGACAAATATTTGACATTTTTTTTTGCAAATGCTTAGACAAAATAATTTTTGAAATTTAATTTTTTTTTTTTTACATAGTTTTAATTACAGGCAAAATTTTTTGCGACAGCGAATCGCAACAGGTATAATTCAATTCGTCCGCAAACGATGGTGTGTTGTAAAAATTAAATGTAAGGGAAGGAAGGAAAAAAAAAAAAAAAATTGAAACTCATCAATTCAATTTTATTGCATCGGTAAACAGAGGTGATACGTTGCAGCTACTTTCATTACTCGCGCGGACAGCTAGGCTTTCGTTACACACGCCTATCGATCATCCTTTCCTCATTCCCTCGGTAGTTTTCGTCTCCTGTTTCAACCCTATATCTCGTGTTACAAATAGATTACAAAATAAATGATCGCCTTTTTCCGCACATCGTATGTAATATTTCACTTTCCTTTTTTTTTGCTCCATTTTTTTCGTCTTTTTTTCTTATTTTTTACCATTTTGTTTCGTTTTACAGAGCAAGGGCCGCTGACCATAGTCAGACGTAGTTCCGGGAAGGGTAAAAATGTCCGTAATACCGGAAGTGGTAGTTTGGATTCAGCGTCTTCGAGTTCCTCAGTTTCAAATCCTGGGGGAAAAATTCAATCTCACAACGTTGATCCGGAGCTTCTCGCAGACTCCTCGTTACCTGCCGTTGATACTCCGGACGCTTGTGACAAGGCTGCCTTAAGGTGAGATCATTTTTTTTAGCATTTTGTATCCCGTAATCCTGTATATACATTCATGGTTTTCAGCCTCCAGTTAGACGAAATCCTCACCACCTTCGTTTAATTTTGTTCGTTTTTTTCTTTTTTTTTCAAAGACGTTGAAAATCGCTGCTAAGTTTTCCGGTTATAACGTCAGAATTATCAGTCATACGTTTTTGTTTAAACAATTTTTTCGAAATTATATTACAGATTGCGATGCCTTCTGAAACAATTACAACACGGTGAAATATCTGCTGAACTTCTACAGTTGAATCTCCACTATGCAGCAAGAGTTTTGGAAGCAGTATTCATCGACGAGACCAGGTAAGTCGTGGGATTTCAAAAATTTAAATGCAAATTTATTGATTTTCATTTTTCTGTTTTTTCTTACTTTCTTCCATCTCTCGGATTCCCAACATTTTCTCCATTCCATTCATTATATCCTCTTTACCATCCCTGAATAATTTTATTCTCGATGTGATTCTTTTATTTATTTGGTTTTTTATCGAACCGATGATTTCTATAGGTATACAAATGGGTATGTTCTTCGTACAGGTAATATTATTAGCAATAGAAAATAAAAAACTTTTTTATGTCTCTTATTTACATGGATTTATATTCATTCGTCGTTTTTATGCCAAATGTCGAACAAAATTATCAAGATGGTTATTGTGAATGAACAATTTGAATGAAAGATTTTGTTCATTTGTAAGTTCTTGGCAACATTTTGAACTGTTTGAAAAGTTTAGTACGTTATTTCTCGTATCTACAGCGCCCTTCAGTTCGCATATCATATTATCATGATCGTTACTTGGAAACGCTTTAATTACGTATTCACATCAAGGAGCTAATTACAGACTCGTACAAGTGTTAGTTTTTTCAAGACAGGTGTTGATTATCGCAACAACCAACTTCCTTGCTGCAGAATCAACTCTCATGTTAATGTATCGAGAAAGAAAAAGGAAAGATCATCTCTCACGGTGGCGTTTTTGAAACACCCGTCTTATAGGTTTTTAGAATTGATCAAAAGAAAGACGAGCATGTAAAAGGCTTGCGAAATTTCTTTATAACTTTCGAGTCAAGAATGAGAAAGCTTATGAAAAAGGGACTCGACTGCAGATGCAGAGAGACAGGTGATTAGCGCAATAATAAGTTTGAAAATATTAATGATGGAAATGTAACAACAAATAAATGGAAATGGTTCAGAACCAGGCATAATATATAATGATGATAATTTAAAACGATCGATAATTAACCGATGTATTTGATCCGCAGCACGAAATAGAAAAAATTATTACACGAGCGTGAAAAATTCATTGCGGAATCGCGTGCTGCCGTTTATTACCTAATCGTGGAAGAAAAAATAAAAAAATTGAAATAAAATAAAATTAAATAAAGAAGCAAATGAGGGGGAAAAACAGGAGAAAAAAAGGATATCACTAAAAGTTCATATACATATCTATAGTACGTCGATTCTCGATCTGTTAAATTTTTATTAATGAGTGTACAAATTTCGTGGGTCGGTTTCCCATGCCAAATCTCGCGACGAAATGCAGACGCGGCCAATTTTATCGTAAATAAAGAATTTTGGATAATTTTCGTGGAATAATTCCTGCCTGAGAGCTTAAGCGAAATAATAATCGTAACCCAAAACGTTGCAAGCTTTTTTTTCCTCGACGCGCCGAAATTAAGTAGCGTAGGAGTTTTAGAGTTGTCAAAATTTTTCAGAAAAACAAAACCGGCGATCGTCAGGTAATTTTATTTTCAACCTAAACTTTTACTCGATTAACCCAAAGGAAATCCTTTTTTGAGTTTTGAAACAGCGGCATTTTATCATAAGACAGAATAATATTAACTCTGAAAAATAATGAACATGAAACTTATAGTTTTAGAGAATAGTTAATTGAACAACAAGTAATAGTAATCGGTTTATATGTAAGCATACTTTTATAATAACATCATCATTGTACTCACGGCTCTTTGGTCTTCACTTATTGTCGCCCGGAGCACGATTTCAAGCTTAAAGTTTTTAGCCTGAAACTCCGCTGAAAGCTCTCATGAAAGCGCTTATGTATCCTCGGATTAAATCAGCTATAAATTAAGGGTGAATAATCATAATTTACATACTCGCTTATCTTCACTCACGTATTCAACTAATGGGGTTGAGTAGGTGCAGTTAATAATCAAAAGAAATCAGGAGAATGAAAATTAAACTTAAAAATCAAATTGACAAAAAAAATTGCTTCATCACTTCATCAAAGGTAATACAGTACAACTTTTTGGACTATGGTATGGAAGATGAAAAAAGCTCAACATTGATAAATTTTTTAAACTTAGAATACTTCCCAGTTTTTGATCCTAACGAAGTCAAATCGACCTTTGACTGTAAGGTGATAAATATACGCACCTGTAAATTTTCAAAAACGGAGAACCAAAAAAAAAGAAACAAAGAACGGCGTGTTACATTGAAATTCGTAAATCGTGTACCTCTTCAAAATTCAAGCGGCTCGAGTTCTATCTCATATTATACATTGAAGTGGTGAGTAATTATTTTGACGGTGTGTAGAAGAGGGTTTTGTTTAACAGCTACTCTACGGGAGTTGAAAAACGAGGGTACGCGCCTCTTTAGCTCAGTGGTAGAGCACTGGTCTCGTAAACCAGGGGTCGTGAGTTCAATCCTCACAGGAGGCAGCAGCAGTAAAGCTGTATATTTTTGATGTTATATAATATTTACGTTTACATATTGCCACCTGTCATCGCTGCACCCCTGCCCGTTATTTCCGGAAAATTCAAATGCGGGGTGAAAATCATGCGGAAAGAATATCGTTGAGGGTTGAGAACCGGAAGGAAGTAGATGGGACTTTTTCGCTAATTGCAATAAGGTACCATCCCTCAAAAATGAATACGGAGTTGATAAATATATATGAAATTTACGTGACACACACGTTGTGAAAATTGAGTCTCTTCAATTTTTGAGGGTTACGCCCTTTCATCAAGCTACCTGAATAATTCGACGGAATTCAGTCTTTGCTTCTTTCGTATTCCTTCTTTCCGGCAACGATAGTGGCCGGAATTTCTCGAGATAAGGCAAAGAGCTTTTTTCAAAAATTGACAGAATCGCAATACAATTCAGGGTGGCGTAAAGTTCATTTTATTACATCAGTTTTAATACTCATTTTCTCACCTTTTGTGGGTTACGCCCTTCTGATTCTCAACCCAAACGGAATCTTTACGTCCTCTTCACTTCTTCGGCCATTAATTACATGAGATCATTACGATTTTATCCAGGAAAATAATGATAAAAATTGCTTCCAAATTTGACTTATCCTTTTTTATCGTCCTTTCTTCGAATTACCTACATGGGCAATTCCACGTGAAACCGGACAAAAATGACCGGCGTATTTTTTAAATCGATCTAAACTTTTTTTGCGTGATATATGGACCAAAAAAATTTACACGTGTTTAGGCGTTCGTCCAAAATATTTTTTTTTCAAAAGTTACAAAATATTAAATTTTCTTGCAAAATGAGCGCCCGGTAAGCTTCAAGATTTAATATCTCCGGTTCTATTTGTCGTAGAAGAATGTTCTACAGCGCATTTTAAAGGTGAAAGAATAAGCTTTCAGACAAAATTTTGTTAACCCGGAAATCATCGCAAATTCCAATTGTTATTAACAAATTAAATGTTTAATGATTTTTCACCATGGAAAGAGCCATTTTTAAAATTCTGAAAAAAATATTTTCGGATACCTTATTTAATTCTGAATAGAGAAAAATTTTTTTTTTCATGGAGGTTTGATGGAGTCTATTTTTTATTGAATTAATTATCAGTCGCTGCGTCGCGCCGCGCCAAATTGCACCGCTCGCGACACATAGCATAGCGCCCGAATGGGATCCGAGTGGTTCCGAAGTGATCGAGGCGCTTTCGGGCGCTACGCTATGAGTCGAGAGCGGTGCAATTTGGCGCAGCGCGACGCAGCGACTGATAATTAATTCAATAAAAAATAGACTCCATCAAACCTCCATGAAAAAGAAAATTTTTCTCTATTCAGAATTAAATAAGGTATCCGAAAATATTTTTTTCAGAATTTTAAAAATGGCTCTTTCCATGGTGAAAAATCATTAAACATTTAATTTGTTAATAACAATTGGAATTTGCGATGATTTCCGGGTTAACAAAATTTTGTCTGAAAGCTTATTCTTTCACCTTTAAAATGCGCTGTAGAACATTCTTCTACGACAAATAGAACCGGAGATATTAAATCTTGAAGCTTACCGGGCGCTCATTTTGCAAGAAAATTTAATATTTTGTAACTTTTGAAAAAAAAATATTTTGGACAAACGCCGAAACACGTGTAGATTTTTTTGGTGCATATATCACGCAGAAAAAGTTTCGATCAATTTAAAAAATACGAAGTCAAAATTTGTCCGGTTTCACGTGGAATTGCCCACATAGGTATGTTAGGAAAGATATAAACCAGTCGTACCAAACGAACTGCCCAATATGCTAAAATAACGTGGAATGGAAAAACTTATTATTGCAACAAAATGAAAAATAAAAATTTCACGCTCACATTATATTTCAACATATAACAATATACTTATTAATATGTGATAATCGATGTTGTAATGTGTTACATCTATATATTATGTATATATTTATACAAAAATCCACTTTCTTTCATTTTTTTTCCTCTTTTTACTATAATAAATATACGTCCATGTCTTTTTACTTCAGCAGCAACTACGTTTCTAACTGTATAACTTTTTATCTATTGAACTGACTAGCCTTCTTTTTTCGCTTCTGCAGATAATTTCACAATTCATAATATTTCATGCAAAAATTCATACAATTTCGAGGGCCGATTATTGGGAATTATCATCTTCGAGTCTGTCTCAAACTTCTGGAGAATCACGCGAAGAACTATATATATTGACAACTTTTTCTCATTTACAAAAATATTAACTATTTCGAATTAATTTTTTGCTTTCTTTTTATTGTTTTGTTTTGCTTTTTAGTCTTGACCTCGTTCATGACTAATGGGGGGGGGGGGGGAGGGGGGAAATGAATGACAGATTATTTTGAAAGCCTTTTTATTTCATCATACAAATAATTAAAATTAAGAATACTATTACCTGATCAGCCATTGATACAATACTTCAATAAATCTTCGATGCTTTTTTTTCTTTTGCGCAAAATTGTCATCACCTCAACCTACACGAATATGATGACGGAATAAAGGAAGAGAGAAATAAAAATGAACTGAACTGAAGACATAAGATAAAAAAATTTTTTTACAGAGTTAAAGATCAAAACCAAGAACGAGATGAACCTAATAATATAAGTAACGAAGTCTTCCGTAAGAAGAATAAAGAATAAAAATTGGATTCCCGAAAATCTAACGTCTCTACGTGAAGGTTTCAATCTGATTGCTAGGAACGAAACAAAAGAAGAAAAGAAAACAGGAAAAATAATTGTTAACTAGTTTTATGTGTAAACGTTATAATTATAAGATAGAAAAATTTCATTGGAATCGAATGATATGCGTTTGCTAATTTATAATAAATTGTTCTATATACTGTGCTTCTTTATTCTATGACTAACAACCACTACCACAGGGCAGCGACCGACTCCTCAAGGTCACCGCGTAGGGATCCGGGGCAACCTGCAAATCAAGGTGGAACGGATGCGGAGGGCTCGGGTGGTCAAGTGGTCACGCAGAAACGGAAGCTTCGCACCCCCATTTGGGCAAGGTTGCGAAACATTAACATTTGAACCAAATCAAAGAAAATAAACGTCCCCAAAAATTAAAAGAAAAAAAAATACGCACAAGATGTGCATTCGATGAGACCCCACGTATCGTATTATTTGTTGTTCTTGTTACTATTATTGATATCATTATTATTATGATTATCGTTATCGTTGTTATAATTATCACCATTAATTTTTTAGCTGTTTAGTTTTTGAAAAAATTTCTATATTTTCATTCCCTTTGTTCTTTTACGTACGTACCTACGTTAATAGATCGTATTCAACACACGTACATTCTCATCATCTAAAAAAATGTCGTTAGAAGAATTTAAAAAAAAAAGAGAGAAGAATTTAATTAAACGAAAATAAAAAAAAAAAAGGTTGTGAGAATGAATAGCAGTAGAAATAAATTGGTAGAGGGTGTGTGATGTGTATAATTATTATATAGGTATTAAAATGTGTTGAAATTTTTATTTATTTTTTGATTCATTTACATTTTCTTTTTTTTTTGTTCTATTTTCAAAATACACACGGTATGCAATTTCTTAATTAATAAATCCGCGAGTTCATTTTATATGAATTTGGATACACATGCACATTCATATGTGCATATGATTAAATTACATATTTATAACCCAAGAGTGCCGCATGCTAGTTAGTTTATTTACGGGTCAGGTAGTCGTAGTTGTGACTATATACGAATAAAAAAAACGAAAAATAGAAAGAATAAATCAAATAAACTTAAATTACATAGCGTTGCACGTTATTAAATCTCGTAATAATTAATCATCGCAACACGAAAGCATATACTTACAACAGATGTGTTATAATTAAACTGATGCTGAGAGACAAGACGAAAAAAAAAAATAGAACGATTCAAATAACACTAAATAATATATTATAGTAATTATTATTCTCAGGTATGTAATTGAACGAATTTAATCTGATCCGAAGTTCGTGCAAATTAGAGAAAAGGAAAACATTATCAGTAGTGAATTATAATTAGCGACCCGCATCGTGTGTAATTTTACTTTAACGATTAACCAAAATTCACCCGATTTCCAATAACATTCGTAATATAGAATCTACTGTATATCGTGTACCCATATCTCTTTCATTTACCCATATATACCTAACGACTGTACATATACATTCATCTCTCACACTTTAAATTCATTAAATTTTATCTTACATGTATATCGGTACGATAACCAGCATGATTAGTTTATGAATAATTCCAATTCCGATTGATTGTAAAATTCCAATTTTATTTGTGATTTGTTTTTTCTCGTTTCTTGTTAATTAAAATTTAACACACCATGTAATATCGTATGTGTAAACGTATAACATTATAGTATGTTCCTTAGGAATTCCTGCCTGTTCTTGGATCCCATTGGATGTGTCTGCCTGTTCATCTTTATTGCATCTGATTGTTATCCATTATCATTATTATTGTTTAACAAACATGTTATGTATAACACCTTGAACAACTATGCGTGTTATACCCTATTAAAAATTTATATATTTATATCTATATATATCCAACTGTAAATTGTTGTAACATGTATATCTGTACTGTGCTAATTTGTATTCTTCTTTTTTGTCTTAATTGGTTTCTTTTTTTTTATTATTATTATTTTCAATACCATGTAAACGTATTTTCCGATCTTCTTTCACGTACTGTAACGAGTATGAAAGTAACAATTACATGCGATTTATGTAATCTCACTCCAGGGTTAATACGTTTACATATGTTTGTAATTCTGTGATTCCGTTCAGTTATTATTATTATCGTTATTATTGATATTGTTATAATTATTATTATCGACGTGTTAATGTTAAACGTGCGTTATGAAATTTTGTGATGTTTTGATATCTGTATGATAACGGTTGGTGTTTTCCTAATTGAAGGGATCAGGCGGAACGCCAAGAGAAGACAGCGTCGCGACGCCAACCTGGCGCGCCTTGTAGTAGGTTTGTTCCCATTTTCCAGTTTCTCCAATTACCAAAAGCCACTACAAAGCCAAAAGCTCGATGCTTCTATATAGCCTGTTTCTGCTTACCCGCTTATTCTTGATCTTCATTATATCTCTCATGTACATATATATCTTATTACTCGCTTGCCTTGTACATAGATACATATGTATATGCTTTCTAACATTTATGTAAATACATTTTCAGTTACACACGGTATATATACAAATACATATATGTAATATAGAAATTCCGCTCATTGTTAGCCGTTTTGTAAGACGACACTATTCTCAGTTCCCGGTTACATTAGTCCAAATACAACCCTGTCTTCCCCGAGCGTTTACTCGGTCGGTAAGCTGAGTTGCCTACTTATCAGGCGTTTACCCTCCCTGCCTCCTGATGAGCAGCCAATTTAGCTTCTTTCTTTTTTTCTGAGTGAGAGATTTCTTCGGGTTTCAATGCATAATGACATCGATATTTGTATCCATATATTATATATGTATATGTATATGTACACACAGTTTTTTTTGTTGTTTTTTAGGATTTTTTGTGTGCGAGTACATTAAACGAATGCTTGTACACAGGGAATTATTTTACATAGTTTAGATGTTTGTACGCATTATATTCTTAGTGGAATGTACACAATTAATTTAATCAGAATGTTTAATTGAAAGAATTACTTTTTATTTTTCATGATTGAGGATTTATGTGGTAAAAACCAATAAATTCATGGAATGTTCCATGGAATTGGGCCCTCGTGACTCATATTTTACATCTATCTTTACTTGAGGTTTTATTGGTTTCACCGTTGAAGTGATTTTTGCTTTCTTTTTTTTGCACAGAGCTTGTCTGTAAAATATGGATTGTGAGGTTTCAACTCTGGATACTGCGGCTGAATTATTTGGATTTTTCCAAAAAACTTGGAACCGACCAAACATTCCTTCTATTTTTCAACGTTACCCATATTTTGATTTCGTAAATTTTTTCTTAGTGTTTGGATCTCGATTGCACGATTCTTACCCCATAATATACATTGCGTAATTAAACCGTGCGTATAATCGTAATAAAAGGTAAAAAAATCGCGCTGAGAGAGAGAGAGAGAAGAAAGGAAAGAATATCCAAGGAGTAAAATTAGTACACCTATAATTATACGCATTATATTATGATACTCGGCGACGTAATAACAGAAAAAGAAGAAAATCAGTTAAAATCGATTACCTACAATATTTTTGTCCACAGTTCGATTCACTTGATTTTCCATATTGTTTGAATTGATTTTCATTTCCATTGATATGATTTCCACTTGAATATATACCCAGCAAGTTCACATTCATTTCACTACTCGCTGCATAGGACTTTTGTTCTACGGATTTATCAGCCCGAAGCACGTGAAGTTCGCGCTTCTGTGCTTCGAATATTGTTCACACATTCGAAAATCCAAAAGAAAAAGAAAAAAAAAAAAACGAACGAACGAACAAACAAAAACAGCTGTAGAAAATAGAAGATAATAACACGAGAGTAATAACGAAGGAGAAAATAGAGAGGAAAAACGAGTGAGAAAAAAAAACACCTATTGAAAATTGAAGGTGTAGAAAGCTCCTCTCTTTAATTACGCATCGCGTCACGCGCGATTCTTGACGTAATTTGTATAAGTATAGCATGAATGTACCTATACGTTTGCTCGGTATTTATACGTCATATTTGTTTTCCCAAGATATATTGGTTCATTTGTTTTCACTCCGCCATACATATACTTCAAAATAGGTACATTCCGCTGTGTATGTATATGTATAGTACATCATTAATAGCAACATAAAAAAGAGAGAAAAAAAATAACTGACGTGTTTGCATTTTACTTATTCGTTCGTACAGGTACCATTAATCTTATACCATATGCATAATAGGTAATAGAAAATTAAATAAAGATCAAATTCAGCGGGTGGATGAATTATTGATCGTGATGACACATATTATAACGTTAAAAATATCAAAAGTATATTTTCATTTCTCTAATCATTTCAGATCTTATTATTTATTTATTTTTTTCATTATTATTTATTTTTTTCATTAGTTTTTCAACAGTGCTCTATCTCTGAGATTAAATATGTACTCGAGTTATTATCGTCAATTCCACAAATACTTCTTGAAATATATTTGATAATATTGTATAGTTTTCGTACAATATTTTTTATTTATTTAATAATTCTTTTTTTTTTTTTGTTATTTAATTTATGTTAACCGGAAATACGGGATTAAACGATTAGTTAGAAATACCGTGAAAAAATTAGAGCTTTCAAAAAGTTCGATCAATCGTTGAATTCATCGTAAGCGCATGTGTTGGAAAATTGCAGTGATCGTTTTGTGATTGACGTAATCCATTTATTTGATGTACGGAATAAAATACATGATAATAATAATAACAACAACAAAAATTATAATAATCATGAAACTAATAATGATATACACGTGTTCCACGTACAACAGAGTTTGTTGTTCCAGAGTACATATTTCAATAGCAGACATCATCGTTGCAATTAATTAATGTATATAATTTAAATATTTGAATATTAAACTACCGCTTATTGGGTATATACCGTAGTTCACAAATATACGTGTTTAGTTTTTTTGTAGAATATTCATAATTGTTTATAATTTTCATTGAAATTTCACAACTAGTCTGTGAAATGACAAGCAAAGAAAAACAAACCGTCGCATTCGCAATATGTATATATACCTAGATACATTATGTAGTGAAATAGTTATAATCGCAGTAGAAGCGCTTAAGCTTATATTCATTCCTTCGAATTATTTTTGACGAAAACAAAAAGCATTAAAACCAAAACTAATTAATATCGAAACCTTATTCGAAGTGTATATGTATATAAATATACATATTTATATTTAATAATTATACATAATAAATATTTCCTGTCATGTATACCTAATATTATAGGTGATCATTTGATTAGCTGGTCTTTTAAATAGTAGCTATAACCGTCGCATTGTATTAAAAAAACCAAAAAAAAATAGTTTCTATATTAGGTGAAATGATTTTTGTTATAATTATATACTGTGTTTAAATATTATGTATCTATACTTGCTTATATTTATATGAGAAAATTTTTTTTTGTTTTTTTTTTTCTATTAAATTTTTGCCAGACGTTTGGCGGACGAAGATGACGAGTTGTCAGAGGTTCAGCCGGACGCGGTGCCTCCCGAAGTTCGCGAATGGTTGGCATCTACCTTCACCAGGCAGCTGGCAACCACTCGACGCAAAGCTGATGAAAAGCCAAAGTTTCGATCTGTGGCACACGCTATCCGTGCTGGAATCTTTGTCGACCGAATTTATAGGAAGGTTACAACAACACCCCTCATGCAATTCCCGGAGGACGTCGTCAGAGTTCTAAAGGTCGTGATCATGTGATTTTTGGGTGTTTGTTTTTTATTTTTTTCATTTTCATCATTTACGTTTCTTCGATCATGAAAATTACACTCGGAGAAAAAATTTTCCTCTGCTTCTTTCCCCTGCATGCGATTTTATTTGGATCGTGTTTTTTTTTTTTTTATTCGCTCTTCTGCAATTTGAAATTTGACGAAACAAAAAAAACTTTGCTCGGCGAAGAAAATTTCCGTCGAATCGCGAAAGTTCGCATTCGATGCGCTCGATCGAACGAAAATTTTTTTACCGAGTGATTATTCAAATTCTGTGAATTTTGCCGCGAGAAAAAAAAAATTAACGAGACGCGCGTGATTCGATGGACGGAAAAACCTCACGCTTGGCCCCAATCAAAATTAGAATCATGGAAGAACGCTTGAATAAGAAAAAAGAAAGAAAGAAATTCGAAGATAAATAAAATTGTTATAGGACAATAAAATGAGTGATATTGTCGAGAGGAATGGTAATATAAAGGAAGCCATTCTTTTATTGATATTTCTGTATTCCTTTACTTCTTTTTGTTTTTTATAATAATTATCTTCAATTCCTTGACAAAGGTTGGAAAAGGAAATCGTACACAGACACAACTTTGTCGTTGAAATGTAAAGAAAGCTTGAATTTGTAAGAAATTCTCCCTAAATTCCGCTTTGTATTCAACCGACCACGCAAAATTTTGCAGTTCAATGGAAAATCGAGGCTTCTTCAATTCCCAACGAGTTCGAGAGAGGCAATTACTAGTTGATACGATACAGAACATAAGGATTCTTCCTTTTCATGATCCTCCACCGCCCGATTCTACGAAAATTGAAAAGAAACATTGAGCGTTTTTTTTTTCTTCTCCTTCTTCGGGTGATATACAATCCGTGCAGTACGTCAAAAATTCGTTGGAAGAGAGTTTTTTTGTTTTTTATTTACTTAATGTCCCAATCACGCGCGTCTGGCCTAATTAGTTTATAAAACCAATTATCCCTTCGTACTCTACGCTTTTTCCGCAGTACGATAGTTTTTTTTTTTTTATACTTTTCTTTCTTTCTTTTTTTCTTGTATCATTGTTATATGTAATTAAAATCTTTTCTATTTGAAAAGACGTTGGACGATTGGTCCTTCGATGTCTTCTCGCTGAACGAAGCTGCCTCTGGAGCTCCGATTCGGTACCTTGGATACGATCTTCTCAATCGATACGGAATGATCCACAAATTTAAAGTACCACCCGCCGTCCTCGAAAGCTTTTTGGTGAGGGTTGAAGAAGGATACTGCAGACATAGAAACCCTTATCATAATAATCTACACGCCGCCGATGTCGCTCAGACTATGCACTACGTTTTGTGTCAAACCGGGCTGATGGTAAGCGTGACATTTTATCTTATCTACTTTCAAGTATCTTGTGGGGGTATGAATTTTTTTTTTCTCCTCTTGTTGCAGAATTGGCTTACGGATTTGGAGATATTTGCCACCCTGGTAGCAGCGATTATTCATGATTTTGAACATACTGGAACGACGAACAATTTTCATGTCATGTCCGGTAGCGACACTGCGCTTTTATATAACGACAGAGCTGTGCTCGAAAATCATCATATTTCAGCAAGTTTCCGGTAAAAAGATAAAAAATAAGGAATGACTTTGCTACTATAATTTTATAAAAGTCCGTAAATGTTAAAAGAAATTTCTGTTCACCGAAGAAAGTTATGTGATCAACTTCGGAAAAAGTTTCAATATTTTCTTAGTTCAGTCAACGAATTCTTTCTTTTTTTTTTTTTTGCTTATGATACGTTTGATTCGATTTCAGAATACTTCGTGAGGAGGATTGTAACATTCTTCAAAATTTATCACGAGAAGAATTCCGAGAGTTCAGATCTCTGGTGATTGACATGGTCCTTGCGACTGACATGAGCTTTCATTTTCAACAGTTGAAAAACATGAAGAATTTGTTGAGTCTCACCGAGCCTACGGTTGATAAAAGTAAAGCTGTCAGTCTGGTTTTACACTGCTGCGACATTTCACACCCTGCGAAGCGATGGGATCTACACCATAAGTAAACAACCCTTAACCTGACCTAGCCCAACCCAAGTCTAACGGAGTGTAGATGTTTTATTTTCACAAGATTGATAGTTTTCCTTTCAACCGCAGCGGCCGCAAAGCAACTTTTTTTCAATATCAATGAGCTTTTGCACTTGTTTTTTATTTTTTTGTTTCCATTTTACAGCTACCCTGCAACGCAATATCAAATTATACGTATAGCATATTCCGAACATCGAGTTTTATATTCTTTGAATAGTCAATTGATAAGAGATTCTCGATGGTTAGGCACATTCTTTTGCTTGAAAAGCTTTCACCATTATTTCAATCATATGTAACCCTTTTTTTTTTTCTAATTCTCTGCAGATGGACGATGCAGCTTCTCGAGGAATTTTTCCGCCAGGGTGATAAGGAGAGAGCTTTAGGTCTTCCTTTTTCGCCATTATGCGATCGAAATAACACCTTAGTGGCCGAATCTCAGATTGGTTTTATCGAATTTATCGTGGAGCCGAGTATGCAAGTCTGCAGTGATATGTTGGAATCGGTTTTAGCACCTTTAAATCCAAAAACCGACGTTCCACAGGAGGCGGAAGCTGGTAAGAATAATATAAAATTATTTACAAATCTTATCCCCTGTCTGCAATATTTCTGATGCAATTATTCGTTCGACTTTGTTTACGTCTTCTTCTTTTTTCTTTTGTTGTCATCTCTGCACTTTTACCATGTATAACAGAAAACTAATTCTCATTTGCATTCATGAACAAAACCATTATAAAGAGTTTTTCACCCCTGAAACAGGATGGAATGAATTATTTCTGTTTTTTTCCGCTGCAGTAGGTTATAATTAACTTCGAAACGAATATAAATTTTTTAGTTGACTTTTTTTTCTTATGATTTCTCTTTTTTTCCCCTCAATCTTTTTTTATACAACTCAACCCTATTTGCTTTGAATTTTCAGCGGCTGCAGGTGACAATAGGTTCAGGATTAAAAAACCTTGGACTCTTTGTCTCGCGGAGAACAAAAAAATCTGGAAAGAACAGGCGGCTAAAGGTAGAACAGAGTTTATCCAATGAGAACAAAAAAAAAGGAAAAATTACCCCAAGAAATAAAAAGCTTTAAAAGTGGTCCTATTTCGTTATCAATTGAAGTATCATAGGTTTATAAGTATCTAATTATTGTTTTTCAGACGCGGAAATTAGACTGCAGAAAGAGAAAGAGCAGAAAGAAAGCGAGGAAGCTGAGGAAGAGAAGGGAAAAAATTCTTCACTCACCACAGCCGAAGAGTAGAAAAAAGGGAAGAAACAAAAAATTAAAATATACTATGTATAGGAACTTTGTGTAAGTGTAGAAATATATTGAGAACAAAAAAAAGAAAAAATGACATAGGAAATGATGATGATCGATGAGTGAATGCGCGGTAATGAAATTATTTGATCGATCGATGAATGATTTTCAAACAAATAATACTATAAATAATCGAAATAATTACGCGTAGGTTTAATGATCCTTAAATATATAGAAAGTAATTACTGTGACAGACTGAGATCGCATACTCGATTATAATTCCAAGAATATATAATTAATTAATGAATATTATGATAGCTACTACGTTACACTTGCACAATATATAACTTAATGTCCACATTATTTTAGTATAATTGAACCGATCAGATAGTGGCTTTCAATACTTTCATCATTAAATCTATACCGAATAGGGAGATTTTTCAAAATCACGGATAAAAATTCCGTGATTTTGAAAAATCTTCGAAGCTAATATGAATAAAATATGGCGCCGTATAGTAAGAACAACTCGCAAATCATTCCCTATCCAATAATTCTTATACAAATTTCATAATTTAGTGTTTAAACTCTGTAGCACCGGTGTGTGATTAATTTATATATAACATATTACGTGAGTAGATGTATAATTAATAATAATATTAATAATAATAACAACAACTATGATAAATAATTCTGACGAAAATAAAAATGAATGAATAGAAAAAGATATATATATATATATATATAATAATTGTAATAAAAATAAAATATTTATCTGTTTGCTTACGAAACCAGCTGGACTGGGGCTAAATGTATATGTAAATATAAATATATGTACAAAATTCACAAAGAATTATGTACCGTAAAGTAATTAATATAATCTTGCGACAAAGCTTTAACAAAAAAATTTAATGTACCTATCCGTAGTATTTATTCTGTATCAATGCTATACATATATACTATGTAAATATTATAAGGCGGAAAAGAATCAGTAACAAAAAGAAAAAAAAAAAGAAACAAAAAATGAAACAAAACTATTGCTATGAACTACTCGATAAATAATTGTATTATCAATACTTATGTAGAAAAATGTTGATGATTCATGGAATTTGCGGGTCGAAATTATTAACTAAATACAGAAAAAAAATCGCATTTATAGCAGAAAGAGAGCGAAAAAAAAATTCTATCATCATTAGAGTTTCATTTAAGGAACGTAAAAGATTTATTAAAAAATACTGTAAAACTAGATGAAATTGAAGAAAAAAAATCAACAAATCATCTTATTTATTCTAGGTACATATAAAATAATATCTAAATATATTATATATATATATAATTATTTAAAGGTACTGAGATCAAAAACTTTGGTGCAGTATAATATGTAAGCATAATTATATTGTATATGTATATGTATATTTACCTAATTCAGTATTGCGCACGATTTTTTTCATCGACACATACCTAATACACATATGTAGGTATAATATTATATAGGTCGTACATACCATTGAAATATTAAAATCGATTGGAATATTTATACACAACAAATACGTCGACCGCTTAAGATCGCGTCGTGCGATTAATTGCAAATGGTAGAAAAGAAAGTGGAGGAAGAAAAAAACAAAAAACCCTCAAACAAAAAATATGAATCTTATTAACTTTTGACAACGGTTTTATACTTCCATCGTCACACGAAAATTTAATTATCTTCGCCATCACATCACGCGGCAGTCCTTCAGAAAATTGAACGGGGCATTCAAAATAACCAAATTCAATCCCTGGGCCCCGTTACACGTCAATTGTGTTACATGCATTCTACTAATTTCAATAACTACTATTTTTATTTTTGCTTCACTATTTGAAAATTCGTCCACGAAATTACAACGACGGTAAAATTTTGATACGGATCCCTTTTCGAGAAGAATATCTATCAAGAACTCTTCTTTATTATTTCTTTCCAAATTGGAATCCTTTTTTTTTCTTCTGATAACCCAAAAATCGATTTCATTTCAAAAACTGTCGCGTGTCGTTGCGAGGACCTTGCATGAAAAGAAAAAAAAAATTTTAAAGCAAAAAACGTCCATAACTATCTCAGCTGCCGTCTGTTACTGTTAATCGCTCCGGTGCTAATCGATGTTTATACCACGTTTGAAGATTCGATGATGAGGGTGATGATGATGATGATTTGAAAAAAAAAAGGGAGCTAATTTCTCAGCTCCCTAATGACCGGGATTATAGCTTTATTACTTAGGCACACGCCAATTGGTCCGCGCCAATATTCTGTAGTTAGAAAAAGGTTTAGGGTTCGAAAAATTTATAGCTGGCAGATTATGCAGTACCTACTGCAAAAGCAATTAACAATTGGAATATTTTTTACCGAAAATCATGAGGACAATTATATAAATCACGATAATCATTCGCTATATTATTCGTGCCATTAATTAATTATAGATCGATTGAAGTGAAATTATGCATCAACTAGTTCAGAAAGACAGAAATTATCCGGCCATTTTTGAAATTTTCTCAAAAATTTGATTAGATAATTGTACAAAATAACGAATAACAAAAAAAAAAAGTATAGCCTATTCTTCTTTCTGCAGGATCTGGCGTGACGACCGAGTCGCGCTAATTAGTACTTATGAAAATAACAAAGAAAAAAAATAAAAAAATTACTAATGTAGAAATAATTGGAGAAAGAAAAGAAAAATATACTTACAATTAGCTGCAGATAATCAATGTACATATTCGCGTGTCATAATCGTATAATTCTGATTAAATTAAAAAATTAATGAAGTAAGGAATGAAGAGAGGTAAAAAAAAAAAATGCAGCAAGTGAAAAGAAAAAGGAAGAGTATGAAAATGTCATGCGAGTCAAATATGAAAAAATAAAAGATTAATTACGTCAGCTTTAGAGTTACGCAGAAATAAGTCTAGCTATTATGGGTATACGTGATATATAGGTATACATACATATACCATGTATTATTATTTTAAATACTATAGATTGTGACCACGAATCAAAATCAGATGAAGCATCTCCGTATTATCTGTATATATGTATAAGATATAGATATTATTTATTTATTACACATAAGTTGAACAGAGTCTATTCTCGACTAGAAGTTTTACAAAGATACAATTATATGTAAATGAAAAACAAAAAAACATAAAAAAAGATGAAAAAAAATTAATCCATTGTAACGACTCGCGTATTACTTTATGTATAGTGTCGGGAATAGAATTCATATGTTTCAATACTCGACCAATAATAATAATAATAATAATAATAATAATAATAATAATAATAATAATAATAATAATAAAATAGGTATCATAATTACATAATAGGATTAAATGGATATATAAATTAATAATTGACGTTGATTTGAAAACTGAATAGATATATCGCGGTATGTTTTTTAATAATTGTTTTCGTTGTAAATTCATATTATTGGTATAGGTATGTCACAATTCTCGTCGTATAAAATGAAAAAGTGCAGAGACTAGCGAAATCTTTGAAAAACAAAAAGTAAATCAATAAATAAACCAATAAATAAAATAATAATATTTTTCGACGTAATGATCGATATGAATACTAAAATACCGAAAAAATAGAAAGAGAAAGTACGTGAGATACAGTATTTATTATTAATTAGAATCGTATTAATATATTGAACACGACTGCTTTATAACATTTTCTTCATTTATTAATTATTATTATTATTTTTATATACCTATAAGTAGCGGTAATTACGTATACCCCATGATCAGATGATTATAGAGTCGTTACATACACGCATATATTATTAGAATAATCTATAGCACCACCCTCTTGTTTGTCTTTCTCTCTCTATTTTTATCTCTGTTTTATTGTGTTATTAAAAATGTATTAGTTAATTAATTATCCTATAAGAATGAATACTGATATATCACACACAGAGATGAAATATTATATATACATATACATATATGTATGTATATATGTAATAGAAATAAATGTATATATATGTATACATACATTATATACTATATTAAATTATAGGTGTACTGTACGTAAATATACTATATATAATATATATGGTAATAAAGAGCAATGATTAGTTAAATAAATTATACATGTATATGATAACTACGGTCGATATCTAATTATTTTAATTATCTCTTTTCAATTCAAGCTCTCCATTATACACACGATGTCCGAGCTACAATTCTTTTCAGCCCTACAACGGAGTGGGGATAATCCTCGGATGATCGAAACTCCCATTATAGCGCCACGCGTAGCTTCTTCTCAGCAAAGAGTAAAGAACGTAGTACGAATCTAACTCCGCTTACGATACCATGTGCCCAGCTGCTCCTCTGTGAGAAAAAAAAAAGAACAATTATCAGTGAGAAAATATTTTTACTGATACTTATCTTTTCGATACTATTTACGAATCCCATAGTCCAAAAATTAACGGCTGCTACTGTACTTCTTCACCGTCATAATTTTCAGAAATTGTTTCAGGGTCTACCATTTCCTCTATCAACTTTCAGGTGGAAACCTTTCGGTATTACATCTCAG
This sequence comes from Athalia cordata, assembly GCA_963932425.1. Classification (NCBI taxonomy): domain Eukaryota; kingdom Metazoa; phylum Arthropoda; class Insecta; order Hymenoptera; family Athaliidae; genus Athalia; species Athalia cordata. The sequence goes on along the minus strand of OZ010626.1, from coordinate 22,900,379 downwards.
TGAGCCGCATTCTGGAGGGTTAAACTTTGCAGCAGGTATGGCGGTTTTTTGATACCGCAATAATTTTGGTAGGCTGTTCAATTTTTTAAAATTTTTTTCTTCTGTTTTTTTTTCATCAATTTACACATCGCTATAATTCAATTCGATGAAATTTAATTCTCAATGAATTGAATTTTTAATTTACGTAAAGTCTTTTGCTAATACGAAATGATAATTTATTGTTTTGGAAAGCAAAAGAAAATCAAAATCGAGAAGAAAAAAATGAATCGCACTTCCGAGACGAAACCGCAGAGAATTGCGAGGGAGAAGTAAAATGGATCCATTACTCTGACCCTTCGAGGTTGTTCAAGGAATCTATAATTGCACATGCATGGTATATCGCATCCTCCAGTAATTTGTAAATACGAATATAGAACATCTCTCGATAGACAGCAAGGTATGTGGATTCGTTTATTTCAGATCTTTCATTTTCCATTGGAATCGAGTTCGTCCTGATTCTGTGAACATTTGACCATGTCGAGTAGGCGCCGATTTCGACGTCATTCTTCGTTGTTTCTGAGCTATTATCACCCTTCAAAATGCAATTCTTTTTCACGAATTCACTCTCCTCTTCCATTTTATCAAAGAATACGCAGAGTACGTTGTAAATCATGGCGTGTTTTGGATTAAACGACGTGCTAAGTAAGCGGGGCCTCAGGGACTGTTGACACAAATCACTGAACTCCTCAAGAGCCGATTGTCTTAAACTTACGTCTTCAATTTTTAGCAAAACTTTGCGCATGTTGATCAACGAGAATTTTTCCGGTGGGTTATCAGATGCTGACACTGTTTCGTACAAACTATAAAATTTCTTCATCAAATCCGAGTGATAAAAGTAAGAGGGATTTTCAGCTGAAAATAATTCTTCTTGCAGATAAAGATCCTTGTACATCGGCTCTGCGGCTCTAGGATATGATCGTACACTTCGAATCATTTTATCGACAGTCTGTTGCACGGTCGTATTTCGAATACAATAATCTAGGTACGAATCTATTTTCGATTGACTCGTAAAAGAATCCTCCGAATCGACGCTGCTTCGCATACGTAGAAAAAATGATTCTTTTGACACTATGGGATCCGTTTTCATGCACCATAATTCCGACGAAATTCCGGCTCTACGTTTGCAAAACCAAACGACAAACTCTACTTTCTGTCCGGGTAAGATCAACGCTTCATTTTTTTTGAAATAAAAACTGGCGTTCGTTTTGGCGCAGGGCATTGAAGTCCTTGGGGTAACGTCACGCCACCGATATGAGATAGCTACAGTTCCTTTGTTTTCAAAATAGATACATTTTTTAGACCTCTCATTGATCTTGTGTGAAAAATTCATAGTCCACGTAACCTTCTCAAGGTCATGATCCGTTGATTCGAAAATAGATGAATCGTTTTTTGTTATCTCCAACCAATCTACTTTCAAGGTTACTACCCTCTCAGGGTTATCCAACGATTCTTCACTACCCACTTCCGAACTCTGATCTTCGACAGACGTATCCATGATGCTAATTATCGGTGTTTTGATAATGATATTTTCATTCTGTTCATTAATTAAATTTCGTCCCCGTATTACGAGGTCGTTCGACTGAAGGATTTTTACGTCATCGGTCATTTTGTGGCTCTTTTTTTTTGAATAAGAATTTTTCACCCAGTCGGAAGTAACTTTTCCAGACAAATTCGATAAGTCGTCTTTCTTGGTTTTGGTATCCATCTTTCCACATTCGAAGGTCGGAAGCGAATTGAGCTCGTTCTTCATGTGTGCTGGTCGGACTTCCGGTGAGTATGAATTTCCTCGATCCGACGAAGCTGATGATTTATCAGGTTGAACTAAAAACTTGGCGTGTTTCAACAAATTTTTCATCTCTGCAGGCTGAATGCGCATTCTTATATCCATATCTAATTTACTCTTACGACCACATTCGGTTGAAAACTCATACCGACTACAATGCCTGTTTACCCATTTCTTCGAAATACCGAACCGATTATTTTCCAGGACATGCTTGTCTTTCGTGCAAAAAGGATTATCTACCGCAACAATTGGCGATTTGGCCCTCAACGATGTAAACGGCACCTCCATATGAATTGTTCTTCTACCGTGATCCATCATTTACATTTTACTCGTGAGTTTTACCCTAACAAATATCAAGAATTCAAAGCAAACCTAATGACACATATGTCAACTTTGCAAACACGTCAACGAATGCTGATCATAATAACATGTGCAATGATCAGAGCCAACTTCATTCTTTACTCGTCCAGTTTTCTCGTTATCCGATCGCAATTAATTCATTGTAGGGAGAGGGAAAAATTATTACATAGATTCCTTTTCCGATGATATGAAAATCCGGGTTTATTTCACATATACTATATCTTTTTATCCATGAAGCCATTTATACGTATATTCACTGGCATATGTTCATTTCCGTTTTACTATAAACAGTTATACAGTTTTTTTGTGAGTTTCTTTCCGGAATGACGCCTGCACATATTTATTTCGGTAATTTATTTTTTCACGTTTTTAATTTATGCCTTAGATACAAAATAATAATAACAATAATAATAATAATAAAATGACAATATCGATGGAAGTCGTACATTATATACGCAACATTCCTGGTGAGGCCGAGCCAACCTTTGCACATTTGAAGGTATACGGTATATGAGCTATAGGTAACCACATTGCGGATCGTCGATCTCTTGTCAATCTTCTCAGTCTTGTGAATCAGTTCTTGTATTCAATTTATTGTTGAAGTTTGAACGTAATCGAGCTAGAGCGAAAGATAACACATAATCTAAGGCCTGATTAAACAAGAATAGTGTATCGAGTCTCACTATACCTTGTTCGAATAGAATAATCGGACATTCTTTCCGTCAATTTTCGTGTCGACGAAAATCGTACTCATATTAGAACTGACGAAATTCTACCGAGTAATATGGATACAAAAAGGTGTCGTTTGACGATACGTTACAAACATTTTTTTTACGAAATTATACAAAGCGAACGATGTATAGAAACGTCGTCGTACATACATTCGATAAAATAGAGGTAAATATACATACAATTATTACGTCTAAATGACCACATTATAGTCAGTTTCGAAACCAGAAGTATACCCATTTTTTGAAGTGTCTATAGGAATCTGTGCGAAACCTTGGTCTGTATATCTACAACAACTTTACAGTTTTTCTCGTGTAGCGTGAGAAAAAAAGAAACAACAGAATCCCAATGATCTGACGAATTCGGCAAGATCACAGTCACAGTTTGAAAAATTGAATTCGATGATTTTTATTATAATATCAACATTTATTGGTATTAAACGATTTCCTCGACTGAAATAACACCCCAAATATTACTACGTGTATATTTAATGTACATGTGAAAGAAATATTTTGAAACTCTAATCGTGACGATGAAAGTACCTAATTAATTGCAAATCCGTGACACATATTTTACGGGATCACATACACGAAATTTTCGCGTATGCGATATTATAGTATTACAACATATCCGATCAACACGTAGTAATAATACCTACATGTATAGTAACGGGTTAATTTGGATACGTGAGAAACATAAATTTTGAACGATATAATTTTGACAAGGATACAAATTTTGAGTGGTGCGATATACAACGGTGTACGAAAATCATAATTTTAACCTACGGGGCTATTGAAATTATAAACGAGCTTATATTTCTCGGCGGTTGATTGATACGCGCCAGGTCTTTCGGAACTCTCGGCCGCGAGCTGCAGGTCCTGCACGGGGACCCTTGAGACCTGAGGTTCATTGGTATAGAGGAAGGAAATTTATCGCTGAGAAAATCTCGGATAACGAGTCACTAATTGGGTGAATTAAGAGAGGCTACAATTTCCCTAGAGGCGCGACGTGTGTAATTTCCTTCGGTATCGTTATCGAAACGGCTGCGGTTCTCCGGGGGACTGTGGTTTATCTGGAGCCGTTAACCGTTCTCTGGATGAGGCGCAGTGATTGACGTCGGGATCTATGACGAATACGGATTCGGCGGAAGTTCCGTCGTTGTCGATGTGAAGGTGAGAAAATTCTTTGTAAGTTCGAAGCTCCAGATGACTCGGAGTTGCGAGTGCCGGTGACATCGCTACGGACGATATACCGGAAGCGCTGCAATTATCGTGGGACAATTTTTCGTCCGTATGACGATCGCTGTTATCGGGACTTACTCCGTTACTGGGACTTTCGTCGATGAAGGCGTCGACCTCTCGGATATACGTCGGGGATGAATCCGGAGTATATTTCGTTGCCGCGAAACCGCGGGGTGGAATTCCGACGGCGGTTGACGGAAGTCGCGTCAGCTGACTCGCTCGAAGACTGAAATTCCTGGTGTTAATTGCCGCGAGAGATCCACCTGCGGTGGCGGCGTTGATCTGGTTTACGTTTTGACGAAATACTGCAGAGTTTCGATCGTTGATTACATTCACACCGCTTGATTCAGCCACGCTACGTGGTACGAGGAACTTGCAGATAAAGTATTTTAACGCGGCACGAAAATCTTTCAAATGATAAGCGTAGAGGAGAGGATTACCCGCGGAGTTTAGGTGGGATAAAATAATGCAAAAGTTCAAAAGAAAACTGCTCACCTCACAATCGGGGCAAAATGCTTTGACACAGTTTATCGTATAGAGGGGAAACCAACAGAGTATAAAAAAAATCACAATTCGAGAGAGATTCTGCGTTGCCTTCACTTCACGTTTTTGCGCCGCTCCCAGCAAACGGAGCATTGTTCCGGCCGTTTGATTCTCCGAACGACGACCGGGATTCATTGTCATTATCTGCTGCAGCTGGAAACAGAAAATGAAAATTTAAAAAACTTACTCCGCTAATATACTTGTGCTGATATAATCAATAATCTCTTATGTTAATATAACATTGCGGCGAATTAAGAATAACTTTTACTGTATAAAATCACAACTGTATTTTCGTTGCAAGTCGGAATATTCAATAAATCTGAAATTTAATGATATTCGGACACGCACGTTGTGCTCGATTCAGGATCAGATTTTAATTAACGTCGTCATCGTCGTCCGCGGAAGCTTTTTGCCGAAAGGGGGCAAGGTTAACAACGGCGGGAAAAGTTAAGGACTCCAACTTAGGTGGCGAACGTTTTTTATTTCTTTTTGTACGAGTGAAAACCTTGTTTTTTTTTTTCGAGTAATCGAAAAAAGATCGGTAGATTAAGTTGCGGGTAAACGAGGTGTTATGCCCCATATAGTATACTTATAACGTGTGGAAAGTCTGAATATATATAGTAAAAAAAACCTAAGCGTAGACACGCACGTGTAGCAATCGATATCGTATATTACATGTACACAAGGTATATCAACATGTCAGTTATGTAGTGTACACGTGGGTGTGGAGAAAACATCACATTGCTACATCAGAAAAGAGATTTATGCACTGTGGTATATGTGTAGTATGGCCGACATTGCACATTTGCGATATTAAAACAGTTGGCATTTTTTACAAGTGCATAGGATATAGTTATATACATAGTATAGAAGATGGTTTCGTGCATGTCCGTACTGACCTGCTTCACAACGACCCTATAAATGTGGGCGTAAAATGCAGCGATGAGAAGAGCCGGAAAAACAATGGTGGCAAAGTAAAGAAAGACCAGATAATTGTAATCCATAACTTCGGTGAAGAGACATTTTTCATCGGATTTTTTTCCAGCGTTCCATCCCATCAGAGGAAGAAATCCAACCGAAGTGCCGGCGATCCAGCACACGCAAATTATCCCTACAACAGCAGAAAAGGCGAAAAAAACAATAACGAAGTTAGACAACTGGCGATGGATAGAACAGAAATCAGTATCACTCGTTTCATTGTCAATGAGTTATAACATCACGTCGATTACGAAATTAACAAAAGTGCAGAGTTCACAATCTATAGTCTCGGTCAGCTTCTACATATCTTTCATGCAACGCGTTTTTTTTCTTTCATTTAGACTAACAATTAACGTTTCAAAACTAACGTAGAGCACTCAATAGGCACACGAAGGGTGAGGGAACAACAAGGTTATTGGAGTCAACGCACCGTTGGGAGTCCATTTATCACCTCGCCTACACCGATGACTTCGTCAGAGAAAATAAAGAATGGCCTAATGCAAACTACGTTTTTCTTCACTCCGACTATTAACAACCTCTACTGGTTACATAGTTTATTTAATTATAACTGCCATGCAATAATGTCGGTAGTGCCTTAGACACAATTTCGTGACCTTGGAGTTGCAGTTTTATATACCTTCCGAACTGGCATATTCATTCCTTTGCCCATGACCGTAATTATTCAATTTCCTGTATAACCGATGTAAAAAATATCTCTGTTTTTCCCATTTCAGGTGGAACACAACAATGTGCAACGTAAATTTCGCTTCGATCCGATAACAACGGAGACGGTAAATTGCTGGAGGACAACGAGCGCTGTACGAGCAATACGTTGTCCACGATATGAGATAAGCGTGGGTTCACTCGTCGCAAAGGTTGGTATCAACCGCCTTTGATCTATTAACGATTCTTCTCCGGTGGTTGTCCGCTATTCATTGTATTTCTTTTGTTCTCTTTTTTTCATTATTTGCTCCGATCTCACAACTATCGTCCGTTTTTCCTGTCAATATCAAGTAAGGGATATGAATGACGTGAGAATAATACGGCGATAATGATATCTCAAAATTTTAACGAGCCCTAATTGAATATCGATTCGTATGAAGTATTGGGTGCTCTACTTTCAATGATTGCGATACGTAGGGTGTTCAGCGGTCATATCACAGTCAGCCCATCCTGAAACCCAAACACCGATCGACTCATCCCAGGTTATTCATCAGGCAAGTATATAACAATCAGATAAGGATTATCAAAGTTCAACGTTTTGTTGGTCTGCACTGATTCAAATCTCGAGGTCGGTAAACCAATCGGTCATCCCGGAGGTGCGAATCGAAGGTTGGGAGAAATTTTGTGATAATTGCCTAGCAGTAGTGAACGATGATTAATTATTGGTGAAAAATGCAAAAAATTACTGAAATTTATCAATTGGAAAAACTACCTATGGCAGTCCTTGTCCGCACGGTCCTCGAGTATCCCATGGGGTGTAATATAGCCCAATACCGATCAACGGATACGGCGACGAGGCAAAATATGCTGATCGTACAGAGAACGACGAGAACAGAGACGGTGAAAAGGCAGGCATGAAAGTTTTTTGGTAGACCGATACTCGCGAGGATGGCAAAAGGGATGGCGAAAAGACCGACGAGTAAATCGGCGGTGGCTAAGGAGATTATGTAATAGTTCGTTCTCCGACGAAGTCGTCGTTCCCTCGCAAATACGGTGATGACAAGACCGTTGCCAAATACTGCGGAAACCGCAACGAGGACTTCGCATGTCGCGTATGGAACGTTTAACGTAGAACCAGCAAGGTGTCCGGTCGTTTCCTCGGAAGTTGTGTAATTGTCCGTGACGTTGTAATTAGAGCAATTGGTTAGCTCAGTGGTCATCGGATCTTCCATCTCAATTTCATCGATCAATATCCATAATTCACTTGCTTCACTTCCCGCACACGAACCACTTCGGGTTAATTAATCGGCCCAATATACTGTCTTGGCGTGTATAGTATACGGAATAAATTTAAACGTAATTAGTAAGCTGGATTCGATAGACGTTGGATTTGCGTATATTCTGCGCCAACGACGAGGTGGAATGTATTTTATTTTATAGCAAGGAAACACGAGTCCTGGATTATTCAAATGGAATCGTCACGCGATTCAACGTGAGCAGACCGCCGAGTCGTCACGCTTAGAAAACACACCTGATGAGGCGGCGTCGAGGTCGTCGTGGGCGTTGGTGGGACCTGGAAGGTCGAGGAGGGCGCGAAAAGGGTAGAAAACATTTTCATTTTTATCGCAGCGGTTCCGACCCGATGCCGAACTGCAAAGTTAGTAAGAATTGAACATCGTTCTTGACTAAAATAAAAGTTAAACTCTCTCGATCGGCAAAAAATTGTTAGACACAACAAGCGGTGAACACTGGACCGATTTTCATCTTTGATGGGCACATTTTCTTCAACTTTTAACACAGTCGAAGACACTTTCTTCGATATTATCAGCAACCTTTTCGATGGGCTAATGAAGAATTGAGATTCCAAGTTTGTTTTGTCTTAAAAGAGAAAAACACATACAACAAATGAACAACGCGGATCTCATACCCCCTGGCACTATCGTAAAACGAAAGTTCTAACGCAGAACCCTTCGTTGTTGCACGACGCGTGCAAACCGCGTAACAAGTGTGACCAGGCGTCGGGACGCCGATGACTATGATGGTGGTGAACTTGCGGCTACATTGGTGGGGGCGCGGGCGCCTGGTTACGACGGATGCGCGCGGGCGTTCACGGTCGTCCAAGCGTTGTGGTCAAGCTTTCGATTCCCAATACACGTTAAACTTGCGAAAACCCCATAAAGTATCTGTGCGTTTAGTTGAACTTTGGAAAGTTTTTTGTCTTCTTCCTATCCTTTTCTTCTCGTATCGAAACTAGAGCGGATCGTGCAAGCTAACGATATATTGAATAAGCGAGGTCGACGCGATCATGGACGGCGTCATTTTTCAATTAATAGAATCAACCCCTCCGGCCACCATATCTGCGGAAATCTTCGCTTTGAAATCTCATCGAGTAAATATTGTCCTTATTTGATCGCTGGGTAAAGCGTAAATTGTGTTTGCGTCAGTCGACGAGCTGCAATTTCGAAGACTATACCGTCGAGGTTAATGGATAACTCAATACTGGCTATTGGTTAAATGGTGACGAGATTTTATCAGATAACAATGCCTTGCATGGATACGATTATCATCTATGTGGTCGTAGAAAATTTCGGTTATTATAGAACTATACGAGGTACAGTAGTAGATATACTTATTGAGGAATCTTATGAGAAATCTTACATGATTTTCTCCTGCAGTCTGTACATAGGAGTGTGCACAAAGTATGTTAAAATTTACCCACCTCAATTCCCCCCCGGGATTATGAAAGATTCGAGAGAAAAAAATTCTTACCATATAATAAGGAAGAGCAGTGTGTTAATTAGAGTCTCTGAGGGTCGCGATATAATTAATTACACGCTGATTAAAGATAACTGCTAATTAGGTTTCCAGCTACGTTAACACTGGAAGCTAGACACGAAAAATGTGGAAATAAACAAAACTCCAGTTAACCGAACACCCACCTTATACCCTCCACAAAGAACTTCGTATTATAAATTTACCTCATCAAGCTACGATGGCTGATGTTCATATCCTTCCTACCTGCGCGCTAACGGATTAAGTAGTGCACCATGAATTTGGTCGAACTGAAAAATAACAAGAAATTTATACGCCATCGCCAGCAGGAAATTCATGACCCTAAACTAATTGATTGAAAAATAGGCGACAATAATGTCCGGTAAAAAGTATCAACCGTAGAATAGCAGTAGGATGCATTATACATATAAGTATATCTTCTCAACTGCTCGCTCTTGGAAATGCGTCTAAGGAAAGACAAAAGTCGCATGACCTCTTTCTTACCTTGTATTGGAGTACCTTGGGGTATTGGTAACGACGTTTTGCTAGCAGAGTTGGTCGGTTGCAGAAACTTTGAAATCAAGCCAAAAAGGATACCTCATACTGGATCATGGCTTTAATAAAATCATCAGGGTGATAATAGGTTAATGCACCTAGTTAGGAGGAACTATGGCATAGTTGGTAATTTGATTCGCCACGTGACGTATAGAAAATATATATGTATGGACATTTTTACTGAGTCATTCCGAAGCAAAACTCGTTAGGGAGACGTTATAATAATCCCCTTTCGCTACTCAATTGTATTGAATTAACGCAAAACGTAGGCTGAATTAGCCATACTAAAATATATACGTATATGTATGTTACGTACATTCGTCAAACGCGTCGTGTATGTGAATATATATATTTGTAAATATACATAGATATGTGTGCAAAGGCACGACTCGTTAAAACCTTTTGATACTCTCTAATTGTACTTCTATTCAAATGCCATCCCGCTCTAACTGGAGCACAATGGTCAACGTTTGGCGTTACATAAAGAATAAATTATGTGCTCTTGCAACTTGTGCATAAGTGAATGTGATCACAGGGTCAGTCTAAGCTCGTCTAATCATTGAGGATATTAAGAAACTCTTAGGAAGCCTTATCGTCGCCCATTATTTATATAACTTATAATGCGTATCATGCGGCTAACCGATCGTACATAGGATTAGCACGCCACAAATGGATTCATTTATAAAACCACACACGTGTAGTATTTTAGCAGCTTATACCTTTATGTTATTCACTATAAACGAAATATATCGATTGAAATTAATTGCTCTCAATTAATACTCTTTAATTTTGACGTAAGGCTTGGTACACTTATTTGAGGGAGAGTGAAAACCATATATTAGTTCAACTTAAATCTAGGCAGCCATTTTCTTACTTTCATATTTTTTTAATATTTCCAATTTTTATTCTATAAAATGAAAGCACGTATCATATCATGTCAAGAAGGTTTTATTTCAACCCTCAGATTGACGGGATGACGCCATATGGCGCGCCCTGATCACTTGCACTCTATTGACGCTTGGATATGGAGGGTAGAGAAGTATGCTTGGGAGACATGAATTTGTATGACAATTTGCACCGAATGCAAAATGCTTACGCAGCGGTTAAAGCAATATCGTTATCCTAACTGATTCATACTAAATCTTATATAGATTTGACGCTATCTAACGTGGTATTAAACGATGAACTATACGACGAAATGTTCACAAGTTAAAATTGGTCGTGGGAAACGAAGAACTTTCCACTTTACGGAAGTTTGTACGAAACATCTGTGAGTAGTAAATTCAATATAAAAGTGTAAAAGTTGAGCAATTCTTCTTTTCTCTGCCCATCCGATCACACCTTCTAGTCCACACTTGTATATCTACCCAACAATAAGCAGCGAATTGTGAGTTATTGCATCGAACACGCTCGAGCTCACTTGAGATTTATCTAGCTAATTTGATCCCGGTGAAATTAGAAGCAAAGAATTGAACTCCCTAAAAGCCTCTCACTCATGTAGAAACAATAAGGGACAATATTATGTATGATCTATCTTGACGTTCGTTAACTCGTTATAGTCAACATCGCAAACCTGTCATTAACGCGCTCGCGAGAAGAATCAGCGTTCAATCGGCGCCGTTCATTAATGTTCAATTGTCGCGCTACCCATCCAGGTGGGGTCATTTCGTAGGTCTGTACAAATCAACCCTGTAATGCTTCGGTCATCAGTTGTATCACTGGAAAGATACGATAAGCAAAACCGTTTTCATATTGCTGCAAGTCTACATATTACCGGAGAATATTGAGTGCAAAAAAAACTGAACACGAATTCTTTGGGGAATGTTCTCATGGTAAATCACCTTAGCTCAACGACTTTCCATCTTTTCCTTTGACTCTCTAGACCATACGGGCCTAATTTATCCTACTTCGCAAATTTAGAAACTAACTTCATTGATTTTTTCAATTTACATTCTTGAAGCGTTATCTTCACGCACGTATGTTGTCTGTAATGAAAATATCTAAAATGAAATTCGTGTATCCCCACAATTAATTTTATTTTACGCTTACTGCAGCTACTTCCCATCACGGGAATAGGCCCAGAGCACCCCCATTCGGAAATCAGCCAATTCAACCAACTTAAAGAAAACTTCCACCGATCAAGTTACTCCACCGCTGACAATGAGATGAACTCGAGGATGAGAATCCATAAACGTAGTCCTGACAGCGGGAAAGAGGAAGGCATATATGATAAGGATCTGATTTAAGGTTATGGAATATACCATTGAAATTCATTGATATTTTATTAAAAATTTATTAGAGCAAAATAATTAATCGATAGAAACAACTGCGCATACGTTACACCGATATTGAGGAGGATGTCTTCGGCAATGTTAAACCGATATCTTAGCATCTAATCATTCAAAAACTTGTTGTTTTTCTTATTCTTTATACATCATTGATAGATTCGTCGTTTAATGGAGATATGCGAGAGCTTCTGGTCGCACATGATGACTGCGAGTACCGATCCATGGTTCAAGCGCCGCAAGCAACAAGTTGTATAACATCCAAACACAGAATGTGGAAAAGAGGGTTGTCAAAACTCCGTATCTATGGTTTTATCACAAATCAGTCAACACTATTCGACTAAGGCCTTCGAATTGACGAAATAATGACCAATGATTTAATTCACAAATACTACACAATTGTCATGATCATAGGAAATTATTAGATTGATCAATTTTCGAATGAACCTCAGATTCTCTTTTGTTATTACAAAGCTACGTTTACACCAATGATATATGCCGTTATCACGAACACAACTTACCCACAGATCCATAATATTAGCATTCCTAGAAACATGGGTGCCAGAAATCTGTGGCTAGCCATAATTCGAAGACTGAGCCGAGGTGGGATGTGAGTTTCTTCACTCGAGGAAAACCCGCTGAACGTTCTTTTAGGTAAATGTTTTACGACTGTTGGTGGTTGTAATATCCGTCTCATAAAACGGCCAACGATATCCGGTCTCTCATACGCGGTTTGCAATTGTGGCTGATACTGAAAGCATAGTATTGTCAAAATTGAGTGTCAACCGGTTAATTAAAAATGGTAGTCATACCTTTGTGTTGATGTGATTACATAATTGGAAGAGTAATCTAACTAGGAATGCGTTTTCATGAGTCCGTACAGGTTGTAACTCAGGATCTCCCATGAACTCGATGTACCGACAACTTTGTCGCCTTTCTTGAATTTGTAGATAAACTCCTGGTCTACTAGTGTCTAAGCTCGTATCCATCTGAACAAAAATATTACATGATTCATGGAGAATAATCGACATGCATTATACTAAATTGTCGGTCAATCTTAATACATCCTGCAGACACGACGTATAAAGTTAGCATATAAAATTATGGACGTGCAATGATATACTTAGAAATTGAATAACATATCATTAACATTTTTACCTGTGACTGATTACAGACCGAAGTTGACAATATACTGTCGTGATACTCTTGATCGGCAACTATTGCCACTTGCGGAATATCTTCGAATTTTATCTAAAAAAGTTGGACAGTTGAGATCAATGTGACTGCTGAAAAACAATCTCTTCATCTTATTATGTGTTGTATTATTACTTGAAATATATCCATTAGTTGTTGTTGAGCATTTGCAAGGAATCCGGGAACTCGTCGTCTTTCTTCCAAGCTGATATCATCCGAAGTGTGATCCTCGCCGTAAAAGAATTCCCATATCATTACTAATAATCTTCTGCCTATCCTCCTCTTTTCTAAAGCATCGACTAAACTTGTTGCCGTCAAGTGAGCTTGCTTTATCGTGCTCAGGAACCAAACAATCTGGGATTCACACAAAAATTGAAATATTTAGATCATATCTCAAGTGCTCATCAATCGTACGAGCTTTTGTTCATAACGAGTATTATTAATAAATACCTGAGTAACAGTAGCGGGTGAAAACATAGGCACATACTGATAAGTGGGGCCTTCTAATTCTATTATTTGCTGACGCACTGTCGCGGACCATTGATTAGTTGAAACTTTACCTCGACTCAGTCTTGCGTCATCCATACAGCTCTCTATTTCGAATAACATTCTAGCCAATTTAGGTTGAGCGAGTACCTGGCGTGCAAGAACGCAGAAAATCAAATATCGCAACGTTGTAGTCAAAATCCAGAGTCATAAAATGTTTGCAACGCACATACCTTTGTAACTCTGAATAGCATCAGTGAATTTTTCGGAGCAACAAGATCTGTTCTCATGAAACGGGGCAGTAACTGTTGAAAAATTGCCGTGTAAGCTAAAAGATTGTTCGCGACAAAAGACAGCCACCGCGTTTCATCCGTGATCTTACCCCTTTCTTCTTCTTGAATTTTTCTTCAAATAAACCGTTAAATAGCAATTTGTAATTCAATATTTTAGCAATGGAAATATCATGTCTAGCAAGTATCAAAGCTGATGCAAAATCAGTTTCCTTAATTTGGGTATCTTGGACTTTCAAAATAATTCTACTCACCCAGTGCTGCTGTACGTTACTCCTGGAATATATCTCCAGGGCTGAATAAAGCTCAGCCATGCTTCCAGAATCAGTCTGAAAGAGCTATCCAAGGGCCAGTGGTGAATTGCTTTACGTAAAAAGATGTAAATTTTTCCCTGTACCGATGGAACTATCACCCTGAATCAAAGAATTATAAATCAGTCTATCTTTGATAAAATGTGTGCTTGTTACCTTTTGACGTTACAGATTTGTGTAAGTTTTCGAGATTGCATCAAGAATCACCTTTTCAATTCATCCATGGCACTCGTGTCACCAGTTGCACTGTTAGCAAATTCATGTAATGTCTTTATGAACCCTCGCACCAACCGAATGTGTTCTCCAGAGTGAATACTATGCTGGAATATCGAGTTCATGATCAACTTGACAGGTATCTGATTTATTACATCATTGTCCAATGATGCTGCTTCAGAAAAAATAAAACTCTTCCATCATGAGAAATGATAACATCTTGGAACATAACTCACTCTGCGAGGCAAGGTGCCAGGGAAACGCGTAGTATGATAAGGCGGCAGCTCTTCTTCCTCGGTATACTCTAGCCAAAAATCTAGAAATACTTGAACTATTGTTTCGCTTCTCCAGACTTGTGGTAGACATTGTTGCTGCGGTACTCCTGCGGTTGGACTCGTGGGCCCCGGTGATAATATCGAAGTCTTCAGAAGCCTTGGAGTTTGAAGCCTATCATCGCAAATTCCAGAGATAATATTAAATGGATCACTTTTAATGAGAAATTTTGTAACTCTACTGAATGATTATTACTCATGAATAGACATGCCACAGTTTATAGCAAAGATTTAGTGACAAACCTTTTGGAGTCAGGTGATTGCATCAACTTTCGTGGAGGAGTTTTAACATATGGTCCAATAATTGGTAAAACTGGTGAATTATCTCTGGGTAAAAAGTGATAGAAATAGGTATGTGCGAGCTGCACATATATTGTCTCCCAATTGACCCATACATTATCTTCTTGTTGCACTTGTAACCACGGGTTGGTCAAGTGATAAGCAAAGTGAAATATGTAGTACTCAAAAGGATATGCACATCTTAAGGAAAGATATTATAATTGATGGGTACAAACGAATCTAAATATATGAATGGAAACGAACATTTACATTATTTTTACGTGCAAAAGGATACTCATAAACAAAGCACTCGGCAGTCTTGTATTTTGGTCGACCCTAATTTTGTCAGAATAAAACGGTGGAACGATCCCATCTTCTAGCATTAGGCGTATCTTTGACTGTGGAAAAATAGAACTAATAGTCACTATCAATTCTGCTTTACAACTGCTTCTTCATGCTGAATTTGACTTTATTGACTAATCTATGGTTTATATTGAAGGAAAGTCTTACCGGTAAATACGACAGCGGAAACTTATATTTCAAGTAACAGTCTGGTAAGAGTTTGTAACAGAGAGAGAATATTGGTCCCTGAGGACCCAAAAAGTGGCAAAGCACTTCGTATTCATGTTGACGTCTCTTCAGGTTAATAGAATGCAATCCCCATCCTATGTTGTCAGTAACGCCAAACAAGGAGTCTACCAAGACGGGAAATACATGCTGAAGATCGGTTGTACTTGATTCATCTATGAGTGTAGCAATTTCACGACATCTCTGTACCAGTGGTAATTGCAAAAAAGTTTGCATCCGAATCTGCAATAAGTTGTTCATTTTGAAATCTGTTTCAGCTCCTAAGAGATGAGTAGTTCAGTGCAAGTTAATAATCATGCATTCCGGTTTTTTGAGGTTATCACTTTGAATTCTACTTGCGAAATCCCAATCAAATGTAACAATATGATGTACCAGAAATCTTTTTAGTTATTTGATAAATAATTTGTTACTGATTAACACAACAATACTGATGAATTCAACAAAGCAATGGAATTGTGGAAGTATTGAGGATATTGTTAGAGGTTACTTGGCGTGTTGATAATAGACCGACTCTTTGAACATTTGAATACAAATTACCGATGCAACGTCTACAGGTGCAGCCATTATCTTATATTACACTTAAATCTAAATTGCTATTCGTTTTTAAAAAACTTGTTTAACATTATTTTATGTTATGAACTCCGAAAACACGAGTGGTTGAGGCAACTTGAGGCGAGTAGAGCACAATCTACCCGCCATACGCTTTCAATCTCTTGGATCCTCGAAAGTCGAACGACGAAGTTCAGGGCTCGATATAAATTCAAAATTCTGAAGTAGAAAACGAAGCCAACGAATTCAAACCATTCCTGGTTGACTGACGAATCTTCAGTCAACGTTTGATCCGTAGTTAGGTAATAAAATATCAACGAATATAGTTTGAGGATTTGGACGTAGAAAATGGGTCTCTTCTAGATGGCTAAAGCATTAAGTAACTATACTACGAAGTATAAAAAGCTTATTGCTTAAGTTATGGTTAAAGCAACGACTTCATTGTATCATAAACTTAGAAATACAAATCCGTCGAATGAAATCCCTGAAATACTATAAGATATCTCTGGAGATATCTTATTCTTTTGCTTTTTAGCATGATAAAATGACGATAGCTGCTTTAATTCGACACATAAATCAGTTTAGCTTGCAGATTCGGATTCCTGGGCTCAGAATACATAAGAATACCACATAAAACTCTTTAAAAAAAATGTTTGTTTTCGGCCCCAATTTTTGAAAAAATCAAAGGCTATAGACTTAGGATTTTTGCGATTTTTCGGCTAAAAATGAAGTGTTTTTAAAATCGATTGGGGGACACTTTTCTCACGTATTTTTGGGTAAGGAACACGAATACGTCGAGTAAATTAAGATACGAATGGATGACATCGAAACATCTTAATGTTTTCGTTCCGGGAAGTGCAAAATCGGCTTGTATCACTTGCTTATTGAACGGAGTTGCTATTTATTGTTAGTTTATTCATGATTTGTAAATCTCTTTTCTTCTGTTGCAGGAGGAAAATCGACGGCCTACGAATCATCACCGCCCCTCATTCAGAAAACAAAACTGCATCTGTTTCTGCAAGACTGTGGCGCATCTGGAAAATGGTTCATCCCACTTATCAACTAAATGACATTACTTACTACATTATTCATCGTATAGCTATAGATCATGTACTTCCTGGAGTAATGAAAATGAATTTTTGTCAATTTTATTGTACTTATTCATTTAGGAAAACATATCTCTGAGTGAATACATCCATGGTATACATGTAACATAGTATTCATATTCATTTTGTATCGTTGATTTATCAATAAACAAAGGGCCCCTCCAAAATGATCGTTTAATCGACATTGATTATACCCCTGTACCCTATCACTCCTTAACATCCTTTATACATAAGCAACACATCACGACATCAGGCCCTGAAAAATTCCAGAACCTGAAAAGGTAAGTTCTGCAATGACGGATATTAAGCAAGCATGTGATGAAGTATGATACGATACACATGCATGCATGCATGCATGTCATGATGTTTGATATCGTAGATGATACGAAGGTATGCCTGTGTATGCCTGTATGCATGCATGTGATGTCCCAGGGACCCGGAATACCTCCTGGCCGGTTATGTTCTCCTGATACTTTTCCGGGTTTGGGCGGAATTTTTTCTGATTTTTTTTTTGATTTGCCAAATTTGGCCAAAAATCGAAAAAGTATCAGGAGAACAGGACCGGTGAGGAGGTATTCCGAGACAGGGTGTGATTGTAAGCATGTGTGTGTGTGATCATGTATGCCACCATGTGTACCACGTAGATGATAAGGCATACATGCATGCATGTGATGTCCCAAGGACCCGGAATACCTCCTAGCCGTTTATGTTCTCCTGATACTTTTCCGGGTTTGGGCCAAATTTCGCTAATTTTTTTTTTGGTTTGAAAAATTTGGCCAAAAATCGAAAAAGTATCAGGAGAGCAGGACCGGCGAGGAGGTATTCCGAGACAGGGTGTGCCTATAAGCATGTGTGTGTGTGATTATGTATTCCATCATGTACCACGTAGATGATAAGGCCTACATGCATGCATGCACATACATGTGATGTCCCAAGGACCCGGAATACCTCCTAGCCGTTTATGTTCTCCTGATACTTTTCCGGGTTTGGGCCAAATTTCGCTAATTTTTTTTTTTGTTTGAAAAATTTGGCCAAAAATCGAAAAAGTATCAGGAGAGCAGGACCGGGGAGGAGGTATTCCGAGACAGGGCGTGGATATAAGCATGCGTGTGTGTGATCATGTATGCCATCATGTATGATAGCGTGTGCCAAGCAAATGATGAGGCCTGCATATGCCTTCATGCATGCATGTGATGATGTATGATATCATGTGCGATATGATGTATGTATTTTGCCAACAACGAATTTTACTGAATGAGGTGTGCAGGGATGTGATTGATGGTAAATTAACAATCATGTATTCATGTGTTTAATGTTTATTAATAAATTAACGGTCAAAAATATATGTTAGAACATCGTAATACCTATTATTGATTCATTTTTACAGATATATTCATTCTTATATGATTATAACGAGTTACAATAGTGTGCAGGACAATAATATTATCTCGCTTAACATCAGATTATTAATTTCATAGTTCTTAAAAAAAAAAAAAATAATGTATACTGGACGATCATATGTATATCACAACTTCTTTGTACGGATTATTTACTCCGAACATCTGATTACTGGCTTTGTAGATGCTCCGAAGATAGTCCTGTATTTCTGATAAGGGGCCAAACTGCTTCGTCGGCTGCTCGTTCATCTCCTGGAAAAAAAAATCGAACATGGGTGAGTATACATGATAAACGTAAATTGCAGCTGCGGAAAAATCGAATTATTCCGGAAACTATTACTCCTGGCTTAATTTTCTCTGGGAATTCGTGTTCCTTACGTCAAAATACGTTAGAAAAATGTCCTGCAATCGATTGTAAAAATACTTCACTTTTCGCCCCAAAAATCGCAAAGCCTTGCTTTTTCTCAAAATTTGTACCGAAATCCAACAATTTTTTTTATTCGTTTTTATAAAGTATTCTTGTGTAGTTTGAGCCCAGATATTCAAATCCGCAAGCTAAATTGATCTATCTATGAAATTGACCAAGTTATCGCTAATTTATCGCGCCGAAAAGTAAAAAAATAAGGATATGTCGAGGAGATTTATTTTTAGCTCAATTCTCTCAATGGATCTATATTTTTGAGGTAAAATAAAAAACAGTTGCCTAATAATCCATACACAGCTGGTTGCAAATAGTACAATCGACACGAGGTATCACGTTTTCTCAGTTATCTACACATCAGTGATTTTGCATCAAGTCAGTGGGTCAAGTTTTGTAGTATTAAATATTCTTAGAAACGATGATTAATCTTCAGAAGATATTACCCGGCGAAATCGTTACAAAACTATAATATCATTTCCCAAACTCATATTCGAGTTGTCAGAATGATTATTGCTACTGCAGTAGGTAACGTGTTATAGGTATCACTCTTTTCAAAAAATGCAGCTTTAAATCCATATCACACCAGTCAATCAAAGCTAATATTCGAACGCGATTTGAATTCTACAAATAGCTACTAAAATGAATATAACAAACCTCGTAGTTTCACGATAGATAATATTCTTTCTGGGCATCAAAAATCTTCACACCACGTTCACCACTGCTGTTATCCTTCAGGGTATCGACATCAGGAACGGATGTGATCTCCTCCAATACTCTCGGTCGTTCCAACCAAGGTCCCTCAATGAATATGGTACTGCGCCTGGAATCACAGATTTCTAAATTATCTGCCTACGATACATCGACGTTCTACAAGTTGCCGTCATTCAGGCACTTCTGGCCGACCCTAATGGAGTTTACTACTTACAATTAATTAAAAAATTTTATTCACCCCAAATGATTTAGATTTTTATTTAAATCATAAGAATATCACCAATTCAATTGGAATGAAAGAAATGAAAGATTTTATTCAAATAAAAACTCTCTATTCAGTATTCGAATAATAATAGTTTATAAACTTTTCATTCTTCCTCTAAATAACTTCGCAGAATGTATTGGGTTAGGTACATATGTATATAGAAAATAAAATGACCAATGTATAATGCGATGACTGCGCTAGTATATCTCCTATCAACGTCTTATGCAGCCTAACTGTACACAATAATTAGCGGCAACTGGGCCCAGGAATTCAAAAAACTAATAAAATTCACCTTTGACGATGATTTAGCTACACGAAACGGATTTTTATTCCACCTTCAGTTATACGAGAAATGTAGGTGCGTGGGTCAGGGTCAGGACTCCTCCTGCAGGATTCATAGATGTATGTATGTAGGTATACCAGGGTATAACGTGTTTCGCGTTCTTTGAAGAATGAGTTTCAGGGGTTGGTACAGTCGGTATAAAAAGTTCGTTGGGCCAACCGTGGAGTTCGAGAAAGATCGGCGGAGCGTAAATTTCCTATATAATAATTGTACGAATATCCGGGTATCCCGTGGAGGTCAAGCATCGAGTTTATACGGCCAAGGGTAAATTTCGGTCTGCATCCCCTGGGACGTTTGGTTCGTTGATTCCGAACGGGTTTTTCCGGCGCGTCTCGTTCCGCGCATATATTCAATAATTTTGCCAAGGGTTGTACAAACGGCGAGGGGAGGAAGGAGCCAAACCTGCAATTTGGGACGGCCCTACGGGTCCGGTGGCCATGGCGATCATCCGAAGGCCTCGCCTCTTTCGTGGGCGGGACGTCGGGCGATTGGTGGATCGATTTTGGAGGGGAAAGTCCCCTTTTTGACCGTTGCCTATCGGACGGGGCGGAGAGGGCGCTCCGGGGAACCCTCGAGCCAATGCTAGGCTCAGTTTTGTCGGATTGGCGGGGTGTAAAAATGGTGGGGAGAATTTGTGGCACCTCTCCCGTACCCCGAAAAGGACCTCTCCCGGGTTCGGGTCTCGCGGAAGGGGACAACTCGACTCTTGCTACCAGGCACTTCTCGGTAGTGGGTACTCATCGCATCATCTACTGGTTCGCGAAGCAGCTGGGCTGGGCCGAGCGAACGACCTGCGACGGTCGAGTGGTTCTAAGCGGTTGTGAGGAGTCGTGAGGACTCTCCACTGAGCCCAACAGTCCTCCATTCATCTATCCATCCATCCGACCATAGGACCATCCATCCATCCATAGCACTGCTCCGGCAAACGTATATCCAAGGCTGAGAGTATAAAGTTGAGTCTACATCTACCACATCACGGCCAACCGAGTCCAAAGGACCAAAAGACTCCACGCAGGAGTTTTCAGTCGGCCGCCGGCCGGCCGCCGGCCACTCCTAAAATCATCTTTGCCATCGATCATCGCATTCGGATTCGGTACCATCGGGAACGTTTAAAACAAAAATATTTTTTCAAAAACATATAAACATTCCGTTCGCAAAAACAATGACCAACATGATACGTTACAGTCAACGTCTGCGTCCGCGTATAGGGAACAAAAAAGACGTAACCAGTTGCAGCATACCTATGATTTTTACAAACGGTCAACTTTAACCGGCAACGATTTATAACTCGGACATTATACACAAATTTTCTAAAAGTCACTCATACCTGGAATTACCTGACAATCGTTCTCTGACACACATTATACACACCGGTTTGTACAACGACTTATAAGTGCGGTTTTTATATATCCAGTGCTCCGTGAAATCGTCAAATTACTAAGTGTTATCGATGTAAAAAACAGTGATGATCCAAGTGTTGAATAGGATTTAAGTTCTGCGGTTAAAAATTATTAAGTGACAGCGACGAAATGTCGAACGTTTTTATCTCATACCTTCCAGTGGTAAGGTGAAATTTGGAAGTTGTATAAATTTAAGTTGACAAATAAGTGGCATCGATCATGCCGCGGAACTATAATATTATTAATACTGAGGGTATTTAACCCCGGTGTTTGAAATAAAGTGCATATATATTAATACCGGTATATACATATGTGTATATATATGTATTTGGTTGTTAAGTTATTGAAAAGGCTGTAAAAGCCGAGTGCCTGAAAGTAACAAAAAAAAAAAGAAAGAAGAAAATTAAAAAGAATTGAAAAAACCGTTGGGCAGGATAAACACGGTTGACTTATCGGAAATGAGCGGTGGCAGTGGAGGTGGCGGTGGCGGTGGCCAAGGGAACAATAACGCAGGATCTTATCACCAACATCATCAGCAGCAACAGTCGCAGCTGGAGCAAGCCGGCCTTTTGCCGGATTTAAACGGCGTTGATCTGGCTATGAGTTTGTCTCCAAAACAGCATCAATCCCACGTACAAGCAGGCGGCGGAGCTCACACGACCCCATTTAGTGTTACCGATATTTTAAGTCCGATAGAAGAATCTTATAGAAAATTAGAATTAGCTGCAGCAGCGGCGGCCGTCGGTGTTGGAGTTGTAACTCATCCTCAGGGTTCACCTTACGCAAACGCTTGCGGAGGAAGAGTCGGTGGTAACGCAGGAAGTTCTAGTGCCAGTAGCGGAAGTCCTCCTCTTCACGGAGGATCTACACCGGGAGGATCAACTCCTGGTCCACCTTTGGGAGGTGCTGGTGGTAACGGAGGCATGGGAGCTATGGGTAATCCCTATGCAACGATGCAACTCACTTCACAGTACCAATATTGTGCCGCTGAATTATCACCCTATCACCATGCCGGCGCTGGGGTTGGTGGCGGAGCCACCGCTTCCGACCCCATGAGATCTTCGCATCATCATCCTTGGTACGCGCCCGCACCCCCGGCCACAAACGACCCACGTTTTGCCAGTAAGTACCGCTACTTCGATCACTTTTATATCTATGTGTAGATTTGATTTTGAGCGGCCGAATCCACACGGAAGAACAAAAATTCATGTAGATTCTATAAAAGTTTGCGATAAGAATTCTTATCGTCGACACACCTATAATGCAGCAGCTCTAATAGTATCAGAATAGTGACAGATCTGAAAAGACTAAAATTTTTAGCACGAGTTTTCGGAAAATCCAAAATTTCACCTTTTTCACCTTACATATTAATTATTTGCCATTTGATTTTTTTTCAAATTTAATTCGTACAGAATAATTCGAAGCTTTCTTGGACATAAAGTTGTGATTTTATAAACTTTTATACGGCATGACACGGTAGGATCGCTAAAAAATATGTCAATTAAATTTCACTATTATATACTGCAGTTTGTATAGCGATAATTATGTTGGGAAAGACGTTTAAACCGACGGCCGTCGCTGAGAAGCAGCTAAAAGGATCGTATCAACATAGCTGCGGCTTAAATAGGCGCGAGAAACTTTAGGTGCCTGAAATTCCGTTGTAAGCCCTAAAACTCCCTACGGTACGTTGTTGAATTCTCAGTAAATTCCTTGCAAGCGTCGGTTGCCCCGGTACACGGGTCGAATTCTATAAGTTTCCAACAAAGTCCCGAAGACCCGAATCTAATTCGACGCCACACATGAAAATTGTCTTCTATATTATACATAATTATTGATTCCACTTCTCTAATTGTAAAACCCAAATAATATATTAATGCTAAAAATTTATAAATCTGTAGCTGGTATACATTACCCAAAATAGAAACGAAAACGATAAAAAAAAATTGTCAAATTTCAAAAGACTGTCACACCCACGCTTTAAGTTATTGCGTTGAAAAAGAAAGGCTGTACAAATATAACATAATATTCTAGAGTCCTCGATTTTAATCGTGGAGATGAGAGTCGAATTAGCCAGAGGCGTGACTTGTATGCCATATAGACGTAAGGTATATACTTGATTAGGAAAGGTAAAGTGAGTTGAAATTTATTAAGAGGTTATTTGACTTACGTACGTAGCTGTATACACATAGCTATAATATATACATACCTATATATCGTAGTGTATAACCTATGACTGGATTTTTACGTCACTCTTTCGAGCATCCTGCACATGTTCTACTACTATAAAGAAGATGATTTTTACGTTCTCAAATCTCTACTACGCACATACATATGTATGCATATATATACGTTATACCCTGCACTTATATATAAGATTATAACTAGCTTACGTCTTCGTCGAAGAACACCAACGACCTTCGACTGCTAATTGAGCTCCCGTGATCATTATTGCGAACATGAATAAATAAATAAATATCATATTGTATAGTAAAACTGACGTCTATATCTAACATAAGTACACATCAGGTATAATGGGAAATTATTGTATACACGCTTATAATATATGTCATGGATTTCTTACACCAAAATACGTTATATACGGGTATATATGATCCATGATTTATTTTCTAACAAATCCTAATCGTTAATTATAAACGATTCAAAATTTTTCTATTCTACCTAATGGTTAGGATATGCATATATATAGTGACGTATATAATTACAGTTGCGGAACTAAAAATAAGCGTTTAATTGAAAAGAAAATATACATTGTCCGAATAAAAACCTTACACAGGGTGAAATATAGTATAAAGCGACGGACGGTGGGCGCGCCTCGCGATTAAATATATAGATATATATATCTATATATATAAAATACATACCTATCCTACTTCTGAACACATTTCCAACAAGATGTGCCTGGGATACGATATCCGCGTCTTACGTACGCCTCATGCACCTCCAGTTACAACTCACCCCCTAAGCTGCAGCAGAAGCAACAACTCTCAACCCTCCCTAATGTAGCTTATATATCCCCAATATAATTCCACATAGCAGTCCGCGTATGCATCCGCGGCGTGTCCGTCGCTGAAATGCTATCGACATATTATATACCTATATGTATTTGTACGTATTGGATACGAAGAATAAGAAAACGAAAAATGAGAATGTAACACGAATGTACAGTGTAAAGCTTCGCGAGAATTTCTTTTTATTTGTTCAACTATAAAATCCATCCCGAGATGTCCAGTTCCTGCACGCGCGCGGATACATATAGATATATATATATATGTATATACTAAATGTATCGCGCGCGTGCGACTACTGCAGAATTTATGTACCTATCCAGTATATATAACTATAACATAGATTATACATATGTTATATATATGAAATGACTCGAGCGTTGCTGAATTGAATAAGTTATATATTTCGTATAATCAATTATATGGAGCCGAATTTTTTTTTATGGAAAATCAAGCGAAGATTCAATGATATTATTATATATTTCATTCGCGTACATATAATCGAGCCCATGACGTACTTTATACAGACAACAGCATCAGCAGCAGTCCCTGAGGGCTAACGAGCTGCTGGATGCGGCCCCGCTACGCGCGCTGACAGGAATTTCACTGACTTCTATCGCAATATATTACACATGAGATGATCGTTACCTCGCGTACATATAACTCCATCTTTTCAAATGTCCATCAAACGATCATTTATATATATTAACATATTATATGTACACCTTATGTATACCATCTCATCAACATCAACATCACGCGCAATCACGTCACTCTCCACATATACATATACCAGCAGCTATATATTAATATACATATATTATATAATAGCCTCATCTATATAATGTACGTTTGGTGCCGATCGCAGAAGAATAAACAAAATTATTATACGTGCGCTCATCAAATTTATGGAATATCCTTTCGCGCTCGCACGAAATAAATTGTCCCGTTTATAATATACGTGAGATTAAAAATTTCAAGTATAGTCAAAAACCCTTAAAAACATTGCTCGATTTTTGAACTGTCAATTGAGCGATGATAGTTTCGTCTTCATAATTCTCTTAAGGATCTGATCTCGAACGTCTGAGCTACTGCGATTATTTTTCGTGAGTTACGTCCATTATACTTCGTGTATACCATTGTACGTAAGATGGATACAAGTTTACACCTCAAGCCCGCGCTGATAATATTAACGTTTCTTTTTTCTTATTTTTTAATTTCGATCCCGTCGGGTTTCTGGGACCTCCCGCGTGCCGTGCGCCGTGGTTGTCATGACTTAGCGATTTTCCGGATGACGATATAATAACGACGGTTCGTTGCACCGCGCATAATAGTAGTCGACGAGGAGGAACTCCTGCAAAGGAGCATATATAGTACCTATATATACACATAAGTATATACACTACACATGTACACATGTATGTAGGTATATAGGTATGCATATATAGGTATATATATCCCTAAATGAACCTTTTGTCCGGCTGTCTCTCGGTTTTCTCAGGTCTGCTGCAGAAGTAAAATGCAAAAGGTATAAAATTCTTCTGCATATATATAACATATATAATCGAGGCCGGGACGCCCGCGTCGACCGCGGCGATGCACATCAGCTTCCAACTTTAATACATATATAATATCTACTACAGTCGTATATATACACTGTTAAAAATTTCTATGGTGAATTTACTAAATTGTGTTGGAAGTTTTATTCAGATACCGTTCAGTAAATTTACTTTACCATGTACAAGTAATATTTAAATACACAACTTTTGAATTCACTTTTCATTTTAGTGAAATTACCAAACATCGATGCAGCAAATTCAGTAAATTAAAGAGCATTTTTCAATTCTTGATTAGCGAATTCGAAACAAAAATGTATTGTAATTTTGGTGGCAGTCTATCAAAATTACTACACCGGTTGAGTGACTTTCTTGAAAACGTATATTAACAATTCACAATTAACAAAAACCATTAAAAAATACATCAGCAACGATTTTTTCAGAATTTTCATGGGGTTTTTCAACGAGTTAATCGCTTATAGATTATATATATGAGATGAAAAACGCTTTTCGAATTGTATCCAAATTGTCCTACCCGAGATACGAACCGTCGTCGTTCGAATTACTAATCGCACGCCCTACCTATTACGCCAAGCTACCTTAGAAAAGATGTTAATGTTATGTGGTTTATAATACGACAAATGTTCGATTTCGTCGAAAGAGTTAACTGATAAAAGCCCACCAATTCGATAAATTCAGAATTTTTTCGATCAACACAATTAATTAATAATTAATCCAGAAGTGTATTCCCTACACAATAATAGTAAATTTCAAAAACCCTTCAGTAATTTTAGTAGCAGTTATGTGAAATTCCTAAATGTATGGCGAAATTGAAATTCACCAACGTTATTTTAGTATTTGGTTCCAGAAAATTATGAATGAAAAAGCAAAATTAAAAGCCATGTGTAGCAATCCATTTTGCTACACTAAATTTCTTTATTCCATGGACTGTAACCGAATTTTCGTGGACATATAATCGGTAAATTTCCCACAAAGTTTAGCGAAATCCAAATATTATGTAGCGAAATCACAAATTTTTCCATTGTTACTGTACAGTTTAGTAAACTTAAAATACGCTTTTGTATTTTCTTATCCAATTCAGTAGAATTACAAAAAATTATTGCAAATTTGAGAAAAATGCACAGTAAATCCACTTTTCTCTGTCGAATTTGTAATTTTACAAAACTTTCGTGTAGCAAATGTATAGTGAATTCGCAAACATTTTTAACAGTGTAGTTATATACATAACATATATATTCGCCCGCAAGCCGGCCGCGCGATGATCACGTCTTCATGTACCTATATCGCTGTATATAATATATTATATATACATATATAATTGTTGGTATATATATAGGTATAAAATATGTATATTATAGTTATATACCTGTACGCCGGAGGCGTTTCAGATCCGGTAGCCGAAGAGGAGTCTCGAGATATCTCAAAAAAAGGTTTATAATGCCATCATGAGTATAGCGCGTATAGGTCCTGCAGGCGCTGCTGCGGCAGCAGCTCGCGATCTCCTTAAGAGTTTAATGTTTTGCATCCACTCAACACTGATCCTCGATTATACATATATGTATATATATATATGTAATCGCTGTATACATTTATATTATATAGTTGCAAATAATATATGATCTTAATTTTTTCGCGAGTCAATATATTTTTTTCATACATAAAAATCCAATGATATATTAGGGGTGGAATTTTTTTTTTTTATAGGTGCGTCTATTTTTAGCAAATATGATAACCATGATAAGTCTGCGGTTAAATATCCCGCGTATTACATACCTATATACATATATATACCTGGATGATACGATAGGGTGACGTTTAATACCAGAATTAAGCCAAGTTTGCTTTGGGTCTTGAGAAACAACAAGGGCAGCTATATTATCTCGGTAGCTATGTATATATATATACTTTCCGTGTATATGGAAGCTGTGGCACCCCACTTAATCTTATCGAAAGATGAAATCAAAATAATCCTCATTTGGTTTTTCCTTTTTTTTATACTATTTCTTTTTTCCTTTTTTTTATCGTTTTTTCCCCCGAATTTTGCGATACTTGGAAAATCCGTCAATTAACATCACATTAACGTCACGTGATCGCGGGATTATATATATCGATTATATATAATTATAATAGCAAATAATTATATAACAAATTAGCTGGATGTATTTGAAAATGAAAATAATTAATAATATGAAAAAGATTGAATTTCCAAATCATAATTAATATCTATATAAATTCAAGTCTTCCATTATAATTTCGTTTCAACGTTTTAATAATAATTTCGACTTTTCTGCGGTGTAACTTTTTGCCGGAGGATTACGTTCTTCCGGTTCCAATATAATAAGCCCTAATAATTCGACGTAAAGAGAAAACGTAACAAACGAACGATTAAACACGAGTATTGTATAATTAATAAAAAGATGAAAGTAGATATTAATTAGCCAAAAATAATAAATATGCATATATATTTAATTAAGCTAATTCTCAATTGTTTCAGTTTCGCGTTTGATGGGTGCAGCGGCGGCGGGCGCGGGATCAAACATGGCGGGTTGTTCGGTGGGTCAGTCAATGGGGGACATGAGCAAGTCTTCGGGAATGGGCGTGGGCGTCGGCGTCGGTATGGGCGTCGGCGCGATGCAGTTTCCTTTGGCCCAGAGACGAAAACGTCGCGTACTTTTTACACAAGCCCAAGTATACGAACTCGAAAGAAGATTCAAGCAACAAAAATACCTCAGCGCACCGGAAAGGGAACATCTCGCATCGCTTATCCACCTCACCCCGACTCAGGTACGTCTCCACAAACCATACAACATATCTATACATAGATATATTATCAAAACATCAAAATTTAATCATTAAATGATTGAAATTAAATTTGACAAATAGAACAAAAAAAAAGGTGAAACTATAAAGCGCCTAATACACCTTTGCGGCTGCTGATTCTTTCTTCTGCGATTCTTATCATGCGGTGCAAATAATTAATATATACGCTGAACCTTTCGAACCTTTCGCGCGTAATTGATGTACGTAAACATATAAATTGTATACACAGTACTTACGTTATATACCGCGATTTTCTATTTATTTACTCGAAGAGAAAGTTTATATATAATTATATATATATAAGGTATAGGTATATATATATCTGAATACTCGTCGACCGTTTTTCCCCACTCTTCTTCAATTGTATAATAAGGTATACCTAGTGTACCATAGGCTATAACCACATGAAGTTAAAGTGGAGCGACGATCTCGTGTAATAGAATTAGATGGAGAAATTTAGAAAGTCGCATATATATATTTATTAATATATATATATATATGCGCAGATACTTGCGCTTAATTCATTCATCCGAAATTGATCTGATCACATATAATAATAATTATCGGAGCGATTTTTTTTTCCATCTCTTTTTCATTCAAATCAGTAAAATCAGTTTATATAATTACGTTACATGAAGATAATTGTGAATATAACAAATACGAGTATATAAGCGTTATATACATTCGTGGTTCCCATGATATACCGGCAGATATATATTATAGCTTTGGGGAGTTTGCAATGAGCTTTCATTGGAACAATTAATCTTACGAGTCGCTGCGTTCCATTTATAAACGCTATAGGTATATATACCTAAATATGCACTCGAAATGCACACATGTGCATATAGCCATACAGGGAGAAGTGCAGGACTGTATAAAAACCAATTGTATTATGAACGTTACAATACGATATATAAAGTCCGAGCGAAATGTTTAGTGTTTTTTTTGTTGCATTTTTTTTTTTAACGTGTATCGTTATATCGGTAAAGATTTTTTACATTATTTTTCTTACGTATATATAATTATATATAATATAGAGCCCACGCACAAATGAAAAATTAGTCGAAAAAATGATTGTCATTATATACTAGGTATATACAATTTGACAGAAAATAAAAATTTGTTTGATTTGTGTGAAAAACGAGGATCTTTTCGTTTCTCTATAATATTCTTTCAAAATGAGAATATTTTGTTATCGTGATTCGTTATACATCGCGATCCATTATAGGTTGAGATATATATATATATATATACATATATATAATAGCATTATATATATAGTCTGACAAGAATAAATAATTGTTGTTGCCTTCATTGCTGGCATCCTGTGTTCCCGGCGTACGTATTTCCCTTTCTCCTCTTCGACCCCTGGATGTCTGCTGTGGGGTATAAGTGTGCACGATACTGCGGTACTGCAGTCTCAATATAGGTATAATATATATCTGCTGTTATACGATAACCAACATTTACATACGTGATTCTTCGATCTTCCCTCCTCGCTTTTTTAATAGTACATTACACAACTAGGGACGTAAGTCTCACTTACGTCCCTGCGTGTTTGGCCCCGAGCGAAGCGAGGGGCCGTGAGGAGCAGGGACGGGAGTGAGACTTACGTCCCGTAGTGTGTATACTATTTTTCTTCCTACCCTGCTTGAAAGTGCGTTCGCACGTAATTATTGTCATCGCATGTTCATGTCTATCGGGAATGCGCGCCGGCATTTGCGACCCGAGCGAAGCGAGGGTTGCTGGCCGACGGCGGGCATTCCCAGATCATCAAGAAAAGAAAAAACATTTTAATTTACATTTTTATTACACGAGCAAGGTGTAATATTAAAAACACAATTATTGAAAGTACAATGTACAAAAGATGAAATCTGATCAATATTGATAGTCATTTGAATACGTGCCAAAACTCCTTCCATGGTTGCACAAAATATTAGAAAATTGAGCATTTTAATTTCGAGCGTCAGCTAGCCTAGTGAGTAGCGTTGCAGATTGCTATTCGGACGTCCGAGGTTCGAGCCCGGGTCAGGGTGAAATTTTTATCTTCGCGAGATCAAAAACTTACGTCCCGGCAAATTATTATTCGCTCCCTGTCAAGAGATGACGCGGTAATAGGGAGAAAAAGTAGCACTTACGTCCCCAAAAGCAGGGACGTAACACGCACTTTCGAGCAGGGTAGGAAGAAAAAATATTTTATCACTTTCAATCTATATAGGTGTATATTACGTTTCGTTCTCCTTGTATACATCGTTTATATGCGCGATGACATTTAGAAAGGGGTGCAGAAAGACGAGCAGTACCTATAACATACGAATATGCAATGTGAAGGATATCGCGGGATATGAAAAAAATGCGGGCTAATTTTTCACACATGTGAATCGTAAACGAGTTATAATCTGTCTATGTAGTTTGACAAACTTTTTTTTGTAGGCCGGATATATCGTCTATACGACTACATACCTAATTTTACAAAGAATAATTATGTACGATATGGATACATCTTATGTTCGCCTATGCCATATACCTTCACCTACCCCTACCTATAACCTTGTCCAGCTCAAAGATCGAAGGTTTGGCCAAACCCGACGCGAAGTCGCTGCAGCCTAGAATATGCAGCAGGACGAGGAACTCAAGTATGAGCTAGTCGTCGAGTGGTCTCTAGTGATCATATTCCATTGTGTCTTGCAGGTTGTCGATCGTTTTTCTAATAAGTATGGTATAGATATACCTGATACACCTCCTTATGTACCGTGATGAAGCCAGAGAGATTTATTTGCTGTCCAGAAATTGACGATCAAAATTATCCTGCCCACATATTGCACAGAGGACAATTTTTTTTCACACAGAAATTCGAATTTTTCTATTTCTGTCGAATATTCGACCTGAGCCTCGGAAAACTTTGAAAGAATTGAATTATATTTTTCATGAATATGGCCGTCACTGAAGTATAGAATTTAAATGAACATTAAATTTTTCAGTGCAGGATCATCAGTCTAGATTTTCAAAAAGTATAACAGGCCATATAATGAAAATCTCGCACTTTAGGGGGGTACTAATTTTAATATAGTAACTTCGTCGCGAGAAGCTGATCGTTCGGGGTTATTATTTGTCGTATAAAAAGTTTGAGTGTTCACTGGGCGCCCCACATCAGGATATGATCGTTATCGTTGTTTGTCGTCGCGACTTCGGTCGGCGTCGATTCACAGATTTACAAAATCTATAGAGTGCCATCCGACCGACTTGTTACTCAAAATTGTTAACGCCTGCGTCGTTACGCTATATGCAGGGGTAGGGCGCGAGGAAAACGGAAGTCCGCGGTACTTCGCCCCGCATGTACAGTTTGATTGCTGCAATCACCGTTCACTTCTTCTTCTTCTCTCATTCGGAGCTCGAACAAGACTAAAATCTATTCCGTCATATACGCAAATTATAGACAGGAAGGAAATTACCCTTATACTGCAGCTATATGAGGCCATTTTGGATTATAAGATGCGCGAACAGAAATTCAACACGTTCAGAAATTACGGCAGAATTTTAAGATTGACAAAAAATTATCCCAAAATAAGATGGGATGACAAATAAGTAATTTGTCACAAAATCACCATAAACCGTTCATTTGTATCTGCATGCACAATGTATGCTATAACATGGCGATGACGCGATGATCATGGCGGGTATCGTAGGAATTTACCGGTGGGCAATCACATATGGATACATATAGGAGCAACATCAGCTAGCAGCTGGGTGGCTGCTGCGGCAACAGTAACAATAATGATAATAACAACAATAACAACAACGGTAATAACAATGCCGCGGAGTGGGCAGGCAGTAACAATGCCCCGACTGCACCACTTAAAGTAACAATGCCAACGTAAAATGGAGGGTCGCATCTGTGTCCCGACCATTCGCCGCAACCATGTACTCTATATATATATGTATATACTTTTTTATATACATTCTGCGCATTTATATGTGAAATACATATGTGTATGTATCCCATGGTATATACCTACATATTATCTATATCGCACAATCATTAAATAGCGTGTATCATCGTTACTATAATTCTAATTTTGTTTTTCAAACAGTTTTTTCTTTTTTAATCAAAGTTACTTAGAAATACCGATAATATGATCATATTGGCATATAGAATTGTTAGTCACCTTGCAGTTGCATATACAGAGAAGTGATTTCTGTTCGTAAAAAGACACTCGAATAAAAAAAGCAAAAACAAAACAAAACTGGCAAAGAAAATCGAGTTTAGATTGCAGGTGAACAGCGATAATGTAATGCCTAAATTTTCGATACATGTCTTTGTTGCAGGCGCGATAAATTTTAAAGATTTAAAATATAATATAGGTGTTCACGAAATGTATACGAAAGAGCGAGATATGCAGTACCTACATATTATATATGTATGTATATGGGTATATAAAAGATAAATAAATACATAGACGGAAGAGAGAAAAAAGGGGAGAGCTGTGATCGCGAGGATTGGTGCATCAGGGGGAAATGTACATATACATATATTTACACAGAGAGAAGGTGGACCCCGGGGGAGCGCCTCAATCCTCATTCTGCTCCTGCAGCAGCTCCTGCGGCTAAGCACACACAGTTATTTTGGCACGTCGCGTTCTCGTCTCCTGGTCCGCGGGGTTTTTCAGTTTACACTACGACTTCTTATACGTGCAGCATACATACACAAAATTCAGCGGTCTGTTCTAGAAATGCCATTTTATACGTACGGGGCGAAATTAGAAAGACATTACGGTAACCTCGCTATCCAGAAAATGGGAAATTTTTGCGGAATTTTCGTATCATAAAATCAATTAGGTATTGTAAAGTTATCGTCTCACTATATATCCAATATTCAAACCACTGGATTAAAAAAAATAGAAAAAGAAAAAAAAGCACCGCAGAAGGATATATAATGAAATTTTAAATTATCCTACTTATAATATGTTACATATTAAAATTTGCGCGGGAAAATCTGGCGTGACGAAAAATTAAAAACGAGCTGGTCTTCCAAGCACGTATAAACGATATATACCCCATGTTAGGTATATATACCGACTGGTAGCAAACGGAATCAAAGCACGTGATATAAAAAAAAGAAATCGAAACAAAAGGGAAAGAAAAAGATGACAAGAAAAAAAAAAGAAAAGAGGGAGACGAACGAACGGGCTGCTGCAGTATGCTCATAATGTACATTATAAGGTGTGTCCGGAGTCCCTTTGCCTCGGCAATGTATGCACCCTTGGAGGCGGCCATGGTAAAGGCTCCGGCAAAGTGCGGAGCGCGCGAGGAGGACACGGCGGCAGAGCGTTTGCTGAAGAATTCTGGTAGGGCGGAAATTGAACGCGCGCGTTGCATATCTACAGTAGTGAGGCACCTGTAATCTCCATATATACACGGAAATGTATAGATATATACCTCCGCTCATATATAACCTACCTCGTGCATGCGAGTCTGCTGCAGGGCGTAGGAACCGCAGGGGATTTAGCTACGCGAACTGCAATTATCGCTGGCCACATTGCAGCCCCGTCCAATTTTATATGCCGCTTCTGCTCGTGCACTTTCAACTTTTATTGCGCAATCCGCATCCATTATTCCCAGGAATTTCTCCAGGGGGAGAATAATTCGAAGCGTTTAATTCCATAGCTTTCAACCAATTTTCTTACACGTCATTTTTCCACGATGGCCGTACAGCAGTTGTAGGATTTATTTGAAAAACTT
Organism: Athalia cordata; assembly: GCA_963932425.1. Lineage (NCBI taxonomy): Eukaryota > Metazoa > Arthropoda > Insecta > Hymenoptera > Athaliidae > Athalia > Athalia cordata. The sequence continues at coordinate 22,865,384 of OZ010626.1, read as the reverse complement.
ACCAAGTTAAATATTAGATGAAATTTTGTTGTTTTTCGAACGCACAGGTTGACCCCACCCCATAGAAAAAAAAAACACGATGATTGGATTATGAATGTTGTTCGAAAAAAAAGAATGACCTGGGAGAAGGAGAAGAAAAGCAAAGAAAAAAAGGAAGAAAGAATTTGTAGGAATTACGAAAGTCATTTTCCCAATTTCCCCTGTTTTACGGGGTTCTGCTCCGCACGCGATAAATCGGCAAGTCATCGCGTGCAGTGTACGAACACCAATACAATGTAGGTATTATATGTCGAAGGGCTCGGTGCAGGCGTTCTGTTAAAACAACACCAAACCACGTGGGGGTTCGTTCGTTCGTTCGTTCGTTCGTTCGCTCCTTCCTTCAGGGTTCGTGGGGGAGTCGGCCCTCTGAGGTACCACTTAGCAGGGTCAACACGCGCCAATTAAACAACCCCTAATAATAATTTGATATTTCTACCGCAATACGTAATTATTACTTGATCTATCCGTAACGATCACCACGTTAACACGTGACAACAGACACGACGAAGAATCACATTCCTATATATTAGGTATATATCTATATACATGCAGATTATAAATTATAAGCCCGAAATATTGTATACATACCGGGTAGACGATTCTAAAATAATGTCCAAGATTATCATGTCAAAAATTGAAAAAGCCATACGTGCTTCTAATTTAATTAACTAATTGATTTTTTCAAATTGCAATGCGATAAATAATATCACCATGAAAAATTGCACTGCCCAGTTTTCTTTTTCATTATTTAATTTTCCGCGGTTTTCGATAAACTGCATGCACGCGTATAACCGAATATTAAAACATCTATACATATTATATAGATAAAATATATAGATTAAATAAATGGGGGCGTTCGAGAGCGTCTATGTATAAGATATAAACTCGGCTGGTCTAAATATACAGTATATGTATATAAACGTAGATATATAGACTATATAATTCCTCAACAGCCCCCAAATTTACCCTTCCAATTATGCGTTAGTCTAACTCAATCAATTGCCTGCCCCCGCCCTTTAAACGTGCACAGTGTGTAGCCTTAGGTATATACAGAGCGAGGACACGGCCCTTAATGTCGAACACGAATCGGATGACGAAGTGCGGATAGCCGGCGGGCCACCGCCACGGAGTCAAACTTGCTTTATGTCCCGATGCCCTACTCCGATTTCCGATATACACCATACCATAGATATACTCGCCCTATTGTTATCATTACACGAGGTAGAGAGCATTCTCTGTCGCATCGCTTGCACAACCCTATTCGTCGCACGGTCGAACGCGATCGGAGAGATTCATCGCATTTTGATAGAGAAACGCATTATTATACGATGTCGTGATATGCGATATAGCCACAATCGTACTCTACGTCATTTCGTATATTGAGTTTAATTTAATTTTTTAGTTTTTAGCCGCATGACTTAGAAAATGAAAAAGATTGAATTATCCCCTGTAAAGTTCATTCTTCCGTTCAAATTTTGGGAAACTTTAATCCAACTTTTTGATTGTTGACCTTCGATATACATCGTGAATGATATGAGCTGGTAGCGTTATACGTAGGTATATGTGTATGGGGGGATCAGCAGAGCTTCGGGCCACAGCAGCCATGAGGTCTTCTTTTTCTTTTTACGTTTGTTTTTTTTTTTTTTTATTCTTCTTCCGCGTAGCTTCCACCGAGTTGAAAAACGGGCGCGTGTTTACTCACGGCATTGCTGGTGGTGGTTGCTGCTGCTGCTGCTGCTGCTGCACGGTGATGGACAAATGGACAAATGGACAAACGGACAAAACGAATGAACGCGGAGCGAAGCCGTCCCTCGGTTGAAATAACACGTCGCCTTGTTCCCCAGCTTATGGGGAACCTGCAGCAGCTAACGCATATATACCCGTTTTTCTTTCCTCGTCATCTTCTTGCAGCGCCTTCCTTCCTCCATTCGCTGTATATATAAGCGTATATGCAGGTATGTGGTGTGGTGTACATAATATACTCCATTCCATTCCATCTCATCTCATCTCATCTCCACCTCCAACTCCAACTCCAACTCCAACTCCGACTCCATCTCGCCCTCGTCCTGCAGCTCGTGTGCCTGAATTTTTAAAAGCTTTTCAATTCTATTCATACCAGGACTGATGCGTGTATACATATAGAAATATATTATTTTTTATTTTTATTTTATATATATACGGATTCAGCAATATCAATAAGTTCTTTTCATATAGGTATGTGTATATATGATCGATATGCGGAAACTTTTTCTTCCAAACGACGTAGTATGTATTGCGATATACTTATAGTGTACGTATTAAATTTTCAGTTTTTTTCATCTATTGCATATCTACTTAATAGATGAAAAAACAAAATTACAAACTGCACTTTTCTCGTCGTGCAATATGCAGCGATATTAGTTCGTATAGAATTTTCATTAATGTAATTTCGATGAATAAATTAATAAAATTATACGTACCTATACGTAGTGGATTAATTCAGGATATTCGTTCGATCGTAATTAAAATATGATAAAAATCATAATAACGGCAATACACGGAGCTGAGAATATATATCACTTAAGAATTCGAATCAAAGCGTATATCAACCGCATATACGGGCCAAAATAATCGCGAGCGCCATATTGTGATTTTTGAAGGGTGACTCTATGGGGTTCCCAGTGCGTTGTGGTTGCGATCTCACCACGCGGAAGTTATCTGCTGAAATCACCCCGCGCTATACAGTTGCCATACGGGGTTAATATTCAACGAATTAGACGCGCGAACCCGCTCACTTGTTTTACGGACCGATAAACCGCACCCCAAAATTATAACCCACAACAATAATCCTTTATCCTTTCACGTATGTATACATATTATCATCAATATATTCATGTACAGACGTGTAGGTAATACGCGATCAAACTGATCAGTATCCTGCAACTTTTTTGCTGCCTCATCGCAATTACGCGTACGTTTCGACAATATAATTCCCATTTCCAAAATCTTCACGAATATTTCAAAATTGTAATGTTATAAACATGGCGGGTGTGACGTATAACTACTTACTGCATATGGTAACGTGAATCAATTTTGTAGCTAGGAAAACTTTAGACTATACGGGCTGGCCACTTACTCATTTTTTATGTTCATGCTAAGCTGCAGCTCGCTCGCTGTGCACTATTATACCGATGCAACGTATGTTCCGTTATTGTATTCAAGTTTCGCGGTACTTTAACTTCGTGTCGGCGCATATAGCACGTAACCACAAAGCCTCCATTATATATGGGGTGCTTGTACTCGTTCTGGTGTAACGCTGCAGTCTGTAACTCTATTTTCTTGGCTTACACGTATAACATAAGAGTAGATTATATAAAACGTACACTGCGCCCATAATACATGTGATATGGCACATTTAAAAAAAAAAAAGAACTCTTACGGAACTTGTCTGTCACTTCCATATAAAAAAATCAGAAATCACATTCGATTCAATTTTCTCTGCACACCTGCAAATCAAACTCGCTAAACCAATAAGCGTATAAATAATTATTATTTCTGACCATTAACTATTTTTTTCTTGTTTTTCTTATACTTTTTGTGGTTTACGTCCTACTAACCATTTGCACGTGACGACCTCTGTCTCGCAGCACTGGATATAAGCGTGAACTTTGTAGACCGTTCATCTGTATAAGTACGTATAATATACATCTGCGGCGTTATAAAGGGAGGAGTTACATAAGGTAGCTTTTCCGGCAATTGAATGACTATAGGTGGGATAAATCGCCCTATCCTCAAGATCTCCCATATACTGCAGTGGATATAGGCGCGGGGATTGGAATCAGCATCTGTCCGTGACAGCATCGTACGTGTCATAATCTGAAAAAAAAGTACATAAATAAATATAAGATTTTTTTTTTTTTTAAAATGCCTCGACAATATTCTATTATATAGTATACTATGTACTTATATACCATTCGGATTATGTACAATAGTACCCGTTCACGGTGAACGTGACGCTATAGCTTTATATTAGGTATTAAATAGCGCAGGTCATCAAGGTACATTTTGTGTACCTTGGGCAGAGCTTATATGATGCGCACACTGTACCCTTTTTTAACCCACTTCATCATATTTTATACATCATATATGCGCGCTATAAAAGGGTGCAGCAAACTTCAAACTTAATATCTGCACAGTTATTGAGAGCACTTTTAGCTGCAGTAATTTTTCATTGAATTTCCGAAACCTGCGTGTCGATTTCAAAATCTCGATTTAAACTGTAACAGTAAACGTGCGATTGCGGGAGCTAGGACGAGTCAATTCAACACGAACACGAGACATAAGGCGAGGAGTAATATTTCCAAACAAAAGAAACAAAAAAAAATAAGAAAAGAGGAGTAAGAAAAAATATAATCGACGTCGCCGTTAATTCAGAGTTTTACACTTTTTTACAACGTTTCAATTTTCTCGGGTACCTGTGCGACGCACGTCAATGAGTGGCACTTGAAAAAACAAGAAGAGAGAACTGTAATATGTTACAAAACGTGAGAGCCCGGTGGGACCGTTTAACGCGGATTATGGGATTAGGCCCTGCAGGACCCCCTAACTTCGGGTGCCTGCGCCAGGTCGTTTCAGAAAAAAAAATGCTTTTCACTCACTTATATCGTATGTATAGGTATATATGTATATACCTGTGGTATACAGACTTATGGAGAATCCGATTTTGGCGCGCCTACGAAAACACCCCATAAAACTCGGTCCGCCACAGCGCGTCCTGCAGCAGCCGGAAACATGCCGATCATCCGAAACAAACGCGCAAATTATTCAAATCTCATACCTGCAGCGTCGCACCACGATATCTTACTTCTCCTATGGATTATCCTATATATACCTATATTATCTGAAGTTATCCAAAAATTATGATATCGATGCGTGTATCTTTTTTGTGTTTTTAGCTGTATTAGGAGAAAAACTGTGACTTTGTCTCGTGCAGGTTATACGCAGCGATAACCCATTTAATTTGTGATTTTTTAGTCATTGATTTTTTTCTTTCTTTCAGGTTAAAATCTGGTTCCAGAATCACCGGTACAAGTGCAAACGACAGGCCAAAGAAAAGGCGATGGCGGAACAAAATGCGCAGAATCAGGTAAGCTGTTCCATATTTTTATATAGGTATATATAGTTATACAATCGATGAGTAAAAAAAAAAATAATAAAAAAGAAAATGGAAGATAACGAAACTCACTAAAATCTCACGCGGCCGTTATAAATAAATGACATTGAAATAGAAACAAGATAATTAATCGAAAATCAACGACGTGTAACAATATAGCTGAGCTTCCAATAATTTAATTACAGTAACTTCGATGAAAACTTCAACGCTCCTTACAACGTGAGAAGTTTCAAAATTTCTGATAATAGGTATATGTACAGCTAGGCACGAGTTATTTGGTATAACAAAATGTCCCATATTCTGCAATTCGTTGAAGTTGCGACGTTTCTCTCGACGTAGTAGGGGAGGTGGGGTAGGAGCTTCAGTTTCGCGAGGGTCGGAAGACATTATAATTCAGAGCGTGCCGTGTCTTGATCTTTCGTGTGACGTCGTATATGCATCGTCAAATGTCCGTCCGTCCGTCCGATGGTGGTGAAAGATTTTCAAAAAAAAAAAAAAAAAAGGAGAAAAAAGAAACAGAAGGTGGAAAAAAAAAAATTGTTACCGGCAACCCGCATAAGTACTTTGCAGATCGGTTGATACGATATTATTATCTATATACGTTTATATATGCATTTATATATATATTACATATATAAGGTATGCAACGTCACGTACGTATGTAGACGCGTACAATGTATTTGCTATACATATACATATCCTTCCGGATGCATTATACATGCTATGTAAACACGTATTACGTGCTCTGCACGATCAGAGAAACGGAAAAGAAAAATAAAAAAAATATAGAAAGTGCAGATTTCAATAATCGAAAGAAAAAAAAGAAACGGAAAAGACCGTGCATATGTATATAGGTATATATATATACACCGTTATAAAACGTATGATTTTTGTAACCAGTGAAAAATCTGACTAGAAATTCGAAAGTAAACTACTACTTGTTATACCTGCAGGATATAGTCCATAGATTTTCATAGATTACATTTGTCACTAAACTTGTGGGCCTTGCTTTTGTGTGGATTGTATGAGAAGAAATGTAGATAAACGATCTGAGGGTAAACATAGACTCGGGATATAGTATAAATGGCGAACCGAGGATCGTATGACGATCTGAAGTAAGCCAAAAATTGAATTGATGCGTCTGCAGGTCGTCGTCGCGGGGTTGGCGTGGAAAGGAAGGGAAGGAAAGAAAGAGGAAAGAAATCAAAAGGGCGGCGAGGATTTAAGAATAACATAAAAATTCAAACTTCACTCGCCTCTTCGATCTCGGTTATATATAAACGTGCCGTCGCGTCTTCTGCAGGACCGCGAGGTGCGGCTACGACAAGCGACGATCATTGGCGATTTTCAGCTTTCTCTCCTCCGCCTTTCGTTTTCGTTTTCATTTTCAATTTGATCGTTTTCTTTTTTCCCTTTTACTCTTGGCGATGTTTGCGAATCCGCGAGCGGGGGTTCCCTCGGGCGGATCGCTGCTAACGAGGGAATTATGGACGACTGGTGTGTTCGACGAAGCGTGGTACCCCCTTTCCAAGTGCACCCCCTCCCGCACGCCGCTGTAAGGGCTGCAGCCGCGCAACGTCCGTACGGAGCTTGCGTATGTTAAATGTACACAGTGATATATGTAGATGTGAATATACGTGGGCTATAGGTTAATATTGAATGGTGTTTGCCGTTAGTTCGTCACTAGCGAACGCACACAACGCCATTCCCGTTCGTTCTATTATTGCCCTTTGGATACGCTCGCAGTGCATGGCGATGACGATGGATCCAGGTTTAGATCTTAATCTATAACCGTGTGTATACTCAACAGGGTCTATAGACAAATTGTACGCCACTTAGGACAATTTTATAACAATAATGCGTTATATATGTGTATACGTATATAGCTACTTTTCTTTTCATTTATTATACATACCCTCTATTATAATGCGATGAGCTTCGGAGCACCAGTATATGAAATAAACCACCGAACGATGATACAAACTGTAACGTATCAAACATCTGTATAACATGGATAAAAAAAAGAAAAAATTCTTTTTTTTTTTCAAACATCCAGAAATTTTTTCTTTCTTGTTATAGCTATGGGTACGTCGATTGAAGAAAAATTTACTCAACATTTGATAAATTAAATCATTCGTCTCTTACATGCAGTTAAAAATCTGCAGATAATTTTCACATGAATTCTGATTCCAATTTTTTCAATTATAGTTTTCGATCAAGTTTCAAAATATCCATCTTTTAACGTACATGTAGAGCGCGTTTGATGTATAAATAAATTTCTTTTATGCGAATGCAAAGTTTTATCAGAGTTATATATATATGTATAATATAGTGTAAAATATAAAAGCCGCCGCGAATTCGTGCTGCGGAATCTTCACGCATATAACCATAGACATAATGTGTGCGTATGCTAAATTTTCATATAAAATGTATACGTATAGTTCGTATCTAAATATCAGCGTAAAATATATATGCATACCGCATGTCCCGAGATTTCCTCTTTTTCTCTCAGCTTCTTGTTTTTTTTTTTTTTTTCTATTTTCTTCCATTTTTCCTCTTTTTGCTCGTGTATACCTACATATACTTATATACATACTACGTGTATTTCTTTTTTTCTTTCTTCTCTCCTCTCCTCTCCTTTTCTCTTTCTCTCTCTCTCTCTCTCTCTCTCTTTTATTTTTCGCTTTATTTTATTTCCCCCTCGCGGCGGTAAAAAATCTCAAGTACCGGAGCAAGCGAACGTTCGTCGTTCTCCCCTGTAGCAGCTAGAAACGAACGAAACGAAACGAAACGAAACGAAATGAAGCTGGAGAGGAGAGGGATGCAGTCGCCATCTTGCCGGGGGTAGTACAGTCAACCCCAGCAACTCCTCTGATCATCTCCGAGCTGATCCTGTCAACAAAACTTTAATATAATAATTAATCCAGACGCGCGGGCTGGAAATAGTTCCCAATATTTTAAGAAGAAAATCCACCCCAACTCAACGTAGTCCGACTATAGTGATAATATTTTATACCTCAATTTCACTTTTCAATCGATCCTACGGAGGATCCGATACTGACTACCTGCGTACATAACGTTTCCATAAAATAATATAATATTATTACGACCTATATAGAATAGCAATTATATTTCGAATATCTCGACGCTGCAGAGATACTTACGCAGCTTTTGTTCGGTTCGTTCGCGATAACGTTTATAATATGCATGAAAATAATAATAACAATAATAAATACTAAATATGCATAGCTAGGTATACGTATATTATCAAGCCTCTTCCGCTCGTACTCTGGAAAAGAGCTTTTAGTTAATTACATCAATTTATGTAACAACAATTTAATGTAATTCCCTCAATTTTTAGTCGCGTACTTTATACATATATATATATATATGAATACAGTAGGTATACATATATACCTATACATACTTTATATATATATATAAATATACTGTATACACTGGAGAAAAAGTTAAAAATTAATCTCTTTTAATTAAACCCGACGGCCGAGCATGCGGCCTGCTGTATTTATATATATGTATATATTTATTATATTTACCTCGTTATAAAAATTTATAACCGTGATACAGATTTCAACGATAATTTTTTTTCATTCCAATTTTATTTTCATTTTTTTTTTATTTCAATTTTTTCTCTCTTTATTCCTTTTGTCGAGCAGATTTACGCAGGATGTCGTATTCTCAGATATATTCATATATGATTTGTAAGAAACTAAATAATTCGGTAAAATTTTTTATATTTCACGTACATTATATGTATATGCGCCTATACGAGAAGAAGATAAAAGAATATGTCTCGAATCAGCTGGGAATCAAAATTGAATATTTTGATTTTGCAGCATAATGTGGTTTCTTTTTTCTGTTTTTCAATATGGGTCACCCTTTACATCGTAGAGTATGAATGACCTGCTAATTTTGTTATTTAAAAGTTTTTCCCCGATTCTTTCAACCGGCACACGGCACAATCTGCTAATCGAGTATATAAATCTTTGATTGAATCATTGACGCGACGTAACAGTTACCTACTCTATACACATAAGTATATACACGGGTGTATGTATAGGTACCTATATATAATATAATGTTTGAAAATCTTAATTTCGCCGGAAATTGTTTTAAAGTAGTGGCGTGATGCTGTGCGCGTGACGTGCAATTCTCCATCATCACTGCAGAGTGCATGCGTTTGATTCATTGTCAATCAAGATCATCGCGTAGTTTGTCACCCGTAATTGAACTTCTCTCTACGGTTAACGCATATTATATACCCCAATATGCACTCTACATCGGTGTATGTACGAAAAATTGTACATAATATATATATACTACACGCTATCTACCTATACCTAATCCAAAAGCCTGTCTTATGGCTGGCATACACGTCACTCAACTATATGTGCCACTCGAAATATATATATATAAATAGATGTATGTGCAATGTTGCTATACATATATAGTAGAATATATATATACTGTATATTATGATCGCGTGCACGCCTCGCGTTCAGTTGGATCATATCAACTGGCAAACCCGCGTTACACTTCCGGTTCAGATTATCTCGCGAAAGTCTTATAGCTGCAATGGATATGATGTTAACGCATTGCGAGTTGAATGACAATAAGAAAGATGGAGTCACAAGCTGTGTAATTAATTAGCTAATTATCATTAAGCGCCTGATGATCGTATGCGTAAATTGAGAGAATTTAGAATGAGAATCCGTCGTTATATAAAGTATCGATTTTTTTCTTTGGTATTTTTCTAATTTGTATTCTCTAACTATACGTGATATTTCGTATAGTGAAAATGAAAATGTAAATAACGAGTCCGCGGTTGTTATTATTTCAACGTATCTATCTGTACGGTTTCTGCGTGGCTGCAGCAGTGCCTGTCAATTTTGAGCGAGGAATACAGAAATGTATATAATATATACCTATACACACGTAGAATGATCAAACGGTGTTGAGAAAGATGGAAAAGAGGAATGTCATGTACGGAATGTTGATACAGCTGAGTGGTTGGCCAGGTAGCTGGAGCTTCTGTAAGGCATACCGAAGAACGAAGATCAGTCAATGGACTGAAAACCCTGCAAACGTCTCGTCGTGTAGCGTCGTCGTCTGGACTATCGCGCCCATGTAACGCTGCAGGACTCTAAATCGTGACGGTAGCCGTGCACTGCCCCGCAGGAACACGTAAACTTTCCGATTTACTTAATCTTTTTCTTATCCTTCAAACTCATCTTTCAATGTTTTCCCTTCAAACCTTAACCGTACAGTCCTCGTCATCTTCTTCGCCACATATATCAGCCACGATATACGTGGTTTGCTGCTCGTAACACAAATAAAACTACTCGTGCACATGTATAGGTATACGTACATCGTATACTTATGTGTAGATTTGTGTACCGTGGACGTCGATCACGTTGCGCAGTGTGCGCGGATAAACTGTGGACATTACCTATGCGGTCAGATTTTGTGTGGTCACGTTGAAACGAAGACGACGTCGTACGACGCGACGCGACGCCGTGTTTGCTTTGGACACACACCTGAGGAATAATATCGCCATGGTTGGTCAAAGAAATGCATTTTCTAAAGCGAAGACTTCACCAACTTGTTTAAACTTATTGCTCATCCTGCGTTTATCTTTATGAATATCGTATATATAAGCTGCTGCTGCTGCCGATGAAGCTGAAGCTCTGAAACTGAAGTATATTTGATTATATCCATGACGTGCGACTACCTCATGCCGGGACAAAGTTTGCCAAAGTCAGTACCTCCGGTACCACGAACGGAATCAACGAGTATCGAAACTTTAGTATACTTGCAACTTTTTCGGTTCAGTTTTGTTCTAGCATCGAAAAAAGAATGGCTCGCTAATTGTAAGGGTTGATCTTCCACGACGCTCTAAAAATTTAACGACAAAAAAAATTATCAAGAATCGAAGGCGTTCTCTCTGTGAACGAATGAGAAAAAAAAAAAAAAAAATCATTTCACGCATTTTGAGTATAAATCTAACCCGTGTATATTTTTGTATTACAGAGCGCAAGTTCCCCTCGACGAGTGGCGGTCCCCGTCCTAGTGAAGGACGGGAAGCCTTGCGGTAGTGGGGGAGGAAACGAGGGTAGCCGTGGCGGGCCCAGTGCTGCCCTAGCGAGTCCCGCACCCCACATGACCGCGGCCTCGAGTCCCCACGGGTCTCATCACGCGGCGGTCGTCTCCCACCATTCGGTTGTCGGCGTAGGTCACGTGATGTCCTCCAGTCAGAGCCTCCAGCATTGCTCCTATACGAGAACGAGCGCCCAACAAAGTATGCAACAACAACAACAACCGCAGTGCGGCGCTTACCTACCTCTGCAGGGTAGAGCTTGGTAGTGCGCACCATCCGCGGCGGGGGCTGCCGCCTCCTACGGAAGTCCCCAGGTTGCTGGCCCCTGGGCCCTCGCCGCGGATCCAGCCGCTTGGTACGCCATTCCTGACGACAGCCCTTAAGGTTCATTATTCCAGGGTTTTATTCAACGTTATTTTTAGATATTATTTCGTCTACGTCTGAAGTGCCTCTACATACACACGAACCTTTACAATTTGATAGAGTTCACCGTAAGACCCACCCTAAATCCCGCGTGCTCGAAGTGTTATTTTCTGAAAAATGTTACATTCAAATGCATGATGCGGGAGTAACAAGCAAAAGTTTTCGATTGTTTCCACATATACTATGGGAAATAATAAATTCACAACTCGATCTCATAACTTTACTTCAGTCCCAAAAAAAAAAAGTTTTCCTTCGGATGCTCAATCATTTGTATTCCACAAAATTTTGGTGCGAACGTGTCAAAATTAATTCGTCTGTGGGTGAGGAGACTGTGATTCTTTTTTCTTTTTGCGAAGTGCAAATTTTACGCACGTTCGACGTAGAATGAAATAATATTAATAATGATATTGTATTATACCTTGGGGCTATTATACATAAAATCGTGTACATGTCGTGAGGACCTTGATAAAGGAAAGAAAAAACCGCGTCTTACGTAATAATTCGACGTTAAAAGTACGTACGTACCTACGCAGTGGCTGGTTGACATAAAAACAAACAAATAAACAAAAAATTAAAATAAAAGAAACGCCTATAGTGAACACGTAGTGAATATATGAATAAATCGTTCGAACGATCGTCGAAAACTTAATAATTATATTTATAAAATGAGCTCCAGGAGCCACGTGACGTGATAATCGTGCCGTTTGTTTTCTCATAATAATTTGAGATATTTTTTTTGTCAAAATTACATTATATCGTATTTTTCGAAAAGATTGCGTTAATAGTGAAAGATGATCTTATGCATAAATAATAAGATAAGATTTTATTTATTTACTTATTTTTCATTCTTTTTTTTCTCAAATGCACGAAATGCAAAAATTACGTTCCCACTCAAAATGTAACGTTAAAAATTCTCGAGTTATTATTATAAAAAAGATTGTGCACGATAAATGAACGTTTAGTATATTGAAATTAAATCGACCCTGTATTAACTCGTGTTTCCAGGTTAGACGATTTAAGTTATAAATAATTAAGGAAAAAAATTAAATTAAATTAAAACAAAATAATTACGGTCTTCAAGACCACTCTGTACATATAAACAAAACGATTTTAGGTATACATAAAAATAAAAATAAAAAAATAGCCATTATATAACATAGGACACTGTCGACGTGATTTTTAGAGACGAAATATCAACGAGCAGATATTAATAATGATATTCTTTAATTAATTATAATTATATCGGCAATTCATCAATATTTCAATCTGGGCATCACTATGTAAGTTATAATAAGTTCATCGATATTTCGTAAATATAAACACATTATATACATATATAATATAATATATATATATGTATATGATCTGGTAATTGTTACATAATGTACAACCCAAAAGAAAAGTCAGTCAAAAACAAAAAATTATCTGTGTCAAATTTCAGCGCTATAAATGTGGTTAATTAATTATAATCATCATCATTACTATCATTATACATTTCGGTATATTTTCTTGAAAGTCTCAACAAAAGCTTATCAAATCAATCACTACACGAATAGCTATACCTATTTGTTCAATAAAAAAAATTTCATCGCGAGTAAATTTCATCCACAATTAATATTTACAATGAAATTATTTATATTTAATTAAAAATATATTATATATATCTCAGGCCACGTTATAATTATATTCTTAATAATAATAATAACAATACAATAATGAAATAAATTGCAGCAGATAATTGAATGAAAACTATATGAAATAATTCAAAAAGAAAAAAAATTCGAAAAAAAAAAAATTAACAAACAAAACAGAACAAACTCGTTTCTATGTCAATTATCTTTGTATTGGTGCACAGATATATTTATAATTATACATATATATATATATAATATATATATATAGAACTGTGCATAGCGTTTAGAACTAGTTTTTTCTTTTTTTTTTCGTGTATTATAGATACTAAATGGTGTACATAACGTCTTTTATCATCGTAATTATACCGATTACTGTTTATTTTAAACAATTCGAAATTAATCAATAAAAGTAATTTTTCAAAAAATTCTGTACACGAAAAATCGTTTTCTTGCAATATGAAAAGGACCATCATCGTCGAAGCATCGTTATCAAAATTATAAAATTTGATTCTTCAGTCATTCAATTATATACATAGGAATAATTCATCAACTAGTTTCTTTCTGTTCCAGTTTCTTTTTCTTTTTTTTTTTGTTTTCCCACCATAATATACTCATATATACCATATAAGTATAACACATCTCCAAGTGGTACGGTATACCTATATCGTAATTAATTGATCAATCGATTGTTAAGTTGCACGAAGTATGTACATATGATAAATGATATTATTATTATTATTATTATTATTATCATCATCATTATTCTTTTTATAATTTTTATTAACATGATTATAAAATTTTCTTTTTGTTTTTTTCTTTAATAGTTAAATGCATCGCTCTATCCTTGTATTGTATACAAACGAATTTATAAGAAGAAATTGATGAAACGATGTTATATATTATATATAAATACATAAATATATATATTATACATAACGTTAGAGAATGAATATTAAACAATAATAATATAACGATGAAAGAAAGCAAAGAAAAAAAAAAGAACGGAGGAAGAAATTAAAGGGCAAACAAAAACAAGAACAGTAAAAAAAGGTAAAAAAAAGAAAAACAAGAAAAGAATTCTAGGATTAGTATATATGAATAAAGTAGCGTGTGACGGTGAAAACTAGAGATATTATTATAAAGTTTTGTAAATAATAAAGAGATATTAATAAAATAATGTACCTAAAAAAAAAAAAACTTTAAACGTATTTAAAAAGTTACCAAAAAAGTTAGTTCCTAATTCCCTCTAATTTATACTTCGTCGATCTCGTGATTCTCATCGAATCGTGACATCTTCGATTTACGAATGTAAACGATTTTTTAGGAAGGGAAAAAAAGAGGACGAAGTAATCCTACGGAGATCTACGTACGTTGTCGTTTTTTTTCTTTCTCCCAATTCTTCGCAGTCTTGGTAAATAAATGTTGGAAAAACAATAGAAAAATAAACGAATGAAATAAATGAAAAATGAAATAATATAAAAAAGAAAAAGATAGCAGACCAAGGGGGAAAAAAAATGGTCACGGTCGAAAGTTTGTCGCGAATTGGCATGGAATGCTCAGTGTACCTAGTATAGGTATGTATAAGGGTATACGACGTACCGGCAATTCCTGAATGCCAATAAAACTAAGAACGTTTCATTACATGTCTCGTATTTTGATCATTGCTTCTGCCTATAAGTTTTACTGCCATGGCAACCCCCTGAATATTCTCTTCGATGCGCGCACCCTGATGCGAATATCTCCTCCCTTCCATAACTTCTTCCTTGAACAGATACCCCGGCACACGCCAACAATATTAAGGTAAGCCGATCTACTTCGCCCAAAGCTTACCACCTATATATTTTATATACACGTATCTATCTGTAGTACATATAAATTTATACAAGTATATAGCTACATACCTAGGTATTTATTACGAGAGTTATCCTCTGTACCATGTCCTCGTTTCGATATTTTCATACATGCACGTGCACGTTATATATGATTACCTGGGTTACGGAAATTAATTGCATAAGTACATCCGCTCCGGTACGGGATGGTTGTGAAGTGAAATTCTACTTTGGAATATGGTTTGGAAAATTTGTCGAAAAATAATTACCGCGGGAACCGCGATTACCTACTTTTATGCCTCACGATTATGTGAACGGAATCTGATCAGGACCAATCGTTATTACAAAAATTATGAAAAATCTAGCATATAATAGGCTATACCTACTTTTTTTCATCACGGTCTACATGACGTTGAACATTTTTACGTGTCTGTATACTGCACTGGCGATTGAGGGTGCTGTACGAGAGCGTATAAGATAACGTATTTGTTACGCGGGGAGGATAAAAACATTTTCATTAACCGGTGTTCCTGATTGCTGATCCATTTCTTGTCATTACATAAAACTGACCTGCATCTGAAAAATCGTACGAAAGCTGGACGTATATTATGTTTGTTGTAAAATACAATCAAATACAGCTCCGTATTTATATATCAGGGCTTTCGGAGTAGATTTATTACGGAAGCAAGTTTCAAGGTCGTTTTGTTCGTTACTATCAGTGACCAGGCGTATATACGAATCGTTATCAGCGACCCGATTGCCTCTCTATCTAGATAAAAATTATCGTATATAAAGACGTATCAGCCAACGTGTTTCTCCTCAGTTACAGTGTCAGCATTTTTTCAAAATTAAGAACGTGAATTAGTTACCGCTCTTCGAATTTTAAATAATGGAACGTTGGGTAGGTAAAGTCGCCCTTGTTACCGGGGCAAGTTCTGGTATCGGCGCTGCGGTAGCCGAGGATCTGGTTACGAACGGTCTTCAGGTCGTTGCGGTTGCTAGGCGAGTGAGAAGGATTGAAGAACTTGGCAGAAAACTTATTGGAGCCAAGGGAATTTTGTACGCGAAAAAATGTGACCTTGCTAAGGAGGAAGATATACTTGCGGTATTCGCCTGGATAAAGAAACACTTCGGCGGTGTCGATGTCCTTGTTAACAACGGTGCAGTTCTGGTCCCCGGGCTACTCACCGGTGAGCAGATTTTATAAAAATTTTGGCAAAAAAAAGAAAAAATGGTTATTTCAAGCGAAATATTGTCGTTGCGGAAACTCTTCAATATCTTTTGTCTGAATTCCTAATTTTGCATGTAGACAGTGAAACGGCAGGCGCCGAACAAATGCTGAGAGTGAATGTCCTGGCTGTTGCCATAGCGACGAGGGAAGCTGTGCGGTCCATGAAGGAACGAAAATTCGCCGGTCACATTTTCAACATTAACAGGTTGGCTTGATTAAAATTCAAAGTATTAAAAGTCAAAGTATTATAACGAGTGCAAAGAATTGGTAACTGTCATTCATTATTCAACGTACACCAACAGTGTACTGGGCCACTCCTTCGAAAGTCACGAGGCTGATTATCAATCAGTTTATCCAGCCAGCAAATTCGCAGTAAAAGCTATGACAGAAGTGTCAAGGAAGGAACTGATCTTAGCGGGAACAAAAATCAAAATTACGGTAACCACCACTCCAAGTACCTAGAAATGAAAACTAAGAACAATGAGAAAAAATGCATCGTTCGTTTCAGAGTGTAAGTCCGGGCGTAGTGAGAACCGAATTTGCTACTACATCTGGTAAATCAATTTTGCCTCCCGAAATACTAGCATCCATTACGTACCTGGAACCGGAGGACATCGCGAAGGCCATCAGCTACGCACTGGCGACACCGCCACACGTTCAGGTTGATAACCTTCGAGCTTCGATCATTAAATTCGGTATAATTCAGAAAACAATAAATTCATTATTCCAAATTTGTAAATTTCCACAGGTCTGCGAGCTGCTAATTCGTCCAGTTGGACAGTCGCTTTAAGCACTACGCCAGGATTCGATGAAAATTGACGATCCATATCACTATGTGGAACGGCGTCTAGTTTTTGACCTGCAAAAATTTATTTATTCCCTTGTACAATTGCATCGTTAAAATGTTATCGAATGATCCTTTTTTTACTTTTTCTTCGTCTGGAAAAAATTGTGAAATCGAGCAAAAATATATGAAATACACATGTGGATCGTCGCGCTATCGAATGAATTTATTGTCAAAAACTACCTATCGCTTGTTCCATCGCATTATCTGATCAACCTTGCGTCACTCGATAATTGAACGACACTAAACTTTCCGTACTTTTATGCCTTACAATGATGCGAACGTGATTTGATCAGGACCAATCGTTATGCTGAACTGGAAATCGTTATTACAAAAAATGTAAAAACCACGATCTACAAGACGTTGAATTTTTTGACGTGCCTATACATGCACTGACAGTTCCGGGTGCAATACGAGGGCGTAGATAACGTATTTGTTGCGCGGGGGATAAAACCAATATTTTCATTGATCGGTGTTCCTAATTGCCGATCCATTTCTTGTCATTATGTAAAGCTGACCAACTGAAGAACCGTACGAAAATACTATCATCATCATATACAAGACCCCCAAGTGATACCAATTGATTAATAATGACTAGTTATTTCAAAATCTGTTGGTAATGTTGTGCAATTCGTACATTGGGGCTTCCAGAATCGATTTATCTCGAAAGCAAGATCCAAGGTCGTTTCTTTCACTACTATCAGTGACCGGGCGTATAGACGAATCGTTATCAGTGGCCCGATTGCCTCGCTATCTAGATAAAAATTATTGTATATAAAGACGTATCATTCAACGTGTTTCTCCTCAGTTACAGTGTCAGCATTTTTTCAAAATTAAGAACGTGAATTAGTTACCGCTCTTCGAATTTTTGATAATGGAACGTTGGGTTGGTAAAGTCGCCCTTGTTACCGGGGCAAGTTCTGGTATCGGCGCTGCGGTAGCCGAGGATCTGGTTAGGAATGGTCTTCAGGTCGTTGCGGTTGCTAGGCGAGTAGAGAGAATTGAAGAACTTGCTAAAGAACTTGACGGAGCCAAGGGAAAATTGTACGCGCAAAAATGTGACCTCGCTAAGGAGGAAGATATACTTCAGGTCTTCGCCTGGATTAAGGAAAACTTGGGCGGCGTCGATGTCCTTGTTAATAACGGTGGATTGCTCGTCCCCGCGCTACTCACCGGTGAGCAGGTCTTATAAAAATTTTGAGAAAACAAAAAATGGTTATCTTAGATGGAAGTTTGTAGTTGCGGAAGCACTTCGATATCTATTTTGTGATTATCCAAATTTTCGTGTAGACGGAGATACGGCAGGGCTCGAGCAAATGCTGAAAGTGAATGTCCTGGCTGTTACCATAACGACGAGGGAAGCTGTACGATCCATGAAAGAGCGTAAATTCGACGGTCACATTTTCAACCTTAACAGGTTGGCTTAATTAACATTAAAAGTATCTTTGTTTTATTGTGACGAGTGCAAAGAATCGGTCACTGTCATTCATTATCTAACGTAAACCAACAGCGTAATGGGCCACTACTACGATAGTTACGAGGATGATTATCAATCCCTCTATCCGGCCACCAAATTTGCAGTTACAGCAATGACGGAAGTAGCGAGGAAGGAACTGATCTTAGCGGGAACAAAAATTAAAATTACGGTAACCGCCAGTCCAAATATCTAGGAATAGGAAAACAAATAAGAATGAGAAAAACTACATCGTTCGTTTCAGAGCGTAAGTCCGGGCATAGTGAGAACCGAATTTGGCACCACATCTGGAAAATCAATTCTGCCTCCCGAATTACTATCAGTCATTACGTTCCTGGAACCAGAGGACATCGCGAAGGCCATCAGCTACGCACTGGCGACACCGCCACACGTTCAGGTTGATAACCTTCGAGCTTCGATCATTAAATTCGGTATAATTCGTAAAATGATAAATTCACTATTCCGAATTCGTAAATTTCCACAGGTTTGCGAGCTGACGATTCGCCCAGTTGGACAGCCGCTTTAAGCACTACATCAGGATTCGATGAAAATTGACGATCCATAACACCACGTGGAACGGCGTCTGGTTTTTGACCTGCAAAAATTTATTTATTCCCTTGTACAATTGCATCGTCGAAATGTCATCGAATGATCTTTTTTTACTCTCTCTTTGTCTGAAAACAATTGTGAAATCGACCATAAGAATATATAAAATACACATGTGGATCGTCGTGCTATCGGCTGAACTTATTGTAAAAAACTTATACCTATACTACCTATCGCTTTATCTGATCAACCTTAAATCACTCGGCAATCGAATGACTCGAAATGTTCCGTATAATAATCGTGTGATAATGCTATGATGCGATGAAAATACTTCTATACTAGTGATGGAATCATATTTGCAACGTCATCGCCAGTGGAACCACACACATACAGACACACGAGGTGCTAGGACACGGCGTAATCCTATCAAAGAACAACAAATCGGGGGTCGCCACGTGCTGCTGTCATTGCCACGTCGTTTCACATGCGTACAGAAATATGTATACAAACACACTGGCACGAGGAGTATAACGTACGCGTATTGTAGTACCTATGATACAAAAATTGGCACGCGATTTCATAAACACAGTAGCGTAACTATGCTGGCCCGTTACCCACTTTCAAAATTATGAAATTTTATGGTTTTCATTACTATACTTTGCTTTTGCGTCGAAGAATGAAAAAAAAAAACACTCCAAATGGATTGAATCATTAATAATTCACAATGAAATTATCTGATGGAGGGGAAAAAAATGTTGTCGTTTTCTGCTTTTGTACAGAAAAGTTATCCATCATCCATATCGTCCAATGAAATTTTACACAAAAATTATGCACATGAAATAATAAAAAATTTGAAAAATGGAAATATGCAGAAGAACTTGTTTCTTTCACCCCACCAACCTTCTCTACCAATCTAAGTCGAGTGGGTCGATGAGACAAAAAAAATAAAAAAATTTTAATCTTGAAACTAATTAGTGATCTGATTAAAAATCGCGTATAGGTTTGTAAAAGCCAAATAAAACTCAATAAAAATGATTTCAATACGTATGCCTATATGAGTTACAAAAGGTGTATATAATCAAAATATATGGTAATGTATGTTATTTTCAGATACTCAGGGTGAATTAATGGAAAAGAGAAAGAACGAAGGGAAAGAAAGGCAACAATTCTTGACCGCAGCTGTTTTTCGGCGATTACGCTCCTGATGCATATTTATATATCGCGTATGATGGGGAGGGTCGTTTACGTTGGTGGTATGTTAGACTCGGTGTTGGCGTTGGCGATATAAGCTGAACCATACCGCGTGTGCAGCGGCAGTTAATAAATATGATAATAGAGGATACGACATCAGGGATGGTACGGGATGTGATGGGATGGGTAAAGCGTATAAGAGTGACCAGTGGAGGCTGGCTGACCTGTCAACGACAGACCGGCTCGTATGTCACTCGCGCCCAACCCGCCAACCACATCGGGTAGCTATATGGAATACCTTCCCCCCTCGCCGCCGTGAAATATCTATGTGTTAAATTTCTCTCTTTCTCTCTCTTACCATCTCGACGAGGTGTCACTCTTCCGACACCATTCCCCGCCCCCCGATTACACTTTTTTTTTTTTATTTACATTGTCCTTTTTTTTCTATTTTCCACACCCCACACGCTGCGCTGCAAATACACGGCCGATTCGAAAAACGCCCCCTGTATATGTATAGGTAGTCACGTATCATTGAATTTAATTTCGGGCCGACAGCAAAATTCGTTTTATAATATGAAACTGCTATATCAAACATCACCGAGGATTTCGCAATTTCAATTATTTTTCATCTATAGGTACGAATAATTGAATTAAAAGCATTTTGTACCTGTACAGAATTCTATTTTCATGTATACGCGTTGGATGATTTTTTTTTTTGCACCTCGTTTTTTTTTTACTCGAATTACACCGATCGTGAAATTCGGAAAAATTGCAGTACCAGCTCGACTGTACCAAAAATGAAAAAAAAAAAACCAACAAAAAAAATGAGAGACGAAAGAATCCTGTCGTTCTATAGCAAATTTGGGAAAGAATTATACGCTGGTTAATTTTGCTGCAAATGTTTACATACATTACCTACGTACCTATAATACGCAGCGATACAAATGACGTTGCGAGTGTTTAAATATTATCCTTATATCGAATTCATGGGAACATCGCACTGACTCATTCATTGCGGTATATTCATGAAGATATTTCGTAGAGGGGTTGTGTTTCGAGGCGCGGGAGTTTAACTCCTAAGAAATTGACGGCAGAGCCAACAAGAAGGAGGAGAATGAAATAAGGAGGAGGACCTTCAGTTATATATACACGCGGGGGATGCTAATGTCCTTTTACTACGACGTCGAGCGACGCTGAAAATCACCAAGGGTGAAGGAGCTGGGGGGTAGCCAGCTGTATAATGTATTGCAAGGGTTGTCTTGTTTGCCTTCGAGGAGCTAAGTTTGCATTTATCATTCATTGGGGTCATGCATTATCCAAAACCCATCGTACACATCAATATTATATACTCCTTCTTACCCCTCCACGTTCAACCTCATTACATCCAGCATAGGAACATTGCTATATTTTTTCTTTTTCTTTAATTTCTTCTCTTTTTCAAACCTTTGCACACAAAATATATTACAACGTTCCAAAATGACGTATAACGGAGTTGTTCGAAAAATAAAAACAAAAACACCCAAGGGGCTCATATTTTCTGAAAAAATCTGCAAACTAATTAATCGCAAAATAAATCCTTTGCAAGCTCGCGGTCAGGACGACGATATTGCAGAGTATATTTACAACAGGTTTATAGGGCGCGGTTTGTATAAAAATAAAAAATTTCCTCTACCCCCTCGAAATATAAGGGCCAGCCTATATACCTACGTACAAACTTATATATAACATCTTTAATTTCTATATTCATCGTATCCCTCGACCGTTTAAGCTGCAAATCGTTTGTATTATGTATAATACTGCATGAAATGGAGCTATACGTGGTGCAGGTATTATACATGACCGATAATACGCGGAGGTCAGATTAGCTGTGAATTGTTTGATGATGCATGAGCTTATGGTGCCTGGCGGCCCTCGACTAGAAGCCACGCCGCGGCGCCGTCACGTCGCGCGTCGACCCCCATAGATCAGGGCTGCCGATGTAACGTCGGGGTGTAAAGCGGCCGACGTTCGGCCCCGAGGCTATTGGCAATTAATGTACTAAAGCGCCTCCGCACAAATCGACGATCCACGGCACATAATTGCCTGCTGTAGTTTTGAATATCGCATATATAGTGCTCAATTTTACAGGTGTGCAATTTAAGCAGTTTCTACGTCGATATATTACATACCTATACTGCACATGAGCATGCATAAAAAAAACAAAGAAATATCCTTTCCGAAAAAATGTGATTTATATTTGTCTTTTGTAATTAATATATAGTGTATTCGCTGGAAACGATTCATGATATGCGGCGAAGAATTTTTAATCCTGCAGCCGATTGAAAAAGAAAATTAAAAATCATTACGAATAATCCAATATATGTGATGTATCGTATTTCACAGTGCGGCTCGTACAACGGTATAAATTGTGCAGGTGGACGCGGCCGGTTGCTAGTTGTTAAAGTTTTAAAATTTTGTTCGTTCGTGCAGCTGAATTGTGTTTTGCAGCCTTTATATTGCTATAGGCGCGTCGCGTCGCCTAGAAACGTCACAGTTAATCCTCAAAGCATTCCGCACGTGATAGTCGAACGCGTTATTCTCGCTGTACCTCTACAGCCTACACACATATATACCATGGGTACACGGCCGATATTGCTACTCGATACCTTCCGACCTGTTCGTTCGCCATCCAATTTCCCCCCTAGCTTTCGTAATTAATTACACGTCGCGGGAGTCGAGAGAGAGAGACGAGAGTCGCGCGTGCAAGGAGCTTCGACGAGATCTCCTGCGTATACCTATTTCTCTCTATACATATATATACACCTATGTACACCTATTTCCCAAATAGGATGAGCTTTAAGTGACGAATACTCGGGTGGTGTAAGTCTATAGGCAATATACAGGTATGATATATATACGTTATATACCTGTGCACGAGCACCTTTTCATGTGGCCTTATAATATTATAGTCCTGTTGATCCTTCTGGCTCACGATATCTGGAGTATCTATGCAGGGTTTTTTTTTTTTTTTTTCTCCGAAAAGCCGAATATAATTTTTTCCATACAGCCGGACTACGGAATATATTCGCGAATCGCTGATGATTACAGTTATACTTTTTTCAACTCGATACTTTTGAGCGATATAAATTGATAAAAACGACCCATTTAAACGCAACTGCGACTTATCATGTACGATTATATAACACATTAATTTTCAGTCGAGTTATATGTCATAAATTTTTTACTCATACACCTATATATATAATATTGATTCTCAAATTTTATCTGCACGGTTAACAATTCTTTGCGTGTCACATAATATCCTTCAGTTTTTCAATACACCACGTGAGCTTCGCTATATATAGTGTCTTTTGAAGAGATTTTTTCGGAGCCCTCGAATGTCATATAGTACCTATATGTACTTGTATACCTACACGTATTATATACCGTTACGGTATCGAGTTACGAGCATTAAAATTAGGGGTGCCATTGAACTCCCTCATTATAGTCGTTACATAATAGGTGTATTTTATCATCAAGTATACAGCCGGCCTAGCTATATGCATCCTACAGGTAAGATAAATATTATATCATTGAAGGTAATTTATTGGATTAAGAATTGTTGTTTTTTTTTCTAATTTTTTTCATATATCTAAAGACTCGCAGGTGCATGTAAAAAGGCAGGTTAGATAAGTATATATGTATATTTGGCAATCATTATTATATAGTCATTCTTTTTTTTGCACCTCTTGCAACAGATAATTTAATACAACGCACTGAATAATTTATTTTTTAAATTTATTATACAAATTTATAACATATCGATACGCAAATAATGATTATATTGCGCCTGCACAGCACAATTCTGCAGTATAACAATATATAATATGATGATCGTGTATCGATTAATAATGATTAATTGGAAATTAGCCTCGTCAGCTGTACCACTGCGGATAATTGTTGTAAGAGAAAAGAGAGAGAAACTTTTTTGCTTTTTTTATTTTGGATTTATTCTGTTCTTTTTTTATTTGACATTGTTTTGTTTTTTTGGTATACATATATGAGTAATTACACGTAATGTTTTTGATGTATGTTTCTCATATTTAACAGATATTATTTTTCCAAATTCGTTTTTTCACTCGATTATATCTGCGCGCTGCCGACGCGACGGGAATATAACGTCATCATGGATAAAATTATATCGTATTAATTTCACGTCGCTGTATCACTCAGAAAAAAATGTTCGCTCAATCACTATAATATAAGACCGTTTTGTTGCGAGTCGATTTGCGGATTTTTCGTCGTTTTTTTTTTTTTTTTTTGTCATCAGAACGAAATAGGTTTTTTGAAATATTATATAGGTATAAATATGAAGAACAATCAGATGAAGTGAAAAATATATGTATAACTCATTTCCAACAACGACGATTAATTGTTAATTATCCACGAGTGAATTTACGATAATTGACTACAAATATATATATATATAGTACGATATCAAGATTATTCACACGCATATTCCACAAATTCCAAAGCTTAAATTATTACGCATGATGTTCTCAATCACATTCTCTAAAAATCACTTCCGGTTTCAATGTAATAATAATAGATGTAGATTTATTTAATTGAGCTGCAGTATACGTTGCAGCGAGGACACAAATCTGGCATATTTTGTAAAAAAAAAATTGTCAACGGATATATCCGACGATTATATGAATCGCGTAGAAAGGAGGCATATAAATTTCTCGAATTTAACGATAATCCGATAAGCATAACGATGAATTTGTAGCACTATAATATCCTATGCAGATAATACTCTATAAAATAAATATAAACGATATAAATTAGACGGATATCGCGCGCGGTGATTTAAATGAAATTGCACTGATTATGTGATAAAGAATAATAATTGTTTGTTTATCTTATTATAATTTTACGTGTAAAAAACGTAGTTGCAAACGATTATTATTTAATATTATATTATGTGATATAATTCGCGACTCGGTTATAGCCGTCGGCGTTGCAGGTTGAGAACGACAACGACAGGGCGGCCAGCTGGGGCCAAAGAAATCGTTGGTATCGCGATGAATCGTACGAAATTGCAGCGGCGGGGGTGTAGAGAATCTAGATATACCTATCTGGGGGAATGAGTGGAACTTGGTTTGAGGAACGTTAACGCCAGTAGGGATGAAAACGGCTCACGCACTTGCTCCAACACAAACATGCGGCCCCGTGCGCCGTCGACTCGACGTTTCATTTCTAACCCGTCGTACCAGGTGGGGAAAACGACTCCGCCCTGTTCTCGAAACGGAACCGCCCTGAAACTCCGATACCGGCACGCCTCTATTCGGTGATAAAAAAATACGACGGTGCTGCTGTGATCCCGCAGGAAAATCCGCGGATAAAATTCCCCGACGTCGACGACGACGACGACGCGGTATTTGAATCGGCGACAAACTTATTCGCAATTTCGCAATTATACCTGCTTCACCGGAATTTAAGCAAATTCATATTCGTTGAAACAAAAGCTCATATCCATCATAAATCATATATCCATCCGTTTCGATTCTCGAAATTTTTTATTGTGAAAATTTTCTTCTTTTCAATTAATATGGCGTATATATATCCTTCGTTGATTCGGTTCGAAAGCTGGCCCGATCACCGGAAAAAGAGGGAGTCGTGAAATTCAAACTTTTGAAAATTCGATTCGCGTTACAAATTATGCAAAGTCGTTAAGAAAATTGACGACATATATCGCGTTCCTAATGCCAAAAGGGCGTATCTCAAAATCTGCAGAGCCAAAAGGGCGTAGATTTTGAGATACGCCCTTTTGGCATCAGTAACGCGATATGCGATAACTGATACCACAGCGATGAGTCAATCGCACCAACTGAATTTTTTTTCTTTCAATTCCCAATTCATTTATATTTATTCCCCGGCTGAATTGTTTCAAATATATAAATTCTGCAGAATATATGTCGAACGTCGTTTCAGCAGCTGGTGTTTAAAAATTAAATTGCGCGAGAGTAACAGCGGCTGTATATGTAAGGTATTTAGCTATAGCTTCCGCACAATAATTAAAGCATACTAAAAACTCAAGGCGTTGTTAAATTGCTCAAAGAATTTTCTGCTGTCTATAAATATAGTAGCCATGCTTGCAGGCCGCATTGAATGAGCGTTTGAAGAGGCTTACCACCGCGCATTCATCTTATACATACATACCTATATTTATGTATATACCTCGATCCAATCTTTATATTATACTTATAAACATAATATTCTCAAATAATCAACCGCAGCACCATCAAGTATGGAGTCGAGATTACATTGTATTATATATTATTATATACGTATTGTAATGTGCAGGAAACCGTTGCACCGCGTTTATGGGATCAAAAAAAAAAAAAAAATATATATAAAAAATAAAGTAAAGATTTTTTCATGTCGTTTTTTATATTATTATTATTATACCTTATATATACGGCATTCATATCATATATGAAAAAACGTCTCTATATATGTATATATGAGCACGATTTTACAAGGATATGTATACATATGATATTTATATAAAAATCTCCCGCGTGTTGCGTTTGTTCCATATAATGTACGTATATATACGTAAAACGGTTAGAACTTTCAAAAATGGTCATATATAAGATTGTTGGCTGTTAACGTTGCTGCAGCGGGTGCAAAGAGCTGTTGCGCAAAAGCATATATATATATACCTATATATAATAGTTAGCATTGTATCGACGGTACTTATCGGTTTGGTGACGCGTTCACGATGGCACATTGTTTAAAACTTGAAGTACTTGAGCGTCACCGTATAATACGTATATATATTCGTTAAATACGAGCAACGTTACCAACTGCAGCAGCAGCCAGTCTTTTGTTATATGTACATTATATTACTCGCAGTTATTTCGTTGACCAGAAGAACAAAAAAAAAACAAAAAAAAAAAAAAGCAAAAAATTCAAGTAGGTATACTTTAACGCACAATAGTTGCACGTCAGAATTTTGAAGCAGTCAGTCAACGAATTTTCCTTGCATAGAGAGACTGCATGCTTCGGCCTTATTATTCGTGCAATAGAAATATCTCATATATGTATAACCACGTGGTACCAGCTATACGGTATATATGTGTACCCATATGTGTACTATAATATAAATAAAAGTTGGAATGATTCTTGAAGTGCAGGCGAGACGCGACATGGGAGAAGAAATCCGCTGCAGTTGTCGGCATTTGCTGCAGTAGACGTGTAGTATAAAGAGCGTATATAAGTTCCCTTCGTCATATTTATCGGGACGGATTGAAGTTAGCAACATATATGAACGGCGCGTTGCGTCGCGGCGGCGGTCGTATGGATCAGAGAATTCCCACACACGGTGCTACGTACTTTTGGTAGGTGACCACCAACGGCGACTTGCTCACCCCGTCGCGCGGATTGCCCTTCCGGATGAGCGTATCGATATTTACGGGAGACTGGACAGGCCCGACGATTCTCGCCCATTACAGTCGCCTCGAGCACCCCGACGCACCGACCTCCCCCTTGCAACCTCGAGCTAACAAGTCACCGAGTCTCTCCGCACCGCAGAGTCAAGGAGTCGAGATCGCGGGGGGGCAAGTTTTCTATTCGCACGAAGGACGAGGTGCCGATCCCGGACTGAACATTAGCGACACCCGGGTGCCCCGCGCGGGAACTATACACGGGGGGCCCTGACTCGTCAAATAAATTTCATATAAATTGCACCGCCGTACGATTCTAATCCCCGCGTACCTATAAGGAGATGCAGAAGGAGACGACCGATATACGATTATGAATAACTATATATGTATATAAATTACATCGTCACTCCCAGAGCATGCCTTTTGGGTTTCTCATTATTAAAACGCATCCGTCATTTACTTTCGGTATATTTAGTATTATAGTTATAAAACCTGCAGCTATTCTCATTCTTCCAAGCGGCATTAAAACTGCATACCTATATACCTATACAGACTTATAAGGCGCTTTCGTCAATGTCGTTCCCACTAACGCGACTAGAAACGTAGAAGCGGTTTTCTGCATGTCAAGATTCATATATGGTATAGTACGCTATCAACTATACTCTACTTATAGATTTTCAAACTTCAACTTTTTCAACGATTTCATTATAGTATTAGAATTTTTCAATTCCATAAAGATAATATGAATCTTTTCCAGCGTATTTTTTCATCGTCGATTATACGACATATTGAGTAAAATATATTACGTAATTTACATCGCGATTGGGTGTTGAATACCATGGAAATGAAAAAGTTTATTTTCATTTTCACTGAAACCTACGATTTTTCTTCCAAAAATTTGCAAAGCGATATGCTGTATTTGTTCCGAAAATGATAATAATGATAATAATAAAAACTAAAAATCGTCCAACACAAAAAATAAAAGTACGTATATATACGTACTTGATATATATACCTCTGCATCCATACATATATATATGTATATAATATGTACGTACGTAGATGATATTCGCCGGGCGTCGCGTAGTCAGGCGCGCGGTGGTTCAGGTGGATCAAATGTTGGAGGGTTTAGGGCGTCCCTCAGTCTCCGGGACTCGGGGACCTTATAAGTACTCCAGCACTTGAGCACGAGCTCAGAATAAATGCGGGGGAAACAATGGATGGTAACCAGAAGGTACAGTATAGAACTGCTGCTGCTGCTGCGTCATGTCGAGCTGCTTCTAAAACTACCACCGACGAACCTCTCTGATAATCATAATAATAAAATATGTATAAAAAAAATATAATAAAACTAAAGAAATAGAAAAATAAAATAAAAAAAAAAAGAACCGTCGCATATCCCGAAGAGCAAGAATTTTTCATCTCTCGCAAACCTTATACATATGTATAGCTTGCGCTGCCGCACGGCGGAGCGGCAAAACGCAACTCGCATCTGATTGTGAGAGAGGATATCTATAAGAATTCGAAGGATTCTATCTAAGTTGGTACTTTCTTATTTTTTTTTTTGTTAAATTATAAAAGGACAGTTTTCTAAATGTACTTTTCGAAAATAATATGATTTGAATTTTTTTCTTCTCTAAACAGTCCACCGTATGTACCTAAAGTACCTACCTGCTGCGATGCAGCATCAACTTTTTTCTGACTTTTTAAAAGAAACAATATGAAAAAATTATGTTTAAAATATATAAAGAAGACTTCCGGTGCAGATCTTTTTTGATTTTTTTTTACCGGAGATTATTTTGATTGGCAAGTGAAAAAAGAAACAAATTTTGAACGAAAAAAAAAAACCTGCAGCAGCAAAAATTTGCGATAAATGAATAAAATAAAAATTCTGCGAAATCGAGGAAATTCCATATAATTTCGGTGCGAAATTATCCAATTCAATGTATATATATACCTATTATAGGTACACATAAAATAGAACAGCCCTATATATTATAGATAGAGGAGTGAATTAATCCACTTCCGTCGTTGCTTCCGCGCGAGGCACGCGGTAACGAGATGCTGCGTGTGGTATACATATAATTTGTTGAGGTATATCTGGCACTCGTCAAACCACGTAGGTACTTATAGGTCTAATACTCCAATAGAAGAAGTCGCCTCTATCCGAGTCTTCGTCGTCAAATTATAGCGTATTTCATCCCCTTCCCCATGCATGGTCTGCAGATCGTGAGCGAGGCACGTTTCGCAGAATTTCACGACGATCGTTTCTGCCCTGTGCACAGGTAAGCGTTATACGATATATGCGTATATGATAATACAAAAAAAAAGGATATATAATGGCGATACAATAATCCTTTACTTTTTTTCTTTATCCGCTAACGCGCATGTAGTATGCTATAGTCATTGAAATTGTAATTGTATATAATGTACAATTATGCTGTGTGGGCAAAATTTTTGGCTCGTGCGTGATGCGGGAATATTCGATCAAATTCAGCATCAGCATTCACACCTGGACAGCTCCTTCGAGAGCAGCGCGTCGAGGGTCTCGTAAGATCTCTGCTTCTACCGGCTCAACGGATTTCAAGTGCCCTTTCCCCCCCCCCACCCCACCCCCCTTTCGCTCTCTTTTCTCTCTCTTTTTCTTTTTCCGGCCACTCTTCTTCACTCCGCACTTCCGCTTCCTCGTTTTATAAGCTTCGTCCTTCAAACGCGTCGCGGGTATAAGACAAAAAAAAAAAAAAAGAAAGAAAAAAAAAATTGGGTTCTTCGATCGAGTTGCCAAAAGTGAAAAGTAGATATGTCCAAATCTCGTATTATAATCTGAAAAACGCCCATTAATGCACTCGAGAAAAAAATTATCTAATCTTTAAGATGCAGATATTTTTCGGATAAAGCTATATAGTTATATCACACTGGAATAAAAGATATTCTTTTACTCCTTATAGAAAATGACAATCTAGGAAATAATACTTATAGGAACAAACCAGTTTGCGTTATATTTCGCGAATGAATTATATAATGGAACGTGAATAAATGATAGGAGCGCCCTCGTCAACGTAATCGAGAACACCTAATACATACGTATCTAGGTCTATGTACTGTACATATATATAAATGTGGAGTGAGTGTCGAGAGAAAGAAAGAAAGAAAGAGAGAGAGAGAGATAGAAATTTGTGCGGCGTATGCGTGGAGCGGTACACTCAGCGGCACGTAGCCGGGAGCTCCATTGTCCCAAGTCCCGGAGTTCCCGAGTCCCGTCGAGTCCCGAAGAGAAGGCAGAAGAGGAGTACCAGGACACCGCAACCACGGGGGAGATTTCCCGCGCGGATATCGCTTTATTCGTCAAAGGGAGCCAGCCGAGATAACACAGACGCATTATTTGCCCGCGTTCCTCTCGCTCCCGGTACTTTACTGGTCCCGAGCTCCCCTTTTCTCTTCCACATTTCTTCCCCTTCTCTCGCTCACATATTATTATGGATGTAGATATAGTTGTTACGTCCCAATACGGGGTGTTGTGATTTGGTTAATATACAACGCCGTGTAAAAGCTAAGCTGTATATGAAAAAACAAAATCATTATCTTAGCTTTTCTTGGGATTAATAAAAATTAATCAAAATTATACCTGGAAATTCCATTCCTGCAGATCGTTCGTAAACAAAAAAAATATTGCATTGGGATAAATTGAATACCTGCACTTTTTTTCTCCTCGCGTGCCTTTTTTTGGTAATAATTTATCTCGAAGTTTTTTTCTTTTTCCTAATTTCATTTCAAATATTCTAATGTTTTCTTTACACGGACCTATATAACCTAAACAAAAACGACCGATAGAATTTTGATGAACGTATAGAAAATCGTCGATTCTATATTTCGGTGGCATCAGAGTAGGCGCGGCGCGTTGGTGGTTTCGGATTCAAACTATGATCAGGTGACGGCGTAAGAAATTAAGCTGTGTCACAGTTCATGGGAGGCTTTATGTTATGCAGGACGCTTCTTGATACGAAATAATGCGGGTGATCGGAAGTATCGGCTCGAATAATTTTCGAAGGATTGAACTACATGCGGGTCCTCAACATCGGTAATTCTTAACAATATTGCGGGTTCAACGCATCTTCCATCATCCGGTCAACGGAGCCGCTCCAGACTCCGTTTTGTAAATTCGTTATAATTGCGTTCACACCGCGTTGAAAAAATTTATTTTCGCGTTTAAAAAAAATATCAACGGCGTAAAAACCACGGGCAAAAATTTTTATTCGAATCAATCATTTTTTACGCGTCGGAATTAAGGGGCGGCAAAATTTTCAAAACACCGGACCTGAAAATTCGGAGCTTTTTGAAAACATTTCAGACAACTCCGTAGAAACTCAAAGGCCTCCAGTGCTTTTGATTACACGATCTACATATACATATGTATATGTTCAAGAGATCGGAAGAAAAATGACTCGGCAGATTTGCATCGGAATGAAAAAAAAAATCAAATAAAACATGCTTCTTTATCATCTGTACAGTAAAATGTTACGTTTTTGAGTTTGCGAAGCGATTCCATAAGCAGTTGTGCCTTAATGCGAAAAAGCTAAGCTTTTTGGTTAAACAAGTTCGCTTATATTAAGTTTTATAAAAACCCAAATGAAATTATCTTTGCCGCCTCGCTTTTAAGAATTTTTCAAGAGCTTAGAGATATGGTTCAAATTTTCGATTTCCATGCACGTTATATTTCATAGTAGTTTTGTAATTTTGAAAATCGATGATCCGATCACGTAGCAATTCGACAATCAGTCAGCCTGCATGGAAATTATCTTTTACTAATCCGCAAACGAGCTTTTGCCAAATTTTCGAGCCCCGGAGGTAGTAACGGAAAAAAAAGAGAAGAAGAAATATCAAACCCGACCTTGTCTATAGCGGGTGAAAGATTCTTGTAACGATGTGGAAGAAAGAAAAAAGAACTAAAACTATAGAATTTCTTTGAACCACCCTAATGTACTATACTTTATACGTCCATACCTTGAGATTCGACGTATATACCATACCACCCTGCAGTAGTAATAAAATCCGATCCGAACGAAACGAAGCAGAGAGCAGAGGGCCCTAGCCTTTAAGTACTCACGTAGTGTACATGTATACAGGTACCTATAGATATATGGTATATGTGTATGTAGTTATAGATATAGATATATATATATACGTATGAAATGAAACGAAATGGAAAGAGGTGAGGTGAGGTGAGGTGAGGTGAGGTGAGGCGATGCGATGCGATGTGATGCGAGGCAAGGCGAGGCGAGTTGTTTCGTACAGAGGCTTGTGCCTTCGTAAGAGGATGAGGATTATGGGATCCAGGAACCAGGGTGACGATGGAGAGAGGAACGCTGTTCGCTATTGTTTTCTCGAGTGGCACTCGCTCGTTCGCCCGCTAGCAGCTGGCGCCCTGGTTGGTCGCCTCTTTCACCTTTCGTACACCACGTATATAACGTACCTATATGTACTTGTACCATGTATACGTATACCTATACCTTCGTACATTACATATGTGCTGTACCTGTGTATAACTTACCTTCGTATTAATATCCATTTTGCGTCGCGGAAAGCGCGGAGAACGCGAGCTGCGCATATACCTACTTCGTAATGTAGATATTTAACCATGTGTGTTTCCTATGTACACCTGCAATTACAACACTCGTGTACTTGGCTGGGTGCAGTGCACACTGCGGTGCAGAATTTTTATATTCACTCGAAATTAGCCTCATCCGATGCAGGTACCTATTTCGACTGACCATATTATACACGCTGCACGTATATAATGCTTCGTTTGCGAAGCACAAAACTTCGTTTCTTTTCCCCACGTTATTATGGATGTGTAATTAATCAAGTACGTACGGTACGTGTACTGTAAAGAAAGACAGTTACTTTAACAATTCATGTGGTATTCTGATGGGAAAACTCTATTTCATCATGATATAGAAATTACAAAATGCAATCGCATAGATCTCTATAGTTGATGTATAATCATGCAATTGCTGGAACGATAATGACGGGTTTTTCCTATCGGTTGGGAATTATATAAGGATAAAATTAGATCCGTCAGACTAGATGTTGGTTTTACATCCGTTGTGTGCTTTCATGAAAATCAGCGATATCGAGCTTAATTGTAAGTGACAATCTCGTGAACAAAATTTGACAATGTCTTTCGATAGCACTTTGTACGTTTGTATTGAATCGATACCAGGCTTAGGACGTTGGCGATATTCATAATTCTAATATCGCCTTTTTGACCTGATTTGTTGCTATTTTTCTTGCAGTGTTGGCATAAAGGATGTCATAGAAACTGCAAACCGCGAATTTCCTTTTGGTAACAGCGTATCATCCACTCTTGCCTTTTATCTCACTGCATCTTATTGTATCACAACCTTGGATTTCATGATGAAAACCACCTATTTTGCGAGAATCATCAATCGTTGACGAATTATCAGAGTTAACACTGATTTCTTCACTATGTAAAAATTGAAACGCGGTCGATAAAAATCTGCTCAAGATTTTTTCTTTCACCCTCATTGTCTTTGCCGATCGATTGCAGATATTCGAAATATTGACCGCGATCGCTCGCACGAAATATATTTTACTGCAGGTCAGCATCGATCATCATTGGATGAAGTGCCATAGAAAAATTAAGTCCGTTGCAATAGGCATTCGCACTTACGTACTACGAATATTATACTTATGGAATCTTGGGAGTTGCAGGAATAACCACGACATCCTCGTCAAACGGAAGACGGCTAGGTATATAATCTTGTGATCGGCCTTTGACGAGCACAGTTAACACTGAAAGCTTCATCATGTGCAGTCAAAAGGTTGTCCTCAGTTTGGTAGCGCTCTTGGCGTTCAGCGCTGTGATCAGCGGTAAGTTTTTTCATTCGTTAAGTCTTGTACTGCATCTGCACTTGCAAATAAATTTTGCTGGAAGGCTGACTCGTTTCAACTGATGAATAATATTTTGTTCAGTTTCTTGCTCATTGTCAGTAAAATTGAAATCAGTGAGATTTCATCGAGGTCAATTTCGTCTCGACGTTAACTTCGTGCCCAAGTAGTAAAAAATCACTGATTTCAGTATATTTTTGATACGATCATAGTAACTCTTTGTCAAGTTTTAAGTTTCAACGTGCGCAAAGCACGTCGAGTCTAGCAGTTTCAATTTTTTCTCACCCTTCTGTAACGCTAACGTGATGGTTGATTTCCAGTTTCGGAGGCATGCAAAGCCGGAGGTGGTGGTGGTGCTGGTGGTGGTCGTGGAGGTGATGCTTTCCACATTCGTGCTGATCGTGCGGCTGATAGCAATGGAGATTATCACATTTGGATCAATACTGACGCGTTATATCAGCCAGGTAAGAACCACATGAATTATCAACTCGATCAAAAAGTATTCATATAGTCTTGTCCCAGATTATTTTTTTGTTTCTCCAACGATCGAACAGCTTTTGATTTCGATCATATGACATGAGACGAACGCAGACGAAATAAATCAGCGTACTTGAAAATCTAAGTGTAAAACAGTGAGAACATCGCTTTATATTTGGGTAATCGAATCTCCTTTTTTCTGTTGCAGCTGACTACGATGGTCAACAAAAATAGGGCGAGTGGCGATAGTTATATCAACGGACCAACGACGGCGAAAGATACCAAAAACATGCGCATAAGAAATTACACCAGTGTTATGTTGTCATGAGTTTTTCAAAATAAACAGATGAACTTACTTCAATTCATTTTTGTTAATTCCCAAAAGCCTTGTTCCAGTAAAATACCATGATAATAAAACTGTCCTCAGCACTTCGATGAACTCATTACTGAAAAATAAAATTTGTTATTTCTAAATGGATCGATTTACATTCAACTTCCCACGCTGCGATCCAGACGATTCCCTGATTAGGGCAAAAAATTTTCATCCTTGACCTCTTGGCAAACTTATAATGACTGCCAAAGAGAACAATAACTGTGCATAAATAAAAGCAAGATGCTCAGTCAGACTACAAATACTTCTTTTTCTATCACTCGATAATGCTCGTGATCTTTGTCACATGATAGATTGATTTTAACAGGAAATGGAAGCACGTTGAAAAAAAAATTTACATTCGCGGATGTAAACTTATACGGTTGCAAGAAACGTTTTCGTAGCCTGTAAATCCTGTAAATCTGTAAATATCAGAGCGATAAATCGACTATAAATCGATCCATTTTATGCATAGATCAATTTAGCTTGCAGATTCAGATTCCTGGGCTCAAAATACATAGGAATGGTCTATAAAACCCTGTTAAACTTTATTAATAAAAAAGTACAACTTTCGCCCCAAAAATAGAAAAAATCCAGAGGGGTATACCTTAGATTTTTGTCAATTTTTGGATCAAAAATCAACATTTTTTTTTCCTTAGTACTTTCATGGTTTCTTGTGTGTTTTGATCTCAGAAACACGAATCCGTCGACTGAATTAGGCTACGCCTAAAAGCCGATCGAGATATCTTAATTCTTTAAGTTTTCAGAGCAATCACGGAAAAAAGCTAATGTAAAATCAACACCAATTGCAGTCAATTTTACTCTAACCGACGATAATTAATAGGACAGCACTTTTGTGCAGTTGATTTCACTATTTTATTGGAACAACTGTATTGTAGTCCGATTTACTAGCGCACGCGCCATTGTTACATCGCACACAGTTACCTGCTTATAACATGTACAGTTTGGAATAACTCTTGCGATCGTAGAACTTACATATACGTCGCGTCGGCTGTAATTACCACTCCGGAGCATGTACACTTCACTACAATTCATTCACCATTCACTAGAACAAAAATGTGAATTTGACATCATGGGAATTGATTCCAACAGAAGATTGGCGACATTGCTGTGATTCTTACACCAATAATTTTCCTGGCAGCCAGATGTAAAACCGACCAAAGTATTTTTTTCCGTGATAAATTGACGATAGCTCGATCACTTCGACAGATAGATCAATTTAGTTAGCAGATTCGGATTCTTGAGTTTAAAATACGTAAGTAACGCCACTATGAGCAACGCGCACGCATTACAATGGGAGGAAGAAACCCGGAGTGAATGAACCTGTCCATTCGCTGATGTTGATGTCAAGTTATCGATGACAAACCTAATGAACTTGTGATGTCAATAAAAAGTCACATGGTTTATTCGATACTTATAATCATGATCTCCATATCTGCCGTTACACAGGACCTGGATAATGGCGATATTCTGTCGTAGGGTTATCTTCTCGGTTATCTATTTGGTCTGATATTATAATTTCCCAAGAGTGTAATCAACGAGGATGTTCAACCAACTCACGACCGAGAATTTCCTTCGGGAAACCGCACGATATCTTATGCTGCCGACCTTCATTCTACCGAGTCTTATTTCTTACTCCTTTGATTCTACGATGAAAATGATTTTTCGCCGGAAAATCAACAATCAGATGAGATTTACACGAGCAAGAATTGAAGCCATCATCGATAAGAAGCTGGCTGCACATTTCTCTGTCATCGTCCTCTAAATTGACTGTGTGCGTCTGGAGACAACACCCTTTGCCGATCTATTCTGTATTATCATTTATGCAATTAATTTTACCGCAATATCCGTCTAGAGCGAAGAAAGCTGATGGTATATAACCTCGTAATGCGGCAATTGTGAGCACAGTCAGCATTCGTAGTCTCATCATGTGCAGTCAAAAAATAGTCCTCGGCCTGCTAGCGCTCTTGGCGTTTAGCGCTGTAATTGGCGGTAAGTTTAATGATCGCAAAAGGTATATAATTCTGTCATCGTCAATTTTTGTTGAACATGGACGTTGTGTCCAAATAGTATCGCATGCTATGAATATTGACAAATTAGTAGTAAAACAACCTGTCAAAAATCACTTTCTCGATGAAAAGTTTTTGTGCGATTGTTCTATCTAGCTTTACCCCTCCGTAATCCTGGCGTACTAATTTTCAGTTTCGGAGGCATGCAAAGCCGCAGGAGGTGGTGGTGGCAACGGTGGTCGTGGAGGTGATGCTTTGCACCTTCGTGCTGATCGTGCGGTTGATAGCAATGGCGATTGGTACATTAACATCGATACTAACTCATTATACGATTCAGGTAAAGGCCATTTACCTTGTTAAACTGATCGAAAGGTATTCATAATCTTATTCGAAATTTTTTTTCTTTTACAACGATCGAACATTTCTTAGAATAGAATCATATAAGACGAAATGAACGCAGGCGAAATAAATTAGCGTACTTGAAAATCTGATTGTACAACAATAAGAATTATAATTTGACTAATCAAATCTCCTTCTTTCTGTTGCAGCTGACTACGATGCTCCGGGAAAATAAGGCAAGTGGCGATGGTTATATCAATCGACCAACGATGGCGAGAAATACCAAAAACATGCGTATAAGAAATTATACCAGTGTTATGTTATCATGAATTTCTCAAAATAAACAGATAAACTTACTTCAATATATTTGTGTTTATTCACGAAAACCTTGTTTTCGCGAAATACGATGTTTTCATGGAAATGTTCTCAGCAGTTCGATGAACTCATTACTTGAGAATAAAAATTTGTTATTTATAAATAGTTCGGAGTACATTAAATCTTCCACGCTGTGATCCTGCACGATCCCTTGATTCGTCACTTTGATTGAAATACTCGAGAAATATTTCCTTCCCGACTAATTATAACTGAAAGGGTTGAACGAAACCAGAAAATTAGCAAGAATCAGGTCTACTGCAAGTCAATTCAAAATTTGAACGGAAAGAAAAAATCTAGGAGATAATGTTGAGTGAAAGAACGAATGCTTTTATTGATATTTGATATCAATATTTTATTGAATGATATTTAAATAGTGCGCACATTTGATCATATCTCATGCCCCAATTGAATGCATCGTCATAATTAAATACAAAAAAAGAAACGAGAAATCGCATGCAACACAATGGGAGGAAGAAACCCGGAGTGAATGAACACCTGCGATTGACTGTACATCCGTTGATGTTGATGTCAAGTTATGGATAACAAACCTGATGAACTTTTGATGTTGTTGATAAAAATGACTTTTCGCCGGAAAATCAATAATCAGATGTGAATTACACGAGCAAGAACTGAAGCTATCATCCCACGTATTTTGAACTCAAGAATCCGATTCTGCTAACTAAATCGATCTATTTATCGGATGATCGAATTATTGCCAATTCTTCGCGCTTTGGAGCAAAAATATTGAGATGTGTTCATTGATTTCAATCATAGTCCAATGTAGTTGTTGGAGTCGTGTTTCTGAGATCAAAATACATTAAAATACCGCGAAACAAATAATTTGTATGTTTGCAGGTCCAAAATCGCGATTTATTTTCGAAAAGATTCCGACAAAAATTTCCTTCCTTCTGGACCTTGATTTCAAAACGTGCTGGGTCTATTTCACAATTGGGCAGACTGCACCAGAGCTTGTCCAATTAATTGAAACTGCTGAATATGGGAGGCCTATTTTGGAGGTCACGGTGGCTTCCACTGAACAAATATTACTTCTGAAAAAATATTAATAAACTATCTATCCCTTGAAAGCATAAGACTTTTGTCCGAACCATTTCTATGATAACACTGTAGTTATTGAATTATTCGACTGGGTATACCTACAAAATGGGCCACCGTATACCACAGTATATTGATCCAATCGATTGTACTCACATCTCCAAAATCTAAAACGGCGAATCCAAAATGGTGGATTAAATTCGAAAGAGATTATATTTCGGTATGGAACTTTGATTTCTCAAATATCATCGCTAATATGGCAAAATTCCGCAATGAATATCATTCGTTCTTGCACTCAACATTACCTCCTAGATGTTTTCTTTCCATTGCAATTTAAAACTGACCTGAAGTAGACCTGATTCTTGCTTTTTTTTTTTTTTTTTTTCTAACCCTTTTAGTTATATTAAGTCAGGAAGGAAATATTTCTCGAGTATTTCAATCAAAGTGACGAATCAAGGGATCGTGCAGGATCACAGCGTGGAAGATTAAATGTACGTCGAACTATTCAGAAATAACAAATTTTTATTCTCAAGTAATGAGTTCATCGAACTGCCGAGAATATATCCATGAAAACACCGAGTAGCATGACAGTTTTGTCGTATTTCGCTAGAACAAGGCTTTCGTAAATAAACACAAATATATTGAAGTAAGATCATCTGTTTATTTTGAAAAATTCATGATAACATAACACTGGCATAATTTCTTATACGCATGTTTTTGGTATTTCTTGCCATCGTTGGTCGATTGATATAACCATCGCCACTTGCCTTATTTTCCCGGAGCATCGTAGTCAGCTGCAACAGAAAAAAGGAGATTTGATTACTAGATTTCCAAGTACGCTAATTTATTTCGCCTGCGTTCATCTCGTCTTATATGATTCTATTCTAAGAAATGTTTGATCGTTGTGAAAGAACAAAAATTGGAATATCTTTCGATCAATTTAACAAGGTATGTGGCCGTTACCTGAATCGTATAATGAGTTAGCATCGATGACAATGTGCCAATCGCCATTGTTATCAACCGCACGACTAGCACGAAGGTGCAAAGCATCACCTCCACGACCACCGCCAGCACCACCACCACCTCCGGCGTTGCATGCCTCCGAAACTGAAAATTAGTACGACAGGATTACGGAGGGGTAAAATAAGGTAGAACAATCGCACAAAAAAGGTTCATCGAGAAAGTGATTTTTGATAGGTTGTTTTATTACTAATTTGTCAATATTCATAGCATGCGATACTATTTGGACACAACGTCCATGTTCAACAAAAATTGACGATGATAGAATTATACTTCTCTCGATTATTAAACTTACCGCCAATTACAGCGCTAAACGCCACGAGCGCTAGCAGACCGAGGACTATTTTCTGATTGCACATGATGAGACTACGAACGCTGACTGTGCTCACAATTGCCGCATGACGAGCTTATATACCATGAGCTTCTTCCGCTCAAGACGGATATTGCGAAAAATTTAATTACAAAACTGATAATTCTATAAATAATCGCGCGTATGAAGTGCAGATTTATTAGAAACTGGTTCATTCGTGTCCATCGAACATATCATTTTGCTCGGGTGGTTTATCGAATGATCGGTACTGATCGGCAAAGCATGTTGCACACATAGGTATAGTTGTTCCGGGAGTCAATTGAGAGGACGACGAAAGAGGAGGCCATAGGGGTATAAGCATGGAGAATCTGCCCCGGAAAGATATTTGAATAATACGTAGAGGATATGTAGGTACTAATAAAGTACTAAGACTCTGAAAGGTTGAAATCTCTAACTCAATTGGTTTTCGATCAAAAAAAATTGGAAAAACGAAAATTTCTCAGGATTGTCTTAACCAATTGATCAAAAAATTTTACATTTTTGGGGGGAAAAACCGATTGAGTTAAAGATCTGTAACGTTCAGGATCTTAGTACTATCTTAGTACCTACATATTCTCTACGTATTATTCAAATATCTTTCCGGGGCAGCTTATACCTCTATGGCCTCCTCTTTCGTCGTCTTTTCAATTGACTCCTGAAACAACTGTATGTGTGCTACATGCTTTGCCGGTCAGTACCGATCATTCGATAAACCACCCGAGCAAAATGATACGTTCGATGGACACGAATAAACCAGTTTCTAATAAATCTGCACTATATAAGCGCGATTATTTATAGAATTATCAGTTTTGTAATTAAATTTTTTGCAATATCCGTCTTAAGCGAAGGAAGCTGATGGTATATAACCTCGTAATGCGGCAATTACAAGCCAAGTCAGCATTCATAGTCTCATCATGTGTAGTCAAAAAATAGTCCTCGGCCTGTTAGCGCTCTTGGCGTTTAGCGCTGTGATCAGCGGTAAGTCTAATGATCGCGAGAAGTATAGTTCTATCATGGTCAGTTTTTGTTGAACATGGACGTTGTGTCCAGACAGTACCGCGTACTACGTATATTGACAAATTAGTAGTTAAGCAACCTGTTAAAAATCACTTTCTCGATAAAAATTTTTTGTGCAATTGTTCTATCTAATTTTACCCCTCCGTAATCCTGTCGTACTAATTTTCAGTTTCGGAGGCATGTCACGCCGAAGGTGGTATTGGTCCTGCCGGTCGTCGTGGAGCTGATGCTTTGCACCTTCGTGCAGATCGTTCCGTTGATAGCAATGGAGATCATCACATTTACATCGACACTGACCCGTCATATCAGCCAGGTAAGAACCACATGAATCATCAACTCGATCAAAAGGTATTCATATAGTCTTGTTCCACATTATTTTTTTGTTTCACCAACGATCGAACAGTTTTTGATTTCGATCATATGACATGAGACGAACGCAGGCGAAACAAATCAGCGTACTTGAAAATCTAAGTGTAGAACAGTGAGAACATCGCATTATATTCGGGTACTCAAATCTCCTTTTTTCTGTTGCAGCTGACTACGATGGTCAACAAAAATAGGGCGAGTGGCGATAGTTGTATCAACGGACCAACGACGGCGAAGGATCCCAGAAACATGCGCATAAGAAATTATACCAGTGTTATATTATCACGAATTTTTCCAAACAAACAGATAAACTTACTCCAATACATTTTTGTTCATTCACGAAAGCCTTATTCCAATGAAATACCATAGTAAAACCATGATGCTACTCGGTGTTATCATGAAAATGTTCTCAGCACCTCGATGAACTCATCAGTGAAAAATAACATTTATTACTGAATAGTTCGACGTATTCATTTAGTCTTCCACGCTGTGAGCCTGCGCGATCCCTTGATTCGTCACTTTGAATGAAATACTCAAGAAATATTCCCTTCCAGAAAAATTATAACTGAAAGGGTCGAACGAAAAAACAAAGAAAACATCTAGGAGGTAATGTTGAGTGGAAGAACGAATGATTTTTGTTGCAAAATTTTGTTCATCTTTATATCGCCATATTAGCGATGATATTCAAATAGTGCGTTAATATAATAATAATAACCTGATGATTTTTTGTAGTTAATAAATAGTCGCATAGTTTATTCGATACTTGTCATGATCTCCACATCTGCTAACACAGGAACTGGATCATGGCGATATGCTGTTATAGGGTTGTCTTCGCGGTTATCTATATGGTCTGAAATTATAATTTCCCAAGAGTGTAAGCAACAAGGATGATGAACCAACTCACGACCGAGTATTTCCTTCGGGAAACCGCACGATATCTTATGCTCCCGACCTTCATTCTGCCGAGTCTTATTTCTTACTCCTTTGATTCTATGTATGATGAAAGTGACTTTTCAATAACCAGATGTGAATTACACGAGCAAGAACTGAGGCCATCATCGGTAAGAAGCTGGCCACAAATTTCTCTTACGTCGTCCTCCGAATTAACTCTCGGAACAACTATATGTGTGCGTCTGGAGACAACATGTTGTGCCGATCAGTACCGATCATTCGATAAGTCACCCGAGCATAATGATATGTTCAATGGACACGAATGATCCAGTTTCTAATAAATCTGCA
Organism: Athalia cordata; assembly: GCA_963932425.1. NCBI lineage: Eukaryota > Metazoa > Arthropoda > Insecta > Hymenoptera > Athaliidae > Athalia > Athalia cordata. The sequence goes on along the minus strand of OZ010626.1, from coordinate 22,821,929 downwards.
CTTGCGCACGATAATTTATAGAATTATCAGTTTTATTATTAATTTTACCACAACATCCGTCTTAAGCGAAGGAAGCTGATGGTATATAACCTGGTATTGCGGTAATTATGAGCTCAGTCAGCATTTATAGTTTCATCATGTGCAGTCAAAAAATAGTCCTCGGCCTTCTAGCGCTCTTGGCGTTTAGCGCTGTGATCAGCGGTAAGTTTAATAATCGCGAGAAGTATAATTCTATCATCGTCAATCTTTTTTGAACATTGACTTTGTGCTCAAATAGGTCCGCGTATTATGATAATATTGACAAAATAGTCACAAAACAACCTGTCAAAAATTACTTTCCCGATGAAAATTTTGTGTGCTATTGTATTATCAAATTTTACCCCTCCGTAATCCTGGCGTACTAATTTTCAGTTTCGGAGGCATGCAAAGCCGGAGGAGGTGGTGGTGCTGGCGGAGGTAATGGAGGCCATGGCTTCCACATTCGTGCGGATCGTTCCGTTGATAATGATGGAGATTATCACATTTGGATCGAAACTGACCCGTCATATTACCAAGGTCAGAGCAACATACCTTGTTAAATCGATCAGAAGTTAAATGATAGTGTTATTTTAAAGCTCACTCATTTTTTTTCTTGTATTTTACACGTCAACGATCGATCATTTTTCGTGGTCATTGATTCATAAGACAAAATGCACAGATACTTGAATTCAGCCTTTACGGAAATCTAACAATGAGAGATCGAGCACGTCACATTAGTTTTAATAATCAAATCTCCCTACATTTCAATTGCAGGTGGATACAATCCGGGAAAATAAGGCGAATGATGATAAATTGTAACCGGCACAATGTAATCCCAATATTAATATCATATTATAAATCATGACAATACAATGAGAAAACTTGCGTCTACGTGCAATTTTTTTATTCATAAAACCCTTACCTGAACAGATTACCGTAAAACTGTCATACTCGGCGTCATCACAAATGCACATCAGTTCTACGGCGATATAAAATTTGACATTTTCGGATGGTTCTGAACTCCGTTTCCCACGCTGCACAATCCTTTATGGTATATAGTTCATGGATTATTTGATAAAAATGAAAAACGAATGATTTCCTTAGAGAAATATTTTGTTATCTTTATATTACCATTTCGGCGACGATAATTAATTGGTGGTTTACATACATACATTCGAAATTATCCCATTCCCTGATAAAATCTATCGTCTGCTAGATATGTGAAAAAAAGGGGGAAAAATCTATGACGGTTATAAGTTGAACTGATATTACCTCACTATATGTATATTGATTATGCTTCGAATTTTCGATATGGAATAATTATTGCTTTGATTCAGCAAATAATGTGTGAATAGATTTCTACATAATTCATATATACGTTAACGAGTATTTCTACATACATGTATGCACAATTTCATAAATATACTTCAGGTATAAAGGGACAGTTGGATATTTCAGGACTATTTTTTTTACACGTACAACAAATACAGCGCGGCGAAGTTGATTCGCCGCCGAAAGTTAAGACTTTGAGATCGAAAAAGAGAAAACCAGGAGGATTTGAAATCTTGCATCGATCACGTACGTTCAGAACTACTGAATTTTTGTCAATTCTTAAGCACGCGATTTAATAAATCACGAAAATTGAATCCGCACGGAATTCGAAAAGCCAAAAAACTCCCTTGGCGAGATTATATAAAGAATATTTTATTTTTCATGACTGTTGTAAATTTATTCGAAAAAACGATCACATATTTAAATCAGACGGTGTTTATCAGCTCGAAACACCGTAGTTATTACAAAAAACGAAAAACGCTGTCATTTTTTGTATAAACCGTACTATTTTTCTGTGTAATTCGGTTATCTTCATGGTATTTTTTTGCCTGTACTTTTCATTATCTTCTTTATTTATTGTACATCTTTATGGTCGTTGTTGACGACTGTGTATTTTTTCAATATAAATTGCAGATAAAATAATTAATAATTTTCCTCGGTAAATCAGGTATAAATGTTACGGACGATTGGATCGAAAGTCTTTCGAGGAAAAATAAAAATTAAATTAAATTCGTCGTTATTATACCTTTTGAAATGCGGTAGAAGGTAATTTTCTTTGATTATTTATTGGGCGACGCAGCTGGCTGATCATTTCTTCTGATAATTCTGCAGCAGTGCGCGGGGATTCAGGGAAACATTAGGTTAACGTCCTCTCCATCCACTACTACCTCCGTTTCCGCCACCACGACGATTCACGGAATTGTTCTGAAATAAACAAAACACGAGAATCGTTGAAAATTCGTCGTCTAAAGTTCATTGGTCGCAGGACCAATGGATATTTCAGGACTATTCTTTTTTTTTTTTTCATGTACAACAAATACAGCGCGGCGAAGTTGATTTGCCGCAGAAAGTTAGTTTAGACTTTGAGATCGAAAAAGAGAAAACCGAGAGGATTTGAAATCTTATAATGTTAAAGTTCAAATATGGTCGTACGACGTTTGGAAATACTACGATCTTACCCATTGTGGATTCTGGTAGTTCGGATTATGTGGTTTGTTCTGATAAGGATGAGGGCGATTGTTTTGTTGCTGGTTGTGATGGTGGTTTTGGTGATGGTTGCGTTGATTGTAATTCCCTGATTGGTGGGCTGCGTATCCGCTCCCCCAACCCCCAGCCTGTTGATTCTGATAACCGCGATTGCCGCTGCCACCCCCTCCGTTACCTGAGCCGGAAGTAGCGCCGCCATAACCACCAGCACTACCACCACTGTTGGATGAACCAGAATGGTAGCCACTCTGATAGCCTGAAACAAAAGAGCAATCTCTATTTCACTACGAGGACTTTTAGGTACCCCGAAGAATGTTTCCGGTACTTTTCCTCTCGAAACAGCTGAAAGCCGGGGACTATGAGCGCGGGATTAGCGAACTCCTGCAAGTGCGAATGCAAGTGCGAGTGCGAGTAGTGCAATCGCCATTCTTAATGGGTACCACCAGTCGCGAGGGGAAATAACGCAGATAAATAATTCACGGTAATATTGATGCTCAGTTCTGCACAGGGTGTACCATGCTATACGATTGGGTTTTTCATTTTAACAACGCGAGTGAAAAAAAAGAATCGATTTAATTTGCAGCACATTATATACGCGTAATCAAATATTTTTTCCCAACTAGAAAAGAATAAATTAATTTTAGTTAAACGGATCGATTCGACTCTCCAAAAATTCATCGGGAATCACTGCAAGCATAAATATTCAACAGAATTCGATATGATTCTTATAGTGAAATATGTCGACTACGGAGTCTACGTCGTATAGATATAAAGAGAAATCTCGCACTTTGTTCGACTATATACTGACAATGAGTACAATGTTTGGTCGAATGGGAACGTGGCGGCACGTGACTTTGTATGTTCATAGCTCATGAAACGTCATATTAATACTCGTAAACGTCCAGCTATAGCTTTTAATAAATGCAGTTTTCACAGCAATGGACAGCGTCAACAATCATTATTATGATCATAATTTTATATTCCTTAATTCGTTATGATCATTGAATTCAACAATTCAACTTTTTTCCGTTTTCAAGAGCTTACGCCGGAATGCCAGATATCTGCCTGAAAAACTAGGAAAATTTGAAAGGTAGCTTTACCAAAAAACGTTATACTATAGCCTCGAACGTCCTCACGATAATATTCCAACTTTTCTGCTGGTTACGACCTTCTGGTTCTCAGCGCTCGATACAATCGTTGATATAATTATTATACGCCCAATATTAATATATTGGCGTTTTTCGGCGCGACTGCAGGTCCGCAGCACGTGTAGTTTGTTATATTCTAGAATCGTGAAGGCAACAATAATAACATCTCTTCGGATTTTCAGGGGGTGCCCGCCCTCCTCACGGGGGGTAATCCGCGCTCCGAAAGGGGGATAAATGCTGCCTGTACGGCTCCTAACCGTTTACATGCCGGATCATCCTTCGTTATTGTTACGTTTATGATAATAGTTACCTCCGACAACCAACCCCTGCCGCTGAAATAGCGACTATATGAACACCGTTCACCCCTAATACCAACCCCAGATGAACTCCTACCCATGATCGCTCGTTATTAGCTGCTCCCAGTCTAGGAGCGCTATTATTTTTCCTTTCTTATCCTTTTAGTTCCATTCTTTTTTGCTCGGAGAAGCCAGAAGGGTATATTTTTGCATCATACAATTCGGCGAAGATCAACTTTCGAGAAAGTGAGTGGACGTTATAATAATAATTAAAGGATTTGAGGTGTCTAATATAATGTTTTTTCTTTCCAAATAGAATCTGCCGTACAAAAACAGTGGAAGACTCTTCAATTAATTTCATCCGGTGTAAAATTTGAATTCTTCCAAATTTAACATTCAATTGAAATTCATTGAATACGTTACCAATCACACATCCTGCATTTATCTGAAGATTCTTGACATATATCTGACCAATTCATGACCACGTTTGTTTTTGGTCATAATTCCGGAGCTTCGGTTCGATTTCAAGGCCACGAAGTTGCGTAGCTTACAATTAGCTGATACTATTTGTAACTTGTACGAACTTTGTTTGGGGAAAGAAAAAAGTTCAGCTCGAAAAACGCAATGCCGCAAATCCTATGGAGAGTCCAGTAGCAGCGGCAGCGGCAGCGGCAGCCGTTAGAAAGTGGTATCAGAATTATATTGGCATCAGAGAGCTTTCGGTCGAAGTGCCCCACGCCATATCCTTTTGTGGATATGGCCGCGGTATTGGATTCGATCGCCGCGTCAGCAATACAAACACTTCAGTTCCGATGTGGGTCGTCTGCATCCACCATCCTCATCCCTATCCCCTTCCGCTCTCCACTTCATCCCCCTTATCGCCTCGCCTCTTCACCCCTTATACAGGCAGATCCTCTTCGTCATCGAATGCCAACCACCCATCACTGGTCGCCGTATTATTTATACTTAGATACCGGATCGAAATTGCATTTCGCTCTTAATCAAGTATCTACACACATATGATCTATACGCGGCAGCTTCAAGCTCCTGGCATCGTCAAAGCACATAATTGAAATGTTCCAATCGTAAAAATCAAGATATTGTTAAATAATTCTATGAATCACCTTAGCTGCGATACTTATTTTTTTTTTTTTTTTAATTCGCGTTTCGAAGTGACTTTGTTGTTTTATTTTTACCCACCCTGTACGTTGGAGATTTCAACGACGGCAACTCGACGAAATTTTCAATCTCCGATTATACATCGACGAATATTTTGTCGATTGTGTCATTATCTTCCGATCAGAATCATGCTTCTGTAATTTTGATCAGATCAAATGCACAGCTTTTAACCTAAACGGACGATCTGAATGGAGGAATAATTATATATGATGGTGGAAAAATAAATCTGCAATGAAAATACTATGCGATGCATACATAGGTGGGTATACATAAAGATATCGTAGTCAAGCGGATACCAGTTGCTGCAGGTATTATAAGGTGTATAAGAGATGATTTGATCAAAGCCTTAGGGTCGTAGTAAAAGCTTAACGTTCTGAAGCTCTGAAGCAGTTGGATAAAGTGCTCATCTGTACAGCTGTATAAAGGAGGCAGTTAGAATCGTAGCGCTGGTACAAGTAAAAGGAGAAGGAGAACAAGATTAAGAAGGAGAGTAAAAGTAAGATGATGATGAAGAAGAAGAAGTAGTAGAAGAAGAAGAAGAGGTTGAGCATCTTTTGGTATTTTCTTCCTCAGTCCAAAGTACGAAGTCTATATATAGTGACGATTCTCTATTTTTTTTTCGCTCGGTTTGCACAGCGAGCGGCTGCTCATCGTCGTTCAACAGTTGAAGCTCGTTCGCTTCTTCTTCATCTTGATATTCATTTTAATCTTTGCACCAAGATTCTATGCGAAACACAAGTCCGCGTCTCGGGCATTCTCAAGATTTCCTAGTCGTCGGTAATGGTGGCTCAATTCCGCCACTCATATTCACTCTGCACTCCCATTCAACAGCAACGTTGCAGTTAAAAGGCCGCGGCTGCACCACCGCCAACAAATTTTCCCTTTCTTTCGGACGCGGTATATGAGATATACGATAAATAATTTGCGATAAACGACGACGACAAAAAAAACAAAAATTTCGATCAGATTTCAGTATTTCCCGCCAACTTTTTTCGAGGTTGAGCGACGCAACTTGAAACATTGGACACCCCGGTTAAAACTGCGCGTTGAATATTATAATTGAAAAAGACAAAAAAAGAAAATCCAATCTACGTTAATTTATATACCTACCCGTTACATATATAGTTATACCACGCAATGACCTATGCAGCCGGGTTTGCAATTAAATCACAATATTGACGATCGACTCTACGCAACCACGCACCTATGGTACGTACGTATATGATCCATATAGATACATGAAGTATAGCCTGTTAACCCCGGCGCACGTATAAGTCCGCGTTCGTTTTTCTCTCTCTTTATCTGAATCTCTCTCTCTCTCTCTCTCTCTCTCTCTCGCCGAGCACCAGTGTAACTAATTCCCACTGCATTTAATGACTATGTGCTCTGCGAGCTGACGGCCCACCCCTTCTCCCCATAGCCACCCCCGCGATTCCTGGCACTGTTCGGTGGTAAGGGAGGAAGGAAAGGGAGTGTTTGATTGTGAGCAAAAGCCTCGTCGGGGCGGGCGGCGCGGCAGCCACTTGACCCTGCTGCCTGGGGTTCGCGGGCGCAGTACCACCACTGCAGCTAGCACCAGTTAATAAATCTACCCCAAGTAGCTACAACACCGGAGTCCCGCATCTTTATACGTGTCACTGTACAGTGCAGTGCTCGGACATTGCTAATTTTACATTCAATTATTCATTCGTTTATTTGTTTATTTCTATTTCTTTGGCCGCCAAATAATACCTATAATAGCCCGAGCTAATTTTTTCACCGGTACCTATATAAGTTTTGATTCGGAAAAAATAACTTCGATGAGTAATCGATTTCTTTTTTTTTCCTTTCTTCTGTAAGCTCATTTTTCACGATGTGATTTGTGCAAATTATATAAGTATATAAGTATTATGGGCAATTTATGGAGAATCGTTTCACAGGGTTATTTTAGAGAAGATTTATTTATAAGAAGGGAACGATTTTCGGAGGGAGGAAATCAACCCGAGTATACTTTAGAGAGACGATGAGAAAAGCGGTGTCTATTTACATTATAAAATGTTTTTTTTTTTTCCTTTTCTTTTCTTTTTTCTTCGTTTCCCCTGCATTAGATTTTTTTCGACGATTTTCGTCTGCAGGGATTAAATAATTAGGGTTGATTTAACGACAAAAATTAATACGATTTATGCAAAGTACGGAAAAAAAAAAAAAAAGGAACTTCGTGCATCGGCATGCGTGTAAAATTTTTTGTACATCCCCAGCTATAGTCTTATTCGTGACCCAAATTTTTACGACAAATCGAGCGATAAAATATGCCAAACGATATATTATAATTAAAAAACCCTTTGGGATTGCTAGCTAAGTGCTACTTTGATGAAAAATTTATTTAGCATTCTACGGTGAATAATTTCCGTATAGAGGTTGGAATAAATGAAATAATAAAATGAAATGAACGTGAAAAAAAAAAAAAAAAAAGAAAAATAGGTATGTATATGAAAAAACTTTCGGTGATGGCGTGTTTTTTTTTTTTTGCTACGTAACGGATAAAATTGATACGAATACATGGCATCATGCATTTATGTAGAAAATAAAAATTCCAGTGTACTTCAAACAAGTGCGCAAAACGAATATACATACCTACACATATATGTATAATTGTATATACGTGTACATATGTAGTAGAGATATTGTAGAGATAGGACAGGTGGTAATAAAAATGAAAAACGAATTAAAAATAAAAGAATTTCGTTACCGGATTCCGAGCCGGATTCATTGGTTCTCCGCGAAAGAGTTATTTTTTGAAAAAAATTATGTGCGATATAATTCGGAAAAAAAAAAAAATTTGCAGTTAAAAAATTTAACATCCCGTAAATCCTCCCCGTCCTCGCATGAGTCCTTGATAAACGATGTGGTAAGAAAATATGGATAATAACGTGTGATGGAAAAGTGTATATAAATGATTTTACGTGGGGACGAGGTAATACGGTTTTGTGTATATCATCAGGGTGGTGACCGATGAGTAAATGATGGTGGCGAAGGTCCCGGGGGTTAGGAGCTCCTGACTCCTTGCCGTAAATTTGTGGAGGATCGAATAATCCCCGTCCGTCCCCGGGATAGAGGACCAATTTATCGAGCCGCTCGCGTTGGCATGGAGACCTCGCTGCCGGACAGGATCGGCGAGTGAGCGAGCGAGTGAAATCAGGGAATGGTGGAAGCGGGATAGGCGGGTAGTCGAGAGCACTGCCGGGGTGTGGGGGACGAGCTTTCTCGAGGACCTACTCGAGGATGCTCCAGGAGGCCGTCACGGGGAAGAGCGCGGAACGCCGGGAGTTTGGAATATACCGAGTCCAGGGGTTGGCTGAGGTACCCGCTCCGCACTCTCCTGTGAGAGTATCGATTCTTGTGGTGATCCAATCAACGCCGGCGCCTTCCTCGACGACGACTTCGCCACAGCTTTTACGTGGCGCACGCCGTTATAGATATATATACCTGCAGGCACCGTCACAACCGTCATATATATTATACCCAGCCAGCAGTTATAACCCCGGACGTTCGGTTACCGGAGTTTTTTTTTTTTTTCTTTTTTATTTTCTCTGTTTTTCTTTTTTTCACCTCTATAATATACGTTCGGTGCTTTGCTCTCCGCAGGCTTAGCGGAGCAAAAAAGGGGAGGAAGAAGGGTGGTTAATTCGGCCCTTCATTTTTCCCTCTTTTCTATTTTTTGTTCTTCGTAATTTTCTTTATCTTTTTTTTGTTTTTTTTTTTTTTTTTTACTTCACTTCGTCGCACCTCGATACTTGAAAGTCTCAGCGTCAGGATTTCTTCGGTTGGTACATAATAGAACTAGGTGTACGGTTATGTACTTTGTATGTACGTACATATAGCTATCACCTGAACTTATATAACTAGATGTTCAGGGTCATGGGAATCGGAAAAAGTCACCCCTAGAAACTTAAATTCAGTTCAATGCAGCATGGTATAACGAGTAGGACTCCAAAATTATATAATCTCTCAATTTCATAGTGTCGAGGAATTTTCCATTGAAAAATCGTTGTGGTACTCAACTATGGTCTGATGAAATAGTTTTCAGTGCATGTCGTTGATTCGCGAGCATATATTCATTCGCATAATACCAAGCAACAATACGAGAAGAAAAAGTGTTGCTAATAATGGGGTTCTGTTGGTTCGAAAGGTGTTGGTTGCCGAGTAATGAGTACTACTAGAGTATTAGTGGTAGTGGAAGTGGTAGTGGTAGTGGAAGTGGTAGTGGTAGTGGTAGTGGTAGTACTAGTGGTCGGAGGTACTGGATGGAATAATTCGTGTAAAAGTAGCGAGTGTCATTTACGGTGTGGCCTAATGGTACGTGAATGTGAATGCAGGAGCATACTCGTGGTAGGTACGTAACCAGCTGCTACTAGTGGTGACGCTGACGATGGTGGTGGTGGTGGTGGTAGTGGTGGTTTGGTTGCTGGTACCCGTCGGAGTATAGAAATATGGACAATATAAAGCGGAAGCACTCGAGTGACGAAGTCACGGAGCCATGGAGCTATGGATGCCAGGAGGAATCGTGGTGCCGGTAAACCCTGTGGAACAGCCAACTACAGGCAGAACGAAACTTTCTCTCTGGTTGATTTTGCGTCGGCGAATCCTGAAGCGAGGAGGTTGGCGCTTGGTCGTCGGTGTAGGACCCTCCGTTGGAGGGCTCTTCCCTCCTCTTTCTCTCTCTCTCTTTTCCTCCCTCCCTCTTCGCCCCACCACGTCTCTTTCCCAACCATCACTCAGCTCCCGCCCACAACCCTCCGTGCACTTCTCCCTTTTAAGCCCTATCCACATTCGCATCCAGTACTCATTTATCAAATAAATCAACACACCTCCTCTCGTACACCTGTGAAGAGGTTTTGGAGCTCAATGTTTTATATACATACATACAACTACGTTGGTAGTAGCATTGGTTGTATCCGGGTACCCTACTGATAAAACCCACTGAAACGCTTTCGGTTTCTATAGGTGCCTGAAGCTAAACAGTTACACGGATCCATCTTTATCACGTCAAAAAAAGAATGAGAAACAAGAAAAAAAAAACAACCACCACGATGAATCCACATACGTTTCCAAATTTATCAACGCTTCAACTTTTTTCATTCTCTTTTTCTCTTTTTTTTTCTAACTTGTTACTACACGTTCAATTTTCAGAACCTCGTTAAAGTTTTTTCTTTTTTACCCATTCACCTCAGATGAAAGATAAAAATAAATAAATGAATGAATCGAAACAAAGAAAAAATTGAAGAGTTTCAAAAAACGATGTAATGGTTTAAAATTATCAACGCGATAGCGTGTAACTTCAGCTTTTGAAATCATCTATATACGTATACTATAATCATATAGGTATATGAAGTGCAGGTTGAATGTATAGAAGTTTTTCGCGGTTGCGATTTGGACAAAATGAAGAAAAGTAATAAAAAAACAAACACTTTTACACGACGAAAAATGAATGACTTTGATGAAGAAAAAAAAAAAAGTCAAAAACAACTAAATAAAGGAAAGAAAATTTATACGAGGTGTATTTAATTATGTGAACACCTTATAGCGTTGGAACAGGCGGTCGGTCGGGTGAGTGCGTGTAATCAAAGAAGTTCTAAAAATCAGGATGCACTTAGAAGCACGTACTCCGGTATAGAGAGGCATTCAGCCAAACTCCGTGGCGAAGTCAAAGCAAGGACCCTCAGCAGCCCGGCGTACGCGGCCTTCGTCGTCGTACCCGTCACACGGATATGTGGCTGCAGGTACCGGCAGCTTTCCCCCCTCCGTTTTTCAACCCACGGAGGTAAAGCCCTGATACGCTGCTAACCCGTGGACGCGAGTTGCACGGACGTATGTGTATAATATTACAAGGTTGTACCTGCCGCTTGCTGCTGCTGCTGCTGCTCTAAGGTCTGCAAATCTAACGTGCACTACGCTGCGAGCTATGTATACTTATACATATGGGTACATACCTACTCTGGAGAGTGAAACACTCCAGTGGCGTAGGTTCCATGCATGCATGAATATGGTCGCCCTCGAATTGAAATTCTCCAACCAACCAACCCATACGTTGTAAAACGCGAGGTTTCCGTTTGTACTTTTTTATAGCACACTTATGCAAATATATCTGATCCCTTTTTGAAGAAACACGAGTGTATTTATAAATATGTGCACACGAGTACGTGCAGTACTAGAAGCTGACTGTTGTGCGTATAAATCTTCACATGCACCCTGCATGCAGGTCCTTGCAAGATTTGTAGTAGTTCGCGGGCTTTGAGTCTTTGCTTATTATCACGTATGAGTATAATTGAAGGACAACGATTGTTCGTTATTAGCCTCAACTTTGAAACTTCAAAGAAAGATTATGTTATGAATGAAAGTTTGCCTAGTGTTCGTATGGGGTGTAATTCGACGTGATAAAAGATGAAGAAACATCGAGTACCGGTTGACCGATCAAGAGGTTACGAGTATAAGGTATACCTATCGTCCTATCAGATGATAAAAATAAAGACACTGTTGGCCGATGGAGTGTACATTGATATAGTACCCTTTTCCTTGTTGCCGTATAGTATAATCGTTCAGCATCGACAAAAGTCTTGATGACAAAGAGACCGAGCAAAAGAGGTGGTGGAGTGAGATAATCAGGTTTCTGAGGATGCCAGAAAATGGAGGAGAGTCTCTTAGAGTACTCCTTATTTCCGCTCTCGTTGCCGGTCCAATCACCAGCCAGAAGGTGTCGAAGAATCTCTCAAACACCTCCTCGGGTTGGACTCTAAGGGCAAAGAAACAAATAAAAAGAGAAGAAGAAAAAAAAAAAGAAAAAAGAAAAAAGAAGTACGATCTGGATTCAGTTTTCTCACTCTCAGAAGAAAAAGGAAAGTGAGGGAAGTGGAGGATCGTGATTAGGCGATGATGTTAGTGTACGAATACGTATCCGTACAAGCGACGGACATACCTTACACTGTATCACGAACACCAACGCAAATCCACTTCCAAAGGAACGTCCCCCTTTGCTGCTGCAGATTGGCGACGAAGCGGTCTCGCGTATACCTCGGAGGGGTGAAATTCCCGAAGGTATGCGCGCGCTCTCCTTTAGGAAGAAAGAGAGAGAGGTATGGAAGTGGAGAAGGAGAATGAGTGAGGAAAGGGAGGGCGGAGTACACGTTGCAGAAGAGGACGCGGATGGTCCTTGTGAGCCGAGGGCTACGAGGATCTCGATAAGGAGTATCCTAGAGTCGTCGAGGAGGCTTCGCCGACCCCCCCCCCCTCACCACCCCGCCGTCCGCCCCATTTCTCCTGTGTAGCGCCCGGTTCCTGGTCCCTCTGCAGTTTCCAGGCCTCCAGGGTTTCCGGGCTTCTGGTACCGGTGGCTTCTATACTCATCTCGCTGTAAATATGCCCTACACTTTCCACGAGCTCGACTCGAGCATCGTGCGGCGTATACTACCATACCTTTACCACGAGCAGCAGCATCACCACCACTACCACCACCACCGGCATCACCATCGGTATCCTCATCTCCTTGAAATGCTACAAGGATATCGGGTGTTTGCCGCGAGACTTTTGTACGGATTGCGGAATCAAGGGTTTTCCCAGTTCTGGAGTAGTTGGCGCCCTCCTTCTACTTTCCCTTTCTCTTCTGTGTACCTCATCCTACTTTCCACAGCGCGCCCGTTCTCCACGCGTCCTCAAACGTCCTTTAGTACGTCCTTCAGGCATCCTTAAGCCCAGGTGCCCAACGACGGACGACGGAGCTTCTAAAACCCTTCAAACTTGCGAAATGAGTCTTCTCTCCACTCCCGGCGCTATCCCTGAACCACGTCCTTCCACTCGCTATTCCTCACGAGCTGATGCAAATTTTCAACCATCTCCTCCAACCTACCCCTTGATCCTTTTACTCCGCGTCAAAATTTTCTCGCGTGCCAACATACGCCCACGTTTTTTTCTAGTTCTTTATTCGACCGAGTAGCAACTCCGAAAAAAGCGATAATCTGATTGTTAACAATCACATATGATATTATTACCGCTACTATCTAACACGAGACAGGATCATCATTCCTTTCCAAATATCCGAACGTCGTGTCGAAATCTCTGCGTCGAAGAATTAGGGGAAAAAAGCGAGAATGGTAGATGGTAAAAAGTATTTTAAAGGTACGTTAGGTATGCGAGGCAAGGTTTGTTTTGACAGAGGTAAAGTTAACCTGTCATGTTCGCGCGTAAGTTATATAGCCAACAGCAAACTAGCTATGGGGGTACCAATGAAATTTGAGAAGTTGGCCGACGGAACCCGGTCAAACAGAGCGGGCGGTAACCGTGCACAGTCCCTAAGAGGTAACGCGATCCGTTTCCGCAGGAATCAGACCACGTAGAGTGTAAATAAACTTGAGTAGTTCTTGCGAAGGAAAGTATTTATCTGTAAGTACCAGACATATCGAAAAGCTACTGTCAATATGCTATATCCTCAAAGTCCTGGAAGTGTGAAAAATTCCGTGACACGAAAGATCAATACGAATTTCAAGAGTTGATTATACGTATAACAGGAGACTGAAGAAGACTCTGTTGAAAATATCGAAATTTTCGGATCGGATGACGGATGATTTTTTGGAAGCCGAAAAAAAAAGAGAACGAAAAGAAAAAAGCGATGGGATGGGAAGAGAAGAAAATAACAAAACGTTATATATGAGCCATTCGGGCAGACAGAAGTTGTTGTGTAAAATTCGATTTGACGGATCAACCGAGTAGGGATCGTAAAAGCACGCGGTGAAGTTGGCCACAATCGCATTCACTTCTCGCGGAAATGAGGCGGAAGACCACAAGAGAACCACCACCGCGTTTTACGGAGCGTTGTGCTCTGCACGAGAGAATATGTGTATGAGCGAATGCCTGCCCTTTGTGTGGTTTTTTTCAATCTGTCAGATTTGTTCTTGATGTGGTTTTGATATTACTATTGGCTCAGGTAAAAAAAAGTCGTGCTCGGGTATTCGGGTGTCTATGTATATACCTGTATTTACAGGTATGTATATATCTTTCCACAGAAAAAAGACAGGCGAATGAAACGAAGTGGTTTTGGGACGGGGCCCGCCATGCGGTATAAGAATTTCGAATAAAAGACGCCCACTGCACAAGAGGCTCACTAACCCGAACTTCCAGCTTGATCGTCATCAAAATTCATAACCGAGAAAATCAAGAGTTGTACCGAAACGAGAGAAAACAAAAATGAAAGTAAAAAAGAATGTCAGAAACTTCATGAATTTTTTGGTTAAAATAGCGAAAGATATACGTATGTAATTGCGATAGCATCTGGTTTTTGTTTTCTGCATATGTTTTAAATACCATCGCGCCTTTTGATTGCGGATCACTAAAGCTGTACAGGAATGAAAAAAAGTCCTTAGTTCGGCCCTCGGCGTTCACCTACTACGGTACTACCGCATGCACATGTAGCTGGTCTAAAGAACTCAACGTCATTTTTGAATTAATCTCATTCGACTGCCCCCTTTATACGGGGGCCTCTTACATCACCGGTATAGTATAAGACCCGCTCGTTCGCTCGCTTGCTCAACGCGCCTTCAAGGTTAATTGGAACAGAGAAAGAAGAAGCAAAAAAGAGAAATAATAAAAAAAAGAAAAAAAAAAAAAGAAAAGAAATGAAAAAATCTCGGGAATGAAGTTATTTTTTTTAAAGAGCTGCTGCTGGGTGCATGCTTAGGTGTGTACACGCTCAACGCAAAAGTATAAAAGCTCGAGATCTTTATCTTGTGTTGCATGAACTCGTTTATCTTCATTTCTACAATCAGCTGTATAGGTACGTACATAATTAAATAAGGTACCTACGACTTGTAGTCGTGTAATTTACCGGCTTATACCCACGCCTTGCGCATTATCACGCGAAACATCGAAAACGCTTTCAAAATGGAAAAGGAGAAAAGGTCGTCAAGAAAAAATGGACGTTTAGATTATGAAGCAAACTATTATCCCGCGATAACTCTTCTATGACATTTTGATTGACACGAAATTGTTATGTTTAAAAAGTATTAAACCGTTTTACTCTCTTCATTTTCTGGCAAAATGGGACTGCCGATTTACATCGTTTACGTCTTTTCCACTGAATTCGTGACAAAAGAAAATTACATCATAGATACCCTCGAATCGGATAGGTATGTATGGAACATAGTCGCAAATGTTTTGAAAAGGCAGCACAGGCCGCTCTATAATTTTGTCGCATGGATCAAACTGGTTTTTCATCGAGAAGAAAAAAGTCCATTGCCATGATCTTTGGTCCATCATACCTGCGTACTCAAGAAGACAATCGGTATTATGTCATTATTACATGTAAACGCAGTGCTTTACACATCGCGTTATTGTATATTGTTGAGTATACAATCGGATGTTTAACGTACAGTTTTTGTCATGGACTCGATAATCCCCAAATCTCTCCTTTACTTTGTCCCGTCGAACTTTCATCTTTCTTTCTTTTTATTCTTTCCGATCATGGACATCCTTCGGTACACGACACGGCGATTACTTCGCTCTTGAATCTCGAGTGAATGACACTGTAGCTTCTTTATTTAACATTTCCGTCAGTCCATATAATACGGATAGCCATACTCTGAAAAAGCAACGTCTGATCATTGACCCAGAGTCTATACTTATGTAAAAGTCTATAATTATCGGCATGTGATCCCAGGTCAAACAGAACCGCCTACCTCGTACACTCAAACCTACTGCATAACAACCCCTAGAGTGGTGGAGGGTGGAGGGTGGAGGAGACTTGACACTTGTGCTTGTCTCTCGAGTGAATGGACGTCCATGCCCATAACCCAGCCCCCTGTCTGTCAGCAGTTACGTCTGCAGGGGTACCATCGCCTGTCTGTCTGTCTGTAGTCTGGTCTTCGGTATAAGGTCGGTAGTCGGAACGTCAGCAGTTCGACTGGTAAATACCTCATAATAGAATTTCCTTGGAGGTAATTGAGCGCATATCCTCGTCGATGAACAAAAAGCGCCTTTGCTTGCCGTGCACGATCAACTAAAACGGCGGTCCGTAGTTTAAGGGCGTTTTGTTGTGATGTGAAGGTATTAGCGATGCACGGTTTGCTGCAATGGCTTCATGGACACCTGTGACCCACAAGGATAACCTGTGGATCGACGGTTATAATCCGCTAAGTCGAGCTGCATCGTTTCAATGGAGATAGAATTTATTATGGATCTTTATCTCCGAGCTGTTCAAAGAAAAAGCAAAAACCTTAACGTTCGTACCAAAATACGTATCTCGATAAGTGTTTTTAGAGTATAACCTACAGAAAAATTAGGTTGAAATTAAAGTCATATTTCTTAAAGTTTTTATTAGATTTTCCGAATTTCATCTTCTCATCGCATTATGAAGAAAAAATTGGAGATTTAGATTTTCGTGCCTGAACGAAATAATGCGCAAGATTTCTGACGTATGTCACTATAATCGCATCACATATCGAGCAATTTAATAAAATATATGACGAAGAAAATTTTGGTTTATTTTACATTTTGTAAAGAGTACAATTACCTTTTTACATATATAGGTAACTAAAACGGAAGGAAAATCGAATAGATTTTGATTGAGTTCGGGATGGATAAACGAATCCTGATGCACCGAATATTTCCTTCTACTACGTTGTTCTATTAGCCGTTAGACAACATAGATATAGTCACCACACTGTACTATAAACGCATCGTCCCCTCGTAACGTGGGATAAACGATTCAGTAAACCGCGATAATAGAGTTTCTTAGTCGAAAATTGGGCAATTCTGAGGCAGCACAGTACAGGGGTAGGGGATCGGTCAGGCGAGGAATTGATAATCAAACGTACCCACCCCTAACTTCACCCCTGTATATATACACATATATATATGTCTATCACGTCGCTTTGACCATCACATAAGGGGGGTGGCGGAAGCTGGTTATTCTACAAATTTCGGAATGGCAAAAAAAAACGATGTATTTTATTCTTCCATCTGAAACTTTTTGCGAAATTTTTTATTTACCGAACTACGAATATTTTTTTTTGTGATGTAAGTATACGACTTTATGGTATCGAATTTTTTTGTTTTTTCCCAATATCATTCATATATCAGGAGATTTCGGAAACCCGTACACGCGACCGATTTTCATCTGATCAAATTTTGGAGAAGATTTTATTGAATTTTATTGGTTCTACTGAACCGTCCGCGGGTCAGTTTAATTCCGGGTCAAGGAACATAATCACGTTTGTCCATCAGTTTCAGAGTTTATTCAATCTGCATTTGATAAGCCGGGTCAGTTGGGAAAGATCGGAGGTTCCGCGCGTTGAACGGACGAATGATTTTCAATATCAAATCTACTCTCGTTCAATTCGATCACATTGAAATAAATTTTCATCTCAAAAAATATATCTTTGATTCAATCAAAAAGAAAGTACCGAAAGGTTTATATATTGAGAAATTTTTTTATTACGATCGGTTGTTATTTTCTCAATAAAGCATTATATATAATAGACAAATTTTTGGAACGAAATGGGTTAGTCACAATGGGGAAAAAAATAGAATCATCTTTTTCACCCAACTATATGAATTAATTCTTTTTCAATTTTTTATATAATTCACGTATACCTGTAATACATTCAATAATGATTCGTATTTTTAAAACCGATGTTCCAAAAATTCTAGGTTCTATAATGAAAATAGTTATATTTGTTATTCGTACAGCGTCATAATCCTATAATTCACGGATGAGATGATTTTTTTCTTTCTTTTTTTTTCAAGCAAGAGAAAAAAGTAAAAGAAAAATTACGGAAAAAATGAAATAAAATTTGTACGCACAACACTACGCCCAGCTATTCAATGATCCGCAATCCTCCCTCTTCGAAACCCCAATTATACTAACGCACAATCGACGTTGAAACCGCTCAACTTGAATTCGGTTTCTAGCTGATCGTCGTATTCTATACCTATAACTATACCTCGGGTAGGTTTATATATATATATATATATATATATATACACATAATATAAATGCTTCTTAGAAAACGGTGGTTGGGATCTCAAGAGTTCTCCAACCTTTGTCCTCACTTTTTATTCAAGGATAATAATACGTAGGTGCAGAAAAGGTAGATTCCCGATTTATCTTCCCGAAAGAAATTTGATTAAACTCTGAACCCCAAACAATATAAACCCCTTTACTTCGAAGCGTTGAAACGTACCGCAATTACATTATACTTATTTATGGCTTACTGCGTATGCGAGATAAAAAAAAATTACAAAAAAAAAGAGAAAAGAAAAAGGGAACAGAAATGGTTGGGAAGCGACTGAAGAAAAATGAATGCCCCGGAGTACCTTCATACACTTCCGGTTTGCAAATGATCGTTTCGATATTACTGCAGCATGGAATTATTTTTGCCCTCCATACTACGTCGGTTTTTGTATAAAAATATTCTTTGGATGACTATCTGTACCCAAGACTAATATAATCCGGTTTTGACTCAGAGGAACGTCTGATGTAGAACTTTACTCGCACGATCAACGTCGAGCTGCAGTACATTGCAGAATTGTGAAACTAAAGAGAGAAGCGTGCAGTAGGTATATGAGTTGGAACGGAAGGAGCGCACGTGGGGGTGAAACCTGCAAGAGAAATAGAAAAAGATGAAAGATGAAAGAAGGGCGAAATATGAAGAGTAGAGTAGAGTAGAGTATGGGATGAGGAGGAGAAGGAGTACCTAGTATATAGAGGTGACGCTAATGAGGCACGCCATAATTAGTGATACTGTCTACCGGGCGCTCGAAGGGGTTCTCGAGGACACGGGCAATCCCACACTCATCTGAGATATATGAGAGGCGAGGAACGAGAAAAGAAAAAGAAAAATAGAAAAAAATAAAAGACAAGTCCCTCCTTCTCTGCAGCTCTTTCTTTTTCTTCGTTTTACCTCACTCTCTCTCTCTCTCACTCTGTCTCTTGTTTCCTACCCTCTATCCTTCGTCCTCCATTTTCTTCCTCACTTTGCCTTCTTTCGCCCTCTTCTGAGCTCAGCACAGCGACACCGAGAAGAGCCGACGTCATATCCTCAACATCCACATCCACATCAAACACTGATGTTCAACGTAGGTACATATATAAAATATATACGCCTAGGTGTGTACATATATATATATATGTATATATATATTCTCACAATCAGCTTTTGCACGCGTAGCCAAAGGCAATGCCTCTGTAGTGCCCGCAACTACTCGTATATACCTCCTCTTTGACTTCTCGGGCGAATCTAAAGTCTCCTACATATATATATATATATACAGCATACATAATACGTGGATCGCTGCAGATCTTGTGTGCTTTGACTGCCGCAGGATAGTTGATAATCACGCCTTATATATTGTCCCATTAGATTGCTTGTCCCAGCGATTATACGCATCGTGCAGATGATTTTCGTTTTCTAATTACGATGATCTCACAGGTATTCATATAATATTATCGCACTGCAGGTAACAATTATACCTACGATTTTGATAATTATTCAGAAATTTCAATTCTCATTTCAAAAAGTGATTTGGCATCGTACGTGCCCTGTACGCATACACGCGCCTGCATATGTGTGTCACTATCGATTTTTTCAATAAAAATTAAGAAAGGTGAGCCGAATTAGCCCGCATCATATAATATAGCTTGGAACTTCCGCCATGATGAATATAAGTATAAATTATATGTCGTGATTATAATCAGTTTAAAATTTCCCACCCACTATACAATGACATATATGATGTGTATAAAATATGTAATTTGCATGGAAGAAAAAGAAAAGAAAAGAGAAGAAAAAAAAAAAGTGTTTGTGACGCAATATAGCGCGCATCTTATTATATTATACATATACGTATACCTGCATGCATAATAATATATATCAAATTTCATGTACACAATTATAAGTATGTATATAAGAGCGTTATATGGGGTAGGTAGGTATATATATTATACATACAAGGCGCCGAAGCGTGTGTATCTGGTTTACCCATTTAAAACGGCGTGTCAATTTGATTGCTGCTTTATATAACGGAAGCTGCCGGCGTTATACACGCCCCGCACGCCTCGAGCGGAATTAGAATCAGAAGCACCCTATATAATAATACGTACACCTATATATAAATGTACGTGGGGACAACACAACAAACCACCCTGCAGTAGTACATTCTACACATAGTTATCACAACGTACATACATAATATATATGGGGCATTTAACGCTATAACTCGACAAACGACCATTTCTCCTTAGATTTTTCATCCTTGCACGATTATTTCGACTTTCAAAAGCTCTTTTCAATATATAACTGGATCATTTTGTTACTCCGAAAAACTGTTCGTGGTTCTTATATTTCTTGCGTGCAAAAAATAACTATATTTCAATCGATAGAATATTCAAGATTCTTCGCTAAGAAAATCAAAATTGAATGTAAAAATGGATGAATTAAAATGTTTGAACACAACAATAATGATGATAATAATAGAAAAAATAATTAGTCAAATCGAAGAGGTCAAAGTTCACGGGCTTGTCGGTTTCGCGTGGAATACCCCATATGTATAAATCAGATGAGAAATAAATCAGCTGTTGAAAAAAGTCTTTTACTCGACTTGTCGTGCAATGGCTCATATGTATACGAGCTGATATGTGTATATATAAGTATATAGATGGAATACGTACACATAGGATGGTATGTATGTGCCGTTGAATAGATCTACAATTATACGTGAGACGAGGGGGTTTGGAGGGTGTTTTTGGTCGGTGGTATGGGAAGAGCGATTTGAAGCACAATGCGGCTCAATGCCGAGGAAATTAGCCGCGGTACTGCTGGTGACGCCCGTCATTCCCCTACCCATAAACACCCCGTGAAAACCGAGAACACCATCATCGCTTCGCCTCTCTTCTCTTCTCGCATCTTATCTCATCTCTTTTTCTGGAAACTGGATGCGTACGTTATATACGTATACGTACCGCACCTTCGTTTCTCTTCTCTTCCGCACTTCCTGCGCGCGCTTTATACATATACAATACACATAATATACACATAGAATTCACGTGATATTTTATATGTATATACGGGGTGTCAAAAATTTCAGATCATTATTATATCGTTACACTGCAGCTGAAGCGTCGATTTTTTTTTTTTTCACCCCTTATAATTTTACATCGCTGCAGATACGCAAGTTCTTCTGCAATTTTTCAGAAAATTGTATTATACGTGAACAAAACGTTTTTTTTTCTTTTCTTGTTTTTGATATCAGAAGAAAAAAAATCAATTTGAGTCACGGTCGGAATATGTGGATCTTTTCAAATTAGAGGTCAGATTACACGAGTAAAATCGGAACACCCTGTAAGAGATCGCGGATCGAAGATAGGACGGAATAAGGACGTGTTCAAATGTACGAAAAGGTAGTACATAAGACACCTACACATATAAAAGCTGCGGGAGACGCAGTGGCCCGAGTATAAAAAATACATATAAAAGTGTGAAAATCTTATATACCTATTATCACACGTATATATATTGTATGGAATATACATAATTCCCATAGAAAATCATCGTCCCGTATAAAAGATGGAATTCACTGGGATTCACCCTCGAGATTTAGGTATGTAAGGGTGTGTAGAATACAACCAGCTGTATTATCTCTCTATGTATTATATAGATATATATCTCGGATGCGCGGGCGAAATCGCGTTCACCTGATACCGATATAGCCGCCGAAACTACGTGATTATTTCTTCTTTCTTTTCCACCCGATGAAAAATCTCTAAAAACATAATACGTGTAATTCGAAAAATTGCTATCAAAATATCGCAAATGATTTTTAAACACTGCGGTAAAACTATAGAAAAAGATTCAAAATTTTCATCATATTAAGGTCATCGCCTCGGTTGTCGAGATAAAAACGCTGCACGAGCTACCAGAAAAAACGTAATATGTGTATAAAATAAACGGATATATAATAACTTCTTCCTTATTTTTTTTTTGTATGGATGTAACAGAGAGACGCGACCGATGGGGGTTGGATGATGGCAAAGAAGGGAAGGAGAGTAAGTAAATACGAAATAACACAAACGAGCGAGAGAGTGAGAAAGCGAGATAAAGAAAAGGATAGGAAAAGAAGAAGAAGAAGAAGAAGAAGAAGAAGAAGGCGGGGGCGGAGGTCTTTTCATACTTCCCTCGGTTGTCTATCCGTTGAGATGACAGGTGGGCCCCACGCGCGTTGTGGGGCCTCACAGGGAATATTGCCAGGGTTCATGGGGTCTCATCCTGCATATATACATTATGTACCATCGCCGTACCGTATACTGCACGTATAAAAGCAGCAAGCTATAGCCCGCCGTGGGCCCTCGTTAGACAAATTAAGTCCTAGCCTGCTGACTGGTGCGTTCGCCCGGGACGAACTTCGAGTGGACTGCAAACACTCGAGGAGGCGCGCTACCGTTCCCGGCTCTTCGACGCCCCTCGACCCCCTTCTTCTTCATCGCCCGTCCCGCGTCTATATATGTATATTCATTCTCTTCCACCGTGCTCCGAAGCAGGCCTTTACCTTTACGCGATCCCGCGGTATTCCGCCGCTTCGTCTGCAGATACGACCTTCTGGGCCCTCGCGTGTCTAACATGTGAGATAGGTAATACCATTAGGGATGTTCTGATTTTCAACTTTTATTTCATCATCAACGTTATCACCATTGTTATTTGATTTATTCGACCAACGTTCGAACTAATGTGAGTCACAATTTTAGTAGCTTGTGCAGATCCGGCGACGAACTTTCAGACGAGCGTCGGTAAGTTAGGAGATGACTTCTCATCGATACGATTAAATGATCATTTCGCTTAAAATTTACGTATATAATACAAAAATCGATGATCATGAGTATATCATAATGGATATGACAAAGCTTGCTATTTCGCACCCTGATGATTTTTATTTTCCTCTAAAATCCTGTATAGTTTTTTCATTCATTCTCTGTGGGTATTTTTTTTTTCTATTCTTTTCTTTTTATTACACTCGTATACGAAATGCATCGGATTACGATCGAAACTAATCCGAGAGCGCCGGGTACTAGAAAACCCCTTTTTTTCATTGGCTCTTTGATTTATGACACTCGACTGCTCGAGAGCAAAATTTCTGGACTATACACACGTCTATATACATACACCACGGATAACTTGAGGTAATAATAAATCTCCGTGCATATATGTGCAGCTGCACTCGACAATTTTTTACGCTTTCATTTTTTATGGTAAACGCACATAAGTATGTCGTATACCTAATATACCGTTGTAATACATGTAAAAGGGGTGTAGTACGGGACGAATTTTTAGTGGTTGTAACGATCAAGTGCAGGCCATAAATGAAAATTGATAAAAATCTATATATATTTCCATTATTGCACCGACTGAAAAACAAACCTGACTCTAGTACCGCATTTAAATTTCGAGCGCGTGACTTTTATAATAATCCAATTTAGTGTATATATTTAAGTAAATAATATGGGGATGGGGATTCGTGTGTATTTAATGTGTCTTTTTCATTCCTGTGATAAAGTGCTACAGTTAGGGATTTTCCCTTGACGGTATAAGAAGGTCGACAAAAGGGAGGAAAAGGTTCCGCGGATCTGGGAGTGGCGTTTACTCTCGTTATAAATCAATCACCAAAGCAGAAGCTAGCTGCAGCGGTATAATATCCCTCTCTCGTATACGAATTTATAAATTTATGCCTTTCATTTTCGCTTATATTTTCTTTCATATTTTATCTCCCAATCTTAAAATTCAATCAACACTAACGCAATGTTTCTCATAACGCTAATATATTGATTTACGAAAGCCCACGTACGTACCTCGCGGGTCTACATATATTTATAACATACGCCTGACGTAATTGCGGTATGTAGTATAGGTACACATAACTGCTTGTTAATTTAATTTTATTATTGTTGGTATTATTATTACGCTATTTTTCACCTCTATCGCTCTTTCTTTCTCTTTACCCGTTCATGAATAATTATATTATCGGTCTCCAATAATTGACGTACGTAAATGAAATCTTTGGACTCTATTGAGACATATCGATGTGCGTTAGGAGAGTTTATACATCATGAATATATTATAGTGACTGTTTAGCCTAATTTGGTAAACCAGCTATATTCAACTATGCAGCGTAAATGCCGTGTGAAATACTGCGATGTTGAGTTACGGAGGGACTTTGACGCACGGTGGACGATTTCGAGGAGAAAAAAGCGAATCATAACCAACGGCTGATTTACTTGAAAAGCACAAACGACTCCTATAATTTAGATATACCTATATCACCACGAAGGCATATACGTCACGTGGATATAATTGGACGCGTGCGGGTTTAAAAATTTGGGTAAAAATCAAAAGAAAGAAGAAATAGAAGGAAAACAAAAAAGAAGTAGAAAACAAAAACAATATATAAAAGAAAAATAATTTGAATAGTAAAAGTCCTCGTTTGTTTTCGGCGCGCATCCCATACGCGCCCTTCTTTTCAAGGGTTGTTGTTTGCGTGGGCGGTATATATATATAATACAGCAGCTGAGAGTGAGGAGTTCGTAGGCATGGCATGGGATGGTGTGCCGTTGCAGGGTTCCCCTTTCTCTATTTCGTCGCTAGTTCTCGCGGCTTGCACGCACCAGGGTACGTATATGTAGTACATCCGCTAATTGGATAATTACGAAGTGCGGCGTGCTTGTTTTATAATTGGGAGAACGCGCGCGGCCCGCCCGCCCGTCGACCATCCGACCACCCGACCGCCCGACCGCCCGACCGCTCGACGTGACGAAACGTTGTCGTTCGGAGTCACGCGGTACGTGACAATCTACCCTTGGAGCTCATTTCGCAAACAGCAAACTCTCCAACTTCTAGCTTCCTACTGCCGTCGCACCCAAAGACCTCACGAAGCATCAAAATTCTACCGCATGTACACCAGACAAGCGCGCAACTATTTTTTCTTTCTTTTTTCTTTTTTTTTGTCTTCTTTTTTTGTTGTTAATAACGACATCCGGGCACATGAATTATTATTATAATTATTGTTACCACAGAGGCAGGAAAAAGTTAATTAACGTGATTAAATTGATGACGACGGAAGAAAATTTTGTTTTAAGGGTATGAGGAAATACCGAAATTTTGAAATTTGGCGTAGTATAAATATTCACGCACATAAAAATATACCGTAGTGTTTTACAGCCAGTGCAATATCTTCAGTTTCCAATTGTAATAATTTAGTCTACAGATTAAAAATAATTGTAATAGAAAAGACTTTATATTTCCAGCAAAACTAACAATTGTAAAATGAAAAAATTTAGCGACTTCAACGAGTTCATTATCTTTTTGATTCGAATCTAAATTCATTTGATTTATGCGCAAATTCAATAACTCGTGTAAGAAGAAAAAAAAAAGCGCAGTCTATAAAATTGGGAGTAAATTATATGGTACAGTAAATATATCGTTGACCTCCTTCCCCAGAATCATAATATGCAAATTTTTTTTTTCCCGTCGGAAACAATAAGAGGTCGATCGTTTCCGCGCCCCCTATAAAATCAGCATCACCATCAGCATCAGATACTCGTATTTGGGTAGGCTGGGAGTCAGGAGGGCACGCGTGCGATTTAATTCAAGTTCCGTTAATCCTTATGGGAGTGACGAGTGACGACCGACGACTGCTGCTGCTGCTGCGACGCGAAACGACTGCAAGGGGCGAATTGGGGGCGCGGAGATGAGAGAAGGGTTCGTATCCAACGAGGATGGGACCCCATCAAAATCACCCCACAATTTGTTTGTACGTTATACCTATACAACCGGTACCCACCCATGCATTTTTAAGTCACTGGTTAATCAATAAACTCAATCGTGCGTCAAACCCCTTTTGACTTTTTACTACCACCTTATACTCTGTTTTCTATGTAGTTATTGTTGTTTTTATTTTTATTCTTCTGTTACGGCGACGCGAAGTCAGGACTCGTTAAAAAAAAATCCACGACTAATTAGAACATTCCATGTTCATTGCTAATTGCCTCCAAACTAAGGCAGGGTTTTCCAAAATCAAGTTCCGCATTCGCAATTTCGTTAAAACATATTGCGTTCGAATCTCCGATCTGATTCAAATTTATGTATCCGACAATTTTCTTACAGGTCAATATGACTGAAGATGTTTGATCAAAGATAAAATCGTCGATTCATATGATATCAACATAGGAAGTAATGTTTAATGGACTCACCGCGATTCTGCTGGAACAAATTCTGCGGCGGTGGAACGTAGCCGTATTGCCCTGGCCCGTTATTACTTCTGTTGTAATGTCTGGATTAAAAATTGAAAATTTTGGATTTAGAAAAATTGTAAATTTTAGAAAAAGATGCGGCTTTTTGACCTTTGAGACATATAGTGTGGGAAAATGGTTTGTAGTGATGGATATTCGAGAAGATACAAAGGATAGCTTGAATTTAAGTTCAATAAAAATTTTGAAGAAATGAATATCAAGGATGAATTTCTTACCCCAACGTCCGGTGACCAGCTTCCGAAAGGGATGCGCGCTGTGTTGCAGGTGTGAAACCGATTTGAGGACGCCACTGATTGCCACCTCCGCCCCCTCCGCCTCGGTTCATCTGTTCGAAGTCTTGAGGCTTCAAAACTTTTGGAGGTTCGATAGCGCCCGTGAGCCTCTTTGCAGGGAATATGAAATTTTTGCTATACTTGGGATCCCTGAACCTCACACTGGAAGAAAGAATTATGTTTGAGATAAACGATATTTGGCATATTTCAAATATGGTATAGTCGGTTGATCGACATAAGAGAGCGAAGATTCTTACCAATAAACCTTATTATCCCGAACTGGCGGGCCCCCGATTGGTGAATTTAACATGGCACCTTCGCTGATGCAATCTTCAGCTAATAAAACAGTTCCTCTCATACCATCTGCGCTTATTTCTGTCTCTGTGTCAGGGTCAACTTTGTTTTTGTAAAGTCCTGTTATCAAATCATAACACTTGTTGTCCGCGCTGACGTATAATCGGTCGTCACCTCGTACATTGCGTTTCACTGAATCAAGAATTATTATTAAGAACATAGATCGTGGCCATGTGTAATTATCGGACGTTAGTGAATTGTTAGAACTTACGTTCAGCTTCGGTCAAACATGAGTAGTAAGGCTCGAGAGCCTTGAATAATCTTTTTTCGTCAACGAATGGCAAAAGAGCAACTCCTTGCCAAGCGAATTTTTTTCCGTTCAAGTCAATCTCAAAATCTTCCGGATAAAAATCGATGATGGGTGATTTCTGTGAATAATATTTGTATTTAGCAATAGAAAAACGACCAAATGACTCATATTGGAAATGAACTAATATTCGACATTGAAATTGCAAATCGATTTATACAATAATTATCCATAGAACATAGAATTTAACGAAGGCTTACTGGATCAGACATCAATTTTGCCCATGGTTGAGGTACATGTGAGCTACTAGCTGCGGGAAACACACCCATCAATTGTTCCAGAGGTCGAAACTGTAAAAATTGTCGTGGTGAAAAAAAGACGAATAATCTCTAAAACTCAATTTGCCAGCTGAAGAATACTTACAGGGATCGTGTCTTTCTCAAACTCTGTGGATAATCCACCTATGTTGATGAAGTCACTAGCAAATGGCGCGTAATGGTAAGGAAAGTACCATTTCCAAGATGCGCAACCTTGGTAGTAGTAGCGAAGTACCCAGCAAAGACCGCGTACATATTGTAACGCTACATTGTTTCTGTTAAAACATATTTACGTGTTTATTCAAAGGAACTAATGAGTGACGAATGTCTGAAATTTCTATTATTAGAAGCATCACGTACCGAAATGCCATATTATCAGCAGAAACGTCAAATTTGGATTCATAGTATCTATCTTTGAAGCCTTCTTCCCATAACCTGACCTCATCGTGAGCTTGATCATCGTCACTTTCTTCCACAGTTTGTTCGTCGGCTTTACGTTTCGGCCCTCTGTTCCCCGAGCCCTATGTTTGTTTACATTAATCACACATGAAGAACTCGTTCAGTCACATTGCTGAGACAGAGAAAGAGTGTTTGTAAAAAGTGAAATAATAAAAACATCAGCTACTTACCTCAGGCACGAGCATGCTTTCCAAAGCCTCGCTCGAACTTGTACTTTTCAAGGCGCGGTCAGTAGCATTACTACTGTAATTTCTGCCTTGCATTCGCATCTGATATGCCTCCTGTCGGGCATTCTGGACAGGTTTTGTGGATTGCCCCAATGGCTGAGATAACAAGAATTAATTCAATTAATTGAAGTAGATATTCAATTTTGAATAACGCCACGGAAGAGGTTGTATCACACCACATAACACACGTAAGAGGTAAAGTGAGAAAAATAGCTGCTATCAGTTAGTTAATCCTAAGTAAACTTACAGTCGGGGCAAATTGTCCAGCAGGAACCCAATTGGGCTTGTAATTACTAATCGCTTCCATCCTTCTTTTTTTGTTTTTCTCTCTCTGCTTAAAAGCAAGTTCATTCTGCTGTCGTTTTTTAAAAATTTCATCTTCCACATCTCCGAGATCAGACATTATCATTTGTACTCTATCAAGATTAACGTCACCACTGTCTGTCAGAAAACCCTGTAAAATAAAAAAATTACAAAAGCTTGACCAGGCCGATAAGGTTATACAAAGTCGAGAAACTCATCCAAAACTGATGCGAGCCAAACATACTAATCCTGAACTGACAGTAAATCTGATAAAGCTAGTAATTAAATAAGGCGACAAATGTTAGCTTAACTTACGCCCGTTTTGTATACAGTCTTCTTGTACAGAGTGACCAATCTATCGATAGCTCCTTCTCTGATTTCGAGTGAGGGAAGATGTGGCAGAAAATCATTTCCTACAAAGAAGCACATGAACACCCAATCATCGATGGCTCGTTCAAACTCATATTTGAATGGCAAATTTGGCATTTGCAATTCGCGTTCTAGATATTCTCGAAGTACATTCAATCTAACAAATATAAATTCGCCTTCGGATCCAAACGCATTTTCATCTGGTTTTGTCGTTGGTTCTGACCCTGTACAATCTTTCATTTCGTGACCCAATTGCCCACATATGTCACATGGTCTGGGCTTGTTGGGTTTGAATTCTTCTCTGATAATGGTAAAGTTGGGTTCATGTGTCGCCAAACCCAACATTATCAAATCTGCGTCAGCTCCACACAATACGTGTTGCGTGTTAGGATCGTGATCAGGTTGAGCTGTAGGAATATCACAATTATAAATGATGACATGTCCAACGAACAGATGGTTCTGATCGTTTCAAAGGTATAAATGAGCTCACCTCGCTGTTTACGGATGAAGTCCATAATTTTGTGCTCTCCCTCGCCAGGTACATTAGCGTCGCTGAGAATAACTTTAATTCCACGCCATCCAGGGTCATTGTTAAGGCGTTCATGGATGTAATAATGTAAGCATGCTGATAACCTTGCCATGAACGGTGTACCCTAAACGGATTTGATGTTCAACATTTTTACAGCTTAGTAATAAGTACTAGACAATTTTTTACCCTAAGGCACACTTAATCACAAGCGTACTTACAGGTGTGATACAATTACTGTCGAAATGATCTCCTTTAGGCTTTTCTGGAGGCAAAAATGCACCCTTCAAAGCTAGCTCCGAACGTATTCTGCTTATTTCAGTAATTTTTTCAGTAGTTTCTTTCGATGCTCGAAAACGTCTTGATCGTTGCTGATTCATTTTTGCTCTAGGTGCCTAGAAATTGAATACAAACAATTAACATAGGTCAACATTTGTCAGATGCCTGCTCTATTCATGGGAAAAATAAGTACAAAATTACAGCCCACAGTTTTGAAATATGGTTATTTCAGTCACACAAATTATTAGAATTGAACTTACAACGCCATCGATTGCCATATATAGCACTTTCCTAGGTCTCACAATGGCAAATAACCTATCGATACATTCGAAAATAGCGTCCATCATTTCGTCTTCATTTTTTGGAGCCGGTCTGTAATAAGAAGTATCTCAGGTACATTTTGAATCCTGTTACTTTGCGATAAAAAGGTCACTGCTTTCAATGAATCAAAATTGAAACGCAATCAGATCTTTGATTAATTATCAATGATCAAATCAACAGCGCTTATTGATATACAATGAACACTACAATTAGCGGAGCTTCGTATAACATTCATAAAAAGTTTGTGTATCACAGGGTTAACGATAAGTCGATGGCCCAGTGAATGACGTACATAGAAGAATTATTGTTATCATAAAGTAATCTACTTTCTGTAATCAATGCGACAATTCAATGATTCGTACTCACTTGTCTTCAGGATGGGTACAAGGATGTATAATACCATTCATATCAAGGTACAAATTGTCAAACTCTACCCCATTGGGGTTAGGATCGGCCGTATTAACTGGTACACGAACACCGTTTGTTGTAGACGGCTGAAAGTAGAAAATGATACGAAAGTTTGAAATACTCAAAAACTATCAATCACTTAAAAAGAGACTACTATTTTCAACAAGCGAATGAATTGAAATGTAATTCGATGGGATAAAAACACAGAATTCTTAACCCACCTTTTGCTCGATGCATTCCACAATTACTGAGGGATATTTTCGGCTGAGCCATCGGAAAAATGCTGGTACACCCATCGCGGAGTATAGCTATATTTCTTCTTTAATACAGAAGATCTATCACAAGTTACAAATTTAAAAAATGTTATGATAAAGTTTCGTGATAACTATGGATTTAATGGATTTACCAGATGGCTTGGAGCCATCTTGCTATACCTGAATTGGATGGAGATCACGGGTCGAGTTCTTGCAATACCAAAGTCGAGCGTCGACTCTTGATTCGATTGAATACTCGAAACTGCACGAAACTTCAAACCTCCGGCAAAGGCACCATGGCGACTGCTCTTGCTTTTAGGTTAATGCCGAGACGTACATTATTTTTCAAACGTAGAAGATATGAGTATGGTCCTGGCTTATATTATTGTAAATATAGTACTGATAATCCGCAGCCCGATCAACATGAGGTCCAAGTACCGCTCAGCAGTGGGTGAGTAAAATTCGCGGAAACCAGCTCCTATGTAACCTTATACTCCTGCTCCAGCTCATTTATGATTCTCTATGATCAACGTGACAATGATCGTGTCATCATTTCTAGAAACCAACTTAAAATTTCCACCGGCCAATATGCAAAGATGGCAGATGGATGTGCCGTAGCATCTATAGGTGACACTGCAGTAATGGTTACGACAGTCAGTAAAACACGCGCTTCATCGAATTCGTTCCTACCTTTGGTTGTGGATTACAGACAAAAAGCAGCTGCAGCAGGTCGTATTCCAACGAATTTCTTCCGTAGAGAATTGGGCCCAAGCGAACGTGAAATTCTGACCAGTCGGTTGATCGACCGTTCACTGAGACCTTTATTCCCCAAGAAATATTGCTATGATACTCAAGTAATGTGCAACATGCTCGCTGTTGATGGAGTCAATGATCCAGATGTAATTTCTATAAACGCAGCATCGGCTGCATTGTCCTTATCAGATATTCCATGGGATGGACCTGTAGGTGCTGTTAGAGTTGGTTTAGTTGATGATAAAGTTGTAATAAACCCAACGAGAAAGGCAATGCAAAATAGCACGTTAAACTTAATTGTTACTGCAGCTAAATACAATCTTGTTGTTATGCTTGAGGGTTATGCAGATAATTTGCTCCAGCCAGATATTTTCAAGTCGTTGAAAGCCGGTGTTAAAGAGTGCCAGACTATCATTCAAAGCATTATCCAGCTACAAAAAATGCACGGCAAGCCCAAACGGCAAATTGAACCCATTCCACAGACTTCCAGTGAAGTCGTAGAGTCCATAAGATCACTTTCTGAAATGAGGTTGAGAGAGATATTTAGAGACCATAATCATGACAAGCTGTCTCGTGATAACGCAGTCACCAATGTTAGGACAGATTTAATCGAGAAGATGAAACAGAACCATCCAGACGTTGATTTTGCTGTGGTGAATGAGGAATTTTCAGAAATCTGCAAGGATGTATTTCGTTCCCTCATATTTGAAGATAATATAAGGTAAATGATTAACTAGTTATGACGTTACTTTACCATAATTCTCATAAGCCAGTTAGAAATGATAATGTTTAAGAAAAATCACTTTCGGTCACGCTTTTTGAGAATATGCTATGTTTTTGGTGCAAGTATTTATTTTATAAATTATTTGTCCATTGGGCAGGTGCGATGGGCGAACCATGGAAGAGTTACGTAATATATCGTGCAAGGTTAATCTTCATAAGCCGCTTCATGGGTCTGCAATATTCCAAAGAGGACAAACACAAGTATTCTGCACAGTAACTCTTGATTCCCCAGAAAGTGCTCTGAAAATGGATAATGTATCAATGCTAACAAGGTTTGTAATCCGTCAACTGCATCCGCCAAAATTACAATATTCGTTTGAACCCCACTAAAGTACTAGGGTAGTAGTGGATCTAGTAGAAATCGTTTCATTACGATGTATGCTGCAGTTGATGAAAAATAGTCAATTTATAAAAAATAATGCGGATTCCCTCTCATCTTATCCAGTTGTTACAATGTCCTTCCTACTCAATCTACAATTTATCTCTTTGTGACTCATTACAGCGGAATAAAAGAAAAGAATTTCTTTTTGCATTACGACTTTCCACCGTTTGCAACAAACGAGACAGGAAGAACTGGACCTGCTGGGCGGCGAGAGATTGGGCATGGTGCTCTAGCTGAACGAGGGTTAGTCGCTATACTTCCCAAGGACTATCCCTACACAATAAGACTAACCAGTGAAGTATTGGAATCTAATGGTGAGTAGAATAATGTTTACACCTCGAGTGTATGTGTTGAATAATTATTTTCACATTCTCTTTATCAGTTTTTAACATTCTATTGAATCTATCTAGCATTACTATTGTGAATAATACTTGCAGGTTCCTCCTCAATGGCTTCAGTGTGCGGTGGAAGTTTAGCTTTGATGGATGCTGGAGTCCCGGTACAGTCAGCGGCTGCTGGTGTAGCCATAGGCTTGGTCACAAAGTATGATGAGAAAAATCAAATTAGCGACTACAGAATCCTCACAGACTTATTGGTATGATTTTTTCATGCCACTTAATTGCTTCTTCCTGTGTTCTCGGAACCAATGATCATGTAAGTTAATTCCTGTATCATTAGGGAATCGAAGACTACATGGGTGACATGGACTTCAAAGTAGCTGGCACAAAAAAAGGAATCACAGCCATTCAAGCTGACATCAAAATATCAGGGCTCCCGC
This sequence comes from Athalia cordata, assembly GCA_963932425.1. Classification (NCBI taxonomy): domain Eukaryota; kingdom Metazoa; phylum Arthropoda; class Insecta; order Hymenoptera; family Athaliidae; genus Athalia; species Athalia cordata. Next base: position 22,788,402 of record OZ010626.1, on the reverse strand, counting down.
TTCCAATCATAATGGAGACATTGCAGGATGCCCACACAGCAAAATCAAAGATTATCGAGATAATGAACCGCGCGATTGCCCAACCTCGGCAAGTGAGAAAACCAAATATGCCTGTATCAGAAACACTGGAAGTACCTATTCATAAACGCGCTAAATTTGTTGGAATCGCCGGGTCCAATCTCAAGAAGATACTCGTTGAAACTGGAGTACAGGTATTTTCTTTTATTTATCGTGATGAAAACGAGGACTTTTTACTAATGTTACATAAGTTCAGAATTTGTCATAGTCCCATTGATTGCAGGTAAATCAAATAGACGACACAACCTTCTCAATATTTGCCCCTAACCAAATGGCAATGGACGAAGCAAAGGAGATAATTGAAAAGATTATAACTGCGGAGCGCGAGCCAACTCTGGAATTTGGGGGAATTTATACCGCTAAGATCGTGGAAATTCGAGACATTGGTGTAATGGTGACACTTTACCCGACAATGCAACCAACATTGTTACACAACACTCAGTTGGACCAACGAAAAGTAGATCATCCGAGTGCGCTAAATTTAGAAGTAGGTCAAGAAATACAGGTTAAACATTTTGGACGGGACCCGGTATCAGGCGCTATGAGGTTATCAAGAAAAGTTTTACAAAGTACAGGCCTGGCCCCTGTTAGAAATCTTGGGGAAACGTAGAAATAAGTGTTATCTGAATCGCAAGATTCTTTTTGTGACCGACGAGAATATCGAGTTGACTTGATGTTATCAGTGTTATAGTCACTTGGTACAAATGCCACTCGAACTTTGAGGATAGGGGAAAGAGATGAAGAATTCAAGTGGAAAGCAGAACTCCTATCGTCAATGTATTCGATCAAGAAAAAAAATAAAATCTGTTATATATTACTAGACTAGTAGTAATTAGCTTATCAAGTTTACGCCTGCCATTGGAAATCAGTTGTAAATAATACCACCGAATAACTTTTCTCCCTAAATTTAGGGACAGTCACTTGTTTTTTCCGAATTTGTATTTTATCAAATCGCATATTTTTGTATAAATACTCACCCTGTAATTAAATTTGCACGGAGCCATAACCAGAGTCATGTTACTGGTATGATTAGTCATTTTTAATAGAGAAAACACTTGCTGATCCAGTCTTGTGAGCAGGCGAAACCACAACTGATAATAAAATGACGTTTTCATAAATCCATCCCAAGTTTATGATTTTCATTGTACTCTTCGTCAAATGTCACCAGTATGTTACGAAGTTTAACAAGGAATATATTATTCCCCTAATCTACAACTGTGGAACTGCCAATGCCAATCGTCTTCAGTTCTCTTGGAGAAATAGCACTTGTCGCTAACGTTTGTACACCTGAAACCGATTGGTCCATCCCGACCACAAAAACAATTTTGTACGCTACAAGTAAAATCAAAATACATGAACACTGATTTGTAAGCCTACATATCTCGTCAGACTTTTGCCTCTTCGATGGTTGTTGACTGGTCGATTCAAATGATAATCCTTCCATATTTTCAGTATTAGCTAATGTTCGAATTCTTAAACGCTCATCTCTTAGACTTCCAGGTTTAATTTGTCTCGAGAAATTCGTCGGTGTTGGTGTTGGCACTGCAACAAATTACACTGACTATGTAATTATTATAACGATGTTTTTTTTTTTGTTTTTGTGATTTGCCGAGGGATGAATTTGACTCATTATTAGTGGATACAATTTCATCTGGTTCATTTTCGTTTACGCCAAAAGTTTTCTGCTTCATCGTTGCTTTCCTCGATTCGTGATAAACCATCTGCTTTGTACCGTCGTGTTAGGTTTTCTTTGTCGTCATCTCAAAGGGTTTTCGCGTGTGTTTTCTTTTGAGCAGAACCGCTCTCGCGGTGATTCGCTTGCGTTATCTGATGTTCTTCAGACCACGTCTACTCCGACGAATTCATTCCGATTCACAGCTACGTTATATGGCCAACCTCATTTCAGGCGGATTTCTGACGCGGATTTCATAGTCTGTCTCGATTAGAGATACAACGGTTTCTTCGCGCAGGACGAATGGTTTTCTCGTGGATTCAAACCCAATTCTGATTTCCCTCCAGACGCAATAAAGTCGCGCCGGATCAGGCATTTTTTTTCATCTGCCATGATTACGATCTCTTACCCAGTGTGTGTTCGATAGAGTTTGATTATTTTTTTTTTCTACTTAAACGAGATCCCCGAAGAAAAAGAAATATGGTAAACCGATAATCAAAACTTACTTTTTACCTGAGCAAAGTTGCTTATTCTCCGGAGTTCGAAGTTCGGCTGTCTTTCTGGACGAGGCAGCAATCTCTTGGGGATGGGTAATAATTGGTTGGAAAGGGTTGTTGGCTGGTGGAGGTACTCGGACATGAGCCGCGACTATTTTCACCCCCTTCTCTTTCTCCTTTGTCCTAGTCTCGAGTGGGTTATCTCCGTTTTTCGTATCAGTCTGAGCGTGATGAGGCTGCGACAGTCCTCCTGTGGTTTCAGCCAATGATTGCTCACAGTTCATTTTCAAACGTGGATTTTTCTCGAAAATCGAAGGGCCTAGCTGCCGTAAAAATTCCTCGTCCTTCGCTTTTAGCGAGCACGGTTTCGAAGGACACCCTTTCGGCGGGGGCGGCTCTCGGACCCTAAAATCACACGATCAAATATTTATTCGAAATCATACTAATGTCTGGCGAATTAAAAGCCCCCTTATCGTCGTCAGAAAACTTCAGGTGCTTTTCCGATTGGTGTGCTCACTTTTTCTCTTTCCTGAAAAAATGAAGACGTGCGTATTAGTAAACCAGCTGAATAATCGTTTGGAAATTTTTTACTTCGGTGGTGGTGCCTTGACGGGACACCTGGGTAGATCGCAGAGCTGTCCTTTGTCCACATATTCCTTGGCTTTATTTTTCTGCAGAACAATTGGACACTCTGGTATATCGCAGGTGGTTGATTTGTGTGCCTTTTTAGGACTTTCTTCTTTCTGCTGCTTCACCGGTGGCGGTGGTTTGCATTGAATACCCTTCGACCTTCGATTTGGTTTACTGGCCCCCTCCTGATTTTTGTCTTCTTCGTCCCGTTTCATTCTCTTCAACTTTTTCTTCTCCTCCTTGGTAAGCTTACACGAAGAATCATGACCTGCGAAGCTGCGGCGCGAACAGCGATTAGATATTCGCGATCGGAAATCATTCACTTTTAGAGACCGTCATCTGCAAATCGAAATACTCCTGCTACTTACGTGTTCATCAAAACTGCCCTGAAATAAATTCGAGTTAATATTAAGATGAAAATCTAGCGCGATTCACAGCAACCTTTCCATTATTATGCAATTCAAAATTAGTTATACCCCAATAACACGAGAGGATTCTTTCTCTTCTTCTTAGAGGAATTTTTCATTGCCTTCTTAGCTTCCTTTATAACAGCTTTTTTCATTGTAACCGGACATCCGGAAGCCATGCAAAGTCTCTCCTTTTGTTTCGGTAGGACACTACGAGCAGGACATGCGGGTGAACCGCAAGCGCCGGTGATCCCTGCGGGATCCAAAGGTGCGGGTGACAATCCGGGATGATGCGATTGTCCTGACGTTGTCGACTGTCCAGAAGGACCATGATGTAGGGTAGAAGGAGCCGGAGAGGGATGATGAGGTGGCGGTGGAGGTGGTGGAGGTGGTGGAGGCGGCGGAGGCGGTGAGGTTTCACTGGACGGAGAAGACGGAGGAGCTAATGGCTTCTGTTTCGATTTGCGGGTTGCTACCCGCTGCTTGCTTCCCCCTTTCGGTCCCTTTTGTCGTTTGGCTTTAGGACTTTCTGCCACTTCGGAGGACGGGAGTTCTCCCCACATTTCGTTGGTATTCCCGTTTTTGGCTTTATTATCCTTGATAACTCCGAACTGCACGATTATCCCGGTGTCCTGATGGAAAGGATTACTCGTCGGGGCGAATGTGTTGAATGGAGACGTCATTTTATTTCTGCATGGTATGTAGAGTTACATGAGGATGGAACCAAGGTATTTGATAAACCTCATATGCTGCTATTGAATTAGCGTTGGAACTCACAAATCATTTTTCTGCTTGCTTGATTTCCGTCGATTATGTTTTTTGTCGTTTATATTATTTTCATCGACTGGTTCGACTGGCACTCTACAAAAATTAACGGAATTCAATTGCGGAATTGAAATACATTTTTTGGCAATTTAAAATTACCCGGGAATTAAAATCTCGTGACTCTCGACCGAAAACTGAAAAAATCCTCGAAGCGTTAAGGTTTATTTGATTTTCAATCGGGTGTAAAATGAGTTATGGATCTTGAGCTGTAACCGCTTACGGTATCGTATTCGTCGTTTCGAATCCGGTGGCGTTTTCTCGATCGAATTAGCGACGAACTTCTTTGACTGCGAATGCTGTCGTCGGTAGTCCTAGTGAACACGCATAAAATACAAACTGAGTTGATCAGTGATAAACAATAATCTGGATTAAACGATTTCAGACAATTAAGCGAGGATATCATGATGATAATATTATAACTGAGTTTTTAAATTGACTTACTTATTTTCAGTGACAGCGTCTGAAGAGGTTGTATCATTCTCCTTATATTTTTTCCAAGTTTTTTCTTTGAATCCTGACATATTTCAAGCTACTAACTGAATCTTAATGATTTCACATGTTTATCGTACATTGTACTTCAAAATTTTCAATCGAAAATAATTATTTTAATTTTTTTTGATAATCCGAATACGTTTTTTTTTTTTTCTTCCCTTCACTACCGGTTTCGTTTGACAGATTTATTTTTGCTCTGTCAAAAATAAATTCTTTTGGAAAACTATACAAAACGATTATCTACAAACTTCAGTCGCGTCTATAATATAGTTTCATTAGAAGTGCGATAGTCATTCGATCTTTAAAAACTTCGAGTTATGTTTTTTATATTCTGATGACGTATTTTATTACTGCTTTGTGTGAGTGAGACGCATCAAAATTGTTCACCGTTAATTCAATGTCTCGTGCAATTCTTTTCCTTCCTACTACAAGTAGGTGAGTTCAAATTGTTGAATATTGAGCTCCCGAAAGATATCGATACACTGAGAGATCCGCTGCTTTTTGAAGTCCTCGATTTTATATTCTTCCCGGATTTTGCATTGTAAATTTGCGTTTCTTTGGTCTGTTTACCGCACAAAAGTCCTTTGTGAAAGTTCTTCGTTTTGTTTAATATCGTTTTCAGATGATTGTACGCTTTTTCTATCGACGACATTGAATTGACGCGGTTTTGGCTACCTTCGTAAATTTTCGGAGTATTTTTCGCGTTTTGATTACCCAGGATGTTTTTGCGGACTTCACTCGTTCTACGGGTTCTTTCGCTTTTTTTATGCAACTCTCTCTTCGCATTTCTGCCGCTATTCTCTGGGCAGAATATTTTTTCTTCCAAAGGCTGTCGCTTATTGTTAGCCGTAAAAAATGTTTGCCCATGATCCAGAAATGGTTCGAGGTCATCAGCCAAACAACAGACACTGGTCGAAGTCTCGTTTTTTTGGTTTTTCGCTTCAGAGAACGACGCCAATTTCTCTTGAACATTCTCGTATTCGTGTTGCATGATTTCCCTCTCTCTCTCGTTGCTGGAGTTATTCGAGCTTACGGTCGATTCTTTAAAAGTTTTTAAGTGTTCTTTCCGCCTTAGACAACCCGGTGAATCCCACTTGGCATTTGAATTTTCCCCGCTTTTATTATTCGACGTTTTTTCTATAATCTTATGAGAATCTGAACTTACTCGTGAACATTGAGATGTTAGCGTTCCATTTCTGCTTCCGTCATTAGTGTGGGCTTGGAAATTACACGGAACTCTTCTGCGGCTTGGATCTTTAATGTCCGACTTACAGACAGCCGAGGAATTCTCGCCGCTCCGTAGGTTCGCATTTTCTAAATTACAATCAGTGAGCGAATTCTTCGTCGGTGATTCCGCCCTCGCGTTATTACTGTAGCAATCTCTAGTATTCTTGAAATTCATAGACCTTCGTGATATCAATTCGGGAATCCGTCCAGATTTGATGTTCGAAGAGTCTTCGGTCACGCGAGACTTCATTGATCCAGAATCTGGACTATTTTGTTCATTTTTTTCAACAGATATCCGGTCAGTTTCTGAAATTTTTGAATTTTCTGTTTTTCGTTCCATTCCGATTCTCCTTGCTACAGGGTTCGATTTTTTCGGGCTGGTTTTGCCTATTTTCGACGGTTTCGGAATACCCGGCAGTTCTTCATCCTTCGATATGGAAGTCCGATGAGAATTAAAATTTTCCTCAGTGCGGAATGAAGATCGGAGATTTTTCCCATTCGTTAGACACTCTGAGGATAAATCCGAAGTTCTAGTCTCGCCTCGATTTCCGCCGGAGCGGCTGATCAAAACTTTTCCCGGTGTTGTTTTCTTACCTTTCGCACTTTTCCAGCCGCTGCCGCTCTTTTCCCTCTTATTTTCATCCACCTCCTTATTCTCGTGAAAACTCCCGCTCAGACTTTCGTCCTTCTCAGTTGGTCCGCCGCTCCTTTGAAGGCTCAGTGATTTACTAGACTTGCGACTTTCACGACGTTTCGTTATTTCGCTGCTGCCTTTGACGATTCCGCCGCCCCTAAGGGTCTCCGGGTCTTCGACTCTCGATGTTTCTGTATGCAGCAAACTTCGTGCCTTTGAATTCTCTTTATCGAGAATGTTTTCGCTACTTTTCGTCAAAGGATTTGGATCTAGTTCTCTCTCCGCTTTTTTCCCACCCTCTTTCACTGCGCTTTTTTTGTCTGCGTTTTTCGGACCACCACTTCCATTCTTTTCCGAATTTTTCCCAAACCTTTTAGCCGCATTTGAGCTGGATAACCGAAAGGGTTGTTTATTGCTCGTTGTAGGATATGGATCTGATTTTTTTGAACTCTTAATCGCAGGAATCAGCGGTTCTGGACTCACACGATTAGCGTCATGGTTTGTACATTGGAGGTTCGAATTTTCTATGCCGAATCTTAAGTCTGAATCATTTTTAGTGTTGTTGTTGGAGACATTCCGTTCCCGAGTCAAATGAGCGTCATTTTTGTTCCCGTCGCTGTTCCCCTTTCTACAAAGTGAAGCGTTCACGCATATATCGTCGTTGTTTAAAGTTGCGTTTGCGCGACGCACTTGCCTCGAATTTTCAATTCGTTGGAAAGGCCTTCGTTCTTCGGTGTTACTTTTTTCATTCACCTTTTTCACTCTTCCATCTTCGTTGTTCTGTATTTCGCGCCTCGGAGCGGCGGCTGAGGCGGTCGCTTCGTTATTCCCCGGTGAGTAGTAAAAGTTGATTATATTCCGAGATTCTGGTTTCGTTACGTCTAAATCCTTCCCGGATGATTTTATCCAGTTTCCCGTATTCGCTGAGCTGTCAATTTCCACTTTAGAAACTCCTCGGCGCAATTCCTCCGCACTTGAAGTTCTGGGATAAAGTTTTAATAATTCACCACTGCGTGACGTGCGTTCATTTTTGCATCCGGGTCCACCACAGGACTCCTTCTGTCCCTCGTCACTCTCCTTAAATTTCATTCCATCATCGAAAACGGCTTTCTCACATTCCTCGGAAATCTCCTGTCTAATTAAAGAACATAATTTCTCCCTGTCCAGCTTGGACTCGGGAACATCTTCGACCCTTTGGATTCCCTGGGGATTATTCGACCCGCATACGTTTGTATCATTGCTTTCGGGCGTTCTTACACATTCTCTAAACCCTGCGTTAATTCGTGTCGCGTTCTTCGGCTGCCTTAACAAGGATTTGCTATCATTTTCTGGAACTAGGTTTTTGCTGCCCAAGTAATGTTCTGGAATTCCCGTGACCTTGACGCACTTTGTTTCTGTTTTTTTACACGATGTCAACGAAATTTTATGCTTTTCCCGGTCGTTTTTCGGAATTGATTTTTCGGACAACCCTGTCGTTGAAGTTTTTCGATCGTCAAGCATTTTTACGCGAATGTTTTCACCGGCTATTAAAAATGTTCTCCTTGCGCACTGAGGACTTGGATCCCTCGTGGGTTCCGAAATTACATTTGCTTTAACGATTAATCTTTCGCAGGTATTTGCTCTTGAAAAAGTCACGTCCTTTTGCCCGCCTATTTCCGTGTTGAGCTCTTCAAATTTACTCGGCGTTTCTGATCCCTTTCTGCCTAAGTAGAATTCATTTCCTCCGGTTTCTATTTTCTCCTCAGGGCCCAAACAAGGAGAACAAGTTTCACCGAACCTTTTTCTTTGATAATTTTTATCCATCGCCCGTAGGACTTTTACCTTAACCGATGATCCAGAGCCTTCGCATTTTACGGTCCTAAATTTTTCTTTTCTTTTAAATTCTGTATTACTCACGGATCTAATCTGCGTAATTTTTTTACAGAAGAAATCCTCGTCGTTACAAACACTATCCGGGATTGTTTTTCTCCCATGCAAATTTTTCCGGCTTATCGAGGACCTCTTCCCGTGTTTATGGATGCTGGTGGTCGCGTACTTTCGAGACACGGCGTCGCTTCTTCGCTTAAAATATGAACTTTTATCTTCGCGACAATACCTCGAGTCAATTTTTCGTTTACTATGATACGATCTTTGGCATTTATCTTTTCCGTTACAATGACCACCTCTTATAACACTCCTGTTTAAAAGTTTAGCGATTAAATTCGATAGGAAAATGTGCTCGGTGGAAGTGGTTTTCTCAATCTGACGCGTTGATCTCTTAGAACTTGACCTTGATCTGCAAAAGTTGTCCTTCGATTGACCGCAGCCCTTCGATTTATGAGGTTGCCGCGTTATATTCGAGCAGTTATCCACGGCGATACTTCGTTCCTCAATCGTTTCTAGCCTTTGCGGAATCTTCTGACAAATTCTCTTCTCCAATTTTTGTTCACTTCCTTGATCGGTGAGAACGTCGAAGCATAAAGTTTCCTCAACAGATTCCGAGCTGTTTAAAATCGTGTATTTCTTCAGCATCAACCGTCCCTTTCTTTCTTTTGATTTAGGGTCACATTCGGACTGAATTCGATGGTGCGCGTTTCGAACTGTCGTTAATTTACGCCTTGCGAGTTTTTTCTCACAATTTTTTACGGCCTTCTTCTTACGTGGGCCAAAAAACTTATCCGACAGAATAGCTGACCAGTTCGAAAAACTCGGTGAATGATATTTTACCCGATTTACTTTCCGCCGAGAAATCGATGGACATATCAAGGATTTCGGCGACTCGTGTCCAATCCGTGGTTTTGAGTGATCGTCCGATGTTTCCAGCCCATCTGAGCGACCGGAAGTAATTTTTTTGCTAGCTACGTAGTTCCTCTTCGAGTCTGAAACGGGTCTTCCGCACGGTGCGGCTTCGGGGACGGATTTGGATGTCCGCAAATGACAAGGGTCGACTTGGTTGGCTTTCTCAATGCAAGATCTCTCCGTACCAGTTTTTTTATGACAGCCACGATCCCTGAACGAGCATTCACCGGAATTACCCGACTTCTTGTTCTCCTGGTACTCACAGTGAGATATTTTGGGGGCCTTTGTATAATTCTGCTTTCTATTCGAGCTCGGCCGATTGTTTCGAATATTTTGTTTTTCGTACTTGGATACGCCACTAGGTAAGCGTGGTCCAAAAATTCGTTCCGATAATGTCACTGGTAAGTTTATTATGAATTTGGAACACCTCGTGTGCCAGGACTGTTCCGGATCAGTTTGTTGGGGAGCGTTACGCTTCGATGACTTAGAAGATACGATACTGTAAGTTTTCGAACTGCAGCACGAGATGACTTCCAGCGGAGATTGACGGTGGCTTTGTTTCGAGCTGTCGCAAGGTGTTTGATGACCCTTAACGTCCTTGATGCTACAGGGCTTTACCGTTAATTCCACCGGCAAATCCCAAAGCTCGTTAGGAAGATTTTGAGACGAAGAGGATTGGTTTTTCTCAGTTTCTTCGACGACTTCGGAGCACGTCGGCTGTTGCTTATTTTCCTTTGTTCTGTAAGATCGACATCGATGAATAGAAAGATTTTCTTCGATTGCTTACCATTGAATTAAGAAAAAAAGAAAAAAGGATTTTCAAACGATGAAGAAAAAAAGCTCTATTTATTAAACTTCCCGAAAGACATGCGACAGGTTTAAGTGGAGGTAAAAACTCAATCGAATTTCGCTGCCAAATCGCTGATAGAAAATTGCGATAAAGTACGTACATCGGGGCGTTTCATCGCCGAATAAGAACAAGGCAAACACAATCAAAGCAAGAGCAAACGAAAGGAGTCGTTATGACGCCCAATAATTTGAACGAGTTATGGGTCCTCAACGTCTGGCGCCCCGCTTATCGTTTCTTATACGTACTCTAGATAAAGAAAAATTTATACTTCAAGACATGAATTCGTTATTGCAATATTCACCTCATGCCATCTGTGGCAGCAAGGGGGCATTGCGGTCTACCGCAAATTTTAACGGGGTGATTTCGAGACAGCGTAAAATATTGGACGACGAAATTCTTCTGCGAAGACAGGGAGAGAAGATCACCAGAATTTCGGGGCTCTAGGCACATCCGAATGATGCGGTTGAAACGTTCCCTTGAGATATTCTCACGTCTGTGTAATGGACGTTCCAAGACATTTCCCTTGTCAATTGGTTTATCGATATCAAAAAAATTCGTCAAATTATTTCGCTGCTCTCTGAAAATTCATGCTCCGATTTAGGCTGTACCGAATTTTAATTTGTCTTACAATGAGATTTTATACGAAGGTAATGTTTTTTTTTTTTTCAACATACTTTCTCGACGTTTTGACGCCCAAGATTGACTCGATTCTCCGACACGAGGATATTTCCACCATCTCTTTGAGGTTGTACGAAACATCGGGTACCTATGTGGAAAGCTGATTTCAACGAGGAGTAGCAAATTTTATGTAAAAAACGAGACGATAATGTGACAGTTGATAATTTAGAGGAAATTTTTCAATTTTTTATGAGGCATAGACTTTAGTTTCATCTTTAAATTTTGATCTACTTGTGAAAAATGGGATCTGACATTTTGAAATGAAAATTAATGATCGCGCCTTGAATTTTGCTGTAATTCGAAAGGTCGTAGAATTTTTTTTACAAGCGACTGTGTTCGGAGAATTGAAAACTGGGAAGAAACTAGAAATGTTCGTGCGCACCGTATTGCAATTGTAGCATTACTTTTATTTCATTCATTGACAGACATAATTCGATACAATTTGCTTTTGATTTTTTCTATTTTCGCACCAAGTCCGTAAATTTTGTTCTTTTTATAATTCCCAGATCAGGAACTGTTCCAAATCCCTGTCCACGGAAGGGACACCGATGGCTGGGGGTGCTTATGACACCGATTATGTCAATCCTCCAATGACTTCACTCTCACTTTCCGCGCGCGCATAACTTCTGACCTTGCGGGCTGAGGATGACTCGATAATGGATGTAACCAACCGTTCCGAAATTCTAAGCACGTCGATATTCGCATACCCAACGCTTGAATTACTTACTTTCTGATTTTTTGGTTCTGTGGATTTCTAAGATCCTTGATTATCGAAAACGGTGGTTCAGTTTGTATCAGCGTAGTTTTGGCTACAGCGTTAACAAAAAAATACATTTTTTTCAATCATTATATGCGAATTTTGAATTTCTATGAGTTCAAAATCGTCCCATCTGCGATATATCATGTTCCACAAGTTGAGATTGTTGAAAAAGATTTTTGTAAATTTCTACCCAAGGAAGAATCGTTGAAAATAGAATACAATATAGAATCACCAGTAAAGCGATTCTCCAAAAATCAAAATCAGATAAAGTAGATTAGATATCCTTGAACTCCACTGGATAACGAGGATTCGAAAATCTTCGTTTCTGACGCCGCGTCGGGAAGCAATAAAAAGGGAGGGGGTAAAATAGCTAGGAAGGTACACATACGCCAATTGACTTTCCCGTCGTGGCATCTCTCGCGTTTAGCGCTTACTCGGAAAGAATAGTTGATTAGTTCAATCCATTGGTCCGTAGATCGAATACAGTCTATTTATTTTCTTCGCGGTGTGAAATAATTATATAATTAGTCGTGCGCGCGTAGGTGGTGGAACTAATTTATCTCGCTGCAAATTTTATTGCCTCAAATGCGGAGTAAAACAAGGAAAAAGATTGCGGTTTCAGTAAGTAAAAGCTCGTATTTTTAAGGGCGAGCTAGAATGATCACGAGCCTGGATCTATTCATGAAATTGTTCGACTTTTCTCGCGTTTTGGTTAGGCAAAAATGAAGTACATAGTAACATTTCATTCTTCTAAAAGATCTTCACATCTTTTTCAACGTAATACTCAAACTACACCTCATGCGATTTTGAAAAAGCAAAAAATCTCTGATAACAACACTGCAAGAACCTGCCGATTTATTTGTTTGAAATTTATTTGTTGATTCGAATGATTGAGGTAATTATCTATATATTTCATCAATACATTAACGTAATACAGCGATAATTGAGAAAGGGAATAAATAATATTGTTCGCATGCCATCGCTAATGTTAAAATAAATAATAGAATTGTAACCATATTTAGCCTTCGGAAGACTTTCTAAATCCTAATTTTTATTGCTTTTAAAGTGCCAATAGACGAATGTCTATGCGTACGTTCTTTTTCTTATTTGAAAGAAAATTATACTGATTAAAAGATAGCTCGTTTTGAAAGTCATAATTGTTTCCGATGGGCAAAGTACAAAATAAAACGATTTATTTTTGGTAGACTTTAAATGAAATTACCTGTATATTGTTTTTCAGATGTCGACGAGAAAAATGTCGAATCAACGAATTAGCTGGGAGCTGCATTTGACGTTGCTCGTGATCGGAATTACGTCAACACTCGTTGAATTATCGTTAGCGGAAAGCAGCGACGCTTACGAATCAAATTCGTCGTTGCCAATTGGTTGTTTCACTGAAGAATTAAACCTTTCCTTAAACTTGACGGGCGTTGGACTGAAAAGTTTGCCGGATGGATTTGTGGAAAATAAGTTTCTCACGCGCCTCACATTGGACGACAATCAAATTATGTCCGTCTCGACGAAGACCTTTTCATTGGCGCCAAATATTTCCCATCTTAGTTTGGCAAACAACAAACTAGCAAGTTTGAACCTCCAGCCGTTCTCAGAACTCGGAAATTTGAAAACGCTGATTTTGAATGGAAATTGCAAGTCTCGTAGCACCGCCGATTACAGCGGATATACCAGATACGTATACATCAAAACGAGACTTTATGACGCGGAAAATTCTTGCAGCTTCCAGTTTGACGCAAATCTTACGAGCCTCGAGCGCCTTGTCGCGGAAGAAAACAGCCTCCAAAGGCTTTCATTCTCGACTGGAAAACTTCCGTCATTGAAATATTTGTATCTGGCCAACAATCAGTTGGTAATGGACCCAGACACAACGATCGGTCTGAGCAGAACCGCGCCAATATTGTCTCATGTTTATTTGAACCGATCTGGAATTATCGATTTCGAAGCGTCTCACTTACAGAACATGACGGCCCTCTACCTCGATGACAACGAGATACGCTCGATATGTAACCAAAACTGTGAGGCTTCGTCTTTGAAGTTGAAGCAAGCGCGGAAGTTGGAGACACTTTCCGTCGCCCGTAATCAGATAATGAAGATAGAAATCACCGCTTTTAATTACACCACAAATTTAACGACGCTCGATTTATCGGGGAACAGGATCTCCGATATCCGAGAAGGGACTTTCGATAAACTTAACAATCTGCAATCGCTCTCCTTGGAACGTAACAACATCGTAAAACTCGGAACACTCCACATATTCAGAGGATTGTCCAGTTTGAAAACTCTGTCTCTGGGGCGAAATAATATATCGAGTCTCGGGGCTGGAGCGTTTGAAAATCTTATCGCTTTGGAAACGCTGACGTTGGACAACAACGGACTTTCTAGTATAGAGTCGGGGACTTTTTCGAACCTGACGAGTCTGAAGAGGATTTCTTTGGCCGGAAATCAGCTGTCCGTAATCCCTGAGGGGTCCATGCCGACGGGTGGAACGCTTGTAATCCTGGACCTCGACAACAACAAGTTCACCTCGGTAGAACATATTTCCATTACCAACGCCCCTCGTATGCTCTCACTCTCACTCAAGGACAATCCTCTCACGAGGATGAGCTCTAGTTGGTTTGCCACAGTACCACGTAACCTCGACATTGTTTTGGGGAACTCGTGCTATGCCGAACTTCAGAACAAATCTGCCTCGCATCATTAATCAATGCGGAAGTACGAATAATTGTCGGTAAAATTAGGAGATTGAAAATTTTCCAAATATTTCATCCTGCACTCGACCTGGAACATGTTCGGATGTAAAAAAAACAAAAACAAAAAAGGAAAATTGTCGAGTCTTAGAATAAACGTAACTCAAAGATGGCCGCGAAAAACTTGGATAAAAGTACACGAAAGTATTTTAGAGCGGAAATTAAGCACTAATTATAATCTCTATGATTTTAATTCGATATCGCGACAATGTTCAAGATTATGATGACCTATTTTTCAGAGTGGAGAAGAGGCGGCACAGACATGATTTCTGGGGACAAGGTTATATTTTTCTCCAATGTTGGTCATCCGTCTCCCGAAGAGTCATCCTATCGATCCAGAAGCATAAAATTTATCGACTGAGTTATACTTCTCGACTCGAATGAAAATCGGAGTTTTACCAGATTCAATAGATTGCTACGAAATGAAATTTTCATCGACGAAAAGCGCTTCACTAATTTGTAATTTCTCATAGCGCGGTAACGGTTTTCATTAGCTACGAAGTTGGGGGATGGATAATCCCGTCGATTATTTATCTCCATCCCCTGGCTAAAGGATTTTCAGATTGGAAGGACACGCCGAGAACTTTCATCTATGCTTTATGCTAATAAATCAATTTAACAAGAAGAGATAATGGAAAGGAAAAAAAAAATATTCATGCTTCAATGTCGAATTACGATCACGAAATCGTCAATGACAATATTAGCAGCTGTTTACCTTTCAATTTTACTTACAGTCGTCAAGATTATGTGAAGTCGGCTATAATGGCTTGTGTAAAGGTTACCGCGTCGATTTACCAGATAGAAAAGTACGTTGACCGTAATGAAAGTATGCGGTATTTATTATAATTATATGAATGATTGAGGATATTATTATTACGTAAAAATGATTCAACAAATAATTATGCACGTGTGAAGAATTTCAAATCAAATATAGAATAGGTATTACACCAAGATGCCAATGATTCTAATGCCAATTCGGAATCTAATGTCTCAAATATTATGTTGTAAATGAGTATTGAATATATCTTTATGAATGTGTACGCAATAAATTTTCTACGACAAAATGAGTTTTCGATATTTATAATCGATCCGAATTGGAAATCCTCGAGTAGGATTGATCTCGTTAGTAGCATTCAAAAATAAGCGTTGGAAGAAAAAAAAAACAAAAAAGAAAAAATGTTTTTGAATTCAGGAGGTAAAAGCAAATCAACGAATAAAAAATTCTAAATATGACGTACGGCACAAGATAATGAGTAACCATTTTTCGATCACTTTCCGAGGAAATAATCGGTAATCCGGTAAAATTTCTTCATTTCGTCTCGATTGCAAAGTACAGATATTCCAATGTCTTCGACTTTGCTTGAATTGATTACCTTGTTCAATAATTCTTGAGCGTGGCTAGCTGCAAGTCAAGTGCCCGTTATTCAGCATTCTTTTACAAATGTCATTATCACTTAATTCGATGCAGAAAATGCGGATGTTTGAGAATCATACTTAAACTGATCGGAGTATCAACATTCATCGTTAAAGCAAAGGGTGACAAAGTTTGCTTTTTCAAGGACAGCCACCTGTGGAAAATTTTTGAGTCTTCAAATCCTGCACCTCTGACCGCGAATTTTGAAAATGCAGAGACTGATAAGTAGTAATTGCGAAGCGAATGACACATGGTAATAGTCATAGATAGCGACGAGCCTCATTCTAAATGGGAAGGTCATTCGCCCAGGGAAGGCAATTGCACGACGACGAACCTTTCAGTATAAACTTGCCTACCTTGACCAAATTGTAATTGAAAAATAATGGTATTATAGAAAAAAAGTCGACGATCAACGGACAGATGAGTCTTCCTCAACTGGACCGTTTTTACCCGATCGGAACATCCAGTGCGAAGAGACGACGGCCATTTTGTGATTTTAGGGTAAGAACAATTGATAACGTAATTAAGGTAATTGCGCATCTACAAAGGCGCAGCGGGATTAGGAGTACGATGGCGGATAATTAATTGAATAAATAAATGAGACAAATCAAGTAAGATGGGAATTGGGAGAAATGATGTAGACATGGTGCAGAAAAGTGAAAATAAAAACATATATTAAATGATGTAAATTTATATAATTTAATACCCTCGCATTGCTGTTTATAGCTATATCAGATTCCACGTAGTCCACAAATGAAAGCGGGTCGCAAATGAAGCACCGCGGTTCTCTCCGGAGCTGGTTGATGTAGCAATTCCTTCCCATTCAATCCCTTTGCCGTAGTGTATACAGCCATGTAGGGGCATAAAAAAATTAAGACTGTTATTCCTGATTAAATTAAACTCTGAATGGCGGTGTACATTCCATTTTATGTTCGTACGCCTCCCGAAAGCCTGTAAAATCCTAATAATACCGTGGGTAACTGGTGGGATTATACAATATACTATATATAATAGACGTCGCTTCGCGTGTCGCATTTATTTTACAAGCTATCGGCTATCGTATCGAACTTTCGTAACTCTGCGTCAATATTTTTTCGATCCTTTCCCAAGTTATAGCTTACATTTCAATCCTACGTATGGCAAAAGGATCTTTTTTGTTTTACGCTACTGCGTTTTTATGCGAATTCGAAATACTGTCGTCATAACAGCGAGAACGGATGAAGCCTGATATTTGTTTTATTTTGTTGTTGACACGACAAACCAGAGCGTAGGAAGAGAGGAAATTTGAGTTTCATCACCGTTGATCAATTTCCGAAAACAGGGCTACGTGGTGAGGTGAGACGATTCGTGAGAACGACATGTTTCGCAAACACTCTGAGTACTCCGGGTGATAAAAACACCGAAAATTCACACCCTAATGGTATCCCCTTTCAACTAGTTTGGATACCAAAGAGAAAAAAAAGGCGCCGGCCAATCCCCCGGGGTCCCATATAAACCCCTGAAAAATAAATAAACCTAAAACACAACACACTTTCAGGAAATCCAGCTTTAAGAGGAAAACTGGTTATAAAGTATGAAACACGAAATTTGTGGGGAAGATCGTTGGTGCAGAGCTGGTGTGAAAAAAATTGTAGAGCTCTTGGGTAATAAAAATGAATGTCGAAGGTTAAATGCTAAGGTCAAAATAGTAGGGTCAAAATTTGAACTTGAGAACGTTACGAAGCAGAGCGTAGACAAAACCTGATCGAGACTTCAGGGTGGTTTGTACGTCGCGAGCATCGTCCGAGTCCTCGGTGATATGCGCGCTTGCGCCTTGGGGTGGCGGTCGTCGCGGCGGAGGACGCCCAGCGTCGGCGTCGGGGCGCCGGGGCGTCGAGGCGACGGAGGCGAGGTCCGGCCACCTGAACCGAGGCAGTACGCGAACGAACGCGATCAGGGTTCCGTCCGTGTAAATTCGTGATGGACCGATTAAAACGCGATTTTTTGGGTAGCGACCCTAGGTAGCTGGATTTGTTACGCAGAGGTGATAAAATCTCTCGATTTCGCGTCCCTCCATTAGGCGCCTCGTTCTCTTCGTCTCCGTATTTTTCCCTCCCCTGATTTTGGACCGGCGGAGTCTGCCGCAGTTCCATTCGAATCAGGGCCAAAGTTAAAGAAAATAAATAAATAAATAAAGTAAACTGAAAAATAATTAAATAAATTAAGTATAATTAAAATGCCAGGCAATTATTCCGTCCGGTGCGAACCGGGGTTGGTGTTTCCGCTCTGGAACCCGCAGGAGAACTTGGAGCTGATTGACCTAATCATAAGAGGCTTGGTCTACTTCTGTCTTCTTCTCTACCTCTTCATTGGCGTATCGATAATCAGCGATCGGTTTATGGCTGCGATCGAAGTTATAACTTCTAAGGAAAAAGAACTCGTCGTACGACGACACGGCAGAGAACCTCAGATAGTTGTGGTACGAGTTTGGAACGAGACTGTGGCGAACCTTACCCTGATGGCCCTAGGGAGTAGCGCGCCGGAAATCCTTTTGTCGATCATAGAAATATGGGCGAAGAATTTCCAGGCGGGAGAACTTGGTCCCGGAACTATCGTCGGCTCCGCGGCCTATAATCTATTCGTAATCATAGCACTCTGCGTATTCGTTATCCCCGATGGTGAAACTAGAAAAATCAAACATCTGAGAGTATTTTTTGTCACGGCTACGTGGAGTATCTTCGCTTACGTTTGGCTCTACGTAATACTCGCGGTGTCGAGTCCCGGCGTCCTTGAAGTATGGGAAGGTATACTGACCTTCTCATTCTTTCCGGCTACCGTATTGACGGCCTACGTCGCCGACAGGCGTCTACTGATCTACAAATACTTGCACAAGGGCTATCGTATGAATAAACGTGGGGTGATCGTTCAGGGTGAAGCTGGAGATTCGGACGGGGGTGTGGAGCTCGAAATAAAGACGCAAATCGATGGTGTCAGTTGCGATCATCTCGATGGCGATTCCCCCGAGGCGAGGGAATTTGAACAAACACGTAAGGACTACATACAAACTCTACGTGAACTTCGTAAACGACATCCGACCCTATCATTGGAACAGCTCGAGGTCATGGCGCACGAAGAAGTTCTTGGAAAGGGACCCAAGAGCCGGGCTTTCTACCGGGTCCAAGCGACCAGGAAAATGGTGGGTGCCGGAAATCTGAGTCGAAAGATAAGCGAACGAGCCCAGAGCGATCTTAGCGAAGTCAAGGCGGAGTTGCAGCGCGCCGAGGCAGAGAGTGTCGACATCGAAACGGTTAATGCGATGCGCGTATTCTTCGAACCTGGCCATTACACGGTCATGGAAAACGTCGGTACCTTCGACGTCGGAGTCACTCGGGTCGGTGGTGATCTGAGTAAGGCATGCACCGTTGATTATTGCACCGAAGACGGATCCGCCGAGGCTGGCTCCGACTACATAAGTGCAAGGGGTACCTTAACTTTCGCACCCGGTGAGACCAGGAAGACGATCCAACTTTCGGTCATCGACGACGAACTCTTCGAGGAGGACGAACACTTCTACATCAGGTCAGTTTAATGAAACTCTTCGTGTCAAGGTCGGATCATCAAAGTATCTGAATCCAACTATGCGTATATCTGCACCTTTGCAGCAAATTTTCCCATACGAATACGTCACGTGATCCGACGTTTCCAAAGTCTTTGTAAAAAGTTACGAATGATTCAAAGTCTGCAGTACTGAATATTATAACTGGGTATATAGAAGAATTTACGTCTCTTCCGGTTATAGACGACGTTGAACCCAGAGTCATATTACGTGTGGGAGAGAAGGACACGTGCGAGTAATTGTTAAAGTGGTCGGTTCCGTCATCATAAAATGCAGCGTGTACAGATAACAATGCGTTGTGCGTGAATTGCATACGTACGAAGTTCACACGGTACACGTTATTAGTTGGCTTCAAAGAGACAAGTACGGATATGATCATCTCGCACTGTCAAACTGAGCCAAAGTTTTTTTATCGTCAAAATACACTCCAGACAAAAAAAAAAGAAAAAAAGCCCAGTCAAATTTTCCTTTATTCGTTCATGAAATTCGTACCTATAATATAATTATATCTCAGTCTGATGTCAGGTATAAAGATGTCATTGACCTTAAAATTACCGTGAGCGGAGTATGCGCGAAAGAATATCCTGAAAAAAAAAAAAAAAAAAAATGGGGCGTCTCGAATTGATAATCCTAATTTGGTGCTCTTTGATTTAATTTTTTTTTTCCTTCGTCGGTCTAACAAGATCCAATTGAATGTGACGCTGCCTAAATGTCAAGGTCTTCGACCTGCGCGATAAAGGTTTGCGCTTCATTAAACATTAAACTCAGGGAGGATTGGGTGCTTTGCACCGATAATCCGAAAATTGAGTATTATGTTGCGTAACACATCAAGGGCTAGCACAAAACGTCATAATCCACATTTCTTTGACTTTCAATGAATTTTGAATCGAAAGATTTTCGAAAACAAGTTACCGTTCGAACCACATTCCACTTTCGATCTTCGACAAAGAACAGAAAAAAAAAGAATTCAATCCAAAAAAATGACTGCATTACAAAAACGATGACAGAAATTACCTGATCTCGTCCATACTGACCATAAGGTCCTTTCGAATCTCATGTGAAACGGTATTCAATTTTTTAAAAAATTTTTATTCATATATCGCGGAATTTCGTGCATATGAGTTGAACGATAAATCGCAGCGAACATTGCAAGAGAAATTTATGGATTTCGGTGACAGAGGCTATAACTCAAGTTTCCTCTCAACCGAAATCTGAGAGAACGATATTCTCTGTTCATATGGATGTGGAGATATATAAGGTGGAGATACGCGGTTGGTACCGGAGTCCCGGATACGTCGGGTAATCTAGTAGCCCGAAGAGATTTGAGAGTGCGTATTTGTTGGACAAGTGAGGAGTAACAAAAAAATATTGTTCAGATAAATGACGGTTGGAAATAAGTTCCTTTGTATATCCGTATCCGAACGGACCTGGGACAAGCGAGGTTTTTAAAGGAGAGGAAAGTGAAGATACGCGACCCATTAACAACGGAACGAGAATCCATCGCTCTTTATCATTTTGTTTTCTTTCATTTTTCATTTTTTTTCTTTCTTTTTTTCCATCCCTAAGGCAAAGCACGTATCGTGAGAATTGTATTTAACGGAAGATGAATCGGTGAAACAGAGAGAAAGATGAACCGCTCAAGTAACCTAAAGGGATGTATTGTATAAAGGAACATAAAAATTAGTTACAAATGAAAATCGAGAAACACTTTTACTCTCGGCAATTTTCCCATTTTTCTTTTCATTCGCTTAATACTTTCTCTTTCATCTTTTTCACACACCTGTACAAACGATCGGTCATTTGATCAAATGCGATTAAGCCTGCGGTATAATTCTTCGGGTTAATTTGAATATTCATGACACGGTGAACCCTTTGTTTTCTCAAAGGCTCTTTCAACTGTTTCTTTTTTTTTCTTTTTTTCTTTTTCAATTTATACGAAACCTTCGGAGAAATTCAATTGCTCGATGATCAAACTTCCAATACCGATGGAGAATTTCCATTCGGAGAATTCAAAATATCCTTCAAAAATAATAGCTAAGGGTCCGAACGATTTCATTTGACATTTTCTATGGGTAACAAGAAGTTAGGATCTCAGAAATGGTAACTAATAATAGTAACAATGTCCCGACCAAGCAGAGAATTAATCCTCCATCTAATCTTGATGTATAAATATAGTTTTTATATCGAGTTCGGAGCGCTGTAGATAAAGTTAAAGCCTGAGGGAACGAACAAGCTTGCAGGAATAAAGTAGCACAGAATAAGAGTAAAGTTACCGGTTTGTTTCAACGGATGTCTTATCGAAGAATATTGCGCAAGGAAGATCCAAAGTCAAATTGCGTTTCCTCAAATATATACAATTCATGTCCGATCACTTTCGCAAACTGAAAAGTTCAGAGGAAAGAATGAAAAAGAAAAAGAAGAGGATAGGCCAAAAGAAAGTTTTCGCAAATATAAAACTGACCGTCAAATCCCGATTCTTATTAAAATATACTCAAAAATGACAAGAATTTTCCTCATTTTGTATCCGCACTCGACGCGTATGTTGATGTAACGGTATAGGTTAATTATTTTATCAGAAAATTAAATCGGGGTGAGATTTCACACGCATGTGGTTAATTATGGTAGGTCAGAATGTAAAATACCTACTTTATAGAGCACGTCGAAAAAGAAAGAAAAAAAAAAAAGAAAAGTGGCTCCCTACTCGGTTTGCGTAACCACATGCACAGCCCCCGACACATCGATCTCTCGGTAATTCCCCCGATGCACATCTGCGACAAAAATCTAACCCCCACAGCTCGCGCGGATCTTGCGTATACCTCGTACGTATTTTATGCTGTATGAAGCGAGTTACTTGACGTGTTCTACTATAGGTATAATATTTGATCTGTACAACATGAATCATTTATCCTTAAGCGATTCGGATTTCTTTCCCTCTGCACCACATTTTTGACATTACCATTTTTTTTGAACCCTTTAAACATGTGACCAATCGTATCACTCTATTCGTTTCACAGTTTATCTTAACCCCTTCGCTTTTACTGACGCGTATAATAAATACTCGGATTAAAAAAAAAAAACAAAAAAAAAAATACATTGAAAAAAAAATTGTGCTACTTTTCATTCACCTATAGATATAGTTGAAAAATATGTTTGCACAATTCGACTATATCGTTACTAAAAAAAAAAAAACAAAAAAAAAACAGGTTCAATCGAAACGACGAAATTGTTTTCATATTACTTATTCTTATGCAACGCTATTTTTGATTCAGCGACGAAATTACATCCCTTTTCGAAAAATCTGTTAATGATTTTCAGAGAAAATTACGAAGAATAAAACCAAAATTTCTTACTTTTACAGATTGAGCAACTGCACCCAGCCGGCTATGTTGGTTTCTCCGAGTTTGGCGACGGTAATGATCCTGGACGACGACCACAGCGGAATTTTCGGTTTCCCGGAGCGCGACGTCGAGCTCGTGGAAAGCGTTGGCCAATATTCCCTCAGGGTCGTCCGATACAGCGGAGCTAGGGGTCGTGTTGTCGTCCCTTACCACACCGAGGAGGGAACTGCGAAGCCAGGAAAGCAGTATCTGAACGTAGAGGGCACCCTGACCTTCGAAGACAACCAGACAGAGTGAGTTTATTTCGACGAGTACAAGTAGATTTACTATTCTAGAATATGTCGTACTCGAAATATATGCAGGGAGGGTGAAAGTTCAGGGGATGAACTTGAAACGTAGCGATACAAATTTTTATTACGAATAAATAAAAAGAATTATAATTTACCGTTTCCGTCAATGGTTCGTATATGAATATTGAACGAATAAAAAAATGTCATAATTACTATATCCTTTTTTTTCACCGCCGGAATTTCGAGACATTTCTACACGAAG
Organism: Athalia cordata; assembly: GCA_963932425.1. Classification (NCBI taxonomy): domain Eukaryota; kingdom Metazoa; phylum Arthropoda; class Insecta; order Hymenoptera; family Athaliidae; genus Athalia; species Athalia cordata. The sequence goes on along the minus strand of OZ010626.1, from coordinate 22,765,213 downwards.
AAAAAAAAATTGCAGTTTACAAAAAAAGTTTACTCAGCAGATGCATTTCGAGCAAATCCACTTGATAGAAATAATCGTTATGTTAGGGTAGAGAAATTTTAAATACGATCTTCGAAGTTTGAATTCTCTTTCTTTTTTCTTTTTTTTTTACACTCTCTTCTTCATCCTCTTTTGTAAAACCACGATTACCGCCATTGGAATAATGATCCTACAGCGATATCGTCACCCCAATGCGATTGTTATATCTCATATCGGTAAACCGCACAGGGTATTGCGGCGACCCTAAAGGCAGATAAAAGCGTTCGAATATTTAACGGGAGTAAATTTTCGTGTATTTTGAATTCTCGGAATATCTAGAGTTGGTATTGTATAAATGTACATACGTAATATTCTACCTATACCACACGTGTGAAACGTATGAAAAATATATAGGATTTTTTCCGCTGGAGATTTCCAGGATATAAATCCACCTGCAGGATGCGGATGTATAATCCTACTTGTGAATGTGCGCGTTACACATCCGTACGAGTACGGGAATTTATTTAATAGTTCATATTTAAGTTTTTTGAGGGGATAATGTTTTTTTTTTTCCATGCTATTAAAAACTATGCATATCGATTAACGAAGTTTTTTTTTGTATGACGAGGAAAATCGCGTCTTCTTGTACATAATTATTTACTCACTTAAATGTACTACCCACTTCACGAAAGCTAGGGTATAATTGAAAATATGATTAATTCAAATTTATCCAAGTAAGGAAAATCTGCTCTTCATGTATCCAGCTTAATATATACGAATAATGACAAAAACAACAACAAGAGCAATCCGTAGAAGAAATCAGATGTTAATGTATTCTCTGAATTTGCATGTAAGCGGTGACACATGTATGTACTATGCATGTACATATATACTACCTACCTGACTATATACATTTAAGTACGGTACCACAGTGTCTCCGATGTATCTGTGCATATACGACTAGATAATGTAGAAGAACATTGAACGGAACCTCGGAGTTGACAGGCCTTCGAGACCGGATTCCGTGCGGAGTCACAGCTCATCGCAATTCGCATGTAATCTACAAGTATATGCACATACATATGTATACATGGATAAAACCTACGTGCGGTATGTTCGAGTATAGAAGCATGTATTTATTATGTGTTACGGTGCAGCTTCTCTTTTCGATTATCCCCAGGACAGCGATGTATGTGTGTAAATGTTTTATACATTTTCAACCTGCATATATACATGGCTGTCACTGCAGGTGGCGCGAGAGGAGAAATGCATTTTCTTTTGTTTTGTGTCGGAGCTTTGCCTTGGTTTTCAAAATTTCACCGTCCGAACGTCATAATCCGAAATTCCGGAAATCGAGTTGGTTCGCGACTATAGGTAGAGCGTGTACGCTTCCAGCTGCAGAATTTGGATTCCAGATCGCAGTTTCTAGATTGCGAATTTCAGATTTTGGGTTCCAACGGTAGACGACAGATACTCAGCACGGAGGAAATCGGAAATACATATACGTTCGTGATATCATCCAACGAAAGCTCGTGTACACAGGGCGGGGCACACGTCTGCTCGAACTATTCGATTACATCCCCGCCATTTTGAAATCCTCGGTACGGCGAAGAATAGTTTTTTGTTTTTTTTCGAGTCGATCTTCCGATTCGAAGCAAAAAACAGAAGAGTAGGTATATGATTTTTCTAATCTGTTGGTTTCGTGAGATAAATTTTCACCGAGATAATAAATTGCAAGTGCGTAAGCGATAGGTATAATCTACGAAAAACAACCAACTTCAATTTTCTGAAGAGCTCGAATTTCTCAAAATCACGTCGAACTATTCGCCGGAAGTTCGTACAACCCCTAGAATAGAAAATGAAAATATGACAGAATATTGTTACCATTGAAGGAGATTCTACGCTAAAAACTAAACGCGATTAACGCCCTCCCAGTGATTTTCAGCTCCGAATACCTAAATTGTTGGTATACTATTTGATAAAGAGTTCATACTTATATCCGCGTTAAGAAGACCGGGCAGTTGGAACTGTACGTATACGAAGAGCACGCGTGGCTGCGTCCAAGTTGCAAGTGGGCCACTGGGGAGAGGGAAGCCCCAAGGCTTCCCTGACGATCCCCTAGCTGCTGATGGCTACCGACTACTGCTAACGACCCTCGACAGTAGTTCTTCTTCTCTTTTAGCCGCTCTCCATTGCTCAGGCATTTTCTCTTTAGCGCCTCGACGCCGCCCCCGACGCCGACGTGTTGTACATATCTCATATACACACATACATATATACCTATATGTATACGTTTTAACTTATATACCTGCGGCTACACTTCATCCCGCTAACCAGCTCCTCTTCTCTTCCTTCCTCCGAGATATATTGAACTAATTTCCAACGACTGATATGGCCGGGCAAATTCAACTACTTATCGTAGAATAACATCATGATCTAATTACTCTTCAACCAAAATTCCGTACCTGATGACAATCATCACCAGATTGTCATCATTTTTCGAGTTTTTCAACTCAATGGTATCTATTTATATTGCACCTGTTATTTATGTATTTTGACATGCTAAAAATAAGAAACGATTAAAGCCCAGAGAGGATTTCTTAAATTCTTATGGTTTCTACTATATGAATATATGTAGGTAGAGAATATGTACATAAGTATATAATATACGTGTACGTACGTACATGGTAGTGCAGAAGTTGGAACGAGGGTAGGAGAAATTCGATTAGAATTATCGTCGTCTCTCAAGGCCACGCCACGAAATATTATTATTATTATTATCATTATTATTATTACTACCATCATTGCCGTTATTATCTAATAAGTTATTATAATAATTAAAATATTTTACTTCGTCTGAAGTTGTTGCGGAAAGCGACGGGAGAAAAAAATAAATAAATAAAAAACACGAATACGGCGACGAGTAAAAAAAAAGAAAAAGAAAAAAAAAAAGAAATGTACCATGGGTTGAGAAAACGAAAATAGAGAAGTATAAATGGAGAGAGGAATAAGATGAGGAAAATTAAAAAGGAAGAAGGGAATTACGGACGACCCGGGGGTGCAGGGAAATGAAATAATTGCTTTTAGTACTAATGGAAAGCAAGTTCGTTTCGAAGTAATATAAATGACGCGGTAGCGGTTTGGTATCTAAGAACATCGCGGTTTCGAATCACTTCGATGGTCGTTATTACAAGTGAACGATTATGTTGGAATTGTATCGATTAAGCATCAGTGATTTACAACGTTGATAGGATCATGGGTGTTTAAAATTTCTGACGATTCGCAATTTTGAAAATTTCAAGCTGGAAACTTGAAAACAGCTGCAACTTTTGTTTGTAAAAAACGAAAAAAAAAAATGACCACATCGTTCCCTCGTAAAACATGTGGATTTTCAAATCAAACTCATAATAGCGTTTCTCCTTTAAACTCGCCCAACTTTTATCGGTTATAATCGTTCGAAGTACGGGACACGTGTGAAAACGTACTTGCCAAACTCCATATCATACACATAACTGGCAGGTTATGAATTTTAGATTCAATTTTAGTTTCAAATTTAATGTCGATTTGATTCACAATTTGAGCTGGATATGAAAGTAGACGAAAAATTAATCGCTAGTATTATATCGACGGAACGAGTTTGCTCGCTTTCTCCGTGTGTGTTTTTTTTTTTTTTTCTTTCTTTTTTATTATTCCATTACGTCACAAACGAAAATCAAAGGACAATTCCCTAGCGAATTGGGTCTCCGTCCGTGGTTTCTTGCAAGGCCTCTGATCCCGTAGGTTAATGGGATGACGATACTGGAGAGGATAACCAGAGCGTTGGTGGCAAGAAGCTAAGAATACAGTTCGGCCATCTTTCGGCGATTCGGTGGCTCGACAAACCAAAGAGAGAGAGAGAGAGAGAAATAAGAAAAATAATTTTTCCTAACGAGGAAAATACATTAAGTTTAAAAAGGCGGTCGTGATCCGTCCTCTTTAGTTTTATCGCCAAATTATTCCCCCGACTCACAAAATCTACAAGTTTTACTTATCGCGTTAACGCTTTTCTCACGCCGCGGAGAAAAAGGGATCAAATTTTTTTTCAGTGCTGCACGTTCGTATAAAATTCGGCGTGCGTATGAGTTGTGATCTATGGTTTCTTGAAGGGTCTCTCTTCCGATCTTTAAGGGACTCCGTTCTTTTAGACCCTGGAAGAGATTAACCGTAGGTAAAAATTACCACCCAGCCGTATGTTGTCGGTACATCTTATAATATACTCTGCATTTTTTGTATCGGAGTAAATCTCTCGTGTGTAGAAAGAAAAAAAAAATAAAATTCACAGATTTCAAAGAGTATTTCGAACAGCCCTTATCGAGTTGCGAATTACGAGCGTTGAAGCCTCTTCGGTTCATTGACGTATAACATGTTATATCTATTATAACGTGTTGTACAGCGGAACGCGTTTGTCGCAGACGGAAACGATTTTCGAAAGCACGATACGTTATATCCTCTAGTTTTTATCCTAAAAAGCAAAAAAAAAAAAAAAACAGGTCGAATATCAAATACTGCGAGCATAACGCGCATATCGGTATGACATGATTTTTCTCCACCATCCATATTGTTTCTCTGACATTTATGTCGTATATTTCGTGAAGGTATTTTCATACGCGCCCTCTGCGAATGTCAAACAAATACCTGTACAGGTATACCAGGTAATATTCATTCATCTTGTTTGAGTTGAGCGTAGGTTTGACGTACTACGAGATGACAGGAAAGATGATACGTTACGTAGGCAAATTCGACAGCTCAAAGTTTCCATAGATGCGAAACACCTATAAACTCCACCTGGGTCTTTGCCACGATTAGCATCAGCTATAAACTTCACTCCGACGACGACTACATCGTATCAATTTCATAGCAGAGTTTCCACATGTTCCACTGACAGACGGTTTGGAACGAAAAAAAAAATTCTTCCGCGATAATTAATCATCGAGAAGTTTTATGGGGTATAAAAACTATATGTAATATAGTTTCTTTTTTTTTCATTCTTTCGGTTAATATCAGGCTTTTTAGCATTGGTGGTGGTGTTCATTGGATGTCGGAATATCTTAACGATTTGCATGAGAAAAGAAGGAAAAAAAACTTTCTGGGCTCATTCTTTGAAAAAGAGAAATATAAAAGACAAGTCTTTTGGAAGACCGATTATTGAGGATTTGAGATGTAGTTGGGTTGTCATGGAAACCAGTGTACGATACTATAGAGTTGAATAGTTACCATGAAAGTGAAGTTGGAACGATTTTCGGAATTCTACTGCCGTTGAACGTTTAGAATCGTTTCGAAGAAGAATCGTATAGATGTACCGTCTGTTGGGTGGCTCAGAACAGAATGGGAACGTAGGCGATTATAGCGATTGATTACGCGAGCTATTGAGAGAAGAGTGCGCGCAGCGCCTTCTGTATTCAAAATACTTGGAAACGATGCGAAGACAATAACTATAGCTACTCGGTACTTTAGAGTTTTCGAAAATAGGAATTGAATTGTGATATCTGAATATATAATACCTAGAGGGTACTAAGATACCAACTCGCAAATTATCCTGCACGTAAGCGGGACGCGGGATGATGATCTCCATGTATTTGTCACAAGGGGGAAACAGCTTAGGCTGATTAAGTTTTCGTTTCTATAGAAACCTTATGCCAGCTCACTTATAACGTACTCAACCTGTAGTCATGATAAATTAATTAGTGCGGTTACTCAACACCATGCAACACGGATCTATTTAGCATATAGCTGAGCGTACGAAGATTGAATAAGCGATACTTTATGGAGGTGGATTTAATTCATCCCTGCAGCTACTCGACTAGTTCGCTTGAAAAGAGGTACTTTAGATTCGGCACGTGCCGTGCAGGGTAAGAGAAAAAAATAAATTTCATTTCAATCTGAAGAAATATCACGGGATATTGTTGCAATGAGAACTAAGCGCAAAATCTACATTATATATAGCTAGAAAATGTTAGCGAGGCTTTAATATTTTCAATATCGTGAAAGAAGTGAATTATTAAGTGAATCGTGAATAATAAGAATATTCGCCAAACTACGACAAAGGAATTATTTTCCATTCATGTTTTTATTTTTTTTTTTCTTCACGATCCTGATTCTTTATCGAAACAGCTGTATGTATAGAGCAACGCAGGTGACGGATTTCAACGTTTATCGACGATGAGTGATGATGAACTTCGAGACGATTTGAATGGCTACAAGTAACGATGGGCATTGGAAGCTCCCCAGCCAGGTCGTAAAATAACGGACGCTGTAGAGTTACGTGGCAAAATCCCATTAGGCACCTCCCTGATAAGACCTGGCGATTTATAACGAAAGCGAAGAGTGTCACAGTCACGACGTCCACGTACACATACACATACCTATATGTATAATACCTATTTGCAGCAGGAGGACGCTCCCATCTCTGCGGCTTTTAAATTTCTAATTTTAGTACACCCGCGTTGTTTTTATTTTATAATTTACCACAAATAAAAAACGGACCGAATAGAGAAACGCGATTCTTAAAATTTTATGCGAAAACCTTCGATTGAATTTAACGTGAGTAATAAAGATGATGACGAACGTTAAACCGACAAAATGACTTTAATTCAAACGCAGCTTTTCATGCTGATAAATTATTCATCTTAACTCGGAATAAAAAAAGAAGAAAGAAAGATTCCATCAACATTTATTCCTTAATTCCCATTGGAAATATAATTTCGAACCGTATAACGTAACGAGTCACATAGATGTTGAAAGTTTGACAAGTGTCAAGTTCAAAAATTCATTAAGAAGTGAAAAAGACCTGGCGTCGCGTCACTGGAAATATTAAGCACGTTTCGTACCGAGAACTTCCGTAAATACTCTGTGAAGTTCTCTAACTAAAAGCGCTAAGAAAATTGCGAGAGCATAATTTCAGAACTGCGGTGAAAAGGTGATGTGAATTTTAACAAGGATGTCCAGAATTATTCAATAATAATGACAACAGCAATCAGAATAACAATAACAATAATACGTCAATATCAGCGACAACAACAGCAGCAAAAAACAAGAGCAACGGCAACAATACGAAAACGCTGGAGTAACAACGACGAGAGTAGGAATAATTAACAACAATATACTCTAGACAAACATTTTTGGAAAAAGAATTCTGATTGTGAGGAGATTCGGAAACGTTTTCGTAGGCAAAGGTTCTCCAGAAAGTCAACAGACGAGACACGGTAGTGTAAGCTGATGGTTGTTCCCACCTTCCCGTACTCCACTTTATGCAAAAGGTCCTCGTGTCAAGTGTTTGGCTATGGCTGAAATTCGAATTAGTCTGGAGAATTTCCTTCACCCCTAACGAGTAAGGGACAAAGCGAGTATACCCGATGAACAAACTTATGTAAGCTAGAAATTATCGTCCGCATACAGCTAATCCCCAACTCTACAGTGTTCAAACATAATTTCGAACACGCGACGCCAACATCTCGACATTTCAGTTAATAGACGATATTCTCTCGACAGATTGCATGTATCTCATGACTCTGACGATTTACAAAATTTGACTCGAATAACAATTTGAAAAAAAAAATTAACATACGAGTAAAATTAAAATAATCGCGTAATAAATTAGATCATCTTGTTTTTTTCTAACGTCGTTTTTCTTCCACATAATTTGAAGAACGAGAATTTCATTGCGGGATGATCAATTTGAAACGTACTTTTTTTTCTATTTCTTCTCTTCAATGGTGATAATAAACGAGAAAAGGTCGTACAATTTGCATAAAATGTTAGACAAATTACCATTTTACATGCATCTTTTACCCTATGATGGATCTTGTCAGATTATTTCTCTCGATGCCTGGCAGTACGGAAATAATTTTTTCTCTGAAATTCATTTGTTTAAGAAAAAGTTATAAGAAATTAAATTTCGGAGCTTGCGGTAAAAAATTGATTTTATACAATTACACGATTATGATGAAATTTTTGTACACGATAGTCGATAATATTTTCCCTGCTCAATTGGTGCTGATGTTATATCTATCAATTGGAAATGCTCCGTTAATCACAGGTGGTTTTAACTCCCCCAATCACAGTGAATCGACTGGACAATTTATCGGTGAAGGATTGTCACGAATGCCCGCAACTAAAGATATCGCTATTCTCTAAGTAGTTCGCTTGCCGTACGTGTTTTTAGTTTCCACAAATAAATTTAGTAGGGTCTTTCAAGCCGTTCTATAAATCTTATCATTAGAGAAAACCACACGAAAATGTTCCACTCCATCTGAAATCACTGCTCTGCCTCGAACCCCGATGAAGCCGTTAAGTACAGCTAGTATACTACAGATAAAAAGAGTTTTCACGATTTTCACGACGCCGATTTTTCACTCGGTTGATTATTGGGAAACTGAGACCGGTAATTAGAGATAGTCACGTATCTGTGGCTACGATGAGGACGAAAAAAAAAAAACTGCAGACAAGGTTAGGTTACGAAGTTTCAGCCTTCGTTGTACGATTGGTCGGTTCTTTTTGCTCCACCCTGTACATATCGGTACCTATAACCTTATTCCCTGTAACTGACGAGTTTCGTAAATAACCATAGGAGCAAAAAATATACAAGGAAAAACGACAAAAAAAAACGTTGGAAAGAAAGCCATACGGAGAGGTAAGAAAGTGAGGTGAGTGAAAAAAGAAAAAAGTACAGAAGATAATGGCGGAATAGTCCGTTAATGGGTTGCGGGTATTTTTGGCATCGTTAAGATAATGACCCATCTTATTCGGCTATCAGCGTCAACGAAACGTGCGTTTATTAGAGAGTCTGTACCGGATACCAGGGGAAAAATGAGTGCTCGCGCAATGAGTAAATGAATAAATCAGAAGGTTGAGCGTTTGACAAAAAACGGCGCATATCCCCTAACCGTATCATGCAGCGGTTGATTACCGCCACTCGACGCCATTTCTCATGTATTTGCTCACAAAACTCAAAATCTTCAAAGAAGTCGGTTAAATATCTCCTAAATCGTAATCTGCTGTGCGGTCCAATAGAGTTAGGATAAAACAACAATTCATAGTTAAATTTAATTTTCCTCCATTAGGTGTATAGGTATACTTCCCATGGAAAGTTAAGGAGAAAGAATTACTTCGGGAATAAAGGGGAAGACATAAACATTCATACTACCTGTGTGCATGGGACCCTTACGTACGGTGTGGTAAGAGTTTCGTTTTTTGGGGGACGGAAATCATGACGAAATGCACGGAACTGACGTCACCGTCTACGAAGTGTCTTTAATAATTTTGATAAATCATGGCTTTTATGTTACTAATACCATAGAGTTTTATTTTTATAAAAAAAAAAAAAAAATCTATGGAAAGCTATACACATAGATTTTAACAAGATTTTCTTACGACCTTGTAAACGCATAGATGTCTTGAAAAACTGATCTGCAGAATTTCCTATAAGATAATTCTGAAATTGTTATTTTTCATACTAAAATCGATTCGCGAGTTGCCATAAAACGCCCCATATACGGTGATATCAATTCAATATAACATACGTATACGTTTGGTATTATACATGGCAGATTTTATCACGCGACAAACATCCTGCTGGTGCGAATCTGCGGGCTCATGTTTTTTGGTGCTGTCTTTTTATTTTTCATATTTTGAATATTTTTTATCTTTTATCACGTCGTCTTCTCTTTTATACTTTCGCATATGATGGCCAATAAAATGTATACGTATAGTACGCTTCAGGTATGCGTACGGGATCCAGTAATCTTTATTTATTGTTTGCGGTTGGAATGACAGAAGTGCTTTACATCGTTGATCCCCCGTCTATTTTTCACTACGCGGCGTTCAAAATGAGCGAAAAAAAAAAATGAAAAACAAACAAATTTCCAATCTTAAAACGTCAACAAAAGCTGAAGGCGTTAAGGAATCCTGTGACGAATGATTTTTTTGCTAACTCTTGCGGAAGGACTAAAATAGCAAGCTTTCACAATTTTTTAAAAAATTCATGAAAGCTCTATTATTATACCTTCGGATGAGAAAGAAAAAAAAATTTGTTTGAAAATCGGGTGGGAAATTCGTGGTAAATATTCATTTTTCTATTTTTCGTATACGAAAGGAAACAAGTTCGGCAAAATTATTCGTTGACGCGTTCGGTTTTTGTTCAAGTTTTAAAACCGATACAGATGATTTTCATTCAACCCCGTGCATACCTTGTCCTTTATTTTTACTCAATTGAGAACCGAAATGCGCATAACTCTGTCACATGTAATGTAGTCCTGGTTTTCATTCGCTACCTGGAATTTATCTCGGGGTAAAGAGTGCAGCCAGTTCAGGTTGGTGAATTGCGAGTTGGGTAACTGGAAAAGCATAGTGGTTTGCTTGGTATGGCGCGTTCGCTCCGCTATCTCTTGGCTTTTTATTATTACCTAGCAGCAGCAACCAGCGGTAAATAGAAGGGCATTCGTCTTCAGGGCAGATTTATCTTCTTGAAAAGTTGAACGGTACACATAGGATGGTAGGATTTTGTGTAGTTTGTGGTTTTATAACCCAGCCGAGCAGCTCATCTTCGCTAAACCTTGGTCATTAAAATGTGGCAACGTAAAAAATTGTCAAAGCTTATCATCAACGGTTAGCCAAGAAAGGGTTCTCTCGCGATAAAAGAGATGTATACAAAATGAATTTATTTTCCGTGACCTTGAACGAAATTTCATTTTACTTTGTCTCATAACTGGGCTGTATGTAGTCAACTTTTTTAGTTCTACTCGAGGATGAAATATTACAATATCATGTAAGTGTGAAAATTTACACACGTTGGACATTGTTGAACCAGAAGCTCGGAGGATATCTAAGAAGAGGTTAATTGAGTTGAACGTTGTTTCTCTGGAGATTTAGGTTTAATTTTACGACTCCGGTATATATTGTGGTACATTAACTACGCTGTATATATATAAACTACGTACACGTAGAATTCTCGCTCGGGGTTAAAATCAGATTTGATAACGGCTCGCCACAGCCCTGCTGGCAGCTGATTGGATCTTTAATGGGCCTTGGCGAAGTATCGGACGACTTCCGGATGACCGCGGTGCGCACTCGACTCAAAGTGAGTCCTACAACTCGCTCTCCAACAATCTCCTGCAATTTACTTATCTCCATGACTCTAACAACCGCAGCTTTTAATTTTTATCTCTTGGGCGACGCGACGCGGACGTTTCGTGAACAAATTATATCTGTACACTTCTGTCCTATACTTTGCCAGTCTGTCTCTATGCAAATTGTGTACGATGAGGATGAAATTACGAAATTTTTGAAAATATCGTTTCACTTGATTTTTCTTAATTCTTTCGGTATATCGAAAATAATTAGAAGGGGGTGAAAATCTGATTAGAAAATTTCATGTTCAACGCGAAGCCGTCCCACCCCCCATATTTATTCGGAATCAATCTGATACACGTTGTTCCAACGTATATGAATATCATTTCGAGTTAGCGATCATCAGGATTGTGCCGTTCGTGTTCAATTTGAGAAGTTTGCGGCGAGGCGAGTTAACGAGGGAGACACGCAGCGCCGGAGGATTTAAAGAAGTCGAGTATTATGGGTTAGGTATTATAGGGTGCAAGTAGTCGACCACGTCGACTTATCGAACCCTTCACGAAACCCTTGAATTAATTCAACCGCGATTAAATCTTTCCCTTCGTATACACCTACTGTCGTGAGTCTCTGCAACAGGGGGACAGACACTGTAACGTAATTTTCATAGTAAATTTCCACCCTTCTCAACGTTGTCAAAAAATCTTTTCTCATTCTTCTCAATCTTTCGGTTTCATGAAAAAATCGCTGCTCGTTCAACCGGATGGAAAAACTTCCGTAAAGGAGACGGATTGAAGTTCGGAAATATGTCGGGTGAAATATTTGGGAGCATCTGAAAAATACGATCCCAAATTTTTGTGTGGAAAAAAAGTTTGTTCGTAAAGCTCGATGAAAAAAAAAAATAAATCTTGATCTTACGAATAGAATCGCGAACGATATTTCGCACAATAATTAAGGCGTGTGATCCACAGCTTATGAACGCGAACGATTTAAGAAGGCACTAAGTTTATTAAAATAAATTAAGCGAGCTCGTTAATTAATGTTACTTTCGAGACTAAAGGTTCAACGCTGACGGCGTACAAGGGACATATATATCACTGATCCAGAGGGATTAGGGCAAGACGAACAACACGAACACGAACGGGATCCCCTAGAAAATCGTGACCGAAATTAACAAAAAGTCGTATTTTCAGGTTAATTAAATGGTCGAGACAGTAAAGATTCCAACGGTATAAATTTATTACTTTTTATTTTCATACTGCATTTATATTTATACACCATATGTGCAACGATTGATTTATCATATACATACCTGTGCGAAATAGAAAACTCGTACTCTTGGATCGTGGTATAAAATTTCCATTGCCTCCCTCTTATTTCCCTTGACTTTTGTGCGTTTTTATTTATTTATTGTTTATTTTATTTTATTTTATTTCTTTATATTTCGTGTAAAAACGAGGGCAATTTACTTTGATGGTGGTGTTTGGCAACTGGCCACGATCTATTCAAAACGCAGTAAAACCAACGCCGCGATGCCTACAGAGGACGCTGCGGTACAATTAATTTGTATCGCGAGTTTGATTTTTTAATTCAATCATTATCATTTTATTTTATTTTTTGGATTTATCCAGATTATCAAAAAAGGGAGTGCCAATAGTCGAGTGTTTCGAAAATTGTTGCTTGAAAAATTTGAAGCAAAGAAATGAAAATTTCTTACAACAAAAACTACCGCAGCATCAATCTTCTTGTAGACTACAAAACAATAATTATTTCTTTGAAAGGTCATTGATTTTCTCACGCACCTGTTTTTCTTACTACGAAGCAGAGAAAACGAAGATAAACCGGTACACAGATGTAGGTATATGTATATCTGAGAGAAATTGAGCTGCGGATAATTCTTTCGGCTGACATAAGACTTGAAATATTAATCCGGTTGGGTAGTTCACCCTCAGGTGATTCTGAACGCGCAGGAAGTGCCACGCCCATTTCATATCCCCAGCACTTAAAATCGGTGCAAACACTCGAGCTTTCTGAAGTTACCCTCTTACGAGTACAACATCCCTTCCGCATCACGGCTGATTGTGCAGAGCTTAAAAAACTCTTACACCCTTGATGATTGAATCTGCACCGTTTACTTTCCTCATGCAGCACACTATGGACGAGACGCTTACGCGAGTTATTTTTTCACCCTCGGATTTTTTCAAGTCGTTACTTTGTCGAGCATCGCGCATTGTCGAGCTTTATTTATTACGGGGTTTGAAAATCATCTCGTTTTAATCGCGTAAATTATTTTTCATCATTTTACAAGATCGCAGATATTTCAACAGGATATTCCGAGCATGGAGAACTTAATTTTACCGCGGATTGTTGTATTTTCGTTTGAGAGGGTTTTTTTGATATTTCAAAATTGAGAGAATCGTTAATAGGTAATTTACAGTTTTGAAAAAAAAAATGAAAACATTTGACGCGGAATTAAGCGTCGTCTGAATCCGTAAGAAATTAGTTCTCGGTATAAGAATTAACTATACGGAGTTTACAAGCGCACCGTTATTATCTTGTCGTTTTACGGGTAGTTCGCGTGTCTGAATCGTCGTTCGCAGATTAGCTGACTGCGAGGAGCGTTTTGAGATACGTCGAGGGCAAATTGCCTCCACTCATCGACAGATAAGCTGCAGGAGTAGTGGAGGTCGAGTTATCGGACGAGATCGGCTTGAGGGAAAGGGACTGTATGGGGGAGGTCCTACCTATAATCTTGAAAAGGATAAATTGACCCAGTTTCTAGGGGGAGGGGAGTTGAAAAAACTACTCAAGTCAGGCCGAATTCTCAACCCTTATATTCTCGAAAGTCCATGTACTGCAGATCCAGCGATATTAAAATACACCGACGTAATATCAGGAAAATTTTTATACAAAAGAATCGTCGGAAATTAGGTGCTATTTTGTACCTCCGGTACACCCGCCGATGATGATGTAGATGAAGGGACGAAAATCGGGACTCTGACGCGAGGGCAGTGAGGATTTTCTTATAACCGATTAAAATCTTCCGCGGCTGACTCGAGATGAAGGGGTGAAATAGATTCGGTATAATATAGCGATATAATATCATCGATACCCGCGGCGCGCTGTTATTAAAATTTTCGTCGAGTGGTTTGGAGCTTCGAGCCGGTTATGAGCTTTTACGGGGGAGATCAATTCGGAATTAAGAATTTTTTTTCCAGGTGTTAAATTTCGTGTAGCGATATTCTGTTGTTTTTTTTTTTTATCGTCAATTCCGCCCCGCTTTACACGGGATATTAAAAAAGATATTCAAATGCGAAGTAATAAACAACGAATTATTCATTTTACCCTGACTTTAATCTGGTGATTACACAACCCGAAAAGAGGAGATTAACCCCCAGCGATCCCGTTATTACCTGCTACTGTTAGAATCCCACGTTATCGTCATGTTTCGTGCGATATAATATGATAGAAAATTTTCGTTATGCTACTTCGTATACGTTATTATATTCGTAATAGCGTGTGCAAATTGTTTCGTGTATTTTATTGTATATCGCCTCAAAATTAGGCATCTGTAGTATATATCTCTGCATTATTTTACAAACTTTAGCGAAACCAGATTCAGAGATCCCGTTTTTTTTTCCAAAATCGTTCTCCAAGATTTCTATTGGAGAAATTTCAATTTCAATAAATTTGCTGGACTTTTACTTTCACCATTCATAGAAAGTCGAGCCAAAAAATTCTATAGAAATATTCCGAAGTGGTAGTTGAGAATAAAAACGTGTGCCAAGTAGATACGTGAGAGTCTATACAAATTTAACAGATAACATTCAGATTAATTCTTTTCCTTTTTTTTCCCGTCTTTTTTTTTCTAAGGCAATTTTGGCAAGTGCATCCGGACGCGGGACATCACATAACTTGCAAGTAGAGGTGGAGGATAAAAAAATATCACCGCACCAAGAACCTGGCCCAAAATTTGTTAACTGTTGTAATCGAATTAACAATGAAAGAGAAATACATGTGAAAAAAAAGTTATAGCTCATCGTTGGAAAATTTTCACCGACAAGCGCATCGGAGTCAAAAAATTTGGTAGCAAATTTCGAGTTAAATAAAATCACTCGAATGTCATAAAATTATAACACCGGTGTGCAAAATACCCTTATCAGATAGAGAGCTCGCCGAAAATCGAGGTTCCGATATTGCCAGAGAAATATCTGGAAGTTTTCGATCACGAATCGCAAATAATTAAACTACCGGCATATTCCGCTAGTTGGATAATCGACACTAGAGTGTCTAACCGTGCGATGGGATTCGAGATCGCTAATTAGATTTTCTGACCGTATGCAGACTGTGTGCATCGTAGATGCGAGAACTACACGATTTTTATGGAAAAGAGTCAGCATTTCGATTGTCATTTTCCGAATTTAGTCGCTACTTCCTCGTATCATTGCCTCTTTGAATTTTTCTTTTCCTTCTTTTTCTTTTGCTTCATTCTTATTTTTTGCTCGACGCGATTGTTTCCGTAAAGATAAGCGAGCGACTCCAAGTGTCTTTTGTAAGAGCGCGCAAGGGCGCACGAGACTCGAGTATATACTCTTCCAAGTTACCTCACTTCCCCTTATATACCTGAAACTTCACCGCGCCGGCACACTTCAGTTACGAGGTTTTTGTCACGATAAGAGTGACTCACTTTTCACCTAGTCGCGGCTCACGTGATTCTCTGTTAAGAATTATCAGAACGCCGTTTTCCGTAATTATTCCGGTGAATTGATGCTAATTTTTATAATTACACCGCTTCATACTTCGAACGTTGCCTTATTTCCTTCGAAATATTTCGTGGCAGGAAACGGTCTTTGGAATAGAAAATCTCATTATTTACTTAAGAACTAATTTGAATAATTTTAAGTCTTAAATTGTTTTTTTTTTCTAATTTATCGAGGAATCATTGGGATTTTCCATGAATTCCCACAACTTGCGCCTGCTCGTCTCAGCAGGATGGGGATATTTACGGTTGGATGAATTTTGATCCAACTACATGTCGGAGGTGTACACATTTAGGTACGAGAGCACTTCGCTAAATTCCTCGCATGTGTACTCCGAGGGTATATATACGTATGATTTACTCAAATAAGGCTAACGCTGTTTGCGCGTAATTAGCAGGTAGTAGATTCTAATCATTTTAATGTCGTTGCTGTTTCAGGGCGCCGCGCTGAAAATTTAATGTAACACAAACGCCCTCTTACCTCCGCATCTCCGGATTTCAGAAGCCCAAGATCCGTAATAATACTGGCAGCGACTTGAACAAGTCGCAAGAATTTTCAATATATTCCCAGCCGCGAGAAAAAGTTCTATTATATTCATCTACTTATAGCATTCGAATGAATTTGTCGAGGGCAAGGCGATCGATCGGTACGAGGAATTCTGATGCGATCGGTATAAGTTATGCGAAGAAGATGGCGAAAAACTATGCAGGGAAAAATCGCGGATGGGCAGCGATCTTATGTATGGTATACTCTCGGTAAAAGGGTGTCGTAAGCCTTTATAGGTTCATCGTGGGTGAAAATGGACGGCCCAGCTGCGAAGGGCTGAGGCAAAAGAGGTCATCTAGGTCACGTACCCACGCGAATACCAATTTACCCTCCCACCGTATAGTAATAACCATGGCTCGTTCGCCCTACGCCACCTTACACGCCAAGACGACCTCTTTGACTTTGCCTATCGTATCGTCCAGGCTTCCAATTCTGTTGGGATATGACCTTGCCAATTCGTAACACGCGAGTATTACCTCCACCGTCTGAATGAAAATTTTTTAAATTGCCAAAAGTTGCGTCTCAGAATCCGCGGAGTGCCAAATAAGTACCTAACTCTTGGTATGTTCACCTCTGCTGAACACCTTGAAGTTCGCCTAATTTGTTTTTCTCTTTTCTCTTCTAAAAGCCCAATCACAGCCACTTTCAGCGTTATTCTGATATACCACTGGGAGACAAACAAGTGCTCGGTATAATAGGGATGAAACTCGATTTTTTCCAAGTCTTTTGCAAACGTGTAAAGAATCATTCCTCCACATTTCCCACCGATAGCATAACTGGATTGTTTGAGAGTTAATTGATTTCGGTCTAACTGCCATTCAACAAACAATTAACAGCGCTCTGTTTTGCGCCCACAGGGCTAACAACGCGCGTGTAGAAAGAGAGCGAGGGTGAAATAATGGGGCACTCGAATAAAACGAGGTGACTATTCGATTTTCTGCCAAATTTAATCATGCTCTTAATATCCCTCCGTTTGAATCGTATAGGTCTAATAAAAAAGTTTCTTCTATAAAATAGTTCATATATCAATTTGATTTCACTATTATTTTCTATATGTATACCTTCGTTTTACGGCGAATCTCAAATAATGGATTTAAAAATTAAAAATTTTCTATTGTTTCAGGAAGGCCATAATTCTGACGATAATCGAGGAGGATTCTTACGAAAAAGATGCGCTGTTTTACGTTGAACTTGGAGAACCCCAGCTGCAAGGAGGTGAGCCTGGATACATGATCGTAGATTTTCATAACGTGCAACGTTTCGATTTTTTTTTTTCATTCTTTTTATTTATTATTTTTTTTATCTATATGACTTTTATGCACACTCGAGTATATTAATACTGGAGCACCTCTAAGCTCTGAGGTGTAAGAAGCGAATGTTTACGACCCCGATACCCAGGGGCAGGTTACCTCTTGCACTTAATTCTTCAAGCGGATAGGCTCGAAGGGAATCACTTCGATAATTGAAAAAAAATTACTTTAGGTGAAGAAAAAAATCAGAGTCAATATCGATTCCCCATCATCGATCTGTCAGCAAAATTCTCAAGGTTGAAAAAGAAAAAAACGAAAACAAAAAAAATCTATATCCAAATATTAGCCCCCTTAGAAGTATACCCAAAATTAACATGGTTAATTTTTTTATCAGAATTGCGTTAACGGGTGTTCTAATTCCAAAATGTTATAAAACGTTTCCATGAAGAATTAAAACAAGATTTAACGAACCATTTATTCAGCGTACGTATACCTACTTTGAGTCGACGCTCTTCTCACTCGGGAGTACCTATATTAAATTCTGTTAAGTTAATTAGAACTGTTATAGATGTTATACCGGTTGTGTGGTCCGGCGCTATATACATATACATAGGAATGTAGAACACGCCGCGTCCTAATGGACTAATAAAGATTTCATTTGTTTTTGCTGCGCTGCGCTAAATGCAGCAACGGAATGAAAATATGAAAATAAAAAAATAATGAAAAACAAAAAAAAGGTTTGAAACGTTTAACTATGAAAACGTTGGGAAGCGAGATTTTGACAAGCTATTTATTCACCGCAATTTTAACCTTTTTATTTATTTATTCATTCATTCATTTTTTTCTTTTTTTTTTCATTTTTTCGCTCATTTAGGTAACTCGCGTCGGAAGAGAACGCCTCCGGGTAAATAAAAGTTGCGTAGTTAATTTACACATTGCGATTATATATATCATATAGATCATCACCGTGGTCGGTCGTTTGGCGTTATGGATGGCGTGGTGTAATAAACCAACTGCAGCGATTCACATTGTTTTTTTTCTTCTCTTTTTTGTTTTATGTAAATTGCAAAAGGGTGAGAAGAATACGTATTTTTTATAGCAACAACCGCATCGTCTGTACTTTACGACCTGCGGAGGTTGAATTTATACAGCTGATAATCCCATCGTAAAATATTTACATCGAAACATTCGAAAATATTCCCATTTTTAATTCCTTCCTGTTAATTAAGTAAAACAGAAACAAAATAATAATTTATTTCGTTTCGAATACTATACAAGGCCATTGTACAATCACGTATAAACAAAAATCAATTACACGGTATTATACATCTCTCGAGCGGTATAACACGCGAGTAACCTTTTGTTTCGAATAACATACGTATATGCAGGTAAAAAATAATAAAAAAAAAAAAAAAAAAAACAAAGTAAAATTTTCGAATATAAAAGCCGGAGAGAAAGTTATTAATTAATTCTTTGACTTTTCTGTTTTTTTCTCCCATTCTCGATATCCGCGATGAATTAAAAAAACGAAAAACATTCGAATCAAAAAAATTTCATAACAATTTTCTCACGAGTCAGAAAAAAATTTTACAAGCAAAAATTTCACTATGTGAAGAATTACCAAAGTTTCTGGAAAATTTTGCACAAAAATTTCACTCTTCTAAAACAATACACTGTATTTAAATCCGAACGCGTAAAGAGATTAAAAAAAAAATATGTTTTAATTTTGGGTTTGAAATAAAGGTTTTTTCGTAATGAAATTTCCGTTCTTCGAAAGATAGAACGTCCCGGATTTATGCGCGGCTTCCGGGGTGAGGAAGATTTTCTGAAATAGGAATGAAAAAAATAGTAAAATTTCAGGATCAAAGACCAGGTGATGGCGCCTGTGTAACAGAAACAATTGAATATCTATACCTCTTGATGAAAATCATTACGATGGATATTTTGCAATCAAAGTGAACATTGCGAGGAGGTATGAGGCAGTGGGTAGAAACTGTACGAAGTGGACTTGTAATGTTTCCTAGTCGAAGGACGTTCGGGTATAAGAATCGATATCAACCATCGTTATAGGTATAAAGTTTAAAGCTATTTATGCACATATGATACGACCGTTAAAAGTCTATCGTTTAGACCCCATCGATATCGGTCGATGTTTCGAACGGTGATTCCGAATTACGTCGAGAAATAACAAATTTTCAAGAAAAAAAAACTATCCGCGCGTAACGAGTCGACGTCCGTTATCGTTTAAATATCGTGCAATGAATGAGGTCACGTCGTTTAAGGGGAGCAACGGTCTTTTAAGCCCCCATTTCTAGGGTAATTCTTCAACCCCCTCGGTGTAGGCTCGATGGAAGCACGCCTTTATTTATATTATAGAAACAATTTTAACATATTCACGTAACACAGAAAAGGGTTGTTGCACCTTTTAAAATATTGCTTCTGTTTCAATAATTTATTCCGAAAAATTTTATCTCAATATTTCGGCTAAATAACAAAGTTAAATTTATATCAAATTAAATCATAAGGTTTACGGAGACAAAGGCGAGACACCAAAGCCTCGGGTTAAATTTAGCCTATAGTTTATATCTTCAAGGGTTTTCCCCGTCGATTGACAAGGTTATATTAATAGAAAATCAAGGGTCAGACCTTACCTAGTAATTAATTCGTTGCCGTGGTGTTTTCGATAAGGAAACTGAAAAGCGCGGTGTGTCAAAATTAGGAAAATTAGGTACCGCTCGAAGTTAACCAAATATATAAGCAATTTTAACAAGTAAATTCAACAAGCAAGGTATTCATAATTACGTTGACCTATATTGATTAAGTAATAGCTGGACAGAGAGATGATGTGGATCGATAAAATGTGTGTTCACTGTGACTAGACATTTATTCAGGAGAAAGATCCAGAGGGATGATAAGAAGTATTAATTTGCAGCGTTTTCTTTTTCCTTTTTCTTTGTGTTCCTCCCTTTTTGTTTTTATGGAATGAGTAGGTACTCAAGTTAATCAGCGAGTACTATATATATTCGAACCGATAAAAGGTGAGAAGTTCAACCGAACCGAGGAATGATAGATTATTATTACATTATTATTATTATTATTATTTTTGTGTATTTTTCACTAATTCTTTTTTTTTTCAAGAGCGAGTACTTTCAAATTGAAATTACTGTTAGATAATTTTAAAAAAGAACATGAAATTCGATGAGAAAGTTAAAAATTTCAATTTGTATGTTACGTGCTCCCGTATGCAAAAAATTCTAATGGAAATCAAAAAATTTGTTAAGATTTTCAAAAAATTGAAAATTTTACCGTACAGAATTTTGTATGAAAAGTATGAGGTAGTTACATAGAGAAAAAAAAAACCCACCCAAAAACTCAGAAAAAAAAAACAAAACAACAAATTATTTTTTCGCGCACGTGCAAACTGGGTAAATCTTGACGTGGATCATCTTTACGTGACAATGTCTGTAAGTCGTTAAATGAACCTAAAAAAAAAAAAAAAGTAGGCCTTGAAATTAATGAAACGTATGAATAATTATTTCAATTCATGCCAGCACGCACGCTATACTTATATATAAATAAATTATATTTTGCCGATATTATACGTACAATTATTGCAGTTTGAATATATATTTGATATTAATTGTACACATGTTTTTAAGTTGTCCGCATATACATCAGCAGCGGCGCATTGTCAGAATTTGGGATATACCGCAGGGCGAGTAATGAAAAAAAGAGAAAAAAAAACAAAACAGGTAGTTTTAAAACTTGAATTTTTTAGTTTTTGGAATTTTTCGAAAACTTGATTAGTTGCCGAAAAAGCGTGCGCTTGAAAATATGAGTCACATTTTTTTAAACGCGTACTATTCGGATGCAATCAGAAAATTTTCCTAATTATCGAAATTCTCAATCACAATTTGATGCTTTTACGCGTCTCGCGAAAAAAAAGGAGATAAATAGATAGAAAGAATGAATGACAAATTTTTTATTCCACCCACCCTGTACATTATGTATATGTACACGTGTGATTCGTGTGAAATTGCGAACAGAGATTAATTAACTGCCAGTTTCAAGTGATTAGCGAGGCTATCGAACGCGCAGCACGATTTAATGAAATTATATCGTATATTAGCGAACAAATAATGCGACGATAATTTGCGATCATTTGCCAAAATTTGTTTTAATGAAAAAAGTGACGATGTGTTTTTTTATTTTTAGGAAATCGCATTGCAGATGATACATTCCGATTTCCATACACCTATGCAAAAACGACGATCATGTAAAACGGAAATCTAGATTCTGACAACGTCCGTTTATATTTGAGGCGTATCTGTATTACAATATAAATGTTAGCAGTATGATTTAAAAAGCAATCCGAGTAAAAAGCCTCATTGCATTAGCGATAGGGAATATTAGATATCTCTCTTAGGGGATACGTTGATGTCTAGTCTTATAATTGTTAGTGCGTAGCTATGATAGTAATTATAAATATAAATTGTTTTTCGCATTTCCGAAATGATTTGCAGATTTAGTTTATAACACGCATTATACATATATACCTAGTACATAAATTATTTATTGTTTGATCTACAGCGTTATTTTGGCAAACAAGCCAAAGTGAATTATTTCGAACTGGGCGCAAAGCGAGATTGTATAGTATCGTTCAATTTTCAACGACTGCATACCTGTGCTAAAGAAAAATTCATTCTACGAGTTCGTTTGTTTTCCTTCTACATTCACTCGTTCAATTCTATTGCAGTTTTTCGTCCACTGATCCGAGTCAAATTGCTTTTCAGCCTTTGCCCATATCGGAATATGCCACGTAGATTTTGCTGGTTTTTATTTCCAATTTTTTTTTTTATTTTTTTTTAACGCCACTTTCTGCCGATTTCACGCGACGTGAAAATCGCCGAATTTTTATCGTTGAATACGTCGGAGTGAGAAGGTGAAAAATTTTTTGGGATAAAGAAAAAACATGAGCAATGAAATGAGTAAGGCTGGTATCGAATAACTGCAATGGAGTAAAAATAATACGATTCATATATCGCTGCGAAATGCTATTTACAGAAATCGATTCGGTCCGAAGCAGTTTATTCCAAGTAAACCTATAAGTAAAAGAGCTATGTAATAAGGAGGTTCCGGACTTTTGCTCCTAACTTCAGTACGAACATCGCGAAGAAAGGTCCCATCGATATGATCACCATACCTATACATACTTCCATACGAGACTTCGATATGAGGTTGCTTAGCGACTGTTTCGATCCAAATACAAGAACGAAGGCACGAATTTTTTTGTACCATTTCATTTATTTATCTAAAAAAAGAAAAAAACAAACTCCAGAGGTTAAGATACCGAATTTTACATGTGCAAACGATCCCTGGGCAGAACGTCTTTTTCGAAATTGAATTTTGTCCGAACGAACTTTCATCCGTATAATTTGATCTCGTGTATTATGATAATGTATCAAATTTAGGGATCCGGTAAGAGGCAATTATGCAAATGGGTTGAGATTAGTTTTTATACATCCAAGATTGGTGTTCGCAATATACACACACGATTCCTCTGCTATCCGGTATACAAAACGTTTGATCCATATCGTCGAAAGGAGTAGCCCAGAATTCCATTGAAAGGAAGGAAATACATTTATAAAGCCCTGAATGGACCAACCGTAAAATTTTTCATTCCTTATGCTCGCAAAAGATATGCAGATTCTTTTCATCGTTCGCAACCTGCACTTTACATACGCGACAGATAACGCAGGTATGAGATATATATTTCGAGCTTGAGAGTTACGCGTGTTTTATTCTCGATTGTAGGATAATTTTCATAGCGTTTAGTCTGACGCCTTCTGAAATCGATCGTGAATTTTCTTTCGGTCGAGAATTTCAACCCTGAAAGTCTCGGCGAAAGTTTTTAACATGGAAATATATTCTACAATAATTATCCGTCGATATATCAAGCGAAGTTTATTCAGCGCGCCTAATTGGACGCGATGTTTGTACGCTGTACATTTTAATTGAGAAAAATGCTGAATTATCATAGTGAATTATTAAATACAGATCTATGGATATTTATAACGCGAATATAAACGAAAGCGAAATAGCCATACCGCGAACTATTTATGTATATTAATATTCTTTTACATGGCACTGAAATCTTAATGACTGTAAAAATATGATATTCAAGTACATTTCATCCGAATTTTTATAGATGAAAGTTTGTAACCCCTTGCAGGAAGAAGAAGTCTAGGAAACAGTGAGACATGCTTTGATAATGTGATTGAATTCGTAACCCTGCCGCAGAGAAGAGTTATGACCGTGCGTGATTGTGTAGGAAAAGGTTTCCCACTTCCACATTCATTCGATGAAAGTGACCTACTGGATTTCGGACCTCATTTTCTGAGTGGCAACATGTGGCGTCTTCTTTTAAATATCTCATCACCTCTGACCCGCAAACTTTGCGCGTATCTCCGGTACACCCAAGTCCGGAATAATACGACACGACATACAACGCTAGTCCCATGAATAAAAACTTCCGAGCTTAACTCCGGAGAGCTTGATCACGGTTGGAAGAAGATTAGTAAGGACGTGTAGATATAGTGTGAAAATCCGCACGCGGAATAAATGAGCAAGTATTAAAACATGCCGCAGCCCGAAACGTAGTAGATACATACATACCTATGCGACAGAAATGCAGTGCGTACTCGCGTGATGCGCTCGCGCAGCTACCGGGAATAAAGTTCATATAGCGAAATGGGCGAGTGATAAAACTTTACTGCGCAATCTGACCACGAAAATAGAGCAGTACAGAGAGAGGATGCGGGCAATTCGGAATTTCGAGAAACAAAAAAAAAAAAGAACAATATGTATGCTTTCCGGCAACTGTAGTTGACATGAGGAAAAGTGTACTGAAAACCCTGTAGAAAATACCTACTCCGATTCTCAACAAAAGGCATGGCAATGGAATATCAAAAAATGACTCAAGGATAAAAATAAATGAAACTGTACCCCTCGAAATTCGATAGATAGATCAATTTAGTCAGCTGATTCGAAATCCGTCAAAACACGTAGTCAAGATATGGCGAAAAAATGAAGTTGATTTTTGACCCTAAAATCGGAAAAAAATCCCTTTAGATTTTCCGATTTTCTGGCCAACGAGATGCTGGTCCAGGCTATTATTGGCGGAATTCCTCCCGCCGCCGTAATAATAACATAGATAAATCAGACGCAGCTTCCTGATTAGAAATTGCAGCTGAGGCGAAACTATGAAGGGTGGTTAATGATCATTTTACAGAAACAATTGCATGAGCAGACAAACTAGGTGGTCAGGTAAAGTCAAGTCAGATCGTTCTCCACGCAAACAGCAAACAGTATAGTACAGTGCAGGACGTTCGGTGAATGGTCAACCACGAAGCTGTACTAGGGAATAAACGAGACCGATTCTAATCGGTGCTGGCAATTGCTTCAGGAAACTGTTAGTCGAAGAACAAGCACGGCGCATGGGTTACCTACGTATGAGTATATCGTGTACATGAAGCTATAATGCACATGATTCGATCCTAATCTCTTGCCGTTTTCTGCTTACAGTTGCTTATATCGTTTTTAGGCCACGACCTAGCCAAGCCGGTGATTACGCGATATAAATACAACCGACGGCCTAAAATTCTGAAGTATAAGTTTAGAAAATTAACCCTCCCTAGACTCTATCTTCCGCACCATGACTGACACGGAATCATGTAAACGAAGTTTCATAATTTAATCGTTTTAATTTATTCATTTTTTCAAAAAAGTTACTTGACCTTTCTTCGGTATTTGCCCGCAATAACAGCGCATCGACTGCGGTGAAGTAAAAAATGCCGCAGGAAATAATAAATGAAAATCCATTTTATATATCATGCGCGGGAGTAAAATATACCCGAGAGTGGAAAACGGTGCAGGTTTAAATATTATCTCGAGTCAAGGACGGTGGGAAGGGTAGAAAATTAGATCATAATTCAAGCTACTTTTCCAAAATTAATGAGAGGTGAAATTGCGTTAGCACCGCGGCGATATCCCTGCTGCAGTAACAGCGGCACCAACAGCAGCAGCCTTTTCGAAATTTAATTATAGAAGATCTCCCGGAAATTGGGCAACTATAGTATAGCTGATGGTATAGATTTTGGACACGCACATTTGCTGCACTTTTTGCCTCCACCCTAGTGAGCTGAGGTACGCCATTTTGACATTCATTCAATCGAGTTGAACGTTTTTTTACCGCAAAGGAAATGAAAAAATTTTCGTTTTTTCTTTTTAATTTCATTCGAGACTTTTTACGGTGAGTAACGTTATATGTAAAAAATGGTCTAGTAAAGCACACACACATACACGTACAATAAAATAAAATAAAACAAAATGGCTGACGATTTTGAAACCTTTTTATTCGTTCAATGCGGTATTTCCCAGATGTAACGTGCAACACTCAATTAATCGAACGAATTAAACACTCTTCCATTAGCGTAAAGTATATATGTATAGATCCAAGTGCTACTACACAGGCTTTCGGACGAATAACGTGAACAATTGTCCGGCTGCGTTGAAATGAAGAGCCTCGGGATTTTCGTTTCATCGGTAGGACTGCAGTCCGCGTCGGTTGGGAAAAAAAGAAGAGAAACACAAAAAAAGAACAAAAAAAGCGATCGAATTTCCATGGAAAATTTCTCTATTTGTCAAATACTGTCTCAGCTGCACATCGATGTAATTTAGAAGAAATCGTAAAATTAAGATAGATGCACTTTTGCTAATTGGATCGACAGGAAAGTATACATGGCATAATAATTGCACAGGTGCAGGACGGTTGATAATATTTTTTCACGGCTAATTACCTCGTCCAATAATTTCTGCAGCGACCATTTTAATTTTTTCCAATCAACCGAGTCGTACTCATATACCTAGTTAGCGAGGAAATTAGAAAACGCTTCGATCTAGGGAGATCTAAAATGTCATCAAACTTCAATTCTGGTTTCAGGCGAAATATCCATGGAACCATAATTTTTTCATTTTCCGTCAACCTCCATTATAGTTGAGTGCACGGAGGTGAAAAGTTCGATTCTTATTGTTAATAAAAAAGTGGCTATAAATACCGCTCTTATGAAGTTTGTTTGAGATCATTAATTAAGAAATCTTTCGAATTCTCAAGGATCCCATGAATATTTTGGAATCGTTGTATATTTAGAGAAGTCCCGATCCCCACAGGAAACGATCTTGAGGGCGTTCAGATGAATTAATGTTGCGCTAAGCTCCGGGCCGTTTGAAAGCCCATGAATGATTTGGTGAGCATTGCTGATGCAACGAGACAGCGAGTGATCTATGAATAAGGATTTTGCGAAGCAGAAATGCGTAATCCAACGAAATTTAGGGTTCCTCGACATCACAACAGCTGCCGTTGCGAGAATACTGAAATTTAATGTAACGTGTAAATGTTCACGGGACCAAAATTTATAACCATTTCTTCGAAAGATTAGAGGGCGTATAACGTGTGAACGTCTTAGCGCAATGCTGAGAAAAGGACCTATGCCACAGGACTTTCTATAACATTCTTAAAAAAAACGTAAAAAAGTTTTATTTTTCTATTATTACCCAGCGGATTTTATCGTCAATTCAGTGGGTATATCATATTCTTTGGAAAACATACTAGCGCGAAATAACGGATCGAAGCGGACAATAAATGTGCGCAATAAAAGTTAAAAGATATACGTTTTTTCTGTCCAAAGTTATAAATTTTAATAGAGTACGGGCGCTGCTTTTCCACGGTCGTAAAGTGAAGAAAACAGTAGGTGTATATGTATGAAAGCTGCTCGACAACATTTCTGTAATCGGATATATTCCAGGATAAAAATCGTCCAGAGGGATAGGTAAGTGATGGTAAAGATAAATCGCGTGTTACGAGTCTTCCAACCATTCTACCTACCCTACACTGCGTTATCTGATTTCTGGAAAAGCACGGGATACCTGACGCCAACCTTCTCTATTTGATCCTGTGTATACCTACACCGAATCTGTATTAGCAGCTACATATCTGTACAGGGATACACGTATACGTGTAATTGTGTATATTTGTTTTTCTCGTCGTTTTCACGCTATGGTAGTTAACGAACCTTCTACAAATTCAAACCCTGGGGCACAGCGTCCTGGAAGCGCAGAATATATTCGTAGAAGTAAAAATAAACCAAGGGTAGGTGCACGCTACTGTGCAGTAATACAAACCAGAGCGAACGTACTTCGAATTAGTGCTTGAGAAAATGCGTTTAAATCCCATGATGGTGAGGAACACCCGTAAGACAGACTCTAAGTTTGACAACAATAATTTTCCTTGGTTCCGAACAATTCGTAATGTCGTAAACTTGTTGTCAGAATGATAGTTGGCCTTCAGCCACCGGCGCGGCGTGACTCGCAGTTGAGTTGAATCCTCATTTCAATTTTAAAAGTTTCTGCCGAAGGACTGGCAAGACCCACGTCGAAAGTTCCGAGCTTTAGACGTGGTCGTGCAAGCTCTATATGGTCGTATACGGTAAAACTGATGGAAAGTCGGCAAGCGCGAGTAGAGCGAAAACTGTGAAACGTGTCGTCAAGGTTTAACGGGACAATTTCTGCAGCTGGCAACAGACGTGAAACTTCGCGGCGCCCCCGGGCTTTTTTATTTTTACCTTACACGGTATATACGTATATTATTTCTTGCCCATTTCTTTTATTGTACATATAGTAACAGGTGTTGAGCTTCTTGCATTATTGTCATAACTTTTGAAACGAGAAATATAAGTATACTTCTAGCCAGAGCCACTTTCAAGTTTTATCTCGGTTTTACCGAGAACGCATATGAAAAACGAAAAAATCTTTCCCAAGGTCATATGAAGTGTCTCTTTCAAATTCATTTGGAATCAACGGACGAATAAGTTTTTTATAAAAATCAGGCTTGAAATACACAAAAAAAAAAGACAACCTGAAAACAAGATGGTTGCCACTTTTACGAAATATCAGATTTGCTCCTGATCGCAGACGATACTGCAGAATATTCGATGCGTTTTTGTAAAATTATCAAAAAATCAGCGTGTCTTTTAATTGAAAAATAATTGAGACCTCGAAACGGTTCGACGTTGAACTTGCGAAAAAAACGAAAAAAAAAACAGAAGATCGCGGAAAATCCACACCGATTGGATCGCCTCATGTTCTGGTTGACCTCTGTGATATACGTTTTTTCGCGCTGACCATGAACTGCTTCAGGTTTTCCGATATCAATCGAAGGCCGGAATGCCAAGGGCTGCAGCTGCAGACTTTACTCACGGAAGATTGATTTGGTCGGTTCGAAAAAAGTAGACATCGGGATTGATCATCGCCCGCGGACATTATAGTCGGAGGATTTATATTCTAGTTGCCGATCTCATCCGTTACGTAAGGGTCGGATATATTTTTTTTTCTCCGTCCCTAACGATCAAAAATATTTTTTACTATCCCTCGCTGTTGTCGGGTATTTACCTAATACAATCAGTCATCTGAACTTGGCGTTTCTGATGAGTATTAGGGAAATTCACCACAAATTTCGAACCGTTACAAACTTCCCGTTTCCCCGAAAATTTCTACAGGATAATTTGCAGGTGCGGTTTCGAAACATAAATCATCAAATCCGTAGGACTGTTTCCCTTTTTTAATTAACGTTTTACCACGGATTGTTGACGAAGGAAATATTTTTTTTTTTCAACCACAGGCTGCACGAAAGAAATTATCAGAACGGATGGCGCTGTGGTAAACGTATATTAGCAAATGAGGAAAGTTCAAAATTACTTCAAAACGTGAAAACACTTCGAAAAGTTCTGCAGAGTTAGATATAAGCGGTTGATCTTTGGTTAAGGTCAACCTCAATTACGGGTACGAAATTTCTCTCTCTACTTAATTATTGGCCATTATTGTTAATCTTGCAAACGTTGATAGAACTATTGAAATTTTGGGATTCAGGAAAAAATTGACCTTTCAAATCAAGAGTGGAGAATTTCGAACAACCTTCACTATACGCGCATGGTTTGTTGATTGCAAATTACAATAGCCTATCGATCTGGAATGAAATCATGAATTCAATTATCGAGTTGATGAGTATAAAGTCTTTGGTTTTCTTAATATAGCCATCGAGATAAAATGAATATTCAAAGATCCTGTCTGAGTAGCTGAGCTTTGAAAAGTTCGAGAATAAATCTAGGTTCGTATTTCAAGAAAATCTTTAGCGGTAGACCGTGACCTGACTCGAACGTCCCGCGTATAACGTTAAGGTAAAATATATTATTCATTGTCAATGTTGAAGATTTATTTCATGGCTGTTGGAAGAGAACTCGCGATGGTATACTCGTAACACGTTGATTCGTTTATAAATGGGTGAAAATTTGCGAAGAAAATTTCATCTCGAACTACAGATGGGATTCAAATCAAATTCAAAGCCTAAGGGTATTTCTGATTAAAATGTAACGTTAGTCAGATATAACCTAAGAAATCAAATTTCAGAACGTAATTCAACCACCGTATATATACACAGTTTTATTCAATAATTCGTTCTTTCATATTGCAAGAATTTACCTAACTTCACTCCTATCGATTCAATCTTCGGTGAAATGAAAATTCATACCCGGAAAATAAAAGCATCTACCTTTTTTTTTTTTTTTTGTTCGGAACTTACCAATTGGCGTGGTTTGAAAGAAATAACAAAAATATTTAATTACCATTATTGGAAGAACATGCAGCTAAGAATAATAAATTATGGATTTGTTCGACGAAAATCTTTCGACAGTCTTGAGAATGGGAAGATTTTGTACCGGTCTATTTTAATCTTCCAAGATTTACAGTCATCTGTTTCCGGGATTGCAGAGAAGTATGCGGAAATAATTTCACCTGCTATCAGTGAGAAATTTTTTTATAAATCGCGGATAAGAGGGAAATATAAAAAGATAAGACTCGTTTCGAATAACGGCATGTCAGATTTGAATAAAATCTTTTCCTACGGAGGAATTTTTGATTAAAATATGACAACCCACGGAAGCTGAGCATATTATATTTCGTACCGCACGAGTCGCGTATGGTTCGTTTTTTTTTTTCTTCTTGTATAACGTTTTCACGATCTTGTAATTCTGGAGCGATAAGATGGAAGTCGTCATCGGCTCCCTAACTTCATATTGTGTCTCTCGATCCATCCGTCAAGAACAGAAACGAGGGCAAAAAAAAGAGGTGATTTTTCCCAATAACCGCCCGTCAAGTTCCTATCAACTCCGGAAAAATCCTGGCTGAGTTGTGACCCGAGGTGAACAGCGATAGGAAAATGAAAGAAATATCGTTCAAGATTTTCTAACATTTTCCCGGACAATTACCTGAATAATTTTTTCTATTTTCCGTTCCGCTTTTTTTTCAGCTGTTTTTGCCTCTGTACCAAAAGGGATTTATAACTTGAACCTCCGAAATTTATGGAAGAATTTAAAGCGGAGCAGCACAGGCGATAATATCCCTAGCAAAAACCGTGATCCTGCAGGAGACGTAAATCTCGAAGGAAACCGAGAGGAATGCAACCTCCTCGGATCATTTCTCATTTCATATTTTATATAATCTAATTAGAATCAGTAGATCCGTGGGAATTAACGTTATAATTCTCATTCTTTCGGCGATCCGTTATATCAGCTGAATGAAAACCTGAGAGGTTTTCAGGAAGGTGAAATAAATCTCCGGCCACGATCTCAACGGTTCTAACTCTCGCTTCCTCGATAATGTTCGAGAAAACAAAAGACGCTCGATGAAAGCCGTGTCACAAAAGCCGTGCTAAACGTTTATTGCCCTGCCAAAAATTAACGGAAACTATTACCTAAGTGTTCACTTATTGTTTACGAAATAACTTTCGCTAATTTTCATAATTTCAGATATGTCAAAGTGAGGTGAAGTTAGATTGAGGTAGAATTAAGGTAACTCATATATTCGTTCAGGCACCGTTAGATCCTGACGTAAAAACTTGTGAATTTTACGATCACTGACCGAATTCTGAATAAGACTTGATTTGAGAACTTTTTGTCGAAATCGGGAGAAAAAAATTTACAACATTTTTTCATTTTGTACAAAAGTAAATATACATGGCGTGAGTCGTTTTTGCGAAATGTGTAGAGTCGAGTGTACATTGATTAGATTTTCACACGTCGATAACAGAGAAAAAGAGCATCGTTTTTCTCGCCCACTTTTACATCAAAGTTCAACGGTAAACGATCAATGGTATGAAAAGACTTACCAAGTTTTCCGATCCGCTGTATATTTTGAACCCATCCGCGGTGAAAAGCCTCTTTGGCAGAGCTCCAGATTCGCTCAACGATCTCCAGCTATTGTTCGATGCAAATTTCAGGCATAACATTATACCACGTGATATAACTTCATCCGCATAGCCGATCAAGTGGGTATATCGACGATCAAGTGGAATAATGTTGAAGTTTTTAATCTTTCGCGCCAAGAAGAATCTGAAGAAAAAAAACAAAAAAAAAATCACATCAATTAGCTATATATTTCTTACACTACACGTCATATTTTTCACTTTCATTAAAAGTATATACCTACAACCTTCTTTCATTCAACCACTCGCGTTATTAACCGCATATACCCTTCAGAAAGGGATATTAAAACATAATATATTACGGTAAGATATACGCTTCCCGTTATTTACTTTTACGTCCAATCTCACCTCTCGATATCCTTATACGGCCGTCCCCTTGTATAATAAATACGAAATCGACTTCGAATTTCCGGAAGGATTTGATTACACCGGAAAGTTTTTTTGTGCAGCATCATAAGAGCGTGATCGTTACAAGAATATATTTCCAATTTTATAGAGCGGTCGATCGATCTATCGATATATGAGTACGAGCGATTCCTTTATTAATTTTTACTCATCTTTTCCTTCACGATCGAATAAAATTTCGTAACATCGTGACGACTGCAGGGCGATTATACAGTCACGTACAACTTTCGTTCGTGGTCTAGTTTATCTATAAAACTACAAAAATGAAAAACGATGAAAGAAATTGTTTCCTGGTCTTGCGATCGGAAGGATCTTTCGGAAAGGAAAGGAACTCGGATTTTTCTCCAAGTGCCTATCCAAGCGTCGGAAATCCTGAATTCGGAAGGATAGCTAAAAGCTTTTGTCTGCTGCACCAGGGAAGCTGTGCAAGAAAAACGGAATATTTTAATATCGGCCGAATGCAGCCCAGTGACTGAATAATGAAAAAAAAAAAAATTTCGCAGCGGTTGGCCACCGAGGCAGCAAAAACAGCAAAATTATAGTTCATATTTCAATTTCTGCGATGAAAATTTCTACACCCTTCAGATACTTGAAATTTAAAAAATAACCGTTCGTTGCCGTAAAAAATACGCTTGACATAACAATTTAAACAGATGATACCGAATAGGAACATCAGGGGCTGAAACACCGAAGGGTCGCTGGCATAAGGACCTCGATTAGGATGTTTTTTTACCACGAAAGCTTCGTTACGACATTGCAGGCTGAAGTATAATAATTTATTGTGTTAAATAAACCGTCTCACAATGTGCTTTTTTTTTTTAAAGCAATATTTGTGTGTCACTTCGAAATTCAGCGCGAGATGTTGAGGTTAATTTTCTTTTTCATTGCAAATATTTAATGATATAGTTGCAGTTAGCGTATATATATTGTTTATGCTGCTACACATAATTATATGCAATAAATAATGAAATCGCACGATTATTTCTTTATATATTTATACGTATAGGTATTATATAGGCGCATTTTATTTTTACGTATTATAATACATGAATAATTAGAGCAGATATTGATAATAAATTATATGAATTAATATTAAATAAATAACACACGATTTTTCATATACAAAGAGTATCTCATTTTGAAATTTTCTAACATGGATTAATGTTTGTTATGAAAAACTTAAGGATTTTTATTAACTTTGAAAAACAAAAAAACAAGAAAAAGATTAACACTTAAAATGGGATACCCTCGTGTGCCTAAAAAACAAAATTGATTAGAAAAGTAGATTCAATTGATGATAACGGTATGAAAATAAATGAATAGATAATCATTGCGATTGGCAAATGATAGATTGCCACACTATAGTGATTTTAACATCACTGTGATTCACTTAATGAATTATTTATCGTTAGCATAACGTAGCACGAAACGAGTAGCATTGCTGCAGTCACAATAATTCAGCGCAGTAATATATTATCTGCTTAATTTCAGCTATTTAAATATAAACTGCATATTGTAAGAAAAAGTAAGACACGATAATTATGTTAATAGATGAAAATTTTTGCAATTAGTATAAATTTAGCGATAAATAAATAGCGCTGTTAAAGCCGTAAAAGATATTTGTCAGATATATTGTGTATCTCGATGTATTTTTTCTACGATAGTAATAGTTCAGCACATGGTCAAGGTATATATTTCATGGTATCTGTTTCTCTAAAATTTTAGTTTGCTCTACTCAAATTCGGTCGTTACAATCAAGATTGCGGATGAAATATTTTCAAAATTTATTGCCGATATTCACGATAGCAGTTTTTTTTTAGTTTTTTTTTCAAAAAACTCACAGATCTTGATCGTCGAAGAAACAAATGAAATTATCGAGTTAAATTTTCGTGCTTGTTTCATCACTAGCGATTACAATAATTATCCTTGATCCTGTACTGTCGTAGTTCGTTCACCTTAAAAATGTAAGCTAATTTGAGCCCTTGTCATCTTGGCACGGGCTTCTGTGTTCTGTTTACAGCGGAAGCAGGAATGGCGGCAATAGCGGAACAGAAACAACCGGAAGAGCGAACGGAGGAAGAAAAAATGGCGTTACTAGGACGTCCCCGCCTCGGCGAAGTGTCGAGGGCTCAGGTGCGGATAAAGGAATCAAAAGAATTCAAAAACACCGTCGACAAACTCGTCCAGAGAGCCAACGCCTCGATTTTACTTGGTGAGCAGAATTTATATTTGTCCACTCTAACCTCTTATCGACTATTATTTTTTTTTTATCTCAACTTTCAATTTTCTATGCAGAAAAAGACAGAGTTTGATAATTTTTCTAAATAAAAGCATTTCGTGAATACGAAGCATTCGATCCTGAATTTGACGACAAGTTCTAGTTTCTTCCTGACCACCGTGTACATACGTATTCTTGTCGGTATAGACGTCTGTATATCTATACGATTTTGCCTGGGACTAGGACGAAACTTTTCGAGGAAACTCCAAAGTTTCAAGTCCCGGGACTGTGGCCCGGCAAATCTCTATTATATATCAATACAGATACGTAGATTTACTTGCGTCATATATACATTGAAGTAATATCCATATCGGGGGGTAGTTTTCAAAGGCGAGCAAGTTATATGCGGTGAGAAAGCTGGAATGTTTGTCCATGGAACACAAAGTGGAAACAGTAGTAGGTACTTCGCTTCCTGATCCGCGTACAGATCGTTGATCCTGTGAACAATTTTTTGTTCTTCTCTTCGACAGCTGCAATATTATGTCCTTCGAAAAAAAACTCTGAATACCATTCAATTTCGATTCAACAGACACAAAATATTTGTTAATTTTTTTTTTTCTTGCGGGTTTCTTTTTATTCTTTAAGACTTTTTTTGATCCTCGTTTTTGACTTCTTCGAATAAAAAGTTGCTGCTGACTTAATTTTTAATTTTTGAATCACGCGGGAATCGATACACCTCATACACCGGCACCAGGCGCAATTGCCCGGAGCTATGTAATTTCTCGCCAGCGATATAATCCCGAGGGAATCTAATCTCGAATCATTCGACCCTGACAAGCTTATCCCGCGCTAATCTCTTTATTAATCGGAAGTTTCAGGAAACAATTTTCCAATTCCATCGTGATCTGAACATTATATAGCATATCCCATATTATTATTACCTTCTTTCCCTGATATTTGATTTTTTTTTTTTCATTTTGTGTCTCCGGCAGCGTTGCGAAATTTTACCTTCGTCACGTAACCACCTTTAGTACCTATTACCTGTGTGTGGTTTTATCATTGTATACCTTTTCAAAAGCTGCGCCACGTAGCTCCGCGCGTACCAACTTTTAACGGCGTGAGAAAACACAAACGTGCGAAAGTTTGTTTTAGCTTATCAACAAAGAGTTCTCGACCGCAAATCCTATTATACTATAGGAAATCTATCTCGATGCTTCATTTTCGTTTGTTTTTTTTTCCGGTTTTTTGGTTCAGACCCTGACGCCAGGCGATATTCACGCCTATTTCGCCCCTTCGCACATACGTATATTTCAAGGGCATCCGGGGTGATCCGGCGGCTCAGGTATATAGTTATCCTCTCATTCCTGTTTGCTCTACTTTTTGCTCACATATTTACAATCCGTCGATCAAGGGCAATCGGGCTCGGATCTTTGTTTTATTTTCTATTGTGCTCGAAATCGATATCCTCCGTGATCGGAAAAACAAACTTGAGTGGTCTGGATATTAAAAGGAAAATATTTGGAGATCCTTTTTAGATTTTTTTAAGATCCTGCCAGCGGTTTTAGAACACTGTGATATTTATAAAAACCCTCTAAAATCTTTAACCAAGATCTTTTGAAATTTTTCGCGATTCTTGGGAAGCCTCGAATCTAGTCTTAAGTGGCAAATGTATCGGTAAGCCCCTCTTGTATGTATTAAATTTCCTTCAAATTGATTACAGTCACCTCCAACTTGTTGTAGCATCGTAAAAAACCCAAGTCAATTATTATTAAACTCGAGTTTAGGAGAATATCATTAAAGTTCTACGTAAAAATCCATACGGAGACGAAAAGACATACGGGTCTTGTGCAACGGAATATAGCGAAATAAAAATGAATCATTCGCGTTTCAGAAATATGTTTTAAGAATCGGTTTTGCAGCGAACGTTGAAGCAATGAAACTTTGCTTCGTAAGATATTATTTCTCCTCCGCAATGGCAAAATGAAAAGAGGTATACCTATAAGTGTAAAGGAAAATGGTTCCATAAGCATTTCCGCCCAGCTGCACGCGAGTAGAGAGAACATCTAAAAAGGGATAATTTTACGTAGAAGGACTTGGATGTTACCAAAGTCGTTATATTTCTAGAGGTATTATAACTTTGAGGCAACCCGCAAGCTCCGAGTGTATCTCAATTAACCTTATCCCACATTTTCTAACTTTATAGCCTAATAGAAATTTCTGTTTCTTATTCCCGGGATATGGCTACCGTAAAGTTATTGTAGTTAACGTTGACTACAACGATGTAAGGCAGGTTATACGATCACGTAGTTTTAACAAGCTTCTTAAAAGGATACGACACCGAAAACAACTCGAGTTTTACACAATCCATCTCTCATTCGTTGTTCCTTCTTCGGATGATGAAATCCATCCCGCATCGAATTTGAATTTGAAAATGGTGTTTTAGCGGATATTTCCAAATTCCAAATCATCTTCGCTCACACCGGCGATTGGAACTCGAGACACATCACTGAGTAATCCTATTTAGCATCGAGATACGTGAAAATGTGAAATGGACATTGATCAGTTTGCATAAATTGGTATTACCATCACGACCGTACACGGTTTTCAGAAGTCTAAAATCGTCAATAGAATCCAAATGTAACTCGAGCGTCAGTAAGAATACCGCAGGGTGTATCTCTAGTTCTGCGAGGTATCCTGTCAATGTTTATATTTCCCATCGAATTCAAACGAACGACCTAATACGTCGTCGTTCCTTGGAGGTTCTACCTCATACCTACGTGTGTAACGACCCTTACCAACGTTCACGCGATAAAAAGTTGGTACTCGGTGCAATGGAGCACGGCACCTATACTTTATTATCCGTACGCGGCATCCGCAGGGCAGCACGTATAGTCGATGGAAATTTGCAAGTAGCCATTGCGAAGGATGCGGTAAATGTATATGACGTGTATTTTGTGTGCAGGTACGAGTTCATGGAAGGAGCAATTCACGGAAGCTTTGACCGTCAGTGGTGATGGTGCCGGGGATGAACAGGACGGTGAGGGTGGAGGTAGCCAACCAACGTCACCGAGTACCATGGACTACTTCATGCACTGGCTTACCATGTTCTGGAAACTTCTATTTGCCTTCGTTCCACCAACAGGTCAGTGATTCCTACGTTATACTATACCCTTTACAAATTAAGGTTTTTCATGATTAGAAAAGACCTGGGAATATGTTGATGAAGTGCTTTTTTCTTTCATTTTTTTTTTTACAATGACATCAAATACATTATACAACACTCCGTTCACGAGGTACTTGTTAAAAATTGACATTTATTACAGGTCGGATTATACAAATAGAATTGTGCTTTACGCTGCAACTTTTCGATAAAAGAACGGATAATATATGAGGAAAAAAATGCCCGCTCAAGTCCAAGGTTATATTCTCCATTTATACGGGAAGTTCAGATTCGTTACCCTGTAAAATAAGTGTCATAGTTTCCGGGACTTTTGAAAACCAACGTGCGCTGATGACGGACAATGGGTTTTCTACGAGCGACAGGATACGCAGATTTGGCATTTTGTTGATTCGGATATTTTCGATGTTCGTAAACCGGTTGTTGTTAAGATTAAGGGTCGTCAGTAATCCGGATGTCGGTAAAGAGTCTTCGGGAATAATTGAAAGATCATTACCAGCCAAAGAGAGAACTTCCAGCTTCGATAATTTCGTGAGAAGTTGAGTATCGAGGCTCGATATTCCGGTGTAATTCAAAGTAAGTTGTTTCAGAGATGCCAAGTTTGAAAAAATTTCACCAGCGATATTCGAAAGGTCGTTGCTCTCGAGATGCAGGATCTCCAGATTTACCAGACCCCCGAACGCGTGTCTTATACCGTTCGTTACAATGTTATTGTGCTGTAGATAGAGAAATCGGAGCGACTGTAAGTTGTCGAATGTCCCGTTTCTTATTTCCGAAATGAAATTTCGGGAGAGATCAAGAGTTACCAAATTCGGAGTGTCGCTGAATGAGTCGACCTCTATCTTAGTAATCGTATTATTACTAAGAGATAGTTTTTCCAATTTAGGATTACCTAATTTCAAAAAAAATCCCTCGCAGTACGAGCGGCATACAGATTGAATATCGTTACGGTCTAGATAAAGTGTCGTGAGGTTCGGTAGGATCGATGCGTCGAATTTCTGAACACAAGATTGCGTGTAATGAAGATCATTCAAAGCCGGAGCGAATTTTTTCAAATTCAAAACCTGGTCCTCGTTCAAGTCGAGCATCGGATTTTGACATAGACGGAGATTAGTCAAAGCCGGAAGTCCGCCGGAAACGAAATTCAAACGTTCAAGATTATTATTTTCAACGAAGAGGTGTGTGAGCTTTGGCAAAAGCGAATCAAATCCTAAATTGCAAGTAAAAATACCGCGATCGAAAGATACTGGTCGAAAAATCCCGTGATTTATAAAAACAGAGGTGATGTCGTAACGACCAAATGGCCATCTACAATTATCGTTCAAGTTCAAGGTCTCCAAGTTTTTCAGCTCCGCGAATGCGCTGAGATCTAGAGATGATATCATATTATTCGCCAAGCTGAGATGCGCCAACCTCGGCAAATGCGAAAATGTTGCTGATGTCACGTGTTTTATATGGTTTCCATCCAAATTTAGCCTCGTTATGAAATCGTTCTGAATAAATCCATCCGGCAAGTGACTTATTCCGCTACCTCCGAGATTCAGAGATACGTTGACTCGTCCTTCCAGAGAGCAATCCTTTGTCGATGACGACGAATCTTCACCGCTGCTCTCAGCCGACGATATACTTATGGCTGATATTCCAACCACTAGCAAAACCTGCACCAGCAGGACCTTCGTATTCCACATTATCGATATCCGTTTCTACAAAGAATCGAGGATACTGTCAGCAAAATTTCTTACTTGATAAAAATTCATCCGATATTTTAAATCATAGGATATAAGAATATGAGTTCAATTTGCATTGGTTGTCAGTGAATAACGAGCTGAAATGGTTCACAAAATTTCTTAACTCC
Source organism: Athalia cordata (assembly GCA_963932425.1). Taxonomy (NCBI): domain Eukaryota; kingdom Metazoa; phylum Arthropoda; class Insecta; order Hymenoptera; family Athaliidae; genus Athalia; species Athalia cordata. Next base: position 22,725,512 of record OZ010626.1, on the reverse strand, counting down.
ATCGATTTTTAGAATCCGTTTACAAGAGCGAATGATTCATGAGTTTGTCTTCCACATTTGATGTAAAGTTTTATGCTAGTTTGATGAAGTTTCTTTCGATATTAGTTTCAAACAATTACAATTCTATAACTTTGCTGTTGAAATCCATGTATGCATGAGTACAAAATATCGTTCCCAAGTGTTGAACATTTATGATAAATCAATGGACGCGGTTCCACTTTGTTCCGCAAGTCGGGTGGAATAGATTCAACCGGACCGAAATAATTCTTGATTGCAAATAGTGAATTGTTTGAAAAACAAAAATACAAAAAATGAATTTTTTCCTCTCTGGTTTACGGTGGTTACAACTGAATACAAATTTAATACCACGGTATAAAAATCAAACTGATAAACCCAATTTTTCCACTGTTTCTCCGTTTTGCTGAATTTTCTGCTGATATTTCTTTTTTGCTAGTCTGCTAGCTCAACTGAATAAAAAGGGTCTGGAGTTCTGAGTTGAAATATCAAAAATATGTTTCACCAGTTAAGGATACTTGCCTCTTTTTTTCGTACGAATAGAAAATTCACAGCAACAAAATTTACGACGACGGAAAAAAAATTGAAAATAAATAGAGTTAAGATGAATGATCGAGTCTTATTTTCCAACAAACGATCTCGACGAGTAAAAATTATGGAATGAAACTGCGGAACAACGTCGGATGATATTTTTTCCGAAATTATCAACCGCTCCGGCAGAAAAATATTTACCACGTAATTTTAATCAAAAACTTCGGATAGGGGCTTTTAACTATACGTATACTGTATGAGAAAAAGTTAGCGGTGAACAAAGGCAAGCATGTATATATTTAGAAATTGTTTGTCACGTGTCAATATGTCACGAAGAGGGCACGTAATCATTGACACTGTGAGAGTACGGCGAAATTATACGTATAACAATATAAATAACATATTTCCTGATTACTCCGATTACTGTACAATTAGTTATTATTCATTATGAAAGTGATTAACTCCCACTCGTTATCGGTACTATCAATTCAATTAATATCTACATGACCTCATTATTGACCCCGTGGTATAGTTACTCGGAGCGTATACAACATTTGATGAGCTGTTCATAAAAAAAGAACGAAAAAAACAAAAAACAGATTTTTGACAATTATGGCGATGCGTTAATTGAACTGTCGATGAAGAATTACATTATCCAAAGCGTATAATTTGAAAATTAATATTTTTTGTTACAACCTACGGTTTTTTTCCTTCATATTATGGCACTCTCGCGACGGGTGTCCCTTGAGGTAGAAAAAATAAGAGATTTTCAAAATCGATTAACTCGATAGCGTTCATAACCCTGGTTTAATATATAGTAGGGACATGTACACCGGGTGTCACCGTTCCGGTATGAGGTAAGGACATCGTATAATATTAGAGAGATATTGCGGGATCCCTGGGGAGTCGGTCGATCTTGTACTATTACCGTCATTCCTTCTCTCAGTGGGAAGATAATCTTGTTAAAACTATTCCAAAATTTACGACACTATAATAATTCAACCAAGTGTAAATCCGAGCTCAGCAGCATCGTGTCCCCTGGATTTCAGGCGGCGGCTAAACGCCCCTTTTATGTATAGATACCCCTACATATTATACCGTACGTATATACGCGGGCGAAAGAGAGTAGCAAAAAAATGTTCAACTTTATGCCACTCTGCAGGGAATAACCGTAGGAGCTAGTCGGACTTTCGCTAATGGTGACGTAGAAGTCTGCACTCGATGCAGTCGGAGATGAAATGTAAAATAAAATCGAATCGGATCCAAGTTGAATTTCTTGCCGGGTTTACTTTGCTCTCAAAAGATAAGTTGGCATCATGAATAAGAAAAAAAGAAGAAAGATAACGCTTTTTTGGAAGCGAGACTTCTTTTTTTTCGCGCTGACATAAATTTATCCTCACGACTGTGTTTTACGATCCGTCTGCAGGGAAAAAATGAATTTTAGGAGATGCACGGCAAAGAATAGCGATTTTTTTCCTCTTCCATTTCTTCAACCCCGTCCCGTTTATGGGGACGCCATCTTCGATTTGACGATTGTTTCTTGGGCTGTATAACTCGGACATCGACTGTATTTTCTTTCCCGTATTGCTCGACGGGTGAGTCGTCGCTTCACGCGTCTTTTGTCGAAACGACGTGAACGGACTACGTCGACGTAGTTTTTACGATTCTTCGACGATCCGTAGCTGGTATACATGTATGGGATTCGATGTCCTTCTTTTGTTATACGATCGTAACTTGGTAAGACGTCGTTGAACTCTCCAGCTTTTATTCCCACTGGTACGTCTTCCATGGATGTTCACGATCGAATGACATTCGTGCACCGATCCGAAGATTTTTAGGCTCAGATATTGTTGTTGAATAAATTGAAAGCCTCTAGTGTGCACTGGCGTTATCATCGCCTCCGGGCGTGCGAACTACGCCTGGAGGATTTTTCACGGTGGAAAAAAATAGAGTAAAAATAATAATAATATTAACTCACAGAGATCATTTCCCCAGAGAATTCTCAACGCTCTATACTTCGTAAGAAAAATGCGACGTACCTTCTCTTGTTTGTTATAACGCGACACATTTGTTTTTCTTTCTTGTATCAACTATCATTGATTAAAAAAAAAATTCGCCCAGATTTCGTCGGCGACATTCTAACAGAATTTCGGAAATATTTCTGATCGGACAAACGATAAGATTTTTTCGGTGAAAAACTTTACGTACATTGAAAGATCAAATTGGTTTTTTTACATCACATATCCCACTTGTGGTCATTGAAGTGAAAAATGGCGGCTCTAGAACTTCCATTTTCATATTCTTACTATCTTGAAAATTTTATGCATGATAAAATCGCATAGCAAGAATAAAAATAAGAACCCATTTACGATCGATATTTTGGAACAAATTCGAGAACATTGAATTTGAATTTATTTATATATAGCAACAATTTGAACTTTATTTTTATCGCATGAAGCGTCCCACGCGTAAAATAGTATGAGTTAAAAGCTCAAGAAAATCAGATTTGATCCCGGATGAAGCACGTCACAGAAGGTGTTCCCGGCGTTCTCAAAATCCACCCCATATCTCGAGGCTCAAATTGACATACTTGAAACTAAATTTCTTTTTTCGATTCGAGGCTTCAAAGTTTTGGATATCGTCAAAAAGTGAAACCATGCGCGTAGTTAGAGTTTCAGGAGGATTGCAAAGATTTGAACTTACGTTGCTTTAATATTTGTCGGAAATTTGACGGTGAAATTCGGTCTCAGGTGTATTTTAAGGATAACTGTATAAGTACTTTCACGCATTCCCTCAGCTGCTTAAAATTCTAAATTAATCCGAAGCCCTAATCGTGACGGGGAAAAGTTACGCTAGACTTTCACCCTCGCCCACCCCTTATATTAGCCACAAGCCTTCATAGTTTCACGTTATCGATCGACCTTTTGCTTTGCGTAACAACTAATACACGGTTATACATACACATATACAAATCCCTGTCAATCACATTCCCGTCCAATCCATCAAGCGTTAATAAATCGTCGAAAATGATGGCAGGCTCTTTGAAATCAGATGGACTATATATTCGAAGCGATCAAATCTATACGCTATTGCAGAACTCCGCATTTCACTAATTTTAAAAATAAATGAATCGGCAGAAAAAAAAAACATCAAACTAAAGCCTATCTCAAATTTCAAATCGCAAAATTTCCATCCGCGCAGTTTCTCGGTTTTGGTTATATCAAAACACGAGTGGTATTTGATTTTAAATAACCAATTCCGAGCGAAATATTTTTCTCCGAAATCACGGTTATATCTGTATGTGTGTGTGTGTGTCTTTTTTTATCTTTAATATAAAAGCTCGTTAGCCAAAATAGCCGAAGCTTTTTTTTTCTAATTACAGTAAACGTCCCCACGTCTATTTTTCCATCGGATCGAAAATTTTTTTTACACGGTAAATAACATTACGTTGAGGTATTCCAATTTGAAAATAGTTTAATCAAGCTATACGAATTAATCAAACTAAATTAATCGATGGTGATAAATTAGTTTGCGAATGTGTGGAAGTAAGAAAAAGAGAAAAGCTCGGCGTAGACTGCAGCAATGTAATCTGAGAAAGTCAAGTCGTAGAATAAATGAGAGGACTTTGTCATGATTTAGGAATATGGGCGCATGCAATAAATATCCTGCAGGTAGTTTCGCAAATGGAAGTAAATTTGTATACCGAGTCAAATTATTATGCGGTTGGTTTATATGCAACGATGTGCATCGCGTCGGTGTACACGGGTAGTTTTGAAAACTAACGTTAGTTCAGATCCTCGAACGAACTTCAAAGGACCCCCCAGTCCCTGTAGACTTCAGGCCTGCAGCAGCTAATTAACGTTCGCTAAAACTCCGACGTCGTGTCGCGTCGGTAACGTACAAATTGAAGGTCCCCTAACTACAACCTTACAACGCAGAGTTTCAACGAACGTCAAATTACATTGCCTATAAAAATAATAGCAAAAATAAAAAAATACAAAAAAAAAAAAAAATGGGAATACAAAAAAGAAAGAAGACAAAATTGGATGGCCAAAGCTCTGCGGGGTCATCAATGATAACGACGAAAATGAGCGACTTTGAAGGACTCGCATAAAAGTTATAATAATATTTAACGCGCGTAACGGCACAAACGTGAAATTACGATTGTACAAAGTCCATGTAGAGGGTACTTCTATTTTTTTTTTTTCATTTTTTTTTTTTATACCCATAAGGTTATCAAACAGGTGAATGTCGCGAGGGAAAATGTTTGGGATATAAAAACGAGGAACCTGCAGGACCCGCAATATTTTGGGTTGAGGTATATGATAAGCTTTCCCGCGCGAGACAGGAGAAGCAATATTTGCCATCGGGTGGGACATTTTACCGTGGTAAGAGGCTTTATGTTATTCGGTTTTTCCACTCCTGGAATAATGCCCTCGAATCTATTATCTCCCCAGAATCGTGAGATAGTGGATAAAAAGTTGACAGTCTAGCCGAGAAAATATTCGTTCTTTGTGAGACAAGAGGATATAATGTACAGGAGAGAAAGAAACGAAAAAAGAATCAAACTATGAGTCGAAGATCCTCGAAGGTATGACGTTTGAATTCTTTCGAAAGCTCAGACTTTTCGCCTTGACTGACACTCGGTGGTTTTCAGAAAAATATATATACATTAAACATCCATCAATTTCACGTCGATGTATTCACTCTTGGCTAGGACTTGAAATTTTTCCTCGCTTGACCTCCCGGCCGTTCGCGAATAGGTATAGAAAAACCTTTTTGAATACCGCCACGTAAATCCTCGGAAAAGGAGATCCTATAACCCGCGGAAATTCCTTGAAATTTATTATATATCAACCTCTGAAAAAAAAATGAAGGACAAGGTCCGCCGAAAAAAATTCCACACGTTTCGAGCGGGAACCACCAAATGGGAAATACTTTGAATAGTATCGCTGTGAACTTTTCCGTCGACGTAGAAGACCAAACGGACGTGAATCTTTTTTTTTTTAATTTATTTTAATTTTTTTTTCCAAAATAACGAATGATGTTTTAAATCTGAATTTCCGTGAGACCGTTGAAAAAGCGAATTTTTCAAAGGTAGAAACAAGCGGATATGGGACTCGATTTTTTTATTGGACCACATGCTACTTTGCATATCGCCGCGTTCCGTCCGAAATTGTTAGGATAGGAAAATATGAAATTTCAAATTGGATAACACAACGTTGGTCCGTCGAGTTTAATACACGACTCGTTTGTATCCACCACCGTACTGACCACAGCCAATTCTCCGACCCGACTCTAATTTCATCCACGTGACAACAGATCCGTACTATACTCTACCGTGTTCGACAAATTATTCTACACCCTCTGCATGTTCAGCCACACGTAGAAATTTCTGTACGGTAGAAAACCCCCCGCAGCCGCAGACCACACCCTCGGGATTTTCACCCTGAATAATAATAAGCTCAGCAATAGTTATCTGCTTTTTATAAAAACAGACGCGGCTATAAGTTCCAGGCACTTCACAGGTACAACAAGTCATTTTTAAGTGGATGAAAGACAAAGGCGGATAACTTTGGTATTTTTTGAACCACATATTTTTGTTCCTGAAATATCCGGAGTACATACGGTAGGTAAACCTGACTGGCATTTACTCTGACCTTTGTAAGAGGCCTTTGCAAGTGGCTCTAATCGAATATCGACATTGATTACCATCTTCTCGAATTGCAACTGCGTGCATATGAAATGTAGAATAATGAAAATTCAGCATCTAAACGAGCTTTTACTCATATCGGGTGAGTTTTGTTTTTTTGTTGTTGAATTTTCATATATCTAAGTTATAAAATCCAAGAACTTGTTTAATTGAGGAACCAAATCACGGAACACGATTATAAAAATTCAGCTTTCAGACTCATTTGATTGGAAGGGATCGATTTTATCAGATCCGACCGACTTTTTTCCCGGTCAAGATGATCACGGCGAGAGTTTTTCGGCGTGTTTTATAAAGAAGCGAATCGATTGATGATGCACTTAGTTCTGCCACTTCGCGATCTGCGAGCTGTATTTTATCGCAGCCCCCGAACCCCCGAGTCGCAGAGCCTTTCATTTTTTAGAGGCGGCTATATAGCTAGAAAAGCTCCCACTCTCGAGGATGCCGTTTGACTCTAACCGATGAAAGGGAGCCGAACATAAAATGCCCACGAATATATATATATAAAAACTCATCCGCTCTTCTCGAATGAATGATCAACAAGATTCGTCAGCTATAACGATTTCAAAGAAATAATTTAATATACCTAAAAGGAAGAAAAACAAAAGCTGCGTATAGGATATTCAAATGATCCACGCGTTATAATGTTATTCCCTTCTTTATTTTACTCGCCGAAAAATTTCATAACTAATATACCTAAGATAAAATAAATTTAAAGTGGGCGGGCGTATTCAATTGTGAGAAAATTGACTCGCAAATTTTTTTCTCCACAATCAAATAATGCGAGCGAGCTATAACATCCCATCGGCATATAAAAGGTGTTCAATTTTGAAATGTACCTCAGTGGCCAAAATTGATTTTTAGTCAGACTTAAGCGGTCGATCTAAAATCGAACCGTTATCGCAACATTTTTTGTTCTCTTTTCCCACCCTGCGACTTTTGTTGTCGATAGTCTTCCCGGTACGAATATCGGAGTTCCAATTATACGCTCAAACATGAGACACCCGTTAGATCACGAAAATGAAAAATTTCCTCCAGCTCGTGGTCGTCACGCTATAAGCGAAAAGTTTTGTCTCCTATGTATGGCTCTCGAAAGTTTCATATTCTTGGTATAATTCTTCTGAGTCAGGGAGAAAATATGCGCGCAGTTTCTTCATCCTTTTGTCGCTCCTCCGGTATAAATCCCCCGCAAAATTCTCTCGTATCTCGCTTGGTAAATTGTGCGCAAGTAATACGTGAGCTCGTTTTCACTCGGGTCTCGGATTTTCGGACAGCACGGCACGAGGTGCGGAGTTTTTTTTTTCCCCCCTTTCATTTACTTCTCCTTTTTTTTTTCGTTACGTGCAATGTGTGTGAAAAACAGGCCGTTGATATTCTCAGGACACGCGTTGCTGATAAAGGCGAGTCTATAATTTATCGAAAACCCCACGTTGACGTCATGTGTTTTTTGGGCAAGAAACAGTTTTCTCAAATTATACCCGCAGGGCAAAATAGTTGCCGCATGAAAATCGGGACTTTCAGGATTTTGCGATTCGGTACACGTTTTGCATGGGCCAGTTTGTCGGGCTTGAGCTTTTGCGCATAGAACTGCAGAGTGGAGGCCCGGCCGGAATACCTCGTTGTTTTATACGAGCTTTCAGTCTGATTTGCTGTTATCAAAATCCTTGGAGCCGCATCATCCTCGATCCGTGATCGGAGCTAATGGTCCATCGAATACCTCCCCCCGCACCCCGTGGGTCGAATCAACCGAGGTATTCAAAACCCGATGAAATACGACGACAGTTATCCAGCTCATCTGATTTATCGAACCACGACATGTTCCGGCGTTTGTCGTATCGGTTTGCGCTTAGACTATAATATCAGCTCTTTTGGAACCCACAGTTCCTGGCACATTAGAACGATTCGAGCCGATTGAAATGAGTCGTTAGAACGTTCGTTAAAACTTCTTTCACTGGTAATCATGATCCCATCGGTGATACTAGATGAGCTGTATTTTCGATAAAGCTCATTTCAAAGCTGCGTAAAACATTCGGTGAATAAAATTTGTAATTAATAAATGTATAGCTGAACTTGCGGCGTTGGTACGTCGATTCGATTGTTGACCGACGGTCGAGTAGACAAGCACGTTTACATGATCATTCCGCTAAAACTACGGCAGGAGCGAGCGAAAGCTGCTGCGGAACGTGCGGATGTGCACTGATCGAAGGACCCCCCGCAGGGTGTGCTCAACAGCCGGCGTTGTATGCTCACATCACACGGCACATGCAAACTTTGAACTGGTGAAATTGTTTACATAACGCCAGCATGAATAGTTTACGCTGGACCAATAAATAACCCGTTAAATTATTTCGAAACAATCACTGCCGCACTCATTTTGCAGGATTATATTATTCATCGCTTCATAATCCGTGAAATGAGATACTATTTTGAAAATAGTTAAATGACATTCGATTTTTAAATTTCTGATTTGAACGAGTTGATATTAAAATCGCGGTTTCTTGAATATCTCAAATTTCATACGAGCTTTCAGTGCAGTGTGTATGATGAGACTCCGTTCAGGTAAAATATCTCGAAGCGAAGGGGAAATTTTCCGGTAGAGTTTATTTCTGAGAGAAAATTTATTTTCTCCGCAACTAAAGTTCATAGTACCTATACTACGGATAGATTAATAAGATTTCAGAACTGGGTTAAGCGCGGAACTTCAGATGGTCTGATTGAATCCTGCAGCGTCATATATGGCGACGCGTAGAAGCGTAAGTTTTCGCAATTCACACTGGCTCGCCTTCGTACTATAATTTGCCTTGTCATATACTGCAGAGCTAGTCGGAACTTAGAAAATCGCTGAAATTAGATGCTCCGATACTCGTGTTTATCTCGCGACAAGTTTTAAACTAGGCAGTAAGTACATACAACTCTTTAGCTAAAGTTATATCGTATGTTGTTTTTTTTATCGCAGTTCAAGTTCCTAATTACCGACTGAAATTATCCAGACGCTACCGATTAACCGGAAACATTTGTTTTATTACGTTGCGAAATGTCGAAGTTAAAAAATTTTCCCGTAACTATATAGGTATATTCTGTTTATCGTTTATCCGAAATCACGGGGCAGCCGTATAGGTATTTGTTTGACAAATCAGCAAAACGTTTTTAATGAACTTTAATTCGATATTGAGGGGTGTTTTTCGCTTCGATGAAATGAAACTAGAGTTTCAACGGATTTCGAGTTTACCTTGAGGCTGCAGCTGCGTAGCTTCCAAAAGTATCGATGCTCCATTGCCTAATACCCAGGCGTAGCTATACCTCCCGACTACGTGTCCTGGTAACTCAATCTTTCGAAACACGACCCTCTACGAGTGACCTAGAAATTACCGATCGCACGCGACACGCCTTCCGATAAACCAAGTAACGCTGCAACGTTGCCGCTTTACTATTTATACGCCACGTTGTACCGCTCCGTTTACCCCAGTTTACGGCCTTGGTCCAGCCTCTGATCCTGCAGCGACTTCTTGTTATTCATCTCAGATGACCTCACGATCTCTGATCGTCGATTATGACATTCGCATTAGCATATTCAACGGCGAGTACGGAGCAAGAAAGAACAATATGCAGAATTCGGATACTGCAGAGGAAATAAAGTGAATAAGTTTTTTTCGCGGTATCGATGAACGGCGAGAATAAAGACTTGGTCATGAACAATAACTGATCCCATAAATCCGGAAATAGATGATAGCAGACACCCGATTTTTCTCGATATAAATTTACTTTTTCCCCGCAGCTACGTCCGCTGATATCATATCGCATGGCGCACATTAATGGCTTTATGCGAGAAAACACAAGGTCGTAGAAAAGTGCATCGCGCTGAGCCTTTTATAGTATCGAATGTCGCAACGTTTTATTACAGTGCAACCTTGAAAAGGGGAAATTTGGTATTTTCAAGGTTCTACAACGTTGCAGATATTCGGCTCGGATTTCCTCTGATATACATTTTCGAAAAACAAAATCAATCCTCGATTATCAGAGAAAAATTCGGTCATTTGTAGGATGGAAAAAAAAGTTAGGAGGAACGGATCGGGACTGTGATTAAAAAGTGATCAAATATGGAAACCCGGGAGTTTGGGTGAATTTTTTTCATAATTTTATTTAGGCACATCTTGACCCAAGGGGGCATAAAAAATGCAGATATGATCCAATTGAGGACCGCCTCAATAGGAAGGGTTATAATAATTATCGATTTCAAATGGCAAAGAGCCATTGAATATGATGTCTAATCGTTCGTACCGCTTGCGGCGTAATTGTAAGCCTTTGAATACCTTATTATTATACAAAACGCGGTTGCGATTCGATTCGATCCGCTATAGGAGGAGGTGCAAAATTTTAACAATAGAGAAAGCGCCATGAAGCAAGTTAGAGAACTTGAATTGTGCGAGATCGTCTCGTTGTCTTTGCACACCTGCCTCATCCTTTTATACCTCAGTTTCTGGAACAGATGATCTCAATCCCGTGTCTTTATTCCCCTAATTGGCCAGCTTTTCAACCGGACGAATTTTCGTCGTCGCTTTCATTCTAGCGACACGATTTCCTTTTGATATAATTCTTACGTGTATAATAGAAATCAGTCCGCCGATTTTTTATTTTAATTCCTTTTTTATTCTTTAAAGAACAAAAAACTTTTCCTCTGCATAACCCTACCTCCAAACTCTGGCTAATCTTTCCAATTTCCAATTTGATTTGTAAAAAAATTTATAGATGATTCAACCTATCATAAAGATCGCTCGGTAATATTTGTTCCATACACATTCCATGACCGATTTTCGTTTCTGATAATATTTTTCATTTGTTTTTCCTATCCTTTGTCCATTTTTCTTCTCTCTATACGTATACATGTTGTATACACATATATCGTATGCATAACGTATCCTGTTTTCTGCTCTGCAATTCACCTGCCCGGATTTACGACCCGTCAGTTTGTACAGAAATATTGCAAATGTCGTGCAGAGGAACTCGAGAATCGTATGTACGCGCAGTTCATGGTGAAACGTAACAGCGCTGATTTACATACAGCTAACTATATATATTTTTTGCATTTTTATCGCCAACACTAACAATAAAATGTCATCCGAAGCTGACAATTATAACTCAATTATAATTCCCCCTTTTTTTCTATCGTCATATTATACATTATATAGAAATTATACTTCATCCATATTTATTTTGAATTTCTTAGTGTGAATATTTAAATTTTTCTCCACGAAAAAAAGATAAACTTTTATTAAAAGAAATTATCTATAAAGTGCGCCATAGACATACTATAGACCCGTAAAAAAAAAAAAACCCAGAGAGGTTTCCCGGTGGTCGTTGCGCTGCAATTACCGGAATGAAGATTGGGGCAGTTTCTGAGCAACGAAAGCCATCAATCCCAGACACATTCGGTAACCTGTAGATCGTCGGGGAGCATCAAATCTGCCAGGCGGAAGGACATCAACTAATTGGTAGGTCTGGGAACAGGAGTTAATTCCTTTCAAACATAGAACGGTTCCATAGCTCGCAGAATTGGGCGAACGCGGAAATCGAACCGGGGCTTTTACGTTCCAACTGCACAACCGACGTTGTAACGTAATTCTCACGTAGGCAATCTACGAGAGTCTTTTTTTTGTTTTTTTTTTGCTTTTACCCTGCGGGGTTTTGAAGAAAGCTCGATTTCCCGTTACTTCTTCGTCAAGGTACAGAGAGTAAGTTTTTCAAACCATCTAAACATTGTAACTCTTGAGCTTTCAAAGCTCGTATAAACTTGGCTTTTCAAGGCTTTTTCAACGCTCGCCATTAATCATTTACTTTGAACTAACCTTCCGCGGGTGTGGCTCTAACGTATCTTTAATATTTTTCAATTACATCGTATTTACGCGGCCACCTTGGCAGATTCCTATTAAACGTAGTTGTAATAAACGTCACGATCTATGCGCGATACGAAAAAGTTTTCTGCGATTTTTTACCCTACTATTATACACACCCTAAATTGTATATGTTGCGCTAGGTGTTTGTACAAGTCCGAGCATATTTTGAAAAAAAAAAAGAAAGAAAAACTCTCATACGCGTATCAGGAATTTACTATCGAGCAATAAATATTAATTCTCAACTAACATCCGCCCCCGATAACCTTGTACCGATAAATTACATTCGATTGATACGAGAACGGTTCAAAAAAACGATCGAGTTTCATAGTTTGTCACTCATTATCGACATTATCGAATAATTCAATGTTGAAAGAAATTAATGCTCCACTAATTGAAGATGTAGCTTACAAACATTTTTTTTTTAGAGTTTGTATTACACGTATAGTCTGACAAAAAAAAAAATACGATTTTAGGAAACAGTTTGCTATCAAATTTTGTAGTTTTTTCGTTAAAAACAAAAAAAAAAAATATGTATCGGTACACTCGACTTTGGATGTGTTGAGTAAAAAATACCGGTAGTATATGACAACCGATTTTCTGGATATTCCTCAGGTTTTTTGTTTTTTTAAGCTACAAAAGATGAAAACAAAAATAAAAACACTATCAGACAATATATCCACCGCTTGCATTTTTCACGTTTATTGTTGATTGAAAGCTCAACAACAAATGGGAATTTGATTGCGAATATCGAAGGAGAAACTACAGCAAAAATGCGCTGTTTTATATCGGTGACATGGCGATGTGGAAAAAAGAGTGGCGCTTTTTTTTCAATCTCCCATATTGTCGCATATCCAAAAGCCATTTGCATGTATTACCAGATACAGTTGGGCAGTGACTATTCCGAAGTTATTTTTACTTTACCCGGTTGAAAATACATGGAGAATTTTTTTCCCCGATCAGATCTTCTTTACTCTATAAGGTTGAAAAATCAGACGCTTTAGTTCTTCGTGACTTGTGATCCAGATGAAACTAAGCGAAAACTTTGTTCGTCCCTCTGGAGCTTGCTCTACAGAGAAGGAAAATTCTGTCCGCTTCCCAGAATTGTCTCCATCCTCGGGATCGTCACGGCACTTCATCGGTCGAGGAGATATCGATTTGTAATACATGTACACACCTACAGGGTGGCCAAAAAAACGCCCAATGTTTACGCTTGAAATGTGTGCTTGATCGAATCGTAGCAAATTTTTTTTTCCCACCCTGTGCATAGCTGCAGACGTTCAGACGCGATGTTCGGAATCGTCAAAGATTCGGTCCGTCGTCAGCATGACGATAAGTGGGACTGATCGCAATATGATAGCTTTATAAACCGACGGCAGGGGGGCGGGGGGGAGAAGGTCGATCGTCGAATACCTCAGATGCACCACATCTCCGTATGGTCAACAATTTCCCAGCGAATCAAGGAGAGGGAAAAGATATTTTCTAGACTTGGAGATGCTGGAAGAGTTTTACAGATATAAAATACATATCGTTTTAGGTTTCTTTCATAACCTGCACTTTTATGGGGTAGTTTTCCTAACTTCGAAAGCAAATGAAATTTTTTCAGCTTCACCTCCTGAGTTTTTTTCATTTGGGAGGAAAAATTTTTGGAGAATCGATGATCTGCAGAAAATTCATGAATCAAGGATAATCATAACGGAAGTATCAACAGGATCTGATTTTTCGATTATATATTATCGTCATTTGGTATATAATTCCCTCGGGTCAAACCCCTGAGCTTGATCGCACCGCATTCTGCGGCTAAATTCCGATTGCAATTTCGTAGTGAACAATTATTAGCTTAACTACTTATATCCACTACCATGTTACGTAACGTACGTGAACGTTGTCCCCGGGTGTACCGTGTGTACACAGCGCATCAATTCTAATTAGTTTTGGCGCTCGTTACGCGGCTAATTTCCAAGCTTTCGAGGTACGCCGCTGATACTGCACATGCAGAGGAAACTGAACTCTGTGAAACATGCCACAGTCCAAATCCCAAAGACAGAATCCGGACGTTCCGCGGCGATCACATATCGCCTGATTGGAACGATGGATAGATACGGCAAACGAATAATCTCCCTTTAAAAATTTTTTCATTTCAGATATCGCTGGGGGTTATTTATGCTTCGTCATTAGCATAGTCGGCATCGGTGTTGTGACGGCGATAATCGGAGACGTCGCCTCCTACTTCGGATGCACTTTGGGCATCAAAGATTCAGTAACCGCCGTCGTCTTCGTCGCCCTTGGCACGAGTATTCCTGGTGAGTAAACAACGCCGTTCCGGTATATTGATATATTATAGATTGCGGTATATATCAGCTCCCATAGGATTGCCGTTCATTCAAAAATTCAGAACAGTGATGAGGTGTGCTCAGAAAAAGTGCTGCAAACAACGTCTGCGATGTTAGCACGACATTTCGCTGAAACGAAATCGATAGTGGGAGTTCCGATAGCACTTCAAAGAGTTCTACAGTTCCTGATGGTTTTCAGCAATAGTTCCGCGCATCCAAGAGACGCAACCGGGAAAAAGGTGTTCCAACTTCTCGTAGCACGCCAAGTGTATCCAAATCAGAGTTGTTTATTTTTTAATCGATAGTTCTCGCCGAGTTCTAGAGTTCTCTGCACTAGGCGAAAAATAAAGTTCCATTAATCTGCGGAAGCTACGAATAATGAACAATTTTTTTTATCGGCAAAAGCACGCCATCCCGGAATTGGTGGCGTGCTGGCGTCGAGTTTTTTTTTTTTTTATTTTCGTTCGTAACTTTCACAGATTGACAAAACTACATTTTTTGACTTGTGAGAACTCTAGAACTCTTCGAGAACTATCGATTGAAAAAAAAAAGAAGTCAAATTCGGACACATTTGTCGTGCTACGATATTTTAAGTCCGGCGCGACATTTTTTCTTTCATCGCTCGTAACTTTCACACATCGATAAATTTGGATCTTTTGACGTTTCAACGAAATGTCATGCTAACTTTACAGACGTTCGCAAACATGTGAGGTAAAAAAAAAAAATAATGACCATTGACCTTTCACGATTGCCATTTTTTTTTGTTTCTCTCGTTATTCGGTCCTTGGTAATGTGTTATATTCTGAGGATTTCGTCACGGTACTATCTGTATGTATAGCTATACATTTTCCAATAAAATTAATAACTTTTGTACGTAAGAACAAAAAAAGAAAAAGAAACAAAACGCCTCGGGGGTGATTGATAGCCAGATAAATGGCGGTCTTTAATCTCACCGGATGAATGGTAAAGCTTCGCGCAGTTCAATTTCCACGGCTGATCGTTAAATGAATATTATACGAACGTCTATACCTATAGGAATCCATTCTTCATAATTGACCGAGTTTTGAATGAAAATTTTCACTTTACCGAACATTAGAAATATAAGCATTGCAGATATGAGAGCTATAGTTATATCAGAAGAGGTATGGATACGTTATCCTAGTACATGTATAATTCACTAGTTTATGTTAACTGTACCTGGTCATGCAATTTCAAATTATAGTTACAACGTTATGACGTTTCCGTCAATTTCATTCGTCCTGGAATGCGCGTTTACATGATATTGTGTATTATATCGTGTCCCAAATGGCCACGAACAGTAGGTACGCGGTACACCGAAAACCGGTATGTACAGGTGAACATGAATGGCGGCTGTGACCTCGTATATATCACAAGGTACATACGTGAAATCCAACTGCAAGGATCAGAATTCGGTATGTGCAGTAGCGTGGAGAGATATTGTCTTTTTTTTCTAGTCTTTTTCGTGTTTTCGAGATTGCTGGTTACGAATGTGCAGGTATGAAAGGTACACTTGTTTGTCACAGCTTTTAACCTCATAAATACAAGTGTCATAATTTTATGAAATTCGAAAACTAAAAATATCTTTGAAAATTGAACTCCTCAATTATTATTCGTTACTGATCGGCAAACAGAAGGCTTGCTCGTAATTTTCACTTTAAAAACAGTAATCGATAAATATTGAGTCCGTCATTGCTGTACGATATGAATTATTATCCTGAGTCAAAGTGATCTGAATACACATGAACAATACATGTGAGAAAAGAGCAATTTTCAACCGACATGAAACCATATCTGAAATTTAAATTCAATAGATGGTCTTTGAACGCACGCAGGTTAATTGTGAGTGGAAGTATTCTCGCTTCAGTTCCTCGTATGAAAGGATGATATAATTAATCAAGATCTATTCATGATCGTTTCATTGTAGAACTGATGAAGGCGGAAGTCTTTGTCGATGTCGTAATAATAATCAACGATCACTCACCTCCTCGAGACGCTCTTAACATTGATCTAGATAAGGCCTGAATTCCATCGCGATTGTCGTCTACTCGATATTCCATTATATTTCGAAAATGTTCTTACCTATTGTCACGCTCTATTAGCGCCGGCGATTTATCCGAATTATTATAAGCTGTGTTATGATTTTTGTTTTACCATCTCCAAAAGTTTCACAAATGAAAAAAAAAAGTTTATAACACTTTAAATAAATCATGATCTAGGTGAAGAGAAAAGATTTACGGACAATTTATTACCCAGCAATAAAGTTGACCCTACAGAGTCGTGCGACCCGCAGCTGACCTTAAAAACGGACGAATGAACTGTCAAATAAAAATTTCGGAGTTTCCACCCGGATCCATGGGTGGATTTTATCTGGTCGGCCTGTGTATTTTTAAGGTAAACTGGAGACAAACATGTAGGGGAGAAGTCAATTAGACTTTTGGAAGTTGATTTGCGGGAAAAAGGTTGAGTTAAGTCAAGAACGCCGAAAAGGGTCGCTTGGTTATATTTTTGTTTCCCATTAGCCGAGCTAATAATAACTGTGGAAAAATTAACGGTTCGTTATAGACCAAGGGAAATCCGTAGTTTTTAATGCAAAATATGTCAATTTTCAAAAAGTCTTCACATGATTTAAATCCATGTAGCTCATTTTCAGAAAATACTCCTGTGATCTAAAACTCTCTTAAAGTTCGAGGGCTTGGATGTATTTAAAGTCCTCAACCGCGGAGTTGATTGAGGGAAATTCAAAGTGAAAATTGCTTTTTCTGGCCCGATAAAGAAAGAAAAAGGAAAAAAAAAAACAAGAAAAAAAACCTGCTTGTTCGTCCTCTTAATTAGATTTTGCAACATCACCGTGACGATGAAAACCCGACAAGAGTCCTGCGAATAACGAGCGGCGATATGGAAGTGAATTTCGACTGTTTCCTGTTCCTTCGGAGAGCTTATTTTTTACGTAATTATACAGCGGAGATGATAAAAAGCGTAAAACCTTATCGAACGACGAGTAAATTTTTTTTCATTACAAACCAGCGCTGAATAAGAGGCGTTCGTATTTTCTCTGGTATAAACCCCTATTGAACCCTATCAAAATAAAAAGTTGATTTTTGACCCCAAATTCGACAAATTCGAAAAGTGAAAAAAGGAAGATATCTCGATGGGATTCATTCCTAGCTCGATGTACTTGACGGAATCGTGTTCCTGAGGTCAAAATACATTAAAATGGCCTATCAATCGTATTTTCTACCTTTAAATCAGACGTACTCCCTGCAGGGCAATTTACATGCCTCCTTCCGAGTTTCGATCTTGTTATAAAATACGTACAACGTTTTTCCCTTGAAAATCGGCTACTTCTATTTCGTGTCTTGTGACGGGTCTTTCCATGATCGAAAACGGCCGACATTGCCTTTATGTAAAACATGATTGCCTGAAGAGATAAATCCAAGATGTCAATTCCAAGCACGCCAAACAACCAGGTCTACCACTTTGCCTGAGTGCTCGAGCTGCAAACTTTCATGTTACATTATACATACTTCATCGGCCATACGTCGAATCAAAAATTATTCTGAGCGATAGTGAATAGCCTTCTACAGCTTCCTCACCAGTTTTGATGAATAAAATACAAAAGCACAAAATAAAACACAAGCGATCAAGATTCGCTCTCATTCGTTTTCAAGTGTGCATAAAAGTCAAAAGTATGAAAAACGGTAGAAAGAAGAAGTGAGGAAAAAAAAAGAACTTCAAGTTCTCATCACCTACACGGGTCGAGTTTTCTCCCCCCTTGAGAGAAGAGCTCCTGAATCAGGTGTTAAAACGAACATCTCGAGGGGCAGTAATGTTCTCGTCATAAGTATACATTACCCAAAATGTCCGCACGTCTGCACAATTTTGAGTATCAGTTAGTAAAAGTTTGCCGCATGTTAATTGAGCGATGGGGTGCCCCGCGTTGTGATAAAACCGCACGTCGCTAATTTAGTAATATCTGAGGACCGGGGCACTCCGTATATAACGTACCACGCGCCATCGATTTTCCATCAATTTCAGAAGCCCTCGTCAATTCCCCTCTTTTTACGTACCGATAAAACCACCCGTTTTCATCCGCAAAATATTATGCACATAACCACGACACCCGTTGAAAAACCCCTCTACAAGGTGGTCCATTTTAAACTCATTAACTATGTGCAGTACGTGACCAAATTATTTTGAAAATATTATTACTTATTGCTTATACGGTATGCGATCCGCTTTGGTTCAACACATATAGTTTGTTGTCAGGAAATTTTGGGTGGAAATTTTTCAAAATTTAGAAAACTATCAGCGCTTCAGACTGCAGTCTTTGAAGAAGAATTTATGAAAAAGAAATCAAGGGCTCCTAGAAATGAGAAAAAAAAAAAATGAAAACTTTTTTGCCGAGTGGGACTATCAGATATCTTTACACAGAATCAAAAAAAAATAGAGAAAAAAGCTGTAGGTGATTTAGCACAAAATACTCCATATTCATATATTTATCGTATCTGCGCGGGGTGGTGGACATAAAAACAAAAGTCTACAACGATTCCGAGCTCACCCTGTCTACCCACGTGACATTGTCTCGTCATCTCATAAATATTTATAAAAATTTCTCCATCGCGCAGCTATGGTAAAAAGTATAAAAAGTCGCGTCCCATAGCTTTGGATCCGCAGCGGTACAAGCGTGGTATTATTATTCGCAATATTTACGATAAAAACGTGTCTTTGTAGCCGCGGGCACGATCAGCTGCGTCTCTCTTTCCTCTCCATATTATCAAAAATCTAGAGCTTAACTTTAACCCGCGTGACATACGTGACACCCTGTTTTTCGCATGCCGTAACTTTTACGATTAATATAAAAGCGCATATCGAAGGCGAGCGATCGGAAGGGTGTAACCCACCTTTTTTGAAGTATATCAAATCCGAAGATGAAATAATTGACAAATTAAATACAACGTGAGATTGCCAATTTTTGAACCAGACTGAAGAATACCTAATGTGTAATTTTGATGATTTTCGTATTGTTCACTTTTGTGAGTTGCGCCCTTCAGATCGTAGGCCCTCGATCGAGGTTAGAATAGAAAAAAGGAGAGGAAGAAATACGTGAATACGAATAAATTATGTAAGAGAAATTTATTTTATTGTGCGAAGATGCAGAAAAATTCCGAGACACGCAGCACAGTTGAGTGCACCGATTTTCAATTTTCTTGCATCGGAAATACGCGAAGAAATTGTGGTGCTGATTGAAAAATATTACGACGGTGAAAGGTGGAGCGAGATAAAAGCAAGGTGTGAAAGAATAGAAGCGCGGAGTTATTTAAAACAATATTTCCTGTGAAAAATATGTCGTCGGACCAAAAATTTGATTTTTCAAAACGCACTGGTAAAAAAAAAATTAATTTTAGAAAATGAATTACTCATCTTAGCTGATGTTCACTTCAAAATGAAAGACCCTGTATTTACACATGTTTTAATCAATGTACGTGGAAACAACGAATAAAAAAACGACGTCTTACGATTAGTCTAAAAGATTCGAGAGGCCAACCGCAAGGTCGTGGTGTTTATCCAAGATTTGAATAACTCGAGAAAAAGCTTGGATGCGATGAAAGTGGGAAATTCTTGTTTCAACTCTAACGCGCGAGTGAGAATCTGCAGTATATACGCTTCGTGGACGAGGTTCGCCACATTTTTCTCTTATCACTATTCCCGCTGCTCCTCTGGACTTTTAGTTGCCCAAGGGCAACCTTATACCCGTCCATCCCACCCTCTACGCAACGGTCTTTTTTTCATTCCCGAGAGAAAATTGCTATCCAGGAAGAAAAAAAAATTATGCACCAGTTCCAAAATACATCTAACCGCATTGACCCAGTTTCAAGCCGGATATTGTACCGTAAATATCGCAAAAGATGAAACTAAGGGAGGTAAAAAATGGAGAAGAAAAATTTTCTCACGGGTTCCCGCAGGGGCCGCGGCCGCATGGAACTGTGGTGGCGATATACCAGCTATGTAATAGGAATGGAAAAATATAGGCAGAAATAAGAAGTTGCTCAGAAAATTGGACTCTGAGTAGCATATTACAAAAACGTGATGGCCGATTTTCTTCCACATTTTTGCATTTTAAAAGTTGTCATTCGATCTGTTACAAAATATTCGAAAATCGAGATTTGGTAGTTTCGAATCTTTGTTGCAAACGTACTAATTATGAGAAAGTTTATTCAGCAGCATTATGCCTCATTTCCATAATACTTTTTCAGCATAGCGAGGCTGCTACTGTTTTTGTTTGGCGTTTGCTAACGACCAGGCAGGCGAGAAAAGCAATTTTAACTGCGCTATTCATTGTGCAGATACATACGTATACGTTGCGACATTGACCCAGATTCCGTGAAAAATAATATTCGAAAAATGTAGCGAAAAAATTGCGAGGATTATACGTATACGTATAAACATACCTATACCCGTAACAACTATGAGGCTCGCAAGCTGCGGTGCAAGAGGCGTGTCGATTCGCGATGGAAATTGAAAAGAAAAAGCTTTTTCAACGGCGGTAAAGAAATTCCATGACGCGGCAGGCGTTGAAATGACGCCGTATCGCAATACGGTGCAAGAATATGCAAAGACATAGCGAAAAATTTCCTTTCCTTTCCTTTCCTTTCCATTTTATTTTATTTCATTTCATTTTTTAATCTTTTGTTATCATATTTTGCATGACACTGACCCGGATGTGCGATGATATGGCATTAAGCTTCTCTAGGAAATAAAATTTAAAGTCCAGGCAAAAAAAACAAAAAGGATCACGAAACGGACCCTCATGGAAAATCGTGTATCCGTTGGTTCATACCGAGAATAAAAAGAGCAACGTATTTCTAACACTTTTACTGAGCTCTAAGCTCCATCCAATCTCACTTTACTAGCCACCACCTGACCTTCCCATCTGTTTTTTTCTCTTCTTTTTTCCTGTCTTGTTTCTCTTGTTCTTCTTATCATTTCCCTTCAGGGAGGTGTGGCGTGCCTACCTCATTATTGTGAAAGTTGTAGGTTGGATTTGGGTTTATATTAAAAAAAATTCGGGTTAAATTCAAAACAAAGGAAAGTAGAGAAATATATAGCGGGAAACGAGCGATCGTTCTTTATGCAAATTCTACATCCCTTTAACTATGAAATATAATTATTTCCAAATTTCTACCTTCTATTTCTGAGTAATTTACAAAATTTGTCGTACGCGCTCGACCACATCGTGTTAAATACTCGGCTGCACTTCCATCCCATTAGTCGGTCTTGCCACTAATGGCAATACCTATACATAGATAAATTGTTCATAACGGCCACAGTATATGAAACACTTTATACAGTGCCCATATTATCACCGTCACGATACAATGCATAAATTCTCTTCATATTTTCTGTTCATAACTGCGTTAGCTGATTTTCATACCACACATTACGATCCGAATTCACGTTACACGATATACATATTTAATCCAATTGAGAAACGAATTACCCTTCGGTATCCCAGGTGTTCGAAAATCGTTGAGGATACATACCTATACCTACACACATCTCGCACATATAGATTGTGTCCGGAACATGGTTATTCTTGCAGTCGGAAAAAGAAATGTGGCTTAATCCACGAAAAGCAATTAAGGGAAGGGGAAAAAAATTGGGGGATTTTATAGAGGTAAGCGAAACCGATTCCAACCGATATTATGATTTTTTTTCATTTTAGATACGTTCATTCAAACTGGAAGCTAATCTCGTCGCTCATGATTTTTTTTGAAACTCGACCTCACGCCTATTTTGAAAAACCTGCAACTCCAAACACTGAAAATCCTTTGGTCCATGAGAAGCGGTCATACGTAGATCGAAAAATTGAAACAAGAAATTTTTTTTTTCATCCGTCTGAACTGAAATTCGCGAGCTTGCGGGCCAACGTGATTGGACGAGAGAGAAAAAAAATCGTAGATCAGAAATAGAGACTGATATTCGGTCGGTAAAAATGACGATATTTTGTGTAATCTGTGCGCGGTGTTATTTAAAGAAAAATTTTTTGTTTTTTCTCATTCCAGACACTTTCGCGAGTAAAGTGGCCGCCTGCCAGGACAAATACGCAGACGCTAGCGTGGGAAATGTAACCGGTAGCAACGCGGTAAACGTTTTCCTAGGGATCGGAATCGCTTGGAGTATCGCAGCGATTTACCACGCGTGTCACGGGCGAAGTTTTGAAGTCTCGCCCGGCAAGTGAGTATATTGAAACTTTCACAGTTGTTTTATCAGTGTTTAGATTAATTTTGCAGAATTTACTCAGCAGCTCGCAGTCGGTTGGCTGCTCTTCGAACGTCACGTCGCGTCGCTACGCCGATGATTTCATAGGCTTGGTCGGGCTCGACGTAACGTAATACGTAATGTAACGTAATGCCAACAAAGCTTTTATTCTGCATAAAATGTAGAAAAAATAATCTGGGTATTTACTGTTTGTTGGCACGCATCGGTCTAGCATTGAAATAGCCGAATTTGGGATTCCCTCGCTTCTATTACGTGGGTATTCGAAAAACTTGAAGAAAGGCCCCAAAAAGCTCATTTGATTATTTGAGATTTTTTTCAAAAACTTTTTCAAATCTCACAACTTCATTTTATAACTTTGAAATCACGCCCTTTTACGATCTTAAGATCTTCTGTTGATGCAAACACATGGAAATGTTTTCAGTCCCAAAATATCCTTCAGAGGGATGTCCTTATCTAGTGTGGAAATTTTCCCACGATATTTCGCTAGCAGGAATCCAACTGACAATGAGATGAAAGAGAAACCGTAACAAAAAAAAAAGAGAGTGATAATACAATCCGCGGAGACCTCAGAACACGCGTATCATAATAACTAGGAGATGTGAAACGTAGAAGAAGGGGAGATATTGATTCGGAGGTATTCAGCCGCGTACGTTACCGAACCGTGGCGTCCTTTCTACCACGAAACCATCGAATATAGACGAAGAAAGGTGGAATAACAATGGAACTTTCAGTGCGATAGAGACGCTAAGTGACCTGTGATCTGTCGAATGATAACCGCGGAGGTTCGAAGAGTAAATTTTTTATCACTGCGTCAATTAGTTTATGGAATGAAAACCTTTTCGAGTAGGATTTTGAAAAACTTAGAGAAAAAGAAATTAAGGTATGAAGACGGTAGTAGGTAAAATAACTATATCTTTTGAATTGCTTTCGAACTTCAGAAACGTAAAGTTCATATAGAATATTAAAAAGAAAGAAAGATAAGGGTATGTACTTCGTGCTGGCTGCAACGTTCAGGGCATTTGCGATACATGAGAGGCTTCTCAAAGAACATCACTAGATTTATACAGGCATAATAACCCGTCCTACTTCAAACCACACCGACTTTTATAATAATGTGTGACAAGGTAAAAATTTATCACGAAATACGGAAGTAAAAATTCCAAGAGTGTTTCACTTGCTTTGCAACTGCGAGATAGATGCGTAGATGAAATGAAAATCAGCAACTACTTAAAAATCTGAAACCCTTAGAAAGGGCCATTTTTGATGTCACCTGTGACACCTTTACCACGCGTTTTCATCCACTCTAAAGCAGCCAACGAAATTTGAAGAATAAAAAAAGCGGCTCTCTTAATGACGTGACCACTAAGAAATTCTGTTTTGATTGTCTTCTGTTTAGCCTGGCCTTCTCCGTGACCCTTTTCTGCACGGAAGCGTGTTTCGTGATCGTCGTCCTGATGCTGAGGAGAGCAAAAAGCATCGGTGGTGAACTCGGAGGACCGTTGGTGCCAAAATATTTAACTTCGGCGTTCCTCTTTTCCCTGTGGATTTTTTACCTAGTGATGTCGACCCTCGAGGCCTACGGCGTGATCGCGGGCTTCTAAGCCGTCGACCGATGCTCACTTTGGCGTACAGTTGCCACCCTAAAAAGGGAAAGCGGTAAAACCAACGCTCAACAAAAAAAGAAAAAATATCCAAAGTGAGTATCCCCGCTCTTGAATCATCTGAATATCGACATTTTTTTTTCGATTCTAAGCGGAATATAAAATCTGACTGATTTTTCTAAAATTCAAATTGATCGAAAATATTGATTCGCATTTTTTGCATGCCTCGTAGAACACACGTGATAAAATTTACAAATGATAACCCGTGAGTCCTCATTCCCTTCGGGATTTCAAAAGAGATTTGTATAGAAGATCTATTATGAACGAGCCTCGCGGTTGCCGAGGAACCCATCAAGTTTTTAGTAGGAAAATAACAAATGCCTCGCGCATACAAATCGCTAGGGGAAAAGTTTAAAATCGATATTTAGAATCCTGTGTAAAATTAGCTCGATGAAACTTGACACGAAGGTTTTAAGGTAAATAAGGGTCTTCGGTATAACGCTCAGTTCCATCATGTAATCGGGGATAAAATTATCATCGGCGATTTTTAATTCGTAAATTTTATTGGTCATATAGCATCGTATGTATTGTGACGAGACTTCAATTTAATTTATCGTTAGTTATATTATAAATTTTCATTCGCTCTGGACTCAAGAACCGGAATATGCTAACCAAATTAATCTATTTATCGAAATGATCGAGTTATCGTCAATTTTTCGCTTATTGGACCATAAAAAATGAGATATCTCTATTGGTTTTAGTCGTAGCTCAATTTAGTCGAAGGATTTTTGTTTCGACGGTCAAAATACGTTGGAAAAGTGTCGTACAACAGATTTAGAAAATACTTCATTTTGGGCTCAAAAATCAACTTTTTTTTTATTGGGTTTCATTTGTCAAGTATTTTGATTCCCGGAATCCGAATCTGCGAGCTAAATTGATCCTGCATCTATGAAATTGATTGAATTATCGCCATTTTTTTGAAAACCTTTTTGAAAAAAGTGCAAATTCAAAATAAATAATTTTTAATCGATCCCCATACGCCATGGTTTCTAATTTTTTCTATAATTTGTTTTTATTTTCAGGTCGTCGAAAGGACACATTGTTAATAAATAATAAAAAAATACAAAAGAAGACATCAGTGATCGAATGAATATTATCACATCTTACCGAACGCGTTGGCATCGAATGAACTTCGTGATCAAATTTTACCGAATATATTCGCGTATGGGATTTACGATGGTCGCGTGTTATGAGATTGCTGCAGTGTTACATGTATATGTGAAAAATAGAAAAAAAAAGTAAAAAAATTTACGAAGAAGAAAAAAAAAACAAGTGAAAGTGAAACAGTAGCAAAACTGACTTGCCTTACAATTTCTAATCAGAATTCACCGTATACAGATCGATCGGTGTAAAGAAAGAAAAACAAAAAAAAACAAAGAACTAATGTATTTATTTTATCGATTAAGAAATTATATACTAGGTTTGTATCGTGTATTTTAGTAGCGAATTATAAATTGCGCAGTTCATTTCGTTCCAACATACAAATATATTTATCACATAATATTATCGCGCCGATCATTTTGTATTTCTAACAACGGAATTTTCTTTATTTCTATTTATTTTCGGGCATATTTCATACCTACGTACCGCATACATTAATCATGGACACGTATTATTTATCCATAGTGATATTTTGAAAGTCAACCATTATGAGAATTATCTATTTCATCCCGTGACTGTGAATCAAAAGGAGTAAGAAAACAAATGAACAAATTAAAATACCGGACACTAACTGCGCCTAAACGAGACAAACTTCGTAAGAATATTAAATTCTCAATTAAAATAACTAACAATAAGTAATGATATTCTAATAATAACGATAATAAACATGATCATCATGAGGATGATGATGATGATGATGATGATAAAAATAACTTGTGTGGAATGATACTGACGAGTATAGCTGAAGAACGTCGCGAAAAAGGAAAAACAAAAAAAGAAACAAAAAAGAAACTTTTCACGAAAAATGAAGGTCTTCTAAAAAGTTTTCCAAGTCGTGAGGATAACCATCGAATAAATTGCCATGAAGTAGGATTGGCAACAGTAACTCACCTGATCTTTTGTCCATTTGGACGATTGGGAGGAAGTTTCCAACTTTATACGTGATTCGAATTAGTTTTGAACTGATCAAAACCTGAAGTTTCGAACTCGACGTATAACGCTAGGCGAGATCAAAGCTGACGAAGAAAAAATACAAAAATGGAATATGAAAAAATCAAAAATCGTGTCATCGTTATTCTAGTTGTCATCGTCGTTGTTATTTCCGTTGTTACAATTTGTTGATGTTGTTGTTACCACCGTTATTGTTATCGCTAAGTGATGTGCAGGCTTCTACATGAACGTCATCGACTTCTGACTATACGTTGCAGCAGCGGAAAAAATTGAATTAATAAAAGAAAAATACATTCCAAACATTTCGTGTAGTACGTGTTGTTCATGACGCATCTAATAATCGATAATGCATGGTAATACCAAATTAATTAATAGCAATGTTTGGTTTATCAAAAATTTAAAAAAAAAATAATAATAATAATCAAAACCCATAGAGCGAATAATAGTTTTGTAAATTTTTTGATTTTTTAAACTTCCGGTCGATGATTGTAGAAAATACCACTTCTTGAAAACCTCCGATTTTTCATGGGGAATTTTCTTTTTCCGTCATTGGAAGTCTTCCGATTTTTGATTCAACGACGTGCTATTTAATCCTAAAAAATGAAATTTTCTCATAATCGATTTTCAATTCAACGATATACTTTACCTATACCTAACTTCACTCACAAACGAAATCGTTGATCAAGCATAACTCAAATATAATTGCCAGATATCAAATGACTCAGTTTTTTAATTAACCTCCATTCAACGTTTCACAGATTTCTCGACTTTGGCGTAAACTCTGATTACATACAGATAGATAGTATACAATACTATAGGGTTGGTGAGTCAGCACGTTGATGAGACGATTGTAACGGTCAGCTGGCATTTACTTGACATATAGATATACTATATCGGTGAACGCACAGTAGGAAAATGCATGTTGGATCATATCTTATCCGTCGTACAGATCAATTTTATCATCCACTTAAACGATCATTCAGCGTCGCCAAAAACTTATTCTTACATGATCCATAATGTTCTTTATATCAGATAACCCGACATTGATTTTTCAGATTACAGAATCAACGAAACAAAAAAACCATAGTGGCAGTTGAAAACTATCTTCTAAAAATCTTCACTAAAATCAGTCGGTTAACCAATCCAAGCGATACTTCTACTCTATATTAAAGGAAAAACATATCAACCGAACGTAATGAAATTTTCCAACATTTTCCGGTGCACCATTTCCTCATAACGAAACGGACCAAACCGCCTGTTACTCAAGTTCGATTAAATCCCTCTACATTGCAGATTCAAAAACTGTAAGATTTCATCCCAAATCACAGATCAGCCTGATAGCGAAAAAATTCTAATATTAGATAAACTAGAGACAAAGAATCTATCACCTGGGTAATTGTCTCGGATGACGTTACCAAACCGTAGAAGACAAAAAAGAAAAGGAGAAAAAAAAAAAAAACAGACCCGCATCGGGTTTTCACGGAGATAAGGAAAAGAACGAAATGGTTTCGGTACTGGTTATGCGATTCGGACAAGATTCGATCGAACGGATATGAGATTCCTGTTCGATGTTCCGTTCCGAGCATCGAGACGGCGAAGGGAAATTCTGGAGCATTTCAAATCCTGCTTCGGAGTGCTGATTGGGTGACATTATGGTAATTTCATTTCCGGCAATAAATCAGTCTAAGGAATATATCGGGTGTGTGGGAAATAAATTCCAGACAAAATTTGTTCTCAGCTGCTGACCCTCGACTATCCATTCCAAGATAAAAGAAGATCTCAATTCGATCCTTATGGGCTTTCAGAAATTCTTCACACGTGCACCTATAGTGTCTCACCTTTTCTTTCAAGGTCGAGTGCGGATCCTAGACGCGGAGAACAATCTTTTACCAAAAAAATATCTGAACATCGATTTCATCAACTTCTCAAGTTCCAGACCATACGATTAACGTACGTCAGCGAAGCTAATTAAAATTCCAAGAAATTCACAATCTCTTAGATCTCATTAGCAAAAATTGTCCCGCTGAATCGATATGATCAAATGAGATGAAGAGGTTTAGAAAAACCAAATGAAAATTATATAAACAAGAATAAACAACAAAATTGGCATGGGACACTTTCGTGCCAAAAGTATATAAAAATTGGATAATCGTCTAATCAAAATCGTTAATGGGTCGGATTTCGGAATAACGTACAAAAGAAGTACCTAATACCTAATTTCATATTTCCTTGATAAACACGCGATAGTTCAAATGTATTATCGAAGCCAAAGACAATATTTTAATAAGCCAAAAAAAAAAAATTAACCGAAGAATTTAAATGAACGCGAATAACAAATTAAAAAAAAAAAGAAGAAAAAAAATTTAAGGATAAGAAAAAAAAAATACTCGATATCATTAAACAATAATAAAATTGTAGGAAAACAAAAAAAAGAAAAAATGTTCATCGTGCATGTGAGATCAAATCTTCCCTTCGGGACTAACCAAGGAATTTGAACCTGACGAACGGTTGGCATAAAATCGTATAGGTAATGAACAAGACCTGTTATATTCAGACTGGCGTGTCCTTCTGAAAAGATAATAATAATGGC
This sequence comes from Athalia cordata, assembly GCA_963932425.1. Taxonomy (NCBI): domain Eukaryota; kingdom Metazoa; phylum Arthropoda; class Insecta; order Hymenoptera; family Athaliidae; genus Athalia; species Athalia cordata. The sequence goes on along the minus strand of OZ010626.1, from coordinate 22,696,371 downwards.
AAGCAAATTGAAAGAAAAAAGTAAACCATAGGGAACTTGACACATTCGGCATCGGACTCAAATCGTTACGTTCGAATCAATAATGATCGACTAGCATCAGCGTCGTTGATAAAATCCCGAGTATATGAATCATATGTTTATTTCGATCGAAATGAACAAAAAAATAATACAATGTACCTATATATAATAAACAAAAACTCATCCTCGTATGATTGAAAAATGAAAAAATTAAAAATCATGTCCATTCATAATTCCAAAGTTATATAATGTGAGAAATTTATTTATCTCGGAAACGTGAACCGTATTTGTACACCCGTATTGAAAAAAATGTTAAAAAATGTTGAACGATAAAATTAACAAGACAAAAAAAAAGAAAAGAATATGTCTTCACTATGCTAAAACCGTACTGGACGTTTAATGAGGTATTATTATTACAAATGCAGGCTAAATACCGCGATATGAATTATTAGCACATTATAGTAAATTTTTTCGCTAACCATCTGCCATATTCATCAAGATATGAAATATATGAAGGAAAAAAATATCATCTTGAATAAATTCTAGGTATTATATTATATATATAATTGTTTATGGGATTGAATGATCGTAAATTTTAACGTAGATGTATGATAATTATATTGTAGATAGAAAATATATATATTTCAAGTAAATATGTGTAGATCATGTTAAACTAAATATTAATGATAATAATAACAATAACAATAATAATAAAAAAACATCTACGATTACTCGACCTTCCTATTAAACGAATCTTCTATAAAACTCTCGCTTCATCTTATATGTATAATTATGTGAACCAAATAGAGAGAGAAAAAAAAAAATTGGAAAAGAAAACTTTGTTATGTATGATGTTGTATGTGTATCTACATTATATACTTCTACTGAGAAAAAAAAAACACCGATATTTGGCAAAGTGAAGAAAAAAAAAATTGTTACAATAAAAAAACATAAATTCTATTCAAAGCCTGATGTGTTTAACGTGGTCAGCTCTTTAATTATATACAGTATATGTATAGGTAAATAAATTAAAATGATTATTATACAAGAATTTTTAGATAAAAATTAGACGATGGAAAAAAAAGAACAAGATAGAAGAAAAATTTGAACGAAGATTTGGAAAAAAAAAAAATTAAAATAAAATAAAACAAAAATAAAATAAATGTAACTTATTTAGAATAATTTTTGTATAAAAAATTTTAGTTTAGTTTAGCAATAATTATTAGTTTAGCTCGGTGAATCACGGGTTCTTTATATACTATACCGCTTTGAAAAAAAATTTACTCTACATAGCTGAAAGCAAGAATCGAATGAAATTGTAAAATTCTTAAAGTTTACGAGTTCCAATGGGATTCCGTGGAGATCGACTTGCTTCAAAAGTCTTTTTAAATATTTTACGAGTCTTTATAGAATTTCATGATCTTAAGTAACGAGATATGTAACTTCACTGACTCGACACAAATTCAAAGACTCCATAAAAATTTGCGAGCCTTCGTGGGATTTGAAAAAATTTTACGGGGACCCAACGAGAAAAAAAATGGAAAACTATAAGCGCGTAAATGAAGATCGATAAAGATCATAAATTATCTTTATTATTAAAGACAAGACTTAAACCCCCTCGCCGCATATCTTAACCGTGTGCCAACGTAAGGAAGTAAATTTTTGATTTATTCATAAACTCTTTTTTCTCTCCGTGTTTCGAATTTAGATAAAATAATCAAACTTCAAAAATCTTACTGAATTAAATATAGTATTCATTGATTCTCCGTAATTCCAAGACCTTCAAAGGTATATTCATCGACCAATCCGTATAGACGAGTAGAAAATTTTTTTTTTTTAGAACGTTCATTAAAATCAGTCAAAATGATGACCATTCCTTGATGGAAAATTGTACCTAATTGGACCAAAAAATTTTTTATGTATACCATTTATTCCAATATATTTAAATATTCTTTCGGCTGAATTCTGTCGGTAATAATGTGCGTGATAAACCTTTGCAAAATTTTTCAAATTCTAGATTTACTGCACGTATTGATTGATATTATTCTTTTCATTTTTTCTTTTTTTTTTTTTCATTTCTTAAGAGCTGACCACTAACTTTTTTGTACATATTATATATTACATTGAACTTTTAACATTTCTATTATACATTCGATCTATCAAATTTCTAGGTATACACTATATGATATGATATATGTATATAATATACACTCTAAAATATACAATATACACGATCTATATAAATTATACACATATTATATTCCTATATTCTTAAAAATTTTCTCTCTTATTGAAAAAAAAAAACATAAAATTAAACAAAAAAAAAACCTTAAACAGTATAAACAACTATAGAATGGATGTACCATTATGATAATTATATATTATACAAAAATCTTACCTATGCATACATACCTAATCAAATGATGAACTATTTCTTCTAACCATCCAACTAATAAACTGTTCTCACTATTTAAGACTTCAATCTCTCAATGATCGTCATATACCATAAATACCTATACTAATGTGTAAAGAGAAAGAAAAAAAAAAATATTTAAATAAGGATCAATGACTAAAAACGCTAATTATTGGGGGCCTATAATGAAATGGCAATTTAAATGAAAAGAAATAAGTAAATAATTAAACAAAAATAAATCAATAAATTAACAAACGAGATTATTATCTTGGCGTTACATAATATGACACTGATTAGTAAATGTAACAAAATAAAATAAAATAAATTAAATGAATAATCCAACCTGTAATTATAAACAATGAGATGAAATGCACATTCATTTCTTATGTTATCCATACATGACGTCTGATAATTACTATAGTCAGTAAACATTACTACGATGTGTAATAATGCATAAATTAATTGTCTTCGGATTCGAAATTTTTTTGTTTTTCGATAAAACAATTCATCTTTTTCGTTCAAAACTCTGTTGAAGACAAAAAAAAATTAGACACCCGTAAATTGATTATCTTCAAAAATGTGAAAAACTTTTTTTCCGATTTACTGCAATCATTTAGCTTTTTTTTTCTTTCTGTTTATTTTTTCTGAGTTGATTTTACCAAAATTAAAAATATGTCGTGCAACTAAAGAGATGGAAACATAATTATCATAGTAACATTGAAAAAAATAATAATAATAATAATAATATGAGTTATATAGAGGAAATAACATTATAGTATAAGTAATAGAAACAAAAAAAAAAGAAGGATGATGTTCCGTACAAGACAACGAATAAAGAAACTATACTTGCCAAATAGTGAAAATCATTATTGGATAGAAAGAAAAAAATGAAATAAAAATAAATAAATAGATGAAGAAAAATTAAAGAAAGAAAAGAAACTAAAATATACATATATGTTTTATATTCGCCGAGAATTTCTCGATGATTTTAACTTTGATTTTTTTCTTCCTTTTACCTAATTTCCAAAAACCTATCCGAGATATCAGGTTTAGTTCGGTACGTTAGAGTCGGTTGATCGCTTTGGTGAAGCCAAAAAAGCTCCGATTTTGGAACTACCGTAGGTAAAAAAGTAAAGAAAAAAAACAGAAACCAAAATTTTTTTTCGAATGTAACTCGACTCATATATATATAAATCTAATATTTTACTGTAATTGGTTGTAATCAAAAAATTGAAAGTGCAAAGTATAGATTATACCGATGTAATCTAGTTATATATACATTAATTAATGTGTTATAATTGTTATAAAAGTGTAACTAATTACTGTAATAGGTAAATGAATTTACATCACTTCCGCTTCCAGTTGTCACAAATATATACATACATATACATATTGAGCTTCTGTAATTTATTCGTTGTTGATGTTACGGTGGTAAATTGTCGTATGCTTTTTAATTAATGTTCAGAAAATCTTTGAAAGATTTTTTAATGTAATTTAATAAAGAGAAAAAAAAAATAAGGTAAATAACACAATATTTCACCACAGACATATATGTATATGCGCGGTCCTACTATAATATTATTTCAATTGTGTCGTTTTAACAAATCTCGTTGAAATTTTTAATAATTTCGAAATCGCTCACTTTGTTTGAATTTTTTTCTTTTTTTCTCTTTCTCTCATATCCTATAGAAATCTTTTATCGCACTCGATGCGATTGAGCAAAATGATAGATAATTTTTTACACGCGCCATGTTTTAATATGTAATTCAATGGCGAAATCATATATCGATTATAAATATATATACATCCATATATTTTGTATAAACTAATTGTATTGTAGGCTGACGTAGTGCGCGATTATTAACGAGAGCAAAACAAGAACAAAAGAAGTAAAGGAGGAAAAAAAAAAAAATATTATAAAAATGAAAATAAAAAAAAGTATAATTTAAATATACGTATAATAACTCATTACGGAACAGCAACGGTAATTCGAAATGGCAAGTATTTTAACGGTTCAACAGAAAAAAAATGTCTTACTGTAAAGGAATGATTAAACAATCATTTAATTAATTGATAATTTATTCGTTTGTTAACTATACTTACATATACGCATGTGAAGAACCGCAATAATTTTTATCACCTACGATAATTTGCGGTAGCTGCCTAATTAACGAATGTTGCATGTTAGTTGGACTCAACTAAATTTAAATACAAACATAATTATTGATATATTATATGATACTTAGGATAACTAATACCTATAATATTGCGCGTCTGATGTTTAATAGGTCGTAAGCGCCAAAAATGACATTTTAATTTGATAAGCTCGATTAAAAAATTCATCGAAATTAACAAATCAATTGGCATACGATGTTGAAATTTATATCAGATTATAAGTCACCGCGGGTGATACGATTATTTGAATTTTTGAAAAAAATTGAAAAAAAAAAAAAAAACATTGTCTACGAGTAAATTGACGTTAAAACTGTGCGGTATTGTTATACCCTGCAGCGAAAGGTAGAGTAAAGTATAGTATAATAAAATTGGAGATAAAAACCTAGAAAATTAAAAATTAAACTGTAATTAAAATACAATGTTAATTATTTTAATAAAATTAAAGTGAAATGCCAACGTTCGCTTTGAGCCGCTTTGTTATCATACATGTTATTGTTATCGTTGCTTTATTGAAATACATTTAAAGTAGTTAGATATATACCTGGATATATGTATAATAAAAAATAAAAAAAAATTACAAAAATTAGACAATGGATAAATAAATAATCAAATGGTTGAATAAAAAGATAAATCATACCATCACCGTATGTTGAATAAATAAATTATATACATATTATAAATACATATTATATATATATTCTACACATATAATGGATATACTATGCATATATCGTGTACATACATAATATACCTATGTTGAATTTAAGTTACACACACGAGCAAAGCACTAACTTATAAGATATTGAATTGTAATGTCTGAGGGTCATCCTAATGTGAGAATTATTCAATTGAATGTAGTTACTTAAAAACTGATAAAATACAAAAAATATCCCGAGTCGTTGAGTTTTTTTTATTATACGTTAAGACCGATCGAAGCGACCCCAAAATCGATGTTTCATGCAAGAAAAATTTCAAACGCAAAGTAACGTGAAAATGATTATAATTTAAAGACGATAATCTCTAATCTTTAAATAGAAAACCGCACCGTTTCTCCGAAGCCAGATTTGAATCGAAAAATAAAACGGAAAACGCGATAGCGGAAGGTTGAAAGGGGAGAAACAAATGAACAAATTTTACCACCTATGTATGATATCGTGGAAATATTCTATAGTATTGCATGTTGTTCTTGTCTAACAATAAGTTAGGTGCAATCGCGTTTTATCTTTTTATTGAATCGACCTTCGATGGTCATCAGAGTCTATATTATAGTTGGAATCAAATTAGTCTGTCAACTTATGAAATACAAATACACTCAACATACATATCACCTCATCTGTAACATCAAGTTTAAGTATTTATTGCGTGCGTCAATTGTTTATTTTTTTTTTTTTTTATTCAATCAAAATACCTTGCCCATAGTTGATGATTATAATAGTTAAGTTAAAAGACTTATTTTGAAAAGGGAGTGAGTAAATCGCAAGTCAAGAATTTATAATTATTAAAAAAATAAAGTGAAGATTTTTGCAAATCATTCGATGATTTTGAAAATAATAGATTTTCTGATATTCTAATTTGATGGGAAAAAGTAAAAGACAAAATGAAATAAGTGAAATCTGAGACACTTTTCGTCGAGATAAAATTGAAAAAATAAAAGAGGTAAAAGTAACTTATATCTACACATAGCTGATCACTACAGAGCGATTTGAAAGTAAAAATAAAATACCTTGGTTTGCAAGTTGAAATTTATATTTTTGTATGAGGTGTAAATTTGTATTCAGATATATATATAATGCTTGTACATAGAAAATGTGCTGCTATCGCATAATTTCGTTTAGGAAGTTTGCCAGGATTTTAAAACAGAAAAGATCCCTAAGCTCTTGGCGGCATACCTGCGATGTGAATAACTGCTGCAGTCGGCCACGCGTCGACCCACACGTGTCGTGTCTGAATGGAAAAATCGCCGCGCGATTATTAGTCGAAAAATTATAAATCAATTGAATCTGGACGTAATTCGACGATTCCAAAGTTCGCCGAGGTCGCGACTATAGCCGAAAATGATCAACGAATCAAACTAAAATTTTATTTAATTTCGGAAAAAATACATGCGAGAGGGATTCGTTGTAGCCTTAAATTTTTGCAATCGAAAATTCATCTACCTCGAACCGTAAATTACTGCGTGATATAAAATATAATTAGTGTAATCAACTATCTCAAATTTAACTATTTCCATTTCATGATTAATTAATTTTCTGCAGGTCCAGCGATTCTAAGAGAGAAAAGAATTGATCCTTAGACATCCAGACTTTCGAACCGCGATACAGTCACGAGTTTTATGAAAGAATAATTTTTGGTGTTGTGAAAATGAAACTATCAAAAGTGAAAAATAAATAATATTTATAACAACGGAGCGCCGATATACAGCTTGGCACAGTGCTATTTGAAACTAAATTGAGTGAGCGATGAACATACTTTGATCAACTCGAAATTTATGGAAATTTAAAAAAAAAAATTTCAAATTTAGGATTCTGCCAAAATTCAATAACCAAAGTTTTCATTAAAAATCCATCAAGTATACAATTTTTGTGTATATTTTCCCATCCAAAAAGAACTGATCAATATTTATAGTCGAGTGTGTCTAACCCCGTGAAACTTTCGAACACGATAGAAAGGAGAAAAATTTTCGTTACAAATTTATTATTTCTACACACAAATTAAATTCTGGCATAATATTATCGCGTACATAATTTCCGATAAGCCGCATGATATCGTAACCAGGTGATATAATCTATAAAGAGAAGTGGCGCGAAACGGCAGCTCATTACTGTGGTACCGTGCCGTTATGACGAACGTGCGAAGTGGTTTGCCGGTTCTAGGCCTCATATTTGGGGTCCTCCTACTGGCTCTCGGGGGCCGTTCGGTGGCCCAAAATACAGTTGAAAAAGAATGGTGGACGGATACAATCGTTTACCAAATCTGGCCGAGATCCTTCCAAGACAGTAACGCCGATGGAATAGGGGATATTCAGGGTGCGTTGTGTGACAAAAATTTCAATTTCAAAATCAAAAAATTGAAAAATCCAAAAAAATAACTCATAAATAAAGGAGTAAACGAAAAGGTGCTGCAGAATGACGATCTGAAAAGCTTATTCGAAATAATAATTTGATTTACAAGGATATTGAAATCATGTATGGATATTCGAAGGATCTATACAGTTTCATGATCACCGTATACGGTCGCCAAAATATGTGTCAGTTTGTCATAGGCATTCGTATTCTTGTTTTTTTTGAATCATCATTGTCGGCTACCGTATCTCGTTCTCAATGACGCCATTTTCAAAGGACCTTCTTTCTGATAAATCTATCGTAATTAATTATGTCCGATATTTAAGAAAAAACAACAAAAAACAAAATAAAAAAAAATCGCCGTGCTTAAAATTGAGGTGAGGTGCGGTTTGAAAAAGGTTAAATAGATTATGACCTTGAAAGTCGATTGTGCACCGCGGGAGGAAGGCCTGTGCAATACGCGACATAATCCTTTAACGCGTATTAATAGCAGCAGTCTGCAGGGGAAAATGTATTCGCATAACAATTTCGTAGCAATCTCAAACAGCAAACGGCATTGAAACAAATGCTTGCAGCTATGAGAACGCGATTACGAAACGAAACGGTAAAACTCGCGTAAAACAACGCGGTATAAGATAATCTGGCGTATACGTTGAATACCAGGGATTAATTCTATAATTATTTCAAAAGACACAAACGATCGCGTCAATCCGCACATTAGTTTTTTTTTTTTCAAAGTTTCAATGGAAAGAGCAGAGCAAAAAAAAAACAAGTGTATTAAATTCAGATAATTATCTTCGATTGTTTTGATTTCTTGGGTATATTTATTAATTTTGTTTATCTTCGAAAGAAACTTTTTCCATTAATTTAATTGAAATCGAGGGGATCGTCGAATAATTTGCGACTAATCGGCGTCGATGAATTTCGTTCGAATTATTCTCTATTCGCACTTATCAGAATAAACAAACTCGGTTATCTAAAAATTTTGATTAAAACAAGATTAGGTCTGAACCGTTTGATCGATTTGGCTTCGGTTTGCGGCATACCTTCCTCTACTAGATATTCGAAAAGTAGACTAGAATATCTCATTTCCGCACTGGATTATAAAAAAAGCTGCGTAATTGGTAGAAAAAAAAAATGAATAGATGAAAAGTGAGATGACTCGGATGCTTGATAATATTTTCTTTGGTGGAATCGCAAATGGTTGATTATTTCTAAATAGGAAATTGCAGAATAATTGAGAAAATAAAAAAATCTGAACAGCCTATCGATAACCAGAGGTAACGAAAACAGATAAAAGAAGATGATAATGACTTACATAGCAACGGATTTATCAAAAAATCAATTGAACCAAAAACGAAAAGAAAAAAGAACCAATGAGACTGAACATTTCGGGGGGTTGATCATTTCACAATCTGATACTATAGTTTTCTGAATTTATTAATTCGTCATATTTTTATTACCGCAATAGATCGATTTAAAAAAAAGCAAAAAAATCTTTAAATTGCTTATCAATCAGAGCTGTCCATTTCGGCTCTGAAATTATTCTGAAAAATCAATAACAGATATCTGGATCTAGGGCTGTACTGTAAAGTTGAAAAGAATTCGGCAAATGAGTTGTGATGAATTTCAATTTAATTGCACTATTAATTATACGAATTTTACATTCTAGCAAATTAATTTAATTGGTCCACGTTAATAGCTACGCGATTATCTTGAAGTTCGACTATTCGTTAAAACGTATACAACTCCGCTTTTAAACTTACGATGTATTTGTGAATAGGTGAATATTAAATAATCTTATCGCCCGTTAACCTTCGATAATTTAAAACACACAACGAACATAAAATCTTTGAGATTTGAATTATAATCAGCGTTTTACTATATTTCGAAAGGAAAATATCTTTAGACGACGAGCACATTTTGCAGTGGCGTAATTGTTATATTCGTAGGATTATTCAAACAATAAGATCTGACACGATCGATAGTTTGGTTATTAATGATTCTAACCATGTCGCTAATTATCATCTGCAACACGTCGAACACTCTGAGATGGAAGGTAGAAATTTTAAATAGACTAATCGAAAGAATATCTCAACAGTTGTATGTATAGCTTCATCTTCTTACAAAGATACACCAGGTCAGTTAACTATCCATCCTGCGCTAACAATAGACCTCATGTAGAACGTGGCAACTGAGGTGTCGACCAACTCGATAGCAAAGCTGGCAAACGGCGAAAATTTGCTTGGCGAAGGTTGCGACCACCGAAGACACCTTGAATCGAAAATTGGCACGAGACGGTGAAAAGTTAAATTCTAGTTGCAGCAACTGGCAATTCGACCCGGGTCAAGACGATTCGATGTCTGAATGTTCATAACTAGGCAGAGTAGAAATGAACAAGAAATAGAAGTGACAAAAAAAACAATCGCGAAATACTTGAGAAAGGAATGATTTTCTATTAGCAGATTGTAAGTAAAAACTGTTGATAACCAGCGACTGAATTATTCTTCATCATTTTAGGAATAACAAACCGTCTGGACCACTTCGCGGAGTTGGGAGTGACGACGATATGGTTGAATTCATTCTACCCTTCGCCCGAAGCGAACTTCGGGTACGGTATTTCAGATTTCAAAAATGTCTCTTCGCATTACGGAAATCTTGCCGATTTTGAGGCACTCGTAACTGCAGCTCATAACCGCGGTAAGTCATCGAATAACGTTTTTCCAACACTATCAGCAGCTTTTGTGATCTGTAAACGAGTATTATTCGATAAAAAAAAATAATGGCACTATCCCAGGTCTCAAGGTTATCATTGATTTCATCCCTAATCATTCGAGCCTCGATCACAGTTGGTTCGAATCTTCGATCAATCGAGTGGAGCCATATAATAACTACTACGTCTGGCGCAATGGCACTTTGAACGAAGCCGGAGAGAGAGTCCCACCGAATAATTGGGTGAGCTTTTTTTCTATGAGTTACAATAAAAAGTTGTGGTGAAAATTAAGGTAATTTGCTCTCTCATTGTTTAGGTGAGCTGGAAGTCGACCGAAGAAGGATCGGCGTGGGAATGGCATTCCGTTCGTGAACAGTGGTACCTGCATCAATTCACTAAATGGGAACCCGACTTAAACTTGAGAAACGAGAATCTCATAACAGAACTTTTGGTAAGAAATTTTTCAACGAGTCGTTATCCGAGTTTTCCACCTAAATCAATGTCGGAAACTTTGTCGACAGAGAATTCGTAAAAATTTATCCAGAAATCGGCCCGGTTCATAAATTCATTCAAATCTCAAAAAATTTACAATATTGTACCGAATGTAACTAATCAAAATTTTGCACCTTATTAGAGCGTGCTCGACTTCTGGTTGGAGAAAGGTGTAGACGGTTTCTACGTGAACTCAGTTCCTTACTTTTTCGAGGATGAAAATTTCGCCAACAATCCTGCCAATTCTCTGAATAGTACCTTTGGATTAGCGGAAAATGTTGGTCTGCTCCACAAATTCCGAGAGCACATAGATTCATGGGTGAAAAATAACAATTCCACGTCAAAGTAGGTTTTCCATTCATGTTCTCGATTTACTGCCTTTTCGTTTATTTATTCAATTATTTTTCCTTCATAAATATGAGATGGAAAAAATGGAACATTTTAGATAAAAAATAAAATTTATCACGGCTATTCTAGATTCCTTGCCGCTGAAGGCTTCGAGGATGACGAGAAATTGCTTACATATTATGGCAACAGCGACCGGGCAGGTATAGCCCCAGTGAACGTCCATTTCATGACGGATATCGAAGTTAACAGCAACGCTACGGTTATAAAGAAAACAATTGACGGTTGGATATCGTCGCTTCCAACAAATGAAAAATCCAACTGGAAGGTACAGTGATTGAGCAACCAATATGTCTGTCGTACACAGATTTCCTGTTTCAAAGTTAACCATTAACTCCGAATTTGGTCTTCCAATACAGCTCTCAAATCAAGACTATTCTCGTGTCGCGACCAGATTCAGTTTGAACCGTGCGGATGGTATGAACATGTTCATACTGTCGTTGCCCGGACGTGTTTTTACTTACTACGGCGAAGAAATCGCGATGATGGACAACGAGGACATCACATGGGCGGAGACAATCGATCCGGTGGCTTGCAGTTCTAATGAAAATGACTTTGCTAAAGTTTCCAAAGACCCTTACAGAACACCCATGCAATGGGATGCTACCAATAACGCAGGGTTCTCAACTAACGCTGCCACTCACCCCCCTGTCAACTCTAATTACCGAAATAGAAATGTGGCATCACAATTGTCAAGCGAACAAAGTAATATTCGAACGTACAAAGCAGTCGCAGCATTGAGATCTTCGCCTACATTCGTGGACGGTGACTACGATATCAAATCTCTCAACAATGATCGATTGCTCGTCCTCCGAAGGTATGTGTCAGCTACCACTGATGTTTTAAGTATTTTCTAAAATGGAATTTTTTTTTTTGCCACAGAAAATTGGCCGACAGTCCAACATACGTATTGGTGATGAATCTCGGCTTGGCCAGACAGAATGTAAACCTTTCGGAAGCATTTTCAGATCTCCCGGAAAATCTGAACATCGCTGTTCGTTCCACCAATGCCATTTTGTCCGGGTATGTTAGCGCAATGTTCATGCAACTGTTCAACGGTTTAACTGTATTCAGCTGAAAAATGTGATATTTTTGTGGTCGATCAGATCAATCACGAAAGTGATGAAAAATAATTTTGTCATACTTTTTCCAGGGTCATAACTAGCAATAGCTTTAATCTGACTGCTAACGCCGCAGTGCTCCTGACAGATGCTGAAGAGGGTAAGTCTATTTCAATAGAGTTTCCGTTGCGGAAAACACTATCAAACCCCGAGAATTATCCGCATCAATCGATCATTTTACTATTTCTCTAATCATTTTTAAAAACATAATCGCTTTTTCCCAAGTAATCAAAAGATACTCTGATAGATTTCAAGTGAATATAAAATTACTGGGGTAAATCTGTTAGATAAAAAGATGAAAGTCACTAGCAAATTGGCTGTAGTGCGTAAAACTTTATACATATTATGGATTTAAATGTGGTACCCATGCGTTGAGTAATTAGCGTGTGGTAGATGGTGCGAATGAGAAGATGATAAAATGGAATCTATTCATACGAGCCAATCACAGTTAAAAACTAACGGACAATTACTTTCCTAGTTCCTTATTTTCCAATTATGTTCCTATGATCTTTCGATATCAAATATACAGTTACGACTTTTTTCAGGCTTCGTATTACTCATAAACTATAGTACGATTAATCGTTTTGTTCTCCGTTGGCCATGTGCATTATAGAGACAACCACCACCTCCACGTCGGCACCTACGTCAGAAGATCCAGGAACAACGTCAGAAGATCTAGGAACAACGTCAGAAGATCCAGGAACCACATCAGAAACTAACGGAACAACGTCAGGAAGTACCGAAGCCGATGATGTTTCCTCAACAACAACCGCTGATTCAAATAGTACAACGGAATTCACAACGGAATCATCGACGGAATCGACGACGGAAGATAATGGGAACGGCGGGGCTACGATAGCCCCAACTACAGTGGGAATTGCTATCAGTATATGCTTTTCTATCGTTTCGTTCTACCATAGAATATGAATATTTATAACTATACATTAGAAAGCGATAAGAATAAATGTCTATTTTATTACATCTAAAAATAAATTGTGTCATATTTTTTCGTATACGTATTCAGTTCCAACAGTAGTAGTAGCTTTGGTCTCATGATATGTATAGTAATGCCAGTAGTAATTAAATTGTATTTCAATACTCCTAATAAATAAAACCCGAACCTCATATTCTTTCGATATCTTCAAGTTCATGGGCGTTTAAATAACGAGCTGTATGTACGTGAGTACATTCCATACCTTCGATGAAGTCAAATTTACACATGTAGAATGTGTGCTGAGATTACAATGGAATATTGCATCAAAACTGCCTCTGCGCTGCCCGCGAACTTCAATTCGGGTATATTTAGTTGCATACCGATAGGCGTAAATTGTACTACGCGGCCAGCAACGTGGGTATGACATGCGTGGTACGAGGACGAATATCAGTGTTGAAATGGCCACACGCTTGAGGTACCTGTTTGATATTTGCTCTCCTTTGACAGTAAAACTACAATTCACGTCGCAATTTTTTTACAAAGTTTCAACCTACTGCACAGCTATAGCCATCAGGAAGGCAGCGACTTCCGAGTAAAATCCAAGACCCCCGAGACCTCGGCTCGGGTCCGGTCTTGGTACCGGCATCGTTGGTGAGACCCAGCAGTTCAAGTTCCTCGACTTCTTTGCCCGCTCACGCAATGGTGAACGCTGGCATTGGAGTCGTTATAGTTTGTGACGTCTCCTCTCCCTTATTTCATCACGTGGCGTGGCGGTACCCTGGATTTTAAAATAATTTTACTAAATCAGGTAATTGTAGGGTTGGTTGTTGTTGAGCATAGCGCACCTGCACCCTGTAACGTCAAAAAAATAAAATTTGGCCTTAAAATGAATCAGTCACAAAATCAATGAATGAATCAGTCAGTCAGTCAGTTTAATCATTAAATAATCAGTCATTTAGGCAATCAGTCAACCATCAGTTCATCGAATATGAACTATTCAAATAAATCACATCCTCGATCAATTTAAGTGCACGAGTGCACAGCTCATAGGCAACGGTAAAGACTGTCGTTGAATCGACTTGCGCGGTTTTTAATTTTCCTATAATTTTCGGTGATCGATCTCGTTTGCGTCGATCACTGATCGGTGATAAAGTTTTGTCGTGCGATTGATGGTCCTTGCCATATTTTCAGCTTTTTCAGGTACATCCGAAATTGAACTGAATAGCTTTCGCGAAAAGTCAGAATCCATCTTGTCTCAATTTAATCGTCAGCGATCAGCTGATTCAAATTGAATTTGATCTCTCTATTTTTGAATTTATTTGCATGGTCAAATTTCAATTCATTGACCTCAATTCAAACCTAATTCAAAACCGTCTACGCTTTACGCTTTATAGGTATACCGATAGTTAGATTCACTAGAACTATAATAGGATGTCTAATCATAAGAATTTTCTTCCCTTACACACAATTTTCAGGCCTTTAATTTTACTTGCTTAATGAATAGATATGAGATTATTTAAATTCATTTTTTTACTGATGATATTTTTCAATGAATTCTACTGAATTTATCAATATATTGAAGAATTTCAATTATCAAGAGTAAATTTACTAAAATCATTCAAAGATTATCAATGCTGTTTAAATATCGGCCCGATAACAAACACACCTTTTCTCAAAATTTAAATAAATTACGGCTTTGGCCGGGGCGTGGGCAGCCTTTATATTTCGATACACACAACAGGTACGGTGAGTTTTTGAACGAGATACCACGGCAATAAATGTGAGATATGAGTGAGATGGAATGTTTAGGTTGAGATGAGTATGAATTGGGGTTTTCGTCAGTAAAATCATTTCTTGGATAAATATAGGTGAAAGGCAGGTATAGGTAAATTCATGTATCGCGAAGGGTTTTTAATTGACATGTATGTGCAGTGTGTATGTATTGTGCGAGTCATAGTTTCAACCGTTGGGTGGGATGTGGGCTAAAAACATGGGCAGGCAAGAAATCGGATGTGCATCTTTTCTTTCCACAGCAATTCCAAGTGATCAATTGAGTAGAGTTTATCAAATTGCATTATTTAATTTCATACAATATTTTGCTTGATATTATTCTCATAATTCTTTTCATATGGTGTTTTAGATTTTTTTTGCTGAGATCTAATAAATCCTTTCGCTTATATTCGCAATAATTCACAAATCTAACCAGACAAATCAAATTAACCTAAGTTTTTTGCTTCCCTGTAAAATTTGTGGTCACTTGGAATGAGCAAAATACGTCCGCCTTGCTCTCCGTACCAGCCGTGGTGCATGGAAGTGAGGTGGACGTTGAGCTCGAAGACTTCGCGTCGAAGAGGATCGCCGACCGCCACGCCACAATTTTCATGTATTTCGTAAACCTCCCTCCTTTTCTTTCCCTCTGCTAATTTGAATAGAAGGATGCGACCAAAATTGCATTCCTTCGATTCCTATCAGCAGAAATATTCCAAGTCTGACGCTGCTCGCGCGGGCATAGCGCGCGGACGAGGAATCGCATGATCTGTGTTGGCTTGATTTGTGTTTGTGATGTCCTTATGGGTCCTAAGAAATTTTTTAAACCAAAACAACTAGCGTTACTTGCCATCTTACAAGGCGCTTTGAAAACTTGACTGATTTTGATGATGGGAATATGTATTTGAGAGATTTTCTTTCAGGAATTTAAAGATGAACAAAAATCCAAGTTTCGTCGCTGCTACTCCGATGCGCGTGGACTTGACGTTTAAAACATACATCGCAACGCTCTGTGCGTTTTAAATCCAAAAACCGAAAAATTGTAAGGAATCAAGTTCTGTCGCACCTTTTTGTGCCTGGGGCTTGACTTCCACGGGCTTATTTTTAAGATACCAATCAAAATTTTGCCTTTCAGATTTTTTGGTCTTAGTTTCCTAGTGTTAATACTAATCAAATTTTTTTACAGACTCTAGTTAATAATCTTCAGTTTTAATACTAATCAGATTTTCTTTTAGATCCTATAGTAATAAGGTCTTTATAGTTTGGTACTAATCAAATTTTTTTTTACAGATGTTAGGTCTTAATCTTTAGTTTTATTGGCTAATCAGATGTTGTTCACAGGCTGTCTCTGGCTACTGATGCAGTTTGCTTTTTGATTCCAGGAATTCATATACTCTCCCAAAGAAATCTTCAGATTCTTCCAGATTCTTTCAGATCTTTAGCTTCAATACTAATCAGACGTTGCTCACAGGCTGTCTCTGGCTACTGATGCACCTTTTTTATGTTCCAGAAATCAACCCGTTGTGTAGCTTGTATTCCAATATCCAAATTCGAAAAATTGAATGGTTCCTTACTTCCTCGTAGTGTTTGTAACGTTTCAAATTTATGTTCTAGGAATCAACAAAACACATCAAAAACTGCGGAGATTGTGAATCACGATCTCTACACTTTGGTACCCAAAATTATTTTTGTTAACATTGCTTGTTTCTTTTCTTTGCAGGAATTCAATTTGATATAATAACGATATGTTAATCACTTGTTAGTATGTTTCAGGTTGCGTGTTTTATAAATTAATTGACGAATTTTTTTCTCGTTTCGAAACTAAATTTTTTTATTTATGTGTAACTGAACAATGTATTTTCAAACTTTACAGAACTATCATTTTGCTCTTATATTCATATGTTGGACGTGAAGTAGCAAGTCGAAAGTTCATGCATACAACTATGACTCTTATGCAAGGACTGTTGCAGAGGACGATACCCATTCTTGAGTTTGCAAGATCTTTTCTGTAACATTGATTGACTAAAGATGTAAAACTCATTCACTTGTATGATCTAATATATTTCAAAGTATTGTTTTCGACTATCTATGAAAATTTTATTGTCATTTCAGAAGTGAAGTAAATCATTTATTGTCTACACATTCAAAGCAATCTCCTTTTCCCCCGCATCTAGGAGTCATCCTAATTGATTCAAGCGAGAGTGAGGACGTAGTGGGATCGCGATGGGGGAAACTGACTTCGTTATAAATTCTCTAGTTGTGACCGGTTAATTCATCGATTATTGCGTTGACCGCAGTCGGTACGCGCCACCCCAAGTCGACCGAGGGTTTCAGTCACAAGTGGTTGGCACGTTCAGTTAGAGGGCGTAAGCTCGCGAGACTTTGTAGCTGGAGGACAAGGCTTTGCAAATCTTCCGTCAACGGAAGAAGTGATGTATCTGGATGCCTTGCTGGATGTATGTAGTACTTCAAACATATCACCGCGTCAGCACTGAAATTTGATTGGCTACTGCCGCAGTACCCTATACGTTCGTTGGCTCTAACCTCCCCTTTATTTTCCCCTGTTGACGCCCAAGTTCCGCTATCACGCCCCAGTTCGTATTTTATCCCTATCGAGTCAAGGCGTATCCCGACAAGAATTTTTATTTGGATTGTAAAGTAATCGCATCGATATCGTGATACCGAGCCGTTACGTCAGATAGAACGGCCATACTATCGAATATTGTCCTTGAAATTGGAGAATGGAGAGTGGGAAACTAAATATAGATACGGGCGACGTGAAAGCCCCGAAAGAACCAGTCGCGACTTACAAGCCGATACCGGAGAACGACGCGCTTCTCACGGACAAGGAATCTGTTAAGGAGGAAGAAGCAAAAATGGCCAAGCAAAACGGCGATACCGACATCGATGATGGAGCTCAGGAACTCATGCTCAAAGACACCGGGAGAATCAATTCCAACAAAGATGCGACCGAGGTATGTGAGAACCCTCTAATGATGGGAGACACTATTTCATCCTCAAATTCTTCATAATCCATTCTCCCATCTCCGCGTAGCATCAAGTTCATTATTTTCAGAACACGATGTGTCGTGTAATTCAGCTCATGATTATTACTTATTATTCACAAAAGATTTGGGTGGGTAGTCCTTACCATTAAGAAAGAATACCTATACATATGGTATAGTCATTTTGTCAATTGAACTTAGAACCAATTGGCTATGGGAACCAATTAACCGGTACCTGGGTAAATCCCACAAATTTGCAGCTGTACATCATTTCCAGGTATTTCCCCATATTGAGAATAGCGATCAAAAAGTTCCTTGCAATTTTTGAAGTGTGTTACATCATTCCATACAGAGGCAACAATGAAAAGCTGACATACATATCTCTGAAAGTTGCTTACAAGGTTGCTGAGCATGCCAAAAAATGATCTGTTCATTTATCTGCTTAGAAAGTAACTCCAAATAACTATATTGTACATAATGATAGTCGAGTATCCTGTATCCGACAATATCTGTGTGGATGTCTGATCTTGTTTTCAATGTTTATTTTCTCATTGGCAAAAAAAATATTTTAGTGGCTGTCTCTCTCTTTCTCCTCTGACTAATCAACGTAGCCCAAGCCAGTTCAAATACTACATCAATCGATCAATCTCCCTCTGTCCTCCCCTCCCCATAGACAAATGCCTACCCTTGAAACTAGCAGTGTATGACATTTTGTGCAGGTCAAATTCATATCAGAGAATGGAGATGCAAAAATAGACATAGAAACAGTGAAGCAAACGTTGACCGGAATGGGAAAGGAGGAGCTGATGAAATTTGCAAATGATCCATTCTGGATACGTCTCCGATGGTTTATGTTTATTGCTTTCTGGCTTTTGTGGGCTGGTATGTTGGCTGGTGCAATAGCCATCATTGTTATGGCACCAAAATGCGCAGCTCCTGAGCCTAAGAAACTATGGGAAAAAAGTCCCATTGTCACAATAAATCCATCCGTGACTCCAGGTGGCCTGAAAGGGCTTACCACAATTCTAAGTGATCTCAAAGCCAAACATGTTCGAGTTATCAGCCTTGAAAACATCATGAAAACATCAGCCAATGGTAAGTATCCATTGACCTCGCAGTATTAGCTCCCATAGTTTTATCGACCCAAATAGTCCATTGATTTTACAATTTGTGACAGGCCACACAGTAGACTTCAAGGATATTGAGGCTGGTTTAGGTAACTTTGAAGATTTCAAAGAATTGGTCAAGACTGCGACCGAACAAGAACAAGAAATAATCCTTGAAGTTGATCCAAACCACACTTCGGATGAACACACTTGGTTCCAAGAGTCTGTGAAATCTATCGAACCTTATGCCAAGTATTACGTTTGGGCTGATGGCAAAGTTGACTCTGAAGGAAAACGTAGTCCTCCTAATAATTGGGTAAGGATATCAAATTTTTTTTTTTTAAAGCCAATGTATTATTCGGTACTAAGCAGAAATCATTCATTACAGCTTAGCATCTATGGTGGAACAGCTTGGGAGTGGAACCCAGAGAGAAAACAATATTATCTTCATCAGTTTAACAGAACGCAGCCAGATCTTAACTATGAAAACCCAGCTGTGGTTAAAGAGTTCTCTGTAAGTATTAGCTTGAACAACCCTCTACGTTTAGACCTCAAATGAAGCCGCCTTTTGGGTTCGAAATTGGCCAGCAACACAAATTTGTGAATTGTTTCAGGATATTTTGATGCACTGGATGAAACTTGGAGTTACTGGTTTCAGACTAGCCAATACTCAGTATCTTGTTGAAAAACTGTCTAGCGGAGACGAGGCCGCTACTGCACAACCGGCTGATTCGGAGAGCTATCAGTCTTTGAATCATGTGTACACCCGAGATGTAATAGATAATGGCGAAATACTACGTCAGTGGCATCAAGTTGTTTCGAATAACTCCGAAAACAATGGGTATGTCGAATGATTTCTTGCCTCAGAAACTATCCGCCAAAGAATCCGAAATATTTATATTAGTTGAACTTCATTAAACTTTGATTGCAGGCTATTCATGCTTAAGGAAACTATTAGAAACGATACTTTAGCAGTCTTCAACGACAAAGTGAAACTTGTAGATCTTCCACAAACGTCCCAGTTCCTGTCAAATGCAGATTCTAACATCACAGCTACCGCTCTACGATTAGGAGTCAACAGTAGCTTAATATCAGCCAATGCCTGGCCTGCCTGGGATGTGAGTGCAATGTCATCGCTGAGATTTAGTTACTTACATCAAATGCTTTTCAAATATATTTCACATAATTTACACAATACCTCGCACCACATTGAACGAAAAACCTGCTTCCAGCTCAACAACGTCGAGAGGCCCCTGTCCGAACGAATGTCTGACCAGGTTGCTGAGAGCTTAACTTTGATGACCTTGCTCTTACCTGGTACTCCAATTTTAAGTCTCGCCCAGACAAAATATCCAGGAGAAGCATTTCAGACAATTGCTAAAGAGCGCACTGTCTCTGCTTTCCTACATGGGGAAACAAAAACTGATATCATCAATGGAACCGTTTTTGTTTACACCAGGTGAGCTCAACACTGGAATAAGATTAAAACGAACTATTTAGTTGAAAGATCTCACTTAAGTAACGGATAGTTGTAGGCTAGTATTTGTTATGCATTACGGGTGTCGTAAGGGGTATTAACCATTCTTATTACCAGCACCGATACCAATGGCAGAATCATACCATGGTGGTATTGAATATTGCTGAAAATTGAAATGATACTTGAAATTCTACAAATATCATAATTCCTATGATTAACAGGTGCTTCGATTTCTAGATTTGGAGGTTTAACACGCCCTAATTCGAAACTTGTTATCAAAATTTTATCTTCAATTGTATTTAAATTCTTAACAAAATTTCTCCTGACGATTTATCAAAATCGTTCTGACTGTGTCTGTGCTTCCATTATAGAGTATTCGTACAACGTCATTGAAAGAAATGAACCAATTCATATCTCAATTGACCACTTCCCGTCTAATTCTTATCACTAACTGGTAACACTAGCTCCCGACTACGAGTCAATACGTATAATTTATGTACTAATAACTAACACAAGGTTGATTTTTACTTGTTCCATGCTCACATCTGTGCGCCGCAGAAACTGGTAAGTCTAACTAACCCATTGCACGCTCAATTGTATGAATATCGTTATGCTAACAATGTCATGTACATAATGCATCACTGCGAATTACCGTTACATTGTAAATGCATGACGTATACTTAATTATCCTTGGATGTATCAAGTCAAAACCACATAACTCCAGGATATATAAAACCTATTATGTATCCCTGTGAGTTTTGGCGTTATAAAAGCATATCAGCTATCTGCATTTTGTGTTTTTATGAATATGAAATTGGCTGCTAATAGTGATCTCGATCACGTATTTATGGATTGTACTCTTCTATTGTGAAGAGAAATTTTAATCAATCCAATTAATGCAGGTTGAAAAGCGGTAATCCTGGGTATTTGATCGCCTACCAAAGTGGAGATCAATCAGCAATTGTGGATCTCTCTAACATTCCTCAAGTTTCGGATCAAGTAAGAGTTGTTGCACTCAGCTCTAATTATGTCGAAAAAGACATCGCAGTCAAGTAAGTTGAACGGACTTTATAAATTAATTTGAATAATCGTGTGGTCAAACATAGTGAGAAACGAGTATCATATCACACTGATGTATTTGTGGTTTCATAGATGTGTTATACTACATATGTATCATTTATTTTTCAGGAGCACTCCACCTTCGAACAGCGTTCCAATTTCACCCAAAAGTACAATGGTCGTAACTTTTGTGCCTAAAGCATAATAATTCCTGGGTGGATGATTTCAATATTTCGGCATGTACCAGTCTGCTTCTACTTATTAATTATACTTATAATGGTACCATTTTTCAATTGTTTTGCATCTACTTATATGGCTCAAACACTTCTATATGTGAACGTAAACAGTGAACTCATAATATAAAATTAGTTCACGCCTATCGATGTCTGTGCCTATTTAATTCCCTGTATACTCATTTTCTCATACACCTGTTTCTTTAGCTACTTTTATGCGATGCTGAAATTGACCAATAAGTTGACTACCAAGAGTATTCAGGAATTTTAATTTTCTGAAAAATGAATATTGTTTATTTTCAAGACAGTATTCTTGGCACATTGTTGTATTTCAGGATACTGAACACGGTTTTATACACACGATGATCCCCAGTCACTGAATTTATCTCTCATTCAGTATGGAGCTTATTAGGGTCTGTGAATCGAGCAGTGAGAATGTAAAACAGCGCCGGCAATGGGACCAAGGCCAGCATTGCTGGATGAATACTTAGGCCTCTCAAAGTAGCTAGTGCCGTAACTCCGTACCCATGTAGGAGCCAATGTCCAAGTATAACCACAATGTTTCTCACATCCGAAACCGAGCTCATCACCAATGATTTCACAGACTGCAAAGGAAATAGTTAAATTGAGAATGTCTCACTTTATAATATTATACCTATGAACAAAATAATATGATAAAAAAATGCAGTATTTAATTTAACAAATGATTCATGGACAGAAAATATAATAATTCGGATGAAAAATATTTACACATCGAGCAAGTGTTGAGTATGCAATTCGCAATAATATAAAAATTTCTTTTACCTGATTCAGCTTGAAAGCAAAATGCGCAGCATTTGATAGAACGGACAATATGATGGTAATGTACGGGAAGGAATAATCTGAAAAATATGGATATTTGAAATGCTAACTCTCAAGACAGATTTTATGTAGCAGTAACTGATATTTTAACTCACAAATAAGACCGCCACCAATGGCATGGAGCATTGCTAGAACTGGAAAGAAGTACAAAGCAGCATAAATGGAAAACTTTCCCTGCTTGGGTAGGAACTTCTTAGCAATCAATGGCCGGATCAAGAGCATAAGAATTATGCCCAGAGCATAAAAAGTAAACACCATGGTATATCTGAAAAATCATTAACTCCATTTAAACCATTTATTTTATTTTTCAATTCAATGAAGCATACTCAGTCTCGACACATTCAATTTCTGAATCAATGAGAACCATTACTGATTAATCAAACTTGCTAAGGCTCAGATTTGCCTTTAAATATTAAAGTGTTTCAAGTTTTGAAAGAATGTACTAACAATGGATAAACTGCTTCTTGAGTGCAATGCAAAGTTTTTCCATAATCAGGGCTTGGATTATGAAGCAGCGTATACCAATCGGACAGTTTTCTTGCCCTGCAAGATCTGATGGCAAATGATCCAATTGGATCAGTCAACTGCAGCGTTATTAGAGAGGCTCCGACAATCTCAATCAAAGCAGAAAAGTGGAGAGCTATAACCTCCTTAGTGATGCTTCGCCTCATCGCTACCATGTCGATACAAAACCAATGTAAAACAAGAGCTAGCAAAGCCATAAATCCTAGATACAGCCAGTCATAGAACATTGGGAAATCATCACACGACACACAGGCGGATGAAGCGTTGCTCCTGAATCCTCGAGGACAAGCATGACAGTCGCTCCAATTTCCGTCAAGGAATGCTTCACGCCCGCAGTACATACCAGGACACCGTATTTGCAGGTTTGACATTTTTAAGTGTGTGGTCAAAACGTATTGTTAACCTCGAAGATCATTCATCTTCAAATGTATCCACCGTGGAAGTATCTCGCGTTTCGTAGTAGATGAATGGAAGCATTATAACCATCTACGAATACATGCAACTTTCGCAGGTGATTTATATTGCACAACTTATTCAACTCAAATTCTGAGAGGTACCCATCGAATTTCTCTCAAAAACAAGACAACAAAAATAGACAACAAATTTGATTCTAGTTACGATTCTATAGAGTTTCTACAAGTGCGATTTCAGGGAACTCTGACGGCAGCAGAACCAAATAAAACGTGGATGAAATGGTAAACGCAGCCTTCCTCCGCAGGGTAG
The DNA here is from genome assembly GCA_963932425.1 of Athalia cordata. NCBI lineage: Eukaryota > Metazoa > Arthropoda > Insecta > Hymenoptera > Athaliidae > Athalia > Athalia cordata. The sequence goes on along the minus strand of OZ010626.1, from coordinate 22,672,282 downwards.
CGAAAAACGATCAATTGGGATCGAATCACCGGCGAAGAATTCCGAGAGAAGCCGCATGTAATGTATGCTCACGTGCCTATAAAGAGATGTAATTTCATATAAAATACGTGACGGGCTTTAGTGAGCTCGAAAATTCCATTATTGAAGCTAAAATTCAATCGAAGAATCAAAGATTGTAGGAACCAGAGCGAGAAAATTTCATGAATGGGATCGAGTGATCATTCCTTGTTGTTTTGGAGACGAATGTGCAACAATCATTCGTGAGATTCGGGTTTGACGAGTAGGATAACTTGCAGAGATTTCAAACCGCGATTATTTAAGCTGCATGGATCCGGATGGAAGGAATTTTGGTGGTGTAGTGACGTTGTAAAAAAGAACATGCATGCAACGATTTTCAACGAGGTGGCGCGATCTATGAAGCTCGCGTTATTTCGTTAATATTCGTACGCTCCCGTGATTGAACACGATGATTCCCGAAGACACATTACTATTTTCAGGCACAAGGGGCACTTCTTGACGGGTTTTCGTTAAGTGAAGGGCAACGGTGGGAATAATTTTTTTCTTTTTTAATTTAAAAAACAAATTTTACGTGCGGTTCGAATGAATAAATTTTAGTGTCGTGTAAACGTTAAGCGGGACAATGTTGGAGCGTATTTCGGCAGGTCTCGGCGCCTGATGGTTGGTGTGAAAATGAAACAAGTTTGTCGCTACGAGCAGCTGATGGCGGCTGAGTGCTGTTTGAGTCTCCGTGTGTCTTGCCACCCCGTTTAAGTACGAAACCATCTACGTTAGGACGCGAGCAACTTAGAATTTCCACGAGCTAATAAATTGACGCCACATTTTCGATCTTTATATCTTCTGCACGGTGATTATTTCTCTCTTCTTCGCCGCCCAGCGATACATTAAATCGTCCACTGGCGATTCAGCGTCCCTTATATACTCGCTGGCGATATCGCCCGAACTGACGAGGAGAGAAGAGAAGAAAAGCGAAGAGGAGAAGAGAGGAGAGGAACGATAGATCTCTTCTCGATAAGCTGGTGGTGATACAGTGACGTTCTGAGTACGAGAAGTGTGTGGAAAAAAGCATAACGGTGATCGGGGGGGACACGAACAACGGACACGTAGCCGCCTCCGATACTCGAATATATCTCCTATCAAACTACCCATATTCCCATACCCCGATATTAAAAATCGGTAACAGGGCGGCCCATAAGCTCGGATTTATTTCTCGGCGTGTGTGCATGCGTGCTGTGCGTACGCTTGTGAATACGTGATCCGTGATACGGGAGCAGCTCTGCTACCTACCTTAGTAAAATTATTTTACCTTGCCTATTTTTTAAGATTTTCTTTCCTCTACCCAGTCCGAAGTTTTCTTGGCCGATCGCGAGCGAGTGTAAGGAGCGATAATAGTGAAATCATTCCGCGACAAGGAGGAGCGGCTAGCTCCGTTTTATCACATACTACAATTTAAAAACCTGAAGTGAAAATCGTATGAAGAAACATCTTTCTCATTCTTAATATTTTCGTCTAAGGGAATAGTGAGAAAGCGTACGAAAAGGAACGAAGGAAAGAAGGACCAAAAAAAAGAAGAAGAGAAGGAAAGTGGAGGCGAAACGGCCCTCAACTCAACCAACGGCCCGGCGCTCGCTCCGTGTGTCTGACAACGCCTAGACAATATCGTCGCGCGCCCCGCAACCAAATTCTAATAAACGAATTCACCCGTACACACACCCTAAATCACAAAGTTCGATCAGTTCGCACCATTTTTTTTTCTCATAGATTAGAGAATTCAGGCTCGTGTCACGTCGCTATCCCCCACCCCATTCTATAGTAGTCACACACATACATCAGACACATACATACATAACTGTAAGCCATCCTACTGTAAGAAGTGGTAAAAGACTTTTAAACTTTGTTTCGCTGGATTTAAGTTTGAGGAAAAATTTGGTTTGCTATACGTATAATACTTGCAAATTGACGATTACCTGGGTGGATATAATTGAGGTACAGCGGTAGAGTTCTATCATAGTCGTGTTGTGTTTGGTGTTCGGCAGTTGTGAGTGTAGTGAATATATATTTGGTAACGTAATGTGGTCTCGTCGGCGCGGGCCCAGCCTTCTTTAACCACGTCAGACACAGCCAAAGGGCAGCAGAGGCTAGAGAGTGATACCAACGTCGTCTCCGCCTCCAGCTCCCATAGTGCCTCCATCGTACCACCAAACATGTCATCCGCAACGTTCGTCGACCGGATAGATCCCTTCGCCAAGCGTTCCCTCAAGAAGAAGTCTAAGAAGACTCAGGGATCGTCGCGATACAGGAACTCCCAGGATGTTGAACTGCTGCAGCTTGCCCAGCTCAAAGGTATGCGTGCATCTCAACCATCCCCCTTCATTTCTTCAGCTCCTTTGTATTTCATCCTCAAATTCTACTCGTACCCTACGCGATTGAACCTTTGAACACTTGTTATGCAATCAGAAACTCTAGAATACACTATCACTAAATTTGCTTGTAATGAGTCTGACACTTCAGACTAGAAGACAATGCCTCGTTTCATTAGTAATCAAGATTGTGGTTGATTATATTCAACTTAAGTCTGTGTGTGCCTGTGGTTTTATATCTCTTCTGAGGTTTGTTCAACATGTGCTTGAAAATGCAACTGAACAAGATTGTCGTTTTAAAGCAAGTCTTCTGATAGTAACTTCTGATGTACCAAGTTTCATGATCTCGAATATTTGACAATGTAGAATATGTCAAGACTTGTTCTGACAGGTGTTCGCGAGTCATGATACATCTCCTTGAAGTGTTCCATTGCAAAGGTGATGTTATGACTTAAGTAGAAATAAAGTCTAGTGAGTTCACGTATTAACTGATTATCAATAATAGATGACACGTTGCTTCCGCACTCCCTTGTTTTATAGATAAGAATAATTTGAAACGAATGTTCCGAGACTGGGTCAATACTTCTGAGTAGGTCCCATGCCCCTATTCACTCGTGGAATAAATAACAGCATATTGTCATTCTATTCTCTATGAGGCAAATCTGTCCACCGACCATAGTTGATGAAACAATGCATCAAACAAACAACTTCTAAGTGCAATAGTCAGTCCATAGTCCAACAGATGACACTAGAAGTCCATGGATAAGCCAACACCTTCAATTTTGTTTGAAACATTCCGTTGCTCTGTAACTACACAAGGGCCAATCATCTACTCGAGATATAAATTGCTAGTGTTCAATTGATGGTATAGATTTAGATGCCGGGGTTCAATTTCCACTGCGGCTTACAATATTGAATGGCACTGGCATTAATACAAAGCTGTACGGCTCAATTTTGGGTAGACACACCTATCTAACTATTAATTGCAAACTGCCATATCACTGATATTTCTTCAGGTTTAAACCACGAATATGCAGGGATAAGATGACCAATTCTGCTGCTGAATTTTAATCAGAATTCTCTCCGTTCTGCTATCATTGATGATTGGTACCCATTGTTTCAACCCATAGTTGTTCCACATCGTCAGCTGGAAAATATGAACTAGTAATTGACCGATGATACTTGACTCTTGTATAGCAACTCTACTCTCCAATAATCACTCCAGATCCTTGAAGAGGAAAATTCAAGGTCCATTTATTATGGAAAACTTTTAAAAGAGAACTCTTATTTTTGTGAAACAAAAATAAAGTAAAGGGAAGGAAACATCCTCTCATATTTCTAATCTCTGGTAAACGTTTTCTGGTATTACTTGACATCTCTTTCTATGCATATTTTCTTCATTGCTACCGAAACAGCATTTACCTCTGCAGTAATATGCTATCTGTGGAATCTTGTAATGATTAAGGTCGGAATTAAAATTATGCTGCATGGTGTTAAGCCTAATGCGTCGAGTTGTCTTGTTGTCAACTCTTGGGCTAGCTTTCCAAATTTTCTAAATTATCCGTGTAAGCAAATGACGACTGCCTCATGAAAGCGTTAACTGCGCTTCTCTATCATTAATAATTTCGTAACATGAAGCCATTTGCTCCTGCAGGTGCATCCTATAAGTGCACAATTATTTCCATCTCGCCATTACCTTCAACGATTTCAATTTATTGAACTCTGGACGAATTGAAAATTGATATCGTAAATTAGCTGTTGTATCTAATGATAGTGATCACTGATTATGCTAATCAACTATCCTAATCAATTACTTAGCTTGTTTTTGATAAAAATTATAGCCCGTCTTCACATATAAAGATTGAATCATGGGAATGTATTTGGTTTATGATTCAATACAGATTGTTTCTTATAATTGTATCTGCTAGCTTAATTCTTTTGAATAAAAAATCAGGCAAAATGAATTGATTAGGATGAGAGCTTTCCATGGGTCCATTTTCAAACATTTTGCCACCGTTCTATGCGTGTGTTATTCTATTCGAAAAGTTGACGGAACTTCGTTCAGTCTAGTATTTTTTCTTAATTTAACATACTTCTCTTTCAATAATTTTCTCAGAAATTAGAAGCGTACATTTCTCAGAAAAATTAATGAACTAATTATGGCCGACCAATCGAATTTCTTCTCATCAGTAAACATAATGCTCTCTATTTGTGAAAATTTTGAGTTAGATAACGTGGGCGGAAAAATAATCTAGGGGTTGGGAAAAAAATTCCCGCGGGGTCTGCTTTTTCCACTCCTCTTTCGCCGACATGATCTCCTCCCTTTTTTCAAGTCATAAACCGCGCACTCTTTTATATTGCGGACACAAAAGATTAGAGTAGTGTCACTCGCAGCTCTCGATTACAGTGATGGTAATTAGTTTTCGCCAATTAAAAATCCCGGGTGAAGTCAAAGGTCCGCGTAATATTCGACCTTGAATTCTAACGTTTAATTAATCGATTGACCACTCCACCCTTCTGATGTTGATTTTAGCTGTTGATCTACTATTTCTACCTCTCCATCAATCCCGTCATTATCAATGGACCAAAATTGTCCATTGATCCCGGTACGCACTGTACTCAAGGATTGACCATTCCATTCGCTACTGGTAAAAGGTCTAATGCAACATCCAATAATATGCATACAAAATATGTTTCCTGGCATTCGAGAGTGCCGGCAGACAATTAGAATCTGCACTAATTTATATGTATAATGTACACCTATATATATACATAGATCTTTATTACAGCGTTATTTAAAGTGTATTCCCTGCTATATTGAGGCATAGAATTAATTTTCCTTTGATTGCAAGCGTATATAGGGTGTCCCATATCAAAGTGTACCCCTAGATGAATCAAAAACTAATATTTTGTGTACGAAAAAACATCGTGAGCTAAATATGCAAAAGAAAAATAACGACAGGGATTTTGGTGTTGGTAATTCGAAATTTTGAAGGTTATCGCGTAGACCTTAAAACAGACATTCTCACCGGTGTATTTTATCTCGTGTAATCATGTCGAGAATAACAAAACATTATAATATACAGCTGAATTATTGGTCTTAACGTTATCTCTACAACTTTGATTCTTGGCAATGAGTTGATTTCCATCAAGAGCAACTTTTGCATCATTCAAAATCAAACCAATGTCAGTGCTTTATACGTACCCTTTTTTGATTCTCGAACATATAATGACATTTTTAACTAAACACCCGACGATATTCAGCAATGTAATTTATTCGTAACGAGCTAGTTACATACATGTTTACAATGCTTAGGGCTTCTGCAGAATAATTTATTCCACTTCGAGAAAAAATTGCAAGGAAAAATATCGAAATTTTTTTTTTTCTTCTTTCTTTTCTTTTTCTCTAGATTGATCGACTCGATTCGACTCAGTGTGCCATCGGCAGATGAGGATAATAAATAATATCAAATAACTTCATGTGAAAAAAAAAACAAGCCACGCCACTTGATTTGCCGGCCGAACTATATATAAGCCTTCCATTTACAAAGTATATCATCTGATTCCGACCTTAATATCAGTGCATACGATCAATCAATCGGTCAATCGGGTCATATCGTCTTTGTATGTTTTTTTACGGTCTTTGCTCATGACAAAAACATGTTGAATGATTATTTTTCTTTTTCATCGTAATTAAACTGTGCCCTTATAGGTTGTAAATTCTGATGCAAACTCAGATCATATAATGGCTATGTCCTTGTTGATATGGTTACGTGGAACCCGGTTGTTGTTGTCGTTGGTTTCATTTTCGGTACTCCATACATCGACCTTGAGGTGAATGACTTTGCGAGGTTGTATAAATGTGACGCGCCCCTACTGCAACCGCGAATCACGATAATTGTATCATGTACTTCAAATTTATATGAAACTCATAAAGTAGCTAGTTTTCGTATATTCAGGCTTACCTGCCAAGTGCATAAAACTCGCTCACTGTAGGTACATATTTGAAAAAAAAAAAGTGCCCTCTATTTCGGCACAAAATACCCTGTATATAGCGGGAGATCCTGCGCCATTCGACCATCCCCCCATTTCCTACCTCGTATGACGTAGCTCTGGTTGTCTCCCGTGGCTGTCAGAGAGAACCCTCTTTAAAAACAAAACGAAATTGAAATAACATGATCATCGTTATTAACATCGGCAGAGGTACACTCGTGATATTTTAATATATATGTGAAAAATTGTCACGATTCGTGAATGAACAAAAAAAAAAACTTTCGAATTTACACATAATATGCAGTACTACCTATATTTTTTCATATAATAATAAATAATTTCGGGAAGAACGACTTATAGACGGTAAAAGTCATCGCCCGATGAAAGTTTCAAGGAAAATCTAGTGTAACCAACCAATTTCAAGTTCACGCAATCACTTCCGTTTTACAATACGCGGTTTATAGGGGTGGAATTGTAGCACCTGTCTATGGGGTGAATAGTGCTGGCGCCACGTATACATATTTCGCGATCAGTCAGGTAAGAATTGAGCGAGTAATTTGACTCCGACATATAGGCTCCCCTATTTCCGAAGAAGACCCTGCACCGAATGTCCTTCACCCTGAATGCTGTGTATAGTATTATCAAAGCCGGATTGAAAACCAAAATCTATGCAGGTATAGTGTAATTGTGAGAAAACGGTGATAAAATAATCGAGAGAATTATTACGATTTTGAAAATATAGAAAACTATGCTTTTAGGGACAAATTAAAAAAAATCTACTCAAATCATAAAGTTTCTAGATAAAAATCGAACTCGATATTCCTACATATACCCTGCATATTGCGGAGGGAACTGAGAACTGACTCTTGACCATCGTAACTCTAGAAGGGTTCAACATAATATCGATTTGAAATTTGAACTATCTGGATATTCCTGATGTCGATGTATATTTACTACTCGTATACCAAACCGTAGTATAGGATGTGTTTCTATATGTATTTGTTACGATATTCTGCAGATGTTACATATGATCGTATTCTTTTACCGCAGTTTCTCATACTGCAGTTTATATAACCTCTATTCTACGCACACAAAGCAGCGGTCAAAAATAAGTATGTATAATGTATACCTATATATAGTCGTTGCCAAAAGTTCAAAAGTCTGAATAGAGACTTATAACTCGAGGCCCATCTGCAAACAGGTGAATTATACTTTTAGTCAATATATTTGCGTAAATTGTGCAGCCGTGAATTTAGTTCCGGTTGTACATAAATATAAATATTTATATAATATTTAACTATAAATCTGCGACCTAACAAAGCGTCTCATAAATTACGATACCTAGATACATATATACGATTCGCATCGCGCGACACGGAACATTTGTTGCTTCGGATTTTGTGAATGGAGGAGAGTCGATATTCTAGTCTATAGTATAGGTGTATGATGTAGACAGAAAGTTCCATGCCAACTCGATCCTCACGATCTTCGATGTTATCGGCCATAGTTTTTTTTTTTTCTTTTTCCTCTTTTTTTTCTCTGTGCCTTACACTCATGAATTACAAGTCTCGAAATGGACTGTACTGGAATTTTATTTGCGCAATTTGGCGGCGTTGGAAAAAATTTTCATCCGCCACATAGTTTTGGAAAAAAAAAAAAAATATATATTTCAGATCCTCTTATATAACAACGTGCTAAATTTATTTAGAATAGAGAATTATGAAAGTATATTTTAGATCGGAATTTAATCCTCGAAGATTCAGCGATGATAATTTTGGGAATTTGTCTGCGACAAATTATGATATTTGTAGTGTTGGTTAAAAAAAAATATGTCGTGAAAATTCCATCGGCGCGTGCAGGGGTGAGGATATTGATAATTTATGTGTACAACCTATGTCTATAATAATATATGCGTAGAATGAGAACCGGTGCGCGTCATTTGCAATAATGAGGGGGAAGAGTCTGCAAATTATTGGATTTTCCTGATTTTCCTGTACCTACACGTCGAAGCGAGAAAGAGAAGAAGAGCTTCGAGCTCTTCACCGGGGGGATTGGCGAGCGCCCAATGTGTGTGAGGAGTGTAGACACCGCGACGCGCGAATACATGCGAACCTAAATTTGTAAACGGGCTCGTTGCCCGCGTTCGCCAAAATGGCGTCTGCACGATGCCAGTTGATCCGCAACGAATTTCGTCGCCCCTAATAACCGTGTTATAGGTATACCTGTATACATAGGCTCCGCGTTGACGATGATTGCACGGGGCCGATGACGCGGGATATATAAGTTCGACGGCGGAAACGAAATCTTTGCCAATTTTATAATAAGCGAAATTACTTATACATATACCTATAACATACGTTATTTACTATACGTATTTTTATATAATATGTATATACGATATTTATATGAAAACGATATAAATGTAACCGTGCAGCTATATATAGGGTGTAAATTTTACCGCTATAGAGAACTTATATACCTGGCGATGTACAGTCGCGAAACTAGCTATTGGGAAGATGCCGTCGGTTGCGATTCACTTAAAATTATCGAATGACATCAAGGACGAAGGTAAGGCTTGAAATTATCGCAAGCGACTACAACGTCGCGACGATGTATAAAAGAGAGGAGAAAAGTGACGTCACTGTAACTCTGCACTCTCCCGCGCCCTCCCTCCTTCCCACCACCTCATAGTTTCAACGTCGATATTTATGACGTACCCGACGTCAGAAAACTACCGTTATGATGATAATGTCCCGGTTATATACTGAAAACGAAAACAGATTACCACAATATGCGTATATATTCGTTCATATTTTGTTATATAGCTTCCGGTATCATTTTTGATACTGCAGTTGCGGTATACGAGAAAATAAAAAATAAATCAAATCACCGTTAAATTCGTTTGTTGAAATTTATGAGGATCGAATATTCAAATATTTTGCGGATGAACGTGTCATTTTTAAATCATTTACCACAATCTGCACATTATATCGAATAAAATTCAAATTAAAATTATTTATTCATTATCGAATATTAAATGTGTGCCATTATATGGATCGTTAAAATTTAAGCTGCAAATTCGAGTGTGTTGAACCGCAACTATCTCTCGCGTAAAATTCGATGTATATACCTACTACACGCTGTACAGTGTTAAAAATGCTATTCCAAAATTAACGGACCATTTTTTTTTCTTTTTTCTCTTTACTTCTATAGCTCCGCGTCCTTGTGGTTTTTCTTTTTTTCTCTTCTTTCTTTACTGCAGATTATTTTTTCAGCCTAGTTACATAATTTTTTTATACGTTTGTGAAGAAAAAAAAAAATTTTTGTGCGCGTAAATTTACATCATGGTGTCATTTATTTCGATGTATATAGGTACGTTGTATAAAATGATATATGCATATATCGTTTTCCAAATTATATGCGTGTTTATGTTATTTTATTATATGCAAACGTGCAGTGTAGAAAATATCTCTATATGAGGGACTAAAACTGGGTGAACCTTTTGAATTTTATTTATTTTTCAAACGCCATTCAATTCGTCGATATAGATAATTGGTGAAAATATATCGATGTAATTTTGTATAAATAATATAAAAGATTACGATGCATATCGATTTCAATATATTAACTTCTTTATAAACCGAGATCATAATTATATATTCGTTTTCCACAAATGCAAGAATAAGCTTATACTCCGTGCTACTGCACCGGTAAATGTATACGTAGATATTTACGTATATATATGTACGTTATACGTACTACTGATATTAAACGTCTCAAAGCTACGTAAAGTGGTTTAATTATAAAACCTACACTAATATACCGAACTCGTTTACACTTTGAATTACATATACCATATAATTTTATAAAAAACTACTCTTTCATTTTTCAATCTTTGTCAAATTAATATGTTATATTTATACCATTATAAACACACGTGTAGGTATGTGCGGGATACCTGTAGAACCACACATCCCATATACGTATGCATAAACGGTTATAGCCAAGTATTTATAATATTTATACTGCAGGCGTATATAAAACGAAACCGGGTGCAGAAACAGCTCGTTATAAACTCCTCGCTCCTCTATATCTATATCTATAATATAATAAAAGAAAAATCATCATAATAATAATAAGAATTTTTCACATAAAGATAGCTCGTGCAAATATGGCCGCGGTCGAAGCTTTGAATTATTTTATATTAAAAATTCTCGTTATCACACGAGCATAAGTATATCAGGTGTACGTATAATGTTGGTATGTATACATATATAGTTATATACACGGCGTCAGAAGCTCCGGTGGTTTTTGAAGTGCGTCTTGAAAAAAAATTGAATTATAAAAGAAAGAAAGGAAAAAAAAAAAAAAAAAAAAAGAAGTCTAGACAACAACAAAAAATATCCCTCAAAAGTTGAACCGGTCTCGAATCGCAGCGGTGGTACCTATAAAATATAGCTTTGTACGCGCGTAAGTCGCATACATAATTTTTTTTTTTTTTTTGATTTTTTTCGAAAATTAAGTCGAAGAAAAATTCAAAAATATGGAGGGATCGTGAGCCCCCTCCCCTCCTCCCCCGCCGTATTTTGGGATTCGCAACGTGTGTTTCGCGCATATCGTCGTCGACGTGGTTTTTGCAGAGAACTCGGAAACGTTGTGAGACTCGCCGGTTGATTGGAACACGCACGGAGGCCCTCGGAAGCTTGGCGGAAAGTATTGATCCTGAACTAGCTCCGTGAACTGACGCGTCAGTCTACAAAAGTACCACACCAAACCTTGTAAGCGAGGATGCGCCACGATTTTCACAGTTTCGTATCACACCTGGTGGTGGTGCACCTTTATATGCCATCGGAAACCGTACAAGGAATACCTGTATGGCAAACAAGAAAAAGAAAAAGAAAGAAAAAAAAAAAAACAAGAGAAAATCAAATCGAATCAAATCAAATCAAATATCTATCCATATACAACTATATTATACGCTGCAGTGTATATTGTATGTAGAGAAAGAAAAAAGAACCACTAGAAAATGTTGAAAAAAAAATTAGTTGAAACAAAAAAAGAAAAGAAAGAATATGAAAGAAAGAAGGAATTACTGATATATACAAGCATATAGAGGCGGAAGCGTCGTGGAATCGTTCGTTGGCCGCGGGAAAAGCTTAACCGTGACCTTGACTACGTCTCGAGGTCATTTGTTTCGTGGTCGTTGGAATAGGATAATATAGTCGTCCACGGGCAAAATCTGTTTTACATATGTTTTATAGGTATATAGATATAGATACCTATATAATATCGAATGAAATGAACTCTGCATACTTAACATCATCTATGCTTGTACATTATACGTATAGTATATAATGCGATGATATTTCAGCTGCTATCAGCTACGGCGCACACTGAAAAATGTATACAGACGCTTGACCATCGTTCAGCCAATTTTGAGGCTGCGGCAACGGTGGGAAATATTTATAACTATAACGAAACGTTAGGTCAATCTTAGGGGTTACACATTACGGATATAGAAAGTTTTCGTTGGTAACCCTACGATTACTAATTGGTTTGACCAATTAAAGTTTAGAAAATTGGAGCGTTTTTTTCGCATCGTATATTTTTATTGTAGGTTCCAGAAAATCCGCTATCCCTTGACTCTTTTTTTCTATATGGATTCTGCGTTCTTATCGTAGAGATTTTTGAGAAATGCAAAAATGCAAAAAAAAAAAGACGTCAAAATAGCGCGAAAAAAAAACGTTAACTTTTGACCCCACAATCGAAAAAAATATAAGTTACACCCCTTTGGATTTTTTCGATTTTTGGGCCGAAAATGAAGTATTTTTAAAATCGATTGCTGGACACTTTTCTAACGTATTTTGACCTCAGAAACACGAATCCGTGGAGTAAATCAAGCTAGAAATAAATCTCATCGAGATATCCTCATTTTTTCACTTTTTGGAGCGATAAATTGGCGATAACTCGAGTAATTTTATAGCTACATCAATTTAATTGGGAGATTCGGATTCTCGAGTTCATAGTACGTCAAAATGCACCATAAAAAGATATTTCGATTTTTGACTCCGAACTCGAACAAAAAAAATCAAAGGCCTTGACGTTTGAAAAATCTCAAAGTACGCCACAATACGATGCTAGGACCTTATTATACAGATGTATGATATAACAGACGCGATATTCCCTGATCTTTTGTCTTGCGATATCATAGAAATAACTGCAAGATTATAATTAATTATTTAGATACTGTATGGTGTATAATAATAACACCATATATGGATTATCGTACACGATGCACAGTACATGGTGTACATTCTATTGTATTATACGATATATATCTACAGGGATCGTGATCGGAATGAATTAATTTCTGTCTACGGTATACGTAGTACGAGAGAGAAGCAGCTTTCGCCCTATAGTTTTGATGTGGCTATTAGGGCTGCGGCATAGCTACGTTATTGACCACTCAACTGCACAGCCCGCGTTTATATAGTGCATACCGATCCATAATCATCCCATAAAATAGACACGAATAAATAAGCTGAGAATTATTATCTGGGAAATTTTTCAAGATCAATCGCAAGATATCATCCGCAACGAGAAAATGTCGACGTTTAAAAAAAACAATTTCAAAATATTTCCCGTATTTCCCATCGGCGATATTAAAAAACAGAGCAAAATCGAGTTATCTCGTACACGAGAAAAAAACAAAAAAAAAAAACAAAACTTGTATAAAATGTATCTATAGAAGATAGCAGGCAAGCTATATAGTGTGCACTTGCCACATTTACCTTTTTGAAAGGGTTTCGCGACCCGCACTTTGGGTATGGGGAGACCCTTCTTTCGGATCCTCCGAAAGGCTGCAGCACATAAGAACCAAAACCCGAGGCAAACCTGCAGAGTAGTGAGTCGATTTACGGGTCGATTGTGTTGTACGCTTTGAAGGCGACTACAATCAAAGGCCCACCTGTACGCACACATTATTTGTAGAACACACACAAAACTTGAACAAAAAGAGAGAGAGAGAGAAACACGCATGCGGGGCCCACGCGGACGACGTTATATCGTGTCGTGAATTTTTTATTTTTTGTTTTGTTTTGTTTTCATTTTATTTTTTATATGCTGCGGTAGGATTATACGCGAAGAGGAATTGGGGCGAAACGAACAATAAAAATTAAAAATGTTAATTTTTTTTATAAAATCCATGAATAAATCAAATTTTTAAATTAAAATTAGCTGTAGGTATACACCTTATAACTGATAAAAAATTTGAAAGTAAAAAATAACAAGAACGCGAAACAAAAAAATGCCCATATCTGACTAGAACGTTAGTCTGAGAGTTTATTAAATGATCTCTCTCCGATCGAATTATCATTTTTCTGATTCTTTGATTTTTCTGACAAAAAAAACAATATTCTGCCAAAAATGCCACTCGACGCCATACATTATACGTATCTATAATACATTATATACAGTCTTGTGCGTAACTTGCAGGTGCTTACGTAATCCTTGCGTTTATAATATCGATTAATCGATAAGAATAAAGCAAGTAGAAATTTCATATATAATACCTAGACACATGTGTGGGCAGATAACGTAAATATTGGTCATTTAGGGGGGCGATAAGAGATACCTTATAATATATCGAACATTCGATCACTCTACCTCCATATGATGCGAGAATATCTTTCAATCGATTCCAACGAAATTAAATGAAAATTTATTGATTTTTCTCTCTTCTTTTTCCTAATAAACATATTGTTGTTTGTTTTTTATGTAACAATTTCATTTGCTACCAACAACCGTGCAACTATACTAGTCGACCCGCAATTCTGAAATCCAAATCGAAATAATGATGATAATAATAATAATAATAATAATAATAATAATGAGTTAATTTTGTAGTACATTGAAAAATAATTGCACGATATGTTTCGAAGAAAAATCATGTATCCAGTTCAGAGGCTTATTATACCTATTGACCGGAATTGACATTAATTTCATCGACATATATGTTATCATCCTTTAAAAAAAAAGACAAAAATGTATGGGCGGGGGGAGGGGGATGAAAAAAATAAACTCGGTCACTGGTTTACCTCTTCAATTTCTAGTTACGTACGTACCTATAGTTGAAATTTATGTGCATGTAATTCATATAAGTATATATATTATCTATTTATATGGTATGTGTTTACATATATGTATTCTGATTGCTCATAAGTTTCGGGTATATATGTACAGTTTTAGAAATATTTATACCGCCCGCAACGCCTTCCAAATTATGCAGATGTTAAATTGCTGTTTCACTTTTGAATTGCCACGTTTTATAATTAAAATAAATATGCATATACATATATACTGTATACGCGTATGCACGTACACGCGAGCTATGCGGTTTTAAATCTTTGCAATTCTATTTCGGTCATTGTACCGCGAGTCGATGCGGAATTTTTTTAATTTTTTCTTTTTTTTTTTACATTTTTTCTTTCTTTTTTTTTTGTAGGCCGGGTCTGTTTTAAATTCCATCTAAAATTAGATACGTGTATACGAGGTTAAGTCTGGCTAGAATAAAAAAAAAACAAAAAAAAAAAGAAGTTATTTCAACTCGTGGTTGACAGTATGGTAATAATTTTTCTCTTTTTTTTTTCTCTTTCTCTCAATATGTCACTTTTTCACTAAATTATTTATTTCATCTATTTATTTTTTCTTCTAATTTTCAATTATCGAATCATTATATCGTAATATTTTTTCATTATACTTAATAAATATGTATATAATCGAATTCTGCGAAATTGCCATATACAGTTTTTTTTTTAAAACAGAGTCTACGTGGGAAGTAGAAATAGAAGGGTGGGGGGGAGAAGCTTTTGCCTCCTCATTTCCGGTTTGGTTAACTATATTAAACTCCTAAAATTTCGCGACGTCAAAAATGAAGCTCTGACAAGTCAACCTCTGATCGACCCTTTCCACCGATCCTTCTTCCATCTTATCTCCCTCTTTAATAAAGTATATCTATCCATCTCTTTTTCGTTTTTACTTATTTTTTTTCGTTTCGCCCCATCTTTTTTTTCTCTCCCCATTTTTTTTTTGCCGGGTTTTTTTTTTATTTCCTTTTCGTTTTACTTCGACTCCCTAATAAATTATCCGTCCGTCTCTTTCTTCAGCACTTCTCTTAGCCTGGACATACCCACTTTTCCTACCTCCGCTGCCACCTCACTCGCGATGGTAAAAGAAAAAGTAAAAAATGGAAAGAGAGAGATAGAGAGAAAAAGAGAGAGAGAGAGATGAAGACACGAAACGGGGAAGGGATGCCCTTCGGCGTCGATGTGATGCAGCAACGGTCGCAATGTTAAGGGTAAAGCGAAGAGGAGAACATCGAGAGCGAGTCCTCGGGCTCATCTCCAAGAGTTTTGTTCCAGTATAGCCGGTAGTATACAAATAGGTATATATATATATACCTACGTATATATATGTATACAAGTATAAGAGGAGCTGTCGAGAGAAAGAGAGGCAAAGGTTGGCGCTCCACCTGGAGAATCAATACGCCGGAGAGAAACTAAAGCGAAGGAAAGGGAACGGAGGGCGAAGGGGAGAAGAGGAAGAACGCAGAGGCGCTTCTAGCGACTCCACCCTCAACAGCATCCCCTTTCCTCTCCTCTCTCTCTCTCCCTTCTTTCTCTCTTTCTCTCTCTCTTCTCATCCACCATCTTCTCTCTCTCTCTCTCTCTCTCTCAGCGCTGCGCCAACGTTCGCCCCCTTTGGTGACGTCGTATAATCAAAATATATACGCGATATATATTTGTTATGTATATGTATAGGTATATACATAGTACCATTAGTTAGCCTAGATATGTAACCGATGTGTAGCCTAGCAAAGCTACTCCGGCTCTCATCTCCTTCCGCAACATGAATGAATTTAAACGCGACGTTGGATAGACGCACTTAAACATATGAAGATCGACCACCGCTCTCCGTCTCGATTACGCATCTATATTATATCGTACGTTGGCGTATTATTAAAGCTTTTGGTGCAGGATTACATAATACTTTTATATTATAATTACCTACGTATTTTGCGGATCAAGAATTCCATGACAATCTGTTACACGGATGTCTAGGATTTGGCCGTTCAAAGTTTCCATGTAAATCCTTGATATTCAATCTGGACAATTATTATGCATTATACATGCCAATGAAAAGTTGGAAAATCCCTCTGACAAAATCATATCGTCAGTGAAGCCTGCACCACCCAATAATGTTTGAAGAACTTGTCGATCTGACATTGCAAACTTAATCCCAAGTCATGACCGCGCGGATATGATAGCTTGCGTTTAATTGGCATCACCCAAAGTGCACATTTAGAAAATTGCAACTTTTATCACGATTGCAGATATCGAGTGTCGTGATTTATATATATTTCTTTTTTTTTCTTTGCTCTTTTATCTGGGTGTCCTCCACATTTTCCTGCAGATTATTATAAGAATTGAGATTTTTTTCGAATAATATGTAATTGGAGAAAAAAAAAGGAAGTTGAAAACGAACCCTTTTTTAAGTCTTCCGAAAAACTACACTTCAAGCGACCAAGAAATAGGATTAATTGTTTCTCAGGAGCCTGTTGCACCATTTCTACTTGAAATTTAATCCCCGTTCCCGGTTCGATGTAATCCTCAAAGCATCGATTGAGTTGATAGTCTTAAAATTTAAGTCCGACTCAAACTTTGTATTCTCTAAACCCCTGTATAGCCACTCACCTTATTCACGTTGAAAGTACGACGCCCCTGCAAATATAAGGTTAAAAAAAAATAAAAATCTTTCCGTAACACTATACGTAATCTTTGATAGGGTGTATAATTATTGCTGTAGAATTAATTACATCGACATAATTTATTGAAAATAAAATTTTTTCGTACAATTTACAGAGAAAGTTAGGTCCGATTTTTACCACCCTATAGTCCGGTTGTGATCGTAAACTTTACAATGATATTATATAATTACACAAGGCAATTCAAGATACATAGTCAATTTCAACAATGTTAAACTCCGCAATTTTGCGCGCCTATTTTTTTTTTTTTTTTTTTTTCCTTCATTTTATATGCATTCCGACAACACGTCTGAAAAACGATTTGTGATCGAAGAATCAAACGCAAATATCCGGTCCAACGAAACGATCCATTCAAATATTTCTTTGGATTTTAACAACGGGAGTGGCACCCATTCGCCATTCCATCCGCTAACCTTGCCACGGATTCTTTTTTTTGTCGAAGCGCAGATATACCCTGTAAATAATGTAGAGGTATTTTATATTTATTTCGAAAAATTGACAAAAAAATTTTAATCAAATAAAATAACCGTACGACAATTTAATACCTATGAATAATGAATATAGATAAAAATGTTGTATAATGCGGAAAAGTTTTATTAAAAAAACAAAAAAAGGTTAAAATAATTTAGAACATTATGCGAAGATAAATGATATTCTCCTTAGTTCTTATTATTTAATTATTTTCTTCTTTTTTTTCTTTTTTCTCTACCTAAATTAAATTAGCGAAATAGTACATATCGTTGGTATGTATAATTTCGTTCTAATTGGGGAGTGCGCGACCTTATTTACGCTTGAAGTGCGAAATTTTCACCGCCCAATTGCCGTTTAAGCTCGCTGATGAGAAGAGAACGAGGGTCGTCGTTGTTGTATATATTTTGTTTTATTAGCAAGTGTCCGTGGGTAGTGATACACACGTGTTACATACAAGCAGATGGTGATGGTTATCGGATATTCGCGCGTATTACTGTTTCTATAAAAAATTTGTTTTTAATAACGCTCGAGATTTTCGAAAGGGTCAAAAGCAAAAAGCAGATTGATAGTCTGTGCCGCATCGATGTGAATCGGCTGTACCTGTGTAGCTTCGGAGCAAGTGATCGAAGAGACGATGACCCACTGGTCCGAATAATTTTCATTCAAGGTGCACAAGGCTGCTCACGTGTCGTCCCGATTATATTTTTGTGAATCCTCATCCATGAAAAGTCTATAGGTATACGAAAATAACGACACACACAAGATGCTCTATAGGTTCAATTACAGTGGACAATTTATATAACTCGCCCAATGAGTTTAAATTTTTTGAAAAAATCCTCGAAACGAAAACTGAACGATAGTTAAAAATTCAAACGATTTTCATGACGTTAATTATAGTTCGGTTTTTTCATATGCTGTTCCTACCGAAACTGCACCTGAAAAATGTAGTTTTGGTAGCGTAGAAAAATGTTGGAAATGTGTGTACATTGCACTCACACATGACCAGGTTTTACACGAGGTGGATTTGCTGTTTTTATGGCCACAAACTATACGTAACGAACGTTGACGTCGAGTGCAAAAGTGAAAACTTGGATCGCAGCCTTGTACCGATAGAATAAAAGCGCAACAAAATTAAAAGAGAAACAAAAGTATAATGATATTTGATTCGAGATTTGTTATTTATTTTTTCATTATTTTTTTTTTCAACAATCTACCGATGGACTAGATAAAAGGAGATATAATAAATTGAAAACCTTCAAAAACTGGCTGCGCAAGCGTAGACTATATCGTAATTCCGATAAATTGTCGAAAGTATGTAAAAGGAAAGTTCATATACATACATATATACGTTGTAGAAAAAGAACGAAAAATAACATTTATATACTCTGGTCGTAAAAGTTTAATGCTTACTAGTAGATGGGACCTACCAACTTCGAAATATTTCCTATCCAATAAGTTCCAATTGTTGGGAAAAAGGAGGAAGCTTGTTTCTACAAACAACGCTATAGATCTAATTTACAAGGGCTTCGAAAGCTAAATTATTCTAGTAGTGGAAGTAGGCGGAAAAGATTAACGTTCAGTAGGTTTATCATATGTGTTTTTCCGTAGATTTCATTTGACTTGCAGATTAAAAATCTGTAGTATACATATGTATAGTTTGGTAAAATATATCTTGAAATTATACAAATTTGGGTATAAAATTTATTCTTTTAATCGAGAAAATTTTCTTCTATTTTTCCTGAGACTTGGATCGACATTATTTTTTTTCCTTTTTGCTTTCAGGTATCGAATTGATTAAAAAGTTTTAAAAAATGACGGATCAAACGAGCGATGGTTTCGGACCTTAATAGTCGTCAAGTTGACATGGGACCATAAAATTATCGTTAATGATTTATTGATTCACATTGTGGTCGTTACATTTTTTACAACCCTGATTCAACCACCTGTTATAGATAACAATCTGTACGCGTACAGTGTATCGAAGAAAAAAATGTTGACCGTACAGATCGAGATTTCTTTTTATTTTCTTTTTACGTTTCAACGGACAATTACGGTTTACAGTCCATACAATGCTGGGCAGTCTTTCGGGGTAGATCTGAGTAAAAGCGATTCCATTCGTTCGTTCGCTAGACGTCGCGACGCGACCTACGAGGACGCGAAATCGTCTTCTTTAACACAGAAGCTTGAAATGAATCGCCCGAGTCGCGTGACAGCCTTGTTGCGTCATCGCTAAACTTAAATCTATATGTAGTATGTACGATACGATATGTGGAATCCCATTTGTGGAAGAATGACAAATTCTACGTAAGAAAATAATGTAGGGTATTCCACATGTCATTTCGAGCAGGTGATGGAAACACGTCAAAAATAGCAAAAAAGAGGAAGGACGAAAAGGAGCCCAAAAAACGCAGAACTAGGTTCGCCGCGCGTTCGAACCAGCTGGAAGAGGTTTGTTTGATTTTTCAAAACACGCGAGACGCAAAACTACGTTACCCGTAACGTCAATAAACTGTGAATTAGCATTAGATTACTGCTCGCGTTACAACCGATGACAACGACGATGACAACTAACCTCCTAAAAGGCTTCGTCGGATAATCCAGATGCGAGTTGTGTCATTCGGTCGCCCGGTCAGTCGGTCATTGTTTCTTTTACACATTCATTATTATAAATACAACGTATGTTTGTACGATCCCCTTTCAGCTCAGATATCGCCCGCGCTTACGTAATACGCGCGTACATTTATTATCGTCATTATTATCGCTATTGTAATGCGCGATTTTACAATAACCATACCTCATCGTGGATTGTTTTACTTTTGTTTCGTTATTTTCTTTTTTCTTTCTTTTTTTTCCATCCAGTTTACAAAAAATATCCTCATTCCGTTTCTAAAAAAAGAGTTTTCCGAATCTAAAATTTGTGAATTTTCTTCGGAACCACCATACTCCGACATACATGGGTATATAGATGTGTAAACCTATATAATGGGGATACACGTCAAACCCTGTGATTCATGAATTTGCGGTCACAGGGGCCGCCTACGCCTATGTAATTCTGCCTACGAGCGCATTCCTTCAAGAGCGAAAAAGAAAAAAAAAGAGTAAAAGAGTAAAAGAGAAAAAGAGGAGGAGGACGTTTTCTTAGACGGACCTCTGCCAAGATGAAAATCATCAACTAGGTTAGTAATTCTCAAATTAGGCTGCTCACAGAGAACAAAGCTCCCGCTTTCATTTACGGCTTTAGACAACAGAAAAAAAAAGAAAACAGAAAAAAAATCTCCACTGTCACTAATTCTAGAACGTTAGAAAAAAGAAAGAAAAAAAAAAGAAGATTATTCCATTCCCTCACCGATATCATGGACAAAAAAAAAATCCATACGTGTCCATTTCTTATTGTATATATATACATAGATACTGTTTATCTCGTTAACACGGTCAAAAAAACCACGTGTGAACCGAATAATAGTAATAAAAAAACAACAACAAAAAAAAATTCAAATCTACCGTAAACTAAGTGACCTTGTTTCTTGCAGGCATTTAAACCAGATACTCTTTCTATTTGTCGTATATATGGGTGTAAAAAAAAAAAAAAAAAAAAAAAAAAAAACCTATTAAAGAAAGTCCACCGCCTGATTATGTCTTACAGTCTAGACCAGTGCCCAATAACCTGCGTCATTACTACGCGTGATGTTTCTTTTATTTGTTCAATTTTTTTTTTCTTTTCAGACTTTTATATGCAAGCACCCATTACGTTTGATAGAAAAAAAGAATGAAAAAAATTGAATGGAAATGCGCACCGCGGAATTCGATGATAGGAATGTAAGTTAAATGAAGAGCGTGAAGAATGAAACAAAATAAACCTCGTGTTCCGGTGCTGTTGCATTGCTATAGTAGGGTGGTGGTGGTGGTGGTGGTGGTGGATGATGCATCGCGTCGCATACCGCGCCACTGTCGTATGATCGAACGGGCGTGTGTCGCAACGACGGAAAACGGATACGGGAAAACCAAGAACGTTGCTGCTGATTCGTAACTGCAATTTTACGTAAGAGTTCAGGGGGCCAGGGAGCACTCGACGTCGAGTGCGTATGCGCGCATGTTCGACGGGTTTAATTACGGGACTATACGGAACGCACTCTCCACTCTCGAGTCGCTCAGGAATACCTGCACACGTGCAACCCTATATTATATACGATAACGAAAAACAACGAAAATTTAATTTTCTCATAGAATTTCATTTTACCCGCGGATTGATTATCCGTTCGATTTTACAGCATATCCTGTGCGAATGTGATTGCTCTTCAAAATCACCATATATGCAGTATACCTAGACGTTGCGATATTGGATCAACCAAAAAGATGAATGAGAAAAGAAAAAAAATTAATAATTTAAGATTAAAATGACATGGTCCAATTACCTACTGATCTTTATTATATTGTCCCAATAATTTTCGCTATGTAAATTAAATAGACGGTCGATACAGCAGCTGCAGATTATCATGCGACAATGAGATCTCCTTGGATGGTGGATTTCTATGCACTGTTTTCACTTGAGAATTTAGTAAACCTTGCGTCTAGACTGTTTTGCCGCTAGAGAGAGGTAGGGAGAAAAAAAATTATGAAAAATAAAACGAGGAGAAAAAAATAAAAAAAAATAACAATGTTGAGTACCCCTGACACGTTCTCGGCGGCGTCACCACATCGCCACCTTCTTCTTCGCCCTCTCAAATACTAGAGGGTAAAACGTTATGTCACTTTTACCCTACAGCGACTGCTGCCGCCGCCGCCGCTTCTACTTCGGATTTAGACGTGTAGCTTCTGAATTAATCGGGTTCTTTTTTCGTTTTTATTCAATTATTTATTTATTTATTTTTTCATTCGAACTGCACCCGCCGTACGAAATTTACTCCATTCCACCAATTGATAGATACGTATACCGCGACCACTATAGGACAAACGTTTTGCGATTTTCTCAGATTACCTGCATATTTAAGAAACACTAAAACAGTCGATGATCATGACGTTGCTCGAATAATATCTTGATCTCGAATAATAATAAAAATGATAAAAATTAATATTGGACTTCGACAAGGCTGTGGTGTAGACGTCCATGTTTTATGTATCTTTTTTTGGCTACGTTGAAAATGACTCTTTGCAAACACGCTAATGTTACCACCGCGCTGACGTATTTATTAGTAGATTTGTGTAGGGATAGTGATTATCCCGTCTTAGCAGCCATACGAGTTTTGCAATGGCGTGACAACTCCCTTTAAAAAAAGGGACAAACAAAAATAATAATTATGGTCGTATTAAAACATTTGAAATTTCGATTTTAGTACTCTCATACCTTCCATGGCTTGAATTCTATATTCGCCCCTCATCTTGATAGCGAAATTGATTGATCGAACGATCGATTTCATTGATCTATGATAACTATCACGATATCTCAGTATACGGCTGGTTCATAGATAAATTGAAAAAGGATTCAAAAATTAATATTATAAACAATCGAATTTTTCAGTTACATTACAGACATGCTAAAACAAAATACAAAATGATTTTTTTTTTTTTTCCTTTTCATAATAATGGTGAAAGGAATTCGTAAGAGTTCTCCGTTTGTATGTGTGAATCACCCATGTATATAATGAGGAGCTATATAGGTATTTATCAATCCCAGAAAATCTCGTTCAAGTTGAATTTCAAATAGATAGGGAATCTCGTTTTTATTCTGATCAACTTATGTGATATTCATCAGATATATTTCCTAAAATTTCAATTATAGTGTTCATTATCTTAACCTTGTAAATTTAGAAGAAAAAAAAAGAACCTTGGAAATTTTCTAATCAAAATTCAAACATTTGCCTGAGAAATTGATATATGGTTTTCGAAGCTTTTTCATCTAGAGTAAAACCTACGCTGAAAACCTGTAAGTTCTGTGATCAATGGGAATTATATTAGAAATGTGTATTAATTGTAAGCTATGACCAAAAAAAAAAATAGGTACTTGCCGACAAGGCAGCAGGAATTTTTATCAGGATAAAATCGATTTCACGAGAGACAAGGCATACGAGACACTCGTAACATCAAACAGACTCCTTGTGTGTTTCTTTACCGTTGTAAATGTGTCTACCCATTTGCAAACCGTAGAATGTTATCTTACATAACACAATGTTCGCTGAGTGGCTTCTGACACTTGGATCCTAACTCGTGGCAAGTTGCGCCTCTACTTATTGAATAGTAAACACACACAACTAATGGATATTGTGCCATTAATGCTCACCTATATTTCTTTCATCTTTCCAACGAACCGAGTAAAGTTTTATCCCACTTTAAGTTTAGTTTTATGATTGTTTTGATGAGAAAAAATTGCAAAAAAAGAATTTTAAAATACTTCATTTTACTACTTGTAAATGAAGAAAGAACCATTAAACAAAATACCATTTAATTGTCGCTACCATAATTTTTATCTTTGTTTGCAGATGTCTCAGTATTAGAGCAAGAGGAGCTGTTCCACAGAAAACTGCGACAATGCTGCGTCGCGTTCGACTTTATGGATCCGGTGACAGATCTGAAGGGCAAGGAAATTAAACGAAATACCCTCAACGAATTGGTCGAATACATCACAGCAGGACGGGGTGTCCTTACAGAGAGTGTTTACCCTGAGATAATCAAAATGGTATGCATTTCATACAGTAACCTGTGTAGTGAATGAATCAATGGTTTTTTTTCCCCAATCTGCTCAGTTTTGAATTAAAATAAAATGAAACTCCGACGTCTTATTTACTGTCATTGTTTTCTTAATTACAGATTTCGGCAAACCTATTCCGCACGCTACCACCTAGTGAAAATCCAGACTTTGATCCAGAGGAGGATGATCCGACCATGGAGGCAAGCTGGCCCCACCTTCAATTGGTTTACGAGTTCTTTCTACGTTTTCTTGAGTCCTCCGACTTCCAGCCAACTATTGGCAAGAAAGTTATCGACCAAAAATTTGTTTTACAGGTCGGTAAATCAAGTATATTATTTTTTTTTTTTTACTTAATTATTAATCAAAATTTACTGATGTATCTTGGTAGTTAATCGGTCGGATTTTAATTAGAGCGCTCGATATAACCAGGTAGATTGATAATATTATAGAAAATGATTTACTGCACTGTTATACACAATAAAGAGGGAGGTATGACAACTGTCCTTGTAAAACCTATTTGTGCGGTTGTTATGTTAAGAGTAAACAAGATCTATAAACAAACGTGTCAGACAAATAATTGGCGTTGACTTGACATTCCCTGCTTCTAATCGTACTTTATACATCGGAGGTTTGTTCCCTTGATAAAACAGTCGAGTTCCTTGATTGCATTAGCATTTATACCTGAATGAAATGCTAATTCTGAAATTACTCTAGATCGACATTCTTTTAGATCCATCAAACTCGAGAGGGAAATCATGGAATACTAGTTTTAGCGTTTTCATCTCCTGATGTACAGTTCACTGGAAAAATCTGTATTATATTTAATGTTGTTATTATTTTTATACAGTTGTTGGACTTGTTTGACTCGGAAGACCCTAGGGAACGAGACTTTCTGAAGACTGTCCTACATCGTATTTATGGAAAGTTCCTTGGCCTGCGAGCCTTCATACGCAAACAAATCAACAACATCTTCTTAAGGTCTGTATAATAACTTCGGTATAAATTTTAAGTCACCGGAAGAGCACAAAACACTATTACCAATACTCGATAGTAAGGCCGAAAAGAAGGTGCAATAATCTTTATCAAATTACAGGTTTGTCTATGAAACGGAACATTTTAACGGGGTTGGTGAGCTGCTGGAAATCCTGGGCAGTATTATCAATGGATTCGCTCTACCTCTCAAAGTAGAACACAAGCAATTTTTGGTCAAGGCAAGCAATAACATCAGTTGATAAATGATGCAATGTGATTTGTACCGCGGGAAATGCTTTGAAAGTTAATTCCTTCGAAAAATATTCGGCAGGTTTACAATATTAACTCCACATTCGTTACCCACAGGTCTTATTACCACTGCATAAAGTGAAGTGTTTGTCGCTCTATCACGCACAGCTGGCCTACTGTGTAGTTCAATTCTTGGAAAAAGACGCCACCTTGACAGAGCCAGTTGTCCGTGGACTTCTCAAGTTCTGGCCTAAGACATGCAGCCAGAAAGAAGTTATGTTCCTTGGCGAGATCGAAGAGATTTTGGATGTTATAGAGCCTAGCCAATTTGTCAAAATACAAGAACCCCTGTTCAGACAGATCGCACGTTGTGTGTCGTCACCACATTTCCAGGTCAGCATAAAAATACTTCATCCTTCAGATCATATAGATCCACGCATATCAGCAGATTTCTATGCAATTTTTGTTCGAAAAACCTGTACGAAAGTCAACATATTGTATTATTCACATATTTATGAAAATGAAATATTGTCCACGGATTGTTGAAACAAGAATTACGAAGTTGTGCTCTCATTGAAAATCAATCAATGTAACTAATAGACATAGACGAAACGTCTGATCGACGCTATTGCTCGACTTACCCAAGTATGTACATTTATGATCGATTATCTAATCTTATTATGCAACGGTGCTCCGATTGTCCGCAGGTCGCGGAGAGGGCACTTTTCTTCTGGAATAATGAGTACATAATGTCACTCATTGAAGAAAACAACCACGTGATTATGGGAATTATGTTCCCCGCCCTATACAGAATCAGCAAGGAACACTGGAATCAAACGATTGTGGCCCTCGTCTACAACGTCCTTAAAACCTTTATGGAAATGAACAGCAAGCTTTTTGACGAACTCACAGCCAGCTATAAGTCTGAAAGACAAAAGTAAGTCTCAGACCCTCATGAACTCACTTCGGATAGACGCCTTGGGGTCATTCGTGTCCAGCCAAAATAAACGAGATTGTTTCCCTACGTTTCCATCTAGCGTTTGATATTCTAGAAAATAAATTTAAACAGAGTTTTGAGCGCAACGATGAGACCTACAGGGTGTCTATCTAGAGTTAGTTTCCGAAAACTAGGCCAAAAATGCAATCACCTTAGAAATTTCACACCAAACAAAGAGACACATATATCTGTCTATCGAACTCATATAAGGACGTTAAGTAATCGGTTTTTGTTCATAGGGAGAAAAAAAGAGAGAAAGAGAGAGACGAGTTGTGGAAAAAGTTGAATGAGTTAGAAATTGAACGACGTGGAACTATCACAGGTACCAACGCGCCAGTTCCTGCCACAACTGCACCTGTCACACGAGCCCGCCCCTGAGTTGGTAAGCAACGTAAGCACGCAATATGCTACCGATACCAAATATTTTTCCGTTAATTGTACTTTTCATATCTCGTGCTTTATTCAATCATTATTAGCACAAAGTATACTTTATGTCTTTGTAGTTTGTTCTACTCGATTCACATCAAGTAACGACTCGAAGAATTTAAGCTCATTATAGTATATTTATCGAGTATGAAACCAAACTGGAAGTGTAAGAATCTATTTTTTTTTCTTTCGTCTTTTGTATCGAAATGACGTAGGAAATGTTAGAACCCAAAATTGTTTATCACTTACAATGGACAAACCACTTTTAGCTGAATATCGTTATATGTGTACCGACATTTCTACATCTACAATGATTCTCGATGTACAAATAATAAAAATAAATAATGTTTCAAAATTTATTTATCTTTCGTTAATAATGATTAGAGCAAAGCGTGTATGCAACCAGTATAGCTACGGTTGTTGTCTTAATCTCAACATAAGAATGATGATCGGAGGTTTAATATTTCCTTGAGCTATTGTGGATCTATATTTTAGAACATCTTTTACGTATGTATGTGAACATTTAGTCGACTAATTATTAAATAACGCTGTCTTTTCGTCAGTCTCAGCTGATGTTAGTCGAGTTGTTGACGTAATAAACAAATAATTGAAATACAAAGGGTTAAAAAATAGCAGAAGAAAATCTAAACATGAAACCACAGGTCTAATAATGTACGAGAGTTTGTTGATATGTCATATGCAGAGCTGACGGAACTAGAATTTAAGGTTGTAATATTGAGGAGGGTTTATATCGACTGTTTAATAACATTCACTTGAGACAACTCACTCATCCGCACTCTCGGCAGTAGTAGATCTGTATTTACATACGTTTAGATTTATTTCTGCATACCCTGATGAGGATATGATGAAAGTTAGCGGTTTGCTGAAAAGTTGAATATATGAGGTCATTTCTGTTTTACAGGTGGGAACTCGGTACTATGCTGCCCAACTGTTAGTCCTTAGTTTACGTCGATTGTCCATATAAAAAAAAAGAGAAAAAACAAAAAAAAAAAAACAAAAAAGAAAAAAAAAGCAAATTATTGTTAGTGAATACAAAGATGTCCCGCGATGACATTTTTGGCGTAATATGATTCCTTTCTTTAGTTACGCCTCAAAGGCGGAGCGGAGGAGAGTGACGGTGGAAGCAGTAACAACAATTATTTCCCCCCTTAAGCCATCATGATCGGTTGATAATGATTCTAATGATTTTGTTGTGTATATTAATTTTTAATCTTTTTGACGGCAATGATTTAAGTTGTATGGTATAATCTGTGTCAGCACATAATACGAGGATGTTAGTCCCTTCTTAATTAAGGATAGCTGTGCCTAGTGGGAGGAGATGATCGGGGTGGGAATCTAAAGGGACGAGGGTTAAATATATATATTATAATTATATTACATTACATTATTGTGTATCTATAGTATATCCATGCTCGTGTATACCCGCATGTATATTACGTGAGTCCCGAACACGCTACATGAAGTAGCGTCTGAAAGGACGGAAGCTTGGATCCCTTTTCTCCCCTCACTCTGATCCTCGTCTCTGACAGCCAGCAGGGGCGTTGTTTGAAATGTATCATATATTCGTATTAATAATAACGATAACTATAACAAAACATAATAAATTAGGTAAATATATATAATACATTATATATTATAAAAATCTAGTAATATTGATGATATGACAAAGTCTCACACACTCACACACGTACATGAATAAATACTGTCGTTATGAAGTGACGCTCAGTCCTATGTGCTACCGATACTAACGTTAAATCTGCTGTCTGCATGCCCGCAGCTCGATGAACAAACTCTTTTTTCAAGAATGATGAAATCTTAGAGTTATACAGATGCATAAAGTAAAGTTAATAATAAAATAATATTGAAATTCATTGCGGAGAAAGCATAAAATGAAAAAAAAAAAATATATATGTTGTTTTTTAAATAAAAAAAAAAAAAAGAAAAGAAATAATAATGAATAAAAAAGAAAAAAAAACGAGGGACAAATATACAATAAAAACAAATTAATTGTACCAAAATATCCATGGTTGCTTATAAATATAATAAATAATAGAGATACAAAGCATAAGATTTATTCGGAGCTGTGCTCCCACTGATCACTACAGAAATGTGCTTGTGGGATCGTTTATAAAAATTTCTTACCATTGCATAATAATAATAATGATAATGATCATGATAATGCTAATAATGATAATTACAATAACGATAATAATAATAACAACAATAATAATAGTAATGGTAATGAACAATAACCGATATTAACAATATCCAGAATAATAATATCGATGATAACCATAATAACAACAACAACAACAACAACGTCAACAATGGTAATAAAAATACCAACAGTAATAATAATGAATAGACCGAAATAAAATAGTGAAGCTTGTTCATTTTTTCATGAAGTAGTAGCTCGGAATACCTTATCGAGTTATCTAAAACTGATTAAGAATCCTGTTATGGCGTATCTCGACTTAATTCGTTCATTAGATTTTTTTAACGTTATCATACATATATCATCGTAGATTCCTTCTTGGTTTGCAATCTATTTTGGTTTTCATCTCATGAAAATATGTTCATTGAATCCAAACAGCAGTAATTATTTACACGAATGTAAAAATTGTGACTTGAGTATCTGTTCTGATTTTAACCGGAGATGTATGGTCTTTATCTTTGAGTTTATTTTCTTTTTTTTTTGATTATCATCATTTACCCCATATTTCAATTACAGTTAAAAAATATATCCTGAAAATCACTTGTCTCAGTCTGACATTGAGTAGATTTATTTTAGTTCGCGAACATTTTTTTTTCAATCTTTTTCGATATCTCATAGTCTGCACATGTCTTTAAAACAACCTGACAAGGTGTTGAATTATAGTACGATCCGAAAGGTGCGCTGTTTTAAAATTGTATAGCGTAAAAGTGTTACGTATGGTGAGATTTATTCCAGTAATAGGCAATATGTAAAGAATTTCGTTCGTCGATTACGTTTATAAATTTCCCTTGCTAGTGTCAATACACATAGCTTCTAAGTAATGCAACGTGATGGCTCAATACAAGTAGAATGAATACACTCTGTCACAGACGTTTATTCTTGGCTCTGTGGTAGCTACTGTAATTTTGATTTCATGAAATATCCCACACATACACTCACATACAAACACACATTTTCTGCGTTACAAGAGTCGATACTGTTGAATTACGCCAGGTAAGTACTTGTTTTTATTACAGTATATTCAAATAAACAATGTTACGGTAGTTTTTACATTGATATCATTTTTGATCCACCATGATTTTCAACTTGAAGTTATTATTTGGAGATAATTTACTCGAAAAGCATTTAAGAGATAACGTTTTTACAATCAGTGCAGCTTCCACAAATTTTGAAAAAATTTGATACAGTACTCAAATAAAATTTTACAGCTACAAATAATTTATTAATTTTATGGTTCTATCCAAACATATTTCCAGCAGTCAATCATACTTTCATAGGCATAAAAAGTAGCTGCGTTCACCAGGAAAGATCGTAAAGCAATCATTTGAAATCCTTTGTAAAAATTGATGAAACCACCTTCTTTGAGCAGAAGAGTACCGCAGTGGAGCATACCTTTGTAAAACGGATTCCTTAAATCATCGGCTTGAATTCGGGACTTAATTGTATCCAGGGGCACTATCGGCATCCACGATAATACACCTGGGTGATTTTGACTTTGTGAAGTCCGTTATTTCGGCACTCTTAATGACTCGTTCATAAACGTAATGCTATCGAGCTAATGTTCACCTGCAATTCCACCGGCCATGAGCGTTTCAAATGGCCCCGGGTTCAGATCTAAGCGTCCGTGGAAATTAAAGCGCATCCATTGATACGACCATATGTAAAGCCCACTTCCCAATACATCCCTTGTTGAAAAAATCAGATCTTTATATAGAATAATGACGAATGATTAATACTAAAGCAACTCTAGGTTTAACCGATACCAAACGTCGATTCAAATTGACTATGCCTATTACACGTCATTGGAACGGCAAGTAATTCTTAAGTTAAGAAGTTTCTCCATCAATGACAGAGAGAACTTTCCATCGCATGTTCATCTTTGTCACGCATTGGATTTGTTAATGCAATAGAAATATTGAAGAATGTATCCTATCTATAACTATGCTGTCGTAATGTTGATTAAAGACCTCTGACAGCTGCCATCTGAGGCTACTTTCTGGTTTTTTGAACTGACCTCCATAGCATGGGTACTAATCCTGCATAAAGTGCGCGTATGCCATTTTTCCTGTAGATATCTAAAGTTGTCAGTAAAGCTCCTGGTCTTTGTTTCAGGTTTTGTCCACGTCCGGACTTGATGATTCCTGTAAAAATGGTGATCTATTAATTAGTAGAAAATACAAAGCACCCATGTAATGGATTAACTAGATATGAATATGTTTGAGGTGTAATTTAGGAAACTAATAACTAAGAATTGAAGATGTAAATTGTAAACCATTGGGATTTTGCTTTCTGAAAATCGTAACGTAATTCACTATTTCCAAGTGATTGTGATTCTTTTACATAAACAGGACCCGCCGAGGTATTGCAATCAGAGCAGTACCGATGACTACAAATTATTGAATTAGATAACTTTTCCGGATTGAAGACGAACTTTGACAACCTCACTGGGACAGGAGATGACAACTTGAACAAGTCCACCTACACATCCACCCAAAAATGTATCCAGATACCACCCCGAAGTTGTTGGTGAATTCCAATTAGGAGGATGACCTCGTAGTTCCTGCATATTCTTCACACAATATGCGTAGATTCCAAAGAATACTGAATTTAAGCTACCGGAGCATAGTAGTGGAAACAACATCCCTTTACAAAATCCATGGACCTGCATAATTTGTGTAAGAATAATATTCTGCAAACTTTAAATCGCTATCAAGTAAATATGCCGTACACACCCCTTCCTTTTTGAAAATATCTATCGCTATTTGTGTATTGGTCACTTTTGTGCTCATCATCTGTTGGTTGGTCTTGACTGTATCCATAGGATGACCTACTACAAGCCCAATCATTCCTAAAGCGGTTGTCAGGTCGTTCAATTAGAAATGCAGTATGACTGATAAATTCGATAATTCTGTATCGTAGGTTATCACATCATTTCAAGAAACAATTTGAGGCTGAAGTTTGAGGAAAAGAATCTTACCGGCTCCCCATCCTGCAATAAAATTGCATAGATCGTCCATAGCTGCATTTTCATTTATGAATTTGCATTTTCATTTATGAATTTGCTAGTGTTCGCATTTTTCTCACGAGATTATTTATAATAAATGATTTGCCGAATAATATGGACAAGTCTTCCAGGGTTGTTTTTGGCATTTTAAGCTGATTTTTGTTAAACAAAGTCGAAGCGACAGCGAATCTGCAGCGTATGAAATCAGAGACTACAATCAGACGATGGAATTCCAAATTTTGAATTTTAGCAGAATTTCAAAATGTAAGTGTGAAACTACACAGGTGTCTAATATTAATCGGTAATTTTTATTATCTTCTATACAATATAATTTAATTGCGGAATAACTGGATACGATACGTTCGAGAAATTTTCTGTCCAATTTTTATATTTTTATCAACGATTTTATATCCTTTCAACCATGTCCGTGTTCACAAGTAGCTGAAAATAACTTATATTGTTGGTCAAAGTTTATTGATAAATTCCACCGAATAAAAAATCTTTCACAAACTTACTGACATGATATACCAATTATAATAATTTTTCAGCTGACTGGTAATAAGCAACTACACGCGAAGCGTAGAAGGTAAAAATTCAAATCAGTCAACGCGTAAATTAAAGATCACCGCGCTATAAATCGAGGATGTCAATCGATGCAAGATGGTTGACTTCCAAAAATGGACGTCAGTCGAAGATTTGACATATGAGTGAAAACAAGATAATTCTTGACAACAATCGGTGATTATTAATATTGTAAACATCGTAGGGACAGCAGAATAACAAGAACCTTGACCGCATTTGAAGTATTCGTGAATTATCAGGTCCCGAAACTAAGCACGATCGATGATCCAAATATAGGAATGACACACTTGAAAAATCAAATGTCAACGTAAATTATCTTCGTGTCATTTTGACGGACCAACGAGGATTAATATTAAAAATGCTTTCGCGAAAGAACAAAGACTTGCGAACAATTAAGGAAGGCGTCGTTGGCAAATATGTCAAAAAAGAAACACCCCCAGAAATGCCTAGTAAGTATCATCCCAACTCCTTCTTCACTAGCTACACTTCAAAATAGACGAATAATCATGAAT
Source organism: Athalia cordata (assembly GCA_963932425.1). Classification (NCBI taxonomy): domain Eukaryota; kingdom Metazoa; phylum Arthropoda; class Insecta; order Hymenoptera; family Athaliidae; genus Athalia; species Athalia cordata. The sequence goes on along the minus strand of OZ010626.1, from coordinate 22,638,958 downwards.
ATTCACATCATTAAATTGTCACAGTACATAGCTGTACAATAATTTCCACTATCATTCGTTCCATTGTGCAGTAATTAACGTTTGGACAACAGAACCGATGAGCAGGGCAAGAAGACGCAATCAATCCACGATACCCCCTTCCATGGTAAGAATCTTTTCTTAATACTGTAGTTTCATTACTATGATGTTATGAAAGCCTAAGAAATCAGAAAGATTTGACGACTGCGGAATGTGAGAAACAATGTGTTATTAATTATGCTGTCTGGCGGTTGCAGCCCGTTGTCCAACAGCCCAGTATGGTCCAAAAATTTGGTAATACAAAAACAACTATGAGTGCCGTTGGATTAGGGAGCCACGAGGGAAAGTATACCCCCAACAGCTCCGTCCCAGACTTGGCCCAGCGGTTAGTTTGCTCCGACATCTACCACTCTTACAGCAATTTTCTGTATTCAACTGGTTTTTGTTATTTCAAACTTGAGACAAGAGAGTTGAAATTTATGTTTCGTAGAATGAAAGATCTCGCTGCACTAAATATTAAATACGTTGTTACAATGTTCATAGATTTGCTAGTCTATCCGTTACCTCTGGTTCAAGCGATGGGACAACTTCACGCACACCAACTCCTATGTATCATCCAGGACTTTCTCCAGCTATATCACATACGTATGTAAACCAGTATGCTGGTTCTGAATATCATTTGGACAGAATTCAAACACCCCAGTTGCCCTACTTACCTTCTGAGATCGATCTTGGCTATGAAGACTATAATCAAACTCCATACCGTCAAAATTCTGGGTAAGATACGCACGTGCTTAATCTGCCAGTAGCCCTGTTACGTTGCAGTGTTTGCGAAAACGTAATATCTATAATTATACAGAAGGAGCCATTCAGAGAGGTCAAGTTCTCGAGGGGAACAACCAGAAGAGTTACCTCTTCCACCAGGATGGTCAGTCGACTTCACGCTGCGTGGTAGAAAATACTACATTGATCACAACACGAAGACTACACATTGGTCCCATCCACTCGAAAAAGAGGGCTTACCGACGGGTTGGGAGAGAATAGAATCTCCGGAGTACGGAGTATATTACGTGAAGTAAGCGTCTATAATTCGTTCTAATATTTCGCTGCAGTACAAAATTTTCCCTCTATTTGATTCGTGAATTCAGCAAAGTACTCACGCCTCTTTATTTTCAGTCACATCACAAGACAAGCGCAATACGAGCACCCCTGCTACCCCCTGGAAATGCAAGCCGTTCGAGTAGTTTCGCCTCCAAGGCACACACATTTCCACTCGCATAGCGTCTTAGTTCCAGCGAATCCCTACCTCAATGAAGAAATTCCACATTGGCTGTACGTGTACAGCCGAGCTTCCGTCGCTTTAGACCGGAAATTGCGTTGGGAGCTTTTCCGTCTTCCAGAACTGGATTGTTTCAATGCTATGCTCACCAGACTTTATAAACAAGAACTAGAGGAAGTTGTGATGCGCTACGAGGAATACAGGTCAGGATCCTTTTCTCTCGCATTAAAATATTACCGATGATATAAATTTCCCTCTTTTTCTGCTCAGTGTCTGAATTCCTATTTATGCGTCTGAGTAATATTTTCAGATCGGCTTTGCTGTGTGAAATGGAACAGAGATTGAAGGAATTGAATCCTGAGTCTGAAGCATCGACGGCAGGAGCAGTTGCTTTGCGTAGATCCCTACCGTAGATGTGACATGCATAAAAATGAATGATAGCGAAAACTTGATTAATATCTATGGCTGACTGAAACGAAGTTCCTCAGATGGGGTTGTTACATACAAATAGTGCCTTAGATGCTCAGTAAGATGACTAACAACTATTTTTTTGTATGATAATTTTGTGGAATAATGTATTTTATTACGTCTATTTTACAATGTAAAAATCGAAGTATTAACTATGGATCACATCATTCGGCATGAAATTATTCGACTTGGGTTACCACCTCTGCATCCTCAATAATCGTTTCTGTGGACTGATTGTCCTGGACAGAATCACCCGCCTTTATTTCGTAAGTTCCTTGTACACCAAAACCAGAAACTTGGTAAACTTTGGCATTCTCAACTCCAAGAATACGTGCGTACTTTCTTGCTGAAAATAAGATAAAAATAGCATGTGTGATAACTTTGAAGATACATCATTTTAGGTTTGTGTAGAATTACAGAGGGTCCGTCTTTGATCTGACCATACACAAATATGTAACTGATAATAGAAGAAGAAGAAGAAAAAGCATTTGGTTGCTGAATTGGATTTAGCTTTCTAAATATGGTATGCTGGTCATAGAAACTTCTATCAAGTTACCAGGTGAGAGATCGTCCTCAGTCTTAAAGCCACCTGATTTCATCCAGTCTGCATGACCTGAGTAGCACATGTATAAGACCAAGCCAAACGCATGCCATGAGCTAATGGCATAGATGATAGACAAGCGGCGTTTCCAATCAACTGCTTTTTGGGTTGGGATTGGCGTCGTTCTTCTTCGAATAAACCTTCGTAGCCATTGTAACTGAAACATCCTAGAATACTTATATGAGCATTTCAAGCCACATTGTGATTTGGATAATATATGGGGGCATGTTGGTTGACTACCAATTTTTATTATGTAATATAAATCGTTCACTCTACTCGCACGGTCTTAAAGTTGTTTCCGATTATTGATACCAAGATTTACGTTATAAATGAAATTTTCCAATTGTCAAGGATGCGAAAATATTTATTAAGTCTTTTCGAAACAACAAGGTACAGTGACAACTCAACAATGTGAACATAAATGATGATTGTACATCATTCTTTACTGTCAGAAAAGGCAAACTACTCAGGTTAACATAATGTCACAGAATATATTACAACAATGCACGGGGTATTCATTTGTTGGGTAGTTCGGGACGAAAGCCTGTCAAATTTTGTTTTGATAATTTACCTGAAAGTTTTGTGTAGTTAGCAAATCATTAATGGTGTGAGTAACTCCTATTCTCTCACCATTCACTTTTAATTTTCAGTTGTCACGCCGCCATCATTTCGATTAATACAAACTCAAGGAGTTAGAGGGCCAGTAACAACGTAATTTTGCCAGTAAGCAGGATCGTATCAAGTATTTGTTTTTGTGGTCTCTTCACAGAGTAGATTAGTATCAAGGATTTTTTTTCTCGATGTACGGCTTCCTTTGTGAATGTTGAGGAAAATGTTTACTTAGGTATCACGCTACTTTAGTGCGATGATTTTTTAATTTTCTTATCCAAAGACAATAGAGTAACTAGAATTATGGAATTTCTGACATTCGCCTGAGAAAGACGTGGTCCAATGGCAAAATGTTACGATACTGTTATCTATTTTTTTGCAGACATCCAATTGGCTCTTCCGACCTCGTCGCGAAAACGCGGTTCTGTGGGGATCTCGTCGTCGACGAGTAGAGAGGGGTTGGCAATCGAATAAAAGGAGAAGCGATTTCGCGCGTCGAACAGGTTCCGAATTTTCTTGTTTAATCGGATATTCGCCACTCAATTACAACCGGTATAATTAGGCAAGGAGAGCCGTAGCTACGGTAGTAGCAAAATCTTCGAGATGTCCGTGATGGGAAAGGTGAGTGAGACATAATTCATTCAATCGTCAAATGTTTTTCAATCCCGAACAATCAACCCCTTCATTCATTCGTCATCGCATCCACTTGTCAATTATCACTAGCATCACAACTTGCTACTTTTCACTTTGCGTCATTTAAATGCAGATTGATTTTCAAATCAATAGCATAGCCTCTACTTGTTTATCTCAATAATACTACTTGCTTCCACTGATTGTGCTGGTTTTATAGCCTTGAAGATAAAAGGATTTTGAAACACCTAGACAATGATGCTAGGTAAACAAGTTACAGGCATTTATACTTACTTGATTCATTTAATTGAAAAATTTATTACAGCCAGTTCTTTACTCTTATTGGCGAAGTTCTTGTTCCTGGAGGGTGAGAATTGGTGAGTATCCCATTTTTCATATATTCATCGTTTTTATTTAATTCCAATTACAATCTATTGGCAATTTGTTGCACTTGGCGATAGTCTCTCCTCGATTATATCTTAACTTAACAAATACTGCCTTATTTGAATGTGCAAAGATTTACACAACAATTGTCTGTGATCACTGCAATGTTACTTAATAAATCTATTTCATAAAATTATTTGACTCGGTAACACAAGTGCAATTATTTGTAGTCAGCCTAGGGTTTTTGTTCAAGCTGCCACCGAGGGCTTAGAACCTATTGACTTCCGCTACATTAATTACATTTTTTGATAGGATTTAATTATTTTATACGCTAACTTTTATTAGAGGTAATTTTACATCTTTTGTTTCCAATTGTTAAAAAGTACAGGGTGATATACATGTTGATTTCTATAAATTAGCGATGCAATTACATTTGATTTTATGTCAGAGATCCAACTAGAATAAGATCAAACGCACGCAACTCAGTGTGCACACAATACTTAACTTGTATTTAAATTAGACTTGTTAATTCTTATTTTGGCAGCTCTTAATTTAAAAGAGATACCATATGAAATCAAGCCAATAAGCCTGGTCAAGGGTGGCGGAGAGCAACATTGCAATGAATTCCGTGAAGTAAATCCCATGGAACAAGTCCCGGCACTTCACATTGACAATCACACGCTGATTGAGTCGGTAAGTAAAATTAGAATAATTAGGCTGAGTATTATAAATTTATTATTTTTCCTGAATAAGAAAATTGCAAACATAAAACCGATTCGTTTGGCTCACTCTATTACCATGCCACGTTATTACAGGTTTATTTTCAACATAAATTTGCATATTTTATATGTGATAAACATTCCTTTGCATTACTAATACGGGACTTTAAAAGTCAAAGGTGGCAAATCAGATAATAATCGATGATCACTTGTAACTATCCAACAATCTATTGGTTTAGATAAGTTGAGATTTCGTATTCAATTCAATTTTGATACCTCACCACAATGTCGTAGTGCACAATCTACAACTGACACTTCTATTTCAATTATTGATTGTCTTTTGATTTTCTGGCACAAATTTGACGGAAAAAATTCAATGTTACAGTTAAACATCCTGCAATACCTTGAGGAAACAAGGCCACACCGACCATTGATGCCTGCGGATCCTGTTAAACGAGCCAGAGTCAGGGAAATATGCGATGTTATTGCCAGTGGTATTCAGCCGCTCCAAAATTTAGTGGTATTAATCTACGTAGGTGAAGAACGCAAAAAGGAATGGGCACAACATTGGATAACTCGTGGATTTACAGGTATCAATCTAATGAAAATCTTACCTATAAAAAAAATCTTAGTTGAAATTTATTGCAATATTCCGACTGAACAGTAACTGGAGCTCTTATGAATCAGATAAAATTGATAGTTATTTTCATAGACTCTTGATTGAAGTTGTTATAAAATGCTAAATAACCGTTCATAGCTGTGGAAAAACTGCTGTCGTCAAGCGCGGGTAAATATTGTGTGGGGGACGATATTACGCTGGCAGACTGCTGTTTGGTTCCACAAATATTCAGTGCTCGGAGGTTTCACGTCGACTTGAGGCCATTCCCAACTATTCTGAGGGTAGATCGCCATCTTGAAAATCATCCAGCGTTCACCGCTGCTCATCCCAATAACCAGCCCGACTGTCCGCCGGAAGCGACCAAGTAGCAAGCAAGGCAGACCACTCTCTTCCTCTTCTAAAATAAGTGAAGATCGAAGGGTGGTGGTCAAATAAACGATAGCTCGATAGTGGTAAAATGTAAAAACAGGGTATTTTTGGACAAGTCTTAATTGTAAATAGGTCCGATTAATTGGTCCAGCTTTTATTTGCCACCAATTCATCGCTGTAGGTTCGTTCGATCGAAAAAACGTCCTCGCATTGAAGCAGCTAATTTTCTATATGTCTATGCACGAAAAGCATAAACTTATTATACATACCGAGTATTTAGAAGTTACAATATTTTATTACTAGAAACGACGATTAGCTATTCTTTCAAAATGATTGAAATTTTAAAAAACTTTGATTACATTTTACCACTTGGCAGCTATGCTTGAGTACAAAAATGGTGAATAGTGGAGAGTTGGAGTGATCCATTACGATGAAATGAATATTACCACCAAAAATTATGATGACGATTCTGAAACTTGAAATTTTGCTCTTTTGAATTACTTCTGCTGACTACTTCACCATTGTTGTACTTGGATAGATATTAATACATGTTGGCCTATTCATTTAATTTCGTTTTGTTTGTCACACTTTATTTTATTAATCAAAATTAATGAAACTTTGTCAATGTATAATATTTGCAGAATATTTTGTGAAAATTTATCAACCTATTGAGAATAGGTTTTGTTGCTTGAAATCAAAAGTTTACTTTTTATACTTGAAATAATATCATTTTATTATTTAAGTTTGCCTACTATCGGCAAAAGAAACACAAAAGAAAAAAGAAATCATAATTTAACCTAAGAAAAAAAGGCAATGTGTATCGGTATATTATTACAGATAGATTCTGTATTTTAAAAAAAATATAAAAAGTCAGATCGATCCTTATACCTCAGAATATGTATAAGGTGTTAACTTTACACAATATATAAAATTAAATAGGTAATGATTAACATTGTATAAACCTACTGTGCTCAATTCACACTCTGATATCCGAGGAATGAAAAGTACAAAACATCTTCCTGTCTAGTTATCCATCTTAGGTACCTTTCATTTCTCCGCATCTACTAGACTTGTTTCTTACACGTACCGCTGAACTTAGAATTATGAGTATTCATTATGCGATATCGACGTGATACCAATTTCATATATCTTTAGCATTTAATGCATTCCTTAGCCTGAAAGGTATGTTTTTAGTGTGCTCAACTTTGGACGATTAATTTACTGCTTCAAAAAAAAAAACGTATTTTCTTTGTCACTGCGCACGCAGCGATTATCTTGCTCTTCTCATCATGTGTTTTATTTCCATGAACGAAAAAACCCAGAACACGAAGTCTTTTTTAATTCTCCTAATTACCCTTTTGCTATTAGAGTGCATCTTCTCTATTCAAGCAAGTCCCCGAAATTTGGTTTCGAAGTCCTGCTCACGTTTCGTTTAAAATTCTCCCTGTGTTCAATCCTGAGCACACTATAGTAAAGAGCACAAAAATATTTTGCATGATTGACTTACGGATCATTTACTCCAATTATATAGTCGCGATTATTTTTAAAGACCATCATTTTTCATAGTACGTAATCTTTGTCTTTGTTTTTCATACCTATAATCAGAAGTGGAAAAACTTGCAAAAATTTGATGGCAGAATTTCATACTTGCAGGAACAAAAGAATGATCCATTAATCAGCATACTTCTGAATCAGTCCCATTCCATTGCTATAATTTACCTTCATTTCCGTAGAATTATGACACCCATCGACTTTCTTTTTATTCCTCGACCCCGACAGTTCGAAGAGATCTAAACCAACAGCTTGGCAAAATGATAATATACTTGAGGGTTCAATAATGCTTACTGTGTACGAATTCTGTTTCAAAATTGATTGAAATACGTATTTTTCAAAATAACGAATGATTGTTTTGCTAATGCAGCCGAGACGGGCTATGATTCCCCGAACTTTTTGATTACTCGTAAAATAAAAAATCACTATCGTTCATATTAATTTTCGACAGAAAAGGGATTGCGCTCTATCACCGATTATCAGCCATTGAGACGGTATTACTTTTTCTGTCTATACAACAACAGTAGTATCGGTAGAATTAACCTTTCAATTATTCAATTGGACTTTTACACATCTTGATTTATAATTTATGTGATGAAGAATTGCAATGGTAGATCATTAATAGCTACTATAAATAAGAGTCCGGGCTTAACGTAGCCCGTTAAGATAGTAATCACAGTGTTAATGAATATAACATTGTTTTTATAATTGCTTTAGGTAATTTAGGATCGTAAATTACACCTCAAAACATTGTGAAACAAGGTATGAAAAAATGATTAGATGAGAAAATGTAAGCCTGTATAATAATAGTAGTGATTCTTAAAATGCTATAAACAAGAGGAAAAAAAACAAGAATAATAAAAAAAAAATATACATACAATATGACGATAAACATAGATATTTTATAAGTGAAAAAATGATCATGTACGTTTAATGCTTATAGAGAATAATAAAAATTCTGTGTCATAGTAGGCCAAAGAAGTTGAAAACTTACAACCAAATTCCATCAACCCTACATCGTTTAGGAAGGTAATTCAGTGAAGAAAGATTCGACTCATCGATATCGCACGAAGAAAGAAAAGAAAGTTGCGAGTGAGTATATGATATGTCATGATTTTACTGGATTTTCTGTCCAACATAATGATTTTGATTATAAGTTGAGACGCATGTGGGGAGAGCAGATGTGAAAAAGTCTTCGGTGAGTTATTTTCGTATACAATAAATAAATAGAATAGTCATGATTAAATTTTTCAAACATAAATTATGTCATTTATTTCATTTCCAGATCTTTTTTTTCCTCTTACTCACACTTTTTTCTATCGAGCATATCAATTATGTTATAAGATTCATTCGTTTTGTGTTAATTATGCTCAATCATATACGACACAACAACAATGTCGAGCTTATATTCTGATTTTATAAAAAAATATATTCACTTATCTACTGACTAGTAAAATACGAGAAGGTAGACGAATATTTTGCGTATGTTATACACATCTGAATAATGTTAATGATTACATAAAGTAACGTAAATGGAATTATTCGAGTATATTAAGATTTAGGTGTTTGCTAAAATACTTCAACGCTCTTATAAAATATGACATAATGGCCCTCTGGATATTTTCATTCTTTGAACTATCTTCACCTCATGGTTACAATCGTATCTGTAAAGTTCATCGGTATCCGATTTGAATTATCATTCTCAGGTCACAAAATAACATCTACCAAATTTCATCGGTTATGCCAATCAATCCTTTTCTTCAGGCATGAAATTCAAGCGTTTCATCGGTAACTCGACAGGCTGATCTTGCAAAACAAATTTTCAGTATCTAAAACTTTTCTCAGAATACATCATTTAAAAAAAAAAAAAATTTGTTACACAAGATCGTCCCGCAATAGTACTTTGCGAGTTTTTCATTAAATTTCATGAAATAGTTTTAACAAATTATGAGGATTGATGTATTTTCGTTGGTTGTTATTTACAAACAAGATTGTATAAAAAGAATTTTTAAAATCGATAACTGAAGATGGTATAATACCCATTCTTCGTTACATGATTCAAGCGATTGATAATAAACAAATAGTTCACAAGAAATGCTTATTTAATTAAACTCGTAATGAATCTAAAATTATTTATATAATTAAGTTTATTTGTTTTTTTTTTTTATTTTTTGAGCAAAATTTTTGATTGCACGCAAGCAATTTTAGAAATATATTTTCACTTTTCTCAAATGGATTCCGCCTTTGTACATTTTTTTTGTGTGTTTTTTGTTTTCTTTTACGATAAGTCAGGAATTAAATCTAGGTATGTTCATTATAATATCTTCCGTAAAATTTACACAATCTATCGTTACCAATTATCGCTATAATTACAAATATTCTTTTACATTTGCAAACCAAGCTTTATAATATTATAAATGAATTTAGTATGATGGAATTCACGACGAAATCGCCGCTTTCCTAGTGTTGAAAATCAAAACGAAAAAAAAATATATAAAAAAAAAAAGAATAAAGATTCATGAAGAAATGTTTGATTATTATTTTCTTACTGCTAATCGTAAGTGGCAGTAGTAATACTGTCATTTGTGACAAATGTTTTGTTTCTCTTATTTGTTCCTTTTCTTTTCTTTCTATTTCTCTTTTCGCTCCACTGTGAAAACAAAAACATTTTGTTTCAACAACTATGATAAATTTTCTATCTAAACGATGTATAAAATGAAATTAATGATTTGCGGATGATAGCGTCGATGGACAGCTGGATGGATGGTGGTCGGGTAGTGAAATGAATAACAACAGAATGCATTTAATGAGCGATTGTTTATTATGCTCTTATGATCACTTGTCGTACAGGTAACGATGCTTTTCATGAATGAAAATAGTTAATATATTATGTTTATTTATAATTATTTAACATTGAATGGAATAAGTTGGTGATGAAAAAATAACAATTTGTTGATGCAAATTAATGTGGCTAGAGTGTAGAATAATATTCCAGTAGCATTATATGCTGCAGTAATGATAATGATAGTAATAATGACAATAATGACAATAATAATAATAATAATAATAATAATAATAATAATAATAATAATAATAATAATAGTAATTTCATCAATTGTGGTTCCCAGGCAAACACACCAAAAAAGGTGTATGTATAGAACTCTAATATATTGGTGGAAGTCTGAAGAATTATTATTACAGTGTTACATGATGTGTGTTTGTCAAGTTGATTCAAATAGAAATTTATTTATTTATATTCTTTTTTTTTTCCATTAACTGTACGTGTATAACAGCTGCGTGACACGTATAGCGCGTATGTTGAGGACTCTGTTTTCTACAAGCAGTCTTAGTTATGCCAGGATATCTTATGATATTATAGGAGGGATGATGCTTGCTGATTGTATTACATCTTAGGCTGCCATGATAGCGTATATATATAATTATTTAAAATGAAGGTGCTTTTAAAAACTTTCATCGTTGTGAAAGACAAATTATGAGAATATCATTATTTGCTTGACTTGTATGTGACGACGTGCAATGCCAAGCGTATTTTGATAAATTCTGTGTGAATTTGATGAAAGCAATGAAAAATACACGGCGAACAAACGAATGATACTAATGACTTGATGAATCGGTAGAGAAAAATGTGTATCAGCTAGCATCACGATCAAAGGTTCTGGAAATTATCTGCGACGAATGGAATGCCTTTTGTCAATTGAGATATTTTTTAACTATAAGACATTCCGGCTAAACTAAGATTTTCAAATGTCCATGATACCACCAACACACATATATCCTTTTCACCGACGAATTACTTGAAATAAGGCATATTTTTTTTATTTTTTTTTTTGAATTTTTTCTACAGGTGTGAAACTTCTTTTATTTTTCTCACATATTGTGAAGATATCGTCCATGATTGATGTCGTATTGCAATGTTGTAAAAAAATAAAATTAGAAAAAAAAAACGAAAAAAAAATTAAATAAATAAATAGAGAAATGAGGTAATGTAATTGTTTGATTTAGGTTTACATTTTCACTACTAATTATTAGACTCTTTTGAATTTGTTTGAGGTATATCTCCTCTGGCGAGGTAAAAGACAGAAAGTGGTTTATAAGATTTCTTAGTTTTAGTACAAATAACTTGGTTAACCTTTCTCGAACTGACAAATATGAGGTGTGTCAAAATTGTAATAATATTACCAAAAAAAAATTTAAAAAAAAAGAGCAAAAATGTATCTTTGTTCTACGCATAATCTGCAAAAGTTAATTATGAAACTAATATTACATGACTAATATAGTAAAAATGATAGCCCGCATCAATAGAACATAATATATCGGTTATTTGGAAACTATAGTCAATACTTTTGGCGTTAGAATATTATTTAATTATGTGTAGGTGGTACAACGTATTTGAGGTGCGAATCGTAGTTATTGTAACTCAAGTAATGTGGGACACGCAATATCAGGTTCTTAAATTACAATATTATAGCCAAAAGGAATGTAAGCTGTACAATACTCGATCTTACTGTGTATCAGTGAAGAACATATTTCTGGCTGAATAACAAGAGCAGCCAGTAAATTTTTATTTTACAATCACAATTCTGTGTTCAATCGTGGTCGAGTCTAAAGACAAAAGTTAATGTAGTTTTCAAACAAAAATATGGTAAAGCGCTAAACGACTCCACAGAAATATGACGTCGATAAGCTTTTTTCGATCAAAAATGTGCAATGTAAATTTTAACAGAGACATACGGTATAACATTATGTCATTTTATATTTCTTTTTCTTTTTTTTTATTGTTTCTTCTTCATTAAACCTCCCGAAGTTTTGTAGTAGAGATGTGCGAATGTTAATATTAATTAATTAATTTCTTTAATTTTTTTTTCTTTTTCAATGTATGAATGTAGTTGTGTGTTGAGAGAGAATGATTTTTCATAATGTGTGACTTAGCGATAGAACTACTTATACTCAACAAGGTACTTAATATTTTTTTTTATTCTTTGTCCCCGAGCTGCTATGTGCTATTACTACCTCAATAACGACAATCTTAATCAGTGATTGTTTTGTTTTATTTTTCTTTTGTTTACTTGTGATTTAAATTTTTTTATTCTTTTCCTCTTTTTTTTGTTTTATCTTCTCCCTACATACGCTTTTTCGTTTGCCTGATACGGTTTACCACATTAACAATCTAAAAGTACCTATCTCTTTTAATTCCAATGAAATAACATTACGTACAATTTAGTTGAAACCCTTCCAAACATTCCAATGACGTATGTTGTACCAATTAATACGAATCATTCAATAATAAATTCATTAATACAGTAGTATTCTAATGTTTACAATTTCATTCTCTTGTTTTTTGTTTTTTTGTTATTTTTTTTTTTGTTTTTTCTGCATCGTCAGAATGCAATTAATGTATTCTTATGCTTTAATAATATATACTTTTATAAATATACGCGCCTGGGTAACGTACAACAATGTAACAACGACTCTTGTGTCTAATAAAGTGTTTGTTTGTTTGTTTGTTTTTTTTTGTAATTTTTGTATTTTTTGTTATTTTTTATAATTTTTTTTTTTTCGTTTGATTTTTGTATATATATTTTTTTATTTTTTTAATTATTTTGTATGAGGTCGCACGTGTGCAATTGATACCTTAAGAGTTAAGTTGATTTTTCATCGTGCTTATCGTTTTCGTACTACATATAACAGTATTTCATCTGTTCTATTGTCAATCAATGGAATTCAATATAATAATATAGTCCTCTGTGATCTCTTTCTATACATAGTATTATACATATTGTAATTTCTTTTTTTAATTATTTTTGTTTTTATAATTTCATTTTGATCCTATGGGACTTTGCACGTGTATGTCAGAATGCCTGATTTTGGTTGAAAATTAACCTTTGATTTTAGGCAGAGATGCTTGAAGCGAGAAATTTGAAAAATCATGATTATCTTCATATTTAGACAATATACTAGTAGAATCGATGCTACAATGAAACATGAACAAGATCAACTTTAACTTTATAGCGAATCAAGCGCTCGAGGCGGCTACGTACAAACTACCCGAGGATGAACTATTTCAAGCAGCATAAATTTCATTTAATTTTTTAGTCAAACAGCTTCCATCTCGTAATGCAACACACTATTAGTCGTACTCGTCACCAACAATTAACATCCTATTTCTCGCGACTTTGAAAAAACTGTGCTATACCTTGGACAGTCTATAAACTACGTTGCGTTAAACAGCAGCAATATCTTTGCAAAAAAATTTTCTCATATCGAATCAGATATTGTGTAAAGTCTCGGTCGCTCGCACCGCGCTCACCTATTTCATGATTCACAACCGACGGACAACGTCGTAAACGAGAGACGTAAACATGTATTTATACAAACAATGTGTGTAAAAAGTTACATATAATTTCTTTTTCAAACGGACCAACAACATTTCTTGCACCATTTCAAGAGCTGCGATATTTGAACCATAACAATTAAGTCGGTATGGCACTAGTGTGATTTGGTATTTGGAGCGCAGTGTAATGCTGTTAAATTTCATTTTTGTACAAAGACATTCAAATATGAGGTATGCATAGATTAATCAATTGTCTATTCGTTAAGAATTCTTTCTTTTGTTTTCCCTTCTGTTACAACTTTGGATGCAAAGGTCAATATTGATTGAGCCCATGCGTCGAGTCGAGTGATAGGTGATCGAACATGAATCATGATGTAGCCTAGCACACACAGCCAAGTAATGTAACACTTATTGCCACCGACATGAGATGGCAAATTGTGTTTATTTTAAATAACCGTTATAACGATTGTACTTATGTTAAATCTGAGGCGAGTCGATGCAATTCCTACGGTTCCCTGATTGCTACACTACGTCGCCACGTGCGAGAGAATAATATTTATTTTACCCATTTAATAGACATTTTCATTTGTTATTTATTTTTATTGACTAACTCGTCGAACCCGCGATGATCATTTAATACGAGATTAAAGAAACTATGATTCTACGCAACTACATGCTAAAACTCTTGTGTAATTATATACCTTAGCCGTATATATATTTTTTTTTTTCTCATGTATATATATAATATATATACACATATATTATGTTTATATATAATATACTCAATGTGTTAGTGAATTATATCTCCAACTGTACAAAACAAAGGTTTAAACAAGAGAATAACACAGCGCCACAAAAGACACAAACTGGCGGTGCCAAACACGTTTTTTCATCAAGAGCCAGTTAAGAATTATCATTTTCACCTATTTCTTCTCCGATCTGTTGTGAAAATTTGACTAACGATTTCAAAGTCAATCTACCACATCACATAATTTGTTATGGGTTCAACATGTCTGCCGACAATTCATATCTTAAAAATGGCTCTACTGCTAGTCAAGGGAGGGTGGTGGTGATGTGATGACAATGCCAATGCCAATTTATGGCAAGTATAAATCTAAAGTGATAAATCCTGCGATAGGATTTGATGAATTTTATTATGCTTCGGTTGGTGTGATTGGCATATAAGCCGTTAACAACGAATGTGATCACCTGCCATAATAACTCATAATATTAGTTACGATGCTCTATTTAGTTTCAAAAACTGACCTAACTACAACCTAACAATTTATAATTATTTAAATCTTGTTTGTGGATCGCTTATTGGAAAGACACAATGAATTTTAATCCGCATCATAGTATAATAATAATAATAATAATTAATGGGTGTAAACACAAAATTTCTTCTTTCCTCATTCCTTCACGGACGCAAATATTTTTCCTCTTCAACAATATTTATAATATCATCATCCTCATAGCTTTAATATATATATATTATGTTTTTTTTTTTTTTTTGTTTATATATTATATAGGTATGTGCATGTACGTGTTATATATATGTACACACACATCGATCGCTCTCTCTTTCTCTCTCTCTTTCTCTCCCTCTCTATATATATATATATTTATACATACACACATATACATTTATTAATGTATACATGTGTACATACATATTCAAATTTTATTAATATGAATTCTCTTTTTTGTAGTAATCTAAATCAACCTCTTCATAATATTAAATCTCTCTTACTCTCTGTCGTTCTTTCGCTCGCTCGCTGTCTTTCTCTTTTTCTCTGTTATATGTAATGTAATTAATAATGTATGCAATATTTATAAATATACAAGTCATTACCATAAAGTGCAGTGAGCCAGCGCCTACAGCCATGAATTGTACTTTAGTACATATCTATATTAATATAATCGAAATATAAACGTTTTTCACATCAATGTTAATTTACCGACTATCATTTGCCACTTGATTGAAGACACCCTTGCCTAATTTCGAACCATTGATAAATACATTGTTCATGTATCGGATAACATGTATTTCTTCTTTATACGCAATTAAATAGTTTTTGTTATTCATATCGCGACAATAAATAATATTGATTGGCAAGTAACATCATCATCATCATCAGTTTGGAAAGTGCAATATTCATCGGACCGAAACCCTTTGACATTAATGAATATTTGCTTATGTTTTAACGTGAAGTTTCAAAAATGAAAATATAAAGAATATTATGCAACAATTGTTTGTTATAGAAATAACAAATCTCTATCAAAAATATCAAGTAAGCTGTACCATGTGGATTCTATTCAAAATTGATTCTACTGTTAATATAAAGTTCGTAACACACCAACAAAAATTCTGGGAAGCAAATTGCTTCTTTTATTTTAAGATGCTTGTTTGTCTTTCATCGATAGGGTAGCAAATCAGAGAGCAGTCGATAGTGAGTAATTTAACCAGTTTAATACCTCGGAACGAGGAATGATCAGACCAAAACGTAGGTCGCCAATATTATGCTACTTCTAAAGTAGCAGCAATCTGTGATTGCGAATTCGATATAATCAATTGAAGAATTGTAAAAGTTGATTTGATATTTTTATCCATATTGTTATATTCGAATTAGAGATTTAAAAAGTTTTTTTTTGGTATTGTGCTCCCGTACGACAACAGGTGATAAAAAAATTTTATTGTCTTGTTTGACGGTACCAATTTGGCAAAAATTACATGATCGAATATTTGATCTCGTCAGGGTACCAACAAAGTACCATGAGAATTACAAAAAAAAAAAAAAATGAATAAATAAAATAAAATAGAAGAAAAAATTCAAATGAACTAACACATTATTATGGAAACATGAATATTCGATATGAATTTTTCTTCATCGATTGGAATTTTGGAAATACTTGAATCTGATGCGATAAAATAATAAATGCATCCTAAGTTTTGTTTTGATCATTGAATAGTAATTCGATCAATCTATTAATAACAGAGGGAACTTTACGATAGCTCCGATGTCTTCAAGGATTTGGGTATGGTTGACCGTCTGAAACTCGAGCATGGCCTTCGTGAATATTCTCTCTAACTACCAAGTGTAACTATATGGCTGTGATGTAGTGTAAGTGTAATATATGTGACAAAGCCCCGTAACGTGGTGTATCACAGAACAATTGTAGTAGTCATATATATATATATATATTAAATATATTATATCATATATGTATGTACATATACATACATTCATATCTGGTATGTATATATATATAAATATATATATTTACATATATTATACCATATCATATATTATATTATTTTATATTATATAACATTTATAATGTAAGAATCTTAAAGATAGATAAATGTCAACGAGCCGTGATTAGTGCATGGATAGACGAGAAGAGGCGAGATGATGCGTGCGCGTAATCTGTGTGTAATGTGTGATGTGGGGAGTGACGACAGGTGACAACGGTTGGTAGATAGTTTTGGGTGGATGAGTCAATACATATACATACTATGTATATACATACATATCATCAAAGAAGAAAAAAGTGAGCTGCTCTGAATAGTTTAAACTATAGAGGAACAGATTTCGATAATGGGGATGCGTGTCTTGAGTGCATATAATATGATCAATGAATCATTCCGGCAATAGCGTTATGGCGTGCTCGTTTTGCTTCCTCTTCGCTGATTCGTTGTTCGATCAGGTACTGAGCGGTGCCAATTGCATTAGGAAAACCTGTGATGGTAACAATACGATTTCTTGTTCCAGGTGCAAACATTCCCTTCTTTGATATTTGAATGTTGGCTCCGCTCAGGTGCTGGATCTCGATGAGAGCACGACCGCCGGGCCCCAAAATGGCTCCAACTATAACCTCAGCAATTTCTATATCGACTTTCTTGGTCTCCTTGTTGTTTGCGTCTATCTGAGTAGGACTCTTACTTACAAGTGACAACTGATTTGTGCCTAAGCCAAAAGAATTGTTGTTCAGATGAATCGCATTTGCTGCGGTATTATTTTGCCTGAATGGATCAAAGGGCTCGTATCTGTCAATTGCATTTCGCGGTGTAGGAGAGGTGGATCCAAGAGCAGGGACTGTGCCGATTGGCCCGAAAACTCCCCCATTATTATTAGAGCCATTGGTGGTCGTTGTACTGTCCATAGGGGTTCCCAAGTAACTCACACTGGACGGCATGCCTATGCCCGTTCCTACGATATTATATTTAGCCAAAGTAGCTATGGCGGTAAGAATTTCGGTGGCAGCTGGCTCTGAGAAACCCGTACTTCGCAATGTAAGTTTTATGTGCTCCAGTATTTGTGTAGTCACCGGAGCTGTACCCGCTGTCATAGCTGCGCCTAAGTTCAAATATAGACTTAGGCCAGTGCCGTTCAGAAGGCTCACTGTAAGAAATATGCTGCGTGATAATATGGGTCAAGGTAAATGCAAAAGGTGGTGACGAACTGTGCAACCGACTACGTTTTTTTTTTTTTTTTTTCTTTAATACGATTTTTTTTACTGTATCATACAAATATTCAAATTCAGAATCTAAATTTAAAGTTCCGTTTGATTACTGCATGAGTTTGCCAATCAGGTTACACATTTTGAAAAATTAAAGTATGGTACCCAATATTCAAGTCATCTCTATGTCAAATGAGACAAAAAAAAAAAAAAGCAGTTGTCAGTTGATAATTACAAAAAAATCATTGTGCTCGTATATTGAAAATAGAAGCTAATAGGTAAAGAATCGTCCGATATGATATAAGGAGTAGGAGTAATATTCATTAGAAGTGTGTGACAATGCTTTGTATTTGATAAAAAAAATTATGAATCTGAATGTTCGTTTGCTCTTAATGGAAGTGTAGACAGAAAATGATCCAGCCAACAAATCAGGTATCGTTAAAATGGTTTTGTTTGAAAAATATGAAATTTATTAATGTTTCTAAAACATAGGACCGGTATAACTGTTTGCACCAATTGATCCAGCAATATAACAGGCCATTCGTTACTTAAATACTCGGAACTTCTCAAATATGACATGTTTGTACATCCTTGGAATTGAGTAGGTTATAAATGTAGATGAATTTAGTGATCGAATTGATGATAATTTTACTGGCTTGCGTTCTCGTTATAATTACAAGATTATTGAATACGTGTGAATGGCGGTGCTTTAGTATCATATTTGTTTTTTGAACAAACTTCTACTGTTCAGTTCAAACTTTAAATTGAAGAATATTGCATGGCTTGGAAATTTGAGTACCCGAGAACTCTACGTCGCTTTTAGTCTTAGCTTGCAGAACATTGCTAATTGAATGCCATGTGATTTGAGGTAAACAAATTGTAAGAGTTCGCTCTTTTTTGCTAGATATCTTTCAATCTACTATAGAACATATTCTTTAGCATGAACATATAAGAGAGATTCGATATGAAACTTACCGGTATTCAGACTAGCTGTAGAAGTATATGTCGGCGTTCCAGCTGGTGCCTGAGCGTAGGGACTGCCGGTTGGATTGTAGTTAGCAACGGGGCCGCTAACGTCGGCATAACTGACGTTTAAACACGTTCCGCTCTGCGGATCATCTGCCACTTTAGCCAAAATCATGATAAGTGCATTACGATTATTTTCTTTCTCCCCGATGACGGTTATACATCGTTCTTGAAGAGACAAGTCTTTAGCCTTTTGACTTATTTGAACATAAGAGCCTGACTCTTCTTTTATCTGCTTTATATAGTTTCCTGCCTTTCCTATTATCATACCTGCGGTGCTATTTGGCACTAGTATTTTTACCTAGAACAAAAACATAGATTGTCACCAATTGTTCAAATCGCTTCAAAAATTATAAGTATAATTACGATTGCTAGTTAATAAGTCTTAGTATGCAATGTGGGGTCAATCAGCCTATATCAATAGCGTAGATACGATTGAAAAATCAGTGTTTAAACGTTCTATGGAGTTTCATAAGTCTAATACAAGAAGAATATAAAAAAAACTCTCATACTATTCAAACATGTGAAAAAATTTGATAACTTTTGATTGCCTTTAATAGAACTCTCCGAGATTTGACACATTCACTTATGGTAAATTGAAAGCATGATTGACCCCTTAATATTAAAATTATGTATCCTATTTAAAATCTCAGTTACTTTCAAATCCCGCCATCTACAACAATTAAACTGGATGTCTTGAGAACTAATTATTTAGTGACAAATACCGAAATGTGTTTGACTCAGATATGACTTTTCTTTTCTCGTTTTCTAATGAATAGAATGATTCAACTGATTCCGAAAATGGAGCAAAAATGGAAAAGTAACAGCTCTTGTTTTCTGTGGATCGGTGTCGGTTGATGTTAGACAGTGCGGCACAACGAGTCACGTTTCGGATCATTAGCCATACATGCACTTGCTAACTAGGTCATTGCTAGCAAGCAAAAGTCATATACTGTAACTTCAATGCTGCTAGAATCCAGCTACATATCTTTAGCTGCTTGAGCGCAAGAAAAATAGAGAGAATGAAAGATTTGATTAAAATGATCCGTATCTATGATATAATATTCTTAATATCTAACAATGTGATGGAAAAAAAAAAATTGCAAAGCAATAGTTAATTTGACTAATATTCTTAGTCTGCGTAGAACTTACTTGTTGTATGACAGATAAATCAATGTGAGTGCGATACATTTCCACACGGATATATATGCTTATGTGTGAATATAAATGTTTTTAGACTTTGCATTGAATGGTGTTCTCACATGCAGAATAACGGTTTGTGACTCACGTGTTACAAATAGTTTGAATGAGGCAATAGGTATTATCTTATATACAAGGAACTTTCACAGAGTCAACGCTATATAGTACTTCTGATTAGCTTTGCTAACACTGAAAATAGTCTACGAATTAACGTGCTTCATGATCGTAATCGATGCAAAAGCAACACAATATGAATAAATATCGTTAAAAATGCGTCTACAGACAACTGTTAAGAATTGTCCTTTTTATGGTAATGAGAAAAAATTTACAGAAGATCCAATAGTATAACTTTTGATGAACGCTAACAAAATATATGATCAAATATTCAAATGAGTTTTTAATCATCGGTCAAGAAAGTCAATGGCATTAATTCAAGCTTGGACATTTTACGAACATCGGTGAGTGACTAAGTGAAACGTCTTTAGGGCATTTAGGAAAGAGTGATCATATTTTAATTCGGGCGACAGTTTCAAGCTTCAATGATCAGTATGGTAACTCTTGATATGATCAGTACAGATAAAGGCCACGACGCCCACTGACCTCCCCCATGCGTTATCTGTTAAAGTCTACACTATAAGTATACCATACTGCAGAGTATGAGCCTACATGAATTTGACTCGAAAGTGAATTAAGATTTTACATAAATGACTTAATACAGATTTGAAAGTAACAGGTTATCGCTCACTAGTGAGCAAGTATAATTAATACAAAAAGTATGAAGTTATCGAGTGATCATTTCTATTTAAAAAGAACGTGTCGAACTCTTGTACTTAAATCATCGGATGCAAAAGCTAATTATCTATGAGAGGTGATTAAACTTGTTAAGGTTCGATAATATTTTTATCATTCATCGAAGCTTTGGTAAAGCCTAGAGAAAAGTCTCATTTTATAGCCCATACCATTATCAGACCTGAAACAGCATGACGAACAAATTATACATAATGAATTTTCTCAGTTAGATCTTTTTGACGGTATTTTCAACTTAAAAAAAATCTCAGAATCCAAGGCTAAGGCTTTTCGATTCAGAGTCCAACACATTTTAGTGGAAAACTGATGGAAACCTATTGATGTAGATCCGATGGTGAATAAAATTGAAAATTTGACCTTATCATATAATCATAATTGATTCTTTAAATATTCTCAGTTTATAAATTCAATGATAACCAAATAAATCATTTTCAATTATTGCTCTACCATCGGATATTGCATTAGTGATATTTTTTGAATGTTTTCAACTCTAAGGAGGTTATCTTAGTCGAGATTCAACAAAAAATGTAGTTTGAAGCTTTTTTTTAAACTAGTACAATGGAAAAGGATGATTTAGAAGAAACTGTTACCGGTTGAACTAAAAAATATGTTTTTCTGAATAATGTGAAATTCTGAAATGATCGGATCGGTTTTGAAAGTGACTAGTTCCAAGTCATTACCGAATTTTCCAGTTTTGGCTGCTATCTCGAATAAAAAAAAGTCAAAATATTTTTAATATTGTTGTTATATTCTTTTTACGAAAAGTATCACGTGGCCATGTACGGCACAATACCATACCAGTTGAGATTTAATAGTTCTACTATTTTAAAATATCAGAAATAAATAAGAAAATAGAGCGAGATAAATGCGTGCGCATCATTGAAATCTCAAGTCAGATAGCCTTCTCATTTGAAGCACATTCGAATTTTCCATAAGTTGCGTAAAAGACGATTGAATTGTAATTGACACAACTGTCCCCCTTATTATTGTTATTCGTTACATGCGTACTTAATAATGAATTGATGAATTTCAACTTTTTAAATAATTTTTTCAATGATTTTCCAAATAATATCAGAAAGATACGAACGATAAACGAAGGAGAGCGAATACGCGTGAATGAACATAGCTGTGAATCAGAGAAAAAATGCTTGTGCAAGCAAAAGAAAATTTAATTCAACTGTATCATTACATCTAGGTTTCTCTGACAACGAGGTACCTCATTTGTGAGCAAGAACTGAATTTGGCCATTGTGTCAAACGAATAGTTTTTTACGAATCACTTATAGCATAAATTAAAATTATAATTATGAATATGAACATGTAAATGATGGTGATCATTACATTTAATACCTGCTTGTCTCTCTCCGCCGTCGTTTTACCAGAGTCAAAGTCAACGGTGGTTTTTGATGTGAGGTCTGGTTTTTCACGGATCTTATCCATTATAAAATCCATCACAGCCATAATAGCATCAACGCTGCCCGTTATGAGGCAAACTCGCTCTGTTGTTCCTGAAAAATAATTCAATATGATTACACCATATGCCTTACCAATTTCTAATGTCAAAAAGTAATAGAAAGTTGTATGCATCGCAATTTATTGTAAGTATGTCTGATAGCAGTACCAAATAAACAATACAAACAATTTAATAAATTCCCGACCAGCAAAAAATCGGTTTCAAGTTGTCAAGAACAATTAGGTGAACAAGAAGATAGTACCTAGCCTCAAACTTGGCAGACAAATTACTCGATAGCTGGAGTAGTATTTATATGGTTACATGTAAGTTGACTTGTTTAAATTGTGCAATAAATATTTAGGTCTTGCACACAAACATTTCATTCGAACCAAGCTGAAATCGTTCATACAGTTTTGAATATCAGAAATTAGGTTGGCTCGCGTTAATTAAGAATTGACTTGAAAAAGCTCGCTTCAAAAATCATTCAATCAAACTTCTTTGATTCGTATAAATTGAAGCTCCGTGACCAGGCAGATATACACCTACCTATATAAATAAATTCATAATTACATGTATCTATGTCAAATAGTGTTTAACACTGGATCTGTGTGAAAGTGAAAGTAATAGGCATAGCTGATGAGTAGTGAAGAGGTGGAAGCTGAAAGGGCCTCAAACGAGTTTAGGCGATGGGTTTGAACTTTGATTTATCCTGGATGATCGCCTCTTACCTGGGTAAAAGTCGTGGGACTTGGACATTTTCACACGCGCACCCGTGTCTTTTTGTAACTGGGCAATTGTTTCACCGCCCTTTCCAATAATTGCGCCGGCTGCCACCCCGGGAACCAAAACCTTGAGATGGTATGTGCCATCTCCACCTGAAAAGCATTTTAATTACCGTTAGTCTTATTCATTTCAAACAATTTCATTTTTGTCGAGCCAGCGAGCAAGGTGACTGCCTTAAGATTCTTAACTATTAACACCAGAGCTTTCACAAAAACAGGGCGTACTCAGCTTGCAAATTGAGAAGCTTACTCCATAACATATTTTTTGAGATGGTTCAACTGCCGCTGGCAACTGAACTTCATTTTTCAGAAGACCAGAATCACTTTATAGGTATAATACTTGATTAGGAATACAGAGCAAACGATCCTCCAAATGAAGATTTTATAGTCCTTGTAAAACTAGATCCTTTGTGACTCATAATAATTTGCTTTTGTTGCCCCTAGTGTTGTTGAGTGACATGAAAAATAACTGCATATGACCATGGATTACAATTGTCCAGTGAAGGAAAAAGCCTTTGAGTTTGTCGGTATATGTTAATGTAGCCAAGGCTAAGGAATTAGATATGAATTCCATCAGCAAGTAGCACAATTATGTCAAGCAATTAGCTAGTTTCAGAACTATTAGTCCGAGCCTAACGAGTTTAGCTACTCAAAAGTCTCTACCGCACTATCCTGTATTTGAAAAACTAAACTAAATTTCAAAAAACATGGGCATCGCATATCATGAGACTCGATTCATATTATTTTGCGCAACATGTCAGGCAATCGTTAAATATGTTTAGCCTAGAATGCGCCTACTTCATCACTTTTGATATTGATTGCTGCAACAATTTAAAATAACTACAGGCTGATATGTATATTTTTATAATATTCAACACGCACATACAGAGATACAGCAGTAGTCATAGGACAATTATGTCACTAGAGATTCCACATTGCCAAGATCTGTGCTAGGCTAGTTAAAAATTCATAATCATTGCTCTACTTTCCTCTACTTTCAGAAATTCGTTTAGCAGATCTAAGCAGAATGTAAAATTCAATCAACAAGACATATCAATTTGTTACCATCGATGTTACTTCGACAATCAGACTGGTTTAAATCAAGTGCCGATCAGTTTCATAAGTCAGAGGACAATCAAATGAAAGATCAATTCAAATAAGGATCCTTTTGCAGGAAGATTAACGATTCTAGGTAAACATAATCTGTACTTTGCCTTTACTAAATCAATGGATGAGGGAAAGTGTGAAGTCATGTGAATAAATTAGAGAAAGATGTTACTCTTGCACATTACTTTAATATCCATTGCAACACATATTGAGTAACTCGAGAAATTTTTGTTGTGATAAAGCAACTGGTCAAAACTGGTTTAGTTGCTGTTATTTTCATACTAAATCTATTCAGCTCTACAGCACTCAATTCAGTAGATAGATTAAAAAATTCTGTAGTTTTGTTCATTATTCACATATGTTGATCTAGCGGTGTTACAAGCTGATTGCAAGAATTTCAGTTCCACAATCGACTAAAACTTATGTGTGCCATACATCTAAATTAAAGTAATGAGAAAAAATATAATGATTTAATTGCTACTACTAAAAAAAGTGAATAGTGAGTTTTCTCCATGATCAATATTCCTGAATGTGTAGTTTTTCAGATTTGCGACAACCCACTTACAATTAATACAATACAAGAAACTTTATGGTGAAGGCGGAAGTTGATTAAATGAAATGAGACTAGAATGAATGTATTGGAATAACAACGATGGACAGTCGAAGAATACACATACATGATATAACATTACATAATATTTTGTTGACTCGTGGTATATGATTGACATTTTTGTAGGATGTACTTCTATAATGCCAGGCGTTAATGAACAAACAATTTGTATATAATACACAGGAAGGTGTAGACGATGCTTATGATCCAAGGTACAGAACATGTTGACCCGGACAATTAATGGCAACTGAATTTTGCTGAATAAAAATCAAATGAGAAAGCGACAGCATAGGCAGTGGACCACGTAACTGACGTGCGATATTAAATAAAAAAATAAAATTCTCGGTTGTGCTTAAACGCTAACGCAATAACCTTTAAAACCGGTTAAGATGTGATTGTCGGTGTTACGCGTCGTTGGCGCGTCCGAATAATTGCGAAATGATGAATAGGAGGTTGGATTATAAATAAAAAGTTTAGTGAGATGATTTCGGAAAGGCGATGGGTGCATAAAAAGCGATACCCCATCGGTTTAAAGGCCCATAGTTTGGCGGGGCCCAGCTATAAATGCAAACAGCTGTTTGACAGATGGGAGAGGTTCACATCGGTGGGCTCCGCACACTCTCTGACCTTGACCCACGACCTCGTTGTTGGGACCTGACAACTCACCAATATGCCACATCTCGTCTGCAAAATACCGGATGATTGGACCGAGGCTATACCCGGTTATAAATCAGCCACAATTATCACTAAAAATCGCAACAATAACAGCCGCCCGATAATCCCTGTCAAAGTAGCAAAGTTGCCAAGTCACCGAGTACGCGCGTCGCCCGCAACCGAGCCACGGTCCTCCATTAACGTCAACCGAGTCAGTAGGTCGCCCACGCAAACGTTCTAACGTCAAATTCAAAATATGTGGAGTTAACGTCAGACGACGGACGCCGGACGTTGCGGCGTCGCAGGGGTTCACCGATCACACGAATTGGGTAGGAGGAACAGGCGGAACTGGAGGACGAGAGGGACCCGACAACAGAACAAGAATTGCTATAAACGATAAACGAAGGACGTGGTAGTAGTATGTATTGCACTGGACACTGGTGAGCTTGGAATGGTGCGCGAATCTGGCCCCGTTCGAGTACCGACTTGCAGCTCATAGGCTCCGTCTGACATTTACTCTACATGACAGTAACAGCGAAGAGACGTGCCCACCAGTTAGTATCTCCCAAATCCGAACTTTGCCACCGATGCGGTGAGCGCGAAGCGAAAGGGATTTGACAAAGGTGATGCTATGCGACGCCTCGGTGACGCTGCCGAATCCCCGGACGATTCAAATTTCCAGTCGTCCACGAAAAATAAAAAAAATAAATAAAAACCGTGGTACCAGCCACAACGACGTGTTAAGGGGGCGACCACGGGACGACGACAAATAATAATGCCTGACAAAATGGTTCGGGGTGCGCTGGTGAAAATCTAGTTTACTACGATATAAAAATAATGTATTATTATGAGGTAATAGTTATCGAAATACCTGATCCGTAGTGTGACCTTTTAGTAGCACCATTTTCTACGTCGCAATCTAGTGGCCGTTTTCTTGAATCCGCAATTTCTGGGGAGGGACACGTCTCCATTCCGGAGTCAGCGGCCATCTTTACTTCGTTGTTTCGCGCACACGACGAACCAAACGACGACGACGATGACGACGACGATGACGACGACCGACCGACCGACCGACCGAACCGACCGACCGACCGACGGCGACCGCGAAGGCGACGACGACGACCGCGAAGGCGACGACGACGACGACGACACAACCGAGCCCGACAGACGGACGACAAACTGCACACAATCACCACGTCGCCGCGACCTACGCGTCTCACTGGCAACTGATCGCAGCTCCCTCGGAACTCCCTCGCTAAACCAGCTGGTTGCCTCCACGACCACGACCTCCCTCCCTTCCTCCCTTGTCGCGCTCACTCTTTTTCCCCCTTGCCTCTTTCACCCTCCCGTCATCTGACCCTCCCGCTATCTTTGACGGACGTATCTCTCTTCCCCGTCCTGTTCGCTGCCATGCGCCGCGAGGCGTCGCGATTCCTATCTCTGTCCCGCTTTGTCGCATCTACGCTAGATCCTAGTAGGTATAATACGCATACGAATGCACTACTGATATTCCAAATTATATCTTCTTCTTCTTTTAATTCTTCAGGTTCGCTTCTAGTTCATCTTGAACTCTTCCAAGTGTCTTTACCTTAGCAGGGACTGTCAGCGACCGCCGTTATATCTGCTTCGTGTCCAAAACCCGCTAATAATAGAAAGGAACCGTCGACTACTCAAAACAGGCAACAATTTCCAATCGCTTTTGATGTAGACGTAGATACCGCACTAAACACGTTAAATGCGACGCTACGTTGTGGTGGCCAACGCGCATGTATCGGGATGGCCAGGGAGAATTGTGCTGTAATATCCACCAACTCGTGCATTTCGTTTTTAGAAACACAATATCAGTACGTATTTATACATACGTATCCAAACATGAAAAAGTTAGCGGGTGCTACCCGCTGATAATGGGGATTGGGGAAAGGGGTTTATTTTTGGATCGTTGCATTTCGCAACTCCCGCAATGTCGACTTCTACATACACATATACATGACATTATGGTATGTATTCTAGGCATAACGACTAGCTGGCAATCTGGCGTCTCTAATATTACTCGTGATCGCTGTTGATAACTTGTATTCGTTGGAGGTTCACGTACGTATTTGTATACGTTACATAGTTTGCGCAGGCGAATTTTTCCGACAGTTCGAAATTTTTCCGTGATTTTTCCTGAGCCCAGCACCTGCTGCTATTGCAGTTTACCTGCAGCAATAGGTGACTAGCTGTTGTATGATGCTGCGCAACTCTGCTGCACCACCAGCAATTTAAGCAGCAGCAGCAGCAACCCTCATTGCGTATCGTTGCAAAAGGGCATCCGAGCTGATCCGGACCACCGAGGTTTAGTAGAGAAGCGATAGAAGCATTTATTTAGGCCACGCAAAAATCCATATTCCGTTGGCTCCCTTATCAACATTTACTTTTCTTATTTTGCTTACAACGAATTATCTGCATCCTATCAGTTTTTCGCTTTTGTTAACTAGCCCGATTAGAGCTGTTGGCATTTTTTTTTGAGAGACTGGTCCTCGATTTCAAAGTGTTCAATGTGCTTCATTATTAAACAACGATAATTGAACAGACTGCGGTTAATTATTTGAAATTCTAAATCTTTGCGATCGAACGATAATTTTCAAACTGGAATAATCGGCTCATGCCTCATTTTCTTAACGGCAGCTAATGTCCTGAAGGCACTTTCGTGGTATAACTATTTATCATTTCTGTCTCTATAGACATAGAATAATATACGTAGGCATACGTGTAGGTACGATGGACGTTCTCTTGCAAAAGTAAGAAGGAACTCGTTATAAAGTCCCTTTTAATTTAACAGCGATGTTGTCCTTGCCCCACAGCAACTTGCACATTCTTTCTTAGACTCCGGGTTAGCAGTCCCGATCCATCCATCCATCCATCGTCTATACTTAAGTATGAGCACATTGTGTTGCACGTATGCTGCATACATTTGAATGCTTACCCAAGGCCAAAGTATATACTGTCCCTATTATATCGTTTACTAGTGGTACGTCTAGCAGTGAGTAGCATTACTAGACGTTATAACTATTAGAGCTACGTTTGAACAGTGATAGTACAAAATCAACGCGCTGCCATTGCCATTGTGGAGTATATTGGTGATGTGTACATACATATACGTACATCGGTATTTGAGAAACTACGATGTGCCCTTGATCGATAATTTTGCATTCAAGCTTATTATATCTCGATCGACAGTTGCTTTAGATTGTAAAAAGCGATCTGAAAGATGGACTATTTCGCACATCGCATCCTACATACATACACTCCTCCGATGATAGAGATGTTTTTTCATTCATTTTTTTCGTATTAAAAGAAAAGAGAAAAAAAGGAAAAGGAAAATAAATATAAATAAATAAAAATGTCTTGCAGCAGCGTGTTATTGCACAAGGCCAAACTTCTCTAAACTCTACCACACGATTAAACGACTACGTAAGGCTCTCGAAGAGAACTGTCCATGCGATAGTTGCCCAATCAAGTTTTTCTACTTATAGGTGCGCCTTTTGCTCTTTGTATAGTTTACAATTTATTTACGATTTACGTATCGTAGTACATGCGTATAATAAGTCATAACTGTTTGTCGTACAGCAGGCAGCTTGTAGATGACAATTTTCCATTACATTAAATTAAATTACATTAGATTAAATCGCTACGTCTTCTTGAACGTATTGGGACAATGTGAACTTAAATGATTCGTTTAAATTATATCGTCATTGCGTAAGAAACGGGTATATCGACCTTCCAATCAATTCTTGTGCACAAGAAGCTTCGGCAACGACATAATAAGAGTGGATATTTCACTCGTTTACCGTACGGTTTTCATTTCTGTATATCTTTCACCGATAATCGACGAAATTTTCGCTATTTCGCTGCTAATATATCTGTAGATGCTTATCTATGTACTTAATGTTATCAGGAATTCGATCATAAATGCAATTTGTAGAGGCTCTAGCTTTCAAAAATTGTAAATTGTTTTCTCTATAAATGGATGAATATTTTTTTCAGTGCGTTCCAACTTCCTACTTCCCACTTCCCAGCTATGACCTCATTCTGCTTTTGACCTGATTATCGTAGAAGTGCATAGTGATTCGAGCTAGTTCGAGCGCGGCGCCAGCTAACAGGTGTTACGTCAGCACGACAAAAGTCAATTGAGCGATAACTTTACCATCATCACTAAACTG
This sequence comes from Athalia cordata, assembly GCA_963932425.1. NCBI lineage: Eukaryota > Metazoa > Arthropoda > Insecta > Hymenoptera > Athaliidae > Athalia > Athalia cordata. Next base: position 22,609,058 of record OZ010626.1, on the reverse strand, counting down.
AAAAAACGACGATTATTGAAAAAAATAATGTCTAGTTATTGACTGTTTAAATGTTTTTTTGTCGCTATCAAAAAGTCTGGTTATGCGCCGATAAGAAGGCGGGTCAAATCAACACCCCCATTTCCGGTGGTAGTGTTCTTGATTTATTATTTGTATTTTGACCCGAGGTTAACATAACCTAGTTGACAAATGTCACGTTCGTCACGTTCATGATTTGCAATGTTGTAATCGAAGTCGGCCGCCTGTTGTTATGCTGTAGCGCACCGGAAGACAGGTTATGTAACGTGGAATAAATGGATGGGTTTATAACTTGTTTACCATCAGGTAGATAAAAACGTCATACCGCAAAGCCGAGCGAGACTCCCGGCTGTCAGAATATGCCGATAGCTCATAATGGATAGCAGGCTTCAAAATTCGGAGGTGAAAATTCTATTTTTCGCTAAAGCCCGAGAACTGACAGGGTTCACGGAATCACAAATTTCACTACCAGCTAAAATTTCGTACCAAGCTCTACTCGAAACAATCATATTAAAATTCGGCCTCCAAAGTATTCGGGAAACTGTGATCCTATCTATAAACGAAGAGTACGTTGCTGCTGACGTTATACTTAACCTAGCCGATCAAGACGAAATCGCAGTTATTCCACCATTAAGTGGAGGTGCGCCAACAAGTCATATTATCCACAAGTTTACTTCTGCTAACTCACATTCTACCTCTGTTACAGGTTAAGATGGGTGGAGCGAAGGATGTTGTTAGACTGCAGACGGAGCGTTTGAGCATAGAACAGATAGTAGACCTGGTGACCGCTCCAAATTGTGGAGCTATATCTACATTTATTGGCACGACTCGTGATAACTTTGAAGAAAAAAAGGTATATCCTTTACATGTGCTTTGAATTGACAATATAGTTTGCTCCAAAAATGCATCCTTGAACACTAGAGTTAATCGATTCCGAAAGTTCTCATGAATTTTAATCTCTAAGTGATTCTGTGATCAGTTACAAACAGTCTTTCAGAAACTAGCGTTAAAGCGAATATCTCCCTTCCCAGCACATAAATTTGAATGAAGATATGATAATATTTCTGGAAAAAAAATACACATACTCGTGGAAATTTTTTTGCTGCAGGTGATCAAGCTGGAGTATGAAGCCTATGAACCTATGGCTTTGAAAGAGTTGCAGAATGTTTGCTCTAAGGTACGCTCCCAATGGGATGTGGAACGCATAGCAATTTTCCATAGACTAGGAGTTGTACCAGTTACCGAGGCAAGTGTCGTTATAGCAATTTCTTCTCCTCATAGACAGGAGAGTCTCCAAGCCACACAACTAGCTATTGACATGCTGAAAAGTAGCGTTCCCATTTGGAAAAAGGAAATATATGATACTGACGAGTCGGAGTGGAAACAAAATAAGGAATGCTCCTGGTCCACTAGTAAATAATTTTTCATATTTTATCTGCAATTTATAATATGGTTGAAACATATAATACTAAAATAATGCCAAAGTCAAAGCTTCAATTTTTCCATGTTATACTGAAACAACCGAAAAATTAGTTAAACTAATCTCAAACAAGATACCAAAAATAAAGACAGAAAACGCTGAGTTGTTACCAAATATTATTCACATTCGAGGCTCGTTTCACATGGTGGATATCTCCAATATTTATGTAATGTTGAATGTAATAAAAATTTTATCATTACAATTGTTATGCTCGTAATGTTCCTGTAAAAGAATATTCTATCATTCGGTTTTTCATCCGTGCAAATCCCATTGTGTTTTATTTATGGAAGAACAGATGTGTTTATTTTAGAAGCGCAACTATTCTGTTGGCAGGTACACATGAAACGTTTTCAGGAGAGGAGAGCAATGCTACTCCGGAAAGCATAGAAAAACCCTCAAGTGCTGTAACTGATCAAGAAACTAGTGATAATCAAGGTTATGAGCAAAACGAATCATCTGATGTTTCGATCGATCCAAATCTTGTACAAATTCAAGCGAGCGCAGAAGAATTGAATCGCAGAATAGAGGCATTCATTACACGGAAACGAGAGCAAATGAACATAGTGAATGTACAAGAATTTTGTTGTCACAGGTTTGCCACTTTTTCGATTTTAATTTGATTTTATGGGATGTGCATGTGTAGAAAAATTGAAAAGGAATTGTTAATGTCACATTGAATTATATTAATTTCGTGTTAATCTTTTTCAATAATTTCACAGGGCGAGAGTTGATGAAGAGAAGGAGGAAAGCTCTTGCGCTCGAGTAGATGCGATTTTGATTCGGCGAAAGGATTCTAAAAGCCACGTTAAAGGTACGTTGCGATGAAGAGTTGCCAAAGTAAAATACAATATACAGAATTTTCATTATGTATTATTTTGAACTAACAACGCCGGAACTAATGAGCGCTTTTGTATTGCATAACTATGGATATAACAGTAAACATAGATAATCATACACGTGTGTTCAGCCAAGCAGGCCAACCTTTTGTCTCCGAAAATAGTATGAATAATCTGATTGATGGTTGGTAATGTTTTTTTATCCGACTGAAACAAGATTTGGTGGGTGCCGTAAATTTTCTGTTCAAATTCCTATTACTTTCGCCTTGCCAACGATGTAGTCTAACGCAGACACTTGTCATTTCTATGAGAGTTCTATCATCCAAGCTTGCTGCAAATTATCTTCAGTACCCATTTTAATAATAAATTAAAATTTATATATTTCAACAACCAGTTCACAGAGTTCTGAATCCTTGGGGTCCTAATATGGTCGATACATCAATGTTGCCAAATATTTCAAATACAAATTCCAACCAAAGTTCTCCTGGCATTTATCCACCTGTTCTGGACGAAAGATTTATGACAAGTGAGAAGCAAATTGGAATCAAAGGACCTGTACCAAAGGATGTTTATCAAAGGCTCAAGAAGATCGAGGACAGAATACTCTATCTAGAAAGCCTATCACCGGAGTACAGACAGTTTTGGGTGAGATTATTATCTAGAATGATAATAGTTATTTGAAATTAATCGTCATTCAATGTATAAGTAAAGATGGAAAGTACCATTTTTCATATACAGAAAAATGTGTTGGCATCTTTGAAAAATCTTAATTGGCAACTATAATCACGTTTTAGGGGGATCCAGAGGATTGTTCGAAGAATACCTACAGACCTGTAAGAAAAAGGGTGAGTTGAAACTCCAATCATTTTTTTGCTTTTTTTAAATTCCTCAACGTTTGTGTAATGAGAAGGTGATGCAATGTTTGTGTAATGAGAAGGTAATGCTCTCTCTTCGACATTGTCAGAGAAAGCAAAGGTACTAGCATAGATTATATCTATGGCGAACGATGGTACTAGCTGTTTGTAGCATGGCAAAACAAAAAAAAAAAAAATAGTGTCACTGGAAATAATAGATAAGCACTTCTTTTATTTTTTGCCAATTGTAAGTTGCCAACATCAATTATTCACCATGAGTTATGAAATTCTCGCATGTTATAGACATTTTCAACGGCGGAACTTGACTCCAAGCTTCATGAATTGGAAAACAAATATGCAAAGAGGGTCTAATTGATCATCTGTAAGGATTCTTCTGACATTGATGGCTCGCAGAGTTATGTGTATGAATATAAGTATGAAATAATTTATGCTACGTAATTTCTATTTTTGAAACTTCTCCGGGATACTGGAAACCCCTAAAGGTGTAGAAAATTCAACATCCGAGTAAATTTACTCTGAGTAAATAAATAGGCGAATAAACATGCAGGTTTATAGATTTTTTTTATGGATTGTATTTCGAACGGAAATAGTCAAACCTATAAAAATAGTTGGGATTAGACTCTAACATCACGTTGTATAAAAATCTTCTTCTCATATACATAAATGAATTGAAATATAGATTTCGGACATTTTGGAGATTACCAGCCTCCTCGAAACGCGAATGTTTTTTAATTTGATGACGAACGTGAAATTGTTGGAAGATGATTTAACTATGTTCAGTTTCCAGTGGTAATAAAAAATATATTTTACATAATTCTGAAGTAAGATATTGTATTTCTTCTCCCAGGCTAGAATAGTGAACTCGATCTACGCTGTATTTGTAAACATTTGATACTGTTGTCGGCATTCATTATCAATTTCCTCATATACACTTGTTCTCCGATTTCCTGCGTTTGGCTGGAAAACACGCTCGTGAGATCACGTTACTAAATACCATAAATCCTATCGCAGCTTATCAATATCGTGGATTAAAGCAGCTAAGTGAACTTATCCGGCCATTAATTGGCCATAAGCTAAAAGCAATTGAATATTCAATTGATATTCTATAGTCAAGCAAATGTAGTAACAGGAATCGTCGCTCTTTCGTGCTCGGCAACATACTCCTCTGTGAATGTTAATCCATATGCGTAACAGTGATACGATTTGTATTGACCCAACATATTGATAGTCGTCTTCTATAGTTCGAATAAAAAATGAGTCTGCAGACCCATAATAGGCTGGGCGATTTCAGATGTTATACGTTCTATGAACTTTATGTTTGCATGAAACTTGCCGCTCGGATTTGGTTCAAACTGCAGAAAAGATAATCTCGTGGTAAGGGGCTAAAATATGTTACAAAAAAAAACAATACCAATACTCAGAATCAGTTAATTGTTTTATTTGGGTATTTTTGTTCGGCCAAAGAAACCATCAACCGCCGTTATTTTGAAATTTGAAAATTCAAATTCGGGAAGTAAAAAAAGACAAATCTAGAGCAAAATAATATTGAATCGTCAAGGAGCAATTCCTATGAACGGAGCGGTTGAGAATCTACCGAATCGATTTGAAATCGGAAGAGACAAAAAGGTGGAAAAATATTTGAACAAAGTACGCAGGGCAGCCCAGCTAACGCTGTTTGTTTATTGCAAGTTAAAATTTTGCTTTGGTTTGGTGTTGTCTTTCGTCATTTATGCGCATGAGTGTACTTGGAATGCCGATTACGAGTAGTTCGTTGTTTTCTAAACAGAGGTAGTCGTCGTCGTCGTTTCGTATAGCAAACACCGAAGCAGCAGTCGTGCTGCGAAACGGTATGGCCGAGGGACGTCAGTGTTCGGTTTCCCTCACGTGAACGATACAGTAGTATTTCTATTGAATTGTGAAGCGATATGTGTCTCGTAGTTCGTCACTGAAAAATAAGAAGAAATTCTACGTTACCTGAAAAGGTGAGTTTACAACTAAACGCAATTTATTTAAATCCAGTTACTTTGAAATTTAGAATCGTTCTCTCAGCGATCATTCGACTCTTCAGGTAACGTCGTCTGCCACCGTGTGACAAGCGCACACGAATTTTAATCGGCTTATTTTTCATACTATGTATTTTTTTATCTTCTAACTCCCCAGCTGGGCGGGTTGTATAACACGATAGAACGCCGGGTGGATTACACGAGCCCTCCGTATTTCCTATTCATTTTTATGATGTCTTGAAGCTGTTCTGAGTGAATCTCGATTTCCAATTTACCTTTTCTTCTTCATTTTCTTGATTCTTGACGTTTTATGCACGCATTGGATTTCGATATGCTCTTTCTAATCGCGACATCGCTGATCGCGTGCAGTTTAAGGGCGGCTTCCGTTGCGCTCGGCTCGCTCAGATATGACAAATGGTGATTGGAAGTTGATTCTTCGATCACGCAGCTCAACGTTTCTTCCAAGCTTGAGGGTTGCATGACTGATGTAAGATTAACACGGTCCTTTATATTCCGGTATCTATTTATCCCCCGTACTTTCTCTTATTTCAATTACATTTTTAACCAGCTCAAAAAACACGTGTTCAATAACACCTTCGGGCTAAATATAGCGTGATGGGGTTCGAACGCTTCGTCTTTCTTTCCTTGACAACATAACTCTTAAGTTTTTATAAAGCGTCGTGTTTGTGTTTTTTCACAATTTCAAGTTGTGAAAACAATTGAATCGTGTGGTGACAGTTTGTACCTTCCAAACTCAAAGTTCAAAATGCCACCGAATTGTACGCCGGGAACTAACTACTTTCTTATTACTGTCGCTGAAGTTAACAACTTTTCTTCCGATTTATGTTCGACAAACTGCCTCGTTTTCTGCTGTCATATTTCGCCCGGCTTTCATCTCGTTATTTTGAAGGTTGATGGGTTCGAGCTCAGAGGCTAACTCTTACTTCCCCGGTATTCTTTGCGTGTACTTTACCCGTAATCCCGTAATGTAAATCATATAAGGAGAAATGATTTTCGCATGCAGGATATGTATACGATTCATTTTCGAACGAACTCCAGATTTTAAAAGCTGCAGCATTCTCATCATCGACTCTGATCATCGTTCATTTTTTATGAGTTGAAAAAAAATGTATTACACTGAATGGATCATTTTCTGCTTTTCCATTGTCTTGTCCTAAAGCTTATTGACACTCAACTTATCTATACAAGGCTGCAGAAGTAACCGGTATTTCTAAGCCCAACGGTAAAGTCACAAGGAAAAGTGGTGGTAACCAAAAGAACTTCAAGCAATGATTCAGTTGCTGTTATACTCGTATGTGTTCGTAGATTTATTATGACATCGTGTGATTTAATGTCAGCGACGCTCGCTATGTAAATTGACGTAAACACAACAGACACGTGCTGAACTTGAAACGGCAATTTTCGCAAACAGTGGCAATACTTTCAGCGAATCTAAGGTGCGATTTATTTGTTATCTCCAATACTTCCGGGCTTGTAAATCTCAGGTTTCAGCACTCTTATCTCATTGCCAGCTACTTAGGGTCAGCTAACATCGAAAGAATTTTAGAATGTCATAGTCCTTGGCCGCGGTTTCGCGAATCTGAATCATTTCTGAAAGAATTTTCTAGAAGATTGCAAATAAAAATCAGGGATCTATGTCAAAAACCAAACATTTTTCAAAAAATCACGGTAAAACCATCGAATTGTATTATAATTTTTGAGAACACCACAACCTAAAATCTATACTTTCCCCCTTGTATTAGGTGATTCACTTCCCTCGGAGTGGTACGAGGCGGAAATGTTTGTAGAAATTGGGGAAACGTGAGGCAATTGGTGAAACAGATATATATTTTTGTGTCATGACGTGGCGATTGGATAGGGCACTCCGTTATTATCAGCGATCGTTGCCAAAAATCAGCCTGGAAGGTTTGGCGGGCTACACATTATACATAATACAAACTACCAATTATTTGGTCTTCTCTTATCGGATTTTTTTGCAACTTGTTTAATATATAGTCAGTCATTATATGTATATTCGGGACTTGTATTGTACGTACGTTATACCCCTTTATTAGCGAGCGATATTCGTTAAAAGTATTCATCCAAACGCTAACTTCACATTGTTAAAATATGTATGTGCATACGTTATACCCCACGATCGTAAATCGTGACTCATTAATTTTTGTAATTCCCATCACAAATGGCGAGCGAATTATTTTTTTTCCCCCCACAAGCATAGGTGCACACGCAAATTACATAACAAATCGATTATCATTTAACCTCCCTGCAAATATCAATGCGGTATAAAATTTTTTTCACAGCAATTATTTGTCCGTCGAATAATTCTCATAGAAAAATTAACCACATGCCCATTGAACATGTGGAAGTTTTCTTTTTCTTATATACTGCTATTCGAATTTCTGACAAAATTCGCATTGAAAAAATCCAACACTATGTATCGAATAAATATGGAGTTGTGCGGGAAAGTTCTGTTAATTTTTGCATGTGGTGTACGTCGTGTAAGTTGTTTTACGATTCTACACCGACCAATTGTCATTAACTATTTGCACCGATTCGACCAACATGGTGGTTGGACAGAATCGAGTTTATAATACTAATTCCGTCTAACGGTATCATCTGCATTGCCTTTTTAGTTGTAATTGTTGCGCTAAAGAAGGCGAAGTTATCTGCAAGTAATCGAACGGCTCCCTATAAGGTTTCAAAATAATTCCAGCTAACCCGATTATGACGACGATTTTGTTTCAATTACGCGAATAGTTACGTATGATCTATAATTATCATGGCGTTAACCGTTGTGAAACTTTTTTTTCCAATTCTATATAAAGCTTGTTTATTTCTTATTCATTTATTTAGTTGTTTATTTATTTTCTTTCGTGCCCCTTGCGTGCGTATACTTTCATTTTCGGTCACGCTTTCGCGCTGCTGCGAATTCTATTTCACGATAATTTTAATAAAAATTACTATAAGTTGAATTGAGATAAAAGAAAAAAATAATTCAATTTCTTCTTTTGCATCGACTATACGGACAAATGTGTGTATCAAGTTTTTTTTTTTTATATCTCAATTGAAAAAAAAAATTCGTCGTTTATTTTTGGCGCTGTTAAAAGTTTTCATTAATTGAAGTGTGAGGCGAGAAATTTTAGCCTCATTCGATCATGTGATTAACAGAAATTCGTTAAGCACGTGTTGCTCGGTTTAAATTAACCCACGCGATAGTAAAGTTCTAATTGCGCGCGAGGATCGTAATAATTATAGTATCAAACCGCATCTCGACTTCGTAATAATGCATGCCCTGGATTCCGAAAGATCTAAGATACGGTCTAAATTCAATGTATGTATGTACTGGGTGACCCAAACAACACCGGCCCATTTTCGAATGTTATTCCGAACCGCCTTGCCTTTTTTTTTCACATTCAAATCTTCTAAGCTGGCTAACTTCGCAAGGGTTTTAAATACTACAGATAAAAGATGTCTAAAATTCATGATAACGGTTCGATATTAGGACGGAGTGAAATGACGAAAGAATAAAAAAAAAAAAAATAATAATTTCATGAGTTCCGTGACCGTCAATAGATTTAATTCCATTAAGTCTCCGTTTACAGTCCTTTTTTTTTTTAGGAGAAAATAAAATTACATTCTGCACGAACAGCTTCCTCTATTTTTCTTTTTACTTCTTCTTCTTTGGATTCCTGATGCAGCGCGCGTTGCAGTGTAGAGAAGGCGTTGTTATAAATTCGATTGAATTTATCGAATGGCAATTCGATTTACAGACAATATATAATTTGAAAAGTTAGAGAAAATTTGTCGAATGCCGTTGATCGGTCGCATGATTTCCTGTTACATGTATGTATAGGTATGACGGCAAAACACATACACAACATACATGTACGTATACTTAAAGATGTGAGTGGGCTTGGCAAAATCGGAAATACCTGTTGTTCGCTTCATGAATGAAGAAGTCATCTATATTACAACCTGTCCGTGTCCCATGTGGCTATACGATCACGGAATCATCCTATTATATTTGCATAGATAGCATTCCTCTATTTTCTAACTAGTAGTAACGGGCTCGAGTCAGGCTTGCCACGAACAAACGTAACATTCTTCCAGTTTTTCATGTCACCGTTCGAACTGAAAATTGATGTAAAAGTGTGAGATCCATAAATTTGATGGAAGGTTGTACCAAGTTCAGTAAAATCTATAAATTAACATGATGTTATATAACCAATTTTTTTTTTTCTCAAAAAATCTAATCGATTCTAAAGTACAATTAATCAAGTATTTAACTTGATGCCTAACGAAGTCTTGTTGAATATGTGGTAAGTTTTTTGTTTTGTTTTCTATCGCCCGTATAATATCGTTATTACAGAGCAATTTCCCAGGGATCATCTTTGGACACGTGGTTGACCTTTCGACCGTCGATTAACCAATTACTCGTTAATTATTATATAGGAGCGCATTTCCAAAGACGGTGAAGCATAGTGACCTCGTTTCGGTTATAATTATAATCTGCACCTTTTTCGCGAGGCGGAACTCCGCGCGAGGGTAATGCGCGCGCCCGGGCGGTAACAATGTATGTATGTACAGAGTTATGAGAGTCTTTAGAGTAAACGAGCGAAGTAGCTCCGCATACATACGTGTAAGGAACGTACGTTATAATCTGAAAAAATAAGTGCATTTGTATCAACACCCAGATGTCCAGCACAGATTAAAGTATAAAGAAACAAACGAGAAACACATACATATATATTTAATGTACACTGTAATCCTTCGCTAATCTTTTGATAAGAAATTATACAAATGCAATACTTATATTGTTAGTCAAGTACTGCGAGTATCACGAAATTAACGATTGTTCCATTTCACCTCCCCCTCGAAATCTTGCAAGCGATATTTTTTCGCAACGAAAAGTCATTTCCGCGATAATCAATCGTTCCAAATAATTAAATGGGACTCGAGCTGTAATGTAATGTGAAAAGTAATCGAAAGAGGGGAAAAAACAATTATTGCAAATCGTCTTTGTAAACCCCACATAATTGATGATCCTGCTTTGATTCTCGATCCAGATCGATGTCCATACATAGTTATTAGATATCAGGGTTACGAATATCAGATTGTAGGAGTTCGAAGAATGTTCTTCGTCTTATTCGCCATGAAAGAGCGTCGTCTGATTTAGTTCCGGTTTAGTACGCGAGGACATTGATTCGCAGCTGATGGAAAAAAAAAGAACACCCCAGCCGCTCTATTTATTTGGAAAGTACAGGTTTATACGCCGTCGTTCCTTTTGTTATTGCAATATACCGATTTTACTTCTCCGCACTTACCTTATACGGTTAATGAATTATTTACGACGCTATAAGTCAATGAGTGAGTCATAATTAATTGTAAAACTTAATTTGCACGTCCGAGATGTGGCGTTTCGATAAACCGGTCCCCCGTCAATTTGCCCTTATCTACGGGGTGACAGGTGCGGAGTTTGATTTGAAAAAAAAAAACAAATAAAATCCAAACTTGATCGTTTCACATACTATTATATGTCTATAAGAAACCATAACTTTTCAATATATCAATTCACTTACCGTAAAATCGTTGGGCGTGTTCTAACCGTTGAGTTTCAAGCGGTAAAATGATGGATGATATACGAGTGATACGTTAATAGGTAATGGCATAACGATTAATCGATTAAACACTTTGTCTGAGACTCGCATAAAAACTGTTGCGGTCTTAATCACGAGTGACGCGAGTAAGGTGGGATATCGATTTTAAACATTTGAAAGTCTAATGCGATTGGACTTGCCACTGTTGCAGATATCTACATGCATTTACCTTCGTAGGTATACAGGGTGAGCACATAAAACTCCAATGACCTTCTAAAAAACTCCTCTTTAACAAAAAAATACATTAAAAAAAAAATCGGCAAAATCTGTTTTCTTATTCAGTTTTTATTCACTTATAGACATTTTTTTTTCTCTGCCCACCCGGTAGGTATTTTACTGCAAGGACTTAATAAGGATCGTTATTATAGTGCCGTGTGTATACGACTGTAAAATCGATATTTTTTTTTTTTTTTTCCTGTACGCTCCGTGGTAATAAAATTCCGATGCGCTCTTTTGACGAAGTAGAATCAATGTGCAAGTCGGAAACTCTTAGAACTTGTCTGTGGCGCCGATAAAAGGCAATAGCTATGGGTAGAAGATATTTTTCAATTTGATGGTGAAATCGAATTTGCAACTAGAAGATCATGAGGAGAACAATTGAGATTGTTATATATATGCAATGAAATTTGGCAGAAACTTTTTTCGATTTATTTAAATATTATATTTAGTAAAAATGATAGGGAATACTATAACACGTATAAACATAGTAAAAAATTCTTTTTATATAAACAAACATTATAAATGTATTTACAACATAATTGATCTACGAAATTAAATATAGTATATTCAACGTTTACGAGAGCATAAAACAAAATGACGATTTATCGGATCACTGTGCAGGCGTTGACCTTTATGGATCGATTCAACAATGGAAGGAATGACAGGAATTTATTCACCTGCATTACATTTTTCACATAGGGTATCCCCCGAATGCACTACGTATTGAATATTCCGATTTTGATAATTTATAGCGGCGCGACTCGCGTTTCGTGTACGTAAATATCTCTATACATATATGTAGACATATGAAAACTGGTGTGACTGAACGACATTACCGAAATATTCTGTCTAGGATCACGTGCATATGTCTAGCTAGTCATGTTTACGATATTAAATCCGTACGTCCATCAAAAAACCAATTTATAGATACACATAGCCCGATTGATGCACGTATAACACGAGTGTAACAAGGTACGTTCAACCGGTGAATCGCAATTTTTGCGTATCATATAAGGCCTTCGAAATAAAGTCATCTTTCGAATAAAATCTGCACTGATGTACCACCAAATAAACGTTCAAGGGACGACGGTCCTTGACTTCAAGAGGCGTGCCTGGATCATTGCGGTAATTGAATGTAAGAAGTGAAATTTTTATGGCGATCGAAATTTCTTCTCAAGTACCAACTTACCCGCTCTCGACTCAATTATTTCCGGCGCATGACGATACAGTTTTCTACGAAGAATTCATCGCTGAAGATATACGAGTGTAAATTTAGCGCTGCGTTTTGCTATGTAAATTCTATCCAGAGCACGCCTCGTCCAATATGACCAATGAAATAAAATCTCTGTTGAGGTATCTGATCAGAACGGTGGGTGTAGATCCTCCGTGATCGATGACGTAATAGTGCAGAGGTGCCCATTTTCTAACTCCGAAACACATATCGATTATGACCTTTCTACCGGCTTCAGGAATGTGTAGAGCGTTATCAGCGAATGTTTTAAATTGTAGACAAGTGGCAGGCGTGTTTGCGACCCTTAATCGTAATCCCATATCGGCGAGACGACGATAAAATTTGACACCTCGGAATCTGGTGCCAAGGATATTGATGGTGTGAAGCCTGCTGCATTTTTCCAATATCCTTATCAGGTGAATCGGTTTCAAATAAAGCTTTGCCGTTGACCCGGTACAATTTAGAATGTGTAATTCCTCGAGGCTCTTATTCGTCACAGATAACTGACGGAGGATTTCGTCGCAATCCGACCTTGCGTCAAGGGTGAATTTCTTGAGAAAGGGCATACGACGCAGCTCGTTGATAACTTCATAAGTGTTGACGTCATTACCAGCAACCTCGTACGTTCTCCATACGACCGGACTTCTCACCACGTTATCAAAGAGCTTGCAAACTTCGCGAAGATTGAAAAGGTCTCGGGAATTCAAGTAGGAACAAATTTCAAGGAGAACTTCAACCGGAAGACGAGTTATTCCTGCGGAGCACGGAATCGGGGATGGGAGATTCAAGTTATCTTCGATGCACTTCCGGTTATCTTGGACTTTCTGCCGTTTTCTACGAGTTTTTTTTACTGGCTCTACGTGAAGAACATCGCGTGATAATTCTCCTTGAGTTTCCATGTCCTTACAGTACGCGGGTGCGCTTTTTGTCACATTTTTTTTCATTCAAACTTCTCGCATAAACGAGGCATAACATATCGATCGATGTCGGATTCTATTTCATCAATCGGCTAATATGTATTTCTTCTGCACTACCGACCGCATGATTTTAATCCACGTTACTAACCTGCCCCGCTGCTACTGGCGTATCGGTTACGAGAAATTTTGGTGGTTTTGACATACGTCAGTTTAGCGAGAATTACGGTTTCGTTGATATTGCTGCTGATTACGTTTACAGAACAATTGAACGGTTATATCTAATTTCTCCGTTCAATCTGCATCGCTTATTCTTTGTCAAGTTTTCGGTAGAATTTCAACAAAATTCTAAAGTTTAAGAGGTGATTTTGGGGTGGATGTTATGCCTGAAAACTGGAACAAGAACGATCATATAATATTCTCCTTTTCTCTAAAACACGCGACTCTTGCGTTCCATCAAAAATTCAGAACCAGCAAGGGTTGAATATTTCAAGGTCTCATTATGCCTTCAAGTTCTTATTATTCATCACAGGGACCGTCCCACGTCTCATTAATAAAACAAGCGACCCCTTGCCGAGCAGCGGCCGTAGGTTGTGTCCATATTTGCAAAGTTTTGTAACATGTAAGGTACTATATAATAACTCACGTACCGTTACGTAAAAAATGAAAAATCTCTTCGTTGCCTCGTTATAGTGTCAAATCTCGATGGGGAGTATCTGCAATTTTTGCTATCGGTGAAAAATTCACCGAGGAATTTGCGATTGAAAATTTTAACAAAGTTATTTATTTTTTTTTCATTTATACGTTACGTTATTATATGCACATTCCCATCATACTCGCTTATATGTCGCTCGTATCATATGCTCCGCTAGGTTGTGTATTTCATGGTTCCTACAAAGTTACGAGTTCCGGGGCAAACGAATACCCTAATACGCATAGCTTTGTTGGTCGTATTTTTACTTTAACGATGCCACGAAAGCCCCCAATTTCTTAGTTTTCTTACGCCTTCACGACGCACGAATGTAACGCTGAAATGTCTGGTGCAGTCCTCACCCGCAGGAAAAAAAAACAGAAATAAAATTAGACCATTTTCAGAGGTCGGTTATCTCCAGGAGAGTGTAGCGGGGAATGAAAAGGTGAAAAAGAGGAATTGGATCGATTTCAGGATTCGTAGTCACGAGTTTTTTTTTCCCCCCTTTTTTTTTCGTAAAAAGTACGCTACGACGTGCCCTTTTCTTTCCGGCGGAACGGAATATGGTTTTGTTTGAAGAACTGAAATTTTCATCACTCCTAGAAAAACTTGAATAGAAAATTTGTCCATTTCACGAGTATTACATGAGGTATATATTAAAACTCTGTATAATTATGAAATTTTGCTTTTTCCGCACCGTTCGAAACAATTGTTATATGATAAATTATATTTTTCATTCAGATACGTTCTCCTTATCCAGGCACTTGAAGTTAATTTTATTAAATGTGTAATTAAAAACAGTTATTAAAGATTACATTTACCGAAAGATTTTAATTCACGTAGAACGGAAATTCTCGGTAAATATTATACCTCATTAACTGACTGATCCCCTAATATCCAATTAGCGGTGATTAAATTACACGGCGGAACTCTGAATGATGAGTTGGTTTGAAAAAAATAATTTTTAAATAGCGGAATCTCTAGGTTGGCAAGGCGCACGCGATTCTTGTGATATAACCATATAACGTTGCAGGCCAAGTAGGTAATGGTATAGCTCAGGCGGTAGCTATAAACATGTTTAGTCATAATTCCATTTAAAACTTCGTAATCTAACCGAAGAAGCGAATGCAGAACATTCAATGCGTTTATGAATATTACACTCCGAAGCTGATAATATATATGTTTAACGTTTGTGGTATTTTAATTTAATCACGAACAGCAGCTAAACACATTATTGATAGCAGAAAAAGGATTACAAGGCTAAATATGCCCGTAACATATTTCTTCCACTTTCTGACATAAGAATCCTTGTAAGGCTAACTCTTCAACCGAGATTATGCAATAATTATATTTTCCGAATAAGGCATTCGCTCAATCTACTGGATAACCTAGAAACACCGTCATTAATCACTCTCATAATTTTCGTGCGGGACGCATTCAGGGCGTTAAATTTCTATTGTATTGTATTTTTTTTGCCATACATAATACTTCCGACGAGTGTTCTACAAAGATACGAATCTTTATTAGGACTATGCGTCGAGGGCTAATAATCAGAGAAGCTATCACGATCATCGTCATCGCCAGCCAAACAGCAAAGATGTTAATTCTCATCAACGGAATCATATTTATTCGCTTAAACGATGGCTGGAAAGCTCAATCATTTTGACAGCCGCTAAATGCCGCAATGGAACACGATTGACGCTGCTTTAATTTTACACCACGAGCGCCCGATGCAATGCAACCAAACTTACGTGCGTGTGAAAGTTTAAATAAACTTCGCGGGAGCCGTTCGCCCGGCCGATCAAATTACGAGTTTAGAGATTCTCCGCCAAAATTTGCTTGGAAACGTGCTCCCCTTGTTTTTTTTTCCTAATTAGTCGGTAATTGGGCTGACTTACGTTGGGTCAATTAATATTATTTCGTTTTACAAGACTTGATTAAAATAAAAATAAAAATATCATGAGCGGACGATCTTTTATCTCTCCTTATATTTTATTTCACTTTTTTTTTATACGCTTAGTTTTCGTACCGAATCTCCGCTACCGCGCGGAAAGCAGTTTCGTTGCAATAATTGATGATCATATTTCGATGTTGCAGATAGATAACGATGCTGTCTCAGGTGAACCACAACATGAGGACTTCGACTGGTAAACTGGATGGGAAACGACCTAAGGAATTAATGTCGTCTTCCAGTCTTTCAGGCATGTCGCAACTTTCAACCAGTAGCGATGAAGCCCTCGAACCCCTCGTACACAAGTCTCATAATATTATCGAAAAGTCTGAAAGGTGAGTTTCTTCTCGTGATAAAAATACGCAACACGAACTATTTAAATTTTCTCGTAGAAAAAAAAAAGAAACGAAATAGGCCAAGGAAAAAAATAACAGCGAATCACTTATACCTGAAGTATGCAATGGAACATGCGGATTTCCACTTCATAACCAATAGACGCGCATGCTTGTCTTTACTTTAATTTAATCAACATGATTGCCACGAAAAAGTCATCATCGAATAAGCATTCTCTCTTCTGTCGCAGCACAACGAAGGATAGAGTAAACAACGAATGGTTACTGAGTGGCCCAGGAGGAAGCAAACCGCCTGTATTACGATTCAAGTGAGTTTTATGTTTTTTCTTAGATCAACTATTGGCCGGCAAATAAAATTCAGAAAATGAAACTGTTTCGCGATGAAACTTTCATAATCTGATTTGTGAATCCAAGACATTGCTCGATTAACCCCTTATTTTATTTCGATTTTCAGGTGTTCCGCGCTGGCCACACCGCCGGAGGAACCACCTGCGAAGCAGTTACACATGACATACAAGATCTTTCAAACCGACACAAAACTTATCAGTTTGATACTCCAGGCTCATGGCCTTACCGAAGTAAGTGAAGCATCATTTTAAAGCAAAATTGTAATTCGGTCTTTCAGCATTCATTTCATTCGTTAGGATTAAAGGATGCTAATTGCATTGGTTGAAAAGCTAGAAACATGAAAGTCCGTCGTCAAAAGTTCAAAGCGAGAAAAGTTAAAGGTCTGTGTAGGTCAGTGAATCTGTAAGTTGGTCTCGTTCAAAGCGCTCCAAATATATTAGTGATTATAGTAATGTAGTTTCCGTTAGCAACCATCTTATTGAACCATTTATGAAAATGTTATATTCAAGGAGGAAATTGAATCTGGCCCATATAACCATTGTGTATTTTTTATATTTGCATATCAATATACGTATTATTGCTTACATATTATAGAAAAAATACGCAGTGACACATTTTTGAAGCGTAATATGCAACTTAGGGGCACTCGTGGGCATATATATATATATATTTTATTTTTGCAATAGTTAATGGTTTAAATTCTCGGTGAACAAATGCTAGTTTCTTTCTGAACACGTATATATGCATGTAGATGCATTGGGTACATATTTCTTCAACAGCTTAAACAATACATCTCTCTAGAATTAAGGCTTCAATTAGTTAAGTCTCGTTGTTCTATTTATTATAATCAGTTTAGATAACGTTAGAGATTTACTTACGAAAACTATTGCCTAGATTATTACGAGAATGGTTCATATTTTGCACAAGCATAAACGACGTAAATTTGTTAATTTTCGAAACTTCTAAAAACTAACGCCTGATACTGTACAGCAGGTTTTTTATAATAATTCGTAAAAATATACCTATATTTACATGATTAAGATTCAAAGAAATTGCGCCCTTAATTCCAGCCATCTTAAAGTGTTTTGTAGTTTGAGAATTAGTGACATATTTTAAATCTAATGTTAAACTACCAACGATGATTTTGTCATAGGCTTAGGAATATGGCGGTATTCGCTTTGGTGGCTCAGTACTGATTGACTCCAGAAATGCTATTCAACACAATTACTCCAAAACCAGTGCGATCCTGGGCATAAGTCGACATCTAAATTAGCTCGAGCCAAAGTACCTCTCAAGATTCGCACCCCTTCACAGTCTAGGCCCCAGTTAGCCAAATTTCCGATTCTGCTAAGCTTTTTACAGCTATGGAACATGTTAAGGACAGTCTCAACTGATACGTTGCTTGCTTCATAGATATAAAAACATGTCAAGTTCTGTACTAAACTGTTTTCACATTTTTCCGGCCTCCTTCCAATTTTCGATTTTTCTGGAACATTGAGCAAGTCCTCTAAGTGGGTGTTTGTCAGATCGAAACAACTGTGAACATGTAGGGCCATCAGTTCTGGTGCCAGGGACAGAATCTTTGTTATCGTTAATGCACTGACTGTACGACCGAGGTGGACTTTCTTCAGGTATCTAAGCGGTGGCGGGTCAGGTCCATTACTCCAAATTACGTCCGAACCATCTTTCGATAATATTCGGAGATTTGGGCAACTGGAGAATATTTCTCTGAGATCCAATTGTAGGGGGTTTTCACTCTGCATTATTTTCAGGTTTAGTTCGCGCAGATTTTGTCCGTTTGTAC
This sequence comes from Athalia cordata, assembly GCA_963932425.1. Taxonomy (NCBI): domain Eukaryota; kingdom Metazoa; phylum Arthropoda; class Insecta; order Hymenoptera; family Athaliidae; genus Athalia; species Athalia cordata. The sequence continues at coordinate 22,590,657 of OZ010626.1, read as the reverse complement.
GCAGATAACTGTAGAACCCTTCTAACCACTGCTTCTGTGCCGGAATGCTGTGAACGCTCAATGAAGTTACATGCGAAAAAAGTCTGAGGGCTTCTGGAGGGTGGTGTGGTTCCGAAATGTGCAGTTTTTCAATCCTCGGACAAGCTTGCGCCAGAAGTTCTAGTCTGGCAGGCGTAGTCCGGGAACTTCGGGCCTGAGTCAGGCTGAATGGAGCGTTGAGACCAGTAACACCTTGGTTCATAATTTCGACCACTCTTCCCATGTGGTTGTACTCTGCTAAAGACTCTAATCTCGGCACATGCATAAGAGCTAGAAGTACTCCAGCGCTTGTCACCCCGGTATTGGCTACGTTCAGAATTTTGAGAGTATCGCAAAGCAAGTTTTTACTTTCGCAATACTCGAGGAGCACGCCGTGCTTGTTATTTTTTTCAGTCTTGGAACTCTTTAGTTTCAGCTTAGATAGGAGCGCTTTCAGGCGGGACCAGCTGGTTGGCTCTTGGTCTTGGGAGTAATGCGAGATTTTATCCCGTAGTTCCACGTGCAATAGCAATTGTTTGAGTCCGACATCGGTCACTTGTCTAGAACACGCCACATCCAAAATAACTAGCTTTGGGCATGCTTTTCCAACGACTTGCAACACAGCGTCGCTCGCTATGTTTCTGAGTGTCAAACTTCGAAGGTTTTTCATATTCAATAAAGACGTGTAAAGCAGCTTGTCATCTAGTCTTAGCAGTGCGGAGCGAGCCAGTTCCAAAGATTCCAATCCAATGCCCTCAGAAGTTAGTAACTTTAGAAGCGAAGTCTGATGGCTGCAACCGTAGTAGCAGCACAGATTCACTTTTAAGTGCCTTATATCATGCCCAAGTAAAAGGGCAAGCAGATATAGGGGAGCTGGTCCAGATATGAGTGTTGAACCGTCTGATGAAGGTCCATAAAGCATTTTGGAAGTTTCCTCTATCACCTGGGATCGTAGGCGAGCAGGAAGGGTGTTGATGTAATAAGGCCTGATATTCTGTTTAGCATAGGCAAGTACTTGACTGGCGGTTGATTCCTGAGAACGAACTTGAAGGCGGCGACACGTTCCATCAAGCTGCTGGCACACGCGCCCCAAACTGAGCCCCTCTAAGGAGCTAGGCTGACGGTGGCCCGGCATCTTCTCTAGTTCATCCACTGTACAACACAAAACCATTTTTATTAGCTACAATTTTTGTTTGACACCAAGGTTGAAATTCAACAGATCTAAGCGTAGGTGGCACAAATCATTGTCAAGATTGCTGTCGATGAGCTGGTTTTATCTGTTTCGAATGTTTGAAAAATAACTAAAATTAACTTAGTGACGATATGCTAATTTGACCGCCTTAGCTTACACATTAGCTCTCTTACCCTGATAAAAACAAGCAGCAAAGGATAGTACAATGAGTAGAGCATAGCAAAATGGATTGAATTGCTTTCAGGATCTGTAACCTTATTGCTCCCTACAGAAATGAATAATCTGGAGCTTTGCTCTAATATGATCTTGTGAGAAATTAGGTATAGGTTCATATGTACAGGTTAAAGTTGTGATTAATGAGTAGCTAGATGAAATAATTCGTCATAATAGCGGGATATTAATGTAAATGAGGCTAACATCTGTGTAAATTCACACGTCAAGGACAAGAGCATGAGTTCACTGCTTTGCATACTTTTTTCGTTTGTGATATGCAAACCTGACTTGAAATCGTCGAGCCAATGGGACACAAAAATACGTTGCAATTTCAGAATTCGTCGTTCGTTCATTATTAATCTGATACCCGTAATTGTGGTATCTTTAAAAAACTTTACAGACCTATTCGACTGAGCCCTTTAAACCTTGGTGTATGATAACCTAGGCTTATTATATTCGACACAAAGAGAATTCATTAGCGGGGAAACGTTAATTGGCATGTCCATGAGAATAAACAAACATTCTGGCAGAAAAACAACTCGCGTGTAATTTAGACACTCGGGAATGAATTTTTTATCATTTTTATCGGACCGGGGAATCAACAATGGGTGTTTGCGGTTACCTCATCAAAATTTAACTGTGATTCTCTGTCTCATTCCGTCTTTCGATCATTTTCTAACAAATGCTTGCTGTACTTCGCGGCAGTAATTTACGCATCGAATTAAGTATTAACACGCATATTTTTCATCTTCTTAGTTGGTTTTTCTAATTTTTTTCTCACTCAACATGACAGTTCAAAAGGCGATTAAAAAAAAATGACAAGGACATATTCGCAGAAAAACGCATGCGCGCCAGTTTCAATTTATTTTGTTGATCCCCAACGTGGCGTTCCTCGCGGTTTCCGCTCAAACTAAATCGCGCGTATGTCGTTCACATTGATTTTTAAACCCGCAATAATACCTTGACATCGAAACTGATATACTGCTTACGATACCGCTCAATGTTTTACTTTATCGGTCGTTTATTCCGAAATTATTTTACTCAACACCTTGCAAACTTGATTCGCCAATTAATGATTCTTTCAATCCTCCGCGTTTCTTCAATTTCGTGTTTTATTCTATTCTTTGAGATTGCCTTTTTTCTGATACCGCCTCCAAAAGTTTATAGTATTCAACGTCCAAGAAATTGAGCTGGGAGTTAGGATTTCGTTGCAAAGTATCGTAAATCGCAACAATGATCTTTTTGAATTATAAATATGATCGTTCTATTTGAATGTTGAACTACTTGAGGTGAATTAACGAAACAGATTTTCGGGTTATCGCGAATATGTATAATCTTCTACCACCATTAATACTTAAACTGTGAAATATCGTTTTACTGCAACATTACAAGCTCCACTTCTGCAGTAACTAAAATAGAAATCTACTTCGGTATTCTATTATTGGATTGCACTGAAATACCCTCTCGTTCGTTGTATATCAACGATCATTATAAGCCACAGGGTGTTAAGAGACTTGAAAAATTTTGTGGGAATTCGAATAACAATAATAAATTTCTACAAAACAATCATAAGTTTGTATACTCGAATGGTCCACGGGGAACGGGAAAAGGAATAATTTTTTGCGGCACATGGTTTGATAAAAACTCGTCAGTACAACTAATTTTATTTGTACGAATAATTCGGAGTATCTTTCATCACCAGCAGCATTTCGTATAAACAATCACTTGCAATGCATAAACACAAACAAAAATCAAACTGACAATATTTCCGGCACTCTGCACTTTTGAGTGAAAATTCAAGAAAAAAAACAACCGTGCGTTTTGAATTTTCCAACGTGGACAAGATATGCCAGTCGATGTCACGTGTCTGCGATATTCTATTGAATTTCTTTTGAGTATCGAATCAAAACTTGCTCAAGTTCGGCAGGTAAACTCTAAAGTAAAAAAAAGATATCTTGAAATCTTGTAAGTTGAGCATTTTATGTACCTTGAAACAAGCAAGTTTCCTACGGCTGTCTCCTGAGCAGAAGCTCGCGCTAGACTGATTCAAAAATGTATCCTGTTCGAAACCCACGCCGCGGAGTCGCGCGTCCGAGGAGATCACGGGCCTGGCGGGGCGTCGCGACGCTTCGTCAGCCGTCGGCGTCTTCCTCATCGTCGTTTCCCTCACCGCTGCTGCATGCCGTTTGCAACTGTAACGTCATCCGCATCACATTGGTGCTTGCACCGACAAAGCTTAAAATAAATTATTCACCAGTAGTATAAATATCGGCCGAAAGGGCGTCGCAAATTTCTGTTAGCTTTTTTCGAATTTTATTCCGTCCTGGACTTCCATTTTTACTTTTTCAAATATCGACGGTGTAACTCCTCAAATTATCGTCTTATACACGATCAGAAGAATATCCCCTTGCTGGGAAATATGAATCCGAATTTATGTCTGCAAAACCAAGTTGATTCGATCTTCCCATTTATTCGTAAACAATAATAAAACCCGAGAGAGAGCAGTAGAATTTTATTCAGTGACTTTGAGCGAATGTCGAGAGTGCTTTGTAAACCGCAATTAATGATGAATTCCAAAATTACCATAATCCTAAAAAGTCTTGATCTCGACCGTGTTTGAGACCCTGACCTTGAAAATGAGAATGATCAATCTGCAAAGCGCCAACACGCCTAATCCGTTATGATATACTTACACCGTGGGCGATGATATTCTGCAAAAACGTGCCCATTACAGCCACCTTGAGTCGCGGTCGAAAAAAGGCCGCGAAAATCTACCGCTCATGTGATCTGTAACAAAAATCATGAATTCATTAAGGACTCGGCTTTCTTCTGATTTTTGCTTGTTTTTCAGTTTTCATAAACGTTTGTTTCTTGATTCAAATCTGAAATCGAAAACGAATCGACAATTGATCGAGGAACGAATACGAGAGAGAACGATGATCGGACTTCCCCGCTAATCATTCCCCTTTTTGCATAAAGATATATCGCGCGACCAACTTCAGGCTTCTTTGCGTTCGAAGGAAGAAGACGTAGACCTCGGACCTCCACGATTCCGTCGTTGCACACACTTACATTTACAATTACAACTACAATTACGCATCACACCCCACCGCTCTCTACGGTTGTTATCCTTGATTCGTCATGCAATATGTAGCTCACGTACGTACCTCCGTAATTCTCTATGGTGTTGGTACGAAACTCTCATATGTATGTATGGTCGTCTGACTTATGTACCTGTTTCTCTGCAGCCCGTTTAACGACTTTCATCTCAAGCTTCGATTTTCATTTTACATTCCCTTCGGAATTTTCTATTAAATACTATGAGGGGTGATGTGTTTAGTGAAAAGTATGGTATATATTATAGTAATATGTATAGCTTACATTTTGAATTCCCCATTTCATTAGTCGGTAATAGCTGATCTGCAGATCAATGAACTCCAATGTAATACCAAACCGTGAAAAAGCTTTCCAGTTCACTTATTCGTATTTGATAACATTTATACTGTTACGATCGTTCGATACAGAATCTGTGTAATTATATGCGTTATTTTCTCTTATTATTCATGATTCGAGAATATTATAAAAAAAGAAATTATGCAAAAGTAAATTACCGCAATTATACTAAAATTCTCGGTATGTATGTAAAGATAACGTCGGTGTGATATCGCATGATTTTCCTTAATTGAGGTTTTAGTTTTACAATTTCGTTATATGAAGGAAAAAAAAAAATTTACCAGCCCCTGCGCGTCTGTTGTGGAAATCGGGAACTTCCAAAATGTTGTAAAATATTTTCCATAGTAAATTTCACCAGAAGTGCAGAGTGCGTTATTTAATCGAGTCTGACAGTCTCGGTTAATATTCTATAAAGAAACTAAATAATCTATGGGTTAATTGAACCCCTAAGTTATGCTCGTAAAATGTCGTAATGAAAATTGTACGAGAAATTTGGTGAACAATATTTATAGTTCCGGTTCCTCACTTATTTGGTCTGTCGCCATATTTTATTACGTGATGAATTGTGACGATGCTAAGTGATCCTATAAATTCTGCCAGCTGCAGAATAGATATGAACTATTTGTAATTAACGATGCATTCGCGACAAATACCTGCACGTGTTACATTATACGGTATAAGTATACTTATATAGAAGAGAGAGGGCGGAAAAAGAAGCTGAAAATAATTATTTCATCAAAACTTTAAATCCTCTTTTTTTTATAATGATCAAAATAACTTTTATTTTCGATTTATTCAAGGTTTATTATTTTATAAATTTTTCGTTCAAAATTTTTACTTCCTCGTTCGTCAATTTTTCAACGCTACAGAGTTGCGGTCGTCGTTTGTAAAAATTAATTATCGCGGATTAAACATTTCCATGATAATTAGCGTAATTATAGGCGCTTCGTTTTTTTCGTTTTTTTTCTTCGAGGTCATCATACAGCTGATTATTTCATCCGGAAAACTCACCCATTGTCTGCGGCAATTGTCGTTATCAAATCTATTTCCTAAACTACTCGAAAAATTAACTTCTCTAAACAAATTTCTATCGTTGACTAAAAATAATCTGTAGTTTTCAGAATGCTTTATTGGGGTGTTTTCTTAAAAGCACATTATAGCTAACGTGCGTACCGTAACCTACGTTTGTGCGACGTATTTCCTTAGTCTTTAGTCAACGTTTCAAGACTCTTCTTCGATAAGCTGCAGAAGTAAACCGCATCGACTTCCGTTTCCGTTTCAGCAAACTTCCTTTTACCCGTCGCCACAATAGTGCAGGTTCTCCGACCAAATTCGGAGCGATCAAGTCTCTGCATTATAAAATCGAACGCCGCGATGCATCGAAAAAAATAACGATCATATTATGCTCGATGCATTTCAAAATGTATACGACGACGAGGTCGCTATACTGTCTCGAATAATTACGTATATATAATAATATATTACACGTGTCCTCGCATTATACTTTTTACATTTGTTTATTAGTTGTTTCTTTTTTTTCTTCTTTTTTTCTTCAACTTCATTCTTCATCTGGATTCCACCTTCGTCGAGCATTGTTAACATAATTTAATGCTTATAATAATAAGAACTTTTACGCATCGTTGGATAATTTTATGCCAGATCTTTTTTTTTATTTTCTGAGGCCATGAAGTACAAACCGCGGTTTCGATTTCAACGAATCGGACGAATAAGACAGAGCTACAGAAAGAAGGATTCGAGGGTCAAATGTTTAGTTGGGTTTTTTGATCCGTGACTTGAAAATTTTCAAGTGATTAAACGCGAGTTACACACGTGACTATAATGTATGTCCATCTCGAGTTCTGATAGTTCTTATGCAACAGTATCGCCGATTAATAGAGATTCACCTTCTTACTTCTGCAACGTGAAAAATTCAGGTTCTATTTCCGTATTATTTATTTCCTTTGTATTTAGCTGTGTTTTGAATTTAAATTCGAACTCTATGATACAAGCGCGGTGAGCGTCGTAATTGATTATCGATAGACGATGATATGGACGTCTCCGTTATTATGGCAGCATCAGCATTGGCCTACTTTAGGTCCCTGCACGCTTCGCTTGTTCTTATGCGGACTAACCTAACGTAACATTTACGAATAGAACGATAACGATAAATACTATAATGCCGCCCATTATACGTTTTCTTCCGTGCCTAATTGGAGGTTAAACTATTATTGAATTATTTTTATTGACCCTTCGACAAATTGTTTTGTACTTGCGATGTTATATCGATTGTTATATTGGTACCTGTAGTCGTGACTCGATACTTCCGGGAACCCTGCAGAAATTTATATTGAGAAAATTATTACAGAGTCTGAGGGACACATCGGAATGGTATTTTATTATTATTATTTATTTATTTTATTTTCATTATTATATTCCGGAAAAGGAAGAGGAATATTAAAGTAATTGGTTAGTAATAAGAATTTAACGACATTTCGAAGAAAATATTAATAGGATATTAGGTATAATTTTTTTCAAGGGAAACTAGAAGACGATTATATTGTGAAAGTTTGATAATTGTCGCGCATCTGAAATACTTATTTATTCAAATCTAAATAAATCTTCATTCCAGGACATTTTTGTTTTTTTTCCTTTTTTTCTTCGTCATCGAATATCTCGTCTTTTATTGCGTCTTTAAATTCCGTTTCTTCGAAACTTACGCGAAATTTTTATTAATCGATAATCAATTATCTACGGGCTGGTTCATCCCAACTTGTATACATTCGAATAACTCGAAGACCTATGAAAAATGTTTGTGACTGAAGTTTTAGATTGAAGAACGGAAAAATTCAGCATAGCGATCATTGCTTTCATTCTGCAGATGACGAGTCTTGATTTATCGACAAAATTTAATCAGGTAATCAATCGTGATTCTCGGAATTCATAAATGAGGCAGTTTTAATTCGGAACTTTTCAATTTACAAGCTTCTAGGTATTAGCGTCGCGTTGCTGAAATGTGAAAAGTAAATACTTCCGATTCCGGAAATGACTTCGAGGTTTAGGGATTTTGTGGGTCTTGGTTCAGTAATTCAGTTGTAGCAATAAAACGTACCAACCTCAACTCATAATCGAGGTCTTGCATCGGCCGCCTCCTCATAGGAAGACCTTGAGGTCGGTACGTCTACAAAAATTTGTTAGTGCTCAGCTGGTGCTCAGAATTATCTCGTGTGCGGGGCGTTTAAAATACTCCGACAAGAACCTACAACGATACAACTTTGAGAGTCCTTGAATAATGAAATCACGTGCAAATTATTATACATGCGAAACGATCAATAGATCAGTGTATACTTATATATGTGCGATTTTTGTTCCACTTTTCGCATTAAGTAATATGTATAATACGATCGCGGTTGAAAAGATTTTTTGTTTTCCTTTTTTTCTTATTCTTCTTTTGTTTTTCGAACGAAAAATATAGGGGTAGATATATATGTATAGATAAGAATTGTTTTTTTTTTTTATTTTTTAATATTACAGTTCTCACAATTTTGGAGTAACAATCGTGCCTTGTTTAAGAGTTTCCGGTAACGATACCTCATTATCTCCTATCGTGAAATGTATATGTATACAGTTGGTCATACAGTTTTGCCGTACAGCAGTTGGCCAAATATTATTTTATTATTTTTATATACGATATGATTAATATACATCCGATGAGTACGTAATTATATTATATATATGTATGTATCACATGGGATATACCCACAAATGGATGTTCTATTATAATACACGATATTTTTGTAATTTTATAAATCCGCATGAACTACGACGCCATTTTGTTTTGCGTTTCCTTCGTTATCTTTATGAAAATTACGAATGCAGCGCTGGCGGGGATGAAATTTCAATTTCATAAAGAACTAAGTCGTGTAACTATATAGTACGATCTATATATATCGATTTCAAGGTAAAAATAAATGAAAACTACAACATTTTTTTTTACTTTTACATTCATTAGCCAGTCGCCACCGCTCGACTGATTTTCATTTTCCTTTGTTTGTCGTCTCCTTATCTTTGTCTGACAAAATGCAGAGTACATAATTTACGACTCGCGCGACATAATGAAGGCGATGGTGAGTGGTCTGTTTGTTCGAGACGAATACGTCGAACATTGTGTCGATATTTTTTATATCCTGTAGACAGTACCAGGGAAAATCTTATCGGAAAAACGAAACACTACACATTTATATTATACATGCAGTTTAAATTCATCGAACGTCCGCAGTTACAACTTTTATGTATATATTCTGTATACATATAGGTTTATACCTACGAGCAATGTTTCGAAAACATCGAACCCAAAATTGATGATCTCCAGGATGCAAACTGCGCAACTTTGAAACAAGACGTATGATATTATGTTTTGTTCACAAAACGTTCTTTCGAAATTCTTTCTTTTTTTTTTTTGTTTTTTCTTTTCGATGTTTATGCTTAATCGAGCACGTATAGGTATCGTATAGCGAATCAATATATTCGGCAACGTGCAGTTATTTTTCAATCTTTCTGATTATGTTTCATTTATTACCATATCCTGATAATATAATAAGAACCTGTTTCTTTATATTTGTATATAAATTACACCGCCGCACCACCACGATCATTTGCGATTTTGTCAGACCCGTTTTTCCATAACCTCATAATTTTATAATAAATAAACGTGATTATCTAGAGAGCCGAAGGAACGGAAAAAATCATTCAACCTAACTGTAAAAAAACCATACCTATTAGTCGTTATAGAATAATACCCCGTTTATAAAAATCTCCTTATGTCCCTTGGGATAGGTCAGTGCAGAAACATAAGAAAATTGCCGACAGTCGGAAGCTTATCGATTTGGCATTGAACGTTCCATTATAGTTAGGCGAAGCATGTGAAGCATATGAAATTAATTAGTAACAAATAGCAGCATATATGTATGAAAATCCGGGATAATTTTAAAAAATCATTCCAGATATGTCTGTTACAGTATAAGTATATATTATTATTATTGTTATTTTTATTCTTCTATTCCTCCATATTTCAATCGGTGATCGATCGAATGATCACAACTCACGAGACGCGTTCAGCAACGATAATGCCGATATACCGATCATTGTATCGCATTCCATCAGATAAAGCAGCGTACGGGTGGTGTCCATCGTTGAATAGATCGCAAATAAATAAATGGTAAAGAATTGTCTTTGCGCGCGTCATTGTAACAATAAATATTTTATTGTCAGTGACCCACGTTTACGTGTTACCGGTCACGTTGTCCCCTTATTTCGTTTTTCGCATACATCGCACGAACCAATAATAATTGTAAGACGGACAAAAATTCACACATATCATATAATATACAGGTATATACATATGTATAGGTATACACCTGTACCGATTGTTCTTCAAACGAGACGTCAACATTTTTTTTTTACATTCTTTTTTTTTTCTAGTCTATTTTATGTGAACATACATTTCTAATTCACACATAAACTCGGAAATAGTATAATTTATACATCTATAATAGCGACGCAATTTTCGATGTCATTTTTATCACAAAGAATTATATTATTTAGTAAAGATTATACATCGTCGTAATTAATGTGTGCAACTTATACAATTTTGGGGCGAGTCCAGAATAGTAATAAAAATTATAATCATATGTACATAATACTGCGATACGCTGCGACGTGTCGCGCAATTAATTTCTGTTTTTTCTTTTTTTCTTTCAAATTCGCTCGCGTAGTTTTTTTTTCATTCTCTTTTTTTTTTTTTTTTATTTCGAATTATTCTCATTTATTAATTACACACATCTATATACCTCACATCGCGCAGCGGAGTAAACCGGTTCTTGCAACGATTATTATATATGCGTTGTATATAAATAACAAAATACGCATGGATATTGTTATGTGATTTTAATTTGCACCACAGGATTTTTAAAAATTTTTCCTAATATTTAAAATATATTTATATAACTTTCGGTGATTTTCATGATATCAAAAAAAAAAGAAGTGAAATGCGGACGTGACAATAATAAGGATGAAAGATGATCGCGGCGAATTGTAGCCATAACGATTTTATACCTACGTTACGGCTTCGTCATTATTCGAGTCAATTGATTTTATCTAATAAGTTCACATAGCCTATTGTAATTGTTATACATTTGATGACGTGCGACATGTGCGTATGCTGTATAATTGTTTACAGCGGTTTAAAAATGCGGAGGCGCGGTGAAGTCTGAATTTTATTGAAATGTATAGTTATCTATTTATTATAGTTTCGAAAAATTGGAAAACACCGATAGAAAACCCAACCTGCAGTATTGGAAGAGATGTCGTGATCCTGGGAGTTTCATTTTAGATTTCATTGAATTTCTGTCCTGGGATTTTTATTATCCAATCACGCATAATCGGATCGGAAGAGGAATTCCCAGTAGATCTTATTGATTCTAAGGTTAGATCGCGGTAGGTTTTACCAGATCTTTAATCGCATCCAAATCCTTCAAGCTTGTAGTTCTGGTGAGGTCGGATCCTAGATCTATTTTTAATGTGTAGATCGTGAAAGCTTCTTTCAAAAATCGGTATCCATGTTCGCTCTTTTTTGTTACGTACGTATAGATATCGTTAACGAATAGACTTGCTCAACTTCCGTTTTGTAATTAGTAGGAGCTCAAGTTATGGAATATGCGTTAGCACGTCACACTGCAGCGTCGTTTATTAGAAATAATTTTCTGTACTTACCCATAATCAGCCCGATAAAAATGTTTCACCGATATTGTTTCGACGTCAGCAATTTGTTATTTATACTATATAAATCGTTTTAGCTGCAATTGAATATCCGTATATGACGCGTTTACTTCGTCACTCGTTGGCATCTCTAATGATGGAATGTACGAGATGAATTATCTTTGCGGGCTATATTAATTGTCATTAGAAATTAGTCGACCAGTTGTACCATTGTCTATAATTATAATAATAATTATAATAGAACTAAGTGAACTATTTTTATGGTCTTATGCAACCTCGTTTAATATTAATATTTATTGTCAATTTATTATACCGTACTTAGAAACTTATTATTTACGTCAGGATTCCCCCTCGATCAAAGCTTCATCGAACGATATTATGACGTTTTATTAGAATTCGTAATCAGACAAGTGATCTAACTGATTTGTTTACCCGTACGAGACATTTCAATTGACAAAGAGAATCATTCGTATAGTTCACAATAGTCATTTGTTGAAACATAATGAAATTGCGGCGCCGAATTTCAACGTCGAATAAAATTCCTTTTGTTTCACCTCGTTCTTCAGTTCATAAGCTGAACAAATATCCATATCTAGGAGAATAGGGTACAGCCTTGGCCTTTGCAATAATTGCAGAACATGCGATCGCGATGTGATCATTTTTTTTATTATACTCAAATCGTATAACTTATAGCATCTGCGGTGCAATTAGGCATTTGAGTTTAAAAGCCAGGAAAAAGTTTTTTCGAGAATATCAGGCTTTGCGCTATATTAATTTTCATTTATTTCATCTTACAGGTTTCCATGAACGAAACGAATTTCAACGTTCTATGGATGGGCAATCATCCTAAGCCTGATGTTCTTCGTAACTTGACACCATATCAGAAGGTTAATCACTTTCCGAGGTAAAAATTAACGTGTTTACTAAACATCGATAAATCATTGATTTTTGTACACTTCAAGAAATTCTGTAGCGGTTACAAGATGCGCGTGGAATATGGATCATAACAGCTATTGTGCATTACAGGTCATACGAAATCACCCGCAAAGATCGACTTTATAAGAACATTGAAGCGATGCAAAGGAGCAAAGGTGCTAGGAATCTGGATTTTATCCCGCAAACGTTTCTACTTCCTAGCGAATCGAGGGAGTTGTTAACTGCACACTTCAGGTATCGAGGGCCCTGGATTGTAAAACCAAAAGCAAGCTCTCGTGGCCGCGGTATTTACATTGTTAACAGTGTGAGCATTACATTTTTAGGTATGATCTTGTTTGACCGACTGTTCATAGTATACATTTGTTTACTTCAGTGTTGCAAAGGGAATAGATTTAAACCATTTCGTATCTCCCAGAAGCCAGAAAGTTTTGTTATCACTTTTGAAGAAGTAGAATCTAAATTGGTTTTCATTCTTTGCATCATTCCAATTAGATCCAAGCTAATGATGTAAAACAAAAATAGCTTGACCACATCAGATTCCACAATTACAGTCTGTAACCCTATAGTTGTTTTTTACAAATGAATACATATGCCAGTTGTTTCATGCATAATATCGTCAGCTAATTGATGTAACGTGGCCATAATTTAGGGACTTTATGGAATAAGCAGGTGGTTTATATATTTTATACATACGCAGTATTACCGACAGTGTCAAAGTATATGCTAAATATCTGAATATTTACATCAGATTAACACTAGGGGCTAAAAAAACTCATGATTAGCTCAAGCTATGCGCTATTTCCATTCAGCTGCCAAAGTATAAATGAGACACTATTCGAAAGCAGAAACAGAAGTCTGAGACAGTTATTTTAATCTCTAATGTTTCAGCCAGAGAAGATTCTCACAGATGAATCGGTTATCGTGGCTCAGTACATAAACAATCCACTTTTAGTGGATGGACATAAATGTGATTTGCGGTTGTATGTAGCAGTCACAAACTATGATCCACTTTTGATATACCTTTACGAGGAAGGACTAGTCAGATTTGCCACCGTCAAGTACGACGGTGGTCATCAATATGTATGGAATCCATGCATGCATCTCTGCAACTATAGCATCAATAAGTTCCATGTGGATTATATCAAGTGAGCTAATTATTCTACATATTTTTATCACGTTAATACTGCACCTCATTGTTTCAAAGGCTTTTGTAAATCAAAAATAACTCTTGCTTTGACACACTTCTCAATTTAGATGCAACGCCATTTATGTAGCCAAGAAGTCAGAGGCTACTCGTTTAGCTTTTCTTGAGTAATCGTTTTCTCTCACATACAAAAACCTTGGCAGCTCTTGTCCTGCTTTACTACTGTCAAACTAATATCATAGCGTACTCACAGGGTATTCAACTTACAGAGATAATCTCTTATAGTTGATATGACCCCCTTAGAAACTTGATCTACAAGTCTCTGATTCACGGATTTACAGTTGATTTAAATAAATGAAGTATACAACTATTGAATAATTTGAAATATGGCTGAAGCATCAGTATTTGTAGCTCCAGTTATTTAAAAACTTTTCAAAATATTGCATTTCAGGAGTGAGGATCCAGATGCAGAAGATGTTGGTCATAAATGGACACTGTCAGCGTTGCTACGGCATCTAAGATCAACGGGACAAGATACAGAACTATTGATGCAAAGGATAGAGGATGTTATTGTGAAATCTATCTTAGCCACTGCCTCTGGTATTGTCAGCGGGGTGAAGCAGTTTGTCAAACATCCAGATACCTGTTTTGGTGAGTTTTTTTCTATCCATACCAAGCTAGTTAAACTATTTTTTAAAATAATGATAATTTTTACTATCCAACAAACTTTTTTGTAGGATTTATCAGTCGTAGGCAAGTACAAATATTGGGTAGGCATCGATACATCAAAATGGCATTAATAAATTTTTCAGAATTGTTTGGATTTGATATACTGATCGATGACACCCTAAAACCTTGGCTACTGGAAGTTAACCTGACCCCATCTCTAGGCTGTGATTCTCCGTTAGATGTCAGATTGAAATCCGCTCTAATGACTGATCTGCTTACTCTTGTTGGCATTGCCGCTATTGATCCAATATTGAGACCTCAGAGCACCCACAATCGATCCGTTGTCAATCCTCCCAAGAAAATGACCAGCGTAAGTGGATTCAGACTTCGAATACTATTATTTGTAACAAGTGAATTCCTCATTCGAGAAGGTGGGTAACGTCTAACGGCACATGTGTGTAACTCAGTACAGGAGAGTCCATTCGGCGGAAATGTTGATGCTAAAAAAGAAAACTGTAGCAAAAAATAGCATCAATAAATCAGGTCTCACAGCCGAACAACAGAGGATAGTAGCGTCGGCTCGAGGGCAGTTTGAACGAAGAGGTGGATTTGTTCGCATTTTTCCAAGTCCAAAATCATGGGAAATGTATTCTCAATATCTTGGTGAGTCATTAGATGGCCTGGATAATAATTTCAGGGCTGAGAGCAGTTGGCCTTCCCACTTGAGTCGTTGTTTTCAATGCAATTTTTACTGCCACGGTTTTTCATCGTATCTAGTAGCAATACGAAAAGTTTCACTTCGAATTTATACTCCTATTAGTGTTTTCAGTTCCAATAGTGACGCTATCTTGTTGATTTTAAGGATTTAATGCGATTTGGCACGGCCGGAATTGCTTTAATTTTTTATCACACTTCTTGGACTATGAGTTCCAATCTCAATTCTACACCAGTCACTGGCGAATTATTTGCACATTTTGAGTCAATAAATTCAAGGTAAAAAATAATGTATCTATCAAAGAAACACGCATAAGAAGAATATATGTAGTAGATCGAGAGACTCGTTTAGCTGTGCGTCAAGTATATTAAAAACGATTATTGAGATGACCCCGATTTCTGAACATATATCACAGAATTTATTACAGTTGTTACTGATTTGTCAATTCACAGATCCTGTCACAGGAATACCAGTAGTCACAGATCCATTGGGTCCAGGAAGATTACCACAGCAGGTCAATACCAATCATAATCTGATGTTACATGAACAACTATTTCCAGCTGCTAGCCGAACCACTGGATTCATAATTCCAGAAGTGACGCTGGATAGGCTCTCTAGGTATGTGACGCCGTTCCCAAACTCGTAGTCCTCTTATTTTTTGTTTTCATTTATTTATTTTTTTATTCCGTCTATAGTGAATATATCCATTTTGTCAAGTATTAGTACATAGGTATCTATAATTTTCAACAGATATGAAAGATATGAGAGAGCTTTGGTGAAAGGCCACAAGCAAAGCTTGGACCGAGGAGATAGCAAAGAAAATTTGGATGTAGATACACATAAGTACAAAACCCAAGTGATGCATCTTATGGAGGAAGGAAATAAACTCAGGTTAGTATTTCTACGTTTATGAATACCGTAATTTAATTTTAAATCTGTTTTTTTCATCAGTCACAAGCCTGACTCCGTTTGCCCCGTGCGACAAGATAAAATTTCGTCTCGTACATCAAATTCTGCTCGCATGAACAACGGTTCGAAACTAACTGAAAATAAAAGTCGAAAAAAAATTAAAGTTGGCGGTTGTTGGTTGAATGCAGCAGTTCGAGCACGCTATGATTTTGTATTTTCTAAGAACTTGAATCTTCTGAAAAAAGTCGAAGTCAAGAATTTCAAGAAAAACAATATAATTACCGTTAGCTCTCCACTTAACAGCCGGAATTCGCGGAAGAAAACTGATATTCTATCAGATAACGCAATAAGATTTCTGTGAAATTTATGTAAATGTTAATAAAAGCTTCATCGACCACTATGATCACAAATAATCAAATGGTTTGAAAAACGTCAAAGATTGCCGAATTTAGTTCGATTTATGTGCTAAAGTAAGTTACACAGGGCACAGGAAAGCACTCACTTATTAAATCAATAGGATGAGAGGACATATTTAAAATATTTTTATTGCTCATTTTTACAGCCCAGGTGAAGCAAGAAAAGCTTTTGGATTATACTTAGGATGTATTCTGCGTAAGATTTCTCAGCCTAGTGCAGACTCGGCGTGTTGCGAACTTGTTATGAAATTCCTTCAGCAGTCTGCTAGTAATCTACGCACACCCTTCTTATTCACTGTAAGTATACATGGACGCAATTACGTTAGCATGACATTTCATCTATCGTAATCTCAACGTCGTACTCTGCCAGTTTGACTGTAATGAGAAACAACCTCACGGATGATTGTTTTTTTCAGCTACCCAGTAATAAATTGGGTGACAAAGATCGTGCAGCGATAACCGCCAAACAATTGTCTGACTTCTTGCATCTGTACAACCGAGAAACGGATTTGTATGCAGATACAGTAGATCGTCCGCGAACCGTACCAAACAGATTGTTCCAAAAATTTCTTGCAACTGCTAAGTAAGTGTTTTCAAATACAATAGATTGGAAAATTAGTGACCTACCTCTAAATATCACTTCAATGTATTTCTAAGGAACTTACAATACGAGGGTGCATGACTCCCGAACGAAAGTACTGATTCTGTTTGATAGAGTAATAATGATGATTTCTTTGTGGTACAGCGAAGAAGATCTGGATGACGTACTAATACTCCAAACACGACTGTATAACTGCGCGCACAGCTTTCTAGGCAGAAGTGGTTTTGCGGGTAGCCTTCGTGGACCAAATTTATTGGGTTCCTTGCCTCATATCACCTCAAGGGTACATTCTAACGCCACTAGTACCGAGCAGTGTAAATGTAACCAGCCTAACAATAGGGCAAGTAAGCCTCCACGCTGATGAATGACAAGCGTTAATGCATTCAATCCTTATAGGTCAATTTTTAATATTATCAAACTTATTTATTGCAATATCCATCCATATTGTGGCAAATTAGAGATGCGTAGCGTTTCGAATTACACAACGTGCGACCGGATGTAGCTTGATGGCTCCTGTGCCTGAGATCATTCGATGCTATAATAGATTACAAAGGGCTTCTGAGTGCAAAGTTTCATTGGTATATGCTTAATAATTGTTGAATCAATTTAATAATTCTAATTCTATGTAACTTTCTCAGTCCGGGTCTCGCCAATCCCGCTTCAACTGATCCAACAGTTATTACATTTATCCGGGGGTGAGAATTGCGGCTATCAATTATATCCACGTTCCTTTATGTCGTAAGTAAATTAATCGCTGAATATCTTCAAGTGACATTAATAGAATTGGGCAATAATTTTTCTTAATAGAATTCAAATTGATCATTCAAAAGCTCTGAATCTTACGATCGATTAACAAAACTGTTTTTAACGCTTATCTTATGATGCTCATGATATAGTGATTGGCGTTGGAAATGCTTACCTATATCTTAAGTCAGTTTCAATCTAAAAAAAAAAAATCCTAAATTAGTCAATAACACCTAGCGCAACATCATAGAACATGCGTTACAGTGTGTTGAAACAGTTTTCAAATTGAATCCTCGAGGCATATATACACTTTCGAATTGCATGCTTTTTTCAAACTTAACCTCTATACAGATATTTTACACAAACGATGCGAGTTCCATCTATTCTACTTAACTCATTTTATTGGACAGAATTTTTATTTTCTATTGTAATGCCTGTAATTCTGGGAACTCGGATACGATCTGACAGCGTCAATGTCTTAGCTCCAGGAGATAGAATCTTGACTAAAGTTTGAAGCCTGGTCAACCGTTGTCAAAAAATTTCATTGTGTTCGAATAGTTTCAATTTCAAGGTGTATATACTAATAGAAGTAGCATAACTTTAATCGAAGCTAATATTGCAAGTGAGTAATAAGGGATACCCATTCTTACTCATTCTCTAGTTTTCTTTAATATTTATTCCCTGAAATGACGAACAAATGGTTATAATGAACTTTTGACTCGAATGGATGTCGTGATTACTCACATGTCGTACGAACTTATGATTTCAGATATGTTAGGGATTATTTTCTTTTCTTATTAATTTTAATTATTTAATCGAATAGAATTGATTCATCTACTGAACAATTGCGGAAAGTTATATTATTACTTATTAGAAAATAGGTCGGCTCGGTTACACGTAATAGAAGACTTTACATTTTAACCATTTGTGTGTCAATGAATTTTCTAATGATAAGCTCGTTGTACATGGCCTAATAGACAATATTGAAAAGAAAAAATGTTCTGTCGTAAGTCGGCAAATCATTCTAGAAAGAACAAATTTCTTCATAGCCTAACATATTATCAATATTTCTCGAAATATCGTTCCTATTAGCACTGTGTTCTCTTCCATTTAACAAGTTTATTTATAATAATGAGTATTAACAATCTTAATGTTTAATTTCGCTCTTCGTGTCTAGTCATTCCAGAAATGGTGCACATTGTGACCAAACGTTAAATATTTAATCAATTGTTGAGCAATTTAACAAACAACCATTTACGAATATTACGTTTATTGTTGGAGCGTTGCAATATGAGAATAGTGGTTGCAGATTTAACGTGTATTTTATTACCACAATTAAAATCTAGTACCAAAAATTGAATAGCTGCTTAAAATAATATCAATCAATTCATTCATACTCTCAGATAACTTTGTAGACAAATGTAATAATTGATAATTGTCTCTACAATGTTTATCTGAGGGAAATGAATAGGAAACATTATCACAAACACAAGTGAACTTAATAGTGTAAATTAAAATACTTATAATAATGTATCGCTAGTATCAGAAATACCTAGGTAGTGCGTCACGCTTTGTGAAAACAGAATGACTGAAGTGTTCTATATAAGTAATGCAGGCTTTTTATAATACATAGGGTTGGCAGGCCCCAATCCACATGTTTCCACGAATTAAGTGCTAACGCACAATATTCATTACCATCCATCCGATTCCGTCTGTATTTTAATGATTTCTGCACAAAGTATGCTAACTTTGGCTTTCTATTTTTGAATTTATATAAAGATGATAAGCTACCGCCTGAAGTATTCATAATTATTTATCACGGACGTTTTCTCCAGCTTTTTATACTTGATATACATACATTATGCATTATACCATGTGGTCATTATCACAGATAATCAGTTCGAATTTTACTAATTTAGGCAGCTCATGTTTCGATTGACTTAGATATATACAGGGTGTCCCAGAATTCGCGCCAACTAAGTACGTAGCGTTGTTCCTCGTGAAAAACTAAAATAGGGAAGTCGAGGTGAAAATGTTCTAGGTCTGACAGGTAAAAAGTTACAGGGTGCCAAAGTTCCGCCAATTGGCGTCTGGAATAACGTCGGTGTGCCACCAACACACTGCTACGCCCGGCGTGTTGGTGGCACACCGACGTGACGGTGCACGCCGATTGGCGGAACTTTGGCACCCTGTAACTTTTTACCTGTCAGACTTAGAACATTTTCACCTCGACTTCCCTATTTTAGTTTTTCACGAGGAACAACGCTACGTACTTAGTTGGCGCGAATTCTGGGACACCCTGTATATTACGCAATTAATAGCGTCGTTTATTTATAGAGACGTCTGTTGAAGGATGCTTGAAGTTTTTATCATTTGTTTATAATTTATTATTTCAGTTAACACTTACGTTGTTATAGAGGTATTTATTTAGAAACTATTGTGAAGTTAATTAGCGCTGTACTATAAATGTTAATTTTCTTTGTCACAGGAAATGAAGATTTGTTTTTCTTTCTATATCTCAAGTCACATGCGCACAATTATAGGTTGAAGATAGAAAAATTTAATCTTATTATAGTAACGCACCTGTATATTTTCTGTTAACCTGTAAATATTATCATTGACAGCTCGCTATCTTTACTGCGTGCTGCTTCGTTGTCTTTATCGTTTTAAAATTCTGCCGTTTATTTTAGCAGCATTTATCAGCCTTGGAAAATTCACATCTATGCCTAACAAAGTAACAAGTTTTTGTAAACGCGACAATCTCTGCTGATTTGCACTTCATTTATCAATGTATTATTTTTGTTAGTCTTATATGCAATAATGTCTTGGAGTATAAAATGCAATTGACTTTGATTAGGAATATTCGCATATGCCTTTTGCTTTCTTAGTTTGTTGAACATTGAATACGTGAAGCTTTCAAAATATTGTTCACTTCAATCTAGTAAATTCGATCAGAATTTTATAACTTTTGACGATGATTTATTTTCAAATGTCGAAGAAATGGCTCCAAAAGTTGTCGGTGTAATTTGATTTCGATATTAAATCGATCCCCAAACTGCCTCCAATCATTCAAAGTTTAGATTATTGTAAGAAAACAAGACTACCTTAGACTAGTAAATATAACTGTTCTTTAGTCATGTAAAGTCCGTGCGCGGAGGCGTGTGCCTCCATCTAATTTTGATATATAAATTGTTCGCGTAGTGGTCGATCACCTGTGTACTATACGTAGGTCAAACAAATGTCATTGTATGTACTTAGAAATTTTGTATTGTCATAAATTTTAAGTGATTTCTTATGTTAACATTGTAATATGAATCAATGTCATTGCTCGTGCTTGTGTTGCAAGGTTTTATGCAGTAATATCAACACCGCAAGTTCCCTCCACACGAATTTCCCGTCTTGGGTTTTCATATTCGAAGATACATTTTTGATGTAGTCATTACACTTGGAATTCACCATCTCTTGAACATAATTACCAACGTGATCGCGAGCAGATCTTGAAATCAACTTTGGAATGAATGACGGGTGCTTTTATGAACTACTCATATTCTACCTGTGATTTTAAACAAATTTGCTAGTCAGCTTGAAGAATAAAATTTTTCCAGAGACAGCTAAAATTTACCAAACTATGGAATAATTTAGAAATATCAGCTTTGTAAAGAAAGACCATGTATCAAATAGTACTGGCAATCAGACACGAATTAAAATCTTACAATTAGCTGAGAACTAGCTGCTGGTCTATACAAGAAACATATAGCTATGAAGTGAGCATTGAATAGGTGATAATTCTTGTCAACTTCTATAATATTCATGAAATCAACGAATAAAGTGCTAACTTGAGTTTGATTCGAGGTAATGTAAGAGCTTCTGGGATAAACTGTGGATGTTTTTTTGTATTGCTGACAGCTAGTTCGACACAAAGGTGATTTCAGCTCGATTAACTGATTGTAAGAAATTACTTCGTTGAGTATTGAAACATCTATGATGCAGAGGTGTTATCAAAACGTATTTTTCCCTTTATATAAAGTGATTAACTACAAGCTACGATTAATAAAAACATTTTACTTGGACTTGGAAACCAAAGGCTATTCTTTCAATCCCACCTATATTATTTTGGTTATATCAAAGGTTCAACATTTTGTACTGCAGTTTGCGTTTGGTTCCACCATTGATGATGCATTCACCAGACCCAATTTTATCAGAAATAACTATAGGTTTGACGTTTCCTTGGGACGAAAAGTGAAGTATTCTCAATATCGAATGTACGATGCTTTTCTAATGCATCTTGACCTGACGAACACGAATCCATTCAGTAAGTTGAGGTAGGAATAGATACCATAGAGATATCCGCATTTTTTCATTTTTCATTTTTTCATTTTTCGCGATAACTTTTTCAATTTTATAGATAGATCAATTTGGCTTGCAGATTTGCATTCCTGGAATCAAAATACATAAGAGTACCTTATAAGAATGAATTAAAAAAATTGTTGGTTTTTGGCCGAAATTTTGAGAAAAATCAAAGGCTATAGGCTTAGGATTTTTGGGATTTTTGGGGCGAAAAATGAAGTAATTTTAAAATCGATTCCAGGACGCTTTTCTTACGTATTTTGACCTCAGGAACACGAATCCGCTGAGTAAATTAAGCTAGGAGCAATATTTTCTGAGATAACTCAACTTTTCCGAAGCTGCAATTTACTTTCTTCATGTATACCTATACTCACTTCTATTCGATTTGTTTTTTCAGGAGACAAACGGCTTGCCTATGCTGCAGTTTGGCCCTCCATTGGGAATACAAGACTAGCCTTAGAGCATCTACAAGGCCAATCATCATATGTTCGACGTAGATAATTTGTATAAATAAGTTGTGCTAAACATATGATCGTCCCAATGTACAATTTGTTTTTATGTTAAGAACTACCAAATTATTAATCTAATGTTAATCGAAATAGAAGTATTGTCCACACTATTGTAATTCGTCATAATCATATAAGAATGAATGTATCTGTAAGAATGAATCCATAATAGTCATTACAACGTCCTAATATGTATGTTCGACCGTTGATTTATCAATAAACATTACGTACTATCAATACACGATTGTTCAACTATTATTGATCACACCCCTGCACACCTCATTCACTAATATTCGTAGTTGGCAAAATACATACATCATATCGCACATGATATCATACATCATCACATGCATGCATGCAGGCATATGCAGGCCTCATCATTTGCTTGGCACACGCTATCATACATGATGGCATACATGATCACACACACGCATGCTTACAATCACACCCTGTCTCGGAATACCTCCTCGCCGGTCCTGTTCTCCTGATACTTTTTCGAATTTTGGCCAAATTTGCCAAACCAAAAAAAAAGTCAGAAAAAATTCGGCCCAAATCCGGAGAAGTATCAGGCGAACATAACCGGCCAGGAGGTATTCCGGGTCCTTGGGACATCACATGCATGTGCATGCATGCATGTAGACCTTATCATCTACGTGATATATGGTGGCATACATGATGGAATACATGATCACACACACACATAGGCACGCCCTGTCTCGGAATACCTCCTCGCCGGTCCTGCTCTCCTGATACTTTTTCGATTTTTGGCCAAATTTTTTTCAAACCAAAAAAAAATTTAGCGAAATTTTGCCAAAAACCGGAAAAGTATCAGGAGAACATAACCGGCCAGGAGGTATTCCGGGTCCTTGGGACATCACATGCATGTACATGCATGCATGTAGACCTTATCATCTACGTGGTACATGGTGGCATACATGATGGAATACATGATCACACACACACATAGGCACGCCCTGTCTCGGAATACCTCCTCGCCGGTCCTGCTCTCCTGATACTTTTTCGATTTTTGGCCAAATTTTTTTCAAACCAAAAAAAAATTTAGCGAAATTTTGCCAAAAACCGGAAAAGTATCAGGAGAACATAACCGGCCAGGAGGTATTCCGGGTCCTTGGGACATCACATGCATGTACATGCATGCATGTAGACCTTATCATCTACGTGGTACATGGTGGCATACATGATGGAATACATGATCACACACACACATAGGCACGCCCTGTCTCGGAATACCTCCTCCCCGGTCCTGCTCTCCTGATACTTTTTCGAATTTGGCCAAATTTGCCAAACCAAAAAAAAAGTCAGAAAAAGTTCGGCCCAAACTCATAAAAGTATCAGGAGAATATAACCGGCAAGGAGGTATCCCGGGTCCTTGGCACATCACATGCATGCATGCAGGCATACATAGACGTATCTTCGTATCATCTACGATATCATACATCATCACATGCATGTATGCATGCATGCACATGAAGAACAACCAATCCTTAATCCTTATCATATGCATACGACGAGGCGTTCCGAGTCAGGGCCTGATGTTGTGATGTGGTGCTTAGGAAGGATGCTAATGATTAATGGATGTAGGGGTATGATCAATGTTAATCAAACAATTGGATAGTAGTAAATTTTTATTGATAAATCAGAGACGTAGGATACATATTAACATATCAAAATGTTCGTTATTCATTTATTTTTGTAAAGTAATTTAATTTTTTTCTAATGCGTTGCAGTATCATTGACAATAATTATATTTCAATAAAAATAACAATATTATTTCAATCATTCTAGAAAGTACTTGATTACTATAATCGTAAATACACATCATAACTTATTAGTACGGAATACATTACTCGACACATAGTATAACAATAAATTCCGCTGATGAAGCGAAGAGTCTTGTGCTCCAGTCACAGAGCCGAAAAGCTTACCAGAAAAGCTTCCTGGGCTGCTATTTATCCTGAAAAATGAAAGCAGAATATAACTAACAAAGAATTATGAAAGTAAATCGTGGCTTGTGATTTTTTTTGATTTTCATGTTCATCCCTGGCTGATGCCTAATTGTATGCACCCCAAACTATCATTCCAATTCACATTCACTCCCATTCATCCCAATATTCTGCCGCCTTATTTTTACCTAATACGTAACTCACCTATCTATAGTCAAAGCGTAACTCTTAATCGTGGATGAAATGAAAAGAGAACCGACGAATCGATTTACATATCGTAGAACGTTAGAATACACCGTTTATTAAAATGAAAAAATAAAAATACACGATATAGGAACAATATCAATTCTTATGGATCCTCATAGATTATCAAGTTTGTGATGGAATAATCGGTGACTTAGGTGTAGGTATAGTATGTAATGTATAACGTTCGTAGGCATAAATGCGCTTGAAACTATGGTTATAATGTTTAGTATACATTATCGTAGAGAAAATAACATATTTACTTATTTACGTTACTAATAAATCATATTATTTTTATGAAATATGGTATGGCTTGATGTGAGTATAAAAACGTAACAAGCTCAAAGCATTAGAAAAATTACTAAAATTATCAACAATCTAATTCTATTGGTAACAGATCAAACCGATCAAACGTTAATACTTTAGAAATTTCGTCGCCCTTCACGGTCCAGCAGATGATGTTATCAGATTTCAGGAATCGGCCGTTGGATCTGAAGAACTCGGAAAGAATTTCCTGGACAGGAAACACTGAGGATATAAGATGTTGCAGTTACCTTCCGATTTACGACCAGCCAACACCGCCTCCTGTATTACGGTACCTTCCATCATTCGGTCAAACCATTCGAGGCTATGAAAATGAATAAAAAGCAAAAATAACATTATGAAAAAGTTTAAAATTGACAAATATCGACCAATAAACACGATATGAGAACGATTAATATACCATTAACTTTGCGGTAATTGTTTGAGAAAATTTTTCATTTACCTTGAAATCCCATCGATGATTTTATCCATACCAGTCTTCTGCTTTTTCGAATGACACGCATTGGACACCATCAAACAAATGAATTTCTTCGTGCAAGGTGCGAGGTACGAGTTTCCCATGAAAATTTGATTAATGGCGTCGCCATAGTTCCACGGTTCATGACGAGTGTCATCCGATCCTACGAAAAGATGTATTTAATAATTTTATCTTGTAACGAGAAGGGGGGTTGAATAAAAAAAAAATCTTTCAACGATAATTTTTTATGAAGGGCTACACGTAAACCTCAATAGGCTTATTGTACTTACGA
Source organism: Athalia cordata (assembly GCA_963932425.1). Lineage (NCBI taxonomy): Eukaryota > Metazoa > Arthropoda > Insecta > Hymenoptera > Athaliidae > Athalia > Athalia cordata. The sequence goes on along the minus strand of OZ010626.1, from coordinate 22,564,740 downwards.
TAATTGGACGCCGGATGATGCTTATCGAATATCAACGGTACAATTACCGTCGAAACTGCCGTGAATATTCCAGCAATAGTTAACGCTTTTGCGTTTATATTAACCAACGATTGTGGGGCTCCATATCCTTGATCCAGAGGGATTGATAAAAATGGAATCGATAAATCTAAATCGATCTGTAAAATTCGTTCAAATTATTATTCAATGTAATCGAAATAATTCCTAGACATCAGATTCACTTGTGCGTTAAATTTATTTGCAATCATTTAACCCTCTAGGAGAATGCCATAGAAGATCTTTGTTGTCTAAACTTTGAATTTCTATATTACAAAAATGAAAAAGGAAATAAACAAAAACGAAACACCTTCTTATCGGCATTAAATCTTAGGTCAAATTACTCACCCCAAGACTATCTCCGTGGCTGTTGAAAGTGACAAACTTTGAATTAGGAAATGGAACAAAGGTCCGAGCATTCCTCGATGACTTTGTAACGTTGTCACCAGTTACAAATATTACGCAATCGAAGCACACCGATGTGAAAAGCAATTTTATCCACGTTTTTGTTCTAAGTTTACCGTAATCCCACTGACCCATTTCGATTATTTCTGTTTTTATTTCTTTCTTTCTTTCTTTTTGCTTCTTTCAAACAATTTCGATTGTTCTGCAGTTAATTCAGGAGTAATTATCACCTAGAAGAGGTCACGACTTCCAAAGGGCTTTCAAAAAACACTCTCGCTTTATTCTCACTTGCACAAACACTGCCTTTATGTATATAAATGATTTGGCAATTATACCGTATAATTGACCAAATTAGAACAAAGCGAAAACTGAGAAACGATATAATTTAAATCCAGGAAATTTCACGCTCTTTTTACAGCACCCTAAAATAAATACAGACGATTATAAATATCTTTCTGATTATCTAATGAAAATTTCGTTTCTTGTCAAACCGTGAAACTTTATTTATACTTAGTTCTGAACAGTATTTTGAATGCTCCTGCAAAGGAGCGGATGGTTTTTTTTTCTTCTCTAATACAGGATAAGCCGATAAGGATTCCTTGTCACGTTCGGGTCTGGAATATTGTGATTCGAAGTTGGGCCGACATCTGTATATCTATAAACTGGAATATCCCCACTTTTTGAATCGTTTTTGTATACAATCATCATTGCGAATTAATGGTATAGCAACACCTCAACACGTTAATTTTTTCCGTAAAACTACGCGTGTCGACGTTAATCATCTCTTCCATGCTACCCGACAGCATTTGATTGTTTCCTCACTGTCGTTTGCCATACTACCGGAGAAATCACATTGTACCTATTTTAGCTTTGAAAGTCCGACAGCGAGACAGCCGTAAGTAGGTATGTTCGTATAAGTCTAATGTCAAATGATCATCCCTCGCCAATTTAAAACTCGTTCTCCAGAACCTGAACTCACTTCTATCCCTGTAATCATCCGAATTCGAATTGTAACCCTCTAAGAAAAACAAGATTTTTATCTCATATATTGCATTCGCAAAACAGCCGGCTATTTCTTACCTTGTAATTTCATCGTATATTAAATCACCGGGAAGAATTGAGAGAAAAGTTTTTTTCATACTTGACAATTATAATGTCCGAATTATATTAATTAACGGAACTACGGCTTCAAGAATGGATTATGAATACGGTAATAAAGACCTGCTCGAATTCCATGTATCTCGTGGTCTCGGGGTCTCGCACAGATGCTCGTGTCCTCTATGGTGGTGAAATCCAAAAAAAAAAAGAAAAAAGAATCAAACAAATAATAATCATATATAATCACATTGCGAAAGAGGAATTATTTCTGGCAGGTATACTGCGCGCGTTTTAAAGCTTCTTAAAACAATAACAATTTCTACGAGAGTTGAAGAAATAACTCCATACCGGCATGCTGCACCACATGATGGACATCATCGCGCGACGAGGAGCTGTTGAACATCGAGAAGAGAGTCTCTTGTCACGGTTTCGAGCATCGTGATATGACAACGAAAGCGAAACTTCGCGACCAATTACCCCTGGACTTGTCATTGTCTTTGTCATTCTCGACTGACGACTCAAGTTTCATTTTTGTTGGCACCTAAAGGATGAAATTCTTCCGTTGGGAGAACGATAATCCCCGCTATATATACAAAGACTTCTCTGATGCAGCCCTCAGTCCAAAGTGTCAGCCATAGCGGCCAGATTTCAATTTGCTACAACGCATTATAAACGCTTCCAGGATCCAGAAATCGTACCATCATTTCTTCTTCGCGCTATAACAGTAATCATTTTGAAAAGAATTAAAAAAATAAAAAAACTAACAACGATTTCTTGAGTCCGTTTTTTTTATCTCCTCTAGATGTCGTCGAGATACTCGGGCGTTAGTTTATTGGGCATTCTGCTCTTTGCGGCGGCGATCCAATGCGTTCCAAAATTTGAATCCGGAGGGTAAGTTATCGTGCATCCTATTTTCTAGCTTCATATCCGTAGATATTTCAACTTCAGGTTTTGGCACTTTTTTTCCAATCCTAAGTACTCTGTACACTACAATGTACCGAAAAACTTCTAAACTTTCGTAGTTTTTAGCAAGAAAATCGCGAGTTTGATACATTTTGTAAAAAATTTTCATCATTGAAGATGTTGGAAGATCGCAAGTGAAGTTGCTCCGTATAAGACTATTCAGAAATTAGAAGGATTTGGTTGATCGCAAGGACGACCTCGTATTGTTAGATGTTTTTATTTTTTCTATATTATAGAGGATTCGTGCCTAGTTCAGTGGATTTTATGGAAAAATCTGATAACACTGAAGATCAAGTAGCGATGCCATCTCAATCGCGAAGTACCGAAACAGCATCACCATCCGGAGCAACTTCGAAGCGTTCCGTAGCTACAGATAACGACGTCTCTAATCGCGAGCAAGAACCACGTTTCGGTTTTACCAGCATTGGCACTACGGGGACTGTACGTTATTCGGAAAATTTTGTTAAAATACCCACTTAAATTCCACACGCAGTACATCAACGCTCTTGTTGATCCAATCTAGGGCTATGGAGGAGTCTCCAGTTATGCTCCGACCAAAATAGACTTGGGTGGGATACTTTTAGGGGCGATTATTGGTATGGGAACGATTCTCGTCATTCCGAAGCTGCTTTATGTATTTTCTGGATCTTACGGAGCCTACGCCAGGAGTGAGTATACCACTGAAAAAAAAGACAACATAGTCCAGCCTCAGAAATGTTATAAGTTTCCAAAATATCAGTTAACTCCTGGAATTTTTATCGTATTCAAGCTGAACAGAAAATTCTTTTACGTTTGGTAAATGGATTGATTTGTCCTCATGGTTTATCTTAGCTTCTTTTTCCCCACAAATTTGCCCCACCACCTTGGAAAAGAAAAAAAAAATTATGAATAGAACAAAAAATGTTTGTGAATCATTTTTTACGCTCCGCAGGTGATGAGGGAGGAATTACTCAAACGATGGCACGTCTAGATGACGCTCTAGCTCGTTACGGAGTGGATACAACCTCATGTATGCAAAGGGCGGTCTGCACATATTCAAAACAAGCTGCGACTGCTATCCGCGAGCAAGACAATGGTCTGCTAAGCGAAGAGGAAATATCTTCCGTGGACAAGGTCATCGACGCTGTCACAACGAACCAAGTATTCCGCACCGCCATGGAAGGCACCGCCATTCAGGAGGCTGTACAGAACGGCAGGGATGGAAGGGATTGCCCAAGAACATATTCACACTGTGGGCTTTCGCTTGAAGCTCTTCTTGCTCTATTCACTACGATGATGACAGCACCTTCAGCACCTTCTGCACCTGCAACCAATGTCAGACCTTCGGCACCTTCGACTTAGGCTCTTTATCCTGCAGCATCGTTAAAGAATACCTTGTGCTAATCGTAAAAACGACAAAATAAATGATCCTATCATCAAAATGTGTTTTTTTTTTTTTTCGTTGTTGAAGGATGCAATTAGTTATTACTAGATAAGTATGCTGGAGAAGTAAACATAAAGAAGACGACAGAGGCTTAATTTTGTGTAACGAATTTTCACTCTGTGAAGTTTATAATTAATTGGAATTTATTTACAGAAACATCCGCGGTAAATTCCCAATAATTAGGAAACCCGCATGCAGCCTGAGTTTGTCTTACAATACGGAAATACAAGCATTATCATATACATAACATAATTATATTCATACATTGTTCGACAATGGTTGAACCCAAAATTGGACGATATACGCTTATAGTTACCATTTAAATTATTTAAATATAGTAATAACTTTGAATATCAACAATAAAATCTCATTCTTTGTACAGTATTATGAGGTCTCTCATTTGAAACACATACTCACTTATTGTTAGAGTGTCAATTTGTAATATCGCGAGATTTACCAACAAATGTGACAAAACAACCGTTGTGCAATTACCAAGAAATTTTGACCGCCGTTATCTTTGAAATCGAATCTTGTACTTAATTGACGATAGTGTCCATCAAATTTACGATTCTTTACCAGAAAAAAATGAATTAATAAAAACAACAAAAAAAAGAAAGATCGTTTCTTACCGTTCCGTCAACACATACATATCTTTCCACTGAAAATGTTTGGACTTAGATAAATTCATGCTTTTCCCGACGTTTGCTTTCTACTGGCGATGTAACATCGTAAGTAATTGTCACTGAAATAGCACCACGTCATATTATATCCGCCAATCTTCGCGATACCTTGACGTACATACGCGAATTCAACAATGCTCCTAATTATATTGGTCGAGACTAAAAATATGATCTTACATGGTATGATGTTCGTTATGAACTTTAATGGACGTTTCACTCCGATATCTATACATAATGAAATTTATTCCTACAATCCGCTAATAGCTACCTTCATTTCAAGTATTCTCGATCCGGTAGTAGCAGCATCACACCACCAGCTACGGCCATGTGCCACAAGCTGTGTACAAGACTATAATTTTTTTGCGTCTGCAAAAATGCGTAACAAATGAGGCCCATAGTGACGAGCCCGAGGCCCGCGGGAAAGTAATAATACTGATATCGTCTCGAAGGGTAGTGAACGGTCTTCCTTTTCCTGCACCTTCGTACCCAGACGAAGATAACTAAACTTGATCCTGTGAGAACCGGAGTCATAAATACCCACAATGCCGTACGATTGAGTTCCGCGCACATGGCTAAAACTACCGCACCTCCTAGATCAAAAATGGTGGTAAGTCTTGGGGTGAGTCCGACCATGGCCACAAGGGTTACCCAGAAAGCGAGTAGGGCGGTAAAAAAGTCACAAAATTGTAAAACGCCGACTCGCATTATACAGAAATTGTATACGTCCTCTCCAGACTCGCAGGCGTGATAAAATGTTGAAAAAAACATAACGAAGAAGTAAACAACAGCCTCCGCGTAGTACTGGCGACGAAGGGCGAAGTAAACTGATCCCAAAAATACGAGATTGCTAAGGGTGAGCATGAGCAGTTCAAGTAATACGGTTGAATCATCTTGCACGTACTGAATATCGGCACAGTCGAGTCCTCGATAATCCCGGGTGCAGTGACATGCGGAAAAGACGAATCCACCGCTCATGTAATGAACACATCGTCCGTGAGGACCGCAGATACCTTCGATGCACGGAGAAGATGCTACGCTGATTTCAACGGATCCAGACGCTGTCGTTAAACAGGAACACGCTGAGGTACAGTTTTCACTACAGCTTCCCTGCAGGCAGCTGCAGTTCTCGGGTTTCAGGAAAGCTCTGAGACTCAAATACCAGACACCGGGCTCCGGAAAAGGAGCGTGAATGTAGACAGGGCCAGGATTTGATTTTGACGTTATAAGAACCGGAAGTCGAGGCTCGGTAGTTTCCGAATAACAGCGTCCAGTTTCCGGCGAAATGTCCAGGTAAGTTCCATGATGGAGACAACCAACGACTGTGAAATCTTCTGCCTCTGCCTTTCCCTTATCCTTGAGTCTCAGAGCGACTGTTAGAGTCCCACCGATGTCGCTGATAGGGTTGATAAAAAATGAAAATACTGTAGTTTCTGCCGAAGTAAGATTTACCGGCGATGATTTGGTCGCATTATTTGACGTAAGGTACTCGTAGTCGAAAAGGAAAAAGTCCGGGTACGACTTTCTGATTAATTCGATGACCTTGGCGCCCGAGGATCTCTGCGAACCGCCGTCAAGCGCGACGGAGATCTCAGTCGGTGCGCCTGAAAGCAGGCGAATCGTGACGTAATGGAGGGAATTTGTCCAAACTTTAAAGGGAACGACCGCCGTAGTCGAATTCAAGGTCATCCTAGCAAGACCAAGGTCGCCGTAAGATACGTAGGAACCAGCGGTTATGTTTACTTCAAGCTCCGACGCCTCACCAGATGACGAGGAGATCGCTATTTCAGATATAGTTTTGTTGCTCGGTATCAGAAAACGCATCGTTGAAAAATCTCCGACACGTGACAGCCGAATATTTGCCGGTGCTAAGTCCACGGCCAAAGATATTGGACTGATCGTCTCCCGCTCCACGTACAATTCCGCGTCAAGGATCGTCTCGCAGGATGCACTGAGGCCTGCAATGGCCAATAAAAGAATGTCGATCATTTGGTCGCAGGATGCGATTCGACTGATGAGCCGAAAAAACGGAATCAGTAACGATTAATATCCACTTTTCAAAATTTTCTTATCAGTCCCGTTGGAATGTTTGATTGGCAAACGAAAGTTGCGCATTTCGTATTTTCAGGACTACGGAATTAAAAGGATTAGAGAAAATGAATTTCTTTTTACCTTGCTGCTCAATCTTTCCATCCTTTGGATCGGACCAGGATTTAAACGCAATGGCGAACCAATCCCCGGGCAAAGGTGCGGTGACATTTTGAGCCTGTTGCGTTCCGTCGCTGGTAAACGAGAGGGTATAATGAGCGTTCCGGGCCTCCAGAAGATTAGCCGGTAGCTTAGATTTGTCAGGATTTACCAGAGGGATACTTCCAGGCTTTAAGTGCACGGTAACACTCTGCGCTGAACACCGAAATATTCCACCAGTTTTCATCTCCTTCGCACGAAATCTGCGGACGGAGCGATGACGGATGGTTATATGCTGCGTTTTATTTGTCTATGAATTTACCATTCAATAATATAAATCAATAATATTTCACGCGATTCAATAATCCACTTCTCTCACGATAAATCTTACGGATGAAAATCCCACGCGGAATATTTGATGAGTAATGAAGACGTTAGTTCAATTAACGAAGATGATAAAAGTAATTTAACGACCATAATAAATTTCATTTACTGTACGCTCGAGTTAAAGGCTATCCAGTATTTGTACTATGTGTCATGAATTTAATCAATTTTAGGTTCATCTGAAATGAGATTTCTTCAGTATCTTCCGACTGCCAACGAGTGCATTCTTCCGAATCTAATATGTATATGAAAAAGATATACTCGCCATGAGAGAAAACACAAATTTGTGCATCCACGTTGGGAATTTCTAACTAGAGTTATCAGAAATTGTTTTAAATTTGGAAATGATATCAATAAGATAAAAAATAGAAAAAAGAAGTGGAAGCTAATATAGGAATGATACAACAGTTTACTCACTTCCATGTCGCAAGAGCAACGTCTTCCGGAATCCTGAAATATATAATAGCGACGTGTCTGTACGCGTAGAACTTGACCAAAGTCGTTCCGGGTAATTGTCCAATTTTTTCAGGCTCACTGTTGCTCGTTTCAGAAAACACCAGGACTAAAATAACGAGCAAACAAGCTCTGACCGTACCGATTTTCATGTTGAAGTTTTCCTGTGGCTACGCAGACAACGCAGCATAGCAGCTTAGAGATAAAATGTGTTTTTTCACCTGCAAAGATCCATCGAAAAAAAATGGTTAGTTATCATTTGTTGCGTTATATTCATTTAATATCATATGATAACAAATTCCGAAACACAAATTACTTTTAACGTATGTTGGGATGACTCGGAGATAAAGAAAGATCCGACGTTTAAAAATCTCTATAGATCGCGGCGAAGTACCGACTGAATTAGTGAACGATGACCCCTCAATAATTGTTATTTGTTTTTATTTTATTTTTGTTTTCAACAACTTTTACAGAAGGTTTAAAAATAATAACACAACACCGAATCACATATGTTGCAAATATATAATTTAGCAACTCTTTCCGCTCATTTTCTAAACCAGCTTTCGTAAGAAAAATGAAACCCACTTAAAATCACATTTTCAAAAGAAAATCTAAACGCTTACTTTCCAAGTCTCTAATAGCACGACTGTTTCAGACCCTACTTTCCACATCTACACTATATGATTATAAAAAACAAAATAATGCAGTCGGCTAATTCACGTGGTATATAATATCGACTTGGTCATCACCCCCTTCCAGCGCCATTCCATGATTCCGAAACTGTCTGAAAAATTTGAAAAAAACAATAATGACGATGAATATGACCGATATTGGAATCTATATGCATCAATATTTGCACATCTATACGGAACAATAGTATCACGTAGATATCGACCTCTGAATAAATTGTCTTCGAATTTATTACAGCTTAATCGGGGGAACATCGTATTCATGAAATTTCCTTAATACCTTAAGAGGTATTATCTGTTCAGGAAGAGCTTCGCAACGATAGATAAAATAACGTATGTAATTAAGAACGTAAAATTGCTTACGATCATATTAGTCACACCATATCTATGGTCACACTATGTAGTCTCGTTATATTCGGCTAGAGCGAGTATGAGGCACACTAACGAATAACGATCGTTTCAAACATTGAATAATTCAAACAATATATGAACAACTGGCTATAGTCTTGCGAAGGTCTTATACACGTCCGATTATACCCGACAAATCAATTCGCATAGTTCGTTGAATAATAATAATTAATAACAGCTCGCGACGAATATACTTATGGTCATGCACGAAATTCATTCGATTAATTGGATGATACTCTATGTAACGACTGATTAAAAGAATAGAATAGCGGGAATTCGCACACCTGTAATTTTTGAACATTTGATTGACAATAGTCGCGTTTTTTCTATTTTATAGAAAAAGTTTTTCCTATTATTCAGTGTCAACAATTCTTGTATAATTCTATGAATCCTTAAGCTACGTGAACGAGACCAAAATACTAAAGTTTATAGGGTTCAACCTTTCCGAAAGGGCTAATTGAATTGATTGAAATCGGCGGATAACGTGCAACGCAATTGTTCAATCTAAAAAGCCAATCCAACAGAGTCCAACGTTCTATTATTCCATACGAATTACGAAACATCAGTATTGAACGCATCAGTTACTGGACACAAATAAAAAATCTAAACTCTCTAACCGTCGTGCCAGTGATCGTGAAAACTGTTAATTGTGTAATATGTTGCCTCTCGACCAACGACAACAAGTGTTTTTTCTACAATATAATAGCATGACAAATCCATGACGTATGGACTTCGAATTATGCTCTTTTGCTTTCCCCACACATGTATTTTTAACACGCATGTCCGAACGTATTTTTCCCCTTCGATAGATAAACTGCAACGGAATCATTGAATACACCGGACATTCGGATATCGGATCCAAGCATTTAATCACAGATCATAAAATGCCTAATCTGGGGATTCGGTGACACTTAGTTAAATAAGAAACGAAAAAAAATTCAATTCCTCGATCAAAATATACCGTCAGATCACGTCTGATGAATCAGCTCTGAGAGCTTCGTGGAGATTTTACTCCTTTATACCGGCAAAATACAGTGATTTTTCTTTTGTTTTTCTTTTTTTTTCTCAGATTGATTTCCTTGGTTTTTCCTTTTAGCGTTCTTTCTTCTCTCATCTCCGCTGATAAACGAAAATTCATCCAGCTGAGGTCGTTGGTTCTTTCTACAGTGCTTGTTATCGTGGGCGCTCCCCGATGATAAGAATCTTGTCTATGATCTTATCTAGATTTTAATAAAAATAATTACATACGATCATTTTACGATCCGCAAACGACTTTATCGATCTATATTATATTAACATAAATATTTTAAATCAAAACGTGCGTATATCGAACATGCAATTAGCTAGTTATAGGGGTCCCAGGGGGTTGGTTAGAAAACAAGAAAAATAATCCTGGTGCGGAAGCGACGAATTGTACCGGTGATTTTTTTTATTTATTTACTTATCGTCTTACCTACCATGATCGACTGCAAGCTGCGTATAGTGATGACACTCAAAACTCGACGAGGAAAAAGAAAAAAAAATAATATTGAATCATAAAACAGAAGGAAGAAAAAAATAATGATGATAGTAATAAAATATAACACGCTTTTAGGGATATTCCCCAGAATTTATTGATCCACTAATAAATACCCGTGAAGCGACGACGCATCGCTAGCTGCTGCACCCGGTGCAAAAATCTTTCTTACGTCCGTCGATGGAAAACTTTAGCTCTGACAATCACTCGTAACAGAGCTTGATTTTGTACTGCTTCTGGTACATAATCTGCGACAGCAAAAGCGGATGTAACAAGCTCTGCAGCGCACGGACGGCATGCTGCTGCTGCTGCTATATAGAGACACGGTTGAAACTCGGCTCGCCTGGCCTCGCCTCGCGGCATCAATTGTATCAATCGTTGGCTTATTATTTAACCCCCGTGCGCTTCAACTACGGGATTGAAATAAAACGGACGAGGTTTTATCTCTAGTAACCGCATCACGCTTGTGTTTCATACTCGAAATTTTGGGCCGAGTAATTTACGTGGCGCGTCGCACGCCAACTCGACCTGCGGAGTCGACCGACTTCAACCCGCGAAGTTTTTAGAGGGAAAATACGTATTCCTCTTATTGTTTTCTTCCAGAACTATCCCAATCTAAAAAGTGACGAGTTTTCCTTCCAAACAAAATAGAGAGTATAACGAGCTTTTCACATTAGTCCGGGCTCCTTTCTTTGGAATTTTCAAAATCCCGTCTGGGTTTTTTCGTTTAAAATTCAAATTACGAAATTTAACCATTGATAAACCAAAAAGCAATACCTCGTGACGTTTTTTAACAAAAGTAATGATATATTTTGTGAAAGTACTATTTTCTTTACACGCATCTTGAACCCGGAAAATACAGCTCTGATATTATTTTGTAGATGCGGTCATTTTTGTTGCTCATTAGTGCTATGTGCGAATTAATCTGTTAAGTTTCGACACAGCCGGAGTGCGTGGGATTAGGAGAATAGTTTCATACATCTCTCATCCGTTATAATGGAGGGAAAGTATAATAATTGGCGGAAATAACGTTTCATACAGTTCATCAACTGAAGCGCGATGACGTTATGCTGCTGTCGGCAGCTGGATACCTTGCAATAAGTAATGATATCTAGGAACTTGCAGTAAAATAATAATATTGCATAAGATTTATCCGTATCATTTTTGATGTAGATAACCGTTTGAAAAGCAGACGTGAAATGAATCACTATTTTGTTATTTGTTTTTTCATGTATTTCGAAGAAACAATCGAATTATATCCATTATGCGTAGATATCGAAGAGCAATTATGTACAGACGATCGGAATCTGATAAGAATATTCACCGCCAAAAATTTTATCGTTAAATAAATTGAACGTCTGAAAATAATTTTACCCAAAGTGTCGTTGTTTACAGACAAGCCTGAATTTACACGCGTGATTCATTTTGGAAATGTGGACATATTCGAATCGCTGAAAATTAATTCTCATATTATTCATTAAAAAAGGTTAAATATATTTTATAATTAATAAATCATTATATGATGAATTACACAACATCCGTTAAATATCTGAGTACGTATTAGCATACCTAAAATTCTAGGTATAATAATTTCCAGGTATAATCAATCGTGTACAAAAAAGGGCGTTAAAATATGGGATGTAGAAAATTCGTAAGTTAAATAATAATCTCAACGTTTCGTGCATAATCTCAGCTTTTTTGTTCAAGTTCTACTTTCATTCACTCAATGACTTACATGGGTATGAAGTTCTATGGCATAATTTAGAATTCCCAGGACTCCATCCAACGCAGCGAATGAAGAGAACTTTCTGGATCTGAACCAGAAGGACCATCCATACCATAGGCTAGTGGTGAAAATAGGTAGAAGCTAAAGTAGAAGAGGAAAGATTATACATGATTACGTGATATTATTATCAAGCGATAAGAAAATAGCAAGTAAATACGAAAAACAAAAATAGAAATTTCGTGTAAGTTTTCACTCGCAAACAATAAACACATTTTAAGAATCTGTCAATTTGACATTACTTTCGAAGGAATTCCGTATTATTACCTGTATACAGTACCGGACAACACAACTCCCGCTATGGAATGGTAGATTGTATTCCCAATTGAGTTGGGAATAAGCGTTGGTATGGTTTCCACGATGTAGTTTAAAGTAATTCCCGTCAGCATGGAGCTGAACAACAAAGCAGGGAAATAATGATGGAAATAAAGTACACGTCCCATACCCCAAAATGGCACATAATGTAACATCCATCCTATAAACATCCAAGCGCCAGCTTCCAGCGTTCTTCTACGCTGCTTCAGAACATCTGAATTTTCCAGATATCCCCGTTGTTCTTGGACAGATGCGATTAGATACACGAGAGAGAAAAGAGTTAGAAATACTATGTTTCCCCACCAGATAATCGGGTTCCCAAGCAAGTAGATCCGGTTTTTACTTCCTGAGAAAAATTGTCCCTGCAATAATAACCATGGGCTATTGTTAGAAATATTTTTGCATTATTTGTAGGTCGTTCCGATAGACCAGATAAAAACTAAAGAATTTGCCAAGGCTGTTTATGGTTGATTGGCTGTTCGTAAACACACTTAGCATTTGTGCACTAACGAGACTAGAGTAGTTAGATTATTTAACAATGATTTGTAGTGATTAACGCCGATGATTTCTCACCCTGTAGTTTATAGGCCATTGCCAGGGTCTGGAAGTCACTTCTCCCTCTTTGGGCTTCAAATCAGAATTCCCTTGGAGCATAACAGCGTGAGATTCAAAAAATCTTTCCAAAAATCCTGGCGCATATACTTGAAAACTGACGTTTGGCACTACGAGAATATAAAAGTAAATGAAATTTCAGTCATATTTCTCCGAAATTTTCAGTAATATTTCGAGGTTTTTTTTTCAGAATTTACGGCATTCCGAAGTTCTATTCACTTACATTTGGCAAAGATATTATCTTCAATATTCCACAAAGAATTTTTATCCCGCATGTTCGGATTGCAAGATACTTCTTGCTGGCTGTAGGCCCTGAAAGAAGCATTGGAAAATTTTACAGAAATCAGGTTGGATTTCAGGAATTTTTGATTTGGGCCGCGTAGAAGATTGCTACCACAACAGTGCAAGCATACCATTTGGGCAATGTTTTACCGCTACTCGTAAGAGCGCAGTGGTGAAGATAATGCACAAGTCTGAACTTGCTGGTGACCGTTTCTACAGCATCACCTTCTTGCCCATTCACTATCAACACTTTCCAAACATCATTTGCATCTCCTGTACCATTCTAAAAATATGAAAACTTCGCGTTAGCACAATGGTAAAGTATTTGGGAACTAATTAGTTTGCTATGCACAGCAAGTGGAACTATGATTTACAAGGGCAGCAAGTGCACGAAAATGACCAAGCTATAGATTGTTACTTCTTACCTCTCCGTAGCCAGTAACTTGATAGTGTTTCTTAGAAATAGGAGCAATTTCTTTGTGCGTATGCAGGTTGCGTCGTGTAACTAGGTGTTCCAGCCGAACTAAGTCACCGTGTTTTACCAGTACAGCATCCGAGGAAACATCATTCGTATCATACTTTTTAACAAGCCAACGATTATTTTCATCTTTATGAGAATACGTCGTCACCTTGAACAATAATGTGAATGATGCAATACTGTCTCAAAAAGTGATTGAATAATACACTCACACCTTCACAGTATTTACATGTAAAAAACGCAACAGAGTTATAATTGATTAATTATATTAACCTGCTGTTGTCGAGCTCCCACCCCTTCGGGATACAAATGCCAATGTGAATGCAAATATCCTCCTCCGGTGCGGTGATTTTTTAGCGTTACCGAAGCACCGTAAGCCAAGTGACGAGGCATAGTTGCATTATGCAAGGAATTTCCTTGTAGCTGTGATTGGAATCCAGAACTGTAGAAACCGTCGCCGTTTCCACTTTCGAGGAAAAGAATTATCAGAATTAGTTATTGTGATTCAAATAAGATTAATCTCTTGAAATGAAAGGTATAAAATTGAATGAAATATGTACTGTATCATTGTCTCACCTTCTATTCAAAACTACCAGGTGAATGTAGAAAAATATCATATAGAGAATAATCGGCAGCACTATAAGGCACAGTATTCTAGCTAACAAGTGTTTAACAGCATTAGTCTGTAAGTAAAAACAGGAAAAAAATAGAAAAAACTTATGGCAATTGGGTAAATAATACTGAACTGAGTAGCAGGAGTATTGAATTCGCTCAAGCTCTTGACTTGAATAAAAAAAATTGGAAACAAGTCCACATAATTCAACTCACAACGGGCTTTGATAGATCACCTAATTCTCTCCATAGTTCATGTACAGTGTAAAGTCCGACCAATAAAACAACAAAGAGGCCGACAAACTTTACACTAATAGTGCATGCCAGCGAAGTTCCAGTGAATGCCATCCAGCCCCACCATGAAACTGTGAATGGTCGATGCTGTAGCGAGCCGACACGAGCTGTGCCCCATAAGGCACACATCATAAAACATAAGAGTATCGGGTCCAGGAGAATGTACTGATTCAATGTAAGTAGCCCCACATCTGGAAAGATGGATTATGAATGACTATACTTTGGAAGAACGAACATCGAATTTTATCACGTGATTATTTTCAGAGTAAATCTCAATGTGATTATAAGCTTCCAAACGTACCACATAAGATGAAGGTAGCAGCGTAAACAGCTGATGGTAGTGATTGTGTCAATTCCCAAACAGTAAGAAATGCCAAGGGTACAATAGTCGCCCCCAGCATTGTGCAGAACTATAATTATAGGATAGAATTGACAATGAGATCTAGGGTAGAAATGCAGTTAAAACTTAGTTTAATGTAATTGAAAACAGTACTTACTACTCTCATCCCGACGTATTTTGTATCCTCATACTTGTCGCCAGGTTTTTCAAATGGAAAAGAGCCGTTGTACCCTGTCAGATAACCCGAGAGGCCTATAAGCATCTGGGAAAAATAGATTTAGAATTGTATGAATAGATTGATAAATTAGGAAACGTGAAGAATCCTATAGAGAAAATTTGTAACATTGTTTCTTTGACATTTGGTTCTGGAAAGAAAGTTGAACACAAGTAATATTGCAACGATTATGTACTTTCCCTAATGGTGGATGCACGTCGAAGAAAAAGGTCCTGTTTATGTACCAGCTCCCCATTTTACCAAAATGCGTTTCATCCCAGCTGGATAACAAACAATGAACAGATTTGGTAACAAAAATCAAGCAAGTTATTCGAATTTAATTCTTTAGAAATGTTATCACTTACCAAACGTGATCCGGCTCAGTCACCTTGTAGAATCGAGTCGCAACAGTTGCTATTAATATAATTACGAAAATTGCCCACCATGTACTGTGAAAGTAAAATAATTTTACATTATTAGCAAGCATGACAAATAATTACTTTCTCCTTCGAAATTTAAAATTATCTACATTTACAAACGATTCACATACCATACTATGCGAGAAAAGTCAAACTATGCTACAGATTGCTTTGAATAACACAACTTTACTATTTTCAAGAGTTAGGAGAATCGAATCACAGATCAATGATGAATTAAATAGATCATGTTATTACAAACAACAAATTTTGGGCGATCAAAATAAATTCATTCAAAAACTGTCGCTTTGACACAGGGAAATTTTTTTTTCAACAATGGATAAAATATTCAAATCAATCGGCGATCACTTACAAAGGTTTGACACTTGACTTATCATCGTCGGTGTTTTTTGTTTGCTCTTTCAATACCCGCGGCTTTTGACCTACAGATTGATGGTTTGGTTCCTTAGCCATTGTCAGGGCAAATGGTTAATCGGAAATTAAGTGAAATCAAAAGACCATTCATGCGGGACTCCCAATTATGTTTGGCATTGTTGCCGTATACTCATGTAATATGTCAGCTGTTATTCAAATCTATTGAACAATCGATCGTGATTATCAATGAAATTCTCAGACTAAATTGCTGGCGAAGCAACGATTAATCTAATGACAGATACGACAAAATCTTCACAAGTGAACAGAGATCTACTGTAAGACAACAAAGCTAACTGTAAAATTACAGTAATTTGTACTCCGGGAATATTTCAAATCTACCAACTGCATGGTGTAGCTTATCCCCATTAATTCCCATCGGCTGTAAACCAGCGATCTGCAGCGATCTAGAATCGCTGAATCAGGCGGAAATAAGAAATACGCGAGTCATATTGATATCTAACTAATTAGCTAGTCGACCCGCCCTTCTAGGTCCGGTTTTATCCATGACCGTAGGCTATCACAACAAACGTGGAACGTGAGTGTTTACCTTTTTTTGACAGAAATAAATGTTTTCGAACATACCTGTCAGTAAAAATGTTCACTAAATTTAACAAAAAAATGATAGTTGCTTCAGAAAATGAATTTTTGGTCTACAAAGGAACTGGATAATTCACCACGACATAAATAATATTCATAACTTTCTTCATAGTTGTTAGATTTTTTTTTCTTTTCTAAAAACAATCATCTGTTCCAAGGTAATTTGTTCGGTTTCGCAGCTGTTACTAATTTTAGAAATCTATTCTCTCCTCACATTTATGGATTATACCCAACATATCTTTGAGCATTCCACCTGAAGATCAATACAAAATATTTGTACATTTTGACCCAAATTTTTTTTCTACTCTATCCTACATCATGAATAATAAGTACTTGGATAAATCAGCTTATAATTATGTTCAATTTTTCAATAAATTTGGTTTCATTGGATTGCAGTAGATTCATTAACTTAAAAAAACGATTGTCACAGCTCTAATAAACGATTATTATCTTCACAGAAACATTATGAAAGACTACGTGGTAGTACCACTCCACAAGCGGATCGAGCTAACCAGACAGTGCTGCAAATTGGTGAATTCTGAATGGCCCAGAAGCGAAGTAGCACGGTGAGTTGCTGTGAATGTGTTGTTCAATTTATGTACTTAATATTCGGTCATATACACAAATTCAAGGCTTTAGTGCCATTTTGTGAATAATCTGTTGTATCATTTTGGATGGTATTGTTTTCTAATAGTTGATCGTCACCATCATATTTCGAAAAAGTAGAGCTCTAAGTTAATTGAATCAGTTCAAGACTTCGTAGTTTTATATATCGTGTTTTTAAACCTGAAAATTTTTTTACATTTTATTTACAGATTGAGAAGCTTAGACTCTTCGTGCGATAAATTTCCTACGTGTCTTGTACTTTTGGACGATACACATGTCATTGGACATTGTAAAATATCCTTAGTACCAAATATGTGCGATAGTTGCTTTATAGAATCTGGTGAATATACTTTATCAAAATCATATTCATATCTATTAGATTACGCATGACACATTAGTAACCCGGGAATTATTTTTCATGGCAAACTAATCAAAAACACTGTACAATCATATCACAATCTGATAAACTAACATCTAATCAGGCTTACCTCCGCACTTACATTTCACTACAATACTTGCACACGCACAAGACATAGTAAAATATATGATCAAGGGATTAGTCACTTCCAAAAATTGCACAGGATATAATACAAGACTTCAGGAGCATGGATCAAAAAATTTCATTGGCTAGCATAAATAATGCGGCGATTCCATGGGGCTTGAAATCTTAGAGCAATTCAGGTTATTTTTAGGGGATTCGATCCGAGTTTCCTAAAAGCTTGGAATAAGACATGGTAGCGTTGACTGTTACTTCACAGTGTATAAGTTCATCTCTTTGACATTGTCCCCGTATTCACGGCTTATTTATTTGGTTTTATTATTATCATTATTATTATTATTATTATTATCATTTTTTTTTTATCAACAATTAATGGATATGGTGATTTCAGTTGTGATTGACCAAAAATACAGAGCGCGTGGGCTCGGTACAATATTAATGCATGGAGCAGAGGAATATGTGGCAAGGCGGGGAATCCTCAAAGTATTTCTATCGACAAAAGGACAAGAGTACTTCTATAAAAAATTAGGATACGACTTTTGTGAACCAGTGAGTTTATATGGAAATACATACGGTGAAGAGGATCCTGCTCCTAGTTCAAGCAAATCATCGAAAGAAAGTAAATTGATAGGACCACCTCCACCGCCCATGCCCATCATGAGGAACTCAGGTTTTCCATTTTCAATGACAAAAACATACATGGTTAAAAACTTGTAAACTGTCATAATTATTGAAATCACAACGCTTATCATCATTATTATTTGTAAATGAAATATATTTTTCTGACTATTTTTATGTAACAAATGAATGTATTAACGATGTACCTACAATATATTATAATTTCTGTACTATTCCCAAGCACTTTATAAACCCCAATTACACTGTTATATTTATACTGCATAGTGTCCTTTTAGTCTATTATCCTATACGGTGAGTAATATATATTATTGCCATTTAAATAATTAAAATTTGTATACTCTCAATATATAGCATAATATTCTCAACCACAAAGTTATGAAAGTAATTGAAAGTCAACAACTTTGGTTTCATTTGATGAACCAAGAACTTGTTTAGATCTACAGAGTTAGTTCTACGTGACAGATGCCTCCATAAACAGGTCATGATTCATATGACATTCAATTTATTGATAGATGAATAATCACAATCGAATAAATGACATTTAGAAGATAAAATCTTTAACTATCGGAGACGTGAAATTTACTCAATTTCTTCAGCAGCTATGAGCTGTTCGCCGAATGAGAATATTTACAAAACTTGCCAGAACCCAAAATAATTTAGCTCATGATTCAATCATACATTAAAATATTTTCACGTTCAACTGGAATGTTAAGTAAATGGAACTGTAAGAGATCTCTTTTGAATATTTTTGACATGACATGTTCTGTTGGTTGATAGTGGTATGAATGTGTGATGTTGGAAAAAATAATACCAACAAAAGGCTTGTATATTTATATAACGATGTGATTTTTGGTAAGACAGTTCATTAATATTCTGAGCAAACTTTTTTCTAGCATACAGTGGTATTTATAAAATATGACAAACAGAAATGGTGGTTATGAGGAATTTGCTATACCAATTACCTTTTCATAGTGTTCGGGCTGACTAAGACACTCTATTAAAAACGCGCCTAAATCATACTTAGATATAGCTCGCCCAGGAGATTCATCATATTTAACTGTATATTTTGAGCTCGGGGAATCTGAAAACAAACCAAAGTATTAAAAATTTATTTTGGAACAATCAGAAGACTTCATGTTCTGATTGTTAATTTACTCATATCTCTCCAATAAAGTGCTAATCGAAGCCTTTGATCGAAGAAAATACAACAGCATAAATTTTTTCAGATTGGACAGACCTCTAAATCACTTATCAACTTCAACAATTTACCTGCAATGTGTGGTGGTAGAACTGAGATCCACTTCAATCCACTTTGCTTAATAATTTCAAACTGACGTTCATGATCAGCATTCAAATGTTTGAAAATAGCTGGCACCTTTTCAGGTGGGTAAAATAGGAAAGCTGTAATAACAAATACCTACAGTTGCAGTCATTGTTATTGATTTTTAAATCATGTCAGTGAACAATATGGATAAAAGTAAATGAAAGTGAAGAAAAGACAAAAGAGTATTCAATTTTTTCGTATTGTTCCCATTTTTTTTATGAGAGATGTTTCCGAAAAGTTTCAGGGTCACACAGCACGTTGAAATTCGGTCGCGAATCTGGTCTGTGGTTTCAGGATCTTTCTAACGATCAATTTTATTCAGAATTGTGATTTTGAAACAAATTATGAATTTTACTGAGAAAACCCTGAAGCCACCTGTTGCTATTCAACTTCACGAATAATCAATTTTTCCTTGTTTACATGTGCAATGAACAATGGAAAAAATTCCTCACCTGATAAGCACACAGAAGTCACTTCTACCTTGTGCTCTTTCATAGCTGCCACAATGTTTTTCATTCCTTCTGATAGCACAGTAGTTGGCTCTATTTGAAAACAATATCTTATCAGTAGATCAATAATGTTGCTCAGACAAATGATGTGTTACATAAATTATGTTAGTTGGTTTGATAGTGATAACTTTTCGAATCTGGTAATGTGATATTTCTAGTAGTTTATAAAATTTATGAAAGAAAATGAATATTTTGTATTAATAAGTTTTTCATCAATCATGTTTCAATTATTTCTAAGTGATGGAGACATCGGATGTTTCAGAAACCTGCACAACATTGATGATATTCTTACCTAAGCTATTTCTTGTTCCCAAGATCACGACAACACCATCCTGACCAGATACTGCTTTTGAAACATCTTCTTGGTTGGTTACATCTCCCACAACTATTTCTACCGCATCCTTAATCTTTGGAGGAACTTTAGTTATGTCTCTTACAAACGCAGTCACCTTTAGACCTGTATAAATGGAAATATTCATGAGACAGTCCGACTCTGCTACACGCTTTATAATACTCTGTCGCGAATAATTAATTAGAATGCTGCCGACCCAACAACACATTGATTTTAGTGAAAAAACTTTGGTCTTTGCAATATACGTTTAGTATAGCTACATGAGTTCAAAAACCCCGCAATTCTAGAAACAAAGATAACATGTAACCGAGAACGATAGAACAATTACGGGCGCATGAGACGTTAATGACATTTTCTTGAAAACGATCGTGGTTTTGCGTAGTTGGTAAATAAACAACATGCATATCCCGGCTACTGCGGCCGCATGTAATTACATAATCATGCTGCTGTAATTTGATGCCGAATCATTCGCTTAACCTATGGTATTTACCTTTTTCCACGGCATGGCTCAAAGCGCAGAGACCAGTGGTTCCTGTACAACCAAAAATCACGATCTTTTGCATGATGTCAGTTATGATCCTGTAGCTCACTATTTACAGGATATCCTCGATTACAGAGCGACAAAAATTACGTCGTGAGCCAACAAGCCGTCGCTCGCAACTGATGATCACAAACTGATCGCAAACGATCGTGATTTAAAGCACACACACATAGATAGATAGGTGTATAGGCATTGACCGGCTTGAAGCGGAGTAAAGGTAAAACCGAATGATTGGTCGAACGAGCTTTTATCGTTGATTGTGAGCTTCACCGTTAACTGATTCACTGATTATCAGTCGTGAGCTTTCTTTCAAATATCAACTTAAGCTGGTCCCTGCTTTATCAATTGAGTCAAGTCTAGGGGGGCTCCTGTCCTCTGCCATTGAGTCTTTTGACGGGATTCCTTTTTTGACATGTCAAAATTGCAATTGCAATTGCCGATGCCCTGTATATGTGAAATTAACCGAGGATCATTGTAAAGCATGTCAAAAATGACCACGAAGGATAAAGACAATAAAAATTTTCACGATAAGCTGAAGCAGTTTTTTCGCCTCAACAAAGGTAACAAATCTACATATTTCGACTGTAACAATTAGCATTTTATTTTCACAACAATTAGTGCATATCACTTATTTCACATTTTCACGTCCATCCAATTAACACTGTATAATGTTGGATTGAAATTACCTATTCTTAGATTCATGTTTCATGAGCAAGAGATCGGTCCAGTAATTTCTATAACCTAAGACTGGATGTTCTTTATTTGAAATATTAAAGAAAACAATCCCATTAAAGTCTTGTGATTTAGTTGACAGTCATTTCTGTAATGATTTTTCTACAAAACCTTACAATAATTTTTTACTTGTTATAGGAAACTTCAAAAGTCGAGCTGATTTTACGCTCACTATAGAAATTGAAAAGGAGATTGGCCCAGAAACTCCATTACAACACAGAGCCAAAGCAATCAAAGATCTCTGTGACACAGTTCTTAATCATCAATGGGAAGAGGTATGCTAATATCACTTATACCAATGACAATATTCTTGAAATTGTTCCACGAAACTAATGAAGTATTGAAATTCTACCTCAGACTGCAGCGGAACGCTTGTGGCTCCTAGTTCAAGACTTATTGACTAAGGACAAGGAAGTACCCCGAGAATACAGACACTTAGCCTTACAATTTCTACGATGTCTTGTGCAAGGGCAATATAGCAAACTTTCCCCAATAATGCGTGTCAAATTCTTCATGGTAGTTAAAAACCATGAGGTACCCGAAGATATTGGACCGAGGTACTACTACTTGGAAATGAAATACTTTTTCTTACATTTGGAACCATCTAAACTCTGCCAGTTTTATGAGTTAGTAGTTCATAAACCGATTAAACGAAACTTGGATTTATTGCAGATTGGAACTGCTCCAGAGTCTGACGGAAAATGGGAAGGACATCATACACTTAGAGGATAGAATAGGACCACTTTTGCTAGATTGGATGCCAACGGTTACTGGAATCGATGGCAAGAGAGGCGCAGAATTCTTATCACTGCTTGTTAATGTTATAAAGTTTAATTCTGCCTGTATCGACGCAGATATTATTTCGAGTCTGGTACAGTAGGTATCAATAACGATGTTCCACTTCTTACCTGTACATTCATTAACTTCAAGTCATGCTTAATATATTCGTTTTTTCAGATATATTTGCCATTTGTGCTATTGTAGTAGTAGTGCCGAGGTAGTTTCTGGATGTTTGGAAGCTCTTGACGCTGTTGTTTGTTATGGCAATCTTCAACCAGATTCACTGCCCACATTTATTACCGCTCTGTGCCGTAGCGTTAACGTTGAATCTTATTGTCAGATCAGTTGGAAGGTAAGTTAGATTATAATTTTTCAACAAATCATTTCGCATATTGGGCAACTTTCCACATTCACGTTACCTTTCAGATAATGCGAAACTTGCTGGGTACGCGCAAAGGACATTCGGCGTTATGTACCATGTGCCGGTTACTCCAAGATCCAAATGTCCAGAGAGATGTTGGTTTGTTACGAGGAGCTGTTTTCTATATCAATATGGGTCTTTGGGGCACACAAAGGGCTCCAAAGTTGAAATGTACTCCTACGTCGGTCCTGCCATCTTTTCTTCAGGTATACATTACTTTTTTAATCATTTATGAGACACCACAATGAAAAGTGAGATTCCTGAGCAAATAGTTGACATACCAATGCATGCACCTTTCTTCATGTCATAGTATTGTACCGCATTTTGCGACATTTGTGCTCGTTCGTAACAACAGTGTTTATTTAAATAACAGTGCAGAGTCAAAAGTAGTTTGACTATTGAAGTTTAATTTACTACTTTCATTAAAGGCACTGCAATGCAATCACCCGATTGTTATGTACGAAGTTACTCTTAGCATCCAAAGATTGGTGAATAAGTACGGGGAAGAGCTGCAAGATCCAACCTGGGATAGAATACTAGACATAATAGAGGAAGTTATCACTCATATAGGTATGTAACACCTTCAGTTCAGCTCAGCACATTTCGCGATTGATTCCAATATACGTACGCATTTTTTAACGTATTTTCTGATTTCAGAAACGAGCAGTCAACCAGCTTCGAAACAAGTATCAGTGAGTCTCCACGAGACAATCAATAGCATTGAGAATCTTCTGGATAATGGACATTACAATGGTTGTGTACAGAGATTTTACGAGTTGATCGACCGCTGCTCTAATTCCCGTCCGGTAAGCGAGATTGATATGCTATATTGTAAAAGTTGATTGCATCACTATTTTCACTACCAATTCGTCTTTCCTTCTTGTCAGGAAATATCTGTACTGAGATTAATCAGCTATTTATCCAACTACATAAATCCAACTTGTCAGTTATGGTTGTCAAAACTCAGTACGTTGATGGATCGTTATTTCAAAAATGACACGCGAACCAATGTCAGAGTGAAAGCTCTTGACGTGTTAACTAAGGTTATAAAAATGAACAGGTATCTAATTTTTGATCTAGCTTTATCTGTAGAATGGTATTCATAAATAGTATATTGCTGGTGTAGTTCACTCGTTCAGCTATTATTCTTATTCTAGCAAATCGTATTACCGATTCGGCTCTAATTATAGATCAAAATATGAAGATGAGCTGATCGAACGAATTGTCATACCGCACCTACAGCACATTGATTCAGATCCTGATACTACCATTCGTAATGTTGCGGCTCATTTGTTGGTTGATCTTTGTATCGAGTATGAAACGAAACGATGTTTAGAGATATTGGATATATTGGAAAAGGTATGTTATATCAAGGTTGTTTTTAAATTGTTGAAACTACCTGAACCCGACACATAGAAGTTGAAATTTCTTGCTGTTTGACGTGAAGTATAAACCTATATTTTTTCTAAAATAGATAATCAACAAACCCTTTTCATTGGAAGCTCCCGTAGCGGTTGATACAGACGTAAAGGATGTGAAAACTGCTGTGATCGGAGTCATAAATATAATGACTGTGAAAATGTACCAATTGCCTTCAAGTCATGTAATACGGGCTTATAAATTGTTGGTCAATCACTTGGAACAGCACTACAAAGAACCGACTATATTTTACAATGTATCAACCATCAGGTATTTAGTAAGTAGTTATTTCGGCTCATCATTGCGAGTTCATCGTTACGTCTCACTCATCATTACATGACATGTATCTATATTTTATTTACCAAACTTCCAAATACGATGTATCTACCCATCGGTGCATACATACATTCTTATATACATATATGAGCACATTGTTTTCTATCCCAGATATTCGAGGCTTTCCTGAAAATCCGCGCCAATACTCACTATCATCTGGGCTATCCCGACGCTAACACTGGGATCGTAACACGCTATAGTCCGTATTTGGTACTGGAGCATGCTCCGGCTGATAGACTTGGAAGCAATGCTAGCGGAGGAGGTGGTAACAGTCCTCCCCCAGCCAGTCCCGCTCCAGTACAGCATGTTTCATGTCAGATTACACACATGTCACTTGCACATGCTTGTAAAGCTGTAGTCACGTGTCTCAAGCAAGAAAAAGGTCAGTATTCTGTCTTCCATTGAAATTTAAACAAATTGGCTATCGCGTAAATAATGTATAGTTAATTATGTCATGACATAATTCTGTGTATTTGCCAGACTGGCGGGTTCTTCAGTTATTACTCAAAGAAATGCCTCAAGTTATGCAAAACAGGGCACTTATTCTTTCGAGGCATACCAACGATATCGATTGTCTTGCAGCAGCCTTATGCTCGATGGTAATGATAAGGACTTTTCAAGTATCTTGCACCTCGAGTTCTAGTTACTTGTATCGAAAATTCAATAGAACTATTGGTTTTACAGGTCAGCGACAAAACTGTGCGGTTACCGGAAACACTGTATAACACGCCATCCAAATTCACGGTGTCGGAATTCAGAGGGTTTTTATTCCCGGTATTGGCGTCATTGGCATCGTATCATGCACATCTCGAGCCGAATTTGCAACAGAGACTTATAAAATGTTTAGAGGTAATATACTTTTCGTTTATGGAATAGCGTTGGAATTTGTTATTGTTAAAACGAAACTTGTAATAACATGTAATCGATAATCCAAAATCATTTATAAATTCAGCTTGGACTCACGACTAGATGTGCAAGTCAATGCGTCACTAGTCTTACAACTTGTACTTTGGAAATGCGTGACGCAATGAACAAGCTCCTATCGGAGGTGCTGTTAAATCTCTCGAAAATCTCAGCGACCGTTTATATTGCTATTCCAATACTTGAGTTCCTGTCAAGTGAGTACTCGCTCCATCTTTTTTTTCAGTATCACCTGGTTTTTCATGAGAACTTAGCACGATTGATTTGAAAACTATAGAAATGTGGAATTCATAATTAATTGTAAAAAATATATTCGTGTGTTAATATATTATAGCACTCACAAGACTGCCTAAAGTATTTGCCAGCTTTATCGGTGATCAGTACATGTCCGTATTTGCCATATCATTGCCATACACAAATCCGTTTAAATACAACCACTACACGGTATCTCTGGCTCATCACGTCATAGCTGTGTGGTTTTTGAAGTGTCGTCTTCCATTTCGAAGAGATTTCGTCAAGTTCATCACAACTGTGAGTTACTTTCATACACGTGATATTCTAGTTGAAATTGACACTTCTACAGAGATGTGATAAAAGTAATTTTTTTGTGGATACAGTAATCATTGTCTGCATCGTAATTAGGTATTACATTCTTTCAGGGATTGAAAGCAAACGTTTTGGTGCCTTTTGAGGAAGGTCATTTAATGAAATCCGACTTGAGCTTAATCAACGAAGATTCATCAAGTAGAAAACGAAGTTCCAGTTTAACAGAACAGGTGATATAATTTTCAAATTTTACAAGAACCATAACAATCCCTATCACGAAGATTATCCTATGACGTACGTGAATGTTGCAGTATTGGAACGTGAAATGAATTGATAATTTTAGGGTAGCAGAGGACGCAGGGAACGCCCTATAATGGCTAATCGTATGATAGGTGAAGGACGGGCATTGGATTTGAAGCCACAAATTGACGAAGCTCTGATGACGTTTCATGTCGAACTAACCGAAACATGTATAGACCTTATGGCGCGATATACATTTTCCACATGCTCTGCATTGCCGAAGAGGTATCTTTCATCCATGGACGTATTCTAAAACTGAAAGCTGATGAAGACAACAAATTTATAATGATGTTTAATGGGACTGTAACATAATTCTTTGCAGACTACCGACAGCTGATTTTCTTCTCAAAGAAGGTCAATCGATGACCTGGTTAGTGGGCCATCGATTAATAACAGTGACAACAAGTGGATGTAGCAGTAAAGCAATGCGCAATGGGCTCTGTGACAATTGTTGGGTCGCTTGTAAGTTTGATTCTCTTCCTCCGGAACATAGTTCCAGATACACGCAGTCGTCTCTACAACGCGCATCAAGCGGAGAAGTGAGTTTGTTGTTTCTTCAGTCTCTAATAAAATTGCAGCTAACCAAAATCGGTCAATTGAATATTGCATGTAACGTTATAACTGTTAGGGTTCAAAGGAGGAAAATAAACTTGCGAGACAATCGTCGATTGGACATGGCGGCTCTAATACAAATACGACATCGAATTCCCCGATTGAAGAATCAAAGAAATTACCTGAAGAATCCGATGTTCCAAAGTTGGAATTCCCTAGTGAAAAGTCTGACAAAGAATCGACCGAGCCTTCAAAACTGGATCAAATACTTTCTAGTGAAAAACAAGAAGAACATATTCCATGTGCTTGTTGGTGCCAGGGTTGGGCAGAGATTTATGTGAGGAGACCAACGGGCGACATGTCCTGGGTCATGAGAATACAGAATTCTATGCAATTCGAAACATCTCCTTTGGATTTCCCAGTCAATGATATAACCACATTGTACATGCCTACACCACAATCAACAACCAACAAAGTTCAAGAAACAAGTCATACTCATGCTCATCAAGAGATTCAAGATGAGGATATTCGGGTATGAAATCAATGCTCACTGAAGATTTCTTATTTAGTCTACGGTAGTCTGTATCCGGGTGTGTCAATCAGCTGATTATTCGATCTATCATTGCAGGATATACTTGAAAACAATCTTGCGCACTTGAACGTAGAACCAGAAGGCGGGTTATTGAAATCCGTGACTTCATCTTCAGTCTCATCAGGACCAATCGCTATCCCAGGCTCTCCCGCTCGACGGAGTCCTTCACGCCAGAGTTCACGTGATAGTCTTGAAGGCTTGGAAGAAGGCGACGAAGGTAAGTCTGAAAAGCCCACCAATTTACGCCTGCACGACGAAATCAAAAATCTGTCAATTCTAGATTTGAGACGCTCGAGGAATCCTGTCAGGAGATCCAATTCTAGTCCCGAAATGAGTGCAAATTGGAAAAATCCTTTCCTCAACAAAGATAAATTAGTTCTCCAAAATGATCGGGATCTCAATGCGACAGATTCGGAGGGCAAGCTTGATCCTGAAGTGAAAAAGCATACCAAGACTACGTATGCCAAAGATATGAGGTAGTTTTTTGTCGATAAAAAGTAGTCATCTATGGTGTACGTATGTATGGATTACCTAAATTAAATTATTATCATGATAGAGTGAGCTGCGAAGCAATACCAGAGGAAATTTCTGGAACAGGGACAACTCCGCCGATGTCAGAAGGCACGGTTGATCATCCAACTGGTCTGCGTTCACAGCATTCGTATCCCGGCGCCACTCAAACAACGCAAACACCCAGTATTACGACAAGTAATACCGTGCCACCATCACCGACTGCAACACAGGTATACGATTTTTACATTCATTCAATCGCACCATCGCATTGATAGTTCTGAAGCTGATGAATTTTCATTTGTTTTATCGATGATAGGCTCCTGGGAATTTTCTTTCCCTCCAAAATAGAGGTGCTCCGATACTATCCGGTGTTCCATCTCAAATGCAGGCTACTACTGGAAAACCGCCGCAATCTCCTACACAGCTTTATTCACGACTATCTATTATCCATGATTCCGGATTGAAGCAATCGCCATTGGCTATCGACACTAAACCTCCCATCGGCAGAAATCATCCTGTTGACAAGGTTAGCCAAAAGAAAATAATCTTGTTCAGCGGAACGATTGGCAAAGTACATTAAAATATTAACTGAACTTTTATTCGTTTTCTTGCAGAAAGACGATAGACCAGATCCATCAAATTTGCCGCCATTAACTTTCCGCGATCGCGGTCATACGATATCAGTGATGAGCCCAGTTAAAAAATCTCGCGGCGAATGGGACAATATTCGGCGTGGCAATTCTCCACGCAGCAAAGATCCTCCTCGGACCGGGATAAATCCTAGGTAAACTATAAATAGGTTCATTAACGGCACGCGCGACATTATGCAAAGTTCGATTCTTCGTCTATCTTTTGTTGAGTTTTAGACTGTTCTTATTTATTATTTTTCAACTCTTCCACAGCTTCGTCTTCTTGCAGTTGTACCATACCGCTCATTTTGGTACAACTGAGGAAAAACCATTATCAGTTTCCCAAACAGCGACTGTACAAAGAGCCGTTAAGGTTCTGGATGCTATTCCTCCGTATGAAACACATAAAATTGGCGTAATATACATAGGGATTGGTCAGGTATCAAACGAAGTTGCGATTCTTGGTAATCAACACGGCTCATTGAGATATGCAGAATTTTTGCAGCGCCTAGGGACTCTCATCAAATTAAAAGATGTCGATTCACAAAGTATATTCCTCGGAGGGCTCGATCGAAATGGTGAAAATGGGAACTTCGCATACATTTGGCAGGACGATGTTATGCAGGTTTGTTTTCAAAATTTCTTGATCTGAGATGTATTCGCTGTAGTAAACGTGAGATTGTCAAACAAGTTTACACATGAATTATGTTCATAGGTCATATTTCACGTTGCTACATTAATGCCAACCAAGGAAAGCGATCCACAATGTACTGGCAAGAAACTACACATCGGGAATAACTACGTTAATATTGTATATAACGAAAGCGGCGAGCCATATAATATACAAACTGTGAAGGTAATTCTTATTCATGAGTATAATTTATGCATCTTTATATTTTGTTAAGTTTTCCTTTTTTAACGTTCTGACAAAGTCGATCACGATTCCTAGAATTTCATTGTTATGTTCAAAAATCAGAGGATTCAATTTGTTTGTTCTTGCAGGGACAATTCAATTATGCCTGCGTTGTAATTCAGCCTCTCGATCATGGGACGAATAGAGTCACAGTCCAAGCGCGAGAGGAGCTTGCAGAGCACATTGGACACAGCGAGCCAAAGATTATTTCAGATCAAAATCTAGCCATTCTTGCACGTCAACTCGCCCTTCACGCCAACGTAAGTACTTAACTTATTTCACACATAGCTGATCCCATACATACGTATGAAAAAAAATTTGAGATTATGATTCCTCCATTTTTCGAGAAAATTGAGACTGGTTCATGTATTGTATCTTCATTCGTTAGCTTGCCTCGATGGTTTCATCATCTCTAAAAACCAAAGGTCATAATCCCTATGCCTCAAATTGGCTCGAAAGACTGCGTCAAATTAAACGGCTGAGAATACGTGTTCTACAAGAGTCTGCCGCCAATAATCCCGACGGACCATCCGATGATTTGTCTCCGAGATCAAACAAGATAGTCCACATGGATGACTTTACAGAGTACACCACATAATTGTTGTTCGTATAATTTATACTGATATGTAACTGAATGAAAAATGATGTTAAATATATTAGTCTGATACTCAAAATGAGTCTTACATTTCCTTCTAACAAGCTCGAATAATAACGACAACTTCATCATACGAGTTGACTATTATTCTTATGGTAATAAAAATAATGGCAAATGACACAGCTGATTCATTCTAATGAACAACGGTAGTTTTCGGTCATAGTCTTTGTTATCTATCTGATACTCTGCAATTGTTAAAACACAGCGTGGGATGATAGTAGCGCGTGGTCCAATCATCGTGCATCTGAAATAATCAACAACACGTTGTGTTTACGTCCCATTGGTTAAGCATTGTGTAACGAAAGCAGCGTTCAGAGGTTAGTTTGACTTTTGACACTGACAGTGATAATTGAGCCGGTTTTACACCTTTTAACTCAACTCGAACCGATGCACGCGGTATAGGATTAGACTTCTCTATTTTATCCTTGAACTGTAGAATAATTTATTTATACTAACATCAGAACAATCTGAAAATCATTCGTCATGTACAAAACACGTTCATTAATTGCAACACTCTTCATGATACAACTTGTTAACGGTGGCATGGAAGAACAAGAAGGTGTTAAATATGCCAATAAATGCGAAGGTAAGTGAGAATAACTTATTTTTATCGAACCTGATAATTTTCAAACAACACTGATCGTTTTATACATCAAATGTAATTTCTAATTAACTTCCTACATTTTGTGGCTTCGATCATTGACTAGCAAATTTTTTGCAGTATGCAAGGTTCTAGCAACAGAGTTGGAAAATCGATTAGAGGAAACAGGAAAATCTCGAGATGTATTAGAAATTGGTTACTCACTCGATGACGTAGCTCCGAAGAAAAAAAAGGAGTATAAGAAATCGTAGGTAGATTATTGATTGTATGTCATTCATATCGAGTTCAATTTTCAATCATGGTATTTTCAACTTAGTCGAGAGAACCTTATCTTCACAGAGAACTACGATTGGTCGAGTCACTGGATGGAGTCTGTGAAAGAATACTTGAATATAATATTCATAAAGAGAGAGAGGATAGCACCAGATTCTCCAAGGGGATGAGCCAAACGTTCAAAACTCTTCACGGCCTAGTGTAAGGTTTATTTATTTTAAGACTAAAAATCATCTAGATGGTTTTCAATAAATAGCAATCAACACTTTCCATCAATTATTTACAGTGATAAGGGTGTCAAAGTAGATTTGGGTATCCCTTATGAGCTATGGGATAAGCCATCAGTGGAGATAACTACTTTGAAGACACAATGCGAGAGCCTATTGGAAAACCATGAATCTGATATCGAAGAATGGTACTTTGAACATCAAGGGAAAATTCCACTGAGTCGGTAAGCACAAAGATCCAATTAAGTATTTTTAAAAACAAATGTTAACCACGTTTTTGATTAATTAGGATTTGAATTAGAATTAAGAGCTTCATCAAATATGCAATGTACCAACCGTTGAGGCAATGTATTTTTCACGCTCCCAATAGGAATTGATCTGTTTTCTTCAGCAACTTAAGAATTCGATATTATTGCAGGTACCTGTGCTCGGATCGTGCACTAAAAGGGCAAGATGATACCTGCTTGAAAGAGAAAGGTGAAACTGGTCGACCCGCAATTGAGCAGAAGAAAGATAAGAAGAAAAAAAAAAATTCTCACAAAAACGATAAAGAGGATCTGAATAAGCCAAAAAATGCAAAGGAAGAATTATAATAATAATAAATATAGCTGTAAATATGATATTTGAGGATACTCTTACCCGAATGTTAATTATCAATTATTTTTTACCATTAATCGGATAAGATTGTCTGATCCGAAATTTATAACTTATATTGTAGTGCCCACAAGGCACAGACCTAAACTGCAAGACGATAACTACCTATCCAATTATATTGTGCCATATTTACATTCGCGGATTACTAGAACTCTCATTTTATAATAAATCATGTTTTTTAGCGACTATACTGCTTCATTTCTTTAAAAGCCATTGCATATCCTTCATGCATGTGAACCTCGATGTGAACCGAGCGATTAGTAAAAGATGACCCGAATCCAGTTTGTGGTGAGTTGCCGCATAGCATACTAACAAAGCAACGTCGCAGATAGTCTTCATTTTTTTTTGATAAAATAAACATGTCAATGTTGATTATACTAGTGCTAGGCTTGTTACAATGTGGAGGAGGATCCGTTGGCACAATTCTGCATGGAATTAGAGTCAGGAGTGGTCAGTTCCCCTGGTTAGTTCAGTTTCAGACGATCGTACCTTGTGGCGGAATATTAGTTGCCCCTGACTGGGTTCTTACTGCAGCACAATGCGTTCAGTACAAGAGAAACGTATGTGCAAACGCTATTTGATCTTAAATTCCTATCCATTTCTACCTTTTTGTTTGCCAGTAACATTCTCTTCGTTGAATAATTCATTGCTTTCTGATCGGGATGACAAGCAGTGCATAGCAAAAAGCACTATAAATTGACATAAAAAAATTAAATTTACCCCTTATTACTCAATTACAGTCCATCACCTTGTACGCCGCTGGCTTAAATGGTACAGGATCAGGGCAAACAGTGAGCATAAAAGCTACGTACATATTTCCGCAATACAAGGCCTACTCCAAGATAAATGACCGCGAGCATAATATCGCTCTACTAAAATTGTCACAATCGTTCGATATCTGCGATGATACAGTACAATTAGTAGATGTTCCAGTTGCTCCGAACAATGATTATAAGAGTTGTTTGATATTTGGATGGCAGAGTTACGTTGCCCCATCTGCAAAAGTCTTGGCCAAGCCAATTCGGTACAGTCATGTGATTCCAAATACTTGGAAATTCTGCATGCACATATTTAATGGCAACACCAGCTATACCAACGTTTTCTGCGTGATGATGGAGTCAGAAGATGGAATTAAAGCCTGTGCAGGAAATCCTGGATCTCCAGTGGTCTGTGAAGATCGATATCATCGAATGATTCTTTTAGGAATCGCATCGTGGTCGAATTTTTCATTGGAATGTGAGGGCCTCCCTACTTATCTTAGGGTCAGTGATTTCAGGTAAAATTGGTAATTTTCAACAATAACTATATTTCAAGGGGTGATCAATTCTTTTAAGATCTTTCCTGCCTTTGATACAGATCATGGATGTACGATTTAATATTAAATGATAAAAAGCTGGAAGAATGGGATAAAGGTAGCGAATACAATAAAGGTCCCTGTGGATATCGGGGTTACTTCAGAGGTATGCTATCCGGAACTGATACCTCGAATGATTCCCATTTGTCGGCATCAGGATACCAACGGCAAACTAATCAAAGGACAACCGTTGATAAAGGGAGGGTGAATAGAATATGGCAGCCATTGCAGTTGGGGCAAGAAGATAAACAATTTCAAGCATCTGCATTTAGCGTATCAAAATCCTCAGATAGTCCATCAAAAGTAGACAATTTTTTACCTCAAACAAATGGCTCTAGTAGAATATCTTTAGAATACAAAATACCATCGGGTATTTTGAAGGAGCAAGATGACACTTTGAAGCAATATCAAGAGGTGGGCCAAAGCCAAAGATCATATAATAGAATAGAGGACATCATTTCTGCATTTTCAATGGGCAAAGGGGAGTCTAGTTACTTAGATTGGCAAAGTACAGAGGAACCAACGATGGAAGATTTGTATGCAGAAACTAAAGTACAAGTGGATGAAGACATGAGTGACACAGACTTTACAATACCTCTGGATGATGAGTATTTCATGGGTCGAGCAGAGTCTTTGCACATGAATTCCAGAGAAAAAAGTCTTTTTATGAATCTCGTTATTACATTTTTTGTTAGTTGTATCGTAATATTTTGATAGCATTATACTAAAAAAAAATAAAGATGAAATTTTCATTCATCGTTGAGTAGACTTTCGTTTCAAGA
The DNA here is from genome assembly GCA_963932425.1 of Athalia cordata. Taxonomy (NCBI): domain Eukaryota; kingdom Metazoa; phylum Arthropoda; class Insecta; order Hymenoptera; family Athaliidae; genus Athalia; species Athalia cordata. The sequence continues at coordinate 22,530,435 of OZ010626.1, read as the reverse complement.
CTAAAATAAAAAGCACTTGTAAGTATACAGCTGTTTTTAATAAGAGAAATTAAGAACAACCATTAAATATAATTTCTCACCTTCAAATCTACTAGGTAATTATTCTTTCTTGTCTTCTTTGCGTACTTTGACACGTTTGACTTTGCCACGCAATGCCCTGAGACGCACCATCTCTTCTTTGAAATCTTCATGTTCGTCTCTGAACAAGCCATAGTAACGAAGATGTCTCATCAATTTCCCCGTTTCAACGTGTCTTGGATAATAATCAACAATATCTTTTCGTGTGTTCAAAGGTGGAGCACTGAACATCTTTACAACCTTCATTGATGGTGCAGTCGTAGTTCGAACTACCTCTCCAAATATTCTGTTACTTAGCCGGTTCATTCGCATCGCATAATTAGATGCTACTTTGGCAAGATCGACATACCGGCTCATTGTTCCTCTTCTTCAATCTGTGGAATATGTATGCATAAAGACTTATTCGCATAAATTACATTAAAATCACACGAAGCTGAACAGTCTATTTTGTATAGATACTCTGATAGGTTCAAACAATTTTATTAACTGTTTAGATTTCGAAGTAAATTCAGCTGATCAGATGTCATATGTCATGTGTCAGTGAAATAAAATACGTACAATTTAAACTTCCAGATATTTAGAGATTGCAGCATATAACGATGAGCGTTAAAAGTGTAGAAAGAAATCAAGCAAAATACCAGATTTTAATATTCTTGTAGGTTATGTTCGTAGCAAATCTTTCTGCTCCGAAGCTCCCTCGCGAGGTTATGGGTACATTTCTGTGGTTATGCTAGGGTTAGTAAATTAGGTTGGTTCATTACAAGTTAGATTGGAATTTTGAACAACCCATATGACTGTGCAGACGTGGTGTCGGTGTAGTTCCGTTCTTTCTAGCAATGTGAGGCTTTTATCATGAGCTAGCCCCAAGTCCAAAAAAGCTTCACTGACTAGCTCATAGTAAAATTCATTCCAGCTAGAGATCAAGGTGAAGCTAATTTTCTGCAAACAATGCATTGTCCAAAGTTAAATTTATTCCATCTGTAAACTAGTATGTGATCATTCATACGATTCTTTGCAGTTATCATGTGGGGAGTTCAGCCACAGATCATTTGTATTGGAAAATGTGTAATCTGATGTCGACTTTACGTAGACTGCAAAAGATGCATTCGGTTGTATTACTTGGCGGCATTATAGTATGCCTGATATTAATGATCCAAGTAAAGCAGATATATGAAAATAACCAGAAGCACTACAGATTTTTAGGATACAAACAATACGTTAGTATTGCCTACCTGAATTACACTTTGGTGTATCACATGACGCCTGTGACAGTTCACCCCTCCACTTTTGTATTACAGATCGAAGAAATCACAGCTGAAATGAACGTTGTTGAAAGGTCTGCAAACAAGTCTTCTGCTTACGTTCGACAACTCAACGAAGCTCTTCTCAAACACCGAGACAGAGAAATCAAGAATCTCTCTCTAACTCGCATGACTCTGCCTTTGTAATTTATGCACTCCAGATATTACGTACTATGTGTACACAGATCAAATTCCGTACAATCCGTAACAGTGCCAGAGATATTTTGAAAGATGGATTAGAGGAGAGCTAAGCATTATTGTAGAAAAAAATCATTGGTAAGAATACCTTAACTCAATCCTTTTTGTACATGCTACAAGATGATGGCATAAGTACATCTCATTTTATAACTAAACTTTATCAATGTACATTACAACTATTATCTCGAGAAAGCAGGTTCCATGATTTTCACTATTACAGTATGCTAGTTGATATTGGATTTTTTCCAAGTGAAAAAGTATCTAGGTATACTGCGGGTGTCTATCAGTTTGAAAAATGCTCCTTATACTCAAAATGACTTTCTCATATCATTGTTGATCTGATGATTGTGAATGGATCTTAACTCAGTAGGCCAAATTTTCTACAGAAAATAACCCATAAGTTCGTTTCACCGAACATGAACATGACACAGGTAATTTGTGTTACTGTTTATCGAAAATATTTCTTCATTATTTCCGCATTAATTTATTCTAAAAATACATTTAAACGAACAATTAGAAAGGATCTCAACATATCAAATTCGTATTCATACTCTTCATTCGCAAAGATTCTGAAGTCAAACACAAAAATAACGCCATTATTGAGGAAAAACGCACACTAAAGTCCGTTTTATTCAAAATTGTTGAGTCTTTTTTTGTCTATGATACATTAATTCCTTTTGTTTCGTTTTTTTTTTTTTTCTGTTTCAAGATGGTATCAAACTTCTTTTGTAGTTCACATGCACGTGCTTATATTTTCATATTGCTTGTCATGATTAAATTCTCTTATAATTAACAAGAACTACTTCGATAATTAGGCAATACGTATAGTTATCATTTTATAAAATTAATATCAAACCTCATTATTGTAACCCCATGACACTCATTAGGACTCATAATAGAAAATGAGAATCAGCCTAAGGGGATTAAATGCTTCGGCCTTTTTTTATTTCAAAGTAGAAGTTCTGCGTAATCTCGGTCTGTGACAATGACCATACAGAAGCCTGTCTCTTTTTTATAAACTTGCCTTGTGAACTCGAACAATGTAGCTTGTAAGCTTTGCCTAAAAATTATGGTGCTAGAGATTGTTTGGGTCGGTGGTTCGGTAGTTGTCGAACGTGAAGATTAAATGTACAGTATCGCAGCCACCAGAAATGGCATACAAATAGTCCCATACCTAGTTTCGCTTCATCGAATGAGTAGATGAGATGAACATAGAAAAATTATAATGGAAAACTATGGAAATGTTACTGTGCATCACTTATATTAAATTCCCTACCAAAATATTATCTAATGGCCCCTAAGTCTGACCTTGTGTCGTACCTGCATCCCAATGTTATAATAGAAAAGATCTATTGATGATTTGTTGTAATGGAAATCCTCGATGCATCAGTTATCGGTCAAAGTTATCCAAAGGCATGCATTGAGGATTGTTCTTGTAAGCACCAACAGCTTCAAGAACCCCGTGCGGAGCACAAAGCCAAGGGTCACGTGTTTCTTGTTGCCAATTGAATAATCTTGTCTTCAACTTTGCAAATACATCCTGGAATAAGTGAAAGAAAAAAAAATGTAACCACTTTGCGCGTGTCGCTAATCATAATTATATGACGAATATTAACCTTAACTGATGACTTAAACGCGATATTGTTGAGCTCCTCAGGATCGTATTTTAAATCATATAATTCCCATTCTGGTCTGTTATAATATGACTTCAAAGATTTATACCAACGTAATGGTTCTCTACTTCGTGTGCGGTTCAGAAGATCCTGTAAAAGTTAATATTTAAACTTGATGATATGTGACGAAATTGAGTATACGTATTCATTTAAACATGAAATTGGAATCTGTAATAATATTATAACTGTGATCCAACGAGGTCATAAAAACGAATGAGATCATCTCACCAAATATCAGCTTTAACTGAAATCAAATATTTGAGGTAGATTTTAGTCTAGATACTGCATAAATACACTTGAAACTAAAAGGCAGACGCTGGAAAAATAAGACTATAAATATACCTGTTTCTTTGTCAGAAGAAGTTGAAGAGAAAAGGGTTGTAGAGAATTGACAAGGAGGCCAGAGAATGTCATTTGACAAATTTAATTACCTGGAAGGACGGTGAAAGATAAAAATCTTGATCGATCGGGAAAGGCATCTTGTAATTAAGATTGTGAATAAGTTTGTATCGCTTTGTTCTTATTGCCCTCATAGGATAGTACATCGTAACTTCGTGATGAGTCTGACTGGCAAATACAGCTGCGTCAATTTCGTTTGGCTCTGAACAGGAAAAATATATCAGAATTTCAGAAAATATCAAACAATACTCACACTGTAATTTGACATTTGCGAGGTCAGCGTAGTAAATTGAAATATCATGAAGGGAAACAAACCTTCAACTAAAAGGGGAATAAGAGATTTCCCTGTACGTTGGAACAAGGGTGTTACATTGTTGTGATCAATTAGTTCCGATTTATCCGAAATATTAAACCAGTCGAGAACAGTTGGTACAATATCCAGTAACGATGTCATACTGTACGTTGCTTGGTTTCTCCTTGCTTTGTGGAATGGCGAAGATATCATCATCGGTTCTGCCATGCCTGTACCGTAACAGCAAAAGATTGAGTATAATAATTTTAGTTGTACTAAATATGTGACTCAACATTTATCGAAATCTATGCGTAGCGCATGATCATCAGATTATGAATTAGCACCAATGTTCTGAGTATACCTGGATCGTACAAATTAGTTCTGCCGCTTGGGAATGGAATACCGTTGTCGGAGGTATAGATTACAAGAGTATTGTCGGCAAACCCAGCATCTTTGAGCTCCTTCAATACGAGTCCAACTCCTATTTGAAAATTTCAATTTCTCATTGAAATCATAATAAATGATATGGATAGGAGTAGGAAAAATGAATCCAATGATTATGGTTGGTTAAGCGTACCTTGGTCGAGTCTGGAAATGGTAGTGTATTGGGCTGCCAAGTCTCGTCGCGCAGCTTCTGTGTCTTGCACAAAGTAAGGTAGTTGGACCTGTTCCCACTGATAATAAATAGGATTCCAGTCAGGTATAGTGCCCATGCCCTCTTCACCGTTTCCAAACTTCTCACAAAAATTACCATATTCTGGATTTGTATGCCCGCAACGATGAGGATCATGAAATGCGATGTACAGAAAAAACGGTCTGCGAATAATAGCATGTAAGTATGACTCAACAGATGCAATAAATTTCTCTGAATATTTCAGTCCATTGATCAAGAAGCAAAAGCACTCACTGAGATTTATTCTGAGAAAGAAACTCTCGAGCAAGCAGTTTAATCTTGGTAATGTTACGCCCAACTTGAAGAATTGAATTATTTTCCTCCGTGTGCGAAAAGTCAAATGGGTAAACATCGCTGGGTCCAACATGCTTCTTGCCAATAATTCCTGTTGAAAAAAATTATTCTTAAACCTATTTATGAGTTATATTTACTGGGTTATAAAGATTATTGATGTTTTATTTATTTGAGTTATTCCATAGAACATGCTCGGTTACCCTCAACAATAATCATTAACTTGTATTGCGCTCACCTGTCCTGATATTGTTCTGCCTCAAAATTTTAGGTAAGCTTTGGACATCATCAAAGGAATTGAAATGATGTACACCTTGGTGAAGACCATACATCCCATTTGTATGACTTGGGAGACCGGTAAGTATTGTTGAGCGACTGTGAGAATTTTGATTTATTCAATAACTGGACTCTATTGGTTTTCCGAGGGCTTGGGATTAATACCGGTGTGTACAATTTATTTTCACATACCTGGGTGAGCAACTGCTTGCTGAAGTGTATGCATTGTTAAATATCAGCCCATTTTTTGCCAGAATATCCAAATTTGGGGATTGGCAAACATTGTTTCGGTAAGATCGCATTTCAAAGCCTCCATCGTCGGCTGTAAAAAGCAAATCCCCGGTGTATAATAAACAAAAAATGCATTCGGATGATATAATTTCACTGTCGAAACATTTTTGAAAAATTTAAAACAACGGCGGGAAGATTTAAAATTCCTCTCGAACAATTGTTTCAAAAGATATCGAAGTTGATCGATGTTTCTCTGTTTTAAAAATGGCTTTTAAACTTATTGTAAATATTCAAATTGGAGTTCGAATTTTACCCAGGAGTAATAAGACGTTCCTAGGTGTCGTAGCGGAGTATGCACCGGCATTTTCATCTGCAACTGTCAGAGTAACGAGAACAGAAGCTGCAATGCAAATAAGAAGTTGCTCGCGTGGCATTTTCCAGCTGCAAATGACGTTTGCAATCTAAATTCGCTGATTAGCTTCTCCACGTAGCACCAGAACGCTGTTTAACCACCGCTGGAGATCTACACTCGACCCACAAGTTGTCGGTAAAGGTTGTCGGCACCTTTGAACCTGTTCAACCAACGTAATTAAATTATGGCACAACCAGATACGGCCTGATACGTATTGATAATAAGTCGAATTAACTCCTACGTGGAAGGAAACTATTGAGCTAACCCCGCGAATAACCGCCTTTCTCTATCGGTGACTCCGTTTTTTGTTTCTTTTTTATTCTCCACCTTCCTTGGTGAAAGCAGACTAGTTCCAGTCTTCGAATCGAGCGCGCAAACCAAACAGACGGTACTGATGTTTTCGATCAATTTCTCCGTGTTTTTATATTTCAAGTTTTTTTACCCAAGCCTGAAATTTTGACGGGGTCACAGGTTATGTGCTATACATGGTGGTAGTGTCAATGTTATTGTAAAATGAATCCAAGCTGTTTAAAGTAATGAGTAGTTGTTATCTATTTCGACAGCGAGTTTCAATAAGAGATCAGACCATACCACCTTTGTTGACATTCTTTAATCATTACTTACTTACATGAGTTTATCGCTTTTTCAGAAGATTGATACAACATTCCGTGGCTATGGCTAATAAGAGAATTATGTGCTTGTTTGATGTTGATGGAACGCTGACTGCATCTCGCCAGGTATAATCTTCAGTTAAATTGCTCCCCTATCTGATGATCCTTCTGAATGTATAATCTTGTCAAATACATTGGAAGCAAACTTTGTTAGTCTACAAAATGTTTTATCTACATTTGTAGGAAAAAATATTGGTTCGCCTGTTGTTGGAATTGAAAACCATCTAGTAAAATGCATCTTGTAATTACTAAAAACATTACATCAGTCCTTTGCTATAGGTAATCAAACCTGATGTGGACAAATTCTTGTTGGAAACCGTGCGGAAAGAATTTGACATTGGGCTTGTTGGGGGTTCCGACTTTGCAAAAATATGTGAGCAAATGGGAGGTACCGATGTTGTCAACAAATTCAAGTACGTTTTTGCGGAAAATGGTTTGGTTGCTTTCCAGGACGGCAAGCGACTTGTAACTGAGGTATATAGTATGTTCATTGTATGCTTGTTTGTGACAGCTGTTTCTTTGTTCTATGAAGCAACTTATGAATTCTTTTCAGTCCATTTTAGATGTTCTTGGAGAGGACCAGTTGCAGGAGATAATAAATTTTGCCTTGCGTTACATCGCCGACCTTAAAATACCTGTAAAACGTGGTACTTTCATAGAATTTCGAACAGGCTTGATAAACATATCACCAATAGGCCGAAACTGTAGTAGAGAGGAGCGAATTCAGTTTGAAGAATACGACAAAGAGCACCAAGTCAGACGAAAATTTATCCAAGCCCTCAAGAAAGAGTTTCCAGACCTACCTCTCACAATGAGTATAGGTAATAATTGTGATTCCTGTCTTCCAAAACTTGATTCACCATCTTCACTAGTAACAAATCATAAATAGAGTTTACAAAGACTCTTGTAATGCATGCAGCATTTTTTGGGTCATACGTATAAAGTTTCAGCTAACCTGTTCGATTTCAATTTTTCTACAGGTGGTCAGATATCTATAGATCTGTTTCCACGTGGATGGGACAAGACGTACTGTCTAAAATACATCCAGGGCTATGACGAGATCCACTTCTTTGGTGATCGGACAGAGCAAGGTGGTAACGACCATGAGATTTACGAGAGTGATCTAACAATTGGTCACCGTGTTACTAGTCCTGATGATACATTACGGCAGCTCAAGGTATTGATGACTCTTGAGCATGAGAGGAAGACAAAGGGACATCTTCCTTCTCCCGTGCAATTGCTGTAACAATTTGTAATTATTTAATGCTACTGAATGTCATAGATAATATTTTGCGTAATCGTAACTACTCGTAATCTATGAGTTCGTAATTTACAAAATACTACCACATCTATCAAAGGATTAGTTGACGTAGTTCCACTGATCTAGTTGAGAGTTTTGCATTAGCGAATTTCAAAGCTCCTTCAAAGCAAATAATCGGAATAACCGATTGGTCCCTAGAAAATGTTCGACTAATTTTATTCTTAAAGCTTATAAATATAAATAAAATATTTAAATACAATAAAAATTGATGAAATATATATTTTTCGACCAAGATATCTAACACCAGTTGCCGATTGATCAAATGTTCAATTTGATCATGCTGCCCTGCATGTCTGCACACGATGAATGCTCGATACATTTGTATCAACAGCTTGTTTTTACGAAGAATTTGATGAAAAATGATTGGTACTATGGAGAATAATCATCAGGATTATTTTATTAAATCATTATACTATCAAACAGTGTATATTTACAGTAAATTATTCCGTTCCTCAAAAAACAATGTTGAAACTCAATAACGCAACCGCTTCTGGTAATAAAAAATTTTTTTTGCCTCGAATAGCATGGCGCGTTTAAAAATAATATATGTAAGTAACGTATGGGTGTACAGTTACAATATTATAAAATGCCCGTTTCCCTTATTCCACTATGTATATGAAAACCTAAACTATAAGCAGTAATAATAATAAAAGGTACGTAGTTATTATTCACACTTCATGTATTCGTATCGACGCGTTATACGTCGCTCATACTCACGTCTATTAATCTTTTCATCTCGCTCACAAAGCGACTATTATATCATCGTTAGTTCCATACATTAATACGAGTATCTTAACAAACACTTATATGGAACAATTGAAAATTCGGTTCATTCCGTATCTCGCGAATGATCAAAATTAAGTATTTATCTTGAAAGTGATTTCTTTCCAAAGATTGCGTATACGCATTTGATTTTTATTTTTGGATCTATAATCCTACCAAATCAAATCTCATATTATCTCCTATCGGAATTTTTTCAGAACATCAATAAGTCACTTGAATGTGTAGACAGGCATCTGACATGATCACGTCCCGTGATGCTGACGATTCGATTTCTATCATATAAATACTTCAAAACAAGAGATAACAATAATTTCTGCTGCAATGTAAAGATACAGAGAAAACTGCAACATTAACAAAGATATAGCAAATAAAAAGTTTAACATCGTGTAAAGAGATCTATAAAAACTTAAAAATATATTACAAAATTTTTTTTTCGTGATGCTTAATCATATAAAATAGAAAACATTTACGTGTGAAAAAGCTTTTCGTAATTTTACTTCCATTCTTTCTTCAAATATCTCATTGATCATATCAACTTTTACGATATTCATATCAAATATAAATTATGTGATGCTCTAACTTACATCTCAACGATGTATCGATGGACAAACAAGCTGGGGTATGAATATGGATGGCGATGAAAGATGTCTGCTGCAGCCTGCATCTTGATTTCGCGTCAGAAACCACTATCGTTCAGAATTATTTTCAAATAAATATTCTCAGACTTATTCCAATTAAGTTCGTTTTAATTGTCTCCTCTTCATTGAGATAATCACTTACTGACTCATGATGACCAGCAATCATTCTGATGTTATTGAAATAATCGGTATTCTAGACTGCAGATCAAAACTCTTTCTATTATCAAGAACCAGTGAACCACAGCTTGTTCGGCGCATGAAATAACTCTTCGAATTAAACCCCTCTGTAAACAGGAACGCGCTTGGCTTTAAATGCAGCAAGTCCTTCTATACGATCTTCTGTATCCAGAAGTTGAGTATAACATTTTTTCTCAATTTCAAATCCATCTTCCAGTGGAACCTCAACGCCTTGACTTATCGCTACTTTGGCCAGTCTAGAAGAGAAATAAATAAAAACATTTGTGTTACGTAATACATTCCCTCTAATAATATTTCAAAAATCGCCCAACTGTCAAATATTCTACTGAACGGATGATATTAATTATTTTGTTATTCGGTTGAGCACTCTCATAATTTTAACTTTCTGGCGCATAGTCTTCTGTTTTATTTTTCAGACGATACATTTTGCGACTCGTAATAGTGGTTTCGGGGACATGTCTCATGCATTATATTTGATGCTATCTGATGATGTAAAAAAAAACGAAGAAAAAAACAAGTAAACGAGTAACGTAAAACAACATTGAGTGAGAGATAAGAGAGAAGTGTAATGTCTACTCGATACGTAACGGCTTCAATTTTTCGAAACTCACGTGTGGAATAGTCATAAGTCAACTAATATTACAGGAATGGGTCGCGTGTTTTATTTGTGATAACAGCGAAGATAAGAAAGCCAAAGTATGTGTAGTTGAAATATAGATGAAATCTGGAGAAATAATTTGCTGCTGACTTGAATAAATCCAAACAATTTTTTTTGCATGTGTGGCCTTTGAACACGTCATAAAGATGAAAAAGCTGTGCAAACTAATCTACAGAAAATTACCACTGACGATCATGTGATTAAATCAATATTATCTTTTAATCAATTTTGGAAAATAACCGGGCTCAATTGTTTTTTTTAGATATATTTTCCAGATAGTTGGCATAAAAAAGTGATAAGACCAGAGAGAAAGCGGACGTTTTCTATCAATTAATTCTATCTACTATGTCGCAAGATGAGTAGTAGTAAGCAGTTGGCATAATATTACCAATTACATAATGTTATCTCTCTTGAATTGCCCGTGAGTAACCTTTTACCAACAGACAAATATACGAGTTGTTTCCACGCAGGAAATGAAACTTTAGATTTTTCACCGTGTCACTATGCATCTCGATCAAAATTACGATTGAGAAAAACAAACTACCAGGTGGGAATAAATTAAAATATCGATACGCGTTAATGCTGAATGAAAAAATAAAAACGGAAAGTGATGAAGAAAAAAAAGCAGAAAATAACAGTGCAAAATGATAGAAGATTCCTAAAAGTCAGTCGAGTTGTATAAGTTTTTGATTAGCCCAGTATGTGCAGCAACGAAAATTCAGAGATGTTTACCGTGTTTGAAAATAAGGGTAGATGTTATCAAATCGATTATCGAAATTTAAAATACGAGTGCAAATAAAAACAACAAAGTAGATACCAGAGCTGATAGTTCATAACAGATAAGGGGGTAAATGTGGTTAACAGAATACAGTTTAGACATCCATTTCTTTGAACTATAGGCAACACTCTTTGATGGAGGAACTGCACATGTATACCAAGAGATGTGAACACTAAAAGGCAAAGGTCATGCATTACCATAAGAGCCATAAACGCAGAGCATCACCAGACCGATGACGAGCTACGCAAATAAATTAACATGCAAAATCGTGCGGTCAGAAATATTCCAAATTAACATTCACTTCATAATGAAAATTCCACAACAATAGAATCTATGCATGTACTTTGCAGCTGTTACTTGCAAACAAGTAAATGAATCCTATTAACTTGGGCCTATTTATTACCATAAATGCATGTAAATTTCTTCAGATGGAATGGAAAATTAAAGTCATTTACCTAACGCCAATTGGTCCATTAGGCAAAATTTCTCGTGCAATCGATAGGGCAGCTTGATAAGCGGCGTCTCCATCTCGATTTTGAGGTAGAACATGGTTGACGATTCCAAGCCTTCCAGCCTGTTCTCCATCAAGAATTTTTCCAGTGAAAATAAGTTCCTTAGCTATTGCAGGTCCTACTATCCTAGGGAGTCTTTGCGTGCCTCCAGCTCCGGGAATAATTGCAAGTTTGGTTTCAACAAGTCCCAACTTGGCCTCGCTCGATGCAGTTCTGATATCCGAGGCTAATGCCAGCTCAAGGCCACCTCCGAGAGCGACTCCATCGATGGCAGTTATTACAGGTGTTGGAAGAGACTCGACCGTATTCATAAGCTTTCTTAGAGAAGTAACAAATTCTGTTACCTCTTTAGGATCCATTGAGGCGCGTTCTGTGAGATCAGCACCAGCACAAAATACCTTGGGCACCATACTCCGTACAATGACCGTTCTAATGTTGTTGTCCGCCTTGATGGTTGCCAGGGATTCATAGAATTGTGCAACTAAACTCTTACCCAATGCGTTTTTGCTTTCGGGTCGATTGAGACCAAGAACAGCGATGCCGTTGTCCTTTCCATCAAGATATTTGATGACAATTTCTCTGGACTCATCTTTCGGATTTAATTGTAGATTCGTGGATAATTTTCTTACGGCAATTACCGTAAAATTATAAAGGGATGGTGCAGCCTTGAGAGTGGATACTAGAGCGACCATGATTTCTGTTGACAAGAGTCAGTAGTTATTTTATACGATTTTATATAGAGTTAATAACGAAGAGAGTATGTTAAATGAAAAGCGGCGGCTTGTGCCGAACGAGATGATCAACAGGTGACAAGTGATATCAACAACCAACTTGTTGCTTAGCTGGAGTCGCGGGCGCAACTGACTAGCTGAGAGTAAAATTTTTAATTTCGATACGCAGCGGCAGCGGCAGCAAAGGCAGTAATCAACATACACCCATACATACGTAGATGAATGTTGTACACCTATACGCCTCAGTAAATGCGAAACAATGTTTTTTCATATTTATTGCAACCAGATAAACGCTGCGCGGCGTAGGTATTCGTTCACTTCTTTATACTAATTGCAAGATTAAACCGGCCTTTGCTTATTTACGATACAGACTCCAAAAGGCTCGCTGCACTTTTGATAATCGACAACGGATTTTATCAAAGTAATAGTTACCGTCCGTTTCGTTTCGGGTAATTCGAAAGTTTTTCTTTACGTGACAGGTTGTTCGCTGTTCTAAATTCCCACTTGAAATGCGTATAATTTGTTCGACGCTCGGCGCTCCTCGTATGTTTACTTCAATCGTTACCATCAATTTCTGTAGGGGCGCTGACATCGCGAGCCTTTTACTTTTGCCCTTTAATTTTTTCCGGAAGGCAAGAGCCACCGGTTTAAATGATTATTATGCAACGATATTTTAATTTTAGATAATCTGAATAGAATCGCATTCGCCAATAGAATTACCTCAAAAGACCGCAAAGAAGTTCAATTTTTTTTACGGAAGTTAAAGCCACCACAAAAACAGGCAGGCAATTATGCACAATAGGGGTATAGCGATTCAAAATCATGACGTCATTAACATGGAATTAAATATTCGCATTGAAACAACAACTGAATTAAATTATCAAATTATCTGTAGTTTTATCTACAGGTTTTACGATTATAATTAAGGAAATACATCTTGTTTTGTTAAAATATAAAGTTATATTATATTTTTCACGGAGTTACGACGAATCTTTTTTCCGTCCTTCATACGGATAATTTTATCAATAGTAAATACAGCAGTATCTCTCCAGTCATAATTATTTCGTTGCGAATGATCATTATAGAAGAGGAATAATCTTTATTTCACATATTATTCTCACTGTGATCACTGTCTGTTTATTTACATACAATGAGTATCAATAATAATAATAATAATGAAGTAACAAGAATGGATGGATAATAAATATGTTAGTACGCAATTGTGGATGATTTCAAGTCACAGTTAAATGTCCTTATAATAAATTACTAAACGAAACGAAATCGTATCATTGAATAAATACCCGAAAATACAAAAAAACCACGTCGTGTTGCAGCTGCTCATCAGCTTTTGAATGAACGTATCATTTAACACTATAGATAATATTTAATTATATCGTCCTCATACCGCCGTTTCAAATAAATATTCTTAAGCTCCTCTTACATTGATTAGAAATATTTAAGCTTACTATACCGCTCAGTACTGATCGGAATTTTTAGAGAAAATAGAAATACAATCTATATCATAAAATATGGCAGGATCAGTGTATATATACGATAATCGAGCTCTGTATAAATAAATTAAGATGTTTACATGATACATATGCAATGATGGAATGAGTAAATAAAAACGAAGAAAATAAAATGAATAATTTGTAGAAAATTTTCTTTCTTTCCTGTAAAATCGTCGTGTTGTTTCATTTCCTCAACTTCATCTCACACATAAAGTATCCGAAGAAAGTCTCTGCCGTATAATTAAGCAGCTCTTACAGCAGTTGGTGGTGGACGTAACATTGATTTGGTAGCCGACGATAGTTTTTGTGATACAACATGTGCGATATGTGAAGATCTTTTCCAAACGAATTCACGGGTTCGGTCATGGTCATCGGCGCTCTCGATGCGTACCTGCGAATAGTATAAGATTGCATATTTTTGATGCGACTTTTCTTCCTAATTTTCATCGTTATCTCTCTTTTTCTTTCTCTCTAGGATTTATCTATGACTCTCTTTCTTTCTCTCTTCTTGTTTTAGTTTTTTGGCGTTATGTAACACCCGTAATTATATATAGGTATATTAATATAATATCCGCTGTACTACGCATTTCATCGCTAGCCAGCATCCGTGAACGAGGATCAGTGAAAGGAATGACGATGTTACACATCCAAACGCGTACTTTATACACGTATGTATGTTTCTTTTTTCTTTGACTTTTTTTAAATCTCATTTGCATTGTTAAACTCGACCTCCGCGGTGGTCCGCACGTACCTATGTGTACGTTTTAGATAGCAACGAACGCGTCATTGAAACGCTTATAGCTGGCCTTGAGATTGGAGTCGAGTAGACCGATTAAAGTCAAATTGAATCGTGCTTAGATGCAGATTGTTTTACTAGTTGCTAGTATCCTTGGTTGTCTCGGAAAGTTTCGCAGAGAATTGAAAGAGTCAACTAGTATGGCATAGTCTTCTTTACCGATTGATCTAAATTCTGATCGAGAATGAGAGGAAGGTGATTCATACTGTTCCACAATGTATGTGATAAAAGTTTTACCTGTTTTGGTTGTAGAACACGAATAGAGTGCAGCGTAGCAGCACCGCCATGAAGAACTCTGAGATTCAATTTTCCTGACATTTCGGCGGTTGTTGCGGTCGCACTTCTCAGTTCCTTCTTGCCGGACCTTGCGAATTCTTTTTCAACCTTAAGGGTGAGGGGACCCAACGAAAATTTCGTCCTTACCGTAGTGTGATCGCTCATCATGTTAACGGAAACGTCACCAACTCGTTGTAGGGATGATAATCCGTACAAAGTAGCTCTGGCTTTTGGTTTACTCTTTGAAGCTTTGGTCTGCAAGTAATTAAGAAAAATTGATAAATCGGCAGGGATCGATAAGACGAGGAATCGGTAAGGTCGCCTCCCAAGTTGGTTAGTCTATCGATCTGTATAGATCATCGATCACCTTTCACCGACTGTTAGTATTTGTTGGTAAAAAAGATGCAGTTTATATCGGAGAATTGAGACCCGATAAAATCTCATCGCAGCGAACTTGATACTTTTTGCATGTTATACCTTGTTCTTCTTCGTCGAAGACTTCCTCTTGTTTTTTTTATTGGTACTAGTTGCATTAGTTCCACTCGCCCCTCGATTTGTTGGCACAGCATTTTGTGCAGATGCGGTAGCCAGGTCTTTGAGGGTCGTAGTTTCAACTTCGGCAGGATTCCTGATCTCCTCAATCTGGAGAGAAGTAAGAATTATGAAAATTGCATAATCGCGATCGATCCTAACTACAAGGAATCGATAAAATTGCAGGAACATTGAATCTGACAAGATGTTACCTTCATCGGCGCAGATGAATCTAAATTATTGCCGATCAAACTGCTGTTTGCAGGATTCGCGTTGTTATTCGCGGTCGACGGAGCACTCTTTTCTGTACCTCTGTCATCGTTCTTCTTCGTCGAGTTCTTCGTACCTTTTTTGCCTTTTCCCTTAGACTTCTTCTTATTTGTCTTTGAATTAGCGTTGGGATTCGTCAGTTTTACGGTCACAGGGTTGTAGTTGGTACGAAGAATTTTGTTAATGCGTCCCAAAATATTGTCGACGAATCGGTTATACTTGGCGATGTAAATCGCTGGCACGTGGTTACTCGAAGAGGTCGACATCGCGCCTGTAATCGTCAATTTTATTAGTCACTGATCCATTCATCGATTGTTTTATCGGAGTGCCGCAGGGCCCAAAACTTTACTTTTCTCAAATCATCGAGCAATTCTTTTTTTGGCACAACGTAGTAAGAAAAAATTATCATTCACTGTCACTTCGAACCACCAAGACCTGGAGTTTGAAAAAAAAGCAGCGGTTAGTTCCTGGCTAATTGAAATATCAGGCATTAGAGTGGCCTTCGAATGATGCCAGGAATATTATGTGAAGTCCATCTGCAAAAACAGTCGTAGATAAATGGCGCAACGAAAGTGAGAACCGTTAAATGAATCAAGTCTTGTATATCGACATCTGTCTGCAGCATCTTGCACAGAAGGTTAAGATCTTCATCGGTTAAATCGATTCGCTCGTGTTACGTGCTTCGAAAATCTTTTTATTACAGTTCAGAACTGCTTTGGCTGTACAAAATATACAGCAAACTTTATTATTCTTTTCTTTTTATGACAAGCAGCTGAGACAATAATTCTCTCATATTACTTTCCGCATATTTTCAGCATGGTGTGATAAGTTCCAAAATGAATAACTTAGAAAAGAGCGAATCGACGATTATTTACTGTTATGAAGACTCTGCACCAAAACCGTTTTTGAAAAGTTTGTCGGGTTTCTTGTCACGTAGAATATGTATGGAAAATAAACATTGAATTGGCAGTTCTTTTTGATGTCGCGTAAAAAAACGATTCCGGGTAAAATAACGGACCGAAAAAAATTTGCATGAAGTTTAGGAGTAAAAACCAATATTTACGGAATTTAAAATACATGTCAACGATGGTTGATTCTACATCCGAATAGCATTGCATAAAAGAATACCGTCGGCTTTGAGAGGAATTTATGTGACCTTATCTTTTTTCTTCGACAAAATTCTATTGAGTTTCGTGAATCGGTAAAAACAGACACGCGATTTGATTGATTTCAATTTTCATTTTTGATCCGTGATTGGGCTTTCGCGATCTGATCGGCGAAATTAATTGTAGGAATTAATTGAGGCGCTTAGAATTTCAATTTTCAATTTCCGGGCTAGCGTGGTTGGCCCCTGAGCAAAATATGAAGTGGCTGAGGAAGTGAGAATAGAGGTCAAGTGTACGGCCACAGTAGGCCTACTTATCGAAGAGGACAACAATGTTAACGGTATAACCAGTTCGACGGACGCCTCACCAAACTGGTCCCAAACTGGGTCACCGCAGACTCTCATCTTACGAACATCCGTCCGCCTACTGCAAACGGGCCGTAATCAAGGCGATGCAATGGTCGTCGTCGAACCTACGAACGAGTTTTAATGAATCTTCATCCGAATCTCTTTCTATTTGAAAACCAATAAGTGCCAACAATTTTCATTTCTCGATGCAGAAAATGACACGTCAGAATTGTAAAAGATCCGAGTTGGCGCCTAAACGCCAAAGAATATATTGAAAATCGTCCTTTTCACACATTTATCAAATCTCAATATATAAACAAGATTTACCAAAGATGAACTCAACTTTAAACAATTTTACATGAATTTCAGCACATTTTGCTTGTAAGTTTGATGATGAGACTAGAAATTATATCGAGTTCTTCAGTTAATCAACGAGGACCATTGTATCTTCTTAAATTCGTAGTATCATAAATGAGGTGGTGCATTATTTGAAATATTTCGAATGAATAGCTTCTGACAATGATATTTTCAAGGTCAAATGAAATCCGTAGCAAACACTGGTAATTAGCTAACAATTTTCCGAAATTAGACTTCTGGGGGTGGAACAAATTGCGCGTTTCCGGTCGTGAAATGCATTTAACGAAACAAATGAGAGATCGGATGATTCTTCGAAAGAGTATAGCCCCGGTAAATGAATGGGTGCAAATGTTCGTGGTGAATGGAATTTGTGGCAGTGGGTCATGGCCGCGCCCTGAAGAACTTGAGCCCGAGGCGCGCGGCGAATCAACAGCACCAACGGGAAGGTCGTCGACCTCTTTCCCCAGAAACTCTATACTCATTATCGTGAGCCGTGTCCTATCCCGGAAGGTGTATCAGGTGGGTGAAAGCCGATTGAAGAAAGAAAAAAAAAAAAAAAAAAAATTAAAATCTAAAAAACGTTCCCCATCCGATCAGACGCGACACCACGCCGAATTATATCGAATCGATTTATCCTTCATTTTTTTTACATGCTGAACAGATTCAAAACGTCTATTGTCATTAGTTTTTATCCCATTTGGTCATGGAAAGTTCGAAGTGACAGTGAGCACGATAACCCTAATTTTATAATATCTTTGTTTTCAATCTCTAGAGAGAATTCGAAACATGAATTTTGAATTTCAAAAATATTTCGTTCCATGTGTCGTGAAATATGTTCACACCAAGTGGATACGTAATTTATGTTTCTAATATAGAACGATAATTTTCAAATGAAACAAAGCCAAAAGCATCGAAATATCTACGAATTCGAATAGTAACAATGAAATAAAAAGAGCGTAATTGAATCACTACAAGGAATTAACAGTGCCGGGAAATCGGGTAAGAATCTACCTACGTATGGGTCGACAATATAAGTAAGTATATAGGTATCTAGAAGGATATCGGTGCTAAACGTGCAGTCTAATTTGTTTTCTTTCAAATAAACCCAACCACTACAACTACTAAGTCCACCTCGTTAAAACTCAGTCTGATTACAAATACATAGTATATCGTTCCAAAGAAAAGAAAAATCAATCTAAAGTCGAGAATATTAGGTAGCTGTATACAGTTTCAGTCGGGTCACCATGTATATAGGTATTAACATATGTATGTTCAATTAGCCAGTAGACTTAAAAGTTTATAAATCTACTTTGTTGTTATTTTTAAACACAACTACTTTTCAAATATTATTATTACCTACTTGCTTACTACTTGCTTGCTCGCGTTACTGTCAGCAATCTAATAATTACTTTGGTCATTTTGTTAATGTGCTAATTAAATGAGATAAAAAGTATAAGAGTAACATTTTTCTATCGATTCAAAGTTTTAGTCTACGATTTATTAGTAGAAGAGAAAAAAAATTTGCGCTCACGTTATCTTCCGTATATTCATAATTTGAAAATTTTCACTGTTCATTGTTATGTTCTTCTCTCTACTTTGAAACGAAAGAAATTTTTTTTTTTCACGGAATAATAAACGTTAGCACAGCGTGTTATAACTGTTTAAAAGTTTTCATCGGTGATTTGTGCCAAAATCAGTTGAATTCACCGATTTTTTTCTATCTATTTCTTTACAAAAATGCAATTGGAGATATAAAGCGTTATTATTGTTATAAAATAGTAGTGGCAGTTGAGAAAAATTGCATCCTACAGTTATACTTGAAATGATCAAAGAAAAATGTGTGTAATTATTATTACTGTCATTGTATAGGCAGCAAATTATTAATCATACATAATTAGCCGCGTAAAAAATTTACTAAATCAATAAATATTCAAAATTATAAAAAAAGATTAACGATCATTAACGGATTATCCATATAGCGGGTGTGTTAAATATAATTAAGTAAGTGAAATTAACGAGCTCAGGCAAATTTTCTGCATTAAAATGTTAGGTGGGCAACGCGTCACTTTGATTAATTAGGATTTTACACTGCATTTATCTATCGATAGAAATTATATAGAAAAAAAAAATTACTAAAATTAAATGCGAGAAGTATTCGTAAAAGTGATGCAAAGTGAGTGGTCGTCGATTCGGGTCTGTTTATCAGTTGGGTGGTTGAGTTTATAATTTGTCTTTGGTCTGGTGTTTTTAACTTTTTCACCTGTTCGTTTAGCACCGCGTGCAGTACAACGGATAAATAAATAAATAAATAAATAAATAAAGTCAGAACACAATTTTTTTTTTTTGTAAAAATAATAAATTATCTATATTTTAATATAAATTATATAAATCATCCAAATGAAATAGCGTCTCTGTACAATAAATATATGTAGTATGTTTTTCTTTTGTTGTTTTGTTTTGTTATTTTTATCTAGACGGTAGGTACGTCGATAAATTATACATATTATAATAAATAAATACAATTTGAAAATGCGTATGTGATTGTTCGGCGTCTTTCATTTCCTTGATATTGAGATGTTTATGTATAAACATCAACAATGATGATAATAATCGTATTCGTCTGTTTCATGTTCACAAAAATTGATAAAAGTGTGTTAAAAACGTACTTATAAAGACGTGACGGCGTTACCAGCCCTACACATTTTAATGCTGCCATTTAATTCACATTTAAATTTCACGTTGTTTCTTGTTCAAACTCTTTAGTGCATAAATTCGTAATAAAGAGTATAAGCAGAGCGACATTGCCTTTCGATTGCATAAGATTTATGCAGCTAAACTTGAAAGAAAAAAAAAAAAAATTCTTCCCGCGTTTGTGTTAAATTTATTTACACGAAATAATGTAATTGTGTAAATGGCATTAACGAAATTGTTGTAGACCGATTAATAAAAAGCAGACGAAAAATTAAGCTATCGAATAAATAATCTTCGGCAAAAAAAAACACATTCTCACGTTGATGAAGAGTTGATATTAAATTAAATAAATAAATACTAATAAGATAGTCTAGAAGCTGGTGCTTCGTTTTTCATTTTCATGTTATTTTTTTGATTCATGAGCACCAACGACAGCAACAACAATAGCAGCAGTAGCAGCAGCAGCACCACCAGCAAGAATATCAGGAAGTAAAGATTTCTGTTTTCTATAAAACCCACTTTTGTGTTCGCATATGTGTGCTGTTTGTTTTTGAATAGATGTGATCGATATGTACCGGCATTTATATGCATGTCTCTTCTATTCTTATCAAACGTTAATTAAACGACGTTGTTGCATTTCTCAGTTTTCGAAATTTTTCTCTTAATAATGTGTTCGACCGATCGAGCAATGTGATATCAAGAAAAATGTTTGAAAATGAGGACGAATTAACTAAAAAACAACAGAGACAATCAAATAAAAAGGTGAAAATCGATAACGAGTTATACGAGATTGAAACAATTTTTCCATTGACAAAAATTGCCGATGGGGTGTCACGTGCGCTTTGAAAAACAGTGTTTGCGTTGCGTGTGTAATTCGAATTTCTATGATGTTTAAATTCAAATTTGAAATGTAATAGTTGTTGCGATTCTAGAGTTGTGTGTGGGTGTGCTAGTGGTGGTTGGCCTTGGACTCACGTGCTCGCCTGGCCTCGGTGAGGTCTGGTATATCATCATCGTCGTCGTCGTCGTCGTCGTCGTCGTCAGTAGCGTCGTCATCGTCATCGTCTTCGTCTACGATGCCTTCTTCGAGGCCTAATTCATCGTCGTCGTCGTCATCGTCATCGTCATCGTCATTTTCCGCGTTTCCCTCCGCTACGGCAACGGGCGAGGCGACGGCCGCCGGAACATCGGCAGCTAATGGGACCGATTGTGCACCTTCTTCATTTGCTTCGACGACGGTGCTCGCCGCTTGTTCTTCAGCAGCCTCCTCGTCAAATTCTTCGTTCTCTGAGCCGTTCGACGCGGCTTCTTCAACCGCAGCGTTCAAATCTTCAACGACTGCTGGCGGGATATAAGGCTGGATAGGTTGAGCGATTGGATTTGCCGATAAAGTTTGAACCGGATTTGTTGCTGCGACGGGATCCGAAGCCACAGAGCTCGGCTGGTCGTCGTCATCGTCATCGTCGTCTTCTTCACCTGTGAATTATAAATTGGGTCGGAATGGCTCGGGATCAGTTGCTATAAAAAAAATAAACAGAAAAAAAATAATGGAAAAAAAAGAAAAAACAAAAACCGTATATCTCGTAGGCAATCAGATCGATGCATATAATATCGTATCAGTTAATGATCGATGGTAATCGAATAAGGCTTATTGTAACAAACAGGAAATCATTTGTGTTTTGTCAAAAGAATTCAATCGGCAGATGACAATCGGTAATTTTCGGCTGGTAAATAGTGCGGATCGAATTTACGTAACTATATCTATACAAATTCGAGCCAAAATCACAAAAACATAAAACACACGTGAGAAACGAACTAAAAATCGAACTATCATTATTGAAATGACATATAATTTTTTCAGTTATTCGTGTCATCAAATGTATGCGAAGATGATTAATAAAAAATTCAAGCACGTAAAATTTTGAGAGAATTGCGACCAATATAGAACAAATTTCTATACGGCATCGATAGAATTCCGAGTGGGAATTATACATGGAAATAAAAAATAAAGAAGGCACACGTATATGTTATGGAAATTATCAATTTCCTGGTGATTTATTTCTGTTCTCTGTGAGGCGATATTAGTTTTTCAAACGGTCTCCACGTATATAATTTATTGAAGTCAAAGGATTGATCAGTCGCGTGTCCGGTGTGAATATATAGCGCGCGTGTATCACGTGGGTTGCGTAGACTATGTTAATTATTCCGGTGCAAAGCCCGCGTTCGACGCAGCGAGTATTTACCGTTACACATGTGTTACATACACGCGTATCAAGACCAGTTCAGCGGTTAAACCGCCACACTATGTAATTCCTCATTCCACTTTGGAGGCCGGCAATCACTTGGCTAGACTAACGGTTAGCGAAATACTCACAGCATACATACATGCTACACCCTATTCGACAGCTTCAATTCACACTCTCGACTAATCGCCGTTTTTACACCATCAAATAGTCCACGCAACGTGGAAAAAAAAAGAAAGTTTGATAAAACGGGAGGGAAAAAAAAATCAATTACTCACCTGTAATGATATCCTCGAAGAAACGGAAGATGTCATCTTCTTCGTCGTCATCGTCATCGTCGTCATCGTCGTCTTCTTCGTCATCGTCGTCGTCGTCGTCTACGATTCCATCGTCGATACCTAATATATCATCCCCATCGTCGTCGTCGTCGTCGTCGTCATCGTCGTCATCTGCAGCGGCCGGAGAGGCTGGGGCTTGTCTTCCAACGACCTTTGATGTGACCTCGGCAGAGTCAGTTGCCGGAGATTTTGGCAGAGGCGACGCAAGTCCCCCTAATGCCAAGCAGCACAATACTGCCAACACTATCACTAACTTCATGACTCTGAAATCCAAAAGATATACCCTCATTTATTCGTTTATTTCGTATATATAGGGTATGAAAACGTTGACGGGATGAGAATATCAGCAAAATGATAGGAAGCAGTTTTTAGTTCTTCCGGTATGTGCAAACTGAGACGCGAGTGTTATTAAAGATGCGCAGTCTCCCGACACTAGGAAACATGTAAATTTTAGGTTTTAACACTTTACTTTGAATGCTAACTAATCTGAACCAACTAACATTGAAAGGCTTGGAAACAATTTATGAGGTGTGCTTTATTTATTCCGTCTTTCAACACTACCGAAAATCAAAAATTCCTTCAAGACGTTTGCGAATTTACAGTCGAAGAATATAAAAGTCCAGAAATCTTTGATTGTTCGCTGGTCCAGAATTAGGTCTCACATTTAGGCGTTGTGAAAAAAAAAGCGAAAAGCTAGTTAACTAAATGAAAAATGATGAATTTTTCCTCAATCGACCAACAGTGTTAATTCTGGAAAGATTTTTTACGGATGAATATTATGACTTATAGAACACAGAAAACACTGCGGATTGATGCAATATCCTTTTACACAAAGATCGGTCTCGAAACACAGTGGAGAAAAAAAAAGAACAAAAAGAAAAGGAAAGAAAATTGTCGACGGTTTACTTCACCAGACGATGAGTTATAGATTAAAACTATGACATTGGATTTCGAATCCTAAATCACAGCACAGAGAAAAATGATATCATTTAGTTTATAATTTCTTAGTCCATTTTGCAAAATGTCTCGGTGACTGGTCCCGTATATCGTGTACAATACGCATCACTAGAGTTCATGTGATTTTCACACTAGTATATCTAAACTCGTCTGAACTCATCCTGAGGAAAACGTTTTTCAGAATTCAAACGCCACACTGCCGGAAGTCTTGTTGTCGTGGTTGATAATATTCGCCGCTCGATCGCGTTTTTGCGATGATTTTTCACATATTTAAGTTGTTTTTTTTTGTTCACTGTGTATGCAGTCATCACGAAACTCACCTCTGGTTTCGTCTGGCCGACTCGAATGGGCTTTCGATATTCGTTTCTTCGTTTCCTACGGTTTCGTTGACTGCAGATCCGCACGACGGGGTTTCCGGTTGAGGTCGTGCAGCGTGGCTCTACCTCGCGAGAAGTTCACTCTATGAAACAGACGCAGCGTCAACTACAGACCCTTTTATACCGGGTCCGGTTTCCTCCACCATTCCAATCCAGTCCCATCCTCGACAACGACGACGACGACGTTTGGTAGAAGCCTCATTGACTTGATTCTCTCTCTTATTCAAAAACCCGGCATGGCATCGAGATGATGACGCGTCTTATCTTCATGATCCTTTCAATGAGAAGAAAATATTTATTTCCAGGTTTCAGTTTCTCGTTGAAAAATTAAATTAAGTGTACCAGATAAATTATCAAATTGAATCTGTAAATATTCAATCCAACGGATTCCAATTATGTTTTATGAAAAAAAAAATGAAGACTGTACATTATTTTCGTTATACGGTTCGAAAACAATTCGATTCTTGGCAATTCTTTTTCCTTCATTTCGTTTCCATCGGTTGTGCATCATTGTTTGAATACAGATAACGAACAGGTTCATTGAACATATTCACAAGTTACCCGAAGATAACTAAATATAAAGTATTCTAGAATGACATGATATAAAGAAAAATTTCTCACGTCTCTGAACAAGTAGGTATACACAATGAACATAGTGGAAGGTACTTTACGGGTTACCGTTGCGTCGTAACAACCTGCAATAATAAAAATATCATAATGAGTTTAATCGTTATAGTCTGGAGAATTACGTATAGTGTAAAATGCAATATAGATATAGCTGCCTTCAATCACCTACACGTGCCATCAACTATCGGCCATCGACTTCCGGTCTAATGGAGTTTCAATCGGTCACCTGGCCTCGTCCACTTTCGCACTTTACCGCCCGGATCAAAGAAACTTAGTTTCTTCGGGAAAATGACCTCCAGTGACCTCGATTAGGCTTAACGCGGTCACGGTTTAGGTCAAGGTCGAGCATTCAATGCTCCCGCAGGGTACTGAAAATTATCTCTTTTGACTAGTGAAAATTTTTCCTGCATCAAGATTTGGAAATTTGAACCATTTTTCTATAAAATTATACCAAAATTTTGATAGCGTAATTCCGGAAGTAATGTATGAGGGGAAAATTCCGTATTGATAATGATGAATTTTAATGCACGACCTGCAGCTACTGTAAGTAGTTTCTATTTCATTTATTCCTTCATCTCTTTTATTAGCATCTCTGCGTAGTGTCTGGAATTAAATTCGTATGGTAGCTGCGGAATCAACGCGTCATGTCTCGTGCTATATCTGCAAGTGAAGAAAGTGCGCAGGTTTCCTACACATAACGTAGTACATGCATTTAACATTCAAGTACCTTGTTCGGTCATTAGCGTCAGTAACAAAGGAAGACTAGTAGCATTTGCATTTTCCATAGATCTGCAATAGTTATAATGAAATAATGAAATATCTATTATCGAAGAAAGATCGAGACGTCAGTGTTGAACGAAAGTTTGAATTGATCGATCGAATGGAATTGAATGCGTGAAACGTTCGACATAACTTCAGAGTTTCGATTTGAGAATCCGGCGATATTTTGTTCAACATAAAATTAAAAATTGAGATATAGGGAAATTAACGAATACCGAACAAGCGGCTCTGTATAGATTCTTTTTTTCCAGGAAGAGAAAGTACGTCGAACGGAACCAAGTTCTTTTGGGACTTTCAACAAGCTGCTGCAGCATCTTTTGAATTTTTACTTGTAACATACCTTTAATGCATAGCATACAATATTGAATGTAAAAAATCACACCTGTTTAAAAACGGTTATTAAGACGCCCGTTCGGTCAGTGGAAAAATCGTGAATAACGTCGGTGAACAAAAACTCTTCGTAAGATTTTTTTTAACTGTCTGAAATGTGCTATGTATCCGAAAACGAGAATTCAAAGTCTGATATTTCGAGTTGGATCGCGACGATTTTTCATTTTGGAACAATAGAACGATGGAAATCATTGATGGGAGGGTAGTTAGAAAAGAAGAGTCACAGCTATTCTATATATCTTGTGCAGGTTTGTGATTGTCAGGAGATTTTGGCAATCAAAACTGCGGATGCAAAAAGTGACAGAAGCGCGGATAAAGTGTTAGGTATCAGGCTGAGTGACTCTCTATCGCCGGAATATGGAATTTGGTGTCATGGTGCGGCTATAAGAAGTGGTACGAACCGTCAGTCGTATTGGAATTAGTAATCAGGCTGTGCTTTCGTCCGCGGCGACGTTTTCGTACACACACTTATGTCCGTAGCAAGCATTCCAGTCGTCTTCATTCATTATTCATCCAATACTCAGGAATATATGATCAACATTGTCCCCGAAATTTTATGTCTGATACAGATGATTATTTGAATAATCAAGACATTCACCTCGCCGATCTAAAATAAGATCTATATCGATCCGATCCAGAACCTCATAGAATCATCACTCGATTAGGAAAAAAATTGGAAAACCCGCCCTCGCTGCATTCATCTATCAGGTATTCCACACTCGTTTTAATTCCCTGTCAACGTGTACGGAATTAGATCGGATAATTTTGCGTCCAATGAAATTCATCCAGGTATCGGTCTCGTAGATTTGATGGCGAGTCGAGAATGTGTAACCTATATCGCGAATAGTGAATTTGATATTAGGCAGAGGCGGATAATGCGGATGATGCTGATTTCTTTTTTCGTTGAAATTAGGTGGCTCTTAAGAACCCCTGCGGCCACCAGATCGAGTTTAAAAAATTCGATCACCATGCTCTTAATTCTACACCGAACGACCATCGTCGTTACAGTCGAACAAATGGGTAAGTAACTTTTCTGTTCGCTTTCAAAAGTAAACGAGCGGATCACAGTGGATGAAAAGAAACTAAAGTAAAGGCATGAAGAGGCATTCTTAGATCCTCAAAAATAAGGTTCTGAGCCGACTTTTGTAGACACCGATCAGTATTTGAAGCGAGGATCGGAATATACCCGCGTTCGTATACCTTCGTTATTCTGGGTCAAACGGTGCGCTGATGTAGGTCGCATCAGCTGCCACATTACGGAAAAAGAATTGCCAAAGTCAAAATGAATAGTAACACTGTAAAGACGCGTTGAGCAAATGTGGTGTTGACTGACTATTTGTATCTTCAGTCAACGAATGTGGGACTTGCGAATTGATGTACGAATACGAAATTTAATTAATTCATCGTCCAAAATTTCAGATAAAAATGGTCATACATCGAAATCCCGTACACTCCTATCCAATTATTGAATTTCTTTCAAATGGAATATTTTGGGGGCATTGCCAAATGCCATCATTTTCTTTTCCGATGGAAGAATCCGCATGTTCTTTTTCCCCCATGCTTCGAACTGTCAAACATTTGTGGAGTTTTTATTCGCGCGGAAATGTGGGTTGAAAACTTTTCTCATCATACCTTTTATTCAACGCTCCACCACCTATTTGCTATGGTCGTGTTGGTCCACTATTGATTATGCGAAATTGCGTGAGAACATCCCACAATCTTTTCCATTGGAATATTAGAATCTGATTGTTGTGAAAATGAAGTTTCAACAGATTCGAAAAACAAATTAAACTACCCCTATGAATAATTGACAACTAATACCATCTACAGACACAAATAGAACTACAATTTTCGCTGGCTCGCAAGGTAACGACATGTGGTTCATTGACTAAGATCATAACCAATATATTGTGGTAACATTGTACTGTTGTGATATTCAAATTTGTGATAGATAGAAATTAAATATTTTAACCAGGCTCATGGATACCGTTACAGTCCAATTAGACATCGAGACGGGAAAATTTCTGACATTATATTTGTTCACAAACGTTGAGAACACCGACGAAATACGAAAAAAAGTGATCAACGGGGAGCTGAAATGCTGTGTCCTGAAAGCTGGTCTGATTGTTGATCCCTTTCAAGTTATTGTTGCCGCTAATAAGGCAGTGGTCAATGAGAAGTTCGGAACACTGACAACCAGAACCATATTTTCAGAAATCTTATTTAATTTATCCTTATCAAAGAATATAACTCAATCTCTGACCAAATTTGGCATCGACGACAAGGAAAGGAATATCATCGTTGTAATTGTTCACGAAGCTGATAACTGTGAGGCTTTGGCAAAAGATCCATTAGCAGCGGTGAAAGGTGATAGAGTACCCATAACTAGACTCAAAGAAATATCAGATATCCCACTTATCAAGAAGACCTATAAAATTGATGAATCTGAACTAAAAGTATCAACTATCGTGGACTGTGTTACGAGCAAAATGAACATCAAAGATTTTGCTTCTCAGTAACAACAGGTAGATATAATACATGAGCACTGATTGAAATGTACATAAATATAATAAAATAAATTCCATTTTTATACATACTTGATTCCAAGGAACACACTCCACTTTTTCTAGTCCTATGTTTACATTTTTGAATTATCATTAACGCATTATCATTTGGTTTTGAATTAGCTCGGAAGTATCTGTAATAAAGAACGAAAATCTGAGAATTTCACTCTGGGTAAGATAGAAAAGAATTGTTCAATTGCA
Organism: Athalia cordata; assembly: GCA_963932425.1. NCBI lineage: Eukaryota > Metazoa > Arthropoda > Insecta > Hymenoptera > Athaliidae > Athalia > Athalia cordata. Next base: position 22,501,959 of record OZ010626.1, on the reverse strand, counting down.
AATAGATCGTGAATCATGATCGTATTTTATTTGGCAACTATTTACAAAGGCAATACAGTATTAGGTAGCCGGCTGATGCTGCGATAGCTAATTTTGCCTGGACAATTATCATTTTTATTATTATTGTATGATATCCAATAAAGTTGGTGAATTTATTGCAAGTCGTAATGCTTTACATAATTACAAACGTTTTAAATAATTTATACCACGTATCAGAGTGCGGGACTCCGTACGAGTAATAATTAGTTTAAGTACACCCGGTTCTTACTATGTGAAAATATATCCGCAACATATTACTCTTATTTACAAGCTGAAGCAGTGGTTAATTGGTGTTTTACTTAAATACCAACTTGATTGGATATTTAATTTGGAAAAGTTCCCTGTTGGATACAACTATTAATAATATTAAAAAAGACAAGCTCTAAATGTGTATGGAAATGTTATACATATACCTCGATACGTGACGTGACAACTGTTGAAGAATCCACAAATATTGCATTTTATGAAATAGCAACAATTACTTTGAATTCAATAGTTCAGTTGTCGCTTTATCACGTACAATACTTTGGTGCAATTAATCGGTGCAAACACTATCCCACATATTCCAAATCTGCAGAATCTGATTAGAAAATTGATTAGGTAATTGTTTGAATACGTAGTCGCAATATTGCGTGCAATAAAAAAGTTTTCAGTTTTCCTTGTTAAGGAAACACTAACCGAAGAATATTCCATTATGATACGGATGTATGTAGGGCATTTTGGGCAGCCCCACCGCTTCGAGGGATCGAAACACCGATACACTATCTTTACAAATTGTGAATCACACTGGTATTAATGTATATGCTTTACATTTGCACTTCGGAGGCCTTTAGAGTTAATAATAAACCTTATATAATGACACTATCAAATTTAAGATCACTGCAAAAAGCCATTCACACATTTCACAGTTTTTATATCTTTCTGAGCTGCTGACTAATCGAAGCTATGGCATTATTTAATTACAACGTTATTTCTTAAGATTACGTGTGGTACCAGAATTCAATTGATGAACTTTTGTGGCCACTTCTTGTTATTTGTAGTATTTGTCAATGCCAATCACTATGAAAGCGATTGTTGTACGTTTATAGATAGGTATAGTACGCGCTTGAAGGTTATTACTAGTCCAAGCGTCAACTCATCTAAACTCTTACTGCTATCACAATGAACCTAAAGCTGTGATTTCAAATAACTTTGACCATATTGCAATTTTATAGGTAGTTCTGTTCTTCTAACAGATAATGAATCACGATAAAATATAAGCTCAACAGAGATACAAAGTTCAATTAGTTGAACTGGTTTTTGAATTTTCACAATCTTGGTTTGACTCCGTTCATTTTTACAGGAATGAAGGTACACAATTGGGATGAGATGAAGACAAATGGTGAAAATATATTTTCAGCTACTAACCATTCTACTTCATGAAAGTTTGGTATAGAAAAGCGTAATGATAAATACATCAAATCTCTTTTATAGTGCACGAGGCTATTACTTTGAAAAATTTAGAGTTGAAGCTGAGTTTTAATTCAACACGTTAGATATAGTTTTCTCAAATATACGAGTACTTTAGAATAAGAAACAAATGGCAAGCTTTCATGTTTCGGCAAATACGTATTACGAACTTAAAATTACAAGAGTGCATTTTTTTAATGGCGGAATTCTACGGTGCCTGCTAATCACTATCATTGCAAATTAAAAAAAAATAAATCCAGCCTTCAGACTTCCGGAAGTCTATTTTACAAGTGAAAAACTCTATCACGCAGCATAATTATCAAGTAGAAATGTATAATTTTCGATTCACAGCAAACAATACATTCTACTCATTCACAATTTCGATATTTTACAAGTGTACAGAATTCCAAATTCAGCGTTGAGTTTAGACTTGATTTTATATATTCTTGATTCTACGTATCTCGATTCAGCGGCGAAACTGCTTTATTGCGTATCAAGTTGTGAAATGAGCATACTCAACGATAGAAGGAAAGAAATGAAGGGGAGAAAAAAACAGAAAAAATTCATTCGGAAGCAAGCGCTCGATGATACGATCTTAGCTATTGCCGACGTTTACTTTGACACTATAACTTGATCTCTGCCAGGTGCACATATAGAAGCAAACGATAAACGTAGATATTTACAAATTTATAATCAGGAACCACTTGCAAGTGCTTCAGAGATTTAATATATTTACACAAGGACACAGCCTCACTCAAATGTAAATAGGGATGGGGTATGATGAAGTATTTCTACGGCCTGCTGGATGTATCCCTATACCAGCTCCATCTCCGACAGTCATCTACGTGGCTCTGAAGAATAAACTGATATGGAACTATCAACGCACCCTGCAGCCAACACTACTTTGTGGGGATGAAAGCGTAGACAGCTAACCGGACCAATACGCGTACCCATAAAACCTTCATGGAATTTTATAGCATTCAAATTCTGACCAGACATATTGTAGACGCTAATGCACTGATTCATGGATCCGCTGTAAATAATAGAAAGAACTTGTCTCAATAAATGGGGGGAAACAAAAAAAGTTAACACAGGCTATTATTAATCGTGGACTATAGCTTACCATGTAAAAATGTCGGCAACACTGTGAACAGCCATAGCTGTAATTCCTTGGGCAGTCTGGACCATATTTACAGACGAATTTTTCCGCAAGTCAAAGAAACGAATATCTCCAGATAGTGAGCCCGTAATAAGCCGAGGAGCGTTTCCAGCGCCATTTCTAAAGTAAGCGCCAAGGACCCAAGCTGTATGTTCTCTCCATGTCATTACCCTAGCCTCATGAGGTGGGAGACGACGGTCAAAGAGTCGCACTGATCCATCGCCGCATCCCAAAGCCATCAACACACCTTTTATATAATTCAAAGAATCATCAGAAACTGTAATCTCAACTGGTCGAATAGAAAAAGTATTTGGCGTATGCCACTGGAGGTTATAAACTTGAGTATAAGTTTCATGACTCACCAGAATCGTCGGTGTCTAAACAAGTGGCACAGCAGTCCGCACCCGTCGGTATGTCTTGTTTTTTCAGTTCAGTTTCTGCATCCCAAAGTCTTACGATTCTAACGTCTCCAGTGACAGCTAGCGTAAGCGAGCGTTGTTCCCAGCTGGTGACTAGTCCGGCTGTAGCTGGAATGTGTACTGCTCAACGAGAGCAACCATCTACTTATAATACTATGAAGAGAAACTCAATTTGCGTCTCACACCTAAGTGAAATCCACCTTCCGAAAGGATTTTAATGTTCTAGTCCTACAAACTAGCCATTATAAAATAATGGAATGGAATGGGGTCTCGAATGATATTTCTCAAGAAAAAATGTTTCTTACCATTTGGACTTTTTGAGGCTGGTTGTACATCGGCTAATGCTTGCCAGGCAGTGAGAAGCGTAGGATCACGACCCAACATGTTGCAGTAGTTTTTCCATATTCTTACCGAACCGTCATCGGAGCCCGTCATGAGCAATGCAACGTCGTGGGAATTGATGAACTCTAATGCTGAGACCCGAGACAATTTGCTGCCACGACTGGCGCAGTAAGTGAGCCTTGTACCGGTGTGCCAATCCCATATTCTGAAAAAGGCAGTACAGCGAGGATATGATATTGTCAAGAAACGTCTGCTGCCAACAAAAATTGAAAGAGATTTACCCAAAGCAGTCTCGCGCGGCTACCGCCAGATGCGTATCAAATGGATGGAAAGCAACGACATCGGGAGGCTGCGGACTCCGCGTATGGAAGATCTGCGTTTCTAATCTTCCACGTGCAATCCTTATCTGCTCTTCCTTTGCGTCTCTTCTTTGCTTTTTGTTTCGTATGTATCTGTTAAAGAGAACCGCATGTGAATCCCGATTGAAGACAATAATTATTGATTGTATCTGAAGCAAAGAATCGTTGATTACCTCCATTCTCGTTCGTGATGAGCTCTGCTTTCAACGTCATTCGTAGACTCTGTTTCATTCTCTAGACTGACTGGTTGCGCAAACTGGGCGCAACTCCACTCGACAAACAAGGATGTTGTCAGTGGATTTTTAACACTCAGCACTTCGTCTGGCTCTTCTGTGATCTGAGAGCATGCAACTTACACTTAGTCAGACACGAGTAACTTTTAATATCCCGATCAACCACTCACCGTATTCGGGATAGTCTTTCTGGGTCGATTCACGTGCGGCAACATACGCGAAGGCCGCAGATCCGAAGTAGAGTTCACGGTAGGGAGCGACTCTCCCTTACTGTCATGGAGAAAATCATCCTCATTTAAAACAGGTATCGCCTCTCAGATATATTGCCGATGTTTAATCATATTTACTGACCTCAAGTAGCTGGTACGGCCAGATGGAGATGGTGGAAGAGATGTGGAAGACTGTATCTTTGTCTCTGTTACTTCCTTCGGGGTTGAAGACTCTTTGACCTAGAGGTATGGACAACTCATGAAGTTAGACACTGCCTCACCACAGATATTATAAGCAAAAGAAGGAAGCCATTAATTACCTGATTACGAATGTGGTTTGTAACTTTTTGAGACATCGTAGCTACTGACGGATGAGGATCACTGTCAAGACTGCAGAGACCGTGCCACAGCTTCATGTATACACTTCCGTAGGATAAGCTCGGAAGATTTCCAAGCGAGGTGTGACCTGCATGTAATTGATCGATGAACATTGTGCCTTTAATCTACTAGCAGAAGAGTAAGAGAGCATTTCTATGGGTGAATATGAAATGGGCTAGTCTGAATCATGAAGAGGAAATTTGCGCTAGTGAAGTATTAGTGTATTAAGCTGCGTGCGAGGAATAGAAAAGTGCTAGTTATGATAACCGTTTGATTAAAGTATTACCGATCGATTCGCATGGTTTTCTTACAAATTCCCAGTTGTTTCCTGGTGTGCCCAAAATTGAAAAACAGTCAATTTTAGAAGACCGTTAATGAGAATGAATGATAATATAAACCAACGATTTGCAAATCATGTACTTTACCCAGACTGCTAATGGAAGAGGAAGATGATACTCTCTTCATCCGATCTTGGCTAAAGTCTGTAGTATCTGTTCCATACGTATTATTTGGTGAGAGCACCTTTAATCTATCCTTAGAACCGATGCGACGCATACCTGTGAAGGGTGACAGCGTTTCAACCATAGGATCTCGCCTACTATTTTCTTCGGCCACAGCCAGAGTCACAAATGAATTTTCAAAATGTAGCACCATCCATTGTAGAGCGACAACTAATTCCTGGAAAAGTGTGTTAATTCGATGTAGATATCACATGATCTCGAATGTAAGTTAAACTTGAATCTCAAATGAATTTCTCGTGACATACCTTTCTTACGAGAGGACTCATATCGTGGCTAACGGTGTTAATAAGTGTCATGGCGATTATTTGATCGATATTATTTGCGTGCTCGCTTCTTTTGGTCACGCTGTTTATAAATGTACCCAAAGCATAGACAGCAGCTGCTCTGACCTGTGGAACATTCAGATGGATTATTGTTACGCCAGAAATGAATACAATCGAGAGATAATTTTGAGTTTAAAAGTAACGACGTACTTCAGGGACAGGATCTTGTAGCAACGTATAGAGCTTTTCATGTGCTATGTCCCTGACACCGCACCACCTTGCTTTATCATAATTATGCCATAACCTGGCCAGGCATAGACACAGCCATTGACGTAGTAGCGGATTTGAATCACCCAGCTGTTCAAGACAGATTGAAACAAGACTTCCTTTGAGCGCAGCTTCCTGTCCGGCAGGGTAGTTATTCACGATACTAGCCAAAACAAATGCTGCTAATGTTCGGTGTTCACTCTGAAAAAGATACAAGAAAAGATCAGTAATCATATCGCAAGTGATACTTGACAGTTTTAGATTATCTAATGAATTACCGGTATAGTAAGATCTTGTAGAACGGAAAGGAAATATTTATGCCCATGATCTCGAACTAGGTCCGTTTGACATGTCTGCAATAATAATAATGTACGTTGATATCGGCTGACCCATAGTAACTGTATTCTGGTAATGTCGTTAAAATGGCTGTAGACTCACACTGTCGACGGCAAGAATTTTTGCCCATATGAAAACTAGTAGAGGACGTAGTTCCCTCGCGTTGCTTTGTAAGAGTTTCAAAACGTAGGGGAAAATTCCAACGCTCAGGGCCAGGTTAACAGCCCATGGTCCGAGATCGAGGAATCTTCCCAGCAATTCCAAAGCTCTGAGTCTGTGAACTTGGCTTAGCAATACTTGTAGGACGATTGGCAGTTGTTCAGGAGGATTGCGGGATTTTGAACCGAGCGTTAGCCACACTTGGAAAGCAGTGAGCTGCTCCTCGAAAAATGGAGAATGGACAAAAAGACTCTCGGATTCTAACACTGCAGGTAGCTGAGCCAAACAGAGATCAAGGGCCAAATCCCAAGCCTGCCACATCGGATGCTGTTCGAAGAAAAAACTCATCTATACCACTTCGGTTCAATTATAGATAACTAGAGTGAAACTTATTAATTACGAATGTAAAGCCAAAAGTGGATTATGCTGCAAGAAAATAATTTAATGAGGGATGCTCACCTGATAGGTCGGTGGCAGTTTGGGGAACGAAACAGGTGTACAATCGTAGGACCGAAGGATTCTTTCTGCCAGTAAAAAGTTCCTAAATAAACTAGCTACTAGTAAGTCTTGCCTAAATAATCTTTGGAATAGATCTGAAAATAGAGAAAAATATCTTAAGGAAACCATCTCAGGGACAAAGTGAAGTGTTACACGTAACAAAACTAATATCAACCTCTGGGTAACGTATTCCAAGCTATAGTATCGGTTATGGCCGTAAAGATCCAATTTAGTTCGCCTAGCATCGTCCTGCGATCTGTTAGCTGCCCTGGTATTCTGTACAGTAAGATAAAGAGAGGCAACTTAAAAAAACGAACAAACTTGAAAATTCGTATTCTCATCCAAATCGTGTAAAACATGTAAACCTCAACATAATTCGAAAGATTATACAAATTTCACCCAAGTGTTACAGTGGACTTACTTGTCAATCAAGTCTAAGGACACCTTAGGCACTAATTTTGAAGTATTTTGCATTACGAACCTGTAAACAAGTAAATTCTCTATATTACAGATGAACGAACATCTTGTGTTCCGGAAATGGAGCTGAATAATTAGTTTGTCTTACCAGCGTAGTGCAGTTGGGATAGGAGTTGTGAGACAAGACGTAAATATATCTGCAGGTAGGTCAGGATTCATGGGGAGTATTTGAGTAGCAGCACAAGCTGCCAACTGTATACAATTCTTATATGAAGGGGCGGCCACACTTGCTACACCTGCCGTTCTGTTTTGCTGCACAGCCTTGTTTTCGTGCTGTGGAAAAATTCAACATTGTTAAGAACAATTGCATTGATATAGCAGGTAGAAATTTCACCTCATATTCTCGCTCATGCTGATCAGCAAACTGTTGAAAGGATTCTACGATAATTCCAGCATTCGAACAATCATATACATAAATAGAAGGAGCTCCCATCCATGTTTGCAGATCATACACAGACAAAGGAATGTACTGCGTATATGTCTGCAAAGATTAATGATAAGGTAAGAATTATAGACTTTGAATATGGATTGCACAATATAATTTGCTCAAACTCTCAATCACAAGAAACTTGATCAAGATACTGACCCTATTAAATACCCATACTTCGCCATTGACTGTGGGCTTTGGTACACCGTGACCATTATAATGAAAAAGAACTCTTTCTTCCTTTGCATTGCGGCGCAACGATGTACACAACTTCTTGACTTCCTCAACCGTTGGGTCAAGACTTTGTTTATATCTCGCACGAGGCTGCCAGCGCTCATATTGCTGTTGAAGATTTTTTCCTATCGTTTCGAGAGCCTTCTGTGGGCTCATCGACAGTGGATCTGATAGAATATAAATACCATTAAGATAGTGGATATCACAGCAATGAATTGTGAAATATTCACAAAAACTACAGTGCAACTGTTTCCACAAATGTTTAAATGTGAATTGTGGAAACCTGCATTATCAACAGAGTAGTTGGTGTTTAGGGGTGCGAGGTATCGTTAGACGAGGCGAGAAAACATAACCTAACAGCGAATCTGTGGGTGTTACATAATTGATGCGACAAAGAATGCGATGTAAATAAATAAAGGAAAGTTCTGAAATACCAATCCAACATTCGAGGCGAGCGCAGGGTTGAGTTTTGACGATGTCTGGTGGGTCGACGCCGACATTCAGACACAGAACGAGCGCGACGCTCACAGTTTTCATCTGAAATTGACATGATGCCCGTGACAAGATCACATGGTCGGAAAATATCGACCGAAATTTTCGTCTGTAAAACTTAAATGAAGCATTGAATACTTTTAAAACACGTACCCGTTCTTTCATTCGCCATGTCTGTGTTATACAATTTACACCTTCTATAGTTGCAGTGTGTCTAGGTTTGTTGAAAGCTATTGGTAATTTCCAGTCAAAGTCTTCTTGCTGTCTCTGCTGCAGCTGACCATGTTCTTCGCCGTTTCGTTTATCTGCGCTCTCAGACATTGTTTGTAAGTTGAATAATCACCAATAACGAAATATTGATGATCACTATTTTTAAAGATTATGAACGAGCATTTCACCAGTTTTTAAACTAACTCAAATTACGTTGACGATATTACGCCTTCGCAACTCTATTTTATGAGCCACCATGTTAATTCCGCCCGTGTTACACGCTACTGTTTTCGTTCTATGCCATTCCTCACTACCCCTTACTGACATTGAATCTTTATCTTCGATTTCTACGCTACCCCTCATCACTCAGTTATCACCAAATCACGCATCGAAACTCAGTTTAATTAACCTACCAATTGAATACTTTTCAAACGAAAGTTGTCTACACAATTCTGTGATACGCGAAGGCGCAAGGTCCACCATGTCTATCTCTTTCCCCTCTCATTTTTCTCTCTCTAGCCATTCCCCGTCGCTAATGCAGATTTCCACAATTCTTTTGATTCTTATCAAGAACTATTGCCAATTTGAAATACTGATTCGTATTTTCCACAAACCCATCAGCTTTGACTTTCCACTAGTCACTCCATACCTCTGTGCATTTCACCATTTATTGGATGATCATAGGCTGATGATCTTTTAAATTTTTGTGTTAGAAAAATGAAACACTTTCATGCTCAATAATCTCAACGGCTTTGCCTGGGAGAGCAATTGTTAAGAAGTATGAAGTATAATATCAGCAGTGCTCTTAGATCAGCAGAATCACTGAATCGTCGTTTGACTGTTTTGAAGTAAAATGGTATCTTCCAATTATGTATTACTCTTGCAAATTTCTCCAACTGCTTCTCATGAGAAGCCTCAAGTTTGTTACAGGCATGGTTTTGGTGAATGTGAATAGTCCGAGTTATCCCCTACAAATCTTTACTGCTAAATAACTCTTAGATTAAAGTCTTCCTTCCAGTGATATTTGGGATAAAATATCATACATGGACTCCGATTTTCATCTCCTGTACTGCAATGAATATTGGTGTGACATTATAAGAATACAATTGATACCTCGCTTGTATTATTTAATTATATTATGCAAGTCACACATTCTAAGTCAACAACTAATTCTATGGAATTGTCTTATCGCTACTCATTATCTCATGGTAGCACCTTCTAAAATTAGCTAAATATTCCGCACACATTGCAATCATACACTCCGCCATGGACGGATTGGTAGCATTTCCATTTCTGACGAATTCCATGAATACTATTCAGAGAAATTCTCAATGTTTCGGTATAATCCTGCTTGTTAAAACTCGCTCATCTTACACCTGCAAGTTTGTGTACAAGTAGCATTGCGGTGCCAATCATGAAAATTTTTCTTGCCACCATTAAAGGACCTGCTTTGATATTTTTTGGGCAGCTAATGCCTATGTGGTCAAATGCGCTCATAATTCAGGGTCTTCTTTCTTTAATTGCGACCTTTCAACTGTTTCTAACTCCGTTATTACTGCTTCGTAGGCAGTTAGTAGAGTTTCTCTTTCCGGCTCACATTTGCACTCACTCGATGTGCTCGCTTGCGCACAGTCTTCTTCTGTGTTGACATGTTCAGCTATCGTTTCATCTGCGCATTTCATGATGGGAATAGTTTCGCTTCTACTCATCTCAACACCATGATCTGAAACAAACACTCTTAATAATCAAACGATGACGAATTCCTTGCAAACTGTTGTTAAATGTGCAGCACTTATTGAGAAGTTATTGAACTTTTCCCCTATAACATCTTTCAAATAGGACAGATATTATGTGTGATTTTTTGCACAATCAAGCTGCTGGCATGTATTGTTCGATTTAGATACTTACCAAATAAAATACCAGCAATGTCCTCCTCGACTACAGCATGCCGAAGTTTGGTAATTCCTCCAAGTAATTCAATTTTTTTCAAAATATTTGGATTGAAGCGTAGAAATAATAAATCCTGCCCTTTCTTTTCGAAGTCTTTTGTGATGGCATTGATTCCCTGAAATGAAGTATTATCATGGCAATGAATTATTGCAATTCTTACCAAATATTGATTGTAATTTGTTTCGATAGTTCAAATCAAATCTTTCATCTTCTGCATTATTGTTGGATCACTACTGAAATATTAAGTAAATTGATATCTTTTTCACCTGTACAGCCGTGTAATCGATGCCCTTAAAACTATCGCAGTCTAAAACAATCGGTAGTACATTTTTCCCTTCATTTATTGCCACTTCGTTAATTTTAGTGCGTAGGTATTCAATCACGGGATAAAATAATCCAATGTCTGGCTTTATCAGGATATAATTATCTCCATCAGCAGTCTTTGAAAGAAAAAACAAAAAAATTCAATTTCAATTTCCTGCACAAGTTTCCACTTAAGCAGAATATGTTCAATTCACTAATCCAAATATCTGCCAAAGCAAATATGACTTCTTTCACGATATTTTGAAATGGACTAAAAGTGATACAAATAGCAGCTCCCTGGAACTTGACATTCGGGCAGCAGCCATATACCTTGCATTTTGTAATGTGAATACTAGGTCTCGCCCACGCATGCAACAGAAATAACATGTTCAGTGTGACCCCGAACAGCAACCCAAGTTCAACGTCAAAAGCCAGACATGCGACAAAAGTGCCAAGTGCTGCTATCATATCCTTTTCTATGAGATATGAAAAATCTTAGTACACCGAAACGACCTTGCCCACTTCATGTACCATAATTTACTTAAGATCATAACTTACTGCTTCCTTTCCATAGCAGTGTGATTATTGACCAATCTATCATGAAAACAACTGCTGTTATGAGGACCGCACTGAGGGATGCCCGTGGGATGTAATAGAAGTAGGGTGTAAGGAAGCTCATGGCTAGTAGCGTCATAATCCCTGTAATAATAGGTATAGCAATCTGTTCATCCAACAGACTTAAGTTGCTCGATATAGTCATGTGTTGGAATTGCAACAGAACCACTTACCTGAGTATAAGCCAGCTAGAGGTGTTCGAACTCCACTGGCATTACTCACTGCACTTCGAGTGAATGCACCACATGTGGGCATTGAATGAACAAAGCTACCAAAAATGTTACACAAGCCAAGAGTGAGCATTTCCTGAGAGGCATCAACAGGTTTACCAGCAGCTATAGAAAATTTTGAACATTTAAAATAATGGTATTGGGCATCAGGATTATTTCAACTGAGTCTTATCATGTCTAGATAGCTAAGAGCAACTCTTTGAAAAATGATCGTCCGATTGATCCTGATTAGAATGTTCAACGAAAACCACTTACCAAAAGCCTTGGCTATTGCAACGTTTGCAAGAACAGCAATTAGGGGGACTACGATAATACCCGATCCAAAGTGTGAGCACATGTCAATAAATGTATAAGTTTCATTGCCAACTTGTGCGCTGAACGGAGGTAAATTAACGGACGGTAGACCTGATTCCACTTTACCTATAAATGTTGAATCTTGTTAGGGTTCCAAATGATCACTCCTCTTGTCGTGCAAGAAATCGGAAAGAGTCACACAAAAGTACAGACAGGCAATTATTTAATGACTTTACCGAGAAGAATAAATGGTGATTTTCCAGCACTGTTCAGCATTGAAGCTATGACAGTTGTAATGAAAATGAGCAAAGCATTGCGACCAATGGATAAAAACCATAATGCTTTTTTCATAGTTTTGTTATTTTTGTCGCTTAATAAACAGCAGGGATCCATATTGTTGAATCGCTGAAATGCAAATAATTCATCATTATTATCATTGAATAATTTGCTTTACCAGAAATGTAAGAATCTCTTGATATCTATTATGAACCACTTAATCATGCCTTTACTTACCTTAAATAACAGTAAAAATAAAATACTTGATAAACCGATCATGGTATCACCAATTCGAATGTCACTTATGTGCTGGAAGAATTTGATAACGCTATCAATATTGGAAAAGGTCTTATACTTTAGTCCGAACAATCCTTGTAACTGAGTTATGGCAATGATGACGGATGTAGCTGAAGTGAAGCCAGATGTAGCTGGCATAGAAATAAAATCTACCAAAAATCCTGTCAGAAGAAGATAAATTAAAAAACAATCTATTCGGAACTATTGAGAATAATATATAATTAGACTTATAATCATCATCTGCTCTTCATTGAGGAGAATAAGTGGATCCTTCTGATGATGCATGATGACCATCACTACCGGATTTATCGCTGTGTGGTCATATAAATAATTTCATACGGCAGAAAAGTACAAACCGAGGTTCAGCAGACCCATGAGGAGCTCCATGCACCCTGCTAGAAAAGTGAGGAGTACTACGAACTCTACTGGCATGTTCCGTGTAAAGTCCATTGTTAGGAGTGCCATTAATGCAGTGGGACCAATAGACACTTCTTTGACTTTCCCAAACACAACATATATCAGGCTACCAACAAACGCGGAATAGAGTCCATACTGCGAAATGTAATTACATTCAATGAAACATTTTGAAAACCACAAAATAATTTTAATTAAGATTGCCTTAATTCTACAAGTACCTGGGCACTCAATCCAGCTACTGTAGTGTAAGCTATACTTTGAGGAATTATGGTGAGTCCTAGAGTTACTCCTGCAATTATATCTGCCACTGCATCCCACTGTGTATATTGTGGCAACCACTCTAGTATGGGAATATATTTGGAGACCACTTTTACTCGGTGTGAATTTTCATTTTCACTACTCTCCTCTTCAGTCATAATTGATCCCTTTATCGACACTAATTTGAAAAACAACGACGGTTATTAATGTTAATCGTAATAGTTTTTATCATTCATTCTTTACTCTATAAACTAATAATCGAATTTGCTCAAAACTCTCAGGAGCGTGTTGAAGAAACTTCAGCACTTACGATTAGACATTTCGAGCGATGCTTCGAGCTAAACGCGACAACTGTTTTTGCAGCAATTATACGCTACCGTATCAAGAAAAGAGTTACATGAATCAGATGTATGATTTCTGAGATCAGGCATCGAATAATGTCAATAAATTCTTATCTGTGTACCTTAAGTTGACATTAAATATTAGCATTTGGGTAAATTTATACCTGAAGAAGACAAATTTTGTACTAAATTTCCAAAAACTTATGTCATGATACCGAGATAGAATACATCTTCAATTTGCCAAGGTTTCCATAGTTCCTCCAATCACAGTTTCGTTAACGGTACTTCCAACACCTTCAGAGAATTGTTTATGATTTCATCTCATTAAAGAAAAAAAGATAAAGACATGTCTTATCGGCTAGCAGGCACCGTTGTGTAAAGTTATGGAATACAAGAAATTGTTGTGACAAATTTTCCGAGTTGAAGGTTTGCTCTGATGATGATAAGATACGTTTCTGACTTCAGTCTATCTATTTCTACATCAAGCTCAGGTATTGCAGTTTCATCTCGAGATAAAAATATTAAGACTAGGAAGAAGCGAAGCAATTTAAATAATTTATTGCACTTTTGACTCTGTACAGTAATTGACAACTTGATCGGGTTCTTTACCTATGACTTTCATTTTCTAAAATTTATTTTATACTCAATAGTAAAAGCTTGATAGGAAGATAGTGTCGAAATTGTTCAACAAATTTTATCCGCCACAAGGTGAGGCTATTCAGAGTCACGTTCGATTTCAATTTTTCTGTTCTTGCTCTTGAGTACCCTATTAAATAAGGGAATTGGAGAACAATTTCTAACGATCAAGAGCGAGTGGCAGTGAGTACATAGCTTTGCTTTCGCTGCTCACACCTCCTATAATGGTATATAGAGTTCGAAATTCGAGTTCGCAGTGATAACTATGAAGGATAGAAGACAGTCAAGTGATCCCAAATATCACGATGCGTTTTCAACTAGCCACACCTCGGGATGGAGATTAAATTAGAATTGTAAGTAAAATGCATTTAAGTGAAGACCTTCGATAGATTCTGTTCAAGAATTGTTCTGAAATATTAAAACTGCATTTCAACGTTTTATTCGCGAGTATTAACGAAAATTCCTAACTTATGTATAAATACGTTTGCTACCTGAACTTGTCAGCTATGAATTGTAACTCATCTATGTTTTACGATCAAGTTACAAGTAAAAAAAACACACTCGTTTCAAAATTATAGTATAAATTAATCTGTTACAGTACTATAAAAATCCATTAACATGCGAATACAACATATTCCTTTACTATGCATGTTGCGGATATTGATCTATTAACATTTAACTTTGTCGCGTTTCCTTCCGATGAAACTTCTCCAACTAATATACAACCTTCTTAGCATCTTTAACAAATTTCGCATTCTTATAATTCATCTGAAAGGGTGACGCATAGATAAATCGACTATCTTATTATAAAGTACATTATTAATCCAAGAAATATTGATCAATATATCCAAATTATAATTCCAATATATTATAAATATATCATTTCATAAAAGTCTAACGCAATTTTTTGTTGATCTGATCAACAAGTTCATCTACCCTCTGGGAAATTCCACGGAACTTGTTCGGTTCTGGCCCGATCATTTGGATCAGCTGTGGAACTTCTTGGCCGCTGATTTGCGTAAAACGAGCTAGTGCTTTCATGCAACGGTAAAGTTGCTCCTCAGCTGGATTACTGTTGAAATACTGCAGAAGCGCCATCGTCAGTTCTACGGCTACGTCATCGAAGACCTGGATAGAAATCTGTTGCATTAATTCATGAACATTTCTGTCAGTTGAGCAGTTTGCTCTAAGTTGACTTAAAATAAGCTCTCAATGTGCATGTAGGAATCGTGTCCTGACAAATTTCATCGATAATATAATTCAAATCTATTTCTAATGATGGAATAAAACTAATGACGTGTTGTACAGCTTGTCAATTTAATCATCATTTGAGACTGAGGAATCTTCGGATCTGCTGTTCTGTGTTCATGATGGTTTTCTTACGAATAGATTAGTTGTACCTATTCTAGACCTATTCCTACGTACGAAAGGGACTTTGAAAGGTACCTTAGAAATGCTGCCTTTTGGTAATAGTTGCCGAAGATTTTTGCTTTTGCTCATTTTCTGAAAAAATATCCAACGCCTAAAAAAGTATCTGTATAATTTTGATGGGCTTGCGATTAAACATTGACCCTGGATCTTTGTACAAATATGATGCATTATTATCTACTGCTTTACGTAATGATAATCGCTGATACCCAAGCTATTAAATCCATATCGCAAGCATGCCAGTTAACGAGAATGAATTTTACCAGAAATTTTATACCCAAAAGCAGTTTTAATAGCTTAAAAGTTGAGATAAATAGTAGGCCAAAGCTGGAGATAAGGCAGCACTTCTTTTCAATAATATCTCAAGTCAGAATCGTCTGTTAATCACAGACAAAATAATAACTCAATTGACACTCGACTTCTTCTTTGCAATCACTATCACGTTACAATTTTACAGTCTTCCCGTGTTAGTAACAATTTATAAAACATCGATTCAATGGTTCTATCATATCTCCTGTCGCTAGGTCGACGCATTATATAGTCAATGAGCTTTGCTACATACAGTAAAAAATGTATCCTTCCAGCTAACGACAATCGATTGGATCTACATTCTGACAGCTGACTGAATCTGATTTTTCACTGAGCTATGGAAATAAAAGTCCTCTCTCTTTGACACAATGAACATAAAGCCTCTTTGCACTAAAGGATTTTATACTGATTTAGCATAACAAATGAGGCAAATAAGTCTCCGTCATCAAATAAAATGGCAGAGATGATACGAGCTGAAATTTAGGAAATTGAGATCAAGCGGCACATGCATAGAAAAGCAACGATGAATTTGACGATGGAAATTGCATAATGCATTTCCAGTCATTTGAGATGCACAATTTAGAGCTGGAGATACGGGTTCAAGTATTTAATAAGCTGAATAGGATACAGACCACAGTTTTTACCTCCTTGCAGGCAAGATTGTGAATAATTGCAGCTCCACGCTCTTGCAACTCTGGCGTGTCTGAGAGAAGCGAGTGCACAGCGACTTTCGTCGTCACCCTGATATTGCTGATATTTTGATTTTGGTGCGGCCATTCAGAAATGTACAAAAGCCACTCCGAACTACTTAAGTTTTCGAACATGTTAGCCATCTAAAAAGAAAACATTTATGTTTTTAGACTCTTATATGCGAAGATTACGTCGATTACACCAGTTCTCACTTACGAATAGCGCTAAGGAAAGTTGTTCTTCGTGTGGGTGACGGTCGATATCGAAGGCATAATTCATGAGAATATGTTCTCTGCGATCTTGATGTAAAAGTAGAATTACATCATCTTTCAAAGCTGCGACTGCCAGTACATTGAGAAGTCTCACTCTTACCGATGCATCCAGAGATTTATCATACAGTAAACGTCCTGTTCATACATAACAATTATACATACCATAAAAATGAACACCCATAAATATCTGGATTAAAGTACAAACCTATGAAATTAAGGAAATTATCTCCCAAGGCCCAGGACCCTTCGTCTTCCAAAACATACTGATGAAGTTCCTCTAGACTTTTCTGTTCATCCGCATTCAATTTACCCTCCGCCAGACCGACTAGGGCGTCAAAGTCAACCCTCGCATCGACGATGTCTTTGAACACTACCGGAGGATCACGTTGGCGTTTTTTTTCTTCAAGATCACGTCTTTCCTCTGCTTCCATCTGTAGAACTCTGTCTGATGGCAACATCTCTGCGCCTGTGTCCCCATTTGCAGATTGAATTTCACTTATTACACCTAATAAAATGGAAAAAAAAAAAAAAAATGGATAGATTTATCAAGCTGCTTTCATATTGGCCTCGCTATTCCTGTTTCGCTACATCAAAGCTCTGTTAGAAGTGTCTGATAATGAGAATATAGGTGACAAATTATTACTTGGATGTGAACTATGTTTTATAAAACAGGAGCGACTGACTCTAATGGTTCGTTTTCGTATCCTAGTGTTATTAAAATTGGTGCAATTTGTGTTCTGTGGGGGACATACTCTCACTTTCTGCCATGGCTGTATAGGTGCTCGGCTCAGTACTGTTGCTTCCACTACCACTGCTGCTTTTATCTTTCTTTTCCTTCTTCTTCTTCTTTTTCTTACGTTCTTTTTTTGCTAGCTTCTCGTTGATTACGTTTCGCCTTTCTTCCAATGCTATTGAGTTTAATCTAAAAATAAAAATGTAACGCAGAGTGTTATAAAACCGGCAACCGAAATTGAATCTCTTGATCAAGCTATTGTCAAAAATGTTGGGGATCAACTCTGAAAAAAAGGCAGAAGTAATAATGCGAGGCACGTAACTCATTCATGAAATGTATTTCATAATAAATATATTAAGATATTCATCTTAAATTATACCACAGCAATTCGTACAGACAGAACGTTGAAGCTTGAAGCGGGAAAGCACAAATTCATTTAAAAAGTATGTAAATAAATGTTTGTGTTGGAAGAATTGTTCAATACTTTCTGAAAAGCATTATCTCTGCGTGTTGAGAAAGTTGCATCTTCCACCGAATGGTACGTATGCAGTATTGAATAACTAAGTTTTATTTCCTAAAGTCCGATTTATGGAAGTACATATTTGAAGATCTGATGAAAGCTAATTAGCTCTAGCAATTCTAAAGTTACAAACTATAAGTTGGCACAAAAGCGTTTTGGTATGTTAGTAAACTCATTAGCAATTCAAAATAAATGATTAACCACCACCACTCCAGAAAGGAAGCATTAAAAACTATTCTTTTTTAGAGAAAAAAAAAGACCTTGCTTCCTCGATAGCTGAGTTTAAACGCTCAAACTCTGGTGATTCTTCACGATGGATCCTGGGTTCCACAAATCTTTGTCCACTCGAAAATCCAGAGCTGGCACCGTTGCTCAATGTATCTATCAAGGGTCTTAAAGCTTGTCCTATCGGCCTGCGAACAAAGATCATAAGAAATCATAAGTCAGTCATGATTGTAACAAAATACAAGTGACTCACTAACCAAGTTAGAGATCATCATGATAGGATAGAAGTTGCTGGCAAATTGTCAGATCGGACGTCAACTTTTTGGCAATGGAACTTTATGGAAATTTTCAGAGAAAACCTTTCAACTTACGTGCTGAGTATTTCTTCTGGTAGATCGAGAATATATTTAGGGATGCCTTTTCCAACCAAGAAGTTGCTCACCTCGTCCGAGAAACTGTTGCAGTTGTGTTTGAATAGGTCGTACGTTCCAGGCCTAAGTGAATCATGGAATAAATCAGCGATGCTCTTACGTTGGAACATTATACGAGTAAAGTTAGAATCTCTGCTTGTATAATTTATAATTAAGGGCAACAAGCTTCTTACTATGTGCCCAGAATTATATACACATACGGCGTAGGCTGGAGACTATTCTTTTCACACACTAAATTTACTCACGCGAATTTGGAAGTGCCAAGTCCGTTGATGTACTCGAGGAAAACAGAATATGGAAGATATGTATCGCCAACTTTCTCTACCTTCAAAGGTTCATGGAGTTGAGTTCCACCCTGAAAAGAAAGGATATGTTCAACGGATCTTCACGGATTAATTCCATACTTATGAATATTATAATCGCCTTAATTAACATTATTACTCTACAATGATGACACCTTCTACTTGTATTTTATATGGCAACCAAATCAAACCACATGCCACCCAGAGGTAGTATCCGCATCATCCGCTGAATAAGATAACTAAAATTAGAACAGTGGGAAGTGGCCAATCTACTGCGCCTTTACCGTAATTACCTAAGCTCTTAAAATAAGTATCGTAGGGCATGAACACGCACGGTTTTGTCGTAATTATTTGTCAACTATATGGATATTCTCATTTAGTAATTATCAAAGTACAGCTATAAATTAGTGAGTACAAGAATCAGATCTATGTTCTCACCGCGCTTCTTTTTTTTCTATATACTTCTTTCAACAATGATGAAGCGCGAAACGTCATCAATTTTTACAAATACCAGATTTCTGTCTTATTTTATAAATGAAAAAAATAAAATAAAATGAATCATGCTGAAGAATTACGTGTGAAATTGTCAAAGAAAAACAAGTCCAAATGTATATGCTTTTTTCTAAATCTATCGTTGTCGATGCGCATCTGTGATTACAATGTGATGATTACTGTGGAATTACTTATAGATTGATGAAATAATTAATAAATGAAGAGAAGAAAAAACGAAACAAAAACTTGACAGAGGGTGCCCGCGGTCTTCGCGGATAAAATTTGATATTTGCAGCAGTCGCACTTTGGCCGCACTCACGCACCTATAGGTATAATATACTATATAATACACTTCACTACGACACTACGCGTTCGGCGTTGTACCGATGACATCACGAATATAAACCCCAGTAATTAATAGAGAGCCACGTACGGAGTGGTGGTAGCCAGCAGGGGCAGGTCAGGGTAGAGACGAAGGAGAAGAAGGCAAATGCGAAGACGAAGACGAAGAAGAGACGGAGGATATGCAGCACGAGACAGACTTACCGGCGGCAGCTTTCGCCCGCGAAGAGACCGGCCAGGAAAGTATGGTCGCGGGTAATAGCTATGAGAGCAGAGTCGAGAGAGCTGAGAGAGTAGCCCCTACGAATCTCCAGATATTTTTAGTTGTCCTCGGACCAAATTTAGTCCCGGTATGCTTACAGTCCTAGTGTATCGTATGCCCGCTCACAACGGCTTGGGGGTACGCAGAGCTTTCATTTGGTCAAAATGCGAAAAAGTAAAATCATATTTTTCCAACTCTGGACTAGGGTGGATTCTGATAAATTCCTCAGGATCGATACATATTTCACACTATAGGTGTTACTTGCTCCTTCGATGAAGAAATATCAAACATATTTGACTGGTCCCAGAGTATAAAATCCATCGCCGAACTGATTACAGAATTTTTGGTCTAGAATGTTCGAAAACAGTACGGTAAAAAATTTCTACTTCGTATAATTCACAATACTAAACATTGAAAAGGTGTTTATTTCATAGAGACGTTTTTTTTTTGAGTAAATCGAAACCAAAAATTTTGAAATTGATTCAACGATGGGTTTTATACTCGCACAAGTCTAGTTATTCTAACTCCTTGAATTATTGTGCGCAGCAGCTATGTATATTCAAGTGAAGAATTTTATGTATTTTTATTTTTTTTTCTCGCAGTGACTTCTCGAAAATAGTTTCAAATTATGTAACTAAAATATAAATATGAATAAAGTGGCAATAGCCGATTTTACACATCGAAAAAAAAGAGAAAATATATTTCAGCCGTAATGGCGGACTGCAGACCGTCGATCACGACGCAAGTATGAGCAATGGACGCCGTTTCATAGCGTCAACGGTCCACCGCGCGACGACAGCTTGCGCGTTTCATTATAAGAGATTGAAATTTATGAAGTCGTGGATTTATAGCCTGCACACTTCGACTCTCTGCACGGTTAAAAGACGTCGATAAATTTGATTATGAAAGGACCGCGTCATCGCGCCCTATCAATTTCCGGTTTTCCTTTATGAATTTACTGCAGCTGCTATAGATTAAGAAATTGAATAATTCCTTGTTCTTACCGGACGCACACTCTGGATACCGCCAGGACCGTAGAAGTACTCCCGTCCATATGCGACTATTGAAGTATGCCAAATCCCGTCGAGATTCCTTCCTGTAAAGAAATGGTAATTTCATGCAAAATTAGTTCGAAATCTCATAAAACATCCGGGACAATGCTACAGATGTATACCAATATAATGTCGTAATGTTACATACGAATAGAACTCCATCTATTACTTTACACACATGTATCATGACGAATATTATACGATGTGTTTTCAATGTTTCATTATCATCCCACGCATCTCAGGTTTACAATACGGTATAAGTATATGATATTCTTTAGTCTCCATTGGTGTACCTACATCTATACATATGTAGATATAAATTAACGCATATATACGCGAGGGCGTACGTTGGATACAACAAATTCATCCAGATAAAATTCTGAGGAGTATTATAAATATTTATTTACTTTGATGACGTCGACTTGTTTGCGCAAGCTTTATAATTTATAGATTTGGCAAGTGAAATATTCATTCGAAAACTACTGAAAATAGGGAAATACGCTACGGATATATATAAGACGTCACTTTGTTTGCTAGATTATTTCCACGATGGGACAAAGAACGCATTTATAATATTTGAAAATCTTTCCAATACATGCAGTCGCACTTATACATCATAGTATATGTGCTTTAGACTCTCTACATACACAATAAACATCTTTGTATGTTTGACGATCTTGAATAATGCGCGGCCAAAACGCACCTGGTAAATTTTCCTCTACATTTTCATTGATCGGAAGAAGATGAATTATTATAACAATGCTTCGATCAATAATTACACACACCGATATCCTATGTATAATGTTTGTATACCTATTATATGTTTTCGCAGAAGAACGCTGTTCGCGTTGTGTAATCGCCGGTATATTCGTTACATAATCTGAAGTTGACGGGGGTTCATATAGCCGCGTATATAAATGCGAGAATATAGCCTGAGCTGTATGTATTCATGTGGTGGCCGTATTCGAGCCATCCGGTTGCAGTTACAGATAAATGCTGCAGCTTCCTCATCGGGCAGTGGGACGCCGAGGTCTGTG
This sequence comes from Athalia cordata, assembly GCA_963932425.1. Classification (NCBI taxonomy): domain Eukaryota; kingdom Metazoa; phylum Arthropoda; class Insecta; order Hymenoptera; family Athaliidae; genus Athalia; species Athalia cordata. The sequence continues at coordinate 22,479,776 of OZ010626.1, read as the reverse complement.
ACCGAACCTATTTCCCAGTGCAGATGCACGGGGATAAATATAAACCATGAAGATGCTGCCTGAGTTTCCAGTTATAGTTTTAGAAGAAAATTTAAGATAGGGTCAAAAGCTTTGCCAGAAATCCCGCGACCCGCGCCCCGTTTTACCGCGCATACCTCGTTATCCGTATTAGCCGCAGGTCAAAATTACTTGAGAAACGATCGCTCTTCTGCAGATTTAAATCACCCTCGGCTATCTCAGAGGAATCCAACTAGAAAATGAATTCGAATGTACGAATTAATCATGACAATTTTATCACGCCAACGAATATAATTTCAATATTATATAGATGGAGGAGTCCAGGTGACCTGCAGCGATTTGAACGGTTGGAGATTTACGTAACTTGTTGCGGATGACAGGGGCGCCGCCGGGCGATTGCGTATCCTAATCTTCTTCACTGATAAAAAATAATAATAATAATAATGAAAATAGATAAATAAAAAGAGAATCGCGACATCGGATTGGCTATAGGATGCAGCTCTGGTGCGTCACAATCGAAGGAATGAATCGGAGTCTAACGACCTTTGCACATTAAAAAATGTATAGACACTTTCATTATTAGGCATAGGAAATTATCGAAAAGCTAAGAGTTTTGCAAAACTTATTGGTGCCTTTTATTTGCCATGTATGCTAAGATTTCCAGAAACGAAAATTTCCTTAAAAATGCTCATGAACGATTTCGATGCAGGGATAAAGAGCAAGTTATGTACCTTCATACATTTTTCAACTTGCTACTCGGGATATCTAAAATTAGCGACAATTTTGGCAAGTATTTTGAGTACGATAAAGTAGAGAGCCTATAAATGGGGTCTACTAAGCGTTAAACATATTTTGGTTGTGGTACCTTGGCAGACGTACGCGATAAGATGACGTTTACAATCTCGTTGCTACCGTTAGCATTTATTTGCGCAAAATTGGTAAGATTATTCAAAACATGCGCTCATATCAAAGACTCCCTTAGATTGATTCATGTAAGTTCTACATGATCTGAGCCTAAGACTATGAATGCTTTTATTACAAAGAAATTAAGCTCAAAATTGATTTTTGGTCTGCAGAGAATAAAGACGAGATATTATGGAAGTGAGAATGGTAAAAGAAAGAAATGAAAGATCCTTACCGATCATCATCTGCGCCATCATCGAAGCCATGCCATTTGTCAGGTCGTAGATGTACAGTTCCACCATTGTGCCGACCTCATCGGATTCGTCCATGTTGTCAACCTGAAATTTATCAGATGATTATAAAAATTCGGAAACTTTTGTTTTCTATCCACCGGTACTGTGGATGAACACATTTCTGAGTAGTTATAACGGCAATAGACTAAAATCGGCGTTGAGTTTTTTTTGGGAATAGAAAAGTGTCGAGAAGCGTCGTCCTTGATGAAGTCGAAGATAGACTCCATTATCTAATTGTTTGGACTACTTACGGGAACCATTGAAAGTGTTCCAAGTTTGCTAATTGGGCGTTTTTCTCTTCTACAAATATATTTCTCTTTTTTCTAGGGCGTGAAATATAGGCCAAGATCAGTGCCGTCAATCTAAGAATATGATGAGTAGTTTTTGAGTGGAGAAAGAAAATAACCGGTCTCACACGCAGCTCACCACTTGTTGATATGAATTTCTTTCGATATTATACTCATTCCAAAGTTTGAATGTCGACAACAAAGATGAATACAACCAAGAATATTGTGCTGAAAAAGCGAAGAGCATTAGAATTTGGAATTTGAAATTCTCTGTCCTGCGTAATCGTTACTTGCGAATTTCCAAAAAATCCTCGGAATGCTAAAACGGCGTTCAAGTGCAACGGAGAATCTATTATAATTCGCGACATATTATTAATCGTTTAATTTTCCTCAAACTGACGGAATTAATGCACGCGCCGTTGCCAAAGGATAAGGAGGCTTTGTCAGCACGTTTACCTGGCAGTACGTGTGCCAAGAATTGCATTCCCTGCAGCTACAATTCTTACTGCCCACGTGCACGCGGAAGCCAAGAATCGTTAGACAGACTGACAACTAGCGTAGCGAACGACATGATGGTGATGTCCGCGCGTTAACAAATTTTCACGAGATATTCAGCTGCAGTTTCTGCACCGGCGAAATCAAACCGTAACTATCTTTCGCCCGTAGCCCCGAATACCTTCGACTTTTGGGGAGCGCGTCGTAACATCAAGTTGTTGCGTCACTGCAGACCGCTCTGGAAACGTTATCCCATTTTCTATTTGGAAAGGCGTCTATCTAAAAATAGGAAGAGATTTTTTTTTTTCATTCCGTAGTAAAATACGCATGAAATCAGAGGTGAACGAATTCGAAATTTTCATCTTACGCTGCCTATGTTTTCGCACTCTAGAACTGATGACGTCTGAAATCGAGAGCTAGATAAATATTGATCCGATCTACGTCATTATATCGCTAAATCAATGGAAAATTCTAAGCCCCACGAGCTTCGACCAGAAATGCGTTTGCACCTCGTGGGGAACGAGTTTGTGTTGTTACACACATGTTGTTAACTTTTTACTTTGTGTAAATGTTTATTTTTTTAACGACTTTTTCACGAGCTTTTTAAAGAAGAATTTATGGAGCTTTTTGAATGCAAACTGAAGAATTATTCGGGATTCATATTTATGAGACAAATTCCAAAATCAAATTCAACCAACTGGAATTTTGCCAGTGCGTTTGTGACGTTCGGAGAACATTGTTTCAGGAATTTACGCTGCAAATAAACAACTTATTTGACAAACGATGAAATATCACTGTGATTATCGCAATGCACACGTCAAAACATCGGATTAAATATTTTCCTGCACATATTCAAATGATCAGAAAAATTGACTGAAAACCGCAGGTAGAAAAATCTATTATACATCAACTCTGATCGCGAAACAGTATAGATATTCAACCGCGGTTGCGAATTTTAGCGTTCGTACATCGCTGAATTGTACATGGCACTCGTAATTGCAACTCGTACGACGGTTTCATGCATAGTTTCATCTTTGTTGCAGTTTAATCAGAAAGTGCATCCAACCGTGACGATTACTCGTGAAAACACCTACCTTGCGCGGTAAAATCGGTGCCAATGACTAGATGGGGATGGATCGTTGGAACCGGCGTCTATACTTCACGAGTGTCACAGTAATTGGAGAGTAAATTTCCGAGAGTAAAGTGTAGATCGATAGAATCGTCACTCGGAGATACCGTGGGTGATTCTCTTCTTTGACTAGCGGTGCACGGTACAGCGATCAATGAATTAGGAAGTAATGAAGAAATTAGGAAAGTTAAGCTTTGCGACGCCGCGTGCGCCAACCCTCTTGGCAATAAATGTACAAGTTAGCTCTTTGAGCGAGTTGCAGAAGGGAGTTGATGCTGACCTGTTGCCTTTAGTCTCGGTTAGAAGAGCTTGGGAGGCAACCACACTCCACCGGTACCACCCAACAAATACCATCTTTCCATAGAAATAACAACGTGCAGAGCCAAGCTAAGGACGGTGGCTTTAAACTCGACACTTCCACCTGCCAACCCACGATATTCTTGGGGCAGACCACCGCGCCGATTCCCTACCTACGTTTCTTCCCTAATAATAGATCCTTAGTTTTCCACTACTCTGCACCACCAATACTATACTAATTCGCGTTGACCGCTGTTCACAACGTCCATCCGTTGTCGGGATGAGGGTAAGAAATGCCTGCAGCATGCGATGACGGAGATCATCGACGAATTCCTACGCGCTAACTTATACGTACTGCGGTAGGTACGTTTATACGCTAGACTTGATATCCCACTTGGCACTATTCTGACAACCAGTTCTTATTCCAAATGGTAAAACTAGGGCGACCTTGGCAAAGAAGTTCTTTCAACTACAGTACCGATGCAACGTGATACAGATCCATACGCACTACCAATCGTATTTTGTGCGATTGATGATCGTCGACATCAACCATTCAAAGTCGTAATAGTATGGCATTCTGAAAAATACATTGGGTTACGATTTTTTCTACAAAACACTCGCGTTAGACTTAAATTCGCGTCAGAATTTCCATTACCTGAAGTAGCGAATTCAATATTGCACCGGTGTATGCGCATTTCAGGAAATTACCAATTATACTAGAGTGATGTTTAAAATGAAAAAGCTACAATGGGATAGGAAAGAATCAATAAAGAAGGGAGACAAATTGGAAAATGCGATCAAATTAATGAGCATTAGCCGAAGAGCGGAAGTTTATCGCGCGCCTTAATGCTCGGGATCATCGAGCTCGAAAGATTAACATGTTGCCGTTTACAAGGCGCCATCACAAAAATTGATACTGATGTGTCATCTGACAATGAGCGTGAGTCTGTTGCAACAGATTCATATTCAACATCATTTCAAAAAATTCCGAAATTTGACTAGATGCTTTTAATTCGAATGACTATTTTCAATATCTTGTTTTCAAGGCTTGTGAGGTCGATCAGGACTAAGAATCTCAAAATTCAAACAAAAAACCATGATGAAACTACTATTTTGCATGTATTTGATTTTAATCAAAGTCGATTTAAAATAATGGTGATCAATTAAAGTCCTGTATGCGCTGACATCAGATTGTTAATTCGGTTCTAAATTTGTAAAATTTCTAACTTCCCACAATTTTCACAACTCATCCCGATGCCACGCAATTACTAATTGTAAATTAAATTATTACTCGATTATGACGGCATAAATAGGAGGATGTGTTGACTTTTGTAGGGTATCAAGATATTACGTATACTTGGTAATGGTAATTACTAATAGAAATACGAAAGCAAGGAAAATAAAATCAGCTGAACACTTACGATCGTTACAATAAACAACGGTCACCAAAGATGATGAAAGTTGTGAACACAACTGCGGGCTTTCGACGACTGGCCTTTCCGTTTTAGAATTTTATTGTTGGAGTCCCATTCGACTGGAACTTCAGAAGAAAAAACCGTCGGATCCTCCTTCTTTATCACCGACGCTGCCACCACTGAAAATTCCGATGCTATTGCTTTTAAAAATAATAATGAGTACCGTCGTCAATAACAAATAACTAACGTCAACCGAATTGGAATGGGACTACGGATATGAATCTCACAAGACTGATCCCGACTCTATTGGTCGAAGAATAAATCGCTCTCAACGGTACAATTATCCCGTGATTTTTAATATCTATAACCTATGTGAACGCAATTCTATTTCATACCTGCCTATAAATTATCTGGATTGATGCCTCGTGCTTAGAGTATAGGTATGTTACGTAGTAAAATAAAAAAGTTGATACATCGTCATGGTTTTTCGCTCTTGGACATCTGAGGCAATAACCCCGAGAAAATGAATAAAGAAGAAGTCGGAGAAAAGTCCCGATGAACAGTGTTCAGGTCATAACAGCCGCCAGAATTAGGGTAAGCAAAAACAGAAGCAACAACGGCTTGGCTGGAGCTGAAGGCAGAGGCCTTCTTTTATCGAGCTCGCATGTGACTGGCAGGCGAGTGTCACACACAGTGGCTCCTTGACGACGAGAATAGAGTATGAAGTCGAGTGAGTTGTCGACTGAGGTAAATTTTCTTGAAATCAATTTATTTTTGTCGGATTGAAAGGTGCCGTTAACGGATTAACGCCGAGCGATCATCTTCCGAACAATGCTGGTCAATTGAACGAAGATATTATTGATAAGTGAGCGATAGTTTGTTGAATACATACCAAATAATAATCTTTGATGTGAAATAGGTTATGGACAGAAGTTGACTCGGCAGTTTTTCACAGCTGACTAGGGACTTTGATCTCGCTTTGTTAACGCAGGCAGGACGTGCAGCGGGCTCGAACGCTCGAACTGACTCGAACAGCTGATGCTCCTGGAATACCGGCGAAATGTCAAAATCAACGCTAATCGTAAGTTTATTATTGCTTCCAATCACACCGACTCAAACAAGAATTCTGGGGCTTATAGATTTCAGAGAAGTTTCCGCTCTCAACAGGTTCTGTCAATTATTTACACGAGCTTTCCATTGAGAGTATTCGTATCTCAATATATAGTATAACCAACTTTAACGCATACACAACAACGCCACCCGACTCTTTTCAATTATGCAAACTCATTGAGAAAATTGTTCGTAATGACGTGTGTATTTCTTATCTAACTTGCAGACACTCCGGGTACAATCACCCGAAGGTACCAAACGAATTGAAGTGAATCCCACTGATACTGTACGAGAACTCTTTGAAAAGGTTTGTCCTACTTACTACAAACCTTTCATGCATGGAAGTTGAAAGATCAAATTAGAGTCCAGGCTAGATGGGTTGTAATCAGATTTCTTTTACATTCTTGCTGTGCTCTGGTGCTGGAAATTTACAAATGATAAACGTATTTATTTTTTTTTTTTCATAAATCTTGATAAAACAATGCAAGAATTTGATGAATAATTTTTAGTATGTGAATATGAGATGAAAATTACCACTTTCTGATTAGTATTTGTTCTCTACCAAATGTTTTTAAAGAAAGAAGAATTTCCTTATCGTGAGAATCTGTGTTTGTTGGCGCTTCAAGTTCACGAAATGTCTTAACATAACTATTGGTTACAGAATTACGATGAGTCAAAGCAATTCTCAAATCATATACAAGTTGTAGTATATCATGATTGGAGTTATTCCATTAGACTTTAAATCCATTGTAATTGGATTCCATATGAATCGCATGCTGAGTGATGTTGCATCAGTTTATGTTATAAATTTGAAGTAACTAGTCATGTTTTTTTTTTTCAAATTTCCATGAAGGTACATGATACATTTGAGTTGAACAGTTTTGGATTTGGTCTGTACAAATTAAAAAATCACAAAGATGAGCTTATATCATCTCGAAGCAAGACTGTCATGGACACTGGACTGTCCCATGGCGATATGGTGTACCTCGTGCCCCTCAACGGCACCGTTTTATGGCCACAAGATGGACCCTCGACCAGTAGTGCCTCAGTTAATATTCCATCAGGTATTGAGACTCAGTTCCCCTTACAAAAGCTGTTAGATTGATTCATTTTCAGAATCCTCCATTAGTATATGTTTGCTGTATTCATGAACTATAGTCTTATTTTATGAAAAAAAATTTTCCTACGTAAAGCAGAAACAACCTCGATGGAAATGTCGCCAAGCACAAGTCGAGTATCGCAGGGACCTTCGGCAATTAATTCTGTCCGTCCTCTTGCCAGCGTCACGGAAGATGAAGTAGATCAGAAATTGTGGAAAATGGATGGAAAAATACAACAAAAACGTGACGAAAAATTGTAAGTACTGTGTCTCATCAACGTCATATTCATGTGCTAAACATGCCTCAGTACCAAGAATTTCTGCAAAGTGTTGAAGCCAGAATCATGCACTGATGATAAATATTCAATGAATTTAGATGCCGGCACGGTCCCAATGGATGTTGTGTGCATTGTTCACCTCTAGAACCTTTCGATGAAGCTTATCTCAAGGAACAAAATATCAAGCATTTATCATTCCACTCGTACCTTAGAAAGGGAACGGCTGGTGTCGACAGGTATGTCATCATTTGCTATGAACCGGATCGGTCAACTAATTGAGTTCCATCTGTAATCATTTTATGAACAATAAGAAAAATGTATAACTCCTATTTCGATTATTTATGGCTGTGTTTTGATTTGCAGAGGGAAATTTCTCCAGCTTGAAGACATAAGCTGTCGCATCAAGACAGGCTGCAAAGATCATCCCCCATGGCCCCGTGGAATTTGTAGTAAATGCCAGCCCAATGCTATTACGTTGAATCGACAGCAATATCGTCATGTTGATAATGTGATGTTTGAAAATGCGAGCCTGGTCGAACGTTTTTTGAATTATTGGCGAAGCACCGGGCACCAACGTGTTGGTTATCTTTACGGAAGATATGAAATAAACACCGACGTTCCCCTTGGTATTAGAGCTGTAGTTGCCGCGATCTACGAACCTCCGCAAGTAAGCCATTTATTCGATTTTGTATTTATGTAGTCATATATATACGTAGTTAGCACGAACATCAATTTTCAGGAAAGTACAAGAGACACAGTATCTTTGCTACCAGATCCGAGACAAGAATTAGTGGATGAATTGGCCCGTATTCTTGGACTACAAAGAGTCGGGTGGATATTCACAGATCTAATTGCGGATGACGTCAAGAAAGGCACAGTACGTATCGATAAATAAGTACTGCAGATCGTAATCGTCATCATGTCGTAGCTTCATGTTCATTTTTAAAAGTGTCCATATAAGTGCTAAAAACTGTTCATAACGTATATTTATTTTTGCAGGTAAAGCACGTTAGAAATATAGAAAGTCACTTCTTATCAGCACAAGAATGCATTATGGCAGGCTACTTCCAAAATCAGCATCCCAATGCTTGTCGTTTTTCTCCAAGTGGTTATTTCGGTTCCAAGTTTGTCACAGTCTGCGTTACAGGTATGCATATCAGATACAAGCAGTACCCACTGCTACATAAATAGAAATAGAGAATTTTGCATTTTTTTCAATGATTGGAACTTCAATATCTCGGGTATAATTTTTTTGGCTTTCTCTTAGGACCCAAATAGAAATTTCTACTATCAATTACATTTTTATCGAATCTATGACCAGGTTTCTTAATACTATGGAAAATAGTTCATATATTATGTTTTCTGTACAGGTGATGATAAGAATCAAGTGCATATGGAAGGATACGAGGTCTCCAATCAGTGTATGGCTTTGGTACGTGACGGGTGTCTCGTCCCCACAAAGGATGCGCCGGAGCTTGGCTATGTCATTGAGTCGACGGATAAGCAGTATGTTCCTGATGTCTACTATAAGGTGAGTAACAATTGATATTTGCTTTTTATAAATGTTAGTACAAGTTTTAAAAGTCCTATTGTGTGAATAAGTAAAACGTTCAGTGAATATTGAGTTAGAAAGCGAAATTAGAAAAAAAAGAAAAATAACGAATCGGCAAAAACAGCTTGGAATGCTTGTAAAAATGCAATACAATTGGGTTTAGATTCGAGCACTCACATTATATACATCATATTGAACACGTGTGATAGCTCTTCTGTTGCGAACTCACTTTATTTTGTCAGACACTTTCTAGTTCGTTCATAGACATATTGGATGATGCACGGGCAATTAAATTACGTAATCCTATCGAAAGAATGAATGGTAGATTATAGTCGTTAAGAAAATGAATGGATTTCTGCTAATCTGTGGTGATTTCGACTTTACCGTTAAAAATGAGTTTCAAACATCAGAACAAAAGATTTGAGTAATTGAAGTACACCATTTTGAGGGATAACAGTTTATAACTCTAAAATAGTTATTTAGAAGTACATCAATTCAGGTAATAATCGTTTACCTTACACACATATACAATTATTTAAATAGCAATTGGTTTGGTTCATTTTCTGTAGTTATTACAATCACCCGTTGTAGGATTAACCAACAAAAAGTTATCCACTATTATACGTTTCCATAGTCGGCATTTTAACTAATTTGTATATACTTTTTAATATGTATACATCGGAGGGGAAACAAATTCGATAATTTACAAGATATAATTTTTCGACCGAAGACGAAGGCAGAGATAGTTCGACGGTATTTGATATTCGTAGTAGTACAAGCTATACGTTAATGCCTCGCCACATTCATAAAAATATGTCATTTATTCACCCATATACCAACATACAGCTATGGTATATGTAGAGGTGCGTAATGCATGGTATACATATTGGCCACTTGCTTCGCTCAATTTAAAATTTCAGGCATATCGAGCCTGATAAGTGTTGTTTATTATTTTTATTTCTTTTTTTTTCATATTTTTTAAACTGAAATGAGGAAGAGATTCGATGTGGCCAGCTCTTTAAAGGATATTATTTACCTTCCTATACTCGCACATTGGTCTATCAGACCGATAGGTATATGTGCTATTCCAGTTGACGCGGGTATCGGAAGGTTAAACCATTGAGAATAGATAGGGTAATCTATTCTCAATGGTTAAACTATACTATAATTTATCGTAATGCGGTACATACACGTGTTATATTCTTTTCTTAGCTAATTAACAAGAGTTAAAACTTTCAAGTTCAACATCGATTGAGGTTTTCGAAAAGGCATTCGCGACGACAACGAGGACGAGCAGATTTATAATATTTATAGTATAATATATACATATATGTATATTATATATATATATATATAATACATAACGACAGGATTTTCACGATTACAATAACATTACAATATATTCGTAGTATTCGATATACAGCTCAAGGAATGATTCGTTTGATATATATAAATATACATGTGTATATATTTTCGCTTATTTTCATTCGATTTCGACCAGAAATTAGGATAAACGTTCAATATATATTCTATAAACTATATTATAATTAGGCCTTCTTGTATATATATATTGTATATATTGAGATCTAATTTTCAATACAATTTCGTTTATGATGGCGCACTACTTTTAACACGGAACGAGAGGCGGGGTTATATATTTCTAAACTAAAGCTTAAAAATAAAAATCGACCTAAAATAGAAATACACATCGTTCGTGTATTATTTTTTTCTATTCATTCGTACGGTACGCAATAACGGGTTTTCTGATCAACGTAGGTCCCTTTGGGATAGGTTCTGCATATAAACTGTACATTTCATGTCAATTCTAAAAATTGACTTAACATCTCTTGGCCAAAAACTAGTTCGCATCCGAAAATATATCATCATCCTGCTCAAAACATAAACTTCGTCTATAGTCTAACTTCTAATCGTAAGACCTAAGGTATTACTTCCGTCGACCGTGCGGTATTAAATAGCACGCTACCTATGCTCGTGGAGATATTATAATCTAGTCAAATTTTTCGATAGACAAAATAAATGACGAACCTCTAAAATAAATACCATACATTTATATAGCTAGCTAGTTATTTGTATTGATATTACGATCAATTTTGAGGTACGTATGTATCGATCCATCATAGATAATATAGAACCTTGTTAAATCCCAATCAATAGCAAAATATGGATTTATTTATGCGTCGAAGTTTAAAAATAGATTCAACATCTTTAGATTTTATTGTTAATAGTAATTAAGTTGTGACTTAACATACAGAGCACGGAAGGTGCAACTTTTACGATTAACGTATTTTACAACGATACGGCAATCACGTATTACCCCTTTCGCGTTCTCTTATTGTTGCCGTTTTACTATTTCTCTAATTTGAAAATATAGACTTAGATATCGTTGCACTCACGTGTTTGTTAGAGTTTTCCAGACTTTGTAATCAGGATGGTTTTAGTCGGTTTGCCAGTCTGATCGCCGTACGTAGAAATCTGTTCTACTAAATCCAGCCCCTCTACCACGTGGCCAAAAATCCCTGTAAATCCTCTCATCTCTTGTAAAATAATCCGAAATTGCGAGCCAACCATTCCCAAATTGTCTCGTCGCTTCTGCGTTCGCCGCATACCTACGGCCCCTCTAACGGCTGGAAACTTTGTATCGTCAGGCATGAAAAACCCATCTTCGAATATACTTCTACCTCCACGACCATTATTCAGTTCGAAGTCTCCTGTGATTACGGATTCTCCTTCCCAGCACTGGAATATCGTACAGCCTTTATACCCAACCCCGATTTCTCCTGTTGCTAACACGCTGAAGTTCTTTGCCATTTTTGGTGCTGCGTCCGGCCTAACTTCTATCACAATCCGACCTTGCGGAGCTCCGTTAACGTCGATATTGAAATAATAGAGCGGGTATGGGTTCGGTTGACTTCTCAAAGTGGGCGGTATTGGTGGTTGCGGTGGAGAATGAACCGCAACCAAAGCACCATTGCCAGCGCCAACTTCTGTGATAAATGCTGGCTGTTGTTGGGGATGTAGCATCACATTTGGTGGAGCGGGTGGAGCTGGTTTGATGGACGGAGATCCAGCTGGTATTATTAATTGCGGCGGGGGTGGAGGACCTTGGTGAATATGCAGCGGGGGAGGAGGTGGTGGCATCATGTTTGAATGGAAGTCGATAGACCCGTTTGGAACGTGTTGCTTGTTCACCATATGCCTCGAATATAACTGAGACATACAGTAATTGGCTAAAAATAATATGGGGTTTTGAGTCGCTGGATGATTCCCGTGTATCCTTCCAGTTCCACCGGGTGGCTGTGGTACGACTGGTTCACCCGTGTGAATGCTAGCCAGGGCTTGTTTCAGCAGCGTAAAGTCAAAGACTACACCTGAATTACCGATTAGATCATCCAGTTGACATTGTAATGTCATTTCCTGATACTTCGCCTGTAGCCTTTGTTTCTCCAGCATCAGCTGTGTGTGTAAATTAAAAATGTCACCAGGGTTATCGACCATCTGTAAACTAGCCTTTGCTTTGCCTAGCGTTTCTCGGGCATCTGTGATCTCTGGGAAGTGACTCCATCCATTTTGCAAGTCAGTCTCTACATGGGTCTTCAGGGTCACGCAAGCCTCCAACACTTTTATCAAAAACTCTCGCTGTTGCATTACCAGCCTCTGAATCTCAGTTGACAGCTTTCCCATTGCTACCAATTCGTGTTGAACCTGTTCATTTAATTTGTCTTTAGTCTCCGCAGTGTATCACTAATTACGAAATCGATGGTCCTAGTTCGTTTTCTTCATAGCAGATCGGTGTGTTTAAAAATATTATTCTCAGAAGTTGAATTTCAAGTTAACTTGGGTGAATTTGTTAGATGTCATTTATGCAAATCCTCAAGAAACATGAGTGATGAATTGAATTGGTTCGGTTGAAAAGTGTGATCGACTAATGTGATATGCCTTAATTGTCTGGCAATTTGTTATTTCTAGAAATTTGTGTTCAAATCATTGATTCTTATACTTACGTCCGATATAAGTTGGTCTTTGGCATCTGTGTGTGATTTTATCTGGTGCCCGGGATGTTCCTGAGGTGTGGCACATGCCCGACATAATGCTGAGCAGCATGTCGCACACCACAGCGCTAACGGCATCCCATGTGTATGGCAATTTTCGCTCTGAAAAGACCAATCAAGGAATAGGATTAGAGTAAAGGGACAAAAAAATGACACGTTTCCAATTTTCAAATACTTGGCTGTACAAAATTAGGTCTGTGAAGCTACTGCTATGGAAATATGCTGGTAAACTTGCTTTATCTCATTAGATTTAACTGGGCTTATATTTCATTTCAGAAATGAATGACTTTAGCTTTGCTAGTAAACACAGTGTGTAAGCTGAATTGTTTGTCAAGTTCAGTGAAAACATGGATGACCTTATGTCATGATCCAATTAATAAAGAATCCTTTCGTGGTAAGGCTTCACCCTTACGTGGCATTGCGTTCAATTGAACCTTTTGTAATTGTAATCTGTGCTTGGAAAACGTCCGATCAACAATAACAATTTGAATGCGACTATTCTAACATCAGCTCTATGTAGGTACTCGTCCAACCGATATGTTTGAAAAATTTCTGTTTTTGGATCGTTATTCTTCGATCGAGTAACCATAGCATAATAATTGAGGCTGAGTGTGAAAATGTGTTGAAAATTTTGTCGTTTATTGTTATCTGGAAGCCATCGACAAATCATCACCAAAATGAATAATACCTTTCTTTCCTTGTCGACGATTTTGTTGTTGGTATTATTGGAGGTAATTTTTAGATGCGAGAAGTTATTGGCAAGAGCGAGTAGAGGGGAATGAGTGGGCAGAGCATCAGGTCCTTGGTCTCCGAGTTCGGTCCGTTTCCAACAGTGAGCACAAAATAGTTCTCTACCTTTGAGCAGATTATGTTCTATACATCGTAAGCAGAAGTGATGTTTGCAGCTCAGGTACTTTGGGCATTGTTCGGCATCATTAAATTTCTGCTTGCAATAACTACACAGCGTCAACTCCTCTAAGTCTGTTAGTACGCTCGGATCCAGCATCTGTGTACATTCAATAATTCCCTAAAGTAATCGATCAAATTTGTACGACAGTTAACAATTCTGACCATAGCGGTAGGGGATTACATTTCAAGAAATCCTGTCTCTCTGACTCAAAAATGGAAACATAGATATAATATTATTTTGAAATCTTTAGTGCAATAAATATTGGATGTGGAATAACAGAAAATAGATGTACTATGAGGCAGCGCGCGTGCGCCTGAAATCCCGCCAAAACGTAGGAGGTGGGGTGGTGGGAGGAGCCACCAGGAGGACACGTATTGAGTACACTCCGATTCCTAGGTAGGAGGATAACAGAGAAATAAGCGACGACTCGACCGAGGTAGATAGGAGGTGAGGAGTTCGAAGGATTATTTTGATAGGTTCGACAGGTTTGATAGGTTACCGAGAGATAGACAGATTATCATTCGAACGCGGTCGATGACAATTTCTAACAATCAATTGACGACTGAGGGACCCCAATCCGATAGGTACAGGAGTACAGTGCATTTTGCAGCGTTGTTAGATATATAAACCATAATCACCGACTAGTTTAGGGTCAGAGAGACTCCCCCTTGTCAACAATATGAGTGTAAAGAGAACCATGCGCACGTATGTTATCTGAACCTAAGCATATCTGAACGATAATAAAAATATTGAATAGTAGATCGTACCGTGTGTGTTGTGTGCCCGTTTTATGAGTTTAGCATACGATATAACGACGATCCGTATCGTGTTTCACTTAAAAGATATGGAATAACGATTGTAGGACAGAAAAAAAGAAGAAATAATAAGGAAAAATTAACAAAAAAATATACGTAAAGTTTCGTTTGGCTTTTATAAATTTACATCGAGATTAATTGAACCTTGCGCTTGCGGGGGGGTGTCGTTGGTTTTGTACTATACGCGGGTATTGTATTTGCGTTTATCGAACGTTATTATAAGTAACATAACGACGAGTCGCGCCGATACGCGACATTTGTTTATTAATTTTAACTTGTGCAAACGTTTTGCCACATCATGATGTTTGATTCACTAAACTAACCACTAGCATGGCGGCGAGGTACCGTCCGACCGACCGACCGACCGACCGACACACACCACAGCGCGCGCCACGATCTGTTGCTCTGCCTCCTCGCCCCCTTTCCCGCGCAGGAAAGACCTCCGACGTTGTCGTCGCGCGCCGATCATTTTCAAAGCCCTCTAGATCATCGAAGGCCGAAACGCGCGCCGTTTAGACTTTAGACAACCACAAAAATCAATCGCAGCGCCACCCCGATCCCCGAGGCATTCCAACAATGATGACTGCGTAAAATATGGGAAACTAAAAAGCTCGAATTTTGAATACGATTTGAGAAATGTATTTCAAATGGAAAACAAATTTCATTCAATTTTGACAGGTGTGCTCTTGCGATAGCTACGCTTGTACAGTGCCAGTGCCCTCTGGTAAGCGATTCAAATGAAAGACTGACAATGAAAACAAATGACTAATCGACGACACTACATTCGGATATTCGCGCCCTCCGCATTACTTTTTACGAATTTTTTCAGTTTCGTCATGATGATTACTTTTTAGTAATATGCTGTATCGTGCTTATCAGGGATATGTTACACGCCCTAACATTGATTCAATAACAGTCAGTTCTGAACTTGCTTATCATATCGGGGCTAGCCTTTGTTGTATTTTACAAACAAGCTGTAAAATTCAATTGCCGATTTGCAGAAAGGATCCCTTGATGCTTCCTTTGATTAGTGCAAAGATCTTGCGCGCTGAGCACGTAGTTCTATTGACTGTCGAAATGTTGACAGCTCGAATATAATTAGTCTCAAATTGAGATGTAACCAGTGACTCAAGAATTCACTTTTGTTGCATTTTTGTTTTCAGGAGAAGGATAGCTATGGCAATGAAGTCTCTAGATTAGCAAGACCTCTGCCGGTGGAGTATCTACTAGTTGATGTGCCAGCCTCGACGCCTCTCACTCCACAGTTTACTTTTCACGTGAACGAGGATATAACTCCATTCCCAGTTGAAAACAGGTATGACATAATTTCCACTTGATCTCTTGCATCAACTGTATGTTAATCATGTGATTTATACCTCTATTTTAGGCTAGTCGATGGACAAGTTCAAGTGTTCAGTTCCCTCTGTACATACATGCAGCAGTTTACTCCCGATCAATTCTTGGAAGCGGTATCTGATTTTCATCTTCTTCTGTTTATTGCAACAATGGATATGCTACCAATGAAGGTGAGGACTTTGCCAACCAGAGTTGTCCTATTGAAAACTTTTTATAATTCGACTTATCAAGAGTTCATGTATTCATAATTCAAAAGGGACTATCTTACCTTAGTCAGTTATCTTCGGTTTGTTGAGATCATGATGACAAAATCTATAAACACATGTTTTACAGGATCACATGGCACCTCTTTTGTCAGCAATTCGATCGGGGAATCGTGAACAGGCTTTGGAATGGGCGCGTTCGGAACACTGGGCAACTGTGGAACAGTTGATATCCGCAACATCGACCAGCCCACATACATCTCGGGGGATAGCTTTCAGTAATAGTCCCGGAGCATCTGTATCCACGGTGGGTGTTGGAACTGGAGCTGGAAATGGAGCAGCTGTAAATCCAGTTCCCGAACAATCGCTCTGGACATGTCGTCATTGCACTTTTATTAATTCCGCTGATCTCGCGACGTGTGATATGTGCAGCTTACCAAGGTAGTTCGAGTATATAAAAAGCAAATTTTCAAAAACTTACGAACAATAAAAGATGAGCAGATCTTCATTTGATACGCTGCGTTTTATTTCGGGAACCGTTGCTCGTTATTTATGCAATCTTATGTATTTATATTGTATGTACTTATGCTCATGCAGAAACTTTCGTAAATGACTGCGTAAACTAATTGAGTTCTTCTTCTTTATTTCTACAGGTTTTGATGGACGCTGCTCCATTGAATAAGCTTAACCTTCTTTTTTTCTTATTTTTATTAACATTATTTCGCTCTATTTATGAATAAAAAAAATGCTAATCTTATCAGAACGTTTTTCATCATTTTTCATTCAGTTTTTATCATGCATTTTAGAAGGAATGTTGAATTGCCTAACCTAGCACAATTGTCGTTGAGCTATAAATATTTATAACTCCACATTGCAATTGAAAATTTTAATTAATATCATGATCGTTTGGCTTCTGTCTTTCGTAAATATGAGGCTGTCAGTAGTGCTCTTCATTGCGCTTGCCGAATTATTTTGAGGACGTATAAATCGCTGTCTGTCGAACGTTGTTATAATTTGATAACCTTACTCCAGGAGATTATATTTCAAGGCTGAGTTCATCGCTTTATTAAACTTTTGTTTCCGATGCGTTATAACTTGTTTCTGCTTAGTCTATCCACTTCCAGCAATTGTAACATTCATCCTAACAAAATATCAACAACTTTAATGATTGAGCAGTAGTCATGTTAGTAAAATGTCACGAGACTCTGTTTGTGACAAAAGATGCTATATTTAAGAAGCACATGATATTAATTTTAGAATGCTGATGTAAGGAATGCTGATGATATCGAGTGAACGAAAGGGAATTGCAAGATTTAGTATAATTAATCAATTATCTCTGTGTACCATGACATTAATATTAAGGCTACCTCCGATATGTTATTAATTAAGAATTTTTCAAATAACAAGTGGTAACTGTGATACAAAAAAAAATACAAAACTACAAAAACGAACGAAAACAAAACTAGAGACATAACAGTATAGTAGTGTTCAATAAATTGGCTACTCAAACCACGTGTTGGTTTCATCTTCAGAGCTTGCCTCGGAGTTTGAAGAACCTTGCTGCCGCTGTTGCGGACAGAATCACGTTCATTCTATAATTCATCAGAAAATAAATGCATCGATATGAGGATATCAAATACTCACATGGGTATCTGCATAAGCTATGCTGTAGAAAATCCCGTTTATTCAGGGTGATGATTCTCAAAGTATATTGTCAATCGAAGTTTTTTAATAAAAACCGGTACTAAACCATGACTGTTTCCATTGAATAAAAATTTGCAACTGGCGCGCGTGTGTCGCGCTCACTCCAATGAACTAAGTGTTGGTTCAATTGTTCAAGAAACATTCCGTTGGTACGGAGCCGTACTACGGAGGAATCTGTCAGCTCATTCATCAATACAGTACATAAACAGTAGTGTTGACAATCAATGGCGCTGACTACAACGGTATTGAAATTTCTAAGGTATGGTTAGTTATTATACCAAATACCACGAGTTAGGAGTTTTTCTGTTCACGAATTTGCAAATATTCTGCGCATGCTGGATACCGATGTGCAACGCGGGTGATGTGGAAGAAAAACGGCAAAATGTTCGTGAGACACGGATAAATAAATTCATTTTTCAATTTGGCTGTGTGTCAGATTATTCATAAGGTGCATAAGGACTGACGAATTTCTCGCTTGTAATTGCTAATAAGGTTATCGGCTGTGTCAGCATTCTACGAAATAACGAATCCCACGTTGTTTTTATAAACAACGATTTTCCCAAGAAGTTTCCGAAGATTTTGCTGAACCAACTTTGCATCTGACAGTTACTGCGATTTCGAGGTTATGAAGGTAGGATTGTGAACGACAAACGTATAATTTTGTACAAGTAATTTAGGACAGGTCTTAAATCTATAAATGCATGACTGACAGAATCCTTGTAATGTCGAGCTTTTCACTTTCGATAGCTTTAATCAAACATTACATAATTATTTATTTCTTTTCTATAATTATGGAATACATCATTTTTGAAATTGTTTAAATTTTTCGAGTCTAGCTAGAGTCTCGGGCACTCGGACATAATGTTAGTACAATTGCAGATGTTATATAGTTTTACATATCGTGAGTATTGATGCGAGGGTAGATGTTATTATATATCTGCGGTGTAGCACTACCCTGTTGATCTGAAACCTGTGATTAAAGTTTTATTAGAAACTTTGAATCTTCAAAATTTTTGTATCAGCAAAATATGTGTAATACTTCTAAGCCATAGAAGTAGGAAGCTACAAGTGTTTGTATGAAATCACATTACAAACTTATTCAACAGATGCACCAACACCCAAAACATTAAAATATTTAAATCCGAGTTCCGATGTGATTCAAAGTGATCCAAAATGAGTATGAAATCCACCACTGGTATGTCCATGTTATTACATACTTTAAGGAATGTACTTTTTCAAGCGTGGACGATTTTCAGGAAGGATATGTGGTAAATAGATCAGAAATGCTTAGGTTACTCTTACTTATTTTAGGATAAATTTATTGTAGAAACATGTTCAATTCTTTACTTGATAACCCTTTTTACCAAGGAGAGTCCCAAGATCGTTTAGCACCATCATGTTCAGAGAGAATCGGATTTGATGCACGATCTCTACTTTTCTTTCTCTTGTACTTCGATACCTGGCGTTCAGCATTATCAGATTTTTATAGTCAAACAATGGTTGTACTAAACGTAATCGAGAAATCTGATGAAGCGAAGACGTGTACTTGAGAATCATGAATGAATCGATCGATCGATCAAGTGACTAAAAAACACATATGCTTACAAAGCGGTCGTTGAAGACATTTGGTGTTGTGAATATGATTATATTGAATAATTTTATTAAACAACAACTCTGCTATCTCTGATACCGACAAGACAGGTTGGGAATGAGATCTATGGTAATACTAGTTGCGTGATTAATGCTTTTTCACAAATCCGTTGGTTCGCCATCGTATCGCATGCGGTTTTGATTTCTCAAAGGACTTGATTCGCCCTGAAAGTCAAATTCACCGGTAGATTAGTTTCAGCATTCAAACTAAACTTGGGTTGAAAGGACAAGCCCAAAATTCAAAGTTGATTTTAGAAAATCTGGTTCGATTTTCGAAAATTCCAAATATTCATGTCTAGTTTAAAACTTCAAGCCATATAAGCTAATGTCATTTCAGTTTCTGAATGATTATGATTAGCTGTGTTAATTCCTGCATATTTTTCTTATTGTAACTTTTGGCACATGCAAGCAATATCGGATTAGTATTGTTAAATATAAGGAGTAGACCAGTTTTTGGGTACAGAATGTAATAGATTACAAAAAAGCAGACATCTACCGCAATTCACAATATCACCAAACTTGAAAATATAGAACATTGTAAGACCACCTCCAAAGTTTAGATAGAATCAGAAAGAACAGTAATTATCAATAATTGAGAAAAAGTATCTATACCATTGCCAAGAGGTGAACAGTTCGATTAGATGAACACCTTCCATGTCTATTTCAATTCACACAACTCTGTGGATTGAGTTTTCAATCTCGTTCTGAAAATTTTTTTGCCACCAAATTCAATAATGAGATTGTTGAAGATGGTCACTCAACCAAGGCTCCGAATTAGTTCAAGATTGAAGAATATCGAAAAACAGTTGGTGGCACTCGGTGGACCTGTCTTCCAATCCATTTTTAGAAACAAAGTTCTGGTCTTTTAATGGTCAAAGTTGTGACTTGCAAAAGGGTAGCTAGCAAGAGTCGGAGAGGGAAAGCAAGATGTCTATCAAGTTTCAGCGGAGGATATTCCTCAACATATTAGCTTTACTCTTCGTTATCTGCAAAATATACATGCGCAAGATCTACAAATTTTTGTTTTTCTACGCTTTACACATGCTGGATAATTCAATGTGATTGACTTTAATTCCGCGACTTTAAACTTGATCTTGATTCGTATCGTTACGTTTATAATAATTCCAGGTCAATGCGAATATTATCTTACCGCAAGTCGTGATTCGATAAGAAAACAAGATAAAAACAAGATTATAGAACTAACCGTGTGACCTGATCGAAAAACCTAACTTTAATCCTACGAAATGTTATAACAGGTATGACAGGAATCTAATTTTGAATAAATGATTCAAACGTAGGTGGATGGGAACTTCCAATCGATTTACACGTATATATACCATACGTATGTGGTATATCATATAGACACGCATGTGTGTGTGTGTATACCGTATAATATAGATATATAAATTTTTCTACAAGAATACATTATTTTATAAAATAAATAGTTTATGACTATAGCGAATGCAGCCGATAATATATATGTATGTATATATATATATATATATGGGTATTCATTATGATAACACTTCTTTAAATTCGATACCTACTAATAAATATAAATATCAAATTATTGTAACAGTATTATAATATTAATATTAAATATAAAAATCAAACACTCGACATTCTCGCTTTCTTCTATCTTTTTTCCTCTTTGTTTTTATCCGTCAGCACGAATGATCGATTGATTATTAACTTTATATAGACGATTCTGCTGCATTTTCAATAAATGGGATGAGGAAGATAATTAACTTTTGATTTGTTCGTTTTTCCCCCCATTATGTATGAATGGCGATTTTTTCGTGCTTCGAACTTTTTCTTTTTTCGAATGAAAATTATTATCGTTAAAAAGAAAAAAACGACGCGTACTCAAAGGTATACCGATCGTTCAACAGTACATAAAAGGTAATCGAAGGTATGAGAAGATTAAGTAATTCTCAAATGAATTTCTCGCTGCACTCATCGATTCGTGCATCTTATATAAAATTTTATATCGTAAAAAGTCATTCTAAACTATACCAGCTACGTAATGTAATATTTCATACAATATATAATTAAAATTTTAGACCTGTATTTACAACCTCAACTAAACATTAAATCTAATCCGATCTGCTCTTCGATCAATTTCAAACTATAACGTTAGAAGACTAAATTTTTTAGTTTCTATTTTTCAATCCGAGTAGATTACGGATTTATAACGTTTGCAGGCGGATAGATTATACAGATATCGGAGCGTAATTGAAACCGCTTAACTCATCGTCGTTTCGGTTTTTGATTATTATACCGCCATCGCGATCTTCGTAATCATTAGTACAACCCTATTGAGCAACGGCAAATTTCTGCATTAGATCTTAGAACCAAAAAAGAATAATAATTAAAATAATGATCACTCCAAACTGAACAAAACTTTTTCAAACCGAACAGTGTGCGCTATTTTTCGACAGGTTTTTTTGCGATAATTTTAGCGTTCATTTTACACGTCCATCTGTAACGAGACTGCATTTATACCTATATCTATAATCGCAACATAAAAGGCAAGCCTAGAAGCAATTTTTCAAGCAAAAATTACAGACCTCACAGGTACACGAAATACGGTCTACATAATATGATGCTGCGTTTGTTTTTTCACATGTACAATTTAAAGCTGCGGATAGATTAATGTTCATACAATTTTTCCATTTACAAAAAGTCTCGTGATATTCTCTCTATCTTTTTTTTTTTTTTTTTTATCAATCTTCGCTCCTATTTCACAATTTTTTACTTCTCTTGGCACCAATGAGCAATATTTTTTTCTTTACGATGCAAAAAAACATATTGACAAAAACAATAAGTATCGCAAGGTTGTATACGTATACCTACTTTTAATTTTGCATCGTTTTATACATGTTTAGCAGTAGAGTAGGTAATTTTATAGCTATAGGTGGGTTGGGTAAAAAAAAATTCAAATAAATAGAAATAATGATTTTAGGTTTCGAGTATAGATGGTGTAAATAACTGTGCATAAAAATATTGCTCATTGTCATTGTATTAGGTATATATGTGTACGACTTTGAAGTTATTATAGATAGATATACATAAATGCATATCACATATATATTGTTTGTAATATTTAAAAATAATACTCTGGTTTTTATGATTAAATCGAAACTGTGAGTTTCGTATTTTTCATTTCTATTATTTTCTTTTTTGTTTGTTTTCTTTCTATTTTGAAATAGGTAATTAAAAATAACTACGTTTTACGATGCTACACAGCTAGTTTCACAATTCATAATTTGCTACAGATAAGCAAAAATTAACGAATAATAATTATTATAATTGGAATTCTATCTATTTTCTATAGGTATGATCGTTTTGCTAGAATAATTATTTATATTCAATGGTTTAAAGTCGACTTAGGAAGTCTGCCAGCCAACTGCTTTTCCGTTCAATAAAAATCCACGAATTGAAATTGAAGAAAATGTAAAAAAAAAAAAGAAAAGATAATAATAAATAAAATAATAATAGTAACAGCTGATAGAAAATTGGAAAGAAATCCGAATTTTCAAGGATAATTAATACAATAACAGAAGGGTGCTAATTTTTTTTTGAAAAACTTTCTAGTGATAAATCATATTGTACGGTCCGTGTTTGTTAATATTTCAAGAAATAGTACGAATAACTCACTGTAGTATGATGAAATCAGAGAAACAATGAAAAACAGATTACCCATTCAAGGGTTATTTTAGTACCTATGTCTTTGTGAAACTAACTCAAGTTTTTTTTTTGTTTGTTTGTTTGTTTTTCGTATCTCGTTTTCCCTACGGAAGGAATAACGTGAGTGAAATTTAACAGATTCGGTTTCCCGTGCCATTATTCACCTGTGTCGCGTCGTTTTCGTATTCCGTTCCACGTAGTTTCTCACCCTCTCGACTCCTCGGTACTTCGTCTTTGAAAAAATTCGCTATGAAATTAGCCTGAAACAGTAAAAAAAAAAAAAAATGATTTAACAATTAGTTTGTTATCGGATGCGATGGCTCAAAATTTATAGAATCGCAAATTAATCAAACAGCAAATCTAAGGTATACACCCCTTTGGATTTTTTTCGATTCTTAGGTCAAAAATGAAGTATTTTTAAAATGAATTGCAAAGATAATAAAATAGAATCAACTCACAACGACGAGAGCCATGGTTACTCCTAGAAGAAATCCAACCATGACGTCACTCCAGTGATGCTTGTAGTCGGAAACTCTGGACAAGGCGGTGAACCAGGCCATGAAGAAAAAGATAAACTGGAGCAAGTGTTTCAATAGCTTTGTGCCTCGCCACTGTATTCGAAGTTGAAGGTACAACTGAAAAATTTTCATGGCAAAAACTGCGTCAGAATTTACAATATACTATTAATCGAAACGTAACCTCAATAACGTTAGCAGGTTTGGTTCTCAGTTCATGTATACAATATTCTCAACGTGACCAAAGTGGTCTTTCGACCCCGGAAACAATTGAAGTTGATAATTTGCACTCGATAATGATTGTAAAGTAAAACTTACTATGAGGTAAATCATGGTGTAGGCAGCAAACGATGAGTGTCCCGATGGAAAAGATAACCTGAAACGACCGCAGACGCCACAATTATTATAATCGCGTAGAAAATCACAAGTTTAATAACACGCTACGTCCAGGTTTGACGGTGTTAGTTTTCTGACCCCGCTACATTTTCAAATTTTATAGAAAGTTCAGTTCGCGAAGAACAAAAAAAACACAAATAATTAAAAAATAAAAATAACCGCAACTAGAAAATTGTGCAGTTTACATTATATACTTTGAATGAAAGATTGATCCTTATCGTTCGCGAACCGGAAGAGAAAAAAGATAAAACTACAAATGAATGAATAATCGGATTTCGTGGACACGCGTATAGTATAGTATTTTGTTTTCTTTCTTTCCTTTTTTCTTTCTTTCACTTTTTTTCTTTAATGTAATCCGCGATTCACAACTGCAACAGCGAATACGCATTTATACGAGTAATAGGAAATTGTTCAACGGTTACACTATTTGAATGAATGAATGAAATCTCTGTTTTAAAATTTATCAATTCCTCAAATATCGCTATAAATAGAACTGTCCATCAGTTCCGATGCATCTTTTCTTCGTGCCACGATGCACTGTGGGACCAATAACAAATTACCAAGTATAATATCATATCAATAATTTCCACACGCACATTCGCAAACCGATTCATGTGTCAAATTTTTGTTCGACTTTTATTTGAATTTTTTGATGATTCGAAAATGTCCGACCGAATTCATCCTTGCAGATCTGAATACCCAAGCGTATATAATGTACATAATTCATAACGTAGACGTATGTTTAATTTGACTGTAATTTTTCTTTTTCTTTTTTGTCTTTCGGTAACTTTCAAACGTATCGCGTTTGTTATAAAGTATGTTCGTAAGTAATTCGAACTCTTGTCACTGCGCGTCAGTTTTAACGTGGAATAGAATTATTCTCGTTAATTGAAAACAGCTGCGATGCTTCGAATATTTTCTGCTATACATTTTCTAGTTCACCTCCGCACGGTGCAAACGCAGGTGCGCCGGTATAATATAAATAATTGCTTCCATTCGCAATTACTTCCGTTATACCTGGCTAAAGGATGGGGAATTAATGGCGTTCGCACTCCGAGCCGATCGATATTATATTTTATACCGATACACAACAACCGCTAGATGTCCCAATTTTAATCCGCACCTATTTAAATTTTTGATATTTTTCATTTGTTATTTTAAAATCGAACGATCAAATTTTTTATACGAGATGCGGTTACGTTGTAGTAAAATCGTTTGGAGAAATTTTTGCGAAAAATTAAATTTTAAGGAGGTTATTTGTAGAGGTTTTTTTTTCTTTATCGTGTTAATCGATATGACGATTTACCTTGCTTCCTTCAGCGACTTTGCACTAAACCCAATGGGATTGCAGGTGAAATTTTCCACGTATTTATTCTGAGTATCCGGTAAAGAGCAAATGTCAGTGTTGCAGACATGACGGAAATGGGGCCTTAAACGTCCGATACTGTACTTCGCTATATCCGTTGTCAGAGTCGTGCAAGCAGCTCCGAAACCAAAAATGCCGACCTGGAAATTTTCAAGGATGACGATCAGTCAAAGTGCCCTAGATCGAAAAACTGACATGTCATTTATATATATCTGATCATTTGTATTGTTTGAAAATCTATGAAGAAATAAAATGGATAAACTTTATAAAAAAGAACCAACGATTCATACCTGGCGATACGCGTTCCAAACCCAAGGGGGAATCGACCATCCGAAGAGGATCCTCTCCGGTAATCCTCGTTGTTTTCTCGTGTTTATAAATTCCGAGAAAATCATCTGCGGATCAGAAGGATAATTAATTTTTTCAATCGAATCATTCGATAATTGGTAGTATGTCGAAATTTTAGTTTTTTTTTTTGTTTCCAGAAAGCGGAAATACTTAAAAGCTTTATATTTTGATGTAGTAAAAAAATATTTTTTATCTGACCTGCACAGGAAGACATTTTTTACAATTTGCTTATCTAATCTTTAAGTGAATCGATATTTGACTGGGATAAAAAAAAAACTAGAAAACAAACAGATTAGTTTGTTTTTTTTATGGTTTTTTGAAATTACCTAGAAATAATACCTGCGTCCGTATAAGATAGTGATAGGAAAATATTGATGACAAATTCCATTGGGATTCGATGTATATAACGACGTCTACCGCACGCAACCTAATATATAACTCTTTTTCTCATTCTGTCTCTTCTAATTGTGAACGGAGTTGCTCGTGTCAATTAACGATTGCATACCTTTTACGAACACTTCAAAGAGTTAAGATTTTCCTTTTTTTCTACCAACCAATTCCGATGGTCGTTAATACGGTTTTCCTTTTTTTCTCTCTCTTCTTTTTTCTTCCTTTTATCGCTCGATTAATCGTTCCAAAGGAGATCTTCGATCCCCGAATACATCTCGTCACCTTTCCGACCGAGTGCACAGTATATTTATACGGGGATTAAAATCTTCATTCGAATGACGAAATCGGTTACAAAAGGTTTTTAGAAAAATTCCAATTCACATGCAGGCTATGGTATAACAGGGCGCGTTAAGCTGGGGGACGTAAGCTTCTTTAAACATGCTACTCAGCAAGCATGTTATTCTCCACTTCTCTCCACTTCGGACCAAAAATTATACCTGGCATGCCCCGACCGTCCAATACCTGCACTACGTGTGTGTCATTTTATGTTAATATATTTAATTACGATGTCTACGGCATCTCGAATAAGCCCTTATACCAATTATAAATGTTACCGCACCGCAGGTGACGACAGGTGCGCTCTTAAAAATTTCTTCGCCATACAACAAGGACGTATAGATCCTTCTCCTAATCCGCTACTTTTTTGTTTTGTTCATTTTTTTTTTCCGCTCCGTGGTCGCGATTCCTTTATTCATATATAGAACACTCGTGACTGATCTTACAATTAATCAATAACTGCCGTTGGATATTAAAAAAACGGTTTCTCATGACTCTGAAAATAACTTTCAAAAGTACCTATTATCGCCCTTCACTTATAT
This sequence comes from Athalia cordata, assembly GCA_963932425.1. Taxonomy (NCBI): domain Eukaryota; kingdom Metazoa; phylum Arthropoda; class Insecta; order Hymenoptera; family Athaliidae; genus Athalia; species Athalia cordata. The sequence goes on along the minus strand of OZ010626.1, from coordinate 22,452,609 downwards.
ATCAATTTATCTGTGCGAGGATATTCAAGTACTTGAAGTCGAAAGAATTTTTCGAGGATCAGCCCGAACCGAATACAGTGAAAAAATGAACCGGAGTGCGTTTTTTCTCGAACTTGACTGATAGTGAGAATATATCATTACAGGTTTTTCTTTTCTTTTGTCTTTTTTCTAATAAATTAAATTTTCCTCTGCACCTCTGTTTTTATACTTAGAATTGAATCTTATAGGGTGTAACGTCATTTTCCATTTGTCTTGGAGTTTGAAAAATCATCCAACTGCAAGTTCTGAAGTTTCTTAATCTGTTCGATCTACAATGTTTTTCGACCCACTCCGTACTGCATGGTCTTGTCTCGAAGGTCCTAATCTCGGCTCCGAACAGATCGTGACGTGGGTCGTGAGGCTTTCGAACCCTTTTCTCAGAGAGACACAAACAATTAGATTATCTTGATTCACGCGTTGTTACCTGGAATTATTGTTTTTTGTCTTTTTTCAGACGCTATAGGTCAAAGACTGCGTCTGACACGAGTCGTGTTTGTTGTAGTCCTTGAAAACTTTGGTATGCACGTAGATACCTGTTCAACGTACACGCAAATGCAGTCCGGAAAGTTTAGAAAATATTTTATGGCCGACACTATATGGGAGTAACACGTATATAGGATTTGGAACGCCGCTTTATACCCATCCCCGTGCGTAAAAAGAACCCTTTTAGTTATACACGAATCGAGTTTTAAACTCGCTATAGAACGTGTTTTAGTTTAATCGATTTATGTATGTAGTTGAAAATTTGAATCTGCTTGATATACTGCACGTGAATATGCGCTTTAAAAAAACATATATCTAGTGCTATTTCTTTATGGTGTTCGGTAACAATAGTGCATCAGTTATTTTATAGTTCCTTTATACGTCACTCTGGTGACGCTATAAAGGAAACTTTTGGACAAAAGTGCAGCTACCGACCATTTCACATTATACAATTGTTAGATTTTTATGGCGTACATAAAATTATACAACTACACGATAAAGTACACTGCACGGGTTAGAATCTCCGGAGCGCATAGCTGGAGTGCTTTTTTCTACGTCGAGGTGGTCGGAAAAAACTGTCCTCCACGTCGCGCGGGATAACGAAAGGAGGAAAAAGAAGAAGATCGAAATAAGAAGCATATATGTTGAGGACTAGAACCCAAGGAGGACAGGTGCTGGACCAATATAAGCGCTGGACGAGAATATACTTCTCTATATTGTATGTAAAGAAATAAAGTCCGTTCAATCTTGTTCGTCCCACAGCTCCCGTACGCATATAAGGTATATAAAGAGAGGTCCTTTAAAACCCGCGAGATTCTACGCAGGTAAAAGACGTGAACGCACACGAATCTTTGAGAAAGAGAGATATGTAGCGGGGAAGGGTAATAAAACCACCTGACACACACGCGTAAGGAGATGAAGAAATGGACCGTTATGGTCCAAGTGGGCTTAGGATGGAACCGGAGTGGTGTGCATATAATAAACCCTGCACCGCCGCCAGCTTACCTTCCTGCACATCAATTTTTCTCGCCCAGGTGCGGCTTTCCTTCTTCGTCCCTTAATAATACGAATTGACAATTTTCGACGCTTAAAAATGGGCGACTATTTTTTACTTTCCCATTTTTTACATTGCAGAATTTGCGGATGCAACTTAACATCAATCATTTTATAACGCAGCGCCGGAGATTGTGTTTCTTAAAAGTCGTCCTTTTTTTTTTTTTTTTTAACGAACTTTTTTCCCCCTACTATTATATACGAAATTGTCAGATTTTATTTCGGTTGTACGAAGAAGAAAAAGAAAAAGAATGAAAAAAAAAGTATTAAAATCGTTAAAACATATGGATAAGAAATGGGAGAATTTGTTTTGTGAATATGTGAATCGTCTACGAATTAGTGAACAGAGGTCTATATTATATGTATATGGCTTACTTTTTATTTGTCCAACGTTCACCGCCGTTCGTATACATATATAATATTATATCTACATGTCGTTCCGGTTTCCATTATAGGTTAATATCACACGTTCGTGCATGACATGACATCGTCAACCTACACTGACGACGCCTCCTATCGCTCTATCCGCATCTTTCGATGGACAAAAAAAAATGTTTAAAAAAAAAAAAAAAAAGAAACAAAAGAAAAACTAAAAGAAATATTAAAAATAAACTCACGAACTGAGATATATACCCCGACTGTCCTTGTAGAAGTAGAAAAAGAAAGCCGGTTTGTACAAGGCGGTGTCTTTTAAACTATGATATACATACGTATACTACATGTATAATATATATGGATATATATCTTGGCCCATATATACGCGAGCACCGATATATCGATGCCCCCTTGTATACCATGAAGATGCCTCTTATTATATCGTCCAACATCCCAGAACGGGCGGCATCTCTTTGCTTGCAGGACTGCACTTTAAATCCACAAACGGATCAGCTTTTATAAACGCGAGCTGTAACAAATCGTTCCGCTGTCGAGTACATTTCCTATATGTTTAGGAAAATCTTGCACGAAAATATCTCATGTGCGTCTAGAGCGGTAAGAATTTTCCGTAATTATTCATGAAGATTGGGATAATATATTAAGCATAAGTTTGTGAAATAAATGGAACATCGAGAAAGAGGAAAACAATTTATGTGTATCCTCCATCATTTCTATCCATATAGCATCGCGTCTAGGCGATCCTTCTGAGGAACTAACAGCCACTTATAGCAATGGAATTAGACCAACGCCTATATTCTACCATAATTATAATAGAACGCCACTAGTAAGTGTGCTGCAGGGGAGTTTATAGTTACAATAGTGCGCATCGACGTACGTAACGGGATTACGGAAGAGCCGATTTTAAGGTCTTACGTAAAATTTAAGTGGGTAAGAAACCTGAATACCATTTAGATCTGATGCCACGGTTGATCGATGCGTAATGAGCTATAAATAACATATTGCGGTGTATCGTTGCAACTACTTTTGTTCGCAGGTGGACAGACCTGTGCTACTCTGCACGGCGGATCGACGTTCTAAAACTATTCCCAAGTTCTCGACTTTGGCAACCGGCAATGTCACACAATTCCGCATCTTCTTTTTTTTTTCTGCAGTCAAAGAAAATATTCCTTGCATCATAATCATGCGTCATGTGCAGTGAGAGAATTCCGATGTGCACCGCGCGTTCGTTTACCGGACTATACCTTATGACCTTCGGAGATAAAAATCATATCGGCGGTGAAGTCCTACGACACGTCATTATAGCTTCTCGCTACGGTAGTTAAAAGATTAAGAATTATCTGCAGGCACATAATTTTCACCTTCGGGATTTCCCGCCGAATTTACGTTTCCTCATATACGCTGCGTGGATTGAATTCTGAAGACCTGTCGTCCAACTGTAACATTGCGTTGCACTTACACTTCGGTACGACTCGGCTCATGTGGCCCATGAATGAATAAAAAAGTTGAAACCATAGCGCGGGGGAGCCTAGCGACTTTCCTGTGCAGCTCCGAAAGACCGAAATAACCTAATACGAGATGAACGATTACTCGTAGACCGACCGACTCCACGTGCGATCCGATCGGTAAAGAAGATTTTATCGATTCTCATCTATGCGCTTTTCAATTTAAGGTGTTTGCGTCGGGCGAATTATCGTTTGGTTTTTGCTCGGACTGTCTCATATTAATTATACAGCGTAATTATTGTTAATTAAAGTATAGGTGTGGATATATGGATTTTTATAACTGACCACGCATATCGGAATGAACAATCCGACACTGTAGAGCATCCAGTTTGTGATCGTCGATTCTCCATAGGGATACATCAAGGATTGGTCATCGCAAAAGAATCCTCGTTCGAAAGGTCTTCCGGCTAGGTAGAAGCTCAAGATGCAGATTGCAACTGAAAAACGAAAATAACAATTCCATTGTTAAAAATCAAATTATAATCTTGGTTTCTATACCTTTGAAAAAAAAAAATATACAAGGTCAACGTATGCTAATTGGTTACGAATCTTCTGTCCTTAAGAAGCTGCAGGACTTTCTATATGTTTAAATTTTAAAAAATTCATTACAAGGTATAACAGAGTTTACAGAGTTCTCAAGGGTCTGGCATAAGCCCATAGGAAATGGGAAGTAGTTTCTCTCTAAAAAAGTTATTTCTGATCAGCTTCCAGCTACCGCAAACGCCCCTGACAACGAAGCTGGAATACTACGGAGTTCGTAATAATACAGAACTGCATATACGCGGCATATAACGCGGTAAAAAATGAAACAGTTTCATATTTTTCCGCGTTTCATTTTTTATTTTATTCTTTTCAACTTTTCCGACCGGCCGCCTAGATGCTTCTCGGATGTATAAGAATAAACTTGTACAATCTAATGTGTAAGGAAAATTCTTACACATAATGGGAATTTTCTTTACCGCAAAACCACCTTCGGTGGTTTACGAGCCCTCTTTAAAACAGTCGAGAATAGTTGACCTTCTTTTTTTCTATAAAGCTGCTATCATAGAGCATAGAGCTGATAAGCATAGATAGTAATCGGATGGAAAAAACAAATCTTATATAATAAAATAAATGTTATGCTGATTGGGAAGAAGGAGAAAAAAAATATTCTATTATACAAAAAGAAATAATAACTGACGAGTAGAAAAGCCGCAAAGCTATAAAAAAAGAAAAAAGAAGACAACAACAGCGATAAATAAATAAATATATAGATAAGAAAAAAAAGTTTCTAGAGTTGTTAGAAGTTAATTGCGGCAATGTATATTTCGATACTTTAACTATCTCCTGACGATGGCTCCTTGGAGCAGCATATATAAATATCGTTGGAACGTGGTGTCATTTTACTATTTAGAAGCGCTGTACGTTTTGAAAAAAAAATAAAAAAATTTAAACACTCCTATAAGTGAAGTTTTCAACACCAATAATTTACACGCTAAGTAATTCGGTGTTAGAATTATCGTGCAGGACGCGAAATAACTCCAAAGTTTGGAAATTCCCATCGCACTTTTATAAATTCGAAGAATGTTTTTTTTTTTTTTCATTTTCTTCTCTCAACAATTATATAATTGAAAATTGTTTTAATTTTACAACCTCGAGGTCCGTATAACTCACTAGATTAAAACGAATATCGTTGTATTGTCGAATGTTTAGAACGTGACTCGGGTATATGTAGCAAATGTAAATATAGAGCAGTTGCAGCTCGGTAAGTCGTAAACTGCAGCGAAACGTTTCGCGCCGGAAGTTGCATCCAGAATTCTATTTTTTTGTATTTTTCTTTTGGTATTTTTTTGTTTTTCTTTCAAACGAATACCGGCTAAAGTGAACTTTTTTATAGGTAGGACTGCAGAACGCTGCAGTTAGCGGTTCTAACGAGCTTCCGTCCTAAACTAGAAGGGGCGCTTTTTTGCGTCTACCACCGCGTTTTACTCTGCATATTATAATTCGAAGCTTTGCAAATTAAACTTACATCTTATAGGAAAGGAACAAAAATAAAAATGAGCAAAACAAAAAAACAAACAAATCTAACCGTTAGACCATTATAACGAAAACATATGATATGCGTTTATGCCGATCTAATAAGTTCATCGACATTCACATTAGGAGAAAAAAAAAGAAGTTGAATTTCTGTAGGAAGCAAGAAAACTTGAAGAGTCGTGAACTTTTGGAGCAATGCCCTAAGTAGGATGAGGCTAACGTGGTTAATTGCTCTGCGAGGACCGTGCGAGGGAATTCTAATTTGTATTATCGCTGCTCTAAGGTCGGACGCTGTTTAATGTCACTTGAATCTGGTCAGTGACTCGACTTTTTGGGGGAGTTTTGTCTCATTCTTTACGGCACTGATAGGAGCGGAGCTCTCGATCTTTGAACAACAACGTTATTTACGATGTCTCTGCAGCGTGTATAATGAGTAAAAACATGACTTTTGAAAACCGCTTTTGTGTCGTCTATGCACAGCTTCTGAATTTTTGTTTCTACGACCGGAACCAAATCCTATTATATGTATATGGCGTTTCGTAATAGGAAAATTGACAATGTGACAGTCGAAGCTAACTCGTCGCTGAAAGGGTCGATTCGGAATTAGCATAAGGAAACTTGTGCAGGATTACAATTCCGATCCTATATAACGCGACACGAGACACCTCATATGTCGCTTTGCATTTAGGGTATGAGATGAGGTCTGACAACACCGGACTGCCAAGTGGTGGCGTTTAAAGAACCGAAGGTACTTTGAATATGAATAGAAGACGAGAGAAAACGACGTATAAAGGAGTTGGAGGAGCACATTGCACCAGAAGCCTTTTGCCGGTATTCGGTAGCCGCGGTAGAAAGTAGAAAACCGTTATTTAATTTACGCCCAGTATATATACGTATGTATAAACATTACTTTCGTGTTCGCTCGTAGTTCATTTTTTATATTAGAAATTTATGATGTGGAAACGAGTCAGTCGAGCGGCTCTCGTTAACCACGGCCATCAGTTTCATCTGTTTAATCGAAGAAACGATGAACTGGCGAGTCGGAAAATGGGGATAAAAAAAGAACGCCGGGAAATTAGACCAAATTGTTTTACTTACTAAAAAACAAAACAAAGTACGTTTGTACGATGGCATCGACTACTGATGAATCGATCCGAATAATTGAACGACAATTAAAGTTGTTTGAACTAATTTTGTTCGATTATGTTCAATTTTGAAAGGATGATCATCGCTTAGACGAAGAAAAAAAAAAGAGAAAAATTTGCTGCAACGTCCACGTGACGATTCGAGAAAATGGAGGAAGGTGTTAAGCATCGCATGAAAATTTAGTTCGGAAAAATGTCTGATATTATTATATGTATATCTGAGTTTAGTCGAGATATTCGTGTTACGTTATACCTTTTAATTTATGAATGGGTAACATGAGCGGAGCGAACGTGTTTATAACTTCCCACGATTTATTGGTCTCGTTTATAATAAGAAGCTTCCAGATCGTATTCGTCGGAAGTTTTTCTCCATTCGAACGAAAGATGCGCGTGAAAAGAATAATATGCATATTATGTGTTATATGAAATAATGAAATCTGAATAATCGCAAGTTCAAATATCCTACGATTCAGCGAAAAATGATCGTGGCAATTTCCGTGCAGGATCAATTCGACTTGACTTTCGTATATCGTTAATTTATTAGCGATCTAATTGGATCGAACGATAATTTTCTTCCTTTACATAGTTTAAGTTTGAAAATTTTCTCACAAAGAGTTGTAGAGTTGGTATATATAAAAAAAAAAAAAATAAAATAAAAAAACCCGCGCTCTGGTCTACCGCGTTATTTTCCTCCCTTGAAATTCTTAAGCCTGCTGCTGCACCTGCCGGTTCACGTCAGTTTGAAAAGATGCCCTGATAAATTTAAGTGTTAAGATTTGTCTAAGACCCATTTAAGCTCGCGTCAAAGTTTAACTTGGTCATTCAAAAGCGTTTAGGTCGAGCGGAAAGAGGATGATTGAACCAGAGGCTTACAACGTACCCATAAATATAATATGCATGCGGCCAGGGTGAGCAACAGATCCCGTACATCGTAAAAGGATGCTCTCCGTGTCGTGAAAATAAGTGGTAGAAAATTGAAAAAAGATTCATTTTTTTAACCGCGGATAATTCGCTTTATGGGAATTAATTATTTTATTTTTATAGTTTCATATTTTTGCTCAAAAATATACACGTTTATATATATAGACAACCTATATCATCAAGTTGAGCTACCGCATCGCGTGCAGAGGATTATGGTTATTAAAAGTGGCAAGAAGGTTAAAAGTGGGTTTGAGAAAATTAAATAAACAAAAGAAGATTTGTGTTGAGGCCTTCGGGATAAGTGGAACTGGAAGGCGAAGGATATGGTCGTGTTCAGCCTCGGGACTGTATAACCAGAACCTGCACCTTTTTTTCTTTTCCTTTTCCTTTTTTTTTTTGTTTATATACATATTTTTGCACAAAAACTCGCAGAGGTCTTCGTAAACTATAATTTTTAAACCCATCATACATGCGCTTATAATATATTGTGATGCAAACAACTATATGTATACAGCCTTTCGGCGCTATGGGTTTTTATAAAATGTATCTTTTTCTCTTCGTTGATTTTTACATCACTCCGCGAGGATGAGTTATGCTCCTTGATTTATTGACCGAAACATCCAAGCTCCGTAGGAGGATTTCATTATCCTTGCAGGTTTTTAACGCAATATAACGTTGTAGGTCGAGATCTCCGCCCCCGTGACGAAAAACGTTGTGTATAATTTTCGGGGATTCACCACTCCTGAAATCGCCGTATTTATACTGACATGCATTTTGAAACCGTAAAAGAAATCACGATAGCTAATCGCCACCAGATGCCCCATAGATCAAGTTATAGGAACTCCCAAAGTAAATCATAGATGGCCTGAATTTCTCGATGAAGGATTCGGATCTCCATATATTCATAAATTTTTCACCGTACGTTGGCGACTTATTTCATCCAATTTCATCGCTGCTTGCAGTGAATTTCTGTAGCGTTGTTACGAATATCAGCGTGTCAGCGGCATAGAATTGGCAAAGAATGCAGAACAGCGCGCTATAGTAACGCGTGAATCAGACGATGCGGCGCGATTGCAGCGCTGCTCCGATACCAGACGACTCGTCTTTCTTTCCCGGATTGTATAGGGGAGGCAAGAAAAAAATTTCGTTCGAATTAAACACGCGAATGCGAGGTAAAATACCCGTCAACGAATTCCTGACGAACTCGTTGGATTTTCTAATTTTTGTTTTATTTATTGTTTTTTTTTTTTTGAATGAAAACAGTGGAGAGACGGGAAATTTAAAAAGTCTCCATATCTGTCGCGAAATGAGCTTGAAAGCGTGAAACAATTTTCTTTATATATCAAACTTGACGTGTCGAAATTTAAACGTTTAAAAATTGAGCGTTTTTTTCATCACTATCACCTCGTACACGTGCGCTACGATATCCACATTTGTTTGGATTCGAGCATCGTCTTTGCGTGTAGTTGTTGTAAGTTTTAATACGATCACCACTCGCGTGTTCATAAGCGAGTTATTAGCCTCTGAGAAAGCAGCTGAGGTCAAGGGTGGCGTAAGAAGTAGTAGTTGGCTAGCGTGGCCGTCGAGCCGCCGATGTTGACTCGACGTTATGACGTCGTTCATCCCATTTCCCCGTGTATGACGTCATATATATTCACGGGTCAGTGTTTCATCACTCGCGAATAATAATAAGCATATATAAAGCAACATTTTTTCCAACCCAATTTCTTTTTTCTTTGCTACATCCTTTGTCGATTTTTGAAAAAAGTAACGAGGAGGTAGACTCAACGAATTGACAATAGTCTTATGTTTATGTGGGTTCCAAAACAGCTTTCGAACATGAAGTTTCGGTGCTTTCACAGTCGACTGCGGATTGTTGAATGAAGAGAGAGAATTAGATCTCCGTTGGGTACAGAGGAAAAAGAAACAAAAAATGACGCGCTGTATTAGAAGTTGGAAGCACGATGACTAATAGTTCTCATATCTCTAACTTTACCTACTCTGGTTTTAGATCGGGATTAGAAACACGAGGAGTTTTATAGACCGCGCGTTATAATACCGAGAAATAAACTGGTCCATTCTGTGGGCCCTAGAATACGTTTTTTTTTTTTTTTGTTCCTTTGTTTTTTTTATTTCTCAAGTCAAGAATCATGACCACTATAGGGAGCAACTTCACAATCGGTACTTGGCTCGTAATATACTTTATATTCCCGTTCCAGACTCTTGCGTACTTTTCAATTGGTGGTACTTATACATATTATGTGTAAAGGGTTTGTTACTCTGGTTCGTTACGCTGACGTTTCCAAGTACGTATTTTAGATTCTTAACGATAACGATATGCTTCTTTTTCCTTTTCTTTTTCAATTTGCAATAAAAGATATTTATTCGGATTGAATAATAACAATTTTCTTTTTGTGCTTTTCTTTTAGAGCATCCGAGTTGTCGATACGTTGAAATAATTTTTTCCGAAAATCTCGAATATCTTTTGTTTCCAAATTCCTTTTTTTTTCCCCCGAGGACCGACTGCACGCGCGTTTTATGTTATATAATAATCTGCAGGTCGACTCGGTTCCCGAAAGGCTAGGAAGGACTTCGATGGTGCGAAGGGTTTGACACTTTTATGACCCACTCAGCCGCGATGAGCAACCACGACAATCTTACCGAGGGAAGAAGACACGAGGGCATCGGTCGTTTAAATCTAAATTTTTCAAACCAACACATGCGCGGGCAATGCAACGTATAGTAGAACGCATCCCTAAATGTTCCATGCGCACCGACACTTCGTTAAGAGCTGTTCTTTGCACGCGTCCGTATTATTATGTGTTCTACTATATTAACCTTTTCTCGCCTCTATTTTCTTCAACCCTATTTATCCCTTCGCTGCGTTTCCGATGTTATATAATATATATGTATATGTATAGTAACTCATCACACGTACGTTCTTAAGTATATATAATATACATACGATTGCAGTTTTATGTGCTCGTGCGTGGTGGTTAATATTCGGCTGTTGTATATTTTTTCGACGACTCGTAATGTACGGTTTTTTTTTCCATTTTTTTTTGTTTCACCGGTTCTTCCTTGATCCGTGCGGCTGTACTTATACATATAGTAAATCTATGAGGGTGTTCCGATTTTGTATGAGAATTTTTTCTTTTCCTTGACGGTGCTGCACATGCTTTTGCGCAATATAATTCTATGTATATTACTTTTAAATATATATACAATAATATAACAATAAATTCAACCGCCGCGTTATATATTACACCCTATATTACAAGCACCTCGGACGTACCTTCACATTTTCATATAATATAACGTGGGATAAGCTGAGAACTTTCAAGTGTCGTCGACGAGCTTCACAGCGCGTTGCATATAGACTACGTATATACTGCACCTATGTACCACACATTATATACATTTTTAGATGATGTTTGCTTTTACTGTAAACACAAATTTAAGAGCAGTTATTATTCCTCTCAGTTTTATACTAACAATAAGCGTAGATATATACCTAACGGTAACTCGAGGCTCCCTAAAAACTCTTCTTTTTTTTTTTTTGTTTTCAAAAATATATACCCCCCATTCGCAGTTTGAAATTTGATACTTTCAGAGCTTGTAACCAATCTTTGAACGGTATATTTTTCTTCTTCCTTCTTTGACGTAAAAATCGCTCTATATACCTTTAATAAGGTGACCCGCATATATATCATGCAGGCCCACCTGCGCTCACGCGTATCGTTAGTCAGATTCCTTCCTGTTTCGCGGCTACGATGCAACACATCGGATTACAAAAAAAATCGTAATCGAAAACCGATGAGATCGAAAAAGACCTGATGAGATACACCGAAGGGAGTTGTTATACCGGATTTTTTCCAACGAACGAAAATTCTTCTGGACCTCGATTTGTGGATTGTTTTTTTTTTCTTTATGCAGTTTTCCAAAATTTACCGACTTTTGTTTTTTCGCCAAAAATTTCCCCCTTTTCGCAGTTTTTTTTTTTCGAACTGCAGCAATAAAAAAAAAAAAAGAACGACAAAACACCTTAAAAATGAATTCGTTCCTTTGATAGAACGTGTACAAAGCCTCTGCGGACGACGATCAGCTGTAAAATTGAATCAAAAAGTATAATAATATATAGGCCGAAATGAACGAAAACAAAATTTTTTACAGGTCACAGAACTCCTGCACAGACGCATATTGAGGGAATAAATTCTCAATTATTTAGTAGATATATTCTTACTGCAGACTCCGAAAAATATTTTTCACGCTCATACGCACGGATCTGATGTATAATAAGAATTATTATAACGGGATTGTTTTTTCGCGTTACAAAAATTGGACGGGGAAAAAAGATGAGAGGCTATTCTTTTTACTTTTTTTATTTTTTATTATTTTTTAACCGCTCACCAAAAATTTCTTCTTCATTTATTTTCGATTCATATATATTTCGGTCTACCGCAGCTATTAAAACTGAGACACTTCGTATATATTCCATGGGACAAATTGATAATTGGAATTTTATGTCATTGAACGCGAGTCCCCGTTTTATAGTAGATGTATAGTAAAACGAGTACAACAGTCGACGCCGCGTATATATGATGCAGAGGGAAAAAAAAATTTGTATAAAAAAACCAGGAAAAGAAAGAAAAAAAAAAGGGAAAAAAAAAATTCTACAGAACTCCACGTTGTCTAGTCGAAAGTCTAGGCGCGCGTACACTCTATATATATCGTGAGATTACATTAAGCTTTATATACTCTCCAGTAGACTGACTTCGTCTCTAGAATTCTTTATAGTATACGATGCGTATGTATACGTATACATATATATATATACAATTTCTATCTAGTTTACGTTTTATTATATACGACGATGCCGTATAACACAGGAGGGTGCACTGAACATCATAAGTCGGTATCTGCAGGCTTATCTGACAAAAGCGAGGGGTGTGAGAATAATATACATATATATATATATATATGTGTGTGTACAGTACGTATATGTAGCGTAATAAAGATGCGTTACAAACAGTAAACCGCTTTGTTTTATTTTAATAAAATATAGATATAGATATATATTATATAGTTTTAAAATAGATTAAAGTTGCAGCGCACATAATCGTACCGTACTAACGCGCGCGTTTTACATCCAGCGCCGCGGCCTTCCGCGTGCGTCGACCCTGTGAACGGTATAAAGTTTCGTACTTCGTACCTCAAGTTCAAGATCTTTGGCCCCATCCGATCTCCTTTATCCCAGCGTTTAATAACTATGTATCGTACCTACTGATCGCTCTATTTAACGCAATTAAGAATACTTCAAATAGCAAATAATTAAACCGAATCTCAATTTCTTAATTGGAATTTAACGAATCTTTTTTTTCTTCTTTGTTTCAAGAAAATCCTATGAGATAATACAGGTGTGTCTTATTCGCCGCTGCATGGCTTCTAATTATATAGGTACCTATTTTATCACTCATTACATGTACATACATGTTACGTTATACAATTCCGATCGACATAGAGTAAAAAGAAATATTAGGTATAATTGAAAGAACCTGATGGGATATTTTTTTCAGGGGATTAAAAAATTTGAAAATTTTCATTTTAATCGCATACTGAAAAATTCCCCCTCGTGTAGTATATAACGTAATATGTATAATACAAATAATTTTCAAACTTCCGGTAATTCTTTTTGATCGATTTTATAAACAGTTTCTATATCTCACTAGACGCGTAGGTATATAGAAAATTTCATCGCATCGATATTCGTAAATTGATAATTCCTCCTCTCTGTTCGCGGTTATCGTATCAGGTATCATAATATCCATTAATTTATAATACACCCAACTACTCCCGGAGGGGCCATCCATCAGTTACCAGAGATCGGTGCAGTTAAACGTGCCACAACTATAAGTATAGTAACCGCCACAATTCTCCCTAGCTTATAACGTGTATCGCTGTGCAATATACATACGTATGTATAATCCGCCTAATGCTCCACGATATTTAATATTATTATATGAGAATTTATTTACCCCTTCAAAAGTATATAATGTATATATAGTGTGTACACATCATGTACCGAATATACCATAAGAGGGAGAGGAGGAAATCCCGAACTAGAAACTAGGGGAAAAGGGAGACCCCCGCAGGGTAATCAGATCCCATTGTCAGGTGCTGATCCAAAAAAAAATAAATAAAAAATCCCAACAAATTTTACAAAAAATAATCCATCAAATTGAAAATGATGTGAATTATACCGATATGGAAATTACCCCTGCACCTGGTGTTATCAGGTAAAAATCACATTGCGAAATGATTAAATTGACGTATTTATATTTGAAATATAGCTGCGCACTGACTCGACGATATTGCAAAATAGATATTGATATGTTATTGACAATATTTACGATTCATAATAATTTACCAATAAACTTGCGCATCACTGATGGATTTTTCCGCGGTTATTGCCTAGATCAGATTTTCCATATCGACGCAGATTTGCACGCGGACAGTTTTTTTTTTAACAAAATAAAAAACGATAATATATAAGCGCTATAATGGATATATTTGCGATCGTTCGATTTCTGCCGAGCGATCATGTTATTAATATTTTTTATTATTATTGACACGTGCGTATAACGTATTAATTATATCGACGAAGTGAAAAAAATTAATTAGATATATACTATGATGGTTTATGTTTTTGTCTCTCTTTTTATTACTTATCTTGTCCTTTTTACTTGTTGTTTTTCATATATGCTGCGGTTTTGAAATGAATTTACTCTATAATCATACGTGCATATATACGTATACATATGTGTATACATATAATGTGCAGGCAAATATTTGTTATATCCGGTTTCCAGAGCTGTAGGTTGGTGCGCGAGATGAATCGACGACGCGAGTCTATTTTACACACGTGTTGTTAATATAATAGGCGCGAAGTGATTCAGAGACATTCGCGCGATATATCGTGCATTATAGTATATTCTTGATAAGGAAACCTCTCAGCTGCTTTGCAGCGACAGAAACAGCAGGTCGCGAGATATATTATACAGCGGATCAATTTATTATACCTATTATGAACACCTAAATGTCCTTGTCGACGAAATAAAGATCTGCATATAATTTGAATTTCTGTAGCTGCAGTTTTGACGATGGAAATTCACCGAACGAATTATTGCGTTTTCATTCGCGCTAAATTTGAATCGACACTTTCGCGACGACGCAGAACTCCTACGTATATTATACTTATTGGAAGTTAAATTATTAAAATCTCCACAAGTTAAATTCATGCAGAAAGTTAACGGCGAAGCTAAATTTGCATGCAAATTTTTTTCAAATCTTTCTTCGATCGTTTCTGAGTCGCAGAGACTCGTGAACTTCGACGTTATAAAGAGAAAGTAGGTATAAGTTTTTTGTTCTCGATTTTTTTTTTTCTATTTTTATTTTTATCAACGTACAATTTCGACATCAATAACACCGATCGAATTTATATGAGACTGCGCGCATTGTTGGCGTACAAATGATCTTTGTTTTTCATCATGTACACTACCTTATGTCGCTCGTTAAGTCGGTCAAGTACGAACGAAGCGAAGTGATTTTGTTTTGTTTGTTTTTCAGCTAAAATGACAAACCATATTCATACTATAACTCCATGCGAGTAAGGACCTGAATCAAAAAATGGAAACAACGATTTCGGTGATGCAGGGAAAAATTTTTGGAAAACTTTCGCTACCTCGTTCCCTACATATTAGAATTCTTACGAGATGTCCCGAATCTGTTCGTCCTCGCGCGACTGGACTGCAGGACGTTTTCGTCTTTGGTAAACCGATGAATGTTTAGGACGTACGCAATAAATTTGACGTCGCGCAAGCGGCGTGCCCATGTCCTGTATAATGTTGACTAGGTTCAGGTCGTTTTCTATTTAATGTTATCGAATACACGTAGCTGAATATCGTGCGAATATGTGTTATAGCTGTCACGGTTGCGCGCGTCTCGTTGCCTCTTTTAACTTTATCGAGTAGAACGAGGACGACGGCAGCAGCAGCAGCAGCAGCAGGTGAGTTGAATGGCGCCGACCGTAGAGTCGCCTTCTTGTTGGCCCTCCGATATGCGTGGAACTTAATCAGCGATGACTGATGTTCGGATTTAAATTGTTCAGAGACTTGTGAATAAATTCATACAAATGTTTATTAAACTCACCGCATCGCTAGAGGCGACTCAACAACTGTCGGTAACACTTGTGTTGGAAAAGAAAACAAACGACACTCGCCAATTTTGTGCATTATCAGTTCGCTCGGAAGTCAGCTGTGATTGAATTTTCCGATAAATCGATACACGAACTTTACAATCTATTCGTTGATCATGAAGTGGGTTGGGATTTAACCGGAAGAGTGGGAAGCTGGAGGTGCCTGTCAAAGTGACAGTTTCCTACCCGGTGAGTTGTTTTCTTTTTTTTTGGTTTTCATCAATCGATCGCAATGATTATCAATATAATTTTTTACTCACCGACAACGACGCATAGAAAGTCGATGATTATCTTCGCAAGAACCATCATCGAATCTCGGTCCATTTTAGGAAAACTTCAAACACGAATAGTTGAGCTTTCAGCAACCTGATGGAACACGAAGAAAACTCTCCCTTTTTCCCCGATGTGTAGATTCGTTCGGGTCTTGATAATTTCCTCAATCGTTAAAAATTCTATTCCGCATAAATAACCGGGCACTGTTCTGACAACCGGTGAAAATTTGGAGCACCCGTATCGCGGTACGAACGACCGTCGCTTACACACCGAGGGAAGAACTTGCTCCGAACGAGGTTCACGTTCGACTGAATACAGCTGCGCGCGCGCTCCTCACAAAAGCCTTGGGCTGTGTTACGATCCCGCAATCTCTGTCTCTTCTCTTTCTATTTCTCTCCTCGTTCTAACCTCACTATGAAAATACACGCACGTATATTGTCGTACCTACGTACGTACGTACTTATTAAATTCACGGACGATGTCGCACACGTTCGCATCGCAATATTCATTTACGTACCTATTTGTATTTTGCTTACAGCTGATATTTCGAATAGAGTGTCACGATTAGTGCGCATACATACGAATCGCAAGGTATTCCACCACCACATATTTTGCAAACGTTGTCGACTCGCAATCGTAACGTAACTAGAAAATTACTCCGCAAATTTCCGGGCTCTACCCTGGAATTATTTTATATTTCATTTCATTTAATTTTCATTTATTACTTATTCACTCTTTCATTTCTCTTATCTTTATCGTCAACACGATCAAGATTACGTCCGGATGTAATGATTGCGATAATAAAATCCGTTTCACATATCTGTACTATAATTATTTCAATATTAATTTATATACACGCTCTCGAGTTTATCGAACTTATATACTTGCGAAATCGAATATAAATCGAGTCGGGGATTTACTTTCTTTCGTTTTTCTGCTTTTTCCCGCTCACAAATTTTGCAAAATTGACAACCCCGCGGCTTTGTTATGGTTAATTTTTTATTCATTTATTTGTTTATTTTTGATTGCCTTTGACATACATTTTAGGGACTGACGACGGAGCAAAATATAGCTAAATATAGCAAAAATTAATTCGCTGGGAAAAAATTCGCAGCGTATTTCAGATCCATGGGAAAATTTTCTTCCAACACACTCGTAGCTACCTATACATTCATAATATTTATACATTTTATACCGTCCCCAAAAAGAATAATACGTGTCCTCACTATTTTTCCCCCATCTGTTCGGAATCGCAACATTTATAGTTGTACATAAATTAAACCATCTGTGTTTGGAGAATTATTGTTATAATACAAAGGGTGGATCTGCTAATTTTCGAAATCAGATCGGTTAATTTCTTAATTTTTATCATATTATTATTCGTAACAATTTTTCACGGTAAGAATGAGAATATAATTGAAGAAAACGAGAGACACAAATTACATATTAGGCTGCGCATGTTATGTCATCAAATAATTAATTTTACACGTCAATTACCTGCCACCTGGATAATATGCATGCATGCGATATATTCATTTAATATTCTCCACGACGAGTGTACCATTGATATTATTGTCATTATCTTTTATTTTTATTTTTTTTTTATTTTCATTCACGTCATTACCGATTGACGTCATAGCGTCGAGGTGTGAAGATGAGTATCTGTTGTACGAAACGCTCGCGAATCGTCCAGACGTTTTTTTTTTGTTTCGCGTTGAAAAAAAAAAAGAAGAACATTATACACAAAATGGTGAACATTACAACGGTATAATAACACCCCGCACAGCATCCCTTAGATGCCTCCCATGCCAATTGAGCTCCAACGCAGCAGCAGCAGCAGCAGCACTACGGAAGCTATAATACTTACCCATCCAAGGGAAATTTCTGTCCGTTTTTCAATCCACAGGACTATGACCACAAAAGATACAATGCCCAGAGCATCCCTGCGCTCCCCTTATATCCTACGTGGTCATAGATCACTCCGTGGCAATGGTTCAGGTCCCAAATTTAACACCATTTCAATGCACAAGGATGATGTTTTTTTTCTTTCTCTTTTTCTTTTTTTGTCATCGACCTCTTTGGCGGCCCGGAGGCATCTTGTCGTCGGGTTTATTTTATTTCATCTTATTTTGTTTTATTTATTTCGTCTACCTATGTGAAAAAAAAAAAATCGTTTTTTTTTTCTTTATAGTAAGTCCACCGTCGACATTTTGAATGGATTCGGTAACGTCGGTAATACTTGCAGGGACTTGGCGCGATTATCTTTTTGTTCTACTCAGCTCATTGCTACCGAAACAGTTTTTCATGTACTTGTTAGACATAAGACAGCAGATAATAGTCGTCGTTGTTGTTCCTCCTTGAGACAACGTTACATATTATACGAGTCATATATTACTTCCGTATCTTAACGGCCCATTGTTCTTATCCGCGACGTGCTGCACCGCACAGTCTGTGCAGCGTCTTCTGTGCTGCTGCTGCTGCTGCTGCTGCAGGTTTCACATGTTTAGAAATATATGTATTTATCTTTTCGAATTTTTTCGGTGTGATAAACTTTTATCTAATACCGAGAAAAAAAGAAAAGAAAATAAGTGGAAACAAAAAATGGAAAATGGAAAATGAAATCGCGTTTCGTACAGGTGGTGATTCGATAGATTATATTTGAGAATGTTTTTTGAATTTAAGGATCTAGTTTTTTTTTTCCTAATCACCAAAATTGAAATATAGATCTAGGTATATAAAGATCAGTCGCTGTTTTGCTTGAAAAAAAAATTTGCCCCTTTTCTCTATAGTTTTCCTTTTGATATTCTCAATTGATCCTTTTCGAATTTTCATCTAATTGTTTTTTTCGCAAAGACGATCGCGATTTTCTCGATCATTTTTCCTACATCATGACGTAGAAATGATTCGACATTTATCACGTACACATATACATGTATATATGTGTGCTCGATTTGCATACAAACGTAAAAGGACGCCCAGCGCGTGCAGCTTCGGGCCCCTGCTTATATCTCTAGATCTTTTTTACCGCCTATAGTATGACCGATTCGAAAAAAAAGGGCTTCGTCACACCGGCGGCGATCGCCGGTTTCGATTAAACCTGCAACGAAGAAAGGCTGGCAGAAATAGGTATATACCTATACATATTATACTACATGAACATACCGCACATACATTACAGGTATACACGTATGTGGTGATTGAACGCCTACGCCTTGCAACCCTTTCGACCTGACGTTCTTCCTTCCTCCTGCGGAACAATGCGCGTCCTCGGGATATATGGGCATGATTTTGTAGTTTTTCATGCCGACTTACGAGTCTTACGACGCCGGTATTTTTGGTAAATCTTCTGGGAATTCGCTCGTTTTTGTTATAAAAAATGAAAAAATAATTCTCCGGCTCGAATCGTGGAAATTATACATACCCTATACCCCTGCTATAACATATACCTTGTGAACTATTTATTCATACGCGAATTTGAAACGTAACGGAAATATTTTTTTTTTTTTGCTTTTTTTCCTATATAGGCCATCAGCTTGAACCGCAATCTGCATTATTATTATTATTATTATTATTATTATTATTATTATTATTGTTGTTGTCATTATTATTGTTGTTTTTTTTTTCAAATTCTTTCTCGGTGGATTTGATGATTCATTTCCGCGGGGTAGTATAGATTCGCGGAAATTTACCATATCCGTTTCCATGCATATACCGATCGTAGATATGAAACAGAATTGTGCCCTACAGCGAAGATCGAAGGGCGCAATATTCCTCCCGCTTTAATAATCATTGAATCATCCATTGTTCTTGCTTTTATCTCTCCGAAGAATCTCACGGCGCATATAACGTTAAGAGATACGTTTTTAAATTTCGATCGTTATCGGCTTGATTTAAATCGGCGAAAGCTGCGTAACCCGAGGAAAAATCGAGATATTTTGATTTGGTCACTTTTCAGAGCGATAAATTGATTATAACTTGATCATTTTTATAGATAGATCAATTTGGTTAGCTGATTTGGATTCCTGGGCTCAAAATACATTAGAATAACCTACAAACGCCTATTGAACCAGATCAAAATGAAAAGTTGATTTTTGACCCCAAAATCGACAGAAATCCAAAATCCTTAGATTCTTTTCGATTTTGGGGTCAAAAATCAACTTTTCATTTTGATAGGGTTAAATAGGGGCCTGTACTAGAATGAATTATATTTTTTACTGTAAAATCATCGTGTAGGACAACTATAATAAAATTATAGAAAACGAAGAAAGCTATAATGCACACTATTATAACCATTATATTATACTTTCTCTGTAAAATAATATGCCGTGTGAGAAATTCAAGTACGATGAGAAAAGATATCAGGAAGAAAGTTTTGATTCGATTATTCCAGCCGTCTTCGTCGATACGGATGGATTCATGATTTAGATCTCGATTTTTTCTCCTTTTCTTTTTTTTTTTCAAATTCTTTGCAAAACCGAGGCCCGATTTCTTCTGAGGAGGGTGAGAAGCAAGTTGGCAATCTTCGTCTTCCGATCGCTCAAGGTTGGCCATGAGATGGCCCATGCGTAATAACGATCAAACGATAACCGATTTCCATAGAATCTTACCGATTTCAATCGATCTGCCTACCCATACACCGAGGCGATTTCGGGGTTGCGATGCGGCGAAAAGAAGATAATAAAAAAAAAAATGATAAAAAATCGGCCTTTGAGGCTACCGCATAGCTCTCGAGATGTGGTAGGAATCGCGGGTTATACCTATACATATGGTGTACATAATAATTTGCGTAGCTTCAGGGAGCTGAGTCGAGTCTCCGATAGGACTTAATTGGCACTTGCCACTTCTCCGAACCGCTTTCGAAGTCTCTCAACTTCCACTGCACTTCTTCTTCAACGTATATATATCTACCTACTCTCGAATCTGATAAAAACCTATTAAAGTTGCTTTATATAACAGATGAAGTTTATTACCCGCACATACATCGCGCGGAAGAGTCGCTAATTGTGCTTCCTTTAATCGTATATGATTCGATTTCCGATTTCTTTCTCTTCATCTTCATCTTCATCTCTTTTCTCTTTATCTAATATACGCTGCTGGAAGGAATTTTAAAAATTCCTGATATCACAACAATTTCATATATACTCTCTCAGATCAAAGTGAAAAATATATTAATAAATTATCTGAAAACTTTAGAGTACTTGAATAATAATAATTGTTATTAGGTATTATAATTATAAATCGGTAGTTTCAAGTACCATAATCCATATCCATAATATAAATCCATAAATAAGTCCATAATCGATAAATTCAATATCTGCATGCATGTAGTACTTAGATAGTTTGGAAAATTGAATAAAGTTTTTGGATAAAGTATATTATTCGAGACAATTGGAAAAAAAAAAAAAAAATAAATCAAAATCATCTGAAGTTTTTCATTAAAATCTATAACACACGTAATTATAATTACGACGAGTACGTAGTGCAGCTGCTATTATATTCGCGCATTATCATATCGAGGTTTAATGTACTCCTCGTGTATATAGATAGATAGAATAATAAACAAATGATAACAAACTTGATGTATTATACAGAGTATTTTAATTTACGCAAGATTCACGTAGCATTCCATAAATTTCAAATCTGAAGACGACGTCGGTTTATATAGTTCTACAAATTGGTTTCCATTTTTCAGTTTTATTTTCATTATGTTTTTAGTTTTTTTTCACTCGAATTATTTCCACCCAAAAAATATACATATATAAAAATGAAATAAATCCGTGTGGTGATGGAGAATCCATTGTTTCCTATAAATTCACCTTTGATTTTCAAAGAAAAAACAAACAAATTCCTAAATATTATATCACCTGAAAAAATTGATCACCCGGTTCTCAGATCAAGACACAAGATCAACAAATCCTTCGCCCTCCAGCCGCGGATATCGCGGTTATCTTTTTCTCCTTTTTTTGTTCAACTTTTTTTTTTGTTTCTTCTTCTAACATAAACGTTAGGACGTGTAAATTTCATGTCACGGTTTATCGAGACTGTCGCGCTCAAATAAACAACATGTTATCAGCGATCCGCGTGTAAATGGGCAAAATTTTGCGAGGCTCTTTTTACGTTTAGGTAAACTGAGCCGATGTTATGTAACATGCGTGAGTATTAATAGTAGGTTGAAAAAAATTAAAAAAATTTAAAAAAAAAAAAAAACGTATCGAACTGTTGAATATTAATATTGAAGAAAATTAGAATTTTTATGTTACATGAAAAAAACATCAATTGAATGTATCGACATCGTCAATAAATCGAAAAATAATATAAAAAAGAATTGATAAATAAATAAAGATTTATTAGAAAAAAAAAATCATGTAGATGAAGAATCAGAAAAAGCAGTTCTTCATGATACATCTATAAAATATATTCTTAAGATTTTTTTTTTGTGCGTAGTCATAAAATTATTCCTGCAAGATGAAAATAGAGAAGAAACTGAATAAGAGAATAAAAGAAAAAGAAATGTTCGATGTAATGACAGACATTATGCTGATTTGGGTTTTCATTCATTTTTATGTTTTTTTTTTGTTGTTGGTTTTGTCGTCGTTTCTAAAACACGTGGGCAGTTGAGGTTCGGTCTAATAGTCTATGCTTTTGGGTCCACCGTCATGAATTCGAGATACGAGGCGTGGATTTTAATTTAAATAATAACCGTCGCCAGCTCGACGCTCGATTTTTTAGTTGTAGCAATGCGGTAGGCGAACCCATGAGATCAGACACGGTTAAATAATTCCTCTGGAAAGGGGAAAAAAAAGAAGAGAAACGAAAGAAGAAAAAAAACACTTTGTCGTTCACTCGCGTGCAAATTAATGGGCCTGATCCACCCTAATACGTACGTAATTGCTCGATGGTTTCTTAATACGCTGCGCTCTCATGTTTCCCCTAATAGTTTTCACTTAAATACATTTCAAATGCTTTTTGTTTCTTTTTATCGAAAGTTCAATTCCGACGAAAACAGAATTACGTCACAGCTGATCCAAGAGGGTTTAGTAGATTACTTAATCGGACGAGAAAATTTGACGAAAAATATCTTCACGTTACGCACGCTTCGAGATCATCGACGAAATGTTAAGTGGAATTTGACGTTGAAAAAAAAAAAATTAGTCATTCTGCGAAGGAAAAAAAAAGCGATAACGCAGGGTGCGGATCGTAATCCATTATACATTTATATTATCAGCTTGAAAATGAAAGTCCATATAAATATATAAATATAGAATAAATATTCATCGCTATATATAAAATGAATATTGAAGTCTGCAGTGCTGTTCTTTCAAAATGACGTCATAAAATCGTGAATTATGTTGGGATTGTACGAGAAATGATCGAAGCAATGTTATTTTTCCTTACGGTGATATATCAACGTGATTCCCGACTTTTTGTTCTTCCGATTCGGACCAGTAGAAACATTCAATGTATAAGTATTTTGTTATTTTTATTTATTTTTTTGGTTTTAACGCACCGACAAGATTTCAATGGCTCGTTTTTTCCGAAATAGCACACCTTGTATAAATTATACCTATGTGCGGGTGGAGGACGTCGCGAGAGAAGAAAGAGACGAGTAAACGAGGGTCCAGCCACGTGTCCCGATGTCCTGGCCCTGAGCCCTGGGCGCAAAAGAACGATGACCTTTCGCCCGCAGGCGGCGCCAACCTTCGTACGATAAATCGAAAAGCGAACAAAACAGATTTTTACATTCATAGTTACTTCGAGACATTAAACTCGCGGGATCCAAGATATTTATCATGTGAACGTAGTTTGGAATCCCGGTGAACAAAGGGAAGTGCAGGAGGCGATTTTTCATTCGATTAGGAAACTCCGAATCTCAGTATAACAAAAGAAAATGAAGATTCTTTAGTCTGTTATTTCATAAGTAAAAAAACGCACGTTTTTTATCTTCCTAATATACATCAAATAAATTCCGCGATGGTGATAACATATTTTTCCAAATTGTACGCGGTGAAATAGGAATCTAGTAAAATACGACTTTGTTTTTTTGTTTCTTTTTTCACATCAGTTTTCTTGAATCAAGTTGTGCAAATATTCGATCGCAAAACCAGTTCAGAAGCACATCGAATGACTCATAACGTGTTACACCTGTTTACGTCATGATTTACAGTAGGTTACTAATATAAATATCTTAAGATACGTTGTGACCGTCAGAGCATGTACATAAACTCAGCTGTAAAGATGAGTCACTTTAATTTGTAACTTCGTTTTGTCATTCCTTCTCATATACGTCACAATTATCACGTATCACTTATTACGTCTCCTTTCCGCATTACGAGGAATGAAATTCATTTCTTTTTCCGATTTTAAAAATCTACAGTCTCCACGAACTTGTTATACTTTTTGTCATCGACTATACGTACGTACCTATGTACAAATAGATCCGAGATAGCGACGATTATCTCCATCGATAAATGTTTTTTTTTATTTTTCTTTCATGTTATCTCGATCTTCTGCGAGAAACTAGGTCGCCCGGCACTCCTCATCGAGTAAGCGTCTCGGCATTGAACTGGTTGATAAGATATGACGTGCCACGTTTTTACTTAAATCTGACATAGCGGCGATCGGCGAACGCGTTTTTTAAATGTGAAACGTGCATGTGCACGTCCTACGTTTACGTACGTGACTGCAGGATGACAGCCTTTTCTCGTGTATGGTTAGACTGTCTGACGGGTGGAAAGGTGGAAAGGTAGACGGACGGGCAGACGGGCAATCAAGTAGTTTGCGTATCCTTACGCCGATGTTACATACCCCGCGGGTTTATCATCATGAGAGCTGGATACCTTTTTGCGGGCATCAAAACTTTTCCTTTTTCTTTTTTATGTAGTTTTATATACCTACTTCTCAAGCCCAAATTGAATTTAAATTGGTCTTAGGTTATTCAGCCTGCTGGTATTCAATCTTGAGTTCAAATTATACCATACGTCGCGAATGGAGATGATCTTCTGGATAGAAAAAATTTAGGGATGGGCGTATTTCGACGTTGTTATTCGGCTTATCACTACGCCACATGGGGAGCGGTATGACACGATGATCAGGTCCACTCAGACATTTTGGCTTGATTAGTTTTTAACCTGACAGGAGACATGCTAAGGAGCTCTGGAAATATCTACATTCCTTGATTTTTTAATATTCCATGTTTCGTGATCGTCGTTCCTCGATGGTCAATTTTCATGCTGCAGATTTTACATATGGTAGAGGAAATTATTGCAGCTGCAATTGGAAAGGGGCTAAATCTCTTTGTTTTCTTTGTGGGATTATAATAAATATCCTGATCCATAGAGCGTGATGCGTAGAGCATATCGTAATGGCCACGCTCCGAAATGACAACCAAAGCGAGAGAACCCTCGGTAACAATAATAATTACACACCCCAACGAAGCATAACCAGCGACTGCACTCTTCTCACAAACGTAAATGGGCCAGAACAGATCGGTGCAGAATCTTCACAGATTCAAGTTTCACGCCCCCTAGTTCGATCCTGATCTGGTCATCGGCTACTGTTAGGGATGTCCAACCTCGGTGTTATCGTCACGATCAAAATCGTCGTTATTAGGGTCGTTAGCAACAACTGAAAAACAAAAGAAAATGGAATTAATATCATGACTCAATTAACATGCGACTTGATTCCAAATGACCTTCCCGTTTTTTAGTGGACTTGAGTTTCTCAATCGGCGATGCTGATGTTGATGTTGATTTTATCGTGCATCGGGTGATACCTTAAAGGGAATGTATCAGTAAATCGGGGTCATGTTCCAGGTATGGTGAACGGTGGAGTTATTGATTAGTACAACTCGTGCAGGCTGCTGCTGCTGCTGCTCCTGCTGTTGCCTGGTGCAAACCAAGCCATTCCGATTGGCGGACGCGGGTGCGTCCGGAGTGCGCAAAACGTCAGGATTTTATATATGCACGTACATACATATACGCTTCGGGACTCTGCAGGAGCTGATCCTAACCGGCAGGACCCCTTTAAATTTGACCAGGTGCGCATCATCTGCAGTCATGCATCACGCGGAGGTGCAGCACTGTTCGATTGAGAGGAAGATGGATAAGCAGATCTATAAAACGAAAATTAGTAAAGCATAATTTCACATCGTCGAGTAACAAACTGCACAGATTGAGAAACGTGCGAATTTTTTTGATTTCTTACGGTCTGCAGTCCGTCGATATCATAGGATTGCTCATGTATTCTTCTGTCATTGATTTTGATAGCATCGTTGCTGTTGTGTTACGAAACTGCGCGATAAATGGATATCAATTGTATTATCGTGAGAATTATAACTATCTTTCGAGATATAATCTTATACCTATAGTATATTCTTTCAATCATCTTCTCTCACTTATCTTGTTCGCATCAGTATTACGCAATGACATTACTATCGCGTGCGGTCATTGCGATCGCAGCTCTATATATCACCGCGTTTCCGTTCTTCCTTCCCATAGCGACACGACATATTTTTTTTTCCTTTTTTAGCGAAATAATTTCTGACCATTACACTCTTGAAAGTCTTGTAGGAAAAAAGTTTCGACGAATTCACGCGTCAGGAAGTACAATTAGAATTTGCAAAATAATGACGATAAGGAAAGTTTGGATTCACTGACCTACTTCGGCGGAACTGGTGCATGAACTATTTTGGTTTTGAGCTTCGTCACTATAAGGAACAATGTGTCTCTTTCCATTTATCGAATCTGGGACATCCGATAAACAGAACAACTCGTATGTATCACGCGAAAACACTTGTTGGAACGTACGTGTCAGTATTGTGGCCTAACAATATAGCGAGCGACGTGACGCCGTGACCAGAAACCTCCGTCGTCGTGTACTCTACGCATATTCACCATGCGATCACCTTGATTCTTATGTATTTGATTTGAATTAATCTCCTCATGAAATTTTTTGTTTTTGTTTCAGAAAGAACTTCTCCGGAATCTTACGCAGGGTCTTCAGGAAACCCTACACTCGATTGCGACCAGACTGATATTTGATTACGTTGAAGATCTTATCTTCGAGTAAACACTCAACCTTCGCAGAGGGATTATTTAAACTCCGTCCAGCCTCGGCATCCACCTTCCGAAACCCCGCCTGCGTCCATTAAACAAATATTCACTGTACAATTTCTTTAACCTACAAAGTTGATCCCACCACATTGAGACTTTGAAAAAACATGGCGGCTGGGTTCGGTGGACAGCGTGGCCTTGACGATGGGTCTTTTCCGCCGAACCGCGGGAATCGCGTGACGCTTAAACGACCTCTAAACTCTTCGAACGTTCTCCACGGCATCGGTGGTACTCTGGAAGACAAGAGCAGCGATTACCTCTGCCCGATATGTTTCGAGGTTATCGACGAGGCGCACATTACTCGGTGTGGTCACACTTTCTGCTACCGGTGCATCGTTCGATCACTCGAGGTAAACTCGCGATGTCCCAAGTGCACATTTGCCCTTGGGCAGCAGGACATATTCCCGAATTTTTTATTAAACGAACTGGTAGCGAAGTACAAGACCAGAATGAGGGGAATCGCAGAGCTTCGACGGGGACGTGGTGACTCCTGGGGAACCGACGTCGATGAAGGTTCGAGCGCAATGGCAGCCGCGGCTTTTGCCCCGATGAACGACGGTTTGAGGGATTTTGTTGCGGCAGAGAGCGCGAATCTAACACTTTCCGACGTCAATGTTATGCTGGAGGTTCTTACCCAAAAGAAACTCCTCTTAGAGGCGGAGTCCTGCGCTTCGCAGAACAAACTTCTCCACGAATTCCTGAAACATTTACTTCGCCGGAAGGAAGAACAGCGCAATCAGCTGAACAAGGAAGTGGCTCTCATAAAACGTGACATGGCAGAGGTTGAAAAAATCCTGAAACACATTCAAAGTAAGTGTCCCAAGGTGGAGGACCTCAATTTGTCCATGGAAAATGACACGGCCCAGGTATCGGCCATTAAAAAGGACATGATTAACCTCCTGGGGATGATCGACTCCACTATGGTTGGGCCGAATGAGTCTGACACGACCATTGAAGATGGTACAGAGGCTTTTTCTGCCGCTCCAAATGCCGCCGTTGCAAGTTCATCACCGGGGTCAATCCTTGCGTTGAGAAGAAAGCGGATGCATGCTCACTTCGACGACTTTGTCAAGTGCTACTTCGACTCCCAGGCCAAGGACCTTCACTTCGGTCGAGACAAGATCCAGCGGCATACGGACGCAGCTCAATCCCCATCCTCTGGGTTGTCGGTATTCAGGGAAAACCTAATTAAATTCTCGAGGTACAGTTCTCTTCGGCAACTCGCGACGCTCAATTACTCTTCGGATATTTTTAACAGTTCGACGATAGTATCCAGCATAGAGTTCGACAAGGACAGTGATTTCTTTGCGATCGCCGGAGTCACCAAAAGAATAAAAGTCTTTGATTACGGCGCGGTGATTCGTGATGCTGTCGACATCCATTACCCTTGTGTCGAGATGGTTTCAAGCTCAAAGATATCCTGCATATCCTGGAATTCTTACCACAAGGGTCTTCTCGCTTCTTCGGATTACGAAGGTACCGTCACCGTGTGGGATGCCGGAACTGGTCAGAGGACCAAGGCTTTCCAGGAACACGAAAAGCGATGTTGGTCTGTCGATTTCAACGACGTTGACACGCGCCTTATAGCCTCAGGATCGGATGACGCCAGAGTCAAATTGTGGTCTCTAAACGTTGATCATTCGGTAGCTTCCCTTGAAGCGAAGGCGAACGTTTGTTGCGTCAAATTTAACCCTCGAAGTTCGTGCCACTTGGCATTCGGGTCGGCTGATCATTGCGTTCATTATTATGATTTGAGGAACATGAAGGACGCGCTTTGCGTATTCAAAGGTCATCGGAAGGCCGTTTCTTACGTGAAGTTCGTCAACGGCGAAAATATCGTATCTGCTAGTACGGACTCACAGCTTAAAATGTGGAACGTCAACAGCCCACATTGCTTACGTTCCTTTGTTGGTCACGTAAACGAGAAGAATTTCGTAGGCCTTGCTACAGATGGTGACTACGTTGCTTGTGGTTCAGAGAACAATGCACTTTACGTCTACTACAAGGGACTTTCGAAGCAGCTTTTCTCTTACAAATTTGACGCTGCTCGGAGCGTACTTGAACTTCAAGAACGGAAAGAGGAGGAAATTAATGAATTCGTGTCAGCTGTTTGCTGGAGACAAATGTCGAACGTCGTGGTCGCGGCCAATTCGCAGGGGATCATAAAAATCCTCGAACTTGTCTGACCGAAATGATTAAAGTGGGGCTGCGGGGGATGGAACCTTCGCCATACGTTTCAAAGGGTGTCCGTCGGGGCTGAAAGGAAGAAGAATATTTATTAAGGGCAGCGAAATTAAAATAACGACGTAAATGAACGAAGGGATGCAGATGGTGGGAATCCATAACATTTTTGCATTTCAACGCAACTTTGAAACAGTGGACTGTTTCAAAAGGCCAAATCTTCGATTGAAAATGAGACGCATCTTCGATCGAAAATAAGGTACATAGAGCCTCGTTTTCTCGGCTCGACTTTCTTGGAATTCCAGTTCTCTTTGCCTAGCAATAAAAGAGAGACGTAAAGTTGTAATTTTTTCTTTTTAGCTCGGTGTGCGTCTGGAGCTCCATAAAACAACTAAAGATTGAGACGTGAAACCCCCATGTTTGCAAAGATAAAATCTTTGTGAAGAAGATTGTGATTTTCGTTCTCAATGATATGTCAGAAGTACTATAGATGTATTTATATATAATTTTTATCGGTCTCCCATTAGAAGGGGGATGAAGAAAAATGGATCAGCTTGTAAAAAAGTATAGTGTAAAATCTAAGTAGCTCGTTTGTAAATTTCTTAAATTTCTTGAGTTCCCATAATTGCTACGAATCATTAAAAAGTTTCCAGACGAAAGCTTCTGAAAAATTTCAATCACCTTTCCAACGATCCCTGTAACATTCCTGGCTGCACAGCAAAAAAAAAAACGGATATAAGAACGTTCCAAACTCGTCGACGCGCGTCAACATCGGATGCAATAATTACCGCATGTCATTATTATTAATATTACAGTTCACCGAGCGTTGAAAAAAATGTTCACGTTAATTCACGTGACTTGCCATAAATAATGTTCATCGCGAATATAATAAACGGAATGTTACCATCAACTAGCAGGGCGGTTTTTATTTCCTTTCCTTTTTCTTCTCTCAAAAGTACAAGAGAGCGGCAAACACGTCCGCCCCTTTCGCCGATTTTTCGAGCTTCGCAAATAGCTGGGATAAAAAAAAAAAGAGAGAAAAAAACAGGCGCGCCCAGCTCTGGGCTGAAGAGAATCACAGTCTTTATCACTTCCTTCGTGTATAATATACAGCAAACATGTTATATCCCGCGATATGTTCTGGCGTGTATAATCACCAGGGAATGGAGATGGACAGTCTGCTCGTTTACTGCAAGAATTCGTCATGGAGCGACCTCGCGTAGCTGATTTTTGAATCTTATTATTTTCCCTCTCGATGAAAAACCACTGAGAATCTGGAATACTGGGTAAGTATATGAGGAAGGTAGAAAAAACAAACCACTTGATAAAATTGCGTGCGTCCTGGGGCTGAAAGTACAAATATATGTATAGGTATAATGGATGTTTATACTTGACGCTGCGTGAATCCTCGTGCCTTAGCTACAAGGGATATGTAACGTGAAAGCAGCAATTTGCCTGAAGCGTTCGTTCTCCTCGTCTTAAACACACATAGGTATGAGATACACATGCGATGTACGGATCGGAATATACCTATATCTATATACCTCCTACCACTGCCGAAGGGAAACATTTCTTCTCTGGAAGCTGCACGAATTCTGAATTGCAGGGAGAACTGACTGCAGCCTCTTCGATTCTCGCGTTCATGCAGAATCAAATTATGAAGGTAACGAGGCTAATATTCACCTCTTCCACAGCTCCAACCGTTATTTATCTTCGGAACGGATTGTATATCAATTAGCACGCCATCTTTTTATATCTTTCTGCTCTCAAGTGCTTCTTGTAAAATAATACGACAATAAAAACAACACTAATAATAATAATAGTAATAAAATAAGTTGTCTCCGATCATCAGGATTTACTAATTATAACATTATCATTCTACCTTCTTTAAAATGATAGGTAATTTTGATTAATCCGTTTCAAGCAACGACGTTGTTTTTCTTAGGATCGAAGAGGATTCTTTTTTGTTTTTTTGTTTCTGTTTTTTAATTATATACGCGAAATATATCAGCGGGGTTCCAGCAGGTGCCGTATACTATATTTTTGGGAGTTTCGGGAACGCAACTCTGTCTTAATAATTCAGAATTAATAATTTTATCAATTGACAAGGGTATCATTATTCCGGACGACTTATTTTACAAACGAAAAGAAAGATGCGCCTACCTGTATACAGCTGCATCGGCACTTACGGGGAACTTCGCGTCGATTACTACAGACGTCGGTTTTCTGATTTATCGGTTCCTCCCGGGACAGCCCATGAAACATGGGAATTATATACAGTATTTAAACAAGCCCAATTTCTCCTTTTCTAACCACCTGAGGGGGTTCGTCGATCTTAAAATCTTCCGAACACCTCGGAGTATCAAAATTCGGAACAGCGACTAAACTACAAATAATGTGAAAGGCCTCAGGATGAAAGAATGTTTACATAAATTCAGACATTTTTTGATAACTCCGAAGGATTCGCAAATAAAAAAAATCTCCAATGATTATGCGAATGATTTTGAAGGATTCTACAGGTTTCCATGGGTTCCCAAAGTTTTCGAAGAACTACATCAGAAGAATTTCAAAAGATCTCATCCGATACAACGTCTATCGGATCGAAAGGGTTGTTAACCCGTTAGTCCCGCCCTGAGTTAATTTTTAGTCGTGTCATGAAGACGTCGAAGGATCAAAGGCTTTGTTGTATAAAAAATTATTCTGGCAGCTGCATGGTATGGGGTATATCGATGTAAAAGTTATATATATAGCAAGAAGGTATTATATACACATAACTAAAATAACATCACATGTGAATCGAGAGGAAAAAAAATTTATCGTGTACGAAAGTCGTCGAGAGGGTTGAGCCGCATGAGATAAAAGATCGGACATTGAGTGATGTCGGGTGATAATCGATGCGTAGGCACGTTTTGTTCACGCAACAAGAATCACGATAGTTTGTGACTTGTTTTAAACTGATCGGGGGATCATCATACGCCTCTCAAAAAAAAACACGCGCGCAACATAAACTTGAGGTATACTACGTACGTATGTATAAACAACGCGGTACACACGCACACGTGGGTTATCGAGTAGGTCATAATAACGAACGCCGCGAGGAAAATCTCATGTCTACCGAACGGCTTCCGATCTTAGACCGAGAGCGAGCAAAGATCCAGAAATATCGAAACTAGTCTGTATACGTGTTTGTGAAAACATCGCCTGATTGCAAGCCCTGCAAGATTTTCGTGATCTGCAGATCGTGTAGCACTCGATTTTAATTTTTAGGTTACTTGACATATGTCAAAATCGGCAAGCGATTATTCGATCGTTTAATCTGTTAGATTCCGAAACAGATTGCTGACAGATCATGTGTTGTACTCGTCATGGTCATGTCGTGAAATTGGTAGCCGCGCATCATAGCGACCACGTTTTTTGGAAACGATCTTTTTTCCGGTCACGTGGCCCACTGTTGGTGTCACTTTACATATATCCAAAGGTGACGAAGTATTTCCTGTCTATCTTACGAGAATTCTCTCTTCTCATATGTATCGTATTTTTATTTCTCATATTTTTTTTCCCCCATGTGAACATTTTCTGCCCCCTACTGTCGTCTTCACTTTCGATTCCTGCGCATCCTCGAAGCATCGTGAATTGTTTTTTAAAATTTGTTTTTTTTTCCCCTCGTTCGCGGACATCAAGCGCCTGTCGCTGGTAATTTTTGATATTATCTGTCAACTATACACCGAGTTGTCTAAAATCGGTTCTGTTCGCCGTATCTATTTTCGCCTACGCGTGATAACTCGATACACCTATATATATTTCTAACGCTAGAATAACACGAATCACGAGAACAAGAGCGCTTAAGTTATACTGATGTATCGGATACGATGTGCTTTCTTAACTATGAAAAGATATAAGAGCCTATCTGGCGTTGTTTATGCAGCGGAGAATAGAAGTAAAGTTGATGTTCCCTTTTTTTTTACCTCAACATTTTTACATTTCGATGCGACTATGTTTGAAAGATTTGTCGCTTCCAAGTACACACGTATAAGTCCCACCACGTTTTCTCAGTTTCAAAGATTTTCGAATTAGCTGCAACTGTAACAAAAAAAGAAAGAAAATCGAATACCGTTGGATTGAAGAACGGTCGCTGTGCTTTTGATTACTGTGGATTTGAAATCTAAATAATTTCAGGGTTTTTTTTGTCCCTTTGGAAACTTTCCTCATCGTCTACACGGTGTGACTATATTACCACAACCGATCGTGAACTGAAAAGCAGAATTATCATTCGCAACCGGGACGATCGATTATTTTATAGTTGAAAATCTGGACACCCCTGCATTCAATCAACTCGATGATGGCTCGGGGCTGCTGGTCGTAATGAACAGTCTCGGCATACAACCATCGACGGTATCAATTATGAACGAAATGTTCGGAGCCGTTCCATGCATAACGGATTATACGTGCACATATATTATATTCATGGCGTAAGAGTTTATTTATCGATCGAAAATGTTCGCCGATAATTGCAATAGCAATTTCATTATAATATACAAACCGGGCTGTTTCTATACGATCTGTAAATAATTCACCTAGACTTAATTCTCTGTATATAAATATAAACTACAAGATTGGCGTGAAAAACCCTTCAGGTATACATATAACTATGTATAGTATATACATAATATTACCACGTCGTTTGATAAACTGACCTAGGCAAACGTCGCGATTACGATTTACGAGGAGACTTATAGCGATCACGTAGAAGAGTTGAAAAAAAAGAAAGTGCAATAAAACTAAAAACAAAATGGCAACGTCGTCGGTCTTAACGTATAGGAAAATTACACCCCTGAGGGTTCGGTAAATAGAATGAAGCGAAAAATTCGCTGATAAGAATCGCGAGACTCTGTTTATATATCTTGTCGTCGGATAGCAATTCGTATGTATACGTATACGATGACATGCTTTCAGAAAGTTGAATGTACCGAAGGTAAATGAAATGAAATTTTTTCACGATTTGCGTTCGAGATAAACGTGCTGTGCAGATAATGCGATGACTCTTCGCCGAACGTGTTATGTTTCGCAAATATGTTACACTATAGTGTAGTATAGAATAATTATTGAATCGAAAAAAATGAAGGAAGAGAAAGAGGGGAAAAAAAGGTTCAGAATTAATGACGCTACTTTGAAGTCAAATTAACGGAAGCAATTTATACTGAATTTTACTTTTTGAATCTGAAACTAAATTTCATTCGATAGGTCAAGGCCGACTAAAAATGGCTGGACATACTCGGGATGATATTTCGATTTTGTGGAGCAGTTGAAATTTTTTGTTTTCTATGTTTCTCTCGTCAAACGTAATGAGTTTATTTATTTACTTATTTTTTCGGGCATTAAGATGGCGCTTAGATTTATTTTCAGCGCGTTTTTATACATTCACAAAGGTTTTTAACGACCTCGTATAACAATTTATTTGGTTAAAATTTCGCTTTCGTCGCGTGCCGCGTTATTACGTGTCCGTTGACACCGCGAGCTGCAATTATAGTCGCGGTGAAACTGCAGTATAATACTTGATAATTTCAAGACTTGTCGCAGCTTTTGAGCCAACAATAATAAGCCCGGTGTACATGAGACTCGTGTTCGCGTACGCCGAGGCGTCAAAGAAATTCATCCGTAGCATTAAAACTTCCCTTACGGCTCGGTGTTACACATATAATATTATGAAGAAGGCGAACGCGAACGTAGACGTGAACGAGTTACGATTCGGTTTGTTAGAAACGGAAACTGAGCGTGGGTGGCCAAGAGAGTATTATAAACGAGGCTCACTTTACCACCTTATAATATTCACTTTCGCCTTATTTGCTTCTCTTCCGGCTCCGCCCGCTGTCCGCAGGTTTTTTTTAATTAGTATTCTCCCCCATTAGATATACCGTAAGGTGAATTACGTCCCACCTAATGTTAACTCATGGTACACGACCGAAACGATCGCTCTCGCGATGACGTTGGTAAAAAACCATTTTCAAACCCGAAATGGAATCGCGATAATTCGCGTTACAAGACCCAATCCACCTACCTTATTCGGGGATTTAAAGTACACGATTCAAATGTTATTACATTTGTTTTTGAAACTCTTCTGTTATTTTTACGACAACGAATACGATCTACGCTCACAATCAAAAGTGACGAAGTTTGAAGAATTCAACAATTTGTGAGGATTTTTACTTTTAAATTTCACCACGATTTAAAAGAATTATAATCTTTGATTTCAGTTTATATTTTTATAGCCGTAAATATCAGAAGCTACAAATAGGAAGGGAAAACAACGTTGAGAAAACATCAAGAGATCTGTTTGAGATCTGAAACAATTTAGGGACGGTGAAAATCTCCGGAGAAAATTAGAGATGACTTTAAATGTCTTGAAATTCGTTGGAGTTGGCATGTGGAATTATTCTCACCGTATGAAGTAAACTAATGGCAAGTGAATACACGTTTAGGAAAATACGCAATCATGACAATGATAAATTACCCAGGTTCGTATAATTTTAGATTTCTCAGTTCAGCTACCATATAAGCTGGGAATTTCTTTCCCCACTTTCCTGGTAGACAAAACTTTGGCTGAGAGTCAAAGGCCGAATTAACCACACGTCTTAGGATTTCCCATACCGTATTACAGGAACATTCAACAAATGCCTGGAGTGCTATTCGGACGCATCCTCTTCAAATGTAATCGAGTCTTCTCATGCAGCGATTCGAAACTTCGACCGACCGACCCTGCTGTGATAATTTTGGATTTTAAGAGCAACAAAATTCGACGTCAAATTTTTTATGGTTCATTTAATGAACTGTACTGATGATATCGTTCGACAGGGCGGGTTTTCTGAAACAGAGTCTTATGGGGCTTGTGATAATAAATTTGTACGGAGTTAACGACGGCACTATAAATTTGAGAACGAGTAAATCAGCGTTCGGGGGCGGCTGTTAATCTAGATTTAAACAATCTCAAGATGTGCAATACTCGCCTTAATTTCTGACTGCAATGCTCCAATAGGCTACAAAACTAGTCGAGAGTTTATTTCGGTTTGAATAGCGCGTGATAGGGAGATCGACTCGGGAGTCGTTTTGTTTTAGAAATAACTCAACACTTTTCTCAAATTAAATGGAAAAAAAATCGGGCATCAATTTTTGGTCCCGAAATGTATATCTCTGTTATGTGACTAGATCCACTAAATTGGGCTACGATAAAAACCAATCCAAATATCCCAATTTTTTGGTTCCGACAGGATCGAAAACTCGATCATTTTTCAATAAATAGATCAATTTATTTAGCGGATCTAGGAAGTTCCTCCAAACATGTGAACGAAGAGGCTAAAGTACAACATTACAATACATAAAAGACAGTGAAAGACACATTTCGAAATTCAATACTTAGAAACTATCGTACGAAATTTTCAAAGTTCATCAAATTCCGTGCCAAATTGAGCTTTCGACCGTTTCCTAAATCTTCAGTCGTTACACCCACCGATAAAATCGACGAACGATACAAGAAATTTGTTTCAACCAACAGTTGATGGAAACGACGCTGAGTTTTTGGGAGGACGCCACTTTACCGACTAATGATATCCGCTCTCTCTCACAGCCTGCCCAAATCCAACGATCCAAATGTCAAATAAATTATACCGCGAATGACCATGACCAAGTTGGCGCCGAATATTAATATTTTTTCAAAAATTTTATCACTTCGAATATCTCGGCAAATATTGATTTGTCCTAATCATTCGGGGTGCCAAAAAATTGCTCCTCCATTTTTCCACCAGGAATGATCGTTTTTTTATGCATACATTAATTATACATAAATTAATAATGATAATTGCTATTGTTACCGGGATAATCAGTTTGTGACGTCATATAACTGCGATTATTCGTCAGTCGTCAGTCGACTATTTATAATACAATTAAGTCATAAGATAATTGCTTTAATGAGTTAATTACACCTATGTATTAATATTTTCGTACAAATGCGGATATTATCGATCATAAAATATTTTCTACTTTTCCTTTTTCTCTTCCACGGAGTATTTTTAATCAATTTGTTAATCATTTTCAAGAATAATTTCTATTTTTATACATTAGCTGTGGATTAAAAATTAAAATAACCAAATCGTTTGTACTTTAGTAGTATTTAACCATGTCAAATCACTATGGCTTACACTCATGTTAACGACTGACGAATAATCGCAGTTATGACGTCACGAACTGATTATCCCGGTAACAATAGCAATTATCACTATTAATTTATTTATAATTAGTGTATGCATAAAAAAACGATCATTCCTGGTAGAAAAATGGAGGAGCAATTTTTTGGCACCCCGAATGATTAGGACAAATCAATATTTGCCGAGATAGTCGAAAAGTAAAATTTGATTTTCTTAATTACGAATAAATAATTAACGGATAATTATTCAAGTGGAGCAATTGTATATCCTGAAAGAGCATTTCAGGAGCAATTTTTGGGATAAAATTTTTGAAAAAATATTAATATTCGGCGCCAACTTGGTCATGGTCCGCGAATGATATAAACTGTTCACACATAGATTATCGTAGGATAAACTCACGACGAATATCGACTGTCGCGTGGTATATATAAGGTGGAATCGTGCGGTTCTTTTCCAACGTAATTTCACGAATTCAAAGTTTTCCGTACAGAAATTCAATTGTTATTTTTATGCCAAAATAAACAAATGTATATTATTCGATTAGATAATGTTGTCATTTCAATAATTATGCTGTACAGCGAGAGTATAACCGAATTTAACCTAATGCACAATCGTATGTAAGATAAGAAATAAAAGATATAAACATATTATGTATCATCGAAGTTCAGATCTTCTTAAATACTCGCATCGCAATTATTATTATTATTGCTGTTATTGTTGTTGTTATTATTATTGTTATAGTTAGGTGATGACGTAGTCAATAGTACATTAAATAATATCGTTGTAATAAAAATGTAATTTTCACATGGAGTGAAAGGCTGTTTTGTCCTGTTAAATTTTTCACCAACGGGGGTTGATTCACATCGATTACGACGATTGATTTGGATCGATATATTCTGCAGAAAAATGAATACCTATTCTACGTGCTTTACTAATCGTTACATACCTATACTAAATTATTGCAGCACGTTATTGGTAAGACATACAAAATGACTGCAGTTACAAAAAACTTGATCATTATGCGCGCGTTTTATCAACAGCTGTGCATTTATCTGACCTCGATTCGCATTTAAGTCGATGGCAGTTTTAATAATTTTTAAGTCCTCGCGGATGGCGGTTCAACCGTATCTGAATCGCTAAATATTATAAATGTGCTTCTTGACCCCCCACCCCCCACTTTACCAACATCGGACTCCTATAATAGGCGAGCGTCCATTCCGAACTTGAAATTTTGAGACCAAACTTTCGACTACGATTCTTCGACGCGGGAAGTATTGGAAAAATGTAGTAAGGGCTCAAAGTTTTTGAAGTAATTTTCTTTTGTTTCAATCTAATTTTTCGATCAAAAATCATTTCTTCGTTAAATTCACAACAGTTGCGAATAAAAACCGTGGTTATTCGAACGTATAAAAAACGAAGAAAGATTACAAATGATGCTCGTGTAGTTTATAAAATTTCGAGAAATTTCATGACAAGTTATCTTTCGTCGTTCTCGGAATATTATACGGATATAATAATTTTGAGAATGAATTTCAAACTTCTCAATCTTATCCATTTACAGGTAGGTACGCGTGATAAATAGTATGGTGTACGTTGAAATACTTTTACAAGTGCATATGTAAATTCTCCGCGGCGAATGACATTACTGAATATTATACGCTGAAAGAGTCATTAATTTAATAGATTGAATCGCTGATATCGTCCTGTGGGATTCCCCACATCTTTTTCAAAATAGGAATCATATAAATTTTTGGGGACTGGCCAACCGACAAAAAATTATCAACAAAATATTTCACTTAACCAAATCGCGCGACGGGTCTAAATGATGATAACTTCAATTATAAAGTACAACGACCTGCGCAGGAATCGAGAATAAAAGAAAAAAAAAAACACATCGAAACGATGATCAAAAATAACATATTCGTTCAATTGACCAATCGACCGCGAATAAAATTGACTTTTGTGACTACATATACTTTATTCTTACTACCGATTACCAATTAGTGTGGCTAAAAGTAATTATATGATGTCACATAAAATCCAGCTGCGTCAAATACACGCGCGAACTCTGCAATGCTAACAATCGCGACCGCAGGTAAGAAAAAAAATAAAATGAAATAATTGAACGCTGAAGAAACTGCATATTTTACATGTCACATAATTGTGAACTCATCTAATCTTGACACGTCACAATCAACCGAATCACGAATGAAAGAATTTTAAGACGATGAGGTCGTTTAAGGTCATCTGCCTTCGGAAGAATTAAATGAATGAATAACGAAACATGAATTAGTAGAAATCTATCTATGGTGAATAAAATTAAAATACTAATTCAAAAATCGAATACCATATCATATTCTATAGATCTTCGAAGGTGCTCCACTGATCCGTTATCATCATCATCATCATCATCATTGTTATTATTATTATTATTGTCTTAGTGAATGTTGTTATTATTTTTTAAAAAAGTCATCGGATGACCTTGGCATACATATGTATATTTTTTTTCTTTCTAATTTCATGTTCCGTATCATCCGCTATTAGAACTTGCGTATTTTATAACTTCGCTAGCGAACCACATACGAAATTAGAATACAAGAATTTTGAGTTGCCCTGCAGTTTTCACATCGCTCTGCAGTCATTCGCCTGAAAGCGCATCGCAATTGAATTTGTCTTGACCGACAGAAAAAATAACGAAAAATCCAATTCGTTCCATTAAAATATGAGAGGATAATGAAGTTTGCAAGGACTATCGATATCGTCCACGTGCCAACCCGTCGACCTTCGCAGGCAGGTAACACTAGGGCAGATAGGGCAATGGTAAATTCCGTTTGGTTTTCTAATTAAATTCTATACGGGCTAATCGTAGGTGATGATGAAAAATTGAATTCTCCTATTCTAACGATCTCGAAATTAGACATTTTTTTTTTGTTTTTTTTTCATCAAAGTTTTATTATTTTATTGTTTTTGTATAAATTATGTTCTATATTGACTTTTACGATGAGACATGTGTCTGACTTATTCACGTAATCCACGTTGAAAACGTTTTCGTACTTACGCAATATTCGAAATCCATCTGTATTTACTGTAGACACCAAATATATAAATCGATTTTCGTCTCTAAATTTTTCTCATTGTCGGACTCTCATTTCAAACATGAATGTACAATGGCACGGAAAGTAACTTAGAACGCTTCTTTTTTGTGTTTCCTTTCCCTCTTTTTTTTTTCAACAAATTAATACGTAAGTAAAACATAACTTTTGAACGAAAATTGTGGGTATAGCGAGTCCCATTCCGTTCAAGGGCACATTCGTAACTATGTAAATTTTGAACATGTTAAATTTCGGACGTTTGGTCTAGCGATTGTATGATAAGTGTGTAGCTTTTGAATATCATTTCTCTACAACGATATAACAACGCGTTTGATCGATATTTTCAAAATTCGCCGATTATTTTCCTATAGGTTTTTCTTCAACTCGATTGGTTTTTTTTTTTTCCCACCCGTATTTTTTGGTTACACGAAAAACGCGTTTGCGTTTTATCGGTTTTTAGATGGAACGTTAGTTTTTTTTTTTTCAATCGAAATAACGATATCTGACCTCATGAAAAAGGTCAAGGTGGAAATCGCGGTTGCATAATGGTAATCGAGATGTTGATGGATTCTGAGATGGAGGATTATGACCCTATATAAAGCCGTGAAACAACTTTTTTCACTTACATTGAATATAATTCAGATCTAGAAATTTAAATTGAAATTCGGTAGATAGCGATCGGCAGAAGTCAGATTACACGTACCAATTAATTATCGTTTTACCGATAAAGATATTTGACATCGGACCTATATAATACCTGCATATCGTAGATTTCTTCGGATAACTACTTTTGATTTTGAAACGGCAACACATGTCGGCGATGATGGCCAACGAACGACTGAGATACTTGCTCCATGTACACCTATTGCTCGGAACTATATTTTCCCTGAGCTACGCACTCCAAGGACACGAGTATCCAAACTATACGGAAGTGACGATTCCTCAGGGACACTTACAGGGAACAATTTGGAGTACCTATGGAGGTCGGAATATTTCCGCTTTCTTAGGAATCCCTTACGCCCAACCACCGATTGGACATCTCAGGTATGAAAAAGGCCATGTTCATGGTTTGGTCGATACAATACACACGGGTAATGGTGTTAAAAAAACTAATCAAAAACCTTCACGTGTCTTCACTATTTTGATGAAAATGTGAACAAAGACTTTTTCAAACAGTGTACCTTTCGTCCGAACGTTGTGTGGCCTTGAAATTATAGTAAGCAACAAAATAATTCCAACGTTAATTTCAGATTTGCGAATCCCGTCCCTGCGAGTGGTTGGAATGGAACATGGTACGCTGCTGAAGAAGGCAATCAGTGTCCCCAGCCAACGGCAGCGTTGGCACCTGATCAAGATTATGAAAATGTGATCGGAGATGAAGACTGTTTATATTTAAACGTATACACGCCGAAGGTCATTAAACTTGTTTCAATAATCTTCATCGTCGAATACCTTCGCCCTTTTCTAAAAGTTTTTCATTCCTCAGACTCCAGAGTTCTCATTGACATCTCCGAACTTACTACCTGTAATGGTTTTCATTCACGGGGGAGGATTTTACGGCTGGAGCAGCAGTTCCAATGAAACTGGTCCGGGATTTCTCCTCGATAAAGACGTGGTACTTGTGACATTGAACTATCGCTTGGGTCTGTTGGGATTTCTGAGTACCGGGGATGAGGCCGCTTCCGGGAATTGGGGTCTGAAAGATCAAGTGTTGGCCCTACAATGGGTGCAGAAGAACATCGAATGTTTTGGGGGTGATCCAAATCAGGTGACAATATTCGGTGAAAGCGCAGGTGCTGCTTCCGTTCATCTGTTGACAATGTCAGATTTGGCAACTGGTGAGATGATTATTATCATTATTACATAATTAGCGATAATTTTATGCATGTGAATTTGATCTTTGTTAAAAAACAGGACTGTTTCACCGATATATTACCCA
Source organism: Athalia cordata (assembly GCA_963932425.1). Classification (NCBI taxonomy): domain Eukaryota; kingdom Metazoa; phylum Arthropoda; class Insecta; order Hymenoptera; family Athaliidae; genus Athalia; species Athalia cordata. Next base: position 22,410,009 of record OZ010626.1, on the reverse strand, counting down.
AAGTGGTTCGGCTTTCTCTAAATGGGCATATCGGCCACGAGCTACCTATAAGGAACAGTCCTTCAGAGTCGGTGAGGTATTCAACTGTTCTATCAAATCATCTAAATCCATGATCGCCTGTCTTCGCAAAGTCAATTTCAAAGACATAACAAGTGCAAAGTTGGGCTATTCAATATGGCGGATTGCCGCGTGGGGTCCTACCGATGAGCCAGAAAGCAAAGGTGCTTTTCTCATCGATAGTCCTGCCAATTTGATCGCCAATGAAAATATTCGTGATCTGCCATGGCTTGTCGGTGTTTGCAGAGACGAAGGACTTCTTTCGGCGGCACGTGAGTAGCTAATTCATTCGACAGTAGGTTAAGTTAGGTTAGGAGCATTGGTTGTATCGACTAACGCCTTTTGTTTTTTCCTCTTGCGTGCTCTAGGATTTTACGAAAACCCAGAATTACTTCAATTATTTGCGGTGGATTTAGATGAAAGTTTAGCTGAAGGTTTGTCCCTGGTTTATCAAGCGGACTCTGGAGTCGCTTGGCTCAAAGCGATAAAATCACATTATTTCGACGACGTTTTGGTAGAAAATGTAACAGAGGTAATGCGAGAAAAATCAAATATACTATTCAGTTATTACACTTAGATTTTTTTTAACAGATACTACCCATGATGACGGACGTCTTTGGCGACCTGATGTTCAAACAACCAACCTACACCGCCATCCAACGACAATTCCCTGTCGTTAAAAGTCCGCAGTATTTATACTCGTTTGAGCATCGAGGTGTCTTGAGCTACAGCTACGTATTTAGTGGATCATTAATGGACTTCGGTGTTTCACACAGCGACGACCTTTTGTATCTATTCCCAAACACCGCAAGATTTTCAAAGTTGAATAAAACATTGAGCGAAAATGATTACGAAATGATGAAGACTATGGTCGAGTTGTGGACGTCGTTTGCAAATAATGGGTGAGATGCCAAAAATTTTCAATGTTCAAGTCAATCTGTACTTGAAGATACTACGTGGATAGTTGTTAATAAATAATCGCCCTTTCAGGACGCCAACGGCTTCTGCTCTGAATGGTCAAGAATGGCCACCCTATTCGTTGGAGGAAAGCTATCTCCAAATAGGCGACAACGCCGACATAAGTCTCAAGGTTCAGCATTCCTTATTTCAAGATTCAGACATTTTTTTGGATTGGTCTTAGTAGCTCATGAAAAATAAAGCCTATGCACACGTTCCTCCAACGCATTTTGATTGTCACCGCCGTTTCCCGATTCCTTTTTTCCCACCCAATTGCGTCAACCTTTTCCGCATTCGGTAGCCTGAAGTTAACGGCGAGCGAATAAAATTATATCCCGTGGCTGATGATATAAGGTCGTATGCGCCAAAAATGCGATTTTCGATACGACATTTTACCTTTATCTTCGATTTTTTTTTTTTGAAAATGAACGAAAAGGCGAAATTTTTGTTTTGACATCGATGCATTTTCGCGTTTCACAAGTTTCTGGAGCGTTTGCAGATATGGAGAAAAAAAAAAAAAAAAATGGCGGATACTGCCGATGACTTCTAACATTGGGAAAAACTTTCTCCGATCTGATTTCAAAAAACAAAAGGTCTGCAGATTATAAACATATAATATCAATAAATGACACGATTCGCGGATTTGATCATCGGCGCAAGACGAATCACCTAAATCGTCGGGCTCGATTATGTACCGCGAGAAATCATCACTTTTTTCCTGGTATAGTGATTTACGATAATTTCAGGTCATGAGACAAAATGATATGGCAATAAATTATAAAACTAGTTTTATTAGGCTAGACAAGAAGATGTATTCCACAGTTACACGCGACTCATCTGTAACTATATATCTGGATGTGAGTATAAATAAAGCGCTGGTAAGTGGAGAGGACCACAATCTTTCTGAACATTGCCTAAGCAACGACAGCACCGAAATGGCGAAGAAGAATCTCTGCGCGGTGGCTTTACTCGCCATAGTCTTTTGCACGGTTTCCAAGAGTGCAGGTGACTCGACATCGAATTTTTTAGGTCCGAAACGACTGCCCACGGCCGAGGATGTCGCATTTGGAGAAGAGCCCGAGCCAGCTTCAGCGAGGTCGGCACCACCCGTCGCTCACAGCGCCCATCCTGCGCCTCTCATTAAACCCAAACTACAATTATGTCCTCCTGAGTACTTTCGTGCCTACGATGGTTCGTGCAGACCTGCGACTGGAGGTGCGCTTCAGTTCAAAAAGTAAACTATTTTCATGTAAAATCCTCTCAAAGTACATTACGCCCAATTCGATAATAAAATCTGTTTCAGTGAGAAATTAGTGTTCGCCACTCAGCGTCCAATGATTCATGGGATTTAAAATTATCCTTGCCGATACTCACTTCATGGATATCCTATGTAAAGTATAAATACTGCTTTGTATAACATTTGCCTTGTGGTAAAAAGTGGAAGACGAGGAGTGAGAAGATTGAGTTCCACGGGTAAGATCCGTTTGTAACTCGGCCAGGGAAATTTAGTTTGGGAATCAGTTGGGAATTTTTGAATAGTTATTAAAAAAAGTCACTTTGAAAAATGAATAATGTATAATTCAAGATCCATTAAAAAAAGCATTTCCCTAGTCAATTTTGTTTTACAAAAATTTTCTAAAATATCATAAGTCTTCGTAACTTAATCTTATGGATAAATATTATGGCGAGTTGTGATGAAAAAAAAAAAAATACTATATCTACTATAAAATTTTCATGGCTATTATAACGCGCTCGTTATGCACGAGTGAAACTGCATGTTCATGTACTTTGTAATGGTGTTGTTATTACTGCAATTATTGTAATAAATATTTCTGGGAAAACCCCGTCCGCTAACCAGTATCAACATTATCAACCCGGAAAAAAAATATAGCTAGACCACAGACTGTTTCTAATATAGATATGCGTAAGCGTATTTAGCGCGAATGGATGAGTATCACAAGTATTTAAACAACAGATCGTCAATTATTTCCTCGATTTATCTCGAAGATTTCTTCATTTGTTTGAGGGCGAATATTTTAACGCCGTCGGGGTGCGACGACTGGCCTGCGAAACTGGTATTAGTAGAATCCGACGTTGAGGTACTTTTACTATTCGGGAGAACACAACCTCTGCGAGTTGCTCGAACCGTTTTAAACCAATTCTTCAAAGATATCCAGATTCTTCTTTTGCAGACGAATATGACGAATACGAAAAGACCCTGGAGGGCGTTGATCATGTCAGTAACGTACCAGAGATACCGAGGAGTCTCGTAAACATATGAAATCACTTCCGCTGACCAAGTGATACCCATGACTACGAAAAGCTTTAGGTACAAACCGAACCTAACGGAAAAAGACAAAACAAAAAAATTTGGCGGATGTCACGCTGCGGAGTAGCAAGTAGGAACTAATCGTAAACTACAATGTCAAAGTTGAGGGACTTACCAAATTCTTTTGTCATCGTGTCGTTGACTGTCTGCGTTGATGAGGTGAAGCCTCATTTGCCGATTGTGTCGGACCATTTTAAGCGAAGTTGCAACAAAAAGGCAAATGTTACAGGCAATCAATACGGCCATTGGTGTGTAAAAATACAAACCTCCAGCGTACTTGGCTGCAACGTTTCAAGAAGAAATATTGAGTTTTATTCTGAATAAGTTACCGAAAATCATCATATCATTGCAACTTTTGAATAGTATTTATGGAAATATACAGATGCGTATCTGCTCATTACCAAACCAACAAGCGTTCTCCAGCAATCCTGGTCGGACAACCGAATCCGGCATTTCTGGAGTAAAATCCATGCCGATGCACATTGCAGTCAGAACGATTGGACAACCCCAAGCGTAAACGGAGTATACCAAGAAACGGTTTCCACATCGATAATAGTTGGTTCCATGGATCAATTCGGACCCCCTGAACAATAACGAAAGGGATCACATTTTCAGCATAGACTGCAGTGTATATTTGATTATTTTACGAGCTCAATTTTCGCGAGATAGTAATATTTCTTTCTTACCCGAATCTTCTCCACATGTCAAAGCACATTACGTTTAGCCAGAAGGAACTGGCAAGGAATGAAAAGTAGATCGTGTATCCTGAAACGAAAAATTGGCTCAGAACTTAGGAAAAAAAAAAGATTAAAAAGATCACGTCATTCTCCGAAAACAGAATTTGTTTTTTTTAAACAACATACCGACGAATAAACAAAAAGCACCGGCACTGTAGTCCTTCGGCTTCATTCCGTCGGTAACTAGAGACAAATATGTGAAAACGAGGCAGTAAAGGTAACACTTGAGTGTTGTTCCATAAAGATTTTTAAGCTCTGTTAAAATCGAGTAAACAATTATCGTAGCGATTAAAAATGGCACGGAGATCAGGAATCCGACATAATTCGCTGTTCCATTCGGCAGTACTTCGTCCTCCTGTTGTGGCGCACATACCTCCGGTGTGTAACTTGAATCATTTTCATTTCGTCTGAAGCAGTAATCTCCGGATTTTATGACCTGTTTATCTCTCTCAAGTTTCGGAAGAAGAAGCGAGCCGTCCCTGAGAAGGTAATATTCATCCGTAGGATACTCCGCTGGGTTCAAAAAGTAGGCTCCTCGATCTTCACACGGGTACCACTCTACAATTTGGAACCGTTCTAGCGTTTTGTTGTCTTCGAGGTCACGTGTCAGGTTTGTCAAATAAACGTCTGGTATTCCATCGAAATTCACAGCGTCCTTGTTTTTCGCTATACGAGTGTCATTGGCTTCCGTCAGATTCTCAGGAGGGCAAATTACCAGGCACGGTTTAACGTCGCAGGAGCGCTGCCTCGGTTCAGTTTTTTCGGTCTTGGGATCCCCGCCGAAAATTCTCCGTTCATTTTCCTCAGCCAGAATCAGCTTAGAACCGTACGAAAAGATGAAGAGAAACAAAAACGGAACTTTCACGTGGGAAAAACAGCCGATGAAAATTACGACAGTCATTCTGTTCGGTGATCAGGAACTCACTGACAAGAACTACTGGACAGCTCTCAATAAATAATCCTCCGCGGTTGATGTTCATGGTGGACGTAAGCGGTTAAATATATGTCACCGCAATTTGCCGTACAATTATATGCGGAAATTAATTACAGTCGTGAATAAAATTATCTGGAAACTTCCTAAGTAGGTGTGCGTACGGATGGATGATATGCGGATAAAGACGAATGAAAATCATTCTAATCGAGGCTATATAAGTTGCTCAGATTACGTGCGATCTCGAGGTCGCTGATTTAAAAATTGTGCTTGTAAATTGTTCAGCTTTCTCACAAAAAGAAATGTTGTTTGAATTTTATCGGTTTCCGTTTTCTTTTTTTTCAACTTACAACAGTAGTCAATATTTCTTTCGTTAATCAGTATACAGTTATAATATCTGGCATTTTATCATCAATTCCTCAAAAATTATGTATATGAACTCTAGAGGAAAGTAACCAAATATGGAATAGTATCCCTAATGTGGAATACCACTGTTTTTCTCAAACAATATGGTTAAGACGCAATACACGACTATTTTCTATATCACTTATGTACTGTGGTGTCACACCCAGTCGGTGGCGTTGGTGGTCGGGCGAACGCCATAAGGACGACGGGATTGTTGTGTTTTGCCGGTGCATAGAAACTATTCAAGGTATGTGAAAAATTATTTGTTTCTCGTTAATAAGTTTGTAAAAATACCATTATTATATATTTAGCGTATTGTACTGATGTTTTTCTAAATGTCTTTGTTAATTTTTATTGCGTTACTACTGTTATTTTTGTAACACGACAAGTTCAAGCTGGTCTAAAATTCCAAAGATGGAATAGCGCAACTCACTAGGTGTGATTTCTGCAAGTTATGAAATAAGTTAATTTTAATAGACTGAGCTCCTCTCATTTTTGACCAAAGTATGAAGACCTCTTAAAAAAAGACGTTACTGTTTTCGTTGCTTTTTTTTAAGAAACTTTCAGTCTTATTTACAAATTCCATACTTGGGTATTTATTCCATAAATAGCTACTCTTTTGTTACTTCGATTTTTGAATAAAAATGAATATGTGTATTAATATTAAAAAGACGAGAATATGATTAAATTAAGCCAAAATGTGTGACTGATTGTTATTATAATTGAAAGCCTTCAATTCGTAATAATGTATTTTTTATACCGAGAAAACAAAATGGTATTCCATATTTGGTTACTTTCCTCTATGTTATTATCTAGCCGCGATAAGGCTCCGAAATTGTCTGCTTGACGAAATAACAAATTTTTATTGTAGGGCGGAAACTGGAAGCAGCTGATGTACCAAATTGATAGTACGCTTCCATTATGGGAAAGTTTTACTGACTTGTTGTAGATTTCACGATGCCTACTGTGATATCCGCCTTACCCATCGTCGAAGATATTTTTTCACATCTGGTTTATGCCGCGGCAAGATCATGTTCGACTTCATACTTTCCAGCGTACTCTGGATCATCACCACGCGGTGAATAGTCCCAGACCTTAACTGATTGAAAAACATGTGAGATGAATCGAACTAAATACGAAAAAAAAAAAAATGGCCGACTTGAATGACACGAAAGACGCTCGTGTCAGATAATCATTTCATGGCTGTTAGATCGTGGAATGTCAAAGCCAAACTGTGGTGCGTTCGAGATATTATTTCATTCCAGGGAATACATCTTTTTCTTTTCTCAGGTTGCAACGGAGTCTGCTATTATTTGTTTATTTTGTTAATTTTTTTTTGTTTTTGAGAAGGGATAAACAAGTTTTCTTAATAAATGGACGGCAGACGCTAAGACATCAGCTGTTTCATTTGGACCGATATGTTTTTGAATTGTTCAAGGAGTTCTTGACAACACAAAATGTTATCGTGAAGAATTGTGTTTTTTTCTTCGAAATTTCTATTCTATCAAATGACAGAAGAATTTCTCCGACAAAAACCAAAATTACAAATTAAGATATCTTCTTTTGACATTTCAACGTTTCTAAAGGCTCGAAGATTTCAACTTGCAATATTTTATGGCTCCTCCGTAGATCCTCTTACACTTTTGAATTGGAATACGAGTTTCATGAAATATAATCAACACAAACGTCAACGACTTGATGCTTCAAAGGTACTTTTCACTAAACCAGCGCATTTTATTTTTGTGCCTGGCTTTGACATTTCTTGCATAGGCAGTTTGTCTTTTTTCGTGGATTTCATTGATTTAATGGAATGTGTTAGGAAATCACACGTATCATGGAATGTGTTAGGGTACCAGTTGAACTATTCAAATTGACTGCTGACTATCAAGTTCATGATAGTTTTTATTTTTATTTCTACGTACCGACATGTATACTTGGGAGCCACCTGTGTCTACTATAGGCATCAAGTATAAATTGATCTCTTCGCAATTCCGCTACCGATCACTCCTTGAACTTCAGCCGAAACGGGGGTAAGCAGCTCTACCGCATTAAATTATTTTCAATTTTTATTCTTCTTCTTTTTTTTACGAATTCGCATTGCACATCGCTCGACTTCGATATGTGACGTTATTTCTCATCCCTATAATTTCCTACGATGATGACTGAAAAAAAAACTCAATCAGTTGAACTTTGTTTTTATATATTTCGATATTTCTGATTTTTTCGAACCTGCATATACACCTCCGCAGGGATGAAATTCATCGGCAACGATGGCGTACAATCTACTCAGGTACTTGGTGTACTCGTATGTACTGGGAGTCATTTGTTCGATAAGTTTTGCGGAGAAAGGAGAATCCGAGCATCCGGAAGTGACGATTCCTCAGGGACATTTACAAGGTAAAACTTGGATCACTTTTTTGGGTCGGAAGATATCAGCCTTCCTTGGAATCCCCTACGCGCGACCACCGGTCGGAAAACTCAGGTACACACGAATATTGTGAATTCGATTTTGCAAATCGTTGAATAACCAAACGATTTTTGCTTCAGATTTGCGAATCCCGTGTCGGCGGATTGTTGGAACGGAACGTTGTACGCTACCAAAGATCCAAATCAATGTCCTCAGCCAAAGGCAAGCCTGACACCTCGGCAAGATTACTCCGTGGTGATTGGAAATGAGGACTGTCTGTATTTGAACGTATACACGCCGAAGGTCATTGCTCTTGATCAAAATATTTTCTTTTCAATGATCAATCATTGTGAAGTTTGCGATCCCCCAGATTCCAGCCCCATCGTGTGCATCTCCAACTCTACTTCCCGTGATGGTTTTCATCCATGGAGGAGCATTTTTTGCTTGGAGCAGCGCCACCAACACCACTGGTCCGGATTATCTCCTCGACGAAGACATAGTCCTCGTGACATTGAACTATCGGTTGGGACTGTTGGGATTTTTGAGCTCTGGGGATTGCGCTGCTTCCGGGAATTGGGGTCTGAAAGATCAAGTGTTGGCCCTACAATGGGTGCAGAAAAACATCGAATGTTTTGGGGGTGATCCAAATCAGGTGACAATATTCGGTGAAAGCGCAGGTGGTGGTTCGGTTCATCTGTTGGCCCTCTCGAAGTCTACGACCGGTAAGAATATCGTGATTATCATCACAGCGGAACATTTAGATTTCAAAATATCGAAAACATACGAAACACTTAATAAATGTAATGTTATCTCTCTCACATTCAGGTCTTTTTCATCGATACATAACACAAAGTGGAACAGCTTCCGCTCCATGGGCTTACCGGCCTCGAGACGCCTACAAGGAACATGCTTTTAGACTTGGACAGATTTTGAATTGTTCTATCGATACGTCAGAATCTTTGATCGCCTGCCTTCGGACGGTAAACTTTTCGGACATCACAATTGCAGGAAATTTATTTCTAGGCTTTTCCGTTTGGCGATTGGTCAGATGGGGTCCTACCGACGAGCCAAAAATTGAAGGTGCTTTTCTTACAGAGGATCCCAACGATTTAATCGCCAGTGGATGTGGACAAGATTTACCGTGGCTTGTCGGCGTTTGTTCGTACGAAGGACTCGTTTTGACTTCGAGTAAGTTACTCTGCACTCGTTGAGAAATGCAGAAAAATTGTGAGGATATTGAAGTTACGAATGCGATTTTAATTGGATGACAATTTCGTGGACATTCAAAATGTTGAGCGATCGTTAATTTTCAACTGATCGATTATGATTTTCTCTGATTTTAGTATTTTACGCCGAGAATAAGATATTTCAAGAATTTCTCAAAGATTTCGACACAAATTTAGCGGAATCTTTGCACATCACTTATCAACCGGACTCTGGTGCTGCTATGTTGAAAGAAATAAAATCGAAATACTTGAAAAACGATCTGCCAGGAAACGGAACTGAGGTGGGCGAAAATCAAGTCGACCATTTTTGAGTATCCGTAAAATATAAACCCGCGAATAATTGTCAAAACATTTTACCCAATAGTTATTGGCCACCTTGACGGATCTCATGGGCGACGCCATGTTCACGTATCCGACTTACCATGACGTCCAACGGCGAGTCAAAGTCATGAAAAGCCCGCTATATTTATACTCCTTCGAGTATCGAGGTGTCTTGAGCTACAGCTACGTGTTTGGTGGAATGTTGTTGAACTTTGGTGTTTCACATTGCGACGAGCTCATATATCTTTTTCCAAATTATGGAAGATTTGTCGGTCTCAATGGTACTATGAGTGATAAAGATTACGAATCGATGAGAACATTGGTAGAATTGTGGACGACATTTGCAAAGGATGGGTAAGTTAGCGAAAGATTTTCGATCTTCAATTCGTCACGATGTCGTCGATCATATTGCTTAAACAGGTGACTAAAATTATCTATCGTTATAGGGCGCCCTCGGCATCTGCTTTGCACGGTCAAAAATGGCCACCCTGGACGATGAAAAAAAGCTATCTCAGAATAGGCAACGACTCCGACACCGCTCTGGAGGTTCAGCGTGGCTTATTCAAAGATCGATTACCTTTGTGGACTGCTTTCAGAAATCCTTCGAATCATATAAGTAAACTGTGTTAGCCGAATGAATGGTAAAACAAGACGTGAACACGAATGACAAATGAATCACCTTCAACAGCTTTTTCGCAGTCTTCTATTGTTCTTTTTTTTCAGGTTGTTGATTCTTTGTCATTTCTGTATATCCTTCAAACACTACAGTGGTGAGGTATTCAATAAATTCAAGCAGGATGTACAACAACAAGAATATCTTCCAGTTTTCAGACGTAACTGCGCGCATGATGGTTTCAAAAAAACCAACATGTTTAATGTTGATATCATTTTTTTACAAACTAGCAATGTGAATAAATGCAAATATAAATTTGTCCAACATCTTACAAATTCCATTATTCCAACTCAATTTCATTCACTTCGTTTCGAAGGACCTAATTCATGATACAAAATCAAAGAGTTTCTAATTGGTTCCAAGGAATCTGAAACAATTCTAAAAATATTCAGATGCAGCTTTTTGCCTAACGAAAGTTCAGAGCATTTTACTAATGGTGTATATAATTTTTAAACGGAGTGCTTAATTTCCAGCATCATGATGAGAATAACCAATTATTGGTTCAAGTGGAATTTGGGTACTTGTTTTAGGATTAAAAAGCTATCTTTGAAAATAAATAAAAGAAGCAAAATAAAAAATCTATACAAAAATCAGAAGAAAACTAATTTCTTTTTCAATCGCTAACCGTAATTGTAATTCTAATAATATTAATCTCACCGGTCGTTGTCTCCGAGAGAGTTAAAAGGTGAACGGCACCAGCGCCACCGCTTTCGCCGAAAAGCGTGACCTTATTGGGATTACCACAAAAATTTGCAATATTTTCTTGCACCCATCTTAGGGCCAACACTATATCTTTCAGACCCCAATTTCCGGAGGCGATTTTATCTCCGGTGCTCAAAAATCCCAGCAAACCTAGGCGGTAGTTTACGGTGACTAGAACAACATCTCCATTATCGAGAAGATATCCTGGACCAGTTACGTTGGAATTGCCACTCCAAGCGTAAAGTCCTCCCCCATGAACGAAGACCATCACAGGAAGTGACGTCGGATAATCGCATGAACGATCTGGTAACTGGAGAATCATAAATTCCATGAAATAAACCTGCAACGGCGGTCTGATAGAAAAATCAGAACATTTCAGTTAGATTCAACGACCTCGGGTGTGTACACGTTCAAATATAAACAGTCTTCGTTTCCAATAACGGATGCGTAATTTTGCCGCCTTGTCAATCCAGCATCTGGTTGTGGACATTGATTCCCGTCTTTCGTGGCGTGACGTGTTCCACGCCAACAATCCGCCGGTACGGGATTTGCAAATCTGAAATTTAGGTCGCGAACAAAGACGTTTTATCTGGTGTAAAATACCAGTTGGAAGACGTTGAAGGAAGTACCTGAGATGTCCAACCGGTGGTTGCGCGTAAGGAATTCCAAGAAAGGCAGAAACTTTTCTACCCCCACAAGTAGTCAAAGTTTTTCCTTGCAATTTCCCCTGAGCAATCGTGACCTTCGGGTGATCGGGGCCTCTTTTCTGTGCGTAGCAAACGGAAAAAACCGTTCCCAGCACAATTGCAAAAATGAAATACCTCCGTCACGGCTCGTACGTCATCGTTACTGACATAACTTTGGACAGCGAATAGCTAAGAAACACCTTTTTCAATCCTGTTCAATTCCGATTGATTTTGGAATATATTTTACATGATTTTCCGGACTTGTTATCAGATATGAACCAGTGCTGATGCTTCAAAAAGTAAACTGGAGTCGAATAAATTTTTTTGCTTTATTACAATAAATATTTATCAAACAGATCATTATGTGGTAGACTGTGCAGAACTAATTGTTTCCAATTACAATCAAAATTTATTCAAAGAAGGAGAAGAGTTTTACTCACGTACAAATCTGATGGTAATATACGAAGAATAAATATTCAAAGCAATTTTAGCCTCGTCTTCGATTGACGTCCGAGGAGTCTCAGTTTCGAGCAAAAACGAACATAACGATTTATACTTGGTATCTACACAGGCCTACAGTGGACACAGGTGGCTAGTTCTCGCATCATTGTTGACTTAGAATTACATTGGACAGCCTCATTCCTAATCGGAACCAAATCAACGAAACACAATTCAAACATCAAAGACTTCGGTCGCAACGCATCCTTCATGTGAGTCCTCTATTTCTAGTTTAATAATGAATAACGTTTTTGGGTGCTCGGGTCAACTTTTTGTTTTTCTATTTCTCGATCAGGAATTGACACATTCATTAACTTCCCTTGCGTATCCCTGATTTGGCGAAGAAGATTCTCTGCGCGGAGGCTTTGCTTGCCATAGTCTTTCGCACGGTTTTCAAGAGTGCAGGTGGTTCGACATTGAATTAATTATACATCCCCGCGCCGACCGCCGTACCCATCTAGCAACAAGCCAACTTCAACGAGGATGAAACCACCCGTCGTTCACAGCGTCCATCTTGCGTCTCTCATTAAACCCAGACTACAATTATCTCCTCCTGAGTACTTTCGTGTCCACGATGGATCGTGCAGACCTGCGACTGGAGGTGCGCTTCAGTTCAAAAAGTAAACTATTTTCATGTAAAGATGTAAAATCCTCTCAAAGTACATTACGCCCAATTCGATAATAACATCTGTTTCAGTGAGAAATTAGTGTTCGCCACCCAGCGTCCAATGATTCATGGGATTTAAAATTATCCTTGCCGATACTCACTTCATGGATATCCTATGTAAAGTATAAATACTGCTTTGTATAACATTTGCCTTGTGGTAAAAAGTGGAAGACGAGGAGTGAGAAGATTGAGTTCTATGGGTAAGATCCGTTTGTAACTTGGCCAGGGAAATTTAGTTTTGGAATCAGTTGGGAATTTTTGAATAGTTATTGAAAAAAGTCACCTGGAAAAATGAATAATGTACACTTGGCGAGATCATAAGTGGCGTAGTTAGACACTACGCGATGAGCTGTAGGTTGGCGTAAAATATCCCTAGTCTAGGCAGCAAACGGGGGTTTGATTTTTCGCAAATATCTCGAGAACTGATTGAGATTTTCGAAATTTTGAAAAATATTCGAAAAGAGGAGGAAATGTCCTCAAAAAAGTTTCGACTCCCGGAACTAGAGGACCATTATTTATAATCTTTCTAGAAGCGTGAAAATACGGCCGAAAACAGCTAGTCTGGCTTGCGCGCGTCATAAATTATAAAACTAGTTTTATTAGGCTAGACAAGAAGATGTATTCGACAGTTACACGGGACTCATCTGTAACTATAGATCTGGATGTGAGTATAAATAAAGCGCTGGTAAATGGAGAGGACCACAATCTTTCTGAACATTGCCTAAGCAACGACAGCACCGAAATGGCGAAGAAGAATCTCTGTGCGGTGGCTTTACTCGCCATAGTCTTTTGCACGGTTTCCAAGAGTGCAGGTGGCTCGGCAAATCCCGTTTGCAATTATTTAACACGGAAGATGGAACAAGACGTCGCGTCTCTCCTTAAACCCAGACTACAATTATGTCCTCCTGATTACTTTCGTGCCCACGATGGATCGTGCAGACCTCCGGCTGAATTGCGCTCCAGTTCAAAAAGTGAGCTATCTTCATTTATAATCCTCTCAAAGTACATTACGCCCAATTCGATAATAAAATCTGTTTCAGTGAGAAATTAGTGCTCGCCACCCATTGTCTAATGATTCATGGGATTTAAAATTATCCTTGCCGATACTCACTTCATGGATATCCTATGTAAAGTATAAATACTGCTTTGTATAACATTTGCCTTGTGGTAAAAAGTGGAAGACGAGGAGTGAGAAGATTGAGTTCCACGGGTAAGATCCGTTTGTAACTCGGCCAGGGAAATTTAGTTTGGGAATCAGTTGGGAATTTTTGAATAGTTATTAAAAAAAGTCACTTTGAAAAATGAATAATGTATAATTCAAGATCCATTAAAAAAAGCATTTCCCTAGTCAATTTTGTTTTACAAAAATTTTCTAAAATATCATAAGTCTTCGTAACTTAATCTTATAGATAAATATTATGGCGAGTTGTGATGAAAAAAAAAAAATACTATATCTACTATAAAATTTTCATGGCTATTATAACGCGCTCGTTATGCACGAGTGAAACTGCATGTTCATGTACTTTGTAATGGTGTTGTTATTACTGCAATTATTGTAATAAATATTTCTGGGAAAATCCCGTCCGCTAACCAGTATCAACATTATCAACCCGGAAAAAAAATATAGCTAGACCACAAACTGTTTCTATAATTTAGATATGCGTAAGCGTATTTAGCGCGAATGGATGAGTATCACAAGTATTTAAACAACAGATCGTCAAATCTTTCCTCGATTTATTTCGAAGATTTCTTCATTTGTTTGAGGGCAAATATTTCAACGCCGTCGGGGTGCGACGACTGGCCTGCGAAACTGGTATTAGTAGAATCCGACGTTGAGGTACTTTTACTATTCGGGAGAACACAACCTCTGCGAGTTGCTCGAACCGTTTTAAACCAATTCTTCAAAGATATCCAGATTCTTCTTTTGCAGACGAATATGACGAATACGAAAAGACCCTGGAGGGCGTTGATCATGTCAGTAACGTACCAGAGATACCGAGGAGTCTCGTAAACATATGAAATCACTTCCGCTGACCAAGTGATACCCATGACCACGAAAAGCTTTAGGTACAAACCGAACCTAACGGAAAAAGAAAAAACAAAAAAATTTGGCGGATGTCACGCTGCGGAGTAGCAAGTGGGAACTAATCGTAAACTACAATGTCAAAGTTGAGAGACTTACCAAATTCTTTTGTCATCGTGTCGTTGACTGTCTGCGTTGATGAGGTGAAGCCTCATTTGCCGATTGTGTCGGACCATTTTAAGCGAAGTTGCAACAAAAAGGCAAATGTTACAGGCAATCAATACGGCCATTGGTGTGTAAAAATACAAACCTCCAGCGTACTTGGCTGCAACGTTTCAAGAAGAAATATTGAGTTTTATTCTGAATAAGTTCATCATATCATTGCAACTTTTGAATAGTATTTATGAAAATATACACTTCTGTATCTACTCACTACTAAACCAACAAGCGTTCTTCTGCATTCCTGGTCGGATAACCCAGTCTGGCATTTCTGGAGCAAAATCCATGCCGATGCACATTGCAGTCAGAACGATTGGACAACCCCAAGCGTAAACGGAGTATACCAAGAAACGGTTTCCACATCGATAATAGTTGGTTCCATGGATCAATTCGGACCCCCTGAACAATAACGAAAGGGATCACATTTTCAGCATAAACTGCAGTTTATATTTGATTATTTTACGAGCTCAATTTTCGCGAGATAGTAATATTTCTTTTTTACCCGAATCTTCTCCACATGTCAAAGCACATTACGTTTAGCCAGAAGGAACTGGCAAGGAATGAAAAGTAGATCGTGTATCCTGAAACGAAAAATTGGCTCAGAACTTAGGAAAAAGAGAAAAGATTGAAAAAAATTCACTTCATTCTCCAAAAACAGAATTTTTTTGTTTCATCAACATACCGACGAATAAACAAAAAGCACCGGCACTGTAGTCCTTCGGCTTCATTCCGTCAGTCAATAGAGACAAATATGTGAAAACGAGGCAGTAAAGGTAACACTTGAGCGTTGCTCCATAAAGATTTTTAAGCTCTGTTAAAATCGAGTAAACAATTATCGTAGCGATTGAAAGTGGCACGGAGATCAGGAATCCGACATAATTCGCTGTTCCATTCGGCAGTAGTTCGTCCTCCTGTTGTGGCGCACATGCCTCCGGTGTGTAACTTGAATGATTTTCATTTCGTCGGAAGCATACCTCCGGTTTGTAACTCGAATCATTTTCATTTCGTCTGAAGCAGTAATCTCCGAATTTCATCACCTGTTTATCTCTGTCAGGTTTCGGAAGAAGAAGCGAGCCGTCCCTGAGAAGGTAATATTCGTCCGTAGGATGCTTCGCTGGGTTTAAAGAGTAGGCTCCTCGATCTTCACACGGGTACCACTCCACAATTTGGAACCGTTCTAGCGTTTTGTTGTCTTCGGGGTCACGTGTCAGGTTTGTCAAATAAACGTCTGGTATTCCATCGAAATTCACAGCGTCCTTGTTTTCCGCTATACGAGTGTCATTGGCTTCCGTCAGATTCTCAGGAGGGCAAATTACCAGGCACGGTTTAACGTCGCAGGAGCGCCGCCTCGGTTCAGTTTTTTCGGTCTTGGGATCCCCGCCGAAAATTCTCCGTTCATTTTCCTCAGCCAGAATCAGCTTAGAACCGTACGAAAAGATGAAGAGAAACAAAAACGGAACTTTCACGTGGGAAAAACAGCCGATGAAAATTACGACAGTCATTCTGTTCGGTGATCAGGAACTCACTGACAAGAACTACTGGACAGATCTCAATGAACATTTTTTCGCGGTTGATGTTCATGGTGGACGTAAGCGGTTAAATATATGTCACCGCAATTTGCCGTATAATCATACGCGGAAATTAATTACAGTCGTGAATAAAATTATCTGGAAAATTCATAAGTAGGTGTGCGTACGGATGGATGATATGCGGATAAAGACGAATGAAAATCATTCTAATCGAGGCTATATAAGTTGCTCAGATTACGTGCGATCTCGAGGTCGCTGATTTGAAAATTGTGCTTGTAAATTGTTCAGCTTTCTCACAAAAAGAAATGATGTTTGAATTTTATCCGTTTTTTTTTTTTTTTTCTAACTTACAATAATAGTCAATATTCCTTTCGTTAACCAGTAAACAGATATAATATCTGATATTTCATCATTGATTCCTTAAAAATTATGTATATAAACTCTATAATTATTATCTAGCCGCGATAAGGCTCCGAAATCGTCTGCTTGACGAAATAATAAATTTTTATTGTAGGGTGGAAACTGGAAGCAGCTGATGTACAAAATTGATAGTCCGCTTCCATTATGGGAAAGTTTTACTCACTTGTTTTAGATTTCACGATGCCTACTGTGATATCCGCCTCACCCATCGTCGAAGATATTTTTCACATCTGGTTTATGCCGCGGCAAGATCATGTTCGACTTCATACGTCCCAGCGTACTCTGGATTATCACCACGCGGTGAATAGTCCCAGACCTTAACTGATTGAAAAACATGTGAGATGAATCGAACTAAATACGAAAAAAAAAAAAATGGCCGACTTGAATGACACGAAGAGACGCTCGTGTCAGATAATCATTTCATGGCTGTTAGATCGTGGAATGTCAAAGCCAAACTGTGGTGCGTTCGAGATATTATTTCATTCCAGGGAATACATCTTTTTCTTTTCTCAGGTTGTCGACGGAGTCTGCTATTGTTTGTTTATTTTGTTAATTTTTTTTTGTTTTTGAGAAGGGATAAACAAGTTTTCTTAATAAATGGACGGCAGACGCTAAGACATCAGCTGTTTCATTTGGACCGATATGTTTTTGAATTGTTCAAGGAGTTCTTGACTACACAAAATGTTATCGTGAAGAATTGTGTTTTTTTCTTCGAAATTTCTATTCTATCAAATGACAGAAGAATTTCTCCGACAAAAACCAAAATTACAAATTAAGATATCTTCTTTTGACATTTCAACGTTTCTAAAGGCTCGAAGATTTCAACTTGCAATATTTTATGGCTCCTCCGTAGATCCTCTTACACTTTTGAATTGGAATACGAGTTTCATGAAATATAATCAACACAAACGTCAACGACTTGATGCTTCAAAGGTACTTTTCACTAAACCAGCGCATTTTATTTTTGTGCCTGGCTTTGACATTTCTTGCATAGGCAGTTTGTCTTTTTTCGTGGATTTCATTGATTTAATGGAATGTGTTAGGAAATCACACGTATCATGGAATGTGTTAGGGTACCAGTTGAACTATACAAATTGACTGCTGACTATCGAGTTCATGATAGTTTTTATTTTTATTTCTACGTACCGACATGTATACTTGGGAGCCACCTGTGTCTACTATAGGCATCAAGTATAAATTGATCTCTTCGCAATTCCGCTACCGATCACTCCTTGAACTTCAGCCGAAACGGGGGTAAGCAGCTCTGCCGCATTAAATTATTTTCAATTTTTATTCTTCTTCTTTTTTTTACGAATTCGCATTGCACATCGCTCGACTTCGATATGTGACGTTATTTCTCATCCCTATAATTTCCTACGATGATGACTGAAAAAAAAACTCAATCAGTTGAACTTTGTTTTCATATATTTCGATATTTCTGATTTTTTCGAACCTGCATATACACCTCCGCAGGGATAAAATTCATCGGCGACGATGGCGTACAATCTACTCAGGTACTTGGTGTACTCGTATGTACTGGGAGTCATTTGTTCGATAAGTTTTGCGGAGAAAGGAGAATCCGAGCATCCGGAAGTGACGATTCCTCAGGGACATTTACAGGGCAAAATTTGGATCACTTTTCTGGGTCGGAAGATTTCAGCCTTCCTTGGAATCCCCTACGCGCGACCACCTGTCGGAGAACTCAGGTATACACGAATATTGTGAATTCGATTTTGCAAATCGTTGAATAACCAAACGATTTTTGCTTCAGATTTGCGAATCCCGTGCCGGCGGATTGTTGGAACGGAACGTTGTACGCTACCAAAGATCCAAATCAATGTCCTCAGCCAAAGGCAAGCCTGACACCTCGGCAAGATTACTCCGTGGTGATTGGAAATGAGGACTGTCTGTATTTGAACGTATACACGCCGAAGGTCATTGCTCTTGATCAAAATATCTTCTTTCCAATGATCAATCATTGTGAAGTTTGCGATCCCCCAGATTCCAGCCCCATCGTGTGCATCTCCAACTCTACTTCCCGTGATGGTTTTCATCCATGGAGGAGCATTTTTTGCTTGGAGCAGCGCCACCAACACCACTGGTCCGGATTATCTCCTCGACGAAGACATAGTCCTCGTGACATTGAACTATCGGTTGGGACTGTTGGGATTTTTGAGCTCTGGGGATTGCGCTGCTTCCGGGAATTGGGGTCTGAAAGATCAAGTGTTGGCCCTACAATGGGTGCAGAAAAACATCGAATGTTTCGGGGGTGATCCAAATCAGGTGACAATATTCGGTGAAAGCGCAGGTGGTGGTTCGGTTCATCTGTTGGCCCTCTCGAAGTCTACGACCGGTAAGAATATCGTGATTATCATCACAGCGGAACATTTAGATTTTGAAATATCGAAATCAGACGAAACACTTAACAAATGTAAATGTTATCTCTCTCACATTCAGGTCTTTTTCATCGATACATAACACAAAGTGGAACAGCTTCCGCTCCATGGGCCTACCGGCCTCGAGACGCCTACAAGGAACATGCTTTTAGACTTGGACAGATTTTGAATTGTTCTATCGATACGTCAGAATCTTTGATCGCCTGCCTTCGGACGGTAAACTTTTCGGACATCACAATTGCAGGAAATTTATTTCTAGGCTTTTCCGTTTGGCGATTGGTCAGATGGGGTCCTACCGACGAGCCAAAAATTGAAGGTGCTTTTCTTACAGAGGATCCCAACGATTTAATCGCCAGTGGATGTGGACAAGATTTACCGTGGCTTGTCGGCGTTTGTTCGTACGAAGGACTCGTTTTGACTTCGAGTAAGTTACTCTGCACTCGTTGAGAAATGCAGAAAAATTGTGAGAATATGGAAGTTACGAATGCGATTTTAATTGGATGACAATTTCGTGGACATTCAAAATGTTGAGCGATCGTTAATTTTCAACTGATCCATTATGATTTTCTCTGATTTCAGTATTTTACGCCGAGAATAAGATATTTCAAGAATTTCTCAAAGATTTCGACACAAATTTAGCGGAATCTTTGCACATCACTTATCAACCGGACTCTGGTGCTGCTATGTTGAAAGAAATAAAATCGAAATACTTGAAAAACGATCTGTCAGGGAACGAAACTGAGGTGGGCGAAAACCAAGTCGACTAATTTCAAGTATCCGTAAAATATAAACCCGCGAATAATTGTCAAAACATTTTACCCAACAGTTATTGGCCACCTTGACGGATCTCATGGGCGACGCCATGTTCACGTATCCGACTTACCATGACGTCCAACGGCGAGTCAAAGTCATGAAAAGCCCGCTATATTTATACTCCTTCGAGTATCGAGGTGTCCTGAGCTACAGCTACGTGTTTGGTGGAATGTTATTGAACTTTGGTGTTTCACATTGCGACGAGCTCATATATCTTTTTCCAAATTATGGAAGATTTGTCGGTCTCAATGGTACTATGAGTGATAAAGATTACGAATCGATGAGAACATTGGTAGAATTGTGGACGACATTTGCAAAGGATGGGTAAGTTAGCGAAAGATTATCGATCTTCAATTCGTCGATGACACTATCTATCGTTTTAGGGCGCCCTCAGCATCTGCTTTGCACGGTCAAAAATGGCCACCCTGGACGATGAAAAAAAGCTATCTCAGAATAGGCAACGACTCCGACACCGCTCTGGAGGTTCAGCGTGGCTTATTCAAAGATCGATTACCCTTGTGGACTGCTTTCAGAAATCCTTCGAATCATATAAGTAAACTGTGTTAGCCGAATGAATGGTAAAACTAGACGTGAACACGAATGACAAATGAATCACCTTCAACAGCTTTTTCGCAGTCTTCTGCTGTTCTTTTTTTTCAGGTTGTTGATTCTTTGCCATTTCTGTATATCCTTCAACCACTCCAGTGGTGTGGTATTCAATAGTTTTAACCAGGATGTATAACAACAAAAATATCTTTCTAAAGTTTTCAGTCGAAACTGTGCACATGATGGTTTAGACAAAACCAACATGTTCAATGTTGATATCATTTTCTTACAAACTAGCAATGTGAATAAATGCAAAAATAAATTTGTCTAACAACATCTAACAACATCTCACAAATTCCATTATTCCAAGCTAATTTTATTCACTTCGTTTCGAAGGACCTAATTCATGATACAAAATCAAAGAGTTTCTAATTGGTTTCAAGGAATCTGAAATATTTCTAAAAATATTCAGATGCAGCTTTTTGGCTGACGAAAGTTCAGAGCATTTTACTAATCCCGTATATAATTTTCAAACGGAGTGCTTAATTGCCAGCATCATGATGAGAATAACCAATTATTGGTTCAAGTGGAATTTGGGTACTTGTTGTAGGATTAAAAAGGTATCCAAACTTGAAAGTTGGAATATTCCTGCTTCAAAAAAAAAAAAATGGACGGCTAATACTTTATTCGCCCGTTCATTTTGGTGAGGTTGTAAATCCAGTCCAGAAAGGCAGGCGATCTTTGAATAAACTATTTCGAACCTTCAGTTCTGTGTCAGCGTTATTGCCTATTCTGAGGTAGCACCTCTCCGTGGAATAGGGTGGCCATTTTTCTCCTTCCAAAGCTGGAGCCGTTGGCGTCCTGGAAGGGCGATTAATTATTGAAAAGTATTTCGTTGATATCTTCACGCAAAAATTGAGTGGGAAAATTGAATATTAAATTCAACTATTTTACCCGCAAGTTGCGAACGACGTCCATAATCCGACCATAGTCTTCACCATTTCGTAGTCTTTTTTGCTCATAGTTTTATTCATCCCCACAAACCATGCGTCGCTTGGAAAGATGTATATCAAATCATCAGCTTGCGAAACACCGCAGTTTACTTCTGGCGAACCAAATACGTAGCTGAAGCTAAGTTCACCACGATATTCGAACGAGTAAAAATATTGGGGATTTTTAGCGAAAGCAAATTGTTGTTCGACCGCCTTGTAAATAAAATATTTGAACAAGACGTCACCGTAGACATCCGTCATCGTGTCTATCAGCTGTTAAAAAAACCGACATAAAATTTGGCATTGTTCGAAAGAATTGACTCAATTGTTTTCCCCACCTTCTTCGTATTTCCTGTTAGATCGTTGCCGAAGTACTTTGACTTTATCGCTTCGATCCAAGCAGCCCCACAGTCCGGTTGGTAATACAGGTACAACCCTTCCCTTGCATTATCATCAAAATCTCCGAAAAATAGTTGAAACAATTTTTCGTCTGCATAAAATCCTGTACTCGGAGGAAATATGGAAAATTGAACGATCGGTTGAAAATCTTTGATTCCGATCGAATCACTGTAGCGAATTCTTTGATCGGTACAGCTATAACTTACGCGAAGTTTGAAGAAGTCCTTCGTCCTTGCAAACGCCGATAAGCCACGGGATATCTCGTATGCATCCATTCGCCATTAAATTGGCAGGACTGTCCAGAAGAAAAGCACCCTTAATATTCAGTTCGTCCGTAGGGCCCCATACGACATTTCGCCACTTAGAATACCCTATGTGCGCTGCACTTATGATGTCCTTGAAATCTATTTCGCGAAGACAAGCGATCAAAGACTTCGAATTATCGGCGCAACAGTCGAAGATGTCACCAAGTTCGTAGGACTGCTTTCCGTAAATGGTTCGGGGCTTATGGGCCCATGTAGCCGTTCCCACGCCACTTTGTAATATGATTTGGTGAAAGAGTCCTAATTATATCAATTATCTCGATTAAGTTTTTCACATTATTACAGTTGGCAATGGTGTATTCGATAGTGATGAACAAAAAAAAGAAGCAAAATAAAAAATCTATACAAAAATCAGAAGAAAACTAATTTCTTTTTCAATCGCTAACCGTAATTGTAATTCTAATAATATCAATCTCACCGGTCGTTGTCTCTGAGAGAGTTAAAAGGTGAACGGCACCAGCGCCACCGCTTTCGCCGAATAGCGTGACCTTATTGGGATTACCACAAAAATTTGCAATATTTTCTTGCACCCATCTTAGGGCCAACACTATATCTTTCAGACCCCAATTTCCGGAGGCGATTTTATCTCCGGTGCTCAAAAATCCCAGCAAACCTAGGCGGTAGTTTACGGTGACTAGAACAACATCTCCATTATCGAGAAGATATCCTGGACCAGTTACGTTGGAATTGCCACTCCAAGCGTAAAGTCCTCCCCCATGAACGAAGACCATCACAGGAAGTGACGTCGGATAATCGCATGAACGATCTGGTAACTGGAGAATCATAAATTCCATGAAATAAACCTGCAACGGCGGTCTGATAGAAAAATCAGAACATTTCAGTTAGATTCAACGACCTCGGGTGTATACACGTTCAAATATAAACAGTCTTCGTTTCCAATAACGGATGCGTAATTTTGCCGCCTTGTCAATCCAGCATCTGGTTGTGGACATTGATTCCCGTCTTTCGTGGCGTGACGTGTTCCATGCCAACAATCCGCCGGTACGGGATTCGCAAATCTGAAATTTAGGTCGCGAACAAAGACGTTTTATCTGGTGTAAAATACCAGTTGGAAGACGTTGAAGGAAGTACCTGAGATGTCCAACCGGTGGTTGCGCGTAAGGAATTCCAAGAAAGGCAGAAACTTTTCTACCCCCACAAGTAGTCAAAGTTTTTCCTTGCAATTTCCCCTGAGCAATCGTGACCTTCGGGTGGTCGGGGCCCCATTTCTGTGCGTAGCAAACGGAAAAAACCGTTCCCAGCACGATTGCAAAAATAAAATGTCTTCGTCTCGGCTCGTACGTCATCGTTACTGATGTATATCGTTCACCGCTGGGGAGTTCAAAACGTTAGACGTTCGAAAAAATTCACTGTAACAAATAACTATCACAGAACCACCTTTTTTAAAGCTGTTCAATTCCGATTGGTTTCGGAATATATTTTACATGATTTGTGGGACTTGGTATCAGATATGAACCAATGCTGATGCTTCAAAAAGTAAATCGGACTCGGATAATTTTTTTTTCTTTCTTACAATAAATATTTATCAAACAGAACATTATGTGGTAGACTGTGCAAAACTAATTGTTTTCAATTACAAACAAAATTTATTCACAGAAGAAGAAGAGTTTTACTCACGTACAAATCTGATGGTAATATACGAAGGATAAAAATTCAAAGCAATTTTAGCCTCGTCTTCGATTGACGTCCGAGGAGTCTCAGTTTTGAGCAAAAATGAACATAACGATTTATACTTGGTATCTACACAGGTCTACAGTGGACACAGGTGGCTGGTTCTCCAGTATTGCGTACGCGTCATTGTTGACTGAGAATTATATTGGACAGCCTTATTCCTAATCGGAACAAAATCAACGAATCACCATTCAAACATCAAAGATTCGGGTCGCAACGAGTCCTTCATTTGAGTCCTCTATTTCTAGTTTAATGATAAATAACGTTTTTGTGTGATCAGTTCAACTTTTTGTTTTTTTTGTATAGTTCAACCCTTCGTCTTCTGACTTTTTTTTTCTTCCTTCGCTTTCTCACTTCTAGAAAATCACGAGGGCGAAAAAAATATTGGAGAAGTAGATTCCGACGGTAGTTAAGAGGGTCTATAATAATGCCATGTTATTATTTTCAATCATTTTAACAGCCTGCCTATTTACCTTAAACGTTCACTGAAAAAACTTGCTTATTTATTTTCGAGAAAATAACAGACTATAGGCTTGTTGATTTTAATGGAAAACAAATATTTTGTCTAATATCTGGCAGTCTGTTGAATTTAAACATTGATTTTGCCCCCCCCCCCCCCCTTCCCCTTTTCGGCCCTCCATTGAGTCATCAAAAAAAACTTTGGTATTCCGACCCAATTTTGAGTATCAAGTTATTGTTTTTTTTTTGGAAGGAAAAGATCTTCGTAAAAAATTGTTTACAATAAAATACATAAACTATACCCGTGATTTTCAGGTTTCACGTGTTGGATAAATTCATAATCAGCAAATTGCTAATTATATATGTTTGTGAAGAAGACGCTATAACAATTTATCGTTTAATTACGTATAAGATTACAATACATCGAATACATTTATATACCTATATAAAATACATTACATCGTAGGTGTATATTACCTAATTATCACTGATCAATATTTACAATTATATCCCGTATCACAAACTCGAGTAAAATAGACGCTCCGAACGTTCTTCGCATTTGAAAATATTGATTGATTTTTTTTTCTTGTTTTAAATCATTGAAATTTTTAATTACCCGGAAACTTGTGACATTGTGGAAAGTAATGTGTTCTCCTCGGAAATGGAACCTCCAAATCTTCAGTCACAATTTTCACAGTCTAAAAAAATAACGCGAGTTCCCGATACAAAGATAGAATTCTCAATCCTCTAGTCAGCGCGTTTCTAGTTTTTTTTTTGTTTTTAATAGATCAGACTTATCTAAACAGCGTTCAAAATTGATATCGCCATTAGAATTGAAGACGCTCATCTCGTCGTCGTCGGTGCGAAGCTCAAGGCAAGTGTAATGGGAAATTGGTAAAACGGTTCGGAAGACATTTTACTCGTAATCCTCTTCGTCGGGTCGCACCTGAGGGAACCTCCTGAGAGGTTGCTGGGCCTGGGGCTGAGGTCGTCTCTGCTGAAGAGGAATGTTCACTTCTTCGGGGCTGCGGAATACCTGGTTCACCGGCACACGGAATTGAGCTGGAATCTGTTGCTGCTGAGGCCTGGATTGGGCCAGAGAATTCAACGGGGTCGGCTGCTGAGCTAGAAAGACCTGGGAAATCATGAAGAAAATCATCAAAACGATTGTCGAATATTTTGCCATCTGCATCGGCATTAAAAAGAAATAACGATCATCATCTTCAGTTTTTCATCATCATTGATTTTTCCTTCGAAGGAAAATGCTCGATTTTTCAATCAGACCCTGTTGGAAAAAAGTGTATGTTTAAAAAATGTTTCGCACCTGTTGAGCGGGGCGACGAATACTAGCTGGAGTTGGGGATGCGATTTGATATTCCGTGTTCTCGCGTTCGTCAGCGTAGATGTCAGCTGGGTAATAACGTTCGCTATAACGAAGAGTGACGTTCGGTTTATTTTCAGCTTCGGCGAGATTCAGAGGTTTGTACAGGTACTCGTTCACGAAGTGATACTGAGAACTTTTTTTACAGCTTATGTCGCCGCTCGGAGGCATGCAAATCAGATGCACCTGGTGGAAAAATATAAAATTAGATCACGACCGTAATTACCATATAATTGTATTTTTCGAATTGTCGAACACTTTCTCGACCGTTCAGACCTTCGAAGTACTTGACAGTTGGAAGAAAAACAAAATCAGACTATCAAGCGAAAGGGTAAAAAAGCTCACCTGATGGAAGGTGAATCCCTCGGGACAAATCCATGAGAACTTGGCGTTATCCTGGCAGTAGTGGAAAACTTCGCAGTTCAATTCCTCGTCCGCGTAGTATCCGGTCTGTTTATTAACGCAGCCGAATTTGCTTTGTTGCAACAAAAGGCTCAGACGGTCAGGTTCTTCCTTTTCTTCTTCTAGTTCTTCAGCCTCGAGCTAAAAGAAATCGATCCCAACATTCAATAACATGGACGATTTCGATTCACTGAAAGGTTTTTCTTTTTTATTTCAGCCACTTACTCGGGTGTTCTGACCAAATTGTGGAGGAGTTCTTTGCCTTTGTGTCTGAGGAGATACTCTGACGGGTGCTTGGTGCTGATAATCCCTCGCAGGGTCGATCGGAGCTGCTGTCGGTTTTCGATAAACCTGCGAAAGCGAGACGAACGTTGTAAGATAATCTATGAGTGTTAAAACAAATAAATCTGTTTCAAAATTTCATTTTCTTCGTTTACCTGTGGCGACGCGGTGCGGTAAAGAGTCGGCGTAGGCGACGGGGTTGGCGTAACGGCGTTATCCTCGTAGCTGTTATCCCGGTAATTTTGGGAGGCACCTAAACCGGAAGTGAAAATAGGTCCGATGCCGGAAGGTTTACCCTGAGAAAAAGGCACCGGTCTCGAATCCAGACTGTCGTAATGATTCTGCGCAGCCACAAGGCTGACGCAAGTCAGCAAAAGCAGTCGATGATACATTCTGTAAGAAAAAAATGAAAGAAAAAAAAAATGAGAATTGATCGAATGAAAATAATCGTTTAAACAAACAAATAATTAATTATTTCTTCGTACGTTTTATTATTTATATATATATATACATATATATACAGAAAGAGAGAGAGAAAGAGAACGTAGTTTTTTTTTAATCGTAAAACCACATAATTCTGGTAGCGGTTATTACGTGACGTACAAAGTAAGTAAGTTTTACGATAATATGTCGTGCTGTGCAGAGTTTATTGACCATCGTCGACCCACAAAGAAGAGGCTGCAAACGGGGTCGGGAGGCTCAGCGTGCAGAAGCTGCAGCTAGCGCGCGTAATATTACCTATATAGAGAGAAATGCATCTGGGGTCCGAACAGCAGCTCGTTATTTTATACTCAACTTTTACGTTCACAACTTTATATCTTAAGGTGTGTGTATGTAGAGAATTATATTGTGAAAGTATAAGGAGACTATAGTCGGTTGCAAAGAATTGGGTATACGACGTCGAGTTACCAGCTGAAAACTCATCGCGTTTAATCTGCAGGTTTGTTCTAAATTTTCGAAAAATTCCATCATGGCTTCGACGTCGTATTACACATCCCGACGCGCGACGTGAAATACGCGTCTCCATAATTCCGTCGCCGTAGATCCCCCGGCCGCTCGTTCAAAACTGCGTACATATGCATTCGACGTATTCGAGGAAAGTATGTTACGACTTTCTATGCGCGGAACAGACGACTTTACACGTCGTATATACCGAACGAACTCTTTGTTCATCGTTCACGAAAGTTGCTTTCAGATTAAGTATCACTACCGACTTCTCGCTTCATTTTTTTACATCTTTTTATTTTCTGACATCTCAATTAACGGCCAAGCTGAAAATCTCCCCATACATATAATCGATTACTCGTACATTTGTTTATTTTACTCGCGGAACGGATGATAATTGAAACGATGAATCACTATTTTAATGAGATGTTAGAAATAACAGCCGCTTTGTTCTCTGCTTTTTTTCCTTCTAATTTTGGAAAAAAATTTCTTTTACTCATTTTCCATGTAAATGAAAAACCGCAAAAAATAATATTTCCGTATACCATATATGCCCATTTGCGGGATTCATCGGAGATCAGAGTCCGTCCCAAAGTTGTTGGAGCGAATAAATAGATATATCGTGGGGACAATTCCGCCGGTTTTATTTTATAATCGTTGAACCGAGTCCAGGTGATCAGACGGTGCAGGGTCCGACCCAAGTGAAAGTAAACGGGGCGTGTATGGCGTATGGAAAAACTTTATACTTGTATCTTTAACGAGGCACGCACTGGACCACGAAACTATATCAGTCGCCGTTATACTATGCATACTATACAGGCGCACAAATATCGAGCAGCGAACCATAATAGATTTCCATTGGACAAAATATTGATAATAAATATATTCGGCGTTCAAACATCGATTTCAACCGGATCCGTAAATTTCTCCTACTGCACCGCAGGTTTCATTTATTTATTTATTTATCTCCCATCGCGAAATAATATATTTCAACTTTCTCACCTCGTATATATCCCGCGAACATTTGAGATCATTAATTATTATTAACTAGAATTTACTATAAGTTTCAATTTTTCTTCTCGAAATCGTAAAATAATCGCTCAAGTTTAACGAACGGCCTCATATGCAACGTGGTGCAAAATAATAAAAAAAAAAACAAAAAAAAAATACGAAAGAATCAACGTTTAAGTCAATTGTCGCGGACGGTTTTTTTTTTTCAACTACCGTGAAATGCGCATGGAAGTGGAACAATTCTACTGCAGGCCGCGTTTAAGCATTTATAATTGTTAACTAGAGACGTTTACAGATATAATCCGGGAAGTATAAAATATTCTAACAATTGCGCAATATCATTTTATAACTGCGTTATTACGTAATTGCACCGGTAACTTAACTTGGGCACGCTAAATTTCATTTATACAATATAATATATATATTATATTTATTTCTAATCGTTTCGAATTACATATATCAACGATAATAAATAACGTATCGAAAAATTCGCCGAAAGGACATTTATGTTACCATTCGACGTAACATAATGTTCATAAATAAATATTTTATCACCGTATATATTCTAATAACATCACATTATATATGTATGCGGTTCGGTCTAATTCCGAAGGTGCATGTTTTAGATTGTAATAAATATTATTAGAATATTTTATACCGCATATTACGAGGAAACTGGCCGCCTGTCATTATGCTAAGGATAAAACTATACAAGTTCTATGCCCTGGCCTGTGGTTGCCAAGAGAATGCGTTACATTCTTGTTATAACGTAACCGTATTAAAACATATGGGATCATGTGACTCGGAATTTCTGTGACACTTTATCTTTCTTTTAGCAACAGATACCGAAATTCTATCGCAATTTATAGACTGCATTTCGGCTACAATAATTAAATAATAACATTCTCATTTTTCTCTTTCTCATGGACTATTTTGTTCCCAAAAATAATCTTCGATTTGAACGACACAAAAATTAATTCAGAGTCCGCAAGAATTTCAAAGAGCGCTAAAAGACGGCTACGATTGGACACCCCGAAGGTGAAACTTATTACTGTATATTCCAGCAAGAAAATCTAGAATCTCTGCTAGTTTTTCGTGAAAATATTTCAAACGTTCTAGAATCACTAGAAATTGCGATACGAACATAGAGAGAGAGAGAGACAGAGAGGGGTGGGGAGGGTTGCACAATAATTTAATAACCGGACAAAATGAATCGGCGAATCGAACGACGTATAAGGGAAAAGTTTTTTTTTTTTTTTTTCAAAGAAATAATTATCACCGGCGCCATATAAGTGTCACGATTATTCGTCGATGTATACAACTCGTCCCATTTCTTCTTCTTCTTCTGTCCCCCTGTACAACACAAGTGAGAGATATTCCACTTTCTATAAACTTTTTATCTTCGCTCGCTACTTCATGCGATTGACCATTTTTTACTCTTGATTTTCCCAAGAATTATATATTATAGTTGCGTTGCGTCAACACCATAAAACCACCTTTCCATTCCATTTATTTTTTCTCTTTTTTTTTCTGTTAATCAGCGGCTCGACCTGATTACGAATTTTCCTTTTTTTTTTCATAGACTATCGAATTGACTTAGGTAACGTTTTTAATCACGTGATAAATTTTTTTTTTTTTTTTTTCAAGCTAAATACCTCTGCCTCAACTAACTTTGATATGCAAATAATAAATGAGATAATTTATGATCTCGGATTGCAAAAATTATGAGAGAAGGAAAAGATTAATTGAAAAAAAAAGAGAGAGAACAAACTACGTGGGGATTTTTGAAATTACAGTTTTCGAGTAATCCGGATCGTGCATAGGTACAATTAGTTATGATTGTAAGAAAAAAGCACTATAGATGATTATTTTTGAAGGATTAATATTTAGATAAGGTCGAACACTCCGACTTAGGCGTTGCACTTACCTTAAATGTAACGGATATGTATGAAATGGTAGGGGGAAAGTAACAACACACGGAACGGACGTACGGACGGACAGACAACACACGCGAGATTTATCGAGTAACGGTCTTGCGAATCGTTTATATACCTGGCACAGCTGAAAGTTGTTACCTGCCTCCACCAGAAAATAACATCATGCTGCTGGGCTCTCCTATATCGCGGTACCTTCGGGCGGGAGAGAAATATCCAAGGAAGGAAGGGGGTTGAGTATAATATCGAGACAAAATATTACTCGGTCAAAATTACAGGACACCGGCATCGTCCCAGTTCTTGCGAATATTACGAGCTGATTGCAGATCCGAAGGATTCTGAATTGTTGGTAATGACATTGCAGTCGGATCGTGATTAACAGATTGTTATAACCAGATACCGATTTTTCATCTCTGCGGATTGCAGGTTATGGCTCAAAAAATATCATCCACTTTATTTATAACACCCCGTTCTTAATTCATTATTTCTTAGCGATTAGTTTCCTTTAACTTTTGTTTCATCCAGAGATGAGCTACGTTTGTTTTAAAAGGTTCGAGAAAACATTCCGCTCTGTTTCTCACACGTCTTCTGCGCGGTGGTTCAGACGCGTTTTAATTCTGGGCTTGAGGGAAATCGGATGCGGTACGTCGTCATTGAATTGCTGTGAGAATAGCGTTTTGAAATTGAAGAGCATTGGACGATCTTCGCTGCAATGCGTCGACTGAACTTAACCGCTGATCGAAACTTCTTCAGGTTCAAGATCGAAGGTCAACCGACGCTCGATGTCGTCGTCATTCCCGACCGGACATTAAATCATACCGAGCGACACAATCGGGAGGATTTTTTGGCGTGACTTTCAGAATTGAGAAATCAAAAATAAACTATTTATCCAAAAAGCTTGCGCGAAGCACTATATAATACACTGATCTGCAGCCTGCACAAATTCCATTTAAAAAACCGGTAATACCAGATGCGATTAAAAAACGGAAATTTCGAACAAGATAAATGGAACCGACTGACGAGGAACAGAAAAAAGTATCAACATAATTATTTATCGGAGCGATAAGTTGCTCTCCATGTTTCGCTGAATTTTCATGGGAAGAGGAAAGTGATGATATACGAGATAAAGGAAATTCCCAACATCCGCCATTTTGGAAACGGGATCGAAGCAGGTAATACAGAAAAATGTCATCCCCGAG
The DNA here is from genome assembly GCA_963932425.1 of Athalia cordata. Taxonomy (NCBI): domain Eukaryota; kingdom Metazoa; phylum Arthropoda; class Insecta; order Hymenoptera; family Athaliidae; genus Athalia; species Athalia cordata. Next base: position 22,378,448 of record OZ010626.1, on the reverse strand, counting down.
TACTGCAAAATCATTTCGGTGATTGTTGCACGTCTCGCAATTTTTTCGCAAAAAACAGGTCATGCCCTTGAATAAGAGATTAGCAATCTTGAGACCCGAAACCCAAAAAAAATGTCGTTTTCATTCCATATCGCAGATAGCGTAAAATTTTGAAAAAAAAAAAAAAAATTGTGAATGATTTTTCTATTTCTCGCGTTATTCTGGTCGAAAGTATTTAACATGGAGTTCTGATACGACGATAAAAGAAAGGGCGCAACGCCTATATGGTTTGAATAAATTATAGCCTAAAAGTCATTGACATTCTTCTCGCGGCTAAAAACAATTCCCGAAAGAAAGGAGCCCGCGCGCTCGGCGGTTGTCAGCGTGGCGCGACTTCTTAATTTCTTACGATCATCGTTTGAGAGTGATTTTCACTTGTCTCCTCTTATTAGAGATTCTTAAAGTAATTATAATAACAATTTGGTCATGCCTGGGTGCAGGGCACCTGCAAGTTATATCACCAACCCGTCGTCAACGTTGCAGCAAAATTTATATTAGCCTTTCTTCGTTTTTGTCACGCCCTTTCTCCTCCCGCTATTTTTATCTATTTTCTATCTTTCTATTTTATTTTTTGTTTTTTGTTCATTTGTTTTTCTTTTAAACTCTTTTCAATTCTCGTCGATTGAGAAAAAAAAAAAACACAATCATTAATAAAACAATTATTATTCTCTAAAAAAAAAGACATTCGAATTTCCGAAGCTCATTCGAATATGAGACAAAAAAAAAAAGAAGAAAAGCAGAAAATGGTAAAAAGATGAAAAAAGAAAGTGTTCGAGGAATCGAAAAAAATGCTTACAGCATGCCGAACGGATTCTTCAGAATATGATCTGCTCTGTAGCAAAGTAGGTGTTGTCCTGGGGGCCCAGTTACGTAATCTCTTGGTCATTGAACATGCAGGGGGCTCCGAGTAAACCCGATTCCCGAACGCCGATTGCGCCCATACCTCATACACACATGTCGCGTCGCACGTGAAACTGGTCCGATATTTATACAATCGGAGAGAAAATCTATACGTGTATCTATACGTATATATAGATGCAAGTATAAATGTATCAATTTCTTATACGCGCTTTATAATTATAGCATATAGAATATTTGTTCCATTTGAGTATCTAATTCAACACCTGAACAATGCGTCATAAAATTTATACATATGTATACTCGTATATTATAATTCCATAAATTAATATACCTACATATTTGTCGTGGAAAAAAATCATTAATCCTGTAGGAATCTTTTTTTTTCCATTTCTCTCCCCTTTTTTTCGTACACACTATGTAGCTTTTGCGTTTATCATCATAGCAATTTAGATTCTTCTTTTTTTTCTGTCTACGTCTTTTTTTTCTTTTTTCTAGCATCTTCTAAAAAATGGACTTCGGTTCCGTTGTCGGCCATCTTTAAACCGAAGAGTTCAATTTTTTTGATGAATTCTTTCGGCAACAGTTGGTATCTGTGTCATACATCTTTTATGAGATCAGCCCTTTTCTATTATACTTCGATCTTCATTATCGCCTACACAGAAAATGATCACCTTATATATATTGTTGATTTAGTGACATGTTGCGAATCGATAATTTGATGTATCGGAAGAAAGTACAGTCCAATTTTGTAGGGTTATAGATGGAATTGATTTTATTCACTATACGTGTGAGAAGAAACATTTGTCGGTATAATGGTGCGTAAGTTGTAACTCACGTAGATGTTACAATGGGTTAAAATGAGCCAAAAACGTCACTAACATATGTATTTTCTGATGTCATCAACGCCTCGTGCCTCGCATCGCGTACCGTTTCGTAGGACTCGTGCAGCCTGCAGATACTAAGGTATGATAATTCATGAATAATTTATGAATCGAGAGGCCGTTCAACGCTGAAGATTCGAGACGCAATGTCGGAGCTGTGGGCGCGACGAATGTACGGGATCAATGTAGCTACATAATTATATGATCCATTTTCTGTCAATTCGAGTCAACTTCCGACCTCATTATAAATTGAAGAAAAAAAAAATTAAAAATTATATCGTTGTTAATTTTTTTACCGCAATAGTTCTTTATAGATTTGAAATATCTGAAAATGATAGAAAAAGAAATTTGTCTCCTCATCCTTCTTTTTTATTATATAAACCAGTTTAAAGAAAAAATTAAAAAAAGAATAAAAATAGTTTGTGCTAATGCTGAGTCGATCTGACCTGGAATACCCTGTATATATCTCTACATATAGGGTGGTTATGGTGTAGTTCAGAACAAGCTGGTGAAAACAATGATCTTTCTTTCCATTAGGTATACATATATAATAGTATATAGGTATGGTTTGGAGAAACAGAAAGTGCGATCTCGTTTCATACATTTCAATACATTACCGTGGTTATTCAGTGCGTTGAATTCGGTGAGTAAGAAAATCGCTTCGTTGTAAAAAAGAAAGAAAGAAAGAAAGAAAGAAAAAGAATAGATACATAGTATAGCGTATCCATACATATTATACGTACGGGATTATTAAACAGCAGCTCACGTTATAATGCGCGCTGATATAGTAGATAGAATACCTATACCTCCTCTTCCAAATTTCATTTTCTACATCAACAACAGCGAAAGTATTCGTTGTTCATTGATGCATTTATTGCGGTGCAACTACAGTACATCGTGTACGTATAATTATACTGTTTCTGATATTATCGTTTCAATTATACATCGTTGTAATTTTTGTATCAATTTATATATAGGTATGAATGATTTACACGGTCACGTGACTTTTTGAACATATTCAGCACGTGCGCAGCTTCGTCACGCTTGTTAATTATAGTCATAATGGCTGCCAGTAATTAATACATTAAACTTAGGAATATTAAACGACTCAAGCCCGTCACGAACTCACAAACTATGAGGTCTAGATACCTGCTCGTCTGATCTGATCTTTTTTTTTTTGGTTCTTCATTCACGTTTTTAAGATTCATTTCTTGTCTTTTTTCAAAAACGTAGGCTGTCTTCAAAAAACTGAAAACAGGTTCGATTTAGAATAAATAATTGAAAAAAAAAAGATCAAGTCATCGAGCTTCCGGTCAACGCACAGAATCAATCATTACTGATCACCGGAGACTCTAGTCCTTAAATGTTCCTGGTAATCCTTTTTCCAAAATTTTATTTTTTAAATCTTAGTAATCCAGAATTGATTATTGGAGTTGGATGAAGGATATTAATATGGAAAGTAAGAGGGGTATTAAAAAATGGCGTGAACTAGGAAAAGAAGAAAAAAGCGTCGTACAAAATATTCACCTCGATAAAGGATAAAATATCGACCCCGGCGAATAGGATTGCAGGATTTCTTCTTAGAAACTCATGCGGCTCATCCCATGATGTATTAGATGTCTGAATGAATTTCACGTGAAATTTGATTTCACTTTCAGTGCTATACGTATAATACAATGTAATTTATTCGGTGAACGAGGATATGAAAAAAAAAACAAAAAACATTTTCTAAAAAACTAGAGGAGATAACGACGTTGAAAAACTTTTTAAGATCTTGTCACATCGTAGCGGTGATTACTTGTACAATAAATAGATACCTACTTATATAAATGAAATATTAAGTCAGTCAGTTATGCTTAAACCGCGTAACAAATCTGCAAATCTTTTTAAATTTGTAATATTCCGGGTGTGAAAAATGTGAAGGACAAAACATTCGATTCGCCCTCTTTAGATATCTAAACTTAGACTGTGCAGACACGCTCAGAGATTAACCTATCGGCATTCGCCGATGATGATTATATCGCGGTCAAAATTATGCTCCCCTCAACGTATGTATTTTTTTTTTCCTTCTGCAAACTCTTTGTAGAAAAATTAAAGACCGTAATGTTCTTTGTTACTATAGTTATCGTTGCAAATGCGAAGGCTGAATTGCTCAACACTCATCGATATATCGCCTAAGTCAAGTTTCAACCTATTTTTGATCCGGTCAAAAATTCCCCCGCCTCTAAATTACGATCCTATTTTTTTTCTCTGTGATAATCCATGTTGGAAATCTCCTCATTTTCTCCATCGGAATAGTCTGCGGTTACGTAAACGAGGTGATATCGCATTAAACTCACACCTGATGTCTGCGGAAGAGCGATTAATTCTCTGAATCGATGCGGATTTTTTTTTTTTTTTTGCGTCTCGAATTTGAGGATGAAAAATGAATTCTCCAAGTCCTTATACTCTTTGACCTTGAACCGCGTAAAGCGTCCAAGTATATGGTCAGCGAATGTAGCCGCGTATAGATCATGGTCCATTTTATACGAGTTCGCCAACGCACTCGATTCAGGGGATCAGATCACTTTCTCTCTCTTTTCTTTACTGACGTTGGCCGGACGGTGAAAGCCGGCACATTTTGAAACACCTGAAGTACTAGAACTGCGGTACAGCTCGAGTATCGTGACATCAGAATTCGTACGTTCTTGTCTACCGCGATAAGTTATCGGATGATTTTCAAATATTCAAATTAGAAATAAAACAAAAACCGAGGGTGAAAGAATTCCAGCAAGTACAATTACGGATATCCCGCAGGTTCGTTTGTATATTTCAATTACTTTGCAGACATATTAGATCACAACGTGATCCTGATCGCATTGCAGATATCGATAGAAATTTCCACTCCCTCTAATAAAACATTCTCTGCCGTGTGGGATAAGATAATAATTTATGACTCACCTTGGCGAACATTGGGAAAATAATGCGGATCGGTATTTATTCAATTCCGGAAGTCCGTCGCAGTTGGGTAATTGAAGTCCTGAATAGGCGTGGCCTATTCTCACTTGTTAGAATCGGTTCAGCGGCAAGGAACTCGCGCTGCGGGACTTTCGCTGTCGTCCGCGATCGGCCGCGAGGTCGTCGCGGCGTTGATAAAAAAAAAAAAGAAAAAGAAGAAAGAAAAAATTTGAACAAAAACCTGAAAATATACAAGAAAGAATATGAGACAAAATCGAATGACAACGATAGGATAACGAAATAAAATAACGAAAAACCGGGTTGCGGCTGAAAAATTATCCACTGGACCCGCAGCAGCGATGGATAAATTTCCGTCCTTAATCCATGGAGGCGTGAATACCAATTACAATTAATTCATATGGGTATAACGAATACCCCATGGTATAAAAGTGAACATGTGAAAATATCGTGTTACTTACACTCGACCAGGCTTGCGACATTATCAGTTACCTACGTAACCAGCTGCACTCGTACCAATTGAATCGTAGGTGATCGGACTTATGGTATGAGAAAAAAAAATTACTGAGGATAGAAATCGCGATAACCGTGACGAATAGAGACAAAACTTGTCAATTTTTTCGAAATAAAATCGACGTTTTTTTATTATGAGAGGAGAATTGATCGAGGCGGTAATCGTTTTTGCTCGTACCGATGGTTCGAATACATCCGCATTGTTTGTTTTTGCAAACTGTTGAAGAAAAACGATTTTTAAGATCGATGAATCGTTGGTGTTTTAGAACTCCAGTGATTTTATTTGTACCCGAGATTGTGAGGATCTCGGATTTAACGATTACATATTACTCTGTGTTCTTCTTCGTTTTTCCGATAGGCACGGTGGTGCAGCTGATCGTTTGCACGCGCGTGAGCCTATCGCGTGCCTCGAATTACAATCGGAAATCGGAGAAAGGAATCACCGTCTCGATTACGAGTTCGAATTGCTTTGGATCGAAACGATATATTTCTTGCTTAATTCTCGTTAACAGAAACCAAAAATTAGATTTTTTGTTTCATTGTTTTTAAATCGAGTTCAAAAATCGTTCGTCAGTCTGCGAATTAGTCGTAGGTACTACGTTTCGGAGAAAGCACGATCGGCGGTAGATCGACAATTTTTGTTGTTGAAAACAAAAAAAATGCAAAACTTGAGAAATTTCAATTGACAAAAAAATCATCGAGATTCTGAGAGGCTCGTTTAATTTCCTCGTATTTCTGGTCCTGGATCGCTTTGTGCAGTCGGCAAAGAGTAGCCGTTGAAACCAACTTCTCTTCGGAGTAGAGCGATCTGTAGTTTTCTGAATCGAAATTTAACAGCGGTCGGTATTGCGATCGGAGAAATCGGATCGGTTTGGATCAGCAAGTGATGCCGTCTGCGGCGGGCGGTTAAACCTGATAATTTCATTCTCTGGGATCAAACTTATCCCTACCCTCGCATTTTCGATTCGCAAACGCGTTTCTATGATGCAAAAATAAGCACAGCTACTCCAGAATCGAGGGAAAATCGGGAGCTTTTATTCCTTTGTCAATAATCTGCAATTGTCAATTTTTGTTCTCGCAAAAATTTTCACGGGGCAAACAAAACGGAAAATAAAGCCGATTAAATCTTCCCCAACAAAAGTATTGCAGATCGTGAAGGTGCGGAATTGTCATTAATTACTGGGATGAATAAATCGGGATGACCCAAAAAAAGTTGATCGATTACATTTTACTGAGTGATTCGAAATTCGAATTGCGCAGGTGGATATTACGGTTGATCGGTACACATTTTTACACAATCAAGCGATGCAAACGTTGAAAAAATAAAAAAAAAATGGAAATAAGAGATGGAAAAAAATCACTATGCATCTTGAGTCAATACTCCATGAGTGCAAGAAAAAATAAATTAAGAAAGACGTAAAAAAACAAGAATTTAATGTATATATTTATATTTGAGAAAGATTTCAACAAGCCAAAACACATACGCGTAAAGTTATAGTACAGCGTAAGTACGCGTGTCTCACGACGTTCCGGACCCGCCCAAAAGACTTTCACCTTTTAAACTGGGCCACATTGGCGCGGCAATGCGACTAAATTATGGCTTGTTTTTTGGTTTTTTCTTTTCTTTGGGGTTCAAACATTTTCATAGATCATCATACGAAGGTTTCCATTTCCCGATTTCCTCCCCGCTTTCCGTTATCGTTGGATTTGATTCGCTGTCAAATAGCTGAAGCTATATTTATGAGAAAGTCGCAATTCTTGGCGATTGGAAATGCAATTTTCGAGAATTGTATTCTGATATTTCAATCCCTCTGCAGGTATGGATGGTTCCAGAAAACCGGAAGTACTTGACGGTTAGATAGAGAATAAAAAATACTGATTTGAAACCGTGATATCACCGGATTGAAAGTTATGACATTCTGACTCGTGTACGCGATGTGACTTTCTTTCTAATTTCTTAATGTATCATTAGATAGTCAGTTTTTTGTTTTCATTGTTTTTGTTTTTTTTTAATCCCACGTGACAAGTGTGCGTCTCTTAACGATTACACGTGCAGTCACATATCGACAATTTTGAGCTATTAAACACATCTGCATAATCCCTATCATATATTATAATATAAATACGCTTTTATTTGTCGAAAACAATCGTTACAGATTTACGTAACCCGAATTAAAAGCTATTCATATCGCTATATATAGCGAAATTAATTTCTCCAGCCGAAATTTAACACGTAATAGTTATAGTCGATGTAATATTGATCCGATATCATCGACAGTGATCACAAATCACGTCGGATCGATGCGTGGGGGTCGAACGATCGGCGATGATTAATTTATAGTTAAAAGAGATTCGACGCCCACGTCACCCGTCCGGATATTATGGCGTCTCCCAAATCTATTAAAAAATTATTCGATCAACGGTGAGGAGAATGTTGGTCCACGTATAGATTTTGAACTTCATTTTTTTTTTTCTGAATTCTAGAATGTTTCCAAGACATTCGAGATGCTAGTCTGAATTTTTTTGGCGTCTCGTTCGGAATCTGCATTTCCGAAAAATGAACATCTTGTGGAGTTATGGAAAATTTTTTGCTCTCTAGGCCAAAAAATCGATTATTTTCACTTTCAGGCGCAGTGCAGACGAAGGCGGCACCCGATCGAACGTGACAAGGTTTTGGATTCAAGTTCGAATCGGTATGATCGTATCGAGTAAAAGTAAAAATCGTCACGCTGCAGGTTCGACTTGCCAAATATTTAACAAAATTTATATTCTACACACCATCGCCTCAAAACACGATTAACTTCCGGTTTCAAATTATCAAATTTTCGTAATTCGATCGCGAGGTAGAGGTTCGCTTTACAAAAGCTTTAAATACTATGCAGTGTCTAGAATCTAGAAATCAAGAAAAATCTATTTTCTTTTTTTCATATAATCATATGCTTAGAAACAAGACACTCGATCTATATATATTCATACAATTAGATGTATAAGTTTTCCGTCGCAAAGTGGGCGATCATGTATTGACCTCTTTCCTCTGAGATTTCAGATCGGTACCAAGGACGCCTGGATGGATTTAGTGGCTCATATACCGGTTCATATTCGTATTGTAATTAACAGGGCTCGAGTGACTTAATCACGTTGTTCACGTGTGTACGAATCCCTCGATCAGTTGTTTGTCTCTGTACGTGTAACTTTAAAGGTTAATTAGTCCTTTGAAAACATGATCGAAAATCACACAGGACAGACAGGGTTAGAAGACTTTTGGATTTGTTCAAATTTCTCTAACTATAATTCGGACTAATTTACTGCATATGATCATCGAAAATTTTCATCTTCGTGATACGGGAAACCAAAAACAGAAAAACAAAAAAACCAAATAAGGTTTGATGAATTTGTAAGAACGTTTCGGAGCAAAATCTGTCAGCAGCATCAATCGAGTCTAAAAGTTTGTAGATTTGCTGTCGTCAATATCTCAGTGTGAAAAGAAAGAAAAAAATCTAACTGTCATTCCCGATGACGAGAATCCTGAATCGGTTGTCAAAATAGCTACAAATATAAATTATCTATCTTGTAAATTGTCTGGGTACAGTTGAAACTTTGTGAACAATGTGCCCTTTCTTAGTTCAGGATCATGTAGCAAAATTTTGATGAAAACCTCATGATCCCAACGGAACGTTCAAATTATGGCTGGGTTTCTGGCGATCCAGTTGCTTTTATAGGATCGTTCGATGATCGCATAATTTATCCCTTCCGCCGGGCGTGTGACGCAATTCTCCGGGCCTCGCGGGCCCCGCGGGCAAAAACCACGCCCTAGATTTTGGCGGGTTCTCGTCCCGCCAGGGTTCACGTGGCCTCTGCTCCACTTTTGGCTTCGCTTGTAACTCAGCGGGACTCTACTCATTAGGTTACGTCATATGCACCGACTCGCTCGCTCGCAGGCCGCGTTCAAACCGCCCATTGCCCATTACCCATTACCCATTTTACCCACCTGGCGCCCGCAGCCGGATGATTTCATCTCTTCTCCGTTTTTCAGTTTTCTTCACAACTCTTTTTCTTCCTTCATTTTCTGCAGGTAACATAATATGACGTGTTCATCGCTTAACAAATATGCAGTAGCGGATAAAGTTCGCAGAACTCGATAAAGTTCTTATTTTAAAATTCTGACGAATTTTAAATTTTAAGGACTTATTATACCTCCGAATCTTAATCGAATGAAATATATAATTCGCTCGCCTGCGGTGTCGGCGCGGAATTAACAGCCGGTGTAGGTATACCTATAGGGATAATGAAACTGTGACGAAATTACTCTACCGTAAAACGAGCGTTCGAGTACAAATTATGTTTGCTGAGGTAATTGTCTTTACCTTCACAAAAATATCATTAATTCTTCACGATATATCCTTTGACTTCGCGGTGCCGCCCGTGACCCACAAAAATAATCTACCGCCTATGCACGTATATCTCCAGATTATACATGTGGTATAATCATTTTATTTTAATCATTATTATATCAGGTCCAATTTATTCCTTCGTTCAACATGTTATACTTTTTTATTCCGTAATCGGACTTACGCGGAATTGTTCTGAACTTTTTTTTTTTTAATTTTTTTTTTTCTTATCAACGTTGCACTTTCAACTGCACTCTTCCTTGAAAATAACCAGGAATTACGTTGCTATTCCGATCGGAGATACCAAATTTTCTATCTTGTCTATTCGCTTGTGCAATTTCTGCGGCACATTATAGCATAGATGGATGAAAATTTGAAATTTTTCAAATCAATTTGGCAATCGTTCGGGTACGTTAATTGTTACTTGTTACATCGGTAAGTTGGCGTTTACACGCCCAGATAATAGTATAGCTTTCTATCAGATACATTGGGTTAGAACAAAATTTCGGCCGGCTATTGCCCCGGGCAAAATATGAACCCCAGAGATTGCAAGTGAGAGGACCAGAATTCGCCGAATGCTGCATAGATATATAAGCCAGTGGAACTTGACACACAGCATCAGTTTGCTAACAAAGCCGATCTAAGCACAACAGAAATGGCATTCAAGGTGGGAATCTTATAGCAGCAGTAATTTGTGTTTGTTAAAATAAAATTTATACGTTGATTTCGACTGGCATCGTCAATAAAAAATCACAACTCAACGTCGATATTTGAAAAGAATAATTTTGTCGAAGAAAAAATTTCTTCTCTGCAAACGGAACTAAAATTCTCAAATTTCCATTACATAGGAAAAACTATTCGTTGTCATTTTCGCAACAAACTAGTCTATTATTTGATTCACCTTAATTACTTTACCATCCGATTTGAATATTTCTTTCTATCATAATCGCGGTGTACAGTGAACAAGATGGGATTGCAAAGATTAGTTTTCGGTATCAAAACTATCAATTCACGGATGATTTTGTCAATGTGAAATGTCCGATAGTAAATCGTTGTCCTTTTTCGTTGAACCAACGTCGGCAACGCCAACCTCGTCGTCAGCCAATCGATTTTGATTAAATAAAAAAAACAATTAATTTTTCAGCTCTTCGCATTCGCCGCCTTCGTGGCCGCCGCTAACGCTGGCATCATCGCTCAGGCTCCCGTAGGATACGCTCATGCCGCTCCTGCCTACGCCGGATACGCTCACGCCGCTCCAGCTTACGCTCACGCCGCCCCCGCTTACGGATACGCCGCCCCCATCGCCAAGGCCGTCGTGAAGACCGTCGACGCCGACTACGACCCCAACCCCCAGTACAGCTACTCTTACGATGTCCATGACACCATCACCGGAGACGCCAAGAGCCAGCAGGAAACCCGCAACGGAGACGTCGTCGAAGGCAGCTACTCCCTCGTCGAAGCTGACGGCAGCCGTCGCGTCGTCCACTACACCGCCGACCCCCACAACGGATTCAACGCCGTCGTAGAAAAGCAACCCGCTTCCCACGGACCCGTCGTCGCCAAATACGCCGCCGCCCCCGTCGTCGCCAAGTACGCCGCTGCCCCCGTTGTAGCCAAGTACGCTGCCCCCCTCCAGTACGCCGCCCCAGTCCAACACGGATACTACCACTAAAATGTACCTCCATAGATAACTAGCACTTGTATTTATTTTATCTTGTACATAAAATTTATTTCCAACATAAATTATCGTCCATTTGACGTTAATATTGTTCTTTCATTTTTCATTTATTTTCTCCTGTGTTCTTTTTTTTTTTGGTAGAAATGATCGGTAAGGTCAGTCAGTTTTATCCGACAATCCAGATGTATAAAAAGAAAAAAAAAAGGAGGAAAACTGTTTCTAAAAATTCGGTGCGGTGTGTCCAAATTAATTACTTGGTATTGCATAATCTACAAATTAGTTTCTTCAAACATTGTAAAAGACTTTGAATGGAGGTATCCCGAACTCCATTTAGGGATTCAAATTACTTGTTACAAGTCACACGATCACAATCTCAATTTCACTATCGATGATGTAGAAATTACAGTAGGCAAAAAGAAGACAAACGTAAAATGGATCACGTTCAATTCGGCCTGTCTTTCAGCACCTATACTTGTACATCGAGTAAACACTTCTTTATCTACTATGAAAAGTGATTAGTTGCATGTTATGATTTATGAATGCACAACGACATACAGTGTAGACATAAAAGTATTCGGGCTCTCGTAAATGTGTCTACAACGACTAAAAAGCAGACCAAAGAATCGAGTGGGGTTTTGTGTTACCGTACAGACAAGTGTGCGATGTCGTAAACCACGTAAATGAGATGGGATAGATCTGATTATCGCTTACATTAGTCGTGGTAATGTCCAAACCCGAATCTCGCCAATATAGTCGCATTGGAGTTCAAAAAGATTTCATTTGTTTCTGATTCGTCGGGGAGATGAGATGGCGTTCGAGGTAGGAAACAATAATAATCTCACAGTAGACATCAAAACAAATAAAAACTTTCATCGTTTCACATTGAGCTTTTCACCAAAACATCTGCACCCGGTTATTAACTTCCATCCTCACTAAACTAACCCGATTATTCCATCTCTATTATTGGATCCGAACGTTACGCAACTTTGAACATTTCCATAGATGCAGGTGAATCTTCTGTGCGCATTCATTATTGCGGTGACAATAAATTTTCCATCTTCATCGTTTTGTCACGTGATGAATGGAGATCACGAATTCTCCTATACCTCGCACGGAAGTTACAGCCGGATAGAAACCGACGGACGTCGCCACGTAATTGACCACAGTGCCAATCCTATGTCCGAATTTGACAGGATGGAACGTGGACGAGATATGGTGATGGATCCAGAAGAATCTACATGGATTAGTGGCGAAGACCAAAATTCCGATTCACTTCCCACGCACGACCAGATTCTACTGATGGCTACGCCCTGGACTCATGACATTCCCGTTGTCCACGGGATAATGTCTTCAGGACCTCAGACGGGTCAAAATATAGGCCAATACGATTCGAACTCTGATTCAAATAACCACGCGCTCCATTCTAGCATGCATGATAATCTTCAGGCCAATGTTCACGACGCTCTTAAAATCCCGGAACCACAAAGCATGGAAAAATTACCATTTGGATACGTTTCACCTGTTGCTAAAATCCCTGTCCCCGCTGGTTACAAAATTCATTACGATAATTAATTTAAGATTATCGTTGCGAATGGAATCTCGAAATTGAAATAAAGCTTGTATTATACATATAGTCCTCAACATTCGTACTAGAGATTATTATTTATTCAGTTATTTTTTTATCGAACTTCTCCAGATTTTGGAGAATGTGAAAAAATGGAAATCCTGCGAGTTGAAAATGATTAGAAAAAAAAAAATTTGCAAAAATTTCGAACGTAAATTCAGATCTAGAATAAACGTATTTGAAAAAAAATATCTTCGATAAAGTGAAGGATGATGATAGCAGTCTTGCATAATTTTATGTAAATAAATACTCGAAAGTATTCGAAATGTATAATTTTTTTCTTTTTTTTTTTTTTACGGACGCATGAAAGTATGGAGAAGAAGGTTAATTTATTTTCTAGTCTCAGCAACATTTTGACAACGTTTTAGCAGACGCCGATTCAATTCCTTAAATTCCTTGAATACATAATAAGGCGGAAACGCTACTTCCTTGCAAAACCGTTAATACGATCATATTTCTATATCAATATGATGTTCTCCGAAATTATTCATATATCGTATGACCCATAGGATATACGCTATAAACGTATAATATTTCTGGTCTCCAACTTTCGGCGTGAGAGTCAACGTGAAAGATCCGCTACGTTCTTCTTTGCGGTTTCGCCGGTCCGCGGATATTACGTAATAGTAGCGAACTGCAGGTGCACCAGATACATATACGCAAAATGTAACAAATACCCAATTAAGACCAGCTGATAGAAAATTATCTACAAGCGAGTACCCGCGTTTACTCTTTGCAGCGTGTCACCTGCGATCGGATCTCCTGATTATCGTCAGCAAATTATAAATTTCGAACATGTTCACATGGGCATATAACTATATAGGTGGTCAATCGTTACGAAGAATGGAATATCTCATGGATTTCATTTTTTTTTTTTTTTTTTTTTCTCAACGATAGAAAATTTGAAAAACTTACCGCTGTATGCGAAACATCGAAACCGTGACAGTGAAGAACGAAACAGCAGTGAAATTCTGGGCCGAACTTTTCAGAATTCGTGAGAAGGTGGAAAGAGAAAATTTTCTACCAACTTTTGATGACGATCCGATATAAGTAATTGATCCGATTGCCCAATCCCGTCGTCCACAACTGCAGTCAATGGTGTTGAGTGTAAATAAATATACGTATATATATGTATATTTGTCGATCGATATCGGTGCGAGTACGGGAACCTCTGACATATTTCGTCGTCTCGAAATGTTAAAAAGTAGAACGTTTACGACTGCAGCAGTTGCAGTAATAGGTATGAACAGTCATGTATGTGCGTACCTGCAGTAGTTCAGGTGCATATGATAATTGACTCAACACATACCCGATGTACCTGCATCAAACCATTGTTGGGCGTGACGACGTCTTTCGGGACGATCCTCAAGCGCCCCATTTTTCGGTATATAAAGCCATCCTGACTCGCGCAACCGCATCACTCGATCATTGTAGATCAGAGAAAACTTCACTTGTCAGCGTCATGGTCTTCAAGGTTCGTTACCCCGGTTATAATATTAGATCCTAAGTCATCTCAGAGCTATTCGTAAACTCCAAATTAGAGCTTTATCGCGCGATACACGTCACGTGATTCGAATGAAATTTCCTTGCATGCCCACAGAAGCACAAAAGATGAAGAGAAAAAATTTTCAAAAAATGGAATTGTCTTCGGTTTCGTTATAATTTCAGTAGAACGTACAAAATTAAAACCATGGCGTTAATATCTGTTGTCATTTGATCTTGGAACGAGATTTTTTAATCCTTTAGCTCGTTTCATTCGCCGCCATCTTGGCTGCGGCATCAGCCGGTTCGATTCCAACTGCTCCCATCGCCTATAACGCAGCCCCTGCAGCTCCAGTTTATGCTCATGCTGCTCCTGTGGCTTATGCGGCTCCGATCGGTAAGGCTGTCGTAACGAAGACAGTTGAGACCGACTTTGATCCGCATCCCCAATACAGCTACGCTTACGACGTCCATGACACCCTTACCGGAGACGCCAAGAGCCAGCGGGAAACCCGCAACGGAGACGTCGTCCAGGGTAGCTATTCCCTCGTCGAAGCCGATGGGACTCGACGTATCGTCGAATACACGGCTGATCCTGAAAACGGATTCAACGCCGTCGTCCACAAGGAACCAGCCGCTGCCGCAATCGAGGCCATAGCCACCCCCGTAGCTCCTGCTCCTGCTGCCCTCCATCACCATTGAAACTCCGAAATTAAGTCATTCGTGTGTAACTTATTTTCAATTATAACTACTAGTGTGAATAAAATATATATGGGGCATTCCACTTCAAACCAACGGTGTGGTTTCTTGTATTTAAGTAAAAAGTAAAAGTAAAAAGAATAACTTCGTCTTGCTGAAATTTGATTTTCTTCTTGGTTCGAGAATAAAACGAAGAAAACGATTGTCAATTGGAAGAAAAGTAATATGCAATTTTTGACGATCCTGTAAATTAGCGCAACATTTTTCTATTTATTTTTAATCTATTAAATTACAAAAATAATTCAATACGCAAAATATCATCGAATACTTCAAGAATTCTAAGTTTATAATCTTGTTGGACGAATTATTGAACTGTAGGTTTTTATTCAGAACATATAGGAGATTCTCACACTTGATTGTTAGGCTGCATGTTTTCCTTGCATGGGACTCGGACTGGAAAATATGAAGAGTATTAAAAAACTTATGAAAATACGAAAAATCTAATCTTTGAACAGACGCGTTTCCATAACCACCCGTGAACGTATTATATTTATACTATAAATCCCACCCAACGGTTAAAACTATGACTGATTCTCGTAAATTAAGTAAGTAAAACTATGGCAAAAGACCAACGCTCGCACGACGAAATTTTTTTACCTATAGCAGCGATCGAAGCAAACGAAATCGATCACCGAAAAGTTATAGTAAACTTGTAGAATGCGCGCGGTCGATTAAACGATGGTCTTTATACCGTTGCCTATGAGCTGCACTCTTGCTTACAAGGTCGTTGCTTGAAGATTGGATTTATTTGAATAGTTCATATTCGATGAACCGCAATTGTGAACTTACTTATATTGACTGACTGATTGTAAATCATGAGATAACAAAAGTAAACTATATTTGTAACTCTACGGGGTGCAGGTGCGCTATGCTCAACGGCAACCAACCCTATAATTACCTGGGCTAGTAAAATGAGCTTATTAAAATTAAAGTTTACCACCACACCACGCGAATAGATGGAAAAAGAGACGTCACAATATACAACGACCCCGATACCAGCGTTCACCATCGCGTGAGCGGGCAAAGAAATCGAGAAACTTGAAATGCTGGGACTTACCCCATCGCTGCCGGTACCAAAACTAGACCCGAGCTGGTTCCCAAGCTCGAGGGTTTTGGAATTTACCCGAATGTCTCTGCCTCCCTAATGACTAAAGCTGTGTAGTAGGTTGAGAAGTTCTCTGCCTCCCTGATGGCTATAGATGCAATGCGTAGTAGGTTGAGAAGTGGAAGGATGAATGTGCTATAGATGATCGTAAGATGAAAAGTTGAGGCGATGCGATGCTCCCGCGAGGATCGGTGCTATAAAATCTGCAAAAAAAGAAAAGAAAGGAAAAGAAAATTATGATTCATGAAAAGCTAGGAAAATCTCATAAGAGGACTGGACAGTTTATATGAAAAAAATTAAAATTACCGAAATTTCCCATTTTGATTATCATGTTCAACAGTCGATGATCTGCAGCTGGACGAGGAGAGTTCGATGCGCGAACAGGAAGAATGTGTTCTTGTCTGTGACAAATTTTTGAAATTTTTATTGCAATGAATTTCAAACACACGGATGAAATGAATCTAGTGATTAGAACGAATTAAATAAAAAATATTTTATCTTATTTTATTTTTTTTATTTCGGAGAACGCATCACGTATATATTCAGAGCAAGTTGCATCGGCTTGAAAAGTTTATATCACCACAGTTAGTTACAGTTGATCTGAATTCTGTAATTTGCACAATAAAACTCAACTGAATATCGTAAATTTATAAGTAAAATTGGAAATAGGATGAAAATTGTAGCGCACTGGGATGATAACCACGAAACAATCACACTCTGGTACTTTAAAGGCGAAAATACCGATCGAAAAACAATCGCTTGATCTCTACTCGACATCGAATAATACGCAGAAACTCTGAAATAATGAAATCGCTGCCGCGCAGTATAATATAGTTGAAGAATTTTCTAAGCCGCGATTTAAAACAAAAAAATCTTCTCCCCACTTCGAAATACTAACGAATCCTAACAATTCTCTTGTCCGAGCAGCTCTAACGCGTAACCGAATGAAAAATGCGACGTATAAAAATTAAACGTAATAATGAAAATCGCAGTACTCACCTTTGTCGGTGTGAAAATAGATGGAAACTTGGTACGAATGGATCCAAGATTTCCACGTGCATTAATTAGCATGCACTTCGAATCGATCGTTTTGAAAAAAAACAAACCACTTGGCGTCCATAGACTTCAGTTTACAGTATAAGAATTTTTGATTTAGTTAATTGAGTCACATTTCATATCCGAATTAGGAAGAGTTATTTGATTAATTATTCGGTTGATCATTGCAGAGTTTTGTGCCCGATGTAATTCGATAGAATGAAATTAATACGGAATTACGCAGATCCGAACCAACTCGTTCGAAATCTCGGGAGCGATCAATGATACCGCACGAGCTCCAAGCAATCAGCGCGGCATCTTCCGGGCCCTTGGAGTTTTTGGGGATGGGGAATTTGAATACGTCACACATACGTCGCAGGCTGCGAAATACATATGAGAATAGCATGGTAGAGAAGTATCGAAAATCGACGCTCTCGATACTTATCGGTTATAACTCTGAAATAACGAAGATGCGGGAGTCAGGATAAGTTTTGAATAAATGAACGTCAATGACCTAAGTATTTAATTATTATTTCATCAATTCCACTCCATTACAGAAGATTGTTGTTACTTGTGGCTAACGGGGTGTTCGATAATTCGAGCTGAAATTCTCAATTTCAGAGTTCTTTGTTTTTCTAATATCACATAATGTGCAGTAAAAAAACAAATTTTCGAGCTACGACTTTATTGCTCATCGTCGTCCTCTTGTTGAGTGCATGATAAGATAGGAAAGAGGAGTGAGGGGATGCGAGGCAGGAAATGGATGAGGAGTTAGAAAATCTGTACAAAAAAAAAACAATTTAACGATTAAAATTTTCATTCATAAATATCCTATATATTACTTTTCGTTTTTACAGAATAATAATAGTTATGCAACTAAGCCTATAAATTATTCTTCCGTCTCCTGAGCAAAGATTAACGGTCGTCCAGTTACCAGAGATCTGCAATTTTCCATTTTTTACAGAATGAGATCTGAGGATTTGTCGAAGAGATGGTTAAAATTTCACTCGAAATCGTTCAACACCCCGCTGCACCAGCAGAGAGGTCATATAGTCGGCGTTACGACCTTGTCTAGGTCACCGTTGTGTGTACTTAACTAGCTCAGTGTCAGCGTCGGTATTATGACCGAATGACTCACTGTCAACGTTCTCCCTTGAACCGAACGTGACGGAAATTCTCTCGCCTATTTATCCACCTTTACGGAAACTTAGCGCGCTGCCTATAATATTACGCGTTCGCTCAACCACATCTAATTGCGCAGCAGACATACCTATACTGACGCTACTGTGAACATGCACAACTTCAAGTGGTTTGCATTGCGGTTACGTCCAACGAGCCCGCAAGGTCCACCGCCGCCAGGCTAATACTTCCACGTTTATACTTATACCTTAGAGGCAAAAAAGGTCAAGGAATTTGTTTCTTTCTTTTTCAATTTTTATTATCAACATTTATCAATAATAATTTTTATACGAGGAACAAAATGAAAGTAGATTTATAAAAATAACTGAAACCACTTTTGTGACTGGAACATGAAAATAAATTGTTTTCAAAGGTTCCAAACAATTTCTTTCGATTTTTCAATCAATTAGCAAATTTCAATGATAGGCGATTCGTAGCCCCGCAGCCGCGTTGGCAATTCCTGTATTTTGGTATCCATAGACGAAGTTTCCAGGGTGAGCAGCGAGTCCCGGATGAACGTTGGGAATAATTTGCAAATTTCTCGCGACCGTCAAAGGTCTGGTTTGAAGGGCAACTGAGGCAGTTTTTACCACCGCGGGTTCCCTTCTTACGACCGCGTTGAATCCGTTCACGGGATCGGCGGTATAATCGACGATTCTACGCGTCCCGTCAGCTTCGACCAGAGAGTAACTGCCCCGGACGATATCCCCGTCGCGAATTTCGTGCTGCATTTTTGAGTCCCCCGTTAAAGCGTCCTGCACGTTGTACCCGTAATTGTAATGTGGACGTGCATCGTGCGGCTCGATTCCTTTGGCCAAAGCGATCGTTGGAGCCATTTGAAAAACTCGGGCGTAAGGATTGGCCAGTGCCAAAATTGGAGTCGAGCCGATTTCGCCGATCTTCGCCATGCCGATCAACGCTGCGAGTAGAATCCACTAAAACAATAGTCAATAAGCAAAACAATTGTATACAAATACATATCAAATATCATCGTCAGAATAAATCGATCGGCAAGTCTAGATCGAATATTCAAAAACATCGTTTAATTCTATTCGATCTTCTACGAGTAAAAAACGATCGTGCAGATCGGAATATATTCGTACCGATTTTCGGATGCTCTTGGAAAAAACCATTTTCGTTGACAGATTTCAGAGATCGAAGATTATGAGATGTAACGTTGAGGTGAGAGCGAATTCAAATACTTGCTTTACCGAACAGTGATTCTGGTTTATATAGCACCGATTTTCTCCTAGGGCGTATTGCCACTCCCTTTAATTTTGCCTGTAGCTAGTGCAGTTGGATGCATTTTTCACGATGCACTATCCGTGATATAACCACGCTGGGATCGGTTGTAACGAGAAGAAGAAAAATTTGAAAAAAAAAATCAATGCGGAAACTCGAGGAAGTGTCTACTATGAATATCGGTCTTACCGATTTTGGGTAAATAATTTTCGGCTGATACGATTGAAAATCTGAAGATATATTCATTGATCTATGACGTGACAGATTACTTAGCGCTTGTATCCTCAGGGTAATTAAATGTCGCATGTTGCTAGAAACAAGACAAGCTGCTCGTTTGTTTCGAAAAATTTGTTTTGCTTGTTTTCAAGCTGCATTGTCATATGTGCAGTGATTTGCAAATTTATTTGAAATCTAGGTCGACTAGACAATGGCCAAAGTGTGATATGCAATTTTGAAAAAGTCACCACTGCAGTCATCGATCACTTTCAAATCGATCAATACCGATCCTGCACTTGCCTCGACGGCTCCGAAACTTTTATGATCGGTTTGACAGATTGAAAAAGAAGGAAAATATCAATGCCCGATTTATCTTACTTTCTAATACAATCGTTATAGCACATCTGTGCAGAGGTTGAAAAAAAGAATTAGAAAAGAAACTCGAAATTAGAAAAAGAACAAAAATACAGTTTTTATTAATTTGTTTTTTTTACATTACAGAACAATTCAAATTCAACAATTACATCGGATACTTAATGTCTGTATCCAGAGTAGGCGTGGGGGGCGTGTGCGTAGACCGCGGGGGCGGCGTACTTGGCGATAACGGGGGCTGCGGCGTATTTCGCTACAACTGGGGCATGGGGGACGCCTTCCTTGTGGACGACGGCGTTGAATCCGTTGTGGGGGTCGGCGGTGTACTCGACGATACGACGAGTGCCGTCAGCTTCGATGAGGGAATAGCTTCCACGGACGACGTCGCCGTCGCGGGTTTCCTGCTGGCTCTTGATATCTCCGGTGTGATCATCATGGACGTCGTAAGAGTAGCTGTACTGTGGATGAGGGTCGTAATCGGCGTCGATGGTCTTCACGACGGCCTTGGCGATGGGGGCGGCGTGGGAGTAGACGGGGGCGGCGTGCGAGTAGACGGGGGCGGCGTGGGCGTAAGCAGCGGGTGCGGCGTGAGCGTAAACCGGAGCGGAATGGGACTGGTACCCGTAGTGGACCTGTGCGCTGGCAGCGGCCACGAAGGCGACGAGAACGATGAGCTGAAAAGTAAAAATGACAAAAACTTAATAAAATGGTGTCTTCGAACCGAGAGTCGTACGCTTTATATAATTGCACTGGATCAGAATATTCGTCGATGAGAAAAATAAAATTCTATAACAAAATCGAAGTTCCCAAGTAATATGCGGGGCACAGCTCTGTACAGTTGTTACGTTATATATATCCATGAACACAATTTCCTCGTAACTGCGCAGAGATCGTTTTTCTTCACGGGTATTATAATTAATAATATTGTAATTAACCGTTTTCAGATGTAGAAAATATTCACTGTACGAATCCACTTTTTTTCTCTTCGATTCAAACTCACCTTGAATGCCATGGTCGTTAGATGCTAAGAGCTGTACGACTGATGCCGTTACCTTCTGATCATGGGGTTTATATACTGCAGTTACTCTCACTATTTTGTGTTGCCTGAGGCCGGACTATTGTATTTCCTCCTGAATTTCTATCCCCAAAAATTCTCCTGCTATACGTAAGCCGGGCCCAAATACAGAATTACGTTACATTCTCTCGGGTATCAAAACTGCTCTAGATCAAAAGCAGCGCACGGCAAACGCGGTAAAACCTTACGAGTTATGACACATGTTACAGGCGAGGTTCAAAATATTCGAACGTAGGTATACGAAACGGTCGTGTTATGCAACTAAAAATCAACGCGGTTAAAAAAAACAAACCTACAATACGCGTATGACGATACTGTTTCTTATAAAAATTACCGTCAAATATCTGCGTGACTTTTATTCTTCGATCGTCGCTGCAGCCGATCCTTACAAACGTCTGCAATAATCATTTTACTCTTCTCTTCAAACTTCTCGACATATTCAATTATAGATATTCATTATTTGCACACGGCAATGATTTATTGCTTGGGCCAAAAAGAAAAAAAAATTAAAATTCCTCAAAATACAAATTCACTTCAATGCGTATTCTTCGTATTATAGGTATACGAAACTTTTTGAATTGATCGCGTATTGGCGAAATAAATCTGCACTCGATCAATTGTCGTCTGTATGAAAGATATACAAAGTGTTTCAATCGTAACAAAGCACATACTATATAAATCCTTTATTTATTTACTTGCGTAACGGCAAAACAAAAAACAAAAACAGAAAATCACCTGAAAATAAATTTAAACCCAAAGATGATATAGTAAAATATCAGGCAAAAGT
This sequence comes from Athalia cordata, assembly GCA_963932425.1. NCBI lineage: Eukaryota > Metazoa > Arthropoda > Insecta > Hymenoptera > Athaliidae > Athalia > Athalia cordata. The sequence continues at coordinate 22,356,257 of OZ010626.1, read as the reverse complement.
TTGGACATTTTATGACTGCAGCCTCATATTGCATAAAATTATACATATTTACTTTAAAAATGTCGACAATAACTGCACTTGATGTAAAAATGAATCGTACGTACTCCGCACAATTTACGTTGACATAGTTATATTATTTCTCCGAATAATAAATGAAATTTAGAAAACGTCCATCATCGATATCCTATAGAGTTAAGTTTTCATTTTTTTTGCACAGACTAGCGAATTATCTGAGAAAAAAATAAAAAAAAATAAAAAAAGTTTTGGCACCGCGTATAATGTGAAATGTTGATATAATTGACATGTTCGCTATCCAAATATCTTTCGCCAATGCGACAGTGACGGGGAAAGTGGTTTTGGGTTAACCAAACTATCTATCTGAAGAAAAAGAAAAAAAAAAGAAAAAAAAAGCGCGTGGGTGCTTCGTCGGATTTAATAATGTTATATGTCTCAGGTTCGCCCGAAGGATAAAGACATTTGCATATGTGATAGGATTTTTATTTTTTTTTTTATTTTCTATTTACACTCTCAGATAAACGTAGAAAATTTCTAATCGATGCCTCGCCGCGGGTCATATATGTATACTATAGTATGTCGCGTGTCGCAGCGAATGGAGAATTATATGAAACAGTTGCTCGTTAATCAGACGGACGACATAATTTGTATAATATTATAGATCGATATTATTACTGATTCTTTTTTTTAAATAAGTATCATCGGAAAACTTTTACTCACAAACTATTATTTCAATTTGATATCATCCATTGTAATATAATGAAACATATTATAAATTAAATATAAACTAACAATGGCAATCTCCTTTGTATATGAAGAAATTATATCAGAGTCGATTAATTGCGTAAATATTATCAGAGCACGCTCAGCGATCAAAATTGTAAATTTATTGTATGTTTTGGTATATTAACAACATAATCGTTGGATATTCAATAGATATCGGTAATGAAATGAGAACTAGTGATTATCGAACGTTAGATTATTATGTCCATGCAGAACGTGATGTGTCGTCCATTTTGTTTTCTTTATACGTCGCTAGTCGCAATCAGTTAATATAAAAATCGCATGCGCGTAAGACCTGGAGGGTAATAAATTAAACCACAAAATAACGCCTTGAGCATCGATGTAGATTATCGATTATCTTATCCTAATACGTTGTGTAACTTGTATTATTTTATTATCTGCACTCGTGGGCTACAAGTGATTTCCGTCGCTGCGAAGATAAGGGGGAGGAAAAAAGTGGTAGAGTGAGCGAAATTTGAAATTTTGCTCACAAAATTTAAATTAACGTAGTTTCTCTATGTATTTCAGCGATCGAAAACTTTTTGAAATAAAAATCAGGATTTCCTGATCCTGAATGAAATTTTCAGCCGACTTAGAAAAAAACTATTAAACACTGCATAGCGTGCGAAGTTTTACTTTTACGTCAATATAGGTTTGTATGGAGTTTCTGCAGCGTTCGAAATTTTGAAAATCGGTACAACTTCGAAAGATCCAACTGGATCTTATCGGATGAGGAAAATACATACGTAATTGTTGATTTCTAACGAATATCACGAGTAATTAAATCATGTCAGACAATTATGTGTAGCTTATAGTATTACATAAAAATTTCAGATGTAGTGTAATCGCTGAACGAGATTATGTGCTCAGAAAATACTCTAGGCGTGGCAGTTTATATTTTGTAAGGTACGTACACCTAGTTAGGTTGATTCTGAATCGCCTCACGGCCAAGCGCGCGTTTGGACAACTTTTTCGCGTAGCTGCGGGCCGGCTATGAAAAATTGTCCAAACGAGCTTAGCCGCGAAGCGATTCAGAATCAACCTAACCGGGTGTACACTATACATACGTACAGGTGTGTTATGTAATTTTGATTGACCGCTGGGCAAAGAGAAATATCGAGGTTTCGAGGAACACAAAATGTAGCGTGAATCTGTATAACCGATATCAACACCCGTTGGACAAAGTGATCGAAATAACAAAAGAAATTTCAAAAACTAAAATATCATTTTTCGACTAAAAAAAAGAAAACAAAGAGCATCTCGAAATATATCGAAATCCTGGCATAGTTTCACTTGAGTTAGTAAAATCAAATGAAACTGATTCTTACGTCAACCGTCAAGCACGTTGATCTGCATTTTCTCGTGTGAACTTGAACGTTACGAACTTGACCTGCAGTGCAGCGAGTTGGTCAGGCGTGAATGCGAAACACCGTATCTATCCGTATACGTTACGAAAAAAACACGTGCTGGGAGAAAAATTTCTAAACAAAATTTTTGCGTATAAGCAAAACAAGAATCTGTAAATTACTTTTTATGAGAGCTAATTTTTACTATTGGTGCTGATTTTTTTGAATCTGCAATTGGACGCGGTGAAATATTCCGCGCATCCGAATAATTTTGGATCCAATGGATGACTTTGAAAAAAAAATAGAAAACAATAAAAGAAAAAGGCGGAGATCGCCAGCTTCGGATTACCGAAATACGAGTATTATAGTTATAAATTTCATATCTCGGGTTAAAGACCTCGCAAAAGATTTCCGACAAAAATAATAATGAGAGGATGGACCATCAAGGTGAAAGGCCTTCGGCAAGTTCTCAACTCTTACGTAAGTTACATAACAGTGAGAGATGACACAGTTTCTTGACTCGTTTGCTCACTTTCAAGGATAATGGTACCATCTTTATTTTGAGCGAGAGACTCGAGCCGAGAGTTTTTGATCAGATCATTGCCCCGCAGCGATCAGTCACGGCCAAGGTCGCTGATCCTCTTCGCCATCAATGAAAGTAATCTTCGTCGCGATGAATCATATCTGGAGATGAGCATATTTATTATACACGTATATAATTTACATATCACGGCCAGCGCCTTCAATTTCCATAGTTATATTATACATAAAAAACGTACATCCGAATCAAAAGTCCGAAAAAAAGCTTAACCGCAATTTTCAGCGTCGTTTTATATGAAATACGATTTTCCCAAAACCGAAGGTCACGATTTCGCTTGGCTGTTTCTGAAAAAAAAATTTCAAAACCCTAATCAATCAATATAACTTTATCGCTGTACACTGCGTCGGCGCGTACTTCTCATTATCGTTAATTGTCGGCGAACAGGATGTGAAATTTCTACCTACGCCATATCATGAATTTTAATTCGGATCATATCATATCCACACATCCTGGTTGTCAACACAAGTGTCGATGATTTCTGTATTTTCATTTTCCCTTTCAGTTGATCGGTCGAAAGATTCGTAGAAAAAACCATAACCTGAGCTTAAAAACGGCGTCCTAAAATGGAGGAATAAAAATTTATTATCCACCCTGTAAAAGCTCGGGGGGGGGGGGGGGGGGGGCAAATCAAATCTTGATATTGCTCAACGATCGCCGATGACTTGCCTAAATAAGTTCTATGCGAGCTCCAAGAAATACGGATCTCAGATATGAACGAGAAACAATTTAGAGTTGGCTTTTCAATGGTCATAATAGATATATTTATCGAAACTGATTCGCGTTTGTTTCCAATTCAATTCGATCATCGTTAGTACTTGTAAAGTTAAATTATCAACCTTACGCCGCAGTAATATGATCTACTTCGTCACTTCCTTGTTGCAGCCTTTATGATTAAATTGCTATTGAAACGCCGATAGATAAAATCGTTCAACTATAGTATTAATAGCCGATAATCGATGATGCGTAAAAATCAATAATTCTTCCGGCAACACTGCGCCGATCTCAATCGCCTGATCCCGGCTCTCTACTGTTTTTTTTTTTTGGCTACTTATTAACAGATGAAAAACAAAAAATGACAAAATAAAATAATCGTCCTCGTGCGATCGATCGGTACACAAGTCGATCGCGGCCGTCGTTTTAATTGCCGATTAAAATGGTGCCGATCAAAAAAAAAAAACAAAAAGAAAAAAAAAAAAAGACTACGCGTAGGAGTCGCCAACGGAGAGACAGTGATGCGCTGTTTCGTATTCAGGGGTTGTCCGGGCCGTGACGGAAGTGTTACACTTGTACCAAAGACGAGGACGACCTTACGCAATGGTGAAAGCATCCGCTAGGTTGGACAATTATTGACCCACGATACAAGCGACTACTAACCTAGGACCATCGGGTACAGTTTTTCAAGTTTTTTGACGCAAAAGTTCTCCTCTCATTCCTTTCCGCCCTTTCCAATTTATGATCGATAATTTTCTATCGCGCGAATGATGACGTAGTTGCCATGGTGTTTTTCTTTTTTTCTCTTAATTGTTCATACCGATCATCTTCCCTCCTCGTTTTTGTTAGGTTCCAAGTTTTTTGATCTACTTTCTTTTTTCACTTAGATAATATTCTAAAAAATTTTTCGTTGGGTAATGGAAGATTCGATCGAGAGATCGAACGCATCGATGATCCACCCGCGAACAAAAAAAAAAATACATGAAGAAAATCAAACGAAAGTTGGACAAAACTTGTCCAGGCCTAGCGAGGAATTGTACCTTGGTGGGGTGGCAATGGACATGATTAAATTCAGAGCGTTGCCCGGTTAGCTTAAGGTAGAATAGCCAGCGGTTGGACTCCCGGGGGACAATGTCGGGCTAACTATAAATACCTCAGCCCCGGATCATCCGGACATCAGTACCACCTGCTAAGTTCCCCAACCAATATCACCTCGAAAATGGTCACCAAGGTGAGCGCTTTGAGGATCAAATTCTCATTTTTTGATTTTTCTTATTCTATTTTTGTTTTTTTTTGTTTTTTAATTTTAATTTTCTCACAAACCACCGTTAACGCCAAAGCTCCAGCTTGATTGAAAAATAGAGACTGCAGTTGCAGCCGGAAATGTAAAATTTGTAGCCAACCGGAAATGGATTTTGTTGCATAGATGATTCTTCCAATTATATATTGCTCGGAATATATTATATCATGATTTTATTGTTTTCGTCTACTTTTCAAAGAATCGAGTCTATGCTTGTTAACTTCAGCGAGGAGGTTTATCGCATTAATCTAATTACTGATTATCATTTTTTCCCCCCTATGTCATCACAGTTCATAGTTATCGCCATGGCAGCTATCGCCGTCGTCGAATCTGGCGTAATTCCGGCAGCTGCCCCCTTGGCTTTGGCTCCGGCACAGCTCGTGAGGACCGACGAATTCGACCCCCATCCTCAGTACACCTACGGCTACGATGTCCAGGACTCAATAACCGGGGATGCGAAGAGCCAATACGAGACGAGGAACGGCGACGTCGTCAGCGGACGCTACAGCCTCATTGAAGCTGACGGAACACGTCGCGTCGTCGAATACACAGCTGATCCAATCAACGGATTCAACGCCGTAGTCCACAGGGAACCTGCAGTCGTCAAGGCCGTTCCTGTAGCTCCTGTTGCTCCTGCGCTGCCAGCAGCACCGCTATTTGCAGCGCCAGCTTACCCCTATCATCACTAACAGAAGGCGCTGGGCGTCGCGACGCGACGCTTAGAAATATCCGTTATTATAGTTGTGTACATATCATGTTTTTATCTAAGTAAATCAATCATTTATGTGTGAAAATGAAAATATATAAATTTGTATTTTATAACAGTTATTCATTGGTAAGTACGCAGCGTAATTCGATCCAAAATATCGAAAATTCCTTCCTGGATTGTCAAATCCCGAAAATTCGGAAAAAAAAGGGACGAAGCAGATTTTCGTACCGGCACGGAATAAGTTGAATCAGAAATCGATGTTCCCGTACCAAACTCATTGAAAATTTGTCATTTGGATATGATAATCTTAACGGTCTTATTTCAGCGATTGCTTACGTGACAAATTACAATGAAATACTTTGACGAAACTTGCGCGCGTGATTCGATGATTAGAAAGCAGACGACCGGCTTACACGAAATGTTATTGCTACAAGAGCTTCGCATTATGTTTGGAAATAAGAACTTCACGTCACATAGTCAGGTCGGCTAAAGCCTCGATGAACATGAGTTGAATGATAATTATTCGATGCTTCGCTTGATATTACCAGAACCAATCCCCAGTCGCACCACATATTATCTAATTCAACCTACTAACCGGTGACTATTATAGTTTTTACCTTATGAGGAACGAATAATATAGCCGATCTACTTGAAATTTCCAAACTTGAAAAAAAAAAAAAATAATAATAAATAAACTAAAAATTCATTTACTTCCGTGTTTTCATCATAGCAATTGATTTACCAATTAACGAAACTTTTACCTATAATTAGTACCTTATCATATTGTCTTAGCTTCATGTCCGCCGTATCGATTAGAAAGAGATTTAGAAAAATTGCTTTCCGATTTTCCGAATTTTTTTCTAGGACCAAGTGCGATGAAACACATGATTATAGAATCCTCAAAGTAGGTACCTGTATTTTGTAACGAGTGGACGCGTCGCGTAAAAATGGAAGTCTCAATGCCATATAGCTAATTCATTCCATAAAGTAAGTTACAATTCCATGCGACGATTCGGGTTACTCAATATTATGAAAACCTATCGAACAAGGCTCGATCGACGCCAAGAAAGTTTGGTAACTCTTGGCTCTTCTTTTCAGTTCAGAGCCAATAATATCCATGTTTCTCGCAATGCTGCACCTCCTATACCGCCACTTTGTAAGAAGTCCGATTGGAAATTTGCAACAAAAAAAACAATCAAAATAAAGATACGTAAAAAATGAATCATTATGAGTCAAAGCGTTCTTTTTCTCTACCTTACTTCTCTTTACTTTTTTATTGGAACGCAAATGATTTTTTTATCACTCAAATCAAATCAATAAATTTTCACAAAATCAGAAAATTTATCAATCAAATCACTCATCGACTCAACTGCATATAACGTGATCCACAGTGTGCGAGCAGATTGATAAATGTGAAAAATGAAAAGTTAATAAAAACAAACAAAAAAAAAAACTAGAACTCATCGTAAGTATCGAATATCTGAAGTGCGATAATTGCATCATTACATGCATGGATGAAAAACGATGAATTCAATGTTGCAAAAAATTGAAAAATCAAATCACCTCGTCACATGCAATTATCTCTGCACGCGTCAAAAATAAGGTGTCAAGGTACGAGATATTGTCGAACCGATGACACCGTGCTTCGATGATCCTTGACGCGCCGCAAAAACGCTGTATAGATAACAAATGATGATATCAAAAAAAATGTTGAAGAATAATTTAATATCGCACGAAGTGAACCTGAAGGTATATAACAGATGAATTTTGATCTTGGAAATTCCTCAAAGGACACTAATTTTTTTTTTTCTCTTTCTCTTCTTTTATTATTAGTTCGCTACCAAATTTGGTCCTTACGTAATCATAAGAATTCACTTGACATTGAATAGAAATAAATTTACATCGGGTAGAAAAAAATACACAAAAAGACCCTGAGGTTCTGATTATTTTATTTTTGCAATCAATGAGATTCATTATTGTCATTCAACCCGGCTTGTTGAGAATATATTGTCATAAAAATCAAAAAACAGGACGATTTACGATTCTTGAAAGAAATTCATTGCGATGCAGATGTTGTAACGATGGAAATAGACATCCGATAAGGGTTGAATCTTGCGGATGCAGAGACTAGAACGTTGCTCAGATTTCCAAAATTTATTTTTTGTCGTTGATTGCAGCGTGCAGTATAAGTCACGATACATATTACGAATTGCGAAAGGATATAATAACACAATATAATTTCACGTAGTGACCTACCGGTCGCCGCGTTACCGCGCAGGAGTCGCAGGAAGGAGCAGCTGTCTGCAGTCGACTAGGGTGTTTAGTATGAGCTTCAGCTATCGATGACGTGGTTTTGAATAACACCAAACTTGACAGGGATTTTGCATGACAGGTTGGTCTAGTTCGTGCGACAACTATAAATTTTTCAGTGCACGTCAGGTGCAGAGGTCTTTTTTGGGTGATCACTGCAGGGTTACGAAATTCGAAAGCTTGTGAGAGGACCAAAATTCATAATCCTGGATATCGAATTCATAAGATATCCGTCAAATTCATGTACCAATTTCACTGTATCATCCTTCGAGAATTAGGCAGATTTGAGGAAAAAAAAGCTCAACATTATTTGTGCTTTTCATCTCTTTGGACCCTCGGCAATCTAACGTCCATTTTGAACACCTTCGGTAGACGTGTAGGTCGGAAATAAATTTGAAAAAAAAAAAAAGAAAAAACCTCAGCTTGCCCCAGCCATCGTTATAATCTCTCGTGATTTGCATCTTCGCAACGATCGAATTGATTCGCTGGTCGCGTAGCAGCCGCGTCGTTGATGTCCGTAAGACCTGGTGGACGATGGACGGTGAAGCCACTGATATGAAGAAAGACGGAGACGATAGCACATCGGGAGGTCACCATAAACTTTAGAAGTGGGGCGAACGATGCAGGCGTCGAGGCGCATCGCAACTATATAAACCCGGGCGATCTCACCCCAAGACATCAGTGTTTCTTCGCCGATCTTCTCACAACAAACATGGCTTGCAAGGTGAGTTTTCTATTCAAATACTCTACGGAGCCCATCAAGGAACTATCAATTTGGGAAACCCTTCGAGAATAACGGCCGAACTTACGATTCCCAAAAAGGGGATGATTATTTATTTGTTATACAAAACAAAGAAAATTCGGCTTGGGGGTTATCGTGATAGGATTGAAAAAGGAAAAAAAATGCATAATTTGCTGCATTCGTAGAATGCGTTGAGTGCAAAGTTAAGATTGAGGGGTCGTGGGGGGTATTGAAGTTTCTGCAATTTCACTCTGCATATATTGCAATACGAAAACGTATTCTATGAACGTCCTTTTATTCACATCTCCATGTAAATTATCGGTCGCTACGTGTCACTGCGTAACAATGATCGCAACGAGGTTGAATTATGTTGCATTATAAGCTGTTACATGAGCATCAAAGATGGGAAGGTGGGTTATTATTTTGACCGCAAACGCTTCTGTACGGATAAACAAAGTAAATTATATTCAAGGAATATAAGGGGTGGGGAAAGAAATGTGAGCGTCGATTGGATTGATCGAAGGGTCAGGAGGTCGTGAATGGAATCTCCAACTCATCAACCTTTCTAACCTAATTTCAGCTCATCACCCTCCTCGCTGTGGCGTCAGTAGCAGTCTTGGCCAATGGCGTAGTTATCCCATCAGCGCAGGTGGTCGCAGCCCCAGCGCCAGTTTTGGCAAAACTGGAAGATTTCGACTCTGTACCTCAGTACAGTTTTGCGTACGACGTCCAGGACACTCTCACCGGCGACTCAAAAGCACAGTACGAAACCCGTAACGGTGACGTGGTCCAGGGCAGATATTCTCTCGTCGAACCTGACGGCGTGCGTCGTATCGTCGACTACACCGCTGACTCCATCAACGGATTCAACGCCGTCGTTAGCCGAGAACCTGCTCTGGCTGCCGTCGCTGTAGCTCCAGCAGCAGCCGCCTTTCCCGTCGCTCCAGCTGCCCCTGCAGCTCCAGTGATTCCATCTTCTGGTCCAGATTCCGACGTAGAGGTCGTCGAGGCGCGGTCGGGACCCCTCAAATCTTCGGCACCCGTAGTTCCCGCTGCTGCGAAAGTCGTGGCTCCGGTGGCTCCACTTCGAAGTGCTGCGGTAGTCGCTGCCGCTGCTCCAGTGGCTCCCTTCAGGGCGGTAGCTGCTCCATTGACCTACGCAACTTACGCTGCCCCTGCCTACCAACGTTATGTCACACCAGTTGCCGCTGCACCTGTAGCTAAAGCTGCACTTGCTTACCCAGCTTATCCAGCATATTCCGCGTACTCCGCTTCCTACTCGTCACCTTTCGCTTACGCTGCTCCAGCGGCTGGACTTACCTACGCCCCAGCTGCATTGTAATTTTAAAATTGACACGGGAACACCGATTCAACAATGATTTTATCAAACCTTGTAATATATATTAATAAACGATTTGTAAGCCTGTTTTAAATCCAATGCTTTTTACTTCATCCACCGATTTTCTAGTTCATAATTCGAGGAAAGAGAATATTTTTATGACAGTCGAACTCGACGCTGAGGAATCCAACACATCATCAACAATTGCTACTGATTTTCATATTCTGTTTTCAAATTTCATTGTGTCTTATTCACCTCCATTGCCACTGAAGAAATGGATAATGGGGTTCAATATTCATCGTATACCAACTATCGCGTCCGTTATCTGCAACAATTAATTAGGAGTGTCAGACGTGTAGACCGACAACCGCGTATCAGTAGATAAAAAATCTGTTAAACTTTAAGCTGATATAGCACGCCCTTGCAACAAACACTTTCGATACGCCCACAGACCCATTGTATTGACAATGAGACCCATTTCTTCGGGTGGATTTTTGGGAAGAAAAAAAAATGACAGTATAACTAGAAATCGATGTATCCGAAATATGCGATAGGGACCGCCAAGATCCCCCGCACATTCACCAAATTGCATGTCTTATTTGTCAAAGATCAGCGAAATAGATATTTTCTTTTCTACCATTGTATCTTTTAGCTCGTGCTTCCAATCGGCATAAGCCACACCCAGGAACTGCCTCTCGTGGTTCATTCGATCGCCTACAGTATAATAGTTTTGACTAGTGAATCTGGTCCGTTGCATAAGTCGGTGAGACAGAAGCGGACAGTCGTATGTATATAACTTGAGGTTCATAGAAGAATCGTGAATCGAATTCAGATTAGCCCAAGTCTGACGTGGGTTTGTCTCCTCATTATTATTATTATTATAAACATCGCATTATAATAATCAAAAGACTCTCATAACCGAATCAGATGCACACGAAAAGTGAAATCGCTTTTGCTTTTCGGAACGATTGTATATTTCCTATTTTTCTATGCTGATACGGACATGTCAATTAATTCAATCACATGTTGCAGTATCTATTTTAATTACTAATTACATACCTGCACTGATCGTGGAAAACCCCATTAGGTCACGATTATTTGATTTGTGTATTTTTTGCATTTTTCTTTTCTTTTTGTTTCAAACATTTGACGACAATTGGTAAATACCTAGTTCTTTGGCTCACTGCCATTTCAATTCGTAATCTAAAAGTGTTGACTTTTTATGGTGAGTCAGCGGACTTTTTTACATGACTTGCACAATTTATTATTGAGGAGTTTGATGTTTGTAGGATTTTAAATCATAGCGACGATGCCGTGTAGCTAAAAACCAAACGCCCAACTATATTTTTTCAAAAATTTCAGGAACAGACAACATTCGAATGACCTCTTATGGTATCGGTGAACTGTTTTTCAAAAGTTTTCCAAAAGTAGATGCAGTTGAGATTTTCCAGAAAGGTCAAGGGCTGTTAATTTTTTTATAATTTAATCAGTCGTCAAATGTAATGGTTGGTAATCAAAATGAGGTATTTATTATTCCAAGAAAAAAAAAAAAAAAGAAAGAAAGAAAAAAACAAGGATCTGTCAAAGTGCCAACAAAGAAAGGCGTCAGCCGTGTTCCCCGTTATAGCGCGACACCTTTTTTTCTTGGCAGGTTGTGACTCGATATTACGTAGATGCAAATACATGTGATAATTCTAACGAGACTATACGTATCGAGAAAATATTTATTCGATTCAATCAAATGCGCTTACATCAATATTCGCCGACACGTACGGCCTTGCTGAAAATTGACCAACTGAAATCCTTTATTCTGCATTCGAAACACCTCGCAGAACACTTTACATTTATTTGTTTTCTTTTTCTTTTCTTTTTTTTCTTTCACAGCTCCACAATCACCGACGGCTTTTTTTCCATCTCTCTCTCTCACATTCTACTTATACTCTTATGTTATAGGTATACCGTATTTTTTGTCTTTTTCTTACCCGCGCTCTATGTACTTTTTCATTTCTAATTACTATATATTTTTTTTCATACCTACGTTTACTTACCTCTTTACTCTGATGCTTCGCTGATTAATTATTCGTCGAATTGCTTTTTCTCGTTACAAAATTTAAAGTTATTAGATTATTGTGAGGTCAAGAGAATCTATGGATCTTACAGCCACCATAATGGGGTGGGCAGATTGTGATAAGAAATAATTTTGGACGAAACGTGTAGATCTGTGAAAAATTCACGTTCTCGTTAAATAACTCGAGAAAGCTTAGAGTCCTGATATTATTCTAGTCAGCCAAGCTTGCGGGCCATTCCCAGTGTCCCTCTTAATCGAATTTCGAAGCATTGGTATTCGGTCGTCTCATATGCCCGACTTGAAATACTAATCAAATTGCTCAACCGTCAAGACTTGGTCAGTGGATCAGACGCGCAATAGCCACGTTTGTATCGACAATTGTCGTAGAAAAGAAGGGTGGGGTCAATTTGACCGACGATATAAAGAAGAACCTGAAGACGATCCAACATCAGTTGATGACCAGCAGTTGATCTGTGCAACGTTACAATGTGTCGCAAGGTAGGCCCATATCAAAAACAAAAGAAAGATAAAAAACCAAAAACAAAATTAATTATCAGTGAAGTGAATTTGTCAGGGAAGAAATAATTTCATGATATACCTGGATACCTGGACTTTGTGTGATCGCTTCCGAATGGTGGAAGATTGTGATTTTAGCTCACGTTCAAAAGTGTCTTTTAGATATAAAATCCCACCGTTTGCATATCGTGAAATTTTTTGACTAACGATTCCTCATATTTTTTACTTCACAGTTCTGTCTATTCTTCGCCCTCGTGGCAGCTGCCGACGTTATTTCCGCCGCTCCCGGCGGTCCGGCTTTTGCGAAAATCGAAGACTTCGATCCAGCGCCCCAATACACCTTCGCCTACGACGTCCAGGACTCCCTTACCGGTGACTCGAAAGCCCAATACGAAACTAGAAACGGTGACATCGTTCAGGGCAGTTATTCTCTCATAGAACCTGACGGCGTCCGTCGTATCGTCGATTACACGGCTGACCCCGTCAACGGATTCAACGCCATCGTCAGCCGCGAACCTTCAGCCGCCCTTGCAGTGGCTCCCGTCGTCGCCAGAGCGTCGCCTGTTGTCGCTGCCGCTCCCGCTGCGGTAGTTTCAAGAGCTGCTCCCCTCGTCGCTGCCGCTCCTTTAGCGCCTGCCCCAGTCGTCGCCAGGAGCGCAGCTCCTCTGGTCCCAGCTCCAGTTGCTCCTTTAGCTTCAGCGCCAATTATCGCAAGGTCATCACCAGTTTTGGCGGCTGCTCCTGCGCCAGTCGCTTACACAGCACAGTTTGCTGCTCCCCTCGCCTACAACGCTCCATTTGGATTTCCACCTGTCGCTAAAGTCGGAAGTCCCGTGGGTGTCGCCGCTCCGTTACAAGCTGCTTACGCCGCTGCGCCAACCGTCGCTAGGCTAACCGCCCCTCTGACTTACGCTGCCGCTGGATACGCAATTTAATTACATGTAAATGTCACGCATACACGTACCGCTTTTTATTACCATGTATAAAAAAATAAAACTCATCAAGTGACATATCAGTTTTTTTCTGTCTTTCACTTTATTTTATTACGATCTTTAATTAGGTAAGATCCGTGGAAAGAAATTAATTCTCCTAGTTAGTTTTTAACGTACCCGATGAATTCGATCGCAGCAGGTTATAGCCAACGTAGGTGCGTCGGTGTCTTATTGAATACTAATTGAAATCGGACGACACAGATGCGGCTGTAGAGGAAGGTGTAATAAGTAAAAGCGACAGCGATCAATGTCACTCAATAGGAACACAGGCATAAATTATTACCCTATATCACTTTCTGCAATTCACTGGTTCAATGTTATTTGCACACGATTATAATAAGGTTATTATGTAACCGTCTCACTTTTAACGCCGTTAAAATACACACGAACACATATATGTATACATACTGTGCATATACGAATACATACACCTCAAGCCTTTCTCGATCCACATACACCAAATAACGAACAATATAAAATTCTCTCGATCGCGTACATATATGTATATCTACAATACCTACCATAAATCGAGACATAATTTCGCAATCATGGCGACAGCTTCTCGTCGCATAAATCAACAAATGAGATTAAGATTACGTGTCCGATATAACATCCCACGTAATTCACCATCCTCCGTTAAAACGAATTATCCTTCTGAAAAACAAGAAAAAATATTTTCAGTGATCACTACAGTTAGTAGATTTTGTTTTCGGTTTCTTTTATTTCTTCCTCTTCACTTACAGATCGCAGTTTTAGTCGTTGCATTTATTCGTGCGGTATAATTGAAAGATGAATTAGCATATTGTTCAGTAATTGCACTATTTATCTATATCGTGATCTCCACATCCTACTTCTTATTGTTGATAAATCGATTATTTATTTCGAATATAAATGATTGTTATTAATGACATTTTAATCGTTTATGGTCAGATCATTGGTCAGCACAATCAGAGCGGTGTAATCCACACTTTATTTTTGTCCAATAATTTTTCTCATCTCTGCACTTGAGTGAAAAGAATGTATAGAAAATTAGATTGTATACTTTGAATAAAGTGTTCCAAAATAAACTCGGTCAAAATGTACGCGTTCAAATTTTCTAACAAAATCGACACGGTTTAATCCAACTCTACTCGATTGACCGGCAAGTAGTTTCGCCTATGAATGGACCGGCACGACTTGGCTGTCTGCTCGTCGACTGCGACTACTTAGAAAACATCTGCTGCCTACGGGCTGCTCTCGAATTGGAACGAAGAAATTGATCTGGATAAAAATATGAACGAATTGATGAAATAAAAATATAGACCCAATATTTTACGTGTATCGAAAAAGCAGAAAAAGAAAAGAAAAGAAAAAAAAAAGAAGGCGCATATGACATGAAATGAACTGACCTTAGATCGAGTTGCAAAACGTTACACCTTCGTTTTTCACCAGGATGCAGAAATGAATGAATAAAAAAAAATTTTGCACATTCTATTTGTCAATGAGAATAAGGCTACTCACTTTTTTTTTTTAACGAAGGATTCGCATTCGGGATACGGTGATTTAATTTTGCCTACGGCGACAAAAAACCGCGAACACTTCAATGGCTGTCAATAAATCTGTCAAGTTCAAGTGTCTCGATTTTTTGTCGAGACATATTCACATTTTATCTCGAGTCCCGATTTTTCTCCATTTCTTTCAGACTTCTATTTTTTATTTCTATCGCATCTTGATTGATTCCAACGATCGTTGTATACCACGTTCGCGATATAATTTTCCATCGTACGGAGAACAAAAGAAAAATGTATAAGAAAATTCTCGACGATCGCACGCTTTGTAAAATTCACAGTGATTTAAAAAGCAAAACTCATGACACTTTCGATCAGCTCTTCTCTACACCAGTTTGAAGCTGACTGTCGAAATTTTTTACATAAGATTATCGTCTAGCCTAATTGGTATGCAAAATTTACGAGGCAAATAAGTAGATGTTGAATAATTTTTGCATCGATATATAAATTGACCCAAATTACGGGATGTACACATAGATCGGAGGATGCGAATTTGAATGAGAATTGAATTTTTATAACCGTGGTGAGCTGTGACAATCGAATGATCGATCAACGAACTGAGGTACTTGCATTGTCTCTACACCGACGTCATTTTGTTCCGAGACAAAACGCGTGGTCCAGGATGTCCATGACGAGAAGAAATGATGGAGGGGAAAAATCTGAAGGAAGAAAAGGAAAAGAGAAGGAGAAAGACATGCGGTTTTGGGTGAATGTTTGCAAGGGGCGCGGCCTCGCCTTGTGAGAATTCCCCCGGCACAATGGTATAAAAGGCTTCTCAATACTCTGGACAGTATCAGTCATCCACAAGACACGACAACCATGGCATTCAAGGTGAGTTTTTGATCGACAGATCGACCTGGTCTTTCTTCAGCAATTTTACCCCGTCATCGACTCACAAGTCAAACAAGTGGCTATCGGAAATCTGTATAATATTTCACCTGATCGCCGTTGTAGGATTAAATTTTGTGCCCGAAATTCCCCATAGTGAAGTTTATTGTAATTTTCAACCGTTATTTCAATATCCTGTCAAACAATAATCGTTCAGATAAGCTTCGAGAAAAATTTGCACACTATCATCGAAACCCATAAAGATTGCGATCACTTTGGAAAAGTACCAAAAAAATAGCGTTTTCATGGTACAAATTTTTGATCTCAACCTTTTTCATTTCAGTTCATCGCCTTCGCCGCCCTTGTGGCCGCCGCTAACGCCGGAGCTATCGCACCTCTGGCTTACGCCGCAGGTCCAGCTTACGCTCACGCTGCCCCAGCTTACGGATACGCCGCCCCCATCGCAAAGGCTGTTGTAACCAAAACCGTCGATGCCGATTACGACCCCCATCCCCAGTACAGCTACGCTTACGACGTCCAGGACGCGATCACCGGCGACAACAAGCAACAGCACGAAACCCGCGACGGAGACGTCGTCCAGGGTAGCTACTCGCTGATCGAAGCTGACGGAACTCGTCGTACCGTCGACTACACCGCTGATCCAGTCAACGGATTCAACGCCGTCGTCCACAAGGAACCCGCTGGTGTAGCGGTCAAAACTGTCGCCGCCCCCGTTGTCGCCAAATACACCACCGCCCCCGTCGCTCACACTCCACTCACCTACGCCGCACCAGCTGCTCACGTCAGCTATGCTGCCCCAGTTGCTCACGGGCCCCTTACCTACGCCGCCGGTCCAGCTGCTCATTACACCTACTCCGCTCCAACTGTCGCTCATGCAGCTCCTCTTGCCTACTCCGCGTACGCCGCTCCATCCGCTCACGTGACCTACGCTGCTCCCGCCTACGCCTACCATCATTAAGTTTAACGTACTAGTGATTCTTAGAATTAGTCTTAAATAAAACACGATATACCAGTAAATACTGTGCTGCCATTTCGTTTATTTCTATTCATATTATCCCGAATAAGCGTTAACTTATAAATGAATTCAGTTGCTCATACCAATTGACTCGCATGATATGGAATGAATTTGGCCGATGGAAAAGTCCAGAATTATTGGTTATTAGGATTTCTATCGACGGATCTGATTTCATTCCAATCGTTTATAACTTGGCTCGTTTTTTCCTCTCGAAATTTTTATGGTAGCATATCTCCAAAGCGTAGCAGAAAATGCTGAGCAACAATCCAGCACCCAGAATATAGAACGCCGTGAGTTGAGTATTCAGCGACAATTTTTTTGGACTTCTTTCGGTGACGTTAGGAATAATAATCCCTGTCAACAGGGCGTGGTAATGAGCCTCGTTATCCCAATATTGTTTCAAACCCGCTTCTTGACAAGCTCGATTAATTTCCTCCATTTTTTCGAGGTACGGCGATCCATAGGGAAAAAACTGAACGTCAAAACCTGATAATACGTAATCCTTCATCACGTGGTACATGGGCTGACCATCTTCAGAGAATATTTTCCATCTGACCATATAGTGGGCGACGATAGAAGGAAATGCGAATGCCTCGTCCCGGTGAGTTCGCATTATATTGATCATATCTCCGCCTCTGAATTCGATAACCTCAACACCAGATTTAACACTCGATCGGAAGTACTCGGCTATTACTTGATAAGTACGGACTGTTTTTATCTTCATATAAAAATCATGCAGCGTATCGATCTCGGGGTAATAAGTCTCGGTGGCCAATGCTGTGTAAAGTTCGCCCTGATAAGCGCTCAAAATCAACAAAGACGATATCGTTAATACGAGAAACGTGCTTTTTTCTAACAGTCCATGGTGCCGTGGTGCCAAATTTTTACCCAAAAAAATACCGAAGGTTCTCAATAATGCGTTGTCGGTTATGTTTCGCAGCTTGTAAAAAAAGTGAGAGTAAAAAGCGAATGTTAATAAACTCGCAGCAATGCAAATCCAGGTGATGTTGTCGTAGATTCTAAAAATGCTAGGTGTTCTTATCCCACTTTTCGGTACCAAAATGAACAGGTTATTCCAACGCAACGGATACCCTGTCTCGATACG
Organism: Athalia cordata; assembly: GCA_963932425.1. NCBI lineage: Eukaryota > Metazoa > Arthropoda > Insecta > Hymenoptera > Athaliidae > Athalia > Athalia cordata. The sequence goes on along the minus strand of OZ010626.1, from coordinate 22,338,309 downwards.
TTTGTGAAATATCATATTGAGTTGCATCGTGTTTAGCCACAATTCAAAGTTTTCGAAACTTCTTTCATTCCATTGAGTGCAACGATAGGTAAAATTCTTGTAGCCAATTATTTCGTCAGGTTCCAGATTTATGTACTCTGGAGTGGCGTTCACACTGTAGAAGAAAGCCTCCGAAAGTCCAAAATTCGATCCAAGTATTTTGTAACGTCCGGTCTCTGGGACCCACATAGCATGGTCGTCGGTAGAGTACGGAATGAACTTCGTCCGTATTCGATAACCATTCATATTTTGGAGTTTGTCGTAAAACATATGCGACCAGTTAACCCTTTCGACCATATCAAGGGGTTTCCTCAGGTAGGGATTATACGTGAAAGCCTCGTCGCTGTTGTAAACGATCAGAGCGGCGTTGAGAACTTGTCGATTCCATAATTCTGCGAAGATAGTTTCGAGCTCTGATTCGCCTGGTTTTTCTACCGTGAAAATAAGATGCCGAGCTCTCGGGTTCCACGAAAAATTTTTCCTCAGGATTACAAAGTGATCGTAAAATTCTTCCAACTTTTTCGTAAGTATCACAACGAACTTGTAGTAGCCGACGTCGGGATTAAAATTGGTCTCGTTTTCAGCGATGAAATTATTTTCAAGATCCGTACTAACCGTCAAAAATGAGTGTCTGGATTCGTTCATGAAAATGCCCAAAACACGAGGACATATTGAACATCGGCTGCTCGACAGGACGATATTTATTTTGTGATTTTCAGAGTCTTTTTTTTCCATATCCCAAACTAGGGTCTTCCAATCATCTTTCAGATCCTCTTGATCGATAATGATATTTTCCAGCACAGACTCCCGTGCGAAAATTCGAAGCCAAAGTTGACACAATAGACTAATAATTGTGCAAAAAACGAAACGTCTCTTCATAGCTTCTTTTTGACCCTTCCAAAGTTCTCGATGAAACGATCGGTTGACGATTCAACGCATCGAGTGGATACCGGGGATTATATTTATACGTACTTCCAACTGCAAGCGCTAAAAAGTACACCGAATATTCCTCGAAAGGTAATTTTGTGTCGACGATAACGCATCTATAAACGATTCGAAATATTCAATGGGCATTATCGAGGCGATAATAATCCGACACGAAGGATTTTGATTTTATCAATTGCGGCCACCATCTGATAACGAATACTATATTATGACATAATGGTTGCGTGACGCGCTTGAATCACTCGACAAACCCCATCGGAAACATGGGGGTTGAAACCTGGTGACAGCGATTCTGTACTTACTTGTATTCAATATCTCATCATCGACAATGCGTTACTCTCATTCAAACCCATTAAAGCAAAAAGTAAGCAACTGACAATGAGTTGCCACTTTGCGCAGACCCAGATTACCATTATTATTCCACCTTTTATAATCTCACGGGTCGAATTACGAACCGATTACGTCACACTTCGTAAGTTGCAGCTACTTGCAAAGTGCGTGCGGAAACCATTTGCCTCGGCTAATGGTTGGTGCGAAAAATTTTCATCGAGTATCATCGAAAGCTTGAGAAAAAAAAAACCTTAATCGTTAGTTTTCTACGACTAATGACGACTTTCGGAAATCAGTGGTTACAACTTGATCCGATTAATTTTTTATCTCAAGGTCGTACGTGGTCATACAATAACATACAAGTGAATTCCGGTCCGATTGAAGAAATAGAAAAAAATAACAATAGTCTACGGTATCAAATTTAATTCCGCGGATCAAGGTGCTTCCGGCAATGGAATTGGCATATCGCAATTTATATTCGAGGCGGAAAACCTTCCGAACCTCGCAAAGGCATCGATATGTCGACATCTCAATGAGATTCCCAATTTTGAAGATTTCACGTCACAGTCTTTGGAAATCAGTGTTGCAATTTCTTTACAATTGCTAGATGATCGATGTCCACAACTTCTGGGATTGAATACAAGCTCAGTTTAGATCGGTTTAGGTAATCTAGTCCCATTAATTATGTGACCCCCAGCAGTCTCCTTATTCGTATCAAATGACACGTGTGAAGCCTAAGCTCTGTTACACAATCCGCACTTATTATCAAGCAAAGCTGAAACAAAAGCCGAGTAGATATCAATAGGAGGGGGTGTATTTTTGAGATCGGTTCAGTATATAAGTAGAAGTAAATTGCATCCGATTATCAGTCATTTGTTCTCATCAGAAACTGGAAAGATGTTCAAGGTTTGTGAAGATTGTTTATTAACATTATCATCCTTCTCACTTCGGCAGGAAAGACAAAAATCCTTTTTCCAGCTCACCGTCTTCAGCGCCATCCTCGCTTTTACTACAGCCAATTTTCTGACCAATCAACACCCGGTGGAAATATCATCTCCGTCGATCTCCTCGCAGTCATCGAGTTTCTTGAGAAGTCCATCAGGTCTGGCCCAGGTTGCGGCGTATGCGAAGTCGATCGAAACTCCCTACTCCAGTCAGTCGAAATCCGATGTCCACATCAGCAACAGAAGCCCCATTTCTTACTCCCAGGGGATTCCTACGGGCGGATACAATAGCCATGCATCAGGTGGTTCCCCTGCCTTTCCTTCGGGACCCGGAAGCGTCGCCCACGTCACTTACAATACCGGTCCAGTCGCATACACCGCATCGCCATCTTTGAATCATCGAGTTTCCGGATACCGCGGTTCTTCTTTCGCCGATCATGCTGTCGGCTCCACACGGGAAAGCACCGTCCAATCAGACGACGGAAACCACGCTGTCACCCACTACACCAAGGCCGTTGATACCGCGTACTCTAGCGTTCGTAAATCCGAAAATCAGGACGCCAATGACGCCAAAGTCATAGCCTCGGCACCATCTCTGACCTACACTACTGCAGCTGCGGCGTTCACCACCCCAATTGTCACGAAGGACACGTACGTCGGTCACGCCAACCCTGCGGTCGCTTATTCTTCTCATTCACCGGCTGTGGCACACGCCAGTTTCGAAGGGCTTGGCACTCGATACAGCTGGTAAACAAACAACAAAAAAACAAAACAGAATTATTTCAAATCGACCTCTGCTATAGTTCGAAAAAATGTTGGAGTTATTGATTCGTTGTTCAGAGACAAATATTAGTAAATTGGAAAAAAATAAATAAATAAACAACAAAAATGCGTCTGCAGTTTATCAAAATTCTAATAACGAGGGATGGTAATATTCTTCTTTATTCTTCCAAAATTTGATTCATTTATTGTGATTTGATTCGCTTATTTGATTTAACAAATTGAAATATATATATAATACTTTATGGACATTTCAGAGTTTTGTTTTAACGATCATTTTCGGATTCCCATTTCTTTTGATTCCGATCGAAAAATCGAGTTTTAACATGTTCGATTATCTGGTTCGATCGTCTTATGAATAATCGTCACACGTGTATCATCGATGCAATGTTCCTATCCTGATTTCAATTCTATTCTCTGAAAAGAAACTTTACATTGTCCCTGAACCTTTTCTACGAAGCAATTCATGCGAACGAACTGAACATCAGAACTATTTAAAATGGCACATTGTTCACGGCGATGAAATTTGAAAATAGTTCGATTTTCGCAATCGCAAAATCGCCATAACCTGTTAATTCACTTTACATCGAAGAAGAAAGTGTACGATAAAAAAAAAAGAAAGAAGAAAAACTGAACGCGGTTTAATACGTCATTAAGAAAGAGTCAAGGTCGTTTGTTCGAGGCGCAGTTTCATCATCGATCACAATTGACACGTGAAACCCATGCTAAATCATACCTCCGTATAACACGTCGTATCGACGCCAATACCTGGGAGAAATTTCTATCGCGGAAAATAGTCATACGACCCCATTTATATTCATTTCTGGTACACGTCATACGTATTTTGTTATTCAATCGACGTACGTTAGCTCAATCAAAAGTAACGAACACGCAATTCGATTTGGATTGATGTTTTCACAGGTAAAATTGAAAACGCACACGTTCGATTGAATTAGAAAAAATAAAAAACTTGTTCACATTGTTAATGGCATATAAAGGGTGTAACAGTTTTACCGGATTATTTGAAATCGATTCGATAAGCTAAGAGTTATTTATTAGCATACAACGATATAATGATACGACAGTCGTATTCAAGGTGACTCAATTTACAAAAAGAGCTTTTGATCTTTCTCAGGCTTATCATTTAATGGGAGTAGGAGAAGAGTGGGGTTGAGTAGCTGACGTGGGTGATGGGCGCTGCGTAGGAGATAGCTGGGGCAGCAATTTTGGCAGGAGCATAAGCAGGTGCGGCGTAAACAGGGGCAGGTGCGGGGTAGGCCACAGGTGCTGAATAGGTAATCGGCGCCGGGGCGAGTTTCGCGATAGGAGCGGCGTGGACCAGAGGTGCGGCAACTTTGGCGGCTACCAGGGGGGCGGGGGCGACTGCGGCCTTGAGAAAACCTGCCTCTTTTCTGATTACGGCGTTGAATCCGTTCTCGGGGTCAGCTGTGTAATCGACGATGCGTCTTGACCCATCGGCTTCCACGAGGCTGTAACTTCCTTCGACTACGTCACCGTTGCGCGTCTCGTGCTGTTGTTTGTAGTCTCCGGTCAGAGAATCTTGCACGTCGTAAGCGTAGCTGTACTGTGGGTTCGGATCGTATTCGGCATCGATGGTTTTCGTCGTTGCGATTGGCGCCGCTGCGTAAGAAATGTGCCCGTCGTAAGGCCCCGGAATTATACCCGCACTCACTGCCGACACGAGGGCGACTAATGTGACGATCTAGAAAATAGAAAGAATATACAATTTCAGGTTCGATTTTGCTTGAAAGGAAGACGGGCAAAATTATTCATTTTTTTTATTTAGTCTTGCGCAACTTGTACGCTGTCCCGCATCTGAATTGTAAGAAGACTTTCTTGAAGAAGATAAAAATTAATACTATACATAGTACGATTCGGAGTCGGTTTCGATGATGTAAAATAGATGAAAAAGGTGGATGCGGAGATCGCTGTGATTTTTGACCCGCCGATCAAATTACCTTTACTGCCATGTTGATCGGTGTGGAGTAGAGCGTGATTCGTTTGATACTGTGTCCTGTGAAGGGTCCCGGGTATTTATAGGACCCATGGAACCGGGCGTTTACGGTTGATGTCCCATAAGGCGTTACGTAATAATACAGTGCAGCGGTTTTGGACCCGATGCAATTTCCACCCCTCCTCAGCTGCCGGGATCCTCACAGTCATCCGACGCCCCCAGTCTCCAGTTGCACCTCCGATATTCCAGGTTCGCCGAGCATCGTGTTGCATCGCCCGATATTATTCGCTTTCACCAAAAACACAGGGCTAGCTGCTTGTCCTGCCCGGTGCAACAACTCGCGCTAAGTGCACCAGCGTCAACCGTCTGCCGCGCCCAATGGAGATCAAGGTTTCTATCCTGTGGGTTACACGCCGTCCCTTCTTTGCATGATAAAGAAGCGTGAAAATCGATCAGATTCGAAATGGGTTCGAAAAAACTTTTACCTTTTTTTTTAAAAAAAAAAAAAAAAAAAAAGACACCGACGTTCTTCGGGTTTGAAAGGAAATTTCTATAATTACGTATTCGAATATCAAATTAAACATCGAAAAAAATCTGCAGGATCCTTTTGTCGAACCTGCAAATACGCGAGGGCCCCGCCCGCTTCGATATTATGGCGTATACGGGCCGCTGAATACTCGTAAAAGTTCTCACACGACATTACGTAGTCCGTATAATATATCTCATCCTTAGGCCTGTTTGATGTGGGCCAACGGGGTATCGCTTGTACTGCAGGTATCCGATCACTTTATACAAAGTCGATCTCGATGTTTCTTTCAGCTCCAGCTTTTATTCACCACCATTCCAATTTCTGCATACGTGACCTCGGCACGCAAAACACAGACGAGTCGATTACAACCCGGTTCTCTTTCGCGGGTTAACCGTCGTCCTACGGCAGCCATTACACGAACAAATTACGCCACATAAAGAGAAAAACAATGAGAAAGAAAAAAACAACGCCGATGACTGTGCAGTTTTATTGTCATACATCGTCAGGGTGATTCGGTGACCTTGACTCATTGTCAGGCACGATGCTACACCGATTGTCATATTGAAAAAAAATAACCCTATTATCGGACGACGAAGACTCGGGCGAAGACAGAGACGGATCGTTTAAGAGGTCGTTGAATTCTGTCTCGAAGATAAGAAGAAAATCAATTTCCGAATGAAAAATCGCAGATCATTTGTTTTTTGATTTCTTTCTTTTTTTTTTTCTTTTTTTTTTGGCGGGTATATCGGAGTGAATCGCAGGAATAAGGTACGGATCTATAGAAGCTTTATCTTTAATAAAATCAGCAGACTGCTTGCGAATAATATTTTGCAAGAACTCGCAGATATAAAATTCGATCGGATCGGTGAACGTTGTTGTACACGTATGTAAATTATTTGCATTTATATTATACGGGGGCCAGGGTATCAAAAGATATAACGGCCTTATAACTTGAGATAATCGGGAGGATATTTGACGTAGAAAATTGCAACCGCATCCAAATCTGGACGGACAGTTTGATCGTTTACGAATACGAAACTGAAATAATAAAGATCCCGCCTTACATATATTTATTAAAAATTGTAATTACGCAAATTCTTAACCACATCGCGAGGCCTTACGTCGGGGGTCGGGGGTACCGAATTTACCGCAATATTCAGACGCGTTAAAGCGAGAACAACTTCATTTTATATTTCACGCGATTATTATGCCGCGGCCAACCCAGTTTTTTAAGACTGACGGCCGAGGAAAACCATCTGGCACAATTAGCGTCCACGCTACGACCTTTGCTCTTATTTTATGAGACGAAATTTGCGAAAGTTCAGTTTCTTGAATTGATCGAGATGATGTTTTTTTGCCTGGTTTTTTTCGATCAAACAAATATGCGCTTTATATACAACGCAAGTTTCAAATCTGCAAGGATTTTGAAAATAAAATAGAAAAAATAATGTGACAAAAATTCGTCAGAAAATTGAATAATTCATTAAAGAAGTTTTGACTAGCTAAAAATAAAGCGACAGTTGAAAGCGATTAACCTGCAGAACCGGAAACGCTCGCTCCCATATAATTCGCTCAACAATTATCGGGAGGGTTCGCATAATTGCATAAACGCACGTTACGTATGTTACGTCATGATTTCACCGTCTCAAAACCCGCCTGCAACTGTCCTCTCATCTTTTCCCTGTTATTTTTTATTACGTCAAAAATTTCATCGCTTCACATTGAGGTAATAACTTACAAAGTTACATACGTTTTAGCGAAAACTTATATATTTTCCACAATTCTTTCGTTAACAATAACAGTATAAAAATGGTTGGAGAGTTTTCGACTTCGCACATGGAAATCCCAATCCGAAAAAAAAAGGTATGACGCAACGGTGGACGTGGGCAAATAGGTTATAATAAGATAGACAAGATGTCGGATAATAATCAGGAATTCGAATCGACGTTTGACTCTCTTGTCCGTATCTCGTAACAGATAAGCATATCGACGAGCGATTGAGTCGCGTAAATACAAATAATTTCTGTATCTACATACACAGATAGTATGCAGTATATGGTGTGTAGTATATAGATTTATATTTATAGATGGTAAGCGCGCGGTATTACACACGCGCCAAATTACGTAATTGAAATGGAAAAGAATTTGGACGCCTTTCTCTCAGCGAGTACCACGAAGTTCGAGAATCGCCGAAATCAGAACTTCGTCGCGATCTGGATACGCACAATATTTAGGTATCGTCCCGTGACGAAGATGTGACCGGCCGGGACGCCGATCCGAGTTCAGCCTAATTAATAACTATCGATTTCACGCTCAATCGCATCAATCCTGCCGTTGACGTGATAACAGTTCGATTTTTCTAAAGTCCAAGTCCATGAAGACCATACATTTCCGTTAGTTTTCAATAACATTCTACAAACTTGACGATCGATACAAATTGCACGAAAAAAAAAAAACTTCCCCGTCATTGATTTCCTCCTTCATCTGGACCAGATCATAATATAATCTCAGAGTGACTTATGGCATCGGGAGCTGATCGAGATCCCGCTTGCAAAATAACATCACGTATCTACGTGACGCAAATCACGTGACACGTGACAAATGGACAATTTATAAAAGCATGAACCACCTGTTAGAATTATTGCCAATAAGAAAGCATGAAGAAATTCACTGATACAATTAACCGATCGAATATTATTGAAGAAATTTTTCAGTTAATTTTGCTACTGATTACATTTTTTGTTTTCTATATTTTATTGGAATGGTAAGTATACTCACTAATTGTCCTTCAAGTGTAGATAATTGATAAATCGAAATTATGGTTTTTTGTTTACGATCAATTCCGGATGATTTTTTCTTGTTTTGTATCGATCATCGATCATGGATCGATGTGGCGTTATTTTACGGTCTTCCTTGTCGCGTGCTGCTCCTCCTGCTGCTTTTACTGTTGCAGCTTGAGATCGTTAATCGTGAGAATAATTGTGGGCGTGTACATATGACTATACTATACATACCAATGTGTATTAGTATACATGCAGATAGCGAGTTCGGGCGGACTGGTTTTTACGTAATAAGTTGATCGCCGAATAATTAATACATACTTCCATATCTACTCCGAATGTTCGGAGACCCATAAATGAAATACATAAGAGCGAGGTAATCGATCCCCGCGCAGTACAATTTATACAAAGAAAAATGAAATTTCCAGGTCACCCACGATCGCAAAGTGGACATTGGACAACAAGCGACATGTCGAACTCGTTATAATGTACGATTTAACGAGAAATAAATTATCAACGTCCTCAAATGTCGGCTTGTCTGTCCTCAAATTGTAAATAATGTACATGAAGGACCCTCGAGCAAAGAATGTGCAAAAAATTTCAAACCTAATTAATTTTTGCAAATTTTTTTCTCTCTCTTCGTTCGATCATTCGAAACTTATCGAAGCTAACCTATAATTTGGATTTTTTTTTCTATCCGCTCCAACGACGAGCGAATAAAAAATTGTATCAAAAATATTCAAATCCTACCTCTATAGTGTACCGATGTTATTTACGCTCAAAATCTGGAAAAAAAAATGAAGAATAATAATAATGATGAATTAGCAAATTGTAATAAATATGCAGTTTTCATGTTTAGCATGCAGCTGCAGTGAGGAAGGAAATAGACGCGAGCCTGCGAGGCACGGATTGCCCTAGTACAAGTATAAACTAAGATAAATAAATTACAGATTTGTTAATTCATTTGTTTCGTGAAATAATCTGTCGCAGCTTCGCTACGTACTCTAATGTAAGCCCGAGGGCTATTCGCCTCTGCTCGGGTCCGGCTTCTCATTTTTATAACATCCAGATCCCGGATATTGCTGTGAATATTTTACGTCGTCTGACAAATTATATCCTTGAAATTCCGAGTACATGTGACCCAAAGTGCCGGTGACCATCGTCCCATTAGCTATAACGAAGGTTGAGAAAAAGAAAAAAAAGAAGAAAACGAAAATCTTCGAACCACATAAAAGGACGAACGTAATTGTTATTATTATACTACAATTATTTATTTGTTAGTTACGAAAATTAATTGCCCAATCGCATCGCGATCCTTTTTTATCTTGAATTTTCCGCGAATCGTATCGCGGCGTTCAAACGGAATTAAATTTAACGGGCAGATCTCGCGTGTGATACTGATAATCGTGCTCCTGCAGGTAGGATATAGTGACGCTGAGATAATGATGGTGCGCTTGTATTATTTTTTTTTATTTTTTTTTTTTTCATCTTTTCAGACTCAACGAAAGAAAGAACGCTACCCGCGTTGCCGAAGAAAAAGTTGACACTAATTACGCCACAGAGAAATGTCCGTATGATATCTGTACAGGCGCAGACACACCAGGTCACGAATTAGTCGTAAATCATAAGAAAAAAAGAAAATCGTTACGCGTAATAATTAGAGGCAGTTATGATATATTGATACCAAATATCTTACTACATTTTTAATTTGTTTTTATATAGCCATTCATTTTCTAGCAGACCAAATTTAACGAGCGTGATCTTCTGTTTTGTTTTTTTTTTGGGTTTTTTTTCAATTTTTTTGGAAACAAATTGTAACTCGTTTGTTGCGGATAATTTATGATTTAAAATAATGCTAATTAGGTATTGTGTTAAGAGATATTTCTCGTTAATTAATTTAAACACCGTTTAAGAATTTTTTTTTACGAAATTTTTGTACATCGAGTTGGAGATATTACCTTACAAAGTGATGATCTGGCGCAATGACTTGGGACTGATTTAGAGATATCATATAATGTTCTAGTATAGTTAATTCTATATGATCCCATTAAAGTTCTTTCCGTAACGTTATAGCGAATCAGATTATTCAGATTCATCAATCAGGCATTTATACGGGCCCAGAGTATCGTCGCAGTTGATGTTGGTGCTCCAAAAACAGAGGGATTCAAGGCAGTCCGGATACTCGGGGCGTGATCTGAGGCGGCGGGGTGTGGTCCCTACCTCTTTCTCTGCCACTATAAAAGATCTTGAATTCAGCTCAGCAGGCATCAGTCCTACACAGTTGATCCAGCACTCATTCAGTCATGGCCTTCAAGGTTTGTACAACCCGAAATAGTTCGTCGCAAATCGTGAAAAATTTCACGACAAGAATATATTCTAGATTTTTCATGGAAAAATTTAACGTTTGCCATATCTTAGTAGACAGCGAAATCTAATTTGATTATTTTTCTCATCTTCTTCACTCACAGTTTGTCGTCTTCACCGCCCTTGTGGCCGCTGCCAACGCTGGTTACCTCGCTGGCCCGGCGCCTCTGGCTTACGCTGCCGCCCCAGCTTACGCTCACGCTGCCCCCGCTTACGCTTACGGACCTGCCCCGATCGCAAAGGCTGTCGTAACCAAAACCGTCGACGCCGACTACGACCCCCATCCCCAGTACAGCTACGCTTACGACGTCCAGGACTCGATCACCGGCGACAACAAGCAACAACACGAGACCCGCGACGGAGACGTCGTCCAGGGTAGCTACTCCCTTGTCGAAGCCGACGGAAGCCGTCGTATCGTCGACTACACCGCCGACCCCGTAAATGGATTCAACGCCGTCGTCCGAAAGGAAGCAGCCGTCGTAAAGGCCGTCGCCGCCCCAGTTGTCGCCAAGTACGCCACCCCCGTCCAATACGCCGCCCCCATTGCCAAGTACGCCGCTCCTCTCGCCTACTCAACGTACGGTGCTCCAGTTGCCAAGTACGCAGCTCCACTCAGCTATGCCTACGGTGCACCCGTCGCCAAATACGCTGCCCCCATCGCACATGCTCCTTTGACTTACGCCGCCGCCGCCCCCCTGGCTGTTGCCAAGTACGCCGCTCCCCTCAGTTATGCCTATGGCGCACCCATCGCCAAGTACGCCGCACCCCAATTGGCGTATTCCGCACCAGCTTACTATCATTAAGTTATTCAACGATTTTGAAATATAAATAATATTCATTATCAATTATTCAGTTGGTCTTCCTTTTTTTTTTTTACACCATTACCTTCGTCGGTGCTCTTTGAAAAATATTGTCAAGTTTTTCATTTCTTTGCAACTCCATTTGCGAGGAAGTTGGTGAAAGGTCAGATCGTTGAACTTCCAAATATTTTAAAAATTGGTTCGATACAAACGAGTTCTTTCGAAACGAACGACGAATTGGATCGAGAATACCTTCGGCTATTCACATATCGTCAGACTGTCTTTTTCTACTGTTCTCATGAACAAACTATTTTCACGATTCGCTTAGGGATTTTTAGAATTAAAAATCTTAAGGGCTCGTGAACGAACTTCGAAAGTAGAAATCAAAACGATGGTCGAAATGATTCATGGTTTGTCACAACTATTCGCTTTGAAAAATTCAAAAGCAAAATAGCATCCGGATTTCTTACTTCTTGATCAAAGTTCAATGGCCGATTTGGATCATCGTTTAGATAATCGATTGATCATTGTTCATTTCATCTCGTGAATGATTATGATCAATTTTTCGTTAGCTCATTTCAAGACGTTTCTCTGTTAAGATTGACACGTTCGAATGCATATCGGTCACTATTTCTATTGTTCTAATATTTATTTTGATGAAAGTAAAGATTTCAAAGGATCGATCGAACAGCTTTTAGGTTTCTACGTATGTCAGGCACGAAATAGTCGCAAATATATACCACCATTGTCTCTGTAAAGGTTCAATTGCCTTACAAAGTAATTTTATCAATGCCAACCGCTTGAGTTTATTGCAGGATACGGTATGTATGAATTTAACCTTGCCTCGACGATGTTTGTTTAAACATAACGACGTATACAATTGTAAACTATTAACGCGAACAGACGGGAGGTTAACGACGATCGCAGGGTTTATTTTCAGTCCTGATCCAGACCCAGATATTAATTTTCACTGTCTGCGGTCCCGGATCCATTGAGAAAACATTTTCCCTGCCAAGTTCGTTCCGATGTCAAGGTTTAGCGGTGGCCGACGACACCTATACACCTATGAGGCTCAAGGACGTAGGCATATATCTCCAGATGGTAGAATCCCCTCTCTTCGGTAATTCGTATCCGGATTATATGGTGCTTGTAAATATCGTTTAAAATATGCATGTAGGTCAAACTAAATACCACGAAATTACCTATTATGTGTTAGATTCTTATCCTGAAGTTGATATTCGCCAATTAATTTTTGCGATGATTTAATTCTCACGGTATTTAGATTGCAAGCCTTCTTTTGTCCAGGCATAAACTGAAACTTAGGTCATTAATGAGGATGATGGAACGGAGCAATTTTGTACAGAATACAAAATATCACATGGTCAGTGGTAATCAAGTCATTTCCTAACGTTATCCATGGAACACAAACTCTAAGACAAACACACAAAATTTTGCAAATTGAAAAGTTTTATTGAATAAATAGTTTAGACCAGAGTCACTGATTTAGTGGCTGTAGCCGTAGACGGGGGAAGCATATGAGGTGTATGCGGCGGGGGCTGCGTATTTTGCTACGACGGGGGCGGCGGCGTATTGGAGGGGGGCGGCGTATTTAGCGACGACTGGGGCAGCTGCGTATTTGTGGACAACTGGGGCAGCGGCGTACTGAAGAGGAGCAGCGTATTGGATGGGGGCGGCGTACTTGGCGACGACTGGGGCAGCTGCGTATTTGTGGACAACTGGGGCAGCGGCGTACTGAAGAGGGGCAGCGTATTTAGCGACGACGGGGGCAGCCGCGTACTGGAGGGGGGCGGCGTACTTGGCGACGACTGGGGCGGCGACGGCCTTTACGGCGACGGTGGCGGCTTCCTTGTGGACGACGGCGTTGAATCCGTTGACGGGGTCAGCGGTGTAGTCGACGATACGACGGCTTCCGTCGGCTTCGACGAGGGAGTAGCTTCCACGGACGACGTCTCCGTCGCGGGTCTCGTGCTGTTGCTTGTTGTCGCCGGTGATCGAGTCCTGGACATCGTAAGCGTAGCTGTACTGGGGATGAGGATCGTATTCGGCGTCGACGGTCTTGGTTACGACGGCTTTCGCGATCGGGGCGGCGTATCCGTAAGCAGGGGCAGCGTGGGCGTAAGCCGGGGCGGCAGCGTAGGCCAAGGGTGCTGGGCCGACGAGATGTCCTGCGTTGGCGGCGGCCACGAGGGCGGCGAAAGCGACGAACTGTAAAATTTTAATTACCATCATTAGTTGTTACAATGATTGTTAATTGTCTTTTGTTGTATTAGATTGAAAAAAATTGTTCATTTGAAATATGTCCTCATAGTATTTCGCTCAAAAAACAAACCTTGAATGCCATTGTTGAGATTGAGTGAATCTACTGGATCAGCGATGCCTGTACCAGATCGTGTCCAGCTTTATATATCGTCGATCCCCACCTCGGGATAGGACTTTCAAACTTTGGTGGCGGAAGCAGCCTGTAATATCTTTCGTGAATTTTTGTTCTACGGTGGCCACTTGCCAGGACCATTGCCACGACGATTAACTTGCTATTAAAATTTATCGAATACGCAGACATAAGTTGCGACCGTTTCGCAATACCTGTAGCTGTCGGGCCCGAGTTCATTTCGGTTCCGAATTTATGACAATAAGACCATTTCACTATAAGTATATATAATACTTGATTTTGGGCAAGACGCTTTGCGTAATAATGCATCGTAAAATAATAATCAAGTAGCACATAGAGCTGATATTTATTGCTTAGAAAAAAAAAAAATCGTTCATTTGTGATTACTTTGCTTGCAAATTTTTTTTCGAATCAACAAAAAAGGGTGAAAAAAACTGTCGATCTGGGTAAGGCATCATTTTTCAAACTGCCAAAAGGAATTTCTTCACATTTTTGGTGGCCGAAATGCGACCCTGACTCTCAAAGCGATCGAGATTGCGTCACGAAATTTCTAATGGCGTAATTATTGTAGCAGTAGCCTACGGATAAGTGGAACACTTACGTGAATAATTAGATCTGTATAAAAATAAATAAATCAAGAATACATTTGAACGAAAAAAAAAAAAACAGATAAATCAAAAGTTACCGCGTCTCCTTTGCTGTTCGCAAACCAGAACTGGGTGCGACTCTAGATCTACAGAATTACACCCTTATCTCAGATCTAAAAATTCACCGGTCGGACCACGAAAGTAGAAAGAAAAAATAAAAATCTATTCGCGCGTGTGCCGACTAAAGTTGACGATCTGTCGGTTCTGCTCGATCACCCAGCGTTGAAAATCGCACATTGCTCTTCAAAAAAGGACATCGAACCCCAAGACATCGTTCGAGTTTCCGCTCCAAAGCTTTTCCATTTGCATGATTCTGAACAATTCCTGGAGTCGTTCGGGTGCAAAAAATATGCTAAAATAAACGAATAACGACATCCTAGTGATTCAGAATCCGGCATAGTATTTGTCATACGATCGAATTCGGAGTAATACTAATTGACGTGAAGAAACTATTCTAAAATAGTTTTTTTGAGGACTCAAATTAGATCTCATGCGATTAATTTGGATCAATAATTCCTTTCATACGATTTCAATATGTAATTCCACGGGAATCCGCAACGAATTTAAAATTAGCGAGCAATAAGGATATTGAAAAGTTACAGAACATAGCAATTGGTATGAAATAATTCAAAAATTTCTATCACCGATTTGATCTTCAAGGTCGCATTTAGCTAATTGCATAGTTTTGTGTATCGAGACGTTGTATGTAGTCTGGACAACTATAGGTAGGTGACGAAATATCTGGAGGTAGATGAAATTTGTTTTAATGAAAGAAAAAAAGGAAAAGAGCAGAAAAAAAACGATCGGCGAATTGCACAGGGAGTCGAATCAAGGCGAATCATTTCGCATTTCGTATCTCATCGGCGGTTCAATTATGTTTGTATGAAACGTAACTTGAGGTGCTGAATTTTTGGCCGGACCTCGGCATCGCCTCGGCCTTGTCTCGATGGCTACTAACCTCCGGCCAGTGGTTGAGTTAACCTTCGATCGATCGTGCCGCTCAAAATCTTGACAAAGACAAGTCTATCAACATCCGTGACGTAGATGATAGTTTTGCCGATTGGAATTTCTAATTTCTTAGTTTTTAAGCTCCATTTATAATGCCATCGTTTGTGCGATCGCTCGAAATCCAAAGTCGATCGTTAGCACCTGCGAAACAAGAAGCAATAATTCGCGTCGGGCGCGAAGTAAGTAGGTCAACAATTCCCGACACTTCCTGTGCGAAATTCTAAGAAGAGAAAAAAAAAGAATAAATAAATACGTACAGCTACGCGCCTGCAAGTTGCGATACCGCGTGCGATACGAGTACAAAGAACCGACATTCTTTGGGTCGATCGATCTCCACGTGATCGGCAAGCGATGAAGAAAGCCTACCTCGATTAAATTTAACCGGGGCGTATGGATAAAATTTTTAAATGAAACAAAAAAAAAAAACGAAACATTCGACAAATTCAGAAAGTCGACGCAGCGACGCCGATTATTATTTTTTTTCACTTTGTGTTTCGAACCGTTTTGGATATAAGAAATGTCCATTATTATTATCACTTTTTTTTTTCATCAAATCAGAGTCCTGAGAGAACAGAGTGATTTTTTTTTTTAATCGAATAGATAGGAATCTTTCGTTAAAATAAATCAGGAATAAACACTTCTTCATATACGTACGTTCGAAAAACTTTCTGATATCAAGGAAATATCCAGCCTTTTCTAGCCATGAACTTTACTTGGGTATTTGAGAATCAATTGAACGGATTAAAATCTTTGCAAAAATCAATGACAATCAATTTTGAATTCAGGAATAGGTGTAGTCAAAAGTAAACGGATAAAAAGACGTTAATGCAATTGGGAAAGGACAGGTGTTAAAAAAGCAGTTGAAAAAAAAGTTATAGCCAGGGTCGGAATCTGGTGGAGTTTACAAAAAATGCATCATATACCTATACCTATAATTTCACGACAATTTTATACCGTTCGTTTTCTCAATGTTGCGGAAACGATCGCGTAAGAATCGATCCCGTACAATGAATATTTAACAGGAGAAATGGGCCGAGTTTGAAACTCGACTAATGATTCCGGGCGAATGCAGCCCACGACGATTCTCTTCTATTGTATAACGATAAGAAATACATTTACTTCGGAGCGTCATGTGCCGCCCAATTATCAAATCCTCACGAACAATGTCAGATATCTGAACGTCTCTGCAAACTCACTTTGCCGCAAGACTCGATCGAAATCGTCTTCAATTGAAAGAAAAAAAAAAAAAAAAATTACTCAAGGAGTAAGTAGCCTGAAATAAGCAATAAAAAAAATTTCAATTTTTTGACAATATGGTGGTTGAAATCATATTTTCGTTGACAGCTGAAAGAAATTGATTACCACAAAACTTTTCTTTGATTACCGAGAACGGTGATAAGGAATTGAGGATCCGTTTTTGATGATAGTTGGATAAGGACTAAAGTGTAAGTGGAAAGTGGCGAGGTTTTGGTAGGAAGGGTCGATCAGCGAGGAAACGAGCGTCAGCTGACATTGAAACGGTGTTAAGTAGATCAGCCGTGGCTGTGGGAGTGGTGCGTGGCGAGGATTAGGTAACCAGAGGCAAGGCCGCGGCCTAGTCCCCGTCGCCCTGGGCTCTAAAGTCGCATGTATACAGCGGTGACGGAGTAAGTGGGTGTGGCATGGGGCCCAGGTACAATTTCTAAAGGAGTTGCCCAGCCAACCCGTTGCATGTTTAATGGACGGGGAACAGACAGTAATTGTTGCATCAGGAACTTGACAGGCAGAGCGTAGTATAAAAACCGAAATCGGCGAGCGACAGAACATCATTCGTTCGAAGTAGATCAATCAGCTCATTCGAAATGGCATTCAAGGTACGGTGAAGTTTGTAGTGTCCTGACTGGAGAAATGCAAAATGCACTAAAAATTGGCATCATAGATACCGAACAAAAAATTCACGCACTGAATATTATGTATACCCAGAGTGAAAAAGTGCTTTTTCCTTTCTTGATGGTTCCGATATCTTATATGTGATAAAAATTAATCAAAAGTGATTCGAAAATATATAACTTTCATTTACTTTCACAGTTCGTCGCTTTCGCCGCCCTCGTGGCTGCCGCCAACGCCGGTCATCTCGTCGGCCCAGCACCCTTGGCCTACGCCGCCGCCCCGGCTTACGCCCACGCTGCCCCCGCTTACGGATACGCCGCCCCGATCGCGAAAGCCGTCGTAACCAAGACCGTCGACGCCGAATACGATCCTCATCCCCAGTACAGCTACTCTTACGATGTCCAGGACTCGATCACCGGCGACAACAAGCAACAGCACGAGACCCGCGACGGAGACGTCGTCCATGGAAGCTACTCCCTCGTCGAAGCCGACGGAAGCCGTCGTATCGTCGACTACACCGCTGACCCCGTGAACGGATTCAACGCCGTCGTCCACAAGGAAGCCGCCACCGTCGCCGTAAAGGCCGTCGCCGCCCCAGTCGTCGCCAAGTACGCCGCCCCCCTCCAGTACGCGGCTGCCCCCGTCGTCGCTAAATACGCTGCCCCTCTCCAGTACGCCGCTGCCCCAGTTGTCCACAAATACGCAGCTGCCCCAGTCGTCGCCAAGTACGCCGCCCCCGTCCAATACGCTGCTCCTCTTCAGTACGCCGCTGCCCCAGTTGTCCACAAATACGCAGCTGCCCCCGTCGTCGCTAAATACGCCGCCCCCCTCCAATACGCTGCCGCCCCCGTCGTAGCAAAATACGCAGCCCCCGCCGCATACACCTCATATGCTTCCCCCGTCTACGGCTACAGCCACTAAATCAGCGACTCTGGTCTAAACTATTTATTCAATAAAGCTCAAAGTATGATTTTTCATTGAAACCGCACCTGCTGTAATTGAATACCGTGACTATCTCCCAAGCAAAACACCTCACTAAGTGACTGATGATTTGCTCCACTCAACGCCTCACTACATTGGGACTTGATTTTTCTGCCGGGTACGAAATACTCAGGAAACTATTTACCGGATATCAAGCTGGAAGGAATAATCAATTTGAAGTCGAGTTTTGAAATGTATGATTATTTCTACTGCAGCGCAGTTGTCATCTGGCTACGTTCACTGATTGTAACGTATGCGATCGTATGGGTTTCCCAACAGCATGTGGTAGTTATTTTCTCAAAATCGTTTGGCACACGTCAGTTTCCAACGTCCCGTGATTTAGACGTTTTTAAGTTATCAATAACGTTAATACTTCGACTACTAATTTTTAATAATTTCCTTGCTAATGAGATCGTATTTATATTTTTCGACGTTGTTTAATTTTCCCATGGGTCAATCTCTCACGGCTTAGAATATAGGAGTGCAACATTCCCACTATTCGAAATTGAAAAATGAAAACAAAACGGAATTCATGAGATAGAAATTCTGATAATATCGTCGCATTTTATGACGATTTCTGTAACATATTACCTGTATCATATTTTCGAACCACGGGTGATCTCCGTCTCCGTTTAAATATCATTTATCAGAATTAGTTTCGAGACACGCCTTGTCGTCATATTTTAAAAATAAATAATACCAGTAATTGAATACCGTTTTACGAATGCACCGCAAAGAAATATATACCAATCTACGCTTATCGTTAGGTATCAAATAGCATTATGGAACATGAATAAGATACGAGTAAAAGATAACTAAACTTTATTAACAAAGAAAAAAAAAAGTCAAAATCAAAAATAACGGTTCAACTAGTGACGGTATACGTAAGAAGCGCCGTCATAATTGGCTTGACCAGTTGCAGGTGCGGAAGCGTAATTAAAAGTTTCTTGAGGTGCGGAAACAGAAGACGTCTGGTACTTGTCTGTAACTGCAGGTATCTGGGGGGTTCCCTCCTTGCTGACTACGGCGTTAAATCCGCTGATGTCGTCAGCTTTGTATTCGACGATACGTCGAGTACCGTCGGGTTCAACGAGAGAATATCTGCCCTCGACGACGTCTCCGCGTCGGGTTTCCTGGTGACTTTTAATATCGCCCGTTTGTTCGTCGTTCACTTCGTAGGAAAAACTGTATTCCGGGTTTGAATTTTGTTCAACTTCGATCGGCTCCTGCACTTCGACTGATCGAGCGTAAACGGGACCAGCACGGGCATTTCCGTATGCAGGGTTGAAATGGTATCCTTGAGGCACAGCACTTGCGGCCGCCATAATAACGGCGAAAATAATGATCTAGAATTATTCGAAATTGTTAGGATAAAATATTAATAAACGACGAACGAAATTTGAAGATGCGAAATTGAGTTAATCCTAAGCGTGGCTTTCAGGAAAAAATTTTACGCGCTCGAAACCTCCTGGTAATCTTTCAAAGAGCCGAAATCTACTGTTTCGCTTTAAACTGTTTCGAATTTTTTTTTTTCTTTACTTCCAAAGAAACTGATGTGTTCGAGTGTACAAAAAAATAACAAAAACATCTCCATTCTCCATGCACGGAATGAAAATTTCTGCAGTGTTTAGATATTGACGAGTGAATTTTTCTTCGCACGTTTGATGATGACAATTAATCGTAATTACGAATCTTACTTTGGAAGCCATTGCTAGGTGATCGGTTGGATTACTCTGCGATAGTGATAGCTCCAAGATCGAGACGGTTTTTATAGGTGTAAACCCCCCTTAAACTCGATCGCTAGATTTGCTTCATTCTGCGATGACAATATATTGTTATACAACGCCTTTCCGAGGCTATTATGCCACAGAAATTGACGTTTGCACTTGCTCCACATATCAACCTCCCATTTAATTAAAACGATAACCGCAAAATAACATTACACGATTTCATGGCCTCCTAACCCTAAGAAAATCCCTACTGCAATCCGGGGACATTACACCGACCTAAACTTGCATAGCTTAGCGCAAAAAATCCTGCAAAAGTTTGCGTCTCGAAAAAATCGCTCCAATTAAATCATCTTTCCGGAATATTTTCCTCACACGTGACCGAATACGTCTGCACGTCAATCTGCCCCGATGCATTTGTCATGCAGATATTGTGACGTCATCATTTTTGGCTAGCGACTTTTCTTTGTTCCCGATTTACAGTTTCAGTTTTTTTCTCAGGATTTTTATTCAGGCCGTTGTTTTTTTTTTCTATGCCTTTCTGAATATTTCTACTCATCTATATGTGTGCGATAGTTTAGTTTTCGTTTTATTGGATCGAAATATGGTATTGTCAAACGATGAAATATGAACCTCACCCTATGGGTCGATGGAAATTAATAAAAAGTTTTATTGGTTCGTTGGTTATCTGATCCACACGCGTGAACTGTATGTGGTATCAATGTCAGATCGTTCGGTCTAGATTTAGTCCAGAGATAGGCGTAACAATGGGAAATAATGATGTAAGACGATCAGTAAATCCCTTCGAGATTGCCCAATGTTAAAATTGCAGGGATGCGATGCACCCGGCGCAAAATCACGACCCTTTAAGTAACCCAAATCGAATGAGAAAAAAAGATTCTCATCATTGAGGAACATTTGGATGATCAGTTTCCGTTCCACATCGTATGCGAATTTTAATATCGAGAAACAAACCGATTTTCATATCGTGATTTTTCAACAAGTCAAGCATTTATTTTTGGCCACAACACGTGATAACCCAGGTAAGCATGAAAACGCAGTTTCAGATATAGTCCGATAACCGTTGGAACTCCTAAGACTCCTGAATAAAATGACATGGTAGCATGAGTTACGAATAATAGCGCGATTGGGATCAAACGTATTAAAAAAAATTTTGTCCCATATTCGAATATATTTCTCCACATATCGGTAGGTAGAACTCTAAAGTTACATACTCTATACGAAGCTAAATAAGAGAATTCTATCTGCAAAGTCCTCTGCGGTTAGGGGCTGAGAGGGGGTAAAGCGTAGGAGTATATAAACGTAGCGCAATTATGGTAAGACATCACTTGGTCCTTTCTTACCATAGTATCATCATGGCCTTCAGAGTAAGTTTGTGAAATCAAAAATAATCTAATAAACGTTCGATCGTTTCTGGGACTGATTAAACCGCCCGTTTTAACATTTCAGTTGATAGCTCTCGCCACCCTCGTGGCTGCCGCAAGCGCCGGATTGATCCCATCTGGACCGCAGGGTTACCAGGGTGCATCCGGATACGGGAGCGAAAACAACGATCAATTCGCTCAAACAAGTCCGGACTACCTCCACGCCGGAAACGAATTATCTCGTGTAGGATCAGCCGCTTTTAACACCAACTCTGGAAACGAATACGCTCACGGTGTCAACGAGTACGGACAAACTACCGGGGAATTTTCTCACCCTTCGGGAAACGAGTTCATCCAGTCGACTCCTGATTACTCGCACAGCTCCAATGACCAGTTCACTCAAACTACTTCCGACTACGCTCACACGAACAACAATAACGGTAACAATGCCAACAACAACAACAACAACGAGTACACGCAAACTACCCCGAGTTATCCCGTTCACGTTTCGGGAGAATACGGAGCTACGACTCCCGGATATTCCCTAGTTTCCCACGAGTACAGTTCGTCGACACCAAGCTACTCCCACGTTTCAAACGATTACGCTGCAACCACCCCAAGCTACGGTCAAACGGCCGATGACTTCGTTCGCAATCCTGGATCATCCGGTTACAATCCAATTCCCAACACTCACGCTCGTCCCGCTCAATCCGGTTTCGCTCATTCCATCGGTGACTACGTTCAGACAACCCCGAGCTACGGACACCCAACCATCTCCGCTCATCGCACAAACGCACCGGTCTACGTTCACGCCGTTCAAAGTTACACCCAATCGCCGATTTCTTACAACTCTCCCGTTATCAAGAACGAACAAGGTCAGAAAAACATCGACGCCGATTACGACCCCAACCCAGAGTACAGCTACTCCTACAATGTCCATGACGAACAAACCGGAGATATCAAAAGTCAGCAGGAAACACGCCGAGGCGATGTAGTGGAGGGAAGTTACTCGCTTGTGGAAGCCGATGGAACTCGACGCATCGTAGAATACACCGCTGACGCACAGAACGGATTCAACGCGGTTGTCCACAAGGAAGGTGTTCCCCATGCGCCTGTCACCCCTGAAAACTACACTCCCAATGGTGTAACCGGAAAGTACGGTACTCCCGTGACACACGCTCCCCAGGGATTTCCCACCGCTGCTGACCACACTGGATTCGCAGCATCCACACCCCGTGGTCCATACGACGCCCAGGCATTCAACGGATATCAGCACTAAGTGATCTTGAACGTGGAACTATCTATTTATTCGATTATAAAAATAAATGAATTTTTTTTAACCAAATTATACGTGATTTTCTTGCACATCGAGGTTTCAACGATTGATAAAATAATTGTAGAGCATTGTACAACGTATTTGTTATGAGAAAAGCTTTTATGACTGATGAAACTTGAGGTGAAAAACCTATGCATGGTTCGCAATGTATTATGTACAGCGGTGTTGAAGTGGGGATAAATTAATAGTCGTTTTTTAGTAATTAGACGGATATAAGTTCTGTTACCGATAGAATATTAAATCAATTACCCACGGAAGTAAACTAGGGTTTTCTTGATTCAATTAACTTTGGAATTAATCAACTCACCTTACTTTTAACGATCAAACTAGTAGAGCATTCGATTCACTAAGCAGACTTCAAAAAGCTCTTATTCAATTTGAGTACCAAAGATCTTTCGTCGCAAGACTTACAATTACCTAATTGGGTATCATTGTTTCAATGGAATGTGATCAGGCAAATACACGAGTCACTTGAATAGTTTAAATAATTTATATTTCAAATAAATATGGGTATATTTCTAACGATCTTATTTAGTGGTAGTATCCGTGTTGGACTGGGGCGGCGTACTGGAGGGGGGCGGCGTACTTGGCTACAACGGGGGCAGCGGCGTACTTGGCGACGACGGGGGCGGCGGCGTATTTGGCGACGACGGGTCCGTGGGAAGCGGGTTGCTTTTCTACGACGGCGTTGAATCCGTTGTGGGGGTCGGCGGTGTAGTGGACGACGCGACGGCTGCCGTCGGCTTCGACGAGGGAGTAGCTGCCTTCGACGACGTCTCCGTTGCGGGTTTCCTGTTGGCTCTTGGCGTCTCCGGTGATGGTGTCATGGACGTCGTAAGAGTAGCTGTACTGGGGGTTGGGGTCGTAGTCGGCGTCGACGGTCTTCACGACGGCCTTGGCGATGGGGGCGGCGTATCCGTAAGCGGGGGCGGCGTGAGCGTAAGCTGGAGCGGCGTGGGCGTATCCAGCGTAGGCAGGAGCGGCATGAGCGTATCCTACGGGAGCCTGAGCGATGATGCCAGCGTTAGCGGCGGCCACGAAGGCGGCGAATGCGAAGAGCTGAAAAATTAAGTTTTTTTTAATTTAATCAAAATCGATTGGCTGACGACTAGGTTAGCGTTCGACTAATTAATCGATTGCTCAAGGAAATTGATAGAAAAGTTTGACTCGTATAGGATGCAAGAAGAAAAACGTTGGAATTTTGGTGCTGAATGTTTTAGAATTCTATAGCTTACTTTGAAAGCCATGGCTAGTTATTCGGTTGAATGACTGTTTGATAGTGATAGCAGCTGAATCGAGTTCGTTTTTATACATGTCCCCCCTTAACTCGATCGCTCAGGACCGCCTTTTGCGTTCCCAATGCTGCAAACAGATTTTTGATTATACAATGTACCCCGCGGCTATTCACAAAAATTGACATTTGCACTTGCTCCACATACCTAATACACTACCGCGCACTCATTTCATCTGTCTGTTCGTAACGCTATAATACATTTGAATTACATCGTCTCACACCCAACAATTATACCGATTCACTATAGTGAGTAAGAATAATTGCAATTATTAGACTGAGGCGTTTCATATAACTTATTGATAATAACGCGTGCTAAATACTCTGTCGAAATATTTTTCGCCATCATCTGCACAATCCGTAACGATTTCCAGAGGATTTAAGTGCAGTTGATCCAATTAGACGTATTTCATTAATCGGATAATCCTGTTTAAAAATTACTTTTCTATGTAATTGACTCGTGTGAAAATTATTGTTGAAAAATTTTATTACACAAATCCCTGGCTCAGCTATATGTATAATGAGGCAAAATTCTTGCACTGTACAAATGCGGTTGTACCACGAAGTTATAGGTGTGGGTCTAGATGTAGATCAAAGATTGAGGAAAAGTATCCAAGGCAACTAGAACGATTACGAATTAGTTGCCCAATTATTCGGAACATACAAAGCCAAATTATTGATTGACAGTTGTACCCAGCGGAGAAATGACAAATGATTACGTTGCTGAAATCGATTGCGCTATACATCACGTCTCATATGTTTGATAAAAAAAGAAAAATATGCAATCGCACTTCTCATCAATACTTCGCATGCCATCATTTTTTCTAGGTATCGGAAATTGTGGTAAAACCGACTCAGAAAATTCTGCCGATAATCAGGGTGTTGGAAACTGCAGACGAGATCTACATAGCCGACCAGTTGTTATACAACTCGATCAAAACTTACATTACGTAAAAATATGAACGCGAAATTAATTATGCATTCAGTTTATATTGTCAGTTAGATCAAAAATCCAAAAGAAAAAAAAATCAGCGCGAACCCACATATAATTTTGAACACCTACGTCCGCGTATCCAATATGCGGTTGCAAGTATAACAAGCCTCTCATATCTATTCACCGCTACCGAAAACATGTGACATGATTACGGGGCGCCAGACGAATGGACCGGTGAAATAAGAATTTGATTCTGGAGAGGGGGGAACGGAAGACCATTAGACAGTTTCGTTTTCAGCGGGTATAAAAGGTGGTGTAGCTGGTGCCAAAGTATCACTTGATCCAACTCGAATCATTCGTTCAACATGGCCTTCAAGGTGAGAGATCTTCTCTCCTTAAATTTACTGTGCATAATCTTTTGGAGTAATTGAAAACGCTCCTCCTGGAACTGTACCGACACTCCAATTTAATTAATCTACGGTAATTAAAACGAATTTAAAATTTCAGCTCATCGCTCTCGCCGCCCTCGTGGCCGCCGCCAACGCTGGCATCCTTGCCCCAGCACCCCTCGCCTACCACGGCGCTCCAGCTTACGCTCACGCCGCCCCCGCTTACGGATACGCCGCCCCCATCGCCAAGGCTGTCGTAAAGACCATCGACGCTGACTACGACCCCAACCCTCAGTACAGCTACTCTTACGATGTCCATGACGAACACACCGGAGACATCAAGAGCCAACAGGAAACCCGCAACGGAGACGTCGTCGAAGGCAGCTACTCCCTCATCGAAGCTGACGGCACCCGTCGCGTCGTCCACTACACCGCCGACCCCCACAACGGATTCAACGCCGTCGTCCAGAAGGAACCAGCAGGTCACGGACCAGTTGTCGCCAAGTACGCCGCCGCCCCCGTCGTCGCTAAATACGCCGCTGCCCCCGTCTACGCTGCACCTGCTTACAAAGTAGCTGCTCCCGTTGTCGCCAAATACGCCGCTCCCCTTCACTACGCCGCCCCAGCTGCCCACGTCAGCTACTCTGCCCCCAGCTACGGATACCAACACTAAATATTCGACATGATTATCGATTATAGATTATGTAATCATATTTATTTATTTTATAAAAAATAAACCCCCCTTTACAACATAAATAATTTATACGTTGTCTGAAAAATATTACCTTCTGACTCTGTAGGATATCGACGATTTATTTTCAACTAGCATTACTTTGCCGAAGTCAAAATACGTTAGGGAACAGTCGCTCAATGGATTGAAAAGAGGTTCAATTTTTTCCCCCGAGGATCGCAAGAACATACTAACAATGCCTTTGGTGTTTTGCAATTTTGGGGTCAGAAATCAATGATTCATTTTCCGTTGTATTTCTACCCATCCTAAATTATTTTTAGTTCAGGAATCCGAATCTTTCAATCAAAATGGTCTATCTATAAAATTGAACGAGTTATCGCCAATTTATGAAATGAGAAAAAATAAGGTTATCTCGATGGCATTTATTTATAGCTCAATTTACTGACGGATTCGTGTTCCTGAGGTCAAAGTACGTTAGCAGAGTGTCCTGCCATCGATCTTGAGAATACTTCGTCTTTGACCTCAAAATCGAAAAAATTCAAAGGGGTCGATTTTAGGGTCAAAAATCAACTTTTAATTTTGATATGGTTCAACAGGCGTTCATATAGGCTATTCTCATGTATTTTGAGCCCAGGAATCCAAATCAGCTAATCAAATTGATCTACCTATAAAACTGATCGAGTTATAATCGATTTATCGCTCTGAAAAGTGTAAAAATCAAAATATCTCGATGGGATTCATTCCTAGCTCGATTTACTTGACGGAATCGTGTTCCTGAGGTCAAGATACCTCAGAATAGCTTATAAGCCCCTATTGAACCCTATCAAAATCAAAAGTTGATTTATGACCCCAAAATCGAAAAAATCCAAAGTGGTATACCTTAGATTTTTGTCGATTTTGGGGTCGAAAGTCAACATTTTTTTTTTCGCAATATTTTGACGTATTCTTATGTACTTTGAGCTCAGGAATCCGAATCTGCTAACTAAATTGATTGAACTATTAAAATGATCGAGTTATCGTCACTTTTTCACTTTTTGGAGCTGAAAAATTGCGATATCTCGATTGGCTTGAGTCGTAGCATAATTCAGTCGGCAGATTCGTGTTTTAGTGAACAAAATATTTAAGCATAGACAAAATGCTGCGAAACAAAATTTTCTAATGTTTTGCTCCACAATCAAGATTTTTCAAAGGCTATGGACTTGGATTTTTTTTTCAATTTTGGAGCCAATTATCAAAATCTTATTTCTTGGTGTCTTTTTATTCTTTTCTGGTGCTGGTTCACCGAGTTAGATTTTTTTTAGCATTCTTGGAACACCCTATCCTTGCAGAGCAATCACCCATCAAATCAAGGATGAGGATGGTCTTAATATAAGTTGTCAAGTTGGTTCGAAAATCCCCATTTACGCTCGATGACTAATGAGATTCATTTCTCGAACGAAATTAATTATTTTTGCGGCTTCCCAAATCCTCACAATTGTCGCAATTGTGTGACAAAAACGTTGGCGGCCAGTTTTGCGACTCCGCTTCCGTACGACGATCTAGATTTATCAGGCTGAAGAGTTGACCGAGAACTTCAAGACGATCCAATCCACTGCTTCTGCCTCACCATTAAACCTATACAAGTAATTCACCTGCAGGTGCTTCAATTAAGTTTCAAAATTCACGCGCCGCCCAACGGCCTTGGGTCCTTCGTATTTCGAAGTCATGTAACAACTGACGGCGCACATTGCCGCCGATTATAATCTCTGGTCCAGACCTCCAGGTAACAGCTGATCGCATTTCCACTCCCGTGTCACGCCCGATCCCCCAGACATTCCCCCGCAGGATCCGTTAGGACCAAAAGAAAGCGGAGCGTATGGCCCCGGGTGCGGATCGATTCGTTTGAGTTTTGGCGTTACGCAATATGCAGTATTCGGTACTTACGAAAGTAGACCAAATTGCTGTGCGGTACCAAGTAAGAGACACCGTGTTACGTCACGGAATTAATTACTCGGGCTTTATAACCGACTATTTGACTTATGCCTAAGCGATCGTTCGGTATTTTCATTTGCCCATTATTGGTTTACTCCAAAATTGCATAAGGTATACTCGTCGCATATTGCGGACGTATAAGTATATAGGTGTAGTAGAACTCATACGCACTACACATCCAAATGATATTACAAAATCGATTATCAGTAGTCCACGGATATTTTTCCCCCTTTTTTCCGCAGGAAGCTACATGAACGATTAATGAGAACGCCATCCGAAGACACTATAATCTAGTGACAATATTTAAATTGCTTTGCTTTGTTAATCGTTCCCTTTGAGTGTAGCGCTTAGGATACTCGAATGTGTTGTACTGCACGTTGCGACACGCGATCACCTTTTTTTAATAGCATTTGGTTGGGTGATCCTGACCTCCTGCAGCGCTATTCAACTTCCACTTCCACAAGTGCCGATACTTGTCATTGCATTATCTATTTTAGTGACACGCGATTGTTGCGTGTTACATTTACAATATACGTATAGATATACATACTATTTATACGGCAAAACTTTGTGCCTCGAGGCACAAAAGCTATCAGATTGATCAGGGTGTGCGGAGTCGTATTCATGCATACCTATAATACGTACAGATATAGAGATAATCACGGTACCAGTTTAGCAGGCTTTGTGACGAGGGTTAAGAATATAGCGAAATTATCAAAATAGGTGATTGAGTGGTGGGAGAAAGTGCCCAAACTGATTCCTATATAATGCCACCGTTACCTCCCTCAAATAGTATTACCGGTAAAGACATCCAGTAAACATGACTTCCAAGGTGAGTCAGTCTTTAGAATAAAAAATTCACAAACTTCTCAATCGATTTGCAAATAGATTCGTATTGAATCGTTATTTTTCAATCGGTTCATCTCCTACACGCAATTAGATTTAGCTATACGTCTGCGGGTGTATATGTTAGGGTAGGTCGGAAAAAGCCAGTGTCGAAACTATCTTATAATTCATGACTTACTTGGCTCGTCATTGCCATTTTTCTGTTTCTTCCAATTGCTCACTATCTTGAACGCTTTGCATGGTTTCCGAAAAGAGTTTTCAATGTGATAAAAAAATATTAGGAAGTTAAACGCAACGTGGTAACGATTAGTTCTTACTTATTCTGAAAAGTACGAAAATCAGTAATTATTGGATATCTGACCAGTGTCGGTTCGGAATTTTCTTGTACAGAAAAGATGACGAAGTCTCAAACATTGCAAAGGTCGCGATACTCGCATCTAATTTATTGTACCTAAGAAAAAACGATCAACAATTGTCTCCACTTTCAGCTCATCGCCTTCGCTACCCTCGTGGCCGCTGCCTCCGCCGGAGTCATCGCTCCAGCCCCCCTCGCATACAACACCGCTCCAGCTTACGGTCACGCCGCCCCAGCTTACGGATACGCCGCCCCCGGTTACGGATATGCTGCCCCCATCGCCAAGGCCGTCGTGAAGACCGTCGACGCCGACTACGACCCCAACCCCCAGTACAGCTACTCTTACGACGTCCATGACTCAATCACCGGAGACGCCAAGAGCCAACAGGAAACCCGCAACGGAGACGTCGTCGAAGGCAGCTACTCCCTCATCGAAGCTGACGGCACCCGTCGCGTCGTCCACTACACCGCCGACCCCCACAACGGATTCAACGCCGTCGTAGAAAAGGAACCCGCATCCCATGGACCCGTCGTCGCCAAATACGCCGCCGCCCCCGTCGTCGCCAAGTACGCTGCTCCCCTCCAGTACGCCGCCCCAGTCCAACACGGATACTACCACTAAGTTCTATTAGTGTGAATAGTATATTTGGTGCTTCATGTAAATAATAGTTGAATAAATAAATTATATTCCCCACTTATTACATTCTGTGATGTGTATCTCACCAATTTTACCATAACCTTCTTTACATAAGAAACTTTAGCGTCTTGGCATAATTTTGCTTCCGATGAAGTTTGTGTTTTCCCTACAAATAATACCAAACTTGTCCTCAGAGGGTGTAGTGTAGAAAGTATGACAGCCTGCTAAGCATGATACACATAATACGAAGATGAATAAATTGAGCTGTAAAGAATGGTTGTTGGTTTTTGACCATCGCCCTGCGACTGTGGCTTAATTATTGCTCTTCTGCTCGTAAATGAAAGAAAAGTTCCGCAGCTCTTGTATATTCACATTTGACAAAGCAAAATCTGAGAGCCATGATTTCCATGATTAGACTAGTCGGCGACGCACAGAAGTCGCCGACATCTAAGCATACGCGACAGACAACTTGGCCAAACGGATCCCGATCCCGATGCCGATGCCGATGCTGATGCTGATGCCTCAGGCACCACCGCCCAGTTGGCCACTTTCTCCACGGACTGCAAAAGTTACCTAATATGGCCACGCCCATCAACTTTGGACGTAATGTGCAACCCGATGGATTGTACTCAGCGACGCCTGAACCAGATTCTAACAATCCCTCAACCTTGATCCACTTATGCTTTATGGAACCACAGCCGATCCAGTGCTAGACTGTACATTCCGGGCATCCTATAATAACTACGTATATCCTCGTAGTCGATTTGTATTTGATCATTTTTTCTTCTAAAATAAGTTGCATCGTAATAAATCTCGGAACAGACATTAGAGTAACGATGGATTTGTTGAAAATTTTAAATGTTCGGAAATAATTAGAGGGCAAAAAATTATGCAACCGCATGCCATTCGATTGAAAGTCAACAAATTGACGAATCGGAGAGTGATAAATCAGTCGTGGACAATTTTTTTCAATACAAATCTAATTGTTATAAATACAATAAATTAAATAATAAATAAGCATAAAGTATACCGAACGAGTGCAGTTCCGGGATAATCAACGTACATGGGTGCGTTAATTATTTTCAAATATCATATCAGGTCTCTTGTTATTCCCACATGACGGAAAGTTTATTGGTACCGTCGGCATGTTTTCTCGAGAACCAACTTGCATGAGAAATTGCATACCGGGGCTCGAAGTTGTCGGCGACGTCCCGGTGCTCCGCGCTTCCCATAGCCAATAACCTACAAAGTCAATAGATTTTTGTTTTTTTAAAAGTCCTGCTCCTGCGCCGATATGAGCAAACGTTTTTCTTGTGAAAAGGATCGGAGAATTCGAACATGAATTCGTTGTAATTGGATCCAAAAACTGTGGTTCGTATCTTCAAAAATTACAATAGGATAATTTTTCATCGCATTGATAACGACCTGAACCTACCCAAATTATCAGTCCTGAACCGAACGATAGCGTAACCCTTGTTCGGAACTGTGAAGGTATCCTTTTTCGGGGGATTCACAAGATTTCGCGACAGCGATCGACCCAAATCAAGATCCTTAATTTCCGCCTTAGTCACTGGCTTATTCAAGCTGCCGAATCCAACCAGACTCACTCGGTATCCATGCACGTGGAGAGTCACGGAAGAATTACTACCAAAACCTGAAATTATTCGAAATTTTTCTCGATTAATCAATTATCAAAGGAAGAGGCTGTACCTCATCATTCTGAAGCAAAGTAAAACGACGTTTTATTTTCATTTATTTCACCTTCATCTACGATGACCAATTCGACGGTTTTGTTAACAGGAACATCAAGGATCTGTAAGCACTCGCAAAACCGTGGTGTATTCTTACAAAATTCGGATTTTTCTTCCAGAGAGCATAGAATTTCCTCGGGAGTATTTTCCGGCTGGCTGAGAATGGGTGATGGAGGATATTTGAAGGACATACCATTGATTTGAGTCACCTTCGCTTCCGCCAACTCCATACCTACCAAATCATAAAAAAGTAATCAATTTGATTAGCGAGTAAAAAACAAAAAAAATAAAAAACAAAATTTCACTTAGCTGACTTACTCAGATACGTAGGGTAGTGAGTGAACCCTTCGATATTATATTTGAAATCTGTCATATCGTCTGTTACGTCACCGATGGTATTCACGTCGAAGGAAAAGTAGAAAGTCTCCGCGGGATCTTCTTCAATGGATTTATCAACGAATCCCTTCGTGTCCAACGAACAGATCACATCCTTCGAACCGTCGTTGCAGCTGTGACCCTTTTCTAGAGAAATGATATCGTCGGCTGATAATTGAAGGGCTTCAACTTTCGCGGATCCTTTATGAGAAGAATCTTCGTAATCCAGTGACGCCATATGGATCAGTTTTCGACAGTTTCCCATGCCTTGGACAACAATTTGGTATTGGCCGGGGGGCTGATTCGTTTCTAAGATCAAATCGAACCTCTCGCCTGCAATGATTAGTTCGATTGAGAGTGCTATAATTATTACATTTTTTAAGAGAAGCATTGGGCATCAGGCGGCAGTCGATCGCATAATAATTATTTACATTTGCAGATGATATTCAAATGTTTATTCACCAATTGTATACAAGTTGGGACATGATGTACATTGATTACTATATAAGTTTAGATAGAAAAGTATAAACGATTATAAAAATGAGCAGGCTCTTTTTAGAGCGGACGTTATAAGAAACAGGGTTTATTGTAGAAAAATTTTTGTACATTACGTAAAGATACTTTCTACAAAAATGTCATCGATTTAAATCACCCTAGCTCCCGCGATTCGGAGAACTGAGAAACTTACAACGAAGACAGAGAAACTTCAAAAATTCATTCACATCTCTAAAAATAATAGTAAATAAGTGAATACAAGTCACATAACGATAAATATATTTAACCAACTAATCATTCTTTGTTCTCTCAGCGTCGTTTTCGACACGTTATAACAATCGTTTAATGTAGATAAAAAAAAAGCGTGATTATCAGTTTGTTCGAAATTGATCGGCCATTTTATTCAAGATCTGGTCTGCGCGTAAACACCGATTTCAGCTTCGAACAGGATCTGATTGATCCTTAACTTTGCAACAGATCTGGAATAGGAATCCGGGACTTGAGCCAGCTGAGCGGCGATGCTCTCTCCAAACTTAATGAAGTCTTCCTTAAATCTCCAATGCGTTGCTTCGTCTTCGGCTTTCACCTCCGCTTCATCGACGTCTCTGCAGTCCAAGGATCTCTCGTCCATTTTCAAAAGCCCGCCGAGCCTCTCCTTAATTTTTATACTACTCGAGGTAACGGACTCCTCGGCGTCCTCACCGAGCGACACGTTCATCACGGAACCCGTTGCCGATCCATTCGTACCGTCGCTACAATAGCGGAATGCGATACTTTCAGGATCGATATCGCTCACTATGTACTCCTCTTCTTCCAGCTGCAGCTGGTCGGCTTTCTGTAAGAAGTCCTCCGTAAATTATATTGATAATTAATCTGCGGTTGAAATTTCGTGTGCAATATCGTTGTCGATTTTTCCTTTTATTGGCCAATTCATCCGTTTAAAACCAGCGATGCAATGAAAGGAAACAAAATGAAATCTTCAAGTGCCAACCAGCCAATGAAAGTCTTTCAAATTTTTCGCGCCAATGCCAATGAAAATTGTCAAAGTCCTTTGAAGAGCTATTGAGACGCTTTGATATCAAAAATCATGCGAAATCTAGCGAATATACGTTGGATTGTGATTAGACCCCCCTCCCCCCAACGCTTTTGAATTGAAAAATGGTCTTCAAGGTTCATAAATTCAAGTTTGACTTCGTCCTTAATTGCTCTCTTCCAATATATACCTCGTTTTTCTGCTGCGGAACACCTGCGAACCGACGTTATGTACATGCAGCAGCGAACCAGTTTAGTTCCCCCGGACCTTGTCTCAAAATTCGTTATTTATTTTGTCCCTTCGATACAATAGTACTACGACGCAACCACGTTATAAAGTATGTATTTTGCAATGTGTAGCACAAGGAAAAGTCACGGTTCACGCTACAAATTCGTTAACTTCCACCTGCTCAAAAAATATGATCGTAGCGTAAAAACAGAAGCGTGCACGTGCACGAACCGGTTTATCTCAGAACGGATTATTCACTAGCAACGCTATATAAAGATGCATCGGATGACGGTCGAAGAATAGTTGCAAGATAAAATGAAGACAAAGTATATATACGGGAGATCACCAACTCATAGCGCACTTTTGATCGAGTTCTGATTTGACATTCATACCGATAGGACGATCAAACGAAATTGGATGAATCAACTAATAACAATGTCAAGTATTGATGAAAGGATAAAATGAACTTACCTTTTTCCGTTTGCTATACCGTCGCGTACCGAATTGCAGAAACTGCATGGCCTTGAAAGCGAACCACTTAGAGACGTAAATATCTTCGGGTCCAGTGGCGACGTCCCGGCTGTTTTGAATTTTATGAACTTCGCGGGAATATTGGCACTTTAAATTTGTTATTTTCTTTTCTATTTCTAGCGTATTGCATTTCAAAATTTCAGCGAGCTCCTGTATAGCTCGGCGCCTTCTGTTCCTATCTCGATATCCCCTGGCGCTCCAATCCCACAGGACTCTCCTCTGTTGATAAGAATGCAGGAGTTCCAAGGTCTTGTCTCTTGTCCATTCCATTTCACGACCTTCTACGTCTCCAAATGAATCCCAGAGGCCTGTGGTGTACATCCGCTGCCTCCGGATCACGAAAAATTTACCGATCTCGTACTTCTTTTCTTCTGCGTGATTTTCGCGGCGCAATCGCGAGTCGCGAACTTTTCTTCCGATTGGGCGATTATGCAGCCTTGTGAGAACACATGCGGCAGAAGACGAACGAATGCAGGATATTCAGAATCCGATCGCTATAAAGCGAAGCCGGCGTTGCACGTTTTAATGATTTTTCACGAGCCGACCCGATGTCCTCCTCGCGAACACAACCTTCTTTATTTTTTTGCTGTTATACTGCAAGCTACTCTGTACTCGTGACTCCCCAGTATTCGCACAGACGAAGATGCGCACGCACATTTATTGCCGGCACTCAAAATGTGTGTTCGTACTTTTTTTTTTTGTATAAAACTGTCCATAGCCAGTGCTGTGGTGCACATTCAAGCCGGAAGCACGATACACCCCCTCACCTCTCCATGGTTTGTAAAGTGGATGGGGTTTACATTTATGATATAATATTTTTGCGTACATTAAAATGGTACTTACCAGGGAATAGAACAACGTGAGATGCAGGTGTTTGGCTTTCAACTTTTTCCCCGTCCACATTGATCACCGAAAGTTTGTGAGCGGCAACTGATAATGCGACAGGGCAGGCGATTGCATTTGCATTAATCAGACGCATCAGATACCGTCGATTCTCTTTGACGATCACCCGGTGTCCATCTTTCTGAGGAGTCGAAAAGGCAAATTGAATCGTGTTAGGTATACCCGTAGAACTATAATTAAGTTGTGAAAAATGATACGGAAAGTGTAAAATTACTGGGCGATAAAGAGGCCGAAATATGAAAGATCAAATGTTTGTACTGGAGGAGCGCGAATTTTCAAACTTCCGTTTCGAAGAATGGATTCGAAGACGATATACCCACCCTTCCGTTCACCAAGAGGTCCGTTGGCGTAGAAATCTCTGGCCAAAGTTGAGTTAGCGGTGCCTGAAGTCTCGTAGACAAAAGCAAAGTCCTCTCTAAACTCGGGTCACTACCTGGTTCCCGAACCACCAACACCCCGTAAAGTCCGTCACCTTGCTGCGGGGCTGTTGGAAATTAAAATGAGATTCAAAGATATGGCAAATCGGCATATAAAAAAAAAAGTACAGAGAAACTATACTGATTTGGGATAAAGTAATCACGGACAAACGGTAAGTGAATGAAGAGTCGATTGCAATTCAATGAAATTTGGATTAAGTTCGGATTAACTTCGGATTTACGAGCAGTTTATCAGTCGTTGAAGCATGTAATGATGTTGATTAAAGAAATAAGCGATTTTGATTGAATTTCTTTAAAATTTTGTTGAATGACTGTACAGCTCAGACCCCTCGCCCGGTAATTCGTAAACTTCAAACAACTGTGCATGCAAATTACTCGAAGCTTTCGTATGCGGATTGATCAATAATTCGGTCTGGAATGTCGCGCTTGCATCGCTCTTGCATGGTCGTAGCTGCACAGAAGAAAAATTTTGTCCCCGATGAACATACCTTGCCGCGATATTTATTTGACGAAGATTCCTATCGCGGGGAAAAGAAGACAAATAGAAACTCGCAACATTGCTTACCAGACTCTAATCGTCTCACCTGATTGCGCGTAGTAAAGGTGAGTACCAGGACTTTCCGGTTTCATCTCGTAACGGAAAACTGAAAATGGCAATACCGGACATTGCGTAATCAGAGGAACGCCGTCCATGTGTGCGGAACCCTTTTGAAGGAGACCGTGCCAATGCAAGGATACTTCGGCAGTTCCAAGCCCGTTTTTAAGGACCACTTCCAGGGTATCCCCAAGACAAATCTGTTCCGCGTAATTAAGTAAGTTAGGTATTATTTCGTGATAAATTTGTCGTGATTGGAGCTCAGGAATCCAAATCTTCTTTATGAAAATCTTATCATAAGTACGATTACCTCGATTTGTGGGCCCGGGGTGATCCCGTTAATCCCGAGCACTCCATTTCCGAAAAATCCTTCCGTACAGTCAGATTGGGTGGAGGTGTTACCAGGGGAAGCATAGCAGACGCTGTAATAAGTAGGTAAAAGTCGTAATTAGCCGGGCATTAAATTGCAGAAAGTTTATCGTTGTCAGAAAAATTCAGAACCCAAGTTAGGTAACTGAGATCATAACGCAGTTTGAGGAATAAAAAAGAATTCAACGTACGATAGTTTGTTGGGTAAAAGACTTATACATGCGGTGCAGGATTTTTCAAATTGTTACCGATGCTGCTCAGGATATGAGGAACGCTTTCTTCGACCTAGTCCAATTGTTTCATGCCTTGATAATTGTGGGCGGTAATAATCATTGTAATGTGCAACCACTGCATCGATTGAAAATCATATAAATTCTCCACCATTCCGGAAATCGCTTGGATTTATCGACCAAGTTTCATCACACTTTCGATATTCAAAAATGGGATTAATCCACATTTTATTAATTCACTTTTCAGAATGAATCGTATAATGATAGGTAATTGCGGATTTGTTGAATTGAAAAAGAATAAACAAATAAACAAAAAAACAGAATAATAAATATCAGCCGTGATCTCGAAAAACCTGTTTGGGAGATCGAAAACTGACTTATCACAAGGCGTAATACAGACTTAAAACATTACGACGTATCTCGACTATCCCGTGCATACAATCGTGAGTTATGATAAACGAGCTCCAATAATAAACTAAACGCGATGAATAAATTAGCGGAGTAACTTTTTCGCTACAAAAATCTACTCTCGAAAATCTTCTTTTTCAGCTACGCAGATATACCACTTTTAATCTAATGCTGAATATTTTAATTGATAGTTAATAGCTGTCGAAAGTTTCACTAAACCAACTTTTCCAACCGTGACCTTCCGCGAGAAGTACTGCGATAGGAATCTTCGTGTTTTATTCCCATCAGTATATAATTGCAAACGAATACAGTAAATATACTTATTGTAGTTTGTATTTTACGATCAGCTCTCACTATCTTGTGCCGAACAAACAGACGTCGCGAAATGTTTAAAAACTGAAGTACCTGATCGCGATAATTTTTAAAAGCACTTCATATCTCACCTGTTCAGGTTACTAAGTTCACTGACGAAAAACTCATAGCGGCATTTCTTGGGCGCTGAACCAGGGACACATGGCCTGGAGCAATAACGGTACTCATCTGCTCGGAGAATGAAAACAAAGTTGAAATAAATGGACCGAAGATTTTTACGAAGATTTATATATTCTTTATTATATCACGTATTGGAGCGAGTAAATGTATTACTCGCTACTGAGGTGCCTAAGGCATAAAAATATTTGTGCAAACCTGTAGAAGTAGGTTCCCCCTTTATCGTAATATCCGGATAAAAAAACGCCAACAAAATAAATAGAACACCTCTGGACAACGGCGCCATGGCTGCCCCGTACCTCAAGTTCCGAGACGCGGTACACCAGGACGAGACTCAAGAGTACACGAAGATAGCGGGATACGGGTCTCGTCGAGGTAAGTTGACTTGGAACCGAAGTGGGGCGACGATCGCGAACGGAGATCCGATTGATGACCACGACCGCGAGATCGCCCAAGAGAATTATGTTGAATTTTTCGGATGTATCTCGGTGAAAGTCAAGGTGGGCCATTAGAATTTACATGCCGGCGAAAAGTCTCGCATACGTCATTAACCCCATTGTATGCAGGAATGAAAACATCAACACCTCTATACCGATCCAGGGAAACATTCAATTATACAGAGAGGAAAAGCGATGTAAAGTAATTATCGGTATCTTACATAAACAGAATGCTAGGTGGACCAGGTTGCCTTGCAAGCGCTAATAATAGGAGTAAAGGAAATTATTATCTAAAATGCCATTGTATTTGCTTTTTCTCATTCACAACAGCGATCATGGAACAGACTTTTTTTTTTAACAGTTTAACAGTTTAACTTCAAATTTTTTCATCCCCTCCCTAATCTTAAGTTAATCTAAATAACGCCATAATTTGAATTGCTGCACCATCAGGAACATGGAGAACAAGCACCTGATTCTTGATATGCTTGATCTAAAAATGATGAAATTTATCCAACGTGAAATTTATCAAATTTGCGACGAGAGTTTTTTCTGCACGTAGTAAAAATGTACTGGTAGATCCCGCGATATGATATGATAGCAATCCTTTGCAGAGTTATTGTAGATTTTCATTTATGAAGATTACGGTACAGCCTACGACTGCCAATCTGCAGGTCAACAAGTTCTTCATCTTCCAGTCGTATAGTCCCATCTATGATTCAGGTGAGTATTAATCTCATTTTTTAAAGTACTCCTTATTCTCGTGGCCAAAATAATTTCTTCATCCGTTACTATTCGCTAAATCGTAGAGCATATATTAGTTAATTATCAATTCATCGAAATGACAATCAGCATATTGCCACATCCATTGGGTTGTTGATAATAGCCGAAACAGTAGATGCTTGGATTCTGGTTCAACTCTAGACAGTTGTCTCATGCTCATTGAAAATCTCATTTGTCAGGATCTGCTCTACAAGAAATTGCACAAAGAACAAAATTAGTCTATGTTCAAAGAGCTTGGTCTTTTTACTACCAACATGTTTTTGGAACTAAATAACATAATCTATCTTATTAACTCAGTTAAATCTGTCTAAACTAGGTTCAATTAGCCAATGAATCAGTGAAGAATCGATGCTCCCAGATTTTAAAAGCTATTACTTGTATTAAGATACCACTAACATATCATCAGAAGCTTCGACAGATAGTGATGAATGCCATTGCGTTGTTGGGAACGGTCTGAATTCAAGACCTATATAACAGGGATCCTACGAATACGTTTTTTACTTCTTGGACTTTTGAAGCAGCTAATTCCTCCATTTTTTAAGCAATTTTGTGCAGATCCAAAAATGCGTTATGCAGCAATTTCTCATGATCTGCAGTCAAAAACGTGCTCTGTGGAAAATGCAATCCGCATATTTGCTACCAAGCAAGTTTATCGTCAGGAAGATCACCATTTCCACTACGTAAAATCCACTCGAGGCACCTGTGTGAATAAAGTATGACAATTAGTTGAGATTGAGAATTGACAACAGCTAGCGCAAAATGGTTATCGTGATAAACTTTAAAGCACAAATAAACATAAGTAACAACTTGGTACTTACTTATCAATGTTTTTCACCGGAAATCGAAAGAAAGATATGCTAGATATCTGGCCATATCTATTTGCGTGCCCCTTGTGACAACCAACGAATTCAGACTTAATTCGTTGGTGACAACATATCATACCATTATAATATTCGAATATTTGACATGTATTTGGAATTGCGAACTCGCAAACGATAACCTGCACAACAACAATGTAGACAAAACTATCGGCTAACTGTACAATGAACTCAAGATTTTTTGAATCGGTAAAAACGGGAATCATCCCTCAGATGAAGAGAGATGGGGTTTTTGTGAAGACCGGTCGCGGCAGCACGGTTTGGTTGTTACGTCAGATCATAATGACGTGCGAATGGTTAATGGCTTCTACTTTCACGAGATACCTTTATGAGAAAGCCAAATAAAATCCATAGCAAATACATGATATATGATGCATCGGCTATCAGATTATCTAAAATATGATTGCTTGATCAATTTCCTGTCGTCGTAGACAATAATTTTA
The DNA here is from genome assembly GCA_963932425.1 of Athalia cordata. Taxonomy (NCBI): domain Eukaryota; kingdom Metazoa; phylum Arthropoda; class Insecta; order Hymenoptera; family Athaliidae; genus Athalia; species Athalia cordata. Next base: position 22,297,964 of record OZ010626.1, on the reverse strand, counting down.
CTCAAACTTTACTTGGCAATTCGATAACTATGAGCCAAAAACCATACTGACGAATCCACGAACGTAACCACCGTAATCATCGCTACGTTGGATTACTCCGATGCGAAGAATCGCGGGGCTCGGAACTCTGTCGCAATACGAACTTTGCATGTGAGTACAAATATTATTCTAATTATTTCTAAATGTCCTGAGTAGATATTGAAATTTCATTACTCCCATCCTTTAAACGGGGCAACTCCCTTGCTACAGTCGTCAGCAATGGCGGCTCCGATGGTCTAGTCGCGAATTTGGAGCTGCTTACTCGTTTCCCAAGCTATTACTTTTAGGATATTAGTACAATAATGTTTATCGATCCATTCTCACCACTGTCGTTAATAATAATCGCGCAGCTCATTTCCAAATACTTTCATCGAAACTAACATTTGCATCAGTCCTGTAGTTAACTGTTATGTATGTGTGTGTTTTCTCATCGTTTACGTACGGATACTACTGCTACTTCACCACCTCCATAATCATGCCACAGAACCAAGATCGTGCAAGTGGATCAAAAATGTGATATTCTTTTGTGTAACCTCGTTCTCTTTTTTTTACACCAAACATAAGTTCTCCTATTGCTGTTGTCAAATGCAGGTAAATATCGTTCACTTACATAGCTTTTTCCTAAAAGGGTACATTCTTTCGGAATGGAAGAATACACGTCAAATGCAACTCGACAACTTTGATTGGTTACTTTCGATTAGTCCTACGAAAAAATTGGCTTCTCGTTGCTTCAATGTAAAACAATATCTGAAGAATATGCATTATGCAAGGGTAATGCAGAATTCAAAAACACATCAATCAGGTAACCTTAGAAGGTACAAGAGTTGATCAACTCCACCACTGTTGTTTCTACCCTCGCTATGATCTACTAATAAATAATCACATTAGCTGGTCATCGTAATGGCACCAAAACTTTGTCATTAGTTGCCTCGACTAATTGTTGCTACTAGAACAAAAAAATTTGGGAAGCAATTCAGCCAGCACCACAACGGATTTTTGTTAAAAAGGAATGGATGCTACTGGGACTTTCCTTATGCACTAATACAATCTGTTACCTAGGAGCTATATTGTACATTATTGATATTCTCATTATCCCACATCCGTGTCTTTAAGTCTAAGATAATATAACACCAGACTATGTTATTTTCACATAAAAATAATGAACATAAAATGGTATTCCGATTATACTTGACCATATTTTGTAAATTTTATTTGCTACCATCAGGTATTGATAAATCTGATATATAGCTTGTGTCTATATTTTTTCAGTCGGTGACATGCCCAGCAGCCGTGATATAGAACGTGCCGAACGAAATGGAAGATTTAGATCATCTAGAAGAAGAGACAGTATTGGTAGTGATATAAATCGTCACACTTTTGAAAATGTTGACAAAAGACACAGAAGGCATGGAAAGAGTAAAAGTTCAGGGAAAAAGAAAAAGAAAAGATCTAGAGACAAATCATTAGATAGTGTTCCAACTGTTGCATCGTCTGTGATAAAGCCATTGGTTGAATACTCTGATGTGAGCAGTGAGGATCTTTCCGAACCAGAAGCCGGTGAGATCCAATCCGAAGACAGCAGAGCAAATAGTTTCACAGACGGAGATCTTCAGGAACCTGTTCTCCAAAGACGGTACTATGGCGGTAGTCCGGGTCGAAACCTCGGAGCATCCCCCATCAGTTTATCCCCTTCACCTCCCACCCAGGAACGACATGCCACTCGAGAATATTCTCCTAACGCCGAGCAGCAGTCCATGCACAGGTCGTCGATCCCTCAGGAATATAGTGAAGAAACCCGGCATTACACTAGGAAAAAGGAAAAAAAACACAAGCGAGAGAGAAAGAAGAAAAGAAGTGCCAGCCCTTCATCGAGTTCAAGCAAAAAGAAAAAGAGAAGGTCCAAGCGGCAATCACGTAGTCCTAGTCCGCAAATGCCAGAAGAAATAATAATTAGCCCGGATCATGAGAAACCAATTGACCGTTGGCAAGATTCTCCCCCTTTACCACTTAAGGACAGTACCTCTCCAATATCACCGGCAACTCCACAAGGGCAGAGGTCTCTTAGCGATATGGACCTCGAATCTCCACCTAGAGATGCTCGAGACATAACGCCACCCTCAACCGTTGGACCTGTGCGTCACACAGAGTCCCCCCACACGCCTCTACTGCCTCCTCGTAACGTGACACCGGATAGTAACAAAATTGGTCATACTTTACAGAAGCATAGTCCAGACAGACGAAAACATAGTCCTAGTATGCACATGCGACGTAGTAGTATTAGTCCTGGTTTGGGACCTGGAGGAGGACGTAGGCAGGGACATCCTCACAGTCCTAGTCCTATGTCAAGGAGAAGGGACCATAGCCCGCCGAGAAGAAGAGAGTTTAGCCCTAGTCCTGTGGCACACAGGATGAGGCACAGTCCTAGTCCCGTTCAAATGAGACGGAGGGAATTCAGTCCTAGTCCTGTATCTCACAGACGAAGAGGGGAACCATTGCCTAGTCCTACTCCCAGTAAACGAAGGAGAAGAGAAGATCCAGACCGGAGGCACAGGCATCACGAGAAAGATCGGAGGGATAAAAGAAAATCTCGTGGAACGAGGAGTCCCGTCGGTAGCAGCAGGTTTGTTTTGTTAATTATCCATGGGTATAATGAATTTGTTGTGATATTGATGACTGACATCTTTCAAACCCTCTAGGTTGCCAATGCCGCTCTCCCGTTCGCGATCTCGAAGTCCTGGTAGATGGAGGCAAAAGCCGTCAAGGTCAAGGTCTCATTCGCGTAGAAGAAGCCGCTCTCCTAAAAAATCCCGATCCCCGGGAAAAATCCACAAATCGGCTAGGAAGCATAAGTCTAAGAGTCCACGTCCGTCGAGGATACCATCGCCATCCCCGCACAGGTCCAGAGCTCGCAGTCCGACTAGCATCGCTGCAAGAAATCTCAGAGGTCATGCAAAGATCAGCGAGACGAGTCTGTTCGCGGAACTTGTCAAAGACAGAAATATGAGGGAACTCGCGCTCAAGAGACTTCAAGCAGCCAAAGAGAAGGCAAGCAATCAGGATGAAGTACAAATTATAGAAGGCTCCGATGACAAAGAAGCCAGCAACACTTCGTCGGAACACAAACTATCGAATGAGATCAAAGAACTGTCGTCAGAAAACCGGGGACACTCGAATATCGTTTCCATTATAGAAGATGGTGCAAACGTTGATATTGTGGACATACCTGTTCCTAACGCGTCGACCATGTCTCTAGGAATTATGGAAGACAGCAATTCAATGGCGAGCAAGACGCCGCCAATGCCATCCAATCAATCTCTAGTTACTACCCCGTTGACACCACTGACAAATTTAACCCCAATACCGTCGTCAACTGTATATAGCTCCCCCATACCAAACACTGGAAATAATTTTCCCATCGCCACTGCTGGCAATGGTAGCACCATTTTTCCTTCCTCGACGTCTAGTTCAACTGATCCAAACGGGATCGCGGGTCCATCACAAATACCTCCTCACTTATCTGCCTCTGTTCAAAGCCAAGTCCTCCTTCCTAACCTTTCGATTCCGCCTCCTCCAATTTCAATTCCTGTGGCTAACACTGCCATTTCCAAATTCAACACACCGAATAATCTAGTTCCTCTCAAATCAATAGATCCTCCAAAACCACCTATAGTTGCATTTAAAACAAAGAGCTTATCTAAGCTGCCATTGCCACCTGGAATAAATCAAAACGATCTAGAGAGCATCGATTCTCCACCAAGCCGATCCCCTAGTCCACCGAGCAAGGGACAGGCCAAATTATCAGCCACACCAAAACCTCTGCTGAAAAAAGGCATCAAAGATCTACCGATGCCACCTGGTAAGCTAGAAATCATCTCAAGACTATCGAGTCTTAGTAGTCATTAATCATATCCTGTTGTATCCTGTCTACAGTCCTTTAAACTTTTATTAAATACGCGCAAATGATGTTTCAGTTGTCCCTGGGTCGGATGACTTGAGCGGGGAAGAAGATCCAAATGCAACACCACCCCGTGGAAAGCTGGATCGAATTACCCCTAAACCAAAGTTGAAGAGGCCAAAAATATTGAAGAGAAGAGGTTCTCGCAATTGTCATACACCGATGTCAGCCTCTGGTGGAAAAGACTGGGGTGAACGTTGCGTTGATGTATTTGAAGTCATAGCGCAAATTGGTGAAGGTACTTATGGTCAAGTATATAAAGCTCAAGACAAAAGGGCTGCTGTACTGGTCGCGCTGAAGAAAGTACGTTTGGAAAATGAAAAAGAGGGATTCCCGATAACGGCTGTACGCGAAATAAAAATCTTACGTCAGCTCAACCACAAAAATATTGTCAACCTCAGAGAAATCGTAACCGACAAACAAGACGCTCTTGACTTTCGAAAGGTACGTTTTTGTACAGCTCAATTATAACTCATATTTCAGGTGTACCTAATCATTGCCGAAATCTTACTATGAATTTATTTTCACAGGACAAGGGATCGTTTTACTTGGTGTTTGAATATATGGACCATGATTTGATGGGGTTATTAGAGTCTGGAATGGTAGATTTCAATGAGATGAACAATGCTTCAATTATGAAGCAACTATTGGATGGTCTGAACTATTGTCACAGCAAGAATTTCCTCCACCGAGACATTAAGTGTTCAAATATATTAATGAACAACAAGTAAGTGGCAAAGAAAATCCGAAATCATTTCTTCTCATTTGTATGATCTATGGTGAATTCTTACACATTTGCTCTTGTTGTTTTTAGAGGTGAAGTTAAACTCGCTGACTTTGGTCTTGCGAGATTATACAATGCGGAAGACAGACAAAGACCATATACTAATAAAGTTATAACATTGTGGTATCGACCACCTGAATTACTATTGGGAGAAGAACGTTACGGACCAGCCATCGATGTATGGAGCTGTGGGTGCATACTTGGTGAACTGTTCTCTAAGAAGCCACTTTTCCAGGTATTGTACCCCGTTGAAAGTGCCACGTTTCGAACATAGTTTGATTTCAGAAGCTATACTTAATGAGACCTACTTGTCTGATATATGAATACCTGAAATATGTGATCAGCTCCGGGTGCGTCCGTAAAAATTTGATAGCGAGGAGCGTTTATTTTCCATTTATTTACGGTTCCTAAACATAAGGATTTGAAAATCTTGGCAGGAATTTGAAAATTTTTAGCTGTTCAGTGTTGACATAATAGGCTAAGTTGTGGCTGTGGTTCGAAAGTATTAGTGAACTTAGTAGTAATTTAACCTCAGGCAAATGTGGAGATGATGCAGTTGGAAATGATATCTCGTGTTTGTGGAACTCCGACACCAGCTGTGTGGCCGTCTGTGATAAAATTGCCGTTATGGCATACGCTAAAGCCCAAAAAGTCGCACCGGCGACGTCTGAGAGAGGACTTCTCGTTTATGCCTGCCTCAGCGTTGGATCTTCTCGATAAAATGCTAGAGTTGGATCCAGACAAGCGGATCACAGCTGCCGATGCACTTAAAAGTGCTTGGCTCAAAAACATCCAACCAGAACAGTATGTTTTCTGCTTACGCATACATTTTTTGTTCCTGAACGCATGCTCGACAAACAAAAAGTAATCTATACTTTCGGAAGGGAAGTTGAATTCATGATTCAAAAAAAAAAGAGAAAAGTGTCGGATAGATACATTGAATACAAGTTATTCTCACAGCATGCATTTAGACATATATTTCTGAGGAACATCATTTGACAGAATAATGTTCAACATTGTTTTTATTATCATCTCACCCTGCTGCTTTCATTCATCTTGTCTATAATTGAAAAAATTATCGAGATTTTTCGCTACTAGTGCCCTTTCTTCTGCCCTCTATCATGGCTACATCATTTTTTTACAATACCATTAGGATGCCAGCACCCCAGCTTCCAACATGGCAAGACTGCCACGAGCTATGGAGTAAGAAGCGCAGGCGTCAATTAAGAGAACAACAGGAAGTTTCTGGAGGGAAGGTTCCGCTCCTTCCTCTACCCAACAAAGGTGGCCCCCACAAGGCTGTTGAAGATTTGTCGGATGTCGGGGGGTGAGTAGTAGTAGCCAGACGTGCGATCTACAGTATATCCTGAGGATTTCATACCTGATAGTCTACGTGCGTAGGTAGTCAAGTCTCATACCAGGGTAGTGTGCTTGGCATTTATTTTTTTTAAATCTTCGATTGAATTGCTAGGGAACAAATTTAAGAATAACTAGTAGCAAAGCAAAAAATGAAAGAAGTTGAAACCAACTCGTTAATGATAATTTCATCACACATGCGTCGTTTTGTGCATGTCAATTATCACGTATTCACGTAAAAGACAGACATACAATGAATTGTATATTTTCTTTCTCACTTTTTCTCTCTTTTACTATCTTTCTGTTTATCTTTGTTTTAACGTATCGAAAGGTATGACAGTGCCTTCTAGATTTCAATGACCCTTAAGTTAATCAGTACCCGATTATCGCCGGTCTCAAATTTGCATAATAATCCCTACAGTTTTTACATATCTGAACCCCAATTAACTGACCAATAATAAGATGGTGGGTACGCGTTCTACACATAAATTTTTTTAGATTGTATCACACAGTGATCAGCATTGTTACTTTGATCTTTTATTCCTGGTCATGTGTAAGAAAAAATTTTACCATTACACTTTGCTGACTCTTTTTTTTGAGTTCTCTATAATGAATTTTGTGTTGATGAACTTCGTTGAAATATGAATATTTTTCTGTAGAATTGATGAAATTACATACAAATCGCAAACTAATAATCTAACTGTAACGAGTAGTTGCGAGTACAGTTGACTGTATATGTCAAATATATGGAAAACAATGCTAACGCGTTAAATTTGAAATATTATAGCATGATTGGCTGGATGCTGCACAAAATTAAGTTGTAAATATTAATAACTGTATAGTACATTGATTTATTCTGATACACAATGGTAAAAACTTTTCATAAGAAATTTCAAATCCAAATATTGTTAGAGTTAACGAAAATAGGAGAATTACATAACGAGCTAATAATCTAGACTTGGAGACAGGTTGTAGCTTGTAAGATATTCCTGTAGTGTACATACAACAAATGGGTCACAACTGCCACAAGCAGAAGTTGCCGGTGCTGGATGAATTTTGGAGAAAAACAGGAATCGAGGATTGACTAATGAATTTTGTCCAAGGATGTCTGCTTTCATCCATGGATGACTAACTTTATTTTTTTAAATTCACAGCATATCCAACCGATGAATTATCATAAACATGATGTACTTCAATTGAGAAATGGTTTTCTTGGATAAGCTGTGCGTCAGTGTTTATTATATTGTATTATATAGGAAATATGTCGTTATATGAACATATTCCATGTGCGAATGGTAAAAAAGAAATGCAGCTTTTTTTTCTAGGCATATTATATATATATATATTCGTTTTCAATAGCATTTTATGATTTTTCCATTCCCACTGGTGAAAAAAATAAACTATACCTAGTTCAATTTCTTCTTGATTGTATCTTATTATGATTATAAAACCGATGAAATTTGCTGTAACATATTTGTTTGGTGCCAATGGGCGTCCGTTTAACACGTCTTGGATAATGAATGATTTCTAATGTTATTAAAACAATTTGTTATTTCAGTTGTTTCTAGCTCCTACTAGTTTACGTTATTTTAGCAAAAACAATTAAGGATAAGAATACCTTGTTTAAATGGCACAAAAAAAAAAGCCAGCCAATGGCGGTTGAGATTTGTTTATTTTGAACAAAGCCTGCGGTGATGACAATTCAATATTTTTTAACACAAAACCGTGTATAAATCGACCCATAAATGAATTTTACAACTAGGGCAAAGTACGTGTCACATTCTGTTGTAAGCATATAAAAATTTCTAGTTCCATACTTTTGTTCGATTGAAAATTTCCATGAAAAAAGTGTTTTGTTTCATTTTGCGCTTTGTTTAGTGATCTTATCTTTCTATCGGCACTTGGTCATTTTATTCCCCACTGCGATCTGTAATTCAAATCAATTTTGTCGCCATCTTGTCATGTTTTTTAAAAACATTGCTAGGATCTCTTGGGACATACGCGTATTAATTTGCAATCGGATAAACATGACATGACATATTTAATATTTTTCAAATATGATCTTAGCGGGAATTGTCTGTTTGTTTGATTAAAATAACCCTTCGAATTATATGAATATTAGGTAAAGTATACAAATAGGAATCACAATGAATTTCAATCTAATACTCCTGCCATGGTGGGTCTCCAATGGATGGTTATGCAAATAGTTTGATTATTTGACAACAATAAAAGAAACGGATGAGCCGAAGTTCATTCTCCTCCATATAGAATATTTGGTTTGTAAGTTCTTCTTAATTATATGCGATACTGTTCAACGAACGTGTCAGCTTATTAGATTATAATTGCAAAAGTAGCATAATCTCTTTTATTATTGGTTAAAAATCCTAATAAAGTGAGGAATGAACCAATTATATTCGGTTGCAAGTAAACTCTCATTACATTGAACCCGTATGTATTATTCAAGCACCAGAAGAAAAGGATATGATGGGAAGTATAATTATAGAATAATTGTGTACATTATAAGTTTCTTAAACAATAAAAATAGTATCTTATGTTGACTTTTTCGTTGCTATTTAATACCTTTTGAAACATTGAATTTGGATCAAATACTCAACTTCCCACCAAACTATTTGCTACAACTTATTATCGAATAAGGTAGCTAAGTATGCTTTGTTCAAAAATATAAGCAACAACTTTTCTCTTCAAAATTTTCAAATCGGACAATTATTACAATGGAACTTACTTATTCGAAATTGTATGTAAAACGGTTACAGACTTCCGTTGATTCTTTTACTTCAGGTTTACAAGCCTAAGTTTTTCGTTTGTCCTTTGTAATCTCATCTATACCATGTACTTTCACCTTATCTCGTACCACACATTTGTCACAGTGGATAAGACACCGAAAAGTTGAGATTATATTTCTATCATACCTTAGAGAGTTCAATTCAGATGGCCATATTTCCCACCAAGTAGCCCCCATATTTATGGGTTTCACAAATTAAACAACACTCTGTTCATGAATGAAATTTTCATGTGAACTTCAAAGTTCATCAAATAAAATCAAGAGCTATGATTTGCCAACGTTTGATTTCAAATGGAATATTGAAAGGTGATTTGCTCATATGATCACTACAATGTGTAAAGTGCACTGTATACCTTAGCAAAAGTAGACAGTGAAAGAATCTCCTGTGGAACGTCTGTAATCTTTCATTGGTTTTATGAAATAGTTTTAACTAAAAACACGGTGCTAAGAATATTCAATCTGCCTGATGCAATTGAAAAATGCAAAGAATTACTGTACTGTATATCGAACTAGAAATTTTTCTTCAAACTTCACGCAGGATTGAAACAGATTCCACTTGTAAATAATACTAACATATGCGCATCGAGTGACATCGTACTTTGACCAATATACTTACCAACTACCTGTGCAATAAATATAACAGCTGCGAGGAAATTCGAAAGTATCTAATTGACAAAAATTTGTTTCAGACGATAATAATATCGTGGCCGAATGATATCAATGGAGAAAAATTTATAGCATACTATTAAGTGTGTCCGTAGGTAACTAAATTTTTTACACGTATGTCCCACGTATTCATGCAAAAGGTGTTTCGTTTGGTTCTGAAACTCATGGCTCAGATATTGTACAAATCATAACAATAAATTTGCTTTTATCCCTACTAATAAAAAAACAGCCTCTTCCTGGTGAACTCGTTCATCGTCATGTCATCTATGTATAAAATGTTAACATAGTCATATTCAAAAACTGTATAAATAAGCTTTGTAATATTTCTGATTATTCGTGTACTCGCAAAGATGAAAGAAAAAAAAAAAAAAAAAGGAATGAAGAGTCTAAAATGTAGAGGGTAATTTATATGAGCAATAATTACTGTTGCCAAACATAGCGAATCGACAAGCTTTATAAGTTCAAAGCAAATGTAAATCAGATTCTTTAGGTGTGGCCACATCTATAAATACTTAAGCAATTAAATCTGTAGGAAATAGTACCTCAGAAGCAGCGATAGTTCAATAGCACAGACCCTAATGTTATCAAGTTCAATATCTACATGAGAAGGGTTGTACCTCCGGTCACGTCCAGTCTCTAACAATAGATGCAAAATCTTGACCCACCTTCTATTATGTAATAATATATATTGGTCAACAATTGATTTTCGTAAAAAATGCTGTTAGTATAGTTTTTGTTATGTGTTTAATGGATTGCTCTTATTTTTTATTCCGTCAGATGGATTGCGTGTGACAGAAATTTCGTTTTGCGTTAATAGTTAAAAAGATTCCCCTGATGAAAATATCACGGTTTTTAGTTTAACTTATAGCATGAAAATAACAAACTGTCACTCTGTATAGAAATTGTGCACGCCATTCATAAGAATTAAAATTGATAAGTAAACAGTGCGAGGGACCTCACTAATGAAATTTCAAAATCGCTGATTCACTAATAACATTCATGTGTTGCTTATTCACTGCTGCTGGTTATCACATCATATGCATTTATGCTGTTTTTGCGCTGCCAATGTTAATACTGCATGTATTGTACGACACTACAATTTGACATGGTTTGAAATGCGATTATGTAGTTGATTCTTAGACAAGAATATGAGAAGTTGCTATGTAACTTGAAAAGTGAAATCGATGAAAGAATTGTGGGCCTGTTGACCAGGATTTAAAAACTATTCTATTACTTGATATCTGAAATATTGATGTGCTTTGAAATCACTACAGAATTGTATTATAAACAATTTGATTAATTGACCATTGTGATCTACATGTATCGAATATTGATTGTTCCAGGTCATCGAAAAGACTGAAAATGGAAGCGGGATATAATTCGCATGGCAATCGTATTGGTGCAGAACCTCCATTTGGCGGCGAAAGTTTATTCAATCGCAGTGCTCCGTTTGTTGTCTCTCCCTCATCTTATTACTACAACAGTCCACCATCCGTTAAATTACGGGCTAATCAAAAACAAGGAGAAACTGGTTCTCACTACTCAGAAGCAAACACTGAGGACAATCTGGTTCGAAGATTAAATAGCTTAGCCAATGCCTTAGCTCATGGCAGACCAATACGTGTCGACGACCTTATGTCTCTCCGCTCCGATAACGAAGTAAGTCATCATCAAAATATGAAACTTTTCAATTTATTCGTCAATGTACAGATCTACTAAGATTGGATTGTAACTGCATGAGAAACTTTTTCATCATGATGAAATGCATGAAATGGTTGACAACACACAGCACGTCCGTTATTATCACATTACGATCTAAATGAAAAGGTTTGAAACATATGTCATAGTGGTTTTGCTATTATATTATTTTGCAAATGCTTTTGCAGAGTGATCACAAAGCGGCACAATTAGTGGGTGATCTGCATTCTGAGTTACGTCTCGCAGCTAGTGTGAGACCAACTGGCCGTCTAGAATCTCACCTTCCAGTTTTCAATCCACTGCCTACAGGTTTGTTGTATTTCGAACCCATTCTGTCGAATATCGTGATTTTCTAAATCTCTTCTGAATTGCAGAAACGAATGCAGGCCAAAAGGGTGGTTTTGATGCCCATGCGGTATATGCAGGAGACGACGCAGTCAGCACGGTTAGATGGTCACAATTGGCTACGGCTGGTGTTCGCACGGCGTTATCTGCTCTTATGTCTCGCTACGGTTTGGAAACCTACAATCCTTCCCCTGCCACAACCCGACCCCCAGGTAAACCAAATATGGGTCCTATGCAGCCCCTACATCTCCCTTCAACTTCAGCCCAGACTTCATTCGGTTCCCAATAACATTTTGTACATAAAGAATTAACTTGATATTAATTATCTTTGCATCAAGACATTCATTGTCATTGATGTGTCCGAATTGTTTAGGCCCTAAAGGAAACGAAGATCATCTTCATCGTGACCTAACACAATAACACTTGAAATCTTCAATTCTTTGTAATGACTTTGTAGTTTTATTGTTGTGTTCTTTTTCAAATTACAACTTAATTGAATTTAATCTTTCTATTACATAAACTCGACATATTTATTAAACATTGTAAAAGTAATATAATAATTTAAAAATAGCTCAGGGTGCTTCAGCTGTTTACTTTCTATGACGTTATCACAACCTATTATACATGTGGGTGAATTCACTTTGTATCTCAAATTTAATTTTGGCTTTTTCTTGCTAAATTGGCCTATAAACGGTGTCTAAGGATATGATCATTACTTGGTCGAGATGGTTCTTTCTTTATGTTATTCTTTAGCTTTGATAATTGTTCAAATATCATTGTTTTAATGCACATGCATATTGTAGTAAATTGAACGGCCATTTAATTGATTCTGAAACCTAGGAACCTTTGAAGAATTTTCATGACCACAAACAAACTTTCACACATTTTTATCAATGAAAATACACAATTGAAGCCTAAACAAATCTGACACATGAATAGCAGCAAGCTGATGCTAGAGAAGTGAATTGTGTCTTTTGTGAATAATGCAATAACACGTAGTCTCTGTGGAAATATTTATGGGTGCAATGTAAATATGTTTAAGGGGTACAATAATATAATAAAACAACAGCACAGCTTCACGAAATTTCCGAAATATATCGTTCATTAGGTTAGTTGAAAGATCACCTTACATGACATAAGTGTACTTAAAAATCGGTCGTCTCGTGGATATTTGGTTGAATTTTAACTACGCCAATTGAGCCGAGGGCGAGTTCTAGGGAAAGTTATTTTTTTCTTCCACTCTTCAAATAATTCATGGGCCCATTTGTTCCAGATTGAAGCTGTCAGAGATGGAGAAACTACGGTTGAAGAAAGAGGTTAAAAGAGCCAATTCGCAATGAAATTTGTACATATGATGCACAGAGGACCACTGAATATATACACAAGAGTCGCGGTGGTCGCGCAACAATCGATGGTCGAGTGAATTGATCACATTGAATGTAGGCGCAAGCAACAGCCGAGTTTGAAAGCACCAACGAAAACAGTAATCCAGTTAAACGTAACCTTTAGAAAGTATCAGTTTTTATTTGATGACTTGATTGAAATCTCGAGAAGATTGTATTCAATAAATGTATGAGGCCTCGTAACATTATTTTGTCTCCAAGGAATTACGTGGAAGGAGTTTACCTCGAGTTTACCGAAGTTCGCTACTGTAGTCTAACCTAATCCAACTCCGACATACGCTGGATTCTACCCAACAATGACGAATTATCTATTATTGAAAAACAATTATAATTCAAATGAAATAACGCAGGAACAGCGCGTCGAATGTTTTGGACTCACATTGAACGAGGCCTTCAAGCAGTTTCAAAGTAAGTATCGCACAAGTTCTAGACATGGGCCATAACAATGCTAACTCTGTTGTTATTGTTGTGAGGGTCATTTTTTTCTTTCCATAGTGAACCGTTTCGACCTAGCAAAAATATATCTATAAGCACTCTTTTTTCACAAATTTATATCCGCAATATCACTCTCACAGAGGAATGAAAATCGTGTGCTAACTAAAATTACATTAAATTGTTACCTTTGGTTATCAGTATCAGAACTTCTTTCTTAGTAATTTTGAGAAAATTTTAATCTTGTTCTTCTCAATAGAATACGTTTTACCTCTCATTTCATACTATGCCTATACAAAGCTATGTTAAAGTTCTGTTCGCATACTTACAGAACTTTGGCATGATTATAAGGAGTTGCAAAAAAAATGTCAGGAACATGAGACCACTTCCTCTCACATCACTCACGGAGTACAAAATGTTACCGAAGTAACCGATGGGTGAGTTATAGTGACATGATGCAGAGCAACGATATGTCTCTAATAAAAGCCATATCTATGTTCCGACTTGTAACATTTCTACGTTAACTTCTAAATAATATTGAATCTTGCAGAAGCAAAAATAAAAGACCGATCAGTGTTGAACTCACAAATGAACAATCCGATGTTCCTTCACTTGTAAAGAAAACAATCGAACCTGATTCTCTAGCAGTTCAGCTCGATTCGAACGAAAAATTTTCGAAACTAGGAGGCCACGATGATTTTCAAATATCTTCACAAGATTTGTGGACTCAAGGACTGGAAGAAAGTTTCCACAACCCAAATGAGTCACTCCTTCAGGAAAGGGTAAACATAGCCGCCAAGGGATCGAAAAGCCCTATTCTTGGATCAAAAAAAAAGTCTCGTGTGGCATCTCGACTAGCGATTTCTCCTAGTGTCAGTGAAAATTCTGTGATCTTGTTAGACAATTCCATCGATGGAACAGGGGAAAAGAGCAATGATGTTTTTGCACCAAATAAGACTTCAGATCAGGATGCAATCGTTAGTCAGACAAATCCTGCCCAATCTACAAATCGACCTATATTACAACCCCTTGCCTTAAACTTGCCCTCTACGCCAAAGAATACTGGTAAATTATGTATAAGTACAACTCACAATGTAAGCATAGATCTAGTTGGCAACAAGAAGAAACTAAAGCAGACCAAGTTATTCTTAAAAAAAGATAAAGTGACAGATCTAAGTGACTGCAATGATATTGTTATGAGCCGGCAACTCGACCAAAAAAGTCAAACAGAAACATCGACAGCTAACAACTACATGGATGATAGTTTAATACATCCTAGTCCGATTCACGAAAAAAACCCGTCCAAAACACGTAAAAAAATGACTAAAAAGAATAAAAGTGCTGAGCGACTGCACGAAAAATCAGACTTAGATGAAGATACCGGAATGGAAACGAGTGATGTTGAAACTCCAGGAATGGATACAGATGCAACGATATTTGAACCAAAACTAGCTTCGACACAATACAGCCACCTTTTTTCTCTTGATAAGGCTCCACAGGTCGAACAAAAATTAAAAAAAAAAAGGTCCTTCCCAGGACAATTAAACAATCGCAAAGAAGAGGTCAAGATTCCAGTTGATGCTGATATCGAGATGAATGATGACACAATGTATGAGGCAAACACAATTCCCACCAGTGATCAGTCATTGAAAAATTTAGACGTTGGAAAAAGTTCGAAAAAAAATAATAACTTGTCTTTGAAAAAATCTGTCACAGTTCATAGAAATTTCCAAACAACACCTAAACATCTCATGAATGCATATCATGAAGAATTGGCGACATTAAAAGAAGACGTATCATTGGATAATTGCAAAGAATTGAGAGATAAAACTCCGACGAAGAAAAACCCAACAGCTGCCAACTTTGATAAGTAAGTCATCGGGGACGAAAATTTTGGGTAAAATATTCAAGCTTTAACGATTGTCAACAAGTCAGCTATTTTTTGCCTTTGTAGAGTACCGAAAAAGAGGGCAGCGAGTCCTTCTTACGTATATAAGGAAAATCCCGTACGCAAACGCGATGAAAGAGCTCAACTAAAAGGATGGTCTTGTTTCGATTGTCAAAAGGTAGGAATATTTAACGAAGTGATAAGGGTGATCGAACTCACAATTACGTATAACACGTCTGGCATTTTTACTGAAATGTCCTGGTTTGCTACGACAGCGATTCGCTCGGTGCTCGAAATCTTGCATATTTTTTTTTCACTCAAGTTGGTGAGCACAATTTTTGACAATGCCTTACGTCTCTGGCCAATTTTCTAGTACTATGACGGGATGGACCTCTCCGAAGCAGAATTACAAAGGCGTAAAGATCAATGCTCTCGACACCGATCCAAGTTTAATAAAAACCAGCTCACTCAGGAAGGTAAGAAACCAATATTCGATTGAATAGAATCACCATTTGAACTTCACGTCACAACATTCAAATTTTATTTTTGGGACAATCTTTTTTTTTTTTTAATATTAACCTAAAAAATTGAGATTTTGCGTTTCGTTGTTATCATATCTAACAAATACATTATTTCTTTCTAACTTGCCGAGCTAACAATTACTAGGAATTGGATAAGGTATGTATACATACACATGTGTATGGTATACACGGAATGCTCGACGTGATTTAAATTTGACACTCGGTTATCCATGTTTGATTTATAATCTTTACGTTTTCAACTGAGGATTGAATTGTTATCGATGTGTTAGGAGTTTAAGAATTACTCGTCCGATAGCTCTTGCACAATTTTTGCTCGCCGAGTTTACGAATAAACGTATGAAAATATTCAAGTTTTACTTTCAATTCACAGGTTATTGGAATCCTGACTTTACAAGTTCGTGGCATTCGACTGTTTGGGAAGATGATTGAAGATGCCGTAGTCGGAAGCCGTCGTCATCAAAGTATGTATTCCTGACATGTGATCTAATTAATTAGTTTGTAGACTTGGAATTACTCTGTGTACAGACGGCGTATCAATAAAAAGTAATATTTTTCTATTCAGATTTATACATTTCACGCAACACCTTTTACGAATCAAAATACCCTTGGTTTTGAGTAACGTCTAAATTGTTGAAAAGACAAATAATCAAATCATTATTAATGTGCCAGGGGAATGATAAGTACGGTATACGGTCCTTTGAACATAGATTGATTTATTCATTTACAACATATATTATTATATTCTCGAATAACATAGCATAGACTTTTATAACTATATTATTTATATAGATACATCATTCCTCATTTTACACAAAAATATAGAATCTATTCTGTAAGTTGTCGCTAAAAGAGGCTAATCAAATGCAACTTGTAGTTAAGCAAAGTTTGCAATTTGGTTTGAGGTACGTCATTGATATTGATCTGGACCTGTTTATTGGTTGACCTTTTTTTTAAAAGCGTTGTTACAAGTTGAGTAACAAACTTATAACATATTTTTTAAATAACTCATTTAAAATTCAATGAGAAAATTATTCACATCCGGATAATTAATCAGGCATTGAAACTAACGATCGATCATTAAAAATTTTGATAAAAAAATATAAGTAACGTTCATAATTTCGATACTCAAATATAAGCACTGGCATCTTTTACCAAGCAATAAACGTTTCTTTATCTTCGAGAACGTAATATTTTTAGATATAAATATATTCCATTCATTGTCGAAAATGCAAGAATTTTTGGGTTAAAAATAGAAAACTTAATGAAATTGACGATAGCTCGCTGAAGGCAATCGGATCTCTTCTTTAGCGGGAAGATACAGTGAGAACTATTATTGATATTTAGTTTGATATACGTACAACATTGTTATAGATACTTAATAATTTATCAATAAATATATACTTCATCATATGAAACAACCAGTCGGAAATAATACCAATTATAAATCGATGACAAAGATTTTCCTTAGCGAACGGTACGCGCAACATATATCTCACTTTTAGCGCATTACTTTCATTTGGTAAATAAATAAATGTACTGCGCCAATATTGTCACATCACGAGTTTTGACGAAACTAGTCGACCCCGTGGGAGGCTGGGGCCACGGGGCCCACATCGAAACATCCTTACCCGCGATGATCAGATTCATGGATGAAATCGTTTACCTCCACCACGTCAATTTTCATTACTTTGCCGCTTTGATTCTCACATGCAATGTTTTTTCCCCCTTCATCTTTTGTTTGTATAATGTAATATGTATATGTATATATATATATGTATGTATATATATATAATTTTTTTTTTTCTTGTATGTATATTATATTCCTGTATCATATATTAAAATATTATCAGTGATTTTAGTATACTTTCATATAATATTAGTACATTCAGTTATACGTATATTCTATCCCGTACATACTGCTACATTGACTTTATTATCATATTTTAGGTTTAGTAATCATGCCAAACAACCAGTATAAGCACTTTTTATATATATATTTTTTTGCCCATCGTATTCATCTGACGTAAAGTATGCGATATTTTAGCGCGTTCGGTACATATATTTACCAATTTCAAACGCACAGAGAGAAATAATGATTTTCTACATCAAGCAGGGGATCACTTTAATGTCAGCATTCTTTTAGTTCTTATGCTTCCCTGATTCCGACAGTTTTTTCGGATTTCTGATCAGAAGAATTGAAAAAAAAATCTTAAATCCCCAAACGGTAAAATCTCCTAACTCTGTTACTTGACATATAGGCCGTTCGAAGAAGCTGCGATTGTTTTTCTAATTGTATCGGCAAGCCGTGGTTTGGAAAAAAGGAATTTAGTTTTTTGTTACTGAAATCAATGCGATGTTGATCGTACAAATTAGATAACAACTCGCTTTTAGAATACATTGAAATTTGAACATCGCTAATAATTTTTCCATTATGCACATTTCACGTACTTTCAAGTATCTTTCAAACTCTGATTACACTGAGCGAGCGCAGTAAGGCTAAAACAAAAATGACTCGAGAAATGACTGGACCACTTGATATTATCTGATAGATAGACTCTTATGATAGATATTGATCGGAGAATTGAATATATCTGGCTTTACGTCGTTATAAATACCTAAAATATATTATCAGTGCGAGTACAACTGTGATCTATTATCGTACAGACAAATGTTCGTAGTAATATCCAAATGATAAACCATCTTTACTAGTATTTTTAAAGTTCGAATACATACTTTTTTTTCTCGTTTTTACTGTTCAGATTTGGCTGGTGGAGAAGTGGTGCTTGTTGTTGCAGCTGGTGATTTTTCAGCAGGCGGAATAGGTAGTGCCTTTAGAATTGCGTGAACCTCCTCAGCAACGGCCATGAGCACAAACTCAAACTGTTGCTTCGTTGCTACCATTCCGGGTCGTTGATCACGAATATGTTCCAAAGTTGCAGCGATATCGATTTCCTTCGCACCTTTTGCCATTCGATTTAGAACCATATCGATCAAGCAATATGTTCCTGTGCGCCCAGCTCCATCGCTGAAAGAGATTTTTCAAGAAATTCAGTTTTCCATCTAGCTAAATGTGCTTAGGGTTTAGAAATCTGATGAATTTTTTCTATAGAAACTAGTTTATCTATGTAGATCTCTACATCTCGCTCACCTGCAATGTACTGCTATCGGACAAGATCTTCCTCTGTATGATTTGTTGACTTTTCTGAAAATGTATGAAACGTCATCGTGATATCAATCCCCGAAGAATATTGCGTGATCAATATTTGTCAAATTTGACAATAACTAACCTGCGGAATTCGAGCAAAGCTTTTGTTGAATGTGGTACACCATTTTCCGGCCAGGAAAGGAAATGGAACTGAGTTACGGTTCTTGTTTCGCCAGTTCGTAAATTCTTCAGATAAAAAGAGCGCACGAGATAGTCGTCGCACCAAATATGCTCCGACACTAGATGCACTTCGTAGATATGGTAGAGTTCGGAACCTTCCTCCGGCCAATAACGATGACACATGGCTTGGCCTTCTTCTGTCAATCTTGTCAACATCACTATAACCACGCTTCCCTGCTCCCAGACCAACTGCCAAAAGTCTGCCGCTGTCTGAGGGAGAGGTCCTTGCGTCGCGATGTATGCCGGATTTCGTGGATCGTGGTCAGTCTAAAAATTCAACAGGTTATTAAAATTAGTAACGAATCCCTCCTTCTAATGTACAAAATTAATCGATTGCCTTTAGCAATTACACTGAAGCGATGAACTTGCTGAAGCAAGCTTAGCTCATTCGACAAATAATTACAGATTACGTTCAGGAATAGCACATAAAGGATATAGTATTCTCAATGAAGCAATTGTCTTTAGATGATTCATTCGAATCTCCAATTTATAGACGTGGGTATTAAAATGTTCACAATTCTGATGTTCGATCGTCAGTTTGCACATTGTATTTTGTCTTTACAGCCATCTCGACAGTTTTCCAAAATAATTAGGGAAAATTAAGGGATTGTACTTACCGCTTGTAATCAGATTTTTTGATAAACAAACAAATAATACAGCGTTCATGCATCAAACTTCGAAAAGCATTTACCGTCACCATGTAGATCAACTTGATACAACCCAAACGAAAGCGGATACACTGCTCTGCTCGTTTATGATAACACATAAGAAAAAAAACTGTTTTTTATGCATCGAACCCGGTATGCGACTTGGATTACTTACCGGTTTCTGAAAAGTCGGGGCGGCATCCAGGAAAATCAATGTCGTAGATATTTGGTCAGTAAATAATAAGAAAAATATAAGTATGCTGATTCAACGTATCGAGTCGTAGGCATATCTCGAAATAAAGCTAATACTATTATTAGTGCAGACAGACAGCTACAATGCTACACATTATAATGAAAGTAATGTCGATTGTTACTAACGATTGTTGATGCGTTGATGTAGTCGGAATTATTTATATTAGCCAATTCATTTAAGACAACTCTGGAGTGGTCGTAGGGAAGTGTCGCCCCCGGGCGGTTCCGCTTGATATTTTCTTCATCCTCCGCAATTGCCGTTGACGATGGTTCTGCTTCATAAGCGCACAACGCAGTCCATTCCTGATCTAAGCGATCCTTATTTTTCAGATGATCTTCCATGTACGACTGAAAATAGAGTCAATAACTCTCAAATAACAGTCTCTTAAACAGCGGTCGGAGACAACATACCAGAACCATATGTCCAGTTGAGATGTCCATGTTAGAAAGTGCAGGTTCCTCGCTCCATGATGATGTGCTGGAGCGACTCGATGGAGAATTATTGGATTCGCTTTCACGTGATAAATTAACGATCCGTGGTGAATCCGGTTTTTCAGTCGGTTGCTTCGCTTGCATTCTTGCTCTACAGAGTTCCTGGTAGTCTTTCGAAGCTTCTGGATCAGGAGTAGTGAGACCAGCGAGCTTCGATCTGGATCTTGCATGACGTCGAGCAATGTATAAAGTCACGGCCGCCGCAGCACCTGCTGCAGTCAAACCTGCTGCCAATAGTAAGTTGAAGGTACTGGTGCTCAACTCTGGCGCGGTTGCAACTTCTAAAATCGCAGGTAATTTTGCCTGCGTACAGAAATTACACCCATGAGTCAAGAGTCTGTCAACCGATAGAGGATCAATGATCTACAGGGATTTCTTCTCACCTTGTCTCCGATACCAGCCCTCAGAACTTCAACATTCAGCGTGTCCTTTAGTTCCCCGCGTATTCCATCTGGAGTGGGAAATTTGATGTATCAATACTCTTGATTTTTTATAATATGTTAAAATATTTACCAATTCTGTTCGCAACGTCTGTCGCATTATATCCTTTATTGTTGTCTGGTTTCACTTTGAACGTAACTTCGGCCCGTTCGACACGAATATCGATCAAAGTCTTCGGCTCGAGCCCCAGCAACCTGCCAACCTGCATTTGGGACGTTTGAATTAAGCTCGAGTTCCGCCATTCCAGGCAACGCCAATTGTACACATACCTCGTTGATAATATGTTCACCTTCGCCCCACGTGTGGATTTGTCCTTTGAACTGTATGTACACGTGGTCCATATCAACATTGTTGTACGAATTACCCAGATTGTTGAACTTATTTCCAGAGTTCTTCAGTTCTTTCTTGACGAGAGGCAGATTCAAAGGTTCCTTCTATAACGATGACAAGTCATGCAAAGTTTTGATATTAGACACATCGCGATGACGATGAACGCAGAGGGCATAAATTACCTAAGTTCCTCATTATATTCATCATTTGAGATACTTGCCTCATGCCTCTCTTCTTCGTTGTCATCGAGGTCGACTGTAAACACAATTCACGTACATAATTGGAATTGGAATTTAGTTATTTTAAATTCGTTATTCCTTACCTGTATTTTGAGAAGGATGCGCTTTAAAGGCGTAACTGTTTGTTGAGAATGGTGGACCTGGTTTTTTAACATCCAATCTCTCACGCCTTTTGAAGCCTGCGAGTTCACGTCGCAATAGCAAAGCATCTAAATGATTGGCAAAACCATCATCTTCGTTGTCGTCGTTAAATACCTTGTCTTCGGAGGTTTCTATAAAAACAAGGGGTTGTTTTATACGAATATTTGCTTTTCTTCGACCGTGGAATGGAGAGAAAAAAAAAAGATGAAAAAACACCTGGCTTCAAAATGTTGTGCTTTAATGGCTTAACCAGTCCACCTTCGGTGTACATTCCACTTGGTCGTGAGGCTTTGTCACTCAAAGGTTTATTGGCAAGCTGTAGTTCTAAAATATCCTCCAAATCTTGCCGATCGATACCGAAATTATCATCTTCCCTTCCAGGAGAATATAGCTGAATCCCTGGATATCGGATACTTGGATCTATCCACGAGCCGGTTTGCTGCTTGGGTAGTTCCAATCTTCCGAATTCGTTAGGGTATTTGTACTTTTTCGAGAATTCACGTTCATAATTTTCGTTAAGATCCACGTCAACGAGCCCCTGATCTTTGAGGTTGGGAACATTTTCGAGCAACTGATCCGTCAGAAACTCCAGGGCATCGTCTGGTATTTGCTTTGTACTTTTAACTTGTCTTTCAAAGTAAACACCATCGTCATCATCCATATCACGGTTTATCGAATGAATATAATTTTTCTGCAGATTCGATTGAAAGTTCTGGGTGGGGTGATGGTCTGCTCTGAAGAGATCATCTTCGAGAGAATTCAATAGTAGAGATTTTTTATTCAACGTTCTCTCGGGACTGACAAAGTTATTTTTCACGGACAGATCGTTCGGTGAACCTTGCGATCCAAAATTTACCCATGCATTATTTCTGGCATCGTCTCTTTGATAATTATACTTTTTACTTTCCACTAAGCGGGGGATATCGGAGTAAGCCATATCTTCGTTGAAAAAACTTGGCATCTCCTTCTCCACTCCGGGTGGGTAATACAATTCATCTGCAAAATTTCCATGCGGGTCTTCTTCACTCGGTGTAAACTTCACTATTGCTATTTTTTGAGAATGCTGATTAATGGGAGGAAAAAAAAAAAAATTGAAAAAAATTACCGTTAATCATAATTCATTTATATAGAAACTTTGTAAAACATAGCTGTGTGCGTTTTTTTATCATACCACGTCGTTTCCTCCATCGATTCCAACATCATCACCGTTATCGTCTTCATCATCGTCATCGACAAACTGATGCCTCTTTTTTTCTTTTAACCGATGACAAAATTCATCATTTTCTACAGTTCTGCAATCAATGATAAGAATTTAACTAATCCAACGATGGTTTCATGTCCGCCATGTCTAGGTTCACCTACATACCTAAAGCGTAGAGCGTACAAGGACCTCTGAATTATGCATTGGGTATAGGGGTGTGGCCATTTATATCCTTCAATCGCCAATTTTTCCAGTTGCATCCGCAAAGGTTGCAGCTGGTTTGGTCTGAGATCGTACCTTTTGAAGGAAAGCAGTGAATGAAAGCTAAACGTACGACAGGCGTTTTAACGATTGTAATAATTTGATGCAACTTACTTGTATAGGTCTTCATCTTCCACGTTACCGTATTTCTGCAAACAACGTCCGAACGCCAAATCTAAATGACAGAGAAACAATGTCAATAATCCAGATTACCTATTGTTATGTAACAAAGGGAACATTTATCGATTCATATTTCGACAGTCAAAGCAACAATTATAACAAAAAATTCAAAACTCACCATTATAACAAAATTCGATATCCGGTTGGCAAAGATTTTCGCTGAATAAACAACCTGTAAAATAAAAGGTGAAAAGAATTTGAAATGCTTACGCACTTGAAGGCATGATATGTATTTGAAAAGAACAAATTTCTATTTTGCCGTAAGCCGAGATAATAACGTCACGCGTAATTGAAACGTAGAATGGAATGGTTTTAGGTAAAATTTTTGGGGGAAAAATTATCAAAATTTGAAATAAATTAGGACAACGGCGCGCGTCTTAGATTCCGTCTAGCAGACCACAAAAAGGCTTTGTTGCGCGGTGAGGTCGAATTTTGGCAAAAGCGCATGGCTCGCGCGATGAGAGAAATATTTAATCCCGAAGAAGGGCACGTAAGGTTTAGGGTTGGGATATAAGTTAACGGGGGCGGTGGATACGTGGGATGGAAGATAACAGAAACAGCCGGAGGAGGTGAGGCAGAGAGCAGCTCAATAACTACGCAATGGCCATGGGCGAACGAGAGACGTGGGCGTCGTTGGGATGGCTGACAATGAGCCCTTTTCAAAACTCTCCCCGCGATTACGCCCCCGCTGTATTACAAACTTCCTTTCCTGTTAAACCTATATGTACACTACCGATAAACCCTATATCATGACGATATTAGGCACGCAGGTAAAATTTTTTAATTTCACTTCAGATTAATTGGTGTATAATGTATTAATCGCTACTATATTTCGTTGGATGATTTGAAATTTGAAATTTTTTTCAAATTAATCATAACCTCATTATCATCAATTCTAAATCATAGCGGGGAAAACCCTCTCGTCACGATTATGCGGCATGTCAACGATAATAAAGAAATTACCGAACGACACGTCAACGATTGACCACAGCGACCAATATCAGACACCGGAATCTGCCGGCCGAGCGAAGCCTACTCGTTCCACATATGATTGAATTCTCTTGTCGCAAAATCTTCGGGATCATGAATTTCTGATTACTGGCGAGAACACACATCGGAATCTATACTAATGTGAAATGTGTGCCTTTCCAATCCGAGTGATCTTATAATGATTATCTATGTCAATGTAACAAGAAATTTGTCTTTCTGCAGCACATTATACATGACATACATGCTTCCTGGTTAGGAATGGTCATTGACCTTTATGATATCCGGTCGCTGCACTAAAAACTCAAAAAAACAAAAGAATATTAATTCCTTTCAAGTACCGGGCGAAACATCCGTTATGAAGCTAGCCCGTGACCTTGGAATGTTTTAATAAAGTATGGAGAATAAAAAGATTGCACTCTTACCGCTCTTACTTACTCTTAATTGCTCCACATATACTTGACTTGATTGCTCCCTCTTAGTTAACACGGGAAAATATTTTTTAATTTTCTCTCGTAGGGGTGGGTACTGATGCAATCTCCATATTTTATCCGGGCTAAGTATTCCGTGAGTCTTCAAAGTAATTGTGAACAAAAAAATTGCTCTCGAAATCGTTCACGAATTTTAAAACTCGCAGGAAACAATCGCGTTTGATTCATGGATAATGTGTATACATGTATTAAGATCCTCGAGACGAACATGCAGAAAGAAAGTTGAATGAGAATTACTATTTATTTCTTCTGATGGAAAACTGCTCCCCGCAAGTTTCCCGTCAAATGAAGAGCAGTAAAGATATAATTTCTAGTAGATACACGTATATATTTCATCTCGCGTAACCACGAAGTAGAGCTTAATGCCGCGGTCTTGTCTCCTGACAATAAAAATATGTTCAACTGTTACCAGAGCAGATGTTACTGTCACAATATTGCCAGTGATAAAGGAAGTTAAAATACAAATCAATTCTCCCCCCCCCAAGAGCTGTTTCCAAGAGAACTTACAATTAGCTTTGATTAGATAACTGGTAATTGCTACATTATCACTCGAAAACTGTTGAGTCCACATTTTCCACAAGGAATCGCGCGCACTATACCTATATATTCAAAAAAAGGGCGCAATTTGTGGACGGCGGTGTCAAGATGGTCTTCAATTTTCGAAAAAGAAAAAAGGTTATCGCAGTCTGTAAAGTTTCCTTTTGAATAGTTGTAAAATATCTCTCAAAAGTTTTCAAAAGAGTTCTACTTGATAAGAGGAGAGTATCAGCCCCTTTTTCAGTACCTGTGTAATGGACGGAAAGGGGCGGGGGGAGGGAGAAGATTGATTTTACAAGAATTCAAATAAAAATCCTCCTCGATAATTTTTTATCAAAGGTTCTGAAAAATTTCAAGATCATTATGATGGAATCTATAAGGCATTAATCGTCCTTTTCGAAACCTCGTAATTTTAATTAAAAAAAAAAATGTCCAAACAGACATTACGCTATTATGTTGTTATTTATCGCTCCAATTACGATAATGACAACTTCGCAAACTCGGACCTGACTAAATTCTCTGCCTCCAAATCGAACAATTAATTATTTGACGATGTAAATTTAGATTAATGGTCATGTAATTGTTCTAGGCAGGTATATTAGTGGACCGATGAGAAATCATATTCAATTTATCACATCTGTGGTTATCCCGGAGTCCCGGAATCCCGAAACCAAAGCGCATAATCCTTACCAACGTCACCGTCACTCAAAATGCCGTGAGAACAAACGCAGAGCAGCAGCAGCAGCTCCAAGCCTCCGCGCCACCACTTTTTGCGGCCCATAGATGTTCCTGAAACAAATTTCAAAGCAAAATCATCTCTGTTTCTACATGCATTCCTAATTGATTTTGCTTCCGGAATTCGTAGGTTCGATTTATCGTAGGTCATTTAACGTGGATTTTCGGTACAAAAAAAAAGAGCGAAATTTTATTCATCAAAAAATTATGATTCAAATATTATTGCAATAAATAGGATAACGAACTACAACAAATGAAGGGATTGGTTATAAAATAGGGATTGAAAAAACTGTGACATGAGGCAAGTGTCCAATTAGAGTTTTACCTCTTAACTTGATCAATTAAAAACTTTGCTGCGAACACATGCATGAAAACCTCAAGTTCCCGAGTGTCTGAAGCGGGACAAAAGTCGCGGTTTCTTTTCATCGGGGATAATTTCAACGAGAAGAAGAAAAAAAAAATAAGAGAAGAAACTCGCAGCGAGAGGAAAACTTTTGGAAACTTTGTTTTTTTTTCCTCGTTTTACATGCATGCATGGAAGCGGTTAAACTATTGTCGGGTTTTACTCAACTGGAATGTGAATCATTTATGGACTGAAAAAAGATGTGAAACAAATTGCCTGAAAAATAATAGACGATAATATCTAGAGATTATTTTATTTCAACAATGCGATGATTTGTAATAATAATACTCATTGATAAAAAAAATCGAAATCAAGTTTAGTAGCACATGCAACAATTACCCACGTCGAACATTATTCATATCATATTACAAAACACCCGATTAGATACTAATGTACGAGTTTCATCGATTATTATTTTGTCGTTAAGTCTTATCCGTTGCTCGAGAAACCGTTGATTGGGAGTACACGCACTGGTTGTTTTCGACCCGGCGAAATTACACCTTTTATCGACGATACATAATACACCCTATGGCTGCGGATGTATGGAACGCCTTACGTCAACGCGTTTAGAAATGGCATCTAAAAAAGAAAACAGATTCGAAAAATTGTTTACGTCGGGGGGGTAGCTGGGCTTCCGATATAGCAACTGTAGTCGCCCGAAGCTATTGAAGCTTCGGATTTCAGAGTTGAAGAATCTGTCGACGAAACAAAAAAATTTCATTCCGCACCTCGATCGGTTTTAATCTTAAATTCCAACGTTTCAAGCGTATTGCCCGCGCCACAATCAAAGAACGTCATAGCCGGCCCGTAAGATTATCACTTCTGCTTTCTACATTGATTAAGATTCTTTTTCTCTACAATTTCTGAAAGTGTTGACGTACAGCGTTCGAAATTTGAATGAATTTCGAAGACACTTCAAGATACCTCTGATACTATAGTTGTAAGTTTCTCGTCAATCGGTCAAGCCGCCTAGAAACGATTGAACGTGTTAGGGGCGTTCTGCTTCTTTTATTAAGAATTATAATGAGGTTTATTATATCATTATTATGCGGGTACAACAAAATCGCGTGCAACTGAACTTTAACATTAACCCGAAGAACGGAGCCCCGCTGATTATGTGTACTTGAGTAACATTCCGAAAATCAATGAAATCGTTTCACCTGCCCGCGTGGGTGTTCACATTTACCCGTTTGATTCAGGGGCGCAGAACGCAATGGCGCCTTATACGCCTGGTCCCGGTGAAGCATCAGGTTGCATACACATGCCTCACCTCCGAATCAGAACTTGTATTCTATCTCCACTGTTCTTTCAAATCGCATGAATTTTTCACCGGGAAACCGGGCGAATTGTCATCGTTTTCTCTCGGAGTTATACGCACGAGAAATGAACC
Source organism: Athalia cordata (assembly GCA_963932425.1). Taxonomy (NCBI): domain Eukaryota; kingdom Metazoa; phylum Arthropoda; class Insecta; order Hymenoptera; family Athaliidae; genus Athalia; species Athalia cordata. The sequence goes on along the minus strand of OZ010626.1, from coordinate 22,269,941 downwards.
GGTTAAAAAAATGTTTGTGTTTTAATTGGAAGAAAAAAAAAACAGAATGATTCTCAACGTCGTTCGATCGTTATTCAATGGAAACGAAGTAGATGATTCGAAGTCGACTTACCTGGGCGTGACGAGGTCCTCAGTGTCTCATTGTTGCATGGCCCCACGCGTTGCTGGACTAGTAGTTAGTAGGTGGTGCTCTGACCATTTCTGAATGGTGGTCGTCTCCGTTCGCGCAACCCCAAGAAGAACCTTTTGCGTCGAATTTCAAATCGATCAGATGAGACACGCGCGCCTTGCGCGTTCCCCGATCGCCTACGTTCTCACAGTCTTTATAAACGCTCTACACGCCGACAAAAACGACGAAAAGGACGACCGCGACGACGATGACGTAGACGTCGCCCGCGCTGCCGACAATATGAGTTCAGGACCTCTGGCTGCTGCAGCACAAGAAATCGCGGCGAACGACCAAGTCGACCTACGATAACGCGGTTAATGCAAATTAGAACTTAGAATTACGCCGAGGCAACTATAGTCGATGATTTGGCCGTGTAAACTATTTATTGTCCGTTATTGCACACTGTAAATTATATAACTTTACACGACCGGGAGATATGAGAATGATGTTAGATACTAAAATATATCCACGCCGCAGTTACCTCGGCTTGCGGTCAAGTTCTTCTTGCCGCAGGATTCTCACGGCAAGATATCTGCAATATGGACATCAACTGGGTTATACTCGGTGTAAAAAGAATTTCTTCCTCGACGCCTGCGCCGTAAATGTTATATGGTGACCATAATGGCTAGCAGGCGCCATTCTGCAGGCCGTTCTGATTGATAACTCTATGTATATTATTAAACCTTAGAATTACAATTATCATAACTGCAACGCGTTGGGCTATTTCAGATGCAATTTCATGTGCATGTGCATTTTACATGCGTATGCATGCAGCGTTGAAGATAACCGGCAATCGACACAATTCGCACTTTACAGGATACAGCAATGGACCGACCTGACAAGGTCATAGGGTCAAAGAACCGCCACATTTGTATACAAGATACCTACTAACTAGGGTGTCACACTAAAAGATGGATGACTTCGAATTACACTTTTCCACAGGAATTCAGTTTGTACAGGCCTGAAATGAGAATTCCAAAGTGAAGGTTTGAAAGAATATATACCTATATATTACATCCAATCAGCGATGTAATTAAAATTCTCCTTCAATTAGAATAAAAGTGAAAAAAATAGAAAATTGAAGAAAAGAATTTGCTGCATCTGTAACTAAGAGGCTTTGACGCAGCCCTTTGATGCGCGTTTTCATTTATCTTCTACGAAAACTGAGAATTAAAATATTTGTTTGTTCCAGCGCACGTTCAAGTAAGTCCTGAATTTTTTACCTGTACAAACTCGATGTGCCTGGAATAACGTGAGAATGGAAATCATCGATTTTTATTGCGACACCCAAATACTTTGTACTTAAACGCGGTGTGATTATGTATGTACGTACGTACAATAACAGACTATATGATTACGGAGTCCCACCCTTCGAAATCCAGAAATCGACCTCCACCTTATTACAGCATATTGTCGCGAGGCGGTCGACGTCGCCGTGTGTTTGCGGGGGATATTGATTGCGAACACTTGTTGCAGAGGGAGGAGAAGTGCTCCTGCTCCCCTCCTTTCACCGGCTGCGCCTTCGTCTTTTCCTTTTTCTTTCTTCACCTCCTCTTTCATTCGTCGCTCGGGCCTCTTCAAGGTCTCACCCTCTTCATCCCTGCACCCTTATCGCACCTATACACCGCGGTATATCCGCGTATTCTGACGCTCATTCTCAACACTCGCCGGCCTTTTCATATCCATTTATAACCGTCGACACACGTCACTCTGTACATGTAGACTGTGTGTACCACCAATACCTGTAAATATGACTGCGTTACACCTCTATACATACATATGCAACTGCACGCTGCTTTGTTTTCACGCGCAACATCCACGCGTTTTTTTTTTTTCCGCTTGTTGCTTTTTCCACCGATACGATGTTCTCTTATCGTTAGCAATATAGTATAACTACCTATACCAATGCAATTCGCAATCGAAAAGGGAACAAGCTTAGCAGACGATAAGATTTCCGGGCGATTCGCTGAGCAGAACAACCAAGGGTCAATACTCCCCACTTTAGTCGTGTGAAAATAATCGCTGGAACTCCATTAAATCGACCGCAGATAAATTTATACTGCAACTTAGATTTAGTAATGAAGGAAGCTTGTTTTTCCGGTGCATTTCAATTGAGTTCACACTTCACGCAACTCGAGATATTTAAAAATAATAAAATATGATGCGTAATTCTCCGAAACATGTAGGGATTGATGAACTATTCTTCGTATAAATATAATTACTGCATATTATTAAACTATAAGCAAATTGGATTGACCAAATTATCGACTTTAAGCTCAGCGGAACTTATACGAAATTGGATTCACAAGCGTTTAAGTTGACGCTTCGAACTTTCCGAGGATTTCGAATGTTCGGAGTAGAAAATTAATGGAAAGCAAAAGACAGTGCTCTGCGCTATTATTGTAGTTCTTTCTACGGAATCTATAATTCATACCTTTATCTTCATATCGCTAGTCAAGTTACAGGATAAATTTTCATTTCAAGAAAAACGTACACATGCAATGAGAGTTATAAAAAAAATTTATTTTTCTGCTCCTAAGATCATTCTGAGTTCTCTCATACGTATGCATTAAAGTGCACTGTATCGTTCAACACCATTTCAGAGCAGATTTTAATAATAGATTTTGTATTCACAATGCACTCACCTCACACCATTGTTTCAGAGCCTTGGAAACTCCAAGTACATGAAAATGACCGCAGCTCGTTATGAGAAATAGTTTCACATTTCAAGAACATCAAAGTTACTTTATGAACGAAATTCTTGGCAGCGTTAAAAATATATTTAGCACACTATGGACAGTTATTGATTCACACAAGATGGTGAGCGGTAAATCGAAGCAGATGATTTGTGTCAAGTCTAATGTAAGACCGTTATAATTACGTACACGATGAATTTGTTATAATACGCATTGTCGGATCCAACTGTTGTATATTGTCACTACTTTCAGGGTGTGTCGCACTGGACTGCTTGCTCAATACTGTGATAAGCCTTTCGGTTAAATCATTTTGTTGCCTTAATAAGTCAGCTAACTTGTCAAACCTCTCCTTTTCTCTCTTTTCTCTTGCCTCTTCCCTTTCCCTCCTTTCAGTCTCTAGTTGCTGCATGATGGCAACAACATCTCCAAGAGTTACTTGAGTTACTTCTTCGATGACGTATTGTCCAGGATCAATTTCGAGGTGGATTTCTCCATCAACTTCTTCTTGTCCCTCCGCATCTATTTCAGCTGGTAAAAATTCTTGCTTCATTTTTTTAGATGCAGGTTCTTCTTTTATTTTCTCTCGTTCTTCCTCTCCCTGCAAAGCCACGATTCCTAGCAGTTTACCTTCGGATTTTTCGAAAATTCCACTTAGTTTATTGAACCAAGCCGGTGTGTGGGTAGTTTTTTTGTTCAGCAGACTTATAAAGTGCTTCTTCAAGTTCAACCACTTCTGATATGCAATTTTGCATGGATTATCGCCTAATACAATTCCTTGAGATGTAACCTTTGCCGCTATCTCTTCCCAGACAAGTCTCTTCTTGAAACCAGCATTAGTCAATTTGTAGACATATTCATCCGAACCAACTACGTCCAAGAGAACGTCGATTGCATTTGGCTGTTCCCATACACCCATGTACTTTTTCTGTGTCACGTATTCTGGAAAGTAATGCCAAAATTCTTAATGTTTCTAGATGCACAGAATTAAATTTTGGCTAAAATAGGTGAGCCACTAAGTTGTTTGTTATTCTTCACTTGAATGTAACAGCAAATGAATTATGAGTTAACTGTAACGTAGTTGAGTTGACTTTATATTCGTAAATCTTAGTCATACCCATTCTATCGCATAATAAGTGTGGAAAATTAAATTTGTTATTACCATCCAAATCGTTCAATTCTCGGACGTCTGACAACTCAAGCGCGTTTTCACTCATTGATTTGGAGTTCGCTAATTTTATTCTTTCCGTGATTAGCTAATGCGTATTTCCTCCATATGATTATCTATGTATGTATGTACGTTTCATGAAATCGCCAACGTTCGCCGAATCGGCATTAAGTTCGGCGTTTATGTTCTGTGTTGACCCATCAACGTGTTATGACAGGTTAGGACCATGAACCGGGTACTTATCACGTGAATTATTACTGAAACATAAGTATCTGGTTGCATGCGAATCACTTTTACGTGATGAACGCCTTCCAGCTTTACACTGACACAATTCGACACACAAATTCAGCTTAGATTTCTCTCAGATTTAGATTAATGTCTGTTGCAGATAATTACATTCAAATAATACTAAGCCACCATTACTTCACTTGCTAAAGTTTCAGAAGAATTGATTGGGTAAAACCAGAGGGCATAACCGCGGCGAAAATTCTAGCCGACGAATCACAAGCCTTCAGTATTCTCGAACATACTTTTTTGGCAAACCTACCCTCTTTGAAACTACCCTGTTTTCAAAAATGTTGGCCAGATGGAAAAACTATATGTAAGGCGCGGCACAGTAGCCACGATTTAATGAATTCATTGTACCTATTTGAACTATATACTCATATACAACACGAGAGATGTTGGAAACGTATTCAAAAAATTCGTCGCCGGAAGTGGGATCATGCTAGTTGTTCGAATCTCGCATCGTGAGAGTGGACGTGAGTGAAGTTGGTAGCAGCGATAGGTTCTTTTTTCCGGTTTGCGGATACTCCGTAAGTTGTGTTCTTCGGTAATGACTAAAATAATCTGTGAACATCGGGGATTTATAAAGTAATAGGATCTTGCCCTAATAATCATGTGAACCTTTGTATTATTGTGAATTTTTTATGACCAAAATTTAATTGATTGTGCTTGTGTTTTCTTCAACAATTGTTAATCTCGGCAGTACCTGCTATGCCACATTCACGTTTGTTTATTTAAATGCCCGTCTGCTCAAATTTATTCTGCATACATTTTGCCGAAAAAATTGGAAAAAATGTCAAAAATGATTCATAATAATTTTAAGTTATTCACTTTTCGATTAACTATGGGTATTCCTCGTTCGATCTTATAGGTTATGTCATCAATCCCTTTATGTATACACCAGTTGGCTGTCAGCATGATCAATTACTTCTGACTATTTACCGGGCAAAATACCCTTCTATAACAAGCCATAAGCTTATGAACCGTTCTGCTAATTTCTTACTTGATTATCCTGGTTATTGGATTGGAGCACTATAACTTCGTTTTGTTTAAGTGTTGCCACTTCTGCACATGTGTTAACATTTTGTTGTGCCATTACAAGTCATAAAATTTTGAACAACAATTTGTATCATCACAGTTGAAACAGATGACTCTCAATTCTGTATTTATCATCATTGGGCCATTGTCTTGTTATAACTGATAATTTTCCATTAGGGGTTAACCGATCTCTGTCAATAATACTTTGTTTTATAATAACATGTATATTGTTTGTTATTTGTAGGAAACCAAGATGGTGAAGATTATGAAAGTAGGAAAGGTCGTACTGGTCCTCAGTGGCCGGTACGCCGGGCGTAAAGCCATTGTCATGCGTAATTTTGACGATGGTACATCCGAAAAACAATACGGCCATGCCTGGGTTGCTGGTATTGACCGATACCCTCGCAAAGTACATAAGCGTATGGGCAAGGGAAAACTCCACAAACGCTCAAAAATAAAGCCTTTCGTCAAGGTCAGTGAAGTTTCACTAACACATACATTTTTACCCATCATTTTATTATCACAAGGTTCAGAAAACAGCTAAAATACTTTCCATGTTCACCAGAATAAATACTCACACTCAATGCACATATGATATATGTTTTTATTTTGATAAAACTGATGAGATTCGGCAGATAATCCAATGCACTTGACACTGCTCTTAAAAAGCCTAGATTTACTCCATTTATAGCTTGTTTTCAATAAATTATTATCTATTTCAGATGCTGAATTATAACCATTTGATGCCCACGAGATACACGGTTGATCTGGCATTAGACAAAGCACAGATCAAAGATCTCAAGGATCCCATGAAACGCAAGAAGGTGCGATTCCAGACCCGTGTAAAGTTTGAAGAGAGGTAAGTTTTTCTTTTTATCCAACAGACCTCGGATCTTCTTTTTCTTTTATTATTTGTCTCTATACTCAGTTGGTTATTTTTGTTTCTTGCAGGTACAAATCCGGCAAGAACAAGTGGTTTTTCCAGAAGTTGCGATTCTAAATGCTTTTATATATCGGGGTCAATAAAAACATGTAAAAATTATAACTTGTATCTTGAACTTATTCTACCCATGTCACATGGAATGTCAGGATGAACCCAAGGAAAATGACACAGGGTTAAAGCAATATACTTCTACAATTTCAATGAGTGTTAATAATTTATTGAACATAAAAAAAGCGTGGCGATACTGAAAGTATTGAGAATTTTACAATGTTATACTCGTGTCTCTTCAATTTATCATATTGCAATAAGTAAGCCCACATATACGTATAACCAGGATTACTTTTTGAGCTTTTGAACACGTTCGTCAATAGCTGTGATGTTATTTTTTATGGTTTCCAAGTTGAATGCAAAACTTTCTTGAACACCTTTGAGAAGTGATTTGTTGCTGTCCAACCCTGTTGAAATTTGCCCTTGCAGCTCTTCCAAGAGTGCCAAAGATCTACTGAAGGCTGCGGCTGCAAAAAGAAATATTCGCGAAACAATGACAGCATTAATAATATCTGACCGCTGGTCTTCAACTTTATGATAGGTGATTTGGCTGCCTCACCTTGTTGATGTACAGCGCTGAGAGCCAACATTCGATTCACAGTTTGAGGTAAAATTTGAGACATCGCTTCAGTCTTCTTGACAACTTCATGAATATCTGAAATCTGCAAATGCATTGGATTGGCTTAAGTGTTGCAAAATGATCAATGGAGAATGAGGTGATTCGCATGAATCGTAATTGACCATACCTTCTGCTCTTGCTCAGGGGTTATGGCCGAAGTAACTTTTTGTTGAGAAATGTTGTCCATCCTGTGTACTAAAGTTGCTAATCTACTTTCGATACCATCCAATTGACTAGCATCCAGAAGAGCAGCTTTGGCTCCCAACTGCTGTACAGTCTCGACTAATCCATGACTCTTGATTGACTGTAAAAAACCGAAAGATGAAGGCGAATTTCTTACTGAATTCAGTAAAAAAAATAAATGAAACCTTGCCTGAGTAAGTCTACCAAGTTTTTCATTTCCTACGCCGATGACGTTTTCCAAACGTCCCAGCCTTTGTTCTAGATGAGCGACTCTAGATGCTTCTTGCAATCTTGCTCTTTCCGGTTGATAAAGCATCTGGTACTGAAGTACTCCAGGTGGAAGATTATTATCTTGTGGAGTTTTTTTGGTATCTGATACATTCTCTGCCTTATTGGCTCCGTTTTCTTTGAACAACTCAATTTGTGACACTAGTTTCCTGGAAGAAAATGTCTTTTTGAATGTTTCCTCAAACTTCGGTCGCACTTATAGCAAAGTCATTGCATACTTGAGCTGTGTCCCATGGTCAGATAGAGCCGTAACAAGGTCGGAACCAAGGCACTGTTCTAGTTTCAAATTATCTAATTGCTTTCCAGTCAGTTCCACTTGAGATATTAACTCTACGGCCGACTTCAAGTCTTCATTATTTTTCGCTGTTTCCTGAAAAATCTCACTATTAATGTCATTTACAGTTGAAAGATTGATACGCAAACGTATGTGTCCCATAATTAGAAAATTATTTTACAATTCTTCAAAAGTCTTCTCGGATTTAATTGGCTTGATTAAGCAAAGTAAGCTTCACATTCTGTGCTGACAAATTGCAGCGTTACCTTGATCTGATTTATTTCTTCGTACAGTTCTTTTATTTCACATTGTAGCCGTTGAAATTTTTGTATGGGAGTTTCAGTTTCACCTTCGGCAGGTAATTCCCAATCTCCAGATCTGAAATATTTATTTTAAGATGCAATGATCAACATCAATAGAATTATAGTGTCATAAGTAGAATACACAAGGACAATGTCAAGCAATTGTGATCGCACAGCCTTGAGTAAGTTAATTTTGTTAAAAATGATACGGTGAATATTTGTTTGCTGGCTTTTATGGGATGTTGGAAGTTACAAATGAGCTAGTTTATAGATAAACTGATAACTAAAATCCAAAACCTGTCAGTTAGTCTTACATAGCATTGTATCCAGTCCTTGGTTTACGAGACAATCGATCTGAAAAATCTATGCCTTTATTCTCGAGACGTTTTCCTTTGAACTTATTAAATGCTTCAGTGGCACTAATGTGAAGTCTTTCAATAGAATCATTATCCTCCTGGAAATGAGTTACATGAATTGAGATTCAAATTCGTACAGCACATGACAATGAAATTAATGAAGAAGATGAAATATTACCTCTGAATACCCTTGAAACTGGTCTGACTCTGGAAGATCGTTTGTTTCATAGACGTCCGGCTGATCATATGCCTGAAGTATAATACAATACTGTATGCTCAACTTGTAAATACCATCAACTCTTATTATTAAATACAATCAATCGTAGATAAATACAAAGGTTCCATTTACAGCTGATATTGAAATATTCATGTTCGAGATAGTCATATGACATTGTCTATGTCAATGTTCCGTTTTAGCAACAATTGACACTCTTGTTAACAATGGCTAGATTCTGTATGGACATTTATCCATTAAATAAAGGGCGTAACATCTCAGATTTCGAGTCTGATTTGGAAATAGATTCCACCTTTCACGCCGATTGGCAAAACGACGAATTTCAAAGACCAAAGCTAAATCTAGTTCATGAACCTTTTCGCTTTTATGACTATAGATGGAAAATAATTTGCAACAAGACACAGCCTAGTTCTCATTGCTATTATGCCCACAGTACTCACAATTCCGGGAAGATCGGCGTACTTGGGATCTGCCATCGCGTATTAATTAGAATATTGATCTATAAATATCGAACGATCTGATGATAGATTAACGGTATTTTACCGAAATTAAAATCACAATACTAGGTTGACAGATCGTAGATAATAAATCCTTCAGAATTTGCAATTTTTCACCACGTTGACAACTGTACATAGATAACCAACTCCAAAGTTTCGAGTCGTGAAGATAGTCTTCAGCTAGATAGATACCACGTTATTAATCGATAAGTCTCTCGACTTTTGTATGAAGATTTCCTTGTGATTGGTCAGTTGCAAGTGAGTCGCATGGTTTCAACCGGTTTTGCCGGTTCAATCGTGTCCAACCAGGAAACTGGTTTTCGAATTGGAGTCATATTGTCGACAGGTGGCGTTACGTTGTCATGACGATGGCGAATATTTCGCACAGAGTCTCGGGCCGACCCCCGTTGCTCCATTCTTCTGGCATAGTTCATAAAACTTTTATCCTTGATGTGATGTGAACGCACTGTGCTTTGGCACTGAGTTAACGTTTAAGTTTCCTTTCAACAAAATCCCCCACTTCGTTTTACAGCTGATGCGATAACTGTGTTACGGATCTAATGATACGGGACAGTTTGTTTGGTGTTCCCAAGATAACGTACGGAAATTATTTAGTTCGCTGGTGTACTCCTTCTGTTTTGAGTCGTGCGGGAGCGTCTGGGATCGCGTGGACGAAGCGAAAAATCGTAGCTAGTAGATTTACTTCGCTGACTGAATAGTAGTGTGAATTATAAAATAAATTTCTTGACTTAAGAAAGAAAGATATATAGTAAAAGAGAGAGCGATAAATATTAGGAGGGCGAGGGAGATTGAGAGAGAGAAAGAGAGATAGATTTTATAGGGTGAAAGGAAGAGAGAGAGAAAACAAACAAAACTAAATATCCAAATTTATTGAACTGAAGTAATTGGAGGTGAACTTAGCAGTTGTGGCGAAGTGGGTGCTTCGTTTTTTACCAAAAGAGTGTACGCGGGGATGGTATACCTGGCGGGTGTTTGGGGCATGGGAGAGACTGAACCAAAGTGCCATAGCACCACTTCCAACTCTGTCTCAACTTCATTTCTACAAGATCACGATGAAGAAGTCGCTTTACACCCTCTCAATAACCAGGTAAGATTGTATGCCATAATATAGCGACCTATATTTAATCATAGCCGTCAATTCTCCGAGCTCCATAGAAGAATCTGGTGAAAAACTTGGAATGCGGAAATAATATTAGAAATACTACTACGTAGTTCTTTGATAAACAATTCTGAGTCAAATCGCGTGTTTTACTACATTAGCGCACTGTCGTCATCGTGTCGTCGTGGTACCATAACGAGACGATCAACGTATCGTGGGTGCGTAGATTACGGCGATGAGGTCGCGTCCTTCCAATTTCAAGATGTTCGATTACCAATCAAACTCGTTTGTATCACCACGTAACGGGCTAAATATTACAACTCGATGATCGTAGGCTCAAAATGATAGGGAGATTCAGCCACCTTATTTTATCTTTATTATTGTTATGATTATTACTGTTATTGTTATTATCATTATCATCCTCATTCCTTCCTTCTGGCTGCTCTGGCTAATACCTGTGTTTTGACATTTCGCCAGCTGACTCAGAATTATTTAATGTGACTCGTTTTTTGTCCGTTTGTTTAATAGCCTTGAATTCTACTGACTGATTTATTTTACCCACTATTAGTCTCGTGTTCCTCTTCGGTATACCGTATCATTGCCTAATCCGACATGAGAATTTTTCAATTTCTTTTGATTTACATCAATTTTACTATCGTTGTAATGTTATCAGCACCCAACGGTGCTCCAAGATGTCAAATGTCTGAGTGAAAACTGTCTTTTCTCTGATAAATGCAAATAAAATTTGTGTAAAAATGTCCAGCGGCGGTAGATGCTACAGTAACGGTCAGAGACATTGAGGTCAACGTTTTTAATTTTCAATTTTACTCTCTCTTCATCACTGAACATCTTGAAAATTCTTCCGGAAATAACTCAGACCTTTGCGTTGTTGGCGTTTATGCATTGTCGACAAGACAAAAACATGTTTTCCAGGAATTCAGAAGGGCAGATGGATGCTCCTCCTGCTTCTGCTTGAAGTAAAAGTATTAATATGTAGAACTCAACTTGATTCACTTTGGGCTACCTTTTTTTCTCTTACTAACCTTGTCCCAATTCTCAATAAGAATTCCGTGTTGCACTCTTCACTCCAATAAATTTCCATACTAAATAACACAACGACTATTCTTATTTATGGCACACCATACTAATTAATTAGCACCGATATTTGACAATATATTGTCATTACATTCTCAAATAAATGGTAGTAAAATTATAAGGCCATAGGGAATCGAGTTGTACGGACTAAGGTTCGCTGACAAAGACTTGTGTATTGTACATCGATGCCTCTAAGAAGTTGTTCTTGCATCTTTGTTTGAACAAAGCAGTATATTTTTAGTTACGTATTTTGCTGCTTGTCTACTATAGCAATACGATAGAGTTCTACACCGGAATAAACTTCTATCACTCATTTTTGATGCGTCACTTTCATCAATAGTTTCCACCGATATTCTCATCATATTTTTATTTGTATCAGAAGTTCTCAGATTACTTCACATAACTTTAACCCTTTCTTTAGACATATTCGTGACAGATAACAATTAATATTACCGGTAGACAGATGTTTAGATTCAGTTGAGAGCTGTTCGAATATACTGCATACTACTCGAAATTTGAAAATTCTTACTTGAAAACACCCACGCAAGAACGATATATTCATACACTAACAGGTATTACAGATGAGGGATATGTCAGGTTACTGCCCATGAACCTCAAGATCCATAAATTCTGGGTGTAAATTTTTTCCACGAATATTTGACGACTTAATTTTTTTGCGTATTTCTTGAAGGAGGCTCTGGTGGTATTCCACTAATGGAATATACACTCAGCTGTGGAGATGCTTTGTTTAACTTTACGTTATAGTAACAACGGAAATTTTGCCACATGCTGTCGCGTTGCAGGAATAATTTAATATAGCCAGATAATTGGTATACCAGAGCAAGTGCCAGACTTAGTTATTGGTATATTGACTATCATGGTACCATAAATGTTTTGAAGCAATTCACAACACAGCCGATGCTGTGGCACGTATTTTGAAGCATACCCATTAGAAGTTCTCCTTGACTCGGAACACTTAATGAACGAACATCCTGCTACATTTCTAAAGGGCAAATAAATTTTGTGTTGTTAGCTAATACTGGGGTACTACCTAAACAAATATTTTATCTAAAGTTCATCGCCTTGCTAGTACAGCAAAAATTGTTAACAGTGCAAAGGCAATGTTATTTTTCATTGGAAATTTTTTATATTTGTTGTTCTGTAGAAGTTGGAAAAATGCTAGTCTTGTCTATAACCACATTCCAAGCTGCTCGATTCAATACATGGATTAGTTATCTACTTGTTTATGTATACAAAACGGCTGATCTTATCAAATTGAATATACAAAAGATTCTGTTACTTTGAAGCAGAGACCATCGATGTACTTAGCGAAATTTATACCTGCAAAATATTTTACGTTGTTAAATCACTTGTGAAAAAAAATTTATCTCTCATGTTGGGCAGTGAGAATCGGTTTAGAGCAGATATCATTTAGTGTGTCAAAGGTTAATAGCACGAAGTACGTTGATGCGCATAAAACACATGATTAGCTTCTCTGTCGATGTGTTGAGTTAACTGACACTAGTATTCAGCGGTGGTGATTAGAACTATTTGCAATTCTTTGTTTAAGATTTTTATTATTCTAAGTAAATCTTTCCTTTTATCATTTCATAAGTTTACTTCCCCCTAATTTGTGAGTTATAAAGTACCTAATGTACATCAAGTTACAAAGTAATCATTATCCAAAAGCATAGATTCAGGGCACCTCGGGTTCCAAATTTGTTGACGCTAAATTCTGGCCTCCTACTGCACTAATGAAGGTAAAATAACATTGCAGAAAAACATCAGGGATTGCACAGTATGGGTTGCGTGTTCAAACTTGACTACTGCTCTTCTACTATCATGGGTATCTATATAAAGATCTGAGGGTAGACCGTCAGATGCAACCTGACTGTAGCCAGTTCCTGAGCCTAGTATTTATGTCTAAGCCAAGAATAAAAACAATGGATGGTTATAAAATAGGTTATAAATAAATAAGCCAAGAATGACGCAAATCTTTGATGCGCTGGCCATTTCATTTAATTGGTTCTCTTTGATCAGAAATTCTGGACACGTCAGGATTCATATTCACAATTAACCTTTGTTGTATGGGACAAAATCTATGTATCCGTTTATTAACATTCTGCCCATGCATGATCAAGATTATTATAGTATACCGAGTAGCATATACCTATTTGATATTAAGATAATTTTAACAAGTTGTTACTAAAAAAGATTCATGTAAAGATGGACCAATTTTTCACCGAGCAAGACTCACTGGTTCTCTTTAACTTTTTTTACTATTGACATTGAGACTTTATAAATATTGAGATGTTTACAACATCGGACTTGAGATCTGGTTTACTGATTTATGCAATAGCCGATGACATCCTTGGTTTAGTATTATGCTTTATGTGACAAAACAATTAGCGTTAACCTTCATATGAGACAACCGTAGACAGAGTCCTTTTGCGAATTCGAAAATGAACGTGTCTGAACTTGTAAATACATTTGATTGCTCCGCAAATATTTCATACTAGTTCATATACATTAATTTCAATTGTTTTCATTAGGTTGGTGGTCACACCAGGCTGTTGCTGCTTAACCAGAATACTATCTGCAAGCCATTGAACTATCGAGAGCTCGACTTCTACCAAAACATTCCACAAGATATACAAATGTTTGTCCCCAAATTTAAAGGTAAGCTAATGTTTAGTATTTAGGAATGCTTTGAATCTGATAAGATAATCATTATTAACCAGGTATTCATATGTTAAGCCTTGTTATCTAACCGGACTTGAGTCCCTAAAACTCCGAAAAAATTCTTACAATCAACTGATGTTCAGAAAATCCTCACTAAGTTGACTTAGTGGAGTGTTTATGTCCATGAATTCATCCCTCATCATTGCTAACACGTTCACTTGGCGAGGTTTTACATGGTTTCTTCGCCATAGTGCGCGTATGGTAAAAGAAATATTTAAAACCTAGGCAAGTGTACACATACCTCTTTAGATACAAAGTGATTAGTTACTCTGATTTTCATTGCTGTGTTTATGAAGATAATAGACTTTATGGTTATGATGCAATAGGCTAAATTATCTTTCAAGTCAAAGTACTCTTACTTCTAATTGTAAGAGTTTGTTGCAGGGAGTCTAGCCAATCTGGTAATAGTTACCAAAGAATGGAAAAATTAGCGGTATTCTCCTTAAATCCGGGTTACAACTAGTTTCAGTTTATGGTTAATAAATGATATGAAAATTGCCAACTGGAATTTGTAGTTCGAATTGCTCGGATACAAATAACTGACAAATTGGAAGATGATCGATATCGTAGCATACCGATGTAAGTTCTATAAAATAAATTAGCAGTAAAACTCGTTATGAAATGACTGCCCACTCATTCACAGGAATAATTTTTGACTTCCGATACATAATGGTTGAAGATCACCTTTGTAATCCGGAAAGAAATTAATCATTGCATTATTATTTGAACCGTAACCAAATCTGGAATGTTATATCAGATGGCTTGGCTCCTTGGTTACTAATGCTGGCGTGTAGTATAATTGTATATGTTTTGTATTGGCACAGTGCTAAAACACTCTGTCATATTGAAAAGTAAAGATCGGATATTATAGTAGCTCAGCATTATTCATGTACATATGAGCCAAACATGTTCAGATACTTGAAGTGGGAGAAGGGAGGTTCTAGGTTGCGATTTGATTAGCCTTGAACTTGGCTTTGTTATCTCTATCTCGGATATCCATGTTTCTCAGAGATTGTTTTACCCTTTTTTCTTTTAATTTTCATTCGATTATTTTATGCAACGACATTATTTTGTTGGATGTGTGAAATAATTTCATAGAAAACATGGATTTTTTCTTACATGAATTATGATTCCATTTCATTCAAATCATTACTGGCAGTAATTAACCTGCAATAAAAAAGTGATTAAAACTCTCTGTAGAATTATGGTTGCTAATAGATGGTAGCTAGCTCGATTTCATTGATGAAAATTTTGTACTCTCGAGTCAAAACATGCCAAAATTATTTGTCTCGTCACTTACCATGTAATCACTGTGGTTATTGACACCAAGTCAGTTATATCGGTCTTCTAGCCATTCTGTTATAAGACTGTCGTACAACTTGTTTTTTACCGTTGACCTGCGTACGCTTTTTATCATTGAGACTGAAACTGAATATCATATTCGAGCAGTTGTGTAATAAGAAATAATTCAATCAGACCGGTATGCTGATTTACGTTCAAGATTGGATAATGCTTATGATATTTTAATCAATCATCTGTACGCAACGTCACAGGTTACATGCGACAAATGACTCACTAGCGACTGCCATTAAGCATCGTGTATTGCATCGTGTGTCAAAAGAAATAGTTGTATCGCTCAATAGTAAGAAATTGGGTAAGTACTAATAATTATACTTTTTGCGATTTTCTCACCTTGTTTATCGTAGGTAAAGACTCAAAAAAATATTGTATTACTTGCTTCACAATATAGTAGTAGTACAAGCCTAATGTTTTGTGTATTATCTAAACAATAGATTGCTACTAGGTCATTGTAGCAAACAATACAATATTATTCATCCATGTGTTTATACCTACGCAACATATTCAAGATGTAGTTCGCCATTTGTTACAGATTAAGTTATGCGTTAGTTACTAGGCAATCATAACAATTTGCATTTGATTCTTTTCAACAGCTTATAAATTCGAGTCAAAGATATGTCCTATTATGGAAATTCCTGGTGTTTAACTGCAAAAAATAATGTTCAAATGTTGAGTAAAAATAGCGGTTAACAACATTTGTGAAGCACTGGCATTCCAACGAAATGGGATATCTAAATTAAATGATCGTTCAATAATTTTGAAATACATCATCAATTGGACTCATTGTTTTCAAAGGGACTCGAAGCGATACGCAGTATTCAAATCTGTGGCTTAAACGTTAATGCGGGAATAACAGAATGCGTCAAATCCGCTATGTTTGATGATTGTCTAGCAAAAAACCTTTTCTTTTAAGTATCCCCAGAGCCAATAGTCACAAGGATTCGTGTCTGGGAATCGAGGCTTGGCCTGCTCGCAGACTCACTAGTGCCCTGAACACATTCCATTTGCTTCTCCTTGGCCAATGCTCGGGGTTTGTATTTTGTTGCTGATCACCAATTACAATATAATTCACCAAATGTGAGATTAGACTGACTGTGACAAGCTCTATCATCTGTTCTGATTGAATCCCATTACACATATGATATATGTATATCAGTACGTGACACACTCGTATGATATATGAGTGTGTGCGTTGATATACATAGAAAACAAAATATATATTATATATATATATGTATATATATTACAGTCAAAGTAATGTGTCTTGATGTTGTGAACAATTACTAGTCATGGGTCGATGAAAAACAAATGTATTTTTTTCATTTTTCCCGTTCATCC
This sequence comes from Athalia cordata, assembly GCA_963932425.1. NCBI lineage: Eukaryota > Metazoa > Arthropoda > Insecta > Hymenoptera > Athaliidae > Athalia > Athalia cordata. Next base: position 22,253,189 of record OZ010626.1, on the reverse strand, counting down.
TGTTCGTTTTATTCAGATGTTGGTATTCTGTGACAAAGGTCTTTCATACTTTCTCTTTTAGGTGAAATTGATATTATCAGACTACATTTTGTATGTATACTCGTTGATACGGTGAAACTTTCTACTATGGAGTGTAATTTTTGAGAATTTATGTTACAGAAAGTGTGGCGTGTTGTAAAAGCAACAGTTTGCCCCGTGTTTACTGTTAGTTTTAAGTTAACTCAACTGATTACAGAATATAGGAAACTTTGTACGTAGGTATTTTTGTAATTTTAGTAATTTCGTAACAAACTTATTTGATTCTAATTATAATTCTATAGAATGATTAGTAACTCTGCATAGAAATACATTTTACCTTTTGACTGTAATATACATGGTAAAAATTGTCGAGCGTGGTGGATACTATAGAATGAGAATTTCATTCTATAGGATATCAATCTGGTTAGCGTCTATCAACCCAAACGATGATCACTAAAGACCCTTTCATTAATCTCATGGCTGATGTTTCAGGTGTGATGCAGGCTTCCAGTAGCGGTGAGGTTACACTAGACAAACGTTACAGTCCCAGCTTCAGAGATCAAGACACCCGCCAAGGAAAAGGTTCGACAAAACGCAAACGTGATGATGTTTTGAGGTAACTTTTCATTTCTTATTTGATTATGGTAGGCTTTAATCGTGAGTTTGCCAAACTTGCATCGCCATATTTATCAAGACATATTGTACAAACATAATAGATGTAAGTTTAAAAAGATCAAAAGGCATCTGGATTGCTTTTTTATTTTTTTAGTTATTATGTTTAGAGTTAAGAAAAAATATATGTACCATTACAATATAATGTGGCGAACTTCATACAGCACATATTTATAAATTTCAAATCCATTTTGGTTCTCTCATTTAATATTTACATCACTCAAATCCATCATCTTCGATAATTGTTTCCATTTTCTTTCACATTCATCTCTGTGAATAAGTGCTGTGCGATTGTGTTTATTTCTAAATTGTGTTTATTATTTTCTGTCAATATTCTTTAATCCACTATTGTAATCTTAGTTTTATCATTTGGTTGTAATCATTATAGCGAGATAATTTATATTTACCATAAATGCTGTTTGGTATCATCCAAATAGATATGTTTTTTAGTATTTTTTTGGATGAAAATGGGTATCGCATAAGTCATATATGAAATGAAAAACGCTTCCCGAGTCTGGGACTAACAATAAATAAAGTAGTTTCATCGTATTTCCATGATATTTAGTAGACTCGTCCTTGCCAAAAACTCGAACAGCATAATTCAAGAAGCAAAAAAATTGTAGAAAAATCAGGGACTTTTTCACATAGTATTCTAACTTGTTGCCGCTGGTTTGTTTCTTTGTAAATAAACGCATAAGACCTAAATTTCCCAAACTTATGTATTTACATGATAGTTTAATTTTCACAAGGCCTGTAGTGTAACTAGTCCAATGTGTTTATAAAATAAATACATGATCCAATTAACAAAGATCCAAAACATCAAGAGCGCTGTCCGTCAATTTTTAGTTACATCACAAAAATTATTTCCTCGTTCTTCGTATATTACTATAACATATTCAAAGTAAAGAAAAAATATATGTATCTCAGTTATTTATGATAACGATGAGTAATCACTCACTGTGGTATGTAAAAACTAATACAAAATGTACGCATCATATGTATCAGGTGTTAATGTGAATATTATTATCATTTGGCAATATATATATCCATACGTACGAACATGTGTAATGTCAATGTCATTCGGGTACTACATTATGCATATATATTATTGCTCGTAACTTGTGCTGCTTTTTTATGTCTATGCCACCGTCATCATCGGCTCAACCAGCAAGTACCTACCTACTGGTATTTGCCCCGCTATAATTACAAACATTTTGTTAAAAGGAAGAGGTAACGATTCCGATTCTGTCATTTCGCCAATATCCGTCTGTGTGCTCGATAAGTTCTTCAGGCCAAAATTATCCACCATCAAGTACGAAGCAGCCACAGCCAACTTTTATGAATCTATTACTTTCTAGAGTGACATGTGTCCGCTATCTATATGTCAGCGACACGCTTCACTTTTACATATGTTTGCAAGGGTCATTATAAATTTTACCAAAAGTTCGTAAGCCCGATTAATCAGGATCATTGTTCTAATTGATTTTTTTATTTCGTTTACCTGTTTCATATAAATAATCATTGTGCAAATTTTCAACGTAAACTTACAGATACCAAATCTGATTTTGTGATATTACAGTACAGTCAGGATAATTTACTAATTTTTATTCGCAGGATGAAAATTCATCGCAACAGTTGCACAGTGGATGTGCTGAAACCGGAAGCCCATTTGGAAAGCGCCCCCAACAAACAATGTATCCTTTGACTCTGTCATTAAAAAATGTAGACTTCACCGAATACTTTGCCCAAACTTGACATATACATACCTAAATTGTAATCATATTTAATCCACGCGTTATCATCATTTCTTCCAAGCTCTTTTATTCGCACTTCACACGAAGGATCCATTATCTTGGCTGTGTTGAATACACAAATATTTGTTTTTGATAAATATGGATTTATCCTTGACAATTTCAATAGACTTTTTAATGCTGGAGAACATAACGTCCCAGTACACCCACCCATGCATTTTAGATTTGAAAATGGGGACCAGACAGCATGGTGACGATGCTTCAGCTGAAAAACGAAGTAAACAAATTGCTAAGTGCGCTGCCAGTACTTCTGCTGCATTAGGAGTCCGCCTTTGTGGAATGCAGGTACGAATAATCATCCTTGAATTAATCTGTATGCTAAGAGCACCGACCATATAGACTATTCATACTTCTTTGATGGTTGCAGGTTAGCTCAGTTTAATTTATTAATTTAAACATGCGTATTTTAGCATTTGCTTTAAATTCGAGTTTTCTCTTGAAATATTTCAGGTATATCAGGCAGATTCTGATCACTACATAAAAAGAGACAAATACTGGGGCCGTGAGCTGAATGAAGAAGGTTTTAAAGCAGCTCTCTACCGTTTTTTCCACAACGGTTTTGGTCAACGAACGTTGGTTATCCAAAGAGTTATCACCCGATTGGAACTCCTGCGTCGTGCAATCGAAAGACAAAGCAGCTTCAGATTTTATTCTTGGTATGTGTTATTTTTCACCAGATTTATATTTTCTTCATATACTTTCCATACACGGATACTGCGTCATCAGTATGTTAATGATTTTTGAAATACTATTTGAATGCACGCAATAGTTCTGTTTTATTTAAAAAATTTCAGTTCGCTATTGGTTGTCTACGAGGGATACCAAATCGATGATTTTTCGGCGCTACGACACACCCCTTCTCTTCGAGTACAAGAAGAATCCACCGACTTGAGCTTCATGGAGAACATGGCTCATGCTGCGGACACTTGTTACGATGCGGACACGAGTAACAATTCAAACGACTACAATCTCAGTGCTCACGAAGAGGTGAGCCAAGCGACCTTGCACAGAGGATTTGGTGAGGCAGCCGCAAGAGGGGCAAAAAATAGCAGCGGATTTTATCCAATTAATGAAGAAACTGTGTTCATGGATCCCCCGTCAAATTTGGTTAGCACCGTCGTCCAGAGTTCGCAATTTGACGACTGGATGTTGTACAGCAGCAGTAGCGGGGATGAGTTTTGCTGCGGACAGCACACCACCGATAGTTCTGACGATACCAGCTCGGATCTTAACATCGGTACAGGAAGTGTTTTAAAACGCAACCGACAACTACAACATCTTAGATTATACGAAACCACCGAAGACGACGTTGACCCAGAAGTTGAGTGTTCAAGTGTTCCTAAAAGATCACGAGTTAAAAATGAGCAGAAAAAACAGGCGGAGACCGAAGATTCGATCGTTGATGTACGGATGATCGATTTCGCTCATACTTCGTTTAGCCACAATGGAAGTACAAGTGGAAGTTCAAACTCTAATAATACGGTCCACCAGGGTCCAGATTGTGGATTTTTAACCGGCCTCGATAGCCTAAAGCGGTTATTATTGGAAATATTACAAGAAGGTTGAAATTTGTGTAACGTTAGATAAGCAGACAATTTAATAGCAACAATAGTTGAACCAAAATGACAAATAACTAGACACTTATGTGGTGAAAATGATTGATGCATTATATTACAATTAATATACATGCGTTATAAAACAAAAAACTGAGCATAATCGGCGTTGTGTTCGGCTGAAGAAGGGGGGGGAGGAGAAATAAACTTGCAGTGAATGTACAAATTGAGTTCACTTTGAATTTCTCTAACAACCGTGTGTAGAATTTAAGGTATACATGAACTAAAACCGGTCAATATAACAAATATTATGTATATATTCATTCTAATATAGATGTAATTTTTAAATTTCGATCAAATGATAAAACTTAAGACATTCGTTAAGAGATAGTGATTTATCAATATTGGTAAGAACAAATATAGTATTCTGTCCTTATGGACATATTATGCAATTTAACGCAGTGCTTCGTTCCGGCAGATGGTGGCCACTAAACAACAATATTTCATTTCTCGTTTTGTAATAATAATTGATATTTAGACGGATTTAATTGACGATGTTCGTGTAAATAATGTAAAAAATAATATTGCACTAAAGAAAGTATATGTCTAGTTGCACCACAAATATATCCACTATCATGGTCGATGTATTAGAATCAAATAAAGCTGCGTCTAATTTTTCATCTGATTTTCATGCCTTTCAGAAATCCTTTTTCCGTCTACGGTTTGAGTCAAGTTACAATGCTTATCTACGATACATAGCACCAATATTATCGATGCAAAGAATCCCCCTCGTATAGAATGTAAGACGGAAATAGATTCGAATTTCGAGTGGCTAAACTCGAACTTCATTTTTTTATCAGTTGAATCGAATCAATTTTGGGGTGGAGGCTTATCCACTTGTGATTTTTATATCGCTGATAAAATTTCAAGCCTTCCATTTCATTATGCCAAAGACAACAACAGAAGTGCAATAATTAGGCGATAAGACGGATATAAACAATCGAAATCTTATCAAAGTGTGTATTTCGAGTGTAAATATGTACTCAATGATTTGGGTTACTAGATGCAAATATATTTTTATCAGCGTGCGGATATTCTTGTCTGAATTCGTAATAATACCTGGTCAACTAATAACGAGTAGATCTGACCTGCTAGTAGAACAATTCGTGTCGCATTATCTTTCTTATTGTTAGATATTGACTACGGTCGATAGTTATCCAATGATTGAGGACTCCCACTCTTCGAAATTTGCGCCCCAAGGGAAATTTTAAACCCATTTGATTCGAAACATGTCGAGTTGCAGAAGCGTTGAGGATGCTAAAATTTTCTTTCTGCTAGAATGGACAGAGACGTATTTGACGTAAAAGGTTATGCGACGGGACGTCGGAATTAAAGAAACAACAAGTGAACTTTCATTATATATTTTGAAATATCATACATCTAGCACATTAATTATATTTATTTTTGATTATGTAAACTGAAATATAACTAAAGTTTAGACGAAAAGAAAAAAAACTAATCAACATAAACGAGCTTGTTATCTTCGTATAACCGTTACATCATCGGTCCGTTGGCTTGCTATCGGGATCTTGAGCATGCCGATTTTCAGGATACAAATATTTCATAATAATATACGATACGTAATTCTATGTGAATATAATCTCAAGTACAATAAAATATTTTTCTCTACTCCTTGGTAATTAATATTATGCATATTCTTTTTTATTTTTTTAAATTATCCATAAATTCTAATATAAAGCAACAATTCGTTAGACACCGGTTAACTGCGACGGTTCATAGTACGCCGAATTATCATTCAATTTCTTATTTTATATTCAGTAGTTTAATCATCGCAGAAAATAAATTAATAAAATTCACGTTCGCATCGATACGGGCATGTTTAAATTTGGCTAAAGTTTTTTTTTTTTTTTTTTCTTTCTCTTTTTTTTCCAATTATTTTCTACACGTTACTTATAAAAATGAATAATTATCAAATTGAAAACCTATGTGTCAAAATACTGCTTATATAGATAGAAAATTTCTAATTATGGTACATTAACAAATTGAATTTTATCATTTCTTTGGCTTAACTATGATCCACTGGCGTTCATCCCTCGTTATCTCCAGCCATTTGATAATGATGACGGCGTAGAGCAGATAATCGCAACCTCTCATTTTGCAGTGCCTGTTCTAACTCTAGAACACGCACCTGGGCTTCCATTTCCAATCTTTTTGCTTGATGCAAACTAAGTCCAGACATATCTAGATCCTCTGCAAATGTGAAAATGAAAAGAATTGAGCAAACCTCTTACGCCTCTGATTCGAATCCTCCAATTTATGAATTATATTAGATACTGAAATATTACCATTCTCCTCGATCAGTTGACTGCAACTTTTAGCAGTTGCAACTACCCCACCCGTTGCTTGTGTAACCTCTCTGGATGCCTCTGAGAGAGCGGCTAAATTATTGCTGTTTCTTTCCGCCTTCACTCTGCTGGCTACTACTAGCTGCGCAGTTGATGCTGCAATGCCTTGAGATGCCACTACCAATTGTTCGAATTTCCCATTTCCAGCCACTACCTTATCAGCTGCTTCTCTGCGGATCGAATATGACGATATGTTAATGTGCCCGTATCCCTAATTTGAACTACGATTAGATCGTGGAATGAAAACAAAAATTTCACTTACAATAGAAAGTTTGCGCCCATAGCTATCGCTTTGGCTGCGGAAATGAGACCTTCTGACCACTGATGATTACGTTTGTAGAATTCTGTAGCGGAGGCGGTACCCTGAAACGTTAGATTACGACGATAAATGTTTGTTATTAATCGCTGTGGATATAAAAGCTGAAAAATTCACTTACTTTTCCTTGGGCAACGATTTCAGTTTGTAATAATCTCGATTTCTTAACCAGAACCCGAATACGTTTCATCAGCTCTGTACAAGAGTCTAAAATTTTTCCATTCACTTCCAACTTCACCCCCGAATCTCCGGCACGTGATTTATTGAGCATGTCCTGTATTCTTGCGGCGGCTTCCTCGATCGCTTTATCCATACTCAAAAGTTCGCTTTCAACCAAATCCCCGATAACGTCAGCATTACCTTGATTGTTTATCAGAGTATCTGCCTGCGTAGAAATATCCTTTAGCTTGTTTTTAACAATCGCTATTTGATCTTGGACCGTAGATGACTTCTCTTTAATGTTACTGAGCATTATCAAGCTCTGAGATCCAAGCTGCTTGCATTCATCGGTCAATTCTGTTTGAGTATAATGATTAGCTGTTTGAAATAAAGCGAGTGAGTGAAGAAGATAATCGAAATTTTTTTTTTCAACCTACGATCTCCGAATGTTATGTCGGTGGCGGTATTCGAAGTACTTTTAGCATGTATCAAATAAACCGCGAGTAGATAAGCGGCATGTATAGCACTGCGAGCCAACTGGCCTCGTTGAGAAGGATCCTGTAGGTAGCTGCAAAAGACGTTATCCAGTTCATCCAAACTTTGTAGTGCCGGGCTGACCAAACTTCTCAGGTAATCAGGGGTACACGTGACCGCTGATATCGCCGGATTGTCGATTCCATGCACAGCCATTTGTACGACTACTTCGGCTTCGGATAAACAGTTTACTGTGAAAAAATTCGAAGAAATATATAGTCGACCATTTTAGGAGTAAGTTTTTCACTAATTTTTTTTTTTGCATTTTAAACCAACGTGGGTAAAAACTGAGAATAGAAATATTTCTAAGAAGCTCACAAAGTAATTCATAGAGAGCTGCATCGGCATTGGTCTTAAGTTGAGCTTTGGAATGCTCAGCTTCGAGTTGTAGATCATTTATCCTCACATCCAACTCCTCTTTTTGTGCCAATAAGTCATGTAAATCTCCTTCTACGACCGCTTTTTCAGACGTTACAAAATCAATTTTTGCAGCGAGTCCCTGGCAAAAGATTTTTTAACGTTTATAAAAAAACACACGCCTGGTCGTTAAGGCATTGAATTTTTCATCCATATAGGAGTAGGTCAACAATATACTAACCAAAATTTCTGTTTTAGCTGCATCGAATTCCGTCCTGACAGTGTCCAACTCTGCACGAGCCTGTGCGACTCTTTGGATTTCTTGTTCAGCTGTCGCCTGACCTTGTATAAGTTCTTGTAATCGCTGCTCAGCCTCTGCACTCCGTCTTTCCGATTGCTCGTGCAGAAGTTTTATGCTGCCTAACCGCTTGTCAACATCGGCTTTCTTCACATGAAATTACATGACATTTATTCCATCCATCTTAACTTCATCGAGTACTCATTACAGTAAGTTGTAAGTAAGTGAGTCCCGGATCTTTCTTAAACTCAACTTGAAATATGAAATTTTATCCAAACTGATGTCTACGTACCGTTCGAATTAAATTAATGTGTTCTTCTCGCAACTTTGAATAGGCTTCCTTGAACTTCTGATATTTCTCTTCCAAGGTTTTGTTTTTGTCTGAAATTAAGACGGATACCCGATAATTTTTTGAATAAACTGTTGCTGTAGAAATAATTATCTCTCCGTTGGAACGATTACACTATCAATTCACTTTGTTAGTTTTTCCTCATTACGCGTTATGCACTTTTGCGAAAACTATAGAGCGGAAAGTCTGTTTTGCCGGAAATTACGCAATACCATGTCGTTAGCGCGATAATTGTGTGCTGCAAATGCAGCTATAATTGGTTACACTTTCTACACTTTATTTATAACAAGTATAGGTAAAATTTCAGATATTTGTCGGCAGCGGAATGGGGCCAATTGTTTCCGTGACGTCACTTACTGACGCACAATTTGGCGTTGAGATAACCTGCCACTTAGAAATCTATACTCTTCTCTGTACCTTCGACAATCTTGTATAAACTTTACTTGTACTAGTTATAATGAAATTTAAAGCATGTTCGTAACTTAAACAAGCTCATTACTGACCACTAACTTCTTGGCACCGGGCTACGAGATTTGTTGTCTGATCCCGCAGGTCGTTACTAATTTGTTTTTCCAGGATGATGTCACTGCTCTGAGAAAAATAAGTTGACAATATAAACAATGAAACTTTTAGATCCTCATGTAGTTCTAAATAAATCTATAGATTCATTACACATGAACTTACTTTTATGTTTAAGACAGACTCGAGTTCCAGTATACGACTGCGCAGCGACTCGACAATATTTTGGTGTTCGGATAACAGTCGATGAATTTCCTGCCTCTGTCTTCCATTCTCTTGATGGAGTTGATCGATAAGACTATCTCTGAGGTAATGAAATATATCTTCCATGAATCTCTTTACTTACGAATAGAATTGAACAGAGTACGAGGATATTAATAGGACTTCAAAACAACCTTTCAGCCAATACATCTGGAGATATTGAACCATTCCTGGCAGCATCGATCTGGTCCCCTGCGAGTGAGCTTGTTTCTGAAGTATCGATTAGGCTATCGACAACTGCATCTGCATCTAGAGGCTCTTCCGGCGGAAGAGTGACTACAGGAGTAACGTAGGTTCGTAATTCTGCTTGTATCAAAAAATTGGGTGGATTCTGTCATAAAAAGAAAAAATGCCAGATTAGCATCAAGTTTAACGTGGAAAGGGTTCCATGTGACCATCTAATGCTGTTAATTCACCTCTGGCAATGACGGCATGGTGATTAACTGTTTGAAATATTGCATAGGCTTGATAGTGTTGTAAAAAGATCGCAGCTCATGAAACTGCTTAGTGAATCGATCGCGATGACCAGTAAGTGTGTCAGCTGGAAGAGCACCGTGTAGTTTAAATAATATTTTGACACAATAGTCGTAGAGTTGCGACGCATCTTGTATGCAAGGTATTAATGGTGCTAGACGACATTGGCCACTGGAAGTCATGGAATTAGACTTGGACTTATCCCAAGGGTCAAACACTGAAATTAAAAAATATCAAATGAGATACATGTAATGTTTCTTGTAATCGATGCATATCATGCGTCGATTTTTAAAACAACACAGAAAGTATGGTAGCTTTTGAGTGGGGAGAAATTTTCCACTGCTATTTCAGGATTTTATGTTTTAACAGCAGCGTTTAACACCCAATCAGTTGGCTGATTTTGATAAGATAAAAAAGTTATTGATATTCGCTTCCATTGTAAACACATTTGAAAAATCATCATCACCGTCATCATATTGTCAGAAATTACCTGCCCGTCGTAAATTAAGAATGTCGTCCATGTAATCAAACATCTCAACGGATAATTGGAAGCTGAAATCAGAAATTCTGTATTACGAAAGTGAAAAAATAAATAAAATGAAAGCTGTTCGAGAGACACCCGTTTTATCCGGGCAGGTCAAACGTAATTTCGAAAACGAAACGATAGCATTTTACGTACAATATGTTGATATCATTTTCTCCAATAGCTTCGAGTTCGTCCGCGGTGAGTTGAAGGTTCCCTGGTATGCGCGGATTCCGTCTATGAAAGTCTAATTTGGTGATCAGTAATCGTGTGTACATTTGAATCAACCGGCCATATTCTTCTCTTAGATGCTGCCAATATTTTCCCAGGTTTTCTAGCTTGCCTCGATAACGCTGAGAATCGGATATCGATCTTGCATGGCCTTCGCGCAATACTTTATGCAGTACATGACAAAACTTCCATGCAACGATTCGATTTTCTTGAATCGGTTGACGGAGTACGAACATCCAAAAGGTCCCTGCACCTTTTTCTTGAAACGTACCAATAATGGCACCTATGATATTGTTAAGGCAATTCCTTCATCGACTTTAAATACAACTTGATAATACTTCCCGAGTCATTTTCTTATGGTAAACTTTATTTTTATAGGGTAAAGGATACTGCGTACATGTTTCTCCTTTACTGGGGCTTCGAGAGGGTTAACTGCCTTCCCGATACTTATGCACTGAAAATTAGTGTAACATATAGTTTTGTATTAATGAGCAGTGGGTAATAAATCAGTTTTTCTGTTCTATCTGGTTAATCATTTATTTCTTGAGCCAATATGTCACTTTTACTTTCTATGACCCAAACGCCAATGATAAGTCACGACAAAATTTATCAATGAATCACTTTTTGATAACCAATCACCAATGTATTAATTAGTAATCATTGTCTACCATATTTTTAACTTGAAGATATGTTACATTATATTGATATTGGTATTCGAACGCTAGTCTGCTTATTCAGTATGTGTCGTTGAGCCATATTTTGTTTATCTGACAAGAGAAATAACTTTGCTAACTTTTGTAAGTGGATACAAACATGTTGATTATAGAAAACCAGCATGCATCATTTATTATTCTGCAAGGATTGAAAGCAGTCAAGACCAAACTCACAATGTCATGCAAACGCAAAAGCGTAATAAAGATCTTGTCGAATGTAGTCTTCTAAAAATAGATGCATGGCTAAATGTACTTATTTACATTTTGGCGTACTTTAACGAGAAGAAAATTTTATTCATTGAATCGATACTCGAATGAATCTAATAATCTGAAGAATAATGAACTGTGGACATCAGCAGTTTTGGTATTAAACAATAAACGATTAAAATTAATATTATTATAATTAGTATGTCCATGTGTTAGAAATTATACTTACCAGTGCTTGGAATTGCTTGTCGGTAAGTGGTACAGGCGGCATGTTAGTGGTACAAATTTATTATGACAAAGAATTACAGCATTGCCCTAACAATCGACAGAATTTTTTCAGCGTCGGATATCGATTTATTCGATACTCTGAAATGTAGGACGTGAAAATGCGATGGGCTGCTGCCTAGGATATCATGCAGGATTTCCAAAGCTGTATAAAGAAAATAAATGAACCATCACATTGAGCAGGCATTATATTATCATGATTGCAATTACACATGTATATTTATTTACAAACTAGAATAAGGAGAGATAGGATATCCGACAATCATATGAATTAACAATTTGTCAACATTTCCTAGAATAATATACAACAGTTGGGGCATTTGTAGGACATGGAATGAACAATTTATTCGAACTAGCACTATAAATAACACTCCGGCTAGTTCTTGGTACAGTTTACAAGAGACTGTGAATTTTCCAGTACTTCCACACCCTTGAATCTTGAAAGTGAATGGAGTAAATGAAATGACGTTAGATTCTCCTCATTGCAAAAAGAAACGACAATGGTTGATATGCTCTCATTCGAAATTGTTATCAGCTAAAAATCTGCTCTGGTTAGATTGCAATATTGGTTGATTATTGGAGTAAAGGTAGAGAAGCTCAGATATAAAAGCGAAATGAGGAAAGGTTGGAGAATCAAAGTGAATGACTAATGAAAATGTATTGAGAAAAACCTGATTCACAAACGTGATTCTTACCTGAAATTTTTCAAAATTCTCACGCTCCAATTCCAGGCTAGTTTTTCTCTGCTGTAAAACTCGCGGCAATGACAACGAAGCCATGACCAACGAAGCCTGTTGTTTTACGAAATAAAACTATACGAACAGGTTATTTATCAATGATACTACTTTTAACGTAACGATGAGACATCCTGATTCATATGAGTATGATATCGTTCACGTACGATAATAGTATACGTATTACTCTTACATACTATATTATGCGGAAACGCTTAATAACGTGGTACAACGAATTTTATCTAAACTATTTACTACCTTCACTATTATAGATACTCGACTGCTGGATATTACTAACCAAATTAACAAATAATTTTACTTGTTGTGGAAACTAATGTTCAAAATGACAGCAGAGAAACCGTCCCGATAAAAAACTAAACGGACGTCCACTCCCACTCACACTAAACACTTGTACACTTTTGTAACTCCTTACCACTGATACCAGACAACGGATACCACTGACTGATAATGCTGTTTAAGTTGCTTTACCCACCAGTCGACGCCACACGTCGAATCATTCATGATGGGGAGAAGGGGCCATATTCATAACTTTTTTTTTTTTTTTTTCAGTATACCGTGCACGTCGTTCTAACTATCTAGCTGATGACACAACTAGCGCTTTTTGTTAACATTCGTTGATCTTTTTACCAATAGTTTGTTTTTTGTCTAGCACTTGCCTAGCATTAGTGAATGAACGTGTAGGCTTTGTGTTTGTGAGCTTGTATAAAATCGTAATAACGATAAAGTGCGGTAGGTGAAAACATTGCGTAATTAATTCAAATGACAAAATTGAACTTGCGAAGGCGGCAACGTTCACGCCGAGCTGTGGCAACGGTCCGGCTTTTCGTCGGCGCGCGTTAAATACGTTTGTCGGTGTGCTTTGTCGACTTTATAAATTGAACTGGAGAATAGAGTTAACTGTCGCATCTATTAATTAGGCGAGTAACATCGCCTAGTATAGAAGTTTTTCCGGCGATAATTAATAAATACGTTGAGAAACCAACTTGAGAATGGATTTCCTCGAATACTCCGATGTTACCGCCGAGGTAAAGGGCGTCATGGTACGTAACCTCAGATTTTTTCATGATGTTATGTATTTTTTCACAATATCGGGAATTTTCATCAACCAAACTTCCTTGAAACGTAGGTCGATCATTTTCTAACCTTCAAGGATACGTAGTACGATCACGAACACGTGATGATATCACAGAGTACCTTGATTTTACTTTACTTTATTTGAGTAACAGTTATACCCCAAACTTTGACTACGTTTGACACCAAAGTTTACCATGTGACAATTCATGAAAATCAATTCCAGGGTGCGATGTGCTTTTTCAAAGTCCATTTTCCATTTTCAGAGCCCAGGAAAATTGAAGATGACAGATCAGCACCTCATCTTTAAGAACCAAAAAACTGGCAAAGTTGAGCAAATCTCTGCTTCTGACATGGAAATGGTCAATTATCAGAAATTCGTGGGAACATGGGGGCTCAGAATATTCTTGAAAAATGGAACCTTACACAGATTTCAAGGCTTCAAAGAAGGGGTAGGGTTTGCTTTTTGGAAGCACATGAGATAATAGCAATTTGCAAAGTATTACCATCCGTAAACCTTTTGACACAACACATGACGTGCACTTGTGTTCAATTTTGTTCAATTTTTCAAAAATATAAACATTGTTACTTTTCGCACATGCAGGAGCAAGAAAAAATAGCAAAGTTCTTCACTGCAAATTACAAGAAAGATATGCTAGAAAAAGAACTGAGTTTAAAAGGTTGGAACTGGGGCACGGCCAAGTTCAACGGTTCTGTGCTAAGTTTTGACGTCGGTCATCATACCGCATTCGAGATTCCGCTGTATTACGTTTCTCAATGCAATACAGGAAAGAACGAAGTCACGTTGGAATTCCATCAGGTACGATTTTCTATACATTTTACTTCAATACTGAGCCATAAACTATCCATACCAATATTTTCTCTAACATCTTACAGAATGACGACGCACCAGTAAGTCTCTTAGAAATGAGATTCCATATCCCAGTAAGTGACAGTATGGAACAAGATCCTGTCGAAGCATTCCATCAGCAAGTTATGAACAAAGCATCCGTCATCAGCGTGAGCGGAGATGCAATTGCAATCTTCAGAGAAATCCAGTGTCTTACACCTCGGTTAATATTCATGATATCAAATATCCCGACTACCTCAAATCTACTCGAATCAATTCGAAGGTCAATTATTTTATTTTCTTTGCAGTGGTCGCTACGACATCAAAATATTCCAATCGTTTTTCCAACTTCACGGAAAGACTTTCGACTACAAAATCCCCATGTCCACTGTACTCAGGTTATTCTTACTGCCACACAAAGATAGCAGGCAAATGTTTTTTGTGGTGAGTTCTCTTACGATGCTAATTGTAATTCGATATGCGAAACATCGAGTTCCTCTTTGGGCGCATCTTTTTTATTAAAAAATCAGAGTCCTCGATGAGTCATCATAATACGTATTTCCGTTTCTCCTTTCAGGTCAGTTTGGATCCTCCGATAAAACAAGGACAAACACGTTATCACTACTTGGTTTTGTTGTTCAATCAAGAAGAAGAAACTTCTATCGAACTTCCTTTTACAGAGTACGTACGAGTCGGTTATCGATCTGTCTAACACAAATGTAACGACGTTCAATTACTGTTGTATTTTAATGTGATTTCGAATTGTAGGAAAGAGTTGAAACAAAAGTATAATGACAAATTGACAAAAGAACTATCTGGCCCAACTTATGAAGTTCTAGGAAAAGTAATGAAAGCCATAAGTGTTAGAAAACTCACAGGACCCGGCGGTTTTGTAGGGTAAGTAGCCATTCGTTGCTCAGTTTATATCATGATAAATAAAATGTTTACGATTTGTGTGTTTTGTTTACTATGATATTTAGCCATACGGGAACACCAGCGGTCGGATGTTCGTTCAAAGCAGCTGCAGGATACCTGTACCCGCTAGAACGCGGGTTCATATATGTCCATAAGCCACCGATTCACATACGTTTTGAAGAAATAGCCTCCGTTAACTTTGCGCGAGGTGGTGGATCGACACGATCGTTCGATTTCGAGGTCGAATTAACGAGTGGCGTTACGCACACTTTCAGTAGTATAGAAAAGGAAGAATATGGCAAACTCTTCGACTTCATTACATCCAAAAAGTTACGAGTGAAAAATAGGGGCAAGTCTGTGAGTACCTTGTGGTGTTCTATTCGAGCAGATGCTGATTTCATTATTCGAGTCTATCGCCTTGTTCGAACCATAATCTTTGCCTTGAATTGCAGGATAAGTTGAAGTACAACGATGACTTTGGAAACAGTGATCAAGAAGACGAACCCGATGCCTACTTGGCGAGAATTAAAGCAGAAGCTGAAGAACGAAATGAGGACGACAACCAAGACTCTGAATCCGATTCAACCGATGAAGATTTTAATCCTAATCAGGTACCCATTGTTTCAAATTTTTCTCATTTGTTCGCCAGATTTGTATCAAAAGCACAGATTTTTCAACGTCGAGTTTTGATTCTGTTAAAATACAACACGATTTCAAATACCAGGATGAAAGTGACGTTGCTGAGGAATACGACAGCAACGTAAGTCCATCGGACAGTGATGCAGACTCCGATGCATCAGCTGGCAGTGAAAAGAAGGCAAAAGAGGCGAAGAAAGAAAAGAAGCACAAGGCTGCCAAGACTGTGGTAACTCTACAATCTCTTTCATCTGAATTAATTTAATGGATCATAAGATCATAGCGTTATATTTCTTGCAGTCTGAGAAGCCGAGAAAACCACGTAAACCAAAAAAAGAAAGAGATGAGAACAAGCCCAAGCGTCCGACTACTGCTTTCATGTTGTGGCTGAATGATACTCGTGAAAAAATCAAGGCCGACAATCCTGGAATTGCCGTTACTGACATTGCTAAAAAAGGGGGAGAAATGTGGCGGTCACTGGGTGACAAAACTGTGAGTATAGACATTGTTTAGCTGCATCAAAAAATGAACTTGGAAATGGAAATGAACTTGGAAAAAATTTATAAAAAATAATGGAATTGCCTTTTATGTAGAAATGGGAACAGAAAGCAGCAAAAGCAAAGGAAGATTATGCCGTAGCCATGAAAGAATACGAGGCAAGCTTAGGTGAGACTGGCGGTAAGAGCAAAGAAAAACCTGATAAGAAGAAAAAGGAAACTAAGAAAGAAGCAGCACCTAGTAAAGTGGTGTCAAATACGTCATTTAAAAGCAAAGAATATATCAGTGGTGACGAAAGTAGCAGCAGCAGCGATGAAGAGACGACTAAAAACGGAAAGGTAATGTGACGTGTTGAATTTTGAGTCAACAAACTTGCACGTTATCGATTCTTAGGCCGTTCCAAGTACCTTGACGTCTAATGTTTTTATATCTGAACAGAATGCGAGTAAAAAAAAAGACAGTGATGATGATAAAGATGATAAAAAGAAGAAGAAGGGGGACAAAAAATCAGTGGTTGGTTTAGCGTTGTTCATTCTTACTCCCGGTTGACGTGGTTATTAGAGAGTTTTTTATTACAGTTTTACATATCTTGTTACATATCTGTTATAGGATTCAGGCAAGAAGAACAAATCTGATGACGATAGTGAGGAGGACAAAAAGAAGAAAAAGGGAAACAAAAGACCTGCTGTGAGTCTAAAGTTGTAAAAAATATTAAGGTCTTAGATCAAATCATCTGCTACGCTATTTTCTTGGCGTTAACAAGAGTGGTCGTTTCAAGCATATTTTGTCCCACGACAGTATAGTTTCCATTGAAATAGTCGGCGGATAAATTGCAACAACTCGTTACAAAAACTAACTGAATATTCATTCGTCAAGAATCTGACTTTTGAACTTTTTATTCTACAGGAAGATGATAGCAAGCGAACGAAAAAGGAAAAGAAAGAGGACACCGATGTCGAAGATAGTGATTTTGAGGAGCCCGAGGAAGATACGCCTGCATCAAGCGATTCCGATTAGAGTAATGATCAATCATAAAATGTTAAACACAGTGTTTAAATCAGCGTACGTTTTGCAAGATAAATTGTTAAATGAATCGTAATAACTCATTCTACAGTATTTCCCGATTTATTGATATACTTCAACTTTTGCTGTATATTTGCAACAATATCATAGTCTACGGTTGACCATAGAGTTGACCACTCTATTAAGAATAATTTTATTTTGCCTCAGAGTTTATCATTAGCACCCACAGAGAATTATGGAATGAACAGTTACTTCAATTTTTTTCATTCAACGGGTAATTATTAACTCTTTGCCGTTTCTAAAAAAACAGCTCAGAAGTACGCTCAGTTTTTGTTCGTGCTGCCGGAAATGAGGTCAATTTTCGAATTCTTATCTTTCACGTGTAACGCCTGCTAATTTGGATGGCGGTATAGCTATATCATTCTGAGATCCGTTACGCCAAATCTCGTTTATTTTCACCTCACTGACAAATATTGGTATTACTTTCACACTGCGCCAGAGCGTGAGATATGCTAACGGAGTAAAATTATCATAATTTTCGTTCCGACGCTCCAGTTCAGACCCGGCCAAGGTGACATTCGGAACTTTCGTAGTCGATCGTATTTCGAAGCGAGACTCAAAGAATATTGTTTATTTGCAAGATTGTGATCAGCAGATAATCATCGTTGAGTTACGGCCTCATGTGGGTCACTAGTAGTCGATTTAGTTGGACAAAAGAGTGGAGATCGGGGCCATGGAAAGGACAAAGTATTTCCGACGACCTGGGACAACATTTCGGTAAACGACGGCGCTGAGAGTATCCACCCAAGGTAGGGAGGAGTCTTCTTCTTTTTCTCTTCCGAATAATGGTGTTTGCCGATGTAGGAAGGGGTCAATGTGATTTTTGGGTGGGAACGACCAGTGAGGTCTTGTACCGAATAAAAACGAATCCATTTCAGTCGTCATCCAATTCGGCGCGTTGCAATATTATAGGTGCAACATTGTTTATCTTGCGCGGCATAATGCGAGCGCAAAGTTTTTCGGTTTTCCTTACGTTCCTGCTGAATATCGGATCCCCGATATTAGGTGCACGGGGCCCGATTCAAGACGCAATACAGAGCGGGGCCGCTGCCGAATATCATAGGGAGGATTGCACTTGGAGGAGAGAAAACGAGCATCGTTGTCCGGACCCTAGCGTTCGTATCTACCTTCACAGCATCGGCAAAGAAAAGATCGAGCTTAAGTACAATCCGTACAATCACTCGGGGTTGCTGAACAACAATTACTATGACCAGAAACGCGAGGATGTGTTTTTGATTCACGGATACGACGGAGGGGACGGTAAATTACCGATGGTAATCCTGAGGGATACTTATCTGAGAAACGGTAGCTACAATGTCTTCGTAGTTGATTGGGGTGAACTTGGTGCGATCCCGTGCTACCCGGCAGCGGTTGCAAACCTCCGTTTCATTGCAAGTTGCATTTCACAAACCGTGTCAACCCTGAAGGACGTGGGATCATCGGCTCCAAGAATAACTTGCGTCGGTCATTCTCTCGGAGCGCATTTGTGTGGAATAATGGCTAATTATCTGCTCTTCCGGATCCACCGTATCATCGGACTTGATCCAGCTAAGCCCTTGGTCCGTCCAGGAAGATTTAACAGACTCGATAGTGGAGACGCTGAATTCGTTGAGGTGATTCACACAAACTCAGGGTACTTCGGCGAGAATTCGCGCGAAGGTCACGTAGACTTTTGCGCTAACGGAGGAAAAAATCAACCCTTTTGTGAGAACGCTGAAAGAGATCAACTCTGCAGTCATAATTGGTCCATTTGTTACATGGCAGACAGCATCGACGGACGAAGCGAATTATTCGCTGAACCTTGTTCGGGACGCTGTCCGCCCACACGTAAAATCGGACCGAGGAGCAGTAATTCATTAGTTATCGGCCATCACACTCCTATTACTACGAGGGGATCTTTTTGCGTGACCACCATAGATTCGCCGTATTGTCCGAAGGATGCACATGATAGGGGCGACGAAAGATGCTGCGTTTAACGCACTCGATTTTAGCCAATGATTTCAGCTGATACGATCCTCGCTGCGAAAGAGACTGACAATAAGAATAATAAGATATATGTATAATGCGATTGTAAATTCGTAAAACTTGATCGGCTATGCGTCATTAATTTAATTTATTGTAGCCTTTCTCTAAATGTAGTTCCAGAATAAAATATTATGTACATGCTATGCGTTTAATTTGTCAAATTTTCCAACAACGTTGACTACAATATCAGAATCACTTATTAATGCCAAAAATTTGCGAATCCGCTGGGAAGAAAACCAGAAAATCCTCTTGCAAGAATTTTAAAGCTGAATACTGCAGCATTATCATCGAGTAATCTGCTAATGCTTTGCTTTAAGAAATTTGAAATATAATAGCCAGGACCGCATATTTGGGCGAGCTAGTTGAGAGAACGAGAGAAGCCAAAGTCGATACGTTTGGTCGATACATGCATGCTTGATGCTGTCATCTGTGTTTGGTGGTAAAAATAGTAATAACAGACAATTTAAAGGGGAAAGTGTCATAGGTATGTATAAAAACAAGTTTTGAATTACAACTTGGCTCGTCAATGTCAGTATTTATGGCATTTTATACACCAGTCACAAATGTGTTTTCTTTCGTTTGATTCACGGCTGTAACCTATAAATGTATATGTTGCACTTTTCTTCGTATTAGGAGTACGGAAATTTACAGGTATTAGGAGTACGGAAATTGACAGATTATTGCAATGACTTTGGATGGGCTACCAAATGAACAAGTGATATTTGTAACTGGAGGCTATGACCACGCTATCAAAATATGGCAAGCCCATACCGGAGTATGTCAACGGACTGCACAGCACACCGACTCTGTATCCTCAAACCAGTTGTTAAAACTATAAACGTAACAGAAAATTTTTCGTAGTTTTCTTAACAAATGTATAGCAAGTAAATGCCCTGGATATTACGCCGGACAAGCACCTAGTCGCTGCTGCTGGATATCAGCATATTCGTATGTACGACTTGGGATCTAGCAATCCTAATCCTGTAATCAATTATGACGGTGTTTCCAAAAATGTAACTGGGCTCGGCTTTCAGGTAATTCTATTTAATGGAATACAGATTGTAATGTTCTACTGTTACAAAACTGAATGACAAATAATTCAGCCGACAGATGGAAGATTCTGTATTCTTCGAACTGATTTTGTACATTTCTGATCCATCCCTATTTACAGGAAGATGGAAAATGGATGTACACTGGTGGAGAAGATTGTTCTGCAAAAATTTGGGATCTCAGGTACAATTTCATTACATGCGTAGTTGATTTGAACGAATTTTTTGTAAATTTTGCGATCTTATGTCGATTTAGTACCATTACAGTGCGCATATTTTTACCCACAATTTTGCAGGTCTAGAGATCTGCAATGTCAGAGAATTTTTCAAGTGTCTGCACCGGTGAATTGTGTATGTCTACATCCCAATCAAGCAGAATTAATAGTCGGTGATCAGAGTGGCGTAATACATTTATGGGATCTACGCTCCGATCATAACGAGCAATTGGTGAATAACAGCAGATCGAAATAACGTCGCATAAACGAACAATGGTGAAATAACTAGTTACTGTATCATAAAATTCTAGATACCAGAGGCAGAGGCATCTATTCAGGATATAGCGATAGATCCGGAAGGGACTCATATGGCTGCCGTTAATAATAAAGGAAGTTGTTATATATGGGCACTAACAGGTGGTGTGGGAGAAGAACCAACTAGATTAAATCCCAGGAAAAAGCTGGACACACATAAGCGTTACGCGCTCAGGTGTCGATTCAGTCCCGACTCTTCGTAAGTTTGATTTGATAATGTTATATTTGATGTAGACCTTGTGGCATTATTTCTGCATCCTATGTTGATAATAAAATTGGATGACGCGTAAATGCCTGCAGGCTTCTAGTTACAACATCCGCCGATCAAACAGCCAGGGTATGGGAGACTACAGACTTCACGGAAACACAAGTTTTGAAACACGAAGCGAAAAGATGGGTGTGGGACGCAGCATTCAGCGCGGATTCTCAGTACATATTCACAGGTAGTTGATAGAGGAATTTTAACGATTTTCTGTAGCTTCTGTCTAGCCGAAATTATGAAGATTTTGCTCATGTCGGACTTGTTTCTACGCAGCTTCCTCGGATGGCGTTGCGAGGTTATGGAATGTGGCAACCGGAACCGTCGAACGTGAGTACCAAGGCCATCAGAAGGCCATCACAGCGCTAGCATTTCGAGATCAAGTTCGTCCATCCCCGTAAATGAACAATTACAATATATATCGCTTAAACTTCATTGTTATTATAATATTATTCATATTTATACATACACAGAGAGATTAAACATTACGTCAATCTACCTCTACTGCCTGTTTGTTCATTTTATTCACTTTTATTCTTCTTCATAATATATTACATCAGCAACGTAATATATCACTTTCGCCAAGCTCGAAGTTAACAAATAACGAATTTTAAAATAAACGAACACAATTTCCAATAAACATCACGTTTTAAACTTTAATGTACATACAATAGTAACTCAAAAATTCTAGTACGCAATTGTGAATCCGCAGTGGCTTTAAATCAAGTGGTTTTCCAATTTCTCATTGCAAACCAGAAGTACGAAGGATTCACGAGACTTAAAAAGTAATTTATAGACCTCGGTGTGAGTCTCTAAGGTGTAAAGATTGATACCATTATACTTTGCTATCTAAATAGGATCACTTAGCCGATTTAAGTAAGCATAGCATCTCGCATATTATTTATGCATTTGGTAACTCGTCCACTTCTCCCATTTCAGTCACTGTTTCGTCTTCCATTGTGTAACTCAGCATGAATTTCAATGAGATAGAAACCTGGAACAACATACCTCTAGTCAGCTCTCGAAGTCTTATAAAAGACTTGACCTTGAAGTGAGTTTAAAATAAACTAATACCTTCTTTGGATTTGCAATAAGCATAATCTGTGTTATTGCCGAAGGTGGTAGAAAAGGGTTATGAGCAGGTAGATTCGTTCCCGAAGGTGGTTGAAGTCTACATTTACATGTCTGGCAAAACAAATCAGTTGAATTATTAAATCGTTTGAGATTGATCTTATGAATTCGAGTAATTAGTTATCGTGACAATGAGATCTCACCTTGGGCACAACAGCTTGGAATAGGTAATCACTAAGAGGGTTGGAATTCTTGCTCATCGTCGTTACTACGATAACAGAAACATCTGGTCGTGGACTATCTCTTGCGAAATGTAAGACCACGGATATTCCATTCTTCTCCTCTATCACCATCAACGGTGGAATTGTACCTACGGAATTCAATGAAGAATTTAAGATTCTCCTGATTCGAACAAAGTTTGTAGTTTGCTTGTTATTACCTGGCTTGATAGTTTCAAGCGTAACGTTGATATCTGTCAAAGGTTTGATTTCCAATTCCGTAGGGGCAGGTAAAGCTTTTACTTCCGTAGGTTTCAACGCTTCATCAGTTTTAGATTCTGTGACTCTTTCCTCGTTAGTATTACAAGTAATATCGACCAACGAGTCGTCGCCATTTGACAAACTCCTGGAAATACTCAATAGCCCATTTTTCAACTCCAGCTCAGGTCTTAGTCTCAAACTTTCCAGAATATCAATTTTAACGGAATCTCCCGACGATAAACTCGGTTTTAAAGAGCCGTTCACGTTTGCTGTCGTTACAGGTATTGTCATACTGTTCATTGGCACTCTTGCAGGAGGTTTACTACGAGAAATATCAGGACGGTTACATTCTAAAATAATCTTAAATCTGCATTCGATGAAATCTTCAATGAGGTACTTACCTAGTGTTATTAAATTGTGTACGTGGAACAGAAAATGACGTCAGATTTTGTTTGAGGAGAGACTCTCCTAGGGCGTCTAAATCTTCAAGTGCTTTTGCCTTGCCATCGAGCTTTGCAGGATCAGTAGGGTCTTGCGCTGTTGCAACAGAAAAACTAAGTCATTGAATTCAGGAAGAAAGTTCATTTCAAATCAACAAAACGCTTGTTCGATATCCTCCTGCGATCTCGACAATAAATATGTTCATAATGCATTCATCGGTGGAACGAGATTACGTAAATTATTGAACACGGACGAACCTTTAGGGACTATGGGAGAAATACTGACTGGCTGCATAATGGTGGTTTCTGGTAATAGCGAAGGTGTATTTGGTGTCGGTGTAATCGTGTTGGTATCTAGGGAGCTGAATATATCGCCCAAAATTTCCAAGTCAGTCTGTGCGTTCTTTGGTATAGAATCAGTGTCATTGCTCGTAGTAGTGTGAAGGGTAACCGTGGATAGATCGAGATCATTGGAAGTCGATAGATCCAACAATGAGGATCCATTATTTGCACTGCTTTTCGTTTTGTCTGGCGGTTGACCAAGAACAATCACAGCTATATATTTGTCAAACACTTGACCCAACTCATCATTTGCAGCAAGAACTTCATCTGTAACGCGTGTAAAAAATTCATCACATTTTCAGGCTGCTCACTTTCCCTATAATCGGTAGATAAATCTTGACCAAATTCTTCAACGCTACCGGCACTGATACTCACTGAGCATTTCTTGATTGTCTTGAGACTCGTTGGCTAATCTGAAAATGTTCGGCCTCAAACGTTCGCAGGCTTGATAAAGTTCTTTCATTAACTCAAGGTCGTCTGCGCTTGCTGTACTCCTGTTGTAAGAATCCAACATTTCGGATAACAGCTTTACGTTATTGTGAACAGATTCCAATTCCATAATTCTTCGCGAGTTTTGTTGTACTCTCCTCTCGTCCTGAAAAGATTGAATGTATTGCATCCCAATTGTAATGATACCTCCTCATTATTTAACTTTTTTTTTAAGTCTGAACGACTCTATACATTTCCTAATCACACTAACCTCTTTGACCATAGTTTTGATAAGCCTATTGGCAGCGAGTAAATCATCGGGGTTTTTACTCTGCAACAACTTCTGCAATAGCTTCGACTTTTCGTCGTCTTCAAATATTGGGTGCTTAGATTTTGAGGGTTTATTTGAATCTTCCGAATCAGTTGAGACACCTGCGATATCCTCCTGTTCATACGTCACCACAAACTCATATTAAGGCAAAACATCAATGTGGACATGCAATTATCAAATGATTCCGGATGAATAAGTTAGTCTATTGAAGAGAATGGAAATATACGAGGGGAAAAAGAATACATCGACTATAATACGCACAAAAATACTTGTTATAACTTGAATTTAACTAGTTACGCCTGCAGATTATATTCCGCACAAAACCTACTGTAAGTTCTTACCTTTACGACGCCTTGCTTTCTAAGCATTTCGTAGGCTTCTTTGATCTTAACTTCACCTGCGTACTCCTTGGTCCATGTATATAGAAGCTTCAATACCATTTGTTGAACAGTGACAGGTGTTCGGCTTCCGAGATACTTTGGTGATACTAGTTTAATCATTTCATTAAGAAAACGGAACTTCCCAACCTCTGCATGGAAGGAGGGTCCACACCGTCTCATACAGGCATCCAGCAACTGCAATAATACTTTATCTTTTATTCAGTCAAGCATGTCTTTGTTTTTTACAGTAAAACAATGAAAGCTGATGACTGTCTTCTAGTGATGACAGAAACAAATTGTCAACGATATGATTTCCATATTTTAAACATTGCACAGGATTTTCATTTGTTGTTATCATTTTGATCTCAGTCACATAATGATGACCCGGTAAAAAAATTGAAAGTGACAAACAAATTTTTTGAATAGATAAAAAATGATAAAAGAAAGGTAGATATCGAATGATACCCAATTAACTCCACTTTGCAAAGCAGCATTGGTCAAAAGTATAAAATGTAAATGTTATTTATAGAACTATATGTATTAGAATTGTTGACATACAGCGAGAGCTTGCAGAGCCTCCCATTCTGTGGGAGATTGTATGTGCGTTGCCAATAATTTACTGGCAATGTGAGCGCCTTCCGCTTCTTTGCTCAGCATCACACAGAATGCTTCAATCGCGGCTATGTCTGCGAATTGATTTTGGGGATTGGTCACCCTTTCTGTAATTTTGAAGATAAATATTTATGAGATTTCACTGACTTATCAGATAACAAATAAATGACAATATGTCCAAACGGCACAACATCAAACGTGGGTTGGGCAACTGATATGTCATATGAGTAATGTCATGCAACTCAATTTGAAAAGAGAATAGTATGAAATGCCAATGATTCAGGAGGTACATTATTGCCTTTTGAAGTGTAAAATTTGAAAATTGGTGCAAACGTACGTATTAGGGCCTCAAGACTGGTCGTCACCACATCCATGTTCGTCGTTTATTTATGCACTATTGTTTGCAGCTTCAGTCATGTGAGTGTTATGATTCGATACTGACGGTATTGTGACCGCGAAAGTCGGCGTTATTTAAAAATTTTATTTCTTCATGTACTTGTACTGCACACGTTTACGCTGCAAAATGACAATGTTATAACTAGCAGCGACCATCTTATAGACTTCTGGTATCAGTTATTGTTGACGTAGATAATGTCATCGGTGATCGTTAGCGAAAATTTAGTTTGGAGTTATAGGTAGGTTCTTGTTACACACTCGGTCGATTCGGTTAACTGTTTGACATGTAAAACACGGCGTCGGTTCCAATGACACATCTTTTTTATGAATTCTTTGCGGGTAGAATTTTGATACAATCAAGCCCGGAATGTACTGTGATTGTAGAATCACAACTCCAGCGTATTTGGCAATCCTACGTCTGTTATCGGAGAACTGCCGATTTCAAGTAGGTTTGACATGGCTCAACACTTGCTCCAGGATCAAAATCGGTCCGATATTTTGGAGGATTTTCTAAGTTTTTCCTAGCTTCTAACCAATGATTAGCTGAGAAATCCTAGAAATGAAGATATGTCGCCAACTATAAACGGGACTGTAGACTGACGTCCCTATAAATGCTTGTTTCCATTCTCGTTCGCAAACGGAGATCATCGTCGAAATAGCCGACTTTTCCCGAAGCAGGTGGAGTCGTGGTTTATTTTTGGTTCAATCTTGATATATCGTGGTTGAACGTGAAATTATGATATCACATTAATTTCAGCTGACTTTAGTTGGATGGTGATAACAAAATGTCTTGGCATAGAGTAAAATTATTATTATCGGGCTTAAACCCCCCTAAAAAACTAAGTGCTAGCAAAATTTTTCACCAAGAAACACGAACGGTGACAAATACACGTTCGGGAAGTCTCCTTCCAGAGCCGAAAAAAACACCCTTCGGTATTCTTGGTATTATTTGTGCGGTTATCCCGGGTCTACTTATTGGTGCTACTATCAGCAAAAATATGGCCAATTTCCTCGAAGAAAATGAGCTGTTTGTTCCTTCCGATGATGATGATGACGATGACTAGACTCAAATCCTGTAGTATCTCGTTGTAAAGGTAAGTCCAAAAAATAAGTGGTTCTTTTCTTCCCTACTAGTGAATGATGATAATATCTCATGGTATGTTTAATAAACCATCAATAGAAACCACAGCTTTCCTTGACTATGTGTAGATTTTTTTACACGTTATGTCAAAATATTAAGTCTTGGACTCGCATCATTAGCTCATTGATAATAAGATAATAATACACTACAGTTTGCTTGTGGGCAGTCTTTTTTAAAGGTGTATTATTTTCCAGGAATGTTGCATTACGATCCTTACTTGCTTCATAGCTCACGCACACTGCAACAATATGATCTGCAATTACAATGGTCTGAAGAAGTTGAGGTACAATTGTTGGCGTTTATTTTTAAGTATTTATTTACAAAAATGACAAAGTTTTAGTACGCACAGTAGTAGTTGTACAAATTACAATTACCTGCAATATAATGATCACAATGTTTATTAAATTAATAAATGGCAAATAAATATGTATATATATGATATACTGTAGTCTCTTTCTTTTGCAAATCTCGTCTTTCCCATCTGAACAAGTTTTGCTGGCCATGCAGAAGGACCGAGACAAGCAACAAACACATTATCTTTTGACTAATCGCAATAGAAAAATGTACTTTTGTAAATACTACATCGTCAACTCTTGAGACATGGCTGTCTAATATGTACACTCTCCGGGACAAATGTTTGACAACATAGAAACGAATCCCAAATACAAGGGAAAAATAAGACAATCCGATCTTAACTAGGTGAAAACTTGCCTGACAAAACCTAGATTGTGAAAAGAGAGCTGCACAAGTGGTGTCTATTGAAAAGAAAATCGTCACAATAAAAATCCAGTGTCAGGATTTACTCGAAAAAGCACTATATATGTGGAAGACTACTGTTGGTATCGATGCTCTAATATTGATATCCGATTGATCACAATTGAAGAATACTTGGGGTAACTGTTAAAATATATTCGTTATAACTTCAGAGAGCCCGAGTTTGAAATGTCAGTCATAAAGGAACGGTATGCATACTATAGTAGAGTGTCAAACAAAAATAAAATCGATTGAAAGAAAAGTAAACTACCTTGACAAATCAGCGTGAAAACTTGATATGCGGTAATGAGCGATGGGTAAAAGTGAATAAAATATAAGATGGAAGCACTGCATTTTGATGCATCAGCGATATCTGAGGGATTAATCTGGCGGACGCTTGTGTAGCCCCCAACCGTGAAAGCATTTTGTAAATCTACGCGACTCTTTGCCCTTTGCGGTAAGAAAAAGTTTTCTTGGTGTTTCCGGCTGCTTTACACGCAGGTGTTGTAAATAAACCTGTGTAGAAATAAGTATTCATTTAGAATATAGTTCAGAGGCAGTGGATCGATACGAGACGAAATCAGTGGATAATATCTTACCTGCGCTGATTTGTAGGCAAGTTTGATCTCCACTTCTGAACATCGAGCACCGAGCCATAGAAATACTTGCTCGCCATTGTCTAGCACCATAATGTCGTCATCGGCCAAGTCATCCTGCAGAAAAGATTAGGTTAGGTTAGCTTTGTGGCAAAAAAACATTTTAGTGATATTATCGCGATACGATACTTGTGTAGAAAATTACCTGACAAAAATCTGTACATTTCTCGCTGATTGTGAAATAACCTTTTTCATTTGAGCAGCGAAATAGTCTAGTAAAGTTCATGTAGTCGGCAGTGGTATCATATGGTTTTTTTCCTCCAATTCCAACCCAGAAAAAGTTATCTGGTTCTTCACCCTCGTTTAATACCTGCAGACTTATCCATGGCTGTCGAAGAGAATATACAATTAAATTTCACGCGCTTTTGCAAAAATGGGAACTGGAATCATTACGATCATATGGTATTTGAATTAACGGTACATACATTGTTAAACATTTCTTCTGCTATCTCCTCTGTAAGTCTGGCTTCTTCGCTGTCAGCTTTCGATCCAATCCAAACGTAAACGATACCAGTTTCGTCATCATTATTGAATGGCACATTTAATATATAACTGTAAAATTAAATGTATTCGCATTGGTTAAGAAAATGATTTTCGTACTATTCAGAACGATGAAATCGTATAATGATGAGTAAATTATTACCAAAAAGCAGAATTCAATAAAGTAGCATCCGGATTCACTTGAATCAATCTTGTGCACAAGGCACTGCCGTTGCTTCGGAGATGGTAAAATTCAACTTTATTGTTAGCTGGTGACTTCGGCTGTTTGCGTCTTCCATGGCGTATAATAAATTTGCGTTTGAAATGCGCCATGAATTTCAAATTCTCTTGTTGTTGATGGGTTCTAACTACTTCCAATTTTTCACCGAATAAGGATTTGAACTTCTTCTGCAAACTGTGAGTAAAACACAATTAGCATATGCATAACTGATATTACTTATTATTACGTTTTGATTTCAGACTTATGCTAATACCCAACAGCCGAGGCATACCTGAAAGTGAAGGTGAGCCAACCCATATTCCCAGCATCTCTACCTTGCCAAAAGTATACTACACACTGGAAATCATCTTCACACTGGTCATCGCCTTCCTCGCTTCCATTTATATCTAAAGGCTGAAGATTATGAAATTGGTTAATTGGAGAATTATGATCTTTGGTTGACCGACAACGATAAAGGTTTAAAACCACTCTTACCATCCAATATCGGCACAAAAATACATAACAGTCTCCACTGTAGAAGTGACCAAGTTCTTCTTCTGGAAGACGTACAAATTTTCGTCCCTCCAAAACGAAGGCTTCCATTGCTTCCAAATCATCGTTCCATTCCGCCATCAATTGTTGAGCTTCTACCGCAGACATAAGTGGCTGGCGTGGCATAAACAGCGCAGCGAGATCTGCCTGTATTACGGAGGATTATAAAATCACAGGTTTATTTAGTGGTTATTGTAATTTCGATGGAATCTCCCACCGCACAAAATACGTACTTTGGTATCTTGTTGCTTAGCCCATTTTGTAAGATCTGCGCCAGTCTTTGCCACGGATTCGGCCGTTCTCGTAAAATCAACTGCAATTACTTCATCCCAACCGGTGAATTTGGACTTGAATATCTGTTAGCGTATTAAAAGTGGGAGTCATGTTTAGTTTATATTTTATAATTGATGATAGTTACACCACATACCTGTGATTCGGTGCCTTCTTGTAATCTTGTTACCAATGCATATTCGGGTCGGTCGATCATATTGAATAATTCTTGAGACAGTTTGACAGCAGCTGCACGAACAAGTCTGGTCGATTTTTTACCAAACCTGTCAAAATTTGATCATGTCATGAAAGAAATAACGCAGCTCACCGACTGAATTGATTGGCCAAGAAAAAAAAAACAGGAATTCGCAAAAATTTACTCACCAAACGAACACGTCCAAATAACAGTCTAGAATATACACATTGCGATTGTTGAGTAAAGTATTGATCAACTTTCTATGTGGAACTTCAACTTGCGGCAGTTCCAAATATCCCATGCCAAGTCTTACTTGATACAAACGTGGCGTGACAGGTGTGAAGTCTGGATCGACATGTTCCTGCTATAAATAACGCCGTAAGTTTTCGTCAGAATCCATATGATCATCGTATCAATGAATGTAATAATTTCATGTCATGTGAACTTACTATTACCACGTTCCCCAAAGAACGCACGTTAGTCTCGTCGAGAGATTTCCAGAATTCCTCCGATTCAGAGCCCATCATCTCAGTAATTATATCCGCCTTGTTTTTCCGTTCATTTTTATTAATTTTCTCTGCCAAAAGTCTCGCCTTGGACTTCAGCGTGTTCTTCGCATTGGTACCATACCACATAAATATCTTGGTTCCTTTGTCCAGAACAAACACGAATCTCGGATCCAAGGATTCGACGCTTACAGGAACCGCTTCTAAGTGGATCGACGCACCAGCAGCATGTACCCGATAAACCCTGGTAATGGCTGGCTGTGGAAAATAAAAATCTTCACACATCTATGATAAATCGACGCTACAGTAATCTGACACTTTTCTAGTGAATTCATTAAAAAATTCAACCACTGACGTATCTATTGCAATGAATTTATGTATAATACAATACCGGGTCTTCGATGGTGTAAAAGCCGGAAGAGGTTCGGCCTCCCTCTATGTACGTGATTTCCGCATCAAAAAGTAGAAGAAACTCGTCCGACTCATCCCCTTGTTCCTCTCTTATCGTGCGACATTGCGCACCAAGATAATTGCGTAGGTTAACTGCATGAATTGCAGCGCAGGCA
Source organism: Athalia cordata (assembly GCA_963932425.1). Taxonomy (NCBI): domain Eukaryota; kingdom Metazoa; phylum Arthropoda; class Insecta; order Hymenoptera; family Athaliidae; genus Athalia; species Athalia cordata. Next base: position 22,221,992 of record OZ010626.1, on the reverse strand, counting down.
CGTTTGTCCAACTATTTTTTGAAACAATTATTGAGTTGACGAGCTTAAGCGAAATTCTCTTGGGACATGACCTTTTGAGGTTATACCTCCGGCAAAAAAAAAAAAAAGCGAAATTCTCCGTCATTGGATAAAAAATATGATTGCAATGACGACAACATATCAGTACTGTGGATGAGATCAGTAAATCTTGAATTTTTGAGATGGAAGGTGAATGAATTTCTATAAAAATTGTTTCAACATACCGTAGCCTTCTCTCCGATCCAGAAATATATGGACCATGTCAGCGAGCCTTGTTCGTCAACTCCTGTTTTCAATACGATGTAACAATCTCCTTCATAGAATTTACCATGGGCAACTTCATCTATTTGATTAGGGAGGAAGTTTTCTATTTCCCATATGGATAAGCCAGGAATCTGGCCCGCATCGTCATCGAATATTTCTGAATAATCCAGGGGAGGTTTTTCAAGCGTTTCATCCCATCTCTTCGGCCTGTGGATTTGGTAAAAGGGAAAAGAATAAATTATGAAGAAATAAAACAAAGTGAAAAATGAATTTAAGGAATCGGAACGGTGAGCTCACTTTAATGATTCCACCTTCGCATCTTCGGAGCCTTTATCCTTATTTTTATCTTTGGCGATATCTTTCAATCCCTGAAACATGATAACTGCATCTTATTATTCAAGGCTATGAGTCGACTTCCATTAGCCGCAACACAGAGACTATTGAGATACCTTTAGAATTTTAGCTTGGTCTTGGTCAGCCTCCTCCTGATCCCTCCTCCGTCTCAAACGCATTTTCCGAGCGATAGGATCTTTACTACTATCTATAACACAATATTACATTCATCGTTACAAGTAACCGCAGGCTGAAATTAGATGTGTTTATTTTTTGAACAAAAAGAACATACTTGCTGTCTGAACTGGGGCTGGTACGTTTGCTCCAGCAAGACGTAATTGATGCTGCAGTGAAAAATCGATGTTGTAAAATTCTATTCCTGATCCTCTTTGCACCTCCATCGGTTTTGGGGGCATCACTAGATTCGGATTATCTCGTAGATCGAGCTGATCCAAATCAGTAAGTAAATGTATCGCATCAGGCACCGTTATTAGTCGATTAGAAGTTAAAATCAATTGCTTCAGAGATCCACATCTGTAATCAGAGGATACAAGATATGTAGGTATCCTGATTCGTCGAACGCTATAATTTATAATTCATAAATTATTTATTCTACCTGCATAAGCCCTCGGGTATCATTTCCAGGTGATTGTTTGCTGCTGAGAAAACTTGCAAGGAAGATAATTTTCCTATTCCCGAAGGAATTCCTTCAAAGTCTAATTCATTATCGTTCAGGTAGAGCCTTCGTAACGTATTGATTTTGCACAAAGAACTAGGCAATGTTGTTAATTTGTTTCTGCAGAGGTTCAAGGTCTCCAGTTTCTGCCAAAAATCTGTTTGTAAAATTTTGAAATTATATCAATCAAATAGTGATATTGTTATTGAATCAAAAACTTGTACATTACCGATAGCTGTTGAGAGTTCGGTGATTTGATTGTCGCTAAGATTAAGGCGACGTAAGTTCGGGAGTGAATAGAGGGCATCTGGTACTCGTGGCAGGTCGTTTTGCGATAAATCAAGTTCCTGTAGATTTGTCAGACTCTCCAGACTCGAGGGAATGTTACTAACCGTACGCTGAGTGTCTCGCATTTGCAGTGTAGTCAAATTCATTAGAGATGGTAGTTGTCTGGATTCACCATAAAATATGCATATAAATTCGTTTATAAAATAACAGCATTATCATAAATAATTCCATTGCAAAAACAAATTCTAGAGGTTCAAATTCTACTATAAATTTGACGTTATTACATTTTTATACGACTGTATATAAGTCAAATTAAAAAACATTTGCTTGTTAATCTTTTGAATAGCAAAAAAAATGATATGATATTAAGACCTTAGTTGAAAATGTCCCAGTGGATTGTGGTTGAGATTGAGAGTCTGTAAATTTGCCAACCGACGAGTTTGAGGTGGTAAAGTTTCTAGTTGGTTGTGACTGAGATCCAAAAACAGCAGGTCTGTTAAGTGGATGAATAACGTGTTCGGAATCGTTTCAATGCTGCAGATGAATAGACAAAAGAAATAATAAAAACAAAAAGAAACGGTGTTATTACTAGACACGATGTATACTCCAAATGAAATTAAGTCGGATGAAGGATGAAGACCTACTGATTATAGCTGAGGTTTAGGTTGAGGAGAGATTTTGCTTTCTCCAAACCTTCAGGCACTTCCTTCAGATTATTGTGACTAAGATCAAGAGTAGTCAATTCTTCCAAGTGAAATAATTCTGTCGGAATGCCACTACTCTTGATATTGTTATGTCGTATATTTAGTGTTCTCAGGCAGCCTAATTCAGTCAATTCGCCATATAAACGCTCCAATTTATTTTTCACTAAAGAGAGATGTTCCTAAAGAGGTAAAATGATACATTACTGTAGAACCCATTTTGCTCCATGTCCTAGTACAGGCTGAGAAAAAACCTGTTGGAAATTATTCCATACTCAGTTGAAGGGATTTGTACGATTGGAATGATTGAAAAATGTGTAAATTACTCAGAGAATAAGCCCGAGGTAAGGACGCTCAAATGAAATGTCACCGGATAATATTATTCTAAAAATTGCATCAATGTGTGGTACTTTGAGCAAAGGTACTTTACATTTCACATCTTGGGTTTACTATTTTATTTGCTTACTAGTATATGACGTGTAGTAATTTCAACTTTCACAAGTATTAGATTACAGTGAGAAAATTTACCAATTTCAACAACTTTCCCATCTCTTCAGGTATCTCTGACAAATTAGTTTTGTCCAATTTGAGCCATTGTATTCCAGTCATCAAGCGTACGGATGGGGGAAATTTTCCTTCCTACAAAACACAGGAATATTGATAAAGAGGAAGAGGTAACTGGAATATTTTGATTGTTCGGAACTCTTTAAGTTCACGGGTCATCGGTGGACTTCTAATTTGGAGTATGTGTCAATGCCAATAGATTATCATCCGGATTTACTTGACCAGCAAGATGTGTAACAGGTATGATGTAAGGCAGGACTAGAGCTTTGCTAAAAGAAGCATTGAATAAATGTGAAATTACTTACGCTGAAATCATTGCTGCTGAAATCGACTCCGCGAACAAATGGTAAAACACCTGTGTTTGCCATTGTTGATGGGTGGTATTCGGTTAGTTCCAGTTAGATTTCCTTACAGAAGGTGTCCACAGCCAAATTTTTAGTTTCGTTGATCATACCACACCTTTTTAAACGTGTTAAACTAGCTAGGAAGTACTATTTGCTAACCGAAGTACCATCAGAAAGGTTAAGTTGCACGCAGCGATAATGGGCCTGTCTTCTCAAACAGAATCATGAGAATTATCCGTCGTGCAACTGTCATTAGTTTTAACCGTAATCCATTCGATATTTTTCTCACACTCAACGTCAATAAAAAAGTAAAAAACAATAAAATGCAGGAGCCATAAATCGCCGATAAGCAAATTAGGGTGACGTCAACCTCAGAGTCAAAAGGAGTGTTGATTACGGTGCGTCGAGGAGTGCCTGGGTAAAAAGGATGTCTTGAAACAAGGAGTGGTCTGAAATAGTATGATGTTCGAAGACGTTCGAAGAGCCTGAAATAAGATAGCATTGGAGACATATAGGGATCTCATTACACGAATTGCGCATGTGTGTCTGTCACTACCTATTCGAGTGTATGTAATCAGCCTATTTATTGTGAACATCGAGTAGATGATACAGTAAATGTAGTAGTTAACTCAATTTTGTAAAGCTGTGACACGGTGGATCTGTCACCGCTCTGAATGTTGCAATTTTATTCCTTAAAAAAACTGTCGACCTCAGTTATTTTCCATATGAAAATCAAATAGTAAAAGTATTTTTCAATGTCATGATCAATCTGAAATTCCACGAATCTTCCGGAGAGTAAGAATTATTTGATTCAATCTTGCGAAATACGCTACTTACATTCAAATTTACCGCGATTCTTGATTCTAACGCACAGCAGACGAACGGCGCCCTAGCGTTCGGACTTCTATTTGACTCAAGCCGTAGCGGTGTTCGCCGAGCGCCGGACTGCATAGGCTGAACTTTTAGCAAAAGCCGTCTGCACGAGGGCAGGTATATGGATAAGAGTCGTCCTGAGAGTGGAGAAGTCGAAATTTACGTACAGTGAAAATTACATAGAAATAAATATCAATTGTCATTCAATTAACGTATATGGCTTCAGTCGAAGAATTGGATCAGTTGGACAGCGGAATGGGCAGCAGTGACGCGCGCTCTCCAGAAGTAAAGTCGATCCTCCCGGACGACGACGAAGATGAGGAGGTATTTTATCATTCACACGATTTCAAACGCACCTTTAATATTTAATCACCCTTGTGTTGTTCAGCTCTCACATTTCTAAATATCAGCGACACAGCGATATTGTCGTTCTAAGATTGACTGCCCCGTTTATATCCATTCTCCAAGTGTACTTTCGGAAATTTTTATGTTGTTTTCTGGCTCAGAATGATATCAGTCAAACATATTTCACTAACATAATTTTGGTTTGATCACACACTTTTTCCACTGATAATTCAGCATAATGATTTTTCCAATGCCCTAAAACGTGTGTTATAAAATGATAGTCATTCCAAAGAGGTATAATGATTTTTAAAGGCCTCTAGACATTCAATTGTCGGTAAATCATCCACATTAATTATATAACAACAAGGTTCAAACGGAATGATTTTTCTTTGCCTCAAGGATGAAAGCATCGTTGAACGGTTGGTCGGCCTCACAGAAATGTTCCCCGAGGATGTGCGACGACTGGGATGTACTGTCAGCTCTAGTCTTTGCAGTTTTGTTAAAGGTACATTATTTTTCCATGGAACGCCAGTGAACATTGCATGAAAATTGAAGATATATAGAGTGAATCGTGTCACAAATTACTGCAACTTATAGTCAGTATCGTACGGTGTTGGAAGTTCTGAAAAATAAATCATAAATGTTGGGCTTTCAGGATTGTACGGGTTTTCCTGTTCGGCAACTTGGCTGTTCTTCAGTTCGTCAGCAATCCTATTTGGGCCAATAATATTCGAAGTAGAGCGAGCACAAATGGAAGAAGTGCAGCGAACGCAACAGAAACAGGTCTTGTTAGGGCCAAATTCCGCAGTTTCTAACATGGGCTCACCCGGCCTTCCAATGTCTCCGCCTGTACAACGATAGGCTGTGGTGTGCTGCAGCTCAATCGGATGTGCATTGAGTTTCTCCACTCAATCGTAACACTACGACAATTAACCATTATTTTCCCAATCATTGTACAAGTCGTGCGTAGATTCATTACTACTTGGCCAAAACTCCGGCAAACATATACACATTAAAGAAATTGCATGAGTATTCGTAGTTCCAAAGTCTCTCGAAATGGGTTTATATAGTTTGATGGCATTTAAGAATAACACAGAGGTTTACGGGAGTGGGGAATACAAGACTCAAATTGGTTCTGACTTTTCTTTCGAAGGTAAAAATGATGCAGCTGCTCTAGCGATGAAACAAGTTTATTGCAATTGCAGTGGTCAGATTTACTTGTGCAGTACCTTACTTTCTTGAAGTCGTTCTTGTCATCGCGGCAATGCTAGTTGATACGTAAACCGAGGTTTTCTAACAGTTATTAGGTTTTGATTTTGTACAATGTGACAATATTCGTTACATATCCGCAAATAAATTACTTGTATAAATATTTTTAACTATACTTAAAACTTTTGCTGCTATCGTTGAAGTAGACCATAGTTCATGTTTAGTTATGTCTGTACGATATTCTCACTTTTTGTTCAAATGTTAACAAAAAAAGTAAATAAAATGTTAGTCAATTGAACATCAATGTATCGAAAACCTCGTGGAAAGAAAAGAAAAAAGAATACGTCTTCAAAAAAGTCATCAGTCATATGATTATTATTATTATTATTATCGTGGGTGAATGGAATGAAAAATAATCAGATGCACTCCAGCTACAAAGCATTGATATATTATCACAGAAAATGTGTCCATTGCAATAGATAGCGTTATCATGACTAAAACTACCCCTTAATGACAGCGATGGGTCTTAATTTGATGGATTTGCGCGATATACCAGCTGCGTGACAAGTGTTGACGACATCGATCACATTTTTGTAGGATTCAGGTGCCTCTTCCATGACCAGGTTTGGCGATGCCACTCTGATCGATATACCAGATTCTTCGAGTTTTGCTAATACGTCTTTGTAATCCAAATTACGCCGTGCTTTCGCACGCGATAACGCTCGCCCCTGGTAATAAATATTGATATTTAATAATGGGGAATCAATAGATGGAAAGCATGTAGAAAACTGATGACGAAAAACTAACCGCCCCATGACAGGTTGAACCAAAAGTTTGTTGCATGCCTTCTTCGGTTCCTGTAAGAACATAGCTGCATGTGCCCATCGTTCCTCCGATCAAAACAGGTTGGCCAGTTAATTGATAATCGACCGGTATGAGAGGATGGTGTGGTGGAAATGCCCGCGTCGAACCCTAATTAAAACAAGTGTTGTGCATAACGGAATAAGATCGTGGTTGACGAAAATACAAACCACATGGTTCGAGATTGTGCATTACCTTTCTATGAACCAGTAATGTTTTTTGCTTCCCATCGACGATATGTTCTTCAACTTTTGCAATGTTATGCGATACGTCATAAATCACATGCATATCCAGATCGTCAGGAGACATGTTGAACTGCTTTGCAAAGGCCTGAACATATTAAACGGAATTTTTAGACTCAGAAACCCTCTAGTGTTCCAATTCCAGTAATCTGAAACAAATTCTACGACCGACCTGTCGTGTGAGAAACGTCATGGAGCTACGATTGACCCAAGCAAAATTAGCAGCGGCAGCCATCGACTTTAAATAGTCTTGTCCCTCGGTAGAATTGATATGGGCGCAAGCTAGCTGCCTATCGTTTGTTTGGATGTTGTCACGTTTCATAGCTTTCTCCATTTGTACAAGCGCATCTGTAACATATAGTGCAGCATATCATCTTGTGAAATTGATCGAATCTTTTAGAGCAAGGCCACTAGTTTCTACAACGTAGTATAAAATATACCAGTTGCCACTTGATGCCCGAATCCTCTACTTCCAGAATGAATCATGACACAGACTTGGCCAATATCTTCAATGCCCATTTTGCTGGCAGCCCATTTATCATAAATTTCTTCCACCACTTGTATTTCAGCATAGTGATTACCAGCACCTAATGTGCCTAACTATGAGAAAAACAATCATTCGTTTACAAATGTACGAGAAAAAAAAAGAATAATTATAACATATTGACGAAAATGCCATTAAATACCTGTGGTAGACCGCGCTTTTTGGCCCTCGTCGATACTTTAGCCGGATCAGCATTCAGCATACGACCATTTTCCTCGCAATGCTCTTTGTCCTCCGCCCAAATATATCCTGGTGTGAGAAATAATGAATTTAAGAATTCAAGAAAGTCGTTATCAGTTTTCATCAGTAAAATAAATTCAAAAGATTGAGGAACAAACCTTCTCTGAGAGACCAATCCATTCCCATTTCCAAGGCTTCTTCCAAATCCTTGGCACCCATTGGTATAATTCCCTTTGATCCAACTCCAACCGGGATATGATCAAACATGCTCTGAGCTATTTGTTCCTATGGATAAAGGATTTTTCCTAAGTTTAAATAAGGTGGTCTGCCTCAGAAAGTGAGACGAAAAATTCAAATAAATTGCTCACAGGAATTTATGAATGAAATAGAGTAAATTCCTTCAGAAGCGAGTAATCTTTCATTGATTTATGGAAAGTCAAACATTTGCTCACCTTGATTGGCTGGACATCTTTCTCATACAAGTTTGTTCGAAGCAATCTTACACCACAATTTATATCAAATCCAACTCCCCCAGGGGACACGATTGCTTTGGGATCATTCATATCAAAGGCTGCCATGTTACCTGTGAAAACACTTGTATTTAGCCAGTGCACACAAAAAATATTAACGGTATTTCCAGTTACCGTAAGACATGTAAAGTTATGAATGAAAATCTACATCAATTATGAAATAAAGATGAAAAGGATAAATATTGTGGCTCACCGATGGCAAATCCATATCCAGAGTGGACATCCGGTAAACCTACAGATTTGCCAACAATCCCTGGTAAAGCAGCTACATTAGCAATCTGTTTTACTCCCGGCAAAAATCCACCAACAGATCCAGGCTTACAGGAGAAGCGTAATTCTTCAAGCATCAAACGTTCTAATGTACTATTCACATAGAATATACCTTCGACCTTGTATTATTGTAGAAAAACAAGCAATACTTCGTTATTTCATAAAGTTCACGTAGCTAGGGAGGTAATCTTAAATATTCAGATTGGGTATATTTCTCTTACATTCATGTTGGGCTGAAAACCCTTTTTGATTCTCCAAGAATAGTCATTGATTTTCTCCAAATATTGAAGTTCTTCCTGATACTGACGGACCACCATGTTTCCTCTACAATGATTTTGAAATTATGTTTAACAAGATTACTAAAGTTTGACAAGTTTGAATACAACAATCTATTTGTCAGCGTTTCAATTAACAAATTAAACGACGCGGTGATGGTTAAGTGCACGGTCATCTGGCATATCGAGTTTCAAATGCAGTAAAATTAATGAATGTTAGGTAAGTCGATTTTTCATGTCTTTTTTCATGTTACATGAATGAATAATTTTTCAGGATTATGAGTTGAAACAGCTGGACTTGCACGAAGCTCGATCAGATCGAAACTGCCAGGATATCATGCAATAATGTGCAACAATGCGCAATAGTGATAATAAGTGCATAATTCTGAAAGAAACCAAAGAATCCACGTTTATCTTTAATCTAAAACTTACTCGCTGACAAGTACTTTGAAGAAAGAAAGATGATATAAGCTTGTTCGATAACTAAGTATTGCAGTAAAAAATCAAAATTGAATCAATACCGGATTACCGGCTTTTATTAACAGGTATGGAAAAAGGTTAACTCGCTCACGCTTGCCGTCAATTAGCTGTCATTAATAATCCACAGTCAGCCTAGCGAGCTTTTCTTGTGCTTTTCACTAGCTTTTGGCGACGAATCGAAGATAAAACAGCACGCCAGTTTCATGCAATCGTAGGTTAAAGATCCACCGGCAAGAGGCGCCAGTAATCGTGTTTCGAACGGTTCAGATAGAAACGTGTATTTTCAATAACAAATTTTCTATTGCATTCAGTATCCGTGCGCTAAAATAGGCTAAAATAGTGTCAAACGATGCCTCGATGGTATAAAGTGGTGTTTCGGACATTTGAATTCAGATAATCTTATAATCGAGGTGTGTCGTAGGATCTCACGAAAATATAGTAATACGTAAGATATTGATCTGCTGTAAGAATATAAATGACTCGATCATGTTTTTCCTATCGATGGTTTCACAAAGATAACCTCATACTCTTAGAAATGAATATATGCGCTTTCCTCTGATGACAGTTCGCAATTCAAGAGTCCGGAATTATCTGTTATATTAAAAATAGTCGGAACAGAAATGTTTCAAGGCTCTCATCGTTGGCTCGATATTCGTACTACGGTTTTTCGCCCCGTCCGTGACAATTATGTACATCAATAGATTATTCACTGATACTAGTGATCTCTTTTGATCTAATATTCTCCCTATACTTATGTCTATGTTCAAATTTATTTTGTACATTAGATGCTTTGGAAAATTAACTAGTGTACCCCAGTGCAGCATTATGTGCATCATTATAAACATCCAGTTTTAATCTTTTCACTATTATAACTTTTTTGGTTTACCTATTGCATCGAGCTAAAGAGAATTTAAATCATATATTGCTTCGATACGATAATAGATTAGATGAGATGGTGAAACGTGAACATTTATTTTGAATGTGATCATTTTATCTTGAGATAGAAAAATTCGATATTTCTGGAAGGATTTGGATGAATACCACCAATTTGTTTTGAATCAATTAATTAAGTCTTGAATAATGACAAACACCACGTGACGTCGCGTGAAACATTTCATATTGTTACATCCTCACAACACCTCGATATCTATGAAAAAAAAACCATTAAAAATCGTAGTAGTTATTTCTGTATTCAACTGATTTGCATTATTTTACAGTGACATTTGTCACTAGTGATGCTGACATCTATACTTCACAGTGATCTATCCCAGTGAACGTGTAAAAAGTGAATAAAATATGGCAGAGGCAAAATCGTCAGGATTGCGGCTTCCATCGAAGATTGGAAGACCATGCTGTGCCAGTGGACCTAAGCCCAGTATACCACCATCTCCGCCAAGATCGCTAGCGAGTAAGTTTATACCTTGCATGAACACTTTTCACTTTTTCAGTGCCAATAAGTTTTACTCTACTCTAGAACTTATCTGTAGCATCAACATAAATTTTTGTGTGATTTGGTTTGTTTGTTTATGTAGAACTGTAGATAGAGAGCTTAAGTGTTTTTGTTTCTGTCGAGGTTTCTATGAATAATAGATCGGAATGAAAAGGTACGTTCAATGCTTGTTCGGTGTTGTGTCGAGCCAGTCACAATTTGTTCTTCGAAGGGGTTTTTGAGTTATAAAAATTTCCTCTAAAAGAGCTTCTGGTTCAGCACGTAACTTATCCAAAAATTACGATCATTATTTCTTCTCGGAACAACTACAGGATATAATCAAAAGATGATGCCGGTGAAAATGAAAAAACTTCTTGTGTTGAATTGTGGATTCTGACAAAAAGTGTATCTTGTGTAACCAGTAATTTGTACTTTGCCGGCTACCGTTCCAGCTATCATGTAAAGTTGAATGAATTTGATGAATGGTCTTTACCTGTATTACTTCATCTTTCACACCTGTTCAACCAGTAGGAATGTGTATAAATTATTGGCGTTCTTCAAATCATAGTTATTTAATAAACAGTGTGAGATGACCATTCACCTCATAGAAGACTGGATATTTTTTTTGGTATACATATTTAAAAGTATTTGGCATCGGACTACGGGTTGTATAAGAGGTAGCAATTTCACCTGCCCTAAATAATAATCACCCCAGTGTATCCACCTTAAAATTATTTAAGCGTTATATTTTCGTTGAGATAGCTATCTGCAGTGCTGAAAATGCCCCGAATCAGTCGGACAACTTATATCATCGGAATAGTATTTAAGCAACGTTTAAAATAACACGTTTTTCTAAGGACAATTGTTAATTAGATTCGCGTCGATTATGTCCCCCCACGCGATGAAAACGACCTGTCTCACGATCTCGGAACATCTCCCACAAGAGCCACAATTCCCGCGGTTCCCCGGCTGCATAGCCTCCTGCCCGCTTTTTAAGATCCGAGAACCCACAAGTCACCTTTTCGTCATCCACCACGAAGCATCTCGTATTCGATCAGCTGGTAAATGTTTTTATATTAACGATTTCCAAAACACTCTTCAAGCATATCAGTTTCTCTGAGCGTATGAAGGAGTCGATTTATATTCATTTGCTCCAATTTACGTGTCATTCTGAACTTTCTGATTTTTGGTCTGCGATTTTCGAAGTTTCAAGCTTAGTTTTAAACATTTTTCTTCACTTTTCTGAACCGAATGTGCAACTGTAATATAGACAAAAACTGTAACGTTAAGGATCAGGGGTATGTTTTCTTAAAATCATTGTTCCGAAAAATACACCTCCTCTAATTACACAAACTGTAAAATACATGAAATTAAAAACGCTGTTGCATCGTATTTCGTCGCTGTGAAATCGTCCTAATATTGAAAATTCAAATAATCAAGCCTTTATGAGGATATCTCCGGTGTTTATCCTGTTTAAGATCTTTTTATCGATCGTTGTACAACATTCTCCCCGTAATACGGTACGTCATTGTTATTAATATTATACGACCGCCCGATACTCAACATTGAACATTCTCGCTGCACCTACTCCTCCGCTTTCTGCACTTCGCACAACTTTTTATGTATCACATACATAAAATTATACCTCATATCCTACACCGCAGGCGGATCTCCCAATAGGTGGGGCTATGTTTTTTTAACATCTGTTGAACTCGATTTTGTCTCGCAATTTATTTTTTTTCATTCCTTGTACACGACAGAGATCAGTAATTACGCATACACTTACACTACCTACCTAACTCTGCCTACCTGCCTGCATCAGATGCACTCATACTGGTTACTCTCATCTTGCCTTATTCGCTGATGGGCTTCTTAACATTGCTCGTATGGGTCCCATAATAAAATCATGGTCACCCTGCTGAATCGCGCCCGCGATGACGCGGACGATTTCTTTTGATTATTATGCAACGTCCTTTACCAGATATGCCTGCATCTTTTCAATGCTAGGCTCTTTAATCGTCTTTGGTATTTTGAAACATTTGATTTATAATTCCGAATTTTAACGGGGATCGTTTGATTGGTAAATACTCGAGAATTTCTTGCGGAATACGATATTCTTGCGGCGGATTTCCTGAGTGACCTCACCATTAATTGATATTTGCAGCGATATTATCATGTTGACATGAAAATTTGTTTAGCGCTAAGTCATCGCTTTGAAACATGTGAACGTCTAACGGGTCGAGATGGTAATAAGTGTCTCTCTATTCTTCGGAAATGAACCGGGATATTCTACTTATTCAAAGTCTAGATATTTCGAGTACAGAAAGCCGGTAACATATCTGTAGACGTCTGATATCTATTGAATTTTATTTTTCATTTGTTTTTATGTATGTGATTTAAATCCGAGACGAGTGTACTTCGTGTCATACGTAATTTTTAGTCAATGGCTGAAAACTATTTTTAAATAAAAACGCGCATAGCTTCTCGGCGCGGTTTGAAAAATTTTGTTATTGTTAATAATTGGAGTATGATTATAGCATACCTATCTGATGCAGACACCTACTTTAGATAAATGGATAAAACTACGTGTTCGTCCTACTATACTCGGACGCCTACGATTTTCATAAATATTTCATAAAATCTTGATCAACGGATAAGTAGATTCGACGCTGATACCATTTCAGGTATTACATCTCCCACGCTGATCATTATATCCTACACATTCTTTCCCAGTGATTTTTCATTCGTATTTAATCTAATCAATAGGGAATTCTTGTTGCCATATGTTGTGCAACGGAGAAGAGGCGATTAATTCAGGTTCGAAACTCACGTGAAATTAAAATTTTGTCTTTGAAAATCTTTCGAACAAATACCTATCTAATGATGCAGCGTATTCCATGTAAACATCGAAGATATCCATTGCGTTTCTTAATTATTATTGGGCATAACGGTAGCTGGAAAAGTTGTACATGTGTCATCCCCCTCAGCTTTTAGAACGTACCTCTGCGTTGTATTGTAGCTAATTGTTGCGATGCTTTTTAGTGTGATGTGTTATGTGTTGCATGGTTCAGCAAACTCCATGGAGCACCTTTGGGAGACGCATGGTCGCCGTCTTAGCGAGGCAGGATTGCGAAGAGGTTCAGGTAGGTTCCAACGCTCACTCCATCGTTCCTTGATCCATGATGAATGTAGATGCATCCTTTATAATGCACCAAGTATTTGGATCCCCTCTGTGTATGTAAATTGTTTTTTGGCTATCCATCTCGCTATTTGTAGTCGTTGCAACCTTCTCAAGTGTTTGTGCAAAGTTTATCATTGTTGTATGTTTAAAAGTTTATATTTTTCAATATTGGTACAGCGAAAAAAGTGTCTTCGGCGAGTCCTCAACGATATATATTCACTATTTCATACCTCATTAATCATTGGTTAAGACCTTGAAATAATAACTTAAATCTGGATAGATACTAGCGTTATCCTAACGGAGGATACAGACAGCTTCATAATCGGAGATCGAGTTTGGGTGGGAGGCACAAAACCCGGACTAATTGCCTACATTGGAGAGACTCAATTTGCTCCAGGAGATTGGGCTGGAATCGTACTCGACGATCCAATTGGTGAGTAATGAACAGACGAAGAAAAAACGGTGATAGATAAATGAAGTAATTTCATCCAACGTAAAGTACCGGCAGCGACAATTTAATTAATGCTTTTATAATTCGATCAAATTTGAAATTAGGAAAAAATGATGGATCTGTTGCGGGCTCCCGATATTTTCAATGCGAACCTAAAAGAGGGGTGTTCTCCCGGCTCACCAGGCTGACGAGACAACCTTTGACCGAAGCAATGTCTTCATCTATGTACTCTTCGACTCAAAGAGCACCAACGTCTCCAACTGAAAGTACAAGAGGCAATCTCAGCAAGTCTGTGTCACCGTCACTAAGTAAGATTCAGAAACAGAAAACATTGCCAGAATAATATTCAGGAGTGTAATGATTCTTAAAAATTTCTTTGTTCAACTATTATCTAATTATGAGGCTTGAATCGGATTGCTTTAGTGGAAATATATTGCGCTTATTTGTACTAGATTTATAAACAATGAGAATAATAATTTTGCATTGCGCACTACTCAGAATTAATATTGACAATGTAATCGTGCAGACACCTCAACAACAAGCCTCTCGTCGATGTCGCATAGAGAGTTAAGATTAGGGGAGCGGGTAATAGTGTCTTCCAGCCAAGGTAGTAAAGCTGGTATACTAAGGTTTATTGGATCCACTGAATTTGCCTCTGGAGAATGGTGTGGTATCGAGCTAGATGATCCAGTTGGAAAGAACGATGGAGCTGTCGGTGAAAAAAGGTGCTATTCATTTTTCAAACAAGATTTTACTTGTACGCTACCGCAGTTTGATATAGACTTATAATTAACTAACATTAATGTTCGATCAATTAAGTCCAAAAAGCGAGTATTGTCACTTATCTGCCCTCATCTCATTGAACTTTTCGAGATGCTCATCGCAACTTTTTTTCCTTAAAATACAACATATTTGAAATCACATTTTTTCAAATGTCTCAGATTATCTATAACTGCTTTGTTAGGTACTTCGAATGCCGTCCTAAGCACGGTCTTTTTGCTCCGGTGCACAAAGTAAGTCGTTCACCATCGAACAAGAGATCGTCAACATGCGTCGTCCACAGACCCTCTGGGGCAGCGTTGAGTATGTCACTGAGAAAGCTAGGCTCTAGAGAGTCTTTGGCTTCAGTCTCCAGCATTGCCAGCACAACTGCTAGTACCGCAGCTAAAAATGCCACAACTTCAGCCAGGGTAAGATTTGCGATGCCTGAATAAAGTTTTATCAAAGGCCTAAGTTAATCCGTCTGTGTTTTTTTTGGTTGGTAGTTGTCTAGGATTTACCTCATCTACTTACCTATAGTAACGACATATTCTATTGCTACATTTTCCTTTCAAGTTTCGTTATGAATAACAAAATTATCAATGATTTATGTTTCTTTGAAAAACAATCCAAATGTATACTCCGCTGATGTTCAACTCCCAGTATTCGATATTTTAAAGCTGCCCTTTATTGAACATTTTTGAGAACGTATAAAATCGATGGGCAAGGGAGATTATTGGTGAATGAAGTTGTCTACCATCGTGTTCCATTATTTTGTATCCATTGTTTAAGAAATAGAAATACGGCAATTATGTTTTTTGGTACCTCCGTTAAAAAATTCCGCTTTATGTGACTGTTGCTTTATTGAAAGTTATTTTTAAGCGATGATAATTTATGTTAGTATTTTATGTTTATCGTGTATGTAGTACAAGGTAATATAGTTATTTCGTTTATTTTAATATTGCACGACGCATCGTTTTCCGTTTTTTTTTTGTTTTTTGTTTCAAGTTCTGAACTTTCAGAGACCTGGTTTGCGCACTTCGACACCTGCGAGAAATTCGATGCAGGTGAGACCATAGTTCTGGCCCAACACTCTTTGTTACAATTATTATTTTATATCAAGAATCTCACGGTAGATTTTCAGTTGATGTTTATCTGTTAGCTTGTCAATCTTTTTGTCGTGTACAAAATTTATTTTAAAAACCATGTTACGTTCTTGCATGTATTAAACCTGTACCTGTGTTATAATAAAAGTATTGCAAAGGTTCCTTCATTTCCTTCAGATTGAATAGGTGTATTTGGTGGAAGTAGTATTCGTTATCCCGAAATTATTTTTTTAGGGTGTAGTCAAAATTTAGATTGATTCTTAATGCCAACCATGCGTAGTTTCGCATATCGGTCAGTGGTCTGTTCTAACTGCTACCATTTAAACAACGGTTCAAACAGAGACCGAGCATTACGGATATGGTGGGACATGTATTGAGATATCGTCAACAATGGGGAATGCACCACGCGTTTGAGTTAATGTCTAAAAATGCAATTCCTTGGAATGCCTTGATTCATCGTGTGACACGAATAAGATCTTCTAAATAACCTCGATCTAAGCTGTCCAGACAACTGATGACAGGAAAAATTTTAAATGGGACCTCATTATTTACATTGAGAATTTTATTGACTTACTGATTACGAATGTTGTCCTAATTACATACAATCAAATAGTTAATTATTTCGTATGCAAAAAGTAGTATTTTAAGTGTAGATACCTATGGTCGTTGACCATTACATGAAGGGTTTATTATTTTTGACTTTTAAATTCGATTCTCAGTTGATGTCTCAGTACATGTTAACGAGTAAGATTCTAGTATACTATTGTATTGTGATGTCCAATTGCACAGGGCGTCCACACTACGTATTAAATCAAACCAGTATCTTGGAGAATTGGTCGTATTTTATTTTTTTTTTATATTTTTTATTTTTACGTCTATCGAGAAAATATTTTTTTGGCCCGTAGTTGATGACCAAGGCAGATAACATTCCGAGGAAAATGAAGGATCATCTTACTATCTTTATGCGCTCTTATATTGGGGCTTTTGAAACATGGTTTATCTAATTAACTTTGTATACCAATAGCTCGACCAATAGCAATCGATGTAGTATGATGAATGATTTTGATATCTGTAAACTACAATTCACAGGAGATGCTAAAGGACAAACAGATAGAAATCGAATATCTTCACAAAGAGAGAGACTTGGAACGTGAGCGGGTAACGAGGGCTGCCAATCAGGCTGATCAAGCAGAGCAAATGGTGATATCGCTACGGCTAGAACATGAAAAGGTATTTATTTTTATGAAGAATCAGGTACATTGTAATAAAATCTGACGTTAAGTAATATCAATTATAAAAGTAACATACTTATACATTAATGTAGTACCGAGAAGATATGGAAAAGAAAATTCAAGAAGCGCAGTCAGCCTTGGCCAAGTTGTTGGATGAAAAAAGTTCATTGGTTGCGCAGCTTGAAGAAGAACGCAGAAAATCTGAAGACTTATTGTTTCGCTACGAAGAGGAATCCATCAATAAGGATGACATTCAGGTATATCATCGTTACTCGTTCCTGTTCTCTGTTATGAGTTACGTTTTAAGAAAGTCTGTCAGTTGTAACAATCTCATTTATTCATCGGGTGAGTGGCAGCAGCTGAGAGATGATTCAATCTCATGATTTGGGATCCTTTAATCTCCTTGACAGATCATTTTATCATAACATTCTACAAATACGGGCAATAGGATTTTACATCACTGATAAATCATCAAATTTTGGAAAACCAATTATACAAACAGATCCCAGTTTTACAACAATTATGATTTCTGTAACATCAACTCGTACATCTACAATAGCACAATCGCATGGGACATAAGCACATGGTTGTGGACGGCACTCGTACAAACTTGCAATCATTCACTTTCAGCTTATAAACAATTTTCAACGGGAATGGGAGTTGTGTAAATTAACTCGAATAAACTACCCAGAAAATTATGAATGGTATTTGTCTCCAGTACAGTAATCAATTCTGAATTACATTCATCAGCAATTTTCTTAGTCTGTTATTAAAAAAATTTTTATTGAAACTGAAGATAACACCGTAAATATTTTCTGGATATGTCATTTTTAACAATAAACTTAACACGGGAAAATTATGATTCATTTTCAGGAAGAGAAGAAAAATGCCCAAAATGTGAGTATCTGAAGCGAACATTGCTACATTACAGCAAGTTGGGAAGTTGTACTTCTGCACTGCTTATTTTTACGGTAGATTTATCACTTGGTAGAGCGTTCCACCGCATGGACTAATTAATGAATTTTCAACTAACCCAAATGGGGAATCACATTCCAGGTGCATAATCGGTAGGGAGCTTTAACTAACGTGCAAAGTTTTAATTGGAGTACCGACATATAAAATTTGAGTTAAAGATATCAGTCATTCTCATTCTCTAAAGATTTCAAAGTGATAAAAATATCAAATGTGTGTGTTTGTGCAATAATTTTTGCAATGCATTTGGATGAAAATTGGCCCTTTTTCCGTAGGTTACAAATACGTTAAATGAAAATAAAATCAAGGAACTTGAGAAAAAACTTTCAGAAGAAAGAGAAAGGGTAGTTCAACTCGAACAGGAAAGCGTTAAATTATTTGAAGTAGAAGAAGAATTGACGAAGCTACGCACTGAACTGTCTACCACTGCAAGTCAAGATGAAAGTGGTTCCAAAGGTAAATTTCAATAAACAAGATTATTGAATGATATCAACAATCATTATCTGCAGAATAACAATTGAGGGTATTGGCTGAAAAAGTGTACGAGTACATGTTTCAACGTCATTTTAAATTCGGGCATTACGGTTTTTGTGAAAAACTACACTTGTTTCAACCAACCCTGCCTATCTAATTGGTGATAAGTTCAATTATATCTACGAATACTTCATTCAATACTGAAATATCTTAGACTTCCAGGAGCTACAGAAACTTTTGGAAGAAACGCAAAAGTGTCTGCAGCAAAAAGATGAAGAAAAAAGTGTCCTTATTGCAAAGTACGATGCTGAGATGAAAGCGTTACAAGCACAATTGACGGACAATGAAAATATCGTGTCGATGTTAAAGCATTCGGAATCCACAATTAAGAGTGATTTGGATCATGCTAAACAAAGCCTGGATAGTAGGAATTCAATAATTTCAGAAATGAGTCAAAAATTTGACCGCGATACAACAAATTTGAAACAAAAGCTAGAGCAATATCAAATTGATATCGAGAATATTACGAAACAGAACGCGGCGCACAACGAATTGGTTGCAAAGTACGAGAAGACAATATCCGAAAAAGAGAACGTTATTAAAACAAAAAATGAACAGCTGGATGCTGAAATGCAACGCAATTTAGAAACACAACAGTTAAACTTAAAACAAATCAAAGATGATAACACGAAGCATATCGAAGAACTTTCGAATAGATTCAAAAACCAATTGGACGAAAAAGAATTACAACTTGAAAAAATTATTCTGCAACTTAAAGAAAAAAATTTACAAGTAGAACAATTACAGACTGAGATACAAAACTTTGGTTTAAACAAAGACGAACAGCTTCAGAAAGCGTCTGCACAACTCAATGGTGATTACATATAATTATCAGATTTGGAGTATGGGGCTTTTAAATTTAATATCATTCATTTTGTTCTCTAAATTTAATTTCAGATTTAAATGGGAAGTTAAAATTATCGGATGAAAATAATAGAACTCTCAGAAATGAGATACAAGTATTTAAAGTATACAAAAATTTACAAGTAGAACAATTACAGACTGAGATACAAAACTTTGGTTTAAACAAAGACGAACAGCTTCAGAAAGCGTCTGCACAACTCAATGGTGATTACATATAATTATCAGATTTGGAGTATGGGGCTTTTAAATTTAATATCATTCATTTTGTTCTCTAAATTTAATTTCAGATTTAAATGGGAAGTTAAAATTATCGGATGAAAATAATAGAACTCTCAGAAATGAGATACAAGTTTTGCAATCAAAAGTTGAAGAGGATAACCAAAAAAATAATCAAGAAAAAAAGAGACTCGTTAGTAAAGCAATTCGTTAAGTAAACTCGCAATTTTCAAGGCAACGTTAATATTGTAAGAATAAATAATGTGTAGGAACAAGACATCGGAGATCTTCAGAAGTCGTCGCAAGAAACTTTGTCCCAGTTGAAAAACTTAAAGGAAGACTTCGCGAAAAAAGAAATAGAGCTTGTCAATCTCAGTGAAAGTAGAGCGAAAGAAATTGAGGAATTGACCAAAGTCTCCACCGATCAAATTGCAGCCAAAGAACAAAATCTCACAGAGTTGACATCGAAAAATGTTCACATGACCAACGAGATCGAAAGTTTGCAAAAAGCTATATCAAATCTGGAACTTTCCATAGATCAGAAGAGTGATGAGAACGAACAGCTATCAAAGAAATATACAGGTATGGATCATTTCTTTTCTCGAAGGGCGGTATTATTCTGTCAATGTTAGATGTATTTTTACTTAGTGTTTTGACGCCAGCGTCAGAAATGATGTTGGCTTAGGTTCAACAAACGTCAAGTAATTACCATTGCTGTGCGGAAATCTGATATAGGTATGTATAGATAAGCATAAACGAGTATGTGCGAGAGAAGTTTCGTTATTATCATAGCATTTGAATGATACCTTTAAATCGAGCATCAAAACGCTAAGTGAAAAGGCACCTTTTGCAGTATCATACTTACTTTTTTCCCATACAAAATGATGCGAATCGTTGAACTGTGGAGAATTTTTCAGAGCTGGAAAATAAACTGTCATTGGCAGAAAGAGACAAGGCTTCCATTGAGACCGAAGCACAAACGTTCACGGCTACCATTGCTGATTTAAACCAAAAATTGACGATCGCCGAGGACAAGTTTTCTCTACTGACTGAGCAAAAGAAAAAATTGGTTCGTATAGCGTTGATGTAAACCTCACAAGGACCCTTCACAAACTCCACCTCCATGTGTATTTTTATGACTGCAAAACTGCGCCCTGAGATAATGAAATTACTATCTGAAAATGATGGATCTTACTCTGATTAATATTTCTTGTTTCTAGGAGCTGGATATATCTAACTTTGTAAGTTCTTCCGCCGACTCTTCAGACCAACTTACAAAGTATAATGAGGATCTCAGGAAAAAAGAACGGGAGTTGGATGACGCTCATGACAAAATTCGTCAACTGCAAAGTTCCTTTGATTCGACTAAAAATCAATTGGATACAATTCAACAGGATCTGAAAAAGTCGCAACAATTGAATCAAGAAGTTAGTTCCAAGGTGGAGGAAATACAGAATCTGTATACATCGGAGAAAAAGTTGAATGAAGAATTAACCTTGCAGCTTACATCTGTCAAAAGTCGAGAACAAGAGCTACTTCGGATCATCGACAACAATAAAGAACTGAGTGTTGATCTGGAAAAGAGAGTCGCTGAAGTTTCTCAATTAAATACTCAGTTGGTATCGTGTCGCGAAGAAATTGTAGAGCTGAAAAATAAAAATTTAGAAATACAGAAATTGCACGATGAAGTGATTGAAAAATCTAATAATGAAAAAATTTCAAGTGATAAACGTATACTCGAGTTAGATGTAAAACTAGAAGAATTTTCGCAGGAACTCAAACTATTGCAACAATCGAAACAGAAACTAGAAAATGAACTAAATGGAAGAGAACAATCTATCAACGAATTGGCCGAGAAACTCAACTCTGAGGCAGAATCTAAGGCAGATTTGAACAAACTATTGTTAGACACAAACTCTAAGCTCAGTCAAAGTGGAATGAAGATTCAAGCTCTGCAAGAGGAGATAAATGCCCTTGAAAGTAATACCAAGGTTATAAATGTAAAGTACAATGATTGTCTTACGGAAATAGCCCTATTGAAGTCTGCTAACGATAATTCGGCTTCGGAAGCTCAGATGAAATTGGTAACTGTCGAAAAGCAACTGGCCCATATTACCACTGAGAATGAAAGTTTAGCTAAATCTCTTGCGGAAATGGTGAAACTTAACGGTGAACTGAATACCACATGCAACGATACGACCGAAAGTAATAAGGCTCTTACGGGTAAACTTCAAGAAATTGAGAGTCTAATTGTAACGAAAGATAACACCATTTCTGAATTGAATGCCAAACTTATTAGCATTGAGGAAAATGCCACACGATCGGAAAATGATTCTACCAAGGTCAACGAAAGCTTGAAGCAGGAGCTAAACTCTGCGTTAGAAGAGAAGCATCGTATTGAAGAAAAAATAGAATCCCTCGAAAAGCGATTACTTGAAGCGCAAAAT
This sequence comes from Athalia cordata, assembly GCA_963932425.1. Lineage (NCBI taxonomy): Eukaryota > Metazoa > Arthropoda > Insecta > Hymenoptera > Athaliidae > Athalia > Athalia cordata. Next base: position 22,199,804 of record OZ010626.1, on the reverse strand, counting down.
AATATGTTGGCTAAAGAAAAGACGGAATTAGAATTGATTTCCAAATTAGAGAACTTGACAAAGCTGAAAGAAAAATCTCTTCAAGACATTGAATCTTCCAAAGATCATGAAATTGAGAATCTGCGTAGTGAAATAAAGGAGGTAGCATTGAAAAATGTGGAGCTATCGCAGAACATGGATGCTCTGAAATCTTCGATAATTACGAAAGACGCCGCATTGGGTGAAACGGAACTAGTTATCGAGAAACTCACTGAAAAGATTAAACAGGCTGAGAAATTGGAAGCTGAAAAATTAAATTCTGATGAAGAATTTAAAATCAAACTCACATCACAACAATCTGAGCTAGATCGTATAATTAAGCAGAACACAGATTTACAAACAGCCAAAGAATCGTTAGCAACGTCGCTGCAAGAAAAGCAGAACAGGATAAAAGCGTTGGAAGAATCTTTGAATATCAAAGAAAACGAACAACGAACGAAGACCAAAGAATATTCGGATAAGTTAAATCTCACGTCTGCGGAATTTATGCAACTGAAAGAAGCCCACTCCTTATTGTACGTTCAATATTTTACATTAGACGATCCACATTGCATTGAATTTCCAAAGTTTAATAATTTTCTATGATTTTCAGGCAACAAGAATTCAAAAAAACTGACGAAAAATTGACGCAGGCAAAAGAAGCTTTAAAATTAGCTACGCTGCATCATAAAGAACTTCAAAATGTACGTATTGCTTTCGGATAAAAAAGTAGATGTTTGGTATAGATTGTTGTTGAACAATTAATTTTTATGTTAATCTCTCAACAGGTGGATGTTGTTAGAAATAATCAATCAATTCATGCTGCAGGCGGCGACACAAATAAACACAAAAATAATGCCAGTAGTGAGTACAGATTTTTTTTTTATTTGCATACATTTTTGTGGAAAAAAAAATCTAATATCTCTGTTGTAACGTAGGCAAGGACTCCAATAATGAGAAAATATTAGAGGAATACGAATTGGCTCAAGGACAAATTGAATTTTTAAATTCAGTTATAGTTGATATGAAGAAAAAGAATGATGCTTTGATGTGTAAGGTGGAAGTTCTGGAAATGGGGATTCCACCCAGCGAAGCTGATGATTATAATTTGTAAGTTTTATCAAAATCATGCTTCCTTATTCCTTGATTGAGGTTATGATTCTTCTTGTCTCCAGATTACCTATCAATGACTTTATATTTCAGAAATTCGATCAACGCTAGGATGTTGCCGCCTCGTTTGTTCTGCGACATTTGCGATCAATTTGATTTACATGATACGGAAGATTGTCCGCGTCAGGCGCAAGGATCTCCAGAGCCAGTAATGGCAGCACGAACCCCAACTAAGGGCCCGGTAGATAGACCTTACTGTGAAATATGCGAGGGTAAGCGCTCGTCTCCAATTTTATTTCGACCGTATGATCATGTAACTTAAAATAAAAGAATATCGCCAAACTAAAAATCATAATTTTATTGCTTTCCAGCATTTGGGCATGATACAGCAGACTGCGACGATGGAGAAACGTTTTAACTATACAAGCATTATGGTTGCTTAGCTAATGTTGTCTTGCCTATGAAAATATGTTGAGTTTTCAGAGTATATTTTTATATTGGAAACCTTATACGTAACGCTAAAGTAAGCTGAGTCTTCCTGTTTGTAGTAGAATTTTGTTTTCCTCTGAAACTGAATTGTCCCATTCAAAACCTTGCAATAATCCATTGAATCTTGAAAATGTAGTATACGTATTTTTGTTTATCAACAATAGATCTGATGCCATCGCGTATACTTCCACAAATACATGCTATACCAATTAAAATTATAATGAATTTATCACTGTCAGAAACCCTCGTCTAATCTGAAATCTTAAACCCCTTGAAGGGCGACTAAGGACCATTTCTGTATGTCACTTACGGTGAATTTGGTTGCAACTTAGAGAGAGAGTACATCTGGGATATATGGTAGGGATAAAAATATTAAATCGGAAATTGATCAATAAAATATTGGGCATGAAAACACATAATTATGCTCGGAGAATTTTAACTATTCAAAAAGTAAAAATTTAATCATTTCTGTCATAATTATGTACACATATACATTATTTATCAAATAATGTTATCTCATAAGATATTTCATGTTTATTAATATTATATTTCTTAATATACTCCGAACGCGAATGTCATGCTGGACTGTATGAGGAAATCGGACTTAGCTTAAATCATTACCAGTCCGATTGCTCGCACAGGCTACGGATTTGTAGCAAAGTTGGAGAGTTTTTTAATATTTTAATTTATTGATTATCTATTAGAATTCATAACAGAATATAATTCACACGTTGTTATCCATATTTCAGACAGAGAGGAAGAGCCCTATCCAGGCGCTCAATCCAAGCCATCCTTCTTTTCTTTTATTGCTTCCTGAAATGAAACTTTACTTAATAATACTCTACAAATCACGCCCTCACCCACCCCTGTAGTTTTTAACTATTCTATTCATAGCCGATAGGTGAGGGACAGAGGGTCGATGTTCTATGGATCTAATGACCAGCAAAAATAGAGTTTTCAAAGGACATCTGGTCAGGAATAGAATTGAACAGATTTTTTTAACATACCTTGAATCGCTCTTCGAATAAAGAAAGTTCTGCAATGAGATCAGTTATAGCATGCATGAATGCTTCATGTGGGGTATAATCAGACGTCGTTTGTATACGGATTACAAATTTGTGCTCCAATGGATGAGGCAATTTGTATCCGGCAAACAGAACTTGTGGATCTTTCAACAGCTGACTGAAATATAACAATAAGTCTATCCGTTAAAAATACTTGCATATACTTCACTGGGCTTTATATACGAAAGTGACAACACAGTGTGTTGAAAAGCATTACAGTAGAAATGTCGCGAAGACAACACATCTCAGAGATGTGAAACATTCATCGTTATTATTCGCAGATCCAGTACCAGTTGGCTGATCAAGAGGTAATTTTTGTGTTCCAAGACTCGGAACTTATGCTTCTAGAAGTCTCTTTGAACATGGGTACCTACGGAAAATTTGAAAAAATAGAGACATTCAGACAAACTTACTTTCGAATCATATTTCCCAGGGTGTGATCTTCCTTATTGACTGTGAAAATAGCGGCGTTTGGTACCTTTGAATCTTGTTCTTTGATTATCCTGTACAGAAAATTTTGCGGTTTGAAACATCCTTGTATTCTAACCTAGAGAAATACAGTTTCAACGAATACTCACTTCTTCTCTCCGTCATACAACAGAAACGATTCGAAGGTCGGTGGTGCATTCATCTTTTTAGTAAGGTAGTGCTCTGAGGTAAATGAAAATTTAAACCGGCTCTAACGTAACAATAAATTCAGTTTCAACTTAAATGGAAAACGATTGTTGTGACAAATGTTTGTTATGTCTGAAAAATTGCGAAGACTGTAGTACCGTGGACGTTGTAGAAGTGATTTTTCAGAAGATAAAGCTAGCGACAATCATGAATAGCTGCGCCATCTTTTAGTTTGATGGACCTAATTTTGAAATAAGTGCGCAGAGTCTGTGACATAACGATCATAACAAGTTCATAGTTTTCGGATAGTGAAAAGAGTGAAAGCTCGCGAATGCTGTTGCGGCTTGGATGTCGAGCATAGCGAGCTTCGGAAGAGCGAGAGGAGCCGCCAGCCGCAAAGTAGTTGTCAAAATGGCGGGTGAAGGATCGGCAAGTGTAAATCCCAACGCAGAATTTGTTCGAGGACAAGTGTTTGAGGTGGGACCGCGGTATACCAATTTGGCGTATATGGGCGAAGGCGCCTACGGGATGGTTGTGTAAGTTTTCAGCAGACATCGTGATGGTGAAACTGTTATGTTTCAGAGGTTCCTGAACACCTCGATGTCAGACGATAAGATAAACAATTAGAACTATTCGCAGCCTAGATATTCTATTTTTTTTTAATCATATCGATAATGCATGAGTTTCTTAAAGAATATTCAACCTTTTTGCTTCCATTTCTATGTATAATACGACGAACCACACCTTATGCCAGCTGTTGATTATTTTTAATTGGCGCGACATTCAAATTCACGTCACACCCCTTTACTTCGTATTATTATTGACTGACTATACCGATTGTTATTGATATTCTCTATCATTTTACCGTTTAATTACCTTATCCATGTGACTGGGTACCAGGCATTCTATTTTTTAAATAACTTGTGCAGTTTGGTCTTGAACTCTCAGAATGCATTTGAATCCTATTTCATTTGACATTAGGCACTGTCAAAAATGTGCAATAATCCCTGTCAAATCTTATTGTACTGTATTCTCACACAATTGTGCGGCTAAATGATTATTATTACAAGATGACGGTATAAAAGATATTCATAAAATTTGTAGCTTCTCTCTAAAGAAATTCAAAGGCCTATTTACACACATCTGATCTGTATCCATACTTATATTTATATTATTTTCACACCATCAATAACTCCTGCTTACATACATCTGTATCATTTGTTGTTAACGATGGAACGATCTATACTCTTTTCACTCGTTCACAATATCTGTTTATACACTACAGTGTCTGAGTTATTCGTTGTAACCATGAGCACGATCGAGCCAGCATCCGATCCATCAGTATTCATTCAAATATTTTTGTCGATTACTGCTAAAACTCGGAAACTCTCATGAAACAATCGCTACGATATCTGTATGGTACCGATCCACGTTAATCGGCCTTAATGTGTGCTAGTCGCGATATCTACATGACGGAATTACTTAACCCTGCAATGATTCTCGCGTGGTTATTGTTTCCAGGTGTAGTTATAACTTGAATCAGTTTTAAACTCTTCTATTGGTTGGCTGTTAACGACTTTTTTTGTATCCTAAGATAAGCAAACCATAAAACCACATCCTTAGTTGCCATGTACCATAGTTATGTCAAGGCGTATTACCTAATTATAGCCATATTATATACATATAAGTTTTTGTTTGCTTACATAATTCACATGCACCTTGTAAGTATCACGTCAACCCTGGCAAAAACTTTATCTTGTGAGGAAGTTGGTCTTTCAACGGTTTTTGCTGTAATTTTAAACCGGTCGTTCGATAAAATGGTTTTTGCAAACAGCCTTATGCATGGACCATTTTAAGGTGGTAGACTCTACATTATTTACCTTTTGTTCTTTCAGGTCTGCGTACGATAATGTAACAAAAACAAAAGTAGCTATCAAGAAAATCTCGCCGTTCGAACATCAAACTTACAGCCAGAGGACTTTAAGGGAAATAAAAATTCTTACCAGGTTCAAGCATGAGAATGTAAGATATTTATACAACTTGTCTAGCTTTTTTCCACTGTGATATAATTCAGAGATTATTCAGTCGGTCACTGGGAGATTCATAGTACGCCTGAGCCATGAAAATTATCCCACAATAATCTCCAATAGGCTACGCTAGTTTGCTAGTAGACCACTCAAAAAATGGCCTTGATGTTTGATCAACGTATAGCTGTAAAAACGTGGTATCACTAAACTCTTTTTTTATCGAGCGATTTTTTGTTTGCAGATCATAGACATACGAGACATATTAAGGGCACCAACCATAGATCAAATGAAAGACGTTTACATTGTTCAATGTCTGATGGAAACTGACCTGTATAAGCTACTCAAGACTCAGGTAAAAAATGCTAATTGCTTCTGAAAATTTATTGACATATTGGTAGATGGAAAATCGATCTTGATTCGATTGATCGTTGATGATCGGTTGACAATTTATATATTTTTACAGCCCATTAGTAACGATCACATATGCTACTTCCTCTACCAAATACTGCGAGGACTGAAATATATTCATTCAGCGAATGTATTGCACAGAGACCTGAAGCCCAGTAACTTGCTGTTAAACACCACTTGTGACCTTAAAATTTGCGACTTTGGACTCGCCCGAGTTGCTGATCCTGATCATAATCATGCAGGCTTCCTTACAGAGTATGTTGCCACTCGATGGTACCGAGCACCAGAAATAATGCTGAACTCAAAGGTGCTCATTATTACTCATAAAATGTCATTTGGGGTGACAGGTTTGAGATGGGATGATGACCACCTTTTAAAATTATCGATAACTTTTTTAACGTGGTCTACCACTGTACCAGCTGGCTTGTTTCAACACAAGCTTTTTCATAAATAAAAGGCAATTTGGCTTCAAAATTGGCATCATCTCACGTCGAAACCTAATATTTATACAAAGCGAATAATAGTAACAACTATTCATGTTTTGGGGCGTGACATTGCAAATCTTGTGTGAAATATCTAATTTAAAAACGAATTATTGATCAATCAAAATTACTATAGTGTAGCTAGTAAGCAAGTGTAGTAATTACACATTGTGAGTTTGATTTTTTGCAACACCATGTTTAGGGTTATACCAAATCTATCGATATTTGGTCGGTCGGCTGCATTCTGGCGGAGATGCTTTCTAGGCGAGCCATATTCCCTGGTAAACATTATCTAGATCAACTCAACCATATTTTGGGTGTACTCGGTTCACCATCCGCCGATGACCTCGAATGCATCATCAATGAAAAGGTATGAACTCTAAATTGCCAGGGGATTCTCCAGCTGTCAAATAATAAAAAACGTGAGCTTCCATCTCAGATCGTTACTTCTCCACTATTTATGATCGATCTTATGTCTGCAACAGGCTCGTGGTTACCTTCAATCTTTGCCGTACAAACCAAAGGTTCCATGGACAAGTCTCTTCCCGAATGCTGACTCACGAGCTTTGGATCTTTTAGACAAGATGCTTACTTTCAATCCAAATAAGCGAATTATTGTGGAAGATGCTTTGGCTCATCCATATCTAGAACAGTATTATGATCCAGCTGATGAGGTGTGTATTGCGCAACTCCCAGCGTCAGAGTGGAAAACAAAAGAATTATGGAAAAAAAAAAACCACAGCCGATTTTGGAATGTTAATCAAAAAGCTGAGCACGCGAACGAATCTGATGAAACTTTCTTCTCCTGTGAAGAAAAGGAATGAATTTTTAGTTCCGTTTTTAAAACTTCGAAAAATATTTACTCGCTGTCGATCACGGGTTCGGCTTTATTAAAATTTCAAAATCGACCGATTTGTTTTCTTTCTTTTTTGAGTAACTCTGTACAGAATTGACGATTAATATTTTTTGAAATTTTTCACAGCCCGTTGCAGAAGAGCCATTCAAGTTCGCCATGGAACTCGATGATCTTCCCAAAGAAACTTTGAAGCAGTATATTTTCGAGGAAACTTTGCTTTTCCAGGAAAATCATCAAGAAAATGCTATGTAGTCCAGTGGTACGTTTCAATTGCCTTTTATATTTAGTAGTCTTCCGCTGCTCCGGTGAGATCGAGTAAAGCTGGAAGCAATTATTGAAGTATCGATGATCTTTCAGCTAGGTGTCACAGATTGCTGAGTGAGGGAAAGTAATCGAAGGGACAATGGTGGTACACCAACCAAACTGAGTGCGATTAACGACGGAGATGGGGGTGTTGGGGTTTAAGGTTTGTAGGGTGACTCGGTGCGAATTAGATATTGGTTGGCCAGGCACCCGTGCCATGCGTATACACTTGTACATTCACAGTCTCTACCGAAATATAGTGATTTTTATCACACTAAATGCATAATATTAATTTGTATAATAATTATTATTTATCCTGAGTTTATAGATTATACTTACTTACGCTACTTTAGAAAATTTATTAAGAATCAGTGATCACCGTAATGCACTATCTGTGATTTAATTACTGAGCAATTAGGTGATTCCGCTATTCAATTATACAGTACACGTTTTCTTTGGACATTAATCAATGCGGTGATACTATGAAAAAAAGAACAACCCGCATACGAATCTTCAATGAAAGTGTACTTCTTTTCTTTGTATATTAGTGTACATTAAGCAATAGGCAGAAGAACTGGACCTCGGTCTTTCAGGGATATCACTAAAAATTTTATTGCCAGAATTTCGTCATCGTTAGAAAACAAATTTAAATTATTTATTATTATATCATTTCCAATACATAAGTGTTCCAATAATGGCCGTGTTTAAGTTTTTTTTTTTTATTTTTTTCTCTTGTTTTTAATATCATTACTTTTTCTTACATTATTGGGTAATTTTTAACTTATGAACGACTTACGCGAAAAAGTCCTAACAATCAAACGTAAGAATTTAATCCAAGTTATTGCAGAATCAGGGTGATTCATCGACTTAGTCCAGCGTCATCAAGGTTGACTTTTTCAAGGTCAAACACTTTCTTGGTTGGTCTTCAGACGTTTGAAGGGAAACTGTTGTAATGCCTTGAAAATTTAACGAAATTCACTCTTCTCTCAATACTTATAACGACTCATAGCATTGATTATTTATGGCTTATCTCTCAATTTACAGACTCTCCAATCTATCAGACATTCGTATAAAAATATTCGGCTTTTTAAGATCATTTATACGGGTATGAAATTTTCAGAGAAGTTTCGGTAAACATGTCACGAAATGTTGATCCGTATTTAGGCTTAAAAGACCGATGATGTTCACGTGCAACTTGAGATTAGCGAAAAATAAACGCACACGTTATTCATATCCAGGTGAATGGAGACGATTTGAATAACTTCGAACATTTATTTATTACCTACAGGTATTTTGACTTGTTTTGTTATTTTCAAACGAAAGTTTCTCAGAAAATTTATAGTCAAAGACCAATCTAAGAAAGGCTTTATTACCTTATCGAGTAAAAGACAAAAAATAAATAAATCAATAAAAAAATATAATAAAAATAATAAAAATTATTTAACGCGATCGTTGATTAGAACATGGATAAGCTAAGCACATACCATTATTGTGGGACGATTATGACAATCTATATTATTCAATACGATAACACTCTTCGTTATAATAAATGAAAAGAATTTTTTTGCAAACGTGTATCGCATGTTCAGTTTGAAAAAAAATGAAATAATTCATGTAAATCTATCTTTTTCACAAATGCAGTGTTAAAGGAACTAAAATTAATTGCCGAAAGAAATGTTTCTAATTATATAAAATATAGTACACTTATACTAGCTTTTTTTTTTAATTTGACCCTACCACGCATAATAACAAACCCTTACACATCTGATTCATGCAGAAAAGTATAAGCGAACGATGCAGTGTTATTGTTGAGAAAAGGTGCTGCTCTCATTGCTCATTTGATAATCTTTCTGCTTTGTTTTTTTAATCAACAGCCAAATTTTTTCGTTAAATGATGAATGGTGTATGAAGACCTAATGAGCTTATATCTCCATAATGCTTTTGTCTAGTATTCTCTTGGAAATCAGTGGACGCCATTATTGAGATGAGTACCTTTTATGCGAGACCGTTTCTTCAATGATTTGCTCTAGATAAAATGTTGACGTTAAAATACCTGATTGGAAATTTGTTTAAAAAACTATTACGTTCACATTAATTCAACAGTAAATAGTCATTTTAATCAATTTTATTTTTCTATAAAGCACCATCGCGATGAGGTATTGATATTATACCACATTTTTTTAACTATATTCAATGTCGACTGTGTTCTGGGGAATACAAATAAATCATTGTTGTAATATTACTTGTAACAAAGCGAATGTCGTCAGCAGATCGCTTTGTATGTGATGAAAGAGAACTTCAATCGAAATCATTCGGTCGCTAGACGCCTTAGAATATTTTGATGTAAAAACTAAATACCTACCAATGAAAGACTGGCGTTGGTGGTGACGAATTTCTGACGTGATGTTCAACTTTTTTAACGATACGTTATTTGTTTGTCAGTTATATCACGATGTATGTGCCCGAAATTCGGCGAATAAGTTTAACTGATTTTATTAATTAATAATGCTTACACACCTCTTGTTGTGCTCATCACCTCGCGCACATAAGCTTGAGAGTTTACCGGTTCGATTTTCCAATCATATTAATATTTGTTTTCTTAAATTTTCTTGTTAAAAAATTGTTAAGTCGACCTCTTTGATAATATATTAATAATATTTAATTCGATCTATATATAATTATAAAATATTAAATAACTATATAAAAAATATTTATGGTATAATTTTGAGGATCAAAGATGTTGCTTGGAAGTTGGAAGCGTATGGAAGAGAATGAATTCTTGCGTACCATGTCGTTTGTAGATTAAAGCTGGACGTGCAAGTGGAATGCAAGTAAGGATAGATCATATTATACATATAAACATTGATACATTATCAATATCATCTGGCCTAATATACTTAACGTTATGAATGTGTATTTGTTGTTGTTGATAATTCATAATATCTTGTATCCAATATTATTAAAATATTTCGTCTATGGATTTTCAATGTTATACATCATTTACAAAAGGCTGTAATATCTTGATATGATGAATTAGGGGTTAACTTGCTGGTTTCGGATTATCTTCTGATAAACCTAGTGGGCTCTAGTAATACGTACAATAGTAGAATAGCACACTGGTAAATTACTTTTAACAGACAAGACTGACGCTTTGGTTTTAAAATTTATAATCTAGATGAACGCTTCTATTTGGATGAAAAAAAAATAAATAAAAAATAAATAAATAAATGAAAGAAAGGAAGAAAAAAGCACAATAAATCAAATCTTGTATGAAACCCCAATTAATGTTCAATACTAGCTTTTCAAAACATCATTTTTGCAGATTGATTTAGCCAACTAAGCTTTACCCAAGCCGATACATATTCACATCAATTGGAGAAATAATGAATGTTTCAAGCCTTGCTAAATAACTCTCATGGTTTCTGTATATGATTTGATCATTGTGCAGCATAGACATATTGTCATTAATGTCTCGCTTATTGTATAGTGTAGTAATTTGGAATTTTTTGCAATTTTCACGAATAATACTATAAGCTAATATTTGCCAGTTATTGCGGGTTTTTCAAACACTTGAAATCACTGTCGCAACGACATTCTGTCTTGTTTGTTAATATATTCTAAGATATTATAAAAATACGGTTCAGCTGCATTCATAGATTTGCAAGATACGTTTGTTAATCTCTATCAATTACCGCTGTGGATTCATAATCAAATTATTCCAGTGCCTGCTAAAATCTATTGCCATTACTTATGCCAATAAATTTTACCTCCGATAAAAAACACAAAAAAAAAAAACTAACGACTTTATTCTTTGATCAGCTAAAACGTTGTATCGTTATACTTCACTTCGAATCACATTGTGCTTTATGCAATGAATTGCTTGATAAATCTTAAGATGAAAGGCAAGCCTTGCACATATCTAGATACAATTTTAATCTAAGATGGTTTCGATCTGACATTGTCGGAATATTTTCCGTATTTTTACCGTTTTGTGAAAAAAGAAAGAAAAAAAAATAATTAATATTAAATATCAGAGATTTCTCGCAAGTAGTAAACTCATTTGCGTAAGAAAAAATTAGGTGCAATGATCCATATCGTATCTACAGGGACAGAGGCCGAGCTATTATCTCGAAATTTTTTAAACTAAGTAGCACAAGGGTTTATCATCCTTATTAACATGGCGACTTAATGTTGCTCGTTGTGAGTTCGATTCGAGCTCTTGGACACGTCGTTGAATTTTTATAAATAAAATAATCGGTGTTCTAAAACGTAGTGAAAGCATCGATAAAAAGCAGGCATCACAATTAATTTGTTACTTACGGATTTGGTGATCGTTAATCATGTAGAAAAACAAGAAGAGTTGATCTTCGGTGGCAAATATTCAAACTGAACGTATACCTATAATTCTTTTTAATAAATTCATTCGAGTCTATGAATGTAGCTATAAGTGTCTGAACATGCATACTCGCTGTAATATGCAGATAACACTCTTTTACATTATAACTCAGTTTTTCCGATTATTGTTATCATTGTAAGATACATGTATTTGAATTATTATTATCAATTATTGTATTGAGATTACTATTCGAAGTATTATTGTGCTAATATAAACAGGCTTTATTGGCCAATTATTGGGAATCAGCGTTCAATTTTCCACCTTATTCACGAACTGAAAACTAATCGTAAGTCCAACAATGAAATTTCATAGCGAAGAATTCGTTCGACTGAACGTAGTCGCGAGCGTGACGAGGTTTGTTTTAAGGGTAGATGTCTCGATGAAAATTCGAAAAATACAGCGACCAAATGAAGAGAAAAAAGGTTTTGGGAGTTTATTTTCAACAGCATACCTATAATACAGGTTAATTATTTTTGAAAAATTGACATTTATTTATTTATTTGTATTTTTTTTGTTTTTTCTTTTGCCAGATTTTACAGTTACAGAGACACTGCGTTTAAAACTTAGCCCACACTTTAGCATTAAAAAATACTTATTTTTAAACTTATAAGTGACAATATCTCATTGATAATGGACGAATTATCTAGTTACTATAAAGGTGGTAAATATAAGGTATTCGTGATTTCATTACCTTTTTACAAATTATGTAGAGTAGGTTGGAATTTAGATAAAAAATTTTCAATTCGACTACCTAGAAATTTACAGATGGAACTTTTTCACAACAACTGATTTAACGTTCGATATTGCTCGTCGACATACTCGAATATGGAATATTTGCAATTAATTAGTGTGAGCATTGTTGCGACTCTATCAAATATCCAAATGAAACGTCATGTTAATATTTTATTCAAGACAAATTAGTCAAGATGAAAACCTGTTCAAAATACTGAACCTGATTACCAACAAGAAATTGGTAGATAAATCATTCCTCATGTAAACGCTAAGGTCCCCCGATCAACCTAATGCAAATCCTTTGTCATTGATCTTTATTAGGTGATTACTATTCCAAAAGTATACGTTTCTTTTTACATTATCCATTCATGTACTATTCTACAATGAATGTTTCCTAACTTAGTTGTGATGTCATAGTTTCCGTAACAAGAGGTCATTCAGAATCGCTATCGTCATTCGCATACTTGTCATTTTTCACTTCTATCCTGAGCGGCGAACGTCCTCTCGTTTGTTTTCCAAGTCGTGAGCGCAGATCACCACGTAAAGTTTCTCTCAAATCCCCCTTGGTCTCGCGTCTGAGAAACAATAAAATTAATTTACTATGCAGAACTAAGAAATTCGATTAACGCGCTATGAAGGATAACTAACCAAACTTTCGGTATACACGAGAAAGGGTAAACTAACCTCTGTTTCAGAGTTTCGCTTTCTTCGGGTCTCTTATGGTTTAATCTAGCCCAAACCGTTGAGGCTACACGGGGCTTGTGTTGAACCACTTTTATCACACTTCCCCTTGGTCCCTGGACCTCCTTCTCTGACTCGTCACTATCTTCTTCCTCTTCCTCATCTTCGTCACTTTGGTTCTCGTGACCAGCCCAACTTTCATCTTGCGAATTTTCAACGGTTTCCTTACCATCGTCTACAATTTCACCTTCTTCCTCTTCGTCATCTTCTTGCACCGCAGGTTCTTCCTGTGAATTTGTAGTGGGTTTGTTGACCTTGTGGGGATATATATGTGGTTATGATAAATGTAAAATTTCATTCTCATTTCCAGCACATGTTTACAGCTATCTATAGAATTACCTCTACTTTGTTCATCTCAGATCTATCGTCATTTGGAGAATGCGATGCGCTCATTCGACTATTGGCTACTACAACCTGAATGGTATCCCGGAAAATATTAGGTGGTGGTCTAGAATTGCCCAGCCTAGATCTTAAGTCATTGCTCCTGGATGTCCCGATTGCGGCCACCTGTACGCAATAAGGATGTATGCAAGTTATAAGGTGGATTGTCTTTTAAAATGATGGCAAGATCATTCGTTTCCTCGACTCTAGAGACGGACTTGCCTGATTTTTGATTTGTAATCGACGTTTTTGAACTTTTGCTTCTTCATCGTCCGCATGCATGCGCATTCTCATTACTTTGCTTCGCTTACACCATTCTTCGCTACGTTCAGCATCGGAGCTGTTTTCCGATTCTTCCGAATCGAATTTCGCGGCCGGCGTAAAACCGAGACGTTCTTTCACACTTGTGCCTTGGTCTTTCGACGGCGGTGTAATTCCACTGACAAAATCATCCTCTGTGAAGTCATTCACACCCCAGGTTTGGGAAAGAGAACCCCATGGATTTCTCGAATTCTTTTGCTCGGTTTCATGAACCCCTGAAACCTCGGCCTTTGGTCTTTTTTTCCCGTGTCTCAATTCTTTGAACATACGCTTACGTGATTCTGTCAATATTCCTCTGATTCCTATGAAGAGAACAAAAATTGTTCAATGAAACTTGTGTTACTCTAAAAATGGGAGTGAACGGTGATGAGGAAAATATATGGAAAGCTCGAATGATTTGGGACGCTTACCCCCAAAGTTAGGATTTCCATACTTCCTGTAATAATCACTCATTTTTTCAGCATTTGGTTGTTTTTTGTCAGATCGTGTGGCAAAACGTAACAGGATATTCTTGGATTTCGGACAGTCGACACCTTTTCTCCATAAACCAGGAGGTAACGGACACTTTATGTCTTTGATGTTTATTGAATTTTCAATCTTCTTATCTTCCGCACAATCCATCGCATCATCTCCAATCACCTCGATAACGCACTCTTTGTTAGCGATGCTATTGTCCTCGTCAAAATTATTTGTCTCTGACACAATATTTTGATCAGCCTCAACTTTATCACATAATCCGTGGATCCTTTTCGAAAGACGCAACAATGCTCGTGCAGCCGTAACATCGTCCAACCACACAACATTACCTGAAGAATAATAAATTTAAAATTAGTCCAAGGCTAATAAGAATAGCAGCTCTTATCTTGGTGACTTTCATTCACAATTGCAGAAATGTTTTTGGAGCCTTACACGACACGTCATTGATCCATTCGATAGAAGCTGGAGCGTAATCTTCAAAATATTTGAATACATCCTTAGTGCTCATTTCTTCAGTTCCTCGCATATGCAGAACATTGAGTCTAAGGTATTTAGTAGCATCGTTTTCTGCAGCTATTCCTAGGCTAGAAAATACAATTCAATTAATATGGTGTTTGCAATTCATATTTCCATTACGGATCTTCTATCATGAGATTCACGATCGAACGTGGAGTTGAAAATGTTGGGTTGATTTGAAGAGACGTTCATGGTCAACTGTGGTGTTTGACTACCTGGTATACAGTTCTGGCTCTTGTATTAAATTTGTTGTTGGCTCGGTTAGGCCAAATCGTTTGGCTCGCTCTTGCATTTTTAGTTTTTCTTCCTCTCCAAATATATCGATACCAGTTGTGAAAGCAGCACCTCGATTCTCGTAACGACTTTCCTGAAAATAAACAATATAATATCAAACATTAAATCTCTGAATTTCCAAGGATAATGTATACCGTCACAGACTGAGAATGCTCATGTTGTATGTGCATGAAAGCCATTCAAAAAAATGGCAAACATTGTGAAACAGGTCAAATCTTAACCAACAAGTTCAGTGTTGCTCGGGTTAACATGACACGATATGCTAGAAAAATTTCAATAACAATACCGTTGGACCGCAATTTACCTGGCTTGTGATGTTCACATCTATAATATTTGGTTTGTACAATTCATTAAGGGAAATTTTTGAGTCTCCTGGATCAACGAGCTTATCAGTTTCGAAAGATAGGCTAGAATCCATCTCCATTGGCTCTTCGGTTTCATTCATTTTAGAGTATAAGTAGGACTGTAGGAAACGTAGAAGTGTTTACACCTTTGAGAGTGAACCTAACGACATGCATAAAACTGTGGTCAAGGTAAAACGCGAAAAACATCCACAAAATAAAAAATTGACAGGGTCCTAGTCACTGATAAATCGTGGTGTCACACCACAGAATAAGAAGACCATAGTTAAATAAGCATACCAAGCACCAAATTTTCTTCAACGATGATAGTTCATCGACATTCCGAGAAGCAGCACTAGCATTTGGTGGTGGGAATAATTGACTGAAGATTTTACTTTCTGCCTTCAATACAGAGAGAAAAAAAAAATATATCCGAAGACAACTCTTCGCTTTCAGTTACACGTACTTCTGATTTGAAAATACAATTTAAACCAGTCGCTTAAAGAACTTACGAAAAATTCGATCTTGGGTTCCAGAAATCGTCAAAATTTCAATTATTATACAAAGGAATACCCCATAAAACCCCATGAGAAAATAGTTGAATTTTGGCCCAAATTTTGAGGGAAAACAAAGGCAGCTATAGACTTAGGATTTTTGCGATTTTTGAGGCCGAAAATGAAGTGTTTTTAAAATCGATTGCAGGACCCTTTTCTTACGTATTTTGACCTCAGGAACATGAATCCGTCGAGTAAATTAAACTAGGAGCAATATTCTCTGAGAGAACTCAACTTCCCCGAAGGTGCAATTGACTTTCTTCATGTATATACTCACTTCTATTCGATTTTTTTTTTTTCAAGAGACAAACGACCAGCCTACGCTGCAGTTCGGCCTTTCATCGGGAATACAAGACCACCCTCGGAGCATCCACAAGGCCAATCATCATATGTTCGAAGTAGATAATTTGTATAAATAAGTTGTGATAAACATATGATCGTCCAATGTACATTTTGTTTTTTTGTTAAGAACTATCAAATTATTAATCTAATGTTAATCGAAATAGATGTATTGTCCAAACTATTGTAACTCGTTATAATCATATAAGAATGAACGTATCTGTAAGGATGAATCCATTCTAGTCATTACAATATCCTAATATGTATTTTCGACCGTTGATTCATCAATAAACATTAACTACTATCAATACATGATTGTTCAACTATTATTGATCACACCCCTGCACACCTCATTCACTAATATTCGTTGTTGGCAAAATACATACATCATATCGCACATGACATCATACATCATCCCATGCATGCATGCAGCCATATGCAGGCCTCATCATTTGCTTGGCACACGCTATCATACATGATGGCATACATGATCATACACACGCATGCTTACACTCACACCCTGTCTCGGAATACCTCCTCGCCGGTCCTGCTCTCCTGATACTTTTTCGAATTTCGGCCAAATTTGCCGAACCAAAAAAAAATATCAGAAAAAATTCGGCCAAAACCCGGAAAAGTATCAGGAGAACATAACCGGCAAGGAGGTCTTCCGGGTCCTTGGGACATCACATGCATGTGCATGCATGGATGTGGGCCTTATCATCTACGTGGTACACATGGTCGAATACATGATGGCATACACACATGCTTACGATCACACCCTGTCTCGGAATACCTCCTCGCCGGTCCTGCTCTCCTGATACTTTTTCGATTTTTGGCCAAATTTGCCAAAAACCGAAAAAGTATCAGGAGAACGTAACTGGCAAGGAGGTCTCCGGAATTTTTTGGACATCATATGCTTGCATGCAAGCATACATAGGCATGCCTTCGTATCATCTACGATATCATGCATCATCACATGCATGCATGCATGCTTGCATACAGGCGTCATCATATGTATACGACGAGGCGTTCCGAGTCAGGGCCTGATGTCGTGATGTGTTGCTTAAGAAGGATGTTGATGATGCATTCAATGTTAATTAAACTATTAATTTGAGGGGGATCTTCGGCGATGGATGAATAAAAGGGAGAAAATAAATTTTAACATATTATCAGGTATATATTATGGATTTATTCACACATAAACATCTCCTCTTTCAATGAATGTTACAATGAAATTGATTCTTCGTTAAATTGACTTTACAATTACTTCAGAAAGTACATGATCTATGGCTACATGATAAATAATGTATATGTTTTTATTCGGTTCACAATTATGCAGATGCACCGACGAGTCTTGAGTTCTGGATGTAGGGCGGAGTTGCTACGAGGCTGTGAACTCTCCTTCTGTAACAGAAAAAAAGAAAGTTAATAACCAGGAATAAACTAAATCGTAAAATTATTGAGGGATTAGAGTTGTCACCGACTTTGCGAGTTGTGACCGCGGAAAAATTCAGATATTTCTGTGGGATTTATTCTCAGCTTGATTCACTCAACGGATTCATGTTCCTGAGGTCGAAATACGTAAGGAAAGCGTCTTTTTATCGATTTTAAAAATACTTCATTTTTCTTCCCAAAAATCGTAAAAATCCTAAGTCTATAGCTGCCTTTGTTTTCCCTCAAAATTTGGGCTAAAATTCAACTACTTTTTTTATTTGTTTCTATATGGTATTCTTATGTATTTTTATCCCAGGAATTCAAATCTGCAAGCCAAATTGATTTATCTATAAAATCGAAAAAGTAATCGCCAATTTATCGTTCCGAAAAGTGAAAATCAAGGATATTTCGATGGGATTTAATTTTAGCCTAATTTACTCGACGGATTCGTGTTCTTTACGTCAAAATACGTTAGAAAACTGTCCTGCAATCAATTTTAAAAATAATTTATTCTTCGCCCCCAAAAATCGTAAAAATCGTCTTTGATTTTTCTCAATTCTAATTACAAATTAATTTTGGTTGGGCGAAGGTTTTCATATTGTTAAAGTTCATTAACTACTTCGGCGCTAGGTGGCTGAACGGACAAGTGCTTCCGATAAGCAATGAGGGTTGCATACTGTGGTTGCATCTAGAGACCCTCAAGGGACCCACATCTTGCAAGTGTTGATCTCTTGATCTTGCACCTTGCAAGGTATTTTGAGACTTTGTCTTTCTTTTACGAATTGCTGGCATATCATAATATTTCCAGAAGACTTCCTCATGACTTAACTCAAGACTGTGGATGATCGTCAGGAGACAAAAATATCCATCGTTGGTCGTTCGTCTCCTTGGAGATTTTGTCTAAGCCAGCAGAATGGCTTGCCGATTATTACGTGCATACGAAACTGTTGTAAAAGCCGCACTGCAGGTCCGCATGTCCAATCATGGTAATCACATGAGTACATCTTATATTTTTTCTCCTACAATTTTCCAAACATTAAAGAAATTCTACATAAATCTTATCGCTGTACGACAGCTTTCACATGACATAACCTCAAGTATAATTTCCAGGACTTGAATTACCTAAACGATGTCTGGCTACGTCAGTGTCCGAAAGTCTTCTCAAAACACGATCCCCTCTGACGTGTACAGTTCGTTACACAAATTTCTTCAACAAACGTAGGTTGAGCATAATGTTTATACCTCATTGTTTACCCGAAGGAAAATTGAGAAAAATTAATCTCTGATGACAACCTTAATTATTTTTGTGATTAAGGACCTGGAGAAACTTTATGGAAGGCTGTTATGAGTGTCAGTAACGCTGGTAGGAAACGAGGTAGAGGAAAAGGGAAAAAGATGAATAGGAATTTGAACCGAGGTCAAGTAATTGGTTCCGGGCAAGCTAATATGATATGGCCAGGTCTAACTGTGCCAGTATTGCGTGGGAAAGAACTTGTTCAGCAAGAGAAACTTCCAGAAGATCCGGATCGTATGGCAAAACTGATAAGATTGCGTGACACCCAGTTTGGTCGCAGATCTCTCAAACTTCATCCCCTAGACAGAGGATGGGCAGGGAACAAGTTACCGGGAAGAAGCGTAGGACCTCCCGATCCTAGAGGGGAAGGTAAGATCAGTAGTTGTCGACAAGAAGTAAATACAGCTCACCTTTAGTGCATTGTTTCTATTCACTCCGTTACCAGATTTCAATTATACATTGGTATTTTCATATTTTAGAAACCTTTGAAGGATTTGACTCGAGGTGCTTAGAATCAAAAGCTGTTTTCAACATGACCGGTAACATGGGTCGTAAAAGGAAAATGAGTATATTTGTTATAACGGGTAATGGAAACGGATTGGCTGGGTTTGGACTTGGCAAGGCCATAGATTCAATGGCAGCCCTCAGAAATGCTAAAACCCGAGCTGGTCAAAGGCTCTTACACATCGAAATTTTCAACAATCACACAGGTACATTGATTATGGAATAACTGAAAATAGTAGCGTCGGGCTAAAGAAAACTTTTTTTCAACATAGTGTTTCACGACTTTTACACACAATTTGGGAGTACGAAAATTTTTGTTCAAAAGAAGCATCCAGGCTATGGTTTAGAGTGTCATAGGGCAATCAAAACTTGTTGCCAAGTGATTGGGATAAAAGATTTACATGCCAAAGTTGAGGGGTCGACAAATGTGCAACACGTTGTGAAAGCCTTTTTCATTGGGCTGCTCAAACAGGTAATATTGTTTTCTACCCTCAAGGGCGGATGTTACGAATAGTTTCTTAAGACCATATCCGATCAATTATTCCAACTCGTAGCGACAGCCGATCTTCTTTATGAATAAATTTTCATATTTTCTGTCGTAGAAAACCCACGTACAGTTAGCCGAAGAGAAAAAACTGCATTTAGTTGAATTCCGAAAAGAAACCGGAGAATTTCCGCACGTTGTTGCTACGCCATCGGTTGTTAGAAAACCAGAAGAAATAAACAACAGTGAAATTCTGGACTTCAAACAATATGTGATGGAAAATCGTGTGGTTTTAAGGAAGAAAAAGATTCCACCATTTTACACAAAACTAAAATCATGGGAAGTTCGGCTCAGGAGTCAAGAATACCTCAGAAATCAAGACAAAGTAAGAATTCGTACGCTGGCTGACCATGGCGAACTTAAAAGTTTCTTAACCGATAAATATCCTGAAGCACGACCCGCTAGACCTCGACCAAAATCAGAAAGTGAAGCTGAAGCATAATAAAGAATTTCTAACTATGAAATCCATTGTATACGTATAGTGTACCGTTAGTTTGTAAATAAATCATATGGATCAGTTAAGCTACATTTATGTTTTCTGTTAATTCACCTTGACAAGTCACAAAATTTTTCTGAAGCATAATAAATTATTTCCTGCAATATTATTTCTACAGAGGTATTTACACAGTACCCAAAAAAATTTCTATAATTAGGTAGTAAAAAGCTTTCGCTCGTTTTTTTTTCATTTCTCTCTTTTCTAAACTGATATAATCCGCAATTTTTCCATTTTCAAATGATCAACAAAACACAATTCACTACGTATAATCATCCTTTTTATTTTTTTTTCTTGAATTTAAGTTGATATTCGAAAACTTCATCTTTCACATAATTGCGTATGCGTGGTACGTATGTTATTATTATTATTTCTTCTTTTTTTTGTTCTCCTTTTTTTTTGTTTTTTTTTTACATGAAATTAATTCAAAAAATGATACAACATATGATACAAAACTTACAAAATCAAAGAATAATTCTTGGAATTCATAATAATATTTCTTAATTATTGTTACACTATTTTCATTTGTTATGTTATTGTTATATTTTTATTTATTATTTGTTAATTTTTTTTCCATCAGACCCCACCTCTCAAAAATGAACGAAAAACGAGGTGAACGAAAAAAAAAAAAAAAGAAAGAAAGAAAAAAAAATAACCAAATTCAAGCTCGTCACTCATGAATTATTGTAGAGGTAACGACGAATATATAATGTAATAATACTATCCTACAGGATATTTTCAATAAGTACATTATTATACCTATATTCATTTCACATTATATCGTGAAATCTGTTTTTCTTTCATTGTTTATTTATTTTTATTTTTTCATTTTTTCTTTTTTTTTTATCATTATTTGTTTTTTTTATTCTTTTTCCATCGAATAATTGTTAAATTACGAAAATAATTAACTTGAAACACGTATAAATGTATGGCAATATAGAGTTTTGATTCATGAAATTTATATATTACATGTTCTTAACTTTTTTCACATATTATCAATATTATAAGTAATCATTTTTTTTTTTTTTATTAATTGGCAAAACTACATATCAATTATCTGTCACTATAGTATGTATATTCAATTCTACACGTAGCTTCGTTATTCAAGTATGTAATACATATCCTTAAGAGTGGTCATCGAAATGACAATTATTTTACGCAAAGAAAAGAGAAAAAAAAAGAATAAAAAATAAAATAAAAGAAAAATAAATAAAAACAAAATAATAATAATAATTATAATAGAAAGAATACTTATATCAGAGTTAATGGTCACTTGAATTAACAACAGAATAACGTTGATTACATATTATTACTTTGTCGACAGCTTTCGCAGGATAATCTATATGAATGAAAGTGTCTTAATTTCATTTCGGTGAAATTCAAGGTGAATTCCAAGACAACTTACTATCACATAAATAATTCAAAACTACAATTCATATTCCAGCGTTTCATTTATAACGAGTTATAAAAATAATATACACTAGCCTTAAATTTAAAAAGAAAGAAGAAAAATAACAGCGAGTAAAGTAAAATGAAATAAAATACCGACATTATCAAGTTTCTCAAATTTTTTGATTCGTCCGAGGTGAGGTCGAATCATTTTTCCTTTTTTCTGTTTGTCAGATTTGTTGTTGTTTTTTTCTTGTTTTGTTTCGTTTTTTCCTCGTTCTGTCATTAAGATGATCTCCTTTTCCTTTTCCAAGGAAAAGTTTTGTTAATCATATCATTTTAATTATTTTCTTCATTAATATTGTTGAGTCGATTCTATTTCCACACAACGTCATTAACCTCGCTTAGGTGACAGTTTAAAACATATTATCATTTCATCAATTCGATTTCTTTCACTAATTAGCTCAAAAATTCTATGTCAATGATCACCTATCTATTAGGTTAATGTATCGGGTAGGTAGGTAGGTGCTATAAAATTATCGCTGCATAGTTATAATTGATTACCGAAATATTATCATTCACCTGATATCCGTAAAGTAATCAATCGATGGAACAGCTAATAATAATTATGTGCGGAATATTATCGCCGTCTTAAGAAATTGTTTCAATTGTCACGAATCTTTAGCTCAACTATCTACTCTAGACGACATCGACGATGAATACCCAGATGAAAATGATAATATATATCAATTTTCAGGATCGAATGATAAACTTAAAATTCTTGGCTGATTAAATTCTCGCGGTAAATGTATTTTTGAAGATCGATGACTAAATACAATACAAGTATTATATATACCTAAGTCATGAGTAGATATAACAAATATGTATATTTAAACCTACTATATATTTTGTATGCGGTTAAATTCCTTTCTTTCTTTCTTAATTTATTTTTATTTTTCAATTTTTTTTCTTTAAATCAATTTTATTTATTTTTTTTTTTCTTGCTGTTTTTTCTATCGTCAACCTAAAACGGTTTTATATACAATGCAACCTAAAACTTATGGTTATAAATACTTAAACCCACTTGGGGTGGGGCTAAATCTGAATTGAGAAAAGGCACATAAAAGCCATGTTTTCGGATAAATATTAAAAGCCAGTTGAAAACAAAATGACTTTATTCGTTTCGTTATAATCAATTCATATGAAAGTTGCTGTGTGCTGATTAGTTACGTTACTACGTTTTACTAATAACGGGTTGCGGGTACGATTTGTGTCCATTTGTTTTTGTTTTTGTTTTTGCTTTTCTTTTCTTTTCGTTTCTATTTTCTTTTCTTTTCTCGTTTTCTCAGCAGATAATGTTCGCGTTTATTAAGGAAACTAATACCTGATGCTACATAACAATGTACCCATTTTATTTATTAACATAATCTTAAGATTCAGTCGCATTGCATGTAGGGGTACCAGCTACATAAAACGAGGAACATGTATAATAAATATTGGAGTAACAGTTGGTACCTATAATATTAAAGTACAGGTTATTAGAGCGTGGCACATGTATCATAGCTGCCATGAACAAGTACACCACACATCGTTCAGAATCTCGCGTATGTTATTTATTATATGTATATTTATTTCAATTATTCATTTTAGCATTATTGTTATTATTATTATTATTATTATTTTCTTTTCTTTCATTTCTCATCGTTACCTTTTACTCGTCCTGTTCCTTCCACATTGCTCTTTCGCCCCACCTTTTTTAAACCAGTTATTTGTAAAAGCTGGTTCAAAATCTATTATTGTTTATAATCCTAACAATAGACTTTTCGAAATGTCCAACAATCTATACACACCCGTTAATTATTCACACACTTTTGAAACCATCTTTTCCATTTCTACGTCGGTGTCAATGTCATGATGTATCATGTTGCTACTCGCTTCGATATTGCTCAGGTGTGTGATTGCGTCATTTAATGTTGCCGTTGGAGTAACCGCGGATGTTGTCGAGGTCGGTGGTGTACTCGGACTGTCAGGTGTTTCGACGAGTTCCAAAGGCGAACCTGGGGACGAAAGGGGCTCCACTAAATCCTCCAAGCCCTCCGGTGTTGGGAGTTTGTTCAATTCGTCTCTTAATAATCTGTAATGTCTCTGTAAAATAAAAGAGTATTTTTCAGTGTAAATACGGGAATATGGGAAAAAAAAATAATGAGAACCGACGACGATTCTAACCTCAAATTTTCATCAACTCACCTTAAGTGCTAAAGCATTGAGGGAAATGGTGCGCCCTGATCGACGATCTGCTCCATGTCGCTCCATGTCTCTTATCCAACCCTCGAGTTGCGCAACAATTTCATGTCGTTTTATCCAGAAATGGGTGTGGATGACCTGTCGGTAGAAAATGGATGAGAAATTTATCAATTTAGAGACGTTGCGAACTTGTGCGCCACATTGTTAATGACTGGCAATAAAACTTGGGAGGAATAAGACATACCTCCTTAAAACAGGGGCAAGGATTCCGTATTTGGTCAAGCATCGCCCACCTAGCAGTAGCTTGGTAAATATTAGCATTATATTCTTGACTAGATTGAGCTCCACTGGACGTCCCCCGTGACCGCTCATAGCCTGGTTCGTTGAAATATGGCTCTGATACCAGGATTAACGACTGTATTGACACTAGGACCTAAGAATCGGCAAAAGCGCGTTCGAAATTTGATTATAGGAGAGTCGGTGGCTACAAATTACATGTAATCATCAAAGCGTATGCATACCTGAAGAAAACTACTGGTATGGGCGTTCCATTTTTCTTCCGGCCGACCGTGCCATGTATTCAAAACGCTGAGGCATACCTTTCCATCATTGTATAAATTAGGATTAAATCTAACTGTCCGTCGACCATTTGTCTCGAGGTTTATAAGCATCGGACTATTCGGATAGTCCGGTGGAAAGTACACGTCAAACTCAAAGCAACCATTTGCGTAGGGAGTCTCTGCTGGCCCCGTTATTAGTACCTGAAATAGAGAGGTAAACACATCAGTTTACTCAACTAATAATTAACTGAGTAATAAATTTCACACGGATGACAGAAAATTTGACAGAAAATTTTATATCGCTTCATAACCTATCCTACCTTCATGACGTCGAGTCTATCGGCATCGTATCTGACAAATACACTGCTGCTATAGGAGAGAGGAAGGGCAGTACAAAGAGTGGTGGCCTCTTGCGCTAGCCTTTTCATTCTAGTTGGATGACTACGTTCACCAGCTTCTCTCATGTTCGACTCGAAGTGATGCGATACAACAAATTTGTAACCACCACCTTCAGAGTTTTCTGTTATCATTTCATAAGTGTCTGAAAATATCAATGAAATTTATTAAAGAATTAAGTAATCTGCAGCATCGGAGAAGGCGAGCTCATTAAATTTATAAATATGCATACCAAACTGAAGATTCTTCATAACCTCTAAATATCTCTGTTCGACGGATCGCAGTGGAAGTTCCGAAGCTGTAGGACTTGGGCCTGCGAGTTCTTCGGCAGCACTAGCCAGTCTAGAGGTAGCGTTTTGTACAATATTAGCACTTTCTTGAATGTCTGGTATCAGCGTAGCCAACCCTTCGTCTTGTTCCGTGTCCTCTGGGTACTTTGAAGCAGATTTTGATTTGCTGCTTCTCGTTCTATTTATTTTATGCATGTAAGTATCTACGCACACCCTCATACTGGATAAAAGTGATACGATAGAGAGCTCTGCGTTCCTTCCTCCTCGAGGTAATAGAAGCGGAGCTAATTGGCTCGAAAGAGCCATCGCTCTAAGGAGTTGCAGGACTGCCCTGTACAAAGGTATATGCCTTGCCATGTCCAAGACGGAGTCGTTTCTCAAGTATGAAGATAAAGCTGGTAGTAAACAGGAACGTGCGAGGAGATCGCCAAATGGAGTTGGCAATTCTCTCTGCGGTGGCCCACCGGGTCCCACATAGCTAGCTATTACTTGTAACAGAACTGTGACGTGCTCCTCCTCGGAACGCTGTCTCAAGAGAGCTTGTTCCACATTCCATGATTGTTGCGTAGACCCTGTTCCAAAACCAGTTCCCTTCGCCCAGTACAAATGTGACTTATCGTCGCTACGTCCTCCGCTCTGCCCCAATTTTTGTTCATTGCTTTCGTTGTAACCAGTTTGATGTGTGAAAACAGCCAAACAATTTAGTAACAGATGTACCGCGCCTATGTCTATCGCCGTTCGCCTCAACAATAAACCGTCATCTGTAGTTGGCGGTGTTGCTTCCAGCAATTGCCTGAGAACTTGGAAAGGGAGTGTCGGTAGCGAAGCAGCGAACGGAGAGGCTAGAACATCACCTCCATCTCCGTCGTCTGATACGCCCAAAGAAAGCCTGAGCAAACACTGAGCGTGCTTTCGATCTCTGAGCAAGACTTCTGCGTAGCCTGGAAGTCTGAGGAAGAGTCCGAACGCGGCGAGAGAATGAGGAGGAATATGAGGCGTGGGAGGTGGTGCTCTCGGTGAGCCAACGTTGACACCTTCCAAATCTTCGTAAATTTCATCGCTCGCTTCAACTTTCACCCAATCGGCATCTGGCTGTTCTGGCGACGGCGATTTTTCGGTATACGAGGCGGATCGTCCAGAGTCTGGATAGACGAGTGGTAAGTGTGTGGCCAGAATAGCCAATCCACCTGTAGCGCTAAACACTCCGAGCGAACTCTCCGCGCTTCGATAGTTCAGCAATTCGTTGTCGCTCTGTTTCGTCATCTCCTCTGTAATCCGATAAAATATCGAATCATTGATCACGGGTCACATAGAAACTTGCAGTAATCTCTACTGACAGGTTAGGTTAGGTTAGACTAGGTTAGGACAGACTCTAAAATAATGCACTCAGACAAATATACATACCTTTGGAATCTTTGTTACGTTGCCGCAACGATAAATAGAGGCAAGGTTCAGACAGAGATGTTCCACTGTCCTCTGCTATAGCGAGCAATTGGGAGATGGTAAGTTGAGGAGGAAGTGGAATGCCTGGATGTGACGCGTGAGTCAAAAACTGTTGATTTCCTGTACTTGACGGGCCCCCCTGGAGAATATTGGAAGAGCTTTTTCCAGCTGGCAATGTTCCATCTGTAAATAAGAGTCCATTAAAACATTACAGTTTTGAAAACTTCTAAATATCTATTCTAATTCGAATTGAAATTTAATCGAAAGAAGACTGTCTGCTCTATGATTATAGCAGACGATGGAATATCGGTGATTCTTACCATTTATTCGAGCCCTCCTAAACAATGGGCCACGGGTTTGAGATCTGAGCGATGCTTCTTTGGCTCGTTTGTCTTTTGCTGTGTTACCCGCAGCCACGCTAAGGGTATCTGCCACCAGAGCCATACCAGATTCCCAAAGTTCTCTGGTACGATTTGAACCGGAAGCTTGATTCTCAGTTCCTTTGTAATTTGATGGAAGTAGCAATGGAAGCCAAGTCCCTAAATGCGTTCAAGATCTTCGATTAAACAGTCATTCAGAATGATAATGTTACGGAGACTGACCTCGTTAGAAAAAAAAATGCATAGATTTTTAATACGAACGTACCAGATACTTGCTGCAAAATATCAGCTACCGTCGCTTGGGTAGGAAGGTAAAGAAGTTGATGGTAATGGCCAAGGGGATGTGCCGGATGTGGAGGCATAGACGGCATATTGTGCTTAGCTTCGGTAGTCACAACTTTCATCGGCGCTTCAGATCCAATTGCGATTAATACTTTCTCACCCTCAAGCAGAAGTTGTAAAATTAAGCGACGAGTGAATCCAGAAATTCCATGTAGATATCGGACACCTGAAAGTTGTTTTATCATGTCAACCGCAGATCCATAAGTTGTTTTTTTTTCTTCTTTTTTCTTTCAGAACGGTCAATGAGCTGCGCTGACACGATTTACAATGAATTTCAGTAAACTTAGAAGGATGTGGACTTACTCGGTGGTGTTCTTTGTTGCGAAATGACATCCGTCAACAGCTCAGCGAGCAACTTTTGATTCACTGGATGACACCAGCAACATCGAGAGAGGAATTTTATCATAGCACTCTCCAAGCTGGAATAGGAGACGCTTGTTTTTGAACACCTGTAAAGAGAAAATTGGAAAAAAAATTAAATTTCTTTCGATCCATTCGATATGCTGACATGATAATTGTAATTGAATAGCCACGTACGATGACACTTATAGTGTTGAGAATAGAAATATTTAATTTCTATGGAACCTAAATTGTATATGGAATTAAATAACTCCGTTTGGTACGTACCTAGAAGAACAGACGGAAGGATTTTCAATCGGGCGATTGCTTAGCAGCGATAAAAGCGGTAGCCAGAAGCTTCGACCCTCTTTTCCCAACCAATCCCGCATTCTACCTTCCGAACATATCAGCGACAGAAACTCCAATACCATTGATATACTCTCAGGTTCCGTCATGCACAAACCATCTGAAAATTTCAAAAATCAATGATTTTAATGAAATATTTTAGGTTAACGAATGAAATGTCATTTGTTTTTTTTTCTCAATATCTAACCCCAATTTCAATATTACCTAAGTTATTGTTGGTTTGGTGCGAAGATTCTCCGGCTTTATCGCTGTCCGTGAGACTTCTACCTGTGTGATTTGTACGACATCTTTCATCTTTAGGCGCACGTTGCTTTATTTGTTCGATGTTACAAAATTCTGGAATAAAATTTCAGTCGATCAAGCCACGGCGGGTCTATCGGATATTGCAATGACATGGAATGACAGGTGGAATACTAACCTGTAATTGAGGCAGTAAGCAGAGCAGGAAGACCGGAATCTATGAGTTGCTGTGTAACGGGTGGCGATCTAGCAGCAGCAGCTACGGTGAGCAACTGTCCTTCGCTAAGATGGAGGCGTTTACATTCGGGCAGTACCAACCTACAGTACCATTCTTCGGCGTCATTTTCACTCTTTCTGTCATCGGTCTGTCCCTCGCTTTCTTTTCGATCATCGGATATAGAGGCGGAATGATCTGTGGCTAAGTTGGGAACCAAAATTCTAACTTTTTGTAGTAGAAGAGGGAAGAGCGATGGTCTCACGTAGCAGAGAGAGCATATCGTAGAATCGATCGACTGTTTCAATGCTGTGTACGTTCCCAGTGTTAAGCTCCATTCGTACAGGGCGCTAGAAAGTATCAAGTATAATAGAAATTATGTTCAGCGGTTGAAAGAAAAAAATGAAAAAATTAAACTATCGTCATTGGTTCTTACTTGAAGAGTTCGTTGGTGAGTAGAGATTGCAAGTCATAATTGATGTCGGTTTGTTGATGGGCTTTCCATATGATGGCAGAAATGCAATGTACATATACTGCCGATGGTGAAATTGGAGTAGTGTTGGAATTGAATCGTGCGACTGCACTGATTGCTGAATTATACAGCCACGATAGGACAGCCAACATCCTTGCTTCTGTCGCCTCATCTTGTGCGGAGCACAGCTGCTGCAGGAGCTCAACCACCAATTGCACCGTTGATGTTTCTTGGCTCCCAGATGTCAAAGTACCTAGAAACACAGTTTATATGTCATTAGGACCTGACCTAACCTCACCCAACTAATTATAAACATTGATTTTATGTAAAATTCAATCAAGTAAGTTCCACCTTGCAGAAGCGGAGTGGATCTGTTGTTCAGCAAAAGATTAATCAGGCGTAGACCGAGATCTCGTGAATGAAGACCCAGCTGTAGAAGAACTCTTTCTAAGTTAGGAGTAAAAAGAGATGGCGCTGGAAGTAGCAACAAATTACAGCATGCTTCCATAAGTCCTTCCACGGATGCTGCAGAGTTTAAAACCGCATCTGCGAGGCTGCTGTTCAGCATGCTCACCGACAGGCACTGGTGCACTAGCCGGAGCCAACCTAAGCTGTAGGACAAATCAAACAAATGAGAATAAAAATTTGTCGACGAGTAATTGAAAGGCAGATGATTTTTCAAGATGGAATGAAAAAAAACAAATGCAATTAACTTACCTCGTCTTTGTGAGCTGTTCTTCGTCTATCGCTTCGGTAGTTGTTCTTATTTCACCAAAGGCGGTCATACCTAATAGCCTTATCTGACTTAACCCTAGATTTGTAGAGTCTCTAGGTTTGTAAAGTCTCACCAAAACCGCAGTGACCACTTCTGGTTGCGACAATGTCAATCTTATGAATGTTAAGCCAGCCGTAGGCATAGGCGGACAAACGGGTGTCAAAGTCGTGTTTCCTTCTCTCGCTATTTCCAGAGCAACCGCGGATGGACAGGCTGTAAAAAAGAATGCGTATTTCAATCGATGAAAAAAGTAAACAATATTTATAATCTGCGATAGACTAAATAAACTAACCTAACCTGAAATAGTGGTGAAAAGGGAACTATGAATCGAAAATATAGACGTAACAATGAAGAGCAGTGTAATATTATTCTATTGAAAAAAATAAATGAATGTATTATAAAACTCACTGGCAAGCGCGGTGAGATGTGGTTGGAGTTCTACTTCCCTAAGCAAAATTGCGCAAGGTAAAGTAATTGTAAGATCCACCCAAGATTCGTCGGGGTAGAAGTGGTAAGACCAGGCAGCGGTTCTAGCTCGTCTATGAGGAGCAGCGCTCTGAATAAGAACATCTGCAGCTTGCGCCGTAGGATTTGACCACGATATCGTTCCGAGTGGTGCAAAATTTAGTAATCCATCTTCGTAATACTCGGCGGAGTTTGTACATTTTTTACTGCTCGCAGCAACGTGGGCGAGATTCGGCGAGTTCGAAAGATGTTGCATAACCAAAGCTATTACACCTGGAGACGCCGAGTTACTACCGCTACTGCTACTGCTAGCCTTAACCAGATTTTCACACAGCACTTTTACACCGCCCATACTTGTGAACACCGACAGTGACGCTTCGTTGTCCAGAACTCTCAATATGTACCAGAGCAAAGGTTCCGATAATTGCATCACTCCCAATTGTCGCTCTCCTCCAGTTTGACCACATGCTGAAAACAAAAACAAAAACAAAACAGAAATTAGACAGGCGTGTCAATAACAACATTTCGATGTTCATTGAGATTGGAAATTATCGAGCTTACAAAATGGCACAAACTAATTTCAATTTGAATTGATTCAACGTTTGCTCCAAAATAGTCAATTTCTTTTTATCTTATTTCTTGGTACTTACATGATGCGAGATACTGATAGAGCGGGTTAAGAACCAGAGTAGGACTGCTGGCTTTTCTGGTAAGAGTGGAAAGTAGTTGAAAAGTGGCATCGGGAATTGACGAGGGATCTCCCAGCTCTGTAGCTGCCCCTGCGCCTTCTCCCAACAACATGGCTAATGAGGACCCTGTACTGTGCCCGAGAGCACCTAACAGCCTCATCATAGTTGGTTCGTGCTGTAAGACTGGAGAAAAATCGACAACATTAGCGAAAAGATTCCTCGCTTATCAGGTGGACGCATTAATTCGAATGATAAAATTGACCACTGAGAATGGACGAATGAAATTACACGTAATTGACTGTCTCCATGTCTAAAAAATTGTAAAAAGATGTACCTGTATCAGCGACGCATGGAACGCGTGTTTTTGTGGCACCGTGCTGATGATTTCGAGAGGAAGTTTGTTGTTCGGCAACTTTGCTCTCGTCCGTTTGAGAGGTATTAAGTTTCTCTTGTTCAACGCTGCTGCTCGAACTAGACCTTTGCGACGTTTCTCCGATTTCCATTTCTGTTGTACTATCTTGCCTGGTGGATCGTGCCTTGAGAAAAATTTCACAAAACATACGGTCATTTTTTTTTCGCATGGTGATGTGACTCGCTTACAAGATCTGCTGTTAAAATATAACCTCAATCACAGAGATTTGACATTTATGACTCACGTTAGGCAGAGGCGTCTGAATAAGTTTGCAGACTAGTTTGATGAGCGCGACAACTAACGTATCCCATGTCGCAGGACGTCCTTGCCTCGCATCTCCACCGAGGACGCAAGCGAACAGTCCTCCAAATCCTCCGGACTGGTTACCATTATCAACCGCACCTCCACATTGTGCACCGACTATTAAGAGGTCGAAGATTTAAACATTAATCAAGAATTTCAACGATGAAATAATAATCGGTAAAGAAACAGAGATATTCCAAATATACATTGAAAATAATGGGGGATAAATTCTACTTACCACCAGATCCTCTGACATAAGTAGAGACCAGGACACCCACGCATTCTGATATGCTCATCGCAGTGCCCAAGTCTGTGTTGGCAAAGTTGAGATTGATGAGAGATGTTATAAGTTTACATTGAGCATCGAGTGGACCTCGTCGGGCGACTAAAGCTCCTCCGGGTTGTACGAGTTGATAAACTACCCAGAGTAATAATTCCTTCAAAGCGTTGCCTAGAGAACTGTTTGGCGTTATGACGTCACATCGCATTTCTAATCGCACCAAGAAATCTTGTAACGCTTGACACACCGTTGGTCCAGCCTAGTAAAATAGTAACAATATATGATAATACGACTGTGATAATCCACGTCACGGAATCCAAAATTCTAAAAACACTTACCATGACATATTGCTTGTCCGTGGTGTCAACGTTTAGTCCATTGCCTGAGAAAAGGCGTAATAACATCGGGCCGATGTTTGGTTCTTTAATAATGCAGCTTGCCATACCGCCGAGTAGGCCGTCTAGAGGTTGACAACTGCTGGCAGCCTCAACATTTTCCGCACTTGTCTTCAGAGGTTGATTACTGGCTAAAGTCAAACATTGTAGCGCGAGGCACCAAGCTCGTAAGGATACTCCCGGATGCCTGGATAAAAAAAAATTAAATTCATCAAAAGCTCAAGCGTGAGAGAAAAGTTCAAGTATTTCAATCGACGTAACAGATCAATCTGTAGACCCATCTTCTTCGAAAGATTTTTGAAAGAACAAATAGAGATGTGCAGTGATTCTATGCAGAACAGTTTGAAAATTAATGAGGATTTCGATAGTTACCAGGACAAGGCAGATATAAGGCCAGAAATTGCTGCGGAACTGAGTGGTATCGCTGGGAGTAACGACGGATCGAACGAACTTGAATTATTTGGAGGGTCAGTTGCACCATCCAAGTTTAGCGTCAGCCATAATTGCAATACGAGTTGTAAACTCGTACCTGCGTTCTATTGAGAAAAAAGAAAAAAAAGAAAAACGTTCATCAAATAGCGTTAATTGTAATCATTTAGTAGAAAGATTGAAAAATCTTTGTCAACTTCCAGATAGTTTTGATCTGAAGTACGCAAATTTATCAATACACAAAGGAATGTACCTGCAAATACAAGTCTGTGAAGATTTTCTCAAAGCAACGAGTCAGCATGCGTAGACTAGAAGGAGCTGCGTCGCTAGAGTTCCAATTATCCTGATTTCTATCGTTCCAACCAGAGTTTCTGGAAGTCGCTGAGTGCGTGTAGCGATTCGATTCCACGGGAACCTGTGGTGAATATTTACCAAAGTTATTGAGTCTGTTCGTTTGCGATGACATTTTTTTTAAAGTCTGTCAAATCGAAGCATACCTGTATCGTTGCGTTGACACTTAGTGGTAGGTTATATGCTCCGAGGGTAGATAGTCTCCGCAGAGCAATTTCTACACCGGTCTCTACTCCATATTCTAATCTGGCATCGACAGCCAGAGAAATGCTGCTAGAATGATAATATGAAATGAAAAATTACTTGAAAACATATAATGATTTTGAATAGTATCAGCATTTTCTTTGTCGTTAAAGTTACTCGAGCTAAAAAAAATTAAATTACCCTGAGCTTGCCGAAGCAGGAAACTTGGATACTGTAGTTCCTTTTCTAAGAAGGTTTCTACCACGCTCTAATATGTCATCTAGGAAGTCTTCGAGTTCACTGTCATCAGATTCGAGTAGTGATGGAAGTGTGAATCCATTGGACTTTGACGTAGAGGCAGTTGCAGGAGTTACGACTACACTGTCTTGTGTATCCTCATCTCCATCGCCATCCGCGTCACCAACTTCATTGCCAAATGTTGTAGCGGAACTGCTCGGTCCTGCAACGGCTGTTGCTTCTTCGTCAGCATTGCTACTTTCTTCCGCTGCCAATGAATCGAAACTTTCTTCCGACGGGCTCCCTTCGCGAGCTGTTGATGTTTTTGGGAACAGTCTACCACCTGGTCGACGAGTCATTTCATGTAGGTTGGTAATGATGCACGTAATTATGTATTCAAATGTTCAGAACTTTACCTTCTAATAGATCTTGTAGAAGACATGAAACTGCATGTGATGCCCAAGCGGCGTCTGAGGCGCCCGTAGCCAACCTGACCAATCTGAACAACTGTTCTTCGGTCATAAGTTCACCCAAACTTATCGCAGGACGAGTCGATACGACTAACCGTGCTACAACCTGAAGCGAAGAAATCATTGAAATTAGTATTTGGGATGATTACGCATCGATTGAATTTCATGAAACCTTCGTAATAAAATTAAACTCACCTTGCAGGCTAAGAGGAACATGTCAACATTTGCAGCATTGTTCAAAATAAGAGCCACGAGACCACGTGCGACTGGGAGGCAATGTGTGTGTGACAGATGTCCTGTAGTTTCATTATCCGCGTCCAAGCTTGCCTCGGTTCTACTGTTATTGAAAAAAAAATGTAAACCCTTATCAATGATTTATTCTTATCAATGATTTATTCTTTAGCGAATAACGCAGATTATCGTTCTCGTCATTGAGGATATTTGCCAACTTACGACCCTTTCGGTTCTTAGGAAAGTAAATAATTTTGGTCGAAGTAACGCATCAGTTACTTACCTCGAGCTAGGTTGTAGTGGTATAGGTCGTGGATGTCGAGCTAAATTCTGAGATTCAGTTCGTCTGATACTAAGTATATCCTTGAAATGTTTTGCCGAGTGTTGTTTTAGCGTTTTTTTGAAAAAGTGTTCCTGCTGTTTCAACGCTGCTTCGAGTTTACTGGTCAAAGTAGCAGCTTGGGATGACAGGGCAGACAGAGCCTGAAAATAAGTATTCTAAATCAGAGTCTCCATTTAACGTCGAAGACTAATTTCGAAACAAACATGGCGATATCTCCCGAACTAGAATAACTTTGTTATCGCAACATAACTAACTTGTACTTGGGTAGAGGCATGGAAGGCCTTTTTGGCCTGCTCAAGATCCTGCAGTTGTTGTTTATGATGCATCAGTCGCTTTTGGAGTTTCTTACGATAATTACGAGATGCGGACGATCGACTGGCACTAACAAATTTTCGTTGCATCGCCGATTCTCCCTGAATAAATTCCCATCTCGTAGATAAGACTGAAACAAATGTAAAATTTTATAGAGTCGATTTGAATTTTCTAAAATTTCCATTCAACGAGGACGTCACGTTGTGCTCTCTGAAATATGGAACTTAAATTCCATCGGATAAATAAAGGGATATTTGTCGATACCTTGATCTTTGTATTTGTCATTGTTTTCCTCATGCGATATGGGTTGGGTATTTGTCGTATCCAAGCAAACGGAAAGGAAGAGAAGAACCCAACCAATGAGGGTGGTATCCAATCGATTTGTGTTTGATGCTTGACCGTTAGACAAAGGAGCCAATAGCCTGCCCAATGTACGAACCATGGAATCTACCACCGATGATTTATTAGCTCCTGCTATTAGTGACTTTCGTCCAAGGAATGTTAGCAGTATGAACACCCTAGAAATTAGACATACATTATGGGATAACCTGTTTTTCTCGTTCTATCTTTCCGCGACATATGATCAGAGGTAATGCTGTCAAATTTTCACTTTTTGAACCTCTCTCTACATTTTAACATGCTACAAGCAGCTAATGTTAGAAAATGTGGGTTGTGTATATGTAACAAGATCTAATATAAATATCAGGCATAATTCCGAATTTGAATTTTAACTAGCATGCAACGTGTATGATGTTGCCTGCAAGTAATATCAGTCTTTTTCTTAACATAGATGAGCCACGAAAAATATTTTAAATAATTCTTACCTGTCTTGAGGAAAGATGTGTGTACAAGAAGCTGAATACAAATTGATCAATGTATTGGCCAAAAAATCACCCCACCAAGATTGGTGGCCTGCCATACGTGCCAAAAGTGCAGCTGCATGGAGTTGCAGCCTCGGCGCAGCAGTTACAACGCAAATGGAATGGAAAAACTTGTCGCAAATCATTGGCGTAAATACATCGCAAAGTGAAATAGGAATCTGCAACAATCGACAATCAAAGTTGAAATTAGGCTTCGCTTTAGTTCGAAGTCTATAATTGAAACTTCATTTATTTCAAGTATTGTCACTTGAGAACTTGTACTTACGCTAGGCACAGGTCCGATTTCATATACTGTGTAGAGAAGAATGTCAAGTAAAGTTTCTCCGAGGGCTCTAAGTTTGTCGGTAGGTGCACTGGCCAAAGATGGTACTGGTATGTGTTGGGATCCTCTCCAAGATTCTAGTCGTCGCCATACACTGCGTACTACGTTTAGTTGTTGTTGAAACACCATACATTCCTAAAAAAAATACGCGCCTTTGTAGAGTCAAATTGCGTTTGCTGGGCCATCTGGCGATGCGTAAGCAATTTTCATTCATTTCACAAAAAACCAATCAAGATTGCTGACCGGATTTGTTTCATGTTTCATTTACCTGATACGTGGACAGGATTTTAGCAGACGACTGTTCGACATTCTCATTCGAAGATTTACTTTGATGCAAATAATGCTGCATGTGAATGACATTTGGTGTTTCTGTACATAAAAGCGGATCTAAAAGCCCCTTCAGCCGCTCTGTCGCCAAGCTAAACCTGAAAATTAAATCATTACTACCGTTATTAACGATCTATCTTTTGGTGAAACACGCAAAGTTTCAATGAGCGTAAAGGCAAAGAAAAGACACATTGATATTTGCATCCAAAATTATACAATGACAATATACCTGCACTGGACGTCTTCGGCGAGTGCGGAGAGAATACTACATTGAGATTCTATCGACGCATGTACAGCTGTGTCCATTGTATTGTCTTGCCCATCATAGGAGGTATTTAATTCGAAGTAGTCTTCACCTGGAAGCACTACCATATGTCCATAAAACATACCTAGAGGGATCTTGCACCTCGTGGTGGACATGCCATATCGTCCAATCGTTGTGATCTGATGATGAAAAATGAAAGTGATTTAGAATTATCTGTGAAATAGGATTAGAAAAGTTTTGTTCGACATTTCTAAAAAAGTTCTAGTACCTTAAGATATCGACAGACTGGGGGTGGCTGCAGATCGCTGACAACCAGGGGCTTAGAGCCGATATCTCCTGCGACAAAGAGACGAGTTCCGTCACTTTCTTCACTTTTTGTCCAGATATCTATAGACAGGGATACTAGATCGCTGCACGATGGTATCATCAGATCGGTCAATAACACAGGAGAGCCAAAGTCCAATACGACAAAGCGTCGGGCTCCAGAATGCATTCTTTCCACTACCAAGGCTTGCTGTGGAGGCCAGCATAGCAGCCTGCCCCATGGAAATGTGATGTCTTCACGCTAAAATCGTATTTTAACATCAGAGCAGTTCGCACCGTTGTATGTCTGACTACGATATCTCTACTAGCAAGAAATAATAAGCCCAACTTTTTTATACAAAATTCTATATACCTGTAATGGTACCGATGGTAAATTAGCTAATTGTAAAACAAAAATACTACTGAGTAATAGACGGAGTGAATTTAATGTATTACGTAAAGTTTGATTAGGATAAATTTTAACTAATTTTGCACAATTATCACGTATACATATTAATGGCAAACAAATTTCAAAGATGTTAATATCCTGCAACAATAGGCTGCTAAATAAATGCATAGCAAAATTAATAAGAAGAAACATACACATAAGGCCATGATGCGTACAGTCGAGCAATAAAGTTTCTACCACAGAAGTACATGTGATAGAAATTTCATTGCTCGTCTGTACGCGAAAATGTAACGCATGGTCTTTAGTGTGGCGTAAATAGGTACACGTTTAATTATTTTTATTAAATGTTTAGAGTTCAATTAAAAGTACGAAAGGACATCACTAAAATCAACAGCAAATAGTTACCACATGACGAATTTAAAAGAAAAACATTTCTCGATTGAAGACCAATACGATTTGTGGTTTTAAAAAAGAAAATGTCCACCGTATTATGCGGCGCACTAAATACGGTAAGTAGTTAATAGGAGGGTAAAATTTTCCGAAACAATAAATGGTTTTGCTTCCATTTGTTTCAGATAATGAAATTACGTATTTTGGTTTTGTCTCGCGAATATATCTGGGCTCAGATGATTCCTTATCGCAAATCTCTTGATGTAGATTAGTCAATTTTCAAGTATTATAGACGCTCTTCTTACGACCAGAGAAAATGTTGTTAATAATGTGATGTGTAAATAGTTAAACCGTTGTCAGTGAAAATTTGAAAAATAATAACATACATCTAATAAAGATATATAAAATGAAATCCTCGTCTACAAAAACTACCTTCTTGTTATGGTTGTCCTCAATTTTGTTTGTAGCTGTACTAGCGTTTGGTACTGATGATTTTTCTTTCGATATGAAACAAGTTATCGTATGAGGGTTAGGAGCATCGTTTTGAGCGTTGTGCCAGATTTTAAATTCACCAGGAATATTATTAGCTTCCTCACTGTCTGATTGATCGTCAGGTGTAAGTGACAATAGTGCTGCTGGCTTTTTTGAGTTTTCTGCGTTACACTGACTAAGTAGATTACTTATTTTTGTTGCCAACTTATCCTGAAGATCTGGTTCTAGCGATACCGCATCCAAATTCTACAATGTACAAATAGTACAATAATTTCTAAATGTATTATTGTTTTTTGTTTTTTTTCAACCTTAAAGTCAAATTATTAACCGATTTATCATCAAGGGACTCTCGACAATTATCCCAAAGACTTTTAATTCTGCCTACCATTGGAATATACTTTCTGCGGGCTGTTTATCTTTCGCATTTGGATAATAAAATAACAACACATTATTTCAGCGTTCCTAAGCAAGATCAATGTCCGTTTAAATAGGAGCTGTTCAATTTTCGGAAATACTATACATATTGAATACAGGAATAAAGAGATTCGTGCCACCGTCGTTCAAAGACCAAAATTTATCTGCGCGATAATCGGTTTCTACGTTAAAATTTATTTACACATGATATCTCATGTGAATTTTTTTTTCTCATTGACGATATAATTAATTTTTCGCCAATGGTTATATAATTGTGTAAAATTTATGGTGTGAATATATGTATTTATGTTAAAGATATATTTTTCTCACAATTTAAAATCGACATGCTATTTTCCATACTTTGTTATTAAATTCAGCAAACGCAAAGTCGTGTCAATATAGTATGGGATAATCAAGGTTCTAGTACGAAATCAAATAAAAGTTATCACCGGAATTAATAAATAAATGTGACTTACGTATGACTGATGAATAATTTTTATGTCTGGCGCAGGGTTGTTGTTGTTGTTGTTGTTTGTCGTTGGATTATCATAAAGCGCTGTACCAATATTAACTGTGTTTACGCCAGGATCGATTTTCTCCATTTTAGTTCCATCCGACGCTGAGTGGCAAGTAAAGTGAAGAGGTTCTACCTGTATGAGAGATTTGAAAATAACTGAGCAAACGAGTAGCGAAGGAGATTTTAGAAACATCGTTACGTTTCGTCGTCGAACAATGACATTTTGTTCATAACCTAAAAATGAATTTGAAAATGAATACCTCCAGAAGACCCTTCATGTTATGGTTTGCACAAAGCGCTCTAAGCTTGCTAGGCACTTTAAGCTCGCTAGTAGGATGCGCCGGTAATGTGAGAAGATCCCTCAAATCAATGGTTTCTTGAGAGTGTGCGGGGTTGCTAGCAGTAACGGAGGCTGTCTGCTCTCCGGTGACTACTGTAGCGTAAGTTACAGGGATAGAACTGAATTTTGCTGGCATGGGTGGCTCCATGTCAAACAACTCCATTTCAAAGGGTGTGTTATACAATCCAAACCTATATGCGATTAGATCGGTATCAAAAATTTGTCGACGAACATAGGTGACGGATAAAAAGAAAAGTACATCGGCTTACCTCGTTGCCAGTAGCAAATGATAGGGGTTTACTCTGTTCGACATCTCAACTGCTATCTGTTGCACAAGAGTTATGCATTGTTGAGCAACACTGTGATTCCTATCGAGGGGTAACAATCGAGTTATAAGTACTGCAAGCCATCGCAACGAACCGGCCCATTGTACTCCCACTACCGATGGGAGTAGAGTCACTAAAACTGATAATACCGCCTCGTCAAAAGAATGAGGCAAAGGTTCGTCCAAGTTATGAAGACCCCTAGAAATAAATGAATTGTTATTGAAATTTCTATCATTCTTCATATGTTACAATATGCAATGTTATTCACTCGTTACATCGATCTTCGAGTCGTTTTTTTAGGAGGAGATACTTACTCGCTGCATAAAACAATCAATTTCACACATTTGTGAGCAATACTTCTACCGGCGTGCAGAAGACAAGTACGCAACAAGTCCAATAAACGCTTTTGTACGGATCGTATAGTTTCTAGTTGGATACTTTTCATTTCCGGATTAGTGTATCCTGTTCGTAATCTCGCTGTTCTTATGGAGACAGCCCAATTCAGTATATCTAACGACAGGGACTGTACTACCGGTGATCTAAGGAAAAAGATTCAACAAATTTAGAGTTTCGTTATAGTGAAACATTTTTTATGAGAAATTCAATAATTAGCTGTTTACGAGACGACGTACTTGTCTGACCCATCCAGGCAGGCGACGTTCAAGATGTTATCGATAAACGATTTAGACTCAAGCATTGCACATCGCTGCATTCTTTTGATTGGTATGTTAGTTGAATGAACCGTCCTTATGGTAATTGATATTTCATGAATCCAATCACAGCCTATGAAATTTTAATTATAATAATTACGATACCCATAGAGGAATACTTAATATTCTATCGAAAGTTTGCGACGCTCACCGATATAGTATTCCAACTTTTTGTTGGCACTGGCAGCGATCCTTTCAACCGTAGCCCCAGGTAGGAGCGGACCGGCTTCGCCAATTTTCAATTTTTTGGTAGTCGGAGGTTTGGTTTCCATTATATTCATTCGTGATTTTGTAGTAGCCTGTACAAAATAAGGGATATACTGCAATGCACGTGACTCATCGTTTTTTTTGTTGATATTGTGAAATGAAATAGAAGTGATATTTGATTCTACATTTATGGGATTCTATTATTAATCTTTTAAACAAGAGAAAGAAAGAAAGAATTGACACAGGTATATGAACAAGCATTATACACACCCCATCTTTGACTGGGTCGATTAGCGCTTTAATGTGAACAAGGATCGTTCTGGCTTTTGATCGGAAGAGTCTGGGGCTTGTGAGAGTGACGCATCCAGAATAATCAGAGAGATCTGTGCACCGTTGTAAGTTTATAGGTCCGCATAAAATTTCGGTATTATGTCGGCGCAGGTATTCACTGGTAGTGACAGGATTTTCACCCTTTTGTTCGCTACCAATGGTGAAGTCTATCCTTTCGTCGACAGGTGTTAACGGAGACTTGTGATGACCGATGCCAGTTATATTTTGTTTAAGCAAGGTCACTTGAATTGTAGGAAGTTCTGGACAGGGAGAGTGAAGGCTGAATCTCACATCAACATGACCTACACTACCTGCCGCACTGCGGGGTAACGTCAATTCAAACACATGTTCATCCCACGTCGTTCTACAAAAATTTTCACAATTTTACACTTCTTAGTAAAAAAAAACAAAAAAAAAACAATTCTATCATCGATACTGTGAGATTCCGATCATAATTTATAGCAGAATGCTACTTACGAGTCATTTTGGAGGCGCCAGGTGCGCGTGTGGTGCTGATCCTCCGATTGATGGAGGTGTTGAGGATGACGTCGTTGTCTTTGCGCTTGCATCATTTCACTCCAACACGGTGGAACGGTAGCTCCATACGCCGGAGAATGGCGGTCGAATCTTGTGAGTTCGTACAATGTTCTTAGATCGGAATATGTCAGATTGTTTCTATGCGCCAATATGGGATCTCTGTAATGCGTAATTCGTTGAATATTATCATTTTTCATCAGTAGTAAAAAAAAAAAAAAAAAAAACTGAAGCAAACCAAAATACGTACTGATAGGAAACTGAACAGGTAGAAGTACTCGGAGCAATCTCATCGTTATTACTGGTTCCAATATCTGGAGCCATATTTACATCGTTCATATCCTCCTTTTCTTCGGTCGAATCCTCTTCTTCCATTGTCGAAAAGAAATGAAGCGCTCCATCATTTGTACATACGCACAATCTTTCCCGACCTGAATACAAATGTTGTTTTGTTTATACCCATCGACTACTAACATAGAATATAAAATGCAACGGAAAGAGTGAACAATAACAAAAAGGTATCGAGCTATCGCAGAAAAATCGACTCACTGTTACAGTATGTGGCTGAGACGAACTTGCGCCCTTCCAGTCTTGCTTCCGAAATAGTTTTCAAAGTTGCAAGATCGAGTAATCTGACGACGCCATCTTTGCATACCAAAGCTATCTGGCCTCTTGGCTCTTTGGACGAAGGTGGAGCATCGATAGAAGTAGATCCGGAGGAACACGACTGGCTACGATTTTTGTCTCGAAGTGGGAGCAAGACATGTTCAATTGGAACGTGGCTAACGGGTAGTTCACGCCTAGCTACTGGCTCTGGTACAAGTTTAACGACTTTGCCAGTAAGATCGAATGCGTAGACGAGTAAAAGTGCGCCACCCTTGCATGGATTATTGTGATCTTCCCCGTTGATTAGCTTCGACGTCTCAACCTCGTTCTGGTCCCAGTACATGTAACTCTTTGGTGGTAGGAATTCACTCTCCTCGTCTATATCCATTCGGTTGGCGTTTGTATTGGGCGGTAGATCCGTGAGCGCAGTATCTGGCGCAGGGCACAGTGCGACGTAAAGGTGTCTTCCATCTTTTGAGGGAACAGCATAGGTGATGCGCTGGACATCTGGAGCATCTATGCGAACCGTCTGTATGACTACAGGCTCTGTTTTCAGGGTCTTCATCAAGTCCAGTGTCTTTTTGTTCAACCCGGTAATGTCGGAGGTCGATGCAAATTGCTCCCAACCGTTAATGGGATTGAAATTGGCATCGAACGGGAGGGTGGAAGTTGGAAGAACAGCTATATTAATCGGTGTAGAACACTGAATTCCATTGGATGAGGATGCTGTGAGGGCATCGAAATGGGCACCGATTACCATTTCATCGACATCTTCGATCACCACATCTTCGATGACGTCTTCGATAACAGGCACCTCGTACAACAATTTGCTCAAAAATAATTCCTGATATAAACTTTCCTGCCGACCACCATTAGAGCTTGCACTAGTCCCCGTCCCGGACAAGACCTTCTTCGTTTTAGAATCCTTCGTTTTATCCGCTTTAGCAGGTTGGGTTATATCGATCTTGTGGTAAAAGTCGTACAAGATTAAGTATTGTGATCTCGATGGCGTGCCTCTATCGGCTACTTTCATAATATCTAAACTGTCGCTAGCGGCACTATTCACGCTGTTCATGGCTCGTACTAAAGATGAAGCTGGTGCCAAATCGGTAGAAGCAGCCCAAACATTCTCTAAAGTTCTTATTTGCGAAGAATTATTCGACGTAACAGATACACCACACACCAGACATGGCCTAATTCCTGTACTTGTTGTCTCGACGAGAGTAGTAGAAACTGTTGTATTCATGTTACTGCTTTCCAATTCTACTTCTGGTTTAGGACCCCCCGCAATAGATAGGGCAGTCAACTGTAGTTTATGAGATTGTGATCCCAATGGTTTGTAATCAGATAGAGGATCCGTGTCTGAGCCAAGGTTCGGCAAATACGGTGTTGCCAAATTTCTTGCCGCGTGAAATTGTATCGATTCTTTGTTGGTTACATCCTGGTCGGAAGTAGCGACGAAAAACGAAATTTCTTTCTGCAAAAACACACAAAATGCAATCATTAGTGAGTAACAGTTTCAGTCAAAGAAAATCTGTCGATTTAATTTTAAGTTGGTTCAACAAACTGGAAAGTTTTGAATCGAAATCGATAAATGACTTACTTTCAATTGGTTACTGACGTTCCAAACGTTAACAAGGCCGTTATACGAAGCAGTGGCAACAAGACCAGCAACGTTCGTTGTGCTTATTATTTCAACATTGTCACCAGATTCTCGTGCAGGAGCCGTAGCTAAAGCAACTGTTAGAGGGACATTTTGTGTGTACTCTCCTTTGACAAATGGACAGTTAGGTGTGTGACGATCGTGTTCGGACCATGGTTCGTCGGTTGGTTCCCAGCATACCAAGCACACGTTGCAAGTGAAGCACATCGCTCTGTCATCCCCCGTTGAATTTGGTTGATGGTAAAACCCAGCCTGTGCCATTTTGTCAGGCAGTGCCCATCTGGAAGTCATATCTCTTCATGGTATCGTCATTTATCAAATGAAATCAAATACTTTGCTCTTTTACCTAATTTTTTCTGACACTCGACAAACAGTATTTGATGCATAAAACAATGCAACGTTTTTGCAATGATCGGATGATAAAAATATAAAAGAACTGGGCTACAGCGCGGTTTTTAATTCAAACTAAATACAACTTACTTATAATTCATATGAGGCCATTTAGAAAAT
The DNA here is from genome assembly GCA_963932425.1 of Athalia cordata. Taxonomy (NCBI): domain Eukaryota; kingdom Metazoa; phylum Arthropoda; class Insecta; order Hymenoptera; family Athaliidae; genus Athalia; species Athalia cordata. The sequence goes on along the minus strand of OZ010626.1, from coordinate 22,154,975 downwards.
GTGTCCCGTCGAGCCGCTTCACTGAACATAAGTGTTCTGTCTGCCGGCCCACCTTCTAATACCAATCCTGGTAATAGGCCATTCAGCTGTTCGTTGATTGCCGAAGCAATTGGCAGTGCAGGGATGTGCCTGTTCTGTAGTTTTAATTCTGTGACCAATCCTGAACATACCAATTTCAATGCGCCATGCGGCAGTTCTAAGCATATGGTATTCCACTGGAAACAAAAGAAGTATGTGTTAAGAAAAAGTCAAGTTTCAATTCCACCGTGTTATTGGCAATGAATCAACTACTTGCGTGGCGATCAGAAGTAACTTACTTTTTGTGCTTTAATGCCCTTTTTCTGGGTTGCTTGGGCCGCAAGGATTTTTGCTGACAATTCTTGCAGCACTTCTTGAACGTGATCACCTACGGTCAACTCTACGCATCGTAGGCACGAGTGCAATAAGATGGCTTCGCTAAGTAACAGCTCTAGCTTTATTATATCTTCACTGCACGATACGGGGGTCTGCAATATTGTGTCCAGTAGAAGAACCCCGTTGTGATCACTGCGTACACCAATACCTCTTCCATCTGTGTACAATACTTTGTCTACGCCTTCCGCTAAATATACTCCCTGTATTTTTCCACCCGGTTTACCTGTGTATGGTGAGCGAAAAGGATATCATTTGCAAGACCAAAAAAACAAACGATATTAAAACATGAATTCTCGGCAGATAGCAGAGGAGATGAGTAAGACCATGGTCGTATCTCTTCATAAGATCAAGTTACTGTTGGTCGAGAAGTAACTTATAAATACAAAGCTTAAAAAATAAACAAAAGCATTTTCACTAATTCGAATCAAATTCAGGATTCTTGCAGACCAAGTATCCTAAAATGAGGCAAGCTGAACAGTACTTTGAAACAGTAAGCATATCCTCAGTAATCAAGATAAGGCCTTCAAGTAGTGGAAAGTAATCAAGCTAAGAGTCAAATTCAGTTGTCTACCTCATTCGTCGCATCCTTGTGATAGTCATATGTTTACAAAACAAGTATCAAATTCAGAGCAGGAGACTTGTTTATCACAATTACTGTACCAGATGAGATTTAACGAGGTAAAACTAAGTATGACTAAATTAAAATCCAAGTAATTTCACCCTGCAAAATAGGCGAGCAAAATTCGATACATACTTTTACAGCTTATTATTAGATTTCAAAAAAGTTCTCAAGAATTGTGCCCGGAAATGCAATATGGCCTAGCGATGGACACATTATTCTGCTATTTTTTCATATAATATTACATTTTGTCAAATAATTTGTTATGCTAATAGACATCTTGTATATTATGCAACAGTAACTATTCTAGAGATACTAACAATTACACTACGATGAAATATTCTTGTTATAGTTGAGCATAAAAAATTTACTAGACAAGAATTCAAATCAATCGATAAATATCCATTGCAAGATCTTACAATTATTCACCATACCGTAGATGAATATTTTTTTCCTCTAAAACCATGAGGACAACGCAGCTGTAGAATAGTCCATCGTAGCCATTGACACAAAGAAGTGTTAGCTAAGTTTTATAGAAATCTTAAATGATAATAAGCAGCATATGTTACAAAACATCAAGTGCCATTGACCATGCTGCATCATCCTAGTCAGCATGATCGTATCATTTCTAGATAGATTGTTTACCACGTGGTAGAATTCATCTGATAGCTAATCTACCAAGTAGCTTCTCATGTGTTAATGACTTGAAATAGCTGCAGTGAACTCACAGAGTATGAAGAAAAGTATGTAAAAAAAGGAAGCTCATCGTGCTGTATCTGCAATAGTGTGAATTGCTCATATCGATGAAGAAGAGAACAATACGTATAACGGAATTGTTATGAACATCCTTACAGGGAAGTCAATAATGATGCCGATGAAAGAAATCGAAGGCAGAGCTGATAATAGAACGGAATGTTTACATTGAGATTTTACTAGATAAGTATTGTCGGGTGATGGTATTTGGGCACGGTGGATAAAAAAAAAAGAAAAGGAAACAGGAATCGTGAATCGCGCCTCTGACATGTCGCGGAGGAAACGACCTTGACCATGGCGAACGTCTGAATGACGTTTTGGTTTTCGAACGTAAGAAATGTGTTTAATATCACTGATTGACTCGGCGATGTTTTATAACAGAAATTAATAACGAGAGGCTTACCCGACAAGGAACTTTTCTGCAGGATCACTCCAGAGTTGACATCAAACACGTATACCTGTGCACTCCCAGTTGTTATTAAAATCACATTTAAATTTGGATGATATATTATACTCTTGCACTCTGTATCTACATTCAAATTACAGTCTTCTTTTAATAACCACGGATCATCATCAGCCATTTTGCTCATACGAATTACGATTCTCAAAAAAATTTTCTAATGCGCGAACATCACAAAAAACATGGCGTACTCATCACGGCCATCTTTGAGTCGAACGTCAGCAAAGCGGTCTGAACTTAGACGAATATTCACTTCAATTCACGGCACTCGAAGGACGATAAATCGGTACAACATGGTGGTAAACTTCGATTTATCCACGACTCGCGAAAATGAAAAAACGACGGAAATTTGAACCCGACATCACAATGTCGTAGAACGTAGAAATAGAGAAACCATGGACGTATAAATTTCATCCGTCCATGAGAGAAACATGCTATGCAAAGTGTGATTTGGCAAATTCATGATTTTACAGATATTTTTGTTCTTCTTTATAAGGTACTTGATCCGTTTGATCTAAATTGATCCCTTGAAATCGTTCCGATTTGTTTTCACTCTCGTACGCCCGATAATAGGCAACTTGTGACTCCATTCCTGGACGCAGCTTAAAATGCCAGGACCGGGTGGAACGGAACCTTCGATTGTTCCAATGGATTGTTCGAATGTCGATTCCTAAACAAAACGGACGGGCCGTAACCTAGCGTATAGGATGTGTCTTTTTATCTGAAAGCTTTTAATACGAAATACCGTCAAGTCTCCGGTTTCAAAATGGATGATGCAGTGTCAATATCAAACGTTGAAAATATCTGCAGACTCTGTTTGTCGCCGGATGATCCGAAGTCCTCAATTTTCGATGGGGATGATTCGTCGGTGCCGCTTTCCTTCAAGATACAAGCCTGCTTAGCTATACAGGTTTGTAGGCTCTTATATGACTTCTAGATATCTAAAATCTCGGCGATTCATTCCTCGCCACATTATCCAATGATTTACACTTTAATCTGCGATGATAGGACGATGGCATTACCAAACTTCAAGGTTATGTTTCTTCTTGACTCTGAGGCTGTATCGTATTATTCGTTCTCGAAAGATACAGTACGATCTGTCTAGCTGAATACCAAAGAACGTAATACAAATACACAGCCCTATCTTTCTAGCACTTTTTGAGACCTACTGCGTTTAAAAATATTGATGGCGTATTTATCACTCGTTCACAATAGAGTTGACCGCTCTACAAATCACACAGCTCACTTTGATTAGAAAAATTAACCAATAGCCATAGTCTCTACTCTCTCAGATTTGGCTCAACCAGCGATATAGAATGTGCAATTAACTTGAGTCATTCGATTTCTAATGCTTCAAAGATATGTTTGTTTTTTACGCGATTGCATTTTGCACTTGCATTTTTCAGCCTGTACCTGCACACATTTGGCTGAACTTGCAGCAAATAAGAACAGTTATGACAGGATTCATTTACTTTGAATAATCATTAATAATAATGATAACCATTACAGTGAATCTTGTTGCTATCCAAACCAAAATCTGCAAGCTAGTTGCAATTTACAACAAGATATTGATGAATGCGGGAAACAGCTACGATATCAGTGAATTTGTATACTAATCATAATCACTCAAGTAGATACAACAATTTGTGACTAGAATATACAAGTGTTGAGGTGAATGAAGGACAGTTAGTTGGTTATTTACTTTGCAAACTGTAGTTTTTTGATGAAATTATCTTTATAGCATTGGAAATTGGAAGTGAGTTAAAGGATGAGTTGCTGATTTTGTGTTTTAGGTATAAACGATGTACATTTAGGGATACTGACAATAAATTTCATTGCAGATCTCATCTACCGATAAATTATCGACGCTTATATGCCGACGATGCATAACGAACGTAAACCAATGGCATAGTTACAGAGAATCTTGTCTTAAAGCTCAAGACAAACTTCAACAGTGGCAGATGCAGCAGATGCCCACTCATACGGTAATGGCCTCTTACACCTGTGACCCATGAACTGTATTTATTTTAAACAACGATTGTTCAATCATAGATGTGAAATTCATGTTTCTGTACAGGGACTAACCATAAAACAAGAGCCAATTGATTTAGATTTTGATACAGATCAGACAGAAGCCATAACAGATCCACTTGATACGACTCATGATGAGCAAAATGAAGTAAGTGAACCAAGAAGAATAACGATTATTCAAGTCCTCGTAATACAGTTATTTACATATATTCTAATAAATTCGTAATCTCTATAAATATCGGACGTAACTATTACAAAGTAACTTTTAGCACGTTCCATTAACAGAAAATATTTATCTGCCGATACTTCTTAAAAGCAGATAATTATCTATGGCATTATTTTGTGATGACAAATTAATGAAATGTACCGAATTTTTCCTTCCAACTGTAAGTGTAAATTTTTTTTATTATTTTTAACAAGAACGACGGTGTGTGGGCGCTGCATATTACCAACGAGCAATCGGTCCAATCTGAAAAGGAAATGGAAAAACAGACAAAAAGTGAAGTTCCATGGAGAAGAAGAACCAGAAGCTTTGCTATGCCAATATCTCCGCCAACTATACCGCAGGAATCTGAAAGAAACACATCGGTCTCAAAACCCTATTGTACGATAGAAGTTAAAGACGAACCATTACAAGAAGATGAATATGATTCTAATATAGAAATTGAATCCGTGACGGGTGGTGAGATTTTGCCCAACCCTGTGGCTGTGATTTGTCCTACCGAAGACAGAGTTATGGAGGCTGATTCTACGCAGAGGTCAAATTCCGCGACATTCAAACCTAAGAAAAAAGTGAAGAGAGGACCTCATACGCATTTGCGAAACAAGCACCAGTTCAGAAAAAAATGTGTTTTCTGTCAAATAAATCTTCACTCCAAATATTCTTATGGAAAACACATGGAAAGGTTTCATACTCCTCTACCTGAGTCCGAACAAATCGATAGTAAGACAAACTTGAAGTTGGCCATAAAACAGAAGGCTAAAAGTATAAAGTCTCAATCGGTAGCATTTCAAGACGAACACAGATTTTTCAAAAATAATTACCAAGGGGAGAATAGTGCCGTTGAATCGAAGAGCTACAACAAAGATGGCGATGAAGAAATGATCGAGGATGTAGAAGATGAAATCGATAAAATGGACAGGAATTCAGAGACTCCCTTGTCGCAAGTCCAGCAAAATATCATCGGTCAATTGAAAACGTACTCTTGTTATTCTTGCAAACAAGTTTTTCCTGATCGAAGAACTACCCTAAATCATCTCAGACAGCATTTACCAGATCTACGCCCATTCACCTGTGTGGCTTGTCTTACACAATTCCCAGATCGCTTGATTTACAAAAATCACTGTTATACTTCTTTCGAATGCGCCATGAAGATAGCTATAGTTGAGCCAAAGTCTGGTTTAGAAAAATATTTCACTTGTAACATGTGCTCAAAATCTGTGGCCAATAGACAAGAATTGTTGAACCATCTCACCTCGCAACATTCTGACGACCAAGTGTCAAACGAAATGCCATCATCCTCTAACCAAACACCGGCAAGGATATTGAAAAAAGACCCCACGTCAGCACCTGCTCCTTTGAATTGGTCACACTTACATTTACCTGGTCCTTATGTAAATGGGAATCCCGCATTCAATCTTCCCTGTAACCTGTGTGGGATGATTTATAAACACAAGCGAAATTTGTTAGAGCATCAAACAATTTGTAGCCAACGTCCTGCGAGCGAACGAACGAGTTATGCTTGCGTACATTGCAGGATGACTTTTCTACTATTCAGAAAGTATACCAGCCATCTTTACAGCGTACACAGTACGAGCGAAATTATTTGTTCACTTTGTCGTAAAAAATTCAATACACCTACTGATTTTTTGGTTCATCATAAAAAAAATCATGCGCTCGAAGGTGGACAAGTTGACGGTGAAAGAGCTTCGGTGACCCAGGAAAATTCGTTGAAACAGTGGAATGATTATGAGGAGGAGTTACGCACGAATGAGTCGAGAAGTGGCAGGCAAAAGTACAGCTGTGCGTTATGTGGTCAAGAGTTTTCAACTAGAACAGAACTCGGCGAGCACAGGAATCTGCATTTAAAGGTTAAAATCTATTCGTGCGTCATTTGTCGTAGTATGTTCAGTAGCGCTGGGGCTCTAGAAGTCCACATGAAAGACCATGGTATCGAGGATCCCGCTGAACAGAGTGCTCATACTTCTTGCGTAGAGTACGAAGGTGCAGAAGATACTAAAGATATCACTCTATTGGACAATTCGCGTGACTCGAATTCCGAGGAGTCCGGTGAAATATGCAACATTTGTAACAAGAGTTTCACAAGTTCTGCCAATCGGAAAAGACACATTACAAACGTTCACAAGAACAGTAAAAACCGTCGAAAATGCACCGAATGCAGAAGAGTATTCACGAAGAAGAATGCGTTTGAATATCACATCAGGACCGAGCACAAGCATCCGTCCACCTCCTCGATGACTTGCCCGATGTGTCCTCAGACATTCACGACTAGAAGAAATTTGAATTTGCATTACGAAACTGTTCACATAAAGAAAGCCGACGCGTTGCACGAGTGCGATATCTGCGGGAAGCAGTTCAAGGAAGATTTGTCTCTGAAAATTCACAGGGGGTGGCACACGCGGAAGACTCATAGATTGATCAGCGATGTCAAAGGTCTGAACAAGTCCCTACCCATACCACGGACACAGGATATTTTCAATAACTTGACAGCATCCGTACCAAAACCTGCAAGAGCTAGAAAATCGTTCCCAAACTCCCCACCGTCGAAGCCAAAACCTCAGTTACAGTGTCAAGTATGCGACGACAAGTTTACCGACGTTGCTGATTTGAGAAAACACCTCTGGGATGTTCATTGCTCTCGCAATAAGAATGAGAAGAATTATACAACGAGCGATTTGCAGTGCGAGTTGTGTACTCATACGTTACCCGATAGACCCAGTTTGGAAAGACACTTGGAATGGCATATGGAAAATCCGATATTGAGCGACTCCAAGAACGGTGTGAAGAGAAAGAGATATTACACGCCGAGAGAATTGAGAACCCACCCCTGCGAAATATGCGGCAATTTCTACACGTCTCGAAGAAGTTTATTGAGGCATCAAAAACTACACAAAGGTAGTACAACTGCTGCTATAAGGTTTCAAGCCGCGGTAAAAAAGCCACTGGCTAACCAGTTCCCGTGCAATGTTTGCAACAAGATATTCGATACTTCGATTAAACTTCGCAAGCATAGAGTCTACCACCTTGTGAAATCCACGGAAAACAAGCGTAATTCAGTTGTCGAAAAATCCGAGTTCCAGTGCAACCTCTGCTTCAAATATCATCCATCCGAAATGGATCTGCAGCTTCATTTGGCAAAGAATTGCCCCTATCGTTCCCAAGAAACGTTAAGTCCTCGTATCAAACGTCGCAGAATCACGTCGACTGTGGAAAGCAATGCATCCGTTGATTTTGAACAGCCAAAACCTGTACCTGTATCTTCAAAATCAAATTTTAACCTCGCCGTTGGCTGGCGTACGAAAAAGATGTGGACTTGCAGCATTTGTCTAAAATCATATCTTGGAAGGAGCTCGTTGTACAAGCATAAAAAGTCTGTTCACGGAAAAGATGCATTTAGTCGTGAAGCATTACTTGCAAAGAAGAAATCAGCTTCTAAGCCCCTTCCGTCGTTGGAGTCTAGCCGTTTTCCATGCATTCTATGTACCAAGAGTTTCCCTACCGCTTTGAACCTGAAGCTTCACATGTCATCTATTCACAAAGATTCTAAACCAAAAAGCTGCAATATTTGTGGTAAAACTTTCAGCAGCAATGTCGGCATAAGAAATCACATGCAGAAACACTCCACCAGTACTTACAGTTGCAACCTATGCCAGCGATTATTCCGTACGCGTCAAGCTGTTTACATGCACATCAGGCGTCAGCATCCGGATGAATATCTAATAATGGAAGACGATAAGAGTCAGTTATGTACCGAACTAATCTCCAAACCTGAAATTCCCATTCCTAAAACAAATGCGCCGACATCTATTCGTTGTGAGTATTGTAATAAGACCTTTGAAACTAACAAGGGGTTAAGAGTTCATGTTAAGAAAAGTCATTCCATGCATCACTAGTCTTAACATTCAGAAATCTATGATTCTCCTTTGTTCTACTAGTATAAAACATTACGAGCACTTTTCATTTGTTTATAGATCGTCGATAAAAAGATCTTTATTTCCAATCCCTTGTGCTTCTCCACATTTCTCCTCTTTTCTTATTTTTTACTACGTTCAGCAAATTTAATATCCACCATTTTTCACTTTCTCGATTAAGAATCGGATTGCTGTACAGAATCCTACAGTTATTATTGTCATCATCATTATCATCATTATCATTACCATCATCATCATTGTTGATATGATTATTACTATGATTATGATTATTATTATTATTATTATTAGTATTATCATTTTCATCATTATTATTAATGCAATTAGTTAATGACATTATATTCAAGAAAAGGTTTATGTAACATCGATGTAATCATGTGACGTCTATGCTATATATTATTTAAAAAAAGAGATTTAACATGAATTTTTCTATGTGTGACGATACATTTACCCTATTTCTTAGTCCTATTTGTTAGCTATGGTATGTGCGTTACAACTTTACATTAGTTTTAATGTTTACGATTTACTGATTTATTGTTATCTGATTATATCTATCAGTTCCACCAACCGTGTATTGTTTACAAATGAAAAAAAATTTCGAGGATTTATAAGTGAGATCAGTGGTATTTATATTATTATGTATTACAATGGATTTCAAAATACCGGCTTGATATAGGAAAAATTATCCTTTGCAGGGATATTTAGGTACACGTATATGTATAAGGTTGACTAATGGAGCGATTCCTTTAATTGATGTAAAAGACGAGAGAGTACTTCGACAGTCGGATATAAATGATACGAGATTAGCGACTTTGTATTGTTACGAAAAATTTTAAGATTACATTACAAAGATTTTATAATAGATTGTTGTATCGAGTCTAGTAATATTTGTCAATCATTTGTTTCTTTTCATTATTCGTGAAATTTGGTTGTTCGCGTCAAGTACGGATCGGTTTGTAACCCGAAGATTAATTATGCGACTGTAAAGTATTATCTGCGTAGAAGGGTTACCCTAATCTATGCGAATGATAATTCAAAATTAATCCGACATTTTTGATCGACTCAAAAACTGAAATTTATATAGGTACAACAATATAAAAACACTTGCTCGAAGGTATTTTATTATTGATACCAAAAGTTCATAATATTTATAAACATTGTTGTTTCTTATCGAACAAACTGTGAAACGCGCAGTTTTTAAAAAATCATTTTTTCTTTCTCTTTTGCCACGCAAAAAACAAAACCGTGCAACGATTACTTTTCAAAAGAAAATAAATAATCATCTTTTCAATTATTATTCTGTATGCGGGTGTGAGAGAGATTGTGAGTAATGATAATATTTTTTTGTTGTTTTTTTTTTTTTTTTTTTTTTTTTTTAAATTCGTAATTTCCATTATTATTATCATTGCACATATAACGTTAGTTGTAATGTATGTAAATACATACGTAGACGGTATATACTTTGTTAGGATGTCTAATATAAATAAATTTAAGTCACCGTATTTTCTTAACAAGTGTACAAAAAATTGAATACGGTAATTATCAACGTAGGTAGTCGCAAGTGAACGTGACGGGAGCCAGAATATTATTGATAAAACGATATAAAGAAAAAAAAAAAAATGAAAAATGAAAAAAAATAAAAACCTATATATTAAAATAAATCATTTTATTTACAGTTTGTCCTATAGAATAAAAATAAAAATAAGAATACCTAATAAAAAAGAAAATATAGAAAAACAATAACATCACGTTTCTTTTCAATTGAGTTATACTTACGAGATTAATTAAGTGACAGCGGGAATATACCTAGATGTGTCACCGGAAAGGATAATCTTACCTGAGATTTCAGCACAGATTTTAGTTTAAGAAGGGCGTGCTGTTCCCCCCCCCCCCCCCCCCCCCCTTCTTGCATTCAATATACCTATAGACATGGATGGAAAGTGTATTATAATAATAAAGTGTCACGTATTGTATACATAAATGTAAAATAATAATAATAATAATAATAATGCCACCATTAACAATAATAATAATGATAATAATAATAAAAGATGACTTATACGATACTCCTGTATCTGTATTGCATTTTATAATCTTGATTATTTCTACCCCATCCAATAATTTTTTCAGTTGGATTATATCAATCTATCATTGGATCCGGCAATAACGTTATTCCGAGTTCGAAAGGTAGGTATAATATCACGTGTGTCAATATGTTACTTGTCATGAGACTTTAAAGAAGTATATACCCAGGTGTTGCAATGTCAAATTTTAAGAAGTAGAAAAATATATTTGTACGTATAATAATGTATGAGTTAAAAAAAAATGCGTAAATTTTGGTGAAACTCATCACAGGTTTTGTGTAAAAAATTTGAAAAACGTGTAACTATACCTAGGTACAGTAATTCAACATTTTATAAATCTGAAGTAAATGCGAGTATAATAGTAATATCATTCCATAGGTAAACTTGTCTTGAACTGTTGACGAAATTATCGATTTTGTTACCATCGCAACAATGTTTAGAAACAAATGTATTTGAATCTTATACAGAAGGATCACTAAACGAAAGTTCACGTCGCGGAGAAAATGAATCAACTCATTGTTAGTTAAATATTTTATGAGAAAAATTTTGACGCATGTATTCTCAAGACAAAAACGTTCGTGATATTCTTGAAGATTATTTAAAAGAGGAAAAGGAATTGGAGAATAAAATCAAACAATCGTAATGTTTTTTAAACAATACTATAGATAATTGTATGGTGCAGCTTTTTGTTTATCACACGATAAGTATTCGATTAGGTAAGTCTTCGAATAAATAACGATTTCACGTATCATATTATGCAGCGCGAATAGCCGGTTCGAAATCGGGCGAGATGAGGAAAAGAAAAAGATTTTCGAGCGTTCGAAACCTGAAATGGTTTATGAAAACTGCATCAAATCAGCAAGGGAATCGGAACTTCGTAACCAAATATTTTTAAAGGTAAATTATCATTCTGATTTTATTACGTGAGGATGTATTTTACCATGATAATTCAACGCTATAGGACCTGGAAGGTGCTAAAGCCCGGCTTCGTACAATTGCGTCGTTCACACCAACTGATCAGGAGCTTCGTGTCCTCGCTGGGGCTTATCGCGGCCTACTTGGAAATGTGGCACAAAGTCATCAGCCGTAGCTGCAGGTTTCTGTGAAATAACAAAAAAAATTGCACGAAAGACACTTTGAACGAACATTTTTAAATACTGCATCGCATGATATGAGAATTCGAATCATGCAAAGCTTCACGAAACTTTAAATAATGATCCTTGGTGCAGGCGGATGAGAAAATAAAAACTATTTTCATTCAGATTCCTTCGAGATCTTCGTCATTTTGTTTACTGCGATTAGACCCCGTCGATAATCATTCCCTCACGTGGTAATGAATATCATTTTAACGTTGGCCTAATAACTCGAGCCGAACGAACAAACTTTCATATTTAAGTTTGTTGATCGTTGGGATCGATGCATCAGATCAACGACATTGTTACGTTGTAACGGATGCGAACCTTTTCCGTAAAAAAATCAACCCCTAGGAAAAGCTCGCCAATAAGTAGCAACCGTGTGTACTCGGTTGCCAACCGCCAGGCGCCAAGGCTGACCAGACAAGATTTATTTCTACTGCAAAAAACGGAAAGATAATCGTTAAATGATTGAAAATCAAAATGAAAATCAAACAATCTTCATTCGTATTTCCAAACCTATTACTTATCGTGATTATGTCAAGAAGAAACTACTCATAAAATGGCATGAACCTAATTCCATTTTTTGCAGACAATCCGCTTATGATTGTGCATTTTGAATTATAACTAAAGTCAACTGAAAGTTATCCGCGTGATGTTATTTTTATATCAGTAATTTTTATAAAAATTTTTCGTATCACGAATAAATTACGTAACAATATTTGTCTATTTTACTATTCATAATCATAGCGGTACTTTTTTAGTATTAATTTTTATTAAACTTACCTGCTAAGAAGCGATACAGATACTTGATCCTTAAAGATCGTCATCTTTGTTTAAGAAGGTCGCAGCAACCGCTTTGGCGTGGCCATCACAGTCTCGTGTCTTCAGCTAACTAAAGCTCTTCCACCTGTCCAAATGATATACGTATATTCCTGTTGAGTTTCCACGTGTTATGCCACGCTATCGTCGCAATAATTATCCACGTTTAGGTAGGTACTTGCAGTTGTCGTCAACGCTCGCGTCAACGTAAACTCAATTGATAGGAACAAATATCAACGAGTTTTCAGAATTATACTGGGTCGTACAGAGCTATGAAATTGTAAAGCTAATATCATGTGAATATCGAGTCGAGAATATTGAAAATATAATATGATTTGATTCAATAACTTCTCCTCAGGTGGATATCACAAGATCAATTGCTTGAAGATCTTCGTAAATTTGAACCACGAGATGATCATTCAGTTGAATCAGATAGAACAAGGTTCGAGTTCGATACGATGGAAAAAACTCTTCAATTCAGAATTGGAACATGTTAAAAAGAGCGATTATCTATTATACATTTACCAGAACATGTGTACCACATGATATTTGAAAATTTCGGAAAATTTAGATCTTGAAATTTTTCATTCATTCTTTATCTTGTTTTGATAACGTTGATAACTTTAGCCACATCAGACAGGTCACAAATTCGTTGAATTGGAGTTTTTTTTTTTAATAATTTTACGCAACTATGAATACTACTTATTTCCACGTAATTTATCATGTATAAGTTACGCCCGGCCAACTTGCATCGAATGAGATCTTTTAAGCAATAATTTTCAGTTTTTTTTCTTACAAATTCTATTTGGTTTAGTGGTGAGTCCGTATCCAGACCAACGGCAAACCACGTCAGCTGGACAAATAATAATGCAATAATATATCTCGTTATCGGAGAACTTATATGAAAAAATACGTATCCATGGGCCTATATGTGTACGTGCAGGGTAAAAAGAGAAAAGGAAACACTTGAATAAATACCACGGTCGCTCAAAATCCATTGTGGAAATAATTCGGGCTCGTTATACCCAAATATCCGATCTCACCTTTCCATACACAGGTTTATTATGTTTATACTGAGGAAAAACTTTGAAACTGTGTATGAAATTTATATATTCATTTAGAAGTTGAAAATCTACTGGATTTCGAATATCCTTTGTTAGGAATAAATGTATGAAGCTACGTCGGTAAAACGATGCTATGGTAAAATAAATGAAGGAAAAATGGAAAAATGTGATAACAACATTATGGGCAGTTATAAGAAAGATAATTTACAAGTTATCGCGGTTTCGAGGCAATACCTATCGTCTTTGTGGTTGCATAAACAAACCGGTATTCGTTTTTACTTGCGCCAAACTCCCATTATTGCATATGTTCTTATCATTTTTATATCGTCACCGAGTGAAAGCCAACCTTCCCAAGTCCTATAAGACATGTACTTTTTTTTCAAATGTATTATATACCGAATTCTTTCAGTTTCACATATTTCCAGGTTTAAGAAAATCGATTCCACGTACCAAATTTCAAGTATCGTGGTTTACTATTCAATGACTCATGAAACTTCTGTGTAAAAATAATTAATTGTAATTAATTAATCAATCTTGAGAATCATCTCACCTTTTCAATACACACATAATATCCAATATCAGACATTCCCTTTTCTTTCAGAGTAGGGAAATAGATTTTTCAAATTTCTGGAAATTGTACATGATGATACAACACATAAAAGTGTTCAAAATTCTTCCCATTCTCCTAAGGATTTGACACCGCCGAGTATGGGTACTTCCCCCAAATAGCCAATAAGAGATTTAGGTCATAAGTGAATCATCATTAATTCATCCATTGTAAATTGTCTTTCAACAAAAAATAAATGAACGTGATTCACGTGCCGTGAAACTTTGCAGTTTCATCACACCTGGTAACACTATAACCAACTAGTTGATTTTCTCTAGTCTCATCCATGTGACAGTAGCTTTATTTTATTTAATCACATTTATAACGAGTGATATGGTATTAGCTTTTTTTCGTCTATCGTGGAAAAATATTTTCAATGTGTCTAATAACTTAACATATTAACAGAAGTATTTCTGAATGGAATTCTACCCAATAATGAGTAGATTGGACTTTGAAGACTCTAGGTTGTTCGATATTTAAATTCTGTGATACAATCGGTTAGAATTTAAGTAAAATTACGGAATAGTTTAATTCCATATTTGACAGTTAATAATTTCAGCTCTACACATACTTTCAGCTGACGCCTATCGATGTAATTTCGATTAATTATACATAGTTTTTTTTATTCACTGTGGCTTGCTTCGGCCAGTTATAATCCCTAACTAAAATGGCTAAAAGATATCTACAATTTTTCACTCTAATCACCCAAAGCATCTAAATGAAGTTCAACTTGGAACGACTCGAATTAATGTTGTATGAGTATGGATTAGGTTTCGTTTTTAAGTCCTGCTATTTGTCATATTTTCTTCTGTTTAACATTACATAATAAATAACTCGTCCAACAAACAAGATGACTTCTCTACTGCGGTCAAAAAATAAAAAAAACTCGAGGGTTTTTTAAGTGATTTACGCACGGTTACATATTTTCGATATATTGATGAAAAAATATGGTAGTACCTAGATGTCTCCTTCATTAGTCTTCTATAAAATCGACAATTATACCGATTATTCTCTCAGGATTGTTTAGATGGACATGATGAGTTCCTTCTACTTCGTGGTATTCAAATCTCTTAGCACCTTCTCTAATAACATCTAAAACCTTCTGATAATTCTCAGGTTGGTCAAATTTCATTCCAGGTACCGCGCGGATGTTCAGGTAGGCACAACGAATTTGAGCGGCATAGGCCAATGCCAAGTCTATGGATATCATGCCCAGTAGTGCAACCTGTAACGAAAAAAGGAAAACAATGTTCTGAAAAAGTACTCGTTGAATTTTCATTGCAACAATCATTATGAATAATTCAAATATATTTGCCTTGAGCCTAGCATCTCGAGAAAAGTAGAACTGCTTCCCAGTCGGTGCTGGCTGCATGCCTCGCTTCATTAAAATCTCTGCACTCTCTCTGGTGATGGAGCCATCATATGCATCGAAGACAATATCGATCATTTCATCATGCTTGTAACATGGCATACTATCGAGTGACAGATTTTCATACTTGAGATATTTATCAATGCTTTCACCTGTGGCATTGGCGATTCTTTCAACGTTTCTCACGCAAGGGCTGGCTATATCCAAACTAATTAGGAATTCCACTTCTTCTGGGAACGAAGCTGCGTAGAGAAAAGATATCGCACCTCCAAGAGAATGTCCCAATAACTTTACCTGGGCCAAAAAGTTTCCAATTTGAACCTGTACTCTAAACTAGCACGCTGAAGAACGTAGATTCTCATACAGCAAGGCCCGAAAACCAACTATTATATTGCAATGATGATGTAATGTACAAAATTGTGTTAATTACTAATAAAATTAAGTATGGCAATTTTGTGATCATTATGAGGGATGCTTTTGTTAGGATCAAGCAATAGCCTTTGTTAATAATCGAGAAAGCTTTACAACAAGCGGAACATATGAGTTCTGAAAATTTATACACCGAGTAACAATATACTGTTTATCGATGCGTGCGAGTAGTCAAAGTAATTTCGTGATCCATGAAAAATCTGGTTGACCAGGTCTCGAATGATTTGATGGCCATTTCCATGCAGTAACACGATTAATGTAAATGTTTATGATCTTGATGATGTGATTGCTCATATTTTTGAGGTGGATAGTTACTAAAGACAATTTTCTAACCTTGGTCCATTTGAAATATTTAATGATTCTACGAAGCAACATGAGACCGTCGAAATGAACGTAATACGACTGGCCCTTTGGATAGTGGGAAGACAAGCCATGCCCTGGCATATCCAAACACAGTACGGAAAGATGAGGCGGCATGAGAGGCATCAACTTGTCAAAAGTTCCTGCATTGTCTTGACGACCGTGCAAAGCCAATATTGGTTGGATCTCTTTAGAACCCCACCATTTACCTGTAGGTAATTCACATATTAATTTGACAGAATATTGCCTTTCTAATATGGGTAAAATTATCAGGTTTCCATGTGGTTTTATCTGTCTGTTTTTGCGATCATTATGTTAGTAGAAACTGGATCACAACTGAACTTGAACTTTGAAAAATATTGAAGGACAAAATATCAGCGAATCAAGTAGCACATCGTCAATCGTTGCGAATATTCTTTACCGTGCAAGGAACCGTAAGATAATTATGGATATTTGTTGAAAAATGTGGAATAAAGAAACTACTACTACAACCTATGCAGTATATCTATATTTTTTGAGAACTGTCGATTGATTTTTGAATAGCGAAATACTATTTGTCCCCATGCTTCATCGAACTATGGCCACCAAATACCCTTGATTTCAGCACTCTTTGGTCAAGCAGACATTTTACATACGGACGTTGAATGGCGACTTATTAATTACAGTATGAAGCCAATGAATTGAGGTAATCACAATACAATGGGCGATTCTATTGTTGGGATCTACGCCAAAAGCTCACAGGCTATTACTTGAATGCATAATTAGATTATTGAACAATTGACTTCAGTTTCTCTTATTTACAGGGTTACCACAACTTTGTCAACTGTCATCTAAGTTTTACTGGCAATAGAGATGAGTAACGAAAAAGCAGGAAAAATCTTTGCATGGCTCGTTTTCAGGAGCAGCTAACCTTGTCCCACTTGTAATGTTTAACGATTCTACGTAGGACGATAACCCCATCCCAAAATATGTAGTAGAATTGTCCATCGGGATGATGAGAGGAATATCCATGGCCTGGCAGATCTATGCATAGAATTGCTGTATTCCTTGATAACAACGGAGCCAGAGTATCAAAGGAACCCATATTATCCTGCCAGCCATGTATTGCTACTATAGGCTGTACATCCTTAGGGCCCCAAAGTTTTCCTAAATGTATCATGAACTGCTTGATAATGCTGTTATCAGCCTGCTATTAAAAGTACTCTTACATTTAGAACTTGGAAAGACAAGGGATGGATTGCTTGATGAGAGGAGAATCCACTAAAGCTAGGACAAGGATGTTACACGGACAATAAAATCTTTGTGAGAACCGATCTCCTGTTTGTTTAACTTATGTGAAAATGTTCAATTATCACATCAGCAGTACAGTTTTCAAAAGAAAATTTTGGCTAATCTATGGTCTGGAAAATTTGAAGTCTGAAATAACAGCTTACCACTTACGATACCCCATGGAACAGGAATCTGAATATTTTCTGCATCTGTAATAGAATATATATTTTCAATAATCGAACACAAATAGATGTCGAAAATACTCTTAGTGCCTGAATAAATTCCAAAGTTAGAAGGACAGAACCCAAAATAATGACAGTTGGCACAGATAATATAAAAGCAAACAATGGTTTGTCGATTTTCTGACAAAAAGATCTCTAACTGAGCACAAAAACCATTTCAAAAAAGAAAATTCAATCACGGTAGTGCATTCAAAATTAAACCATCTGCCACAGCATTTTATGAGCTGCCAAAAAAATACGTACCTCCGATCCCGTGCCCATTGATGTTATCCATTGAACTCATTTTGGACATTAGTTTCGATCGACTGATCAGATTATTTGCCTAATGTCCAGTAGTTCGTTGCCCGACAGTGGAATTAACCCTCACTCTCCTTTGGCGGCTCGAAAAATCGTTCTTACAAAATAATGCTCGTCATGCAGTAAATTATAATTAATCAAGATTCAATATGTTAATACTACTTCGGTGACTGAGAACTTGACAGTGGAATTATCGCACTGATATTTTATCAATGCTAGTTATGTCACTGAAAACGCATGCCACAATATTTGTCTCAGTAATTTTCCTGCTCACAAAAGCTATTTTTCCTTAGTAATTCCACACAACTCCAACCGGTTCAAGGTTACATGTCTCATGTCATTCATGAATTACGGTTCAAACAGATTTTAAAGATCTTACAGTTGAGTCTCCCCACTAATGCTTATTGGTTATTGTCAAACGTTTATCGAAAAAATTCCGGTCTGCTACGTACTCCAAAACAACTTAACAAAGTTTTACCAAAAGTGACACGAATTTTGGTCGGAATCGAATAAGTTGGTTTTTACAACCATAAGTTTATCTTTTGTGTCATTTTAATAGCAATTCAGCCGATTCTTGGACCAAAATAATAGTCAACAACAAAGAAAAGTACTGAGTTTGATGCACTTCTGTGGACTTTCAGATGTTTTCGGTCAACAGCTGACAGAAGCAGACGATAAAAGTATAGCTGTCATAAGATAGGTATTTACTGGTATTTACCTGTAACGGCACCCTCGATTTACAAAAGGACTTGAATCACCTCAGATTTTTATGATCGACGAAAAAAAAAATTTCTAACCTTTACTAACAAGACTTTACCGTTAAGAATAAAGTGGAATCGAATAATAGACGCTCCACATGTATTATTGACACTTGTTAGTTTCAAAATACTCAACAACACCCAACAATGGAAAATAAATTTATACAGAAAACTATATTGCACACTGGCACCAAATTCGTGAACTTCTCACCAGGAACAAAAGTCAGTATCAGTGAATAAAACGATTAATTGTATTCTAAATAAGACCACGGAAATCAGACCCGACTTTGAATGGGTTTCAGGTTCGTTTTCACTACAGGACGACTAGATGCGACGATGCAAAAACTGTAATTGATGATAGCCGGACCACAGGAGAACCAATGGAGTTGGTGTTAGGTAAAAAATTTAAACTGGAAGTCTGGGAAGTGATATTACAAAAAATGGCTTTGAAAGAAGTTGCCCGCTTCAGGATCGACAAAAGCGTAAGTGTATTGTCCTGAAAAGTGAAAATTATATTTAGATTCATTTAAAAAAATTCTTTTGTCATTAATTCAGCTAGTCACTCCATATCCATTTGTATCAAAAACGTTACGTGAAGTTGGAAAGCCACGTTCAGAAAAGCGTAACCATCATTGCTGTGGAGTAACGCTGCAAAACGAAGGCATTGGATATGACGACTTGAATTATCTAATAAAAAACCCACAGGATTTGGAATTTACCATTGGTATGAAAATCTAGTCTCAGCCAGATTTATTTGTGCAAAAAAATTGAGGAAACCTTCATCAAGTTCTGTCCAACAGAATTATTGGAGGTCGTATCACCTGCTGATTATGAAAAAGAAACTTGGCAAATGACAGAGGATGAGAAACTGCAGAACATACCAAGCCTGCGAGAGAAGGGTAACGTTCTATTCAAGGAGAAAAAATATAAGGCTGCATCGGATACGTATGCAACAGCCATTGGAATGTTGGAACAGTTAATGCTGAAGTGAGAATCTGCTATGACGCTACTAAAAGAGTGAAACATGAAAAATTTATTAAATTATTTTAAGGGAAAAACCAAATGACGAGGAGTGGTTAGATCTACAGAAAATGAAAGTTCCGCTTCTCCTAAATTTTGCACAGTGTAAATTATTGAATAACGAATATTATGCTGTGATTGAACATTGTACTACGGTGCTTAAGAGTGAACCAGGTTAGTGATTTTAATAATAACGGCAGCAAAGGCAATAGAAAGATGCAATAAAAATGTTATTTTCTTGTTTTACTAGATAACGTGAAAGCACTTTATCGTCGAGGTAAAGCACATATAGGCGCATGGAATGAAAGAGAAGCCAAAGAAGATCTGGAGCGCGTTGCTGAATTAGACCCAAGTTTACGAACGGTCGTAGACAAGGAATTAAATAATTTTCAGGTAGCGATTAAAGAAAAAGAGAAATCGGAAAAAAACAAACTATCACAAATATTTACCAAATGATTTATGTAATTCATGTCAGGTGTGTATCCAATAATTTCAATTCAGTACAAATGTTAATGAGTGTGACTACCGTCAAATAAATGAAAATCTCTGTTAATCTGAATCCAAAGTAAATATGTTGTAAATAAGGTTTGACTGTCATTATTAATACCGAGTACATTGTTCACCATTTCTACACGTTGATGATGATGATGATGATGATGCGTTAGAGAAATAAAATAAAGTGGATGGTATTTGTAAATATTGCGTACAATAACCAAAGTTATAACATCTTGTTTAATTACGTAATAATCCGACTATAACGCCACAAAAATTTGAGTACCTAATAAAAGTCTTCTTCGGTAACCTTGTTTTTACTCGTTTGATTTTTTATCTGCTCTTGATTATTGTACAGATCTGCAACTTGTTGAGCAGAAGTTGCATCTTCGCAATTTTTGTCATCGCGTATTCTAATGAATCGTGGAAAGCGTAAAGATATACCTTTCTCCGGATCAACCTATAGAAAATAACAAACACAGATTTGAATTCTCTCCGTAGTTTGAAATGAAATAACCTCAAAAATACTGTCAAATTTATGGTATATGACTCACAATGCCAGAAGCTGCTCTGTAGACCGGCGATAGGGAGAGATCGGCGCATTTAATTTCCCAAACTTGAGCAGCATCGAACCAGTCATCAGGTTCCTGGCTGCCATCGTGTCGGTAATATGATTTAGGTTCAGGGATGATGTGTTGTTTTAAAAATTCGGTGTGTTTTTGCAGAGCCTCGTCACTGAAGCCGGTGCCAATCTACGATAAGTCATAATCATTCCCTCTGCGCTATCAACTATCATCGCTTATATAAACCAACACTCCGGATCTAAGATGAGGGAATCTCCCTATTACTTAAATTGTACTATACCTTGCAAATACTTTGATACTCTTCGTTGTCTTGGTCATAACAGGCCAGTAAAAATCCCCCATAAGTTCCAGTTCTTTTGCCTCTTCCAATATAGCCACCGATGACCACTACATCCAGAGTATCGCCAACTCCTTCCAGATAATCCTTTTTCAATTTCAACCAGTTTCGAGATCGCTTTGCAATCTCATATGTAGCGTCTTGCTCCAAGGTTTTCACCATTAGACCCTCACAGTTTCCTATCGATGCATATAAATTCAAACCATATCGGAGGAAGTATCGTAATACAGTAGACTCTAGTTAAGCACTAAACGACATGACATTTCTTACCTTTAACGGACTCCTCCAGAAAGTCTTGGACCTCTTCCATTTTCGATGTATCTAAACTTGTAGCAAATTGCCATTCGCCTTCAACTTCTTTAAAATTTTCTTTCAACAGTTGCCGCCGTTTTATGAATGGTTCTTTTACCAGTGCTTCTCCGTTCAAATAGAGTAGGTCGAACATGAATATACACACTTGAACCTTGATGTCAGCTTCATTCGCATCCTGCATTCAAAAACATTAGTTTACGTCCCGATGATCCCAAACATCTGTCAGCTGATATAACTTACCTTTCGTTTTCTGGTGCTCAGTACTTGGAATGGAAGAATTTGCTTTTTCTCTCGATCCCAAGCAACGGCTTCACAGTCCAAGACACAGCTTTTAACATTATCGGAACGTGTATTGACCAGCCTTCCGATGACATCTGGATATTTGCTAGTGTTATTCTCCTGATTCCTACTGTATATTGACACGTCGTCATTTTCAGCTATATGTATCTGGAAATAGACGATTAAAATCATCGTGTATTATTAATGGAACTTTCAGACCAAAAATCTTACAGATGTCAAATTGTATACTGTTCAAGACAGACCTGTGCCCTTTCTCCGTCATACTTCCACTCGCAAGTAAATTTCAGTCCGTCAAATCGTGTCAGGACTTCGTGAACACCTTTTGTCGGATGCGCCAGCATAGGTTTTAGTGGAATACCGGGAGTAAGCTTGCATTTCATTGGCAAAGCTTCTATGCCATCTTTCAGTAAAACGGGAATGATCAGATCATAATTTGGACACTCACTGTAATAAACATGAGAAGATGAAAAATTTAAGGGTTCGAATAGGTTGCAATGATACAGTTGCAATAATGTGTTTACCAATATGTAGTTTTGAGAATCAAGGCCTTTTCATCATATTCTCGTTTGAACTTTTCAGCGGACATTTTTTCACTGGATTTTAAAATTTCTGGAGGGTAATCTTGGCCGGGCGGAGTCATAGCGCAAGCCAAAGCGATCGCCTAAGAATCATAGAACGGAATTAGAATTATACATTTTCTTAGACGGAATGAAGTTGTTTTCTTTCAATTTACCTGTAAAACTGATTGCTCAGCCAGACCTATCCTAAGCTTTCCAGCTAAAGAACGTATGAAGTAACGTGCTTCAGAAAATCGACAAGCAACGAAAAGAGATTGGATTTTATCCACCTTTTTGCCCATGGACTATGAAAAACAAAAATAATCGAGCAATGAAATGATATTAATTTATTGATGTTTATCATGAGCTTGAAAATACTTCACTCACAGCCTGTCCAGTCATCTGCGCAATTTCTTTTAGTTTAATATATACGTTTGCTACAGTTAACGGTCCTGGTTGGAACATCATTCGTTGATTCGAGCGACTTTCTTCAGCAACGATTCCCAAATCTCCAACTTTTTGCGCATCTAATTTTATCTGTGCAATAGTCCTACCGGTGCACTGTGCGATCGCTCGCATTAACGTGGTTTCAGCTATTCCCAACTCAATACCTATCAATTTGAAAACGACAATGTACATTGTACGTTTTGCATCATATCGTACAATGACCTTCTTTACCTTCATAAGCTGGGCCTAATTGGTTGAGGCAGAGATAAACACTAGCAAGTAAGTCGTCGGGGCTTAGAACAATAACGGATCGAAGGTAATTTGAAAGAATTTCGATCATCTTTAACCTGGCACTTGTGCTTTCAATTACTTCTAGGGTACGAGCTAATGCAATGTACGGCACTCTGAAAATACACAATAAGTTTTTCACTTTAAGAATCACTGGACAAATACCTCCAAAACTATAATAAAACTATTTCATACTTTTCGTTTCGCTTCCAACAAGCATCGTCTATTGGATGGTACTTTGGATCGCTCGGATCGTAAGGGTGACCTGATCCTTTATCCTTGCCACCGCTAGATTTCTTAGCTTCTTCTTTTGGATCGCTCTTTTGCTTAGAGGCTGCAAGGCAAAGAATTCATTAGATGATCGGAAGAATTGCATGAAAATAATTATGAAGGTTGTTGGTAAACTTACTAAAAAAGCTATGAATATTTTTAGGGGATTTTTTAGTTGTTGGCGGACTATTTAGTTTTTTTGTTTTAGGACTCTTCTCTGATTCTTCCGCAGAATCTTGGTCGGACGAAATAGCTTTCTCATCTTCGGAATTCCTCTCTTTTTTAACAGGACTAGCCAGAGATGCTGCATTGTCCTGTTTCACTGGACTATCTGGAAGCTGAAATTGATTGAGAATTCAGGAATCAGATAAATGTACAACTGGAAAGTCTAGGATCTCGATTATTCTCAGAAAACGATGAAACTTTACTTGCAAATGACCATCATCATCGCTGGAATCATCGACAATTATTCTGGATCGCTTTTTTGAGGCTTTTTTGCTTTTGGAAATGTGATCATTTTGTTCCGGAGTTCTACTTTTGGGAGAAGCCTTCTGAATGCTTTCTTTCTTCACTGTGGGTGTGTTTTCCTTTTCTTTTTCTCTTTCTTTTTCGGAATTTGCTACGTCAAGTGCATCAACCGATTTACCTTTTTTACCTGTCTTTTTTGGAGTGGGTGAAATTTTTTTTTTATTCTGTTCCAATTGCTTTGCAATTGTTGTAACAGATCCAGGTGAGATTTTCGTGGGTGATGGAGATGCAATGCCATTATCAGCGCCAGTCTTTTTTACAGGGGGAGATCTGAAATGCATATTCAGGGTTAATTAAAAGTAGGACAGATATTAACCGAGAAGGAAAAATTTGTTCATGGGTAACTTACGTGATGGATTCGTTGCTGCAGTCACTATGGTTTCGTTTTCTTTTCCCATTAGATGGACTCACTTCCTCATCCTTCTTTTTCGATGTACTATTACCAATATGCAACCAATTGAAGGAACACGATACACTGTTATTGTTTATCAATCGTGCTAATGATAATATTGGTGGCTCGTAGAACAGAGTTCCGGATTTAAAAATAGTGTTAATTATTTTGAGCCTAATCATATCTTTTTTTTCTAACGAGTGGTTTTTTGGTTTTCAAAAAATATTCTTATGTGTTTTTATAACATTGAGGCATACCTTGGCTGGGGTTGTCCCTCATTCTTATCAATCTTTGGAACACGTTTCGTGAAAAATGACCTAAATCAAATTGATTAAATTAATCAGGGTATTTACTGGACTCAGAAATGTACGTATTCATTCACATTAAATATGTTTTCGATCGCTCACTTTAATCATTTACTCACGTTATAGACTTTTGCGCCATTTTCCCGCGGTTTTAAACCTAACCTGCCCGAAACTTTGACGCTCGCGTGTGGGTCTGCTACAGCTCGAGAATCGATCGACATCGATTACAGCAAAACATTTTCAAAAATGATGTTTACAAATTTCCATCAGCAAAAGAATAAAAATGTTTGGCAACATGTTCAGCTTGTGTTGCAGGTATTATTTACAGGTTCCCCATATGAGTGTTCGAAATCATGTTCCTTTCTGTTTTTCGATTAATTTAATTGCAAACCTAATCTGATTTTTAACATAGGATAGTTGTACTCACTAAACTATACCATACACTGTTGACCGTTGACTGAAAAATGCATATACTATAGTTCAGTGGGTGCACTAGCGGTAGCGAGTATCGCGGACTGTCGGCTTATCTCTATCCGGAGATAACCCGGATAATGGTACGAAATGGGTGTTGAATGAAACCAGAATCCATGGAATTTCTCGTACTCGTTCTTCGTTGCTCGTATTTATGTCAAAGTTGCCGCACCAAAACTCTGAAAGCCCATAGCTTCCGTTTTCTAGCGGAAATCTGTTGACATCTGCATTCATTTGTCAGTCACAT
Organism: Athalia cordata; assembly: GCA_963932425.1. NCBI lineage: Eukaryota > Metazoa > Arthropoda > Insecta > Hymenoptera > Athaliidae > Athalia > Athalia cordata. The sequence goes on along the minus strand of OZ010626.1, from coordinate 22,129,545 downwards.
CTATCCTTTTTGATAGACATTTACGTTGCATTTACAATCAGTGCACACTTTGACCAGTTGAATACGCCATGCAATCAGTCCGGAAAGTGAGTGGGCACTGAACTCTGTAATATACAAGAGTTCAGAGGCTAGGGGTGATACCTGCGAGGGGAAAAACAGTGATTGGTTCTGGCTCTGAAAATATGGCAGATCCAACTATTCAGACTTTTTGTTGTCATCACAACAACAATACCGATATTGCGGTAATAATAATGCAAGAATTCAACACCGATGCTTACAACACCGTCTGCATGCTATCGTCGACGATGGGAATCCTTGGTGCCGTTTATCAGGTGAATATCACTTACACGTGGGTACTCGTTATCATGGATCAGGAAGAGTACATGAGACGAATCATGCGTGGAGCCGGTCATGAAATAGCCGGAAACATTCCGCTGAAGTAACGTCTGTCAAGTCTGTTGAGATTTCTCTCGATATGCCCACTTTGGAATTGGTTCCAAGGTTGGGGAGAAATTAAACACTAGGTCTAAGCACTTGAAACGAAAATCGATTCTTTATTAGTGCAAAGAACCTTTTTACAATAACTACGCAGAGCTATACTCAATGCCTCAAATGCACACACTTCTCACTTTTTCTCGTCTTGACAACCATTCAATCTCTAATTCTAATTTTCAATCGCAATAAAGTCTGTATTATATTTATATTAATCTTCAGGTCCTACCGCGAGAGGAATCGCAATTTCCGCATCGTTGGCATACATTCTCCGCAGCTAGAGGACGCGAGATTATCATCTGGCTAGCTGTTGCTGATTTCTTTGCTTCCTTGGGTGTGTGATTTGCTCAACTCCGCTCGAATAATCCAGCAAAATTCCTCCAACTATCACCTGCGAACCAAATCCAGCCTCGCTCCTTCCTCTTTGCATCTTTGAAATATTTCCTAAAGCTAGAATTTCAATTTATAACATTACTCATCTAATCAACTGTAACGTTTCATTCCTCATCTTCTGTCCATAGGAGTCTTCGTTAGATCGGCACTATGGATTAATTTCAAATCCATAATGCCAACCGAAGACGACACATCGAGTGTGGTGTTCTGCGCCGTATCGTCGGTAAATGCCAAGATTCACCTTGATTTATTCTTAGGGTGATCAGAAGAATGGAAGAAGATTCTCACATCTTATTTAGTACTTGGAATAATAGATCATAGATTGGATGCTACTCAAAGAGTGTAGAATATGGTTATATGTGCTGTAGTTTCCAGGCTTGGACGCAGTATTTTTATATGGCAACATGGATCTGGACGCTTTGTTACGCGATAGATATGAGATTATTGCTGAGCGAACGTCAGGGTTATCCGCATTATTACCACGCTGTTGCCTGGATATGTCCAGCCATTGCAACGATCTTTGGCCTATCCATTCTTTATATACCTGATGCCAAGTGAGTCCCAAAATATATACATGGAATAATAATTCAAGACTAGACTATACGTTATATTATAGATATTGCGTCATCCCTAAATTTTATTGGATTTATATTGGTATCTGTCAAAAATGCCATTGCTTTTTTTCAGCTGCCACAACTCGTCTTCGTTGTCTAGTGCTGTGCTACGAATATTGCCAAATTATTGTGCTACTTACATACCTTTGACCATTGTGATGGTAACAAATCCTGCGCTTTACCTAGCATCGACTCGTGATCTCACCGCTGCTGTGTCGTGGAGTCTGTCACAGCTCACGGGTCGTGAGAGAAAACTGGTTCAAACCATCAGAGTGAAGTTTGCCTTGACTAACCTAGTTTATTATATTTGCTGGATTCCAAATTTGATAAACGGCATTCTACTCTGGACCCTGTGGTTCAAATTACCGATAAAGGTTATCATCACTTTGTGGTATATAATGGTGAGTATTGTCCGGATGAGGTGTGTTGCGCTATTGATTGTATCAGCAATCCAATCGATGATAACTCGAAAGATCGACTCAATCTGTACGTCCTCTTTGGTTCTCAGGCAGTCACGAATCCCCTGCAGGCCTTCTTCAATGCACTGGTGTATCAAAGATGGGGCAGAGCCGACAAGTTGAGATTCTCATGGCGCAAAAAACTGGCGATAAAGGAATACTACTCGAGGGATATTGGTACACTGCTGCCCGAATCGACTCCGCTGCTCAATCAACATTTTACTCCACACACGAGCATAAATGGATCTTCCTCTCTCTGACAGTTTTGACTGGTAAAGAGACCGTTCAACTAGCTATGACCCCTGATACACTAATCTAATGAACTCAGGTTACAGTGGAAAAGATCTTCTAGTAATAGCAATGTATTATGGATGGATGTATGATATCTGTTCAGCATTGTTTTCAGAGTCAACAAAAAAATATTGTGATATTTAATAAATTTTCACACAATTTATAAAATTCGAAATAAACATTTCCATTTGAATTCAGCTTTGTAATCTATTGTTTTATTTGTCTGCCCGAGAGTTTGAATATAACACTTGAGCTGTCAGCTTAATAATTTTTATTTCGTTATCAGAACAGCACCATATGAAAGAAGAGAGATTCCTATCGATCTAAACTTAATTTATTAATATAAAAATACGAGCTTCGTAACTGTTTTCTTCAACGAATTGTTGTTTTGTGACGAGTGACTGTTCGTAGCTAATCGCTAACCACAATCAGGTGTACACCACCAAATGGCTACACCACGTTCTTGTACAGGCGAACGTTTTTCCACGATTGGCTTGTTTGCTAAAATCTCAATACCCCTTCGTGTGTACCTTTAGTGCCCCTTGATAGAACAGTAGCTTTGATCTGCAACAGGCCAATCATGATTCCAGTCATTGCACTGGGTTAAAAAGAACAATTCCCTTCACTGGTCCATTCCAGAGATTAACTTCATTATTGGCACTGCTCTTAAGTTTTTCGTCACTTACATACCGGGTGACACCAAGATACCGATTACCGCCGAGACATGGATGTTTGATTAAAGACTTCAAGTCTGGTAGGAAAAATCAGAAAATCAGTTTTGAGAACGAAGCAAAATAGCCAAAACAACTACCTTGAACTAGACTGAGACAACGCGACGTCACCTCGATAGACAACTACACTTTTTTACGATTAATGAGAGCTGGTTACCACTTTTATTCCATGACGCTAAATCAATACGAGTTACGTCTACTCTCATGTCTGGATCAGTTTTCGTATTCGTTTCGTCTTTGTTTCCGTCATGGCTATCTCTGATCGATAATTTAACACATGTACACATATAGGTATGTACTTTCAGTGTAAGCAATAATTCACAATAGGTACCGATGAGCTCACAGGGCGTTATCGTTGAGTATTATATCAGCGACACCTCTAACTTCTAGATCTATATAAATTTGTTCGAATATCAGAGATTGTTTAGAATTGCCTGCCAAAAATTGAGACAATACTATACCTAGGCCAGGGATGATGACATTGTTATAACTAATGGATACAGCTATAGCTGTGCTCAGAGCTTAATTCTAATCGAACTGTTTGTTTTACTATCTTTGAACGAGGTGGCTAACGGAGATCATAAAGATGCACGTGTGCAAATAGGTTATTGTAGAGATTCTGGTCTCGGGGTATTGAATTTGAAGAAGTATCCAACACTGTCACTGGTTGGATAGTTACCACGTTACTCCTGTAGTTTTGCCTTTGGTACAAAAACTATAGAGTAGCATCAGGACGAGAGGTCTCTTCCCGCCGAACATCCCAATGTAAGGCTTGTTATTTCTCCAACTATCATCTCCGCGATCTTCCACGCCATTTCTTCTTTGGCCTGATTGAACACATTTAACAATAATTCAACCAGATCAGAGTTGTACGCAATACAATGAATAAAATAATGTGTAGTACGGGTTATTAAACGAGTTTGTAATTTAAAGTTTTCGATCCTGTTCATAGAGGAATGGGGCTAATCATCTATTAGAATTATTGTGTATTCTCACACGTGAATGGTTAGTTAGCAAGCCGGAGGGCTGCGGTTGATATGAAAAAATCACTTTATACTCGTGGACACTTAACCCTTGAAGGATCGGCATTTCAAAAATTGTAAGAGCTTATTATTTACATTGAAATAAGTTTCGAGGTTCCCTATTTGGGACCGAATTATAGATAGTGATTGGCAAGTCAGCACATGACGCCTGAAGGCGTCATGTCGGTACTCGAAGGGTTAAAAAGTGAAGCGCGCGGGATGCACTTACCTTATCGTTCTCGACGTTGACCAACCTTTTCATGGCTCTAGACAACCGAGATTCTGAAAATAATGTGCGACCTTTCAAGATCTGGTATAGGTTCGTGAACCTAGATACATTATCTATCTATTTGTACGTCCGTTGGTCTATCGATTCACCTGAGCATCTATACACATACACACATTTATGCACATTTATGTATGGATATACACGGTATAATGTGTCCAACGTTTATCAGTGCTCAGGGTTAGGGTTGCGAAAAAAGGGCTGCCCGAATGCCTGGGAACCCGAATATCTGTGGTAACAAATGTCACCGCAAGCAAGTGGGATGTACTAGAATTTGAGTTTACTGTACGTATTTACATAGTTACATGTTCTTATATGGATATACTGGGACAATTGAAACTTTTGTAACGTACTCACCATATTTGCGATGCGGATTAGGTTCTATTTCAGTGACAAATCTGCCCATCTCATTGACGTATCCAACGCTTAGACTGCAACAGATGTTCAAGTGATAGACGAGTCAAGTTATAATTAAAAGTGGCAATAGTCACCACTTCAAAAAACCGTTCAATCTCATCCATATTATTCTCTGACAAATTTCTTTCACTTATCATTGGTCGAGCCCTACTACACTGTATCTAAGCTATCACTTGATCTTTAGGATTCCGCTAATTTACAGTAGCATTTTTTTCTCATATGACAGAACAAGCGTGTCTATTATTTTTGTCACTAGGTTGGCTAACAAGATCCTCACTTGTACTTTTGTCGCCGCCAGAGAGAATCCGGATCATGTAGCTGTCTGGTATCTATACTTAGTCCCTCGTTGGCACATAGTCTGCCGTGCTGTTCAGGCAAAGTCTTTTGCGTCCCAACACTCGCTGTACTTATTTCACTGCTACAGTCAGAACCTAGAACGATCATCAATTATTCGTTACAGTATAATATCGAGCTCTCATTTCCAATTATTAACAAGTAGGGGTCTCAATAATATTATTCGTATTCATTCGCTATTCACCTGTTCTTTTCAGTCGCGGGTGTAACGCTGGACATGGGCTACTTTGAATGGTACTTATCAACTCCGAAAGATATTTATAATACAACTGCGATGATAAGAATGCAGTCAAATAATGCTGAAATAAAATTTCCCAGATTATTCGATAAATTCTGCAGCTATTAATGTGCAACTCGGGTTGCGAACCTTATCCAGAAATCTGTAGATTATCCGACAGGGTAGATCAAAACAATCAGGTCTTGGCCCTTGCCCATCCTCTCGACAAATGTTTTGTTCTACTTGGAAGCGCACCTTATCACTGAATCCAAGCGACATCGTTGCTTGTAAGCTGAAGTATCTGTCGAAACAAATACCACGATGAGATGCAACAAACTTTTTCCTGAGGCAGGTACTATTTTATACAGCAGAAATAATCTTGACCGTTTCTTTACTTACTTGTCATAAATTATGAGAGCATCTGTTTGGGCCTCTGCTGGTTTGGTGATATCTCCCTTTTGCAGTAAATTGTGCCTGTAATTGATCGCCGCCATCCAAAAATCCAAAAGTTCCCGCTTACCCTCGATCTCCATGAACTAAAGTAACATCCATGTGACGTGAAAAGACAGTTAATGACCCACATCAAATAATTCAATATCGTGGGCATTGTAACCCAATAATAATTTTGTATTTGGTTGTATCGTGGCCGCGTATGTATGAACGTAAATACCAATGGGTGTACCCAGGTATGTATTTCGAAATGGGCAAACCTAATAGGTGAAATAGGCGTTTGTATGTACAAGCATCTACCTCCATAAAGTGGAAGAATGCCGTCTCGTTGTACAATATGTCTGCTAGCTGGACGTTTCCACTGGTGAGCACATCGATTTGATGCTTGCAATGAAAGTCGCTTCTCAAAAAATCGTTCATATGCCTGCACAAAATATGGATGCATTTTTGAAATGTGATCGGGGCATGGGAGAGGTCTTGACTGTTACTTACTCTTCCTCTAATATCCTGTAAACAATCTGCTGTAAGTCAGATAAGCATTTCAACATTGATCCCATGTTTTGGGAATGTAAAGCAGACTGCATGATGTTTAGCATATCATTGGGAATCCTGCCCGGCCCAAGGGCCTCTTTAACTATATATCGTTTGTAGATGTGCGAGGCGTCCTGTTTAGACGCAGCAAAAGCAGCAGATTCAGGCTTCGTTATTTTAAATTCAAGTTTTGATTCATCGGCTCCATTTAACAATTGACTAGTGTTTGGTGTTCCGTGACATTTTGATAAAGGATCATTGCTATTTACACTATTGTTGCACGAGAGTTTATCACGAGAACACACATCCCCTGCCATAATATTATTGCACCTGTAGTTGTCGTTACTGTCCGCTAAGCCAGACACATCCTCAGTTGCTTTTTTTTGTTCACAAATACTGTCCAACCGATCAATTCCGCTTGTCCTGATATCTTGTATACCACACGAGCCACACACGCATTCTACCTCGAGCCAGAACTTTATCAAAGCCACAGATCCTCGAGATTCTAGGAATTGGAAAAAATAGCCTAGTGCACTTTTGTCAGATAGGATCTCTGGTAGTGTTTTTGATAGTCGAGATTTCATGGTAGTGCATTCCGACGTTTCATCTTTGAAAACTTCGGCTGCATCTTCTTCCTCTTCCAAGTAAGAGCACAAGCCATACTTCTGACGGAGCACATTTGTCTCTGATTCACCCAATACTTCTGACTTCGATGGTAAATGTGGCGATGTTCGGGACTTATTTCGTGACCCTGTAAATTTTTTTTTATCAATGACAGTCATAGAAATTAAAACTACAAAGCAACAAAAATAGCCTTTAGCGACAGATCACACTGGTACATTTGATAGTGCTGGGCGTATACAGTATGAAATGTCTCACCGCCACTATGATCAAAATCGCTTGATTTTACAATTAGCGCGACGTGCTATATCAAACTGTGATCAGTTTGTTCAACAACCGCTCAACAAGGGTAACCACTGGTCTTTGGTGCACAAACGTACACGGTTCAGAATTCCTTTGAGGGGTGTTTATGCGAAACCATAGAACTTGGGCGAGGTTATGGGTTGGAAAATATTTGTTCATCCCATCACCGTGTCAGTGTATGTTGGACCGCGGTCGTTACATCCGTGCGATAGATGACAAATTGTTGTTGCTATTTTGCTATGTGAGTGAATAATTACCAGATTTCTTAAAGAATGTGAGCATCGTTCATGTTGACAACAAACATGACAAGAACTGCGTTCCGTCCGCGGACATGGATTGAGTTAAAATTACAACAATTAAAAAATAACCGGACGGATGGGAGCTCACATCCAGCTGGCATCACAACTCTTGATTTGCGACTACACAGCACCGACCACAACCAAACGTAAAGCAAGTTCGTCCTGCGATTTCCGATGCACTTTAGCATTTTATGCTCGAAAGTTGTGCATAAGTGACTTACATATACATACCTGTATGTGCCTGTATGTGTAGTCCATGCGATAGCCGCAATATAATTCTCTAGTCCTCAACCAATAGACAGCTTGGTAACTTTGGGGAAAATTACGCGGGGAAATTTATAAAGGAGACCTAATTGGAAAACCTTGCGATTCACAATTCTTTTTGCATTTACATTGTAATGTAAGCGAACATCGCAAAAATATTCAAGTTAGATGGAAACATGAACATCTAGAACATTGTAGATTCACTAGAACATAGTATTATTATAAGCACGATGTCTAGTAAGCGTGATAATCCATGGTGTGCCGCAGTGAGACACACTCGACTTCGTCAATTTTTAACGTATTGGCTTTTATATTAATGTCCTCCTCCAACTGAATCTGCGTCTTCAGCAAATAACGGAGCGATGCTTGCACCTGGAATATTGAGATAATCATCTCAGTAAGTACTAATAGTGTGAATTTCAGATTTTATGACATATAAACAGTACAGTTCATTTCTCGGGGTTATGATAGGCAAAGACGGTGAGTTCGGAGGAAAGATTTCAAACTCCTACCATTACACTCGATTCTCATTGAAATTCCATGAGTGGGTCTATGAGTCAGGGATGGTGAAATTATTTTCAAACCCACTTGGTCCTACCTAATCAATGCGTATTTTGACCCAGACCTAGCTTTGTTTCTATGCATATAATCAGTGATACAACACATCGATTTTACCTCATTAAACATCTGTTGTAACAAAGATACCGTAGAGCGCAGTTCATGAACCTCTCGAATAAGAGATGTCTCTACAGTATCACGATTCAACTCTAGGCCGGGCCTTTGACAGCGATTACCAAGCCGGGTATGAGCCAAGGCCATGTATTTCTCCTTTTCAGCAATACCCTTCTCCAAACGCGTCAAATCACGAGTCATCACATTAGCCTGCCGCATAATCTGTGAACCACGTTTTACTATATCGGGTTTGTCGGTCTTGAACGTGGAATTCTTGTGACTCGAAAAACATTTATCAAAGAAAAAGTAGAAGTAATTGCATCGAGCAAACAGAAACCTCTGAGTGTTGCAATTCCAATTTCATTTTTGCTGCTCTAGTTTCCTCGATACGCTTTTGAAATGCCTGATCTGTTGCATTCTTTTGCAAAATGAGATCATCGACAATCTGTTTGAGTATAGTATCGATGTAGTTCCTCATTTGTCGTGCGCCATTTACTTCTTTAGAGGCTGCGACAATGTTGTTGTTTGTCTGCATTACCCATTCACCCAGGGTAATATTTCTGAAATGCAAAGAGTTGATTGATTAATCTCAACCGCAAAAAAACACACTACAGCTAGATATAAAATTCGAATGTTAGTAAGTAGCATCAGTCCAATGTAGAGTGCAACTATACGTACGATGGATCAAGCCTTGCTTTGCCATGATAGAGACTCAGGTTGAAGCTGGTTTCTTTCAGAGTAAGATTGTGACGATCAATGCGTAGATTGGTCTCCTTATCTTCGAGATCCTTATCCATATAATACATGGTGGCCTTCAGTCTGCGCATTTGTTCGTGAGTCTGTTCGGTGGTACGCACCAACAGATTCTCTACTCCCTTGATCACCTCACACTCTTTGCGCAATTCCCGCTCAACATCGTCGTGGACAAGATCAATGCCCAAGCGGTGTTCACTAGAATTTAGTAAGCAATAACATTAACAGTCAGGCATAGTTTTCTTATTTAACTATATCATTGATACTGTGTACCAACCGAGCTATAAGGCATTTGTGACAAATAATAAGAGCATTTCTTCTCACAGAGGAGAGAGCATCGGCCAGGCGTTCTTTGAATACCTGGAGTGCATCCACCTCCAGAAGAACTTCTTTTCTAATGCGTAGAAGCTCATCCTTACGGAATTTGATATCAGTTAACTTTTCATCCAGACGATGATCCACCTCTTTCTTATTGGCCTTGGCACTTTCAGCAGTAAGTTCGTAAACGCGATCAGATTCGGCAAGCAATCTGTCGGCCAGTTGTTGCTGCGCCTCAGAGCAACGATACTTGAATCTGTTACTATGATACCACTCATCTAGTGTGAAGCGTTGTGGTGGTGGTGGTACAACGGCAATCGCCCGATTGATTTGCATTCTTGATTCAGTTTTAGTAGCCATGTAGTGCATCAGGATTCTCCATCACCTCTGTCCTGTACCAAATCACAGAATTCTCGAATCCAACTTACTGTCTCTGTATCCTTGTGGAGCTGTATTCCCCGGGTTGAAACGGTAATTACAACTACCCACCCGCTCTTGGATTATACTTTATTGCTGGTTACCCTAGTGATACGTTTGTAAGGAATTGTTTATCCTCAACAAATCGCCGTGACAACGCCGTAAATTTCGTCAATGTTCGTCGATTCGTTCGAATATTTTCCGACTTTTGTGTAGTTGAAAATTCGCGCCACTTGATTGTCATCTGACCGTGGTCGCCGGTTGGCACTGAATCGTTGGTTGTATTCATGGTCTACTCTCAACAAAGCTTTCAACAAAGCTTTCAACTCTATATGCTCTAAGCTTTCAAGCTTTGTTTCAATAAAAGTATTTTCTTTACTCTTTCTTGTTTACTCTCAACAACAGAGCTCAACAACGATGCTCTCGCTCTTACCTTGGTAACGATGCAGCAGTAAAATACGATTGGTTTACGAGAGCGCCATCCCAGTTCCACTACCACTCGTGTTCTTTAGGGGTATGCACTGTTGGTATACCTACTACCACAGTTACTGTACTATACTGTGCTACTCTTCTCTACTACCGTTGAGTTGAGAGAACGCTACTACCTAAATTCGTTGACTACGTACTACACACTCCACTACATATACTGTACACTTATGGAGGCTAGAGAGAGTACACTTTACAGTAGTATACTTTGTCATGGGGTAGTCTCTAACTAGAGTCGCTAGTAAATATTCTTCAGTGAAAAGGTGAAACCCATAGTGAAACTGCCTCGCTGTGGGCCACCACTGCTGCTGCACAAGCTCTATTCAACCGTATCAATATCTTTAATCTGCTCTTTTCCGCTACAACTTCATCTCGATACTTCCCTCTCAAATCGGAATTCGGGGAAATGTAGAAAATTTTGCCGGCATTTAGCTGTTCGACGAGGTTAAGACCTGGTCAAACATTGACGCGTACACACCCCGTACATGACCAACCAGAAAGGCTAATGAAGCATTACGACTGTCACTCGAAAAGTAATTAGCTGGTGTTTCAGAAGACCACAGGCGTTCGGCGAGGTCTACGAGGTACACATTTTCATTAACCGCTCTTTAATTGAATAGCCGGAGCAAAAGCAATACAACCAGATCAATAACTACCAACTGGTTAGCCTGTCAACTTCATGAATGAAACAGTGGTTTTTTTTTTTTTTTTTTTTTTTCGAACTCATTACTAATGTCCTATCTTCCAACTTGTCGTATAAACGTACTAATTATGAACGTTCGTCTATTTGCATTTTGTTCTGATTTTATTTTTTCCAGAAACACCAGCAGAATGTCTAAACGATCAGCCGACGCTGGAGATCCGGGTTCTCAGCCCCCTATAAAAAAAGTTCAATTCGAACCGATTTTGATAGGGCCAATCTCCACGCTGGAGGAAATGGACATGAAGGTCCTGCAATTCCAGAACAAGAAATTGGCACAGGTACGATTTGATAAAACATCAACTAACTCAATCCCCATCCTCTTACGAACGAAATGTGTTTACTTGGCTGTTCTAAACATCTTGCGGACAATTCCCTGTCATCAGTAGATAGTTGTACCACCCCTGATCAACCCAGCTGCCTCAGAGTTATGATTATTATGATTAATCAGACTATGGTCTATCATGTGACAATGAAAATATCGTCGGTTTAGCGGCTGGAACAACGGCATCGAATGGAGGCGGAGCTGCGTCAAAGGATAGAACAGTTGGAAAAGAGGCAAACTCAAGATGACGCGGTACTCAATGTGGTCAATCGGTATTGGAACCAACTCAATGAAGATATAAGGGTTCTCCTCCAAAGATTTGATGCTGAAACAGCCGATGAGTCTGAAAATAAAAGTAAGTTCATGTTTGTGGTTTGACTCGTTTGTCAATTGCATCGGTGTCAATGATTAACGCCTTTTTCATACCTGCCACTAGATGAAAGTGAGGCGACAACTTCATTTTTAATGCAGTTGTCCTCGTGGGACAAAGAAGAGCTCGACGACAAGCTAGCAAATCGCGTCCAAGTGTCCAAGCGAGCTGTTTCCAAAGTTGTCCAAGCATTCGATCGGCTCTCTCAGAGAAATGAAAAAATAACACTGGCTTTGAAAGGCGAATTCGACGGCGGTAAGATTATTGCAAAATTTCTGAAAACTGTGGAGCATTAGTGAGAAAAACTCCAGCTCTTCGCTTGGAGTTTCGCTTGGGTCCTGTTTACTTACAAAGTAGGTAATTTTCTTTTGTCTGCAGAGGAGGTTCCAAATATCGATGACGTTGTTAAAAAAGCCAATGCCGAGATTCAGATGGAGAACCGAAATTTACAAGCGATAAACATACAACTCCATGAAAAATATCACACCATTTCACTTAAGGTATTATTGCTTGTAGCATAGAACAATGAAGGCATTTTAGCGTAGTAGACTTGCATGTGTCTGGAAAAGTGTTCCTTACGATCACTCGAATAATGGTAGCGATTGAACAACTAGAAGAGGTTAAGTGCTCTAACCCCCTCTCGACTGTTATTATTTATTTGCGCAGATGTCTGAGCTGCAAGATACTATAACAGGAAAAGATACCCTCGCTGCCGAACTACGCAATCAAGTTGATGATTTGCAATATGAGTTGAATAAGGTACGCTCTAGAAACGACAAGTTGGAGCACCACCTCGGGGAAGCCATTGAGAAGTTGAAGGCATTCCAGCAAATACATGGCACCGATGAGAAAGGATCAAACAAACCAAGTACATTGGTTGCTTCCAGTGTGTCACAGACAAAGGTAACCGCAGATATTAAAATGGAACAAAACGCTTCGATTCTTATGTCGTACCAACTTACTTCTCAATTGTTTCAAATTATGCCAGAATTTGATTGTTCGATCTCTGACTAATGGGTCTTGGCGTACTTTAGGTCGAAGACCTACAGCGAGAATTAGAAGAAACACGCGAGCTGGCAAACAACAGACTGCAAGAATTGGATAAGCTTCACCAACAGCACAGAGACGCCCTGAAAGAAGTGGAGAAGTTGAAAATGGATGTGAGTAGTGATTGTGGATTTTGATATCAAAACCTCCTTCAGATCGATTGCCATTAGTCCTAAGTACCGAGTGATTAGAATCTGACGTCAAAGATTGCTGTAAATTTGTGTCACAGATTCGCCAGCTGCCAGAGTCAGTGATCGTCGAAACAACCGAATACAAATGTCTCCAGTCGCAGTTCTCTGTCCTGTATAACGAGTCGATGCAGTTGAAGACCCAGCTGGACGACGCTCGGCAACAGCTTCAGTCTAGTAAAAACGCTCATCTCCGGCATATAGAGATGATGGAGGCAAGAAGACTCGTTAATACCGTTCATAAGTTTATGGAATATTTCCCGGAGGTATGATAAATCTAGCAATCCTTGGTTACAGAGTGAAGAGTTGATGGCTCAAAAGAAGTTGCGCGGAGAGTGTATTCAGCTAGAGGATGTCCTTGCTCAGCTTCGAAAAGAGTACGAAATGCTGCGCATAGAGTTCGAACAGAATTTGGCTGCCAACGAACAGACAGGGCCGATAAACAGAGAGATGCGACATCTCATAACTTCCTTGCAGAATCATAATCAGCAACTGAAGGGAGAGGTTCATCGCTACAAGCGAAAATACAAGGAAGCCTCTGCGGAGATACCAAGGGTAACATCCCTATCCGATCCCTTGATCGTTGTATGACAATGGAAATTCTTATTCGTGACTGTTTTCTTTGCGCAGCTCAAGAAGGAAGTGGAAGAAGCAACAAATAGATTGGGTCAGCAAGCAGCCCAAGAAAACAAAGAAGGCAGCAGTTCCGATTGCAGTGGAAAGGAGGAGGATACATCGAGCTCTCTATCAGGTTCCACTCAGGTATGTACAATTTATCATATCGTCATTTCAATTTCATTCCACCGAATAGTTCTTCGTCACTTAACCTGTTTTCGTATGTTTTTTAGATCAAGGAAGAGTGCGGGGTCGCTATAAAAAGGGAGAGTGGAGCTGACGAAGAGATTGAAACTGTTGAGGTTGGCGAGGGAGAGGGTAGTAAGGGGACCCCCGACTCGCTGATCCTCGCATCGCCTACCCTCAGGAAGGAGAAGGACATCAAGAGAGAGAAGGATATAAAAAAGGAAGCTGTTAAAACGGAACATCGCGACATCGGTCATCGATCTAAGGAAACGAAAATAGCTGACTCGGAATTGGTCAGAGATCTCAAGGCTCAACTCAAGTGCGTATCGCGTTCTTCGTTCGATTCGCATCTGTTGATATCCAACTATTTTTTTTTTTTATCAGGGCAACTTGTACATTCAATGACAAACGTGATGAAATTTTATAGGAAAGCAGTAAACGAGATGAAGGAGATGAAGCTATTACTGGACATGTATAAAGGCGTTGGAAAAGAACAACGTGACAAAGTGCAACTAATGGCTGCCGAGCGTAAAACACGGGCGGAAGTTGAAGATCTACGCCAACAGATTAAGAAAATACAGGTATTGTTGTTGAACGATGTCCCAATAACTTTCTACGACTTCTGTTCTCTAACTCTTACGTACAATTATCAGGAGAGCAAACGCGAGGAACGTAAAAAGCTGGCCGACGAGGACGCGCAGTTGAAGATAAAGAAGCTGGAAGAACAGGCGTACACTTTACAAAGACAGGTAGCCTCGCAGAAACAGGTAGATCACATTTCTACGCTTTTTCTAAGTCATTTATTGCATGCATCGCCACTAATCTGCATCTTTTACTTGAATCATACGAAGCGTTGCCAACTAACATGGGTAATCTGACAGTTTTTTTTTGCACAATAATAACTTTCTCGTTGTGAGATTTGTCCATTCTAAAGATTCGTTAACTCGTCTGTCGTTAAATAAAACATGAGATAAACATTGAGACTCGAGCGCGCCGGAAATAATCGTCCATTTTCTTGGACCCGTCGATCGGGAAATTTGGCAGCTGTAGTTTTGCTTATGCAGATAATGGCTGTGCATGTTCGTAGTGATAGTTTTGGTACGGGGATAGGATGGAACGGAGATGTAACGCTGAACAGAATTGCGTCTGGCTGCAGGAGGAGGAGGCCCTTCTGAACGAAATGGAAGTAACTGGGCAGGCATTTGAGGACATGCAGGAGCAAAATTCGAGGCTTATACAGCAATTACGAGAGAAGGATGATGCTAATTTCAAACTGATGACCGAGCGGATAAAGAGTAATCAGCTCCACAAGCTGGCCAGGGAGGAAAAGGACGTTCTTAAGGAACAGGTGATCACATTGACCACTCAGGTCGAAGCTGCCAATGTGGTCGTGAGGAAGCTAGAAGAGAAGGAACGACTGTTGCAAAATTCACTTGCGACGGTGGAAAAGGAATTGGCACTGAGACAACAGGCGATGGAAATGCACAAGCGGAAGGCCATAGAGAGTGCTCAGTCTGCTGCGGATCTGAAGCTTCATCTCGGTTAGTCGCAAACACCATATCGTTCAGCGCTCATTTTTCAAATGTAAAAGGTCTAGAAATCGGTCATCCTTAGTTTCATTTTTTGTATTCGACTGGATTCACCCGATTATCTCAGTATTCAGTTTGCAGCTGCACCCAAATTTTCTTTCCGGTTTTTATGTCCCCCCATCTCTCCGTCGTGTGTTTTTTAAGGTTATGTTATTTTTCAGAAAAGTATCATTCGCAAATGAAGGAGGCGCAGCAAGTTGTGGCGGAGAAAACTAGCTCCTTAGAAGCGGAGGCATATAAAACGAAAAGATTACAGGTGATATGCCCATTATCCCCAACTACTAATGCACATAGTTGCTTTCTGTACACTATAATCGGTTCAAAAATGATACGAATTTATTTCTCCTTTCCGTTTTATGATTTCAGGAAGAGATTGCACAGTTACGAAGAAAAGTGGAGAGAATGAAGAAGATCGAGCTGGCAGAGACGTTGGACGAGGTGATGGCTGAAGAGTTGCGGGAGTATAAGGAAACTCTGACTTGTCCGTCGTGCAAAGTTAAGCGCAAAGACGCTGTGCTTACAAAGTGTTTTCATGTTTTCTGTTGGGATTGTTTGCGTACACGTTACGAAACCCGTCAACGCAAGTGTCCGAAGTGTAATTGTGCGTTTGGTGCTAATGACTATCACCGACTATATCTATCTACATGAAGACCTGGTTGATTGGCTAACATCATTTACCGTCCACTTGGTTCTGATGAGGTCGAAGAAGGAGATTGCTCGTAACTGAACTCGAATTTCTTACTTAACTTTTTTCTATGTACACCGCAAATTTCTATCTATACGATTTTACCAGCACTCTCGTAATACTTTCAAGCTATTCCCGCTGGTATTCCGATAACATTCTTGAGCGCCACATGAGGTAAAAAGGTTTATGAAACGCAGATAAGTTAGGTTTTTATTTATAGCTAGTGTTCCGTACCTCAGGACGCTCGTACACCGACTGAGAGAGATATCGTGTACAAATGTTTAAGATTACCAACTATATTCGAATGGATTCTAAACGAACATACCTGTTTTCGCTTACGGACCATTGTCACATCGTAAAGTGTTGCGAACGTCAAGTTTTCCTCACTCTAATCTTGTGTCAAATTGAGTTTCAAAAAAAAAAAAAAACATTTTGTATTTTAGATATTTTTTATTTTCTACTAAAGTATGTATCAGAACAATCGGGGGTGAATAAAAATATGGTAGACAAGTAACGAGTTGAAAAAAAAAAAAAAAGAATCGAACCGATCAATCAGGCCATCTCGATGTCATCGGTTCGTTTAGGAGGTGTTGTGAGTACATAGGGCTCGTAGTCCCATCTCGGGAATACCCTTTTGTACAAATTCATCAGAATAGTGTCTTGAGATTTTAGCTGCCCGTCGAATACACACTTCATATGACCGTGTGTACCTGTAATTGGACACGGTGTTAAATAGTACGATAATATACACAATAATTCAAAGTCAAGAAACAAACCTAGCGGCTCTTTGATGTGACCCCGTCGACCGTGCTTGGTACGTAGCTGTACAGGTTTGAACCAATTGATGTCCTCCCGGTTGAAAAACATAAAACGGACAACGGCGGATCGCTTGTGTACTTTGAACGGATACCCGCTGAGAACAACCCTTTTAATGACTAGTCTGTCCGGATTCACCGAGAGCACACTTCCTGTCGCAATCAGTTCCTAGAACACGTAATTCAATGGTAAATAGGATGTTGTCCTCTGCTCCTGTAAGAGCTGGCTTACCACATTGCCGTCTTCATCTTCGTTGTAACACATAACTGGACAAGGCGGGAATGTCACTGGCGCATACATACTCGCCACCACCGTACTTCCAGGTTGAAAGTATCGTTCGTACTGAAAAACAATTGCAGGTATTTTTTACGAACCTCATACGATTGATAGCAGGGTTCCTCGTCATTCGCATAGAGTGCGTAGTGAGATCAAACCGGTCGTGATCGGCAGTTGTTTTACCTTATGTTTCCTGCCATTGGTATGCTGACTGAAAATTGGCGAAGCGTAGAACTTTCTGAATCCACATTGAAACAGTAATCTTGTCTTGGACTCGATAGCTTCTTGATTATTGGACGTGCGCTTTAGGACAACATTTAGAACGGACATTTTATGTTCATGCGGTAGTAAGCCGAACAATATCAGTGGCTGCTCTTCCTCCGCGATGTAAGCCTTGTAGAGATCCGGGTTCACGTCGGCAACATGTATGGTTATGTACCAGCCGGGCTGCAACAATAATTCCATCGATAATGGCCATGTGTGGTCGGCATGACTCTTTCGAGTCTGATTAGATTTCATTTTTTTAACCTAGACGCGACCTAGGTGTGATTAAATTGAGGAGACGCAGCATTGTGACATAAAGGATGAAGGTTATTCTTACCATTGCTCCGGACTTGTCCGAACTCTTCTTCAATATACGTTTTCGCGTGCGATCAAAGTTCTCAAACTGGAAGATCCTTGCGTAGTCCACCGGTAGGTTCTCCTTCGGGTCCCAAGGACTCGTTCTGAATGACTCGAGGCCTCGGTATTTCGCGAAATATTCTCTGGCTGATACGTCTTGGGGTGTATCCTTTTCATCGGGAAACATAGCATCCAATTTTGCTTCTATACACAGGCAAACGTCATATATTTAATTCATTAGTTACTATATCTCGAGCAGTTCCTTCGATTAATTGTGAGATGCAAGTAAGTGAACAACCTTTGAATCTAACAATAGCTTGACGTTCTTCATGCATGTCCATCTGCTGATCGTATCTTTGATCGTCAATTGCAACTTCGGAAGAGATAGTCATGGTTTCGAAGTCGTTCTCATCTGCAGATCCATTTTCGCTATGCTCGGACATGGAAATTGCCTCCTCGGCGTCGACCGCCATCCCCCCATCGACTTCTTCGTCGGACTCAGAGTTTGACACTTCCTCTGTAGAAATTTTTAAATTAAGTTAGGTCAAGCAACAAAGACTGATGTCAATGATTATCAAACACTCACCACCGTCTTCATCGGGTATCCAAGCTGCTTGATAAGCTGAAGTTCCTTTGGGAAGTAGTTTTACGACCTTTTTTCTTTCCGGTTTAGCTTCGGCTTCTGCCAATTCTTCTTTGGTTGGCCAGGTTTGTTCAGCATCCAAGGGATCGGGTATGTTCTCAGATTGCAAAGATTCCTGCGACCGAAAAAGCCTGCTTCAAATAATTGCCACCACATATGAATTGAGATAAGAAGAAATACCGCTCGTACCTGTACGTTTGGGTCAGCTCGTTCCAAAATTCGAGTCGCACCGTTTTCGCCCATCTCAACATCACTTGCTATACGAAGATCTCTGGTTCGTTTGCTTTCCAACGGATAAATGTCCTCTGGCGCATCGATCTGTGACATTTGAAACTCTCCAAATCCAGGTATGTGTACTAGGCCGTTTACCGACATTTGTGCGCCACGTAAGTAACCAGTTATTTCCAAGGTGCCGTTGCCATTCGACGCCTGTTTAATAGTGGCAAAAATTTAACTCGATATACAATGTTTCTATAATACCTAACATTGCTTATGGACATGCAAGGGTAATGGACGCTGGCTATTGGCAAAGATCTTAGCCAGCAATTGACAGCGGTACGTACGGTTTGGTCTCCAGCTTTGAATGTCACATCTTCGGCGAGCAGATGTGGTCGGTTATCTCTATAATACAGGCTCCTCCGCTTTTGCGATCCCAGGCGTCTAATGACGTTTAATGCATCTGCTGACTTTTCTAAGGGCATAATTTTTTCATCTGGTAGCCACTTGGAAATCAACTTTTGCACTTGTTGCTTTTTTTGGTGCCATTTCTACCGAGACAAATGAAACGTAAGTTTTTAAAAGTGACCATCCTAGCGGCGAAGAACAAAATCCTTTCGGGAACTTGTGTAATGAATCGTAATACCTTAGGACGAACAGTATCTAACTCCATCGCCACTACTGTGACGCTAGGAAGACCCTGGGCTATCAGTGCGGTGATGATTTCTTCTCCCCAGTTATCAATAGGTGTGTCCGTCGAATCACTTGTGGATTTTCCAATAGTCGGAACCAGGAATAAAACTGTGTCCGCAATTTTAGCGGCGTCCAAATTGGCAAAAGTGTTGCCCACTGGAGGGATGACAAACGAAAGTCTCTGCTGAAATCTTGGCATACTAAAAATGTAAGGGCTCATATCAGCGAGTGAATCCAATATTAGCTGGATCTAATATGGTATACAGAGATCTAGAGAGACGTGACTTCTCCAAAAGAGCAGAGTAAATTGTCATAAGTCAATTTAATTATAGAGTGATGAAAAATGTGGTGTGCTTTCTCTGGTTCTTAGCCATCGATACTGTATTGGTGCGTACCCAATGTGAATTACGCCCGTGGGACTTGTTGTAACCATCGCAGCTTCGTCAGCGCTAGTTAACAGAGTCAGAGCCAATTTGGTAAGGATATCCTGATTCAGTGGAATTACAGCAACGAGTAACGGAGCCCCCAATGATTCACCAAGGTTTCGCCTCTTTGTTAAAACTTCTTCGCGTTTGTTTTTGCGTATCTGCAGGGACTGATTTCTGCGTTCGTCCTTCCTCATTTCTCTACGAACTCGTCTCAGCATTGACTGTGCAAGAGCTTTGCCTAAACAATCATGCACATGGAATCT
The DNA here is from genome assembly GCA_963932425.1 of Athalia cordata. Lineage (NCBI taxonomy): Eukaryota > Metazoa > Arthropoda > Insecta > Hymenoptera > Athaliidae > Athalia > Athalia cordata. The sequence continues at coordinate 22,109,495 of OZ010626.1, read as the reverse complement.
ATTAGTGAGATTTCTTTGCTGATGCCCACAGGGATTCGAAAATTGTAGTACAAGTATCGAATCACGATAGCGTTCAAAGTATTATTGGAAAGTACATACCTTTGGCTTCATTATCAATGCTACCTTTGCTACGGTGTCTGCCAGTTTTGTGTAATTTGTTCGACTGTTTAAAGACACCTGCACGGTGTCGATCTTGTTTCTCCATTCCCGTATTCTAGTCGCAGTTACTTTAAGCACATGAACAGTGACAAATAATCCCAGGAGGAAGTCATATGAAAACGATCGGACCTATAAATACCTCACGGATTCAGATTACTTCTTTGCAGGACACGAGAACACGTGGGTGCGATAATAAAAATGGTCCTAACCTTATCCTAACCCATAGCCTGCCAGCGTTGACAGTCGACTCAACAATCGCAAAGCGTAGATCCCGTGCGCGGGTCCAACAAACGCAGGTCAGTGAACGCAGCGCAGATGGCGCCAGTGAGCTAGGTTTAAGTTTGTCTTGCGATTCCCAAAATTTGTCGCGGTCGGCCAGGCTCTGTTGGCACGGGGAGGCACGGAGGCCACTGATCAGGAGGGAGCTTGGCAGTGGGAACGTCGATTTCTTTAGTTTGTCTTGTTTTCAATCATTTACCGATTAAGTTTCGTTAATATTTTTGTTCCATTATCGCCTATTCCTGATGGATTCTCAAGAATTAATGAGTCCTAAAGTAGTTTGAAGGAGCTTCGGCCAGCCGGAGTACACAAACAACAAGTAACAACAAAAATGGCGTTAGAAGAGGAAGCCCAGATTTGTAGGCTCTGCGGGCAGTGCGAGAGCATTTACATTGATGTCTTCGGAGAAGAGGGAACGAAGAGATATCTGAGCCTAAAAATTCATACGAAAGTCAACATTTTGGTGAGTTAATTTTTAGTTTCTAACCCCGTAAGATTTTACTAGGTAACGGTAAGTGCCGCTGTTGTTGCGACACGCCGAGAATCCTGTATACAACGACCACGTGGACAGGCTGGGCTTTAATTTTCACTACAAGCTCATCACCCACGATCAAATCCGGTGCCAAATCGATTAACAGTTATCCCCTCTACGAGGTGTTCTGTGATTCCATCTCTCAACATTATCGCCTATTCCTATTCTTTGGACTTAGCATATCATACGACAAACAATATTCTGTAATGAGTGACAGTCGCTATTATAAGGAATGCCGCTGCGTTCTGGCGTGCATTTAGTAAGCTCATTGGACAATGGAGTAGAAATCATTCTCAGAAAATCGTAATTCACAACTTTGATACAACTTGTCTGATTGCTGTGTGCAAATTGTTGGTGTAATTGCAGGTTCAAGTATTGCAATTCCAGATGTTCAGGTAGATATACAATGGAACAATACAATGTGCATGACGATGTGTTCTAAGCCCACATTTAGCTATGGAATTGTCAAACATGACTAATACATTGTATGAATCGAAATGTTTTGCAATATGAGTTAATGGGCAGATATTGTAGTTTGTACGCTGCCATAGGTTCACATTAAATATAAGTTGCATCAACCGCAGTAGGGTATAGAGCGGTAGGGTTTTGAAATGACTCGTAGTTGGTTGTAGAATTTTTCAGTTCTTAGTTCGCTTGGGAATTTCTTCATATTTTCAATCTTACCATATCCAATTGAGCATCAAAACTATAAATGTTCCATCAAACACGATCACCTCTTTTTATTATTTGAAAATATATATCCCAGTGAACGATATTTTATTTTTACTAGTTTGTACTGATCTTTATCAGTGCGCATCAATTCATTACCCACTACACTCTTAAGTCTTAGAATTTTTCTTTGAACCACAGATAGATGAGAGGGACCCGCTGCCCAAGGCGATCTGCGTACAGTGCCTGGGCAAGCTGGAATTCGTTTGCGATTTTCAGGAGGAATGCCTTCGCACCCAACAACTGTTGCGCGATCGTTTCAATTGGCCATCTCCCAGTGACATTGTAAGTCGTATATACCTATTGTTATCACTTGTAACATTTGCTATATTTTCATAGCTCTGCCGCTCTATTACTCATCATGCCAGTATTCTCGGTCGTGAGTTATTATTTTTCAAAAGGGAAAAACACCTGGCACACGAATTTATCTACTTTATGTTTCTCTGCTAACTTCCTTTTTGCTTTTCGAATTCAATCCAAATCACTCTACAGTCCCTCTACAGGGACAAAAAATATATGTAGCTACGTATCAGTCAGATCAGGCGTAGTAGTAGTTCTGGTAGTTTCCTGCTTCGGTGCGTCTAATTTGCTCTGTCCACAGGACGAAATCAAAGTTGAAGATACTCCGGTTTCCTCAGTAAACAACAATAATACCAACCAAAATCAGAACCCTCCGGACATTGTCATTAGCGATGCTGACGACATTGATTGTTTCAAAGAAGAAGAGCAGAGTTCATCTTGGAACGGTGCACCTCCCGCAACCAAGGAAGCTCCAAGAATTTTGGTTGATGTGAAACGAGTGGAACCGTTGACTAGAAACATACCAGTTGAACATTACACCGTCAATACTGTCACTGGAAATGCGGTGCAATCCCCAACAGCCTCAACTCCGTTAGATATTTTACCAAACGACGACGTATCGAGTAATCAAATTTCTTCCACAAAGAATGTCTTACCTGAGTTTGACATCAATGAAATCTGTCGCAGTGTTCCAATTGCTAATAGGTTAAGAAGTCAAGGAAACAATAGCGAAAGCAATTCTTCTGTGAAATGTCATACCTTAGACAGGCCTTGTTTTCTCCGAGAAAATGACAATATGATACAAATACCAACATCGGCTCTAAACAAGGTTCTAACTACTATTGCCAATTTCGACAATACGCAAGTCACAGTCAAGGAATCTACTAGTGTGAACGATGCCAACGAGGATTTAAATTTCATCGTTGAGCTTCGTCGTAAAAAAAATGCAGAGCTGGTTACCATTCTGGCTAAAGTGTTTCCTGATCAAGGATCATGTATAGTGGATCGTGGGGCAATTGTAAAGCTCTTAGAAAATCAAAATGACTCTGAGATGCAAGCGATCGTTGCCAAAGTCTTGGGTCAGTCCAACTCCGATGTGGCTGACATTGACAACGATGAGACAAAAGTGGTTGTCGGACGGAATCCCGAGGACCTTTTCCGCATGGACGGAGAAGAAATAAGCGTTGAGGAGAACATAGAACACGTGATCGTTGAGAACCGTACCCGCTACATTTGTAGACTCTGTCGAAAGAAGTATAGTCGGAAGGACAAATGCACCGTGCATGTCAAAACCCACCTGGGTATAAAGCAATATCTCTGTACTCTCTGCCCCGCAAAGTTCGTGTGCAAATCGGACGTACTCAAGCACATAAGGTCAACACACACGAACCCTAGGCCGTTCCAGTGTCCAAAGTGTCCGAGAAGGTTGCGTTCAAAATTTGACCTTATCGAACACGACAATGTTCACGAGGGTATAAAGCCTTATTCGTGCAGCGAATGCGGGCTGAGATATCATCACAAAGTATCCCTGCAAATGCATGCCAAGTCTCACCTGCCCTCGCAGAATCTTGCATGCGAATACTGTGGCAACGTTTTTCCATTCCGAACGAGACTTTTAAGCCATATAGCTAGTGTTCACATGAAAAACAGGCGCAATTTCCGTTGCCACTTCTGCTATAACTTATACTCCAGTCTATCAGTACTCAATAACCACATAAAATCTAGCCATGCTGCTACACATGTGTGCGAAATATGCGGTAAGGAATTCAAGGTTAAATCGAAATACAAAACTCATGTCCTCCAGCACGAAAATCCAAGACCATTCAGCTGTCCTGTTTGTAAGAACAAGTATGCCTCGCGGACTTTTTTGAGCGAGCATCTGTCCAAGCATCAGGGGATCCGTAAACACATATGTCAGAAATGTGGAGCCACTTTTGCTCAGGCGAGCCATTTGGCTGCGCATCGACATGTTCACGGTGAAAAGAAGTACTCGTGCCCCGATTGTGGGCGGAGATTCAACAGGCAAGACAATATGAAGGTGCACAGAAAACGACACTTCAAACCGGCGTCCACTAGGCCAAAGGAAAAAAATCGCCTTCCCAAACAATCTCCGAAAGAGGACAGCACATCACCTCCTTCCGATTGAAAAATAGTTAATCCCCGTATACGCCCACCATTTATACGAGGGTCGGCCAAAGTTTTGCCATGATTCCGATAGTGCTTCTATCTCATTATTAGACTGACGAGTAAATATACTTCATTTCCGATTTGCCCTTTGAATTCATGAATCCATATGCAGGCAACTCATGACTGTGCACAGTTGCCAAATTCCACTTCAAAAAAATATTTTTAGATATCTTTCACGGGCTGCGTAAGCCAGTATGGGCTTCCAAGACAGAATTTTCTACCAAATGTTATAGCTATCTTAAGGGAGACGACTTTTGGAAAAAGTGTGGACAGTTGTAAAATGATTGAATCATTAATCCAGAAAACGTAAATGATATAGGCATTACGAGAAATCTATAAGACTACTTTTGACTTTTGTACTCTATAGTAACGAGCGAATATATATTTTCGATAATATTACATTTTGATAAACTTATTGGTTGCGTTCCAAGTCGTACGAGATAACCTAGATGATAATTTCTATAATAATTTTATAGCGACGAAGGAATTTCAACGTCTCTTGAGCAGCGCTGCTCTCGAGGATCCTCGACATTGAGGATGGTTTGATTCAAATTTTGTATTTGAATATTATAGGAAAGTAGTAACGGTCAATTGTGTACCTATAGGTATGTGCGAGTGCCTTTACTCGAGAAGATATTTCAGTTTCAAATGAGTCAACATTGAGAGGGCGTAATACGTTCTTTTCAATGAATAGCCTTACATTTTCTTCGTTATTATTAAAATTTATTTCTACAATAGCTTAAATTATACCACTCAATAAAAAAATTTGTTCTATAATCTGAATAGTTATCAATAAAGGCATGATTTTTATCCAAAGCTGTAGATTTTGCTCATCTTTTTCAACTATATCGGAGTTGTTTTATGTTTTTCTCAAACTGTGAAGAGGAGTAAGTATATCCAGATACTCGGATGACATTTTTAACGATGAGAATGGCTAGTTAAAATGATATTTGGCCTGTTCCATTTTCCGCAATCATTATTCTTTCGATATATTTATTTTATTATTTGCATTCTATAGATCAGGGAAAACGACGGGCTATCGAGGAAGATATGCATGCGATGTATAGGCACTCTCGAATTTGTAACTGATTTTCATAACAAGTGCCACCAGACACAACACCAACTTTTGATAGCTGTAAGTGTGACACAATTTTGTTTTTTTCTTTACCATCTTATTACACGATTGGAAAACATTCGGAGTGTGAAACAAAAGAACATGCATAGACGTCCAAACACTACCGGTACCTTGACGTTTTTCAATTCCAGAAGGAGCGTTCTCGAAAAATTGCCAATGTTGACATCGATGCAGAGTCCGACAAAGAGAACACCTTGCCAGCTGACCCACTATTGCAGATTGGGCACACGACAACAGGGATCACTGATTCTACCGTAAGAGCGATCGATTCTGCAGAGTACGGTGCCTCAGACTATTTCCGTGATTGCCAGGGGGTCGCAAAGTATGGAACTATCTGGACAGAAAGTAAAAGTACCAAACGCAAAAAATCTGGGTCAGGTAAGAGGGTAGAACACGAGCACACTGGTGATGATCCGATGGGTGAAACGACGAATTCGTTTTTGTAGTTATTGGTGCATCGGAGCCAAAAAGTCTGCGCAGTAAAGAAGCTACTCCAAGTTGGGAATGTAATACCGCCATACTTCGAAATCACAAGCTCCCAGAAACAAGGGCCCAAAAAGAGAGCGTTAATGGAAACGAGCAGTCCAAGCCCCTCACTAGTTGTCTCAAAACGAGAAAACGAGTGCCAAAAAAAACCGAGAGTGCTAGAAGAAACTGCAGGAAAGCACCCCTGTCCAACTCGCGAGACACCAAAGTTGGCAACAGGATTGTAGATGATAATTTTGACGACTTGTTTGAAATGAAAACAGCACCTACGGACGCTAAGAAATCGGCGCTGGTACCTTTAGAAAATGTTCTTGCGCCAACGTCGAAAGAATTAACGCAAAATTTCGGCGCTCAACCGACTACCAAGAATCTACAGACAGGTGAGAACGCCGACAAAATGCAAGTCAAGGAAGGTCAAGTATTCGAGGGATGGTTAGAGAACAAGCCTGTTGGCGATGAGTTAAATATCATAGGCGCATCACAAGGTTACCTCAAAACGACAGAGGCACCCGAACACCTGGTTTTATTTTCCAAAGAATTGAGCGAAAATGTTGAGCCGAATGTTGCACATTTTCGTGAACGACGTAAGAAATCGGAGGGCCAATTTGGAAAGCTGTCCGAACTAATAACTAACGATCAAAAGAAGATCATAGAAACTCTATACACTATAAACATGGATGTGGTTGACGATGCAGAAGTCTACCGGAATATAACGATTTTGGATAAACTAAAATTCAAGTGTAAACTATGCGGAAAAACTTACCCGAGAATGGATAAATGCCAGGTACTTTGCTGTTCCGATTTCATTCCTTCACCGCCGGTTTGCATTCATCAACTGTCTGTAAATGGTACCTATGTAAATCTTAGTATAATAATAAACAGGTGTTCGTGTCCAACAGGTTCATGTATGGGGCCATTTAAACATGAAGCCGTATAGCTGCAAGTCGTGTGACTTTGTTACGCTTACAATAAGCAACATCCGCTGTCACATTAGGAAACGCCACTTGAAGATTAAACCGTTCCAATGCAATCTCTGCGAAAAAACTTACGCTACCGCAGTGCTGCTGGAGGAACACATAAATTCTCATACAGGTGCAAAGCCTTACTTATGTAAACTTTGCGACTTTGCCACTGCCAACAGGCAGGTGCTCAGTTATCACAGAACCACCCACAAACCCGCGAAAGTAAGTAGTTGTCCATAAAATCCGAGCTCCTTAAATGAATGTACAGATTCATCTATAAGCCCCATTTACCTGCATTACAGGATATCTCGTGCGAGGTGTGCGGCAAAAAATTCTTCTCAAATTGTAGAATGCGGGCACACATGGTTACCCACAACAAAGATAAAGCTCTCAAGTGCAAACTTTGCTCCACGTATTTGTGTAATGCCGAGGCACTCGAGAAGCACTGTCAGAAAGTTCACGCGCGCGACTACATCTGCAATATTTGCGGGTTACGGACTAAATCGAAAAAAGCTCTAACGAACCACGAGAATGTAATTACATCTGACATTGAGACGAATGTAGCCAATACTTATGGTATCCGACAGTATTGGAGATAACTTTTGGTCAAAATTTCAGGTACATTCAGCAGCCAAGTACAGATGTCCCCTCTGTTCCAACGCATACAAGAGCCGACACATGTTGAAGGAGCACCTTCTTAAACACCAAGGGATCCGAAAGTACAAATGTGAATTGTGTCAGAAGTCTTTTGCCCAGCAGTCCCACATCGCCGCACACATGAGCGTGCACATGGGGAAAAGGTAAGTCCTCCGACCACCTATGTAATAATCCAATTCCTGATCGTCGATCGCATTTTTTTAGATACCCATGTCCGGGTTGCAATAAGCTATTCAACAGGCGAGACAACATGAGGATGCACACGAAACGCTGTGAACTTTTCAAATCTAATCCGGATTGTAAGAATTTTTTTTCCGACCAAAGTTCGGCCCGTCCGCTCGTAGAAGACGATCGATTAGCCGCAGTAACGGTTACCGACTCATCTAGCGCACCGGAAGCAACGAAATCGACAGAGAATTCGAAGACTGATATAGAGAAACAAAAAAACGAGTCAGGGTCAAAACCGACCGATTTGTTGAGAAGTAAGACTGATGATTCTAGTGATTCACCTAATTTAAAGGAGGATTTATTGCGCGAGGATTATTTCGTTCCATTCAGAAGCGATGACGATGGAATCCTCCAATTCGGAGGGGTGGAAATCTTTCCACTCTCTAATCCCGTTGCGAGTAATCTTCAGAGCGAAGGTACCATAGCTATTACCGAGAATGTACTCAGACCCGAGTGTTTGTAGTTCCTTTACGCCTGGTTAGTGCCCCCCCCCCCCCCCCCATCCCCCGGATGTTGTTTTTTCCCAATTGTAACTTTTATCATCACATTCGGTCGAAAATCAAAAAGTTAAAGATGCTCAAACCTTTCAACGATTAACGTGAGTTCCGCATTTTGATGGTTTCCAAAGGCATTGTGATCCTAAAATTATCCGTCAGCGGAAGAGACAAAAAGCGGCTAAATGTTTTGGTCTTTCACGAGCTTATGAAATATTTGACCGATGTTGCATGACTTTGGTGGCACTTTTCAAGGCCGCGGGTGACCAGGCGTGAATATCATTATACATACATACACAATCTAGTTATAAGTAGATATTAAGTATCGATAAAACACCCAAGCATTTGTTGTACATTGCATGTAAATTTTCAATGAAAATTTACGACGACGAGTAGAGGGAGTAACTGAAAGACTGATTTATCCTGAGATTGTAACATGGAGTTCCTAAAATAAAGTCGCTTTTTGTAATAAAAAACAAAAAGAATCACCGAATCAAATTTATAGAAAACTTTCATTATCCTGATGTGAGATGAATGATCTTCTGACTTCCTTGGTGGCGTGACAAGTTGCAATGCGTCAAGTTTCTGACGAGGAACGCATTAGTGCGAATCTAACAATGCTAATCTATTCCGGTATTAATTTTGCTTTTGCTTTCTTGAAAAACGCTTTCACTATTCCGAAAAAACCCCCTCCCGTGCTCGAATGATGTTTATCTTGATCAGGTTTCTCCGCTACATAAGTATCCTACGACATGCTAGTGTATACCGGGGAAGATGAGCCTCTACATGTGCAGCTATAACGAAAGTGTTTATACGTGGATGACGAAGTAGGTATGTAAGTACAGCTAATGTTTGACAGCCTAGGCAGATTTCACATATATCTAGTGGCTGGGGGAGGGGGGGAATGACGGTAGAAAAGGAGAAAACTACTTACTCAAGTGAAAGTCGGAAGATGACCCGAATTCTCTCAATGGCATCGTCAAAATTCAGTGTCGTTCGTTGATCCTTCAAGTTCGCGCGGTCCATCCCGTAAAATAGTATAGTGGCAACACGGATATTCCTGGATAATTGTACACGAAAATATAATAGTATTGTTAAAGCGGTATCCACACCGATTGGAAAAAGGCTTCGGCGGGGAATACAATATAACTTGATGAGAGGACATAATTCTAAACACGCTTAAAATGAGTCTCGAGCCACCGTCGTACAAATCTTTGGATGAAAAGAGAACCCAGAAATTGCTCGCGCTATTTAGCGGCGAAAGGACCGGATGGGTTCAGGTCGGGGAGAAGAAATGGTTCTTCCCACACCGGTACGCTGAACAAGGAAGTCACTTTTTCAACTTCAAAGCACGGCCGGACGACACCTGGGTTGTCTCATATCCAAGATCAGGTATAAGAGGTGTAACGTACAAAGCTCGTTGCCAATAATTTCTGACAAAATTTTCGGCACGGCTTTGTCTATAATCGCTGAATCTCTCAACCAGGTACAACTTGGACGCAGGAACTCGTATGGTTGATCTGCAACGACTTGGACTTTGATACCGCGAGAAAAGTACACCTCACAGAGAGATTCCCGTTTTTAGAGTACGGTGTTCGCTGATGTTTATCAAGATCTTCTTTCGTACCCTACGATAATTGATATTGGTAACGTGGTTCGTTTCAGAGTTAGCCTGTGCGCTCATCCTCAGGTAATCGATGAGCTAGTTGACGCGGTAAAAGATAATCCAGAGTTGGCTGCGCGATGCCGACAGGTTGCGGAGCCCGGATATAAAGTTCTCGAACGGATATCATCCCCGCGATTCATCAAGTCGCATTTCCCATTCAGTCTACTTCCGGGTATCTTGAACGTCGGTTGCAAGGTAATTATTTGATTCGGCTTGTGGAATGCCGAATAAATTTCAATCCGCTGTCGAGCTACACGCGCTTGAAAAACAAATTGTGCAAAAGTTGGTGCCAGGATGGTGACCAGTGATACCGGGGAAAGCTGTAACTGTACTTCATACCTAACATGTACGCGTGTTTATCGTGAGCGCAGGTCGTCTACGTCGCGAGGAACCCTAAGGATGTGGCTGTTTCCTGGTTTCACTTGAATCGAATTTTCAAGACCCAAGGTTATCAGGGCGACTTCCCGACATTCTGGAGTTGTTTCCGCAATGATCTCAGTGAGTCCCAAGATCACGGCACGACTATGTGCCGATCGACAATAGGGTTGGCAAATGGTTGACGAGAATACGCTTACTACAGTTTCTAAAGCAGGCTACCTGATCATTCATTTTTAGCTACATGGTCACCGTATTGGGAACATTTGAAGGAAGCCTGGGCGTTGAGAGACCATCCGAACTTGCTTTTCTTGTTTTACGAGGACATGAACATGGTACGTGCTATCAGCTCAAGTGTGTATTCGATTTATTGTCTAGTTTGTCGTTCAATCATTCGTCGGGTGTTTCAGGACTTGCCCGGAACCATTGACAGGGTAGCAAAATTCTTGGGTAAGAATTTGACGCGCGAACAAACGTTCAACCTGGTCGACTACCTGGACTTTAACAGTTTCAAGAGAAACGGAACTGTCAATGGCGAAGAGTTGAAGGAATGTGGTATCATAACGACGGCTAGTTTCATAAGGAAAGGTCAAAGCGGAGGATGGACGGACACATTTACTCCAGAGCTAGAGGCGGAGGCGGATCTGTGGATCGCGGAAAATCTCAAGGATACGGACTTTTCGTTTCCTATGTTGAATAACAATGAATGAAGTATTTATTCTCATTACGATCCTTCGGAGGTCAGAAGATGTTGCGTTCGGATTAGGCTAATCTTAACGGTAGTGGATCCATGATAATACTCTTGCGTAATTTGATGTGACCTTTTTTTATTCGAGTACAGTTCATGGATATCCACTTTATCAAAAAATAAGTTAAAAGTCACCATTTTTCAAATAAAAGAATTTAATTTAGTAAAGACGAGGGAGTATCTTTTCATCAATAATTGATTTAGGTTTTTGCTTTCTGTGATGGTGGGTGTATAACTAATCTTAACCTGACCGTTTTCTGTAAATTCTTGGTCAACGTTGCTTCCATTTCTGCAGCCATGTTCCTCAATTGTGGCTTTAACTTGCGGAGGGTGACTTTGAACAATCGTTCATTGGGACATCCGATCAAAACGTAGGCAACGATGCTTCCGTCATCAGCGATGTTATAATATTCCATCTTTATGTCCAAGTTGTGAGGAATTTCTGCTGGCAAAGCATTCAGCATGCCAGCACGTACGAGGCGCACGATCATTTCTTCTGGCCCCTGATCGGTAAGGGTATCCCTGTCATACTCCCACTCTCTCGGCTTGGCTGAATCTAGCAAATAGTCCTGATTTTCCAGAAAAAACAACAGTAGCACGATTACTTAACGAGTGTCAAACTAGCCATAAAATTTTGCAAATGTCAATCAATTTTACCCTTAAGTCGTGCACTCCGTCTCCTAGCAAGGCAGATAGCATAAACACATCCACAAAATGTGGCCATCCCTTCGTTCCGGTCAATTCATCTACAAACTGCAGGAGGCGTGTCTTGCACTTGATTTTGTCGACTTTGTTCATCAATAATATGGATCGAACATTGGAATCCAGAGTCTTTAGTAAGCTGATGATTTCCGGGTTTATCTGATCTCGGGTAGGGACTTGAGATATGTCGTGCAAAACACCAACAACATCCGCTGTACCAAGGGATTTGCCTGGATCCAATTGAAAGCTTCCTTCTAATTTGTGCCTTGAGACATCTCGACGAGACACAACCCCCGGCGTGTCAATAAATACCAATTCGGTATTCTGGAAGTGATGAATTGCGCGACATGCCGAACGAGTAGTATGTTTTCTCATCGAGGAGGCACATACCTATGTTGAAGGAACAATCGAATGCCAGAGCAAAGGAATAGCTGGGACGAATCGCGTACAGGTATAAAAGCACAAACAGTAGAACATACCTTGTGCTCAACCAACTGATTAATGAGAGTGCTCTTTCCGGCGTTCGGGGCCCCAAGAATGGCAATTCTAAGAGATCTCCTCTCCTCTCGTCGTAACCGAGGAAAATCGTCTTCTGAGGCTATTGGGATGTCGTATCTTTCGTGTAGCTCGGTGCTACCTAACCTTGCCAAGTTAGCAAAGCCGCAGTTAACATTAGTCCTCGACAGGACGCGAGTCGACACTATACGGAGCCCGAACATTTGAAAACTCTTTTCGTTGATCACTCGCTAATTCCAAGTGCACTTTATTTTGGAAACCTGTCGCGGATTATAGATGGTTGTCGGTGTCGGTTCGGAAATATTACGATGCTCATAACCATACTTCTGAGGTTACGGACATTAGAGTATATGTAATCATACACCATGCGCGTCTTACATCTATTTACATGTTCCTCGACGTCACGAGAGGTACGAGATGTAACGATTTGCGATAATCAAAACTCGCGAACGCTCGCGGTCGCAGATGGAAAATGGCGCATGCGCCTGGCGGCGCCACCTTGCGAGTAGTCTGGTCTGTAGGGGTGATCAAGAACATCTTCTGTGGTTTTTGTGTATCCCGGTTGTTGAGTGATTTTCATCGGTTCGGAAGTGTTCTGACGCTAATTTGTCGTGACAAACGTGAGTATTGAAGCCATAGTTTTAACCGAGCTGCTGTCGTGTGCCAATTCCACAAGAATATTTCCCATATTTGCCGATCTTTCGAAACCCAGACGTGACGAGTTCCATCAAAATGGCCGTGCCCTACGTACAACAAAACGGTTGTTTCATTTTTCACGCGATTATTTTCACACAAGCGGAATCGCCATAGTACAAGTGCGCTTTGTACACCAGAGGAAGAGCCGGCCCAAAACTCATCAAAAATCATTCGATTTGCCTAACAGTTAAGACTTTTACAAGTATGTTTCATACGGTGCATCAAAGTCGCTAGACTTGGAATTGATTTTTTCGCAAGGTATATGGTTGCGCGGCATACGGAAACAGTGACAAACGTCTCGCGAACGTTTCGTCAAAGCTGGGAGCCCTGTAATCATCCTTGCCTCGATTCTAGGATCGGATCAATTTCCACCGACGATGCCCCCCTCCCCCACTCCCCCAAAAACACGATATCGGTACGTATGTACGGAGCATCAACTACGGGGACCAAGTTCTTCAATTTTGACAGTGCTGCGTACGCTCTCCCCTCCCTCTCTCTCGATCAGCTGTTACTCCTGTCAACGTGCGTGTTGGTTAGGCCCATAGCAATGCGAAGAAATAGGAAATGGGACTGAAAATCAGTCAATTTGAAACGCAGTCGTACGGAAGCAATTCACTCGAATGGCTATTTGTTATCTACTAGGGTATTGCCTATTTTCTCGCATTGTGCCTTACACGTTCCGACATTTGCGACTCGCGGTGTCATCGACGAGACGCCGGACGATCTTTGATGTTGTGCTCCGCTTCATTTCACCCGCCAAAAGCAGTTTGTGATCTCTTGGACAAAAGATTACCAAGACCGCATCCGTTATCGAGCTAGAAATACGCTCATTTTTCCAGCCTACGTTTTTACCAATTCATCCAATCGATACGAATGACGCGGAATCATTTCGCCGCAAGCACATCCCTATTCGCGAGAGATTACAAAAGAAAAAGTAAAATATTCAAATACCCACATACAAAGAACGCTGAAGTATGCGAAATCGCTCGTTGGTCGGTGGATTTTGTTTCGTTCAACGAGGGTTACAGATTTTTAATGCAGCGTGGTGAACTCTGATTCTGGTTATTGATTGAGGAGCGAGAATGGTGTCGCGTGCCGTACGGGGGCGACGCTCCGGCGCCCTCCTGACTCTAACGGCCATCAGCGAGTCTCGAGGTCTTTGTCTTCCGAATACTTTACGGCACAACGAGTCCTATCTCGCCATCTAAAGTTCATGTGGCTTATTGTTAGCAAATGTCCGAGTCGATGATTCTTTGACGAAAAAGGTCTGGGTTTGTTTATTCCTTCGCGCTGTAGCTGTACTTTACCGAAGAGGCTACACAGGGCTCGGTCGCTGCATCAGAGGGTCCCGATGAGTCCTCGTTGCGGTTGTTGTTGTTGTTGTTGTTGTTGCTGTTGTTGTTTGACAACTAGCAATGTATCCCTCGATCTGCCCAACTCCTCGTCGAGCAGCGTGCGACACGATGAAAAAATAAAAAAGGAAAAAGGTCCAGCGCCGCGCCGGTGCGTTTCAATGTTCTTATCATCCGCTGTCATTTCGCTTAGCATATTTTTCTTACAATTCGTCGCGCAGGGAAATGTTTCGGAGAGCAAACCCTTTCAACCGTCGTTTCTGATATGTTATTCGGAATTTCGAGCGGCATAAAACGTCACTGATCGTGTTAGATTGGTATTAATTTCGAGGGCTGCAGTTGGCGAGTGCGTTTTGCATTTTCTGATCATCTCGACGCGCGTTCAGTCTTTTATCTTCTTCCAGGTGATGACGTCAGCGGCAGAACGTTGAGGCGAGGCTGGTGGAGCCCGAAAGTAAGCGGTGAGGACTCAAAGCCCTGATCTGCACCGGAATTAATAAGGATCATTCAGGTCACACAAGGATCATGAAAATGGTCTTGTCGCAACGTCAGCGAGAGGAGTTGTGAGTATTATTCTTTTCTCTCGAGTATCGTAGTTTTCAGTCCGCCAGCTGTGCGGCACGTCGTTGAAAGTAAACGACGGATGGTCGGAGCAGCGCGCGACGCGAGCGTGCGGACGGACCCGTAGCAGTTCCTAGGAGATCAATAATACGTGGTATTTGGTATTTCCACCCTTCCACCGTATACGCGGTAGGTACGTGGCGTCTCGACCCACCCTTTTGACGTCATTCCCGTGGGGGCACCCACGACGTTACCCAATGGCACTTATCGGTAACCGGAAATATGGATTTCCCCTCGTCCACCGGCAACCGCCGCCTCCTCCCCTCCTTCGCCGCGCGTCCGATTATGCACCGTCATCCAGGGTGGTGAATAAAAAATATCCCCCTTTCGATTACGCGGCAATTACGCGTTCGTCTAGCTTCCATTTCGAGAAAAGCTATCGATCATTTATCTCCGAAGTTGTCCTCGTCTCGTTGGATTTATCAAATTTATTTCTCTTCCAGTTATTCGGTAAACATTACAAGGCAGTTTGCATGCCCCATCGGTCGTTCAGGTACACTTTTTCGCAATGTTGAAAGTTTTCGATAAATTACAGAAACAAGGCGATCGCGGACTACCTGAGTAGCAATGGATATCAAGATGCTTTGGAGGCATTCAAGAAGGAGGCAGATATGCCCGGCGAGGTCGAACGCAAGTATGGAGGTTTGCTCGAGAAGAAGTGGACATCCGTGATAAGGCTACAGAAAAAGGTTCGACATTGGATACGAGCGTGTGACGCGGACGCCGCCTAATTATACATATATACTTATGATCCATCTACAACGAGTTTTCTTATTCGCAACAGGTGATGGAACTCGAGTCGAAACTTTCGGAAGCCGAAAAAGAATTCATCGAAGGGGCGCCTACACGGGGCAAGAGATCGCCGACCGAATGGATTCCTAGACCACCAGAAAAATTCTGCCTCTCCGGTCACAGGGCCCCTGTAAACAGAGTCATTTTCCACCCAGTATTCAGCCTTATGGTTTCGGCGAGCGAAGATGCGACGCTTAAGGTGCGCCATGGATTTATAAATTCTGCGCCTCGGTCTATTTTGAGTCTTGGTTAATCCTCGTGTCAAATTATCGATGTGAATAAACCCGCAGGTCTGGGATTTCGAAAGCGGTGAATTCGAGAGAACCCTCAAGGGACATACGGACAGCGTTCAGGATATTTCGTTCGATACTACCGGAAAACTCCTGGTGTCCTGCAGCGCTGACATGTCCATCAAGCTTTGGGACTTTCAACAGTCGTTTGCCTGTATCAAAACGATGCACGGGCACGACCACAACGTTAGCTCCGTCACGTTCATGCCACAGGGAGATTTCATCGTGAGCGCATCCCGGGATAAGACTATCAAGATGTGGGAGGTGAGCGGACGGTCTTTTATCGAGTTGGATCAACGATAACGAGCATTGTATCTCGATTGATTTTCAGGTGGCTACCGGGTACTGCGTCAAGACACTGGTGGGACACAGGGAATGGGTCCGTATGGCCCGTGTCAGTCCCTGCGGCGAACTAATAGCGAGTTGTTCAAATGACCAAACCGTGAGGGTCTGGCATGCCGCAACCAAGGAAACCAAGGTACGACCTCGTTCGGTTCTTTTTAATTATTCGTATGCGAAGCGCTTTGAATATTTTCGTTCATTCTTCGTGTCTGACAGGTGGAGCTCAGGGATCACGACCACGTGGTAGAGTGCATCGCGTGGGCTCCGGAAACGTCGCGCGGAGCGATCAATGCCGCTGCCGGTGCGGACAACAAGGGGGCACACGAAGGGCCCTTCCTTGCCTCAGGATCGCGGGACAAGACGATTCGCGTTTGGGACGTCGGGGCCGGAGTTTGCCTCTTCACCCTCCATGGCCACGACAACTGGGTACGCGGCATCGTTTTTCATCCCGGTGGTAAATTCATAGTCAGCGCCTCCGATGACAAGACACTTCGGGTATGGGACACCCGCAACAAACGGTCTATGAAGACGCTCGAGGCGCACATGCACTTCTGCACATCAGTTGGTGAGTCTTTTGCTTTCGATCATCTTCCCTTCTTTTTCAAAGTTATTTCAAATTGAATATCCGAACGTCTCTTCCGACAGACTTTCACAAGAGTCATCCGTACGTGGTGAGCGGTAGCGTGGATCAGACGGTAAAGGTTTGGGAGTGCCGCTAGTCACCTGGATTCCAAGCTCACGAAAATTTACAAAAGTCCACTTCCATATGGATATGGCGGAAAAGTAAGCGGCTGAAAAGCTATCGTACATATTACTATGAAGCAGATAAACACATAAAATTAAGAGCTCCTTAATTAATTTATAATAAACTATAATTAGTAATTGTAATAATATTGTTTAACAGTAATAAAGTATTCAAATTAAAGGGCTACGAAGGGCTTTAAGAGGCTTCTGAAGGGGCGATTGTGTCATAGGAAGGAAAAGAAAAATTGACGAACGCAGATCCCGGTTATTGAAGAGATGTGTTTTAGGGAATTTTTTTTTTTTTTTTTTTTTACGAGTCGTTCCGATCAGTTCGAGTTTAATCGAGAAAGTTTTGCATTAATCGATCGACTTCGAGTTGAGGTAATTCGGTATTAAAAATTAAAAATTTTCAATCAAAAACCTGAGATCGCGAGGACACATGTGGTGCAATTTTGTAATGGAAGCTCGTCACCTTTAAACCAAACTCAAGTTTTTCAAACAATCGTATCTACGATCTAGTTCTATCAAGAGCCAGAAGTTTCCTTGAACCGCCTCACGACTATCGTGTATTCCAGGAAGAACGTGAGTTGATCATCCTTATGATTATAATAAATTTGTAGAATTAGCTTTCGAAGACTCTTGTTGAGGCCTCTTGAGCTTGACGAGGATCAAGTTATGAATTAAGGATTATTATTAGAGCCAGTTCGACTCCAACTGTCTGTTGACCCTTTCGATTCCCTTCGTTCTAACGCGATACTTGTTTATCGTGACTCCTTCTAAAAGCGCTTGCACCGAAGCAACTGATAGAACATATTCGCATTGGCATCGGTATTGACAAAGCAGGTTTGCTATAGTAAATTGTGAACGAGTCCAATAATTACTGAACATCTGCTTAGCTGTTCACCGATAGTGGCAAATGAAAATGTTTTCACCGATAAGACTACTTTGCTTAACTCTAGATAAATGCTTTGGTAGTCGTGCAGTTTTGCAGTTTACTCGAGTTCCCGAACAACCGATCGACGGAATGAAAAATTTTATTCATAAACGGGGTTCAAAATGTTGTGGAGTCGACCTGGCTCTACTAGGAACTTTACGCTACTACTTTATTTATTATACATACACGTACGATATAGTATTGCTATTCTATACTATTCTACATACATATTAATATTAATTCATTAATCTACCTACTACCTAATGTGACTACTGTACTCGAATTATTTCGACACCCTCGCTACACATGAAACTGAAATGATGAGAATTCCCCAATATATTCAATTGCGTTTTCGTCTGCACTGACAAAGTATGATGTTAGTACCAATATTTACCATCTATGTTCCGATTATAGCTAACAATAAGCCTTGCTCGGTACTTGCTGTTGTTGCTGGTTCTCAATTGTTATGAGCAAGATCTTCGGGTCTTGTAAGATTCACTTTACAACCTCTGGTCAAGTTTGTTACTATCCAACGTCAACTCTCTAATCATGCTGAACAATTTTCTGGTGTACATTATCAGCATGAAATTGTAAGTTGATCGAGGATTGTCGATGAAATTTGGAACATTGAAAATACCAACAACCGCGTGGAAATTTATGATTTCTAAAGGGATCCGACACGAGGTATATTCTAGGGACTAATTGTAAGTATTAAAGGGCAGTTCTAATCTGACTAATAACACTTTGATTACACGTAGCATTTAGAGCCCACACAACTGGCGAACAAGATAGACGTAGTGAATAATAATTTTAAATTAGTCACCATGATATTGTGCCCTACCAATTTCATCCCTTGCCTTCTTCTCAATCGACGATCGTATCAAATTATTTTGCTTTAAAATAAACGACTGTCTCCAAAATATATATATCTATGAATCATTGAGTCTGCTATTCCAACTGTTCTAAGGGTCGATTAGGAAAGCGATCATCGATCGACGTAATACGTGATTTATTTCACAAAAATATACAAAACTCTGTCGTAAGTCATACATTCATGTGTCGAAACATCTTTGTAGTATCCATCAAATTCGCATGAGAAGCATCGTCGATAGATCGAGTCTTTTTCTGTCAACTTGTTTTAAACAAAGTTCGAGCAATGTTGGCACATAATGCGGGCATATCTTTGGGTGCTGTGTATTCCGCAGCAAGAATGGCATTAATGCCTGCTATAGTCTCGCGAATAGATCTGGCCTTTATCCAAACCTTACCATTCATTCCAATTGCTATTTCGTATGCTTGTTCTTTGGCTAGCAGCGCTAGAAGTTGACATTGTGGATGAAGCAGTTTCCTCACCAAACTGAGAGAACAGTCGAACAACATTCCATCGGAGCTCAAGACCCCCAACTTTCCTTTCTTTCCATGGGAATCGACGCATATTAGTTCCGGTTCCATGTCTTTGCTGGCCACTAATAATTTGGCAAATATCACGTCTCCAACCACAATGTCGGGACGATTTTTTTTTGTTGCTCCTTCAAAGGCCAAATAGGACAAGGCGGCTTGTTCACCCCCTCCGATATCCACTCTGAAGATATCGCCAACCTTTTGTGTGACTATGCCAACAACGTTTTCCCCTCTACTTGGTACATATCTGAAATAAAGAGTAGCGGAGTTGCAGAGAAGTAAATGCGATGCGAAATTTACACGGCGCTATCCTTATCCGATAATCCCAGAGGTAGGAGTGACGTGTTAACGGATTAGGTGACAGTTATTTCCGAAGAATGCAGGTTGCGTGCACCCGTCGATTTCTGTTTGACGTCACACCTTCGCAATGACAGGTAGACCTGTGTTCCGATGACAACGTGATATTCACCTTTTTTGGTAGCAATCTACGTAGAATATAGACGGTTTTCGTTTTCTAAGGACCCCCGCTTTGGTCGTGAAGACGAGCTCGCCGTCGCGCCGCAGCCCTGGGCCTAGAATTACACGATCCTTGTCGTTTGTCGTAATAATCTCCTTGACGACATCACCAGGAACCACGACCTCATCCACAATTACTTCCATTTGTCACTACTTTCAAAATACTTTTCCGACGATTCCTACTCGAGATGTCTTCTTGAATAAGGTTAGGGATGATTTTTAGGTTAAGTTTGGCAAACAATTGGAAGCGCACGCATGGGGGCAGGAGCGATGGCGGCACTATTCTAATAATCGAAATTTCATGATTTCGCGACTGAATGATTCGAAGACTTCCGTCAACGACGAGACAACCAGTATTTCACGGTTCTCGTACTTCGTACACACAGCAAAACGAATAACAAATTCGTCATTTATTAATAAATTTTTATTACGAGCATGCTACAGCCCTATATCTACGCAGCTAGAAATCTATCAGAGTTCGCGGATGGAAGCGTATAACCGACCTTTTTGATCAGCTTGATTCAGATGAACCCTTTGGATGAACCGTTGTAAAATTGACAATTATAATTTTTCGGAAACTCAGTAGTCTCCAATTTTCTAAAACAAGAATTACATATATCTAGTAAGAGACCGAGCTAAAACCAAACGATAAATGTGAGCAATTGACAACTCAAACGGCAAGTACACCGATCTTGGAAAAGATGAAAAATGAATGAGAATAAAATCGAACAAAGTATTCCCAAATTCTCCGTGATTATATGTTACATACATCCATAACACCTGTGCATGTGTGAATAGAACTGAAATCATGGAGGTCCAACTCAATAAACATTTACACATGAGATCGGTAATTAAAATAATGAGCGATTATATATTATCACCAATTTGATGCACGTTTGTGTATGATAGACCTCCTATATCTGTACCTTATTAACTGCGACACTACTCGAAAACCAAAACAACCGACTCACAATCAAGTCGGCTCTACTGAAAAATTGTTCCAGCATAGTAGCTCAGCGTTGCGTCCTTAGCAACAGGTATCAGATGTGCAATGATCAAAGGAATAACAGAGACGTTAGGGCAGGTATGTGCAACTCAAGGCCCAAAATGTATTTTGTATGTTTTGTCAAATCTTTTTTCACATTCCTTATAAATAATTTTTGATCTGTGAAGGTGCCGTTTCCCCTCCTCTGTCGTTGCCCTGCTCTTTGTCGTTCCGCAGAACTCGTAAAGTCAAACACACGCACGCGGTATTTCGTCGTCTCTCGCACCTCGGTACCGTTTTACCGATGTATACTCGTATCATTTTACACATCGTGACCCCTGTGGTATTATATGATAGATTTTTAATATTATGTATATGTTACAATATATGTATATGTATACTATGGTATATCTAACGCTGCGACTCCTAGACGCGGTGCAGCACTCTAAATAATTTTTTAGGAATATCGGCAGTGAAATTCCATCGACAGATGCAGCGGTGGGCAGTCAGTCTGACAAAGTCTGTTACACTAGCACTGCTGCTCGGTCGGTAATCCACGTCGGGTCGTTCGAGTACCCCGCGGTGATGTGACGATGACCCAATGAATGGAAACCTGAGACCCTCTCGAAATGTCCACAACATAAATGTTACTAATATTAGAAATCACAAATGAAATCACAGACTTTCGTTGGTGGTTCGACAGGGAGGTATACCGCACATTGCAATTCTAACATGGTCGTCAGTATTTGCGATAAGTCTCAATTTGACAATTGGAGGTTCACTCCAATCGCCTCCCACACTCGTTCACTCCCACCCATTCTCCTTGATCATGTGGGCCAGCTCGATTATGAATTTCCCTTCTTTATACTTCTGACTCGATTCGAAAGCGTGCTCCTGCGAACAGAGATTTCAGTCAGACGTGCGGCCAAATTCTTCCCTTATTTTTGATCCACTTACATATTTCCAGCCAAGCGTCGTCTTGCAGCACTCGCAATAAATGTCAGCCACTGCGTGTAGCCCCGTCAATAGTACTCGCTCCTCTGCTGGGCCACAACCGACGTTTACCCTAAATCCC
The DNA here is from genome assembly GCA_963932425.1 of Athalia cordata. NCBI lineage: Eukaryota > Metazoa > Arthropoda > Insecta > Hymenoptera > Athaliidae > Athalia > Athalia cordata. The sequence goes on along the minus strand of OZ010626.1, from coordinate 22,087,592 downwards.
AGAACTGATTTTCAGCAGCTACTCAACACTCGCCAGATATCCCATGTTATTGGATGTTCTTCTACATTTTTACTTCTGAAGTAAACATTTATTCAACAAAGCAAAATTATACGCAAATACTTACACAGAGTTGAAAAGATAGGCACGTCCTTGACTACCTTGAAAGGACTGAAATCACAAAGGAAATGTAACGGTTTAACCACATGAATCGTTGGTAGAAAAATAGAAAAATAGTAACGGTGAATCGAGTTTCAATGTTTGGCAGCAACTCAAAATATCCAAGATTTACCTTTGATATAAGTTCATCGTGGTTGGCTAAGTGAGCACGGCAATGAATGCACGAGTAAGTGCGATGACACGAAGGCAGGTACGCCTGAAAAGTTTTCACCATGATGACGTGTCCGATGAAAAACTTGAACCGCTATCCTACACCTTGGTCGGTTTTCTCACAAAGGATGCAGCTCGTTTTCTCACGAATCAGACTTATCGGTGGGCAGCTCAGAGATACCGGATGATATCGGTTTCGTGTGCGGGGTGGTGGTGCAGTTCGTGCCCCGGTCACCGCCGCCTCGTGCTCCAATCAGCTGTTGAGCTGTTTCAGGCAGCACCAGCCCTGGGGCACCTGGAACACAATTTTCCGAATGAAATACAGACAAGAATTTCAACCGGCTCATAATATCGATGCAATACCTGTGCAAGTTTCCTTTTAAGTGAGTTTAGAGCTTGGATGATAAAAATTCAAATTAATCTTACAGAGTTCATTGTCCTATCTTTGTTATCGATTTCAGAGTACAGTTTCAGAGACAAAGGTGATCACACCTCACCGATTTTTACGATGTACTTTCCAGAGTTTCACAGAACAAAAGATTAGAATAGGTAGACGAAAACGAGTGTTTACGAATGTCTATTCTTCTAGAATCTGGTGCCGCGCAATAATACATAGAGATTCGCGATGCCGAAACGAAAATCTACGCTTCAAGATTGTTTTGGTGAAACTACGTGACGTACGTCAGATACACGCGCGATAACAACTCAGAAATTAGATGATAATGATAAGATCACACGAGTAGTAGAAATGCACGAGGATATTTCATAGAAGTTATTTATTTTATCGAGTATATCAGCTGGGTACGCAAGTTATGATGTGAACTTTTTTTCAGTTTCCAAAAATACGAGGCCGTTGTTATTCACTACTGTACATTACATCGAATATTCAATTAATTAACATACTTGGATAGCGCGCGATGATATTTCGAAATTTTCGTTAGTAGGTTGCGTTCTCACGACTCGTCGTAGTACGTTGTAAATTGTAAATAAAGCAGCCCAATTGATGAGGTTTTTGTACTAGGGCCGATCCGACGCACTTTCAAACGTAGCTATGGCATCGATTGGCGTACTTGTGTACGTTGGTGAAAAGAAAATTGAAAATAGTAAAAACAAAATAACAACAACAAAAATGGGGTGAACAAATGTCAAGTGGCGTCGACCCGTCACCATCACGCAGCAACAACAGTATCCGTATGGCGTAAGGCAGACTGGCAGCTGACAGGAGTCATCAGCTGTGAGAGTGCACAAAGCAAAGCAAAGGAACCATAGCACTGCGCTACGTTGAAACCAGAGGTGAAAAAACGCCTGGCAATTCCACCCGAGGAGACATGACCTGCAGACACCTCAGTCCCTCATCCTCCTCGATTGTGATACGCGAATGCACGAAACACAACATAAACAAAGTGCGTGTCGCAGAAATAGTATTGCGTAGTTTCGACGGTTGATAGGAGTGAATCGGAACGAACGTCAACTGCGTTTCGGATCGCGAAGGGAGCGTGGCCCCGATTATCGCGACGGTGAGCGCAACGCAATCAACGTACAATCGGACACCCGAAGATAAAGGACAAAGGCATTGTCCGAACGACGAGGGTCGCGAAACAGAATAACCATTTACATACCGCGAAAACATTTAACGATGGTACGGAAACATCGGTCAAAATGGCAGTGCTCTTTTCCCCCCCACCCCTTCCTTCCCTTAACTATTTCTCTGTTGTCAAATGCAACAAAGAAGACACGGTTTCAACACCTCGTGAATATACATATAGATATACGCATACATGTTTCTACGAACCTCCATATGCATCCGTGGCTCTCCTCGCGAGCAATTCCGAATATTTTCGAAATGATTTTCAATCTCTCAGCGCGGGTCACGGATTTGTCTTAACGCGGGGCGCCGAAAACAATTCGTTTTGGATCATCACCACGCACGACGAGCGAGCGCCGTGCTACTGCCGCCGCTCTGTTAATATTTCGCGTCTCGCCAACGATTCTTCACAGTCCTCTGTGCTCCTCTGTTCGTTGTGTCGATTCACTTTTCAGTTCCTCCGGCAGGCCAGGCGATACGATGCAACACGCAGGCGCAATGCGCACCCACGTACTTCCGGACACAACGGGCAGATGGCAGGCAATCGCTCTTCACACCCTCCCACATTCTAGGTGGTCTGCTCTTTATCTTCCACTACACCTCCCTGATCCCTCCGACATTATCCTTTGTTTGTATATTTACACGGCTGTGGTATGTTATATGTACTGGTATTTGGTATGTACGACGCAGGTACCGAGTACATACGTGCATACCCATCATACGATCTAGATAGAGGCCAATCTTTCATCTCAATGGGTATAACTGTATACCGTTCATGTACACGTATGTACGCACGTACACAAACGTTTCTAGAGATCGATCAAGTCCACTGATTCAGACCCGCTTGACGCTGCTTGACCACTGCTGCTGGCCATGGTCGCGGAGATGCCACGTTGCGACGCTCGTTTTCTACAGGGGGTATTCTTTATCGCCGTTTGACCGTTCTGCTCTTTTGTCTACTCGAGGTTGTTCATTGGACAATAGGGTTGATAGGGTGTAGGGTGCTCGTGGTAAGTTATCGCGAAAATTAGAGTGCCTTATGAGAGTGAGAAACCCGATTTCTCTCGAATTCGGTTTCGAAAATCGTACCAACGATAAGTGGCACGATCTCGTGTATGAATAAGTAGAGTTTTTCTCTTGCTCTCGACTCTCGAGTCATCTCAAGTCACGCAGCCCCTGTTCAAATCTGATCGTGAATGAGCATGCAGGTGGCTCGCCAACGATTGGCAACACGGGCTTTGGGTTGCGGTCAGGTTTCTCCTGAACTCCGTGCCAGACGTCCTCATCGCTGGCACGGAGTTCACAGGTATGCCGACCATTGACCTCAGGCCACGGGGAGACGCGAGTGACGAGCGTCGTCGAATGCCCGTGCAGCGCAAGAGTGGATAGGAGGAGTGCCGAGTCCACGCCGAATGAACAAACCAGCCGACGCACATTCCAAACCATCTCCGCCCGCGCCGCCGATCCAAACGGCTAATCGAAGCTTCATTTCGAAACCTGCAACTCCTTGACTCCCAGTCCCGGAGTCTGACCGAGACAGTAGAGCAGCGATGACATCCTATAGGAATACCTAATAGGAAAAAGATTAATGATTGCACCACCAATAATCAAAACAGCAATAATTAATCGTACTGATTAATGATAACATTATTGATATAATAAAGATAGTCGTCAGACAATGAGACATGAAGACGAGAAGGGGAGTTTTCGTTTTCGCTTTGTTTATTCAATATGATTTTTTTCTTATAAATTGATATCCTACGAACTAAAATAAATGAAAAATAATAATAATAATAATAATAGAATAAACCAAACAATAGTTATTATCATTAAATTTCATCATATCGATAAGGCAACTAATTTGTTTAGTACTTCATTTTACATATCTAAAGTAAATGATATAAAGTATATGTAAAACACTAATACATGGTTATTTTTATTTACTTGTTACAAGCCTTATACGATAATTAGAATATAATATATATATATGTATATATATATAATTTGTATATATACTCTTGTAATAAAATTGATTAATTCATACCTGATTCTAAAGATAATAAATATAACTAATGCGTAATGTTAGTATAAGAGAAGTGCGTGCAGAGGGTTGCAGCTGGGTCTGTGTCCGGGGGTGCGATCCTTGTCCCAAAGTGGACATCCCTTTCTTCATTGCCGGTCGTTTCAACCACGTACGCCATGGTGTCTCACATGGTGACGTTTAGCTGTATTGCTTTCGTATCGACAGTGCAGGGCTGCTGCTGCTGCTGCTGTTGTTGTTGCTGTTGTTGTTGCTGTTGCTGTTGTTGTTGCTGTTGTTGTTGCTGCTGCTGCTGTTGCTGCTGCTGTTGCTGTTGCTGCTGCTGCTGCTGTTGTTGCTGCTGTTGCTGAACTTGTTGGACTTGTTGCTGGACCTGTTGAACTTGCTGTTGTATTGCTTGCAGCTGTATTGCTTTAGTGTCCACGGTGCAGGCTTGCTGCTGCTGCTGGACCTGTTGCTGCTGGGCCTGCTGGGCGGCTGCCTGAGCGGCCTGTCTTTGCTGCTGACGAAGCAGGCTCGGCGGCGGATCCATGTGCTGACGCTGATGAAGCAACAAGTGGTTCTTCTGGAAGAATGCTTTTCCGCATTTGTCGCAAACGTGGGACCGGATATGGCAGCTGCCGTCCGTGTGGCGGCGCTGATGCTGAGAGAGTCCATGCTTCTGGGCGAAACCACGCCCGCAATCGGGACAGAGATGGGGCTTGGGCTTGGGCCCCGAGCCCACGGGCGGGGACGTTTGCGTGGCTCCGTGCATGTGGCTCACACCGGGGGTTCCGATAGGGCCGTTCATCTGTAAATACTTGAATCTTAATGTGATGAGCCTTTATCTCGACATGCGGAGTAGCTTACCTGATGAGGCCCTGTCGTATTCGGCGTTAGGAAGTGACCTGGCGTTTGCTGGAAAGCCGCAGCCAAGCCGCACAGGTCCGTCACGAGAGTTCGATCGCCGGAGTGCAGCCTTAAATGCAGAGTCAGTGCCTCACGATTGGAAAAGTCCAATCCGCATTCCCTGAAAAAATATAACTCGATTGTATCGCGATCACGCGGTGTCCGGGTGGTTCTGACAATGAGACTTTCACTATCAAAATTTTGTTCTTTACGTGGAAGTTGCATAGAACGAAAAGGACAGAGGGGAATAGGAGATGGGTGATGCGAATATACCTGCAAGTCAAGGGCTTTTCATCGGGACTTGTATTATTGTTGTGTATCTTGGAGTGTGCCACCAGATCAGCTTTGCGGGGGAAGGCCTCGCCGCAGACGGTGCAGGCAAACGGTGTCTCACCGGTGTGTAGGCGCATGTGAGCAAGTAAAGTACGCTTCTGTAGAAACTCCTTGCCACAAACGGTACACGAGTGTGGCACTCTACCGTGTAACCGTCCATGGTTGACAAGCTCAAACTTTCTCTGGAAGGTGGCTCCACAGTCGTGGCAAACGAAAGGATGCAAGCTGCCGTGGAAACGTGAATGCATAACGAGGTGGTCCTTCTGTGAAAACGATTCCCCGCATTCCTCGCAGACGAATGGTCGTTCGCCAGAATGAAATTTGCTGTGGGTAACTAAATGACGTTTCAAGGGAAATGCCCTGCCGCACTCCTGGCAAACAAATGGCCTCTCCCTCGTGTGGACTCGAGTATGAGTGACCAGGTGATGCTTCAGGGTGAAGGACTTCTTGCACTCCCGACACTGGTACGGCCGCTCGGAACTGTGCAGCAAAAGGTGAGTATGTAAACAGTGCTTGTGAGCGAAGCTTTTGCCGCAGTGGGGGCAGATGTGAGGCCGCTCCCCCGTATGTACTCTGGCATGGGTAGTCAGATGATGCTTCAGTAGGAATGACTTGCCGCACTCGGAGCACGAGTACGGGCGTTCTTTTGGGACACGGACCTGGCTGCCCATGTCCTGCTGCTGCTTGACCTTGGTCTCGATCTGTACGGTATTCACATGAGTAAATACATGGCCTAGGTGAGCCGTACTGTCCGTCTGGCTGGTCGCTACACTATTGGTTGCCTGATTCGAAGCAGCCACAGCCCGTTTCATTAGGATTTCGTTGCACTCTTCGGCGGTTAGCTGGAGTGGGCCGAGAGGAGTCATGAAATGCTTACTCATGGCGTGTTTGTCAGCTGCACTAAATACCAAAGGGTTAGAGAAGAGCGATGGCGGGGGAGTGGGGTGAGCAGCGTCGCAGTTACAACCTCCTTTATCGCAGGTTACTGAGAAGCCATCGTGGTGCTTCTTGGTACGAACGTGAACACCGTGGGTTTGATTGTGAGCTCCTGTATGTCCGTGATGAGTAGTCGGCGGTTGTTGACAACTCTCATTCATAGCGAACACTGGGCGACGGTGAGCACTGTTGGCCAACTTTGCCGGTTTGACGTCGACTTGTATTTTTTGACTCGAGCCTTGATCCTGGTTATTGTTTACCGCGTAACTAATGTTGGTTGTTAAATCGCTTTGTGCATTCTCACGAGCATCAGTGCCTGGTCCACCAAATGACCAAGGGTAACCAAATCCGGCACCTGCATTTCCAGGCGTCGTGCACATATTGCCAAAGGGGGTAATTGAGGGAAAGACGTCGCCGTTGTTGACCGTAACGTTAACGGATCCTTCGCTCGATGTCAATTCATTGTTCGATCCCGGGGACTCCACGACTGCAAAGTTTTTATTAGGTGATACGCTGTATTCCCTGGGGCCCGATCAGGCCAAGAGAACGTCACGCTCCGGTATCCTGGCAACTGAGTCGAGTGGTCATTGTACCTGCTTTTCAACAGAGAGTGAGCAGAGCAAATCAAGCTAGTGGTGCGGATGTTAAGTCGGAAACGAGGAGCTCCGCCAACCTTATTAATTAATAGAGCCGTTTTATACCTTGCTTCAGTTCTCGGTGCGCCGACACGCGCGGACGAATTCAAAAGAATCAGACAGATGCGTGAGATTTGCATGTATTGAAGCTTATTAGTGTCTGTCTCCGCAACAACGCTGCCCGCTTGGAGCTCGCTTGGAAGCTCGCGGCGTCCACGGTCCCCAAAAGACAACCTCCTCCTCTTTTACGGCCCTCCCAAGTCTTCACGCGTGTTTCTCACACTTTTCATGCACTCGGCGGCACTGAACTAACAATTTAAAACATAATCGCGCACGGCTGATGGTCATTAATTTTATTAAATAGTATATTTTATTGTCCATACAAAATAGCCTCATATATCGGCCATTTTATTTGTAAACTACCAAAAAACAATTCTACCAACCCGCGGGCAGTTTTGGAGGGAGCAAGCGTCACTTGTTTGCGATGGCAGCACTGCGCGGTACAACGACGCCAACGCCAGATGCCCGGACGACAGGACCCCTATAATACCGCGACCAGACACCGCCATAATTCGAATTAGTCGCCAAATAGTCGGAGATGAGCCTTTGAGGTTTGTAGATAAATTCATCAAATATACCCAAATAGACGGTTTTAGCTATCGCAGCATTCTAGTCTAGTCTGTCAAATCGAACCATCGAACGACCGAAACTCGTCTTCAGCCAACGGACGCTGAACTATATCACATATCGGTATACGTTACGTTGAGCTTCAAAGCGTTGACTGAAGTTACAAATCTTCAGTCAACGTTCAGAGTTTCATCACCAGCCCAAAACTTTGCGTCTAGCGCGTCTGAGGAAGCCCAAAGAGAAGCCCACAGATAATTCATAGGAAATTTAAAACACGTTTTCCGTTCCAAACGCCGCGCCAATCTGCTTCCAATCGTGCTGCGCTATTGTGTGTACCTGTACGTACAAATAGTTGGGCAAATTTCAGATTCCACAATCTCAGTCGGTGCATTGATAGAGATCACGCGTATCGGCATAATCTCCGGTTAACGGTATCCAATAGGTCAACATATCCCTCGGTGGGCAGAAACATCCCGTGGCCATCGTTTCGTTGGTCAATATGGTCATCTTACCGCCACTGCCACTGGCACCGCCTAGGTATATATAAGTATATACATATACATTATAGCGCTGCGTCAGCAGCCGATAAGAGCAGTGGCGCTAATGGATCGCGCGGTTTGGCCAAAAGCCAATGCGTGTCTCAGCTGCCGTCTCTGTATTATTATATGCATTCCAGATTTTTTCCCTTTTCTTTTTTCCTTTTTTCAGATCGGATTTGCCCTTTCACCGCAACTGCCCGCACCCGCCGCGATTCCTTCCCTGGCCTAGGCTGTCGTAAAAGTTATGCTCCGACCCGCGGTCTCTGGCATCCCCCATTCTCCACATCGTAAACTTTACTCGCATCCACATCGTCGGATCTTCAATATTACTACCAGTATAGATCCGGAATTTCGGAAGACTTTATCGAAAATTTGACGAGTCAGATGTCTATTTAATAAATTGACAAAATTCAACACAAATCGGGTAAGCGCAGTCAGGAGGTAACGCACATGTTCATAGGAAAGTCTTTAAAAATCGTTATTTTCAAAAACAAGTGCCGATCCTGCTATATCATGTAAAGCATTGTCTCACCCGGCAGCCCTGTATTACATATATTTGTGCGGAGTTATATTCAAACCGGCATACGAATACCTTATGTAACGTCTATATTATGTATATACCTTGCAACGTCGATTATAATACCTAATACGCATATTCTGTTCATATCACACGCACGTGATCTCGTGCAGGTATGTAACGAACGCACAGTCGAGGAATCGCATAGGATGGTATCTCGCAGTGGTGGTGGTGGTGGTGGTGGGGGATGTTTTGCTTCCCCGCCGCGCGACAAGCGAGACGCGAAGGACGGAGAAACCCAAAGCTGGAGCAGCGAAGTGTAAACGCGATACGGCGATAGTCGACGTCGGGACGTCGTGCGTCAAGACCATCGAGCAGGCGTTCCGAGTCGCACTGCCCCTTTCGCCCTTTAGGGATCGTGAGCAGGAAAAAGAGGGGGGGGAGGGGGAGAATATATCCCCCCTCGATTTGTATCAATTGCTAGATCCCGCGAGTGTACCATAACGCCCCGCACTCTCCCGTACAGGGACGCGCTATTGTCAACGGCTGCCTAATCGTTACCTTCGCTATATAGAGGCATAACGGTTATCGCATACCCGTCCTATTATACGTTGCACCTCTGTAACCCCACGCAAAATTTCGCTGTGGCGCGGAGAAGATCAGCTGCAGGGTTGATCGTCTCTTTGGAGCAGAACGTATACATTAATATACGTGCTCTGTCCTTTTTTTTTGCGCGATTATATTTATAGTATCTATAAGGTCCGTTTCGGAAACTTCGATACACGATAGAAACGTTCATTTGTAAATTCATTACCTATACTCTATGCCTATACTAATTTACGCACTCGTTAATCCGCATTGACCTTGAATTACAGATGCAGAAACTGCAGCAGTTCCAAAAGTTGTATCCCTTAAACTTCTGACCATCTGACCATCCTCCCTCCACATCACGCTCTCTCTATAGATACATGAATTCGAACATAGGTACGTACCTATCGTATGCATAATTTGTATACCTATACAGAATACGAATATCGTGTAACATAGGTGCATACATTATATATATTTATAATTCGACTGCGGTCATTATATATGTATAGGTATATCATAAATAGCAGGTATCCGTTTTATAAGTTATCAATCGCATCCCTTCGTATCATTGCAGGTCTTATCGGCACAATCTCTAGATGGAAAATATGGCCTTCGATTCCTCCATTCATATACTTATACTATAATAACGGTCGGCTGAGACCGTCGACACGATGGGGCGCTAACAAGGCAACAGGTTGATTTTTTACCTGCGCCGCTCACCCGTACCTCTTCAGGATATACCTTACCTGTTCGTCCGACCGCAACTCCGATGAATAGTATAGGCGATCACAGAACACACCCGGTGGAATGGGACGTATTTCCCTTGCAAACCGAACGTTATATTAAAGGCGTTTTGAAGCTCGCCGATGCAGCCGGACGGAATATAATACAGGTAAGGACGCCAAATTCCACCCCCCAATTTCAATTTTTCTTCACAAATTATGGATACTTTTCCATTTTTCTTTTTTTCGCTTCGAAGGCAAAATCACAGTAACAAGTATTTAGGTTAGGCCGATAATTTTTATACCGCAGCTCCCACAAATTTCAACTTATACATGAAATTGTAGAGATAATTGTCGTATTTGTTTTTTCACGATATCAAATGCGAGTCAATTCTCTCGATTGAGATGGACCCTAGTGTATTATATACGATCTCCACCTTCTGTACGGAGTTGTAATAGGTATACCTATGGGTATAGATGATGAGTATATGGGTGACGAATCGGAGTCGCTCGTTCCGTGCAGTTCTTTGTAGTTGCATAGGAAGAATCGCGCCCAATTAGACACGGGTATGAGGTCGGCGAGCCCTGTGACGAGTAACCCGATCCGGTGTTTTTAATCTTTCCATCGACTATCCCCCAGTGAGATTCCGAAACTGTATTTTCAATTGCCCCCGGTCGCCTTCAAACGTTGCAGTCCGTCTTCATCTGCTTTGATCTCGACCCGCTTTCCAGCGAATCTGCACCAACTCACGCGCAGATTGGACCGGCATACATCACTGCGATGCAAATCTTGCAAATCCTGTCAATTATTACGTATAAGTATACGTGCGACTGCAGAGTGCGGGAAAATCCGAAGAGACAAAAAGTAGAAAGATTAATAATACATGTAGGTACCGACACGTTCGCATAATTAGCTATATATCGGATCCCCTCGAACCCCCGCCGCGTGCGTCACGATTACTTGCGTACTTTGATATATTTAATGTCGAACATTATTGGTTTTAGTTGGTATAAGTGCTCAGCGAGACTGATGATTTTGTAAACGTCGGGTACATTATAGGTGTATATAAGGCATATAAGGTGTACCTTCCAACTATAATGTATCGTTCCAACAAGAGTGATCCGCACCAGCGGGGTTGCGAACTAAATAAAACGTCGAGCGCCCTGCGAGCCCTGCTTTCGCGGGTTGAGTCTGTGCTCTTTTGTAGGGCTCTCTATAAAACCGCATCTATAGAAAACTCCCCTGCGCAGGGAACTAGGGAAGGGAGTCACGCATCGTTTGTCGTAACGCCATCGTGCGGATAGACTTTATTATCCTATCCCGCGTCAATCTTCACGGTTAATGTCCGAATGTCCCCAATGAAATCAATCGTCAGGGTGTGTAGGGCAGCCTCCTAACATCTATATACCCATAGGTATACGTCCCGCCACACCACCCTGTACAGGGCGACGCAAAAGTACCGGTATACCTCTAAATAATTTTTCAACTTTGTTTTTTTGGTAAATTTTATCGCGACGACTGGACCCTTTATGTCCTTTATGGGTGTACCTTCTTTCCAGATACTTTGACCATGTATAACACTTAACAGCCCTTGAATCTCTTACCCGCTTCTTTGCGACAACTTCTGTAAAACTCTGACGCGCCGCATAAGTGGAGAGCAAATGTACCAACGAGTTTCGCGAATTCTACCGTTAGTATATTTTGAAATGTTCGGTCCGTCGGCATGGGGGAGTCCCCGACTCACCTCCCCCTCCGCGCCTCCGCCGTACCACGCTCAGTTGCAAATTGCTGGCGAAAGAGATGCGGGCGAGCCCCGTGCAGCCCGAACTCATTTTCGCAAAACTCCTCCTTTTTTTCCGCCCCAGCGTAATTCGCGGCACCGCGCCTTGGCATTGAGCAATAATTACAATTACGAGCATCAATTATCTCGCGCAAAACGTCAAGTGATCCTCGACAAGGTTCGTGCACTGAAAAGACCCGTACGCGCTCCGGGTGTTCTTCATGCCACTTATTCGGATGAGGGGTTATCGCGACTTCCCGAGGCGGACGCAGCTGCATACGAGTCGAGACTTTGGCGCGCCTTCTAGGTATGGAACTTACACCTAGGTGAATGCGATGCGAGATTACGTCACGTATAATACGTATATAACCTAACCTACCTGCGTATTGTAAACTTAAACACAGGTCTGAGCAATTCCATAATTCTGCAGATTGCGAGAAAGCTTATAACTTTGGAAACGACGTAATACTCAGCAGTTCTCCTATAGCTGAGCCGAAATTTATCGGAGAGGTCAACGGGTTATCCTCGGCTCACGTCAAGACCAAAAACGCCAAACGAGGTTCTCGCGAAAACTGTTCACTATACAGATAATACAGGGTCATCGGTCGTCGACATAGTTTATAGCGTGATTTTGTGCACCGATAAATCGACCGAATTTTACATACAGCGGAGAAATTCAACCGAAATAAAAAAAAAACTATCACCGGAGTATTTACGATGTAGATTTTCAAAGGGAAATCAAGCGTAGGTATCCCTCTCATGCAGTTTTCGCGTCTTAACTTTCATGTGTACTTTTTTCCCGCGTTTTCTTATCCAAACTAAAATTATTATTGGGGGTTCCCGATTCCGATGCGGTAGACCTCTACTGTATTTACCTTATATCATGTAAACGATCTTACTCATAGGATAAGGGTCTTTGAATGAAATCGGAAAGGAATGCCGGACCGTGTAACCGAGGCTGGTAGAAAACTCTGAGGAGCCATAAAATTTAATTAGTCGAGGACGGTGGCGTCGAGGGGGGATGGGGATGGGGATGGGGATGGGGATGGGGATGGGGATGGGGATGCACCGTGGACGGACTGCAGGGAAGCTGCGGCGCGTCACGGAGGACGCGACGGTCGACGATCCCGTGCGGCATCGGAGGATATCTCATTGTCAGGTGGAAACCTATAACGGTGCAGGGGACGTAGGTACTCGCATGTGGGCAGCAGGTGCACACGCACATGCGGGAACGAACGGCGGACTATATACTAGCCGGCGCATAAACTAACCCGCGCGGTATGGGCTGTGAGCTGTCAGCGATAGCTCCCGGATGATTGATATCTGCATCGTCGTCGCTTCCTTGGCCAGCCTCTACGCGAGGTGCACGTGCATCCATCTCCGGGTCTCCGCATCCCGAGCACACCGACTTTCTTCTCGGCCCTTTCCGATCAACGGGGCCGGGGCCGCGGCCGGGCGCCGCTCCTAATTCACCCACGTCGGTCCATGTGAATCCATGCGTGCTGTCTTCGACGCGCCAGATCTATATACCTACTATGTGCACCTATATCGAGTATACATATTTCACAACCATATACTACTATCTATACATATCATGCGCGTATGCCCGATTCACGGTTGATCAATGATCAATGATCAATGGCCCGGGGGCTCGATTTATTTCCCTATTGGCATCGATCCACCGCGTTAATGAAACGTGGGCAGGGTATAGGGTGTATTTTCTCAAATCGATGCGCCGCGTGCCGGTGCTTTCGCGCCGAAATTCTGATAACATAACCGAGACTACGAATATACTTTCAAGGGGTATAACCTGATCAACAGCAATCTTCATTTCCCAAATCTGGAATCACTCTTACCATTGACGAAAACATATACAGAAACTATCATGATTTTCCATACCTTCTACCGGCGCACCTTCAATTTATTCAGCTATGTTTTTTATCTATGTTATACACGCATATCTGTTATACCTTTACAGCATTACGGATAAATATCTATCCGTCCTCCCTGCAGGATCTCTTTTTTCACTGAAACAAATTGACAGGTGAGCTAACGGTTGCAGGTTGGAGACGAGTGCGTGCGTTTTCATATTGTTTTCCTTAACACGTTTGTGTGGCCTGCGGGTTAACTTGGGCGCTAGTCCTTTCAAGTTGGATAAATCGTTTGGATCCTCGTTTCGATCGGATGATCCTCTCTCCGAGATTGCGTGGATGCTGGTCGGATAGCGCCATCGCAAGAGAGAGGGGGGAGGGTGAGGGACGGGAGACGGGAGACGTCGGTTCTTCGAATCGTACGAATCACGTCGACGGATGCACGTTGCACACGCACCCTCGAGACTCCGGAACAGCGGGGACGACGCGACCAATGTCAAACGTACGGAACGCCCGCGCCGTCCGCGTCGTTCGGTAATCGAGCTCTCGTACTCTTGACGAGAAGGCGTCCGCACTCGGCACTCCGCGTCCGTCTTCCATCTCTGTGGTTTTCGGCGGAGCGGGGATGGAGGACATCAGACCTATTTAAAGGGGGCCGCGTACGAGCCGCTTCAGTTCTCGGCCAGCCTGGCCCCCGGTGCAGGAGTCCATTCGCGACGAGCCACTTCTGTATTCGCTATCCCGAACGGGAATAATCGCGATAACGTGAAAATCTATCATTATACATTCTTTAAATCAAAGTGCGCCTGTACATACAATCGACCGATACTTTTTCTTCTTCGAAATTTTGTAAGAAACGAAAAACAAAACATAAATAACAACAACAAAAACGACGGTGTCACAGCGATTAAGACGACGGCGACGACGACGAAGACGTCGATAAGACATCAACAATAACAATAACAATAACAATCCAAAGAATCGCTCGACCTCACAGAATCGAATGCGGATACGATCTGAACACGACGTGATTGATTCATCGTTTAAATATCAGTTGCGGAAAGTGGACAGAGAATCGGTTTCCCCCGTGCGAGTTGCGGGGTGTTTTGTATAAAATTGTAGCCGGCTAGCCGCGAGTTACGATAAAGTTTACGGAGAATTATAAGTTTGACCATAAGATAGGTTCGAAGTGAACAACTGCTGTGCAGTTGCAGGACAAAAGAAGGCCATGCGGATGCCGTCGCTGTTCGGGTTCTTCCTCTTGCTACCGTTTGTCGTTGGAGATCTTCACCTCGGGAAGTCCGAGCGAGCCTCGAACGGTTCCTCGATCCGGGATGGTGTCAGGATCAGCAGGTTCTACCGGGACGGGGAATTTCAACGCATCACCACGTGGCCAGGATTCTGTGCGAAGGAAACCTTCGTAGACTGGGGGTGTGTGTCTTATATTCGCAGAATCGAACGATATTCATACTCCGTTATAACACCGTTTCTTACACTCCAGGTTTTATCTTTTCACGACTCGTTCTTCGCTCCGGCTTCGAACGCGGGATTATTCCCATGTAAGATACGATGATCGTACATTATCATTTTCATTTATAGGTATTTCAGTTTCCATTTTCGCGAGACGAAATATATCGCGGGACAACGGATCAGATGCGACCGGCTCGGTGAATTCAGGTCATAGTGCCAGCGGAGAGATTCGCGGGCAAGAAGCTACGTAAATACTCGTTACATGCTCACGTACATACCTATTTATGTATACCTATGTATATCTCGATCTCGTGAAGTGCAAGAAGCGTCGACCGCTAGATTCGACTGTGCAGGGTTTATATATAAGAGAATTACTTTCAAGCGACAACAGGGTTGTTGGTGGACCGACTTGAATTATCGCTGCAGTATTACCGATCACTCCTTATTCACGCCGCTGCAAAGAGAGTGACTCGTCTGTGAAGAATAATACGGGAAGAGTTGTATACTATTCTGAAACTGCACGTGGATCACGCGTGTCACGCAGCGCCGCATCGCCCCGTCCCTCTGTACTCGTATCACGATATACCTAGATCGTAACACACGGGGTGAAAATCTAAATCGAGTCCGAAGAAATTATCCGTAACGTCGGGCGAGCGCAGAAAATAATATCGTATTTTGACCGCAAGGTAGAGAAGATCGTGACATTCTGACGCATGTATGTAATACGCAAGATTGTCGGGGTCACGTTAACGCGGAATGTGTGCAATAATTCGAAGAGACGCCAACGTTTTTCAATGTTACAGTCGGTCCGCTCGCACTTCTTATCAAGGCCGCCAGAATTCGTCTTATCGGAGTTGTTGCCAAGGAATACAACTGCAACATTGCGGTTAATGAGAATCTTTGGAGAACCTCGAAACCCCTAATTATTGCTGCGCGAATCAAATCGCTCGGACTTCGCAGTCTATCGAAAACGCTGATAATACGTCGAATCTCACATACACTCTGCCAGCGATTACTATAAGCATAGATGAATGATAAATAAGAATAATTCGGGCGTTGCAACGGATATATTTATAAATTGGAAAAGGACGACGCGGCCTTGAATCTTATACACCGTCGGAAAATCAGCGGTAGATCCGCGACGCTCGCGTATCATCGTAGATGCTTATAAATTGGATGAAAAAAGACAAAAAATAATGCAAAGTTCTCGCCGAATCGCGGAGCTGGAAACTAATAATATCAGGTTATAGGTATAGGGTAATGTTTGTTTCTGCAGCGCGGAAGTTGAAAAAACAATCGAAGGACGAAGCGAGGTGGGACCATATATGTATAGCTTACGGAATAAGCTAATTCGGTGGAGTTAAGCCGCGAAGCGATAAGTTAAGTACGTGTACAATAAGGATCAGGATGCGGAGAACTGTGTGCACGGTGGTATACGGCGCTGGTCCATCTCAGGCGAGTACAGAGGCAAGGGTCGGTCATCTGCCGGCACTCCCACGAGGATGGCGCCAGATCTCGCCACCGCGAAGCGTCACTTTGCACTTAAGCTACACAAAATCCATCATGCACGAGGGAACGGGGAGAGAAACTCGGACCGGGAACCCTCGCTCATACGCATGACCGCGCCGCGTGCATGTTATACGCGTACCTATAATACGTCCCTCCTGCACCCTCCGTTTACACCTACGATTCAGACATCATTCTCGTACATTGCAGACTTATACCTGCAGGTATGCTGCGCGGTGATCAACGATCTCTTTCGTTACACCTGTAATACCTACGCGAAATATTTCACGTATCAAAAGTATTCGTATAAGAATTAAATAGATATTGTATCTTCTGCGGAATCGCGCGTTTCCCGCCACGATCAGCTGCGGCAGTATGCATAACATTGTGCGAGGGGGGAGGAAAATAACAGCACGCTCCGTGTGTATTACATACTTATATGCGCGTTTATACGAAAGCAATTCCCTTTGTATACCTATAGACGACACGAGTTTACCTATAGATACGTTTATTGTATAACAAACATGTAGGAGGGTGATAAAGGTGCAGAGGGCGTTTAAACTTTGTTCATCCTTGCATCAATGCCAAGATTATAATGTTACTCGCGATATCGCAGCTGCACGGCGGGAATTGTCTCTTACCCTAATTATTTTCACAAATTCGATAGCGTGATCGGCGATTTGTATAACATCTGATAACAGCGTTAGATACGAGACTATATAATGTACGTTGAGCAAGCCGTTCGCCTCCGTTGCGTGCACGCGCGGTGCTGGAAAAATTATGGAGCCGTCGAGTGATGCGGGTTTATATATTGTATTATACGTATTGATAACCGTATCGGACGTATAACATTATTGTATAGGTATTATGTATACGATACCTTGCACCTCACAAGAGTGTATATACCTGTAGATATGCGTATGTATTACATGGGTATACTTATACGTATTATAGTTTGACGTACGTTTCGCCTCGGTGTTGTAAGGTACGCCTGTATAATTATGTGAAGATGCGTTCGACGTTAATGGAATTAATTGAAGCAGCGTGACAGATCTATAAGTCGCCGCAGCATCGATAAATAAATCTATGTATAGGTATAGTTTAAATGTCAACATGATAAAATATACTCAATTAACAGAATTGATACGAGCTGTAAAAATTGAACGTGTATATCTATATATAATGATAAAACCGGGATATGCAGCTGCTGCAACAACTCGACGCGATGACATATAACATACTTGTATCGGGCACGTGTACAAATATATTCGGACAATGATCCAACAACGAAACGCCAGTCCCTCCATGTAGGTGTGTATTGATATATCAACGCCATTGATGAAACGAACGTGTACTTATATGTACGCGCGATATCAAATTAATAAACGTGCGGGTAAATCTAAAAGTATTTTTCGACCGCGGAGGACGAAGACCTCTACGATATTAGGTTGGTACGGTCTCTTCCGACATTGACACGATTCGCTTTTGTTTCCAACGGTTTTACGGAATAACGAAAACTACGAGGTGGTAGAACGTTGATGATCACGTGACCGCCGCAAAGAGTTTAAAAGTCCCCGAGGACCTCTTGCGTATACTGCATACAATAAAACCTGATGCCCGTGCACCGGCTACCGCGGATGAAAAGAACGACGAATCTATCTCCCTTAACCCTACACTTATATCTGCCTATATACTTTTGTAATTGTTGCAGAGAAATCGATGTGACTCTGCGAGAGGTTTGGCTCGAGGAAGAAAAGCGCAAGTTGCAGCTCATCTACGAAGGCGGGATCCTCAGCGATTGTTTCGATGAGAAGATCGAGCAGGGAAGCAAGGACGATGTTGCAGAGGAATGTCGCGTGAAGACGCCCGCGCAAAGTTGGTGGGAATACGACGACGAGGTTATCGTGCAAAAGGAACGGGAGGATGGAGTCGTCGCTGAGACGCCGAGTACCGATTCAACCCTCGGCGATATCGACAATTGGTTCGTCTCGGCAGACGAACTACGTCAGCGGTGTTTCCGGATCAGAAACACGGTTAGAAATCAAGTTCTGGCGCGGCAGAAAATATCGTAAGTTATTCCGTATGCAGGTGCGACGGAAAACACCCTGCGCAGATACCCTTCGCTGCTCGCTACGCTAATTGTAAGCTGTGTCTTTCGTTCGACTTTTCATCCATCATTTGTCACCAAGCAATCGAACAGGCCGCGGATGCCCGGTACACTCGTATTTGGTCCGTACGTTAATGTTCACTTGTTTATGGTACTATGACATTACTCACAATTCATACTTCATGCTTTCGTGTCTCTTGGGGGCGGAGGGGGACTGCAGAACGTCGTTCCGATCTTGGAGGAAACTCGGATAATCTTGAGGAATCCGAATAATTTGAACACGCGTTATACGCAGTCGGCACTCACGTTGCTAATTTCACTAATTTTCCCCATTTGCTTTTACCAATTCGATGCTAATTTATCCTTCGGCGGCTCATGTGATCAGCGAATTTCTCAGCTTATATCGTGCTTTTTATTAACCGGTGTGGCTCGATAATGGATATTGTGATCTAAATCATTCACGTCGCGGGTTGAGGGCCGGATCAGCGGCCGACAGCGCGCGACGTGGCGTCAACAAAAATCAGACGGCTATAGCGGGGCATGGATATAACGCTATAATATTTTTATTTAACAATTGCCGTATCTGCACGTGTGGTCCATGTGGAGGCGCAGATGTGAGCTTATGTATATGGATACGCGCCTCTGTGCACAGTAATTATGCAACGCATCGCAACCATATACGAATATATAACACTTGTGGGTAAAAATGATATATCATTGAGAAATTAATAGATATTAATTATCCTGCTTCGAACATCCCTAGGCCGAACAGGTGGAGTGGTTTTATAAGCGCCATAAATCTCTGATTGCAGGTCTTATCTCAATTTTAACCCGTACGTGTCTCTCGGCTCGATGAGTTTAATTTTTAGCTTAGAAATTATGATATCCAGAAATCTATGAAAATTCTGGGGGATAACCTAACCTAACCCCAGGTTATTTTAAATGGGTAACTCATCAAGCCGAGTGGGACGGGTTGAAATTGAGATAAGGACTTGTCATTTTTGGAGGATTTCTTTTTATTAATTTCCAAACTTTTGAGCTCTTCTGATAGCATGATGAAAATTGGAAAATATCCAAAATAAGGGACCACCCTAATGTATATATGCACATTGCACACACCTACATCGACGATGGTAAGATGCAGGTCGTGCAGTTTATCAAGTAATATTTGGCGAGTTTAATCCGAAGAGTGCGTCGCGGTGTTGGTAGGAGAGGCAAACGAGGGATCCAGGACCTACTCTTCGCGCCGGGGACCAAGTGGTGCGGCCCTACGCAGCTCGCCTCGAGTTACAACGAGCTCGGTGCTTTCGATCAATTGGACAGATGCTGCCGGCGCCACGATTATTGTCGCAGGTCTATCCCCCCGATGACCCAGCGTTACGCCTTCTATAATTACATGCCGATTACTCTGAGCCACTGCGAGTGCGACCAAAGGTAAAGATCAAGATTCAACCCCCAACCCCCATTCTGTGATTCGAAGAGTGAAAATCCAAGAATAACCCAAGGTCAATGACAATATTTATACATATAGGAGGATTCGTTATGCCTATATACTTTGTTAGATGTATGCAAATTATTTTGTGAGAGGAGAATTATGACCGCTCGAGAGCGATACGTAGATTCTTGCGATAATTAGCGCCGCAATAACACTTTGATTTCATATTTCACCAACGCCCCGCTGTCGCCGTCGCTGTCACCGTTGACGTCGACGTCCGTCGCTCCATCGACTCTCGTCCACGTGGGTATAGCCGCTCCGGGTCGAATCTACGCGCGAAAATCATCCACATTAAATCCACGCGACTTAAGTTTTACACGCTATAATCGTTACAAGAGACCTTCGACCCTTACAGACTTAAACGTGCAACGATATATGAATAGACCGAAGCTGCGCACATCGACGTACCGCGCCTATATAACTCGCACGTTATGGAATGACAGCGAGTATATTTCGCCAGATGTTCAAATCTCCGCTATATCTGGATAGATAACATGGTTATGTATCATATTAAATGGCATGTAGGGACACCTGCGGTTCACCGTAGACAGGAGAGTGACGCGTCGTTTTGCACAGCTTCTGATTCTCAAGGCCTTGTTCATTTAGCATGTTCGGAACTAGCGGTATACTCGCGCAGGGAAAGTATAAGGATCGGTACGGGCTGATCGTCGTCTGCAAGCACCGCGAAAATCGGGCGTTGTTCTTCGTTTACCTCAGGGCATGCGGCTGGAACGAATCGAAGAGAAGAGCGAGGCGGTCACGATCGGGACGAGGACGTGGACGACGCAGACGGGACCTGTTGCTGATACCGGGCACGCAGTGGTGCGGCCGTGGTCACCGGGCCACTAAATACACGAATCTCGGAGGATTCGGAGTGGCCGATGCGTGCTGCCGTCGTCACGACACCACCTGTCCATTCTTCATACCTGCGTTTCAATCGAAATACGAACTATTCAACTGGGGCGTATCCACTATCATGCATTGCGCCTGCGACGAGCGGTAAGGCTACGGAAACCGTTTCAATATTAACCTTATAGTTTATTCGAAGTGAAGGATTTATGGGGAATAGAATAATAGAGCTGGCATTGTATAACAAAAATTCGCAGCTGCGATCGTACGTGCGGTCATTTGCAGGATAGCCGAGAGGGCGCACGCCAATCAAATGCAGAAAGGCATATAGGTATCGGAGTGATTTGATGCAGGTACACGTGAATGACCAGAGTATATGTATAATTCATCATAATTGTTGCATGTACGTTCCTATATACGTTAAAAACATCTTTTCTCTATGCATACATGTATAATATAACATCACACGACATATTACAGGGACGAGTTCCGTAAGACGCGCAGCTTATTTAGATTAACCGGTGTATATTGCATACCTACCTCATGAGCAGGACGGTTCGTTGCATAGAACAAACTGCCGCGATATATGATAATTATTTTCTTATAAATTATATACCTCTCGACCATCAGACTCACCACCAGAGTCGCAGGACGTTCGACCAAAGATCTTATCTGCGGGTTTTCCAAGCAAACCGACCACGATTGACCGTGCGTATTTATCATCCGGTCGTTCGTTTTTTACTGGAAATCAATTAATGCTCGTCTGCACGATGATATTGCGTCATATACCGTGCTCTCGTTTTCGTCTTCAATTTTATATCGAAATTTGATTTTTTCAATCCTGTAAAAATTGACCGACTCCTCCTCCCCCCTCCCGCCAATCCTCACCGCCACGACTTATACATTTTGCAAGATATATCAGGGAACATACCTATATAGATATACAGCTGTATCAACGCATCTTTCGCGCGTACCTATAGATACATGGGGTAGTACTAGCGAAGTGTAAAGTAAAGTTAAGGTGTTACGTCTCCGAGACGTGTTCGCATATAACGAGTACCGTGTACGGCGTAGCGTATACGTGTGTATTAATAATTCATATACATGTGTTTGAAACAAGTTTTTGTTCGATTCGCAGTTTTCGAACGTGTCTGAAAATGGCGGGTACATCGTCGGCGAATTTCGTCGGAAAGCTGTTCTTCAACGTAGTGCAGACCAAGTGCTTCGTTCTGAAGCCGCAGAAAGCCTGCCTGCGAAGATCTAGATGGGGAAATTGCGAGCAGCACGAGTACCGGAAACAAGCTCATCTCAGAGCCAACGTGCCATACTGACGAGCGAGGATGGTAGATCCAGATTGCATCGGCCTAATGAAACGAAAAAAATTCAAGAATATCGCAATATTTTCCCTTCGATATTATAGTTGTATAAATGTCATTCGCCCCGGGATCAGGGACGGAAAATCGATATTGAAAAGGGACAGAATCTTACATTGTTGTACGATGTACGCGATAATATAAACTTTGCCAAATAAATATTTTCAAATCATCATTCGCCGATTCACATCGCCGCACTATGGTTGGTCGTGTTATTTCCGACGCGGAGAATCCTGATCCCGTATACCTAATAAGAGAATTACGACCGTCCCAACTCTCTAAAGATTTTCCAGTTTTACACGATGGAAAACCAATGAATCGCGCGTGTTATCCGAACATAGCGTAGTATGGGTACAACTTTGTATCGTATATAGTGCAGTACGGTTACTATATTAGTTTTGCCTATCCAGCACCCGCCTCCGTGGTTCTCCGGAAATGAAAAGAACCCATCCTAGCATATACCTACATATTCCATGGAAATAATACCGGTAGGAAAATAAGTGCTGAAAGAAATTCAATAGACTTGTCATATACACCTATATTTCTCATGATTCTGTCCCCGCGGTCATGGAATTCTCAGCGACAATAAAGTGACGACAATAATATTCGGTGTGTGCCTAGGTGATATTATTGAAAACAATAGTACTTAAAGAAGAAAAGTTTCAGCCTATCAGACTGTTTAATCGTTGTTGATGCGCGGTAGCGGTGGTGAAACGAATTATTCAAGTCGGGAAGTGAGGGTTAAGTTAGAAACCCGTGCATCGAAACCGGAGAGACTTGTGATTGCAGTTTTATACGCTATTACGTTATCGTATTGTAATGCTTGGTTCCGTGAGTTCTGAGCTCGATATATTGAACGTATGATAGCCGTTTTATGCTCATCGCATCAGATCTGTGAAATCGATTGTCAAATAGTATCACAGACTCGGATAGCGCGAGGCATACACAGATTATAATATCGACAATTATTGTCCCCACATTTTTGTAAATACCTATGTGTAAAATAAGGTAAGGAGATTATAATGCAAAGATAGACAGACTCCGATATATCATGCGAATAAAGTAAAAAAAGGAAAACGTAAATGTGTGTACCTATACGTAGTACTAAAAGCCTCATCTAACAATATGTCTATCTTCATTTCCGTTTCTTGACAAAGCTGTAATTCCAACGACCAGCTACAATAAATATTTATTTCTGGAAAAACTCAAATAACGCTTATAGAGGAGGGTTTACACTTAATTGTTACCGAGTTACCTTTGCAAGTTGGAAAACGAGTTGCAGGGAAACGGCAGAAAAGAATTACATTAGTATAGTAATATTCCATTATTTAAAACACGCGCGCATCAAGCGTACATAAACTTGAATAACTTTTATCATTATTCAACATTTGTTAAATAAATTTCAAATAAATAGTTGCTAGAAGGGAGAGATTGTTGCATAAGAGCTGATCTATCTCATCTTTGATAATCGTGTTCGAGGAACTTTGTTTCAACAATCACCAAAAACTTCCAACTATCTACGTATTATGGGGACTCGAATGGCTTATTCTAATATGTTCGCAAACGTTTTCAAATTGATGTTTCTATCAAAATGATCGAGTTATCACCTTTCTATTAGCTTGGGAAGTGGAAAAATTCAAGTATCTCAATCAGTCTTAGTCTTGGCTTGATTGAGTTATTAGAATTGCGCTTCTAGACAATAAGGTAAAAATACATCAGAATACATCTGAATGAACATTTGTTCAAACTTTTTTAGATTTTTTCCTTGTCGGAGCCTAACTATGTGCAACTTCCGCGGTAGACGCATGCCAACACCTCCAAGTCGCCTGAATCTGGGCGCGCGCTTAAAATTGAGCATCCAAGAAAATTTTGGGTTGTAGACACTAGCGGTACCAAATGGACTCTTGGTGAACTATTTTCGTATCACCGTCAACGAATTCCAAAGCCCCAAGTAAGTACCTATTCGCGATGCTGTCCGTGAACGACTGTTGACGATTGCCATGGGTCGAGCGTTTTTAGACCTACGGACAACGATGTAGTAATGATCGTTCTACGAACGAAGGCAAATTGCAGATATAATATACACATGGCATACAAATTATCGCGGCAGCTTTGCCTCAGCCTGTTACAACAGATTTGCGGTATCCAGACGCATGAAATTGCAGGGACTGTTCTGCAGTGGCACTTTCCGATGGCTGTGTGCGTGCCGTAAACTGCAGCTAGCGTGCACAAGTCACGCAGTCACGCACAATCTTCCGGCGAAGCGCTGCCTACCAGAGTTTTGAACAACCAAAGGGCCACCCATTGCTACTTGGGTATTTTATCCGGATTAATCCATCCCTCATCGTCCAACGACCATTTAAACGATTGAAAAAGGGATTATTGTAATCTGGCCGAATGAGGGAGTAACAATAAGTATATGGAGGTGTGAAATGGAATATCGAAACTGCATACGATTCTGTACCAGTCAGCGATCTCCTTACCATTGAGTAACTATATTTCATAAGTATGGTTATCCAATGTCCCTACTAATCTCTGCGAACGATGGCAGAAATAATGTTGGCTGTTGTAAGTGGTCGACGATGGCTAGTAGGAGAATGTCTGCGATTTGTTTGCAAATATCGCTCACTGAACCGTATAACCTCGCGACACTGGACGTTGTCGGATTTCCGTCGAAGTATTAATTTAATATGTGACGTCCGTGCTGTTGCAAGCTTACCGTTATCCATCGAAGTTCGAAGCCCTTGGGAGGCTGCAGGATCGACACCAAAATCTGAGACTTTTTCAGTACCTACCAAGGAACCCGATGAGACCCCTCGTAGGCACTATGAAGATCGTGCCATCAAGATCGGTGAAGTAACTCAGGTGTTGCAGCAACTTCTCAGCATTAATTACGAAAAAGCTGACCATATTATCAAGACTCATCCATCATTAATTACCATAGACTTGGTAGACATTTCTCATAATTACCATGCATGTACCGACGCTGGTCTTTCCGCAAAGACAATTAAAAAAAACCCCGGACTGCTGGCATATCCACATTTCCTTCTCAGGAATAATATACGGTTGATCCGGAGCATGAAAATGACGGACATCAATGATACAGTCCCATTGTTTTTCATGGCGCCAGTTACATTGCGGTTGTTGTGTGTGCGAATTAGCAGTGAAAATGTAGATTGCATCGAACCCAATAGAATTGAGTACCTTGCCAAACAGCTAAAGGTAATTGCGGTTCCATCTCTGTCTCTGGCAACCCTTCTCAATCCATCTCTGCTTAACAAGATTTTCTTTTTTCTCAGTGTCCTATGGTCGACGCTTATAAGCTCTTTGCCGAACGCCATTTCATGCATACGATATCGTTTTCCAAACTTTGCCGTGTATTGGAGGTACTATTGGGTAAGGTCAGTTTGACCTCAATTAGTGTAATCATCAATTATTGAGCCTCTTTCATTAGCAATTTCTAAATCTGCTTCGTGCCTACAACTTTACAGATTGCCATGTAACGCAAACAGATATACTCCGGGATGCGTGGGCCTTCAAATACAACCCAGAGGCAATTGCTAAAAGACTACACCGACTTAAGGACAGTGGTGTCTCTCCTATAAAACCATGGATGATACGGTGCACGGAAGCAGCAGTTATGAGGTCACTTTTGTTATCAAAACGCTCTTACATTCTAGTGTTACAGAAATTTACTTGCATACAATACCCTCTTTGCACAAGGTTTGATGCATTGGTATATTGTTGGCTGAAGCTAATATACCCTCAATTTTGCTACAGGTTGATTGATAGGGAGCACCAGCGTCGCATCCTATTGGGAGACGATGTGTCGATTATAGAGTACCTGTCACTCCGATTCAAGTGCAACAAAAATTATATAAACGATATCTTGGCCAAGTACCCAGAGCTCGCCAGCACAAACGTAGGGAAATTACAGCAGTTAGTGGACTTTGTGTTGGAAAATGGCTATTCACTGGAGCATGTGCAGCGTGTGCCACAGATACTTGTCCAACAATTGGAAACAGTCCAGAAACGCTTTGACGAACTTGTACAGTATGGGCACAAGCCAAACAGCCTCAGAATATTATGTGAGGATAGCCAACTGTTTGATGAATACTTAACCAGAGTGAAGGTCAGGAGGCTTTTGAGTGGCAAATAAACTAGATGTGATTCCTATTGCTCCGTAAGTAAACTACTGTAGCGTCCTCACCGTCATTGCAGTTCACCTGAATATTGCAAAGTTGCTTTGGTAGTGGATTTTGGTACATATCTCATCAAACTTTGAGGCTCTTCCTGTCGCAAGCTATCAATCTTCATCATAATTAGGGTTCTCATTTTGGGTAGTTTCGAAAAGTTGTTTACACTCGATGCACCTACGCCCTATGACACACCTCAATACATTGACAGACAATCAATTAAATACTAACCTAACCTGAGACTGATGAGTTAGGGAGAATCCATCACATCAACATCGATGAGATCTTGTGTAAAAATTTGTTTCTTTATTGCGATTAGGCTATAAAACGTCTAGAGTAATTTGAAGATTATAATACATCTTTGGTCTGATTATTTGTAGAATGAACGGTATGAGAGTTCCCCGTCATGTTATTAGGAGTGTAGAGATCGAGCAGGTTTTTCAGATGATCTGTGTTTTTCATGGCGCATTTCTGATGAAGCAGAGTAGTTTTCAGAGAACATTCAGCCAAATCAGGATAGCCATTCTCCAACTTGTGCCTAACCTCAAATTGGTCGACCCACAGGGTATTACCGATATGGAGAAGTACCTGCGTGACATTTGAATTTCAATAATCCGATAGTCTCCAATTCAGGTGAATGAGAATTGATGTCAATCGAAGCATAACTAATGTGCTTACCTTGGCAATAGTATAAGACGTGGAAGTGTTGGCCAATTTATCCTTCAGCCAGTCGAAGGCGATTTGGTTCGCACATGGGCTCCATGTAGGCTCGTCATCGAAGGGCGCTATACCCGTCAGATAAACTTCCATAATATGCGATGGCCATCTTGCAAGTTTCTCCGGAAGTTGGAGTAGCTGATATATCTGCGAGAGAGTTTGTATCCCATTAGTTAACCATCTTATGAAAACAAATGACAGTAGCAACGAATTCGTATTGGGCTTACTTTTACGCAAGATACGTCGCCATCATCGACGAACCGCACATTGGCCATAGGCTTGTTGCCCGAATTTTCGTCTGTGATGGATAAAACCTCCACCCTCTTAAAATTCCCAACGGTTTCTTCGACGGCACAAATGTCACCAACATTTACCGGATTTGCGGACTTCCTGAAAATTATACATGTAATTACACAATGAAAAGGCTATGAGCTAACCCCGTCACCTCTTTGCTTCGACATTTACAAAGCCTCACCTGCTAGTCGGGTTTGAAAAATATTTTTGCATATTGACTGTTAGATCGGCAAATTCCCGAAACGAGAATGGAACACGTTCGGTACTGCCCATCCTGGTATATTCCGTAATTCGTGCGGAATAATGGCTGGCGTCGTGAACATACGTAATAACCAGTCTCACGGAATCTCCACTGCGGGAAAATAACAGTTCACAAGCTATAATACTATGCGTTCATACATTTCATGAATTAAATTGATAAAATGGCGTAGGCACTTACACTTCGATCGGTGTTGTCAGACGATCAACCGTTGGTATGACACAGTGTCGATTTTTGCATAAATCTTTCTGACGGCAGACCCCAAAGGCTTTCAAATAGTTGCATAAAGGTATATTTGTTTTTGCCATCTCTGTATCTAAAAATATTTTCTGTGGAGACAGAATAATTATTCACCAATGATGCATCTCTGACGTAGAGAATCATTGTAAGTTACCTCGAGGTATGCCTCCGTAGCTGGTGGCAATCGAGTCTTAAGCCTCCGCATGATTGTGACGACAGCACGTAGCTGAGATTCGTTGCTTTCATCCACCATTAGGATAAACTTTGGTGTTGATATATCCTGGAATTAGTGTAAAATATAAAGCATTCTGTGGTATAGGTGTAAACAATCGAAAGGCAAGAAATACCTTTGTGCGCATGCGGCGATGAATAATGTTAGTCAGCATTGAGAATCTGTAGAAGAATTGCGTCTTCGTACTCGAGGAGAGTGAGTAGTGTATCAGCCATTCGGCATCTCTGATGTTAAGCTCCGGAATAGTCGAATCGGTGCATACGAGAACCGAGTACTCTCCCGAAATTCCCGCAGCCCAAGTCTCTTTGACACCTGCGTTCACAACAATGCGCTACTCAACTTTCATGTAAGGCATTGAAATAACAATCAATTGTTCGTTATTCAACTGATAAACCACGTGAGTTGTGTCACGAAAGACCGTAAGGTATTTATGACGTCATACCTTGTAGTGCCGTAAAAAGCATATCATCATCGGCGATGAGGGTGACTATCGACGCTGATTTGAGGAACTCATTAAGCTCCCTTGCCTCATTTGTAGTTGCGCAAGCAATGACTGTCTTAAACATCGGCCACCGATTGTCCAATAATTCTGTTTGAACAAACTAGGTTATGATCGGAACTAGTGTCCCTCCCCACCTGCCCCAATCATCGATTCATATGCACCTGATACATGAGAAAAAAAATACGCCATGCCAAACTCATACCTAAGACCGTTGCTGCCTTACGATCCTTTGGGCAGATAATAAGCTTCGGCTTAAGCCTGGCGTATACCACCGCTTCCATGAAAGATCCGATACAGACGTATGGATCTTTTATGAATCCTCGAACGAGCACATCGAGCAACGGAGTCCAATGCTGTGCAACCGCTATTACTTGTAGCGGTCTTACTAACTG
Organism: Athalia cordata; assembly: GCA_963932425.1. Taxonomy (NCBI): domain Eukaryota; kingdom Metazoa; phylum Arthropoda; class Insecta; order Hymenoptera; family Athaliidae; genus Athalia; species Athalia cordata. The sequence continues at coordinate 22,058,567 of OZ010626.1, read as the reverse complement.
TGCTCTAGAACGTATGCCAGAGGTGAGCCCCGCAATCTTTAATATCTCTCCCAACTGGGGTAGATGAAAAACTTGAATCAAAATTTGAAAACTTGTTCCGGTGAGTAGGTTAGAATATAATTTTTGCCGGGCGTTAACACGTACAGCAAATAACCCGTATGTGCGAGAACACACGAGGCAGTTATTTCACGCCTTACCGAACTGTGGTATCTGTCGAGTATGACATCTGTCCCATCGAATACCAGGTGCATCAGTCGGTCAAAGTTCAACAGCTTTCTGTCACGTTTGATCAGCCTTGTCAAATAGGGAGCCATTGAGATGAGAATTTCGCAGCCGTTGTAGATTTTCGCCTGTACAGAAAGTTGTTCAGCACTTCAGTTGCAATTGCACTACATTTTTATCAGCAAATAAAAGCAAGCAGACATTAGTTACCATTAGGCTTTTTTCTTTGATGCCGTTGTAAGCAGCCAAAATTCTGATTCCATCGCAGTATTTAAGTAATTTCGTGCATGCTTCAAATATTTGAACTACGTCTGAGCAGGATGAGCATACTATCAAGGTCAAGGGTCCATTGACTCCACTTCTCTGTGCAAAATATTGTATAAGTAAAGTTTTAGCCAGTCGTTGGGATTTTTGTAGTTTCAATCTTCAACTGCTCTCGTTGATAAAAAAGACTTGACGGGTCAGTTAATGGTCGAAATACCTTTGTATCGTTTTTGCTAGCAGCAACAGAACTCACTAACGGCACAAGATAAGAGTATGTTTTGCCAGATTTTGGAGGATTCACAGCAACCACGTTGAAACCTTTGATAATTGCAGGCCACACATATTCTTGAAGACGCATGAGTCTTGTTATCGACAGAGATCGCAGTGCCTTGTGGACTTTTTCAGGAAATCTGGCTTCGCTCACAGAGGTGAGCTGCTCACGCCAAACTGTGTTGCTATGAATCAGAATTTCGTTATCTGAATCAGTTTGGCTACCTTTTTTCAATGTCCTTTTGAGAGCACATTCGTATACTGCTGTGTTCTTGTAACGCCTGAAACAAGATGCTGGTTGCAACATTAAAACAGATCTACAGACTCTTGAAGCTGCTTCACCAATAATTCAGTAGAGGCCATACTGTTAGAAATAAACACACGTTATTGTGTGTTATTGTTAACTACTTCATACTTAATGTTAGTCGGCGATTTGTTCTTCTTTGTTTCACTCACTCCTGTATATCCATTCACATTATATGTCAGATCACTTAGTTTTATCATGCTGCATCCATTAGGTGTTTGGGTAAGGGTATCATTTTTTTCGATGATGTCCATTTGGCCTGAATTATCATATTTGTTATTATTATCGCTATAACTGTCATTGCTATTTGCTCTGATCATCAAAGTCAATACCTACTCTTGCTTATGACCGTTGCAAATTGACGTGAGACTAGCTCTTTGCTCAGAGAAATAATCTGATTCTCTAGAACTAAGTACAGCTCCCCGAACATATTTCCAGAGTCGTCTGATCTAAGATGGTCAAAATATGTCAGTGCAGATGCTCCTATAATGTCTCTTGTAAATTGGATGGCACTAGAGCTCCAGCTTTCTGAAATGCTATGCGCCGACAAATGAGCTGTCAATATTTTTGTACATTTCTTAACAGAGATACAACAGACATTACTTACCAACTAGTGTTCTCTGCTGAAGTGATAGGTATAATGTCTGCAATACCAATGGTAGATGTGAGAAAAGTGTTTGGTATGTTACATGGTGGCAGGATTCTCAGATCTTCCAGATGAGATTCTACAGCAATTCCATAATCAGGTAAGAAGATTTTGTACTTGGATAGCTGAGTCTGTTCCGATCCCACAATCCCCCTACAATACCAGGCCGGAAGGTCAACATTGAAGTTGTACTTGTTGTCAATTATTACCATCTGTAGCAGATGGAAGATTTGGGGTTTTTACTGATAACAGATATGAAAACGCTAAACTAGGAAACACAGGAAAATATTGCAAATACGTACATCACCGATATGAGGTTTTGAGTGCTCTCCGTATCCCGATAGTTTGGTATTTGCAAGTTGATGCAATTCGTTTTCAAGCCGAGATATCTTTTCATCATATCCTTTGCTCTGATAAATCCTCAAGTGAAATGGGTTTATGACGTTAGTCACTACAACCGGCATCGCGGTGCTGGGGATGTGGGGATCATTGGCAATGAATTCAGATTTATCTAAAACATTAAGTAAACGTGGAAGTTTCGAATAATCCAAGGTACTATCGAATTGCAAGAATTAGCCAGCTTACCCATTTTGGGAAAGACCGTATAATGATAGCATTGATTCCGTGGGACAGTAAATTAGGTATAACTCGGCCCTAACACACGTGCCCACGTTTAGTGGGCCCTACGAGAGACTGACATGTTTATAAAAGAAGTTTCGCGGCACCATGTTGGGTACTTAGCTCGCTGGCGCCTGAGCTTCGCCACTTCGCCGGTAACCAACCGCAGTTATAAAAGAGGAAAGGAAAACCGATTGCGTCGTTATTGCATCACGTGAAGTGAAGGTTCATTTTTGGGAAAATAATATAATATTTAAATATTTCATCAGTGGTGATTCGAGTTCATTGTGAGTTTATTATTTTAGAGTTTATTTTGTAATCTAGTTTAAGCGAATAAATTCACGAGGCCGCATAAACTTGAGCCATATACTTCTATGATCTGAACATATACAAATGACGTTTCTAGATCTCTAACCTATTTTTGTTGATTGCTTTCTAGAAATTTCAGTCAAAATGATGCTGGCAAGAGTTTCTCGAGCTTCGCTCGCACCCAATATCAACGGTCTACTCAAAGCACCAATAGCTCCAAAGTCATTTGCACCAAAATTAGAAACTGTCCGACTCTTTGCAAGCGATGGACGGACTAGCTTTGCTCGAACTGCTCGACGAAGGATGACAGTCGTTGAACAGGCAATGGCACCTGCCAGTGAACGAGGTATTTTAGATTTTATGACTCTTCAATATTTTTTCATGTTGACGTGCTATTTTTCTGACCCAATAAAATTGTTCTCAAAGCATACGGCGCTGGTAAAAGTGCTCTCGCAGGATTTTCAGCACTGGCTATAGGTGGACTTTGTTACTATGGATTAGGGCTCTCCAAATCAGCTGGTGCCATTGACCAAGCAGCGTAAGTTTTATTAAATATACTATGATGTCATTCCATGATTGATGTATTTTCTTCAAATCTTTAGGTTTTGGCCAGAATATGTAAAAGAGCGAATCCGATCAACTTACATGTACTTTGGCGGTTCAATTCTAGTCACAGCTGCTGGCGCAGCTTTATGTCTAAGGTCTCCAGCAATGATGAATCTTGTGGCAAGACAAGGATGGCTTGCTCTCGGAGCTACTATGGTTGCAATGATCGGTTCCGGCATGGTTGCACGGAGCATTCCTTACAGTCCCGGATTTGGAGCTAAACAAGTTGCGTGGATGGTCCACACTGGAATAATGGGTGCTGTTCTGGCACCCATGTGTCTTCTCGGAGGTCCTTTGGTAGCCAGAGCAGCCCTGTACACAGCTGGTGTGGTCGGCGGTCTTTCTACAGTTGCAGTTTGTGCCCCTAGCGACAAATTCCTGTACATGGGTGGCCCTCTCGCCATTGGTTTAGGTGTCGTTTTCGTTAGTTCTTTGGGTTCTATGTTCTTACCTCCCACTACCGTGCTCGGAGCTGGATTACATTCCATGGCTCTTTATGGTGGTTTGATACTCTTTTCCGGATTTCTCTTATACGACACACAGAGGATTATAAAAAATGCGCAAGTCCACCCTGTCGCACCAGTCGCACAAATGCGGCCCTACGATCCGATCAACAGGTAAGAAAATTTCGTAGTAGTTTGGGAGAACAGTTTTTTTCTTTTTCTTCATGGAGAAGGTGAATGAATTTACGTGTTCCTATCTTTTTTTTCAGCGCTATCTCAATCTATATGGATACGGTGAATATCTTCATTCGAATTCTAACCATCTTGGCTGGCGGTGGTGGCAGGAAGAAGTAAAGAAAGTTATGGTTTTGTGAATGAGCAGACTCACATGTGATTACTATTCTACGAGCAGCAAACTAGACAAAGTATAAAAGCCAACCGTAGTCGATTGGTATGAAGATACATCCTGGAATACCAGTCAAAGATATGTAATGGTGTATATAATTTATGCTTACTTTATTAACACACTATATTGTACTCGATGAAATTGTACCAATTGAAGAAAAATTAATTACACGGACTGAATCGTTGAAAAAAAATATTGGGGTGCATTTCCATTCATATAGATACGATAATAATGATTCGAGACAAAAATATCTTCGTATTGATTTTATTTTATAGCAGAGGAATTAAGTTTGTAATTTATAGTGTATGCGTAAGTATTTACATTATTGGTTGAGAGTGCTACGCGGAATAAATAAAATTTCAATGCAATTTATTGTCTGTTTTGCATGCACATTTTTTTTTTTTTTTTAGAGATAAAGAGTTACGATAGCATCTTCCAATAAATATCTTACAAACTCAACGTAAAAAATTTATCCAATCTGACCAAAGCTAACGGCAAATTGTAATCGTAATTGATATTTTTTATGATTAACAATAAGTCATTTTCTTGAATATAATTTTCAAAATATAGTTGTATGCTTATATATATATATTTATATATAGGTCAAAATTTAAAACGATGTAGTGAAAGGATGGGCGTTTGGTGTGATGCTCTTAATTTCGTATGAAAATTCACACTTTTCAACTAAACTACTGAACATGGAATTCGAGTTGATGATTCATGGATTAATTACATACGCAGTTGAATGAAAATTAAGTACATATGTAAGAACATTAAACGTGTAATAATTTTAACGACGATATTCAAGCTTGAGAACTCGTTTTGCCTCGCTTTCCAATATCTATTTATAATTCTCACCGAAATCATTTCATAGTTTCTAAACGTTAACATAATCTTGTCTTCCACTTGCCGAATGTCTTCTTAAATAACCAGCAAATAATTGTCTAGCTTGATTTAATACCCTCGCTACGTTATGCCGTCGGACCATCTTGTCGAAATGCATAGCCATCTCGTTGTAATCCATTTGATTACGCATTACGAAATCACGGTGTTGGAGTAACAGCGTTATGCAGAGAAACATAAGAAATGGATTTCCACCACCGAATTCACTGGGAGGTGGCAAAGAACTGCTTCCCAATTGATCCTCGCTAGTTCCCGCTGGTATCAGATTTGTCAACTCGGTCGCTTCTTCGCAGTGCTCTTGAATCGGCGGAGGTGGAACATCTTGCGTTGTTGTATTGTCATTCTGTCTCCAGCTGTCCGTACCTTCGCTGTCCGATGCTGATTCCGACCTAAAAGCCATCGATTTTCCATACAAGGATCAAAATTTAGATTCAAAATACTTTTTCGTTTAGGTGAAATAATTACCTCGTTGCACGTTTCAGAAGCCTGATCGGTGTCACTGATTTGACGCCATTTTGGTCCTCTAGAATTTCTCCATCGTACTCCAAGTCAGCTTGTTCGTCGGGGGTAGTAGGATGATGACGTTGCTGTAATGTGTGCAACGGATTTTCCCAGACAAAAACATCAGCGGCAGGGCTGCATCTGGCTACTTCAGTTTCTGTCTCACTTTCGACTATCTCACTTTCTCGTTTCGACAGAACACAGTCGCACTGTTGTTCGCTCAAAGGAGAGGGACCGAACACTTGTCGATCCAGCGATTCTAATTCCAGTCTCAATTCTCTAGTCATGGAAGTTGTCATGGGAAAGAAGTCAGTGGAATCATCCGGAGAGCTTGTTTCATCCCTGACGACTCTGACCACTCCGCTTTCGCTGGAAACTCTTCTCAACTCCCTTTCGTCACTCGGAGTTACCTTGCTCTTGTTTAACGTAGTAAAGTTCAGGAATTCGTTAAGGTTTTTAACGACCCTGGCGCACTTTTTCTCACCATCACCCTGTTCGTTCTTCTCTTTATTCACTAGGGACAGTCTTTCCTTTAATTCTAGCAAGTTACTTCGCTTTGTTTTATTTGCCAAACAATCTGCACTCATGTATTTCTCACCCGACGCATTCTTTCGATTTTTTACAGAGGTCAAGTCGTATTCAGGTTCAGAAAATGCTTCGTAAGGCGACGTGGATCTGAAACATACGATGCCCAAATATAATAAGTATTAAAAATGTTTCAAACTATTTTATACGTACCTCTTCAGTTCTCCATTTTCACTAGTTGTTTCTAAAGGAGGTTCGTCCGTGCTCAGATTTCTTCTTTTGCCACTTGCAATACTCGCCGAGGAACTCTGTCGCCTTATAGCGCAAACTTTGGTGTAGGCATTCTCCCTTATTTGTTTAACATTTGGACTCGGAGGTGGAGATGCGGGAGGGAACGAAACTTCGGCTAGGGAAAGTTCACCGTTTGGTGGAGACGCTGGTAGAGCAGCCCAAAGGACTTCGAGCATTCTCAAAGCATCTTCCAAAGCGAATTCTCGTTTCATTTCCAATAACAACCAGCGGTAGCAAAAGAGCAGGTCATCTGCCTGGTGCAACTTCAAATAAGCGTAGAAGTCAGGATCGTAATGCTGCAGACCTGGAACCGATTAATAAAATCAATTGAAAAGAGATTGAGGTTAAGTTCGTGCATCATACGCAATCATGTTATACTATCTAGTACCTTCAGCTAAGTGGGCGAATTTCGTGGTCATAGCTATACCATCGAGCATGAAGTTGTCTTTTAATCTCTGCATCAGAGCACACAAGCAGATGTAAGCCTGAGCTTCGTCTCTCATTGTAACAAGCAAAGGTGAAGCCAGATCGCTCATACCTTGGCAATAACTGACGCTAGGATGATTCAGTGCGTAAGTTGTTAAAATATTGAATAAACTGGCTGTGTTTTGGTTATCGTCTGATCCGCCATAGAACTTGTGGTGCCTGTCTGTTCGCAGTACATCTTTTCTTACCATTCCGGTCACATATCCCAGATCCCCGACGTTTAGATTTTTTTGCACCAAGGCTCTCCACCTCTCTCTCAAGTTCTGATATTCCTGAGCCTTTCGTTTCATGTAATCCATTCGTTCTCTTCCAGACATACCGTCGGGATAAACATTCAGAATGTGTTTCCATACTACTTTCCTTAGACTCGGCTCTATCCCACCAAAATAAATTACTGCCCGCAGTTCTTTGGATCGAGTTACTTGTCCGATGGGATCTAAAAATCTACGAAACTCAGCATCGGTCAGAGGAGGTCGAGGCGGTTGAACCGTATGATGAGAATCGTCACCTAGATTTCCAAGTGCTCGTTGAACCATATTCAATGTTCTTTCCATCTGTAAATAAACTCATGAGGTTTTCAGAACTCATAAAGATTTCAGATTAAATGATAACTCAGCAAAGATGTGCTCTTACCTTGTTCATAATGAGACCAGGTAACTTTGGTGTTCGATAAGGAAAACCTGTATCGTGTCGTGTGGTAACTTCTTGAGCATTTTGTTCCCAATCACACTCGCAGTCTCCAGTTTCCCCGAATGGTTTCAAGTTAACTTGAAGACAAAGGTAGGGTTCAGATGCGCTATAATGAGAAAAGAAAGCATATCAATCGAATGAATGAAATCCCCAGATAATGTTTGGGTGTAAAATTAATTTTAACCACCAGGTCACCTTATGAATGCTGCATCCAAATCCCAGTCCGACAGTAAAAATAAATACGTTTCAGAGCCATAATCATCGATGGCTCGGTAAGAGACGGTAAATTCCCTACAATATGTTCAAAATGTAATTACATATCAATCTACTGACGCTGGGATGATTCAACAGCGGGTACACTAATGAATTAATATCGACTTACCCTTTAATGTCGAAAGCCTTGATTAAAATACTCTGAAGAACTTCAATAGAAGTTATTTGTGGATCAACGCTGAACTTTCGATATTCTGGCTGATGCCTGGCTTCGCATTTCTAAAAAACAACCATTTACATATATCCATATATCTATGTACTCGAGTTGTAATATTTGAGCATAGGTGACTGAAAAATTATCCTTGAACACAATGGCATTCTTTATCAGATATAACTTGACATCAATTGACGATAACTCCTTCTTTTTATCATCTACCCAGCCCTCGTTAAACATTTTGTAATCAAACAGATAAAAGATTGATATCTACCTTGACTTTTACTCGAACAGCCTCCCTAGGGCATCCGAACATTCCTGACATCGTAGATGTTTTTGTAAGCCTTGTGAATACTTGTACGAAGTACACAAATTAACAGTGAAAATATCTTTGGATCATAACTGAGTGTGCGGTGTAATGAAGTTTTATTTGAGGAATGTGCGATCACCGACTCGTAGACCAGTAGCGTGTAATAATGAAAAGTAACTTTCTAAATAATTTAATTGGCAGTTTTATAACAAACAAGACAGAGAGGTAATCAAAGAATATGGTATGTAATGTGTATAATTCTATTATTTATGCATCTGTGTGTGTTATGCGGGCTCGTCCAATCTATTATTTAATAAGTATAATTTATGGAAGCAACGGTTCACTCATCACCGTCTTTTAAGTGGTTAAATATGGCATTCTAATATTCGTACGTACGGTATGAGCGTACGAACGAAAAGGAATTAAATTTGATTATCACGTTAAAATCGACTATTAAAAGTGACAGCTTTACACCACAGGCGAGACATGAAGTCTGCGGTATTAAAACACATTTCCTCCGTTCCAGCTTCAGTCCTTACAACTATCGATCTTGATAAAAAACTACCCTACGGGTCCATTGTTGCATCGAAAGGTGGCGTTAGCTTTCATCCAAACATTTGGAAGCTTGTCGCGACGGGCTCTCCTATCCACTTCCATCAAATCCACTTTGCTTCCGCCGTCACTCAATCCGTCGTGCCGACTGCCCCTGAATCTTTGGCCAGATCCTGAACCTACCACAAACTGCACTTCTAACATTGAGAAATGGATAACCCGTTGTATTTGGTTTGCCCGCCTTGGGCGAGGGGGATGACGTCAAACCGTCAAATTGCCGGTGGGTGATCAACACTGCGGTCAGTGACTCCCGTACCGGTAGCGGAAAGGCTACGAGAAAGGGTTGGATTTTACTGATGTTATGACAGCGAATCAATCGTTGATGGCGGATTCGAGAGGTGATAATTATTTTTATCTATAGGTAAACAACACGCCCGCCATTTATACATGGGATCATCATGGGGATGGATCTTTATGAGTTTCTAAAAAGTATCCTCACTGAAATATTCTTTCGTACAAAGCTGATTTCAAATGTTATTATATTTTTCATAGTGATGAAGAATTGTTAATTTACAATCATCGAAAGTTTATTACATGCATCATGTGTTTGGAGAGTCGCAATTGATTCTCATGCATTGGATGATAACATTCGCCGAATCTTAATATTTCAGTGGCCTCTTCAACGACCCTTCAATTTGTTGCAGACGATGACTTCGTTGCTTTTATCCAGTCGATTTCTAGAGCAGCAACTCCTGGGTGATTATCCGGCAAATATTGTCCGTTGTCAACTTTTAAAGCGACGTTCGTGATCGCCGCGATATCCAGAGGGTTCGTCTCTAGCGGTAGTTCTCTCCCACGATGATACGGTTTGAATTCAGCGAGCGGTAATCTGACGGTTGCAAATTCTTTCTCAGGAGCCTGTAATAGGTAAGGTGACGTTTCTGATATACTGAAAATTCAACGCTCATTTATTATCCTCTGTGCGAGTGGATTTTTACCGAAAATATTTGACCGTAGACCGCGGAGTCCTTGCCAAGGCCCTTGTGCCTCAGAAGCATTTTGTATTTAATGTTCACACCCTGACCTCTGCAACGAATTGTTATGTTACTGAACTCCGAAAGGTCGAAGTTCGTCTCGCATCGAACAGAAGCAAACCCGGATCCGTTCGTTTGGGGGTTGAAAAGCGTGAACAATATCGCACGCTGGAATAACTGCGTTTTTTGCATCACCATCACTGCCTTTGACATCCCCGATGATCTCACCGTATCCGAATGCTCCGACCATGATCCCGCCTGGTCCGGACCGCGCGTGAAGTCGAACAAGGTCTGCACCGTTCTAAATTAAAAACAAATGAGCTCCAGGTACGTGGATTACAACCGACCAGCGTTTATAGTTTATAGTTTTTGGTCAATCTCCGGATAAATAGGTTCGCTCACCCGGAGGCAGTGGCAACCATTTCATTTCCGTTTTCCTGATGGATGAGGCTGGATTTTCGAATGCGCGATCGTATTTTCGATGTAATCGTATAATTACGTTACTATCGGTAGGTGCCCGCGAGGAACTGAGAGACGTTTCTGGAGAACTGCTATTTTCGCTGTCAGGCAAAAGCTCGATTCTCCCTTGCAGGAACTCTGTGCGGGCGAGAGAGCAGCGGGGATGTCGAACGGTTCGTGACTTCTCGAACGCCACCCTAGCCGCCCGATATGGAATCCAACGTCCTTGCGTGTCCCGATGACATCTAAACACCGACAGACTCGCCGACTTGGTACATTCCCAATAAACGATCCTAACGAGAACTCTTAAATATTCTCGCTCGATTTATGGATTTTCAATTCCAATGGCGAATCGCATTTAAATTTTAGAAAAACCGGCGCAAATTCGTTTAACGCGGTTATCAGCTACGTGTCGAGATTTTAGAAGTCTATTGCTTCTAACATCCATACTATCGTGATCGGAAACTCTGAGATAATTTGATTCTTTCGAGAGATATAAAAAAGAAATGTATATGTCACGCAGAGAAATTATTCGTCTGAAAAATTAAAGTATTATATAAATTATGTGTTATTCGACTGAGAACTCGAGCTAAACTTGCTCGCCTAAACTGCGGCGACGTTTATCGACTGATCGACTGTGCGAAGTGAAATGTTTGATCAATTTTCATGTCAAGTAAAATACTTGGTCGCGAATTTCCGAACAGGGGTTACATGAGAATATATCAAACAATGTACGTCCGCTTGATAATTCCGGTGTTTCTGAGCTCCCGGATTTTAAAATATCCTGGCAATCATTATTTCCGTAATATACCGTGGGCATCAGAATTAAGAAGCGCGCGTTCGCAAAATCTGATCGGAATTTTATACCTTGAAAGAAATTTTATCGACCAAACACTATTTGCAAGTATAATAATAAACGACATTACGTGTTCGCAGAAATATAGAAGACGTTCATGTCTATTGACAAATTTTTTTCAGACAATTTGCCCGGAAGCTTATCTAATAATATCCCTCTATTATGTCCGCTCGATTGTATTACTTTAAAAAATAATCAAACATCATCTACAAAGTTCACGTTATCAACTGAAATAACTTCCGCGGGAATTCAATACAAGATGGTACGTGGCCAGAAAAAAGAAGAGAAAAAAAAAAATTACACGGTGATTTCAATTCAGCTAAAATCAATTTCCGACCTGTTTTACAGGTTTAATAAAAACCTGCTGGTTATATAATTTATAGTCCGCCAAAAGTTTTCTTTATTGGAATGCATTATATATACATCAGATCTGAATTGTCAATCGGCTTACAATCTTTGGCTGATCGAAATTTCACGACGTAACGGTGATCGTGTTGATTTCTAGGGATGATACTCCACCCTGATGAGTGGGCTCGTAAACTCCGCCGTAAACTTGCAGCCCGAAGTTGGTGATCGAAGTTACGTCCAGGGGATCCGCATCGGGAACAACTCTGCCCCTGTAGTAGGCTTTGAAGTTTGAAATAGGCAACGAAATCGTGGTGAAATCTTCCGAGGAGATCGGGACCTGCGATCGAACCGATAATCTACATTTTCTGAACGAAACCAGGTAAAGATAAAAAGTCTTTAAGAATCGTTGTTATACATACCGTGAAAAATTGCTCGTAAGTTGGATTGGGCTCGTTGTCCTGTCCTCTGTGACGCAGCACTACTTTGTAGCCGGTGTTGTTGCCCTGCGCCCTGCAGTTTATTTTGATATTTTTCATCCCTGTTAAATCGAGATTAGTCTCTGTTCTGACCCCAGCAAACCCGGCGCCGTTTGGCTGGGGGTTTAGGAGGGTAAAGAAAATCGCCCTTTGGAATTCCTGAGTTGTTTGCAGGACTATGACTGCCTTAGATTTTCCAACCGTTCTTACTGTGTCCGATTGTTCTGTCCAACGGGAAACGTCATCTGAAGTCGTAAAGTCGAACAGGATACGGTCGCTGTAAGAAGTGGAGGGGAGCTCATTCATTTGTTTTCATGAATTTTTATCAGCTTATTATTGCTCATCTAATGTTGTGTGTTAACATCTCAACATAATAATCAAGCGAAAAATCGGGAGAACATATTACGGTGCGAAGTGCGGCACGTGCAATTTGGAAAGGTGTGAAGAGACGCTAATACTAATTGTGCGGTTATGTTATTCATTTATTATTCAAGAGAAGATTATTGAAAAATTGATTACTGCAGAGTATATTTGAGCATCTTCTCATCCGACGAATTTGCAGCTTGTGATAAAAATTCTCTGATGATAATCTGGGCTTGGATGTTCGACAGAACGAGAGATTGGGGATTCGAGTTTAGCCTACGAATACCAGTTCAATATTATGTCATCGAATCAAAGTTTCCACTCGCATTTTCTAGCTGAACACCGCGAAATCTTTACATCTTACTACAAGAAGGGATCGTAATATGATGTAAGCTTACCCTCTGACTGTCGATACCATAGCAGATCCCATCATCAGAAGGCTTGTAAGTCTGAGAACATTGTTGAACGACATAGTGTAGAATTATTACTTCGAAAGATTGAATTGCGTACGAAATGGCATCAAACTGGCCGGTACCGCACGACTTTTCTTACTATCAACATATAACCGCCTACTGACCTATTTATATTAGTGTCTAAAGATATTACGTAACGGAAGAACCTCCTCAGTTACGTACCGCATGCGTCTGAGTATATATTACTGCTCTAAGGTATGCGTAGTATATCGACTGCGAACTGCCGACTTCATTGTCAGTATGATTGTCAGAGATATTTTTCGAGATTACTACTAATTACCGTTTTCCGTTTCTAATCATTTCCTCCTCCATCTAAACGGAGTTCATACCTGTACAGTCTGTACGTACTTACTAGAAATTTTTCGAGCACTATGTTAGCAAATAGACAACAATCATAAATCATTAGACGGAACATTTCTTGTTCTCGCGTCATTATACAAGATCGTTACTCGACCTGGTCGACGGAGATCGATTGTGGTTAGGGGACGTCCCCGGGTAAACTTGGATCGACTGCCTGATCCGATCCGGAGACGTCGGGAATCGTGACGCATTTCCAGACTTGTAAAGTAATTTCTGGTGGTAAATATAGGATGATTATATCGAGGAGTAAATAGAAATGACGTTGCATGTGGTGTCAATAAAAAATATCGTATTTCAGTGATAATATATGATCAGGGCTTCCAAAACTGGCGACACTGGTAACTTATTAATATTGCAGTTTCAACTCTATGGAATCAATCTCTGATTACATTATTTACATACATTGATTACTAAAATTGATTTCGCCATCACGCATACGTATAACGTTTATAATCAGACGGCTAATTGTAAGTAATAGTTATCCATGTGTGAATTAACGTAAACATGTTAAGATTATAGACAGCCTTCATTTCAATTTTTAGATGCGATACAAAATAATTATGCAGATATGATTGCAATGATGTTTTCTGAAAAATTTTTTCTTATGTGTATGGGCAATGTTTTGCGTAACGGCAACAAACTGCCTAATTGTTACTGCGTTAATTCAAGAATTTTATGACAACTTATTAGAACTGATCTAATTATAGATTAATTCCACGATTGGTGCTCTTAACGTAACTCAAAAGTTCCTGAGAGTCTTCACAGACGAAAGGCTTCTCGTGATAGCAGGCAACATCGTGCCACGCTATTCCATCATTGTAGACATTGTTGAGAACGGAGAGGCAGGATTCATTGGTGCCATTGATGTCAAACTCAGCATTATCGGGCTGGCGAGTCTTCTTGTGTCCAGTCTGGGACCAGGGGTTGTATCCCCATCTGTTAGGAATTTGATTGGTAGGTGCCATCTTCTCCCTATTCGCTGACCAGAACCATCCGTACAGAGCCTTGGGTTCGAGATCACGACGGTTTTCACAACCTTTGAAGTCGCAGAGACGACCAGAAGTCCAAATGTATGGCACGTTGTCTGTAAAGTTTTTATCAATAGAAAATGATTAGGCAATGTTAGTTTTATGACTTTTTAATAGCAGTCGCATGTGTAGAGTTTCACTGATAATTACAACAGGAGAAAGCCTCAGAAAGATGTGTTAAAAACTTACTCTGTTGAATAAGTCTGAAGATCAGATTGTTCTCTTCTTGACTTTCCAAGGATACTAAATCCATGCAGTATTCTCGGCAAATATTCCTTGCGTCCAGCCAGTCAACTTTGAGATTTGAATGGGCAGGAACGTGCCCACTGTAGAAGTAATTATGTCCACCAAAGTTGAACTCCTTTGGCCCTGAAAAAAGATTCCATTCAAATCATTCACTTATCTTTGAGAACGAGAGATCATATCGATCAGTGTCAGCGATAAAAACACTTGAGTTGGCAAAAATAAAAATTTCTAGAAGTCAAGGTACTCGGAGAATATAATGATGAATTCAAATTATCCCTGGAGTCGATGCAGTGGAAATAAATATAGATATTAATGAGCGCTCATTTATAGGTAGTTGAAGATAGTGAGTAATAGCCTCGCTCGGATGGATCAGAATAAGCCAGAGCTAGGAGGTCAGAGGCCAGAACGTGAGATCTTAGGCAAACACAAATGATAGGTATGTGTGCTGACAAGCCGTCGATTGAGCAACTTCTTATTCTTATTCTTATTCTCACTCTCATTTTCTTTCCTATTCTTCGAGTTCTACCTTTGCAGGGAAATTATACATTATATGAATCTGCGGGCACGTCTTGCACGATGAACAATGTTAGCTCAACATATAAAGCCTCGAGTTTTGCAGATGAGAGAAACGAGGCAAAACCGATCTCTCGTATAGAAAATTCAAAGAGTATATAATAACTAGGTATTCTAAAGAGGTCAAGTACCATCCGAGTAATTACTATTTCTTTTATTGCCTCGTCAAGGTTGACGACCTTGTGCATATATCTATATTATACGGAAATAAATGATACCGTAAGTTTTTTTGAGTGTTATTAACAAAATGCTGATATTGTTTTTCGAATGCGTTTTCATCTTTATTCAATGTTTCACGGATCTCTAAAATCCTTTTTACTTTTTAAAGCCGTACAAAAGAAGATGCAGAATAGAGAAGAGAGCAGAAGCTGCAACCGCAAGGTGTAGCCGTGACCTGTCTCATTGTCTAGTATTACCGTGCAGCACGCGCATATTATATTCCAGAAAATATGAAATCACTGTCATTAGGTAGACGTATTTCTTCGAGACAGAGAAACTTTTCTCTAATTGTAAGCATCGTACCATTCTTCCTTTCAAATTACTCTTTTCTACCTTTCACGGTCAATAGCGTTCAAGTCAAATGAGATTTGGTGCAAAAACTCACGTAAATGGAAACAATAACCACAATTTCTATATATTTACATACAAATTTAATATTCAACAATCTATACGGTTACTTGTCGGAGGACAATGCAACGATGAACCTCTAGGTGAAACTAGGGTAACCATGAGCTTTATTAGCAATTGAAATCATCTGACAATGAGAATAATTACAAGGCTCAAGCCTTTCTATGGAATTGAAAAAGTACTCATTATTTACTTGGTTGCAGAAGCATAATCAGATTCTGTAGGACGTCTATATTGGTTTTTTTTCTATCTTCCATTTCTTAATTCTGCTTTATTCAAATATATCTCTGCTGTAATTTGCTGTACATAAGTCTGTCGCTAATGTCAACTGTCCATCTCTATGCGTATAATGCAATAGTTTATAGTCTCTTACAAATGACTTATGTAAACTTCCAACACAAGTTAAAAAATAAGAGGCAGCTCTGCCTTGTTGCGTTTGCCTTTCAATCTGTATCAGCTTTTGACAGTATTTGAAATTCAAATCAACTAAATTTTATAGTATATTTTTCTATCGTATATACCTTTGAAATATTTTTTTTTCACATTTCAAAATTATTCACGCTACTTTCGATTCGAACGTGATCAACTAGTTATTTCGTATGCGAAGTGATTACATACACCTTTTCGCGGACGTGAATACATATCAAATTGACCAATGAAAAATCTTCGGTAGATACGCGTAGATTCGAAAAATTAGCGTCGGCCTAGGAGACGAGTATAAAGTAACAATGTATGTCACGGTGCGTAAAGAGAAAGAAAAGAAAACATAAGAGAAAAAAAAACACTAGACAAACAAAAAGAAAAAGAAAAAAGACGAAATAAATACGATAACGTTCGCAATTTGTTGGCTATTATATAAGTTGTTGATTCGGTAGCAATCAGGCTGGTCCTGTATCCCCTTCACGAGCAACTTTGATGTACTTGGAATTCTTCCAGTCCTCGCGGCTGCCGCGCCCGTCTCAATCGCGTCTCGCTTTTATAATGTTACGCCGATTCTTCAATCCGTAAGTCCGCCGCAGTGCTCGCAGACTTTCACGTTCACGACACGACGTGGATACGGCGTATCATAATATCACGCAGCCTCTCAAAATATTATTTACAAATAATCACGTACGGCAAAAAAAACGTCCTTGTACATTTAGGACTGTGGTGGTTAGAAATTTGATCTAACTTTATCGTCGGACTAGCGACTCTGCATCTTCAAGAGATTGAGCGGTGTAATGATATTTGTCTATGTTCGTGTATTTACAGGACTGGGAATAAGCAATTAGCGGTGACTCTGTGTCTTTCTCTACTAGAATTCGTTACGCGAATCTTACGACCATTTCCGCAGATCTTGGGAGTATCTCCGGGCGATAGTTCGAGCTCGCGTATATCATATAATTGGCTACTGGATCATTTATGGAACTGCATCTGAACGAGTATGTAGAAAGTACTGCAAACGAAGCAAACACATCACTTGGGACAAAAAAATGTATAAGAAGGTACGTATGTAGACGTACGTACGTACGTAATGACTTTTCGGCTAAAAAATCAGTTCATTGCATGCGGTTTTGCGGTTATATTGAGAAGTGAACAATTTCCCTTCCCCACACAGTCAGCCGATGGTAAGAAGAAGGAAAAGAAGGGAATTGGTTAATTTCCGGAAAAACTTGATAGAGGAATAAATGTGTATCGGCGCAGTTCGAAGGGATGTACGGTTGGGTTGCAGGGGACGCGACCTGGTGCACTACTTTCGCAAATTGCAACATCTGCTCGGATGCGATGCACGAAGATGAATAACATATCTTCGTCTCGAAGAGCAAGAGCGTGAGTAGCAGCAGTGACGTGATCGGTTCGTTATACCGAGTTACGGACTGTAGTAGCTTGATTTTTTTACACTTTGTAGTATGGAGTATACGGAGACCGAGGCATGTAATCTCGTCTGCTGCACCATGCGCCGCACGATCGTTGCAATAATATTGTGCAATGTAATGTAGTCGTTGCGATATATTACGACCTGTACGTATATATATATTATGAAATGAATCTTCTTGGCAACATAAGAAACCGTTAGAAGTACACGACCGTATCGAAAAATGCTGGTGCATAATGTCTGAGAGATTTATCAGTTAGATGCATAGATGTTAACAGAGAGATTCATCGATAGCCGGCTAGATGCGATGATTTCCAGTTCCTTCTATGTAGCTATACGCGAAATTTATATTCTACCTAAGATTATATTTTAATTATAGTTCTCAAAGATGATCCAACGTTTGGATTACTGCAGCTGGCAGCTGCTGCAGTAACCCGCGCTGTTGTAATTCTTATAATGGTAAAGGAAAAGGTGAATATAATTGAAATGATCCAAGAATAGAAATGGGAGTCACGGGATGAGGATAGGATTCGCGACGCCTGACCTTTTCCACTTCTAAATATCATGCAAAGTGGAAATTCGATAATTATGACCCTTTCTTCACATAGCATTGATATTTTCTTTTAACAACTACGCTTGTCAGCGGAAAATTAAACCCCGCAGATGCAAATTCCTGCGATTAAGTCATAACCGAAAAGTGGGACGAGGATCCCCTTTTTTTTTTTTACTTTTATTGACACGTATATCTAACGAATTTCATGATGCAGAGTGACACTTTAGAAAGTTAAAGAATCTATTCGCATGATAATTATGTCATTCGCTAAGTACCGATGTAAATGGGTAGGTAGCTTTAACGTAATGTACAGCCATGCCAATATTTCAATCAGTCCGCTACCAAAACATCGACCGGCATTCGCCAGTCCTTCTTTTTTTTTTCGCCATGTATCATTACGAAATTTCATGATAATAATAACAATAATTATATACCTATAATGATAAAGGTAATTGATCACTGCCCCCGGGGTTTTTTTTTAAGAAATTTAAACTGATTAAAAAAAGAATTCAACAAAAAAGAAGAAGAAGAAAAAAAAGAAATGAATAAATAACTACATAATTGATGACTTGAATTTAAGTATGAAAATGTTGTCTTTGTTTCTAAGGTTTTCATTATTATAAAGGACGTGTGACGGGCTCAAGTACCGAAACTTTCTTCCGCTGTTTTCTACGTGCTCAGCTACAGGTCGTCACTTATGTGTAAAATAAACACTCGTTAACTCTGCCGTATTCTTACGTACCGTACGTACGTATACGTATACGTCTGTGTAAGGTATTTCAAATAAAGCGGGCCACCTTCAGGTCTCGATACCTTCGATTTCGATTTCCTTTTACGATGTTGTTACATCATGAGATGAACCTTTGCTAATTTTTTTTCAAAATTTCGCGCACCCTCCATTTGCAAATGCCGAAATTTTTTTATCAACGTTATTCGAATTTCTGGAGGAAGACGCGATCAGTTAGAAAAAAATTTCGGCTTATTTGCTCTCGAATGAATTTTTGACGAAATGTTTCAGTGAAATACAAAAATATTTCGCATCTTTTTTTTTTTCGTCTAAAACGGAAACTGAATCAAAGGTATAGAGTTCTGCGGGTGGCCCACTTCGAGCTAAATATTTCACACATAGCGAGATAGTTATACAAATATAGATGTTCATTATTCAACTCGTGTCGCTACTGCACTTTCTCAAATTCCATTTTTGAAAGCCCCACGCATGTATTTTGTAGATATTATCCACAACACATTTCGCCGTTCGGATTGATTGCGGAACGTGATCAAAACTACTAATGATTTTTATCTCTATACGTTAAATGAGTGTTCGATTTTCTGCAATTTTTGGAAAAAAAAGACATTTCAAATCTATTTGCGGAAAAAAAATTCGACCCCTGTTTGAAAATGAATTCTTGATTAATTTTTTTTTACTTACGATTCGCGCATTTTTGTGGCACAGGTAAGGACAGAAATCTGCCAGGACGATTACTGTGGGGTCTGACTTCGCTGATTGCGGGATCAGCGGCTACCAAAGCCGCGAATATCACGACCAGGCTAATGGGCGCTAACATCATCTACGACACAGAAACAAAACGATCTAAGTAAATGGATCCGCAAGACTGTGCAGTGAATATCGGTAAGGGATTACCGAGATTTATTACAGATTTGTATTTTCTTTATTGATTGTATATTTCAGAATTTGAAACGACTCGATCGAATAATCGATGCGGTGAACCTTACCTTGTTTAAGAAGATGTGAGAGAACTGATTTCTGACCGAGAACTGCACTCTCGAATGTGGTATGTACTGTATATAACTGTTAGAATATGAAGAGACGTCCGGTGGAGCGACCGGTTATATAGAAAAAGTTACCCTCTCCAATTCCGTTCTCCGCGTTTCATCTCCCACCGCGGTATATAATTTCCGACGCCCTGCGACGCCGCGACGCTTTTACGACTAACAAAGTCATTTACGAGGCGTCCCACCTTGATGCCCCCCAAAAACCATGCCGGTGCCCATCACTGGCTAAAAATCATCTTACCTATAATATTACAATACGATACGATTTCAAACACCATTTTTGAAGCCAGTCCGATCTTATAGACACGGATTTCTGTAGGGGCTTGCACTTGTGATTCAGATAGCAGGAACATATCGATCGGTGATGCAATTACACATTTAATTCATTACTAACTTCAGGCGCCTCGCAATTACGTATAGGTATAGAAAGATTTCTCTAATTATCGCTGACGAGGGTCAGCCTCATAGGTTTTGTTTCTTTACTTTTATTTCTTACATTTCATTCTCTCGAGGAATGTAGAATTTGATAGAGTGGGATGTAAAGGTTCTACAGAGGGCTCCGACCGAACCTTAAATCCTGAAGTTTTCAACGAGAATTTATAGCCGAAAGACGAAAAGG
Source organism: Athalia cordata (assembly GCA_963932425.1). Lineage (NCBI taxonomy): Eukaryota > Metazoa > Arthropoda > Insecta > Hymenoptera > Athaliidae > Athalia > Athalia cordata. Next base: position 22,038,130 of record OZ010626.1, on the reverse strand, counting down.
GTTCGTTCCCCTAGCCCCACGACGAATTGTACATGGCGCATGTATGCAGTATTTAAAAATTCCGTACACATGACGTAATATTTTTGTAAGCGTGGGTGTTAAATGGCCGATAACGGCAAAGAAAGAGAAACTCATATTTCGGTAGCCACCACCGTGACCGCAGACTTTTTGGAGCGATGGTTCAATTTTTTATAAGTAAATTGACGTTTGGAATTCCTGGAGATCGTTGTCACTCATAGGAACATATAACCTACAATCCAACTATTATTCAATCCAGAATGATTATTTTCGGTGATCCATCGGCAACTCCTATTACGTTTATCATAATTCATAATACATGCAATATATGCATGTTTCGTAAAGTTGTAACATTATAACGGCGATTATTGAGCGTCACACACATATCGCTTGGGACTTGAGAATTCACTCGCATCTTCGGTAGAACCCGTTCTATGTAATGTGGGCCGCATAACTGTGTACGTGATTACTTTATATGCGTAAAGATATATGGTCAAGGAACTTTCGTTTTCAAATACATACAGCTGATGCTCGCCAACTATAATCTTGCACTTAAAAACGAACTCGACTTTGCACCTACACATACATTTTTCAGATTCCTTTTTTTCGATCTGCAAATTGCTTAAACATATAACTAATTCGAATGACAGGAATTACGTCAACGTTCGAAGATTTTACTAGATGAGATCGGTTACCGGTTTATCAGCCAATGATTACACCCGTTTTTGACCGTAGTTTGAACCTATAAACTAGAAAAAAAAAAAAGAAAAACATCTCGATGGAAACTTCGCGAGAATCGCGTTGTTCCTTTTTTTTTTCACCTGAATTATGAAATTCCCGTCGTAATTTGATTCGCCTGGATTTTTTTTTAGACAGTTTCCAATTCCGTTGACATAATATAAAAAAATGTTGAAATCCATCTAGATTGAAATTGAATGATTCTGTTTCAGATTTCCTGGTGCGATCATGGATTAGTGATTCTTGAAATCGCTCAATCATTGATCGCGGTACGGAGGCGCGGGTTCCTCTGCGAGGTTAGGTACCTATCCAAAACCCCATGTATATCTAATCACCTCTAAGGCACATTTTTAACCTTGAGGATGCGCTAACTTAACTTTCACCATTAAGCTGGGCTCAACCAGCTCGTGATTTACACGCACATCTCATCGGATATAGTCAATGTCAACCTGCACCGCGGTCGTAAAGTTCTCCGTCGTTTTTCATTTTTATATTCGCAAAATAACAAGTCCTTCGTGCTACTTATACCCACATTACCCAAAATCATCTCGCGGCAGTTTCAACGATTTTTTATGAAGCCTGACACGGATGTTATGTTAAAATCCGATCGGGTTGCACGATCGGAATATGCGCTGACGTAAAGATTGAAGCTAGTCACATTTTAATTGGCTCGATCTCCCACGCATAAGTAACGTCGCAACGGTAACTAAACTACATCCCACTTTATCTCGAAGTGTCTAAAAGAGCATCTCCGTATCATTATCGACGTTTCGTGATCCAATAACTATTCGGCATGTATTCATTACTTCTAGTAATTTCCAAACGCAACTCTTACGGGCATCTCGTATGTTTCCCGGTGGTACCCGATGCAGCTGATAGATCGTTAGTTAGTCGTATAATAAAAATTAAGTGCGTGAGTTTTATAAAAGGGCCAGATTATAGCTTCGATGGGTTTTCGTTATTTATTCATTTAATTTTCTTCTTTCATTCCTTTCGTTCTATAGAGTCCAGAAAAAACCTGTTGTGTATAATAATAATAACAATATCCGTCAGTCGGTCGTCGTTTGACCTTATTCTCTATTTTTTGTTTTTCTATTTTTCTCTATCTATTCATTTCTTCGAAAGCCTTGCAGTCGGTTATACATACTCGATTATTCATTTGTTTATTTATTTATTCATTTTTTCCTTGCATCGTGCGCTCGACAAGTCCCTGCATGTTATATAGACAATGAATTATAGAGGCATTCCTTTATCGCGTGATCACATCGTTTCGATGCGATAGAATATTAGAATGAATATTTGCTCTGCTTTGCAGTTTGGATGTATAAGTATATGAATATCGTTACTTTGCGCGTCAGTCAAAATATCTGCAGGTGTACGAATAATATATGGTATGCGACGAATATTACTTTATTATTTGGCATATATGATTATATATACATTTTTACCGCGAATATTTTCGGCCTTCGATACACCCGCGTGAAGTCCTCACATTCTCATTCATTAAATTTTTTTCCAACTCCAGGTTCGCATGTGTAATTTTTCTTTTATTTTTTTTTTTTTCCAACAGCTGCTGCCTGGAATTCGAAATCCTGAGCTCGATAAACTACGGAACGTTTAGCACAATCGCCTGTATGCTTACCTTCCCATCTGCCTACAACTTATCTACCTCTAGCTACTTTATAACTCACGCTCGTGTCAGATTGCGAAGCGCGTTATCGCTGTGGTACCTTAATGGCTGATCCTAGTCAGCCTGCCTACCCGGGCGTTTGAGTCTCTCCCGCGTATTTCTATAATAAGGAATACCGCAAAACAGGCAGCTCGGAGACCGAGGAAAATCTATAGTACATTTACGAAGTCTTGCGAGTTATACTCTCTACAGCTACTACGCGATATTCAGGTAAATAACGGAATAAAGTTTAACAGCATTTTTGAAAATTACTTAAAAAATAATATATCAATCACGATTTATTATCAGAGTACAAAATTTGTTCTTGTTTCGTCGTTTTTAACCTACAAAAAAATTGAAAAAAATAAATAGACAAACGAACAAAACAATCTACAGACCGCAAACTTTGGAGTATTCGGGAGCTTGCAAAAAAATTTGACGTGTAAATTTTTTTGGTTAACCTCTATTAAAAATGTTCAAAATTCGGCGGTCACCGCGCGGTCAAGTCCGGGTTCGGACACCCTCTTGAGGTCCTTCTGGCTCATCGCATGCACCTTATACGATGAACATTTGTTACAATTTCTACGAATCTAGACGAAGAAGCACAGTAAATAATATTTAAATACGGTAGTTTTCTGGGTTTGCGAAATATAACAATCAGGAAAATCATAGGTTTTCGGAACGGGCTTTGGTTCGTCGAAAGTTCATCGCGAGAGGAAATAACTCAAGAATCTAGACAAACCTTTCTTTAAATTGTGAGAGCTATGTTTGCGGACACCTTGGAAAGCTGTGTGATTTTTTTTGTCACCTGCACCTTTTTTTTCTCTACTCTTCTTCTTTGTATAGATTTGTTTGCATTTAGAAGATATTATACATAATCGTAATTCATCGCAAGCATGGAGACCTCGGAACGACAACTTCAAACATTTTTTCTCCGGAACGAGGAGAAAATCTGAGCATCGAATTTTTCTAAGAATATTCAAAGACTATAAAATTAACTATGATTTTTCGTTTTTTTTCTTCCAATTCTATCGTCGTGGATTAAAGAAAAAAAAGAAGAAAAATCCAATTACAAATATCTCGATGATCAATTCTGCGAATCCTCCCGGGTCAATATCTTGGAACCGAACTCTGTGACTTCTCAGTAACGATTCGTCTTTAGAATCGAAAAAAAAAATAATATTTGATATGACATATCTTTCTATCCACGATGACGTTGTATATCATGATATAATAGCTTTTGTCGAAGCTCATTACATTACACCTGTATAACGTATATAACTATTTATATTTGTATATTATTTTTTTCTTAAAGCGTAAATTACTGTTGCGTTTGACATTATTACGTCTGATTCACACGGCGGTTGTATAGCTATATTGCAGCCTGTTGAGTGTACAGAGTCGTTGATGGCACAATTTTGTAGCCGCGAGGTGAGGAGGATAATTCTGCGTGTACACCTGCACACGGCTCGGTATACCTCGTGTAATAATATGTGTGTCATAGGTATAGTATAGGTACGTAGCTATATATATTATATGTATGCAGAGTTCGTCGCGCGAATTGCTCAAGAGAAGTCGCATCTTACAACATGATTTATACATGCCCTATGCAGATAAATGAACCTCGCAAACTTTGCTATATTGTTTGTTTTCTTTTTTCTTTTGCTGTCTTTTTTTCAATCCCCTTTTCGTTTTATTTGATTCGTGCATTTGTTAATTAAATTAAACTAAATTTAATTACATTTTTTTTTTTTAGTCATAATCGCCGATAAATTTGATGCCTAAGGTCGAAGATACATAAGTGTATATGATACAGTATAAAGATTATTGCCTCATCATCTGATCTAAATTTCAACTTTGAATGTTTCTAATCCATCGTGAGTTAAAAATGGTCAAGGATATAGGCAGGTGTCTGGTGTTACCTAAATGTAAAGTTACTTGAAGCATCTCAAAATACATCGCGTATTCGATATTTCGATCAGCCTTGAGATAATAAAAAAAAAACACCTCCGAGTAACGAGAATTAGTGCAGAACGATTTTGTTCGCGATTTATTCACGTACGCCATAACGTTATTGGTTTACTCATCGTCGCAATGCAGATACACTTGCGTTTCAATTTAAACCAATAAAGTATGAAGTTTGGCAATTTTTTTAAATTTTACAGGCGTCATCAAAACACGGTGTATATCCTGAAACCCTAATTTCCAACTCGTCGATTCTCAAGGTTTTATATCCATCTCTTCTCTTTTTTTCTGTTCTTTCTTTCTTTTTTTTTTTCGTCATTATACAAAAATTTCAAAATATCATTCACGATCAGTATTCGTGTATTATATACATATGGTATGCTATATGTTATGCAGGTATATATTTAATTTGCAGAGTAAAGGTATTTATGATCGTGAAAAAAAAAAGCGCCGGAATCACCGAAAGAAAATACATTTTTTGATAAACATATTTCTTCTCATTGGTCAATGTCCCTCGGGCCTCGCGCGAACTTCCCCCTTATATACCTCCATCTTTATGTAAGATCTTCTCTTATTTTTTTTACAGCATTCTCTGATTATTAATCAGTTTCGACGAATTTGGTCGAAAATAAAAATTCGCAATATATTAATCTGCGATTCCGATATTTGTCGGTAATAAATAGAAGATAATTATATCCTACTTCATCATTCTTATACTATTTGATTGGTAATAATGAGTTGTGGATCGCTACTGTAATTATATCTACTTATAGGTTATGGAAAAGCTCTTGTGCGCGGGTCGATTATGATTAACGTATTTACGATCGTATCGATTGGTTGCGAGAAAACCGTTACACGGGCAGGTTATGTGGTATACCTGGCGCGATTCGTTGATGAGCGTAATGGGAATAATTTCGATCTTCAAATTTGGACCGAAGTAGATCACTCGGCGCAAAAACATCTCAGATTCTCAACCGTCAAGGCCAAAACCTTCCTAGGTCGAGGACCGGAGAACGCTTACGGAGTTTGAGAGGAGTATAAATTGCGAATTGGTGGTTGAATCAGCGCCCTTGAATTTGAAAGTAATAATGTGAAGGAAGAGCCGATCGTGATCGTTGAAAATTGACATAAAATTAACTTAAAATTGGCGGAACACGGAGGAGGTTTTTAAGAGAAATCATATTTCTATCTACAGATCACGCAAATTATAATACAAACCGAGGGAATTTTAATGGAAGATTAACAGAGAAATCGAATAATTATTGTTGCTATGATCGGACAAAAATTCATTAAAGTTAACAGAGTTATGAACTGAATCACAGGACGAAGCTCCCGGAATTTTTACAATTCTATATACCTAATTCTTTTTTTTTCTTCCACCATGTATGTATACATATGTATATGACGATATACAGAGAATATTTCTCTCGTTTAATATTTTATGCAAACTTATTACTTCGTTGTATAATAATTTCTTTTAAAATTGATGAGTTATTCGGTGGTTAAATTTATTCATATGATATTTCGAGTTTTGCCTGAAATTTGACGCGAGGGAGGTCAGGGTCGTTTTAATGATTGTGTTGCCAGTTGCAGGAGTGAGCGTAAATTGAGTAAAATAATAAAAAAAAAAAGCAGGTAATGAAAAAAGAAAAGAAATGAGTAAAAAAATATCGTATGAATTTAACCTTAACGCTCGAAGATGAGAAAAAGAGATTGCGGCAGTAGAGGGAGGCGAGGTCGTTTGTGCCGATCGCTAATGCGTGAAAAAATTAAAAATCAAATAATTATACTGAAATAAATAAATATACCTATAAACGTGTAAGTAAAGTTAATACGTACTTCGTCCTACACGCGAATCAATTACAGGTATTAATTTTATACTTCATCCTTCGCGCGCGCGTTACTCATTGTCAGAGTAAAGTATTTATTATAATTCTTTCCTTCAATGTTAGAGCAGAGGTGCAATTCAAACGGAATCATCGATTTTAATAATTCAACAAAACCTTCGAGGTGCAGTTTGTATGGTTATGTTTTTATCATTCGTTTGTTCTCGTAGTATAGTTTTTCTATAAATTATTTATGTTATTCTCACGAGTTCGTCGAATTATAGTTCATTCGCTATTTACATACGAAGGGATGCCGCGCGGACTGATCTCTATAATAACGTAGAACCGGCTACGGCATATTTATGATAGTTGAATTCGTCATCTAGGCTATTCGGTACTAATTTGGATGCAAATCGGTTTGTGTTCTTCGATAATCACGCGGTATATTACGTATAGGTACGTAAACACATAGGTATACTTGTGCAATACACACTCTACGTATCCTATAAGGTATTTATTTTTACATCAGAAGCGGCACTACTGCGAAATCTACGTCGGTCGTTCCCTTGACATCCGATACTTACGGTGATCTTCCCTACGATATCTCCTGTTACTCTCAAGAATTGATATCCGCTCATGTCTTAGATGAATTCTGGTCTTTGACGAGCGACTGTCTTTGATATTAGATCCTTGCGGTTATAATTACCCGTAGCACGGATCGAATATCGATTAGCAATTATTTCTGGCATTGGCGAATTGACGTTCGTGTAATGTTTGTAATAAATGTCAAGGATTGGTGCACGTCGACGGGATCTTTGATCCATCCGGATGACTCAGGATTAAAAGTGAAGTGAAGAACTCCTATGATTCCTCTTCGATGAATCTGGGCATGCATTTCGCAAAAAAAAAAAAAAATCCACATAACCCCCCATTAAAATTTCATGATTTATCACTGTCGAGAGGGTTTTTGCAAAAATTTTCAAATCAAATCTCTCTTCGAATGATCGTATGTAATCAACGATCTCTAACAAAGAGGCGTTCAATTACTGATTAAATATCCGGGCAAGAAAATGCCAAGGTAAGAAAGCCGGACGATAGAGAAAGAGAGAAAAGTCATTGCCAACGAACAATGGTCGTGCGTTCGAGTATAAATTTTATCTGTGGTCATTGAGGAAACATGAATTGAGGATACAATAATTTACGTAAATAATTGTAATTTAATGGCGACGTAACGTGTATACATTTTTCAGTATAGTTTACATTAAAAATAACTTACAAGATTTCGCTTTATGTTCACTTATTATTTACCTTCGCGTACATATAGGTATTTAATTACCTGTACCTGGTAATATAATTATGTATGATGCAAATTATTACATTGTTATACATACACGACGCATACTTATAAAAACATGAAACACTTTAAAGTTGCAATTACCATAATGTCTATTCAAATCTGGTATCATTTCTTCTATTGTTTTTTTTTCGCTTCAACTGTTATAGATAAAACCAGTAAAATTCAAACATATTTCGTGATGTTATAGGAAAAAGAATCATGTTACCACCAGTCTGACGTTCAGTTTCCATTTTTTAAAATAGGAGTAGCTATCGAGACTAGAACGTAAAGGTTTATCCTTTTTTTTTTTTGTTTTTCTTGTTTCTTTTCTTTTTTTACAGTATAGTATGTTACACAAGATTATGCGAGTCAAGTCTGTTGAGAAAAAAACAAAATAATAATAATAACCCTAAGTTGACTAAAAGAAAACTGCCGAGGACTTCTTACAAGCTTCAGTGACAATAAATTATAACGAGCTACAGTACGTTTCTTTTTATTCTTAGCGAATTCATTGAATTTTCATTTATTGTGCACCCTAATATTATGTCTGTCCGTAACTAAAGAACTGGATATTTTCAAGGTCATAAATACTTCGAAATTTAGAAGAAAAAAAAAGACCAAATGAAACGGAACAATAACCTAACCTAACCTATTTCGATTAACATTTGAAATCCAGATTCTTTGACTGCATTGGGCATATTTATTTAAATAATATCAATAAAAATAATAATAATAATAATGATGATAATAATATACAACTTGAGTAGAGTATAGGGGAATTTATCTGTAACATCATATTATATGTATCTTCGCTTACATCATATGTTGCCCATTAGGCGGAGCATATTGAGGCTGTTGGTTGATCGGTGGTCCAGGGGGTCCGGGGTAAGGTCCTCCAGCAGAGCCTCTCTGAGGTGGAAATCTATGGAGGGTAGAAAGAAAAGTTGAATAAATATTTTACTTGACTTCTTCTCCATAATAACTAGGACATTAATGTTACGAGCATTACCCTTGGTGTTGGTAAGGAAGGTTCGATCGATCGGAGGAGGGTGGCAGGCCCTGAGGGTGACTGGACGGCGGAGGACCAGGCTGCATATGAAAACGTGGAGGATTTGGGTTCCCAATATTTCCCACAGGACCCATGTACTCATTTCCTGTCATGTTCGGCGGATATGCTCCTGAAGGTAAACCCCCTGTGTTGAACGATGGCTGTTGGGGCATTCCGTTGAACATCTGACGTAGCAGTGAAATTTGTTTTATAAGAAAATGTTGCAACGAGCTTTAAGGGGAATGCAAGGGGCATATAAAATACTCACGTGAGGCGGCGGTGCGCCTTGATTTGGAAATTGATAGGCATTGACGTGTGACGGAGGCATTTTAGGCAACGTGTAATTAGATGGTGATGGCGGAGGTGGCTCTCGCATTAATGTGTGGTAGAGATTTAGAGCGTCGACCAAATCCGAACTCAATTGTGTGAGTTGAGCATGTCGCCTATCTACTTTCTCCAGAGCTGCGTCTATCAATGGACCCATCGCTGTAACTTGTTCTGCGAAAGAAAGAAACCAGAAAACGAATTTGACACATGATGAGAGCTGTCATTAATTTTTATGGAAGAAGAGGTTATCTCGTTAAATTTCTACCTTCCAGATCTAACATCTCCTGGGTATCGGTTGAATCACATTCAGGGTCAGCTTCGTGAAGCAGATGAAGAAGTCTGTCCATTTTATGTTCGTCAATTTCTACTTCGATTATTTCTGGCTCACGTTTTACAGTCTTCACTTCAACTTCCTCGGCAAATTGAACCGATTTCTTATTTCCATGGTCTAATTCTATGAAAAATATTAGACGATTATTTGAGTTTCAATTTACCTATTCGATCTTAGTAATTTTCAGCTGTTCTTTCTTACTAGTGAATTGCTCAGGTTCAACGGTAAGATCTGCAGTTACAAAGTTTGAGGGGAATAAGCCTTCTCCTCTGTGATTTGTTCCTTTCCACCAATTTGGGTCTGTGTCATCCAGAATGTGAACTGTAAGTAAATTGGATTATAGACATTGCTCGAGTTGAAATTAAATAGGTGAGTAGCCAAAAGGTTACTTGCTTATTTCTCCGGCCAAGAATGTCAACTCGTTGTCTTCAGCTGCTTCAAAATCATAAAGAGCTCGAACTTTCCTTCCTTCAACGTTGCTGGTTGAACTTAACGCGGCACTGACACTGGGATATAAACTGGTAGTCCGCTTTTGAGATGGTGAGTTATGTGAGATTGTAGAATGATGATGTAGTTTGTTCTCTTTCAGGGAGAGTTCGATTGCTATTGAAATTGAAAAAAAAAAAAAATTAGAATCGAGGCTCATCTATTTTTTCTATTTTTTCTATTACCCTTTGCTATGTCTTCTTCCTCTTGAGAATTTGTTACAACATTCGGGTCTCTGCTGATAGCTGCCGCATGTTTTGGCTGAAAGATTGAGCAAGTTCACATTAATTTTATGAAACCAATGGAACCAATAAAAGCTGGTAGCCAGCTATTAAACGGAAAGCTCAGAGCTGTGAGTCAAGTATCGGTCAATCCCAAGGTGATATTAATTTTGACGTCATATTTATCAGTTGCATATGTAAAAGGAGATGGCTGCAACAGTTGCACAGCATCATCACTTATTGATCATAGCTGTACTTAGGTTTAAATCCTATTGTTCGAACTACGGAACGCCAGACAAAAGAATTAATTGACTTGATTGTTCAGCGGCGCATTCAAATCAGCTGCAATTATAAAAGCAGTCTACATTTCTGATAAAGATATGTTATCTAACGAAATTGAACTCTAGTTACATGTTCCAATTATCGGAGATAAATATTGCTAACTATAGCTTTCTTCGTTAATTACAATGTGTTTACATTGTAATACATTGTGAACTCTGATTCATTCATTTATTAATTTCGTCTACAATATTTCTTACCATATCTGGGGTCGAAGAAAAGTCGAGACCTTCGCTTTTCAGTTTGTTGTATAAGCTGGGGATGAGATTAAGTTGTGGATCCGTTTTGAATTCACCTTCTGCCCACTTTTTCAATAGCGATTTTAACTTCTCCGCTACTTTGGGCTGAGAACGATTTATCAGTTTTCGTAGCTCGCCTTCAAAGTCTCTAGATGCTATTTCCAAGTGAAATGTTTTACCGCAATTACTCGCACAAGCATCCAGTAACTATAATGCCAAATTTTAAGTTATTCTCGATTCAACGATCATCTAGATATTATGAGAGCCAATACTAACGGTAACAGCCTGCATAACGATGTGAGGATCCTGAGCATTGAGCCTTCTGACAATTGAGCGAAGACAATCTTTGGCATGGGTGCTGGAGTTCCCTACTTTATCGCATATGTCCATTATCATACCCCATTCTTCTGATGTATTTTTTTCATTGGTCGCTTTTTCTGTAAAATACGTAGCAACGTAATGACCCATTACATTATGCGATGGACAAATTTTTTACAGAAGGACTATAGCGTGACAGCAATAACTTGGCGAGTCTTTCATTGCAATCATTGCAAGTGTGCAAAATCTAAATCCCACAGAAATGGGTCAGCGTATAGGATGATGGTAGGATGCATTAATTGGAATTAATGAAAATTCTATGACAGCAATTGCAATATCTAATATGAAGTCTGGTATAACATGGAATTAGGTGTGACAGGATAAAAATAAATTAGGACAGCGAGTCACAGGAGCGCGTATATAATAAATTGAGTGAAAGTTAAATGAATTCTTACCGACGTCAGCGTCAAACGGTGATGAATTTGAGAAAAGCCCCATTGTTTGTAATGTTTTTCTGATTATATTAACAAAAAAAAAAGAAAAAAAAAACAATATGTTAATATTATCACAACGTCTTTTAACGATCGGAAACAATACCGTTTTCACTACCTCACTGTCTACCCGATTTTACGTTTTGCTACGCATCCAGCTGATATTTTAATCATAAATACACTCGGGTGACTAATTACACCCTAATCTCATCTTGCGTTGCAGTGCCATTTTACGCCATCGAACTTTTTTAATCGAAGAATCCGTATATCGAGGCTTAAATCGCTTGAATCGAAACTCGACCGTCATTTGACGCCTACTTCACACGTGTAAAGTGACAGTTGACCGCACGGTTGACACGTGACCAGCCGGCAGGCGGGCCTCCGAGTGTGTTGTCGATAGGAGTCGCCGTCTAGAGTGATTTTCCATAATTATTTACTACAACGTATTTGAAAGTTGCGGCCGATAATCAACGCGGTCGTTGAAATTCTAGCGCTACAAACTAAAATATACGAGCGTAGATATCACTGGATTCGGAACGATTTAGCTGGCAAAAATGACAATTGTTGGTGAGCTGTACTTATTCGTAATTGTTATTCACCAGTGATCATGGCTTTGTTTATCGAATGAAAATCGCCAACATGGGAACAATTGTCCCGAGTTTATTTTGTATCCGCGCGAAAATCCTTGGAAAAAGGTTATCATATGCGGCGTGCAGTTGCAAATTTCTCTGCCGTTCTAATTGTTGAATTATAATAAAGTAATTCCATACGAAACATTTTACACTACATACATTATCCCTGAGTCGTGCATAATATCTGCAGGAGTACGAATATACGAGACCAGTAGCTGTAGCGGATTAAAATCTTCTTCGGCATGTTCAATTCTCAACTTTGCAATTCTGTTTATTTTCGCCATACATGGAGCTCTGTTACGTCATTATCATGAGCGCCAATTTCTACGGGTATGAATTAAATTCGCATCGCCATCACGAAATAGGGATTACCTACCCGCAATTGCTATAGGGAGGTAGGAATGCGGAGCAAATAATGTATACATATTATATATATCTACCCACATTAAATTATAAGAACCTCAAGCCGCTGCACCACTTCCAGTAAATTCCTAGCCAGCCCGTTCGCCACGTATAATTCTTCTCGAAATTGCACAATTTCTACAACACTATATATTATATGCAGCCGGCTATGCGATAATGATTCGCTCGTATATACCGTTGTTAGAAAAAAAAGTTGTTTTCTTTTTTTTGTTTCACGGTCTCTCAAAAGTGTTCTGCTTCGCGACTTTATATACCTATATACTGAATCTGAAACTTTAGCTAAAGTCGTAGAGGGTGAAAAATTCTATAAATCTTTTTCTGCAGTGTTTTTGTTTATTTATCAGGCACTGTCGGGTGAATTCCTCATGCTAATATCTGCTGCTCATATCGTTACAGCGAATCCAATGGATACGAAATTCCGCACGAGGACTGAAAGGGCCGATTCCGCTCCTATCACTAGTGGGACCTCCGAATTGAGGATGCGTATAGCCAAATTGCGTTACAGCAGCTTTCGCAGTTGATCCAGAGTATAATCCACATTCACCTGCACCAGCAGCAGGAGCCGCAACTCTCCCTTCCATGAATAGAATTCCCACCACCTGTTGTTGTCTCCGGAGCTGTTTTCTTTTCTTCTCTTCTTGCACCGCAGGAAGAAGGAGCCGACGCTGTCGCCGTCTTCGTAATCCGAAAGTGGTAAAACTGAGCCAACTTCTCCAAGATCGGACAGTCTCACCCCGTCCTTCTTAGTTGCTCTATTGATATCGGTAGGTACAGAATACAGCGGTATATAAAAAATAGTCGCGCGACCTCCGAGGGTTCCAAAAGATGACCAATAATAATTTGTTCATTATTTAGTTCTTTTGCTGTTAATATTCACCTATATACATATATGTTTTATTTTTTTTGAGTCACGTGTACGCATGTTAGTTATGAGGTTTTAAACGATATATCGTTCTAAAATATAGTGAACTTGTTCCGAAAGTGAAGAAGAATTAACGAAGCGATCCTGTTACGAAAATTGGCAATTGGCAAGATGGGTAAACGGAAGAGCTGCTACCTCGACCGGTCGATGCGGCTTACACCAATTTTCCGATCCGCCGTCGTTTTCCTTGCCTTCTCAATTCTTGGTGCGGAAACTGCAAACCCCTCTACGTCACCATCGGGGTTACAGACACCAGAATTCGCAAAACTGCGACAAGTGAGTAACTAAATATTTAAAAAAAAACAATTCACGAGTGATTTTCCTGATTTTAGTCGCCTAGATATAAGGTAATAAGGGTCGTGTTTTGTGCCCCTTTTTTAATGGCATGTATGTCTCCATTGGGAATGAACCGGTGTTACGTTTATTTTGGTTAATATGCTCTTAAAACTATGCGCAAATGAATTTGCCGAAATAATTTAACAGACCAGAAATAATTCACACTATTTTGTAAACAGCTGACCTCTCTAACTTTTGCATGTCTTCATTCTTTCCATAGCAATCTTTGTGCTCGCGCACCGCATCTGCCATTTTAGATTATAATAGCCAACTTGGAACTACTTGAGTTCAATTTTTTTGATCAAGAGATCCAAAAATGATAAAAACAAAGTGTTCGAAAACAAAATACAAGCGGCCACAAAGAATTTAAAAATATGTCCGTAATGTACAGTTGCAGTTGCGTATGGAAGATAGAATTTGAAGTACAGGAGACACGGTTACAAATTCACCGTGTCTAGCGGGAGAAATCTAGCAATTATAAGATACTCGAGGCGGTAGGTTTTATAGCTGAGGATTTGTAGGATACTTTTATACCCAGGTATTATAAGTTGGTAGGTAATAACTTTGCGTCGCATATACATTATACATATATTCTCGCTGCAACAATGTGTCCCCCATGAGTATAATACACATAGTATATATCTATGTACATTTAAATATATGAAATGCGGTGAAATAATTAGCATTTGCTGAAATAGAATCTGAAGACGAGAATAAATTTTCGTTCTACAATTAGAAAAAGACAAAATATTAAATATCCTGCAGCGTGTTTTGCACGGTACACACGTACGTTTATATACATAAATATGTACGTAAACCTATGCCGCTTGTACGTAAGGGTCACGAAGTCAGTCTGTTAGTGGGTGAACGTACCAGAGATCTACTTTCCGGTCTGCGAGAGATCTTGCGCGGCATCTGCCCGCTGTTGCCGCGCGCGTACGATTATAACTCGTCTGATCATCGTTTTTACAGTTGGTTTCGACCCTGAAAAAAAAAAGGAAAAAGGAAAAAGAAGAGATAAAGTAGATGGAACGTAAGATTCAGATAGCATTAAATTTTTTTGAGGCACCTCATCGGATGTTATTGATGATCGTGATACCGCGCACGTGATTAGGTATATACATATAATATATAGGTGTATACTTCCTCGATTTCACGTTGATCATAATTTTTCTGAATATGCAAGCGATAAATTCGACTTAACTTTCTATCGCGAAACAGTGAAATGTTATTATGTTCATGTACGTTACCCATCGGTCAAACCCACGGATATCCTCTTTTCGTCCCCATGAATTTATAGGAATTCACGTCATAGTGTTTTATTTAGTATATAAATATGAAGAAGAATGAAGAAAAGAAACGAAGATCGTCGTCTCCTCTCAATCTTTCCATATAAGTATACGTGCGCGTCATCTTGCATTCTGCCAGACATGAGAGTTACATAGGAACTAATAGAAACCACGAAGTATATTCGAATTTTCTATAATGTTTATGTATACTACATGCATAGTCGAGGCGACGATTCTTGAGGATGAAATTTTCTCAGTATATCTGATATACAACTTCCTAGTTGCAAATTTATATACCGGCGTCGTATAAACGGAAGTTATCTTGCCAGACTCTCTTTCCCTCGTATTATATGTATAATAATCTTCGTGGATTTCCGGCCCGCCTTTATTTTCAATCCTTTCTTCTTCCTCTATCAAATGTAGGTATATATATGAGATTCATTTTTATACGAGTAGTTTATGTGTTTAGGCGGTCTTCACTCTCCTTTATTATACTTTTATTGTACTTCACTTTTCTACCCACGCGATTACCATACATCTTGTTCCCAGCTCACAACTACAAGTGAGAGTAACGCGATACAGGTATATACCTATATACACGTGTGTCGTACATTCGTATACATATAATAACACAAATTGGTGTACAAAGACAGCAGCGGTGTGCGGGCTATCAGAGACGACTTTCACGTTCGTTGTATCAAGTTGCATTATTGTATTAAAATTGAGATCTTCGTTGCTTCCGGAACCGGTATAATAACTCGAGAGAGTTATTGTAATAAAAGTAAATTGATCGATGATTTTTGATTTCCTATGTTTTCATGTTACTACGAATCATTTTCGATCGCCGCGGTGCACCAGAAGTATACCTAATTTACCGTCAAATCTTTGGTGGGCTTGAAAACTTTCATTATCGTCATATTCGATCGATTTAATAAGTTCTGCAATCCATAATTCGTATACCAGTATGGAATTCAGAGGGGTGAAAATAACGTATGAATTCATAAAGTTTGGTTCCCATTTCGAAATGGAAAGTTTCCGCGACAAGGTTGAGGAATGTGAGGAGAGATAGGGGGTATGAGAGAAGAGAAGAAGAAACTATAATCTCGTTTCTGGCGTGGCGTTGGATGAACCGGATGATCTGAGCAAGTTTGGTTGCACGCACCAGGAAGTGAGATGTGCGCTTTCCCACTTGGTCGCTCAGGAGGTTGCTCCTACTTAAGGTGATACGGAACAATTACGCGAAGGTGAAGGATGTCCGAGACCGATTCGAATGTACTTTCACCCGGTGCGAACGCAGCGGCAGGGACCGCGCAACTTCATAGCGGTGAAACGTGCAGCACCCGCGCTTCGAGTTTTGCACATTTGCATCGACTTTTCAGAGATTCGAACAATCCTGATAATCGAGGAAATAAAATCCCGATCGTGGAAAACCACGTTCCGTTATTAATTCGTGCGTAACATATAAAGTTAAACGTCAATCTCGATGCTTCGTTCGCGTTATCTTTCTGTAAAAATATTATTGTTTAAATTTAGAATCGTAAAAGTTGGTAAACAACGAGATGTTACATCCCGGTTGAAATAATAGTCGCGAGAATTTAGCTACACGGTTATTATAATGTTCAAAAAGAAAGTCCGTGCAGGATTTTGTCGTCGAAATTTTTTTAAACAATGATCTCTACGTGCGAATTGCTGCTATTAACGTCATTATGTATTTATTAATTCAGTATTTTCACCGTATACATATTGCACAAGAGAATTTATATATAATTGCAAGGTATATGAAAAACTGCGAAGTAAATAACAAAGTTCAAGTTCCGAATCGTATACATATGTACAAAGTTTTCTCAAATTTCGTGCGGAGATTTAACGTTCTTTAAGATGAGCGGGAGCCGGTAGAAATTTTTTCTGGCATCTCTCGATTAAATCCCATATTAGATGATAGCCATTCATATAATTACGTGACGATTTCAATCCGTCTCTCTTTCCAGCTGTATATACCCGCGAGCGTTGATCTACGCCATATAGTTATACGTACATAGATATTATAGCTAGAAATGTAGGTAATTCCGTAGGTAAGAGTTGCGCACTAATTAGAATTCTATTTAGCATATGATATTATTCTCTTCCTCCTCCGCCTTCTCAGAATTTCGCAGTACAAGCAGCATATTATAAATATGGTACAAAGCAGTATTTTGACTAATTTTACCGAGTGGGTAAACGAGCCAGAAAATTTAATTACGATTTAATTACACGATCTGATTACAAACCGTCTTATTATACGTAAAAGCTAACCTATACACTGGCCCTGTTTACTTTTACATAAATCCTGTAACATCGCGTACTACCTACTTACGTTTCAACCCAAACGACTTTTCTTTCCAGGTTCACCAACCACGTGCCAGATGTTCGACATTATTCTTTTTTTTTTAGATTTCATATTTCATTTATCATTGATGAGCCTCAATAAAGTGAATAACATATAGGTATAATACTATAAGCATCGCGTAGCCTGAGGCTGTCGAAAATCGGTATAAAAAGAAAAGAAGAAAAAAAAATGAATAAATAAGTTATTAAAATTAATCGATGATACTGGCTTGCAGTACATATCGTACAGACTGATTTATTTTCACGTGAAAGCGAATCTCGCGTTATACTTGTGAATCAGAGATTTTAAATATGGCAGCTGGTATAATTTCGAGGGTCATATATGAAGGAGCTGTTGAATGACCACTTGAAAAAGTCATTTCGCCGGTAAAACTTTCTTATGTTTCTACGTGTTTATTTACATAAATAAAATATCATAACTGCGCTACATATGACGATATATTACGGCCCTTTCATATTTATAGATATTTCTTTTGTCTTCAGTTAGCAGACGACAGGATTTGGTGTGTGATTTTAACTTTATCTTAGATCAGCGCGAGAGGAAGCACCTTTATAAACGGTACAAATAATATTAGAGAGAAATTTATATACGCGTATATTGTATCCACATTACTCGCAATTTTGCCTCATACCAAAGGTATATAATCTTCTATTTCACTTCTGTTACACGTACGTTAGATTTTTATCTTCGAATATCTCAGACCGCTTGTTACACGTCGCATAGTAACTGTTTAAAAAATATTGTACATACCGTGTGATAATCACGCGTGCTATACAACTCTTCGAAGTGAATAAGAATACATTAATAATTTTGCTATGCAGTTTCAACTTTCTTCCATGTGATTATTCGATGTGCTGCAGCTGAGGCTTACGAGTTGTGTACGTATATATAACAATTTTAGTGTGGTAATCAGGAATAGTTTTTTGATTCCACTGCGCGAAGCACTTTTTATTTTATTTTTTTTTTTCAATTAAATCGATACTGTGAAAGTTGTAATGAAATTTATGGACGTATTTTTAGATTTTTCTATCTCATCAATTTCGGCTAACATTTATTATAAGTTCATTCTCACTCTCGCGCGGATCATCCTTTCACTAGTGACTGAATAGGGAAAGGAAATTAGAAAAAAATCCAAACCAAACAAGGATGTGATTGAATTGAATAGAATTTAAAAAAGAATATACATATAGATGATCTCGCAGTATCGACAATCGACTCTTTGAAGTCTGAAAATTGTTAATTGAAAATCCAGATCAATGTTAGAAAAAATTTCATTGAATTCTGGGATCGGAAGTTTTTTGTCGGTAATTTGAGAACCCGTATTTTCGTGATGAAGATTGTCATGTATCTCGCTTTCTCGGTAATGCATTTGAAATTTGATTCAGTTCGTTTGCCCGTAGGTCAGAATGTGTTCGTGCGGCGTTCACCGATCGTTTATTGCTTGCGGAGACAGCTTTTATGTCTTCAAGAAAACCAGCCAATCGTCCTCTCGAAGTTCCTCTTACCGTCACTATATAAACGATGGAGTTGACTCGTATTTCAAATTAATTGATCGTATGTAGAGAAATCGATTTACGCAGTAGATACCAGTTACTTATGTTCTGAATTAAATTTAATCACGGGTCAATTTCATGTGGCCGTCTATTCAACATCTTACGTATAGGTATAGATAGGTATAGCATTCGCGCGTGAAAGAGCAAATTGTTCATTAACGACAGTTGCGTGTAGCAGACGACAGTATAAAGTCATTTGACTTTGACCTTCGGACTGTCACAATTAGTTGCGGAAACTAAACAGGAAGAAATGAGATTCTGATTTTGGAACGATAATAAAACGGGTTATCTATATTATGTTATCGTTGTAATGAAATAGTTTTGAACGATGAAAGGTGAGAAGGAATTATAGCGGATTTCTATTTCTGGATTCTTATAATTGAAACCAATCGCGTATGGGAAATGCGCGGTATCTTGTAAGTGGTATGCACGTGATCGAACTAATGCTGCAATCAGGTGCAGCAAACTGGACTCTAGAATCTTGCGATTATGCAATACTCGGTATTGCGTGAAAGGGATCTCGTTTGAAGTAAGACATTATTTAAACTTACGATAACTGAGGCGAACTAGATGTTGATGGTCAGGTGAACGCTGCAAATAATATATGTATTCATACATTTGCCTAATCGTATAAGCTTACCATATACGAAGATGTACGTAACAACATGGAATAATTGAACCTCCCCATAATCGATGTAACCAGGGCGAAGGATCCCTAATTATAACCAAACATTGAGGTTGGCTAATAAGGAACTCTTGGACAACTGTAATTAACGATAATTAGAACGTCAAATTGTTGAGCGAAATTATTATTTACTCAAACTTCGTAGATGCATCGCAAGTTTGTACTTACTTAGAATAATTTATGATTGAACATATCGTTGCGTGTGCCACTTAAGAAAATTAAATTGGATTTTTCTGGCGAATAATTTATGAAACGCAAAGCGTATAATTGTCTTATTATCGCAGACCGCTACTACTTGTACATTATACATATGTTGTGCGTGAAATAATAATGCTCGATTTGCATCACGGTTAAAAAATAGTTCTGAATTTAAAATCGGTTAATTATATCCGCAAAGCTTCTCAAGAAAAACGATTAAATCTGAAGCTATATGTATAGTAAACTATCAGGGTGAAAGTACACCAGCTGTAAGAATTCCCATATCTTATGTACACTTATTCAGTTAGGTATTTCCTAACTGATGGTAACCACAGCTATCAATCAGTTGAATAGTTTTTGTTTTTGTTTGTTGTTTTTTAATTATTTTTATTTCTCTTTCTTTACCCGCACCTTTTACTGCGGTGCAGGACTAATTCCGATACGATCTTTCCTCATGGCGTAATGATCGGTATTTCGAACTGCGGTGGGAATCAGTTTTTTTTTTCTAACACTTTTTCTCGAATCTCTTCATTTACACCTGCAATAATTTGTTGGGATTTGCTTCGATGAACACTTATTTATTGTGTATAAATTACTCAAACGTAACTATATAATATCCGTGACATAATATTTGAAATATAAGAATTGTCACGTTGAATTACAGTTATCCTTATTCTGATATTACTTTTTCACCACTTCTTCACGGTATTAGAACTTCCTGAAAATTATTTGAAATGTTCTGAAAAAATTTTCAGGGTAATTCTCAGGTGGAACACCAGAAACGTCAACTGTCTCCTGCTGAACAGGCTCAGATCCTCAGCGATGTTCAACAACATCAGTCAAGGTTCAATAGGGCCAGGCAGCCCCAGCAGTTGCCTTTGTCAAATTCTCCACCCTTCCAAAGTCTTGCAAAGTATAAAGTAGACCGTGTAAAACAACAGCAACAACTGTTGCAACAACAGCAGGCGTTTATCCAGCAGCAGCAGCAATTGAAAGGAAATCAACAAAACTTTTTTGAGACTGCCCAAACTCAGTATCAACCCCAATCGGTAGAATATCAACGACAGAATCTCTTTGGTCAGGATCCTCTTCAGCAGCAGTTCAATCAATATCAAAGGTTACCCGTCAATAAATTTCAAAATTTACAACCGGAGCTCGGGCTGAATCAACAAGTTTTTAGCGAAGAGCAAAACATCCAGCTACAGAACTACTTTGAAAAGCAGAGACAACTCGAAATTTTACAACGACAGAGGGAACAATTGTTGGCGGAACAGCAAGAACTCAGAAGACAGCAGGAATTTTTGCGCCTCCAACAGCTTCAGCAATTAACAACAACGACGACAACGACCACCCCAGCTCCTGTACAGACAACATTTTCGCCCTTGCTTCTCTCGTCGCCAAGTGCAAGGAAAATTACTCTGGCCGAAAGCGATCTTTTCCTAAAAGCAATCGCCAGTCATCAAAAGAAATTTTCCACCACGACCAGCATTCCTCCTGTTACGACCACAACGCCGATACCGACTACAGTAAGTTCGACGGCAGCTAGATCTGTGGGAACTCGTAATAGAATTATTACAGACAGACAGGAAATACCTAAGGATATTTTGTCACTCATAGAAGCACAGGAGTCGCAGAGCAGTTCTAGTCTTTTGGGAAATGGTAAATCCAAACCACAGATACAGATCATTTATCAGACGGAAAAACCTGCAACTCAAAATAGGCAGAAATCGTCGTCGAAGACCAAGTCTTCTCAAACCTCTAACCAGAGAGATGCGCTCCTCAAGCAGTTGAAACTTGCACTTCTTCAGTCCCCAGCTGATGATGTTGCTAAGAATCTTTCAACTAGGGATATAATTCTACCTAATGGAAAAACTGTTCAAGTTATTCGTGCTCCGAATAGTTTGCCTTCCGCGGGTTCTGACCTACCCTCAGAATCGATTCAGGAATTGTTTAAGGAAAGTCAGCCAGCCACTACGAGCATCAGACCACCGAATGCAATCCTTGAGGAATTGACGAAAGGCGTCGTTCCCCCAGGCACAGATTTCGAAATATTGAGACATAAGAATGATGGAAACTTGGAGGAGGTTGGTACAGGTCCCTTGGAGAATTCACCGGCTAAAAAGGTCACCTTCGTTGTTCTCGAAGAGCAGCCGGATGGAAGCTACAAAGTTCAAGGGGTTAAAGGTAACGCGGATAAAGAGAACGGTAGCAACGTCGAATCCATAGTGGAAAGAATAAAAAGTGGAGAACTCAAACTACCTCCTTCATCGTTGAAACCTTCATCAGCTGCCTCTGCTATCAGCGAATCGAAAAATACAAGCAAAGGAACTTTATCGAGTTCTAAAACTCCCAGCATTTCTACTGTCTCAACCAAAACCGCAGCTACCGTCACAAGAGCTCCTCCTACCACAACTTTCAGACCTCGTTCTTCTCCTGAAACTGCAAGGAACATAGATTTCAGTAAATCTTCAAACGATTACTTTCCATTCGTCACTGTATCCTCTGCCGGAGCATCTGCTAATGAGAGGTATGTGACCGCAGCTACGACAGCATCCAGCCACAGCTACAACTCTTTCGGAAGCACTCCAAAGTCTCAGGTCCAGCAAAATCCATCTTACACCTCCGTGGCTTCGAAGCATCCCAGCCCCACAAGAGGCTACTTTATTCCAACGATGGCTCCCGTTAGTGAAATTGTTACGCAGTATCAGACAACAACCACGACTCCTAATCCAACTACGATATTCCCAGAATATTCCAGTACTGCATTTCCTACTCCCACCACATATTCCCATTTTGGAACAAGGACTCCGGTATATCCTACATCTAGATCAGTCTCCGGCGCACCAGGAGCAAATATTATCTATCAAGAAACTTACCAGAAGGCAAACACAGACCTTACTTCCAGCTCTTATGACACAGCGACACCAGCAACTTCCGATTTTACTGGTGATAATCTTGTTCGGATTCTAAAACGGCAGGGACTTTACGCAATGGCTAGATTTCTAGGACAATCTGGACTTGACAATGTTCTCAACGACACTGGTGAGTAACAGTTTCTTAGTAATTAATGAAGTTTTGCCGTTGAATAATGTTTATTCAGTAAACGTGAGATAAATTTTATTATCGTCCACGCGAAGTAGATAATTGAAGTCGAATATTTAGCAATGATTTAAGCTTGCGCAAATTCGAATAATGATTCCAATCTCACGAACGTCAGAACTGGTGCAGCAATCCTACGAGTAAATATATATCTATAAGGCAATTACATTTACTTTCTGATGATGTTCTCACGCCAGAAATCGTGCAATGATGAAGTTGTCTCCAATTAATTTGTGGGGTAGCGTCAACAAATTAATTGATAATAATTTGCTATCCATATTATCGGCAAATAATTTTCCGTTTCCATTGCTCACTGTGGTATAGAAACTGTAGAATCGCAGCTCGCTGTCACATCTTATATATCGCGAGACATAATAGGAGATATGATACCATATATTCAATTAACGCTGGTATAGTTCGTGCCCCATTTCTCATGGTCAGAATTGAATTATTAAAACTAATTGGGATAAGATTGCGTGTATGTGACACGTTCGCAGAATGTCTACCGAGACTTCCCGCGTAAACTTGATGCAACACGCACTAACGTACCATAGAAGCATGTGCATGGGAAATCCTTTCGAAAGAACCACCCCCGCCGCGCACTTTCTGCACAATCGGCGTTCTTCGGATTGTTTATTCCGCTTTCATTCTACAGGCGAAAATCGACACACTCCGTGCGTCAGATCGTCCGTGTGTTTTTGCATACGTGTAATAGTAATTAAAGTTGGAGCTTTATTATTCACTTATTATTGTCTAGGTCCCTACACGATATTTGCTCC
Source organism: Athalia cordata (assembly GCA_963932425.1). Lineage (NCBI taxonomy): Eukaryota > Metazoa > Arthropoda > Insecta > Hymenoptera > Athaliidae > Athalia > Athalia cordata. The sequence goes on along the minus strand of OZ010626.1, from coordinate 22,014,476 downwards.
AACCGACAAAGCCTTCAGAGCTTTATTGGTCCAGCTTGGAGGGCCAGAGAAAGCTGAACAAAAATTCCGAGAAAACCCACGACTTTTAAGCGGGGTATGTAAGAATTGAATTTTAGCAGACATCGTTACCCTGAGTCTCGATAACTCATTCGCTAGTAACTAACTTTACTTATTTCAGCTTCTGTTGCACCATGTTATTCCTGGGGCTTTTAGAATTGATTCGCTTCAGGACGAAATGACGGGCGTCAGTCTAGCCGGAACCCAACTCAGAGTGAACGTGTACGCGATGCAAGATATCGAATGGAATGATGTGAGGGTACTGTCTCTTACAATTAACTTAACACTTTAACGAAAAGTTCTGCCTACAATTTTAGCATCACTCGCTTATCTTTCAGAATCATTGAATTTTTTTTCTAAGGTTCCAATTAATTATAAATACTTCAAGGTGACAACCATCAACGGAGCCCGGGTTTTACCTGACAAACAGGACATTGAAATCCCTCAAGGTATCGCCCATGCAGTTGACCGTGTTATGTTTCCCTTACCCGTTGGTGATCTGGTGCAAACTCTACAAGCAGATCGCGAACGTCGTTTCACTATCTTCCTCCGAGCACTACATGCCTCCGGTTTGGAAGAAACTCTATCTGGTAATTCTATACGAGTTTGAAATTATTATTTAACAATCTATGGTTTGATTAACGAACTTTTCTTTCAGGTTCAAAAACTTTCACGATATTTGCACCAACGGATACCGCATTTATGATCGCATCTGCTTCTCCGAACGGAAGTCCCCCGTGGCTCGACGATGAGGATAATCAAGAAGCAGCGAAAACTTTAGTAGCAAAACATATCATTCCCACAACCCTGTTTACCTCAGGTATGAGGTATTATCAACAAAAGGAGACTCTTCATTCCGACGTGCCTCTCCACATCCACAAAAATTCTGGTAGGAAATTGAGTCTTCTGTTGTTTCCGAATTAATAGAACCTCCGTTTTAACTGGCCGTCGCTTTTTTTGTTTCAGGTCGGATAAAGGTAAATAATGCACAGGTTATTACTTACAACATTCCAGCAACAAACGGAGTAATACATGCGATAGATTCGTTGGTGTAAGAATTTTCGAAAAGCCATTTTCATGGACATTGTTCTTCTTTAACGGTATGAAAAGAAATGAATTTTATACGAAGCATATTTTGCAACAATTGGTTGCGGAAAATGAGAAAAAAAAAAAAAACGATCCCTTAGCATAGTAACTAATGGATTGAAATAACATTTGATACGATCCGTCCACCTGCGTCAGCCACTGACTACTGTCGCTTTAATTTATTCGATACCAATATTTTGGTTGAATATACCGATAAGTTTCATTTTAGATTTGAATAACTAGATCGCGGAATCGCCAAGCGAACCAACACGAATATGCCATAAGTGTTACTCGAATCTCCATTCAATAACTTTCATCACTTGGGAAATATATATCGACAAGAAATATCATAATTAAGTTAAATAACTTATAATAATAGAAACGCATAGGTGCTCGTCTGCTTTCAAGAGTGAACGATGTGCGCCCTTGCTGATTTAACGTGTATAGTAGCTCGTATTAATTTTTTAAAAATATATGTACAGAACTTTTTCAATAACATTAATTATTGTAAAAGTGGAACCTCGACCTCATCCTCTGGATCCTGATTGAAAAAACCCAGATTCTTATGTGAAATTCTTTACTGTTAATGAGTCTTCATTATATACAGATTACAACGACGGTTCGCGCACATGATTTAATAATAAGTCAATATTCACTGTTTTACAGTATAATCATCTGGCGTTAATAAATAGTGAGGCCCCCTTTAGGTGGATAAAATATGGATAGAAGATGTGAAATTAAATAAATAGATAATATAATCGCCCATCAAACTATGAGCTATAAATTTAGTGGAATATTCTCAGTTTGGTGGGTTGAAACAACAGATAACTTCTTAACCGCTTGAAGTCAGCTCTAGTAATTCGTTCTGTACTTTTTAATCTCAACCATGATGTGATGAATGTTGGTCAACCGCGCTCTTGCATTTGCTGGTAAAATTTTATGTAATCGATGATAATACTGAACGAACTGAGTCAAGGCTCTCTGGAGCAGCGCTCCGCCTAAAACCAAGCTTGGGAAGGACCTGAGAACTTCGCTGTTAATTAATGCCAACTCGTTTTTCCAGCACTGCGTAAAAGCCTCGACTAAAACCAGCGCTTTCCCTTCGTGCTGTTTGAAATATTCGGCTTGACCTTTGTCCGATAAAGCCTCGGTCTCTTTGACCAATTGTATTATGCCCCCGAAATGAGGGCTGAGGACCTCCTCAACGTACTCGGCGGAACGCGCGTTCAGTTGTTCCCGAAAACTGTCAGCTTCTTTCGAATTGTCCCGCGTCCTTTCCTGAAAAAAGTAGAATTTGTTTAAGGTAGTTTCTTACTGATACCCTCAATGTTTTTGTCCGAAGAAAGGCACCCGCGATAAACTATAAACGTAGTAAACGACATTACCATGAGAACACCGAGCACCAAATCGTAGTTGTTAATCAAAAACACCAATTGCTGAGTTCTCTGTACAAAAACTGCAGCCATCCTGAGCAGAAAACATTGTACAGCTTCCCTCAGCTCAGCGAGCAATTGTGCAGCTCCCTCACATGGGAATCCTTCCCCGACTCCAACCATTGCAGCACTGAATTCTGCATAGCGTCTCGTTATCTAGAACGAAGATTAGAATGTCTAGATAGTATCGGTATTGTACATAATTGTCTGAGTGAATTTGCTAAATTAATTTTACTCACGTAATGAGGTCCTATATCTTTATTCAATTTCCAGGGATCGCAGTCCTTGATACTTTGAATATTCAAACGAAAAACGTATTTGAACCTGAATGAAAATTAGGGTCAATTAGAATTGAGGAATTGGTTAGATTAGAAGCACGGAAGCTTGAGCTAATGAAAAAATATCTACCTTGGCCAAACGACTGAGGTAAGGTTGTCCCAGTATTTGTCTAGAGCCGGAACTGCTCGTTTGTGACAAGTCAATTGGTAACGCATTACCAAATGTAGACAGAGAAACAGAGCTATCGTGTCGTAACAATCGTCCACGAAGGACTGCAGATTTTTTAATAAGAGGTGCAAAGTCTTTCCCATCACCTGAGGAAAGATATTTCAGAATTAGAAGTTAGAAGTAAGTAGGAAGTAGTAAGATGAACAGTTTAATTTACTTGATCGAAAATATCCATCGCCTGCGTCCCTCTGACTTTGAAAAATTCTGCCAAGAACAAATATTCTCTACAAGCGTTATCGACCAGTGCGTATTGCTCGCTTCTGAACAGAGCCTCGTAATGGTACTGTAAATGAGGATACGTGATCAGCTTTTAGAAATCTTCAGCTATTTTTATTTTTCTCAAAAATTTTTGAAAACGAACTCTGGTCTTGGAGGCGGTGTGTGGAACGATTATCGGAGCTTCTAATTGTGAATTGAGAACTTCTCCTCTGGTTCCTATTGAAAAAACGGTGCCTCGATGCTTGAGAATTGTTTTATGGAAAATACCTCTGCTAGCCGTGTCTTCCACCCCCATCAGATCATCTTTAGTGGCAGCTTCTTCGAACTGTTAAAGTGAAAAAGTCTGGATTAGAAATACAGAGTACAGAAATTTTTCATTTTTTCTCACCTGCAACTTCATCAATCGTGAAGAGTACGATTTGAAGTAAGAATAGTAAATCTTACTCATAGTGTCGATGTATTCTCCGCATATTTCTTCAGCTACATTCCTCTCATTCGAGAGCACAAACTCAAAGAAGAATTTATATTTAAGCATGTTATTCTGCGGCACTTGATAATTGGTCATTGGTTTCCTAAATTTATATATCTGCTCCAGTAAGTAGGTCCGTATTTTAGCCATTGCTTTTATCTTTAATTTCTCTAGTATTTCTTTAACGTCATGACATGACTTTGCTTCTTTGAAACTCTGCTCCTTGACAAAATTTATCTTGTGATTAAGGGTTTGCAGCTGTGTTAAAAATTCTTTTTCAGTTACTGGGCAGTCCATTATTCCCCTACAAATGACATTCGTTAATACAGTTACATAATTTGAAAGAAAATTCATTTCTGTGCAGTAAATATTGACATACGTAATGAGGGCTTCAGAAACCGTCATATCCTCGATGAATTGACTTAGGGGTCCTCGAATAACTTGACGATTAGACAGCTGCTGGCTCATAGCAACGGACTTTCGTTGAAGGTATAAGATCTCCGAGCTAATGCTCCCGAGGTCTGTTTTGAAACTCAGTAACATCGATTCCATTTTCTGTAATGAAATATGAAAGTCAGAAGAAAATACTTCATCAGTGTTGAACCATTGAAGCGGGATTCGCTAACCTCTAAGATATTATCGCAAGCATCGATTTGATTGTGCAAGCTAGCTATATTCTGACTTTCTTGGATGTAATCTTGAATGGATTTATTCTCAACTTCCTTGAGCTCCTTCTCAATTTGCCTGGAATATTGTCGTAAATCCGTTCCCATCGTAAGTACTTGTTGGACGACATCGTCTTCTAGATCCCCTTGTGGCATTTGATCCTCACTGTCGTCAAATAAATCCATTTCAGCTGACATTTTATAAAAGCCCGTTATTATATCTTCTCTATGACTCAAGTTCGGCGATTATAAAATATCATTAACAACAATTTAACACAGCATTAAAAAAACGTCAACAATATTGACAGCTGAGCTGGCTGCCGTCTGCTACATGACAGACGTCATGACCGTCACCCCGTCGCCCCGACAACTTGCTTTATTAGCCGAAAGAGCGCGCATACTGATTGACAGATCGCGCTGGCAACTTCCATTATCTTTTATCAGCTGTGGATAGCAGGTATGGAGATTGTTGGTGTGCGGCGACCCATGCGTTCGCATTGATTGTTGACAAACAGTGATGGTATTTTTTGTGCGATAAACAGGTCACATGAATACTCAAAGTCCAAGCAATACGTCAGGGATTGAGGAGGTGCCAAAATGCAGTGTGCCAGGTTGCAAAACGAGTGGAAATACTGAGATAAACCTGAAGAGCGTCTCGCTGTTTTCATTTCCCACCGACAACGACTTGTCAGTAATGATCCAAGTATTCGAACACTTCTGCCATTCGACTCATGTTAATTCATAGATCTTCACTAATAATCCAGGATAGTCATTAGTTCTAAAAATCATGACAAATCATTCAAATCCATTGCAGTTTCCTTCACGACATAACCTAGATCTGTCTCATTGCATCAGACATTGGTCATTAGTGAGTCTTTGATTACCGGTATTTTTCAGGGTTTCTAAACAATGGGAAGAAAACTCTGGAGTAAACCCAAACGAAATTCCAAATGGGGCGAAAATCTGCGAACTTCACTTTGAAAATAACACTTTTGCAGATGAGAAACGGGATGCTCTGATACCTGATGCAGTCCCTACAATATTTGGTGAAATAGTTGATTTTCATTTATTCATAAAACTATTAGTTTCCCGACAACTGAATATCGTTGTAACAATAGGAACTTTGATTCCCAGAATGCAGTAACAAAAGGAAAATAAGTGACGCGGACAAAACAGATTCCATAGATAGTTCCTTGCCAAAGCTGAAAAAATATGAAGAAACTGAATTGCCTGATGGGGAAACGAGTCCGCGCCAAAATTCTTCTTTGCTACCAACGCCAGAAAATTTTGTAGGTTTTTATTACGTTTTCATCATATCCTCAGCATCACACTATTGTTTTTGATTTGTCGGAAGTTCCTGATTCTTTCAATACATATTCCAGGAATCAAGGAAGCCTCAAGCAGAGGAGCCAATGGAAATATCGGACCAGGTACAAGAAGACCCAAAGATGGAAAGCACAGCATCTGCAGTTCCCCCAAAGGAGATTGATGCTCCACAGAAAGTTTACCGTCTGATCATACGGATAGATAAAGTGATAAAAAATCCGGAAAGAACGCAGTTTGAAACGTCCAACATCACAGTACCCAAGCAGCCTACTGCCGGAGAACCAAAACTCTTGACCAAAAATGGTATCGAGCTAAAACCTTGTGCCAAGAGAGGCTGCAAGCTTATAAAAACATTTTTAAATTCCACGCCTGTGTTCCAATGTGAACACTGCAGCAAGTACTACGTCGTGAAAGAAAGTGTAAGTAAAGCTAGTTCCTGGAGGTGCTATATTTGTCAAGAAGAATTTCCGAGCTTAGATTTTCTCGCTTATCATATTCGCAAACATTTCAAATGCGATATGTGTCAGGCTCAGTGTACCACACAAATATCTTACGATAAACACCTCAAGCTTCATGTCAGCACCGACGTTTTGCTGCCATACAAATGTCACAGATGCTCGAACACCTTTGAAGTAAAGGCAGAGCTACGTCAGCACTACGCTGAAAAACATACACAGATCGACGAACAAGATGTAAATGCAGAGAGTCTTGCGAATGCCAAAGCTTTGTATCAGTGCGAGTACTGTTATATATTTTTCGAAAAAGAACGGGCCTACAGAAACCACCTTAACTCGCATATAGTTCAGACCGAATTCGACTGCGATTTGTGTAGAAAATCGTTTACCACGGCACAACATCTGGCTACCCACAAAGCCGAACACTTGGGCAATTATAAATTCACCTGCAAAGTATGCAGTGAATATTTCACCACAAGCGATGCTATCGAGGCCCACATGAAAACCCACGTGGAGATCGTACGCGATGAAAGTAAATGCAATATTTGTAAAAAACATTTCGACAGTGAATTGTCACTCAATGCTCATATGAAGGGTCATTTGTCACGTGCACATCGATGCTCGCTATGTCATAAGGCTTTTGTCAACAAAACCACGCTGAGGATGCATTTCAAGTCTCATAACGCCGGTGAGATTTTAATTAGGAATCAGTAATGAATTTCCTAGCTGAACTCTCAAATGTTATCATCATTGTTATTTATTTATTTTTCAGGAGGTTCGAATAAAAATAACGTTAAAGGAATGGCGAGTAAAAAGTACAGTTGTACGCTTTGTCCGATCGCCTTCGATACTCCGTCGCGATTGTACCGACACGTCTTGACACACATAGAGAAAATGCACGCAACGGGAGTGGAAGATGCACTGATCGATGAACTTGGGAAACTCATCGAAAGCGAGGAGGACACCGTATCTTAGCTAATGCCTCAAATTTAAATGATAATTGAAATAAATTTTGACTCTTGGGATAAAACATAACCTCGGTTTAATAAATTTTAGATATTTTTTATTCCACGCTCAATATATCAAGGAATTAAGTTTATATTTCGAACAGAAATATTCGTAAAAGTCGAATAAGTTATATTACAGCTCACTTCGTACGTGTGGAATTCGGGTATTGAGCATCATTAAAAAAACAACTGACTGCCAACAAAATCGACAATTGTCAAATTCGTTATTTCGGCATCTGCTGTCAGCAAAATCATTATGTCTTTAATATGCTTCGAATCCTCAACTTCGTTAAAGTTTTCACGCAAATGTTGATAAGATGCTGACCACGGGGATCCTGCAGGGCGGCATCACCCTTCGGTCGATCGCCCCCTTCATTCTCGAGGGAACTGGCCTGTTGATAATCTTCTTTGCTGCTGTTTTATTAGCCACACCGTTCGTCACACGTATCAACTTGAATCTCGTACGTCCATGCAAAATATTGCATTTTCAATTTCGGAGAATTTAGTTCCTGGATTTACGTGTAACTATTTGTACATTACAATATTTCAAGACGTTTCTCTAACCCTCAGGGGAATCAAACGAGTAAAATCAAGAGAAATAAGAAGGAGATTATCAAGTTTACCGAAGCAGCGACGTACCCTTCCTTGCCTCCTTTACCCCCAACCAATTCTGGGTCTTTAATAAATTCAACATCTGAGTCGTCCCTGCTGCATCTAGCGTACCCTGGGTCGGTAAACGGATCCAGTGAAGAAATAAGCGATGCGGAGGAAGCCTGCAACAAAAAAACTCCGACCAAAGGATCGTCGGAGCCAGACAATCTTTTATCATCATCTACCTTAATCCCTTCCGAGCGTTATCCGATATTCGACGAATCGACGATTGTTAACTACAATTCATACCGTCACAAACTGATCGAAGAAACTCTCGCGAAACAATACGGCGGTGATTATGCACCCGGAAATGTTATCCTGAATTTAATTCAACTGAACACCCCCGATTCCCTGGCTAACGTCGTCCTGGCTAAAAAATACGACAGGATCAGTTTTTTCGATCATATCAAACTCTGCGATGCACTAGTCAACGTCTGCGCCACCCCGAAGCAGGATATTGAGTATCCAGATCCGCTGTCTCATTTCATTCCTAGAAATATGCGCAGGCCTTCGACGTCGGAAATGGAAACCGAAACTGCAGAGCCCTCGGAGACCGAAATAATCGGGGCAAAGCCCTCGGCTAATTGCACTTCTGGACCGGCGACTCAGACTTACAGTTGTCAGAGAATCATGCCCAAGCGATTCCCCGAGGGCGGAGGAAGAGGGAGCGTCGCCAGTTATTCATTTGCAAAATCACCGTTCGTTACCCCAGCGAATTCGCAAGCCCCTTTGAATAATTCCGTAGCGTTGTTAGCCCCGCGCGGCGTAACACGGGTGGAAAACGTCAAGTATGAATCGCAGTCACATTCCGTTAGAGGAGAAGATCCTGCGGTCGGTTTGACCGAGAATTCATCTGATCTTTGCGAGCCTCCATTAACGGAACAGCTTTATCGCCGTGACGACAATGCGAGTCCCGATGTCGTCTCCAGGACGCATGTCGAAGCGCAAGATTATCTGAGTCGTATAACAAGAAAAAAACAATATCAAATCTCTACAGCAAGGAACAGGCAGACGGCGCAACAAACTCGAATAAAATCGTCGCTTAAAAAGAACTGCACACGACGTACTACGAAAGACGACGAAAACGAAAAGACTATTGCTGCTGCCGCGAAAGTCAATGGGGATCGTTCTAAGCAGCAGAAAATATTCAGGACTGCAGATATCATCTGTTTGTCAGCTTCGAAACCTACGATATGGAATAATTAGAGATTTTATAAGAAACCTTAAACAATTATTTATAGTTCTGCAAATAATAATATTCCATGAGCTTGGTGAATGAGGTTTTTTTTATTGCGGGTCACCAAGAAACGGAGGGCGCGGCTCCGCATCCCGGAATCTGCAATTCAAAAGTCAAGAGTCGACAGAAACTAGACTTTCCGAACTATAATAGCTATGGTCTTGCGGTCTTTTGTTGAGAATGGCAATGATTCCGCGTCGGGACAGTTAAAACTCTGAAACTCGTGGAGTGTGTTTCCCGCAGCGGGGTTCAAAGGTGCCGGTCCTAAAACCTGCGTACAAAGACGTCAGAATCCTTGCTGTCAACGGTTCCACTTCAAAAGTAGCCGCTCTCAATGTGTTTATTTAGTTAACGTCAAATTTACTCCAGAAAACATGAATGAGTACACCCAAAGTCGGCAAAAAAAAAAAAGATTGAAAGTACTATTTGTATCAACTGAATTCGCAAGATTGCCGTGCCGAGGCGTGGCTTTTCTAAACTATTGTATCACTAACCACCGTGAGGACAACGAGGTTGGACGTACAAATAAAAATCTCGCTTATGCACCACGCTGTACGTATATTGAGTTTATTTATTCAGTTCAGATACTTCGATACTTCAAGTCAAAGTATTACATATGGCCAACAAAACTATTCGGCGCATTCGATGAAATTATGAAATTGATCAATAATAAATCGAAGCGTGTCTTATGAACCCGGCATTGATTAAATTCCATAAAACAAAGTCCATTTTTTTCCATTGAAATCGCGATATTTCCTCGTTTTTTACACATTTGTATAGGAGCAAGATATTTCTTGGATTTTTCTACTTTACTTATAGATTTTATAGCTGAATCTGGTACTAAAATATGTGCCGTGTTAGTTTCGGTCTGTTATAATACACAGAACAGATGTGAGAATGATTTTGGACCACCTTGAAGGTGACGAGTCTATTAATTTGTTTCGCTCTTCCCGCGATCTTCTAAACAGCAAACACTGACTCTTTTGTGGTATGGATGAACTAGAAAGTCGAAGCCTATTGCGGAGTACCATGCACACAGATCATAGGATATAATACGCAACATCTAAGGAAAAATGCAAGAGGGTTTCGCGTGACAAATTTCAATTCGCTATGTGCTCCCAAAAATATCCCGAGGAACCTAATATAGTGAGCGCTCAATTTGTTTCGATTTAAACGGACAGCCCCCCTTCTCCCCCGCCCTACCATTTCATTTATTAATATGGTCATCCTGATATTATTACCTGATACGTCGAGAGATGGCGGACGGTGCGATTTTTCTTCATTCATTTATCTTTTTGATTTTTCTAGATTGTTGCAGATTCTTTTGCACCGTAGATTCTCTCTGACGACGGGGGGTTGAATTTCGTCGGCAACTTTACGCGCGGCGAGGATAAAACGGACCAAAAGGGTTGAAGATGAATGTCTGAACAGAGGTAACGCCGACATACACAAGACCCCAGCAAATATTTCAACTCCATCTTTTCTATGCAACGTCATAGCTGCATTGAACAAAATATATCTCGTTGGAATCTCCGGGTCTAAGACGGAATAACTTATGGCTTTTGCGTAAACAATTTATAAGCTGGCATACACCGAATAACAGGTGCGAACTTTCTTATCGATAATTTTATTATTTGTCACACATGAAGACCCGATTTAGAAAACCGTATTTTCCGTTTGTTATAGTTTTTGGCGCGAGCCTGAAGACGTAGTTGTGCCGCAGCCTTGGCATAGTCGTTCGAGTCATGGAGGCGCGGTTATTAATCAAATCCAAGTTTCCGCGCCAGTGATCGACTCCTCCTCTCTCACCTCTGAGAAGAGCCGCTCCTGAAGAGAGTCGGGTAGAAAAAAATAAAACGAGATGAATAGAGGGAGACAATATTGCCCTCTCGACCAGATGGCCCGTGCCGCGTAAGTGCGTTTCTTCTACCCAAAACGTCCGTATAGGTTACTGCTGCAGAAGCGGCGGTCGTTTCAACGCGGATGACAATCCAAAATAGAAAGAGAAATAAATATGAAGCGAGAGATCCGATCACGCGCATACGTAGATGTATAATATAAATAATCCCATAACGTCAACGCATTGTTACCGTGCATTGCGGTGTGAACACATTGTGAGCTGTGGTTTGACTTGCTTGCAGGACCTTTTAGCAAAGGTGTATCTATGGTGACGAGCACGCCAGGGGGGATAGTGGGGACGTCAACAGGGGAAGGTCCCCGGTAACCACGAGGCGGAAAAGAAGCGCGGAAGGATCATATACGAAAATGCAGAATGCGTGCCACCTGAAAGTTGAAATTATAAACCGCCGTGCGCGCTCTCCTCGATAATAATCAAGGTAAAATATGACGTTTATTATTAAGTTTTCATTCAAGATTCGAGAACGTAATGTACCGTTCTCATCGAAACGAGAGTAAAAGAAAGAAAGGCAAAAAAAAAGAAAGAACAACGATGTAGAAGGTATCATTTGCGGTGGCGCATATCTCGATAACAATATGAGATAGCAGGAAGCGAAAGGCAAAACGCAACAACGTCTGTCGCGAATACTATTTGTCAGCCACCCTCGCATAAATCAAAACCAAGAACCATGAGCAGCAGTAGCATCAGAATCACGGGTACCCGTCGTTTCTCCCGGTTATAGAATCGAGGGTGTCTCGCAGGATCATCCGTGTGGAAGAACATAATAAAATTTCGCCCGCCATGGCAGGGGCGGTGACTGCGGTTGCACTTCGTTGCTCTGGGGTGGGTCCTGCCCCTCAACTATTACAAGGGGTTAGGGGTTGGCAGCCCTGGTTGCCAGGAGGGAGCGTGCGACGAAAGAGGCTAGAGAGGCACAACCGAAAATCAAAACCTCCCCACGCGGTACCCCGAGGGCTCGACCATCTGAGCCTTAAAGTCCCGGGCACACGATGCGAACGACGATTTTTTCTCAAAGATATATGACACATCGCCCAATTTTACTCATTCAACTGTATAGCATCAAAATGTATATCTTTTTTTCACCCAGTGAACGCTGTCATTTTTGGGCATTTTCTCGCTGTTTCGAAACGCTCAATTTCGAAATTTTATATCAGAAACCGCAAAAAAAAAAAGACAAACGACAAATTAGACCGTATTGATACAATGACGTAGTTTCCTGAATCATGTAATTCACGATTATATCGATCCATCACAATCTAGACAGCCCGGACAATCGGTGGCGCGAGCCATAACATTCTATATACCTAGTGATCACGCGCGATCGGTCAATCAATCTCCAGATGATCTATAAGAATTTTTTTAACCATCACGTTATGAAAAAACTAACTGAAACTTCCAAATGTATATTTCTCGGCCTGACTTCCCACCTAACCTAACCTCATCTGTGTTATTATCTTATACTTATTGTCGGACATTTTATCGTCCGCATGAAAAAAACTCGTGGCAAAGTTTAAAGTAAATATGGAGATTTGTATATTGCAGCGAGGAGGGGGCGGCGGACAACAGGTAGGCGAGTACCCCGAGCATCAGGTGTCGGAGATGGGAAAACCCGGCAGAGTATTATAACCCTAAGAATTAAGCATATTACTCGTGGTATTTGTTTGTTCTTTATAGTAATACAATGTAATGAGCTGTGGCGCGCGCTTCTTCTCATTGTCGGTGTATTTAAGCCTACCTGAATCAAGGCCGGAACCTGCAGCATAAGGTGGGAAAAACCTGAGTCTTTTCTCGCACTTACTCTGCCACTAAATTCCTCGTGACTCTAATTCGGGTACTAATATAGCTGTAAAGATAGAATATACTCGGAGTAAATTATACCTGCTTAATTTTACGCGTCGACTAGGAATGTTGTAAATAGAAATTGTTTAAAACGCTCTTGCCAATGTTGAATTTTGCGTCGTCTCGATCGTGTTTTGTCTTCACTTTTTCTAGGATCTTTACTCAAGGAAGGATGGGGAAAGAAAAGAAAAGATTCTGGAAGGACACACCGGATGTTGGTGATGTGGTAAGAAAGTTTAAATACCTAACTCTCTGCTTTTGAGGCCAGGATTAGGACAAGTGTGTTGTGACTTTGAGGGACGGAGTAAGATGGATCAGCTGTATACGTCGGAAGATCCGCACAGATATTTTTCTATGCCTCTAGTTTGTACCAATTTTGAGTCACCTAAAATAGTCCGCTTTATATACCGCCGTTATTCCGCTAGGATCAGAAAACCGCAGAGGTAATTCGTCTTCCGGAATGTCAATAATCGATCAATTCGTTCTGGCGAATTTACGCAGAAAGGAGGTCGGCAAAAGCAAAAAAAAAAGAAAAAAGAAATGTTGAAAGAGACAAGAATAAGTAAACGAAATATTTTTGCGAAGGCTCTCAAATAATTCAACGCAGATTAATATCCTCGATCTTTATATTTAATTTAACCGATTAATCCGTGAATAGAATATCTAATTGCACAATTCCTTTGATAAATAAGGTAATTAATTCGTCGAATACAAATTCGTCTTGATGAAAACAAAGGGATTTTGGGGGATTAGTAATAATCGGAAGGGCCCGGTGTAGAGGTACTGTGTCTCAAAAGATGACCCGGTGGTGCGTAGCGGGATATTTGCGGGCAGTTATATGTATTATAGCTTCGGGGACCAATGAGGGGAAGATAAACTCAGCTGTGGAGAGAAGCAGGGAATGAGAATTTCCTTAGTTTCGCGAAACTTTTGAGGTACGCCCTGGTCAACGACTGGTGGGAAAACCCAGCCGAGGTAACAATTGGTGATTAGCCTTTGTAATTAATCCCAATTCCCGACCGAACAGGGTCCGGCGGGTAGAAGACAGGTACCATTGTCAGAGTATTTATTCGATGCGTAAGCAACTCCTGCAGCAAGATACTTTACGTTCTCATTTGTACATAAACCTATGTATTTACCACGGTTTACATTACAATCTCGGAATGGATGTATAACTCGAGTGGCGGCTGCTGACATTTCTGCTATTCACTTTCATAGGGTTAGGAATTCCCCACAGGCTGTCATGTCCTCGGTTCAATCCCGAATTCTAAATCCCAACCGGCACGAGCGAAACCTTCGTGGTGATCCCGTGCCGATTAATATTATAACGCGGGATTATATATTCCAAGCCGATAACTTATCGATACGTATATTATACGTCACGGATGATTAATTATCGCTATGTCATAACCTAAAAATTGCATAATTGGCGTACTACGTTTAATCCCAATCAGAGAAGATAAATCGAAATGGAATTATATGGGTTGATCATGTGGAACGAACCGTGAAGGTGCGAACGGCTACGTCGCGTCGTCACGGTAGAGCGGTTGTTTTCACGCCTTCACACCTTTCTAATTGCGTAATTACTAATTAAAGACAATGGGGCGTGGGTTGCGGTTTCGCACCCGGTAAAGAGTTATATCCGTAACATAAAAGCGATGAAGTCCACGATTTGAGAATCTGCAGATATATATGAATTTTGCCGTGCTAACTACTTTTTAACTGTCCAATAAAACTGCGATTCAAAATCCAGTAAATGCCAGATATTCGAGCAGGGCTTTTCAAAATGTCGTCTCAGTATTCAGAGGATGCAATATTGCAGGGGTATAACATAATATGGTCGATTCGCGACGCTCCCGTGACTTATACTGGGGTTTACTAAACGGTAAGGTATTCACGGATGCGGCTGCTTCGATCATTAACAAATTTTTTTTTTTTCCATTTTCCCTCTTCACGCGTTTATTCGTTGGTTTGTTTTTCTATTTATACGTTCGAGTAGGTGTCTAAGCCGAGATGTGCTCAGAGTTTCGAGTGCTAACGAAATTGAGCACTCCCCTTTTCGGTATATGTATCCGATGTATCTATACCTATAAAGCGCATCACAGGGTATAACGCGCTGATCATTTTTGGACAAAGGAGAGAGAGTTATCTATACAGCGTTTGGAGTCGTGGATCGGAGCGGTGCAGCAGCTTCAATGGATAATTCTTTGAGCATTTTGGTCCTGGGGCACGAGGTTCTCAGGGACACAAACGGCCCTCTATGCGTATTTCAATGCGCGTAGGAGGGTCTATACTGAAACGGAGAACTAGAGAGTTTTACTATACTATACACGAGGGGTAAGCTTCAGCCGCGTTTCGAGTGTTACAATAAATCAGCGCCCAGAAAATGCCCCACCCCCACGACCGAGATCGTTGAAAATGGCATACATACGTTATTCTTACAATCCTACAACGTCAACTATATTTCGTATTGTCAACCAGAAGTGGTTGTATTTACCCCTCAACTTTATTCTCGCCGCTGCTCTCCACGATTATCGCTATTTGAAATTTAAATTATCCTCAGAAATAATATGATACAACTTTTTCATTCGCGCTCTTCCCGCATAAAGCTGATCATGTATAGTTTTTCCAAAACAAATTTAACCTCTAAATTCGTTCTCGGATATAGTAAAATAGAATATTATTAAACATCGAAATGTCAATTAAGTTCTGCATCTCCATCGAGGCGCGCTGATCGTCGGTTAGTTTAGACCCCCCCGCCCCGGGAATATATTTTAGAGTCTTCCACATATAGGTAGATATATATAGATATAGTATACGTATGTAAGAGGGCCTGGATCATTGCGTGGCTGCAGATTAATTCCGGACAAAAGATACCTCGTATCGCAGTGCCTACCGCAGGCCCCTAGAAAGCCTTCCCGAGCCCTTCTATAAACCCCTCCCCGCGCCTCTGCTGCAGATCGAGGGTGACCCGAAGGGCCGAGGGCGGTTACAACTGATCCCCACTTCGGGAAACGGCGACGGGTGGTTGGACACCCTTCTGTATCGGGGGACCTTTTCAACCCGGCCCTCTTCCCCTGAGTATATATTAAAATCGTGGCGAAACTACCCTCAGTTAAACGAGAGCGATTGAGAAGTGAGGAGCGAAATAGTCTTGGCGAAATTTTTATCGATAATCATATATCGTTATCGAATTTATTATATACTCTGCAGTTATCGTCGCGCGGTATACTGTAAACGAAAGTAAAATGACTTTTAATAATAAAAACGGTCTGTTTCGTCCTTGGGACGAAGACAACGAGGATAACAAGGATATTACCCAGGATATCGAAGACCGCGGGCATAGAAATTTTAAATATTTAAGTGCAGTTAACGTTAAGTGCGAACGTACGGATGAAGAAGATCAATTAGCATCGGGACCCAGTTCGTCGCCAAGTTCACCGGACGAAAGTGCAACCGGTTCGAATTCGAGCTGCAGTAATTTGATTCTTGATCAAGAAGAGGAGGAGGATACCCTGCACAAATTAACTAGTCTGGTCGACAGGACGATTCTTGGATTACCAAAAGCTGATAATTCCGTAGACAGCAGTTCTTCGAGCAGCGAAGCGTCCTCCTCATCCCCTGGCCCCGTAGATGATGACAATCATTCGCAACGTTCCGCATTTGTTCCCGCAAGACTGAATCATCAGTCGGCGTTCACATTTGCCGGGGTTTCTTACCCCCCGGTATCCCAACACTTTGAACCAAGCGGAGGAAGTTTCGTTCATCAGGAAATATTGGCAAGACAGGAACACCACGTTGCTTTTGATCACTACGCCGCTCAGCAGGGACATTTCGCCCTTGAGGAAGCCGCGAGACTTTTACAACACCACGAAGCTCTGGTTAAGCAGAACAAAAAATTGAGACCAAAGAAATTCAGGTGCCCGCACTGCGACGTTGCTTTCAGTAACAACGGGCAACTCAAAGGACACATTCGCATACACACAGGTGAGAATTATCTTCATTAATCAAATCGTGGATTTGAAATTAACGTGATTGTTGTCAGGAAAAACAAGAAGCGTTTAATCGCGACGAGGAAGCAATTTATTTATATCTAATTGATTGTTTATTTGTTTTCAGGTGAGCGACCGTTTAAATGCGACGAGGAGGCTTGCGGAAAGACGTTTACCAGGAACGAGGAATTGACGAGGCATAAAAGGATCCACAGCGGTGTTCGTCCGCACGCTTGTCCCGCTTGCGGAAAACGTTTTGGGAGGAAAGATCATCTCAAAAAACATGCTAGAACTCACGAGATGAGAGGTCCAGCGATTTACATACCGGCGCCAGGACCATTTCCGTTCCCAGCTCATCCGCCGCTGCATCCGTTTCTCTTTGGACTGTGAACTTCGTGAAAATTTGATCCTGAACGAAGGATTGGAATTGAAATGTAGAGTCACGGAATACCGGAATTGCCAACTCTTCGATCTTTGAAGATTTTCAAAGACAAGGGATGGAAGTAGAATGAAAAATGGCGCGAATATGAGCGTTATATCATGAAATTCAGATGCCTGAAAACCATCGTTAAAAAGAGACGCCTACTTCGTTAAATCAACGAGAAATTTCTTCACAGTGCCTATTTATGGATGAAATAGATCCCCAACTTTTGATACAGAAAGTGCAGTAAAAAAGAAATAATAAGAATTTAAACAGGGGCGGTCATAAATGTAACGGTCCAAAAGTATTTTTTATACAAATTTACCGTATTTAGATTTTGTAGAATAATAACATAAGGTGTCGGATCGGAGAATTCTGTACCTTATACATACGATATGAACTTAAACAAAAAAAGACCCCATGTAAATATTATGTGATATGTAAATAAGATATTGTGTATAATAATTGTAAATAAGAGATATGAATATTTAATATTTCATGAAGATAAATACGAGATTTTATTTATAAGTAAAAAAATAAACAAATTTATACGACTATAAACAATACATGGATCTAACAATAATTCACACCTCATATTAAAAATCGCCCTAATTAATACATTAATTAATCGTAGCAAATTCAGCTGTCGCATATAGTTCCCCCGGCAAAGCAATTATCAAAGTTAAAAAAAACTAACGACCGCGATTTCAAATAATATCCTTGATCGTTGACACAAAAGTAAATTATAATATATGAAAATTATTCTTACATTATATGGCGAACAGCAGGAGAGGAGATCCGCCATTTTCCTCTCGATTGAATTCAGCATGGCGCCGGGGAGGGGAGGCATTTCCCCCCTCCCCCTTCAATTACATTCCCTCCGTAATGCCACAGGCAGGGGTTGCGCCCTAATCAAAATCCCCCATATCCTTGCCAAAGCGGTTGTCCGCAACTACCGCAAGCTCGATGCCATTCAGTTTTTTCTCTGATACTTTTTTTCTTCCCCCCTTCTTTTTTTTTTATTCTTCTTGTTACGCGGTATGGATATATAGATGCAAGGGATGAGCAGCTAGCGTTGAATATGAGGATATGAATGTTTCGGTTGGTTTTTGGGGTAGGTACAACCTCGGGTAACTCATATATGTGTATTATGTATACCTATAGATATAATGACCCCGAGGGGAAATATACCGCGTAATCTTTTTATGCCACTCGACTTTCCACTCATTTATTACTGCCCCCTGATTCTATTATAATCAAACTCAACACCGAACAAATTTCGTGCACATTTCCTCAAGGAAACTTTCGCAAGCAGAAAACAGAACAATTATAAATGCCATTCAATATTCAGTCATATATATTACATATGAGGTTGATCCAGCGGATTTGATTGTTTTTAGGGGCTATTAATAAAATTTATATTTTCTGTTACAGGAGATTCCTTTTGCCTGAAGGCAGCGTATTATGGAAGCCGAAATATCGCGATGATGCAGCGAAGAAATGATCAGCAGATATTTTTCTCACACTTGAAATTCGCCTGCGAGAAACGATCGTTGCATGGGAGAGTCACTGCACCGATCTGTGCTGACACCCCCCCGCTGTGTATGAAAAGGACGCACGTTCGTAAACGGATCAAGAATATATACGTCCTTATATACATATACTATACCTATATTGGGATGTAATGCAGGTAAGGAAAAATATGGTGAAGAAAAGACAGGATAATTATTGAATTTATATGTATAGGAATAGGTATAATGTGTGACTTATTATTATTATACTATAATGTTCAAATCTAGGATTCCCAATGCAAGCTATATAGGTGCAGGATGCGGCCAATGAGATTCTGCAGCTCAGTTTATTGGGCTCCCCCTGTAAAGTTTCTCCCCTGATTTCTCAACTTCCCTTGAGTATAAGTATAGGTATACGTATACATATTATACCTATGTATGCATATGGAACATTCACCACACCCTGCAGTCGCGGCAGCTCACTTTGGCGAAGCTAAACGATCGCTTACTCCAGGATTACAAGACCTTGATTCCTCCAAACCACCGGGATTACATCTTAACGATGGTAAGTTCTCCTATAACCTTAAAAAAAACTTACCTTTTTCTTCTTCTCTTTCTTTTACCGGGTATAGATATTTATAGGTATATAATTATGTAGAGATAAACAGTGGAATAGATTCTGAACTGAGTTATTAAATAAGTCGTAACTTTTGAACTCTGAAAGATACCAAGACGAATTTTGTACCGGTCTCGCATCTGCTCTCATTTGATCGCGTCTCAATATTATAGGAAGAAATTAAAAGTGCACAAATTCTTGTAAATATCTAATTATCGATTCAGGCATTGATAAACTTATACGGTTGGTAGAATGACGTAAAGTACAATATGTATACCTATTTCATAAAACGTATACTACGGTACGTTGAAAGAACGCTGCAGATCTCGAAGAAGGGACAGATATATTGGTGCTTCCGAAATATTTACCGTTTCTGTTGATATCCCATACCTGTATACAAACACGATACCATATACCTATCGTATACACATAAACGTTGTGCATTAAACTATTTAAGAATCGTCTTTGGAAATCGTTGAAGAATCGAAGGGAAGAACACCCGCCGTGTTTCGTTGACTGACTGATATATTGTAGATCTTGCATCGGTATATTCCAGTATTCGAGGACCGCCATTCCCTGTGCAGTCTGCAGAGAAACTCTGCCAACCTTTCATTATTGTTATTATATTTATATTTATAGGTATATGTGTACGTGGATTGCGTCGCCTCGACTCTGCAGTGGACGCCAAGATATAGGCTGAAAGCTAACCTATTAGAGCTAAACGGTATTAAATGGAAGAATCGTCGAGTGTCAGCGCAACAACAATGACGAAGGCAAACATTCGAATACAGCAGGGTTCCGAACCGCCACCCGCAGCGAACGATCCGGACAATGGCGAGTGCAGTGATCGATGCCTATTTTGCCAGGGTGATCCAATTTGATTATTGCACATATACAGATCTCACGTAGTAAACGTACGTCTTTTTTTTCCACTGTATTTTACATTTATTTCAATTTTTTCCGCGACAACTTTGATAATTACGTCACGCATACATATGTTATTCAATCCGCACAGTTAGCGGCGGTGTAAACTCTGGAGTTGATCGATTCACGATGAGGATATGTGTATAGCCACTAGGATCGCAGTTGCAAATAAATCGTAACAAGTAACAATATTTGCGTGTACCTGCGGCACATATATCGGGGAAATGAAAATATCATTTTATTGTCGTTTTGGAAATCTAATATACATTACACAGATTTGAAAAATTATACCTTGCTTACTCCCGATGAGCACCTGGGACCGCCCTCCGCTACGGTATACATCGGATGACCGAGGAAGTTACCCGCTGGTCCATAATTGCAAATTAATCGCATCGTGTTCATTCGACGTTTGCGGTCCCAGAATTTCACCTTTCCGCATCCGATCGACGACGTCTTCGCCCAAACTAACTGCGTGTAGTGACCCGTGGCGTGCCTGGAACTGCAGGAAAATAAAATCAATCAATAACGATTCGATTATTCGTTCGGGTGCAGAGTCAAGGTCATATGTATTTACCGGTATCGCGATACGTCGGCACAGCTGAATAATTTTACCTCGTTGTACCAACCGTCTACTAGCTTTTCGATCGGGTCAGTTATTTTCGCGCTACTCCAGGTGGTGGCTACGTTTTGGCCGACCTGAAAACGTTCTGAAAAGTAAAACGAAAACAAACAGAAGATCAAAATTATAGGACAAATTTCAGATAGAAAAGATTTGTTTTCCTCTCATTCACGATTCAAGTGGCGTTACGACTTTTATTTTTCTTAATTTTATTTTACCGACTTCTCTGCAATCGTCGTGAGGTTTTGGGGCGCACTGATCACCCCATCGTTGCGCAATTGTCGCCAGTTCCTCATCCCAACTCTGAAAATCATGCGGTGGAAATTTATATCGGTTTTTATATCCAGATTTTCGAAATAAGAAGCGCGAGACTCGCCACTAGTTTCATGTCACTAGCCGGAGGTTGTGGTCCGGGACTTCCGCGTGTTTCTCGACCTTCCGCAACCTTCATTCTCAATTCATTATGCTTGTCTACCAAAGATTTAATCTCGCTACTCGTCAGAGGCTCATTTTCGTATTTGTCACAATTCTTCGACGGATTACTGCTCTGAAAGAAACGTCAGGTGATCGGAACGGAAAATTTCTAACCTGCGATTTTATTGAATCCTCTAATTACGTTATCTGCATTCGTTTATTTCATATCACTCACCGGATATCGACACATCGTATGCGCTTTGTGGCAAAGCGAACAATAGTCCGTGGCTTCTGTCCAGGTTAATTTATCCGTAACACAAATAAACGCGCATGTAAAACTCAAAAGATATAAACCGGACGAGATTCTTGATCTAACGAACATATTGCAATCGGTTCTGTCTGTAAAAATGTGCGCCGAATATTCCGAATTCCAAGTCCCTACTGTCTCACGTGCTGCTACTTATAATGTATAACTTGCATCTTATTCACTCGCTTATCGTTGACGAATAATTTAATATCGAATTTTTTTACCTCCCAGCAATTTCCACGAACTACTGATAATCAACCGCAACGCTGACATCAAGCGGAAGGGAGGTTCGTTCTTATGATAACAAAAATAATACGAGTAAATGTATCCGCGTTCTTTGAACCTTTTAACGACCAACTGGCTAGAGATCAAATTTCTCATCACCTGCAGATATTATTATTTTCAAGAAGGCCGAGCTATGGATAAAATGTCATGGTTCGGTAGCTCGGAGAATTGAGGACGTCAAGAAAGTAGAAAAACAAACGAAAATCGGACAGGCGTGAAGATGCAGTTTCGATCCATCGATTGCAACTTATTACTTTAATTTATCTTTGCTACTGGGATGAAAGAAACTGCATTATATCAAGTATCATTGCACTCTATTTTTAAAGCTCATACACTTCACGTCTATATCTAAAAATTAAACCCCTAGTCTTTTTAACATTGTTTTATACTCTACTAATTACAGAGACTCGGCCACGCCCTGCTCGTGCCCCTCGTACAGCCAGATGCGGTTTTCCCAGTAGTATACATTCGCTGTCCCAAGACGTTACCACCTGGTCCATAATTGCAGATCAATCTTAAGGTGTTCATCCGAAGTTTGCTGTCATAGAATCTGGCTTTTCCGCAACCGATCGAAGACGTCGTCGCCCAAACCAATTGCGTGTAGTGACCCGTTTCGCTCTGAAATCTGCAAGAGACAAAAATAAAACATTGTTGGCGGGTTTCTTTTTATCGGTTGAAAGATCAGGTGATATTTGTTTTCTCGGTTTACCTATATTTCGATACTTCGGAACGGTTGAACATCTTCACCTCGTTGTACCACGGGTCAACTAGCTTTACGATCGGGTCGAACGTGTTTGCTGTAGTCCAAACGGTCACTACGTTTTGACCGACGTAAAAACGATCTAGAAAATGAATAGAAAAGAAAAAAATGGGTAACAACAGTTTTGGATAATGTCTATTTCTTTTTTTTTCCACACAAGTATCTATGTTATCTCACCGACTGATCTGCAATCGTCGTGAGGCTGTTCCGCGCACTGATCAACCCATCGTTGAGCAACCCTTGCCAGTTCCGGATCCCATCGCTAATATAAATGGCGTAAAAATTCATTGATTCCTTTTTTTTAAGATTCGATGAATAATTGGGAGACTTACGAGTACTTTCATGTCGGTAGCTGGGGGCTGTGGTCCAGGGTTTCCCGAAGTTTCTCGACCCTCCGCAATTTTCGTTCTCAATTCATTATGCCTGTTTACCAGAGCCGTTATTTCGCTATTAGTCAGAGGCTCTTTGACGTAATTTTGACAATTCTTCGACGGAGTGCTGCTCTGAAACCGAACGTCAGGTAAAAATTAAAACTGTCAACTACATATTCAAGTTTGCGTTATAATCATCGATAACCATAATAATTCATCAATTTTATTATGTATTCATTTTTTACAGCTCACCGGAAATCTGCACATAGTTTGTTGACCGTTGCAAAGCGAACAATAGTTGGCGGTTTGCGCCAAGGCAAAATTATCCGAAATCCCAATTAGCGCGAGGCTCGTCAGAGCCAGGAGAAATAAACTGGACGAAATTCTTGATTCGACAAACATTTTGCCGCCTACAATTATATTTCACGTTTGGAAATGTGAACGATCGGACCGTATTGAATGTGAAGTTCCTTCGCCCTCTCGCCAATACTTATAAACCGGAACACACGACGTGCACTTTATTCATGACTTTTTTTTTCTCCCGAACTCGCCTCCGCTTATCAACGACAATGCACGATGTTTTACCATTCAGAAAATTTCCAGGAATACAATACTTACCTGATATTTACTACACCTGTTCATAGTATATAAAGGTATACCTTAGATATAACATAATTATATGTTACATGTATGTGTATTTCCGCGTCTTTGAAACGGTTAATTCAAACGTAAAGTATTGAATATGTGCCGTAAGAAGAGCAGAAAAACAACCGTCATACTCAGGCCTTTATTTGTGTAGCTTCGATTCGTAGATTTTCCCATTACTTCATTTTTTTCCTTTATCTTTGCTAAAAGTGTTTGAATTATTATATTCGCTTCGTTTTGACGTTATCAGTGATTTCCTTATAAGTATATGTTTTGCTTATCGCATCGCGTTTCACGTTATAATGTACAATGTACATGTTTGGTGCAACGCCTTGAGGCGTTTAGTAATTCGAAATTTTTATTATTATCTTGGAATAACACAAAAGTTTTTTACAAGAATACAAGAATAACTTCAATCTATGTAAACGAACACTTGTCACAGATGCTGTTACCGAACTTTGTTTTTTTTCTCT
Source organism: Athalia cordata (assembly GCA_963932425.1). Classification (NCBI taxonomy): domain Eukaryota; kingdom Metazoa; phylum Arthropoda; class Insecta; order Hymenoptera; family Athaliidae; genus Athalia; species Athalia cordata. The sequence continues at coordinate 21,990,269 of OZ010626.1, read as the reverse complement.
TTTTCTACATAATTTTTTATTTTTCCTTCGCTATACCGCAAATTGCGTAATAAGTAATTTCCATTCTTTAACCACCTACGTAAACTAGAATATAATATAGAAATTATCGAATGATGACGCGCATTACCAACCTTTTTTTTTATCGTCATTATATTTGTTTAAACAATAAGAACAACTAACTGCGCAAATGAATATCATATTGTTACGTAGGTATGTATGCGTGTTTATAAATTACGCTTCGATTCTTTCCGTAATTACCAGAGACACGTCAAGCGGAAGATGCGGCGTATGCGGCGCGGCTGCTTTTGAGGATTTCGTTATTAAAAAGAGGCGTTATAAGCCGCATGTCCTCATTTGCCACGGAGTCAAGATATAATTCGCCACGATCATCCCCGACAATCGAAACCCTATTTTGTAATCCCATTTCAGGGGGTTATATAAAGAATCGGGGAATTAATATCGTTCCTCCCAAGTTCCATCGGCCATCATTATGTTATTCACGCCCGCGTACAATGGGACGAGGCAAAAATTGAGGGATGAGAGCGTTTAGGGTATACGCTTGCACAATTCTTTTACTAAAGAGGAAAAAAAAATAGAAAGAAAAAACCTCTGACTTATGAAAGCTACATAGTCGGTGGTGCAGTGCACTGGCTGATGGGAAAATGTGGAACTTGTCCCCATTTTTCATCTCCTTCTTCTACGCAAACTCCGTGTCCTCCCATCCTTCTTGACGGTCATCTTCTTCTCCTCTAAATTTTTAAGAATGGGCTCGTAGTGGGCGGGTGGCTGTGCAAGGGAGAAAAACTATTCAATGGATGAATCGAATGAATGGGTTTTCAAATCCATTCATATCTAGTCTCGCTTACGTCGGCCGTGAGAACACGCCAAGGGGTGCAGGTTAAACGTCCTAACTTGCTAAAGCATATTTGTCAACTGTACCGTGAAGTTTTCTTCTTTTTTTTTCCAAAATGCCTCCAGCTATGATCGAAAATCATGGGAGTTAATTTGAAAAGAAACAAAAAATAAATAAATGTTTGTTGAAACAAAGAAAAAATCACTATTATACGAATAATTATGAATCTCTATATTAATCTTAGGTCGAATCTTTGAACCGCAGTCGAAAATCTGATGTCTATTTTATTTTCACTGTTATATTTATCTCCATTTTTGACAATTACGTGAGTCGGTATTTATGGAATTTGAATTTATCGTTTCGAGGATTTCGTGGGAAGAAATAACGCGATATTTAACGCTGCACCGGGCTTCGACGCGGCTGACCATCGAGTTTCAATTTTAACACCTACTGCACGGTTTTTAACCTTGACCTGCGGCTACACCTGACCCATTGTTACAGGTAAACTCCTATGCAGGCCCAGAATTTCTTGCTAAAAAAAACGTATACATGCCTAAATCCAGTGGGCGTTTGATCCAGTTGCTTTTTAGGTCTCGCATGAATGAATAAAAATAAGATTCTTCAAAAAATGTTAAACCCTGTAATAAAACCAAACGAAAAGAAAAAAGAAACAATAACAAAAACTACGTAACAGTTCGACAAATTGATTGTACGTTGAAATATAATACAGTTCTGTTTTATTCACTGCTCTATGGATGGCGTACAAAACTTTGAACTAAATTAACCACACGTTCTTAGTTAGACGTCGTCATTTCTTCTTCTTCTTTTTTTTATTTCCTTTTTCTTTCAGATTCTTTTCTTCCACCTGTTGCGGTTCCGGAATCGGTTCAGGAGGTTTGGGGTTGGATAATTTTTTAGGTATATTTCTCCATGGTCTCGGTGTACGAAATTCAAGGTCGATGTTATTTTTTCTCTCGTTATTTTCGCTTCTCTTACGTATCCTGAGTAAGAAAATATTTGGGTTCTCCTCCTTTTCGATAATCTTCGCCATTTCTGATAGTCTGTCATTCTTCTCCTTGTTCTTGAAACTTTTTTTATCATTGTCCAGATCCTCGTGACGCGATGTAGAAGATCGATCATTCGCTGCGATCTCAGCTGGATGCGGAAATACTTCGATCGTTCGACAACTTTGACCCTTAAATTCCCCCCTGCTGCCTCCGCCTGATTCGCTTCCAAAATTGCAACTATTTCTCGAATTGTCAGCCATTTGAAAAACTACGTTTTCCCCGCACTGTCTCGGCGTAGATCTCGCAGTACCGCCTCCACCTCCGCCACCGAGTCTCATTCCGCTTCTCATTTGACCTGTCAAACAATTTGAGAGAATTTATTTCATGTTATCAAAATTTTATTTCACTCGTTTCATTAAATTCGTTACCCTGGTTCATATCTTCGATGCAGTCGCACGGCGGTTCCCATTCGGATTCTAAAGATTCTCTTTGCATTCGGATCACCATGTGATTGTCATTTATTATAGCCTCAATTTCCTTGTACGGTTTGCCGTTCGTGACTATTTCAGAGACTACTTTACTTCTGGGAAAAACTCCAGCGCAGCAAGGCGAGCATTTACCCTTCATACATTCGTGGTCCGGATCGCCAGCCCTTGGACAAGGACATTTTAATTCATCTTCTTTCGAAACGTACGGAGATTCTACCGGATTTTCAAAAGGTTTGCGCGAAGATTGCCTCAAGTTTTTATCAATTGGTGTTCTTCGACGAAGGCTTGAACCCGCTGAAGATGGCGTACATGGCGGGGGGCATAGCGCGGAGGAAGTTGGAGACTTCGGTGTGACGATCATTTGGAAATTCTAATTCAAAGGACTTATTGATTATAAGAGCAGAGCATCACATCGGTGAGTTGGTTTGATAATTTTGGAATTTTATCTTTTAATTTTGTAATTTTGAAATGTTTTTAATTCAGGTTAGTTGACCAAATCGTGTTTTATCGAAAAATTAATGAATGAATAACAAATGAGTGCATCATGTGTGTAGGGCATAGTTTTTTTCATGACGTAATTATATTAGTTTGGTTATACAAGATGACGTTTGATTAAGGAAATTCACCATTTTCGTTCACACAATTTTCGAAATATAATTTGATATCAAAATTGTTAGTAGAAAAAACTGAATATAACATGCAGGAATATTATTCAAACGCAAACGGTGAGGATTATCGAGGAACGTCAATAATTAAGAGGTTCTTTTTAAGTAAATCGTTATAATTAAAAGAAAAAATTGTCAGATTGCTGCAGATCCTCTCCGACGACCCCAGGGACTTATTCGGTTGGTCCCGTGACTCCAAACACACCCTATGAATCCGATGGAAAGTTTTACCAGGAGATAGCGACCGAAATGATTGGAAACGCTTTGATAATTCGCGTAGAAAAAGACAAGAATAAATCAAGGAACAGAATGCGAGGGCGTTGGGATCCGCCTTGCGATTGCGATATGGTTGAAATAAGGAGGCCATCTTCGAACAACGAGAGCGCGAAGATAATCAATGGCGGCGATAGCAATCAGGTGCTTTTTAAAGTATTTTCAAATTCCCAAATCCCCAAGGACGACGTTAGCTACAAGCCGCAGACGATCGCCTACAAAGTTGGCGCTTGCAGGGGGGGTCCTCACAGCAACGATCAATGCAGGACGATAACTGTCGAACCGCGACTCGGAGGACCGGGATCTCAGGAGGTCCACAGCGACCATATCCAGGAAGGAAACAGAGACGTGTTCCTGCTACGCATTAAGAAAAAAGGAGACACTTTCGATACGAAACAAAGAAATATCGAACTCGAATTAAGGACTCCGATAGCTCCCTGCCCGCCCACTTCCACGCCAACCGCATCTGAATTAACAACTCCCGAAAATATTATCGCTGAAAATCAATCGGCGACTACGATCGATGAGAAGAAAAAAAAGAAGGGGAAACGAGAAAAGTCTAAGGGAAAATCGAAGTAAAATTCCAGGTATGAATAAATTCACTATTACCATCATATAAACGTTATTCGATCAAATGCGGTAACGATATCTCAACTTTTTATTTCAAATGGTGAAAAATCAGGCGCTCCCGAACCACCTGACCATAAAGACCCGCTTTACCAGCTACGCGCGACAATGGGACCGGTCGTAATTCTTTCACCATGGAAGTCCATATTTCGGCGATTTTTGCAAGAGAATCGAAAGTCAGGGGTCGGCATTTGTTGAGAAGGTATACGCTTACGTGTACGCTAAGTAGTTTTACTGCGTACAATTTGGTATGCCTAGTTATTTCTACTCGTTGGTTATTATGTTACAGGATGAGAAGTGGTCAGCCCCAAGAGGCATCTTTGGTTTCATTCATCACCTCTGCAAAGTCATAGTTTAACGGTGTATCATCCGAGGATCACAGAGCCCTCCGTAAAGACCAGGTATCAATGAATAGGTAGGACGAATTTTCCTCACAACTTACTATTCCTCACGATAGAATGAATGAATAATTCAACTCTAGCTAACCTTCGACTCTAATGGCTATATTACTATACCGTTATTGAGAAACTGATATTTGTAGAATCGTACGAGGTAAAAAGTACTGAGTTTAACAGAATTCTTCGCAATTGGTTTTCGCGCTTTCACGCTTCTATAATAATATTCAAACTTCTACAGCAGCGACGGAAAATACATTTTCGTTGACTATCACGTGGCCTATAACCTATATTATGGCGCATTCCGCACATCGAATCTCCTTATACGTGGCATAAGATTACAGATTTATTTCTCAATGGGATTTCAATGGTATAGAGGAAGGAGAAATATATCGACATCGACGGGGGAGAAGAATCGCGGCAGAGGAAAAACACAATAGTTTCTATCCTCAAAGTTTGACTGAGAAATGATTACGACAGGTCAATAATACGCGAAGTAAAAAAAGAAATAGTTTATTCTTATATTCTCTCATTCATTCTTTCTAGTCCTGAATGATAGAGCTGCATTATTAAACAGACTTTTTCACGGGAGTCAATAAAAATGTGAGACGCCTAGTTTTGTGCTCTAAAGCAGCCTATAAATTAGAGACTATGAAAGCATGCGGTGGTCAAAAAAGATCCGGGATGGAATCCTGACCGCAAGAACGTGACCACCGAGATTCTTGCACGCGTATTGTGTACGTCTGCATACATATAGTAAACCGCAATAACCTTTCTTCGACACGAATCGATAAAATGCTGCAGGCAGAAGATCCACAAAACTGTGAAACCTCTCTGACTCGATATTATTTTACGGATATTCTGTGGAAATGGGACAGTAAATAGATGAAATGTGCTGCAGAATCCATGTGTAATAATTTTGATTGCGAATTAATCATACGAAGTTATCTACATTTGAAAATACAAAATGCTGACATCCATGCCTGTAAAAAGTTCTATCTTTTTTAAAATCGATTGCAGGACGCTTTTCTTACGTATTTCGACCTCAGGAACATGAATCCGTTGAGTGAATCAAGCTGAGAATGAATCCCACCGAAATATCTGAATTTTTTCGTCCACAAATCGCAAAGTCGGCGACAACCTAATCACTCAATAATTTTACGATTTAGTTTATTCCTGATTATTAACTTTCTTTTCTTCTGTTACAGGAGGAGAGTTCGCAGCCTGGTAGCAACTCCGCCCTACATCCAGAACACAAGACTCGTCGGTGCATCTGCATAATTGTGAACCGAATAAAAATATATACATTATTTATCATGTAGCCATAGATCATGTACTTTCTGAAATAATTAAAATGTTAATTTAACGAAGAATCAATTTCATTGTAACATTCATTGAAGGAGGAGATGTTTCCGTGTGAATAAATCCATAATATATACCTGATAATATATGTTAAAATTTATTTGCTCCCTTTTATTCATCCATCACCAAAGGCCCCTTCAAATTAATAGTTTAATTAACATTGAATGCATCATCACAATCCTTTGTGAGCAACATATCACGACATCAGGCCCTAACTCGGAACGCCTGGTCGCATACAAATGATCAGGCCTATGCATGCATGCATGTGATGATGCATGATATCGTAGATGATACGAAGGCATGCCTATGTATGCCTGCATGCAAGCATATGATGTCCAAAAAATTCCGGAGACCTCCTTGCCTGTTATGTTCTCCTGATACTTTTTCGGTTTTTGGCCGATTTTGCTAATTTGTTTTTTGGTTTGGCAAATTTGGCCGAAAATCGAAAAAGTATCAGGAGAACAGGACCGGCGAAGAGGTATTCCGAGACAGGGTGTGAGTGTAAGCATGCGTGTGTGTGATCATGTATGCCATCATGTACGATAGCGTGTGCCAGGCAAATGATGAGGCCTGCATATGCCTGCATGCATGCATATGATGATGTTTGATATCATGTACGATATGATGTATGTATTTTGCCAACAACTAGTTAGTGAATGAGGTGTGCAAGGGTGTGATCAATAATAGTTGGACAATCGTGTATTGATAGTAATTAATGTTTATTGATAAATCAACGGTCGAAAATACATATTAGGACGTTGTAGTGATAATTATGGATTCATTCTTACAGATATATTCATTCTTATATGATTATAACGAGTTACAATAGCGTGGACAATACTTCTATTTCGATTAACATTAGATTAATAATTTTGATAGTTCTTAACAAAAAAACAAAATGTTCATTGGACGATCATTTGTTTATCACAACTTATTTGTACAAATTATCTACTTCGAACATATGATGATTAGCCTTGTAGATGCTCCGCCGTTTGTCTCCTGAAAAAACAACGAATAGAAGTAAGTATATACATGAAGAAAGTAAATTGCAGCTTCGGAAAAGTTATCTCAAAAAATATTACTCCTAGCCTAAATTACTCGACGAATTCGTGTTCCTGAGGTGAAAATTAACATAAAAAATTCATTGGCTGGAAGTGAAACCCCAGCCGTGCATCTCCTCGAATTCGTATTCTTCCGACAGAATGGCAAAAAGTTTGCCAACGGCACGCGGTGTTCCCAAGCGGTCACCCATCCAAGTACTAACCACGCCCAATGTTGCTTAACTTCGGTGATCGGACGAGAACCGGTGCTTTCAACGTGGTATGGCCGTTGCCGAGGTTTAACAACGACTGCAAGAACAAATCCGCCGGAACTACGCATTCAATATCAAAAAATTCATCAACGAGAACTGATTGTGAAACGCCAGCCGTGCATCTCCTCCGATTTGAATTCTTCCGACAAAATGGTAAAAAGGTTTGCCAACGGCACGCGGTGTTCCCAAGCGGTCACCCATCCAAGTACTAACCGCGCCCAATGTTGCTTAACTTCGGTGATCGGACGAGAACCGGTGCTTTCAACGTGGTATGGCCGTTGCCGAGGGTCGACAACGACTGCAAAAACAAATCCGCCGCAGAAACGCATGCAGTGTCAAAAAATTCATCAGAATCAAAAATTCATCAAAATTATAAGTGGTTTGAAAACAATGTTAAACTAATAACGTTGTTATTTCCGATGGAGAATCGTGACCCCGAAATAACTAATTACAAGCAAAAATACTTCATTTCTCGCCCCAAAAATCGCAAAAATCCTAAGCCTATAGCCCAAAGATTTTTCTCAAAATTCGGGTCAAAATCCAACAATTTTTTTTATTCGTTTTTATAGGGTATTCTGCTGTATTTTGATCCCAGGAATTCAAATCTGCAAGCCAAATTGATCTATCTATAAAATTAATCGAGTTATCGTCAATTTACAAAACAAATCGAGATATTCCAATGGGTTTTACGTGTCGCACAATTTACTCGATGGATCTGTGTTTCAGCGGTCGAAATACATAAGAAAACAGTTGCTTGAATGATTCAAAACAGAATCCATATTTGCTTTACAATATGTAGGTATATAGTTTTGAACGCTCACAACTTTTTCCAAAAACGCGCCATACGACGTAAAACTTAACTGACGTACAACGCGTGTCTTCTGTTGGTTTAAAACAACACTCCTACTCCTGCGCGAAAATGGTCAATTTTCAAACGCTGATATTTTTCCGAGAAATTAATCAGATATGTAATGAAAGCATAGAGCTTATAGACATGGAAGGGCCTTAACGAAAATCAGGAAAAACAAAGTTGTGGAGAATAAACATAACCGTGTTCATCCATAAAGCTTATTGTTTATCATAGTGATACCGGTGATACGAAATACTTGCGGAATGGGTATACAGTGTGTAATCTGTAAATACCACTACCAAAAAGGATGCGGAATTTCTTTTCACTCGTAAGTGTATTTACGGACTGTACAATGAAATTGAAATCCATATCCTTGCTTCGGATAGGAATTATTTGTCGTTCAAGTTAGGTTAGATTATGGTGCTTTGCGTTGGAAACACGATTATTTTTAATCTAGCTCTCTATTATTTTCTTCTAACATTTTCTCTTAGATTTCCAAAAGATGATATGTATAGAACGTTGTGGTTGAAAGCCGGCAGATAGATAGAAATTCAACCGTCTTTTAGTCTGTTCAACGCACTTCACGACAGACAATTTCGAATCTCATGAAGACTACGCTAAAAAAACGCTGAAAAAGTCTGCTATTCCTACGGTAGGCTTATTCAAACGAAAGAAACAATCTAAAGAGCTGATTGTCACCCGAGAAAAAAGGTTCGTATGTCGTTAACAATGGATGCATAACACAACTAAATTAATTCATATGTGTTCAAAACTTTGTCCTTTTATTTTGAAGCATTTGATGTTACAATCAGTCTTTGATAATTATTTATAAATTCTAGTGAAAAACCTGAAACTGTGCCGATCCCGAAGGAAATGTTATTGCAGCGTTCAAATAATGAAACGCATTCGGCGAAGTCCAGAGCAGTATTGAAGCGAAGCCGGAGAAAAGGCAGATATTGATCGAAACGGAGCGCCTGACGTCAGGCAATCTGTGGATGTAAAACCTCAACGTAGTTTGATCCGTATGTGATTAGGCGCCAGCAGGGGATGAAATAGGGATGATAATAAATTAGTTCATGAAAAATCCGAGTGGCAGCACTCGCATTTGCAACTTTTTAAGTTGGATTTGAAAATTAGCTTTCTCCCTATTAATGATAAATAGAATGTCTCACTTCATCCCTGTTACAATCCCTAAAACAATACCTATTTCTGAGCTAGATCTTTCTTAAAACCCTTGATTTTTCTACCCTTGTAAAAATAGAGGCCTTAGAAATAGAGGGCAATGATAATTGATTGTGTTCCTCACCGTGAAGTTCAATAAAAAAAATGTTTTATATGGTAATACAGCAAAACATCAAATATACATGGCATGAATGTGATAAAATATATTTGTAAATCAGTTCGACTTCTGCACTCTCTGTAATCTGGCGGAGCGTCTCACTCTCGGTGGTGCTGAAACAGAATGCACAAAACTTGTTGAGAATATAACGTAATCCACAACAAAAGTACAAAATATTCGTCTCCAAAAATTTTCGTGTTAGAAGTATAGAAATGAAGTTATTTTTACTAACGTTTTGTTGGTGTTTCAAAAACAATGAAATCTTCATCATCGTTGGCCGAGGTTTCCTGACCTCGGTCGTTTTTCTTTGGAGTCTCAGACTTTCCACGGAATTTTCTCGAACTCCGTTTCACGCGAGGCGTCATACCGTAAACAGGTTTTAACTCTGAACATGCGGTGCAGTCGTCTCCTGTGGAACAAGTTGAAAATTTTCAGTCATACTAACAATAATAGTAGTAGTAGTAGTAGTAGTAGTAATAATACACACAATCAATCACAGTGATTTTACCTGTAAACCTGACACTTTTTCTGGTTGATTTCCTTAGCTTTCTCTGTTCCGGAGTATTCGGATCGCAATTTTCTTTGGGGTTTTCTTCGGTCTGAAGAATGAACAATACATACATTGAACATGAGTCCAATTTAACGACGATCACTATTTTCAAAATAACTCACAGGTTCATAGTCCTTGATTCTGTCCTGAGATTCCTTATTTTTTTTCCGAGCAGCTCGTATTATGTCTCGTACAGAAGTAAGTTTGGATGATGCGTTACTCCTCCTAGCCATTCGTTTTGTCACTACTACTTTTTTTGCTCTTTTTGGTCTCGCTTCTTCTTCTTCTTTCCAATCTCGATCCTTTAATTTCACAAGCTTATCAAATCGCGCGTTACAATCTTCAACTTGCATGTACACCATGTCCCAGAATCCCTGCAGATCTTCACAAGTAACTTTTCTCTCTCCACCTCCGCTCTCACAGTCAGAAACTAAGTTTTTGAACTGTCTGAATTTTTTGTCGATCAATAAATTGGTTTGTCCAATCGTTTGATTAATCAGCAGCTGGGCTTCTTCTGGAACATTTATATCTGATCGTACCACCTCCCATAAGGAACACATGGCTCTTAAAGCACCTATTACATTCTCGGTCATAGATCTAAAGTACGCTGGCGTACCTTCTAGTTCTTCGGTGCAAGTTTTTGTGGTTTGTGAATCAGTATCGTTAGCTGACTCTTCTTTGGGCAGATACTCAGTTATTGATCTTTCAAATGGGTTCAGTTGTTCCTCTCGTGGAGCTAGCTTACCACGAGATATGACAACATATGGAGAGAAATGGGTGGCAGTACCTTTTTTAAAACTAGTTAAAGCTGCTTGCCCAAACAGGGGTACACAAGGAAGCCCATCTGGGGCTTTAAACTGATGATTTTTTGGAGCAAACGAAGTTTCAAGCGCTGGCTTTTGGGAAGATGCTTTTGAATTTTTTTGTAGTTCACGATGCTTGGTGGTTTGAGTAACTGGAACTGGGGTAGTAGTTGGTAACTTCAAAGTGCTTTCTGCCTTTGATGCAAGTCTCTTAGCAGTAGCTCTGGTAATTCTTCGGACTGGAGATTTGACTTTGGGAGGTTTAACTGCTGGTCGTACTTGGTGCATATATATCGGGGAATTGAGTTTGTGATGGTAAACCCCTGCACGGAACACCGGTTTCCGAAGCTGCACCTGCAGCTTTTTTTGTAGTTCTTTTTCAGCTTTCCATCTCAGGAGTTTCGTTTGCCTGTCTTCTTGGAGAATTTGAGCTTCTAAGATATGAAAAGGTGATGTGAAGAAAGTTGTCAGTGAAAAATTACTAATGTAGAAATCAAAATTACTTTACCTGTTCGGGTTTCAGCTGCTGGGACGACCGGCACAGGAGAAGCTGATGCCGCGATTCCTCGAACAGAATTGTATAAAGCAGAACGTCTTTTCCGACGATTTTCTTGCTGTGCTACTTCTCTCAAAACACGTCCCACCTGGACGTTTCCGAATCCTGGCCTCTTTTTTTTATATTTATATTGATTATCCTCCATAATATCACACCGAGCGTCTACGATTCAATAACTTTTTTACGGTCAGTCTTCACGTACGTGACCGACCATCTGCATTTTTTGACTCAATCTAAACAGTCAACCGAAATTTGTTTGAAATAATGCATCATGGGTAAATTTTCGGCCCTTTTTTCTGATTGGCTCTATTAACTCGACTCAGGCGCAGTATCATGTTTATGCAGTTTTATGAACGCAAATGGAGGTAATGCTACCCGAGCGCCTCTGGTGGTCAGGCGTGAGGTTTACGTTTTACAAGCTGCTTCGTTAAATCGGCGAGTAACATTTTTGTGAGATGAATTCTTTGAAAGAATCAATGAAATCTCATCGCTTTTCCTTCGTGTAGAGGTATACTGTAATATTTGATAAAACAGTAATGTTTTTACGGTATCCTGATATACCCTGAAGGTACGCATCACGTTACATCTTACTTGGAAAAACTTTTATTCCAAACTGCTGTCACTGTTGAGTTGAATACGCTCTGAAGTTTACAGTATTTAATATAAACTCGTTGAATCCAAATAGATGAGAAAAAAAACTCGAATTAATATTGCGTTATCGTAACTAGCTCATTGATCAATGACTATGTATCAGCCAAAATTCATACAATTGGAACCCTCCTAAAGTAATGTAGAAAAAAAACAAACAGGGTAATGAATATATCAACAATATAGTCACATTGTTAACTTACGCCTGTTGCAGGTACTCAGTAATGAACGCAAGCACCAATCCCCTGGATGGGGGTGGAGTCGAAAAGCATCCACCAGAAGTCAGTCAAACTTTGCAAAACATAACAGCGATACAGAATGTCCAAACCATTGTACAAAGCAATGTGTCGACCATTCAACCGCAGCAGACAATAGTTGGAACATCCTCAGGACTCATCGGTAAATCAGTTTCATTGGATCTAAATCCAAAATTATCTTTGATGAAGCCTATCGGACAAGCTGGAAACATATCGTCGACAGAGGCAGCCAAAATTACTACCACGGTAAGACCAAATTTGTTTCCGTAAGCTTGAGTAACAAGACTACTACATTATCGATATCATTTTATTCCAGTTATGTCCAGTTGGTTCAACGGTACGAATAATATCCCCTGGAATGTTGAGCACAGTAGATAGGCAAAGAGAACAGCCGCAGCAGTCGTCCCAAATTGTTTCAAATTTACCCGCAACTTATCACGTGCCACGAGGTCCAGCTGCAGTCGCTAATATTTCAGCTCCTAGATCTACCGTTGCTACTCCCATTGTGAGAGCAAGTACTGGTCAGCCAGTACCTATATCAAGAACTGGGTTTGCACTTGTTTTATTTATTTTTTTCATTATTCGATAGAGTCCACATAAATTAACCTGGAATTCTTGTTTTTTGTCACAGCCCAAACACAACAGCTTCGACTACTCAATGGCCTTCGAAAACAACTTCCATCGTATATGCTCAGCCTCAAAGACACGTCGCTCCGCCTGTAAGCAGAGTTACGCGACCTGTCACTCCGGTTTATTCCACCCAGCAGGCAAGGCTCATAACTCCTCCGCCAGGTAGGCCTGTACAGGCTACCGTAGTCACTGGAGTTTCAGCTACTCCTGCACGTTTAGTGACTCCAGTTCTACCGACCAGCAGTACCATTACCCGATTACCAGTTGCCCATGGACGACCACCGACACCCCAAGTCAATGTAGCTGCACAGTCTGGCAGACCTCAAGTTCAAACGATTTCGGTAATTAAATGTTGATTCCATCAAAGTCTTTTACCGATACTTCTTTTTACGTAGTGAAGTTCGGAGCAAAAACGTCATAAAAATCTTGTGTTGTTTGTTGTAGACAAATCAAAGCAGCAGGCCACTGACGACGCCAGGAACAGTTAATAGAATAGCTGTAGCTGCGCCTGTAATGAGTTCCACTAGCAGAATAGCGACAGCTGCATCTGTATCGATTCAACCAAATGTTGGTAGACAGCTAGGAATTAGTACAGCTGCGAGTACGCAAAGTGGTACAGTCAGTCGTATAATGATTCCCCAGCAACAGGTTAGCATTTAAGAAATAGAATTCCATAAATAGGCGCGATTGGTTGCCCTCTAAAAGATTATTTGAATTTTTCTTTTCTTCCTCATTTTTAAGGTCCAACAGCAACAACACCAGCCGCAACAATGTCCCCCTCGTATCGTTCAGACGGTAACTTCTCTCCCTAATCACGGAGCGGTTACTCGCGTTATCACAACGGCGGCTAATGTATCTGGTATACCCCGTCCAGCTCAACAAAATCCTGCGCCAGTTGCTCGTATAACTGGAAGCGTGATGTCATTGCATCCTTTACCCTTGGCTTCGACGAGGGTTACCCCAGCTATCGTGAAACCCACTCAGTCGACAACTTTGCCTCAATCTGTTCAGCTGAAAACTCCTACCCAGCAATCCGGTCTGAGAATTTCAACGAGCACTCCCAACACCGGAACTGGAACTGGCGCAACACACTCAGTTCAAGGTCAATACTTGCACACCCCACAAACCACTACTTATTACTCGTTCGAGGCCTCTGGTAAGTATGTTAGACAAAGGAGTTCAAAATTTCAAAGTGCAATAACCTGCATCTTCTCGGTACCTTTTGCTTTACAACGATATAAACAAAACAGAAAAGTTATTGAGCTCAAGCGGTAATGTTAATATCGAATCGATTCACAATCTATCGATCATTCCAGGTTCGTACCCTCAGTATCGTCAGACTTCTATTCAACCGGTCAGACTTTTGGTAGATCCTAGCTACGAGGAACCTCATGCCAAACCCAATGCCTCGCCGAGGCCAAGTATATTAAGAAAACGCGACCACGACATCTCTCCAGTAAAAAGTGAGTCACGATATTTCTGGACATCTAAATCTAAATAATCAAATGACTATTTTTTATGTTCTCTCTAATTTTCTCACTCAGGTGCAGCCAAGAATTTAGTGCCGGTGTTAGCGTCCTTACCTCCTGTGATACAGGCAGCGAGTCCACCAGGATCTCCGAGAGGTGATCGAGATCCTGGAGGCTGTCAAAGTTCTGGCTCTACAACCGTCTCCGCAACTTCGTCTCCAGGACTAGACGAAGAACCTGAACAATCTCGTATCACTATAAACCCCACCGTTGAAATGTCACCGCGAAAAAAACCGCGCAAACAACAACTTACCGGTGTCGAATTGACGGAGCCCAGATGTACCGAAGAAGAAATGCAATTTATTACGGAAGAGAAGATAAAGAAAGAAATCAAAACGGAAATTAAAGACAAGACAAATCACGAGAAGAAACAAAACTCTAATAACCCCCAGGACCATCCATTTAATATGCAACAACAAACTTCTATACCTGTCAGAAGCCGGCCGACGCCATCTTTGTTAGGTAAGATTGATCGCCGCTTTCAAAATAATACGTATGAGCTTCCCGCGATATTCTTTTTTTTCCTTATTTTAATTGTCGTTATTAAAATCGGAAGGATCCTCGTGGAAGAACCGGTGGGATGGACGATTACACCATTACAGAAGACCGAGCGATGTCCGCCCACGCGAAGAGCGTAGGCCAACAGTCGCGGAATTGGCTCAGCAAAAACACGTATTACAGAAATTGAATGGCTGGAAAGTGTATCACCTCACTACGCAAATGGAGGATTTGGCAGACCTTGAAAAACAGGTACCTAAACACTAGATGCCTGCGTAACGATTTCAGGCAACTTTCGAGGATGATAAAATTGAATGAAATAAATGCTTTCAGGTACACGAGAAACTGAAATCGACCTTGGCCATGCTCGAATCGCAACAAGGTGGTCGAGGTAGACAGGAAGAAGCGTTGGAACGTGCTAATGAACTGATAAAGGGTAACATGCAACGGAGTAGTTTGATTAGCGAAGGAATGAATGAGGCTAGAACGCAGCTGGTAGCGATCTTTCAGCATAAGGGTCACGTCACTGAAATTTTACAACGGTGTGGCAACAAGCGTACTCACAAGAAAAGAGACAAGTAATCCTATCTAGTGTAAAGCGTAAGTTGTCAGTACTACGACTGTTAAATACTGTTAAAGTATAAACCTTTTCAAAGATGAGGTTGAATCACGATATTTTTAATTCTGTCAAATAGAATCTATATAAAAAAAAAAAGAAAAAGAAAATAAATAACATGGTTTTATATGTCTTAAGTTATATCGTTTTCATTTCTTCATAACCCCTCATGCCGGACTGTAACTATGGAAACACATTTGTAGTTGCTATAAACAAGTTGATAGTTGTAGTTTTTATTTACCTTCTGCTTGCTGTCAGATCATAAGCTGAAGCTTGAGATTACAAGTCTGAGATGTGGTGGGGTTACAGTCAGCCGTTGGACTTGAGAAAGGAATTGAAAGAAATCAGGGACACAGATTTCAGCATACCTATAGAGATTTTAATTATAGGCTCAGGGGATGCTCGGCATATTGTCAAGACCATCGCATCATCTTACAAACATATGAGGCGTCCTGTCAACTTCCATGTAATAGAACCATTCTTGGAACAAGTTGCCAGATCTATTCTACTTCTGAGCACAACTCTAGAAATGGGATTAGGTAATGGTGAATCAAGTTTAAGATTCGTATTACTTCAGATTATCAAAACTCTATCGTACTTCATGTTAAAGGGATACAAGAAGCGACAAGATATTACTTAGAGTTAATGGGAAATACTTTGTTGAGACCAGCCACGGCCAAGTATTTGGTGCAACGGGCACAAAGCCTGATTGACATTCCTACGCAAGGTATAAGCTGTCCCTGGTTGAACTTAGAGAAGCTTAAATACAAGGAAAGAGATAATTTGGAGTCAATTTTCAAGTAAGTGTTGTGATCTAGTGAACCGTAACTCTAACGTTATGTTATACTTGCTACATTCCTGTGCAAAGGTTTTGGGAAAAAGCAGCCCGAGAAGGGATACCGATCCTAGAGTACTGGGATCGCAGGATTAGAAAGGCATTGGGAGAGCGTTACGATTACAGGGAAGGTGTATTCGACTGGGACTTCCATATGGTCCTAAAATCAAGGGAAAAGATGAACTTGTCGCTGCACGAATACAGGTCAACATTGTTTTGTGTCCCTTGAGCACAAAATAAGAAAAAAATAATTTCGACTAAGTAACATAATTATACAGATTTTGGCGAAGCAATGGCGTTGCTTTTACATGGTTAGAAGGTGAGCCTGCGAGGTGCAATCCGACTCTGATTAATAACATTGTGAATTATGGAAAAGGATTTTTACACCATGCCTACTTGGGAGATATCAACACTGGGCCATACTTCACATGGAGTCTGGGAATAGAACAGAAGACTGAGTAATATCATCAAACATTTGAATAGATTCCAGTTACTATCGTACTAAATTTACTAGCAAATCTATTGTACAGAAAATTGAGAGCTACCGATATTGCGGAACGAGAAGTTATGCGAGCCATACATGAGATTAGAACTAACGAACCAATGTGTGATGAGGCTGCAGCGGCTCATAGAGATCCATCGCTTCTGAATGCAATAATAGTAACAGAAATACCAGACATGGAAATAGAACAGGAAAAATGGTCAACAGATGCATTTGTTAAACAACGTAGAGAACGAATGAAATGGATAGATGTTCAAGACTTTCAAGTATGAAAACAGTCACTCTGTCAAAACTTAGTCATGTATCGATGGCTCTGAAGGTGATATAAATTTCTAAAAACTTCTAGGTAATATTCCATCCGATATCAAATCTGGATAAATACAAAAAAAAAAAGGAATTCCTTGAAAAATATGACCTAGTATGGATTGCGCATAACATGACGAATCAGCTACCCAATGTTGTACCACTGGTAAAACTGGGCGCCAAGGTAATAATTGAATCTCGGAAGTTCATGGTCGACTTGAGAAAGGAAGACTTAGCAAAGTTCACTGAAAAGCTAGTAGATGAAGCCAGAGATAATGGGCTAGAAGAACTCGTCAAGTTTGATTCGGAGAAGGATAACATCGCCAGATTTGTGAAAAACAAAAATACTAGTTCTTAGAAAAGTATTTTAATTTAAGTTGAATTGTTACTGTAAACAATTATTCCTGTGAATGAATGTAATTCATACCCATAATACAGACAGACTGAACTCCTTATTGCTGCTACATTGAATAAACAAAACCAGCTTTATTCTAATTATGCTGTAAATTAGATTCAAATTATGAATCAATAACCGAGAAACTGACCGACTCTCGGCAAGGTTTGTTGAATAACTTTCGTCTGACCGATATACGAATGCGTTACTTACTGCCGACAAAAGCCCTTAGACAAAAGTATACAGTGACACCTACCGTTCGACATAAATGTCCAACAACCTAAAGTCTGCCGAGTAAGTAGTTTGTGCGATCTGTGCTTTCTGTTACCGACGTAAGGCAAAAGCAAATGAAAAAGGCTGAACGCCAGCCTGCATCGAATTTAATTATTGCTCTAGTTAATTGTAAGACGGAAGTGAGAGAAATAAAATAAAGCCCAACTTTGAAAATATCAAATTTTTGGTTTGAACATTGTTCTGATCCAATCAATGACTGGGCTCTAGTTGGTTATCTTCAAAGTAGATGAGATATACATAGGTATATACATATATAAACTATATAATATGTATATATGTATACATATGAACGTGCTTGAAGAGCGATTACGTTACAGTATTTCTACTCTTCTGGCCCACAATATGCCCTTGACAAAAAAACACATATTGAGTATACCATCAAAAGGGAGGATTTGCAGCGACTGCTGTCTGCACAGGGCGACGCAGTAGGGTGGGGAAAAAGCATGCCGGAACCCTCCATAGGGCCTGAAAGAGGGGATGTGAAGTTTACATAGGGGTGTACAATTTTTCCATACCTAAGCGGTATAATCGCCTAGAGTATATACAAAGATGCGACAATCCGATTGGCTGTTACCCCAAACCAATGGAAACGCCGAAGGCGTTCCACAGAGCTGTCCTTCCACATAGGTTTCTATATAGACACCCCAATTTCTGGAGAATTACGATAAAGAGATGACCTTTTCTATTTTCTATTTTCGTTATTTCGTCCTTCTATACGATGGCACTGCAAATTAGGTGATAAAAGCACATTGTTCATTTATAACTGCATTACGGGATCCGTGTTTAATATTATATTACCTACCCATAATATTTAATATTGTGAATTACCGCGGGACGATCGTAAAATTTTCCCAGATTATTTTACCCTGAGAGTGAATATATATAGGTATAGCCGCAGACAAGTTTTTGTAATATTAGTGTCCGCGCGTGTATCATAACTTGTTGAGAAATACCACCGTAAAAACCCACTATAATAGTAAACATTCACATTCACAACAATCACGAAATCACCTGCCGCCTGTCTATGTGACTAAAATTCTGCTGGTCCGCGGCGGCAGCTTAATTAAATTATACGAACTGCAGTCGTGTACGTATTAGTTTTGAATATTATGCACATTTATATATCACACACATAAACGTAAGAATTGAATGCGGGTCTATATACTGCATAAACTGTGAATCAAAGATCGTCGATTCGATGATATATGTATATAATATATTAGTAAACGGGACATCCCACTTAAAAACTTTCAAGGTCGCGAGGAGAAAAGTTTCGGTGATTTAATTCCTCATCAACATATATATACATCTAGTTATAATACACATATCGGATGTGCGCGAGGAATTACTGTGACTCTGCACAATTGCGTGCATACGTATATATGACGCATATTGTATGAATTTTTTTTTTCACGCTCGCAAACATCCCAATATCCTTGTAATTAACGCGTTATTATTAATCTTTTCCAGGATTCATGACTCTAAATATATACCAGACTGCAGTGAAAGTAATTATATACATGATTACAGTCCATCGTAAAAAGATCGATAAAATTTACAATCAAATTTTTAATGACGTATAATAAAATAGGATATATGCTATATTTAAAATAATTAGCTATTGCACTCTATATGTACACTGCACAATGTTTTAATATCATGGGGAATCCCGTGTGTTTACAGGTATAATATATATATGCAGTTGTATCTTTTCAAAATCAATTTAGAATTATATCGGATTATTTTATTCGATCATGACGTGTCATGCAGATTTTAATATCTGCGCTGCTTCATGCTGCTGTAATTGTGAAAGCTATGCGGACAGCATATAGCTGCAGTGCAGCGATTATACGGCATGTGGTGAATTATTAATATTATATACGATTCCCGGATAAACTTGTATGTATATTTATATACATACCTACACGGTACACCTCGCTTCTTTCTCTTTCCTGGTTATAGTTCGCTATAAATTTGATGTCGCTTAAATCATCTGCATCAAAAGTGAATTGACCGGGAGCCGCGGGTATAGTAAGAGCTGCAGTGCAACGTGTGCAGTCTCTAGCCGGTTAAATGGAGCAGATATTCGAGCTATAAAATTTGTGAACGAACGACCATATAAAAGCGACTATAATCGCATGTCATAAGGTAACGTGTATTAAGTGTAACAAGACTTTGCAATCTTCGTTATTATTTATACTCCTCATTGTCAGCTGTAAAATATTGTAACAAAATCCAGATATTAAGATTCTCAAATATATTGTGTATCTTTCTGCAGTCGTTGTCCTATAGCTGCCAGAATTTCTACAAGCATATAAGTTTGAAAAGTATTGAAATAATTTTTTCTAGCTATATATATGAACTGTATAGGTCGAAACAAGATACTCGAAAATGAGAACTATAATAATACCATATATTATAGATACCCGACGGCACTGCAGATCTTAATCTTATACATCTACATATATATATAGTTCTGAGCATATAATATACATATATGTGACGACGATCTCCAAAAAAGATCAGGTGCTGAAGTGTAGTTCCTCCGATGAAGTATGAGATTCTGTTAAACGACTGTTGTCGAAAATCCCTGGCCCAGGGGTTGTAGGGGTTGCGTTTATATTTCCATCCCCTCGCGAAACAAATATATCGCTCTATATAGGTACTATATATATAATACCAGTTTTCGTTTCCATATAGTGTATACAGGGTGTTTCAAATCTTCCTACATAGGTACACATCCGCATTGAATTTCAGCCCCCATATGCGCGCGTATAAAAATCTAAAAGTGAAGGAAGAAAAATAGAAATAAAAAAAAGAATAAACAAAAATCTATATACTAATGCGTTTCTCTTTCAGTTCGGGTGGTCTCTGGCTGCTGCAGCAGCAGCAATACGATCGCGGAGGGTGAATTGAAGTAAATATGTACGTAGAGTGGAGTCTCTTTAGCTATTATCTTGTTTCTTTTTTTCTTTTCATATGTACATGACCCGAACCTCGAGTGGAAGACCCCAGCGAATAGCTGCGAGTTTCATCCGAGTAGGTTGGGCTACTGGCAAATGAAAAGTGTTCGTCATCAGGTGGGGGTTTCAGGGGCGGTTCAAAGGCGGGGCGAAACGAGCATGACCCGATGTTCAGGACTACAGAACTTCAGTCTCCACTGGGACGTTGAACGGAGTTATTATAGTTCGCGTTGTAATCTAGAGAGGAAAAAGAAACATCGTGTTTTCTGTCAATGCTGTTAAATACTGCATAAATAATATATCATACATACCCCGTTTCCTCACCCTCTATAAGGATTCAGTGTATAATAACGTAGCGAAATAAGCGTTCGAATTTTAAACACGTCTACGTGTGTAAAATAATAAGTGACATAATTCCAGAGGGTGCGAAGATCTTGAAATCGAACTGTTTCAATTAGTCGCATAATAAATTCCGTCGGTTGGTTCGCCGGTGCATTCGGAGTGCAGCATAATAACGGTACATCGAGCAAAGGAGATTTATATCACCCCGGAATAAAAATGATGCAAATGTCAATGAGCAGCAACGAACATGCCGGCGGCGCCGGTGGTCTCGGTGTCGGAGTTTTACCCTTCGATGGGATGGGACTTTACGAACAACCTAGACCCAGACTCGTCTTCAAGATGCCCCGCGTCGTTCCGGAACAAAAAACTAAATTCGAAACCGACGAATTGTTCAGAAGACTCAGCCGTGAAAGTGAGGTAAGTCACTGATTCATCATCTGTAATTAGAAATACAATTAGTAGAGAAAAATAATTAGATTCGCTCGAATATTAGCGAATTAGTCCTTCGGCTCTGTGTTTTGTACAAATTTTCTCTACTCGCTTCGCATATTATTGTCTCATGATCTTTTACCTGCTGTTAAATGGACCGCACAAATAGCTGCTGGTAGCGATTTGAGGACCTGCAGCAGCGAGACATTATAGCTCGGCAACAGGTAGGAAAAGGTGTTGCCCAGTTCCCAAAACTATATCTCGATGTATTATAAACGGTGACCAAGAGTCAAAGAATTTTTTCCTTCCGGAACTGAAATACATAGAAAAAAAAAGAAGAAAGCTAGACTCATATATATAAGTCTGTATATGTACGCATGGATGTCGAAATTGTCGTCTATTAGTATAGATAAAATATGTTAAATTACGCAATAATATCAAAAGCAGTCAGCACGCGTCGACCAACGATCGGTTTTTCCGATCCGAACGCGATGAATCAGCGCGCGAAGCGTCGCTGCCAATACCAATTTAACTAATTATTTTATTGCTCGCAGCAATAATTAATTATACTCCTTCCTCAACGTTATATATATCGAGCTCGCATATGTGAATAATAAAATTTATAAAATGGCGCTCTATAATATTTCATGGTTTGTTTTTTTTTTATCATTTTTCAGGTCAGGTACACCGGGTACCGTGACAGACCCTCGGAGGAACGACAGAGTCGTTTTCAAAATGGATGTCGCGAAGGTCACACAGAAATTGCATTCGCAGCAACCGGGACGAATCTTCAGCTAGTTTTTACCCCCGCTTCCGCCGGCTTTGGTGGCGATCCAAGAGAGTGCGATTTTGACAAGGAACACGGAAAGGTAAGATAATTATATATTTATATTATTATACGCACACCAGATATTTCTCAGCCCAGATAATCCCGAGTCCAGATTACCGTGCAGATAATATTATACGCGAAATACTCAAGCATGATGTTTACATCCTGGATTACAACATTTATTGCATCCCCCTTGGGTAATTTTATTATTGGGGTATACGACCATATTTTTGCTTTGCAAATATATTTACGTCTTCGAATATAGTAGAGTGAGATATGCAGATATTATATTATTGTCTATACCTGCAGTGAAAATAACGCATCGAAATGAGGAATTATATTGCCGATGAATTAGGTGGCCCAAGAAGAGGAAAAGTATATTGTTATAATTCTGTACGAATTGTTGCGGGATAGGTCATAAAAACGATTTTAGGAACCGCGGTAATTATATGCAGATATATACCTGTTCTGCACGTTGTACATATACTTGCGATTTTGTCCCTCATTTATTATACTCCTACACAAATTTACCGCCCAAATTATCCGCACCCTGAAAACTACAGGGTCGAATCCGTGCGACAAGGACGTTTTAAAATGTCAGTTTATTAGTAGTGCTACTGCTGCAATACCCATTATATATATGAGAATAATTGGGGTCTCCTCTGCGTGGGCATCAAGATTTTAACGACCTCAAAAATTGGGCCTTATAGATATTATACCAGGTATAGAAATAGTTGCCTTTACTTCAATATGTCGTATATTTTGTACCGTTTGATATTTACAATATGATTATATTTTCCTCTTCTAAAATTTGCTTGTTTACGTACGTTATAACGAGAAATGTTGACGAACGCGTGGAACACACAATATTTTTATACATTGCATTTACGCGCGGCCATTATATTTTGAAAGAATATATTCATTTATTTACAACGTCAAATTTAAACCAGTATTACCAGTAGTATAGGATAAAACAAAAGCAATATGTATATAGCTATAGCTATCTACATCGCAGTCGCCATTTCGTTCGATATCACGAAGTGCAACAGCACAAAGTCTTTGAAAATCTTGAGACGCGCGCGCTTGCGCCGCGAGATAAAAACGACGCCCGACGTCCCGACGACGCCATCGCGATCAATAACGACGCCTGCGATGCATAGTGTACATGTATATACGACGCCATTTTGGAAGCTGATTTTTTTATTACGCTTATAATACCTATAATATTTAATCGTTCTCCAAGCTACTGCATTGAAACCTTTATTGTCACCCGGTGCAGGAGACAATATAAGGAAAACAGTTGAAAAAAACAAAAAAACTTATTTAGAAGACAAACTGCAGTGCACGCATAGTTAGGATAATATATACTTACTGCAGCGGCGACTGGAGATGGACAATTAGCGTCTAGAAAAGTATTTCGTTTCATCTTCACCCCCGAAGTATATATATGTATATAAGTACATGACATGCGCTGACGCCAGATGGTTTTCTCTGGGTCGAACGGTATACGAACGCTGGAGTTAGGAGAGCTGTGCAGCAAAAGAGGAGCTCGTAAATCTTTCGGAAGTCGACCTGGCCGCTGGCCCCTTGGGTAGTGATTCTCCATAGGCCGCGTGTCAAACGGGACCTGGAAAAATTAGGATAGCTCTGCAAAGTTAGGGAAACAAATATACACGAATCTTTAGCTATATATTGCTAGGATTTTGAAAACGATATTTCGTGACTAAACTTTCCTCCCGAGGCTTAAGTGGATCACTTCAAGGATCAAGGATTATATTATTATATAGGTATATTCAAAACTTAACCACTCAATATGACGAGTCTGCGCAATTTTTATTCCATGCATGCGATATGTTTAATAATCGCTAATTGCTTGTACAGATCTTTTTCGATTCGGAGATTTCGTCGCGCTGCAGATATAATTATTTGTGTAGATTGATTGCGAACAGGAGCCTGGAGCGCGGGTATAACTGTACAGATCGACATCATCATATACTCGTCATCATCGCAATTCAAAAACCTGCCTGCAGTGTGCGGCAGCGCGGCCTATGAAGATCAATTATTATTCAAATAATATACGCGTCGCGCAGCGTTTTGTTTTATCTGACAAAGCTCAGTTGGACACGTGCTGAGCATTGTTGCCCCTCTCTGCAGTGGGTAATAATTACGGGTAGATCCATGCGCCTGATAAACAAACCCGCCCGCTCACGTCGTCGGGGTCTCGAAAAACCGAGCGGATTGAACCAGCTACTACATACTTCGCTCCTGCAGCAGGACCAAAGACTTCCCTAAACGACGCACGGCGTATACGTATATAACCTCCATTATTTGGCCCTAATTCTTCTCCCTCATTATTCCATAGCTGCAGTTGTACACCAGCCCTTTTGCATTCAACTGAATCTATATGTATACAGGACATTAAGATAAGCCTGACAACTCTATTATCACGTATATAACCTAAAATACACATAAGGGTTATACTATACCCTGTTTTCTTGATAATTCTATAGCCCTGATGATTTTCCGGGAATCGGTGCAAACTTTCACACGTGACGGCTGCAGATTTTGTTTCTACAGTTAGGTATATAATATAGGTATAAATGTTAAATGAAATGAATCGCGACGATCGAGCTGGACTGCAGCTAGCAGGTCGGCGATCGTCGAAGCCGCGCAATGATCTTGTCACGCTCAGTGGGTTCGGTGGTAAATTGTTTGGTGTCAGCTTCCGTTCGCCGCTTTTACGCGTGGTCATCGTTCGTGACGAGTTTAGTTTCACCTGTAGCGTGAAATACATAGTATTAGGTATACCTATGACTATAAACATATGTATAATATATGTATAATACATAAAAGACAAGTATTAAGCGCGGAGAATAGAATAGCGCGAGCGATCAATTTGATATGAATTATTAAAGTATTTAAAAAAAAAGAGAGAGAGAGAAGGAGGGAAAAGGAATTTAACTAATAGAATTTCACTCCCGGATGGTATATGTATATCCTTATATACTAATCCCGTGTTATGACACGAAACATTGAACGCGTGTCGCCCGTCTAGCGAGCTGCTGGCTAGCTGGTGCGATTAATAGGATTTAAAACAGGGAAAACACGTCGAAATGTTCCGAGGGTGGCGACGCGGCGTCGTATTTACCGTCCTTCTTGCTCTTTCGGGGGCACCTGCCACGTCTCACGGGACTGTAGGGCGAACACCATTTTATTTACTATTATATATATACATATATCGTTATTTAGTCACTAAACAAATCTCCGCATATTGCAACCTTCGCTGAAATATAAGGTTAGGTAAGGATATACTTTCAGGACACATCGTAACGAATGAAGCGAAGAAAGTATAAGCTGAATTTCTATATATCCTGATTTTGGCAGCTTACGGACCATACATACACTGTTAAAAATTTCGTTGGTAAATTTGCTTTAAAAGTATAGGAAGTTTTTTACATATACCGTTCAGTAAATTTACTTCACCATGTTCAAGTAATATTCAAATACACAACTTTTGAATTCACTTTTCATTTTAGTGAAATTACCAAACATCGATGCAGCAAATTCAGTAAATTCAAAGAGCATTTTTCAATTTTTGATTTGCGAATTCGAAACAAAAATGTATTGTAATTTTGGTGGCAGTCTATCAAAATTACTACACCGGTTGAGTGACTTTCATGAAAACGTATATTAACAATTCACAATTAACAAAAACCATTAAAAAATACATCAGCAACGACTTTTTCAGAATTTTCATGGGGTTTTTCAACGAGTTCATCGCTTATAGATTATATATATGAGATGAAAAACGCTTTTCGAATTGTATCTAAATTGTCCTATCCGGGATACGAACCGTCGTCGTTCGAATTACTAATCGCACGCCCTACCTATTACGCCAAGCTACCTTAGAATTTAGTTAATGTTATGTGGTTTATAATACGACAAATGTTCGATTTCGTCGAAAGAGTTAAACTGATAAAAGCCCACCAATTCGATAAATTCCGAATTTTTTCGATCAACACAATTAATTAATAATTAATCCAGAAGTGTATTCCCTACACAATAATAGTAAATTTCAAAAACCCTTCAGTAATTTTAGTAGCAGTTATGTGAAATTCCTAAATGTATGGCGAAATTGAAATTCACCAACGTTATTTTAGTATTTGGTTCCGGAAAATTATGAATGAAAAAGCAAAATTAAAAGCCATGTGTAGCAATCCATTTTGCTACACTAAATTTCTTTATTACATGGACTGTAACTGAATTTTCGTGGACATATAATCGGTAAATTTCCCACAAAGTTCAGCAAAATCCAACTAATATGTAGCGAAATCACAAATTTTTCCATTTTCACTGTACAGTTTAGTAAATTTCAAATACGCTATTGTATTTTCTTATCCAATTCAGTAGAATTACAAAAAATTATTGCAAATTTGAGAAAAATGCACAGTAAATCCACTTTTCTCTGTCGAATTTGCAATTTTACAAAACTTTCGTGTAGCAAATGTGTAGTGAATTCGCAAACATTTTTAACAGTGTACTGACCTTAGTTTTTACGTGCATTGTTGAGTCCCGCGTAAATCATAATTATGCATCAGTATAAAAATTCCCCCGAATGTGCAGCGTAGTATTATGTGACGTAAGTTGCAACCCTATATATAATTCGGTCACGTGATGCGTGTTGGGTTGAATTCGTGTTATAGTCGAGGTACAGCGGAATATAATATCCCTGCACATGTAGATTTTTCAAAGTGACAAATATCCTGGCATTGTCCGAACTGGACCCTGGCAGAAACAAACGTCAGATACGCCCACTAAAACAATGGATTGGAGAAATAGGTGTCATTTGTATTATAGCCCTTTACCGGTTATTATTTTTATATATATATATAAATACACGTACGCAAGTCTATACCAACCCTTTGAGCGACCCTTACCGATGTGCAGCGTTATAGCGGGAAGGTAACCCTTTCGTTTAGTAAAAACCGACCACGTAGCCTTTTCCTTTTTCGTTTTTTTTCTTCTTCAGCTCCTTTTTTTGTTCCATGCAAATCAGTCGAAACTAAAGGGTTAAACCTCGACGGGTTACGTAGCAATGTATACGAGCTACTGCTAGTTTACCTCGAAACATTTCACGGCTGGCAACTGTCGCGGTTCCTTAATGCTGCAACGATACAATTTTAATAATCATTTTTTTTTTCCTTCTTTTTTTTTTTATTATGTCTAATGGGTTACGCCCAAAGTCATTATTACTACACGTCGTGTATGTTGTACCTATGTAAGATTTTGTCACGTGGGAAAAATATGAAAAATAGAACATTTCATACACCATATACATATATATATATCATGTACGTAACAATAGCATACATATACGTCATAACATACATTTCGTCGAAACGTTGAATAATATAAATAACAATACCCATAATTAGTATAAAGTATATAATTTAATTTAATTTTTGTTCACCGAATCCGACGAAAGAAAATTTGGAGAGAAATATCGCTGCGCATATGCGCAGATATAATCATCGAGTTAGGGAAATCCCCGAGCTATCGAACGACGTTTATAAATGAAAAATAATACAAAAGATTTAACTGCACGCGCGTGAATTCTGAGATATCTGCAGCGATATTACTGTACAATACACATATATATATAGATATGTCATGTAGAATGAATTATAATAGATTATTATAAATATTTGAATTGTTCTAAGAAGGTAAACACCTTAGTGTTTTTTTTTTCTTCAATGGATCGTTACATATGTATATATATATATATATACATGACGTTTAGAACCCGCGGTACAAGGTTGACCCTATACCCCTGCACTTGAGGGAGAAGTAGATATTTCATTTCCTGCAAATGGCCCTATTTCCGGTCTTGTAGGCTTCACAATATAATGCGCAATGGTCAAAGAGCTTAACTCTGAAAATTGGCTTCCGAACGGTCAGTTTAAAAGTGGCCTACTAGTGGAGTGTACGGTTATATACGTGCAGTATAGTAGCCCGAACTGGACCTTCCCAAAAACGCCTCCATAACAATAAAGATTTACAAAAACATCATCGGGCTTGCCAGGAGACATAATGTAACCAGGGAATACGCCGAGAGAAAGCAGAATATGGAAGGAGAGAAAAAAAAAGGAGAAAAAAAGAGAAAAAGAAAAAAAAAAAGAGGAGGAGGGTAAAGGACGAGGAGAATAATCGTTACGCTTTGAAGTCAGCCACCGTTACAGCTGCACTGCACACCGAACCGTCGAGTTCCGAATAAAGAATATTATAAAACTAGCAACAAAGAATCGCCTTAGCGGGATTCGATTTTGGGTTATAATTGAACGCGCCAGGGTTACTCGGGAGTTTTCAGAGTTTTAACACCGTACTCCCGTTATAACTCCTGCGGAGTAGGCGGTACGCGTAGACCTTATAACCTATACGCTGCAGGAACGACGGGAAATTTAAGAATCAAAATTAAACTGTTCACCTTTTTGCAACCCTTTCGACCATCGCCCGACTATACATGTGTATACATAGTAACTGTTCTTATAACCCCCTTTGAAAACGTCACCCGTGGCGATGACTTTGCGTTATGTAATTTTATTTGTACCAACTTAACGCGCTTGTGTAACATGTATATAAGCGGGACCAAATTTGAAAATGTAAACTTTCGAAAAATTATAGATACAAAAAATAAAAATAAAATAATATAAAACATAACCTACAGCGCGCATTGTAGCTAGACTCGGAGTGTTTCAATTTCCAAGACTCGTTTGTATCTTTACACTTATTTTTCTTCGTAGGTTTGTTTGTTGAAAATTGCTGGTCACAAACTTATCTAATTATATATTCAACGCAGGAGTTTGTGGCTAAACTGCAATATAAGCTGATTACACCGAAGCATCGGTTATAATATACTGTAAGAAACGTCACGTTAAACTCTGGGAAATATAGGTAATTCTACCGGCAAACTTCAATCAAAAAAACAAGAAACAGAAAAAAAAATTCTACAGGGGTTGGAAAAAACTCTCCTCTCTCTCTCTCTGGCGTTATGACATGTCTTCTCGTCATATATGTATACATCCTTAAACTATAATATTGAAATATAATAATAGAATATTTTTCAAAAATAAGATGAATTTTTTTGTTTCCAGGTTCACCTCAGATCGCAGTTAATAATGAACGGAGTGTGCGTGAGATGGCGAGGATGGTTGGACCTCGAGCGTCTCGACGGTGTGGGTTGTTTGGAACTCGACGAAGAACGTGCTGCTCAAGAAGACGCAATTTTGCGCGACCAAATCGAAGGATACAATCGAAGGCTCCGTGACTTCGACGACAAACAGCGAGTCTATAGAACGGGTGCCGCTCAAGCTTCGCATTTGAATCATCATCACCATCACGGTCATCACGGTCATCACGTATCATCCGGTGGTGCGCCAAGCGTCGAACCTCATCTTGCCCATCGCGATCCTGAGATGGAGGTCAGGCTAAGGGCCTACTGAGCCCCGAACCGTATAATCCTTTCGTTTTCCTCCGCTTTCTCTATAACGATTATTATCCAACGAATTTTCATTATTGACAAAAAGCAAAAAAGGTTATCTATAATACTTGAACGCTTATATATGTTTATATACATATATCTATACATATATACCTACTAAAGACTCGTGTAATATTATTATAAAAATTAAGCCTGGCTGATCGTTCCGAATGTTATTATTATGTACGTCATTGTGGTTTCACAAATTTATTTATCTTATTAGCAATAATTTTTCTTTTTGTTTTGATTTTTTTTTTTTTTTACTTTTCTTTTTCGACATCGCATATCCAGCATAGTATATACGTAAAATTTTCTTTTATAATATAGTATGTATTCGCTATATACATATATACTACTATATAGTCTCTCTCGCACGTGTTCCAGCCGACGTATATAACATATGGGCAATTCCACGTGAAACCGGACAAATTTTGACTTCGTATTTTTTAAATCGATCGAAACTTTTTCTGCGTGATATGTGCACCAAAAAAATCTACACGTGTTTCGGCGTTTGTCCAAAATATTTTTTTTTCAAAAGTTACAAAATATTAAATTTTCTTGCAAAATGAGCGCCCGGTAAGCTTCAAGATTTAATATCTCCGGTTCTATTTGTCGTAGAAGAATGTTCTACAGCGCATTTTAAAGGTGAAAGAATAAGCTTTCAGACAAAATTTTGTTAACCCGGAAATCATCGCAAATTCTAATTGTTATTAACAAATTAAATGTTTAATGATTTTTCACCATGGAAAGAGCCATTTTTAAAATTCTGAAAAAAATATTTTCGGATACCTTATTTAATTCTGAATAGAGAAAAATTTTCTTTTTCATGGAGGTTTGATGGAGTCTATTTTTTATTGAATTAATTATCAGTCGCTGCGTCGCGCCGCGTCAAATTGCACCGCTCTCGACTCATAGCGTAGCGCCCGAAAGCGCCTCGATCACTTCGGAACCACTCGGATCCCATTCGGGCGCTATGCTATGCGTCGAGAGCGGTGCAATTTGGCGCGGCGCGACGCAGCGACTGATAATTAATTCAATAAAAAATAGACTCCATCAAACCTCCATGAAAAAGAAAATTTTTCTCTATTCAGAATTAAATAAGGTATCCGAAAATATTTTTTTCAGAATTTTAAAAATGGCTCTTTCCATGGTGAAAAATCATTAAACATTTAATTTGTTAATAACTATTGGAATTTGCGATGATTTCCGGGTTAACAAAATTTTGTCTGAAAGCTTATTCTTTCACCTTTAAAATGCGCTGTAGAACATTCTTCTACGACAAATAGAACCGGAGATATTAAATCTTGAAGCTTACCGGGCGCTCATTTTGCAAGAAAATTTAATATTTTGTAACTTTTGAAAAAAAAATATTTTGGACAAACGCCGAAACACGTGTAGATTTTTTTGGTGCATATATCACCCAGAAAAAGTTTCGATCGATTTAAAAAATACGAAGTCAAAATTTGTCCGGTTTCACGTGGAATTGCCCATATACCTACTTATATACATATATATAAATATAATATTAACATTCGATTAATGAAATTTTATCATCAAATTGTCATTCGTATGAAAAATGTTATTACACAGATGCGATTCGATGACGAATATTTCGTTGTAATTTGGAGAAAAAAAGAAACAAACAAAAAGAATGAAGAAGTTTGTAGAGATTCGCGGAAGTGATTAATCAAGATTGTTATAACGATGACGATGACGATAGATGTATGAAATTAACCTAGATAGGTATGTCAAAAAAAATTCAGGGAATCACCAGCGCGAACATCGAGATATATAAGAGGAAAAAAAAGGCTCAATAAGAGGTCAGCTCGCTACATAGATTTTACGTACGATACATACACGTATGTCGTATAGTTACATATGTACGATATTAGTCAGTAGGTACCAACCTATGTGTACGTGAACATGCAGGTATAACATATATCTATATCGTAGTTGAGAGATCGTACGTGTTACGTTACGTTATATAGGTAACGTATGCTGTGGAGATGACGCGCGGTCGTATGTGACGCGCTCTCGGAACTCCTCGTCATCGTCGTGTCCTTATTCCTCTTTCGAGAACTGTAGAACGGCGTTATGCGTCATCGTGCGATGAATTATTTCTAGGCATTCGATTAAGTGACTGACTGAGTCTGAGTCCGAGTCCGCGAGACTCCGCAGCTAGCGAGACGTGAGTCAGAGAGAGAGCTGCGAACATAAAGCGAGAGTCTATAGAGTATAATAAGGAAGATATCCATCAGTTTCTAAGATTATATATATACATACTATATACAATATACATGCATATTATAGAAGATGTTCTGCGGAAGCTATAGGCATGTATTATGGTTTTTTATTCCATTTTATTTTATTTTCATTTTTTTTTTTTTTTTCAATTCCTTTTCTTGCTCTTTTTTTTTTGTTTCATTCTTCTTTTAATTGAATATTATATCTGTATAGTGATGTTTTGTTGTATGTAAATATTTGTAAAGAGTTTATTAAGTAAATATAATTTTTACCAAAATTATTTCACTATTTTATTATTCTATTATGATCCATTTATCCATTATTTACATGACATATACGTATATAGAATATATGTCACGTAATATACTTATTATTATTATTATTGTTGATATTATCATTGTTATTAATTTCGCCCATTATACAATAAAAATTGGCGCATGGCTTTTTTAACGAAAGGAAAAAAAAAACATAATGATAATCATAACAGCAACAATAATGATAATAATAATAGGTAAAGAAACGTGCGTTTTCCACAATTTTTTTTTTGTCATTAATTTGTTTATAATTTTCGTTGTTTTCCTATTTTTCAAACTCCCCTTATAAACATATATGATGTGCAATAGTATACATATTATATATATCTTCGGAACAAGATATACCATACCTAACCCACATAGGTAATTCCCCCCGGTATTGTTTTAAATGATCCGATAATTCTGCAATAGTTCAAATAATTTTCTAAATTAAGACCAATGATTCGGGGATCAAGTTCGGCTTAGTTACTCCAATACGAAGGGTGGTGAATTATATACATCCTATATACCTATACATAATCTGTTTATGCAGCGGGCGATTCAGCTATCGCGATTGATTTTTTTTCTCCATTTTCTTTTCTCTTTTTTCAACTCAAAGATAAATTTTCCAATGAACGCGCTGATTCTTATACATAATAAAGGCTAAAAATTATACGCGTGCGTGTATAATTGTAATTATTAAAATCGAGCAAAAAATTTAACGCTGCACGGAAGTCATTTTTCTATATACCCATTATACATATGTATACGTTACATTATACAACGATCACTTATTTTTTCCTTGTATTTTTTGTTCAATTTCATTGATTTTCGTTTTTTTTCTTCAATTTTTTTTTCGTTTTTTTTTGTTTTTTGAGGTATCGCGAGTTTCCCGAGTCGATGAAGTTTGTAAGACGATATATTCCGCAGGTAGTTTGGAATTCTTATAAGAAACCTTATATAGGTAAGTCATACGTATATATAGCTGCGCCTGCAGGAGTATCGCGTCCCTTACTTTTTTACTTCTTCCTCCTGCGGCAGAAAAATGTCTTCTTATATAGTTTTTGTTTTTCCCTCCGCATCTTCAACGTTAGCGCGGAGTGTAGGTATATACCATGCATTACGTATATTAGGTATACGTAAATATGTTCCCACGGGTACGAAGAAGCTGATAAAAAATAAAAAATATATAAAGTATATAATATAATGTGAAAATACAAATATAATTCGAGAGATATAAGAATTACGATAAGCACGCTTGGGAAATTATTCTCATATGTATTATAGTCATATACGTGCATCATGCACATTATATATAATGTTATGTATATGTATATTTACCTAATTTGCGGTGCGGCAAATGTTGAAAGAATCGACCTTTTCGTAGTTAAAAATTCTGATAATTGCTGAACCTGTACGCATAATAGGAATATATAAGTACGGGTTTACATGTATATATATGTATATTACCTATACATATATAAAGCGACTACTTTCTCACATTATAGTTTAGAGTAAACTCGATAGTGTACGTAGCCTCGTTATCGCGTAGCCAACACTTTCAAACTTCCGGTGGTCAGATAAATGAAATATACTTTATCTGAACTTCCTACGGGTCAACAACTATATTATTATATATATATAGAGAAAAATGTATAGTTATAGGTATATTATCACAGATATAATAACGGAATAAGGAAATATGAGTAAATTTCATCAAATAATTGGTAAATAAACAATCGAATTAAGTCGAAGATCGCGACCCCCGACATATACATATGTATACAACGCGCGTAGGCCGTTTGGCGAGCACTTGAACATTATTGATATATAATTGCCTTTCAAATATTCGCGCCCTCCCCGGATCGTCGGGTTCTCTAATAGAGCACACGAGGCACATATAGAGTATGAGGGGAACCCCCCGTGTCCCGTCCCGTACGGTGTTCTCCTCATCGCCTTGTATCGCTTTGTAGAAACAGTATTGTCGGAATATTCGTGGGGTGCTGTAGCATAAGAACGACGACGTGTGTCTGAATTGGCCACCCGCTGATCCCTGTAGGCACTCGTCACATCTGCCTTCGATTTATTTTCAATAATAATTGATGACTTTTACGCTCCCCTCATTCACCCATATAATATTCACCTCCGATTCCTTACAGATTTTCGATGATAAATAGAAATACCCATAAATACTTGCAGTGCTGTTGAAAAACAGAAAAATCATATACATACACATATACATATGTATATACATTTTGAGATAGTATAGGTTATGTATAATAAAATTCCTTACCGATTTTCGAGTGGCTTCAAATAATGGGATATACTGCAACAGAAAAAGGTCAGGATAAAACTTTGTCAGAAGTTTTTCGGGTCAGTTATACGGAGGGTTTTTATTTATTTAGTTTTAGAACGTTTTCGGTAATAAATATTCCAAGGGGATTAGGGGTGAGTATATCAGGTTTATTTTAACATACTATTTTGACAACTAACTCGAGTGAGAAAAAGGAACTTTTCTTATTCTTATTTTTTTGTGTTTTTTTTTTATCTTCTCGACCGGTACGAAGACTTTCAAGACGTTACCGCTGTGCACCGTTGACTATACCGATCGTCTATCGAAAAATAAAATATTACAGTCTGTCACCGAACGCTGCACGCACTAATAGAGCTTCTTTTGGATAGCCGCGACTAGAAAAATGAACTTAAACTAGTAAGTAGAAATTCCTATATCGATTTAAAAACGATATTCTAATATCCAGACGTCGCATCGTCTTCAATTTCTTTTAATAAATAGTAACATATATATTCGTGACTAAACTTAGGAAAAATATCCGGCCACGTATATAAGGTACTCGAGAAATATATATTTGCGCGCGAGGGAAAAAGGAAGCAGATCCTGCTAGATAGACTAGAAGAAGAAATAGAATAAAGGGAAGATGAAGACGATGGAGGAGGAAAAAAAAAGGAAGAATGAAAAAAAAAGACAATCGGCAAACATGATCTTTTAGAAATCGGTTACACTCGTCCCAAGAGATCCTGGAACGTCGGTATTGCTTACACGAAAGACACTCTCCCGTCAAAGAAAGTTACTCTTACAGGATTATCGGCTTTACTTGCCTCCGTACCCCCGGTATACAAAGTTATTGCACATACCTATATATACATGTAGATACCCTCCGGTGAATTTTATGTCGAGGGAAAAAATCGAGGGGATGATGAAGAGAATTAGGACGGAAAGAAAAAAAAGTACATAGTAGTTGAGCTACGGAAAGTTAGATATATGGGAACCTGTAAACTTGTTTAAAGAAGAGAAAAAAAACATCTTGTCAAACGGCGCCTCTTTTCCTGTAAGCCGGTAATCATTTTGTCGCAGGTTGTGGATTATACAGGATATAACCTTTGAAATACGTAGATATATATTACTTTTTTTTTCTCTCCTCGAAAAAGTATACGGAATCCCAATTCTCGTCCGCATGTTACATAGAAAAAAAAGAAAAGAAAAGAAAGAAAAAGAGATTCTTAATGGAGCGAGTCAAATTTGGATATATAGATCGTTATACTGGGTATATATTTTACGAGTAATTGATTCGTGTTTCACTTACCTCATGTTATAGCTGAGATTGGGAATGCAACATCAACACCAACAACAACAGCAGCAACAACAACAACAAGCCGCAGCGGTCGCGAGGTGCCACACGGGTCAAAATCAACGTCATCTCGGTCTTCAGCCAAATCTGCAAGTACGAAATTTTCAGTCATGAAATATCAAAGATCAAATATAACTATTTTAAGAAAATATCCTTATGTAGCTCGTGCTTCAGTTCTCATTCCATTTCTTTTTTGTTTTTAAATTCTATCGAGACGAATCGCGATTGCAGGTTATGTTGTTTATGTATATTATTGTATGTTATATACCATGTATAGCCCAAATTCTAAAGTACAGGCGGAATATTTTATATCTGCGATACTTCGAGCATATAACAGCTGAGTGCTGCATGTGCAACGGTTCAAACATTTTCAGTACGTTTGGCTGAACGCCAACATAAAATCATCGTCAACGAGGATCTGCAGTGTGCTTCTCTCTATAACCTATGCTTACACATATTAACTTCAGAATTCTCGATCAAAACTTAACATACCATATATATAGATATATATATATATATATAGAAATGCTGTAGGTACTGCAGATATAATAGAGAAACGTGTCGAGGGGGTATACCCTTATACGCTGCACATACGTATCTGCGTATAGATGTGTGTGTATTTTATGTATTATTACGATGTGTGCAAACAAGCTGTAAGTGCGTTTCACGGATGATCGCCTCGTATGAATGCAATAATATAGTTCGCCCACTTTCAGAATATATAACCATAAGACTTTATTTATATATCCGGGGGTCGATTGAAGAAAATATTTTTTCCTTCAAAATTATATCAAAAAACTTCACTTTTATAATTACAACCGTATGAATGAAAGAAACAAAAAAAAATCAATCCCTGGTCCGTCATTCCTACTCTCAATTCTCCCTCCCCGAATTCGCCCCTCCCTATTATACACACCTATATATAATATACTTTCAATTAATCAAACAAAATTATATATGCGTATAGTATATATATATTATTTTAAACGGATTCTAACCAATTAGGTAATAAATAGCCGACCACCCACTCTCGTCAGAGTTTCTCTCCTCGCCTCTCCTCTCCTCTCCTCTGCCGCTTTCTACGACTTACAATTAGTTTTCAAAATGAAACAGGGCCAGCAGGAACTACGGGGTTTTTATGGGGCTCGACAGGGGAGTGAATTAATAAAAACAACCCCAACTCCGTAGGTCGCTGCCGCTGCTGCTGAACGCCGCGTTTGGTCGGTGCAGCTCCACATAACATACGTGTATATAATACGTATACCTACACATCCTTCACACATACTATGATAAATCGAACATACTACACGTCTTATAGTATTATATACTTATATACGTTGAATATATAACGCGAACCGGTAGGTATATAGAGATACGCCGGTACCCAGATGTGCAGCGATCGGTGAAGGCCCTTATAATTATACGTATATAAACTTTTATTTTATTGCTCCGCACTTTTTTTTATTTTTCACTTCCTTCTTATTTTTTTTTGTTTATCTTTTTTTTCTTCTCCAATTCTATCTGCATATACTATATAGGTATACGAGTTTGGTATAATTGTTATATTTAGAAACAAGAATAAATAAAAGAAGTGTACCTATTGTATATAGTTGTGCGGAATTTGAGAATTTTATCAATGAAAAATCGTAAGAAATCTTTTTCGTTTATCATACATATATACATATATCCCTATGTAATACGTACATAACTATATGTATTAGATACGCGCAAGCTGTATACTCTTAATTATACATATACATAGATACATATCGGCTCTGCACCGTACTATACTCTGAATTTAAATTCACTGTAAAATAAAATAATTTCACGTGATATATTATTTTATACGTTATATATATATCTATACAGCATGTATATATATAGGACACCGAGTAACACCTGACCTGCGTCTAATGGAGCATGAAAAATTCTGGCATATGCAAAACCATTGTGAATCGGGTCGCACCCTTTAATATAATTCCCTTCTTGATCTATGGCTATGAAATGCATTGGCCTATGTGGTGGTGGGGGGAGGGGGGGGAGTGTAAAATAATATATACCTATATGCATGTATACGTACGTATATAACACGAGAAACAAAATAATCATCTTATATGTAAATTGAAAAGAAAGAAAAGTTGAAGAAAAATTTTCAACGCATTTTTCTAAAATCTATCGAATTTACGAGTATGTATCATGATATAAATTGAGGTATGAGTTCAATTATCATTTTTTGTAGAGAATATATCTCTAACCTTTTGAAGATCTTGAGGCCATTAAGGCCCCTCGATTTTTGAGGTTATTTGACGCACAATGTGTGTACCGAATACTATAGGAGTATAATACGACGACGCACTAGGCACTATACTATATGTTTATGAGGTGCCCTAACGGGCGCTTCGTGTCTGACGGTGTTAATAGTTTTCGTTTGAGCCCGCGATAGAAGAGAGAAACATGTGCATGTTTATCGTGATTTATAGTCCTACGAACTCCCTTTGCAGTCGTACAAATTGAAAGCGCGCGTTGTTTTGCATTTAACGGGGGCGTGCAGCTAGCGTTGCTGTTGTTGCTGCTGCTGCTGCTACTCGCCCGCTATTATTTAAAGTTACACCAAATTTAAAACCTAATTCATATTACTTATGTATACATATACACATCATGTGCATCCGTACTGGAGTTTCGTGAATTTTTATCTTGTAACTTTTATCTCGTTCAAGTTTTGTTTCTCACACCTATATATTCGACTGGTTTTTTTGTTTCTTTAATTTAATTTAATTTTTTTTTTTTTCACTTTTACTTCACTTCTAAGTTTGCCCATCCCATTTGATTTATCATCTTAGAATCTTATTATGCCACCAGCTGCTGTCTCGCATTCTTATTATATGTGTATAAAAATGTTTGACGTTACCTGCTAGGAACAAAAAAAAAAACAACAAAAAAACAACAGTCTTATTACACACGATCTACATACTCGTAAATAATAATGTTAATATGCTAACAAGGATACGGTATAAATGATGCTCATTTGTTTTTTTCTACTTTTTCTTTTACAGGCGAGAAAGAAGAATGACTTGAGTCACGGTCATCACAACTAGGCCGCAATTCTACCTACTTTGTTATACCTAGGTATATAATAGTTTCTGTTCTTTGCGGTATTATAGGTATGTAAGGGATTGTTAATTTATTTTTTCCTTTCTTTTCTTTTTTTAATTGGCAATTTTTCGCCGGCTGTTATGCATATACCAGAAATCTGCATGTAATTCTCATCGTATTTATATCGCTACGCATCCAACTATCGCAAATTTGTATCGCAATTTGTCAAAATAAAAATAAAAGATCTCGCAAGTAAACGTTTGAAAATATATATGGAAAACAATTGATCCTGTTTCTTACGTCATCCGTTCGAAAATCCCAAATTAAGTTAGCAAAAATGATTAATCTAAGATAGATACTTTTTTTATTTTTTCGTCTGAAATCGATTTATATAAGACACGTGGAAATTAATTGAGATGCTGAAAAAAAAAAAAAAAACAGAATTAGGAAAAAAAATTTTTTTTTTTCAAATACACGAAGTAAAAAGGGTGATGTGCTGGTGAAATGATGTACCCGTTTTCAGGTGGTTGATTCTTTTGTTAAAGTCAAATAAAAACTTCCGAATCACCGGGTTACGTATATTATAACGTAACCCTTTATTCAGGTTCGCATTTATAAGAAGAACTCTGGAACTAAAATGGGGCGGGATCTACACCCGGTTCGCAAAAGAAATAAACGTCACCAAGGTATGTACGATCAAATTTTCAACTGATTTAACTCACGAACCGTAAAGCGAATCTATATACGTATAGAATGTCAGCTGATACGGCGAAAAAAATTAGCAACTTGACACGTTTTTTTGTTCGCCTAATTCCTACGGGCCGTCTCCATATATTTGCGAAAAGTTTACAGCAAATATTTCACTTTCGACTAAACCTTTTTTTGACCTCATAAAAAACAAATATTTAAATCGTTTGAAGATTTTTTGTTTTTTTAATAATCTAACGAACCTCAGCCGAATAATTTCTTATTTTTTGGAAGCTGTTCACGTAGTCGAAAGTAAAATATTCTATTGAATCTATACGAATAATAAAGCAAAATTCAAATAAAATCTATAGATATCTAGAGAGAAGTTATATAACGCCGTGAGATTAGCATGTCACTTTTATAATGCGGCGTA
Organism: Athalia cordata; assembly: GCA_963932425.1. Classification (NCBI taxonomy): domain Eukaryota; kingdom Metazoa; phylum Arthropoda; class Insecta; order Hymenoptera; family Athaliidae; genus Athalia; species Athalia cordata. Next base: position 21,950,186 of record OZ010626.1, on the reverse strand, counting down.
GCTATAGCAAAGGGGTACGTTATTTAGGGTTGAACGAAGGAACATTTGTTAAAGTTATACACGCTCTTCTTCTTTCGTTATATGAAGAGCGTTGAAAACCTCCCCGCAAATAGTCCGCATACACCGTGAAATTTTTGGCCCAACGGTAAGTTGTTTCTTTCTTTCTTTTTTTCTCTCTTTTCAAATTTTTAATAGCAACGTCAGAATATTAATTATATATCGAATGTTCTCTGTTTTTTTGTTTTGTTATGTTTGTCTTTCATTATTAATTTTCGACGTAGAATTTTTTGAAAAATTCGAATAATCTCGTAACACTTTAATCGACGCCCTAAATTTCCGTTAGATTCTACTCGCTCTGCCCTCGGGGTTTGTTTCCCTCGAACAATATAAGGTATAAGTAGATGTATATGCGGGGATGAGAGCGAAAGTATGTAATTTGGATTTGAATTCGGAGGGTAGTAGAAATCCAGGCAGTTCGTAGGAGGACGAGGATGAGAAGGCGGCGCTTTGAGCTTCGAACGAGGGTCCAACGTCCTTCAGGGCTTTCAGATTGTGTGCGCTTAGGATTCCGGGAGCGTTTAAAAGCAGGCAGGGCAGGGAGAATCGCATACTCAGGTGTTCGCTCTCCCACCGGACGTACAATTTTCGAATCGGATCATTCGAGTTGGTATTTTCATTGAAGATCGGGCGAGATACGGACGCCTCGTCGAGCGAGACCTGTAGTTCTTCAATCATGGTTTCTGAAATTTATCAATAACTATTTCAACAAACAGATTCTCACCGAGTTGAGATTTATATATCTACCAATATCGAGACATCGATCAACGGCGTTTTAAAGTTGAAGAAAAAAAAAGTATATACCCATATAACGGCGTATAAAGAACTCAGACTGGTGTTAAATTGATATCAATAAAACAGGCTTACGGAAAGGGGCGAACGACCCTCGGCGCCCGGACCCGGTTGAAAAGGCAGCAGCCAGAGCCTTGAGCCATGAGCCTTGATCCCGGGCTAAAATTCTCCCCTGGATCGACGCCCGGATGATCCAGGCTTATCCCAATCATTCCTACCCCGTATCGAGCTCCTTCCTGGTGCCAATTACGTCAAATCAACGTCAAGGCACAAAGCCTGCCACATCGCTATATTAACCCAACTTGATCCTTGCCGCGACGCTCATGGGAGAATTACACACAGAATTTCACAAATTTTAATATAACGACCTTATAAAACATACCGATCTGCAGAAATGTAATAACTTATACTGCATACATGGCCTGAGGTCACTTTTTTTCATCCTTTATTTTTTCATCGTTTGATAAATTGAGACTAATTGAAACGCGCCTATAATATACGTATAATAGCCAAAGGTTAGGTTAGGTTAGGTTACCGATATTTCCCTTTTAATTTAGACAAATTATAACGTGTGTACATACATACTTATAAGAAAAAATAATAGACAACATCCTGGTTCAGATTAGGATATTCAAGTTGTCTTTAAAGAGTGTAATTACTTTTAGTACATAACCTATACGTATACCTATGTATATATTTTGTAAACAAACTTATTTCGTTTTCTAGAATAGCTTTACTAAAGTGACGTGTGATCCGTCACTTACAAAAGGTTCCTCCTCGACTTTTAACGGCTCTGAATTGTACTCAAAGGTCCCGACGGCGCACTAGACTGTAGTATAGTAAAGTCGACGAGCTCTTGAAATAAAAAAAAAACATTTATATATTTTTTCAACAACTTCAGGAAACTGCAGTGCCGTCAACCTTTCGAAAATATTCGAAACGCACTACGCGTGATCGATGAACACATTTTTTGTTTTATTTATTTTTTCATTTCCATTATGTATGAAAAGAAAAAGAAGCGAAAACGAAAAGAAAAATTATACATAAATATAATGTGTTTGCCCAGGATTTATACATATGTACATAGCTATATAATAATTTAAAGCTCGACAGTTCAGAGATTAGATCGACGTTTCATTTTTGATAAGTTTCATGCATAGTTTAATCCGACTTATTATTCGCATGCGATGCGCGTTGACAGAGAAAAAAAGACGAACAAAAAATAATCTAAAGAAACGATATACGGTAATGGATCTCTCTCCGCTTATCGAAAAGCATCTGCATAGGTATTATATACGATCATATACAGATTATATATACGATTTCAATCGCCCTGCAGATCGACCCTCTTTTTATTGGGACAAAAAAAACAATTTCTTTTAAAAACAAACAAATAAAATTAAAGAAAATGCAACGAGTGTAAAACGCGAAACAGGTTCATATACAATATAATAATAATAATAATAACAATCGAGGAAAATAGACTAGCTAATATAATATGTGATTTGATTCTGAGTCAGGAATGAATTAACACTTTTTTATCTTCACGTCTTCATCCTAGTCACCCCATCAATCTGCGATCTACCCCACATAAAACGAGTTAACGTAAGTATACGTACGTATAAGTCATATACATATATATACCGAATACATAGATACAGAGGTATATGTATAGTTCGCATATGGTGGGCATACGCGTACGGTGCATTATTTTTACGTTATGTATTTTATAACGTCGAATGCCGCGCATATGTGATGACTTGACCTTGTTTTATATATTGTATACGTTCATAGAATGAACGAGTAGAATATATAAAGAGCATCGAAAACGACAGGTCATATTCATTTTTTACATCTAACTAAATCTATAGACACCGTGTACGAACATGCACCTATTCCCTTACGAGATGACGTTAACAAATTTGAGTCTGCCCGGTCGAGTGAAAACCTTATAATACGTATAACAGGTGTCTCCTCACTTTGTAAGTCATCAATCAATTTGAATCTTGACATTGTGTCGTATTTTGAATGATTTTTATTTTTTACTTTTTAAATATCGCGTTACTCCACCGGCTGCAGGTATACCTATATATATAAGGTACGATGAAAAAGTCAATCATCAGTCAGTCAAGTTTAAATATATATAAGGGAGCTCGGTAACTGACTCTGGATATAATAAAGAGAAAGGGAGAGGAGAAAAAGTATTCCCTACCAGTCAGACTCTACCTTCAGTTCTTTCAATTCTGACATTAATGACTGGCTGTCAATGGCTAGCGATATAGGAAATGCGGGGGAGTAGTCGACGTTTATATAGCAATAGGTAATAGTGATCGTCAGATATTTTCTACACGTTTCATTCAATGGGTCAATATACACAGATTGAATACGATGTATTAGGGCTCCGGAATTACCGACGTACATTTGTTTGTATTTCTCTTCAATAATGACCCGACAGATTTCAAAAATTAGTGCCAATTAGTGCAGCTGGATGTCTAGGGGAGGAAGAACGTTTAATATTTATCATAGGTCTACAACTGTATACCTATATATAGGGACTCAGAATCGAGATATAAAAATACTCCCTCTATAATGGGATGCGAAATAATTAAAAGATGAAAAGATTTTTAAGGGATAAGAATTACCTGCAGTGATCTTATATTATACTCCGCTCTTTGATCTCTGGAAGATAAAAATTTTCGTATAACGTTAATTTATTTATTTATTTAATTTTTCGTTCGCACATCCAAGGACATGCATACATACGATTAATTTTCCACACGGGATTTTGACCTCCTGGTTCTTTCTTGGCCATTGATCGCTGTGGTGTTCCATATAGGTAATATCCTGCAGGAGGCAAACTCGGCGATGCGTAAGAAGGTCGTGTTCCGATCAGACGATCGTCTCAAGTCGTTGGTTTCGAATCGTAAATATAAAACGTGATATGCGAGTCAGAAGTATGTGACATACCTCATGTATGTTTGTAGTTAAGATCTTGACAGCTGACACGTCCCTAGGCACAAAACTTAGGTGATCGGTTACAGCGTGTTGTTGACATCGGTAGAAAAAGCGGTAGCAGTTAGCAGCGGCATCAGCGTCGAGAAACTCGACGTTACATATAGGATATTGTACGGAAAATACACCGACGTGACGGTCCTTTGTGAAGGGATAAGATGTTTATTTTTGGAAACTGTTAGCTTTTAACTCTTAGGAAATGGGAATATCTACATTTACTACAAACACCCGCGTTTACCCCGTCTAATTATTTATCTCCGGTATAACGTAGACACTAAATTTCTAGGTTATAGGATATGCGGCATAAGTACCTGCAGCAACCTTGTTGTTTTTCGTTCATTTTCGGCTGCTTTTTTTTTCATTGTATCTTATACGATGGTCAACTCGATGTAAGACGATATCTTCAGGGTTTCACGACAATTCCCACCCATATTTTATACTCCCCTTCGAAGTGACGGCGGCAGCCGTCAAGTTGCGCCTCGATATTTTAGTCTCAATTTCTTCTTATATTCGGTATCATCATATTAATTTATAACTGAAATTCACACGAGAAAAAAAGCATCGTTCAACGGATCCGCAGATCCTCCGCTTTCACGAATCATGAATTGCTTTAGTTTAGGTTAGGTATAAGTATAGAAAAATCCTCACCTCGGGGGAAGTTGACGTGTGGGACACGCGATGTAATATTGAATTCGTCGGGCTCTTATATGGACGTGCAGTTTCCGTATATTGACAGTGCAGCGTGTTGGAAGCTGGAATATATTCATGAGGCGAAAAAAAGGAAAGAGAAAGGGAAAAAAAAGAAAGAGAAATAGAACGTATAGCTGGGTACCTTACATGAGGGGTAGGCACGCTCCCTGTCAACGCTCGACTGTCAACTAAGCTCACGATAATTGCCAGCATCAGCGGGGATCACGAGCCACGCGCCTCCGAAACTCCCTTTAATTACACGTCACGTTCTACCAGAGATCTTTGTTGGAGAAGTAAGCATTTCGCAAATAGAAAATGAAAAGAATTTGCATTTCACAAAGATTAGAATAATTCCAGAAAAAAAGTAACGTTTAATACTCTCTATTTTACTACCTCTGATTTCCAGCGTCCGCTCGAGTCTCTAATATATAGTTCATGTGGAAATAGAACGGATATCGCGACGGGGAAAAAATGTTATATGATTTAATCGAGTCGGAAGTCGCGTTAAGATTATGACTAGAATTTGAAGTATGGCATGTATATACGTAAACTTGAAACTACGATCTTGAAATTTAATACAGACATCCTGTAAACTAGGTACTCTACCGGTGGTATGTATAGGTATACGTAATAGCCGAAGCCTTTTGACGTACATATTTTGAATTTCGTGTTGAAAACAGATGAAAAATAGACCCCTGCACTTCCCTATGTACGTGCAGGAAAAATTCTGATCCCAACTGCGCGCGCGGGGAACAAAGCGAGTTTTCTATCAGCATATCGATCGTGACGTTGTTTGACGCCGCGCCGCTGTACCCGGATAGAAAGTATACAGGAGGATAGAATTGAAACTGAGATCCGCGAATGGAGATAACGAAACGGATGATCCGTGATATAATTTGAATACTCAAACGACAAGTGTAAAATCACACGGTGTATCAAATTGCTTTTATCGTATTGTATATGCGCGATGACGCGTTTATTTGCATCCGAATTAACCCTCCCTCCCTGCGGTCGCGTCTGCTCCAAACTAATTTAAAAGAGCATCAAGAAAATAATTGAAATGATTTCAACGTGCCTATATCTTACGAATACATACGTAGACTAAAATTTTCGAAAATCTTAGTAACACGTGATGAAATCTGAGAAGATTTCAATAGCTTCAGGCCCAAAAGTGGCCACCGCCACGTCGTAGCCAGTTTTGATCCGCGTGGCTATTTTTTCATTCTTTCTTTTCCTTTTATCCATAGAATTCACGTCTTTTAGGTGTCAGGAAAAAGTAAAGCATTTTTTATTTTTCGTTTTACCGATCGTCCCGCGCCCTCCCAAGCTTCGCCCTTGTCCCCTGCAGCAACCCAAATCTCAGACATAGATTTTTATTTCACCTATACCACCATATGAGTTTGTAGGGGTGAAGAACCCATATACAACTCAATTGAACAAGACGCTTTCTTTCCTCTCTCTCTCTCTTTTTTACTTTTTTTTTTTATTCATCTCGAAATAAATCCGGTAGCATTCATAGAAATGATACAGGAACATAATCCGGGGACTCGATGTGTTTGCAGATGTTTTACATTCACACCCCGTCTGTTTGCAGACACTAAATTACACGGCACAATGCGACAGAGCGAATACTATAGTGTATGGATATCTGAGTATACGTATAAACGAATGAATTCAGCCTGCACTGCAACCCTTTCAGCGCATTATCTAGCCGTAGCTGGAAGGATTATAAAATCAAAGAATGGTAACGCGAGCAGCGACGATGCTCTTTTGTCAGCGTAACTACGCGCGTCGATACAGAGGAACGATTATCTCCTCTCTCTGGAGTTGATTTTATTCAATTTCATGAAAATGCTGCACTGTACGACTCCGCAGCTTTTCCTATATTTCCTCTTCGCCCTGATCAATACGCTTTCTGGATCCTCCGGAACCTTATCCACGGTTTCCATGACTACGCAGCGATGGCTGACTCTACGTGAGGGCGTTTTATATCAGCGCCTGCGTCGCGACGCCCCAAATTCCGCGTTTTCTCATCTGCAACATATACAAATATCTAGAGGGTTGTATGTACGTCACGGTATTTTGAAAAGAAAAATTCACCCGCTGCAGATCCAACGAAACACAAGTTCCAATTGAGGATAAAAGAAATGCAATGTGCATATAGATAAACTTCCGAAAAGAGGTAGGTACATAGGTGTGTATATATATACCTATACGAGGGAGTGATTTTTAAGCGAGGCGTTCATCCGAGCATCAAAATAACGAACGGTAACTGAAAGCGACGCGTTATAGCTGCACGGCGCAGTCAATGCTCAGGAAACTGTGAACGTTACATTTCATTTTATTCGGAGGCACGACCCTGTGCGAGACGTTGAACACCAATGCGAGTTAATATCAAATAAATCAAAATAAAGGCTTGAGTACCATAGACCAGGTCACCGGGCAAACGCCCGACCATGCGGAAGAACCTGAAGGGTATGCCGGGAACGACGGGATATAATATCACATAAGCAGCGTATAAACTCCCGAAGGCGCACCGAAAAAGACCGCTGCTAAGGATTAGGACTTATTCAAGATCTATATTGAAACGAACTCCAAAGAATTTTGGTTAAGAATTATTCATTTTTCGAATTGATTACCGCGTCATTGTTTTTTAGATATGAGCAACAATTTTTCTCTCATCTCTTATATTGGTATCCGTGATATCGTATACGATATAGGATATTTTAACATTTTGTGCAACATTTTTTGTGTCCCAATTTTTAGGGTTAAAAACTTACGATAAGTGGTAATTGATTTCATGCTTTTTGATTTACGACCCACATATAAGTCGATTTGGGGTAAAACGGGGTAAAACGGGGTGAATCCAAACCTCCCTTCTAGAGCAAAAAACAAAAAAAAACTCCCTACTAGGAACATGTGTCGATCGTATCGAGGTAAGAAAAAAAAGTTATACGTATATATAGGTATACGGAATCGTTTGTAAAATTTCCATTTTTATAGGGAAAACGAAACGAGTATATCGTTATAACTGAGGGGGGATAACGGGTGTGACGGATGGATGTATAAAGATATCGAATAATATGTTCAATTTCGTTAATATATATGGTACACCTGTCGATAAAATTCTGAGCTATAATACCAAAATCTGGGAAAATGGATTTCTAATATTCTGTATTACTAGACCCTTTTTAGAGGAGCAGAATTTGTCTCATGGTACAGTGCAGGGTTCGGTCAGAATAGTGTGGCGAAATGTCAAAACGTCAATTTTGCAAAGTGAACCCTCAGCCTACTATAGTGCAGAATCAACCGCCATAGTTATACGTATTATAATATAGGAAACGTCTCGTGTCAAGCCTTTGACGATAATCTGGACCGTCAACGTGCCTTTTATAGTCCCGTAAATATATTTGCTGAGTACGTCCCAAATAGCAACGGATTATGGTGTTTCCGAAAACACGTCAATTTTATGTATGGGAACTGCAAATAATGTCAATGGCAGCCAGAGGGCTTACTTTCCTTTGACTGCATCCCGCGACAACAAACCGCATGAAAAATGTATATAAATCTGACTACCGGCAGCGGCTAATAACTTGATTTGAAAAAATATTAAAAAAATTTAGTTAGTTAGGTTAGTTTTTGTCGTTTCTTAAACTTGCAGTTGGAGTACGCGCGCATAGGCACAGCGTTGATCCGTAGGCTCGCAGCACAGAGGATAAGAATCTGCGATGAAAGATTTCGTGAATCAATGTAGACGAGATATAACATAAGGTCGAACGCTCTTCGACTATGGGAATACCGGGTGTTGCTTTTTTTTTCGAGTATATATCCGTTACAAAGAAGGTGATGAAGATCTTGAAAATCCAGTAGTTCGTTACTCCGAACGCTCGAGTGTAAGCGGCGCGGCATCCTTTGACCGAATCTAGCTGCAGATACTCCGAACTGAAGAACTAAACACAACAAAAGTGAGATGATATAGTTTAAGTTTAACCAAATAGTATTTCCGTCGCTTCTATATGCTTTCAAATTTCGCGTAATTTATTATTGAAATGATAATAAATTCACTATACGTATAATATGAGTTGCAAGATCCAATTTAACGAACTATCAAATGATTCGCGTAAATCTATTATAAATTTTTAAAATCTCACACGCACGCCAATAAGTGGCTATACGATTTCATACGAACAAGGTTGAAATTACACCGACCATCAGGGCTGATTTCAACCATATATACAGGGGGACTTAAAAATACACGGGGGTAAACAGAACCCGCCCCCGTATCATGATTACATACCTACCTATAATAATAGCGGAGGAATCCCAACATTATTACCTTCAATACTACGATGAAATATTAGTCCATACACACGTACTCGCATGATATAAAAAAAAAAAGTAAGGCGGGCCTTGTCCGGATGTCTTGACTAAAGGGCCGTTCGGGATCAACGTCAGTAGACTCAAATTCTCGAAGGTTCAAAATTCTAATCCGCTGATTCCGTTCGCAAACTCCATTGAAACGGGGCATCGAAAATATATCCCCCTACATTTTTTTTTTCTCTTTATCCTCTACACGGCATTTGATTCTTCGCCCCGCGGGAAGAATTTTTGACATTATATACATCAGGGGATAATGTACGGCATATAACTTCCACCTCCACCTACAAAGAAAACAAAGAAAAACTGTAAATAAATGAAAAATTATTTCGTTAAAATATGTTAAAAGTAAAAAGAGATCTGAGGAATCGTTCGAACAAATATGTTAAAGTTTCTATATACCTATATCGGTTACGAAGTATCGAAATAAGAGAATTTTCGAGCGGCGATTGATTGATGGGCATTGATGTGAGCTGACCCGTGTGATTTTCAAATTTTTATTATACACCCAATACGCACGATGCACGCACACCACTTTTGCAGAATTTGAATTTATCCGGCATTAGTTTTTCCCGGCATATAGTAAAAATTACGGGTTTCCTATACAATCGTAAAGGTATACATATAGAGACATAGGATTTGGTGCGCGCGTCCGTCGGTATAGGCCCTTGACTTTTGTGCGCTTGTCAGATTTCGTTTTGTGTAACAAAAAAATTTTTGACGGATCCTTAACCGTTCGATTTCTACCGTATAGGTTAGGTTAGGTTTTCCTCTTTGGATTCAATTCTGCATTTCAACGCATTTGCGCATTTTAGGAAAATATAATAATGTAGGTATACGTTGCACATGCGGATACCTTTTGTCCGATCGATCCTCTGACAGCTTGCTGGATGTGCACTCGTCGAGATCGTTCAAAAAATCAGTTACGCTTACTGAACCGCCGTAATAATAGAAGAAAGAATAAAAGATCATTGCAAATTCGTATACGCGGAAAATCTGCGCGTAAAACAAAAAAATATAAATCAGATCATTATACAAAACGAGGATTCTGGAAAGTGCAGTAAAATAAAAATTTATGCAGTCCTTCTAGCAGCGATTATGCCTTTCGGTGTGAATACAAGATAAATGTTTCCTGACTTCTCGTTTTCTATGAATTACGGTACCTGGTAGGTATATACCTGTAGTGTATATACAACAAACGATGTCTCCCTTATTGTGTCCCAGTTGTCGAAACGTGGCGTCTTTTTTTCCCCTTAGCTACGTAATTCACCAAAAGTATTAGTCGTCATTAATCACTCTCAAGATTTTCATGCGACCCTTATTATGGAATTTCTTCACTACGTTATACCGTAAATATTCTTTACAACATATTCGCCTGCAACAAAATTCTGCACCTTATTATTGTGTACATACTTCACGCCAATTTCATTCGGTAAACTACAGGTTATACTTTAAAATATTTATGCATTTAAAATTATCAAACGAAACTAAAACTAACAAAGGTATAAATAATAATAACAATGATAAGAACAGTCCATGATATTTGCACAACAAACAGTGGGGAGAATAATTGCAGGGTGTATTCTGTACTCCACTATGGTGGTAGAGAAAACATAGAAAAGAATTTAACGAGAGTCCAATTAGTGAAATGGTTGAATGCGACGCTCGATCTTTCGGTTTTAATTGTTACGCACGTTTGTGTTCGATTGTAAACGCCATCTTTAGTATGCGTGAATATGTACCGATGTGAAGCGTGCCGCATTTGTATTTAAGAGTTCGATTTACTCAGCTCGTTAGATTCGGTTACCGAATTAATATTTTTTCGATAATATTTTCAGGGTTAGGGCGCGCACAGAGGAGGAAGAGAACTGAATGATACGATGATGATTTTCTATGATGAAAAGAATCTTCAAATCATTGATTTAATTTCGATTCCCGATACGATTTGTCCACCTTTCTTTGTACCGAAGAACGACGTCCACCTACATAATCCTATGAGCCGAATAGGAAACGTAGAAACGAGATTTTATAAAGACGTACGCGGCCGTCTTGGAAAAGGTCTTTTCTATTTTGATATTGAAAAGTCGAAACGCCTACGCCATAGTAGCCGATGCTATAGCTCCCGATTTGTATAGGGATAGGTTTATAAGAATTGAGAATAAATACGTGAAAGCGATAGAATGTTTTCTTTGCGTCATAAATCGTTGTAACCGAGCTTGGGAAAAAATTGGGGGCTAGCTTCTAGTTTTCTATTTCGTTCGTTTGAGGAATTACAAACGAAAAGTCAGAAGTAAATTTTTCTCCTTCACTTCTTCGGGTCAGGTGACGGACTCCACGCGGTGCCATTCAACTCGGAAAATCACTGCCAAGAAACTGAATAGAAAAACCTGTTTTTTCTCAATTTCTTAGGACAAGTTTTCAGAAACACGTAGGTACTATAGTATACGAACAAGTATGATAGAAACAAAAGTTAAAGGACAGAGAAAATTATCCTCACAGGGATAAACGGAGTTTGAAATTGTTTTCAAGCGATTAAGGAAGTGGATAAATAAGTTAAGCCCGAGAAAGTATTTGTATAAATATACCATAGAAAGACATGAGAGGACGATACCAATTTTTATATGCAGTCCATTTCGGATGCTCGACGAACTGTAATTTTGGTAATTACCAAAAATGTTTTTCAGGATGAGAAGTTAGTTGGTATAGGTATAAAGAAATAAAGAAATAAAAAAAAGAAGAGCGTCGGTCAACCGCCCCCTAAAATTGGACGGAAAGGTTCGTCCTGCGGACTGATGTTAGCCGTGCAGAGGATTGAAACGAATACACGAAGAGATTCCCTGAACGAGCGTTGAAAAACAGAGGTATAAAAAAATCTGTTCTGCCTCGTCCTCAGAAGTAGCCGGTCAATTGTTTAAATCCAAGAAACAAAGGACCGGGACGAGGTCGGACCCTTCTTATTCCCTTTGTTAAATTTCAGGGCAGCGAGAACTCGGGACGAGCTACAATGCCATAACTATATCTATACGTATAGGGAGAGAGGGAAGGAGAATTTCGCGATGAAATTTAGCACCTAGAAGACAGTTACGAGGTTCCGCTGCGCATCAGAGTTCAGACTTTGCTAACCGCTAATTTCACGCCGGTTATTTAGCGACTATAATTCAACGAGATTTACAACGCTATGCGCGGGATTTTGGCCACTGTCCGATGAGTACTGACATCATATTCCGTTTTAAAAGACGTATTTTTTTGTTATTTACGAGCTACGCGAGTTGTAAACAAAAAGCTTGCGCTCAACTATGTTATGTATTCCCTCTTAATTCCATCTGTTTTTCTTTTCAAAAGTTAAGGGTTGCAGAGAGGATATTCTAGAGGGTTCTCAACGAGGAGTATATAAATTCAAGGACCGTGTGGCTTTAGGAACTTCAACACCAGGTTGTAGAAAAATTTTCAAAAGTTACACACGTAGGTAGTACACGAACATGTACGCGTATAGTCGTCAAGATCTCAGCGTGACGTCAAAATAACTAAATCTCTCTATTGTCCGCTGGTAAAAGGGGTTCATGATCGAATTATAGGGGGGAAGCAAAACTCTCCCGGCCCTCCCGCAGTTCGTGTCTTTTTTTTATCAATTATACAATTCTGCACAACGATGAGCACAGCTGCACGGCACACCCTTTATGTACCATAGTAGGTAATATCGCACGACGTCGTATACGGCAATATCTGAAAAAGAAAAATCTAGCAGAAGACAACACATACCAATGTTATTTTTTTCTTTTTTAGGTTAACTATATAGTTAATTAGGAATTTCCTAAATAATTTGAAAATATGACACCGCGCAGTGCATCGCAGTAGCGTGGTCGTCGGCGCGTCAAAGCGAGGTTATAATATAGGAAGATCTGCGAGAGTCGTTGGATGATCGGTAGCTGAGTTTCTAAGGCAAACAACTCATCGTAATAAAGCTCTGACTTTGTTGATAATAAAAGTACGTATGCGCGGACGTGTTTGTTTGACTTCCCGTCGCCTCTGATGTCTGGCTAACGGGTTACCCCGCTATTCGGTCGTCGTCAACACCCTGCGCGATGGCATCATGAGCCTATACGACGCGAAAACTTAGTCAGTAGCCTTGTACAATTAGAATTTTTCGACTACGAACTATACTACGTCGAGCCGTCCCCGTCCGTCGGGACGCCCCCGGCGCCTGCTCACAACAGTTGCGGGAAACGCCGTCTGTTTTCCACGAGATTTCAACCGCCTCCCAGGAACCCGTTAAGATAATAGAATCTCATCTATTTTAAGATATATACACCACATATTATCCGAACAACGTCTGAACTAATTCAGTCGTTCTAATATCGCGTGTTTTATATAGTTGTTCCTTTTTTTTTTTCTTCTCCTTTTCGATTTTTCTAATTTCATATCTTCCGTTTACTACAACCACTTTGTTCAAATTTTATTCATCCGCACAGCTACGACGAATAAAATATAGCACGGCGAATTTTTTCGACACTATTAAATCCAGGGTATTTATGTATTGTATATAAATTGTGCAAGTCACCTTACGATATATATATATAAGGCAAGAAAATATATCTAAAAGTGGAGAAGAAATCAAAAAAAAGCAAAATTACAAGTCAGAACCTTTATATTCGAACCGGTACGTCACGTGATCGGTCGGGCTGCATCACCTGGTTCGACGATCAATCACTTCTTGAAAGAACTTCGAGGGAGGTCGATAATTTGTTTGCGTCACGAACAAGCAGCACTGCTGTTGCTGCAAGGGTTGTACGAGGTTAACACGACGGCACTCATGCAACTAGTTTCACCCCCGTTCGTCCGACTTAACCGTGGCAAATAAACTGTTGGCATGATATTACGATCTTGTTATGGAATGAACGAGTGAAAAAACATTATCTACTCTCATATTTCATTAACTCACAGGGCGGCACTACTGCAGGGGCCGATATTATCCGCGATGATATTAAAAATGAAATGAAGAAAATTTTCGCAGGGACTATATACATATATCTGATACGCGATTCGACGCTCGTAATTCGCACCCGTTACGTCATATTATTATCAAGGATCATTTTTAATAGGGAAGATTGATAGCGAGTACATGTATGTAATAGGGTTGCGGTGAAGGGTTATCTGCAAAAGGAAAAAGAAACTTCCGTTTCATTGGAGGAAATGTAACGGGACGTAAAACTTTCACCAAATATGCATATAGGTATAGGTATATTATAGGTGTAATAAAATCTATAACAATATTATTTCTTGCAAATTAAGTTGCAAGGATTATACATCGGGTTCCTGGGACTTTAACAGCAGTGGTACCTACACAGGTATAAGGAAAGTAAGTAATTTTATTACGATTGGCAACTATAAGTGCCTCGAATAATGCAGTGAAGTTATAGAAAATGTCAGCTGCGGGTCATAAAAGTATACGTATATATTTGTTAAAATATGGAGGAGAAAAAAAAATTCTTTGAGCCTACATAGAAAGGAGTTTCGTTTTACGATCGTAATATTTCTGGACTCGCGTATTAAGGAATAAGGAGCGACAGAAGGCAGCTAACGCGCAATTACTGTACTACCCGGGTCGAGGTTTAATTCCCTAATTTTTTCATTTTAATCAACGCCCCGTCAGCTCATTGTCGCGGATGGGGATATATACACGCCTATTGTTTCTCCCACACGACGTACCCGTGCTTTTGTAGCACAGGGGTAGCTCACAGAATGACCCTTTCATCGCCTATAATCAGCTGTTACGTTCGTTTCAATTAAAAAATTAAATGGCACAAAACTAACGCGCGCGCCCCCGCAAATTATTCATATATATTATAAACACTGCACCTTATACGTGAATTGTTTTATTTAATTCCTAGTGACGTCTCCGACACCCCGATTATACATCTTTATATCGCAACCCCTTTTGCGAGTAGCCATAGAAAACTGCTAAATGATCATATAATCGTCGAGTCATCGTTTCATCACCCTCTAATTTTCATTCCGTATTAGGTATTTTTTGTTTTCCGCTTTTCGCTAATTCTCATCATCTGCGCCGCAGTGCACGTAAATCGGAATACTCATCTAAAACAAAACAAAAAAGAGAAGAAAAAAAACAGAAGAAGAACTAAAAGGATAACTTGCTGCACCGTATCGCGTAGATCTCTATAGGTTATGTCCATATCTTTCAACCAACTGTCGGAAGCAAATAGACTCTCAAGGACCCCCGCGATTCCTTGGAACCTTGGAGAAAAAATCGAGTAGGGTCTGCCGTTGGCTACCGATTTCCAGGATATATTTCTACGAGGCTCCCGCATCACCCGTCGGCGACTCTCCGTCGACGCTCCGACGCCCCGACGCCCCGACGCACGCCAAGCCGGAAGTTACCGCCTATTTATTAGCCCGATTGTTTGCTCAGGCTGACCCTTGAGGAGACCTCCTCTAACTTTCTTCTTAGTTATTTTTTTTCTCCAGGCATATAGCGTGGCCAAAAACATCGGAAGACCCTGGGCCGCAACTATAGGTATACCTAAATGTGTAGAAATGTATATAAGACACAGAACAATTATATTTGCAGATGTTCATTTTCACGCTGTATTATATGGTCTCAAAAAAGAGAGAGAAAAAAAATATGTGAAGTTTGGCAAACTATATACGCTATATACCTGCAGGAAAAGAATAAATGTTATACGTTATAGCTGTAGATATATACATAATAGTAAAAACGGACAATGAAAATATATGCAGCGAAGATAGCAACAATGGAGAACGATAATAGTTGTTACCGTGAAGACGCGCGTAATGCAATATTGTAAGACACGTTGTATTGTAGTATAAAAGGCTCCGTTACAGAAGCTTGGTCCTTCAGTTGATCCTCGAGAACGGGGATATGTTCAATTACACGGTTACTTACTTTGCAATAAGCCTCGAGCAGCGCAGCGATTATATTCTTTCCATCGTTCAACTGACCGTTCCATAACCATAACAAGACTTTCATGAAGACATATTCATTATATTATATATACATCGGCTCAAAGATGAACGAATGTTAAATCCCATGCCATGCAGCTCCAAAAATCATCGCTGAAAATTCATCAAATATATAACTGCACACGTTCAATCAGATGGCTGCAGCAAAGAATATTCCGATTTATTCCTCCTTATGATAATATTATATTATTATAAATATAATATGTGCGGTATTATCGTCCAGATTCAGTCTCGGATGACTACTGAACGTGTACAGTTAAAAAATATTAAACCACACATTTCTTTTCAAGTTATGTACATCGATCCAAGACGCGTATAATTTGATATCAATGGGGGCTACACGAGGTAACTCAAGACTCGAGGCACACGCAAGGTCTCTCATATATCTACCTATATCTAAAATGAATATATTATATTTATATATAAAATATATGTATACGTATATATACGTGAATTTTAACATGGCATAGTTTTCTGAACATTATTTGATAAGATTGCATAAGAAAAAACGACAAAACAAATAAGTAAATAAGACAGAATAACGAGAGAAGAAAAAAAAAAACAAAAAACAATGTCGAACGGCAGCTGGATCGCGCGCGGAGTTTGAGAATTATGAAAAATTTCAGCGGCTAATCATCATCGAGGCCCATCTGGCGTCGTTTTCAGTTGTCAGTTTTCATTGTCGTGTCGGTAGAATACATAATGCCCTTTCAAAGGTTAATTTCTAAGCGAAGGTTGCGTGAGTAGAGAAATTATCCCGTGGTATGAATTGAGTAGGTATAACTGCAGAGTAGATGGCCGGTGGATTTTATAACCTGAAAATTTTGCGAGAGAATCTGAAGTTCTGTATATAAACCGGATATCGACTGCATCATCGAGGATAATTTCCGATTTTCCTTGATTAATTTACCATGTCGTACGCATACGCTGCACTAATTTGTATTATTTCATCGTTCGCAACAGAGTTTGTTAAAACGGAGGAACTAAACGTCGCGCGTTTGTAGCGACGCTCGACTGTACGTCGCGTCGTCTTCGTGACCGGAAATGCGCGAGCCGCAAGCCGCAAGCCGCACGGATGAAAGTACGCGGCAGGAAAACAGGCAAACTTTAATGTAAGCTACGTCGAAGCTCGCGATTGTGAGCGTATAAAAAAACCGCAACCTTACAGCGTATAAATGTGTTCAAGCTGTTGTTTTATTTTCAAATTATAACGATTATTATTATTTTACTTCATTCCGATGGAATAACCGACGATTCTAAGTTGGAACTGATGCTAATAATGCTATCTGAAATCGCTGCAACTTCCCCTTCCTCCGTTCGCGTTAGAACACATCGCGTCCTGCGGGCTGCTGTCCCTTTTACATTCGAGCGAAACTTCAAACTTCGATCGCTCGTTCTCAGGCGATTACTTATTTATTTCCCCAATGAAAATTTTCTATTTTTTTTTTTTTCATTTCATTTCTTTTTCGATGGTAACGCGATATATACGGATAAATGTATATAACCAATGTACGTACCTACCTATACAATATACTATACATATGTACAATGAACATACTTGAATGATATGCAGGGGTGCGCATATGATGTATATATATATACCTATATATAGGGTGAGTTACAGACGCCCTTGCGCAGATTCCACCCTCCATTGAGCCAATCAGAAAACGAGCACGCCCCGTGACGTCACGAGATCTGCGTCCCTGCGCCCTTGCTATATACCGTAATTAGCCAATCCGATTTCTTCACAGAGTTATATACGTTTCAACCCCTGCGTACTATAGTCCAGCGTACATTTTCTCTCCCTTATAATATATACGCGACGACTACGGGGTGAGCCTTTTATTAGCCAATGGCGAACGTCGCGTATATATACTATATATGATGTGCTGCTGGGGAGAGAAAAAATATCCCATGTATATACATATATATACATATATGTTATACTTAGCATTATGTATAATTATATAAGTACAATAATGTACAGAGAGAGGCGGTGACGTCATTCAATACGGCCTACTTTGGGGGTTGGGGGGTTTATTCTATACAATATTCTAAAATGTAGATATATATACAGTGATTTACATCACAATCTGTTACTAGGATTATTATACATTTATGGCGACACAAAGTATATGCATATCTACGTATCTATATTTCCGTTATATGTATAACCTTTTGTATAATCAAATCGAAGAGTTTTTGTTTGTTTTTCTTCTTCTCTAAATAAAACATCATAAGTACCTGCAGTGCTTAATTCTATGATTATTTATTCATACCTTGGTCCATATCCTGTTGCTGATTCGTCGACGATATTATTTGCAGGGAAAATTATGTATAGCGCGCCGAATGAATTAAGGGAGATTAGCTGTTTATGATGATCCGTGAGAGTCGATGAGAGACGTGAGGAGGACTCGGGATACTTTTTTGGGACGTGTACATAAGGAGATGTACATACAAAGCATCGCACATATAGACGAACGCTGCAGGGATCTGAAAGAGGAAGTCTTAAGATGTCAAGATAGGCGATCTAACAGTTGCTTAGAGCCAATAACAGAAGATGATATAGGATCAGGCGCTTCGAATTCTCTCTCAACAATGAGAAGATATAAGTATATACTATATTTCTTATATACCATACATATACGTATGTATGAAAGGTATGTACGTACATGTATATAATATCGTTTACGCTTACCTCTGAAACGTGTGCGACGCGTAACTGGTATACGTGTATACATACCTTATAAGAGTCGTGTTTATTCTCAGGTATACCTGTAAGGTATAGTATGTAAAGGGATTATGTCCTGCACACAGGTAATCCGCTCTAACGTCTAAAGAAAACCGATGCCCACGTCGTAGTTCTCATTGTCGGCGTTATTGTGCCAAAGTTTTGTGAGAAAACAGCATTTTCGACGCTCGAGGTGACGACAAGAAGTACCGAGGCTCCTAGCTTGTCTCCGTCAAAACACAAACACCAAGGAGAGACTACACGTAGAAAAAAAACATAAATAGAAAGAAAACAAGGAGAAAAAACCACCACCCCCATCTCTACGCGTTTCTTCCTTCTTCTTCTTCTTTTCGCTTCTCCACTTTCTTTTCTTTCTTCCTCTTCATCAATGGGACACCTGAAAAATTCCGAATATATTACCTATTACGTTTCCATGATAGCATGTCATATAGATGTATGATGCGGGAACAAATCTGCGCAACGTCGTATATAACGGGGTTTATTTTTTCACATGAAAATTTATATACATATACATACATTATACGTATATGTCGGGTGGGTCCCGCCATAACTGTAGCGGCCTTATGAATACGTAATCCTTTGGCAAACAACCCGCCGAGGCACGCGGCAGCCTACTTAACCGATTTAAATCCGTCGCGATATATTTCACGGATTATACAGAGGTTTCCTGAATATTTGCTCGATATTTCACGCCTCCGAAAAGGATTGAGATTGATGCCCGTAATTTTATGCCTAAACATATACCTAGTTGGTTACCCGCGAGTTGAATAGTTACGAGGGATTTTTATAGGTTATATTATGGATATGTCACTCTACATTCACCTATCTGGTCCATTCTTTTTTTTGTTTTTTTTGTGTTTTTTCAATTTTCTTTCATACTATCGATATCGGTGCATGCGCATGGATAAATTTCTCTTTGGTTGACTCGATATACCTACCTACAGGGGTGTTTCCTTCTCTATACTTATGTAATCAGAAATAACATCGCGTTAAAATATCACCCCCCGATCACTGAAGGATGAAAGAAAGAGAAAAAAACTACGTTCGTAACATTATAGATTATATGAAAGGCTTGCTGCATATAAGTATATACCTACTGTGCAGCACGCGTGGCGATGTCAACACCGATATCGAGATATGCACGCCCTTTTTTTTTCAGTTTTTTTACTATCGAATCTGATGACTCACTACACAGTATATTCTTTGTAGTATTTATAATAAACGATGTCGCGAATGCTGAAAAAAAAAGAAAAAGAAGTGCAGACGCGTGATGGATGATGAATGATCGAATCTAAAATATTATATTATATAATACATAATATGTGTATGTATTTTCGTCACGGTTATCAGAGTACATTATACATATAAGTAGAACTAAAGAATCTTTCTTCTTTTTATTATTTTTAGATTTCAGGTTATATTTCAAAGGGCAAAAATAATTTTTCAAGAAGAAGAACTTGCGCGTTATATTCAGCATATTCGACCTGCAGCAAAAGAGTATAGGGAACTTATATTATACCAGACGGTTTAAATATCATTACGATAAAATTGCAGCCGCAACACCATATAACGTGTTTTTACGTTTTCTTGTTTTTTTTTCTTTATTCATTTTGTTATTCTTTTGTTTTTGTTTCCTTCTTTTAAGTCAGCGGAAGACAAACCGCAGATCAGGCGCAACGTGTCCGACATTCGGAACACGAGTTATACGAGCGGGTTGTAGTAAAATATTTATGTACAAAAGGTATAATATGTATATCTATACAAAATGAAGTTAAAGATAAAGAAGGAGAAGAAGAAGAAGGAGAAGAATGCAGCGGATGTTGTATAGGGACGTATAACAGAAAAGAAAGAAAAATCAGAAAAATCAAAAGAGATATAATAAGAAGACTGAATTCGATCAGAGCGAGAAAAGGTAATTTCGATGGATAACTGAAATGCAGTCGTTCGTATATTCTGAAGGAAATAATAAAAATAGAAACGAGAAAACGACAACTTCATTAATTTGAAAACAAAAAGAATCTAAACCCGAGTACTTTTCTTCGTCTTTGTCTTCTTTTTTTTAATTTTGAGTAAAGATTGTGGACCGGAAGTCTGGGTAATTTGCCGCGGCGTCGGCGTCGGCGTCGATTATCGATGCTCGATCACTCCCAGGTGATCGTAGAAAATCCGGCTATGCATTCGAATACCCATAGAACGTAATCGTTCACGGGTCACGGACGAAATTACATTTTGATGTTCCGTGCATCAAAGCGTGTTGCTTTCAACAAAAAGCTGCAGAACAAAAAAGAAAAGAACTAAATAAGGGAGGATACAGCAAAAAGTCAAAGCTGATCTTTTTCACGGTTATATCCTCCCGCCGTATTATATATTATTCGTATACATAATGTGAAAATTTCATAAAACATAAAACAAGATGAAGATAAGCTAAAGAATTCTATAATTACCCAACATTATACGGTCCACTTCTTAATCTTTTTGTAACTTCTTATTACTAATTACTATGTAAAAGGATGTGTGGAATTAGAATTCAAGGTGATTAAATAGTTTTTTCTCTTGTGTTTTTTTGGATAAAAAATCTTGTTTAGCATGATGTATTTTTTTCCTGTTTTTTTTTCTTTTTTTCATGCTCTTCTAGCATCAAAAATTGCAGATTCTACAGAACTCTCATATTAATGCATATAATACGATACATAAGAATCAACGATGTTTTTTTTTTTTGTTTTTCTTTCTTTCTTTCTCTTTCTCCAGTTTTCATTCATCGCCTATACAATCGCGTGTAACATAGAAAACACCTTCACTTGCAGTATAATAATTATTTATATAACTATATAGTACAATAATAACGAATCAACAGCATAAAATTATTAGGGGGAAAAAAATGAAAACAAAAAAAAGAAATTATGAGAAAATTCAAACTTATCACAATTAGGAAAGTCTAATTTCTATATATTTGTATTATGTTAATAATTATTAAGAAGCATCAGTTTTCGACTCGTAATCTTAGCTACATACCGTATATAAACTGTATATGACACGAATTCGAAATGATTAAGTTTACATATGTTCATTAGGACAGATATTATTATATGACTTCACATACATACCTCTGCGAACAGAGGATATATATATTCTATAAAAATTACAATAGATCTAAGTCCAGTTCTTTTTCTTTCTATTTTCTTTCTTTCTTTCTTCCTTTTTTTCAATCACGGTAAACAAACAAAAAAGGCAAAAAAAACAACATTCAAAATCACATGGTCAGAATATAGATGTTCATGATACGATAAAAGTATAGGTATATGTTATGTATAATATCGATACTGTTAAAACTGGCAAGCTCGTAAAACTATGTTATTGATATTAATATTATTATTACTATTATTATCATCATCATCATGATTATTATTATTATTATCATCATCCTTATTATCATTATTATACTACTATTATCGTGATCATCGTTATTAAAAGTGTGTTACGTTACGTTTTGTTAGGTTCTGTTTTTTTTTTTTTTCTATTCTTTATTTATTTATTTATTTAGTTAGTTTTTCCTTGTATTTTTTTTGTTCATGTGTCTCGATAACACACATCGCAGCCTTCTGTATGAGCGGAAAAGGGCGATAAAAGGCACGGAGTTCAAAATTATTGAGGAAAAAAAATTCTTCAATTTGCTCATAACTATAAATTATATATCTAAAACAAAGTTGAAACGAAAAAAAAAAACACAAAAAACAAAAAAAAAAAGAAAGAAAATATTTACAAATACTCTATAGGTATACCAACGCGCGTGCCAGTATTTTTTTATTTTTTTTTTCTAATTCAGTGAAACGGATATCAATATAACTTTACTAATAAATTATTATTAAACATTCACATGCACGAATATCTTAGACATAATCATAATGAGTCCGTGGGCGTGAATTTTTCTTTCTTCAACAATACGACCACACGTACACAATATTTTCTTGCGACTAATTAAAAAATCTTTACATTCGATGCATATAATAATAAAAATTATCATTCGCTTATTTTCAATGGGAGGAAGATTATAGAATAGTGGATGAAACGCGGTATATATGATATCGGTTAAGAAAATTAGAGAACGATAAAAAAAAAAATTGTTAACAAAATTTTAACTCACGGATATGTAGGAGGAGGAGCAGCATCGGGGTAGAAATGTCCTAAAACTCTATCTGGGAATAATCCTCCGGATTTCTCTGGGAAAAGGACGTCGAAGACAGGCGCATAGGTGATAGGATGTATGGGAATTTTGGACACCCTGTGAATACTGTAAATATACACAAGGTTATTACACAGAAACTTTCGGCATTCCATCATATAAAAGTCTTATAAAACATTCTTGCTTAGAAAAATACATTGGACGGAGCCCGAAGTGTAATATTTTTTTTGTTTCTTCTTCTTTTGTTTGTTTTCTTTTACATAAATACTTATTTTTTTTTTATTTCGTCTTTTTTCTGTTTTTGTTTTTGTTTTTTTAATGTCGTGTAAAATGAGAGTGAGAGAGAGCCATATATTCGCAGCGGGATTCGCATCTATACGTCATCCATAATTATTTCTACCTGTTTTAAAAAGACATCGTAAAACTGACAACGAGCAAACTTCCTCCAATATTCTTGCTCGATTATGACATGTATATCTACGTATAATACATGTGTACGTGATTGATAATAAAATTTACAACGTATGTTTATCATTTTTTTTCTGTTTTGTTTTTAGTTTTTTTTTTTCTTTCTTTCTTTCTTTCTTAGACTCCGTTTTAGCCAGGTATCAAGAGAATTGAAAGAACGTGTCGATTTCTATTAGGGGAAAATCTGAAATCAATTATTAGTTATTCAATCCTATACTATTATGTGCTAACAAAGTTTCGAAGAGCGCGACGCGAATTTTCAATTCTCTCACATCAATTTTATACTCTTGGAGTATATTTATTTATTTATTTTTTTTTTTCTTTCTTTCAATTTAACTAAGTTTTAATTTTTACTATACTACAGAGTACTCATAATGACAGATTATTATTATTATTATTCTCATTATTATTATTTTCGTTTTAATACTTGATAATAATTTGTATATTAACCGGACGCACGAACACTGCATTGCAAAAATACCATTTCACTTATACGCTATTTAATAAAAGGGCAAAAAAAAAACAAAAAAAAAAAAAAATGAATGTCTATTTACAATATATTTTGAGTAAGCTCGATTTGTTAAATTTCTATATCATTCTTCAGACTAAGTTAAAACGAAAGAGAAATGTGGAAACACATATGGAATTTAAAATCCCTTTAACCCAAGGTATATTACTATTATTTAAAAAAAAAAATTTCAATTAAGCATCTTAACTAAAACCTCTTCATCAATTTCGGGTCAATTCTGTACCCTAAATAAATTCCTTACCTCATAATTGTACGCTATTTGAATTGGCCCGTATATGTTACACCTATAATGAACGCGAAGTTACGCGAGTATTCCGTGGTGAAAATTTCTATTTTGTTTTAATATTTAATCTTTAAGTAAACATATGCCGAACGCCTACCACGGACTCAACAGTCCGTGTGTTGTTTGTTTTATTTGTTTTTCGTTTGTGGTTGTTTTTATTTTTTTTTTTTTTTTTTTAATTCTTCCAATATGTCTCCTCAATCTTGAACATAGTTCACATTAATGGCATCACGGATGATTTTTTCGTTCACTGCACTTGGTCCGTGATAATCTTAGCAAGTTTTTGACGAGACGTTGAAAATAATCAGCCTATAGAAGGTACGAAGAGATCATCATGGCTTTTATTCGAGGGCTTGCATCAGAGCCCCAAGTTCTCTGAACGTCGTCCCTATTTTTCCAGGCATGTTTTGCTTCGACAACAGAAAAGATCTCACCGACATTAACTTCTCATAACACGATACGCACTTGTGGTACCTGCGAATGAAATTCATTTCGATTACGATTATGATTCTTCGTCGATATTTTTATACCGACTAACCTTTCTTCTCGAGAAACATCGACGCCGATCGTATGCAGAGGCGCTTGAACGTTCGATTTAATCACAGGTGAAAAATTACGGAGAATCAATCTTAGGGCTGTACATCCAACTGACACGTACCTGAAAAATGAAAGATCGAAGAAGGTTTTTACTCGTCAAACGAATTTTCCGAACCCCGGAAACAAACGGGTGTACCAACTTAATTAACAATGGCGATGCAGTTCTTTTCGATCGTCATTTGAATTTTAAAGTATAATAGTCGGAGTTCCGTGTAAAATATCAATCAATTAATATTATCGAATAACTTTACAGAATATTGTGAGTATAATATATTTTCGTATCGTGATTTTTCGAGCTGCTTATTATTTCGCGTATCTCGTGCAGGGGATAAAACGTTTTACGTCAAAACCTCGCGTGCAGCCTTCGATTTCGCGGCGATGTTGTTACGCACAGCAGACTACAATCTGAGCTCTCGGGTGCAACGCCCCATCAATATTCCAACACCCGACTGCGGCAGCATTTATGGCATTTATAACCCTTTCGATTCGGCACGCTGATATTTACCGGCACATTTCTATCCGTTCTATATAACATAATACGAGCCTGCAAACGCCCTGCGTTTTCTCTACGCGTCCAAACGTCCGAAACTAGTTAACCCTTTCTTCTATATCGACCTATACAAACCCGTGACGAATTTCAGGACATAGTAGCTTCAACTAGAGCGAACAATCTCCTATTGTATTTACGATTATCGTTATTTATTGGCTATTACGACTGTTTCTATCAATTTCCCACAGCGTTAACAACGATTCTTTTCCATGCACCATCTTTCGGCATGGGCTGCACGGCGTGAACGAACATTTTATTATTTAGTATTTCACAGATAAAAAAAAATGTCGGTACAGAGAGGCATGAATTTTTATTCCGAATATTGTTGAAAATCGACAAATATTTTCACGTAAGGAGTATTCAAGTAAAATACATGTCTGTATAGCCCCCACCCACCACGGTCGTGACATCTCTATAATACGTATAATGTGTGCCGACGTGTCACTAGATCAAACCCCCTCGATGAATACATTACGTGAGATCGGGATTCATTTTTTTCTCACACGCGATTCATACGCATGTCAAATTAGACGCGGTGTAACTAAATACCGTGAAATTATTGACTCGGTTTAGGCAACACTCAAAATTCGACTAACAATTCTTTCGTTCTCTCTCGCTCTGCAGATTCAATATTTTGAATTCGTTATTACCTATGGTCAAAGGGATCGTAAGAATTATCGGGAATTTGAAGTGAAGAAGATTTTACACTGCAGCGCCATTTGTTTCCTACAAGCTTTTAAAACGTGCTCATAAACTATAATATACACCTGTAAGAACTCGTTCAAAGAAGTTAAATCTAGTAGGGAGAAATTAGTCGAAAAATAAATGACCAAAGTATAAGTTGGATGAAATTGGTTCGTTCAGTCACAAGCTGTTGCCCAACGACTATATGCTATACGAAGCAGCGGTGTAAATGTTTGCTTCCTCGCGTCTATCACGACAGCCGTTTCCCTTTCCAAATAAAATGAGAATAAGAGAAGCAGTCGAAGAAAAAACAACTCACTACAGCCAAAGGGCACGAGTTTGAAAGAGAACCAAGTAGAACGAGAAATAAATAGATGCGGAAACAGAACGGGAGCCGTAGAAATGCTGAAAAATGAAGCTACTTATATACTTCGATCTCCTATATGATTCTGCGACGATCGTGTGAAACGTGAAAACACATTATAAAGAATCTGAATAACATGAGGTATTTTTTGACGTTTAATTATTAATCATTGTCTTTTACTTTTTTTTTTTTCAATTTTAAATGCATCGAGTCGTTGTCTGTTCCTGATCGTTAGGTTTTTAATGGTTTAATTACTTTTTCATGCCTCTCGAGTTGCGCTATAAAGTAGGGTATTGTGTTTCCGGCGTGAAAGGGCCGTTGAAATTACCCAGGCTGAAAATTAGGCTTGCGTTGAACTGACCGGCTCGCTCAGATGAGCGAACTGCACTGCGTGTAAACGCGAGGATCACGCACGTCAGGGTAGTAATTGCCTACCTTTTGATAGTCGCACATTATATTACTGAGGGGGCCGTGTTTGAAGGAGAATTCGAATTCTTAAAATGTAACAAGGGACACCCTACGGCCTACGGGCCTCGGAAAACCCGCGCGCGCGTTGACTCCGCTCGGATCACGTTCTGGAGTACCATAAAACTGTGCGTAAGTATAGGTGGAGGAGGATATAGTGGATACACAACACGTAACTAATTGCCGATTACGGACCCCATTCGCAATAGGTGTCCGGCAGCTGAACCTGATCATCTCCACCCCCGCCACAGGTGACCCTATACAACCGGTCGTTAAACTGCAGCCTTATCGTGGCTCTACTACACCCGACACTAGTCGTCCGTTCAACCGTTAACACGTCCACTAATTGAAATTACATTCGATCCAGAAACGCGTGGGTGGTCATGGGCGTATCGGGTATACAAGGTAGATTCTGTCAGCCGTCAGGTGTACGGAAACTAAAATCAAAACCTTCCTCGTTCCCCTGCGCTGTCAATTATAACAATATACGATGTATAACTGTCGTTAGACTCGACGAGACTTTTTGGCTCTTGATTTTTTTGTTTTGATTTTCGGCTCAAAAATCTAAACACCTTTTTATCGTGTATTCTCATATATTTCAAGTCCAGAAATTAGAATATGCTAATTCTAATTAAACTATCTATAGAAATAGTCGAGTTATCGGCAATTTTACGCCTTTGAGATTCGACCGGACATCAAGTTTTCAAATTTTTGTTTCTTCTTGTGAAAAATGGGAAATTCCCACGTACGTATTCATTTAGTATAAAAGAACACCTCTAAAGCTGATGAGAAGCGAACGCTTGCCGCGACATATGTACGCGTCTCACGTGCCCTTCAAATTTCAATTCGCGATGACAATGGTAAGTTGAGAATTCGGATTTGAATTTGAACTCGAATTTGCATCTGCTACAGTCCACTGTCAGCTCTCATCCCGATCCTCGGTATTGTCTCAGCTAATTATCTCCGTAACCTTTTCGCTCCTTGTCAAATACGAAACGTCCCATGCGCGCGCCTCGACTGCATCCCTGTGCGTTTGCCATTCTCGTGTATTATTGACGCACGACAACCCTTGTCCCAGCCCTCGCCCTTCTTTCTTCTTTTTTTTTTCTTTTTTTTTTTCTTTTTATTTGCTACCATCGAAATCCCCGATCCGACATATAGCAGAGAAAACGTTTTTACGGGCGATGAAACTAGGGGAGAGCAAAAGTGGGGATGGATATAAAAGGGCGAGGGCAAAAGGAGGGCTTGAGTTTCAAGGGGCTTCTACTTCAAAGCGTATGTGTACGACACGCAGACTTACGCAAGCGTTATGAGCATACCTATAGTATACGCGTATAGTTACAGAATGGGATAAGTGTAAGGCAGGAACCCTCTCCTGAACAAGGCGTTCGGAGGGTCCTGTCTACGATCCTCCCAAAACAAGTTGCGCTCTTTTCGAGAACCGCCATTTCTGACATACAATTGAAATTTGGACTTTTTCCCCTTCGATTACAGATTAACGGATAGACTTCTCATTTTCGAACATAACATGATCGTGAACCTTATTTCCTAACCTAACCTAACCTCACCTTATTTCAATTAGCGATTCGTAATTTATGGAGGTCTAAGAAATCTGGAAGAGCGAGACTCGATTCCGGCTAAATATCATCCTATCAATTTCGCAGTAATGTTGAACAAAAAAAAAATATTCAAATTTTATTTCACTCACATTTCGTATTTGCTTTGAAGTAAGTCGCCGATGGATGTGAGCAAGGAATTGCAGAGATCCAAGTTCCAGATTGTTCTGGAAGCGATAAAAAAAAAAATTCAATCTATGGTGATCGAAACTCAGCGCCAAATAAAATTGGAATAATAATGTAAAACTTTACTTACGGTTTAAGCGTAATGACTCCTAGAAGATCGACTATGACGGACAAATCGTTCATAGCCACCGCTGAATCTACCGCCGCCTGTAAATTGAATTAAATATTTATACATCCTGTTTTAGATTCCGTTTACTCACTTCGGATATTCAACTACTAAGATTTCTTTGGAATCGAATCACGTACCTTAAGGTCTTTACTGTGCCATAACGAATAGACTATTTGCAGGGAGCGATGTCGACTGTTAAGTACCGTCATCATAGACTCGTAGCCTCGCATCATACTGTTTAGTACTTCAGCCTCTGACATCTCCGGCAGAACGCCCAGTTGCGAATAACCCAGAGCTCGTCCCTGGTAACTGTTCTGTAAATATGAAAACCAATGATATTAATCCAATATACCTTGCGCGGAGGCAAATTCAAATTCAAATAATAATCTACATCGATTACTTACCGGTAAAAATTCATCCATATCTAGCCCGCTTGGTTTGTCAGCCATCATCGGGACGAATTCGTCTTTAACCTTTTCTTCCGCTGGTTGTCTGAGCTGCGCTACTCTTATGTCGACCTTCACGTTCGGTTGTATTTGAGCTTTGTTCTGTTTTTTGACAACATTCCGGGCTGACAGAGGTGTGGAAGTGGAAAAATTCCTCTGCAACGAAGTCGACCTGGACTGCGCGGTGTTTGGCCGATTCAAAGCTGGATCGGAGGGACTGTGCCTGATGTTGTTTATTCTGTATCGAGAAATAATGCGGTTTGAAACATCATTCTACACTCCTCTTGCAATCGTTTACTTACTGTATAGGATAATCGCTTTCGTAGCCTTGTTCTCCTTCTTTACAACTACTCTGGCGTTTCAAGCAATGTTTAGGGGAGTCTGGGCTAGGCGCCCTGCTCTTCAATTTGCCGTCATCCATGACAGGGGATATGGCAGCCATCGGAGCAACTCTTGGCGTAAGAGTAGAGTTTGATCTTTGAGGGCCGAGAGGTTGGCTTCCAAGATTTTTCTTGCCGAGAAGGGGGGTGATACTTTGTCTGAGCGGAGGAATCGTGGAAATGTTTCTAGAGTTTCTATTTGCATTGTTTGCCTGGAGATTTGCCCTGATTTGACTCGTAGAAGTTATTAGATTCCGTTGAACGGGAGGAGAAGATTTTATCGGATGGACACGAACTGGCACTGGCTTCATTATCGGAGGCGGTTCTTCGTCCAATTCATTTGTACTCAAATTCGACAATGACGTTGACAAATTTTGAAGTATTTGAGGCTGCGATGGATCTGGAAGGACAAAAATATCTTAAGCGACACTTAAAAACCCCATCATAAGAAATGGATCAGATGCAGGTAATGAATAAGAAAGTGAGAAATTATTATACGTGGTATTGTCGCGTTCAATGCTTTCGATAGCTATTCATATTTAGGACTTACCCATTTCTTCAGGTTCCGGAAAAGCTTCGAGTTCAGGGGGTGGTGTACGAGATACTGAAACATATCGTGCAACGGCATGCTCTTTCACAAACTTTACGACACCTAATCTAAGTTTTCAACATAGTTAACAATTGTGCATTCGAGTTAGTAGTCATGTGCGTTTTAGTTACGCGCGATCGACATCGTACATGACTGGAGATGTGAGAACTATTACTTGCTAAGATTAAAGATCAACGATAGACTCAAGTACTGAGGTCAGAGTTTCAGTGAACATTGAATAGCGAGAAGAAAAAAGTGATCTAGACGTGTAACATTGATAATTTTAATAAACCGTCACAATTTACTTACAAGATCTGTTTGGCTGGAACACATCTCTGTAATCTGTGACACTCGGTATTTCGGCTATCATAACATCATCTTCAGGATCCGTACCAGATTTATCCGCTTCCTCTATCGTTTTAACATCTAATCTATTAAACAAGGAAAATATCATAACGTTTCCATAGGTTTAAAAAAAGAATCGATGCGAGCATACATTAAAAACAAATATTTACTTGTGTTTCTTTAATTCCGGAGGTCTTTCTTTGGAGAAACTTTTTCTCAGGGAGTTGCCATGATTAAAAGGTGAACCTGGTGTAGTAATTCCACCAAATGGTGCAACTTTTTTCAGATCGCAAACGTACAGAAAAACATTTGCCAGGTTAAAAGATGCTCCGATCTAAAATAAAATCAATGCAATCGCGTTAAAAATCTATCCAATGAGGAATATAATTCTCAGCAAACTCACCAATTGATTTTGTGCAACGGCTATGTCGTGGACTTTTCCCCAACCGGTAGGTATGGTGTCGAGTGTTCGCGTAGGCTCCCAGCCATAAATTTTTAAAACATCCTGGCTGCCGGCAAAAAGACACTCGCCACCTTGACTGAAGTATAAACTTCTGGAAAAATAGCAAATCATTAGGAGGGTTTTTGATTTTTTCTGCAGCCACCTGACTTTCTCAAGGTTTACCTAATAGCTGCAGATTGAGCTTGCTCCGTCGATGAGACTAATTGAAAGGATTCCAAGTCCCAAAAGTGAACGGTACGATCTGTGCTCCCGCTGGCCAGTAGAAATTCATGAGGATGAAATTCCACCGTTGTCACCGGCCCCCTGTGCTCGGAAAACTCTCTCAATTGCTTTCCTGCCCTCAGATCCCAAAGCTGTAGAAAAAAAAAAGGGAGGAAAAATCAACTATATGATGAATTTTGGTGGATTACCAGCTCTCTATGAATATTTCATTGAAATTTATGCAAATTATTCAAGATTGGATAACATGATTGATATGCGCGGTAATATCCATCGAATTCCTAAACTGCTAATTTGCATAAGCCATATGCATGCAAGCGTTATCTCATTAAGATACCTACTCATTTGAGTGGGTGAAAGGGCAAATGGGAACTTATTCAAACTATCAATATTACTTTTTTTTTTGTGTATTTTTTGGATCTTTACCTTAACTTTCCCTTCTGCTCCAGCACTGGCTATCCACTGACCATCGGGGCTAAATTTCAAACTGTTCACCGTGTCGGTGTGACCTTTGTAAGTGAAAATACAGCCTTTCCTTCGCATGTCCCAAAGCTTTATTGCCTTGTCTAGACTACCGGAGGTAAGTAATTCTCCATAGGGATGAAAATCCATGCATCTAATACCATTTCCATGACCTGTCAGAGTCCGTGCTAGTTTGGCATGTTCCAGATCCCAGATTTTTAATACTCCAGTTTGTGAACCAGCACAAACTAGGTCCTCAGTTTGACCAAAACGAACACATTCTATTGCAGTTGCGTGTCCGCTAAGGCTCTGTGAATCATACAACGAAATATCTTGATCAGAAATAGTCAATTGTGACAATATTTATAAACGCACTCGGATACTTTGGGGCTTGAAGAGAAGGGTCAATGCAGGCAAGGGGATCGTTATAACACTGCTATCCTATGGGAATGGACTTTTTGACAATTCAAGAATATGAAGGAATCTGTGGGTGACAAACTTTTTGCCTTGATGATTACGCAATGATGGCAGCAACTTGGTACTTACCATAATACAATTGTGCTTTCCAACAGCCCATAAGTTTACTTTTCTATCATCACCACCAGTAACTAAAACGCGACCAGATTTATGTCCTAGGGCTAGGCAGTTGACGTTCGACGTGTGTGCCACAAAGTCTTCTGCAAAATTAATTTAATACTGTAATTTATGAATAATAGATTGGTGAAAATGTGGAAGCAAGTTGACCATAATTTCATATCATCCCCATGTTAGCCGGGCTATGATGTGAAGATATAGGTGAAGTAATTTGGTGCAGCAAGAATTTACTTTGTTGGGTTACGGTGAATAAAAAAATTGTTGGTTTTAAAAACTACTCACGCAATTTCCAGGATCTCTTAGTTGACGAAGCCATTGTTGGTTTGGTGTAGAATAAATGGTTCAGACTTGTTTAATAACAGTATTAATTTGACGTCTTAGATTTGGGTAGGAGGATTTTTTCTTCGTCAATTTGGAGTCCAGCATTTTTACGATTTTCAACTATCTCTTGTATTAGTTGATTCGATTATTTATACCGCACCGAGCAATGCCGAGGCATATCTTGGGTCCGCAGAGAAAATTCCTGCGTCTCAATTTTCTGGAGTCTTTTTAGGAAATTACTTGATTTACAGGTTTGTTGTATCTCATTTCTATCAATCCTTGACATACAATTCCATCTGTGGATAACCCGTCCCGAACCAAGTGAGTATCGAAATTCCAACCGACGTTCGAGACCGAATGAACGACGTCATTCGACTTTTAAACCATCGACTATCCGAAAACGATTCGGAATGATTCTGATTTCAGTTCAGCACGGTCATTTATTCCGTTATCATTCACGGCAGATGGTTGTTCGATAATTTGATAAACCGTTGTTCTGATTGCAAATCTTAATTTTTAATTTCACTGTGATGTTTTATTCCAAATATTTTCTGCCAGGAAAAGGTTGCTGGCAGTTACTCAAAGCGGGAATGAATCCGAAGTGGTCTACGATCGGCCGAACTTCTGTCTCATACACACAAGGGCAATCACCAGAACCCCGCATTCGCGAATATTTTTATTACATCGATCACCAGGGCATGGTGGGTCTAATTCTAAATTCAAGACAATGTTATCGCAGTCCCTGACCCATTTCATCACGCAATATCACCATTTCCATAACTGGGTCAGGTGGTAGTAATTGAAAAATGTCTTAATGCACGGAAGGGATGTTTAGGATTGTTACACGGTATTCCTATGTCAAATAAATTCAAATTTTCGAGTTCGATTGACTTCCTATAATTTTTTCAAATTCACCGCAGTTATTTCTTGATGATTCTCGTATGAAGAACTTCACATCTTGTTTCAAAGGTTGGTAGAATTAGTTAAATGACGTCAAATATAAACAAAAGTTTTCAGGATTTTCTAGAAAAAGAAATAAAGATTAGGATAAGTTTATTAACATATTTTTCAAATTGGGAGGTGTCTATTTACTTTGTTTGAAAGCCAACCATTCCGCAGTGCATGTCATTTGCTACATGACATGAAAAATTCCAGACAAGAAGTTCCTGGCATTTTTCTTCAAGCGACTTCGATTAAATGAGACCGATCGCTACACAGATGATTTCCCCTACTTATCACTCTGTGGAAGGGAACGAAACTTTGTGAGATGCGATGACTTGCCAATTGTTTTTACGCATGTCATTAGACAGGAAAATCTAGACAGCGGTACCAAGGAAAATCGATTTAGTTATGCTCATGCTGGCGAACTCTTAACGGTTTGTTATTTTGTATTCAAAGAGAAACAATAACAAAATTAGATAGCAATTTCGTTAGTGTAATACCGTAAGTATATGGTGGTCGGCTTCTGTTGCA
This sequence comes from Athalia cordata, assembly GCA_963932425.1. Taxonomy (NCBI): domain Eukaryota; kingdom Metazoa; phylum Arthropoda; class Insecta; order Hymenoptera; family Athaliidae; genus Athalia; species Athalia cordata. The sequence goes on along the minus strand of OZ010626.1, from coordinate 21,916,184 downwards.
GGTTCCTTTTGAACCAACAAAAATCTTCATGAGTATGAAAACTGGACGGGTCTACCATCCAGCTCCAGATATTGTTGGTAGTGTAGGTTTGGTGCAGTCTAAAATTGCTATAGAGTTCAGCAAATTTTTTGAGTTTCACAATGGCGAAGAACAAAGCCCAACACATTTTACATGGGATGAAAATAGATATGACTTAAATACCGATTGGTATAAACAGAAAATGGGCAGAGTTTTGTGAAGATATTTTTTTACAGTATGTCTTCACCTGCATCATGATATCTGTTTTCAAAGATCTAAAATATACATACAGAATGAATTACAAAAGGATTCATTCTTCTAGGCACTTTGTTATTAAATATATTGTTGGATAATATTTTTTATATCTATTATTATATTTGTGATAAAAAAATAACAATCCTTAAATTATCATCTTCTATAAATTAATGTAAACACGAGACTGTAAGATCAATAAAATAATATTACAATGAACGATGCTCAATAAAGGACTGATTCCGTGCCTGACGTAACTATGTTGCTAATTCTATTTCAAGGCTGTAGTTGAACCAAGATCTAGAAGTGCGAGTTCTACGAGCCTTTGCATAATTGCTTTACAAAAATATTAGGTCATATTGCTATTTGTTCATCCGCAAAGACCTTAATCAATGAGTATAAAACGTAGTTATAATCAAGTTCTCAAGAAGTTTCAACACACAAACATACCTTCGAACCGATTGCCAATATCTCTTCTTACATTAAACCTTTGTTATCTCGTTTCTGGCTTGGAAAACGGCTGAAGCGAACCTGGTTGCACCCAGGAAAAACCGAGGACTTTATTCTCTCTTTCCTCCTGAAATTATGATCCCCATTAGAGTTTTGTACTTTAAAATGTTGCGTCGGAATATTGTTTTTTACTACCGTGGGCTTCAATATCTCTTCTTTAATTTCATCATGCAATGAACTATCATAAGGGGTGAAAGTTATGTAATGTGGATCGTCGGTTGGTGGGGGATCATAGACCTGATTCAAGCTGTCTGTTACGCTTTCTTTCGCGCGTTTTTGAAAGATCTCAGAATCACTGTTGAACCTGGAATAATACCGAGTCATACAATATCTGAGCAAATGTTGTTGAATCAACCAATTTTGTACGAGCTTTCTTACAAGGTTAGAGCCTCCTGGTTCACAGGTGACATTTTAGAATCAATTTTAGTGAATACTTTCACAATGTATTGCACCAATTGCCAGACTCTTGTGGTGCGTCTCCATTCAGGGAAACCCCAGTTTGTATCCAATTCTCCAGTGAAAGCATTCACGAGAGGATGAAAAATTTTCGATTGGAACATGACTTTCTGAAATTGGACCGAATGTAAAAGAACAGTTCTGAAACGCTCGATAAGTATAAAAACTTACCGGATGACCACCATCGGGGAATGTCTGAGGCAAAGTAATCGTAAACCTAAATACTCCGCCCTGGTAGAGTCCTTGTCTGACAAATATTACCCCAAACCACAAAAAAGAGTTTTGAGCAGAGGGAATTACATAGATCCCTTTCAGATCCTGTTTCTGCATCATGCTATATTCGGAAAAAATTGTGTACTCTTGCAAGAATACAGCATATTCTTTGTTGCTCTGACTAGTGACCGGTCTATCGATCATTTTTGCCGACATGGCGAGCTGTGTCTCTGCGTTGGTGTTAGCTGGCAGTAACTTTCTAAATGATCCCTGTCTCTTTAGATCATCACCGGAATCTCCATCCCCCTGTGAAAATAAAGATAACGGTACCATTCGGTGTTTTGATTTAGTACAAAAGTGATGTGTGTCAAAGTGGAAGTCTCCTCTTGTGTTTCACCGAATTCTTTACGATAATAATGACAAGTTGAATTCGTTGACGGAATCATACACTTAATTACTGTACGTGAATATTGAAAAACGTAGAACTCGTGAGAATTATCGATGACGAAATTAATGAAGTTATATTGCATACCTTAATCGCAGAAGTGACCTGCTTCGATGACATTGTTAGTTGAATCTCGTTTTATGTTTTATCCAAGCAAATTGTTATTTCCACATATTACATATCTGACACAAACGATGAATAATAAACTGGTTTCAAGTTTCAAACAGCTGATGCTGCAATGTACTGAAGTTGCAGTTTAACAGCAAAATCTAGATACGATCTTGATACGATAATACGATAACTGTCATGTATTTGCGCATAACTTTGCTTCTAAGTACCACGCTGGCGTCCATAACCTGGTTAAGTACGGTTTTCGGTGAATCAATTAAAATTTGAGTTTCTTGAAATGAAACACACAACAAATTTGACGAGGATAGGATACTAAATTTTAAAAGATCTGATTTCATACCTGGATGTTTCGTGAGTTTCTGACAGCACATACCTAAGTCACCAAAATGACTGCAAGAGAAGTAAACAAGACGAAATTATCCAAAGGGATTTTGGACATGAAGGTATACAATTTGATTTTTACTCTTTAAAATCAGCTAATTTGATTCGTTTTTCTTTCTTTGCTTCCAATACACTACGAACGATTTTTCAGTTTATGAAACGAACGAAAGAGAAAGTTGAGAAAGAGAAGTTCGAAGAAGAGGGCGAGGAGTACTTTGGGGCTCAGTTGACAAACCGCATGAAAAAAGGAGCGTAAGTTTTTATCATAAAAGTTTTGCTTTGCAATCCATTTTGATAGATTGATTGCAATCTACCATTCTCATTATTCAAATACAGGGGCAAATTCATCATAGAGCCAAGCTTTGTATTTTGTGAAAATCTCATTGATGGTCGAGTGAGTTTTCGTGGCATGAATCCAGAAATTGAAAGGATCATGGAGTTGGAAGAAGAAGCCAAACGGACGTCTAGTCAAAAAAGTAGGGAAACAGAAGTATCAGATGAACAGATGGCTAATCATTACAAGTCATCTGCTGTCGATACAATTGCAAAAAAATTCCGAACTAAACATCAAAACAAAACATACGTTCCGGACGTTCGCACAGAGGAAGAACCAACGGGAAAAAAAACCAAATTTTTGAAACCATCAGATTGAAAATAAAGTTAAATAATCAGGTCTTTTAATTTCGGCACGTTATATTTTGTCTTCTTTCTAGTCCATTTGACACATTTTCGATGGACCCAAAATCTTCTCATCTTCGAATATCTGGCAGTGACATTTTTTAAGTTTTCAACAAAAATTGAATATGAGACAATAAGCTATGGTGAAGTAGTTTGTACAGTTAGCGGCAGTTACATCAACTCTACTTTTATATTACACTTAAAATCAACTTACGACCGAAATATTTCTATGTTAAAATATTGATCCGCTGTGACATAAATATGATAATAATAGTAAAAATAGTTTCTTTTATTTTATTATCTCTTTCGAATCGATAATTTTCCAGCTAGTACTAAAGCTTTTGTAGAAAATGGCACTGTCCTAAAGTCAAGATGACGATACTCCCAATAGAGAGTACCAAGCACAAATACCTGCCGGTGATAGGAACTCTGAATAATCTAGCACACATTTGTAACGATGATGCATAGAGTAATATCGTATCCAAATCTGATCCTGGGGTGTCTTGATAGACAAATGGTCGTATGCGAATTTCGTGTCCAATTCCTTGGATGGTAGAGCATGCAGAAGTTAATCGTGCTGCCTAGAAAAACAAAGTTACACGATGATTTCAATATTTCCAAATCATTTAAGTATCCCTGTGGTTTTTACTGACCTGTATGAACGGGGCCAAAGATATCAAGACCCACAAACAAACGTTTATAACACTTATGTAGATAATTGGACTGCTCTGCACTTCAACATTATCGTATTTCAACAGCCACAGAATCCCAGCTGCAGCCCAAGAGAAATTTATCACTGTATAGATGCAAACAGTTGGGCCAAACTCATCGTTTAAATATTTGAGCAATTTTTTAAATTCACTAATCTCCTGTGACACAAATTTAATGGTATGCATGTACTATCGATGTAGAGAAAGCTGGCTTACGATGCTATCGTTTCTAGCTATTATCATTTATCAGATGTACCTTCATCCAATCTAGCGGAGCCAGTGTATGCTGAAGTAACTTGGCACGTAGAAAGTACAAGTGTGACGTTAAAAGTTGTCCTTGTAAGCAGTAGCTTGTTATAATCGTACCTTGAACCATATCATGCCACAGGGTACAGATGATGAGCAACAATTTTAATGCTGTCTTCAATTGGTCCGGACTAGAAAATGCAATACTGCAATGTAGCTGGGATGCCTACTCGCTGAAAAAAATTTCTCCTCCAATCATTAGCCTCACCTATTATCCAGCCACTGGAAAACAATACTACCTTGAGCCATCATTATGTTTACCGTAATCAAAGCTACAATCATCCATACAATGCTCAGACCAATAAACAGCCAGAGTATTCTGACCAATCTCCTCTGACTTCCCCGGTCTGATGGATTAGAAGACATGAGAAATGTTCTTTCCATCAAGTTCTGAAGCTGTTCATTTTCTCTGATTTTAAATAAATATACCGCGTACAAATATGCCGCCAAATGAAGAACGCTCGGGATGATATAGCTGAACTCTACACTTCCATAACATATTCGCTCGTACTGTCGAACTTTCGAGGCGTTTGATACCAGTTCATACTCAACAGGCAAGAGCGTGTAGCAAAATCCACGATCTCTTCTAGAAAAGAACAGAATTTTGACAATGAATATAAGGGTTTGCTATGTATTATTCTGGACAAGAATTGCACGGATTGTAGAATTGGACCTGAAGCATGCCATGTACTGTAGAACGTATCCAATGCACATGAAGATGACGACTTGCAGAGTATGAAGATTGGCGAGTATCGAGTAGCAAGAGTAATGCCCGACATCGTCACCGCTGGTTGGTCTTAATCCCATGACCCCTAAAAGTCGCAAGTATGGACGGAGTATTTTGCATTTGCAGTAATGTAAAACCGCCGAAATACTAAGAGTTTCATAGTCTGGTGTTTCGGTGATCTCGCCAATCTGATGAAATATATAAACGTGAAACTCTTTGGTCAGTAAAATTTCCAGCAAATAAAACTTACTTCGGTACTCTGTAATTCGGAAAGGATCGATGGTGTAGACGTTTGCAACCGATTCCCATTATTTCCCAATGTGGCAGGTTGCAACTCTTTCGTGCTTCCTGCTTCGGTCGAGCTCCGCCCAGGCTGCAACCAGCAGAGCATCATATCGCCTTTGTTAAAATATTCTAAAAATATCGGTGGTCGTTACTATGCTAAACTCATGTCACCTTTACCATGATTATCCTACCTGGAGATCATGGATGTACGATACAAGTTTGAATAAACATGGAAATTACACCTCGACAATGTCATTGTTCACGAAAATCATCTTCAGTCGAGTCAAAGTCAAGGCTAAATTTAAATATTGCACGATAGTTTCAATCTAATAATCACAGTTATAGGTGATTACGGTAATTAGTATGAAACACTTAACACACTAATAGATTACTTTCAGAATACCGGTGGTAATCACAGAGAACAAATTCAGACTTACATGTAAACAAGATGTAAACTGTAAATAAACAAGAGTATGACTTACCAAAGGCATTCCCTCTATTAACCGAGCAGCTGTACCACTAAACTTCAAAACATTCGCATGTATGCACGATGCATATTCTAGTATCAATTACTCCCTGACGTGATAATTCGAGTTAACAATATTTTCTGATGACTTTTCACCTCCACGGCACTGATAAAAGACAATCAGAAGGTTGATAGAGATTTGTTTGTGAATGGGAGTACCTAATCAGTTCTCATTAGGTACGGTGGAGAACAATATGGCATAGAGAGTAATTCGTGGAGAGCAACAGTGGAGGAATAAAGATTAGCTATTTTGATTGATTTATTTACAAGTGAGTATACAAATTGTTTTATTTTCGATATCTTCAATATTCCGTCATACAACCCTCTTGCCATTCCAAAATTTAGGCTTCAATTTACTACCGATTTTACCTGCCGGTCTAGACAGCCGTTTACGTTCTTCTCTGTGTTTTTTTATTTGTTCCTCTGAATATCCAGACTTTTTTATCTGTAATAAAAATATTTGTGATACAGTGCGGTGCCGCAATAGATGTATTATTGGTTCTGTGGTTCTTTTTTTTTTTTTTCTTCATTCAATTCCAGGATTTTCGGTAAACTGAATTTGCTAATCCAATGAGAAGTTTTTGTTATCTCATAAGTAAATTAATGGAAACAATGGCAAACCTTTTTGGTACTGAAGGTCATTTCTCGATTCCCCAACGAGCCGAGCATCCTGACGTTATTCGTTTCTTCGTCGTGCAATCTCTGACCAAGGCTCACTCTGTGATAGAATATGAAAATTATTAGTGTCAACAACCATGGCGTGAGAACAACATTACTTATATCGCGGAGCAAAAAATATAAGGTGAAATAGCGAGTATCAATATTATGGTAGTGCCTCGGAATTTCTTCCAAGCGAAAGTTAGATAGCCATACGTGGCGCTGTATTTTATTCTCGATTCACAAATCGCAAAGATGATAAAAAAAACTTACCTATTTTGTTTCTTCTTGATAGCTCTAATACCCTTATACTCTACGCCTTCTTTGAGTTCGAAAAACTTAGTTGAATTGATCTTGGATGACTCCCCTGTCTTCCCTTCATTATTTTCTATTCTCTGAGCCTTTTCTTCTTCCCATTCTCTATGCCTCGTCTCTCTTTTTATTAATTTGTGCTGCTTCTGGACCTCCTTTGCCCAGTGTTTTTCGTCATCCGAACTATCTTCGTTGGAAGAACTTTCTTCAGAACTTGGTTTACCTTCTAAAGCTTCCTCCTCCTCTCTGGCCGCATCTAGCTTAGCTTGCATGTCTAGTTTCTTTTTCAATTCTATCCTTCTGGATTTGTCGAGCTGCGATATTACAGGATTCAGTAAACGGAACTCCTCGGCGTTCCGGTCTACCTCGAAATCTGGGTTGTCGAATAGAGCCTTGAAACGATTATCTTTCAGGAGATTCGGCGTAGCCTTTTTCTTTTTCTTTCCATTATTTTCCGATTCATTATCCATCAGTTTCAAAGCTAGGTCTTTATTAACTGTGGGTAGTTTTTGAACCTGAAAAAATCAATTTAATACATTAAACGATGTGGAATAATTTCATAGGTTATTATTTACTGCGTACATTTACTGTAGCACACACCTGTACTCTGTTGACACGTTCTTCTTCAATCTTCTGTCGGATTTTCTTCTTCTTATAATCGTCGAATGCAAATGGCTGTGCAACGTCTCTGGCTTTTCTGTAAAGCCTGGCATCCATGAAATATCCGTGCATATATGCTCTCAGTAAATTAGTGCCTTTTAGATGCGACAGTCCAAATTCGTCCAGCTCTTTCTCTGTTACGAATTTATAATCATCGTAAACTGTGTCGAAATTGGACTCTTCCAGTTCTTCGGTAAGATTATCGAGAAAACTACACCACCTTGGTGCTGGACCCAAACTAGGTATATAATAGGTTTGCATTTTTGTATTCTCGTTTGCAATAAACAACATTCCCGTATTCGGAACTACGCAAAGGTTGTTAAAGTCAGACTGCGCCTCTATCGAAGTGTACAATTTGCCCTGAAATTTTATGAATACGTAGTGATGTGCGAAGCTTTTCTCTATGCATGAAACTCACCGTCCCTTTCTCCCAAATTTTTACAACTGAACTGTCCATTGAATAAACTAAATCCATCTGATTATGGAACTCTATATCTCTTATCGGCAGTCCATACATGTGATCTTTCACCAACAATGGTTTATTGGACCTGATATCATACAACAATACTTGTCCGGTAGCTGTGCCTACACCCAATGTCAATCCCCCCTGAAACTTGAGGGCCGTGATCGATGGGAATCCTTCGAGCCTGGAAATATTTAAAAAAATTTCGAACCAATGATGAAAATGATTAAAAAATACGATCAACATGAATATCCAGGCTGAAAGTAAAACTACGTACTGGGAATTTTCTGTGACACAATGAAAAGCACAGTCCAGTGTTCCGACTCTCTCTCTTGTCCGTGGATCCCAAGCTTCGACTCTCCCCTCTTGAGTTCCAACGACAAGTGAATGATGAACGGGGTTTATGGTGCATCTATTTATACCGGATGCCTCTGTAACTAGTGATTGTAAAAACTGACCCCTTTCCAGATTCAGTCGATAGATTTCATTGCTGTAAAATAGTGTGATTAATTAGATGTTTAATGACCTCGATGAATGTGTAGAAAATTAGTGAGTTTTGTTGCTCACCTAGCTCCAGCAATAAATAAATCGCAGGATGGATAATGGTACTGCATGTCTCTTCCGAAACGAGGTATCCTAAGCCTATAGTATTTTCCTTGAGCTGAATGAAATTCAACATAACGGTCACAGTGCAAAAATACCACCTGAAAGTTTTTTTATTCTAAGTGGAATCCTAGAGTCTTCGATAATCTGGTTTTGAAAAATAATTTTTAGCAAATCCTTACCTTGCTGTAGTCATCGGACAATATTTCAAACGTTACCACTTCAGAGTCAAAACAGCGCTCAAATTTCAGCGACAAATTATTGACGTCGAAGCATTTTACTCTTGGTTTGTATATTCCTGTAGCCAAGATATACTGGCCATCCCTGGAAACTTTTATATTTGTACTAACTGCAGGCATATCAAAATCCTGAATAAGTTCAATCCGTCTCCTAATGTCTGTGAATGGAAATTAATGAGTATGAAGACATGACATTAAAAAAAAAATTTGAAAATTAGAACAAATTAAGGCAAAGTGGATCAAAATAACTGACCAACATTTTTCTTCAATAGGCTTCTTCTTTTTCTCTCAGTTAACCACTGAAATAAAATTGAAAAATGAGTTAACCTAGAGAAAGTAACCTGATTTTGAGGGAATATAAACCTTAAATAAACTAATCAGTTACAATCAGTTACCTCAGGAAGTGATTTTCCAGCGCTGAGATTGTATATTTTAATATTATTGGGATCGGAGACCTGCATTTTTCCGATTTCAGGTAAAATCTAAACTAAAAGAAATCGCGTACACACGCGGAGCACATTACATTTATTTACGCAAAACCTAACCTTAAATATTTGACATGTGCTCGGCGAAGCACGATTCAAAAAACCGAGCCTCGAGGTCGCAAATCTGTAATCTTTGTCATCTGGAGATGACAACTGTTGAGATGCTGTGGTATCAGATCGCGAAACTAATCTCTCCAGCAACTTCTTGCAAAAATGAAATATGAAATAAATATTCAGCGATCTTTGGGTAATATTTTAAGATGATGGATTATTGTTTTTTGCAGAAATAAGGCCTGCTGGTCGATCTACACTTATCTGTAAAAGATAAAATTATCGAATTCTCCCTTCGTTGTCCAATCCCCTCTGCGAGAACATTTTGGTATCACAAGAATGTGAAGTAGGCGTGTCTTGAAGAAATTTTCTGTCACTTGTCAGTTGTCAGAATCTGCAGCTGGAGGCTACTGACATCAGTGCTAGAGGTAACCACGGAGGAGTATTCCGTGGAGGTAACCATCAAGGAATTGTGTTTAACGAATGTATAATTTATCTGTAGTGAAAGGAGGGTACCATCCCAAACGATGATACCGTGTAAGTTGTCGATAGATAAAATACGTCGTGTTTTCCAACGTATTTTTAAACGCGATCAACAACGGTGGGTATCATCATGACAAACGTAAAGAACGATAAACATTTTTCCACACATTACGTCACTTTGGAGGTTAACTGTCACCATCTCATAAGAAATTGGTGCTAACAGAGCAATGGAGAGGTACATGTACTTGTGGCGAGGTCGTGATAAGATATCTTACACATTTGGTGATCAGCCAAACGGCCTTGTCTGCAAATTAGCAACCGTCAAAGACCACGTATTTGTTTCAACCACCACGAACAATCTCTACCATGGTGTTGTCACTCAACTTGGTCCTGAATCTCAGTGTTCTTTAACATTTAAAAGAGCGCAGTTCTACGCCGTGGATATTACCTCTAACTCTGAACACTTGTTCGTCGTTAACAACGAAGGGCAAGTCCTTAAAGTGAATCCAGATGACCTGACTATTCTCGACACCATCACCTTACGTGAGGATCCTAAAACTTGCAGTCATGGATACAAAACGAATAACGAACTGGTCAAGGTAAAGTCTCTAGCCGTCAGTGACAATGCGATGCTATTTATTGCTGAAAATGGCCAGCTTTGGGCTAGCGGAGACCAGCCACAGATTGATATTAACACATCTGAGCCGAGGAAGGTGACATTTTTTGATGGTCGAATAGCGTCTGGCATCGCCTGTGGTGTAAACTTCAATGTGGCTCTTGTCAGAAAGGTGATGAAGACTATAAAGGATGACACGGATAGCGAAAATGATCTGGAGGAAGAAGTGTTCGTTAGTTCTTGCCCTCATTGTGTAAGTGATGTTATGTTGAGTCCAGCCAGCCAGCCATCGACCGATACCTGTCCCCTTGGTTTACATGTTAGGCAATCCAGCGAAGATCATTCCACTAATTCAACTAGCGCTCCATCAACGGCTAGCAAAGACCATGATCACGGTTTGCATCTAGATGATGAAAACCAATTTGAAGACACTTCCAAGCTTCTGACAAATGGTGATGAGAGCTCTGATGGTTTAACTGTGAAGCTTGAACAAGAAGCGAAGAAGAATGTCATTTTTATAAATACAGAAGCTGCTAGGCAATTTTTAACAAGGCAATTATCATGGGTTTCATCTTACGGAAATGCAGGAGAAGAACTGCTTGCTGAATGTGCAGATAAACCTACTAGGATATTAAAACAAAATGTATCTAACATGGCCAGTCTCGTTTACGAAGGTGTGAAAACTGTGGGTGACAAAGTAGTTACGCTCTCACGACACATGAGTGGTAGTTCGGATACTAACGAAGCACAAGACAATGGCCAAGAAGGTTTCGAGGAGCTCAGAAAAGGGGAAACTAAACCGACAGCTACTAGTCTAGCCAATAGTCTTCGCTGTGAAGAATTTCCTTGGTCGTCGAGTGCCGGAACTTCGGAACGAGAATTATCTGAACAGGGAATAAATGAGAGAATAAATTCCTTGGTTCGTACGGGCAATAATTTGCTTTCAACTGAACTCTGGACCTGGGGGGACGTTCAATATGGACAACTGGGGACTGGAGATATCGTTAAGAGACCTAGGCCAGTTTTAGTTACAAAATTAAACAATTTGGGTGTAAAAAAAATCGAATGTGGCAGCTTTCACGTTCTCGCATTAACGTTAGATGGTAGAGCTTACGCCTGGGGAAGAAATAATTCGTCACAAGTTACACCGCAATCACCCACAGATCAAAGCTCACCAAAATTATTTAGCGGCCCAAGCTTGTCTCCGACCGAGAGAGCAAGAAATATCGCTGCCGGAGATAAACACACATTGATTATGACGCCTCTAGGATTATATTTGATGGGAAAATATAGGTTTGTAGAAAAATTTCGTCATATCGTATCGATGACGCATGCAATTATTTATTCGATGAAAATTTTCTAGCTCGGACAAGACAGGGGAACTGATGAAAATGGAAATACCAGAAGATTCGGGGTACAGTCCAAAACATATTCTGAGCTCGGGATTGTACAGTTGCTGTACGACGATAAATCAGCCAACTTGTAACATATCATTAGAGCTGAGAAATGAGCAGATATTTCTTGAAGAAATGCTGGCAGTTTATCAGAACTTGATAAAACCATTTCAGAAGAAAGGGGGTGCAACGCAAGAATCAAACGTGTATGAAACCCTGTGTCAATGTTATACAGAGCTGATAAGTTTCACAGCATTGAACGTCCTGAGTTTGTGGGATTATTACGACCACATCGGCGAAGCTTACGAGGTTTTAGTCGTGGCGAGCATAGAGGAATATATAACCGTGTACAAACACTATCTAAATGCAATATGCGACGTCGTATCTTTGGGAGGGTTCACACATATAGCCAGAATAATTGACGTACCGCCAATTCTGACTAACATATTTACGGACGAAGTCAAAGGAAGTAAGGCAAAAAAAGCAAACAACGAAGCAATTATTGCACTAGCCTTACAACATCCGTTAAATAGACTGAACAGGTATACTGCGCATAGGTATTCATGTTTCCGCTCAATCATTAAATCTTCTTTTATTCATCGAGTTTCTTTCGGCTGCTTTTCTATTAGCTGTATTTCACCAGCTTTCCAGTAGATCTTTTCTAACTTTCAAATCCAACGATATCATTTCCACCAATAACAACGTCTTTCTAAACTTTGTTTAGTAGTTCCTTACCGTAAACCATTATATTATTTTTATTTTAAATTAAAACCGCATGAGATTGACACTCGAATTGAACTTAACTTCATCGATAACAGGTACAAGGCCATGATACAGAGCCTAATCAGAATCAACGGACCTAAATTAGGAATAGAAAGACTCCAGGAAGCCCTAGGAAAATGGGAACAAATATGCGACGAACAGGATCGTCGGCAAAAAGAAGCTGAAACTACTAAACAATTTTGGGAAAGTTCTGGAAAACTAGTCGAGCTGTTGAGATCACCGGACAGAAGATTGATCAGAGAATCTAGAACGCATCCGATAGCGGTATTAAATTCCAGTAGATTTTCAACTCACTGGTTCGTGTTATTGACCGATATCTTGATCCACGTCAATGGAACTTCCCACACGGTACACCCCTTGCCTACACTCTGGGTAGAACCTCTACAGGACACGGACACCCTGCAGGTGAGTAGATACTGAAAATCTTCTGGAATATTCCAATCAATTTGCTAATGACGGTTGTAACTTGGGAAAATTTATCGAGTCCTGAAATCGTTAATTTCAATCATTGGAGCTTAGCGAAAAATTGTTGTAATCGGGTTGGCTTGTTTTCAATTTGCTCTCAGAGTATTTGAGTTTATATGGGGAGCTAACGGCTTACGGCTTTTTTTCAAATTTATGTGTTTGGATTCATTTTTTTATATTTGTCTTTGTTTTGTTGGGAGGAGCATGTTGCATGGCGAAAGTTGATGAAAAAAGGATTGGTATCGGTAGGTATGCACAATTATGCTTTTTCACCCCAAAAATCAAAAACTTACGCAACATTATCCATCAATATCCTTGATCACACCTCTGAAATCAAACTAATTCCGTTACCTACTTTAACATCGGCATTTTTTTGGTTTCACGCCAAAGTTTTTCATCGAAGAACCGCAGCTCGTGAATCACGCGGTTCACTAATTTTGAATGAAACAAACTTGAATCATTTTTTGCGACATTTCAGAATGCCTTGTCCGTAACAACGCCGGAGGACAGTTTAGTGTTGTATACGCCAACTCCGGGTGAACGAACGGAATGGTTACAAGCTTTACAAACTGCTATAAAACGCAGTCTTCTGAGAGTGGTGGGTCACGTTCCGCCATTGGTTCGATCAAGTTCGTTCGCCTTCACTAAACACAGCATTTACAAAGATGCCAAGTATACTGGTGCGTCTCTAGAGGATTAGATCGATAATTTTTTATCCTTAATTACCATGAATTAAGACATTTTTATCATACACAGGACGTTGGTTAAATGGCAAACCACACGGTGCTGGAAAATTAGAATGGACGGACGGACGGATGTATGTCGGTCATTTCAATCGGGGCGTTATAAACGGTATAGGGAAAATGGAAATACCTACCCAAGGGATATATGAAGGGCAATGGAAAGATGGTCAACAGAACGGTTATGGCACGATGAAGTGTGTTTTTATAAAATGAACACTAATTCAGAGTCAATTCTCCTGTAAATGTAAAATTTCCATTTTCAAATTATCTTACAGATACATCAACGGAGATATTTACGAGGGGTATTTCAAAGATGGATTACCGCAAGGATACGGAATCAAAAAAGAAGGCCATTTCATGGCGTCTGTCGCATCCATCTACATCGGTGAATGGGTAGCCGGATTAAAACAGGGCTATGGCGTTATGGATGACATCACAACCGGTAAGAGGTATTAAAATATACTTGTATACGAGGAAAAAAAAGTCGTTCGATCAAGCTAGGTAGATCATTTGGTATATCGAGAAGACGTTTGTATCTCGATTAGTGACGTCGAAACAATTTTTCATTCCAGGAGAGAAGTATCTAGGTTCTTGGAGCAATAATATGAAGCACGGATGTGGCCTAATCGTGACATTGGATGGCATATATTACGAAGGAGTATTCATGCAAGATATTTTAACGGTCAGTTCAAGGTTATCGAAACCGGCTGTAGTATTGGTAAATATTTCGAGGATGATCATTCACTTTTACTTCATCTTTACAGGGCCATGGTGTAATGATTTTTGAAGACGGTACACATTACGAAGGGGAATTTCGATCCGCAGGTGTTTTTAGCGGAAAAGGCACACTGACCTTCAGCAGTGGAGATAGAATAGAAGGTAGCATGAACGGAGCTTGGAACGAAGGAGTGAAAATCACAGCTACTCTGCATATGAATGTCGCAAATGGGAGTTCACATGTGAACGCCAAGCCTATGTGAGTAAAAATTCGGTTTCATTAATTCTGTGAAGAGAAAAAAAAAGAATCATCCCTCCGTTATGTGATTATCTTCTACCGCAGGTCTTTTGGAAAACTTTGCGTGCCACCGGATCAAAAATGGAAAGCGATATTTCGTCAGTGTTATCAGCAGCTCGGGGCTCTGGAGCCTAGCTCTAAGAATAATAATACGGTGACTAATAAAATTGGGGAAACACAAAGAGTGTGGCAAAATGTTGCGGTTGTTATAACAAACTCGCATCAAGATACGGTACAAAAAAAAAAAGATCTAGCCAGTGATTTGAACAGTAGCGGAGAAAGACATCGCAACAATGTTGATCATTTGGAAAGAATACCACAGTTTGGATTGGACAGTTTAACCATATCAACTTACGGAGAAGTACACGATTATCTGTTAAAAGCATTTGAAAGTATTCATCATCCTCTTGGAACTTTATTAACCGAAGTAGCGGCGGCGTACACAGCTACCTACGGGGGCGTAAGGGTACACCCTTTGTTGCTCTCCCATGCAGTTTCAGAGCTGCACAGTATTACCTCAAGAATCTACTCTGTAGTTACCTTGCTATTCCCAGCATTACCACCAGGTGGACAAGAACTTGTCCTTGAAACGGAAGACAGTGAGGAAAGGTAAGAATTTTTAACTCGTCGTTACGACACCGAATGCATATGATTAGGTTCATGTGAATTTTATCATTTCAGTAAAGTTGTAAGTGCCGCAGCGATTCTTCATCCCGTACTTCTTCCGCGTGTCCATTCGGCACTTTTTGTCCTCTACGCCTTGCATAATAAAAAAGAAGACGATGCTTATTGGAAAAGATTAATGAAGTGGAACAAACAACCAGATATTACCTTGATGGCTTTTCTCGGGATTGATCCGTGGGTGGCATTATTATTCACGATACGTATTCCGAGGCACGTTCGAATTTTATACGAAAGTTTTTCACGTTGTAGGAAGTTTTGGAAGAATGCCACGAACCATCTTGCGGACAATTCTTTACCTGGTGATTCCGAGCAGTTATTTGGAGATGCGGTCGAAACCCTGCAACAGTTAAAAACGACTTTTTCTCCACTCGAAAAATTACTCGTCATCAGAAATACATTCGAACAAATGACTCAGGTGAGATAATCGTTCGAAATCGGATGAAATTATTTGCGAATTACCTAACCTAACCTATTTATTCACAGGCAGTTCAACGACAGCTTGGCTCTACTTATCTATGGACGATGGACGAACTCTTCCCAGTTTTTCATTTTGTTGTCGTTCGAGCTAGAGTTTTACAACTAGGTAGTGAAATTAATTTTGTGGAAGACTTCATGGAGCCCTACCTACAAAATGGGGAACTCGGGATCATGTTTACTACTTTAAAGGTAAGAACAACATCTTATAAACATCAATTGCTCGAAATGAAAATACCATCTGCATCCTGAATATCATTTGCGTATATGTTCACAGGCTTGCTACTACCAAATACTTCAAGAAAAAATGAGTATGAGTAATTGAAAACTTCTGAAATACGTAATAAATAACTGTAACAGTATGTAATCACAAGTGGCTCGCACAACTGGTGTGGTGCATTTTGGATGTGGAAACGACATAATATAATATATTTTATTTATTTGCATTTGATGTGATACCAAGTCGTGATATTCTCCAATAAAGCTTTGATTAATGTTAGGGATCATTATAAATTGTAAATAGATGATTAAATGCAAGGAAAGAATTGACATATCAAAAACAAAAAAAAAAAAACAAAAAAAAAACAATCTTTGTTCCTTCGATTTTAGTATATAGAAACAGTTTAAAGATACGTCTTCCCGAAATTTACTCTTTCCCATTTACACATTTCACGTCAATCATGTTGCTCACAAAAACACCATTACCATACGGAATCCTTGCTATTATTAGAAAATATTCTTGTCTGCAGCGATATTCATTGTAATTGTTTTTTTTTTCTATTCAGTATTATTAATAGCATTTCCCTCTTTGTTTATGAAATATGTACTTCTTTTTACCGCCGATAAATCTTGCCGGTATAAATACCTATAAAGAAAAATAATCCCACGACGAAATC
This sequence comes from Athalia cordata, assembly GCA_963932425.1. Classification (NCBI taxonomy): domain Eukaryota; kingdom Metazoa; phylum Arthropoda; class Insecta; order Hymenoptera; family Athaliidae; genus Athalia; species Athalia cordata. The sequence goes on along the minus strand of OZ010626.1, from coordinate 21,899,525 downwards.
AAAAATATGAGATAGTAATTAACACAAAATGAACGCGTTGTTATCCGAACTGGGCAGCAGATCGCCGAGATGAATATTTTTCAGAGCTAAAACATCGGAAACTTATCGCATTCCATATTTGAAACAGTCCTTATGGAACTTGGCATTTATTTTTAGTGAGTGGTCCAAAAGATCTGATGTCAGTTTTCAAAGTTTTCTAATTAGCTCGGTGTAGGTGAGATAAATTTATTGAGAAACTGAAAATGTTGAATCAGATTAGTTGATCGTACCTTGTTTGTCTCATTGTCAGTAAATTAGTCATGAGAAACGAAAAGCTCCAAACTTTGGCCTAAGCTTACCGATATCTAAAACCTGGTTGGAACATCAATGAAACTGTACCTTTTAACTTATTATAGAGAGTGTTATATCCAGAGAGGTGAAAACGCTTCGAGGCGTGCAATCTTACCTATAAGATAATGTTAGTCAGAAGTTGCTAGAAACAATAGCGATTGACTCATTTGTAAGATTATAACTTTTCGTGTGAATAGATGTTATTCCGATCAAAAATATTACCGTTACTATAGAAACCATTTAGTAGGCGTGTTATTTGGCATTTTTTGTTTTGTTTTGTTTTGTTTTCGTTTTCTAATTCTTTGTCAAACTAACAAATACATACATACGTAACGCGTACCATACGTATATGAAAGAAAGGTATGATATAGATATTATGACGAAATGTACAGTGTTTAGTAATTACAGTGCGTCCAGTAATAAAGTTGTACGATCACTCGATATTTATTTGAAAAAAACAAAAAAAAAAAGAGTGAGAAGAACACGTCAAAGTTGTCAAGTAAAAAAGAAGCCTTAAACTTTTCGATTTATATTAAAACTGCAAGGATAATAAATCATATACTGAAAATAATTCTTGGATTATATGAGAAATGAAACACAATACATGTTACGTAATATAATATACATATACCTATAATACACACATATATATAGAAAAAAGAAATTATCAACGTTAACAGATACAAAACTTCCTGTGATACCTTTGCTCTGGACACCCTTTGATTATGACGGATAGTGAATATGATTGTATTTTTCTCTTCGTCTTAATTTATTTTTGCATCAAGCATGTGATTGCTTACTTGCTCTATTGACATATTTGAAGAAAGAAAGAAACTTAACCAAACAAAACAAAACAAAAAACAACTTAGAATAATTACCTACATTTTATTATTAAAGAAAACGTGTATCGGACTAAGGAAATAGATAAATTATGCGTAATTGAAAGAGAATTCATTATTCTATAAACAAATAAGCAATTTTATGTGCAGATCGTAGCGTGTACCTGAAATCATGAAAAATCAGAGGCTAACAATAAGTACTACATACATTAGATTATAAAATTAGTTACGGGAATACTCATCTTTGAAAATATTTTTTCTTCTATTCCAAAATGACAATCAACATCGTCAGAAATTATGCGTGGAGAATAATAACCCATATATAGCTCAATATCTTAAATATCAAACGATATTCTATCTAGCTGTAAAATAACGATACTTTGGAAATAATGAGTGTCACTATCATCACTCAGAGAGAATCATTAACGTCCTGCACTGTTGTAAATAAAAATTTTCTTTCGTTGTTGAAAATTTCGTCTCTTTTCATTTCCTGCATATCATCCCCCTGCAAAATATATTTCATATCTTCACCGATTGGATAATTTCGACGAAAAAGTTTTTCAAACTTAACAACTAGGTTCGCAGGGCCCATTGGATCTGAGGAATGATACAAAAATAGATGTGAAACTTCAAGATTATCAAATATATATATTTTTTTTATTAAACACAGAATCACAGAGCAAACCGGACATATTGGAGGGGTGGGAAAGATTACATTTGTTCATCTATTGGTACTCGAATCGCAATGTCTCCTTTGGATATATTATTATAATTATCATTATCATCATCGTCATCATCATTATCATTATTATGATTATTATTAAGCTTATTATCATTATCATAATCGTCATTATCGTTATCAATATTAGCAGTGTTATAAAATGATCGTACATAGTCGTGAATGTTATCTGATGTTTTTTTGTTTTTTTTTTCGTTTTATCAAAACGTATTTTAAAATAAAAAAATAAAATAAAATAAAATAAAAAAAAAAAAAAAAAAAGTGAGACTTTGCGAGCCGAGAAGCATTACTAAATTATTCAATAAAAGTTCTTAGCAAGAATTTAGATTTATTTACAAATCAAGGCAGTTTGTTAATCATCTATATGTATATGTCCAACTCTCTCGTTTCGTTAAAAAACACTTTATGACAAAATTTTGTACAATATATTATCTCAAATCCTTATAGTCCATGGTTTATTACTCTTTTTTTGTTTTTTTTTTCATTTTTTTTTTTTCTTCTTTTTTAAGTTCATTTTTTTTCTTTTTTTTTTCTATAAATCTGTTTGTATATAAAAAGTTATGACTCCGTGCATCGTCATTCAGCTAACGGGCGTTTCGAGAGATTATATGTCATCTCGTCAAATATGTGATTACATAAATACATTGGGGAGGTCAGGGGGGCAGGGGGGGTGGAGTAATTATCCTTAAAAAGCAATTGCTCTAAAATTATTAACAACTATTGCACTTTTTTCTTTCATATCTTTCACCTCTATTTTCTCGATATACCAACAACAAGCTACGCAAAGATTGAGCAAAAAGCCTTTTATATATATATATATGTATATGTATATGTATATATATATCGGCGCTCTAACAACGACGATAAATTATCGCGGAAGCACCAGCCTTGCTTTTCTTCCACTTATACTTCCAATTTTCCAAATTAATTGAAGGATCGCAGGTTTTCCTCACCGATGGTGATGTGGAGATAATTAATTTTTTTTTTTTCGCAATTATGACAATTACATAATTTACACCAAAAAAACAAAATAACGCAACGAAATATTGTCATGTTACATCAACGGAGGCTGAATAAAGGAGAAAAAAGAAAAAAAAACAATCAAACAAACTACATTTAAAAAGTACAAGTGATAATTCACACAATTCACAGTAATTATCATACGAATATAAGATACCTACTACCGGTGAACGTCTCCAAACTCAATTACACAGTAGTCAGTATTTCGTGGAAACTTTCTTTTCAAATATTAGAAATTTCCAAAAATCAACGAAATAAATAAAATAAAATAAAATCTATTCTGACTCTAGACTCCATTGATTTGTGTTCTACAGACAAACATTGGTTTTACTGTAAAAATAATGTAAGTTTCATCGTTCAATGACGACGAGTACCCCTGCTGAATGAAGGATGCATTTACTTAAGTTCTGTCCAATTAATATTATTCTAATCATCTGTACAAAACTCTTCCTTGGTGCTTGAGGGGTAGTTTAGAAAATAGTAAGATTATTAATGTTCGTTCAAAGGCATTTTGGGCAGCTTAAATATTGAAAATAATAACAATAACAATAATAGTAGTAGTAGTAGTAGTAGTAGTAGTAGTAGTAGTAGTAGTAGTAGTAGTAGTAGTAGTAGTAGTAGTAGTAGTAGTAGTAGTAGTAGTAGTAGCAGTAGTAGTAGTAATAATAATAATAATAATGATAATAATGATAATAATAACAATAGTATTAAAAATAAGAATAATATGATGATGATGATGATGGTGTGGTGGTAGTGGTGGTGACGTCAATGATGATAATAATAATAATCATAATAATAATAAAATTAATATCAAACTATACTTTGTTGGAATTTAGTTAGACGAAAAATAATGATGTGCCGTAGTAAATTAGTTTAAGGCATCGTTTATGACCTTTGCGCAAAGCAATAGTATTTAGTCTGCGTAAAGTTATGACGTTTCAATAATAATAATCAATGGAAACAATTTAGTATTATACATACGCCAATGTCACGGATATCCCAAAAATATAATGGAGCACAAGAAAAACTGAATCGGTGGATTATAGCCAAGAGTATGGATAAGAATAGAGTAATAATGAAAACGTACTCAGTTTTAGGTATTAAATTATACGAGTAGTAAAATATGATATCGCCGCTAAGTATAGTTATGAACATTTTGAAAATGCTTAAACAAAAATTTGTTTGTTTTTTTTTGTTTCTTTTGTTTCTCATACCGTTGATTGACGCCAACTATAATCTCGTAAACAAATGTACGGATATAATGTATTACTCGATATATAATATGTATAATTATAGCTATAATAATGTAGTTTAGAAAAAAACGAGATAATAATATAGTATATAATATGATCTGTACACGGGTACTACGCTGAGAATTAGAGTTCTAACATAATAATTAGTAAGTATATACGTTTTTCTTTTTTTGCTTAGCTATTAAGGGGGGGGGGTATGTACTTATAATTGATCAATCATATTTAAAAAACTGTAGGATGCAAAGATTGGACCGTGAATACATCCAACGAATTATAGATACGCAATCACATACCTACATCTCTTTGTTTATTGGAAGAAAAAAGAAAAAAAACGAAAAAAAAAAGATTGAAAGAAAAATGAAACAAACAAAAACTATTGTTACTATTGTTCGTAGCTTCTTTTCTAATGAGTCGTTAATCCTCATGAGTCACGAGGAGTGTTAACTCTTTACATTTTCAGTATTCAATTTTGTAAACATAAGTTATTATTGATGCAATATAATTAGATAATAATATCTGATTAGTATACCATGGAGGGAAGATAATGATATGCGTCGGATTGAAATTGTCATCCGACATAGAAAAATTTAGAAAAATTTCTCGCCACAGTATAATTATTTTGAATAATGTTTTTTTTTTTTTTTTTTTTTTTGTAACCTAGTCACAACTTTGATGATATCGAATAACTGTGAGGTTTCAACCATTTTCATAGCTATACAAATATGTTTAGACATAAATTTCGTCAATTTTGATATATTTTATTCAAAAGAAAATGATTTTTTTTGTTTTTTTGTAATCAATATCAACCAATCTCAGCAAATTTCTATCGACAGTTCGTCGAGATTGTTTGTTGATAAAATTTACAATATTAATCAATTCAAATTTTTCGTAGAAAGTAATTTATTTGTCCGCTATAATTTCAAATTCTGGATAAAGAGAGAAAACAAGGCCCCTTCGTCAACTTATAAGTTTGAAATGAACCAGTCGTTGGTTATCGGTGAATTCTGTTCGGTGCAACTCGTTACTTCAATTATCATAATCGCAGTACCACTTTAAATTTACCAAAGCGATCATAGGGTACAACAATTTTTAGAATACTTTTACTTCTGCAGTACGAAAAAATATCAGAGACTCGCATGGTCCAGTGCAGCCTTTCTGTGCATTGAATTCATTATATTCATCCTATTTATACCTATATTCACGTATTCGGGTTACGGTGACTCATACAAAACATTCTCACACACGCGCACGCACACTTAGTGGCACATTTGCACTTTTCTAATTGTAAGCCATTGTGAACTCGATTTTACATATACACAGATACCGCTTATTATTAGGTCACAAGATAACGAACTTTATCTGAAACCCGGTATTGCGTAACTGTTTTAAAATAGATGTTTAGGTTTCCATTCAACATTCACGTATGTATTAAAACCCACTAAACCACTTCCTTGAATTTGAACAACCAAACGGTTCGGCAACCTCACTTATACCACAGCGATCCATGTCGTTACATTTATCCCTCGTCGACAGGGACGATCTAACCAAAGGGGTGGGATGATCGTCGCAATTATAAGTCTGCAAAGTACTCAAAGAGAATTGTATACTTGCAGACTGCATTGCACGGTTAAAACAATCTCCGGTTGACTTTCTTGTATATTTGAAAATGGTGTAACACTGACTTGCCCTTGATCCTGACACAAATCGAGATAATTTCAAAAGATGTTTTTATTATTGTCTAGCACAAATGTTAGCGTCGTGAAAATTAATGTAAAATCGATTCAAATATCGAATCTGGAAACCGTTTACGACTACAAATCTCTCGAAACAACATCCGATCAATCTAATCGATTGGAAACTATGCAGTTGAATCAGATCGATAAACAAAAAAGTGAAACAACAGATGGAATATAATAAGATGGGAAATATTCTCAGGTCAAGAGATGGTGTGCATGGTAAGGGCGATTTGGTTTTTCTTCTTTTCTGAGTGGTAAATTTTGAGGTACGTAAGGGACCGCTTGGTTTTCTATGCGTATCAAAAATTACAGTGAAAAATAGGAACAGAAATAACAAGTTAGTCTATAAACAGATTTTCACAAATAACAAATTGCGGATAATCGCGAAGAACTCTTTGCATTTCAAGAATATTATCCTAAGCTTATTAATACCTGTTCATTATTTCCAATTCTAATTTAAGTAGTATTCCATTGGCATATCTTCATACCTTGTTCAATAATTTATACAGACTGAATCAACTGGAAACCAGAAGACAATAACGCTCGAAATATTATCGACACTAAGGATCGGGCTCCAAATATTTAACTGAAATAGTTCGAAGATATTTGTATTCGCGTTTTTAAATACAATTACATCCTGTATATTAAGAACTAGGGTATACCTACCAGAAAATGGGCCCGTTATCGATAAGCTTTAGAGATGGATTATGGTGACAAATTCAAAATTTGTTCAAGCATAACTCCATCTGTCTTGAACTCTGAGCAATCTGTAGTTACTCGCATTGCTCACGCAATGAATACGTTCGACTCACTCATCGGTTCTTCCGCAGATTTATTATATCATGTAATTCAATTCGAGGTGAACGGATGGAAGAAATAAACTAGCGCGAATAATACATAAATCTGAATTATTGGCTATTGTTTAGAACCGAGAGGCAGATGCATTGCAATCGACAATTGACAATGATCGAACGAGCAACTCTGGATGAGACGCTCCGATTGTTTCTCGAACCCCCGATTGTTCCGTCGATAAAAAAAGCTAGAGGTTCTGACCAAGCTTTGGATATTTGCAGCAGCAAATTTGAAGCTCGCTTTGCTCTTAGCCAATTACATACAAGGGACTAGTGAACACCGGTAGTTGTGTACTAGTTTGTTTGTAACTTAGCTGGGCATGGTTGGCTGTCCGTAACACAACAAGTGAGCGATGTAGAGGGCACGGATAAGAGCCCTCCTTACGGAGTGCTGAGGGAGGCTGCTGGCTGCTGAACCAGATGTCCGACGTTGCTAGGAATTCACAACTGGGGGACCAGAAACTGGGCTAGGGCTATTTTGTCTCGTTGGCGGAGCTTGATTGTAGGGATGGTTGCTGTTGCAAAGTACCGTATAGATATTATCCACCTTGGTTAACTTTTCAAAGAAAGGTATAAGGTCTAGAAGTTCGGAATCTGTCATATCGTCAAACCACGATGCCACTGGTACCTAATAGTGCAGAAAAATAAGCAAATCATCATCTATTTTCTATTCAACGATTAGCTTTTATTCTACATCTTTGATTACAGCTACGGCGCTCTTATTCCAGCTGTTAATGCACTTTGAGGTGAACAATCGCAAGATAATAACCGAATGCAAATAGCGTCATATTGAATTGTCAAAACAAAGAGACTTTGGATGAAACATTTTTATCATATCTCTCGCTAAAACTTCCAAGTATCAAATTTCAAACTGTAATAAATCATTCATGATTATCTTTATCATTACGAAGAGATTAGGAGCCCGTCGGATAAAAAAGTGATACACCGAAGAAAGTTGAGTCACAGCGAATGCTGTTTGCAGAAAAAAAAAACAGAATCAGGATAAAAAGCCTGATTATGGGATGTGAAAATAGCAAATTTAAAATCACCCAAGTCTTATAGTGGCACATGATAAAACATGGTCATCGGAAGTAGTCTCCATAGCATATTTTGGATGAAAGCAAACAGCATACGCGATTAATGAAAAGTAATGGCTGCCAACCACAGATAGCGGAATAATCGCTGCGCTCGAGTGAATCAAAATAGAATAAATATCATACAAAAAAAAATTGTAGTATTCATGGGGATAAATAATTAAATATTCTCACCGCATTGTCTGGGTGGAAAATGTAGCTAGCAGGGCTATTGTCAACGATTATGATTTGCTGAAGATCTCGACCCAATTTATTTAGATCCTTAACGTAATTTCCTCTGTGGAAGACACACGACTCTCTGAATAATCTCGCTCTGAATACGCCCCATCGGTCCAATAAATCTGCTACTGGGTCCGCGTACTGGAACATGAATAAAATTCGAATTTGTCAAATGGATTATTTTTTTTAAATTTGAAAGTGAGTAGGGGGTGTGAGTGGGTGGTTCGAATTAAAATGATCCCGAATGCCAATTACAATTGTTGCACTAAAGAAGCCTCTTCTGAAAGTTCGTGGATATCATCTACTCTTCGTAGTTCTTCAAAGAGTCATGGAAACTATAAATAGTGTTAGTTTTTGCCCAGCTCTGTCCGTCTCGAAATAACTCCATGAATTTATGCATGTGATTTCTGCCCAAAGCTAGCCTGACAAAGACTTTTTTAGATGGACCTTTATTCGTATACTTGGAGGCATTGGAAAACAGGACAGCTTTTGATAGAACTGTATAGAATATGGGCTAAATTACTGTTAACTTGATAAAACGTTTCAAACTTTCTATGCTTAGCATAGAAACAATGCGTGATGTAACAGTGGAACTGTTGATGCTAATTAAAATTCAATGGGAAAACTAGTGGTATTTAAAAGATGGGAGTGATCGGAATTTTGATAACGTTATCATTATTTTTGATGTTTCTAACTGTAATTACATTGTTTTAGTACAGGGGTGTGGTTCTAAGCCTGGATATAAAATGACTTGTAAAATTTGTGGTAAGACATTCGAGAAATTTGTTGATGTGAACTTACCTTGGCTAGGCTGGCAGTGAATAAAACACACTCGTAAAGCTCGCCCATTCTTTGTAAAAATTCATCGACGTAAGGCCTCTTTAGTACATAGACCTGATGCACGGTACCATCTATTTCGACCGGTACGACAAAATCTGCATTATTAATTGGCTTGAATGAACTATGAACTAACGTTTCGTCCAAATCAATCACCATGCACTTTTTATGCATGTCCTGGTGGCGAACAGGGGGGAGTAAAAACCGTGGTGAACTGCTACCGAGGGATGGCGAAATTCTCCCATCGCCTTGCAGAGAGCTGGCTTTCGAACTTTTCGAACTACCACCCCTTCCTCGTCCCAAACAACAAAGTAGCGACCGTAGAAGACCTCGCCCTCTCGGTTTTTTCCCACTTCTCGGCCCACTAGCCACTTCATTTTCCCTCGGTAATTGAACTGCAATGATAGAAAATTAGAATTGAGATATGTTTCTAATCTCCACATAAAATCTTCCATAAAAATATAAATAGGTCTGGAAGAAGTTTCTCCAAAGCAAAGATTTCTATCCGTAGTTGCGAGTTAGTCGATACTCTTCGAAATTATTGAGGTATAAATTCTTTTTCGTTATTTACAACGATCTTGAAACATCGATAACATTCTAAATGACCTAGCACTGATTTTGTTCCAGTCCACACATGGCCAGATGCTTATATAAATATCCAATAAGATAGGTGTCGATACATGAATGCATTAATTAATGTACGGCCATAAAATTTTCATGCATATATTAGGCGACTTCGTATGAGTCTCAATACTCGTTTTTTGAATATTCTTGTGCTCATGCCCTACAACTGGTCGTTTGAAATCAGGCTTCGAATAGTAATTTAATCTCATACCAAAGAGCAGCTAATTACATAATGCTTGATGCAAACAGCAATTCGTCACATAGAAATGAAGAATTAGCCTCGACCACATCCGGCCACAACAGATTATGCAATTAATAATCCTGCATTTACGTGAAGAGACAAAAAACAATATAAGAGACTTGAAGATTTCTCTCTTGAAGAGCCAGAAAAATGTCAATTTGTATTTTTCCACAAACCGACGTATAATTAAGGGTGGTTAGGGAATAACCAAACTTAGCCTAGAATGTAATTAGCTAACTGAGAAGTCGAAATGAAAGTAGACACTACTACAAGCCTCGAAGCTGTGTGAGTAGGTAATCTGCAAAGATCAAACAAAACATGATCTGCCTCAGGCACTCCCCACATTCTAAACTCACTCACTCACTTGCCTTACAACTATTTAGGCAAAAATAAACCTATCTGTGGTATAAGTGCAATGTATTGTCTCTCAAGTTCATTAAATTCTGAATAACTATGGAAAGATTAATTTACATAACCCCATCGCAAGGTGTACATTCATATAAAATAATCAGAAATATTGAAATTAAACAAAATATGCTTCAATGCTAAATGGGAGTTAAAATATTCTGGGAGCTTGTTATTACTCGATCATTTGACGTAAGAGTTTGTTTTCAATGCAATACAAACAATAACAAAAAACCTAACAATGATAACAGCACAAAATGTATAATCATAATGTTCTATTCAAATGAATGCTTTCTAATTAAAGATTACAGGTCCTCATGTGTTTTATCATTTTTTTGAACAACTCATGGCCATAAATTTGGGTAGCAATTGACATATCGAATCAGACAAAATTGTTCGATGATTTTATTTTCAATACATCTATCAATAAAATAAAGCAATAAAATCACGTTTGGATAGTTGGATGAGTTTATATTAAACAAACGAATCTGAATGGAGTATGCTTATATGTTTTTGTACTCAATAATGAAGGGTGATTTGTAGACGTAACAGATATAAGCTGTTAATTAGCTATTTGTGTGATATTTGTGAATATGATCATGGTAATTATTTATTACTACTCCGGAACACACGCCTATATTTGACCCGCCGAGAAAGTTTATTCGAATGAATGATTTGAAAATACAACGATATTAAAAGCGGATTACAAAACAATTTGAAGTAATTATTGGGGGTGCATATTCGAACGATTTTGCAATCAGTTTATCAAATTGCGAACTCGATAAGGGCCAGATTAGAGTCGATATTGAGCATCTGGAGAAATCTGCAGAGGGGCTGAGAAAATTGTGATGAAAAACATACAGTAGGCGAGTCTCGGTTCTTACCTTTCTCGTTATTAAACTGGCCTAGTTCGTCATCCCGCGAAACTTGGGTTATAATGGACGATGCGTCCATTTAAACATTTGTTGTTAATCTTCGGCTCAATCCTGAACTCTCTGGGTTTGTTTTTTAAAAATCACTTGAAAAACAAGTACAACACGCACGATCCAAGGAGCGACGTGCGTAATTTCAAAATGGCTGTCACACGGTTACGATGTTTTCACTCACTGTAGTACAGACATGCATACATAGCATCGTTGATGGGATTAAACTACCTACTACATGGAAACTCTAAAAACTTTTCTGACGCCGAACCCTGAGCCCGTATTAAGGTCTGCTGTCGGTAAAAAGTTACTACGTGTACCAAATTCCCACACATCTACACAGAAAACGAATTGCACGTCGAGAAGGATGATAGCAGAGAATAGAATGGGAAGCACGCACTAGTTTCACTTTTGCCTTTTCTCTGGATATTTTTATCTTAGGTAGCCCAGCTGCTAAACGCTTCTTCAACCGCGTACGTCACTTGCCTGCAGTTTTAATCACTAACCACACCTTTTTTCCACACGTTTTACCTCAAGGACTGCTGAATCTTTATAGCTCCAAGTAATTTAGTTAATGACTTGTTTTAGATCGTCGGCAGAATTCCACTGCCTCTATAACTGTTTAACTTGTACTCGAATCTCTTGGAAGTAAATTCTCAGCACTACCACAGTAAACTCACGGTATTACTCCCCATACGCATCATTTCCTAAGACTTGTTGGAGCTTCTCTACACTCTACACACCGGTTCATCAATAGACGAAGTGTACCCAAACAACGCTGCTAAGGTAGCGTCCTACAATCGTCACACAAACGCACTACAAAATGTACCACTACACAACGGCAAAAGCAAAATTCATTTTTTGCTGTACCGCAGCAGCGCTGAACTTCCGTTCGAATTAAATATTTACTGGGCTTGCGAACTGTAAATTTATATGAGTAAAAAATTATGTTTATATTTTCAAAGCTCGTTTTTCAACGAATAAACGCCTTTTACATTTTATCGCAGCTAGGAATATAATTTCTCTACTCGTGACACTTCAAGTTGAATAAATAACTTTCCTTTCTGCAAATTATTTATTATTTGCTAATAATTATAGTAGAAATTTATACAATGTATTATTACCTATACCTATATAACATAAATTACATTACCACCCACAATAGTTTGCTGACCAACGGGGATTGTTATTTGAAATATTCTGCGTGATACTTTTTCTAAATCCTCATTTAACTTTGGCGGAGGATATTCACTGAATTTACTTTCGTCATATCAACTACTATGGTTAATTATAGTATTTATCGTTTAATAAAATTATATTCGAATAATATTTCTCTGTTTAATATCCTGGAAACATTATTTGTAGATTCTATATGATGCTTAGGGTTATATAAGAGACAGTTATTTTCTGAAGGATAATTTTCTTTTTTTATATGTAACTATCGTAACGTTTTGAACTAATACTGGTACCACCGATCTCAGAAAATAAATGCTGAATATTCTCTATAAAAATTTTAAACTTACGTTCATCGATCGATAGAATATCTTTTTTGAGCTAATTTTATTAGCACAGAATCTATGAAATCCACTATTGAATTTTAATCATCACTTTTTTCTTTTGGAACGTTAGAGGGGGGAACATGGATATATATTCCTCGTATTTATTAGGTCCTTACGGCTACGTGGTATATATGCGTTTCTGTTAAACAGAAAAATGAAATTGTGACGCAATTCAATTTTTGTTTTTGACAATCTCCAACCACTCAGTAGTTGCACGAAGAGTATTTGCTTGTGTAAATCCCTGCTATAAATTTAAAAATTAAGAATTATTTTCTCTTGAAAAAGTATACAAAATTGCCTTAAAGAATATGGCGTTACCACAATCTAGCTGCACTATCTATGAAATAAAAATTTTTTTTTGTCTTCACAGACTAAACACTTTTTGATCTTTTCGTAGAGAGAGCGACGCTTTCAGATAAAGTTATTAGTTTTGTACATTCCCACAAGTTATTTACCTTTTGGGGAACTACTTGTTCTTCATCATCAACGTTCTTCTCGCGACCTTTCCACAGAACAGACCAATGATGAATACAACTCCGATCAGCGAAAATGCGACCACCATAAAATATCTTCGTGCAGGAGATCTGTTCACCGTTGAGTAAAGCTCTCCGATGCTATTTGGCGCTATCAACTTTAAAATACGACATTAAAATAGCTTTAGTTTTTCTTCGCTTTATCTTTTCGAATTCAAATTATTCTTGGAAACTTTTTATTAGAAATCAATAGAAAAACGAACCTCTGCTGCGTTTCTGAACATTTCTATCCTTGTAGAGAGCATCTTGTAACAGTCTGGTTGCAAGGCCTTGGTGTGACCTTCCAAAATATTCTGGAGGCACATGATATCTGAAATTTTATTTTATAGTAAAAGTTTATGGTTAATCGAAAGATCGATATCGATTAACGATTAACGTGTTATCGAAACTTACGTCTGCCAGCTCCTTGAGGTACATCGCTGCAATATTTACTGACGTCAACGGCACATGCTTTTTGCAAAAGCGGATCTACATTTATGTCAGCTTTTGCCTGCTCGATAAGATACGCAACTTCTATGCGGCATTCCTCACGCATGCGAACGTCTCCGCTGTTGAATTGAGTTTTCAAACATTCCTCGACATAACCGGGGGTGTTTTCATCTTCTCCACAAATTTTTTCAATCTGTGATTCAAAACATGTGTTTTATATATCATTGTAAAAATCCATTTTACCATCAAATACCTAACCTCTTGAGCGCACATTGTTGCTAAAAGTGGATTCAAATGATAGTTGAGCGCAGCCTCTCTCAATATATTTGCCATTTGTTGTTCGCATTTGGTCGTTAGCTTCGCTTCGCGGAATTTGATTTTCAAACATTTTATCACTTTTCCCTGAAGCTCTGTATCTCTCGGTTCGTTACTTAAAATCTGATAAATAGAAGTACTTTATAATCTCGTTTGAAGATAGCTTCTACATCTTGAGTGTTTTTACTCACATATTTGCAATGGGCATCTATGTCCGAGGCACAGGCAGATTGTAGAGCTGGATTAAACCTGTAGTCTGTGTTCTGTTCGATCATTCTCTTTATGACTACGTTCTTACATTTTTCATCAAATGTTGGTTCGTCTTTATATCTTTTCAAACAATCTAATGCCTGGGACTGATCTAGTTCATGGCAGAATTGCCGCACCATAGTATGGCACTTATTTAAAAGCATAAAATCGCTAGAACTGTCTTGGAGTTCTTGTTTACGAACATTGAATAGTTTTTTGTGGCAATCTTCAGTTAATAATTTCTTTTTCGACGCCAGACACTCTAGAATCTGAACAAAAAGTGTACTTTTTACGTACAATCGAGATAAAATAATTCAAACAGATTGGCATGTGGTACTCTTCGTGTTTTTACCTGAGAATTTCCAGCTTCAATACCAACGCATAGTTTTTTAATATCTGCGGCGCAAGCTGTCTGTAAAACGGGGTCGAAATTTATGTTCTCTCTCTGCTGATACAACTGAGCCCTGAGCTGCTGCCTACATTCCTTGGGGATTCGATGAGATTTGTCTTTTATTATATCATTTTGTACCATGTCGCTCAAGCACTGAATAACTTCGGCTTTGGTTTTAGATCTGAAATAAGAACAAACGTTTCAGTATCACATTATCAGGCATAGCATGATTTAGGAATATTCACTCACTTCGTACACCATCGGACAACATGAGGCCTGCAAGCTTCTTTAAACTTGTACGTAAAGTGATAACTTTTCAAAGATATCAACTGGAAGTGCTCTACTGCTGTTCGGCATTTGTAATCTCTGCGGAGGTCTGGGTCATTTTTATGCTCGATCAGACACTCCATTAAATCACCCTCATCTTTTCCAGACTTTAGTTCTGCCTGATTTCAATGCACAAGTAAGGTAATTTTACAGGTTCTGTCCGAAGATTGCTTTGTATTTGAATTAACTTGTATTTAATACCTCGCAGTGTTTTTCCATGACATGTTCGCACGCCGATGAAATGATGGGGTTGAGTTCCACATGCTCTGCTTGTTCCTCCGTCAAATTCCCTACGGCCCACTTGCACTTGGGTTCTAACCTGTACGAATAGTTGAATAAATCAATAAAGCACATGATAAATATAGGATTACGTGAATGACTGGCCAAAATTTTATGGTACCTTTCTAATTTCTTTTGGAGGCAGAAAATTTCCTCTCCTTTTGCAACTTGATCAAAACAGTGTAATGCCAGATCATTGAGACAAGCTTCTTCTATTTCAGGCTGTAAATCTACGTTCACGGCACGCTGTCTCATTACTCTCCTTATCTCCTCCAAGCAGACTGGCTTTAACTAAAATCCATCATATTACAGCTAATTAAAGTCCATCATGTTCAACTAACGTTCGAATTACTTACAGTCATATTAGCTTGTGGATGATATGCGTATCTGTATAGGCAGGGCAGTACCAACGGACCTCTTTCAGGGTCCATTTGGATTCCGTCGGGAGACCAAACCTTTTTGGCATGACAAAAGTGGATGGCATCTGCTCTGCAAGCTCTGTACAGCTGAGGATCCAGCTTGAAATCTCTCGCTACAAAATATTGTATTTGTACCAGTGCCGTTTCACATGCTTCGGTCATTCTGTCAGTTCCTAGTTTTTCCATTAAACATGATATCACACGGGCATCACCTGCACGCACCTAGATTAAACGGGAAAAATAATGTATGAAGATATGCAACACTTTTTTCATTATAAAAAGGATAACAGTAGACACTTTTTCAAGCTATGTAAATTAGAATGCTACATCCAAAGTTCTAGAACTTACATCTCTGCATGCCGAATCAACAACCGGCTGACAAGCGTCGTGTAATACTGGATCGAGACGCCAATCTTCACCTGCGTCAGTCTGTTTCACGAGCCCTTCCAGCTGTAACATAATCCAGAAATAAATATTGACGTGCATCGATTCAACAGCTACAAAATACTAACGGCTCTTTGGCACTCAGGTGCAACCCGAGACTTCTTCTTCCTAGGCCTTGTGTGTTCCATCAGACAGTGTATAGTTTTTCCACCAACTTCAAGTCCGTTGCAAAAGGTTAAAATATTGTTACCGCAGTCTTTAACGATCTCTGGAGATAGCTTATAATCCTCCATCAAAATTTTTCTATGGTCAAACATTTCCGCTTGACAATCGGGTGCTATTTTGCTCATGTTCTTAACAACGGATTCTAGACACAGTAGTATTTGAGCCAGTCTGATGTCTTTGTCGTCGGAGACCGATCTCCGACAGTGATAAGTCTTGATATCTTCTTTGCAAGCCCTGACTAGTCCTTTACTCACTCTGTAGTCAAATGCCATCAATTTTTCATGTCTAGTTAATTGATCCTGGCACTGTTGGCTCATTGATCTATCAGTTTTGTGTTGTATAAGACATTTATAAACTTGTCCACTACCAGGTCTAATCTCGGAACAGAACTTAATGTGATCTTGGGTACAAGCCATGTATAATTGTCGATCATTCTTTATATTGTCAGCCTGAAACTCCGATACGTGGAGAACTTGCTTCTTACATTTTGGTTCAAGTTTGTCTATGTCACGCTGCAGGCAGGCCAGTGTTTGCCCCTGAGACATATCCTTGTAAGGCTGTATCCTTCCACACTTGAATTTCTCTATGTCATTCTGACAAGATGAATCAGAGTGGGTGATTATCTTGTAATCACTAAAAGCTACCCACTCTAGACGCTGGATGTACTCCAAACATTTTGGGTTCTTAATCTGATCTTGCTTTTCGATTATACAAGCCAAGTACGTCCCACCGGTTGATGTTATCTGACAATCAAAGTATTCCAATTCTTTATTGCAGACTTTACTCGTCAAAGCCTTAACATTGTGGTCCTCTGTCAGGCTGATTATGTGTTTCCAAATAGTGTGTTGACATTCTTCCTTGATGCTAGCTACTTCATTTGCCTGAAATACAAATACATGTTAGGTAAAGATCTCATAACATGGTCCAATGAAGAAGAGCGACGTACTTTCCATGTCTGAACACATTCTAGCACAAACAAATCATCGTTGTTTTTATCCATTATACCACACAAACGTCGGATATCTTCTGTGCAGTCTTGTTCATCGATGAGTTTTGTTTTTACAGACCTGGGCACCTCTTGCGGAACCCTTTTTACCCTAACATTAGAGTTTAGGTTGTGATCTTGGAAGTTCAAATTGTCCATAAAATGCCACCTGAGCTCTGGCACTTGCTCAGTTTCTGCGTGCGACACATCCTTGACGTAGGCCGGAATTGCCGCTGACGTTATGGTTAAGGTTATAATCTCAAGAAAAAACACGCAAAATGCATTTGTCGCGACTTTGCTGTCCATTTCGGTTTCGTTTGTACCAGGCGAATATCTGTACCCAGTTGAGAAAGGTTCTTGATACTCGAACCCGTCAACCTCAAAATTTTTAAATCCACACCGTTGCTACACGCAGCTGAGAACGTTCGTGCTATCTATCCGACTACACGTAGAAATATCATACGTTTCGTGGGTGTATAGAAATCGTGGAGTCTGCGCGTTTCAACTGATTGAGTGGGGCAGAAAAAAATCACTTGACTACCAACAATTGAGAATAGATAGTCCCGGTACGCTCTTCTGCCGACTTGTATTTATTCAATTAAACGAGAACACGTTGATGATTAATCATGAATGCTAGCAGAATGATAATAAGTCTAGTAAGAAGATCATATGCTAGTCAAAAGAGGTGGAAACTTTATAGCAAACCAAAAAATCCTGGGATACAAAGAAGGTTAACAGCGCTAGAAGATGACCCGGAAAACAACATAAAAGCAATCGAAGACTTGGATTTAGAGGACGTAGAATCGGATTTTATGAGAGCTCATGATTCTTATGATGCCCACAAAAAGTGAGTTGACAACTAACACGACTGTCACACCATTTTATCAATCGTATTTCCATTAACAATTGTTTATTCAGCATTGATTGTTTAACCTCCGTAGGGACGAGGCTAAGGGTAAAGAACTACTAAAACTTCGTATCGTTGCTAGAAAGTACTTCAAGGATGTGCAACCAAGTTTTTTGACTTACGTTGAAAAAGAGCAAATACGGTATTTACATGACAGTGATCCGGTGGAATACACTCCGGAGAAATTGAGTGAAAGTTTCCCGTCGTTACCTGACACAATAAGAAAAGTTCTCCGGGCAAAGTGGACCGCAAGCACAGCGGACCGAGTATTGAAACACGATCAACATGTGATTGAAAATTGGAAAAAATTCAAACTTGGAAAACTACCTTTAGAGCCAAGACTCAGAGAACACTTGGAAAAATTTCGAAACAGACAAATTAGTTTACCACGCAGAGAGGAAGTAGAGGAAAAACTGATTCCTCCACCATATAACTTCCCAAAACCGCAAAGTCAGTTGTACTCTGGACTTATACGAAGTTATGATGATGCAAAAAGAGATGACAGTTCAAACATGAGTTTGGCTGAAATCAGCAAAAATGGTTCCAAAATAAATTTAAACAACAAGCAAATCGACCCAAATCATTCTGAAGTAAATTCAAGCAGTATGGTGCTTGGTAAACTTAAGTTTGATAAAAGATATGGTAAAGATGTGGCTATCATCAAAGATAAGCGAATTTCAACGACAAGTAACAATAAATCTACAACTTTGGATGAGTTTTTGAAGACAACAGTAAAGAATGCAGGTGATACACCTTCACAGGAAGATCAAGTCATCATGGAGACATATAAGCAGAATCTTAATTTGGAATCAACTTCAGATAATGATGTCGACCCTGTAAAAACTTCACATACTGCCGATGAACGATTATCTCTTGAGAATACGAATGACTCGAATGCAAAGGAATGGGATTCAGCGATATCGTTGAGCAAAAAGAATACTCAGGTGACAGTAGAACCACCAAATGAGCCTCAAAGTTTGTATAGTATTGAAGATTCGAATAATCTCGCTCTACGAACGTTTGTTAAGGTACGAGAAACAAAAGTTGCTAATGAGTCGGAGGATTATCCGGAAACCATTGTCATCCCCAAACGTCAGCGTAGTAAAGAGAAAGTGTATCGATTGCGAGACTGCTATTACGATTACGATGGAGAATTTCTGTACAGAGTACCTGGCTTAGGTAATTAATTAGGACTAACGAGAAGAAAAAAAGTTTCAAAGCATTCAATAACATGTATGCTCCATTTGTAATGCTTTTATAATAGTTAGATAAAAATTTTTATTGTAAATGGAAAAAAATACATCAGTCACTGATGATAATTCAGTAATTATTGTTAGTTATGTCTTATTTTGTTCATTATGAAAATTCTCCAACTTATATGTTAATTCAGTATAGTAGACATGTACAATTATATTAATTAAAAAATTTAAAATATTTGAGAAAATATCTAATTCACTTAGGGTTGATGAAATTGTTCTATCTTGAATCAGAGGAGCCTGCTGCTTCACGAGTCATTTCAATAATTGTTTCAATGTTGATTATTTCTCTGTGCTTTTTCATCATGTTGAGTAAGAATGGGCTTTCCTGTGCAAGTGAACCGGAAGTGGATAGCATGGCTGTCGTTAACCGTTTCATAACATTTATTTTTCTCAATTTCACCAATAACTTTGTTTTATTCCTGAAATACAAGTTATCCAAAGATGAATATTCTAATTCTATTTCAAAAAACACTTGAATAATGAAATATCCATGATCACAAGTCCTAATAAATTGTAGCACAAATCACGTACTTTAAAATTTCAGGGTTTGTTTCCTGCAGGTTTCGGTCGAGAAGATTTTCTTGGTCCCGTAAGAACTGGCGGTAGTTGAATAACTCCTTTTGGCATTCTATTTTTAAATTCAATTCTTCTATCCGCAGGGCGTGCATTTTTTGATGCATCGATAGTAATGAGTCGTTTAATACAAACATCCTCTTCATGCAGCTTAATACCTGTCTGTGACAAATAACATTTTTCACACATCGATTATAAACTCGATGAAAATCAGAGTAACAATATTCTCATTTTGCATTGTTGTAATAAACGTACTCTTTAAAATCTTGTGTAGGTTTCTCTTTGAATACCATATCATGGATAGCAAGGCTCTGAAGGCACAGACTGATTGCTTGACTGTCACTTTGTAAATGGGATATTTTTTCATGTAAATTGCTAATTGTAGTACTAATATCTTCTTGCAGATTTTCAGTTACTGAGGCTGAAAAATTAGAATGATAGATGTAATTAGTATATTTTGATGACATTGCAGGATTCTACTCACGTAGCTCTTTTACAAGATACATAAAACAGTTGCATAGTTACTTGCGCTAATTTTAGCGTTGACTAATTGCCAGTGAGTTTTTTGTACTTTTATAAGTTTCCTCAAATCTGATATTCGTTCTTCCAAAGGCTTCAAGTCATCTATCGAATCTGCTCCGACGCAAAAATGTGAAACAGCTTTGGAAAGTGAGTCCAAAGCCCGTTCTAATTGTTGAAAAGCCATACTGACTAGGTAAAAAACTCCACCTAAAAAAACATACATCCAGTCTGGATGTTATATTCTCCAATTTGAAAATGTTCATTTTTCATTCACTGTTTGCAAATAATTTTGGAAGTCGAGTTTTCGAAAACTTGCGTCATTCAGTGTTGCCAATAATAAAAAACATTCATACAATGCTGAAAATTTTCCCGCCCATAACAGCCGATGAATAGAAATGTCATATTTTCAAATACATTTCAAACAAAAGAGTAGAAAAGTAGGTGAAGATTAGTTGATTGTTTAGAATATAATTTTAGGTACCTGCATGTAGTTTCACAATTAACTATCTAAGTGTGAAAGCTTCATCATGACGGATCATACGTGTTGATTGTACGGGAGCGAAGTTGCTGCCAGCAGTTGTAATAGGGATATTCACATTAAATTACACAAACTTGTTAAAAAATGATGTCTCATTTTCAACACAATAATCCGTCAACAACGAGGACAAAGATCTTTCACAAATTCGAATTCTTCCCTCATTATCGCTATAACCTCTAACGTACGAACGTCTGCATTTTTGGTCCGGCATTCGAAGTCCGGATAGTCTCGGTCACGTTGGTAGACCTCCAATCCGATGTGCTATTGGTGGCTTTTTAATTTTCTTTAGAATTGCCGCCCATTGTGGGCATTAGTTGGCTTGTAGAAATGGAGAAATTACAAATGGCTGACCACAGTTGCCAGTTTATTAAATTGTGTTTTATTTCCAGTTGTTTTTAGTGTCACATAAAGGTAGATGATGTTACAATTTTCATTTGGGTTACGCACAAGTGCTTTGTAAAGATTATTTCAAAGTTTAAACGTATAGTCACGTATCGCATGAAATATTCCCTCCATTATTTTCGGCTGCTGCGACGCTATCAAGAAATACCGAAGTTGACGTCTGTATCTTGTTTGGTACACATATTCCGATGTCTCCAAAATGTACAAATCTTATCAATTCCTCATCTCGATTATTCCTCCCCTCTTCCATGGCCGGAACATGCCATCAATACTATATTTCAGTTAAGTGATAAGTATTGAATATTTTTTAATTCGGATTTCAGTAAACAAACTTCAATAGGTAAGGCACAACACAATGATGCATCGAAGGGGAGGTAAAAGAATTCGGATGGATGATCCCATCCCTCCGGAGTATGAGGCCCCAATGACTCCGATGACACCATTACATGACACTACTGGTAGCGATCTTCAAGAGCCTTACTCGTCGTACACATCATATCATCAAGCGCCACAGACACCTCTGCATAATCCAACGTTAGTTCCTATTCAAACACGTTAATATTTAGTGATTCCTGAAGCTCTCTAAAAGTGTTTATAACACACTATTAAATTCTTTGCGGCTGCTGTAAATTCACAATATATTTCAGTCCCGAACATTATTCACCGGATAGCTATAGTTCACCAGGAACATCGTATCAACAGCAACAATATCAGGAACAAACATCTAATTTTGAACCACCGGCACAATTTGAACAGCCAATGACACCGTTGGGCCCTACCAACATGCGCATTACAAGAAATACACGTGCCAGATTACGTGGTAAGTTACTGCTCCTCTGCTCATGATTCTTTTTCAAATTTTTTGAGATAGAAATCGAATGCTTTGTAGAAATCTAGGATATTTGGCAGACGAGTTTAAATGTTTAAAAATGTATCAATTCGTTGATTTATTTAATCTAACAGGTGGACCCGTTCAGCAACCCAAATATAAAGAAATTGACGCAGACTTCATACCTACTGCGGCTCCAAGGGGTCGGGGTGGAGGTGCAAGAGGTCGAGGCCGAAGAGTTGTTCACACGAACAATCTTGAAGATGAAGCCAGTCTGTACTATGTCATTAAAAACAATCACTCATCGCTAACTGTGAGTTAATTGAGGAAATAATTCAGCTTAGATCATTGAAACCATTTATTGTCTTAATTAATCAATTTTATGTTAATATTGATAGACTATCGTGGATGATTGGATAGAAAAATATAAAAGTAATCGAGAAAATGCGCTCCTCATGTTGATGCAATTTTTCATCAATGGAAGCGGATGCAAAGGATGTATCACACCAGAGATGCAAGCCACCATGGAGCACGTAGCCATAATTCGTAAGATGACCGAAGAGTTTGACGAGGTAATTTACTATGGCGTAGATGAAGAAATAATGAATATCTGTCATTCAACACGAATGAACCTTTGAAAATGTGTTCGTCTTTATTACATTGGGTTTTGTATTAGGAAAGTGGAGAATATCCGTTGATTATGCCGGGGCAACAATGGAAAAAATTCCGTTCTCATTTCTGTGAATTTGTACAAATTCTGGTTCGCCAATGTCAATATTCCATAATTTATGATCAATTTCTGATGGACAACGTAATTTCTCTTCTCACTGGGCTTTCCGATTCTCAAGTTCGAGCGTTCAGACACACCGCTACGTTAGCCGGTAGGTGAAAAACTGATATTAATCCAGCAGCAAAAAAGAGATAATCTGGCGTTATTCTACATCTTGGCGTAAAATTTCTTTCGCAGCAATGAAACTGATGACCGCACTCGTGGACGTCGCTCTGACGGTATCAATAAATCTGGACAACACTCAACGTCAATACGAAGCGGAGAGGCAAAAGGCTCGAGAGAAACGAGCTGCGGACAGATTAGAGTCGCTTATGGCAAAGCGTAAAGAACTAGAGGAGAACATGGACGAGATTAAAAACATGCTGACCTATATGTTCAAGTCTGTTTTTGTTCATCGTTACCGTGACACTTTGCCCGAAATTCGAGCCATTTGCATGGCCGAAATTGGAGTGTGGATGAAGAAATTCCATCAGAATTTCCTCGACGATTCGTACCTAAAATATATAGGTAAGGATAGAACTATCGGATGAAATATTTCTCATTTACATAATCTTCGATTTTCACTCGCAGGATGGACACTGCACGACAAGGTAGGCGAAGTTAGGTTAAAATGTTTGCAGGCCCTGCAGCCATTGTATGCCTCTGAAGAACTGAAGATGAAATTAGAACTTTTCACGAGCAAATTCAAGGATCGTATCGTAGCTATGACTTTGGACAAAGAGTACGACGTGGCAGTCCAAGCGGTGAAATTAGTGATATCCATTTTGAAACATCATAGGGACATACTGACGGACAAAGACTGCGAGCATGTATATGAGCTTGTCTACTCTTCGCACAGAGCAGTGGCACAAGCTGCCGGAGAGTTCCTCAACGAACGTCTGTTCGTACCAGACGAAGAAGCTGTCGCAGGTGTAAAAACTAAGCGAGGGAAAAAGAGACTTCCAAACACGCCCCTGATCCGAGATCTTGTTTTGTTTTTTATCGAATCTGAACTGCATGAACACGGAGCGTATCTAGTCGATTCATTGATCGAAACAAACCAAATGATGAAGGATTGGGAATGCATGACTGACCTCTTATTAGAGGAAGCAGGGCCCGACGAAGAAGCCCTAGATAATCAGAAAGAAACTTCTCTGATCGAACTGATGGTTTGCTGTATAAAACAAGCGGCGACAGGAGAAGCGCCCGTTGGTAGAGGTCCAACGCGGAAGAGTTTATCTGCGAAGGAAGTGAAACAAACTCAAGATGATAAGCAGAGATTGACTGAACATTTTATTCAAACGCTACCGTTGCTCTTGGATAAATATAGAGCGGATCCAGAAAAGTTAGCTAATTTATTGGCCATTCCTCAGTACTTCGACTTGGACATATACACGAAATCGCGACAGGAGCAACATCTTGACGCGTTGTTGAATAAGATTAAAGTTATCGTTGAGAAAATACATGATACTGAAGTACTGGATACAGCGGCGAAAACTCTCGAACACTTGTGCATCGAACGCCATGCCATATACACAAGGTGTGTATGGAATCTGATTTACTATCGAACATTGAAAGTTGAAGTATCTGGAGTTGACTTTTTGCTATGAAATAAATAAATGTTGCATTCCTCAGGTGTGACGTGGCTCGTTCGACGCTGATAGACATGATAGTAAACAAGTACAAAGAGGCTATCGATGAATATAGAAGTCTTATACAAGGAGATGAGGTCCCCAACGAAGATGAGACATTCGACGTTGTACAGTCGCTGAAAAAAGTTTCAATATTTTATAGTTGTCATAATATGAATCCCTGGGGTATCTGGGATTCACTGTTCAAGGACATCGAAGACGCCAAAGATCCTGCCAGGTAGTTTTTCAATCTTTATCGCCATTTTTTTTCATCTCACCTTAGTTACCTTCAAACCTTCAAACCTTTTGTTACCTGAAACAGGTGTCTGCCACACGAGGCAGTAAAATATTGCATCAGCGCTTGCTTTTTTGCAATTTTGTGGGGTCAACACCATCTTATGGAAGCGGTTGACTCAGGTACTAAGCGAGGAGAAGACGAGTGTAGAGAATTGAAAGAACGTCTTCATTCTCTGATGGGTATAATGCGACATTTTGTTGGCGGTGATGGCAGCGGATTGGTAATTATGATTTAAATATATTGCTCGAGTCCTCCGAACTTCCATGACTTATCTATACTCATCGCTATATCCATTGAAATATCCACAGGTCTCGCCTCCGATATTGAGGGAAGAGGCTTATAATACTATTTGCGATTTATTGGTCGTATTCTGTAATCAATTAACTTCACACCATAATCCGCTATTGCATCATCTTGTCTACGAGACTGATCAAACGTTGCAAAATATGTTGAACCGCTTCATACAAGAGTATGTTTTCTTCGAGGAAGAAGACGGTCAGTATTCAAGCCTTATAGATGTATAGATGAATCTACGAAACTCGTTCTCCTATTCCGTTAATTTGATTTGCAAATGACGATTATTATAGATGAGCACGACGAACACTCAAAGATTGAAGAATTACACAAGAGAAGAAATTTCTTGGCCGGTTACTGTAAGCTCATCGTTTACAACATGGTTCCTACCAAAGCAGCTGCCGATGTATTCAAACATTATGTTAAATACTACAACGACTATGGCGATATTATCAAAACTACACTCAGCAAGGCCAGGGATATAAACAAAATCAATTGTGCACTCACGATGCAACACAGCCTTAATATTCTCTACAATGAAATAGTCGCGGAAAAAGGCAAAGTTAACAAAAACAGCGAAGAGTTTACCGCTATTAAGGTGATATATTAATCAAATTTTCTAGTCACTCATCATCTTAAAATTCGTCACTAAGAAGTTTGTTCGTTTCGTATAATTGTGTGAAGTAAGAATCAATTTGTCTCGATAGGAATTGGCGAAGCGGTTTGCGCTGTCTTTTGGTTTGGATGCGATAAAGAACCGCATCGCTATCACAGCGTTACATAGAGCAGGTGTATTATTCGCTATAACACCGCCGGATGGTGTCGAATTGGATCCCACTGGACCGCCTCCGAATCTGACGTACCTGGAAATATTGTCCGAATTTACAAACAAGCTTCTGAAACAGGATAAACGTGTTGTGTAAGTTTCATTGAATGTTTTCACCGGAAAAAGAGGAAGCGAATAATTGGAATAATGCCAAAATTCAAAATTTCTAGGTTAAACTTCCTCGACAAGCGATTGCAAGCTGGCATGCCATCGTCCCGAGGTGAAGATTGGCAGCCGTTGTTGTTGTACAGAAACAGTTTGTTGCACGGAGAAACTGACCAAGTTCCAGTAACGAGTAAACGAGCCTATACGAGACGCAAAAAAGATCATTTCGCTGGTACGTACCCTGTGATTTTTCAACAGTTGTCATTATTACATTTTTCCAATACTTGGTATAGAATGATTCCTCTGTTAATATGTCAAAATTTGTCTACTGACAATTGACAAGGTCTTTTATCTACTGAATTGTAAATAAATTCATGAACATTACAAGTACTTGGCTTTAACAGAACTACCAGGTTTTAATCTTGTCCCTATGTTTGCAGAAGAAGAAGAAGCAGAGGAGGCAGATGACAACTCTGACCACGAGTTCATGGGGTGAGTTAGGTGTCTTTTCATAAATATTTACGTTCGGCGTATTTTATACACGTTATTCACCGTTCACATGACTTCTTCTTTTTTTTTATCGCAAAACGTAGTACGAATAAATTTGTCTATTTTTAAAATAAAATGAAGATAAAAGAAAAAAAAAATGAATAAATAAATAAATCCGGTAGGACAACGATACTTGATATATGAAAAAATTTTTATCAAAAATACAGTTGTCGCATAAAGCATATAATGTATATTGCATAGCAAAAAAGCTTTTTATTATCACATCGTAACAAGCCTACTAATTAACTTTTCGAGATTTAGTAATGAATTTGTCTGTCTCTGGGCTGAAAGAAGAACATTTGTACATTCATAGAAGCGATTTTCTTTATCATGGAAATCAGTGTTCTTTTTTTTTTTTAATTTAATTATTAATTGCATATCTCTTGAAAACCTTGTAAGCTATGGCGTCTATTAATGTAATTTTAAACAAATATCACTAACACGTTAAGACTTGCACATTTGTTTAAATGTCACGTTCTTTCTGCGCCCACAATCCTTCGCTTGCTTTCAAACATAACCTTGAACTGAGCTTTTGGTCGGTCATCCAAACAGTATTGAATTAAACTTGATTTAACTTTTATTTATTTATTTTCTGTTACAGTATGCTACTGCCATAGGCTCTGTTATTATTTTTTCTAGTATTGTCTGTCATTTAATATTTAAATGAGCGGTAGGAAGTTTTTGCCAAATATCATTACTATTGTAGACACAATTTTATGTAATAAGAAAATTCTGTGCATGCTTCGACAACGAAATGTCTAGAAATAACTAACGACAAAGGGATAAACTTGTCACTCAAACAATTCCGTTCGTAACGACGTAAAATGAAAAATCTTATTCGAGCTAGGATTTTCGGAAAAATACCAGCGGGTTGTTTCTTTTCTTTTTACCAGTATGGACATTGCCCCACGTCAGTTAATCAATTATTTCTAAAATACATATACATTATGAATTTGCCTGTATTATAATTAATGTAAATAATTTAACGTCTACACATCGAGTCAATTTTTACAGAGATTTCTGTGTTTTCTAAATTTTTAATCGGACGTGGTAATTATTTGTACCATTTTTCTTTTTCTCTTGTTTTTCTCTCGTTAGAATTGTCAAACTCGGGATTCTTGTAACTTTTATGATTCTTAGCTGATTTTGTTTCTCAGCAACTTGCCGTTATCTTTACAATAAAATATTCAAATACATCGAAGGATAAGTGAGCGCAGAATGTGACGCTTTTAGCTACAGCATGCAGCTCGTTAAATATGTGTCCATCCATCTTTCTTCGTTCTGTTTGTCGGTCGTCAGAAGTTTTTTTAAATCTTCGGATTAGGCAAACCCCACCTTACCGTACCTGAATGCGTTTCCAATATGTTGCATGAGTAGTTTCATATAATCTATTGCTATTGCAATTTATATATTTATATGTATATGTACTTATGTCTGAAAAAAAAAAAAGAAAATTTTACACACTCATGATTAATTTTGTATCACGTACTAGATGATCATTTTTATTACATACCTATACGCAATCAGATAAATATATACGCAAAAACTTTTTGTTTCGGTAAGTCTGTGCACAGACTGTTATTCGCAAGAATCACATAGATATAATGATATGAAATTTCTTGTTATTTTAAGAAAATGGTGATAGAGAACAATATAAATAATAAATAAAATATTAAAAGCAAATATTATTTATTCTTTTTTTTTGTCTCTCTCTCAATGGTCGATAAATACAATTCTGTACAAAGAGATTTTAATGTATGTGTCTTTCTCTTTGAAACTAATAAGTAAATAATGAGGATAAATTAGGTTTAAAAATTTGTACTTCGTCGTTCATAATCCAATTCAATTTGGTAATCAATACGAAGATGATATTGTAAGAGTATATTGATCGAAATAAAAGCCCAAATCCTGACATTCCTTCATCCTGAGTTATTCAAAATTTGAAAATTATTCATGGTAAGAATGTAATTTAGTTACATTTGGTGAATTTCACTTGGCAGAATATGTGACAGAATTAACTGCATGAGGCTACACATGTCACGTAATTACATATCCGGTGTTCCGAGAATTCTGCCAAACATACATTACCATATGCTGTTCTCTATTGCCAGTATCATTTATTATATGTATTTGACCATGTAATTTTTTTTATAACGTTTTTTTTTTTTCAACTTTTTTTTGGGTTAATTCTATAGTATCTATGTATTCACGTCAACCTCTAATTTCATTTTGTAAGGGCCGTTTACCGCCACCTTGAGTAAATAAATTATGTACACATTTGAAATTATGCCCTTAAATCAACTCGTATTTGAATCGTTTTTCACGAAAATTGTGCGCAGCGATTTCCTAACCACACATTGATTATATTTAACGATTTAATTGTCGTATACTCAATTCAAAGGTCAGATTACCATCACGTCAATAAACCCTTTTCATTCCAGCAAACTCAAGAAGAAACGTGGACCAAGGAAAAATCAGTGAGTAAAATTACCCACTTAATTTTTCTAGACACAACGATCGATAGTTCATTACTCCCAAAGAAATTCAATGATTTAACAAACTTTGAAGAATTCTACAAATATTTCTACATTTTCCTAAGCTTGCATCGCTTATTTTCTAACATTTTGTACAGAATTTTTTTATCCGCCAAGATAGCAGTCGCAGTGTGCGACTGCTACCTGTCTTCTAATGGTTATAAAAATGTTCCAGAATATCTGCGAGCAAGACATCACAACCCAGATTTGTTAGAACGACTACTATTTTCGAAAACAGTAATGAATCGACTGCACCACCTATGTCTCCTGCACCTACAATAGATGACGTATCGAGCCCATCCCAGGAAATTGATGGCAAATTGAAGTCGCTACAAATCCACTCGAAATCGTAAGACCTCTTCGGATTGCAACCCTCGTTATCACATATTTGAAGAATCTATGATTGATGTTATTAATTTTCATGTGAACAATTATTTTCACAGAAGACGGAGCTTGGACATGTCAGGAACAAGAGAATTACGAAGAACAGCCAGAAACTCAGGCAGATATATTCAAGGACAATATATGGTTAGTAACTTCGGTTATTTTCAAACTTTTGTGGTATCCAAATCTGAAACTTTCTTTTTTCCTACAATTCTGTATTTTTCACAGGAATCTGATTCGGAATGAGTTGCTATGGAAAAGTAATGACGTTATATAATAGGAGCCCGGCAGTGATAACAGATGCATATATTTTTTCACAACTGCGACCTAACTGGTTATCTCGGATCTGATCAAAGGGGCCAAAAAGCTGCAATAATATTACAATACTAACAATAATATAAGAATGATATCGATTGTTGAGTTAATTGTATTGAATAGAGTATATTCAGGGTCCAGTAAGAAAGTTGCAAAAAGACAAAGTCGTTTTTTTTCAGCATTTTGAAAAGTTTGTGAGCAATTAAATTTTGTAGAGAAATCTGTGATCTCGGTAGTCTTTTTCGTATAAAATTAAAAGTAGAAAAAAAAAAGAAGAAATTATAACACAGTGCGATAGCTTTTCGATGAACGAAAAGTATAAAACTTGAAGCAAAGCTTATGCTGTACCTATTGTACTATATAAAGTTGAATGTTTCTATGTATGTTTTTGATCTGCAAATATTTTTATTATTTTGAGTAAATCACTCCAGTAGATACCATAAATACCATGACCATGATGATGATTTTTTCCTTTATCCAGTCAAAGAATTTCCCTCCGATTATTTAGTTATTGCCACTGATCTCTATCGCTGCACGTGAAACTGCGCAATCTTTCTGGTCAAATTTCATCTGTTTTGTTAAAACATTTTTCTCATTTGATAAAATAAAGAAGCTATTTAATACGTCTCAAGACTCCCGCATTATTTTTCAACCTCATCAGGAACATCTGACTACATCGGGATAACAATGAAGAGAATTTTGCGCATTCATTTGTGAATTGAAGTTTAATAAAAA
Organism: Athalia cordata; assembly: GCA_963932425.1. NCBI lineage: Eukaryota > Metazoa > Arthropoda > Insecta > Hymenoptera > Athaliidae > Athalia > Athalia cordata. Next base: position 21,868,849 of record OZ010626.1, on the reverse strand, counting down.
CGTGGGAGGTAAATATACCGATCGTAACAATATACACGTGATTTAAATTTAAATACTCAAGTGGAATCGATCTTCCAACAATGAAATCGACCACCAGTCCCATAAGTTGAATGATCGATTGTTGAGGAGATCGCGTCTTTTCGAACAATCGAAAATTCCCCTCCCTTCGCAGTCTGATGTAAAATGTAATTAATAAAAAGTTTTAATGGCGTTGTTGGGCAGTGTTTTTATTTGTCATCAACAATCACGTAATTGTTAGTGTTTATCTGAATTGAGTGTAGTTAAGTGATGAATTTTGAGCGGCTTAGATATTTCAGACGGAAATTGTACAGTTGAGAATATAACTGAGGAAAAATAATGGCGCGGCCAAAACATCGGGGAAGTGTGGATATGTGTGCCGACTGCGGAGCTCCTGGTAACTGCATCACTTTTATTTATATCTTCATCTCCCTGATTAGTTACTTAAGCGTATGATTATTTGATGATTTTGTAATATTGCCAGCGAAATTGTTGACGTTATTTGATATTAGAAGGTTAGAATCATTCAATCCTTTCAACAAATTTAAATTATACTTCTTCCAATGTTTTGTGTGTTACACCTTTTTTTCAAATCACAAAATACTAATGCTCTTTGAAACTGTGACAATCAATTTCAATGGTCTTCATCTCTTTAACATCAATAACAATCACAAGCTTCCATCGAACATAAATGTCAGGGATAAAAAAATAAGTAATTCACACAGAACCAGGATGGGCTTCGATCAATAGAGCTATCCTTCTGTGTGACGAATGCTGCAGTATCCATCGTAGTCTTGGACGCCATGTATCCCACATAAAGTCTCTCCACAAGGGAATTTGGAGCACATACTTGCTTTCGGTCAGTAATGGGCAAATGAACAGTAATTTTCTAAACCTACTTTTGCTTCTTTAGTTTACTTATTGAATATTGGTGAAAATTGGTTTTAGATGGTGCGTACTCTGAATAATAATGGGGCAAACAGTATTTGGGAACATTCTCTGCTGGATCCTAGCAACTCAAAAATAAGCAGACGGAAACCTCAGTCCAAGGACCTGCTGCAGTAAGTCAGATTTTTCATTTTATTTCATTTACTCAATTCCGAGTCATTTTTTAATCTGTATTCGTCCAAAACAGTCCTGTGAAAGCAGATTTCATCAAGGCAAAACATCAGCAACTTGCATTTATACTACGACCTAGCAAAGAAGAGATGTGCAGTGAAGAAGACCTCAGTAGACAGCTTCATAGTAGTGTTCGCACCGCTAACCTTGAGACTTCGCTCCGTTTGTTGGCTCAAGGTGCTAATCCGAACTACTTCTATCAGGTACGAATTCAAGTTAAATATGTTCACGAACCGATCCAGCAATCGTCTATAATCATTATAAGGTCACTGAGATTTACAAAGTACGATTTGTAGGAAAAAGGAACGACACCTCTACACGTTGCTGCAAAGGCAGGGCAAGCGTTACAGTTTGAATTGCTCATAGCAAATGGTGGTAATCCAAGTACGATGGACTCAAATGGTCAAACTCCTGCTGAACTTGCTAAGTAAGAATCATATTTTCAGAGATGAACAGTGAGTGCTTAGTCGTGTTTCAAATTTTAGATAACATGATTATCGTCGAACAATTATATTTTTTCAGAATGTCTGGACATTTAGATTTTTCTGAACGAATTATTGAAAGTATGTACGAAGTAACCGACAGGTTCACATACCACGTATGCTCTCGTAAACCAGATCATCGATTGGGTCAACATCTCGTCATTCCCCAGTGGGGTTCTGCCGACCGGAATGAAATGACGATTCAAGCTAGAAATAAATTACAAATGGTAAATACGTTACCCAAATTTATTTGATGTTTGAAAATTTTTTTACCTTTGTACTATTTCATTTCATTTATCCATTTACAGTTACCTAATCATTTATTGGAAGAACTTGCAATGGACGTTTACGATGAAGTCGATCGCCGCGAAACTGAAGCCAGTGAGTATAAACTTTTGTTCTATTAAAATATAGACACATAGGTATTTCTTGTTTTACATCGCAGTCGATAATCTTGTTGGCGTCTGCTATTGAAAGCTTTGTTCGTAAGCTATAAAATAATAGTTCTATGATGCGATAGTTGCTATACATTATGCAAATGAATATAGAGTATATTAATTTGTTATTACAGTGCCATTTAACGATACGCTCAACAGTAAATTCTCTTTTACTTTTATTCATTATTGTTATTAATGTGCACGAATTTTCTATTCCGCTATTCATAAGGAAAGGTCAGGTAAATATGAATTGGGTGTTTAACTTGTAATGAATTACGTTCAAATTAGATTTAAGAAACCGAAAAAAAACAAATAAAATCCTGCATTATTGACTTACGCTCCTCACAGTGCTGTTGAATTTTATTCGTAAGCTTGCAATCGTTATCGATGTATAAATTAGATGCATTATTTATATAATTTACAGAAATCGGTAGTACTAAACCTTAAATAAATGATCAATCTTGTGAAACTATAATGTGTGAATGAATCGGCGGATATTTGTGGCTATTACGTGTTTAGATTTTCTAGAATTTTCTGGCGTTGAGCATGCAAATTTTCAACTTTCTACATCGGTTGTTAAATTTCACTCTTATGTCCACCGCAGTTTGGATGTCGAATGCGCCATTGCCAGAGAGATGTACCGTTCCTTTTCTACCGGTGAATCCACAGCTGTCGTCGACAAGAAATCAAGGTCGTCAAAAGCTAGCACGGTTTACTACCCAGGAATTCGCAACCCTGATTATCGATATTCTAACCGAAGCAAAACAGAGACATATGCTCGCCAACAACACACCTCCCCAGGGTTTGTAACACCGTTCAATTTCTCATCTTTTCAAAATATTTCATCCAACTCCCAATATTATGTGATCAATTGTTTAGATCCGGCAGTTTCATTGCTCCGTAAAGAACAAAGCTTTGGGAATCAGCCGTCTCAAGTATCCGATGACGAACCATTGTACGACAGCGTTGCTTCCGACGATGACTATGCTGCTCTCACAGTGGTCCACGCATCTGCTCAGACATCCACTGTTCCTAACTTGGATGACGAGGTACAGCTACGTAGCTTATAGAATCTGAAATCTTATTTAATGATACTTGAAAATCCATAAGCACACATACACAACAACGCGATTACGACACTTTCGACGTAACAATCTAATCCCGCAGAAATTATTTCCTTTCATGATTTACCTAAACTATTAAATCTGAAAATTAGGTTTTTGCTCTTCCAACGCAGTTTTTCTGCACCCCGTGCTGATAAATTATTTAGTTGTCTATCTGAAAACTTATTAAAGGTACCTGAAGTATTAGGAAAACATCGAATACGGAATCGACTGAGCACGTGGTTCTTCTGCAGGCAGTGTTACTAGGCAAGTGCACAGATCTGTGTTCGTGCATGCCGAGCCATTGCAGAAATATCTCATCTATCATTTGTAATCCCTTAATCCACATTTTCTAATCAGATACGCGAAATATGCTGATTTAATACAACTTGCTCCGTGGCCTAAAAGGATTCATGTTACTCTAACACCGTGTCTAATCGTAAAACACTTATCGTATTCAATCGGTGTGGACATGTCCCTCAGCGTAATACCTCTGTTGTTAATACCTAATTCGAATCATTCAGAAAGCTCTCGCTCCAATGGCTAAGGGTTTGCCATCGGTGGTCGAGGTATTGAAAAAACAATTGACTCTTTCCGACTCTACAATACGGGACCTCCGCACCGAAATTCGATCCCTTCAATCTACCGTTGAAAGACTCTCTCAAGAAAACTGTGAACTACGGAGTATGATCCAGGTAAATGTAGCTCCCATTAAAAATATTGATCATCACATGTCCGCAAACCAATGTTGTGTTTCAATTATTTCAGGCACCTCCGAAGGCGAAAGTAAACGAAAATATTTCAGTCAATGGCCATGTGAGCGGAGAGCAAGAACCAGAATTAGAACCTGTGCTCGATGTAAAACCATCAACACCAAGGGGTAGTCAACGACCAGCATCGATGTACGAGACACGTGAAGGCCTTCGAAAATCTTCCCCATGGTCCACAGCTATTAGCCAAGTAAACGAACATCCCGTCCAAGCATAACATCTTGTATCCCAAGTTGAAAGTTGTATCTTATTTATTGATTTTCAATGTCAATCGCAGACAAAGCGAGAGGTCGAAGCATTGCCTCGTCCAAATACCACACAAAGTCTCTGGGATTGTGGCGCTGTGAGTCTTCCTCGGAGCGAAGAAGTCACCAGAAGAACAGAACAAGTCACCAGACGAATTCAGGAACTGTGGATGGCTATGCAAGAGCCTAATCGAAGAGAAGCATTTGTACCTTGTGCCGAAAGAATTCGTGTTGCGGTTGCTGAGCTAACTGCCATATTTCCACAGGTTAGTATTTTGTTTTTTGTTTTTCCGTTTCTCCGATTATCGTGTGCTCCTTTCAGGCTGTTATTTCATCCCTTCTCATATTAATTTTTGCAGAACCCGATGGAAGATAACGTGAGATCGGCCTTACGTCAATTAAATGGCAACACCGGAAGACTTCAAGCTGAATGCGCGGGTCTGCAAAGGTGCACAAGTGATACGGACCATATGGATCGTTGTTTGCAGCAGGTGAGATCCTGCGCTTATGATATAGCCAAAGCCACCAAACTTCTGGTCACTCAATTTCAGGTATGTTAACATTTATCCGAAAGGGTAGGAGAAAATATGATGAATTTAATCAAGATATAGAAAGTTGTGCAATTCTCAGAAATTTATAGTAACGTTAATCGCTATAGTTATATTATAGTTATTGGCTGAGACTGCTGATTAAAGGAGTTATAATTTGTAAATATTTATACTTCACTTATTAGGCTGCTCAAAATTATCGAGACGCAGCTACTTATTTTTCAACAGGACCAATAGCGAAGTGTAGAATTGGGGTTAGGTTAGGTCCTTTGGTTTTTATCTACGAAAATTTTACTTCGAATCATTTTAATTTACGGCGAAGACTGAAGCTGTTTATAACCCGGAGTTCCAATTACTAACGGCTGACAATTGAAAAAGAAGAATTATACGTAAACATAGAATGATCTTGCGCACTTCAGGTCAAACTAGATTTCAGACATTGAAAACAAAAAGACTGCAATAATACCATGAAGGTCGCTCGCTAATTTTTCATTCACTTAGGAAAATTTAGAAAAATAAGTACTTTACGGTGGACTTGAAAGCTCCTGACGATGCAAAAATATGTATTCTTATTTCATTCTTAATATTTTTATAATATCTACTCATCTCAACTTACATTTTTTCCAAGGTGAGGTGACGGTCACATTTTCATTGATAGTTTTTAATAGTTAGATATGAAAAATGAACTTCAGAGATCAAGAAACCATAATTATTGATACATTACGTGACTAGTGTCAAAATTTTATTTGAAAAATTAAACATTCAATCTTAACTGACATAGGTTGTCAACGATTGTGAAGCTATTGCTAATTAATCAATTCAGGTACTCGACATCTAATTGTTTTTAAAATCTGCTCTTCGGAGCACTAGCTAACGCCATACTAATTGAAATGTGTATGATAACGTATTCACTTTTATTTATACTACACTAAAAGCTGAACAAAAAATCGAAGATACATACCTTTGGTAGGTTTGGCTATGTATTTACTAATATGAGTCTGATATTTTAATAGAATTGTATTCGTGTTCGAAATGAAACACTGTTGTCGTTTATTTAGAGTTATTTATTTCTCATCATTGAAATGAGTGTGCATAGATCATTTTTTTTTAAATCATTTATAAAGGAAGGAAAAAACGGAACAAACGTGCATCGACATACAAAGATATTTATTGCATTTATTCATGCTTTTACCAATCATATTTAATGCATAGCTCGGTAACTCGTATACACCCGTTGAGGAATATTCAAATTTAGAATGTATTTTCTTTTCTTTTATCCCGATCTATAGATTGTCAGATTTATTTTACAGAAAATTGAATATAATTGTTTCTTAGGTATTTGTAAATTAATAGTGAAAATATAAATATAATGTTCTGAGAAACCATGTAACTATAAATGGTGCTCTATATTACGTGAATAATATTATAACTGATTAACTTGGCATCAGAGGATGTGAACTGACGTAGAAATAGTAATATCGTGCATCCTTTTTTGCCCAATGAATTTTTACTGGTTGTCTATTCAAATAATTATTGATCATGTTATACTATATTTGTTTAGAATATTAGCTATTTCAGAATTATTGTTGTGTGTAATCGCATTATAATTTTTTTTTTTTGTTGAAAAAAGGCATAACGTCTGCATAGCTAATTTTACATAATTATCACTACAAATATTATTAATATTATTATTATTAGTATTATTATATAACATATATTCACTGTAAGTTTTTGTTCATACACAAAATTGAATATTTATCTTTATTGAACTCTAATGACCAGAAAAATTATATAAATACATACACATATATATATATATATACCTATATATATATACGATCTTATTAACAGAGTTTGGCTATGAGTTTTTTTCTTCAACGGATTCAACTCTCCAGGTCCCATCAACTATTTTTAACTGTTCAGCAGCGTTAAATTCTCAAGCACCTTACGATCGATATTAGTTCCAGAGATTCAATTTATTCTGATATAAAAACCAGTGTATAAAACAGTAACAATCGCATGTCATATTTCATTCATGAAACTGCTTTCATTTATTTCTTTGAATTTCGTGCGGCTGCCGCACCAGAACCTTAAAACTTGATTTCAGAATTGTTTTATGAGTACCTATTAATAGAATCATGTCAGCTGGAGAGGTGAAAAAGCAAATCCCACAACCGATTATACACACGTATCCGTTGTGTAAGGTACGTTTCAAACTGCCCTTGGTTTAAGATGGAATAGCACAAACGTCACATTCTTGAATATGAATTGTATTATTATCACTCGTGCGACTTGAATTTCTTTCATCTATACGTATATAAAAAACGAAGGTACTCGTTCCAATAGACCACGGATATGCCCGAAGAAATGAAACAAGAAGCAATGGAGCTGTGTACTACAGCTGCTGAAAAGTATGCAGATAATTACGAACATGCAGCTAAAATGATCAAAGAAAGCCTCGATAAGAAATTCAGCCCTCCCTTTCAAGTAGTCGTAGGTGAAGCTTATGGTTTTTCCATCACTTACCAAGAGAAAACTTTACTATACATGTACACCGGAGGAAATATTGCTGCCTTGATTTGGCGAACGGTTACAGGGTTCACCTAGGTTCTTTTTTCTTATAGAATCGTTTCATTCAGGCAAGAAAATATCTTTGAATATTCTGTATTCACTTTGTTATGGTATTCGTGAAAATTCTAAAGATATTATTTGTCTTGAGTTTATGTTCGTGGAAAAATATAACTGAAATCAAGTCAGTGTAATGTGTTTATTGGGCGTATGAAATATACATATTACAGGTAACGATTTCACAAATAATTTCCAGGTACAAAATATGTACGTTTAAGTGTCACCTATCTTCAGTTTTATTACAATTATGTTCGCTTAGAAACTCGATACAGATCTATATATTTTTCATGAAATGTAATCTAGCGAATTTAGTAATGTATTTAATGGTACGGATCAGTCATTTGATGCTCGGATAATCGATTGCATCAATTATTACGATTAGTATTTATTTGTAGTGTCATAGATTTTAAACTATTATCGGTTCAAACTTCAAGTGAAAGAACTTTAAAAAGTTTGGAATTCAAGGTAACTATATTATGAGTGTGATCCCAGACATGAGTACGTATAAAATAAGGCGATATTGCACATGAGTGTGACATTCATCCTCCTATATTATGTTACACAATAATACGACAACACAATCAACATTTAGGTACAATTTTATCATCTACGTATGTGCTTAGAGTTCATAAGAGCTGAGTGCTATCGTAATGATAGTCAATCTCTGGGAGGGCTTGACATACTCCAACCACTACGCTGATTTCCATATGCAAATAGCCAAATTTCCTGCACAATACATATACAGTAGGTGCTTCAGCTGATATGTGATTTCAAATCCATATCCTTCTCCTACTACGGTGTGCCACGATGCCCCAAATTTCTTATCCATTGTTTCCTTTATCATTTTTGAGGCACTCTCATAATTGTCAGCATACTTCTCTGCTGCTGTTACACACAATTCCATTGCTTCCTGCTTCATCTCGTCACTCATGTCACATTTCTATCAAAATGATCGAATTCTTCTTGTAGTGTCATTGAATTTAATGTAAGGCACTTTATTGTTAAGCGGCAAATCAAGAAAGTCATCGATGTTAAGTCAAAACAAATTTGAGATAATCATAAATTTGGATATCAATTTCAAAGTAGAGAGGGGCAGATTCGACTCAAATATCGTTACAATCAACGATCAGTTCAATTCTACAGATGAAATACAACAGTAAATATATAGAATCCAACTCACGCGACACAATGGATAAGTATGAAGTATTTTCACGACATCATCCTTCTTGACTTCGGTCATTGTTTGTCAAATTGATTATTCTTGATTGTTGAGATAATTATTGTTGCAACACGCGGCACAACACCAGTGTAACACCAATGTAGAAAAAATTGCAGCCTTCTAGGCGGGTTTAGGGTGATAAATGTTGTGATTGTGACTCACGATAGGGGGATGATTATCAGGGAATTGGAAAATGGGGCGTTGTGAAGGGGCGAAGGTGGGGTTGAGCGAAAATATTTGCTGGTCAAGGCAACAGGGTAGATCATCCCTTGGGGTTTGATTTTGTCAACGCGAAACTTGCAATTAGTACGCCGGCGCAAACCCCACGCGTTGCTATAATGGAGCCATTTGAACGATCAAACAAAGATGAAAATAGATTTTTCGAATGCACAGTATATATATGTTGAGCATGGTGTAGAACAGGACTATTGTACATGAATGAAAGAGCTGGATCACAATAATATTATTCTGCAATACTACACGTGCAATCTTTTCGACTTTGAAACACGATATCCGATGAAATGCTTTATATTTGGCGCTCCATATTATTATCGTACGTCACAAGTCAAATTAGTTGAAGTGCTATTTCAACGCGTTGGATCACATGTGACGGTCGAAACGTCTATCCTGCTCGGCGTAAATAAATGCGTTTATTGTTAAAATATCGCAGATGAGATTATGGCATCCCGATTTAGTGGTGCTCTGCAATTGACGGACTTGGATGATTTTATCACCCCATCACTGGTAAGCCGCGAACTCTTTTCTCTTCATAATATTGAGGGATTGGAAAATGTCTATTCATTGCTTTCGACAATAGTTGGCACCAAATTTGAAACAATTTTTCAGGAATGTATAAAGCCAATCGAAATACCAAAGTCAAAGGCCAATACCGGAGCTAAAATAAAAATTCAAGAAGATGGAGCTTACATGGAACTGTCCGAGGTTTGATTAACAAGAATGCCTTAAGAATTAAGACAAGACAAGAATTATTGGAGCAACTGTTTTATTCACTGATTTTTTTTCGAATCATTGAAATCACTGTGACAAATCATTTTATATTTCTCATGCAGTCCGGAGCCTCTGAAAAGCTAGAAAAAGTTGAAATCACATTGGCTGATTGTTTGGCTTGTAGCGGTTGCATTACAACAGCTGAGAGTGTGCTTGTCACCCAACAGAGTCAGGAGGAGTTGCTACGTGTTCTACAGGAAAATCAAAATCTCCGTGAGGTGAAAATTTCGAAAAAAGAGCATGCCATGAATTTCGCTACAATTCTAATTATAAAAGGATGTATATTTTTTTTATCTGTAGAATGGCAAAGGAGAAGAGGCAAAATTGATAGTCGTCAGTTTATCTGTACAACCAGTTCTCTCTCTTGCCGAACGTTATGATCTGCCACCAGAACTTGCTGCGCGTAAATTGGCTGGACACTTTCGTAAATTAGGAGCCGATATGATATTGGATATGACCGCTGCAGATGATTTTGCACTCTTGGAATCTGCTAGAGAATTTGTTGAACGATATAAATCATCGCAAGATGGTGTAAAAGGCCAAATTCCAATGCTTGCATCATCTTGTCCAGGTAAAATGAAAAGTTCGATCACTCAAGTATTAAAAACAAATAAAATTCACTTCAATCATGCTCCAGGTATTTGTTCAATATCATATTTTTGTTTCAAATCTCCTAGGCTGGGTATGTTACGCAGAGAAGACGCATGGCAACTTTATACTACCTCATATAGGTGTCACAAAGTCACCGCAGCAGATTATGGGGTCTTTGGTAAAGAATCATTTAGCCAAATGTAAAGGTCTTTCGCCCGAACGCATCTATCATATAAGCGTTATGCCTTGCTACGATAAAAAACTAGAAGCTTCTCGAGAAGATTTCTATAATGAGGTCAAACAGACAAGAGATGTCGATTGCGTTATAACATCGAGTACGTAACACTCATCAAAATATAATAAGCTTATGGTAAAGCTCCGACTTATTTATAACGCTGAATTTTTTCAGTCGAATTGGAAAACATGCTGATTAGTCAAGGGGTGTCTCTAAACGATGTTGAGGATAGTGAAATTGATAGACCATTTGGTGTATACGATAATCAGCAATCTGATAAAATTCTTTGGAGCCATCAAGGCTCTGGATCCGGAGGTTATGCTCACTTCATATTCCGATATGCCGCTTACTATCTTTTTCAAGAAACCAACCCTGTAATCGAGTTTAAAAATTTGAGAAATCCAGATTTCAAGGAAGCAATTCTCGAAAAAGACGGGAAAATTTTGTTACGGTTTGCTATTGCCAATGGATTCAAGAATATCCAAAATCTTGTGCAGAAACTAAAAAGAGGAAAATCTGCATATCACTATGTTGAAGTTATGGCGTGTCCTTCAGGTGAGACTTGTAGAACAATCAAAGAAGATTACAAAAATGTTTCGAGTATCTGCATTATCGTTATTTTTCAGGCTGCCTCAATGGCGGAGCACAAATAAGGCCGCAGGATGGTTCTCAGCCACGTGAACTGGCTGCGAAGCTCGATACTATTTACCAAAACCTTCCACAGAGCGAACCAGAAAAAAATCTTGTCATTTCAAATCTGTACAATACTTGGCTGGAAGGAGAGCACTCGGACAAGTCAGTGGCCTTTCTTCACACGCAATATCATGAGATAGAAAAAATGAACACGGCATTAGCAATTAAATGGTGAAAATGGTTGTGACACGGCTTGTAAATTAATTATTATCCATTTGCGCACAATATTTTTTTCCTGTGCACATGCGAATATATGAACACCGTAATTGAAATATATTAATATTTATTGACATCTCTGAAATATATACAAATAAAAATTACATTAAATAAACGTATGTAATATAATTCTAAAACAAGCCGACACGTGTTAAAAATTAAATTTATAATAAATTTGCATTCAGGTGCTACGAAATTTTAATATTCCTAACAATAAAAACATTGTACTTTGTGTATTATGCGAAGCTCAACAATATTAGCCACTTATTCTAAACATCTGCTACGATTATCGTGGTTCTAACATTTATTTCCACATATATACAATCGTAAAATACCTCAATATTTTCAAAAGAATATGTGACTTATCCTCTTAATTTCTTTTTTTTTTTCTCCTTTTTCGTGTGTTCATCCTGATTGATTATTTCCGATTGAAAAATATCTCTAACTTAAGGAATGTCCCCGACTATTAACGATCTAAGGTATTTGCGCGAAGTTATCTACCTATGAAAATAAATTTTACATCGAAATTTCTTACGTGAAAAATTATTACATATTACTTTACATTACAGTATTGCTTTCCATTTTATGAATTGGACCATCTGTTCCACAAATCCACTAATAATCAAACAATTATAGATCTCAAGTTCACTTCCTATTCGCAGAAAAAGACACAATTTTAATTTTTCAAATCGGTCGTAATATTCCATTGATTTTGTAAAATCATAGAGAATGAGTTTAAAAATATTTATTTCCAGCTATTTAAGTTGTTTATTACTTTTTTTTGTTCGTTTTAATATTATACACCAAATTACTCGCTGTGTCTTCAGTGCTTTGAGCCACTTGAATTATTGCGAACATAAACATCGAACAGACATTCTTGTGATATTTCCTACAAATAATCCAAGTTCGTTGCTTTGAATAGCTGCTTTTATAATTCTGTAAAGGGGAATTTCTGCATATGAGTCAACACAAAACATCAATATGGATATATCGAGTGACATTTAACACTAAACTAAATCGACGAAGTTTTCGTTTGAATGAGTTGGAGAGATTTTTCGATTCACGTTCTACGTAGATTTATAATGATTATTCTAGACGCAACACATTTGACACACACATACAATGTGCAATTTTTGTTATTTTCGCACAATAATTATTAAAGTGGATACAAACTATTCGGCGTAACTTGCAATAAATAGTAAATGATAATTAATAAAAAACAAAATAAAAAAATACAACCAAATAACGCGGCATTTACATTCAAGTTGATCCGCAGTTTTCTGTAGACAAATTTTCGTATTTTAGAAAGAGTGATGGTCGAATGATAAACCTGACGTATGATTCAGCTTACAATATTTACAAACAATACCAATCTATATTGCCTAATAAACATCGAAATTGTTTTTAGATTTTTAATGACGAATAGAACTTTTCGATAAGCAAATAAATACATTTTTTTCTTCCCTCCAATGACCATTGCTTTTATCATTGAAGGTAATGCAATGATTTTACCGCACAAATGAAGTTATCTAACTATATGCTAATAGTGTTGAAATACTGTTATATCGATGTGACAAATTACGTGTTAATCATGAAAGCGCAACTTGAAACGCTGAAGTCAGTCGAATTTTCAGTTATCTTTACGAGATTTTAGTCGTTTATGATGATTATTCTGTTTGATTACTCATTCCGTCTGAAATTTGAATGTCGGATAAAAAAAGGTCACTGCATTATATTTTCGAGTATTTTCTCATCATCCCAAACATTTTTGACACCGAACACTTTACATTTTATCAACTTTGGTCGTTGTCCATTTCGACTCTATTACTTTGGAAATCACTCTCCGAAGGCATACTGTCTTCGATATATTGAATCGAATCTTCATCGGCATCATTTTGTAGACTAGCTTGATACGGGTCTAATAACCATCCTTGTTTACTGTCAACCTCCTTAGATACAACCAAAAATAACTCCTTCTCCTTACTGTCTATTTGCTCTTTTAAATATGCTATTAATTCGTTATCCTGAGAAATACAGAAATCATATTCATTCCAAGTGTAATAAGTATAAAATAAACAAACTCACATAACATACTTACCTTTCCGATTAGCTGAGGACTCTCAAGTTTGGAATCAAGATTGTAAAAAGTGCCACTTATTTTTCGTAGAGCAATCCAGTGCCGTCTTTTAAGAGGTAGCAGAACAAATCCCAACTTATATTCAGTAGGTACGTTCAGGATAAAACCTTCGATATTTTCAAGACGGAGGCATTTTGGGTCTCTGTAAGAAGTGCATTGAGCATTGCTTAATTCCTTTTATCGTCAGTATTTGTGATAATTAACTTATTGAGCAGAAGCTGAGAGATTATTTTCTCTATTACCTTCGCTTATCAAACCATACTGCCTCATGGCCTTTACGTTGCAGAGCTGCCATAATAACATTGATGTCATAGTTGCCAAGCCCCAGTAATGATTTGTGCGGATTTATCCAAACATCGGGGCTTAGGCTGTAACATATCTGGTCTAATTCTTGCTTGGTGAAACCGTGTTCTTGGAACAAGTTGTTTAAGGCATGTAAAGCGCATAGTTCTTTTACCTGGAATTAAATATAAAATTATGTTGGATGTCGAAACGAAAAATAAGAGATTCAGGTTTGGCCTTCAACATTAATTACCTGGCGCTCATGATAGATAGACCCATTCATGTCAAAAACTATATTTTTCACCATTGCAACTACATAATTAAAGTAATGCTGGTTTATTATTATTTCAAACTTTTTTAGAGCAAATGTAGGGCACGAACGACGACAGTATTATTATTTTCGTTAGGATACGAGAAAATCAAAAAAGCTGAAATAATATTTACATCGCACACATTCAATAACATTAATAATTATAACCTCTTTATGCCTGACAGAAAGCAGAACTGACAACTGTTTTTATACTAGAGATGCAGGTGTTTATTCGATATGCTATTTGTCCAATAGCTCTTTTGAGAGCATTTTTGACCGCAAGGAACAGCAGTTAACAAAATCCAATTTTCAACATTAACAGTGGCCATCTCATGAATTTCATAACCCGTGGAAACAAAGATTTTCATAACCTATTGCAAGAAAAACAAATATCACAACATCAGTTTGTCATCAAATACTTGTAAAATAGATATTTTCAATAGATTGAAGTTCATTTGCAAAAACTCGTACAATAATTATCTGTAAGTTTTTCTGAGAGCTTACTATGTTATTTCTAATGAATTGATTTACAATTCCAAGCATTTCGTGCTGATCACTGCTGATCCTAACCTCATGTAATGTTTCCACTATGAAATCATTTCATAATTTTCACTATTTAATCGTTGAGAAGTTAGCTCTACACTGAGAAAATGAGTCGTATATTTTATTAGAAACTCAAGTTCTGGCATACTAATGTAGATATTTTATTGAATTCATCTGAGCAATATCCTGTTGGTTTAATTTTCAGGATCTAACTGCTGCATATTTAATATTTATTAACGTCACAATGATAGAAACTTCAGAGTCGCATGCTAACGAGGCAACAGCGTCTGTTATCACAGACCACGAGCGTGAGTTAGCTCAAAATGCATTAACAGATTTCCTCAAAGGTGCTTATTCATCCTGTCTGAGTAATCTGAATAAGTTGGAGGCGCTAAGACCCAAAGATCTCAAAGTAATGCATAATAAAGTTGTTACCGAGTATTATAAAACTGACCGCAAAAAGACTGAGTTATTCAGAAAAAGCCTCAATGCAATATGTGGACAAATAACTACAGCTGATATCTCAGATGGTGTCGATGATGTTGAAAAATGTGTCATGCGATATAATCAAGCAGTTCTGCTATATCACACAAGACAATACGACTTGGCTCTCAAAATTGTTAATAAACTATTCACGTTCATAGAACCAATGGGTGAGCCTTTCTCTAACTGACTATTGCATACATTTTTCCATTCATCTGTTTACTCTGAATAAAGCGTTAGTATTTTTATTGCAGAAGAGAGTTTAGCACACAAAGTATGTTTATTACTGATAGAACTTCATATTGTGACAAACCAACCTGACGCAGCATTGTCGCTATTAAATTATATCGAAAGTCAATTTGTGTCTACGGATACATCGAAAATCACCCCAACTGATAAGGAGAGTGCTATTAAGCCGATTAAAGAGCCGACAGAGAAACGAGACAATGTAGATGCAGCCACCGACGCGTTTAGGATAAAATTGCTAAAGTACAAGGCTAGAGTTTATTTAATGACACATCAATTAAAATTATGCAAGAGGGAATGGAAGGCCTTGGTCTCTTCCAGGACACCAGTAGTGAGTTTTTTTTTCCAAAGTTAAAAATTGTCCAAGTCCTTTCATTCGACAATTAGCCGTCATGTTGAAATCATTTTCAGAATGTCTCATCAATATTTCTAAAAGGACATCTAGAATACCTAAGAGGGAATTACAGAAAGGCTATCAAAATACTTAATTCTACCACTGCTGAATCCCTCGAATACAAGTAAGGGCGTCTTCATCTGGTAATACGAAGAAAAAGAATGAGTAATTCCAGTCCAATAATAATATTTCAATATTCCCACAGAACTAGCGGAGAATCAGCGGCTGTTTTATATTATAATAACATGGCTTGCCTCCACCATGCGATGGGAAAGCCAAATTTAAGTTGTTTTTATTTACAAAAAGCACTGCAGGAGAATAAAAATGCTGTGGAGAGTGTGCAGGTCAAAGATGCTGGTAAATTGAATTTTGATAATGCAAAGGAAATTCGTTAAAACAATAGCATTAACGTTCACTTATTTTTTTCAGATGCTCTTTCGTCGCAACCATTATATACCATTGGTGGTAATAGACATTATGAATTGATGTACAGCTTAGGGGTATCACTTCTGCACGCTGGACGTGCTGCGCAGGCTTTCGAATGTTTTACAGAAGCAGCTCAACAGCTCCACAACAGTCCACGGCTATGGCTTAGATTGGCCGAATGTTGCATATACTGTCATAAGCCAGTGAGTATTTCTATCAATTATACATTCAGGCAAAATAATTTTAGGATTGATTTTGCCTCGTTAATACCGTTTGGTCAAATATTTGCTTTCAAAATTTACAGACAAATGAGGTTGACTTTAACGTGCAAAAGCGACGAAAGGATTTGGTGCAAAAGGTTGTCGGCAATGGTATTTACAGAAAAATTATTTTGGCCTCAGCTTTATCTAAGGACACAAAGTATCACACCGAAGGTTTATCGTACGCGATACCTCAACCTACTTTAGAGTTTGGAATGTTATCGTTGAAAAACGCCCTATTTCTTTTGCCTAACGACAACGAAGTTAATTTGCCATTAACACCACTGGCAGGACCACAATCCGTTCCCATATCGTTGACGCCCTCTCACGTGTTAGGTATAAAATTCGTATAAAATACATGTGATGTTTTATTTATTGTATTACACCAAAAGAATGCCACGATATCGTGTTTCCTGCAGGTGGACAGCATGCGACACAGGTTTCTCAAGCAACAGCGCTCGAAGCATTAAATTTGAAAGCTAGTGTTCTCGCTGCCAGTGCATACATTTCTTTGTGTCTCGGGGACCATGTTGTGGCACTGGAACAAGCGAGAGCTTTATTATCGATGACCAAATTACCAGGAGCCTACAAGATGCTTGGTAATCTCTACGCTGCTGAGAGTTTAATACTTATGAATAAAATAAGTGAAGCGATAGAATATCTGAAACCAGAAAACATTGAGGACATAAATACGTTTCTACCGATACCTGAAACACTGGACAAGGATAAAGATAAATATGAGGAACCATTTGTAAAACCGGTTAGAAGTAAGTAGAAATATTTGATTCTGCATGAAAATTTTACCAACCAAGAGAATGGCGATGTTCGTTAAACACAATGTCATTTAGGTTGGTATCCAAACAGTCTTCCCACGGGAAAAGCAGTGCTTCAATACAATTTAGCTGTAGCTTATGCAATTCGTGGTGAGCTGGATAGATCGGGAGAAATTTTGAAGCAGGTAATTGAATAAATCCGTTTAACTGTGAGCTACTTTGTGCTGATAGCTATGAATCGAATGATTGAAAACCTCTTCCATTCTTAGGTGTGGATTTCGAAGGGACCGGACTGTGACATTCCAATACATGTTATAATGTTGGCGTTGTACATAGAATTACAACTAGGTAAATAACGACAAGCCAAGTCTTCAATTGAAATAAAAGATCAATTAACAATCGTTTAATCGTCGACAATTATTTTTCAGGTAATGCCGACGTTTCGAGATCATTAATAAAGCAACATTGCCCGCAATATCAATGAATTCCGACAAATTGTAGAAAAATAGACTGATTATGCGCATCGATATAAAATCTGTGACAACCAAGGGGTCGTCAAATCATTGTGTTATATTTATATAATAATCATGTACATACTTGTAAATCACAAGTCGATTTGGTAATTGTACAGATTTCTTTGACGCTCAGCGTGAATACAAATTCATCGTTTAGTTTTGTTTATCGAACGCATCGAATCTGACGATATACACGAATAATATTTGTACAAAATTCTCCAATAAATTCTGCCAATCACCATAAGATTGTATGTATATTTTTTGTTTCATCATTGATAAAACTATTTTTTCAACTCTTTATAACCCTGACATTTGGTTTAGAAGAATTGTCTAAAATCCAAGCGAATAAATGTCTCAAAGTTTCATATAAAATTCTTCAATTAAAACCTTTTCACGACTATTCCCTACTCGAATACCATCCTCCGATAGTTTAAACGTTTCAAATCTCCAAACTTTTGGCCAGGATTGTATTGTTTCCGTCAGATCCCCCCTCCACCGTCGTAGAATGGTTGAGCCAATCAAAAGGCTCGTCCAAAAGTCGCTCTTGCCGTGGTAATGATTCCGCATCGTCGTACGGCCCAGTGTACGAGAAGTTCTCAGACGCGACTGTCGAGTTTTGTCGGGTATTCGTTCCGTCGTTTGCGCGCGTTGTTGTACCGACCAGAGCGTTTCGTTTGGCATTTTGCCTGATATTGGTATTTTGTATTCAAAGCGTTTGTTTATACAAACTAATTAAGACGTGCATCGATTAGCTTGGTAGTTGGGTACAGTTTTTCAACGTATTTTCATGTAGTACAAGGATTTAATAATCGTGTTTGAGTCAGTGGAATCCGAAATAAACAAGAAACGGTTTGATACCGCTGTGAGCCTTTTCGTATCCCAAACAAATCCTACGAGTTACTCAAAAATCGCCCATACGCCGATTCGACGACTCGTTTGTTTTTTTTCTGTTTGGTTTTTTTTATTTTCCTTTTGTTTTCTTTTCGTTCGCGAGTGATATGCGCAAGTGAATATAATATAGCAAAGTTGAAAAATAAAAACCGATCAAAAATGTGTCCTGACTCTAAAGAGGTCACAGATCAAGTGTAGACTAGATAAGTTCTTGTGAAAATCTTTCTTCTTGAGAAAACACCTAATATAAGAAAACGAAGCAAAATAACAAAAATTGATATCCAGCGTTAAAACGACGATCGAGGAGGAAACATGGAAGTCAACATCGAGAGGGAGTGCAGCGCGCTGGGCGGCCTCTTTCAACAAATCATCGTCGATATGAAGGTGAGCTAGTCTCGATTTATGCACTGAAATAAACCAAAATCAAAGCGTTGAATAACCCTCGGAATAACCGCTATTTCGCACTCTATAATCTAGCCGTTAATTTCTCATGAGCCAGCGTATAATGAATTGCGTATTTTAAACGCATCGTATTCGGAATTTGATTTTCTTTCACATCGCCCCTGGTCGTGATAATAAATTGGGTGAAAAATTTCAACCGAACTCTTTTGTACTTCACACAGAGAACAAAGTGAAGGTAACAATGGTAACATTTCATCGTTTTTCTATTCCTAGTATCTAGTAGTTCGTCATTGAAGTTCTGACGAAACTTCGGCTACTTTCGTACTAAACCATCGAAATAGTAAACAAATGAATGACGTTCGATTTACAACCGTATTTCTATTTTTCTTTTTTTTTTCATTACCCATAATTCTTCGTCCTTCACGAGTTTTCAAACAGTTGAACGATCTACTTTCGTTTCTATTCTCTCCATTGAAATTATCGTTCAAACTCATATTTCGAACGTGACCAACACTCAAAACAAATCACCACCCATTGTCGCCGTCGCCGTCGTCAGACGATGCATTTATTATTCCCCCCCCCCCCCCCCCCCCTCTTTTTCCTTCATTTTCAAAAAAGATCATTAATACCACCAATTGCCGACGAATTTCGTTCGTCAATTTATCAAGCAGATAATTCGACCGTTGAAAATTGACATGATCGTGAAATGGAATGAAACTAGGAGGAGATATTCTCGGCATTCTAAGTATATACGCATAATGTGAAGAAGAAGTCGACGGGACGCGCGCGTTATTTTATGTTATAATTTTCAACGAAAATTTTTCTGTGCATCCCGTCGCCTCTTCAAGTGTCGACTGTCATACGTTGATAACACCGTTACGACGGTTATCTGTACGTATTCGTATCACATATTTACCGATGTTATGACTCCGGAATACGTATATCTGGTATATCCGTTGATAGTGGTTTTTTTTTAAAACCGCCTCAAAATCCACAGACGGGATAATTTTCTAAACAAAACTTGACAACCCTATCCCATCGAATAAAAAACTATAATTATATATTACGAAATTTTTAACCAATTTAGGTCACAGACCGCTTACTATCATCATCCTTTCGAAAACACGTTCAAGATCATCTGCAAACGCTAATCGTACTAAATGTTTCTGTCTGCTTGAAACAACAAGAAAAAGAAATAAACAAACAAATTTAAAAAAAAAAAATTAAAAAAAATACGTTACTTTTATGATTACGTAGTTCGGTTATATTTATTCATAGTATATTCTATTGTATATCGGAAAACTTCATATGCTGCAAAATTATTTTATTTGAAAACTAGAGCCGCTTTAGATATTTTTAATTTTATGAACGGAACTTCTTTAGTTTTTTTTTGTTCTTTATTTCACCGAATCGAAAATTATAGAAGAGCAGTATGTCAGGTGATTTATTTTTAGCTTCAAGAATTTCTTTCACTTATTCTTTTATTTTCACATAATACGTTGAATAATTACATATTTTATTCACTCCTAATGAAAGTGCTGTATGTGAAGCGATTTTTACATTCCCTTTCAAAAAAATATATTTTCACTATACCGCATTATAAACTGCAGCTATTTCTTCACTCAAAACACTAAAAATCTTTCGCCTCTCACTGCACTGTCGTCCCATTGGTTGAATTTTTTCTTTTTTTTTTTTTCTTTTTGTCTCTAAGATTTAGCTTTGAAGTTTGAAATCGAATAACTCTGACCGGAGAGAAAACGAGAAAAAAACATACCGGAGAAAAAAAGAAAAAAAAAAATTACATTACGTTTTCAGACTTTACGAAAGAAAATTAATTCGATTTCGATCAGCAAAAAATATAATTAATATAATCTTTTCTCTCTCTTTAATTTACTGTTGTATTTTGATTTCGTAGATATTTGCATTTTTATTTATTCATTTGTTTTTTTCCTCGGTTTTTTTCTGTTTACAATTAGGTATTCTCTACAAAGTGCATCGCTGCACGATGATTCGATAAATTTTTTTCTCGCTCTTTAACATATCATCAGTTGTTCGTTCTACCGGAATCAAAAGTAAAAATAATAATGATGATAATAATAATAATAATAATACAAAAAACGATAAAAATAAAATGAATAAATAAAAAAATTCTGCCGCTTTTCGATGCGCATTAATTAAGCGTGTTCCTCAATCTTTTTTATTATGCTAACCACCGCCGTTGCGATATGTAAAATGTACGTACGTAGACTACAGACCGCGGTCAGGGTGACAGATAAAAACTTGCTACGGAATACGTAATCAAAAATGTATAATATTATGAGAAAAGTTTCGTAATATTACTGATTTATTTGCCATTATGTGTATTTGCTACTTTTCGTGGTTCTTCTTTTTTCATTCGGATATCTTTTTCTCTCTGATCTGCCTGTACTATATGTATATTCGTTTATCTTATCATACCGAGTTTTATTACACGGAATGTGGAACGTTTGGGTGAACGACATGTAAGTGTTTTCGCAAACCCCTGAAAAGCAGATGTGTGTCTTAAATGCAATTTCGATTGTCCTTTTTTGAAAAAAATTTAAAGTTAAAAAAAAAAAAAGAGCTTACAATCTCGTTCAAAAATATTAAGAGATTTGGAAAACTGTTCCTTTTGTAATAATCGGTTTTTAAATTCATGTGCAAAAACGGACTCTATTTATTTATTTATTTATTTTATTTAAATTCGAAATATTTTAGTATATCATTAAAGAAAAAGTATATTAAAAAAATGAAAAAAAAAAAGGAAAAAATTATTCCTTGGCTGATCTTCGGCAGGATTAAATTTTGAAATCTCAAATGAACGAAGATAATAAGGAGAAAAAAAAATGGACGCTTTTCCTGACCCGGTCTAATGCGCGCACGTATACGTATGCATACGTATACATGTGTATGCATTAATGCATATGTACAGTTTCCTACATTACGAGGTCGGTCGTCCACCAAAGCTGAACCTGCTGCTGCTGCTGCTTCTGCTTCTGCATAACATAAAACGTACGCGCATGCATCGTCACGCATATTATACATCCGTTCTTCCGTTGCTGCTGCCGCTGCTTGTGTTTCTGGTGATGCATTTGCGTTCGTTAAACTCAACGAATTAGAGCCTGGAGGAAGGAAGGAGTTGCTGCTGCTGGATTTTCTTGACTCTGTTGGGGTTAAGTATTAGTAGTAGTAGTAGTGGTGGTGGTAGTAATACCGTCTCTGCCATGCCGTTCGTACATTTTGTTTGTTCCGTTCCTCAAATAATCCATATTAAGATTAGTAGTCTGTTTAGTATTAGTTTTTTGGCGGTTGGTTACAGAGAAGAGGAGGAGGGAGGGAGGGAGGAGGAGGAGGCCATGAGGCACTAAAAGTAAAAGAGAGGAGGGAAAAGAAGAAGGACGTGTTAATATTTCAACACACCCCCTCCCCTCCTCATCCCACCCCCCTTCTTCCCATCGACGAACACCGAGCACATATGCAAACACGACGTACACAATTATAATATGGAACATTCGTGTATGTATAACGTTATTGCTCTCCTTTTTTTTTTTTAATTTTTTTTTCTTACATGCACTTATGTTGAAAAGAGAGTTAAAAGTAAACGATCTCCTCTCTCTCTCTCACACACATATTACCCACATTTTTTATTTGTTCTTTTTTTTGTTAATTTGTAATTTGTAAATAACAATAGCAAAAATTCTTGTTCTCTTCTTATCATTTATTTCCATGAAATAGATAGAAACTTCTTCGTCGCCGCTGCTGCTGCTGCGTGATAATGATGGCGACGTCGACGATGATGATGATGATGATGATGATGCGTCTTGCACACTAAACCCAAACCCAACGTATACGGGCATCCTGTTTCAAAAGCCATACAAAAATTTCATCTACGTTCCGACTGACTATAGTCGCCGACGCCTGCTGCACTTTGCACCGGTCTTCCTGCGCACTACAAAGAGTGGAAAATCAAAATGAAAAAACAAAAACAAACACAAAACAGAAAAGTCGTATGTGTTTCGTTTCGATTTTTTTTCTTCTTTCGGTTCCTTTCTTTTGATCTTTTTGTTTTGCTATACATTCCTCGAACGGCAGGATGCCACCATTTTCTATTATTCTTGATTATTATTATTATTATTGTTATTATTTGTTTTACTTCAGGATAACTCGAGATTCTCAGGTGTTACTTACCTATATATCGTTTATTTTTATCAGATTTGCGAACGTGTTACGCGTTGGGAGGAAAATAGGAGGATGATAAAAAAAAACGGAAAAAAGACGAATCGGTGTTACGGATGAAATGGATTTATTATATCTGGTTATACACCGGAAACAGGGGGTGGGCGGTGCGATACCAAAAAATAGATGGAATGAAAAAATCCGAAACGCAACGCTGCAGATTATATACGTGCCACGGTATAGATATAGTCTAATACGTATGTGTATGAGATTTACGGCCAAATCCGAATCCAGTTAGAAGTATCTTTGCTTGTTATCGCGTTCGATGCAAATATTTAATTCTAATTACCTATATTTATTTATTATACTTTTCATCGAGCTTTTCACTTTTTTATTTTATTTTATAGTTCCAGATTTTTGTCAGTGGATTTGCTCTTGTTTTCTTTACATGTTCTCATGCATATTTTATGATTTTTTTTTTTTTTTCTAACGTGCGCGAGAACAGGTGTTTCGTTATTGGTAACACTGTACTAATCTGGGTTTGAAACTCGTCGGCTTTACATCCAACCAAGACAAATCTTTGAAAGAGATGCGTATAAACTGGTTTTTAACCTTTCTCTCAAAATCGGTTGCAGCAGCAGCTTTTCACAGTATTGTATAAGAATACATAGTCAGTCATATACTATATATATATATGGACGGTAATAAGCAACAACGATCTAACCAACATTTAACAAAAAAAAAAAACAATCGTGCGATCGATATATTTTTATAACGTTGGTCGCGCTTCATGTTTTTGCAATAGTTTGAAGAAAAAGAAAAAAAAAAATGTTTTTTTGTTGCTTAGGACGTTTTTTCATTATTCACGTTTCATGCCACACCGCCGCCGCTTAACCTTTTCCGTGCGACATACATATCTATAGTGTAACGTATTTTCGCCAAATATACGCGATCACAATCATCATCATCATCATCATCAAGTCATAAATAATAAATGACGGAAGTTGCTAAATGAGTCGAGTCAGTCGGTCGTTATCGTCGACGTCTCCGACTGTAATACATATATATGTAGTAAATTTCAATGATCAAAATTATAACTCTATATATGTATATACCTACATAATATACAATAGTTCCAAGTTCGTCGTCGAGACGAATCGTAATGATGAAACAAAAAACAAAATAGAATGAAAACGAAAGAAAAGAAATGAAAAACAAAAAAAGAAATACATACCATTGAAGGGAATCTTTTAACCAATTTATTTTGATCATCGATGATTGATCATATGTCTCATCATTATTATTATTATTATTATTATTATTCTGATTCTGTTGCACGCGCGTTATCTCAGTACATAATGTATAAGATACGGTATTGAAGAAGTTGCTGAATGTACCATAGTTTACATAATTGAAATTTGACATTCTACGGAGAGAAAGAGAGGGAGAGAAAGTTTTGAAATTTGTTTAGTTTGTAAATTGTTTATTTAGTTTTGTTTTCGATGTAACTTTTTGTTTTTTTCTTTTCTATACGTTGTCTTTCATTTCTTCTTCTTTTCGAGTCATATCTTTGTAACGACCCGCTCAAAGGGGGGGGGGGGATATAATAAAAGCCGGTTCGAATGATGAAACCAGTTGAACCAGGTGGAGACGACGGTTAGTCTGGTCTGTTCGACCGACTCGTCGTTGTCACTGTCGTCGGTCTGTCTATCCGTCGTACGTTTCTTTGCTCTTTTTCACTCTTTGGCTATATGTATACCATAATATGTCAACTCTCTCGCGATGCTTTCCGCGGATTTATACTGCACCTCGCAAAAGTTTTTTCTTTTTTCGTTTTTCCATTTCTTTTCTCTCTTCGTTTATCTCTTTCTTTCTCTGTCTGTCTGTCTGTCTGTCTGTCTTTCTAGACACGGCCGAGGGGCAGAAATATAAGAAAATATATAATTGCGAACGGGGATGAGAACGGAAAACTAAGAGTTTTGAACCGCATCTGAACCTGAACCTGAACCTGAACTGAACTTAAACTAAAACTGCAGTGCGAGCCGCTCGCTGATGCTTTGAGAAAATATACAGTACAACATACTATAGGTATACATGTACGTATGTGCAGCAGCATGAGCTAGCTGCTCAGCTCGCGACCACTTCCAGGCATCAAATGACAAAAAAAAGCTGGTCCTACCGGTATACCTCTCTTCATAAAGCTCAAAGCCATGAACCTGAAACACTCGCTAATGCTGCCATTATATGTATACCTTATTCGCGATCTCTTTTCTTCTTCTTCTTTCAGGGGAACTCAAAACAGCGAAGTGAAACTATACGGTAGTATTATTATTCTCCACATGCAGCAGTCATGTTTCACTTTACACGCACATCTCATTATTATTATTGTTATTATTTTTATAGCTTGACAACATTTTTTCATTTTCATTTTATTATATTTATCATATACATATAAGAACTTTTAGAATTCAAAATCACCGAAACCTGTGCGAGATCAAAATTCGGTTGCATCGGCAATTGATTTTTTTTCTCTTTTAAAGTAAATCGTTCGTTATAATGCCGGCTGCGGGAAGGGGGGAGGGGGAATAAAATATCTCGTTTGAAATCGTATCGCTTAGTAGGTATATTATGTATATCGCATCATGTACATTATACATATAAATTGCGAGAAACGATTGGTTGTAGGTTGGTAATATTATATCGTGATACGTATATCATAACGGATTGGTGATCTTTTGATTTCAATTCGTAGGATTCTTTGATGGATAACGAGGCACGTGGTGTTAGACGCTTGTATAATTGGCCTTTGAACTTGTAAACGATTCTGATTGAAGGTCGCCCCAGTTATAGTATATACCTACTTCTCTCAGCCTCATATCGTCAGACACACGCTTTGTATTTTACTTATAATTCATCTACTTGAATCTTTCTTTTCTTTTTTTTTTTTTTATTTTATTTTCAATCATTGCAATCGTTCAAAGGACCTCGAGTATGAAGAGACTCTGCTGCTGCTGGCTATGATCGGTATGTGCAGAGCGGAATGAAAAAATTAAAATTGAAAAATTAAGAAAAAAGAAAATCTGGTAAATTTTACAAATGATCATATTATGGAAGTAAATGAAATTCGTTGGCGGTTATAATTTTGAATATTTTGAATTTTCATTGATTTGCGGATTACCACCAGCTATAGCAGGTATTATAGTTTTATACTATACATCTGACAACTGTATATAGACTTTCTTGGATTATACCGTGCCGCAGTACGAATAGAGCGGAAAAGCAAGCGAGCGAACGTTCTCTCTGCAGATCACCGCAAAGTGAACGTTGGTCTATAGTGTAGGTAAGGGTACGGAGTAAGTGAGCAGCAGCGCACGTTTGGTCCTGCACGAATAACACGAGAGAGAAGATTGCAATTGCGAAGAGTTTGTTCTTTGCTAGATTTATCATGAGTAACGGAATAGTTTCTGCATTATATCCTTTACATAACGATAGTTCGCCTACCGCTGCTGCGGCTACTGTACAGTGTACTTAGGTATACCCTGCTGCTGCACTTCTTCACGTACGTAGTACACTTGGCGAGATCATAACTGGCGTAGTTAGACACTACGCGATGAGCTGTAGGTTGGCGTAAAATATCCCTAGTCTAGGCAGCAAACGGGGGTTTGATTTTTCGCAAATATCTCGAGAACTGATTGAGATTTTCGAAATTTAAAAAAAGATTCGAAAAGAGGAGGAAATTTCCTCAAAAAAGTCTCGACTCCCGGAAATAGAGGACCATTATTTATAATTTTTCCAGAGGCGTGAAAATACGGCCGAAAACGGCTAGTCTGGCTTGCGCGCGTCATGCAATGAAACGGCCCACGAGCCAGACTAGCCGTTTTCGGCCGTATTTTCACGCTTCTAGAAAAATTATAAATAATGGTCCTCTATTTCCGGGAGTCGAGACTTTTTTGAGGAAATTTCCTCCTCATTTCGAATCTTTTTTTAAATTTCGAAAATCTCAATCAGTTCTCGAGATATTTGCGAAAAATCAAACGCCCGTTTGCTGCCTAGACTAGGGATATTTTACGCCAACCTACAGCTCATCGCGTAGTGTCTAACTACGCCACTTATGATCTCGCCAAGTGTACAAATCCATCGAACTTGTACAAAAATTCAGTCGTCGTTCGTCGAGCTGAATCGAAAAAAAAACAAAAAAGAAAATATACTTTACAAATTATCTTCTTCTAGTTCAAATCAAATAGTTTAGTTGTATAATTTACATGCGTTTAGATTTTGATTATTATCATTAAATAGAATGAAAAAGAACGAGTGGAAGATATTCAGAGATATTTTATTCCGATCGTACTTACAATTAGTTATCTCGAGAATTGAATGAAGTATTATTATTTTCTCACTATACATATGCATACGCACGTATATCGCCCGATTAAATTCACTCGTTGGATGTCTAATGGACATATTGTCATCCAATTGAATGTTGCTGCAAAAGACGTTGAACTTTATCATATACACTTATATGTATAGATATGTACACGTTTATTCGATACGTGAGATTTATTATTCTCTTTCAAATGTTTACGTTTTTTATCGTTTCGCCATGTAGATTTTCAATCATATTACAAAGGATCAGTAATATCGTACCTATCAGTATACATATACATAGGTATTATATATATTTATAAGCAGGTGGTGCGGTACCGTAATTATATAGTAATAAATAATATCTTATATACTTTCGCATGATTTGCAGTGAACATTTTTTATAGTTTTTATTTTTTGTTTTCTCCGTGAAGTTCCAGGAGGCGCAGACGCGCATGTAACATCTCTATGTATAATATTGTTACATAGGTATACTACACGTATACTAAACTTAATAGTATAATATAGAAGAAAAAAAGAAGAAAAAACAAAGAAGAAAAAACAAACGAAATCTAACTGAACTGCAAACCACTCGTATTTACAGTTACGACAAAATCACGATCGTTCTTTCCGTCAGCAGTAGCAACAGCAGCATCCCTCCTTCATCGATATGTGTTGTACGTACCTGCAGCAGTGGCAAGGAAGATTATTATTGCCTTCCTTTTATCGCCTGCACTGCTACAGGTTTTATACATATGTACACATATACATTGTACGTACATACATACATACCTGCTTCTGCACTTCTGAATCAACGATGACTTTCATATATAATGTGGTAAAATCGTACACATACATATATGTTCATATCGTTCGAGAAATGACGCGCAATTTTTAATTTCGTAATTCCATTTTATTTGTTTCAATTGTTTTGTCCATTCCTTTTTCTACGCGCGATAAAAAAAATTTGTATTTTTTAGTCGATACACATGATAATCCTACATGTGTCTTCTTCATTCGTTATCTTTTTGCCCATATTTTTGCTATCTGCATCGCGCATTCCGCTACCATTTGATATATACATATGTAAAATATACGTATACGTATGTATGATGTGAAAACATAGGTATAGATGGACGTGTGTCACGTGTCACGTTTGCAACGGATACTGCATAGACTGTAGTAGAGATACGGATATAATTCGCGGGAAATTAATACGGATAAAAGTATCGTCAATCGGAGCATGTGATTTACAATTTATCAGAAACGGATGAGTAGGAGGAAACCACTAGGACATGCAGGCGTCCGCAGGCTGTTTTATGTACATCTTATCTACCGTACCATTTTTTCCAGTTTCCGTATATATATGTATAATACGTACACGTGTACGTACGTAACACGCGTCATAACCATAGTACGTTTGTAACGTTGAGAGAAAAACAAAAGAAGAAAAACAAAAAACTAAAAAAGAGGGACCAACAGGAAGCTCGTTCTGCCCATGAGACATAATAGGGAGCTTATATTTACATAGTTTCGTCCCCACCACCCACCCCCTTGTAATTTTTTCCTCGAAGAAAAAAAAAGAAGTTAAAACTTAAATTGGTTATAAGATTCTATATTAATATAGATATGAGTTTTAATTAACGATGAAAATTTTCATTGTTTTCTATAATTTAAGTATTTATTTCTCCTATTTTTTTGTCTGTTACAGAATGGCACACCTCTCTGGGAAGATCTGATATCGAAGGCTACTAAATTGCACACGTGTCTGAGGTGAGAAAAAAAAACGAAAGTCAAAAAAGTATTAGGATCTTACAAATGGAAGTTCTCGACGTCGTTCCGAGGCGGATGCACGTTTTCGTTTGGGGGATGTAAATACCATAAACGTGTATAGTTATACATATGCTATATAGGTATACGGATCTCTGTACATGTGTAAATTGGAACAATATTTAATGGCGGTAGTTATATGTTAAGTTGACTTATGTTGGAGTCCTCCTGACACCTACACGTGTATTTAGCCATGTACGTACATATGTATACGTGTACGTGTATAGATAACACGTATCTCTTCGGATCGTCGTCGTTGTCGACGTACATAACAATTCCGAAACTCTTTACGAACTAATTTAAAACACCGACCTCCCTTTCCACTCTCTATACATGTGTATGTGTAAGGTCTATATGCATGACTACACAGACACATATACATACATATATACTCACACAACTTGCACTATATTATATCATATGTTTTGTTTCATTGTTACAAATTGCTTTACGAATTGCTACATCCCTTTTTTTCCGTTCTTTTGCTCTTTTATTTTTTCATTATTTCATTTTTCCTTTTTTATTTATTTATTTCTTCATTCATTTATATTTCTTTTTTCTTACCGCACTATTTTTATGTACAGGCCGAAAGAAATTGTTGAAGTTTTTATTTTATTTTATTTTTAACCCATTACTATTATTATTATTATTATTACTTTGGAAAAAAAATTACTGCAAAAGTCCATTCGAGTTTTGCTTATTATAATGTTCACCATTTGTAATAGCGTACGCAAAGTTTCATACTGTTTTGTTTTTTTCTCGTAAACTATTTTCTATTCTTTTCTTTTGCTTTTCTTCTCTTTTTTTTCTCATCGGCACGTGCTACACTGCACGCGAGATATTTATTCACGTGTCTGCGGTGGTCTCTTTTCTCGTGCATCTATAATATAGCATATTTTACTATAGAGGTAGATGTATGGTACTTATGTATACATGTAAATGTGTGTATATGTATGTATAGGTGATCTTTTTTATACCAATTTTGCTGCGGGCCAAAACCCCCGAACCGCGGCA
The DNA here is from genome assembly GCA_963932425.1 of Athalia cordata. Lineage (NCBI taxonomy): Eukaryota > Metazoa > Arthropoda > Insecta > Hymenoptera > Athaliidae > Athalia > Athalia cordata. The sequence goes on along the minus strand of OZ010626.1, from coordinate 21,838,475 downwards.
CATGGGCGCGTGTTATATGGAACACATAGTCTGCCGATACACAGAAATGAAGCTTTTTTCATTTTTAGAACTGCCTCTGGTGTAATTTTGTTTGTTTTTCCTTTTTTTTTTTTTCTGTTACGAGAAGAACGCATACATATAGGATGTAAAAATGTACATTTGTCGCCTAATGTGTACACCCGGTTAGGTTGATTCTGAATCGCTTCGCGGCCAAGCGCACGTTTGGACAAATTTTCGTAACCAGCCCTGCAGCTACACGAAAAAGTTGTCCAAACACGCGCTTGGCCGCGAACCGATTCAGAATCAAGCTAACCGGGTGTACATGTATAGGGTACTTATTGTACATGATCCGGTGATTGTAATCTCGCTTCAGTGTTTCATTTTATTATTATTATTATTATTATTATTATTTTGTTTTAATTGTTTCTTTTTTATATACGAATGTTATACATGACATGTGTACGTTTAAGGGTATTTACACGTGCACATAATTATGGTATATATTTAACTTTGTAAAACTTTATGAAGAATCAGAGACAGTAGGGCACGACGACGCGTCGCGACGCGGATAAGAAGAAAAAGTATATAAATAAGAATATAAGGAGAAACCTTACTTATGCAAAGAGAAAAAGAGAGAGAAAAATGAAGAAAAAAGAAAAATTTAATAACGATTTTAAATAAAGGCTTCACCTTAGTTTAACATGATAAAATGCCTCGTGGTAATTATGATGTACTGTTGTACGTACATATGTGTACATTTCTATATCATCTATTTTTTTTCATTCTTTTTTTCTTTTCTCTTTTCTTCTTCTTTTCTTGCAAGTCAATTGAATCGCGCGCGTTATCTTTTGAAATTAAACAAAAAAACCTTTTGATGGAAAACAGGAAAAAACAAATGTAACAGAATTTTTTTTATCGTATGCATCGATGCACCCTTGTGAAGTTGGTCTCCAATTTTTGGTTACATTTTACAAAAGTGTCGGGGAGGGGGGGGCAACTTCACAGGGGTCATCCATGCATGTATACGTATATAGTAGGTGTATGTTATTATTATGTTATTTATTTATTCATTTCCATACTATTTTTTTTTTTTTTTTCTTTCTTTCACCATCTGCACATGGGCGTACCGTACGGTTAATTTAGATAAAACAATTGAATCGTTGATTCTTTTATTCCACGGTTTAAGAGCAACAGGGTTACCCTTGATTTTTCCGCTTATGGTTTGAGAAAAGAAAAGATATTATAAAGATTAAAGGAGAAAGAGAGAACGAAAAATAGAAAAATAGTAATATGTTTCTTCATACATATAATACTAATACGTTAAGTTGACTCACGACAATTATAAAACACCATTGAAACTGTACAGTTTTAATTGTTTGTTCTTTTTTCTTTCTTTTTTTTCTTTTATGGATGTTAAAGTCACGTTTCTCTTTTCAATAATATATATGTTTATATATGTACATATATCAAATAACTATATCTTTTCGCATCGTGCATGATTTAATGAAAAAACAAAATCTCTTCAATTTAGACAATTTAGATAAAACCGTCGTATGACGTTATTGTAGATCGTTCTTCTTTCTTTTTTTTTTTCGTTCTATTTTTTCAATCTTATTCTTTCATTGTTATCTTGAAAGTTTAAATGCCTAACAATCGTACACCACTTTCTCCACGCCTATATATACACATGTGTCACGATACGCTCTCTTTAACGTTCTTTTCACGTGTCTCTAAATAATATTTTTCTTTTCGTCTTCTTTTTCATTTTTTTTTTCTTTTTTTTTTCATAAGTTTCTCAAAATTAATCCGTATACCTAATTTTACCTATAATTTCGAGTTATGATTTTTTTGAAATTTTGTGACACGTAGCCGAAGAAAAAAAAAAAAAAACAGAAATTTTTTCTACTATAATTTTGATTAATTTGAAAAAAAAAAAAAATTATTTTTTCATCTATTATACATTCTAAGAAATATTATACTATACATATACATGTATGTACACGTGTACGTAAATGTTGGTGATTTTTCTCACAATCGGCCAATTTAAAATACTTACCTTAATTTGTCACGTGTTAATTGTGATGAACAAATTATTTCGTATATTATACAGCCTGCACGCGCACTTTTGTCAATTTAATTAATTAATTTAAACCTGAAATATTAAAAACATTGTTGTTATTCTTGTTTATTTATTAACATATCCGATTTTCATATACGTATGGGCAATCTCTCTCTATACTAATTTCAATCACGTTTATCGAATGATTATCATATTATTTTTTATCATCAATTCTTTTGCTAGACTAAAATTTAGAGAAGAATCAGAAGAAGAAGAAAAAAAAAAAAACGAAAAATCTGCGTCGTTGATTTTTAAATAAATAAAGGGTATTACGTCATTATATCGTCAGGGCAATATATTAAATAATATAGTTGAATAAACTAAGCGATGACAGTTAATTTATTAAATTAATGATGTAACCTCAATTAAAATTCTCCCATATTATACGATAATTAGGTACATACATGTATATATGTACGTTACACACATATACATATATATTATACAAAATATGCATAAAAATCATTTCGCAGACGTAAAATCTTTTATTTTATTTTATTTAATTTCAATTATATTACACGTCTTTATGGTTTTTCTTTCTTCTTTTTTTTTTTATTTAGATTTTTATTTCAGATATTTTTACAATCGTTTCTATCATACTTACGTGTGTATGAATGTACAGATATTTTTTGTTCGGTTAAAATATCATTAAATGTTATAAATTTTTTTTTTTTTTTCAGAGCTGCGATTCTCGCGATCTCCGCCTACTTGGAAGCGTTTCAAAAAATTGCAGACGCAGCCACCAGTGCCCGGGGTGAGTACCTAAATAAGTTTAGATCATTTATCGACAGTAAAACAAAAAAACTTGAAAAAAAAAAAACAACATAATTATAAAATAATTTCTAATATCTTTCTTTTTCTTCTTTATACGCAATAAGATCAATTACATCCCTTATCATATATGTATATACGGTCAACGCGCGTTTTATTAATATATTTATTTATATCACGTGATCCAGAAACTTATAGTGAAAAAGAAAATAGAAACTAGTTATAGAAATAGAAAGGAAAAGGAAAAAAGTATTGAGATATATAATAAAAAAAAATTGGTGGCACATATTACGTAGGTATCTGGGTATAAGAAGTATACATATGTAAGTCTCTCGGTTTTGAGAGTCGAATTTGTATTTGGGTCACGTCTACATTTACGTATATAGGTTTTATATACCCATATACATATTACATGTAATACATACATGTATACCCTATCCACGTACGTACATACCTATATATTATTATTTTCTCTCCTCACTCTGCGCTACGTTCAAGCGGAATCGACGCTACGCTGCGCGACGCGACGCGACGCGCTACCATCTGATGATGGCGTTTATGGTGTTTTGCTTGCGAAGATAGATGTAGATGTGGAAATAGAATGAAAGAAGAGAGGACGTGAACAAAAAAAATAAAAAGAAGACACGTTTGGAAAAAAGAAGAAGAAAGAAATAAATAAATAAAAGAAGTACCTTATATACCTTACAAGTATAATCGGAGATGTTTGCTCTCTTCGCATCTACTCTTCTTTTGCAGGGCGTGCAAATATAAAAGAACTGGGACAAAAATTTCAAGTGTAGGTAGACGACGGGTGGGTTTGCACTGTACTTATACATACATATATGTATATGTTAACGATCTAGATCAAATCAAATTTGCAGAATATATAGTTTTAAGTTGTCGGTCTGCACTCGGTGGTTTATAAGATTTAGCGATCGTGGCCGATGTTTGAATTGAAATGAAATAGAAAAACTAAAAAAAAAAAAAACTTCCCAACGTTGTGTTACATACGATATATACCTTTGAGGTAAAATTATTTATTATTCATAAAATGTCATCATCATTATCATCTTCGTCGTCTTCGTTTTCTGGAATTATTCATTCTTCGTCCGAATTACAAAATTTATTACTATATTACCTATCTGCAGCGACAGCCGATTGCGCTAATTTCTTCGTTTTGTTCACTCTCGAGATTTTGGAAAGAAGGGCGAGGCGGGGGGGGGGGGGGGAATATTTTATTCACATCACATAATATTACGAATTTGCCAATACATATATATTAGATATTTATGTTTAACGTATCATACATATCTATATACCTATATAGGTATGTACAGATCTCAAGGCTAAACAAATTGAATCAATGAAACGGTCAACGAACTCGTCAAAATTGCTAAATTTTCGGCGAAAACTTTTTTTTTCTCTCTCTTTCTTTATTTTTTTTATCATCATCATCGTTGTCGTTATTGTGACTGCAGCGGCGCAACAAAATTGCATTTTTACCCGTTTTGTTCTTTTTTTTTTCTTCGTCTTCGAACAATTTTATAATTCATTTGTTTGTTTGTTTATTTATTTATTCTTCTCTCGTCACGGTAATTGACGTGCGTATAAAAATTTATGATGATAGTTCCTTGTAATTGATAGATAATTGTACGTGTATAATATCTATTTACGTACATAACTTTATGGGGATATACATACATGTATAGTGCATCGGAGTTAGGTCATTGCTGGTTATGGAAAATAGACCATATGTAAAAGAAAAAAAAGAAAAAGAAGACGAAGAAGAAGAAGAAGATGACGACAACGACAATATTATAAACGGTAATACGTACAGTAAAATAAATTCTTGTAATACATCTGCAGTACCTAATGCTTACGTAATTTGTACGTACATACATACGGTATATGTGAGCGAAGAACGGAGAAGAATAAATAATAGAAGTAAAAGATTAAAACAAAAAAAAAAGAAGAAGAACATAAATAAATAAATAAAAGAGAAAAAAAAGTAAAAAACTATAACTGTTATAAAATCTATTGCACGCAGAATTTAAATTCATATATATGTATATACGTATTAATATGTACTTCGAGGCACCATGTATGCACGTGTAGATATTATACATATTTACCACGGACATATTTTATACATCGCGTAATACCTATATTTAAAATATAAATCACAGTACATAAGTATAATTGTTTCCATCATCGTTATTACTGTTACGATTTATCACTTCGTTTTTCTTTTTTTTTTCTGTTTTGTTTTTATTCACTTAGAGAAGCAAAAAAAAAGAAAAAAAAATCCAAACGCGTCAGCCAGAACTGCACAGCACTGCTTTTACTTAAATAAAACGCGCGCTTTACTTCTATTCGTTCAACTTCTCAAGTTGATATAGTGCTCTTGAGATTTCAAGTATGGAAGATAAATATGAATAAATAAATAAATAAATAAATATTCTAAAACAAAGATACTTGTAATATGGTATATTTATACTGGATAGGGTTCTCGAATCAGACTGCAGTTCGACAAAGACCAGAACGCTTAGAATAAATATTATAATTATAAAGGAATTGAAAAATTTCTTACGTTATGTATTTTTTTTCAGGCTTCTTGAAGCATAATTTTGGTTTCTTTCGATTTTCTTTCTTTTTTTTCTTTTTTATTTCTGTGGATTTTGTTGCTCTTTTCTCTAACGCAGAAACAACAACAGCTGCACCACCTGTACTGCGCGTTTAATGGACCCATCTTCCTCTTTTCTTCTCTTTTTTTTTTTCTTTTTACACTTTTTTATACGATCAGTTAGTCATCCCTCATATCGATTAAGAAATTCTTGGGCAATTATTTTCGCTGCACTGTGCACATTTTTTTTAATTTTTTTTTTTTTTCGTTTTTTCATTTTTTTTCCTCCGTTCTTCATCTCGGTAACCATATGGTTAATTTTGCATATGAGGTATGTTGTACGAATAAATTTTTTTTTTTAATATTTTTATAGAAAACAGAAAATAAAAATGAAAGAATCATCTCACGTATTAGATCAATTTATCGAAGAATTTCTTCTGCACAAATGAATACCTATATTTATTTTATTTTTTTCACGAATCGAAAGACACATAAATTCAATTGAATGACAAATGACACATGCAGATTCCAAATGACATACATTGTATGTACATAGATTATTTGATTTTAGAAATTTTCAACGAAGAAACTTCTGGAGCGACTCAAAATCTCCTCTTCCCTTTCCTCCCTGCTCTTGGAAATTTGCAGTCTCAAGTATACAAGGGGTGCAGTTTATAACGCACAAGGGTCTGTCTGTTCTGCGATCTTTTGCCAACGCGCGAAACCTGCAAAAGCAGCTGTCAAACTGGGTTGCTGATCCCGCTGCTCCTGCTGCTCCTGCTGCTCCTGCTGCTTTTCCTTTGTTCAAAAGACAGCTGAACGACGACGACGACGACGACGACGATCAACGATATTATAGTTCCGTCGCCGAAACCCCCCGGCCTAACGTTTTTATGAGGTCTAGGAGAAATCATCGCGGTATTACCTTCCCTCCCTTTCACGCTCCTGTTCCTTTTCTAATTTTCTTCTTCTTCTTTTTTCTTTTTTCTTTTTCCGTTTCTCTTTTGTTTCAACAATCGTTTCTTCGCATATGTATGTAGATATAGGTACGAATTTTATATACGTTAATCGAGCTGGTAACGTGTGCATAATTGAAGCGTAACTTTTTCATCCCGTGGGTTTGGTATTCTTCTTTTATTTGATCTTTAACTTTTTTCATTTTCATTTCTCATTTTTCTCTAGCTAGGATTATATTTTCTACGATTCCTCACAAAGTCACAATTCTTCCGCGCGTTCGTTTAAACTACCCGCGTATATATGTATACTTCAAAGAACACGTATGCATTGTGCGACGGTGAATATAGAATAGGGACATTTATTCGTAGCAATCTCGTACAATGTTACCTTATATATCCCTTTGTCACTTTCTACCTTATCTCCCTTTTATTCTTCTTCTTCTTTTTTCTTTTTTTTTTTTGGTCAGAATACGCGAATTATCGGGACAATTTTGCACTTGCGTGCTTCTATTCTTCCCTTTTTTCGGCACTTCGAATAGTTGATTAATTTTTTATTTTTTCCGGCCACGTAGATGATAATAGTACCTATACCTAATGATATACATCGATAAGAATCACCTCGTTCATTACTACATATGGTGTATTTTGTCCGAGTTGTCATTGTGTTCCGAAATATAATGTAAATGGATGGCGAAACGAATCGATTTGTGATTTTCTCGAAAACGAAAAATAGAGAGAAAAAAACATATGTAGATATATAATTAAAATCAAAACAATCGTTGTGTTGGTAGAAATCTTCATAATTTCATTTACATTTAATGACGTCATGACAATTATTATTCGACGGCAGCTTCTTTGCAATGAATTTATTGAAATCTCCATCGATCTTTGCAGCAGATTCTATACAGTCGCGGCGATTTCTTTAAATCCTTCGATTCTCTCTTTCACCTACTTTCCGTGACATAATCCAGTCCCATGACTTGGAGAAAAAACAAAAACAAACGAACAAACAAACACAAAATCGAGAAAGAAGGTTATTTTTATCGAATTAGTTGAATCGGAAAGAAAAAGTATAAAAATAAATATGTCATACATATATATTGTAAAAATAGAGAAAATAAAATAGAAGAGAAAAGGGCGGCGGGGGGAAGGAGGAGGGGTGGACTAGGGCAGAGTGTGCCGAATGGGGCATGGCCCCTTTTCCTCAATCTCATTCTTTTTTCCTTTTCGTTTTTTTGGTTTTTGTTTTTCTTTCGTACAAGAAGTATCAGCGGGCACAGCAGCGCGAGTAGAAGAGAAAAAAAAAGAAAAAGAAAAAGAAGAAGAAGAAGAAGAAGGAGAAGAAAAAGTGCAATATATAGCGGTGCACGGTTCGAGTTTGGAATGGCCAGTAGTGCAGTAGCAGCAGCAGCAGCAGCAGCAGCAGCATTGTCTCTAGGTTTGGTTGGGTTTGGCCCAGTTGGACAAGAACCCGCCAGGGGCTGAAGCTGAACGTTACCGGGACGTCGACCCCCAATTCCATTCTCTACTCTGTATTCCCTGGTATTGATCCTCCGATATAACTCTCCCCTAACCATTTTCCTTCTCCCTCCCCCTCCCAATCCTCTCTTTCCCCGGTTCAACACCCTCTCGACTGCAATTCGCCGACCCCCTCTTTTGCCCCCCCCCCCCCCCCCTCTCCGTCCTTCCGCCCCCGCCGCGGGGCAAATTTTCTTTTTGTGTTTTTCCATTTTTGCCTCTTTTCCCTTCCCTTCCCTTCTTTTCCTTTTCATTTTCATCCGTCGTCGTCGTCGTCGTCCCTCTCCTCCACCGCACATACGTACTTACGTATAACACATCCCTGCACCGCGTCACTGGGTCATGCACTTGTTACCTTATTCCAATATATACATAGGTATATACCTACACAATATGTACGCGATCACCTACATATGTGTATACGACCTATACGTAGCGTTGATAAAACAGAAAACAAAAAAAAAAAGGAGAGAGAAACGAAAAACAAAAAGGAAGAAACAGAAATCCCGTGAAATAGAATAGATTATTATCGTTGTTATTGTTATTGTTATTTTCAAATAAAATTTGGAATAGTTGAATAAATGGGAAATATGTCGACGCAGTAAGGGGAAGGAGAGGGAGGAGGGGGGAGGGGCACGTACGTCAGAAAGTAAACAAAATCGGTTTAGGTTATTACATCCGCTTTATTCACCCCTTAAACATTTCCTGTCGATAATTACCTTCGATTTCTGATGATTTGCGGTGGTATACATATATGTATACATGCCTATGTAACGTTGTACATATATAGGTACGTATGGTACATTCATAGATTGATTCATAGAACTATGTACGGATATGCACATACGTATGCAGAAGGGTATTTGAGAAACTTGAATTTTTAACGTCGTTTATGGTCGATGGACCATTCATTAAAGTCGTATTTTTTAATTAATCAATCTTTATACATACGTATACTATACATGAGTATGTAGTATAACTGAAAACTTGGATTTCGTACTTGGAAATTGGAAGAAACGCGCGTGACAATGATCATGTGATTTACGACGATGTGCATGGTTATAATAGGCTATATGTATGTGTGTGCTGCCTGTGGTAGTAAAATGTACGGGACGACATATATATACGTCATCATTCCGCAAACCGTCATCGAGTTTGCCCGACAATTTATTATATTAATTTTTATCGCATACCAGAGGATGTGTAATAAAATTTAAGGAAATCATGATAATGCGAGCTAACCACGAAGTACCTCACATCCTCCTCTGTGATACATATTATTTGCACTCATCTTTCCGGTTATTCACGCACAATGTTTATCTCAATTCTCGACTGTCACGATTTCCTTCAGTGTGCAGGTTCGGAAAAGGAGGAAATGAAAAAAAAATGATACATCAATTTTTGGTAACAAAAAAATGATTTTCAAAATTGTTAGCGGTTTTGAAAATACGGTGAGATGAAGAGAGAGAAAACAAAAAAAAAAAAAAAAAGATTATCGATCCAAATTGACGACTCAGCCGGTCCAATTGACCTGGAATCATTATTTATCTGTAGACTATAAATAATGATCATTTAAAAACCGTGGATGATGAAATAATATTACTTCCGTTATTATAAACTAATTTGACACGCGAGTATAAGTGTATTATACGTACATATATGTACATACATATACTTCTAATGTTATATACACAATCGTATTCGAAGGTGTGTAAATAGGATAATGATTTATAGAAAAATGTGAAAAAATATACCTATATATTATATAGGTATATCATGATCTCAGATCTGTAGCAAAGTGCTGCACATGTATGTATACTATAGGTAAATATATGTATGTTAATGAATTCTTAATTAACAATGCATTTTTAACCGGAAGAAAATATATACAACATAATATATTTATAATTATCAATTAGATGGCGGTTCATGTTATCCAGCTGATTATGTATACGGTGTTTGAGATAATTAGTAGACCGTTCTTAGTTACCATAACAAACTACATCACGATATATTATGGATAATTCTTTTTTTCTCTTCTATTCTATCTAATTCCTTCTCTTTCTCTATCTTTGTTATATACGGTATAATTCGATGCACCTTTGGATGTGCATAATTTTTCTTTTTTTTTCCTTTCTTCCTTTTTTCCTTTTTCTTTGCGTGCATTATACAGCGTGTACATGTATACATAGGATTGCGCTCGACGATAAAGTAGGTGACCTTGAAGAAAAAAAGAACAATTGTTTTTTTTCTTTTTAATTATTATTTTTACAATCGTTCACCTAAATATAGTCACGGTTATTGTTCTCGTAAATATTTATTGTCGGATAAACTACATCGATCTTATTCATTTTTACACATACATAATTATACATATATATTTATTTAATTTGTTTTTGTTTATTTGTTTCAGGGGCTACCAAAGAAATTGGAACTGCTTTAACGAGAATATGTTTACGTCACAAAGCTGTCGAAGCTCGTATGAAAACTTTCACAAGGTATGATACGAAAAAAGATGAAAAATACCATTACTTTGTACTTTATACTTTTTTTTTTCGAAATTTCATTCGATAAACTATAGAATTAAAACAATAACTATCATGAGATCTGCAGAGAGTCTGAACTTTTACCGAAAACTGGATGATTTTAAATTACGGAAAAAACATTTGCCACGATATACCCTATACAAACAAAAATTGTCATTAACGGTGATTCGAAATAAAAATTTGTAAAAAGATTAAAAAAAAAAAAAATTATTCACACAATTCATTTTTTTTTTTCACATCTTTTATACCGTTAATCGTTATGTCAACGTACTTAATATACCATATACCATATTATACAAAATCTTTTTGGCACAAACGTAAACGTTTTTGGAATTCCTTTTTTTCTTCCTTTAAATTTAATTAATCTTTTGATTCTTGTTATTTTTTTTTTTTTTTTTTTTTTTATCTCGTCTTCTTACGCACGTGCGTCATGCAATTTCTTCGAAACACTTTTATCTTCTCTTTTAAAGATGTTTGTGCTTTTTTTCTCTGGTTTTATTTATTTATTTGTTTTTATTTTTATTTTTTTGGTTATAAACTTGTACGTATGTTTACTTGGTCCGTTTAAATGTTATAGGTATAGCGGTGAAGTTGATTTTTACGACCACGATAATGACGATAACGATAATAACGATAATAATAACATTTATAACAACCACCGTTAAGATTCTTTTTCCACCTTTTTTTTTCTGTTTCTGTTTTTTTTTTTTCAATTCGTACGACTTACCTGGTTTACATTATTCATCGTAAATTATACGTGTATATGCCAATTTGAACCTTTACATCGAACCGTGTAACTCATAAAACGTTTCGAAAATAAGACGTTACTTTTTCTTTTCATTTATCCAAACATCTGTTTTTGCTTTTTGTTTTATTTATTTATATGTATTTCGTTTTTCTAATTCGTTAAAAATTCACAACAGTGCCATCATGGACTGCCTCGTTATGCCGCTACAGGAAAAACTTGAAGATTGGAAAAAATCACTCGTCAATTTGGACAAGGAACATGCCAAAGGTCAGTTGGAAAACGGAAATTATTAGTTCAGAAAAAAAAACAAAAAAACTTTAGGTACCTAATTTAATTTTCATGATCCTTCTTACGTTTGGTTGGTTATTTAATGTTCAACGAAGCTGCAATGTGTTTTAATAATGTATACAGAGTATCTAGGTATTTTAATATTCGATGTGTAAATATTGCGGAAATGAAGGAGAAAATGTTTATAGGTATGTTTAGGGAGGTTGAAAGGTATAAAAAAAAGAAAAAAATAGAAAATGTTTGAAGGGTAGTATGTGTACATAGTATACTCTAGGCTACCGAATAACTTCCGGTTGATCAAAGTCAATTATGAGCGGTTCAATTGGTATGATTCAAGGGAACTGTTACCCTCGATGACAACCCTTTAATATTGGCTTGCCGGTTTTCAATATCATCGTGGCCCTTGAATTTCCTTCACGACGCATCCTTCAAAAACCCTCTCGCCCTCTCCTATGTATTTACATAGTATATACCTATATACATAGGCATAATATGTATGTATACGTATATTCGTGCATGCTCCAAGCCCTTCCGTGTCGTCTACGCCGCCCTTGCAACCTTTCTTTTTCTTTTTCTTCCTATACCTATTTTTTAACCCCATAACGCACAGTCATGTACACATACTTATACATATAAGGGGTGATGTGCCGGAGAAGACTTTATTGGGGGAGCATCCTTTCCCTTTTTATATACTTTACATAGAATATACATATGTAATAAAAGTAAAAAGAGAATTACAAATAATGTGAATAAATGGGTGAAAAAAATCACGTAATAACTATTTTGTAATCGTTCAGACGTTGCAAAATATTCGGTAAAAGGAGAACTTTTTTTTTTTATTTTCAATTCAAAAGAGATGCAGTCATAAGTTACGAAATTTAACACAATGTGTTCATAGAACGGTGTTCGAATTGCCATGCGAGTATTATTATAACCTATAAGCATTCAAATTATGTTACCTCGTGTGAAATGCGTCGAGTAAGCGAAAAATAAATTAATAAACAAACGAATGGAACGAAGGTATAGATATTTATATCGAAATATGATATGGAGTATGTATGGAACACATAGAATATTTCATTTATCATTAACATTTGAATATCTTTAAATATTCAAAGGCAGGGGCACCAAGTCCGGATCTTTAAATGAAAATATGGATGAAACCGAGCGTCAGTCAACCCCTTCGCATTTTAACTACTAGTAACAATGAATCATCCTAGACTTTTGAAATAGGGGTGCATTACTTTAATGATATTTTCACGTGCTAAAAGCATGGCACCCTGGGATCCTCGTAGGGTGATTTTTGCTCCATCATCATTCTCTTTTCGTTCTTCTCTGACCATGTTTTTTATTTCTTATTTTATTTTATTCATTTTTTCCTTCTCTCTGCTGCGACGAACAAATTCGCTTTGACGAGTTTTCCAGCAGAATTTAACTTTGGCTTTTGAAGTTAATACTTCAGAGATTTGCAACAGTTCTTTTCCCCCCTCCCTCTTTGTGAATTTTGTTACAATTATTTTTAGGCAAAGAATGAATTCTTTTTTATCGATATAATTTTTGGTTATTTAATTACATGGCTAGATGGCGGCGTAGAACTTCTTTTTTTTTCCATAATAGTTGAGAAAATAATTATGGATTGTATATTTTTGCACAAACATATCGATTGATTGTTGTATTTTTTTTTGTGTGTTCTTAGAATACAAAAGGGCGAAAACAGAACTGAAAAAACGATCGACGGACACATTGAGATTACAAAAAAAGAAGGCTCGTAAAATTCAGGGTCAAGGTCAAGGACAATGTACAGGAGGAGATTTGGAATTATGTAAACTTTTAGAATCATCAGCCGCGGTGGTCAGAGAAAAAAGACTTGGATTAGAAGAAACTGAAAGGAAAGCTGTGCGAGCTGCGCTTGTTGAAGAACGTGGGCGATTTTGTTTACTAGCTAGATTTCTTAAGCCGGTATTAGTAAGTATCTAGAGAGTTGAAAAAGTTTCGATGAAAATTTTCATTCGATTAATGGGTAACTCGATTCGATTTTAGGATGAGGAAATTGCTATGCTTATGGAGTTGACACACCTTCAAGAAGTGTCAGATCAACTACAGAGGCACACCGCATCCCCGAATCATCTGCCACCTGCTTCCGAACAGGTAGATCTTTGAAAATATGAAAAATCTTTTCAGATATCTTCATCTCGGTGTTCGACTAAAAGTTTTTTATCTGTATTTTCAGGTGATCACGGATATCAAGGGATGCGATACTACACAGTGGTCGTTGACCACACCTCCTTCAAGTCCCTCCCTATCTTTAGGGTCGAGAAAAAGTTCCATGTGCTCTATAAGCTCACTTAACAGCAGCAGCAGTGGTTCGTGCAAAAGTCATCCGAGTCCATCTGGCCATCCGTGGCACAGATCTCTGTCTCAGGTAAACTTTGATGATTTAATTACAAGTAATAACTTATACATCAGTAGTGCAACATGCCGTTCCAAATATCAATGAGAGCTTCTTTTAAGAATTATTTTTCAAATGATTTTGTTGAAATCGATAGAAGGGGATTTAACATTTGCTAATGCCGTACGAATCCTTGTGCTCTGTAAAACCATTTCGTCGATAATTTTTAATTTCTTGGATAATAAGGAAAAGAAAAGACAAATTTGCAGCATGAGCCAGTTCATACGTGTTTGTGTATAGCTTTAGTGCATCATCCGGCTTTCGTATTTTTCAGTTATAAAATCATTGCACCGTATAAATTATTTACTCGTTATTAATCACATTATCAGTTTGTATGCGTTAGTCGTTAGCTTAGCAAATGAATGCAGTAGTTGATGTTGTACTGTGTAGCCTGTTGGTGTATCTATAAGGCCAATCAGCACAAGTGGGATGGTTACGTTGCGCCACTTGACTAGCGGGAGCTCACGAGATTCCGGGTTCACTTCTCAAGACACTCTCTATGCCCAGCCTATTACCGAACATCAGGTAAAATATTCTATCGTTCACCCAACAGCCCAACGAACATCGATCCGTTGAGTATCAGAACTTTTTCATAACTTTTATCCCTGGAATGGACTTTTTTTATTACCTATTTTTAGAAACTTCTGTCATTTCTCGAATTTTATCTATCATTCATTTTTAGGTATCGAATGTATCGTCCCACAGTAACCAGAGTACAGGATCTACGACAATGAGGCCCGTTACTACTTCCACATGGCCCGATTTACAAGAGTCATCTATTCAGTTTGACAGACAGGGTCAAAATACGATCAACGATCGACCGCATACCATATCTTCGGGTGAGATGATGTTCTTTTTTTCTCATTGTTTTTTCAACCGACGACTGGAAAATTCTCATAAAAGAAAATTTTCAGCATACGAGAAAGGTCATCATCAACGGCCAGCGCTGAGCGTCTACACGTTTCAAGCACCAGAAGGTACTGGTACCGGGTCAAGTTGTTGCCACAGTCAACCAGCATCTCCAGTTTCTTCATCGTCTTCATGCTCTTCGTCAAACCAACAGCAAACTCATATGCAAAACCAACAACAAACTCATCTACAAAATCAACAGAATCGTGTTCAACTCCGAAATAATAGACCTCCGATCCCAAGCCGATGTTCCAGCTTAGAGCGACCGATCGTTCCAGCTAAAAATGATCCTCCTGGAAGTCCTAGAGGAAAACCTAAGCTTCCGATACCAGCACACCTCGCTAAAGGTAGTAATAAGGTTTTATCGCATTCTTTCTTATTTGATGTGCTTTCGATGATTCGGTTTACCATGTATGCGTCGTTTAATTACTTCTAGAATTACCCGCACATCAGCTTCAACAACCGATGTACGTAAACATGCACGAATTGGCTAGTCTGGCTGCTAGTCGGGCACAAGAAATGCAACAACTTCCACTTCCACCACCACCAGCTTCCGCCGCTCATACAGATAAAGTACGATTTTATCGTAATATTTGGATGTGCACATTTCACTGTTTAACTAAATTCTGTTGATGGATTACAGACCGATGCTTCAGAAAAAGATGGTGGCAGTTTGACTTCCGAATCTAGCCTGGAATCCAGTAGCGGTTATGGTAGTCAGACAACTCTTCCTCATGTTCAACCTCAATCGCAGATTTCATGCCAAGTAGTTGACGATGAAAATTCCATGAATCAACAAGAGAAAGGTTAGAAATAAAGTCACGGTGTACACCGTTCACTATATCATTGCTTGTGGTTTGTCGTACGGTACAAAAGTCATTTGTGTGACTGAAAAAAATTTATATTGCACGTTTCAAAAGATTGATTTGTATCGTGGAACCGAATTAAAATAGCTCGGCATGTTGTTCATTTGTTTTTTCCCCTACGAGCACTTGAGTAGGATCAGCTTTTATCGTAGTTCTGATTCATGGTGCATTATTTTGTTTTTATCTTTGTATGTTGAATTATGTGATTTTGTTCAGAGATTTCTTGCAAGTAGCATGTGTGCTTTGTATGTGTTCGTGTAGTGGCCGTAGATCCTGAGGAAAGTGCTGGTTCTCAATGCACTCTGCGACATCAAGAAATGACTAAAACGTTACGTCGTCCATTGTCTATGAGTGGTGAGTCCTGAGCCCTTTGGATCCTTTTCTCCTTATGCCAAATTAATGCATGTGGCCTTCTGTTTCGTGTCTTATGATCCGAGATCATTCCATTTGAAGAGCTGAAACTATAAATTCGAAGAGACACGGGACTCGGTAAATTTCACAGATCCGTAAAATATGATGAAAAGCTGCTAATGAGCTTGCTTCGATAGAACGTGTGGCAGTGAATGAACCGAGGCAGAAATCAATAGTTTTTTCTTGAACCCAATGATTCGATTGCTCATAGTGAATTTATGCATGAAAATAGCTTTTGGCATATCAAAAACTCTTTCGAATACCCGGTGATAAGAAACTGAAAATACATCATCGTGTTACAGCTGCCTATTCTACTGGTTTGGGTTTATCGAGACAGCAAAACCAAAACCAAAATCAAATGAAAAGCGCTACTTTATTACCACGCAGAGGATCTATGCAACAAGCCGTAAGACCAGCGCCACCGGTCAGACGTACATCTACGATTATCGGCGGCACATTTAACCCTCTAATTAATAACCCTACCACATTCAACAATTCCGATGACAATAATAAAAAAGATGGAATGAAAGACGACGCGCGTGACGAAGCTGATAACTTACCACCGCCGCCAGCTTTTTTACTAGAAAGTACTTCTCCAACGCCAACTCCTACTCCGCAGCGGTGAGTTGAAATTTCAGTAGTACCAACGGAGGAAAATATAGATAGTTAGGATGCGATGTGCATTTTTTTTTTTTATTTAGCTTGTTTTACACATGTTCATATGTTTGTTCCTTTTTTTGTTTTTACAGATCTATCTCTGTATCGGAGACTGTTCGGACATTAACCGAGCTCCGTCATACACCGGCGAGTCCATCTTTCCTACGTAAGCTCGCCAGTTCTCAACAAAATAATAATTCGGTAACAACCACTGTCGCCTCTACTACAGCGACTACTAACACGTTGATAAGGCGAACTCAAAGTATAGATCGTACAAGCACAATACGTTCACATTCTCAAGATCGTAGCTCCTTATCAAGCACGGTGGGCCAACAGGCTTACGGCCAAGGAGGGGGTCCAGGTCCAGGAGGAGTTGGACAAGGATTTATGGCCGTACTTAGCGCTAAGCTAGTCCCATCTTCTCTCTTATCTAATAACGTCACCGGTAACACAAATGCTAACGTTAATAGCGGAAGTCCAAAATCATCGCGACGACAGTCGATCGAACAACAATCTAATAGAAATTCTAGGGCTCCGTCCAGTTTCCTTGGAACCTTGAACGCCAAACTGGCCCACCAACAGCAACAAGGTGGTCAAAATCCAGTTATTAATGCAGCGACTCGGTCGGCAAGTGTTAGACGAATAATGGGTAATAGAGTTCCGATGGTTGATTTAGATCCCCTGCAGGTCAGGGATTCTCTAATGGATCAAATAAGGCGCGGTACTTCCCTAAGGAAAACTAGCGGACCCATTAACGACTGTTCTGCACCAAAAATATACTAGATTTCTCATTCGATTGACTTGAAAATATGACAAAATAAAATAAGACAACCATGAGAACAATAATCAAAATATATAATTATAATAACACGAACAATTAATTTATATTGTTGTTAATAAATATTTTCTTATTCTTTCTTCTTTTTTTTTTATTTATTCATTTTGAATTCTTTTTTTTCTTTTGTTGCGTAAAGTCTCGCGTAATTCTGTTCGGTGTAGTAACTACTGACTAAAATCAACATGGATCGTTCGAAAATTTAAATGATATAAGAAATTAGAGCAAAGTGGTGTACCGAACAAAGATATCTAATTAATTTACTTTCATTTCGTTATCAAATTTTCTGACTTTTCACTAATGTGCTTATCGATAAGGTGTGTTCTTGCTCCAACTGCCAATCTTTTACAACCGTTGATAATATAATCTAACATTCAGCCATTATTCAAATGAAATTAAAAATATCAAATCTTACCATTTCTCATTTTCAGCTCGCGATACGCGTAATAAAAATGTAGAAATGATCGTCACCTCAAACATTACGAGCGTTGAATACGTCCGTTATAATTTTTCTTATTCTTTTTGTTTGTTTTTTTTTTGTTCTTTTAAGATGGTTTTGGCTTCTACGCTGCTATATATTTAATGATTCCAATTTAAAATGTAATAATTGAAAAAAAGTATTGATGATGTAATATAACTAGATGCAAGAAAAAAGAAAACAAGAAAAAAAAATAAATAAACATAAATAAAAATAAACATTAAAAAGTAAATAAATAAATATATAAAACTGAATATACACATTCATCTTACAGTACGTGAGACAAGGCCGCGAGGTCGAGTAGGTGTTGGGATATTTGTATGTTATTTTCATACGTAGAAAGTAAACAATAATTTATTTGAATTGACAAATGCCTTAGGTACAAATATGTATAGAAACTTAATATCTCTCCGATTATAGAAAAACAAAAAAACAATGTAAGTAACAAAAATGGGTTTATTTTTTGATTTGAAGAGTATTTTTTTTCATTTCTTTTGTTTTCAAAATCTAGCTCTGTATTTCTTTATTGATAGTTTTTTTAAATTTGTTATAGACTATATCGATTATTTTTTGTTTTTTTTTCTAATTTTTTTGTTTTTCCATTATTACGATTCGTTCTTTTGATAAAAGGATAAAAGAAAAAGTAAGAGAGAAAAACGGACAATACTAATCGATTAGAACGTCTGTATATTGTTATTAATTAATAATAATGAAACGTGATAACTGAAACGTCTAGGATGTTGAACATGAAATATGAATTAAGTCAAATCGCGTCATTTTAGAATAGCTTTGAATCTAATTGAATGATTGTCCTTGCGTAATGTCAGTTGTGATTTGTTGGTAATGAAAATGCGAACAAATAATCTCTTATTAAATATATGTTCGTTTTCATGTTATATTTTTCTCATTTATTTACATCTAGAAATCACCTCACTGGCACTGGGCAGAAATGTTAGGTTATCCCTATAATTTGTAACTTCAAAATCATTCCTGGTCAACTTGTACACAATTAACTGAAACTTTGCGTGAATTATTTTATTCTCCGTCAGACATGTTTGTTACGTTTCCAGAACTTTATACGCCCGGAGTAAGTAAAGTGAGTTTACACATATCGACGGGTCAATGTAAACGACCTAACAATGTATTATTAAAACAGAGACTAAAGTCAACAATATCGATCAAATTTAAATCAATTTTAGTCCTAAATTTGTTCGCGAATACCCCCCTCATATGAGAATAATATTGTATAATGTGTGAAAGTGAATAATAATCATTACGTAAGACTGTTGTGCCACTTCAATGGCTCATAATTATTGAAAAAACTTTAGTTCCCAAAATTTTATGTAGCGATCACCAATGTATAATATTAATGTCCGTAGTAATTATACACGCATAAATATTGTGTATTATAAATTATCTGATACTATTAATAATAATAATAACAATAATAATAATAATAATAATAATAATCAGAACAGTTACGCGTAATAATTAACGTTAAGGTCGAACCATTTGGTGAAAAAAAATTGTTTTTCTTTTTTTGATTTTGCCAAATTGTCTGATAAAAGCTTCGAAAAAGCGTTTACATACGGTTACACAACTTAAAATACAGTTGATTCGATTAATACCACGCAAGTTATTTTGTATGATACGGTTTGATGAATAGACGAGGACAAGCAGAAAAAAAAAGAAGCCACTTACCCGAGCACTGTAAATATATTCTGCTACCTTCTAGCTTTACGGTTTGTGGATTTGATAAATATATATTATGTAATCTATGTATGCAAAAAACATGGAACTGTAGAGGCAACAAAAGTAAGAATAAGATATGTCTTTGTTGCACGGTTCATTGTTTTTACTTTCTATTTATTTATTTTCATTTTGTTTTCTTTTGTTATATTTTTTTTTTTGTTTTCAATAACTTCCTCACGCCCATTTATAGGTATAATATTATTTCAGCGATCGATCTACAAGATATCTATGATCAAACTGTATAGTCTGCCGATACGTAGAGAACATTAAGATCTATTGATCTGTTGCAATGTCGTCTGCCTGGGCTGATTTATATCATTTATATTAATTTATACTTTTTTCTTTTTTTTGTTCAAGAAGAGCAATCCTATGAAATAATAATAACAATAACGATAATAATTCTAATAATAATAATAATAATATCTTACTAATAGTAAGTAAGTGACGTAAAAATATTTTTGTTTCATATACATTTCGTTCATTTAATTAATAAAAAAACAAAGATTGACGATTAAAAAACACACAAAAAATAATTGAAAAGAAAAATAAAAACGACGAGAAGAGGAGAGAATAAAATCGCTATAATTTACTAGGGGGTTCCACGAAGCCAAATGATGAAATATTAT
Source organism: Athalia cordata (assembly GCA_963932425.1). NCBI lineage: Eukaryota > Metazoa > Arthropoda > Insecta > Hymenoptera > Athaliidae > Athalia > Athalia cordata. The sequence continues at coordinate 21,817,923 of OZ010626.1, read as the reverse complement.
ATCGCAATTACAGACTGTAATGTCGAAACATGAAATAAAATAATAATTAAAAAAAAAAAAAATTTGTTTCAAATTACTGATTTGTGTAGAAGAAAGGGTAAAGATTAATTGAAAAAAATAACTGGTTTGATGATAAACACCTTTCGAGCACCGTTGCTGTAGAATTAGGTATTTGCAATATACATTATAGGACATGTACGTCGATTCGTGGTAATGAAATGAATATTTAATGTAAAATTAGTATCTAAAGATAATGATTGTTAACTTGTAATAACTTTTAAGGTATCAGTGGAAAGATATGATGAAAGAAATCGGGGGGAAAAGAGAAATAATAAATAAATAAGATTAAAAAAAGAATAATAAAACCACTTTACAAGTAAATTTACTAGCTGATTTGATTAAAACCAATTAATGACTCGATTAATTAACTTGGTGTTTTTTTATTTCGAGGGTAAAATTTTACACCCTATTAATTCTCTTTAAATAATCATACAATATTGAGACTCGTTGTTCTTTGTCGGAATTGAAAGATTTTCTTTATTATTTACAGTTTGTTATTTAAGAAATAAAAAAAATTATAATATAATAGTATCAACTTTGATATATCATGGAGTTACTTACGATAACTAACTACGCAATATCATAAATTGTAACTACTGCGATAAACTAATTATTATTAATTACCTCTGTGGCATTACCGATTAAAATTAGATATCAAGATATGACTAAAGTTTGTCTCTTTTTCATCGATTTTCCGTTTTTTTTTTTTTTCTTCTCTTCCGTATAGTTTAAAATATTGACAACGTCAACGACAGAAGAAAAAAAAATATAAATAAATTCAGGAAAAAAAAAACAAAATTAAAAATGTCCGTGAAACGTGCTGCGAAAGTTTGAACGACAAAACAAATGAACATTGTCTTAATATCAAATGAGCAGAGGGGGTAGGGGGTACCAAAAACAAAAGAGAAAAACGAAAAAAAAAGAAAAACAGACAAGCTAATCCTAACGTATCTTGCAAAACAGTTCTTCTCTACTTATTTTTTCACCGCGTGGTTTTTAATGTACCTGAATTCTTTACCAGTCTGTACGACCTGCATATTTTTTAGCTTACACAATTTGAAAGTTTTTTTTTTTTTCTTAACCTGCCACACCGAACGATCAGCACAATGCACGGGCTTGTTTTATCTCTGGTGGCAGACCCTGCGTGTTTGGTAGTTTGTATATGGTCACGCTCTTTCCCAAATGTTGCTCAACGTGATCGACCAAAGACGCGAGGCTGCTATCCTTTTGATCGATTAATAGCGCAAATCCTCCCGCTGTGAATAAATACAATTCTCTAAATCGAATAACAATTTCGGAAGATTTGTTTTTTTGTTTTTTATTCAGAGAACGATTTGATTGTGCTTGTGAAACAATCGAGTACTCACATGTGTCAATTATTTCGCACGAACAATCTGGATCGATAGTTAAGTCAATCGTGGAACGCAATCGGCTAGTCGACCTGCTCGCGTGAAGATCCAAAAGTAATCTCGCTTTATGGAATCGTCTGATTGCCACTTTAACTACGCTTTTTGCCTTACAATATATTTCACTTATGTTCTTTGGTATGCTTCCCAAACAGGTCGGACATGATGTCCTTAAACTTGAAGCTGAAAATTTAAGTAAAAATTATTAATAATTACAGATATCGTAATCGGTAATAACGCGTCATTGTGAACGTCACTTTCTCATCGAAGCTAAAATGGAAGTTGTTTTTTTTTTTTGTTTTTTTTTTTTCAGAACATCTACTAACGTGTCGAAGGAACCGATTCTTGCTCGATCATAAATTGTTCGGGTTCTACGATCATTCTATCTTCAATATTTTCGCCGATTGTTCTCGTCGTGTCGCCATCTTGGTTATGTGATACTTTTTCGTATGTTGGTTTAGTTTGCTCTGGATTTTGGATGTCGTCATTTGTTATCGATTCATCTTCGCCACGATCTTCGCCATTGAACGTTACTACTTTGTCTGGCTTTACGAACACCGGTTCAGGTCCTTCTATTCCATCAGGCAATTCCAAGTCGTGATCTACCTCTACGAACGATGGATTTAGACCGAATTCTCGTTCGTTCGGTGCTTCCCCACTTCCCATATCTTGCATAACTGTAAGTAATTAATCGTGCAATGAGAAGAAAAAAAATTCAATGGCGATTCAACAATTCTATATATAGTTTACCATCTATGTGTTTGAAAATTTCATCGTTGTCTTTTTTATCAGCCGTTTTGAATTCTCGGACCGAATTATCATTCTCGGTTCTGACATGCCCAGTTTCTTCGAGTCCGTCGCTATTCATTTTTATGTCCGAATTTTCTACCAGAGATACGTTTTCGAGTTTTGGTTCGATTCCTGTCGTCATAATTGTACCGTTACCTTTAGCCTTGATTTCCATATTTCTAGCAGCAATCTTTTCTTTGAACTTCTCTATCAGTTCCGTAATTTTTGCCGGTGGAACTGTTTTCAATTCTGGCTTATCGGTAACCAATGGTAACGCCGCTACCACGTTATCCGGAAGTTTGGAATCACTTCTCATGTTCTTGGCGTGCCTAACCATGGCAGGTGCTTCCTGAACTTCCGAATGAGCCTCAACGGGCAAAAGAACCACGTTGATATCTCGATCTGTAGTAATACGAGAAGTAGATGTAGTCGGAGTGTTTTCACGTGCAGTGGAAGTTCTAACATCCGGTTCATTCGGCATTGGATTTGGTAGTCCCGGACTCTCATTCACACCCGAACTACTGCAGGTTGGTGCAAAGTTATAACTCTGTAAAAAACATGAACGTGAATTGAAACGAAATTCTATGAGCAATTTGCAAAAAAAGCTTTAAAATCTCTTACAGAAGATACGGTGAGTTCCTGTTGATAGTAATCATACAATTTCACATTCGCCGCTTCAGGGCGATCGACGACATTTTCTCTGGTCACGATAAATGAAATGCAAGTTCTTTGGGACGTTAATTTTTCCAAATAAATACTAACGACGTCTCGATCCTCTTCAAATCTTTTGACATCTGTGAAATTGGTTATATTTAGGACTATTATATTCGATTGATCGTTGCAATCTGATCGACTTACAAGTGCTAGGATTTTCAACCAGGGAATGCAGGCTGGATCTGTCGGGTATGTATCCACTGATCATGCCGACGTCGATCAATGCCATGTTACTTTCCTCATCCGCCATTTTGTATCGGGCACAGACTGTTATTCTTTGCATCGCACACTCGTCGACGGATGCCACAGATTCGGCATTAACCGAAAGATCGAATGCATCCGATCCAGTGGCATGCGGTACGTTGTATTTCAAGTTAGTCTGAAACAGAAGAAAAACGAAAACAAATGACGAATTCATAGACAATTTGAATAAGATATTCAAATAACTATTTGCGATGATTTTTACCTGTACTAAAACACATCCCTCTCCGTCTGCGAAAATTTCAACCGTCGTTGGTAGAACGGGTAGTTGAACTTGCCTGAATAAAAGTCTGTTCTCATTTTGCATTTTGAAAGCATGATCTATTTCGTTGGCGGTGATCAGTACAGAAAGATCCGTATTCGTCAAGCTCATAGCGGACGCATACTTGGTAAGCGCCTCGAGACCGAGCACGGTATCTTGAGTCGATGTAAAACCACCTTCGGCGTTTCGCTGTTTCGATATCCAACGAACGGCTCTTAGCGCAGTTACCATATTTGTTTCCCCGCCAATTTTTACCAATGATAAAATTGCGTACGCTGTCATTTCAACGCTCAAACCTACGGATGGCTTTGTTTTATTTTCCCACCATATTAAGTCCTGGAATGAAATTACCGAATTATGATCACCCTTCATATTCATGTACAGAAATGTCGGACGTGACTTAACCTGATGTTTTGTTGCGAGTCCTATCAATGCCTGCAAACTATCGTTAGCTCTTGGATGTTCCAATAATGTTAGAGCGTAGGTTGTCAGCGCCAAAGTATAGGGATTGCCGTCGTTGCTGATGGTGTCTTTTTCTAAGCAGTGTAAAGCATCGTTCGTTAAAGATGGCTGCAACGGTACCCCAGATTCGAGTAGAGAAATTAAGACGTATGCAGTTAGCGCCAAAGAAGAACCGTTATCATCTTGCAAACCACCCTATCGAGTACAAATATAAAGTTATTATTCTATTTCAGTTTATTCTTTTGTTTTTTTTGACGTACCTTCATGTCCTTGTGAAATACTTGACCACGTATCGGGAAACATCCGTTTTCTAACTGACGTTTCGTGATCCATTTCACGGACAATTTCAAATCACGCTCATCCACATGAATCAAATGTTGCGCTTGAGCCAAAGATTTGACAACAAAAGCAGTCAGCCACATCGAACCTTCGGTGGATAGATTGTCAGCTCCAAAGGCAGAGTAAGAACCATCCGGATGTCGGTAGTTTAATTCTCGTTGATATCCTTGAGTATAATGGAAATATTAAAAACTTTGAAATAACCTTTTAGCAATACCAGTTACAACGTTTACCTTTTTCCATGTTCTTTATTGCCTTGGTCTTCAGTGCCGGATTCTCCGTGTGAGTCGCGTCTAAGTAATTAATGACGTGAATGTTGGGTACAAATAACACCATATTTTGTTCTCCACATCCCATTGGCAGACGCACTAATTTTTCCAAATTTTCTAAAGCCGGCCCTAAAATATCTCCAATCAGAGAAACGTACGCCCTCGCACTTTCCGCTACCAGATCTTCGGGCAAATCCAAATTCCATACAACAAATGAATCATCGACAAAATCCTTTGGACAGATGAATGCCGATTTGGTGACTTCGACTGGGAAACCTTCCGGCAGTACAAGTATTGGTTTTGTTATAACGTCCCTTTTGAGTAAACAATATTTTTAGTTACGATATATTAAAAATTCGTATACGATATAACGTTGGTATTATATGCGCTTGGCAAACCTGGTATGAATTACTGTGTCCGGTCCGCAGGGGTCTGGATATTCGGCATCGACCGCAGCAGAAACTGTAATATTCACATCACCGAGGACACGTGGTCGTAAAATATATTCGTGGACAACGCTCGATCTCGAATCGACACAAAATGAGACGACGGAACGTGACAAATGTAAATCGAGACCTCTGGCGTCTTCCAATTTGATTTTCACCTGTAAAATATATCGGGCCAATTAATCACGTGATCGTTGACACCGGGGTTTGCGAAAACTAGTTATAGCTGATGGAATGACAGTAATGCTGACTCACGGGTAGACTGTGTTGCATATAATTGAATAGCGAAACTTTCATGTGAAGCATTTCACCGCGTTTAACACTGTACGGCAAAGTATAGTCCAAGAAGAATGACTGGAAGGCGGTGATCGTCGTTGGCGGAGCAATGCCGAGTCCGTGTCTCGGTGAAATGCATGTGGTGTAACCGACCCAATCCGTAATAGTATGAGGTAATTGGCGCTCTATCGTTACCGTACCCTCCTTCCTAGATTCATACGCTGCATTAAATATTGTCGAAAATAATCATTTGCTTTACTATATCTGCTTCAAATTGAGAATATACCGACCCTGTTTGCACCAACTCCCACAGCCAAGTCTCAGGAAAATATGATCTGATAGTCGTAGCTGTATCGGCAGTGTCCGTAGCATCCAGATAGTCATGATTCAACTGTGCGTCGAATGTTAGCAGTGGATAAGCCAGCGGCATCGCACGATGTCTTATAAATACCGGCCCGCCATCTAAACTTTCAAGTTTTTTTTTCATTGTGTTAGCGAGGAATCGGATGTCCATTTTTTTAATAACCCACTCGGTCCGCGATAATACGACTCACCAGTATCCGCCTGGTCCCGCGTCATTGCCATACGCTGCGTGGAGAAATAGACCCCAGAAATTTGAGAACACGGCCGAGTTTCGAGGGTCAAATCACTCATTACTATCACTCCAAAATCCTGCAGAAAAGTTGATCAATGGATTAGAAATTCTTCCTTTTTTTTATTTTTGTTTTTCTTCAATTTTAACTCACATCAAATGCTTGCATAGCGTCGATGTAGTGAGCTCGTCCGTAGTACATGGAGCGTTTTTTTCTGCGTAGATCATAAAAGGGGGGCTCCTCTTCCGCTGGCCTTGGTAAATGGTCGATTTCCACCTCTTCTTGCGATTGTTTTTTCACTTCTGTCAAGTTCGCATCGGATTATTCAAGGTTCATTATTTTCATTGGTTAGTTTCGAAAAGTAATTATTATTATTAGTTAAACAAACAATCAGGTAGCGACTCACTCAAGCAATAATTGAAACGACTTTGAATTGGGGAGTCTGTAGGTTTTATGTGGAATCTTTTGAGCTGATTGAAGGCATCGTCCTTGCTCATCATATTTGTTTTTCCCCCACTTAAGAACATCGTGGATTTGTCGAGGGCAGAAATACCGCAGAGCGAAAACGGTGCCGCTTCTATGTGAAATTGAGTTTTTCCTCCCGGACTTTGCGTCTCCTCGTGCCATGCAGTTTTTACTTTGTTTCCAAAACAGTTACCGACGACTATCGTATAAGTCGTTGCGACCGTTTCTCCATCAGGACGGACGTAGTAAAGTAAAAGTTCCGAGACAGGAGCCATGCTGGGGGTGACTTTGACGCTCAAGGGAAATCTATAAATTTTAACCAAATTTATTTAGTTCAAGTTATTTTTTTTTATTATTTCTCCCAAATCTCACCTGTGCACGACATGAGTTTGGTCGGTTCTGTTCGCAGGTGTTTCAACGGCGCCGAGGAGATTGCGGAATTCCGAATAATTGAGAATGGAGTCCTTGTGGGGCTTGTGTTTAACGTGGCCAAATATGAGGAGATCTCCTTTCGAATTCACCGAATAATGGAACGAGATCGGTTCGTTCATCTCATGGTTAATCGGCATGGTGTACATAACGTTAAACGAGTATTTTTCGCCACAAACAATCGGCTGGTATCCGGGGGCCACCGACAAGTAGCTGTCCGATGGCGAATACCACGGACTGGTATCCATGTAGGCGGATGGTTGATCCATAAAAACCTATGCGGTAAGAAAGAAGAAAAAGAAAAAAACGTCGAAATACAGGAAGAATATTTTAAACACTTAAAAATGATATTTCATCTGAAGGTATAACTTACTCGCCATCTCTTATCCGGAGAGTAGTATTTTGTAGGATATTCAACGCCAGCTGCAACGAAACTGAGGGACTCGATATTTTTATGCTGCGGAGGTACTATGAAGTCGATAAATCCATCCGATGACGACGTGAAATTTCGACACTCCACGACAACCCTCAACCAGTCATCTTTTCCCCTCACCTTCAGGCAGAGTTGAATCTTCTCGTTCGGTGCCGGGGTATTGTCTTGTTTCAGCACACGCAGCTTGTGAGAAAAATATCAAATGGAATTATAAAGTCAGATATATGTCAGAATGTGGACTGTGCCAAATTGCAATGTTTTGTTACTCCATTTTATCAACAGACCTTTCCATGATACGGTAATCCGAGTTTGAAATATTGAGGGGTATGCGGCAGAAACTCCAATTTCAGTGACTGATGGACAACATTAGTTCGACTGGTAGCAGTTTCAACAACTCCTGTTCCCGCCTCGGTGAAGTTAGCTGTCAACATTATATTATTTGGCAATACCTTCCAGTCTGCCAAGCCGAGTTCTGAACCGGTAACGGTAAATTCGACGCATCCATCTTCGGAGTTTAACTAAAAGAAGAAATATTTACAGACATGATATTGCATGAGTCGATGATCACGTGACGGGATAAAATTATATCCGTTGTTATCGGTATCCTTATCACCTCCGTGAGGTAATTGATTTCTGGTAGGTTTTGTTTTCGTCTCCACGTGGGCGTTTGTGGTGTTGATTTCAAGTGAAGCGAACCCTTTACCGGTTTACCATAGCTGTATCTGTTAGGAAAAGTTATGAAATGGAAATATTAAAAGGGAATGGCGGAGCACATTTATATCGGAAAGAAATCTTACTTGGCACAAACGTTCCACGTTACATTTTCAGCATTAGCGAGAATGTATCCCGGAGGCGTAATGGACACTTGGAACCTTGGAAGCACGTACTTTTTCACCTCGAAAGTTTTCGTGTCGATAATCGGTAGATGGGATTTTTTTTTTTCGACTTTGATTTTCCATATACCCTACAAACAGATTGAACGCGGTCATAATAGGAGCGTAATACTTCAGTTTAGCACAATCGTAAAAAATCTTACCGGGCTAGGTTCAGGTGATAAAGGAAAAGTCAACTGCAGCAGACCGAGCTCTGTGGAAACATTCAACCATTGGGCCACCCTGACTTCCGAAGGGCTTTCGATCCATATTTTAGGAATCTAAACGTATTGGATATTTTGAGGTAATTCAAATTTCGACAATCTTCACCTTTAATTTATCAATAGATTATGTCGATGATTTCTCACTGGTTTTTTCCATGGTTTCAAGTCATGTTTCACCGTGAGGATTCTGATGTTCACATCCTGTCCCGGTTTGTAAACTGGTTTATCTGTTTCCACAAATGTGACGTGCGAGTCGTGTTCGATGTAAACATCCTTCTCGGAATTGATGGAGTACTCCGGATGTTTGTCAAATCTGACTTTTAATCGTAGCCTCGCCACCGAGTATTTCGTGTTAGGTACCAAAATCTCCAGGCATGCTTCCACGCCTGAAAAATATGAAATCAGATAAGTGAGTTGCGCACAACAATCGAAACTATTATAATCTGATCATTTGAAAAAACGGAGGGAGGAAGAATTCGGTCAACATATTCACTTTTTTTTATCTCTGCACCTTTCAGAATACTCGATTCGATTAAATGCGGCGTGGCAAAATTTGATTTATGAATCTAATTTAATTTGTTCGAATATAAATTCCAGGGTAAAGGCCAAGCGGTTTCGACATAAAATGAAACGGAAAATAAGTGTGGAAAATTTTTTTCGTCAATTCATTCGGAAGCACCCCGTATGCCTGTAAATAGACTCTACGTCAGGCGATGGGTTATTTCCCCTGTGGATAGGGAGATACTGGCCAATTGAACGCCCGCAGGATGTAGGGACAATTTAAATTTACAATTTATTTAAAGCTTGGTGAACAGAAGCGGAGGGAGACAAGACAGGCGAGTGGTTCATTACAAATTATTATTTGCCACAAGGACGCCGATAATTTGGCATTTGCAAAGTCATTTACCTATACCCATATAAAAACTAACTTTTAATCGATAATACTGGCTCCGGAGTTACTTCGCAAAAATTTCTTTATGGATTTAATTACCACAAGTAAAGTCAGATCTTAACAAGTGTCATTTTTATGTCCATCGGTTAGAAGAGGTTGTTGATAAGAAGTTTCCGATGCCAGAACATTGAACTTTGACGCAGCTGCAAACCCTACAGCATCAATTCAACACGCGTGATACATCTATTCCTGAATATAAATCAACAAGACGTTTATTTGCAGATAGCAATGAGTGCTCAAAGCAGCCGACCTGCACCACTCGAGGAGGGGAAGAGCAGACGTAAAACTATTGGATATCAACCCTATCAAACGGAGAGTCAACGGAGGAATTGGCATGGCCCATTAAAAATTGACTTGCCAGTTTCAAGAGTGAAGCTGCTGGTGGCCAAGATTTCTTCTTCGGCAACATCGTCTGTAGTGAGGAGTTCCAGAAGAGCATGAGCAGGGGTGGATAAATGATGAATCGACAGACATCCGCTCTCCGTTTCTCCGGCAATGAGCCTCTTTGGCGCAGTAAACACGTAGCCCCTGTTAAACGAGTTTTTATTTTAATGGTAGAATATTAAAAACCGGCGAGATTATCACACGATTAAACATTATTGCTTCAATATTTTCGCATTCGCGACTTATAAGTAATTGATAACTGTAACTTTCAATCCCGACGGATGTATAAAATGGATGAAAATAATAACATCGAAATTAATCGAAACCTATTTCGTTATCGCCGTGGTGTGAAAATTGGGAAAACATTCGAGTAAACAAGAGCGATGCTTCGACACGCGCATTTATTGAACGGCTCAAACGTTGGTGTATTAAAATTAAGTCCGAAGACTTCTAATGTTCGCGCAATGAACTAAAATGATGCTGACAATTTAAGACAATTACTTTACTAATAACAAGTAATGGGCCGGGTATAATTGCATCCGCTTTCGAACAAATTGTTTTACTTATATGTTATAGCTATACCTCTACGTATAGGTATATAACAGAGTGTTATACTCTTAACAAATTAATAGCTGTTTACCAAGATGTTATTTCACGAATTACCGCTCCAGGAATTTGAATTATGTTCATAAAATAATCGACGCCGTTTAATTAATCGCATTATGTATAATAATCAATGCGCGCAGGCCTGTTCTGCACCCGTCGTTTATTAGTTAAAATTTAAATACCTTATCTTATAATGACCATCGGTTCGAATAGCCATGAATATTGCTACAGTATAATAAAACAGTAAAATATTCCAACCTGTGCGGGTTCGCAGCCGTACCCAAAGGTGATTGCAGAAAATATTGCAATATCGCTAAAATAAATACCGTTCGCGCACCACTCGACATATTGTAACGACGTGCACGCATTACAAAAAAAAAAAACAAATAAACGAATGCGTTTCAAAAATCCGCCAATCGATCTACTGCATCTCTATACACAGTAATTGTATATACGAGCGCAGAATTGCCGCGTTTTGAAGCACTTAAAACGCTATCATATTTTCGTCAGTTTTTCTTTTCTTTCTTTTTGGTTTTTTTTTTTTCTTCCAACAAACGGTACGGAACACTCTCTCGTATATTTGACGAGACGAGAAACGCGACGATCAGTTTACTATATTTTCGAAAGAAACGCAAATATAAAATATCGCTCGCGGATGATCTCCTTATGAAAACTGTCGCCGAAGTACTGAACTCGGAGTGAAGCTCTAGTCTTATCAATGTGCCACTGCTGTGCCGGTCTTCTCCATATGTATGTGTGATGTGTGGATGATGCATGTATAATCTTTAATGTGTATTGAATCCCTCCGGTCTCTGATGTTCCCCAATGGCTATAGATTCGCTTAAATTTAATACACCGGCTCCTGTTGCTGCTGCGGTTGCTGATGTTTCTGACTTCAACTATACGAACAATAGATTATACTCATATTATTATTACATTGCCCCGGATGTAAGATTTTTCGCAAAGATATTATATTAGCAAGCAAAAAACAAAAAGTTTTATTTTTTTTTTTTTACTTTTGTTTCGATGGATTAAATTTTGGTCAAATTTTCCATCAAATTTTAAAAGTATAACGTTGTAATTATTCATAGTAAACAGAATATCCCGTTTTTAATAATATATTTTACACTTGTTTTAATAATGATAATAATTATAATAATATACACGGAGATAGGCTTGTTACGAGAATCCGAATGTGATATAATTCATACCTAGAATCACTGAGCCATTAGTTACGACTTGAACTGTTGTGTATATATGAAACTGCGACTGAATGTATAATATAATAAGGAACATTGATTGATAGCGTGACCCACGGGTCACCCTATCGCTGGGATAGTTAACACGGAGTGATGACATTTAAGTAATTCCAAAGCAGTTGCGGTCTCATAAACAAATTCTCGATCCTGCATCTTTCTCTGCTATACTTATAATACACGTACAGACGCAGCGTCATTTAACGATCTTTGATCTTCTCCAGCCAGACCTCAACTCATTGGTTTGATGATTCTTTTTATCGTTATTATGCGCCCCATGCTACTGTAAACGGCCTTCCGCAATATATGTATGCGCTCTTCGCACTTTGCAGTACATATAATTTAGTTAATCCCCGTATAAAAAAAAGAATCGAATACAAATTCGGCGATTGGTATTTCTTACTTGTCAATTATATGTAACTGTAAACACATATGAGCGAATTGAACAATTCAACTTCAATTCTGCATATTTTTTGTTCGCCGCGGGGTGCAATAATTTTAATTTTTATATTTCATTTTATATATGATATATGTGCACCACTCACCATGTCTATATTATCATCAAAGACTCGCCGCCATGTTTTTTTTTTTTTTATCGTTTATATATTGGAATTAATTTTTTAATTAAATCCGATCAGGCAGGCCGTATAAATATAGGTGCTACAAAGAATAATTATTAAACTATCTTTTCAGCGCAACTCTACAGTTGCAGAATGAGGAGTCCCAGAGAATTTAATGATCTCAGAAACTGTCATTTGCATGTAGGAAAGTTATACAGGTGATAAGGTTTTGGGTTTTTATTTATTTTTTTTCCAAACGTAATTGATGCAGCATATGCACTCTAAAGAAGAATTTACACTTGCAGGTAATCCGAATGGAACGATTTTGTGAACTGTATCGACGGAGAAGTCGTTTCGCTTTCTGCAAAACATGCGGCTGCACCAAGGACTCACCGCCCGCGCCCCACCATTTTGAAACGACAGGAATCCGCCATATTCAGATCACGGTAGGCGAGCTATTCCAACGATTTATTCAATTACCATGACTTATATGTTACTTATTAACGATAATTCTCATTGAGGACGAGTTAATACATAGGTATAGTATATCAAACGATTACCATCCAGAGCAACTTATGTTAGATGAGGTTGACACCCAAGTTGGTTAACATATTGTTGTTTTAAACGCGTTTAGTTTTGAATTACCTTTGGAAAATTGTTGACACGATTACATTTACGAACGATCAGGACTTTGGCTCCTAAATTATCAATATCTGCTATTAATCGTTAACTGGACTAGTTCCTATTGTATTTGAAACTCAGGAGTAAATGACAATGAGTCCATCAACTGAATTAACTTTTTCCTAGCTGAAAATAATCAAATCGCCACCAGGTTTTTTATGAGTAAATTGAGCTATAGAAATATAACGTATATCGAGATACCTTAATTTTTTCGCATTTTAGAACGTTAAAATGGCGATAACTCGCTCATTTCGATATCTAGATTGATTTAACTTGCAGATTCGGATCTCTGGGCTCACAATACATAAGTATACCATATAGAATCCTACAAAAAAAATAGTTAAATTTTGGCTCAAATTTTGAGAAAATTCAAAAGCTTAAGATTTTTACGATTTTCGGGGGCAAAGGATGAAGTATTATTAAAATTGATTGCAGGACACTTTTTTAACGTATTTTGACGCGAGGAACACGAATACGTCCATTAAATTCAGCTAGGAATAGATCTCATCGAGATATCCTTGATTTTTCACTACATGTATTCTGACCTCTGTTCTATTTTCTTTTTCAGGAGATGAACGGGCATCCTACGAAGCAGTTCGGCCCCTCATCGGGACTACAATACTATTCTCGGTGCATCTACGAAGTCAAACATCGTATGTTCGGATTACCCAACTAGTACAAATAAGTTATGATATACATATATATTTATATATGATCGTACTGTGTATTATATTTCTTTTTCTTCTTGAGAACAATCTTTTTAATAACCTAATGTAATCGGATAAGAAGTATTGTCCATACTATATGAAGTCATTAATCACAAGAATAAATGTATTGGTGAAAATTAATGAATGAATAATAGGCATATATATGTCCTAATATGTATTTTTGACCGTTGATTTATCAATAAATATTGAATACTATCAATACACGATTGTTCAACTATTATTGATCACATCCCTGCATGCCTCAATGGTGGCATACGTGATCACACACAAGCATACTTACAATCACACCCTGTCTCGAAATACCTCCTCGCCTGTCCTGCTCTCCTGATACTTTTTCGATTTTCGGCCGAATCTCCCGAACCAAAAGAAAATCAGCAAAATTCGGCCGAAACCCGGAAAAGTATCAGGAGAACATAACCGGCAAGGAGGTGTTCCGGGTCCCTGGGACATCACATGCATGCATACAGGCATACATAATATGCATACCATCGCATCATTTACGATATCAAACATCATCACATGCATGCATGCATGTTTATCGTATCATACTTCATCATATGCTTGCTTAATATTCGTCATTGCAGAACTTACCTTTCCAGGTTCTGGAATTTTGTCAGGGCCTGATGTCGTGATGTGTTGCTTATATATAAAGGAGGTTGAGGAGTGATGAGGTACAGGGGTGTAATCAATGTCGAATCAACGATCATTTTGAAGGGGCTCTTTGTTTATTATTAAATCAACGATACAAAATGAATATCAATACTATGTTACATGTATACTATGGATGGATCCACTCAGAGATATGTTTTCTTAAATAAATAAGTACAATAAAATTGATAAAAATTCATTTTCATTACTCCAGGATTTATAGCTATACGATGAATAATGTAGTAAGTAATGTATAATGTGCTTTAGTTGATAAGTGGGATGAACCATTTTCCAGATGCGCCACATTCTTACAGAAACAGATGCAGTTTTGTTTTCTGAATGAGAGGCGGTGATGATTCGTAGGCCGTCGATTTCCCTCCTGCAACAGAAAAAAAGAGATTTACAAATCATAATTAAACTAACGATAAATAGCAGCTCCATTCAATAAGCAAGTTATATAAGCAGATTTTGCGCTTCCCCGAACAAAAACATTGAGATGTTTCGATATGATCTATTCGTATCTTAATTTACTCGACGGATTCGTGTTCCTAAGGTCAAAATACGTTGGAAAAGTGTTCTGCAATCGATTTTAAAAATACTTCAATTTTTGCCTCCGAAAATCGCAAATCTCCAAAATTCAACTATTCTTTTTATAGAGTTTTATAGGGTATTCTTATGTATTTTGAGCCCAGGAATCCAAATCCACGAGCTAAATTGATCGATCTATAAAATTGATCGACTTATCGCTCATTGTTCGACTCCACAACCGAAAAAATTGAGACATCTCAAGAAAGCTCAAAGTACTCAAAAAACCAGCTTAAAAGGTTAGGAAGAAATCAATTTCGGGCTCCAAAAAAAATGGCAATACTTTCGAGTTTGTAACGCTATGTTGTATGAAACAATAAATACTCTTACATCTGACATCTGACATAAGGGTTTTTCCCATCTCTGATAGTAGTGTCAATATTTACCGCTGCTTGCAGAATTTCTGCTAACAATCAGTATTCGCTTTTGTCCGCTGATTTTCTAGCGCTGCTCGTCGACTTGACGGGCTTGCAGATCCTCCGTGGTACCGGATTGGTGTTGCACGAATGTGAAAGATTGAATACCACCGATGTGATTATAGGTATAGATCAGAATAAAATTTTGGAATTATTTTTTGAAATTTTTTTTTTAATATCATCGGATAACAAAGTAAGCATCATCAGGCATGTCTTTCTGAGATAAATTTAGGTGATAATGTGTAGGGCGATAATTAATATTCTTGAAAAATGTAAATCGAATAAGAAATTATACACATTTTACACCCTCGCATAGATTAATCATATTATGATAATATTTTTAAATCAATCAATGAGATGAACGTGAAAACATTTTGTTCATCAAATGTTCGTGCCGTTGCTTTCAGTTTCTTTAAGTTTGCCTACGATTTCTTCTAGTTTCCTACGTTTCAATGGCGGCTTAGACTGATGGAGGATATTCGGCGTCTGGTTCTGAGACCCAATCGATTGCGACTCTCTCCCAGTGAACCTGTTAATCGAGTCACAGACTTATCGACCGATATATCAAAGTTGACAAGTCAGGATGATCTATAAAATTAATATTCGAACGGGCTTGAACTTACCCAGTGCGTGGAGGCCACAGGGAAGGGGTGGAATGGAGAACTTGGGGCTGTGAATGAATAAAAAATGAACCATTTGACAGCGGTAATTCATAATCGATCGACCGTTGAATATTTCAAAAAATGATAACGAGATGATCCAAGTACAAGATACTGCAGATAATTACTCTGTTAGGTAATTGGGATTGGCCGATGACAGGAAATCTCCAATCGGTATTTCTGAACCAAGGTGGACAGATGGGCCGCAATGATTGCTGCCGAGAGAATTGGTGACCCATAAAAAATTGGTGTTGGTGTCGTTGAAGAATCTGATTTCGTTGCTGTTGCTGTTGCAAGTAATTGTAATAGTACGGATTGAACCCAGATGGGCTCCTTACGGAGGAAATTGCCAGGGAATTCGCCACTGCAGCTGCAGACATTAGACACAAATCAAAATAATTCATAGCTGATTAATTGCACCGTATTAAATAGCCAAAATTGAGATTACCTTTTGCCTTCTGAATGCTCAGCAACGCATCGTAATATTGTTTTTTATAAGCTGTTAATTCGGCCATCGTTGTTGCCGGACCAATGGCAGAGGGTGCAGTTTGTTGAGTCATGGAAGGCGGACACCTGACAAATAAAGTAAAACGTTGATTGAAATTTCAACATTGCATTGATTTCTTTCGACTCAAAGCGTTGCTCTGTACCTGTTTGCAAATTCCTGCGAATTGCTATTCATCTGTGTAGCTATATTCGGTTTGCTTCCGCCAGGGCTATAGTCATCTTGGAAAGCAGACAGCGGCGGTGGTCCCTTTAGGGTAGCCCTTTGATTTTTTGATTTTGTCGTTGACACGTCCATTTTTTTCTTACGTATCACACGCTTCGGCACAGAGACTGATACTGGCAGTGCTAATTTTCTGGTCCCAGTTCCTTCGACAGGTGATAGAATTATTGTATTCTCTATCAAAGGGCTTTCAGGTACTTCAACAGCCTCTATGGTAGTTCTGGTAGTTACTGCATCGTCGACACTATCTGAGGCGTTTTTCGAAGTCAAAAGTTTCCACAAATTAGATTCGGCCGGCTGCAAAACTATTGGCTGCTGAATAATACGGCTCAATGCTCTGGTCCTCGGAAACGTTGGTATTTCTGAAAACATTATCATAGATTATAATTATCCAGGCACCTAAACCAGCTTGTCGATATGTCGTGCGGTAGATGAATTTTCCATATTGAATTCACTCACCGATTATTTCTTCCGTTTTTACACGATCTATAAACTTCTTGCAACTAGTCCTCAGCTCCTCACTTGCCGTCAGCATTTCAGGTTTTATTGACTGCTGAAAAAAATTAGTGAGATCTTCAAGTCAGGTTTGGAGTCATTCAAAATTGTGCAAAATTTGTGTGTGCGACTGAAAATTCACCACTTACATTATCAACTTCTTCCTTAAGGACCTTTTCACATCCGGTGTAAATGTCACTGCACACGACATCCATTTTATATATATCTTCCTGTATGGCTCGCTGTCTCATCCTAACTTCTTTTGCAAACTCTTCAAAATTCTCACTATTCACCACTGGATTTTCTACGCTAACTTTACTCACTCTATTGCTCGGTGCGTTATCATTTTTCTCGTCAACAGTTTCTAATGTTTTTAACTGATGATTTAAAATTCCTGTTTTGACGCCTGAGTTGCTAGTCTTCAAATTGGCATTGGTATTGGTTGTTTTTGAGATGGAACTGTCTAGGACTGCTTGCTCTTCTTTTTTCATGGCAACTTCATCATTTGGGGCTTCAAGTTCAGAGTTTTCTTGACTATCGGCTGGTATTTCTTTCGCATTAGAGGCCAGGGAATGGCCTTCGGACTTTGTAGAGTGCCCACTTTTTGATACGATCTTTTTAACATCTGCTTTCTGAAGATTATGATGTCGTACTTCTTCGAGCAAACCACTGGTCACGGTGTTACTCCTATTCCTCAAATAATCATGCGCCGAGTACAAATTCTAAAGATGTACGAAATAAAGTTAAAGTCATATATAAATTAGGTGCACTCTTAAATTTGAATATGGAAATGTGAACAAGAATATAGTCCAACTTAGATAGATCGGCGAATGCAACAGATATTACTGACCTGATAAGATGCATGAGAGGCGTTGACGTTTGTCTGATGAAAATTGTTAACTTTTGCAGCAGGGACTCTAACGTACTGATTGTTAACTGTCTTCAAATAAAAATCCTGGTACTGCGGTTGAAGGTAAGAATTTTTTTGAATCAAGTAGGGATTTGGAAACCATTTTGGCCGATACACAGTTTCTACCAGTCCACTACCAAAAGGTTGTTGAATCTGTCCAGAACTTTGGCCAACGATTCGAGCAAAGTTTACAAAACTTGGCCTCGGTTGAGAAAAACTATAATTTGTTAATGGCCGGTAGAAATTTTTTATACTTTGCACATGACTTTGAGTGTTGAATATTTCACTCGGTGGAAACCCTCGGAAAACTTCTGAAGAATCTTGAGATATCTGCAGAATATTGAAAATGTATATTTTTTCGAGTCGCTAAAAAAATCAAGATCAGCTTGAATTTGCTCAAAGATAGGAATTACCTGGGGAGAGTTTTCTTTTTGGTTGACGGAAGTAGTTTCATTCGGATCTAAGGATTTAGGCCTTTTTTCGATCTCCGTCACAGCTACTTCCTTTGGTGGGGAAACACCATCTTTTTGTTCTTGGATCACAGGACTTTGACAGAGAGGCACATGGATTTGTGATGCGCTGGATGGGCATGGCTGAGATAAAGACTGAGAGTAACGAGTGCCAAGGATTGGCGTAGGTGTGCTGGAACTAACACTGGTGTACTGGGTGTGAGTACTGAAAGGAACAAGTATGGAATAGATTTTGTTTCGAAATCAGTTTTTGTTGGAGGAACTAGAGCAAGTGTTCACTTTTTATGAAATATTGGCGCATCCACTCGCACAAAGCCGGTAGCGGTATAGAATACTTCTTTAACTATCTCATCGCTGACACCCTTTGGTGGAGGTACCATAGAAACTAACAGCTGGAGTCCGTCGCTATCGAAATCTTCAAGAAGAACAAATAGGGTTCGCAGAAGTCTTTCATATGCTGTAACTCCTTCTTCGGGCTGATACATGTGTAGAAGACGAGCAACGGTTCTGGTTATATTCGTACCCTCATAATTCACTCTGAGGGCTGTCCATAACGTAGTAAATGCTTCAAGGTCAGGTCTTATGGCGTCTATCACCTCTCCGGGAGCATCTGGAAGACACATCGTAGAACAGATCTTTTTATCTATTCATTTTTCTCATGCTTACACAAGAATACGAAAGAAACTTACGCGATGCAAACATAGTCTGCATTTTTTTCGGACGAGAACCTCCGCACTTTTGTCTGAAAATTTGAAGACATTGCCAATTATAACTCCTGACTTCACTTAGTGACCAACCTGTGTAATTTAATTAAACACAATTCATCGAAATTACAAAGAAATAACTTAAAAATCGGGTGGGAATTTTCAAACGTCAACGGAGAA
Source organism: Athalia cordata (assembly GCA_963932425.1). Taxonomy (NCBI): domain Eukaryota; kingdom Metazoa; phylum Arthropoda; class Insecta; order Hymenoptera; family Athaliidae; genus Athalia; species Athalia cordata. Next base: position 21,798,662 of record OZ010626.1, on the reverse strand, counting down.
AAGTTACAATGTATGCATATATCGCCGCTACTGCCTGACCTTGACATCAAAGTATATACAATGTAAACGATCAAACTTTCGGAAAATAATCCAACGTAGAGTACCAAGAAATGAAGGAATTCTATGATAACTTTTATGGTTTAAGAAAAATGTGAGGTACGTAATATATAGGTAAGTAGCAATTACGAATAACTAACATTCTCCAACCGCAACTAATTCGAATAATCTTCAAAATACTTACGTTTTACCACGGCGGGATGTGAACGTGTTAATAATATTTCAAATCTACGTTTCTTAAGAGGGATTTTCTCCTAAAAATATTCCAGCAATAAAATTGGAAACCGGATCCGACAGATTTCAGGATACAAACAATATGAGGCACAACAATATGGACAATAGAAAAAACATATTCTTGCTGACAAATGAAAAAGAGAATTTTTCAGGGACGATTAAATAATAGCCCGGGCCAATACGCTGACATATTTCAAACTGGTACTGTATACCTGGTGTATGAAAGAAAAAAAGAAAAGTGGAAATTTTATAGCATCGTTAGAATCTAAAGTAGAGCCTCGGACGGCTATACATTCCTAATTAATGATATGTTATAGTTATTTTTAAGCAGTAAATTAAAAAGACCTCTGAAATGCAGCTGTCATATCTATAATCCGCAGGTGTAGCCGGTGAAAAAATAAGTTGTGGATTAATATAATACAATATCAGTCTGCGGGCAACAAGTTGCATTCCCAGCCCGTGAACCCCTGGAGAAAATAAAGCAAAAACTAGAGATTTGCATTGATTATAAAATTAATAATGATATAAAAGCGAAAGAATAACGAACCAAGTACCACAGTTCAGCAATGATCGGGAAACAACTACGATCGTCTTTTGCTTTGTTGGCTATTGTTGCCATGCAGGTGGCGGGCAAACCACCACCGCCACCTGACGCGCCGTGGGCCAAATTCGTTACTAAGCCCGGTAAGTTTGAACTAATTTTTGCCACCCACTCGTCATTCCATTTTTGAAATATAGTTCCGTTGATTGAAGTCTTCAGTCAACGATAGTTCATTTGAATCATTGAGTAACTGTACTAGCTACACAATGTTTAAATTTTTCGTCGTCCGAAAAAACTCGAGACCTGATCTTCTTGGAATCCGTTCAAATCTCATAGAAAGTTTGTGTCGGTTTATTTTTCCAATACAAACATGTTCAAACAAAGAGCATATGATACAATTTCATTTACTTGATAATTTCCAGAGTTTTTATGGGTTAACAAACCCGCTTCCAAAGAATAAAGTTCTTTTTTTCAACTTTCTGGCGCTTCCATTTTTTCTCCGGAATGCCCCATGTACAGCCTCCTATCGTAAACTGTGTAACAAAAATTGCTCATTGTATTTATAAATAATAATTATAATAAATTTCAGTTTTTACACGATCTTTGGGTCCTCCTCCGATGTCAGGAATCGGGACATTTTCGATCCCGTACGTTCCGAAGCCAATGATGTTCCCAAAATTTGTTGACCCCAGAATAATGATTAACAAAAAAGCGGATCTCCTCGCTAATTTATTCGGGGGACTAGGACCGGCCATGGAACCTCCGGGATACATGTCATCCCCTTCTTCAGGATACACTTCACCTTCAGATTATACTGGCATGTACGGGTCAGACGACGTTGATATGAAGTATGCTGATTCCGTATCCCCTCTATCATCCGTCAAAACTGCCGACAACAATCTTCCGATTTCTTACACATCATCCGGTTTTGGTGAAGAAACTGCTAATTATGGTACGGATGGCGCATCGGAGAGCAACGTTATGAAGCGAGGTATGTTCGGTCCAATGGGTCCCAAATCCTTCGGAGGACCTTTTGGTCCAAAGTTCCCAATGTCTGGACCTCCTTACGGAAGCGACGGATCCTTTGAAGCCTCTGCAGGAGCAAGTGGCTCGCCTTATTACAGACGAGGTCTTTTTGGCCCACTCGTACTTCCATTCAGCTCCCCAATTTCAACTATGACGGAACCAGCGATCAGCCAGAAGGATAAATCAGCGGAAGATCTGGGCACAGTTGCAAAAACCGATTCTTCAACGGATAAAACTGAAAAACAATCCGCCGCTCCTACCCAAGGACCGCCACCGTCCTACCCTGGAATGCACGTTATACCAGAAGAAAATGAAATCGTTGACAAAGAATCTAGAACACAACCTGCAACTACTAAGGACCTCGTCAAACGAATGATCACCGATCCAGGCACTGTACCCAAAGAATATCTTCCAGGAATGTTCGGGCCGATGGGTCCTATGTTCGGACCCCCAGGAGCATTCGCTCCTCCGGGAGTTGTTGGCCCAGAAGCTTTTATGAGCAAGAAATCAATGTTCCTGGATACCTTATTCAAGAATTTGGCAACTAGTACTCCTCCACCTGTCACTACCGATCTCCCGATACCGAAAAGCACGATAGTTCCTCCTGGATTTTGGCTTCCAGAGAGTGTCGTTCCCGATCCAAGTGCATACAACGCGAAAGTTGCGACATTTCTAGAAAAATTATTTGATTCATTGAAATTGAACGCTTCAACTACACCCGGTGATGGTTCTCCCCTTCAATCTCTTACTTTCGCGGAATCGATATCCGCGGGATTTCCAGGAGAAAAAACTGACGTCTCAAGGTCTTTACCCTTCGGATATTTCGGGGCCGGCAGTTCTTCGAACGAAGCCCCTATCTCCACTCGATCACTGGCTGATCCGGAAGCCGTGGTAGCTGCTAAAGACCAGATCGTTAATTCTATCATCGGAGAATTGGGAGTCCTCAAGGACAACATGGTGTCGACTTTCAATGACTTTGTCGCTTACCAAAAAAACGTTTCAACGCCGCCCGCAAGTTCCAAACCCTTCAAACCTTTCGTACCACCTTTTTGGCCTGGTGCAGCAGCAGCAGCAGCGGCCTCAGATGTTGGAACCCTGGCTTATAAACGAAGGATGCTTATCCTGGATCAAGTTTTCGACATGTTAACGGAGCTGCAAACGAACGTGACAGCTGCGGTAAATGATGCCATCAAAGTAAGCTTCGCCGATTCTTCACCGACAAAAACTGAAATTACAACGACGCCTATGCCAGATGTTGCGGGCCTCAATATCTCAGTTTTGGACGCAATTCAAACTAAGTTAAACGAACTGAATACCATAAGCTCTGCACAGCCGATACCTAAATACTCCAGAGCTTTACCTGCATCGCCAACTTCTTTCTGGGTCGCTTATCCTGGGGGCGATGCTGCACGCCGAGGTCTTGCCGGAGATCAAGAAATTCCTCGGCATGCTCAACAAGACGTCGATCAGACCCCAGAGGACATTGAAAATCTCTCTACCGTTGGAAAGGATTCGAGGGCTATTAAGATGCAGATGCATCAGGGGTACCAAAGTCTTCCTCCGGGAACCATTGAGTCTATCCAGGCTGGCGGAGGGTCTGTACCAGGACACGAAGGCGGCGGGGTAAAATTACTTGTGAGTTAAATTTCATTTGTTTATCAGTGTACGAACGAATTGATTATATGGTTTTTTATTCGCTGTGACAAAAAAAAAGGGAAACTTAAGTCGGAATTCTTAGATCTTCTCTAATGGGATGATGCTATGGTTTATTGGAAGAAAAGATATCTTCGATCAATATAAATCCCATTTGGTTTCAGATTAAAATGCCTGCTTAAGTTACAACGACGAGAGACGTCTAAAATGTTAGTTTCTTCAAGGTGATCAGGATAAGTATAACGATTAATTTTTTCTTCGAATGTTGCATGTTCCAGGGGGGTACACGCGATTACGAAGATTATAAAAAATGGCAAGATTGGTCCAAGAGCATAGCAATGGAGGATCAAAACAATCATCGCCATCACAATCACCATTGAAATGAGTGATCGAAAAGAATTAAATGCAGCATATTCTAGTCACACGCCATAAATGAGGGGAAAAAAAAAATGAAAAATGAGGTTAAAAAAAATTAGTATTTAGCAATAGAATCATAAACGAGATGTAAAATAGATATATGGCATTCAATAAAGAATTCACATACCTATAGCTGCAGTTGATTCAAATTATATTGAAAAAAAGAGCGTTCAAAATTTCATATCCCTAAGTATCGGCTATTATTTTGTGTCGGTGAAAAATCGTCAAAAGAAGGTGTAAGTTACGAATAAATGATCAAAAATGAAGAATTGACGACTCCATGTCTAAAGCGGGATACAAGGCCAAGTCAGAAATATTCGAAGGACGATGGATATCTCTACTATTATCCAGAGGAATACACCATGCATCATAACGCATACAGGTGCAATCCTGCATCAAGTGCGTTGCTGAGAATTTATACGATCAGCAATGCATTGCTCGCAGGGTAGCATCGGTGTGCTCTGGACATCGATTGAATAAACTAAATAATGCACCCACCTGATTTCGTCGGCCTCAGCGTCACCTATGAAAATGTCTGCGGTGAATAGAATGGATGAAATGTTCTATAAAATATTTGTTTCTCGGATGAAATGATATATTATTTTTTTACAATACTATAATATCATATTTGTACCAATTGAATAATGCAAAGATCTTTCGAAATACATAATATAATCTCAATAATCTTGCACATACCTAATGCCGTTTATTTCACAACATTAGGTCTTAATCTCTAGCATAAAGTGCTCCGCTCAGCGATTCACTGGTATAAGTTGAGCCTCGATGAACTTGGCAAAGTACACTTAGCGTGGATGTGACTCGAGGCATTAGACAGTATCGATTTGGGAGTTCTACAAGTTAATCGCTTTTCATGAGATTGAGCGTTTGATTCTTGTCAAGTCCTTAAAATGATCAAACGGACATAAATAAAATTTGATAAATAACTGGACAATTAATTTACAGCAAAGATCATTAGGTCTTCCTAAATTGGTTAATTCTAAAATTATTGCATAATTGATTTATTAAGTTTCACTCCATACCTCGTAGTATAACATTTTTCAGATGTTAATAGTAACACGCATTCGACAGAATTACACTTTTTCACTCATCTCTATTTCAACGTAAACTCCAGTCATAGTTTGTTCACAGCCCAGGAGTCCACATAGTTTTTTCAATTGAATCACAAGAAATCCAAATCAACACTGTCTAACTCTAATTATTTATTTTTCTTTTCATATTTGTTCATCAACTACCGCAATGTAGTACACTTTAAAAGCGTACCTGTTCACAGGCCATTTTTCTTGAAAAGCGTTAAGTTCTTTGACGACTATCACCTTACTTTCGATATCCGGCTCAAAAGCTTGTCAACGTGGTGATGTAATCTTGTCAACAGTAAAAAGGATACCATCACGCTACCTGTTGTTACCATGAATGATAAACCCTCGAATATCAGTTTTGGGCAGAATATATTCCAGACCATTAAATGTCTGCAGTGAATTGTAGCAGCCAGCATGCAGCCAAACGTCTGAAACATTAATAAAGTGTGTTAAACATATCGCATTCAGGTATCGATAATCAATGCGTAGTGAAACGATGATGAAAGTAATCATGGTTGATGCCTACCCGAATTCCATGGAACAGCATATATTTGGCCGATATTGTAAATGCAGCACTAAATAAACTGCCCTCGTGCTCATATAGTAGAACTTCACCTCTCCGGAGATCTTTGTCCGATTGAAATTTATTCGCAGCAAGACTAGGGAACATGAAGTAAAGCGTAAAGGGGGCAATGACTATCAGAGGTAGAGTAGCGCCCAACACAATGTGGGAGCCAAATGTGTTGATACCTGTGAAACAAATAATTTTCCAAGGTAAGTGGCATTTAGTAAGAAGAAAAAAAAAAAAATCAGTTCTAGTCAAGATGATATAGAGGTATTAAATAAGAGGTGAGATGAGTAACCCACCTATGAGCATGGCAGATATGACATTTGTTTGGAAAATGCCACCGGTACCTACAAAAGCAGCGTCCCAATGAATTTTCGAAAATGTTGGCTGGTGACCAGTAGCGTAGAAAAAATATTCTGATACCAGGAACCAGGAGAGTAACGATGGTGTTGGAATATTGAATAATTCATCTGTTGAAGAATTAAACAAATCTTTTTGACTACCGTTATTGTCATTTATTACGCCTTTTCTCAAGGTGGGCAACGATACTTACTGATATTTGTGGCATGCTGATATCTTTCTATAGCTGTGATTCCCAGGATGCAGACACAAACCACATACATGATGATAATGGATGGCGCCAGAGTATCCCCGAGCAAGAGGGTGCATAGAAGAGTTAGGAAGATGCTTAGAGAGACAAATGTTGCGCTGTAAGCGGTGCCTAAGCCATAAACAACTGGCATTGCTTCGGTTTCAGTTTCTTTTTTGCGATAAATAAGACCTTTCATTCCGTTGAATAACTGTGGTATGATGTTTTCTCGTCCGTAAACGTTTATAGACTCTTTTCGTTTTGGTAAAAGATATACACAGAGCGGTTGCAAAGATATTAGCAAGATTCCAATGAAAATACATAAATAAACGACAGAAGTGAGCATATCCACTTGCCAAGGTCGTACAAATTTGATTTTTGAAGATTTAGGAACGTGCTGTAGCACCCAATATCCACCCATGCACACTACAATTACACCAGGTAAATAACGTGTAGCTGTTACATTGGGAGAAAATCCCGCCAAGTTGCCGCAGCTGTGCATCCAAATTCTTACAAGCGATATGAATAGGGCTATCACGACTAGAGTGGCCAATACCACGATACGCCCGGAGGTTCCAAATAACACATCCGGCTTTCTTAATTCGAAAAAATTACACGAACGGTACTGTTCATCTCGACAAGACCAAAAGTAACTTGAACATCGAATGAGGATGGTGGCTACTAAGCCAAATGATATCGTCACGATCCAAAGCGTGGACCAGTTTAATTTCAATCCTGCCTTCAATTTTTTTTCCACGCATCCGACCTTGTTGTTTTTTATATTGAAGACAAGCAGCCAAATAATAGTTATCAGGAGGAAAGAAAGTACAAGAGATTCATCGACGATATAACTGTTTGAAAATAGCCCACACACCGTCATGAGCAAAATGACTCGCGAACAAAAATTTAGCCACTGACGATTTTTACGATTGTTATACCAATTTGTAGAAATTACACCCCAATTTTGTATCACTAGCATAACAAACATGAATACCGACACCATACCAGTGCCAAAAAGAACATTATTTTGTAAACCGTCGATAACATCAAAAGAAAACAGAGCTGTTACAACTACGACTGCCCCTATGTTTGCAATTGTGGAAATAAACAGAAAAGAGGACTCAAAGATTATGGGAATTCTATCCCTTGGAATCCCATCCACTATCATATAAGAGAAAAATATAGTGGAAAAGGTGAGAATAAGACCTCTTGACATTAAATCTGAATCAAACTGGACCCACACTTCTACGCACATTTCTCTGATCGCATCCAAAAAGGTCTCAGCCTCTTTGGCAAATGATTGAAAACTTTGGAAGCTATCCACAATTTTAACACGTTGAGAAATATCAGAATACTTATTGCGCATAGCATTCAATTTTTCCTCTGGAAAGAGGGAACTGTCCGCCGAGTAAGTTTCTATGTACGTTTTTGTTTGAACTACATTACTCCACAGGGAATGTGAAGCATATTGAAAATCTTTTAAATTTGTATTCTTCTGGAAATTATGCGGCAGCATATCGAGTATTGTTGTTCCCAAGTTTGAAAATGGTACTGGAATCCCCAGAATCGAAGCTAGAGTAGGAACCAAGTCAATCTGGTTAACTTCTGTAAGTTTACGTCCAAACTTTCTATCCAACAGAGGCACCTTCGAATGTACAAACATTGCAGCTTCAACCTCCAATTTAGTGTCTCCACCATGATCACCGCTCCTAGTCATACCGTGATCACCAACAACGATCAGCATGGTATTGTTGTCGATATTGGCAATCAATTGACTTATCAAGTCATTCATTTCATTCAACTTGCGGCCCATTTCTGGATGACCTGCACCAAACCTATGTCCGCAATGATCGACTCCAAGAGTATGAGCAATCATCAAAGTCCAATCCTTCTTTTTTAATTCAATGAATATATGTTCCCTAACTCCATTGTCCACGGTATCCAAATCCCACACATCAAATGAGGGATAAGGAAAGTGTCGCAAAAATCTGCCGGGATATAATCCGTTCCATGTGTCATCCCCCATGAAAACAACTCCGGCAGAAGAAGCTCGGTCGATTAAATTGTCTTCATCAATTTCTTCGGCAGCAAAGTTTGATCCAGCATCAATGAACGTAGGCAATGACCCGGTTGTCAAGCCTTTGAGACGTTGCATAGTGGTTGTGGGAGGATCGGCTAGGAATTTATAAAAGCGTGTTGATTCTGGGTGCTTTTGCAGAGTCTTTTGAATTACAGGTAGCTTATTTTGGTAGTAGGTAGTGTTTTCCGAAGTCAAAGTATCGTCCCACAGTGCAAACTCGTACTGTAAAGCATCGATCACCAACAATACAACTCTCGCTTGCTTTCCGAGACATGTTTTAGCTGCTACTTCCTGGTCCGCGAAAAGTTCCTCAAAGTCTATACCTCCGGAGCAATTTTCGTCCGGCTGAAAGCCACAGGGCGTTAATTTTTTCGTACAATCACTGACTTCCTGACGGGTTATTCGACTTAACAGGAACCCTCGTGTGAACAGAATTAGTCCGGCAATCATTAGGTACGTCAACCATGCTAGGAACGTAATGTAGATCCACTGTTTCGGCATTCTTCGGATACGCGCATCACTTTTGGTCAAACGTTTGATATTTTCGCCTCTTCACACAAGTGTTGATTCCATGTAACTTGTCACGCCCACGAGTGTTACGTGCGTTAATAAATCACCGAAAACTTCATGATTTCATTCACGAAAACGCAACTTATCACAAACTATTTCAGCCTTACACCTGACGCGATTATCACATGTGGTTACGCGTGCTGTTGTTTGAATTGGTATCGATAAAATATCCAAACTTCACGCGTGTCAACGATATATTTACTATTGTATTTACATTTACGTGTACCCATTAGACCCATTAAAAGCCGGCAGTATAGCCGGTACTGACCATTTCGTTCAGCCATGCCCCGAGTGGCGGCATCTGTGCAGATGTGTCAAAATGTTACCAAATAAAAAACATTGGAAAAGGGGAGGCGTAATAATTTTTTGTCTTGCCGAGAAGTTACGGAATGCGCCGGAGGTAACCGATTCCCATGAGCACGTGTTGCGGTAAAAAATGTCGTACTTTAAAAATGGTTTAATGAACGACAGGCCACGCTTGGTTCTAATATTGGATTGATCGTATCCGAGTTGATGCTCTATGCTTCGGAGATGGAAGAGAACTGTACAAATGTAATAATTGCTTCTTTATCGCTAGTTCAGAAAGTACTAACAATCGTTGCATTGCATGCGAGATGCAATGGGATCATGGGAGATGTTCATTTCACCTTTATGATAGAGTAAAAAAAGAGGGAAAACAACCGAAGAACTATTTCAGTCATAGGCGTCCATGTGGACGGAAACATTCGAGAACGTTAAGTTCCGAATAGTCTCGTTAAATCGGATTACACCAACCATAAGGCAGTATCGTAGAGTGGCCTGAAGTATCCTGCACTGTTGGTTTTTTGAGAAGTATCGGCAGATGATTTGTTAAAATTATAAAATGAAAAGTCCAAATCTGGGAATAAGTAATCAATGAAACGATAATTACAAAGCACTTTCATCTTCTGAAAAAATTTAATTCGTTACATTTGTGATGATATATCATATTAATTCTTTGGGCTGATGCTTTGAATTCTTTTTAATAAGAATTACTCTTGTAGTTTTCATTTCAATTCGAATTTGGCACCATGTGCTAGTTTATTAATACAAAGAGTACATTGTTCGGTACAGCTGGGTCTGGAGAAGTGGAAATTCCTCTGAGGATATATCGTCCAAAGTAGTTTATGTAACACAGTTGTTACGGCACGTAGTGTGCTTGGCATCTCTGAATTGCAGCATTCTGAATATTACAACAGTATAATGACTGACGAGTGCTATATCTTGGAATAATCCTTAAGACTCAACGACTGATCTATCAGATTACTTGAATGTTATAAGATTCCAACATCACTGGTTTAGAATACAAAATTGAAGTATGCCACAAAGTAATTGACATTTGTTATTATATGTACGTTTGAGCAACTGCCAAGTTTCAGGATATGACTATCATGCAATTGATGCAAAGCCTTAATCAAAAATGGATACAAACTTTCTAATCATGTGAGTATAGCATTATCAACTTTGAATTGTTAAATAACGCTTCTCTCAAGTAGAACTTGTGGATTTTAATTTAAAGGAACGAACAATTTTAGTTTTTGAACAGTTTCAGCTGCCTGGTGGTCTTAAGTTTTCAGAAACAGTCAATTGGCAACAAAGACATTATCTCTGAAGAAGGATATTACTTGGATGTTCTTGATGAAGTTCTGCCAGCATCAGCGTCAGAAACTCTACAATGTCCTTCGACAAATGTAATCAGAACTCGGTATAAATGCAAGGGCCTTAATAATGACTGGGTCGATTGTTCAAGGGCTCATTGCTGCCCTGACTATACATTGCTGAACGGCCAGTGCGTACCAAAAGGCACAGATCCATGCAGTCTCAATTTATGTGAACAACAGTGCAGTGTATTGATGCAGCGAGTGATTTGTACCTGCTGGGATGGCTTCAAGTAATAAATATATCCATCTCACTACTATGAAATGGCATCTGATAATTTGCAAAAAAAATTATTATTTTCACTGTTAATGTTATTGCTGTTGACAGATTTAGTCCAGAGCGGCAGAAATTAGGATTGAAACCAGTATGTATCGATATAGACGAATGCGCAGAGAAATTGGCAGACTGTGAACAGACTTGTACCAATATTCCCGGAGGGTTTACTTGTGGCTGTAAAAATGGCTTTGTCCTTAGAGGTGACAACAGAACTTGCGAAGAACAAAGTACTGCAGATGGTGATACAGTGGCAGCTGCATCACGGTGTTACGCCAACTGCGACACAGTTCTAAGACTTCATGATAAGGTGGGATGAGCTGTTGAGGACAACATTATCAACTTTCTATGACAATGATGTGAAACAATTAGTACGTGGTAGTGAATGGACAAATATACCTAACAAATATTATTCCACAGGTAAAAAAGTTGCAAGAGAAAGTTGTTGCTCTCAGCACAGCTATCAGATTATCAAGTTATGTATCTGGACCTCCAGGTCCAATGGGACCACCTGGAGTTCCAGGTCCACCTGGGTTACGGGGTTTTCCCGGTGTTGATGGAAATACCCCTCAACTCAACGCCGAAGGTTTTCGATCTTCGGAACACCCAGATAATGAACAGGCGTACTCAGTTTTCAATTCCTTCATACCAACAACTAATGGCTACTGCAAATGCCAGAGAGGACCTGTGGTGAGTAATGTTGAGTATATCCGTACTCTTCAGGACTGTCATAGGAGTTAAGATATCCAACATACATGAGTGCAGATGTCAGATTGGTAATATTTTTCCTGGATTTCACAAATTTCTGCAAACAGGGACCAGTTGGGGCTCCAGGAAAGACCGGAGCCAAAGGCGATCCAGGTGAGCGAGGGCCAAAGGGTTCCAGAGGTTCAGCTGGAAATCTGGACTTTTTATTGCTCCTTTTGGCGGATGTTAGACATGACATAGTGTTGCTGCAAGAGAAAGTTTTCAAGGATGTGGCGTAAGTACGGCAAAGCATTGTTAAATTTGTGTGACAAGATAGATCTCTGTATTTGTCTTTACTATTTTACAGACCTCAAAAGTTCGACCTCCACAATGCCTTAAAAAAGCACCGTTTTAATAAACAAAGATCTAAACTGCACAAGCAACGCGGATCTCCCCGAAGTAGCACGAAATCAGTGTCACCAAAAGAATTGATGAATATTTGGGGCAGTGAAATAGAGGAGTTCAAAAATGCAAAAATCGACCAATTCCCAGACTATACGTACGACGAGGAACTCGAAACATCCGGGGACGATGCGTATTGACACGATTAATATGAATTTTACCGATTAAAATATTTATACCATTCATCAGTGTATCGTTTCACAATAAAAATAGGTCTGAATAATACATGTGAATACTCAAATTCAATCCCCATCAAAAGTTTGTCCTTTTATTTTGGTTTGGATATTGAAATCGGTTCATCTCTGTCGGTATAAACTGCAGTGTAAGCCACTATAGCCATCTATCGCTTGTAATTTGCGTCAGTAAATCTTGAAAATTGAGTAACTTGAATTTGGGAAACGCAGTATTCAACATGCATTCAAAATAATAAATTGAATCAATAAACGATTCTGAATTTCAGAATAACGAGAATATATCACAGGTATCGTCAAATTTTATTTAATTTAAGTGAAACTGAAAATTGTTTTGAAAGAATTCGGCGCGGCTTTTGGCCGGAAATCAAGCGCGTTAACCGGAAAACACAACTACGCATGCTAATGTCAGTGGTAAAACGGTAAACCCAGGAAGTTCCCGGGTAAAACACTTTCCATTAACAGATAAAATGTGAATCCCCGCCTTCCGTCAAGACGGTCCAGATGATTTATGTTTAGTGCATTCGGCGTCCATTCGCATTCCGGAATTGGTACCGAAGCGCTTAACACTTTAACCGAAGTGGTCTGACACAACAAAAGTTACAATAAAAATTATAAAGATGTTGGCATCGGTTCCTCGGCCCTCGACTTGGGACCAAACAAAAAATTATTTCGATACCCAATATCATTTGGTAACTGTGCCAAATTATACTACGGAATATTACGATGTAACGAGCCACTTTGTTGGGTACTCAATACAAATGGTACAACGGGTGCAAAATCCATTTCAGTACGGGAAATTCATTTTACTTCAACTTCAGAAAGGTGGATTGCGAGAGGTAAATATTCACCTTTTACTACCTAGATCATTTTCGTGCTAGCATGAAAACAAATCCGGTTAGCAATTAAATCAACCGATCTCAGCTATACTTAGTTATATGCGTCACTGTTGATAATTTTTTTCGTTGATTTAAATTATTCCCCTTTTGTTCTGTCGTATATTTGACACCAAAACAAGGCATTGTACATCTACAATGTAGACCATCTAAAGATATCAAAATTGTTGGTCAAAGTCGGATAAACGCTACATTAACACTCTGTTTTTTTTTTTTTTTAAATTTTTTTTTCTTATTGATGATTCCAGCGCACTGTATTTATGGCTATATCATCAGAGAAACTACATACGGCTCTGCGGTACAACTTAGATTATCGCCGCCTGGGCTATCAGGCCGATCCATTTTATGGATCGGTGCAACAGTTGAGTTCTAACTGTGAAGTAAAATTGGTAATAGTCCTTCAAACCCTCGACGGTTACTCTTCGTACGACGCTGGGCGTTATCCGAAGTATGTGGTTACATTAATTTAAATGACACACACAATTAAATATTGTGAAACTACAGTTTTTTCAATCAACGTTTTTATTTCACGTTATGGATCATTGAATTATACAGTAATGAAGTATTTTTGTGCTGCAGAGGTATAATAAGTGGTGGTTTCAATGAAATGAGTAGTATAGATTATGTTGATATAAAAATTTAACAAGCTTTTGACACATTGTCTGTGTACCTAGTAATATGCCCGGTTGTTTGACTTTCAGTTTCGAATATAGTCTTCTTTTTTTAAAGGTATTATGTGTAGGAAGCTCATTTCCTATTGAATTGTGATAACTCTGCACAATCATATTGTGCAATAATTATTAATTATTCACGTAATTATATCAAATTTAATGCCTGTGTCGATATTCAAGCCCCAAGCTTTATAATTAACTATAGTGCAACATGGTCACTTTCTTCTCCGTGATTCCTATATGGTAACATGCACTTTTAAAATTGACTCAATATGGCAAAAATTCCAAATCGTAACACCTTGTTCGTTTTATTTTATTTCTTGCAAGAATTACTTCAGATAACAAAATCAGTATTATGATGAGTGAAATAGCACCTCCATGTCTTTGTTTATCAATTCTCAGCTTATTTAAGCATTATGATTAATTTTGGTAACTTCTTCAAATCTTTAATAATTAATATACAGGTGTTAATGGATTACACGACATTTATTCAAATATATAATCTCTCAAAATATAAGATACCTTAGAATTAAAAAAACTTTTCTAATTTGCCACGGTCAACTCTGTTATAGGTTGCGAACAATGATCCACGATTAGCTTTATTTCCAAAGAATTATTGAAAAAATAATAGAGTATCAAAAAGTTTTTATTATGAAGTTACTAGTACACTTAAGTACAACGATTCTGGCGTAAGACAAGTATTTAGTAATAAGGTACGACTGATATTTTGTACGTTGTTTGTAATCTAATGATATTTGGACTCAAAATTTGCAAAAATTGATAATATTCTGGTCATATTATCTATTAAATTTTAGTAAATTAGTTTTTGTGATATTAATGATTTGACAAAGATAAATAAGGCTCATTATTTCTTCAAATACAACATTTTTTATACATGTATGTATAATTAAACCTTTGGTTATAATATATTTATATAATCTAAATCCATATGAAATATTATATAGTTTTAGCTTTAAGAAAAAATTATAAAATATTTGTGCTCTGAGTTTGAAGGCATTGGATTGCGATTTGTTCTAAATAGTTATACATATACATACATTTTGAATAAATTGATTGAATATTGACACTTTGACCACCTCTTTGTAGTACTAATACCCATAGTTCCTCCAATTCGATCGATGTCAAAGATTTTCTATTTAAGTACTTTCAATTGGACAGCTTTGTACTCGTTACAGTCAGGTGTTTGCTGGAGTGTAGGCACATTTCAGACTTTGATAATCTCAAATTACTTTCAACCTGAAAAAGATGTAATGTAAATTAACGCAGGTTCTCGAGATATTTAGATTTTAGTCCAATTTGATGCCTTTTTGTTACAAACTTTTTCCATGTATGGCAATTCAGAATTTGATTTCTTCAGACCACTTTCTGTATCAAAGACTTGAGATGTTTTAGTATTGAGCCCAACAAAAGCCAATAATTCTGATAATTTATCAGAGTATTCGCTGTGGCCTCCGACGATAGAACTCAAATCTATGTTCGTTATCTTTTTGCATTGAATTGGCATCAGTCCTGCAACTCCCGAAGACATGGAAAGGGTACGATACAGGAAACGTAACAGCCAATCCTCGCTGAATATAACAAAAATAAACGTCATAGGTTTTGCATCATATCCAGAGGGACAACCACATCGGGCAGTAAGTACAAGCATAAAAAATAATGGGATCAAGCATTACCTGCAATACCCATTGATAAATCTGCCAGCTACTACCGTTGAACATTTTTCCCATTCTCTTTTGTTATTGGTCACCGGCGTTCCCAACAATATCGCGTCTTGTATAATTCCTCTACCTCCACCTATTTCCGCCATTTCTCTTAAACAATAATAAATTACTCTTGCGCCCAGACTGAAGCCGACCAATGTGACCGGCCTTTTACCATGTTGTTTTGATAATAAAACGTGTGCTAATTGTTTGCCAACTTCGGAACTCCTGCGACAACATACCGACCATGGATTGTCTATCACAGATGCTATGGACAGTAGAGCAGCGGGCCAGGCCACAGCACTGACAAGACCTTTAAGAAAAAAAGAGCTGACAATGGTAATCAGATTTAAAAAACGTCAGATAGTTTTTCCAGAAACTTACTAGATAGAATTGTGTATTTTAAAGCCTCTTGTGTAGCCAACGAAACAGCCATGCTTAGCATGTACTCTAGTGCTTGTCCTAATTCAATTAAATACTTCGTTTCGTATCTCAGAGCATACTGCTCTCTAGATGCTGCGAGAGCCTTCCAAGGTCGCACAACGTTGTCCTCTGCCTCGTCGTTTAACCAACCAGTAATGGCAATCGCGATATGAAGCTGTTCGTCTATGGCCCCATAATTTGCTAATGTTAATGGTTCGAATTCAAATTCCTCTACTTCTCCGACGCGCTTCTTCATTTTGTAACCTTAATGGGTAATTGAACATTGAATGCGTGCCGAAAATCGAAGAAAAACAGCAAATCGAAGGATGAATATTATGAAACCAAACCTGTGAGTCCAGCTCCAGCCACGCCAAACAGAGAGCCGATAATTGCAACACCTGCAGTACTTCCTAGCGCAGCTGCACTGGCACCTCCAAGTATCGTTCCAACTCCAACGCCGATGAATGGTGCTGCCAAACCACCTGTCAAACCAAGCAAAGTTCCACCTCCTATGGTGGCCAAGCTAATAGCCGCGTATCTCTTTATTTTGCGCAGTTTGTCACGTCGCTTGGTTTCCTTTTGCTCTGCGCTGCGTTAAACAGAGCGATTGTCTTTTATTTGATTTTCATTTAATTTAGTACCGAAACGATGTTTAAATTTTTTATAATCGTGTAATGTTTGGAGATGGTGAATTGATTATTCTTTCTCATCAAGAAAAGGGAAAAGATTGTTTTCGATTCAAGATCAGATACTTACTCTGTTTGAACATTATGATCCTCGCTTAACAATCTGACCAAGGAATGCTCATAGAATTCTACCAGTTGAAATGGAACATTCAATAATTCTGAGATACGTCTCACTAATACTCTTTGTCTGGAATCATATTCACCTGTAGTAGAAAAACATTAACAGAATAAATATACTTTGTTATCGATGAATCATCTACGGGCTACTTATGCCATTGCTAATAATATTCATAAGATTATTACCTGACACAATCCCTGATGAAATAATGAAAATACAAAAAACAAATGATATGAAATATTGGTTTCATGTTATTTTTACAAGTGGGTGATAAAAATTCATATACAAAAAATCCAGATCGACAGGCTGTACTGTATGTGTATTATGTAATGTATGGTGAAATCAGCTTAATGATGATTTTAAATGATACCTGAAATTATGACAGAAGTGATGCGATATTTTCACCACCTTGTAGAAAATGGCCAATTGTGAATTATTCTATAGAAGAACTGATTTTAAATTCATCTCGACAGCACCAGAATTTTCAGCCAATTCTCTCCTAGTGAAAATATGTTTGAAACGCATGTATGTATAGAAACTAAATTTGTTGTTTTAATGTATTGTTATTTAAATTACACCATTATATAAAAAAAGTTTCAATAACTACCCAAAATTTATTCACATTACAAATCAAATATATTCACCATTGTGCACAGCCAATAGTACAAGGTCTTGAACCACCGTGATTGCCTTGCCCTTCAAGTTTGACTCTTCCAACAATAAAGCAATGTACGTATCCTGAGATTGCCCGCTTTGCCCCTCGCTCAAGAATATCATCACAGGCTCTACGCGTTCGTTCATTTTTAAATGCCGACAAATCAACTTTACGCAAAGTCTATTATAATCATGATCGCATGGATCTGGGAATAGTTCAGCTAATGTCAGTGAACAGGTGGCTGCATATGCATATAATCCAGCTTCAGAAATATCCAATTTTTTGCCACCTCAAAACGTAAACAATGATTATCAAATTTACTTTACAGTATATACTATATGACCGTGAATCCTGCTTTCCATTTAGAATGCATGAATGAGAATAATACTCACATATGATCTCCGTAGATGTTTGTTGATTCGTGTTTGAATTCTGACAGCTGTCTTTAGATGTCATTTTTGAAGGGTGATATGAAAATTCATACGTAATAATATCGTGACTAGTTATAAAGTTGAATAAAGGTACGTGACTTGTATATGGAAAAATTTCATAATCAGTACATCATATCAGTGTGTCGCGCAGCTGATGACATCTAAATAGGCACGATTAAAATTTAACGCCAATTAAGAGACTTGACGTAGCGTGATGGAACGAACAGACGCAACAGTCGACGTAACTTAACCTGAAAATATGGATTGAAAGTTAGAAAAATATAGAAAAGATCGTTTGTCATATCAAGAACATTTCATATAAGTTTACGGGAACGATGTTGCAATTGCGGGATACCATTAATTGATCACTCACATCAAACGATTGCCAAACATAAATATATACTATTTTATATGAGGATCATGATTTACTTCCGCGTCACATTTTCAAGCTACAGATACGCCGACGCGCAACGGATGGAATTCAGGGTGGGTGGTGTCAAGTTCTTCTACCCGTAACCGCGCAACTGGTTCATTAATCATTTCCTACCATCTTTGTAGGATGCAAGCGACTCCCAGGTAGCCGGGTTAATGTATAAGACGCGTGGGATAAGGAGATAAACAGAGCGAAGTAGTGGGAGCGAAGGCGACAGAAAAGAACAATTTCACGATTCCGAAGTAGATAGGAGTTGACAGTGTATCAATAATGGCCGCTATTCATCGAGAGGCAATCCAAAAACAAATCCAACAAGATTGGGCGAACCGAGAATATATTGAAGTGATTACGGGAAGTATTAAAAAAATCACGGACTTCCTCAATTCATTTGGTACGTATTTTGTTATTTGAAAAAAGGTTATGTTTGGTCATTTTAATTGTTCGATTGTTTTTCGGTGCTGTGTGCATAATGTGACAATTGTTAACAATGATTCATCCAAGACGCTCCGATATTACGTTTATATAATATTCATCTGATATCAACTAAAGCCGTGACCATTCTACCAAAAAAATACAGATATTATGTCTTACTATCTAACGCTTCTTTCCGCCCTTGTAGTTTTAGCCATCAACTATTTGAGCGAAAATTCTAATATTAAAATTCACGAATATGAAATTTGTACATCTAATCTTGATACATGTTCTTTTCAGACATGTCCTGTCGATCACGGCTTGCAGTCTTAAATGAAAAACTTACAACGTTAGAGCGGCGAATTGAATATCTCGAGGCTTGTGTAAGTACTTAATATGTTCGACTACCAAATTCAACTAAAGCATATGCATGTGTCTAATGTGTTGAATTTTACAGGTGACAAAAGGAGAGACTTTAACATAACAAATCGATCCATTTTTAACCGTAATTTTAATTGAGTGTCAATATCATTTTTGGTAATATTATTGATAATAATAATTGATACACGGAAACTGTCCCTTATACGAAATATAATAATAATAAATAATTAATACTATGCAAAATCAGAAATGTGTGTATATTTCCTTTTTACATAGTCCAACATTATGCCATTACATCAGACATATGGTGATGACAATGTACATTCATATTACAATAGCACTAGTATAACAACATTGAGTTTATTCACGTCCCGTGGTCCAACCTCTCTCGCCGATTGGAACGAGACTAGTGTCATAAAATGGATCTCTGTGATTTCCATACTCCAAAACAGTATTGTCAAGATTGAACGCTTTGTATCCCAGGTCGTTGGCATGCTTATGTGCAGCGCCTGCCAAAGCAAGAAATACACTGACCGTATAACCATGACGCCCAGATTTTGCCCATGCGCCGTAGATACTTCCAGCAACAGCACCTTGGAAAATAAAAAAATGCAGGGCAATTAATTGATAGACTACAAGAAAACAGGTCGTTGCGAGGTTCAAGATTTTCTAGAACTATATGCTCTATAGACGAGTATGTGTGGATAACAAATGAAATTTTTCTTTTCAAATTATGCTTGTCCACAACTGAACTTAATATACTTCCTAAATGAAAAGAGATTTTCATTACAAAAGTAACTCACCTCCTAGAGCGTTGTTGAGGACGTCATCTTTTCCTCTAATTCTTAAGGCAGCATATGATATTGCTGCATAACTTGTCAACATTGCTACCGAAGGTACAACGTACATTGCTACTCGACTCAACTGACCAACGAACGATATGTGGTTCGAATATAGGCTTGTATCAATTAGAGCTACGAGTCCTCCATAGCCGATACCGTACTTTGTGGCCACCCACAGTTTCTTCTCAATATCCTCACCATCAGGAGTATCATAGTACCGGTACTGTAAAAAAATCAATTTCAAATGATACAATTGGAAATACCTCTTTAGTTCCTCCATACATGTATACCTTGTCAGTGAGATACAGTTTATATACTCAAATTTGAGTTGTTGATTAAACAGAGGATGTTTGAACATCAATCTTGGTTCATATTGTTGAGGGGAAGTACATGAAATTGACAATAATTGTAACAAAAGTAGTCCTCATCAGGAACGTCCAGATCGACAGGGCTCTGAAGTACTTAGTTCAAACGCATCTCAATTAGATGTACTGAGATGTAGGTTAATAATCTGAATGTTTGTAATAACCACCTTACCGGACGTTTTTTATGACGCCATTCTTTCCATTGTCCGACGGTGAGAGGTAGGTTTAAGGCTTCTAATACAGTTAAATCCTTGACATCTTGTTTAGGATTCATGTTGACCTTTCACCCCAACGAGTTTCAACCCTTGGAGATTTCAGCTGAGGTTGATCACGTTACATAAACTATAATATAAACACGAATAGTTTTAATAGATAGATGGGATCGACAAGATTCTTGTTCCGTGTTTCAATTCATTAATGCTAACTAATATTTACATGTGTAAATATATTAAAAACAATTAGATAGAGGTTGCAAGTAACACAAATCCAGACCACTGAAATATGGATAGCTATATTTCAGTGATCCAGACGAGTTACTCAGGTTATGGTTATCCAGTATTAACACTATTACTTCCATTCGAAATCCGAAATCAGAACTTGCCAATTATTATCTAACTGTATTTTAGGTACATAAATCGAACCTGAGATGCTTTATGACTTCTCTAAATGTACCTCGTAAATACGTAAAATAATTCAATAGAATTACATAAATATCCAACGACCTAGCTCTACTCCACCAAGATAGGAGCCAATCGCAATTCCTCCAACAGTCAAGCAGACGAGCCATACAAGCAACGCCCTCTAGATACGAATTTTTTCGTTTGACAATCTGTCAATTTGACATGATTAAATCGAATAGAATTAACCAGAGTTATGAAATTACGATTGCGTTCTTCACCAATAGGTGAGAGACTGTTTGATTGTTTACATGAGAACTCTACCTCTTTCCAGCTTCGAATTGTGTGGTGGGGTATTGTAAGAGTTTGCACAAATTATCCGACCATAGTCATCACTGTTTACTGTCTCTCTTTTCTCTCGTTGATCGAAAACTAGGGTACTTAAATTCGATTTTTCTTAATATTCTTCTGATATCTGATTATATTTTCTATCTTGTTTAAATTCTTTTACTACTTCCTCAGACAAATGAGGCAGACAACTCCAGGTATTGCAGAATCACAATAAGTCGCCTGCACATAGCCAGTACTTTTGAATACTTCACCGAGAACTGACCAAAATCACTTTTACATGAATTGTATGACCGAGGTTTTCGTTTTTCCTAAATCATTCTGAGGCGAACAATGTAAAATTAATAAATATGTATTTTTTTTAATAATTTCTTTTATTCACGGTTTTTTAATGGTAATTTGGCACACTATTTCGGTTTACGGAATATGCTGCTTAAGCGGCGGCCCTTCGGGGTTCCTGTAACATTCTTTTAAAATTGATCGGTAATTAGATAGGAAGATTTTGCGCTACATAAAATTAAAATCAATGTCGGAGTAGGATTCTTACCTCATCTTGACGTCGTGAGCTGCCTCCACCAAATATGTCTTTTAGGCGTCTGGGAGTAGCAGTGGCACGCCGATCAGCATTTCGCTCTTTCAAAGCTCTTGAATTGGGACTTTTCAATTCGTTGCCCTGAAATAAAAAAGGAATTGAATAAAAATTTGTGGCATTATTCAATATTCAGAGTGTCGAAAATCAGCTTCGACGGTGAAAAATTTGTGAATTTTCAAATGCATACAGTAAGTTTGCTCACCTGCAAAGATAACCTGCCCCCATTTTTACTGGGAGTCGGCGGTCCCGGTCTTTTGTACATAGTCTAAAACGAAACACAAAATTCCAAAGCCATGACCATACAGACATTTACAAGAAGGATGTCGGTGAACACGAAATTATTAATTTGTAACAGAACAGTCTAAACAGCTACTTACTTGCGTCCTATCTCGCTTTTTCGTCTTTTCACCAGGAAGCAAACTCTGGCTTAGGCTATCATTGAAGATATCTTCCATGGCATTACCACTCTATAACAAACACGGAGGACATCACCAACAAACATTCACATAATAATTTTCTAAATTAAACATACGGATACAAACAAAGGTTACAGTTACCAGGATTTTAGACCTTTTCCAAATCTTGTACAAACGACTTAAGGCTTAACAGAAATTAATGACTGTGATTAGACTCACCTTAATATCTTCTTCGGTGAATGTGCCTGGCTGAAATTGGGTCTCCGCTGGATACGATGATTTCAAGTGTGGTTTACACTGAGCGTTTCTCATCTGCAGCACCGACAGCCTCTCCAAGTCTGAAGTGGCAGAACAGCGGCCTGCCTTCATATCGGCTTAAAAATGAGAAGAAAACGATGAAAACAATTATAAGGGTTTAATGGCTCCTTATTTGTCATGATAGTTTTAGATCAAAACAAACCACAAATCAAGATTTGGATGACTTATCAAACACATACCCAAGTAGTTTGTATTGAAAACTTCCCCCTCTTCGTCTTCGACTTTGAAAGCATTGCCCATCCCTTGGATAGCTTGTACACTTTGAATGCTTTCACGTCTTGAAGGAACTGGAAATTCTTCCGTGATCGTTTCCACTGGTCGGCTGGATCCTTCTTCACGAGTAGCTGTTCCAAACTCACGCCGGTCTAAGCTAAATTAATCGATAGAATAAATTTTTTAATAGAAGTACAGTTGAGCGGGCCAAAGATTTCATGTAAAAAGTTCTGATAGCAAAGTTGTCGTTGAAAGATTTACCTTGATGTATTACATCTCGTATTTGGAACAGCCTGAGAATTACCATTGTTCGTAGAAACATTTCTTTGGTATTGGAGTCGCCTTTTCAATTCATGTAGCTGTTGCGCTAAATGTTCCTTTTGCTGTTTTTCTACCAACAATTTCTCACCAACATCCCAGAATTCAGAACTCAACTTAGTGACGTGGTCTTTGTACTTTGTAATCTCTTCGGCATGCTTACGGCATTGTTCCTCTACTAGTATTTTTTGAGCGTTGAGTTTTTCATGCAATAATTTCTCTTGATCACGGCTGACTTTTGCTATTTGTTCGTTGTACGTTGTTTTCTGGAAAATATTGTCTTGATAAGGTGATAACTATCCTTTATATAAAATGAATATGATGATATAAGTATTAACTTACCATTTTCTGTTTGATTGTGTCCAACTTGCGATCATATTCAATGTGAACTTCTTTCAATCGGGCATCAAAGTCTTTTTCCGTGGGCCGTTCGGATAATTTTATTTTTTCTGCTTCAAGTTCTGCATTTTCAAGTTGCAATTTGGATATGATAGCCTCCAATTTTTCTGCTTCGGCTCTGCTACTGCTAGATGACTTTTCGGATTCTAGTTTCTTATTCTCTTTTCTCAGTTCATCCAGGTTTTTCTCAAGCTTTGCGTTCCTCACACGTATGATATTCAAAGTGTCTTTAAGTTCTTTTTTCTCTCTGACTTGATTTCTGTTTTCTGTTTCTAATAATTCACATTTTGTTTCTAAATCTGTCCTCGTCTTTCTTTCTCCATCGTACTTGGAAGCCAATGTAGTTTTCTCTTCACAAAGTTCCAATATGGATTGGTTCTCTTTTTGAATCTGTACCTGCAGTTTCACAATAATATCTGAGAGGCCCGCTATATTAGTCCGAAGGTTTTGGTTTTGAGTCTGTATATTCTCTTCCAGAATCAATTTTTCATTCTTTAATAATATCAACGATCGCTTAACACACTGCAAGTTCTTAACGAATAACTTTTTTTCTTCATTCAACAGATTGACTTTTGTCTTTTCCTCAGATAATTGCATTTGCAGTTTTTCCATATCATGGAGCAAAGTTTTCTTTTCGTTCGCAACTAATTGTAAATTAGACAGCTCCTTCAAATTTTCGGAAATTATTTGCTTATCTTTGACCCGTATTTCCTCAAAATTTACTAAATCAGATTTTAATTTGGAGACATTGGAGTTGAGGGTTGACACAGTTGCTTCGAATTTCTGTAAATCAGTATTCTTAGAACGGAATATTAGTTCCAAGGAATCAGTCAAAATCTTAAGCTGCCTCGCTAGATCTAATATCGTTGAATTATCAATCTTCAGTTCTTTAACGCCAGCTAAACTACCGCAACGATTTACCAATTCCAGTAAAATCGTCTTGCAGCTCTGCATTAGATTTTTGTGTTCAATATTTTCTAATTCCAATTTCTGAACAATGAGTAGGCTTTCTTTTCTATTTGACTCCGTCTCTGCTAAAATGCCTTCTAAAGCATCGACTCTGAAGCTTTTGGCACTTAACGCATCTTGAGTTGATTTCATCTTCTCCTCTAGATCACGCGACTTTGATTGAAGTCGTTCAACGTGCTTTTGAGTTTTTTCTAATAATTCTTCCTTTGAAGAAGCGTCTGTTTTGAGCCTTTCGATTTCCTCTAGTAAACTTAAATTTTTTTCATCCAATTCTTTGATGCGTTGATTAAGTTTTTCTTCAACAGCACACGAATTTTGAATCTGTGTTTTGAGCAAACTTATCTCAGCATTAGAATTATTATTGGTATCTTGGAGAATTTTCTTTTCTGATATGTGTGCTTCGATAACTCTGGCAGTTGACAATTTCGTCTGGCATAGTGAAGATTCCAAATCCTTAACCATTGTTGTTGCATTGGTCAATTCATCCTGCATAGTTTTCATTTGTTCTTTCGCGTTGGATAAGTCCACTTCAAGTGTTGCATTGCGTTTTTGTGACTCTGCTAATAGTTCCTTTTGTACCGTCAACAAATTTTCAAAACGTTTGATATCCTTCAACTTTTCTTGTTCTAAAATCACTTGCTTTTTTTCAAGACCCTGATAATTCGAGAGATGTTTCTCCAGCAATTCTTCTTTATCTCGCTTTAAGTCGATTACAGAAGCTTCTATTTTTATGCATCGTTCTTTCTCTGTGCTCAAAGCATTCCGTAAACTTTGAATTTCATTATTCAGATCTCTTATGTCGGACAGTGATTTGGCATTGTCTCGCTGAGACTGCTTCAATAAATCTTCGTTAAATGCAATTTTCTGATTCAGATCTTCAATTTGCATCAATAGAGTTGATTTTTCCTGTTGGAGATTTAAATGCTCTTTTTCAAGATCTTCATATTTCGACGATTGCTCTTTAAGGCTCAGTCTTTGCTCTGATTTTAGTCGTGTTATCGTGGAACCTAAATCATTGCTCCTGGATATCTCTTCCGCCAGTGAATTTTGAATAGTCTGCAAGTCCGAAGCCAAGATTGCTACTTTTTCCTGGGAGTTCTTCAATAATTCTGCCTTTGATGCAATTCTTTCACGTAGATTTTCAATCTCATGCGAAAGGTCGATCTTTTCTTGCTCCGAATTTGCATGCTCGCTTGTCAAGTTCTCATACCTCTGTAATTGTTCTTTCAAGGTTTCATCTTTCTCCTGCCTTAGTTGTGCAATTGTTAGTTCTAAATTCTTAGTTGTGTCTCTTTCATCGTTCAACAGTTTTTGCAGATTGTCGAGTTTGTTATCACGATCTTGTAGATCTGACGCCAAGATTGCTACTTTTTCCTGGGAGTTCTTCAATAATTCTGCCTTCGATGCAATTCTTTCACGTAGATTTTCAATCTCATGCGAAAGGTCGATCTTTTCTTGCTCCGAATTTGCATGCTCGCTTGTCAAGTTCTCATACCTCTGTAATTGTTCTTTCAAGGTTTCATCTTTCTCCTGCCTTAGTTGTGCAATTGTTAGTTCTAAGTTCTTGGTTGTGTCTCTTTCATCGTTCAACAGTTTTTGCAGATTGTCGAGTTTGTTATCACGATCTTGTAGATCTGACAATAAATTTTCTTTCATTTGTCGAGATTGTGCTAACAGATCTTCATTTGACGCTATAGATCTATTCATATTCTCAGCCTCTTGCAACAGCCTCTTATTTTCTTCTTGCAAAGCTATATACTCTTTCTGGAGATTTTCACTCTTTAATACTTGCTCTTTGAATGCGGCATCATGCTCCGACTTTGCTCGAATCATTTTAGATTCCAAATCACTAATTACAGATTTTTCTGTAGCTAACAAATCTTGAAGTCCTCGTACCTCACTATTAAGGTCTTGTAAGTTTGCTTTCAAGTCTTCATTTGCTCGCTGAGACTGCTGCAACAGAGTTTCAGTCGCTGCAAGTTTTTTGTCTAGGTCTTCATTCTTTTGCAACAGCTGGATTTTTTCTCGTTCTAAATTCAAGTGCTTTACTGTCAGGTCATCGAATTTTTGTAACTGCTCCTTATAGGTTTCCTCTTTCTCTTGGGTCAGACAAGAGATCGTCAATTCTAAATTCTTGGTACACTCTTTTTCATCATTTAGTAAATCTTGCAACGCTCCAAGTTTGTTATCGAGAACTTCTATATCTGATAATAATTTTTCCTTCATTTGTTGAGACTGCATTAATTGATTTTCGTTTGATGTGATTGTTCCTTTGAGATTTTCAGCTTCTTCCAATAGAATTCTCTTTTCTTCTTGTAAATTCTTACATTCCTCTTCAAGATTTTTATTCTTTGACAGTTGCCGTTTGAGCGTGCTATCGTGTTTTAATTTTATTTCAATTATTTTGGATTCTAAATCTTTAATTCTAGTTCTCTCTACAGCAAAACTGTCCCGAAGGCTTTGAAGCTCGCTGTTGAGGTTTTCTATATTTGTCTCCAGATTCACATTTGCTTGTTGAGACCGCATCAATAGGTCTTCTTTTGCTGTAAGTTTTTGAACCAGGCTGTCGTTTTCTCTCGATAGATTTAACTTTTCTTCTTCCAAATTTACAAATTTTTCTTCAAGATTTCTATAGTTTAGTAATTGCTCCTTGATATTTTTTGCGTGTTCTAATCTCATACAATTTACAGTAGACTCTAAATCCTGGACTCTTGTACTATATTCAGCAAGAGAATCCTGTGCCTTTTGAATTTGGTCAGCTGAATTTCGTAAATCTACTTTCAGGCTGTCATTCTTCTGCTGAGACTGGTTCAATAATTCCTCCAATTCTACGAACTTTGTATTCAGATTCTCATTCTCATCTAATAGACTCGATTTTTCTTGCTTCTCATTTACAAACTGTCCTTCTAGTTCTCGATACTTGACCAATTGATCGGCAAGTGCTTCTTCGTGTTCCGAATTTATTTGAATTACTCTAGATTCCAATTCCTTGACCATGTTCTTTTCTGACATTAATGATTTTTGTACACTTACCATTTCATTCTTCAAATTGTGCATATCTAACTCGAGTATTTCCACACGTTGTTGAGCTTCCTTCAAAGAATCTTCCTTGAGAGACATTGAATATTCGAGTTCTTTGTTTTTTGTCAATAAATTCATTTCTTTCTCTTCTAATGTGATATACTTTTCGTGAAGTTTCTGGTATTTTAAAATTTCACTCGTATGTAATTCCTGTCTCTCAGCTGCTACTTTTTCCAGATTTTCAACCTTGTCTTTTTCTTTATTTAGCAAGTCGTGAGCTACTTTTATTTTTTCTTCTAAATCGTGCACGGCAGCCGACAAATTTTCATTACGCTTCTCAGAGTGTTTCAAGAATTCTTCTTTTGACAAAAATAATGTTTCAAATTTTTTAGCTTCTTGAGACAATTCTTTCTCAGAACGTTGTAAACGGCTTATTTCAGCCTGTAAGCTTTTATTCGTTTGTTTGTAGTTCACGTTTTCTTGATTAGTGTACTCTAATTTAGATTGTAATTCATGCAGTTGAACTTTGTAGGCTTCAGTTTCTTCTTTAGCTTCTTGCAATTGAATATCAATCACAGAACTTAGAGCTTCACTTTGATTTAATGATGTTTGCGATACCGAAACTTCATTCATGTCCATTTCAAAGCTTTGTTCCGAAATGCTTTGCTTCCTTAATTCTTGAATGTGACTACGAAGCTCCTCAATATGATTTTTGAATTCTACCAGTTCTTCGTCTTTAGAATTCATTTCAATCAATAGAGTTTCCAAATTTCTTTCGTGCATATTCGCTTTTTCTTTAAGTGTATTACAATGTCTGTCAGCTGAAGTCAATTTTCTGGCTAACATTTGTTTTTCCTCTTGTAATTCTATAATGTCACATTTCAACGTCTCTATTTCATCCATAAGTGCTTGACTCTTTAAACTAAAACGCTTAGGAGTTTTATTATCTTTTTTTTTCTTGGAAGATTGCGGAGTTTCAAACCTCATCGCGTCTTCTTTCATTTGCTTCATGTCTGCGATCTTTTCCTGTATTTTCAGTTGCAGGCTTTGTATTTTTTCCCGTTGAATCCGAAGGTCTTCTTGTAGATCTGCCTTCTCAAATCTTTCTGTTTCTAACTCAGCTCTCAGGCGTCGCAGTTCTCTCGTACGTTCGTCTAATAGTCTATTAAAATTTTTTCTTACTGTTGTTGCTGGAGAATTCAGAAATTCCTTCAACGGTCGCGCTTTAGGAGTCATTGGTGGTGTTTTTATAACGTTATCAGATATTTCTGTTATTGCAACATCTATATTATTTTTTGAAACACTGCTTCCATACTCTAATACTCTTTCCAAAAATGATTTAATTTTAAGTTGGGTATCTTGACTCAGCTTAATACACATTGGTCTATGAAGCTTGGGTTCTCCAGAGGAATGTAGCAGGAGCAACGAGGCCAAATAAACATCTTCATAAATTCCCTCTGTACCCATGCTCTCCTTGAAAAATATGGGATACGTATCTAGAAAACATCAATTGTTTTAAATAGCATTATACTAGGTAATCTATAATAGAGGGTCAGTTATCGAACTGAATGAAAGATAGTGTGATAAAATACCTTGCACAAATCTGGATACAAGATTGTCATCATCGAAGTCATCCTCAAGTTCTTTGGGTGATCTAGAAATAAATCAATTTTTTTCTTTGTGTGGCGTTCGTTACTGTATAAATATAGTCGAATCAAATGAAATGCATAAAACAGAACTCACAAAATTTTAACGAATTTTGAATAAAATTTTCCATCCTGTAATTCCTGCAAACTATTTACATTTACATCCAATATGTCCAGACAGTTTACCTGTAATCAAAAATTTATAAATAAAATAACTAATGAGATATTCAAAAATGGGTTCAACGAATGATTGATGATGTCAAATTCGAGAACAGTTTTGACATTTATTTAATGTGTTACAAGAGTTGAAAGAAAAATACACTCGATGGTATTTCGAATCGTAGGATGCAGTGCGGCAGCAACTACGAGACGTCATAACAAGTTGTATTTATTTAAAAGATTTGTAGGTTGTACGAAATAAAATCCTTACCCATTCCAGAACGGCGGCAGACCAGGAACTCATTATAAAAACGTAACAATTAGTCTATTTACAAGATAAAGTTATTATTCACAAATCACAGCGGAGGTGCACAACAAATCTTAACGTACATTTTTCGCACGGCTGCGTCCCTTCCAGTCACGGCTTTTGAAACTTTTTAAATACAGAAAAGACAGCTAACGCCAACTTCAGCATCTCGACTGCCTCTAATTTTTAACAGTACATTGCCGGTTGCACTCCAACGGACGATATGTGAAGCAGGCTTAAAAAGTTGTCAAACCAAACTACCCTGATCCAACCACCCATCCGAATTCGATTTAAAAGTACTCGTGAAGTATCAACGCTTATTTTAATTTATATTTCCTACTATCAATAACGATCCTTCAATTACCAGTTAATATTATAAGAAGAGGAATCCAATATTCATCATGGTCCCAGGAAGGCCTCCAGTTCCAGGTTAGCTGAATGTCATTAACACATCAACCAGAACTTATAACTTATAACCTATAACAGCCTAATAGAAAATGTCACCAATTATATTGAATATGCTTACAGATAATCCTCTAGGGCTATCGTGGCACGATAGTGCCTGGATTCCAATGCTTAATCCGAGCAATATTATGGACTATTTTTCAGAACGGAGCAATCCGTTCTTTGATAGAACTTGCAACAATGAAACTGTTAAGATGCAAAGACTCAATCCTGATCAGTTGACGTAAGAATGGTTACTATGCTTTCAATAGTATATCTGAAATGTGCTTATATTAACGCTGAATGATTATTCACAGGAATATGACTGGATTTGAATATATTCTGCTGCATGTACAAGAGCCAATTCTTTACGTGATTCGCAAACAACATCGTCATTCACCAACTGTAGCTACACCTCTAGCTGATTATTATATTATAGCAGGCGTTGTTTATCAAGCACCAGATCTAGGCTCCGTTGTTAACTCGAGATTAGTACGGTTATTCATATAATCTCATAAAATAACATTTAAGCTATTTCTTTGCTTAAATATTACCGCAACACCAAACTCTAGCTATTTTATTTTGGTAGTTATCTACCGTTCACCACTTGCAGTCAGCCTTTGAAGAGGCTAGCGGATGTTCGAGGTATCATCCAAGCAAAGGATATACGTGGGATTTAAAAAATGGCAAAGCTTTACCAGCCAAAAAAGAAGTACCGGTTAGAGAGGAGCCTAGTTCACTGTTCCAACGTCAAAGAGTAGACATGCTACTCGCCGAACTGACTCGTAAATTTCCATTGCCTGTACCAAAGCCTGTACAACCAGCCGTTGAATCTGGTAAGCATTCTTCAAATTCATGCATCTACAAATTTCAAACTTCCTTCCCTATTTTACTTTTGTGATTGAAGTTTTGTGAATTGATACATTCAACGTGGATTATATGACATCATGTTCTGTTACTTCAAAAATGAAAAGCTGTTTTACGATCCCAAAAAACTACAACAATAATCAATGATTTCAGCTGTGGAAACCAAGCA
Organism: Athalia cordata; assembly: GCA_963932425.1. NCBI lineage: Eukaryota > Metazoa > Arthropoda > Insecta > Hymenoptera > Athaliidae > Athalia > Athalia cordata. Next base: position 21,767,704 of record OZ010626.1, on the reverse strand, counting down.
AGAAATAAAGACTGAAAAGAAAGACATGAAACCTCCTCCCGAGAAAAAACCAAGAGTTAATTAAACTTGTCAAATACTGTAACAAATGTACATATATAATTCCTAACAAGTTTGTTTTATGACTATAGACTATTAAAAATATTTATTCAGAATATGATGAAAATGAATGTAAGCTGAAATAGCATTTTTATGCTCAATAAAACCATGCAATTTTTATCCATCTTAGAGCCTGACATTTTTTTCCGTATCTAAATATATTTAAGAAAAAAAAAAAAACAACTGAACAATTGAAAAGGTGTTGTCAGTTGAAATATTGCACATTGATTGGTTATGAATAGACTACGAATACTCTCAGAGTTCAGAGCTGAAGCTACTCGAGGTTATATTATGAACTTTAGCATCCGTAGAACGGATTTTTTTTATATTAACTTAAGCCTGATACTTTAACACCGTCTAACGCATTTAATAAAAATATTGTGTTATGACGTGCATGCAGCGTTCCAGCCGATTTGAAACTGTAGATTTTGATAGCGATTTTGGAGATAACGTGGAAACTTTTAGGCCTTCCAAGGGTGCAAATGGAGATGTCATTAAACGTATACGTCATGCTAAATGTAAGGTGATTCAATTGGCCCGTGAACAGATGCGAAGATTTAATGAGAGACAAGTATAGTGAAAACTATCATTTAAATAGCCTTACTTTTTCCAAACATATTTCTGAAAAAACTTACTGATATCACAACATTAACAAATATCACCATCAAATTCTTCGAGTTTAGTACTATAGGTATCTTCGAGTCTAAAAGTGCCGGCACCCTATTATATTGAATATTGATAATTGTACCGATGTCGGTCGGTGTTTTGAAATTCAGGTAGAACTCGAAGCGAGAATGCGAGCCGCAAATACGTTATGGAGTCGAATACGAAAACGTGGTCATTTAATCGCAGTTGCCATAATAGTTGGAATACTTTTGTGGATGTCTTTGGTTTACGGAGCACTACTTGGAGTTTCCCTCTGCAGCAGTGGGCGATCATGTTTTCCATTCATGTCTTTTCATACGACAAAAGTCAAACATTCTCTTTTTTAGAATAATTTATAAAATTTTTGAATGAAGATTCCAATCAATCTATAGCTTGAAAGACTATACCACTAGAGATTTGTAACTTTCATACAATAAAATGGAACATTTTGAAGAAAATTAGGGACTTTTATTATTTGGACGGAAGAACTTTAAGATGATCTTTTTTTCAGCAAAAAGGCAAATTATACTTATGAATAATTTACAACGGTACGATAATTCTTTAGATTTAAAACCTAATGCGATGATCGAAGATATGATAAAGATATGAACTATTTTATTGTTTATTGAAAACCAATCTGTTTTACATATCTATAGAGCGTATAAAAAAAAAAAGAAGTAGAACTACTAAAATTGGCTACATTTTCACTATACTTTTTGCTTCGTCAATGCGGTTGTATCTTGTCAACTGTAGATTATTTTTAAAACCTAGAATATGTATACGCAATGTATTTATTTATTCGATTTTTATATACAATTTAGTTATTTCAATGAATTACTTTTGTTTATGGACTAAATGTAATTTTGCAATTGAAAAAATGATGAGCACTTTGATCTAATCGGAAAATATCATTTTTTGGAAATCTGCAGAGCTTCGTGATTCGGTGAGGTATTTCTAAAAATAGAATTGCACGTGGCGAAGGTATCATATGCTGAGGTATTAATAGTTTACTAACAACGGAAAAATGAAAATTATTGTAAACGATGTATAAAAATGTTAAAAACAATCAACAGCCCTCGCAAGTTTCCAGACAATGATTGTGTAGATAATTTGAGAAAAAATTCCAGTTCAGAAGAACAACGTAAGACGAAAGCGAAAAAAACTACATTTTGGTCAATATTTGATTTAGGGTTTGTGAATTACAAAATAATAATTCAAGCCAAAATTCCGTCTTCGATAATCCAGTTGTATACTAATATTCATCGTACAATAACCTAAACCGAAATAGTTTTTGATTTTCAAGGGGGTATTAAAATGAAAATTGACGTCATAAGAATTTGTTATAAATAATTAATGGAAGCAATTAATTTGTTTTTTTTTCTTTCTTTCCTTCTATTTACAAAACCGTTTAATTGTTTCCTGATTATGTACGAGGTATTAATTAATGTTCAGCTATAGGTGTGCTGAAATTTGATCAACGTCATCACTGCAAACCAATAGAATTTTACTATGCTTACTACATCATGAATGCACACCACACTCACATGAAACTGCGTAGATTAGATGAACTATTATTAACAATCCAATATAAAGATACACCAGCGATAGAAGGTATATCGATTTATGAAAAGCACAGAATATTGCTCTCTATTTTACAGGTCTCTCCACATCACTCAAGCTCAATATGTCTTCGACAAATGCTGCCACATCCGTATCCTTCGCAGCGTGTACAGTTACAAAACTGAACTCCAACAATTGATTATAATTAGGTCTTGCGGTGTAGTCCTTCATCAGGCTGGAACGAATACAATTCTCTATGTTACCGTGAGCGAAGGAAGCTTGTTTCCTTGACCAGAAAAATTAGATAATGGTCGAGCTTATCAATGGCACTATCGCATAGTGCCAGTGTGATATGAGTCGATGGCAATTAAGAGACTAATTAAATCGTCAGGATTATTCTTCTGGATTTGTAATTTAAAAACATGGTTACAATATTATGAATATAGCCTTACCATTTGTTGATGAATTCCTCAAAATCTGATGAAAATTTACCCGAGGGAAGTTTAGGAGCATCATCCTTAACGACTTGTTTCAGTTGTTCGAACGGAGTACCCCAAGAAGCGTAAGGAAACTTGCCACACGCTAACTCAACGAGAGAAATTCCTAATGACCAGACGTCCGAACGGATATCGTACTGAGAGGGATTACCTGTAGGGTCTATCCTTTCTGGCTAGAAGAATCATTAAATTTATATTTTATTTTTGTTTTTTTTCGTTTGCCAGATTGAAGAATTATTTTATTATTATTGGGCGATTGGAAAACCAAGGAGAATGATATCAATTGTATTGAAATTTTGAGTTCTTGAAAAAAGTAGATACATACCGCCATATATGGTTTGCAACCGGCATCTATGGTTTTAGCGACTGAATCGACAAGGTAACCTGATATTCCAAAATCACAGATTTTTACTTCTCCTTTTTGATTAATCAGAATATTACTAGGTTTGACGTCCCTATGTATAACACGCAATTGAGAATAAAGATAGTGAAGCGCGCTAACTACCTGCGGATTGAAATTATACATTTTGTATAAAACTGTCAATTGGATAATGTGATGGAATGAAGCACAAATGGCATTTCAATACTCACTGCAAAGGCAATTTTTCCAAGGATGTCTTCTGGAATTGACCGGCCATGTTCATAAACTTTCATATAAAACTTGTCTAAGCTCATATCCATAACTTCCATACATATCCAGACATCTCCCTCCCTAAATAATGCACCATAAAATTGTACTGTGTATGGACAGGCAGAGCTTCGCATTGAAACATCTAAATCCATGAGCAATCTTTTTTGCTCCTGCGTGTTGACCGTTGCTGTTATTCTCTGCATAAGTTAAAGAAATAAAAAATATCATAGTACTCCTAGAATATGGGATAACTTTGAGGTGGGTTAGTTTATTCAACTATAAATTGTGATACTTATGACTTACCTTCACAGCCATTATAGTACCGCTTTGTTTATGCTTCATTTTATCGACAACACCATATGCTCCACGACCAAGAACACACAGAACCTCGAGATCATCGGCTTCAATGTTGAATACTTTATCGTCAATTGTGATCGTTGTTCGTTTGTCCAAGTTTCTAGGTGGAGTTCTATCATGGTGCATAGAATAAAAGCTTGTTAATCATAACATTAAGAAACACTATAACAGCAGTCATGAGTTGACCAAATTTTTCATGTTATGGATGCACGTGACGGTTAAGAGATGATCCTAACTCACAATGTGGTTGGTGCCTCCTCCGAAACTTGAAGTTTCAAATTCCTTTTTCCTTTACGTAGAGCCATGCCGTTGATCTATAATGACCAGTAGACCGCAATAGTTATGTCTTACCTCAGTACCTTACACGCATACTTGATTGATCTGCAAAAAATAAATAGATATTGCGATAAAATAAGTGTAACAAATTCTTCATAACATAAACAATAATCAGAGAGTACCTGAGTCCTGTAGTGAACTTAGGTTATATAAAAGATGCAAATTAATTCGGTTTGTCAAACGAATGAAAATAAGATGAAACATGTTGGTTCGTTGTGTGCCATAAATAGATGAAATAATAGCGTGTTAATAAATGTAAATCTTGATATCACCTCTGGAAAATAATGGGTAAATTCCTAAATTTTCTTGCCCATATATGTATGAAGTTATTAATCAACTCAAACTGGAGATTGAATTTGGTCACGAAGTCAGAGATGATTACCAACAGCGTACGAACCCAGACGATTTTATCTAAATCGATTTCAAAATTTTAAAAGCTGAACAATATCACAAAGCAGTCTGACAAATACTTAGAATTTCTCTTTCATTGCTTTCAAGTCCAATCAAAGTATTGTCTATATTTTTTAAGATTCCTTACAACAAAACTCTTCCATCTATTCGAATTAATATTCGTGCATCTTATTTTGTTGGCCATCTGGAACACTCGAAGATGAAGCAATATAATTGAGCACCACTTGCACATTACGCGCATTTCAGAGTTCTGAGAACTGAAAATTCAAAACTCAAATTTTCTCTACGTATTTGTAGTTCAACGACTGGCAGTAGCGGCGGGAAACCACTGCGGGAGACACAACAGTTGTTATCACTGAAAAACGCGCTAGAACGTAGTTTGTTTGACAATTAGCAATTACCGACACTCCGTTTCGGGCTCCGTTTAAAGAATCATTTGCGTCGACCGGAGGTCACGCTATCCAAAATATAGGAATGTTACGTGAATTGTTACGATGATTTAACTAAGATTGGTTGCAAAGCCTAACCTATGCCTACCCCAACTAACCGCCAATTGCAATTGAACCAAGATTTTGAGTTTGACAGGAAAAAACGTAACAGAATTATCCTGTTAAAAAATGCTGTAACTTCTTACTTAATTACTGTAGTCACTTAGCTTGTCATTGCTATTACAGAGTAACCTTACAGAGGTAATAAAATCTCCGTATGAAAATTTTGGTCCATTTCTTTTTGGTGTAAAATAAGCTATGACCAGTGAAGGAAGCCAGATAGACTACGACTTGAATATATATTTTGTTATAACGCATAAACAGAAAGATGAAAATGATTGTTCAAAAGATATGTGGCACGCGTATAACGTAAGTACTCATATTGATCTTGATGATTGACCATATTGATATCACACGATATTTATCTTTCAGAGTTGCGATGAGCATGAGCTATCGCCAAAGTGGATCCAAGAAAAAATGTGCAATACTTTGAAACCAGGCAAAAAGGATGTTTTTGTATTAGAGGAGTTTGAGGGACCCACGTTTGAGAAATTGTCTAAATTGAAATGCTTGTAAGAATCTGACACAGGAATTTTATGTAACAATCATCGATTCTAGACACAATATTAAATCTTGGATTGCAAAGCCTTTCTACGGATTACCAGGACCTTATACAATACAGTTATTTTTCTATACTTAGTCATATTGTGTTTATGTATCGATTGTGAATAATGACGTTAAAAGTGGCAGCTGATGTATATTGCTGTTTCAGCAGAATAGTTGGTCCACGATGTTTATTAAGCTGCTTCATGACGGGAGAACCAATTCCCGAGGGTAGCAGCCCGATATTCACAACAGCAATGCGAGGTCTATTCGTTAGTGTTTCTGGACTTTCTCCAGAAGCGAAGGTAAGCAAATTTAATAACAGCAACCATTTGGTTAATGTTAAAGTACGTTGTTAATTTTGTCCTAGGAAAAAGTGGGCCAAAAGGTTGAGTACATGGGCGGTGTATTTACCCGACAATTTCGAAGCAGCGTCACACATCTGGTCGCTAATTTCGTAATGTCTGCAAAATACGAGGTAAGACAGCTCAGAGAGACCATTTTATCTGCTCCGAAATAATTTTTATATTCATTTCTTTTTTCTGCTAATTTTCAGGCAGCCATTGAAGCACAAATACCAATAATGACTGAAGAATGGATAACAGCAGTGTGGGAAGCAAGTCTTGTAGAAAATGTGCGAGCTACCAGTAGCAGATTTGACATATACAAGTGTCCCGTGTTCATGAATCTCGTTGTCACATCGACGAATTTATCAAAACGGAGAAAGGAGCAAATCGAGCAATTGATCCATGCGCATGGTGGGGTGAGTCTTAAACATTGATTAATCACATTGAGATTCTCTCAGTATAAAAATTTAACTGAACACACAACTCCCACAGGTATTCATGAGAATTCTTGACGGCGAGAAAGTGAAGATTGTTATAGCACCAGAAAACTCAGCTCACAGTCAGAAGCTAAAGTATGCATTGCAGAATAACATTGCTTGTGTGAAACCAGAGTGGGTTGAGCAAAGTATTAAGCACGGTTATGCGTTGCCATTTTCAAAGTTCCTGATAACTTCGACGAAAGGATCTTCCACGCCGGAAAAGTCTCATGGTTCAGTTTGATTTTGTTTTTTTTCTCTCTAGCATTAGTTTCGAACATAGTAATATAGTGAAATAGTAAGAGTGTAACATAACGTAGCGTCTGTATTACAGCAAATTTATCTTTGGACTTTTCAACCATAAGCACTATCCAGGCTGTCGCCTCTAACAATTGTATCGATGAAACTATGATGACAACGATGTCCTCTACGATAAATCGTACGCCCAAGGAATTGAAAGGTTCGTTTACTCGATATTGAAAATGATTAATGATTCAGATAATTCATCAGGTTCTCATTTATTATCCCTTCACATTTCATTTAGCTGCCTACGTAGAAGTGTTAACGAGGCTCAATATCCTCGCAGCAAAAAAAGCAGGTCCATTTCTGGATGGATGCAACGTAAGTATGAAGTTAATACATCGATGTATTCCTTGTGATTTTTATCATTACGTTTTTTTATCTATTCAATAATTTCATTTTTTCTCGTTCGCAGATCTATTTAACAGGGTTTACACCCGATCATAGAGAAAAACTCAACCGCATATTGAATGTGGGTAGTGCTACACGACTCGATAATATTTCAGATGCCGTTACTCACGTCATTGTGGGAGATCAAAATAAAGCGTCCGTTGAAATTAAACAAATGAAATCTATGGGACTGAGGTACTATTATTATCAATTCTAATGACATGAAGTCTCTTTTTTTTTTACTCAAATCCATCGAGGTACAAAAAATTTAATGACATATTATCGGTCATACTCTACTTTCAGTCCACACTTTTTAACAGTAAACTGGTTAGAGGAGAGCATAAAATTGAAGAGTACAGCTCCCGAGGAAGAATTCAGGCTCGACATAAAGGAAGACACATCTGCACAACAAAGAACGGAACCACCTTCGCCGCTGAGTAAAAAGGTTCGTTCATTGAACCCGAATAATATATTGTCTTTTTCATTGCGATGTGATAACGATATGCCATACCTTTTTATTTGTTCAGAATTTACAGTTATTGCAAAAACCTAAACGACCCCCGATACCCAAGTTCAATATAGATAGAGAAAGTTATTCTCATAAGAAACCTGAGGAACCCGACCTCATCGAAGAATATCGTATATCTAATGCACCCGGTAAGTGATGTTGTTATAATTTTCTTACTCGAAGAAAACGAGCGTTTTTACATTTTATCGTCACCATAGGTCCCAGTAACAAATCCATACAGCAGCTATTAGGGTCAACAATTAAAACGACGGACTTTGAAGATATTTCAAAGAATGTTGGAAACAATAGTAAAGATACTAACTCATCTACTGTGCGTGAAAACGATAATCAAATATCTAGGAGTAATGGAAATAGTAAAAATATCAACACCAGTGTGGACCATGATAATGATAAAGAGCGACGCACCGAATGGGCGAACGATTCCTCGAGACCTTTAACGCAACCGTCAGAAATCAACGAACGAGTTCTCGAGGGTGTGTAGATCCTTTGATAAATTCCGTAAACGATGTTCAATTTCTGAAGATAACTATTTTCATCCAGGTTTGACATTTGTCTTGGCTGGTTTCGATCAAGATCAAGATAATTTGGTCGAGAACATAGAGACGATGGGTGGTCGTGTAGTGCCCGGTTCCTTCAAAGGTATACCTGATTTTGCCGTAGTTCCATTATTGGGTGCTCCGCTGAGACACACGGTAAACGAAATCGTCACTGAATTATTCATTGTAAGTACATGTTACGTACAGTTGTATCTAGTTTGAAGAATACCAGAACGCAATAGATCAGCAAGGTAATCATGGCGTTTTCAATTTTTCCCTCAATCAAATTACAGGAAGATTGCATAGACCAAGATACCGTTGTTGAGGTCAAATATTACCACAAGCCTATATCCGTATCACAGAATATCGCGCCCCTAGCAGATTGCGTAATTGCAATGAGCTCGTACATAGGCAAGGAGCGAACGTTTTTATCCAATGTAGCCGAAGCCCTGGGAGCAAGGTAATGTGACAGCTGGTAACCGAAAAAAGAAAAACCAGGACTTGCGGTACTAATAATTTTTTTAGTTTAAACTATTTTTGGTACCGATTATTTGTCCGTCTAGAACCCAGGATACATTCGCACGTAGAACATATCCAGAACGGAACACTTACGGTTGTTCCCATTTGGTCTGCCCGACTCCCGAAGGAAGTAAATATAATGCAGCAGTTAAATGGAAGCTCCCAGCCGTGACTGCGGATTGGTTACTAGCTTGTTTAGCTCAACAACGTCGGGTACCAGAAGCGGCGTATCTCGTTGGTGAAAGTATAGGTAGTGATCATTTGTAAGGCATGTCTGTATTTATTTGTTACAAGAACTTAGCAGGGATGCAGAATTCTAATTCCTGATAATTTACTCAGCTCAGGAAACACCGAAGGAAAGCAACCAAGGAGCACCGAATCAAATGAACAAATCAAATTCTCAGTCGGGACCAACTTCTGATCCTAATGTAAGACAAATTATAACTCCGAAACGACAATTACCGCTGCTACAGGTAAGTGGTCATTCTGTACGCTGTCTACAGATTCTAGTCGTTTCTCAATAGATCACAAATTTCATCGTTGTTTTACGTTGACTGATATTTTCAGGCATCTGGAACAACACCTGCGATGACACCGATAAACAAACGGCTTAATCTTTCTGATTATAAAACACCGCCGTCTCCTTTTCATGTATCTACCCCGGACACACCATATGGTCAATTTTTGAAACCGAATCCTTCGCCTGATACGAGAAAACGTTGGCTTAAATGGGCCGACGACATGCCCGATATGAGAGTCGTTGAACCTCCATTGAAACGCAGGGCACCCAGTACTGTATGTTATACTCGTAGGCTTGTAATTTTCACAACATGCAAAATTGTGTGGTTAATAAATTTTTACTCCTAGCCGCTTTCCGAACTGAAGAGGCAATTGTGGACCAAAATGAAGGAACCTCTCGACGGTAGAAAGGTGAGTCGTGAGGCGGAGAGAGAGTTTTTTGTTTTCGGGAAAATAATTAACTAATTATTCTCAATGCCGATTTTGAATTACACAGGACCAAGTTTTGGAAACGGATGAAAAATCTACAAGCGGATCTGTGGAATCTCAAAGAGTATCGCAGAACAGGAGTATCAGTTCTTCATCCGCGACGAGTAATGTGCAAATAGCGAAAGAACTTTCATTCGGAGATGAAAATAGCCCCACTAAAACGGATCAAATTAATCTGTGAGCATAATTTTACTGCGAATTTCTATGTGATCAAAAATTTGGTAATCAATGCGGAGAATTAAGAAGAACTTTTTCATTTCAGGCAACTTGCCCAACTTGATCAATTACTCCAAGCGTCAAAATCTGAAACGAGACATTCGCTGTCTTCCGAATCTGCGAAACAAGCTATATACGACTCCGAGCCTACTGATCACATACCAAAATGTATGCCATCAACATTCAATTAATTTGCTAAGAATTTCTCCACATTATATCTGAAAAATAAAATTCTTAAATGTGTCAATTCAGGTGCGGTCAAGGATTCGCAACCAGATACCGTTGGGTGGGAGGATCCAGTTCACACTGCGTTACGGAGAAAGGTCAATTACTAATTCTACTTAAAGGTCATACCAGATTCTATTCGTTGTAAATTTGCTCATGTAATTTTTTCTCATAAGCAGTCAACCGTACCTGAAGAGACAGAAGCCGAAGTTGAAGCAGATACTGAAACTGTTGGAGACACAACATCGCATGAATCGGTCGACAAAGAGATGCCGAAAACGCGGACATTCATGTTATCTGGAATAAAGGTTTGAGATACATATAATTGATATTGAAAGATTCAGATGTCCACACACACTCGATTAAAATAATTGATTATAGGAACGGAGCAACTACGAACAAGTTATATTAACACTCGGAGGAAATGTATCAACGGAAGCACACTTCGTTCCAACCGCAACACATTTATTGTGTGTCAAGCCTGCGCGAAATGAAAAACTTCTTTCGAGCATAGCGGCAGGATTGTGGATACTTAGTCATAATTATTTGAAGGATTCTGAAGCCGAGGGCAGGTTTCTCGATGTGAGTTGGACTTGATGGAAAAGCATTCGGTATTTTTCATCTGCCCTCTAATAACAATTGAAATTATACATTGAAGGAGGAGGATTATGAGTGGGGTAATCCTAAGAGTAAGGATAATAATCCAGAACCCGCCACGGAGACTGAGAGGCAGTTGGCAGCTGCAGCCTATCGATGGAGACTAAGGTCATTGGAACATCCGGGTGGCGCATTTCATGATATGGTAGCCCTGCTCATAGGACCCGAAGAAAAATGCCAGCAATTCGAAAGGGTAATTCGCGCTGGAGGGGGAAAAGTTGTCGAAGCGAAGTAAGACTCCTCAAATTGAAAAAAAAACTTATGTCACATGTCCGCTTGGCAGTGCATTGTTTCGTTATTGTTCTACGATAACCTTTTTGATTTCAGACCACCTTACAACACGAATTCAAAGTCGGAAAAAATCACGCATTGTTTCATACAAGTCAAACAGGTAGATCAGCCGGTAGATTGGGCAATGATGGCGAGTAAGGGAATTCTATGTTTTTTGCCACAGTTTCTCTGCGACCAATTAACTGCTGAACAACCTTTGAATCCGAGAGAATGTGTGCTTCCTGAATTTAGAAAGTATCTTTCACTATTACCTAAATAAATAGCAATGGAACCCCAATGTTCCAACACAAAAATGAATTCATTCACTGTTAATAATAAATGTTATTTATTAGAAATAAAACAATTTCATACGTGGTTTTTGAAATTACCATTTCCGCGGTACGCCTTTCTTTTCACTTTTACAGGCGCTGCTGACTTCACACAGGTGTATTTTCTTAACACTTCGAGCGTATAGTGCAATGTGGTGACACATGATATGGTGTTTTGACGTATCATCCGTCAATCCGTCACGATTGCGTTTCGATGCTCGATTTGCTGACTTTTCAAAACTGACATGTCCGCGGCAGAATTACTTTCATAGAAAAAACTCATAAATGTTTTACGGCACTGTGGTTCATTGCGAATTCATCAATTTCGATCCGGTCTAATCTTCTTCGTCCGAGGTTAGGATATTCGACGTTTGTTTATCCCGCAAAAGTCACTGTCATTCGTCCGTCAATTGCCCTGCACATCGATCAAATTCAAATGCTATGTTATATGTAATTTCATCTACAACGGCGGTGAAAGTTCTTTATAAATCGATCAAAGTCACATAAATATGTTATTCTTTGATTAATTCTTGTAAAAATATCATGCACCTCGCAACTATGAATAATTTCAATTTTCAGTGTCATCTTCTGAAAAAAGTCAGTGGTTTCTGCTCATGATTAGCTGGCAAAACAGCTTGACTGAGGATTGTGTCGATACTGGATGATTCTAGCAGTCAAAGATTGAAAAAATGTGGGAAGGAGAATTGACCGATGTTGTTCTACCAACGGTATCGACGATGATTATATTCGTCTTGACCGTGAATATCGTAAGATATTTAATGGCTGAGCCACATATCCATATACGAGATGCAACCAAGGAGCATTCTTGGAAAACTAACAAGACAATGTCTAGGGTAAAATGAAATTGTCCTTGAAACTATGAATGAAATTAGAAATTTTCAATCCTTTACTACCGTTGATAATAATCAATCCATCTATTTCCAGGCACATTTCTGTAGCATCTGTGAATCTATGCTTCTGAATGTAGATGGTTTGTACTGCGACTCATGTGGAGTCTGTGCGGATCGTGGTTGTATCAAATTGGCCGATAAGCGACTGAAATGTAAAGCGATTACACTAGCCAGTGATCAGCCTATGAAACATCATTGGGTAAAAGGTTCGTAGCTGCAGTGTGAGATGCAGGAGATGAACAGATCATATTTCCTGGAATCTGATAACAAAAAGTTTTTTGCTTACAGGTAACTTACCAGCAACAGCGATGTGCGACGTTTGCGATGAAGAATGTGACACGGAACCTGGACTCTTTGATTGGTGGTGTTGCTGGTGTCAGCGTTGCGTTCATGAATTGTGTAAATCTAAACTCCCCGAAGTAAGTTTTTGCACCGATCCTAAAGTGTGTATTTAATAGCTCCGTTTCTATTTCCATCTGTCAGGGCTGCGACTTTGGGCGGTTTAAGCTGATGATTGTTCCTCCTGGAAGTTTAGAGGTGGTCAATACCCGCAGCACCATGCGTCGTCGCTTGCATTTACGTAAAATCATTCCTCCATTATGGCCTAACTGGAATCCTCTAATTATAGTCGGTTAGTAAAACAGTTCGATGATTAAAAATTTGACGGATAATTGTAAATCCGCAATACCTGCAGCTAACAGAAAATCCGGAAACAACGACGGCGCGGAAATATTATCGCTATTCCGACGACTCGTGAACCCTGCCCAAGTTGTTGATCTTGCTGAGCGTGATCCAGTTGCTGCCCTGGAATGGTGTCGTTTGCTCGGAGACGTTCCATGTAACATTCTTGTTGCTGGTGGCGATGGAACTGTTGCCTGGCTTCTCAATACCATTCATAAACTTCAACTGAAGGTCATGAAAAATTCAGTAATGATACACGATAAAAACAGTGTTTTTGAGGGCGTAAAATAAATATTTCAACTCATCATTTCGTACAGCCCATGCCATCGATAGCCATCTTGCCTCTAGGAACAGGCAATGATTTATCCCGCGTACTGGGATGGGGAAAGGAGCACGACTCAAATTTAGATCCGGTGGAACTATTGCAAAAAATCCAAATTGCCCAGAAAGTAAATCTTGATAGGTGAGTCCCGAGCGACCGCATATTGAAAATTTGCTAATCGGTATCTTTTTCAGGTGGAAAGTCTCAATGACACCATCGAGAGGTCTCGGGTTCAGGGGATCCAACAAGGATTCTTTCATGTACAATTATTTAAGTGTCGGAGTCGATGCACAAGTCACTTTGAGTTTTCATAAGGCTAGAGAGAGCTGCTGGTACCTGTTTAGCCACAGGATATTCAACAAGGTAAAATAATATGGTGATTCTACAACAATCGCAGTATTTTCAGTCTAAATATTACCTCTGCAATGTTCGCAGTTGTTGTACTTAGGATTTGGTACGCAACAAGTTGTTGAAAGAGAATGCAGAGATTTAGACAAAAAATTGGAGTTGTATTTGGATGGAAAAAAAGTGGAGTTACCATCGCTCGAAAGTGTTGTGATTCTCAACATACCTTCTTGGGGTGCCGGCGTCGACCTCTGGAAAATGTTACCGCTAGGTTCTTATCAATTAACAAGTTAATACCTAGTGATATGAGAAAGATTTTGACACTAAACTCACGTAATATCCCTTCAGGAACACTAGGTGTAGAAAAACAGAGGATAGACGACGGAAAATTGGAAGTAGTGGCGATTTATTCTTCCTTTCATATTGCCCAACTACAAGTTGGCCTTTCGCAGCCTCAGTGTCTCGGACAAGCCTCAAATATCAAGGTGATTAAAACATGAAGATTTCAAACTAAAATTGTAACTCTGATGCGTGAAAAGAATTACCAAACTCAAATCATATCCTCAGATAAAATTACTCGGCTCATCTGCAGTGCAAGTAGACGGAGAGCCTTGGTATCAGCATCCCTGTGAGTTCAACATTTCGTACTGTGACAAAGCCTCCATGTTGAGGAATACGGAGTAATAATTCATGGTATCGACCTAATCCTCCATCGAGGTCCTTACAATTATTTCTCGATGGATAATTATTTTCGTAACCATTGAATTTGTGTAAAGTCTTATTTCAATAAGTGAACAAACTCTAGTCATTATAATTAGTGTAATATGATTTCGTATCAATAATTTTTTTCTCATTTCTTTCATTATAATGAAATAACTAATTTCATTATCACTATGATGGCATTTATTTGGACATTCTGTTGCATTTCAAATGGTTATCTTTTTCCGAAAAATTACGACTCGCCACGAATCAGACTTTACTTAAGTATTAGTCTATAATATAAAAAACAAAAAAAAAATTTTCAGAATAATTGATGTAATTTTAATCATTAGCGTATATCCTGTATCGTAACACTGATCATTCTATTCTGCTTTTATGTTATGCAATATTATACACATTAGTTGATAGGCTGATGAAATAGTTACTAAACGGAGGAAAAAATATGATCATTACGAATCTCAGGAAAAATCAGGATCGAAGAATCTTAATGTTAGTACGTATCGGACTTGTGTATTGTGATCAATATTATTTTACGTTCCACTTCCATCATTCCTTTATGATCTGTCGCGATGTTTTCTTGTTTTTTTTTCTCTTTCCGTTTTGCTTATAAAATTTGAACGTGTGTCGTACGTAAATTAGTCGACGTAAAAAGTGTTAGATTGAATGAAATAATTGTACTTAATTTTTAGGGGATTTTTCTGAAAGACAAATCCATCAAAGAATCTCAAATTAAGATAAAATTATACGCACCAAATCAGACACGCTGGATTGGTGATTTTCATAGATCTGTAAGGTTAGTTTCGAACACAGGTTTGACTTCCCAACGATCTTCGAAATAAATAATACCTCGTTGTCATTTTACATCGAGATTAAAAATCTCACGTGACTAAGTAAAGCCAATGTAAATCGTTACCATCGATGTGAACGTTGTACAAGTAAAGCCTATGTATGAGAAAAAATTAAAACCAAATAAATATTCTGTTATATCAAATATCGTCAAACAACTGAATTTCATCTGATGAAAATTATCAATAATCAATCTTTTTATTTTTTACATCAACGACCGAAAAGGCGCCCAGCGTAATTAGAAGAAAAAAAAAAAAAAAATAAACAAATAATTTGTTACAAACTAATACCTATGTATAAAACTGTAACAATCATATATTTTATCCAAAATTGATTATGTACAATTAGGTATAGTTACTGTTACGGACATTTGCAGTTTACAAATTATAAATGCGGCGTTTAAAAATTAATTCAATATTCTAACTATAGTTTGGATGTATCGTAATTGTGCAATGCGATGGCGTCCGCGGAATATGGAAAAATACTTCGAGATAATAATGCCGTAGATTAAAAATTTTCACCTAATTTAGACCTAAGTCAAATTTTTCAAAGTTATTTTATTTAAATTTGAAAATGACAAGCCCTATTTTTGTTTCGTTTCATTTATTTTTGCGTTACTGCAACTTACGCTGCTGTAATATCCAAATATCGGTGACCTCCGTGTGCACTAAAATGATTCGCGGTGATAAGGCTATGGATTTAAAAAGCGCATGATACCTGGTAGGTACGTAGATCGGTAAAATTATATGATAAATATCAACAGCACTTATGTATAAATATAGGTATATGCCAGCACAGTATACACAGCGAAAATATGTTCTGTGGAATGCAACAGCTGGAATTATTTGTTTGATTTTTCCTTCGTTGGTAATAAATTAGTCTATCCTGTAGACTATAAATAATCCTATGTTAAGATCCATAAAAAATAATTCTACCTTCTTGCCCCTTCCCGCAATCGGGAGAATTGATTCAACCACTAAAAAACAAAGTTCGAGTGGAATTTACTAGTTCAGTGCTACTAAATTCATTAAAATTGGCACCCCCGTTTCATAATTAGTTTTACTCTCATTAGACCTAATTCTTTTTTTTTTGTTTTTGTTGTTGTATTTACACAGGACTAACGTACCGATTCAATTATTTGTTACCTATTTTACCGCACATCATTGAGGTTTAGGTAAAAAACCAAAATTCGTTCGCAATTGTTCTAAGAAAACAAACGTAAGGATCGTGTGCGGCGCAAGTCTGACAAATGCAGGTATGTATCCCTGAAAATAAAGATTAGGGGTTATTCTTACTTTACTATTAATTTTTAATGAAAACTTGAATGGCTATAAAAGCAAATCAGATCTACCTTGAAAAATCCTAGAGGTCCGAGTTTAGCGGTGTAAAGAACAAGATCCATCATATTCTGAAATGGTATTTAAGTTTCGCTTTATAATTTGTTTCAGGATTCCAACTCAACTGACTTACTTTGAATTCTCCGGGCTTAGCATTCATCGCTCGGGTTTTCAGGACGTCTAAGGGTTGGGTAAGAGTTGTGGCAATTGCACCCTGTAGAAGAATGGGAAACATTGGTTTTTCCTCAGTCGAATTTTACCGTTATTTGATCGATTACGTGCTGTTTATCGCAATGACAGTACACTATTATAAGAGATAATCTATGATCTGCAGGTACAATAAACTCACCGCCGACAAACTAGATAGAAAATGAGTCATGAGGTTATCGCTGAATACGCCAGATTCTATCAGCATCATTTTGATCTGATCGTAAAAACTTAGTTGCCCAATTGTCATGAGGGCTGCTCTACTCGTCGCGGTTGAACAGCCATTGAATAATTTCAAGAAACCTTCCTCCTTCCAAACTCGGAACAACCCATCCAATGCATGTTTGTAGCTATAATGTAAATTTTAAATCTTCAATGGAAACAGTTGAATAGATTTTACTATCTCAGAGACTTCGAAATGAACCTTACTTTCTTCTTAATTCTGACGAAAGTTTAATGTCATTCTGCATTCGAACATTAATAAGATCTGCAGGAGTGCCGATAACTCCTCCTGCAGCTCCGGATATTCCTGCTAACAATAACCTCTGGTGGAAGGGTAAAGCATGACCAGGAGTTTCGAGTGCCTGTTTTCCAACCTGTATAACGGAAAAGGAAATTTATCGAGAATATAAAAATATCAATTAATACTGGAATTTAAAAACGAACAGATTAGTTAGAAAGTTGAAAAATTACCTCGTAAAAACCAAATCTTGTGGTGGAGTAGGTAAGTTGACGCAGAAGCGATGCTGTAAGGCCGCTGTAAAGTGCAAGTACTCCTTGTTGCTGGATTATTTGCACAGTTAATTTTGTTACCGAAGTTTTGCCAACTTGTTGCGTTTGCAAGTGAACCTGAAAAATTTATTCAAATTCAATTATCAAACTTGACAAAAAAATTTATTATATTTTTTCAATCTCTGTATCACCGCACAATTTTCAAATATTACTGTAGCTGTTGTACGAATAAAATTTTCAACTTGCTATAATTAATGCTGTCAACTCTACGATGAACAATTTTAGGCCTAGCTACATTTTACCTATGGTTAATTTATACATTTTTACTAGCTAAGTTTACTACTAGTTCTTTCGTAACTGAAAATTTATGCTTGCGTCTCAAAAGTTTCATGTGCCAAATCACATGATACTAAGTATTTGCGGGAACTCAGTGTAGAGGATACTGTTGCGAGAATTATTAATTACTTCATGCGTTGACGTATGTACAAAAGTCGGTAACACAGGTCAGAATTTTTTCTTCTTCTATTTGTTAGTGGAAAGGTATTCAACTTACGTGCATGATACGTCAGTAAAACATGCGAATCGATCTAAGATTCATAAATTGAAAAACTTCAGCAGAGGCTTTAGAAAACCAATTTAAAATATAATATTTGTATAATAAAATAGAATTCGGATAGGCTGAAACTTGTGATTCTATCTTTAAGCTTGGCAAATTTTCACGGTTCAACATAAGTTACATAAATGTTATATTTGGAAAAGTATATTTCAATGTTTTCTACCCACGATATCCATTTCCTGTAATATAAATAGACGCCACGTTCATTTGATAGCTGCCATATAGAGTAGCGAGTGGTAATAACATTTAATGAAATTTGTCAACCCTACGCACTTCCTGTTAATTGAAGCGAACAAACAACAGATGTAGCCTGTTTATTTAAGAAATCTGTAAAACATCTCTACCACATTTAGAGGCTGATAGAACTATATTTAGTCGACTTCCCAAGTATTTGCTAACCTTCACTTTGAAGATTTCTTGGTTTATCATTTTTACTACAACCCTGGCACATCTAATACTGTGTCTCTGAATGCAACATTCTGTAATTATTCAGCTACGATATGTAGCCTCCGATGAAAACAATAAACACTTCCAGGTGTGACTTAAATATAAAAACCAAAAGCTACACACAGTACAATGACATTGGCCAATAAAACCGAAGCAGAGTAACTTTATATCTCCATATTGTATGCATGTACAGCGAATTTATGTCCATAATTATTCGATGACTTTTTTGCCAAACCTCAACTGTACCTTCAACAAATCCAGTGGATGGGTGACACATGCGGCACCTGCAGAAGCCAATCCCCCAAAATACCAGCGGGATAGTTTTTCATTCTTTTTACTACCCATTTCTAATAATTAATGTTGCTTACGCTCCTCTATTGTAACAAGACTATAAAACTGAAAGTAAAATTTATAATAAGACCATCATTTCTTCTTAATTTCTATAAAAAAATATTGCATAATATTAGAAAAAATATCACATCTTGAGGCTAGAGCTAATATCCAGACCTATACACATGTCATTGAAAGTATGATAATGAGCATGAACAATAGCTACATTATGTGCATACAATTTTTAAATTTAGAATAGATTAGCATGAACCAGAAGACCAAGTGTCATATGCTATCTTTTAATTGGATTGAGATTAATCCTGCTCACTAAGGCTAATACTCGTTGGTGCTTGACGGGTCCAAAGATATCTGTTTGAAATGTCTGAAATTTCAGGAATGTGCTCAAGGATTTGACAAATTGTCTAAAATAACTAAAAACAGTTCAGACTTTCTTACATAACACATAACTTTAGTATTTGAAGTGTTGGTGCGTTTGAAAAAAAAATTACTAATGACGTGAGTCGCTTGTGACATAAGTGATCGATGTGAAGTGACATCGACTACTAGTTTACTGAATAAAGTAACGATAAGTTCAGATATAGAAATGTAAAGTTCGAATTTCAATCCGGTAATTCTAAACAAAGGTAGTAATTCAACGTCACAAATTATTTTTATCATCCGACACTACTCGTAGTAATACAATGTTGATATTCAAGATAAGCTGCATTATTCTGTGATAAATAATCCACCGAATAGATTTCATCAGAAATTTCAAGTTATCACATTATTTGATCATACACACGAGAAGACATATTACTATTAAAGTATAAAATATTCATAAGGTAAACATCATCATCATTCCCAGCTGCTGCAGAGTTATACTGCAATACTTTACCACACGAAATGTAATGCAGAGCTTGGTTCTGCTGAGGTTTTATTAAACGGGAGTGAGCAACGTGTCATGAAATTCGATTCATAACTCTTTACAGAATGTAGGAATACATGGATTTTTGGGGTGTGTGCCTATATTGATAATTCTATAAGTTCGATTTATTTTCAACATTGATCGAATGATCGGCATGCATTTTCATTTCAATAATGTAGATTTAAATCCATTTTCTACACACAACTAAGAGTCTAAGAGATAATTGCAGCTATATCTTAACGTCTATTTATTATCAGTTGCGGCGTTATATAAATTCATCTACATGTAAATATTTGAGATAAAAACAACATTTTTAAGTCGATGGTAATACTGAAGAGGAACTCACCAGACTGGCTAGAATGATTCACTGTCAACCTCTATACATGGATGTTATTACAAGCATGCAGAAGTATCTTTCAAGTCATCTAATTTGAAAGTAAATTGAAAAAAGGAGTCATAACAATAAGAAACCTGCACACTTGTTAATAAACTTTGACAGACGAAGGTGACAAAGGACTGCAAATTCATTACCATTGAAATCCGAGTAGCAAAAATTCCAAACACTGACGAGATGTTACTCAAATTGTAAATGAAAGAACTTTGATCCGCTCTAACCGGTTGACGTTAAACAATTCGCCTAGTACCTATTCCATCTAGTTTAACCATGACCCTAATTCAAGCGATTCGCTTTATTTCCAATAATCGGGGATGGAGGAAATGATTATTTTTGCGCATACTCGATGTGGAGCATACGTCAGAGAGACTTGAAAGTTAAAATTGCAAAAATGATCAAAGAACTTACAATCGGTAGGGTAAATGAAACAAATGACGTGCTCTAAAAAAATATAATCAGCACACGTGGAGATTCCCTTAGTAAAGATAAGAAAAAGTTCGCTCAAAAGTAGCGGACACCAAACTCACTCGCACTCGTTTTATCGTATTTAATTACGTACTGATCTCATCTCTTGGACCTCCTAAAGGCCACTGTAGAGTGTGGAGAGCTCGCCCAGTCACCGCTCACGAAATCCCCGCCATGTCGAATGTAAATCGAAAATACTATCGAAGTTCAAACGACGAGGCACGAATGAACCCGTGAACGAACGATGGCTCTGAGATAACAGCTGATGTTGGAAACAAGGAGAAGGAAAGAAGTGATCGTGAAAAACGAAGCCGGCCGTTGACGGAAAAAAAGAAAGAGCGAGAGGCGAAAGAGAAAGAGAGAGAAAGAAAAAGAGAGAGAAAGAGAAGAGAGAGAAAGAGAAACGAGGGCACGTTTTCGCGTTGAAACGTGGATCGTGAAATGACTGATGTAAGAGCCGACCACGAGTCAACGATATTATAATTGTTGATATCCGTTAAAAGTGTTGATTAACAGTTGACCATCCATGAGGATTTATCTCTGAGTAACCTTGCTCGTTGAAATTTCAAGGTGACGAATTTAGCAACGATTATGTAAACTGTCAATAGATTCGATTTGAGAAACAATTATTATTGTTAGGTTAGGGTTAGGAATACTGTCAAATCGAACGTAACGTCATACCGTACGTGATATTCATAACTACTTTTTATGGAAGACAGTCTATGAATATAGTTTAAACGTGCCCTCAATTCAAAAAAAAAAAAAATGCGACAAATCTTTCTGTTGACGGTTAATGAATTATAATCATTATTCAATTATGGGAACACGCGGTTTCCCCATTACCGCTATTCTCATTCAAAGTTCTCGAAATAAAAATAACTTGACCAACGAACTTAATTTGTTCATGGTAGAAATAATTTTACTCTTGATCTTATTCGAAACATTTGGAGGGGGAAAAAAAATTAAATGAATTCATATTTCAGACCCTAAACTGCAAAAATGACGGATTCGGTATGCAGCGCACTAGGAATCGATCGGGTGGATATGTGCGGTAAAACCGTATTGATAGAAGAACAGCATGGCAGTGATGCAAACTTTTTAGTGAATGCCATTGTATCCGGAGCTTTGCAAAAGGGTCAGGGTATCTGTCTTGTCCTTTTCCACAACACATTCGGTCATTATCACAATGTCGGTATGAAGCTGGGCTACAATATGAAAGTACTGAGGGAACGAGGTCAGGTGACAGTTGTGGAACCGATGAAGATAGCTGCGAGCAACGTCGAGGACCTGGGCCATGATTCTATAGATGCGGCAAATGTCGACCTTACCAAATCTAATGGGAAAAGAGTTTCCGTAGAAGAAATTGGGGTTCCAGACATCATGAAGTTAGACACAACTTTGGTGCGGCAACTATTTCTACCTGTGAGAAACAAAGTTTATGAAATGCTCAAGTCCATGGGATCTGTCAACATAATAGTAGATGATCTGAGTCACCTTTTTGACATGAGTTTGAGCCTCAAAGACGTATGGTTTTATGTCAGATATCTGAGGTCCCTCATGGAATTTGAACCCATGATTTCCGTCTGTATTATGACACACACTTACAGAGCGGATCCCAACACCTGCCAACCTGACATGATAGCCATAGGGCTGAAGCACATGTCGGACTTGATAGTCAGTGTCGAACCTCTAAGTACAGGTCACGCGAATGATGTATCTGGAAAAATAAACATTAGATGGACTGCGGATGAGGTGCGAAAAAAGTATCACTGGGCAGAGAAAACAACATATTTATACAAGCTGTTGGATCGTCAAGTGAAAATGTTTGCCCCTGGGGCATCCACTTTGTGTTAGCAGCGATTAGAAGGTTGCAACAATTCTGAAAGCCGGATCATTCGTCGTAGTGAGACTTCGTGCCATCATCGAGCATCATTTGCTATTCATATCAGATGGAATGAAGTTTAACCCGGTTTTATAGATTAGTTGCTGTCAAGGTTCGTTGCTGAGATGCAATTTGCCGAGAAGAGCAGCGAACATTTTAACATTAATTATAACAAACATTGTCTATATCACTTCTATTTTTTTTTTTCTTCATTCAAAATTTATTTACTACTTATATATGCAGCTTTCGACAATTAAAAAGATTTTTTATTGTTGTGGATTACGTTCGGTACTTTTACCCTACTTATATTATGTATTTATTGAAATATAGGAATAACAATTTCGTTAAAATATGCTACGCACTTAGTTCTTGTTATTTCTAATGGCATTTGATTTGCTATTCGTATAGATTCAAGCCAGACATACATTTTCATCATTTCTTCAAAGGTAGATCTGACCAACAGACATTTTTACTGACGACTGTTTTTATTTTATTGTCAGGCGTCTCTATTACTATTCATTCGAATTTCCAAACAGGGAAAACGGAATTTCAATGGGAAAACGATGATGTATTCATTTCATGCTGCATGCTTTTTTTTTTTCAAATATACTCATTATTATTAAGTGGAATCATAGATGTTCAATTTATCTATGGTGGAATTCTTCGTACCATTTGTCTCTTTGGATGATTTGAGGAGTTTTATGTTAAAAATCTTCCTTTTTTTCTGGTACGTGTTGAATGAAAAAAAAGATTCTAATACTATAAATACAATGTTGTATCGTTGTCACATATGATGGTATTGCGAATTCAATTGACCCCGAAATAATTTTACACGAATGAGTATATGTTTTAACGACACTATCATATAAATAAAAAAAAAGAGGACTACCGATATCTTAATTACTCAATTAATTTCGCTGTAATGACACGTTACTCTGGTGTATAGCCTAACCGGTTACTATTTCTCATCAAAATAATCCAAACAAATATTTTATCTTTATTATTCGTAATACAGTGTCACGAATTCAATTTTTCAACTTGTTTGTCCTCTCAAAGTTTCTCATATAATTGATAAATTTTCTTTACAAGAAGCATAGCTCTTTTGGTCCAGTATTAGATTTCATCCTCAAGCTTACACTTTATTACTTCTCGATCAAAAGATAAAAATGACATTTCTTTAGCTCAACTATTATTGTTAGATTATAAACCCGCAAATGTAAATAATATACTATTTGCAGTTTCATCTAGATTTTAAAATATCGAATTTCCGCAATACCTTTGTGCGGAGCAATAAAAATCCCCGTATATATAAGACAACATAATATCCGAGGAACTAGTTCATTCCAAGGGATAATATTGCAAAAATATTATAATACATTTGTGCGTATGCAATTTAAGGTGAATGAATTTCAATTTTCTTTTTGCTCAGCTATCATCTGTTTACTACTTTTTTCAAATTTATTGTTGCTAATTTCACCGCCACCTCTACGTTGTCTTCGTCTTCATCTTCGAATACGTATTCCATATCGATATTTTTCGCGTTAATTGCGCGACCTACGGAATTTCGTGGGTCGTTGTTCGTGTATCAGGTGCTATTTTTTTGGAAGCCTGTGCCATAGGTCATGCAGTCTTCGCTAGCCGTTCTCCTGAGCTTTTTGTCTCTGTAAATATTATGCGAATTGAAGAAAAATTTCTACCGATATAAAAGAATGGCGGGTCTTCGTCGAGAGTGTAGAATATAAAAAGTATAATAATTCACGTACAACTTTCTACTACCAATAGCTGCTGATATTGGCGGGAATCGATCTCCTGTTGACATTAACGGATGTACGGCGGGTCCCATTATTTGACTGACGTCCGCCGGTTCCTCGATTTGCGGCAGAGGAGAAGGTTCCCATTCCGATTCTGTTGAACTATTACCTTTAATCAATACCTTATCGATCTGCTTTAGCTACGCATGTGCCACTCGAATTATCGGAAAACAATCCGATGGAAATTAATTGGTTTTAATGTTTAACTTTTTTCGTCAAGAAATTATAGAAGAATACATCAGGTAAAAGTCGAAGCCTTTCGAGACTCAAGTTTTTGTGTGTTTTTTTTTCTACGTACCTATTATTTCCGCGGAAATCAGTCAAGGCACTGTCAAAACCGAACCTGAAAGTAAATCGCAATTTTCATAAAGTAAAATTTTTATACAATTTTCTCAGTATCGGTAGAAATCAAATACCTGGCGGATATCGGGGGTAATTTTTTGCCGAATCCAGAACTGGATCCTGGTTGGTCATGAATATTTGATTCGGCGTACGTCGCGGCATGAATTTCTTGTTGATACATTGAGTAGAGTTCCTGCAAGTCGGCGGGAAGGGTCAATCGCCCATCTGTTTACAGAAAGATTATATGAAATTAAAATCATGTACTTGTAAACCGGTGAGTCAGATTTTATAGGAAATTCGGAAATTTTTACCCTCCATTAACTGCCTCTGTCTCGTGATTATTTCCTCAGATATTTGACGCTGTCTGTCGTATCGAAGTATTAATAATTCGCGTCTTCGGAGTTCGTGTTGTTTTACCAATCTCTCACTCTGTAACATCATTTTGTCAGCTTCCAGTTCGTGAACTCGCAGCATTAAAGCCAACAATTCTCTCTCCTCGTCTGAACTAATTCGGGAAGGCAGTTCCTTGAAAAAGCAATTACACATTTTACATAGGAACCACAAAAGGTTCTTTTTTTTTTTGTCTTATTAAGTAATTATCGATGACTCACATCTTCGAGGAGTAAACTACGTTGACGGCAATTTTCCAATTCCCTATCAGCAGCGGCGCGCATTTCAGCGTATCTTTCTTGCTCTCTATTAATTTCTGCAAGTTCCGCCCAAGCGTGTTGCATGGCCGCGTCATGTTCGATTTCTTCAAGGAAATCTGTCGAACGAACGAAATAAAATTTTCATTTCATGTCATCGGTCTAAACTCTATTTTAACCTAAGCAAAAAAGTATATCGATCAATAATTTTAGGTTTATGATATAAAAGAAGATTCTCAATAGGTTATAATGAATAACCTCTGTCATCGTTGACTTCAAAGTTTTCCACCCCCATTCGTCGAGCGGTTGAGGTTCTCGTATTTTTATACAATTTATTATTACGTGATTCCCACTGTGATATTATAGTATGTTGTTGTTCCGCCGCCATTTTTAATCCAAGAAGATGACTGTCGAGTTCCATTAGCTTCCGCCTGACACGGAACAAATTAGTTTTCAAGTAAAACATAAAAGAACAAACAAACTGCTGTATGAAAAAAATGTTATGTAAATGCTTCGAATTATTCGTACCTCAACCTCATCTGCTCCCTGAATGTCGACACAATTTTTTCTCTCAGTGTTTTTAGATTGCCAGTGTGCTCGTCGAGAGCTTCATTAGATCTTGGCCTGTCGTCCTGCATTTTGTTACGCAGTCTAGATATTTCGTTTTTTAGATCACTGATGATATTTCTATACTGAGAGACATGATAGCTAACGTCGAGAACATTTCTTTCGACTTTATTTGATATAGAATTAGCTCTGTCGGCATAAACTAAGGTGTTTTTGCTCTCATCTCTGTGCGTGCTTGAAGGTGATACATGGGCGATCATAACGGTACGGCAATTACCGCTTAGTGCTTCCTTCAGTAACCTCGTTAATTTTGAATCACGGTAATTTACGTAACGTGCACCACCAGATAACGCATTTATGCAGTTTCCAAGTGCTAAAAGGGAACGATTTATATGCGCACCTTCCTGTAGCCGTTTACCCTGATTCTAAACAAACCAAATCAAGGCAATATTAATTAATCGTACAAATCCAGTAAGAAGAATACTAAACTCCAGAGATTTTAGTACAATATTGCACCTTTGTTTGCTTCGCCCTTTCAGATCCGGCCAAATCGATCATAAACAGACGTCCTTGTTTTATGCGCGTTCTTACTGCAGGCCGATCATTTTCTTGAATTGGCTGAGATTGTCGCACCGTAACACTCAAAAGAGCGTGACTTCTGGATGACGTTTTATTAGCGGCTGTTGGTTCGACTGTACGAGCTCGATTACCTTTGTGCAGAAGTTGCATCACCTGACGGACGTGCAGGAAATAATAAAGTGAACAAATTTACGCACATTATACATGATGGAGAAGATTAAAATTTCACAATAGATTTTCATTACCTCTTCCGTAGAATTAGTCGATATTTCGGCAAGTCCTGAAACTTGAATATTTCTCCCACGCGAGTCTTCGCGTAACTCCAAGTACCCTGTCCCCGGGTTCAAAAGGTCTCGGATATTTTCGTTGTATATTTCCATGTAGGACATCGTTACCTGCACGTACGAATTATTGCTTAATTAATTAATGGCTTCGAAAATTTACTCAATTAGAACCTGCGCAAGGTCGTAATTTTAATTAATTGTAATCCAATATATTGTAGTACCCTTAATCGAAGAATTGGTAATTTTACACGGCTTATATACGATATCACGTGACGTAGGTAATTTATCAGTAGAATTCGTTTAATGAATTAATAATAATTCTAATCTCCATCGGGGTAAATATAAAGCGTTACACATATAGTTTGAAAAATCGTTGAAGACTCGTTGTTACAACGTAGAAACAAAATGGCTTACTTTCATTACATTACTCACTATTTGCCATTCAGGGTAGTACGCGATAGAAAAAAGAAAAAAAAATGGATGGATGGATGAAAAATCACATTCTTGAAGTCTCCCACAATTCTTCTTATTTTAGGTGATTTTTACACAATAAGCTTTCTTTATTATTATCGATGGTCTTCTATACACTTCGAGTCAAGATAATTAGT
Source organism: Athalia cordata (assembly GCA_963932425.1). Classification (NCBI taxonomy): domain Eukaryota; kingdom Metazoa; phylum Arthropoda; class Insecta; order Hymenoptera; family Athaliidae; genus Athalia; species Athalia cordata. The sequence continues at coordinate 21,740,280 of OZ010626.1, read as the reverse complement.
AATTTCAAGGCCGTTGAACCGACGCTTTGATCGAACGCTTTTTCCCTATACTTCCAATTTTCTTTCTTTTTTTTTTTGTTTCGTTATCGTCCAGTTTCAGATAAAACTAATAAAAAACGCCATGATCGGTCGAGGACTAATTGATCCGTGTACGATAAGATAAAAAACAATAATTTCTTCAAATTTTTTAATATAAATTTTTCTACATCGATTAAATTCTCGTCGTGCAAATACCGTTGATTATAATTACCGTGAATTCTACGTTTGCTGGTAGTTCCCTAGCTGCGAGAAATATGTCGTTAAGAGCCCGCACCATAGTTCCAGGTTCCGAAGAACTTCCAACCATCGTATGAGTTTTTCCGGCTCCGGTTGCCCCGTACGCAAATACCGTCGCGTTATAACCATTCAAAACATCCTGAACAAGTGACCTCGTCGTCCCCCCGTACACGGCTTCCTAGAAACAAAAAAAAAGAGAAAAAAGAAAAAAATTAACGTTCAAACTGCTTCTGCTGTTACAAATATTACACATATATATACCTCTAAGGGTATGTGCAATAGGTCACATAATTTTTTTTTTTACAAAATCGAAAAATAAACGAACGTATGTCGTTGTTTTTTCGAAACGAAGTAGACAGGACGTTGGTACAAAAAAAAAGTTCGATATGCACTTCGGCAGTAACATTTGTATGTACTGTAAGGTTTTACAGAATTAACCTTGACCTCAACCTTGACCATGTGGTTGAAGTTCAACACGCGACTCGATGCGTGGTGACAAAACGATATTGTCACGCTATCGGTTCATAGTAACGATTATCAGTACGTGTCAAAAAAATGTTGAAAATCTGAAAAATTGATTAAACAAATTTTCCTAAAGTTTGTGAATTTTTTTTTTTTTTTCATTCGTTCTTCTGTATCGTAAATTAAAACTTCACCACTTCCATTTCATTGTAAGTAAAATTTGAAAAACGGGAAAAATCTCCAAAAGATATTATTAGTGCTTTTTGATATGAAGTCATACATAGTATACATATAATACCTGGAGAAATGATAACGACTTTCTTTTTTTTCCAATTTCATTTTTCCCCCCTCATGCAGGTAAGTATAAGTGTATGTGCATAATGTGCAAATATTGACGTGTCAAACATTATAATCCTATAGCTGATATAAAATAATCAATACGGAATATGATACCAATACGTATATACATATATACCTATCATGCATCGGAAGGGTAAAAGGAATATTTACATTCGTATTTATGTACATAAGTATATGTAAAGTAAAAGTTTAAAATCATTAGATAGACACCTACAGATGCGACTAATGACGATATTTTTGCATTTTTTATTTCATTTTTTTTTTCAATCGTTACTTTTTTCATTTATTTTCGTTAGAACATGATCTATATGTCACCGCGCTGGTATATACACATGATATAGTGGACGTATCCGTCTCACAAGTGTCACACGATTGTCGATTCGATAAACAAAGAAACATATTTCTATACATACTTGGGTCGAATCTTCTCCGAATGCAATATCGTAGAGATATTGACGCGAAGCACCCCGTTTCTGACGAAGAACATCTCCTTTCTCACCATCAACATCCTCGAGAACGACCATCTGAAACGTTGATTGAAAAAATAGACATTTCTGTATTACCCTAAAACGGCCTGTCATAAAATATTTTTATCAAAATTCATCGTGCATAAATCTTTAAGTAATCATTATAACATGAACTATAAGTATATGTATGAGAAATTACCGACCGTGAATAATAACTGATTGAAACTGGAAAAACTTGAAAAAAAAAACCTTAAAAAAGAAAGATAAAACATAATATGAAAGTTTTCACGCGATTCCTCATGGTCAGACATACGATATTTCGTACCTTATCGTTGATCGCGTGCAATACCCTAGTCCCTCCATCTTCGGGTTTTAAAGGTCTGATGCGGACTGCGACCTGAAACATTTCCCTCTAATTTTTTAGGTAAAGTCAACGTTTCTGTAGCAGAAATTTGCGCTACAGTTTATACTTATATAGGTACAATAAACTATAGTATGCGTATACCTAAGTACAAAGAAATACAGTGTAAACTAAAATTTTTCATTTATCCATTTATTTATTCATTTATTACGTGAAAAACATATTAATATACATATTATAGCTGTTGAACTTTGGTCTCTCGGGTATGTAATCGTTAGCGAATATAATTGAAAATAACATAGGTGGTGCAGATCATAGGGTAATTTTCACTTTAATTATGCAAAATGATTAAACGATTACCTCCTACACACCCGAGGTCGTGAACAATTTTTAACTTCGATAAAACGATGTATAATGTAGGTAGGCAAATGGATGAATCAATCGATATTATAACTCAAACCTTGTTTGTTGAAAAAAGACAAAAAAAAAAAAAAAAATCATACCAACGCAGCAAAGTGGAAACTTTATAGGTACACCGACCGGTATTAGGTGCGGAAGAAAAAAAAACAAATGAATAACACAAAAACGAATTTGAAAAAAAAACAAAATTTAATTTGAAACAAAAGACAAAGAAAGTATCATACGTAAACGAAGCTCATCGACCCGGGGTCGTGCAAAATGCGATCAAACTCGAAGCTTTTTCATATCGTCAGGTTAAAATATCGACTTTGTAATCCTCAAATTACAGTAGGTACAGTTTGATAATTACCGGCGCCTATAGTGTAATGAAAAACTGGACATCTGGTATCGATTTATCATCAATAAAGAATATTTGAACGATTATTGGTTTCGACTAATTCTTTCTTTTTCTCTTCGTACAACAATAATTGATATTAAAATCCGATCATCATTTCGTACATCTACTGTATAGTTCTCGAATCGATTACATATGCGGTGATCGAAGAACACGATTTTTCTCGAAAAATAAAAAAATCAAACAAAAACTATTCGATTAACGGAAACTTTTTACCGTAACACTCGCCCGGCCACGTTTTGGTATAATTAAGGTGTCGTTTGTCAAAAGTTTCGTACAAGAATTCACCCCTAGTCAGTTCTCACGAGTATAATGTGTATTTACGTAAAAGTTCGCGGCGTAGTTTTTATCGGAAAATTGGAAAACGCGAGGCCCACTGCACGTGTCTCGGTGTTTGAAAAATTGTCCACCTTATAGTTTGTATCTTGATATAAAAAATACGAATCTGTAGCTCTACGTTATTCCTATGGTGTATCACGTTTTCCATATTCTCATGTATACGAGTATAAGTAGCATAAATTAAAACTTAGCCAATATTCGTGCAGTGATCTTTTTTTTCTTATATTCCACCCCTCAATCTCCACGCTCCTACAGATTATCCATGCACAATACCATATTGTATAAAAATAAATAAACAATTAATATTTCACCATCAATTTTTCTTCCGTGGATCGTTGTGATCGATCGCCAAGGTCATTATGTTGACCATTGCTACTCGTACTACTTCCACTACCGCTGCTATACTGCGTCATTTTCTTGTCACCACCGTATTTGATATCTGCTATTCAAGCCGCATCCACCGATCATGCAGAAACTCTGGCATATAATTTAACTGCCAACAAAACTGTGCGTCTAATAATTTCAGCATGGAAATAACAACGCGGAAAATTATCAACTTTTTCATAAAATATTATCTGCAATTAAAGTTTCATTACTTTCGGTCATCTTAATACACTGCATTAATATATTATTGTTATCGATTATTTTGTAAGTAACTTTTCTTTGTTTTATTATCATACGATCAAATCTTGTCAATTGTTATCGTTCTTCAGCTTATACATCAATTCGGAATGATGTCTAATATAGCGGAGAATTTTTTCATGGAAAAAATCACGTTACGCGCGATGTATTACACTTATGAGTTTGTAAATTTTAACGGGTCAATCACAACTTGCAGCGCGAGAAAAATTCTTGAATCGCGAATCGCGAATTTCCTAATTTCCCGCCATATCACAGTACGTGTTCATCGCGGAAAAGGCGATCGTTGACTGATCACAATATTGTGCAAACTTATAGTGCGCGAGACGTGGTTGACTTCAGGTTTGGTTAGGGGTAGTGCGGGGTCGCCATTACTGTTATCATTATTATTCAGGTATATCGTCGATTATGATTAGACCCCGGGATTTTTTTTCAAATTTTGTACGATGGAAAAGAAAAAAAAAGAAAAACGATAATCGTATTCGCGATCGCCCTGATGGTAAATCACTTTTATATTACCCTTCATCGAATATACATACCTATATGCTGTGCACGAAACTTCGGAATCTAATTCTCTAAATGAAAAAATATCATTGATTAACAATATTAAAGGATGAGGTGGTTTTCATTTTTGCAATTTGATCCGATTTTTTAATCAATAAGAATCGATTAAAGTGCGAATTATAATTATTTATTTTTTGAACCAAAAATTATTTTCACCTTCCCTCACGAGATAATTAACAAATACGACACAATTGATCATTAAATAAATCCCTTCAGTTTTTTTCCAATATTCAGATCTTTATAGGGAAACAATTAAACCATCAAACATGCATTAATTTTTTTTTTTTTCCATTCATTTAATCTTTTTTTCATTATTATAATTATCTGTTTTATGTTTGTTTTTTGTTTTTTTTGACAACCGACGCGCATCACGCGACTTTCTAATAATTCGATGTTATCAATGATTATCGATTTTCATACCCCATCCGCAACAATTGTTATAGCTGTATAAATGAACGGAAAGCTCCGTATAGACGGTTATGACCCATATGTGTAGTAATGTATACTTACAATTAAATATGTATACATAAGTATACCAATTAAATACTCATGAAACAAAAAATGTTTTGCTTTTCCTCGTATCGAAATAATTTAGCAAAAAACTTTAGGAAAACAAGATAGACAAAAAACATCACAAATTAAAAAAAAATCAGAATAATTTGAAAGCTCGAACATCGGAGGAAAAAAAAGATAAACGAATAAAGTTTTAAATTCAATGACCATCGATTCCTGCAGGGACTCGGACTAAATCTCCTTGACCAATATAAATTAGTATACGGAGAATTCCGCCATGTTGTGACCTCGAAGAAAAACAGAAAAAGAAAAAGAAGATAAATAGAATAAGACAAAAAAAGAAAAAAGAAAAAGCTACGGGCGATGAAGAATGATTATTATCGCAGCTCCCGCCTTACTGCACGCGGTCTGACCTATGGGGCGTTATATTTATGCGGATAGTTCTCTATTTCCCTCTATTTAGGTATAGGTTTATACATACCCTTACAAACACGCGAAATAATCGATGTTAAGTTAGCTCAGAGGTATGTGTATAATATGTAAACGTATATGAGTATAATATAGGTATAGTTTTTCAGGCGATATGGTAGCTATAACGTCGCGGTCGTTAAAAAATGAAGTTTTAAAGTAGAAAAATGTTACAATTACTTAAGCATAAGACATTTACTTCGTCAGGCATAGGCGTACCTGTAATGAGTAGTACGCAATTACGGGTATAACGTATGGCATTCAAAACTGAAAGCCCCGAAACTATATATTTTAAACTTTAGACATTTCAGCCTATACAAACTACACATGTAAGTAGTACGTAAAGAACGTTTATAGGGTTTCCGAATGCGTCCATTTAAAAAGTGAAAGAACTTTTATTTTGGGACTTTGAATGTTTGAAAATTTTCGACAAACTTCAGAAAACGAATCGTCAAAATCTTTTTTATTTCTTTCTCTTTTCCAAAATAATCTTGTTAATCAAACACTGCAGAATCTTCGAAATTTTTATGCAGATTTTGAAAATCAACATTTTCGAGGTAACCTGAACTACTTCATGTTATGTATAACAGCTATTTTGGGATTTTGGGATGAAAATTGTAGCGTTTGTATTTTCGGCTGTTTTCCGAGTGGCTTTTATTGGCCGGAAAATGAGGAAAGAATGAAAAGAAGGGATCGGAAACCGCTCGAGCTGGCATAGAATGTCCTTGAGTGAATTTCAAGTGGAACAAAGGCTGTGTGGTCAGCCTTAAAAACGCGTATTTCTACCACAGCACGTCGCCTCGTGCAGCGCTGTTATGCTATGCGGTGTTGTCCGACCGAAGAATTCCGTTACTACTGCAGGCTGAAATGTACAGGGTGATTGAGAAGCGCAAGATTAAATTGTTTCTTTTTTCAATGACACATCTCAAGTTCACGAAAACTTCGACTGACGATCAAATGAATGTTTTGAGCATATTGTAGACCGTTGATTATTTCACTTGGGGTTGGCTTTGTGGCTAATTTTTGTAATTTTTTACAACTGAAGTGTAAATATTGAAAGTGACATGTATGAAATTTTAGGTGCATGAATACATGCCTGTCATGTAGACATGACATGGATGTAATAACGAATTCTTTACAGACATACGTCTATGTAGGTATATCCTAGTTGCTATACTTAGAATGCAGATACCTATTGCACGCGATGAGCTTTTTCAATGCTCCAAGTCAGGGGTTATCAAATCCAGAAATTCCAGTACTAGAATTTGTAGATTCTTCTTTTTTTGACGATCCAAAGCAAATTTTATTCCGATGCTATTGAACTACAGCACGTGACGAATTGTATAACGAACATTTTACTTTTTCGCGGATCGATTCTTTATTTATTTTTTTCTAATAATTGTTCAAAGAAATAAATATAGAGTACCAGATTTCTAGTCATTGTGAACGAACGAATTGGGATAGTTTGTAAATTAGGTCTGTAAAAAGGGGTGCCCTAATATTAACACCTGCAATTACGTTCGTCCTTCAAAGATATAATTTTTGATATTTTACCTTTACCTCTATGAGACCGAGAATTATATCTAAAACGACAAATTATAAGTTTATATTGGTGTAATTACCCCCAACAGCAACTGCAATTACAAAAGTAACATGAGCTGCTGGCAAACTTCAGGGCGTCATCATTTGAGGCGTTAATCCTTTTCACCTCAAAACGGGCTTACTATATAATTTTCATCGTAATTTTCATTCGATATAATATTTTTACATTTCGTGAGTGCAGGCGTGGAGATAATTATGTCCGTTAGTTGACGTCACGAAGTGGCGCGATGACTTAATTGTTGGTTCGTATCTCTTATCTTCTGGATTGTTCAAATGAAACAACGTCGTGATAATAAACTTTAGGAAGAAGACACTAGAAAGCAAAAAAAAATTAGTACTGCCTTCTCCTCTCCTTCTAATTAGGTACGATAAATGAACAATACAGTTTCAAATGTTGCGATTATTTCAGACCCTTCATACAAGGTATTTCAAACTACCCTGTATGCAGATCTACCGAAGTTCACTTTATCGACCTTTGTTCCGTTCCTTAGTTTATATTTCCGAATATTCATCACCTTAAGGTAGTCGCCAGTTGCACACGCACGTGATGGTATCTACGGTATGAGAACGTCAGAGACAAATTTGAAATTCAAATAAAGCTACCGAGCGAAGCCTTTTTTAATTCTCTCTAATTTACAGGTGTAAGTTTCTTACACGAGAGGAGGGCAGCTTACAATACATTAACTATGCAGCTGGTGTGCTAAGTTGTGAAATACACGAAAATCAGAAAAATACAAAAGTATATCGAAGCTCTTTTCTCGACCGGTGCAAAAAAAAAAACTTATTGAAAAGCCCGAGAATAAATCTGCGGAATTGTCAGTGATGCAAATTTTATCTGTATATAGATCAGTTTGAACGATATCATATTGAAAAATAAATTATTTATTCTTATTCTAAATATATTTTTATAATTAATAATTAAGCGTATACAAATAGGTGTAGATTAATAGAAACCTTGGTATGAGATTTGCCTCTCGGACTCTGAATACATTTTAATATAAAATCATCACTCTGGCTGTCCATCGCACGCAAGTATTGAAACAATTCGCATATTTCCAATACGATATACATGCATCGGCGTGACTCTACCGTATCGATTTTTGATTGAGGATTTATCATCCAAATACCATAACTCGAGGATTTCCTTACACGTACCGCTAGAGATACTTATTCTCAACAATAGGGTGAAATTGGATAAATCTTATCGTGATAGAAAATTATTAATGGTAGCAAAAAAAATAATTCTTAATCACCGTTATAATAATCTATACATCATATGGCAACTGAATTTTAGCGAGATAATTCTATAAATTATAGAAAAGCAACGAGCGATGCGATTTCTTAATAAACACAAACAGCTCTCGGAACGATTTCGTCGTACAATTTAAATTAATAGGTATAGGAACCACGTGAATATTGCTCCAGTTCTATTTACCATGTAGAAAAGTAAAAAGGACAGAATTATGCATATTTGATAAAAACAAACTACGATACGCGACTGACATATCAATCTTATTAAATATTCACGGTAGTTGAACGTGCGTTATTTTCGCGAACGGATATCCTTGAGCACCGCAACAGATGCAGCGTAATCTTTATTGTCTGAGTATTTGAGCAGTTACTTTAATTCTCCAGTAACTTGGTTGCGTTCGTGACACTCAGTTGACACAAAAGTGTGTGTGAGAAAAAAATCGAAAAGCAATTCATATCGTAATGAGCAAATTGAATATTGTTTACCACAGCGCGAAGCAATAGAAAAATCTTAAAACTCGTTCGTCGTTTTAATTATAGTTTAATTTTTAGTTGAAAACGTTCCCGAAGCTGCGATTTAAGTACATTATAAGTATCGTTTGATTGATGCTGCGGGAAGCATAAATTACTGCGACCCGAATCACGTTTCAGTTTGAAAAAAGAAACAAAAAAAAAAAAGGAAAAAACTGTCCGATCACTTCCGAAGTGGTCTTGATTTAGGTTTTTCCGCAAAGAAGATAGGAATCATTAACTCCTGAAGGTGCTGGTTTCATATCCAGATGAATGACCAGTACAGAACATTGAATATGAGGAATGCGATAGGGAATACTATTCGACTGCGTTTGTCGATCCACTGAGCTATTTCTTGAGGTGTCATAGTCGTGAAGTTGTGAAGTTGAGCGAGCGTTGGACGACGGGTTGCTGGTTTCGGAGGTGGTGCAGTGACGGTATCCAGTGTAACGATACTTCCGCCGGAATCTGGTTCTTTGTCATCTTCGATTGTGACCGAAGGGATGTTCATGCTACTTGGGAAACTCTGCAACAAATAGGTAATGTGATCAAGATTTCATTTCGCTACACCCCGGGCATGGCTGTCTTCTTCTTATCCGAATAGAAAATTTACTAACATGTACAGTCAAGTAGTTTTGACTCGTGTAAACTGATTCGGTAGCATTCTCATGGTCAAGAGAAGACCACGAACGTGAACGCTCCAGTCCGGTGGTGTTCTTCTGAAATTGTTTTCGGGCAAGCCTTGGCGTCAGAGTTGATTTCAGAATGTACTTGCTATTCACTTTCTTAAGAGGCACATTTTTCCTGTTGGTGATAATAATATATTTCAGTAAACAGAAGTAGATAGTGCTGTTTAAAATATTGGTAAGTTCATTACTTTCGTCTGTAGATAGTGTTGACAAATGCGAACTCGACCATGGCAGCGAACAGGAAAATAGTGCAACCCAAAAACCATATTTCACTAGCTTTGATGTACGACACTTTCGGCAGTGAATTTTCGACCTTCGACGCAAGTGTCATAAATGCCAAGATTGTGTTGGTCCCTGAAAGATAATGAGTTAAAAACGGATGGCATTTCTAACACTGGAAATACTTGCCGATATGCCCCATATGACAAGATGAAAAAAAAAGAATTATACCTAAAACAATTCTCGGTGGACTGGCATCCATGTGCAACCAAAAGGATACCCATGAAATGACGACGATCAGTATCGAAGGTATGTAATAATCCATGATGAAGAAGCCCATCTCACGAGCAAGTTTAAAGGTGATACTTATAGAGCTGAAATTTCCAGCTGCAACAAGGTAAATTTTATAATAACTGGCTCATCGTTGACTAGTCGAACGCTGAAAGCAGGAATAAAGCAGAACTGAATCACGATGTTAGACGGATAAAAAAACAAAACAAAAAAAAGAATTTCCCATGAAACGTAAAGTATGCGTACCGAAATGACCGTAGTGTTGTTGTGAAACTGTGTACGAAACTTGGGATTTATTAACCCAGTTTGCGACGAGACTGTACTCGGTTAGGTGGAGCTCATCGGCTAATAGAATTGGATCCTCGTCCCACTCTAGCTCCATTTCTTGAATGTTGTGAGTCCCTGATAAAAAGAATCAAATGATACTTATGTATAAAATGTACACGAGACTATGACAAAACAGTTGCATGATATGATCTGAATTAAGCAAATCTGACATTAACGTACAGCTCTCAAAAGTCAATGGACACTCTTGAACGTCAAATGGAAACTTTTCAAGCCGCAAACCACAGTTGAGTGTAGCTGCCAATCTGAAAATAATAAATAAGTCATTTTTTGTGTGACAGTTGTTCTCCAGAAACACCATGTATTAATAGACATAATGAAGCTTTATGGGGCAAACTCACCTAGTATTGAGTATAACGATACCCGATGAATCAATGGATATGAGTAGATCCTTCACACCGCTACCCATAATGACGGAGCTTCTCTCGTTGGCAACATAAACCGAAGGTGTCCAGATGACATCGTGTGCTGATTGACCACCAATTATTTGAGTAAAATTCGGTGCGATTTCATCAAACCTCAAGCGTTTATCGAGATATCGGAATTGCAACATCATTTGGATATCAAACTGCTGTAATCAGGAAAATTATAATAACCCATGCAGTTTTTCCGATCCACTAATGATGTTGATCTAATTAATTACCAGTGTCTTGGCCATGTTAGATTGTATCGCGTATATGTACGCTCTCGATGATACCACGATGGGATCACTGGCATTGTTTTCACCGGGTGGGCGAACCAATTTGTCATATCGGCACTCGTTCGTTAATTCGACCAATAGTTCCGTCTGTGTTAAAATGTTTGCTGAGTTCAGAGCGGAACAAGAACCTGTCCTGTAGCAAATATAAGTGAAACAAGGTTTTCTTCATTACTTTGTATACCGTATGTTCACTTGAGACGAATACAATTATTTTGTAGGTATATAATTAACTGTGTATACAGAATTATATCCATACTTCTAGGTATTTTGTTTAAGCTCGAAATGCTACAAACATTAACAAGTAAAATATAAGAACAAATGTAAGACGCTATAAGTGTTCAATAATAAAATTAATATTCAGTAAGTTCCTCCGTAGAAATATAATGGTTCATTATTGTATTGTATCTTAGCAGATGACATAAATGTCGTTTACATAAACTTCTGCACATGACCAGGTGAGTCACGTAGATAATATATACTTATATAGAATAATCGGGGGGCGTAATGTAAAGGAAATAATTTACAATCTGATAAATCTTTATTTTCAAAATCGTCACGTTAGCATCGAGAATTAACGCAAGGGTGGTCATTCATCTTCGAAAGAACCAGATAATGCGTTCGGCATCTGTGAGGATTTTCAGATAACTGGAGATAATTTTATTCGCTGGAGAAAAATTGATAATTAAAAATCTCTATTTCGCGATTGAAACTCTCGCCGTAATGGAAGTCAAATAACTTATTGTTTTCGACTACAATAGCAGTCTGCGTCACGGCGGCCTGTGTGTTAATAAACCTGTTTAATTTAGCGCGTATATCAAAAGATAACAGTGGAGAGAAGCACATCTTATATCTTGTCGGTTAGTACGTACATTCGGTAGTCAACTTTCAGCATACATGCTTAATAGTAAATTTACAATTTATTTATATTGATGGTGTGCGGAGGTAATATCAAAAAATATATTACCAAGTTGTAAAATAAAACAAACTTTAATGCATACAAAAAAATATTCATTCGCTTCAAAGTATTGAAAAGCACGTGCTGTTTGCTCAAGGCTTGTTAAACCAATATTGCCTAATAAATTTTCTCATCTTTATCTCACATCCGGAAATTTATAATGCTAAATATTGGCTCATTTGTATGAATTATTGATACCTATATCTGACGTAGCCAGTGTTTCCATTTTGCGCCACATTTGTTCAAGTTAAATAACTCTACAATGCCACCACCCTATTCAAGCAAACTTTACGTAAAATAACTGAAAGAGCTGCATTCTTCAACGTATAACTGCCATCGTTTAAATACACCAAATGAATAGAACAATAATAAACGCCACGGTTTAAAATAATCGATACTGGTACAGCGACGAACGATATAAAATTAAATTAAATACAAAAGACAAAAAAATTAGAAAAAAAAAAAAATTAGGGAAGTTTATCGATGTAAAAATTTTCAAACACATATTAAATACGTATTTCGATATCGTATTATAAGTTCCAATTATATTACCTCCCGGGGTGACATTCAAGTTTTGGCCATACTGTTTGCACAGGTGAACGTAGTTACCTAATTATCAGGCTATCGGCAAAAATTGTTAAATAAAAAATATTACGTTTTTCATCCAAATCCAGAAGGTCTACCCACACATATGCCGAATACGTATACAGAGGTGTGGCATTCGTATATCAGATCATCGAAGGAATATAAAAAACAACTTAATATAAATTGAAAAAAAAAATGTACAACGAGACAAGAATTTGAGAAAAATTTAAAAAAACTTGCGTAGATTCCCCGCACCTTGAAGAAACACCTTATAGGCAATGGGCGTTGATCCATTATTAGTTTTTTAAAATATATTAATATATGTTTTAGTTTAGGAATCTTTTTGTTGTTGGGGTTGAATGAAGGCTAGATGTCCGTCGTGCTCTGATAAGTTTGAAAGTATCCGTTTTGTATGAATATAAAACATCTGGTCTTGAACTTGCTAGGTCATAAATAGTTTATGACTATCGGATCTATCTTTTTTGCTAATAAAAAATCCACCGACATTACAATGCATTTTCTGTAGGTATATAAAGATCTAAACTCAATAACGATCAATGTGTATCGCGTATCGCTTAGAGCTTGTGGTTTGAGACATATCTTTGACATGACCATGAAAAGACAATAAACATAAATTTCTATTAGTATAATAAGGAAGTTCTTGTAAGAATTCTTTTCTAATAACTAACAACATATTATATTGTTTATATCAAAGGTTTTACATAATAAAGTTTTACATTTGGAGCAAATCATTAAATCTGATCACCCAATCGCCGTTGTCAATACCAACAAAAGATGCATTCCGAAGATGAATATCGAGGGCAATTTATTGCTAGCAATTGGTCAAGACTCCGTAATTTAAATGCATTATAAATTCGCTAGTGATACGACGGTGCAGATGTACTGGAGCATATCGTCATACCGATCATAACAAATCTTTGTACACTCGCCGAGATTTGGTCTGTGATTGAATGTTCTATTGTTTTATCTATATTAAACGTATAAAAGTATGCACGTTTCTATCCATCCGAAACAGGAACTTGACAATAATTGAAATACTCGATGAATAATTAAATATTAAGACAGAGAGAACAACTGAACATTATTTTTATCAAATCTCCTACGAAACTTCTACTATCCGATGTAATGTGATGTGGAACATGAAGTTTCATCCGTCAACAACATTACCACAGAAATCGTTTGATCTTACACGCTAGTTGCAAGTAGCCACGATCGAAAAATTTCACGACAAAAACAGAGTGTAAAAAATTATTGAATATCGTTTGACGTTATCTATTTATAAATAATTCAACTGGACCAATATTACTTATAGCAAAGAAAACATGATATGGACTTACATGTCAACAGCTTCCACCGAACACATTATTTTAAATAAAACAAAGATCCCCAAAAATATTATGCATCTGTCCCGACAAGCCATTTCGAGCTTCTTTCGTGGCAGTCAGATTATCTCTGGCTGGTTTTTCACACAGAGCGTTTGGTATTCAGGAAGGCAAAGCTTGCAAGAAATACGATCAACTAAACGTAGCTCCCACTTAGCACAGTTCTCTGCTTAGAGCACACAATCGTACTGAAACACGAGGCTGGGCAGCAGCTCAGTATGCTCAAGGATTACAGCTGCAGACGTTTTCCCAGATCATTTAGTGTCGTCGAGTACAATTTACAATTGTTATCATAGTAAACTTTGTTTCGGCCTAATCTGATTTATCGAGTTAAAAAAGAAAAGCTGAAATCAAAACTTCATTTTTTAGTTAATAATTTCAGTGTTCTACTATATCGGAACGGTAGAAAAATTATTTTTCAAACGCATCGTAATTCACGATATAAGGTATGATGATCTGACCGAATCGGCAGGATGTTCCAATGCCATTGATGTTTCAACCGCGATGTAGTGACCATTCTATCAGTTATTATAAAAAAAGAAAAAGAAAAGAAAAAATGAGAGAAGAACAGATCAGATAAACTTTATTTTAGTTTGTCTTTAAATATTGATAAGAAAATGAGCTATATACCTATATGATATGCCGTAAATAAACTATTAAGAAACTGTGCCGCCAACAATGCAACCCGACAAATAAAAAATTGTGCAAATTTATTTAACCAGACATAAGCAGAACGAGAAAAGTATTCAAGGATCTACTTTTAGCATCATCAAACTACATAAGATATCATACAACCTCTGACTATATTCAGTGAATAACATCCGGATTCATTGTGATGTGGCAAGACAATTTAGCAGGTGCAATAGCAATCGATGAAGAAAAAAGTATCAGAAAGATGTAGATACTCATGTCCTACCAACGGATAAATTTAAAGATCAATTTCAATTCTACAACAAGATGGATGCGAGTGTCTAAAAAAAACCATGATGGGCTTTGATGATATCAAAATTTGACGTAATGGCCAAAAATATTTTGTCAATTAAGATGCAAATATTACATAAATGAGTCAGATATGCACGTGTTGAGAAAATTCTGGGTAAAATGGGGAATCACAGAAATCAAAACTTTGTGATAAGATAACATGATGCTAATTATTCGTAATAATTCGTTTAGGTTTCATTTGTACAATCCAGCAAATTCATCATTCGATATTTTTTTTTTTTTTTTTCGTAATCATAAAATAGATCCGCATCATTGCATTCGATAGTTTTCATAATAATTTCATTTCCAAATCTAACTTGTGCTCTCCTCGCTATGGAGAAAATGTATTTCAAAATACTGTACATAATAAGCTGAATTACATAGTTGAATTTCTTGTAAAAAATCATAATTCTCGAAAACGATGATAAACCGTAAACTTTAAGTTTCCCGATGCTAATCTCGTCTATTTATCACCATGTGCAATTCATTGAATGTAGAGTGAAATGACGCGGTAAAGAATATAAAAATTTACGGTCTGCCCTAAATTTTTCCAAGACACGAGATAAGGCGCTAATATCAGACGAATGTCAATTCTGAACATTTTGAAAATATTCTAAAACCGCCAATTTTTTGCTTCGTTAAATGCGTTTTAGTGATTGCGTGAAATAACTGAGCAGATGGAACGTAACAGGTGTTTGTATTCAAATCAAAATTTATCTGAATTGATGTTAAGTCGATTTATAGAGATAAATGTTAATATACTTATTTTCACTTGAAAATTTATCTATGAAAGTTATCTATGTTCATGTGAAACATTGTTGACCAATGCATTATAATGCATTATAATGCTTCTAGTTCAATATCAGGAAAAATGTAATCAGTTTGAGTGGTCTGTCTGAACATCTGTATTATTATAATACATTCATGGAAACAAATTGAGTCATACTTGACTAATACTGTCAGTTTCATATCGATGAAAAGTGATGAAAATTAGTTTCTTTCATAGCACAGTACGAACAGTCCTTCGAGCCACAATCCTCAATTCTTCTTACACGACAGACTTCAGATAACTGTGAGGATGCCTCGCGCTAGGGATATTGTTAATCTGAAAATTAATCGTCCCAACTATCAGGAGTTCATTAAATCATTCGAAGCACTGAATTTCATTGGGCAGATAGTCGGACTATTGCCAAATGAGATTCGAGAAGTAAATGGTGGTTCGGAAATCAGGAGAAGAGTATTTGCCAGGATGCTTACCGTGACATTAACTGCACTCTACAGCTGGAGTATTTATTACATCATGTGGAATCCTATGGCGAAGGACCGATACCATGGAGTTTCATTGTTCTTAGACAAGATGGGGATGATCGTGTTAGAGATGAGTTTTTACATGGTACTGTTATCGGTTACCATCAAACAAAAGTGTTTGCTTGAAATTCCTAAACATATTCTGAAAGTGGACATCCTTTTATTTCAATTGGGAGAACGTGTGGATTATAGGAAAGAATTTCGAAGAAATTTAATCACTGTTGGAGCATCACTCGCAACTATGACAGGCACCTATACGTTACAATATGTCAACTATTATCAACCAGACAATGCTTATCCAGTCCATGCTCTTCTATGGATGGTGCCATCGTCCATGATCTTCATTATGCTACTTCAATTTTCAATGATAGTGTATTCTCTGAAACTGCGTTCTTCTAAGCTCAACAACTACGTATGGAAGATAATTAATTCAGCTACGAAGTCAAACCTGAGTGTAATACCACGTGTTGATCATGAGGATCAAAATTCACGAATCACCCACCGTGCACTCGATGACAGAGTTTGGGATGTGTCAGTAATTTACGATCTGATTTGTGAAATTACTAAGGCGATCAACAAATCCTATTCATTTACTGTCACAGTTGGTTTGGTATGGTCGTGTACTTTCATAGCAGTTGGAACATATAACGTAATTACATGCATGAAAGATACAGCAAACCTATGCCACTGGATGAAATTCCTAGGAGATTCCTTAGGCATTTTGCTTCTGCTTCTATCCGTTTTTACGGTAACGTATTGCTGCAATGGGGCTAAAAATGAAGTAAGTAACTCGCCCAGTATAGCAAAATCTAGAGAAATTAGAAATTTTAAAAGTCTCTCTGTCATAACTGGGAATAAAAATTTGGCACGATTACAATATCACTTTGCCTCCATGATTTTGAGATATGTATCCTCAATATTACGTTAAATATTTGCATTCTAGACTGACCAGGTAGCCGTTCTGATACACAAAATAAATGCTAAGATACCTGAGCATCGAACAGCAGTAAGTTGTCTCAAGTTCTTGATGAAATTTGATTATCAATTCGTTGTATAACTTACAAGCAGCCTCCAATGATTGAAAATTTTCTTTCAGATTAACACATTTTCTCTCCAATCGTTACATCAAAAAGTTCAATTCACGGCGTGCGGTCTTTTCAGCATTGATTATACTCTCATTTATCTGGTAAGAAAGTTGTGAATTATAATGCCAACACTCAAGTGATCGATACTCCCATTATCTTAGGTATCCTCTTCAATAACTACATACATGGTGATTCTCATACAATTTGACCAGTCATCGTGAGGAATAACCATGCTCAATGGCAGTTGGAACAAGAATTTCATGAGATTGAGACTGGTACTAATCAGGGGGATGAAAAAAACAAATTCTTGATCTTTTTAATTTTATACACGGAAACATTTCGGACTTTCCTCCCTTTCAAAATATTTTGGATGAAGAGTCTTTCTGCTTGCGGAACTGTAAAGATCAATAAATTATCAGAAAATCAAATATGCAGGGTTGAGTCCATTAATAGTGAAACGAATGAGTCATACGCTGCTGCACATCATTAAAAGTTAAAGTGTACACAGTGCATGAATCTCTAATTGTCCGAGACTTAGGCATTGATGACATCAGAATTTGACTTTTGATGATAAATGTTTCAATACGCGAAAGTGTTTTGTGCGAACACGTGAATATTACAGGTGAGTCACGTACACGAGTAATAAAATTCCGAGTACCCCAGGGCAGTCTGGAATTAAAACGATTAAGATAAGATAAGGTAATATTAGTAATGTTATTCGTATAAGTGATGAGCTTATTTGCATAATGAGCAAAAAAAGTGGATATCAAACACTCGATGCATCGATTTGTTTTTGTACCTATTCACCCCAACAGTGGAGATGAAAAGAAATATTTATCAATTCGGAAGTATGGAATTGTATTTTATGGAATAAAATTTTATTTCAAATGGAATTGGTATAAATTAGTTTTGATTTATTTTGCTATGAGGCTGCATACAAGTAACTGTGTAAGAAAGAAAATGCAGGTCCTGCATAAGCTGAGTAAGTCGTTTGAAGTGCCTTTCCGTGTAAGGAATCATAGCTTCCAGAGAAGACGCTAAACCAGTTACCTCAAGTTCTCCGCTACTGATCTCATCCAATAGCACATTTATTACCAACTGCAATGCATTAAAAAACACGATGAAGTTGTGCCGTGAAACGAGATAATACGATACTATTAAACGAATATCCTGTGATTCAACGCTTCACTGAAACATTCTTAAAATACTAAATTCTTACTCTTATGAATGGGCTTTGAAAATTGGGTACAATACCTGAGCGGACTGAGCATTACGGCTATTCGTATTCCATGTTATGGCGCATTTGAGCAACGATTCTTTTTGCAATGGTTTTAATTCATGGATCGTTTCCCTAAGACCATCTTCACCTTTTTTGATAACGCCTGTAAACAAAAATGCGGTGATGGTCAATAGATCGTGACTTTTTGACAAGCACTTACTACGAAGAGACAATCACTTACTCTCGATAATCTTCAAAACCTGAAAAGGTCGTTCTAGTTTGAGAGCCAACTTTAGTGCAGCGAGTAGCTTATCAGCTTTGAGTAAATTTGAAAGCTTTTGTTCTTCCAACGCCAAACGTTCGGCTTCTTCAGCGACTGCAGCTTTTTTCTCTTCGGTAACATCCTTCCATTTAACCAATACCGAATCGCTTCCTCCGCTTATGATGTGATTTTCCTTTTGAGACACTATGACGAAAAAAAAATAAAAAAACTATAACGCAAGCACACAGATACGAGGAATGAAAGATCATTTTCTGGTGTATACAAGGTCGAAATTTGTTGATAATTTCTTACCCGCCAGTGCCCATACGCGATTTTCATGATGATCTAGAGTGGTAATACACTCGGACGTCTTTACGCTCCAAAGTTTAAGCAGTCCATCTGCACCAGCTGTGATCAACTGCATTCCCCTAGATAGGAATTCGACCCTCAGAACAGACGATTCGTGTCCTTCTAGTGTCTAACAAACTCCCAAGATATTATCAATCTTATTATACGAGTCTCCTCGAGAGAGGTGAGTGATTATTTGTGATCGACGGTACCTTTAGACAGGAAATATCTGTCAATGACCATAATTTAATGGTACAATCCGCTGAAGTTGTCAAGAGTACTTGATCTATCGGCGAGAACCTCACACACCAAACTCCTCTCCGATGCCCCCGCAGAACGCCTACGAGCTGCAGACCATCTGCAGTCCACAGCTGTGAAAAGCCATCACTTACAAGTAGTGTGCATGGAATCAGAATATTCTATTAGAATAATGGAAACATACCTTAGCAGTTTTATCTTGAGAGCCAGTCGCGATAAGTTTATCGTTCGGTGAGATTGTCACAGTATTTATGTCCTTTTGATGTGCCAATTCTGTGCAACGGACGGTCAATGTATTCTCTTTTTCTACAATATGAGAAAATCAATTAGTTTTCACACAGCCTCGTTGATATTTCGCGATTACTCACCAGCGGATGATAATTTTTCAGGCAAATCCCATAGTTTGAGACACATATCTTGACTCACAGAGGCAAAAAATTTCGCTGACGTTTTTGAAATGGCAATTGATCCAACGGACGCTGTATGTCTGACAGCGTGGGCGACGGATGAAACTTTAAACGTTTGTTCATCCATAAGCCATAATCTAACGCTGTTATCCTATGAAAAAACAATGAGATCGAGCTGAGTCCATTTACTTTTATCAGATTCAATATAGCCATTCCAATAGAGGGACGTTGGAGATCACCTTTGCCGAAGAAAGTAACAAATTTGGATTTACTGTTGCAGTGGCAAGAGATAAAACCAAATCGGTATGACCACGTAGTAGCTGACAATTCATTGTATTCAATTCGTAAAGTTTTATATCGGGACTGTTCGTCGCTACCGCTAAATGTGTGTCTTGATCGCCAAAGTATGCAATGTCTAAGATCTCATCGGTGTATCCGACTAACTGAAAATGAAAGATTGCAAATCCATGCGTTGTATGTAAATACAAATAGAACTCAAGCAATACACTGCGGTTCATTTGAACATACCTGTTTTTCACATCGAAATGTATTCAAGTCATGGATAATTATGTTGTGTTCGGTGGATACTACAGCAAAACTATTGGTAACGTTATTATATAAAAGATGAGTTACGGCGAGACCCCCTTCTTCTTTGGCAGCTGATACCAGAGAATTGTCTTGCTCGTAGATTGTACTTCCAGTTTTCATATCCCATATTTTTACTACACCTAGAGAATTTAGCAGGTTTTATATTTGAATAATCGAAATTTGACGAAACAATGTTTGTCTTTTTGGCTTGGTTTTCATTATGAGAAACTCATTCGTGTTCAGATTACTACGAGGACATTGATCAGTGATAAGTTTTACCTTTTTCTCCTGCGCCTACGACAGAGATGCCTTTAGATTGATTAGAGCTTATAAGTTCGCAGCTATTTGGTGGTAGAAGAAACGTGCTCTCAATACTTTCGTAAACGGGAACAGTACGAACTATATTTCCTTCTAAAATATTCCAGAGTATTAATACCTTGTCTCTTCCAGAACTATAAAAACAAATAATTACTGATAAGACATGCGCAGCTATTTCAGGTACCATTTGTTTTGAGCGCGGTAAAGATGTTGAACAAATATAAACATGTGAATTCCACAGCATAAATAATCGTTAGCAATGTTTCCATGTTCCAGCAGTTTTTAAAGAATAGAAAAATCAGCGATTCAAAATGTGGCGATCCATTGCTAACTCATATCGACTGAAAAACCGTAATTCGAAAGCGCATAATACCTGACTAAATGGACTCCATCGTTGTGAAATGACAGTGATGTAATTTTACTAAAATGTCCGTGAAGCGCAACCTTTTGTTGACCAGTTTTCAAATTCCATCCAAATATTTTTGTATTGTCTCCGGTAGCAAATACAAGCTCTTTGTCTGCCTGTGGATGGAAAGCTAAAACACTGGAACAAAGATCGGGATACTTTAATTAATTATACTTCTTGATCTTGATCATTTCAATGTGTTTTTTCATTGTTCCAAAAAGAGGAAAGCAGATCCAACGAAAAAAAATAGTTCATACGAATTAACCTTTGTCAATTGAATTTTACAGTATGTACGATTAAGCAAGCACAAGTAGAAGAGATCTTTCATTTTTATTGACATTTACACATTTCTGGTTTTAAATATTTTAGCTGAAAAGTTTCAGAAAACAACCAAAGAAATGCAGACTCACCTCACAACACCTTCCACACCCTTCAAATTGTGTGTACAAGCTTGGTGAAGCAGGTCCCATAATCTGACGCTACCGTCGCTACCGCCACTTGCCATTAAATGACTACTGCCAGAGAAAGTTACTTTAGCAACTGGCCCATTGTGAATTGACTTCCATATCTTCTTGAGCTTTACTTCTACCCTCGGAAGAAGCAAAGGATATTTTAAGAATTAGCAAAAAAAAAAAGAGATTTAACGTTGTGAACTGAAGTTGCAACAGATGATCTTGTGCGCTACCTTTCCAATTCCATAATTTGAAGAGCCCACTTTTATGTTGAGTAACCACATCTTCACCGTTGGGATTTATTGCAAAGGTATTGATGGAATCATCGTTCTGTTCAGCGGACGTATCTCCTAAGGTGCATTCAACTTGCCCAGTTGCCAAGGATAAAACGTGCACAGATCCACCGTTCTGGCAAAAAAATGACTTGCCATCGGAGCTCCACTAAAAAATAATTGAACAATTGTCATCTGTCGATCTTTTGTTCTGCACTGTATGATCTTATGCAACTTGACAATGCAAGGAACAATTGTAATTAGAAACAACTTCACTAGCAAGCTCTGACATCACGGTAGCAACAAGACCTGAAGATTTTCATTTCGGTAATCTAATAATACAGACCTCGATATTTCCTCCGGTGAAAAATGGCCCATACTTCGATTCAAGTTCGTAACTGGAAAGAAATTTGACACATGTAGCGTCTGATAGTAAAATATAACCTCACATACGGTCACGTAAACATGTTCCTCAAAAAGAAATTGACAATTGATCACTCACGATTCTTTGAGATTGCTTCGGCTCATGTTGCTTGTAAAGTCCTTCGATGTACGAAGCAATTCCTTGATCAACGGTCAAGTTTTTCGATAATTAAGGTTTTCATGAAACGCACGTGGGAACTGGCAAATTATCTGTATGTGTATGTTTTGTGGTCACATGTTTTTTGTAAATGCGTGATGTCAACGAATTCAATCCAATCGCTGTTTAGTTCCGCCATATTTAGATGAATTTCCGGTAAATTTGAATTTGCGCCCTTAGAGCATTTGGCGCCGTATACGTAGAACCAAAGTGGCAAACACCCGTCCCTATTATCTGGATAGTAATAAAAATGTAATTTCTGTAATGAGATACAATTTGTAGGGCCACAGTATTCAGATTAATTTGGGATATCAGAATTCCTGAAATCAAAAGGCGAACAGCATTAGTAGCCAGAGACAGCCTGTGAACAACATCTGATAAGCCAAAAAACTAAAAATTAAAATCTAACATCTGTCGAAAAAAAATATTAGTATATCAGTAGTTAGTACTAAGCTCTTATTACTAGAATCTGTAAGAAAATTTGATTAGTATTAACGCTAGAAAACTAAGAACTAAGAAACTGAAAGATAAAATTTCGATTAGTATCTTAAAAATAAGCCCGTGGAAGTCAAACCCCAGGCACAAAAAGGTGCGATAGAACTTGATTCCTTACAATTTGTCGGTTTTTCGATTTAAAACGCATAAAGCGTTGCAACGCATGTTTTAAACGCCAAGTCCGCGCGCATCGGAGTAGAATTTTTATTTTACTTTAAATTCCTGAAAGAAAATCTCTCAATACATATTTCTACCACCAAAATCAGACAAGTTTTTGAAGCGCCTTTCAAGATGGCAAGTCACGCTAATTGTGGTGTTTTAAAAAATTTCTTAGGACCCATAAGGACGTCACAAAACACAAATCAAGCAAACACAGATCATGCGATTCCTCGTCTTCGCGCTTTAACCGCGCGAGCAGCGTCAGACTTAGAATATTTCTGCTAATAGAAATCAAAGAAATGCAATTTTCAATCGCATCCTTCTATTTCAATTAGCACAGGGAAAGGAAAGGAGAGAGGTTTACAAAATACATAAAATTTCTGGCGTGGCGGTCGGCGATCCTCTTCGACGCGGAGTCTTCGAGCTCAACGTCCACCTCACTGCCATGCACCACGGCTGGTACGGAGACTTAATGCCTACCCATTTTTTTAGCCCACATCCCACCCAACGGTTAAAACTATGACTTACACACTCGCATGCACACTGACATACATATGCCAATTAAAAACCCTTCGCGATACATGAATTTACCTATACCTGCCTTTCACCTATATTTATCCAAGAAATGATTTTACTCACGAAAACCCCAATTCATACTCATCTCAACCAAGACATTCCATCTCACTCATATCTCACATCTATTGCCGTGGTATCTCGTTCAAAAACACACCGTACCAGCTGTTGTGTGTATAGAAATATAAAGGCTGCCCACGCCCCGGCCGAAGCCGTAATTTAGTTAAATTTTGAGAAAAGGCGTGTTTGTTATCGGACCGATATTTAAACCACATTGATAATCTTTGAATGATTTTAGTAAATTTACTTTTGATAATTGAAATTCTTCAATATATTGATAAATTCAGTAGAATTCATTGAAAGATATCATCACTAAAAAAGTGAATTTAAATAATCTCATATCTATTCATTAAGCAAGTAAACGTAAAGGGCTGAAAATTGTGTGTAAGGGAAGAAAATTCTTTTAATGATTAGACATCCTAGTTCTAGCGAATTTAACTATCGGTATACCTATAAAGCGTAGAGCAAGACGGTTCAAAATTAGGTTTAAATTGAGGTCATTGAATTGAAATTTTGACCATCCAAATAAATTCAAAAATATAGAGATCAAATTCAATTTGAATCAGCTGATCGCTGAATATTAAATTGAGACAAGATGGATTCTGACTTTTCGCGAAAGCTATTCAGTTCGATTTCTGATGTACCTGAAAAAGCTGAAACTATGGCAAGAACCATCATTCGCACGACAAAACTTTATCACCGATCAGTGATCGACGCAAACGAGGTCGATCGCCGAAAATTATAGAAAAAATAGAAAACGCGCAGGTCGATTATAAACGACGGTCTTTACCGTTGCCTATGAGCTGCGCACTCGTGCACTTAAATTGATCGAAGATGTGATTCCTTTGAACAGTTCATATTTGATGAACTAATAGTTGACTGATTGCCTAAATGACTGATTAATTAATGATTAAACTGACGGACTGATTCATTCATTGATTTGGTGACTGATTCAGTTGAAGGAAAAATTCTATTTATTTAACGCTACAGGGTGCAGGTGCGCTATGCTCAACAACAACCAACCCTACAATTACCTAATTTAGTAAAATTATTTCAAAATCCATGGTACCGCCACGCCACGTGATAAAATTAGGAAGAGAAGACGTCACAAAATACGACTCAAATGCCAGCGTTCACCATCGCGTGAGCGGGCAAAGAAGTCGAGGAACTTGAAATGCTGGGTCTTACCATCGCTGCCGGTACCAAAACCGGACCTGAGCCGGTTTCCAGGTCTCGGGGGTCGTAGATTTTACCCGGAAGTCTCTGCCTCCCTGATGACTATAACTGTGTAGTAGGTTGAAATGTTGAGAAGGCGCGTTAATTCATTTGTTATAGAGCACTTAGATCACGTGAACCAATCGTTATTACAAGTCGATCCGGGGGCACTCGATCGCCGCTGCGTCGAGCAGTGCGAAATGCCGCTGTAGAAAAATTCAGAAAATTAGAAAAAATTTACAACTCACCATTTTCCACGGTAAGAAAAGCGAAGATCCAGTACGAATGCTCCTAGATATTCATGAGCGCTGAGTATGCACTTCAAATCAACTGCAGAGTTTCTCAAGTTGTAGCAGAATTGCTCTGCGTTCACTGAATATGATTTGTCGCAACACTATTTTTAATTTGTTTAATTCAGCCACATTATGCACTCATATGAGGTAGGATTCTTCAATTAATTATTTAGCTGATTTTCACAAGTTTTAGAATCCGATATTATGAGGTATACTCAAATTAGCAACCAGTTGCGTAGGGCGAAGTAGACGATTCGAAGTGCGACGAGTAAATGACGCCGGTGCACCAGCATCCCGTATCGCAGCTGTGTATAGTAGCCAACCAGGTGGGCAGCGTAGGCGCGCGCTGGACCGAGTTTATTCGAGCTTGTTTACCTTCGAGCATATTTGTCTACCGACGGGACTTGAACGTTATAAAGACAAACCCATTGTTCAAAATGATGATTGAATAATCGAATACTGTATTATGGTAAATGCTGAATTTATTGTACGGCTAAATACGACTCATTGTTATTTAATTTTTTTTATACTCATCAATTCAACTTGATCATCAGGTTGCGTATTTTTCACAAAAAATAGACAAAAAACCTCAGATCTCACCTGAACGCCTGAATCCTAATTATATCAAGAAAGGCAGCGGACATGGGTACAAATTTGCTATAAACATTGAACCAATGCATTGAACGAGATACTTACATCATAATTTATACCGTTTTTATACCCAATACTTTGAGAAAAAATGAAACTTTATGCTTGTACCGCGCTTGGTCTGATCTGATTTCGTTTAGGGCTTCCTGCAGAGGCTTAGCTAGCGTCATCTGTCCAGATCTGCGCAAGCATCTAGTGAGTCTCGCTGCATAACCTCGAAAGAGTATCTCAGAGTTCAACACATGCAAGATCTTCCTCGAACGTTTCCAACTGTTTTTGAATAATCGTAATCTTTTGAGTTACGCTGATCGTTCAATGTTGAGCAGATAAAGAAGTTCTTCGGGGGCCAAAGTTGATTTGCCATTACCCGATATTGAACACAGCCCATTTCGCAAACATGTCTTTCCTGTTGAATAGCAAAATATTTACAATGAAACACTTGATGATTTATACAAGTACAAATTGGAGTAAAATGAATCAGCCCGTACGATTGTTGTCTAGCTTACAGACTCGATATCCTAATTATGAAACGATTTATCAGTTTCCATTGATACGAGTCGCCAGTCTTGTTAACAGATTGAAATTTTTTCAATGTGTTATGACTGGTACTGGGATACCTGTAACATCAATCCTTGCGGCATCTAACATCATCTCAACAGACGCAGCTATCCTGTTTGCAACTAACGGTAATCGCTGAGCTCAATATCTTTCTCAACTCTGCTCATCAACAGAAAACTATTTTGATTTACTGATCCCAAACTCAAGTTCCTCTTCCTTAAACACCCTATTTGCTATCTGCAGGTCTAGCGTTGTGTGCAATATTCTGCGCTGTTGGTTTCCTTGGCCACAATCGAGTCGGCTTCATATATCTTAAGGATGACGCAACCAGCATCAAAATTGCATACACAAATTTTTGGGGGAAAAGAGTTGACATTGAAGTACCCGTTAATGATATTTGGCCATTGACTGACTTGCCAACTTCACCATTAAACCCTCTTTACTACAGATTAAAGCGTTATTCTAATAAAGATACCTTAAAGTTTAACATCAAGGGTGCAAATATTGCCAACCATGAAAAGTTTCGACTAGTATTTGGAGACGTTATTCTGACTTGAATGATAGAATAGATTCTAATATGTTATGTACAATGAATAAATTTTCCGCAAACCAAACAGCTCCTTATTTATATATCTTATCGCCGCTGAGACTATTCAAATCCTTGGGGCTTGAAATACCTTGCAATCCAAAACATTGATTTTGTAGATGAAAAAAATAGATCAAGGATAGAAGAAGGTAGATCGACAAGTATAAGAATCATGGATTTTATGATAACTCAGGACTTTATAATACTTAAACAAGAGGATTTCTATGACGTAAATGTTTAGCTCCATCGATAGTGAGCGTACGCTCGATTTCCTTCGCACTGTCTGTGCAAGTCTTGCTTCTGCTTGATAACGCGGCCCTAAAATGTAATTTGTTTTAGTTAGGGTTTGGAATGATTGAAAATGTGCTGTCTATAAACAACACAACAGAAGTCTACAAACCTGATTATTGTATGCATCAATGAGTTCCCAGGCCAACTTTTCAGGCAGATGAATCTTACGTTCCTTATCTCTAGCAGCACCAAGCAGCCATTTCATAGCTACCCATTGGGCATTCTTATCAGATATCGGTACTGGGACCTCAAAATCAAAGAAAAAGAAGTTCAAAACAAATATGAACAGCCAACCTCAACCATATTCATGCATTTTTGTCAGTGATTATACCTTGTATGTGACACCACCTCTTCTGATAGGGGTGAGTTTGAGGAGTGGTTTGGAATTTTCAATGGCAGTATGGAAGATCACTTTGGGATCCGTTTCTATGAGTGCTCGTTGTGAGGGATCCGCTTTGTTGTATCGTTCCAACTGAAGCCTTTTTACATTTTCGAATGCTGACTCAAGCAACTGGCGTGCTAAGACCTTTCGTCCGCCTTTCATTATATAGTTGGTGAATTGTCTGGCCAAGAAACAATCAAATTGAGACAGGATACTTATAAATGTTCAATACTTTCCAATCGACTGTGATTGCATGAGTGTGAATATAATAATTGAACATTCTTAATGCTTTTATTATATGCTACCTAGAAAGATCGTCATAGAACGCTGAACTAGTTTGATGATTTTTGGCAGGTTTTATTGGAGTGTGAGCTAATTTTTCACCCTCTTCAGTTCCTTCCAGCAACGCTTGTTGTTCTTTTCTATAGACCGGCTTTACATAGTGTGAAGCAAAAACGCTGTAGTTATTTTTTAAACTGATTTCTGTCGACCTGTAAGCAAAAAAGTTTAACAGTAAAAGATTCAATTACTTTGGTCTGATACTATTGATGTGTGATATTTCTGAACTATGTTTATTAAGGAGCAAACCTCTAGGAAACAATAATGAAATTCTTCTATCGTCTAATGCGAGACTTGCCACTAGAAATAAAAAGCATTGTACTCGAATTGAAAGAATTGTTTACATAAAAACATCTGAAAACTATCATACAGAAGAACATTTAAATATTCAAATTCTCTTGCAAAGTGATTAAAGGTTATGACCGAATACGAAATATCGGTAAAAAAAAAGTATTACAAGGAATCAGAATGTATAACGACGAATTGATATGAACTCTTCGGAAAAACTCTTCAAATTTGTCAGAGATCGATAACCAAGAAACAACGAACCTGTTTATTGATAGAAAACATCTAACCGGAGATACGAATTTCGGAAACATTTTAAGGGCGGCCATTTTTTAAGTCCCCTGCCACCACCTCAGCTCGACAGGCGAATGCAGTGGGCACGGGATTCGTGACGGGGACGGGATTAGGGAAAAGTGGTTCCGGTTATCTGGTGTTGAGACGTTGTGAAATATCTTTGGAATACCGTAGGTACAAATAGCGCGTAAAATCGTAATTCGGACAAATGATTCGTACGTTAAAAACTGCATCTGTTAGATTCATAAGTTCCCGTGGAAAGGTCTCCTAAGTTAAAAGGAGAGCCTTGACAAGTGGTTTTGTGTACAGAAACGGGACATTTAAAAAACTTCAAAATGGCAGAAAATCAAGGAAATTCTTCACATCAAATAAGCCAAGGTTCGCCTTCATAATAACGTTCTAAGATGATACTGTACTTTCAGTGGGGTATTTCCCCGCGATAACAAATAATTATCATTTTCAGTAGCTTTCTCAGATTTGACTAATACTGTTCTACCTATGATATTCAACACTACGTATTTTGACAGATTTCGATTCATTTTTGCTTGATTAACACGCATTAATATGGTCAAAATAATTAAAACTCAGCAACAAGAAATTGTTATTTCAGATGTATTATCATGACACTCTCAACAACGTCATGAACAGCACCAACATCATCATCATCATTGTCGTCATTACGTTATTATTATCATCGGTGTAGTGTTGTTATCATTATCATCGTTACTATTATGTGGATAGGGTATGAGGTTAGCGAAGAAGGCGGTAACTGGGTGCACAACAACATATTTGTGAAATATTCAGACCCAGAGTTCTGTTTAATGTTTCAGGGGCTGGACGAAACTTCTTTCAACGATTGGATTTCTTATCCAATAGCGATATTCAGAATGAATTGTCAGGTAATAAAGTATTCTTATTAGATTCCATGGGTTCACTTTTATGGGCTGGATGCTCGATTAGAAATTAGATACTTTTCTGTGTGCCGACAATGCTTTTCTTTGCGCATCGTTCTTAAAAGAGAATTCAATAGGTCCTTTATAACAATTCTAAACTATGTTCATGATAGATGAGGGAAAATGAGTAGAATATCTCGGATACTTTTCATCTCCATAGACATTATATAAAAATGAGATACATAGATGTTTAAAATACAATCATTGAAATCTAGACAGCAAAATCTTTGTCCTGATATTCCTGTGATAATGGATCTTTGATGATTCTTTGACTCCAGCAGAGAAGAGGCAAACATTGAAGATGAATCTGGGATCTGGTAGCCTATCTTTCTCAAATTCCACAAACTCAACCCACTCCATTTCTACTAGTATGTCAGCATGCCAGCCATTGCCGTGAGTAATCCACGTATGAAATGTATAATCCTTTGTACCACGCAATCTTGTTCATTTATAATAATTAACCATCATTTTTGTCATTTCAGTATACACAAGCTTACGTTTTTAATGTACTTTTAAGTCTAGTGTTGAGTTAAAAATTACTAATTCCGATAATTCTAGAGAGATTTTCATGGTCACCTGAAATGATTAAGCAGTTTGGAATATAATTGTCAAATAATGTTACTATAAATAATAGGTCGTCTCGTCCTAGCTTGCCTCTACCCCTGCCAAAATTGCCAATCAGGCCTCGGCCGGCAGCGCAGCAAGAATTTCTCCCAGATAAAGCGAGGTAATACACTAAGATACACACCCATGTAAATATAGTTGTTAGAAATATATCGACGATGTTTAAACTGCAGTAAATCTGGGCAAATGAGGTATTATTCCAGAGAGAAATTGCGGATGTGTCAATCCATGCAGAGCACGGGAAAGCTACAATTATCTCCTGATACAATATACGACTTCACCAGCGAGGATTTACAAGACTTGGGAGAAATTGGGCGCGGAGGTTTTGGTACTGTAAATAAGATGATACATAGGATAAGCAATACCGTCATGGCTGTGAAGGTAAGCAAAATGTTTCAACCGATTTCTTGAACATAATTTGAAGATTTGAATGCAAAAGCAATATGAATGGGCTATCATATTAACAATTATTCAGAGGATTCGCTCGACGGTAGATGAAAGAGAACAGAAGCAACTTTTAATGGATTTAGAAGTTGTCATGAAATCCAACGAGTGTCCCTGCATCGTGCAATTCTATGGAGCGTTATTTAAAGAGGTAGCTATACGTGTATACTTCAAGTTTTATCTAATTTTTCCCAGTAATACAAACGTATTTGTCAATTTCCTCAATGTTGTGTCTTGTCTTGTCCTGTATAGGGAGACTGTTGGATTTGCATGGAATTAATGGACACGTCTCTAGACAAATTCTACAAGTTTATATACGAGAGATTAAATGAAAGGATACCCGAAAGTATCCTGGGAAAGATAACAGTAGCTACAGTAAAAGCATTGAATTATCTCAAGGAGAAGCTCAAAATTATCCATCGTGATGTAAAACCTAGCAATATATTGCTGGACCGTCGTGGCAACATCAAACTTTGTGACTTTGGAATTTCTGGACAGTTGGTGGATTCTATTGCCCGAACACGAGATGCTGGTTGCAGGCCCTACATGGCTGTAAGTTCTGATGGAATACAGATAATTATATTTTTATAAATTTGTATCAGTCTTGTACCTTCGATGTTTAATAAAATGAAATCATCGTATCCTATTACGTAGCCCGAAAGGATAGATCCTCAACGTGCAAGAGGTTACGACGTCAGAAGCGATGTATGGTCGTTGGGTATAACGCTGATGGAAGTTGCCACTGGTTTTTTTCCATATCCCAAATGGAATTCTGTATTCGAACAGCTCTATCAAGTTGTGCAGGGAGATCCTCCGCGCCTTTCTCCCAACGAGAATGGGAATCGTTTCACTATGGATTTTGTGAACTTCGTTAATACATGGTAATAATATCCTGCAATTAAATGATGACAGATGAATTCATAAAAAGTTGTCTGAAATTCAATCTAAATAATGATTTTTTACAGTCTGATTAAGGAAGAAACCCAGCGCCCGAAGTACAACAAGTTACTCGAGCATCCGTTCATAAGGAAGGGCGAAGAGGCAACGATAGACGTAGCTGCATATGTCAGCGGAGTCTTAGACAGTATGACCAATAATGGGGTGACACCGTTCACCACTAACCAGCCTTAAAAAATCTGCATTCCATGGTCCTTTGTAATAATAATGTAGGTAATTAAACTATGTTCTGCTTGGAATATAGTTTTACGCAAGGGCCCCATACCCTACCCCGAACCCCGTTATAGAGGACTTTCACACCAAGATACTCCATAGGGAGTAGAAGGTACACGATATTCAATTTATCAATTAGAACAGGAAGAAAAATAAATAAATAAATAAATAAATAAATAAGAAAAATAAAAAATAAAGGAGAAACTCAAATATTGTAATAGCATAATTTCCTATCAGACACCAGAGTTGCTGCATGGCTGGCGCGCATACCTCCTCAATAAATATTAGATATCATCTCCAGAACGATCCGTAGTTCTTGTAATATTGAAATTAATCTTCGAATTGTTGTGAATTGTATATATTGTTTAATGTTTTAATTCCATGTTTTATATGCATATGACTTGGAAATAGTTCGCCAAAACAGTACAAAGTACCTAATTGCTCGTTCTGGCGATTTTATTAGGACAAGCTTATACCAACGTTAAAATACTGTACTGTAAGATTGATGAATAATAAGTAATAGCAAACCGCAAACCATGGCGTAATAATTATCACCCTTCATGCCCTATTCAATCAAAACAGGTTTTGTTCGTACTACACGGTCTGAAAATTTTTATCTTTTATTTATCCGAACTCAATTTTTTATGTACTCGTCAGTAACTGCGATAAAATATCCTTTGCTTTGAGAAATTCTTTAAGCGGAAGGAATATTTTTTGCTAATTAGCCAATTCATGCATTGAATTAATGAATTATTGATGAAAGCCAATCACGTTGGCAGAGCATAATATATTAAATCCTTCAGCCCGATCGAGACGTGCGGGCTGTCAGTGTGTAGACACGTACCTCCAGAAGTAAGAAAATAATCAATCGCTTTAATAAATTAGAAGCCATCTACTAAGGGCGCAGTAGTCCGCGATATTTGAATTGCGTAGTAAACGTGGAAAACTAGAACTTAGGCTGATAATTCAAGTCAGATGACTTTTATTTTAACGACAATCTAAAAATCTTGCCAAACGTTTCGAGTTTCAATTTGATCTTTGATTTAGAATTTTGAGAAATCTTATACGAATGAGCTGGTAGTTTCCGATAAAGATAATTGATTATTCAACCCGAAATTTGAATTCTATTGTCTCCGAATTCTCGTCCATTTTTTCCCTTATCTATCATTAACAATTGAAAAACCAAAGCGAGAGCTAAAGTTTTGAGGTGAACGCCTCGTCGGCGAACCCGCATGGCATCTACGACGCAGAAGGTCCCAAATCATCCATCCGGTTGTAGATAACCAAGCAAATAAGGAAGGATGGCGATATTTAAGTGGAGACTAATAATAAACACATACTTAGGAGTCTCGGGCGCCTGGAGGGTAGAGTGCCAAATGGAAATATAATAATAAAAACTGCGGGTACAGGTGGCCGCATTCTGCGTGTACGTCGAAGAGCGTGTGTCGCAGGTATAGGGCTGATGGCTGGCTTGAACAGGGTGACAGAATTCTAATCAATATTCACCGTACCTATAGCTGAATATACACCTGCTGCTGCGGCTGCTGCTGCTGCTGCTGGTGATGCGGTGTAAGAAGATGGCGGTCGAACATGAGGACTCAGGAGGCAGGAGGCAGGAGGAGGTGTGAGTTGCGCTGGTCCCAAAGGAGAACCGCCGCCGCTTCATTTCATTGAAGTTGTGCGCGAAGGCGAAGCGGTCAACCAGAAGCAGATTAGTCGGTTGGTCGGTCCCGGGAATCCAACTAGTTTTTAGAGGATAATTTTCAAAAGCAATAAGTAAAAATCAAAATCAAAATCAAAGATATAAATCGATTGCTTTGGCGTTCGGGACAAAGTGCAACGGTCGATTCTGGATCCCTCAACTCCGAGGATCGTCATCGACAGGTGCGGAGAACAAAATTATACCAATAATTATAAGGAGACTATACGACAATCATAGATCATCGATCACATAGAAAATTAATCGGCTTTCAATAACGCGGTATTGCTGACGGCAATTAGGGCGCGCCTAATTCGGGGCGATATATTTATTCAGCACAGGTGAGTTGATTATTTATTTGAATTGTTTAGCTATAACATCCGTCATTCGTATCGATTTTTATTCTCCGTATATTTTTTTAAGTGAAAATTTTATTCTTCGGTTCGGAGGTTGTAGTTTTTGAATCCAAAGGGCGAACTGCACGCTCTTTTTGAGTGCAAAGTGCGCCATTTTTATACGGGAGAAAGTGAAATTTTAGTTCCAAAAAATTTAGTAACTTTGCACGATTGTTGATTTGATCTAGAGATAACGGAATTTTCGAATTTTTAAAATTACAACGAACCGATCTAATCAAACATAAAATATCGGGAGTTAAGGACGATCGACGCTCCGGTTTCGAAAAACTGTATTCAATTTTTCTTCATAGTTTATACTTAGATAGGTATATACACGCATCTTCATCTTATTAAATATTCGATCGATATGAAATTCGAGAAAACATGAGGCCAGCTAAAAAACTAT
The DNA here is from genome assembly GCA_963932425.1 of Athalia cordata. Classification (NCBI taxonomy): domain Eukaryota; kingdom Metazoa; phylum Arthropoda; class Insecta; order Hymenoptera; family Athaliidae; genus Athalia; species Athalia cordata. The sequence goes on along the minus strand of OZ010626.1, from coordinate 21,706,114 downwards.
AATGCGAAGTTCTTAACTATAAACTTCCAATTCACGATTTCGAATATGTCATCGTAATTCGCTTTTACACGTATTTGATCTACGGAGCGATTCCTCGCCACCGTAAACTTTTCATCAATTAAAAGTCGGCATGACAAAGAAGATTGATGTTTTTCAACGTTCGTATACATTTATCATCAATAATATTAGAGCACGCATGGTGTACCTAATGTAAAACAAGATTAATCGACACAAAGAAAAAGTATCGAGCTTGAAAATTGCCGATGCAAATCATCAGCAATTATTTTCGTCTACGATTTCATAGAAAGAAATCTTCGCTATTAGAACAATCTCGAAGTAATATAGAATCGCCAATGGTTACCATTATTCAGAGTAGTTCAGCATGCAAAATCAGTTTTCAACCCCAGTGGTAGCTAATTCGCGGTTTCAAATAACTTTTGAAACTATGCCATTCAGATTTTTGTATGATGGATTTTCAGAATCCACTAGAAATCCGATCCGATCATACCTGTTATGAATAATTGATTTCAATCCTTAGAATCTTTAGGGCTTACAGGAATTGCTAATAAATCTACCGCTGCAGAACTGAAGCATATCTATAGCCGGGCTATGATGCAGGTGATGTGTACGACGTGGTCTGATATTGCGCCCAGTAAAATACGTCCACGTCTGGTTCGAGGGTTTGACGTAATATATATTAATAAAGTCATCGTTTCACATGTCACCGTTCAATTGTTTCTTTGAAACACTATGACCTTTAGCAGACAACAAAAGGAATTTTCTGCTCTCTAATTATCTCTCTGTGTCGAATAATCTGTAAAAAAGGGATCGAAACAATTAAATTTCTGTTACAAAGAAAAAAATCCGCGCAATCAACTCGGATCAATTATCAGTTCGGATGCAATTGCAGGTGATATTTATTCATCCAAAGAAAATGATACCCGATTTAATCATACAAAAAAGAAATCAATTTACATTTCATCTACATTTGCGCGCCTCCGTGGAAATTTAATTATTCTTATCCCCTGCGTGTATAGATGACAAATTTTCAAATAATTTGAATCGCAATGACCGCGCGCTTAAGTATATCTGATTTCTAAAAATGAGAAAAAAAAATAATAATTTCTGGAATTATACGACTGATACAATGAGTCAACCTGGATGGCGCAACCTGGCAGGTGCTACAGAACCAGCACAGGGGGATGTTCCCAGGATTATTGATCGTTCTTCTATGTAGCACCATTAACTTGTGTTGGTGTCGAACTGACAGACGGACACACGGACGGACCGACGGAGTACGACCAATCGGTCGCTTGTGCCGGACACAATAGCCACGCGCTCGCCTGAAAGAACCAAAAAGGAAAGAAAAGAAGAAAGAAAAAAAAAAGAAATCTATTTTTATTTCGGATAAAAAGATTCATCAATTTTATACCCCGCATTTCATTCGCCAGCTTCCGACACTTCCGGCAGTACATATATTCGCAAATTTGATAAATTTTCGAAAGAGTTAATGCTTTTCATTTCTGAAAGTGGTACGGAAGACGGCAAAAAAAGAATTGCGCATCTATAATAATAGCGATAGTTTGGAAATTGATTATTTTTTCATAGATCGAAAACTTGACCACCGACAATCAAAACCCTGTCAATTATCACGGATTATAGTCATTGATAAAGTTATACTCGAATTGATCGAGTAATGAAGACAATTATTTCTGCAGCCTATAATTATGTTTTGAAATGTGTAAACGATCGAGTCGGAGAAATAAATTGGGAAGCTCAATGAAAATGAATGAATGAAACAAAAAAAAAAATTACATAGTTCGGTTGTAGGTTTTAAAAACATGTTTCTTTTCATGTACTATATTATTCTGTGTAGGTCGTCGACGTATTGAATTTCGCCAGCATTTTATTTGGGTGATTTTAACACGGCATGGCATGCCGGTTCATCTCGTGAAAAAATAAGAGAGGGAACAGTAAGGAAGAGGCGCGAAAAACACCGAAGGAGTAAAGTCAGTCAAGCTTACTTGCCTGACTTTTTGCTATCTATACCGTCATCGACCCATGCTGGTAGCAGCAGCTGAACTACCACTACCAAGAGTACCACCCTCTGAACAAACCCCATGAACCGAATCTTTATTGCCAACCCCTTCGCCGGGACCTTTAAGACGTGTCACGCACCCCACGCAGGAATTCTTTTTACGCGTATATCGAGGACTAAGAAACAGAAGGGCACAACTAACAATAATCGCGATTCGTATGTATCAGGGATTAGTCTTCCGGCGTAGTTGGAATTTTTGAGAATAGCGCCGAGTTTCCGGCCGGAAGGGCGAATCAGTTTTTGAAATTTGTTCTGATTTTTTTTCAATCGAAAACCCTTGCATTGTTTCATATCTAATTTTCTCGCAGGCTACGCCCTTTCGGTTCTTAGCCCTTGATGAATTTCTTGCTGCGTATATTAAATGATCTTTCTCGTTCTGTATCTCAAGGTCGATGATGTGCAGATTTTTGATTTTGTCAATCGAACCTGCGTGTGATCTTGCAACGCGATTACAAAGTAGTGTCGCAGTTTCCTTCACGATCAGACTTTAATTATAGGTATTACGACGTCGAACGGGCTTTGCAAATTGTTGCGATTAACTCGATTTGTGAAATTATATTAAAAGTAGGAATCAACGTTGCCATTTCCGACTTATTTTTCCCTTTTTCTATCATTTTGTACCGGACTTATATTCTATTTATAGACAAGTCTTTGAATTCTAGTATTTTTTTTAATAATAGATCGGTTTAATCGATGCAGCAGAACTTGATTGAAAAAAAAAAGGTTCTGTTCCTCGGTCGAACAACAAGGCGTGTTTTGTTTTTAATTACCAAAGAACCTTATATGTAGAAATCGAATCAACAAAATGATTATTCGGTGCAGGGGAAAGAAAATTTTTTTCCCGATGAAAATGTATAGAAATTGGAATTCATCCGATATTAATTCGTCGAACTACTGGTAGAAAGGGGGTCGTTGTGCATCTAGTTTGGTAAGCTTGTACCGTTAGTATTGGGAATCGCGGCAGGAGCAACGGAACTTCCGGTATAGGGGTAGCCCTGCTGTTACAGCCCTGGCCTTCTTTGTTCAGGGATGGGAAATGGGAAATGGTGGCCGAGGGTGACGAAGTGTGGCGAAAGGTCCACCTGCGAGTTGCGACATATGTATAAAACATACTGCACATATAATGCCGCAGCCCCTAGGTGCGCACCTGTCCATCGCACGCGCGCACAGATATCATTATGAACATAAGTAGTATACCAATGGGTAACCGAGTAAGGGTAACGGTAGAAATGGAAATAGAAAGCAGAGGGTTGTGCGCGGGAGTCCAATTCCAGCCAGCGCATGATCTGGACTAATATTCTGTTTTTATCCTTTCGTTTATGTAGTACTAAATTTTTACCAGTTCTTGTTCTACATTATTTAATCGTGAATCTGGAGTGTTGAATTATATTACAACACGGCGTCTAAACGTCTTGTTATTTTTTTAAATTTTTATATTTGCCACCGCTTGAGAACGCGCTTGATAATTTTTTACAAAACACGTGCTTGGTCGATTAAGGGTGAGTAATTTGTACTGAAATTTTATATCGATTTCATATAACTCGTTATCAAACGCTCTGGGGTCAGGTTTAGTTGCGTGTATAACGCAGAACAAACTCTCATTCAAATAAGAATAAACTTCAAATTCGGTACTATCTATTTTGAATTTGAATTTCAAGCTGATTTAAAACGGCAGATTTTTGATCGCTTGTGTAGAGAGTAAGAAATTCACCAATATTATTTTCACTACTTTCATAAACAGTCTGAATTGAAAAATGTATTGCTCAGGCTTTTACGAAATTATTCCTTTTGTTAAACGGAAAAATATGTCGCGATTATATTCTTATTGCCACTCATACCCATATGATCACGATTAATTATTAGGTATATTTATCAATAATTGATACAACGAAACGCTCATAATTTTCATTGATTTAACTAATAATAACCATTTAGTACTCACTGCATACATTTTCTCATCTTTATTTCAATCTGCTCATCAAAAGCGAATCGGAATTGGCGGCAAACGCGTTCTCACGTCCAAACTGGGGCTTTGAAATTCAAAAAGAACTTTGTAACATGATCCAGTCATTTTTAGCTCAATGGATACATGTCAATTGTCGTTACCTTATTTTCTACACCCATCTTGGTACTTCTACATTTCTCAGTATGACCAAGTTTATTTTATCTTACAGGCCACCCGTGATATGACATATTGAGAATGCGAATTGAAATGATCGAAGGCCTTTCGGATGAGGGATCTTTGTCAGAGAACATGGATACGGAAAGCTACGGAGTTGAAGCAGAGCTCACGAGCCTCTCGTGGTTACAATCTCTTGATATCACCAGTGCCTCAAATTTACCAACTCCACCCTGCTCGCCTTCGCCACCTCCAATTACTCAGCATGCACCAAAGAAAATGTCGCCACTGCTTAAAGCTGAGCTAGGTACAATAAAACTGTTCATAGATTATATTGGGATAAATTTTATGAAGTAGTAGTAGAATCAACATACATATGTAATCAAGGTCAATTGATGATCTCTGTACAAAGTATTCTATTTTATGTTTTTTTTTCATAGATCTCGTTGAAAATGCTGAAAAATACCGATTGGACTCGGATGCAAAACCTCCGTTTTCATATGCAACCCTAATCTGCCTCGCTATGCGTGCTAACAACAACAAGCTAACTTTGTCGAGCATTTATAGATGGATTCGAGAAAACTTCATGTACTATAAACATGCCGATCCTGCGTGGCAGGTAAACACATGGCAATGAACGATTTAGATGATAATTTTACTAATCTAATCATTACGGTACATCCCATAATTTGATATTGAAATTTTTTTAGAACTCTATCCGTCACAATCTATCGTTAAACAAATGCTTTGTGAAGTTACCACGATCAAAAGATGAGCCTGGCAAGGGAGGTTTCTGGAAGTTAGATTTGGAGCGATTAGAAGAAGGAAGGCGTTCACGGAGGCGTGCGTCGTCTCGTCGAAGTAGCACAAAAATGCCTGCTCCAAATAAAAGCTTGACACCTGCTCTGTACGAAACACCACCGAGTAGCGTCTCTCCACCAATTCCTGACAGTCTACCAGAAGTTCCTGAATCCACTCAGGTAAGTCTAAGCGAAGATGATCTCACAGGTCTACTGATCGCAACTGTAGGTTGGGACGAGAATCAGCTGGATCTTCTCGATTCTCTTTTGGATTCGTTGTAAGGTAATCGGTTTTGTACTAATCCGTGTAACGAGGTGATACAAGATGTGACCTTACACTAGCCAAGTCTACGTGTTACAAGAGTACTTGTGTAGTATTCAGACAACCTTTTTGACATTCCATCATAAGTCTCGGGATAGAAAAAAAAAAGAAAAAAAAAAATGAATACGTGTGTAGAAAAGCCAACGAATCGTGATTAAGAAAAATGATGAAAATTTTGTTATTTTACAATACTGGCTGCAGTGTAATTAAGTTTGAAATGAAAAAAAAAACTGTCGGATGATAAATTAGATATGCTCAAAATGTAGGAAAATGATATTTAATGTTATGTCTACTGACAAATATTTTGTCAATTGAAATCGCAATATGGAGAGCTGTTGTGAAAAATTATTTGGCAATAATAATACGAGTGGCTTGCTAAGCAAGGACCTCTAAGGTTTAAAAAAAGAAAACAAAAGCAATTAAAAAAGTTGGAAAAGCAATTAAATATTATTCTGTGTACTTACGGTCTTTACTGTAGCATAATCTAGTTATATTCATACACAAGTTATAGCATAGAAAAGTGATACCTTAGCGGATGAAATCTGCTATTTACTACTCAGTGTTGTAAAACCCTTGTCGTGGAAATTGTGAAAAGATATGGAAAAATTCCTATGCTTATTAATTGAGGCTCTTGATTGTCGAGTCTGTTGAAAAATTAACATCAGGAATCTGTAGCAAAAAATGACAAAAAAAAAACAAGGGTTGTAGGTCACGTCAAGTATGCTCAAATAACAATTATTCGAAAGAGTATAAATTTAATAAAATAAAACGAAAAAAAAAAGTTGTCTGAATATTCAGAAATGGATCGGTCCCCGGTTGAAAATATTTTCAAAAGAAATTTGAATAGAGTTGGATGTTGAAAATGTGCGCCCAGCTCACATTCAAGTATTATTAGATGATATGTTTTTAATGATAGCCAGTGTAATAATCTTGCAAGTGGTACAAAGTATAAAAAAAAAAAAAAAAAATTACAAGAAACAAAAACCATTTCACACAAAGTGAGTATCAAATTGGAAAAAATGATATCTTTGAAATATTGACAAATTAGATGAAAATTGAAACTTTATTACATACCTATACTTATATCTGCTCAATGATCATTTTCAACATCCAAATTAATATTGTAGATAAGAGTATATATAATGAATTTTATGTTTTATTTATAAATGTATAATATATTCATGAAGCGATAACATCGGTGTGATATTATTTGAATTGGTGTGTGTTTTTGCGCTCTAGTTCACGCCTTTAAGAATCCGTCCAGTTGTATGAATATGAATTAAGTATAGTATAATAAAATAATACTATTATTAAAATATACCAGTAATTTACATAAAAAAAATTAAGTAACATACATCGCTGACTATATCTCTGTAATATGAAGTGTGCCATTAATGCCTTGAAACAAGTAACAAAATCATACAATTGAATAGTGGCCTTAAACCATTGCAATAAATTGTATTATTGCAGTTTCTAGTGTTTAATTTCGTTTGACTTAAATCATTTTCCTGTTAAAAATAACCTATTTATGCATTTCGTTGTATGAAACCAAAGTCTAAAGCAGGGCAGTGGCCCTCCGAAAGTTTGTTTTTGTAATAAGTCTCAATATTTTGAGTTCTATCCCCTTAACTTATGGAAATAAACATTGGAGAGTTGTTAATTATGTGATTCAGTTTTGTAGTTCAAATATACGATAGTCAGTTTGTTGTCTATCATACATGCTTAGGTTGTGATTTTAATGCGAAAGATTGTTTCATATGTATACTTTTACGAGAATAATTTTTTCATTCTCTATTTACAAAAAGTTAATTACTATCAAAAAACATTTCAAGTCGAGATAAATACAATTTTTCATTAGTTAATACTGTACCGACAATTGTGTCAGAGACAAATGATTTTTAGTTCATCATACTATAGATGAATTGTTTGCATTAAATGATGTAATCAGTAACAGTATAGAGTGTAAATTATGTTGTATTTCATTATGAAAATGCTCAATGCAGTATGTTAATAATTTCCATTTGTATCAGAATAATATATAAAATGTAGAAGTGAATGAGTTGAATAATTTTTATTACCCTGTACAACTTTCAAGTGACTTCCAATATGATAATTTACAATTAGTGATATTCATACATTTTCTCACATCGATATAGGAAATAGCGCATAATATCTGACGCATGGCATTGGAATTGTTTTATATTGCTGTCGTTAATCAACAATCTCACAGCTTTTTCTGCAGCCATGACCACTGCTGCATTGATATTTCCACTTGGTAATTTCGGAAACACCGACGCATCTATTGCATAAAGGTTGTCCATATTATAGACTCTGAAAAGTAATGGGGGCAACTTTTGTCATTCTTGCAGGTTTTGGTGATTCATAAAAACATCCAGTTCATTCCAAACTTACTTGAAAGATTTATCGACAACGCTACCCATGCGACACGTCCCTGCGGGATGATAGGAGGTCAAGGTCATATGCCGGATGTAACATTCCCAATATGATGTTGTGTCGAATAAAAATTCTTTGCAACCAGGGTAGTGTTTTTTGTACAAAACCGCACCAAGTTTCTGCATTGCTTGTGTTTCGATCAATTTTTTCACAAATTGTACGCCTGCAAATTGATTATCCGATTCAAAAATATTCTCGATGCATTCGAGAAAACAATACTTTGTAATCACCTTCTATCAAAACGTCAACGTCATCCTGTACAGAAAGATATCGGGGATCGATAATAGCCGCGTCAATAGGATCAGGACTGCGTAATTTGATTTCGCCGGAGCTTTTTGGGTGTAGTAGAACTGGCAAGATACTAACAGCGGTTTTGTGGGTCAACGGAGAAAAATATTCCAGAAAAACCTGCGTTTAGGTCAAGAGAAGAATCAAAGCATTTTGGCATAATCTTCGGTTCAATAAACTAAAATTCAATGATACCTCTTCGGTGATTCCCATGGATTTTCTGAACGCCATTCCGTTATCATGAGAAATTCCAACTGGCATGACCATAAACTGTAAGTCTGGGGGATCTCGTTTGTCTTTTACTCGTGAGCTTCGAAACGTACCTATTACTTCGATTCCTGCCGATGTCCATGGACCTGGAATTAACATTTGAATGATATTCTTTTTTTTCCAAAAATATCACTTGTTTTGCGGTTGCCATCTTAAAGTTCAAAAAATATATACCTTCGCCATTAAAATAGTAGTTAAAGGCTGATAGAGGGTTGAGAATGTTCATGACATTCAGTGGTAAAGTAGTATTAAGCACAACCATATCAAGACCAGTAAGGATATGATCCACCAAATTCTGGCCCACTGGTAAATCGTTAATTACCTCGATCTGAGGCACACATGTAGGTACTGTTACATACATAGAATTTATCTGATCCATCTTACTCTGAATTTTGCAACGCTACGTTCTTACCACGCTCTTACAAAAAATTAGAAAATGCAATGGCATACGCTTTAATTGTAGCAGCCTAATGCTTAATTTAAATAGCTTGGGTGAAACAAAAGAGGACATAGCGCGGATTATTGAACTGCGGTAACCTTTAGTTCTTGGAGATGTTTCTTTGGACCTATTCCAGAGAGCATCAATAATTTTGGGGTGCCTACTACTCCCGCGCTGAGCACAACTGCTTTTTTGGCCATGGCTTTTAGGTGTGTACCTAATTTCACAAACTCAACTCCAATTGCTCGTTTTCCGTTCAACAACACCTTGAACAATTGGTAAATAATGAAGTTCAACTTCTGCGTTGCAATAACAATTAATTTTTCACAATATTGGTAAGAAATTTTAGTAAGTTCACCTTGCTAACGTGCGCATTAGTGATAATAGTAATCTTAGGATTGTTCCTGTCCAACAGTCTGTCGCTGCTCCATCTTTCGCCATCCTTTATGGTCAACTCTGCTTTCATAAATCCTAATTTCGAAAAATATGTAAAGCCACTCACAAGGAATTGAAATCTTGCGATGTGCTTTATAATTTGTGCACTCACCGACATCTAGCTCTCTATTTATGTTTCCAACATTTTGCCCCAACTCTTTAGCTCCATCTAAGACCGCATCTGATAGATCAGTATACCACTTTGCATAATCAACATGCAAGCACCCATTCTTTTCGTTTATGGGCTCTGTAACGTTATGAAATTGATTCAAGAATTTGAATATTTGAGAAAAATGTGAATCCTACTTAAGATCAGAAACAAGACTGGAATTAAGTCCATTGACTGATCAGGTTTGTGTCCAGCCGTAAGGTTTTGCTGAACGAGCGTTTTCCATTTTTTCACCACATGTTTTTCTCTGCCTCTTAAGTAGTCATTTGAATCAAAGAATCAGTACCTTTAAAATCTTGGAACCAGTCGCTGTAGTCCTGTGCATGACCACGAACATAAGCCATATAATTAAGTCTGCTGGATCCTCCCAAAATTTTGCCCATCGGCCATTTACTTTGCTGCAAAGTAATGCATTATGTTCAACAACTACTATCATCAATCGAAGTGCGGAAAGAGTATTCGGAGTATCAAGTCAATTACATTATTAGTTAGCCCCTTACAGGCATCCTTTTGTGGGACTGTGGAGTGTTGCCAATCATAAACAGATTGTTGTAACAATGGAGCAAGCACAGGGATATTCAAAAATAGTGGGGCTGCACCTCCAGCCTCAAGTAGCAATGTCTCTTGGCCAGCCTCGGCTAATCTGGCTGCTACTACAGAACCGGCGCTACCAGCACCCACTAAAAATCCAGTGATTACAACTCAAGGAATAATGCTTTGAAAATCGAGCAAATTATTCACTGTCGATGAACTCACCTACTATGTAATCATAGATTTTCATATCTTTGATATCGCTGTGTGACCAATTAAAGTACTTGTCATAAAAATTCGCGCATGTGAGGTAAAACGTGAATAAAACAACTATACATCCGTAAATGAATAGGGCAAAGGTCTTCAAAAAAAGAACCATCTTTCGTCAACTTAAATAGTAGTAAATGCCCTCAATGTACAGGTTATAAACCTGACCGTACGGTTTATCATGACTTTAATCCGTTTATGAGCCATGGAAACTTTAGGGCCCAAGATCAATATCAATCACCATCCATCATACATCATTATATACTGAACTTTGTATTTCTAGTTTTACATTTCCAGAATCCAGGATATGTTGTTCCGGCCAATACATACAATCGTAAACATTCGGCCGGTTTTCGAACGGGAAATTGTCTTGAGCATGGAATCGGGGTTATGTTGGTGTTTCCGCTGATGTGTCAAATGTCGATAGCCAAATTTCAAAATTCCCCGAGCATGTGAGTGATGAAGAATTGATTGATGAAATTTTCAAGCATTAAGAAGAAACATGCAAAGTTATGGTCTTGTTAACAATCATGGATACAGACATAAGGCAAAAAGTTATTCAAGAATTCAATGCAGAATTAGGCTCAGACTTGAAGAACCTCAGCAAAATTGCACAGCTGCATAAAAAACTAGAAGATGAAAAACACGAAATCCAGAAATCAGTAGGTATCGCTAAACCTTTTTGTCCACTAAACTCCATCTCAATTTAGTCTGTTATAAATAATGGTTTTGGTATTAATTTAAAGCTATCACTGGCGTCGACAGAGGCACCTTCTAAAGTCAAGGCGGCTATAGAAGGTGCGGAGAAAATAAGTCATGATATAAACGAGATGCTGAAAAAATGTCAATCCTTGCAAGAAACTCTCGCTGAACAGTTGAAAGAAGATTGTGAGATCGACGGCATACAGGAAAATGTTGACCAAGTAGAAGAACTTGAACAAGCACTATCTTATTTGTACCTGGTTAAATTCATCAAAGATTTATGGTGAGGAAATATATTCCCAGATCAATATGAATATATTAATGCAAATAGCTTGAAAATCTTCTAAAATGAAATCATTAACAAAAGTATTCCATTGTCTAAGTGTGTTCATTTTACAGCAAAGAGATAGAGGCATCTTTATCGGCAAAGGATGACGAGTTGACGATCACTTTGTATAATAAATTGAGCCAGACTGCTTCTGAACTCCAATCGTCTGCTTGTCACCATCTTGTCGTCTATCTACACGATACCCTACACTATTGGCATAATCACCTCAAGGACAAGTTCTCTACGTAAGGATACAAAAAGACATCTTAGATTATGCTGACAATTAGTCGTAAACGCTTCTTACTCTGTTAATAGTTATTGAGTAGTTGTAAAGCTATATTGTTAAATCTCAAAAAATTGTAGAGAATACAACGACATCCTGAAAGCGTTGAAATGGCCGTTTTGTGGGAATAATTTGAGTGTAACGAGTATACATTCAGCGGATGTAATGGCGAGATTCAAGATCGTCACCACATACCTACTACAACTGCAGCTACCGTATCCTTTACAACGAATTAAATTGAGCAGTGCAAATGAGGAAAGATTTGATTAGGCCTTGATTTAAAAAATTGATTCTTTAATTCAAGATAAATCAGAGAGGAGACGGCAAAACCCACTGTTACTTCCTCACTTCTCACGGATTTCATACCACCAAGCTTACCGATTTTGCTGCTAATCCGTCCCCTACGACGCAGATTCATCTATCATTTCACAGGCTCAAAGCAGACTAATCGTGCCGACAAACCTGAATGGTATTTTACTCAGGTGCTTACTTGGATTCGAGACCATGCTGAATGGGTACGCAACAATGTGCAACCTATCGCAGATTCTTCAGGACTCCGCCACATTCATGCAAAGGTATAAGAACAAATAGTTTATGGCTGTGTTTCTATCACTGTATAATGAGATGTTCATGCCTATGTCTATATGTCCTCGATTTATCAAGGTCGAGTTCATGCGTGGGCTTGTTCAACTGGCTGTTGAAAAACTTCAATCTGAATTACCGAACATACTGTACGACGATGCTCTCTTTGCACATTTGGTTGACGAAGCACTGGGTTTTGAAAGAGAGTTAAGAGACACCTTGTTGTATCCTACCAGTCAGCCGGCTACAGTTTCCGTACTTACTCAAGCACAGATTTTTGTCAAGTGGATCAATATGGAAAAAAAGTGTGGGTATAACGCTCGTCATGAGTTGATTCTGAGAGAAACTTAAGGGACGAAGGTTTTGCAAAGACTTGTATGGCTTGTTAAAGATTTTTCAACTTCAATTTGCAGATGCAACTGAGAAAATGGATGCTATATTGAGCTCGGATACGGCGTGGCAAAGGTTAATGGGACCAGATATCGATGATATGAAAGTGACTGAGTGTGCAGAAGCATTTCTTACCCTGCTGATGACTATTACGGATAGATACAGTCATCTTCCGCAGCCTGGCCATCGGTAAACGCCTATGTCGCTTTGCCTCAATTATCGATTAGAAATTATCACTGGATATTTGGTAGGTTACAATTTCTCGAACTTCAACTTGAACTGGTGGATGACTGGCGGGTACGCTTACTGCAATTGCTGCACGAGGACTACGAAGATCCATTGACATCTACCATGCCTAGAATATTAAACACTTTACACTACGTCTCCAGTGTTTTGATAGAATGGGGGTCTACCGTGGTAAGTACATTGTAAAGAAGACATGTCCAGTAATTCGAACTGTGAGAAAAATTTCGTTTTTTTTCAGCATTTTTTACAGCTCTACTACTTCAAAAAACAATGCGACGTAGGGAAATTCGCAACTGAAACTTTAGCAGATATGTCGGATAATGTTGCCGACGAAGAAGGTTCTGTATTCTGTGAAGCCCTGGCATTGCTGCAAAGATTGGAACGTGAATTAGTAAATGAGATAAGTGATTCTGTGACACTGGATGTTAAAGCCAAGAGCAGACCTTATAGAACAGACAGGTAATGTTAAGAATAATCACACCTGCTGATTTTTCAATTATTCATAAGCAAACCGATCTCATGTAACAATAATGATATCACTCTACGTTGCTCTTATTGTTAGATGGTTTGCGATGCAGTCTGAAAAAGATGTGGTGTCATTATCAGTAACTCCAAGCGGATGTCCGATGTTCCATGAATTAGCTGCTCGTCTTCACACACTTCAAGAAATCCTTGCACTGCCGCTGTTTAATAAGGCTTGGAAAAATCTAGCCGCTCAACTTGATCAGGTGAGTGATATAATTCCTTCAAATTGTAAATTTCAATTTCAACAAAAACTGACCATAATAATTACATATTTTCAGTACCTGTTAGAGGAAGTTGCAATGGTGAACCAATTCAACTCAGGTGGAGCAGCGCAGTTGCACTATGATGTTTTTAGAAATCTGCTGCCGCTTTTCGGCTTATACACCCATACTCCAGATGCCCACTTTCCATTGTAAATATTTAGCGCGAAAAGATTTCTTTTACTATAGATTTTATTTCAACGAAAAATTTACTCGTGATTATATCGTTCTGTAATTTTCACACAGGATCAGAGAGGCTACAATCCTTTTGAATATGGCATTGGGGTCAGCAATGCTGTTGCTACAGGCATTGGAAAATAATGAAGATACAACAGAGGTACTAGCAGATGTTGGAATTTACAAACTCACGGTAGACATTGCAATAGTCATACTTAAAAACAGAACAGACATAAGTTCGCAATAGATGATGAATAAGCAGCCGCTATTTGCTGTACATAAATAGAAAATTATAACTGGAATTTAAATCTTACTATTATAAGGATGTTAATAATCCATATTTACATTATTATACATTATAAAATATTTGATAATACATGATTAAGGATATTGTGTACATTTTACTTTTGTCAGTCATCACTTTAATTTTACATCATATACAAACGGTTACCTCTTCAATCACAGATAATTTTATCACCTTTTTGCCCTTTGTACGATTTGAAACTCTGACGATAGTTTAGAAAAATAGAAACATCCTTTCTATCGTTTGACAATTTACTCTCAAATTGATCAGTTACTTTTTTGTGACACTTTTTGACATCATTGAAAGTATGCAGTTTTTCATGGGACTCTATGTGCGAATAATTTCTCATAACATTCAGTTCGTTGTCAAAAGTATATTCTAATTGAAGTGGACTTCTTATTGAAGATAATTTACCCAAAGTTTTTTTAATGTCAATTTTCAATTTACTCCGTGTCTTTGTGATCGTGTTGGCATGGACAAGCGTTGGCTGAATATAACACACTATTTCTTGTGCTATATCTTGTATCGATTTTAGTTCTTTAACTTTAATGGCCTTTGTCTGTGCACTTGTTGATTGGATCTCTGTAACAGCTACACTCAAGTCTGGATATAACTTGGTAGTTCTTGATGTTGTTGGGGCGTGAGATGGAACTGTAGCACGATTCTGAGAGTTTGAATTTACAAAGGTATTGTTCGTTACGATGAAAGATTGCACGGGCTGCTCTTGTACTGTAACTGATTTGATCTTCGGTTTGGAATCGGCAGCGCCCTTGACCAATACTTCTGTTGTAAGTTTTGTAGTTTGAGGTATCCAGGGATCTGTTGAAACATGCTTTTTGGGCTCATCACTTTCGTCCGGGAAGGCCTTTAATGTATCCTCAGCAATATCCGGTTCAGAAACATTGGACGAATTTTTGGATTTTTTGTTTTTTTTTAGAAGGCGAAACAAAAACATCTTACTTAGATTTGAATATCAATGTTTTTAGAACCAATATTTTGAGATATGCACTCTGTAGTATGCGAACAACAACTATCTGACCACTGAGTAACCACTATTCTCGAGACTTTCGTCAACGCATTTGTACTGCAGTTGAAAACCGGGTAAGTACAAACAAGCCGTTGAATTCCATTTATGTTACACGGCCTGAATGCTGATATGTCAACATACGAATACATTTTGTACCTTTGATCAGCAGCTCAAATTTCTGTCATCGATTCTGTCACCGATTTGACCGGAAATCCGAAAACGCATTTCCATGAACGCAGCCAATTTAAATCAAAAGTCGTATCTGTCACATGTGTAGAAGAAAAACAAGCTTTTGTAAATTAAACAGTAATCAAATATTATTGCGACCGATGGTGATCACTATGGACTCGCTCGAGTAAGTATTCGACAATTGAAAGGCTGATGATTACGTCTTAATTCCCAAATATTCTTAGATTATTTATTCAAGAATACTAGCCTACCGTTAATCGAACGTAACCTAACGTATCGAAACAGACAATAACAACGAATTTGACAATAGGCTTGTTGTTCATAAAAGCGTGTGTAACAATCTCTCTTCCTTCCTGGTAACAATATCGACATGAAGTATATAAACATTTTTTTCGCCACCAGTTTGGTGAAAACAATCGACCCTAGATTTTGGAAGAGCAATAGACTCGCTAGTTTCGAAAATTGGCCATTTCAGTCTGATTGCACTTGTACTCCTGAGCGCATGGCAGCAGCTGGATTTGTAATGATCGGCAGTCAAGGCGAGCCTGATCTAGTCGAGTGTTTTATATGTGGAAAACAACTTGACGAATGGGACTCGAGTGACAATCCATGGTATATGCAAGGAACAAAATTTTTCTTTCTTTCATTTCAAGGTGGATTGTTTTACTGCTCATACTTCTTACTTGTATCTTGAAATATTATTTCTTGGAAATTCTCAGGAGCGAACATATTAAGCATATGCCGTCTTGTGCTTACGTGCAGTTGGGAAAGCAGAATGAACTCGATTGGACTGTTGCCGAATTGTTCACCTTGCTTAAAACATTTGTTAAGAAACGCTTGGTGAGTTAATTATCAGTATCACAAAACAAGTCTTCTAAGTACCCAGCCTATTCCCTGAAACGCAAGAGCTTGTCAAAAAAACAATAAGACTTACCTTCATTGTGTGAAATGTCGTCTGTTCTAAAAAATACATTCTTCATTTTCAGAAACAAAAATTTGAATCAGCGATTCATGAATACAAAAAAGAAGTTGGTGAACTCACTGGTCAGATTCCTCACAGTCAGAAGAAAACTCGGGACAGTCATAAGCGTTCAACTAAACGCTCAACTAAACGCTCTATTACATAGATCTGAAATGCAAAATATCCTCATCCTGTACATAATACCCTAGATTTTTTTTTTCGCATTCGTAATAACCTGTAATATAGTTTTTTTACTTCCGTCATTTGTTACCTACACGCAATAATGATAAATATATTTTTCAATGAGCATTATGTCACATCTAGACAATAACTTTTTCATTTCTAACTCAGTGCACTATATAATAAATATGGTTACATCTCTGCATGTCTTTGGTGAATTTAGTTCCATGCACTTTCGATAAAATAAATGAAGCGACAATAAGGAAGGAGTCTAGATCTGTTGTCACAACTGTGAAAATTATACGAAGGCAGAGATTTATTTTCCTGAAGATGTACAACTCCAATTGATATCTCCTATTATATTATGCCTAATTCATTTTCTCGCTTGCTAAAATTTTTTTTTACAACATTCTGTACAACGGAAACATAATCTTCACTAATCTCGTCCAGATTTCGTATCCAGTCAGGTTTAAATGAGTTATGGTTATATACGAATAAAAAAATATACCTACATGAGATGGACCGCTGCAGAATATGAGCATAAAAAAATTCGGGAAATTTATTGACGACCTTTGAAGTATTCGTCTATTAATAATTCACCCGAGACTGTAAGAGATGCGAATAGTTACTTACAATTCTCAAGCATAGGATATCAGATGCCGATATGTCTTTTTCTCAAACTTTATAATCTTGTGAGCTTCACTTCTTTCGATTTGTGTTAACGGTTTTTGAAACAGCTGAAAAACCGTCGACAAATTTAGTTCTGAATAAAACGTTCGCGTTGTTGAACATCCCGTCTTTCAAAGACACTATTATGAACTGAGATTTTGTAAAGTGTCGCTTTAACATGGTTCCTATATTTTGAGTGTGCGATAAGTCTAGCGCTGCGTCAACCTCGTCCAAGATGTAAAGCGGCGCGGGCTTAAACCGCAACATAGCTAATATGAGCGATAAAGCAATCAGGGATCTCTGGCCTCCAGAAAGTTCACTCAGAGATTCTTTCCAGATACCTGAAAAGCCGATTTTTACTTCCAATCCATCTAGGAATGTTTTGTTGTCCGGTGGCTGAAGCTTAGCGTCTGCTCCAGGCAAAAGACTGCTGAATATTGATCCAAAGTCCTTATTTACCTGATGGAAAACGGCAGGTTTATCAGTACCTCATAAATTACTCATTGCTGCGACTCATATTTTATTTTGATTACCTGTTTGCAAGCCGTGCATAAGATTTCCTTCTTTCTTTTGTCAAGTTCTTTTATTGTTTCGAGTATCTTGCTTCTGTCGCTTTCGACTATCTTTTTTTTCTTCATAAGACTATTGAACTCTTCTTCTTCTCTACCCAGAAGATCCATAGCCCGACTATTTATATTGCGACTCAATTTATCGTGCTCATTTTCCAACTGTTTTATTCTGTGGCCCATTTCTGCTGGTGCATTTGCTTCGAAATCGTATATCCCACCTTTGAATAGAAAGTTAGGAAAAATCAAGATTGAAGGTAGGTATTGCGTTACCCTTGCAAACTCAGACTCTGATACGTTCTAGAATATTTCCTATTCAAATTTCTTTTATTTACCTGATTTCCCAAAGTAGGCCTTATCTTTTTCGATCCAATCGTACTTTTTCGTCAACTCTTTAATCTTAGCCTGGCTATCGGTGGCACTACTTTCAATAGTGGACACCTCATGTTTCAATTTCATTATTTCCAGTTCAGACTCGGTTCTCTGTTTAGCGATTTCTTCTTTCCTAGATAAAAGTCTTTGGATTTCTTTATTTTTTTTATTAATAATTTCTTTCTTCGCCTTCAAGTTTGCCTGCACCTGTTTCACTTGGCGTTTTGCGACCGTTAAATTTTCGTCACATGTAACCTTAGACTCTTTGAGAACCCGGAGCTTTTCTTGCGCAGTATTTATCTGCTCTTTACCAGCCTCAATGGCTTTCTCCAATTCCTGGATCTCTAGATTCAGTGTCTCCGATTCTTGTTCACGCTTTTGCCACTGCTCTTTACTGTTCGCCGACTTCTTTTTCAACTCTTTCATCTCCGCTTCAACAGCCTTCAACTGCCGCTGACGAATATTTGCCGAGTCTTTCAACTGCCCTTCAATTTCTTTTGCTAGTTTTCCACTTTCTGCTTCCAACTGCTTCGCCTCTGCCAAAGCCTGTTTCATTTCCTTTATCGTCGCCTTCAGAACTTCTACCTGTAAACCAAAAATGAAGAGTCAAGCGGTAATTCCCAGAATGAAAATTTTACCAGAAGCTAACAAATTTCGTCAATATAAACCTCTTCTTGAAGTTTGTGGTGTGAAGTTTGCTGCAACCTCTTACGCACTAATTCAACCTCATGATTTTTCAGATCAAACTGTTGTTTCAGAGACTGAAACTTGGCAGCAACCGCAGCGTTATTGGCAATCGTTTGATTAATTTCCGCAAGAGTTTTCTCTGCATGTGTAAGCTTAGCTTGGGTGGCCTTGAGCTCAACAAGTTGTACCAGCAGGGATCCAGCCTTGGAAGTAGCACCTCCGCTGAGAGTTCCCGCAGGATCTACGACGTCTCCGTCCAAGGTCACGCACTTTTTCATTATCCGTTCATGAAAAGTTACTTTCATCGCAGTCTCCATATCTTTGCATACAAAAACTTGGCCGAAAATTGAGCTCATCGCTGGTGTAAGTTCATTGGAAAAATCTATGAGTGATAATGCTGGGCGAACATTTTCCTTCCCACCTATCTCCTCGGCCAATTTTATCGTTCTCGGGTCCATCGATCTACCGCTGATCTTATTCAAGGGTATTATTGTCACTCGTTGTTGTAGTTGCCCCTTCTGCAGCAAGATCTTACTCGTTTTCTCCGTATCCACTATCACATTGAACAGCTAAATGTAGGAGCAAAATATTATCACAAATTTATTTTTATTACTAATTCCAGTAAAGGAATTTTGGATATTTACCCGGCCACCAGCAGCAACTTCGAGAGCAGATGCAGCACCTGGATCTTTCACCGTGAGCAATTTACAGACCAGACCTTTGACAGATTTCCTGTTAAAGTTGGGTTCGGGATCTTGGTATCGAAATCTCAGCTGCGGATGCCTGGCCTCAAAGTTATCCACATGTCCCTTGAGCTCCCTCACTTTTGCAGCTAAGAGCCTTGCCTCCTCTTGAAGATTTTCACGTGACCCTTCGGTATAGTTGAGTTTTGTTAGCCCATTCTCAAGGTTCTTTAATTCCTTTTCGATGTTCTCCAAATTTCTGTTATCCTGTTTATATTGATTATCAGTACTTCGCATATCAGTCTGCTTTTTTGCTAGCTGTTCTTCGCTATGTTTTATTGTCATTTCATACTGTTTCATTTCTGTTTGAGATTTTGCATGGTTTTGCTTCGCCGTCATTAATTGCTGCTCCAAAGTTGCATTCTCTCCGTCTTTGCTGAGTAGCAAACCAGAGCTTACTTTTTCATAACGTTCTTGAGCAGCGAGATATGCCGCGGAATCTTGCTCGCACTTTTCCTTTAGAGTTTTGAATAATTCTCCTATATTTTCAAATTCCTTTTTCTTTAGCGAAAATGCGGCCTCGTCCTCTTTCAAATTCGTGTTCAGTTGGGAAATCAACTTCTCCTCAGCATCTATGTTTTCTATGTTACCATTCATTTCTGCCATGAGCATATGCTCTTCCTTTTCTGCTTTTTTCAACTCCGACTCTACCTGCTCTAACTCACCTGCTTCTTCCTGTAAGAAAAGCACAAGCATAATCAAGGTCAAGGAGATCCTAAACTTTTGGTACAACGAACTCACCGCTTCTCTATCCTTGTGTATCTGGGCAATTGATTTCTCGATATCACCAATTTCCTGCTCTCCATTAGTAATGCATTGTGTCTTCTTAGAAAGTGCATCTTTCACCTTCTTAACCTCTGCTTCTGTGTTTGTAATCTTCTCCAAAATCGATACATACTTCCAAGCTATATAAATTCTCTGGCGCTGTTCTAGCTCCCTCTCTATTCTTTGGAAATCGAGATACTGCGATCTCTGATCTTTGAGTTTTCTCAGTCGAGGTTCTAACACCTCTTTGATTATCTAGACATAATTGAAAAGAAATCAGAAATACTTGGAGACACTTGTAAGCGACAGAACCATCTGGTTTGACAAATTTTTACTCACCGTTGCAATTTCTTTGAGCTTTGTATCTTTTTTTTCTATAGTCTTCAGTGCAAACTGTCTTTTATTCTCATATAAACTAGTACCCGCAGCTTCTTCTATCATAGACAAAATCTCATGGGGTTTCATGTTCAAAACTTTGGTGATCCTTCCTTGCATTATCAAGAAGTGTGGATTATTCACGTTCAGTTGTACCGAACAAAACATATCGTGGGCTCTCTTGTTTTGCACTGTTTTTCCGTTGATCAGGTACTTATTTTTACCACCTATTTGCACTTGGCGAGTCACCGTTATTTCTTGGTAGTCCTCGTACCCCATTGGCGATGCACTCTGATCACGATTGTCAAACTTTATCGTGACGCTAGCAATTGTAACTCCTGCCTGACCAGATTTGTAGACCAAATCTTGTAGCGAATTTGCTCGAATCTAATTTGGGGGGCAATAATTAAAAATATTTTGTATTGGAAATGAGTTCCAATGATTGTTTTATATTGCTTATGCCAAATTTACATTGTTTAACCCGTGATTGTTACTCGTCAAGATAACTGTCAAATTTGAAACGCCTCGAGTTCAGCGCGAAAGCGCACAACCAATCAGCGTATGGCAGCACTGACGAGAAATTTTCAAATAGCAAACAAAAACGGACGTTAGATTAGGTTAGGTTGTCAGATCATCAATTTACTTTGTAGAACGCTCGTACAAGATATTATATAATTTGAGTGAATAACTATTACCTGTCCCAGATTCGTGATTCCTAGAACGAAACATATCGCGTCCAGGACGTTAGATTTCCCACTGCCGTTAAGTCCTGTTATAGCATTAAACTCCTTATCGAAACCATCTATTTCAACGCGTTTGCCGTACGATTTAAAACCATCTATGACCATAGATTTTATGTACATTGTGGTACGGTTGATGGGTGCCAAGGGCACGACACAATAAATTAATCGACACTGTTCGTTGTTTATTAACAGAAAATTGAGGAATAACAACAACGCGGGAAAAGGTTGACGCCATATGCACACACGCTGGTATACTGAAGGAATGGGATTGGCCGTTGCGATTCGATGCAACCAATCACCGTCATCGCGTGCAATTTGATCCTTGCACCGTTTGCTCGTCTGCTTACCTCGTGTCCGCGAAAAATTTTAAATCATTCCTCTATCTCAACACCATCAAGGTCTTCCGAATGTCAATGTCAAATTCCTCTCAAGTAGGTATGTAATGGATCTGGAATAGGCCATGAATAATCAGGGGCTAAGACAAGCATTGCCTCAATAAATCCCAACTAATTACTCTATCTTGGAATTATGCATTAAAACCGCTGATGAATGCAAACACATCCCTCTAATGTACTCGACATTCTACAATAAAACTGTTTTGTGATGGCAGTGAATAAGTTTTTATTGGTACTATAAATACTCGTATGTATGAACATGAAAAATCCTAATTGATAAATCCATACTTTATATCCTGGCAAAAAATCATTCAATACTTACTGTTATATACCTAATATATGATTGCACAAAATGGAGGTAAGGATTCAAATTCGTTATCAAAAGCCACGTCGACTTTGAACTCAGACTATAGTATGTTTGATGCTGTATTACTACGCAAGTTAGCTTGCATCAAAGATGTATGAGGTCGTAGAAGTGGATCTGCGTAACAATCTCCACCAGATGTAGCTCGTCTTTCAAAATTCAAAAGCTTGATGTCGCGCCCCACATTTTTATTTCTGAAAAAAAAATTTACCAGTTAAAACGTTGGAACGAAACAATCAAATCATCATCACTCTCAACTCACTCAATTATGGTATGCCCATCAGAGCCTTCGTCTTTATTGCTCGTAAAGAGTACCGTGCCGTAGGGAACATTGTTATTCAGAACACCGTTGTAAACCAATAAATCATCCACTAGTATCTGTGAAGAAGATTTTTTTGTCTCGTTATAAGGGGCCTGAAGAAAAAAATAGTTCACATCACATTACTGTGGTAAGAAAGACTTTCACTTACACCAAACTCTTTCACACCACGGTGCGGAGTTTTCTTGTAATTCCAGAATCGAATCATAGACACTGTGACACAAGAGTCAAAAATAATGTAGACCCTGTTAGTCTGAAATTTAATTTGACATTAATCCTCTGCAAATTTACACAATCGAAACGACAAATCATGTCGATCGTTACTAGGTGAACTAGGTGAACTTTACGATTTACCTGATTTGGTAAAATTGGAGCCAGCCACATATGATGACCATCCGTGGTATCGTTTACTCCATCGACTAGTTTGTCTGGAGTCCTTACGTCGTTGTCGACTCCCTCAATGACGTTAACGCTTTCTGGATAAGCGGCGATATCTATAAATCGATTATTCGAAAATCAACAATCTACATAGGTGCTCATCCTTTGAGGGCGCAGTGTTATCAGTAGCAGCGAGATAAATAATTATTGATAACCGAATTAGTATTATGCTTGAATGTTTGTTTATGGTTTAAACTTACTGTCTTTCGTTAATTGAATGCAAAAACCGTGGGAATCGTACATCTCAATTCCAGTCAGACCAACGTAATAGGGGTCACCCCAAGTGGAGAATATGATCACCTGATAGACAAAACCCTGCGGCATTAGCGGTGCTTCATAGTCCAAATTGACACATATGCTGGCTGGAAAATTGTATTCATTTTTTCATTTCAGTTTGATTATTCTGCGGTTGATTCAGACCATATTTAATTTGTACCTTTTAATAATGCATCCAACGGCACAGAATGTCGTTTTGACGATTCCGACACACCAGATTGATTGGCAAAGTTGATTTCATGGACGTAGTCGTAGTGGCAACAACCAGGAGCTCTTCTTAGTGTGAAGCCATCATGATATTCAGATACGGATTTACCATCCAATTTTATAAGTAGTCGTTTGACCTGAATAATAAAATACACCAGTTTACATGAATTTTGTTCTACATCTGTGAACAGGTAACTCACCCCACAGTATGAAAGCTCCAAGGAGCCGTTATAGTTCCAAATTTTTACGCCAGTGAGGAAAACTTCTGTTTTAAATGTGATTGTTACAATGACTGTATCACCTGGTGAAAAATATACTGCCCACATATGATTGGTCTCGGTTGTTAAATTATTATTATCCGACAATCGATGAAGATTTTCATTACCAACGCTACAGTGTAGTGTAGCCTGCGTCAAGGGAATCGCAGAATCTTGGTCACCTATCAGCTCGATACCACTGAGCCCTAAGTCAGTAAATATTATTGGCTCGGAATGATTAGAGATAGAGAAGTTTTAAGAACATAAGTCTTTCATGACTCACCAATGAGAGAAGGGTGTCCCCAATTAGATATGAGCACCAACTCGATCTCTTTGCAGACGTATGAAAAATTGTTGCTGCTGGTGTTGGATAAATTTGATTGATTTGAACTTGCACAAGTTAGCGGCCGTCCACCCTATTTATGGTAGAAAAATATCATGTAATGATACCGGAGATAATCATACAAACACATAAGGCAATATCAGCATATCAGCTCCTACTAACGCCTGTATCTGTTGTCATTGGTCGATCTATTTCTTTCATGGGAGATTCAGTGTTTCCTGAGGCGGAAGAATACATTACATCGTGCTGAGATATTAGCTCCAAGATGTGTTCATCGGTTGTAAATAGAATCGTCTAAAATCAGATGAAAAAGAAAATAGTACTCTTGATGTGATAATTATTTCTTTGGAGAAATCATGGTAAAAACTTCTATTCGAGTATATTTGAAGCGGCCGAATGTTGACTCAAGATTAAACTATAATTGAAAGGTCGAAGAACTTACATCTCCAAAGGAATCAACATTCCCAAATACTCCTCCAGATGCTCTGGCGATCTCGCCATCGAATATGACCACATCGTCAAGTTTCATTACAATATCCCTAACTCCTCTATAAGAATGAATCCTGGATTTGTTGTAGTTCTGGAAAAATAAGAGAATTAATACAACGATAAAAATATAATTTTAATATTCCAAAATCTCATAAATTATGACTTACCCAAATTCTGATCATTGCAACGTACGAAGCAGTCTCAAATACCATATGAATATAATGATGATTCCCACTTGTATACGGAGCTAGCCATAAATTGTGATCATCCGTTGTCTGATTGATTCCATTTATTAAATTGCTAACTACGCGAGGATCGTTGTTATACTCAGGCAGAATATTTATATCTGTGGGATCAGCCCATATCTAGAAATTTTCATGATCATACATAATTTTATCTTCCACGATCTGTTTTGAAGTCTAATTTTTATCGGAGTTTTTCTTTGACTAGTTGCTTTTGACACTAAATACTTCACCTTGCTAATAGCAACAGATTCGCCTACGTCTGAAAATATCTCGATACCATTGAGTCCGACATAATGTTTGTCACCCCAGGTTGTCGAAATATCGATGGTAAGCTCCGTCCCACGTGGTAGTTCAGGTACAATAAAATCATGACGAACATTATCGTCATCATCTGAAATATTTGATCATTCTCCTATTTTGTTAAACCACTGAAATTCGTATGTTGAACTCGACCGATAACACTGCTAGTATTCGAAATTAAAATACCAGTTCAGTTTCTGTTTTACGCGAATTTATTAAAAATAAGCATAGTGGCATGGGCTACACATCAACTAATTTGGGAAATTAACTACCTACCTCTGGGCGGATATCGCTCAAAATGATACAAGGGACGCTGGTAACGAGACAATGCTGGATCGGGACGGTTTTCTACCCGAATTTCATCAGCTTGTACACTTTTTTTAACAATCTCTGTGAGATTCGGTTTTCTAGAAGCCTGTAGATTCAACTGTGCAACCTTATCTATTAATTGAAAATCACTAGCATTTTTCAGCCTTGAAATTGATGAACGAGATAATCCCTTTGCATCAATGCGTAATTCATTCCCGTCTGTGCCCTCTATTTGAATGTCTTCCCTTGAAGCAACGCCCGCCAGGTAGTCTTGTCTTCTTTTTATCACTCCTGTGGAACACAATTCACTTATTGTAATCATATTTTTTTGTAATTTGAGCCTTTTTGAAATCTTGTTCAAATGTTTCATTAATACAAACCGATTGGTAGATTTGGTCTGCCTTCTACTGCTGTATAATGCAGCTGAGCGTTTGCACCCTTATGAGGAGGGATTCGACCCCTTGATAGTCGAGCATTCAGCGGCTGTTGATGTCTAGATAGTCTTCCATTCTCTTTTATCTGTACGTTGACCGTTGGATGATTAGTAAGAAGTTGCTCTGTTGGCTTTTCCGCAAGTATTGTATAGCTCCGTAGATGTTCGGATTCCAATAATTTTGAAGCAGAGGATATATACATCTGGTCATGATTTGTTACCGCACTATTCGAGTCTGAGCTTTTTTCAACATCTTTTTTATCCAGATACTCATCCAAAGTACCAAACCCATTTTCATTCATATCGGGCAAGTGGAAGGCTGGGAAAGCGGAAAGAGCCCGAGAAAAATCTTGTCCATTCTTTGGTGTATTGGGGAGCGAAGAACTAGTAGATGATTGCGTTATTACACAGCCATCGCCACTGTTAGAAGCTTCCACCGCAAAAGATAATCGACGAGGTTGGTCGACTGTTCTGAACAATAGAAAAGCACAGTAGTTCACTAGATGTTAGACAGAAATATCTATATCAGAGTTGAAAACTTGAATACCTATCATCCTGTATCTTTATACCACAAGGAGCTGCTGAATGAACTTCAGAGCCGATGTGCAGGTCATCTGGTGAAAAATATGTAGCTGTTGGAAAACTAATTTCTTTTTCTATATTACTCAATTTTTTCACGTTTCTGAAAAATCAAACGAAATCAATCAAATAAATAATACAAGTTTTTGTGACATTAATAACATAGGAACATACTCAGACATTTCAGCAAGCCACGGAGGTAATTTGTTGAACATTACGCTTGGTTCTGTAATCGATGTATCATCACTTGTTACTCTCTCCATCATTTTGAATGGTGCTCTATTTACACACACGTCTTTTAAATTTTGACGTAATATTTATAGGGCATTCAAGCAAAGCAAATTTTGGGAACAAGGAAATTTATGAAAAATATTATTTTTGAGTTATCTTGGTGAAATATTGAAAGTAAGAAAGTTATTAGAAAAATGGCACATCGTTACTATTTTTTAATTAAAAATTGAGCCACCAACGGACATGGCCATGCTCCTGCTACATGCTTTCTAACTCCGAGCAATGGACTGATGACAGGTGTGTTTACATTGAAAAGCATATCCATTGCCATGGTTACCCTATTTTATACAAATGTGTAGATGACTATAGGTATAGTTGGCTTGAATAGGCATGTCATAAAGAAACTAGGAAATAATAAGATTTGAAGAATAAATCAATTATTTGATGATTTATTATCCCTGTAACTTGCACAAATTTGTTGTTATATTTGTTTCATGTGATAATACATTGATGTGACTTATCTTTAGTCGGAAAATGTGTTTCATCATTCGATGAATATTAGATAAGTAAATATTCTAATGTATATTTTGGTTCAGTTTAAACTACTACTCATTGTGAGAATATATTATTTATCCGTATGAGTCCAGTTGCGAGATTACTTGTATAATATTATTAAATTAACTGGATCGACGACATTTGTCATTAAGATTTAATGACTCGGTATATTGACCAGGGCCTAGCCTGGTATGGAATAATCAGAAAATCAATACATCGTCTCGATGAATTATTATTCCTACTTTCTTCTACAACTATCGGAGCTAATAATAATCGGGCATGCACGTAAGAGTCACTGAATGAACTATTATTAATGCTGAACCTGATTATCGAAATATAGTAAGGAACGTACTATGCGAATTCTGAAATTCTTATGTGTGGCACATTTTCATATTCTCATTACTTTATCAATATGTTCCCACTTTTTGTCTCCTTTTTCATTCACAGTACTTAAATAAGCGTAAAGTATAGCACAATGCTGTATATTACGTACAGAATTAATTTGAGCGAACGCTGTCCGATTTAATCAATCCAGTTATTACTTTACCACGCTCAACATTAATCTACTCATTTATTCATTTATGATATTCGTGAAAAAGCGCGTATTTCGCGCATATTCAGGAATGGATATGTAATCATTATTTATTATTCGAGTAACCAATCGAATTATTTAAAGCCCGGGGAGATGTGGGAATGATGAACACAATATATAATTAAACAAACCTACTATTAATTCGTTAATTCGCTTTTCCACGAAAACACTAAAATAAAAGAAATCGTATCCTGAATCCAGTCTTTAAAAATATAGAACTACGTTTCGGCTGGTTAGCCTGTTGTAATCTTCATATTTTCTTTTATCCTAACTTCCATCATCTGAGAATCATATTCAGAAAATAAAGAAGTAATAATTCTAATTATGCCTCATAAGCAAAAAATTGCACTCATATAAATTGATACCATTTTCAGAGGGACATTATAATACCGCTGCAGTATTTATACACCATGTGTATTCTCTGCAATTCTCAGCATATATATTATGCTCTTTATGTTACTTTATCTACATATTACTCCTGACTCAGCAATCAATCGTGCTCATATCTTTCATCTGCGGTTTAGTGAAAGTTTGAGAACCTCAATGTTATCGTGCTGACGAAGCATTGATTAAGACTCTCTTGCAGTGAGTCTACTGTTTAGTTCCTATGAAAATTCATTAGATGTATACTAAATTATTCAATATCTACAATGTGGTCTACAACCCATTCACAGAATACTCTTGACATGAAGCAGCGTCAAAAGAATGGGGGTTTTTTGAGCAGTTCATAGAATTCATGCTAGGGAACTGACTCTAACTATATTCTTAGATTTTCATCCGTTTAAAATGTAAACGATATGCTTAGCATTTACATTTGATCAATCTAGCTACATTATCAATAAGCGAATTTGTACATTTGATGTAATTAACAACTAAAGAACAACTTTGAATATCATAATCTAATTTTTTTAGGAAAAATTTGGATAGACAAAGTCTGATTTAATTTGGCAATATTAAAATTTTTGTATCACTTTTCATTCTTCGAGAATACTATGGTTAGCTTTAAATTTGAATGTTGATCAAGTTCAGATTCAAAATCATCCCTATATGAGGAGCCTCCTGAAATAAGAGAGAGACGCGTAATAGCAAACTCTGTGCAATCTAACTAATTAATGCTTCATGAGTTATCAAACTCGCTTGCCACTCCTCTCCGTTTCTTTTCGGCTAGTATTTACAAATTGTCCAACCTAAAGCTCTAGGTGAGATTCAAGAATGTTTGGATGTGGCGATGCCATAGGGTTCTCCAATTCTAATTTATCCATACTTGGGTAAAGATAGTTTAAAATTGCAAAGTAGTGAAACGCGGCTGCTGCAGCCACAAACAAGTGCCATATCGCATGTGCACATGGTATGCGTCCGTCTGACTTGAAGAATACCACACCTATCACGTAGATCAATCCTCCAAGTTTGAGCTCTCTGATACCGCTGATCTCAGTCTGTAGGCAAACAATGAAATATGAAATTATTAATTATTGTCTTCACACTGGTGTCTTTCGAAGCAACTTCCATAAGAGAGTTGCAAAAATTTTTCAAAATTTCCGATGTGGTAAATGAAAACTTACTATATTGATGATAGCGATACTGGGACCAATGCCCATAAACAGATAAAAGATGGTTTCGAGCATTTTATAACGCTCATGAAAAACTTGTTGGTAAAGAATGCCGAGCATCGCCATAATCCAAACCATATAACGCATCGCCAGTAACAATGCGTTGTCGGAAAAGTCTTTCAACGTCAGCCATGGAAAATAGGTGGCTGCTATAAAAACGTATATCATTGCACGATCGCATCGGTGAAGCGTATCTTTGAGCTGTCTGCAAAAAATATGTTAGTAGTTTTCCAGTTGATAATTATTTTCATCGACTGTAGTTCGATCGGTAAATATTATTGGAATGAAATATTTTTCCAACTTATCGTCATATTCTTACCTGTTATGATTGCAGTAATGTACGCTATGAAAAAACGTTGATACGGTGAAGACGAGAAGTAGAGATGTTCCATAAACTAAAGCGGAAATGAGCTGCATCGGCGTTGAAGAACGTTGGATGAGAGTAAGGCCGGCCAAAAGCGAAGGCATTACCCACATTCCGTGGGTGATAACATTAGCAATATGTTCTACCGGTGTTGGTTGATATGCCTCATTGGTGGGTGCTCGAGGGTTCATCCATTTAACACTGTGTAAAAGTGTTCAGATGAATAATAATGAATCAATGAGGATGAATGTGGCGTGTGTTGATCTACATAGCAAAATAAAAGAACACTTAGCACGATATGCTTAATCTATTGAGAAATAAAAAAATTCATAAATCAAGCTAAGCCTTTCATTCGAATCTGATTTGCAGCTGACATTACCACCAAATTAAAGTATCTATTGAAGGATGTTTGGAACATGCATTTTGCATAAAGGAATGTTTAAAATCATCATTAAACTTATGTGTACTTACTTTTAATTACACACCGTCATCCTTATACAATTGCTCGGAAATATGTGAATGCAACATGGGTTGTTTAATATGCAGGAGAAAAAAAATTTTTTAAATTTTGTCACTCTCTCTAACGTGCAATCATCATCTTGAACATTAGATTTTACCGAGCCATTGATTTGTTTCTTTCTTTTTTTTTTCGAATAAACACCAAGTACAATGGTATAATCAGATGTACGATGAGTCACAGCTAACTTCCATTTTATATAATAATTTAACGAAGGGTCATTTGTATTCACCAGCTTGCGATAACTTATATCATGAGAATAATAATTCTGATACGTACTTAGAAACAAAAGGCAAGGCAATAGAAATTTTATAATAAATAAATTATTCTACTCGAAATGTAAAGTGAATGGTAAGTTTGCAAGTGTAGTAGATGGGGATATCCAATTGAACCATAAATAGATATTAATGAGAATTTTTTTGGTTTGATTAAACATAGAAAGTACCGAAGTAATCGATATCATATAGTTATCTGGTATCATACAATAATGTGGTTTGTAAACTCTAAAAAATCCATGTACAACATGCAACCATTCCACATCTTATACGATATAATGTATGAAGATCGATATAATATGAGATACAATTACAAGCACATGCATTTATTTTACAGCCATCGAACACTCAATAATAATTGACGAAATAAAAACAAGGAATAAAACTTGTAGTTTTCCATGATCCTCTGGGTCATGCATTTATTACATAATATTGGGGGAAAAAAAAAAAAAACATGAAAATAAGTCAAAATAACATTACTATTTCATATGTCTACTCAAATAATAAAAAAGTGTCTAAGTTTACTAACATATGGTACATTGTTTATCCATAGCATTTTTTGCAGAGGAACAAGATTTTTTTACCAGACCCTACCCCACTTTTACAAATTCACATTGCTCTGCACGTGATCTGAAGAGAAAAAAAAAAAAAAAATGAAAACATTCCCACACCTGCTATTCTTTGAGTCATTCATTTATGTAAGTCATAATGCGACAAAATTGTACGCAAGAGAAACCCATTCCATGCACTATGCCTAATTAGATTATTATTAACTCTACGGACAACGTGAATATATTACTGACGTTGATCCTGCTTTGATTATGTAAGTATTACATAAATCTAAGAAAAGCAATAATTCTGATTAGAATATGCTCCGGGGAACTCTAAAAACTAGCCAGCAATTTTATCACAAGATAAAAATATAAATAATCGTATTATTTCCGTACAAGAAACCAATATCTCTCGTTCAATTTTTGAGGGATGATAACATGCAATTAAAGAACACACATTGTATCCGATAAAGAATGGATATCACCAACATGATTTTGTCCCGTGAGTCAGAGATGTACAATAATTCGGAATTTATTCACATTAACTTATTGTTAGTTTATAAAAGTTGGATAGTCAATTTTGGCTAAATAAACGAAAGTTGTTATCACATGAAACAATCAATTTTCAATAATACTCCATCACATAGCAGATCAAGTTGTCTTTTTTTCCCCCTCCCATCATTTCGCAAACTGCTGAAACTATAACGACCAACAAGGGGTCATAATGATAAGCTCTAACAGCCAAACGCAATGTATGTACATACGGTTGCTAACTCAAGCGTGAACTTTGAGCAGATTCCTAGCTCAAACCTGTGAGTAAAATGTGTAAAACAAGAAATCTCAATTGAGCCTTCTCAATTGTACTTTGCGTATGGATTTGTGGCAGTTTTTGGAATAGTCTGCCATCAAATGCTCGTAATATGGAACTTTTAGCTTTCAGGAAATTCGATATTTGTATTGAAGCAGGAAAAAAAATTTTTTCAATATTACTACAGATCAGAGATCACAGATCAATACATCTTTACCTACTTATGAGCCAATTAAGCCAGCTATCACCCTTCGTTTACTAGTTCTACCTACTTTACATCGACACACCAGTTTCTTATAAACCTACTGTACCACAGGGATGGGGGTCGACGAAAAGTTCAAACTATGCTGATAAAGATAGCAAAGTTAATGTAAAGAATTTTTATACGCCTCTGCTAAAAACTAAATGTCTAAAAAATGTCACCATAGCATTAACAAAAACAATACAAGCACCCTCAATTTGCTTATTGCACTTGGAAAAAAAATAATAAACCAACACTTCTATTAACAGCTACTCATTTTTACATTCAATTTCTATCTCCGATAAATTCACTTCTTACTCTTTGATCCATTGGAACTGCAAGAGATTGGCTATAGGAACCGAGACCACTTGATGAAGCCGAAATCCGTCCATGTTGAGATCCATTATTAATAAAGGAACATCAAGGTGGAAGACATTGGATGAATCTCCTCGTTATAATATACCTACGGCTTTCTCTGCCAGCCACATCTCTTCAAAAAGTTTCCCCGTAGCTGTCACTGTGAAAATGGAATTGCTATTTAATATCGAAGGAACTATGTGTCTTTGCCAAAAGATTGAAGTTCTCATTGTTTTCATCTAATGCCTGGTGCATGTGCCTTAAAAGTATTTTAAGAGGACTGTAAGTTGCCAATCAATATTTTGCCAAACTATTTCACTTACAAAGTATAGCGCTGGCATTTGTTTTCGATATGATACATGCATTTCTTTCAGCAGACATAAATTTGTTTCAGATTCTATGTACCTGTAGATCCAACAATGATTTATCAAATTGCTGTTTCGAAACTACCCTTATTTTCTGCTATAGAATTTGATCCTATCTCGCTAGCCGCTAAGATACAAAATTAAGAGAAAAACAGGGTTCTCATGAAAATAATTGATTGAAATATGACCTTGATATCCAGGGGGGATGAATATGAGAACGTTAATTACTACTCAAACATCATTTGATCCACCAAAGTTCATCTACTGATTAAAAATTCTCTATATACATATAGTCCTGGGGAAACAAAAACGATCAATGGCTCAAACACTGTTATGTGATATTTTTTATTATTTCTATCTAAAAATAATAATAGTGAGCTTAGATTCCAGAACCATGTCATGCATGTTCAATCCTGTTAATGGGATTAAATTCTTAGTTGCCTAATAAAAGAGTGAGTTGACTGTCTTTATCACTGAATAATGACGAAATCCTTCATCAAATCGACAATTGGACAGTCTTTTTCCAGGTACGAAATAACATGAATTATCATTTGATGAAAATTGACTTTAATCTTATACTAATTGTGAGTAATACGGATGTGATAGATTCGGGCTAGTTAACGTTCGAAACCGAACATTTTTACGATAAAAATAAGGAAGTGACCATTCATTACGCGCTAATACAATATCCAGGTAAATATTCCTCGGGATTGTAATGTGAAAAAAGGTACTTGATGTATTATATGTATATATTTACCATCAATTTAACGATCAACTCCGACTTCCGCACCGCACGACTTCGCGAGCAGCTCTGTTGTTAGTTCGCTGCTCTCCGCTCACTCCTCTCAGTTCCTCCCAAGCGCTAGGCAGACTTCTGAAGAGCCCTAAACCTAGAGGCTTTCACAAGCTCTACAACGATCTCTAACACCCAACCGCTGTCCACACACTGGCTACGAAAGCTAAATTAAATTCATCATTGGTGGTTATATTTCGTAGCTAGAGGGCTCGGAAGTTTACGTCGTCGCATTCGATCGCCCTCGGCGCTGAAAAAAGGGCATTGTAGGGTTTCAAATTTCGGAGATCGTTCGAGCTTTCGCTAACTGAACTTCATACGAAAGATAGTTGAATTGTAATTCAATGACAATACAAAGGGTGGTATTTGAGAAAGCTGCGGTATATTGACCCTGTATAGATATATACATACATTCAAATCTTAGAGCATAATAGATGAAAATTCAAGTCAAAACAGAGTATGGATAAAGATGATAAGCTAATTGTATTTAGAAACGTATCATAATGTTATCACAGCTTGCAAAAAGCAATAACATGATCGCGCTGTATTATCAGTGAATACAAAATCTACGATGAATGTAGCCTCAGCTAGTTTGATTCTGAACAATCTTGACTGGATTCTTTGATCTTAAATGAAACGAGCTGTCGATTGTGCCAGGATCCAACTTACTTTTCGAACCAATAGAAAACGCTTCTTAGAGATCAGCGCGAAATTCAAACTTTACCATTCCATTACAAATGCAAGCAATCTTTGATATGATTTCTCAGCTTTTTGTTATCAATTTTCTTCTTCTTTGTATTCTCAGTTGTGATTTGTTTATATTTCGTTTTCGATTGACATTTGAATGGTGTGAACGTGGCTGAAGACTGAAAAAAAAGAACATCAAGTCTGGGAGGGGGATATGGGAACGGTAGAATTCGGTCTGATGTTTCATTTCGTGCGTTCCAAAGTCAGCGAAGAATGTCAGCTGTTCGCAGCTCAATATGGATGTAGAATAACAGTAGCAAAGAGTGTTCAGTGTGTGTACGCGTTTTGAGAGTTTTTTTGTTGCCAAGGTCGTATAATAAATCCTACGAAAAATTTGTTTCTTCGAGGAGTCCTTCAATTTATGCAAAATCTAGCGCGCAACGTGGATGTGTTGACACAGGGATTTAAATACGGTATATCAGGACTCATGAACCTCGCAAATCAAACCGCGGATCCTCAGAGTGGTGTTTTCTTTGTAAATTTCAATCAAGATTGCACGTAAGTACAAACAATTCCTCAATCAAACAACAACCCATTTTGAATTTACTCTCATTCTTTATCGAGGTCCTCGATCAGTTGTGAGCCTAACGATAAATGACGAAACATTTTTTTCAAATTATTAGCATTTAATTTCACCAGCTTCGCTACTAATGTGTAAACAGCACGTATTGTGATTATTATTGTTGTTATTATTTTTTTTTTCCGTCCTCGCTTCCTATACAGAAACCATATGCATATTGTTATTATCTGATCATATTATTCATCGCGAACGTATTTTCTTTTGTTGTTGTGTTGTTATTTCATAATTTGTATATTGAAACGTGGGAGTAAAAAAATAAAGATGTAATATTAAATAATATTTGACAGTAATCTCTGTTGTACGTAATGCGTATTATATAGGTATTGTAAAATATATTTACTTTGGAGGCCAGTAAATACGTGACGATGATGCAACAATTAATGCAAAAACACAAAGTAGGTCTGACTATTGCATATAAGTTAAAGGCTATCTGCTTTTCCTTTCTAATTTTTTTTCTCCTTCACACTTTTTTATTACCCTTGTCCCTCACTTCCCTTTGTTCCTTGTATGCAACGACCAATATGCATTCTCTCGATTCATGTCAGTGTTTGATTTGCTTTGGTTATAGCGCACAATTTATCAATGGAAAAGAATTTCTCTCTTTTTCTTAAAATTTATAGCAACGAATCTTGCGAAATACATAGGCCAATTAAAACTAATAACGACGCTTCGTAGTTTGACACATTTTTCAACATATGTTATATTGCGTGGAATTAATTTGCACAGTGAGTGATATTTTCTCACTATACAAAATTAGTTGCAAAAGTCAAAGATATAATTTGGCAAACTTATACCTTCACATTATTTCTTCAAAAGCTTTAATTAATTTTCATTCAGTCTGTGCTTATTTATGTGCGCTGTATGACTATGATACAGAACATGTTCGCTCGACGATTGAAATTACTAAAACTTTGTTGGTAATTTTATTTTATAACGATTAATGGCGTGGATTCATCTTTTGTATCTGTTCTTGCTTATTCTTGGAACAAATGTTACATCAATTTCAATATCTTCTGATATTTATAGATCCCTCGCGGTTGGTACGAAGTCTGGGCACAAAATATTCTCCCTCAACTCTGTTGACCAATTGGAAAAAATCTATGAAAATGGTATGAAATGTTTTTGCGCTTCGAGCCCCACAACCGTTCGATAATATTCATTGTTGATCGTAGATTCTGAGGACATATGCATCGTGGAACGTTTGTTCAGCAGTAGTCTTGTGGCAGTGGTCAGCCTGTCCTCCCCCCGTAAGCTGAAAGTATGTCATTTCCGAAAAGGCACCGAAATCTGCAACTACAGTTATTCCAATACGATACTGGCTGTGAAACTAAATAGAGCGGTTAGTACTTTTAACGAGTGAATCTAAGAAGTCGAAGTCATCGAATTAAGAATAATTTTATTTTCTTCTATTTATACAGAGATTAGTAGTATGTCTCGAAGAATCACTGTATATCCACAACATCCGTGACATGAAGGTGCTGCACACGATTCGTGATACGCCTCCGAACCTTGCAGGTCTTTGTACGCTCTCCATAAACAGCGATAGTTGTTACCTCGCCTATCCTGGATCCAATACTATAGGAGAAGTTCAGATATTCGACGCAATCAACCTTGTAAGTGAAATGATTTATTGAGCTCGAATCCACGAATTGTATCGATAATCCAAAGTGGCTATGTGTGATCTTAATTCTTTCAGCAAGCAAAAACGATGATACCGGCGCATGACAGTCCATTGGCAGCCCTTGCTTTCAATCCAACAGGAAACAAAGTAGCAACGGCTTCGGAGAAGGGGACTGTTATCAGAGTATTTCATGTAAGTTTTAGTTTCGCATCTTCAAGATGTCGTCACTACCGCTTTCCCATTTTTGTAAACGAATGTTTTTCAATGTATTCAAGGTACACGATGGTGCTAAATTATTTGAATTCCGGCGAGGTGTGAAGAGATGTGTATCTATCAGCAGCCTTGCATTTAGTATGGACTCTCTATTTCTTTGCTGTTCTAGTAATACTGAAACTGTACATGTCTTTAAACTGGAAGAACCCAAAGAAGTGTGAGTTGTCCTTTGTTATTAACAACCGCAAAGATGGAGCGAGTTAATTTATGTTCCCGACCTTTTTGTTTTTACTCAGAAATGTTTACCGCTGGTTTTGTGCATTTTGAATATAGACCAGCTCCGGAAGAAGCCCAAAGCTGGATGGGCTATTTGACAAAGGCAGTATCGGCGTCGGCGAATTATCTGCCATCCCAGGTGACGGATGTCTTTAATCAAGGTCGAGCTTTTGCCAGTGTACATCTTCCGTTCCAGGGCCTCAGGAACGTTTGTGCCATCACGATGTATGTATAATAAATAAACATCGATATCACCTACCGCAGATATTCAACTTGGAACTACTTTTAATCCCTATTATTTTGTTTTTGTTCCGTAATAACTTCTACCAATTGTATAATTACATACGATAACTGATGCGTGTAAATTATATATTTGCTCAGTCCAAACAATCGTGTAATAAAAACGTGAGGATGTTCTTACGCATCGTTATCTCTGTAAAAATAGAATTATTAATATTGTTTTCGCTTCACTATCGTACAATGACGTTTTGTTTCAATCAGAATCCAAAAAGTACTGAGGTTATTGGTGGCCAGCGCAGATGGATATCTGTACGTTTATAATCTTGATATGGCAGAAGGGGGAGATTGCACGTTACTCAAACAGCACAGGTTAGTCATATCAACGCTCGCGATCTACATGGATCTATCTAAATAATATCTGAGTCATGTTTTTCCATTTGATCATAAATTCTGTTTGCTTCGATATGCAGATTGGATGGAAAGCAGGATGAGGTAGACGGCCCTACCGTATCGACGATGGCGCCTGGGTCAGGCGAAGCCCCCGCAGCAGCTCAGACAGTACAAAATACAGGTATTTTCAATATATTGCCAACCAATTTCAATTTAATGCTCCAAAATCGATTTGCATGGTATTTTAAGTTCTCTTACATCAGTAGTACTGCCAACAGTAAATTCTGGCATATCGAACGCTCGAATTGTGTGAAATTTATCCATTATATCAGAATTTTGAAACCTTGACATTTCGCTTGTCTGATGCAAGTGTTTAAAGCAAAACCAAAAAATCGGAAATCAGATATTTATCGGATCTATAATGGATACCGAGTCAGTTTGTGGCGCAGATGTGTACAAATTTTGAAATTTCAAATCTTATACTTGCTCTAGTCTTTTTCCCTTTACATCGCGCAAACTTGTTGAGTTGGATAAGAATTTCACATAAAACGAGAGCTGACGGATTAGGTAAATCGAACCTCTTCTGTTACTTTTATGCCATACAATTAAATACGTATGAATATACATCACATGGAGAAGTAACATTTGATTTGTCTTTATTGTTTGTTTATTTATTAATTTTTTTTTGTTCATAATTTTCAAATGCATGACTGTTTTATGGTTCAAAATATTTTCCAATTTATCGTTTGAGATATTGAGTGTTGTTAAGTTTGTTTTGTTTTTTTTTTTATTTTTTTCGTTTGAGATACCTGATACTGACAATTATGACGAATTATTATGCATAATAATTAATATTCATTCAGATTGTGTTACATGAAAAAAATGCACTTTCTCCTCTACCTCTAACGGAGTCTTCGAGGATAAGAAACAAATCAACGCAGGTTTTACAAAACTATAAATTTTTTTCGAAATACATGTAACGTTGCCACCTTTGTTCACTACTAAAATTTAGATTCACCGTAATTAGTAAATCTTTATCAGTTAGTGAGTAGGAATTTGTCTCACAGTAATAGTAGATATACAAGACTTTGATAACTTCTAGTTGAAATTTCAATTAAACCTGTTCAGCTGTGATTCTGAATTCATAAGTTAAGTCAAAAATACAATATCATATTATCCGTCTGCTATGCAGCTGACTGTGATGGATGGAGAGAGAAGAAATATCCTAATCCTACTTATTCTCCAATCACTCAGAACTCGCAGAATAGTTAATTTTTCTTTGCTTCTTTTTCCCAGCTCTTCTTCTCTGTTCTATTATAATTTTTTTTTTTTTTGATTTTTTATTTTATGTAAAAAAAACATTTTGTATAATTTTTTTCTACTACCGCACATACTTACGCACATTTCTTTGACTGTAGAGATGAAAGAAAATTGAAAAAGAAATTGAAAAAATAAAATAATCGCGTGACACGTTCAAACGAGAATTGCAGTCTAGAAATTTTCGAATATATGTATATGTGCAAAATATTCACATCATTATTACGCTTTTTATTGCCGTGTAAAATATTCCTTAGAACCGCCAATTTTTTAAAACTTTTGTTATCGTTGTTGACATAATTATAAATAATGGAAGTACTAAAGCTTGGTAAGATTTGAAAAAAAGAAAAAAAATTTCAAGCGAACCGCTTATTGATATAATTGTTGTTGTTTGTTTTCATTTCAAAATCGCGATTAAAATTTTCTCACCCCTTTTATTGGGCTGTAGACGATCGATGGGATCACAGTGTTATTGAGCACCCATAGATATCGAGTATTGGTGAAGATATTTTGAACCGTACATCGGATTAGTTCGGCATGGTTAAAAAAAAATTGTAACATTACAAGAATAGAATATAATCCATATAAATTTTTTCAATTCTCACTTACAATTAGATTAGTTGCTTCCTCCAACTACGATGAGAGCTGTTTTTGTTTTTTTTTATCGTACCTTCCGTACGCTGCGATAACGTCGAAATATAAAATTGAGACATTATTGCTAATTTTCTTAATTGCTTCTAACCCCCTTACGATACTATGGATCTCTTGGGGGATAGCGAGCCTCAGTTGACCTCACTTGATGTATATATATATTTTTTTTTCTTTTTATTATCTGCGGAAGGCTGCATAAATAGCTACGCGGGTGCATTGCGCGGCCGCTCGCCAGACTCCATGTCAGGTACTGGTATGTCCTCTTTCTCCCCCACTTCTCACTTTCTTACCATAATGTGATTCAATCAATGCAATCATTCATACCTGGTGTCCTCTCTCTTCGTCTCGCTATTATATACCATGATACTTTTTTACTTTGCCAACGGATCAGCTCACTATTTGGCTTCGACACATACATATGTATATTTATATTCCTAGAATCTCACATCATATCTAGCCATTCGGATACACAATTCGATCGCATCATTTTTTGAGGTATGCTTGGACGTTTGTGAAAAAAGTTCTTAACGTAATAATCCCGTAAAAAATGTATTGAACTATCGACACGGAGGCTTTTGAATATCTCCTGGATTGTTATTATTTAAAACTCCCTTTTTTATCGCATGGAAATTTTTTTTTTCCTACAAGATGTGGACCAAGATCTGATGTGCAATAATGGATAGCGTGTTACAAAATGATTAACAAGAATTCAACAGTCGATTCAAATTTCGTAACTCATATTTACATACCTATACATATGTATCGATCAAAACATATCGATTCCAAATGAGAAAAGCATACATGTATTATCGATATCAAAAGGCAACGATCATTTCACACGATTGGAATAAAAGTAATCAATTCTATTCCTAAGACGACGATAAAAATTATTAGAAATAAATAATACTTCGAAAATGGCAGTAAACAATAGATTTGGCAATCGATGCGATGCTATTATTTAGTTTTGGAAATAGAGAATAGTTTTTGTGGATGACTTATCTTGCAGCTGATATTATGTTCAGTCTAAAAGGTATTTATATTTTATTATATGTTGATTCGTTAATTTACTTTGTTTTTTGATTATTTATAATTTACTTTGTAAAACGTATGTCTTACGCCACGCTTTGACATTTAAAGTACATCGGATGTCTACTATCTATGGAGGGATACACACATCACTATTGTCTTTTTGATTCGTTTACACGTGACGATATTATAGAGATTTATCATGTTTTCCAAGTAATTTACATCACTCGAACGCAAAACGACGGGGGCCTTTGTCAGAAGCGTAATAACCTTGATTTTCATGAAACCTCATAACGTGTTGATTGAAAAACTTTTCTTTTCATTTACAATTATCGCTTTATGAATATTAATATTATACCCCCTATCGATAAAAATATAGAAAAACCACGTGAACCAAATTGAAAATCTTTAATTCACCCGTGGAATCATTAAATATATATCCACTGTTTATATCCCTCGTTTATACGATCATAATCACAGAATGTCATTGCGTATATTACTCATACATAATTTAATTTAATTATGTAAACCAAAACAATTCAACATCAATATTAATGAACTTAATAAAATGATTTATAGAATCAGAAAAGTTTCACGAGATGGTAGCTGCTACAGAGAGTCCACCAAAAGGTGGATTTCGTTTGGACGACGATGCTGAATTTCCACCGGTTACACAAAGGACCGATTGAATGCTTTGTTTTACATATCTTATGAGGAGAATTCGAATGATGAAAAACGAGAAGGCGGATATAAGAAAAGAAAAAAAGAAAAAAAAAAAAAAGGCACAGTGGACCATTTTCTGGCAATTTGATCAGACGGATAAGAAACACGTCTATTTCTTTCATTTATTTTTTCTTTCAAAACATGGATGTTAATGTAAAACTGTTTTTACGAAAAGATATATAACATGAGATTTTTAAGTTGAGAAGTTAAGTTGTGATGACACAAAAATTAAAAGAAAAAACAAAAACTGAAAACGGAAAACGGAAAAAAATATAAATAAATAAATAAATAAATCAATTAACATAATAAATAATTACGTGAGTTTTACTGTTTATCAAACACATTAGGGGTTGCATATTTTCTTTATTTTTTTTTTTTTTCTTCAATTTATCTTATTTAGTTCGATAACAAATTGAAATTGGTGCCAATTGTAGACCTACTCGGATGCAGGAAGAAAAGAGTGAACTTTTCAAGTTTGATTGATTAATTAATTAATTATTAATTTTATTGTATATTACCGTAGAGCACTGTGTTTACTGTAACTTGTAATCTGTATGTCACGAAGTGAACTTGTATCTTCATTTACTATAGTAAATAGACAGGGGCATTTGGCATTTTTTTGCTAGGCCAGTGTAATAGATCTACGATAATTTGAAAGTTTTATACTAACTCGTCTTGTTTGATAAATAGCGTTAATTTTATAAATATTAAGTATAAAGAAAAAAACAAAAAAAAAAAAAAAAAACAACAAAAAACAAACAAATAAAACGATGAAGAGGAAGAAGCCAATTAACCACTGTAAATACGTAAGCTTATTGTATTAATATTGTTATGTATAATTTCTTACCAATACATATTATATGAGTACGCTAGCAAATTATAGCCAATTGTTTTTCATTTTTCAAAATTTTTTTGGTAAGATCCTTTTACATCTAATTATTATACATATGTATATCCTGTGTCATTATCTCGAATAGATTTTAAATACATAAGTATATGTATTAGTTGAGTATTACATCAATAATATTAATAAATAATAATGGTTAGTTGAATCTTTTTTTTTTTCTTTTGTTTTTCTTTCTTTTTTTTTTTTTTTTCTTTCTTTCTTTCTTTCTCTCTACGAACGAAGAGGTTGTGCAAATTGTGCATTTTATCGATAAAATCACATGTAATTTTAATTATTTTTCACGACCAATAA
The DNA here is from genome assembly GCA_963932425.1 of Athalia cordata. Taxonomy (NCBI): domain Eukaryota; kingdom Metazoa; phylum Arthropoda; class Insecta; order Hymenoptera; family Athaliidae; genus Athalia; species Athalia cordata. The sequence continues at coordinate 21,663,653 of OZ010626.1, read as the reverse complement.
ACGATAAATGTTGAAAAAAACAAAAAAAGAAAAAAAAAATTATCATTTGTAACGATACATTTGAATGGTCTACCTTACATTTCCGGATTTGCAATTTTTTTTCTTTCTCTTCGTAGACTCCAAGCGTCGAACGATCGATATGAAGTTTATGCAAAATAAATTCAGTAATTTTTTTGGAGAAATAGGTAATTGGTAATTAACACTTTGTCACGTGTTCGTTTTTATCAAGTGTATATTTATTTTTATTTTAATTTCATTTACTTGTTTATTTTGTTTGTTTTTTTCTTTTTATTATTTTGCAAGAGCATACATCAACACAAATGACCACACAAAGGGCGGTCACCAAATATTTATTTCATTTCAACAATCAGAAGCAACTTCACTCAATTTATTTTTTTCGTTTCGTTTTGTTTGGGCTTTTTTTTTTTTTTTTTTTATTTTCTTCTACAGCAAACGCAGTACAAAAGAAACTCGCCGATCACTCGTAATGTTATATGATTTATATGGAATTAGTTGCAAAAAAAAAAAACAAGAAAAACAAGGTCGATGAAGAACGAATGACAAGGATTCTGAATATGGTTTTTTTTTTTTTTTTTTTTCAATGAATAATATTAATTATAATAGTAAAAGTTTTAATTATATTATCATGTATATGTATTATAAGATGGAGCACGTAGATGATCCCTAGGTTGGGCTTTAGCCTGCCTTATGCCGAAATTTTCTAAGAATTTTCTGTCTTACACAAATTATTGGTCGAACTCTACTTGAGATATCGGCATGTCTAATGATTTTCAGCTTGAAAAATCTCACGGTTATTTATCGGTAGGATTTGAAGTGCATAAAAAATATGTCAAATATTAATGTCATCGAGATAAGGTTTTTTGAACGAAACGGTGGACAGTTCGAAGATCTTTTATGTTTCGCTAAATTTTTTGATCAGCGCATAAAATTCTTCGAAAAAGATTCGGTGATTCTGCGACGCCTCGACTCACGTACAGTTCGACCACATCCGGACACAATCCACTCCGGTTACAAATAAATCCAGTCTTCCGTTTTGGAACAATGTATCTTATAACAAGAGGTAGATTGATCGTAGTACATGGAAAAGGGTCTATTCATCATTTCATGTTTCGAATTCGAGGTGGCAGTGTTTCATTTTTAATCCAAGTTCTAATGAAAATCACGTATGTATTTGTTGTTGTTGAGCTTTCAGGCAGGTGTAGTTTGACGAGTCGTGTGTCGCATAGATAAATGGAATCTTGTTTTTGTGCATATGTCATCCAATTTTTTTTTCTTTAAATTAATACAAATTTTTTTTCGTTGTTTATTGCGTTACAATATGTATTCGGTTAAGAAATTTTTTTCGATTTATTTTTCAATTAAGTTTCTGGCTTTTGTTTTTTTGTTTTTTGTTTTTACCTCTTGATACATAAAATGTTTGATAATGTATATTTCAATTACAATGTGTCTTAACCTACTGATATACATTATATAAAATTTTATATCAATCAAATCTAATTTATCCAGATATTTTCTCTTTTTTTTTTTTCGTTTTGTTGTGGTTTTTATTTTTTTTTTTAATTTTTTTTTGTTCACCAACTATAAAAATGATCTTCGGATAAAATATGCACCGATCAAATAGACCCTTCATACATGTACCCACCAAGATGAGACACTTTTATATGGACACTTAGCTATATAGATCATCATCACCGTCGTCTTGGAACGTTTGGTCACCCTGCGTCGTGTCCTGAGTACCTCCCGCACCGCTCTGAGGGAATCTGAGGAGATAATCAACAAGTTATCAATAAGAGATCATGCCTCGTATGAAAATTTAAAAAAACAAACAAATAAATAATTTCTCCGATCGCTTCGCGATTGTTGACTTACCTGAAGTTTGTTCCAAATCCTCGAGATTGTTGGAGGGTCTGTGCGAACATTTCGTACTTACGAATGTCGTTGTCAGAAACGGAACGACGCGCAAACCTCATGGCTTCCTCGAAATGAGCCCTAGTAATTTCGGGCACCGGGTCGTCCTCGTCCATCTGAAATAAATTCGTTATTGAAAAAATGATGTTTATTTCTATATGTAACGGATGAAAATATACAACGAATGTACGCTCACATCCATAGAAACGTTGGGGTTCGCAGCACGTTCTCTTTCCCGACGAATCTCAGACTCGATGCATTGTCTAATCGCTAATTTACAAGCCCGCTGACAAACCTCCGTTAAATCAGCACCGGAGAAACCGTGCGTCACCTTTGCGATGTAAGTTAGGTCCACGTCCTGATATGCAGAAAAACGAAATAATGATCATACGATGTGCGTAATCAAATGTAGTCCGTCACTGCGCTGACGTTGCTCAATAGAATCAGATAGCATGAATATCATTCTGCATACCTTAGCGACTGGAGATTTGCGTAAATTAGCCTTGAAAATTGCCTCTCGTGACTTTTCGTCAGGTAGAGGAATATAAATTAGTTGATCGAGACGACCAGGCCGCAATATTGCCGGATCGATGATATCGGGCCTGTTTGTTGCTCCGATGATGAAAACGTTTTTCTTGGCACCCATTCCATCCATTTCTGTCAAAATCTGATTGATCACTCGATCAGCCGCACCTCCAGCATCGCCAACTGTTCCACCACGAGATTTGGCAATCGAATCCAACTCGTCGAAGAACAATACACAGGGTGCCGCTGATCTTGCCTGGTTATCGAAGAAATTTCAAAATCAAAAGGACCGTTTTATCAAGGGAACTGCAATTTATCAAAACGTACCTTGTCGAAAACGTCTCTGACGTTGGCCTCAGACTCTCCGAACCACATCGTCAACAACTCAGGTCCTTTTACGGAGATAAAATTGGCCTGACACTCGTTGGCGATTGCCTTTGCCAGAAGTGTTTTACCACAACCAGGTGGTCCGTAGAACAAAACTCCTCTGGACGGCTGCATACCAAACTTCAAGAATTTGTCTGGATGTTCCACGGGATACTAAAATGATCAAGATCAAATTCAGAAATGCTATCAGACTAGAGGAAAATATTGCAATTTCAAATGGGTTTTCACTGACCTGAACCAATTCTTGCAGTTCCATTTTGACATTTTGTAGACCCCCGATATCTTCCCATGTAACCGTTGGCACCTCAACAATAGTTTCACGCAGTGCACTCGGACTGCTTTTGCTCATGGCATACTGTTTAGTTGGAATAAAAACAAATGTGATTCATGCGAATTGAGATAAATGGTCCGCCTCGTTTAATGGACAATTTTGTTTACCTTGAAGTTTTCCATCGTCACCGCTAGAGATGAAAGAACCTCAGCATCGATCTGGTCATCTTCCAAATCGATGAGATCCATCTTTTCACGAATTTGCTGAAGTGCAGCCTCGGAGCACAGTGAAGCAAGATCCGCACCAACGTGACCATGACTCTCGGCCGCGATCTAAGGGGGAAAAAAAATGTAATCAAATTAAAAATTATCAAATTACCAAAATTTAATCATAGTGAAAATTAATACTAACCTCTTCCAACTCTACATCATCGGCTAATTTCATATTCTTAGTGTGGATACGCAAAATTTCCAGACGTCCAGTAGCGTCAGGAATACCGATATCAATTTCTCGGTCGAACCGTCCAAAACGACGCAGAGCTCCATCAATGCTGTTCGGTCGATTTGTAGCAGCCATTACGATAACGTGAGAGCTTTGTTTCATACCATCCATGAGCGTAAGCAATTGTGATACGATACGTCTCTCGACTTCTCCGTGGGTCTTTAAAGTTTAAAAATATATGAACGTGTGTGTGTGTTCAAATTATGTGTATGTATTTTATGAAACATTAATAAATATTATTAAATACTTGACGTAATAAAATATGAATATTACCTTTTCACGTTTGGGAGCAATGGCGTCCAACTCATCGATGAAAATGATGGCAGGTGAATTCTTTTCAGCCTCTTCAAAAGCCTTGCGCAAATTACTCTCCGATTCTCCAGCCAGCTTGCTCATAATTTCAGGCCCTGGTGATATATCGATACATTAATGGCACGGTCTGACAGCAGGTATTCTTAGAATGAATCGTGCATATCCAAACATAGATTCAGTCATGGAAATATTTGAGGACAGTTTTCCAAGCTTACCATTGATGAGGAAGAAAAATGCTCCTGTCTCATTAGCTACCGCACGAGCGATAAGTGTTTTTCCAGTTCCTGGTGGACCGTACAGTAAAATCCCACGTGGTGGCTTCACTCCGATTGCCTTGAAAAGCGATGGGTGCCGTAATGGTAATTCCACCATCTCTTTGATCTGAGCTAACTGCTTGCGGACACCACCAATGTCGTCGTAACCAACTGCATTGAGTGCCTCTTCTTCTTCCTATAAAGGAACAGGCAATTTATGCGGCTGCCATCTTCTTAGATTTAGGTGATTGTATAATTTGCTATTCAAACCTCTCTTTTGATGGGATCTCCCTCGCAATGTATGACTGTATCAGGAGCAACTATACAGTATGGGCCTGGATCAGTCTCAACAACTTTGAATTCCACAGCTCGCATTCCTCCGCGCACGATAAAGTTGTCATCCTTGTGGATTGGGCGATATGCCTCAAGGAAGTATGGTTTCAGATAAACCTCAAATAGGTTACTGTAAAAAAATGAATCATTGGATACGTTGCTACAGAGGTTATTGCTTGAGATCCTTGAAGCATAGAGAGATTCTAGAACATGACTACGATCTGATATCTTTGTTTTTCTGCAAATTCATATTTAGCGTACCCCGTAAGACCTTCGACGGTATCGTCCATTGGCAGGACATGGATACGTTTGCCATATTTGACATCGGGGCATGGTTGAACAGAGACAACGTCGCTGAGTCTGACTCGGAGATTGTTTCTGACGACACGGTTCATGTGGATTTTTTCATCCGGGCACGTATCATCTGACAGCACAATGCAAACCGTTTCTTTGCGTCTCTTTCCTTTCAGAAGTACCGTATCTCCACGGAACAGCTGTAGCTCGTCCATTTTTTCCTGGGAAAGTCCGACGACCGAATTATCATCATTGATTGCCTCAGCTACCAACAACCTGTTTGGCCTATCCTTCTTGCGCAAAATCGCAGTTGCCAAATCATCTCCTCTGAAATAACGAAGCAAAGAATAATAAATATACCGGCGACTAAATGCCTAATAGCCTCTGTATTTTGCCTCACAGATATTTGTTCCAAATAGATCCAAAGTATTTCAAAATATTTTACAACGGATGAGACGAAATATAATTCTTATATTTTGATTTAAAATGACGACGGCAAATTATGAGTAGGAATAAATAATAATAATAGATTTATATCTATGGCGAAAAGACTGGAGCAGTGGTAGTACACGAAAGTGCAAATACTGCTCATCATGTAGTTTAAAATAGAAACACAGTTATTTTGATTTCTGTAGAGGGAAGAAGAAGAAACTCTAATTTTGTTTCAGCCAAGCCAGACTTTGACAGATGATGTAAAATTATTATGCGGATCAGATTATTGTTTAAGAGCAAAAAAAAAACAAATGCTGAACGATTGCATATACCTGTGACGCTGATTGCAAGGGTTGCTGAAATTTGAACACTATAATTTTGAGAAAGATAAGTTTAATTCTGAAACTCATGATTGACTATAATAATGATGGAGATAATAATAACAATAAACTAGAAAGTATTATATGAAAAAACTGGTAATTTTGCAATTATAATTGAGAAATTATCGCTCTATAATAGGACAGACTTTGTTCATTCTCTTTTCCCTGCAATATCGTAATTCGAAAATAAATTTTGTACAGTATAAAAATGTCTTTTTCAACCAAAAAATCCTTTGTCATGTTCTGCGTGTTCTAGTCACGACTGTTTTGGGTAGAAACTTGATAAGTCATTAAACTTTGTGAAAATTTAGAAAAAATTATTTGGTATTGATAGGTAATCAGAATTCTGGAGGAAGATGTGTAGTATTTCTACAGGACTGAAAGAAAGTTTTCAATTCGTCAAACTAGAGTCGGCGTCGACATGATGACAACGTAAAATTTGGAAGCGGAGGCCGTGATCAAAAGCGTTGATAAAAGCAATAATTTGCCAGATATAGGATAAAAATATATTATCGGTATTACTGATACTATGTTCAGTCATTTCATCTTATAACTCACCCCTTGGAATCACCCATTGTTTTTTGATTTACTCGAAAAATGCAAACGTAACGATCAGAATCCCCCTTTACACTACACGAGTCACCGACAGCCAGCTAACCCAATGAACATCTTCCACTCGTATCTGTCATGGCCGCTTATTTGCGTTCGTGAAACCCTTCTACCGAGTGTTTCAAGGTAGAAATTGGTAGAGATCTAATGTAACATGACTTCGACAACGCGTAATCGGTGGTTCAATTTTTTCTCGTTGTTTTCGTGAATACCCGCGTCCTTTGGCTTGATACGAGAATAATTTTGACGGAATGCAGTCAACAACGACTATCCGTACCGAATATATACGGGAAATCACAGAAATCAAAGGCTTGACTAGTTTAATAGGATTCTTCTTTCATACGTTAGTTTGAATTTCCGTTCTATGACCATCGAGCTGTCGGTAAAGAAATATCCTCTTTTGTTTTGCGAGGCGGTGAGTCATTTGTAGCCATGTTCAGAACTGTCACAATTATCCGAGTGTTGTAAAAATTGACAATTCGTATGAAGTGGGATTTCAACATTGTTTGAAAAGCTGTTCACAATTAAAATGGCAGGAATCAAAGGTGATGCATTTAGTTGATCCGTGATACGGGATCATTTGTTAGTGCATTCATACCCAGGCAAATCTGTGCTATTATCTCAAATTTATAAATAGGTATTTCCAACATGACGTTGACACATAACCTCGAACAAAGCTATTGCTAATCTATTTCCGCTCATTCCATTCTTCCGTCATTATTAATTTGATTATAGGCTTTGACGGTAATCAGTTCTCCCCTTTATTCTCGCATCTACCTGTTTAGTTGTTCCGAAGTAATTAAAAAAACTACATTCGTCATTGTCCACTTGTAAAATGTCTGCGATGAAAAGTGGGTTTTGTTTACAATTATTTTCTTTTCCTCTGATCGGCACAAATTTCTACTCATTCACTTCCGTCGCTCTCAATCGTGAAATATTAATCTCTGTAATATAAGAGTCCATAAATTCCCTACCAATGCAAAGGATACCCCAAGCTTTCAAATCATGTCTTTACGTCAATATAATTTATTTGATATCGATGACTGCAGGTAAGAAATTTAAATTCACTGAATTAATATTTCCATCTTATGTTTCATATCCCCTGGCTTCTGGTACTTGATAAATAGCGTGAGTATATAATTTTTCCCATCATCATTAAATGTCAAATGGCTTTTCCAAATTAGAATTCAATTTCAAATTGGCATCGAAATGAGGCTCAATGCTTGAGTCATACATTTGAAATAAACGTTCATCTGGGAAAATAACTACTGTTCTTTCACACAGGTTGGTCACCTTGGCTTTTGCCGGCTCAATTGGAATGACTTTTGTCATCTTGGGCTGTGCACTTCCAGCATACAAGTGAGTTAAAGTATGGCCTCGTAATTATGCGTTGTATAATCTGAGAAATAAAGAAAGTTTCTTACGTAGACTGATTGATTGATACGAAGACTGTTAAGTCTACCTCTACCAGCCATGATCATTAATTTTTTTGATATGGGATGATTCTGTAGAATTTATGTGGCATAAATTGTTTCAGAGTTTGGTGGCCTTTTTTTGTCGTGTTATTCTACATCCTTGCTCCAATTCCTACATTGATTGCAAAACGTTACACAGACGATTCCGGAAGCAGTAGCAATCCATGTCTTGAATTGGCAATTTTCATCACGATGGGCTTTGTTGTTTCATCTTTTGCTCTGCCTATAGTGCTGGCACGCTCGCCAGCGCCTGAACCAGTGGTATGTAAACTCATCATTGTATGTAATCGAACATTCCTTTAACGGTTAAAAATTTTCAGATACATCCAGGGGCGTGTTACTTAACCTTAGCTGGTAACGTAGTTGTGTACCTTACTTTGGTTGGATTCTTCATGGCCTTCGATCAAGACGATGCTGATTATAGCATGTGGTGATCTGTCTAAATATCGCGTTCTCGTCAAATGGTACTTCAGTGATTTCTCTGTTCTGCAATGGGTAGTTTCCAAATGTGTTAACATATCAACAAGTACCTCTGAATTTTTTCAGGATGTTCCGGAAAATCAGCAAAAAAATTCAAAAAGATATCCAGAGATCCAAACGTAGTTTGTAGTTGTAGATTTTTATTAATTGCAGACCAGTGAAAATCTATACAGTCGAGACGCGAATATATATCTAATCGTCTGCAATTACCTGCAAAGTCCTCCTATTGAGTAATCAATTTTTCTGTCAGTCAGTTGAAACAGTAACGCGAAGCAATATCGATAAATGGAAAGATTCCAATATGCGAGGATTTGTTTAATTCTGATAATTCCAGAACTAGATCACCGTCAAATGATGTGTTAATTCTCTTGAGAGTATCGAAGACTTATCATTTAAGTATGAAAACTACTCGACGATTATTGACTGGGTATTATGTGCGTCAATATTGACTAATAAGTGACGAAATCAGAAAACCGATCGCATCTGAATTACCTATAAATAAATATCTAAGGGTTAGTTTCGCGTTACGGAAAATTACAATTTGAGTGATAGATGAAGGAAAACAAGTTCGAAGGCCTGGGTGAAATGATTGGAAAAGTCATTATTAGAAATACTGGTATCAACTTTAACCATTTTATCAATTGATGCATCAATAGTCGAATCAAATATCATTCATTGTGTTTATATCATATTGATTGGATATAAACAGGTGTAAACTATCACCTAATTATTGCTAATACACATATGTGCGAGCCTAATATCGCACCGTTAAATATTGTGATAAGCTTTTCTATGCAACATTATTCGCAGCTTACTCTTAATATTATAAAATTTTCGCATTACGCTATAACACGATAGTTTTCAGATTTAAAGTAAAGATCTGTGCAGTTGATGTCGCAGTAACAAATAACGACTGATGGCTACTTTGTAATTCTGATGTTCTAAACTTATTATTCTGTTATTCCTATAACATTTAAGTAGGTATGTGTGCGTTATAGTTAGTCAAATCTTAACAATTGGATGATAAAAGTGATGCATTATTATTTAACAATATTCATTAACGAGGTGGATGTTGCTACGAAGAAAATAAATAAATAAAACAAAGAGATTGTAAAATTAATATAAACTTTAGTAATGGTATATTATAACTGTATGATTCTAACACGATTAGTCGAGTCGATTGATGGTCTTGAATATTAGTAAGCAGCATTTATGAACTAATATAACTATAAATACATATACTACGTTAAATTATGGTATAGTGAAATTCAGATATAAATTATATCGCAGCAAATAAATATGTCTAGCGGCACTCGACGCATTAAAAATTAGGATCAATCTTAGCCTTCATAATTTTTGGTCTTGCTTGAAGCCATTAATTTTAACAAAGGTAATACCCATTGAAAACTAATAGTTAGTGTTTTTTTCTCTGTTGGATTCGAAGACTATAAGACTATTTGAATCTATTGCGACGTCTGTCCAATTTTGTACGAAAACTTCATTCCTGTATTCTGATAAACGGTTTAAAAAAAAAAAAGTCCCAATTGCTGCTGATGATAAAATGTTCCAGTATTCGAGCGATTATTTTTTACGGTGCGTCTTTTTATACATACACCAAGGTTTGTACTGAATTTGCACAAATAAATACGTATGTTTAAAAAAATCTTTCTAATTGACTTACGATTAGTACGTCCAATTCCATATGAAATTATCAATTGATGCACTTCGCAATGATGTAGAGCGCACGGCGCAATCAACGGCGATCGTCGAAAAATTTCGACGGACGATTTTTGGGGAAAAAGATCAAGGTATGCATCAAAGAATAAACAACATTTTTCTTAAAATAGTTTCATAATTCATACAGGTATGTGTATAAACATATATGAAAAAAAGCATATAAGACTAACCGCTACCATGAGACATTGAGGATTAAAAAATAAAACAATTTCATTTAATTCTGATCTTCATACATATAATGAATTTAAATTCATTATTTGAAATATTCTTCCGAAGTTTAATACTTAAGTTCCTATGCCATGCAACAAAAATTTTCCATAGACTAAACAATTGAACATGATAACACAAACAATGGTTAAAAAATATAATAAAACAGATAAAATGACAATCGAAACAGACAAATAAAATCAAATGCTATGACGCCATTAATTTGTGAACTTTAATCGCATAGTTATTATCCAACATTTTGTCTAACGGATAAATTGAAGTAGTCTGCCTATATCCTTCTAAAAGACAAATACCTATTCATTTATAACAAGTAACAATACGTTTCCCCTCTGTACATGTATAAGAATATTGCATAAAAATAATTTTTGGGGTATAAAGATTATTTGGTCAAGTCTAAATCTAAGTGTTTTGATTTACGTTTCTCGAGTGACCCGGCAAAAAATTCTCGTTCCGCAAACATAACGATGTTAGTTCTTACCCGCGGTGTTATAATAGTTGCGAACAGTGGAAGGTTTGACACCTGCGACGATAGATATCAGATGGAAAGACAGCTCCTAAGCTGTCTGATAAATTTTGTTCACAAACTATCGATCGCTGGCAATCATTTGTTACTGTTTTTCTTATGTTATAATTATTATTGAGATTAGTAAGTCATACTTATACAGTTAGTACCATACATCCACACGCATGCATAAAAATATTTGGATGATAAAACAACATTTAAGGAATAATCATGGAAAATACTTTCATACCTGAAGTAGATAAATTATGAATAATTTGAGCGATCGTTCATCCAATTATTTGCACCATCGTTCACCCAATTTTCAGCCTCAAACTGCTCGGTTTTTGTAGAATACTTTTTCTGCGACGCCCTGTTACCTGGGACATATCTACCACATTTTTTAAGATTGCCAGATATTCTACTCGAACGATAGTTTTAAGTGAAAAATTCTTGCATTAATGTTTTCCTTCATTTATATCACTTGGGATGTCGATACTTGGAATGAAACTAAGGCTCCTTGTAACTATTGTCACTTGATTAACTATTTATCAGAGGTATTAAAAACTTTAAGTAGAGTTAATTACTTCTTTCAAGCTACCGTGCCATTTTTATTGGCGACGATTCGCTGCCACGAATCTTGATTCGATGGGTGTTCGAAAAAATGCGTCACTGAGACCCAAAACACTGGTACAGTTTCAGTTATATCGGTGAATTTTTATGTGTATTGATAGGATATAACAGATGTTAATAAGTGATGCAAGAGACTGAAATAGTTTTAAAATTCCAGCTTAGTGATCCCTACGATAGATTTTTTCAAGAAATTTGAAAAATAGATCATGGGGAAGACCACGTGATATTTGTTGAATGTGAGTATTCATCAAGTTGTAACTTTCTTCTTCATATACAGAATACGTCGTTGGCAAACCCAAGTTGTCGTACAACCGCTTAACTCGTGCAACATTCTCCGGATCACTTGAACCGTAGCATTCCTGTTGGGATAAGTTTTATCGAATTTATCGCTATAACTTTATACTCGTATTATTGTATGATGTACATCAAATATAAATTCCTTGAAAATTATTGAAATGCAGCAAAGGTGAAAAAGTTATTCAGAAAATAGCTGATACAGCAACTCTTATTTGTTGAAATATGTAATGGAAACCAAATACGTTGCGTTTTTAGTCAATTTATTAAGCGTCATTGGATGACTCTATCATTATTTATGAGTGGGGAGTCTGACGTACACATATGGAAGTGTTAAAAAAAAACTATTGACAACGACTGAACGAGCTCTACTTGTATCAAAGGTTAGCTCAATTTGTAATACTTACTTCTAAGATTTTTTTCTGTGCAGGTGTCGCACGTTGCAATGCCACAACTACCAACCAGGAACATTTTCCATCTTGTATGTCCATACCATTCTTTCCTGTCACTTCCGGGTCTCCATAGCAGTCCAAGAAATCATCTTGAACTTGGTAAAAGTGGCCCATTTCCAGTAATATTGTTTTGGCTTGTCTGTGCATTTCGGCATCTGTGATACCGGCCTATTGGGATGAACAATTGTATTGTAATGAGGATAAATTGCTTACATGCAAGGTTTCTTTTATAGTTATTATCCCTAGAGTCGATGGGATAAATAATCTTATCAGATGTGGACGTCGGTTATACTTACAAAGTACATGGCTAGAGACACTGGCATGACAAAAGAGTAAAAAGCAGTCTTATATTTCACAATAGAGTTGTATTGATTCATTGTAAACAATTCCAATTTAGGTTTTTGGCCAAACTGTGTCGAGAGTAAATCAAGAGTCTGACCCATTGTAGTTTTGAGTATAGTCTGAAAATTGTTTTACAAATGAAATAACTGAGAATTGTTTGGGTTTGAAAGTGAGAATATTTGTTGATTTAGAAGCTCGTGATGTAATTTACCTCGTGAAACACCTCTATGAGATTCATATAACAATCCTTATCCTTGAAATGTGTACGAAGTAATTGGAATATTGACTGTTCCAATAAAAGTCCGTCGTTAATTGCACTCAAACCTATGTTATTTTGACGGTACCAGCATAGTTGTCCACGTCGATTCGTTGCTCCATCCATAATGTCATCTTCCACCAGGAAAAATGCTTGGTACTACACAGACACACAACATCTCCAATCATTACAATCAATCCAAAATTCGTTGCCAGAATCAACAGAGCATGGGAACAAGTATGCTGATTATTTATTTGATATTTCAAATACCTGAATGCAGAGAAATATTTTCTAAGCCGGTTTGTGTTTAATTTTTTAACTTGTTCATACATCATGACATAATTTCTAACGCATACGGTACAATTCTCCAATAATAAGCACAGCCCAAGGAATCGATGGGACACGGGTAGGAGTTAAGAAAGTATTTGGTTTTTCTAGAGACCTACGAGCCACAGATCTTTTTTTGATGTGACGCATAATTTATATTTTACATTACATTTTGAGTAATAGAAGCGAATATTTGATAAGCATAAAAAATAATTGAATTATATTCGGGAAACAGCACCTTGGTCTAACTCAATTTTTAATTCATGGCAATAATAGATTGTGAGCATTTCATTTGGTATAAAAAAATCAACAATGATCGGTGATATTGTGTGAGAGACAGTGCCATCACTGACCCTGGTAGAAGACGATTTAGCAATGATTAAAATACTTTGAATTTCATCATCTGAACAAATAAAATATTGATTTAAATAATTTGACTGCACCATGCGAAATATTGTTGATAAATTACGAACACGGATTAATGTTTCATTCAATGCAAAGAACTATTGAAATAATTTTTCACTCCAATCTAACATGCGACAAGGTCTTTTATGTCATCTAATTAGTTAGTAACGACAAACATGCTTTCGATATCAAATACAAAGGGATAATAAATAGGCCTAATAGACAAATTCAATTTTTTGAGGATTTCTACAAGCCAACTGATAATTGGATCAAACTTAACGGAATCTGCATGGGATCTCCCGCTATGTAATAAAATCTTTATAAACCACAAGTAAAGACATAAAAGCTGTTGGATCTGGATGCGACACATTGTTCTGGGTCGTTATTTAGAAAAAATGTTAGTATGCAAAAGTAATTACACAAGCAAGATAGCATTTGTTTTTTTGAACATACCAAGGAAACTAGAAGGTCGCAAATTATGTTTAATGACACTCAAAACGATCGCTTCAATATGCCAACTGCACATTTACATAAAATTGCAAGATAAAAGCATAGCCAGAAGTATTCTTGATCATGAAGCAAACATGTAACGAATCGCCACAAATTTGAGGAAAAAATAAATATACCTAATATCAGAGTTATAATCACTCTGTACTCTGATAGTGTAATGACAATCTTGTTAGACATACCAACTCGACACACCAACCCAAAATCCTAGCCAATCTGATATTGTCTTCGGTGAGTTTCTCTGGTGGTGCCAACTTTTGGAACGCGTAGACAAGAGCGAGTCCCCTATTCTTCTTCCCGTTGGGAACGTTGTACTGTAACACCTAATGAATATGCGATAATCAAATGAATTGATTAATAAAATTTGTGAACAAACAAAGTAGGGCAATAGCAGGATTTGTATACATATTTTGTCTTACTTTTGCCATCCATTTAGTGGCATGAGGAATGTCGAGGTGGCGTCCAGCATCTGTAAGATCTCTGACTACATCTGGCCACACAGCCATCATTTCTCGGCTTTCATCTTTGGTGGTTACTAATCTACTTCTAGCTTGCACAACTGTGTGCACGGAGTGTGAACTGGCAGCGCTGAAGTACAAAATAATTAAACGTTGACAAAACTTTTCAAGATCATAATAGTGTGAATTTTTTACAGCTAAGTGCTTCATTGAAGAAGCTGTCGAATTAATACGCAGTGTGGATAACTGGGTCTAAGAAATCGGTCCTGCTACTTTAAAACTGACAATGAATTGACTATTTCCAATAAAGAATATCGATCTATTGAACAGAAATAATAAAATTCTTACGCCGTCATTACTTCAGATTTACTCATCCTCAGAAAACAGTTATTAGAAGTGATACGAAATAAGAGATCTTTGATAGGTGAACTTGTAAAAGTGGTAAACAGAATAGATATGATGGAGCCATGAATTTGCAAGTTATGATAGTATTCAATTCACAACGGTCCAATTGTTGGTAGCAACAATGAGTAGGTCAGGCAAAGGTTGTGAACAGGGACAAACACAAGGACGTGAAGCGAATATTTTTACCATCGAGTATTTACTATTTCATTGTTAAAAATCTCATTCATCAGAGTAGTAACTCTCCATGTAAATCGTAGTGTGCTTCAATTGCTTTGAGACAACTGAAAGTATGAAACATTCGATAGAGTTTAATACCAGAACGACTGGTTATATGTATAATGATGAAAAAAACTATGTCTAAAATAAGCGAGGAGGAAACAGAAATTAATCAATACGAGGTATTATTTTTTTGCATAGACATTACGTAGCACTAATGAATTTGATGGATTTGAAAATAATGATGCGTTCTCAACTCATATTTTATTGAAAAGAACAATGCCAGAAATTCAGATCCTGACATTAGTAAATCACTGACGGTTGCTGTCAAATATGTCACGCATCGTGGGACTCAGACTGTAATACATTGCGACCCGAAATTGTCCCGAAACGACTTCTTGGACATCATTGCGAGAATAAAAGTATAAGTTCTCAATGGAATTGGATAATTGATTTCTAACAAACGATCGGCTGTATGTATTCCTAAAAAAAATCTGAGAACTTTTCCTTGATTTTCAATCGTTCTTAAATCTTCTTTCTGAGATTAACAATCAATATCTGTTCATGTGAAGATAACACGGGGATAACGGTTAATGAAACTTAATCCCACTAGCTATGGACAACTTCGTATCTTGGCAAAATCATCGCGTATAATTTGTTTCTTATACTAAAATCCTAGAGGTTTTTGGTACATGGATGTTAAAAGTCTGAACTGAGGTACATAGGCATGAAATAATTTTTGTGGTAGTACATAGGCAGGAAATATCAATGAATAAATATGTCCTATTACAGGATGAGTTAAGTAATCCATAACATCTGATAATAATTAGATATTTCACACCCATATGTGACATTTACAAAAAATATCGCAGCGTTTCTTGACAGGTGTTTCATGTTCGCACCTACCTAGATGTTGGCATGCACATGTGCATTTACAGAAGAGATTATCATAAATCTACAATAGTTTTCTCATATCGGGACTTACAAGTGACTAGTTGTTGGCGATAAATAGAATTTAACAAATGTATTGTTATTATTGTATGTATTGAACAAGTTATTAGGTAGATAAAATACGGTTGCTCAAAGAATATCTTTAAATAGAAGCAAATCTCCCTGATAAGCATGAATACTAGTTTTGTCATGACTTATTGAGAACGTTATATCAGCTATAGCTCCTCTATACAGTGCAGGAGTTATTATTTGATTTGTATGGACAATATTTTCAAACATGATAAGAATATTTGGACCATATCTGTCAGCATTGTCCAAACTAGTTTGAGTCTAATAATCCTTAAAAAAATATGTTATCAGATATAATGGAAACGATTTATTGCGATAAAAATATTCTGAGTACATAATAAATCAGCGACATGTAAAACCGATGTGTTTAAGCTAGGACTTACAGTTTGGTACAAAGTATACATAAGATAAGATGAATCACAGGTATGTCATGTTACGTGTAGGTATGCGAATAAGCGTAGAGTAATTTACATGTATGTACGTAGTACATCGGATATAGCAATAATTAATAAAGGAATATGAAACGAAGTAAAGTACTGAAAATTTTACTGGAATAGTTTCTAATGAACATAATGTAATGATAATGAAATTTCACGGCCAATAATTTTACGCTTTCCAAACAGCCAAATAGATTCATTTTATATCGTCTTTTGAACTGAGCATTTCATAAGGAGTTGACGATGACAACGATGGCTCTATTTATCAAAGGGGTTGAATTCAGATTTAAGATCACTGATATCAACTTATAAATTACTGTCAAATTAAAAACATCATAAACAATGTGGAGTCGAGTGACTGCGGATGTCATAACGCGGACCAGCGAGATACAATATCAGTACTGGGTGAGATGAATATATTAATAAAATCAAAACACACTCATAGATTAAGCTACACACTATCGGTTTGTGTTTACAATACAAACCGACGATGGAATGTGGTGAGAAGCATGATAGAATCTATGAAAATGCATCGCCCGAGGCGTACAGATGAAAGATATACGAAAAGACGTAGAAATCTGAGAAAAATTACCATGATTGTTGGAATAGATAATTCCCTGCTTCCCTCGACGAATTTTTAATTTTTTGTAAATTTATATCAGCTGCTCCCTGACCGATCGAGTGCTGCAGATTTATTCTGAGAGGATTGTTTAGGAACGCAAAACACCTTCGCACGGAAGAAGACATCGTCGTTGACTGAGGAATTGACTGAATTGGTTGAACAGAAGTCAGCTGACGGGGCTTGAAATACCGTTCAATCCGTCAGCTGGCGCCCCCCTCCCAAAGAATTAGACATTCGTGGTAAAAAATTCTTCGGTACATAACCCCGACCCACGAAACCCGTTGACATAGTCGATGAACGAGAAAACGTCAGCTAAAAGCTAATGCCGGTCACAAAATTCCAGAGATCAAATTTTTCCGATTCACCAGAAAATTAACTGCCCGATGAATCCTGGTCCCTTTTTATTTCTGCCTTTCGGTTCTTGATTTTCAAAATTGGATTCCCCAGACGCAAAGTCCGATTTGGAAAGTATAAATGTCCCCTAGAACATAAAGACCGGTACCAAGCCGTACCTAAGCGTGGCCAATGCATGAGATAAACGCACGTGTTCCATGCGTGATTAATGTTGTATACAATAACCCGTGTGTAAATATACAGTTTGAAAATACATTACAGCTACCTACTTCTACGTGCTGATTAAATTATGCATGTGGTGTTTTATCAGCTGTTACAACTGTGTACTAGTCACCAATGGTTCGCATCGAGTCTGTCAGTTATTGAAAATTTTCTCTGCTTACCAAAATTCCTTCTACTTAGTATAGAAATCCTATGGCATATTTATATTTTTCAGATATAGACAAGCTTAATAAAAAACAATCACACAAAAAAGGTATTATCAATGCGAATGAGATAAGTCATTTTTCTATGTACAGTTGAAATTTATTTGGTTATCTAATACCTGGGTGCTTTTCCTCACACAAAAGTTTGGGAAAATATAAGACCACTTAATTCAGCTAACACAAAAATGATACTTCATCAAACATCAGACAGGTTTGAATTGTCATACGTTGAACTAGAACTTGTATTTGAAGATCATTGTGATCATTTCACTGGCTGGTTTTCTTTTTATTGGATGGGGCTGGCAGTCGGAATTTGGCCATTTCCACTTCTGCCTCTGCAAAACTCATCTCGTTGTAACAAAAGTACTCTGGGTTTTTGTATTCACCAGACTTTGACGCACTGGGTCCAACAGCTGAAAAAAATGTAAAATAAATTCAGTAGGTACTCAGGGCTAGCTAGGAACTTTCCAAACCTCATGGTCTGATTCAATTACTTAGCCAGGGTAAACGATCATATAAACTTGAGGAATGTAATAATCATACTAGCCTTCACAAAATCGCACAGATCACATAGAATTATCCAATTATTGCAAACCATAGACAAAAATTTCCATTACCATTGGAAATCTATAGACAAACGATGCAGCTTGGATAATTAACTTACGGGTATTAGGAATATCGACACACTTTTTGCTAAGCCCAGGAACATTTGCGATTGTCGAGCCCGATGTTGATGAACCGCTGCTACTCGTTGGGGACTGTTGACTGTACAGTCTCATCGGAAGTGTATATCGGACATTCTAGAAGTGAGAAATCAATTTTACTTTTGAAAAAATTAATTGACCTAGTATTTGTAATAAACAGCTACTTTGCACGCTAAAAAGGAAATGTAGGCGAATAGAAATAAATCTATAACGATGTAATCAGGTTTGACAAACATTAAACTTTCATTATTTGTTGATTATTTTAATCCTGATAAAGAACAGAGTTTGAGGTTACAGAGACAAATTAAATTTCAAGGAAAATGAAAACTTCCTGCTACAGTAATGTCATAAAAATTTCGATGCCATAACGCTAACCTGAATTGTAGTTTTTCCTAAAACCCGAATCATTTTGCAAAAATATTCGTTAAATATTCTTCGGGGGTTATTACTTAACAATCGATATCAGCAATCCAACTATCGGAGTGGGTCGCCGATTCAATACGACACCGCAGTGAACAGACACTGAACCAACTTCAAAGCGAACACGTTTGACAAGTATCAACAGGTTACCACAATAATTGTCACTTGCCGCGCTGCTTGCCGGGTGATTTTCGTATATAACTGGGTGTATAGTAATTCACGTCTTTTTCAAATTCAAGTAACTTCTGCCGATTTCAACATGACCGAGAATCTTTCTATGAAGAACGAGGATCCTTCTGTGAAGAACGAGGAAGACAGCTTGAAGTTGAACCCTATCACTGACTTTGAATCTGATCGAAGAGAAGAGCCATTGTATTGTGTTCGTCAAGGGATTGTATTCATTATCGATGCCACAGAACCGATGTTTGAAATTGATCCGATCACGGATACGTCTTACTTCTCTCAATGTCTCGAGGTAAGTTCTCATAATTATCAAGAATGTGTTGTACATAATATGTATTCGATAAGAACTATTACTGGCTCTATTATTGATGATTTATACTCGATGTCACAATTTCCTCCCTCTAGGCTTGCAGAAATATATTGTCGGACAAATTATCATGGAACACAACGGATCAAATGGGCATTATATTGATGGGTACAAAGAAATGGGATCAAGACCCAGAGATCAAACACGTTCTTTCTTGGCTACCCTTTCAAGAGGTTTCTATAGTTCAACGCAAAATGTTGGATAAAGCATGTAAGTAATTCAGCAATATTTTTACCATTTGTTCCTACAACTGGTATCTAAGTGAGGGGCCGTAAGAGACAAAACGAACAAAAATTTTATTCATCGAATACATTTTAATCTTTCAGTGTCAGATATCGAAACATTTCACAGCGAGATTGGCTCCTCCAAGGCTTATCCTCTCCATGATGCGCTGTGGCATGCATCTCGATGTTTTTCCACTGTCAAAATCAAAATGCCATTTCGTAGAATCGTATTATTTACAAAATCTGATGATCCTTTTTATAATAATCAAAAAGAAGGGTATCGTATCAGAATGAGAGCAAAAGACTGCTCTGATATGAATGTACCGTTGACTGTTGTGGGATTGGGAGAGGAATGGGATCCTGAACATTTCTTTGCGGAACTCGAAGTACAATCTGGGAAATTCAAAACAGTTGACGACTATGAAAGAACATTGCTGACTGACATGGAACAGGAAGTCAAACAACCCTCAAGAATCAGTGCAAAATTTGAATGGGATCTTGGCGGTGACGTCAAATTAGGAGTTGCCATGAGTACTATTATATCGTATGTTTCATTATATCAATCCTTCTACTGTCTTTGTCAGAACATTCTCTCCTCTATCACGCAGTTTGGATTATGCAAAATCCTTGTGTCACAAAAGATTCGAACTTGAATTACCATGTGTGTTTGGCTTTAAATAAGACCAGAGTATCATTACTTGATACTCAGACTTTTTTTTTACAAACCCATGAGAACAAAACTATGGGAATCGAGGTTCTTTCTAACCATGGGTAATCTATCTGAATTACAGAAAAACCAAATTTCCGCGGACAATTTCTTTAAAAAAGGAAAATAATGAACCACTCGACAGACATACGTTTTATAAAGTGATGCAGAACAATGATTCCGAGGTATGATGTCATAACATAGAATTTCGTATTCCTTAAATATTTGTTATGGACTGCATGTTTAACAAAATAAATAATTACAGCATGAGGTTAGTGAGGATGAAGGAGATCAGGAAGATGTAAAAAGTGACGTATCCTTAGGAGGGACAAAAGTTTTGTATTGTGTAACGTATGGTGGAAGGGAAATTAAATTTACGAAGTCGGAAACCCAGAGCTTGAAGAAAATCTATGAGCCAGGAATCAAGCTGCTGGGCTTCAAACCACGAAACGCATTGTCTGTATCATATCATACCGAACCGCCTAAATTAATCACTTATGACGAAACAACTCTCAAAGGTATAAAATTTTGCGACTTCAATTTTTCTCTGTCTCAAGACTCTCATTATATTTGAGCGGTTACAAACGCTATAAGTTTTCAAACATCAAAAATTCATCGACATATTTCGTACTCCAGGAAGCAAAACCTTGTTTGCCTGCTTATTAGCACAGTGCATGGTAAGAGATGTGACGCCAATATGTCTTATAACAAGTCGTCAGTCATCATCTCCAGAACTTTTCGCATTGATATCAGATAGAACGTACGACGGATTTTACGCGTACAGATTACCCACTAAAGGTTCGTATGTTTTTTTATAAAGGTAGAGTAAATCAGTAAGATGGTTCAAATGACGGAGAAGTGAATATGAAATGAAGCTAAAGTTGCATGAGTTGAAACAAATGCTATTGCTATTTAGCATGTGAAATTAGACTTTCTTTTCCAGACAATATACGAGAGCTAGATTCCCTCGTCGGTGAGTATCTTTATGACAAGGAGCACGTATGTCCAATAGATGAGGATACTGTGGATCTATGTCGCAAGGTCATCAAAAAATCGACTATTTCCTACGAGCCTACAATGTTTCGCAATCCTAAATTGCATTCCGAATTAGCTAGCATAGAATCACTGGCGTTGGATGAAGATTCATTGAAAGCACCACTTGATACAACACGTAAATTATATTATTACCTATCAAAAATATTCATATTGTATCAAAGGAAATCTTACATCGACCATTACGATCCAGAATTAAAAAACGTTTTTTCCTGCCATTTCAGTACCTGATAAGGAGCTTCTTGATGAAAGGTTGGGTACGCTGAAAGATGAATTTGAATCAGCAGTCCGCATACATGACTCTATCCCTCAGAAAAGACCTGCAGACTCGTCTCCGGATAGACCCAATAAAAATCCTAAGGTTGAAGAAGAACTGGACTTTGAACAGCTCGTGCGTGACAAACTTGTAAGTTATTTCTGTACAGCTCATGTTGACGGACATCTATTTCAACCTCTTTTGTAAAACAATTCGCTAGTCTAGTGAGACAAAGTATTTTGTCATCTAACTCCGAAAACGTTCTCATTGCATCGATCTATTTGTTTTTCAGGTTGAAAAACGTACAGTAAAGCAGCTGAAAGATTACCTACAGAGTGTCGGGGAGGAACCGATTGGTAGGAAAAACGAACTTGTTCAAGCGGTGTACAATTTATTTAATAAGTCCTGAAAGACTTGGGAGGTTGCTGTTCATTTGAAGGAGTATTTATTTTAACTTTTTTATATTATTCTTTGTGATTTGAGTGGGTTGATATTTTATTTATATGTAAAAGTTTTATTCTGCTTATCGAATTGTTGAAAATTGTATTAGTTGGTATTTTTCATCTTGATGATGTTTTATAAATGCAGAGAGAAGTGATGTTTTTTGCTGAGCTGAAAAATATCTCTTCGTTATCCCGTTCCTTGAATATATTATGTGATATAATAAAACGTTTGTACTGCTGTAACATTTACAAGTGTGAGGATGTTCTGTTGACAGGGTGAAAATTGTGAGTCCGCAAATACTTGATAAATTAGCTTTATTGAAACATACGCCATATAAATGAAGATAGTTCAATATGAATACTGTTGTTCCAGTGCACATGAGGAATGTCGTTTGATACATTGCTATCTTGAGTAAAATTTAAAAATTTTGCTGAAAAAAAATAGTATCAAGCAAGGGATATGCACCATAAATTGCACGCACAATATTCTGTGCGAGAAACATTACAATTCATCTTTTTCACGCAGCAACTGTATGTCTCTGATACTGCCCACAAAGATAGGGATATTACTTGGTTTATGCTGGATGGTAAACATGAATGGGCGATCCACTTTGAAAATTTCTGGTGGATCTGCCATTCTTCTTGATCTGATTTGAAGGACTGAAACAAAGAAGAGAAAATTGGTGAACAGTTTCCGTTGGCTTATTGAGTCTAAAATTCTTTACAGTATCGTTCAGAAACTCGGAAGTAATTTTTACGGTAAAATTGACACTACAATATAACAAAGTTGAATTACCCGTAGCTGCAGCAGCTTCGCATCCTTCCTCATTGATTTCAATAAATGCTTTTTGAACAATTTTACTGACCTTCAAAGGACCTTGCGCTATACCCGTAAGGTCTGCAAGATCAGAAAACATTGTTCTCATCCCCATCTGTAATAACGGCGAATTGGTAAATAATAGACGGGATTCATTGATACTTTGACGAAATGAAAAGGCTTGTAATTATTGTGATTACTGTTAGTTATTACCTCAGTGAGAGCGTCTTCAAGATCTATAGTTGACTCCACTTTGAATTTGGGTAGGTATAACTCAACTTCACTAGTCTTCCACTCGATATGTTTTATGCTTTTTGGTTTGAAATTTTGTTCTAAAGATCGTAGTCCTTCAATTTCATTTGGCAATATGATAAGCATACTGAAGTCCTTATTCTGAAAAGCATATCACTTAGAAGAATGTTTCGCAAATTTAAGTTTCGACATTAGAAAATCGGACTTACTGAATAGGGAATTTCAATTATTCTTGAATTCAATTTTGTTGCTCTTCCGTGAGCATATTTGAGTTTTTTAAACATTGTAGGAACATGCCTTTTCGTATCTTTTGATATATAAAAAGGTCTGTTCTCTGTGAATGTCACATCGAATGGATGCTCCCAGTTCCCTTTGAAATATATCGCATTTACCAAAACTATTTTGGTTGATTCATTCAAATCATCTAGAAGAAAAAGAAAAAAATAGCATTATCACCGATCTTAGTATTAAATAAGACAAAAGTGAAGAAAATTATGTTTCATTAAGCCATAGACAATAATATCACGTGGAAGAATATTTAAATAGGTTCTTATATTACCAGCAGAGATAACGTCTTTAATTTTGTTGTTAGTTTTTTCTCCGACCCAAGAATTTATCTGCTTGGACGATTCGACACTGTCTTTGAAGTCAACGGTTGGCGTATTCGAATAAAAGAATTTGGAACTTATAGTTATAAAATCAGGGACTATAGATAGATTTTCCTGAATATAAATGTTGTTCGCCACATTGAGCTCAACATCTGTAACATTCTAGAAAAGAATAAACTGACTATTTACTAATATTGTACAACACAAGAAATTCGATTAACATGTAATAAGTTCTAGCAGTTTGTGAAGTATCGTGTTCAACAGAATTTGAAAAGATCAGCATTGATCAATTCTGATCAAAGAATTTTCTGTTCATTAATTTTAATACTGAACGATTAATTCACAGAACTGTACAAGAAATGTAAGTCTAATTACGTTTAAGGCATCCAATAAAGACTTGAAGCCATTATGCTCTAGGGAATCTTCGCTTGCCAGATAAAGTCCACTTCTCAGTTCTTCGGCAGTCTTTCCTCGTGAACCGTATGCTACCAAAGATAAAATGATATGCGCACTCAGTGGAGAGCAAGCAACATTGTCCATAATTCTAGCTGCGACATTCTAAAATATTGAAGTAAAGAAGAAAAACTTGAAGTGATAGCCTAAAAAGTCAATGCAATAGATGATATTTCATCAGACACAGGCATTATGATCGATGGCAAGAGTGAAAAGACAGAGACCTTCAAGATGAAATTATTGTAGTTTAAACTAAATGTTAAAGTAAAAAAGAGGGAATTTTATTTACCGGATACAACGTGTCGCAAAATTTATTGCTAGATCTAGAAATATGTTGATAGATATTTTGTTGGTCATTGGTAGCTGATGCCATGGCACTGCGCTGCGAAAATACCATAAGAAAACCAATTATCACGAAAAAGATTAAAGTTGAGGGATTCATTCTAAAATTATTATCATTCCAATCGATTGTTACAATAATTCAGTTGAAAGAAATAAAATTATTGTGACTATTCTGGTAGTTGTCAGTTTTTTAATTCAAAGGTTAGGGTAGATGTCAGGTTCCATTGGGTCCAGTTATTCTGAATTACCGGATGTCGAAATTGACAGAAGTCGAGAAAAACTTGTTTGTGTGATGAGACTCCGGTAAAACCCGGGTTGATTTGCAACACAAATTTTTTTGAATATACAGATTTCAATTATGTTTGTGCGTGATTTATATTGAAAATTAAGAGCGAAATTCTACGCAAATGTGGTAGAATTCAGGCATGAGAATCACGATCAGCTGACAGCAATAACTGTAATCCTGCGTGGGTTTGGGCTAGGCTTCAACTGAAGATTGGAAAGACAGCCAGCCATGGGAAAAATATTTTCCATGGTAGGCGGGCTTGAGTGGGCTAGAAGGCATAAATGTTTCCTACATTTATCGACCAGACGTCACGAAAATTAAAAAAAAAAAAAAAAATCTGCCATACAATAAATACAGCAAATATCATAATTCAATATTCGATTATTCAACTATCATTTTGAACAATGGGTTTTTGTTTTTATGACGTTCAAATTCCTTCGATTCCATACTTTTTGCTGTTTGATTCCATTTTTTATTTGTGGATAATTACATTTAATAGTAAAATTATTGATAATAATGATGATTGTCCATTTGTCTGTTTGCAGCACCGTGTTTTGTAGGTGTTTATATTTTATGTGAACATGTGTATTGTCATGTGCGAGTTTCATTGTCCGTTTATGCCATACATGCCACTTTTTGTTCGTGGCAAAGAAATCATTTATTCCCATGTAATTTAGGATACAATTACCATGTCGTTGACTGAAGATCTAGAATCAATATTTTATTGCCTCAAACAATATATATTTTGTTCTTTTTTCTATTTTCCATGTGTCTATAGACAATACCTGTTCCTGCCGATTAATCCTTACCCGCCAAAATTAAAATTCTACTATTTCCCATTAATGCCTTGTCTATAATACCTAAGGATTATACATAGAAAATTCCTAACAAGTGTAACATTATTCTCAGAATAAGGTATTCTTCCTGAAAAATATGTACGTACCTGCTGATTAATCCTTACCTGTAAAAATGGAAACCCTTGTATTTCCTATTATTGACGACAATAGACATATCAGACAGACGAGTGCAGTTTCCATCTGTTGTTTATTTGGAAATACTGTATCATAAAAAGGAATCAATTATCGAATTGCAATATATTTTTGTAGGAGGTTTTGGTATATTTGATTGTACAAGAAGAGAAATTAACTACGTATACCTCCCGACTAATTTGGAATGTATCATTGAACGCTCGTCACTCGTCTAATTTTGAACGATATCCTTATTATATTCTGTCAGAATCTCCAGGTAAATTTTAATGTCGAGAGAAGTATAATGTTTTCCTCTTGCAGCCATTATATTGGATATTATAAAGGGGATATATATTTCGGAAATTTGAAATATTCACGCTACGGATGCTTAGTTAATTCAAACTGTAACAGTAATGACTACTGAAGAGAATTCTATTTTCATTAATGACAGATACCACCAGTATTTAAACGGCGGACGTCGGCTACCTGCGAGCGTGTCCAGGGCGTATCATTGGTTGATGGAATAGCAAATTTCCGAACTTTGCCGATTCCCCACCATGGGCCCGATTATAAATTCTACCCATAGATTTGGAGACCCCAACTCGGTCCACGGTTCTGGTTTTAGTCAAGTGCTTATTTCCTTACGACTGATTGGCACGTCAATTGTGCGTCTCAAAGTGTATTGGGTTCAACAATCTCGTCGAGAGGTAGAAAAGTGTTAAATAAATTTGGAGTGCACGTCAGTTTTGGGGTTAGCGTGCAACATGATTGACTTGTCAACTATACCACTTGTTGCGCTTTCAAATGGAACGAAGGCGTTAATTTCAACTTTATTGAATCCCATAAAATGTATACCATCAGACGATGGATTGCTAAGGTAAAGTACATAATCCTCTCGATGCAAGTATCATTTTTCTATATCCAGATGTTCGAAGACCTCGAAGATAACAATTTATTTTTAATTAGTTTTCCTGTTTATTTTTAGAGATTGGAGGGGATTAGCCGATTTGTCCGGTCTGGGTTGCAAAGACTTGCCAAATCTTTCGTCAAAGCCTGATCCATGTGGGTATATTCTGAGTATGATGCAGGAAAAGGCCCGAGGCTTCACTTTGTCAGAATTCCAAGCACTGTTAGAAAGGTTGGAACGATGGGACATTATCGATGATACTACGTGTTTGATGGGTGAGTAAATTCAATATCAACTGTAACCTGTCAGGGACATTCAAATATAATTGAAGTTTCCACCTGTATAAACAATAGAACAGTTTTAATTCTTGTGTATTATATTGGCCACTTTACAGAAAAAGATGCAAGAGCTTACAAGGAACGCTGCGAAAAAATATTAACATCCGCAAATGTGATTGAAGACGACGTTGATGAGCAGGCATTAACAAAAGGTAAATCTGGTCAGCTGTTTTATATTAGTTCACCAAAAAATAAGCACTCTAGTTGCTTAATTCAAATTTTTGTATGTATTCATTTCAGATGACATTTATCGGATTGCACAAGGGCTAGAAGTTCAAAATTATGATGCGTTTCTCTTATTTGATGACGAGGATGTGAATTTTGCTAATGAAATTTGTGACAACTTAGAGAATAAAAATGGTCTCAAGGTGACACACGACACCCTCATACCACTTGATAATCTGTGAACGTGTTGCAGAAAATATAATTCTGCAATTTTCAGCTCTGTAGAAAAGATCGGGATTTCATCATAGGACTCCAGTTCGAACACACAGCTACCATGACTTTGATATCCGAACGCTGCAACAGATTACTTGTCGTCGTGTCGCCTAACTTCCTCAAAAGTTCAGCTAATAAATTTTTTCTGAATTATGCTCAAGCAGTTGGAATAGGTATGCACAAGCTGTTGATATTTCGATAAATTGAGCGGGAAATGATCCGCCTCTCGATATCCGATAAATATTCTGATCAATTCATATTCATGTTACAGATAAACGTCAGCGTAAAATCATTCCCTGTCTCTATCAAAAGTGTAAACTCCCTCCAGAGTTGAGTTACTACTTTACACTTGACTACAGTAGAGGGGGACAGCTGTGGGACTTTTGGGGCAGGTTAAGAGATTCGGTACGAACGCCACAAAAGCCAACTCCAGCAGCAAGGTGAATGCTGCTGTTTATTAACTCGTCGCTCAAATCTGAGGAGTTTTCCGTCTTAAATCACTCAGCAAATTATCAAATCGTACACCTGGAAATCCATTTCTGCTGATTATCTACAGTCAGTTAGACACATAAAGAAAATTATATTTTTCTGTTCCTTCAGATCAATTATGCCTCCAGCTACGATACAGAAGTCCCATTCTAGTGAAAACGTATTTTGCGAAGTGAAGGTAAGGTGTTGTGAAGAAACACGATGTCCCAAAGAGATTCATGATCAACCGTGTGAAACAAAGCAAGCGTGCGTTACTGAAATCAAAGAAGAAAGGTCAGCACCAGTGCTGAAGAAAAAGAACGGATTACCTTTACGGTATTTTAAAAAAACAAAAATTCAACGGATGAAACCTACCACAGAACAATCATCATTAGCTGAGCTTCAACCTACCGACAGTCTCCCATCTTTAGAATCTTCCACTTATTCTTCGACGCTATCTCTGCCGGAAACGAGTCGCAAGAAAAAAAACTTCGTTCACAAATATGTGAACAAGGTCAGGGGACTTATGAAGTCTCAGTGTAATGATTGATTGACTACCCAACTGAATGGGAGAAACGAAGATCTCTGGAGTTGCTCGTTCAAAATATCTATGGCAAGCACTTCAATTAAATTGGATTTCCACAATTGGAACGTTCGCGAACGAAGTGACATTCTATTTAACAATTTTTTCGCCAGGTTGGGAAAATACGTACTTATGTATGTTTAACACGAGGGCTATCACGTATCGCTAGTCATATCAATCCTGTCCTTATGGATGATTTCCAATCAACGAAAAATGCAACTACGCTCATTTACCAGCACGTAAAACTAAAGAGCGATGTATACCATTTCAGTATACAGCATTCACACCGTTATACTCGAAATAATTTGTATACAATTTTATAAATATGATAATTATTGTACAGATTTTAATGAGATTATTGTCAGATGTTATCTAATTGAATAAGATATATTTTTTATAAATGTATTTCAATAAGAATTCCGTACTCAGTGAAAATGAGAACTTTGTCGATCTTCATTGAACATTCAGCTTAATCATTTACACGTCGGTCATTAGTCGAACAGAATGATTATTTATCAGCTGAACAAATTTTTAGTTTATAACAAACTGTCTTTCCCCCGAAAGGTGGCGGCACCGACTCGTATGCGTTGTTACTCTTGCCATTTTCACTGATGATTTATGTCAGAAATTTGCGCGCGATATCTTCTCCGAGTATCCGACTGTTCTATTTCTTGACTAATTGTTGTTAAAATTTATAATTGATTGTATCAATGGACCATCAACAACTCGACGGGGCTGTTGAGTTTGATGAAAGTATAATTTTCTCGCCCTTCCTTACTTAAGATTATGGAATGCCTTGAAAAATTCGGCTTGCAAAAATTGGCTTCTGTTTCAAAATTGTATCAGGGATAACTCGAGGCCTAATAAACGACTATACTATTATCAATTCGCTTTGAACGGGTAGCATCCGGCTCAAAAGATAGCGTTGATTTATTAATGAATAGAAGTAGTTTGGCGGATGATACAGAAATCACCGTCTTTAATTGTAAGTCAGTGTAATATCTTTGACTTGAACGGTCGCGCGGTTGCCGGACGACATAAGTTAGAACGTTAAGAAACCCCGTGCCAGAATAAATCGCTGGTATAAAGTGACTGGAAATAACGAAATAATGAGATATAATTGAACTGTGTGCAACTCTGATTAATGACAGAGGGAAGTGTAATCAGTTGATCTCCAGATCGTACGTGTGTGGGCAGTGAAACGGATTCGTGTTAAAATAAAATAATCTACACGACCTTACGTAAGGCTGTGATGAAAAAAAGAACCAAAAAAAAAAAAAAAAATCAAAGTAAATTAATACATAAATTAATAAATAATGAATAACAGCATTGTGTACGCTAGTAATTGTGCTTATGATCATATCTATCGATAAACCTTATTTCGGCCCCCTGAACTTTATAAATAAATATTTATTTTGTATGTAATTAAATCAATGATAATTAGGTATCGTTTATCGATGCATCGAACCGTTGACCTTCTTCGCGCCGCTCCGTGCTGCAGCTTACTTGCGTTCGGATCAAACGTGGAGAGAGGGATTTGAATATTTTAATTAAATATCTTCGTTATCATCCTTCGCGTGTCTGTTTAATAAATCATAAATTTATGTACGCTGTTGCATCATTTGAATCGTGAACTCTAAACTGTGTCAACTTACTTCAGTTGTGATGCGTGTTTCTTACTTGTGGTAACGTTTTTGAGTTCAATATTCGAATACATATTTGAATAAATTCCCGTACAGGGTTCTCATTGAAAACAGAAGGTGAAACTCTTTGTAAGATTTTTTCGGGCCAATATCGAGTGACGCAGGTTTCGGATAATACAATACCTGTGACTTGTCAATGCGGAGGTGCGGTGGGTGTAAGAAAAATGAAGGAATGTGATAAATATAATATACATAACTATGTGCCACGCATATATGTATCTCCAGACAAAAAAATTCACAATTTACAGTTTGCGTGGGCCGTTCGAAGCGTGAGACACTGAAACGCCATTCGGATGTTGCACTTTTTTAAAGCGACCATTTCGTTGGGGATTTTCATACGGACGGTGCATTATAGTCGGAAAATTGCGATTCATACGGTGATGGCAATCAGAGATCATTGATCAATTATCCTGGAAGTTATGACCCGCGACCTTGACGGCCACTAGTGGGACGAGAATGACCGAGATCGCTTTGCATCAATAAGTGTCTTAATTATATATTGTAAGTTAACAAAGTGCCGCAGTGAAGATAAATAGGTGCTGTATATAATTGCATCGTACAGATCATTCTTTTCAATATCCTACCGATCGCGCTGACCTAACAAAATCCTCGTCAAAGATGGCGGATTCCGATAATTACACCGCTAAAAAAACCATCTCAAGCAGCACCAGCTGCATCAATACAAAATTACGAACGACTCACAGAGGGATGAAAAACGGGAAATTCAACAAACGAAGTGGAGTCCCCATCACGTCAAAGAAGGTGAGTAACAAAAACCAAAAAGGAAAACGAAACATTAATTTTCCTAATGATTGTATGGTATGAATCTCGGACGATGTAGATTCAAATATTTTGGTTCCCCTCAGCATATATTGTTGCATTTTGTTGAATCAAATGGAAAACAGTCGCTGTTGAAGATCGTTGTGTTCGGCATCAAATAGCGAAGTACGCAAGTCGATGCCGGGGGGAAAATTTAATAAACCTTTTTTTTTATCAAATAGAAAAAATTGTGTGCATAATTTTATAGGGTTGGTTTTTCCAATCGAACAAAATGAGCGACCGATTCAATCTACCTCAAACTTCAGGTGAGTCATATATTTATAGTATAGTTCATTGTCAGTATAGCAGAGGTCATGGTGACGTATACGGTACGTTTGCCCTTGAACTTGGTGGCGACACATCATTATACAGCTGATGCCGAATAATATCATCTCGTTACAGAAGTTAACGTAGATTTAATCGACGATGTAAAACTTTATCGTTTTCGCTATATTTTCACGCGAATATCCACCGCATCGACTGCAGCCGCCTCTCTTCATGTTTCCTCTCTGAAAAACTAAAAATTTATCCAACTGACTCACGGGATGAATTTCGAGCGATTCATCTCTCGATGAGCAAACGTCATCGGCTAGATAGTCGAATAATGTTTATCGCGGGTCTCGATATGTATTGCGTCGGCATTCGAATCGCGTCGCGACGCTGATCTGACGTAATGTCATAATGTTTACGCTGGGCATGTGCGGTTTGCGCGTTTAAAGACATAAGACGTTGTAAGTAAAATACCTACAGTTCTTCGTCGGGATCGGCCAGGGCCAGTCACTTCGTACATACATACCTATAATGTAATAATAAAATTCCACCACATATCCGCAGACGATCGAATACTCCCAGATGTCCCTCGGGCTATTTTTTTTCCTTCATTTCTTAGTTTTTTTTTATTCTTCACCGATCCCGATCGGGAGCTGCAGGTTACCCGCTGCATCATGGGACGAAGAATTTTCAATACCAATCCGAATACACGTCTAAAGATGCGCGTCGCGAATTCGTCGTGCAAATCGTTTACCTCCAGTTATAATACCGAGCAAACAAATACCATAGACGCGGATCTCTTCGGTCTCTTTGAAAATTTTTTTAAAACTGCCAACGGATTTTACTGCCCGAGTGTTGCAGCTGGTGAGAATCGCGCGGACCGAGTGTCAAAAGTGACGTAATTGCGCGAAATAAAACAAGTGAGTGGCGTGCAATAATTAATCGTTAACTATATACCTTTAAACTTATATAATTATGTACATATAATATAGGTAATTAAATAATCTGTGCATATCGTGTATAACGCGATGAAGAAGATCGTAAGAAAAAAACAGAAAAAAAAATATATTCATCTGGTTAACGTATGTGACATATGTAGGTTCAAAATTGAAATCCATGTTATTTTTTTATCTGTATACTCGAAAACAACAATTTTCGAACGAGCTAGCAGTCGGGGGCAGGGGGGAGAATCTGACCGTTTGACCCGCGAACATTTCTATGTTTTTTTTTTGTTCTTTGTTATATACTTATTGTTATTATTTTCTGCAAAGAAAAAAAGTTGGCAGTTAAAAGTTTAAAGATCAGAATAATACGCGATTTAGATATACCCCTCTAGATTTTAAATTCGAGAAAATTATACGTTCGAAATGTTTAATTCAAAATGGGTTAAATATTCGGGAGGTCGCAACGTCGCGGTATAATTTTGATATAGTTATCGGTTGATCGATCGTGAATTATAATAATGCCGGTTAAACGAATTTGAAAAAGAAACAAAGATAAAAAGAAAAGAAGAAAAAATCGGATCGGTTGAGCGGACACGCAACTGACAACACGGTTGTAGTACGTTAACGTACGGATGGTGAAAAGTGAATAAGAATAAGAATAGTGCGGTGAACCGGCGCGCGCTTTATTGGCAACGGCAGGTTATATTAGGTGTAAGAAATGGCGCGAAACGGTCCAACTTCGTGTAGCCCCTTCGGAGCGCGCATCTCTCGACGCTAATCTTGTCTAGCTTTCGTATTACTGTCATAGCCTATCTTTTCAACGTCCCTATAACGTTAACGTCCGCGTCAGTCTTCTGGCTTCATTTCGAGTTCGCGCGGGGCGCCGCGCCGGTCTCGCTAAATCCTTATAGGTATAATATAAACGCTAAATCCATCATCCAGTTATTATCACTGCACTCCACCGCATCCCGAAGTTCAGTGTTCCGAAATAGATTTTTAAACACACAACGTGCTACTCATCGAAACAAGTATATAATTAATATACACACAAGTGCGTAACGTCGATTAATTTCTCAATTTTTCAATTTTTCAATTTTTCAATTTTTCAATTCTTCAACATCATATTTCGAAATATTTTTCAAACATTTATACTTTTGTTCGATCGAAAACTTATTAGTGCACCGCTTATATACTCGTTTAGTATATCATTCAATAATTATAAATTCCCGCCCTTTTTCTCTTTTGAATATTCTTCTTATTATTAATATTCATGTTCAATTAGTCACCAGGCTAGTTCGAGATGCTCGCGTAATGTTAATAATATAACCGTGAGCTTCTTCTAGTGGTATATCACGACCGAAAATATTCAGCATAAGCAACAACGCTTTATAACCACGGCCTAAAACCAGCTTAAAAACTATAC
This sequence comes from Athalia cordata, assembly GCA_963932425.1. Classification (NCBI taxonomy): domain Eukaryota; kingdom Metazoa; phylum Arthropoda; class Insecta; order Hymenoptera; family Athaliidae; genus Athalia; species Athalia cordata. Next base: position 21,629,879 of record OZ010626.1, on the reverse strand, counting down.
TCGACGATGACCACTTTATACCATTTTTTTTTATTTATTTATTTATTTTTTTTTTCATTTTTCTTTTGCTATTCACACAGCGTTTATTTATATTCACTCGAAAAACCGATAAGAATATTCAAGTGTGATTGCGGAACCGCGTGTACGCGAGTTTTTTTTTTTTTTTTCTCTTTTTCCACTTTTGATGTTTTTTTTTTTTTTTTTGTTCCTCACATACGGGTGAAAAATATATCTCCATACGAAGAACTTTCGATACGTATATGACACGAGACGATGAACAAAGAAAAAAAAAATCGGATAAAATAAAATAAAATAAGTATCTAAAAATATAAAAATAAAAATTCTTTCAGAATTCGGTCAGCGGCAGTTAATATACCCGCCGAATTTGCACAGGGAATATTATGTGTACATAAATATTGTATGTATGTATTTATATATGTACGTATTTGTATATGTATGTATATATATTTTTGCAGAAGGTGAAAGCGTAATATGTGCGCACCTGTTCACGTAACATTTATTCATTTATTTATTTTATCTTTTAACGTGCGTACGATATAATTTGAGAAAAACAAAAAACAAACAAAAACAATAATAATATCGCGAGACGATGTATGTGATTGATAAAGTGAAAGATATCGAAATGGTTCCGGTTGATTAATATCTGAGATAGAAAACAAAAGATAGAAAGAACAACAAAGAAAAAAACTACGGAAAAAGAAAAAGGGAGGAAAAATTAAAGTGCAAAGTGGGATAACGATATCGACGCTGGAATTCAGGAATTATGGGTAATTCGCACTGCTGCGCTAAACACAAAAAGGTAAGATAAGTAGGAATTGAATTTGAATTTTTTTTTTTTAAATTACGTGACAATGGTTGCGAAGATTTCTAAATCGAGAATATTTTTTTCTCTTTTTTTTTTCTCTCTCCAGGTACGTCCCAGTGAAATTTATTTTGCGGTAATAATCAGGACTTTTGAAAAAAAAACAAACGAATATCTACTTGCGACGACTTTTTTACCGTTGAAAGTAACATTCGTACGCATCACGTGGTATACCCCGGTAAACGTGACCCCTGCGGGTGTTTCGTGTGCGGAAATAAAAAGAAGAGGAGACGAAACGGCCGGCGTAGGAATATAAAACCTGAAATCGAGGCCAGAGAAGGAATTTTCTTTGTTTCCTGAATCTTAGGAATTTTGACTCTTGACTTTTTTAAATACCGCAAACTCGACTATAATATAGCTGCGGGCGCTTCGATTTTTGAAGACCGATTTCGTAGGTACGATATATGTATGTTATTATCCATATTTGCAACGCACACTGCACAAGGTAAATCAAACCCCCGTTATTTTGTAACTAACAATTTTTATTATCTATGGTTTTATTACAATTTGTACACATCGCGCGATTTATTATGTCCGCGCTGTATAATGATTCGAAACGGTTCTAATTGAGTCGTTTCGCTTGTCTCCAAGTTCCTTATACTTTGTCTCGCTGCAACAAATTATACTTAATAGCCATCCAACGCGCTAAGTTTATGAAAAAATTGGGTTGAAAAAGAAGCTAAAAAACATTTGAAAAAAAAAAAAATTATTACCCAACAGGTAAATTAATCGATGATTGAAGAAGTGAAAAAATAAATATGGTATACAATCTAATGCGAACGAGGATAATCGTGTGACAATTAGTATACTTGCACATCTCTGCATATAATAGACAATTTCCTGATCATTCAATTTATATTACCTAATTGATTGCAGTAATTATTTTTTTGAAATTTTTCAGATAATTGGTCAATATACCACAATGTAGACAGACGTTAATTATTTTACGTTCTTTGTCGTCGTTTTAAAAAGCCATAAAATTTTTTTTTCCAGCTCTCCGACCTTGTCGCGCGACGATTAAATGTGAGGAAAAAAGATAGAAAAAGACAAAAAGGATGCGGAGCTCGCCTATATCTAGGCGTTGATTATGAGTGATAGCCATCCTTTTTGTTTCGTTAATTGCAATGAATCCGCGTTGATTCCTATTCTCGTATTTTTATCATAGCTATGGTTATGTGTATATGGAAATTTACAAACGAGCGCTAGTCACGCGATTTGAAGAGGTGAGCGTTGCAGAAATATTTATCTAGGTATAGGTGATGGGCATAGGTGAATAATAACGCATGAGTATATGGGGCATTCCACGTGAAAACAATGACGTTTGAACTTCATGGTCTCCGATTGTGTTCGAAAAATTTTTAAACATATTTCTTCCGAACCAAAATATACAACTGAAAACATTTTTGAATCATGGCTCTCGTCTTCGAATTATGCATTTTTAGAAATTTACAGATTCAAAAAAAAAAAAAAATTTTGATGTTTGTTAACTCAATGACAGCTCATTCTGGCGGAAAAATTTATTGGACATAAAATGTTCAGTTTCAGACAAACTTCCGAGAAAAAAAATTATTGCATTTTTAGCGTCAACGAATTCGACGCCACATTAATGGAAAATAGAAAAAATCGATTTTTGCAAAAAGTACACCTTCGATTTTGAACTTTTTTTCTCCCTAAAAAAGGGCTGGAAAAGATGAAAATTTTAAAACCAGAACCAAAGTGGGATCTCGATTTTACGAGTTTCTATTCACGAAATTGGAAAATTTAATTGAATTTTTAGTTAGTCAGCCCGCCAAAAATATTGCGAGTTCAATTATGCTGTAAATGGTTTCTTGCAAATGTATAAGATGGCAGCACCGTGCTAAAGTTAACTTGTTTCGCCGACAATTTTATACGGGGTGATAAAATGAGAGAATAATCATGATTCAGGAATATTCAACGAAGAATAGAAGAAAAAGGTGTATATATTTCTAACTTGGTGAATTATTTAATATTTTCGACCATCGATCCACACATTAATTTCAGAAATTTTTCTCACAATCAAACACATGGGCAACAGTGAATGAAAAATCATCATCATCATTGAGTCAAGTTTTTAGCAGCACCGGTGGCGTCGCCCCTTGAGATAATTACTGTGATTATTTCAATTAGGTACCGAGTGCTCTTAGCATCTAATTACGATCTGTTTACCAACTCATATACACAATGTTTTGTCGTTACACATCTGCATATTGCAGATATACATTGCATATAGCGCGAATCATTTTACACCGTCTCAATATCATCGGATGCGCATCTATACGTTACATTTAAAATATAGAAAAATAAACGAAATGAATTCAATAGAATGACAATTCTCCACATCGTATACAACGCGTAATGTAACTACATAGTAATCTGAATGCAGCAGTGAAAAGCGTCTGGTTACTACTCGACGATGATTAAAATTGAATTGATTATTACGCGACCCCGCCCCCTTTTTATAAGTACACATGCACGCACGTACGTATGCATATGTGCATGCTGGCGATATATTAAAAAACCAGAATATGAATCTATACTGTATATTGCAAGCAAGTGTATCGAGTGATATCAATATAAGAATGTTGATTAATCGTCGTTGATGAATATTCATTAGGCGGTTTCATCAAAAGCTTTTCTTTTTTTCTGTATTTACTTTGAATTTTTTTTTTTTTTTCTGCCGTTTACTTTTCCTTATTTATCGCATTATCGTTAGTATTTTATTTTTATCCTTTCCATTTTGAATTTTTCAATGAATTTTTTTCTTTTTTTCTTTCATTACTTGCATTTATTGTATGACGCGTTCGAACAATAATCTGCATCCGGTTTTTTTTCCGCTAGATATGTACCTATATATATATATTTTTTAGATTTTGTTTTTTTCTTTCAACATGTCATAATATACAAATATACAAACTTTACATTAAATACATAATGTGCAGCTCGAACAACGCGGCTCCGAAAATGGAGCTTGAGATCCGTCGTAAAACTCGGTAGGTATATATTGTAGAGTCAGTCAAGTTACTCATGTCAGTCAGTCAGTCAGTCAATCAAGGCGCAGGCAGGCCGCAGTCACGTAACTCGTACATTTCACGTATACTCGTACTCGAACAATGTAAGTAATAGTAAGTAAGTAAGTGCTGAATACTTTATTATGATTGCAGTACCACTCGCAGCGCGGAAAATCAGTAAACATATAGGTAGGTATACCTACGGTGAAAAAATGAAATAAAACTCAAAAAAAAGAAAAAGAAAAAAAATTCAAAGGATAAAACGACGGTTCATTACGATTATCATATTATACAGTTTGCCATTCACTTCGTATACGATCATATATTATAAAAGTAGGAAAATTACTCCTCGATTTTATTGTAAAAATCACCGTTGAAAATATAGGTAACGAATGATATGTGTCAGTTGTTATATGGACAGGTAGGTTACATGTATTAGGATTTTATGAATCGGGACGTTGAAGTTTAATTTTTTCTCTAGATCCTTTTTTTCTTTGGTTTTTATCTTCATTCCTATTATTGTTCACATTCTAACCGACAATGTATAAGAATAAGAACGAGGATCGAAGATCGAAGATCGTTGTGTTGAATAATTTGTAGTATGGATATGTGCTCATATGTATACCTATGTATGTATATGACATGAGGCAATCCCAGCATCTTTGCGTTCTCACATCGAATTCTTCTTGGCATTATTATAATAAATCTCTGGTGTATCAGATACCACGTTGCTACTTTCGTTACTCAGGTGTTCGCATAATTTATTCGTTATAATATGAAACGCAGTCAGTCGCATTGTATGGATAATGAGATTGACATTGTTTAGTGTTATATCTATAGATACCTGCATATATGTATACGTGGTTCACATCCGTCGATCACCGAACGTCAGATTTTCTATCGTTGGGCGTTTTTGAAACAGTAAAATGAAAATGAGAAGAAAAAACAAAATAAGCACACCGCTGCGATATCACCCTGCACTACACATCGTTATGTGAATATAACAGGTATTGCATAAAATTTAGTAAAATCAACGAGTTCGATTCTGGTATATATGTATACCTTACCACATCATGCATGTGGAATGACTTGACAAAAAAAAAACTTTTGTTCCAAATTCCCAACCAACGTTTATTCGTTTGTTTCTTTTCCCATCGTTTTTAATCACGAGAAGTTTTTTTTTTGTCGAGTCATTTACAAGCCAATAAAAAATGAAAGGGTGAAAACAAAAAAAAACATTCGCTCGCGGTTTTTATAGGTCGACCTAAATTCGCTCACTTTTTACTTTTTCTTTTTATCGTCGAGAGTACCAGAATCCAACCGGTCGAGTGTACTTAACCTGGACTGTTTTTTTTAACTGCACGATAATGTCGCGTACGCGTATTTACATAAGTATACCTATAGGTATACGCACACGTTCCATATAATATTTTACCGTTATGTATTTACTCGTATACTTTCATATGGGTATATTTATTATTTATCATAAATACACCCGTTCCGCCCTGCGCACGAGTATATAAGGTACATACGAAATTTGTTGTGAATTTAAATGTGATATGCCGAATGTTCCCCATGTGGTATTGTATATGCGGTACAATAGAAAAGTTTGCATCGCGAGTTGCTTTCGATAACGGAGATTTCTGATGCCGTCGTCGATGTCGACGTCTCGATGTTGATTGATCGATGGAATACATTTAACATTGTGTGATTGAAGCACGATTGTCATCCACTCGAGTAAAAAAATATTTTTTTATCTAATATACCTATACGTAGATATAAGTCTAAGGTATATAGAAATGTATGTAGAAACTTATTATTGCAAGACAGCAATATATATATAGTAATATTTGAATACCCGTTTTCTCGTTGCGTTTATTATTACAATAAATTTACAGTGAATATATACAATATTTATGTATATGTAATATCTAAGCCGTTAGCCGGTACATCTAGTTCCTTGATGACAACAAAAAAGAAAAAGAAAAAAAATGAAGAAAAGAGAAGAAAAAAACTAAATGAAGAATTCACATAAAAATCCTTGTATTATAATGTGATCGATAACTGTACGATCAATGTAACAGAGAGAGACAAGTTCTGGAGGACGAGAACGAAACGAATAATAACAATGGAGTTTTCAATAAACGTCTCAAGATTTAACAACAATGCATATGACATGTATATTTGACAGCGGAAAACGTGTCAGGTTATTACAATATTACGATCTCATGTGACATGATGAAATCACGCACTGTCCCTGGATCCTCGGAAGGAACTTTCGAGTTTTAAGTACCGTTACGTTTCATCCCGTTTCATTTCATTTCATCTCGTTTCGTTTCGTTCCAAACATTTATAATACGTATGCACATTGGCATGCCGCATTATGTGCCTCGAATTATTTGCATGTTATGCGAGATTGTCAACCTTACGAAGAGAGAGAAGGTTGAGAGGTCATACCGTATAATACGTAGGATATATATATGTATTATATTACGTGGAATTTATATCCCCGCGAATAAACAGACAAAAAAAATAATGGTTTTTAAATTAAAGAAATTCAAATCTTAAATTTTGTTCTTTTAATTTTTTTATTTTCAAATCGAGAATTTTTATCGCGGCTCACAATTAACTTGAATCCCACGCCGAATGATAGTGTTTTTTTTTTTTTTCATTCATTTTAAAAATTTAGCATAATCTTATAATTCTTGAATGAAATTTTATAAGAAACGTGCAGGAGCAGTTCGTAAATGGAGGAAGAGAATAATGAAAGATAATTAAACGGATCAGAGTAGGTGGATTACAGTCAATCCTACGTTTTTATGTAATATGCATAATATGTGCGGACGTATTTACTTTGCACTTTGGTTACAGGTATATTATACATGTACATAAGAATATTTATAATAAATCATATTTCTCGCGCACGTATTTCGACACACTTCGAGTCGAGCCGGTGCGCGTTTTGATGTTGACGCTTGTCAATTTCCGACACATAGATATACGCGTACCTAACCTACACAGAGCCACGTACCTAAATCGCGGGCGCCGCGACGCCGCTTCGCGTCGTCTTTCCTCATAACGCATTAATAATGCTATTACGAGCGCAACCCGATGGCCCACCCGCCCGTCGTCCAAAATTATAAAACGAGCGTAGGGTTTTTCTTTCGTACAACTTTCTTTATATTCTTTATCTTAACGCCCACGATTAATAATACCACATCAATACACGTCGAAAATACTGACAGCTCACACCTCATGTTGTCATTATTACACATATTACATACATACACGTACATCATACGTATGTAAATATTGCAGGATAAAACTTTGAACGAAAATTTGAATAAGCAAGTAAATAAATAAATAAACAAATAAATAAATAAACAAGAAAAGAAGAAAAATATACACATATTACATTTCGGCACGTGACACCTATTACACAATTGCTGATTCATTACTTAATTAAATTAATCAAATTTTTTCATTTTTCAAAAAATGTCCACATTTATTTTCAAGTAATTCGAAAGCTCGATACGTGAATCAAATGTGTCCGAGATCATGAGAAAAAAAAAATGATAAAAAATAAATAAAATTAAGACATTAAAGAAAAAAAAACAATAAAAAATACCAGGTGACTAGCGCGCACTTTATCCCACATTTATCGCATCGGTTATATGGCTAAAGGCTTTGCTATTTTCTCGTCTATTTCTTCTTTTTCCTTTGTTTTTTTTTTTGTTTTCACTGTTTTCTTTTTTCTTATTTTTCCATTCGAACTATTTGCGATACGTAGGTAATTATACCCACATTTCAGAACGTTGTCGGTTCAAAGCTGTGATCATGAGATTCTTACATCTTTATAATATACCAACTTTCAATGCGCCAAAGGCGATTAAACAATTTGCTGCAGAGAGCACTTAGATGAATATACAATATATAATAATAGTAATAATAATAATGATGATAATAATAATAGTAATAAAATTCACCTACAGACGTATATCACCGATAGGAGTGCCGTGGAGAGCATATAATAATAATAATAGTAATAAACGAAGGAAAAAAACGAATAATAATTGTGATTGAGATGCTATTAGGGGCAAGAATCTCCAACACCTGTTAATTATCATCCGTGTACGTGTGTGTGCGTAGGTGTGATTTAAAAATTCCACATATTCTGGAAATGTCTTATTACACGTATGCCGCGCAGTGGAATAAAGTTTCAGGGTGCGGGTGAAAAATAAATATATGTTCGTTGGCTTACCTGCACGAATGTTAGGTTAGATATGTACATACATATATATATACGTTACATGTATTTACGATCTATGCTGAATTATTGATCAGCCGCGGTTACACTTTGATTACCCATTATTTACGGACATGGACACGATGATATTTAAATATAGGTATAGCAAAGTATATGGAATTGTGAAAAAATATGTACGTAGTAGCCACATAGGTATGTACGGTACAAATAATGGCTAAGAAATTCTTTGGTGTAAGGTAATTTAATCGATGATTAGATAATTTATATGCTGTTAATTCATTGGAATCAGAGTTAGTATACATGCGCGATTTAGTTAAATACATTATTCCCGTAATTAATTAATTGTTTAATCAATTAATTAAATAGCACGATACGTGTTTTAAATCGAATCATCTTTATCGCGCCGTGGCTCTATAGGCGACTGCAACAAATTTATGTACACGTGCACAAAATTTCTGTAATTATACGTATTATACGTATAACGGGTGATGTAGATGTGTGAAAGATTATGCAAGCTGCACCTGCTAAATCTATCTAGGTATAATGATAAATTCTTTGAGGATTTTTATTGTGAAGAAGTGTGATTTGTTTCGCAATATTCGAAGCTATATGATTAATTAGAGTCGGAGTCGTCGTAGCAAGTAAACGTTTTTTTGTGTTTTATTTCTCTTCCTCTTTTCGCAAGTCACAATAGATGTTGTCCCTTTTTTGACGTACACGAAAAATTTACCCCTTTAATATTTCGAAGGTAAATAGGTATGCACGTGGACGTTGCATCTATTTACATTTCATGCGGTATGCGCGCACGAGGCGGAATGGCTAAAGGTTTTATAAATCATAAGTGTGAAAATGACAAGTGGATATAATTTTCTTCTCGGTTATAACTTATACGAACGCGAGCTGTGATACATTGTATAGGCATAATATGGTTTCTATGAAAAATGAACGTTGCGTTCATTATTTCTTCCTAGGATTGGGTCAAGGTAAAATCTAGGCCATTGTCTCTCATGCAACTGGCGTTTTTTCTTGGAATACATAAGTTTCTTGATCGACGTTCATCACCCACATCTTTATTACCTTACAGACATCCTTTTTGTGGTCTCTTAACCTTTAATTTCAATCCGTTTAGCCGAATAATCTTATCTACGTTCGTCGAATCAAAGCGCATTTCACGCTTCGGAGCTGCCCCCTCGTGTCGTTACTCGATATTATCGACGGGGATTGGGCATAAACTACCTGCGGTGACCTGTACTGGCGCGGGGACGTCTTCGGGTGAACTTGGAACAAGCCAATCATATTGGAAACTCTGTAAATAAATAAATGGGAGTAAAATAATTACTCAAAAATGGATAACGAAGTGCGGTTCGTTCGGATACTTTTCACTGAAGTCCTGCATGTACTATTTATCACCGAGTGAGTGATTTGTATTACCATAGAACATTTTATTGTCTATTTGTTATGCATTGTGCTGCCCATGTTGCGGATATACGTATCGACTGTACCTATAATTATAATATGTATATTGTTAGTAATTTATAAGAGCGTAGGAAGTTTGATCTTCATGGGAAAATGTTATACGGAGGTATGTGGCATTCGGTTGAGGTAAAAATTGAATAGTTCATTTTTCATTCGCTTTTTCTTTTCCTCTTTCCTTTTTTATTTATGGCGGCGTAATAACTCGTCTCGACGATCCGTCTACATTCATTGACATTTTACAATTTGTCTATCATGTGTATCGGTGATACGAAGACCTATGTGTTTTTTATACTCGACGGTTGTCGTATAATCCTATTATTCAAACATCGATAAATCATAGACGGAATTTCTAAAATAACATCACCCATCATCGATACAGGGGGGTATATTATAGACGGATGTTATTTTCGTATCGTACGAATACCAATAATATACCGACGCACGACGGAAGAGCTTTTTAAACTTCTTTTCTTTTTTTTCTCAATTTTGTTTTTCAACATTCTTACACAACTTATGGATCCTATGATCCTTCATGAACTTGTGTAAAAACTAAAACTGGCGATATGTCAGGAAAAATAATGAAAACAAATGAATAAAATAAAATAGATGGAGAAATAAAAATCCTATAACGTATATGTATAGGTATGCATAGGAGAGAGATTTCTGGATCTGCATGGATTTGATATTATTTTTTATTTCGTTGTAAGTAATGAATTTTGAAAATCAACGATTTCAACTATTTTTACAATTATGCAAATCCTCGGTTGATTTAAGTGAGGAATTATATCACAATATATAATACGTGATCGTATTACCGTTACTTGTATGCGCAGCTGCAGCGCTCTAGCGAAGTAGGGGTGACGTTTGAAAACATATTTTTTTTTCTTTTGTTTTTCTTTTCTACAGAAATTTGAGTTTTGGTTTCGTCTACCCGATGCACCGATATCATATCTATGGGTATGTGTAGCACATAACAGGTAAATCCGTTTTACAAATTTACACACATAGTAGAGACACGAGTGATACAATTCTCTATAATTACGCAACCATATTATCATTACGCTTCGACAGCACAATATCAAATATAATATAAACGCGTTTCAAATTAATTAAATACAGCGACGTCTCTCCAAACACACACGTGTGCAGTGTTTCATTTACAATACATATCGTCAGCGGCTCCGTTTTATTACCCGCAAACTTTGCAAATTTCAATAAAATCCAAACGTCATTCGCCGATTAATTGACACGCGAAATCGCTGTTGCAGATGTTCTTTTTTTTTCTTTCCTACATTATATTCAAACTGACGTCTTCAAACCTTTTCTGATAAAACCGAACGCGGTTGGCCCCATTTTTTTTCTTTCCTTCTTTTTTTTTCTATATCTATTTTTTATTTCTTTATGATTCCACAACGTACGACGCACGACGTAAGAAGGAGGCGAATTCGGGGTGTGTCGCGGTCATGCACCGCACACTTTGAACGAAAAATATTCTTTACGCTCACTCGTCGCCATTTCCTGTACACTCCTTCTTGCTGCAAGATATGCTGATTTTACACGTGATACCGGCACGTTGCAAATGTGCATATAGTTATATACGTACAGTTTTTTCCTTTCTATTTTTTGGTTTTTATTCTAATTATTTCTTCAGCGGATGCCAAAAATTTGTCATTCTATTTTTTTCATATACCTATTTCTTTTTTATATATTTTCCTAACTGACCTTGCTGGTACAATTTTATCTTCGAAACTTTATATATTTTTAACGATAAAATACTTACCGCGTGGTGTTGTATAATACAACACATTGTTCGTATTACGAAAGAAATTTTATTTCATTCTTTTCCTAAGATTTTATCGCGTGCGAAAATCACCAATTATGATGATAATAATTATTATAAATTTTTAATATCATGCAAATCAGTGAGAGTCGATTTTACGTGAGTCCCCAGATTGAAAAAGATCGTTTCTTAGTCTCTGTGTGAATTTGCCGGACGCATAAATAACGGATAAATAATCGGTAGCTAACTTCGTACGGGTCGAGTAGGTAATATTATAAAGTTGTATATCTGTAGCATATGTCGTCTACAAAAGCGTAGTCCCACAAATTTTAAATAGCCATTTCTATAATACACATTTAGAATCAAGGATGAAGAAAAGAAAAGAAAAAAAAAAGAAAAAAACAACGTAAAAGAAAGAGGAACAACAAAAAGAAAAAAGCATCAAATATAGCCTCGACAAATTGCATAATACATATGAAAAATTCCGAAGTTCAATTGCGACAGTTTTTCTGTTTTTTTTTTTGTTTTGTTTTTTTTTTCATAAAAATTCATATCGTCGTTAGATCGAGCCATCTGTTTACTATCTGCAAAGTGATTTTAACATCACCCACGTTGGCATCGCGTTTAAAAATTCCCTAAAATATGTATTGAAAAAAAAGAGGGAAAAAAAAAATAACGTACCTTATCCCATTAGATTAGATAAATTATATCGATCATATAAGACCAAGGGCGCGTATTAGATTAAAAATAGTTTGGGTTTTTATGTACGAACAATATTCGTAGAAATTGAATTATACGGGTAAGATAACGATCTAGTTTGTATGTAGTATAACTATAATACGATCTGAAAATTACCGTTAGTATTTAATCTTTGCACATAACCATATAGATTGTCATTGATCGTCGCAGTTGAATTTAGCCGCGGCTGCAGGTGTGTCGAATAATTTTTTGAATTTGAAGAAGAAAATATTAGAAGAGAAAGAAAGAAGAATATTCGAACAAATAAGATACATTCGTGGGTATGTAACAAGCATATATCTGTGTTGCAATAATCGAGCGCTTTGAAAATCTACGTACACACATGCGTATCGATTCGCACGTGTGTACGTAAAGCGAATATCTGTCGTCTGCCGAAGCTTGAAGAACCCAAATGAAGAAGGAAAAAAAGAATACGTACGAATAAAGAAGTTAAAACAAAAAAAACCCAAGAAGAGCGAACGTAACGTTTGAAAACGTTCTAATCTCGAATTATTTTGCCCCCTTCTTTGCCGTCGAACGCGCGGTAAGTTACGGTTTCCCCCACCGCGAACCCACGCGGCTGTCTGGTTTAGCAGTGCACGCCGCGACGCCATGCCGGATTCCTGCAGTCCCGCGTTCGGTTTTTGGTTTGTTTGACATTTGACAACGGAGGGTAATAATAAAGTTATTTAATAAAAGTTGTTTCCTCCGTAACGGACGACGTGCGTTAAACCCACGATGTAATCGAGTCGAAACCCGTCCGCCGTCGCTCGTCAATTCACGTGATATGAATCCTCCGGCAGATTATACGAACGGTTGCGTTTATCACGATTTTACTAGTTTAACGATATTTGACACGCCAGTTCGATTTTGTCACGACCATTACAATGCACGTGTAAATACGGTCTATTCCTCGATCCGTTCAGATGAGCACCTATTCTACCTCCGTTAATACCTTTCCATACGCCAACCGCGACGGACTTTTATCGAGGGAAAAAGAGAAAGACAAAAAAATAAAAATAAATAAATAAATAAAGAAGAAAGAGAGTGTGTTTCGCATCCAGCTGTGAATGTGTCCATATGCCCCCGGTGTTTTATAATATTACGCGAGTGATATACGATTCTTTTTCCTCTTGTTGTTTGTTCATTTATTTATTTTGATTATTGATTCGAATTTATTTATTTTATTTCTTCCTTTAGTTTATTTAAATAATTAATTGTAACATCTACTGCGCATTTATTGGTTATGTACGCGAATGGTATCGGTACGACGTTTGTGTAGTAAATTTTAATAATATCAAATTCGACGCACGTCGCGAATGTTTCTTTTTTCTTGTTGTTTTTTGCCGATTACACCAGACGTGCCAATAAAGTTTGAAATCCATTTTTTTTTATCATAAGAGTAACCGTAATCACCATTATGAATATTTTTAATATCAACGTTGCTTCTCATTCTTCGTTATCGTTCCTTTGTTTTATTTTATTAAAAAAATTATAAAGTTTAAAAATTATTGTGTTGTGCTTCAAGTTTCGATATTCTAATGAATAACATACGATTATAATCGTCGTAAGTTTTTTCTTGATAGTTTCTTTTGTTTTGTTTCATTTTTTCTCGTTTTTGTCTTCCTTTGCTCGGTTCGTGTCGTATCGTCGTGATATTAAAATTAATTTAAAATAATAATAGAGCATAAATTGATAAAAAATTAACAAAAAAAAGGAGTGAAAATGCAGACGACGTCAGTACCACCTAGAGGTCTAAAACCGTTTCGTAGAAGCGTCACGGCTCCCCACGTAGGCGCATCTGCAGCGGCAGCTGATTACAGGAACAAATTGGTGAGAAAGACATTTGAATAAACGATAATTGTATGTTTGTCTTTTGTTTTTCTTACGTTATAAATATTCGTTTCTTACGAGCCACTCCATTCCAATTTGTGTCGAGAAAATTTGATGAGAATATTGTTTTTTTTTTGCTACACGTTGGATTCCAATTTCACCGTCGCGTCGGATAGGCCTGCGGTGTAAAGGTCGTTTTTCCTATTAATTCGTTGTCGAAAAACAAACCTCGATGGATTGATTTACATAATTAAAACTGGCGGAAACACACCTCGTGATTGAATACATGTAATTCCAGTATCTCGTCATTCCATTGGTTCATATTTTATCCCGAACGAGTCAATGAGTACCTGATATCGTTCTCCTCGTTGCAGCAGATAATAAAAATAGTTACGAAGAGTGAATATATGTCTCCATAAAACACGCGAAATACGCATGAAAAATATTTACATAGCTAATACGTATTACATACTTTCTCGATATTACAAGACCCGCGAAGTACACGAACACCTATATACATGTATTTTATCATCATCCGAGCTCAATGTTTACGATATATTCTTTTTTTTCTTCCGATAATTGGATATAAACGTCGATTTTCTTTTCTTTCTTTCTTCGTTTCTTCTTGTTTTATCGCCGTCGATTTGTCCGATTGTGAGGAATGAACATTGGCGATTCACGATGAAAGTAGCCGGTGAGTTAGGTCAGGTGGTGAAGGGAGATTTCAAACGGTGTTTAAAAAGGTTTGGGCATTCTTAAAACGACGACCGGGTCGTTGTGCCTCAACAGAGTTATTTTTAAACCTTCGAGTACGATCTCCTATGTACTACGTCGCCCCGTATAGTATGTACTACAGAGTATATAGGTAGATATATGTATAGGTATACACACGTGTGCGTTCAGAAGTGTAGCGCTTTGTACACTACCGCAAAAAATTTTATATTGAATTTAAAAATAAATAGATAAATGAAAAATAAGAAGCACTTGAATATGTAAATGGAAAATTTCACTGTCGCATGTATAGGTAAACAATAAAATCGTTTTTTTAATCAGTAGGTTCGATCATTGGTTTAAAATTTTGGTGAAAAATAACTTTCAAAAAAAAGAAACAAATAAACAAAAACTCGACAAATCTTTTTAGATCAGAGAAATTTCTTTTATCGAGTTTGCGGAGTCATTGTTTTTATCATTGCAATTGGTGATCCGGATCGTTCACCTTTGACGCGATGATCGTCATACCTTATCGGTGTATGAATGGATCAGCTGCCACTTTGAGACGGAGACACTCAAATGTTGGAAATCAATTAATCGCGAGGAAGATGCCGGTAGATCTAGGAAAGTGACAAAATATTTTTGTCTTCCATCCGCATTTATTCATATAGTTTTTTTTTTCATCTATATGACGAGCACAGAGGAAAACGAATCCGTAATTGAATTATAATAAATTGATCGGATTATTAAAGTTATACTAATCTATGTATGTTGTTGAAATTGAAGACAATTTTTTTTTTTTTTCAAATTGACTAAAGTAATCAAAAGAAAAAAAAAATAGTTAACCTTCGGATTCTCTTAACGAAGTGTAAATTTAACTTGTTGAGTAAATAATATCACCTATATAATGCGCCGATCGATGTGGGGATAACTTAATTCAGGAGTACATAACAAGAAACAAATAAAAATTGGTATCGAGTCGAGGATTTTCTTCGACCATAAATCAAATAGATTCATGGAATTTATATAGAAACGCAACTCGCGAGATGTGGAAGTGGATAAACCTGCGATTATTTTTTTTTTGTTTTTTGATTTTTTTTTCGTTTCTCATGTATCAGGTTATCCCGTACCCTCAACTGGGTATTACAAACTTTAAGTTCTGCTCTGTTCTTTGCTCTCCACGCTTCGATAAACTCGATCTTATACACATCTAGTTTGTTAGATCAGCTCATTTGAAGTAGATTGATTTAAATCATTCCTCAATATAACTTTTAACAGAAGACACTTCACTTATGTGTAATATCCGATAGATGCAGTTACGATTTTTTAATTCACGTTTAAAATGTTCTTTCGTCTTTTTAGCGTCTACTGTAAATTTACCTCGTACAATTTTCTCCCGGAAATTCCGTGCGTAGATTTACTTGCAATAAAAGCCTCGCAAATATGGGGAGGAAATATTAGCCGAAAAATATTCGCTACAGATTGAATTTACCGGGTATCCTGAAAGTACGGTTATAATATGTACACTTGGCGAGATCATAAGCGGCCTAGTTAGACACTACGCGATGAGATCTAGGTTGACATAAAATATTCCTAGTCTAGGCAGCAAACGGGGGTTTGATTTTTCGCAAATATCTCGAGAACTGATTGAGATTTTCGAAATTTCAAAAAAGATTCGAAAAGAGGATTGCGCGCGTCACGCAATGAAATGGCCCACGAGCCAGACTAGCCGTTTTCGGCCGTATTTTTACGCCTCTAGAAAAATTATAAATAATGGTCCTCTAGTTCCGGGAGTCGAGACTTTTTTGAGGAAATTTCCTCCTCTTTTCGAATCTTTTTTAAAATTTCGAAAATCTCAATCAGTTCTCGAGATATTTGCGAAAAATCAAACGTCCGTTTGCTGCCTAGACTAGGGATATTTTACGCCAACCTACAGCTCATCGCGTAGTGTCTAACTACGCCACTTATGATCACGCCAAGTGTACCTATAAACTGTAACATCGCGCGTGGAAACTGTAGCAAAATGAAAGCCCGTTACTTCAGAGCCATGAAAAACAAAAATGTTCTTTTTTTTTTCTACCTAATGTACCGTAAAATATAATAGGAACGAAGAATTGGCGGTTTTTTTTTTTATGCTTATTGAACAAATATTAACGATTGAGTAAATGAGGAGCTGGTTTTTTATTTTCAAAATTATCGGATATTCGAAAATTTGACCGTTGAAACAGATTTGGAAAATTGAATAAATAAAAAAATCTGGTTCGTTGTTGCATAGAGAGAATGCAACTAATCGAGAGCGCACACTGCACCTTATGTGGCACCATATAATATTATATAAAATACATGTACGTACAACCTGTTGCAGCCAATTAGCGCGTGCGCGGGGTGTACAAAAGTATAAAGTTTCAGATAATACTCGAGTTTAATCTGATGAGAAACTAGTTTATATAGTTATAACAACTTTTTCTTGGATCATTGCGTAGATAAGTTGAAAACTCTCACGCGTCGTACGCTTTTGCCTTGACAGAAAAGAGATATTGGGTCGTTCAGAACAACTCTTTTAATTATGTTTTCATACCGCGAACCAGCCGTCGGCATGGGGCAGCAGCACAGAGATCCGCTGTTATATAAATCCGCAAAATGCGAGTACGTTGAATCGCCGTTCTATGTAAATAGAGAGAATTGTCAGCAATTTTGGGTATAAAATGTAAAAATTATTAGCAAAGTTCTGGAAACTTGGAAAGAGGCGTCGCCTCGGGGAGGGAAGGAAGATAATATAAATCATTGAAGCGCGCTAGTTAGCATGAATAAAAAAACGTGGTTATTATTTATCGTTATTACCAGAACACTATTTTTGGCATTTTATTTTAACGAGTTCTGAAAATAATCTTTTTTTACAATGTAGGGTACGCGTGCATTGTGTGAAAAATGAATCTCAATTCCAACTAATTTAAATTCATCAAAACTATTTTAATACACCGTAGTACATGGATAGTGATTTTATGTACTATAAAAATTAAACATAATAGTACTAATAGATGTTTCCCAAAAATTTTACGTATAATTGATGGTATTTTAATTTCTTAAACTGTCTGCACAAAGTCTTGTATTAATTACCTCATACACTGCACGTAAGTCTCGATAACGTATAAATCATTGTTCAGCAAAAGCAATTCATAAATTCACCCGTCACGTGAACTTGCCCGCGTTCGAAATGTCCGTAAATAATCCGTTCTTAAAATTCCATTCACATAATTTCATTTTTATTGTAGTCCGAAAAAAAACAAAAATGTTCGTCGAATTTAAAGATCTACGCGACTAGCGCACAATGTATCGTATAAATAAACGATAATATATACCCGATATCGTCAGCCTATTAAAATTATGTCGTTACTTAACATTTCATTGATTTCGTATCAGCTCATAGTTGTGCGCAGGTTTGTAATTTTCCTAATTTACTGCGTAAATCATTAAACCGAGTTATTATTTCACATCATACACATTTTAACGAACATCTTTAAATTACTTAATTAATAAAAACATATATTACATTATCATGTATACATAGGTACTATAGTTCAGCCATACCTGCGTACAGCTGATAGCATACGAGATAATCTAACGTAGGTTATAACGAAGTAATTGATAGTTATAAATATAATAATAGTAACGTTAGAAAATTTATGGTCATTTCGAAACTGTGACAAATATCCGGTCAGACTTACTACTCCGATAAATCTTGTATTCATTTTTCATTTATTTTTCATTTATTTATTTATTTATTTTATTTTTTTATCCGACGTCTGATATCGGGACCTGATGTGGACTTTAAAATCGGTTCAATAAATTGTACATATGGATAATTGGCATGCAGGCCATTGGTTTTTTTTTTTGTTGTTGTTTTTTGTTTTCGAGTAATATATTTGCGTGACAGCGATATATTATTCATTGAACATAATTGTACTGAAATTAAAAAGTAAAAAAAAAACTCGCACTAGTTACGGTGACTTTTGATTTAAAAGAATAATTTTTTTTTTTTTTTTTTTCTCGCTTGAAGGAGACGTGTTTTAGGGACAACTGATCGAGGCCAACTGATTTTACCTTTTTTTCCATTGTTTTATCCAGTTTTCAACAGGATGTTAGTTAATTTTTGATGATTTTATGGAATATTAGCGTAAAAGAATGGCGAAAGAATTAGGTACGTATGTTTAACGATGTTTTTTAAACATGAAAACAAAAAACAACATGCGGCACGATGATGAAAAAAGTGAGTCGATGTTTCGTCGCAAGGTGTGGCAGAGATCAAACTACCTTATAGTATGCTTTCTTTTTTCTCAAGCAGCTATGCCGTATGTGTATTGAATTGAATGTAACGTAGGTGGAGATTAATTATTATCCTTTGAAGCGGCGCTGTGATTGATGGGTTCGATGAAATATTGTGTCGGTACCCCCATTCGACAACTGGGATTGAAAATTATAGGCTTCCTCATTGCCTGCGATCGAATTTCTCGTGTTATACGGATCACCCATGCATGTATGTAGATCTAGTGGTTGGAGAACGTAACCCAGAAGAGAGAAATCAAATGTACCATACGGGCACATTCATTTTTCGAACGGTTGCAATGCTTGTCAAAGGACTCCCGCGACGAATTGGATAAAAAAATTTTTATCGAGAGATCAGCATGTTTTTCAAATGTAATTTCAGATATCATGTTTATTTTTCTTCTCCACCGACAAGCGTCGATATTTAATGTCCAAATTTTGGAACGTTCCGTTCAATCCTTTCAGGATCATAGTAACATACTAAAATTTATTTCCTACGGAGGTAATATAGTAGCCATTTTGGTTTTCGGAGTGCTTCACGGCAGCTCGTTAGCCTCTTCAAGGTCTTATTAAGATCTCGGATCGGGAGAGTTAAATTTAAATCGGTAAGCATCTAAAATCACGATCCATATCGAGGTCACATCAATTGCCCTTCAACAAGCCGAAGAGGAGGTAGAAGACAATACATGAGTACGTAGACTCGGCTAGTTTGATTCCGACACTCATTATAATAGAAGTCTGCGATGGATGAAAGCGACAGAATCGAACTTGCTGAGTTTACCTACATACATAGGTATGTTATTACGAGTCTTCAACCAAGCAAAGAATGACTCCAAAGACTTTTGTCGTACACAATGATTGACTAGCGAGACTGAGACGTCTTACTTAAGTCAAGGTATGTAGCCATAGGTCATTTCAATGTGTAGGTACTTATCGTATGCATATAATCTATATCCGGACGCCTTCAAGCATCGTTAGACTTCAGTTATGTATTTCGATTGTCTTCTTCATACACCTAGGCAGATGTAACATACCCATGTCCATCACACAATACGGGTAGGTTATCAACACAAATTCTATGTAATACAAATTTTCAAGCATTCGAACATCACTGAAATTGTCGTAGTCGTCTTTTTTTTTCTCTTTAAGCGAAGTTTTATCGACATTATATCTTTTTATCTATATATAATGTTGTTAATTATAATCACGTACCAATTGAAGCGATGTTTATATAAGCTACCCACTTATTACGGCTTCGTTTGAATATTTGTTTACAATTTCTACATGATCGTGAAGTAGCAAATGAGTTTGTATGCGTTTTAACGATAATTATTCCAGTTTATGCAGATAGTATGTATTTTATTATAGTATTGTATACTACGGGCGGTATTTCCTTTGATGGGGTAATCGAGGACGTGAATATGTTTCGTATAAGGTTATCGCAAATCGCATGTACACACTGAAGAAAATTATTGGCAAATGGGTCAGATGGGATAAAAATAATGGAATTTTTTTTTTTTTTTATCGACCACAAATTTACAGTATCGTTACACTCGTGCGATCCAAATAAAAATTTAGACTTCTCGAACCCGATGAAAACAAAAATATGTCCGTGATTTTGAAATGTTACCTGGAAATTGCCACATTTTTCCGACTAGTCGATCGGTTTTTAATATTTCCTGGAACCAGATGACGTCAGGTACTCCGGTCCACCACATCCGGACTCTCGAAATATCTTGTAACCAATCGAGCGAGTGACGTTGGATTGATCCGTTTCAAAATCCCTCTCTAATTTTGTTGGTATTTTCTTATACTGTTGCTGCTGCAGCGTTATCCCTTTCTAGTTTACCTGGGGGTATAAATCTCGGTATAGGTTGTTCGCTTCGACGATGTATTCTTCCAACGCACGGTGCTACTTTCTATCCTGTTCGGTTGTGATCTCTCGTCAGATTTTCCTCAACTGAGTGAAATCGATATTCGTTGAATTCTGTGTTTTTTTTGTTTTGTTTTAAACTTGATAATTTACATCGCATTCCTTTCTGGAGTCAATGGTACATCTGGAACGTGATTATTACCGTCCGTGATCATCGTCGTAATTTTGTACATTTTGCCTCTGTCTCTTCAATTATAAAGACCTCTAATTCCTGGTACTACGCAGCCTTCGCATATCACCACTTTGCAGTGCCATAGTGGAACAGATTGAATTCGATAAGAAATTCCTTAGTAGGGTAACTGGAATTGCTATCTCGCTTTGCGAACTTAAAAGCTCGTTTATTTCGTCGTACCTATGGATGACGATAGTTTGTGGGAATGAACTCTTCTCATTTATGGATACGGAAAATCCTTTAAAGTTTCGAATGCTTCTGAAATCAGATTTGTGATATTTGATATGTTACATTGGTATGTCGATCAATGTTCCGCTGCAGAAATTCTAACTAACTGCATTTCTCTTTCAGTTTTTTTCTTTATCTCTCCACAATAGTTCGCGAATAACAAATGTTGGCGATCTCATCCCGGTAATGCGGCAGCAGCCGCATCTTCTCTCTCCTTTGTGTCGCTTACGGCGTTAGGTATAACTCGCAAGTTCTTATGGCTCGTGTTCTTGAGTCAGTCGACGATGCTCATATGTTCGGAACAGTGTTGTAGACAGGCTACTGTATAAAAAATCTACCCCCATATACTTTATATATTATCACAAGGTATAGGTATAAAGTTAGTATCTGCACCATAGGTGTATACACAAGTGTAAGTTACATCGGTATCAAACGGTATACTCTGAAGTGCGCAGCAGCTGTCCACAGCTGTAGGTATAAGGTAGACTTGGAGCAGGCGATGTGTACGAATGTCCAAGATTACAAGTGTCCGGTGTATAAGCTTCTCGGGTCGCAACCGAGCGAGCAAGCTGCTGATTTAATCATGAATCGAGCCCCTCCTGGAGCACCAACGGCAACGGCAGCTTCACACTTTACCTTTGCTCAGCCGCAGCCCTGTCAGCTATCATGTTGTGCAGCGGTACTTTTACGTTCCCTGCGCTCCTCGATAAGAAGAGCACATAATATACCTCTACCTTATACCCCATACCTTTGCCTGCACGCTCGAGTCGATATTCTTTTGTCCATTCGCCACGCATGGAATCATATTTCTAAACAAACCTTTCATCAGTTGCTGATAGCGCTCTAGCAGACGTCAAGAAAATCTAATAAATATTTCTCGAGTTTCAACCGATGTGCAACAGCAGCAGCAGCATTGGAGAGCTCGAACTCGATTTTTTAAAACTGCATCGAGCTGACTCGCGCAATATAGCTTACGATTTTTGTAACTCCGAGCACCTATCCCATATGTTTTTTAATTGACATTTTTGAATTTATATTCGCCGATTTCTTGAATGATCAGATGGTCGATGTTCGCTTGGTAACGTTGACTTGAACTACGTGGTCTCAGGGTTCACGGTGAACCTACGCAGTCGAGTATGAAGTTGTCGTGTCTCGTGGCAACCGCGAAATGGTTATATACCCACTACTCCAAACCCGATCAAAGTCGCAGATTATTATACCTACTACCTAGCACTTTCATTCATTCGCGACCTAATTCAATTCCATTCAACGAGTCCGAACCGTAGCCGAGTATTTCCAAGATATTTTCTTTATCACGCCTGTGCCTTTCTTTTTCTTATGATAGACAATTTTCCTGTTGCTACGCATGGTGCGGTTGAGAAGAAAAAAAGATGATTACCTAGTCTGAATTTGCATCGAGTTGCCTTGAGTTTCCTTTTCATTTTGTTTTTGTTATTTTTCTTTTTTTTCTCTTTTATTACTGGATAAAAGTAGACGAGTATAAAGTGCCCAGATAGCGTGAGATTGATTAATCGGAGGTGCGTGTAAGGTGATTTTTTAGAACGTGATCCGCTGATCACCTCGATTGCGCTGCTGTCGTATATGTAGAAATAAACTAACGACGATAAATAACTGTTATTTCTTTTTAATAAAGTTGTTAATCGGGAATCGCGCCGATCTGCAATAGTACGATGAGAAGTTGTCGCATTGGTCGTGGTAGTGACGGTTCATCTCTACTGCAGTAGGTAAGATATATCCTCAGCGAAACATTGTAACATAGGATCACCGAGTAAGTGCAAAAAATTCATCGCCTGATTATAGAAAATGGAAAAATCGGAAATATTCACCGATTCGTCTACAGGCCTCATTTTGCAATTCAAGTGGACGCTAATTTCAATTTCAGAAATTTCACTGCGCCTCATTCTCGATAATCTTTAATTCTAGTTGAGCTTGGAGTCATCAATTAACTACCTGCACTACGTAAATTATTTCCTCTGCTCGGAAAAAGAGAAAAAAAAAGGATAAGGTGTTATCGACTCGCATCCGCCGTCCAGTTGCAGATATTCTCACGCACGCTGCATGCACGCGTTAGCTCGTGTCACTTTTGAATAATGGGTGGTAAATATCAAAACTGGGTTTGCTGAAGTCCAGTGGACTGCTATGGCCTTAAAAAAAAGAAATGATCTTTCATTCATTGGTTCATTATTCGATGGACTTCGTAGCTGCGGTTAATCTTCATCTCCGTTCATTGATAATAATTATATTCAAGAGGTTCTCCGACGATGAGCCGCAAACTGATTTCGAATTTCATGGTATGGACATTTGCATAGAACCTGGGAGCTGTCGTGTTCTAATGTTTTCTTTCTCCTGATCTCTTCACACCACGATGCCCAGCACTCTGTCCGCGGTTGGAAATCTTCTGCGTGTAACGAGCAAAGAACGTCTAGTCGAAAGGAAGTCCTAACTCTTTGGGCGTACCTTAGCTGCTACTGCTACTTCGGGCAGTCTCAGTTTCTGTGAGATACATATCTTGTGGCGTTAATTAAGACCTTTCTGGAAGAGTGCATCGGCAGTAGTGGCGCACAAACTTTTCTGTATTACTGTTACCACGATTACCAACAGATCCGTAACTGGTTATATACCTATTCAGGGAACTTGAAAAGGATGAAAATCCACTTCATGAACTAATTTTGCAAGCAAATACGATTATCTTGATTTGTGCCGTAGTGTAGGAAGTGAGAGAAGGCAGCCCCATCTGACTTGTGATTCATCGGCCCATTAGCGGTTTATAGCGATAGACCTGAAATAGGTTAGTTCTTGAATTGAGATTAGGTGCAGAAGGAGTTACGAATCTATTCTAGACTGGAGTTCTCTTCATCGCGTACGTCCTCCTACGATTTCGTTTATCATAAGCAGTGCTTTCTTTCGATACTCGGGCGTACAGGACCAGCTTCTTCACATATAAATGAATAAGCGGGGTTCTTCTTTCCTTCACTTCATTTCAGGTCTCTTTACTTGAGTTAGTCTAAAAAACTTCTGCGGGAACATCAGCGTCGCCGGTGGTCCATTTGTTAGTTGACTACGGTTGACGGCTGCAAAGACCAAGCCCAGCTCACTTGCTATGCTATATAAGTCTTGAACGAAGCTGATTTTCAGCGTAAACGACGACCACCCTGTTTTTTATCTTGACAAATACACATCGGACCATGTGACGTCAACTACTGGATACGCTCCATGAAACAAAGTCCGCCGGATCATATTTTAATCCGACCCAAAATTAATGGAGAGATTTAGACGAACGTGTAATTTGATTCGAATCTACTGCAAATCAATTGCATTCGTAGATTCGTAAAATTTTCTGCGAATGTTGGAAGTTGTAGTTTTTGGTACTATTGATGTATGGCATTTTCTGGATCCTCGGTCATATTTTTCCAACAGCCGAAAAAGAACCGGCAACCATTGGATCGCGATGCTTCTTTTCACGAGGTTGAAAAAGATTCCGCCGTCGCGATATTCTGAATCGCCATTTCACGTGATACACCTGCATTTCATACGTGATTATATCTGTACTTAGTTGTACCAGGAAATCTCGCTGCATTGCGAATCCCACAATCCCCAAAGACCAAAAAGGAAGAAGCTCAGAGGAGATTGGTACCGCAGTTTAGTGGTGCTTACTGCACGGCATTTAATACATATATTGGCCACACTCGATTACCACACTACCACTTTGACACCGTAATGCCCACCTGTACTTCGTATTTTTGCTGTATATATTTGAACCTCTAGTATTCTTCACCAAGTGTCGAATACCCAACTTGCATTTACTAACTTCCCATTTATGGAGTCAAAGACACACCGGCAAACAGAACGAATAAAAAAAACCAGATGCCCTCTGACAATTTAATGCAAAAAAATCGTCTGCTCTAGACCCAATCGACACTTGCTTCACTTCGGTCTAATGACGTTGATGAAAATTCAGCTTTTTTCATCACGTGGGTCGACAAAAAGTCCGAAACAATTGCAATGCGATGGCGATGGCGATGTAATGGTAATTAGATTTGGCTTTGAAATTCGCTTCTACTTTTTCTGGTATCTAATTAGAATAATGGCGGTTACCGAAGGTGTCCCTACAGATTGTGCATTCTAGCTAATTGCGCAAGTTATTAAGTCAGATTAGGAAGTGCGGTATAAGTTGTCTCCGGCTATTGTTAAGGCGATGTAAATCTGAATCTTCGTTGCTCGTTTGTCTCGTGTGTATAATATCTACCGACAAAGGAATACCAGGCGGATTGCTACAAAGAGAATGGTTATACATCCCCAGTGGGTAATTTACGTCACTTTAGTGTTCCTCAAGAAGAACGTAAGCCTAACAGCTGCCTCACTATACTCACGTATAGGACTTCGTTGTCGGATTTTGTTAGCAAGAAACTTAATACCATACGGTACAGCTTCTTTTTCGTCGATACGCAGGATTATTTTTCGCATCTTCGTTCTATAAATGGAGAAATTTCTTTCTGTCTGCGGGGTGGAACTTGTTCGAAAATATATCGAATCAGGGGGGCAGTTTCGATTCTGATTTCGGTTCTTCACCACGTGCAAATAGATCATCCTTATTCGCGAATCATCTTGTACGGAGTACGATGAAATTCGGAGTACCTCGGAACGAATCCTTCGAGGTTTTTATCGCCCAAGAATTCTGCATACTGTCGTTACTTTTTGTTTTTCTTCCATCCGAGTCTGCTTCGGCTTTTCAATGTCCATAGAATGCTATTCAACGTTTCAACGTATACATATCCACATATTAATAGCTGCAAAGAAGATCGAAGACTCGAAGAAGGCTTTTGCAGACGAAGAATTTCGAATCGAACCTGCAACGGCGATGTAATAATTATAGGTGACGGTAAATTTTTGTCTCATAATAGTACGTTACAATTGTCGTTGAGTCGGCAGTGTTGATTGAACAAGCATCGGTCCTTGATTCTCTTTTTGCACTTTGTTATGTCGGACGTCGTTATCATTTGAATTGCAAATTATACATACATAGGTATAACATATTTCAATAGTCGCGCAAATTTCTGTGTGACAAAACGTGCGATATACGAACGAGACGTTATTTTGCAAGTATAATTAGATATCTCACGCACCGTGAACCACCAATTCTCCATCGATTTCTACCGATTCAAACAACTTTACAATCCGATGCCAATTTTGTGCACATTTTTCAAACACCCTATAAAACCTCCGGGGAAATTCAGTAACAGAAGTTGACAGAACTTTTGCACCGTTGGGCCGCACTAGACTTTCAAAAATTTGCATAGCTTGGTTAATTATTCACATTACCAACGTGGATTTGTGGCCATATGCCACGCATGATTTGTTCTGCATTTAAAACATTTCGTTCTACTTGAAACGTTTAACGAATCTTGCAGCAGCAACTAAAACTAAATTATGACTCTAGTCGCGTAAGAATTCTTCGCGATTTCTTGAGCATTGCATTTCTGTTATATTCCATTGTTATTATTATCCTCATCCAGTGTACACCGTATAAATTACAGGTTAATTTTAAAACTTGCTAAGTTAAGAAGTTGGATGAAAATTTAATCGAAATGAGTAGTGGAGTGCGAGGGTGCAATCTCGGTAACTCACCAGCCACGAATTTTCCACCGTTCAAGAGCGTCGTGGACTTGAATTTCGATGAAAATCGATGGAGACATAACACACGTGAAGTTGGTAACGTGATAAAATCGGTAGTATGGAGTGTGCACCACCTGCAGGGATCGTCGCGCACGTGACACTTTCTTTGAAACTCGTAGCAGCAGCAGCAGCAGCACGAGGAGGAGGACGAGGAGGAGGAGAAGAAGGAGCTGCTGCTGCTTATTGCTGCAGTTCGCAGCGGGACACCAAATATGTATTCAAGACTCGAAGTTTTGTTATGCATTTCTTTGAGCCGCTTATAAAACTTCTATATAACAGTACAGGTATACACGTCCTACGTGACTCTGCAACAGTTGAGTACTTTTTATTTTTGACGGGCGCAGCGCTACACGTTGACATTCCGCAAATACCAAAGATAGCATGAATACCACCTGGAGTACCAACATGATTATAATATACGTGTCACAACAGATTTCTATGGCTACATTAAAGTCCACGATAAAAATCATCTCAACGGAAGACTGATATCTTCTTATTCAATGGAATGCGCATCAAGGATACAAATTTACATCAACGGACTCTGCCACTATAATTCGCAAAAGTGTCAACTTTGTGACCGTTTTCTTCGCTCACTTCGACCTAAAATGCGGAAATGATTTCGTAGAACTGTCTAATTGTTGACGTACAATATATTAATTAAAAAAAAAAAAATAAAGAAAAATGAAAAAGCCATTAGGGCTGTAACTTGTGTCACTCGTATAAGATTGTGAAAAAATAATCAGGTCGTTCGCACAATTCACGAGCAATTGAACGTCCTTACGTAATAATGAATGTTGGCTAGTTTGGACAAACTATTATGTTGTATCGCGTATATCGCCGACATCAGATAACTTCTTCGTCCAGACGACCGTAATATAAATGAAGCGATAGGTAATTTAAGTTCCTAAATAATTGCCGTCTCTCAAAGTATCTTATGAACTATTTTCACGGACATATATATATATATAAACGCGAGAGACGGAATGAGAAGAAAGAAAGAAAGAAAAAAAAAAACATACGTGCGTGTGTAATTATTATGTAAGAAAAACGTCACAATGTTATACACTGTCGCGACTGTTATTATCATACTATAGACCGAAGTATTTGATATAAGAATTGTCGAACGAAATATATCTAGATACCTAGTATATTAATGTGTTCGTTAAAATTTTTGAAATATGGACTAGATACGTGTAAATAATTGAATGTGTCTATTTTCATTGGGCGAATTAAGATCTACGCTTTAAAATACCTCCTGCATATATTTTTTCTTTTTTTTTTTTTTTTCAAACGCGTCGGTATCAAGGAATATAATTATAAATGATTGTGAATTGAAATTGCCCGAGTGTGTAATAAGATTGACAAAAAAAAAAAAGAAAGATGATTGTTTGGAGAGCAAAGCGCATCGATCATCTGCGATATCGCATGTATCTGTTGTATTATTACGGTCAGTTGATTGCAATTATTATTTTGCTCATCGTTTCGCACCACCCGCACCGCGACCGTAACCGTTATTAAACGAAATGGATATTATTATCATTACCCTCGGACATTAATTATCGCGATGCCGACTCCGTAATACTTCGGATAAATAGACGGACTTTATTTCGATTCAATGGACCTTTATTGTACGCGGTAGACCTTACTACCATGTTCGGTTTTATGGATCCCGCCCTTAATTGCGGTTTCAGATGATATATTCCATTACGACGACCACGCGATGATGATCAGATGAAGATAATGCGGCTTATCGATCAGATTAATCATTCGTATAATATCGCTAACATTTATTCGTTTTAACGATCGATTTTCTGACACCTCGATCAACGCAATAAGTTTACCAAATTTTGAACGTTTCTTTTGTTTTGCTATTTCAAGTCCTACTAACCAAAAATTCTACAAGTTTGGTTAACAAAAGAAAAGAGAAACAAAAAATTCTGTGGGTAAACTTTGAAACCGGTAGAAAAATCTTGGAATAAAGTGATTTCTAGTTATTGGTTTTTTTTCTTCTTTCCACAAAAAACTCTCTGAACATCGGAATTATATGTATAGTTCTGTGTCTAATGCTTCGGTTAATTGTTCTTCGTGCTTAGAAATAGAAGTAGGTACGCTTTTGACTAGCCTTGGTTGACTTGCCAACGTTAAAATAATCCTAAACAAATATATAGCGCGGTACGTAATATACCTAGTAACGTTCGGATGCTGCAATTCAAAATTTACGACGCTATGAAGTCGGATCATTTATTCGCAACCCCTTTTTCAACATCATCATCATCATCATCGTCGTCGGTGGTTTAATTTTTTTGCATCGTTGAAATTAATTTTTTTTTTTTTACACATAACAGAAAGTAGAGTAGCAAATAAATCTACGATAATTTTCTATCATTAAATGCGACAAAAGATTAAAGATGATTGCGATCCCATTTAGTTATCCGGCGAATTATTAATTTCAGTTTGAACCGAGCCAGAAATTACAACTTGACTTAGAAATATTCAAATAGTCATATAGTAGGTAATTTCGGAATGCTTTTGAAGACGAAAATTTTGGCACGCTTTCAAAATTATACCTATGTATAATAAAGGGTGCAAGGCAAGCGATAAAAAGTATAGTGATTCGAAAAATATTTCTCATTTTATTGTTGTTGTCTTCAAGCAACCGTTGCAAGAAAAAAAACAAAAAAAATGAATACCTATTTTTGTTATTTTATAAATATGTACAACCTCGCGAACATCAGAGCTCTATAATAACGACTAATGGTTAATGAATTATATAAAAATTGAATTTCACGCTCTAAAACTAATACACATCCAATTTCATTTTTTAATCGTTTTCCATCTGATTTTCTGTTTCAGGTGAGTGACCGCGCAGATATCATCATTTATATTATCCACTTGGTTAATTTACCCCGCGGACGATTCGGTTCAGCATCGGTTGACTTTTGCGTGCTGAAGATTAAAACGTAATTCGACCGAATGAAAAAAAAACATTTGACGTAGGTACAAGTTATATACATATATATCACGGAAAATCGAAAAAAAAAATTCTTTCTTTGATTTTTCATCGCGCATCGGATATTGCTGATGATGTTATAGAATTCAAGCACCATTTGTAAAAATTCGAAATCGTCGAGGTGTGAACTTTGTCGCAATAATTTATATTACATACATCGAATTAGAAGACCTGCACTATGAAAGACGAAAGTATATAAGTCAGAGCTTCAAAGAAGAAAAAAAAATAAATCGGTAAAATTGTTGCAAAATATTTTATTGCCACATAATATATTATATTTCAAAGAATGTTCGCACGTTTTGTTAGAATTTTTTTTACGATCCTCACGTTTCGGATTGTCGAGTCAAGGGTCATATTCGTTTCAAAAATATATAGAGATATAGGTATATAGGTACCTGTACGACTGCCCCGAATCTTTTTTTCTGCTCGAGAGAAGAAATAAATAAATAAAATAAAAAGAAATACATAAACGAATAAAATGAAAATTTGAGAAATATTGTAAATTTCCTAACCCATCATTTATCCTCATATTATATTCGTCTCGTAAAACTGAAACCGACCCAGCTCAGTGTCCGCAGATAAAATATCAAATTTACGATTCTCACCTGCACCTCTGCACGGTGTACAAAATCTCATATCTACCTATACAACGAAATTTTTCACACTTCGAGTTTTTGAAACTTGAAAAAAAAAAAAAAAAAAAATGTACAACAGTTTTGAACGGTATTGTATATTACGATAGAAGAATCGCATCCGTGATTCTATAAGGTGGTAACGTAATGTATGTTCGGTTGCTTTTTTTTTCGTTTGTTTCTTTTTTTCATTACCTTTACTGTAGGTTAGAAAAAAAAAAAAATTAATAACTTGTCGTCGCCGCAGCTCGACACGAGTTTATGGTTATATACATGGGTATTTAATATTTATACGACTTAGTCCCGCATTTAATTTACCAGATTATCGAAATTACATATACGAAAGTTGTTTAAAATCACCGGTTATATTTCATATTATATAATTATGTATAGTGACGGAAACGATATAACCTACGATACAGCGTACTCGATTAACTTATACTGCAATCTCTTATACAACGCATGGGTGAATGCTAGAAAAATAGGTACACGTGACTCGTATACAATTATAGTCGCACGATTATGGTAAAACTTGATACATTCGCATCATTTATATAGAAATCAATTTCTCTGTTGCTGCATGTACACAGGATATCCGTAAAATAATTTGTTCAAACTACACACGATATGTATAATATTTTTGGTTACTATACATATACAATATGTATAGTGTTTTGACGGAAAATCGACCTGGCGCGATGCACTCTGATTCTCGCTGCAGTTTCATTTTCGTTTCATTTTTTTTTTTTCTTTCTTTCCATTTTTTCAATTTTCATCACCCCCTTCCAGCCCTCATCATACCACATGCCGGCAACCTTGACGTTTTTTTTTTTTCTTGTTTTTTTTCCTCTCCAATACATGGGAAGTGTAAACAAACGACCGACGCGGTATAATTAACAACGCAGATTAGTGTTCCTCTTTTTTTTTCTCTTTTTTTTTCCCTTTTTTTTCTTCTCGTCTTTCAACGTATTTCATAGAAAGAGAATTTCCGTGTAACCGGAAGCGACTTTTATTGCGATTTTTCGTTTGCTTTTTTTTTTTCTTTCTTACAGTCTGAGAAGTTCAAACAAAGTTGAAATAAAATAAAGAAAAGAAGTGAATAAATTTAAATCTTTGCGACTTCCTTTGTCTGTATAAAAACATTATAGCGCCATGTAGTATTATAAGTAAGATTTTACCCGCGTTGTTCTCGTGATTCTTTATAATCAGAGGATATCGCGAACACTTGAATTATTGGAGACCAAGGACGAGATTTTTTTTGTTATGCCCCTGAACGAAAGAATGAACGAATTTGAAGACAATTATGTATTAAATCTTCTTCTTCTTCTCCTTTTTTTCCTTTTTTTTTTACAACACATATATGCGGCGTGTGGGCAGTTCAGGGTCGCAATTTCTGTAGATATATGTATAGGTTTACATGTACTATATTCCTATATGTGTGGTATGCACATACACATATACAATTTACATATATGTAACATATGTCGTTACTATATAGCGCGTAGGACGATTGTGTGACGTTGTAATATATTAAGTACCGATATTATGCAATTATGAAAACAAAAAAAAAAAAGGAATGTGTTTCCGGATTGTCTGAATCGTCGTTCATTCATGTCGATACAAAGTAACTATATATAGGTCTGTGTATGTATGATCCTTCGAGAGAAAAAAAAAAAAAAAAAATCGGAATTTTTGATTTTTTTTTAAATTTGCGTCTTGGTTTTGTTGTTGTTTTTTTTTTTTTTTTTTTTTTCAGCTACATTAAGATGCGAGTTAAATGAAAGTATCATACGAAGTATACGTATGTATTATATGGCTATAATATAAACGATTGCACTGTTTGCATAATTAATTGAATACACGTATACATACTTTAATGTCTAATAATTTAAGATCGCTGCATATTCGACCGCAAATATGATCTCTTAATTGCAGCTCGGATTGGACATTGCATATAAATATTATCATTGCGTAATGAGTGTAAAATATATATATATATATATATACAGGACGTTGCATTCAATTCCATAATCAAATATTGCATTTAATATTCGCAGGATTTAAATTGTCTGAAATTTTTTTTCTAATTTTTTCTAAACTATATTATACATTTGCACAGCTGCGTCAGTAGATTTGTTTCGTTTTATATTATAATATATATAAATTTTTCAAACGTTATTCGTTCTTATAATGATGCGCGCGCGGTGGACAACGACGAATCTTTTTTTCTTTTTTTCAATTTCATTTTTTTCGGTTCGCCGTCGAGTTTTGCAATAAAACGAGAACGATGCAGATGTCGGAATTGAGGACGATGTCCAATTCCGGGTTCTCGGTACGTGTTCCAATTGCAAGACAAACACGGTTTTATTGCTTCTGCGGCAATTATTTATGCCGCAACGAGCGGTTTTGTTCTTCGTTATATACATACGATATACATATGTACGACAATCGCAATAATATCTATGTAACGAATGAAAAATTAATCGTTTTCTATATACTTACGGTGAAAAATTAAAAGAAAATTAGCCGTTGTTATGATCGACGATAAATAATATATTACATGGATAAACATTATACACATAGGTAAAACAAAATTTACAGCAATGTAAATATGGAGTATGTGCAGACGAGTGTATAATACCAGTATGTACATACATTATACAATATTACCTATATACCGACTCCCCTTGTAAATTAAATCAATTTGTTTATTTATTATCAACAATATTATATGCATGTGAATTCCGAGATATAGGTAATATTATAATAATGTATAATTTAGGGATGATTTACGGTGTATAGGTTGCGAACTTCTTATATCACCCTGGCCTATTTTACGAAGAAAGTATAAATAATTTACTATAGATCTGATCGTGCGGAGGTATTTTTTTTTGTTGCGGTTCGCGCAGGTATATACATATACATATTATTATTTTTCATTTTTATTATCATTATTATACCAATAATATTATATCGTTATTATTATTATTATTATTATTGTAGGAAGGATTATAATAATTATTTTAATAACGAGAAACTCGTAAAAGAAGCGGATCTTTCGGCGTACCCGCGTATATAAAATATTGTATATAAATAAAAAATTTTACGGTTCTTGATTGATTTATATTCGCGAGTTAACTACCGTTTTGAAAACTTAACCTCATACGTATGCGTGATTATACTCGTGTACATATACATACATACATACCTATACTTACATACCTATAATATTATTATAAACGTCTTTAACGGTTTATATTGTTTTTACGATCTTAAGAATATATTAATTTCATCACTGCATTTCAAACTATAATATGCACGTATATGTCTGTATGTACATAGTAATTATGGTATATAACTCAGTTGTCATATATCTATGTAACGATGTAATGTAAATATATGGAAAATAATGCATCGTATCTATATACTTATACATATGTATTATACACATACGCGGTGCAGTACTTTCATTTTTTATAACCACCGAGGTGATAAATTGATTTTTATGTACAAGTATATATATTTTATATATTGTCATATAGTCCTGAGGATATTTTGTCCTGAAGGATATTTTTTGAATTTTCTTTTCTTTTTTTTTTCGGAAACCAATGACCGCAGTTTATTTTTTAATATACTAACAATAAGTATTTTATTTTATTACGATGAAATTCTTTTTTGTGTCGCTCCTTTTTTTTTTAACTCACAATTTTTCGAAGATCATGATGATAATAGTACAAACGTCCTTTATGTGGAGAAAAAAAATCAAAAAAATCAAAAATGCAAAAGACTTGAAAAAATAAAACGCGGTTAATTCAAATTGTTAGTACCAATATATAATGACAATTGAAGCGTCGTATTATAGATATAATAGTTGTATAACAGAAGAGATCGTACCGTGCATACAAAGTAATGTTTGAATCTAATGGTCGGAAACATCAATCCATATTACGAAAAGTAGGTATAAGCATAAGTACATATGATGTATATATAGGTATATACGTTGTACTGTTATTATTAACATACCTGCGCCGGTTATGAATGAAACGAATTATGCCATTTGGTTATCTGTGTTATAAGGGCATAATAATATTATATAAACGGCGCGTCGCTAGGGGCAACGAAATCTTTTTTTTTTTCTTTATATTTTAAAAAATAAATTTTTTCCGTAATTTCATATAGTTATCTACATACATCATCGGTATAATTCTTTGCAAAAATTTACACCTGCATACATTGTATAGGTAATTGTATATTGATAAAATTAATGATTGAAAGAAAAAGAGAAAAAAAGAAAAATGTAGAATTAAAGCAAAAAAAACGGAGCGAAAAAATAAAGTCACCTTGTATCATACGTGGTACAGTAGATACTGTACAACGGATTCACGTGAATAGATCGAACGAACTTTTTATTGGTTTAACCTTTAAGATAATCGATGTTCGATTTATTATCTTGGACGATCTCAATCTTTCGACTCACGTTATATTCTTTTCTCGATCGAAAATTATACGAAAACTGAAAAGCAAAAACGTGCTCCGCCATAGATAATATATTATACAGGTACCTACATATATATATTTTTTTATTGATGAGTCGTAATGAAAAAAAACAAAAAAAAGAATGAAGAAGAAGAATGAAAGAGAGGAAATGTTTTTTACATTCCGTCTTCGTTACGGTCGAGTCGCACCTATTAGGAGATGTCTCAAGGATGACTGCGGTGCAGGTTGTACTCATTATTTATATATCTATAGAGCAATTTATAGTTAAATGTATAAATAGCGAGTTTAATGGGTGTTACGGATGTTACGAAACTGCATTCATGTATTTATGCAATTTTTGCTGATTTATTAATGGTTAATTAATATAAATAATACATAAGTAGGTACGTTATAGAAAAATTGTTGAATAAAAAATTTTATTAAGTTTTAGGCGGCACATACAATATTTAAGTATATTTATACAAATACATATGTATAATGTGTTTTCGAACACCGTGCGAACGGTTGAAAATTTTCCATTAACTATGGAGGAATTATTTTGATAATTACGTGTATGATTATTAATATTATTGTCATTATTACATTAAAATTAGGATATGCTTTAATTTTTTTTCGCTATACGTTCATACGCATTACATTAAGTACTCGCAAATTTTTTTTCCTCGCGAGTAATTTTGTTTGTTTTTTAATATATGAATACATTTTTTTTTTTCTCTGCATTTACGAGATTTCAATTGCACATGCCACACCGCGTTACAAACATGTTTATCGGGTTGCATAGGCTACAGGTGTTCGGAGAAACAGGTAATTTTGATTCGTAGAAAAATTAAATTGCCTTTACCGATGCGGTTATTATACTTTTGGTCGTGTCATTGCTGTTAACTATGGATATCATACGTAGGATTTCGGCGATAAATGGTGCACAGCCGCAATTCAAATTACCCATTTTATTTATTTATTCATTTATTTATTTATTTATTGGATTTCTATCTTAGACGTCGATAATATCGTGATATACGTAGTTTTATTTTATACCGGGCGTTGAAATATCGGCGCCTCCGAGTCGTTCGCTCTGCGTGGGTTGGCAAAACTGCAGCATTATTATATATTATGGATTATGTATATTATCTACCGATATACGCGTTCTTTCGATGAAAACATTCATCATTATACATCGATCGGACCGATGCAGGTATGGAAAAATCATCAGCTGTTATTTTCTTAAGTTTTTTTTTTCTTTTCTTTTCTTTTCATTTCTTTTCCTTTTTTTTTTCTCTTTTGTTTCAACAGATGATAAAATATAACGTAGCTTCATTTCAGACTTTTCTTTCATCGTGCTTCTTTTGTCTTTTTCTTTTTTTTTTTTTTTCTATCTTTTTCAACTGATTCAACAAAACGCTCGATTTTATGTCATTTTATAATTAAAACGATCGTCTACGTTTTTTCGAATTTCGAATTTTCTCTACAATGGATAATATAATAATAATTATCATCATCATTATTATTGTTATTACTATTATTGGTATTTTTTTATCTTTTTCATCAGGAAAAATGTATCATATCTTAGGTATAACAATATCATCCGCATCCGGTTCGTCGCGTTTTTCCGGATGATTATATAATTTCTCATTGTGTGTATATATGTATAGGTATATGGTATACGTATATATCGTACATGTATAATAGATGGCGATGGTCAATTATTTAATTCGCGCGCGTACATTATAGATTTTATTACCTACCGCATAGATCATCAGAGAATGTGTAGCATAAATGATCGTATTATAGACCGCACGTATGATAACAATATGAACTGTTGTAACTACATATAAACGATGTGGTATATTCGCTCGTTTTGCCGCTGTAGAGAGCCTCAAGTACGGATAAGTCGGATTTCATTTATTACAACCTGTTAACGAGTGTTGTAAAAGATAATAATCGACCATATCATATATACGTACGCCGGTTGCAGACCGCAGAAAAATGCAATTCTACGCGATTATATCTACAGGTATAATAATTCTTATCACATTACCATAATATTCATTCAATTTTCTCTCATACCGCATCGAATGAAAAACTAAATAAATGAACAAATTAATTAATTAAAAAAAAAAAAAAAAAAAAAACTATCATTCTTCAAAAATCATTTCTCGCTATACGGATATAGGTATGTGTAAAGAATCGGTAATTTATTATTATTATTATTATTTTATTCTTTTGTTTAATTTATTTTTAACAAAGAAAGTTTTTTTTCGATCGCAAAATTATGAAAAAAAAAATGCGAAATAATGGGAGAGGCCAACTTTAGGTCATACTATATGTACATGTACTTTAGGCTTCGAGTCTAATCGTTTAGATAAGAAAATATGCGAGTTTATGTTTCTCGTATCCGACGAGATCGAGAGCAAAGATTAAGACGAACCGTACGCAGTCGTTTCCTAGAGCGGCGCGGGCGGTCGTTACGCGTAAATTCGCATCTCCTCTCGCTTCTCTTATATCATTATTCTTCTTCTCGCAGACTTAATTTTCACTTAGTTAGTTAGTCAGTTAGTTAGTTAGTTTGTTAGTTTTACGACGCAGCCTAATTCTCGTCTAGCCTCCTAGTTGTGAGACTCGTGTGATCGCCTCGCTTTTCTGCGGTTATTGCTTGTAGAAAATTATATAATAAATCTAGACTAAAAAAAGAGAAGAGGAAGAAAGAAGAAGAAAAGAAAAAAATACACCGCAACGAACTACAAACGAGAACCGCGTTCAAATTTTTCATCCCATCTTTTGCAACCTATAAAAAAAAAAAAAACTTCACGAAGGAAAGAATCAAATATTTGTTTCTTCTTCGTTTTCCTTTTGTTTTGTGTGTTTTTTTTTTCGATGAACTCCGATGAACCCAGAAGTAAATTTTCTACATAAATGTGCATCTACTTACGGTGACACAAATTCCGTAACGTTGCAAAACATGGTTACTAAGCAGAAGAGTCAGCACAATGTACCTAATTGCGAACGAATGCAATATAAGTTATTATAATAGTTAATTTGTTCGAGGATGGGTCAAATATGCTTGTAAATTGATTGCTTAATTATGACAAAATTATTTTATTCTGTTTTTTTTCTGTTTCATTTTTTTTTTTTCAAATATATTTCTTTCTTTTTTTTTTCTCTTCTGCTTCCGTCATCGAATGCTAATCGAGTATGAATTAACGACCGACAAAAGACTTTCGACAACGTGATCGGAGATCAATAATTATCGATTATAATCCTCATCAGACGAACCGCCGACTAGATATATCGATCAAATATTCTTTGTTCGAATAAATGGAGTTAATTTAATTGATATCCTATTAATATTTTATTGTATTTTGTGTAGTTAGGTATATATTTTTATCGAAACCGAAGGCTGGAATCATTTTGAACTGAAAATCATTATTATATACTTATTTAATTGTTATTACCTATTTTTTTTACTTCTCTTTCTCGCAGTGGCGATTTCTTTTTTTTCTTCTTCTTTTGTTCTCACAATTTATCGTTTACACTTTGTACGCTAATAATAAAATTAAAAAAAAAGAAAAAGAAAAATACGTCAATATTATCAAGTCATTGGGTGAGTTGACTTGTCATTTTTTTTTTTATTTTCTATTTCATTTTACTGTAGTTTATTTCTCTCGCTAAACGCGTGTCGTTACGACGAATTTCTGCAAAGAAAAAAAAAAAAAAAACAGAAAAAAATTCATGTCATTATTGAAATATGATACATTTTGCTTGTTCAGCTTACATTATAGTATGTAGGTATAATAATATATATATATGTATATCGCGTTGCAAAACACAAACCAGAAGCTCTTTTTAGTAGAATTACATGTATACTTACGTATGGTATACCATGTATCGTATTCGAGATTAGAAGTTTTTTTGTTCTCTCTTTTTTTTCTTTTTTTTTTTGGTTGTTTTTTCAAAAATCAATTCGATTTAAAATTACAACGACTCGAAATGCCGCTGAACGAATTATGTGGAGATTCTTTTTTTCTTTACTTTATTTTATTGGAGGTTTTTTTTTGTTTTTTTTTTTCAATTTGGCAGGACCAGAATCGTGCGGAGAATCGAATAAATGACTCGAGTAGAAGATGATATTATTTTGAGTCCGATATGGCGTTGGAGGCCGCTGATTTCATTCTTCTACTAAACGCCCACACGATTTTTTTCCTCATAATCGGCTTATGAAAAAATTAAGAGAACGAAAAAAAAAAAAAAGAAACTAAATTAAATTTGCTAGTAGGTGATTCCTTGAGACCTTGAAAGAGATTGATTCAACATGGTGCGATCCGTGCAGATCCTTAAGACAAAAAATATATTATACATTAATCCTTTCAGCCACTCCTAAAACCCACGATGTCATTCAGATTGCCTGCAGTATTAATTTTCTACTAACGAGCTTTTATAATAAATACGCAATAATTCTTCACCAAGAAATTGGTAAGAATCAGATTTTTGAAATCTCCTAGTCCTAGCACCGAAACCTGTTTTTTGGTTCCCCCCCCCCCCCCCCTGCTTTTTGTCCTCTCTTTTATATTATACTCTTTTGTTTCATCATTGATCCCACATGTTTCCTCGCAAGTAATTCGTCCTTCGAGTTATCTTGCGATAATTAATCTGTACGTGCTAAAACTAAATGAAAATAGAAAAGAAAATGAACAAAAAAATAAAAGGAAAATGTCACGTGGTATAGGTATGTTCCGACTCCGCGGTATATGATGCATTCCCGTACGATGTCAGATGTGCAACACCTCAAATTTTGCGATTACGATTTCTCATTCTCGGCTACTAATATATACCTATATTGCTATAACCGATGTTTAATGCTGATGCTGCTACCGTAGTATGGATCGCGTCTTGTTAAGTGGGACGCAATATTCTGAGAAGTACGGATATATCTTCGCGCGAACATATTTATGGAGGGTACTACAAGTATACGAAACATACAGGTATCACACTTGCGGCTATGAGATGCATAAGATTCTCGGTGGCGAGAATTTAACGGGAGGCGGCGCAGCGTAACCAACGACCTCGAATTTTGCGGAAATTTAACTAATCCGACCCGAACGATCACAGCTGTGTAACCAGTCTTGAAATTATGCAGACGCGGTAATGTCAGGTTCATTTCTAAGAAACTCACAATCAAATTATCGAATCAAATACTATGCGGAATAGAAAAAAGATGGACGAATTGGGTGGGTACGAAATCGCTGAGTTTAAGGGATCAAACTCCTGAGGTTATACCAGAAAATGACTAAAACTTAGAGCATGCTTACTCATTTTTTCGATTTTTTGACCCCTGAAGGAGTTCATTAATTGTAGATGATCGGTGGAAATGTTCAACGTTTATGCGCGTATGCGGTATAGAAAGAATTTATTTAGTATTCAAGATGTGAGCGTAGGACAAACGGTTGACACGGTTAAAAAAGAGCTATGGTTAGTCATAGCGATCAGGATTCTCACGCAACGCGTGTGTTCCTAATTTCATTTAACGAGAGAAAGGAGGAAAGTTGAGGATAAGGTCCGCGAAGCCAAGGCGAAGCAGAAAGCAGCGTACATTGCTTATTAAGAATGTCATTTGCCCTTCCGGTTTCAAAGCGTAGTTGAACAACATCCGTTATACGTTTATAACTAATTGTAAGGAGAATTGCGCATATTTGACAAGAAAAATAATAAACGAACGAAGATCCTTAACTGACTTGTTTGAAAATTGAGAATGAGAAAGGAGGGGGTGAGAAGAACAAGAAAATACTTCGAATGTCTGTTCTTCTTAAATATTTTCTTTCTTTCTTTCTTTCCTTCCTTTCTTCTTTTTCTTTTTTTTCAATTTATTTCCAACGAAGATACAATTCTGGGAATAAAAAAATTGCAAATGCGTTCTGCGACAGACTTCGTGACTGATCAACAAGGAGATCGTCGAACCCTCATAAACGTACGCACATTGTCGTACAATTCTTGTAAATCACTTGCAAAATGCTTCAGTTTGTTTTTGTTGTAGATGTAGTGAAAATGAGACATAGAAGACTCGATTATCACCCCATTCGATCGGAATTCAATTACTTGTGAAATAATAACAAACATTGACTGAGTCATTCGCGATATTCTGTCTGGTAGGCGTGTATTTATTTTTTGTATTCATTAAATCACCTGTCGACAAATTGGCATTCTGAACAAGAGCGAGACACGAACACGTCATGAGAAAATTTGTGATTTTTTTTTTTTTTTTTCAACCCGATATGTTCGAGTCTTTATTTTCTCGGAATGTAATATTCGGAAATTCAAGAGTACTGCAGTATTCTCGGTTTTGTATCGGTTAATAAAAGAATACCGGCGAGAGGATAATTTCTGAGTAAGAAAAAAAAAAGAGAATTTAAGTGCGACTTTTCTTCGTTGACTTGAAACATGACAAATTCAGGGATTGTAATTATTCGTCATATCGAGTTCAGAATATCGGCCCACGCTTCGCTAGACTCTATTCAGTGTTCGACTCGATCGCGTATGTAGAAACACGTGAGAATCGAGTCGAAACGAATACAGATGAGTTGAAAAATATGGGCGTGTATGTTACTATAAATACGTGAGTTGAATCAGCTCGTCGTTTCGACGTAACACATCGCGCATTTCCGATTATGCAAAATATTGTAATGCGAAAATCTGTTGTATGGGATATTGAAAAAGTGAGTCAACCACCCATCGCGTATTGTAGATATACGTAAAAATATTAATTCTCATATTTTTCTGAGATATGCCAGATCAGCGATCGTAGAAATCGTAGCCACGGATTGGGTTATCCCTTTTTGCTCCGAATGTGAGAATCAGTTCGTGCTTCAAACTGACTGTCATGTGAGAAATCTGAACTTGTTTATACTATGACCACAGAACTGCTAAAGTACACTGTGTGACTCTCGTGTTTTGAAAAAAAAGGAGAGAAAAAAAATTAGTACGAACTCATATTCTTGGTTAGTCATTCGTTCCACTCTTTAAAACCAAATTCCAACAAAGTCACGACGCGATACTTTGGACCGGAATCAATAATATCGTAACTTTTGATTTATGGGAATAACATTTCGTATATTGCCGTTCATTTGGTTATGAACATATTCGTGAGCAAAGCACTGTTAAAACCAGACCATGGAGTCCAAGATAATCTGCAACCTGAAGTTGGCTTCGACCATCGACTCGAATTGAATATCTTTCGAATTTTTGTTCTGTCACCGAGTTGAACGTACGAGTTAGGTACTTTCAAGATGAATAAAAATAGCTTCAAGTCAGGATGGCAAAAAAAGCCGGGCCTGTAGCCCTACAAACTGAAGTGGCAATCGACGCGGAATGGGCGTTGATTTTAGCACGGAAGGGTCTAGTTTTGGTCGACGTTTACTCCGACTGGAGTGGCCCGTGCACGGCAATGATTAGTAGCCTAAAAAAGATAAAAATGGAACTAGGCGGTGACGTTTTGAGCTACGCAGTCGCGAAAAATGACGAAATAACGGACCTGGAACGATTTCGAGGGAAAAGTGAACCCGTTTGGATGTTCGTACAGAACGGTATGATGGTCAATATGATGTTTGGTGCACACTGTCCAGATCTTACCAGACTTCTGATCGACGAAATAAGGAGGGTGCTAGGCGACGAGCCTCCGAAATGGAGTTTGCCAGCGTCTGAACGAGGTCCCGAGGAACAGAAGAGATGGGAGATTTTTGAGGAACGAAGGTTACACTTTGCAGCAATTTTTAATCAGAGTGTACAGCATTTTTTTCTATCAATGTTTCTTGAACCACAATTATCATCAAAATTCAAGGCTTGCCAGAGAAAAAGTAATCGCTGACAAAGAAAATGCTGAAAAACAGGCCAGATATGAGACGATGCTCAGCCAGATGATGTGCGAGCTTTGCGAAGAAAACGCGCTACTTCTCTACCCATGGGTCTTCGTTGACGAGGAAGGCAACCCTAGAGACAAGAAAAACTCCCCACCTTACTACGAATTGGTCAACGATTTGTTCGAACAATGCTTCGAAGTAGTCGAAGAAGTGCGCATCCAATTAAACGAGGATATAATAAAAGAAATGTTTGTCGAAAGCAACTTTGAAATCACCGAAGACATTATGTTTGGTAAGAAACAATTAACCTAATTGACGTGTGAAACTGAATTTACTTTTTTGATCTGAGAAAAATTGGACCACGCAATTTTTTCATAGGTTTAACTGATGGAAAATGTATGATAATGAGGCTGAAGGGCAGACCACCCCATCCCGATTGGCCGGTTAAATATCCGGCAACGTGTCCTGAGAATTCGAAAAACTGTCCGCCGCGAGAAATAAATGACGTGGAGAACTACTTGTTAAAAATAATCTACGATGAACCGCCTCCGTTGGTTCACGGTGCGGGATCTTTGATCCCGGCAACGAGAACAATCTACGAAAAAGATTTCGCCAGTCGACATGTGCACACTCACGAAGCAGATCCTGAAATTGAAGGGGATGTCCAAAGATTTTATCCAGCGGTTTGGGTTCCTCCTCAAGTAAAAATAACATTGTCTTCTTTTGGCTTCTTAACAAGTTGATCGCGGATTTTGTCTAACTTTCTTCATGCGAACGTCGTTGTCTCTCCATCTAGGCCAGAAGTAAAGTCCACGTATTCAAGGTAATATTCCCGCATTACATGGAGATTTCTCATCCGTACGAAGAAACACCACCGCCATTACCTAAGTGTTTCTTCAAATTCGAAGCGAACAAACTCAAGGAATTATCCGAAGCTGTCGCTGCTTATTCCGAAGCTGTTGAACGTTTTGGGGTTTTTGAAATGGACAATCCACCAATCGCTAAGAGGATCGCTTCGTCACCGGAGAGTTTTGAGAAACAGGTAATCACGATAATTTCCGGTACTGAAATTATCGTGCTCCTTTTTTTCCCTTCCTTAACGGGAAATTGAAAGAAAAAAAAAATCGTTTCTCTCTTCAAGGTGAAGTACAAAACTGGGTACGAGGTGTTCATTGTGGCGTTGGAATACGTTAGCGAAGAAGCTTTTCTGGGTTTCGCTGGCATCGAGCCGTACTTCGAAAGC
Source organism: Athalia cordata (assembly GCA_963932425.1). NCBI lineage: Eukaryota > Metazoa > Arthropoda > Insecta > Hymenoptera > Athaliidae > Athalia > Athalia cordata. The sequence continues at coordinate 21,585,586 of OZ010626.1, read as the reverse complement.
CAAAGTCAAGAGGAAACCGCAGAATTGATAGAGCTCTATTTTCCCGAAGGGGCCGTCGACGAATTGCCGATAGAATTAGAGCGTGGCCTATACGGAGACATGGAAGAAGATGAGGAAGAGTACGATTTCGAAGAATACGAAGAAGAGGATGAAAACTACGTAGAAATCGACGAAGCCGTGCTTTTCGATTCTTCTTTGTAATTTCTGCGCAACAAAACCATGTCACATATCGTGCTATCTTCGCTGTTTTTTATTCCGTCCACATCGCGGGGTTGGAAGCATAAAAAAGAGAAAAGAAAAAAATCCTTTTAAAGTCGTAATAAATGCCGAATGAATTGCACGCCGGCGTGAACCAACTAGGCGCCTAGTAAGAATGAATCAAGCGGAAACTAACTCAGCTGCGGTAAATAGAAAATCACCGTAACCACCGCTTCGCGACATTAGATACACCGAGATAATTTGCAAACGCATCTTAATATTATTATCATTATTATGATTATGATTTTATTTTCAACCATTCCATTCTGACGAACACCGTTGGAGAAACTTACTTTGCGATTATGCACGCACGGCTATGAGTCCGACCGACATTATACGTGTGATACCTATACGACGAGTTGCCGCTGCTTTGGCCTAGTCTTCAGTTGACTCAGTATTTTATTTATAATTTTTCGCCGTAATTATTACATCAAAACAATCGTCCGAGATTTTATCGGCATATATATCTGCATCGTTTAATGGTTCGAGTTTCTCGCATATAACTCGACGACTCTAGATACGTTGTTACACTAAATCGAGTAGACGTAATTTGCAGCGCAATTAATAAACTTGGAAACAATGACGAACGTTTATCAAATCCAATGTCATTGAAATATACAACTAATGCACATCGTCGTATACTTACATACTTTTATCGCCCTCAATGATTCACACGATTAACATAGTGAATCTCGTTTTACATGTCTGAAGTAGTGAAAAAAAAAAGAAAAGAAAAAAAAAAAAAAAAACTATCGTTACGCAAACAAGACAAGACCTACCCGCCCACGACAAAAATACACTTCGCACTATCGCCAGTTTTATTAATCATTACAGTAATTCTTCTCACGGATCTAAATAAAGAGATAATGTTTATGTCGTATATTGTTTAAAAAAAAGAAACAAAAGAAAAGAAAAAAGCTAACGCGTTCGAGGTCGATGAATCTTTTCTTTTGTTTTTTACTCGCCATAACAAGTGATTGAGTGAGTGAATGAATGAACGAATGAATGAATTAATGAAGTCATTCCCGTGGATATACGAATGGAAGATGTGTGTAGTAATAAGTGTTACATTTCGCGGTTACTTTCGTCCACCGCAAAACTAGGAGTCATGAGTTATTAATTGTGAAAAACACGCCTGAAATGGACTCGAAGCAATGTAGATAACGACTGGGTATCGATGACTCCCTCATGTTCCTCTTCTTTATTTGGTTCGCTACCAATTTCGTGAGGTATGTAGTTTTTAATTAATCGTTAGAGTTCCTCGCTCTCATGTATTTTCTTTGTATCTAGATAAATTGATTCATTCTTCACCATTGCGAAGAGGCTCAGGTATCAACGTGCACCGCGTTATGACTCAAGTTAAGATTATAAGGTTTTAATAATTTTAATTAAGAATTGCAACGATCAAAGGGTCGAGATTCACGCCGTGAGTAAATAGCATAACTATAATCTAATTTCATCTTATGGTACACCGCTTGCTTGCCTGCCTGCCTGCCTGCCTGTCTGCAAGTTCAATTGTTCGAGTCAAACGAGTCCTGAGAAATTAGTCACTATACATAAAAGATGAATGAGCAGCGGTGGTATGTATACAATATACATATACCTATATTAGTAACGAACAATTTTCTTGCACACTTTCTTAAACAACTTATATCACCATTTGTCTGATTGCAAGACTGAATCAGATGGGTGACGCACGTTATAACGTATTCGAGATGTTCTCATTGTATGCTAAGTTTCCGGCATCGACTCAATGGAACTGCAGGTCCTAAAGGTCCATCGCGCTCTAAAGAGACGATGCGAAATTATAGCGTTCGATCCTCTCGATCCCCCATCAAGAATCGCGATACCATCGGACGGTGATGAGATTACAAAGATTTCAAATTTTGAAAAAAAAAACGTTTTTGTTTTTTGTTTCTTTTTTCCTAATAATCGATTCTTTGAATAGTTTCCCCCTAACGCGGTGATCTCACTTTTGTTATCTAGAATTTCTCGAATATGATATTAATAATTGTTCAACTTATTTCATACCTATATACCTATACGTCCGGTCTAACGATACTGATTTTTTATGGGGTGAGTCACTCGTTCGTATAGGTTATAAACCGAACGATTTACCGTCGATCGATCTAAATCACGATATGACTTGGGGAATTCTTCTTTTTCCTCATTCTCTCTTTCTTTTCTCTTTCGAAGTCTCGGAATGGTACATTGAGAAAAAAAAATTCATTGTTAACGCGATGCGTGTTTCATGATCGAACAGCTATTTTTGTTTGTATTGAACCCAAAAGGCGGACGAAAAATCGTTTTTTTGTTTTTTTTTTATTTTGAAAAATGTCTTTCCCTGTTAGGTCATTCGATTACAAGAATTTCGTGTCGCGATACGGGGTGAAACAATAACAGCTGATATTTCTTCGCAAAATAATAAATAAATAAATGAATAAATTAGTCAACGACTTGAAAAAACACTTTACCTTTTTTGATGTTTCATATGTGAAAACAAAAATATGTACGTATATATCTTGTACTTTTTCCAGTAAAATTTATTGCTCCGTAAATTGTTGAATTTCATGGAATTTTTTCTTCACTTTATCGATAAAATTATTCGATTCCGAAAACTAGACCTGATTTTCATTACACCGAAATTAATATATCGCCAATCGTTATCGCACCGGTACGTACAGGTGTAATATTGACACAAATGTCTTATCGTATCAGAGTATGAGTTATAGAATTTGTGTTATTTGTATATTTTTGGTTTTTTTTTTTCTAATCTGCAAATTTCTTATCGTTGTATTTTTCTTAGAATACAAGAAACAAAAAAAAAAAAAAAAAAAAAAAAGAAGAAGAGGAAGACCCTTTTCATCGGCGCGTTTGTAATTATTAATATTTTTAAGCAATTAACCTGCGCATAATTATGTGCGAGTATACACAAATACTATTTGATTAATTTTGAGTGGAATTAAAATGACGGCTCAATTTTGCCCTTACCTAACATACGCAAGTGCAATTACATATCAAATGGCGTTCTTGTAATACGTTTGTTAAATTTTGTTTCATAATTATCCGATTAAACTAATTATGAGTGAGGTCGTAATTAACGACCATCGTCATTATACGCTGTGCAGATATTATGTAAGGCTAATGAATTCATTCCATTCTTCATATATTTTGATTCTGTTTTTATTACACTGCAGGCAATTATTTTATTCCGTAACCGAATAATGTCGTCAATCAATGACAAAATTGTCCGTTGTAACGATCGAGGATTGATTTATCGTTAAGAAATAAATATAAATAAATGAATAATTAAATAAATAAATACGTATACAATCAGAAGTTTTAGATAATTTTATTATCAGATTTGAATGTAAAAAAAACAAGCAAACAAAACACAGGTGTTACGTCAGGTTGATTTTTAAAGAATTATATAAGTAAAGTTATATAAATTCGACCCTTTACATAATTTCTATATATGTATACGTACATAGGTTTGAACGAAGAAACTTGTTCGGTACCTATAATCATTCTAATTAGTCGGTTGCTCGGCGTAAACTCCAGCAGCAAAGTGTCATATCGCGATGTACTTCGCGGTGCAATTTTAATGCAGAAAATACATACCAGTCGCGATACTATAAAGTCGAAGTGAAGAGAAAAAAGAAGAAGAAAAAGAAGAAGAGGAAGAAGAAGGAGTGTAGAAGTAGAAAAAGAAGTGGAAAAGGAAGCTGGGAAAGACGCGAACGAAACAAAATGAAAAAAGTAAAAAAAAAGAGTAGCGGAGCGGAGGGTGTCGCGCGAGCTATCGCGCGCGCGTTTGGCTTTTATTTCTCGTGCATATAAATTACCGGCAAAAGATGGCGGTTCGTTGTACAGCTCAGTAGATAGTCTACGGCAAAAAAAAACAGTTTTTCAAGAGACCCTTTGGTCTCGCCTTAACTCCGCGACGAAACGACGCGACGTTTACTTCGCTGCAGCATGAGGAGAGCATGGCGAAGATGGAAATAGCATCATAACCTGTTGCACCCGTGCGGCATAAAAGCCGCGGCGAATTCTATTTCACATACATTTATTTGTATCCGCGCACATTCGACGGCGCCGATCATACCGCTGCTTGTTAGTCGTTATACGGAATCAGAAATGAGGAAAAATCATCGAGGGAAATGTAAAAAACTGATTAAACCCACGTCGCGCGATTCGGTTTACTTTTTATCAACCCCTAAAGTGCTATTATAGGATCGTGTTTTTCGACATGTTTTTTTTTTTTTTTTTTTTCTTCCAACTTTTCCGTGTAGGAAAAATTTTACTCTGTTCGATCGTAGAAAACTTTCCACTCGTTATATTCGTCAAGGCTGCAACTCGCACACCTCCGTTTTTTTTTTCACCGTCTTTCGTCTAGGGATCCAATCATCGCGCCGTTGGTTAAAAAAAAAAAATTAGTGAAAAAAAAAAACCTTCGATATTTCTTTTCTTTTTTACTGTTCCTAAAAACAAAGGTCGCATCATTCGATTCGATGAATCAGGTACGTACACTAATTGTATGCAATCATCGCGGACCTTCTCAAAAATTGTGCGTATCCTCGTGGAAGTTTTGGTTTTTTCCTTGTTTTTTTCTTTCTTCGTTTTTTAACTTTCGCTATGAGGTGATGTACGACTTAAACAGTCATCTTATTACTCGCCGCGAGGGCGTCGCGACGCCGAGAGAATCAGACGTCGCGACGCAATCTATTAAGCTAGTGATGATGTAGATTTCTCATACAGATATAGTTCCTATTTAAGGGTACGGTAAATCCGAAATAAGATTAATAGGAAGATCCGCTTAGTCTTCTTCTTCTTCTTCTTCTTCTTCCTTTTCACGTCGATATGCTAAGAGCGGGGATAGACGTCAGGCGTCGTCTAACTTTCGCCGCGGCGCGTACGTCCGTTTCATGTGGGGGGCGGCACATGGGGGCAACACGAAGAAGAGCGCGACGCGGACGACACGCGTGACTCACATCAGGAAAACGACGACGTCGCGACGCGTGCTGGCTTTAACCTGGTTGTTACATACACTACTTACTCTCGGCAACCCGACGCGCGACGTCGCGTCCTTTCTTTCTTTCTTTCTTCCTTCTTCTTCTTCTTCGTCTTCTTCTTCTTCTCGCGTGCTGCTGCCGCGGCAACGATATAAATTTATCTTTCGCTCCCCACAGGCTGCACGCGTATATAACATATAGCGTCAAACTGTTACAAACCGCGATACGAACTACGCAAGGACATCATCATCCTCCCGTATCACCGACGACGATGATAATTATCACACAATGTTTACGGAAACCGACACCGCGCCCTGCTTTCCTCGCCAACCATTTTGCACAAAATGGTGGAAAAATGATGATCAAAATCTAGGGTAATCAAATTTTCTATACCATATTTAAATACATATTACGTAATTCGTTTAAGGAAAAAAAAAAGAAAAAAAAAAGCAATTCTGCTAATAGAATATAGTTCACGATGACATTTTGAAAAATTATAAGTGTGCTTCCTCCCTATAATCTTTTAGACCGAAACGCGGTGACGAAGTGGAGATTTTCCAAGTATTTTCTTATTTTCATCGTGATATCGTTTCTTTTTTAGTTTACTTATTTATTTGTTTTATTGTAGTTTTCTTTTTTTTTTCGAAACTCACCAAAATTTGTACACGATTTTTTTGCTTTTATTTTATTTTTTTTATTTTCTCCAGAAAGTTATTTGAATATACACAATTTCTCAAGTATATATAGAAGAATTATCTTTGAAATCGTGAGATTTATGTTTCTATATAATTAACTCATGATATATATTTTTTGTTTTCTTTTTTTGTTTTAAATCGACTTATTAATTCCCCCTCCCCTATATTAAATTGTAGCATTATATACGGATTGTTACTGCAATCCTATACATACACATACGTATACCTACCGGATGTTCCCGCGATATCGATCGAGCCACGTAAGGATTGAAGATACACATATATTTCTTTTTTCTCTTATTTCATCGGTTTTTTCCCCCTAATTTCTATGAAATTCTTCGTCTGACGTATAGGTACGTATAAAGTATGTATAATACGTCTTCGATATTTCATCGCTTCGGATTTCTTCAGACGAACAAAACTTTGCTTTTATTTGACATATTTTTTTTTCATGCTCATATGAATATGTGGCAATATTATATACATATATATATATGCATTTTGTAATATTTATTTAATATTATCAATGTTCTTTTTTTTTTTTTTGTTAACTATATTTAGTATTCTATCATTTATTTAATTTGAATTTTTTTTCAAATTGATTGATTATATGCAACTATATATAACTATATGCAGGGCCTGGATGAATTGCTGCGCGTATATTTCTAATTTTTCCTATATTATGTATTTTACATCATATACATATAGTGTAATGTACATATACGTGTTAATTGTTCAAGTTCTTAACTCTGGCTGCGGGCGTTTTGGGAAAAAAAAAAAAGAAAAAAATGTTTTATTCAAATAATACAAATACATAGTAATGATTGGATAGGTATACATATATTACATACGTATATGTATATGTAATGTGAATAAAGTAGTTGACCGTAGGAAATAATCTGTATACGCATAATGTATGATAACGTAGAACAGATATTCCGAAATAACGTAATTAATCGTTCGATTATCAATCAATATTTTTTTCTTTTTTTTTTTCTTCCTTTATTTATATATTTTATTTATGAATCAAAAGCTAGAACACCGAGTCATAATGATAAATCTTATGCGGTCATCGAAAAAAAAACATGGGACGAGCCGATGGCCAATTAATATCGAATTTTTAATTTTTCAATATTATTTACCAAAACATGCATAAGTGTACGTATTTCACTGTAGGCCCTTCTCTGACCTATTTTCAACGGCTGATGGGCCCTCATTATAATCGTAATCATCATCATCGTCATCGTCATCCGTATTACGAAACATTAAAATTTTTCATTATGAATTCATCGTTTCTTGTATATATACCTCGCGTACAATTCCAAAGGTTCGAAAATTGTTTTTTTTATGATTATGCAAAAAATCGATCGAATTTTGAAGTTTTTTTGTATCGAAGAAAAATTGATCGTCAGTTATCCGCGCGTACGATATTCCTATACGTTTCGAAATCGTCATCCTGCAGCCTGGTTAATTTTATTTGTAAATTTCGGCGCAGGAAGCTTTTAAAATTTTTGTCATTTCGCTCCGTGTATGATTTCATTTTTTTTCTATAGATTCGTTCAAATATACCTGTCCTTATACTTACATGTACAGGGGGGGACTGAGGTTAACCGCGCGTCATTTATGTTAGACAAATAAAGGTAATTATTTTTCTATACAAACGCTATATAAGTACCTATATATCCACAGTATGACACGTACGCACTATAGATGCGGGACTTCCCAATGCTAATCACCAATCCCTCGCCGAAGTGCTTTACAATTAGTTTATCGATATCATTATTTTTATCTTTGTTGTTATTTGTATTGTTGGTGTTTTGTTTTTTTTTGTTCTACCTCATGTTCTCGTCGTTCGTTAATAATCGGCGAAAATCAAATTTTCGATATATAATAGCCAATGACGGAATAAAAAAAAAAAAAAAAATGTAATTCATTAGTTATAGTTTTTCGAATTTTTAGTTTTTTAAATGAGTTTTTTTTTTACCATCTATTAATGTATACATACACAGATATTTGATATTTAACGTATTCTGTTGTTTTGTTTTTTTTTTTCAAATTTTTTTCAAATTTTTGTCGAAGCATTTTTTTGTGAAATTCGTGTAACAATCGGATGACATAGAGTATTCCACATCGCCGTGGCGTTCGGAAAAAGTTGATACAGATACGCACGCATCGCGAGTACGAAACCTGCACGGAATCGCCAGAAGAGACTCGTAGCTGATTGGTTGCGACGTTGGAAGGGGAAAATGTAATACTTAAAAGCCAGCTCCGAACGGCTGAGGCTCAGTGCGGTGTGATTCGCTGCGGAAGTTCGGTGTCGGGGATTATTTTTACTTGCGTTCGTATTTCGTTCTGTTGCCCAAGAGAGAAATAAAATTTCAAACAAGAAAAAAATAAAAAAATTTTAATCGTTCGCCCGAAAATTTTCACAACGATACCGAAAGTGTTTTTGTCAAAAACTGTATTTAAATACCGAAGAAAAAAAAACCCAATTGTTATCATTTTTTTTTTCTTTTAACGTAATTTAATTACGTGTCATAATGAAAATAAACTTCGAAATGGATATTTGTACATACCGAGAAAAAATCACAAAGGTTTATAAACATATAAATAAATAAATAAATAGATACTCTGTGTTTTTAATTTTTTTTTTTTCATAAAAGTGAAAAATTTAATTCGATGTAATTAATTTTCTATTCTTTACTTCATTGTTTTTCATTCATGGTTTATTACCATTGATTATTAACGCCGATGAAAAGAAAATAGATAGAAAAATATAGACATTCTTATTACTATTAATTATCCGAACAAATTATTGGGAATTAATTTGTAACGTGGGTAAAAAAAAAAGTAAAAAGAGAAAAAAAGGAATCAGTGATAAAATCGATCGATTTCTTCATTTTTTTTCCCCATCTTTGTTTATTAATCAATTCAGTGCTGATTAACGTAACGTCGTACGCTGAATAATCCGTGTTGCAGTGTAAGGAAATACGTCAAACATTTAATCTAATCGACGAGACGATTCGATAAATTATTGAAAGAAGAAAAAAAAAAATATTCGACGGTTAATCACGAAACGATATTACCTATATACATAGATTCTGTTATCTTCTTCACGTCGTTGACATTGAAAATTGTATGTATAGAAAACTTTTTCCCCGAGTGTTTGTGCGAAGCTAAATAATTGATAAAACCGGAAGTGCAATTGTTTCGTAAAAAACTTATCATTATTATAATTATTATAAATCCAAATATTTACTTCTAAAATTCATTGTTTATCCTACCATGACAATGGTCGTCAACAAAATCAACATGTCTTCATATCCAACGAGACGATCAATTTTCTCTGGACTGCAGGCTAAGGTAAATTTGTACTTGAATTTGTTTTGTTTTTGGCTTTTTTTTTTTTATTTCGTTTTACGCGATATCGATCGATTGTTTCTCAATTCTACGATATCGTTTTCGGTTTGTTGTTTTGTTCTTCCTTTTGGTAAAAGAAGAAAAACAGAAATAGAGAAAAAGAAGGGAGAAAGACAAAAAAAAAAAAAAAAAATTTTAGAAGGTTAAATAATATCCTCTTCGTAACGGTTTAAAAATCATCAAAGTCTGCAATCTTGGAAGTCTCCTCCCCCCTCTAAGTTTCTACCGAGAAGCCGGATTCGGTGTTTCCAGTCCTAAAATAAACTTGGCAGAACTTGGGACAAGTTAGAGTCGGACGTCAAAAATTTTCTCTCTCTAACCATTCCCTGTAAAACGGAGTAAAAAAAAGGGGAAGAAGATTAAATCGTATTAAATCAAACATATGAAGAAAAAGAAAAAGAAACAAAACTGCTCAAAATTTTTGTACCTATAAATTTTAAAGCGGGAGCAAAAAAAAAAAAAAGAAAAGTAAAACTTAAACATATAAGAAGATTTCCCACGCTATTAATTTAGACATATGTATAGTATATACGTAAACGTATGTGTAATAAAAAAATGTTCTGAGTACGTTTGAATTTGAAGTTAAGTTATTTATGGTATTTTCTGTAAATTGCATTTATATAAGTTAGCTAACATCGGAGATATACGTAGGTAATAGGTATACATATAGGTAGAGTGTGTAGTGTGCATGTGTAGGGAAAAACGGAAGAGACAGATGATCAAAGAGCGGCGCGAATGTCGCGTATGTATAATGCACGTACACATAACGTATAAATAATACATATAAACGTATGTATAATAATTGAGAAATACGTAAACGTGCTTTACCGCGAGTGGAGTAATTGCTGTCCGGGGTAATTCCTCGATCCGTAACCCACGTAGGTAATAGGTGTATAGTATTTTCTTGGCTCTAACGATCGAATGGGCGCTGCAGCTTACGTGTTGCGCGATTGAAAAGAAAAAATAAATAAATCAAATAAAATAAAATAATATCAGGTACCTATATCTATAATACACGTATACGCGAGAACTGCGACGGGACAAAATTTTATACTTATACACACCTGTATACAATTCATCTATACTACGTAACGTCGTACAAAACACGTAATATATTTCTATTAACTTTTTGATTAGCATAGAAGTTAGGATCTAATCGTATCTGTACAACCATATAGGAGGGGAATGGATCTCTCGCGGTTGCTCAAATACTATATCTGCAAAGGCACGTCGCAAACGGAGTTATATGGAAACCACGCGCCGCGGAATTACAAACACATGAGGAATCCTGATTTTTTTTCTTTCTTTTTTTTTTTCATTCTCACGCCAACTTTTCAAACTTTCATCGCCCGATTTTCAATTACGATCCGTACAAATAATGATCGATGTGTTTTCTTTCTTTCTAATATACATTTCACACCATTTCATACCATTTCATGAGCATTTCACAGGTATTTCATAGCATTTCGAAATTGACTATCCCAAGTTTTTCACAAGCGGTTACCCCCTCGGTTTATTCACTCCTTCTTCAGTTCTTAGAAATTTATCTATCGGAATTCAATTGATCGATCGTACGATTTTTTTGTTTTCTCTTTTTCTTTTTCTTCTTCTTCTTTCACGTCTCCATTTATCGACGCCCCATGATTTTTTTCACGTAGATATTAAAAAGAATAACGAAAGTTGAAGAAAAATGAAAAGGAAAAAACAAAAGAAGAAGTAGTTAAAAAATTTCATAAGTTTAAGCGTTAATCGGTGTTGATGTATAGGTATATACTAGTATATATGATAATTTATAACGCTGGCTATGCACATTGCGGAAGTAAGAAAAAAGAAAAAAAACGAAACGAAACAAAAAAAATTTCAACACGTTGCAATTAGGTATGTTACTATGACCGTGTACTATACAAGAGATCGCACGTGCGATATGACTTGCCAAAAATTTTTGTTGCCGTTGTGACCCAATAAAAAATATTCAGGTGCAGGTTTAAATCGTAAATCGTAAATCGTGTCGTGTTCGTCGTCGTTACGCTCAATGGAATCTGGGTCTCGTAAAATCGGTCATTGAGAGAAAAAAAAAAAAAAAAAAATGAATAAAAATGAAATGAAATGAAATAAAAGAAATCGTAACAACACGGTATTAAAAATTCACATCCGGATCATTTTAACTTTTTAAAAAATTTTTTTTTTAATTTCTTCCTTACCGACGGGTTTTGATATTTTTTCCTTTTTTTCTCTTCTCTCCATCAAACTATACTCTATAATCGTTTTAGTGTCAATGGAATTTGGGTCTCGATATTAACACATACTCTACCGAAATTTCCGACAAAAATATCTTATGTATATAATGAATACATACCTATAATGTATATGCTTGTAAAATCTTTCGCTGTAGAAAAGCAAATCAATCTTATTATATTTTGATTTTATAAGATTTGTACATGTATATCACGCGACCGTAACCTAAAGTGTCTTTACCTATCTAGAGATACTTTTCATCTTATGGAGGAAATAGAAAAAAAATGAAGAAAAAAAAACAGCGACAGACGAAAATGTCGATCCGATGCCTCGAATGTTACATCTACCTACTTCGATATGTATGGAATTGTTATAATTACGAGTACATATTAATTTGTTACTAATTATGAAATCTGGGTCACGTGACTCTCTATCGAATAGTAAAAACTCACCATGTAAATGGTTATTATGCAATAAGTAGTTATAGAAGCGAAGGATATGATAAACCACCTAGCGATTAAAAGTGCGGATTCTCTACTTATAGAATTGAATTGGATAATGGGTTGGCTCGTGCCATAGATGATGACCGTATCCATTAGTCAGTTGTTACAACGACATTAATATCAATAGACGGACGCCCTGAGGCCTTTATCGTGCTTTATGTATTCCACATATATATGATACACGTATATATACTCGAGGCACGGGCGCCCCCCCCCTCCCCCACACACATCGCGATCCGGATGATGATATCCGATCGTAAAATAAAATATTTAAACATTATACATTACGTATATACGCGAGGACCGAGAAACAACGACGCGCGGATGTAGCCCTTCAATTATTAAACTATTATCCCTTTTTAAAAGACTCACTTCACACTTCCTGTTGTCACGCGCCAACGTAACTAAGAGTCGTACGTTATACCTAAGTCCAAATGCTGCACCGTAACCTGTGCCCCTGTGACGACTTTTCCAAATTTTTTTTCCCCTACCTTCTCAATTCTCGATAGAAAACTAGGGGGAATTTGAATTACGCCCATCGATACTATAGCTGTTTTTAATTAATATATTTGACGAAATGCTACTTTTCATCACATGTATAATATATTATAGATCGTTGAATTTTAGTCTCTGTTTTTTTTTTATAATATACGATCATCTCGATACACCTGCGATGTATAGAAAATCGTTGCGCGGATTTTGAAAGTGTATAGAAATAAGGAAAAACTTAGGAACCGAAAAGGTTTTTCAAAACTTAGGAACCGAAAAAACTTGATAGTGAATTTTACTCACCGATTCGTTCATACAACGCGATAAGAGTTGATGATTTTTATTTTTTTTATTTTCGTTCGGTGTAAAACCTCATTAGTAAATTAAAGGTTAAAGGCTTATATACAAGGTCGTTTCCAATTTTTTATTTTTCATTTGATTTCATTAAACGTTTTTTTTTTTTTTTTGATTCTTTCTTTCTTCTCCCTGTCATCCGATTTTTACGTCGATCGCCGCGGAACGAAGAAACTCCCAACTCTCGGTAATTTATAGTATTATTAATACGAGCCCGAGTTATACGAACATTCAAATGTACGTAAGAAGGCGCGCGGTTGTAATAATTGACTTAACAAGGCCCTCATGTGTGTGTTTTTTTTGTCTTTTTCTTTTTCTCCCTTTTTCTTTTTCTTATTTTAATATTCGCTCTATAAAACCGCGCGTCGTCGTCCGCGTCCCTGTTCTTCTTAATTTTTCAACATCTTTTCTCTTCTCCTCTCTTCTCTCCTCTCAGGCTTAGCTTTCGTACGGTAGATGTATAGTAATAAAAATATACGTAAGGCATATAATATTTATATAGCAAAGAGAGAGAGAGACGCCCACTGACCGGATGCCGGGTCGTCTACGGGGTCAAACTATACACTGGTATAACATGCACACTATATTATATACCTACCTACCCATAAGTATGGAAATGAAAAAAAAGAAATTAAGAACAAAAAAAAAAGATAAAAAAGGATCTCTGATGTGTTTTACTTTGTTATACATCCTCTTGAGAAATTTTAAACAAAAAAGGAGTTTGAGATTAATAAATCCGCGAACCAGAGTCCATCTTCTTGAAATCGTGTGTTACAACAATTTTTCGTTGAAAAAAAAAAAAATATTGATAGAAAGTAAATGAGATTAAATTTCCAGAAACATATTATTCGTAGCTATTGATTCCGGAAGATGTGCAGTGTAAGTCAGATCGCAAGGATCGAAGCGTTTAGACTTTCACTTTTAAAACGTCGAATTTCAGATATATACGGGATTCAATTAGTTTTCGTGAAAATCTTGAATATGCGCGGAATATGAGGAAATTGTAGAAATAAGTTGATCGAGTGGATTATAAACGTGCAGTTCGCGGGTGTCGTTTGATGACCCAGTGGAGTACAGCATCGCTACGCTCTAACCACATAACGTTGCAGCTGATGATTAATCAGCGTTAGTAATTTCTTAGCTCTGGTACCAGAAGTAATATAACGTTCATTATTATGAATGAAGGTTTAGCGGTTTCAACGAAAGACCGCGACGCGACGCGCGCGCGTTTAACCGACGCGTCGTGTACCATAAATGAACGATGGTTGGAATGAATGAATGAAGAAATAAATAAACTAATGAATGAATGAATGAATGAGAATGGGTGACCAACCGGATGTATTTAATCTTACTACACATATTACTCCTTATTCTTACGATACGACGTTTTGCTACGCTCAATTTTTATTATTTTTCTTCTTCTTTCTTCTCCCTATCAAGAGACTCGGTAGAGTCTCGCGCCAAGTACATTCAAACGAACGTGCGGACTACCGAGTATCTTTACTGCTAGGGGATCGAGAAAGCGCTGTACGGCCAACCGTTCTATCAAGTATCTCCGAAATCATAAGCATTTCGGGAAATTTGGATGCACTTTCGCGATATGAATCGCGGACGAGCTCTCATTTAAGCGTAATTTCAATAACGTCAGTGGTCGGAGAGCTGAGGTATGATAATTCTCTGATTCTCTGATCACCGTTAGGCTCGTTTCACGATTAAGCACCACCGTCATCGTCGTACGCTAGCTATATGTCATCTGAAAACAGAACCTTTTCACATAAATGGTATAGAAGGGAAGCCGCGGCTCGCGTAATATTCCTGTCAGAGCTAGCTCCTGTCAAATAGGAAAAAGGTTATAATTCTCGTCCGCCTAGCAGGTGGCGTCACCGTAGCCGGTACACTACGGTATACGTCTGATTTCTTACAGAGTCCGCTACCGCACAGCGACTCCTTTTCATTGGGCCCATGATTGGGCCCCAGAAAAATGGCGCTCTCATGGCCACCGTTCGAAAATTTTTCTTACCCCGTCAAACCATAATTAACACTGCAATATTCTCCAACAAAATACAAAAAGTTATGAGATCCCCCCAAAGGCACCTACGGTGCAAAAAACTTCGCCAAGTACATTCAATGTTTGAAAAATTCATTAATAATAAGAAAAAAAGAATCCAAATCAATTATTGTGCCAACTGCCAAGTACATGTAACTTTGCATCGTGTAAAAATATAGAATCGGAAAGTAAATCAATGAGAATCAATTTAAAGAATCATAAAAAAAATAAAATAAAATAAAATAAAATAAATGAAATTTAGAAAAAAAATCCAAAAAACAAATTGGAGGTAGTGGGACTTGGCGGGCTTTTTCGGAAACAAAATCTAGAATTTTTTTATGCCAATATAACATTAGCCCGCCAAGAACAACTACCTCCAATTTGTTTTTTGGATTTTTTTTCTAAATTTCATTTATTTTATTTTATTTTATTTTATTTTTTTTATGATTCTTTAAATTGATTCTCATTGATTTACTTTCCGATTCTATATTTTTACACGATGCAAAGTTACATGTACTTGGCAGTTGGCACAATAATTGATTTGGATTCTTTTTTTCTTATTATTAATGAATTTTTCAAACATTGAATGTACTTGGCGAAGTTTTTTGCACCGTAGGTGCCTTTGGGGGGTCTTATAATTATTTCGTCGCGTTCCCAACTCGTCAAGGTACAGCAAGAAATATCGGCAACGGAATAGAATAGAACGGAATGTTGGCACATGCGGCGCAGGTCTGAGAATTAAGACCCTTTTTCCGCATTCCGAAAGACCCCGGCTAAGTAGTAAGCCCACCGAAGGTGATTGTTTAACGGGATTTTAGGACAATGCCTATTTGCCACGGTACGTACGTTATACCGCCCGTAAGCATTTTTCAAGGATCATTTCAAAAACGTCGCCAATTTTACTTTTTTTCTCAAGTCACGCCGCGCGCTGCGGCTGTGCAGTGATCATTTTTAAAATTAATTAACGAGTTATATGTCGTTTATCGGGCTGTTGCACTAAAGAATACAACTTGATCCCCGACTTATTATATAGTTAACGGGCTAATTCAACATCGTATCACGTGTGATAGAACGCACGCGTGTTTCCATTTCAGGCTTATAGCTCTTCGCCTATATGGGCGCATACATATCGAGTTCCCCGCGAAAATATTTAACGCGCGGTAGTTCGTAAAATTGACGAATTAGAATTACATTTTTCTTCTTTGTTTTTTTTTTTCTTCTCTTTTTGGTGTGCACGTAACAATGTATGAAATAAACTATTTTATGCGATCGTAAAAAATGGGTCTGCGTTTTACGAAATTTCTCACCGTATAATATAATGTACATATAAATGTATAGTATAAAATAATTGAAATAATGCAAATTATTTTGACATTAAAAAATACTCTACGAATATATCTATATATATCATGTATGTTATAAAATGCGTTAAACTGAAAGTGAGAAAAACAAAAAAAAAAATTCAAAATCCAAAATCCAAAAATTATATTATCCAATAATGAATAAATTAGTGGGGTCATCATGCTGCCAAATTCGCGTTGTTATTTTAAATTGTTATTATTATTATTGTATTTTTCTTATTCAACAAATAATAATACTAATAATAATAATAATACTAATAATAATAATAATACTAATAATAATAATAATACTAATAATAATAATGATAACAATTCAATGAATCGTTTTTTATACCAGCGGGTATTTCGTATCGTAAAAGGAGCGGAGCGATTGGAATTTTTGATGTAGAAATTTTTTATTCTGGATACTGCAGGATCTTGATACAAATAATATATGCTACAAATAATTCCCGAAGGTTATGTGGATTACCCGAGTCATTATTATATGTGAACACATATGTACTACAGTTCCGATAAAAGTCTAGAGTATATTAGATAGAACGATATACATATTGTCTATGTATACATATACGCATCGCGTGCGTAATTACGGTCTGGGTAATTATATAACTATTAATAAGAAAGATAATTCATAATACTGTTAAGTCAACGTTAATTGACCTTGTCTAACAATCCCAGCTGCATTACAGTGATTCTTCTAAAGATTCTCTCTCCGCTATTGGTTAACCGCAATAATCTTGCGGCTTATCGTATAGATCAGCTTAAAGTCGATGATCTCAATCTCTTGTGTATAAGCAGATTCTCAATTCATAAAACTTCACCTGCGATGGTGAATAATAATATGTGTTATATCATTGATAATATGTAAGAAAAATAGATAAATAAATGAACGAATGAAAACTAATTTATTCATCGATCGAATGTTATTGTTTTTTTTTTTTTTTAGTTTATTCAATCATTCATCGATTTACTTGGAAATAATTTTTTGAACCACAGTTCTCTTTTTTCTACGATCCAAATGATCGTTAAATATGACCATATCGGGATCGGAATACGCGCGCACCTCGTCAATCTATACATCGAAAATGACTAATTGTACATTATATGTTCGAGGTATACACATCACATATATAGGTATATACATATTTAATCAAGTTTGTTGTGCGGTTTTTTTTTTTTTTGTTTATATTCGAAAAGAATCTACTTTTACGGAATCTCTCCCGATGCACGTATAGTATACCTTATACATACCTATAGTACATATGTATACCTATAGGTACCTATGTACTACATACGTACGTTACATTTAACCATGAAGTGTCCTAGTCATAGCTATTAAAGTTTTTACTTCTTCTTTTTTTTTTATTTTTTTCATTTTAATTCTAAGAACTTCTTCGCTGCACTTCCTGAAGTCACCTTTTACGATTAGATTTTATCACCCCTCCTACGTCGTTAATAAACCTTACACGACTGGAATATTATAAACGTCGTCGTCGATGCTGCGGTGAAAACCTAGGAGAAAATATTATTACCCTCTGCACCACCATCATCATCATCATCGTCATATATTCGATACGCCATCGATAATCCGCACGGAATTTGCCACGCGGTTTTGATTTTATAACTTTTATTCGTTTTTCTTTCGTATTTCATTTTCATGTGTGTCTTTATTTTTTCTCGATTTCAGTTTAAAATAATTAAAATATATATGCGTATACCTCGTCGATTTTGTACACATCAGTATAAAAACTTTTTTTAAATTTATTTCGTTTTTCTGTCGATTGATTAATTATTGTTTCACTCCTCACGTTATACGTGCAGAGATTCGACTAATTACCGCATCAGGTAGAATAGCATGTTTGTGTAATTTTAATGCGAGAATTAACGACGACGACGACTAAAACCTCGACTAAAACAGAGTCCGTTGTGTTACATACGCTGGCGTCAGTACGGCGCCATGTGCAATTGACGCCGCCCACGAACTTTTTGAATACCATATATCACATAGGTATATACATATAATATGAATACCTACATAGGTATACACATTATATGTGTTTGTGTTCGAAATAGGTGCCTCGTACTTTTTCTTTTCTTCAATTTTTTTTTTTTTAAATTTTCTCTCCATTTCTCTCAGGATTCAATCTCCCAAGATATCCGTAATTAGATGCGTGTACGATAATCGCGAAGCGAATTAATTTTGAAACATCGAATTACAATCAAACAATTTGAAAGTTGTAATATACACCGCAGAAGTTAAATTTGAAGATCATGTTTCTTTTTTTTTTTCCTGCTCTTTCTTTTATTTAATTTAATTTAATTTTTTTTTCTGTTTCAGGTGAGTTACTCGTCACATACTATAATACGTACGCGGCGACGGCAGAAAAAACAAAAGAAAGAAACCAAAAAAAAAGAAAAAAAAGAAAAACAAATTTTGGTAAAGTATTATGAAAACAAAAATAAACTATAAGATATCCACAATATAGGTCTAAAACAAATGAATTTCCGATTGATATTTGATCGAATTATTTAATTCGTTCGGCGGTGGGTGAGCGCCTTTTTGTCTGACGATGATGATGAGTTTCGTTAGTAAAGGTATGGACACCCCTAACTTTGCGCGTGTGCAGAGAGAAAGAGAAAAAGATAAAGGAAAGAGATAGCGTGAAAAGGAGAGCGAGAGCAAGAGCGGGCGGTGTCTCACGATCAGCGTTACGTTCTCGATGGCCGATGGCCGCGATCGCGTGAGTCACGCGAAGAAACTCACGATGTATCGGAGACTCGACTCACTCACTCACTCACTCGCAACAGTGGAGAGAGAGTGAGTGCAGCGGCGGAGAGAAGCGTAGACGCTCGCGCACGACGGAAACAAATGAAAAGAGAAAAAAGAAAAAAGAAAGGAAAAGATGAAATAAAAGAAATAAAAAGAAGGAACCACGAGGGACGACTGATCCCCATTCATAACGTCGTAGGTCGTAGTTGGTTAAATAACATTCCAGTGACTCTATGGTCTTTGATGCGGTTTGCTGCTCCCGCCGCCGTCGCTGCTGCTCTTATATGCCTAAAAAGACTATTGCACCGGTGTTCCCTCGGTCGTGAAACAGTCTGAAGTTGACGCTGCATGAAATTCGGATTACCGCGATCGCCCTATAATAGTTGTTTTTTTTTTTATTTCTTTCGAACACCAATTATACGACCCTTGAACGATTCACGCACATATATGTACCTGGACAGGTACTTAAATTGACATCGTACATTATAGATACATCGGGATATATAGATTATCGTATGACGAAGATCTAGAATTCGAGGAATTTTTTTTTCTTATCGCTTTAACTATATCGATTGTATTATACATTGATAAGAAATAAAAAGAAAGATAAAAATAACAATATACAGGTATATCGTTGGTATATATGAAATTACTGTATACTTAGAATCGTTGCGTTCGTATGTATCTAATCTATATAGACCATAGATTATTTTATACATGACCAAAAATAGGTACAATTAACGTTCGATTTGTATATATTTTTTGATTTAATTGAACAAATCGTAATTCAATCGGATTTATAGTTTTATGATTATGTATATATGTATATAAATATTTATCTGCGACATCATGATATTAGGTACATTTATATAGGTATATACAGCGTGGGCTCGTTATCGCGATCGTATGTCACATATTTCTTTTGATATTTCCTAAAACATCCTTATCGCAATTCATTTATTTCTGACGTATACAATAATATATCGATATACCTATTATATTATATACCTATGTATATAGACATCATACGTGTAAATAACGCGAGCAGCAAGAAGATTATTATATATAATGTATTACGTATGTATAATATGTAGCGACGCACTATCATCTTCCTGGTAAAAATAGTTGGCATACCGATTCTCTTTATGTACACAGGTATATAGGTATATGTATAGTACCTACCGCGTATACAGATTGCTCGAAGCTTTAAGGGCCGACCCTTCTAATACATACAAATTGCAGTCACATGTATACTTGCATATACCTATATATACACGGGGGAAAACGAATTCCTGAATAATCGTTCAACCGCTCGTCCGGGACAATGGTCCACTAACCTGGGGTAAGAAGAAAAAAGAAGAGAGAAAAAAAAAAAACAAAAAAAAAGACGGGCCATGCTCACCTCAGGAATTTCTGCATTCTTTCGTGACTCATATCGCATGTGAACCGTTTCTTTTTCATTTTTCTTCTTTTTTTTTTTATGAAAAAACTACACGAAAATATTATAACGTGCATCGTAAACATACGTGTATGTATAATAACTATAATACTCGCAGGGATAATTATTGGAAACTTTTATTTTTTCGGGGCATTTTTGTCTATAAAAAAAAAAAAAAAAAAATACATATTGAAAGAAAAATAGAGAAACACGTATTCGAATTGTCCCGCCCCTATACGCCCCCCTATCCATACCTACCTGTCACCTAATTGTAAACCTGTCTCACGTGAATTACCGTTCGATCAATTATCCGCATGAGTCATTAAGTAATTTTTTTTTTTTTTTTTAGTTTTTTTCTCAATATCGCCGTTGGCCATTTATATTTCACAGCTCAACGACTTGACCCCCGTGATATTATGACAACCAGCTGCGACGCTATTAGGTATCGAGAGGGTGCGGTTTGGTAATAAATGAGTGAATGATTCGATAGGCATATAAATACCACACATACGTGTATATATATATATATTTAAATAATCACGTACAGATATAATAAATCGCCTTAACAGCGGTGTACGAAATTCATATGTATACCTATGTACACCCGCTTAGGTTGATTCTGAATCGCTTCGCGGCCAAGCGCGCGTTTGGACAACTTGTAGTCAGCCCAGCTATACAGGAAAAAGTTGTCCAAACGCGCGCTTGGCCGCGAAGCGATTCAGAATCAACCTAACCGAGTGTACAGTATTTTAACAAAACCTATTATAGGTATGTGTTGTGTATATTAAGTTTTATACAGCGTGAATCAGAGATCGGTTTTTATAATTTCTCGAACATTTTGCTCTCACATATATTGGTTAAAAAAAAAAAAAAAAAGTAAAAAAAAAATACATTCCGTTGTTTATGATGATGATGACGACGATGATTCACGGTAAGATTATAATTAAGCACTTAGATTTGTCCGACTTTATTGATTCGTTATCTTTTACCGATTTCTTTTTTTTTTTTTTTTCTTCTTTTCTTTTCTCTCTTCTTTCAATTTAACAACGTGTACGTACGTACGCGTACGTTACGTAGACTTTGAAGAATTCCAACCTACTTCCGGGCCTCAGCGTAATCAGCGTTCAGGATCTAAAGATCGGTAGCTCCCGTAGCCGCAGCAGCTTCTGTTACGGTAAATATGTATGTAATTTGAGAAAGCAAATTTTATCCTTATACCTACATACTTACCTTTTTCGCACACACTTTCAATGAACCAGTTTATACCGACGAGCAGGATCTTTCCACATACCTTTTTTTTAAAGTCGCGACCTCAACCTCGAAATATTATATATCTACTCTTTCTCCAGGACGTGACGATGCTCATCCCGAAATTTTAAAGCTTCGAACGAATCCCTGCGGACGTATAGATGCGCCTATTTATGAATTATAACCGGAACACCATCTTCTCTTTTTTTCTTCTTCCCCCACCCCACCCCCCACGTCGTTTCCCTTAAGATGCAGTTAAGGTATGAGAAGACGAATGAAAAAAATAGGTGAATACGAGAGTAAGAGGGATCGCAGGAGGAGAGAAAAAGAAAATAGAGAATCTGAATAGAAGAGAAGAGAAAAAAAAAGAATCACGAAATAGACCATCGGCACGAGGTTAAGCCCAAAAATTTCTGGCTCTTTGCCCGGCGATTAGGTGTATAAATAGTGAAAAGCTGACGCGTCGCGTATAGTTCATTGCACAGCGAAATCAAATATATATTAGCTATATACCTAATATGTATTATGACGTGTATTTGTATAACGGGGATGATATCAGAGCTAGAGCAATCATTGACCAATTAACTATTAGCAACCCATTCGAGAAAAAGTTGGAAGTTTTCTATCAATGTAACGTACGTCTCACCTTGTATCAATTATAATTCTATATTAACAGACTCGATAATAATAATAATAATACATCACAACGACCCCATTATTATATGTATATATGTGATAACGCACGTCGATCGAATTAGAGCTGTGATTAATTTGTTATCTTATATATATGTATGTATGTATAATTATTTGTCTATTTATTTATCCGTCAAGGTAACGCAATGATGATTATTCATATGATATTGTTGAAGAAACAATTGACGATCTACAAACAATTGTAGCTATATGTATACCTGGAATCGATTCAATTTACCTTATGCGGTAATAATTATCGGAAAGTGCCGATCAGGGGGGAGGGAGAAGGGAAAATAAAGAGAAAATATTCTGTTATAGGCATTCGATGGTGTATTGGATATACATTTTTATAAAACGATATAAAATATCGATAGATTGATAGAAATTGATTTGTATTATTAAAATATGAATCAGATCTGCGTCCATTCAAGGAATTAATGTTGGAAGATTTCTTCGAAGATGAGTATAAGGAGAGCGAGCCCGAAGTGCGTCGTGGTAATTTACGTTGTTATAGTTGTATTATGATATCATCTGCAGTGATATAATAGAAAATGACACGTCAATTTTTCTAGTAAATATAATCGTATTATATTGTATCATTTTAATAATAGTAAATTCCTAGGAAACGATGATAAAATTCGAAGAATAAATATAATATATTACTTATATTATACTTTATCCCGCGACGTTATAACTTATACAACATATGTGTACATATATACATATATATGTGCATATACCTAGGGTATATACATTCGTTTAACCGCAATAGGGTATACACTATATTACTAGTGCACATCCGTTCCACGCGTTGAGGAAGAAAAAAAAAAAGAAAGAAAGAAAAAAAAAAGAAGAATAATCTTTCATTCATAAAATTGCTGGTTAATTCAAACCACATGTAGTACATACATACATACATACAATTTACACTACGTCACCTGGTTTACAATAAATCCTATGACGTCATTGTATACGTATACCAACTTTTTACCGCACGTGTGACTTTTGCTTATGTATATATACCTACCGTTTTCGCTCAACCCTTTCTTTTGTCTTTTCTTTTTATTTACTTATTTATTTTGTTTATTTTGTTTATTTATTATTTTATTTTTTTTTTCAATTATTTCCATTCACCCGACTCGTCGTGAGATAAGGGGGGGGGGAGAACCGATGAGAAATAAGAATACGAATAAATTAACAAATCAAATTTAGAACGAACAAAAAAAGAAGAAGAAAAAAAATTGAAAAATAATCGAAAAAATAAATATACAAGAAAAAGGATTAAAAATCCAATTTTTCGCGCGCTTTATATACATAGGTATACCTATATGTATACATGTGACGCAATAATTCTGACGTATACATTTTACGGTGCAATGTACTCGGGATTTTCTTATCTTTATTTACTTTAATACATAATTCATATTTGTACACAACATACAACGTATTTAATCATATTTTGATAAGATTTATAACAGAACGCGGTGATGAACGATTATTCTTCGAATTTTGCTTCTAAATTTATTTAATTTAATTTAATTTAATTTAATTTTTTTTCTTCCTTTTATGTTTGCTTTTTATTTTTTTTGGTTCTTCGTTCAATCGGATAAATATAAATTATATAATTCTGTAATTATGTATACATCGTTGTTTCAAAATCACACAACGCTTTTGTTTTTCATCAATTTTATCTAATTAAATTAAAGAAAAACAAAATTTTGATTAAAAAAAGAAAAAAACCAAAGTTGACGATGGTATTACACTATATATTTATATATGAATAGTATTAACAATAATAATCATGATATGTACGGATGATAATTGATTAATTTTTATAATATATGTACTAATATGATTAAATATATATTTATAATACGTGACGGCGTCGTATGCGTGGCGAAGTTTGAAAAAAATGAAAGATTAGCTCTTGTAGATTTATGACGTCTGTATGACGATAGCCGAATATCGCGCGATGAGTCACTCGCGGATTCGCATGAACCGGCGGCGGGCGGCGGGGAGTCGCGACGGTCGATTAGGACTATCTCCCCCCCCCCCCCCGCTCCGCCCCCTCGTCATCCAAGTTTTCCTCATTTCTTCCTCTTCCTCTTT
This sequence comes from Athalia cordata, assembly GCA_963932425.1. Classification (NCBI taxonomy): domain Eukaryota; kingdom Metazoa; phylum Arthropoda; class Insecta; order Hymenoptera; family Athaliidae; genus Athalia; species Athalia cordata. The sequence goes on along the minus strand of OZ010626.1, from coordinate 21,560,954 downwards.
CTCTCTCTCCTCCCCCCCCCCCCCCCACCTCCCACCTCCCGCCGCGAGCCTCGAGCCTCCCGCATCTCGCATCTTGTTTCTCCTCTCGTTCTTTCCCTGCCGCCGCCCTCGGAACTTCACTTTGCGAACAGCTGATTTTTCGCCTCCAATATATTTTACCTTCGAATCCGTGCGTTCCGCGAGTCGAGTTTAAGGTCGCGATGTTTATATGTATAGGTACGATATTACACATTATACGTGTCTGCGTTGATATCCGATACATACGTATACGTTATATTATACATATTTATATACCCTGTGACTAGGTAAGTCAAGTTTCACGATTCGCGAGTCATCTGCAGTCGGTTAGTCAAGCGCATGCCACCGTCGCGTCGCCTACGCTTCGCGAGATTCACATGCGATCGTTCGATTTTTGATTTGTTCTCATACAAAATATAGGTAGAATAATTTAATGACGGATTTGTGATTTTGTTTTTCTCTTTTCCTCCTTTTTCTTCTTCTTTCCATTTTTTTTTCAAATCGTTTTTTTCATCAGAAAATTTCTTAACTCATTTTCAATTTATTCATTCCGGTAATTTCTTGGTAATAAATTTGAAAAAGAAAAAAAATTTAATTTTCTTCAACGATTAAGAATAAAAAGGGTTTTTTTTTTTTTCTTTTTTCTCTGCACTTTTTCAAATCAACGAAAAAATTACAAATCGTCCTTACAGTGAGATGTTATTATTATTATTATTATTATAATTTTTTTTTTTTATTCGATTTATTACGTTTTAATTATTTTTCATATTTATATGAGAATTATTATGCGACACTGAAAATCTTTTATACATATGTATGTGTATTTACATATATGTATGTATCAGTATATGTACTATACACATATGTAATATGCAGTATTATATTATGATGAAGAACCTTTTAAATATCGCGTTGTGTTTATAACCCCTGCGCGCACGTGACTTCCGGAAATGTCCGGAAACAAACGTTACAACTTCCTCTTTATTATAATATACATTTAAATAAACTATATACTGAGAAGACCGAAATTACGGCTGGGAATTAACCGCCTTCTTTTTTTTATATGTATAAGTAAAACATACCTATACTGAGAGAATGTGTTATAGGAATTTTTGTTTAAAATAAATGAAGAAAGAGAGAAGAAAAAATTCATTTTCAGAGAAATAAGGATGAAAAAAGACTAAAAGAAAAAAGTGAAAGAAAGAAAAAAAAGGAAAAATTTCTATCATATCCTATACACCGCGATGCTTATAAATACGTGTTCCAGACTATTCTGTAGATAATTTTTTTTTTTTCATGTATGATATATTTTATATACGTATATATATTCAATCGTTATCTATAGAGATTGTTACGAAAGACAATAATGTTTAACCTTGCGCCGTCGCACCTCGTTGAATTGATAAAATTTTCATTCGTAAGTCTCGAACGTAACGATCATCATCATACGAATTTTCATCCTGCGTACATTCACAGCTGTCTAACGTTTCGTTGCAATTAATATTGAATTGAAGATCTTTTATTTTCTTTGAAAACTTTTTCTTTCTCCTTTTCGTATTCTATTCGTAATCAGTAATTCAAGCCGATAAAATAAATTGATTTAATTTTAGTCGATGTAAAAAAAAAAAAAATACCCTTACGAAACGATCGTGCGTAATGAAAAAGATATTATAAAAGTGAAGAAAAGAAAAAAAACAAAACAAAAAAATAAAATACAAAATAAAAACTTATTCTGAGAAATAATTTTAAAAATGTCGGTAATGTAGGTTATACTACGGACAATAGTGTAGTGCTGAAACGGTAAAAATGTTTCAATAATAACATTTTATTTTGTGAATTTGTGCAAAAAGTAAATATCTGCTAAAAAAATTTCTAAAAAAAGCAAAGAAATACTTAAACGAATGAGTGTTGATCGTGGATTGAACATGCTGCACATTAATGGTGGATACCAGCACCGTAGCAGCATGTATAAAGGAAGGGGTGCTTTTTTAAAATCGGTAAGAAAACATTCGTTATACGTATGAAAAGTAATTTAGAAGAAAAAAACATTCGACCGGTCAAAAAATTATTACATTATCTACACGTTGCGTAATCCTCGTCAACGCGGGTACTGCAGTACACATATACACATATGTATACGTACCTATGTACGTACGCATGTGTCCATTGTATATGTGTACAGCTAAAAATAAATAAAAGTAACTCGCGAGTTACGATTGGCGGTTTAAGACGCGCCCCTTTTTTTCATATAAGGAATCGCACGTGGGTCGAGCAGTCGTAGGTATATACGTATTTCTATACATATGTACAATCCGGTTTAACTTTCCGCCTATTCGATTAATGAAAGTAAAAAAAAATACCGCTGATTCAATGTTTCTTTTTTTTTCTTAATTTCGTTTCTTTTTTTTGCTCTTTCGCTATTTTAATTATACACCTAGTCTTCGTCCGTTTGAGAAGAAAAGAAAAATGAATTAAAAGAAAGAAGAAACAAAAGAAGAAGAGTCGAAGAACCGCACGTGTATAATTATATGTATAATATATGTAATTAAATTGAATAATTTTCGGAAGCTTACGAAATAATTGCGAAATGATATAAATTTATAATATCACTAGAAAAAACTTCAATTACATTTTAAGAAATTTTTTGGAATTATAGAAAAATTATGATAAAATGGAGAGAAATGAAAATAAAATGAATATCTCTGGGTATGTAGAAGATGACTATCTGAATATATCTATATACATATTATGTATACTATATAGCTACGCGTGATATTTAAGTATGATGTATAAAACGGTGGTGATTTCCGAGAAAATAATCTATATAGGTATGTAATACCTACGTCATAAAATTCGTGTTGATTTTTTCTTTTTTTTTTGCGTTTCATTAGATAGAAGAATTACTTACTATCTGCAATGAATGACATCATCGTAATTCATATTGAAATTTTTGCGGCGTCAGATGCGCGTCCGCAAATTCTGCACAACGTTCGATCTTTTTTATTCAAATGTTATCCTCATACCTATATAGTAGTATATGCATATGTACTTATGCCTGTTTAAAGTACATATATACATAAAATTGCAACGTACCACATCTGTACGTTTGTAGGTACACGATAATTACGTTGTACCTATAATTTTTTCCTATAATATTTATACATATTATAGATTCGAACAAATGTCATTCAGGCTTCGGAATTATCGTTATATACCTGCCTGTATGTGTATGTATACATACCTGTATATATACACTTATATCTACCTGTGATTTTATCTGTTTGACACGATTAACATTTTTTTAGTGACTAACCGCCACGCGACTCCCCAGGTATATCGTCATCGTCTGCATCCGCAGCATCGTCATCATCGTAAAGTGACGAATTCAATTGTTGTTACGTATATAATTTCATAATATATAGTCCGGCTGTATGACCTAACGATTACTATAACCACTACGACGATGACGATTGCAACGATGACGCTCATCGATCATTAACCTGTACGCGAAACTTGAATTTCGATTTCTTTTTCTTTTTTTTTCTTTCTCCCTTCCTTCTCTCTTTGACGATGCGAGTCGGTATAGTTATAGTATTTTTCTATGTATTTTCGCAATCCCAAAATCCAATAACTGTGATCATTTGTTAAAAGAGGTTAAAATGTCAAATCGATTCAAGCAATTGGTTATAGAATGATGAACACCAGTAATAATAACAACAATAACAATATATGATATTACAAGCACCGATGAATCACTCCAATCGCACGAGACACACGTTTAGAAGTTACGTAAGATTTCGTCGAGTCATCAACCGCCGGTGTCGCATACCTATACGTATAGGTGCAGGTACAACGTGTTATCGTATTTTCAAAATATGAACCTGAAAAAAAAAGCAAATAATAATAATAATCAGCGGTCGATAAGCGAATAAATTTAAAAAATCATCAAAAGATAACCATACGAACGTTTGTTGTTATGATACGTTAAAATGAATTTTAATTAATTACACTCGAATGAGGAATGAAAGTGTTGAAAAAATATGCAAATAGATAATATTTATGTTTAATATATTATATAGTATGTGTGTACAGTCGTGTATATATATGTTATATATACAAATGCAAATGAAATGAAAAATGTTTACGTTATACCGCTCGTCACGTGAGTTAGTTATTCATTATAATTATTGTCACACGTATATATTTTAACATGTTCCGAAAATCGCTCGGGAGTTGATGCAAAAATCAAATCGTTCGATGTGATCTATACGGAACACACGTGCGGTTAAAATGAGAATTTTTTTCCTAATGCAATTAATTAACATTTGATTCTAACGCGAAATATCAGGTATACATATATATGTTATAGATTATAACATTTTTTTATACTATATTTGATGAATTTAAATTTTTTCTTTCTCTTCCTCAACAAAATACAAGTGTCCACATGTGTATTTACATATATGTATATCATATACATGTCTTTTTTTAATATTCGGTTGTTCGATTGTTTATTTGCATCTTCACCACTTCTCACAATCGGTCGCCGAACGACATTCCTTCCAATGCGTTTGTCTGCCACGTAGAAAATATTTTTTTTTTTTGTACGAAATGACCGATGCTGCATTTTCTTTACTTCTGTTGTTTTTCCCCCCTTATAATCTCCGATATACGATATATACAGAAAGAAGATTTCGAGAAAGACGGTCGTTGAGAGTTTTTCTATATCGGATTTAAAAATAGAAAGAAAAAGAAAAAGCGAAGCGAAGCGTCGGTTAGAAAACTCGGGTAATTCCCCAAGCCTGTGAGTAAATAAGAAGTACCCGTGTATTGAAATGCGCATGTATAGTATGTGCAGACGATGTTGTGTTTAAATGGAATATATTCAACGGGATTTTCCTTCCGGAACTTCACGGTGACCACCGACCGAGCGTCGCACGCGCGACTAATACGATGAATCAAAAAGAAAAAAAAAAGAAAAGTAAAGAAAGAAAGTAAAGAAACGCAATTTTCCAATTTTCGAAGTACAACTAGATATAAGAATCGATAGAAATGCCAGTCCTCATCCCCTTTGATTTTGATAAATTGTTGGGAAAATTAATTGAAATTTGGTGTTCAAATGTTTAGAGCTTCGAATAAGAATGTGTAATCTTAATTATATGAATAATCATAATGATAAGAATCATTTGAAAAGCCCCTTTGGCATGTAGGATTATTTTTTTGCCAGCCTATATTTATAAAAGAGAAAAGAAGGGGGAGATCAAAAGTTCACAAATTTGACGTTAGAGCGTCGCGCGGCGCTCCGATCGAGAATATTTAAACGTTAAACCAGTCTGACATCGTATGTCTGTTGCTACTTTGCTCACGAGTCTCGCGTTGGCGATACGTATGTGAAGTGACTCGTTCTCTGCCACGCCGGTTATTACTACTTCTCATTGTCAATCCGGCTGACCACGAACGATTTACGGGATTTACTACGAATCTTCTCAATCCCATTCTTATTTATTTAGTTTTGTGTCTCTTGTTTTCCGTTTCTTCGTTTCGTTACAATGAAGCAAAATCCGTACGACTTTTAGAAAACCTAACAAAAGAACGAGAGTCAAACTTACGTAATTATATAGTAAACAGTTGAAATAGTGAAATAGTGAAGGAGTGTGTAAAGTTTTTATTTTTTTCAAACCTAAATAACAATAATAATTATGAAAAATGAATAATTTAATGTTATTAGGTGGTATATAAAACGATACTTAATGATGTGCCTATTGACAGTAAATAATACATAATATACGAGGCGGAAAAGTTTTCTGTGAAATTTTAAAAGAAATTCAAACTTGAATTAAAAAAAAGTAAAAAAAAATACCTTGGATTTTTTTTTCTTTCTTTTTTTTTTTTGTCTAACACATACCGATATCCTAAATGCGAATCAAAGTAAGTTTTTTGTTCTTTTTTGTTTTTCGTCTCTTTAATGTACAATTTTATATATATATACAGATGATAAATTAATGTAGTAATTATTTTGTACTTATTTATCTTCGATTATTTTTTATTTTTCTTTTCTGCTTTTGTTTCGTTTAACGGTACACCCTATTAAAAAGCATCTGTATAGACGTTTGAGAGTAAAAAATAACGCGGGTAAAATAAGAGAGACGGAGAGTTGGAGAGAAAGAGAGAGAAACTCTTTCGAAAAAGATGCCTGTAATATTCACGTTGTCTATTTTTAAAATGGACATTAATGGAACAGAGGTATTTTCAGGGTGGTGCTTTAAATACCATTTCATTTTCGAAGGGGGAGAAAATTCTTTTTGCCAAAATTTCGTTAGATCGACTGTAATATCAACGTTAATTTGATGCACCAACTTCTTCTTTTTTTTTAATGTTATGCTTTATACTTTAAACTTATAGTTTATTATACCGACAAATTGGCGATTACCTAATTACGATCACTGGAATCAGTTGAATACCTAGTTTGTTTCGACGTAGGTTTTTTTATTTTTTACTTCTGATTGCCTTTATTTTCTCGTCTATTTCGTTTCTTATTGAAATAAGAAAACTTACGTTTTAAAATTATTTATTAGTCATGGTTACATAGTTATTGTGGTACGTGTATATCATTTGTATATTGTATAAATTGTCGACCATTACAATTTAATTGTCTCCTATTCTCGATGCCTTTTCCTCGTTTTTTATGTAATTAAGAAATCTACAAGGAAAAAGAAAAAAGTGTAGAATCAATAAATTTCAATAAATATACGTCCGTCGCGCGATCTGGCAATTGAACATGTTAATACTATATATCGTACACTCATTGATTGTAATTATTCATTCGAATATAAATTACATAATGAGGCTGCGAATGTATATTCATAAAAATTGATGTTGCATAGACATGCATATTTTTTTTTTTTTTTTTTATTTTCTTCTAAATTACGTGCCATCGTTACATTATCGTGATTATTGTTATTGTTATTTAAATATCTATATTATGTATATTAAAAAAAAAAATACCTACGTCAGAATTATTCAATTCATTTAATTCAGGCAACAGATCGCGGCGTTACTATTTTAACTATCTTTTTTAATCTCTGGATTATTTCGTTCGTGTATTTATTTTGTAAATATATTTTTTCTTCTCTATTCAATGCAGAGAGAGGTATAATAATTACGATATTCATCGACGCGATGAAATTGAATGAAATTTGCGTGGGGGTGGGACGTGTTCGTGTGCGTGACAAATAATGACTTCTGTAATTAAGTAAAATTAAATATGATTTTTGAGCACGTTTCGCGCATAAATATTGTAAATCGAAAATATATACACACGCGTTATGAATATTGTATGTATAATATCCAGACTGCAAAAGCAGCAGACTGCAGACTCATTTGTCAAGTCGAGGTCTGTCCGCCCTCTGCAGTCGTCTTCGAAGTAACGAAAACCAAGAAAGTCATAAAAAAAAAGAAACCGTGAAAAGAGAAAAGAGAATAAATTGAAGGAAAACTTTAGATTTGGATTATAGGACGAGAATTATTATTTGTGAATGAAAATTTTCATCGTTCGTTCGATGTAGATAATATTTGAACGAAACATAACGGAGATTGTAATTTTTTTGTAATTGTGATTTTGATAAGTTTTTTTCATGATTTATTTAATCAAAGTTTTGTCGATCGTTGCTGTTTCAGATGTCCGAGTTCCCAGTGGAGGGTGGTGAAAATGGAGATATGCACTCCGTCATTGAAAATTTTCAGAAAAAGAGCAATCTTATTTCTGGAAGAACCGGACATCACACCCACGTGTCTCATTCCCATCATCCTCAGGTTACGACGTCGTCACAGGTAAATAATGATTATCGATACAGTTATCTTTATCCTTGCTATAAAATCACTCGGAATATTATTCCGATAAAAACGATCGTCGTCATCGTAATGATAATAATCGGTGCACTTCTGATTTTCTAATTGGCACGACTTTGCTAAATCATGGCCAAGGTAATAGGTTATTTTACGCCTACGTTCGTCTGCTGAGTGCACAGGATATACCTACGATATAAATACTTATCTATAATTCCTAGAGAAACTCGAGAGTCGAGAGTCGAGAGGTACGATGTGTTATATCTAGGTATTGTAGATGAGATAGAAAATTTTCATAATGAGCCAATTCTTCCGTGACCGTGCAGAGGCGTCCGTCTAAAAATAAATAAAACTCAAACCCACCAAATTATATGCATGTACACATAGTCAGAAAATTTCTGATTCGTTGCCGCAGGTCGAGACGCGTTTCGATTCTGATGAATGGAAAGAAAAAAAAGAAACTGATAATAATAAATGAAAATAACATATACATATATAAATTAATGATAAGTTACGTAATTTTGCATTATACGACGTGAAGTTAATCTACGCCCACACATATATGTATATCATCGCATATAGGTATATGCACGTTATAATTGTACACGTATAGAGTTTAGGTTTCGGTTTTAGAAAAGTGGGGAACAAAAAAACCTTGAAACTATACCGCGTTTCCTTATTTCATTTCGTAAGATATAATGTATACATTATACATACGTATGTATCCATGTGTATGTTTATTACATATAAATACATTAAAATTTTTTATTTTTTTTTATTTACACTTCAAGTCGTCACTTTCCCACGAAGCTCAAATGCGATTGGTTAATTCCTCTTGGAAACGTTGCCGACGATGTATTGGATATTTTCCAAAACTCATCTGTGTAGTAGTTTGTTATTTATTTTATTCATCATCATAATCATTGTTATTATGATTATTATTATTGTCATTGTGACTTACCTATAGTTAGCTTCTTTCCATTCTTATTTTTTCGTTTAGTTTTTCTTTTTCTTTTTCTTTTTTTTTAATTTGTTTTTTTTTGTTCGGTTCGGTGACGTATATCATACCAGCGAACATGACTCACCAACGGTACCGAAAAGTTTTAATAGAATCTTTCTCACTCTATTTCTTGGCTTCGCAGATGCTGACAAATCAGAGTCAAACCAGCAGTACTTCGAGTAGAGTCGCTCAGCAGACCTCCCAGAGGATTCTAACCTCCTCGTCGACGAGGGAGATGAACGCTAGCAACGTCAAAGTTAAGGACGAACTGAATCAATTGAAAAGAGGTATTACGGAAATGAAAAATATGTCAACCAATTTCTCACAACGCCTGAGGAGCAGCATGGAAAACCTCGTCGACAGGTAAGAACTTCTTTCTTTTTTCTTTTCTTTTTTTAATCAAAAACTTTTTCTTTCTTTTGAAAAATAAAATCTTTTACAACTCAAGTGGCCTCGGTGTGCAGGTCGTCGTCTTCTTTTTCTTTTTTTTTCTCTTTTTTTTTTCTTTACATATATTTTGACACGTGTCGAAGTGAAACATTAAACAAGATCGATCGTTCCGTTTTTGTTTTTTTTTATCGCTGATAAATCGTGTTTCCTTGAAGTTTTTAATTTTGAGAGATGAAAAAAAAAAAAAAAAATACAATAAAATAAGTACCTAATATTTGAATTTCTACGTTATTTATTTATTTTTTTCTAACTTTAATTTAATTTAATTTTGTTTTTTCCCTTCTCTTTATTCCAGAGACGGCAGCGGTCCCGAAGAAAATCTGTCGGAACCTCTGGTGACATTTCCGGATCCAGATACGCCGCCACCAGTAACTGGAACTGTCACATTAACGGGGGGATCGCCTTCGCAGCTAAATTCATTGAACTCTTTGAATAATTTACACAGTATGAGCCCACCCATGAGTATGTCGAATATGCCAACGATAACGAGTATGTCAAGTATACCGGCTGGACCAGAAACTATGAAATTTGAACAAAAGAAAATGACAAGTGCTTCGAAAACTAAGGTAAGAAAATTACGTAGATAAGTACATGATGTAGTTTGAATGTTTTTTATGACTTTTTTTTTCACCATCCAACAAATTTCTGGATTCATGATAGACTTGACATTTTTGGGAGATCCTTGGAAATGTTTTTTAGTTTATTTCTGGTTAAATTGATTTAACCCCTTACATCATGCAATTCGGACGTTATCTGATATGCATGTAACACGTCTGGATTTAATTGAAAAAAAAAAACAGAAAAAAACTTTAAATTAAGAAAAAACAACAAACAATTCGACATTATGTTTGGTAATATGTAGATTTTATGATTAATCGTTGTTTGACATGTAATCTGTAATTAATAACGAATTCTTTTTTTTTTTTGATTGCAATATGAATTTTAATTATTTTTAGGTTGTAACCGACGGATTCAGTGCTGAAAAAGCAACTGCGAACAGTGCTGAGATGAGGGCATTACAAACTGGTGATGTTTCTTATAAAGAACAAAGCGCCGCAACAGCAGCTAGAGCACGAGTGGAACTCGATGGTGTTTCTGCAGAAAAAAGTGTCGCTTTGGCGAGGGTGAGTTTATAGTTTTGTATTAAAAAGTTTTTCGAAGATTTGGTGATCAGTAGAAAAGAAACGGGGAAGGGAAAAAAAAAAGAAGAAAAAAGAAAGCAGCAAGAGTGTTTTAGATTTTTAGGAAAAATTATTCACCATCGTTGAATAATTTTCATTTTAAATATTATTACGTGTTGAAAAACTTATTTCGAAAATTCTGATTCATTATGAAATTTCACTGGAAATATATCTATCTACTTCATTTCCGTCTAATGCTAAGGTATAATATTAACCGTTTCTCCTGCAGACATATAATACACGTACTCCGAACTTTGGTGATTTGTATTAGATTTTGAGTCACGTAAGTTATTTGGAGTCAGTGCCAAAAATTACTTGCTGTTACAATGCGCCTGTCAACTTTAGAATGACTGGCACTACCCACGTTTCTTCAACATCATCGTTTGTTCTTTTTTTATACCTTTTTGTTATCTTTTTTCATTTTTTTTTTTTTTCAACTGTTCACTGCTCTTTTTTTGCTTATACTATTTTCATTTTTCTTCTTGGCTCGCAAACGACCGCAGAGTAACAGAGTAAGATGAATTGTATTTCACGCGTATATAAATTGTGTAAGAAGACCTCCCTCGGCGATGTAGTGTATAGCTGTAGTTTTCTGTATATATCTAAATAGGTATGCATATATGTATATACACCTGGCTACACTGACCCTGAAAACAACCGAGAACTAACTACTCCGTCCACAGTCAACGTAGTGTCGTCATCCTAATAATAACAAACAAATAACCATTTGCCGCTGTTACTTCGGCGCAAAAAAAAATATCTTCGTCAATTTAATTTCTCTTTCTATCTTCTTCTCTTTTTCCCCCCTTTTTTCTTTTTTACTCTTATTCTGTTACACCTGTTCATCGTTCTTTCAAGGTCGCGTGTAACGTGCGTTTAATTACCCGAGCGCTGGCACTGTAATTTTTTTCTTTTTTTTCTTCTTTCAAGTCGTTATCAAATTTCCTCTCATTATGAAACGTGTTATCCGTAGAATTGACATTTGATTGAATTTGCTTTTTTTTTATCTCTCTCTTTTATTCTAGAAGAAAAGAAATTTTACCTTTCCAAGGTCACGACTTTGATCGACCTTCTTGAAACCATCAGGATCGCATGAAGTTCGTGGGGTTGTGAATTCTCCACGGGAAATTGATCCTGATGTGGAAAGAAATTTTGCGCCTGCGTATATACCTCTAGAGGTTCATTATTTATACCTATACCTTCGAAAATAGGTAGTATATGTCGGACAAGGCTAACCAATCACGTGTTACAAACGACAAGCTAGCCCTTAACGAACTAACACTTTGCGTAGGAATACCAAGGCCGAACGATTTCATATGTTTTTCTTCTACTCTTTTTCTCTTTTCCTTTGTTTTTTATCGTACGGACAGAGATTTATTCGACGGTTGCATGCGCACGTTTTGTCTAATTTCATTCCTTTTATATACATATGTACACTTCACTCTTACCCTATCACGCGAACTGGCCTAATACAAATCTAGGTTAGGTATTTATAATTTGAAATAAAAACAAAAGGTAGTAGAAAGAGAAGAAGAAAAAATAAAAAAGGGTTGAAAGCTTCGGCACACCCTTTATTATGTCTGTAGGTAAAATAAAAGATTGATTCTTTCTCGACAGAAGTTTGAATAGTTTCTTTATACATTATATGACTTATTTTTTCTTTTCATTCTATTTGACTTCGAAGAAATGATTTTTTTTTCTTGATTTTTTTTTTTTGTTTTGTCATTTTTTTATCGCGACAACCAGAAAAGATTTTATTGATTCTGTGTCCCCGTAGAATTTAAATTTAAATGACGACTGGGCAGACCGTGTATTATTATATGTATCTACATACATTACACGTTGTGACAAGATGTCTGAGCTATAAAACTTAACTTATTTTTGCCCTTCGTTTAAACATCTGGTCTAAAACATTTGAATAAGGCTAATCAAATGTCACCAACACTACTCTCAATGTACCGTAAAATTAATTACGCATTTCACAGCGTACGCTTCATATATGTATACATATAAATATATTTGTTTTTGACACTGCCACGAACGAAGAAAAAAAAAAAAAGCCCAACGATGATGATTTTAATTCAAATGCGGGTTTAAAACGTGTTACCTGAAAATCATACACACATACCTATATCTACATAGGCATATATGTTGTCTAGTTGCGCGAGCACTCGGTCACTAAATTTTAGTCCTTGAGAATGATGATTTCCTGGTATAGATTGAAATTTAAACTGTATACAGTAATTTATTACTTGTAAAAAGTTTATTTATTTTTGAAATTTTTCGTTTTTTGTATTTTAAAAAAAAATTTATTTATCATTCATTACATTTGTCGGACCATTATTACAGAGGTGTGTTTACAGTGTGTTGTATAAACAAATTATCCATTTATATGTATACTATATTATTAGAGGGTGAATTGACGATGTAAAAATGAAAAGCAAATAATTGAGAAAAAAAAAAAAAAAAAAAAATGACGCGAATTTTATTTAAATTATCAGAGATGTACACGTTTTCCATTTCTGCCAGTTATAGCACGCATGTTTTCCTGGTTTAAAAGTTCGTAACGGGAAATAGATAGAATGTTGTTTCTACTTGGAATAATAATTATTTATTATTGGAATGGGAATGAAAATTGCAATGTCTACACATACGCATACACGCATACACATACATTGACCGGTTATGTATCGCTGGAATAATTTGAAAATCTGCATCCAATTTCTTGAGAGACTTTCCGGGTATTCGGACATCCCGTTGTACCAGGAGAGCAGAAAATTATTGTTGTTTAATATAAAACGTGTCGAAGTAACTCGCGTGTGAGTCAGTCACTGGGGGTTGAGCGAACCACCCTTATAACGTGTATAGGAAAACATGCGGTCGATATTTCCAACATCCCCGCGCCGAAAGGTGTGAGCTCCAAGGCATTTCACCGTAGTATGAAATGGTTGTTCAGATTGTGAGGTTTACCAGGAGTTTACTCCCGGCACATTTCATGTGCCCGAAGGGTAAAAACAGACTTTTTTCTATCGATAGTAAAATACCCTTTGAATTATTTCAAACGAAATCAAATGTCAAAACAAGTGATCGACGCGTCAAAAAACACGACGCTCTACCCCTCCGGCATGCGATGGTACGTTGACAATTTTTCAAAATCAATTTTCTCCATCGATACAATTTGGTATGTGCACTAAGGAAAATTTGTCATTTTTCAATTTGTTGCCTAAAGTATAATACGCCCAATAATATGTTACATTCAAATTTTGTTGCAACGGACACGCCTTTCTTCTAAATCAGTTCTTTTTTCTTGTTCTTTAACAGTAAATCAGTTAATCATGATTCACGGAGTACGCGTTATAAAATTCATCGTAGACCATTTTTTTTGGTTTTTGTTTTCTTACAAAAAAAATTTTCTTAACCTTTCCAAATTATCGTCCTTGGTGTTGCGTAATTCTGACAGATTTTCTGTTCGATTTCTTTACAGTCGTAAATCACCTAAGAAAAACAGGAAAAACAAAATAGACAAGAAAAAAAAGGAAGACAAAAAAAAGAAACAAACACTGTTCTAACAATCCCGGTTTGCTATACCAAGAAATTCTATTTCCGGTTTTCACTGTTCGCATCATTTCCACAGGCTGCAATGAAAATATGTATATATAATTATATATATATCTGAAAAAATAAATAATCTCTTCTTAATTCGTATCTATAGTATTGTTTTTACAAGGAAAAGTTCAAACGGTTAGGTTAGGTTTTTTTTGTTCAACCGTCTCAAATTTTGTTTAGACTTTAAATCTTGGGTTTTTCTTCTTGAAAAATTTGAAAAAGCAAATTAGGTATAGTTGAAAACGTGTAAATTAATGAAGTGAAAATTGATGTCGTCCGAATGTGAAATATTTGATTTATAAATTGGGGGGGGGGGGGGGGGGGCACGGCGAACCGTATATAATCATAATTTGATCGGCCGCATGTAAGACGTGACTGAAGCAAAAATTATACTAAAATAGAATCTAGATTTTGGGTGCGTTGCCAGTTGCATTACATGTATGTATAGATATCTATAAAACAAAATATAATCCCAAGGTCCGGTCAACTATTAAGATCATCCGAACATGTCATCATCATTATTCACCGTCACAAATTATCGTTAATTAATTAAGGCATTTATATCATCAATATTTCGAACAGTCTGAACAATGATGCGTGTCGTTCATTTTGAGCATACACATCTTTTGGTTTTCGTCGATTATGATTTTTGGTTTTTTTTCATCCCTAGTTTACGTCCGTAACGATCGTTGAGAATAGCGTTGTAATTGCAAATATTATCTCCAGATTTATCCCTAGATTTGAGAGAAATTTTGGCACAAGTTTCACACGTTTGTAACTTTGACGCGAATCGAAGATTATACAGCGAAATGCACGCGTTCGTTTAAAACACATACGCTAGACATTATACATATGTATAGGTGTATGTATTTTATCTACTTGCATACATAGAGTCTTATGGAAAAAAATACAATAATTGCAATCTCTTATAGGTATAACCTGCGATAAAATGAAATCTATGAGAAAATTATATTTTCAAAATCTCAATGAAAAACGAATGATAATAATAATAATAATTTTTGCCATTGAATTTATTTATAAATTTCATTATAAATAATGTTATGCATTATATATATATATTTCATTCGGGTTTATTGATCGAGACACCTGCTGTGCTTGTGACACCCACGCGTTCAGAGAATTGGCGGGAAGGAAATTTGTTTATGAAATTTTTTATATACACATACATACATATATCTATGTAACTCTAACAGTTTTGTTTTTATTGGCTGAACGCCTCTCGGTCACGTGGGAATTCTTCTGTCTTTTCTTTGGTCGGTTGGGTATTGCCGCGACAGAATTAAACATCTGAAAGCACAAGGGTGGTGGGTTCCCCTGATCTACAATCGCAGCTTCGATTTTCGACAGTGCTTCGACGAACGCCGCGTCACGCTATAAAAAAAAAAGAAAAAAAAAAATTTATCGTGAAATCGATAGATTTTTTTTTTTCGGAAGTAAATCAATTACGTACGTACGTATAAATCCCACGCGAATTAATTGTGCAGTGTGTGATAGTTTATAGATTGGATCGATTAATGATGATCAAAATTATAGGAGATTGATGTTATAGATCGGTTTTATATTGAACTATGATTGTATTTATTTATGGATTAATTCATTTCAATTCGTTTGAATTTTTCTACGTTAATTGGAATTCGTTATAGAAATTAAATTGTTATGATATTAAGTATACGTCGAGTTGAAGTAGACAGAAATTTGATGTGATGGGATTATTTTGAGCCGGAAAATTGGGATTGGAAACAGATGGTTTTATTATAGTGTTGCGCGAGCACGAGATACACGAAGAAAAAATATAAAGAAACTGTGAAATAATTTTTGAACATGCGATGGTGTATCCGATTTTAATGTAAACTAATTATCTGTAAATTATGACAAAGTGAGAACAATTGTTTAAAAAATGAGTGCACCTTGGCCGGTTCGCCGAGGCATTTTGCGCCGTAAACTTTTTCCGGTGAGTTTCTTTAATCGTCGTATTATGTTAAAATTCAGGTAATCATTTTGAAAACGCTTCAAACTTCACCTTACAACTTTTGCCCATGGAAGTATAGGCACAAATATATTTAAATCATCATTTTTTCTTCACTATTTTATGAGTGAGAAATTTCTTCTTTTTTGTTTCGTTTTATCGTAAGGAATCTTTCTTCCGAAATTTATTTCCGCATTCGTCATTAAAAGAGGAAAAAAACTTGGAAAATTGATGAAAAAAATTTAAGACGAAACACGTACGCTGACGACGCACACCTAGCACGGTATATTTAGCAGAGCTACGTCATCGAACTCACCAGCGAATCAACACGCGTGCGAAAAATTTCAGTAAAACTGTGACGCGACCGCAGATTTACGCCAGACGGTTTTGCCGGTTACAACAAGCCACACGGCTTTTAACTCGGAGCTTTTTGCGGACTTGTAGTATATCGACGATATACGGAGTGTAACTTTAAATGCATTGATATAATCGTATATCACGTGACAAAATTAGTTCCTTTCTGTTACTTGCCGGTAATTAGGTGTAATAAACAGACTACTTCATGAAGGAAACAATATTTTTAAAACCCGCACAGTGCTATGTTAGCACTCAGCACTCTGCAGACGTAAGTTTTCTGAGGATTCGTAATAATTCAAAGGAATATTTTTCAAGGTTTATTACGTGCGTCTAAACAAACTCTTTGAAAGGTGGTTTATCTGATAGTTTTTGCAACGCGATTATAGAAAAGTATTAATACTTAATTTTTATTATCTTTTTGTTACAGGAGCAGCGCAGTCTAAAGGCTGGTGATCTGTCGCACCAGGAAAGCAACAATATGTCTCAATCCACTATGAAAGTCCAGAGCGATTCGTACAGTTCCGAAAAGGTGAGATTTCTAGAATGATATCAAGTTTTTTGTTTTTTTTTTCCAATTTCCGAAAACTTTACAATAAATATAAGTGACGTGAGGACGTCCGACTAACAGGAAATAACGATGTAAAGGGGATGAGTTTATTTATAAGCATTATAACGCGCGAGAATCCTTTAGAGATTTTGGCCAAACTTCAAGAATGTAATCCCACTTCAAATGCGCCGTGTAAAATTTATTTCGTTCAGTTTTACCGTGAAGTTTTTCGCAGTACCTGCGATATTCCATCAACTCGTTCTTCTCTCCAGCGGTGGTTTTGCAATTCTGCTAACCGGATTCTTTTTCAAGACGTAAATACAAAAACACCGAGATCAGATAATAAAAACTGACAATTGTTGCTACTCAATTTTATCCAGACTACGTATCTACCTATATTGAAATAAAATGCTGCGCAAATCGAGTCTCGATTCTAGAATGGTAAACTGGAACATTCCAAATATTGAAGATCACGATATCCTTTTTATTAGTTTTATTTCTGTTCTTAGTGTTAATCCTGATCCTCAATTTTCAGAAAGCAATGGCAGCCCAACAACAGAGACAAACGGTAACGTCGACAGGGATTTTCAATCACGAGAAACATATGGCAGCGAGCTCTCAATCCAGTGTGACGATTGCCTCGAAAGGTGTGAGCTCCAAGGCATCAATGATCTCGGCAACCTCTGCAGTAAACCAACTTATGAATGGCATGAGACCAGCGGAGGACGAACTTCTGTCCCTCCCACTTGACGATCTGGATCTTTTGTGTTCAAACTCAAATCCTCAGGATGTGGAACGGGCCATCACCAAGTACTCCACATTTTTGGACAGCCTTGTTCAAAGACTGAAGTCTAACGATGGCAAGAACTCCAAAGCGCCACTTTTACTCGATAGGGTCAGTGAAATCATTAGAAAAGCTTGGGCCGTTCCAACACATGGCCATGAACTAGGATACGCATTATGCAACACTTTGAGGAGTCGCGGCGGCCTTGATATTCTTATATCAAATTGTATAGATGTGAATAGCGAACTTCAATTCTCTTCCGCTAGACTTTTGGAACAATGTTTAACAAATGAGAATAGAGCTCATGTCGTAGAGCATGGTCTACCAAATGTTGTAAGGGTTGCCTGCATGTGTACAAAAAATGCTAATTCCGTCGATCACTCAAGAGTCGGTACCGGAATACTTGAACATCTTTTCAAACACAGCGAGGGAACCTGCAGCGACGTTATCAGGCTCGGTGGACTCGACGCCGTACTTTTTGAATGCAGAAAAAACGATATCGAGACGCTCAGACACTGTGCCGGGGCGCTTGCTAATTTATCACTTTACGGAGGTGCTGAAAACCAGGAAGCAATGATCAAAAGGAAGGTACCTATGTGGTTGTTCCCACTAGCATTCCACAACGACGACAATATCAAGTATTACGCATGCTTGGCTATCGCAGTCTTGGTTGCAAACAAAGAAATCGAAGCTGCGGTCCTTAAGTCTGGTACACTCGATCTCGTAGAACCTTTTGTGACATCTCATAATCCTTCTGAATTTGCAAAATCGAATCTCGCCCACGCTCATGGCCAGAGCAAGAATTGGCTCGAGCGTTTGGTACCAGTGCTTAGTTCGAAAAGAGAGGAAGCCAGGAATCTGGCTGCTTTTCATTTCTGCATGGAAGCTGGTATTAAAAAACGACAGGGCAACACTGAGATATTCCGAGAAATTGGAGCTATTGAACCGTTGAAAAAAGTCGCTAGCTGTCCGAATGCCATTGCCTCAAAATATGCCGTTCAGGCTCTCAGACTTATCGGTGAAGAAATTCCACATAAACTCAGTCAACAAGTGCCTCTCTGGTCTACGGAAGATGTACGCGAATGGGTGAAGCAGATCGGGTTCGCGGAATACGCATTAAATTTCGTAGAAAGCAGAGTAGACGGCGATCTCCTTTTGCAATTGACAGAGTCGAATCTAACAGAGGACATCGGACTGACGAATGGAATCAGGCGAAGGAGGTTTACAAGAGAGTTACAGAATCTTAAAAAAATGGCAGACTACAGTAGCAGAGATCCTACCAATTTGAATAGCTTCCTCGAAGAGATTGGCCAAGAATTTTCCATTTACACCTACGGCATGTTAAATGCTGGCGTCGACAAGGAATCGATTAGAAATTTATCTGAAGACCAGCTAGTCACGGAGTGCAGTATAACGAACAGCATTCACAGGTTAAGGATACTCGACGCCATTAAAAATATTCAGCATAGTCCGGGCTTCAATTCCTCCGAAGATGAATCCCTCAACAAAAAGCTAGACGTTTTCGTTAGCTACAGAAGATCAAATGGTTCACAACTAGCTAGCTTACTAAAAGTCCACCTACAGTTACGCAGCTTCTCCGTATTCATAGACGTCGAGAGATTAGAGGCTGGTAAATTCGATAACAATCTTCTACAAAGCATCAGACAAGCCAAACACTTTTTACTAGTTCTCACACCTAAAGCCTTGGACCGATGTATACAAGACACGGAATGCAAAGACTGGGTGCACAGGGTGAGTAATCGTCATCGAGCGATGTCTCTCTGTCATCCTGGCTAATTACTCATCAACTCTTTTTATCTTTTTTTTTGCAGGAAATCGTTGCAGCCTTACAATCACAATGCAATATCATTCCCATAATAGACAATTTCCAATGGCCAGAGCCCGAGGAACTTCCGGAAGACATGAGGGCTGTTTGTCACTTCAATGGTGTTCGTTGGATACACGATTACCAGGATGCATGCGTAGACAAACTTGAGAGGTATGTAACTGATGACAAAAATAAAATAAATAAACAATATAATCTCAAGCTTTTACCGAAAGATCATGATAAATTTCTTTTCTATGTTATAGAACTGAATTAATTTTTATATTTAATTTTGGTTGCGGCCGTAGGTTTATGCGTGGTGAAATTCCTACGAGGTCTGAGTTGTCCGGCGGTATACCCAGAAGCATTGCCTCGAAGGATGTGACACAGCCGAGCACGCCAGGAAGTACGAATATGCGACAACCCAGTTACCAACGTATGCACAGCAACGAAAGTAGGGGGAGCGATAAAGATTCAACGAATGGTAGAGATTGACTAGATGGCCCTCCCACAGCTATACCCAACAGGTGAGAATCCCTTTATAAATGAGATATTTACTAACTAGCAATATAACAACAAATAACAGTACTAAAACATTACTAACAACGTTATGTTATTTTTTCTTTTTTTTTTCTTTTTGATGTAGCCAGGAGTAGAAATCGCAGTAACGCTAACACGATTAACACGATTAGGTTGGTTTCCGACTATCCACTTTTTTACTTCTTTAGAATTACTGTGACGTTAATTTATCACACATCATTCATCCCCTCTCCAATTTCTTACTACGTGTTCGTTCATTTTTTTTCTACTTTTTTTGTACGTACGTAATGTTTATCGTCTCGACGTTATTCCATCCGCTTTCTTATTGTTAGTGCATCTGGATTTACATATTTCTCATGGTTTATATTCACGTCTTATTACAGGCTAAGGAAATCTTCTAGTCCATCTCGCTGGTTGATGGGTCTTCCGCCAACATCTCCGCGTCTAAAATTTATCCACACACGACCAGGAGGCAGTTCCATTCCTCGACGACCACCTCGTCACCCTCCCCCGCCGTCCGCACGTTCTCGATCGCTGGAATTGCTCGATCAAGAGCAGAAGGAAACAATTCTTCCGATTGTAGAACCCGAACCACTTCCAAGACCAAGATCTAGAAGTTTAGATGGTCTGCTAGACGAAGATGGCTTAGGAGCAGTTTTGAAAGATGGAGAGTCCTTTGCCGATTGTACAAGAGTAGAAGTTAACCAAGAGAAAAGGCCTAGATCGAGAAGTTTGGACGGTTTTTTAGATACGCCAGATTGCGAAGCTAACGAAACTAGTGGGCACAATATCATTGAATCTTCATCAGAAGGTGAGGAAAAGAATATTGATGTAGAAACAACGTCGGTTCATGAGAAAATCACAGATTCTGAAAGCAGAAGACTACACAGAAATAACGATGAATCTATATCTACTAAAAACGTCAATCCGATGCCTCTGCCAAGACTTAGAACAAAACCACCGAACGTCGAAGTGATGGTCGACGGTAGTTCGGTTGGAGTTACTGATGATGAGGTTAGATTATCATCCTCTTCTGCAGAAGAAGCGTGTAACGATAGAAATCAAACGATATTGAATTCCCAAATACCATCTAGATCAATTAGCATGGATGGCCTGTTGGAGTCGGAAAGTATGTCGAACGAGAAGGAGGAATCGTTGTCTCAAGCCGCAACCTCTGAGTCGATACAAGAAAGGCTCTTGGTTATGGGTGGTGAGAAATCAACGTTATTAAAGGCTAAAAGTTGTGGTGCAGGGTTGGATTCGGATGATAATTTTTCATCGAATGATTACAAACCTCCAAACAAGGTTCAAGGCTCCTTGTTATCACTGCCTACCGGTGCAGAGCCTAAAAGAAAACGTAACTTCATGGACAAATGCGTCAATAAGGTACGGTCTTTTATACGAAAGTAATATAACAGCTTCTGAATAATTTTTCAGACGGTGATACTGACTTGTTATTTTATTAATATTATGATTATTATTATTTCTACCGTTATCATGATATTCATCATTTAAATTACCATTATTGTAGGTAATTGTTTTCATTACTATTAATGTTATTCTTAACATGAACGTTAATAATGTTTCTATCGTTAGAAAGAATCGATGTTTTTTTATTTTACGAAAACGTCACACGACAAAGACGAAACTCGTGTTAGAAATTTGTATAAAAATTGAAATATATATATTTACGTAGACGTATTACATATATATTTCAAATATTGATCGTGATATGATAACGCGATAGAATGAAAGTATAAATTCCAGTATAAATATATACAAATAATATGAATGGCAGCGTGAAAGAATATGATATGAATTGTGCCTGTAATAAGAATAGAAAAACAAAAGTGTCTTCTTAGGTATCTAATGGCAACTATAATTGAATAATTGATTCGTCGCTGAATATTTTAATCGTTTGAATGCATTACGGTGATCTATGATTACGAATATTAATTATATGTAACCTGTTTTTCAGGTATTTATTTTATTTATTTTATTATTACATATTCTTTTTTTCTATTCTAACGTATATTGTACACGTTATTTACTCTAATTGTAGTCGTATTATTACACAATTTATTATGACACGATGATATTTTTTTATTTTATTTTATTTTATTTTTTTTTTTAGATATTGTTTAGAAATTTCGTTTGTTCGTTACAATTTTTAATACATACTTAGGTATGCACATGTATGTAGTTATCTCTTCATAGGCAGTTATTTTTAGATTATTTTAATTATAGTAATTGTTATTATTACTATTATTATACGGACTTAAACCGTAAACAACGGTTGTTTTTATTGCAGCTAACCCGATTATGATGAATAGATTGTAAATTAGATATTAGATATGTTATTTTGCTATTTAACAATTATATGATATGTATTTCTAATTTATATTTGAAATAGTTCACACGTCGACAGGTTAAAAAATCTACAGAGCCAATATAAATGGTTATATACATAGATATATATATACACACACATAAATATAGTATACATACCTATTGAAATACATAGGCATTTGATTTCGAAATTTTCTGAACTGAATGTTATTTTTAATGAAAACAAAAAAGAGAAGAAAAAAAATATTATAAATTGTATAATAATTTTACCAAAGTTTCACAGAGTGGAATAAAAATAAGAACTTTATCGAAATATTTTTAATGTTTCTCGTAAATAAAATTTTATTTCGCAAATATCACTTTCCTGAGTTATTTTCTTCATGAAAACAGAAACGAAAATAATGCTAACAAGCAAAAACAATAAAGAATTTCAGATCAGGATTATGAGTCTTATGATTCTATGTTCTGTATTAACACAATGTATTGTTCGGCTAAGTTATGAGTTTTAGTATTTTTCTTGTGTATTACCACAATGTATTTTATTGTTCTAATGTGTATTTGGAATGAATCATATTAGAGGAATCTAGAGAATCCATGAACTGTGGCGCGATCTTGCGTTCGTCAATGATACGACATTCTGTCATGAGCAATGGGTCGTTGAGTGGGTCTATAAAAGATGCGCACTTCCTCTCCGCCCCATCATTCGACGTTAGTTCGTTGGGTGTTGAGTGTTGTTACGTACGTTCTGCACGGATCCGTTCTCTTTGTTCGTTTGACAATTTCTGCCAACGAGTGGCTAACTTTGTTTGTAAACAAGCGGAGAAATAAGCAGTTAAGCTTTTGGAATCATGGAAGGTCTTGACGCGGAAGAATGGAACGCTTTCAAGGTGAGATATTTGAGATTATTCCTAAAATTTATTTGATCCAATAGTAAGTTTGACAATCAACTGCAATCGCCTCGAGTGTATGTTTGTAAACACGACGTATAGTATGGAAACTGATAACATTACCATTATTGGTGAGAATCTATCATTCCTACCAGCATATTGTGGCAATTCTAAACCAGTGTGTTATATCCTGCGATGAGTCAGAGTTTGAAACGCGAGTGATTCAGAAATGTTGCATCCGTATTTATAATTCTAAGCTATCAAGTTCAGAGAATCATTATTAGTTCTGACGTATATTTCAAAGTTGGAACGGAAATTTGCGTTGAAAATTGTATCAAATGTTCCCCTCCACAGCATTCATCAATAGCAGTTTATTAGTTGACGGACAGTGCTCATTTGAAGTTTACTCAAGAAATACCGGTTTGTCATATCCTCAATTTTTAAAACAGTCACATGCAACAATGACGTAAGATTCTTACAGCATTCAATAAATATTCGCACTCTACACGGCACGTTTATATAAAAAAAAAACTGGAAACGTTTATGATCTCATGTCTTTGTAACGCTTTATCCGTGCAGATGCAAATAATAATGTAAATTCAAAGTCCATCTAGCGATAGAATAATCAATCCGGCATTTCTTTTATCTGGTAACAATTCTCTTCTATCGCTGGGGGGTGTTATGTTATTTGCTTTGGGATGATAGCAACAGTCATCGGAATAGCACATAATTATGTCACCCGCAACATTTATTATAGTAGAATTATTTGTCACAGGTCAAATTTAACAAGAAGTACGAATCCGAGGAGGAAGAGAAATCCAGGATGAAAATCTACTTGGATAATAAAAAAAGATTTGCCGAACACAATGCCAAGTATGATAAAGGTCTTGAAACCTACACAATGGGAATCAATCAGTTTGCGGACATGGTTAGCCATATTTTTTCATCCATTTGATTTCGCGTAATTACTCCATGTGTATAGTGTTCTTAGATCTTAAAAGCTGATCTAATGAAACACTTTCAGAATCCTGGCGAACATACCAGCCATGGTTGTTGTGGAACAAGAACCAAATGCCCTCCACCGAAACGCAAGGAGGTCGAACTACCGGTGAATATATTGAAATTATTATTGACAAATATTAGTTACTGTGACGCAGATAACAAACGTCGCCTTGCTTTCAGATTTCTGATGAAGCTGCCGGTAATTAGACAAGCAATGCCGCAAGCTGTGGAGGGAAAGACGATCATTGCCATAAATGAATATTCGAGTCTGCAAGGAACAGATTATCGAAACGCATCGGTCAATGATGTGTCACTAATCACAGCAGCTACAAGTCCGACATTGGAAAGAACTCAACTGTTTACAAATCTGGAATGATACTGAAAATATTCTGCTTGGAAATAAGTCGCCTTCATATTTACGAAAAATGGAGAAAATTATTAAATTATAACTGATGTGATATTCGAGTCATTTAGCTTTGACACCAACCAATTTTATAAGAATATGAATTTATTTTTGTTGAGATTCTATATTTTTATTATTACCTTCAAACACAAATAAAAAATATATATAATATATTACGATGAACCTATCCATGTATACTTTCTCCATGTACGGGCAACCGGCAAGTTCTGAGGTCATTCAAGATTTCGTCACTTGATCAAGTGTGCAGTATGCAGCGTGTCAGGTGAAGTAAACGTAGGTCAGTTATGAATTTTCACAGTCGATAATTGGAGAAACCGTTCGCACCTTTGCTCTAATTGTAAGAAAAATGTAATGTGCAAGCAAATTTGCGAAGAGAACGTGGAAAGGGACACTTGGAATTTTCGGAGTGGAGATGCCATTGCAGGATGTCATAGGAATTGGCAGGTATAGTGTCCTGTAATCACACACACAATAATACAAAACCACTGCACAACACAATACACACACTAAAAGTCATCGAAAATATAGTAGGCATCGAAGAGAAGATTCAAGTATACAGCAGTCAATACTCGTTGATTGGAAAAAAACAAAAAAAAAACAGAAAATATAATATAGAATGTGAATATAGAATATAATGTGAAATGAACATCATGATTGGAAAAATTGTCGTAAATTATTTGATTACTGTAAGCAAGTTAAATTGATTGAAGTTACGCTTTCGTACTTGGTTTCGTAAGAACTGGCATAAATAGATGTATACTTTTATTTTGATCATGATTCAAATATGAGAAAATTCCCTTCTGAGACTCGACAGCAAATGTATTCCGAAACATGACTAATACGGTACCTGGGATTAAGTTGTGCCCGCATTACAGGTCGGAGAATATTTGTCTTCTATGATACTTACCTTGAGAATTTTACTTCAGTCGTTGGAAATATATCTTCTTTGGTTGATGGTAACTAATCAAGATTGTAAACTACTGATCCGCTTCCTTGCCCTAGATAGCTTTTGTTGTTCTCATTAGAAAGCAGTCCTTTATCCTTTACATGACTGAGTAACTCTTCCAAGGTTTGTACTTTTCTACTCAGGCGTGTGACTTTTTGATTTAAAATTTTGCACTTTTTTTTTGACCGTTCTACAAGGCTCTGAACTATATTCCAGCTAGTGTCGGACGTAAAATCCTCTCGTCGAAGATCTCCAACAACTCTTGCATTGCAAAAGCGCTTTGGACCGGTAAGAGGCTTTGCAGATTTCCTATAACCAATAATATAAATCACATACATGTATGATAACAGACCCGAATTAACAAAATGTCCATGATATGCTTATGACATAATTTTTCACGGAAGACTTTCCAACACTCCTGAATTTACGAACCGTTTTAATTTCTTCATTTCAGCGTTCTCGTCTCTGTTACATTCAGTAGCTACTGGTGGAACATTTGAATTTGATGCACCTTCAGGAGTTTCACTTCCTTTGCTGAAAATTGCAAATGTTCAAATGTTTTTGTAATGCATAACTCAGATATTATTAAACAAGAAAAGACAACTATATGATGATATTAATTTGGTCAATAACTTCATCATACCTGCAATTTTGCTCTCTCAATGATGAATGAGTTGTAGTTGAAGGATTGATTTTTATTACTTCAGCTTGACTATAAATACAAAAAATACCATCAATGACCCAAAATCGTGTGATACAAGCATCTAAAACAGTTTACCCGTCAATGTGTGGATTAGGGAGCCTTGATGGAATAGCACCGGGTAGCGGAAATCTCCTGATGGTACCTCCGACAAGTTTATATTTGAAATCACGTTCACTGAAATGTGTGCTGCATACGGAACTGCTTTTAGCAACTGTTTTGCCTATCACAGCCAACCAGCTTGCTCTTAACTCTTCATTTTTCGGTATGCTAAAAGATAAGTGTAACCGATAACAGCATCGATCTAATGTTATTCACAATAAGTACTACAATAATGCATAATCCTAACATTACCATGATTTCATCTTATGGTACACATAACCTCAATTATTGAAACGTTCTATTTACGAAATTTAACTTACCTATGAAAAGAGATATTATCGATTGTTCCGCTTTCTGTTTTACAGAGACAACAATGCCAAACCATTTTAGGATTTTTCAAATTCGACAAAGCACGATCTCTAGCCCTCCATAGCACGATCATACGATCATTACCAGAAATTGGGCATCGCAATTTCACTGACCAAAGAGTATAGGATAGAGTGGAAGCTGGCGTGTACACGAAGAAGCGCTATCTCGCATCTCGGATCCGAACTATTTTACCCCTCTCCACTTCAGGCCCCTTGCCGACTCTCAAAGTATAGGCCAAAGAGTACTGTTTGTCACTGAACACGAGTTGCTCACACCACCAAAGACTCACACGGCTCACACTATCGCAATTACTCGTCATCCCCACCATTCATCACATTAGAAAAAGATAGCGCGACTGTCACATATATGGACTGTCAGTATCGCTCTCTCTTACTATTCAGGTCCTCAAGTCCTCGCACGGAGCGCGTGGTCTATCTCTCTAAGGAAAGGTCCCCAGGTGTGTCTCACGGATTTGATCCATTTTTTGATATGTTGTAGTAGACTAAAAACTAAGCGACACATATTTTTTTTTACGTGCGGTAAAACGGTTTAAAGGGGTGAAACCAACCTCCAAAGTTGGGGCTGACATCGGTCGAATTCACTGTTTCGTATAGAAGGACGTTATTCCCGACAACGAAACCTTTTGGAAATATTTGCTCGTCGTTAGAAACGAACAAGGTCACTTGTTCGACTCCGAGACCTGATTGCATGGGGGTGAACCACCCCCTGATATCACTAAAATCCATTATAAAATGGCTGTTTTCGATTCAAAAAATCTGGAAAAAATATATGTTGTTCGCGACAACAAACTGAAGGTGACATGTCTTTGCGTTTTCCCCAAAAAGCGATATTAAGGGGGGTAACTACCCCTCTATGCACACTCGGGTTCCGCTGCGCCGATCGAATTGTTCTCGGAATATGTCGTCCTAGACTCAAATCTAGGCAACGTGCATCCTTCCTATTCACGCGCAAACACTCCCAGGGGGTTAACCACCCTCTGTGATATGGTCTGAATTACAAGATATATGATCAAATTCATTTTCAAAAATCTGAAAAAAATATAAATCGCTCGTGACTAGAAAGTGAAGTCAACGAGGGTTTGAATTTTGGCCGAAGAGCGATATTGGAGGGGGAAACCACCCCTCATGCCCCCCCCTGCCCCGTGGTTCCCGCGCGTTGATTGGATTGTTTCCGAAATATATTGCAGTAGGCTCGAATCTGGGCTACGCGCGTCCTTCCTATTCACGCACGAACACTTCCTGGGGGTCAACCATCCTCTGTTTTCCAACAATATTTGAAGCAATATTCCATTTTAAACTCAATTTCCGATTTTTAGGCGCTTGACACATCAATGCGTAACAGCGTCCATAAGCCGCTTGCGAGTGCAAATTGATGCCAACGTATTCACGAATCTTATACCTCTTATGACTATTGTAAAGTTAGATTATTTTATAATCAGTAAGTGAGCCAGAGAAGATAACCCAATCGTATCAGGCTCTCCTTCATGAATGTCGTGAGATATTTTTAATCATTCAGTGAGTGTTCTTCGATCTTTGTGATAAACGGCATATAAGTTCGCTTTCTGCGACGATGCGCTCCAGTTTTGAACGCAACTTCTTTGGTTTCAATTCTATACCGAGATCAGCAAGTGATTTTTAGAGATTTTGTATTTGATAAAAGTTTACTCACAGACGATATACATTTATTACATACATATATATATATATTTCAAGGTCAACCCTACCAATGTGATAAATCTTCTACTCGCCACATTCCAATCGCTCAACTTGGACGAAACTCCGATTAATGACAAAGAGATTGAATTAAAAGAAAACTTTGAAAGTATTTTACTAGCCTCGATGAATGAATTCGACGGGGTACAAATGACAGTTGAAGATTCTCTCGATTTTCAAGAACAATTCAAAGATCCCGATGCACAAATCATAGAAGATGAAATAATACATACTTTACCTAGCCGGTCTGTCCCACCTACAAGTGAGTGTACGTCGGATGATAAGGAAATAACTTATGATTATAAATCGAGAGCTGTAGAATACTGGAGGAGTGGAAAGAAGAAGAATTTGAACCTTCATACTGTGAGCAATAAATTTAGAAAAGTAAGATCTTTGACGCAATTACGACGCTGGGCTCATACGTTGAACAGAGGTGGAACCTATCGAGAACGAGTCGCTAGAAGTTGTCAATTCGTACTAGAAAATTTTAAAGCAGCAGTCGATGCCGGTTACATAATTCATGATGACGATCTACGCAAATGGCAAATCCGATAATTGTTATGTCCTGTTTTACCTCAGCAACAAATTCATTCGCCTTCACTTGTAACGACCTGGCATTTTCAATGCTTTTTCGAGTCACAACTTTATTAATTTTTCTGGATACGATTCTGTGTGCCTGCCTGAATCGTTTCAACCAGTGATCTGAAGCTTTGAATCAAAAATCTACAAAGCCTATTTCCTTTTGAGCTTGCAAAGCCCATATGCGTAGATCGTCATCATGAATTATGTAACCGGCATCGACTGCTGCTTTAAAATTTTCTAGTACGAATTGACAACTTCTAGCGACTCGTTCTCGATAGGTTCCACCTCTGTTCAACGTATGAGCCCAGCGTCGTAATTGCGTCAAAGATCTTACTTTTCTAAATTTATTGCTCACAGTATGAAGGTTCAAATTCTTCTTCTTTCCACTCCTCCAGTATTCTACAGCTCTCGATTTATAATCATAAGTTATTTCCTTATCATCCGACGTACACTCACTTGTAGGTGGGACAGACCGGCTAGGTAAAGTATGTATTATTTCATCTTCTATGATTTGTGCATCGGGATCTTTGAATTGTTCTTGAAAATCGAGAGAATCTTCAACTGTCATTTGTACCCCGTCGAATTCATTCATCGAGGCTAGTAAAATACTTTCAAAGTTTTCTTTTAATTCAATCTCTTTGTCATTAATCGGAGTTTCGTCCAAGTTGAGCGATTGGAATGTGGCGAGTAGAAGATTTATCACATTGGTAGGGTTGACCTTGAAATATATATATATATGTATGTAATAAATGTATATCGTCTGTGAGTAAACTTTTATCAAATACAAAATCTCTAAAAATCACTTGCTGATCTCGGTATAGAATTGAAACCAAAGAAGTTGCGTTCAAAACTGGAGCGCATCGTCGCAGAAAGCGAACTTATATGCCGTTTATCACAAAGATCGAAGAACACTCACTGAATGATTAAAAATATCTCACGACATTCATGAAGGAGAGCCTGATACGATTGGGTTATCTTCTCTGGCTCACTTACTGATTATAAAATAATCTAACTTTACAATAGTCATAAGAGGTATAAGATTCGTGAATACGTTGGCATCAATTTGCACTCGCAAGCGGCTTATGGACGCTGTTACGCATTGATGTGTCAAGCGCCTAAAAATCGGAAATTGAGTTTAAAATGGAATATTGCTTCAAATATTGTTGGAAAACAGAGGATGGTTGACCCCCAGGAAGTGTTCGTGCGTGAATAGGAAGGACGCGCGTAGCCCAGATTCGAGCCTACTGCAATATATTTCGGAAACAATCCAATCAACGCGCGGGAACCACGGGGCAGGGGGGGGCATGAGGGGTGGTTTCCCCCTCCAATATCGCTCTTCGGCCAAAATTCAAACCCTCGTTGACTTCACTTTCTAGTCACGAGCGATTTATATTTTTTTCAGATTTTTGAAAATGAATTTGATCATATATCTTGTAATTCAGACCATATCACAGAGGGTGGTTAACCCCCTGGGAGTGTTTGCGCGTGAATAGGAAGGATGCACGTTGCCTAGATTTGAGTCTAGGACGACATATTCCGAGAACAATTCGATCGGCGCAGCGGAACCCGAGTGTGCATAGAGGGGTAGTTACCCCCCTTAATATCGCTTTTTGGGGAAAACGCAAAGACATGTCACCTTCAGTTTGTTGTCGCGAACAACATATATTTTTTCCAGATTTTTTGAATCGAAAACAGCCATTTTATAATGGATTTTAGTGATATCAGGGGGTGGTTCACCCCCATGCAATCAGGTCTCGGAGTCGAACAAGTGACCTTGTTCGTTTCTAACGACGAGCAAATATTTCCAAAAGGTTTCGTTGTCGGGAATAACGTCCTTCTATACGAAACAGTGAATTCGACCGATGTCAGCCCCAACTTTGGAGGTTGGTTTCACCCCTTTAAACCGTTTTACCGCACGTAAAAAAAAATATGTGTCGCTTAGTTTTTAGTCTACTACAACATATCAAAAAATGGATCAAATCCGTGAGACACACCTGGGGACCTTTCCTGCAAGTCTATGTCCAAGATCTATGTCTGTCTCTCATCCGTTTCCCACTTGTGCTGTGAGATACCCTATGCTCCCTCCAGTACTATATGCTGGTTCGCACCTTCATTCAATATTTTTCAGCCAATAGCGCTAACCCAATAATTGCGGTAAACATCGTGACACGCCGTCGCGTAGAGCGTTGACTGATACAAATCTTCAGTCAAATCTTCAGTCAACGCGGGGAGTTATTAGTTTTGTCCGTAGCGAAATCATTTCAAAATAAGAAGATGCCTGTGCCGTGCTCAGCAAGGTGTGGTAAAAACGCCACCTTAAAAGTGAGCTAAGACTGTATAAAACTTACTTTTGTATTCTTTAACATATGATTATTTAGGTTATGAAATCTTGTAAATTCTTACACACCAATTTCTGATACAGAGACCAAAAACTGGAGATGCTCTCTGCAAGGAGTGCTTTTTTTGGGCATTTGAAATGGAAATTCACAATACTATTATAAATGGCAAGCTCTTTAAGAAAGGTGACAAAGTGGCGATTGCAGCCTCTGGTGGAAAGGATTCTACTGTCCTTGCTTACGTGTTGAAGTTATTAAACGAACGATATGATTACGGTCTTGATTTATTCTTGCTCTCCGTCGACGAAGGTATCACAGGTGGGGCTTTGCAGGATTGTTAAGATATATTTAAGTTTTAAGAATTGTGCACACTTATCACCAGTTAATTAACTAATTTCCAAAGGCTATCGTGATGATAGTTTGCAGACAGTGAAGCAAAACCAAACTGATTACGAAATGCCACTGAAAATTTTGTCGTACGAGGAACTGTATGGATGGACGATGGATGCAATAGTGGCACAGGTAAGTTTGTTTATTTGTTACAGAAATTGAATCTTTTTGTCTAAATGCTGTATCTCAGTCCCAACTCCTATTCGATTGAGCTTTTGAAGTGTTGAATAAATGTTAGGTAGGACGCAAAAACAACTGTACATTTTGTGGGGTGTTCAGACGACAGGCACTGGACAGAGGCGCGGCTTTATTGGGTGTAGATTGTGTCGTGACAGGACACAATGCAGATGACATTGCTGAAACGATTCTCATGAATGTTTTGCGAGGCGATATTGCTAGATTGCAGAGATGTACCTCCATCATTACGGTAAGAAAGACTGCATTTATTCCACCAAAAAAAGCAGATGAAATATTGTAACTTTTCTATTCTTTCTTTTTTTTTTCCAGGCTGGTGCAGACTCAATAATGAGGTGTAAGCCACTGAAATATACATATGAAAAGGAAATAGTCATGTATGCTTACTTCAAACGTCTAGTATATTTTTCAACCGAATGCGTCTTTGCCCCTAACGCATATCGAGGTCATGCTAGAATGTTTCTTAAAGATCTCGAAAAAATCAGACCATCTTCGGTGATGGACATCATTCATTCAGGTAAGATTAGTAAAGAGGATGCCGAAACTAGCATTCATTTAAAATTGTAGATATTTTGCGGTTAACAATACTTGCACTCTAGGTGAGAGATTGTCTGTAAGAGAAGGAGTCAAGATGCCAGAAAGGAGGAATTGTACTCGCTGTGGATTTGTATCAAGCCAGGAAGTATGTAAAGCTTGTGTTTTACTGGAAGGTCTAAATCGAGGTTTGCCCAGACTTGGAATAGGAAAATCAAACAAAGCTAGATTACTTCTAAATAACAGTGAAAAAGACAAAGGCAAGAAAAAACCGATAGATTTTTAAATTTGCGACGTAGGCTAGAGTAACAATTAATAAAACTTTTATTTTTCAAATGACTGTATCAAATTTTTTTGCATCGTTCAAATGACTGTCATTAATTGAAAAAAAATTTCACCTCCAATACGCTGTAGCTATATAATATATGCAGGAGCTCTTTGTGAGATGGGGGCCCTGCAAACTGGGCATTGAGTAATGATGCCATCGGCACAATCTTCGCAGAGACAAACATGACCGCAAGACAGTAAAATAATCTCCCTTGGGTTCGAACAACATACTACACAAAGTTGGTCTTCTCGTAAATCTCTGTCTCTGACTCTCTGTCTTCTTTCTTTACGTGACGCGGCCAATGACTCACGTAATTCTTTAGCTAATCTGCCTTCCTCTCTATCCTTCCAGTATCTCCGAACCACTATTCCACCAATGATTAGACCGATGCCACCGAACATCAGACAAAGCCATCTAACAAATGAGAATTTCGTCAAAGACAATACGATTTCCTAATCTGATGAACCTTACCGATATGTTCTCCTCCGATCATCCAATTTTCTAAGAAGTGACGTCATAGACATACTCGTGAGGTAAAATGGTGTGCCATCCAGTGGCGGTTGTAATTTGATATTACCGGATCCAGCTACTGTTTTTGATAATTCTCCTATACCAGTGATGATTGCTCCATCCCTCAACATCTCTTCCGTTGACTGAAGACCTCGTTGACGAACCCCTAGGTGATTTTCAATTATTAGCACAACATGTTCTAGATCAAAAGTAAGCAACAAATGGAATGTTGAAATAATTTGCCAAGTGTGCATAAGTACCTGTAAAAAACCCCCAAAGATGATCTGAGAATGTTGGGGAGCTGGGTTCAAAATAATCTGATATTGTATCCAGGTCTAGAATTTCTGCAGCCAGTGCATCGACGACTTCCACCTTGAACCTGCCTTGTTGCAACACGAATGGAACGCTGTTGCAAGCTTCTTGTATCGTACGTTCTTGATCAGACCTAATCATGACATTAATTCCTAGTTCTCGCAATCACTGTGTTACTAAAAATCATCATCAACATAATCGAATAAAAGTCGAACCAGAAGCCAGTAGTTGTCCGTGCGACGACATGTTCTTTGACACTTAATTTTTGTACAACTCCTGTCAGTGCTTTGTCATTTACACTGCGTAATGGCTCTCCAAGTGGTTTGACGATTCCTCTGACAGCTACGTAATCTAATTTTCCATCCGATGTCTCGTCGAGTAACTTACCGAGGTTGTCACCCACCTCGTGGAGCTCTGCACTCTTTTGTAAACAAAGAATTTTCATCAGTGATGTTATAGGAAATCAGTCAAGGTGATATTGCAAATGAGAGTGATAAAAGACTAATTAAAAATGACATGGTTGTGAAATTCTTCAGGTTACCTTGACAGCTTTAAGGGCATTTTTACAGTGAAAGTACTGCTTCAGGCATATTCCAAAAATTATGCTGTCGACACCCAGTGCGATTAGTTCACCGAAATATTCCATAATGAGGTTATGTTACTTTTTGCAATCGAAATTGTGTCATACATCGTTTTACTATATTTTTCATGCCGGAAAATTTGGCTTTTGATTTGGGTTACACTGACCCTATTTCATTGGGTTACGCTTTTGACAAGTTACCCAAATTTTGTCTGAATTATGACCTTTTAAAATCTAAAAATGCTCTTTTTTTTTATATTGGATGTTTTATTATTGTGGCATTCTTCAATAAACCACAAGCGCTGGTGATGAACCTGGGGAATCTCTTCTATTAATTGTTGATAAGTTAACGCGTCGGTAAATTATCTATACGCAGTAACCAACTTTTCTTGAGAAAGGTCAGTACAAAAAATGAAATCATAACCGTCTCTGGAAGTGAAACGAAAAAAGAACCACCCGCGTTGCGTTCGAAATCTTTAGATGAAGTTGGGTTTGATAAGAAAGTAATTTAATCTTGCACGAGAAAATAGCCAAAAACAACACTGCTAGGATTATTTCGGTCGAAATATTACTCGGCGAAAATTGCTTTAGGGTTTAAAAAAACGAATGGTGTCATCACCTGACGCAATCATGATTATTAAATTTGAACGAAACCGTTATTTACAATTTATAACTTCCAGTAAGAATTTTGTCGACTAATAAATGTGCGGCCATTAGATTAAGCGTGTGCTGTGTACCGTTTCGCGATTATATCATGAATCTAAATTGCCATGCGCTCCGTACGTTTGGATTTTAATTGCAGGATATATTTAGAATTACGAGATACCGTTTAATTCTGAGTACCGGATACGGAATATTTGCTACCTATTTCTTGGCATACGAGACTCCACAGCATTGTTAAAGTACAAAAAATTATGAGCTGCTAAAAATAGCATTGGTCATAATGACTTATTTTTTGATTCTAAAACATTGTATAGAACCTTAACCAGCTTAAGTTTTCTTATTCGCAGGTAAAATCCAGATTGACCTCGAAGATAAATCTCCCGACTGACCCGATGAATTTCTCAGCACGAATAGCGTGATCTCAATCGGTGTTGGCAATTTTCGAGGACATCGAAATTTCAGCCTTTTATATCGCATCAAGGGCATCTGCAGGATACGTTAGTATTCAGGTATGGCTAGGTATGCACGTGTAATTAGGGGGATTCGTTACAATCATTATATTGTTGTAAGATAAAAAAAAAGGAAAAGAGAAAAGAAACCGCGACAAAACGTTCAAGTAGTGTTATAACACGCGCAAATAGCGACGGGTTCTTTTTTTTTTTTTCTTCAATTCAATATTCAGCGACAAAATAACAATTTACAATTAGTTTATCTTCTTCATATACAACACATTGTTACGACACCGGGAAGTAAAGTTTTCATCTTTTCCTCGACCAATTGATGATTCAATGGACAAATTATAGATATGCTGACGCCTCCTCATTATTGTAATACGATATCTGCGTCACTTTAATTGCTTTTCAAGTAATTCTCAGACATCCAGTGATTATTTTAGATAACAATCACAGAAAATCTGCAGTATAGGTAATCCAGTCGTCTGCGAAGATGTATGGTATAAGTAGAGATGATAAAAGGCCAGAAAAAAAACAAAAAAAAAAAAGCAGCTCTATAAATAATTTTTGATTCCCGAATTCGGCGAACTTATCGATTCTCTTTTAACTATGTTATATGTGCATACATCCCATTTTATGTACAATGTCTTTGATCAGTTATTGATAGGGAAAAAGACTGGTATACTGACGCAAGTTTTAAGAATGAAAAAACCATCGATACAAAGTTCAGGAAACGAAAAAAATTCTCAGTCCTAATAAATTTTAATTAAATACATACTTAGATTCGCTGATTAGAGTTCCGGCAGAATACCTTCAAATCCAGAACGGCATAGTTATTGAACGTTAGATTTTCTGTGGCTCTTGAAATTTTGAAAAAATCACGTGACTTTAAAGTTGATAACGTTGAGGCGAACCCAAGATTTCTAATTCAGCTAATAGATTGAGATATCTAGTAATGCACGGTGTACATGATTATATGACGTGTATATCTATCGAAAATTTACATACAATTCAAATTCCGAGTCAGACTATTTTGTTTTTTCTAGATGAATTCTTTGGTTTCTTTTCCTTCTAAAACGTTCAAGAACTTCAACGACGCACATTGATGTAAAAAAAACCAATCCTTGAATGGAAATTCTTGACTGCAATTCTTGAACATAGTTCATAACGTGTTATTTCGTCATTCGGAAATGTTAGATGAAATCGTCTAAGCTTATTAGGTTTGCATTAAGGTTACGTACGTTATCGGTCTCATCCAACAATTAGAATGATAGGTATAATAATGATGCTTCCTGAAAAACTGTGTAAAAAAGATTATCCATCACGATTCTCGAGAGCATGACGAAATAATTTCTCCTCATCTCGAAAATCCGTGATTCCGTTAGTCATGCGAATACACCCAACCACGTAGGTCAAATGAGTCAGGATAAAAATTGCAGGTATAATGTGGCGTTATTCTGCAAGTTCTGACACATTTTCATGCACACTTCACGAATATCAAGTCGCATAACGCATAACGGTATAAGCGGTTGTTCATTCATTCATAAATTTTATTATTTCCGGTTAATCTTTATTCAGAGTAGTATTATTAATCAACCGTAAAATTGCTGTGAAAGTGAAATTCGAACTTGATATGTATTATATACGGATGATGCAATTTTTTTTTTTTCCTTCTCTTTTATAGTCACTGCCGATCTGCTAAAGGATATAATCAACGTTATACTTAATGATTTGTCTAGATGCTATAGCGCAAATCGTATAATCTTATCGAAAAAAAAAATCTAGTCCAAATGTTCATTCAAATATAATTAGATCGTAGACATGATTTATATATCATACAATTATTACTGAAAATAAATTTCGACAACGATCTTTTGTCTATAGTTTTTTCGATATTATCAGAAAAATGATAAGTAAACTAAGATTAATTATTATGTCTTTCGCAAACTGACTTACATCTGGTATAATACCATAAAAATTACCCTTGTATAGCTTATAATAAACCGTATAAGGCGTTACCAATTGACGTCATTAAATGACCATAGAACGTGAGTCAGGCCTATCTACGGATGTGAGAGGACACGATCAACTTTATAGTCCGGTTTTAAGTTACAGGCAATACTTACCTATAAAGTCAAGCATTACGATCAAAGTAGAAACGAAGCGGGAAAAAGACAAGAAACTAAAAATTAACTCTTCAGAGATTGACATTTTCTATCTGAACTGAGAGAATTCACATTTTTTTGCCGGTTATAGTTCTTGTGAAGTAAAATTGTTGCGTCAAACGGATTATTATCAATCGGTGAAAAAATTTATTGCAGATATTATTGTAATTGAATTAGATCCGCAGATGTACAATGTATATGTATACCATTGAAAATGAAGTTTAAAGATAGCGACAAAAATGAATGAATAGAAAAAAAACCAATAACAAAAAAAATATATATATTTTTAACGTAACGGGATTTGTTGAGAAAAAATTCTCTTTAAATTCTCTTTGAATTATAATCTCGGATTTGACACCATTTGCGAGATTATTTGGCGCAAAAATTCGACTTACCCCCTCTCCGAGGATTCTGAAAAAATGATCTGAGATCCGACGGATCTTGGTTACGTGAAATCGCTCGTAATCGAACGCTGAGATTGATATGCCTTGAAAAAACGATAAAAGTAATAATAATACTAAATAAAAATGAAAGCTGTTAGATTTGATTATCATTCTCCAAGGCAAGTGACCTGATATATCATTCCAGATATATATAGCCTCGTGAATGATGACTAAAGAGAAGCTCAAAGACAAGTAAAAAAGCAAATATATCGGGCGAAGAAAGATATATTTTTAATTTAAGCGAATGCAATTTGTGTCTAGACTCTGAGTCGATCGATGTTGACGATCAGTTTGTACGTCGTACAAAAAAAAATCTACCATACATGTATACCTATATGTATGTATAATAGCTCGCTCCTCTTTTAACCACGGTTAATAGTAACAAATCGCTACAAATTTATATTAAAATATCAGCATCGGAACACGTGAAGTTCTATGTACCTGACACGTGCGCACTTCAATCGAGAGCTAACCAGAAGAATTGACGTAATATTATCCAGGCATCGACGATGTCCAAGCTGTAGACCGATACGAAGAAAAGAAATACATATGTCTCGTGTCATAAAAAGTGAAAATCGCCCTGAAGTTTTTCAAAGCGAACATTACGTGCAATTGTTTGAATATTTGTTAGTTATGTATACATTAGTTACATATATTAGCATGTTCATTACTCGATGGGGGTATTGAAGATTTGTTTCCAATATTTCTAATCCAAACGAAGAGTTCCTAAGAAAAAATAAGTGAACTTGTACG
Source organism: Athalia cordata (assembly GCA_963932425.1). Lineage (NCBI taxonomy): Eukaryota > Metazoa > Arthropoda > Insecta > Hymenoptera > Athaliidae > Athalia > Athalia cordata. The sequence goes on along the minus strand of OZ010626.1, from coordinate 21,522,059 downwards.
TCAACTACTCCAATGAATGAATGATGAATAGAACAACTCAGATGTATTGAAATAGGAAATCGTGGATACACATTAGAACAAAAAATCAAGTCATACCCATTCCAGGAATACAAGCTTGTTTCACCCAATCAGACTCCACATTATCTACATTTCTGGGAACTGCTTTGAAGCCGGTTTTAGTTTGAATCCAAACTCCGTTGGCAGCAATCACTCGATTTGTTTTAGCACGATTACCAGCTGCAATAGTATCTGGACAGAATGTTTTTTATGAAATTTCAAAACCAGAAGTTAGAGAGACTGTTCGATGAAAGTATGGAAGAAAGGTTTAGCTCAGATCAGAAAATCCCAGTTTCATTGAATTAATTAACTATGCGATATAGCAGCCAATAGAAAATGTGAATTTCAAGCAGCTGTTTGTAAACTGTCTCAGTTGCTCAAATAATATTGGAAATTCTCGTGGAAATTGAAATGGATGCCAGATAATGACTTACTAGGCGACACAACAAAAACTGTGACGGTCCAACAGTCTCTATCAAATGTTGTTTTTCTTATGAACCAGTCAATGGTCGACCTATCATAGAAGTCCTGGTATCCTAGCTCAGCCAGTGATACTCCAATCTATAATAATATTGGTAAATATTTTTGTTATTACTTGATCATGTCAAACAAAATGATCAAATGATTCGCATTAGAGTTGCAACTGACAATGCGTTCTACGTGGAATGCTGAGGGAATAGCATAGATGTTTATTACGTGTTCATGTATTTGTTTCGTTTTTTCAGTCTACCTCGCAAAAAACTGGAATAAGGTCGTAACGCGTATATTTCAATTTTGAATCTTACTTTGACCGCAATGACAGGCAGATGTTCACCACCCCCCAAAAGTGAGTTTTGATCACCAGGTTGCAGCACCGGCTGGCAACCAAAAGGTTCGCGACTAGGGAAAGGGCAAGCAAAGCGTCAGTAGCGCGATCATCGTGAACCGAATTCGTCTTCCCTCTCAACACGATTAGTAATAGTTGACGGTATACGATATTTGACAAGTAATTGGATATTTTTTATCTAGCGAACATCTGATGAATTTCATTATCTGGATACCGACAACATCACCATAACTGTCGTAGAGGATGCAAAAGTGATGGTCATTTTTTTCACAATACAGAGTCAGTGCTGGATCACGGGCTTCTGATTCCTCGACCCAACCGGCTTTTTTCGCTGCTGCTCGCGTCACTGGCATCCCAAACCAGCTATTAGAATGTGAAGGATCTTGGATTGGAGAACTCCATTTCACTGATTCAAGATTGGAAAATTATCAATTGACAATGGTGGGTAGAAAAAAATCACTATCTTTCACAGCAAATCACTTACCCGTCAGGTCAGTATCAGCGAACACCGGTGTAAATATTAAAGCTCCCGCTGCCACAACTACTCGATAAAAAAAGTATTCCTTATTCTTACACTAGTTAGCAGACAGATATTCTTATGTGCTTCAGTTAATTTATAGACCACTGCATTACATTGGGATGTTATTCTACATAAGTTACTGATAAATACTGACTTACTTGCCATTGATAGGAAAGCGGTTGTCTTCATCTTGACGAGCTAGTTTGTAATTCTGTCCTATAATTGTCAGCCATTTATATTAATATAAATTCATCGTCGAGTACTCTCTGTAACATTTGGCATATGAGAATTTTTGCAAATTTGCACACGGATCCAGTTGGATGAAAACATTTTTTTCCTTTCGTGTATTGCTATTTAAGCACATTACGTTGAACAAATATTCGAATAGCTGCAATACATCGTTTGTATTGTCAGATGTAAGCAAAAAAAAAAGATTATTGAGCTGGAAAGATAAATGTATGTGGATCTGAATGTGAACAGGTGATAAATATGGCTGATTTCAATTCGTCCCTCCAAAACTTCCTGCACGGATCTTTTACTTGGCCGAACAAAAATTTATGTGTCGCGTCTTCATATAATTGAATACAGATTTTTCTCAGGCCACGATTTTTACTCGACGTAAACAATCACGGGTGATGACACCGGCGCTTGATAATATTCTTGTTTATCCACCGATGCTGCATAACGCAATAATGCGAAATGAAAGTTGAAACAAAAGACGGAAAACAAATAATACTGCAATTCTACGAGGATGCAGCGTATGTATACATCGCTAATTAATTCTAAGTTCATTAAATACGTCAACGTGACACCTAGGGGCGTCAACTTTTTATATGACGCATATTTTGACGGTGAAAAATCTTCTGAACGATTTATCAGTTGTTTATTATCGTGGGATTTCCTGTCTTACGTCGAAGTCAAGTTGTTGCAACGACGGTTTTTTTTTTAATTTAATTTTTTTTTTGTTCTCAGTTTTAATTTTCCTCGTACGAGTAGAATTTAGAAATTGTAGGCGCACGTCATTTTCTATTTTTGTCAAGTTTTGTTCGGTTTTTAGAACGTGTGCTGTCTGGACAATATTATTGGAAACGATAAGATTCGAAGATGCATATCTTGAGTCAAATAATTTTTCTTTGTTTAAAAATAAATTGATAATTAATAAATAGCTAAGTAAATAACCGGCTTACTGATATTTACACTAGTTTTGCACCTAAATTTCTACAGCAAAAAAGAATATTTTCTTTATTTCAAGTAGCACAAGTTTGTAAAACATGGAATTTGGTAAATGTGTAGTTTATACGGCACTTTATTGGCCCCGGGTGTTTGTGCCTATTATCTAATTACTCGTTATTTCAAATTTCAACATTTTCCAAAGCAGTGAGTTTTTCATTTTCACATACCTAATTTTTGCATGATAAAGCGACATTCTCATTTCAATATAGGTATCTATGCAGGCAATTGTAAAATGGTTATCATTTGAAAGGACGATAATATTATAGTGTTTAAAGGAAAAAAATCTACGTGACATAAGTGTCGAATGATTCAACAAAACGATAGGGGAATTTGCAGAAACTTCGGCAATGTATTAAATTACTAGACTGTAAAAAAAAATTCCGCAATCCGTTATCGGATAACGATCTAAATTACGCTCTCTATTTCGTATATCAATACATGCTGAATTTATCCTCATTCCTCTTGCTTTCTTCTTCTTTTTTTATCTTTTTTTTTTTTTAATTTTTTTAGTTTTCGTTCTGTTTTATTGATATTTACCTATATTTATATAAGCTTATACCTATGTGCAGTTACGCAAGGTGTAAAGTCGAAAGCAGGAAATGCAAACATATAATCTGTGCTGCAGTATTTTTATGCAAAAAGTAAAGAATTTGAGAATAACATAATCCTCGTCGCATAATGCATGTGTAGACATATGACCTTTTTTTATGTAACATAATTTCATATTCTCTCATATTATCTACACACGGTATATTGCTCAGAGTTTTTTCTTCCTTACGACAAATTAACGATTAGCTGAAAAATTTAATTCCAAATTCAAATACGAGAGACGAAAAAAACAAACAAACGAGATCATTTTATTGATCTAACAATTTTTTTCCCCCTTTTTAGAGTCAATCGCATGTGAGATCAAAATATTTCAATTGATCCATTCATCTTCAATATCTCAAGATTCTACACAACTATACATGAAATGTTATGTATCGATTGATCAATCGATTAATTGATTGATTTTGTTGTTCTAGCGATTTTCAAATGCTGGTTTCCTTATTCTTATGTAATTTATACTTAGAAATATGTTCTTATTACGTTTCCCATTTCAGGAGACATATAACATCACCTGCCGATCATGAAAACTGCTACGGGATTGACATTACACAAACCACATAACGTGAACATACAAGGATTCGATCATAGATTACTTGCCTGATGATACTTTTTATGCTCAACATCGTGTTCATCATTATTATCGAGATGAAAACAACATTTGCAAAAGGTTAGTCAGCAATTAACTAAAGTACAGCAATACAGTGAATCCCAATTTTCACACATACGATTTCCACATTTTCTGTACATAATTTTTCATAATCACGTAATATATCTTCATGTGATAATTTTTAGACCCAAAGGCTATAACTATCTATACATATATTTCCTCATGTGTTATTCACCTACACCCACGGCTACAAGTGAATCGGGTACTAAATCTGCGCGAAAAATGTCAGCAATTGAAAAATTGATCGATTATATCATTATCGTTGTACATTAAGATCATTATCATCCTAGCTGATTTAATTACGGCCGGTTACGGATGTGATTTGGAAAAAAAAAACGATCATTACTTTATAATACACCGTTGTTATCATTTCCAAAATCTTACTATCAATTTATATATTAATTCAGTTTTTCCCCCCTTTCTCTATGGATATAGAAATATATATAGAATATGTAGAAATATATATATAGATCTTTTTTTTTTACTTTGATATAGTATATTTAATTGCTACTGAATAAACAGTCAATGTGTATATAAAAATTTTTTCCACGTTATTTGCTCCATTTCATACGATACATACCATAATTATTTTTTTGAACCATTTTATGATAAGAAAAGATAAAATAAATATTCATAACAAAACATATGTTCGTAATGCATATATATATAATTAATTTATTATTTTTTAAAGCTTCAAAGAATGATCTTCATGTAAATAATTTAACATTGAAACGACTCACGGGAATAGTAAATATACGTATAGGTATAATAAACATAATCAGGATGTGATAATCTGAATTTTTAAATATATACCAATTTTGACCATGATATCAATTTTGAACATGATATCAATTATTGCTTGAATTACCTACCTATATGTATATTATCAGACGTGATACGAAGTAAATCGTGAGTTCGCATTGTGTCTATCGGTATAATTGCATCAATAGGCACGTATGTATAATACCTAATACAAGTGCGTGCTATAAATCATGCGATTTTACAGATTGTTTCAATTAACAGGCGACGCTAAATTATTATAGACCTTTTTTTTTTATCTCGTTGCAGAATTTTAACAAGCAGATATATGTGGCCTATCTTGAGACGCCTAAGTCAATTGGAGGTAAAGATTTCATCATTTCCACGCTGCGTGACGTGATGTAGATTCAATCAAAGACGGAACAAAACAAAAAAAAATGCTGCGCCAAAATTATTAGGTTGGTAACTTTTAAATATCTATTTTAAATTTTCGATTCCAAGTATTTTGTTCATCCCAGCAAAAAAAAAGAACCACACGAACATTCCAAGGTCGTTCAAAGGGAAGTTGGGAAATTCTATTCTCTTTTCTTGTTTTCTTTTTTTTTTTTTTCTCTTGTCACAGATATTGCGTAAATTTTATTTTTTCATTTGGCACTCGATCTCGAGGTATTTTTTTTGTCAACTTTTCGTTCGTAATTTCTTTTGTAAGGATGAATTTTTAGTGTGAAACAATTGAATGCCGATTTGGATGCTTCGTATTCGCGTTAATTTTTAATAACCAATTATTTGAAGTACATAATGAATCAAATGACGAAATGCACTAAAAATATCCTTCACTTCTCAATAAACTTCCTAATGTCACTTATAAGACTGTATAATTTCTCAAGATTAATACAATGGAAAAATAATTCCTTAAATAACACGAGACAATAATTGTTATAATACACGTTCATGACGACATAACAATTATTTAAATTGAATATATAGAGAATAGAATTAGCTGGCGAATCACGAGTGACAATTACATACTATCAACCGTTCCGAACGTGACAAACATAGGCCTCATGCATTAACGCGCAGAAAAAAAAAAAGTAAGAAATATGATCGGAAAAAAAGACGGGACATGAAAGAGAAACGTTCTTCCATTCTCGTAGAGTGTTAACTATTTTATGGGAAGGTGTCGTCGAGGTTAGATATATAGCAGTAGACACCTATAGAAGCGTATACCTAACCGTTCGACGTTCGACGTTCGAATGACTCAAGAATTACTAATAAATGAAGAACAAATTCCCGCGAACTCGACGGCGAACGCTCCATGAGGAACTTTGAAGTGACGCGCGTGTTCCCCGGTGCCAGTTGTTTCGTATATTCTCTTGTTATAAAAAGAGGTGGGGCATCAGCAACAGCGGCAGCAGGAACAGCAGCAACCTACAGCACCAGGAGAAAGAAAGGGGGGTCAACACGAAGCGTTCCTTATCTTTAACCGTTCTCTCTATATTACAATACGGAAGACCACGCCGTCAGCATCAGTTACTCACAAGCTCCCACGACCGCAGAGTCCGGCTAAAAATTGTCAGTTTTTTTTTGATAAAACCCAAAAAAAAGGAGGGAAAACCAAACCAAAGACATCTGATAAAACTGCCCCGTGAAGACCTTATAAAATTCTAAAAATAGAAATTGGAACAAAAAAGAAAAAAAAGTGTTGAAAGTGTTGAGTGCGTTTTTGTTTGTTAAAAATTGAAACATTGACAGAGGAAAAACGAAAAAAATTGTTCCACAAGGATGTTTTAAAAATGGTGTTACAAAAGTGTTTCCTTGCTGTAAAATTAATGACGTTTATTATATTTTCTATCGAATGGAGCGAAGCTTTTCTCACTGCTCCATTGCCAGGTAATGGTTATTTAATTAATTGAATAATTAAAAAATATTCTTTTTTTATACCTTGTAAATTTCTTTGTTCTGACTTTACTAGTAATTATTGAATGAGAAGTAGGTTTTTTTTTACATATTTTATGGAATATCGATGCATCAATGTTTTCCTTGTGATATAAATTACGATCGTTGAAATCGTTGCAGTTTCACATTCTGCAATTGAATTTATTAAACTGGTAATAATCAATTCTCCGGAGTAACGTATCATCGAACAATTTGCGCAGAGTTTGATACGTTCATTGATAATTTTTTTATTTTTTTCCCTGTATGGAAACGCATATGAGTATATGAAGTTGTGATAAAAATATACGATACAGGGATTTAATCTCTTCCTCTCTTCTTCCGTGTTCTAAATAAACGAAGTTTCGTAATATTACGAAGATAATAAATTTAATAATCAGACGTGGGATATGAAATACAACCAGATATTAACCCAAAGAAAGAGACTAATGATCGCGTGTTTGAAATTTGTCCCGTCTAAACTCATTGCATTTTAATTACGACAGCGTTTAAATTACACACGTACCTAAATATACATATCACCCTACATATCAGCTGTTTATAGCGATTTACGAAAGGAAATTAATTTTTACAAAACGTGTTACTGTTGATTTTATTAATACGTGCGTATACATGTGTATTATATTCGTAATTGAAAATTATATTCATGTAGAATTTCGTCTTTGATAACCAAAAGAAAAAACAAAAACCATACATCCATGTACAATACAATATAATTAACGCTCCGTTAATTATTTAATTATTTTCTAATATATCATCTTGCAATTGGCATGTCGTCATGATTTTTGAGAAACAACGAGTTATCGTTACAACAAACAAAATATATTATACCCATCCATTAATATATCTATTTTAATTAGGTATTGTTCATTTTATTTTTTTAAAATTTTTTTTTCATCATTATAGTTATATATAGCGGGTTTGAAATTGCACAACTCTTATTATATTTTCCGAACAAAAGAATAAATATATCTATATAATACATACCTATGTGCATGAACTATAGAAAATGAAATCACAGAAATTCTATACCTATGAATGAAGTTAGTACACGATGATGATCGCCACACGTATAATTTCCAGGTAATTAAGCACGCGGTGTGAGTCTTTTTTAAGTCAATAAGTTGCGTCACAATTGTTGTTTACCCCTATCTATATAGTAGTCCCGGATGATTTATTCTCTGTATAAATCTGCGTGATGCACGATGAGAAAAAAAAAAAAAACAGAAAAAAATTACATATATGTATCTCGTTTGTTTGTCGTACAACAGTGGTGGATGTTTGATAAAGTTTGACGAGGTGTGTGACAGCAATTTTTACCGTTTTTGTCGTATGTACTGTTAATTCAAGAATATGTGACAACAAAAAAAACCACGTGCGCATACATAGGTGAATATACATGTATACGTATATGAAAATTTTGCAACACCAGCATAGATTTGAAACCTATATATAATGTATAATCATATGAAAGAACGGAAATAAAAATGATTACCGGTTTCTTTTTTATTAACCTGTGACGATCGATTCATAAAACCAGGAATTATGTATCATCGGATCGTATATTCAAATGATGAAGATAAATTAGAAACGAATTGCAGCATCCATGCACCGGGAAAAACAAGATGAAACAAATACATGAATAGATAAATGAATAAATAAAATGAATCAATAAGTATATATGACATAGAATCGCAGAGAATCAAAGATATGAACGTACGTATAAACGGAGAAGTTGCAGAAAGCAGTAACCGGGTTTCCAATTAGTAGTCCACAAGTAACTCGGAATTCGCAATGCGTCCAGAAATAGCTACCAGGTGAAGCGAACTGCCATGCCCGTTATAAGTGAACGAAACGTGTATATAGGTATAAGTTATCTATGGTGCAGATATTTATCGATAGTACATCTATACAGATGAGCATTGTACATACACATACACATGTATCTTTACCCATGTACTTTAACTAATTAGATATTTATATGTATCAAGCAAAACCCGATTCATCCATGAGTCAGACTATATAGGTATACGTAGGGGATCGAGTAGCAAGTTTCATTGTTCGATTTTTAAATTGCATTTTTTTCACACCGTATATAAAACAATGTTGCAATAATTGATCGAACAGCAAATTACTTTTGTTTAATATGAATAACAATAACGATTACAATAATAATGATGATTCGGACGCGCGCGCGTTTAATTTTGTCATGTCTAAACCCACACAAAGTTAGTTTAGAACGTTTGCAGACAGATAGAGAGAGGGAGGGCGGGAGAAAAAAAAAAAAGAAAGAAAAACTGGTTATTCAAATACGTTGGGACATTTCGGTTGACTGGGTATATGTACAGATATAGATATAGTGTACACGTAAAAGAAGGCTACGTGCATCTGAACACGCGTGAGTAATTTTACTATAGAGACGCGTTACAGTTTATGTATAAATGGGGTATTATTCAAACGTAAAAAATGGCCGCGGGCTATCTTTTGTCTCCTTATGATAATAAAAGTTCTATCTAGGTGTATCTATGGCATTGAACAAACCTTATAACGTCATACGTCACTCGTAACAAAGTGTTACGTTGAAACAGAGAAAGCAAATTATACGTACATATCGGTATACGAAACGTAGTACTTATAACCCCGCGTACACGTCCTACAACAAATTTTTGCCTTTCTCACAATCAGTTATAGTTATGGCTATATTCGTGTAAGGTGACCTTCGAGTTCGGACAAATATGCAGACGACAAAATTATAAATCTCTTAAATAATTCTTTAAGCGATTATATTGAATTTATATGCATACAGACCTACTATATTTGACAAACTAAAATATTTCATCCGTTTTTAACTCGAAAACAAACGAAATTCCACATCAGCATACATGTATATTGAAAGGCGTAGATATGTATATTTATAAATTTTCAATTTTTCAAACGTATCGTATTAAAATTTTCATAAAAATTATACGCGTGAAAAATGTACGTATCATGCTTACCTATATACTGTCGAGGGTTATTATTAGATATATATATAATTTATGCGAGTGATAAATAAATATTGTTATTACATATAAATGTACATATTCATGCGCGTGTATATTATATACATTTATTCATATGTTACTTGAACAAACAGATAATCAGAGATTTCTCGTTTTCATTGCTGCATGAATTAATTTTTTTGTTATTTTCTTCTTTTCTTTCTTTTCGTTTTTTTTTTTGTTTTTCATACACTTCCAACGAAGTAGATGCAGAATTTGTAAGGGTGTACGTGATAATTACAGTTTTAAAAGGTGGGGCTTCGGCGGCCAATGATTGAACGGGTCAAACCAACGTCCTTGATAGGTTATTCAAACTCGAAGCGGTTCTTAGCTCTTTGGCTTTAGCTATAATAATAATAATGACAATAATGATAATAACGATAAAATTTTAAACCTGTTGTTTTATGTTTCTTTTTTGTTCTCTTAAAAAATCAGCATACGCACGGGGATTGGCGAGTTATGACGTTACAGCGACGACTAACGATCACCGATCACGACAGATAAACGAAGTTCTACAACGAATAGAAGATGACGAAGATTCGGCTATTATAAAATCAAACGTCAATGGAAGAACAGTAGAAGAACGTGGCGGATCCATTTATGTAATAGAATTTGAATCCGAACCAAATGAATTCAACGACGGTTCAACGAACACCACGACTGGTGAGTACGGAGATTCTTTTAATTTTTATTACTTCTTAAAATTTATATACTTCTAAATACTTACAGAGTATTACTATTGAGGAATGCATTTTATGATTAGGAAACTTAAGAGTAATAATTACATATTAGGTACTCTGCATTGTTAGAGTTAAACTCTCGGTGAATTCTTATCTCATTTTGTAAACATGGTAAATTGTTGATATAAGAATTAAACTAAAGAAAAGCTGCTACCTAAACGAGAATTATGCTTACCGCATATGTTTTGCACGATATGTATTTGCAAAAAGTATTAGATAAAGTAAACGTTAGCACAGAAGACTATATATAGAGAAAATCTTATAGACAAAGGTTTTGTAAATGAAAAACTTTCCATTTCATCTGATTCATTTTGTTTTATTTTCTTCCAGAAAGCATCCAAGTGGAGACGCATGGTCCTCTGGATCCTTGGTCGATAGTTTGGTACATAGGATCATTCGGAGGTTTGGTAGCATTTTTTTTGGTTGTCAGTTGTTCCGAGTGGTGTTGTCGTCGTGGTGCTCGACCGATAACAATTTCTTATTCTCAATCTGGAGAAGGCGGAAGTGGATCGTCCGGAAGCCAAGATACTCCGCCACCACCTTATCATCTTTTTGCACCGCCGCCATACGAATCTATTTATTACGGTGACATAACGGACAAAGATTCCGGTGAAAAAATGGACATATTTGTAATAGCTGTTCCGGTTCACGGATCGGCGCCCGTTCAACCGAATACATAGGATTGCGTTAGATTCGCCCATTTCCCAATAAACTTCGAATAGGTCGATTATGAGACTGACCTTGACGCAGGTCTGAAGGAACAATAACGATAATTAATCGAATCCGATTGGTGATTTGCTATTTTTGCCGTCGGATATTATCGAAATTTCTCACGCAACTGCGGAAGACGAAGAGGACGGCCCACCGAATGAAAAAGGATTTTGGAAGTCCTGGAAAGTCCTCAAAATCAAGATTTTAATCCGAGACACGTGATGATAATTATTAGGTACTTGAAGAATTAACTGATGAAATTCACAATCTACGACCTACCCGGATTAAAATACAAAACCTTCTATTCAAAATTTTGAATAATATTTATACACCCATAAATAATTATATCAAAATATTGCACAGGTATGAATATCGGAATCTACTTAATTACTAATGACAAATGGTTATTATTGACTTGAGTCACGACGGTGTCGTAAAATCGATGCAGATCGAGGTTTTTGTAATTAAATGACGTTAATTAGATTTCCAAGCAATTTAGACTACGCCGCGTCACCAGGTATATCGAATGACCTCTAGGGCGTTAACGCGCCTCGTTTTTATAACCCCTACGAGAAAAAAAAAAAAATAAATAAATAGATTAAAACAAAAACAATGATAGAAAAAAACGAAGTTCTACTGCCATAAAAAACAAATCATTGAGTATGTATATCACGTTGTTTATCCGGCTCACACACCTTCCCAATACTATGAGATTGAATTATACCCTATATACAGGTGTGTAGATATGTATATACGTATAAATATGTGTATATTCTTTTTATCGATCGTTGACACGCACGTTTGGAACATTATAAATGACTCCTAAATAAAATTGGATCGTACTATTACAAAATCGATTCCTGGAACAAAAAAAAAAAGAAAGAAAAAAACTTTAAACGTATTGTCATTCGACATTCTGCGTTCTTTTGAACGTTGGATTTCTATATGTATACTCTAATTATGAATCTATTGATTTCCAAGTGATAGTTTTTTTTGTTTTCGTAGAACATATATAATTTTTGCGTCAGCGTAAAACGTACGTATACGATAAATTTTCCAAATTGCGTGTGTATTGCCCTTGTCTTATATATTATTATTATTATTATTATTATTATTATTATTAGTAATTTAAGTGGAATATTTTCAGTGATGTGATGCAATTTATTCTATTATTTTAATTTTAAAACACGGTACGGTAATTGAGCCTACCGATATTTGATCTCAACTAGTCATTATAATAAATGTATGCGATTATTTGCTCTGATTAAAAATGATAAAAATTAATGTATAAATCGCGGTTAACATTCTGTGTCAACATTCCAATTTGCGTCATATAGTAATTTAATAAAACCGTAATACAGCTGGAATGTGAAAGAAAATTTAGGTGCGCGACTATTTTTTCTAACATTATTTAAGTATCTTAATTATCTAATATTATTATTATTATGACGGTCATAATCTTACAAATTTTGCAACTTACTATGAATAATCAGTTCGATCAGTTCGCGTATTACAAGTTAATGGCGTATCACACAAGATCAATTTCAAAACGTCATTATCCGAACTATTAACCGGCATAATATTATTATTATTATTATTGTTGTTGTTATTGTTATTATAAAGACTAGTTCTAGCTAAGATAGATAATATTAATTGTAAGCGAAGCGATTTTAGTCGCTATTTATTTTTTTATACTTTTATACAAAATGTTTACAAAGTAAACGATATTAAGAATGTAAATAATAAACAGAAAGAATGAAAAAAAAAAGAATGAAGCTCGCGATTTTACACCAATCCAGTTGTATTGTTTTCTATTTTGTTCGAAAAATCGAATCATTAGGTGATAGAGCTGAATTTTTAATGAGTTTCGATTAAACTAGTAGGTATATTATAGGCATGTATACTTTATTCGGATACACACGTGCGTACATAAGTTATAAACTTGATACGATTAGATGTAAGATATATATTTATGCCTTTCGATGGCAATGAAATAAAAACGCGTGATCTGTTGATCATTCTAAGGTATACCTTATTGGTTAGGTATAGGTAGGTCGTGACGTCAAATTATCGTATCCTTCGTCGGAATCATTGATACCTTAACACAAAAACTCAGTCATGGAGTATTCATGAATCACATATGAGGTATAAGAACTCGGCTTGCAGCTCGCTGTGTGAACATACTTAATTATTATCGAGCGATATTCAGATTACAGTTTACGATAAAAATCTTCGTTTTCGAATACTCCGTAATCCTTATCACTCGATAACCAAATCTAAATTTAGCACAGAGGAGTGCTCTGATGGAGGATTGAATGAGATCTTCATATCCCAGGGAAGAGTTTAAAATATATATTATTAAAATCTTGTAGGATTGATTGTACTTGTGATCGAATTTTATGTATATTCATTATAGATGAGATTCGATCGTGTACGCAGAGATTGTCAAAGATTGATTTGTTTTAGCAAATATAAACTCGCGAGACAATTAGCATGCAAAATAAAATTCCTGCACATCCTATAGGTATCTATAGGTATGATATTTGAGTGCGTGATAAGCGTAAATAAAATACCTAAGAATGTTTTGTTGTTGACGCTGAATATAAATAAGAAGAAAACCAAAAAAAAAAAAGAAAAAGTTTCACGTGTTTACGACGTACAAGATACGATATAACCATACGATTTTTTACATCCTCGGGAATATATCGTTTTGATTTTTATGAGCAAATCCAATTTAGGTTTACGGAAAATTTTTTAAGATCGAATAATTAAATACGGTTGGTATGTGAAGCGAAGACGAATTTGTTAAGCGGTTTTGAACCGGCAGTTGGCCTTCTCATTTTCAGGTCTCTATCATCTTTGTAACATTTGATATAATGATGACACACTGAATAGAAGTGTTTTATGGGTTACCGGCCAAGCAATAATCAAGCGTCATGAAAGCGGCGGTTCGGTCTTTGAAGCATGTTGTTAATCTTATCAAATTAGCACGAAGATGCGATGAGATTTTCCTTTTCTCTTCGACAATATTGAACGAATCCTGAGCTGCATTTCAGAAATAATTTTGCAATGAGGATAAGATGATTATTTTTGAATTTCCTTTTATTATCAACGATGAAGACTGGGTATCAGGGGTAGAAATCCTCTGACAGTGTGCGTCAGATTTCTGAGACAATTTTACGCGAGGAATACGAATCTGTCGAATAATTCAAGCTTGAACCAATACTCATTGAGGTATCTTATTTTTTTCAGTACTCTCAGGACACCTGACGTTCCACGAAGTCAGCAGTCGCACGAACTCGACGAAGGGGACCAGTGCCAAAATAATTACGTCGCACTCACTGATGAGCATCTCCTTACCTTCAACAGAAAGTGTATTTACGTCTGCTAGTTTTTGATTCAGAAGTTAATTATTGACATGTATACCGGATAATTGTTAACGCATGAATAACTCATTACGTCTTCATGTCTTGTATTTAGTAGAGTTACTGGATCAATATTGTAATGTTTAAATGAACAATCATCTTGTGAATGATATTTTAACGTTTGTTATACAGCAATAAATATTTCAATGGACTGATTGTTAAATGTATCCTACCCGCATAATTTATCAATAAACGAACTACTATTCTTAAATCAATTACTTGATTCTTATTGATTACACCCCTGAATCCATTTCTAATCAACATCCTTTATAAGCAACACATCACGACATCAGGCCCTGACAAAATTCCAGAACCTGAAGTGGTAAGTTCTGTCATAACGAATAATGTGATGAAGTATGATATCATGCATGCATGCATGTGCTGATTTATGATGTAAATGATACGAACATATGCCTATGCATGCCTGTATGCATGCACGTGATGTCCCTAGGACTCGGAACACCTCCTTGCCGGTTATGTTCTCCTGATACTTTTCCGGGTTTGGGCCGAATTTTGCTGATTGTTTTTTGGTTCGACAAATTTGGCTGAAAATCGAAAAAGCATCAGGAGAACAGGACAGGCGAGGAGGTCTTCCGAAACAGGGTGTGATTGTAAGCATGTGTGTGTGTGATCATGTGTGCCATCATGTCTGATATCATGTACGATATGATCTATGTATTTTTCCAATAACGAATATGAGTGAATGAGGTGTGCAAGGGTGTGTGATTGATAGTAAATGAACAGTCATGTATTCATGTAGTTAATGTTTATTGACAAATCAACGGTCGAAAATACATGTCAGGACATCGTAATGACTAATATGGATTCATTTTTACAGATGCATTCATTCTTATATGATTATAACGATTACAGTAGTGTGGACAATACTTCTCAATGTACATTCGACGATCATATGTATATCACAAATTATTCATACAAATTATCTACTCCGAACACATGATGATTGGCTTAGTAGATGCTCCGAGGATGTTCTTGTATTCCCAATGAGGGTCCAAACTGATTCGTAGGCTGCCGGTTTGTCTCCTGAAAAAAAAATCGAACAGAGGTGAGTATACATGAAGAATGGGACGTAAAGAGATGCGACACATGTGCAACTTTCGCAATCCGTGCTTACATTTCACTGGTCTCCATCTTTTCGATTTTATAATTTTTCCGCTCAACTTCGATGAGTTTATGTTTTGTATGTTTTTTTTTCCATCGCCCTCATAAGTAATTACATTAGAATTTTGATCAAACTCAAAACAAGCGCATAATTAAACAATATCAGTAGTCAAATTTTGTCCTGTAAACTTTACGCGCCATCCTATCGGTTATCTAGTAATCCACACTGATAATCTTTCATTATTTTGTCTGCAAAAGAGTTAGAAAACATCAAAGAAATTCCCATTTCCTATCATAATTCCACGACGAAAACGTGACGAAGCGTGAAGGGAATAATAGAATAAGTTACCCTCTGAAGTTCGCATTTGAACAATCATTTACCTACATCTACATATATTACATAATTTATCATTCGATCACAGCAACTAAGTTAAAATTACGTAATGTTTCAAAGAATTCCAGTACCCAACGCGTGCAATGAACTATGGGAAGTGAAGAAAAGCCCTCTCAGCAATTGTTACGTCACCCGATTCATGAATAATTCTGCTGCATCCGTAAAATACACGTGAATATATCTTACATGTCGTATAAATGTTACTGAATGTAGTCTGACGTTGAATTTAGTCGCACAAATAAGTGTTTTGTAAAAAGCCTGCATCATAAAAGCGGGTCATTCGCAGCTGTGCATGGTATTAACAAGGTCAAATATATCTACTTAAGTTAAACAAGAAGGCATTATCGGAATATAGAAGTGTTGAAAAGTTAGATCATTGTATGGGATAGACGAACCGATGTAATTATATTTATAGCCTTCACAATTCACTTACATTATATCATCTTTGTTTGCTGGCGAGTGAAAAAAAAAAGTACAGCTATAAATGATACTCTGCAGCGTGAGTATAAAGCTCGTATAGTATCGCGTCACATGACAATTAGCGAGTGCAGTGAGGATAGCGTCACGTGTAAATCCATATGTATAATAACATAAACATGTATGTTTTACGTTACATTATTACGTTCGAACAGCATAAGCAGAATTCTTTTTTTTTTGGAGCAAGTATATTGCTGCAAGCTCACCTCTTCCACTACTCAAGGACTGTTTCCATCGAGAGCAGATCAATTTTAATACACCAGCTGCGTATGAAAAATGAGACTTATTGAAAAAAAAATTCATCTGAACATTTGCTGTTGCGGGACGGGCAGAAATCGTCATAATCACTAACCGCGAATTGTTACATTATATACCTTGTGAAATTACATGCAAAGCGCGAAATCACCTATGGAAATCCGTAGATATTATCATTACGCAGATTGTATGTATTCCGATGCGTAGAGTTTGATTTTTCTTTTTTATTCATAATGAAGAAATTTGCGACGTTGAATCAAAAGCTGTATGGAAATTCTTTCTGTCAAAGTAAAGTTTGTTATTTATTCTTGTTAAATACTGCGGGTGTAATACCGAAGACAAGTTTACGATCGATAACTTTGGGATATAAAAAGGATTTTTCAATTTTGTGAGTAAAACATTAAACGCGGATGTATACATATTTCTACTAATTATTGTGGTATAATTGAAAGATTATGAGACTTCTCGTGATTCTTCTATTTGAATAACAGCTGTATTCGCATTTGAACACGTGACGGTATTTGATTTGAAAGTTGACAGCAGTGATCGATTTCTCGCTGCAAATGATGTAAAAGAAAATTTCAAATCATTATTTTGTACCGATCATTTGCACCGAAATTGATCGCTTTTTGTAGCGCTATACATACCTGGAGTTATTTACAGAAGATAAACTCGTTGTAATTTACAAAAACAGCCAATTGATATCGAGCGATGTCACGGGGGAAGAAAGCCAAGAAGAAATTTCTTCGCCGAAGGCAACTGGAAACACCGTCCGTTTTGGTGCAGACTGCGACGCATGGCTCTGAAGGACGTACTCGAGAAGGAATTGCGTGTAGGTATTAATACGTATGAAAAATAAAGAGAAGAGTATTCATTATATTCACGTATACATTGTATGGCCTTGTGCAGCAGACACCGTTGCAGAAACTGCGATGAATTAAAAAAGAACGAAAAGAAAAAATACTTACATTATTTTTTGAATTGGTATATAACGGCTGAAACCAGCATTATATTCGAATTTCGGTAGCGAATTCCTGAAACCGGGTTTATAGGCTGCAGGCTTTTCAGATTCTTCTAACCGAACCATAGAGCGCCGATTTATATGCATGGAAACGATCTACTCCCGACAATTTAAGGCTGTGAAGAAAAATATGAGCCGAATGCTAATCAAATAAGAGAATTAATTGAACGCTGAGACTATTCTATGATTCTAGACGTAACATAGGCACTTCTACTTTTGTGCAATTTATGGTCGCCACGCAGTGAATTAATGCGTGTACCGTACTTACATACGTTTCATTCTCGATTATACAACACGATTCCAAATGATATAATATTCGAAACGAGCAACGCCGGCCAGCGGCGAACCATTGGCTGGTCGCCACGCGAGATGAATTGATCATTCAGAGTGCGGCTTATATGTTTTATTTTACATGAAAAAAAAACCGGTCGAATAACGAATTTTATTCCTTATACGGGGCACAAAGTTTTTTTCCACTTCTTCAGTTCCCAAGATATTTATATCCAATCATTATTGTTTCAATGGAAATTTTTAAGTTTCCCAGTGTATTATTTCACTGTTGAAATTCACTTACAGGCTTAGGTACGAGCAAAGCCGCAGGATCATTTTCAAAATATTCTCCGGAAGGTCGCAATCTTTATCCCCAGCGCCGCAGCAATCTAAATCTAAATAACAAACCTACAACCTCCACTTCCTTACCTCCGGACAATATGAGCATGTTATTCAACACTGCGGAACTTCAAAAATTGAAACAAGCTCTCCGTGTGACTGATGTGGTAAAGTTTCTCAAGTTTTTGAACCGAAAACGGTTTCAATTCTGTTTCTTAAATCATTCGATTGAAAGGTTGATCAACTGATCGATAAGTTTCCTTATCTCAGTCTTGCGTGCCACAACTTCTCTGCGCTGTTGTCCTGGAGAAGAGTGAAACGGTAAAAAGATTGTTGAAGGATGGACATTATGTAGATTCCTGTGCAGAGGATAAGTCAACTCCTCTGATGTGGGCGGTGCATAACAAAAACCTAGAGATAATCAATGTGCTAATACAGCACGACGCTGATCCCACTCTTCTTGATGACAACATCAACAACGCTGCTCTGATTGCCATTCAGTCAGCTTGTTGGGACGAAAACGATTTCTTAGATTTTTGGAAGACGATCAGCTGCAGAATAGACATCGATCATGGGAATATAAGAGGCAACACTATATTGCACTATGCCATTAAACGGCAGTGGAATGTTCTGGTGGAACAAATTTTGAAAACTACTGCAAATGTGAACTGCGCCAATGCGAAGGGTGTCACTCCATTGATGATGGCTGGCATTAGAGTAAACTCATCAATGGTAAGTGCTCTCCTTCGAAGTCACGCTGATGTTTTTCAAGAAGATTCGAAAGGTTGCACCGCCCTGTGTTACTCGATTGCTTGTAGCATGCAAAAGAAACTTGAAGCGCCACATCCCTCGCTCCAGAAACTCGTATGCACTGTAAATACCGTAAACTCGAACTTGACCATTGAAAGTTATTTGAAGGTGGGTAGATTACTGCCTAATTTGGACTTCTTCATTGACTAATCTAAGTAATCTGTCCCTTGATCTTTCCATCTCTTATTCAGAGGCGTCTAGAGCTTCTCATCCATCCTTCTGTGTTGGCGAATAATTTTACGTCAACAGTAAACTCCATTATTCGATCTGTATTTGAATTCTTCATCCAGCATATCCAGTCCGGCCTCAAGATCTTACTGAATTTGAACGTCTTTGGCAAGATTCAAGAGGTAACAAGCTACATTTACAAAGTGCGCCTAAAAATGTTGTTGTTTATCCTTCCATCTCGGCACTCTCCATTTAATCACGACTTACGTAGGTTTCCATTGAAAAGCGATCATCAGTTTGAGGCGTGTATATTTAGCTATCTGGCATTGCACAGAATGCGTTGCTGTTATTTGGCTCCTTGAGTAGATGGAATAATTTAATGAATTTATGCTCCCTCGACTCTCCTCATATCAATTGAGAACGGCAATGTACTCAATAAAAGTAACTGACCAGTCAAATAATGTTATGAAACAGGCGGTGGATCAACACATGGGTAATTGGTTGCATCTTGAAGCTATACTGGCAATTTTGATTGAATTACTTTGTTACTCCAATTGCGGCATCAGTGGAGATATATCTAACACATCGGAGACTGAACTGATGGATTTGTTCACCACCGCTGGGCTTCCTGATACTTGTCTTCGTATTTTAAAACGGTAATTTAATATCGCCATGATATGACCGCAGAACATTTCGTCAGAGTTAAAAACTAAGAATCTGGAATTTCAACAGACATGCTGCGGATCCCAAGACTCGTTGGGGGGTGGCTTCTGGGTTGGAACCTCTGTTTGCTAAATGTACGACACATGGCAAAGCCAGGGAATGGTTGAAGGAGAATTACCACCATTTAGAACCATATTATTCTGGTTTTCCATCAAAAAGTAACACATTATCGCGTAAACTAACTAACAGAGATCAGCAGCGTAATCTCTTTGTTAAAACAATGAAATTTCGTTATCTCATAACAAAATATAAGCAAGGTGATAAGAGTGTAACTTCACAATCGTCACCGGAATCTGCTCGTCATGAGAGCAACCGATCCATCGGTGAACATCCATCAACCACAAGTGTGGGTTCTTCAAAAAGACAACGTCATAAAATTAAACATCTGCGGATGAAATTGGCTAAAATGAGAGGCATGACAATAACTGAACGCAAGAGTTCATCTACTCAAAGTGAGGCTGGTATTAACTATGTTGCAACGAGTACTCGATCTACTTCGTCAAGAGATGTTACCCAGTGCTTCGAGTTAGAATATAGCAGTTCTCAGACAAATCTTGTATCCAATTCGTTGCATAAAGCAAAGGATTACGATAAAGCAAAGATCCCTGCTGGTACTGTAGACCAAAAAACTCATGCCGATGACAGTTGCCCTATGAATAAAATGGAGCTGTTAGAAGCAGGAGATACCAAGGGATTTCACAGATCTCCTACATTCAATGAACCATTGGGTCGCATTTTGCAAGGACTAAATGCGAACACCTCTTGTGACACTATTCCTTCATTTTCTCAATCAAATGAGAAGAGGGACTGTCCAAATGACGACACTATCCTCTGTCACACCAATGACCTGGATGAAACTGACAATATAAGTGTCAGTAATATTGAAAATCAACTTTATAAGCTAGCATTTAATTGTAAGTCTTGTGTAATGTGTTAAGATTTTTGTAATATTATCTATCGTTATGTTCATCACAGGAATATGCTATTGAAAATGTAGAGACTACGATTTCCTATCTCTTCACATTGTTTGAAGGAATTATATCTTCTTACAAAAGAAACTGGCAGCACGATCGAGAATTGGGTTACCCAGGGTACAAGGGTAGGCGAGGTGATCATATGGCTACTACGGAGGAACAACTTAAAATAAAAAGCGAAGAGATAGCCAGGCTTAATACCATACTACCCAAATTGGAAGATAGTTGTATTGAGAAATTGACAGAAAGCTGGCTGTCTCTAATGGCAAAGATTCATCAAACAGCCAATCAAAATGTTAAGAAATTCAAAAGCGTCGTTGCTCTACTCCACTTACATCTACTGGCTCATCAAATTTATCCAAAAGAAGATCTGGATCAAATCAACGATTCTAGTCAGAAGGATGGAACTGTTGGTGACGAACGAATAATGAAAGAAGAATCTGATTTAGTTCATCAGTCCATTGGTGATATATGTGGCAAAGAATTTCACCAATCTCGAGAAATGGAACACCATTCTACGGTACACAGTACCAACAATTTTGACAGCAAAAGTGTACCAGATAACCGTGTTGGTGAAACGGTCGTTGAGCAATACCCACTAAAATCTAACATCTACCAGTCTTGCGATAATGATGAAAGTTTGGCAAATTCAGGTAGCACTAAAGCTACGGTTTACACAGCTCAAGTAATAGAAGCTCTGCAGACTCAAGCTACCGTAAATTCTACGACACATACCGTTGCAGAGATGTTGCAAACGCATAATACTGGAATATATTCTTCCATTCCCTCTACGCATCCAGTTTTACACATGCATACAACCACAGCAGCAGCACTGACTTTCTCAGAAGATCCTGCAAGTCTAATCGAAAACGATCGGGCCCTTGAAATTCACACGCAACCAGCAAACTGGGGTGTACCAATAAATCAAGCATGCATTAGCCGATGGAATATATTAATAAGTGGATTGAAGGCACGTTATAATCATAGGAGACATCCCAGCAGTCAAATTGTTCTCAGTGGGACTGAACAGAGAAAACACTACACTATATCACCTGGTGGAAGTTTTGGACCCATTGAAATGGGTCTGGATCAGGACGGCAGTCCTCTTGCCATAAGAAGAATACAGAAGGAAGATAGTCAACTAATTTTACCTTGCTTAGCATCTATGCTCTCCCTCAGGAACAACCATCTGCTACCGTATCTGATATGCATGGACAATGGTACAGAAATAATCGTTGGCACGCCACTGTGTGAGTACAATCTTGGAGAATATTTGATGTTTCTGAAAATGAGCGAGGGACTAAAGCAACGAACACTAGTACTCGTGAAACAATTTTTGGCAGGACTAAGTTTTTTACACAATCACAACGTGCCTGTTGTCCATGGAAACATCAAGCCATCAAATTTGATGATTGATCGAGCAGGAGTACTGAGACTAGCTGAATTTGGTTTGTGGAAATCTTTATATCGGTGTAGCCGCCCACCAAGTTCGTCTATGATCTGGTTTGCAAGGGAAAGTTATGAAGCATATGAAGCTGGCGATTCACTCAACTGCACTTGTGCCACAGACATACAGGTGTCTGGTATAATGGTGCACTTCATATTAACCGGCGGCCTCCACCCTTTTGGTACTCAAACCGGTGAAATAATTGAGAATATTGTAAAGGGATATCCAAGAATTCAATACCATGACTGTGAAATCAACGATTTAATGTCATGGATGTTGGTATTCGACCCAGTGGATCGTCCATCCATGAATCAAATTCTTACGTAAGACCACTTTGCAAAATCGATACTAGTAAGGAACATAAATTCAAGCAGACAAAACAGAAACGACATTATTAGTTATGAAACCAAAGTCGGCACGAGAAGTTCCAAATCACAAATATTTTCACATCAAGTTAGTTAACTAAATTGATTAATTGGTGTATTGAATTCAGGCATGTTTGTTTGTGGGATATAAAAAAGAAATGGTCATTTCTACTTGCCTGTGCTGGAATCACTGCCGATGGTGCAGATCTGCCACTTCCATTAGATGCAGTACATGGAGATTTGGAAGCCAAAGCAGTAGCCCATCAAGTTCGGGGGGACTGGGTAAGCACCGATGACCAAATTTTATGGAGAAAATTGTAGAAGTTGAATTATCAAGATACAACTATATACCTACAGATTAAAAATGTGCAAAAATCTGACTTTTTCTATAGTTGTCCATGGTGCAAACACAGTTTCACGAATTGACGATAAATGAAGATGAATACTCGGATTCACCGACGGGGCTTCTAGTATTTGTGAGGAAGCTATTGAAATCGCAGCCAGCACATTGCCCATCCACCATCCAGCAGTTCTTCATGAGCGCATTTCCTACGCTACCTCTTTCGCTTTATCGTCTTCTGGAAACAACCCAGTGGCTATCTCACCCTGTATTTGCACCTTTTTTCAAACTGTAATGTGCGTGACTGAGAATAAAATTACTATCACAGTAACTGTGCAGTAACAGTACGATTAGTCGATGCTTTGTTTTTATGATACGTGTATTATTACGCCGAATAAATATTTCATTATCGAAACAAAACAATGAACTGACCTCTCAATATATGCCCATTTGATATGACCTTCATATGTTGGAAATAGATAAATTCGACGAAACTAGCCTATGGAATAGGAAGATGGGAACACGAGAGTGTAGAAATGAACTGTGAAGAGATGTAGAAGAGTTCACGTTTCATTATCTGCAGCTCGAATCTAAAGAAAAACTGCGGGTAATAAATTTTCGGAAAATTTATTTTACATATTTATGACAGTGTTCAATATTGTATGTATAGGTATACTGTGTAAAACGTCCATGTTTTTAAGACTTACAATATATGTATGTATGTTCATGATAATGTTAATATATTACAATTTCGTAAGTGTATGTACGAGTATTCGACTATTACATTCAATATCGCGCAATACTCAATCTGTTAAAAAGCATTTGCACACATGTTATAGTTGTCACGGAGCTAAATATATTATGTAGAAAATTGACTTAAACGCAAGATCGCAAGATGTTAATTGCCCTCCATGAATTTTCAATTTATTAACTATTGTACACGAATAGTTTGGGAGCCTAGATAATATGAGTACCGACAAGTGTTTATTTTGCTTTCTTCTTTGGTGCAGTAATTTATGTATGTAGTTACGTACAATCTATATATTAACGTCACACAATTCCTTTAATTGCACTGACGATCAGCCACACATCAGTGGCAAAATTATTGTACACTTTTCTTTAATTCCTGCAAAGCTAGCATTTAACCTTTACAGCAATGAAATTATATCTTAACGTTTAAACATACCTAATTGAATCATATTTATGAAGGCCGTCACAGTACAGAGTAAATATAGCAGTGTGCCTGAAAACAGCTGATAAAATTTATCTAACATATTCTTACAATTAAAAAGTATTATCGATCAACGAAAAATTCGAAGTATTTTTTTGGCTTTTTTTTCTTCTACTGCAATAATGCAAGCAATCATATATATTGTTACTGTACAACAAAGTTGAATCGTCGAATTTTAGGAATCGAATTCAATTACACTTTTACCGCAAGTTATCTAAATATCCCTTCGATACCTTGTGTACATTTTTACTTTTCCGCGATGAATTGAACGAAAATAAAAACGTAATAATATCATTGAATAATACTTCACTATCACAGATGGTTGGCAATTTTATGATAATATTCAACATGCGATGATGAATTATGATTTCAGATAGAGATAACAATTTCGATAGGTGAAGAATATCATTAATTGACTGTACAAGGGATATATGAATTCTGATATTATATAAGAGTCATAAGTTTTACTTTTTTTTTTTCGGTAGTTTGAAATTTAGATATTTCATTAAGAGATTTATTTTATGCGTTGATTATTCCGGACTAAAATGATGCGGCATACAAATCCGATTAATAATTACTGATTTTTGCATCGTTTCAACGGAAGTACTGCATCAATATAAATGGTGAAAAGTACCAGTCTCTTGCAAATTTCATTATTACAGTAGATAAAAGAAAATCATATTTCATACTCCCCACATAATTAAAATTACCTTACTATAATTATGAAGGCTTTCATGATTATATAAAATTGCACATATTAAAATGGCAATATTCTATCGAATGAGATTATTGCAGCACATAAGTAAATCAAAACCTCTCTTGTTCAAGTTACCCTCCACATTATTTCTAGGTACTAGTTCAAACAATTTTCAAAAAGAGAAAACATACGTTATTCCCTGCAACAAAATCCCGGAATTTCTGATATCTATTTTACACCCTGGGCGCACCTTCGATACGAATATTAGTTATTTTCTAATATTTACTTATTTTCAAAAGCATCTCCATCCCAGTACCTCTGAATATTTCTTCCATGCAATGATTTTCCACATTTTTCGACTTCTATATTTTTGTGATGCCTTTGGCCATAGTTGGACTATGAATGTGGATTAAACATCATTTACCGAAAATTCCAAACAGAAATTTCACAAAATATTTAGAACATTAGCATCTCTCTTGTCAATGGATATAAGCAAACGTTATAAGCATGCTATCCACACAACATTAGGTAAATCTGTTACAACTATAATGTCACACCGAAAGAACCACTTTAAGCAACAAGAGATCCATTTTTTATTCACCTGTTTAAGTTGCAATTTTCCAAATTAGCAAAGGTGGGATGACAAGGTTTTTGTGTGTGAAAGACAAAGATCAACGAAGCATTCGACCTGCATGAATTTTAACAATCAATAGGGACCATCGATAAATGTTAAGGATCTTACAAATAATAACCAATAGAAATGTCCGATGCAGTAAATACTTCTTCAAACCTAGAATTAATTTCTACCTATGTGACGTCTGAATATAAAATGCAAAAGAGCATGTTACCCTGGAGAGAGTTACCAATTCACATGTGTAATGAAAAATATCACAAACTGACGTGACTACGGTATATTGTATGTATATGTATAATATAGAAATATAGAAGTACAGAGTCGCATGTAGGAAAGCGCTAATCTTATGAAGATTTACTTACAACACTCACCTGACAAAAAAAAAAACAAATTGCTTTTCCCCCTGTTTAGCACACAATGCGAAATATTGTTAGATGAAACAAGTCTCATGACTGTTAAGAATCACAAAGATATTTTTGTTTCGGGCGGTTGCATTTTCCAAAGAAAACCCACTCAACCAAGTCTGCATAATAGCCCAAAAGTTTTGAATACACAAACCGAGTAGAACAGGCATTAGATCATAATCAGAAGGGTGCAATTATCGCTGCGGCCTCACCCCTGCTCGTTGGCAGAGAGGCACATTCGTGCCATACGTTTGAATGTGGATCGTAACATTCGACTGTGGAGATCGTTATTTGAGTTCGATAAAAATTTATCTCACGCGATTGGTCTCCCCCTATCACATAAAGACGACCGTCGGCTGCAGCTACTGCGGGATATGCACGACCAACGTTCATCGGGGCGACTTTAGACCATTCGTTCTGTGAAATATAATCCCCTCAGAGCAACGCACTAACGCTGTCGGAATAAAGTGAGAGTCAAAATTGTAAAAACTTACCTTCTCAAACGAATATCTTTCAACCGATGTCAGGACCTCCTGATTTTTATTGATCCCACCGACAACGTAAATGTAACCATCAAGTATAGCGATACCCATTTGCATACGAGGTGTCAACATCGGTGCCAGAAAACTCCATTCTCTTGTCACTGGATTATAGGCCATTACATCCTGACGATGTCGGCTGATGTGGGTACAACCGCCAACAATGTAGATCAAGCCTGTCATTTAAAATAGGTTAACAGTAGTCCTCGTGATTCTGACTGTTTGGTAGGCTTTCAGCGGCTCGTTCAAGCATTCATAATTCCAATGCAAAAGTCAACTGCTTGAATTCAAATTCAGTTTACCTTCGTATGCGACAACACCCATGCTGAAACGAGGTTCCGGAAGCTCTCCGTGCACAGTCCAAGTGTTTGCAATTGGATCGTAGGTCTCGATAGAGCCACCGATGTCTTCGCCAACCCACCCGCCAAACGCATACAAACTGTTGTCTATAGCGCAGAGACCGAATTCACAGCGTGGTTCTATCATGCAGGCAATGGAGGTCCAAACATTGTCTCGAGGATCGTAACATTCGCCATTTGCTATTATGCATGATTCCAATTCACCACCCACAACGTATACTTTGCCATCCAGTAATGCCGTGCCGGGTAATATTCTTCCTATACCAATGGGTGCCACTTCGCTCCATTCTCTAGAATGATTTGTAGGTAAGCTTAGTTGAATACATATTCTTTCCAACAAAGGTTGCTCTCAAACACTCCATAGGTTCGGTAACGTACCCGGTAAATGTGTCGAATTTTTCAATAGTTTCGTAAGTACTTTCTGCAGATCTTCCCCAACTATCGGCGGAAGGTTCTCGCTTCGAACCACCGATTACTAAAATGTTTTTCTTTGCACAGAGTCTGGGCTGTTCATGGAGTGGTACGAGACAGCCCTTATTGGTTATTAGATCTTTTAAAACAGATCGTAGGGCAACGTTCAGACTTGCGTCTTTGCTGTCTAGAATCACTCTTTCTAAACGTGCTACTGAACATAGACGCAGCCTCACGTGACGCAGCACCTCAAATACATAACAACGTCTCGCCGGTATATCATGAGCGATCCAATTGTGTGCCGCTTGAAAAACCTGTTGAAGTTGGATGATTGATTCAACAAGATTGCAGGTATTATGGGTAATAAAAAATCTTCGACTCGAGCGTCATGCCCAAAATGGTTTGGACGAATTTATATGAGATCAGCCATATACCAAATGGGTGGTTACCTGGAATTCGGTGTCAATGTGAATATATTCGCTAGAGATGAATTTTACAAGTTGTTCTTTTGGAAGATCTAGGAACTCCTCTTCTTCTGATACTTGGGGAAAATTTATTTCAATAAAGCGTAAGGCAGTCATCAGCAAGTTAGGCGTATTGTGTGCTTCGGCAAATCTGTGCAGGCAAATAAACTCACTTGAATTATGTTGGTAGATTAAGTGCACCGATGCTCAGCGACGGAGTATCAGTTTTTATAATTTACAGCCGCCGGAGTAGGCGGCTGCAACGTGAAAATAGATACTAGTTTAAAAATAGCAAGAACACTGATTCCAAAAATATCGTAATTACCTATAAATTCCAAGGGCATTGCTGGAGTGGAGTTGCTGTTGCAGATAAGTAATACAACCTGAAACAACCTCGTCTAATTCCAGCATATCCGCAGCAGCAAACAATTCTTGAACATTGTCTTGAGTGATCTCTACATTTCCAGTGTATATAAAATCTATGAGTAGAGATAGAATCTTAGCCGATATCGAATGAATCTCAACTAATTCCTGTTGCTCCTCGACCAGACCTCCTGTGAACATTGCATTGAAATATGCACTGCCTGCAGCTAGGACCGATCTGTGAGCTCTGATGATGCTTCCCCCGGCAACTAAGCCGACATCGCTGAATTGGTTTTTCAGTCTCTGAGTGTTAAGATTTTTCAAAACCTTGGGCGCATATTGTCCCACGGCACACAAAGTACTAGAAGAATCTGCCACCTGCTTCATAGGCTGAGCCACAAATCCCATGGTTTTAGAATTGTGGCCACTTTTTAGTGGAGGCACCGAACCATCAGCCATGAAACCATCGAGTTGCCCTTTATCAACAGCTCCTGAATTACAATACACAAGTGTCAAGTTAATATGAATAATTACTCACATAAATAAGTGCACGATACAAATTGATACCATGAGACGATTCTGTCATAATGTCAATACTCTGTACATTCCTAGAAAGTTGAGATGTTCAATTTCAGAGGTAATGGCATGTAAGCAACGAAGCGGTAAGAAAAATCGTGTCAGTGATTAGGAGTAACGGAGATGAAGTTGTTTTGGAGAAAGTAGGGGATAACGACAAGACGGAGCTGCAAGGTTGACCGTGAATCTGATTATTGGATATTCGTTGATTTAATAGGCAAATTTGCAAATGTATTAAATTGTGGTAGAACTTACGACATATACGGGACAGCACCTTGTAGACGCTGTTGAAAGACTTGTTGTTGTTTTTTCCTTTCAAACGCATCGTTAACAAAGCATTTTCATTTGGTTATTATTGTAACGCTACGAAGATCGCACAGAGTTATTAAGCGGATCGACTCTAGGCCTAATCACTTTAATCTGTTAATCAAGAATTTGACATATGTCAAATAACCTATCCCATCCAGCCCATGAAGTTGCCTGCGGACTAGCGGACCAGCTGATTTTAAAATCACACTAATACCGACAAATACGACCACACCTATAATAACTGATTTATAAAAAATCAACAGCTAAAATGCGATGATAAGACGCATGCAAATCGACAGAGCCCTCAAAATGTATATAACATCAAGAGCAACACAATTTGTGCAAAGAATATTTTTTAAAACATCATAAATCTAATTAATTTGTTGCGGTGAGGCAGCTACCACGCGATTCATGAGGGCTAGATTCACTCTACTCAAGTCGATTGGATACGATATCAAATTGAATAAAGATTATATCCAGTCAAAGTTTAAATCCAACGGAAACGGCTAATCAAATGCTTGTGCGCGCAAACAGCGTGCGCGAACTAGCTGGATCCAGAGGAATTTTGAAGTGGCTCATCGCGAGCTACGCTGCATTTCACGTTTATAGTTTTCTAGTCCACCTTTCGGTGCTGAGTGGTGTTTTTTTTTTACTTTCAAGCATTTCGTTATTCGACTCACTCAGCATCGTGTTAGCTGAAACATATTGAGAAGATTTTTTCGACGCTACAATTGAAGAATCCAAACAATCATGACTAATATCTCAAAGCGAAGAAAATCATCAGCCAAGTTAAAGGTAAGCCATACGTTCACCTCCGCAAAGATTTACCTGTGCTCAGAAACATCTTGACAATATTCATCGAAACTTTGTATTATTACAGACTATGGGCGACCACGATGAATTCCTGAGTCGAATAACGAAATCGCTTTACTATTCCAAATTGCCCATGACCGACCGTCTAAGTCTGCCTGTAACAGGTTAGTACCATAAATTTTTTACACAATGTATCACACGTCGAACATCAATAATATAATCCAACAAGGCCATCTAAAATAAAAATCATCGACATATGTTTTGATTCACTTGCGCAACGTAACATACCCTTGTGACGTTATGATATTGATCGCTCTGTTATTCAAATAGCAATCTTTATTTTGCTGACTCTGTCATCCCTCGTCACACAATGTCAACAACGTAACCAAGAATAACCCAAGTGTGAATGCGTGTTGTTTAATTTTTCACCAAGTTTCAACTGACTAATGTAAAAATTATTTTTATCAATTATAGAATTAGCTGCAGAACTTTTCACCGAAGTAAGAAGTGGTCGGACATTGGATCGTCTCGATGTAGAAGAAGCAGGCCGCATATCTCGCAACGCTTGTGTGTCTCCTTGTTCTCTTGTTTTGGCTTTACTGTACTTGGAACGCCTTAAAGACTGTAATCCAGAGTATCTCCAGCGTGTCGCACCTTCTGAGCTATTTCTTATCTCCCTAGTTAGTAAAATTCTAATGTATTTTTGATTAATTACGTTCAACTGAATCGCATCCATTGACAACTCTCATTTGAATCGAGTTAATAACAATCGCTGTCATTTCAGATGGTTGCCAGCAAATTTCTACATGACGACGGAGAAGAAGATGAAGTATTCAACACCGAATGGGCTGAGTCTGCGGGCTTAACGTTACCTGAAGTAAATAATTTAGAAAAAGATTTTCTCATCGCAATTGTAAGTTCTTTAGCATAGCTGATAAAATTTCATCTCACTGCATCTCTGACTCATAATCTAATCCATTTTTTTACTTCATAGGATTGGACCATTTTCGTTTGCAACAATGACTTTTGGGACCGTTTGCAGAGATTAGAGCGAGACATAGCTTACAAAGAAGGTCGAAAACGGGGCTGGTATTCTTATACGGACCTCAGCTTTCTCATGGACTCCATACAACTGGCCGCGGTGATTCAAGCAGTAGTCAGTGTCTCCTCAATTTGCCTTGCAACTTATGCCGCGGGGGTAGCCACACTATTTGGATCTGCTCTAGTAGCTAGTCAACTACCCGGCACATCGCTAGCACCTAGACAATCTCCCATATCGTCGAACAACACTCTAAGTACCAATCAAGTTGTACCGGCCACTGAATCTGTTTCGAACGAGATGGCTTCTGTCGACGATGTTATTGCGACTCGAATCGTTCTAGCTGCTCTGAGTTGTAATCAGTCGTACGATCCTGATTATGAAGAAATGGATATTGGTAACGGTACAAATGGTGGCGCGGTGTGGGAGTGGTGGCTCAGTTCTCTCATGACATGGCTTCCAGAATATTCAGGACTAGAATCAGAGTATCGCCCTGCTATAGAACGCAACATGCAGGATCAACCGGGGACTTTTATCACCAACACAAAATCAGTATTTGATATCGGCTCACCCGGTGATAACGATCGGCACGAAGTTACAGAAATTAATTGGAAGGAAACGCTGAGCCTCGATTTAGAATTCCCAACCCACAATTGGAGACGCTACGCGGGCTACGTTGCAAAAATATCGCTCGGCCACAGACATTGATGAAAAGAAAATTGTGCGAAAGTTATAAGTTCACATATTAAGTATAATTATTCATAGAAAATATGTCGAGTATATTTTTTTGTACTAACTCCTACCATGTAATTCAAAATTACAGTACTAATCCGCAGAGTAATTTTCTACAATAAATTAATGATTACCTAATCTGAACGTTGTCGAGTAGTCTTTGCTCCGCACCCATAGATTTCATTCAAGCGATCCTACAAAACTGAAGGACTGTTTACGACCGACAGATAAGTCATAAATTGAAACTGTGCCAAGAATCTTTTTGCATCGTTTCACATTTCTCTAGCTATATACACAAATACATACATTAAACACATATTACATCATATAATTAGAACCTATGCAGTTTAACTTTGCAATAATATATTACAATTCATAAATAATTATTAAAATCTGGCAATCTCTTTAAACGTTCAGGGGTTTGTACAGTAAAGATTGTTGCAATGGCAAAAATATCATCAATTTTACTAATCACTGGTTATAACTGCTTCTTCCGCACCTTTGCCCTCTTTATCTTTACCTCCTTTATGGAGTATAAGTAAAGGAGTCATTCCCAGCAGGCAGCCGATCGTCACCCCGAGGACACGTCCCTGAAATTCAAATACAGTGAAATCAAAATTCAGTCGATCGTAAGTATTGAAAGAAAATTGAGTTGCCCCTTGGAAACCAATTACCAGATTAGCCGCTCTCCGCGACTTTGGTAGATCCAATTGAATCGGAGTCAACTTTGGTGCCTTAAAACCAATTCTCTGGACAAGACGTTCGACGTAAAATGCTGAACCAATCCCAAGTATATCAGAAATTGTATTTCCAAATGCGGCAGCCGCCATCGTGGACAAGGCTATGACGGCGCCGAGTGACGTTTCGATTTGATCACCCTGTAATTTTGACGTTACAGATAGGAAATAGATACAAGTACAAATTCAATACGTACAGCGATGATCATGAAGAAGTTGTCAAGAAAACCGAATCCAACGAATGGGATTGCATTAGTGAGCGATACTGAAAGAAATCCCAAGAGATATTACCAGTTCGCAACGGTATCGTCATGTTTAATACCGAATCAGAATTACGAAAAATTTAAACTAATTAAGAAATGCGATATTCAAAGATTCAAATTCTACAAATCATGTTAATTACCTCGAAACAAATCGTGTCTGGTAGGTTGTGGAACTGTAGCGGCTGCAATAGAAAATGGAATTAAAAACAGTTAACATTGTTCACTTTTCTTTTTATATGCCCTTCCAAATATAAACCGTCCAACGTATTTTAGAGTCATTAAATACTAATTTGGGAGGCATTAGTTATCGCATGCGAACACAAAGTGCACTTAAATTATTTTTCAAGACAAATATGTGAAGAATTACCGAATACATTAATGGCAAAAAATAAATTAAATAAATAAGTCGTACTACGGATGCCTCGTATGGATTCGATATTGATATTTAGATATTTCATTGACATACGTCAATGCAATTACGAAACTTGTCAACAGACTCTGATACCGTAATCTAAAAACTAGATTAATTCTTTTCAAATGTAAATATTCGCGTTATAGTTTCTCGAGAAGAAAAAAAGGGTGGGGAAGGGGGCGAGGAACGGAAGCGAATCGCGGTTGAATTGTGATATGATAACCTCTTAGAAATTAATATAGTTTTCATACAAAACGATGTTGTGGGTGGTCTAATAATTATCATGGATGAGATCGAGAAACTTTTACATAGCTCTAATAGAAAATGTGCGTTTAGTTTTTCATTTTTTTTTTTTCGTGCAGTTATGAAGGAATATTTATCATCCATGCAAGATAGTAGCGGTATAACGTTAATAGTTTTAAAAAAGTTTGAAGACTTACATAATTATTTAAATCCCACGAAAGTGGAGGTAAGCAAAGTAGAAAGAAAAACATAGGTCAGTTTGAAATAGAATAGACAATAGTTGTAACTGATTAAAATCATATAAATATTGTTGCAGTGAAGAGCCCAGCTTGAAAATAATTAGTGAGAATAATTAATCAAATGGTGGCCGTTCCAACGGTGCGCAGATATACATATTGGGAATACAGAAAGTTAACTACTAATAATTGTACTCGCACTATACCTATATTAGTGACAGTCTTTTTTCCTAGAATATCTGCTAGAAGTACATAAAACTATCTATCGTCTAAAACAACATTGAAAATCATCTACCACCCTATTCCGCATGCTGGCCACATTGACATATTATCTTACTTGACGCTTCCTTTTGCTGAAGATCCACTATAAGCATATAACGAGAAATACAAAAATGAAATTTGAGTTGTGGAATTTTCACGAGTCAATTTTTTCTGTGCGAGATTCAATAATTCAAATTCTAAAATAATTTACTAAACATAATTTTAGTAGGTTTATATACTTCGACCGCTATTATACGTCAGACTAGAATAACGTAGCACTAATTAATAACGTATGAATGCTCATTAATTTAATTCCGTGCAATTTTAATAAACGCAACTTTACAAACCCCTACTACACGATAATCGCTTGCTATACCGCACTCCGTTAATTAAATACAATGTACTTCATATTACCCCTACGTCCCACTAGGGGAGTTGAGTACGTAACCGTAAACTACGAAGAAGATTATATTTCAGGTGTAATTAAACATGTGAAAACGTATATACAAAGCGTTAAACAAATCCACAGTAAATAAATAAATGAATATTAACTCGAAGCATCAGGACAATTAGTTTCTTCATTTTCGGCATCGTCACCATTCCCTGGAGTCCATAAATCCGACATCACCAACGCTGCATGCTATTAATTCCATCAAATCCACAAAGCGGGGACGAAACATAAATGAGAACAGAACAAAAAAACAAAAAAAAGACACGCTTTGTTGAAAATTAGAATTTCCAGCCAAAGTAAGAAACATATGAATGGTTATGGGATACCTGCCACCAATAGATTATTAATAGTAAGTATAGGTTGATGTTTGTTTTACAAAATTTGGATACCCAGTAATTAATAGCGTCATGTTGTCATCCGGCAAAAAAAGTATGCCTGATCTGACGTGTCCAGGGTTCATTTTATTTGTGTAAAACGAACGGGCCTATACATATGCACGATACATAAGTATATAGGTCGTAAATTTTGGTATCGACATTTGAATTTCCAGGTTTTCGCTGGGCTCCCATAAATCAGTGTGTAGGAAATATGTTTCCCATCTCGTCATGCGCGTACCATACTTTCGAAGCAACCAATCCTCTGGCACCGCACAGTAAGTTCCCGTGGGATCCACATCTCCAAGGCTCGGTACTCGACTTGGTCTTCCAAATTTGCTCCTCCAACGAAACGCCGCCAGCTGACCTGCATCATCACCATCCTGATCAACGTCATTGCATCACACGTACAAAAAAAATAGACAATAAACAAAACCAAGCTCAACGTTTAAATGAAAAATAAATTAACCTGTCACCTATATGGAATGATATTTTTCAAGTATAGATCGAACAAAAATTTGCCACATTATTTCCTTCGTTCCATTAAAATTCCCATCGGCACGGGGCTACCCGGTAGTCGCCACGGGTAGGGCAATTCCAAGTATTGATGGAAATGGAACAGAGGGGTAGGTAAAATAAATAAATATTCATGATTCTACCCATGGCATAGGACGATATGAGTTTGTTTAAGTATTTTCATCATTTCAGTCTGTCGACTATTTTACTCCTCAGCCACGGATTATATCCTATAATAAACGTGGCTAGGGAATTGAAACTCGGTGAAATTAGAAAAGGATGTAAAAATATAATCAAAAAGATTGCCTCGTTTGTTCAGCGGATACTGCAGTTTACCAAGAGAATAGCAAGAAATAAAAAGAAAAATCAATCTCGTAACTCGATTATTTACCGCACTCCGCATTCGAGCAACCTTTTTCCGATGGAAGGTAAGACCTACTAACGCCGATCATTCTCCTTTTATAAATATTTAACGTGCCTGTTCGCTCGCACGTACTAAACTCGGTCAATCTCACGTTCCCCGTAAAAATATATATACAGGTATACACTTGAATAGTGGCGCCAAGAAAGTCTTCTATTTATTCCTTTATTTTTTCTTTCTTTTTCCAGTACCATGCTGAGTGATATAAAAAAGAATCCATGTTTCACGTATGTATAATATATCAGATCGTGGGGGCGTGAAAAGGTAAAATTGAACCCTTAAATCTTCATTAAAATGATGCTCAAGGCTCTAAGGAAGTTAATCACCATATAGGTCTACACGTACAAATAACCAGGTGCTGAAAATCCGAATGTAAAATCTTTATGTGTATAAATTCAATGAAATCAAAAAATATGTACAAAAAAAATCTGCCGTAATAATTGAAAAAAAAAGAAACTTAGTTTAGTATGACGCCGTTTTGAATTTTCTTCAGAAAATTACCACCTCATTAAAGTAAATTAAAAAAAATGATAATTGTGTTATACAATTGAGCCAAAGTAAATAATTTGGTAAGATAATGAAATTGGAGTTAGAGAAATTAGATGGCTAACTGGGTAAAAAATAGATGAATCAATGCTGCAATTGATGAGTTATAAATTAATGAATAAGATTTTTGTAAATTATTTTATCAAAAATTCAATCGGGTCACGTATCGATAGAATTTGATTAAGATTACATTTAAGGTCTGCGTGACAATCGATATAAATTATTGGGTCAACGTTCGTAGGGAATAATTAGGATTACTAATTATACATTTTGGTCTTACCCATAGAGGTTGTAATCGCACGTTAGTTTTTCAAGGTTTGTGTTGGAATCGGAAAGAATGCCAAGGTTACATAGTGACGGTCTAAGCATATCGCTATTATAAATTATCGTGAAGCGCGCCGCAGTCGCTACTCATTCAGGTGCACGTGTTGAAATATAAAACTATAGAAAAAAAAAAACTACTCATCTCTTTATCGTATTTTAATTATGCTTTCTTATCTATCGCAAAGATTGCATTGCACTAGAAGTATACGAAAACGATTTACAAATAATATTAGTCTGAGGTACAGGGGAAATACCGAAACTTGCGAATTTGCACAGCTTCACGTCAAATATAAAATAAAAAAATTTCATGTATTTTAGGTGATAATATTACAGATAAGAATGATATATAGGGTAGTTGCTATAGGGTGTCTTTTACCTTTGAAATCTGTAGATTTAAAAGGAAAGTAATATTTATATGATCCGGTTTCGGAATGACGCCATCGATTACGCTGTCGGCTTACTCAGATAAAATTAATAAAACGTTCCACACTTGCGCGGGAACAGTCGATGACGCGCAAGTGACGTCACAAAACTACCGGAGGGATCAACTTATTTCGATACCTCATCGCTATGCGACCCCTTAAAAGTTGAAATATTTTATCTACATGAAAATAGGGCCCAATTTTCATTCGTTGCTATCGAATTATAGAGCTGATCCTTAAGATCACCCATATAGATCTAGACTTTCTGCTGGTTGTACAGTTTTTTTTTTTTTTTTTTCAAATAGCTGCAAAATTTAAAATTCAGGTCGCTGTTAACCCGATGTAAAGTGATATAAACCTATATGATAACGTTGAAGCGTCGAATTATAATTCCCTTCATATCCTATAGGATAGAAACATTTCAATTATTCATTTGAATTTTGTGAAAATAGCGAAACACGGTGCACAATTGGTGACAACACGTGAACCGGGCTAATTTGAATGTGTTTTTTAAATAGAAATTGAAAAATAGAGAATATTTTGTCGCGTTGACTTCGGAAACTTTAAACGAATGGATATTTATATCGTGTTATATCAATAAAATACCTTCGTATTCCGCTTTTACTTTTTGCGACTGTGTTTCCTGTAGAGCAGATATAAGAACGTCCCGTTCCTCCGGCGTTAAACGAACGGCGAGATCCCTCGCCTGCTGTTTTGATAAAGTAGCAGGGGTCCCGTAGGACTCAACGGGTGCAGCAGGGGGAATTCCTGTAGTCATAGATGCCCGTAATCGCAGGTCTGTTGACCCCCGTGACGTAGCGATAATAAAACGTTTCGAAGTTCTGTTACTGCAACGCGAGAGCAATGCACCGTCACAACAACCCTTTATTGCGGTTGTATGGAGCGAATTATGCCGCTGCTGTAGCTGATGCAGGTGAAGAATGTTGTATCTGGATAACTTTTTTGACGATGATCGGACCAGATTTCTCGGCGCCGACTTCACGAAGCACAAAGCTGACGACACCGACGTACACATTTTTCCCTGACGATAAGACACGCGACGGGATTCCTGGATTCTATTTTTTCACCGCAACTTCGCTTTTTCTTTTTTGAATGAATCGAACGAACGAATGAACTCGTGAAATTCACACGACGCGCACTCGCCGGCTTACGCGAGCAAACTGAATACCGAAGTCGCAGATACTCTGCTATTACTCACTCTGAAATCTACGCTCCCTGCCGGCT
This sequence comes from Athalia cordata, assembly GCA_963932425.1. Lineage (NCBI taxonomy): Eukaryota > Metazoa > Arthropoda > Insecta > Hymenoptera > Athaliidae > Athalia > Athalia cordata. The sequence goes on along the minus strand of OZ010626.1, from coordinate 21,483,791 downwards.
CTTCAAGTACGACTAGTTTCCCCACTTTTTCATCTTGACCAACAATCAAATTTTATCATTTTTTGCAACTGATACCAGCGGAAAATACTACAGATATAGGTATAGGTATTATCAATGAAATTTTCGACTTCGAGTATCCCAGTGATCGAAGATCCGTAGATCATTAAAGAAAAGTCACAATGAAAAGTTATGATTGAATAAACATCTACATCGGGTAGGTTTTCTTAAAAGTAGCCGTTCTGGGATCGAAATCGGTTTTGTTGATTTTTAGATTTTCCCTTGAAAGAATTAAGTGTCTTTTAAATTATTAACGATTAATTAAAAAGAAAAAAACGATCTGCGATCAATTCGAGCATCATTCAACACCAGCGCTTGCTACCGGCATCACAACGAAACTGAATCAATCCAGGTTGTATCAGAACGTGAAGAGAGTTGGACGGGTCTTGACTTTTTTAGGTTAGCTCTGTTTACGACTGTCAAACTGAATTTGAAAACTATCGTTTTTCGGTTCGTTGGATAATTTAGATTTTTAATGATCCGATCAGGCATGCTCGAGCGTTTGCTTTATAATCTGAACTCGTTGATTCCAGATAGTTGCAGTATATTTTTGGTCGATGCGTTTCCAATAATTCTACACTGTGGAGTTTTGTTCATTGTTGCCAATTATATCCATTGGTGAGATTTTTATTCGCGTACCATGTATCCATTTGTATTTTTTTGTAACTTCTTATTTTTTTTTTTGCTTTTTAGTTTTTGAAGAAAAAAATAAGAAATCATTGATTGGAAGATGGCGAGCACTTCGACAGATCAGAATACAACGGCTCAGAAGACATGGGAAATGTCGAACAATATAGAAACCATAAGCACAATTGACGAAATATATCGATATGATCGTCAAGAACAACTTGATATTCTAGCAGCTAAACCTTGGGAAAAAGAGTGAGGGAATTTAGCTAGCCTCATCCTTTAAATTTGTATGATATTTCTGGCACTATTCTTACATTCTCTTCAATTTTTCAGCCCCCATTTCTTCAAGGATATTAAAATATCAGCGTTAGCTTTGCTAAAGATGGTCATGCACGCAAGATCTGGAGGTACCTTGGAAGTTATGGGACTGCTCTTGGGAAAAGTTACAGCTAACACGATGCTTGTCATGGATTCATTTGCCCTTCCTGTCGAAGGGACCGAAACTCGTGTCAATGCCCAAGCTCAGGCTTACGAGTATATGACTGCGTATATCGAGGCAGCCAAGCAGGTATCATTAATTTTAAATTATTCTCCGGAGTCTGAAAACGATTGACTATAGTGATAAGTAAAAGATGACACAAAGTCTGGTAGAAGTGAAGGTCAATATTTGATTCAGGTAGCTCGACATGAGAATGCTATTGGTTGGTATCATAGTCACCCTGGATATGGATGCTGGCTATCAGGTATCGATGTCTCTACGCAGATGCTCAATCAAAATTTCCAAGAACCCTTTGTCGCCATTGTGATCGACCCTGTAAGAACCATTTCAGCTGGAAAAGTATGCTTAGGCGCCTTCAGAACATATCCCAAAGTCAGTGAATAAAATTTAATGCTACGATGATAAATTCCATTTAATAATACCCATGCTTATGATGATATTCTATTCTTAGGGCTACAAACCTGCTAACGAAGAGCCATCCGAGTACCAAACAATTCCCCTGAATAAAATTGAGGACTTTGGTGTGCATTGTAAACAGTACTATTCTCTGGAAGTGACTTATTTCAAATCTTCGCTCGATCGCAGATTATTGGACTCTCTTTGGAATAAATACTGGGTGAATACGTTGAGTTCATCAAGTTTGTTAACTAACGCCGACTATACAACAGGACAAATATTTGATCTTTCGGACAAGTTGGAGCAATCTGAAGTTGCGTTGGGGCGGGGAGGGTTTTTATTGGGAGGAACAGACCCTCATGATCGCCGAACTGAGGATAAACTGGTAAAGGCCACCAGAGACAGCTGCAAGACTACGATCGAAGTCATACACGGTCTTATGGCGCAAGTTATCAAAGACAGACTATTCAATCAAGTTGGAACTCCGAGCAACGGTTCTTAAATCGACATCTCTTTCAAAACTACATCTTTATCAAATGGAATGACCCTGTCATTTTTACCAACCATAGAGTAAGGCCAAAACGATTACACTTGCAACGACAGATTTCGTTGCGATTGTACAACTATGTGAAATGTTAGGCGCTTTGATGATAATAAAAAAATTAATTCTCAAAATTCTTTGTTGAAGTCATTTACAGTAAAATCTCTCCACAATCTGTATGATTCCTGTTCCAACATAATTGAAAGTCGATACTATTACCTGGTTCGTCAGATCAAGATGGTGTTGAGCTCGCGGTCATTTGTGGCTGCTTTTTATCATTTATTGCAGACAGTCGCAGTACGTCGATGCTATGAACAAAGTAAGTAGGATTTATCGTGGAATAAAAATACCTTTTATTTTCACACCTTGACTCACTAAAAAGTATGTACAGCATCTTTATCATTATTTCATTATCATAACTGATAAATATAGATATAAATATATACACCTATATGTATACATTTATACTGTGTTCATTAATCTAAAATAATATTGAGAACAAGTAGGCAGGGTTCATCCCTTGGGAGGGCCGAGACTTCTTTATCGATATAATCTTGCATTCAAACTTATTCGATCTACTTTTTACGGAGATCATACCATTCATTCGGTCAAAATACATACAATGGCGCACTGCAGAAGGAAAATATGATTGAGAAGGGCAAAGTAAAGCTGAGCTTTTGCTTCACTCCGTCTCAGTACTACAGTCAAGTTTTGTTTTTTGACCTATGAACGTTCAGTTTCAAGTAATAATAATAATAATTTTCTGTCATCGTTAAGTACAATAATGCCTCAAATGTTAAACACAAAAGTTTCAAGCAGATAATGTTTGACCCAATAAAAACCGCTAATAATCATTTCTGAACAAGGGTATAAAGTTGATTAGGCCCTGTCAGTCACAACTTCATATATAATTGAATTGAATTAATATGGGCATACCTCTGATTTTTCATACTCCTTGTTTTCCCTCTCATTCGCTCAGTCATTCATTCACACTTTTCCTTTTAATCCCTGCTACCATCTCAAGAAGCGCATGATGTACAGAGTTCACACACTGTAAGGTTTATGTAATCCATAACACTACTTGGAAACAGATTTAATTTCATCACAGGATTAAGAAATAAAAAAAAAAAAAGAAAATAAAAACCAATGTATTTACACATTTTCACTCAACGTAACCGCTACACAATTAATTTTATGTCATGAACACAATATGATTCAACAGAAGTTAATTACCACGGTGTATAAGCATGAAAGTGTGCGGTGCAAATATTGTAACAAATAAAACAACATTATTTTTCAACATTTACACCACAATAAGCATGATGCATAGAACTGACACGACGAATCGTATAACTATTTTTAAGTACGCAGTAGTAATTTTAAATTTATACAGTAAAAATTTTGTTGTGCGCTAATGCCGCGCCAAGGAGCATCCACCAGTTAGGGATATGCGACATGTAGCAGATACGTTGTTAGTCAGTCATCAGCCCCCCACTGCTATCAAGTTTTTATTGACACTGAAAATGTATAAACGCTACGCTAGTCGCTGTCGCAGGTAGAATCCCATTGAATCCTGTTACAGAAGATAACCTGATAGCCATGTTACATAAATATCAAAAACAACTGTAGCAATATTTCCCTCTTATAATTATTGTATGTAATACATACAACAAAGAGATCCCAATTCTGTTTAGTGTCTCACTTATTAACGTAGCCACATTTGCATGATAATTTCTATCTAATATGTACAAAGTAATTGAGTTCATTTATTACAAACACAAAAAAAAAGCACGATAATACCAATGGAGGGGGGTGGGGGGTGTGGGGGGTAATTTGGGCGGAGGGATTATGGAGATTTAATGTTGTGGGTGGTCATAAGAGTAGCAAGATTTTTTTTCCCTTTTTTTTTCTTCACACAGAAAACAAGCACCCTTCACCTGCATTCGAATCTGCTCTTTTCCACAAACATTACTATGTCGTTTTCTAAAAATGTTTTACCATCTTCATTCCCTTACCATTAGCGACAAGTTCAAACAAGTTTAGTTTTTTCATTGTTGGATCGATTGTTTAAAACATTTGCTGTTCACTGTCTTCACTTTCAAACACGCGGTATACGTGAATAGATGAAATAAAATGATGTTTTTTAACATTAACAACAAATTATATTGCTTGCGATTCATAAGGGAATAAACACGGTATCACAGTAATATAACCTTAAAGGTTATTCCTAATTTGAAGTGTATCTAATGTTTTATAATACATAGACAGCGGTTCTCGGATACGAATCAGCAACCGATTTTGAAAACGATTTCTAAATTTGTTACAAAAATTATTTACCTGTTATTCACAGGTTTCTTGTTATTAGTTCACTCGTATCACATCTCAGAGATATCTTGCCGTCGATTAACTGAATTGAAAAATATAAGTGGTTTCTTTTGTTTTTGTTTTTTTTTTCTCTCTATCTGTAATTTTTTTTCTTCTTACATACAAGACCCCAAGTCTTTTCTAGGCTTTTTTTTTCATGTTTGATTAAAAGGCGATCATCGGAGTGACATGGGGCTTCGGTCGGATCAGACTTGGATAATTAGGCAGACATATGTACAAGTGGTTTGTAAATCGTGTGCTGTCACTGCCATGCCAGAGGTGGGAAGTTGTTTACCTCCGCTTGTTCCAAAACAGGGCCCGATTCTCCGGTGTAAGATATACGCAACCTCATTCTCAGCGATGCCTATTGCGACATTATCAGACGACCAATTTCAAATAAAAAATTTACACAATAGGGTGAATAAGTAGAGTAGGACTTACTTTGTTGATGTTCGTTACTTTCAGAACTTGAGTTACTTGTCCCAAGGGGGGGATTACAGTGCTCGAAGGCGACAGCATTTGTAGTTGGAATGTCTGAAAATTGTCGGGAATTGATTAAATCTTCCGGATCATTGAATCGCGAGAAATATTTACCTTGGGAACTGCAGCTTGGAATAAAAATTCGGTCAACTGCACAGATCCAACATTCTGAGCCACCATATTGATTACCAATAAGTCTGGAGTGTCCGGTGGTCGCTCTAATTTGAAAACTATTTTGAGGCCCAATTTGTCAAAGGCAACCAAATTTGGGATTTCTGGAATCATTTCACAACGCTAGTTTATAACTTATGTGATAACGTCTTGAAAATAGTTTGACAATGTTGAATATTCGTACTAACCATTTTGAACTGGAGATGAATTGAGAAGGCCATCAACGAGGAAATTAGCAGTATTAGTTGGGCTAAAAATTTGTGGAGCTGGTTGAACCTGAGAAATCGGTAACGGAGCTGATACGGGGGAGCTCAAATCCAGGCCCCCCAGTAGATCGAGGAGATCATTATTGTTAATGACCGGTGAAGAATCGATGTTGGTATTTGTATTGTTGACGATAGTTGTTGGAGTTTCCGTATCTAAGTCCGAGCTTCCGAGTAAATCTAGTAAAGCACTCTACGAGAAAACAAGTGAAATTAATCAAACGGTATTCATTACGCCAAAATCAGTTTCTATATGTATAGTCACGCACCGAATCTGCAGGAGCAGCAGAAGGCGAGTTTTCCAAAATTATTGATTTTTCATCTTCGACTTCAGGCTCTCCATTTGCTAATCCAATAATACCGTTCGCTTGTGGCTTAGCAGTTTCCATGGGCGGCATTCTTTCCAGCAATGCAGGCCTCAAGTGTTCGTACTTTCGGAAAAGGTGTGAAAATTCAACTCCGCGCTGCTGAAGCTCGATGTGCAAATTGCTTCCAAACGTATCAATTATTTGACGAATTTTTCTGTAAAATGAAGATGGCATACTGCATCGTGTTACTTTGGTAGCAAAAAAAAGAGAAAACATGTTAATAAAACAAAATAAAATAAAATCCAAAAATAAATTGTTCAACGTGTGTCAATAACGAAATCGACCAAACAATTTCCCGAACGAAGTGGATAGGTAATTATACTTACTCGTTGCCTTGCTGGAAACGTGTGCTGAGTTTCATCAATGACAGTAAAGTGTACTGTTTAGTGACAACTGAATTTTGTGGACTCCAAAGTAACCTTTGGTAGACGTCGATCACTTCATCTTCAGTTAGCTAACAATGAGGAGCGCGTAAATATTCAAATGGAATTACTGACACGAGATTAGATGACGACACTTTTATTAATTTATGATTATTTCCACATGGATAATCTTTAAGTTGAATAAGTTGTAGGAAACTCACATTCACAGGAGTTTCAACGTCCTCGCTTGGTGTCCCGTAAAGAAGTAAATCCCCGTATTCCCCGATGCACCACGTAGCAACTTGCGCTAGCGGCTGTTTGTCAGCGGTATCTCTTTCCAAAGCATGCCAGAGTGCGCAAACAGCATAATTTTGTTTTGCTGTCTGGGCTTCGGAAATTAGCTGAATTGTGCAGGCGACGACATCATCTCGCACGTAATTTCCAGCCTGAGAAGAATAACAAAGCATCGTTAATACGATGACAGTATATTTTTTCGATCACTATCGAAGCCTCCAATTGTCGCCTCAAATTCTACATGAATATATATGAACTTACAGCAACCAGAACTTTGAACAAAGTTTCCAGATGCCAACGTTGGTTGGGGGCGAATTTTTCAGCAGATAAAACGATATTACTGCTGCATTGTGCTTTGAATTCGGGATCAGCTCGTTCCAAAAACAATAGTAACTCTTTCATCATAGTCCTGATATTATTTGTATTGACCAATGCAAAGCTGAGTTCCATTGCACGTCGTCTAATTGACACATCCGGGTCTTTGAGACAATCCTGTAAACGGGACACGTTTGTCATTAAACGAGCGATAACGAGTTTAGGGCTAAGAGATAATTAAAACTCACCAAAATCGTGGAGCGATGTCTCTGAACGGCACTGGTATCGACGTACACAGTTTTCAAAAGTGTGTTTAAAGCCACGTAACGTATGTTCTTATCATTATTTAGCAAAAATCTACCCAGAATATTGACTGCCAAAACTCTCAATCCACTTTCCGATTTGATATCCATAATCGAGAGAACAGTTTCGTACAAGATTGTGTTACCAACGTTTTTGCTTGTCTCTGTGTTTGTTGCAACTTGAGCCAAAATATCATTCATAGCCTCCGATGCGTCGACGTCATTACGGCCCAATATTCGCAGAAGTCTCAGAATTTTTACTTGAAGGAACGGATCGGATACCCCGGATACATCGTGTTCGGGGGAGTATCCAGCAAGGATTAAATTCTTCAGGATCCGCACGAGATTGGGAACGATCTGCAATTCATATTTCAGGTTATTTTTATGCGGAGATATTGGTAATATTCACAGTATATGGAGATGTGGTATCAAAATTTATTTTTACGTCAAAATAAGAGACATTTAAGAAGCGATCAATTTGCGAAGAATCCCTGTCAATGGATAACCCATTCGTCAACTGAAATTATTCATGCGCATCGTTTTTATTTGATCCACTCAACCGTGACACCATCAATGTAGGTACGTGTTGAATTTATTCACGAATTATAAAAATATGACAATTGTGAACATGATAAGTTTGTAATTTTGATTCCAAGGATTATAAAAACGATGATTTAAAACTTTTACTACCTAAAATGTGAATGATTTTACTAATCTTATAGTTAGGAAGCTAAAAGGAGACGCAATATCGAGATCATGGCCATAACTGCAAAATAATCGAAAGTGGAATAAGATTGAAAGAATGTAGAAGGATTAAGCAAATGGAGAACTGTGCCATGCTGAACATTAAAACACAGTAAATCTGAAAAAAGTTTACCTCTCGATGGCCGCATTCCTAAATTGAACAAAATTTATTTTAAGGTTCATCCGAGTACAAGATAATACTGGAGTATTTTCTCATGGCGTATGTATATCGCGCGACATTCAAGACATTCGTAATTCGATACATCTTAGAAATAGGTCAAGACAGAAGTCAGTTCTCAGCGGACAACGCGAAGAAATTTTATCGAACATTGCGGCGCCGATATCCCTTCTGTCGAGTCTTATTGTAGTAGAGTCTCACCTTTTTGAAATGATTCAGAGTGTCGACGCTGTTTTCACACATCTCCGTGATGAGAGTAACACCGGTAATAAGAACCCCATGATTCTTTTCTGTAAGTAAGCTGCGCGTCGCAGGCAAAAACATTTCCATCAGCTCGGGTACGCGTCTGATAATTCGAAACGCACATAAAGCTGCCTTTTTTCTAATGTATGCATTGGGCGATTTCATGAGTCTCTCCACTTCGGCAGCCAGATCTCTTGCCATTTCAGGTGATGCGATAGCCCCGAGAGTACATAGAGCGAGTCCGATTACAAACTGTGTCGAACTATTCAAATCACTAAAACAACAATAGGATACAATTTTGATTCGATCGTTCGTAGGTGACATGAAAAGAAAGTAGATTACGAAGATATTCGAATTTTCTCATTTTGAAATCAATTTTCAAAACATTGTTCATTTCTTTTTTTTCTTTGAATACTGAACTTACTTTTTCAAGCAGTTGGTAATCAAGAGGTGAACATCTTGTCGCTCGTCAAGTAACAGCATTGCTCCAAGGTAGCCGATACGTTTGTCAGTAAACCTTGGCGACGCTATCAACTTCAAACATTCGAGCTGTCCAAAGTGTGCAGGATATCTGTGTATTCGAACCAAAAATCAATAAATTATACAACGACTAAATTTGTAAATGTGAAATTTATGGACTTGGTGTACTGACCCTAGCATGTGAATGTAAAGCAGCTTGGCAATATTACGACATCTCCAAACGCTATCCTCTTCTCTAAACGTAGACCGAATGTAGGCACATTCTTTGTTAACGACGGTCCGTTCCTCAGCTGCAGTTCTTGCAGCTCGTATTTGTCTGATCAGATCACGGAGACGAGTTGGAGCTGGCATTCTCACTGTTGAGACTTTCAAATTACCAATATGTTATCAGTGCACTGTGTTAGCTTGGTGGCGGTGCGTTAGTGCGGAAAGCTAAGCACTACCTGATTAAAGTATTCATTTCACTATCACGTGGTCTGATATCAGGTGCGTGCGTAATTGTGACAGAAGCGTGGTATGAATGTGTAAAAAAGTGTTCCAAATAAGTGTATGAAATGTATTTGGTAAATCCAAATTTTCTCTTTGAGCTTTCTCAAGGTGTAATATTCTTGTATATTCTTGTGATCTTAACTGAAACAATTCGTCTGAAGCAGGAATGAAGTTGATCGAAGCAGTGGGATGTTTATGGTTTGATTGATACATGATGATGATGTAAAAAGAGTGTGGAATCATTAGATATTCAACATAGTCATTCAAAGCTATTAGACGAATTGATTTCAGAACATGCACTAATAAGACATGGAACTATTTGCCATTCATCTCTAATGTATCAATTCGTTGAATAGCTTTCAAGAACATTGGAAAGAAGGGGTTTTTAATTTTTTCAATGATAGGGAATATCAAGAACGACACGCGTTTTGATCGGATTTAAAGGTATTATACATGTTAGTACATGGGCAATTTCACGACCCAGGGTACCCACCTCGTTCAACAGCTTCGTTGATAGCCTGCTTTATGGAGGCCATATTGAAGGCTGGGTTAAACCTGGAAAACGCACACCATGCTGTTTTTAACACTCGCAATCTTTAGTTTACTTTAGTATTATCCGCCGACATGCATTGACACCTTTACTACCAAATCTTTTAATTATGCTACATTGATCGAGGCAGAGTAATTCATCTCAAAATACCTCTTCGTGAGTATGATCAGAATCTTTAACAGAAAAATCAGAATATAACAGTGGAATTTCGAGAAAAATTAGATACGCAATTACATTTGTCGAGTTATAATAATATCATAGGTAACTGTCAAGTTTTGGAATATAAAATATAAGTTCAAGTTATTAAATCTAATGGCTTAGGAGCAGCTTGCACATATCCCAGTTGCCGGTGCAAGGCGTAAATTTTTCGAACAATAATTGAATATTCTATAAAACGTGAAAGTACTGTATCAACTCTAGATTTTACTAACAAGTACATCCATTAGATTATTTACATGGAACTTCGATTAAGTTTTCTCAATTTATCAAATCTCAGACTGATTCGAAGATCCTCACATTTCAACAATGACTAGACGTAAGGATTATGCATATTGAACAAACTACATTTGCCAAATGATGCCATTGAACCAATGAATTATAAGTTTTGTTCCATTCTGTAAGACATAGTAGATCATCCACAAGACATGTACAAGGGCTGCAAAGGCCACTGGGTCAAGTGTGAAGGAGGCCCTTAATTGTTGTACTTTAAAGATCGATACTCTGTGCTAAAAATAGGAGTTCAATAATCCTGATCTACTTATCTTTTGGAGTTTAAATAGCAATAGATAGTCATTAGCTTAGAGACATTAAAGCGAGCTTTGAACTACTGGGATATCTAATATGTCCTATTGGATATAGATACATTGATTATAGATTGATTTAGACATTTATCGCCAATTACCCATGTTCTGAGGCATTCATGATTTCTCAACACTGTTCTCAGAATGTTTGGAGCCGGCAGCTCTAGTGTAAATGGATTACGGCAGATGGTTAACCAACTTGACACACTTTACTCCGTCGCACTGCTCTGGTCCTGCTAGACACATTATTTTCATGGTTATGTCGCTGTTTTTCCTTCGAATATCATATCTTTTTTCAATGTTATTGTAAGTACGTGTAATGTCATGTTACATTATGTTGTATCGTATCAAGTAATGGGATGTCGTTGAAACAAGAACCTTGCCACGACACCCGCCAACTGCGGTGCTCATGTACTGTGCAGTAATCTAAGAATAAATCAATCAATCATTGCGAGTAGATCATCATTTACTTACATAACAAGTCACATTGTTATAACAGAAAAAATATTTAAAAAACGGGGGTATACTTTTAATTTAATAAAACCAGTGGGTAGTTCTATTCGTTATCGTGCTTTCAAGTTCTCCCTGGAGCTTTGATGCAGGGATATTTGGAGCTCAAAAAATTTTCAGATTAGCAGACGAACATATGAGATATGGATAATGGAGAAAAGAGTAACGATACTTTGACAAGACCGAGATACGGTACACAAATAAATGTAAACGTGGTGTAGTTGAGAGCATTTAGGTAGCGCATTTGCGTATGATTAACTGTCAAAATTATTTGTATGTTGAATGGAACGGGGAACCAGTTGCAGTAGTGTTGAGCGAAAAGTTTTTTAAAAGCGAGGCAGGCGGTCGTCAACGTCCGGATGCACGGTGTCACATGAAACGTGTCAGTTGCCGCTGTGACCTACCTTTACCTGGCGTATCAACGAGTCAGCTTATCAAAGAATGACAAATACGGAGGAATATGCCTCACCTTTCAACACACGAACACCTTGCACCTCACACGTTAGCACTTTTTACACCTCACACAACTCACGCCGAATACCGAACGTCGACTAGTTAGCTCTTTGAAACGGGAGGCCTCTTGATTTCCAGAGCAAAAATCACTCGAACTCGAACAATGCCGCACCTGCTTTTGACTATTCGCTAGTCACTTAATTCGATCCTTTATTAGAATATCGTGATACCTACCGCTATGTTTTCAGGACGAAAAAAAAAAAAAGAAAAACAGTCAGAGATTAATCTTTAATTTATCCAAGCGCATTATTAAACACTAGAGGCTGACAAAAGCACCAAATCACGGAACGACAAACACTTGCCTCGTCTTGCTTTACCTCCAATCAACTCCAATCTACTCAACAAAACTCGACCACCGAACTACCTATTGCATATATGCTCTAAGCATACAGAATAGCAAGATGGCGGCGCTTTCTCAATTGATGTTGGTTGTCCGCTGCTGCTACTACCTACTAGGGGAAATTATTCTTTCTGGATTTACACACTCCCTCGCAAACGCCTGTTAACTCAAAATGAAACCGACAGATATCAGTATCGTTGATTTCTTCTTTTTCTTCCTCCACCAGGTCCTTAGACAAATATTTAATTTTGAATTATCTCAAATGGTAGCAAAGGTGTCATTGCACAACTTAGTTGCTAAATGTTGGTATAAAACTTGGACTAGGATATTTAAAAATCAAATATCTGACCACGGGACGCATTTTTCCCCTATCTCTACTGAATATGCTGATCTCCACCGAGTCAATGACGCTCAATTAGCAATCATTGCAAATAGGTATCTCATTCATCGTTGCTAGGTGTAACGTATTATAAAGTAATGTAGCATGCGAGTAGCCAATTGCTGCATTATCCAGAATTGATCCAGAACCAGATGATCATACATAAAATATTACGACATGAGTAAGCATTTGCACCTTTTGATCAACACTTCAATTATTTGAAATGCTCGATGGAGACCTCTCTATAATTCTGAGCTGGTAGGTAACTTCAAAAAGGTTCAATTACCTTCTGTTCAGCTCCGGAGGGAGAACGCTCCAATCTTCTGCTTCATAGTATGGCCACATGTTCTAATAATCTCACCAAACAACAGAAGTTTGCAATTTAAATGAACCACTGTAAATTCATAGGCTGTATATCATGTGCTATGGTGCTACGGTACAAAGAATGATACTTATCACTAACATAACAGAGTGCTGGAAGTAAGGTGTTGCCTTTATCTCTTATCTGACGGTACACCTTGTTATCAGCAGGCACAGAGTAGGCGGCCATTCCAGTAATCTATCGGATTTATTTATCCATTTTTAAATGTGAGTCAGAGTAAAAATATCAACGCCAGAGGCAAAGGATTATAATTATATAATTTCTTGTCAATTAGCTGGTGTGAATTCATTGAATATCAATTTTGGTGTAATAACTTTCTTCACCTAAAAACTCGTAATCTGAATACGTCTTATCAAAACTTGTTAGTATACTCGATAAGATTGTTTGCGTAATATTTGATTTGCACATAGGAACTGGTGGGTACAGCAGATTCTGAATCAAGAGCCATGTGATTGTTGTAAATAATGATAATAAAAATAATATTAATAACAGATTATCGTTGGAAATGTACAAAATACTGAGATTTAATTTAATGATTTAAATTAAGATCACACCTGAATATATTATTGTTACGACAGGCCATTGTCGTCTTGATTGCGAGGTGGGCGAACATCATTGTTTCGTTTGATACAGTCAACCAGCCAGTGAATTCCTTCATCTACTCCGTCACTTGAATATGAATTCATGTTTGCATTATTAATTTCAAAGCAGCATGGACTTGGCCGTACACTTTTAAAAAATGTTATTCTGTTTACCCGTTGAGCGCAGAAACTGGCATAACCATGCAATCTCTCCTCCCAATTAGATGAGCATTCTGATTGAATATTGGTTTTACATCTCTAACTCCCATGCAGTCGGGAACGTCCTGTTTATTTGCAAGAACCAGCAAGGGTACTCCCATTAAATGTTCCGAAGAGATCATTCTATCTGCACACATTAAATGTCAAATGTTTTTGCTTTATGATAACATCTACGGAGCACCTGATTTGAATTTCCTCTGAAAAAAATCTCTTTTGCATTCGAGTAAGACTTGCAAAGTCATTTTTGTCAAATTAGTTAAGCTGTACAGTAATTCTCATTGAATTTCAATGTCAATCTTTCAGAAGCAATAGAGATCTTTACAAAGAGTCTGCAAGTGATCGAGTGAAAAAATAATACCACTTTACCAAAAGTCTCCTTAGAATCTGGTATTCTTTCTCTGTCAGACGAATCAACGATGTAGATGACTGCATGGGATTCCGCATAGTACTGTCAATAAAATAAGAAACACAAATTTACCTTTATAGATAGCTTTTGAGCATGTCAATCAATTCTTGACTGTCAATTACAGACAACTTCAAGCTAGAGAAGAAAGCTCAAAGATTAATAAGAACAAAATTGTAATATAATACTTTGTCCCATAGCGACTGTAGTTCCTCTTGCCCGCCAAGATCCCAAAAGTTCAATCTGACGCCAGCGTGATCAATTTTCCCTATGTTAAGACCAACCGTAGTGGTAATTTTGCTGGGATTCATGCCTTTGTAGTTTTTGGTGAACTTTGTTTTAGCCGCTTCGAGGTAAGTCTGGGAATTTGGAAGCAGTGTTATTGAAGCATGTAATCTTTCCTACGCAAACTTAACGTAACCTGAAATGGAATCAAAATATACGAATGTTACCGTTTTTCCAGCATTATCCAATCCCAAAATCAAAATGTAGTATTCATCTTTTTGCACTAGATACTTGTAAAGACCATTCAGCAAAGTATACATTTTAATATTTCTACTATATGACAATCAATCACGTGTCATCTCATACAATGTTGCTCCTTGTTTCGGTCAAAATAGCTGTCAAAATAGCTGTATCGCCGTGCGCGACTGCGTCGAACGCGCGAATCACAAGATCGATTTCGAATTTCAAGAATTCTCTGAAGAATTTCAAGAGGCATGTGACATCTAACTTTAAAATGATGAATTCTAATCATGAATTGCAACCAGAGATGACTGCACTCTACCAACAAATTCAGGTCTGAATTCGTCGACGAAGTAGATGATGAGGTATTAAGTGGAGAGTGCAAATTCACGAGACCGCTGGATCTTCGTAGAGAGGTGATCGTAAGTCAGCACGTGAGTATATGCAGCATCGTTGCAATGTGTTTTATTTACAGAGTATGAAATACTTCTTGTGTATCAAAATTTTGGACTTCATTATGGTCCATTTAGAAATTCATCAAACCAACTTATCATTTCATTCGCAACAAAAAGTAAATGCGTCATTGACATGGCCAAATATCAGCACGTGTACTTTTTGTTTGTGCTAGGCCGTGAATTTTAGGGCACAGATTTGCGAACGCTCATTCAAAACAAGAAATGCATTTTTGTTTACGAAAAATACGAATTAAAACATCGTCATCCAGTTAAATGCGCAGATTCTCGTTGAATTTTATCAATCATAGAAAGCTTCATTGAGTCTAAATTCTATATGCATTGCATTATAGTACTCCTCATATCAATCACGTAACCAGCAACATTAGAGCCGTACTAATCAGCCATCCAGACAACAATGAGGCGCAACTTTCAAAATTATCCTCCCGGTGTATACAACAATTGGGACCATTCACCACAGGCTTACAATCAAAGATCTCATTCGGGTCGCTACTGTCCCCAGCAATGGCAAATACCACCAGCCCCAACTTTTTTTGTGAGTAATTTTGAATGTTTTAGCTCGGCCATAATCAATGATGCGTCTCATCTTTGCCTCTTTTACAGAACGATTTTACAGAGGCATATAGACCACGGGGTTCAAGGGCCATTTCTTGGAAACAAAAGGGACAGGCTACAGCCAACTCCACGTCACAAATATCACACTCACCAAAGCAGCTGAAGCGACCAACTTCACCAGAGAAATCAGATCCAATGAAGCGGCAGAAGCTGTCAGAGTCTACAAAACTATGTGCACCATTGCAGATGTTAGATTTGTCAGAGCCATTGGAATTGGTGCTGCCATTTCTGTCAGAATTAGAATCGACAAAGGAAGTGGGCTTGACAGAATTGCCAGATCTGTCAAAGCCAGCAGAGCCACCAAAGTCATTGAAACCTGCGGAGCCGCCAAAAATGTCAACATTAGCAGAGTCACCGAAGATCTTGACTCTCGCAGAGTCCTCAAAGATGTCGACAGACGCACAGCTGCCAAAAGTGTTGACATCAGCAGTGCTGCCTAAAACATCAGAACCGGCAGGATCATCGGAAAAATCAAAACTGGCAGAGTCTCCAAACACATCGCAGTCATCAGGGAACACAGCATTGCGACAGCCACCACCGCTGCCAATGATGCCATCCACATCATCGCAAACTGCAGTTTCACCAGGAACACAGCCTGTTGAAGTAGTGCTCACACCAGCAGTGAAGGTTTGTGGAAAGACATGATCAAATTGCAACAACAAACATACGCCGCAAACTCGATGAAAATTGATCGTTATTTTCAGGCATACATTAGAGAGGTTGTGAGGGAAATGATCCCTCAAGTCCCCACCGGAACTGTTGACACCGTCGCACAGGTGGATATCAACCGCCAAATTTCGCGTCGTGGTGGTCGAGGAAACAGAGGCTACAACGGAAGATGGGTGCACAAGCACTACCATAAGAAGAATCAAGTCAGTGTTTACCATATGTATTTTTCCTAAGTTAACGTACGTACCATAAGAGATAAAGAAAAAGTTTCTCTTAGACTACTATTTTTGATAAAAAAAAACTTAAAAATAGAAAGTAAAAAGAATTATAAAATTCGTTCTAAAAAACAGTACAAATAATTAATAGTAACACGTATTTATATGAAGTTTTATATCTGTTTGAAAATACAAATAAAATTTATTTCATAATTTTCCTTGTAATCTGATCATTCAATTCCCGATCACCTTGATAAACATGGTGATGGAAGTGAGAGACGCAAGGATTGTAAAAAATCGTATTATCTTGTCCCACCTAGCACAAAATTGCAAGGGGTCAATCTAGCATTTAAACTTGATACGACCGATTTCAATGGGCGTACAGTTACGAAACAATTTCTAATCGTAAGTGAAGAGTATTATGTTTACCAGATAACGATTGTAATCTTGAATGAATGATTATCCACCGTCTTACATGAGAAAAACATTCGCGAAGAAAACTCTTGTGGCTATATATTGGATCTACTTTTCATCAATAGAAGTGGATAAGTAGAAGAATTATCTGCAAGACAACCTGTTATACTCTGTCAATCTTGGAAGTGAGCGAAATCGTCGCTGTAAGCAATTAATTAACACATAATCAGTGCAAATTTTGAGCAGCCCTCATTAGGTCCCGCGATTTGATTATCGAAATTTTAAAAAAGATTCGAGTGAATAGATAAATAGTCGAGATACGCACCGATGCGGCGGGAGTAACGATTTTCATCGATTCCTTTTTCGAATTCTAGGGGTGGATTATCCTATGAATTTCGGCCGCCTGCCAGTTCTTGGTCGTCGCCAGGAAGTTAGTCTCTTTTTCAACTGTTGCTCTTCCCCGGTCAGCGCATGATTAATGATTTAATTGATGCGCAGTTGGCGTTTGTTCGTCCACTTTTCCCACGTGGGAAATTTCCATTAAAGCGAGTTTATATACTATTTACAAGGATATTTGAATTCACATAAATAAATATGTTGCGTCGTCGCAAAGCAGCGCACGTTTTCGCATAATTATTGATTAACGGGCCAACTTACATCGCTTCTGGTCTGGACTAAACGCAAGCCGGTTTTTCTTCGCTAGGATACCGTTGACGGTAAGGGTCGTTGGTGATTTCTATGTAAATGAACAGTCTAGATTAAATCGCATTTTATCAAATCCGACGATCTCTTGACCTCTAAACTGGTGCATTCCGCGTTGCGCAACTATTTTAAGTTTTCTAGGACCGTATAACCCTATTTCTATGATGAAGCTTGTGTCCTTTCTCTAACAATTACAATAATAGCAGATTTATTAATAATAATTTATTAATGAAATTTCATTGAAGGTATATAGAGTGGTTCGTTTTCGTAAGAGAAAAATGAATGTACAGCAATCGCCAGATGTTTCGGAGGTTTCCAACAGGATGCAGAGCATTTCCGATGAACACCCAGAAGCTATGACGCCACAAAGAAGAAGAAGAAGAGGATCCCATGTGCGCTCCGCAAGTATTTGTGGATCTTCTACACCTGCAGAAATTCAAAGGGTTCGTGAACGTCTTCTTCGAACCCAGAGAACTCCACGTCCCTCTACCATATGGAGTTTTAATCGTAGGCAGAAACTGGCACTTCTGACTTTGTCGATTGTCGACTTTGTGAGTTTTTGCTCAATGAGCATCATGGCACCCTTTTTCCCCAAAGAGGTAAATTTGAGGGTATCACCCTCATACTTGTTCATGTACTTTATCTTTATGCCATGCTTTTGCCAATTATGAGTTCGAGTAAGAACTTTAATTTTTCTTTGCAGGCAGAAGCGAAGGGTATGCCGGAATCTATTTCAGGTCTAGTTTTCAGCTTTTATGCAATGGTGATGTTTCTCTCCGCTCCAATTTTCGGAATTATAGCAAGTATTACTTGTACTAGACACCGTTAAAAGAAGTCTGTGGAGTGACTATATTTCAGCATATTACAGCTTCCAAGGATTGGTGCAAAATTCCTATTCATTTCTGGACTGATGGTAGCTGGTGTCTGCAATGTTTTATTTGGGTACTATAATTTCACATAAATTCATTATTTATTTTATGAACGCAAAGATGTTGAAGCTGTTCTCTTGTTTCTGTCCCAGCTTTGTAGATGCGATCGTGGATTACAAGACCTTTGCCATCTTCTGCTTCACGATACGAGGTCTGGAGGCTCTTGGTGCCAGTGCATTCTCCACAGCTGGATATATATTCGTAGTTGACATATTTCCCGATAATGTCGGAGCAGTTTTAGTGAGCAATCTTTCTTTGTCAACGACTTATTAATTTCAGTTAAATTTTTTTAACTAAAAAAGGCTTTCCAATAGGGAATTCTGGAGACATTTGTCGGACTCGGAATGAGCACCGGACCTGCATTTGGAGGCCTACTGTATTCGGTGAGTTTTTCCCCAAAAGATTTTCTTACCCCATCATTTGACTTAAACTTCTACAATTTTTTTATAGATCGGTGGATTTGGTCTACCTTTCTATGTTTTGGGTGGCATACTGGTGGCTATAGCTCCTATCAATTTCTGTCTAATACCATCTTCAGATGGTAAGTTTTTTTGATGGACTTAATTTGTCCCGCTAGCTGAACTTTCTACCTTTCTTGTTTAATGTGGCATTAGAGGACAACATTTGGTAAATTTTTTGTTCCATCTTCTTTCTATCCATAAAGATTACATCAGACCTATTCGAAGAGGATCTCGTTTCAAATTACTCAAGCTCCCAGCTGTCCTGGTGATCGGCAGTGTAGTAGTTGTCGCTTCCAGCACATGGTCCTTTCTGGATCCGACTTTAGAACCGCACTTGCGGCAAGTATGTATTACCAATTCACAAGGTTCTCCAAACTAATAAGTATCAAGTAATTTTTCAACAACTAAATATTGTTTACTTTTTGCCACAGTATAACCTCAGTACCAAACAGATAGGCCTGGTTTTCCTTCTATTCTCTGCTCTCTATGGAATTTGCAGTCCTTTTTGGGGCTGGTTAGCAGACAAGACCAACTCTCACTGGTCTATGATGTCAGTGGGATTGGTACTGTCCTCGTTTGGTCTAGCAGTGCTTGGACCGACATCTCTATTATCTTTCCTCCCAAAGTACGTTACAATCTTTTTTATTGCCGTTCATATTCAGTGTTTGAAAAATGTCTGGTCTCGAGCTCTTAGACTTTAATGTTTCAGCGCATTCTGGACGAACATTGTCGCTTTATGCATGTTGGGAGTTTCGGTTTCTCTCACTCTGCTCCCAACCTTTCAGAGTATTCTGAACAACGCTATGTGAGTTTACAAATTTTACGTAGCTACAATTTCTGCTTCTCGCCATCTCTTTAGAATACAGATGTACTTACTCATACAAATTTCTCATTATTTATTCTTGTTCCTTACAGCCGCGGGGGTTGTGCCGACGAACTTTCAACCTACAGTATAGTTGCCGGATTTTGGTCCTGTGCTTATTCATTAGGGTAAGTATATAATTGGATGAGATGCTGATACTGAAGACACAAAAGAAATTGAATATTGAGTTAAACTATGAGTCGAAATTTAATGACCATTGCAGGGAGGTAATTGGCCCCAGTCTAGGAGGATTCATTTCTGAACGATATGGTTTCCAAATTTGTTCGACGGTGATGGCTTGGTTGAATATCTGCCTCGGTGTGATAACGATAGTGTTCTTCTCGTTTCAAACTAGCAATAGAAGAGATTTCAGTCGTAATAGCACCTCGAAGGATAGTGGAATCCAATCTTCGGGTTCACTTACACAGTCTGGAAGTTTACAAGGTCAAGACGAGCAAACTTCTCTGTTACGTAAGTGTTTCTGGATGTTGAAGCTTTCATTATAAAAAATGATCATACCGCGCTACAGCGAATCTCTATTTATTACACAGATCGATCTTACGATCATGCAGATCATATGCGAGATCAGGCACGGTATTACGCTAACTCGAGATCTGCCGATCGTCCAAATAACGCTGTTGATTGGAACACCGAAGTCACAGATTTTCGTGGCACTGTAAACGTTACAGCTTACGGAGCCTGCGAAGTATGAATATTATAGTCTAGTTTATAGCACGTGGCAATCCTAAGGTCACTTACGATTCCGCTAATTTTAGCCTCATAATTGAAAGTGGATCTCTTTGCTTTAGAAAATTTAGTTATTCGTAAGATAAAGATTTGTGATAACGATAGTGAATCGATTTTTGATCGTCGTTGGTTCAGAGTGGGAAAGCGATTAATTCCCGGCGTGTTACAGAGCGCTCGTACGTAAAATTGTCACGATGTTCGTCTGCTAACGATGGATTTATAAAACGTCAGGATTATTATTACCTATATTAGGTAGTGCAGCGCCAAACTCTTACTAAATACTTGCACTCCCCATCGATAAAAGACGATTGGAATCGCGATAAAATAATTAAAATAATAAAATAGAGGATGATTAGCTCGGCTCAGGGAACCAAAACCTTCGGCAGGATTTAAAGAGCAGGAACGGGATTTTATAGTAAAATAAAAGTGATGTGTTTATTGAAGATATTATCTCTCGAGTGTATCCATGATTGTAACTTATATTCGCTCGATTTCTATCAATATTTGGTAATCGAACGAAGATACGCGTGACTGTTTACAAATTTATTTTTTATATGCCCGATATCAATGCAGCTAGAAATGTAAGAAGATAATTCATGTCAATAAACGATATATTTTAGTGCCTATGCAGTGAATTATTGTTTCCTCCATATTTACGGTAAATGTTTTATCACACATAGCACGTCTCTTTTCGCTTCTTGGTTAACGTAGAAAAAGTGTAAGTATTCCAGTTACATGTTTTCTGTCATAAATTATGAAAACTGCTGTATTGGGGGGGTGTAGGGTACAATTCTAAGAAAAAAAATAACATCTTCAATGCGGAAGACTTTTATAACAATAAAGAAATATAAAAGGCCTGAGGGAAGTTACATGGGCCATACTAATGCTCACACGAATTTCTGCTTTATTTACCTCATCGTCGCTTCATATACCATAGAAAAATGTCAACATAGATAACTCAATACAATAGGAAAAAGACAAACGAATCAGAAATCTAACGTAAACTTACACCAAAAAAGAACAGAAAACACAAAACTGAGTGTAAATGGAGTAACGACATTTCGAAAGTGGGTACATGAACATGTTAAAATAATTAAAATCAATGACTATTCGTACCGGAGAGATTTCACCCACATGAAAAAGATTTTGTGAACAATTTGTTCTCACTATTATTATTATTATTGTTTTACCAAAAATATTTACGTTTATTAACCCATGGAAAAAAAAATCTGGTGTAGTGACTGATAACGAAAAAATTTTAATATCGTTTTGCAAAGTTTTTCATCGAACTATGAGAGAGTGATCGAGACATTCTCTATTATCGGCGATGATAGAAGACACAGTACAAAAACCATCGGTAGTAACAGTATCGTTGTCAAAATATAACGATGAAAGGACTCGGCTATCCAAATCAACAAACAATATATGTATGTATTGCTTATTGCAAGGCTTGTTTCGTACGATATCACTAAAGAAACTATCTGAATTATTATTCGAGTCACCGATAAGAATTCATGATAATTACCTCGGTTTACAAAAGCCTAATACGCAATAACGAAGAACTCCTTGCATCTATCTTTGAAAAGATACGATATCGAATCAACACTCCATCTCAGTCTGATGGAAAAAGGCTATTTCGAGATTAGGTAAAGCTATTTGTTTGCAACTAGCAGACAATGAGTAACAGTATCGTAACAGAATTGCAATTACTCAGTTTTTCAATTTCTGTTGATGTCCCATGGAACGTAACTATACTTTCTTTGGTTGTGTTAAATTTTTCTTATATGTTTAGATTATTAACTTCCTTAGCACTAGATCTTAATCTTATTGTTAATGCGAAAAACCTTACAATGCGAAACGCTAGAAAAATAACTTTTCTTACGAACTTTAGAACGAACTTTAGTCAAAAATATATTATTATATTTAATGAAAATAGAATTATTTAGTAAATTCAATAACGTCTTATTGCATTAAAGTACGCGATGGAAGGCTGTTCAGAGAACCTTAAAACAGGGTTCAAAGACTTGTTTAAAATGACTTTGAAAGAATGTAATCATACTCTAGAAATGCTCTAAAACTTCAATACTTTAGGAATCACTTGACACATGTCAAGCTTCTGCGCTGCTACTTACACTGGTATGAACGTTGCTCTCTTTTTTTTTTTTTTTACTCTGCACCATCTCCACCCCTTTCTGGAGCTGCCAATCTGAAAACATAACAAGGGAGTTTCAACACCTGTATTTATATAAGTAATGACTGGGGCGATTTCCCAAAATTCTCCACTTACTGGTGTATGGATATATAATCTTCGGCTAAAATGTTCGAAGTGTCTAAGGGAGTCAGGAAAGCAAACTGATTTCTTGGGTGACTCCTCGCGTGGTCAAGGAGAATGTCCATGATGACACGACGATTCACTTTGTCCTGAAAATCGTATCATATATTATATCGGGCACATAAGTTGGATTTGAAGAACAAAAATTTCATTTATTCGGACACTAGACCACCTCAATTAGATCTCGGCAAATTTCTAATAAAATATTGAACGATTTCTCACCATGAATACATCAAATTCATCAAGGAAATAAAATGGAAGTTCTATGCAATCCCATAATGCCAAGATGAATGCCACAGTGGAATACGATCTTTCACCTCCAGATAAAGATCTGGCGTCATTGGTTGTCCTCTTCGCGGTACCCACGGGATTAACTTCCAGGTTCAGTAACCGATTGGGATGATCGATCTTCAAAGTACCCTGCGATCAAAATGTTCAGCGATCTACGTGCGAATTGAAATTTGGGATGCGAAATATTTTCTGTTATAAAAATTTCCGAACTATATACCTGGTACTTCCTCAATGCCAGTACACTTTGGAAAGAATGTTGCACTTTGTTGGTTATGTGTTTTTTCATCTTTTGATAAAGATGTCTTCTTCTTTCCAATCGTCTCAGTTGTTCCTGATTAATGGACGGAGGAATAAAAATTATTCGGAATTCCATGCGCGGATTGAATGCGACTACATCCAGAATGTAGTAATTTATTGGATTAGAAAATAGCGACTTACATCGTTGTTAATCTCTATCGCGGTAGCAAACTCCATAATTTCATTGTATTTTTGTTGTTTACTGTCCAAATCCGCAGCTACTTCCTCCTTGGACCCAAAATGTTCTTCAACCGAATCGATGTTAGCTTTCAAGTCTTGTATATTATGATTAATTTCATTTGGAGATCTACATGAAAATAACAATTGGGTTAATATCTGAAATAACTGATAAGTAACGACGAATGCTTACCTCGGTGTATCTATTCGAGGACACAGTCCAGCTGCATCCTTAATGGCTTTATCGGTAGCCCGTTGTTGTATTTCGAGCTCTGCACTTGCTTTTTGTAAATCTTGTTGAGCTTCCATCAAATAACGGTCACTATGCTGAGATTGTAAACGAAGCGTTTGCAATTCGATATCATGATCCATTATCAGTTTCTAAAACATAGGGTATCGTTTTAGAAAAACTTTGCTGTTGGAAGATGATTTATAAATATTTATTACAATGACGATGAGTACTTTGATTGGTTCAAGCTTGATGTCGAGGCAGTGTGCAAGATCTCGGCAGCGCTTGACCTCTACTTCAGACGTCTCAACTTTGTTTTGGAGATCTTTAAGTTCCTCTTTCAAACGTTCTTCTTCCACTGTGTCGGTTTCGACTTTTTTCACTAATTCGTTCAATTCACTAGTCTGGCAAAACATGTTAAAACCCATTATTGATACCGCTTATCGAGATATAAAGTTTTCATTTCTCGCCAATACACTACTGAACTTTGAGCGAATTGATTCTTTGTACTTACGAAAACAGCTACGGAATTGGAATCATCGATTGTACATTTGTCACGTAGCTCGTTCATGGCTGCTTTGATTTTAGTTTGACTTGTCCTAAGCCTTGTAACATATTCATTGGCTTTGTTCAAGTCAATTTTAGCCTGCTGTAAGGCTTGCTGAGCAGTTTTGTGCTGGTTCAGAACAACTTTTCGCTCCTGCTCCAGAATAGTTAG
Organism: Athalia cordata; assembly: GCA_963932425.1. Classification (NCBI taxonomy): domain Eukaryota; kingdom Metazoa; phylum Arthropoda; class Insecta; order Hymenoptera; family Athaliidae; genus Athalia; species Athalia cordata. The sequence continues at coordinate 21,459,342 of OZ010626.1, read as the reverse complement.
TTCTTCTTCCAGAACCCTTTTTTTTTTTAAAAACAGAACTCATTCAAGATAGCGTCATGTTGAAACACATTTTCACAGTAGTTTGTTAAAATTTGAATCGACTCACTTGATTGCTTCCGTTGTCGATACTTGTAAGTATCTTGCCCTCATGTTTTGTCTTCCACCATAACTTCTATAGTTTGGATCAGGGAAAAATGTGTCGCCGTGTTGCGTGAGAGCTCTATGACAATTTTGCGGCACTCTACGAACATCCGATAGCATTTCAGATGCTTCTTTACTCGTGGGTATCAGCAGTACGCACTCAACTTCTCGTTGATCAATTAAACAATTGGCGACTACAGGGTCAGAGATTTCCATCGCCTCTAACAAATTATGATATCCAGGTGCACGGGTGCAATTACGGCTTACATCGTGAATCTACATGGAAATTTATGACCATGAAAAAGTGAAAGGTGATACTAGTCATTCAAAATCCTGTATTAATATTATACCTTGTAGTAAAATTTGCTGGAAATAATCTGGGGGATGTTTTCGCCTCGGAATACTTCTTTCATTATTCTTGTCAAGGCCTTTGCATCTTGACTGTTATCCACACAAAACGATTGCAAAATGTACCCGCCAAGGAAACTTTCAACCGCGGCTGCCCAGGCACGATCTTTCATTTTTATATGAAGTCCTTCGATGTCACGAAAACAAGCGCATAGTTAGACAAAAGTCGAATCAAGATGAAGGAGTCTTAGCATATGGGAATGGGAAATTTGAGTACCTAGTGGGCCACGCGGCATCTGTTGAAATTTCCCTCTGTCATACTCTTCTTTTATACGCTGTAAAAGGCGAGGCATATTGGGCCCGAAAACAGTTACAGCACTTCCAGACTCCTGGTTCAAAGCGTTCAACTGCCTCTTCTTGTTTCCTGATTGTTGAGTGGGGGTTCATTAGAGAGTAGAGAATAGAAAGCGATAATTATGTGAAAATGATCATCGAGTTTCAGCTGAGGGACATGGGATATTGTTGGAAAATGCAACTCACTAATTTTCATGTCAATTTTCTCAAGATCTGCTCTGATAGTTTGTTCTTCCTGGATTATGTAATTTTTATTTCCATCGAGATGCATTTGATCCGTCTTCTTTGTCAGCAGCATCGCATCAACTTCAGCGGACTGTTCTGCGAGCTTTGCGAGTTTTTCTTTAACTATGCGTCTCTCAATTTCAACTTGATTGCTGTCACTGAAAATCATTTCTTAATTGTTTTATTGGTTGGATTATGTAAAATGAAACTAATGACAGCAAAGACTGGGTTTTGGTGATTAAACATTTCAAACAACTTGCAGATATGATACTCACGCTTCTAGTCGTTGAATTTCTTTACGCAGACTAGCAATATCTTGTTCCATCCGTTTTATTCTACTTTGTAAGGTTTTCAGCTCCCTAGCCTTCGTAGAGTATGCATCTTTTTTGCCAGATAAATGTTTTTTTGCAGAACTGTATGATTCTACACTACCCGCAGCCTCAGCTTCAATTTGTTTTACTTGTTCTTTGAGTTCCCTGTGACAAAATAATTGAAACCATGGAGATAGTGTGAATAGGCAAATATTCATCATATCGTCAAGATTTTAATTAGCCGGAAACCACGTGTGCTCAATTTCTTGATAAAATAAAATGTTGAATATATCTTACGCAATTTTGTTCCTTATCAACTTTTCCTTCATGTCTTTTGATTTTATTTCCTCCTCGTGGTTCAACACTTTGTTCTGACACTCCTCAACGGTTGCTGTTGATTTGGTTAGCTTACGTTCTTCCGCAATTGCCTGTTATTCGATGTGTGCGTATTTAGAATTCAAAATTTATAACGTCTACTTCTGAAAATGTCTACTACAATCATAGTTTGATACTCACTATTGACCAGCGCAGTTCGTTTTGCATGGCATTATGTTTTCTACGAATACCTTCGATAGATTCTAACATATCTACTTTTTTTTGCAATTCATCAATTTCTTTTTTTGCTTCGCTTAAGCGCTGAAACAAATTATAACAATTATCAGAGTTCTCTATGGCACTGTAGATCGACGGCGGTAGATTCAGAGTTGACAAAAATTTTTATCATGATTTGGAAGCAGACAGGCCGAGGAAATTGATATTGAGTGTACCTGTTTACTGTCCCTTACTCGTTGTCTAGCCTGTTCACTCAAAATTTGAGCCACTTTATAATTCTGAGCAATTTTGTCCAGATGAGTAGCTTTCATGAAGAGATCATATTTGTCTTTGGGTGAAGAAGTGACGAGAAATGTTCTTGAGACATCTTGATTGAGGATGGAAATCGGGTTCTCAACTTGTATATTCATCTCTGATACAATACGTTCCAGTTCATCCTTCTTGGTAGAAACTACTTCACCTGTGAATGCGGGTCGCATGAGTTATCGGCCGTAAACAGTCATGATAAATGTTGCCTTACCATCCGCATTTTTCAATTTATATCCAGGACTGGTTCCTATAGTACGTATGATTGTGATTGTGTCTCCATAGATATTTGGCTTATATGCCAGTGGTCCTTCATTGACAAGCGAGATTTCTACAGATGCTGAGGTCTTTCCTCTTTTGATGAATGCTGAAAATCCCAACGTGTTAAGTGCAATGAATATGATTAATCACATATTGAAACAATAGTGATAATCACAGAGAACCGATGGTGAGATACCTTTGACGGATGTCCCTCGGCTAGTGACAGTAGCCTTGGCTCCAAGCCCGACAACTAATGCGGTCAGAATAGCACTTTTACCACTTCCGTTGCGGCCAACAATAAAGTTCACATTTTGGTTCAAAATAATTTCCAACGCGTCATGGCACATGAAATTTCTGACGAATATTCGCTTCACCTTTCCTGTAGTAGTAGTTTCTGGCTAATAATATTTCAAAAAGATTGACACGTTATAATGAAGTATAGAACAGCGTTTACGATTTTGCAAGAAGTACTTACCACTTCTGGCTCTGAATTCTCAGTATCAGAAGAGCTTTTGGCGCGCTTGGCATTTTGATCGTTAGGATCAGCAGTTTTTCTTTTTCTCCTCGTTTCATTAGCCATTTCATATGGAATAAGGTTAACGAGATCTGAAGAAAACTAAGATCTTCTATGCTACGCCGATAACTTTATCTGGGGAAAACAAAGCTTGAAATAGGTTAGGGTCACGATTTGCGACGTGCGTTATTATTTTAACAAAGTCGGTTGCTAGGACGAACTTGCAATTGTTTGTAGGATAGCCGTGGGATAATCGAAGAACTATACTCCATAATTGATCAACGTGATTGAACGCTACAAATTCCTGGCGATAAATACTTGGAAACCGATTGACACGCAAAATCTCATGTTTTGCCACTCCTAAACACAGACTCAACACCGTAGGCTAAACTGGTTGAAGCTAAACGCAGATTATTCCCGCCAGTTCGTTTGTCGGCTGCGGGGTGAAGGAAATTCAAATTCAGCAGTTGTGTTATTAAACTCATTATAATGCGACCGCTAGCCACGAGTTGAAGTGCAGACTTTTTTCACAGCTCTGCTTTTTATTTGACAGCCAATTGGTTATTGGGAAGATGGTTTTTGACCATGCGCTACATGCGAGATTTCGCTTTCAGCTGCAAGCGTTTGACAGTTCCGCGCTTCTTATGTCAAAAGAAACTCCATATCATTTTTTTGCAGTATCGCCAGGATAATTGTCCTCGAAACTGATTGATACGAATTTGAAGACGCAATGATTAGAGAAATGAAAAAAGTCACCAACAAGTGCAAAAGATCTTTATACAACCGTTTATCCACTAATGGCTTTTGAAGAATTGTCTCATTGTTGAACAAAGATTCATCTAGTTTAATTATTATTCGCTAAATATGGATGTACTTCACGAGCAACTTGGTGTACCGAAAAAATATATGTGCCGTGCTAATGGGCGAATATCCATTACGGTTCACCGAAGTTGGTTAGCTAATTTACTCATTGTAGGCCCTATTACATTTGTAACCCACGATCAACTTTCCTTGGAAGAAATTGCAGCTCAACCATCACTCGACGAGTTAGGATCCAGCTGGTTACGAGTCTATGCTAGGGTCAGCAATTATCGCAATAATACAACTTCATGTAAACATAGATCCGTGCAGCTCACTTGAGAATATTTAAGATTCAAATTATTTCTGTAAACGGTAAAACTACCTCATTGCCAATGTCAACTTAATGGTATGACATTTTCTAAAAATTCTTCACAGGTTTACCAAAAGCAACACAGAAATGCCATTCCACTACCAAGGGCAAGGAATTTAGGACAGGGAAAAACAGAATCTGAGCTAACGTTTCCACAACTTCTGCACTATGTTATGGAAACGAATCATCACAATTTATGGAAAGAAGCATACAAAAAGTATTACAGTACGTGGACTCCGCAAGATTCATCTTTTTTGCACATGTATTTTTCCATACAGGCTTTCTGGCAACAATTTCTTATAAGAATTGAATATTTATAGGCAGGTGGAACCCAGCCGAGCATAAAGAGCAGTCTAATATAACAGCGACCAGTAGTGATGTGGCTGTGATGAAAGATATCATTAATCGCATGTACGGCTGCCCTATGGTACAACTGCAGGATGGCAGTGTAATAACCGTGACGCCTGGGTCTAGTCGGGAGCCACACTGTAACTTATTACCGGTGCTATTTACAGTTGAAACGGCCTCTACATTTATTACAATACACGAACAGACTGCCAAATATTCCCTTCAAGAGTGAGCGATGTCCTTTTACAACAATCTAAAAATATATTCAAATCTATTGCAAAGTGGTTTTGCTTCTGGAAATTTTACTGTGAAGATTTTGCAGGGTATCCTCCATAGAGGATTTTTACGTGTTTCATTTGATCAGCATGCCTTTTGATGAATTGGTTGCAGATCTGTGACGTACAGTCCAGCAGCGTTGTCTTCGAGTCATAGCAAACCACTTTTTCTCGTCTATCAGTTACTCCGTCTACTCAGAGACATGCATGATAGAGGATTAGCACTTGGGGAAATAACACTAGGAGACATACTGCTGACTGATAATTTTACTATTCAGGTAATTTATGAACCTTTTTTGATAATTTTAAATACATAGTGCAGAAATAAATTTATTAGACACTTCAAAAGTGCTGAATGTCAACGGATTCTGATTGTAATTTGTTCAATTTAGCTGCATATGTTATTTGTTGGAACGAACTAATCATGTACTTGTATCTCCATTAGGTCCTGCCAAAAATAAGTGACAATGTATATTTAAAACCGCAACACGAGTGCGGAAATTTGGCAAATATTCATAATCAACGAAAGTCCAAGTGCTACGACCATAGCAAGGATACAAAAGTATCATACGAGCACAATAGAAATTCTTGTAGCCCGATGTTTGGAATGAATGAGAATATTGATAAGCTGTGCGAAATGTGGGTGCAGGGGAAAATAAGTAATTTTGATTATTTAACTGCACTCAACAACGTAGCTGGAAGAAGGTACGGAGATCCATCTTGTCATCATGTTATGCCTTGGGTAACAGACTTCGCATCCCGGTGCGGGGGAAATTGGCGGGATCTTACAAAATCAAAGTTCCGCCTCAACAAAGGAGACAGACAGTTGGATCTCACGTTTGACTCGCACGTAACTGAGGTTTGTCCTGTTATCATACTAACGTATCGAAGTTTTGAAGAGAATGTTAAAACAGACCGCTCATACTTTTACACATAGGTCGGACACCATGTTTCGGATGTTCTTTCAGAGATAACCTATTACGTCTATCTTTCTCGTCGTTACACCCGGTCTGTTTTGTGCAAGCATGTAAGACCGCAGTGGGTTCCTTGGGAGTATCCTGCATCTATTCAAAGATTACATCATTGGAGTCCAGATGAATGCATTCCACAATTTTTCACAGACCCCAACGTCTTCAAGGTAATGACACCTTGAATATTTATGAGCTCATTACTTTATGAAAACCTTAAATTGCTCTTTCTTTGCAGTCCATTCACGAAGATCTCCCAGATTTGGAAATTCCAGCCTGGGCAACATCGCCGGAAGACTTTGTAGAAAAGCATCGAGAAGCTTTGGAGAGCTTATATGTTTCTGAAAGATTACATCACTGGATTGATCTCACATTCGGCTATAAGTATGGAATGACTTTTATAATCATACGTTTTGAAAAATCTTTTTTCTCATTGTTATAATTGAAGTGTGAATTTGTAATTCCTGTGAGTTCTCGCAACACATATTCTACTTTGCTTTTTAGGTTGTCCGGATTAGCTGCGGTGAAGTCAAAAAATGTTTGCTTGCAATTAGTGGATAACCACAAAGGCCTCACAAATTCAGGCATAGTGCAATTATTTACTTTACCACATCCGCAAAAAATAGTGCCTTCTCCATATTGGAGTAAAACTCCTCCTCGTCTGCAGAAAACCAACTCCCGAGAGAAGATGAGTATGTAATTTAGCAAAAAAAAAACAACAGAATCGTAGTGGGTGGATTATTTGCCGAATTCGCTAGTAATTCCTTTTGGTTTTCTGCAGAAAATGATCGTTCCGGAGAACGAATTAGTGAAGACGAAGGGCACAGTTCAGGTATCGAAGAGGACGAATCTGTCGCGAATGCAAACGCTTCTAGGTCTTCGCCATTGGCTTTGAGCCGCTTACTCAGTCGGTCCCGTGGTTCCTTGCTTGCTCCGGACGAAGCTCCAAAGTCTGATAAATCATTGGGGCAAATTATTCTTCCAAAAGATTTCAATCCTGTAGCGGCGCTTGTTCAGGTAGAAACGACCTATGCATTTCTGAACAAAGCAACTCATCAGATGTACAAACCGAGTACGACGACCCATGATAGTTCAGCGAATTACAAACAAATTATTGCATCTAGTCGGATCAAAGAACAGCAAATACTCGGATGTTTGATAGTCGAAATATTTCTTTCTTCGAAGCTTAGAGCCTCGGGCAAAGCTGGTCGTATGACCTTTGGCGAGAGATTCAGCTCGTGTCTAAGCCTGTTGAAAGCATCCCCAGATGCTTTGCCGAGATGTGTGAGAAATGCAGTAGCGTTGTTGCTCCAGGCTGATGTCATACCCAAAAGCTACAATCTAGAAAATACGGAAACAAGTAATACCACTGCCAATTTAAGTAGCCCGCAGTTTCGTTATTTGACTGTAACAAACATAGGTTTGCCTCCACCGTCTGCCCATCAGTTGCTGCAGTCAATTTTATCCGGAAGCTTATTCCCATTTCCTAAATACTTTCAGCGATTATTTGGTATCGTTGAAATGCTGCAAGAATATAACAGTCTCGTTCAAAGTTTGAATCTGGTGACACATGCGGCTAAAGATAGTGAATTGATGTCTTTTACCCGTACACAATATCTCTGCAAGATCAGTGAGTGTAAAGTTAAAGCAATAGCGAGAGATTTGGAACTTCTTCTCCCCGAAATGGGTGCTACATCCGAAGCTTATCTGGAATTGATAGTACCACACATTCGTCAAATAATGGACGAACCATACTGCGCTGTTTTAGCAGCTTGGTATCTATTCGACCCCATTGCTAAGTGAGTATTCAGTAATACTCGGCATACGATCGAAGAAATTTTCATTAATTCCAACAAAAACTTATCAATATTTCAAGGGTTATTGGTCCGAAGCACTCCGCAGCAGCCCTATTAGACCCCATTGTTAAGCTGTATGAAAACGGTTCCATCATGGACAACGAATCTCAAATAGATATTCTGTCTTCCGCATCTCCAGCTAAGCACAGGACGGTTAGACTTTATCACCGTAGTTTCCTTTTGAAACTTATGGTCAGACTTGGACTACGACGATTTTTAGACAATTTCATAACACCATTAGTCGAGGCTGTGGGAGGTTACAGAGACGACTTGCAAAGCCTCACAAATTTTAATCATTGCCGAACTGGAAATTTGAAGTAACCACTGAGTTTTATTCACTTTCCTAATGTCTCCGATAACTTTGAATCCATTGTTCTTAATATCCGCGAATTCCCAAATCATTTTGCAGAACTTGCGATCTGAGCGGCAGTTGCAGCGATGCTGAAGCAATGTTATCGCCATTGGATGAGGATTCTTCGTGTGATTCTGATAGAAACGGCTCAACTTCTGTCGCCCAGCCGAGCAATGACACCAAAATATTGCCAACGAATGACAATGAGATAGAAGGTATAACTTCTAATACTCTAATTGTCTACCGATTGAAATTTCAACACTACATGCTAATTTACTGTTTACAGAAGTCTTCGTTTTAGAGACAGAAGAAAGCTCTCCCTCCTCTACCGCCGGTGTACCCTATAACATAGATGTGCACTTGGAACTTAATCTAAGCTTAAATGATCTGTCCGAAGATATGACCAAAAACTCACCACCTGGTAGCATGAAGTCTCCGACGATACCTATACCCAGACGAGCAGAGGGTGGTAAATTAGTAACTGGATTTAACAGTATAGGTTGTCATGTTGGCAGCAAAACATCTAGCGAAGATATACCACTGAGCAGTAATTCATACGTAGGTAACATTGCTCTAGGAAATAAAACTGTCGATAGCCTAGGGGCAACAAATATTGACGGTGAAAAAGGTTCTATTTCACACTGTGAAATTGAAGAACCGGTGGAAACCACGGACAATGAGGAAGTGGCACAGATGGATTTGCCTTTGGCTAAGATAGTTCCGATCGATTGTAAAGTATCTGAAATGAGTGCAGAATCTGTGATTTGGCTGTCCCATCGGTTGGGACCAGTTTTGACAGCTCGTTATCTCTCGAGGAACCTTCTCAGGATGTTGACCTTGTGTTACACGGGCACAGAAAACCTGAGACCCTTGTCCGAGGACGAGATTGTTCTAACGGCGCAGTGCAAATCGTCAAAGACGACGTTGGTAGGGGATCAAAATGCAACCAAGGTTCTTGAATGCCTCACCGCAATTGCAGGTGTGTAAAATATACGATCTCATGAATTGACAAAAGCTTAACGACATTTTTCAATTGACTTTATAAGCCATAAAATTTCTTCACTGATTTTAGGCTTGTACGGAGAGCAAATTATTTTACTTCAATACCTCGGTCACATGGTGGAGTTATTGGCCTTGTGCAAACGCAAGTTGACTCCAAATTTGGAAGGTGGCCTAGTGTCTTGCCTAGCTCTTTTGACGCACATAATAGGATTTCTCAGTGACTCTGCTTTGATGGATGCCCTGCACGTGAGTAAAGCGATTTTCAAAATCGTCAAATCATCTGTCATAAGCATCGATTGATCTTGTCCAAAAGTGAATTTGACCCAAGGAAAAAACTACAGAGTTCCGAAGTAAATTTCATTATTTGTTGGCATGCTTTCAGGAGACCATACTCAGGTCTATTTTACATCCAGCAGTTAGAATACTTTCAACGACTCGTTACACTTTTCCAAATGGCACGATCGCCCGCAGTGCATTAGCGGATAAATATATAGCTGTGGCATTTTGCCTGAGTCAAAGATTGGGATCAGAAATGAGTAAGACCCAAATAGCGGTGTCTATTCAACGCTTTTTCTTAGCGTTTGACAAGGCATATGAGCAAGTTAGTAAGAATGTATTTGTAGAAGATATCGAGCAGAAGATCGCTAGTTCTGTGAAGAAAAATAATCCAACCAGGTAGAGTTGAATGGTCTGTTTTGAAATAAAGGTGATACTTAGCAAGGTATTTGCAACTAACCCATTCTATGTATATTTTACCCGCACAGTTCTACGACGAATAGCGCATCGTATGAGGAAAGTAGTTACTTTGAAGTATTGCAAGATGGTACAACACAGGAATGGGCTGTAATCGGAACACCGACACGTATTCGTGAGGTCCGCACTGGTGCTGGTGATGAAATAGCAGATTCCTTCTCACCTCCAATAGTTGAAAGTGGCGGGATGATTGACTCTCAAAGAAACAAGGTGAACAATTTTAATCGCTTATAAAAAATCATCGATTCAAACGGTTCATTATTCCTGAAATTATGCAGGCACTCGACGAACTAAAGTCGGTATTCACTTCAGAGTTGGCGCATAAGTCATACGTAGCATTTTATCGTTATATTGGAGATGATGGGATGGAGCAGATCTTAAAGAATCATCAGCTAATAAGGAATCTCTGTCACGAATACGAACAAGAAATTCAACCTCTCGGTTCCAATATGGGTACGTCTTTAAGATAGAAGACATAGAATCCTACACATAATGTTATTCAAGACGTGCAAACCATCATATTTACATTCCTCCGATTTTATACTTCGGCAGATTTAAGTCCGGATAGAAAACAACCGGAAAGCTTTGGAAACATTTCTATTGTTGGAAACCGTATTGAAGTGCAAGTAAGATCAATCGATAATTTTATCTCACTTCCATTTTGCTAGTTTAACGGGAATTATGAAGCAGATTAATTTTGTTTTTCATCTGATTGGAATCAATGCTTTCGATTCGCAGAGAGAATCTCCATCCCCACAATCGCAGTCCGTCGGAGAATGCACGTCACCTGTTAGTAGGGAGATGATGTCTACCAGTCGCCATCTCCGAGGCAATTGGTTGGCGTACTGGGAGCATGAAATTGGTAGACCCGACAAAGATACCAGATTCAATATAAAGCAAATAAAGCTTCAAACTTTCACGGGTCATACGAATAGCGTACGATGTCTTTATGTACTAGACAACGAAAACAGTTTCATGAGTGGCGGCAGGGACAAGAGTGTAAAACTTTGGAGTCTCAGAAGCCAGGTAACGAAGCTTCAATTAATTTGAAAATTCTCTTCGTCGCTACTATCTAATAAGATTTTTTGATAACCCTCGAAATATAATTAAAATGTTCGTGCTCTTGTATTGCAAAGATTTTTTACTACAGGGAGATGGCAGTGCGATATCACAGTGCCAGTATACTTACACAGGGCACAAAAAGTCGATCCTTGCCTTAACTTTTCTGGAATCTCTGAGATATGCCGTTACATGCGACGGATCCATTCATTGTTGGGATCCGTTCATGGGATCTCTATTAGGGGCGCCGGAGTGTGTTCGACCAGCACCTGTTAATACTCTAGCTGCTTGTCCTGTACCATCGACAATGTTGCTTGCTGCAACTACAGACATAACGTTGAGAGTTATTGACTGCAGAACATTCCAATACGTCAATGAGATGAAGGCAAGTAAACAGTGAAAGGTCGCGTATTGATTCGTAATTATGTTAAATTGACTAAATTCTTTCGCTTTTAGGTATCTATGAATCCCACCGGGTTAATTCGATGCATCGCAGTTGGTCCCAGTGGACATTGGATAGCTATGGGTCAGGCATCTGGTTTTCTTACAATATTAGATATCCGTACCGGACTGATAATCGCATCGTGGAAAGGACATGAATGTGAAGTATGTTCCTACAGAGATTACCGTGTGTTTGGGTCATTCAATTTGTGGTATTGCGCCTGTTGCAAGATATTTCACGTTTCAAATGATTCTTAGGTATTACAACTTGAAGCGTTGAACGATACGACTATCATTAGCTCTTCTTTGGATCAATCTATCGCAGTATGGAGTGCGGTGGATGGAAAATTGAAATTTCATTTGAAGTGAGCCCCACAATTGCATAGCATGTAGTATTGTTAATCGTTAAGAAATATTCCTGAAACAAGTTTTCAACCGTTTATTTCAGAGGCACCACAGAACCGGTACACTGTTTGTCCATATACGAACAGGAATTGATTTCAGCAACAACTGCAAATAGAATCGGTGTTCATACGTCGGTGGAAACAACAGCATCATTTTCTTCCACCAAACTACGATCGGATACATTCAAAGGAGTTCTTACCGCAATGACTGTTCTTCCACTTAATCGTCTTCTTCTATTAGGGGCTGACAATGGGGGAATTTCGTTGCTCTGTTGAATATCAAATGAAAAATATAATGCAACATCTCATCATTATCAGTCAACATTATTGCGCATCGATCTTGACCTAAATCTGATGGATGAAAACACAATTTCGTACGTTTATAGGTTTGATCTATGGTGTGGTCTCTGTAAATATTTATTCTGAATACCAAAATATACATACGATCTAATTAGGTGGAGTTAATTTTATCAGTGTTCAAGATTTTATGATATCTCAACGACCTGTGGAAACAGTTTGGTCGGTGACTGGAAGATAACATCAGTCTTGAGGTGATATTTCTGACAACATGGAAAATGAAAAGCACTTCATCGAGCGCTTTCATTTTCGAGCAATTTTCCTTAGACTTTTTATCTGCATTATGAAATCTATACTCGATGGTCTATTACCTGTGAAGGTCATGAGAGCTTTTTCATAATTGTCCAAGTTGAAGCATCGATTGGTTTCCAGCCCAGAGAATCAAACATATGTTCGGAAGGGGTGTTGCCTTTTACTATAGACAAGATCGGATCTATTCCTTCCTCTCCGAGCTCCTTGGCCAAAGCATTAACTACAACTTTGGCATAGCCTCTTCTTTGGTACTCATCTTGAGTCTGAACCGCTGATATACCGTACCAATCGGCTTGAAGACCCCAAGATACTAGAACATCTCCTTCTTTTAGGAAAAGTCCTAGACCTTTGTTCCATCTAATTATAGTTTCGAGATATTTCGTCGAAGCTTCCGGGTTTTCCTTGCTGGCATGTGGCCACAACGAATGTATTAAAGGGACATGAGATAGATGTAGCTTGGCCAAATAACACTCGTCAGGCACCCTGTTAATTTAATATTATTAAATAAGCAGTGAAAGTACTTAATGATTTGTAATTGTAATAAATTGGTTTTAAATGTCTACATCACGAATAACTTTAAAATTATGTTACAACAATTGTAGAGTAATTGTACAAACGCTGTTCATAGAGGGTCATTTATACATACCTTACTTCTACTTTTGCAGCATCATTGGCAGATTTGAAACGAAACCTGCCTGGTACGTCGAAAGCTATTTCGATCCCTCGTTCAAATTTTAGATGGTCTAGTGCGGAATTTAAAACGGGTATGACGTGTTCGTGAACTGCGCAAAATATCATGTCCCGGCTCCAGTCTAATCGATTAGACTTTAACAGTGCTTCACGAAGTTTTCCCTCTGATTCGTCGGTCGCGAAAACCCAGACCATCGTCGTTGCAAACTATGAATATGCGGAAATTCAAGCAATGTATTAAGTATTACGTTTGTCAACAATATTCATTTTTGAATGGTCCATTTGGCTTTTAAAAATTACGCGGGTTATTTTCAAATTTTCAAAGACAACTCACACTTGATATCCCCACGAAAGTTCCATCGCGTTGATAATCTCCTTGAATGGAGTAGATTTGTATTTCCAGGTTCGGAGACAATCTCTTCCATTTTATGCTGTTTTCGATCCAGTAATAATACTGAAAGTGTAGTGGTGATCTAGATTACTTATACGCTCAATTGTCATCCATTCTCTCTTATCTTATAATATAATAATACTCCATACAATAATTTAAAAATTACCGAAGAGCGCAAAAAATAAGTTAGAAAAGCTATGCCCTAAATTTTAAACTCACGTTTGAATATGTCGGCCAATCATTTTTGAAATACTTTTGCAGCAAAGGCCATTCTTCGAACGGAATGGGCTGTAGAATGTCTCCAGAATCGTTGCTCTCTTCTAACGACATAATTGCGGTATGCCGATGAAATCTTGAAGGTTGAAATCACTCGCCTGACAATGAATTTATGAAAATTATACCTCTCGTAACACTTGCACAATGATTATTGACTCAAAAAGTAGCTCGATCAAATAACACGGTGTTTATTTTTTTTTTATCTGGTTCTCAACTGTTTCTGTTATCGTCTGCTATTCTCAATGCTCTGATCTGTTCTACGTCAGTATGAATTGTGTCAAGTAACGTCGACTTTGTACTCCGTGTCAAATCGGATCCCCAGCGATGTGGGCTGGGAATATACACCGGTAACAGCATTTGCAGTAATTCTATCTGATAGTAGATAAAATATGGCTCTTACGATAAATCGTTAAAGATCCGTCTCACGGCGAAGCGCGATGTAAAGTTAGGACAACGAAGCTTGTCAACCGAATGACATGGTATATTGTAGGATAAAAATTACGCGAGGAATGCGATAAGACCCATTGATATTAGACAGTGTGATTGCTATGCACCGTTATTACCAACAATAAGCTGCCACAGTTATAGAAAGTGCTACATATTCGCACACACACACACAATTATACTGTATTTGAAATAAAATTTATCGTGGAGATAAGCTAGCTAAATGTCGCAAATTATGTTGGGGTCTACATGATCATTGTCACATACCTATATTATATTCAGTGAAGTTCGAAGCGATACCTCAGATGGTAACAAGCCAAAATACACAGATGATCTGATTCAATAAAGTTAATTATATATAATCTATACATCATCAGTACGCTAGATCCAACGATAAAGATCTTTGAAAATCGTTCAATGGGTGGCTCGAAGATATTTTTTTCGATGCAACATTTCCTGTAACTTGTAATCCAAAAGAATTCTTTGAACTGTAAAATAAATATTTCGAATATTGCCTAAATGATTTTTCTTTGTTTTTTTCTTATAATTGTCCAAGTCAAATAATTGGTTGATTTCCAGCCAAGTGTTTCGAACATATGTTCGGAGGGCGTGTTGCCATTTGCTATGGCCAAAATTGGATCAATTCCTTCCTCACCGAGCCGTTTAGCCATGATATTAACCACAACTTTGGCGTAACCCCTTCTCTGGTAGGCATCGTGAGTGTGCACACTTCCTAAGCCGTGCCAATCAGACTGAAGACACCAAGATACTAGGACATTGCCTTCCTTCAGAAATAGTCCCATACTCTTATTCCACCTTATCATAGCTTCGATGAATTTAGTGGTATTTTCTGGTTCTTCCTTGCTGGCAAGCGTCCATAACGAATGTATTGAAGAGACATGAGATTGATTCAGCTCGGCCATATAACACTCGTCAGGCAACCTATGTTCATTTGAGATTATTATAAATGAGCAGTAGAAGTATATCGAATAGTTTTCAATTATAATAAATTGGTATCAAATATCTGTGTCAGAGATGATGCTATGAGGATGGCAAACATTAGTGCGGATGACTATGAAGGCTCTCGATGTTCAACTGACCAGATTAGACATAGTAACGATGTCATGATTCAGATTATGCTAGATAATTCTAGAGACATAAAAATACTGACCATGTAAAGTCAATTCGTACATACCTTACTTCTACTTTTGCAGCATCATTGGCAGATTTAAAACGAAACCTGGCTGGTATGGTCGAAGCGATTTCGATACCTTGTACGGTTTTCAGATGGTCTAATGCCGTAACGAAAAAGGGTACAACATGTTCGTGAACTCCGCAGAACATAATTTCCCTGCTCCAGTCAAAACGTTTGGACGTTGACAGTGCTTCACTAAATATTTTTCCTGATTCTTTGGTTACGAAAACCCAAACATTCGTGATTGAAAACTGGAACAAATTTAATTGATTTTTTTTTTTTATAATATATGAGAGAACTAAACTAAATATTTGATATATTTTTCAGCAATCCTCATAATTAGTATTTCAATCATGGGTCAATTTTGAGGGCATTCGGTCGTTAATTGATTGCTGGATTTTTTTCACATTTTGAAAACTATCAATACTCACATTTGATATCCCTATGAATGTTCCATCGCGTTGATAGTCTCCCTGAATGGAGTGAATTTGTATTCCCAGTTCTGGAGACACTTTCTTCCATTTTATACTGTTTTCGATCCAGTAATAGTACTAAAAATAAAATAACGATTTTTCAATCGCTTATCGTAAAACTAAAATTGTGGCAAAATTAACGCTGCGATTTGAATTTATTTTATACTCACGTTTGAATACGTTGGCCAGTCAGCTCTGAAATGGTTTTGAAGTAAGGGCCACTCTTCGAAAGGAATGGGTTGTAGAATATCTGGATCGTCTTTTTTTTCTTCTAACCGCATGATCTCGACAGTTTAAAGATAGTTTTCAATGTTGAATGCTCATAAATGTGGAATCTTCGTTACTTTTAAGCAGTTCCAGCTAGATAAATATTAGATGAAAAAATATCAGGGTCGAATAACAATGTCTTATTCTCATATTTGTTTTAAAATAATTCGTCGTCAGTCATGAATTCCAGTTTATCCGATCTGCGTTTGATTATCCAATAATGTGGAAGCATTTCTATGGACTTTGTTTACATGTTTGACCTACCTAGGTTACCTATTTTTGCGACGTATATAGAAATAAATATGTAAATAAGAGTTTCAAAATTAACTAGTAACGACGATTTTATTATACAATAATTGTCTTTGGGTTGATGGAATATTTATGTAGTGATCGCAGACCCCTGGTAAATCTTATGTTCATTTCCGGTCATCGGTGACATCGGTGACGTCAGTGGTAACTTCTTCTGCTGCAGGTGCATTTTGTCGGTATTCCATGTCTTGAGATTGGGAATTATCTCTTTTACGATTCTGCTTAGAATACGGCACGACGACTCTGCCTGACGAAGGAGGTGGTTTTGGTGGCCTAATTAATTTCTTTGTATATTTCGCTGCTTCCTCGTCTACAACCTGTCTCGGGCTACGACTTGGATAACATGGTGGCTCCAGATCTTCGTCATCATAATCTTCATAACAATTATATCCAGGATCTATAAATAAAATTATGCACGTTCCAATTCTGCTCTACATTTCACCTCCTGTAAAATTTTAAGAGTAAATAATCTCGTTACCTGATTTTAGAGCCTCAACGTAATCCAAATATTCCGGATCGATGCCTGCCGACTGCATTCGCTGAGCACCTGGAAAGTACAATTCGATATATAAGTGAATTCCTTTTCATACTTATATATCCAACAGTTAGTTTATTTTAACACAAGTAAAAGATCACGTTTATATGTATACCTTTGGAGCACTTAGACCGTTCTCTTTGTCTGTAACAGGAAATCATTTTCGGATTTAACAATCAGGTCTAAAAATATCAGAGAAACCTATAAATTCGAATTGATTCATTAAAATAACTACGGTTGCGTGTGGTCGATAATTTCCTTCCATCGATGGGTTTTCTCGTGTACTTCTGGACCGCGACTTGTCGCTTCTCGGGATTTTTCAAATCTTCGTCGTACAACAGCTACAGACGGTTCAGCGTTTTCTATATTTGAAAATTGCAGGAAATCAGATCTATTTTATCTGTCTCTGGAAGGTTGACTACATTTCACGATCTGTTTTCTTTTTTCTACTTCTAATTACTCGAAAATTAAACTCACCATTGTCGTGTCTGGACCTCTGCATACCTCGTTCCCTTTTCAACGAATGAAAATATATATGGCAAATCATTTGTTTATCATCAATTATTCAGTATAACGCTTATTACCCGCTATTTCCTGCACGGTAAGATCTATCTTTGGCAAAACAAGATGGTGGCTGTGGCGACGGTGATGGACATCTTCGCGAATTTGGCTGTATATTAGACGAACGCATTCGCCTGGCGACTGCATGAAGTTTATAATTAAAATTAGAATATATCGCTCAATGAAATTTAACCACAAAGATTTTGCATCCATATATTCGAAGCCCATCGGCCTGAGAAAAATAAAATGTCATAATTCATTATTTTACCTTGAGGCATCAACTGTTCAGGATGAAGTTCCTCGTCAATGGGTGGTTCGTAGTCAAATTCTGAACATACCTCTGTATCTATGGTTGCGGGTGTTTTTTTTTTCTTGTTAATGAATGTGATTACAGTAATTTAAATACAGACCCGTATTTTTACTAACCATTTGTCATTATATCCGAGAACGCTGGCATCGCTCTTGCTCTGGAATTCCTGTCGATGAATTGATCAAGGTTTGGACAATTATTTTGCAATCTACAGGTATAATTAATTTCCAAGTGATATTTACGAATTTTCGAAAGACATTTCAGTGGGATCCGAAAAAGTAACGTGTTCCATATCTTCGAGCCACTTGAAGTTGCCCGATTTATTTGGGTCTATGTATTTCGACGTTGTTGTAGCGTCGTGTATAGAAGTATCGACGTCCAGAGTGTCATCTGTATCATCGAAAATAGGACCTTCAACAGAACATAAAAAAAAAAGAAGGTTTGTAAAATAATATTGGATTACTACGATTAGTTAAAATCTATACTGCAGCCTATTGTGACCTTTTTTTAACTTTCTACGGAGCGGCTGGATGAATCTGTCGAGTGAAAATTTTAATCACATTGCTGTGTGGATTCGAATGCAGCGAAAAAATAAAAAAATGGTAATAATAATAATTGATAATCAATTATTCAAATTAGTATTTGCAAATACTCTGGTGTGAAAACTGACCGTTTCGATTAGTCTGATTCCTTGGATCGAATGACGAAAATTCCGGACGATAACGACGGAAGCTCGTATCTGCAAGAAAAGAAATTTTTTTTCAGTCGCGTGTAGATTGCTTCCTTTTTTTGTAAATTTTGAAAGCTCTGTGCTCACCGGTGTCTCTGCTCTCGCTGGAAGTTCGAGATCTATTATTCGGATTTTGAGCACCGCAACAGCTTCCACTGTCACCTGAAATTCGTGGAGACGTGTAGCTCGATGATATAAGTATATCAAAAAATGATAGTCGGAATTCGAACGTGATTTGAACTTACTGCCTCCACGGAGGGATAACCCAGACCTTTTTCCGCAGGGGTAAAAATCACGTTCATTGTGGCAAATATCAGTGTGCGTTTCCATGAATTGTTGTCTTTTCGGACAACACGTGTAAAACGGACCTGAAACGACAAAGTTGAAAACTTATTGTTAACAATTTTCGAAGAATAAAAACGTTAAAAATAAATTTAAATGAAAAAAATCACACACCGTGACGTGGTTTCACCTCTCCTGGATCAACACTGCAAACAACGGAGATGAAAAATATGACGAAAAAATAACAAATCAATAAATGTGGTAAACATTCATATTATGTCCAAACTGGAAATAAAAGAATTCAGATAGAAGCGTATACTTACGCACACGGTGGAAGGTCCAACATTCTTTCAACGTGCCGTCTGCTTTCAGATATCGCACAGGGACCATAATCCTCTGCTTTTTTGAAAGTTTTCCCACGTATTCCATGCAACATCGCATCTGCCTGAGAAACGTCAAGGTCAGCAACGAGGTGCGCTGCAACGAAGATTAAATCCTCTTATCCGTGTTTAATTTTGTTATGATTTTCTGCTCGACAAATTTTATACTAACGGGATTCATCGATGAGCCTTTCGATGTAACGACTCCTACCCCAGGTTGGTCTGGACTCAAAACCTGCGATTTCCTTCCTGTAGGTCCTAGAATTTGTTGAAAAATATTAGAAATCTTGCTCCCTCATGCCTCGCTGGAAAAACGATTATTTATTTTTTTCCTTAAACGTATACAATTCGGTTTATATCATCCCGATAAAATATTGACAGCTCGGAAACGAGGTGCTCACATATTTCACAGCAGCAATATATGAGAGCCTTTTTTTTTCAATTATTAAAACTAGTATTTAGAATCTCGATCTGCATCGCGATTCGTAATCCACACTCGGGTATTTCTACTATTTACATAATTGAAACCCCTGATTTTGCCGAAATTCTCCATATTTTAATTTCAACGACACATTCTCTTGTTTTTCAATACGATGTAAAACAGTAGATAAATTTTTTTTTTTCAAATTTTTGATCATCACGTCTAGAATGAATGTAATGAATATATTTTATAAATAAACAAAACCGGCCAAATATCCTGAACGAGTTTTACTTACTGGTATGGGATTGGCGGGAGTGGAACACACTGAGTAGATTTTCCTGGGGGTAATTTTTCGCAGTCATTCGGTTCGTTTTTATCGTCTCCATTTTCCTCCGCCTTCTGTTGGGAAGTCGTTTCTGGAGTTTGATCGTCCGATTTTTTCGGGCAGCGATTAGGATCGGCAAATTTACAGCTATCCTTGAAGCAATCCGCAAAGTGTTGAGGTTTCATCGACGCTTTTTTCGCTGCATTCGTGCTGGCGTGCGACCATTTGGGCAATGGTTCTATTGAAATTGCGTAGTAACCGTGGAGTCCGAAATTCGGTATCTCTTGAACTGCTACGAATTGACAAAGGTCACCTCCGACCGATGTGAATACTGGAGGGTAAACTGGAGGCGATGATTTATCAGGCTTTACTAGAGAAAGCATGTCCGTCGCCTGATTCGGGATTGTGCACAATAATATGTATGAGTATATGGTGAGTATAGATCGATTGAAATTTTTTTTTTTTTGGAGAGTCGTTTCCAACAACGTATAATTAGCTTGAAGACCTTGTAATTTGGAGGGAAACTCGACAGGGCTCCTTCAGGGGGTTGTTTTTCGAATATGCCAGTAAGTTTATTACGCTGCATTACGAATAGAAGAAGTTTCAAGTATTCGATGCGTAGGTCTGCTTCTGGCCCGTCGGATTGCATTTCCCGTAGTTTTTTTAACCATAGCGCAGCGATTATCCGGTCTGAATATTTGGGGGAAGGAATTATTGAAAAAAAAAACAAGTTCCTTTATTTAATAGTTTAGCCAGCGGGCAACTTACCTTTCGCATCCGGTAGGTTCAGCACTAAAGGTTTGGCAAATTTTAGGTAAAAATTAAAGTCATCCATGTCCCCGATCATAATTGCTATGTTAAAACGGCCAATTTACTACGGTCAATTTTATATAAGGTATTAAAAAATAATCACCGAGTTATTTTCGAAAAATGATATTCATATCAAATCTCTGGTTTGATGGTTAGAACTCAAAACTAAATAAAATAGACAGGTGAGTAATTAACAATAGACAAGAGATTCTTTATATAATTGCATATGCCATTCCATTCAAAGTCTACGTATTTTCAAATCCCAAGAGTAAAATATAAAAAGTTCATTTCTAGGACGCCCTATATGGTTATTCGAATTATATAGACTCTGAGAGAAAGTTAAAGTTTATTACATAGTGTATGTAGCTTAACAAATTTTCATATCATTGCTCAGCTGTCGTGAACTTGTGAGCTGAAATAGAAAAATTAAATAAAATTGAAACTGTGCGTTATGTAAATTTCAGTGGCGTACCTTTGAGTTATTTTTTTTTTCGAAACGGTTCGATGATGTCCTTATCTCTATGAGGAATTCCTTCGGAAGATGTTGTCTGAGAGAGCTGTGTTAGCGAGTGACATGGAATGTTCCTCCAACTTTTAAATGAGGCTATAACATTCTTTCGCGAAGGACTAGTCAACTTGCTTATTTTCCGTTCGGCCGTAGCGATCGAAGCTTTTTAGACGAATTAAAAATATGAGAAAAAAAAAAAACAACTAGCTGTTGTACATGGTGGAGTTTATTTAAAGTATAAATTGTTTCATTTACGTTTACCCGATGCGCCGTATCCATATTTTGTAAAATTCGTTTTTATACCAAACGATTTTTTGAGAGCTTCGAGAATGATAGTCGCATCGGATACGTCGGAGAAGGCGTCATTTGGTTCATAAAGCCGATAAATAACTTTGCCAATTTTTGCTAGATACGAATTGTCTGCATCGCTGATGTCAGATTCTTTGTCACCATCGCACTCACAATTTTCTTTATCTAAATGTATTTCAAATAAATGACCACTGATTGCATATCCAGTTTTTTTTTTTTTTTTTCATAATGCGGAAGACTTTCTTTGATGTTCTATGTTTGTACTAAATGTCATCACTTTGATTAGCTGAAAGATTGAAATACATTCCGCATCGCCTTAGCTCAGAAATTTAAGTGATGGATTGTCAAATTTGATCCGAGTTTAAAGTCAACCTTTAGCTTCATAGGAAATTCAAATACACGTTTGATTTCAATTTATCCGACGTTCAGCATCTCTTCAAGTTCACCACTTTCGTACAAAGCTTTAACGTCATCGCCACCGCCGATATAATATCCATTAACAAAAATTCTTGGCACTGAAGTTCCTCCGGTAATTTCACCAACGATTTCTTGTATCTCATCTCCGTCATCTCGTTCATCCAACTCTAACAGGGCGTAGGGTTGATCCAGTTCGTCGAATATTTCTTTAGCCGTGACGCAGTAAGGGCAATATGTTTTCGAGAAGATAACCACCTGTGTATTGTAGATCAAATTTTCCACCATTCTCTTCAGCCCTAGGTTGGAAGTTTCAATGCTAGCTAACGGTTGTTTGTTTTTTTTTTTTTTTTTAAAGGTGGAAAATGGGGCAGAGACATTTGTATGTATGAAATATCTACTTTCTGCGATGCTTAGGGTTAATCGAATCACTTAAGTTAGCGTCGATTATAATGCAATAATTTTGACAAATGTTTACCTGAGTTACCTGAAGGTTCAAAGATTAATCTTTGCGACCCCCTCGGTTCCGAGTAATCGTAATAATCCGCGCCTAGATTTTCCTGGTCATCATAGTCCTCAAAATCTCCAACCTCGTCGGCTGAGAGAGAGAGAGAGAGAGAGAGGGAAGAGGGTAATAATAAAATGCAGTTATTTTGGCACGTGTGAAATAACAAATACTATGTAATTATAGAGAGTACTACCATCACTCCATGAAGTAAATGATTTGGTTTTTTCTAAAGCAGCTTGGACGAATTCGGGCGAGTAACTTTGACGAGGGTATCGGTCATCTGTGGCTGTTAGATTCCTCATAACTCTCGTATCGTATACTGACAATTAGAAATAAGTTTTACAGTGAAAAATTAATTAGTCATAGAAACTTTGTCTTTTTTTTTCATCGAACTGAATTACATACCACTGGGGTCCAGATAATAATATCCATCTTTCTGTTTCAAGCATGAGTGCTTACCCAAACCTCCCGAATTATTCGTGGAACCGGAAGTGGAACATTGCTGATGATAAGAGTAGTCCTGTCTTTAAGATTATTTGATTAATTATCGAAACTAAGTTCATCAGTTCTTGGTAAAGGTAAAGTAGAATTATGCACCAACGAACCTTGTCAGATTCTGTCTATCAGATTCGTAGTCTTCGTCTTGAGATTCATCTCCTGGTAGCCATCGCGAATCATACTGATTTTGATATTTAATAAAATCGTCGTAATTTAAAGCAATACATTCGTTATCATCCTCGTCGTTTTCTTCGCTGTAAACTTCGCAACTTGCAGGGTACCAATAATCGTATTCGTTTCTCGAGTGCATCTTGGCACGTTCTTAATATACATGCATTTGTTGTTGTATCGTTGAAAAAGTAAAAATTTATAAATTCTGGAAATAGCGAATTTCTTGCGCTGTCAAACGAGGGCCCGAAAGCAACCTCTCAAGCTATTTATCGAGAAAATTAACAAACGACTTCAGCTTTTAATATGGTAATGGTATTTCAGGGGATAAGATCACGCCTGAGATGCCGCAAACTGAGACGCAGATATGGAAAAAATAATAAATTCTGTTCTTCTAACTATGCGTTCTCTAGAAATCAACGAGATTGCTGTGACGAATTTTTATTGAAAATATCAACACGAATTTGAGAATGTTTTGACACGCCTAGATTTTCATAGTCTGGTGACTGCTTGCTCAATTTCTGTCGAATCATGGACGCATTTTGCGTCGAGATGACGGGTCCCAAAAGATCGTTGGTCGTCCCTGGTTTGTGGAGAACCTGTTGCATCTCCGATGTTTCAAGTCGCACCACCCCCACTATCAGAACTTGGACTGTTCTCGGTTTAAATCTCCGTCCGTTGGACGGTTGGGTTTCACACACAGACACGTTCTGTTCTCATCCCAGTAGTTAAATGGCCCGTGAGTGACGAGCGTGGGATCGTTGATTTTGTGTGTAAAGTGAGAAAAAAACCGACAATAAATATGAGTGATTCGAGTGACAATATAAAATACAAGTGGACACCTGAGAGTACGAAGTTGTTGGTGTCAGTTTGGACCGACAAGCAGGTCCAAAAACAATTAGAATATGCAACAAAGCCGCAAATGGTTTGGGAAAGCGTTGCGCGTTACATGCAGAAGAAGGGATACAATACTTCGGCCAAACAATGCCGATCAAGAATGAAACAAGTACTCGTATGCTACAGGGAGGCTAAAAAATCTGGGACTCGTGCTGGCGTCGAACAATATTACGAATCCATCGACAAGGTTTTAAAAGAGAAACGGCTACTACAATCGAATATCAATGGGGTTGATACCGTTGGTAAGCGTTTTTTGAACCGAATCCCGATTATATTTATCATTTATGAATTCCACATCCGATGCTTCTGTTCTCACATGCATTTATCGTATTACACTACGTTAACATTCGGGTAGAGTTCAACGATCGGAAAACGATCGTCGATCACGATTATTCTCCCACTGTTTGTTTTTTTTCTTTTATCTGAACCGTTGCGTAAGCCCTAAACTTATGGGCCCTACGACGTACATTTTCCTTCTCAATTACTTCCATCACTTTCCTCGAATTTCGTTCTTGAATTTCTTCTGCTGTTTGTTATTGACTATTTTTTTTTTTTTTTTCAAATGAAGACATAGGTGTGAATATAAAATCACCGCCCAAGGATGTCAAGACAAATAAAAATATGCAGATGCGTTATCAGTATCAAGATCCCCTTGAAACTCTCTTCCGCACCGATGCTCTCTCTCCATCATGGGAACAAAGTACGTAGACTCATATTTGTGAAAGACTAGCAGATATTATTAGCAGCTGCTCAGCAAAACTATAACATTTTCAAACTGATTTTTAGATGAAGAAGAATATCCGGATTCACCAGAATCAAATGAAACGGTTCTGGCTCAACCTTATCGTCCCTTTTCACCAGTCAGGGACGTTGGTACAAATACCGTACATCGCTTGACTCCGATAATGAAGAAATCATCCATGAGGCACAATTCAATTCCAGTTAAGGACTCGCCGATACATCAAACGTTTTGCCCAAATTCCTTGCCGAATAATCGTTATAGCGAAATTCCATTTCAAAACACCGTACAAAATGTTCAAAATCACATAATTCAAGAGAATATGCAGCAAAATCAAGCTTTACTCCAACAAAATTTGCTGCAGGCTCAAAATCAATTGTTACAACAAAATATGTTGCACGGTAATCCAATGTTACAGCAAAACTTACTTCATAACACAAACCAGATTTTACAAAGTCAATTGCAACAAAATCCAGTGAGACTGGCTAATGACATACAGCCTACCATTGTGATGAACCAGCATCGGATTCCACAGAACATTCAACGAACACAAAATCAATTCCAGCAGAGCTCCGCAGTTAACAAACAAGCGATGCCTCAGGAACCGAGAAAGAGTTCTTTCCGACAAAACTTGGCTGCAACTTTTAAACAATATCAAGATACAGTTCCATCACAGAATTATAATCCAAATCTAAACCAGATGGGCGTTCAATTGTCTCCAGGTTACATGGCTGATATAGCGCCTAATTTGAACGATGCTTTCTGCGAATCTATGAAGCACGATAAGTCTCAGAATCTGAACGAAACTTTCAATCAACCTTTGCCTGTCTATAATCCAATATTTCTGCCAAGTCTCGATGCCACATCTTTAACGACAAATGCTACTTACAACGACGATACCATATCCATTGAGTTTTTACAAGACTCACCAACACCGTCAGAGAATGCTGTCAACAAGTCCAAAGACTGTGCCATAAATACGGAGTCTGCACCTGATGCACCGTTCAGGAAAAAGAAAGCACAAAAATTGGAACAACTCATGATGAGTGCACTGAGTTCACAAAATGAAGTTGTTAACAAGGTGAGCACAAAGTTTCTAAAATTTTTTCTCTCAAATTATCAATACCGCGGTATCATTGTACATGACATTCATTCGGTTGTATCTCAGCATGCAGTCTTATGTTAATGATTTCTACCTTTTTTATTTCCAGATTTTGGCAGCACAGAGTGATATGGTTACACGCTTCCTGGACATCGACAGGGATCGCCAAAATAGATTGGAGAATCGTTTGGACCACTTACTGAACGTTGTCCATGCCACAGTGCTCAATAAAAGTACAGAGAAAGATGTTGAAATGCCTCCGCCTCTTCCGGAGCCTCGAATAAGTCGGCTGGCCCCACCTCCGAAGCCAGGAACTGTGCCACCTAAGTTGGATCTAGTTCCACCAAAACCATGTCGGGTGCCATGTACGTCACCACCTAATTCTAAAATAGAATTAGTCAACCAAAATCCAATGTCAACAAGACCTGGGGTCGTAACTCCAGTTATGAGTCCAAATGGAAAGTTGGGTACCGTGTGGTCAAAACTTGGTCCAGTTTCACAGTCTCCTTTTATAAGAGCCCAGATGCAGCTTGGATTTCAGCCAGTTATGAATGCAGACGCGCGTACGCAGTCTTCGGCAGAAAGACGTATAGCAAAACAAGAAGGGTTGTTTATGGATACAAGAACACTAATTTCTGAGACTATAGTTTTCCTGGAGTCGGAGAGAAGACTGGAAGAAAAAATAGCGAATGCTGGACGCCAAGTTCAAACAAATCAAGATCGAAATGCAAGAAACCAACAATTCTGCAATAATGAAAATGATGTTGCAATAATTCTGACCGCTGCTTTCCTCGATATGGAGAGACAGGTTGAGGAGATGATTGAAAATGCAAGGATTATATGGCAACACAATATAAAGCGCAATCAATCAGAGAAAGATAAGTTGGTTGCCGGACAAGGCGAAGGGTATGAAAACCTAAGAGATTTGAATGTAAAGACGCAGTCTGCCAACGAACCTATGGATAGTTCTACTCCAGCAAAACCTGCACGTCAATTTCTCTCAAACGCTAGAAAGACAACAAATCAGTACGCTGCAGTCAAGGAGCATGAACGTCGAGTGAACTTCAACGAAGATCAGCAGGAAAATTCTAAACAAACAATTCAACAGTTAGCTCAGTTGGTGATGAATAGCGGTCGCTGGCGTGACGCTGCCGGTCAAAATCAACGAATCAAGAACAGTGCCATTCCAAATACCGGTTTTCAAACAATTGCGCAAAACGCAGGCTCCGGTTCAAGCAAAGATCCTAGCAGTACATCTTCGGACAGCGACATCCAAGCCATGAGAAAGAAGTTAAACTCTTACTCGCAATTCAGATCTGGTGCACAAAATGGAGAGAATAAATTATCAACGTTGAATCAAGATAGATATTCGTACGGAGGGCGACCTGCGAGCAATAATCGTAGAGGAGAAACAATGGGCAACGATGCCAGGCTGTCGTACCCCGGCCGTTCTATGACTACTCAAATTCCAATGGGTTTCACAGCTGCCAACCTGTTGACCGATGATGACCTTGACGATGTACCGATCATGCAGTATGGCAAGCAGATTGGGTTTGTCAATATTGATCCTGCGACCTACAGGCAGCAAAAACGCTACTTCCCAGATATGGATAAGGAGGAATTTGTTAGCCAGCAACAGCAGCAGCTGCGAAATGCATATAATAAAAATTTCGAGAACAACCCAAGGAATTCACAAAACATTCCTCCGTTCATGACTAGCAATGGACAGATGGTCATGGCTCAGACCGAACAGATGATTCGACAATACGTTAACGGTGCGTTATCCAGAAGAGGTAGAAATGATAAGGATACTGATTCAGATAACGATGACGTTTACCTCGATACTACGGGAAGCATGCCACCGACATCTTCGCGTAGAGCATCGTTAACTTCTATGGGAACTGCTGTGTCAACTGGTTCTTCAAAAACTGGAAAAACAGAAGCTAATAACTGTATTATCAGCTAGACTGATCAACATCATTCGTCATTTCATTTTGTTTCAATCAAATTAATTTCATATCTAATTTTATAAAGGGTTCTAATTTCTATTAGCATAAATTATGAACCACATATTTAGTTGTCCTCTATTTTATCTACGCAATAGGCCATATTATGTGCGCTCATTTTTTCCACGTATCTTCCATTCATCATAAAATATATGTGATAAGTGAGTATAATGTCACTGAAATTCTTTTTTCGTATGTTAAGTCGATGAGGCTAAAAGTATTGTTACAGTTTATAGCATATTTCGTTTAGATTATATTAAATAAGAATAACCATTATAAGAGACTGCGCCATTTTCCGCAATATTGCGGACCATCTGAAAAATAACCCAGAGAAATAGCATTGCCATATTTTTAAATGCAACAAATTAGACTATCGATTCATTATTTTATTAAACGTTATTTCGGATCATATCTAAACGGGTGACTCTGTTATAGATACTATAATTGGCGGTTTTTTTTTGCCTTCTGATTTCAACTGTTTTAAAACAGATTAAAATATCATAGTGATAATTATGATATCTGGAGGACTGATCTTTTGTTGATAAAGGTGTCATGTCTGAATTAATCAAGAGTAGTGCAATACTCCGTCGAGTTACACAAAATAAAAATAGCTAATATGTTATCAATGAAATTATATCATGTAATCATTTTATTAATATTGTTAATCAATTTTTTTTACTTTTATTCAAAGATAAATATATACATTAAAATTATATTCCTATGCATATTAAAAAAATAAATGAACAAAAAAAAACAAAAAACATGTGCGTTAATTTCTTGATCTTGAACGTGATGAATTAGTAATATATTTTATACAATTCCCAACAGTACCTCGATAAGGTCCGCGGGTTCATCACATTGTAGAAAAGGCAAAGGCTGACTCTGGTATAGCGTCTTTATGTTTATACAAAGATGTTTAGCTGGAGGTGAATTTTTCTCACAGCGATGGATCTGTTATCTGTCCAGTAAACAATGGTACGATGGCCTCATCTTCACCCTCGATACCTCTCGTCAGAGATACAATCGCGTAAACAAATGGACGATCAATTATCATTTCCGCCGAAAACACCATGCATCGGGTCATCATCACCATTCCTGGAAGTTGAAATATTATTCATGTAGTTAGAATAAGACATTCCAATTTTTGAGACACTTTAATGAATAGGAAAGAAATTGTGTAATGTCGATGCGATCAGAAGGGGAAGGTTCATGTGATTATAATTCGCAAAATAATGTAAAAACCAATTTTTCACCGGGCTCATCAGTTTATTATTCTTATTTTGAGATTCTTGAGTACGAAAAAATGTACATGCAATTTATTTGTTCCTTTAGATTCTCCCGCGCTATCGTAGCTCAGATAGCTCATGAAGATCAGATCCTAACATGGTGAGATTTTAAATTTTACGGTAGAATTATAGTGATTAAATATGTTAATTAAGTTATCCCAATTTTGGTAGTTTTACAACGCCGTTGAACAGGCGCATATCAAAGCCCGTATGGTATATCTCGTAATAATAAGGGCGATCTATTTCGAATTGTTCGCCGTAGTTGAATGATGCACATTTGAAAGCCATCTGAACCACTGCAAAATAAAATTCGAGAAATTCAATCGAAATTATCAACGCAAATCTTGAGTGGTTAGCCGGCTTAATAAAAGACATTGGATATCAGTTTTAATAAGTAAATGTTCGTGGTGAAAAGTAATATGGTTCATGATCGAAAGTAGAAGTATGTCATGGTTTGCGATCTCGATTTAGAAAAAAAATGTTTTTTCAATTATTTGATTCGCAAGATGACGAATTGTACTTACGCTGCAAACTCTTCGTTATCTTCTTGCATGATATCACCTACATTGAATTATCTTTGTTGCCAAGGTGCAAGAAAATAAAAATTATTTTTAAAGTCACACTTGTATCGAGAGATCGATATTACTGAGATAGTCTTCAAGATCTTGATCAGCGAAGAAAGTTTACCAAAGTTATGATGAGCTGGAGGTTTTTACAATATTCAATGCTTTGATGATAAAGATTGCTGATGAGAATGATGGAGTAGTAGAAAGTGATGTGCAAAGAATTTTTCTGACCTGTAACAGCAGCTGCTTCGCTTCCTTCTTCGTTAACTTCAATAAATGCCTTTTGCACAACTTTGCTGACTTTAAGTGGGGTGTCAGTTATACCAGAAAAGTCCGCTTGATCTCCGAACAAATCTACCATTCCCAGCTGAAATAAATGATGGGTTAGTAAGTTCTCAGTTATTCGAGACTATAGGTTTAGAAGATCGATATTCTACGATGATGACACATTACCTTTTTCAAATTTTCTTCCAAGTTCAATGTAGTCTCGATTTTAAACTTTGGGAAGGATAATTCAACATCAGCAGGAAATGATTCTGCCAAAACCTGACCTAGATTTACTCGATGAAGGTTATCCTGGACAGTTTTCAATCCATTTATTTCATGCGGTAAAATTATGAGCATGCTGAGCTCTCCACCCTACAATTTAAAATGAACACTTCTGTAGCGCGAGTATATTGTTTTTATTGGCGATGGCACCAAGTGATGCCCTCAATTCGTATACAACGTTTCATACCTGGTAAGGTAATTCAATAAAGCGGGCGTTCAGTTCTGGAATTTCTCCAAAACGATACTTATTTTTTTGGAACATTGTAGGCACCATCTTAGTGGTATTTTCGTCAATGTGAAAGAGTCTGTCCTCAGTAAGGTCAGCGTCGAATTTTTTCGCCCATTGGCCCTTAAAGTACACTGCATTCACAAGAACCAACCTTGTGTCGTTAGTCAAGCTATCTGTAAACAGTTATTCGATTTATGCTCGATAGAGATAGAGAGAATAAATTCACTCATAGACAGTTGTCGCGGTAGATAGCTCGTGAGAATAGTGATATTCGATTAGGCTTGGAAAAGTAAAAATTACCTGGAGTGATCACCTTCTTAATACGTTTGTTGGTCTGCTCTTCACACCAAGCATTTATAGTCTCAGCCGCAGCTGGTGGGTCAGCAAAATCCACTTGTTGACATTCGGAGAAGAATTTTCCAACGGTCAATTCTTTGTATGCAGATTTTATTTCAAACTGTGACGCGGTGTATATTTTATTGGCGAGGCGAAGTTCAACTCCTTTAGCAGCCTGTAATCAAAATTTTTCCAATTGCTTCACTGAAATCATGGTTCAGTACCGATGTAACTTGACTGATCCAGTGCACAAAGAGCAATGCACGTGAAAGTGAGTGATGTGTGTATCTCACCCTTAACGCTTTGATGAGAGACTGATAACCAGATAGGCCAAGTTCATTTTCTTCGGGAATAAAAAGAGCTTTACGAATTTCAGTGGCAGTTTTTCCTCCAGCTCCGTAAGCAGCCATGGCCAGCACAATTTGAGCGCTTAGCGGAGACATAATCAAGTTGCCGTGAACATCGTTGCTAACAATCTGAAATAGCCAATTCAAATTAGAGAACTTGATGAGGTGTCACTCAACCATCTGAAAATCGATGATAATTATTATCATCAGCGATTGACCGTATAGCTAACTAGATTCTATGACTATACCTTCAAAAAGTTGTTAGAAAATTTGCCAGTAGATTCTGCTACGGCTTGGAGTCCAGCGTATTCTCCCATGTTATTAATGTGGATTGCAGCCGTTACGAGGAATGATAATTATTCTGAAAACAATCGAAAATGTTAACACATCAATGCATAAATAACAATCGGATTTATATGACAATTATAAAATACATTATTATATTATACATTGTCCTTGCAAATTCCCAGCTCTAAATATAAAATATTTTTAGGAAAAAACGACTAGAAAATCACTCAAGCGCTAAACATGAAGCTCTGTTATCAGCTACTTCGATGTACAACAGCTACGTCCGTCAGGACATCCGGGACTACTTATCCGCGTGAAAAATTATTAAAGAACTCGGATAATGTCACCCCAGACCCCTCAAGTTACCCCGACAACAATTCGGGTGGCACTGACCTCTTGACAGTTGTCACTGATTGTCACAGTATAGCGCGTAAACGGCGATTTTATAAACTACGTTTGTCGTAACAAATCGTCGCTCGTCGTTTTTTTCCAATTTGAATACCGCTGATTTTGAAAGCGTTGGATTCCGCGGGTTGAATACTTTTCAAATCAGTACGGTACGTGTTAGCGTGATTCTCGGATTTCGTTTTCTCTTAACGAATAAAAAAGATCCCAAGAACCTCTAAATAGAATTTTCGGTAGTCTTGATAGTCAAATTCGGACATCATTACGTCATAGTTGGTGATTCGTCGATAGATTATGAAATCAAAAGTTGGTTTGGTTGCTTTTTTACCGTGTCTTCATGGCCGCGCCCAGTATCGCCGCGTGGCAACACCCGGCTAAAGGTACTAAAGCACTTATTGTTAGCTACAGTAGGATGCCACCATAAATTTTCGGTAGTACAAATAAACTTATAAGATTCGAGAAATTCAATATGTTCACGAACAGCACGTTTAGGTTCCACTACCATCGGTCGAACGTATAAACGATTAAATTTTGTAACAATAAATGAAAATGCGGCTCTGATTGAATTGAAAACAAAAGTATTATTTTTTTTGTGTTGTCGAGGATTAAATACCTGTGTACGTATGATATAACAAAGTGATAATACGATGAGATCATCGGAGAACCTGAGAGTGCATCAGTTAAAATAAAATTTCCGATTTATCGTTAGTTGTCAATGTTAAGATTCAAATTATGTTCAGTTGTAAAGTTTTGTATAGTTTTTTAAAGATCAACAGCTAGTTCAGAACCAATCAATGTTCTGCATAATTGTAATATGGGGCGTGACATGTAAAGATAAAAAAATGATTCATATATTAAAATTTATTTTGCCTATAAAATATCACCTCGATAATGTGGGTCCATAAATTTTTCTATGGTCGAAGAACGCCTTACCTTCGGTACAGTTCCTGTTCGACGTTTGGTAGTTGTTTCCCTTTTTTTCTTTCCTAAATATCTTGTGATGCGAAGGTAAATTTCAGAATTTTATCTTCACAAACTGACCGCCGAAAAGAGAATACGTCGTTGCGCTATGACTTCACCGTTGAAACTAACCAAACACGAATCTCAGATCACACACATATATCAGTAAAAGCGTAGATGTATTGTAGGTACACAACACCAATATCCGATTGTTTCGGGTTGACGTTTGCCGATAATTCTGTCGATGATTGATAAATCTGCAGTGGTAAGTGTTATCGTCGGTTGACGTTTCGAAATTTTGGGTAGTAATTGGATATTCGAATATTTTGCATCTCGATCGACTCAATTCGAGAAGATGAGACGCTATGAGATTCCCTGAAAACAAACGAACACTTTTTTAGCATATTAATGAGGGAAAAACTCGGTCATTATGGTTCAAACAATAATCAATTGATAATAATAACGGTGAGAAATGACGGGCTGTAAATTTCTCAGAATTGATAAGATTCGTCCTCCCTGAACTCGCAATCAGCTGACGAGATCAGTTTATAATTATATCATAGATATAAATACATGACGAAATCAACAGACGATTAAAATTGCGATTATGATTAATCGCCGCGTTTCGAAAGAAATAAAATTACTCACTTCTAAGATATTAATAAATTTGTATATGGTTGTATTTATTTAAAGATCATTCAAGTGTAAAACTTATACTCAAAATACGTCATCATGAAATAGAATTACAGACACAAGTATCAAGAGTATCACAAAAATATGAAATTACTTATAGATACTGTGAAAATCGGATTATACCTTTAAAAATAAAATGTGTACAAATCGTATTGGAATGTAGATAAATCGCTACTTCGTTAAATTTTCGGGTTTCCAACTATCCCACTGAACAGTGGCCCACCTAGACGTTGATGTATGACCGAGTAGAGGAATGGTTGGTTCACTTTGAATTCGTTTGTCCAGTCGCTGAGAGACTCGACTACGAATTGTATGACTGTTGGAAAGAATAAAGAAAGTTAAAGAAAAATCTCATTAAAAACATGAAAATGTGAAGAAACTGAGAATAATTAGTAGAAGAAATAAAAAATGACATCTCATATGAATGCGCTCAGAAGCGATCTTTTTATTCGATGATTTAGGCTACCAATAAAATGTTGTTTTTTCAAATGCTAGGGTAAAAAAAAGCGACAATACGTCGCGTGCTATACGTAGAACAGATAAGTTAAACTTCGTAAATATGGCAGCGAGATTTTATAGATGGAATTTCGTTCTGTAGTGAGAAATCGAATACATAAATTGATTCGGCAAAAGCGGCTGATATTGAACTCCAATCAATTCAAGAACAGTAACAATAATAATCCAACGCCATGCATGTACAAAAACACAGAAATGAAAATAAATAAAAGAAAGTAGAGGTAACATGCAACAATTGTAAAACTATACGGAATAACGATATGACATTAGGATTGGAGATATTATTCCCTAAATTATTCCACTTATCCAAAACCATATTTTTATAGAGTAAGATATAGAGACGAGTCGGAGGAATAGGTATAATATCAAAATGATTTATCACGTTATCATATTGAAGGGCTCGAAACTGTTCCACCGAACAATGTTGTGTCCGTTGCACGATGTCGAATTAAATAGAAGAACCCTCGATTCACATCGAATACCGGTGTCGGCGGTCGAAATCCGATAGATGTAAGCGTGAATATGACGGCTACCGTAAAAAAAAATATATAGGTATATAGTTAAACGTTGTATTAAAATAATCCTGAATTCACATGCAGACAATTATGCGTTATTTTGATCGTGAGTGAGAAAAAAAAATCCATAAAATTCCAACACTATTGTACGTGTGCAGAACGTGCGTGTTTGTCTTTCTGTCCAAAGCATGCATTAAAAATTTTCGAAAAGAATCAAGGCCATTCATTTCTGCACCAGTGTTAAGTGTTATTCAGATACAACA
Source organism: Athalia cordata (assembly GCA_963932425.1). Taxonomy (NCBI): domain Eukaryota; kingdom Metazoa; phylum Arthropoda; class Insecta; order Hymenoptera; family Athaliidae; genus Athalia; species Athalia cordata. The sequence continues at coordinate 21,424,591 of OZ010626.1, read as the reverse complement.
TCATTTGAAATACGAATAAACAAAAATATATGCGAAAGAATTTTAGATTTACCTGTAACGGCAGCCGCCTCACTACCCTCTTCGTTCACTTCAATAAATGCTTTTTGTAAAACACTACTAACTTCAAGTGGTACGTCAGTGATACCACTGAAGTTAGCTCCTGGTCCGAACATGCTCCTCATTCCCAACTGAAATATCAAAGAACATCATGGATTGAGGATTTCTTCTATAATTCTGAGAAGAATCTTCTGGAATTTTTTCACATTATTTTCTTCATACCCGTTGCAGTGGTTCTTTGAGACGTAAAGTGCTTTCGATCTTGAACTTAGGGAGGTATAATTCGACTTTCCTGGAGCGGAAGCCAGCCAAAATTTGAGATATATTCACTTTATCAAGATTGTCGACAACGTTTTGCAGACCATTGTGTTCATTTGGCAAGATTATCACCATGCTCAGTTCATCATTCTGCAAGAAAAATGCGAAAATACATCAGCATTATTGTTTCTAATCTTCTTGAACTTTATTTCCGTTGAAAGACTCAACAAAAATTACTGCACGCTTCACCTTGTATGGTAACTCGATGATGCGAGCGCTCAGACTAGGAGCATTTCCATGTCGGAACTCGCTCTCGATGTACATTGTTGGTACGTCCTTTGTGGTATGTTCATCAATGTGGAAAGGTCTGTCTTGAGTGTTGTCTGGATCAAATTTCTTCTGCCAGTCACCTTTGAAGTAAACTGCGTTGACAAGAACCATTTTCGTGTCTCCATTGATGCTATCTGGAAACCAACGGTAGATTCGTTGATAGAATACAAATTTCCGAACAAAATTTTCGCGTAAAACTCTGCTTTTCAACATCACAAGTCACCTGGATTTATCACATCCTTGATCCGGTTGTGTGTTTTTTCTTCGCACCAAGCGTTTATTGTGCCTGCAGCACCGACCGCATTAGCAAAATTGAGTGATTGGCATTCTGAGAGAAAAGAATTGGCGGTAATGGCCTTGTATGGGGGTTTTACAGGGAATCCTTCCGCAACGTACATCTTATTAGCCAGATCAAGAGTAACATTTTCTACGCTCTGAAACGATAATTATCTTCGTAAATAACTGTACTGTGTGATTGGTTTTTCATGGAAGAGAGGAAGAAAAAATAATAATTCGTTGTATAATCGCTCACGTTCAATGTTTCCATGAAAGCCTTGTAGCCCTCTTGGCCGAGCTGGTCGTCCTCGGGCACACCAAGAACTCCCCGCATTTCACTTGCGGTATCTCCTCCGGCTCCATAACCAGCCATGGCCAGAACAATTTGTGCGCTCAACGGAGAGCAGATCAAGTCGCCGGGATTATTGCTTATCACATCCTGAAATATTTCATGTATTTATATTTACATGTAGTTTGGTGAAGAAAATAACAAGAGAAGAAAGAACTAAAATATAATGATTGTATTCACCTTCAAAAATTTAGCAGCAAACACGGAAGTGCTACCAGCTATGGTTTGAAGAGGAGTCAATTCCGGTTTTTCTTCTTCCATGCTTTTAGCGCCAATCGCTAACGCAACGAGAGAAAATAACGCAACTGAAACTGATAAGTAAATATTGGTGGTTAAAATTCAGCCATCAATTCAAACAATGAGATTTCACTTCCTGTTCGGAGACTGTAGAAAATACACTGCGGGAACCCCAGAGATTACGCAAATTGTTGGCTGGCAAAGGTAATTAAAGATAACGTCACCGCAGTAGTTGCGATATCACCTTTGAATTGCTTCAACTGATTATCAATTTACGACTGAATACTGAGAACTGTTGACAATTATCTTAATCTAAATAAATGAACATGACGTAGTCGATCTTCGTTGTAGGAATCTTCGAAAAATTGAATCGTAAGTTTCAGAGACAAAATATCATAATTGAATTCGCTAATCAATCTTTGATGCACGCAAAAATCACATCAAACTATACATAGTAATCGAGTGATATGAAAATCGTTGGGATTGACGTTACTTGAAAAGTTAAAAGATCAGTAAGTTCATTGCGTAAAGTCAAGGTCTTTGACGAATCTGGTAAGGTTATGATCTTAAATATGGATGATTTTATTTTGAGCGTTATCGAATGAGCACAACGGTCGTCGAGTTAGCCTACAATACCCGAACAATCCTCCGAATTTTTGAAAACTTCATTTTATTCAATCAGGATATAGGACCTTGAAAATGAAATTGAAAACGACAAATTCTTCGGCTAATTAAACTTTTTTACAAATAATCAAATTGACTTAAAACTAATCCAATCTGACCAGCCTGATAAATCGTTCGAAAATACAGATTTTTACTTACGAGTCCGCATCTTGAGATCAGTTCACTTGGATTCCAAGAGCTAAACTGAAGCTCTGACGGGAATGTGATAGCTTTTTCTTTAGTAGTCTGCAGAGTACAAGTTTTTGTTATTCGTAATAGCAAAATTATTGGTTCCCACCACTTCTTATCAACTTCTCGTCGTCCAATCTTCGTGAAGTGATTCCCCTCTTGTCCTCTTGTGCGTCATAAAAAGATGAATAAAATTGAATAAATGAATAAAATAAAATTAAAATTAAAAATTGAAAATTTCAGAAAAAAAAGAACGCGCCTGTTTTACGGGGTAGATCCCCTTACGATCATGATCACGAAGAGGGCTCCATTATGATTTATGATTCAGATTTTCGAGTCCGAACATCGAGCGTATAGAATATATAATTATGAATAAATTATTGTACAGAGCAAATATCAGTTCATTAAAATTCAGATCTTTTCGTACTCGAATTTTTTGTTATTTTTTTTTTTTTCATTGCCAAACAGCCAACCTAACACGTATTTACCTATTCAATTTTTTTGTTGGTTTACCTTATTTTTTTCTCTTCTTTGTTAGTTTCGAAGATGTTTGCTTTTGGTCGATTTAACGCACGCTAATTCATTGAAATGGAAGAAAAAAAAGGAATAAATAAAGGAACAACACAATATTTCTTCAGAAATAATATTCGATCTAACAATTCTAAAAAGAGACTCGATTGGTTCAAGCGTCTGTTTTTTTTTCACTTCGGGAGTGCACATCACGTCTGGTTCTGAATTCCTGGAATAAAGTAAGGACAAAATAGGCAAAGAACCATAACAATAATAATAACATAGGTACTAGTACACGAGTACAAAAAATAAATCAAAAGAATGAAAAAACAGTTAAACGCAAGACATTAAATATAATCATCACTTATGAGTTTGCAATAACCATTTTCTTGCCGTACTTTAAAATTCGATAAATTTTAATAATATGTTATTTTGTTATAGATATACTTATATCTCAAATATTTCGCGTTACATAATATTTTGAGAGACAGAAAAATTTTTATGTGTTTCACACGATTAAATTATGATTGGTTAATCGTTTAAAACTATTATAGACTTCATGTATGACGTAATTTATTATTCACGAATAATAATATAATAAAATATTAGAGGATGGAAATATCAGGGTTACTTTATTTGTTCAATTATTTATGGTAATTAAGAATTACAATAAAAATTATACATAGAAAAGGTTGATGAATAAATTTTTTCTCTTCATTTCACACTATATAATCGAAATAAATTTTATTTTTAATCATAGATGTATAATTGGTACAACACACATAATTTTTGGTTTATGATTTTTTTTCTTCCTTTTTAATATTAGAAGTTTTCATTTATACAGATCATCTTATAATATGTGTATTAAAAATAATCATACATTTCACAGTGTCATGGAAAAATTTCTTATTAGCACGAAAAAACAAAAAAATGAAAAATAAACACATACAATAATTGAAGAGAATATAGGTATGTAGTCATTATTGGTAGAATTGTTTATAAAATGCTTGTTAAAAAAACAATACCAGAAGAATAAAAAAAGTAACAGCAAGTAAAGTCAGAAGGAACAAACCGCAGGAGGAGAAATTAAGGGTTGGTTAAAAAGCCATTGAACAATTCCGCGCTAGTTGCTTTGTGAATAATAGAAAAACGCGCAGGATGATCGACTTCAAACCGAACAGGTGGGAACATAAATCTTCCACTTCTTGCCCAGGCGTTCACAACTATAATATAAAAAAAAAATGAAAAAGAGATTATTTGTATCCCATTATCTCTGGTACGGATTTATTTCGAAGTCATTTATTTGAACGGATGAAATCTCATGTTACATAAGTATAAATGCGACATGCGTGAGCTGTGAAATAGGCCCGGTTCGAAATTTCGAAAATCCACTTTATTTCCCCAAAATGCTCTGCACGTATTGCGAAATTGTTTTTGCCAAGCTTTTATTAATTATGTAAATGAGCGTCGAGTTCAAGGCGATCCAATTGTGATTTTTCCAAAGAATTTTTTCAATTTTATAGCGATATAAAAAATGCGGATTAGAGAGAAAAAAAAGACAATTTTGCATCTGAAAATAGAAGTCAGCATTATATCGGTACACGAGAACAACACAACACATAATGTATACAACAATTACACTTTGTCTTGATGCAAGTGAATAAAAAAAAGATAATATTACAAATAAACTTACAACCATGCAGGTATAGTTAATTATAATCGTTAATAACGTTCGGGGGGGATCAAATAGTTGGAGCAATTACGAAAGAAATATCTAATTTATGAAAATAAATGTGTAATCAAAAATCAGGACAAGAATCTTTATGCCTACTAATAATTCATAATATTTCCCATCAGAACGTGGAGGGAACAAAAAAAAACAAAAATATCATGCTACAAAAATTATATAATTAAAATAAGTCTAACTACGTTCGAATGATTAAATATATACGTAGTACACTCGTTATTGTATATATTTTGATTTTTGATCAATTTTTTTTTGGCATATTTGTCAACAAATTTTGTTCGTTACTTTTCGACATATCTGCTGCAGATAAAAAAGGGCTTCAGGGACTCGCAAGATAACCACGGAACGATATCGTGTCACTCGGGGAGTGCCAAATAGCGTAAAATGCGGGATGATCAACTTCGAAACGAACCGATGGGGCTTTTGGACGCACCGCACTTAATTTCTGGACCTTAATACCTGAGAGGAACAGATAAAGAAAAAAGAAATGAATCAATCGATCGATTTATTATAATTAACATTACATGCATCGTAGGTAATCCGGGCCAGGTATATGAAAACAATAAGATCGTTCGTTAGAAAAACAAAAACTTCATCACAAATTATAATAAAAACGAACAAGCAATAAAAAGAAACATTAGTTTGAAGCCACTGCACGTAACAATTTAGGTTCAGTATTCGTATAACCACATGATGTATATTTGTATACATTTGTATAATGAAAACCAAAAACAGAAGAAATTCGAAATCAGATCCATGCATCGTACATATAAAACAGAATCACGTTCGTATTTACGTTAATTATGGATCGGCGAGAATGCCTTGAAACACGTAATTCACATCGGTATCAGAATGCCAAATAATTGCATAGAGAGCTGGATGGTCAACGTCGAAGAGATTTCTACGTGGTACTCGACCACTTTTCTTCTTGAGCAGCACACCTATGAAAAAATAGAAATTTTCCAAGTTTTTATCTGATCAAAACTACGGATAAGCCGCACAATTACACTCCATAAAAATAAAATGCGTATAATATCGGTAGAATATTTAAAAAAAAACAATCATTATAAATAGTTGTCGATGTAACTTCAGTCTTTAATACATATATATGGGTGCATAGGTTTCATTTATTTTCATATTTTACAAAATAATTTATTATCATAAATCTCGGGATAACATGTCAAAATTATCGATGTAAGATGATGTAAGTAACAATAATAATAATCGTCATCATCATCATTCACTAATACACGTTAATTCGAAGTGGATGTATCGTTAAATGTTTGCGGTAACACGAGTACACATAATATATACATATCTAAATTGAAGAAAAAAAAAGAAAAAGAATTTCAAATTTTCAAACTCAGGAAAACGGTGGCCTTAGAATTCGAGATACGAATATTGGAACCGTTTTCCGATTAATTATGGCCAGAAATTGATGATCTACGTTGAATAATTCGCTACTATCTTCAAACAATGATCTAAGTCCGATCGATTCCGCTGAAACAAAGAAAAATCAATGAATAAATAAATAAGTAAATAAACAAATGAAAATACTCAATTAAATATGGATTAATAAAATACAAAATGTAATTTTTTTTTGTTTTTGGTTTTCACTCCTAATCATCTCTATATTTTACGATTACGAATTATGCATACGGCGGATGTAAACTTGAACATAGAAAGAAATGAAATACATGGGCATAATAAGCGTACGTAAAATACGCCAACGAAAATTGAAAAAAATAAATGAAGGAAAGTAGAAACTAAATAAAAAAATCGTTTCGTAGCCCGATTGATTGATAATAAATATGATGTGACCAACAGAAATAATGATATCAAACGATGCACAAACACATACAAATTTTAACAATATATTACATACAACATATATACGTTAACCACACATTTTACAATTATATGATAGGTATGTGAAACCAAAAAAATTAAACCCCATGATTTTTCAGAAATAAATTATTCTGGGTATACAAAAACAAAAGTTGTTGACAAAATAAAAATTTGTTATTTTAAAACCCGAACCTCATCTTTTTCAACCAACCAACCGAACAGAAATTATTTAATCGTATTCGAATCCCTCTAAAAACACAAGAAAACAAACCAAAAAAAAAAATATACATAATAGAAAAATAAAGAAAAAATGATAAGTTAAAAATTGATTAAATATAAATGGGGCATACCTTTGTTTTTCTGGAGTTTTGTAGAAGCCTGTGAAAAGCGATACGTCCTGAGTTGTCGATATAATTGAATAATAGAATGGATGATCGGCGTTAAAAATCTGAGCTGCCCATCTAATAGGTGCGCTGTACGCCATGAAGCCCAGGACTGCAAGGTACAATTAAGGCGCTTCGATTTTGTAAATTATCTTATACAATTGGTTCGTTCGTACACATATAAAATTATAAGTAACACGGTAATTTAATAGAAAAACAATTAAAAAAAAAAAAAATTGGCAGTAAACCAAAAACGTAAAATAATCCAACAATGACGGAAACTGACTTGTATCGTCTGGGTAATGGTGATATCCAATTTCGTCCTTAAGCATCGTGAGGGTTAAAAAAGCTTCTTTTGCGATCTACGGATTTTTCGTTAATTCATTATTATCATTGTCATCATTATTGCTATGTTAAAAAATACTGATTATAATTACCTAATAGTTATTGTATACATATATAATTAAGTTCGTATACTTTAAGCGTTATCAATTTATATACATCGCATTGAAATTGGATTTTTCTTTTCTTCTTTTTTTTGATATGTACATTATACAGGGTGTATCACCTCATGTGTTCAGAATGGGAGGGACTTAGTCGACACGAAGCCATGCCCCTCTAGCCAATCAACAAGCATAAGATTTTCGTAGACCGAAATTCTTACGAGAATAAAAGTTACAATTTCTTGGTGTAGGAAAAAAATGTCAACAACGATTTCGCCATCTCGCCTTGTGTTGACGTTTGCATTGAAAAAGAAGGCCAACAAATCGAACCGCTTCTGTGAGCGTCGAAATAAATGAATACTTAACAAGCTGATCGAATCATTGTTGACATTTTTTCCCTAAACCCAGAAATTGTATCTTCTATTCTCGCGAGAATTTCGGTCTACGAGAATCTTATGCTTGTTGATTGGCTAGAGGGGCAAGGCTTCGTGTCGACTAAGTCCCTCCCATTCTGAACACATGAGGTGATACACCCTGTATATGAACATAGGTATACGTGTAATAATTACTTTACGTCTGTAAGTTACCTGATATATCAATTATAATTGATTAATTAATTAATTCAATAATTAATTAATTATTCAGGCTTACCATATTATTACAAGGACATCAAATAATTAGGTGATTCACGATTTGTTCGTCGGGAACAAATAGGTATGTCGTGAAGCCCAGGACTGCAAGGTACAATTAAGGCGCTTCGATTTTGTAAATTATCTACCATTGGGGGGCAGAGGGGAAAGGGGAACTAAAAAAACCGATTGTTTTTCGATTTGAGATGTAAAATGTAGAGACATGAGATCGTTCATTGATGTTGGTATATGCATGTTGGCGTACATATAGTGAATTTTATCAGATAACAAATCGGAAGCTGTTTTTGTGGAAAGAACAAAACAAAATCAAAGAAAATTGTAAGAATGAATCAGGGCGATGTTACTATAGCTTCGAGTATATTAGTGACGCTTTTGTTTTCTTTTTTTTTATTAATAATTATGTGAGATAAAAATGGTTTGTCCACCGAAAATATTTTCGGGTCACGTGACGGCGGAACCAATGACATAGGGCGTATCAGCAGGGCTGCAAATGAAAAATTAAAAGTTTTTTTTTCTAATTTCAACCCTAGATAGCATGTTTTATTGTAATATACGTGTACACGTTGGAATCACAACGATCTGATTTTTTCGACGATCTGAACGAATGATCTTTTTTTATTAGAATTTTTCATTTATACAGATCATCTTACAATATGTATATATTAAAAATAATCATACATTTCACAGTGTCATGGAAAAATCTCTTATTAGCACGAAAAAACAAAAAAAAATAAAATAAACATATACAACAATTGAAGAGAATATATGTAGTCATTATTGGTAGAATTGTTTATAAAATGCTTATTAAAAAAACAATAACAGAAGAATAAAAATAGTAACAGCAAGTAAAGTCAGAAGGAACAAACCGCAGGAGGAGAAATTAAGGGTTGGTTAAAAAGCCATTGAACAATTCCGCGCTAGTTGCTTTGTGAATAATAGAAAAACGCGCAGGATGATCGACTTCAAACCGAACAGGTGGGAACATAAATCTTCCACTTCTTGCCCAGGCTTTCACAACTATAATATAAAAAAAAAAATGAAAAAGAGATTATTTGTATCCCATTATCTCTGGTACGGATTTATTTCGAAGTCATTTATTTGAACGGATGAAATCTCATGTTACATAAGTATAAATGCGACATGCGTGAGCTGTGAAATTGGCCCGGTTCAAAATTTCGAAAATCCACTTTATTTCCCCAAAATGCTCTGCACGTATTGCGAAATTGTTTTTGCCAAGCTTATATTAATTATGTAAATGAGTGTCGAGTTCAAGGCGATCCAATTGTGATTTTTCCAAAGAATTTTTTCAATTTTATAGCGATATAAAAAATGCGGATTAGAGAGAAAAAAAAGACAATTTTGCATCTGAAAATAGAAGTCAGCATTATATCGGTACACGAGAACAACACAACACATAATGTATACAACAATTACACTTTGTCTTGATGCAAGTGAATAAAAAAAAGATAATATTACAAATAAACTTACAACCATGCAGGTATAGTTAATTATAATCGTTAATAACGTTCGGGGGGGATCAAATAGTTGGAGCAATTACGAAAGAAATATCTAATTTATGAAAATAAATGTGTAATCAAAAATCAGGACAAGAATCTTTATGCCTACTAATAATTCATAATATTTCCCATCAGAACGTGGAGGGAACAAAAAAAAACAAAAATATCATGCTACAAAAATTATATAATTAAAATAAGTCTAATTACGTTCGAATGATTAAATATATACGTAGTACACTCGTTATTGTATATATTTTGATTTTTGATCAATTTTTTTTTGGCATATTTGTCAACAAATTTTGTTCGTTACTTTTCGACATATCTGCTGCAGATAAAAAAGGGCTTCAGGGACTCGCAAGATAACCACGGAACGATATCGTGTCACTCGGGGAGTGCCAAATAGCGTAAAATGCGGGATGATCAACTTCGAAACGAACCGATGGGGCTTTTGGACGCACCGCACTTAATTTCTGGACCTTAATACCTGAGAGGAACAGATAAAGAAAAAAGAAATGAATCAATCGATCGATTTATTATAATTAACATTACATGCATCGTACGTAATCCGGGCCAGGTATATGAAAACAATAAGATCGTTCGTTAGAAAAACAAAAACTTCATCACAAATAATAAAAACGCAGACGCAATAAAAAAAAACATTAGTTTGAAGCCACTGCACGTAACAATTTAGAGTCAGTATTCGTATAACCACATGATGTATATTTGTATACATTTGTATAATGAAAACCAAAAACAGAAGAAATTCGAAATCAGATCCATGCATCGTACATATAAAACAGAATCACGTTCGTATTTACGTTAATTATGGATCGGCGAGAATGCCTTGAAACACGTTATTCACATCGGTATCAGAATGCCAAATAATTGCATAGAGAGCTGGATGGTCAACTTCGAAAAGATTTCTACGTGGTACTCGACCACTTTTCTTCTTGATCAGCATACCTATGAAAAAATAGAAATTTCCCAAGTTTTTATCTGATCAAAACTTCGGATAAGCTGCACAATTACACTTCATAAAAATAAAATGCGAATAATATCGGTAGAATATTAAAAAAAAACAATCATTATAAATAGTTGTCGATATAACTTCGGTCGTTAATATCCCCCCAAAAGGCATCTACGGTGCAAAAAACTTCGCCAAGTACATGAAATGTTTAAAAAATTCATTATTAATAGTCAATAGATCTATGACAATAAGAAAAAAAGGATACAAATCAATTATTGTGCCAACTGCCAAGTTCATGTAACTATGCATCGTGTAAAAATATAGAATTGGAAAGTAAATCAATGAGAATCAATTCAAATGATCAAAAAAAAAATGAAAAAAATAAAATAAATGAAATAAATGCAATTTATTTCGGTGGACAAACCATTTTTATCTCACATAATTATTAATAAAAAAAAAAACGAAAACAAAAGCGTCACTAATATACTCGAAGCTATAGGTAGTAAAATCGCCCTGATTAATTCTCAAGATTTTTTTTGCTTCTGTTGTTTTTTTCTTTCCACAAAAACAACTTCCGATTGGTTATCTGATTGGTGAATGCAATTCGATTCTTTGAATTGATTCTCATTGATTTACTTTTCAATTCTATATTTTTACACGATGCAAAGTTACATGTACTTGGTAGTTGGCAGTTGGCACAATAATTGATTTGGATCCATTTTTTCTTCTTATTAATTAATTTTTTAAACATTTAATGTACTTGGCGAAGTTTTTTGCACCGTAGATGCCTTTTGGGGGGATCTCATAACTTTTTGTATGTTGTTGGAGAATATTGCAGTATTAATTATGGTTTCTTTGGTGTACTATTGTTGTAAGATGTTTGACGCATATACATATACCTATGTATGTACTACTCCACATCTATGGTTTGACTGGGTAAGAAAAATTTTCGAACGGTAGTCATGAGAGTGCCATTTTTCTGGTGCTCAATGCAAAGGAGCATAGACGATAGACATAGAGAGACTATGTCTACGGCATAGACTCAAAAGTACTTTTAAGTCTATGAAAAGGAGTCGCTGCGTTGACTGAAAAAATCTCAGTCGACGGTCGCTGTGCGGTGGCGAACTCTGTAAGAAATGAGCTACGCTGACGCTACCTGCTAGGTGTGCGGGAACTATAACCTTTTTCCTACTTGACAGGAATATGACGCAAGCCACGGCAGTAACCACACCGCGACTTCTCGTCTACACAATTTATGTTGGAATGGTTTTGGTTTTCAGATGGCATATAGCTAGCTGTACGATGACGACGGAGGTGAATCCGATGAAACGACCTACCGGTGATCAGAGATTATCATACCTCAGCTCTCCGACCACTGACGTTATTGAAATTACGCTTAAATGAAAGCTCGTCCGCGATTCATATCGCGAAAGTGCATCCAAATTTCCCGAAATGCTTATGATTTCGGAGATACTTGATAGAACGGTTGGCCATACAGCGCTTTCTCGATCCCCTAACAGTAAAGATACTCGGTAGTGCGCCCGTTCTTTTGAATGTACTTGGCGCGAGACTCTACCGAGTCTCTTGATATAGGTGCATAGGTATAGTATATACAATCTTCAGTCAACGGTATATATATGTATAATTGAATAATTTTTCATTTATTTTCATATTCGACAAAATAATTTACTATCATATATCTCGGGATAACATGTAAAAGTTATCGATGTAAGTAACAATAATAATAATCATCATCATCATCATTCACTAATACACGTTAATTCGAAGTGGATGTATCGTTAAATGTTTGCGGTAACACGAGTACATGTAATATTATATACATATCTAAATTAAAGAAAAAAAAAAAAAAAAACAATTTCAAATTTTCAAACTCAGGAAAACGGTGGCCTTAGAATTCGAGATACGAATATTGGAACCGTTTTCCAATTAATTATGGCCAGAAATTGATGATCTACGTTAAATAATTCGCTACTATCTTCAAACAATGATCTAAGTCCGATCGATTCCGCTGAAACAAAGAAAAATCAATGAATAAATAAATAAGTAAATAAATAAATGAAAATACTCAATCAAATATAGATTAATAAAATACAAAATGTAATTTTTTTTTTGTTTTTGGTTCTCACTCCTAATCATCTCTATATTTTACGATTACGAATCATGCATACGGCGGATGTAAACTTGAACATAGAAAGAAATGAAATACATGGGCATAATAAGCGTACGTAATATACGCCAACGAAAATTGAAAAAAATAAATGAAGGAAAGTAGAAACTAAATAAGAAAATCGTTTCGTAGCCCGATTGATTGATAATAAATATGATGTGACCAACAGAAATAATGATATCAAACGAGGTACAAACACATAAAACTTTCAACAATATATTACATACAACATATATACGTTAAGCACACATTTTACAATTATATGATAGGTATGTGAAACACAAAAATTAAACCCCATGATTTTTCAGAAATAAATTATTCTGGGTATACAAAAACAAAAGTTGTTGACAAAATAAAAATTTGTTATTTTAAAACCCGAACCTCATCTTTTTCAACCAACCAACCGAACAGAAATTATTTAATCGTATTCGAATCCCTCTAGAAACACAAAAAAAAAAGAAAGAAGAAAACGCCGAGCAAAAGAAGAGAAAAAAAAAATGCCGCACGAGATGATCGGGCATGGAATTTGCCTCCATAGATACATGTATTATATAATAAATGATGAAATAAAAATGGATTGAATATAAATGGGGCATACCTTTGTTATTCCGGAGTTTTGTAGAAGCCTGTGAAAAGCGACACGTCCTGAGTTGTCGATATAATCGAATAATAGAATGGATGATCGGCGTTGAAAATCGGAGTTTCCCGTATAAACGAGCTGTACGCCACGGCCATCACGACTGCAAGGTACAATTAAAGCGCTTCGATTTTGTGAATTATTTTACACAATTGGTGTTCGTTCGAACAACATATAAAACTGGACTCGTATCGTCTGGGTAATCGTAATATCCAAAAAATAGCTTCTTTTACGATCTACGGACGATTCGTTCATTCATTGTTACCATTATCATCATTATTGCTATGTTAAAAAATACTGATTATAATTACCTAATAGTTATTGTACATACATAATTAAGTTCGTATACTTCAAGCGTTATCAATTTATATACATGGCATTGAAATTGGATTTTTCTTTTTTTCTTTTTCTTAATATGTATATATATTATACATGGTATGTTGTTTCAGATATATGTACAGGTACAGGAATGTATTTGCGTAATATATATGTACATAGGTATATTTGTAGTAATTACTTTACGTGTGTAAGTCACCTGATATATCAATTAATTGATTAATTAATAATTCAATAATTAATTAATTATTCAGGCTTACCATATTGTTACAAGGACATCAAATAATTAGGTGATTCACGATTTGTTCGTCGAGAACAAATAGGTATGTCGAATGACCATTGGGGAGTAGAGGGGAGAGGGGAACTAAAAAAAACGATTATTTTTCGGTTTGAGATGTGAAATGTAGACATGAGATCGTTCATTGATGTTGGTATATGTATGTATGCGTACATATAGTGAATTTTATCAGATAACAAATCGGAAGCTGTTTTTGTGGAAAGAACAAAACAAAATCAAAGAAAATTGTAAGAATGAATCAGGGCGATTTTACTATAGCTTCGAGTATATTAGTGACGCTTTTGTTTTCTTTTTTTTTATTAATAATTATGTAAGATAAAAATGGTTTGTCCACCGAAAATATTTTCGGGTCACGTGACGGCGGAACCAATGACATAGGGCGTATCAGCAGGGCTGCAAATGAAAAATATTAAAAGTTTTTTTTTTTCAATTTCAACCCTCGATACCATGTTTTATTGCAATATACGTGTACACGTTGAAATCACAACGATCAAACTCGAAAAATTCGAACTTTGATAAATGAAATTTTATAGAATTTTACGCATTAACAAATTAATTTTCTATTTTCTTTTATATGCGAGTAAGCGTAAAAAAAAAAAAAAAATCAAAAAATCGAACACATAATATATGGTCCGCTGAACTATACATATAATATACGATTTATTATTAGGTAATTAATGATATTATGGAATTTATTCTTTCATGCGTGCGAATTATATATGATTTGATCCAAGGTGCAAATAACATGCTCATTACATACGTATTATGTATAATTGTTATCGGATTTATGAGATTATCTAAACAGGTGAAATCAATTTACAGTTGCATCAAGTTAGAAAGAAGGAAGAAAAAAAAAACAACACAAATTGTGAAATTATTTTCTATATAAATTAAGATAATATCAACTATTTAATTTCCTTATTTATTTATTTATTTATTTATTTAATTTCTTCTTCTAAAAAATATTTCTAAACTTTTAATCCTTAATACCAAATCACTAATTATTAATGAAATAAAGAGATATTGAAAAAAAAAATAAAAAAAAGTTATACGAAAAGATTAATTTAAGCGCAATAAAAAAAAATTTTAAAAAAACTTTCTTCTTCAAACTTTCACCAATAATAAGGATATCGTATGTATCCAACAAATGTGATACTATTGGTTGATTTTTGTAATATGATAAATAAAAACGATCTATCGATCCTAATTGTCGTCACGGGCCGTCGAATGAACGCCTGCAAGCTTAGTTTTTGAACACCCACTGAAACGGTAAGCAGAGATTATTTTGTTTCAGTAAAAAACAAAAGAAAAGGTTTGAAAAATTCTCAATAAAGTCTCAAGATTTTAGAATGAAATAATTTCACTTATATACAGGGTGGGGAGAATTTCTCTCTGTTTTTGTTTTTATTTTTTTTTTTTCTCCTCGCCGATCTTTCGATTTTAAATTATATTATTTATAATTATTATATAAAGCGTTTTACGAAATTAGAAAATTGAATGTAGAGAAACCAAGACGGAAGAAAAAAAAACAAAAAAACAAATATCATGCTCGTTGCGTACAATCCATAGCGGGTGATATAATATTTATTAGATATTAATGATGAACTATAATAATAATCTTTTTTTGTTTTTTCTTTATTTATTTCATTTTTATTTTTCAATCGATATAGACAATATGACAAAGATTTATAAATCGATGAATTGGAGAAAACAGAAAAAAAAAAATAGGTATTCTTGTACATCGTGTTATTGTATCAGGTTATTTTTGGTGTTATTATGTTAGGGAATATTAGGTTATACACATAAGTTCATGCTGGTTTGAAGGTGGGGGAAAAAAAAAAACAGGGAAGAAAAAAGAGAGAAAAAAAAAAGAAGAAAAATGAAATGAAATAAGTGTGTAAATGAACTTATGGTTTCGAGCTTAGTTGATGAACAGAGCCGTAGATGAGGGTTATTTCTTTCTGCTGATGACGGATCAGGGTTAAAAATGGTCGGTTGACCCTTATTGTTTCCGGTGGCTCGTCATAGGAAATCGCGCTCAAAGCGACAACTTGTACAACTGGAAAAAGATCATGATGTAATGTTCGAATTAAAATGTTTTTTTTTTTTTTTTTTGTTTTCGATTTTTGATTTTGATTTAAAAAATTCTTTCTTAAAATATAATGTAAATTTTCGTTATATCTTTCGACACGTCACCCTCTCATAAATTATAATATATAAAAAAGCTCACAGAATAAAGTTTTGGAAGAAAATAATTTTTGTTACACATAGTATGACGTCATTGCGACGGTAATTATGATGATGATAATGACGATGACAATAATGCATGACTTGTTAGTGGTGAATTGAGGAAAACAGAAAAGAAAAAAAATATATAATGACCATCACCGTATTGTTATTATTATTATCACATGTAAATGATTACACAATGCGAAGTACCATACAAATGTGAAAATAGAAAAGAAATTTGAGCAGAGAAAAAACAAACAAGCAGAAGAATAAATAAATAAAATAAACGAACAAAAATATATCATTTAAAAATAAAAAAAGGATCGACTGTATAATTACATATGTATTGTCTATAACGCATTACAGATAATTAGTTGAAATCCTTAATAAGCCCGGTGAATAAGGTTGTATCGTGATTATTATCTTGAATTTGAAAATAAGATGGACGATCGATCGTAAATACCACAGGTTCCGGTTCCCAGACTACAGCACTTATCGCTACGATTTGGAGCACTAGAAAATAAATGTAATGAGAACTTTTTATTTTTTTATTTTTTGGTTTTGGTCGAGAACACGTGAATTGCATAAAATTATCGAACACAATTATGTTACATAAGTTTATTTTAATTGTTCAATGCCAATATTCAAATACACAAATTAAAAAATAAACAAAAAAAAATTCGGTTCGGCGAATGGGGCGAACAGAATGATTTGTTCGATATTGTTTTGAATAATATTTGGCGTTTGTTTGAAAAAAAAAAATGGTGAGTAAATAAATAAAACAATAATGTTCACAGTAGGTATATGTATTATGCGGTGTGAGAGATTCCAACACGGATTCTATAATTTTGTACTATATATACGGTGATAAAATTTGAACAGGAAATAACATCGATCATACGAATTTCGAATCGATCAAACGTCGTTCTCAGGTATATCGTAAACTAAACCTGTGAATAACGGGAATTTAAGATTACGGTGATAAACGAAGTAATAAAATGGTTTGTCGACCGATATAATATTCGGCTGTAAAACTGGCATCTGAAAGCTACTACCGGGAAGAAACAGGAGCGCTGTAAAAATAAGAAAATTTTTCAAGAATATTCAATATACCATGTGTTCCAACATTTAAACCGCAGTATGCCCGGTTGCCTACCGCTAGGCGCTCGAGACGACTCTGAGGTTGGCATAACCGGAGCGCCTAGCGGCAGGCAATTAGACATACTGCGGTGTAAACGCTGGGACACATGGTATATTTAATTCTTTTTTTTCATAAAAATATATCACAATCAAAAACTTGTCAAATTCTTTATTCCCATCGTATGTGCAGTGTGCATAGGTATGTATGTGTATTATAATGTTTTTTGATTCTTTTGTTTCCCCCAAATTGAAAAATCGCATCACATTAAAACAAAAGAAAAATTAATTAAAAAAATTATACCTATAATATGTATGTATATTGTATATATGTATTATCATGCCAGCAGGCAAATTGGTTAGATCTAGAAAATTAATTATTGTTTTATTTTTCATTCGATAGTAAGGTTGGGTCAAGAACAGTGCCAGAGAACAGAAGAATGTTATCAGAGCGACGATAGATCGTGAAATAGAAGGATCGATCGCACAATATCTTTCGCGGTGGAGGCCTAGCGGACATCTCAAAGAATTGTAATCCTGAAAACGAGATAATTCGAAACTTTTAAAAAAGTAATCTTTTTTTTTTTTTTTTATTTTTCTTCACAATCACAAAAGCGAAATTGAACCGTTGCAAGAGCAAAATATTGTTATTCCGCAGCATATTCATAATATATCGTAATCCGAATATTGTCGGTGTTAGTATAAATGTTGGACGAACATATGTGGCCACTAAAATAATAAAAAAAAAAAAGAAAAAAGAAAAGAAAGAAAACCTCAACAGCGAATGATGATGATTCCACCCTAGCAACATACATTAATGTTTGTAGAAAGAAAAAAAAAAAAAACTTTTGTTTGGTAGAGAAAATTTTCTCACCCGTTTCTATTATTGTTTAACATTCTCGTGGGAATTATTGAATCCGGGATCTCTTAGTTGGCCTTCGATTATTGGACCGACATTATTTGCGGCTTGCAGTAGATAAAATATAAATGGTCTGTTGACTTTCATCGTGATCGAATCGTCGAAAATAGCGAAGGAACGTCGACCGCTCAAACCTAAATTGTATTTTATTTATTTATCTATTTATTGGTTTTAAAACAATATACATATGGAAAAATATCTCAAAATTAAAATTCCCAACGCTATGTACTATACATATAATTATATAGAAAACCCGAAAGTGACAAAAGTACAAAAAAAAGAGAACAAAAAAGAGAAAAATCAAAAGAAATGAAAATTCGAAGCAGATCTATTATGCGCCAACTAGATCTTGTTTTTTTTTGGTTTTTACATCCGCTTATGTGTCGATGAGAAAAAAAATATAAATGAATAAGTAAATAAATAAATAAATAAAACCCGCACAAACCCATCATATTTGAATAAAACAATATATCGAATGTATATTTAAAGTATAAAAATTTATTCAATTAGTTTTGTGTATATAAGAATCGTATATATGGATATAGATTATTTTCATTACGTTTTGCAATATACCTATTATATGCAATTTAATGCAAGCAAAAGTTAATAAGGTATATACAGGGTGAGTCGCCACAAAGGTCCGATTCGGGAGGAGCTTCAATTGGCTGAGGCTCCGCCTTCATCCATTCGTACTGGTTATTCTCAAAATTCCTGTTGCCAATCGGCGATCAGATAGCACTACTTTTTGTTATGACGCTGACAAGAGTGAGACAAAAAAATCTACACAAACACGTTAGTTATACGTAAGAATGGACGAAGGCGGAGCCTCAGCCAATTGAAGCTCCTCCCGAATCGGACCTTTGCGGTGACTCATCCTGCATACAGTTATATATAAAATGAAACTGGTACTTTCAGATTTATTCAGGAATTAAAATATGCCCATTGAACAGCGTCGTATCCGAATCCCAATGTATTATCGAGTAGTAGAATGCTCGGTCCACTTCGAATGCTTCTGTCCAAACGAGAGACTCGGTCATGAACACAGCTGCGGTGTCGCAAAAATGATGAATGAAACAACAAGAAAAAAAAAAACAAAAAAAAAAAACAGGTATGAGTATGAAGAAATATCATTATTACTATTGTCGTTGTTGTTGTTGTTATCATTATTATTATTATTATAGATGTACGGTAAAAATTTTTATTAATCGATAACTTCGCATACATTCTATAAATGTATATAATTGCATAAATCTAAGCATCTAAAAATAGATAATAAAGAAAAGCTATAATTTACCACAGTAAAATGAACTGTAACATTCCCAAACACATATATTATGTATTATATAATCATCATTAGACAGTTTGATTGTTTTTTTTTTTTTCTCATCAAACTTGATCTAAGCGACTTAAGGATCGGAAACTTTTCCGAAGAACAAATGTGATTTCGATGCCGAATCAAAAAATATCGAGTGAACGAACGGTCGATCGATTCTCAATTCCTCTGGCCTCTGTGGAAGCGATGGCGAAATCGGCCGGAAAATAGTCCCTATGCATAGAATAACACCAAGAGAAATTTATAGTGGAAAGAATAATAAGAAGAAAGAGAATAAAAAGAAAATGACTAAATAAATGAAAAAAAAAAGCGCACATCGGACGTACGCGTCGCGTATGTAATTAAATATCGGTATTAAAAATAATAGAAAAACAAAAACAAACGGAACCAAAAAAAAAAAACGAAGAAATCCATAAGGGCCAGTTTTATTGCAACAAATTTACGGTGTGTGGTATACGTATGAGTATACAGACGATATAACGAAACTGCAATTAGGGATGAAGGAAAAAAGAAGAAGAAAAGAAAGAAATGAGCAAGAAATAAAAAATAGAGGAAAATCACAACGTGTCGTCAAAATTTAAAACCATCCCATTAAACAATGGGGTGTCCAACGTCCGTTGAAAGATGGAATAGAGAAATTGATGGTCCACTCTGAATTCTTCTGGCCGATTGATGGAGGGTGGAACAATCAACGCATCTGCCGCAAAAAAAAAAAAAAAAAAAAAATGAATTCAAATTTTTTTTTTAATCAAATGTTTGTTCGCGCAGCAGATATCGATTCAAAAAATGATCGAGCCAAAAGTGGGTCAAGATACGTACGTACACTTGGCGAGATCATAAGTGGCGTAGTTAGACACTACGCGATGAGCTGTAGGTTGGCGTAAAATATCCCTAGTCTAGGCAACAAACGGGGGTTTGATTTTTCCCAAATATCTCGAGAACTGATTGAGATTTTCGAAATTTTAAAAAAGATTCGAAAAGAGGAGGAAATTTCCTCAAAAAAGTCTCGACTCCCGGAACTAGACGACCATTATTTATAATCTTTCTAGAAGCGTGAAAATACGGCCGAAAACAGCTAGTCTGGCTTGCGTGCGTCACGCAATGAAACGGCCCACGAGCCAGACTAGCGGTTTTCGGCCGTATTTTCACGCTTCTCGAAAGATTATAAATAATGGTCCTCTAGTTCCGGGAGTCGAGACTTTTTTGAGGAAATTTCCTCCTCTTTTCGAATCTTTTTTGAAATTTCGAAAATCTCAATCGGTTCTTGAGATATTTGCGAAAAATCAAACCCTCGTTTGCTGCCTAGACTAGGGATATCTTACGCCAACCTACAGCTCATCGCGTCGTGTCTAACTACGCCACTTATGATCTCGCCAAGTGTACATGGCGAATAGGTTGGAATGAACAAGTTGGAAGAAAAAAAAAACCCTAAGAATTTTTTTCCGCCCGTTTTTTATTAATTGAAATGTAACGTGTGTGTATTAAAATTTATTTGAAGTGGTAACGCACATTCGTTGAAAAATAACAGACCGATACAACAATTTTAATAACATGCAATAACACTATACAGTCGTAACATTTTATCACATATCTTTCTCTTTGGAGAATTTCTATTCGCAATTGATTGAATCCGAATAAATAAAAGAAGGTATCCTGCGTGAAATGATATAAAAAAGTGAGGGAAGAATCGATAGGATAAATCACCAACTCTATATCGAAGGATCCGGAACTTTTCCATTGAATAAAGGAGCGTCCGTTTCGCAATGACGAATTTCATAGAGGAATGGTCGATCCACTCTGAATATCGGCGGCAAATTTCCGAGGGACACCAACCCGAATACGATCCCTATCGCAAAAAAAAAAAATTAAATAAAATGAAAAAATAATACAAGTGACCAATTTACAAGACAATCAAAAATTTTAACGATCCAAATACAGCTATCAAAATGGCCGCGAGATACATCAGATTTGCGCGTTAGAAAGAAAACAATGATGCGGGTTTAATTTTTTAAAGATAGTTAAAAAAAAAATGAATAATTGAATCCCCCATTATACCTATACCTATACTATTTGCCTGAGCATGGATTTTTTTTTTTTTTTTTTTCTCGTAAGCATGCTGTTAAGTTTCAAATGGCGTATATGATCGGTATATCATATGATAAAAAATCCGTTTCCTTTGAAAAGATAGAAAAAATACATATTTTTTGAGAAAAGGATTAGTGTGGGTAATGTCTTAAAAATTTGTCATGAAGACATCGTCGGTATGAACCGCGATAGTAATTTTTTACTTGTTCATTGAACTATCGAGTGTCTGATTTTCCTGTGAGTAATGCGGGTATGGAAAAATGGTATTTTTGGCATTCCAACCGACGAAAAGGAAAAAACAGAAACTTCAGTATAAACTATTCTAAATATCCAACCTATGATCCAACCAATAATCATTTATGTGCCTATCTACTTATATGGATACTTTGTTCAACGGTGAACAAAGTTGTATCATGTTGTATGATAAATTATGAAACGAAAGAAAACAAACTTTTTTTTCTATTTTTTGTTAGTGTTTTTTTTTCTTCTTTTATAATACACATATTCTACGTGTATAGTATATATATACATATATATAAATTTATCATATAATATCTATCGAAAATACTGGAATTAAATACTCGTGTAAATCTATTTAACGATTGTTTGTTCGAAAATTAAATAAATAAAATTATTAAAACTTAATTAATTAATTAATTAATTAATCGACGCGTTGATGATATTGATCACCCTATTGTTCGGGATTCGAAATTCTTCCGACGAATAACGGGGTGTGATCCAACTGTTGGTGCACGATCAAACACAGGAATGGTTGATCGACGATCATTTCCGTTGGAATGAACATAACCCTATTCACAATTTCAATCCCTGCGACAGAAAGATTAGTTCCGATATTGACACGTGTTGCTAATTATTGTTTTTTTCATCATTTATTTATTCGTTTATTTGCTCTAGATTCTGTCGAAACCATATTTAAAGAATTGGATCAGCCGTTACGTATATTTCACTTACGGCTCGAAGTGCGGATAATTTTCAACCGAACGAATTTTACTTCCTTGGAAAATGAAAGATTATATATTTCCGTTTATTTTCATATATTTTTCTTTATTCGGAACATCAATAAATTGGGAACAGTATTGGTCAGTCTTTTTATGTAATACCCATAATGAATAATACCGACGGTGAAAAAAAAAATATCAAAAGTTTTCAAAAATCAAAAAGTGTACGTTACAAAAAAAAAAAACGAAGAGAAAAAGAAAAAATTGAAGAATAATTATAACGCACAATTTCACTAAAATTAGAATAATGGATCGAAAATTTTTCCATTAAACAACTGAACATCCAAATTCCGATGGATTATTGAACAGAAGAATGGTTGATCCACTCTGATTTCCACTGGCCTAGTGTTGGACCAACTCAAAGATTGGACCGCAATTTGAACGCCTGCGGCAAAAAGAGAAAAGCATGTTCAAAAATAGGAATGAAAAAAAAAAAAATAACAACAACAACAACAACAAATAAAACAACGCGATGGGTGGTACACGAAACCAACCCGATAATTTTCGGATACGAAATTGAGGAACAAAGAAGAAAAGAAAAATTTTGACACAACATATGTACGTACATGTGATTTATGAAGTGAGTTTCATACAATATACAGTATAAAATACGAGTATAAATTATGCGATTGTTAGTTGACTAATTTTTCCGACGACTAATGGGCTTCTCGACGAAGCATGTTGAACCAAACAAAGGAATGGTCGGTCCACTTTGATTTCGTCAGGCCAGTGAAGAGAATCGGTTTCAATTTCAAGGGCTATCACAAAAACAGTTAACCACTGAGATCAGTCATACGGAATCAATAAAAATTCAAGCCCAATAACTAGGTATATAGGTACGCCTAATGAGCCTTACGAGGTATTATTTCCACGGAATGAAAAGCACAAAGAAAAACAAAAGGAAAAAATAATCGCTCAAAGTTGTACGTTGCATGTGCTCGCGCACGTTTGCAAGTAAGAAAAGAAAAGAGAATGTTAAATATATGTACGAAGAAATGCATTCACATGCATGATATGACGCTCCCTAAAACGGTCAAGTTATTCAATTATATTTTTGTTTGTTCACTTATTTATTTCTCCTGCAATGATTCGCATATGATTCAGGAAACACATAGGAAAAGTACTTGCCGTAGACGAACGAAGATGATGAGTTCTATTCGGGTCTTTTTCAAGATAGCTTTCAGTTTTAAATTCAATATACCTATAATTGGTATTGCCGAAACAATCGAAAATTCTTTGGTTAAATTTGAACTTTGAATATTCATAATTTTTTTGCTTTACTACGAGAGCAAAGAAGATATCGATGAATTTGTTTCGGTTAATATTTTTGATTTCGAGAGAAAAAAAAAAGAACAGACAAATTTAGTTGGCTTCGATTCAACTGAATTTCATTTTGTTTCGATAATACTGTAAATTGTTTCAAACAAGCGCAGCTACATAAATAGGTATATGTATAGATACGAGTAAAGAAATAGGGACACTAGTGCATAAGTATAGATCAGAAAATTGCATAACTTACTTTATGAATTGTTCATCGTCTTCTTTTATGATATTGTACATGATTATTACATTTCTTCTCTCACTTATATACAAGCCGTATGACCGGATATGAGATATAACAAAAGAAATAATAATAATAATGGCCAGTATATGACATGAAAAATAGTAAAACTGACACTTTCACCCATAGTAAAAGAAATGCTTAACGGTGAAATGAAATATAGAAACACAAGATGTTTAACGAAAAGTTGCGAAGAAAAAACGTATGAGATAGTGTGACGCATCAAAAGTACATCATATCATGTATGGCGTCTATTATCACAAAATACCATAAAGCCTTATGCCTAAATAGTAGGTGAAGTATAACGTGGTTTATGTACTGGGTAATAATGGGTAACATGTCGGACCAATATTTGCGGAAGAAGGAGCGTCAGGAAATTGTTGCAGTTAAAATTATCCGTATATACGAAATTTGTTTCGTTTCGTTTTTTTTTTTTTTTCCTTCCATTTTCCATAAACCCATAAAAAATTTTGAAAGCGTGAATGTAGTTGTAAAAACATGCGGAAAATCTTAACTTTATAGGCCCGTTTTTGAAAAAGCGATCACCGTTGATGTGGTATGATTTTGCGTAAAATTTCATGACATCCCTATGATTACCCATCATACATGCCATGTAATAATTTCTAACAATAGAAATAAGAGAGAAAAACGAAGAAAAATAAAAGATAAGAAAGAAGAGAAAGTTCTATGAGTTTGATATCGATCTGATTTGGATTTACTTCAATTTGTAGTTTTTTTTTTTTTTTAATTCTTGAATCGAAAATCTTACTATAAGATAAGTTATTCCCATGCCGCGGTTATTTATCTTTATATTATGATATTTGTATCATGAATTGTATCACGACTTTGATAAATATTATACGAGATCAGGGAACGTCGATTTATAGTCGGATTCAAGCCACCCGTATTAAGTGTGAATTTAGAAAAAAGATAGATAACATTTTTTGGATAAAGTTAGCTAATTGTTGATCCGCGAAATGGAATTATATCATAGGAATAAAATGCAATAACAATTGAAAATAGAAAAATAAAAAATTTGAACTCACCGGTAACTGCAGCTGCCTCACTACCCTCTTCGTTAACTTCGATGAATGCCTTTTGTATAACTTTGCTTATTTTAAGTGGTGTATCAGCAATTCCAGTAAAGTTAGCGGCATTTTCGAACATATCAACCATTCCCATCTACAATGAGAAATGATCATGAATTTATAAATAGAAAAAGAGAAGACTGAAAAATTCTCGTGGGAGTCTCGAAAGATGAAAGCTTTCGGTATTTATTGTAATATTATTTTCTGATTGTTATTTATACCTGCTGCAGAGTTTCTTTGAGATCCAAGGAACATTCGAACTTGAACTTTGGTAGGGACAATTTGACTTCACTGGGCCAAGCACGTTTCAAAAGCTGGGACAAATCCACTGAACCAAGGCAGTCAATAACTTGTTGTAGTCCATTGATGGTATTCGGCAAGACTATCACCATGCTCATCTCCTTGCCCTGAAAACAAACAATAATAAATTAGCACTTTCATTATACCGATATTTTCACATATCATGTAACGTCCAATAATCATTGTTCTCTTTACCTTGTATGGTATTTCAACAAATTTAGCGTCGCATTCAGGAATATTTCCAAATCGGAAATTGTGCGTGATGTGCATTGTCGGTACGTTCTTTGTGGTATGTTCATCAATGTGGAAAGGTCTGTCTTGAGTGTCTTCTACCTTGAATTTCCTGTCCCATTCACCTTTGAAGTAAACTGCGTTGACAAGAACCAGTTTTGTGTCTCCGCTGAGGCTATCTGGAAAGCAAAAGCAGAGTTCATCGAGTGAGGTTCTAATTTTTGCTTCGAGTGAGTTTGCTTCGCAACGTTCACTCACCTGGCTTTATCACATCCTTGATACGGTGGTTGGTTTTTTCTTCGCACCAGGCGTTTATTGTGCTTGCAGAAGCGTCTGAATCAGCAAAATTGAGTGATTGGCTTTCTGACCCAAAATGATTGGCGGTAATGGCCTTGAATTCGGGTTTTATTGCAAATCCTGTCGCAACGAACATCTTATTAGCCAGATCAAGTGTAACACTGGTTACGCTCTGAAATCATCAATTTCTTTGTAAATCATTCATCGTTGTATATGGATTTTCATGGATAACAGGAAAATGGAAAACAAATAAAAAAAAAAAAAATTTATCATGTTATCGCTTACGTTCATTGTATCGATCAGATCCTTAAAACCATTTTTGGAACGCTGGTCATCTTCTGGCATACGAAGAGTGCTGCGCATTTGTGTTGCAGTACTTCCTCCCGCTCCAAAATAAGTCATAGCGAGGACAACTTGTGCGCTCAATGGTGAGCAGATCACGTTGCCAGTGTTAGACTTTGCCACAGTCTGAAATTTGTCATGTTGATTAACGTAGAAAATAACATACGAATTGAACAAAATGAGCAAACATAGGTATTGTATTTACCTTCAAAAAGTCACAACCAAACCCGTAGGTGGTACGGGATATGGTTTGAAGGGGAGTCACTTCTGCCTCGTCAGCCATGGTTTTAGCGCAAATTGCAAGCGCAACAAGAGAAAATAACACAACTGGAACAGATAAATATTCTTTATAGATGAAACACCTTAAGAAGAGAATTTCTTTTCTCATAACTTCCATTGCAGGTGATGAGATAGCTAGATTTAAACATTCTCAGTCTTTCATATTTTCAAAAGACGGAAATTTTACCGGTATTTCATCAGTAGCGACCTACTTTACCGGCACAGCAATATTTTATCATACAAACAACGCGCGAAATTCAAACTCCCTGTTCAATATAGTGATTTTATTTTTTCCGGGTCAGTTGTTATATTTACTTGTTAGTTTATCGTTTTTGTTTTATTTTTTTCTTCCGGTTTTTTTTTCTGCAGTAAGTGCGGCAACTGTCAATTCATGAATAATGTGACTACAGTTTGGATGCAGAAATTCAATTAAAATGATTACAGATAAATAATGAGGGCAGTTAACGAAGAGAGATAAGAAAAAGGAGGATAAATTCTCGATTAATAAATACCTACACCTTTATAAGGTGGGCCGAGTTTTTTGTTTTTCTTCTAGTGTCGCGATATCGACGGAACTAGCGAATTTCACAACGGCCAAAAACAGAATGCGCGCCGCTCGCGGAATATACCTAGAAAACTTTGGGAACGCCTCGATATTACGTAACGCTGTCTAGCAGTGCGCGAGTTGCGCGCATCGTACGTTGACTATACATCGAATGATGTCATCGCCTAGCTTCGAACCGGTTCATTGTATTTGTGCGTATGATTTACCTTGTATGTTAGATACATGCAACGAATTTATCAGCACGCCTGGCGCCGGTATGGCGACCGTTGATTTCCACGTATGATTATCAAAAACCAACGAACAATTAAGAACCTTCAATTAATTATCGAGAATTATTCACGTTCGTTTAAATTATCTATGAAATAAAAAAGACGCTGTCTGCAAATGTTCAATAGTTCCTGATTATCAATTTCTAACATCGATGTTCGTGATGAAAGTCTCAACGAACGTTAAAAGAGGGTTCAAAGTTGGCAGAGAAAAAAGTCGAAAAGAATCAAAGAAAAAAAACTCACTTTTAGATTTCAAAGGAATCCTATCGGCTCGCTCCTAACTGTTAAAGGATCTTCAACCAAGTGTCGAATTATCGAGCATTGGCCGGTGCAAAATATACAGCCGCGCATGCGCAAATCATAAAATTTCAATTGAACGATGACCAGAGAAAGATGTTCTCAATTTCAAAAATACATTTCTATATTTGTTAATGATATGGGTGGTTACCTAAACATTTATATCTTTCGCGGATGAAACTCTTCGCATTCGATATACTCTCCAAATATGTAATACTAAATTTGTTATTGTTAATCCGTTTGCTCTATTATGGTGACACATCCGCGAATTACTCATTAACGTTGTACAATAACTTACGCATAAACAGATACGATCATGTTTACGTAGGACTGATGAGCATCTATTTATGTTTACATTATCCGAAATACACATAGGCATACCTTTAATCTAATCAAACTAGCCGGTATCAACGATCTGAAGATATCGCTGTGCATCTTCTTTTTTTTTTTCGTTTCATCAAATTAGTCGGAAGTGACGATTAATTTATCATATCAGAAATCCGCTCGAGAATTTATAATTTATGCAGTCGTTATTAATTCTATAACCGTTTTGTACATCTTGATTCGGTTCTGGTGATTAGAATATTTTATATTCGAACCAATGCTCAAATTATTTTTTTTTCTTTCATAATTCATGGTTTTTACGGTTACTGCAAGTTTTTTTTTTCTTTCATTTTTTCTGTTTTTTTTATCAAACGTCGCGGCTTAATTAAACGTTGCCTATATAATGAGTTGGAAGGGATAGTTTGAATTTTTCGTTACTTACGGTTGTTTGCAAAATAAAATATTATTTGCGCAAAACGTTTGACCGCCTGTTATCCCTATTATACATTAAACGTATCATGTTTATTCAAATGACGTTATCTCGTGTGCCATTATAATCAGAAAAAGGAAAAAGAAATCAGCATGAATTTGATAAACAATTGACATTGCATAACGTTACTAGGTAATTCATATCATGGAGTTTTGATAATATTGGCGAAAAAAATTAGGATGAGTGATCTTATTCCGTGTACATATAGGTATACGTGGGTTCATACATATACGTATGATGTAACGTGCAATCGTTTCGTATTTTCACACCGTTAACGATTATTAAACTCTGATTTTCAGTGCACTATACGAGAGCGGTTACGACCGAGATTTTTACAGACCGTATGGCGTGCTGCAACGGATCGAGGCGCAGCAACAGCGTTCAAGGTCTTTGAAGTAAGATCATTTCTCATCCGGATTGCATTATTTTATTCTCTTGAGTAGAACGAGGCAATCAATTTTTGAATAATGCTTTCTGTTTTTTGTTCCTTTTGAAAGTCAGAAAATAATCCTTTCACTTTCTTATCATAATTTCGAGCGCAGCGGGACGACATACGCTCCCAAAGAATTGAATCGAACCGAAATTCAATAAATCTTATTGCGACATTTTTTGATTGAGAAAAAAAAAAAAAAAGAGAAATTGGAAAGTGAAATTCTATAACTCTACGATACCTACATCTATATGATCGTTAAATGCTTCTGGTTATTGAGTCGATAACACGATTATTTCCAATGCATAATATGAGGTATTGTAATGATTCCGGTACGACGACAAGGTCGTAATATAACGACTATTGGAAAAGTACCCGATGTTAAAACCGATAAGGATGAAATTTTATGTGTTTTTATACGCGCGTACGCGTTCGATCGATTCGTGATGCACTATGATTAGAATTCATTGTTATCAATTACGTTACCCCTATTGTACGGAGAAGTTTAATCTCAACCTGAAATTCTCATAATCCCTGCATTTCTACCGTGAACAAATGCTAAGAAAATTTAGCGATTCTTTGACATTTTTCCTCCGCTGCATACTTCAGTAATTAACACCTCGTTGATATTTCTTCTATGCGCACGTTGCAGGTTGTATCCGTTATACATTACACCGGGAATTCCCAACGGAAATAAAGAATAACGATATACTGCACACTGCAGCGCATTAATATGTCAGAGTTTTTCCTTCGAGGTTCGTAGAATGTTTCAAAACATGTTCAAAAACAAGATACCTAATTCACAGAAGATCCGAAAAAATAATTGTTTTTTTTGTCTTTTCTTTTTTGTTCGCACGCACGTGAAATTTCTACGAAAAAAGACTAAAATCATATAATCTTTGTAAGTTTGGTCGCTCTTTTTCATAAATATTGGTAACCTAACCTGATGTTAACCTGACGCGGAATGATTCGAATGACAAGAAAAGAAAAAAAAAAAGAAATGCGTATATGTTACTCACACGTCCGCATCTTGAGGGGTCAGTTCAGTCCGGTACCAAGATCTAAACTGAAGCTCTAACGTGAATGTGGCAGCGTGTCATTTAATAAACAGCACCGAGTTTGCTGGTGAGTTCGTACGCTATCAAAAAAGTCTTTGAATTCCCACCACTACGATTTCTCAACTTCTCCCCCGCCCGGTTTAACACGTTTGTATAGATGTACGTATACGTACGTATTATACCGGTTGTGGCAGTGTTTCTTATTCGCAATGTAAAGAGATAAAATGAAAAAAAAAACAAACAAAACAACAACAAAAAAAAAAAGAAAAAAGATGAAAGAAAGAAAGAAGAAAAAAGAAGGAACGTATACGTATAATTCTTGATTGCCAAAGGCGAAATACGAAATGCTTCTGGTGAATAGCTCGGGGAAAATCCCCCGATGATCGTAGTAATCGCTTACCGTGATGTTTCAAACGCTCGATCGTAAACACAGTGGAAACGAAGGATCGTACGAGTAAATCGTGTAACTATTTATATGTATAGGTATATGTAAATGTTTCGTACACACTCTACAGTATTTTAATAATACCTGCGATGTATGTGCGTATACCTTATGTATATGACGTCAGGTTGGAGATCCCCGGAATAAAGAAAAGATAAAAAGTAAAAAGACAAGACAAATAAATGCCGCGCGAGACGTCCCTCGATATTTACCAAAATTTATACAAATTTCAATCGATCGTGTCAAAAATTTTGATTCTAATTTAAGGAAGAAGAAAAACAAAAAATGCCACTCCTTCAGCGAAATTTAATATCGTCGATCGATGATGATTCATCACTTATTTCAACCTGCATAGATAAAATAAGACGATTTTCGAAAGCTATATAGTTGAGGAAAAATGAATAATTGAATTATTTTGAATTTTTGTAGCGGTAAAAATATAATAAATAACCAGATGATTTTTACAATATTACTATCAAACTTTTCGACGGCATAAAACAGGTTTGATATTATAGTCTCGGACGCGATGTTACTTCACGCGTGAATTTTTATATTTCGCATGTATACGTGCGTCGTGATTTTATTTTAAATACTATTTGTTTCTATTTTTTTTTTTTTTTTTTCTTCTTCAAGCCGCGGCTTCCCTGCACAGAATTTAGTGGAATCGGAACGATATCGAATAATTTTCGTAGGCTTAATTATGTAATAAACTGAAGAAAAATAAAAAAAAAAAAAAAACGTTACAATATTTTATAGAGATTGTTTATAAAGAGAGTAGAAAAGTAATGCACGGATCAAAGCACATCGGTAATAATTTTATCATACTCTTATGTATTTACTGTGTTGTAAAAGAAAAAATTACGATGTATAGCGTAAGCATTATATTAGCTGAAAATTAAATATCAAAAACTATTCGTGTCGAGGAGGTCAAAGTTCTTGGACAAAAACACTTGAACTTTCGTATCTTTAATAGATAACCCAGAAATCATGGACATGGATCCCGCGAAACCTCGTCGAATCAAACTTCACACTTTTATGGTGCAGAACTGATCATCTAGGCGTACCAGATATATATAGTATGTGAAAATATATCGTGGAAAACAAGATTATAAGAGCTGGAGAAACCCAAGGAGATTACACTATATAGGTATTAATATGAATGTGGAGGACGCTGCAAGAATCATAAGAAAAAATAAATGTTTTCGCTGCGAAACGTATGGCTATAATTATACATCATATGATCGTAATTTGATTATCGAACATCACAAAGTAGCCAATTTTTGCAGAAAGTAAAAATTTTAAAAAAACATCTTCGAGATGATACGCCTAGATTTTTTTTGATTTATGTACCTAAATTTCGTAAGGCTTTCGGGGGGTGATTAATTTATAGAATGTGCCATTAGTTACTCAATTAGTCATACAGATAAGCATTATGTTGTCACTCATCATTGCATTACTCGTGTTCAACCGCGGCGACAAACAATTTTTATTTCACCAAGATTTTAAATAAAAAAAAAATGCTCCTCACTACTCTATACCCCGTTGACCTTATGAACTGTTTGTCTGTTTGAGTTTAAATTTTCTCGCGTAAATATTTGGCTTTTCATACGAAATGGCTATTCATAGTTTTCAAAATTATTTTCCCCGAAAGACTACGTTTTTAAGACCAAAAACATCATCTTTTCGGATTCCAAAGGGATTGGAATATTCGAATTGAAGTTTGGAAAGAAATTTTTTTTTTGCTGTTAGTCTCGCGGAATCCGCCATTTTTTGAATATCAACTTTTCGCAAGTTACACATTACTTTTCGAAGAGTCCCCCTTCAAAAAAAAATACTCAGTTTCAATCCCCCCGGAGTAAATATGAAAAAACTCCAAATTTCTTTTTCGGTGATGTAAAAATACAATTTTGATTTATTGATTCTCATTTAATTTAAATAGGTCCTCCCAAAGTGCGGCGTATCCGACATGGTCTACAGCCGCAACCCTTTGGGTGTAAACTCTGGCTAAAATTTTTGTCATCGTCATTTGTTTGTTCTTTAAATTGGTTGCAATCCCAATCCTCAAAATTTTTTTTAACTCTACAGTGTCCGCAATCGCAGTTCGGTGCAGTGTATTCGTCTTCTCGCGAATTTCGTGACCCGATTTCACATCGCTCAGGTAAATTGTTCGGATAAGAACAGCGTTGTTGTGAGATACTTTTGTTGTCGCCGGACGAACGATGACCAGATTGGCAACATTTTCTCTGTGCATTTGAATTAAATGCTGAGGATACGTCGGTTTTTTCGCACCTGTCAGAGCGCTTAACGGAGCGCCACTCGATGTGGAGAATCGGAATCTGCGGCCATAAAACATATAATTAAAACCAATTAGGCAAATATTATGATAGCTAATTACGTATATGTATATATATAAACCTTGATTGGTGTGCAGAGAAGCCGAACCAGAGGTTCTTTGATCAATTCTAAAAGCGAGATTTCATCCCCTTTGCATCGATCGTTGCCTATTGACTCGTACTGTCCATGAGGTTGCGTTTGTTTTTCAAATTTTTCAAAAATTTTTTCTAATTGTTTGTCAGAACATTCCGACGAACAAGTTTGCGACCAAGAATCGCATGACTTACGTCTCGTTGCAGGTGCAAATTTTTCTGTATGACAACGAGTAAAAAAACAAAGAACGTGACATGAAAATCGATGACTAGGAAAGAACAAGTGAACAAATAAGTCGCCGATTCAAGAAAGTTTGCGGAGGTAAGAATTCGTTCCCTTATATTTTTCGAGGGTACATTAATTGACGTTCTAGTGTTCAAAATAAATTATAAACTTTTTTTGTTGCTGCTGTTGTTCAGTTTTATCTCTCGAAGGAAAATATTTAGTCAAACATGGCCGCCGTTGAAGTCAAACTCCTCGCGGACAAATCAGATTTCGCTTCTCGATCTTACCTCTCAAGCTTTCTCGAGATGGGCTGGTGTTTTGACACCTTTCTGACAGCTCGGCTCAGTAGGCCCGCAACATTTTCCATCTGGACATAATTTTTTCTTGCATAAATCGCAGCCGCAAATTGGATCCCTTAATGGTCCGGGACGACACTCGTCGTCGCAATTGTCTGGCGGAGGACAACAACACGGCGCACAGGGATCCTTTTACAAATAGAAGAAAAAAAAAAAGAAAGATAGAATACGAGTATAAATAACGTGACAGTGAAGAGAAAAGTAATTGGACTAGATTATGAATTGGTCATCACATATTGTAAGGAATAAATAATAATAACAATTATACCTGCATTTGAATGAAACAACATGGCGGCGACGGTGGAACTTTTGGCTTTCCGATTTCAGGGCAAAACTCTTCGGGTCGTAGAGGTCTTTTGGGCTCCGGACAACCTGCGTGGCAATGCGGTGATCGATTTTTCGGAGAGTCTTGAACTAAAGAACTTGCAGCAACTTCGCTTTGCGCCTTGAAACAGGATCTTGCGTCAAACGGACAGGCGCGTTTTGACCCTTCGGAAGTTGATAAGTCGTCTATGTGGAGAAAAAATAAGCAGCCGAATTTGAAAAATGGTCAAGTATACATTTTTTGAGGTTGTTAAAACAACTACGATTGCTTGATTTCCAACCTGCACTTCTACCCTCCAGAAACCTCGACCACAAACTCTTGGGATTGTCAGCCATGGTAACTTTGATTGATAGAAAACTTTCTAGAAGTGAAGGGGAATTTTATTTCCCTAAAATTTTGACATTGATAATTTATTCGCACATTGCAGGCCAAAAAAAAAAAAGAATAATCAATTGAAACGATAGTGTTCTGTTAGATGAACGAATTCTTCAATCCAAAAGCAACGAGCATGCGACGCTGCAGCTCACGTGAACGAAAAAACGTTCTAATTTCTTCTTTTTCACGTAGCCATATATTAGTATTTTAAAAAGAGAAAAATATTAGGTTTATATTTAAAAAAATGTAATCAAATTTTCATACCTGCAAATTCAACGTTAATAAACCTCCAGACTTCATCGTCTCCGTTACAATTGAAGATTATTAGTCAAGTCTGATTCACGATATATTGATATATGTCACCATCGGGATGATTTCATACACTACTGTTCCGGTGAAAAGTAAACATCAGCACGTGCAGACTGAGGTCTCAATCCGTAAGGGGAATCCAATTATTGTATGAAATTGTCTTATCACGGAACGGAGAGAGTTCTTCCCCTAACATATCTTTTCGCTGCTCGACTATAAATGCAGACGGTTAGCGAACGACAAGCATACTCACAATTCAGAGACGATCTCAGCTGCAACAGGTATGAAACAATATTTCTAATCGCAAGATCTGCTCGCATTCTCAACTTGAAATTCAGTCTGAAATTGAATAACTTAATAAGTGAGATAATATAACTGTAGTTTGCGAATATCGTTGATGAAAGAATATCAAAGTGTAACAACTTCTTGGGATTATTTTCTACAGATAAAAAGTAGAAAAATGAGGGCCGCCATTGTCTTGATTTTGACGATCGCTCTAACGACGCTCGCGGAGTGTTCTCCAGGAATAAGTAATGGCCGACAACCCGCGCCTTATGTGGTGAGTAATTATTGATTCTTTGTTAGCCATCAGAAATTCATTCCAGTTTCTGAGATTTTGTGATGATTTCAACAACCTTTTAAATATTCCAGAATCGTTTGCCTCCTCCCAAACCGCGTTTTCGCAGATCACCCGATCCAGAACCTCAAGGGTCGCTAAGCGCAACCTGGCAAAAACATTCCAAAGGACCGGAACGGACCAATATCGACTACCAGCACAAATTGTTCGAAAACAAACACGGGTCGATCAGCGCGACAGCCGGAGGCCAGAAATATTCAGGTCAAAACTGGGAACCAAGTGTTGGACTCCAAGGATCCTTCCGTTTCCGAAGATCCCCGGAACCAGAACCAGAACCTCAAGGGTCTCTCAGCGCCACATGGCAAAAGAATTTGAATGGTCCAGAGCGTCGGCCTGCTTGGAATCTTGACTATCAGCATAAACTGTTCGAAAACAAACACGGATCAATCAGCGCGACGGCCGGAGCCCAGAAATTTCCAGGTCAAAGATGGCAGCCAAATGTTGGAATCCAAGGATCCTTCCGTTTCCGTAGATCCCCGGAACCAGAACCAGAACCTCAAGGATCGTTGAGCGCGACCTGGGAGAAACATTCCAACGGACCGGAACGGACCAATATCGACTACCAGCACAAATTGTTCGAAAACAAACACGGGTCAATCAGTGCGACAGCCGGAGCCCAGAAATATTCAGGTCAAAGATGGCAGCCAAATGTTGGAATCCAAGGATCCTTCCGTTTCCGTAGATCCCCGGAACCAAAACCAGAACCCCAAGGATCATTGAGCGCGACCTGGGAGAAACGTTCCAATGGACCGGAACGGACGAATATCGACTACCAGCACAAATTGTTCGAAAACAAACACGGGTCAATCAGTGCGACAGCCGGAGCCCAGAAATATTCAGGTCAAAGATGGCAGCCAAATGTTGGAATCCAAGGATCCTTCCGTTTCCGTAGATCCCCGGAACCAGAACCAGAACCTCAAGGATCGTTGAGCGCGACCTGGGAGAAACATTCCAACGGACCGGAACGGACCAATATCGACTACCAGCACAAATTGTTCGAAAACAAACACGGGTCAATTAGTGCGACAGCCGGAGCTCAGAAATATTCAGGTCAAAGATGGGAACCAAATGTTGGAATCCAAGGATCATTCCGTTTCCGAAGATCTGCCCAATCAGAAGATGATGAGAAAATCGAGCGCTAATAGAATTTTCATAAAAAGTGATCATTTCAGAATCTAATTTATGACGTCCATGTATCAAAATCCATCTTCTTTCGTTGAATAAAATCTTTCGAAATTTTACCTCGTTGAAAAATCAGAAGGGTCTGACCCACATTCCTTCCATTGAATACACCTCAAATCTATGGATTATATCGATTCGGGTTGACGAACCATCCCACTGAACAGAACTGTTTTGGCTCGAAGATGATAAATCAAGAAACAGAAGGGCCGGTCGACCGATAATACTTTTGGGGGCTGCATCCAAACACGCAGGTTTGCCGGTACGTCATGGATCACTGGAAGAACAGAAATTCACTGGGTTTTCACCGATAGTAACCAAATATTGATACGGATATGCCGATGATTGACTTACTCGTATCGTCAACTGCTTCGCTACCCTCTTCTTCGACCTTGATGAACGCCTTCTGAACAAATCTGCCAACTTTTAGAGGAAGATCGGATATTCCAGAGAAATCAGCACCGTCCCTGAACATCTTCGTTATTCCTAACTGGAATCACAAACGTGTGTATGAAACTTACGGAATGATTGAGCTGTTTTTTTTTAGTCCGCATGAAGTGTTTTATTCCACGATACCTCCTATAGTGGTTGTTGAAGATCCAGTGTTATTTCAGTTGCAAAATATGGTGAAAATAATTCATCGTAATCGGAGTATGCTTTATCTTAACTCCGACTGAGGTATATGACTCATCTCTTCAGCAGAAAATCAAGCCTGAGCTAGCTGGATGCAAAAAAAAAAAAAAAATAGGTTCGGAAGAATGAAGAATTGTTTCAAAAGACAGAGTTATATGTTTGTATTCGTTTAATTGAAAACGGACTGCTATATCCACGACTAAAATCCAAACATGAACAATAAAATATTCTATCAATTCGGTGAAGCAAAACAACTGACACTAAAATCTAGTGAGTTATTTATCATGTCATATCGTCAGAGTAACGTTGATTATTTTTACGCGATCGACATCAAAAGCGTGTAGTAAGAAGCGGCTGTACTGCAGACCTGAAATAAAAAGACAATCGGAGTTTTCCTACTACAATATTAATGAGGAAACACAAAATCGATTCTTCTATTGCACAACTACTGGATGCAAAAAGTGTCGAATTCGACCTGTGCGGATATTGTTTTATCTAATTACCGTGCTAAAGCTCTCGAGGGTGAGGGGAAAAAATTTTCCAGCCGTAAGGACGCTGGGTCTCTGAGTGCGCATGAGGGTGAGGAGGGTGCCGCGTTGCACAAATCCTGACGCTTCGTACCATCGGGAGCAGTAAATTGCTCTCGCCAAATTCTCACTCTAGGAAAGAAATCAATATTTCGATCTATATGAATATTTTTTTTCAGTGTTTTACCGCGAATAGATATCAGTTTTCAAAACCCATTACAACATAGTGATGTGCTGCAATCACCTGCATCAAAACTTGGTTCGCCACCCAGCACAGTACGAAAATTTCGATCAGACCTGCCGCGAGATACATCATACAGAGAACACGATCCAGTGAGTCTTGATCCTGCAATGTGCGACAATTTTTATTGCTGTTACTTCTTGTGTTTTTGAACGTAGGAAAAAAATTCTTCCTCTTTACTCACCGTTGCTGAAGTCAACATCACAACATTGAGACAGATAAGAATTGTGCTTAGTAGGAAGTGAACTAGAAGTATCGGGTTGTGAATGTCTTCGACATCTTCGGCAAATCTGCAAATAAACAGATGTCAGCATTCGCGAATTAGGTTCTAAATGTTGCAGAGTAACGTACTGCATTAGAAACTTGTGCTCGCGGACGATATCGATGAAGTCTTGATCGCTGGTAGAGGCATCGATGTTGGTGAATTTCAGGTTGAGCAGACGAAATTTAGCACAAAGATGCATGCATATGATAGCGTATAAAGAAACTAGGCCAATAGCGGCGGTGGTAGCGCAAAAACCACCAACCATTTGACTGAGATATGTAATCTCGAATTGAGGACTCGGCTGAAAGTGAAAAGAACATTTAAAAAAGATTGATCTCCACATTGTATCAGATGATTCGACTTACTCTATGATCGTAGAAATATCTGCCGATGAACGGCGTCCGGTGGATCGCATTCACATCCTGGTATAAATCGAAATTGTTACCCCATAGTGAGATTAGAATAAACATGAAAGCTGACCCATAGAAGCTCTGGATCATGAATCCAGTAACGATGGTGGCATAGTAATCGAATTTTTTAAAGTAACTCCATAATGTTGGAGATAATTTTTCGGCCCATAATTCTTCTCGCATTTTTTTAATCAAAATTATATACTTGGTTTCTTGATAGTAAAGGTTACCAAGCAAACAGATATCCTGAGTACACGATAACACGATGGTCATTGTTTCCGATGCAAGACGAAGATCGTTAAAAAATTCTGTCATCGCTGTTAGCCCGGGAATGATCAAGTACAATATTGAACCGAAACAAAAAAAACGAATAAATAAATCCGTTTTACTTGTATTGCTCGTAGCATCATTATCTAGCAGACGATATCCAAGCATACGCATTATGATATTAGGCGCACGAAGTCGGCTGACAACGTTTACGGTTTTTTCCTTTGATTCCACGGAAGTCATGATGCTGCTGAACTGACAATGAGTGAGATGTAGATCGAATCAACGATCCACCTGAAGCTGACGCGTGTGACTTTCACAAGTCAGTCCGATAAAGAAGAATGTAGTTCACTTTTTCCTATTGTTGCAACTGTAATTTCTTTCGCTTTCAAGTATACATTATTGATGCAACAGTTCGAGCGGTTCGATATAAAATTATGTAAAATTGTCAGCCATGCATCTAAAGTAGTGACACAAACTGGGAGTAATTTCCACCGCAATCGAGAAGTGGTACGGGAACAATTTTTTTCTATTGCTCGATAAAAAGTACATGTTGTATATTAAATTGGTCTTTTTTTTTTATTCCATTACACTCCTTTTCATCCCTTCGAATGACGCAGAGTTGGCAACTACTTATGCCAATTCTGGTCGAGTTACCTGTCCATCAAAAATCGTTGTTTCTGCCTCATGGTGGTAAACTGCGTAGTAGAATGAATTTTTGACCTCGAAAATCGTCGGAGGATGAGCGGGAATGAACAAACTTGTCGCAACGGCTTCGAGTACTGAAAGAAAACAAAAAAATAATCTTCAAATCTAGGGGAATTCGAGTTTCGAAAATCGAGGTTTCAAAGATCCGTTGCCCGATGGCTTACCCGTAACAGCCGCAGCTTCGGTACCATCTTCGTTGACTTCTATAAATGCCTTCTGCAGAACTTTGCCAACGTGAAGTGGTACGTCAGTAATGCCGGTAAAGTTAGCAGTATCTTGGAACATCTCGGTCAATCCCAACTGAAAATCGACACGAGTTGATAAGATGTTTATGATAACAAGACGTATATGAACTGAACGATATTTCAATTATTCATAATGACGATACCTTTATCAGTGGGCTTTTAAGATCCAATGTTGTGCTGATTTTAAACTTTGGCAAATATAATTTTGTGTCTTGCAATTCTGCTTGATCAAAACTTTGGCGGAGGTTGATTTTACCAAGATTATCCGTCACATGTTTCAAACCGGATACTTCGTTCGGTACTATTATACACAAGCTTACGGGGCTGTTCTAATAATAATAAAAAGAAAGAAAGAAAATGAGTATTGAAGAAAAATCAAATAATTGCTTGGGTTAAGATCTACACGTTCGAATTAAACTTTGCTTCTTACCTTGTACGGCAATAAGATAAACTTAGCGTTCAGTTCGGGAATTTGTCCGATTTCGAAATAGCTGTTCACGTACATAGTGGGTACTTCTATTGAAGTTTGATCGTCGACATGGAAAGTTTTATCGTGGGTTGCCCAACCCGGAAACTTTTTTTTCCATTCGCCTTTGAAGTATAAGGCATTTACGAGAACCAATTTTGTGAGTGAATCGAGGCTTCCTGTTCAAATGAAACAAAAAACATAAATAAATAAAAAAACTAATGAAATAATCATACTCGCAAATTTTTTTTTTTAGTTCAAACCAGATTTAAGAACCTACCGGGTTCAATGATGTCCTTGATACGATTGTTGGTTTTTTCCTCACACCAAGAGTTTATGGTATCCGCAGCTGCCTGAGAGTTGCTAAAGTCGACGCTTTGAATTTCCGATGAAAATTTATCACGGGTCATCTGTACGTACGGTGCTTTCAATTCTAATTTGGAATCGGCGAATAGACTATTCGCCAAATTCAGTGTGACACCAGTTGTCGCCTGAAAATACAATCAGGTGTTTTCACTCAACGATTCCATTGACGAATATATGTCCGTTTTATACAACGATCCATCAAAAGATCAAAAAAGAAAACATTCCGCACAGCTTACGTTTAATTTTTGAAGTACAGACTCGAAGCCGGATTGCCCCAACTCATTGTTTTCGGGGATCGAAAGTCCTTGACGTAATTGAGTGGCAGTCG
This sequence comes from Athalia cordata, assembly GCA_963932425.1. Lineage (NCBI taxonomy): Eukaryota > Metazoa > Arthropoda > Insecta > Hymenoptera > Athaliidae > Athalia > Athalia cordata. The sequence goes on along the minus strand of OZ010626.1, from coordinate 21,383,724 downwards.
CTCCTCCAGCTCCGTAAGCAGCCATCGCCAGTACGATGTGAGCGCTCAAACCAGAGCCGATCAAATTACCGGAATTTTCATCGGTCACGACCTAAAATGTTAGAACTAAAAGTATGAGAAAAAACAGTAATGCATGATAACGATTCTGGTAAATTTTCAGAATTGAATAAGCGGTTATATTAGAGAACGTGCCTTCAGAAATGAATGACCAAAGGTTTCGGTACTGTCGGCAACAGTCCTGAACGCAACATCCTCGTCTTCTTCGGCATTAATTTGAGAACAGAGTAATAACGCTGTTAGGGATAGCGCCGAAACTGGAAAGGAAATAAAATATGTGTAGGTATATGATTATACGTGAAATATCGTTGCTCGAAAAGTAATTACGTGAAAATTCAGAAGAAAATCTAAAAAAAGTGAGGCATCTAATGATACTTTGATAATGAATTCTGGCGATTAGAATGATGCTAATCTACAGGTTTCTTTAGATCATTCCAATTCTTGATCTTTTATTAAGGAATTTGATTAGGATGAGTATATAAAGGTACGACTTACAGGTCTTCATTTTGAAGTCGATCGTTCACTTGGGCAACGATTTGAAGACTGAAGTCCGCCAAAGGCTTGCGGCTACTTACATAACATTTACCATAATCATATTTTCTCCCACTTACATAAAATCTTCAGAGTACAAGGCCATCGTTATAATATACCGTTGGATGCTTCGGGAATAATCAAACTGAAGTGTAAAAACAAAAAACAAAAAAATAAAAAAAAAATAAGCAAAATAAAATAAAACTTCACTGATGCAGAGTAGGGCGGCTTATTTATTTTTGCATCTTCTTATTCCAAAGTGTTGTAAACGCGGTATGTTGATCTTACAATTAGACGATCTTGAGCAAGAATAACGATAATCGTTCGGTGCGATATCGTATTGTTTACATATCAGTCTATACAAATTTGACCTTGAACCCCAACAAAAGTAAAAAATAATAGCCCAGCCAAGCCGGCTGTCGACGTTCACCTTCTTGTCGTTGGGTCGAACCGAGTTCATCTCGACGGAGCTCCGCAAAAATTGAGATAATATTACACGCCAGATGGTTAGCAAAAAAACAAAATCAACGCGACGCCTAATTCAAAAAGGAAAGACAACCAAGGATCAAACCCGTCTAAATCTATTATCTAACTCTATTCAACGACTCGAGACGAACTTTTGGAAATAATATTAATTGGAAAAATAAAATAGATATGGGTAGCGTTCCAGAATAGTAAATCTTTTACTTTATTCGCATTTGTTATAATCGTTGATTTTTCCCAATTTTCTGTTAATAGAGGAGATACATTATTATTAATTCGGGGATTTGATGCGATATAAAATTATGCATACGCGTCGTTTACGGCGGAAGTAACATAATTCCGTAAATGATTGCCGTGCTTGTTGGCCCTAAAGTAGCTGAAAAGAACTATAGATTTGTGGGTTCTCTATAATACGCGGATATTTATTGGTAGATCCTCATAAACTCAAATTCTCAAATCGTAGGACCTTCGTAAATTTTTGATCTTCATATCAGAAGTGGGAGCCAAATGTTGGAATCCAAGGATCATTCCGTTTCCGAAGATCTGCCCAATCAGAAGATGATGAGAAAATCGAGCGCTAATAGAATTTTCATAAAAAGTGATCATTTCAGAATCTAATTTATGACGTCCATGTATCAAAATCCATCTTCTTTCGTTGAATAAAATCTTTTGAAATTTCACCTCGTTGAAAAATCAGAAGGGTCTGACCCACATTCCTTCCATCGAATACACCTGAAATCTATGGATTACATCGATTCGGGTTGACGAACCATCCCACTGAACAGAACTGTTTTGGTTCGAAGGTGATAAATCAGAAAACAGAAGGGCCGGTCGACCGATAATACTTTTGGGGGCTGCATCCAAACACGCAGGTTTGCCGGTACGTCATGGATCACTGGAAGAACAGAAATTCACTGGGTTTTCACCGATAGTAACCAAATATTAATATGGATATGCCGATGATTGGCTTACTTGTATCGTCAACTGCTTCGCTACCCTCTTCTTCGACCTTGATGAACGCCTTCTGAACAAATCTGCCAACTTTTAGAGGAATATCGGATATTCCAGAGAAATCAGCACCGTCCCTGAACATGTTCGTTATTCCTAACTGAAATCACAAACGTGTGTATGAAACTTACGGAATGATTGAGCTGTTTTTTTTTAGTCCGAATGAAGTGTTTTATTCCACTATACCTCCTGTAGTGGTTGTTGAAGATCCAGTGTTGTCTCAATTGCAAAATATGGTAAAAATACTTCAGAGTATTGGTAATATGCTTCGTCCAAACTCTGACTGATGTTAACTTTATGCATATTGTCAGTGACTGTTTTCAATCCGGTGATCTCATCCGGTAATATGATTATCATGCTCATATCTTCACCCTGAAAATAAAAGTATAATTATTCAATCAATCCTCCTTAATTTGTTGCCAAAATCGATTCTTTTCTTTAATTTAGTTTTTTTTTAATTTTTATTTCATACCCAAAACCGTAACTCGATAAATTTTGCGCTGATTTCTGGCAGTTGCCCGTTTCTGATATAATACTTCAGGTACATTGTGGGTACGTTTTTCGTAGTATTTTCATCGACGTAAAATGGTCTGTCCTGGGTTTCCGAAGAATCGAATTCCTTGCGCCATCCGCCCTTGAAATGAACCGCACTCACAAGAACCATTTGTCCGAATGGGCTGAGATCGTCTGAAGGTGAAAAAAAAAACACGTCATTGGGTACAGGAAGCGAAATCGTTTCCCAGGAAATCGGCAAAAATTTTCCGAAGAATCGGGAACTACCTGCTGCTACTACGCCCTTGATACGATTGTTTGTTTTCTGTTCGCACCAAGCGTTTATGGCGTCAGCGGCGGCTCGAAGGTCACCAAAGTCAACCTCTTGGGATTGCGACAAAAATTTTGCATCGGTGAATTTCTTATAGGCAGATTTTACTTGGAATTGAGACGAGGTGAACAAGGTATTTGACAAACTTAGTTCGACTCCTCTTCCATCCTGGAGAGAAAAAGTAGAAATTTTTATCTGTTCTTTTCAAAGACGATGCGATTCACGAGAATATTCTTTTCTAGGTGTATAAAAATTCTTCGCAACGGATCACTACCTGCAATAATTCGATTATGGATTTGTACCCGGATTGTCCCAACTCGTTGTCTTCGGGGACGAAAAGAGCTGTACGCATTTGTTTTGCAGTCGATCCTCCGGCTCCGTAAGCAGCCATCGCTAGTGCAATCTGAGCGCTCAAAGGAGAGACGACGAAATTGCCAGAATTTCTGTTGGCTATGACCTGAAATTTGAAATTCGGAGCCGCATGATTTACGAAACAATCTGAATGGAATAATTCAAGGAGTATAACTAAAAAATGAACGAACAAAATTCAATTACAGCGATGAAACTTAAATTACCTTCGTGAAATTATGAGCAAAATTTTCGGTACCGTCGGCCACAATCCTGAGCGCAGCATCGTCACCTTTCGTCGCTGTAATTTGAGTCGAAGTCGCAAAAACTGCTACGCACAAAATCAAAACCACTGCAAAAAAAGTTATTACTATTATAATGATCGACTGATTCAATAACAATGAACTATTGTCACGAAATAAGGATTTACCGGTTCCCATTTTGAAGAACGTTCGCCTCGGCAACGATTCGGAAACTAACTGATACTCGATCGAGTATACACAGGTGAATAAACTCATCCTGGTTTTTACTGGATGGAAGTTGAAAAGTGCCATCACTACGGAGTTTCACAACTACTATCTCCAATTAATAGCCATGAAACACTTGTACGTGAACCCTGCAGCTCGCCAAGTTGTCAGACGAGTCGTTCACCCGAGCAAACTAGTCCTATGACTCCAGACTCTGAATTTACGTATAAAACACATGGAACTAGCGGACATCGAGTTAATGAGAATTGATGAAAAATTACCGTGCTGGATCTCCGAAATCCCATGTCGCGACGAGTTCCTTGGAATATTTTCATAGAATAAGGAGAACCAAAAGTGCGCATTTCTAAGAATAAACAAATTTTTGAACGCACTTTTTTATTACTTATCTCTTCAGCAGAGAATCGAGCCTGAGCTAGCTGGATGCAAAAAAAAATAGGTTCGGAAAAATGAAGAATCGTTTCACAGAAATATGTTCCTATTCGTTTAATTGAAAACGGACTTTTGTGTCTACGACTAAAATCCAACCATAAACAGTGCAATATTCTATGAATTCGGTGAGTTATTTATCGTGACAAATCGTCAGAGTAACGTTGATTATTTTTACGCGATCGACATCAAAAGCGTGTAGTAAGAAGCGGCTGTACTGCAAACCTGAAATAAAAAAACAATCGAAGTTTTCCTACTACAATATTAATGAGGAAACACAAAATCGATTCTTCTATTGCACAACTACTGGATGCAAAAAGTATCAAATTCGACCTGTGCGGATATTATTGTATCTAATTACCGTGCTAAAGCTTTCGAGAGTGACGGGAAAAAATTTTCCAGCCGTAAGGACGCTGGGTCTCTGAGTGCGCATGAGGGTGAGGAGGGTGCCGCGTTGCACAAATCTTGACGCTTCGTACCATCGGGAGCAATAAATTGCTCTCGCCAAATTCTCACTCTAGAAAAGAAATCGATTTTTCGAATTTTCGCGAATAGATATCAGTTTTCAAAACCCATTCCAACATAAATAGTAATGTGCTCGAGGGGGTAACCACTCGATATATAGGTGTCCCAACCATTTCACATTTCACAACTATTTCACACCCTTCCATACCATTTCATTTCAAAATTGACTGTCCCAAGTATTTCACAAGCGCGGTTACCCCCTCGTATAAGCCCCTATTAACCCTATCAAAATGGAAAGTTGATTTTTAACCCCAAAATCGACAAGAATCTAAGGTATACCCCTTTGGATTTTTTTGATTTTGGGGTAAAAAACGAAGTATTTTTAAAATCGATCGCAGGACACCTTTCTAACAAATTTTGACCTCAGAAACACGAATCTGCAAGCTAAATTCATGTATCTATAAAATTGATCGAGTTATTGCCAATTTATCGTCTTGAAAAGTGAAAAAAAGAAGACATCTCGATCGGATTTATTCCTAGCTTGATTTACTTGATGGAATCGTATTCTTGAAGGTCAAAACATATTGTAACAAAACATTCCATACCATTTCACACCATGTCATACCCTTTCACACCATTTCATACCATTTCATGAGCATTTTACTAGTATTTCTTATCATTTAAAAATTGACTGTCCCAAGTATTTCACAAGCGGTTACCCCCTCGGATGTGCTGCAATCACCTGCACCAAAACTTGGTTCGCCACCCAGCACAGTACGAAAATTTCGATCATAGCTGCCGCGAAATACATCCCACAGAGAAGGAAATCCAGTGTGTCTTGTTTTTCCTGGAATGTGCGACAATGCGACGATTTTTATTCCTGTAGTTTCTCGTTGTTTTGAACGTGGAAAAAAATTATTCCTCTTTACTTACCGTTGCTGAAGTCAACATCACAACGTTGAGACAAATAAGCATCGTGGTTAGTAGAAAGTGAACTAGAAGTATCGGGTTGTGAATGTCTTCGACATCTTCGGCAAATCTGCGAATGAACAGATATAAGCATTCGCGAATAGGGCTCTAAATGTTGCAAAGTAACGTACTGTATTAGAAACTTGTACTCGCGGACGATATCGATGAAGTTTTGATCGCTGGTAGAGGCATCGATGTTGGTGAATTTCAGGTTGAGCAGACGAAATTTAGCACAAAGATGCATGCATATGATAGCGTATAAAGAAACTAGGCCAATAGCGGCGGTGGTAGCGCAAAAACCACCAACCATTTGACTGAGATATGTAATCTCGAATTGAGGACTCGGCTGTAAGTGAAAAGAACATTCGACAAAGATTGATCTCCACATTGTATCAGATGATTCGACTTACTCTATGATCGTAGAAATATCTGCCGATGAACGGTGTCCGGTGGATCGCGTTCAGATCTTGATATAAATCGAAATCGTTAGCCCACAGTGAGATTAGACAAAACATAAAAGCTGATCCATAGAAGCTCTGGATCATGAATCCAGTAACGATGGTGGCGTAGCGGTCGAATTTTTTGAAGTGACCCCATGATATTGGAGATAATTTTTCGGCCCATAATTCGCTTCGCATTCTTTTTATCAAATTTATGTACTTTCTTTCTTGGTACCAAAAGTTAACGAGCAAACAGAAATTCTGAAAAGCTGATATCACGATGCTCGTTGTTTTCGATAAATAACGAAGATCGTTAGAAAACTCTGCCATAGCTGATATCCCGGGAATTATTAAGTACAAAGTCGAACTCAATGCCAAAGTACGGATGAATAAATCTTTTTTCCTTATCTTATTAGTAGAATCATGATTTAGCAGAGGATATCCAAGCAAACGCGTTATTACATTAACCGTGCGAAGTCGGCTAGCAACGTTCACGGTCTTTCCTTCCGATTCTACCAAAGTCATGATGATGCTGAACTGACAATGAGTGAGATGTAGATCGAATCAACGATCTACCTAAAGCTGACACGTGTGACTTTTACAAGTCACTCCGATAAAGAAGAAGGTAGTTCAAGTGTTCCTATTGTTTTAGATGTACTTCCTTTCGCTTTCAAGTATGCATTATTGATGCAACATTCTAAGACGTTCGATACGAAATTATGTAAAACTGTCAGCCATGCATCAAAAGTAGTAACACAAACCAGGAGTAATTCCTCTGCAATTGAGGAGTGGTATGAGAACAATTTTTTTCTATTGCTCGATAAAAAATACATGTTGTATATTAAGTTGATTTTCTTTTTTTTTATTCAATTACACTTCGTTTCCTCCCTTCGAATGACGCATAGTTGGCAACTTATGCCAATTCTGGTCGACGTACAGTTCCATGGAATGGTGGTAAATTGCGTAGTAAAATGGTCTGTCGACCTCTAGTATCATCGGAGGACGAAAGGGAATAAATAAACTTGTCGCAACACTTGCCTAATTCAAAAATACCAAGTTTCATTGACAAGGAAAAAGACAAGGGAACAACAGGCCATAATATGCGGACATTCATAGGTAGGTCCTCATTACCTTAAATCCTCAAATCGTAGAGCTTTTACTAATTTTTGATTTTTATGGTCTTCCGATGTCTATCGCATGATAAAAACCCCATCACCAGAAATTGGTGAACGATAAATGGTTTCGTCATTGATCTAAAAAACGCAGATATTCAGGTAAACCACTCTCGTATCCATTGTGACCTCAAATCGCACCGAGTCTGCACTGATTCTTTATTTTTAGCATTTCAAGTCCAACTTATTATGCTGAAAGTCCTATTATCGCAATATGCTAATCAGTCGTAATATACACATGGTTACAGACACCAGCGTGTGCGAATTATGTATTTGATCATTCGTGAGGGGAATCCATCAAATCTTCGGCTTTTCCTTATCTCGCGACGACGTGAGTTATTCCCCTGCAGAAGTATCATCTCATTTCTCGACTATAAATACAGCGGTATGCGGATGAAGAACAAACTCATAGTTCAAGAGCGTTCTCAGGTCAGGGGGTAAAATACATTTATTACTTTTACCATTTCTAATCCAGTAGTTAGAAGGTGCAACTTAATTGAAAGACACCTGTGTCGAGCAAAAACTTTACGATACTTCGATAAATATAACAATTGGGATAGCAGATTCTGATTCCTGGGTTCAAAACACAAGAATACACAAAAATATACTGTAAAGAAAACTTGAAACTTCGAGCCAAAAATGAAGTTATTCGTTTCGCTTATTTTAACAATCGCCCTAACGGCGCTTGCGGATTGTTACTCCGACACGGATGACAGCGGATCAGGATCGCCCAAGGTGGTAAGTATTTTTAAATCTTCTTTAAAATTAAATACGATTCAAAAGTACTACGTTAAAACACCCGGTTTTATTATATTCCAGAATTATTTGCCGACCGTCAAGTCACGTTTTCGTAGATCACCAGATCCGGAACCCCAAGGATCATTCGGCGCAACTTTTGGAGGTCAACGATTTCCGGGTCAGAATTGGCAGCACAACGTCGGAGTCCAAGGATCATACCAGTTCCAACGACCTCGAGGATCCTTGACAGCCAGCTGGGACAAGAGTTTCAACGGTCCCGAACGTCGTCCTTCTTATAACCTTGGCTACCAACAAACGTTGTTTCAAAACAGACATGGATCGGTCACCGCTACAGCCGGAGCTCAGAAGCTTCCAGGTCAGAGGTGGCAACCGAACGTTGGAGTCGGAGCATCCTTCAGGTTTCGAAGGTCTTTGAGGTCTGATTCCGAATCCTAAGGATCACGGAGTGCTACCTAATGCAACCTAGGTAGTGATTGAAAACGGCGGAAGCTTGAAAATTAGGCCATGCGCATGAAAACTATAACGAAATTTCGTCAGTTCGCCCATGTAAATTATGAATATTTCACTGTTATTTATATCACCCGTACTTTTTCATCAATAAAATTCTCTCAATCATCAAATCCAGGACCATTTGCTCGAATATTCGCCTCAACGTGTACAAAACCATAAAATCAGCTCATAATTTTACGCAGACAGGTTTTGTTGACGATTGTAATTTAAAAGTAAAATTATCTCCAAGTGCGACGTCACAGCCCTTTCCAATCAGAGTTGGAATCTAGACCGAATAAAAACTACCAGGGATATTTTCAAGGCTATAAGAAAACAAATGAATTCATTTATTTATTCGATACACTGACCTGTACGGAATTCAAACTCAATGATAAGTGAACCCAAAAATAATCCTGGGTACAAATGTTACCCTCAATCAAATAAAACTAACGCCATTACTACATCATAAATAAGACGTCATCACCGTGGTAATATACTCAACCCGAAGCGACCGACTTCAAAAGTGTGTAATAAGACACAGCAGTCGTGCAAACCTGAAATAAAAAATAAACGACGTATGCGTGAGAATAACGATGATGAAAATTCATAAATTGAAGTGCGTCTCCGATCCTACATGTATAGAGTCTGCGGGATTGGAAATTATTCCGTTTTACTTAATTATTCATTTTTTTCTTCTTTGGTTTTCTCTTCAAGTGCGATAATCTTTGTTCAAATACCGTGCCAAAGCTTTCCAGAGATATGGGAAAAAATTTTCCAGCCGTGAGTACGCTGGGTGTCTGGGTGCGCATCAGAGTGAGGAGGACTCCATGTCGGACCGACTTTGGAGCCTCGAACCATCGAGAGCAGTAAATTGCGGTGGCCAAATTCTCACTCTGGGGATAAAATATACAATACGTAAATTTTTTTCACATCGAGTAAGTTTATCGTCCATGGTGAGTGATTTTCACTCTTTTAGGTCGTCAAAGGCGGAGCAAATCGTTACATTACCTCCAAGAAAACTTTGTTGGCGATCCAACATAATATGAAAATTTCGAAAAAAGCTCCCGCGAAGTACATTACGAAGAGTGCAAATTCCAATCTGTTTTGGTGTACCTGTGGGGCAGTTAATTTCAATTTCAATGGGATTCCGAATAGTGATGAGTATTGTAAAAAGGAATATCTCGGGTCCAGATATAATTGCAAACTAGTATAACTCACCGATACGGAAGTAAGTTTGACGACGTTGAGGCAGATCAAAATGGTGCTGAGAAGAAAGTGTACGAGAAGTATCGGGCTGTGAACTTCTTCGACATCTTTGGCGAATCTGTAACGTATAAAATAAGATTTGCAAATTTTCGTAGACTCGAAAATCTCCCGATTCAGGGCTATTACCTACAGATCAATTACGTACTGGATCAGGTACCGATGTTCACGAACCATTTCGGTGAAGTCCTGAACGGTGGTAGTACCATCGATTTTATTGAATCTTACGGTAAGTAAGCGAAGTTTGGCGCACAGATGCATGCTCACGACAGCGTAGAATGCAACGAGACCGACGTCGGATGTCATAGCATAGAAACAACCAAGAATTTGACAAGCGTACGTGATCTCGAATTGAGGACTTGGCTGAATATAGAAATAAAATAATTATAAATAATCTTCTCGTTCAAGTTTAAAAGTGCGGTGTGACGTCGGTGAGCCAACACTTACGCGTTCGTCGTAGTAAAATTTAGCGATGAATGGTATCCGTCGCATGGCGTTCAAGTCTTTGTACAAATTAAAGTTATGGAACCAGAATGGACTCGTCAAATATACAAGAAGCACCCCGTAGAATACTATAATCATATACATTGTTATTATCTCGGCAAAACGATCGAATATTTTGAACTGATCCCATAGAATTGGATTTAACGATTCCGTCCATAATTCTTCGAGCATCTTTTTCACCAGGCATCTATACTTGGATTCTTGAAAGTAAAGGTTCGCGATTAATGACAAACTTTGAGTGCACGACAAAACTACGCTCGTTACTTCCGAAAGGTAACGCAAATCGTGAATGAATTGCGTCATAGCTGTTATCGCAGGTATCACGATGTACAGGAGCGAAGCTGTCGCCAGAGCACGTAGAAATAAATCGCTTTTTGTCGTACCGGACGAATGATAATCTAGCAAGTGAAATCCCAGCATACGCATCACGACGTGAGTCTTGCGAAGCCGCCTGTCGACGTTCACCTTCTTATCGTTGGATTGAACCGAATTCATCTCGACGGAGCTGCACAAAAATTCAGAAAAATTTATACGCCAGAAATATGGTTAGCGAAAAAACAAAATCAACGCGGCGCACAATTCGAAGAGAAAAGACAACTGCAAGGATCAAACCCGTAATAACATTGTTCTATTTTACATTTTTTTCCCTCCAACACCATCAACTCCCTGTTAATCAAAACGATACGCCTTATAGCGTTTCTTACATTCGGCACGAATTTTCCCTTATCCAGAAGTCGGTGAAACTTGCGATGCCCGCAGATCGAGTCAATCTACGAATTTATCCGTCGGTAGTCGTAGCTTTCACGGGTATGCGAAGATCAGGTTGGAATTTAATGTATGCGTCAAGTTTTGATACCCTGGAAAAGTTTTCTTTCAATGACACGTTCGGTAAACCTGTAATTGAGTCGCGGCAAGGTGCCGTAGGTAGCTCACTCGCATACCTGATAATTATGAGTGATTAGCCAGCAACGCGACACGGGATAGTTGTTCGAATAATTGCAGTAATGTCATTCATCGTATTCCAATAGCTTCCACGATTCAATTTTACCTAATAATTTGCGACAATTACTTTCGTGAATAGAATTAAATGAAAAATTTAATTCTGTTCATCCCCTAGCCGAATGTGCGATCTTCCCGGCCGGATTTCGCTCCAGAAACAGCGACCTATAACGCGCGCTTTATCAAATTAATAAAGTTTTACTCTATACGTGTTGAATTTCAAACAATATCTTACTTCTATGTACTTTTTTTACACTTTATTTTCATGCATATGCTTCGTCTCGGCCTTTATATCATATACGCCCGGAAATCTAACTTATTCTGGCTTTGGGTCGTGATATACTATTGCTTTTCTACTCTACTTTTGTCGAGTGCATTATTAACCATGCCGTTCAATTCATAGACGAAATCCGTTCGATTTATGTAAGATTGTCATTTATTTTGAAAGTACAACGCAACGTAAATTGTTGTCCCGGTCCGTCGTTCGTACCGTGTAGTAGAAAACGATAAACTATAATCAAATTTTTTTTCATTGCTCTACGGAACACCGATATTCGGTCAAACCCTTATTTTCCTGTAACTTGAAATCGTAGCGAGCCTATACATAGAATAAATCTTTTTTTCTTTCTTTTTCATATTTCCATACCCGCCCACCACTAGCAACCCAATTGCCCCTAGTTTTAGGTCACGAAATAGTTTTTGATTCATGCTTCCTTACTCGCTATAATGACCTACCCATTTACAAAACGAGGTATTGAATAAATCTCCACCTGCCGACTGCACCAGCAACGTTGTCACACTCCAATAACACGTCGTCACTAATAATAAATTGACGTTTTTTACCATTTTGACTTTGAACGAATTTTTATATCCTTCTGGATGATTTTGCGGAAAATTTAGCGGTAGCGAGAAATTACCGCTAAATCGGAAGGTCCTGTGATATAAATTTTTTCAGTCAGTTATTCAATCAATTTCAAAATCCAGCCAACTTCATTCGGTTGAAAATAAGAACAAGTGCGTAACCATTAGCTATAATTGAATCTGATGACCTGTTAGAAATTTCTATCAACGATCGAATTTATACGTAACTATATTTGCACTTCGTATACAAAAAAAAATACGAGTACCGTTATTACACCGGAAGTTATCTCGCCATCGAATGCGGCATCGAAAAGTTCCGACGCATTTCCCCCCCACGTCACATTTCCCGTAAGAATCGTTCAGCTTCCGAGTACCAAACTTCAAGTATCTTCAGTCATCAAATCATGATCGCGATTCAAAGAGAGATGATCATGTTCTAATCTCTCAAACGTTAAAGTGTATCACATATTATAACGCCTGTACAGGGTACAATACAATTGAGAAAATTTTCAGAAAATAATTCGTTACACGCATTGATATGGTTTCCTTTTTTTTATATAATTATTTTTTGGTATACGCGTAATATAAGTGGCCAGTGATTGTGATATTTATCATATTTGAAGAATTGTTTTTTTTTTTTTTTTTGTTACATCGCCCGAAGAACGCTGTGGGTAAATATTTTCAATCTTTGCTTATTTTTCATTTTTTTTTATTTGTTTCTAAGTAAAACTTTCTCATCTCATAATATAGGTAATGTGCAAATTTCCATAAGTATAGCAAGTCTGCATAAAATGAATATAGATGAGCTGATTTTTTTTTACTCATAATGCCGGAAAAATAAAAACTCGAGATTTCAATGTAAAAATATTTTTCACTCGCATAGGTATCTATTAATTTGAGAATATAAAAATTAGAACTAATATTTGGAGTCCTTGCACTTGGAATTTAACGTTCGATTGTTTCGTAATAGCGGTTTTGTAATCTGGTCGGTATCTTGATTTCACTACCGTTTATTCAATTACCGTGCGATAACTGAGTACAGCTATATTACGAGAGCAAAACCGAGTCGATCAAATTGATGAGTAATTGACTTGATTCGTGGGAAAAAGAGCGCGAAGCAAATAACCGAATTATATAGTTAGTAGAGTTCGTATCTGATCACCTGTAAAATGCTTATCATCGTGACACGTGACATTTTATTTTTACCGGATTAATTAGCTACAGGTTTAATTGAGCAATTTATTGATCGACATGAAAAAAAAAATTTCCTTTTGTTTTTTTCAACTTTTCCAGACCATGAGGACGATTTTTTTGTTGCTGTTCTCATGCACGATGATTGACATTTGTGTGGTTTGTGAATTGATCGACATTAAAGATTCTGCGAATACTGCGGAGTCAGAAAAATCAAACAGGTCAGCCATTTTGGATAAAGCGATCCTTCGGAAAGATCCCGATCTATTGTTCGAACATACCCCAGTTTCCATGGACCCCTTGAACTTGAACTTGAACCTGAACCCGAACTCGCCCTTCTTTCCTTGGCACATTAATAGGACATCGCGGAACGAAAACCGATCTTCAATTCGTACGAATCTCGAAGCCCCCGCGTCGTCTGCTGCGACAGAATTTCTCTCACTTTCGACTGCGAGAACGTCCAAAGGACTACAAACGTCCGCAAATCTTCCAAAAAATCCATCTGTGAGAATTAAATAATTAATGAGTTAGTTTTTCGTTTTAATTGAATGTAACATATTTTTGATCGCATGTTTTTTTTTTTAACTTAGATTCCAGTTCATCAATCGGTTAATTGGAACGAAATATCGACGAAATCGAACAGATCGGATATCAGAAAATCAGGTAAAGTGGAAGGTTACTACGAAACAAATGGAGGAAGTGGCGATAACTTTGAAAAACGAGGGCTTCCCTTGATCGCGATGGACGTCCTTCGGCGGAGAGAAGAAAAAAGAAGATACGAAGCGTTGAATCGTCAATATCCAGGATATTATGACGAGAATTCTCACGAACCCGACGAAGATTACGCATCTCCAGACAAATACTATTCGGCATCGATAAATTTGGAAGCCGATGACGTCGACGCCAACGCTCAGAGTATGTGAAATTAAAATTTACGAAATCATATTATTCATATTTGCAAAGAAAACAAAAGAATTCACAAGCATTTTCATCCGCAGGATATAATTCGGGCGAAGGCGGTCGTTACGATTCAGAGAATTACCTCGGGTATCCTACTTATCCTTTCGAGAATGTAAAGAAAAATCGTTATTACGAAAACAACAAAGCATCTGCCGATTATTACTCCGGAATCAGCGCAGCGGAATCGTTACACTTCCGTCAACCTCGTCCTGCTGGTTTATCGAATTCCAGATATTCGGTCGATCCGGGTAACGACGGTGGGCCGGCCCCGACTTTGATCGGAATTTTTTTTTCGATCGGTTCAAACCTGATGCAATTATTCAAGATCGGTTTGGGCAGCGGTCTGTCTATAGTGATACCGATAATAGCGATCAAGCTTTTTTTAATTCCTCTAAAGATCTTAAAGATCATAAAAATCGTGAAAATTCTTTTAAAACTTTTCTTCGTCGTACCGTTCATCCTTCGAGTTTTCGCGCCTTCGATATACTCGGCAATCGGTCTGCACCATCACGCGGGTTTCGCGAATAAAATGGAAGGAATTTCATCAAACCCCGAAAGTAGAGACTCGTTGGACCCTGGAGCGGAGCACAATAATTCCTCCTGGTGGAACAACGCCGGATTAGGCGGAGTTAATTCAACGGGGATTTCATTAATACCCGATATTCTAGGCACTCAAAAATGTCCGAGTAAAGTAGCCTGCGAATTAGGTTCTTACTTGGCGAGCAGGAGCAGTATTCCTGAAAAACTCACGAAATTTCTCAGTAATAACGATCCTGGAGAGAGTAAAGATTTCGATCATCAGAGGGACGAAAAAGAAGAAATCACCAGAGTATTTCTCCGGGCGCTTACTCAACGATGGACTTACGATCGATGCGAAGTTTTTTCATGTGGAATTTCACTTTGAAACAAACATGATCAGAGACAGACAAAAAGAAAAATAAAATAACAAAAAAATAACTAGTGACCCGGGAAACAAAAGAACAATTTGTTTTCTATAATACCTGCATTGTAATAACGCTATACTCTTTTCATTTAATTATTATACTTGTATTTATTTAACTTGTAAGAAATAAAAACCAAACAACAAAAAATATATCATCGAAATTTCGAAGGTTAATATTTCTCGTAGCAATAATTAAACTGATTATGTCACCGCTTGGGACTTCGTGAGCTGCAGATCGTGTATATTTACATTTCATAGTCAGCTAGAATTTTTACCAGGAACCGTATAATACTATAATAAATCTTGCTGACCATTAATTCAGAAATGAATTACATAGCTAGACAATGGAAGCTGAAGATGTGCATTCATTCCAGTCTCGTATCGGTCGCAGAAAAGTTACCAGCGTCTACGGTGTAACAATAAAATAAGAATAATTAAAATTAAGTGTCTGGAATAATAAGATTAAACCTTCGATATAATGATGAAACTTTCAGTAAAAAATATTAACATGCTCATCTTGATTCTCATCAATACCGGTCTCCCTTTACCTCTGACGTCGAAGAACTACACGGAATTACTGTTGGAACCGAAGTTATTTCTTATGGACAAAGATCGAACGAATCCCGATGGAAAAGGCGATGAGAAATCAAATGTCCCCGTCGGTGAGTCGAGTCTGAGATCGCTACCTATGAATTATTGAGATCAGAATTGTACATCGATTAACATTAAATTTCTTTCCTTTTTTTCAGATATAGCTACGGGATCGGGCGATCGATTATCGATGTCAATGATTCAACACCGTCGTCCTCGAGCGAGGCGAGTAATCGAACAGTTTAGTCAGAAAAATTTGCAGAACAATTTTCACGACGACTCGAATATGCAGCGAATATTATGGAAGCAATTTAATCGGAAAAATTTCGGGTCAAAATTGTCGCCGTTCAGTTCGACGAGTGTGCAACAGAGCCAAGCGAATACTCTTCAGAGTCAAGAAACCGCACAGATTGACCCCATTTACGCTATTAAGAAGATAACGAGTGAAACTGACGACGACAAATTGAATCCGAATAATTATGACGACTCAACGGAAATCGTTCCAACGTTCGGTAGTCTCTTCGTCGATCTATTGCACGATCCACAGTCAAATTCTAATCCTGATTCGTTCGATTCGTCGCCCAAAATATCTCAACCTCTTTTTAGTACTTATTTAACCGCCTTGTCAAGTTCTTTCAACAGAATCACATATTCGGAGGAAGATTGTTCTTTAATTGTAAGAACCGTGCCAGTTTTGCTTATCAATTCTTTCATGAATTCGCTAATTGCTATCGGCAAGTTACCGAAGTCCAATATTTTGATGATACCATTTGTGGTGTCGAGTCTGATGAATTTTATAATATCTTTTTTTATCATCGACGAACACTGCCCTGCTGGATCGGTTTAACTTCTTTTAATTCATACCCTGCAGTACAGAATTTGTATGCGCGTTGTCCTCCTCAAAATGCGCCGTGCAAAATCTATGTTCTCTTTATCATCGCGTGCTGAAAATAAAATACAATACCAAAACGCTACGTACCTCATAATTTTTCTAATAATAATCATAATATCATAAAATTCATATCGCTGGTTAATTCGTATTAATAAATAATGATTTTACAAATCGATGTATTGCATGATTTTCAAATCAAGTTCAAAAACGCCGTTCATACTTTCCTAAACCCCCCACACCAGAGTCCTTGTCACGAACTACAAATAAATCTAGAAATGAAAATTAGATTTATTGAGGGCTTCAACCTGAAATAAATCTAGATAAAAGTCTAGCGAGCTTACGCCCTCTCGCCGTTGAGTACAGATATACAACATGGACGTGGTAACCAGTTGTGGGAACCAACAGCACTTGACTGGAACACTCGGCAGACTTGGGGTGGCGTTTACCGACTGCAGTTAACGCGATGATCAATAAAGCAGACGGTCACAACCACGGAATTTATTTGAAAGCTCGTTTCCGCATCTAACGCGGTCCCGTGAAGTCATCGCTGTCGCTTGAATCTGTTAGGATGAGTCCTGAATGTTATAAGATTGCTTCAGATGTACAGATAATGGATGATTAAATTTACTTCTGAGACGACAGACAAGTTTTCATAGATAATTGGAAGAAATACTCTGAAATAATTCTAAATCACAATATAAGTTTTACATCAATAGAGAATCAATGTTACAGACGAGATCCTATGAACAGAAGAATTAGGCGTCGTCCTCTGTAAGAATCCAATTGTATTATCAGAATCAAGTTGTACGAATCAATTTTTGACTCTCTACTTCACATCCAAGTTTGAATATACCTTGTTCAGTTACACATAAATGGAAAGCTACAGTATTCACAAATACGAATACCTGAAATGACGCATTTCCAAACCTTCTTATATGAGGTAGCGTCCTCGGCTAGTTTCATCTGATTGGTATTGAAACTGAAAATCTGAAAGAGTCTGAAGATTTCTTTGGGAGAGCAGAATTCCTAAAATCAAAAAGCAAGCAGCATTAGTAGCCAGAGACAGCCTGTGAACAACATCTGATTAGCCAATAAAACTAAAAATTAGGACCTAACATCTGTAAAAAAAAATATGATTAGTATTAAACTAAGATCTTATTACTAGAATCTGAAAGAAAATCTGATTTGTTTTAAAACTAAAAACAATGAACTAGGATCTGTAAGAAAATTTGATTAGTATTAACACTAGGGAACTAAGAACTAGGAATCTGAAACGTAACATTTTTATTAGTATCTTAAAAATAATCGCGTGAATGACAAGCCCAGGCACAAAAAGGTGCGACAGAACTTGATTCCTTACAATTTTTCAGTTCTTGTGTTTAAAACGCATAAAACGTTGCAACGCATGTTTCAGGCGCCAAGTCCGCGCGCATCGGAGTAACAGCGACGGAACTTGGGTTTTTATTTCGCTCCAAATTCCGGAAAGAAAATCTCTCAATATATATTCCCATCACCAAAATCAGACAAGTTTTTAAAGCGCCTTGCAAGATGGCAAGTCACGCTAGTTATTGTTTTGAAAAATATCTTAGGACCCATAAGGATGTCACAAACATAAATCAAGCAAACACAGATCATGCGATTCCTCGTCCCCGCGCTATGCCTGCGCGAGCAGCGTCGGACTTGGAATATTTGTGCTGATGGAAATCGAAAAAATGCAATTTTTAATCGCATCCTTCTATGCCAATTAGCACAGGGAAAGGAAAGGAGAGAGGTTTACAAAATACACAAAATTTGTGGCGTGGCGGTCGGCGATCCTCTTCGACGCGAAGTCTTCGAGCTCAACGTCCACCTCACTTCCATGCACCACGGCTGGTACGGAGAACAAGGCGGACGTACTTTGTTCATTCCAAGTGATCACCGATATTACAGGGAAGCAAAAAACTTACAATTAATTTAATATAATTTGTCTGATTCCGTTTGTCAATTATTGACAGGAAAAGGATTTAGTAGATCTCAGCCAAAAATGTAAAAGACCACATGAAAAAAGTTTTCAAAAAAATATCAAGTAAAATATTGTACAAAATTAAATAATGCAATTTCATGAACTCTACTCGATTGATCACTTGGAATTGCTGTGGAAAGAAAAGATGCACGTCCGATTTCTTGACTACCCATTTTTTCAGCCCACATCCCACCCAACGGTTAAAACTATAGCTTGCACACTCGCATATACACTGAACATAGGTACGTACATGCCAATTAAAAACCCTTCGCGATACATGAATTTACCTATACTTGCCTTTCACCTATATTTATCAAAGAAATGATTTTACTCACGAAAACCCCAATTCATACTCATCTCGACCAAGACATTCCATCTCACTCATATCTCACATTCATTGCCGTGGTATCTCGTTCAAAAACTCACCGTACCTGTTGTGTGTATCGAAATATAAAGGCTGCCCACGCCCCGGCCGAAGCCGTAATTTATTTAAATTTTGAGAAATGGTGTGTTTGTTATGGGGCCGAAATTTAAAAAACATTCATAATCTTTAAATGATTCTAGTAAGGACCCCTCCAATCATTCTTATTGTCATCTGCTCGTGAGTAACAATATTTCTAAAAACACATGATCACATTGCGAAAACCCAAACACGCATTTTATAAAATGGATCCTCCAAAAGAATCTGAAGCTCAATCGCAATCACAAACTGACTTCTGGTCCGTAAAAGATGTGTGAAATACGATTCCATATTTTGATGGAGAAACTCTTAAAGTTAAAAGTTTCATTAGGAGCTGTCGTAACGCGGAAACACTTATTAAACCAAGTGATAAGCCGATCCTCACGAGAATGATAAAAGGAAAAATTTTTGGTACAGCAGAGGCATATTTGGGAGACAAAGAGTTTGATGATATTGAAAACTTATTCAAAACTTTAAAACAAGCTTTTGAGCCATCCAAAACGTGTTTTGATTGGCAATGCGAATTAGATAAAATCCAACAAAAATCAGATGAAACTGTTTTGAAATATAGTGTCAGCGTAGAAAGCATTCTGGAAAACATTATAGAACTAACTCCAAATTCACAAGATAAAACATATGTTGATGGTATAATAGCAATGTTAAAAAAAAATGCTTTTCTTATGTTTTGTTAGAGGCTTACTTCGAGATATCGAATTTCGAGTTGCAATCGCCCGACCCACTACTCTCAAACACGCAATTATTATATCTATTGCCGAAGAAAGAGTCCATCAAACGCAATAAATTACATTCACAAAATTTCTCACCGTTCACACAAAATTTAACAGGTTATGAATTTCATCAGAATGATTTATTAAATCATACATAAGTTCGATACTCTCCATATGACCCGTCAATTATTTGTCAATTTTGTTGAAGAAGAAGACACACAATAAACTATTGTAGAACGAGAGAATATGAAAACAAATTTTGCACCTTTTGCAAGCGTATTGGACGTATGATAAAAGAATGTCGTAAGCGTTCATTTACAATTAATAAATCCCAACGAATTATTTACGATAACGCGTACCCAAGCGACTTTCATGAAGAAATCAACACAACACAATCAGTATGCCCTAGCCAACACCAAAGCGGTGACAATTCCAACATCATCGGATTAATAACAACCAAATTTATTTGCAAAGAAAACTCATATCAGAACGGTCAAAAATTCAGGGTTCATCCAGAGAAAACCGCTCAAGTAAATAACATACCTGATCAAATTTCTCAACTCACTGACGAATCTAGCGTTAGTCAACGTATCATTCCTTAGACACGTGAAATCCGCGGCAGCAATCCAACCGAAACTCAAATGAAATCACCGCGAATCTTACACCGAAACATATTCTCAAACGGCACCGAACTGAACGCGAATTCCGCCGAAGAAGGTATTAAGAATCCATTACCGTGTCACTTTCAATCGGAGCAACAATGTACATTGTTAATAATTGGAGAAACAGTTGGAATATTTGACGAAACATTTCCGCATAGTGAATATGCAGCTTCATCAGTTCAAACAAACGAACTCATTTCACATAAAACAGACACTATCAATTCCCTAAATGATATCGAAGATACTATTTCAATAATAGGAAGAAGTCAAAACGTTAACAAAATAAACTCCAGGTGCAAAATTTCTGTAGCGAACGACTCACATGATATAAATATACGCGACCTGGACCATGCAAATACAATGCACTCCTTCAAGTCAGCTGTGACTACAATCAGACCTCCGGTAATGCGAGAAGATGTCGATGAACTTGCGATTACCGCTCCAACCAATACGCGATCAAATGCATCAGTGGTGCATCACTATAATGATGAACTCGACCATATAGCTCGTAGTAAACTCCAGCAAATTCTAAAATTTGACAAGCCAAATCTGAATTACAATCGACAAACCAGAAAAAAATATGAAGCAAAAACCATTCACCATCGAACACATTCTTACTCACAATGGTTTATTGTTGCGCATGCTTCGCAAAATCAAAACAATTCACCCTTCACCAAAATTACACGGAATTATGAAAAAAAAAAAAAATCATCAATCACAATCAGTCGCTAGCTTTTCAAATATGGAATTTCTCAACAAATTTTGAATTCTTGGTAAGTTCCTTAAACTATTAATTCCATTCTTGCGTTGCAAAAATACAGATCAAGATACAATTCCATGGGATTCAGAATCACAATCACCTCCTGAATTAGGGAATATTGCAACAAATCAAAGAACACAGCGACTACATACAGCCCCAAGACAAATCTGTTGCCAGATAGAAATGAAACCTCAATCTGCACAAAAATCCGATTTGATATCTGTTAATGCTTCAAGTTGAAGAAAACAAATACCAAGCACTACCGCTACTAACAATAAGATGATTGAGTCAAAAACCAATGAACAAAGTTTGGCATTTTATCACGAATAGCAACCGAAACAATCATAAATACATATACCTTGATGTGAAATATCAAGATATTAACCTTTCTATACACTATCTAGTAAACACATATACAAACAAACATATATATTGTAACGTCCCGTTTTGCCGACTCTAATTTTCCGCGGCGGGAGCGTCACGGTGCCGTCTCTCGGACATTTGTCCCCGTAGCGGCCGTGTTTTCGTCGTCTCCTTTTCTGGGATGCCTCTTTCGGCTTCTCTGTCTCACCTTTGTTCGCGTCTCTCTTGTGTATTATATGTATTTCTTACTCTGAGGCAGTGAGTCAATGCCATCGCCTGATCTGTATGAGTTTGGAGATTCTATGTTTCAAATTTGTATCGGGTGTTGCGGTGTGAATTCGGTCAAACAATATTCTTTATAACCGCAATGGAGTACAAAATAGATGCTCGAAATTCCGGGAGGGAAATGCAGAATCCGATCAGACAATATTTTGTACAACCGCAATGGAGTACAAAATAGATGCTCGAAATTCCGGGATGGAAATGTGGAAGTCAGGGGTTATCGGGTGGAAAAAGAAAGAACCCGGGTATACAGGGTGGCATGCAAAAATAAGAATAGTGACACCAAGCAGTTGGTTAACAAGAAAAAATAATAATAATGTATTTTTTACAACAGCGGAGGGAAACCAGTGAGTTTCCATCCGCAAACGAGGATGGAAACTATTCGATTGCTATCCTCCTTCTCTGCGGATGGAAACTCGCTGGTTTACTTCCGTTGCCGCGCTATTGTAAAAAATAGTTTTC
Organism: Athalia cordata; assembly: GCA_963932425.1. Lineage (NCBI taxonomy): Eukaryota > Metazoa > Arthropoda > Insecta > Hymenoptera > Athaliidae > Athalia > Athalia cordata. The sequence goes on along the minus strand of OZ010626.1, from coordinate 21,361,343 downwards.
TTTATCCACGGCCGAAAGTACGTGCTTGCTGCCTCGATTACGAGGCCGAAAGTCTAACATTTATGCTTCGGTAGGGGCGCGCATGCGCACTGCTCTAGTGCGCAGAAAAAAACTAGAATGAGGCAGCAAGCACTTACTTACGGCCGTGGATAAAGAAAAATAGTATACTCTACACGGGCAGAAAGTTTGAGAGCCCTGCACTGCGCGCTGTGATGCCCTCGGCTTCGCCTCGGGCATTATGGCGCGCAGTGCAGGAATCTCAAACTTTCTGCCCTTGTAGAGTAATATACTAATGTTCACCTCGGAGAAAATGGTCGTCTGCGCCTCGTATAAAGTTGAAGAAAATAATAGTTTGCGGTAATGGAAAAATATGCAATGGCTTCGATGCCGGATCTAATTAGAACAAAATAATAAGTAATGGAAATTAAACAATGGCTTCGACGCCGGATCTAATTGTAACCAAAATAGTAGGTAATGTGAATTAAAGAAGAAATCAAAAGTATTTGTACGTGGCTAGTTGTCAAAGGAAAAATATAATGATCGTGGATCAGAATTTTGTAAGTTAGTAATACGTTCGAAATGTCGAGAGAGTATTTAGTTGTTACTTATTCGTAGGCTAGGCCTAGAATGGATCTCGAGTCGCTGTGCGCCCGCTCTTTTATACTACCTGGGGAGCTAATCCCATTTGTTCTATGGGCTTCTATCGTGTCCATTTTTGTTATGGTTAATTTTAGTGAATAATTTTATAACAAAAAGGTGCCCTATTTCATTTTCCGCACCTCGTGACGACTTTGGATTTTCCGATTTGCATTACATTTGTTCTCAACAAATATTTCATGACCTTCTATGGTGTCCATTTTGCCATGGTTAATTTTATCAAATAATTGTATTACAAAAATCTGCCTTATTTTATCCTCCGTACCTTGTGGCGACTTTAGATCTTTCAATTTTCGCTATATTGTTATTATTAACCAAATGTTCTATGACATTCTATGGTGTCCAAAAGTCGCAATATTACAATTATAGAAATTATTTTTATAAGAAAAATTATTTTTATAAGAAAAATAATTTCTTATTCTTATGTATTTTGATCTTATCTGGCCGGAATTTTTGATTTCTATAAATAATGATGATAAAAAAAAATACAACTGAGTTTGGGTTGGGCTCGAACCAACGCCTGAGCGTTTCGTACGTCTCAATATACATAACTCACAATCAGAATTATTGCAAATAAGATATATTATATCCATAATGTCGGTATATTATGATCAATTGTAATTTCAACCCTAAAAGGCACCTACGGTGCAAAAAACTTCGCCAAGTACATCAAATGTTTAAAAAATTCATTAATAATAAGAAAAAAAGGATCCAAATCAATTATTGTGCCAACTGCCCAGTACATGTAACTTTGCATCGTGTAAAAATATAGAATTGGAAAGTAAATCAATGAGAATCAATTCAAAGAATCAGAAACAAAATAAATAAATACAATAAATGAAATTTAAAAAAAAAAATCAAAAAAACAAATTGGAGTACGTGGTTCTTGGCGAGCTAATGTTATATCGCCATACGAAAATTCTGGATTTTTTTTCCGAAAAAGCCCGCCAAGTCCCACTACCTCCAATTTGTTTTTTTGATTTTTTTTTTTAAATTTCATTTATTGTATTTATTTATTTTGTTTCTGATTCTTTGAATTGATTCTCATTGATTTACTTTCCAATTCTATATTTTTACACGATGCAAAGTTACATGTACTGGGCAGTTGGCACAATAATTGATTTGGATCCTTTTTTTCTTATTATTAATGAATTTTTTAAACATTTGATGTACTTGGCGAAGTTTTTTGCACCGTAGGTGCCTTTTAGGGGGATCTCATAACTTTTTGTACGTTGTTGGAGAATATTGCAGTATTAATTATGGTTTCTTTCGTGTACTATTGTTGTAAGATGTTTGACGGTATACTACTCCACATCTATGGTTTGACGGGGTAAGAAAAATTTTCGAACGGTAGCCATGAGGGCGCCATTTTTCTGGGGCCCAATGAAAAGGAGTCGCTGTGCGGTGGCGAACTCTGTAAGAAATAAGACGTGTACCATAGTGTACCGGCTACGGTGACGCCACCTGCTACGCGGACGGCAATTATAACCTTTTTCCTATTTGACAGGAGCCAGCTCTGACAGGAATATTACGCGAGCCGCGGCTTCCCTTCTATACCATTTATGTGAAAAGGTTTTGTTTTCAGATGGCATATAGCTAGCGTACGACGCCGGAGACGGTGGTGCTTAATAATCGTTAAACGAGCCCACCGGTGATCAGAGATTATCATACCTCAGCTCTCTGACCACTGAGGTTATTGAAATTACGCTTAAATAAAAGCACGTCCGCGATTCATATAGCGAAAGTGCATCCAAATTTCCCGAAATGCTTATGATTTCGGAGATACGTTAAAGAACAGTTGGCCGTACAGCGCTTTCTCGATCCCCTAGCAGTAAAGATACTCGGTAGTCCGTCCGTTCTTTTGAATGTACTTGGCGCGAGACTCTACCGAGTCTCTTGATAATAACTGACATGAATTTAAGACATTTATAACTAACCTCAATTTAACTGAGATGTCGATGTAATATTCTTATATATGAGTATCAATTGTATTATTTTACACTTACTTTTCAAAAAAAAATATTTCTCCTCATGAGCAATATTTTTTTTATTTCGGGGATGGGCGTGTTACGTGCTCAAGAGTTTCGCACTTGTATTGTCTGCGCATCAATCACTCATTTATATTGTGGGGTACACCTCCGCATACGCTTCTATCAGCTATCCTAACATAGATGCGCATGTACACACACATACATATTACATTCTCACACATACCTGCAAACACCAAACATGATTGTATATACTCACTCCGGTCAAGCTTTTCAAATTGTAAATAATTTCTATTTTTCTGTACATTTCTATTATTTTCGCTAGGTCTTAAATTTTCACTATTTCGCTACCCGTTCCCGGTTTCCTCCTCGGGTACCTAGACTTGGGACCGGCGACCCGCAGACCCGCGAGGGCAATATAAAATCTGGCAGCCAGAAGTCGCGGTTTCCAACGCAGTCGCTGGGACTTTTCCATACTCCTTTTGTTTCCGTCACTTTTACTCGCTTTTCCACGTACCTAGTTCTCTCCTTAATTTTTAGGCATTCTTTTCCCTGGCCATGTGTTCTCAAGTATGTATGTACCTAGCCTGCGCCCAAATCCTAGCTTTGCAAAACAGTCAGTTATTCTCACCCTCTTGACCGGACAACACGCGCATCTCACCAGCTCTGATTCCAATAAAGAACAAATTTTATTTTAACATACTACAAGCGCAAAATTCATTCTATTCCCTACACTCACCCACAATATTATATTACTGATTACGTTTCATGGAACTATTTACGATTCTCCGTAAGTGACCTTGTTTACTCCTCTCAAGTACCTTACCTCCGCACCATAGTTCCCCTTCTTATGACAAAACGTTAATTATGTATACACGCCCATATCCAAATTCATTGTTTCATTGTTTCATCTTCATTCATTCATCTTCCAACCAGTCAATTGAAGGCAACTCTCCATTCCAAATTACAAAATCGAAGCAACGAATAAAGTGTAAAATTATTCATTCAAATATAGCCACTTTTTACTTCAATCCGGGTTGCTCCAAGCATAAAACAAAGAAGAACCATTCTTTTACTACAACGAATTTGGAACGGTTTCTAGCCGCTCGGGAGCCTTCCAAAATCCGTTCATAACAAAATATTGCTGAAAAAGCAAAAGTACAAATTTAAAAATTCTGTATTCTCAAAATCAAGAGTAGAATCGAAAGAGTACGAGATACGTGTAAGTTTTTTTTGGTCGTATTACGTAGGAAAAAATAATGAGTCAAATCGAAGAGGTCAAAGTTCACGGGCTTTTCGGTTTCGCGTGGAATACCCCATATGTCAAATCCAGCCATTTTCACCGAAAGCCAGTTCCCATAAGGTTTGTGAGGGGTCCTTTACTCTTGATAATTGAAATTCTTCAATCTATTGATAAATTCAGTAGAATTCATTGAAAAATAACATGAGTAAAAAAATGAATTTAAATAATCTCATATCTATTCATTAAGCAAGTAAAAGTAAAGTGCTGAAAATTGTGTGTAAGGGAAGAAAATTCTTTGAATGATTAGACATCCTAGTTCTAGTGAATTCAACTATACCTATGCGGTATACCTGTAAAGCGTAGAGCAAGACGATTTTGAATTAGGTTCAAATTGAGTGGAATGAATTGAAATTTTTACCATGCAAATAAATTCAAAAATATAGAGATCAAATTCAATTTAAATCAGTTGATCGCTGACTATTAAATTGAGACAAGATGGATTCTGACTTTTCGCGAAAGCTCTTCAGTTCGGTTTCTGATGTACCTGAAAAAGCTGAAACTATGGCAAGGACCATCATTCGCACGACAAAACTTTATCACCGATCAGTGATCGACGCAAACGAGGTCGATCGCCGAAAATTATAGAAAAAATAGAAAAACGCGCAAGTCGATTAAACGACGGCCTTTACCGTTGCCTATGAGCTGCGCACTCGTGCACTTAAATTGATCGAAGATGTAATTCATTTGAACAGTTTATATTTGATGAACTGATGGTTGACTGATTGCTCGAATGACTGATTAATTAATGATTAAACTGACTGACTGATTCATTCATTGATTATGTGACTGATTAATTTTAAGTAAAAATTTTATTTTTTTGACGCTACAGGGTGCAGGTGCGCTATGCTCAACAATAACCTCCCTTAAAATTACCTGATTTAGTAAAATTATTTTAAAATCCAGGGTACCGCCACAGCACGTGATAAAATGAGGGAGAGGAGACGTCACAAAATACAACGACTCAAATGCCAGCGTTCACCATCGTGTGAGCGGGCAAAGAAGTGGAGGAACTTGAAATGCTGGGTCTCACCATCGCTGCCGGTACCAAGACCGGACCCGAGCCAGTTCCCAAGCTCGGGGGTTTGGGATTTTACCCGGAAGTCTCTGCCTCCCTGATGGCTGTAGCTGTGTAGTAGGTTGAAACGTTGTAGGTTGAAGATAGTAGGAGTGGTACGATGAAAAGTTATGATGTGATACTCCCACGATGAACAATGCTGTAAAAACGACAAGGAAAAAAAATCATGACTAATGAGAAGCAAAAACTTGTAAATTGAAGGAAACAAATAGTTGTGGAAAATTGTAATTACCGAGATTTTCCACTTTATGTTGATGGTTGATGATCGACTGTGGACGAGGTGGCTCCATTGGATGCAGCAAGAACGTTTGTCTGCAACAAAGTATTTCAAAATTTTTAATATAGTGATATCAAATACACAAAGCGACATGAATCGAGGAATTTGGAAAGAATGAGACGAGAAATTCAAAAATTTGAAACTCACCATTCCTTTCACAAGTTGGCGAACGAAGATCTGGTTTGATTATCAGTAGCTTCGCAATCCTAAGCAGTAACGTATGTGGTGCATGAGAGCTGCATCAACTGCACGGATGCGTATGTGCAATGCAGTGCTGCACGCTCTGAATTCTGTAATCCATAATTACACGCGAATAAATATCGCGATTCCAAGTCAAATTGAAAATGGAATCAAAGTCGGACATACTACGGTCGTATTTGGAATGAAATTCACAGCCCGGTATTCTAATTGCCAAACAGCTGTCTCAAAAATGATAGTTTCGCCTTTACGTGGCCTCTAATACGCAGTAAACTTCGAATAATCGAGAATAATTGCACCACAGCCGCGAACAAATAAACAACCCACGCTCCGAAACAAAAAAATTTGCACCCCAAGTCGAAATATTGAGAAGGAGCGATAATTCATTCGTTATAGAGCACTTAGATTACGTGAACCAATCGTAACGAGTCGATCCGGAGGCAGTCGATCGCCGCTGCGCCGTGCGATACGAAATTCCGTTGTAGAAAAATTCAAAAAAAATTAACACAATCACAACTCACCATTTTCCGCAGAAGAAAAAGCGAAGATTCGGTGCAAATGCTCCCAGATATTCATGTGCACTGAGTACAGACTTCAAATCAACTGCAGCGATGCTGAAGTTGTAGCAGAATTGCTCTGCGTTCACTGAATATGATTTGTCGTTACACTATTTTTAATTTGTTTAATTCAGCCATATTATACACTCAGATGAGGTAGGATTCTTCAATTCATTGTTTAGCTGATTGTCACAAGTTTTAGAGTCCGATATTATGAGGTATACTTAAATTAGCAACTAGTTGCTCGGGACGAAGTAGACGATTCGAAGCGCGACGAGCAAATGGCGCCGGTGCGCCAGCGTCCCGTATCACGGCTGTGTAATGTGTATAGTAGTCAACCAAGGGACCGCGCAAGGGCGCACTAGACCGAGAGTTTGTTCGACCGTTCCTTAGAATCTTCGGATTTTTTAACGTTATAAAATGATGATTGAATAATGGGATACCGAATTATGTTATATTCGGTATTTGTTGTATGGCTATAGATACGACATATCATTACTTAATTCCTCTTGCTAAATTAAGAATTTTTAATTTTTCATATTTTTGTGACGTCCGGTTGATAATAGTAGAAAACACCTATGCCTCCAAGTTGACTCGAACCCACTTACCATGGAAATTTTTTTTTCATAGCTGGCTGTCTTTACGATCATCAGTCAACGATTATTTTTTGCGGACCCACTTGCAATTGAAACTAAAAATTATTAACTAATCACTTCAGATGGCGCTGAGTGACGGTAATGAGAATGATGTCTGCGGGTGAATTTAAACAAGCATCACAGCAATTGAACTGATGTTACCGTTAAAATTCATTGCGATGATCATCAAATTGTTGGGAGCGAGCTGTCATTATTAAAATGTCGAGCGCATCACATTTTCCATCATTCATGATTTGAGAGACTTTGCTCGTGGCATTGTCACTTACTCATATTTCATCATTGAACGTTTCAGGTGTTCTAGTGACAGGTTGCAAAGATCTCCAACTAAAGAATGCTTGGATTATATCGATATCTCAAATTAATCTGAATTGCTGGATGTCGCAGCTCCTACAAAACTGCTGGTCTGAAGTTGCAAAGTTCTATGGAAAGATACAGCGCAGGTAAGCATTGAAAATATGAAAGAGAAGCTAATAAGGGATCGGTAGTAGTATGAGTTTGAGTTTGAGTTGTATTTATTAGGCGCTTTGGGGCAGGTCCCCTCAAACCCATTGTCTTTAAAAATAGAGACCAAAGTGTAGCACAAATTAACATTCGAATATCTTTCAAATATTTTCAAAATTTGAAATGAATATAAATTCTTCTTTATTTATTTTACATCGAATAACGTTATTTACGCGACTATAAAACTTATGCCGTAAGTATTAAATTATTTAGTATTTAATAAGGATTACGTAATAAATGTTCCTAAAATAAATTATCCAATTGATATGACATAATATAATCAAAGTAGTAGTCATCTGTAATCAATAATATAATTACGTACGTAATAAATACATGGTAATATCACAATTTTACGTCCGTGGGACGATTATGCATTTGATTGCAATAACTGCATCTGCAATATTATGTACAAGTATTTATGAATTTTTTTTTTCTTCTACAACATATTAATCGTAGTACGACAGTCTATCCTTATTTTATACTAGAAAAATAATACTGTACTCTTTGTTATCGGCAAAATTTTGTCTTTCGCACTCTGAGAATGCTGCAATATTATTTAGTTTGATTATTGTAGCTATTTAGTGCTATCTGCGAAGGCCAATAACTTCTATCACTCTATAACGAGGTCAAATTGATCGATTTCATTCAACTATAATAGCACAAAAAGTAACTATCACTATTGAGAACGGTTTTTGTCTATCTATTCTATCATACTCGCTCAGTCACATTGTATATATCTTAATTTCCTATGTCTTTCACAATACAATTGCAAAAAGGAGAATAATTTCATCTTTTTGGATAGATTCTGATTGAATTGTTTCCGAGAAAACAATAATAGGTACCTGAGAAGAGGCTATAGACGACAAAAGGTAGACAATCACATGCCGTATCTTTACAATATTGAGGTAGTTTTGAGAGGATAAACATTACCCACAAATATTCATATCCATGTATTAGGATTACTTTGAAGTAAATTAATAACAGTTTAGAAGATAATTGGATGGATTGTTTGCCCATTTGTTGGCCTGCAAGACTCCACACGAAGTAAAATAGAAATATTGTCAAATATTTGGCGATGAGTACAGTATATTATAAATAGCAGCATTAAACTTCTGTCTTAAATTGTAGGTATTACAATATATTTTAAGATCCAATATTTGCATATCACAAGTAAGTCTTTGAATATCTAATTGCGCTCAATATTGCGACCAGCCAACCATTTCCATTCTTTTTTATTATCCTAGGCTCACACTGTTTCTTTTCTCTTTATTTTAATTCAAGCGCTTGTAACGGCAGATAATTTTTGAAGAGGAAATCGTTAACGATTTTCACGTAATCTTGTTTTGAAGATAAATTAGAAAAAAATAAATAAATAATCTCTTGGCAGAAATCTAAAAGGAGACAGATTTTTTGAAGAGAGCGTTGTATTTGTGAATATTATTGAGCAAAATGAAAAAATAATCATCATCGCCCATGGGTTATAATTCCCTGCTCGATTACAAAATCCAATTAATTGTTTCAACGATCATTTCTTTCCTTTTCTCTTTTATCTGCACTTCTTGTGTGTGTATTCAGCTGTAATAATTGTTCAGTTAATGCCCCTTTGCGTGAAAAAAAAAACAAAAAGAATAAGCTCAACAAAAGATTCCGATACACAAAATCTACATTAACGCCACTTAGAGCTGCCGCTGCTATCTGTTGCACCTTTACATTTGCTTATCATAAAAATAAGAGGTGAATAATTCCTATGATTCAAAAGTTCATTGCATTATTCTTGGCTGCCATTGTCTCTCTATCTCTTTTCAATCCTTCATCTTGTGATTTTTCTTCAAATCTTAGAAGAGCCCTGTAGGTGTGGCTGAAGTTGCTGCACATTCGCTCCAATTTGCAGCTGCTGTTGTTGATATTGCGGCAATTGTTGCTGCTGCTGAAGTTTATAGAGTTGTAAGAGCTCCGCAACCGATAACCTGGTCATTTGATTGCTTTGGACTACGTTGAAACCATGGTCTGAAGAATCTCCACCAAGTGTCGAAGGATTTTCAGCTTCGACTTGCTTCCCACAATCAATTACCACCACCTCGATCCCTCGGCGTAGAGCTTGGACTTGCTTCAGCTGCTCCAAAGCTTCTTCATAACTGGGTAATCCGGAGACCAAAGTATATGAAGGAAGACTCTCCGTGTCGCCCCCTCTGCAGTCAGGATCTCTCGAGGCCGCTGCTCTCTGCTCCAAGACTATGAACAAAGCAGAAAAAGAAAATCATCAACGAATCGTCTGTGAATTTCTGAAAGTGCATAAGAAAAATATATGTATAAAGAGTATGAAATCTGTATGAAAAGGAGATAATATGGAAAAAACAAGTAGTTGATCAAACGACTCAAAAACGATGCGTAGTTGTCTTTTGTAATCGTGCTAATTATGGAAACGAGCTATAGATATATGTTTCTTGATTGTTAATTGTCCACATCGTATGAGCTATATGCACGGAAAACAACATTATATCGCGTTTATAGTCTTGAGACGTCCGTATAATGCACTTTAATCTCGGTCACGTCCTCGAATTCTGATTGATATATACAAAACGAATTCGATGGCAGTTCCGATCCGAAAGTTCCCGGAAGGTCACTATACAGTTTCACTCGAATATTTAATAATTATCAAGTCCTTAAATTAAGGATGAAGAATTTATTTGTATTTTGGCCGCTCGTCTTTTACCGCATCAACGTCAGCTGGATTCCATAGTGTTTATTGACAATTTTGACAAATTCTTTTCATAAACATCTACGTGTAAGATTCAATATTTTTTCTTCTTTTCCAACACCTGTTGTGCAACGACCACATGTCCATCACAATTTTAGCGTATTTGTGCTAAACCGAACTCGCGCTACACAGAAGCAATATTTGCGTCATTTTTTATTTAGTATATAATAAAACTAATAAGCTGAAGACTATTTCCGTACATTATTACGATAATATCTCAGTTGATTATACATGCGGACAAAACAAATTGCGACAACAAATTGAATTTCCAATGAAAAATATATTTATGTATGCCAGGCGATCATCTGTTTATGATAGGATGATTCGTGACACATTTTTTTGAATTTTTATCAAGCCGAAATTTGTCAAAAATAAATACATAAACCGATACCGATTGGGCTTATCAAAAGCATATCACTGGACAACGTACTCTTCGAATTTTGATTTTTATGAAGCGCGAGGAATAGAAAACATCATTTGATCGTTGATTGTTCTAACTCATTGTCAGCATATAATTCGTCATATATAATAGACAAATTTCTGTGAGTACGTTCTGATAATTTCCAGAAATGCAATTATGCATGCATGATATACAATTAGTATTATACTATAAGAAAATTTATTCGTCGTGCTACTTGTACATTTAGATTATCATCGTAAAAACACGATCAAAATATATAGCTCTGGAATACGGTGTTGCAGTAACTGAACTCCAAAATTTGCGTTTAATTTGCATGCTTATTATAATCTTCTTTTATACGGCAGCGTAAAAAGTGCGATAACTTATATTATGAACGATCCGCGAGATACAAAGGTACATTGAAATCAGACACGAAATTCCACGAAAACTTGTCACAATATGAATCAGACATAGAATGATGAAACTTTATTTTTTTTCTCATCAAATTAATCCGTGATAAAGCTCACGTTACGAAATCTTCTTATAAAGAATCAATGAATTAAATGATAGATAGGCACTTCCTCAAAACATTCGCAGTACGAAGTAACTAATCAATCTCATTTATCAGCAATTTTCAGTATAAATTAGTATAGGATATCAATCGGCGATCGACAGAACGCATGACGCAAAAGATTTTGCGATAGATTTTGGCAATTCTAAATCGTAACGCGACCGATATGATCCCCCGATTATGGGCATCATTCCTAACAATTAGTCACCGAGACGATGACACTTCGCTAATTATACAATACAAGGTTAAAATAATTATTCCGCGTATATTATAAATTATACTGGCAAGTTTATCGTGACGATTTTTTTTCTTCTATCTCTTTTTTCTTATTTCTTTTGTTTGAGTTGACTAAATTTTTATTTTATTTTTTTTTTTTTCTTCTCTTAGTTTGTTTTTTATTATAGTCTTCTGCCAATAACTAAGAGACCCGTGTAAAAATTTTATTTACGAACAACACGTTACGCGTTGATAATTTTACGTTGCACTGACAATAATATACAAATTATACATGTATCTTAATGTCTTTGAATATACATATTATATAGATAGGTATATACTTGAGTGTGATAAACAAATTTTTTTTTCTTTTTTTTTTTTTCTTTTTCTTTTTCTCTTCACACAGCTCACATATATCGCAAGGACAAGAAAAATATATTGATAAAATATATACATCGCATTTTATGTAAATTGAGTTGGTAGCTGCGTGTTTTTACCGTTTGTTATTCAATTTTTTTTTTTTTATTTTTTTATTTCTTTTCTCTTTTTTCACCTTTTTAAATTTATAATCACACGATTTAATATTTGTATATGTATGTATGTGAAACAAAAAAGTTTTATTGTACTTCAATTGACAATTTTGAACAGATATTTCAATATCATTGACAATACATCGTTAATAAGAGATGTTTATTGAAAATATTATATCTGATTTAGAAAAGGAACAAAAAAAACGAAAAAAAAACGAACGCCTATACATATAAATGAATCCTATGCAATTTTTATTTATTCTTGCACGTACGTGTATAACCGTGACGATTTATAATCTACAATTTAAAATTCAATTCTATTTAGACTTTTGTTTTTATTTTTTTTACTTTTTTCATTCATTCAAATAAGAAAGAAGGAAATATAAATTGATCGTTGGCAATCGGTTAAAATCCCATTATTTATTCAAACGTTGTATTTTTCTGCAAAGAATAAGAAAAGAAAAAAAACGCGGAATATTACTTTATAGGTATACGTGAGAAACGCATAGATGACGCGCAGATAAAAGTATACAAGCTGGATTAATAAAAAGCAAGAAAGAAGAATCAAAAAAACACATTGTTAGAACTCAATCCGGAAGTAACGATAATAGACGCTTAGGTGTTTTACACGCTAATATTGATGCAGTCAATTTATAATAATCGTCTTATTTTTCTTTCATTTTGTCATATATCGTTGTGATATCATATTTCGAGTAGAAAATTTATGATACATGTAAACGTTTCTCGAACAAAAAATTGAAATAAATAATTAAATCAATAAAAATGTAAATAAAACAAATGAGTAATAATATGACAAATAATAATTTGATGATTACAACGGTTGTCGGAAAAAAAAAAATGTATTTATTATAATTATAATCTTCTTTTTTTTTTTGGATTTATTGTAATCCTCATCTCTTTTCATGTGCGTATATTATAAATACTTATGCAGCGATCATATTATACATCTACGTAAGAATTCTCATACGAATCGTCTCTAAATTGAGAGAACAAAGAATAATATTAACAATAATAATACTGTTCGGAATGCGAAGAAGAACACGACATATATACGTTCATTATATATATAGTACACAAATACGTATGTACATATATTTGATGTCATATCTTCTGGGTATACATCATGACAAACGCTACACGAAATAACGGAGAATATGAAACGTGAAATTAGTCACATATGGAAATTACGATATATTCCGTAACGAAGATCTCGATTAATAAATTGCGGACTGGAGAAAAGAAGACAAAAAAAAAACAAAAAAAGACGGAAAGAAAGTGTCATGACGTGTTATTCGAAATCTACTATTTGGGTATTTTCCTCATATATAATCATCGTCGACGCTACCTGATAATACAATATATATTGGTAATCAATTCTTCGTATAGGTACTTTGAACTTTTGAATTGGACAGAAAAATTTGTGCGCAATCATCTCATATCGCACTATACATACAATACATACACGCGTGTTCAAGAGATAAAATGGGGAAAAAAGTGATTCATTATTAAATCTATTCGAAATATTTATATTTAAAATTCATCGGTATAGTTACGTAAGGTATATGCGATTTGTGCTAAAAATGACGAAATTTCAACGTTTTCGCTCTTTGCAATATTTCCGCCCTGCAGGTGAACCCTATAAACAAATGTGACACGACTTTCTTAATACTCCGCAGAACGTGCAGGTATTATAATTTATCAATTGCGTATTATCGGAGAAAAAAAAAATTTGACAAAAAAAATAAATAAATAAAAAAAAAAGCAAAGATAAGTGGGAATTTTGAAGAAATTTTATGCGTCAATCTAAATTTAGAATGATCAAATTATATATTATCGAGACATAAAATATAATTAGGTATAGATAAAACTATATAGGTAATGTGCCGTATCTAATTGCAGTATATGACGTAACGAAGTTTTATACTACGTCAATCGGGTCCGAAGAAAATGCGATACTGGGTATTCATTTTCGAACGTCATTTATCCCGAAAATATTTTTTCAAGAACGCGGAACGTTATAGGTATCATAGAATTTATAGGTATTATCGTCTTCGTCACTTTTATTGCATCAGTCACTAATACTTGCTGATGATCTATGAATCCTTAATACAACCAATAGTTATAAAAGATCTGTCATGGAAGGATGACGAAAAAATGATACATAGAAAATAATAATAATAATGATCCTGGAAAAAAGAAAACGAGTTAGGTTAGGTTATACATATAGTATACCTATGTACGTACATTGGACTTTCATTTATTTTAAAGAAACAAGTTTTATTTGTTGTTGTTGTTTTTTTTTTTTTCAGTGTTCTATTTCTGACGGTTTACGTTTATGAAAAATGTCATATTAATTGTTTGCAAAATGATATTTATATGCTAAATATACATAAACACGGTATATAGTAGATATGTATATATAATAAATAATATATACCGTCATTTTGTTATTCCTGTTGTAATAACAAATTGTTATAATATTTAAAAAAATAACAATGGTCGTTGCAGTATAATATGGTATATTATCGTCGCTGTCGATATGTGATAAACTAATTCGTCTCGTTTTTTAAGTTATAAAATGGAAAACTTGTCACATTAGGCTGTACCGATTTTTTTCCCATTTTTTTCATTTTTTTTTTTTTTTTTTGTAATACTTGAAAAACTAAAATAAAAAAAACACACTACATATATTACAATTACCTACCTACCCACCTACCTACCTACCTACCTACCTACTCTTTCGCTAAAATATCGAATTACATATTTATGAGACCGGTAGCATAATTTTAATAAACTGTTTACGTATTACTTACAAGTAACATCAGCCAAGTAAACTTAAAGATTCCGATCACATACGCGTACTACCTATAGGTATATACCTACTCGTATTTATACCGATTTACGTACACGTTGAGAAACTACATATAAATCCCAAGGTTGTTGGCGCGGGAAAAAAGAAGAAGTTGCAGGAAAAAAGAAAGATGAAAAATGAAAAATGAAATAAAATAATATAAAATAAAATAAAATAACCCGATCGCCGATCATCCGTATAACTTATAATATACAAATATGCTTAATTGTGATATAAAATAAATCTAACAAAAAAAAAAAGTAAAAGTATATTGAAAAAAGAATCATTATTCAGAATAGACGATGGTACCATATTCTATACCTATATACCTATATTCCTTCGCATATCATATCCGTAAGAAAAGAAAAATCGAGAAAGAGAAAAAAAAAAAAATCTTGTCCAATGAATCACAACAATACTATGTACAGGTATGTATATGCACATGCAATAATATGATGCATTCTACTGCAAAGACAATGAAGTAGAAAAAAATAAAAAATTCAAGTATCAAACTAGAAAAAGATAAAACCGCACGCAATATAATATTTCCATATGTGATTACAAATTGATGATTAAACTTGGCTGCCTTATAAATTTACAAAACATCCTCACATATAGTACGATTTCCTTTGTTTTCTTCTCTTTTTTTTTTTCTTTGGTTTCTTTTTTCTCTATCACATATACCTATAATCTATATATATGTACATATATTCTTTCCCGCATACGGAATCCATTGAAATTGCAGAAAAATTATTTCAATAACTCTGCATTATTGTACATGAATACGTATAATGTATGTATATATCGCCAATTATTGTATATAGGAAAAACATGTGAAAGAAAAAAAAAAAAGCAATTTTACATATTATTACATAATCCGGCGCACTATAATGTGCGACTCGTTGAATTAGAATAAAGATTAACCGCGGCTATAAAGATATATCTATAGGTATATAGGGATTATAGATTACAAAGTTCGGTATTGATTTCGCGGAATATCTTTGTAACATAAGGTATACCTATAATGATCAATGGATTTGAATTGATGTGTAATGATACGAGGAAATAAAACAGAAGAGAAGAAAAAAAAATTACACCGATCTTTTTATGATATACGCGCGTTTGTAAAACGCGGGGAATTCTTCATTTTTTATAACTATGTACATACCTATGCAATACATATACACACATATGTATATATATACTGATATGTATGTATACTCAACTCATACGCGACTATAAGCACGTAATCCACATCATACATAATTATAAGACGCGTTGTGTTAAATTATTTTATAGGGCACCGAAATGGCGAGCGTATAAACGTTTACGATTATAAATGGAAAAAAAAAGAAACTGAGAAGAAAAAAAAAAGAAACATTCGAAAAGAAAAAAAAAGACGAAAGAAAGACACACGCTTTATAGCGCGTAATAGCAGTAGCCGACGGTTTGAGTATATAAGTAATTAAAAAGTAATTAACTTCGATGTCACGAGTGTATAATAAAGAATATACCCGTAAATGTATATATAAAAATATACATATATATATATATATATGTGTCTATATGGTACATGTAGATAATAATTAAATAACTACGCAACGCGATGACGAGAAGGTTATAACTTATAACGTTATACTGACCCATTATTATAAAACAAAAAACACAAAAAAAAAAATAGCAAAAACGAAAAGAAAAATTTACCCTCGATTTTTAATACATAACGTTTAGATACGCGTTGCAATGTATATTCGTAAAAATGAGAATAGAAAAAAAAAAAATTTGAAACAAATTTTGAACCATGTATATATTTGTATAATGTTATAACTGGGTTAAATAATCGATTATACAAATATTTGATCCGTAATAATATAATTCAACCTTGAGAATTTCACGCTCACTTTTCACGTGTAATTAATATACATTATTGCAGCTTATTCCGATAGAACAATAATCGTGTTTATCTATTCGGCAAGAAAAATTAATAATTAATGTATATCGGTGATTCGCCTCTTTTTTTTTTCGTTTTTTTTTTTTTTTTCATTTTTAGAATTAACGAGATCGCGTGCGAGTGTGGAGCATCGACCTTACGACCAAAAAAAATAAGATAATAAAATAAAATAAAATAAAAAGGAAAGACAAAAAAAACCAAGACGAGTAGGTATACATGTGTATAATAACAATAATGCCCCGGTTTATCGGGCCCAAATAAAAGCGTTATAAGATAGAGAAATAATTGGAATCACAAATGTCAGAATAAAAAAAAAAAAATAACAATGATAAATATCGATCGAATTAATTTTAATTTCGAGTTCGTTAATCCTTATTATCATCGATAACCTGCATATACACACTACGTACTATACGTTATCGTTCTATATACGACGGCCGGAAGTTGAAACGTACGAAATGAACGGGAGATTCACGGATCGTAATATGAGCAAGTATGTATAGGGATATGAATTTATGCCATACGGAGGTGTGCATTGTACGTACCTGTATTACAATTGAATAAACTTCGCATAAGTTCACTGTCTTATTGTAATTATTATTCGTCGTTGTTGTTATTATTATTATTACTATTATTATTATTATAACAATAGTCGCGTGCAAATCACCGCTACACGGTACATATATGTATTCATTAACCGTTGCTGATTACCGATCAATTTCGACCTGGTATATATAGGTAGGTAATGACACCACTTATAATAATAATAATAACAACAGCAACAGCAATAGTAATATTAATGTAATAATAATTTATAAATATAAAATAGAACATTGCGGAAATGAGATCTACTGCAGAGTAAAAAAAAAGATCCGTTGAGAACAATTATATATTATATACAAAATATATTATATAAAATTCGAGTATAACCAGGTATAAATTTGTTCTTTTTTTTTTTTTTTATTGCGATAACTGGGCACAGGCGTTCATTCCGAGTATATTCAAGGATAATTGTTTTATTATATTTTTATTTTTATTCTTTTTTAATTTATTTAATCTTTTTTTCTTCTTTCCTCTTCCGGGTTCTTTCAAGGTGCAGGTCAGAATCAAGATACATAATCAAAATTCACGTGGGTTTTCCGCGGGGGGGAAATCATTATGTATATAACGTTGTGATATAAATTGGATATTCCGAACACGTTTTATCACGTAAATGTATATAAAAAGAAAAAATATTAATGAGAGTGACAATTTATGAAAAAGAAAAATATCTCTATTATTTAATTTCTCTGCATTTGTTTATTTTTGAGAATTTTTATCAATGAAATTCAACTAGATATGCATACTTGTATGAATGTGTAATAAAAATGATGTAACGGTGCCGATAAACTTACCGTGAAGTTTCCACTGTTGAAATTTATGATAAAGTAGACAGGAGCACATGCAACAAATGCAGCTTAGGACCATCAGCGTTAAAACAACGCCGACCCAAACGTCAGCGAGAAATTGTTCGTATTCCGCCTCGCTCATCTCACGTTGTGTTTCCAATTCTTGTACAACTTCGGAAACTACTTGTACGAGGGTAAGATTACCCTCGATCGCATCTTCACCACCTCGACGATCGACCGATTCCATCGCCAATTTCGTTATGTTAAGTCCGTTGTAAATCGACATCTTATATCTTTCTCGTTTCTGTATTTTTCTTCTTCTTTTTGTTTTTCACCTCACAATCAAATTAACGAAACAGTCAACCGGAAGTAGAGATCAAGACGTACGATTTTCTTCCAATTGTATCTTCAATCGCTTTTGTTTTTGTTTTTTTTTTTGATTTTTCTTCTTCTCTATGCGATATCAGATCCACCTAGCAGACGGATTTGATCGGCGAAGAATTTTTCTTGGAGAATTTTCACGATTTATAAACCACATACGTATATGCATTTATATGGTACATTGCGTTATATCCTGCAGGGAATTATTCACAATCAGATGGATGTTATGACAGTTGATACACGAGCAGAAGAAAAAGCACAAGCGGCATAGTCACGGGTATACCTATGTATGTATTATACTTACATACGTGTTTATAATCACTCGGTTTATTTTGAACAGGAGAGGAATTATTCGATCGATCAGCTTGTTCAGCTATTTCTATATACCATTTATATACTATACATCGTATATACGTATATCTGGTGTTAAAACACTTTTATGTACCTCATAAAAAGAAATATATATATGTATATATACAATATACTTTATACTTGGAAAAATTTATTCCATAATTTATACAGAGAAGGAGTGAAAATATTGTTCGCGGTATTTATAATATAACTTACACACATATACTTGTGGCGCGAACATTACAAACACCATTTCACGCGTACAGTAACCAAGAACAAAAAAAAACCTGACAACGATATTAAATTTGATGAAAGTTAATGAATAAAATGTTATTTTATTCACTTGATTTATTTTCTTTTATCGTTTTTCAATTGTTCTTTTTTAGTTTCTGACAAAATGTGATTAATAATGTCGTATAATTGATGAAAAGTTTTTTCTTTTTTTAATTTGATATCGAACGATCAAAAATCGCTTTTACAATATCTTTTATCATAAGTTTTATGTGTCGAGTTCGTTCAATTAATGGAGAACCAAATTAAAAAAAAAATGAAAATTTTTATTTCAAACAATTTTTTTTGAAATTATATCGACGACTTTGGCCCGTCAGTTTCCACTTCACTCTTTTATTTGAATTTTATTTGCAGAATTTATTTAATTCATTTATTTGTTTTGTTTTGTTTTTTTTATCATTAGTACAAAAGATCAGGCGATGTTGACGGCTCGAGTGTCGTCGCGATTCTGAATGCTTCGAAGTTCCGACTATAATCGTAAGGTAAAGTTGGATATGAGATACATGTAGTTACACCAACGTCAGCTGTGCAGTCTCTCTTTTGCAGTATTCAACATTTCTTATTGAACAACACGTGACAAAACTACCGTAATTATACAGATTTTTGAAACGAAACGTAGCGCGAAAAATATAGATGCGTATTAAAAAAAATTAAAAAACAAAAATTTGAGAAAGAAAAAAACATTCCGAGAGAATGCAGACCTATAATTGAAATTTCTTGTGCTTTTTAATTTTATTTTATTTAATCTTTCATTGATTTCGATAGCCTGCTAATTAGGTATACAATATATTGCAAATTGATGACCGGGTATATTCTTTGTTTGTCGTATTAGTTTTTTCTTTTTAGATTTTATCTCGCGTATTATATATATCGGAGTGAAAAATCGATCGCGGTAGCTCTTTTTACGTGTAATAAAAATTCTTCACGGCCGTGAATTCGATCATTGACACTTTGGAAATAGCTTACAGCCCAAAGACCTTTCTTCTATCTTGTGTCTGGTGAATTTCCATCTTAATGTTCCTGCATATGTTTCGTTTTGATTATATCTATATACATGTATTATATGAGGCTGCGATCGTTTTGCGTTTTAAAAAAATCTTTTTTATTTTTAAAAGTGTTGAAAATTTCACGAGGTAAAAAAAAGAAAAGGCAGCGGGCCAAGAGGTCGACAACAAAAATAAATCAAATTACACTCGCATAAGATTCGTTGAAACGAAGATAATTCTTACTGTTATACTATGCAGCCATTTATACACGTTTCAACTTCGTTTAGGAAAATTATATACATCAGAGGTATTAATTGGATTGAGAGATTTTTGGTGCTTCCTTCATGTCTCATGGAATTCGTACAAAAATGAAAAAATATAGATGAGATAGCCAAAGGAGAAGAATTATTACATATTCAACTTTATTTGAGGTTTGCTATCAACAATCTAGAAGATTAAATAACATCTGAACAGATAAGTATGTTTTATAATATCAGAAGTGTAATTTGTAACAATAATACATATTACCAGTGTAATAGACAAGATTTTATAATTGATAATAGATAAACAATTATTACAATGATTATGTCACTGCTCTTTATGAACAGGAACGGAAATGAAAATAATGTAAATAAAAGTTAATTAAAATTTGAAGTAATTTGAAAGGATATATTTATAATTCCGTAGAGACAAAATAATGGAGTCTAGCTTTTGATAATATCTTCGGTATCGGCGGCTTGATCTTCCGGTACATTTTCTTCGTCGATGGCAACGCTTTCGGCAGTCATGACCTTGATCCTTTCAGAGGGTTTTGGGTGCATTAGAATGAAGGGTAATTCAGCCGAAAGTTCACCTCCGAGAGCTCCGAGGTAAAGTTTTACCTTAACTGCGTAAGAAACGACAATTCCAAATGAGTCACGAACGTCAGGAGATGTGAGAAGCGTGCTTGAGGCCAGATTTTCTTCATCTTTTTTGAGATGACCGTCCAAAGCGATTCCACGACGATTTTTATTACTCTCTAAAGTAGGTTTCAAGTAAATAACTTTCTGCAATGTCGAACCAGGGTTTATCGGACACCCATCCTGCGTCTCAACGGCATCGATGACCGTTCGAAATTGGCCATTTTGGAATATAACAACGTCTATTCCCTGCTGTACGAGCGCCTTCATCTTCTTAACAATCTTATTACTCTGATTTCTCACGCTTATATTTACCATTATTTTTTCACCGTGGTGATAAAGCTGTTTGTCGAGCGTAACTTCCAATTCGAGTTCCCCCGGGCTTAGTAAAAAGTCCTTTCTAACAACGGTGCAAGGCTGTCTTCCCTGTTTAGTTGGAGCAAACTGTATCTTACGAATCCCGAGGGATACTGTACTCCTTTTATGAGCATTATCACTCTCAGTTTCCCCCGAAAATATTTTAACGTAATAAGAAACGCCGCACGGTTCTCCAGCTTCTTCAGGTCCGGGTTGAAGCATCACGCTCGACGGAGCGCCCTGAGGGAGCGTAAAGGTAAAGGGAAACGCGCAAGGTCCCAATTTTTTTAAAAGACGTTCCTGCAGTTTCGTTACACCGGCTTCCATCTTCTTAGTTGCCGGATGTAGCTGTTCGGATGCCAAAAAAAGATCCTTTTGAAAATTCAGTCCCATAACTTCGTCCTCTTCTCGACCGTAACGAAAGCTGCACACAACTTGGCCCCAAATTTTTCTTTCAGATTCCACGTAGTCCTTATCCAAAAGGACTACACCGTCGATCGATTCAACTCCTGACAAATAATCGACGAAATCCCGCCGACCGAGGTAAATAGCGATTTTACCATTTGGGGAACACTTTTTGTACACCTTGAAATTTACTACCATTTTGAATTATTTATTATAATTCCTTTTTCTTTCAATATGTATATATTTTC
The DNA here is from genome assembly GCA_963932425.1 of Athalia cordata. Classification (NCBI taxonomy): domain Eukaryota; kingdom Metazoa; phylum Arthropoda; class Insecta; order Hymenoptera; family Athaliidae; genus Athalia; species Athalia cordata. Next base: position 21,339,527 of record OZ010626.1, on the reverse strand, counting down.
TTTTGATTTTTCCAAATTTTTTTTCTTCTTATCAATGAATTTGAAATCGAAAGGACCTAATTTATGGAGAGGCCAAAACGTTCTGTGGGCATATCGACGAACGGGCGCCCTTATAAGAGCTTTTGTCCGTGACGCCAGGAACTTTTAGTGATTCCTAATCCATTCAACGAGGGGGATAAACAGACACACGTACTTACTCTGCACATATCTTTTCAATTTGCACGAAATATCGAATGGTTCGATGAGCGAGGAGGGTGTTTTTATATTTTTTTTTTCATCCAGTACGCATACCTATACGAATATAAGCGCGGGAGGGAATTAGGCGACAGCTGATGACGAGTGACCCTGAACTATGAATTTGTTTTTTTTTTATAACTTGAAAAAAAATCCGACGAAACTTACTGTTCAACTTCTTTAGAAATACCTCGACTTTAAATCCATGATTAATGATAAAGAAAAGGCGTTACGAATAGAGGCGTCAGAGTTTGTTTAATTTAAGGCTCTTATAGTTTCGTAGCAGGTAATCCTGTTGTCTTAATTAAGACTTTCTGACGTAGAATGTCGCCGTGTAACATAAGACGTTACAAATAGTTGCACTGTCGTATTTTTCCGCGAGTTATTTTTCCGAAAAAGAAACAGAGAAAAACAAAGCGAATAAATAAATCGAATAATAATTCAACGCAAGAATCTTTCAATTTTTGCCGCATCGTGTTTTCGATGAGAAGTCTCATGCATTAATTATAACTGATAAACTGAACATTACAATCGGTCAATAACTAACTAAAAAACACCTCAAACATTGGGTATAATGTATGATGATACAGCTAACGTAAACGATCGGAAAAAGAAAGAAAAAAAAAACAAGAAAAAAGAGAAGAAATTTGAAAGTTCTTCTAACGCATTTTCGGTGAGGATAATTCAAATTCCGTCTCGGTCACGACGTTACAAATCCGCATTTTAATCGAAGCTTGAAGATGCTGAGGAAACATGGCTACGGTCAAAGCCATGCTTTCGAAAAAAGCTAAGGTAGCGTCGTCTTGGGAGTAACCGGAGTAGGATTCCTTGGTCTTTTTTCGTCTTGCAGAAGCCGGAACTGGAACTGGAACCGCTACAGACGGGGACGCTGTTTTTGAAGTCCCGATTTTCTTGGGATTATTTGCAGAGACGATACGCGCGGGTTCCGATCTTCTTGGGCGAAGAACCCGCGAAGTTGAAGTGGCAGAGGAAATTTCCGGAGTATTTTGGGGTGTTGGTCCTGCAGGAACGGCGTTGCCGATATCACGGTAAGTTATTTCAGCCCTGATATTTGAGCATTTCGAATCTTCAGATACGACGGATAAATGGGAAGACGATCCTCCGATTGAATCATGATCCTCTCGTTCAACGACCGCAGGTATTTCACCGCAGCTTTTAGCGCGTTTCAGGATCCCCGATTTCCTGAAAGTAGATCTAAATCAATTGGAAGTCTAATTATAATCCATTCAATAAATCGTGGAATAAGAAACCAGGTATACTTCGCCAAGAAGGATAACGCTTGGTCGTATACGGGATCTGTTACTACGTTTCTTCCTTCCACGACATCCTTGCGTTTTTTTATGTAACCGGAGCACAACTGGTTCCATTGTTTTTTCAATACGTTCGCTGAGAAGGAATAAATCAACTCGATCAATTACAACTCTACAGTCTATTTTTATGAAATCACATATTACACAAACCCGGAGCGTTAAGTTCCTCTGCGATACTTTCCCAGAGCATATTTTTATGCGGTGTATCTTTGGTGAAAGGATGTTCTGTGTCGTATAGTACAGGATTTTGTTTAACGAGTTCAATTAACCGGAGTTCTCTCGCGGCTGAATTTTTTACCGTCGAACTAGACTTCCGCATTTCTGCAAACTTGTATTTATTTTATTAATCTGAGGTAACTTGAACTGCTATATTATAAGTATAGGTATAAGTATATGACAGTTCACCAACCGATAACTGAATGTTGACTGATAAGGAATTCAATTTTTTTTCTCCCCGGCAAATCAAATGAAGAACTAAAATAACAATTACCTGTAGTTTCTAAATGAAAAACGAAAGTAAAACTGGTTTCACACAGAACAAAAAAAAACAAAAAAACATATCCATCACCTCCATTAAATAACATGTACCGATATTCATTATTGATATATTGACAATTTCGTTACATATTGATATACGTACACTGAGGATTTGGAATTTACCATTCGTATAATATGATGAAAACACATCGTACCTAATATACGCGATTAAATATTTCATATTTACCTATGCTTGTATAGTGCAATGTGGTATACAATTTCAATCATAATAATAATAATATTAATAATAAACATAGCAAGTGTGTACAATGTATACATGATTTTCGATTTGATTACATTATTGAATGTATTCGATAAATTAAAATTCTTAATTATCAATTAGTGTTTTTAAAATGATCATAAAAACAAAGTTAATCATCAACAATTTTCTTCTTTTCATATTCCTTATCTAAAAGGACTCGAATCAATCCTCCGTGCAGACATACATATTTGTTTATCATGAAGCCACATGAATAATTACCCCTGCAGCGACGAGCTAGCTATGCGACTTTGCTTAATTATTATAGAATGCTATTTATAATATTTAAGTATAGTAACAGTATGTATTTATTTAATTATAATAATATTTATTAACTAGCTCTGGCATTCGCCACAATGGTATAATTGTATCGATAAAGGACAATATTTTCTTTATCACGCCCTCATTTAGTTTACAGACCACTGTCGAAGGGGATGTGTCTCTATCACAATCTAATAAAAGCGTCGACCATCTGAGATCAAGAATAAGGCGGAGTAAAAACATTCTCAAATTGACCAATGAGCCTTATATTTAATTTTTTCATCAAATCAGCGCTGTGATTTTTTTCTCATTAACGATGAAAATAGTCTTTCACAAAAATACTCAACATCAAGTACCTTGATGGCCAGCTTTTCTAGGCTCTAACACAGGCATACCCCTTGAATGATCAGCTAAATTCATGTTATTAAACGCTTGGATCCATAATTTTATATATTTACAGTATGCATGCTCTAATCATAGATATATTGCCTATGCTATAACATATAACGGTGCTAGTTGGTTGCATACTAACAAATTGATAGGGGTGGCTTTTTAACAATTAGGTCTTCATGTTTTTTTTTTTTTGTTTTTGCTTTCTCTTTTTCTTCAACAATTAAAGTTATTTTATCCCGTTACTATAATGATTAACATCACCCGTATGGATGTATGGGTAATTTTTAATAATACAATTCATATATTTAGGTAGGCATCAACTTTTATATGTACGCTCGATGACCAGAAGCGAATATTGCCGATTAATATAAATAATAAATGATACAGTCACAATGATTATAACATGTATTTATATATGTGTATATATAGTATGTATAATTTATATAAGTAATTTGGTTGACGCGTTAAAATTAAGCTATCAAAATTGGTTCCCGGTTAAATTTATTAATTTGTTTGAATGACGTTTCGTTAATGTACAACGATTTTACTGTTATCGAATACGTGAATTTCTTTTTCTATGAAAATAAAATTGATTGGGAAATTTTTTTGGAGGAAAATGCGATTCGGGGGTTGGGAATATTCAGAAAAAATATACGCGCGAGGATTATGTTGATATGACAGCTCGTTTTCACTGGAATTATATTTGTGACACTTGAGCCTATGGGTATATTATATTTTGTAATGACGTAAATAGCCTTTAGTCTTTTACTCTTAATAAATACATTATTCAATTGATTTGAGAAAATAAGATGAAACCTGCGACTCCTAGATGTGGACAACAATAATAGCATATACCTAGTAGCAAAACGAGCTATTCTTATTACCAAAGTTGTCTGAGGGAGGGTGTAAGTTTCAAAAATTTGGCAACTCAAGACTTTCGAAAACAATACATTGGAAAAGTCTGTTAAAAAAAGATCGTAACGAAAGCATAATGTAGATGATGAAATTGACCTAGATGATTACAAATAATATTAGGTACAATTAGAGTGAGCAATTATTATTATTATTGGCACATTCAGAATTTGAGGGTAAATTAAACGAACGAAATAGGGATTATAGGTTGTTTGGAATGTGCCAGAATATCTTAAATAATGCCCTGCAGCTAATTCTTCCCTTTCTCCTCCGCCAAGAAGTACAGAGCAATGAATTTCATTCAGCCTATTATTCGATATAATTTCATCCCAAGATGATTGAGAGACGAAAATTTATCTCAGTCTAGGTACTTATTAGAGTTACTGTGGCTTACTCTAAAATTATATTGGCATAGGGTACTTCAAAGTAACATAAAACTTCCATCTAAAAAACCTAGAAGACAGCAATTGGAAGATAATGATTTACATGACAGAGGAGACGTAATCCATCGATATCCAAATATCGTTACCAATTCTGTCTCTATCGCTTTATCATTACTTCTCAGAGTTAGGCCCATAATAATATATTGACAGAAGCGTCAGCACAACCGGTTTCACATTAGCAGCAATTTATGATCCTAAAAATGTTGAATCATTTTTTAAAAAAAACTTGTAGTATTTGACTAATTATTATAATAAATAAAATTACGATTATTACTAAAATTGAACTAAACTGATAAGGGCCGCATTACTCTTGACGCAAGAATAAATTCCGAATTCGATTCAAGTTCAGAGAAGAACAAAGGATTTTAGTTGCCCAGGGCGGACTTACATGCATGAGGTTCATAATCAAAGAGCAAAGGACGTCAATGGATCGCAGATTGGAATACCTCAGTTATCAGTACAGAAATATAAAGAACCAATTATGATACGTTATGTATTGATCATCAATGATACTTATTAATCATCAGACACAGCTTTTGTTGGCAATCCTCAACACGAAATTATCAAACGCTATTCAGTATTGATGTGTTTACTTATCAACACAATTAACGGCTAAGACAATGCTTTCTAATTGCTTTTAGGATGACATACATCTCACTTTTTTAAAGTAAATTTACTTATTTAGGTAATTTTTGAACTTCAATACTGAATTCAGTATGATTATGTCACGAATAGAAAAACAATTGCCTACTCAACTGATTTGATATTGGAATATTCTAACACATTTGAAAATCTAACTCTTGATTAGCTGAGTTTTGGAGCAGCTATTATGCGTGTTGAATAAAGTAGGCTAAAAATTCACTTTGGCATTCTAATGATAGTTGACATTCTATTATCTCTCCCTGTCTTGTGACGATAATCATTTAATTTTGCTTGTCCCTCGTATTAAATCGAATGATTGTTATCATCAAATGCAGTGCATTTCTGAGAGTAACGTTAACCTGTAGGGTGTGAAAGAGATCATAATATACGCAATATTACAAAGGGAAGTTGATAAACTATCAGGGAGGAGAAAAATTCTTCAATATTTTTCTCCACAGTCGGTTCTCGTCAACTGAGAATAATATCGAACATCTACTGTGGACTAATTCTCAAGGAATACAATTAAAACCTAAGATACATCTATGCGAAGAAATCACAAGTCTAGTTTGGGCTCCAAAACTCAGATACCATTATCATTCACTCCAGGCGCTCGACTTAGATGCCAATTTGTTACTAATAGGATCAGACATTGCTATCAGGTGGTATGGTGAGTCCAATAGGTTGTACATTTTCAACAAGTGTGGATCTCATATTTGAGGCCGTTACTGGCGATTCCGTAGCTGCTGCCATTCTCATTTCATCCGCCGAAGCCCTGGAAATATTCGTAATCGTTGGTTAAATGGTTGAAAATGAGAATCTGAAGCGGTGAACAAGAGATCAACATCAGTTACGCTCAGATTTTTTCTCTATTAAGACATACTTACTTAAATACTGAGTTTATTTGGCTGGAAAAAGACATGCATTTTGCCAAAAAATAAAACATAAACATGGATGGATGTACAACATAATCATGAAAGAAAAAATTAGCCCAGGGCTTTCATTTCTGAGGTATGAAAAATCGAAATAGAAGCACAAAATTAAGCACGGTGGTCGAGAAAGCGGACTTAGACTTACAATTGGAATCTAGCATGCAATTAGTGGTCAGAATAAACATTTTATTATTATTGCCTGATTAGTGAAGATGCAAATTATGAATTTTGCGTTTATGTTGGTCTCCAGACATCAGGATCTTCCATAAGGGTGGTATGATGATCCGTCGACAGAGGCGGAGGGCCCTGTGGAGAACTCACCCCGGGAGAAGTCATTCCTGCCATGTCGGGTCTCGACCCTCTGTTAGCCATTGTATCAGTGTTAGCCATTGTATCCCAAATTGTTATGCATATATATTACGAAAATTCATTGCGATGTAACCCACTGAAAGTCTAATCAACTAAAACGAGATCGCAGAGGATGTACAAATATTGTAAAATGAATTCAATAAATTCCAGACCTCCCAAATCCTGCAGACAAAGTAATTACACCATTTACGAGCAACCATTTTTTTTTGTTAGTGCGACACATCTATGGTTTTTTAAGAGTTCCTAGAATTTTATGCCAAAGCAACAAGTAACACTGGGTTAGTCTCAAAAACAGTTACCCAAACCCCAAAGCTGAATGTGGATTATAAAAAACATGGTAAATGGGCAATAGACACAGCTGAAAAAATTTGGACTTTGCTTTGGAAAAATACAAAGTGAAAAGCATTTTCTTTACTCACTTCTTCCCAAGGGACATTAGACCATATATAACTCCAGTTCCGAATATCAGTCCACTGCCAAATATTGTGTCAATACCACGAGACAGAATAACAGCTGGAAGAGCGATTCTGAGAAAACAAAAAATCATCCTTATTCAGCTGGATGCCAAAGTATCAATTGCTATTTGATGAGATTACACTGTCGTTAACGATACCTACAAACAGTAAACAGCGGCTCTGTTCCAATAGGGTCTTCTGTCAGCCATGTCGCTTACATTTTGTACAAAGTCGATAAATAGACAGCAGCAAGGTGCCTCGACCATTATGACGAGAAAACCAGCAACCATCTGCCATATACCAGCGATCAAAGAAGCAACATCACCCCAAAGAATATCGACAGAACACCATGCTCCGAGGAGTATAGCAACTGAAATATGAGTGATAAATTAGAAAATGATCTATAGAAAAATGTCAGCAGGAGAGGAATCCTTTGAACCAAAAATCATTTTCATTCCACGGATTCTCCTATTCAAATTAATATAAATTAATTTCGAAATGGAAAAATTTCGATTGGAAAAAATTTGTATTGCCAAGAAAACATGTAGGTTAAATTCTTGTTTTATTTTCTATGCAACGCATTTGAGCGCGGGCTGTCATGACAATTATTACTTACTCAAACCTCCAACAGTCCCTAGACCTCGACCAGCATATTTCATCCACCAAGCTACGTCGTCTTTGGCCGCTGGATCCTGACCAGGTCGTTCCATGATTGACGCTATCTTCTCACCGAAAGACTAAAGCAATCGACAGATAAAATTAATCAGAGTTTAATCACGTGACAGGGTCACATGATGTCGCATTGTTTGATGTGTCATTTACCATTTTTAATTGTAGTTTTCGTTTCAAAAATTTCTCTCAATTATTTTAACACAGCTGACAGCCGAGCTAGGGGACGTGCTGTTGACGTACGAAAAATCGACCCACAGGTATCTTATTAGTTACCTGCTTTCCCAATAGGGGCGATCTTGAAATTGCTACTCCAATCACTGTTCCACATTGTTGCGCACTCCGATTTCGCGCCAATTATGTATATTCATACCTATGGATATAATCTCCGACAGTCCGGTCTTGTACGTACGTACATACATGGCATAGTATTAACGACCTTTGTTTTGTTCTTCAAGTATGTATTTACGTACTTTATTACTCATCTAAATATATGAATAGCTATCCTTAGCAAGGGCATTTCTTTCTAGCCAGCTGTTGACTTAATTGCACCTTGAATAGCAAATTAGGTATATTGATATATTTGAAAATTATTGTCAGTTCTCTCTGCCGAAATGCCAGTAATTAGTGATAACATTAAAATACCTTGCTACGACGCGCAAAAAGATCTAGAGGTCCGTGACTTATTGCTGAAAAAAGGTACAACAATATACAGTCTTGAAGATCTGATAAAATTTCCTTGGATATTCATAAGAATGAATACTTGCAGAATATTCCTTGAATGCAGTGAACAACTATGGAGATAGTCTCCTACACGTCAGTGCAGCAAAAGGATACACTGAATCGGTGAAAACAATTTTAGAACAGAATAAAAATTGTAAAATTGATAGGAAAAATAAATTTGGCTGGACTGCTCTGATGCAAGCCATTCGTGGCAATAGTTCTCAAACTGTCAAAGTACTTATAGAATACGGAGCTGATGTGACCCAGAGAACTTATTTAGGTGAAGAAATATCAATTTTATTCATGAGCACATCCAAACAATAGATTAGCAGTCATTAGTTAATGGTAGTTGTTATTTGGTCTCCTTAGGTACATCTGCTTTGACTATAGCAGCAGGTATAAGCCAGGAAATGTTTGAAATTATTCACAAGACTTGTCCTGCAATATTGAAAAATTCGGTCCATGATGATATCTCTCCACTGTGCGTTGCTGCCATGAAAAATGATAAGAAATTGTTTTTCAAGCTGATAAACTCTGGGTTGGATCTGAAGGATGAGAGTAAGTTATTTTTCAGACCTCTATTCGATACAAATCATTATTATTTGTATGAATTATTTTCAGGTGTGTACACTCATTTGGCTATGCAGCAGTCAATTATCCCAGAAATTCAGATTCTGGCTCAACCAGAACTGAATGTTCATGATTATTGGGGTGATGAATCAGACAATATTGAAGTTCGGGGAGAAATAGAGTGCAAAGATGAAAACCTTAAAAATTCACGTAGCCAAACGGTTATACAGAATGAAATGAAAAGAGTCGCTACACCTACGATCCACGTCCACTCTCCCATGAAAGAAAATAAAGAGTCAAGATCAGTGCTTCAAAAAGATGAAAAAATGAAATTGCCAAACCCCAATGTTCTCCATCCAGAAGAGACTGCTCCCAAAAACAATTCCTGTATCTCCCCGAATCTGGTTTATAATTTAGGATCATGGATGGCCAAATCGCCAAATCTGTGTTATTCTCCGAATTACGTTTTTCCATCTAGTCCTATGACCCAAAAATTCATCCATCTAAAGCAACAAAACCGAAACAACGTATTTGTATTCGATAAAATAGAGGATCCGGCCTTGCTAGGAGGTCCCTCGCTAATTTCGAGGAGTGAAGATATCCAGTCAGTTGATCCAAAGATCGATGCTACATCAAGCTATCGCAATACCACTCTGACATTTGAACCCGAATTCAGTCCTCCTCGATCTCCTTGTCTCCCGCCAGATTTTCAGGAGGAAGATGTTTGCGGAGAGAACACACCTACACCCCCACATTATAAAACACCACCTCGAGGGATGGTGCTCAACTCTGAACAGGCCAAGCTCGTTATAACATTAAAACAATTTGACCTGGCCCATCTTATCTCAACATTCTTAGCCGAAGAAGTATGTAGTATACGTTTAACTCTTTATTCATATTTGTTTGTTCGATAATCATTACTCTATGACGCTATTTCTCAGGTTGACATGAATCTGTTTTTAACCTTGACTGACCAGGATTTGAGGGAGATTGGAATAGCCAACGAACGCGACAGAGAATTGCTGTTGGAAGTAATAGACGCATACACAAAAAATCAATGAGTAAAAACGTTAAGAATGATTTATTGTTCTCATTGTCAGTAACTTAGCCTACCATAAACGACATATGTTGTAATTGTATTTTTTGGATCATTGATATGTGATATTTTGGATTATGTTAATTAATTATATATATATTTGTAGAACCTACCATAAATGACATATGTTGTAACTGTATTTTTTGAATCATTAATATGTGATATTTTAGATTATGTTAATTAATTATATATATATTTGTAGAACGTGAATTGGAGTATAGTAGATAATCGACTGAAAAAAAAAGAATAACTTGTAATATTACCCTATTTAATTTGAAATATATTATTCTTTTATAACTCACCTTATTGAGATTATTTCCATCCCTGAGTACTTTTAGGAACTCGGTGGCCTGTTCTTGTCACCAAGGTGATTTTTAACCATTCCAATATGCTGAAAACTCAACCGAGTTTGAATGAACTTTGGTGCCTCAGACTTTAGCTTTAAAGTTTCCGGGATTGATTTCCCAACTTGTTTTTTTTTCTTGAAGTAATCAGTAATATCTTTCATCTTAAAGTTAAAGACATGTCGATCTTTTCTTGCTGCGTTTGATCCAGATGTCATTGGAGCCGTTAATTTCTTACGAGGCAAACGATGGAAATTTAGCTTTGTGGGCTTCTTCCCCTCTTGCGATGTTTTTTTGACTTGCAACCGAGTACCAGAAGGTCCAAGGTTATTACCCTGCTTCGTACTTAGAATAACATCAAAATAGGGACTTGTGATGTCTGTACTGTTGCCGTACGGTCAATCGGCCTCAACGCCGTTATCCTGGCCAGACTGCTCAACTGCTAATTTATTATCGGAATCACTTTCTTGTAATTTATCAGTGGTCGAGTCACACACCCATTGAGAGTTAGTTGGTGATTGACGCGAACACACTGCCTGCTTCTTCCACGAGTCAAGAGCCATATCTATAATATTTTTTGTTTTTTCAATTACTGTACCCACTGTTTGATTTGAGTCAGACAATCCCAAGCAAGTCCTTTTCGCAGAGTGAGCGATCATCAATTCTTGCTCTTGCAAGGCACAAGCCAAGCGGAAATCTCTTTTCTGTATCACATTATGAGAAGTTGTTGGGCCAGCATCAGTATTGGGAATAGCGGATGACGATCCATAATACGGATTGGCATAAGCATTTTCCAAATCACACGTACTGGTATGACTTCCAGATAAAGTCAATCGCTGGCTGGTCGGGAATGCCCTTTCATTGATTGAAACATTCTCTTTATTTTCATCCTAAAATAAAAGGTGAAGAAATAATATGATTTGAGAAAATGCCGTTGCGATCAGAATTAAAATTACTGTGGGAGTATTTGACGTACCCCTTGATAAAGAGTAGCGGTGCAGGTGAATGGCACATATTTTCTAAGTTTCAATGGGACGCCACAAATGATAGGGACTCTGGTGTGCAGGTCAGAAATAAATTGATTCATAATGTCCTGCACAGGTGATATGCGTAGTTCTTTAAGCTTGTGGGCCAACACGCAACAGCTAGGATACGTGAAAGTTTGTGTTTGAGGTCCACGGAAACATATCTCGTAGTAAATCAGATTACTGTCACTTTTTGGTAGCTGGTAAGCATACTGAAATTCAAAAAAGTAGACCATTAGTGTATCTAGATCCGATCAATGATATCTCGTATGGTGAGAATATACAAACCATATTCTGCCAATATTTTCTCATTTGTTTATAGTCTTTGAAATAAGTTTTTGACATCTGTTTTGTTATACGTACAACCTGTCCCATCTCCATACTGAAGTAGAAGGAACAATAGATTATCATCAGTTCTAAATTTAAAATCAAATAATTTCATGTACAGCTTAAGTTCCTACCTGGGAAAAACTCGCACAAAACACTTGTCCGTAGTTCTCTCATCAATCTCAATGGTGCCATTTTCAGCTGCTAAGAAATCGTTTATAATCTTGGTAGGCAAGAACAGGTCACAACCTTTAAGATTTTGAAGTGACAATGACACGAAGCTATGATAGCACCTTGGAGATATTGAGAAAGTTGTTTCTGCACCTATTTGAAGAACTTATTAGCCATGTGTTTATATATATATACCCTTCAATTGACTACATACATTTCATGTGATTTTGATCAATGAGGATTTTCATCTTCATGGCGTGCAATGGTGATCTCGATGTCAGGAAATTCCTCCCATGAATAAGTACTTCACCAAGTTGGTTCCATTCGGGAGCAATTTTATGGTGGATGGTATAGATTAAACATCTTTTAAAAAGTTCTGAGCTGACGCTATCGGGTGAAGTTAACTAGAAACAATAGAAAAACGTATGTCTTAGAACAAATCGACAAATTGAAGAAAGAATTGTGAAAAAATCTTTAAAACTTGCACACCCGTATATTCATTGTACCAAGCTTTTTCTGTATTTCGCCAGTTGCCAACAATTCCTTGGTAGATGAAATGTAAATATGTGAATCCCAGTAAGTCCCTGGGTAAGCAATGATTTCTGGTATTGCAGCGATCAACATTCTAAAGTTGAAAAGAGAAGTTTGTTGGGATCGATCAAATGGCTGAAATTACCACATGTTTTAACGACGGCACTCACCGACATTTCAACACTCGCCGATGGAAATCCGACTTAGCTGGTGGATCTGGATGGTCACATGGGTCAATTTGACCTAATATAAGCTCCATTATAGAAATAGGAGGAACAGTTGTGAAGAAAAGTTCTGAAGATTTCGTGGACTGCATGCTGAATATGATGCAAACCTCTAGGGCCAGTTCCACAACACGAATGAAGCCCGCGAGTTTACTTTTCAAACTCGGTTATGTACGTATCTTTGCGTTCCAAACGCGTTCCACGATACCAAAATCTTTGGTAGCGCTGGATGAACATATGCAATGCAGTTCGAAAGTTCGAACTGAACCCCGGGAAGGTCTGAATTCATCCTTTTGTGAACGCTTTGTGGTCTAACGGTGGCGCCACAGAAAAAAATAGGACAACGTCATCGGCAAAATGTGGTTTTGGGGTTGTGTATTGCATGTTATTAGTATCTTATTTCTGTAATTCCGCGTCGCACAAAGCAATTGACCGTCCAAACTTCTCAAAAAAAAAAGAGAGCAAAACGTCCCCCCCCCCGTAATCAGTTTTGGAGAAAAATGGGTGAAAATTATATTCATCATAGATATCCCAATAACGCGAGGAAGCGCGAAAATAATTCGAATGCAACAAGGTAGAGAAATGGATCACTTTCGAGCTTGAGATCCTAGATCATTCCTAGATCATTTGTTGACTCTCAATCTTTCAATTAGCCATATCTGCTCGAGGCACAGCGTCAAGGTCTATTAATTTGATTAACGAGCGAGACAATGCCAATGTACATGGATAAGTTATCGATCGTGATTATGAATTATTATCGCGAAAACCTGAAAATAGATAAAAGGGCGCATATTATTTAATGAAATATTATAATATCTCAAGTCAAGTGCTACTACATAGCATTCAAATACCTCATGTCACATCAGCCCAAACTCCGTCCACCTCAAATTCTGTTCTCTAATAAAACATAAAAATATTCGAGCTCAGTGGATCTGTGGTATCTGTTAATTATTCACGTATAATAAATCAACTCTGTATAGCAGTTGAGCCCGAGGCACGTATACCACCAATTGAGAAACCAGACTGCAGACTTGGACAGAGCACAGCATCGCTAATAGTTGTCTACACATTCAACAGGCAAGAAAGCATAGTGATAACTTAATTGTCAAATTAACTCATTTTCAATCGTTAAAAACTATTCCCTAATTATAAACTTGGAAGTTGAGCTAGAGCCCAAAAGTCTGTCCTCATAAACTGCTGTATTTATGTCATTTATGCCGCGTCATCTAATTTCCAAGCTATATCTAACAGCAATAAAAGTTCACTGGTGTTTAGTACACTATTTCATGTGTTTCAAACTGTGTAATTATTCAACTAAAATTATTTATGACTTCTTTTTGCGATGTCATTATGTGGTGCATGATTGATTTGAAGTCAAGGTCTTGACTTCCTCCCTCCGATGAATTGACGAAATAGGCAGATATGGATGTTCAACTCATTGCCCTGGAATATTTGATTATACATATATATAAGTGTGCATCTTTACCAATATACGCAGATAAGCATGATTCCAGTTGGGCGTAATCTTTGTTTTTTATCTTGGTCTATTTCATATAAACGGTCCCAGTCTTTGACTGTCAAAGGTGCCAGTCGATTAAATTGTTCTCATCTGAAAGGTAATGGCATAAGAGTTGACTAAACAAAAAATAACACTGCAAAAGATGAAAGATAAACAAATTAATTCGGTGAGACGGACAGAGTACTGCCGAAGTGGGAGCAGCGCGTTTGTTGTATAAAACGTTCACGCGCGCGCGGACTTTGGACCTTTGTACACTGGTCGGTTGAAAATACCAGACAATAAAAACCTCAATACTACGCCGTCCACCAAAGCGTTAGATTCTAGACAAATTTCAGACAAAATTAATTTATTCAACATGAAGTAGGTAATGTACGAGCAGAAGATGCACGTGAAAGTCTGGACGCGAAAGAGAAAGCAAATGTATTCTCTCACAATGAATGCAATCTAAAAGCAGAATCCGGTTTATGAGCTCGATTCCAACGCGAAATATAATGGAATTGATTCGAAAGGCTAAGCGTGTCCTGACCAACACGCGTGTGAGTGGGAAATTTATTTTGGATATCCAATATTAACCTACCTGTCTTGGCCCCTCTGTTGCCTAACTAACACCTATTTTTCTATTTTGAGACTTACCGTACCTGGTATTTCCGCGATTCAAGGTTTCGAAACAAGGTTGCAAGTCGACTGTACTTCGTGTTCATCAAACCACTTTTTTAGCTGAGTTGTTGAGTATGCAGCTATCTATGTTTTACTTGAATAGTTACTGAGCCTTTGCCACCATTATATTCAATCATATTATGCTCATCGTCAGACTCAAATAATAGAAGCAGCGTATTTCTTGCAGATACTGCATACAATGGACCGTTCAGGGGTGCAGAATTTAATTCAGGACCTTCCCCTTGGTCCTTTGCAGACGTACAGAAAACGAGCCACATTTGATTGGAAGTTATTGAAATTGAACTTAGAAGGTGAAGCGGTATTGAAATTCAAGGTGGGTCTTTGTATTAAATAAATAACAACAAAGAAAGAACCAAACTCTTTGCCCATTTGGAAATAATTCCCTAAATTTTATATCTTTAGAACGATATATGGTCGTACTTGGAAAACTCACCAGTATTTCAACATCCAGGCCAGGCTGAGTCTCTGGACATTCAGCGCAGAACATGCCAAGCTAGAATGCGAACCCTCTTCGAAGATGATCGTATACAAGCACCTGGTGGCGTACCTGTAAGAACATCGGCGTTGCTAATATACTTTCTATATGATATTCAATTGAGTTCAAATAAAATAATTTCCGTTCTACAATTTTCAAAAATCATTGGATAATTTGTTTTCAGCATGGCGCATGGATCGATGCAATATTTCAATACGATGGGTCATTGCCAATAAAAATTGCCATCTTATTTGGCATGGTACCTGGCGCATTATTTGCTTTGGGAACAGAACGTCATGTTAAATACATAGAACAGTGCCAGGAAGGTAAGGTAAGAAGATCGTCTGGAGGTAACTGAAAATCAGTCTCAACGAAGAGGGTAGGAATTTAGTCTTGGTATGATGAATTTTCATCTCACAGATAATCACGTGTTTCGCATTGACGGAAATATCCCATGGGACAAACGCTAAAAGCATGAGAACAACTGCCACGTACGATTTAAACAAGCGATGTTTTGTTCTCCACTCTCCAGACTTTGAGGCAGCTAAATGCTGGGCCGGTGGACTTGGTAACCTTCCTCAAAATATTCAACCATTATTACTAACTATAACTGGTTTCATTTCGTATTTTTTCTTACCAAGTTCACGTATCTTAAACTTGTCACAGGCAAGTCAGTCACCCATGCAATTGTCTACGCACAGCTGATTATGACGGATGGCACAAACCAAGGACTACATCCGTTTTTCGTACAAGTTCGTGATTTAAAAACGTTAGAGCCTTTACCCGGAGTAAAAGTAGGAGATATGGGTGAAAAAATTGGCCTCAACGGAGTCGACAACGGTTTTGTGCAGTTTACTAATTATCTGCTGCCTCGGGAGAACCTATTGAATAAAAACGGTGATGTTACGGAGGATGGAAAATATGTTACACGATTTAAGGATCCTAGCAAGCGATTTGGTAAATGCAATGAAAACATTTGAGAGAACTGGGAGTCGCGGGTTTTTCAATTTGCGTGGACTATTTGGCTACTATTTCAGTGAACAAACATCACCTAATTATTTATAGGTGCAGCGTTAGGAGCCCTCTCAGTCGGCAGAGTGAACATAAGTATCATTAGCAACTCATATTTGAGTGTAGCAATAGCTATTGCGATTAGATATTCGGCGGCGAGAAAGCAGTTTGGACCAAAACAGAGTGAAGAATGGCCGGTGATCGAATATCAAATACAGGTATGACCCTACCTACCATCCGTATAAACTATATTGTTGTAAACTCTGTCAAATTGTAAATTATTGTGGAATTAATTCATATTTCAGCAACTTCGACTTTTTCCACACTTGGCGACTGCTTTTGCTATCAGAATATTCTCATACTGGTTTTCTGGTAGGGCGTACGACTTACAATTGCGTTCGATGAGTGGGGAAGATCGCGATCTACTCGCAGCTGAAGGAATAGAGATCCATGCGCTTTCTTCCGCTACTAAGCCTCTTTGTACTTGGCTCGTCCGTGATGCTATTCAGGATTGCAGAGAATCTTGCGGTGGACACGGTTACCTAAAAGGTTGTTGTTTAGGTTTCACCATTCGTCATTACATGCGCATTATAAATTTTACATTGAAAACTTAGTTGATCTTACCAATATTCAATTTTTACAGCCTCTCGCTTAGGTGATTTGAGGAATGATAATGACGCGAATTGCACGTACGAAGGAGAAAACAACGTCTTGGTGCAACAATCCAGCAACTGGTTGTTGAGTGTAAAATCATCGATAGCAAAGGGAAGTCAAGTCGTCTCTCCCTTAGGCAGTGTTGACTTCCTCCCTGATTTCCGAAGGATCTTGATGATGAAATTCAAAAGCTCTACCATCGAAGACACCATGGAGCCTAAAAGTACGAATACAATTTTCATTCTTGTTAATTTTGCGAACCTCATAGTACAGATCTAATTTACTTATTTTCGAATTTTTTTTTTTTCCACCATGCAGATTTATTGGAGGCGTCAAAGTGGCTTGTTTGCTACTATCTGGAAGCAACCGACAAACGCGTGAAGGATTATCAGAAAAAAGGGCTAGACAATTTTACCATACGAAATAACACCCAGTCATTTTTAGCTCGATCACTGTCACTGGTGTACGCTGAGGTCGGTTGAAAGTACAAACTCAACATTTGTATCATGAATCAAATATTTTTGCTGAGCCGTATTCTCATTTTCTCAGCATGCTGTGATGAAAACTTTTATCGAACGTCTCGAAGATCCAGTTTGGAGTCCCGAGGAACGACGGGTATTGACTAAACTATGCTCACTCTTTGGAGCTTCCACTCTTGAACGAAGACTCGGCGATCTTTACGCAGGGGGATATGCATCACCGGATTCTCGAATGGACACCTTATTACGAGATGGCATCATCTGGCAGTGTAAAGAACTTTTGGTGGATGCAGTTGCACTTGCCGATGTACTTGCACCTCCCGACTTTATTATGCACTCTGCGTTGGGCATGGCGGATGGTCAGGTAAGACGACAGTCTCCAGCGATTCAATCATTAGTCTAAGACCAGATAAATTAGCCTGTTCTTTTTTGTCTTTGTAGATCTACAAACATCTCGAAGAATGGATTTTTAAAAACGAACAAAATCTAGAGAAGCCTTCATGGTGGGAGGAAATATTACCTTCCAAATTATGAAACAATAGATTTACGATTTGGTGAATGGAAATTTTTTTATCATTTATCCGGAAAGCAAAATTGCACGTTATTGTTGACAACGGATTAATGTTTTTATATTGTTACTGTTATTTATATTCTCATATTGTTATTGTTATACTAGAAGTTTTACAAACGAAAGACATGGGGTGATATTTATTGTATACGTTAAAACGGTTTCGCAAGTTATTTTAACTTTGATATATAGTTCTTAACAATGCAAAATATGAAGCTGTGGTGCTCATTATCTAAAACAGATCGAATAAATTGAATAAAATTATTCATAGCTGAAAATCTGCGCTAAGGAAAATGAAGTTACTTTTACCCACGTTGGTAAACAATTTCAGCGATACGTCGGCAAACTTGTAAGCGGTAAGTTTGACAGGTCTTTGGGTTCTAGTCATCATAATCTTCAGGCAGCTAGCAAATGCTGCTTTATCTTGGTGAGCTGAGTACCAATCTGTATTATACATGGCCCAGCCAACTTCAGAGCTCTGTAAAAATCGCAATTGAGGTAAGTTTGTCATTGAAATGGCACAGATCAAACAAAAGCCACGACCTACCGCAAGAGTCAAAGTGTTCCCAAACCAACAATACAAAAGTACCTCAGAAACTTCCATAGAGAAGTACATGAGAAATAATGCAATATTTCCATTGTGCCCACCCCTTGTCTACAAAAAGGTAAAGAGCTGGTGATTTTTGATATTTATTCGAAACCGTAAGGCGTATAAGAATAAATTAATTGACCAAAACTCACAACGACCGCATGGAAAATCACCATGCACATACTTAACGTACTGATGACTCCGAGTCCTAAGATTATTGGACTGTAAATGTTTTCCAAAACTGCGCTATGCCTATAAAACGGGAAAATTATTGGGGTACTGTGTAACATAACGTAAATAATGACGCAACATTGAACTCTCACTTTATAACAGCGTTATGTTTTTCTACACATGAACGTAAACGGTTCATAACTGACTCGGCGCTACCGCTATTCAGATGTTCGATCGATTGCAGCTCGGTTAAAGATCGTGCCAAGAGCTTGAAATGAAGCACTATGTGTTGGACGGAAGTGCAATAAAATGAATCTATTCCAGCAATGTAATAAATCAAGGTGACGGAACATATCGTTGTTGGTATATATCCGATTGCATGTTGTACGGGTTGATGTAAATCCAAAGGCAATTTGACCAAGTACGGAAGGACATAGTGAAATTTTTCAGGAAATACTCCCGATCTCCATTGATAAAACACAGAAACAGCCGGAGCAATGAAAAAATTAGTTAGCGTAAATATAACTATGCTCAGGAATATATAAGTGAGCTTCTGCGCCGTTTTTGCCGCCTCAATCATAATCTGAACATTATTCGGGTCATGAAATTCTGCAATCCACATCCTTCTGGCCTGACTTTCAAAGTTCAGAATTATATCGCGTTTCCAAATGAATATAACTGTCTTGTGAATTATCAGGAAAGACGTAGTCGTGTTACATAATATTTCCAAGCAATCAAAGAAGTTATCCCAAATCAGGTAGACGTGATAAAATTGCGTCAAAGTCAGGCCAAGTAACACGAGAATATAAGAAATTGTTAGCCCACGCCTCTGGAACGAATCTCTTCTCTTCTCATCCTAAATATAAAAAATCAAAATTAACGATTTTTCTGTCACAATTAATTTTTATTGACACTACTTACTTGTGGCCACAATCCGACGGTTCTGAGCAACTCTTTGTTTATATTTATGTACTTGTCATAAAATTTCGCATGCATCGAAACCTCCCTGTTCTGCATTGTGACCCTCAATGCGAACCGTCTCCACGAATAGAATGGTGTCGATTACATTTCGTGCAAGGAGAACATGGTATTTCAATATATCGTAGGGTAAGTAAAAACCTGGTATGTAGATGCGCACACTATACGTACCATACAAATCTTTTTACATAAAAATCAAAAATAAAACGCCGGCAATTGATTAGATGCAGACGGACATACCTGTACGTGGCGTATAGTCTGGTCGATCTATAGTAAGCACTCATCATGGACAACAAACAAGTAATCACTGTGATTTTCAGAAAGCCTTTCATTTTCTTTGAGGATAAGAAAATAATAGGTAATTATCAACGATCCGCTCTTACATAGGTGTAGAAAAAAATTGCGAGAAAAAATTGCTCGAAAAGTAGATATTTTACAGCTATTATTATTATTATTTATACAGTATCTTTTTTATTTATTTTTTTCTACCAAATTTAAATATTTTCAAATAAAAAATAACCTAGAACACCAAGTGTTTTGGATATGTATTTCATATAAGCTACTCAGTATCACTCCCTCTCACTTTTTTTAAATTTAATTTTTATCAAAGTTCTGTGTGCGGAGCGGGATGAAAAAGTGAGGCATCTGCTTCGGCAAACCAGTCTTTGTAAACTTGTTGGGGGTCAATTAGCCAAAATTTATGAAACGATATCGGTTCGTGGGAGGCTAGATATGGCCTCGGATAATCAGCAGGCCTTGCCTAGAATAATACCGCCATTTAACTAAAGGTCGATTCAGGGATTAAAAAAAAAAGAATAATATTTGCTTGAAAATAACTAACCTGGTGAAAAAATGGTAAATGTGTTGGTTGCACTCCCGCACGTCTTAAACACACACCAAAAAGAAACATGTCGTCTGGAGTGGATGCTGAGGGACAACTGCAAAATCCTGGTTCAATCAATTTGTTAACAAGTCTTGAGGATAGAACCAGACCCGCCCCACCGGTCAAATAGTTGTATCCATCACCTTCCCACAATCGAAAACCATAGCGTTCTCCTAATGCTACAGATTTTGCAGGATTGTAGCATGTCAGCAATCGTAGCAATCTCCCGAGGCTATGAATTTTCAATGTGGTTTTTGTATAGTATTTATAAACGTTTTATACAACTTTTTGCGGAACTACAATATTTACCTGAGAATTGTATCGTCGTCAGTTATCAAAAGCCAATCCAATTTCTTACTCAATAAAATGTCATTGGAGTGTTTCAAGATTGAAAATGTCTTTGCACAATGGCCCCGCGTGGTATTAGGAGTAACTATAGCTTCGGGTAAGTTTTCATCTGTTCTAGAAAATGAAAATAAGATTTCAAACTCCTATATGCAAATACATTACGTGTATTAAATATTCGCATCAACGGGAAATACAACACACACCTGGTAGGTCACTATAGTATCCAATATTAACAGCATATTTGGCCCAAGTTTTTTTAATAATAGGAACTCTGTCAGAATGAAATTTACTGCAAGTTTTTATTGCTACGTACACTCTTTCCACCGGTATAGATTTACCCTACGACATGTAACGATAAAGAATAGACAAGAGTTGAATGATTTTTTGATAATATTGATAAACTTACACAGGGGTGGAAATGCTGGGGATAAGTAGCACAATCATCTCCAGAAACGACGCAGAGCTCTGGAGCATGCAACATCCGTTTTCCTCTTGCGTCATCCCAAACAAATACCGCAAATTCATGAGCAGCATCTATGGAGAATTCGCCTTCAGGTCTTTCACCCCTGACAATCCTTGCCGCCAATCTATTAAAGGGAAACTATCATGAGTCACTTCTTACTACAAGTTACTGTGAATAATGCATGCGGAATACAATACTCACTATACCTCCGAACAAGCGGTAATGAAATAGCAAATCCAGACACACTGTTTGGGTACTTAAATTTCTTGGTATGCTCAGAAAAATGGTGAATGATTGTGGGCTCGTGATCATAAAGTGCGTGACCTATCCAAATATCCTGCAAAGGATGAATACGGATCATAAAAGATTGTTTACATTCCATACTGAGGAAAAAACATACCTGCGAAGAATTGAACCCATTCAGAAGTTCTACCAGAAAATTCAATCGGACAACTGTGCCTTCTTCACAGAAGAAGTACCAATCCGAATTGGCAGAGTTGTCTAAAAGATATGACAGCAGAAGTCCAATTGTCCACGAGTCACTGAAATTCAGCTCATGGGTCAAAATGATATCCATGGTGACCTAGGGAAATGAATAAAGCAGAAATGAATATTTTTTTTTTTAAATTTGATCTGTGTGCTGATTTTGCAGGTCATACATCCTTGAGGTCTTCTGCTTGTTCCAATAGATAGTTTTTTAGCCTGTGAGCTCTGGCAGCATGGTAACCTTCAGGTTGACTCAATACAGTAATAGTTAACTTACTCGAACCTGTAAATATATGAAAAGTACACCAGTAAAGAAACCGAGTCAGTATTTTATCCTCGCTAGTTTCTGAATGATCGACAGCGGGGACGATATGTTTCTTTTTTCCATTATTCTAAGTAACGGGAAAAGTTTCGTCTAGTATTCACCTTGCGGACCATTGGCCCAAATAGTATTCGATGTGCAAACAGCGAGTACTGCAATTGCCGAGCAAAAATTCATGGCTTATTTGAATGTTTTTAGAGCATATAGTACGGTATACATATGCTCCCGGTGTGATGACAGGTTTCTGTTTGAGTATTT
The DNA here is from genome assembly GCA_963932425.1 of Athalia cordata. Classification (NCBI taxonomy): domain Eukaryota; kingdom Metazoa; phylum Arthropoda; class Insecta; order Hymenoptera; family Athaliidae; genus Athalia; species Athalia cordata. Next base: position 21,317,200 of record OZ010626.1, on the reverse strand, counting down.
TTCTCAGGTTGTCAACATCACTTTTCAACGCGGCAAGGCTGATGTCAAATCAGCACTTAAAAAGTACGAGATAAGCGAAAGAAATACTCAATTTATGACTGGTGAATGACGAAATAATGATTGGACAAAAGAGTCGTGTAATTAACACTAATTATTCTCTCCGTCCTCCTAGATCTCAGGGTAATTGTATTAGCTGTAAGTTGATGTTCCATCAGCTGTTCACCTGTACCATTTCCTTTTCCGGCGTTGCAAGACATTTCGTCGCCATTATAGCGACGAGGTTGAGATTGAGGTGGACCGCAACATAAATCGTCGTTTACGGCGACAGGGAGTTATCAATCTCCCTAACGAGTGTTAATTCGTGTTACGTACGTTCTTCACGCCTTAGTTTGGCATACAATTGTCTGGGATTACCTTTCTGAAGGTTTTATACTTTGGAACTGTCGAAGATGGCTTACTGAAAAGATGACGGGTCTGCAGAAAAGATACGTTTCTCCATACGGAGGAGACATACTCTCTGCCAACAATAATACACTCGGGTGCTTCAGCCCATCTGAAAATGGAAAAAAAATCACGATTGACGCAGTCCTCTGCCAAGGGGTCTGCTGGTGACGCTAAAAAGAATCAAGGTGTGCCCCAAATTTTCATCCCATTTGACCCATCATCCTTCACACCAACCTCTCCGTCCACGTCACGTGATGGCACTTTTTTTTACCTGGCCTGTCCAATGTCATTACCTAATTTTACCAGATTAGCAAAAACCCAGAATAGGTTCCAAATCTCTCTGTCGACACATTTGATATTTTTTAAATCATCTATGTCAAGTATAAGAATTGATGCATATCTATTATACTTTGCTGCAGACGTTGTAAACGGCAAGGTATTTCCTAAGAACTCACGGAGACGTGAACCAACCAGTGCCGTTAATTCTCCAAAAAATGAACAATTGCGGAAATCCAATACACAGCGGGGAAAAAATGTTGATAAGAGACCAAAACCTAAAGGACAATATCATGGCGGTCCAAAGGAGGATACCAAGGTCACTAGTACACCAAAACTTTTATAAATCCAGTCCAGGAAATTTGTCAATAGGGTTCAATTTCACATGAATACGAATCACCTATAACCCATTTCTGCAGGTAGAGGAAGTTGAGTTAGCCGAGCATGGCTCGGTGATGATCCAAGGAAGTAAGAAGCAGAATTTGAATCATCTGCTAAATTTCCATTACGAGCCGCGTGACATACACGGTACTTCTGGTGCCTGGAGTCCAGGAAGATTGACCAGCAAGTACAATCGCAACAGCAACCGCTGGCTCCCACCTGTGCAGCGCCATAAGTACAACAAAGAGCAGTTTTTACAAGCCAAGTATGCATACATTACAGACCCACGTATCTTTTGGCACAGTATATTAAATGCATCCTCAAATGGAGACAAATTTTTGACAACTGATATTTTGCATTCACCTGTGCTATCTCAATATCAAAATTTATTATTTCCAGCTGTCAGTTTGTCGTGAAAAGTAGCGGTGATTATTCAGCTTACCTTGCCGATCCTGATATTCTGGTCGAATGGGATTTGATCGAGCAGATTGTAAGTCGCCGTTATATTGTTGCCAACTCGGCACTGGCCGATAGAGAAACACAATTATGACATTTTTCATTGACTTACAGAGGGTTCACAGCTCTGAGATCTTATCATGTCCGATTTGCTTATGCGTGCCGGTTGCTGGGAAGATGACCCGCTGCGGGCATGTGTATTGCTGGCCATGTATTCTCCATTATCTAGCATTGTCCGACAAACCTTGGCGCAAGTGTCCCATCTGCTACGAAGCTATTCACAAGGTTGATTTGAAGAGGTAGACCGAAATTTCAAATCAACGAGATTCGTCGGCTCGGTACATTATCCGATGATATCATCCCTGTCTGTTTTTAGCGTGGTAGAAGTTACTCAGAAAGCATGGAATGTCGACGATACTGTCAGTCTACGTTTGATGCGTCGTGAAAGAGGTTCATTACTCGCAGCCCCTGTAGATCCCACTTCAAATACCTCTGTACCTACCACTTTCTTTACGCTGCTCCAGGATAACACGGATGTTATATATTCTAAGCTGTTACTTGCCAATTCCAATAACGTAAGTTATTTGTGCGTGCAAACACTACTTTTGATATTTTAATATTAGTTATTTTATTTTATTACCACAGCTCGCTGATGTCATAGAATGCGAACGCATTCAGCTCAAGCTCGAACTAGAAGAAGATCCGCAGTCTCCAGAAAATTGCTTCATCGAACAAGCTCTCGGTGAATTGGTTCTAAGAGAGGAAAATCTATTTGCAAAAGTTGATGAGGTGTGTGCGCGTGTGTGTGTATCTGATGGTTTCGTTTAGCCTCGGAAAATTTAGCGTCGATTCGCAAATATCCTAAAGAATTATATTACTGATAAATTTAATCTTATCTCAAGGCAAAATCTAGCCCCGGGCCTGTAAAATGTTCCGATTCCGAACGTGAATCTCCACCTACAGAAATTGGAGGGATCGTCGATCCTTTCCAATCCGAACAGCCGGTAGAACTCGAAGATCAGTTGGAATTACTGCAGGATTTTGGAGATCAGTTCGGAGAATATCATACACCGGATGCTGTGGATTTTTCTAAGGATTGCCCAGCATCTTCTACCTCGCCAAAGTTCTTTTATTTCTATCAAGGTGAGGGCATTGAATGCGTCCACATGCCTGTTGGAATATAGATTTATGATCAGTGAATCTGATGAAATAATAATACTGTAATCAATTTCTTGTTGCAGCGGAAGACGGACAGCACATCTACTTGCATGCGATGAATGTCAAGATGTTAGAACTGCAATACGGTAGCTTGGAGAAAAGTCCCCCCATCATAACTGGGAAGCTGCTAGAAAAAGAAGCTGGCAGCATGACCGAAGAACTGAGACGCAGATTGCGCTATCTTCACCACTTGCCTCTGACTTGCCAGTTTGAGATTGCTGAAATAGATTTGAAGCCTCCGATTATATCGAAGGGAAATCTCACGGTTTTTAAGGGTACGTATCAAAAATGAATCTCGCAGACTGCGTTACCACAAAAGTTTGTTCTCTGTGTTGCAGATCAATTGGAAAACAGGAAGAAACGTAGACAACGGAATGCACGTGAGGAAAGAAAGAGGGAGAAGAAGATCCTTGAAGAAGAAAATAAACGGATGGGAAAATATCCAACTCCCAAAGTGCACATTGAGTCGCAGCGTCACTTCCCTCAATGGCAGCCAGATTCATCATTTGCTGGGTAATAATAGAGTAATTAATTATAAGTTAGGACAATTTAATGGAACACAGTTGATAAGTTACATGTTCTCATGCTTCTTTCAGAATAAATATCCCGTCACCACCAGAATCTATGACAACATCCAGCGTTGCTAGCAGTCCGACTATAAATTCTTTCGACACCCATTCAACATCTGCAGATTGTCACGAGGTGGGACCTTCCTTTGCCCAAATGTTACGTACTACTGGCTCGCGAGGTGCATCGAAAATTGATTGGCCCAGGGTCGACCCCTCTAATCTGACTCGGCATCCAGGCGAAGAAACGGAGGGTTATGTTCCCGCTCCTTCTTACAGTCAAAGCTTCGGTGATGCCTTAGCAGAGGCCTTGGAACACACCGAGTTGCACTCAGGTGCTCGAATCTACCTTATTATTACGAATACCTGAAGTTAGGAATATTTGATCTCTTTTTTTCAGTATGTATAAACAATCCTCGCGTTTTTCAGGAAATGGTACCAACGGCAATGGTGGCAGCGGCAAGAAAAAGAAAAAAAGAGGAAAACCAACCGTACTCTTCGCAACAAGCATGGCTCGAGCATCTTAGTGAATTATCTGGCCTTCTCTCCGTTCTTTTTCCAAAATTGCTCTTAATCTGCATTATTACATTACTAATTTAACGGAATTAAGCGTCAATCATTACTGATTTGCCTGTACTAGTATATAATTTGTTAGATCGTTATTTTCTGTATGCCTCAACATCTGGTTTCAAATAAAATTTGGTTTGGAAGTAAAAATATTCTTACTTTACCTGGCTAACATCTTACTTATTAGTGCGGACTTAGAGTCAAGAGATATTTGAATGAGATACTCGAATAAGGTAAGATATTTTATTGTACTATAGGTTAAGTTAATTCTACTAATGGCTTGATAAGAAATTCAGTCAAGTCATTCTAAAATGACGTAATCGTAGATCTAACTTATGGAACCTGTGTAACACTTGAGATAATTAAATCTGTAATGAGAAGGAATAGCGATTTGTAAAAGGTTACAGGATTATGAAGCTTAGGGTTTGATGAGATCAAAGGTTTGACAAATACGAAAATCAGATATTCTAATTGTTGCATGTTCGTTTATTTATTCCCCGGTTTCCACAAGTGGAGCAAATTCAAGGCAGTGTCCAGTGAAATCTGAGATGTGGGGTTTAATCGACTTCTTCAATGGTAGGTCCGGATGCTCCACCAGCACCTGGGGCTGCACCACCGGCTCCGGGAGCGGCACCGCCAGCTCCTGGGAAGCCACCAGGCATTCCTCCGGGGACTCCACCTGCGCCTTGGTAGAGTTTAGTCACGATGGGATTGCAGATGCTTTCCAACTCTTTCTGTTTATGTTCGTATTCTTCTTTGTCAGCCAACTGGTTGGCGTCGAGCCACTTGATGATGTCGTTGCATTTGTCGAGAACAACCTGCTTATCACTGGCGCTCAGTTTGTCCTTGAGTTTCTCGTCCTCTACTGTGCTCTTCATATTGAAGCAGTAAGACTCTAGACCGTTCTTAGCAGAGATAGTTTCCTTCTGTTTTTCATCCTCGCTGCGGTATTTTTCAGCTTCGTTGACCATCCTCTCGATATCTTCCTTGCTGAGACGACCCTTGTCATTAGTAATGGTGATCTTATTTTCCTTTCCGGTTGACTTGTCGACAGCCGAGACGTTCAGGATACCGTTGGCGTCAATGTCAAAGGTAACCTCGATCTGAGGAACACCTCGGGGTGCAGGTGGAATTCCACTAAGTTCAAACTTTCCAAGGAGGTTGTTGTCCTTGGTCATGGCTCGCTCACCTTCGTAGACCTGGATCAATACACCAGGCTGGTTGTCGGCGTATGTGGTGAAGGTCTGAGTTTGTTTGGTGGGAATGGTTGTGTTACGCTTGATGAGAGCTGTCATAACACCACCAGCAGTTTCGATACCAAGTGAAAGTGGAGTGACATCCAAAAGAAGCAGGTCTTGTACTTCCTCAGACTTATCTCCATGAAGAATAGCGGCTTGTACAGCTGCACCATAGGCTACAGCCTCGTCAGGGTTGATGGATTTGTTGAGTTCCTTTCCGTTGAAGAAGTCCTGAAGGAGTTTTTGAATCTTGGGGATACGGGTCGAACCACCGACTAAGACGATGTCGTGGATCTGAGACTTGTCCATCTTGGCATCGCGGAGTGACTTCTCCACAGGTTCAAGGGTGCCACGGAAAAGGTCGGCACACAGCTCTTCGAAACGTGCTCTTGTGATGGAGGTGTAGAAGTCGATTCCCTCGAAGAGTGAGTCGATCTCAATACTGGCCTGGGTTGACGAGGAAAGGGTTCTCTTCGCCCTCTCGCAAGCAGTCCGGAGTCGTCGTAGGGCCCGTTTGTTCTGGGTCAGATCCTTCTTATACTTTCGCTTGAATTCTTGGACGAAGTGGTTGACCATACGGTTGTCAAAGTCCTCTCCTCCAAGATGGGTGTCTCCAGCAGTAGATTTGACCTCAAAGATTCCATCCTCAATTGTGAGGATAGAAACATCGAAGGTACCGCCACCAAGATCGAAAATGAGGACGTTTCGTTCGCCAACAGCTTTCTTGTCAAGACCGTATGCAATAGCAGCTGCGGTGGGTTCGTTGATGATTCGTAGTACGTTCAGGCCTGAGATGGTTCCCGAGTCTTTGGTTGCCTGACGCTGTGAGTCGTTGAAATAAGCAGGAACAGTGATCACGGCATTGGTGACGGTCTTGCCAAGATAAGCTTCGGCAGTTTCCTTCATCTTTACCAGGACCATTGAGCTCACTTCTTCGGGGAAGAAAGTCTTCGATTCTCCTTTGTACTGTACTTCAATTTTCGGTTTGCCGCCATCACTGACAACATTGAAGGGCCAATGCTTCATGTCTGCTTGGACAGTTAGATCCTCGAAGCGACGACCAATCAATCGTTTGGCATCTACACAAATGAATAGCATTTGTTAAATTCTATCGTATTGAATGATACAACGATCTGACATGAATGAAGACTCTTGATTTTTATCGGCAAATTAGGAAATTAAATTGCAATTTCTTTGTAGAATAATATTTGTCAGAGTGAAAATTACCGTGTCGTTCATTTTCGAATGCTATATTATTTAAATGAGGTGAAATTTCAAGAGAGTATAATTACCGAAAATTGTGTTGTTGGGATTCATGGCAACTTGATTTTTAGCGGCATCACCGATGAGACGCTCGGTGTCTGTAAACGCCACATAGCTAGGGGTTGTTCTGTTTCCTTGGTCATTGGCGATAATTTCCACCTTTCCATGCTGGAATACTCCAACGCAGGAGTAGGTGGTTCCAAGATCGATACCAACTGCGGGTGCCTTAGCCATTTTGTTGTTCTGAAAACTTGAAACCCAAATCGTAAGCTACAGTCTTGATGAAAATTTGATGTACAATTCTAGCAATTCGGTAAAAAATGTTAAAAGCGAAGGATTGATGTGATATTTCACGAATTCACCGAAGGAAATAATTTTGAATAAGTTCAGCACAGTAACCTACCTTTCTTTCCTGAGTTTGTAATAAGACTAAAGCACGAGAGGAACCTCGCCCGTATATATTATTTGGCGGAAGGACGCTTCTGGAATGTTCCCCCTCGGATCGCTCTCTTCAGCCAATCGGCAGCCAGCATCCCCATGTTGGGGCTCCCAAATGGCCAAAATATTTTCAATACGCTAGTTGATGTAACGACCTTATCGCATTGCACTATTTATTTCATCGTACAACTACAGAATAAAATCTATAATAATTAGTTTTTTCATATTAGACACGAGTTAGGCTAGATGGTTCTGTCGCAAGCTCCTGTTTTACATGTTCTAAGATTATACAATACTTGCATTGGCCGGAAAGAAGCTAGGCGAATAATGGAGAAGAATCCAGATCCCATTCCTATTTCATTTCCTGGATCCATGCAAACCTATTGAACTAGCGAAACGTGCGTCAGGCCAACGTCAGGCGTTTGCTGCTTTTTAATCATCTCTATATGACGTTATCATGATTACGCACGACGGTCAACATCAAGTTTCCCATCCATCAAAAAAAAGATTCCGAATCCTCACCAAATCTTTGTAGCATCGATTAATGATTGTGGTAACAATCAGAGCCCATTCAAATTTATTCAATTGTGTAATTCTTCACTGCATTAAGGATCTCCATTTTTTTTTCTTGATCTCGGAGCGCAGCTGCTTTGTTAGGGATTGCTTTACCTAGCCTTGCCTTTGCCTTCAAAACCCATCTGCCCCTGTCGCACCTTTTTGGGATTGCTTTTTTTCAACGGGGAAGCATTCTGTCGGAAGTAAAAATAACGTCCTCCTGTTTTCTTCCATACTCTTTTTCCTGAATTCGAACAATGAACGAAGGTCGGGTTTCTTTCGTCTCTACTTTGTTCTTCTAACATGGAGAATGGGAGGGAAAATGTTCGCACATGCAACGTTCTTCCCCTTGCGTAAAATTGCAATTTAAAATTCGTACAACTGTGACGCATCACTTGGATCTGAAATAGAATTGTCATTCCCATGAAATATCATCTAATGATTGCAAATGTGATTCATCGACCGGTTTATGAGAAATTATAGGCAGAGACTTCGTGTCTCAAGCACATCTAAAACCTTGCCACTCGCATATGACGTGACGTTAGCATCTCACGTAAATGGGCATCGCACTTGAGATTACAGAATTCCGTATTAATAAAGTTGGAAAGATATTAGACGCAGTCATATTACTAGCCAAAGCTTGTTTATGCACGTCTAAAATAGATGCAGGTTCTATTTTAGGAATCTTGAATCGCTTGAATCCAGAGACTTTTATTAGTAGATTCAAATTCCATCATGCAGGAAAGATTTAGACACGAAACGTGTCGCATGCATTTATGCCGGCTGCTGTCGGTTAAAAAAAAAATTCATGAGTGGATCTTCAGTACAGCCAATAGGTGGCAGATAACTGCTGATAAGGGTTAAGGGTTGATTTGAGAAACGTGTGAATTTATTGAATTTAAAGCACGGAGACCACTAGCGACTCGACTGATTCTCAGTCTAGATTGCGGCGATTAAATGTATAAAAAATATCTCTAAATGACAGTCCATTAATAGTAGTGTTTCATTTACAATTTAAGTGATCAATTAGACGCCGAGCTACGATAGTTAGATGTGTAATTGCGATCCTAACCTACTTGTGAATTTTTCCTTAAAAGCTGTGAATGATGACTGTGATACCATTGCCGGTGAAAGGCTCGCACGACTTTTGAATAAATGTCGATAGCGAACAACATTTAATTACGCTTAATTAGAAGAGAGATGCCGTGTTTAACAAGAACACAATTGCTTGGGTGGCAAACATATGTCTCCATTGTACTTATCGCTTTCAGCAATATTCTTCTTCCTACAGTCGAATGCCTGGAAGTAATTTATGCAATCAACGCTGGCGGGGAGGCATATGTCGATAGCCATGGTGTACGATATGCCAGAGATCCACTTATGGGAAAGGTTGGCACTGCTTCGGATTACGGGAAGCAATTAATCATAGGCCGTGTAAACAGCGTTGATCAAATACTCTATCAGACTGAACGATACCATCACAGTACTTTTGGCTATGATATACCCATAAATAAGGATGGTGACTACGTCATGATTCTTAGATTCTGCGAGGTTTACTTCAACTCTCCAAACATGAAGGTCAGTGTTGGTTGCATTTCTTCCATATGCTGGATTTGCTGTAACTATTATTACAATTCAGAAATAATAATTCAAGGCCTATACTTGAACTTACCACTTCTAGTTGTGGTTAGATATCGCGTAGATAAGAGAACCCGATTGATAGTGGAACTGGTTTGAAAATATGTTAATCATTCTCCATCAGGTTTTCGATGTTGTATTAAATGGTGACCATACCATCGTCACAGATTTGGATATATTTGAACGTGTTGGACGTGGAATAGCTCACGATGAATACATACCTTTCAAAGTACAAAGGGGAAAACTAATATACAATGACGAAGAATCTGACATACTCGGTGGAAAAATACGAGTTGAATTTATAAAGGTTTGCAGTCACCCATTATCCATTTCATATGATGGTGATAACACAAATAGTTATGTTAACAGCAGTAATGAATTATTTCAGGGTTACCGGGATAATCCAAAGATCAATGCCATAGCTGTAATCAGAGGAAAATTAGAAGGTATTTACAACTACCACGACTTTGTGTATTGCTTACAATACCTGAATACGATTTAATGGAGTCGTTCCTATGTTTTTAGATGTACCACAATTGGGACCGATTCCTCAAGAGCCAGAGGAATATCGGGGAATGCAAGATGAGGAAGAAGAGGCTGTTATCCGTAGTCGACATACGAGTGGACCACGCACCCCAGATCCCTACTCGATAGATGATACTTCAATTCTACTTCCCATTTATGTGGCAATTGGAGCGTTTATACCATTACTTTTTTGTCTCTGCAAGCTATAGTGATGGCGTAGTGGATTAATTTCACTCTTTTAATTTAATTCACATTTTTTGTACTTAATTAACGTTACATAAGAAGAGAGTAATATTTTACCGAGTTTCCGTCTACCATAAGTAATTGAGATACGATCGGGTATAGCAGAAATATTAGAAAATGTATTAACTTATTTGAATTTGTATGGCTGATTATTTCAGTCTGTTACTATTTATTTGAATTATACATTATAGGCATGTATGTAAGGTTTGTTTGTTGTTCGGGTTGACGAGTGAAGATTTTTAACTCAACCGGAACGCTGTTGTGGATGTAACGATTACTTTCATTTTTTTTTTTTTTTTCATTCAAATAGGACTGGATATTTTAACGTATTTGGACTTTCGAAAAGCATTAAAATATACCTGTTATTATTGACTTTCGTTATTTCCTAAGAAAAATAAATCCATTATCCTGATCACTGAGGACAAACCCCGGTGGTGACTCGGCGAACTACTTTTACCGCAAACACGATGAGTCAATTTTAAAAATTTTCACCGGTCTGAATCACTCGTAACGCAAAAAAAATTTCGCACGATCTTCTTCAAATTTTAATGAATCAGAAAGAAACACATCGTCATCACGCCTTTTCATCAAAAGTTATTCAGAATTCCATAGGATTATAAGACACGGACGTTATCATATTATCACCTATGAATGATTAAAAAATTTTTAACGTTGACAGTTAGCGATGCACCTGAACTTCGGGGTGAGTATATAATTTCCACGATTCTATTTATACTTCCATCAGACTTTGGTAAAAACATCATTAAACACAAATCGTTAATCATCGATGCCGTCAGTGATTTCTCCACATGTCATTCTTATTTCATTTTTATTAGTTTTTTTCGTTACTTTACATGGAGTTGAACGATTATTCAAGGTACGCCGCGTTAGAAATTCTACAATCATTTTTTTAATTTTTTTTTCTTTTTTCCGCAATTCTTATCTAATAATTCAACGTTTATGTTGTACTTCCCAATTAATTGGGCTCGCGGATCGGGATTTCAATATGAATAAGTAATTGCTGCATGAGTTTTCCGCGTTTATCGCACATTTTTTTTATTGCCTGAGCGGACCGCGCGTGTCTGCCCGAGCGTACACAGTGATAACAATAATATTCAAGTTTTCATTTTTTGTTCTTTTTTTTTTTTTTTCTACCTGTTAATATACAAACGACCTCATTATTATTATTACTTTTTTCTAATCTTTTTGTTATTTTGTTTCTTCAATTATTAGGTCATTATTTTCTGTTTTCTAAACTTATTTTTATTCTTGTGACTTCTTACTATTTTCTTCTGGTTCCTTCTTCTTTGACTCGGTTTTTTTTTTTTTTCCCTTCGTATCCTCCTTCGGTAATACAATGACAGTGATGATGATTATGATTATGATGACGATGACATTAATAATAAGAATAATAATAATAATCATAACATTAATACTAATAATCAATGATAATAGTCATAATAATGAAAAGGATGACAATAATAATGCGAAAATAAAATAAAAATAAAATAATAATGACAATAATGATGATAATAATAATAATAATAATAATAATATTAACAGTAACATAATAAATAATGGATTTTTTTGTTTGTTATTCGTAAGATAATATAAAATTCTGTTCTTTGTATTAGTAAATAAATTAAGTAAACGGATAGTACATTTTTTTTTTTTTTTTTTTTTTTTTTTTTTTTTTTTTGTTTTCAATTAATACAATAATACAGGTTCGTAGTAATATTAATAATACACTACCGGGTGGGGGAGGGTGGATTTCGGGGGCGGGAAGGGTTTTTGGAGTGGGGTGCGGATGGCACAGTCGCTAATCGCTAACGCCATTCACACGCACACACACACATAGCTACCGTACAAATATAACGACGTCACGCTACGCACCCGACTTTCCTACGTCTAGCCCAGTGATTCAAATTAGGGCTGGCCCAAGGGATGGATGAATAGGTGCGAGGCTACTCGCTAAGTCTCTATACAGCGCGGCGCTACCCGCCGTACAATGTTTTCTTTTATTTTATTTTATTTTAGTTTAGTTTATTTTAGTTTATTTTATTTTATTTTATTTTATTTTAGTTTAATTTTATTGTTTAATTTTAATTTTTTTTCTCTCGTTTTTTTTCTCCTTTTTTTTTCTTGCTGGCGGCGGCGCGAGGGAGGAGAGGAAGGGGGGAGGGGGGGGAGGAGCGATAGGAAAATGTCGGGGGACGAGGAAGGGTAGTTGGTTTATTGTGGTTTTTTATGTTTGTTTGTTTGTTTTGTTTGTTTTTGTTTGTTTTTTATTTTTATTTTTTATTTTCAAGTGATTGAGTGAGTTGAAGGGAAGAAAAGAGCTGAGCTCGGACGCTGCTTCAATACCATCGAGCGTCACTCGGCCTCTTCATATCGTAGTAGTATAAAAAAAGTTGTTGCTGCTGCTGCTGCTGCTGCTGCGAGGCAGTGGGACTGGAGTATGACGATGTGTGACAAATGGCAAGGGTTAGTTCCCGTTTGTGGAACGCTGCGTTGGAGGAATTGCCGCTTCTCGTTCCGTGCCGTATATTTTACCAGCTTTTCGTGCCATATTACCGAGTAACTCCATTGAACATTTATGCGCTGATCTAAGCGATAACGCCCATTCTTTTAGCCCGATTTCATCCTGGGATAAGAAACAATTTGAGAGAATAAAAATTAAAATAAAATGGAAAAAAAGAAGAAATTAAATTTATTAAATTTATCGATACGTTTGAATAATTCGAATATAATCTCATAGAAATTTTACTCACGGGATTCGTTAGTACGATTTTTGCATCTCTAGTGCGAACTACTATACACTGTTCTCCTTTTACGTGTTGATAATCAGCAGCTACTTCTTCTACCTGAGATTTGAAGAAGAAGAAAAGAAAAATATATCAACGATTTATCGCGTAAACAATAATTCGACAAATAATAGAGGAGATTCATACTAATGGATGTAAGTATTTGAAAAACATTAATTTTTCAAATTCTGTTTTTTTTTTCGTTTTTCTTATTACCTGGTCCAAAAACACGAGCTCAGGTTTATTGGTTGTCGACTCCGGATGGAGTTCCAATCTGTTTGGATAAAGTTTAGCATAACGGGTTTGCCACGCACTCGCAAAAGGACCGCCTAACTTTTTTATATATCCGTGCAATATACAATCCGATTCTGAAAATAAATAAGAACTTTGATTACCTCACCGATTCGAGTAGTGTGATTATTGTTTTATAAATCGTAAAGAAAAGAAATGGATTTGGAAATAAGACTGACCTTTTTCGTCGGTATCGAATCTCAGTTTTTGTTTCGCTTTGCGTTTATTTTCCATCTTGAATGCATAAAAAGATAAATAAATAAGTTATAGAAACAAAAAGAGAGAAAAAAAAAACAAAAAAACATTTGAATAAAATTAAATTTCAATTCTATATTGAAATTCAAGTAATTGTTCAGACGTTGTTATTTCTTTACCTTGTCAGCTTCATTGTTAATTGTTTCAAATACAGTTTCGGCAACTTCGGCCTGCCACCTTTCAGATATAACAAGAGGAAAATTTTTGTAAAGATCCTGATCAGCGTCAGTTAATTTAATTCCTTTAGTATCCTCCTCGTCAAATGAACCAATGTCAAAAGCATCCGCGGCGTTTACTTCACCCTTGGGCGGTATCAACGGTGGCGTATATTTTTGAAGGTAGACCTGCTGCCAGTCGATTCCACTAAAAAATGGATGCTCTTTAAGTTCGTCTGCACCGCCACCCCGACATCCTAGTCTCTTGTCGATATCTCTTTGCAGCAATCCTTCCAAAAGCGACTGCAATTCCCTTGAGAATGTCTCCGGCAATTCAACTTTCTAAAATCGACAAAAAACAAAAATTATATAAATAAATAAATTACAAAATGAAAATCTTCTCGATATATTACAATGGTCGATATATACATTAGAACTCGAGAATTTTACGAATTGTAATTGATATTTATGTATTATCGAAAAATAAATTATCATTTCCATATGTAGATATATATATACACATATATAAAGTATATGGCAAGCATAAGCAAACATATTTACACCAACCATGGTGAGTGTCATACGGTCTATTTCGTGCTTGTCTTTAGTTTTATGCTGTCTGAATGGACTGTGACCTTTCAGAAGTTTGTATAACATACAACCGAAGGAAAACCAATCTGCGCTCGAGTCATATGGAGTTGCTTTAGAGAGTACTTCCGGTGCCATGTAACCATGTGTGCCCCTGAAAAAGATCAGAAACAAAAACAAAAAAAACAGAAATTGAAGTGAAACGATCTCATTATAAATTGATAGAAATAAAAATGGGAGAGAAAAGTTGAAAATTTCATTGTAATCAATACTCACACGCTGGCGTGAGGTTTTTTCTTGGAAAAATCACAGGCAAGACCAAGATCTGATATTCTAACGTGACCGTGTTCGTCTAAAAGTATATTCGCCGGTTTCAGATCCCGATAAACGATGTATCTACGATGCATATGTTCAAGACCTAGTATGACTTCTGCAGCGTAAAATTTCATCTCAGGTTCGTTAAATACACCGTGTTGACTGAGATGATAATGTAGGTCACCTCCGTTCATCAGGTCAAGTATAAAGCAAAGTTTATCCGGTGTATGAAACGCGTACGTCATGCACACAATGAAAGGGCAATCCACCTGAGAGAAAGAAGAACCCAAAAAAATTCCATCGATTACATCGGATTACATTCGAAGATACGAAAGTAAAAAATAATGTGAAATAAAATGGAGGGGAAGACTCACTCCAGTACTGACTAGTGAGAGCATTATCCTTTCGTTGAGGGCGAGTGTTTCACCCTGTTTCATTTTGATGCGCTTCTTATCGAGGCACTTCATCGCGTACATTTTTCCAGTATCTGCCTTACGACATCCGTAAACTTCACCGAATCCCCCCCTCCCGATAATTCGATGTACACTGAAGTCGTTCATTGTCAACTGTAACAGATTCGGGTTAAAAAATGGGATCGCATGCAAAGAAACCCATATTAATAAGGAGGAACAGGACTACAACGTGTTATATCATACAAGCGATTCCAAGATTTAAAAAGTTTTCAAGAAAAAAACCAAAAAAAAAAATATATCTATAAGTATAAAAAGAATTTGCGGTTCATTTCCGCGGCCGATCAAATTATTGTAATGTCATCGTTCTTCGATATAGTATACATATACCTGTTATATGTATACATACAGTACAGTATAATTTAATGAAAACTGATACGCGTTTATACCGACAAATTGTTGGAAATTTTATGGAGAAAGAAAGAAAAAAAAAAATTATAAACCTTGTAAAAACACAAAACAACTATATAATTTAACAAGTTCGAAGAAATTAATTAGTTTTCCAGCTATATGATTAAATATATGCCATCGTTAAAAATGCATTAGAGTTAAAAAGCAAAAAAAAAAAAAAAAAAAGAAGAAAAAAAATAAAAAAATAACTAGGTATAATAAAATTCTATAAAAAGAACCGATTCCGTATAACAGGGGGTATGTAATAACAATAGGAACATAAAAACAAAAGTGAAGAGAGGTAAGAATTCGGGGGAAAAAAGATAAGATGAAAAAAAAAGCGATAGATAAATAAATAAATTAACAAAATATATAGATGATTGTTCATACCTGAATGTTGAGCTCGAGATTCTTCCATTGGCAGAAACGTGTGTACTTGTCACTGAAAGTTTTCACGTTAGTCCAGAGTCGTGTGAATGAGAATGAGGTAAATGCAATTGAAGCATTTTTAATCTCGGTTCTACTACTGACAGGCTTACCTCTCCAAGAACTTTTTGAACGGGTCCCCCCTCAGGTGGTTGAAGATCTCCTCGATGTACGGCTGTAATTTAAAATTTTACATAGAAATTAAACAAACATAATAATATTATTTACATTAACTACCTAATTAAAAAGAAAATTTGAAAGAGAAAGAAATCTGAATAATCTAATCGTTACATATTTGATTGATTAATTTGAATCCCTGTGCTCAAGAGGTAAACAGAAAGCTGTATACATAGGTATACATACAGGTATGTATAGTGTATAAATATGTATATACATGCGATGATATTTATTTAAAAATTAAATTCATTTGAGTCGCATATAATCTTTGAGCATATTGTTTCAAGCGATAATAAAGAAGAATAAGAATAAGATTCATGATTATGATGATTATCTTCATTGTGAGGTATACCTATACCTATGTATTAGGTCTATATGTATATGTATACAGATAATAATTAGATGCTTGGCAAAACAAAATATTTCATTTGATAATTCGATGGTAAATAGAAATTAAGTATACTTAACAAATGTTTGATTAGTTAATACTGTTATAAATGATATGATAAAGATTGAATGAAAAAAAAAAGACAAATTCTCACCTCAAATAAATTAACGGGAACTTCATTCTTCATTAGGTATTTCTGTACATGTGCTACCGCATCTTTCGAGTATTCCTGAAAGAAGAATTAACGTATAATAGGTTAGAGGGAAATGAATAAATAATGAAATAATTTTCTTAATAATTTTACGAAGAAATAAAAAATCTCTTCACATTATATAAATAAAAAGTAATGAACTTACGTGCGCGTGAGCTAACAATTCTTTCATAATAAAATTGTCGTATATTTCCCGGGCTAATTTTCTCCTCTCCTCCGGACATTCCAATTTCTCGTACGCTTTGATCTGAAACGTATATGAAGAAAAGAAAAAAGGAAAACAAAAAACAAAAAAACAAAAAACAAAAAAATTGTGAAGGAAAAGTAAAATTATGTATCGTATCATATATCGTATGCGATAACAAATTTAATCATATCGGATAAATAATTTTTACGAACCTCTTCGTAAAAACTAAGTTGCGGAATTGGTTCCTCCGCTACAGTCTCGCAGAAATCTTTGAATAAAAGGTACCCTATGAAAAATAAAAGAAGAAAAATACGCCAGTTAAACGTTTTATAGGTTTCGTTTAATTTTTTTTTTTTTTTTTGTTGAAAACAAAGAAGAAAAAAAAAAATGAAGAAACTCACCTAACATTTGATTGAATATTTTGTCAAAGTTTACTTCGTTCTTCTTTATAAGATGTTTATGCGTGACGCTCCTGACGCTGAAACATAAATAATAAAGAAGATTAGGGGAAATGAAATAGATATACAATATAAGAAATAATAATCAACGATCGTTATTGTTCGTTTTTTTTCTTTTTTTTTTTTTGTTCATCTAATTCCCTGAACACATAGATACAGATATACATATATATTTTCGCATCTTATAATGTATACGAATGTCGACGTCGTCGTAAAGTCGAGCGCGGGATTTTGCGTGACGTAAAAAGAAACTAATGGGGGTCGGGCCACTTGACTAACATTTCGGTCAAGTGGTTAGAGAGTTAACCACCGATCCAGGGATAGGCATCAAACAAACAGACATGGCGCATCAAACTCTTGTGAATTATTATAGAAAAACATTATTTTTATTATTACAGTTAATTTTAGTTTAAACCAGCTGCGAATGTTTTTCCGATCGTTTGGTGTTCTGTAGGTACTTTTTTTTTTTTGCTCGAAATCTTGAAAAATGCGTGTATATATATATATATATATATAGGTATATGATATACTTATTTTTATGCACGACGTATGTGTATATATCGTACACGTATTTAAATTAAACTGCTCACCCCATCCACTTGGCAATTTTCATCAGTACTTTCAGCATCGTAAAACATTAAATACAACAATTAAACGATGAATTTTATTAATTTTATACAAAAGGGTTGCATCCGCGGTACAATTACAAAGATCACATGTAACGACGGCACAATAATAACAACGTGTATTGCGGCGGTCGGCGGTAGTAAAAATTTACAACATACATTGTTCATAATCGTTTGACGAGCGCATTATTACTAAACTCTTATTTAACAGCGATGTATAATTATTATAGTCTCTGAACGGCGCGTTATCAAACGCATTTATAGTAGATTTTTGTAGGTATGTGTAGTTCTCGTATCAAGAATCCGGTGGTTTTTATCCTGTTGAACAGGATCTCGCGAACCATCCATTCCCTACGTCATAACCGAAGAGCGTATACCGTACATTACCGTATTGTACGTACTACATGCGTACAAATAAAGTCAGAGATTCGACGGATGATTATATACAATTCGAGGCGCGAGCCGGAGGAAGTTTTTTTTTCTCTCGCCAGAAATTTTTCACTACGTTAATGATCGAGGCCGTATTAAAAAACAATTTCTCAAATACAAATATCGCTCGATTCGAAATATTGTTGGTATTTGTTTTTTCTTTCTGAAAGCAAAAAAAAGAAGAGAAGAAATTCAATAAAATAATAATAGGTAGGAGGTACATCTCATGACCTCGTGCTCTATGGATTATATATCAGCCGCCGCAGGATGCTAATTTACATTTAGTCATACGCATACATACATAACCGTTTCAAAAAACCTATCGTCCGTTATAGATTAACAAAGTTGAGAATCCCTGAGCAAATGTTTCATCTATTTCAGTAACCCCATCAATGAATTCTTTTACTTTCAACAAACATATCCCCGCGCGCGCCACAAAATCGAGAACAGCAGCTCAAGCGGCAACGGCAGCATCGTAGCCACCAACCAACTGAACATCGCACCAGATCGTTCCAAACGGTTTATGCGTTATTCCTTCGACACACCAACGCAATTTGTTTTTTTTACTCTAGTTTTAAGGAAAAAAAAAAACGAAGAAAATCCGTTATTATATAACTACTGATTCGTCATTTTTTTTCTCACTTCTTCACTTCGTTTTACTTCAGCTTTTCTCGCATATACCTATATAATGTATATAACATCTGATATAATATATGTATATAGTATATCGAAAACCGAACGGCCTACGCCTATGTACAAATTCCTATGTGATATTTCGTTCCGAGTTTTTGACTCACTTCTTTTCTGATCCCATCTCATAGAGTAAGTATATATGTATGTATATGTACATGACGCAAAGGGATTTCCCAGAAAATCATATACCTATATATATATATGTATGTAAGTTAAAAGTTTGTAATTCGTTGTTTGCTCTACAAACCTGGCCGGCACGCGCGAAATTGCAGCATAATAAAGATATATCTATATATATGTATATGTATATATATGTCTTCATATATAAAACGCGGGAAAAATTCAAATAATTATAAATACATTATAGATTCTACGTTTTACTTATCGATATAATATTATTGTAAATAAATTCAAAGTATATATGTGCATATAATTCTATATATTAAGTATATTATACATATGTATATGAATACGTATTCGGGGGGGGGGGGGATATCACCTAATACAACCGTACTAATTGGTCGATTAATAAAGTCCGTAACTATGCAGGAGAAAAAAAAAACGGTAAAGAAAAAAAAAATACATAGATTCTATTACATATGTAAGATCGATATCGGTAGCGCGTGTTATCCATGTAATATATAGTCTATCCGCAACGTTTAAAATATAGGGAGCAAAAAACTGTAAAATATTATCATGAAGAACGGAATTGCATATGAATAGAAGAAAAAAGGAAAAGACAAGATTTTGGTCTCATTCAAATATATAAGTACCTATATTGAATTAAATAATTCTTATCTTATTCTATATTTCCTGGGATATTATTTTCCAATTCTTTCTTTTTATTTTCTATATCCCTTAACCGAATGACGCACGTCGAGAGCGTTCAGATAGCGTTTTATCTGATTGACTCCGCGGTTTGCCTTGTGCAAGCTCTATTATAGGTACATATAATAACATGTATGTGCACGCAAGCACGCACGCACACACACATATGTATGAAATAACGTAATTTACATAACCGCCAATATAATATACACATACATACCATCACGCATCATGTATCGCTCGAGCTAATAAAAAAAATTTTAAAAAATATAGCCTCCCGAAAAAACAAAGGAAAGAAGGAAAGTATAAGATCGTTATTATCCATATCTCCAATATTTTTTCCCTCCAAATTTCTGTTTTTCTCACCTGCACGTATTGTAACATCTGGTAAAGGTATAATATATACAAAAAAAAAAACACACATTTCTAATAACAATAACAACAAAAACAACAACAATGGGCAACGATAATGACGATGACGACGACAACAAATTCGTCGAATCGAATTTAAATTATAATCTATAATTTTTCGTATGCACGTATAATAAGTGCAAGTAAATTTGAAAACGTCACGCATTTCACCTGCAGGATTTATTATAGTTGCTCATCCGGGGATTATATACGTAGACTAAATGATCACTTATATTTATTTCCATCGCCATTTATATACCTATGTACTATATATATGTACAGATAATATATGTATAAGTGAACGTGGAGTACCGTAGCAAATTATTACCTATACATATGTATAAAGATCATAAATGTATTTATTAAGTATAGAAAGTATACATGTAAATACATATGTATATGTACATGCATAAATACTCGTAGCATACGTACCTATATGCACATATATTTATGTATATACAGGGTGTCCAGAAAGTCTGGACACGGCTTAATAACTCGAATACGGTGAAAAAAACTGAAAATTTGAATTCGGTTCCTTTAATGATTTTTCCCGAGGAATCGAATGGTCGAATCAGATTTTGGATCTAATGGCCCTAAAAGGGCCCCAGAGGGCCCAACTTTGAAATTTCAAATGGGAACCCTACTTTTTTATTCCATATTTGGATTCGGCGGAAAATTTTACGTACAGATACGTGCCCAAAACTTTCAAAATCGTGAGGCCCTTCGTAGGGCGCCTAAATAAGTTTACAGAGCCCAGAATGGCGCGAATCGAAATTTTGAGTGTACAGCTTGTTTTTATCTGCAATATTTGATCCATTGTGCGGAATTTCACATTTAAGCCCTTAATAGGGCCCTTAGGCCCTTTGTAGGGCCCCTAAAAATGTCTAAAAGTCCCGTACAGTGAAACTTTGAATTTGAAGTAAGTAACTTATTTCGAGATTGAAAAATTACTCCACTGAAGAATTGTACATTTCAATCTTCTATTGGGCTCTAAAAAGGGATACAGGGATCATATCGGGCCTTATAAAGGTCTAAAATGTCAAATTCCTCACTAGATTGAAACCTAAAAATAAGAATAAGGTATCTAGTTCAAATTTCGATTCACGCCATTCTGGGCCCTGTGAACTTATTTAGGCGCCCTACGAAGGGCCTCACGATTTTGAAAGTTTTGGGCACGTATCTGTACGTAAAATTTTCCGCCGAATCCAAATATGGAATAAAAAAGTAGGGTTCCCATTTGAAATTTCAAAGTTGGGCCCTCTGGGGCCCTTTTAGGGCCATTAGATCCAAAATCTGATTCGACCATTCGATTCCTCGGGAAAAATCATTAAAGGAACCGAATTCAAATTTTCAGTTTTTTTCACCGTATTCGAGTTATTAAGCCGTGTCCAGACTTTCTGGACACCCTGTATATACCCATTTGCACCTAAGTATGCGCGATATAGGTATATAGGTATGTATAGAAGCGATTAAAAATTAAAAAGAAGAAAAACGATAGAAAAAAAAACAAAGACAAAAAATATCAATCGAGTATACATATCCTCTACATATATACGTATTAGGTATGATATGTATCTATATATGTATATATGTGTGTGTGGAACGTGCGTGGATTTATACGTATACCATATTAAAGATAATATAGTATAACGTAGATACATTTATCATTGTAAAAGTATAACAACATAATTATTGAATTATTATTATGATTATTATCATCATTATAAATGAACTAGCACGTATGAGTTGAGATAAAAAGGAAAAAAAAAAAAGCGGGAAAAAAAAAAAGAGGAAAAAAAAAGGCAACTAGGAAACGAGCGTTGAAATCTCTTTTGTACTACTACAAACAGAGTGCGTGTAATGTGTATTATAGGTAGGTAACTGCAGCAGTTGCGTGGAGACGAATAGAGGGGGCCGGCCATTTAGATTGCGGCGAGGTTTGATGACCGTTGCGATAAAATATATAAGGGAGTAGAGGCATAATATGAGAATGTTCACGACACAATTGAGGGTATGTATACATACGTTGTACAGGTGTACACCTATATAACTATGTATATATACTTGTAATACATAACGCTGTATAGGTGTGGTGGAATGATTTTTTTTCTTTTCTTTGTTCCCTGGTTTTCCTACACTTATATAGCATGTCTTTTTTTTTTATACCTTTTTACATACTCCGTGATCGGGAATAAACACTTAATTGGTATTAAACCGCACGGGATCGTTTCCGGAGGATAATAAAAACCAAAAATAACGAGTAATTTGCTGGTGCGTTATTCCATCTATTTATATCGCATATACATATATACACGTATACGTATACGTTCGCACCTTCTTATACCTTCTTTACCACCCTTCATCCTTCATTCATCACGCCTGATACCAACGTATATAATATGTTTTTTTTTTACATTTTCTTTCTTCTTTTTTCTCGATTCGGACGCACATTAAAACGTAATACGCGGAAATGAATTTCATCGATACGCATAAAATCTATTAAAGAAAGTATGATGTATATAAATATACCAAGATGCAGGATCATCGAATTGAAAAAAACAGAAAAAAAACAGAAAATTATAATGTATAAAATAAAATGAAAATAAAATAAAACAATAGAGGTAATTACGCTGCGGTGTTATATATGTATATACAGCGTTCATTAAAATCTCCTAATTACAACGAACTTATAATACTTGATTAATTGCTAGGTATATTATTATAGTCCCTGTTATCATATTATCGTAATTATTATAATTATTTTCATTTTCAGTGTTCCCCCGGACGCGATAATAATTGACTTTATGTATACCTCTATACCTACCTATACAGGGTGTCTCAGAATTCGCGCCAACTAAGTACGTAGCGTTGTTCCTCGTAAAAAACTGAAATAGGGAAGTCGAGGTGAAAATGTTCTAAGTCTGACAGGTAAAAAGTTACAGGGTGCCAAAGTCCCGCCAATCGGCGTGCACCGTCACGTCCGTGTGCCACCAACACGCCGGGCGTAGCGGTATGTTGGTGGCACACCGACGTTATTCCAGTCAGCGATTGGCGGAACTTTAGCACCCTGTAACTTTTTACATGTCAGACCTAGAACATTTTCAACTCGACTTCCCTATTTCAGTTTTTCACGAGGAACAACGCTACGTACTTAGTTGGCGCGAATTCTGGGACACCCTGTATATACCTTGCATGTATATCATATACGCCAAGTTCGCGACTCGCTGACCTCATGTATGTATAATGCAAGTATATACATATGTATATTATATGGTACATTTATGGTGCAGTATAACAAAGTTTAATTTTAATTTCTTTGTCATTATCATTATTATTATTATTATTATTATTTTCAATATATTCATATACTATACCTATATTATAATACTATATACGCGGTGTAATAATATAATTGGAGCACGCGCGCATATATATATGTGAATCTGATCGAGAATTATAAAATTCTGTATATCACTTAGGTATGTATAGGTACATAAACAAATTATATTCTATATGCAATAATATATGAGACAGCGCGGACTCTCTATTAACTAAAAATCCGCGACCGATCAATGATATCTGCGTACGTGAGCCTTGAGCGTGACACAAATTGACTCACTTGAAAAGTAAAATCATATACGCCTCGGGTCTGTATGTAGTATATACGTACATAGTTATACATACATATATACATATATATAAATATGGAATGTAATCATATCTCATATACCTATACATTGCACACCTCAGGATATTTCTACGTGTGTAATAATTACCAATATATATCTGTTTTAACTTTTGGCAAGTTTCGATATTATATGTGTCTCTATAGAAATGTTTTTTTTTTTTTTTTTCCATTTTTTTGCTATTTCAGCCATAAATGATTAGTCGTTGTGTGGGGGGGAGGACAAATTTTTTTAATTAATTTTTTTTTTTTTCATTTTTTTTAATTACCTACTATATATGTATATAGGTAATAAAAATCAGCTAATGTATGCCGTATGTATATAGGTATATACGGTTTTATTATACGTGTAATTGTTGAAATGACGTAATTTCGTAGCTCTAACAAGTGGTGCAATTAGAATTAGAAAAGAAGTTAGGAGTGTTGAACAGTTTTCCTTTCTTAAACTTTCATAGTTTAAGCATCACGCCGAGCTAGCGATATGAGTATACCTGTAGCTGTAGTGTGTGGCCGGTGAGTACTTAAGTTTTTCTCACAAGTAGCCGACAATGAGTCGCTGGCGGTAGAAAAAAAGTAAAATTGAGTAAAATAAATAAATAAATACCTAAATAAATATGTAATGATGAAAAAATGATATAAATAAATCAATGAATAAAAATAATAGACGTCTGAAAAAAAGGAGGAGGAAAGTAATAATGAGAAAAAAATGATGATGAAAACACGTGTACATATGTATCATGTGGTATGTAGAACGTGTACGTATATAACGTACATGTTAAGAAAGGTTGTTGCTGATGATATGGAGAGATCGATGCGACGCGGTGGTAAAAGGAAGGAAGAAAGAAAGGAAGAAAAAAAAATGATAACTTAAAAAAAAAAAAAAAATGAAACTTCACCTTTGCAAACTTCTTTTCTCTATATATCACACTTATATATATACGGCTAAAGCCCGAAGGTAGTTTTTTCTACCGCTATACATATAGTCCCAGCTCCGAGCAACAGCTCAGCAGCGATCATTACTTCGTCTCATACTTTTGAATAAAAGCTTGAAAAATTTATGGGGTTGCGTACACAGCGTATATTGTTAATTAATCTTCTAAGAAAACCTCGAATTTCTTAAACTCCCCCGTGCCACCGTTTCGTTTTGGTTTTTTTTTTCTTTTCTTTTTTTTTTTTTTGCGACTTTTCGTTTCCGAAGGTCGTCGCAACGAATTTCGAATAATAATCCACGGAATAAGTACGAGTCGGTCGTGTAAGATCCGTCGAAAGCTCCTTGGGTGAGAACCACTGAAACGAATCAAAGCGAAGCAGTTTCGTTGCACAAAGATTTCACCCCAGGCTAACGTTCAAAGCTTCATGAGCTTACTTTACCTCGGCTGAGGGTAAATGTATATAGAGCCGCTGGACAAACACGATCTTAATACCTAGAGCATCCCCTTCACCAAACCAAACCGAAAAGGTCGGCCTGCACGCCACACCGCATGATGAAAGTTTTCAGCGTTCAGGAGTTCAAAATGTCTCTTTCTCTCTCCATCTCTTTTTTTTTCATTTCTTTTCGTTTTTTCCTTCATCAATACGCACGTGGTACATTCAATCTTTTGACGTTTTTTCTTTTTTTTTTTCATCTCTTCAAAGTAAAAGAAAATTTTCTTTTTTTTTTTTTTTTCATTTACATTTTCATTTTCATCCGCGCTGAAAAACAATCCGCGCCGATTGCACGCGACAAATCTGTGAAAAAAAATAAACATCGGAGAAACAAACAAAATTCTTTTTTTAAAACCTATGCTTCCCCGTTCACGATAGTTATACCTATATCGTTTTACGTAATATTGTAGTAATTCGATTTTTTTCTTCTTTTTTTTACAATGCCTGAGATAAGATCGTACAGCTGATCCGCATGTTCCGTATTCTATACAAGTTCTATGCGTAGTTCTACAGATTTTGGATGCGTTTCAGCTGATGGACCGATTACGCCGATGCCGAGGTGCAAGTGCAGGTGCAGGGACGTTTGTCCCGAAATGTGAGTTGGGTTAAACGGGAGCAGCGAAATAGGAACAGAGGAAGTGTGGGGTACGCCGCGGGTTGGTTCACATCGCATCGTATCGTATCGTATCGGATCGTATCGGCCGTTCGCCGAGGTAAACAACTGACGCCGGCGCGTTACCTTTGCTCCCTTTTGTGTACGCCGACCTCAAAAACCCCACCCAGTGATATCCCCTCCACAATTTTCCGGCACCGACCCCCGTTTATTTATTTTTTATTTTTTATTTTTATTGTGTATTTCTCTTTTTTTTTTTCATATGTATACGATATCCCGTATACCCTCCTCCCGCACCCGTTTTCGTATCCCGAGGTAACCCGCGGGGGGGGGTACGTATCGGATGGATGCAGGATGAATGTGGATGGGATGGA
The DNA here is from genome assembly GCA_963932425.1 of Athalia cordata. Taxonomy (NCBI): domain Eukaryota; kingdom Metazoa; phylum Arthropoda; class Insecta; order Hymenoptera; family Athaliidae; genus Athalia; species Athalia cordata. Next base: position 21,291,193 of record OZ010626.1, on the reverse strand, counting down.
AAAAGGGAAGGGCGGGGAGCACTGCTCTCGAAGATGACCTCGGAAATCAACGACCCGCTTTTCTCGACCTACCCGTCGCGTTTTTACTTACAAAGTCCGACAAAAGAAGAAACCTTAGGCTGCTGCAGCCGCGGTATCACCAGCTGCGGGTCTACACTTATTTTATTTATTTTATCTTTTTTTTCTTTTTTTGTTACACATGTATATTATAAGTATTATATTTTATATATTCTCCTATACATATATACCTATACTTATTTCGCTTAGCATATTTCTCAACGAACACTCTTCCACCCTCCCCCATCCCCCCTCCCCCTCTTCGCCCCGCCACGACCTTAACTTCCTTTCATTGCGATGACGCGCGCGGCTATTAAATTACGATGACGTTTATTTTATCTTCTACATTAACCAGTTATCAAAATTCACTGCGATTTATGTGTAGCGAGTAATATGCCATTTCCTTCCTTCATTTTTTTCTTTTTTTTCTTCTTTTCTTCTTGACTTCTACTTTTTTCGCTATCGAGTATAGTGGGGGAAAAATCTATGTGCGGTATTAATGGGTGAAAAACTTTAGTCTTGTTGAATATAAGGAAATTATAAACTTGTCGCCTTTAAACTTCACCTTGTAAACCTTTTTTAGAACGATTATATACATATATATACATGTATATAAATGGAGTAAAAAAATGTTGAACGAGTGCCAATATTTTGGCGCGACTAGGTATAGAGTTTTATATAAGGTCCCGTCAGCGCACCGCTTATACGCTAGGTGTACGTATGTATGCAGGTACTCGTTCCAGTGAAATTGAAAATTGAAAATTGAAAATTGAAAATGCTATTTTCAAAGTCGAACCGCCGACGTCTCCGTGTGTTATAGAAATGTGCAGAGCGTCTGCAATTCGTCTAATTTATTTATATGATAGATTATTAGAATAATTAAATAAAAATTGAAGGATTTTTATTGACTGTATATAAATATGAAGAGATTTCGTAGCATCATACCATCATATAGCAAGAGGGAGGTAAACGATAGAATTTTAACGTTTTGCCTCCGTCGTGTTATACCATACGTTGAAATACGGTGGTAAATATCGTAAGCGAATAATGGCGGTGGTTACAACGTTGGTTAGGGAAATTCTATTCCGGTACCATATTCTGTCCCGGACATTGAGTAAATTACAACCAATTAACGTCACGCTTTATAGTAAACCCTATAGAGCCAATAATTTTGCGTTTCGAAATATCGTTGCACCGCTGGGCTGGCGCAGTGGAACCGCGAAACCATGATAAAATTGATTTTCAATAATACAAAAGTGCAGAGTAAAAAAAAAAAGATAGGGAAAATTAATAATTTAAATAATTCATTAATTCGATCGTTAATATAGCTGCTGCTGCTCAATTGTTAATTTTTCGATCCCCGTGCGCATGCATTCGTTATCCAATTTAAAAATTACTGTACATATATATTTATTACATTATATATACATATATATATTAAATCTATATGCACACACACATATAAACAAAGGGGAGGTCGACGTCCCAATTAAAGTATATAAACTCGGGCTGCGCTCTGACCGGCTAGCTAGCCTGCGGGAGAATTTTTCTTCGGAAATGCGGAGGTTTCTTTTTCTTTTTTTTTTTAGGTTATCATTAAAACACGGTGCTGACCATATGGGTATATATAGGGTATGTATACAATAGTCGAAGTCGAGCAAGGTGGGCAGCGAAACCAAAAAAAGATGGAAAAAAAAAAAAAAAAAAATGAAAAAAAAATGATTCAGCTGCTGAGCTGGCTCTGAGCTTTGGGGAAAGACTTCTTCTTTGCGCACAGCATAAGGCTTCCGGGTGATAATTAAGGCCGACTATGTTTACATGGGGATAGAAAAAAAAAAGAAAAAAAAATATACGAAATAGAAGAAAAAAAAAAATTAGATATATGTACGTATGTATGTTTTCAAGATCTAAATATATATCGTAAAACCCCGCGATAGCGGAATATCTTCGATCGCATTAAGGTTTTATATATATACGTATAGGTATATCGTTAGTGGCGTGAAATAATACTTACTAATGTGTTAGCCAGCGTTTAAATTCAAATTTTCCATTATACATGCGATCGAAGCTGTTACACGTTATACATTTTATAAATGTGGTACGATTTTTCGATCATTTGTCAATATAAGTTGAAAAAAAAAATATATATATATATGTATATAATATAATAATTTATATTCTATCATTTACGAATATTGCACGTATGCAACATACGTACATATAGATGTATACATATATGTATACCTGTATTTTTTTTGTCTAACAAATTTGGGAATCGCCGTTGTGATTTTTCGAGGCGTGATAAAGAATGGAATGGCGACGCATTAATTTCATTGTTATACAACACGTGTGGTATAATAGCTGTTTGATAACGCTGTGAAATCTGGTTTTATACCGTGATATTGGTAAATGACTAGAACGTAGTAAATTATGTACGCACATACCTGCCAACTTTATCGTGCGAAAGGCTGATTTGCGCAAATTGATCATCGTTGAGCCTGCAGAGCACGTCGACGTTGATTATCAGTTTTTCAGGCTTTATTTTATTTTACTATAAAACTATGTAACGTTACAGTATACCATACGTATACCCATATACGGATCCCCTCGATTCGAGGTATTTACAAAATGTGTGTTAATTTAGACAATTCATGAAAATATTTTTCAAAAATTCCTCCCAATCCATTGACGAATTAATCAATCCACGCTCGCTCCTCGCATATTCAACGGTGTACAGTATTAATTTTCCTTATCTTTTTTTCATTTCTTACACTATATTTTATTCGATACTCCAAAGCGCGGTAGAATATTCGATATTAGGGTATATCTACGTACCTTTTACCTCTCATATTTTATACTCGTGTCTGTGAAATAAATGCTAGTTTTTGTTTAAATACACGTGATAGTTGTCCTTGAACTGTTGCCAAAATAAATTCTCCAAATCCCCGTGGATCGCAACTTAGTTAAAAGAGGGGAAAATTGTACGAGAAAGAAAAAAAAAATAATACATACCAACGATTAGTTCGTTGAATTTAAAATTTTTTTTTTTTCAAAAGTAACCTGCAACGACGCAACGATTGTTCGTTTGATGTATGTATATTTTTCATTTTTCTGCATTCTTATCTTTTTCGAAAAGTTTGCCAATAATATTTTCGTACGGTATAAAAATAAATCAGAAAACAGCGAGAGGGAGAGAGAAAACCACTCATGGTGTGTATACAGTCCGTAAATTACATAGAAAAATCTCACTGTAAAATCTACGCCCAAAATATATATCGGATAAGGTGAAAAAAATATATGTACGTACGTACACCAATTATTATTACCTCTATAATCGAAATAGGATGTGGTCTCGATATTGCGATAAATAAAAAATTTATGTTATACGTATAGTGCGGTCTCGGGAAATCAACCTTGAATGAACGTAGATAAAGTTATAATGCGTGAATAAATTTAAAATTAAAATTAAATGAAAAATAATAGAAAGTGATTGATTTTACACCCGGGAGATTTAAAGATTAATGTAATATAAACTTGCCATCAGCATCTGGTAGAAAAAAAAAATAATATATTATGCATATATACATACATATATCCGCGCCTGTATATAAATATTTGTATAAATATACATATATAGTGTATATATATTGTAGATATATAATACGTGCATGCATAAATAACGAATTCGATTTTCGCCTTGAATAATGAAGAGAACAATGGATTTAAATGGGTGTTGTTATGTGCTGGAGTGCCAAATTCTCTTTCTAAGCATTGAATAAAAGATGCAAGCTACTAAACTGTCGTTGGTTCGAAATGATATTGAAAGAAGAAAAAAAAAATAATAATTTTAGAATACAGAACACGAATAGTGAATGAAGTCTGACAGCTTTTTCTTTTTCCTTTTTTTTTTTCTACTTTATTCTAACTCTTCTCTGGTATAGGTCGCTTTATTTCTCGCCAATCGTCATCTGTTATTTTGTATTTCTTTTGAACCGTTTGGTCTTCGCCTGTCATTTATCTACCCGAGGTGTCGTCGATCGAGAGCGCGATAATAAAAGGGAAAACTTAACGATAAACGAGAAAACGGCACGCATCGTGTTTCAAATAATAATCTCGATACTCGTCGGTGGATAAAAAAAAAAAAAAAATTCTAAACTCGTGTACTATTAGCTTGTTAAAACACAACCTGAAAGTGCGTACACACGCACACGCACGTACGACACGCGTAATTTTCCCTTTCTGCCGCATTCTTTTTTTTTTTTATACCGCTTCTGTCATGTCTGTTTGTAAACAATACCGTTGTTCTTTTGATATAGGTTTTTCTTTTCTTTTTTTTTTTATTCAACGAACCTCTTGTTCGATTCATTCGTGGCATAAAGAGAGAGAGAGAGAGAGAGAAAAAGAGAGGGAGTGAAAAAACTCTTTGACTTTGCTGGAGGGATTAGAATTGAAGATGATAAAATACGGAGGGGGTGGGGGAGGAGAAGGCGAGAAGAAGGATGAACTCTAAGGAGGATAGGAAGATACGGGAAGTGGAAGCGGTAAGGACCTACGGAGGAGAAAAAAGTCGATATATAACCTCCTGAGAAACGGGGTTAATAGGGTGTAACGGGAATAACGGGAAGAAATCATAGATGAAGAAACCATTGTACCTAGGATCCGGAAGTACGATTTTCTTGCTCGCTCTTGCAGCGGGGGTGCATTTACTCTTTTCCATAGCCATCAGGTAGCTAACGTCGGCGAGAACCGCCTCGAGGTCCGCCATATTGCTGATCGTCGGTGTTTTCTCCTCTCCTATACTACTATACTATTCGGACGTCCCTCCGAACAGGAGTTCGACGAACACACCGCCGACGATGAAACGCGCGCGACACACAACCAACACTCACACGAGAAAACACACACAAAGGCGCGCGCGCCTATCGGACTGTCGACACCACCGACGACGCCGTCAAATCCCACGCGACGACGACGGCGACGACCAAGGCGACGTCGACGTCGACGACGACGACGACAACAACACCGAAAACAACACCACCGCTACCACCCTCGCCACTGGCCCCGCACTAATGCTCGTGTATATCCAGTATTTAGGGAGGAAACCCTCTGAAATCGAAGATAAAAACGATATTTATGCCAAATATATTTAATTTTGCTAAAACATATTCGTCGAAATACTATTATCACTGGCACGATAACGACATCTCACTTTCACTGTACAGATATTGTTATTGTAGTAACTCCTCTGTCGCTTCTTTTTTTTTTTTTATTTGTTTTTGTTTTTGTACTTTTTTTTTTCTCTTTTTCCCTCTCGTTTTATGACTGGAACGGGTCTGTCCGGGACGTAGTGCGATTCTCGGATCCTCGGGGAACGGGCATGAATGAGATAGGCAGAGTTTAGAAGCGAGAATTTTTCCGAGGTGTCCCCCGACAGCCCTTCTGCAACCGGGTTAACCAAACGGCTACGCGACCACCAACACCTTCCTCGTCGTCTTCTTCGTCATCCCGTTTCACTGATTTTTCTTATTCACACTTGCAAAAGTAGCGACTGGCGAGCCTCGGCGCGATTATCGGGGGGGCTTATCCTCTAGGTCCTATAACGACGGCGACGACGTTATCATCGTGAAATTTTCACGCTCGCGGTGCTCGAGACTCCCGACGGAGACAAGGCGACCCGGTTTTAATCTCACCACTCGATATATTGTTTTAATATTAATACGAGGTGACTATTGTCCGCTTCACCGAATCCCCTGTTTTTGGGCTATATTTCACTGACAGCCAGCGGCCAGTTCCAGCCACCAACTTCGACGTAACTCTGCCCTCGCTATCCTCCGCGACAGCCTGCCCCCTGATTGGCCGATTGGATTACCTCGGTTTACCACTCTCTCGCTACCATGACACTCGTCGTCTCTGCCGTCGGCGCGCCGGGGAAAAAGTCAACGAATACCGAGCACGAGCCGAGAACGAGACGACCATCGAGCCGTCAGCCGACTGCTGGCGACTAGGCAAGCATCGCTGAAACGAAAGATTTCGAATCGAAAGAAGAACTGCCTTCTCCACCTGGCGGTACAAATTTTTAACTTCATCGCATTCTCTTCTTTCTTTCTTTATACTCCTACCCTCACTATTTCAACACTTTCAGTCGGTAACAATCTGCAACAATAAATGTCAAACTATTTATCCGTCGAACTTTGGGGTTGCTAATCACGGGGGTGACAGGTGACAACAAAAATAGGATTTAGGGTTACGGTTGTGATAGTGGTTAGCTTAGTGGATGACCGATGTTTCGATCTGCGAGAAGTATGTTCAGAAAAAGTTTATGAATTTACATTTCAGAAATGTATTTTCCACATCGCTCGTCATCTCCTTTTTAGGATATAATAATTTGCGTAACATTTATAATGGGGCCTTCTCAAGAACAGTTAACCTCAGACGTTACTGTAAAATTCTTGATCCTCACAAAAAATTTGTTGTCCGCTACCCAGGGCAGAAGTTGTGACAAAGGATTGATTGTTTCTTATCTCAATGATATAAATGCTTTGGATTATAAAAGCACAATTTCCTTTGACAGCAACGTAAGTCCAGTTACTCCACCAGTTCCTTTCGACATCGTATTTTAGATGTCTAACTTCTTTCTGGTCTAAAGATTTTTTCAATTACCAATTTGTTTCAGGCAACGTCACTTCTAGTGAATCAATTATGCTCTGTTGTACATACGTCAGAGTTAGAGCTTGTGAAAAGCACAAGCCAATTCTTAGTCAATCTGGTTCGGTGTGGACAAAGATTTTATGGGAGAACATTTGTCGCATGCAAAAGTTGGGTCCTGGAGTGTCTTGAGTTTGCAGATGTTACAGCTTACGAAGATCTCCTCCTTGCTCTACAGAGTCTATTGCGCACTGGACCATTCGATATAATTAATCAAGTAAGTTTGTTGAATTCGTTACATTCCTAACTAGGTACACTCTTACCAAAAGATTGTTTTTAGGACCTGAGGAAGCTGCTTGGAAATGGTGGAATGCTTCTCAAGTTTGTTCCCATTACCAACGAATGGACGGAAATCCAGTACCTCGCTATGTGTTGTCTAGAAGCTATCCTTGCAAATAAAGAAGCAAACTCAGCTAAAGTATTGCCAGAATTTCCGCCGATCGTTCAGAACATTGCCCTTGATATGATTTCCTTGGTATCGTACGACAGTCAGAATAAACAATATTACAACAAGGTGACAAATCACAGAAAATATCATTCATTTGTAGAGTTTCATAGGTAACTGAATCAATTTTTTACTTGCTGATGTGTGTAATTATATTTCTAGATTGCAGGGTCGTGCCTACGTGTTTTACGGCATATCGTAAATGACAAAAGCCTTACAAATAGCACTGATAAACTTGGTAAAATTCTTGGAGTAGTTCAGAGTTTTATGCTCCATGGGGTAAAGGGTTACCAACCCATGCAGGCTCAGTATTTACGACCAGCTGCCATGAACCTTCCTGAGGCGGTGCATTCCGCACCAAAGGGAAAATATTTAAGAATTCACAAATCCAAGTCCAGACGGCACCAGCCAAAAAAGGATACGTCAGAGACATTAGGGAACAGTATTTCCCAGAGCAAGGTGTATGGCAATAAACATCTTAGCGATTCTGATACCTCTGATACAGAGGCAGCAACAAATCCGACGCAGATCGAGTCAAAGGTTCGCCTCGAAGCTCTGCAGCTGTTGAATTCCATCGTTCAGAACACACCCAGCCGCGAAATATTCGGCTATTGGCCACAGTTGGTTGCCAGCGGTTCTCGAGCGGATGCCCGAGTGCTCACGAGAGTCATTTTGAAAGAGCCTGTGTCCAAAGTACGGCAAATCGCGTTGACCACTCTCACCGAGTTGCTCGTAGGAGCTAAGCTATTTTTGATGCACGCCGAAGATGTAGAAAGGTCTTCTTTTCTCACATTTTTCGGCACCGTCGGTGCCATGATCCGAGAACTGCACTCTTCGCTCTCACTACTCCTGAGCACAGAAAGAAATATCGCAGTTTTAACACATGCCTTAAAATGTTGCGCAGCCTTGGCACAAGGCACGCCCTACAGTCGGCTGACACCAGGCCTGGCCACCAAGTTGATTAGAAATTGCAGACTGCAGATTTATAACAAAGGTGAGCCTAGGAATATTGATTAAAATATCTAAAAGAATGCTTCATGTAACTGCAGACAATTCAATTACAAGTAAATTCTTCCCTAGATCCTACAGTAAGAGTAGCTGCTTTGTCAGTGTTTGAGGCACTTGCTACGTCAGATCCAACCACACCTGAGATACTAAATATATTCCTGAAGCAATCCAGATCCGATACAGACACGGAGCTATCGCAATTCAATACTAGTGCCACTAGTGACAATGGGACAGAAAATGAAGTCGAGTTCCAAGATATCGACGATGAAACCGATCACGAAGCTGAGTATTCTTGTGACGAGAGCTTACAGGAAAAAGAAATAAGCTCGCTGCTCTATGCCTGTTTAAAAAATGTGTCGAGCGAAGTGAGTATCCAAATTATATGTATATTCAGTTCTGCGACCAAACTAATAAAACGATGAAAAATTATACTTGTTCCAGGCTGTCAGTGCCCCTGTTCGATTGGGTTCTGTGAAGTTGATCGGTGCTCTAGCCTTTCATGCTGAGAGGGTTGTTTTTCCTCATCTTGATATTGTGGCATCCGCACTAGTCTCTGTAGTATTTCAATCTGACGTACTACTTGCACTGCATGCAGGCCGTGTCATTGAAACAATAGCTGGCTGCCTTGCAAAGTCTACATCGAGTAATGTGAATGATCAGACGTTCTGGAACATAGTATTCGACTCTGTTACCAAACTTGCTCAGAATTCACAGACCACTTTGAGAGAAGTCGCATGCGATTGTCTGGGAAACATCGGCTCTAATACTTTGTCACTGCTACCTGTAAGCGCCGTGTTCATTTTCGTGACCTCATCTTAAACCTCTTGAAACACTTGATTGCCTAATTACAGAGAGAACGCAGTATAATGATAATCACAACATTATTTGGAGCTGCTCGGGACGAGGAAAGTGCTGTAAGGGCAGCTGCTCTCAGGGCGCTGGGCATGCTGGTGGAATCACCGTCTTTGGAGGATGACGTAGGTTTTCTCATGGACTTGGTCGACGTCGTCTGTTGTACCCTAAATGACCAGAACCTTGGAGTCAGAGTGAAAGCGGCTTGGACAGCAGCGAACCTCTGTGATTGCTTAGTGAGACAAGAGTGAGTGGATCGTTTAACTGGTAAATATTATTCGAAACGATATACGAATACGAGCAGTATTTCTTACCCTTCACAGGGAGAATGAAAAATCTGAACCAATTCCAATAGAAGATGTATTGATGCGTCTTTACATGGCGAGTGTGAAAGCTTCAAAAGACCATGACAAAGTTAAATGCAACGCCGTCAGAGCGGTGGGAAGTACTCTCTACTTATGCCCTGACAAAAAAATCTTGAAGGATACTTCACAGGGACTAGATGCGCTCGTAAACTGTGCGATTACAGGAAATGATATGAAGGTATGTCACATGATAATATAAGCGCAGATGTATTTTGACTGGAAAGTCTGAGTATGCAGCTGAAAATATTTCCTAACTGTTAATTTGTATTCCTTCAGGTGCGGTGGAATTCCTGTCGTGCTCTAGGCTTTGTTCTCAGTCATGATCCAGACCGAATTCTTCCGTCGTCGTGGAGGGTGAGTAGTCAAATTTGTTGAACCAAAATTTATTATGAATTTGAGACAGCTTGTGTGATAAATCGGTATAATTTTGCTCACAGGACCAAGTATTTCCAGCTCTCAGTAGCTTGATTTGTCTCAGTCCGAATTTCAAGGTTCGCACTAACGCTGCATGGGCACTTGCGGCCTGTCAATCATATGGAAAACATATCTTGCAGCTTTGGAAAAGTATCGTGTCGGCATTAGAGAACTCTCAGCATGTGCCGAGCTATGTTGAATACTCTCATCGAGACGCTCTCGTCCAACAGGTTGATACATTTTTATTTGTAATAGAAAAGAGTATGACGAGATTTAACATCATCACAGGATTAATTTATGAGATTGTATTTGAATTTACTTATATCAGCTTTGCCTCACACTGAGTCATCTAGCTGTTCATACCACAGCTGCCGAATTACCTGCGCTATGGGAAGAGATCAGAGACCACATTGAAGATACGTCCGTCCAAATGAAACAATTTCAGGTATATCTTCAATTACATACATATCACTGATCAAAATTGTGAACTAAGTTTTAATAATTTCACAGGAACGTGTCCTGCCTGAGAAAGCTGGGGATCTAATCAAGGCCAAGGAGCAAATGCTCAGATATGCTCAAAATGCCCCAACTTCCCATGAAAGACACATCGCTAATGCACTGATGCAAATATTTGAACGTTCGGACTGCTACGATAATTTTGATGTCAGTTCTACGATGAATTGATCAAAATGTTGACCCTGATCCTCCAGCATTTACTTCTGACATTAAAGTCATAGTGGAACCAGAAGACGGAAAAACTTTATGTACATAGAGATTTTATTGCGCAACACAACCAACATCCTTGCCCAGCCATTACTGAACATTAAACTTAGAATTCGAAAAAAAAATTCAGCCTAGACTTTAGATGTTGAATTGAAAACAGTTTGTGAATAATTTATATAGTGTATCAAAATAAAACTTATACATACGTCATCACGTAACACTGCTTTTCACAGCACTTTCACTATCCCCATTGCTGTTGTTCTGGGGATCATTTGTTTCCACATTTTTTTTAGACTCGCTACTGTTGCTGCTGTTGTCACTCTTTGGTGAATTATGAGCCTCTGCTGGCTCGTCACTTTGCAATTCAATGCTTTTCTCAGCATCCTCCTCATCCGAAGTATCATCAGTGCAATCACTCTGACTGTTTTCAGATTTGGTTTGCTTTGACTTTTTATTTTGTTTCTGCTTTTGCTTCTGTTTTCTCTTCAATCTTTTGGCTCGTTTTTTCGCTGTTGCTTGGTCTGCTGCTTTCTTATTGTCCTCTAACTTTCTGTGGTATTCTTCGTCCAAAAGTTCCTGAAAGTGTAGCACCGTTTTTAGGCATTGTGCATCGAGAGGAAAAGACAAAAAAAAAGAAATGATTCAATTATATTTAACCAACCTTCTTTCCTTTCTCTTTGATAAATTTCTGTCTGGAATATTCCTTGCGGCGTAGATGTCGGTAGACGTGAAATTCTCCACTCCCAGCACCTGCGCTACTTCCCATAACATTTCGAACAAATTCTGGTACCGTAGGGGTGTTTTTGGATTTTGGTCTTTCGGGTAACAGAATTGGTTTATCCTAAGCAAGAAAAGATAAATTGAATCTACAAAATCACATACAAAAAATTTAATAACAGAAATATTAATCATCTTACAGGATTTTTCATCAGTTTCATAAGCTTTAACCGCTGCAAATCGACTGCCGATTTTGCTACGATCGGCTTCTCCATTTCTTTGTCAGCCGATTTTTTTTCTGCCATTTCTTCGTACTTATTTCAAAATTTTAAACATAAATAGTTCAACACTCTAATAGGTAGTGTTTCTTATTTATCGCTCAATAACGAAGATTATAGTCACTGAACTTTTTTTCCCCATATCGCAGCGTTGACTGAAGATCCTCTGCAAGGCACTGTTAGATTTTTAGTATTTCTAGGTTACGTTCGCCAATTCCAGCCAAGATGCGTCGATCATGGCGTCGATGGATGAAATCGTAAACATTACGCGAGATGCCGCCACAATTGAAACCGCTGACCGACCTCGCGGGGTCATCGATTCCTGAAGGTAGTGTCACCTGACGATCATTTTCTCCTCTACTCGCGCCGCAAAGCCGGCCGGCGAGGCTGGGAAGAATAAAAAATTATGATCTCGTATCCTTGAACGAGCTCAACCCTTATTCGACATTGATTAACCGGATCGATACGCTTTTGGAAAAACCTAAAAAATATTTCAAAACTTTTTGCACCTGTTCAAGGTACTTTACCTCTCGTCTTCTCAGGACAAGAATAGCAGCCACATTGTAAAATAGTCTAGTTCCACCTGTATCAGGAGCATCATGGAATTAGTTCAGATCTTAATTCGACATTATTATTAGCCATTTGATAAATGTGGGACATGTGGATCGCGGAATTAGATTTGAGACGTACGACTACGGTACGGTCGTGGCGCATAACTCATCATGGTTATGTATATTGCATCATTTTGGCCGCGGGTGGGTTTCGGTTGTTGCCTTCGCCGCATGAAGCCTGCGAACCGGGTGATGCGGTCGAGAAAAGCTCCTCATCTACTCTTCTCACCGTGGAGAAAATCGATAACAGCCCTCCTCCTTTCTCCGCCTTTTTCCCCAATAATTTTCTGCCACATTATTAGGAAACAGACACTACAATCATCTACCGTAAGAATTGATGATCGTCGGTGGAAAAATAAGGAGGACAAAAAAATATTTAACAAATTTCAAAGAGTTTTTAGCATGTGCATGTCTTATTATCGTGCAGGTACTATAATTTCATTGATTGAGTGCGGAAGACAGGAATTTCTGGATTGTTCCATCACTGTGACAATTTCATGATCTACAATCGCTCAAATCTGATGTAAGCAACGCGTTATCCATATCATAGAGAAAAAAGAAAAAAAAAACCGACGGCGATTTTACAAATCTGACATCACAACGATAATAATAATGATCCCTGCAGCATGATGTGAGGGCTATCTGACAATCAGAATGAAAGCGCCGTGTTCAGCCTCTTTCATGATTCAGGAAAAATTCGAAGACATAATGGAAGACGAAATACTAGATTGAGGATTTCCAGATCAAGGGGTTGCCCAGGGGCATCGAAGCGATAGATATACATAGGTATATTAGGCACGTGCCACGGGGTAACGAGGGGTACAAGATGGCGGGGAGAGAAGAGAGAGAAAGATAGAAAGAGATAGAGGGAAAAAGGGGAAGTGGAGAGAAAGGAGAGAGGAGAGAGAGGAGAGAGAGCCTGCAGACAGCAGTAGCGCGGTGCAGGGGTGGTTGCCCTCGTCTGCGCTTTGTGCGAATTGCTCGCTCAATAACGTGTTCTCGCCCTCTTCCCCTACTCTATACCAGCAGGAGCAGCAGCAGCAGTAGCAGCAGCAGCAGCTATATCAAACCACCGTGGCACCATCACCAAGGGCCGTTGCCCCAAAAGGCCTCTGCTCCCTCCAGAAAGGTCAATCATTGCCCTTAACATGCTTGCAGTGCAGTACGCATGTACGTACCTTTAGTACCGTTAAAAAATCTCCTGCAACGCACCCGCCAAACACTTTTTAGTTCAAGTAGTTTAGAAGTCATGGAAGCGTAATTCGTCATTTTATTCCCGATCGAAATACCGTCGGCTGATGTTCACCCATGATTATACTCCCTGAAAACGACGAGAAAAAAAATCATCTGATATCATTCAACGATCAAATATATGATAGGATTCCAATCGATATGCCATTCTTCTTTTTTCCTCCGAAATATCCTCACAATTTGAAGAAATTAAAAAAAAATTTGATAATTTTTAATTTAATTCAAAAGTTGCATGTGAGTTCGGACTATACCTATACCTTATATACTTGCGGTTTTTCGTCATCATACGGTACAGGCTGCAGCATAAAGTGAAGGATTTTCCCCGTACATTATCTGAAATGCGGGGGATGGCGGATCAATAAATATAGTATATTCTTTTGTTTTCTGCATTCTAGAATAATACGTTCGAATGCGTATCCGCCTCGAATATATCGATCCTTGTAGCTCCTCCCCATTAAATTGTGCCTCCGCGGGTTTAATCGCCACCTATAAACCAGCCTCGGATATATGTACGATATAGGTATACACCATCTATATGAGGTAATATTGAGAAAGAAAAAAAAAAAAGAAAAAAAAAATCTCAACAAAAATTAAGCATACTTTGAAAATATGCCGTTGCAATTCATGCTGCGTCTAATCCGTGTCTAATTATACGAGTCGTTTATAACAGTCCACATAGTATTATACCTATATACCTGTATACAACGTTTTATATACCTGCAGTGGCTCTCTAAGAATTATTATACCACGAACGGAGTGAAAAAAAAAAACACACACAAGATAAAAGGAATAAAAAAAAATAAAAAATTACAGACCCTCGTTTGACCCGCAACCATTAACTGCATTAAATTACTGTGTATGATGGCCTACTGCTTCCGCGAATAACTATATGTATTTTCGTATATGTACAGGTATAACTATACATATCATATAACCGTACGTGCTGCAGTTGTGAAGAATGAAATCTTATCAGAATCGGCAAATCTTTTATGATCCATTGGTTAATATTAAAACAAAAAAAAGATTGATGCAGCTGAGAGTTTTTGTTATATTTGCTTTTTTTGCCGTTCTTTTTTCTTTTTCTTTTTCTTTTGGCAGGTGTACGGATACGCATGTATTTACGTAGTTTATAAGCCGATTTTCCGGAGATCCGATGAAAGGATTTGCTCATGCTGCAACCGGTTATAGTGGAACCACGAGATTCGCCACAAGGTCGTGATGTTGAGTTATAATATCATTGACGGCGTCTAGGCGATGTATATTGTACATAATAATAGGTATACCTACATACCTATACGCTTGCAGATCTCATATGCACTGAAACTCCATATTGAATTTTTTTTCTCCTGATGGTCTTCAAGATTCTTCTTCGCCAACTTCACGACCCACACGTAACTTCAGACTCCATTATTCGATTATATCCTACATGCCACACGACGATCCCGATACTCACCTATAAAATGTAACGAATTCGATTCGATATGCTTCAATGACGAGGAAGAATTATGATAAATAATAGCCTGGCATAGTATGTATATATATAACAACAAAGACGCGATCGTGAAATTCGTCGCGCGCGATTTCTTCTCGAGTGAGTTAAACATAAAAAACAACTATATACATATATATTCTCAATTATTGATATTTTGAATGTTTTTCTATTTTCTCTTCGCAAGACTAATTCAGTCGAATTCTCGACAAAAAAGTTTCTGAGGTATGGAATGCAACTATCGTCGATTGTTTATTTTTTTTCTACTAGTTTATCATTCATTTATATGAACATCGATATATACCTACCTCTCTCCATGGGTAAGAATTATGTGTAACGAGATATGTGCGAGGAAATATAATAATAGGCGTGGATCTTAAGGCACGCGTGTCTATTTATACAAAAGATGGTAAGCCGCAAGGCAATCGACCTCGCGGCCTTGACTTATAACTCTGACCCGCCCGATACTAGAACATCATTCTTTTATTGGATGCTGTTCGAGGGCTCCGTACTACTCTCTTTCTTAAAACATTTTACCTAATTATCCCGGTCCGTGAAAAAAAAAAAAAAAAAAAAATCTATCCAATATTAAATGTACTTTATCGTAAAACGTTTCTATTCTATATATGAAAATAAAAAAGAGTGAAAAAAAAAAGAAACACATGCAGAACACAGGTATAGTATACTATAGTGTTATACGCATAGCACGCGTGGGATACACGCTATTTAGTCATTACAGACATCATCACGTGTTTGATCAGCTGAACCGTTTTGCTTTTCTTACCTTTTAAATTTATAGTATATAGTCGTTTCCTCGACAATCTCCTCTCCCTCTTCCTCACCTCTGCCCCCCCCCCCCCCCCTCTAGTTACGGTGCAAACTATACATCAGAAACATCGAGTATTATTAGATTACCACGTTGATTAAGACTTCCGGTAAAATGTATGTATGAGAAAAAAAAAAAAAAGGAAATAAATAATAATTAAAAATTACCAGTACGTCACGCACGCGTTTTTCACATGCGGTACTATACATGCATGTTTATACCGTATGTATGGTCAAGATTAGAGTATAAACGGCCGAAGTTTCGTTAATAGCTGCACGGCTTATACATTGGAATACGTGTTAATTAATTAATTCATTTTTTTCAATAAAATATATCATAACTATCATGTATATACATTTGTACCGCTGCATGAGAATATAATTCATAAACCATTCCCAAGTTTCAACCAATATTATTGAATGACTTTTAATAATTGCATAAAATCATCGAGTCATGATACTGCACGAAGCATTCCGTTCCATTGCATTGAATTTCGTATGAAAAAAATTCACATCAGAAAATTGTCCGTCGTATATTTTATGCGTGCCAATGTATACGGCGCGACGCGTCGGCTTCCTGATCGTTTTGGATCGCTACTCGAGTCTCGGATATTGTGGCTACATTTTTTGTTCGCACGTGTGTACGATGTGTATGAACGCATATACATACCTATGCGCGTTCCGTTTCTGTGTGTTCGATGAAAAGAGAAAGAAAAATAATCGCTCACTGCTGCCGCTACTGCAGCAGCGTCCGCTGAAAACCTCGACCTTGACCTTGTCCATGGTCACGCGGAGAATGAAATAAGCGAAGATACATTGGTCAAAACAAAATAACCGACTTTCTTATATCCCTACCTATACTATACACAACACAACTATGCGCGTATTACAAATGTGTGTGTCTGTAAGAAAGACAGGTGAATCGCGCGGTCCGCCGTCGTGCGTCGTGTCAATGCTGTTATAATAAGTGTTCATTACTCATATGTACCGTATGTTTATGGTTATAGTTATAGTTATGGTTATTCTATGACTGTGCCCAGGTGGATGGAATAATATGTGTATGTGTTGTACACCTTTGCAATTATAGTATACGCCCACGTAAAATAGCATGTGTTATAAGTTATATACGTATACCTATATGTAGACGCGTATTTATCCGGCGTTGGCGGCTCAGTATCTCGATTTTATCATGGGTCTGCTGCGCGTTCAATATTACTGCAAAAAAAAAAAATGATAATAATAATTAAAATAATAAATAATACGATTGAACCTTGATTAACTACCGCACAGTTATAAAGCAGCGATTATTACTGTATGTAGCTTCAAGAGTATGTATGCGATTGTGTAGATGTTGAAAATGAAAACTGGAAACGAATAATTAGATTTCCGTTCATGAGGAACTGAAAATCATTATTGATTAGTACATGTATATTATAACGATATTTTGAATTTGTGTCTCCGCCGTGTTACCGTAGCCGTTTGAAATCCATTCCTGTACCTAGGTGGATATACTTATACCTTCCCTAACATTGGAGTTATATTTTTCACCTATGTATACATACCACATGAGGTTGTGCGGCGCAACGACCAACGTGGGACTCCATAGGCCAAAGCAGAAACGCGGAGAGAGGAGAGAGGAGAGAGGAGAGAGGAGAGAGGAGAATGGAGAAGAGAAGAGAAGAGAGCAGAGAGAGGCAGCAGCAGCAGCAGCAGCATCAGGGGTTGGTGACCAAAGGTCGTCGGTGGATGGTTTTGCGGGGGTGGTTGACTGTGCCCCCACCCCAACTTTTATTTAGCCACCCTGAAGCCCGTTCATTCCCCACCATCGAATCGCACCGTCGGAAAGCCTAGCCGGTCGCCGTTCGGGCCGTCGGATGGCGGCAGGCGGCGGGCAACAGGATAGGCCGAGGGTTATAATATGAAATGGAAAAGTCGAAAGAGTCACGGGGTGGGGCTGAGGGGGTGGGGATTTGTAGAGTGAAGCGGGCGTCTTGGCTCTGGGTGGCGGCGTAAAGAAACAGGTGCGGCCGCCGGAGCCCCACTATGTGAAACGGTGGCGCCTCTGTCGGTTGTTAACTTCAGTTTCGGGCAAGATGGGCGAACTTCGCCGGGCAGTAGCTTAGACTCTACCTACAAGACAACACACACCTAAATGTTTCCTAACAAGAAGTAATTGTAAATTATTTAATAAGATCTTAATATCTATTTTTGTAACATGCTGTATTAAAGAAAAACAAACAAACAAACAAAAAAAAAAAACTCAAACAAACAAAAGAAGTAGAAAAACGAGAAAAAAAAAAGAAAAGATTAATAAGACGAAAAAAAAAGAAGAATTTAAATAGATAAACGAACAAATGATAGATTTATAAAGAGAAATAGTGTTGTGTGGATTCGTACCATTGTATAAAACAAAAGAAGACGAAAAAATAAATTAAATAATTAGTAAAGAAAAAAAAAAGAAAAAAAAAAAAAGAAGGAATTAATATCTATAACGAGGTGAAAATAGAGAAGAATAAAAGAAGAAGAAACAAAAGAAGAACGCGAAAAAATAATTCGAAAGAAAAAAACGAAAAAAGGAATAGTAAAGGATATAATTATAAAGAAGCAAAGAAAGAGAGATAGTTCTGTTGATTAAAGGTAGGTGCAGCAGTCAGTCTCGGTTACCCTTTCGGGGTCGTGTGAGTCCTTCTTTTCGCGTAGGTGCGGGACGTTTTTAAACTAGTGTGTTTCGTTCGGTCGTCGCGACGTGTCTACTAGTATCTTTTCTATATTCCCGTTTTTCATTTTTCTTCTTATTCCCCCGTTTTGTGTGTGTGTGTGTGTGTGCGCCTGTGTGTGCGTTGCGTGTTTGCGCGAGGACGTGCCGCCCTATGTCTCTGTGTTAATAGTGAAGTGCATAGCCGACACACCCTCTCGACACTCGACATCCGTCTCAGATCAGCTCTCTACTTCTATTTATCTATCCGCACTATTTTTTCTCCGTTTCTATTCTCTCTCTTTCGCTAGAATTCGATACACATACGTAACTACATTACACGGTACATGTAACATAGGTACATCAGAATCTCTCTTAACTATATATACTTCTCTCTCTCTCTCTTTCTCTTTCTCGCTCTCTCTCGCAAGCGAAACTTACGACCACCGACGGTTAAAGGACGGACGGAACTTTAGCCAGATCTTCTCACACGATCTTTCGTCTCTCTTTTATTTTAATTTTTCACCGAGGTCTTTCTCTCAGTTGTTTCGTTCTTTTTTTTTTCATTCATTCATTCATTCATTCATTTTCTAATGTGCGTGCGAATTGTAGTCGATAAATATTTACATGTTGAATGATCGAATGTAGTTTATTTTCTTCTTTTTTTTTTTGTTTCTTGAAAATGTCATGATCGGAATGTTAATTCTTGTTTTTTTCTCTTTTCTTCTGTTTGAAATTTAAACAGTGTTCCGGAAAAAGAAGTGGATTTTATTTCACTGATAGTTCCGCAGCTGCAGTACTAACGATATATTGGATAAATATATTCATTATCCGTATTGTTATCCTTTTGGGTGTTGAGAGAGAAACGAGGTGAGCTTCACGTGAGCTGCCTGCTGCTGCTGCCGCTGCTGCTGAGCCGTCGCTAACTTGACTTTACTTCGGTTGACTCGAGTGACTGTGCGCGGTGGGAACTGCTCTGCTGCTGCTGCTGGGGTTTTAACTTTGCTGCTGCTGCTGCTGCTGCTGCTGCCGCTGCTGCTTGTGCTATAACTTCTTATTCAAAAATAAAAATAAAAAAAAGAAGAAAAAAATAAAATAGAATAACTAAAGAACTAGGGAAAAACAAAGAACTTAATATAAATATTATTTTTTTTTCTTCTCATTGCCGGAATTTGGTAGAAATAAATATTTGACTTAAATAACGTGCAGAAAAAAAAAGAAAAAAAAAAAAAAACGAAAGAGATTTAAAAGGTTTAATTTACAAAATTTACGTGAAGGTGGGTTACGGTTTATAACAAGGTGCTGTTACTAGCTGCAGGTGACCAACGATTTTTACGACGATCACCACTGTTCTGTGTGTTATTTTTGTTTAAATTGTATTTATTTATTTTTATTTATTTTTTTTTTGTTTTATCTTTTTCCTTGTGACGTGTATAATATTGTATTTTAGTAGTATTATAGTCGTTTTTACTGACTATACCTACGTGTGATAGAGATATCTGTATAAGTATAATTGTAAAAAAAAAAAAAGAGAAGTAAAAGTAGAAGAGATAATCAATTTGATAACCGAACGAGTGTTTTAAAATCCACGGATAATCAACGAAACTGAAGAAATTACAACCGAAGGAAAAGAAGGCGAATTAAAACAAAAAAAAAGTAGATTAATTTTAAACTACTCAATCAGTTCTCAGAGCTTACATAGTCAAGTTTCTGAAATTGTTCGTTAAACACGACGACGGATACTTTCTACAACTGCTCATTACTACTCTGCTAAGAGATAACAAAAAGTTAAAAAAGGAAAAAATAAAGTAAAAGGAGGAGAAAAAAAAAACTATCACGATGGCTGTGAGAATGGAAAACGCTGCTCCAAGAAAACTCAACTATAAGGTGATGGTGAGTAAGACACACTTTTATTTATACATATAGAGTTGCGAATATCATAAGGGAAACCATTTAATCAAATTTCATATCAGATTATATTCACCCTGTGCAACGTTCCGCCATTATTTTATCGTTATAACATATTTTATTTTACTTATTCATTATTTTCTTACACTAAAACCGATTATTCTGTGGCGAGAAATCGCGTCGATTAACCATTCGA
Source organism: Athalia cordata (assembly GCA_963932425.1). NCBI lineage: Eukaryota > Metazoa > Arthropoda > Insecta > Hymenoptera > Athaliidae > Athalia > Athalia cordata. The sequence continues at coordinate 21,270,654 of OZ010626.1, read as the reverse complement.
CCGGTGCATACTAATTTACATATCTATGAAAGCTAAACGTATGTAATTTCTACTGATATATATATGAATATAATGTGCATACGCACACTTTTATGTACGCGGAATTTTAGATTATAAGTATGTGATATGTGAGTAGGGGGCCGCCGGTGCTGCCGGTGTAGTTTGACAGCTTGCCACGGGGCGTCTGCTTTGCTGCCCCACCCAGTATCTTTTTCGTTCTGCTTCCCTTCTCGTCTCTCGTGACCGTTTGTCGCCGTATCCCGATATCCCCGTCTCCCGGTTCACGGTTATTCACCATACTTTATTTTATTTTCTTTTATTTTCACCATAGTTTTAACTACACGGAAAGGTAAACCCCGATATGAAAAAAAAAACAGAAAACGCTCGAAAATCTTTTTCCGTCATTTTCTTCACCTCTGCCCCACCTTTTTTTTTTCTTTTTTTTTTGTGAATGATAATCTACAGCCGACCTGCGATCGAAAGAAAAACGCGTCACGATAACGCGTTTCGAATGTGTTTGTACGTGTTAGAGAAACTGAGGTCGGTTAGGGTACAGTTTTAATCAGAGTCTCAATAACAAATCCCTAATCTTTATTGAGAAGAGCGAGTGACGTTGAGTTAACGTTGCCGTTGCCGTTGCCGCTGCTGCTGCCATTGCGGGTTATGGTGTGTTTTGTGTTCAACTTTTCTATCCAGAGTACACACGCACAAATTCCAGAACATTTGTCATGCGTAATCTACGGTATAAAAAATACGCATAGTCGAGATCACTTAAATGGCGGATTATAAAAACTACGACAATTTGCGAAACACTGCGGAAAAGTCAAGAAAAACCGACTTTTATCTCCTATGCGCTCTGCACGAGTTTTGGAAATTAGTTGTAAAGATAAAAGAACCAATTCAATTCGTATTGGATGACTTTCGTTACCACTTTCTATAGTTTTTATTACGCATGTCTGGTTTGTATTTTAGAAATGCTTTTCATTCACGACTTCGAATCAACGACCTTCGGTACCGGGAGTACATACAACTGCACCGGCTATACAGCTACACGGCCATGCAGGCTACGGAATTGGGATTTTGATCAAGCTATACCGGCAGAATTGAAAAGTAATTAATTTCAGACATAAAATTCCCACCGTGTGTTATTTAATTATCTGCCCATGTTTCATTTATATACTATACATATATGTATACCGTTAACAACGCGGCTCGACGACTATGTATACGTAGGGAGAGATCACTGATTGGAATTTCTGAGTATGTATCATAGACGTTTTATGCACACGTAGTATATACGTATCGAAACATATGTAGGTATATACATATGTACCGATATGTGCAGCACATTTACTCTCATTGTCAGTAGAACGCGAGGGGGAGCTGCTTTGGATGTTTATTAGAGGAGGTCTTCTCGTCGTCCGCTATACACGCGAATCAATAACCAAGACTCATTGTCAGAGTAGGCGGTTCTCTCTTACCGCTGTTTCTGATTCTCCTGCTTCTGCTCCTGCTTTCGCCTTTTGCTTTTGCTGCGGGACCATGTCGTGAAGTTTGAGACCATGCGACAGTGATTGATATCCACTTTCTTGAAGGGAGGCGGCCATCAACCGCAACCTAAAAACTCCTAACCATTCGGTTCAACTTCACTACTCTCCATTGTTTTATTCTCATACACATTGTACTATACCTACTATTTATCTGTTGTTATAGACAATAAGAGAGAAATTTAAGGTTACTGGAATTTTAATCCCAAACAACAACTTATCTCTTTGTTAATTTTAACTTGATGCAAAACAAGAGAATCGTTAACCCCGTTATATTTAGAAGGGGTCAAGAGGTGATATCCCGAACTAGATATACATATAATTATTATAAATCGACGATTTTTTTTTTCTCCTCTATTTTGTTTCTGAGTGAATTATATTAGAACTTGGAAGAATTTTTAGAAATTATATCAAAAGAAGTAAAAAGAAGAAAAAAAAAGCAGAAAATCTATAAAACGTTTACCTCCGTCTTACGCGCGGTAGACCGGATTAGCAATCTCTCACTTTATTCATTTCCTGTAAAATTCATATTTGCATAATTAAGTCTTATATTACTATATAGCAGAAAGTGTAAATTCTAGTCGCATAGAAATTCTATTCACTTTACCGTTATATGTACGAACGAATGCAACTTTAGAGGGGATATAAGATTAACGTGTATATATTTATGGGATAGAAAAATATATGCGGTTTTTTTTTTTTTGTGTGTTTTCTAATTTTAGTTTTTGCGGCGGAGAAAAAATTTCAAGTATTAAATTAACCAACGAGAGAAGCTAAATGTATCTAGATAGAAGAATTCTGCATCGAATTATATTAGGTGTTCGTTTAATTCAAAGTCGCTGATTTCACGCGTTTTCATATGATCGTGGTGTGGCTCACGTGTTAACGTGTGCATGGGTAGGTAGAATAATCGTATAACGTAACGTGATTATTAATTTTCCCTGTGTACCTAGAGAGCGATATTTTACGATATTTATATAAATAACTATTTCGCTTTTAATGTCGGCAAAGTTTACGACCTCCGATGTTCGAGACTTTATATTAGGGTCGAACACCACGTGGACCTGCATTACCTCCGCATCAAAGTTTATACCTTATTATTATTATTTTCTGCATTATAAGTACCGACATTTGAAATTATATTATTTTCATAAGATTTAAAATTGAATGAAAATATGTAGAAGATTTCTACAAAAACTCAATATATCCGTGTTTACATATATCCTTTGGCAAAGATCCATCGATCTTACTTACACCGTGTAACGTACATTTTTTTAATCCGATGCCTGCGAAATTCTTGACCCAGATCCAAAAAATCAAATAATTATCTTCAAACCCCGCTCTGTAGCGTCGTGTTAGAAAAAAAAAGAAAAAAAAAGGATAAGGAAAAGAATCAAATTCCGTTTCAAATGAAATAAAAAATCCAGGATGTGAATTTTGAAAGTATGTAATTTGTACTGGCATGCCGGGTGATTTCCCTGTATACATATATATAATACCTATGGCTTACGAGAGTTACGGAGGAGACAGGAGCAAAGCTGCGGAGGTGGAGGAAAAGGCGGCGGGCGCTGCTAGAATATCGATTATTTGTGGTTGCGGCACGCTGCGTCCGTTTCACGAATGATGGCGGCGTACGTCGACCTACGCCCCATCCTCCTTATCTGCTGTTCTCCTCTCTTTTTTATATAATCCAACCCCCGGTTCCAGGGGTTGTTGTATTGAAAAACATCGCGAAATCCTCTTCGCGCTTTCACCTTTTACGATCTTGCGCTTTCATATAATTTATCGTACATACACATATGTACGTACATATACACATTAATCTCACAAAATCTGCTGTACTCAACCTATACAAATTTATTTTCACGATCTACTTATACGTTATACACGGTGGATTTTCATTCGTTTTTTATTCAGATATATTATTCATTGTTGTTTCGATTATTATCGTCATTTTTTTTCCAACTAGAGAAAAAAAGAGAGTTGTCGAATATGTATACGGTATTTTTACAACCCTTAAAGATAATCTTCACTGCCGAAATAATGGTACATTATATATCACGTACTATACATACTATACGTGTATGTATGCATATTAGGAGTAATTCTAGGTCATTTTGTAACAACTTCTTTCGTGTGTGTCTCTGTGTGTCCATTACAACTGAATTCGCTTTGTCAACTGATAATATTCCACACACAGTTTACCCACTTTTAAAGCTTCTCCTTTACTTCTACAGCGACGGTCTCGCTGTATATAATTTGTACATTCGTGAAACGAGTATCTCAATATCAAGGATAATATAGCTAGCCTAGGAAGCCTGGGATGAAACCAAGAAGAAAACGAAATATGAATGAAAATTAAAAATGTGATCGATTGTTGATTTATATATTATATATATATATATATATATATATATATATATATATATACATACATAGGTATATAGTCTCGAGGACATGCAATTATAATTATTATTAATTTCTCAGAGTTTTTTTTTCAACTTATTATTATTTATTCGATTATTATGATTATTATTTTTTGTCTTTCTAATCCGTGACGTGTAAAATTGCGGATAATTATATTCTAGTAGATCATACGTTAAGATTAGCAGCTTGTACGGTACATTCATGTATAATAATATACGTTTATATATGCGGTATGTATGTAACTATGTACATCAGGTACATACATTTGTATATGTAACTATATTATAATTTATATAAGTAGTAGAATTTTACTCGCGTCGTCGTATGGAGTATGACAGAAAACAGTAGCACACACATTATAGGTATATGTATATTGTGTGTAACATGCGGTATGTAAATATAATATAATATAATATACTATACATATACATATGTATAGATATATATAAGTCGCGTGCGTCTGGTATGTCAATCATTCCACAGAGGTTCTTATTGTAAAGTATATTTTATACATAACATATGTATAAATCAACGTACTCATGTACGTACATACATACATTAATACGTATATATATGTATAACGGCATTGCAGTTGGTATTCCAATTAGCAATGTGATGTAGGTATATGAATTATATAGGTATAGGGATCAATTTGGAGAAACATCGCCACGCAAAAATGAAAGTAAAAATGATAAGTCGACAAGATTATTCACGTCCAGAAAAATGGTAAGAATGAAGAAAGTCGGCACAAAAATATAGCATATGCTCAATGAATGAGGAAGTCGAATCGAGTCGAGGTCATCAAGCTCATGTATGACGAAGCAAGCTCCTCCCAATCTTTAGGAGTTTGGAAAAACTCACCCTGTATACATATTATCTATAAAATATCAATTTAACGTCAAATATTAATGGTGACTATAGAATTTTTATTCTCTTTTCTTCTTTTCTGTTTTCTTTCATAAATAACAAATAAAATAACCGTTATTTTTATCGACTCGAAACCCCGCGGAAAAAATGAAAGGGCGCGTATAAGTAACATATAATTCTTCTTTTTTTTTGTCTTCTTCATGAGTTCTTTGGCTCTAAACATTTCACTTTTTTTTTCTCTTCTTCGGCGAGTGGGGGTGAAATGTATATAAAGTTGATGAATTTATTTAGCAGCTCTAATGTTCGGGGAATGTTATTTTTTCGACTCGAGCGATACTTACTGCAGGCTGCAGTGCGGCACGTCGCTCGCGGCATGAAAACTGCGGAAAGCTTCGATCGTTCGAAGCTGTTTAGCCGCTGCTGCTGCTGCCGCTGTATCTGCACGAACAAACGAACGAAAAGAGCACGCAAATATAACATACGCATGCTCCATAGATTGAATTTAGTGTAAACTCTCTTTCACTTACTTATTACTTGTCTCTTGAATGAGTCACTTGTTTTTCGTTCGAAGTTATAGACGCGCATACCCGCGCACGCCGAATACGATGTGACTGACTCGAGTTGCTGGCTGCATTTTTCTTCCCTCTTTTTCTTTTTTCATTTTTCATGTTTTTAACAGATTGCAAAACTCTCTACATACATACCTATACTGCATATCGGCGAACTTTACATTATACATATTCACCTCGAAATTTTACGTTTGATGAATTTATTAGATATAGTAAAATAAATACTATATATAGGTAATATTGTGTCAAATACACAAAACACCGTCGAGAGATTATGGGAAAATTTGGAAAACTCAACGGTACACGTAGGTATATAGGTATGTGCCTAATATATTTTACTAAAAATGGGGCTTAAACTTCGCACCTTATAGGTATATTATACCCATATCGCCGTCATCTTGCAAAGTCGTCGTTTTTATAGGTATTATCGACGCGACTTGTTGGGATTCTCTTGAGAACTTTCAAAACTCATATAGGTACATATATACTCATACACATATAAGTATATGAAAACATACCGCAGACTAAACTATAACTTTTTTTTTTTTTTTACACACGACTGAAATGTTAATATATAGGTATAATTCGTAGGCACATACGTATTAATTATAGCTTCATCGATTCCTACCGAATATTTCTCTCGTTTCAGAATGCGTGTTGGAATTTTTATTATTTATTTATTTTCTATTTATTCATTTTCTTTTTTTCTATAAATATACTCTTATATTATGTCATCTATACATATTTTCAGCTCCAGAGGTTTTATATCGGCATAATTTTGTACACGTAGATATAGGTACGTACCATATTATGCATGGGGTGTATTCTAATTTATATATATATATGTATATATGCTGCGTATGTATGTAAAAGCCAGTACCCAATGACGTCATAACGTACGACACGTACATCTATAGGTATACATATTATAATACGTTCTTTATCTCGACTTTTCATCTTATCTATCACGAAATTTCATAACATTTTTATTTCACGATTTTTCATCATTCACATTGTATAGTCCGAATATCATATTATAACGGGTAACGTATGTATGTGACATTTTCGAATCGCCTTCGGATCGATAAGCAAAAAAAAACAAAAAAGAGAGAAAAAAATTTCTACCTCTAATTGTGTATGAAATAACCTAATTGTTTGAGATATATAATAATATTCATTTGTTCGAGGATGGAACTTTGCATCGTGTATAGCTTATTATAAATTATATCTGTCACGTGTACCTCTGATCACGTGGTAATGTACGTATATACAGCATCATCATATAGGTATACAATAAAACTGTATGCTTACATATAAAGATCTGTATACATGCATATATATTTACATACATACATATGTTATACTTGCAACGTGGGGTTTTTAAGTCAAGGTAACGTGCAGGTAAATAAACCACCACCACCACAACCACCACCACCACCACTACTACCACTACTGTACTGCCGGGTTTAAGTGACTGTTGAGAGAGAGAGAGAGAAAGACAGCCGCGGACGTTGCTCCTTCCCTCTCACTGCCTTAGTTTTAGTTTTCAATTTTTTTTTTCTTTTTTCCGTTTTTTCTTTTATCTCAACGAACGAGGAGAGAGAAAAAAAAAGAAAAGAAAGTGAATATAGATATGTACGGATTGGTCGGATGGATGGACATTGACGCAGCTGTCGAAGGAACGCGGAGGTTCTTGAAATTCTGCGCCCCATAAGGATGAATATTAACACTGACCTTTGGAAATTGTAAAAGAATGACAAATTTCCGCTTCGCATCGTTAACATAATAACAATGTCGCATCGTTTAAATGACATTCTTTTATTATTACAGGCTTACATACAATTAGCTGCACTAAATAAATATCTCGATGATTACCGCGGACAAATTTCCCGCATCGCCGCGCCCGCGTGCAATAATCTCTGTACACACACACTGTATGTATACTTATTGTTAGTGACACGGGACCGGCTTAAGTCATCCTTAAAATTTCACCAACAACTTCAGACTTTCATCCCCTATAAACTATATTATAGTACAATACAATTGCAGTTATGTCGATGAAAGATAAGAACCGTCATTATATTTGGATTATCTATATTTATACCTATAATAACATGATACAGTTTCTGTTTGAACAAGGAAATTAGTAAAGCAAAATTCGTTATATCTTTGACTAAACTATCTCTAACAAAATTATTATCACTCTTTTTTTATTTTCTTTTGTTTTGTTCTAAATCCGTAACGTGACTCACAACGATTATTATTAACAAAGCTAATCTACACACACATAGGTATATAAGGAAAAAAAATACAAGAACGGAAATGAATCAGACTAAATTTGTAAAAAAAAAAAAGAAGAAAATATTGTTAAATGAATGATGATAGTAATAAAAATAAAACAAATTTTTTTTTTTTTTTTAATTAGCAAACAGATTGGGAAAAATTATATTATTATCATTGTTAATATTATCATTCGTCCTGGATTCATATAATGGCGTGGCGGATACAATAATTATATATATATTATACGGAAGAAAGAGTGCGCCGGAGAATTAAAAAAGAAGAGAAATTTTGCACATTCGAAATGGCCTTTTGTCGTCGCGGTGATATTTTTGTCTAAAAATGCACCACGATAACGATGAACCCCCAGGAAAATGGTTGGGGTGGGGGAAGGGGGAAGGGGGAGGGAATGAAAAGAAAAATAAGAAAAAAAAAGAAGAGAGACGAACGGTGGCGTGACTTGACGTACCTCTTGCGGGCGAGTTGCAAGCTGCGGTGGCTAAGAATATATCGGAGGCGCGCCTAGACCGGGTAAAATGGATTTCAGGTCGTCGTTGTCGTTGTCAGGGCTGATCGTTACGGACCAACAACGAATATAAGAATGAGAGATGAAAATTTGGACATTGTTCTTTTGAAATTAGAAAGTTTCTTTTTTTTTATTTTTTTCTTCTAATTTTGTTATCTGCATTAACCTAAAATCTAACCGTGGTACGTCTAAAAATATATATCCCCCTACTCTAACAATCTATTATAATCTAAGCTGGATGTACTTATAGAATGTTAATTCTATAAATTGCGATTTTGATCGGAATCGCTACGCTATAAATACAAACTTAATTCGATATATAGATAGAACGGGTGTACTATTCTAATTTCAGAAATAATTAAGTTCAATTTATATACCGCGGTGGCGGTGTAGGCGGCCCCGTATAACAGCGCTCTGTAATTGACTTGCATTTTTTATATACGATTTATGATATTTTCACATTCATTGACTTCTTTTTTCTTTTCTATTTTTTTTTTCTTTCTTTTTTATATCGTCGCTAATTCTTCCTGCTGAAAGTTAAATTAGAGTCGCAGGTTATTCTTTTCCCATATACCTAGCAGGTTTTATTATACATCGTCGTCGTCGTTGTCGTGGTATTGACGGGGAAAAACCTCTGCAGATAAAATGTCGCGAGAATATATCCGATGTGCAGGGGACATTTAATACGCTTGCGCGAATCGCAAACTTTTACGATATATATATGTATGTATACGAGTCAGAGAGAAAGAAAGAATGCCGCGGTGATGTGAAATGCGAGGAAATCGATTTTCAATATAAAAATAAAATAAGATAAAATGAGAGGAAAGAAAAAGAGGAAAAACTCGGTCGTTGCGCATATGCATCGATGATAGCATCTATAGTTTAATTTCAAACGGTTGAATCAAGTATCTGGCAAAAGAAAAAAAAAAAAATCGATAAAAATATTAAATATTGTAGGAAATTAGTTCTCATTTATTATACATATACATATACAACATCGTGCTGATGTAATTTTCATGGAAATATTTCATCGAATTTTCAGCGAAAAAGAAAATTATATTTGGTAAAATTTTGTTGGTAATTTTTATTTATTTGTTCAATTTTTTGTTTTTTTGTTTGATAAAAAATCTCGTCGATTGCGAGCGAGCGTATAAAAGGCTTAAAATCTTGGATCTGAAATCTCGATAAAGACCAGACACAGCGGTGCGAGTGGCGCCTATATAGTTTCGTATTTAGAACGCGACCCTGGCCCATTATTCGGGTTCCTTTTATGCTTTCTTCTTTTCTCCTCTTTTGCCACGTAATTCTTTTCTTTCCAGCTATTTTCCTCTTTTCCTTTTTTCTGCAACTCGAGGGCTTCCATCAAGCTATAAGTATATAGCTATGTACAACGAACGTACATACATACACATGGACAGCGCCTACATGTATAGCTATACATATAGTTACCAAAGGGACGCAAAGCTTCGAGCATGTCGACATAGAGCGATATGAAAGTCGACGTCGATGTCGTTCGTCCGTTCCGTTCTATTCGTCTGACTCACGAACTCCACTTACATTAGTCACTTTGCTAATTTGCCAGCAATTTAGGAAGTCAAAGCAAAAGTAGTAGGTTATTCACAAATTTGCGGGGGGACTTGTACTCTTCTTGAAACTAAAATATGCCTCTCACTTTTTAATATACCAGCTCTTTGACGTTTTCTACCGAAATATGATTACAAATCGATAATTTTACCATCGGAATCAAAAAATTGTGCTCATCGTGCAAATTTTTTTTTTGCTCCTTATTGCGGTTCCTCGATTCTTTCATTGGGACCGACTGAACAGACGTTACAATTCTGTAAAGTTATATAAAAATGTTATATGGAAATTATAAAAACGGAAACTGTCCCCATGAACTCGTTAAAAACTAATTAACTATACTCATGTAGTGCCGGAATTCATTTAACGGTGGAACATGCCATTTTCGAGAATTAAGCGCGACGGGGTCCTGCAACGGTTTTCAAATGATGGAAGCAAAAAAAAAAAGTAAATAAATAAAAAAATTAGCAGATGAACAAAATTTTCAAAATTTCTTTGAACATTATTACACGTATACGAAATATATTATTCTATATTTGTAACGAGGTGGATCCGCGTGTGTAATCAATAGATATCTATTATTATAGAAAGTTGATTGCGAAAATTCAAATATTCCGCTATATATTTGATCTCATTTATCAACCGTCAGTACTTTTTTTTTTTTTTTTACATTCCACCTCCGTTTCTATACGAGCTATAATTTTTCATATCTTTGACCTATAGTCTATATATGGTTGTTGTTTCTTTTTGTTTGTCTTTTTTTTCTCGTGCTGCTTTTTAGGGTCCTATAATTATAACTATTTCATCATATTATAATTACTATGACGAAATAGTAATCGTAATATTATAAATCGTGTATGACAATCTCATAATTTGGAACTAAATATACCATGCATTAGGTTATATGTATAGGTATACATAAAATGTGGATATTCTCGGTGGTAAAATACTCAATACGTATAATAATAATTGTTTGAAGTAAAAGTTTCTCGTTAAATAACAATCAATTTGTAGGGTAAGTTTCAATAAAATGTTACGTTTATAAAACCTCCATAAAATAGTGCAGTGTGAAAAAATTGGAGATTATTATACCTGTATCAAGTATACGTCTCGTTGAAATGAACGAAGAATGATCATAATGAGAAGATAATAAATAAATACATGGCATTCCATCGACCCTGAATTATTAACAAAGGTCAGAATGCAACCGATATCATCCTTACAGTCATATAATCCAACTGCCGTTGCCGCTGCTGCTGCTGCTGCTGGCGTTGCCGTTGCACTCGTGCAAGTAGCACGCGTATACACGTATCTGTATTGCATGCATGCATATCTCAAGGTGAAGCACCGGAATGCCCGGTTTTCGCCTTAAGCTTTTATATACGTGGCTATGGCTTTGGCTTTGGCTTTGGCTTTGGCTTTGGTTATATGGATATAATGTCGACGTATGGCAGTGGCCCCAAGGCGTAACTGGTTCTGCCCTGTTCCGTAGTTCGACTTAACTGTGTGTGACCAGGGACGTCATCCACGGTGCCCTGCAGGAATAGCGATGATATGTAAAATCGATTTTTCAATTTTCATCCGTTTGATCCACTCGGATTATAGTCGTAGCACATCCATCTGACAAATAAATCGCAAATTAATGCCACGTGTAATCGACGAGTTCCCATGTACTATACGTTTAAGTAACTATACACATATACGTTTCTCGAATTAAACTTATGAAATAATTGAAGATCCAAAATTTTCAGTATGTCTGTGTTTTAGTTGATGCGAAGTCAAGTCTGCGGAACTGCAGTATATTGTTGTTCGGTTAAATCGCATAATAAAAAAGAAAAGAAAATAAAAGAAAATAAAAGGAAAGAAAACATGACCTGCATTAGGCATTAACAATTGTTCATGTACTTTTGTCTATCTGCAGTATAGGTATATATCTGCGTATTCCTTATACGTATATATGTATACCTAGACTTATGTGTAAAACTTCTATCTACGGGGGCCAGTGAACGGTTTAGAATCTGTTAACCGTTAGCTGATGCGGTCGGTCTTGTTGCTCGACGTCGATGGTAGGAGGTTGAAATTCACCTTGTGTACCTCTGCAAAAACCTTGTACATACCGATGTATGTACATCCCTATGTATCGCCATAATGTAGATTCTCAAAATTTACGCCTGTTCTAACGAATCTGTGGAAAAAATAAATTAATGAAAAAGAAGAAGAAAAAATCAGTTATATACCTACATACATATCCATATCTCTTTCAAGTTCATTCTTCAACGAAGAACACTTTTGTTTATTTTTTATTTTTATTTTTTCTTTCAATTTATTTTATTTGAAAAAACAAACTTTCTTGTTATATATCTTTACCTTGGTTTTCACATAGGCACGAATATATTTGTGTATTCAAATTAATGGGTAAATTTACTGCAAACTGCATATTAACGCGATGTTCTCAATCTTCCTCTTCTTTTTCTTCTTACAACCTGATGATCAAGTCCTCTCATAATTCTTCCTCAATCTCTCTTTCTCTCTCTCTCTCTCTCTCTCTCTTTCTCTTTCAACTGCAGGTGGTAGTACCTACCTATAATAAACGTGTTTGTTAGATACGTACATGCATTATATTCACGTACCTATATGTAATAAAATTACACTTACACAAGTTTATATTTACGGTATAGAGAATTGCGGCGTATACGCGCGTTGGTGGTCGTCGCCATGTAGACGTCCCAAGTGGTTCAATTACGCTTCGTGCTTGCAAGAAAAGGTCAAACAGGTTATCTCTTCCCTTCAACGCATCTATTTCCGTCACCACATGTTATACTTATAGGATATATATTACATATCGATATATAATATAAAACATACTACATAGATTATAACTACTTCTTTTTTCAACTTTTTTCTACCGGAATATTATATGAAAAACAAATTTTGCTTCGAACAAATTACATGGTGGATGATTATATATATTTGTGAAAAAGTGAAGAGAGAAGAAAAAAATAACTAGTTATAATAAAATCAGGTGGGTGAAATTGACATTTTATGGAGTATGCATACGCACGTATGTATATGGAAGAAAAAAAAGTCGCACACGGACGAATACCGACGGTGGTACTAGAGCAGAACTGAACTTGAGTTACTTAGATGATAATTTATAGATGCATCGGAGTACGTACAATATCAAATAGGTATATAGATATACACCATTATATTATCTTTATATGTATACATATGGAAGATGTATAGCGTGACGCGTTTCGAAGGAATCTGGGACATCCTATTTACTGATAAAATCCTGATATGCCGGTGCAGCTGCAGTTATATCCCGGAACTATAATGTGGCTGTACATAGATCTTTATATATATACCTACATTATACATGGAAATAATGTAAAGGTATTCGGAGAAAGGTTTACCCGATATATATGTATGTATAATAATTATACAGATCTTACTACCGTCTCCAAAGAAACTTCAATCGCATATTATTAAATACATGCGTCAATAAGAATGCATTGCTGTATGCATATAAGAATGCAACTCTATATATACCCTTTTCCAATTTTCATTTATCTCGTACAATTGGACATAACAAAGAAAATAAAAGAAAAAAAAAAACGTAAAAAATAATTGAAGCCTTATATGGATAATAATTCGAATCGATTTCCGATTGAATATATAATAATTAAATTTATGTTGATAATTGAATCCTCATTATGAGTTTTTTTTTAAACTCTTTAAATAACGGTGTGAAATCGAACACATACACGTATACTATACCTAACAAGTGATATAGAGACGGTGATAAAATTTTAAAACGTTCCTGCGATGCTTTGACTGGCTTTATATTGTACATACATCTAATGGATAAGGGCATTCTTATCACGCTTATAAATGTGACCTCGTACGATCGGTGCTGAGTATTATAACGATTATTATATTATAAGTATCATCATCAAAACAGCTCGTATCGTCTGCAGCTATTAGGAGACGACGAACGCGATATGTATTTTTTTTTAATTTTTTTCCCCCTGTTTCCAATCCTCCGTATGTAATTAAATTTTGATTCGGGTACAGCCGAATGTTTTCCAAATGGTGAGAAATATGTTGAAGTTTGTAGAGATCAAAGACCCCCTTTGACGATGCGCTTCACTCATCCTGTTTACATCATTTGCGTTTAACCACCGACGCAACGACGTGCTGCAGCAACAACTGAAATGTCAAATGAAAATTGGAAATCGAATCACCGATTCGAAGTTGCCGCGTGCGAATGTAATGTTTGAGAAAATTGTAAGTTTCATACAGGAGGATATATGTATAAGGTGCGTTCGATGGATATGTAATAGCTGGTGATAAACCGACGAAAGTATACACACGTATAACCTATGTATGTTGCAGCAGATATTTGTCCCACTGCAGTGTTATAATTGCCTAAACTAAATACCTCGCTGAACATTTGCCCCTGTACCCAGAATCAAACCGAAGCAGAGACCTCGGCCCAGACCAACAGACACGGTATAAGCAGGAAGTGACATCCGGTCGGCTGGTATCACCATGTCCATTTTACACGTCACATCTATTCTGCTAAATAAACGCGCCGGCGCGGCGCGATCCCGGCGCGTCGTCTGCTGTGTATATCGCACACGCTTAAAAGGATGCTCAAATAAATTAGACGACTCGTTTCATGTTATGGCAATCGTTGCAGTAGTTACCGATGAATGAGCTACAGGTATACCTGCAGATACCTGAGAAACGGTGCATTTGTTATTTGGTTATTATTCTTTTTTCTTTCATATATCCCCACAAGTCACGTGACAGTTGTACGTACACGAACATATGATTTCCTTGCTTATCGTAGAGATCAGCAATTATGTAGGATTCTAGTTCGCAACGAAAATTATACGAGAAGATACGTTAGACGAAAAAAGAAAAAAAAAAAGAAAGAAAGATATCGATAATTCGAAAAGTTTGGATATGAAATTGCAGATAAAATTGCGGAGATCGGTAAATCTTAGTATATGTATGACTGTAATAAATCATTGCAATTATCTGAACTCTATATTCTCGTACATTATAGATAGTGTAGGTATATGATCGATGTTTTCAATCGATTGTAAGTTCAGTTATATTCCCTTATCGCTGCAGCAGTCGCAGTGGCAAAAAACTGTTTTGCGAAAGCAATAATTAAATATATACCTATATGTATGTTCCGAGAACAAATTTGTATCGGATATAAAAAAAATAACGATTTGTAACGATAATCGAAGTGGTACAATATTATAATGATGATGATAATATTAATAATAATAATAATTGAATATAACTAGACGTGATTCTCTCTCTCTGTACATAAAAGTTCACATTAGCCGTGGGATTTAGCGTATGACGCAAGTGCCTGTGGTGATATATAAAAAGAAAAACACATATTGATAGGCGGTATATACCTAATATGATGTGAATGTAATACCTATTAATATATACATATGTTTATGTATGTTAAACAGCACATGACTTATATACTCTGAGGTTTTATAAACTCTAAATACTGTGCGTCTCGTTTGTCAGTTCAAGCTCGTTGACAATTATTATGTCATACGTATACATATATGTGTACATGTTCATGTACATACGTATATGTGTATGTATAAGGCACAGTATGTACGTAATAATGATGTGTAACGCGTGCACGATGACGAAAGAAAAGAGATGCGCGCGTGGGTGCTAAATAAACTCTTTAGCTTAACTATAAAGAATACTTATCCTCCTCGAGAGGAATTTAATCTCCAGATTCACGTTGATGAACGTCATTGCTTGAAAACTAGAATGAGAAGAAAAAAAATTTTAGATAAATATCCGATTATTATTTTTACTCATCGCACTCTAGGTATGCGTATATATGCGTAGTACGTACAATTTTCTAGGATGCTTCAAATTAACTAATTCAAGGTAAAGATCATGCGGTATCGCATCGTTTGGAAGTGGAAGTGGAAGTGGAGGTGGAGAATGAGCCTCTCGTATTATGCCAGTCAGTCGGTCGGTCGGTGGATCAAATAGCTGAAGAAGAGGCATATGAACCAAGAGGAGAGCGTGTACGGATAAATTAATGACCAGAGTGCCAAGTAGTATAATGGTCACAGTCTGGATCGCTAATCGCTGTTCAGTACTAGTATACTGCCCTCCACAGTCAGTCGACCCGCCGCGAACGCCTTGGCGGTCGTTGAACTCAAAACTCTTCTCTTCTCTCCTCTTTTCTTCCTCTCTCTTTCTCCTTCTCTTTTTGCTTTCTCTCTCTCTCTCTCCCCTTCTCTCCCTCTCTCGTGAATTTAGCCCTTTTCTCGGAGTCTGCGCCCGATTGATTCGTCGCGCGACGACGATATACTGTGAAATTCAACGTCATAAATCAGGTATACATGCACGCTATTGTATGTGTATACGTTATACCAATAACGTAATATTGAACCGAAAAAAAAAGAAGAAAAACAAAAATATTCATTTTTTTATATTCGCGAAACAAAATTCCTGGTCAACTGCATATTATTGCAAGAAAATTTATGTCACTCCTTTTACCGTAATCGTAAAACCCTCGATTAATTAAATAATTGATTGATTGATCGATCGATCTATCTATCTATGGGTGGAGTGTGAATGTAATTATGGATTTTGGAGTTTTCATATCACGTCTGTATAGATGTACAATATTTGTTGGATGATGATACTTTTTTTTTGTTTCTGATGGTTAAATCTTATTATATTCGATATAAATACATATGTACAATATGCATTCGTGACATGGAGTTTTATTGGGTGTTACGCGTGCTATTAACCTGCCATTTATGAAATTCCACTCGCTGACTATACCTATAAATGTATAACGTATGTATCCAACAATGTAAGAGTAAGTAAGTAAGTATATAACCATCAAGGAGAGACACACGTTATGCGCGTGCGCCAATCGTTAGTGAACACCCTGTACCGTATAGTACCGCCTCTGTTTCATATCCAACTCAGCTATTCTGCTATCATCGTTGACTAAAAGTCGTTCGTGTTGCAGATACCACTGTAGCCATGTCTCGTTATATCTATTTAGTATCTATACGTGTTCCTCGTATTGAATATTCAAATGTCTCACCACGAATACTTCTCTTTTTATTATGGTACTAATGCTGCTGCTGCTGCTGCTGCTGCTGTAGCTGTTGCTGGTAGACGACACACCGCGGTGATTCGTCGTCATTTTGTTTTATGATAAATAACTTACACACCCCACTCTGTGAACAGATAAAAAATATCATAATCATAATGAAGATTCAATTTCACATTTTTATACTTATTTTTTGTTACTTACCTATATATACCTATGTATCTCATGATCCCGCATATTATATGCGCGTCATATATGCATCATTGCAATTGTAACGATTATCAACCAGTCCCCGTGATCGAATCTATAGTATAATACAGAGATTGATATCGAAGATCGCTTGGACAATTTCCATTATGCCCTTCAGTTGGCGATTATTAAAAAAATTCATACTTCAATTCTGTTTCTCAAGAAGGGTTGTCGTAAAAATGAAGACTGAAAACAAAAAGAAGGAATGTCAGGTATAATAAGTCCGAATACCCCTGCACAATTGTTTGGTTCACACCACTCGTATAGATAACTTTAGTTCTATATGCAGAATTCAAGATCACGGCATCGTACAAATTAATGATAATAATGATAATAACGACAGTAACAATACCCCGGGGAAGTTGGCGATTCTGATAGCATAAAAATAACGAATATTATAACGTGTGATATAGCTCAGTATGTATACATATATAGATAAATATAGCAGAGATAGTTAGACGCATACATACGTAGTATACCTATATGTGTGTGTACATGAATGTATATATATACATACACGCAATATGTAATATACATAGTATGTGACTTACATGCGGATGTCACGGGTACAATAAAACTGGTATACTATACATATACGGTATGTATAAGTATGTGCGATACGATGCGATGGAATGGTAACAGCGCGCCGCTAGTTTGACCAAGCCAGAGCAAAGTGTCTACAGTCTAGCGTTGTGCGTCGTCGTTGCGTGTCGTTGTCGTCGCGGTTTTCAAGTGTGAGATTCTGGACGACGTGATCGTCGTCGCATCGTCGTGGGTGTAGATCAGATCCCAGAGTGAGTGGCTGCACAGAGTGAATGAGTGAGTGAGTGAGTGAGTGAGTGACTCTGTTGGTCAGTCATTAAATCTATATGTGCAATACGTTATACGTGTATATAGACATACATGGCTTTATATCCTCATGTATAGAGATATTGAAATAGTGAAATTTACTAGCTGAAAATTTGATTGAAATATTATCAACCATAGTATAAATAACATATCCTAAAATATACATACATACATATACGTATGTGATAAAAATAAAAATAAACAAATAATAAAAAACAAATAAATAAATTGAAAGAAAAAAAAGAAAAAAAAACGCCGGTAAATGTCCTACGTTATATGAATCGGAGCGGAGCGTCAACGCCCACGACGAAGTATACAGAATATTATAGTAGGTGTATCATAGGTAAAAAGAAATAAAATAATCAAATTATAATAAAAAGATAACAAGAAAAAAAGCACAAAAAAAAAATACACAAAAACTCTGATCTCTCGTGACATGCTGCAGTACCTCAATATGCAGGTATAGAAAGAAAGAAAGAAAGAAAGAAAGAAAATCCAAACAAATTACATAGCATTAGACAAGGTTTAATATAATTAGGTATATACCTACACGCTGGGTGAAAAGAAACAAAAAAAAACAACTATAAAAAATTAAAAAACTTGTGATATCAATGGAAATATTTAGTTTCGGATGATATCTAATTATATCTAGTGTACCATATGATGATTCTGATATAGAGGGCGTTATTATACGGTTTTTTCGAATCACCAAAACAATAATAATAACAATTATGACGAATATGAGCTAAGAAATTAATTCACAAAGAGTCATCGGTGGTAGCTATACATACTATATAGATAATAAACGTTGATGCCGGGGAAATCGCTAATCAGGAATTATAAAGAGAATATTATATCTGACACTGCGGTTCGTGCATATAAGAAAGTTGCAATGATAAATATAAAGAAAAAAAATATATAATCCGGCAACGTCGCCGATTCAGATCTCGTTTATATTTATTTATATATAATGTCTATATCATCATATATAAATAAGTTTTATATTATTTAATATCTCATATACCAGCGCACGGATTACTAAGAAGTATGACTTATTATTTGATTACTACGAGATTAGCTGTTGCTGTGATTGCTTTTATAAAGTACAGAATATATGTTTGTTTAAATTCATGTGTTATATAACACACACACTTCATATATATACGTATTTATATTATAAAATTACTAAATAATAACGACGACGCGTGGCTGCAGTGCAGTGCGTCGAACGGGCCGGTTGAAAGGTGAATTTTTTAGGTGACCCGATTACTTGATTAATCAGCTATACTACTGCGCGATGCGATGATATAATTATGACAACGCTCTCTATACTGCTCATCAAACTGCAATGCAAGGCACTCGTTATAAATTATTATTCCCGCGCTGCAGTTCAGTTATTTTCTACACGTACATATAATAAGTACCTATATACTGCAATACATAGGTACCCATACCGTCGTATTGTACACCCTGTACATGTACACATACCCATATACCTCTTGCGTGTACATACCACTTAGCTTGTACTCGTAATTTGCTGTTTAATATACATTTTTAATAATTTCCTGGAGACCTGAGTAGGTACTCTAATTTTTTTCCATTTTTGAGTTTTATATTTTCTTCCTTTCGTTTTGTTCTTCATATATTATTATTATTAGTAGTAGTATTATTATTATTAGTATTAGTATTACTCTACCTTTTTTTACGCGCGTGAATTACGTGTATCTGGAACACCGCGCTTGGTGTCTAATTAGTCTTATCGATCCGCAGAAAAAATTCCATGACAGATCTGGTAAAATGAAGAGAAAGTTATGTAATAAACATTTTTTTTACTTTTTCATCAGAACAGTGAAATAAAAATCGATATTTAGAATTTTCCGAAGTGAATATTATACCTTATAATACACAAATAATATGCATTCGTCTTGTATAATTGTGTTACATGCGTCTTCTTTTATTCATTTTTTTTATTAATGAGTCACTGAAAATAGCAACTGAATTATACACCCGTGTTATATAGTGTAATTATTGTGTAGGTGAAAAAACGAAACTGTAAAAGCTGATCATTTATTAATTTGTATCTATACTTATATCTACGTATCTACTATACCGAATTTATAACGAGGTTTTCAAATAGTTTATTTATAGGTTATTGAGTTCCAGTTTAGCTATCGACAGAAAGGTTAACTATATACCTTAATAGATTCCATGGAAAATACTTTACGAAGATTCAATCTCATCTATCGTCTAATCTACAGTACAAAAAATTAGAAATGTTATAAAAAGCATACTGAATTCTATGAAATGAATTAAATGACCATGTGAAAATATTTTGCCAAAGCTAATTCGTTCGTCGCGGTTTTAATATGAATATCTATACATATATCCACGTATGTACATGATTATGTGTAATGGGAACTACTCACGCAAGGCGATTTATTTCTAACCGTTACAGGATAGGGAACGAAAATGTTTCATGCGTAAGCTTTTGTTTTAACAAAGAACATAAATGACCAACTGATAAAAAAGAAACGTTTTAACAATGAGCTTCAACTTCCGCAGGATATGGTCCATGACTAGATCACGATGACATTAATGTACACGTATTATAGACGATGTAACAATGAATTTTTGATATTCGACGGTGCAGTAAAAAAAAAAAAAAAAAGGAATAGGAAAACAAAAAAAAAAAAAATAATAGTAGAATTCATTCATAGAGCTTTGTGAATTTATCTATCTATAATATTAATTGTCTCGATGTGGGGTTTACGTAATAAAAAAATGTAAGCGTAATATCGTATTCCCTGGTGATTCAATTTTCTTGATGTAATATATACCCGGAAATATGTATGTCATGCGCGATTGTGTGACGCGCGCATTGACCGTTTAATTAATTGCCAATATCAATTGGGGCTAATCGATTTTTTTCTGGTTGTTTCGTATGGTTACAGGGTACGAATGGACAGAGACCGACGTACGCGGGTGCCAATAACGGAAGTGCGGGTAACGGGGGAGCCGGAGGCGTCGGCGTCGGACCTACCGGGGGTCACGGGCTGAAGGGAGGCGCAGGCGGCGGTCCGAGGGGTGGAAATCCGGTGCAGTATCGCCCCAGCGGCACCGCCGCATGGGGCACCGTTCCGCCCCACGCAACGACACAGGCTTACCCAACCTATCCGAGATATCCAAACGCGGTTTCCGCTGCCGCAGCCGCAGCCGCCCAAATGCCGGGCAACGCGCAGCAGCTTCCTCCAACGGCTACACCCTACACGCCCTATTCACAACACGCATCGGTAAGTCACCCCAAAGAGTAACTGTACATCCTTCCACATGTATTTTAGAGATCATCATACCCCGAACCTGGAAATTAATAGAGAGAAGATTCAACTCATTACCTGTATATTATTTTCTACGTCGCACATATGAACAGAAATTATTAACAATTTGAAAATCTATAATTGGTGCACATGTCGTTTGGAGATGCAGATGACCTAAGCTTGAAAATGAAGGAAGAGTGTCTTTCGGATCACGTGTATCAGGAATTATTTTGAGCTCAAATTTACCTCATGTATTTCGAGGATACGCCCCATACATACGGACATCTCTTGATACGCTCCTGATATAGTAAAATCCTCTCCTCTGCCTACGCCCACGTAAGGGTGCGAAGGCGCAAAGGCAGCAAGCAGGCCCTTCGTTATTGATCCGCTCACTTTCTTCACCATTGCACGTATCTTCAGGGGTCTTGTTCTATCTTTTCGTCTTCATATTACTGCATATCTTTACCTTGAGATTGATTTTTTTACTCGTCGTACAGCTGGACCTGCAGTTTAAAATGTTATAAATTATTCATATCAGTTACATTTCACGAACCTAGGCTTCAGATGAAATTTTCATAAAATAATTGAAACACTCACTATTAAACTGCTTTATAATCGGATTTTTGTTCTTTCACGGTATTCCAACCGGCAAATTTAACATTTTTCCTTAACACGCGAAGGCTCAATTTTAACTTGCTCGCAAGGTGCACGTGCTGTGCTCGAGACGTTTTACAGGTGTCAACATCACATCGGTGTATGTATAATAAGGTAGATAAAACATGCTTGAATTTTTTCCTGTACCTAAATAAAAAAACCGTTTAATTAAAGTAGCAGTCTTTTTTCGGGCTGCGTTCGAGTAGTTAATCTGTTTTAATAGATACAAAACTTGCGGAAGAATCAAATGAGGCGTTAATCCATGTGGAATTTGATTCTACATATATCGTTGATACGAGTATGTAGCGGGGAGAGAATAGATAGATCGTTTTGATGATGAGTCGTTCTCGCGAAACTGCGTGTAACATGATATACGTTTTATTACTAGGTCACGACGGTTGCCAAGAAAGATGAGACATTGCCTACCACTGAGACTCCAAGGAAAATATCTACTAAAATTTCCAACCAAATTAATCTACCGTTCATTGTTCCGAAGGAATTTTGATCTATTTTTACCATTTCGTACACGACAAAGATTACGAACACGATAAAAGCAATGAGATTATTATTGATTATTTTTGTTCTCAAATATAAACGAAAGTCAAAATTACAGTGTAGGATGTCTATGTTATCAATGGTGCCCTCGCTAAGTGCATCGCTGCATTGCCGACACATCCCAATCAGTTAGTATGCATTTACGTATACGTGTTTCTCATACATGTATTGGTATGTGAATACCTACATACCTAGCGAGCTCGAGACTTTGGTTCTGCGATTTTTCCTTTGTTAGTTCAGCAGTTTCGCCCACTTTTTCACTCGCGAGCATGGCGTGTCAGTCGATTTTCAACATAAAGGTACTGTGCGGGCTGTGGTAGAGGACGATCCAGAGTGAATTCCGCTCCATTTGTCAATGATTTTATTACGGCTTTAGTCATAGGGCGTTAGCTTCTATGTTTTGTGAATTGTTTAAAATAAATGATAATTATACTATAAGAGTGTACAACAACGTAACCGTCCTAACTCTAGTTATTGATGTGATGTAACGCTGAGCGTGACAGATTCTTTTGATGTATGCATGCATTAATGTCATTTATCGGAGACAAAAACACGACGACGATGACGACTAATTTGATAAGTTAGGAGAGTAGCTGTTTTAGAACGAACAACGGTGACGACGTTATTATTTCCTTATTTCTTTTCTATTTCGTTCTAATTTTTATTTTCTGACAAAGTGATCGACTGTGGGGTGGTGAAATGTTCAAGTAGATAAATCTGATTGAACAATCGATCAATTCATAATAACTAAATTAAATTTTTAAATATGGGAGACTTTCAAAGAAATGAAGCATTTTTTTCTACGGCACCTATAAAATATCCTCGGCCGTATTTTAATCACGTTCATAACGAACAGCCGCCTGGCCTTCTGTCAACCAATTACTGTTTTGATAGTGCCGCGATGGCTCGCATGGTAACAAACAGTATGTTGAAGCCTATGAAACTACCAAGATCTAGCTTGTTTCTCAGGAGTGGTAACAGAGTCCATGCACCAAATGAAAATACCCCGATGCCTCCCCATGCCAGGCAAATGTTGGATTGCAAATCTAATAAAAATTTGGGCATGAATAGCCTGGATACGCGTGAGGGCATTCCTACCAATAAATTTAATAAAACTGGACAAAGAACAGGGGTTTCATTGGTACGCTAAATCTGGTGATATGTTCAGCTTGAAATTGAAACATGGAATTTCATAAACGACTTTAAATTTTATAACTATTGTTGCTATTGTTTGAGATTTGGATTGTTCATGATCCTTTGTGTTTTAATTTTGATTTTTTTTGTTTTTCCAGTACGGAGGGCAGAGAGTTCCCACCGCATCGTCACCTGCTAACACAAACAGCAGCTCGAGCAGCGCTACAGGCAGCCAAAGCGGAACCATGAGTACCAGCCTCAGTAACAATGCTATGCAAGGACAGCAGACGGAGCAGCTCTCCAAAACAAACTTGTATATTCGTGGTCTGAACCAAAATACTACCGACAAGGATCTTGTTAATATGTGTGCTCAGTAAGTCGCCATTTGTTTAAATAATCGCAATCGATGTGGATGAGACTAGATGTCCACTTATACTCATTTCTCAATATTTTATTTGCAGGTATGGAACTATAACTTCTACAAAGGCGATTCTGGATAAAAATACAAATAAATGTAAAGGTACTTAGTTGAATTTTACACTTTTTAGTTTTATGCTTGTTACGTTACGTTCATAATCTGCATACTACTCTGCCAAAGGTCAGACCCCAAACTTTGAGCCAAAGAATCATAATCTTGTGCATATTTGTCTATTAGATTTTTTCATCGAATTCTTGTAAAATTAAATCATTTTATTTGCTGAAAATGCTAAAGTTTCAACTGGCATCTTCTTCATCTTACAGTCATACTTTGTACGCAAGCATTTGAATAATAAACAGTATCCAACAAGCTGAAACAGCAAACGTTAATGAAATTTAATTCTAATCTATTGTGTAATATTACTTGATCACAAATTGCTATGATATTTCGAGATTTCTATTTCAAAGTTCATACTTGCCATATTCTGTAGCAGCTAGTTTAAGCCAGTTGATATTTGGGGGAGTACTTAACTGGCATGGTAAAATCTCTGTGCCTTGTTCTACAATGTATACACTGTCATTGGAAAGGCGTGATAATATTCTCATAGTTATGTTGTTTTTCAGGTTATGGCTTTGTAGACTTTGAGTCACCGCTGGCGGCAGACACTGCTGTGAAAGCACTGATGGCCAAAGGCATCCAAGCGCAGATGGCGAAAGTGGGTATCTGGTTGCTCCGTAGACTGGCCAGTGTACGTTGGTTGTGCATGCAAGTACAGTAATACCAGAGTAACAGTAAACCTCTCTTTCTCTGTCACCCTGACCACAACCTTTTCTCATAGATTGTTTAGGAGTATCGTGATATTCATCATTTTAAATTTGTCAAAATGTTGTCCGTATTTTTTACACTATGACGATCAACGATAAAACATCAAATGAATATAAACAAAAAAAAAAAGGCTCTCTGCTCAAGGTACTATTGGCAACGAATTCTGTAATTTTGACTAGTCCTTTGACTGAAAATGAAATTCAAACATGGTTAGTTGCGACAAAGGTATTACAGAATTTTAATATCTTTACGTCATCCTGAAACGATCTATTGGTCCTTTCTTATCAACCAACAGCCTAACTCACTTATCCAAAAACTTTCTAAGTTAAAAATTCTA
This sequence comes from Athalia cordata, assembly GCA_963932425.1. NCBI lineage: Eukaryota > Metazoa > Arthropoda > Insecta > Hymenoptera > Athaliidae > Athalia > Athalia cordata. Next base: position 21,245,384 of record OZ010626.1, on the reverse strand, counting down.
TCTCTTATTCTATCTTAAAACCTACCAACCTTTCGATGCTTGCTGCTATACCTCGGCCACTGATTGCTCATACCGCTACATCAACATGTCTAAAAATCATGTCTGAGAATTGCATTTTATCTCAGCCCTAACGTAAGCCTTTAGCAATCATTAATATTATTCCCATTAAATTCACACTGTGTTTTTTAAAAAATGATAAAAGTGGTCTTTTTTACCACTGCCATACTCACCCAAGTACGTGTACTAATAATGCATAAAGTGAATATTAATTCAATATTAAGAAGTTGCTTTGAAGTATGGCAGCACGGACAGAGTCAGTAGTTAAAGATGTTTTACCATAAATACGACGATGTTACATACATAATTTTTTTTATTTCTACTATATTAGCTATAATATTTATTACGAATTTATTATAGTAGCTACCCACCTATATTCCAAAAAAAAAGAAAAAAGGAAAAACATCAGTCAAACGTAGTGGTATTATTTTCACTCTTCATTTTTCAAAATACATTTGGCTACGTGTACATTAAATTCACTCACGTGTCGAGATCCCATATTCATTCACAGATGTATTGATCGCCAAAGCAGAATTGGAAATCATCTGTATTATCCATAATTAACTCGGAATGGTTCGTCTGATCTGACGCGATATCCGCACGTAAACGGGGTGCAAATATCAGCTGTGATAATGAGCGCAATATTCTAATGTATAATCAACTGTCGCATGTTGTATGAAATAACTAAAAACGAACAATCTATCGATAAACAAATGTTCAGATCAAACGTTACTCGTCAACACAACTCAGAATTGGAGATCGAAGGAGATCCTAATTTAGATATTTGAATTATTCCTCTCCCTGATTAATACATCTAAATACAACCAGTTTGAATATTTTTTGGACAATGCGTACAGATACATTCGATAGATTTCATTATTCAATTTGTACATTACCCAAATGCCCTGTTCGCTGAAGTAATGTGCAGTTAAATAAAATCTCGTGTAAAAGCATGATCAGGCAACTATCGCGTTACTTGCCTTCAGGGGGGGATGAGTATTATTATTTCTAACATAAGTTATAGTAAATGCTCAACTAAGAAAGTTTTTGTTTCTGTGAATGACAAACAATGTATCGTTGAGCAACGTCAGCTTCACACGTTAACGATTCGTCCCTGATAAATGAGTGAATTTTTACTATCTGAATATATTCATACTGTATTGTTTGATGAATAATCTAAGAACCAAAAACGAATTAGCTACTTGCACGAAAACACATCAGCATGGAAATTCGCGTTTGGAAATCATTGAGATTCTAATAATATTGAAACTAAATGGCAACTGCTTCGTCCGTTTGCGGGGTGGGACATCTAAATTTTTGTATACTACCCTTTGTGTAGTTACACTTGGTTTACCTGCAGCCCTTGTATCGATATACATATAATAATCATTATTTGAAAATACATCAATGCCATCGGCTTGGCTTAAGCCACAATGTTTTCATTATCTGTTCTTTGTTTTCAATGCATTCGCAAGATTGAAGTAAATTGTCGTAAAGTATAAGTATATTCAAGTAATCGTAGATTTGATGATTGAGACTTGAGAGAAATGGTGGATCTCAAAATATGCTTACCGGTGCACGTTTTTCATGACATAACCAGACACTGGTGCGAAGCACTGAAAATCGGGTAGTTTACTGTCCTATTTCGAGCACTTCATGTTGTACAAGGGTTACCAATTCAGCTCCCCTGTGAAAAAATTCATTAACATTTTGCGTTTCAATTGGAACAAATCGAGATATTATTCATTCATATTATTCCCGTATCCTGCTCATCGTTCACAATACAGATGAAAAGAATTTTCTTTATATCTGAATAAAAATGAAATCAGATAACAGTGTATGTGTGGATGAAACAAGATTAGATTTGGTACTCAATATTCCACCTCACTTAATTTCATGCAATCATTTTTGCATCGTGGGGCTATTCACTAAATTGATAGAATTTGATCATTCGACTCACTCAATTAAAAATAACGTCATGAGATCACCGCTCAATAGATCTTTTTGTCGCATGCACAAAGCAAATTTCGAGAGCCACCAGAATGTGGTAAAAAGTACTGCCATGAAGCATGAAATATCTATGAGGATAAAGACAAACTTACCTTGATTCATTCAATCGTACTTGAATAAATATTCGTTATTGAAATTGGTCAAAACAATGAATATAGCTCAATGATCTACTTGTAGTTCTAATACTATAGACATAAAATACAATTCATAAAACTCTCAATTAAAAAGTATGTCAATAATGTGAATACGTGATGTCACTGAAGAAATCAATCTGCATCTTGTTTGCTCAATTATCTTATGACATCAAAACGAACTAATAACATTTCAGTACTTCAGCCTATAATTACAGTGGAATGGTTTCCGATCATTTTTTTCACCCAATAGTTCCTCGTCAATCGTTTGATCGTCAAAATTTATCATCAATCATCTTTCGCCGACTTTTTTTTTTATCACGCATACCTCGACTCATCTTAAACTTGAATTAATTTTAATTGTGGGATGATTAGGTCCGCACTAAAAAAACCGAAATCCATTTGTGTGATTTTGTATTTGTTCCGCGATTTTGTTTCATATCCTCGAAAATCTGCGAGTGCTCTAACAATACTCGGTAGTATGACTAGAGATTCGAAAGAAACGCTGTATCATTAAATCTAAAAAATTTATTTCACATTTGTCCTCCACTATGTCCTGCATAGTTTTCAGTTATAGTTCTACAATCTTGGATAATCTATTGATAATACAGTATTAATTATACTCAAAAAAGAACAAAAAAAAACAAAAAAAACAGGAATACTCATTCGTCAAATTGAATCGTTTAACATTTTTGTCCATGTCTTAGTATCTCTGATACATGTACTTGCTAATTTAGTATGTACCTATTGTACATAGATCGATGTTATAAATGGGAATTTAAAATGAGTGAAATCATTTCTCTGTAAACTTCAATGAATTCCAAAAATTTTGTTAGATACTAAAAAAAGAAAAAAGTCAGTTGCTTGCATAGTGCTTTTATTTGTTCCGCAGCAACAGGAGCAGGACCCCACCAACTTGTACATAGCCAACCTGCCCCTCAACTTTAAGGAAAATGACGTAGAAACTTTGCTTGCTCAATACGGCCAGGTGATTTCGACACGTATTCTACGTGATCCAAATGGTCAGAGCAAAGGTGTTGGATTTGCAAGGTAATTTGTGACAAGTTCCTTTTCACTTGGACGATTTCAAGTTTCATTAATTAAGTTACTTCTTCAACCCCCCTCTTATTCATACATCTAATGACGTTTGTAGAATGGAATCGAAGGAGAAATGCGAACAAATCATTCAGATGTTTAACGGCAAAGCATTACAAGGAGCAAAGGATCCTTTATTAGTGAAATTTGCTGACGGAGGCAACAAAAAAAAAACCATATACAAGACCCCCATATGGAGGGAACCTGGCGATGTAAGTCCGATGACGTTTTTTTTGGTTTAGAAACGGGATGCCAATTTAAATGGACGTTTTTTGCTAATTCCTATTTTTACAGAACATAGCTTTGAACTACGATGCAAGTGGAGTTGGTCAAAATGGCGTTGCAACGGCTCACATGCTGCCTGCGGCAACATTGGCTCAGTATGGTCGTCACTATGGCCAAGTTCCTGGTTACAGTGTTCCTGGAGGCCCTTGGGTCACCCCGTACCTCGTACAAACGGCACCACCGCACATGCAACAGGTTGACGTGAGTTTATTCGCTTATCGGGACATTGCTAAAATTCGAATTGCAACCAAGCTAAATATGTTCAGATAAATTGCATCTTGTCGTCAACATTAATTAATTGGCTGCTTTCAACAAACAATCCGATCAAAAATGCTCAGCTACAAAATTACGGTGGGACAGAAATAGACAACCCATTTTATCGTATCATTTTTACAGATGATGCCATCAGCTGATCCAAGCAATGCGCAGTATAGCATAATGCCACAACTAACGACACAAATGTCCACTATGCATTTGGGAACGGCTTCCGTGAGTAGTGTCATGCTATTAGATCGTTAGAAAATATTAAGAAAGCATCTCATAGATTCAGACAAAGCAGTATCAAGCCACGGAGTTTTTTTTTCAAGATTTAATGAGATTATGTTTTTTTATCCACTATCGAAAAGTCAACGAGGGGGAACTAATATTCGATTTAAATTTCCAGTACATAGCGGCGAGCCCTCATCCATACCCGTACACTACATACCCCGCACCTAGCATTATCCACACCATGCCAATGGGTGATTCTGAACAGACGAGCAACGCGGCATCCCCGGATGACTCTTATCAACAATACCAGACTCAGCAGCCCAAGTAGGCCACAGTTTATAGGTTAGCGCGAGTATAGTTTTTTAGTAGCAGCCAAATTGATTAGTGCTTTTTTTATTTTCTTATTTTATTCATTTATTATTTTTCCCCATTTTGTCAGCTGAACTCCGTTGGACAGATAATTATATTTGAGTTTTTTTTTTTTCATGCATTCGTTGTGCTTTATTTTTTTATACGAAGTTTCACATTGTGGATTACTTTGAATGGTGTAAATATTTGCTGCGTAGATGCTGCGCCGCACGAAAAATGCTTTTGATGAAATAGCATTATTAGTCATCGCTCATCAGACAACGAATCTTTTTGAAAATAAAATCGGGAAGATTTCCCTAATTTTACAGAGCCAGAATTCTAAATATGTATGGAAGAGGTTCTTTTTTGATTCTATGAAATTGGTTTATCCTAGCAATACTGATATAAGATAGCGTGTTTCTGATATCTGAGAAAAGATTTATTGTCTGGTTAAACTAACTGGAAATGAACTACAAGTAATGTTTATTCTGTTTCAGATACGACTATGCCGAGGGTTACATAAGTTAGAAGAGGTATACCTGTTTATATGAGGGATTATATTAACGAAGAATAGACAGAGTAAATACATAACGTAAAAGTCAGAATAAGATTCTTCCTCATGATAAGTTGACTTGCCAGCCATCTTTTATACATTTTATCCACCAAAATAAATAGGTGAAAGTAGTTAATATTTTGCAACGACAGTAGAGTATGAATGTTGACATAATACGGAGCGAACGCCGGTGCCAGCGCTTTGATTGATTGGCGCAGGGTTGTCTCTCCGCTGTACCGCCAATGCCAACGTGTTTACGTGTAGCTGACAAGTGACAATTAATAGGCGACGGGCAGATTTAGCGTCAAGCTGATAGGCTTCCAGGTTTAACTATAGGTATTACATTTACTACGGAGTTGATAAGTTGAAGCTGAACGCTTGAGATATGAATATGAATAAATATTTTAAAGAAAAAAAAAAAAAACTAAACTAAACTATAAAATGCTGCTCACATATACAAAGAAGGATTCTTCCCAAGAATTATAATAATAATATACAGAGAAACACACTTCCAATACTAGAGTTGATTAAATTCAGATTCAGTATGATTGTATAATAACAGTACCTACCGGACTAGTGCCAGCTGGCTGGCCGGTGACTTGGCTGCTGGCGAAGGGGTTGCGAATCGATAGGCGGTTGGCGTTTACTTTGGTTCAAAATCCCTTTGCTCTTATACGAACCGCCCCACTCGCTCGCACTTTCATCACATTGTTTTTTGTTCAGACATTCCAAGCTGGGCACATATATATGTATATATATTGCCACGTGGAGATTTTAATCTAATATTTTCTACAACTACATTTATGTTTTGTTTTTATTCACGGACGATGTATTTTATGATAAAAGAAGGAAAAAAAGAAAACAAAAAGCTTTATTTCTAAAATCTTCAGGATATATATAATTATTGTATGAAAAAAAAATGGGAAAAAAAAAAAATAAGAAAGAAAGGAACATAGTACTTTTTAGAAACATTATATTTATGCGTACGGTTACTACGAATCAATATCAATTTTAATTGTACAGTAAATACAGATATTTTTTTTAGAATTGTGCCTTTTCAGACTAATCCACTAGACAGGGATATGCTGAAAATATTATAATATATTTTTACGTCGGTATATGCGAAACTTGAGCCAAATTTTGATCTTCTAGTTAAGAAATATAATTGTTTCTGTGTTGTAGCCGGTTAACACTACGTTTGTTTGTTTATGAATTTGATAGATTTTGTATGTATAGTTGCCACTAACGGGATTGTCAGATTGCACGACGATCTGCAAAGTCTAGAACAAAATCAAACGGTGGATCTTTAAACCTTTAAACTTTATAACCGACGATCCGCCGATAGCCGTAGACTTGTTGACGACGGGATACGATAGCTAGAGAGTAAATTAATTTAATATATTATTGAAATTGAAGAAAACACGTTGTTAAGTGGGAAGAAGATATATCGGTGATGCGGAGAAGCATCGGAGCTTCGTCGCGCTTCAATTACCGAAAAGCGGCGCGTCACTTACCCACGTCCCTTTTCTCCCTCATCCCCCACCCCCACCCCCCCGAAACCTCATAATTATACAGCCATCCAAGTCTCATGTGGTCTGGCTTAGATCAAAAGTCAAGGAATGAACAGAAAGCTTTCTACCAAATATGTGAGCTCTGAGCTCAAGATGTGGCGGGCAGGTAGTTAGGTAGCATAGAGGTGATCGTAGCTATTATTATAATATTACATGAATATGCTGTATTATTATAATTAACAATTACTATTATTGACGTCAACGTAAAGTATGAAAGATTTTTACACTGTTGAAACTTGAAGTAAATAATATATTTAGTTTATTTTGGTACATCACAATTTGATGACAAGAGATGATAAGAGAGTAAAAAAAAAAAAAGAAAAATAATAATAAATAAATAAAAAATGAAAAATGAAAAATGAAAAATGAAAAATAATAATAATAAAAGATAAAAAAAATGGTACGAACTATTTTTTAAGAAACCGATTATTACTCGATTCGAGTCCATATGCAAGTGAAATATCCAAATTTGTGAACATAATAATTGTTGCACAAGCGATTGTCACCATGACTGACAACAAAATCACATGTGATTAATAGTGAATTTCGAGAATTTTACTAAATAGACTTGTACTAAATAACTAATATTATTGTGACGACCAAACAAGAAGAGGCGCATAAGTGCCGGTTAATCGAATGCAAAACAAAGAGCGGCTTTGCCTGAATTGGCTAGCTCCGGCGGCTACGGAGCAAGACGGGGAGGAAGAACCAGAGTATAATTATTGTATAGGATAGGAGTGTAAGAGTAAGAAGTAAAATTAAAAGTAAAATTTAAAATTAAAGTTTAATTAAGGATATTTGAATAAAAGTAAGAGGACATGTGTAGCTAGTGTTGACTATGAATAGGATAGTAACTATTAAGGCTAGCGAGTAAATAATTAATTGATTAAGTATAGATAGGTAGGTAGATGATAGTTAGGAATTAGAATACAACTGCCTCCCCTTCGTAGCATGAGGGGGGGCACCGTTCAGCCCATGCATCTCGCACCCGTCAAGACTGACTGGCTATTCATATTAATAATAAATATATTATTATTCTACAACATATATTATATCTAATGTAATATAATAGTAAGGACTGCTTGCTGCGCACCACGGGTCAGGTGCTTGGGTTGGCCGGACATGTTTCCAACGGTTGGAACTCGATTTCCAAGCAATGCTGCTTTCTCTAAGCTTTTAGAAAATTAGCGGTAGTTACGTAGCTTAGATCGTAGTAGTTTAGGCCTAGGTTTAAGTAGAAAAAGTAGGATGTTTTTAAGTAACTAACGTTAAGTGATATCGGCTTAAGAAGCAAGTCCAGATTAGCTTGGTGTTGCAGTTTTACATCATTCGTCATACTCCGACTTCGTTCAGTCTTTAGTTTGCAGAGTTTTAAGTCATTGTTTTTATATTGTTAAGAAAGAAGTTTTACTTGTAATAATTTTGGTTTTTCCCCTTTACTTTATTTTCTTGTTTTTATTTTTATTTTCTATCTTTCTGTTGTTTTTCTATTATTTCTCTCTGTCCGGTTACGTACCTACGTGTCTCCTTAGTGTTTAATAAAAAATAAAACTAATAAAAAAAAAAAAACAACAAAAAAAAATACAAAAAAAATTACTAAAAAATAACTTAAAAACAAAAAAAACAAAAAAAAAATGGTAAAAAGAAAAGAAAAAACAAACACCAGAACATGTATTGTGAGAACGATGCTACAACGTCTGCTTATTTTTTGTGTTGTGTGGTTTGTGACCAATGAAAACCCAAAACAAAAAAACAATGTTAGATTAGTGAATGAAAAAAAAAACAAAAAAAAAATAAATAAAAATAAAACAAAAAAAAAACAAAACAAAACAAAAAAAAAATACCTTAGATGTACGAGAATCGATTTAGAATTAATTATTTTAAGATGGCGAGGCATAGCACGTAGCAAAAACCTAGACTAAGGCAAGTGTGTCATAGCTAGCTAAGGTAGGGACTCTTAGAAGTCGATAGGTGCTGTAATAAAACAAAGTTTAACAACGGTCAGAATTAGATTTTTCATGAAACTTGTATAAGGACAGGGCATACGCCACTAAAAGTGCCCTTAGTTTATTTTGGATCGTTTAAAAAGCTAGTCTTTGTGTGAGATAATGTGGGGATTAGGTAGGGTCTTCTAAAAACAGGAAGCGAGAACGAGAGCGCGAGGAAACGAAAGAGAAAGAGTGTGCGGCGTGTGTGGGTATACGCGTGATCTTATTGTTGGTGTAACGCGTTGATCCCGACAAACCATCAAATGCCTATTACACGACACGGACTGCAGACACACTGTTACTGTAAACTGCACACTGCGGGCGCATGCTCTGTGCAATGTTCTAATACAGAGCATGCACCAATCAGTCTTAGAGTTACTTACAAATATGGTTTGGTATTTTCAAAATGAAAAAATCAAATTCCTAATTATTATTATCCCTTATTTTTGATCAATAAAAGATCTGTTTTGGGGATACCGTTCGTTGAATTCATCTTTGCTTTCCTCTCCCAGTTGTGTCATTATACTATTATGATATCTCCTCTGATCAACTTGGTCGAAATTTAAATCCGTGAGCCAAACTGTTTGAATAAAAATTCTAAAGCTAACCAATTTTCTTGGTTCGGTATAAAATAAATCCAGAAAACGTCAGTTTTTCAGTTCACTTTTTCGGGTGACATTTCATTTATAACGTATTATTAAAATAATTTACAAATGATCTTGCTTGTAGTCATCAATGGATCGCATGTTTAGACTTGAATATCCTGACGGTATTGTCAGCCCCACCAGAAACCATATATTTGGGATTGGACCAGTTGCAACTCAGGACTTTGTCTTCGTGGCCAGAGAGATCAAATAATGGCGCTTTTGGGCTATGCAAAGAAACAAATTGGAGTTCCTTTTAAGTAAGATTCCAGATTTACAAATCAATTATGTATTGCATACCTTCGTGTATCCCAAAGTTTCACTTGGTTGTCGTAAGCTCCAGACAGGAAAAGGTTCTCGTCGGTCGTGGACCAGCATACTGATTGGACCCATTGGGTGTGTGAGGTAAACGTTGTTTTCACCACAGATCCCTCTGTAGAGACATTTAACATTACTAATTTAATCATGTTAGATATTGATAAAGACCAAGTACGATTTGAATTTTTATTCAACTAGATTACTGGATTATTGACATAGAAGATTCATTTGATAGTTACCTGTTGATCTTGGGTCGAATAATCTGATGTGTCTATCTGCCGATGCTGCAACGAGGACCTGGGATAGTGAAGAATATGCGACATCGAAAAAGCTTTTGTTGCCTGGAATTTCCTGTTTAATTCCACCGAGCTCTGTATCCCAAAGTTTCAGAGTGTGATCCCAAGACGACGTTACCAGTTCGCTTTTGTTTGACCAGACCACACCGCTGATTGCCTCCTTATGACCTTTCATTGTGAGTTCTGGCGTCTGCGATAGATTAATTACGAAATTGAAGATTGAAAAATTTTATTTTTTGAAATCACTCCATGTATGATACTGTGGCTACTTACTCGTACTTTTCCATGGTCAGTTTTCAACTTTTTTGATGCCGATTCCCCGTCATTGTTTCTATTGTCGACAGCTGTAGAATACAAGATGAATTATAAACAAATTGAGGTAATTGGACAGGAACAATTGGTTTCTCAGCAAGTTTCTCTCAACACTTACTAGCAGACCAAATTTTGACCATAGTGTCCCAAGAGCCAGTGGCAATCAACTGCGCATTGTGATTAACAGCAACTGCTTCCAGTCCTCGTTCATGACCTCGACAGATTTGTACGCACTCTATTGAGTTGTCAGTGATATTCCAGTCCCATAAAATTGCAGTCTGATCTTGAGAGGCACTGTAATCAATAACGTTCGCGCAGCAATAGTTTGCATAGTTCAGAACCTTTGCAAATATTCACTGATAAGTACCTGACAAACGTAGCCCTTTCATCTTCCAAAGATATCCAGGCAACAGATTTGATTGGTGATGTATGCCCAGGAATAGTAAGGTGATGTTTGCCTTTTGTGTTCCATATATGTAAAGTGTTATCGTAACATCCAGTTAAAATCCTGTCAGGTATAACAAGAACAGTAAAATAATTTCATCGACATTTTTTTCTATAATATCCTGGCACTGTGGCAAAGTATACCATTTTTCACAAACTGCTACGGCCGATACCCAATCATCGTGTATTAGACAGTCTTGAGGCTCTGGAGGAGGATGCCTCTCCAAATACTCGACTGTGATTACTTCTTCAGTTGATACTCCCCGTTCGTTAATATGCTCCGTCAAAGAAGTCCGCAAAAATTCATTACAGACCAAAAAGTCAAAGTCAAAGGCTGCGCTGGAGTCTATTGATTCTGATCAGGCATTATGGTAAAATGAGATTAGCACAGTATGAAGATTACTTGGAGCAAGTATTTTTCGCCGGTTTTACCTTTCAATAGCTCATTCACTATTGTATTTAGCTGAGTTGTGAGAACTGTGGCTGGCACTGACAGGGGATAATCGGGAACTGCATATCTGAAAAATGACGATTCTTGAAGAAAATGTATTTCTCGTTAAAATAAATCTACTGTCCAGTCACGTTTTAGTTGTATTTCAATTTTGATCGTTGACGTATCAGTTGACAATAATCATGGGCCTACTCCACGTGTTTAGGTGATTGAGAGATCTGAGCAACGCATCAGCGTATGCAAGTATTTCATGCTGTACTTACTGCTCTTGTTTCGTTTTAAAACGTATCTGAATTTGAGGAACGTCATTTTCAGCACTAGCCATTTTATTTCAGTTAAATTAGGACAAAATCAGCTGAAATCACGGGAACTGCTCGCGACTCAGCCCACCTAACTTCAAGTTCACATAACCTGTAATTGAATACATGTATGAGTCCAATCGTTTGAGCCCACGTGAATTTGTGATGGCTGTGTATATGAAAATCGTGAAAAGCTCTTGGGTGAGCACGTGCGCGTGGTGAATAATAAAGTGACCGGTACTATGGATTGAATAAACAATTTGCTTCTACAACGGCTGTTCTGTTAATTCATACGTCCGAGTTATTTTGTGCTGTAAATTAACAATTGCATATAATTCCCAAGTGATCCCAAAATGCGGGCCAAACGATCAACGGGCGCGAAGCCCTCTCCTAAAAAAAAAAGTACAGACACAAGTGATTTAATTGTTAAAAAAATCGGAGGTGGAAGTATTATTGATCATCGCCCTTTATTTTCCGACGACGGAGAGTAAGCATGTTCATAATTTTCTCCTGTACTTTAGGTTGAAACTATTCCTCAATGTATACTTCATTTCCTAACCTTATTTTTGCGTATACCGTTACAAGTTCCACAATTCTTAATGAGTCGTTGAAATATCACAGATTATTATTCGTCGTATGGAAACACTCTCTGAGAGCCTACAGTACGCGTACTGGAGACTTTGTTAGGGAGTTCGAAGGAATCGAACACAAAATTGCTGGGATATCGTCTCATCCTGATAACTCAGAGATCATCTTAGCTTGCTCCGATATCGGAGAGCTCATCTTCTGGAACTGTTATAACGGTCTCATCATAAAAAAAATAGTATGATGCACAAATTCTCCTTGAGATTATTATTTTCAACAGTCAAATATCTGCATTGTTGTTTTATCACCTTCAGGTTCTTGAGATTCAAGATAGTAAAGTAAAAGTGAAGACATTTCATATCATAAATTACCGGCTGCACAATGGAACCACCGCTCACCAAGTGGCCGTTACTTACTTTCTTAAACCGAAGAAAAGGATACGTGCAATATTGTTCGGTCTGGAGAATGGCCAATCCGTAGTACATACGGATCTACAGTATGAATATTTTCATTCGGCACCTTTTCACTGACAATATTTATTCCTTTACACATGAACTGCTCATTTAGGAAATAATCTTGATTTTAGTTCGAATTCTGATGACTATTATGTGGATATTGTTGGGAAGGAAGGTGAAAACTTGATTGCTGTTGCGTCGGGTGTTGATTTACACATTTTGAACCCTACGGAAGACTTTGGAGGGATACTGTGAGCCTGATCTTAGTAGAATATGCAATGTATCTACCAGCTTGTTTCTATAGAGAACTTATCTTTTCCTTTCTATAGACATAAAACTGGTAGGCCGTGTACAGCTATTGCAGGACATCCCGATCAAGAATGTCTAGCCACTGGAGATTCGAGTGGACGAGTTTTGATCTGGACAAATATTCAACAGCGTTTCCCAATCCGAGCAACATATCATTGGCATACGTTACCTGTGACTGAAATACGTTTCAGTAGAATTGGTAATATTCATTTATCTGATATCTGAACTCCATCAACTGGGTTCAATTTGACAAATCTCTCTGCTATTATTTATTTATGGATACAGGGAGCCATTTCTACACCGGAGGAGGTGAATGTGTGTTGGTCAAATGGGTAATTGGGAACACAAAAGAGAAATCTTTCCTCCCAAGACTACCAGCCCCAATCAAACACCTTTCGCTCACATCTGAGAATGAATATATCGCTGTTTCAACTCTGGACAATGGTAATTTTCTCATAAAATTATTTATTTCTTCATCTTTTGCTGTGCTGCTATGTCCGTGAATGTTGCAGGCATTGTGGTGGTGAACCCGCAAAAGCAGGTTGTTTCTGTCATACAGAATTTCACCTGGGGTGTTGCTGTATCCAAGAAAAATCTCTTTCCTGCCGGTCTGACCATTGATCCGCGAACTAACTCTCTGGTCCTCAACAGCCGGACAGGTCACGTGCAGTTTTATAATACAGACACGAAAAGTCTACTCTACAACGTATGTTCAACGCCTCTGCTTATTTAATCTAATATGAATTTAATATGCAAAAGGCGATAAGGATGAACAAATTATTTCAGGTAAATATAACAGCCCAGAACGTAATAACACCAGACAGAAACGCCATCATTGTGAACACAGAAGTGACAAAGGTAGCTTTAAGTGTAGATGGATTGTGGATGGCCACTGTTGAAGAACGCAATGACGAGCAATCCAACATGGAAGTCAGACTCAAGTTCTGGAAGTTTGACACCGTTAAGCAAACGTATGTAATCGACTCATGAGAGAGAGTTTTGGCTCTGATCTTCCAATCAAAAATTAATTTTTCTTTCTATCAAAGATATGCCTTGAATACATCAGTGGAATATCCTCACAATGGATCGGTAAATGCCTTGCGATTTCAGCCAATCGCTTCGCTGAGTAGCGATCAGGCCATTGTCGTTACAACTGGCACAGACAAAAGGTACAAGATATGGAGAGTAGTCGAGCCCACATCGATATACAGTAAGTATGATTGGCAGAGGAAGATCTCTTAGCAGTAATTACAATAGATCAAATTCTGTTACAGAAAATACAAAACATTGGCAATGCTACAACGTTGGGTTGTACCGTAGCCTGATACCCACAGATGCAGCATTCTCTGCTGATGGATCTTTGTTGGCGGTAGGCTTTGGGGCAAGTCTGACTGTGTGGGAGCCGGAGACTAACCAACTCAAATGTAGTCTCACGTACAGTAGTTACCCACAGACTTTGACGTGAGTAAATTGTTATTTTTGTAAAAATACTCAGTTTTTGAATACGCTCAGAATGTCCTTTTTTTTTCACCAGGCGAATAGAATTTGGGAGAAATGAAATGAGCCATCTCGTTGTAGTAGGCTCATCTGAGCACATAGCTGTTTGGAATTTATTGACACTTACGATAACCTGGAGCGTTCCTCTCCAGCTCTCGACTCTCACCGCTGATCCGATTTCGGTATACATGGCTGCATTTACAACAGATGGAACTCGTAAGCAAAAGTCCTCACAGTAATTCGAAATATTACCGATCTTTGGTTATTCAATCCCCAAAATATTTTCAGTTTACATATTTACTCCACTGTCATCCAAGCCAGTTTACACTAAAAATAATCTTACGGACAAGGACAGCGTGGTATTAGCGGCTTGTTTTATGCCGCACCTCAGTGGCCAAGGCCGTTCAACAAACCGTTGGCAACAAAAGTCGCAGCTCTTCTTTCTCGATTCAAATCAGGTGAGAGTCAGATATTTTAATATCATTTTATAAAATACGTCTCTCTGTGACCCTATTTCTACATTTCGTTTTAACTTATTCTCTAAATCGGTTGAATTCTTTTTCATCCAGGAATTACTGACTCTTGATACCGCTTCGGAAATCAACAAAACGCTAGAGAATCTGGCTTTGAGTACAAATTTGCCTTCCACCGCATTCGGGGCCCTCATCGCTGCCCAAACCACGACAAGCACAGACCAGGTTGTTCCATATACTCACCAAGAGCTTGGAGTTCGAGGAAAAGGGATCGTGCAGGAGGTAAGTTATACTGTCCAGGTTCTTCTGTCGGGTCTTTTCGACTATTTACAGCATATATTTTGGTGATCGAAAAAGCGATGTTAATTTTCAAATAATATATTTAATATCAATCGTCATTTTTACAAACACGGATGAGATCAAAACAGCTAAGTTTTGCTATAAATAAATACATCTTATCTAGCTTCATTAACTTAATATTAATATTATTTTTTTTAATTCTGAATCAAAAATTTCTTTGGTACATAGATTGTTGGATGATTGCGCATATTTTTGATTCTTATTATATTGAGTAGTGGATTGATAGTTTTTCTTTAAAAAAACAAAGGAAAAAAAAGTCGATAAAAAATGTTAACGTTCAGTCCAACTATTGAAAAAAAAATAGTTGAGTATATGAAATATTATTCGCAGCCGTTCATTAGTCGAAAATAAATAATCAGACTTCTGTGACTTTACGACACATAAATGGAGCCTTGAAACTTTCGGGACGATACAAAACGGTATCAATCATTCGCCATGTTATTTAAACGGTCTTTGAATATAGAGAGGATAGTAAGTTGTTAGTTGGCAAATGAAAAAAGGAAAAAAAAAACACTTATAATTAAATGTCATTAATTACTTACAAAAAAAAATTCTTATAAATTATTTGAGTCCAAAAAATGCAGGCCTTGGTAGATATGATAACATATTCAATAACTTGAACGAGAATACAATTTTTCGTCGAGTTATTAGAAGAACAGTTGCGCAAATCGAAGGATTCGAGGTATCCCACCAACGTTGGATTAATTGTACAGTTATCAGTGTTTTCTTCCAATGCGATAATGCCGGCAGCGACGTACCAAATCAAATTTCCGATAACGTAAACAATGCCATTGTGGTATTTGTCTCATGTTTTCGATCGCCTGAAACAAAAAGAAATTCAGGCGTGTGAGTTTTCTAAGATCGATTAATAGAGAGACAAAAACTTGACTTTTTTCATGCGACAATATACTGCTAAATTTGTTGTATACATATAATTCGCACTCCATTCAGTAAATCCATCACATGAAATGATCATAACGAAAACAATGGTAATAATAATTAATATATGCGACGTCTGTCACGCGCGAGTTCATTGTCGTCGACCCTTGACACGTCCCCCAGCAGCTTTGGGGGGGGGGATGGGGTCAAGAAAAAGCTTGCATGTCGTTCAACAATGTCCCAACTTATCAGAAGTTATCAGCGTACGAAATATTATTTCGCAGGTGGTTAATTTTAAGCTAACTAAATGTGAAATTGTATTAATACTGATCAAGTTATCAAAAGTGTTTATACGAAGCGTCCAGTATATTTGGAGTACTTATATAGCATTCGAAAATATCGATAACCCCGAATGACATCGCCGTGCGAATTCCAAATTACATATGAAATATTACGTAAAGTTATTCATCGCGTGTTATTTTCACGGACATTATTGATGATATTAATGTTTTTAATCAGTTCAAATTTTCCACCGGTTTTTTTTTTTTTTTTCTAACATCCGTCCACGATCGTATAGAAAAATAAAATTGCGAAACTTTAAATATGTTCTTCTATTCCATTGATCCTATATAATTTCTCGCGGTCCCTTTGATTTAAATTTCTTAGAGACACGGGTGCAGTCGCCGCCTCTCGGGGTTGCGCAAAAAATACAATTGTATACTTGGGGGCGGGGGGAGGGGGGGAGGCAATTTGAAGATCAATTTTCTCGTTCCATGTATTGTTTCTTTAACGATCACCGGAACGAGTGTGTCCTAAATTTCGACACAGAGGCCAAAGCTAAAGTAGATGCTCCTGCTATCGCCCATAGTGCCGTTGCTGTTGCCGTTGCCGCTATGAGAAACGTGCGTCTAATCAAACGGACCGGATATAGAGACAAATATCTAATGATAGCTGAATGCACAACACAAGAAGTTGATGCTGCACATGATCTCTTGTTGTAAAAGATATACGTAGGTATGTAGAATTCTTTCTATAGGTTTCAATACACCGCGCGCGCCTACAAAACATTGCTAGCTAACAAAGTTGAACGAAGGCGCTAACGAGATGATTTTACGATTTCAAATTAAAGTCACGAATAATGTACTACGTATACATACATCGCGTTATTACTTCGTACTACATCCTACATCTCAAATTCGCATTCTCTCTCTCGATCTCTCTCTTTGCACATATACTTATATCTTCAGGCACAATTTTTAAATCCAAAGAACGCCGCAATTCAGAGATCAGATGCAACAAGACTACAATTATTGTCTTGATACTGGTTAGGTCCGTCGTAATGATGCTGATGCTGCTGCTGCTGCTGCTGCTGCACTTACAATCATCAACACACATATCCGTAGATGCTGCCTCTGCATTGCATTACATGCACATCGACTTTCGGAAACTCCCACGCGGTTCAACGCATCTTATATTATACATATTATTACACCGTACGCCTTTGCTCGCTTCACTAAACAGTACAGTATCAGAAGCAGTTGCAGTTTCTTACTTACTACTACTCATTATCATTATCATTATCATTATTATTGTTGTTGTCATTATTATTATTCCCACTTCTAAAGCCATTATTCACGTAACAAAGGAATCAAGAGAGGAAGAAAGTCGCTGGTTGTCATGGTATCATCATCTTACGTGCTTCTTTGCATACCCGGGAGGATATACCTACATATAATATCAGTGTAATATCGCGCAATATATGTTTAGTTAACGAAGAGGGAATACGTATTCAATCGTTGTCGTTCTTTTTTCGTTTTCTTTTCTTTTTCTTTTTTTTTTCTTTTTTTTCTTTATCTAAATATACTTATAAATCTTTTCCGTTACTTGCGATTTAAATATTTACATGGACGAAAGACGAAAGCGTATGACTTTTTTACGAATCTTTTGAGAAAAACTACGTCTAATTTTGAACAAATGAAGAGGATATATATTTTGACGGAGAAATGAAAAAAAAAAAAATTCCACTACAGAAATGAATTGCGGGGGTATTTAGTGGGTGGGAGAACTACGTTATACCGAGCAGATGACGAGACAAATATGTCGGTGATTTTCAAGTAATTTTTATCTCGGAAATTATAAATTTAATTTCATTAGGTTTTTTCATTTGTTTGTTTTTTCTTTCATTTTATTCACTTGAAAGTATTTATATCAACCGAACGTACGTTGACAATTTTTTGTTATTACAGATTAACAACTGGTATCGTTGGTGTCGTAAAAAATATCCTTAGCTGACATTGTGGCTTGCCGCGGCGTTCAGGATTTTGCACAGGCGATTTCAAATCTGAAACCTACAATCTGAACGTATTCTTGGGTATAAAAACATTCGCATCGTGGGCCAGATCGTTGTTGTTTTTTCTCTCTCTTTACTATCATTACTGTTACTGACCAAAAAGGTCAGAAGTTTGGAACGGAAATCAACTATATTCATTTCAAATCTTTTTTCTTGTTCTCTTTATTTTCAACAAACAAATCTCAAAGATTTTCCGATGCGAAACGTTTCGTAGTATTGTGGTTTGAGAATACATTTGCGACGTATGTTTCAGTTTATACGAATGTACGATATTCTAGGTACCGCAAACCTTGTCAGAGAACAATGCGTTTTACGCCGGTCGCGATCAAATCAGTTAGGGTTGATATGCTTCCATCAACCCCCCCCCCCCCCCCCCCCCCCAACCCTCTAGAATGTACACACTTTTGAGTAAAAAATTAAAACAGGTTGGGCATATTCAGTTCAATATTTATTGATGTATATGAAACAATTTTTACATATGATCTGTTTTTTCGAAAATGTTTTTCTCATTTATCAGTTAGCAAAGTGCAAGCGATTTAAAGAAATTATTATGAAAAGGTCGGAGAAGATACTTCCAGGAAATTATATCAGCGTATTATTTCTGCTCGTTTATAATATAAGATATATCACGAAAATATAACTTAAATTTTTCCGTCGAATGTTTCGTCATGCGATGTTTATGACTTCAATTTTAATTTATCGTATATAAATTTTTAGATCGTAGAATTTGTGAAATTTTTTCTTCCGACCTTATTTTAATTACGAAGACACTTCATTTCGTTGGTAAAGATTCTTGGGGATTTTTCAACTTGGAGTTATCGCTCCGGAGTATAGAGACAAAATTGAAAGAAAAAAAGGGGAGGAAAAAGAGTCGAACACAATAAGGCTAACTTTGTGACAAGGAAATTAAACTAGAATTTAATTAATTTTGAAACTTACCGCCTCCGGGTTTCCAATGGGTAAAGCGTTTACGATGCAAGCCATAACGACCAGCATTAAAAGGCACCTCAGTAATTTCAGACTTAGCTGCATTCCCAATAAGGAATTAAGCAACAACTTCCGTTTTTATATATTACTAAACCCTTAGTATTCGTTTGTTTGTTTGTTTGTTTGTTTGTTTCGTGCAAAGAAACGAGCGAGGGACAAACGCGTGCAGTTTTACGATGCGAGAGCGTCTGTGATGGTATTGAAACGAAGAAGAACTTTGGTAACTGCAGAGTACGCGAGGACGTTGGTCATGCGCGATACTCGATCGCTTTTTCTACCGCAAATTCTTCAACGTGATTTCTTTGATATAATTAAGATTCTAGGATTCTAATATGTGGACTCAATAATATTCTATACGCTTGACGTTCTATGTTGAACTGAGTTTCAGAACCGTCCCCATGATTTAATATACAACTGCTACTTGCGACACTCCAAACCCCCCCGTCCGGTAGTCAACGTTCGTCCGTGTCTTAACTTTACTCCGCATCGCCGTCCAGGATTCATTCCAGAATCGCGAGCTTCTCACAGATCTTTATTATTATCAAATTTCTCATTACCATCTACTTCACACAGAAAATAATCCTAGACTTACTGGGCAGAATTTCTCGATATCTTTTTCCTTGTATTTTATCTCCTCATTTTGGAAGCTCGTTAATTTCTTCGATGGGTTTTGCGGACATAAAAAACGTTGTCTTCAACTCCAACTTCATTCGTTGAACATCGAGAAAATCATGTTGTGGGGGTTGTTTATGTAAATAATTTTTTTTTCAATTTTGTTAGCTGACGAGCTAATTAACTTTTGGAGTAATTCATAAAATATTTTTTTTTCACCTCTGGAGTAATCGAGAATTTATTTATTTATGTTACTTATTTATTTATTTCACTTTTTTCTTTGTTTTTTAAGAATTTTTAGTAACGATTGACGGTACGTATTGTTGGTATATGTTTCACGGTTTAGTCGATTCAGGCTCCTTATCAGCCAGAAGAAAGATTTACTGCTGTATGACTAATTAATGAATAGCCAATCTTTGTAATGTTTTTATAATTCCGAATAATCTTCATTTTCATACGGGCAGCTCATGTATTGATTCCAATTATTCAAACCGTCTGATTTTGTTTATTTATAATTATCTATTTATAGAATAATCAAAATATCAAATAATACCATTTCATACAGTGAGGTCCATTGCGCTCTTATCAAGTTGAGACATTTCGTAACCTTTAAAAAATATAACTGTAAAGAGGCAGTCTTGAAATGCGTTACCGCATCTTATGATATTGTAAATCTCAGCCGTTGCGCGAGGGACAATCAAATATTTACCCCCAATTTAAACTCACATATTTCGTTAGGATAATTTTTCAGCTCTTATATTTCACACGGATTTGTTTTTACTTTTTCTTTATTTCAATATCATCATTTTTGTTATTGTTATTGTTATTATTTACCCGTGCTATAGTTTACACGTGATCTTTATCTCGAGCAATGAGTTAATGGATCACTTACATTATTTCAGCCTATATTAATTGGTCTCACACATCTTATAGATCTATGAATTGTAATTAAGGTACTCAAGAAACAAAGAAAAAATTACGAAAAACACGAAGAGTAAAAAATTAATGAGAATAATCTTGCGTTGAGTCACGTCTTTTCTGAACGACTCAGCTTTTTTCCTCTGATTCAAAGAGTATCGGGTTGTCAGATAAACTATAAGTATACGCATTAATTTATAGCAACCAATTCGTGGAACTATTCGATTTATGGTATTTCGATACAAATTACGGTAGAAAATTGATATACCGTTTCGTTTTCAATATAAAAAATAATAATAATAATCATTTCCTTATATATGATATTATAATTGGGTGTAATCAAGGAGTAAATTCTTGAGACTCGTGTATAACTTTTTGGCACGAGCTACAAATATTTACTGGGTGAATAGCCTGAGCTAGTTCATATCAGTTTAGTTTTGTGTGTTTACTTTTTATTTAATTTTCTTTTTTTGATATTTCTTTTTTTCTCTTGCATTGTACCTGCCTTGAAACTTCAACGGTACGACGGTAGTAAGACAGCTTACAGACATTTTTTGTCTACACACGAGTTTAGTTTTTGTTTATTACCCAATGAGAGAAAAAATAAATAAAGCGAAAATTCGGTCGAGGTGTCTGGCCTACGACTACAATACCTAAGTCTTAATTATTATCTATTCAATTATGACGAAGTTGGCCCGGGCTCTTCGTGTCTTACGATATGGTTTACGGTGCAATTAGAACTATATGAAATGATTAATGATAGAACAAATATACTCGTTACTCCTAACGCCCACCATATGTTACATGAAATCCAGCCAAAACTGCATTTACTCATATCAAAACTCTGGACCAAGTCATATCCGCGTTGAAGTTATACGTACAACTGACTTTCAGGATTCTTTGAAATAATTAATTATGACTACGCTTTGCCGATTATCATTGTTCTTTACACTGACTCAAGTCTATGACATTTTAAGGTGACTCAACTTTTTGACAAAATTTATCATGTTATATTTACTGTTAATGGGTTTTATTCGTTCGTTTTTTCTTCTTTTTTGAGATGAAATTTTGGGAACGGCATATCATACGATGTCCATTAAAACTTAACTTGTACGTCGAGCGAGATTTACGTTGATTTTTATGCTTCTAATTCAAATTACAACTAATATTTGAAAAATGGAATGAATTTCTTTATTTATTATTGTTATTACTATAACTATTATATTATTTTTCCTTTCAATATACTCCGCTGGTGTTGGTAAATTTGTTTCAAGTTTCGCATTTCTAACGATAAACTATACGTGAACATTTTGTACCTTCGTAGAGAAGTTTAACGTTTTAATCAGACGTAAGTTTTGCACTAGTTTACTGACATACGTGCGAAACCAGGTCACCGGCGAATCGCGATGCAAGAACTTTTATACAAAGGGTTTAATATCCGCGTGAATTCTATTTTATTTGCACTAAAACTACCACATTATTCTCGGATGAATGTACATATATTTTTGGTATTTCTATTATCTCAGAATTGATGATGATTTCCAGGATATTTAAATAATCCTATAATATAGGTAGTTAATCCTAGATTATGTTGGAAACGAAAATTTTAATGAAAAATCTTCTTTTGTTTTTCAGCTGCTGAGCGTTCCTGCTCATACGTTACCACCGATGCGATTACTCTGCACTCCATTTATCTTTTCCTTGATGACACAGTCGCCGTTGTCGAGAAAAAAATCTTTGCAGGATAATTTGACTAGGTAAAATGAATATTTTCATTCCACGAGTTTACTTGTTATTGTATATTAGTCCACCTGAACAGTAAGTGAAGGATGTTTCACGATCAGTAGCGGAAGGTTTTATTGATTATTGCCTGATTTTCAGTAAAATCCCGGATGAGGATCGAGAAAACGATTCTGGTAATGAGAGCGACGATGATCCTGTAATTTGGAAAAGAAGAATTCCATCGTTGCCTCCCCCTGAGCCAATGGCGATTTCGGAAGAGGGCAAAGAAGAGAAACTAATTCACTTTGACTGGACCTCATTTGCGGATTCCTTATCAGCGATACTACCGAGCAGAGATGTTGAAGAAACGTAAAAATTACTTGAAATATAAATTCCATCGAGGAAAGCGAAGATAATTTGTAGATATAGCTGGGAAGTGGATTTACCGCTGCGAGAGTTATTCACTTACGACTAAAGAAATATCAAAGTCAGTAATTTCATTTTATTCTTTTATTCCATTGAATATACAGACCAATAAAACTCCGTGTTAAAACCTCTACGACAACAAATTTTACATTACAATTATTTTCTGTTGAATTATCCTCAACACAGTGATAAAAGTTAGAATGTGAAAATAGTTGTGAATATTGTGAATCAGCTTTGAATGAAAATCAAGGTGCTCTCAACAAGGGATGGGGAGGGTGGGAAGACGCTGTGAAAATTCATGTAGTTCAGTTACAACTTCTTTGATACGTGTGTCATACATAATGTCGTGTTTCATGTTCGTTAACACAACGTCTCTTCGATCTGTATATACATATTTGGCGTAGGTAACTGGATTATTCATTACCTGAGCACCAAGGGCACCATCTAGCAACACGGTAGGCAGATAAATCATCGCCGTTACTAGAGCACCAAGTTTTTGTTCTTCCATACCTTTGAGGATGCTTGAAAATGATGGAGGTTCTATCGGTGGATCGTACATTGCGAGAGTTTCGCAGAGTATGGAGTAGTAATGACGGACCATTGCTTCTCCACGGGTTTCACGGAGTTTCTGAGAAGCGGTTAGATAGAGCAGCATGGCAATGTCATAACCAGGTGGTGAGTATCTAACCAACTGAAAGTCTACCACGTAGCATAGCGGTGGCTTGCCGTTGTTGAACATAAAATTATTTGACCAGGGGTCGGCGTGGCTCACTACGTTTTGTAGAGAGCGAGATGGTTTGTTAGCTTCGAATACCTCCTGACATGCTTTTGGAATTAGGCTTGGGTCTAAACCCAACTGTTCCGCAACGGCTACAGCCACTTTTACACCAGCTGTGTACCACATGAATTGTTTTCCGTACTCTTGAAAACCAGTTTCCTGGAAGGCCTCGGGGAAAAGTTCGTTAAGAGGTTTGCCAAGTCGAGTTTCCGCTCCTATGGAAGCGGCGTGCATTCTCGCTAGAGCTGCAAGTGCTGCATTTATGGATTCCTCGTCAAACAACTTTTCGCGCATAGAGAATCCGGTTGATCTCAATTCTTCCAACACGATTACTTCGTTGTGGGCGAGGTAGCATTTTGGGCTCCATCTTTCTCCCGGGTATGACTTTTCTAGTTCCGGTACTATGTAGTTGAAGAAAAGCACTTCTTTTATAAAAATCTTAGTTTCACAAACGTATTCAGCTTGTGTAGGGACCTCGTGGGGAACGGCTTTCACAAAGTAGATCTTGGTTTCCTCTTCAGAGGAATCTGAATTCACGTATTTGACTTTCAGCTGCTTGTGCGACGCGAGAAACCCAAGTTTCTCATCTGAATACGGCTGGATAGTAAAGCTGATGAGTTTTGCACCGGGTCCTTCCGATTGTGCAACAACATTTTGCACATTTTCAAAACTCAAGATCTCTGGAAGAGTTGCTACCATGGTGTTGTTGGAATTTTTCGTGTGCCCAGTTCCGTTCATCGTCATCTCCGTCGATCCAGGTACTCCGATGTTCAGTTCGTCGCTCAACGTTATTACCAGCAAACTGCTCTCAAGAGCTGTTCCCAGTTTTATTTATCCTTTAGGGTTGAAGCGTCCGCCCATGTGTAAAATGCGTGCAGACTGAAATCTAGATGTGACGTGATGAAGCAACTGTTTGTTTCTCAATTCTTTTGTGCCAGCCGAGTTATAAATTATAGCAAATCTAGTTCTAATTTATGAGTCGTTTCGTAACCAGAGCCAATAAGGGATCTCGACTATACTGAGAATTCCAGCTCCCAAAAAAAGGCCTGCAGCGCTTCCAACCGCAACTGTTAAGATCAAATATTCAATACAATCGTATTATTACAACGATAGAGAATAATATTTCAAGAATTCTGCTTTACGTGGTAATTTCATACCTACTAAGTCGAGTAGACTGTGGAATACATATCGCCTAAAACGTGAAGGCGGTAATGTGAATAACTCGAGGTGTAATCCCTGGGCTACTTTAAAGAATGGCGATGCCTTCTGATTTATGTGTTGAAAGTGTTTTATAACTACACCTTCGCAAGTCGTTAAGCATCGTTTGAAATTTTCTTGAGGACTCAGAGCCAAACGCTCTTTATTGAGGCATTGGAGACCTGTATAATTGCAAACTGGCATACCGGACACGTATGGGAAGAGGTGGCTGACACAGCCACAAAATTTTAGCATATTTTCCATTTGTGACTGAAATGAATAGAATCAAATTCCATCTCGACTATATTGATTGAAAGTTATTGGTGTGGTCATGTTTGGTCTAAATACTTGTATGCCACAGCCGCTGCCACTGTACCACTTGGAAGTGTAAACACCGTCTGTCTCATCAGGAAAACGGCAACCACGCCTCTCTGGAGGAATACTTCGTATCCCTTCATCGTTAGAAATGTCTTCCACAGTGAAATATACACTTGCTACTCGGTCTGGTTTGGTGATTATCTCCTTGTCACTATAAGTCACAGTATTAGGCATTTCCAGTTGGCCGTGAATGTATACCTGTATAATAATTGAACATGTTATTACTCTATTGTAGCATTGATGAATTAAGTTCAGCTGATCAAGTACGAACTTGAACATATACGTATCCGCCTGCAAATGCTAGAGGGGTAAAACCAACATGTATGTAGCCAACACCGGTGGTTTGGTTCATAATGAATTTCTGTAGAACCTTGAATTCTGATCTCGTGTGTCTAGAATTGAATACATAACATTGACCTGCAGCAGTTTTCAAAGGCCGGAATTCCTCGCAGCAGTTGAATTTTCTTGATCGATGAAAGCAGTCGCTCAACAGTGAGGGGCAATCAGCAATCGACTATTCAGAAATCATAATGTCTTCACTTGAACTCACGTTCAATACTGATGCAAAAAACGTCTAGCTTACCTCTGTGTATAAACTGATGATGTCGTCAGCGGTCAGTTTTTCAAATTCGGCTACGTGTTGTTTACTGGCTTTCGGAGTATCGCCAGAGAACAACCAGCGCCATGGATTAGGCACTTTGATTTTTGTACCATGTCTTTTTTCATGCCTAAAAAATTTATAGAAGTAAAAAATCAGAAACTTGCTCTGCGATGCGGAGCGGTTCCGAAATAACTAGAAATCAGTTCAATTTTAAGCACAGAAAAGTACCTACAGAGACCTGGCGATGCCCATGGGTACGGGATGAGGCCGCAAACAAATACTGATCGCTGGAAATTCTGTTTGCCAATCAAGGTACATGGTCTCGACAGTTAACGCTACTGGCTGATTGTAGAAACCATCAACCGAATCTTGCACCATCACTAAACATCTCCACCAGCATAACGAGCAAATCATCAGCCAAAATACTCTGTGATTGAACGAGAAATAAAATGTAATACTTTCAAGACTCATCGATCATCAATTGGTACCGATAATACTCTCCAGATAGTTAATTCATCCTGTACCTTTCGGTCCAATGGAGATCATCTTCGACCAAGTATCTCATTCCATGAAGATTGCAATTAGCTAAGTATCGTTTGACAGAACTCCAAATTTTTGAGACACAACCCATATTTGACTCCTTCGTTTATTGAGACATTTAAGAATTGATTTGCACATAGAGCATAATTTTATGCAACTAGCGCATCGATTATTCATTCAAAGTATGCGCGTGTTTCATGAATAGATGGTTATCATACCTGTGACATGGTACCAGAACTTTGAAATCAATTATGCATAGCGTAACGTTGAACTGATTTTTCAGAGTGATAACATTCTATCGATGGGAGTGTAGCTAGGATTTGAACTAATTTGAAATAGTTACGAGGAATGAGGAAACATCATAAGAAACTCATTTTTCGAAGCATGTTGCGATTTTCTGAATCGCCTCGTATCAGACAACCCACGTGTCCGAATTCGTTGACTGAAAAATAATATAGGAAAGGAAGCTGATGCATTTTAATGTATACAAATACCCCGATAAATGCATTTTTCTGATGGCACTAGATTGGATAGTCAATTAAATTGAACGGATAAATTAAAGCGGGTTTAAAAGCGAAAATATTTTCGAAACGCGAGATCGATAGTCGACCCTCGATCGGAACTGGAATTTGATAGTCGCTCGGTGACGTCAGCGGTCAGACATCGTTGATCGTTTCCTCCCCGCTTGGCAAAGTGGCACGAGGGATGTCGAACAGCGTTGTTTTGTTCTCATCGTAGATTTTACTCGATAATACAATAGCTTTGCGGCTTGATAATTCGCAATTAATTAGTTGTTATACATTTAATAATAGGTACGAACATTAATAATAACGTAATAATGGCGTTAAATCCGTCATACGAAGCCATCGGCAAGGGCTTCGTGCAACAATACTACGCGTTATTTGACGATCCCGTTCAGAGACCAAATCTAATAAATATGTACAATGTGGGTATCAAGTATCTGTTATAACCTATGTTACATCCTGATCGCAATTTTAAATATTCCTGACATCCGCAGACTGAATCATCCTTCATGACCTTTGAGGGACTACAGATTCAAGGAGCTATCAAGATTATGGAGAAGTTAACTGTAAGTTAATTCTTAGAACTCAATACTAATAACAAGTACCCATTCCATCGTCAACCAAAACAATACCTATCCCCAAAAAAATATAAATCAATCTATGCTTTATTGTTGCTTTGAGAATGCTATCCTACAGTTCATAAATGGTACCCTGTATTTGTTAATGCTGTAACTCAGGGTATGTTTCACA
The DNA here is from genome assembly GCA_963932425.1 of Athalia cordata. Classification (NCBI taxonomy): domain Eukaryota; kingdom Metazoa; phylum Arthropoda; class Insecta; order Hymenoptera; family Athaliidae; genus Athalia; species Athalia cordata. The sequence continues at coordinate 21,217,752 of OZ010626.1, read as the reverse complement.
TTTTTCGATGAGTTTGCTGACTATGTCACAAACGTGGCGATCTCCTTCCTATCGTATTCCATATAAATTTTGAAAGCATCGTAGCCAGTTATTTTAAGTCACTTCCAAATTCAAATAATGGATTATTCCTCTATTCATACTTTTCATATCATACTTTCTGAAGCTTGCAGACGAATGTCACTAATCAATTATAATTTATATTTCAGAGTTTAAGTTTTCAAAAAATTAATAGAATAATCACAGCAATTGATTCTCAACCGATGTTTGACGGAGGTGTGTTGATCAATGTCCTAGGAAGGTTGCAGGTAAGCTCATCATATTGTGTTTTATATAATCATTTTTAGGATAATCAATTTACAAAAACGTATTGCTAGTTAATTTACTGAATTTGCCTGGACGTGGCTCGTATTTTCAGTCAGTTATGACTTGGAAATTATAATACATATATATTCTGTCAAAACCATGGTTCTATTTGGCCATTGAAACAGATGATCCTGTTGCGGGCAAATGAACCAGTTGCTAAGTTCGAACTGAGTTAGATCTGAAGGCATTAGCATTTTTTAACGTAATGAGCCTGTACAGAAGCTGCAATATTTGTTGTGACCATCATAGTTATTGCTGCTTGCTTGATGTAACGATCGGCACATATTTTGTCTCCCTTTTTTCTGATCGCGTTTTTATAACAAGACTCACGCTATATTAGAGAAATTTAAAAATCTGATTCCTTTTTCGTTGTTGACAGAGGAGTCCAGGTGTCTCCCATGGCTAAATTTTGTCATAGTTTCCACGCACTACATTTATTTCAAATAATGAACTAGCAAAATTAGGGGCGACATACATGGGATGAAATTTTTTGTGCTGTTGTATGAAAGTAGAGATATCGTTCATTGAGTAGTATTGGGCTGCACCCATCCCTAATTATCTATATCAGTATCAAACATCAAGCAATGACTTGAGTCGATGATTATTGACTGATTGGGCAGACTGACGAGGATCAGCCTCACGCGTACATCCAGACATTTGTACTGAAGCCTATTGGTACCAGCTTTTTCGTGCAGCACGACGTCTTCAGACTCGCGTTGCACGACACTGTCTAGATGTGTGACACCGATTGTCCATCGATCTTCATTACCGGGCACAGGCAAGCAGCCTTCTTCTATCATCTGCTTTGGTTTCGTTTCATGCGAGCACCTTACCGCCACCCCTATGCTTGTTATTAACATCAGAGTATGGTTCATGAAATAACAGATTGCCACATTTTAATCGTCTTTTTACCATATACATATCTCTTTCACACGTGACAAACAATATTTCAGTTATAACCCTGGCTGTTCTTACATCAGTGTTAGATTGTCATGTACTATTTTTTTTTTTTGATCTTCGCCAACGAATAACTATTGTACGTAGTCAAATTAACACGGTTTTTTCTGTCACATGAGGCAAACAATCATACAATTGGAGGTGCCAGTTGTATGAGAATATCTGCTTTCATTGGTCAATATTTATGCTGAATGAGAATGTGCAGTCATATATTCGTCTAACTGAAATTCATTTACACGGCCCAGATCTTGAAATGTTTCTCAAGTAGATAACTTGCAAATAATGCCTAGAACAGATCTCAGCTAGCAACTGACAAATAAATTACTATTAATATTATCTACATTTTATACATGAAATAGCATTTGGTAAGTTTGTATAGAGTAAGATGTAAGAAAATTTGTTTGACGTTCGAATAGCAGGTAAAATATGATGAATTATTTTGTGACTTGTAATTCTAGGCAGACGAAGACCCACCGCATGCTTTCTCGCAAATCTTTGTGCTCAAGCCTTTGGGGAACTCTTTCTTCTGTCAGCACGACATCTTCCGCCTTGGTATTCATGACACTGTGTGAGATCTCCGCCTCCTACTCGAAGCGCTCGTCAAACACAAGTGAGCCACGCTCACGTCCAGCTTTAAGATAAGTGAGCCAAATCTTTCATTTGAATATCCTTGGCATAGCACGAAGCGCTCATTATCCCATAGATATCACAGTTTTTATACAAAGAATTTCTGCTTATCTTATAACGTGGCCACAACAAAAGTTTTAACAATAAACACAGTTCAGCAATCATTTTGTTTATTCAATTTCCTCATTCGTTATACTCGGGCTCCTTGATAAAGTACATCCGTTTATTCTTGGGCTTTATCCGGTACAGCTTTTAACGATTATCACAGTTATTCCTATTGCAGAATTTGATTATCCTGGCCGTTAGCGTTAAATTTTTCTGTAGAAAGAAACTATTGTTATAAACATCCTGTAATACCATAATGGCCTATGTATTTTTATAAATTAGAAATTGTACGTTAAATATAAAATTGAATTTAATCACACAAATGAATTTCCGACATGTCATTAATCAAAGCGATCATTTTGCCATGGGATTATCATACATTTGATATCTTTTTTTTTTTTTTTTTTTTTTTTTTATTAAAACTCTGGTGCATCTTACAGAATACAAATGACCAGCAGCTAGAGCAGAATGGTTTTATTTTATTGTACATTTTCCTCTTGCAGTCGTCATGTTTTATGATCTTATTCATTCGGAAAAATTCTTTCAAAGATTTCCTCGTTTTGCTTGTTCAAATTCGATAGCCTCGAACAACGCTTGGAAGTTTCCGGCTCCAAATCCCTTTAAAATGACACAATGATGATCAAATGTTATTTGTTTTATTAGCTGAGGAAACATTTAAGAAAATTTAACTTACATTGTGGTTGTGGCGTTGAATAACTTCTATGAAGAGCGTTGGCCTATCCTGCATATTTTTTGTAAATATCTGCAGCAGGTAACCATCGTCGTCGTAGTCGATGAGAATCTTCAATTTCTGAAGTAATTGAAATCAATTAGAATATTTCTAATATTTCATTCAGCTCTTTAAGGCTGAATGTTCAGAAGCCTTAGAATTACCTGCAAAATGCTTAAATCCTCTGTGATCTGAACTCTGCTACTCTTAAGACGATTCCTCAATAAATCATAGTAGCTGTCTGGTACATCTAGGAATTCCATACCTCTGGCGCGTAGATTTTCAATCTATAATTAAGATTTGCATCTCTTGTAATTGTTATATATTTCATATTCTTACACATACCTATGTCATATGATTTGATTCAAAAAGAGTCAGTCAGTCTAACGCTTATGAGTATTTCATGTATCGCCAAAGTTACATTCTAATTTTGCTAAATTTAAAAATAAAATGTTTATATTGTTTTATGAAAAATTTTAAACTAGTAAAGTCTATACCCTTTTTTTCTGACTATTACCTCATGTAACAGGTTAGTAAAATATCAACCTGATGTTAAAAAAATTTCAACTTACAGCCGAGACTATGTCGCTAGTATTAAGGGCAATGTGCTGAACACCAGCTCCACCGTAATAATCTACATATTCTTGAATTTGCGACATTTTTTTGCCTGGTGCTGGTTCGTTGATGGGCATTTTTACAGTCTCTTCCCAGTTTGTCACTACAATAGATCTAAGTGCTGAAAACTCGGTATGCAATTGCGTATCATCCACCGACCAAAATCTGTGGAATTGTAGACACTGTTCATACCTAAGAGAGGTTGATGAATAACATGTTAAATCAATGAATAAATAAATATACATGTAAATCGAGACAAAATATCAAGCTGTCTGATGCTTCATTGCAAATCTACGTTTTGGAGTAGTTTAGATTACGAGATGTTTGTTATCTGTGATGAAAAATGTAATAAGCATATATGTGTATAAAATATGCTCCTGAATTGGTATATTAGCTGAATCGAATGCGTAATGTATAAAATATCTACATGTAGGGTCATCCATACCATTTTGCCACACTTTCCATCTCGTTATTCGGTTGATTTCCAACGACGTGATCGATGAAGTTCAATTTAACAGGTGGCCTACGTCAAATGATATCCACATTATTAAAATGCCTACTAAAACTTCCGTGATAAATTCACTAATTCTTGCAACTCACAAGAGTTGAGTAAGTGGGTCCTTCTTGGCTTCCCTGAAGCCTGGGAGGAACATACCCTTGTAGTTGCTGCGGTCCACAAACGTGTGTTGCGTATCTCCATACTTGTGAAAAAGAAAAGAAATAACAGCTATTCAACAATACTCGATTACAAGTTTATTAGAAGTTTTATTTGTTGTTAATCATTAAATAGTCATTTAATTTGTGAATATAATTCCTTTGTAATGTTATTGACTAACTTACAGTCTGAACAGTGGCGAACCGGACAACCCCGAAGTCGTCCCGCTCTTCCCACACATCGCGCACGATTTTTGCTCCACGTTCCTTTGCGATCTATTAAGTATATTAATATGGTTATTAAAAATGATACCATCTGCAGGTTTCTTAATGTATAAAATCGTATTAATTTTTATAGACAACACACCTTGACAATGGCATAGATGTCTTCAACTGCAAAGGCGACGTCGCGGACCCCGTCGCCGTGGCGAGAAAGCTGAACCGCCATTTCCTCGTTGTCAGGTTGGTAGGGTGACTCGAATACAAAGACAATCTTCAAGAACAGATGGGTGTAATATAAACTGAAGACTGGATCCGTTGAAACCACAAAGCCCAGATGTGATTAATGAACTTACCTTATTTTGTCTGACTGCGTGCGATGCTTTGTCCCGGGTGCCAGTCTCCAAACCACGGTAGCCCAAGGGTTCAAACCCCATCCTCGCGCAATAGAAGTTAGCTGCCTGTTAATTGTTAGTTCAAGGTAGATTCAGAACTTCAGTTCGATAGCAACTCCTAATGAAATTGTTCATAAGATATTGGTTCGAACTCCTCACCTGCTTTGCATTTCCCACCCAAAAAGTCAAGTGATCGAAGCTAAGAAATTTTCCCGCCACTGGCTAAAACATCAAATCCCTTGGTTAACTTTTATCTCAGGGCTTTCCAGCCCTAGCGATAGAAGCGATGTTACTTACTTTTGGTCCCTTATCGGTATAACTCGTCTAGAAGAGAAACAATCCATTGTAAGAAAATTGACAAGCTTTAGATTTTTAAAATCGAGAACCTGACTTCAGCTACTCACCATCCTGAAGAGACTTTTCTTTGCGGATAAAATCCGACCTGGAAGCGACGTCGATTCTGGTGAGCAACGATAATAATTCTGAAGATGCTCGAGCTTGTTTCCCTTTAAATGGGAGAGAAGCTGGCTCGCACGATGTCTTTTGATTGGTTAAAAACGGAGGCTTGTTTGCACGCGAATCTCTCGTGAGATTACGAATAAATTAATTTATTGATGAGGACCCTGATTCGCCAACTTCCAGTCATGATGCAGTCGGATGATACCCACCTCCGAGATATAAGTGATCATACCTGTTCGATACCTGCTTCTTAACGATATTCAAAGTCACGAAAAATCTGCATTGGCATCAGCGACTCGGCAATTCGCGTTAATTTATTACCGATATCACAAAATTATGCAAACTTTAAATATGACTTTTATGAAACTGGATTTTCATCGAAAAACGATCATTATACATGAGAGCATTAGCAGAAGCAACGTAAGAAATTGTTTTATTTTATACAAAGATTTAGTGGCACGGATGCAAGTGACACTAAATTGTTGTTTTACGGTTAGTCAATTATTTTTGGTATTGTTGAATACGCACGAGAGGTTTGAACTAATTCAACTAACGATCCGGAAGACGAAGTTCTAATCAGTAGTTTTTGAATATTTTATACGATTTCGTCCTTCAAATTTTTAATGACAAGATCCACAGCCGCCTACCGACAAGTCACGATTTTGTATGAGATCGTCTTTGAATTCCAAACGATAACGAAACACCTTTTATTTATCACTGCAGTTTTTAATCAACCGGACCAGCTATCTAATTTGATATTTAATTCTGAGTCAGAGTCGCAGTCATAACTTCAGTTCTGTAATTGGTGTCTCCGTAATAAACCCATATGATTTATTACTGCGTTTCTCAAGGGTCGATGATGTTTTTTTATAGTTATGTCGACTATGACATAAACATGTTGTGAAAATTCCTTAGCTTGTTTACATTGATGTATTAAATCCAAAGTTGGTTGAATAATCAAAAACTGGTATCAATCTCTTGATATTTATTTCAAATCATTCAGAAATCTATTTTACTATGAAAGAGTTCGATATTGTTATTAAGCGCATTTGAATAATTCCATAGACATATGAAAATTACGGGTATTAGCTGATATTGTCGATGTTTGGTAACTTCCTGTGGAGAATCTGATAGAAAAGTCAGATTGGTGTCATTGAAACGGCTTACTGGCTGGCCGTACGCTTGTCGCAATAAATATGAAAACCTGTTGATGCAAACAAGCTGAAGGTGTGACCAGTTGTTGTTTTGCAGGCTCGAGCTATCAGGATGCTAATTAACCGGATATTCTGGAGGCTCGACTCGCCGACTTCTGCAGGCGCTCGGCAAGCAGCGAATGTAAAATGACCAGCGTTGTACGGTGTTGAATTAATATATTCGTATGAGATTCATTCGGATAAACTCAACTCATACTTTCTGGCATGTGTTTATTCTCAAGTTATTATTCAAATACAACTGAGTCAATTATTATGAATGCTCGATGATACCTAAATTAATCACGAGTATCTCTAAATTAGAACGAATTAAAATTGACGTAAATTAAATCAATAATAATGTACAAAGCTTATAGTTAAAAGATATGGCCCATAAAAATCTTAATTTGGCAAGAGTTTGAAATATACAATTAAGCTCCAATTAATTCTGGATTAGTCGTTCACGTACACATTAAAACCTAGCAGCTCATTGAAATAAGTTAAGAGTTTTTGAGTATCATTCAGTCGTGAATGTAAAGCTACCGTTATACCCTTGATTCTTTATGAATATTTTTTCTTTTCATTCAGCAAAAACAAATTAGTCTTGTTCACAACAAAACAATTCCGTGATCTCTCTCAAGTCGTCGTTTGGCCTTCAGAGGTACCACACCCATTAAATCGGCTGGCGTAGGTAATCCTCCGGTCATGTTTGGTGCCATCGCCTGCTGATAAAAGACTTCTACTTTTCCGCACTGATATCCATACACAACTGTATCCTCGGTTCTGTAAAAGGTAAAATATCAATACCGATCACTTTTCTTTTGCCCCGTCATTGAATTTATCTGAATCGGCTTACCTGACTATAATATCGGTCAGATTACTGGCTCGACTAAATCTGTCGTGAAGAGAGGAGACAATTTCTATCTCTGTGACACCCCAAAGTCCAGCACGATGAACCGTGTCCCATTCTGGATCTACGCTGAGAACGCTATATAGTTCTCTGCTTTCAGTCGGTGGCAGTGGTTCCAGACAACGTTGAAGTCTAGATTCAAGTCTACCGAGAACTTCGACGCAAGTTTGCCACTGTTGCAAAAAAATTTCCGATAATACGATCAGAGAATATTTGGTGAGAATTAGACTTTATGCTTTATCTGAGATAATTCATACTAACAAGGGAATGTACTAGATCTTTGTTGTTGCCTATATTTTCTTCCATCAGTAAGACTAAAACCATGTTCTGCTGGCCACAGAGAAACAGTTCAACTTTCTCAAGGGACGAGTCTTCTTTTTTCGAAGATATCCAGTCCTGCTCAAGGTCATCTTCTTCGTCGCTTTCTTCGTCGTTACTTACGGCATCCAGTTTATTTTTAATCAACTGATTAGTGGCTGTAGAGAAACTGGATAGGTCACGATATTCACTCGGAGTTGTTTCCCTGCTGCAAAAACCGCTTGTACGTTCATCGGCTAGTAAACTGAGCTTGGACATCAACGGAGTCAACTGTAATCCTTCGAGTTTTCTTTTTTGAGGTAAATCAAATATACTACCACTCTCTGAATTTGATTTTTCTCTGTCCTCTTCTTCGGGGGCATTCAGAGATTTTAGAGGCAGGCTCATAGACCGCCGATACATTTCCTGCTTGCTCTTTTTATCCGTGAGTACGTCAGGGTCGAAAGTTATGGGACTTTCCGACATTGAAACAACTTGGCAGTCAAATCCTTCTATTACACTTGCTTTTCCGTTTTCACTTAGAGGAAATTTTTTGAAAAAAGCTCCATCTTTATCGGATGTCATATCTACGAAGCCAGATTTAAGTTCTTGGTAATGCGTGGCTAAATAATGGTCGTACAAAGCCTTGGATACCGGTAAGCCGTCGCATCTGAATACTGGATAACAAGGGTCTGTTATTGTATGGAAGAATTGTTTTCCAGGAGGTAGTTTCTTATGAGGTGAGTTCTCGTAATCGAATTGGAGATTCTGATTCAACTTTGGTAGTCCTATACTATAGTATCTGAGAGATACCCTATTTGTATGTTTGCTCGAAGAGTCTGTGAGGTCTGGCAAACTCATGCTTCTTCTATCCGAAGCTCTACTTTTTTCCAATTTCTCTTTTGGAGGCGGATTCTTCAATTTGTTCACTCTCTTACACCTGAGTGCCTCTTTGACAAGGTCTGGAATGTCATTAGGATCTCCCACTTCCATCACTTCGCTTTCGTCAGTCCCTTTATGGTCTAGATCCTCGGCAGCACTACAAATCGATACCGCGGTGCCATGAAGCATTCTGTTCACATCCTTTAACGGCGTAGAACAAACACTTGGGGTCTGAGGATTTACAGCTTTGGGACGATCTGTTGTGATCTCTTGCTTTCGTTTTGCCGGCGAACTGTACGTTGTGGCCGGTAAAGGAGGACAAAATGGTGCTCCGTTACTGTACTGAGAGGAATCTAATTCCCCTTCCTCCGGAACTGTGAATATCCGAGATGTGTCGCGTTTCATTCCCGAAACACAGGAGTCCTTAATGTTATTCTTCGACAAGTTCTAAAATGGCAATAGTTCATGAGAGTCTAAAATAGATGATCGAAAAATTCAGTATTACCTTCTTCAACGTTACTTTTTTCGTGGCAGAATCAACATGCGAATTTCGGATTCTTTCGGTAGAAGAATTCTGTTTCAATTCTGTAAGTTGCTTTCGTTGAATGTAGACTCGAAATAGTTGAACACCAACTGGCAAGTCAAATCCTGTTCCCAAAGTTTCCGCCGGAGCCTGGAAGTTTAATTGGAAAATTTATTTTTGAAAGAATATTCCCGTACATCAGCAATTCTATCATTTTTAAACTTACCTTGATACGATACGGATCAGTGATGATTATTTGTTTGGTCAGTTCAGCATTCAGCTGAGTAGCCACAACTCTGAAATATTATAAAATTTAAAAATTGTAATTCAGAACCTCGGTTATCATGTCCCACTGAACTTTTGTGCTATGACCTGACAATTAAAACAGTGTCACCTACTTGTTGTTATAAAATAAGGCCCCACCAAGAATGCCGTTAGTTTCCTGGCAATATTGTAGGACTTGGATGGCTTCCAGAAAAACGTTACTGGCACTCTGCACACAGCAATAATCAAAAGTATCAGTTACGCTATCATATCCAAAGACACGACTTATTGAGGACAACAAGTTACACAAACCTTAGGAAATTTGATAGTTGGAAGATTAGAAAACAAATTGGCACCATATTGCAGTATTGGAAGGTAAGTTTCGAACATTTGATAAAGTTTTTCAGTCAACCTATTTCTGTCACCCCCAAGTGACGCTGAGATAGTTTCCAAATCTCGATGGAAGAATTTTAACGTCGACTCCAAGGTATCAGCTCGTCTCTCCAGAACCCAGTCTTGAATATTTCTGTCCGTTCCGACTGCCTGAGTGGTTGAAAATCCATTTTTTTAAAAGTTGGAAAGGACAAGTTGGTTAGTTATTGAGTGTAATCCTCAGACTTACAAGTACGTATTGTCCTAATTTTTTCAAAACAAATTTGCCACCTTGAAGCGCAATTATTCGTGGGGCAGAGAAAGAGGTGCTTATAAATTGAGTAACGCCCATTAATTGACCGGCAAGTGCCAGTCTTTGTGTAGGCGATACCCATGCAGGATGAAAGTAAACAACTGCCTCTGCGGGGTCATCTTCCTCCCTCCGACAACGGGCTGTGTCATAAACGAACACTATCATCATTTCCCTGCAATTAAAGAATTGTATAATAATTGCTTGTTATTTATGGAAATGAGTACATTAACAAGATTATTCTAGACCCAAGGCACGCGTAAAGATGATACCTCAATTTATCGTTCTCTTGTAACTGAATTATTGTACCATTCTGGTCTGATTTTGTTATCTACAAGTTTAAATGGTAACAAAAATAAACGCGTTATTGGGAGAAGTAAAAATTGCGGTTTTACTTGCCTTGGTAAACAATGGGGTAATTATCACGCGATAATTCATAGTTATTTTTTATCAAATCGAATTCGAACCGCCATAATTGACCTAGTTGATATTATTGCGATTCATTATGAGAATAAATATTTCATATAAAATATTACAAGTTGAAGCTGTAATTTGTAAATTTTTTCTAAGAAAGACCTACCTGTGAGTTGATGAGAAACCGACAACTGCATTTACTGATAGACATTTGAATAGAAACTCGACAAAAGAAGTCTACAGAAATGGCTACATGTCCAAATACTATGTTCATATTTGATAATATAAAGCTAATCGCGTCTAAGCCAGCTAGATAAGAGTGATAATTATGAAGGCTCTATTGTTCACTGGAAATAATTGTTCAGCTCCTGAATGTTCATCTGTATTGGATATATGTTCGCTCTTAGGAAATGTGGCTCTAGTAATTCGATTAATCAAATTTCTATAGATAGAATGGAGAGTTGCGAAATTATATATCTGTTCTGCAAAGCATGTGCGTAGAATGAACGAATAAAAAAATAGTAACGACTGAAGCATTTTGAATATTACGAAATTACTGTGATATTATGGAATAATAAATTCTACGCTATTACTTTTAATTCAGAAGCAAATAAAACTTACACTAACTTGAAATCAGCATTGTCTTTGACAAAAATCAAAGAATTATACAGAGACATATGGAAAGTATCTTGTTAAAAAATATAAACGAATAAATAACATAAGCAGCAGGCACGACGAGATTGTCTCTACCAATTCAAGCAGATAATAGCATACATCGAACTCAGCGAGAATCATTCAAAAAAGAAATAAAAAGAGAAAGAAGCTTGTCAGAATAGTAAACAATTCATTATCACGTTACTACGCTACTTCGTAATTAGATAAGGCAATGATTACGTAACACCCCTCGTACTTTGCCATGATTGTTGATGTAGTGCTTCTTTTCGCGTCAGCTGTCAAACGTCAAACGTCAAACTCCTGTTTGGATTATTTCATTTGCTCTACATACATTTCAGGTAAAAATGATTCAATGCACTTCCACCAACGCTTCAGCCTTATTATGCCTACACAATCGGCTGATATAAACCCAATTGCATTGCTTTTTACATGATTACAAAAATTCTCTTCGAGTCTCGCACTCGAGCCGGCCGTTCGACGCCATGTTGTTACCGACACACTCTGTTTCTGGATTGAAGAGGCTGTGGCAGAGAATCAAGTCCGACCACTGCAGTCCGACGATAAGATTAAATTTGTACCGCCAAATTTCGATTAAGAATCATGCTCAAAACTTATCAAGATGTCTTAATTTTTCCGGTTCTATACTCGAACCATAGTCCATAACACTACTTTGGGACCAAAATCGCGAAAAATTGAATATTCTTTAAACCGTTTGAGCAAGTATCTCTTGACGTATTTTGTACTCATGAACACGAATCCATCGGCTTATAAAAGCTGAGAATAAAACCAATCAAGATATTTGAATATTATCGGAGCTGCAATTCAGTTTCACCAAGCATTTTCAACCCTTTTTCATTTTCTTTTTCCAGGGAGAAAGAGGCAGCCTATGAAGCAATTTGGCCCCACATTCGGAACACGAGACTTCTCGGTGAATCTGCGAAATTAATTATTACATATTATGTCGAGTAATTAATTGTGTATAACTGTATTATAGTATACGTCAATTATGACATGTACGTACACACTGTACTTTAGCAAATAATGAACACAACAATCCAGTGTCAATTTAAATAGAAGTATTCTCAATGATATTGTAACGCGATCATTATAAGAATGAACCCCGTCGTGAACATGAATAATACATAATGTGCATTGTAATGTCTTAACATATATTCTACGCCAGTAATTTTTTTCATAAATATTGCCTTTTATCTACACATTGTTTGTTTATTTGATATTGATTATATCCCTGCACGCAGCATTCACCAACATTCATTATAAGCAACATGCAGACATGATGCCACACATCACATCAGGCCCGACTCGGGACACCTCCTCGCCTGTCCTGTTCTCCTGATACATAAATAAATTTTTGGCCAAAATCTGCCTTGCATTTCCAGGGACGGTATCATAGGGCTCTATATTAAATCTTTCGGTTATGACGAAGTATGATGCGATACACACGCATGCATATGATAGGGCCTGCACGCATCTGCATATGATCTATTGATGATTCAGCACAGCAGTATGATGCGATACACACGCACATGCATGCACATGAAGACTTGATGATTTGGAGCACCTCCTCGCCTGTCCTGTTCTGATACCAAAATGAATTTTCGACTGGAATCTGTCTGTGATTTTCTCAAGGACCCGGAATACCTCCTTGCCGGTTATGTTCTCCTGATACTTTTCCGGGTTTGGGCCGAATTTCACTGATTTTTATTTTGGTCTGGCAAATTTGGCCATAAATCGAAAAAGTATCAGGAGAGCAGGACCGGGGAGGAGGTATTCCGAGACAGGGCGTGATTGTAAGCATGCGTGTGTGTGATCATGTATGCCATCATGTATGATGGCGTGTGTCAAGTAAATGATGAGGTCTGCATATGCCTGCATGCATGCATGTGATGATGTATGATATCATGTGCGATATGATGTATACACATATATGTTGCCAACAACGAATATTACTGAATGAGGTGTGCAGGGGTGTGATTGATAGTAAACGAACAATCATGTATTCATGTAGTTAATGTGTATTGATAAATCAACGGTCAAGAATACATGTTAGGAAATTGCAATGCCTATAGTGGGTTCATTTTTACAGATACACTCATTCTTATATGATTATAACGGGTTACAATAGTGTGGACAACACTTCTATTTTGATTAACATTAGACATTAATTTGATAGTTCGTAACAAAAAAAACAAAATGTATGCTGGACGATCATATCACAACTTATTTATACGAATCATTTACTCCGAACACATGATGATTAGCTTTGCAGATGCTCCGGAGATAGTCCTGTATTCCCGAAGAGGGGCCAAACTGCTTCGTAAGCTGCTCGTTTGTCTCCTGAAAAAAAAGTCGAACAGAGGTGAGTATACATAAAGAAAGTAAATTACAGCTGGGGAAAAATTGAGTTATCTCAGAAAATATTGCTTCTAGCTTAATTTACTCGTCGGATTAATGTTCCTCAAGTAGAAATGCATTGGGAAGGCGTCCTGCAATTGATTTAAAAAATACTTCACATTTTGCCTCAAAAAAACGCTAAGCCTATAGCCTTTGATTTTTCTCAAAACTCAAGCCAATAATCAACTACTCATTTGAAGGGGTTGGATTATCAAACCCCTTCAAAAGAGTAGTTGAATAGGGTATTCCTACATATTTTGAGCCCAGGAATCCAAATTGAGCCAAAATCCTCAATCTATAAAATTGATCGAGTCATCGCCAATTTATCGCTCTGAAAAGTGAAAAAATATGGATATCTCTATGGGATTTATTCCTTGCTTAATTTAAACGACCGATTTGTGTTGCTAGCGTCAAGTTACGTCAGGAAACACTTGCACAATCAATTCTGAGCATATTCAATGTGGGACATAATGAGTTGCTGACTAGGGATGTAGGGATGTACTCATTGTTTATTGATAAGTTGTTAATGTAAAGTACATATCAATCGAATGTTCAACATTTTATGTATTCAAATCTTAGAGCATATATTCAAATATTCATTTCTATAATAAAGACCTGACGATATAGACTCCACTTCCCGCAATTCACGATATTCCTGCCATCCTACAACCATCTGATCAACTATTTCAACTTGTAAAGTCGCTGCTTCAAAAATGGCAGAAAACTCCAAGAGTTTGACGGCTGGTGAATCGTTTGAAAAGAGGCCGCAATTCGGCAATCGTACGCTCGGCGAAGATACTAATGTTTTTCAGCATAACGCATGGTAGATTGTTAATTACATTGCATTGTATTTTTAACCCAAATCCTGTAAATAATTTATCATAACCTTCAAAAGTTATACTGCTTTGAGTGTATGCAAAAATATTCAAATAAATAAAGTAGATACAATCAATTTATTTTGTAGCATCAGCCATGTCATTTCATACTTAGAAAAATGAGATATAGCTCATATTTTTTCAGGGATAATGTAACATGGGATGAAGACCAAGAGAGAGAAGCACGGGAAAAAGTGGCTGAAAATTCTACAGTTCTTGCGAGTCCCGAACAGATTGCTAAATACGAAAATGAAGCCGATGCATACTGGGATAAATTTTATGGAATTCATCAGAACCGGTAGCCTGCTTTTAGAGAAAAAGAAATGGATGAAAAGACCTAAAGCTGAGCTTATTTTCACCAGCTTGCTCATACAGATAATGTAATCACCTGTTTTTCATAGGTTTTTCAAGGACAGACATTGGCTCTTCACTGAATTTCCAGAGTTAGCTCCTCGTCAGGTAAAGGAAGATGTTCTGCAACCTGTACGTGTGTTTCCAACTTCCCAAAACTCTGGTGATGATGAGAACAGTAGCAAGCCTTCAGAACTGCCCATCGTAGGTACCAGAATATTTGAAATTGGTTGTGGTGTGGGAAACACCATATTTCCAATATTATTATACAACACCGATCCTTCGTTGTTTGTTTATTGCTGTGATTTTTCTTCCACTGCGATCGATATACTTAAAGAAAATCCCGCCTATGATGAATCCAGGTGAATGATATTTTTTTTTGTTTTTTCTTTCGTATCAGGCACATCTCGCTTCTATTGTGACGTTAGGTTAATAAATTGTCTGATTCTTCAAAGGTGTAAGGCGTTCGTTTTGGATGCAACTCAGGAAGATTGGTCTCCACCTTTTGAACCACAAAGTCTGGACATTGTTGTACTGATATACGTCCTATCTGGTATTCATCCAGACAAGTAAGCATCCTTCGCCTACATACGTTTAGCAAAATTATAAACTAAGATTTGAATTCCAGAATACTTCACTAAACAATATATTATAAAATTAGTAATAACTTCAATCATGCCCATAGGATGGAGCATGTCTTGAAACAGATATACAGATATTTGAAACCCGGAGGTGTTGTTCTACTACGAGATTATGGAAGATATGACCTAGCTCAGCTGAGATTCAAAAAAGGACGATGTTTGTCTGAGAATTTTTATGCACGAGGAGATGGCACGAGGGTTTATTTCTTCACTCAAGGTAAGCCAGTTGATCGTTTTATCAGTTTTTGATACATTTAGTATCAAATAATCACCAATATTCATCATTATTTTACGTTTCAGATGAGGTGAGGCATATGTTCGTTAGTCAAGGTTTCGTGGAGGAGCAGAATATTTTGGATAGACGACTACAAGTAAATCGGGGCAAATTATTGAAAATGTACAGAGTGTGGTTGCAGGTTAAATATCGAAAGCCTTTTTGACAAAAAATCAATCAAATGTAGATCAAATATATATCCAATGTGGTAATTTCACATTTTTGTAAAATTATTTTATTTAAATAATTGACAAGTACAAATCAATCACAAGACTAGACAGCTACTAATTTCTTACCAATGAAAATTCACCTTAATACATTACTGGACATAATTCTCGATATAAGTTAAGCACAGTTAATTATTACTTCTGGTAATACTCGTTAACTGACAATGATTCATATAAATGTGTTTCACGATTTTTGTACTAAACTTTTCAATTTTTTTTTTTCATTATGATAATTATTATTATTCTTTTTTTTTAATTTTCTTCATAGAAATATATATTGTACTTATCAATACTGGTTTGTATAATTAATCATGCACGTCATATTGTTTCGAGAAAACTCAATTATTACCGAAATAATTTTTCACATTCAAAAACATTATGTAGTTACCAATGATTTCTTCATCTTTCTTCATCTAAAATGAATATAGGTATGTATATCACCAAGGGATGGACGATATGACAGTGTGTTAAATACCAGACGCACATGGTAATGTTTCTTTAATTAAATTGCTAATTAAAATGAAAAATAATATTTTCTCTATCTTATTTTTATGTACACTTTAAGGTTATTGCATAAATCAGGTATGCTTTTTAAATCAATAATAATACAAAAATATACAATTGAAGGATTGAACAGAACTACTCAGAGCTGCAAGATATTAGGGGAGAAGAAAAATAATAATAACAATAATAAAAGAAAATAAAATTATCGCTGAAACCTTAACTAAAAAATTGATTAGATTTTGCCTAAAAAGTCAACCCACATTACCTGCTGTGATTATTAGCTCAATGCAAGGCACTGTTCTTGAGCCTTTAAAATTTATCCCTGTTTACATTATTAACAATAAATAATGATAATTGTTTCGAACAAACAATTTTTAGCAACCCTGATACTCGTGTAAACGTTTTTAAAAATTTTGGTCCGAGTGCTTTCGCATGCTAGTATCTTACTTGAATAATATAATTGAAATTTAATCGCATGCATGGGTTATGCAAGGTTCGGTATTAATGAATAGTGATCTAATTGTAAGTGATAAATATAATGACAATGATAAGTACAAGGATTTTGAAGATGTATTAAACATAGGCCCTCGATATTTGAAACTGAGGTTTAGCCAGATAAGATACTTGGAACACGCATCAGTGTAAAGGCTTATAATCATACTTATAATTAATCATCCACGGTGAATTTGCATATGCAATCGAAGGAGTTTTTGAATCTTATCACGCGACGCTACGTTTTGGTAGATAATATTGTTTGTTTCTCAACGGGTGGAGTAGAAATTGATATTATTTGAATTTGGTAAGTAGAGAAAGGTTTCGAAGAATGAAACGTAAATATATCATCGAAAATATGATTTCAGCTCGACAAGGTAAAATCTAACCAAGGATCATCATGCGTTGTGTCAGTACTATGGAATATAATATCAATGTTAAATTTATACTCTACCTGAAGCGAAGCTCTACAAGCTGCTCCTATACCTAAACATTATATCCCTGAATAAATTCCAAAGGGTGCTTTAGATGTTGCTCATTTCTCTAGAGGATTAAAAATATTATTGTCGGGTATAAAACTATATGGGTTTCGACCTCTACTATCCGAATACCTAATTACGGACAGTAAGGCGACTATGGCATTGTGTTTGGATTAATTAGTCAGACATTTTTTTCTCATCTGCTAAATTCCGGTAGCGGTTTGGCAATTCCTTCCGTGTATGCCTTGTGAACAGCCTCGCATACAAACCTGTATTGACTCTGTCGAAACAAATAATAGTGACGAGGTAATGTAAAGCTCGTATCTCGATGAATATAAGTACATTAGAATTATGAGGATAAAAAGATTCAACTCACAGCATTCTGTATCATCATCGCTCTTTGATCCCTCATGGAACGTACAATGTCGAGGGGATAAACAGGCTGGTTAGCTTCCATGAGACACAGAGCAGTTTCCATCAAAACCAAAACACCCGTTCGACCAATTCCTGCCGAACAGTGAACAACTGCTGGTTCAACCATTCCAGTACGAGCTGCTCTCACCCGTTCCGTGAAAGTAGTAAACTGCCTCCAATCGCTTGGCACTCCATGATCCGGCCAAGCGCAATATTGCATGTGGGTTATATCTCTCTCCTCGCCGGTCTGAAATTTTTGAAAATTGGTCACAGATGATCGAACTGTGGAGGGAGAATGAGGCGGATAAATTTCAATTACGTTAATATCGCGGAGAATAAATTCTCGAAAGACGAAGGTATCTTCCACATTCTCTGCCGTTGAAGTGAGTGTCAAATTCCTCAAAGTGAGAGTCTCGTTGAGCGCGGGCCAGTATTGATGGCACTTTGCTCGACCACGTTCTACCAGTGTAGTCAACATGACTACCAACGTGCTGCCTGCCTCCAAAACCATTTGCCAAAAGTCAGCAACCGTCGACGACAATGGTCCCTGCGTAGCGATGTATCGATTGATAATTCCTGATCCTGGAATCTCCATGTTCACGTAATTCGCGTTTATGTAATCGCCGTTGATGCATCCCATTAAAATAACTCGAGTCACATCGTACGGAGAAATATCCCGATATCGATTCTTGTTTTGATTTTCTGGCTTTTTTGATTCAAGCGACACAAGCTCTGGATTCTTCCTGTATAGTTGTTCGTACTGTGCAATGAGGGCTCCACTTGCCAGCCCGTCGGCCAGCAATAGCATCGATTGAGCGAGAGCATCCGATCCAACAGCCGCATGAGGCGCGTCCGGAACATATCTATAGGGTGGTTCTTCTTCCGAAGCTTCATCGGTTCCAGCCAATGCGTTGTACAGAGCATTGGGACGCACGGTCAAGGTGAGCTCACCGGTTCCGGAATCACGTGATTGTCGTATCAAGTTGACGACGTGTTCATGGAGCATTCCATTCACGTCAATCCCATTAATACAAACCACCTGATCTCCTTCGTTCAGCTTGGGGTAGCAGCGATCAGCGGGGGTGTTTGGCGCGACACGAGATACTAGTATCGGCATATCGAGGTGGAGTCCACCTTTCACATTGAAACCAAACCGACCTTGTTCGTCTGGCGTAAGTCTTATATTCACTAGGCCATCCTCCAATATCTGGGGTGCGGGAGAACTGGTGGGTTCGCTGTAGTCCGGAAGATCGTAAATATTTCTATCGATGGCCGTATCGTCATCCGCATAACTTAGTACTCTCGAGCCAAGTACCGGAGAAAAGGCGCCGCTTTGTATATGAGTTCCAGTTATCTCCTCTCTGAGGGACAAAAAACCACCCTCACTGTGTAGTGTTGAATGAACGAATCCAAGACACCGACCATGCAACATATACGTAACAGATAGAGAGAAAAAACACATTGACATAATAGAGACAAAACTGGTGAAACGGACACATGCTTGGCTGAATTTGAAAATTTACTATACCCAGTACTATGGAAATCTCCATTTTTTTATTATCAACTTCTAATTCAAGCAGCACTTTAAACTTGCATGTGGATAAAGCTAAAAAGCATAAGACGAGCTTTCCGTATTGCTTAAGAGATGATATAATATACTGACTCGTCGCTAGCGGTTCCTTCGCCCCACGCCTGACGAGGTTCTCGAGCACCCAGCGACTGAACTTTGTTGTCATAAGGTCGGACGGGCCTGCCAGATGGTAAAGTTAACTTTCCTTTGTCATCGCCAACAGGTCCTGATGTAACGCCATGGACCAACCTTTTGCTGGGAGATCTAAATAATTGGACAGAAAAAATATACGAATCAATCGTTGTATTACTCATATTGCAGATTGTGAATATTAAGTGTCATAATATAAAAGCGACGGATAATTTGGCGAGCAAAAGTAATTACATAACAGTTTACCTGGAGACATAATTAACATAAACGGTCAAAAGTTGACGGAATTTTTGTACGACATATCTTTTAATGCGTTTCATTACAGCGCCCACCTCGGCAGTGATAGAGAAAAAAAACATCGTCAACATTCAGAGCTAACAGGAGCAATATAATATCTCATAACTGATAAAAACTGTTATGGTTGACGGTGGACAGATGACCCTTATCGGATGAGATAATCAATTTATGAATGGCAGTATAACGTCAAATCGGTGGCAAGGAGTTAAGATACCGATGAAAAATTTTCGGTAATTCAAATCTTGGGTGCTTACCGAATGAATGTTCTTTCTACTCGTGCACGATGTTTGCCGTCTTCTACAGTCTGGAATTCAGTACGACCAGAATACGTGAATCTACTACTTAACGTCAGAGGAAACCGTCTGGAACGCATTTTTGGGCTATGGAGTCTGAAGAAGGTGTGATGTTCGACACACGCCTTCCACAGATTTTTGGAGCTGCGATATGTTTGCATATTGAATCCAAGTAGAGTATCGTAGTTTTCACACTGCAAATATTATGTACATTCTATGAATTGGAGGTTCGATAACTCACGTGACTGGTTCGTTAACTACTAATTAACTATTGGCTGAAATTTACCTGTTCTCTTCTAAGTTGGATGAAAAATTGTTTCCGTTTAAAAGAAATTTTGACAATTTTCGACCACGAAAATACATTTATTCTTATATTATTTTGGAAGACTACCAGGCCTATGGAAGTAACGCCCAATTGAATTTCTTTATTTGTCGAATCCTGTAAGTGAAAAGAGAAAAACATATGGAATTGTTTTTGGCTAGTCGTGAAAAAATTAAATTTCTTCAATTGCAACGAAATTAACCTAAAGCAATTTCGCTAATGATTAGATATATTTAAAATTTTATATACCATGCTTTGAAACACATATCTAACACCATCATTTTTCAAAACTAAGAGATCACCAAGATATACTACTCTAGAATCGTAGAGTACTAAGATTCCACAAAGACTCTAGCGACGCAACTAATAAACTTTTCAGATTTACTCTAGAAATTTAAGCTCTTATGGTTGCGTGTATTTAGTACACCATGCGGCCAATTTTGAAAATCCCCTTCACGGTATCAAGTAGACACAGTATTTTCCACCGAGTTATCAAACATGCATGATTAACTTACGCTTATCAGAATGAAAAATTGCGTAAAAACTGTAGAAACTAAAACATATACAACGGCGATCGTGCATACCCTTGCCTTATGTAACTCGACTCCATACATATCCAGTCGTTTAGCATGATCCAGGAAATTGAATTCTGCATCAGCGGGCAGCTGTCCTCTACGTAAATAAAATAATTAGATTAAAGTATTAATATCATCGTTTAAAAAGGAAATGGCGTGAATTAACATTTGTTTTTTCTCCATCGCAGCTCTGATACGTACCGCAACTAACAACCTTGACTTGAATATTGTGTATTAAAGTCAAGTGTCACAATATTTCAAGTATTATTTAAAAGCTTCTGCGTGTAATTTTTCTGTTATACCTAAATCTATTGCAATAAAGAATACTTACTTATGAAGTTTGTGTAATTCAGCAATCTTTTTCTCCATTTCCTCTGTTTGACCTGGTATTAGTTGCAGTCTAGAAAGATATCCAGGTCCGTGTTCCTCGGGGTGGTAATCTCCCAACTCGGCTATAAGTCAGAAATATTCTGTCACGATATATGTAAACATAATCGATATTACTTAAATTTTACGATAAATTTTGACAATTTTTCCTTACATTGAACAGTATAGCTTGCAATAAGACAAGCTGTACTCGGAGGTAACTGAAGTCGACCATGTAAAATATCCCTCCGAATTTGTAAGTAAAATTGATATCTAGTATACTCCTCTTGTAGTTTGCTTGGATCGGACACGTAAAATTTGACTCGAAAAAAAAATTGTCCACCTGAAATCATAAAATTTATTATCCAGATGGATGATCATTTCGTGCTAATATTATTCACTTTCACAATATTGAATATTTACTAGCTCGACTACTCAACAACAATAAAAGAGGTACTCAGTGTGAAGCATAGTTTAGGTTCTGAAAAATCATGATCTTTACCCTTACTTCTTATTTGCTTTTTCACTGGCTTTGCTGGATCCAACCATCGCTGAAACAAAATTTGGAATCAGGCAATCTGATAGTAATAGGAAATCTATAGGCGTAACAATGAGCTTCTACAAACTCCCATTATTTTAGATACTGACCATTATATCTGGATTGGGGCATGCGGAAGGGGTGGCACCGTTGTCCGTGTATTGTAATCCAAAATAATCTTTTTCAATCAACTCCAGGTGCTGATAAACCAGATCCAGAAGCACCTGTCCTTTGGCTCTTTTCTAGAGTGTGAGAAGCAAATGAAAATAGATTTTCATTGTGTGCAAAATAATTCTGTGTCTATGATAAGTATAATTCTGAAACTACGATACGTACATCCAATTGGAAGGTGTGCTGAGTATCATCAAGGAAGACAACAGTTGCAGAGAGAGATTTGAGCCTACGATCACGTGCCAGTTCTGCACCGCGAACGTGGTAGCTCCCACTGGAGCCACTCAACGCTCTCCGAGACACACTCTCGATCATTTCGCTAAAGCGAAAACGACTCAACCACCTTCGCGGTACCACCTCTCTGCCGCGCCATCCACCTGAATTTTTAAAACAATATAAGTGGGTTTCCAAAACTGTTTTTAAATAAATACTCCAAGTTATTCAAAATGTGAGGTAAATTAAAGCCGACATAAGGTACTTGCAAGTTCTATGAACAGCTATTAGTATCCTCATTCTGCTTTGGCATTTGTTAAAGAAACTGTGATAATACCCACTTGTCAGAAAAGGATGCTAGGCTATTTTGTGGTCATGCAATGAGTTCAGAATTTTATGGGTGATTTTAAAGCATAAATTGTTTACTTAATATATTATTGGATGGGCAGAGCTAGAAAATTCATGTAGAATGGGGATCAAGTGTTGAGTGACGGTCAGAAAGATGATTATTATCCCATGAATAATTTTGGAGTAATGTAAGATTATCTCCAAAATGCATAAGGCGTTAATAACACACCACGTACATCGACAACTGGTTATTAGCATCGAGATGACAGCGCATATGGTTTGAATTGTTTTAGTAGCATAGGTATAGTGGCTTCAAACAGATCTCGATTTTTGATATAGCAAAGAAATGTGTAATTACATTCTGCAGATGTCATTGGAACTAAATTTACAAAGTTTTTAGGTCAGTGATCCAGTTGGTATTACGTAACGAGACCCCATCGTCTATCCGCTATATAAACCAGGAGGATTTAGAGCAGAGCATTCTCAAAATAGTTCATACGTATGTGACTAAGAATGGTGAAAAAATACTGAACTCACTTTCATGATAATTTTGCTACTAATGAGCAGTGTTTCTCTTTCTCTTAGATATTTAATTATATCTGTTCAAGGGGCTCTTTAATTCTCTCATGACCCAACGAATATTGTATAAGAATGTCGAAAAATAATTATCCCCTCTTTTATAACAGTCGGTGAACAGCGAGTGTGTCAGACAGGAAACGTGAGTTATTAATAATTCAACGCTGGTCCAGTGCCGTCATTGATATAGGATTCACTGATTTTCGCTTCACACTGACATAAGTAGGTGGCTTTTATCAGCTTTCCTTCTTCCTTTCACCCTTTTACTTCTCTTTTTTCCACTAAACTTTAGTAGTGCAACCTGTTAGGATTTGGCTGCTTCCGTGTTTACGACGATGCTCGACGCCGAGTAATTATGCTAAGAAATTTTGGACTCTTCGTTTCGGCAATCCTAATTAAACTCTTCGTCGAACCAAACGACGATGAGTCACCCAGCATCCAAAACAACGCTGACGGGTAAGAGCAGCGTTGTGTTTTAATCACATTAGGAAATAATAAAAGTACCCGCGTACCCGCGCGAACGTTAGACAACTACTTGCTGTTGGTCGACGGTAGCAGCGGCAGCGGTTGCAGCATAACGCCAAGTTTTATTTCAAAGTTCTCTTTGATATTTCCACACTTCGCCACGATTTTAACACACGTTTAAGCTTCATTTGTAACCCTATTCATTCACTCATTCATTAATTCATCACTGGTATGTCTATTACTTTACGCACTTTCACTAGCAAATGCATCGCTTATTATGTAGGGCTAAATATAGCTTTGTACGTACATGATAAAACGTGAACGAACGGATCATAGCCGCTAACGCCACACCACCACTTGCCACTATGCTAATTGACGACTGTCAGTGAAAACATTCGAAATGTTTCTATGACACTCTAGACAGAGGTTTTTGATTATACTAGAACGATATGAAGTTCGGGAGGGAGTTGAACACAAGTACTATTATTGCAGATATATATTCACACGATTATTACTCGAGTTTTCGTTCAAACTCAATTTTTTGAACTGAAATGTGAACATCATGGAGGTGAACACGATCTTTGCTAGCAGTTAGCACCACACCGACTGGTATGAATGTAGTCATAAGTCACTAGTCGCGTGTTCAACAGTGCGCGTTTATACATAATATCGAGTGTGCGCATGCCGATGAAATCGTTAGATCTCGCGGTAGTTTGAAAGTGTTTGAACACTTCAGTGGTTTGAACCGGTGAGTTTCAAAGATGTCTGTTTGCGAATGCTTTTGATTTTATTCAAAAGACATTAAAATCGACGAACAAACTTTAATACAGTAAAATTTTGCTATAAGTTCCGTTTATTTAATGTACCCCTCTGTTATAATTTTACTTGATTATTATATTACAGGAATTATCAATCTCCCAAGTTTCATTATAACAATATTGTTTCTTGATAATGAACTGAAACTATTATTAATTAAAATTATTGAACACCGTTTTCAACTCGTTCCGACGTTAATTTTAATCAATATCAGTCATGATTATCATCACTACTCAATCCCCAACTGCAACCCTTCATCTCAGATCTGAATCAGGGAAAATTTAGAGGAAATATTAGGAAAAATTGTATTTACACAGATGCTTAGATAATAATAAAACACGGTAGCCACAAGCATATAGTCCTATGGTTCATTACATTATCGTCATAACGAGTCCTGGTATTCAAGGTACTTAGGACTTTGTAAGGGAAAATTCCACCACCCATTTAATTACTCATTTAAATAATGGCTGTACACATTCTGCTAGCTGCTTGACTGTTCCGCTAGAAATGACTTCAGGTAGTCCCAGGCTTTCTGAACTTGTTTTAAGGTAACCTCGTGAGACCACATTGTAGAAACTACAACATTTGCATTGTCGATTTGTTCAGTATTGGTTGGTTGGACACCTATGCGTAGCTTAGCCTCATTTTCTGTCAAACCGTTTCTTTCCATTACCCTCTTGACAGCCTGTAATCGAAATTAAATGAAAAAGACGTTCTAAAAGTATTAATTATGAGTAATGAAAGTATTTGCCTCTTCCGGGGGTATAATACAAGTCCATATCTCATGACAAACGGTTCTCCAACCAGCAGGAATGAGGACTGCTGCTTCCATCACGATTATTTCAGATCCGGCTTTGTACATTTCATTAATCTGCCTTTTCGCCTCATCTAAAATGGCAGGCCACACCAATCCATTGAGCTTATCCAGTTGAGCCTCAGAGAAAAGTTCAATAGTTGTTAAACGCATTTATCCAATTTTTTTAATACTGCTGGAATGGGAATAGAATTAGAACCGTTCACTCACTTTGTCATTGAAAACAATATCGCCGAGAGCTTTTCTGTCTATGGAACCTTCAGCATTCAATATAGTGCTCCCAAAATTTTCCACAATGAGATTGAAACAGCGCTCACCAGGACGGTAAAGATCATGAGCGATTTGGTCGCAATTAACCAGCCCAGCTCCTAAACTTTGTAGCTTCTTGCCCACCGATGATTTTCCACTGGCTATACCTCCAGTTAGTCCGATAATATACGGTTTCAGTGGCTTGCCATCCAAATTCTGAAAGATATGGAGATCTGCTCTAGATTATCAGGCACGTACAAACATCGAAGTGCTTGTTCTAATGAAAATAGTGATTTTCCAATAGCTGAAGAATGATACTCACCGGATCTTTCAATCTCGTTCCTAATAAACGCATCCTGTAATTGCTAGAGCTAATTTTCGTTTCTTCATGTTCCTGATAATACGGATCAGCCTCCAAGTCAATAATATCTACATCAAGCTTGCTTAACCCCTTTTGGGTGCGCAATTCATTTATTTTATCACTTCCTCTAATAGTTTCCTCACTGACTACGATCATTTCAAATGTAGGGTCATCCTTAGTTGGTCCATAGAGATCGTTGATCGAAACAATATCATAAACTAAAGATGGATCAACATCTTCAAGGAATTCTCTGACTTCTTTCATCCTTTTCTCAGTAGGCTCTATTAATTCCCACAGTTTCTTGGCTAAAACAATCACATATTTGACATCGCTTTGTAAACAATTTAATTAATTTTAGATGTCAGATGAAATTTGAATTGCTTACAAAGCAACATGTTGGTGTCTGTTACTCCTACCGTGAGCTTGCGGCTGCATCGAAGAATAGCATTACTAAGTAATATTTTATGCCCATTATGGAGTCGATCAAAAGTCCCACCAAGTACAACATTTTTATAAACATGATCCTGGGCTGGTTCAGTATGATCTTCGTTGCTATTATCCGCACTATTGTCGTCACAGGTGATAAAACTGCAGCCCATGCATGTGTTGGCTAGATAATCTTGTATGAATGATGTAGCGTCATTTTGGCTGTATGTTTGATCGAATATGACAATTTCCACAGGCTTCTTTGTATTTATAATAGGTGTATTTGGATTTTTAATTCCCGAGAGAAGCACCCGTACATCGAGGCTGGGAGAATATGAAGAAGCCATGGAATAGATACGAGATATGGTCCGTGCATATCTCGGACCTTGCCATCGAGGCTTGTAGTTACCGGAGAGCAACACATTTCGTTCAGGAAAATATTGGATGTATAGAGTTTTTAGAACGTGAGCTTTTATAGCTGGCAAGATCTTAGCAACTTTCGTTGGATTTGTCAGGATCAGTAACCCGGTGTTTACCATTTTCATTCAACAGAATAATCTAACCTCACACTATCAGTTATGTTTTGTGTTAGGTGATGGCACAGAGGATCCTATTCTAACAGCTATCTCGATGACTTCGCGAGTTCCAGAGTAGAATACAAATGAGTCAGATCCACTGACCTGTTGGTGTTGGTTTGTAAAAAAAAAAGTATAATGCACACAATAAACTACACATGAGTGGGCCCCACATGAGTCGGACTCCGAACCCTGGAATTCCTCGTCCACATGTCTTCTTGATCTTCTGTTAATTGCTATAGACCATCCACATGTCTTTGGCGTGAAATTCCGATTGTAGTTCAGCTACTATCAGTTAAGTTCAGCAGAGTTTAGCATAGCCACTTTTAGCTATTGGCTTGAATAGTTGGAAGGATAAAAAAAAAAAAAAAACAAGGTCATGCGTACTAGCGCGGCACTCACCAACTCTCAACGGTAGTAATACCAAACAATAGAAAACCGGTTTAAAGTGCATTTGGAGGCTAATAAGATCATGCACTCACTGTTTTATCGACAGTATTTTATTGGCATTTGGCACTATATATAGTTCACTTGATAGCACTAACCACAGGCACAGCCACAGGCATCAAACGACGCTTGTGTGTTGTTTCTGTTTTCGTTGTTTCGTTTGTTCTTTTTTTTTAATTTAAATAAAGCTTCTGCTAGAGCTGTCAATTGCGTAATGGAATTATTTTGAAAATGTACAACGCGTCGTGAAGATGATTGAGTTGTCTGAAAAAATTCAAAGTTACTATGTAACATCATCCGACCTCCTGTTGAATACGCTAAAAGAGCTGCTGATACACAGCAATATTACTTATGTGGCACTTTCGACTGTGTTTATTATCGTCGTTACTCTATCAAGTCTGATAGTTCTTTTTAAAAGTACGTATTACAATGCTATACCATCACTTTTTCATTCATCATTATTTGATTGTGGTTTTATTGTGCAATATATCATATGACTCTTGATGGCTTTCATTCAGAAAAACGTGACGAGGTCTTTTCATTCCCTGAGGAATTTCTGCCCAAACCAGTCAGTCATGACATTGATGTTATTCACTGTAATGAAGGAGAGTCCAAAGTTTTAAATTACAAACAACTGTTGTTGCAGCTGCACTATGTAACAAGTGTAAGAAGCATATTTATCACAAAAAATGTCAGAACAATTTTAACCACTGGTCCCTCAAAGCAATAATATAAACCATGTCTAATTTCCAGAAATGTTACGATAGTTGCTATGCTTCCAAGTGCATAAGATTAGTAAGAGATTGCCCATATTTGATCAATGTCCCACTTGAACCAGGTGGTCTTACACCCTTTCAACGTGTCTGTTATCACAGCCATACATGCTTAGTGGAATACATGCTAGCAAAAGGTAATGCCCAGTTTTCATAAATGTATTCCTCAACATCAATCAATTTGAGTAATGGCTAATATTACTTTACATTCCTTTATGACAGGAGCTAATCCATGGTTAACGACACAGGCTGGTGAGAATGCACTCTGCTTAGCTGTGTATTATCACATTAAGCATCCAAGCAACAACGATTTATCGTGTCTGGATGTATTGTTCCAGTCAGGTTCGTCTACAACATAGAGCAGTATGATAATTTTTACTGACAAACTGGATATAACTCATTAAGAATTTTCTTATTCTTCAGGATGTACTTTGGATCCGAAGAGTCGTTGTTTTGAAATTATTCTGAAAAGAGCGACCAAAGTTTGTCATAAACGTCTCACCGAGTGGATATTGATGCACACTAATTCTCACCCTTCGGACCAGAGGTCTATTTCAGTGCCTCCAGCTTTCCGATACCTTAAGGGCTACTCTCAGTATAAGCCTTCACTTATACGCTAAACCCAAGACACATTTGATTTACTTTTAAAATAGAAATAACATGTGTACTGTCATTAATCTATCAATTAGATTTTTCATCCATTAGGTATAGTAAAATTTTGTATAAAGTTCTTTAGGAACAAAGAATTTATGTACATACCTATATTATTAGTTAATAAATGATTATAAAATAGCATATCAAGGCATGTGGTTTTCAAGCTTTGTTTGGGATCCAATAGAAATTTGGCAATAGTTTGGATTCAATGATTGAAGGAGGTAAACGGATGTTGAACAAACACCATATTTAAATAACACCTAATTCAATAACAAAGAAATAAACACAGATTTTTTAGATTTCACTACCTAAATATTGGTCTCACGGAGACGTGACGTGTTACACTCCTGACGCCGATTAATTATGAAATAATAACATGAACAAAAACGCAATCCAATTTAATTTTCTTTCCTACAACTATGGATATTTTACATCAATTGCAAATTATTGCAGCGAAGCGTATTCCAAGATCATCATTGGATAATTTTTGTGAATCTAGAAAAGACGTTGGGATGAAACTAATTTTAATAATGAAAATTTTGTATGACTCCGCTGGTATTTACGGGAATTTAACAACCGTTGATAGAATGCTCCGTCTACGGTACAGAAATTACGTACATCTATGTGCTTGAAAAATATGTTTTTCTTTTGCATGTACTTAACATTCATATTAATACTGAACTTTGAGAAGTTACACCAAGTTACACGTTGCAACAATATCACTGGGGTAGGTTACAGGTAAGAACTAAAGGAGCGCGCTGCTCATACTTGTAAGGTTCGCAATTTCCAGTACAGCCCTCTTAGAGCGACAAGCTCAGCGTGGGTACCGCTCTCAGCTATGACGCCTTTGTCCACAACGCATATTTTATCAGCATCTTGAATCGTCGCGAGCCTATGCGCTATAGTTAGGCATGTTCTACCTTCCTTTGCCTCATCTAATGCAGCTTGTACAACCTGTAGAAATATGAACACCATTAGCAATCTGAATAAAAGTCCATCTTGTCGATGAATGTGAAGATGCGATCTGACCTTTTCACTTTCCATATCCAGGGCTGATGTTGCTTCATCGAGTAAAAGAACTTTTGGATTGGCAATCAAAGCTCTGGCGATAGCTATTCTTTGCTTCTGGCCTCCAGAAATTTGCGTACCCTTGTCACCAAGTTTAGTATTATATCCCTGGGGAAGCGCTGAGATAAACGCATGTATGTTTGCCTTTTTAGCTGCCTTAATGATCTCGGACATCGGTACATCACGTGTGTTATCACCATAGGCAATATTCTCTGCAATTGTCCGTGCGAACAATACCGGTTCTTGCGATACAATTCCTAAATTTGATCTCAACGAAGCGAGAGTTACAGATGAAATATCCTTGTCGCCCAAATGCTGAAAAAAAAAGTATTACATCTACTGTCTGAAAATATTGGAAAATACTCGTGTTAATAATCATACTACTTACGACACCACCCGATTGTGGATCATAGAATCGTTCTAGAAGTTGTATAAGTGTGCTTTTCCCACATCCACTGGCACCAATCAATGCAACTGTTTTTCCTGCCGGAACATGAAGATCCAATGATTGTAATACTGTGATTCCAGGCCTAGTAGGATACTCAAATGTAACAGATTTGTAATCAACGACACCAGTATTTTTCTGAAATGATAAAAATGACCATTGGTAGCAAGAAATAAGCTTATGCCTATAAAGATATTGCTTAAAGCATCATTTTAAATTCATTACCCAATCTTTGTCTTGTGGATTTGTCGGATTTACTATCTTTGGAACTCTGTTGAACAGAGCAAAAATTTTTGAAGCTGCGATAAGACCTTTTTGATAGTTTGGCGCGAAAGCTGATGCATTGGCAACCATCACTGTTCCCATGATGAGAGCTTGTGCAACCCTTTGAAAATCAAAAAAATACTCGATGATAAATTATATGTCCTAAAATCAATGAAACACCTGGATGTTAAAGTGATACATACTTGAATACCGTAGAAAAATATAGTCCTTCGTTTTCTATCAGATATCCACCATACCACATGCAAACTGCATATGCAAAGTAAAGGATAGATCTAGCTAAAGCAAAAACTATTGCACGATAGTGTGTATTCCTTTTGGCAAGTACGAAAGAAGGTCTCATTGCGTCCGCATATGCCAACTGGAACGTTTCTTCCCTTCCAAGCCCGAGAACCGTCCGAATATTGGTTACTGCTTCAACTGCGATCTGAAAAATTAAAAATGTATTCAAAATTTTTTTAGCAAATACTGAAATCGAATCAGCAATCAAATCCTGTTCAATATACCTTTGTAGAGTTTTCCAAAGTTTTGTGATAATTCAAAGTCTCTGTACTCAAGAGTAAACCTTGCATATAAGTGGTGATCAAAATGAATGGCATGAATGCAGCACCAACTAATCCTAGTCTCCAGTCGTAGTACATAGCGAGTCCCAGACCCAGTATCAATGTAGCACCAGATTGAATGAGCGTTCCAATACGCTGCCCAGTCGCTCCTTGCACAGCAGCAGCTTCCCCTGACAGTTTGGCACATAGAGAACCAGTTCCATTACTTGGTATGTCAAACCAGGCCATTTCTTGCCGCATCATAGTACCAAACGACAATTGTCGCATGCGTTTTGTTAGGCGTTCTCCAGTAATTCCAAAAATGAATATCTTTAAAAATGATTAATTACATTAGGTATTTTTCAATTACATGACAGTACTAGGCAATTTACCTGAATAAACGTAGCAGTACCAACTACAAGGCCAACAAGTGTGAAATACAGACTATAAATGTTCGTTTGTTCTCTAACTTCCACAGGATCAGGTATTGCTAGCAACTAAAGAATTTGACTCATTAAAATTAGGAGACTGAAGTTAAATATCTTAAAACCTCCGAAATACGGCTACTTACGCCAATAATGTCACCAAATAGAATCGAAAATAATGGTGTAGAACAGCCGACAATGATAGACGTTAAACAAGCCATAATAATAAGGTTCTGCTCAGGCTTATTGTATTTCAAGATACTTTTCATAGAAACTGTTTCCGGAGCTATAGCTTCGTCTTCCTCAACATTCTGAAAAGCATTGATTCAGACGATTATTATGAAACATATTCATCTGGTACTAAAATCAAATATTAGAGTTAACTCTGACAACGATCTCTACACAGTTTTTATGACGTACCTTGGAATTTTTTATAGCAATCGGCTCATCATCATCATCATAGTCAAATTTCTCAGGACTGGCTGGCGACATAGGCCCGTACTCCTCAAGCTCGGATATCTAATGTTTCCAAATGATGAGAACAATTTTCGAGAAGTATTTTCAAACAAACTTTGTTGCCTGCGAATAACAAATAAGAAAATAAAAAATATACCTGAGTAGTCACAAGCGCATGATAATGCTTTTCGAGTTTCATCAATTCCGCGTGTGTTCCTTGTTCAATGACTACACCATCAGATAGTACAATGATTTTATCTGCACCTCTTATAGTTGATAATCTGTGGGCTACAATGATTGTAGTTCTTCCTTTACTCGCCTGTAGAATGAATGAATAATACGTTAGTTATTTTTGGACAGAACTTTGCCTTTGATAAAGCAGTCTATCATTTAAATCATATTAGTCTACTTGATCAAGAGCTGCTTGCACTCTCGCTTCACTACGTGTATCAAGCGCAGATGTTGCCTCATCCAAGAGTAAGATTTTCGGATTTCGGACCAACGCTCTTGCTATGGCAATTCTTTGCTTCTGTCCACCCGACAACTGAGCTCCCCTTTCACCAACCATTGTATCATACCCCTGGGAGGAATTCATAAAGTTAAAAAGTAATACACGTTCAGAATACACTACTCTGTGCAATAATAATACCCACTTTCTGTAGCTTGATGATGAAATCGTGAGCATTTGCTTTTTTGGCTGCATTAATAATATCTTCATCAGTAGCATCCATTTTCCCATAACGTATATTCTCAGCAATAGTTGTACCAAATAACACAGGCTCTTGACCGACAATTCCAATATTACTTCTAAGCCATGCAACATTCAAGTCTTTCAAGTCATGCCCATCTAGAAGAACCTGTAAGTAAACGGTTAGTCGACACGTTTGGAGATTGTACACGAAAATATGGAAGGCGCAATGTATTCTGAAGTCACCTGCCCATCCATCGGATCATAAAATCTCTGCAGCAGTTGAATACATGTAGATTTACCACATCCTGATCCTCCTACTAGTGCCACAGTCTCGCCTGGCTGAATGTTTATATGCAACCCTCTCAATATCTGATGACAACAGATAGAGAACAGATTATTCTTATGATACGAGAAAGATGAATGTCAAAACTAGATACACATACCTCAACATTTGGTCTTGACGGGTAGCTGAACTTAACATTTTTGAACGTAATAGCTCCATTTAATTGGACGGGTTTGGCACCTTCATTTGATAAGCTGTTAATAGCAGAGACTCTTTCAATGACTGCATAGATCTTAGACCCAGCTGCCTTTGCAATTCCAAAGGCTTCAATAAATGGAGAGGCTGTGCCGAAATTCATAGAGCCCATCATCACGGCAAAAAAGACCTACACAAGGGTTTAAACTCATTTGAACTATTTGAACCTCATATGGAAAGTAATCGGTTTTACACTAGAGAGATTATTTGAACTGGAAATGCGAATTTGAATGACTAACTTACCGTAATCATAGTAGCAGCGTTGTACGTTTGTATGCTGGGATCATAGTACCGTTCTTCTAGTACTAATCCGACACCATACCAAAATGATAGTGCGTAGCTGCCATATATACACAACCATAATAATCCAAATGCGAGTCCCGCGAAGAAACTCTTCTTTACATTATTCTTGTACGCAAAGTTTAAATTTATAGTAAATCTCTTCAGTTCCAACTCCTGTCCTCCGAATGCAACCACAGTTCGCATCGCGGACAGTACCTCTTCAGCAATTGATCCTGCTTTTGCATAAGCATCGATCTCATTGCGAGACAAGCGGGAAGTGATCTGAAAAATTGCACAATTAAGTAGCACATCACATTAGAGTCAAAACATTAGTTTATATAAGGGCAGGTACGGCAAAACAAAAAATGTCTCCTATACTGACATAATCTAAGTCTAAATATAATCTTAAGACCAGACTCATGAAAGTAACAATGACATGCATTTTTGGTTTGACAAAATCTCGTGGATGACTCGCAAAAAACGGAAGTCATTCTGCTTTCATTATTTGCGTATGTAGGACCTAATCAGTATCAAGATTACGTGGATGTAATTATTATTTTGATGTCTATTGATAAGATATTGGCACAGGCATTATGTACGTCTTCAAAGTCAAATAGTTCATTTTATACAGACTATTATTTCAGATTAGTATCAACTCGACGAAGTGCACTGTAGATGTTCAAATAGCTGTAGATAACATTTTATAGAGAATAAGCTTTTAAGATTTCTAAAAATATTTACCACTCCTACTGCTCCAATGAGTATCAGTGTGACGGGGAGTGAAATCAGGCAGACCAGAGCAAGCTCCCATCCTTTGACAAATGCTAAAATAAGGCAACCCACAAAGGCACTCATATTATGCATGAACATAACAGCCTTCTCAGATATTCCATCCTCCAGTTTAGTTATGTCCCTATCATAATAATACTTATTGATTGATCATATTTTTCAGAGTCAAATTTGCCAATTTTATATCACATATATACTTACTCTGCTAAACGACTGGCTATGTCCCCACTCTGAGTTAAGTCATACCATGAAACATCTTGGTGCAATGCCGATCGTAAATACATGTTTCGGATCCGATAGATTTGACGATGCCCGACCAAATTAAATAACATGATGCTTATGTAACTAAAGACCATCATGACAACTCCAATAATGGTGTTCCCAATTGCAAATTTGAGAACTGCATCCATAAGGTCTGTAGAATCCGGAGACATTGCTGATCCTACCATTGAACCAACCAATTTACCATAGATCCACGTGTTGGCTGGCTGGCAGAAGCCAGTGACCACAGCAGAAAGAAGTCCAATAAATAAAATAACTCTTTCCCAAATAGTGGAATATCGATACTGGAAAAGACAATTTAATATAGATGAAAATTTGATCAACATAAACGGACACGTGCATTATCGATGAATCCTTAGGTGAAGGACAACTGATTATTGGTATTACTCTCAACGGCATAACTTACCAATTTGATGAAGGCTATTGGTTGATAGATTGGCGGTTTAATTTCTTCTGCTTTAGCTGTGCTATCGGATGAAAATTTGGATCTCTTTATATGATGTTTGAAACAACAAGTATACTACGTATTGATCAGTGAAAAATTTTGGAGAATTATGAAATTATTCAATACAACTCACTCATCTTGAACTTTATTAGCAATATCTTCATCAGTTCGGAAAGATGTTATTTTAATTGGATCATCATTAGCTGTCACCTCCGATTGATCCAAAGTTGGCATAGCCAGATGTAATTTTTTGCCGTTCTTCATTATGCCTTGCACGGAATTCGCATACTGGATAGGTAGCTGGAACTACTGCATGTCAAATATATTGGAGTAAAACCGATCGACACTTACCTTATCAGTTCTTATCGAGTTTTATCAAGATAAAAAAGACCTTGATTCATCAAAAAATACTAGTCTCTGTATCGGGCAAAGGAATTCATTGGAGGTTTTTTTGCAGTCCATTTCGAGTTGGACATGTGGCAACTCACTCAGTGACCACATGGCCACTGCTCAGATTTTACCTGATTCGAATGAATTGATCAAAAACAGAACTGAACATAGCAGATGAAATATTTGGCAATGAGGAGCATTGTGATGAGAGTGTTACTGGATAACCCCATTCATCGATTTCATGCCAAATTTTGTGAATTAGAGGGGACTGAGAAATTGAATAGATATAAAAAAAAAATTCCAGAGAATTTCATCAAGTATGTCTACCTAACTTATAAACTCATCTTATGTAATGAGATTGAATCATTTCTGCTGCATCATGCTGAAATACACTAAATTATAATCTTGGATGACCAACAAATTATCGATTCTATTTTCCTTCATTCTTCGGTCTAGTATTATTGATTTTTAGTCAAACACACTTTCCATAGCAGCTATTTCAATCTCAATACTTGTGAAAAATATTCGATTGGCTTATAATGATTCAATTACTGAACATCAATCAAATTCTATCGGAAGATAGCCGAATTCATAAAAAAGCGTCAGATTATATATCGACAATGTCATAATTATTATTTATTCACAATTACATAATGGCTCGTACGTAGCTCAAACATTATAAACTTAAAAGAAATGTTCTTCATATCACTAATGCCGAATA
Source organism: Athalia cordata (assembly GCA_963932425.1). Classification (NCBI taxonomy): domain Eukaryota; kingdom Metazoa; phylum Arthropoda; class Insecta; order Hymenoptera; family Athaliidae; genus Athalia; species Athalia cordata. Next base: position 21,181,764 of record OZ010626.1, on the reverse strand, counting down.
AAGAAAATGAATTTCGTGAATAAATTAAGCGAAACTATACTCAATGATAGACAACAGTATTTCAGGAGAATATTTGTAACTCTATAACAGAAGTATTAATGAATTCCATTACATATCTGAAAACGTAATTAATACAAAATAACAATCACGTTGTCAGGTATCTAATACAAGTTTTCGGTTACATACTTATGTTGCCTTGCCAATATTGGCAAGTTCCTTGATTTGCGTGATCAGGTGTGTGTTGTAGGTTTTGAAATCCAGCGGCGCCATGGTAGCCACGGTAGCCTTCAATCTATTCTCGTCCTATGCAAACAAACGAACAGTATAGGTATACATACACAAAATAAAAAACAAAAAAATAAAATAGTTCAACAGCATGACTCGTTAGGGTGCAGACATAGTTTTTATAAAAAGCTCTGTCTATATTTCATCGGCTTCGAGTCTTTGAATAAAACATCTTAATCAGAGTGTCCAGAGATACAATAACCCGATGTTAGATGATAAATAAGATTGTGCAACAATATTACTTGAAACAGGTAACAAGCAGCTGGAACAAGTGAGGGTCGTCTGATAAAAAATGGTTAACAAGGACAATGAACTTACGTTGTAGCTCTCCATTTTCAGCCGGAGTTTAAATATGAAAGATTGGAATGCAGCTGCTCCGAATTTTTCAGCGTATTCATCATTGCTACGTTCCTGCAGCTCCCCGAGTTCTTGTGCGGTCGACCCAAAAATCTTTTCACCGTCTTCGTTGAATGCCGTCACCCATTGATTATCTGTCCAGTCTGCCAGATTACACTGAAATTGATATTGAAAATGTTAGAGCAATGCATCGGTGGTACTAAAAACGGTATATCAATTTTTTAACACCTACGCTAGCTAGGAGACGATACTTGAAGTTCGGGTATTCTCTGTTGCATTTTTCACATCGGTACATTTCGCTGTGAGACACCACCTGTTAATAAGATAAGTTTAGACAATAACTTCATAATGTATGCACAGTAAACTTTAATTATAATACTGAATACAGGACTTGGAATATTCATCAACTTTATAGGTACTCTTAGATTTGATATATTTCTTACCTTTTTTTTGCAATTTTCACTTGGGCAGGATGCATACAGTGCATTTTCAGTTCTTATCATATTAATTGTAGCCTTTGTTACAAAGAAGTCGGGAGTTTCTCTGCATCCCAGCTGCTGATCTTTAACTTCCTTGAAAGTCAACCATGGCCCGTTCAATCCACCGCCGAGACCACCCAATGTTTTGGAGATTGCATGTACTGTCTCATTGCACCCGGTTGTGCTGTACCAACCCCGTAGCCTGATAAATTGGAATGATGTTTTTGTAATCAAAACACAAGTCGAATGATTACTGATGATATTTCACTCCAGTCATTAGTTTACCTGTGAGCTTCTGGAATGTCAGGATCAACCTGTATGACCGATGAGTTCAAGGTTGAAAGTGTTTTCCCACCATTAAATTCTGCAATACGTGCGCCCTTTATGGCCACTACAGGATTAGTAGCCCCATCGAATTCTTCTGCTTGAGTACCCCATAACGTGAGGGTAACCTGAACTCAACAAGGAGTGATAATAAAATTAAAAATTTTGCAATGCTCCATTTTATTAGTAATCCACTAGCGTACCATTGTGTTGCTTTCATCCACGAGATTGAGATCACGTTTCTTCAGCTCTTTTCTTGTAGCTTTGGACAACAACGTTGTGACATCGGTACATGATTTGCAAACGCCGAGTACATCTGATGGCATGAAAAAATAGTTTTGTAAGCAAGATTTTTCATTGATTTGCTGGATGCGTAAACTACAATAATAAAGACTCACCAATGATTTCATTCTTCTCCTTGGCTTCAATTTCACTGATCGGTGAAAAATCGTACTGAACAGTTGGAATCTCGTCAGCTTCATCGTGACAGGGAATAATCTCTGTCTCACTGGTTGTTGTCATTTCATATTCATTTTTTAAATTGCTGAACTGTTTATTTGCTGGCTTAAGCTGACAACGTGATATATAATAAACTTTACCAAACTGCAAACAAAGGGATCAGATCAATTTTGATATCATTTATTGAGCATTGGTGATATTCGAATTATACTAAATTGATACCTCGAGCATAGGGTGGAATTTTTCACATTGTTCTCGGAATGCGGTGCATCTGATCTCCCCACTCTCATCCACTAGATCCATCGAAAACAACTGACCTTCACCACGGGAATTGCTCCATGTTCTAATTGCAGATTTATTTGCAACTCTGGCTCTGATCACCCATCTGGTAAGAATCAGATATATTTTCATGAAAAAGTTATTCGATTAAAAGTTTTTGCATTTATGTATGAGTTCATTTGATAGTTTGACTAGTTACCTATTCTGATATGGGCTCAAAGCAGCTATTGGAGTCGTTGCGACACCACCGCCAGCAGAAAGTGTATCATTGAGGTTGGTTTTTGTTTGCTGCTGTATGGGACGATCTGTTCAAAAGAAATCATACTCCAGGTTAAAATCAAATGTGCGAGAATCCTGGATGATAAAGTGATCATCAATTTACTTTTTGGTGGACCGTCCCTTCCAGTTGGGGGTGGAGCTGCTGGGGTATCAGAACCCGCATCTCCATTTTGCTGAGGCCCATCTTGCTGTGTAGGATTCCCTATTTTTTCACCAACTTCAGCACCTGGGACTTTCACATCGATGTTGAGTATGACCATTACTCTCCTGATTCATGCATATGACAAGAATAGAATTAAATTGCAACGTACGGGACGTCTGTATTTTGTTGCATTGGTAAGAACTTTGAAGCTTTGAGCTCACTTTTGTTTTCCAGAATTATTGACCATGCTGATGGCATATCGATTGATTTGGCACACAGAGAATTCTGTAAGTTCGTTATCATTGATTAATGGATTAAGCTGCGTGGCCAGCATAGCATATGAGTTTATCCTGACACCATCTGAAACCAGCAGACGAAAGCGCTCCTGTGAACTTGCGGATGCTAATTTTTTGTGCCCCTGTACAAAGAATACATTTCATCTTTTCTGTTGGTAAGCATAGGTAATAAGTAAATCTCAAAGATACATGGCAGGCAAGTTGTAAACAACTTACCAATATCTGAAGGATAGGTTTTTCAACCTCTACCCCATTCATGATTTGCTGGAAGAATGAAAATATTATAATGTTAACCTGAATACGCAAATATTAACGATAAATAATACACTATGACTTACGTCTAACGCTCCTCTGGTGAGTTCATACATCTTGGATTATTGCAAGAACTGTTAAACGGTTGTTGCTTTGAAAAACGAGTACGAATTTCTGTTATTTTTTATAACACACATACACCCAAACACGAGTATTGCGGAGTAGGCTGTCAAGGTTGGTTATTGTTCTAGCGGTACTACGGAGTGCGGGTTGGAGTCGCTACCGGGAAACAGTCCGACAAACAGACGACTTTTCCCGCCAAATACCGAAATCAGTGACCGAAATTCTTGATATCAACGGTCAACCTATAAACGTGTTTTCATTGGCGTCTTGTTCAGTCGATGTTGATCAAGTACATATGAATTTCCGGTTCGTTGGCTGGTATATTTCATTCCTTTGCATTCCTTGAATTCACGCAAATCATCGGTTCCGCTGACGGACGACCACGGACGACAGCCAGAGAACCAGCGGCCGGCTACCACAGACCGCAGACAAATATTTTTGGTTATATTTACTGGAAAATGAAATTTACAATTCTCTTGTAAATCAACTGTTGTACCTTTATTTCACCTTAATAGATTTTTATCGTACACGATGGTTGAGCTATTAGGGCAGTACTTGAACAAAATTAAAATACCGCAGCACGGAGACAAGATATACAAAGACGAATGTGTTTTCTCATATGACACACCAGTGAGTTGAAGTTACCTTGTGCCTCGAAACGTTACTTACCTTGCTTATCGATCTCCGATCAACTGTTATTAAAAATTTACATATTTCTGGCTTTTCAGGAATCAACTAATGGATTATACGTTAGTCTTACATCTTTTCTGGGGTTAGGTCAGGATCACGTCGAAACTTATTACCAGAAAACTAATAACCCCGTATTTCTTCGACTGAAAAGGGTAAAGAAAGAAGTAAGTTGCTTTTCTTCTATTATCATCTCATTTTATGCGTGATGGTCCAGGTCCACGTATGTTCCTAGCTGATTTATGAAATTACTCCAAAGCGCAACTGTTGACCCATTCGGATACCACAGATCTGCAAATTGAACTTAGATGTAAAATAATAATAATAATGATAGTAAGATAGAATATCAAAAAGATTTTGCAACTGGTTATCTACAACACTATGTAGGTACCTTCGGAGCAGCAGGGAGATGGTCCAGAAAAGAAGATCACTCGTCTGGCAATCGGAGTTGCCGGAGGATTCAGTCCAGATACTAAAAAATATACTTATGATGAATCATATCAAATCGTCATACTGCCAAATTATGTAACAATACCGTATCCCAAAGATGATCTGCCAGAACAAGTATGTATCAATTGATTGAAACATTCTTTCACTTTATTATTGCTGAACAAAAACTATGTACCAGGTAAAAACTGCAGTCAAGTGTTTGCTGGAGGCTGAGTCTGCTTCTAAATTGGCTGAAATTGAAGCTCTTGCTGGGACATGGGATGGCGAAGCAAGGATTACATCCAAGTAATGAGTTCACATCAAATTAAAATCATACTTAAAACTCAAATACTAATGCAGTTGCTTTAATTTAATTTTAGCTTAACGTACATAAATGCATAATCGCTCAGCCATTCTGTTAGATCTACTTGATGATTGGCTGATGCTAACTAAATTACAGTTAAATCACAATTGAATCGGTTTTCCTTTAATCTTTTGATCCTCAGGCATGCAGCTGATCTAAAACAGTTGGATAATGGAAAAAAGATTCCCCCGAGTGGATGGAAGTGCGAAAACTGTGATCTGACTCAAAATTTATGGCTTAATCTTACGGATGGCTCAATACTTTGCGGCCGAAAGTTTTACGATGGAACCGGAGGCAATGACCATGCTGTTGAGCATTATCGTACCACTGGTCATCCACTCGCAGTTAAACTGGGAACTATTACCAAAGAGGGAAAAGGGGATGTATTTTCATACGACGAAGACGACATGGTCGAAGATCCGCAACTTATTGCACATCTGGCACACTGGGGCATCAATATTGCTCAGATGGAAAAGACTGATAAATCTATGGTTGAATTGGAACTTGACCTGAATCAGAAATTTGATGAATGGGTGGCGCTTCAGGAAGCTGCAAGTAAATTAACTCCTGTTTATGGGCCCGGTTATACAGGGCTAGTAAATTTGGGAAACTCATGTTACTTGAATAGCGTTATGCAGATGGTTTTTACCATTCCCGACTTTGTGAGCAGGTGATTCAAACGTAGATTTTCACACTATCAAGTTTTCTTATTCCTGATCACAACTCATCGGTTGAAAAAAAATGTTCTATTTGATTTCAGATACGTCGATGAGGCTCCGCTGATTTTCAACCAATCAGGCGGTGACCCTGCAAATGATTTTAATACTCAGATGTAAGTTCAGCCTACTTAACTTTTCATAGAATGAACATCACTTTAGATTTAATGCAAATATTGGCAGGGCTAAGCTGGGAGTCGGCCTGCTTTCTGGAAAATATTCTACTGAGCCAGCACCTGGAACAGAAGAAGAAAGACGCCAAGGCATACCGCCTCGGATGTTCAAGACTTTAATTGGTCGCAGTTATCCAGACTTTGCAACCAATCACCAGCAGGATGCACAGGAATTCTTTTTGCGCTTGATCAGTCTTTTAGATGTAATATTTTTGACAATCTAAAAATCTATTCAGCAATCTATTTTTTAATGTATTCAATTTAAATTAAACGTTTTTTTTCTCCGTTCTGAACAGCGTAATAGCCGCCATCAAACAAATCCTGCTGATTGCTTCAAATTCAAAGTAGAAGAACGATATCAATGTGGAGGATCTGCCAAAGTCAAATATACCCATCGTCCCGAGTATTTATTGCCTTTGCCTATACCGCTGAAGGCCGCTGTGAATCAGGTATTATTTTGTCTCAAACTTGAATTCGGATATCGTTGGATCATTGCTGCAACTATTAAATTGTAATTTTTTTTATGTTAGGATGAGGTAGCTGCCTTCGAGGCAAAGAAAAAGGAGGTCGAAGCGAAGGGTCAAAAGCTGGATTCGAACAGTATTGTTAGACCAAGAATAAAACTTTCGTCATGCTTAGAGATGTTCACGCAGTCAGAAATCGTCGAACAATTTTACAGCAGTGCTCTAAATCAGAAAACTAACGCTCGCAAGTATGATTAAAATTTTTACTACGTATATCAACCGATAGCTCGTTACTTACTTCACTGATTTCTTATGGATGATGAATGGCCTGTTGCTGCTACTAAATATTCGATCTAATTTTCAGGACTACGAGTCTTGCGAGTTTCCCAGATTATTTGTTAATACATTTGAAGAAATTTACCTTGAGAGAAGATTGGATACCTATCAAATTAGATGTTGCAATCGAGATGCCTGATCTGTTGGATCTGAGTACTCTTCGAGGTCTAGGTTTACAGAGTGAAGAGGAGCTATTGCCAGAATTAGCTGGTTCCGAACCACCACCACCCGTATTTGATCAAGCTATTCTGGCGCAGCTGATGGATATGGGTTTTCCACCTGAAGCTTGCAAACGTGCTCTCTTTTTCACGGAGAATCGAAGCTCTGAAGCTGCTACCAATTGGCTCATGGAGCATATTGCCGACTCTGATTTTTCGGAACCGTTTGTACCTCCTGGCATAGACACGAAGCCAGGTAAGTAAATCCGAAAAGAAAAGTCATTCAAAAATAGAAAAAGATTACCGATTAGTTTTTATGTCATATTTCAAATTTTAATTTCAGGTAAAACAGCATTTAAACCGAATGAAGAAGCTCTGCAAATGGTGATGACTATGGGCTTCACCAGAGAACAAGCAACCAAAGCCTTGAAAGCAACCGACAATAACCTAGAACGTGCCGCAGATTGGATTTTTAGCCATCAAGCAGAGCTTGACGCACCTGAAATGGATGAGGGTCCATCGCAGGATGATTCGTTCAGAGATGGAAATGAGCGTAAGTAATAAAATATTGTAAAATAATCTGGAAAAATATATTAACCGAATCTCATTCCAGGGTATAAATTAGTCGGCTTCATTTCTCACATGGGAACCTCGACTATGGTTGGCCATTACGTTTGCCATTTGTTAAAAGATAATCGCTGGATAATCTTCAATGATGAAAAGGTGAGTGCTAAATATTATTTTCAACTATTGAAGTCGATATTCCAGCACAATTAAACCACACTTATGGATACTTGTAATATACTTATATTGAGTTAACTTTACATAAATTGAATAAACCAATAATAATGTTCCAGGTCACGCTATCTGAAAATCCCCCAAAGGAGTTGGGTTACTTGTACTTGTACCAACGTATTGACTAGTAACTTGAATGCATATGTTTTGTAAAAACTTTTTATCGAATTGTATTGAAAATTAACATTAAAAAAGAAAAAAAAAAAAAAAACGTTCAAAATCTAAGATCAAACCTGTTCGGTGTTTTTTCATTTTCCATCATAATATATGTAATATTCTTCACCGCTGATGTCCGAATAAAATAATGAGATAACGTTAAATTTTGTACTTGATTATTTATTAAGGCACGTGTTGTAATAGTACATAAAACTCTTTTTTAAAAATGCACTCAAGAAATTGATTAAAATTGTTTTCATTTTTGCAGTAGTAAGGTCTACATAGACATTTCTGGATTTTATAAACATTTAGTGAATTCATCTTTCAGTCGTTTGAAGCTTGAAAATTACCATGTATATTTGGGATGGATTGAAAGAAATTTCATATGGCACCTGCTTCGCATTGCATTGTCTCGATTTTACATTTTCTGAAAATATTTTTGTTTCTGGATACTTGAATTCCTTTAGTAAGCAACACAACTATCTTATAAGTTACGTCAATATAATTTGGAATACAATCTGTAACTATGTGTTAAATAGAAAAGTAACCATGAATAGAAAAATACTACCCCTGACGGAATTATTATTTTTTTTTTTTATCAGGTTTTATAATTTATAATATACGTATATATATTTTTTTTTTTTATAAATCTATTAATTAATTTCAATCAATGGCACAATACTCAACAATCTCATACCAGCCCATTGACTCAGTAAAAAATTGTATACAACCTGTGTTCACATAGTTTAAAAGTCAGACATATTTTTTTCCTTTTTTTTCTTTTTATAGTTCGTTAGCTTTGTTGTAATAATAACTACGTTAGTAACAGTTTTGAATAAATAAGCAGTGTTACGCTGAATCAGTATAGTAGTAGGTGATCATGATATTTATCAATCACAGTTTAAGTACGTCAATTGGAAAGTCAACGTCAAGGATTGGTATTAATTTGACGTGAATGTTCTGATTTTTTCCAACTTCGGGAAATCATAGGTTATCTATGATTTTCTAAAATTATATCAAGTAAATGCATAGTCATCAGCGATCCAAATATTTACGTATACTTCGATGACATCGTCATCATTTGGCATAATCGAGCCAAAAAGCCTTCGATTTAAAATAACCTTTTTTCATGCTAAGTTTAGATAGAAATATTATATCTCTGCTAATATACATAATTTAAGAAATACTACTGGTAAGCCGATATTCTTCAAGCACCATATTTCACATTTGAATTGATGAATAGTACGTGAAATAATTACAGACAAAAGTCGAAAGTTCGTCACTTTCATCTGGTACTTAATTAATATACTTTATATAATAAATAACATTACCATTAAAAGTTGATAAAAATTCAAAGGCACGTTCGTATAACGATTGAGATAAAAAAAGGATGTTCTCAGATGTAGTGTAATGCTTGAAAAATGCGAATTAGATTAGATTAAGTACAACCACCTGGCACTGTGAGAAATACTCAATAGTATATACAAAGAAATATTCTAAAAGGCATGACACATCGACATACATATTGTATGCCTCACGAATTTTAAGACCGTTGCCAACATGATCTTAATCGTATTTACCTGTGAGTTTGAAATTAGCTAACGGTCTTGATATCTAATCTTGTATTATTTCCATCATCAATAATACCGACGGAAGGAGGTATGCCAAAGATAATATTGTTGCCATCTTTCCTAAATGTTGCTTCTAACAATTCAGGTAACACCTGAACTTTCAATACTTTGCTCTTGTTGCCAAGTGTACATTTGAACGTGCTATCAACTGTCACTGGTATATCAGCACCTCGTAGCCTATAAATAGAAGGAAATATTATTAAAAGTCCTAATTAGACAATTGCGAAAACGCGAAAAATGCTTCCGCAAAGGAGCAAACTTACTGATAAAATTTGTTCCGGAGGACTCCGACAAGTTCACCAACTCTATCTTCTTTAGTTATAATTGAAAATATGAAGTCATTTCCTTGATTGGTATGGATAGCAATCAGTTGATCTGTACCAGGAGTTACGCTCAAGCTTGTGATATCGGCAATTGGGATGCCTTTTTTCATAGATTTAAATTTAGAATTTTCCAGTTTATACAGAGCCGCATTCGTTACTACCAAAACTCGGTCAGCAGGCTTATTAAATCTGTAAAAGGACAGCCTCAATTGAATTCTAAAATATAGAGAGCTCAAGTTCTATCTTATAGTAGTTTCTGATAAAACAAAAATCATAATGGAGTTTGCAGTGTTACGAATCTTTGTAAACGAATTACCTGTTTGTTTTTCTGATAAACGCACTGAACAACACAGCTTTGAAATGATCAGTGTTCTTCAGGTTGTTGATTGAAGCATTGAAAATAGTGCTATGAGGATTTTCCTCAGATTTTGCTAAATAATTACCCTCCCAGCGGCGGTTTTGACCCCACTGTTGTCGCTTTGATCGCAATGCCGGTGCCGCCGCCATCTGCAAAACATCATAATTGCAGATATGACTACCAACTCTTTATTTATCCAAGAGTAAGAGGCGAGTTATTATTGACTAATATGAAATTAACCTTAAGACGATGTTGTGGCCAATCTTCTCGCGGAATATGTTTTAATACCATCCAAGCTCGCCATCTGGCAAATATTTTTTTTAACGATGGTACGACGGGGCGAATTGCAAAATTTTCTGCAGGCCATGGCAAGGACTTTCCGTAGTCTCGTAGGGATTTCGCATTTTTGAAAGTACTTTGCAGCTGTTTCATGTACGTACGTTGCTTGTATAAGCGATAGTGCTTTATAATAACTAGTGCAGCCTTCATCTTTTTGTAACGCTGACGACACAAGTAGCCTCGCCATTGTTTTTGGAGAAGTATGACGATACCTGGTATCAGTTCGCTTCTTGCCTGGACGTTAAAATCATTAGTTCAATTCATGATACGTTGTTAATTAAAGATGTTAATGCGTAACTACAGGAATAATAACATTAAAACAATTACCTGTTCAAGGGCAAACAGTGTCCGTGGTGAACGAATAAATATTTTAGTATGCCCATACATGACGTCATCTGCGAAGCCTTTTGCCTCCATTAAACTACGAACTCCATCTTTGTCGTTACCATTTCTATAGTTCGGCCAGGTGAATTCGGTAATCATTTTGTACCTGCGTAGATAGAGAGGTTTATGTGTTATTTATGAATTCAATGGTTGAACACTAGGGAAGCCTGGTCTTTTGATACATGGACGTACCTTTTTAGGAATCTGTCGTAGCGCTGCCTGTATACAAAGCCAGCTCTTCTGACGAGAATGTTTTCAACAAGCCCTAAGTACCTGACTTGATGACCCACTCTTTCTTCGTCAAATACAACTGGAGATTTAACTTCATTAGGTTTGATACAACGAATGTAGAAGGGCTCCTTGCTGGTTAGATTTTTGACTAGAGCAACCATTGAGTTACGGAATAATGTACCAGCGGTTAAAGGACGTTTTGTGGTCTGTAAGATGAATGGGGATAAAATATACGTAAAAGGCGATGTGATTCTGACAGGCGTAAAAGAATGATGTACCAACTTTTGATATATCTTGCGCACCCTCCGGCCACATATTGGTGATTATTGAATTACTACTTCTGAATAACAGACGTTTGAAGTCTTGGAATAAGGTGTCCTTATTTTTTTCAATAAATCCGTTGATGTCATAAATGACGTCACCTGCGTAATGTTTGATTCTGAAGTGAACTTTATGCTCGAGTTCTTTGTCGGTAGGTTTCAATTGTCGCGATGTATAGTGCTTATGTTCTGATAACTTCCGATCCAAGGCTTCAAGGAGCATCCCATCATTCATTGTGCCGACAGTAAGGCAGGCTTCGTCCATTATCGCGAGGATACCTTTGTGCTGTTGTTCTACCAGATCGCAGATCACTTGATTATTAAAATATTCAATATTCTTCCAGGTGATGCCTTCTCTGTTGTATTCCTCTTGTTCTTGTTTCAGTACCAATTCAATGAAAAGCTGTTGCAATTTTTCATTGCAGTAGTTTATACAGAACTGTTCGAAACTGTTGGCATCAAATATTTCAAAACCATAAATGTCAAGTACACCGATCAACGTATTTTTGTATGTTCTGTGCACACTGCCATCGTCAATGTTGATCACGTCATTTATTCGGGATATAATCCACGTAAATAATCTATCGTAAATTGCCTAGAAGAATACATCTACATTATATATATCCATGAGTCATTCATAGTTTTGAGAGAATAAATGACTTCCTTATAATTATCGGCTAATTTATCACAACAGATAGAATTCATCACAACAGATGGGCTTACCTTGGCTAGAGCATCCCTGCCATACTCAGCTTCGATGAGAGAATGCGTTTTGGCAACAACATCTCCACCAGCAGCAATTACTCTTTCTGTCAAAGCAGTTCTAAGTTCCATAGGGCTAATCGAAAGGCGTTCGGCAGCATCGTTCAATGAACCGCCTTTATTAATAGATGGTTTATCATCTTCCAAAGAAAACGTGACATTACCCTTGATTAAGTGGACATGAGATTAAAATGACGAGTCGTGATCTGATTGTGTTGTATGATGTGTATCAAATTCAATACTTACTAAATGTAGGATGGCAGCAACAATATTCCAAATAGTTTGTGTTTCATTTTGTGAAAATCCAAGAGCTGAAAGTCCGTTAGTGGAAGCTTTGTAGTCGGCTCTGTCAGTGTTGCTTGTGCGACCACTGTCTCCTTGGCCAGCATAGTAATACGCATTAGGATCTCTAACTAGTCGCAATTTATTCAATTCGAGCTCAGGACAGCCATGGAGTAACTGGAATGTGTAAACTCTTTCTAATTCCAATTCTATGTAAAAATCAGCATACCAATACGATATTCGTATATCTGGTCATCATAAATTATTCTTTCTTGATTTCTTTTCTTGATTTATAACGTTCTAAAAATACTCCCTATGCAAGATTACTATACAGTTTGAATAATACCTGGTAGAAGCAATGGAAATTTCGTTCTCCTTTCTGTTGGTGTACGACCCTAGACTTTTCTAGCAGATAGTTAGTTATATGACCTCCGATAGGGTCACCTTTGAAATCAAAGTTGATATCCATGTATTTTCCAAAACGCGATGAGTTGTCATTGCGATTTGTTTTCGCATTTCCAAATGCTTCCAAAATTGCATTGGATTGGATAAGTACATTTTTTACTCTGAAAATAGATGTATAAATAATCGACATGCACGATGAAATATCAAGTCAGTTTTCATTTTTAATCCCAAACAAGAGAGCAAAATACACGCAATTCTTTCCATCGTCGTCTATAATTATCATTAGCAATTCAGAAACTAACGATCCTTGTAGAATATCTGATTTAAAAGCAAGCAAATGGGTTGGTTTGAATGGAATTTGATTAAGACGAAATTTCATACCTTTCAATTTCCTGTTGACCACCCTGATTTGTAACAGCAGCAATATATTTCATGATGATTTTGCTTGCTTCAGTTTTCCCAGAGCCAGATTCTCCACTGATAACTATACAGGTATCTCGACCCTGCTGTTTCATCTCTCTATGCGCCGCATCAGCAATAGCAAAAATATGCGATGGATTCTCAAAGAATTCCCGCCCTGAAATTAATAACGAATCTCTTTTATGCTTGAACATGGCGTTCGACAACATAAAACGAATGACATGGAATTTGATAGTAAGCTAATTGCGTGTGACATTACATTAAACGGTATCGAATAACACAACACAAGAGCGGAACCTTTTTCATTCAACACAATGAATATCACTTTACGGTTGAATAACTTATGGTTATTTTAAAAGCTGACTTTTTCCTATTAGCTAGTTTTGAAGATCAATGCCTGAAAAGCATCTCTGTTTTACAGAGATATCTATTCATTTCTTGGTCTACTGATTCGAAATTGGAGAAAAAATCGAATTAATTCAATCTCATAATCAATTGGCGTTGCATAACCATTTTACTTCTAAGCAAGTAATTGATTGGTAATTAGACCGAAAATAGACATTTTAAACAGAGCGATTTTACTTTTTAGAAGTGCAACCACCTGATCTATGCTGCAAGTAACTTTCCCTTGTTGTTACTATCACGGACATGCTGGAAAGCCAACGTTTGTTACCTAACTCGCTCTTTTTTCAAATGACATTGCTCAATGTTATGATTTTAGCAATCTTCCAAATACATTTACTCTGTGCCACAGATTTTATTTTCAATTTTGAAGGAGTTCTCTTGTAAGGTGTATTCGAAAAATTCTGTAAGCCCTTGATCGTTCGAGTGAGATACAACAGAAATGGCAGTGTGCCATATTATTATTATCTGTAAATTACGTGTCCTTATCGACGTTACGGAGTAGTTCAGTTCTTATTTTTTTATCTATATCAGACATTTCCTGCTGTAGATATCCGTATTCTACATATACCGTAAACTTGTTAAGATTATTTCGAGGGCACTATTGAATGTGAACAATTACGAATTCTATCACCATCAAATTAATGTGACACCTGAAGATAAAATTTTCTTGAAATTTTGAATAATCCCTAACATAAGTGGCTGATAAAGATAGTAAGCGTTTACATGTTGATTCAATAAAATCCTAGATCTAGCACAGAGTACAAAGCTGCTGACATCTGACCTACACTTGTTTGAAAAATTCAATTCATCACATCGGTTTGGAAACAAACATAATATTGGGAGCAAATTATGTAGATGATGAGATTCCCAACATCTGCAGAGTTTTACCTTTATATTTACTAATCTGATCTGGCCCATAGATATTGGTAGTGCGATACGGATTGACGCTGACGCATACCTCTCCAATATAAGTGTAGATTTTTCCGGCATTGAATCTGAAATGACACAACAGATTTAACATAATTAATTTGACATATTTGCCCCTGATATGTTTTCTGAAATTTACGATAAATTTGAAAACTCAACATTTCGAAAATTTATGATCAATGCAAAGATAAAGTTTTTGCTGCAGACTCCGTAGCTTAGATGAAGTCATTATCAGTTTATCTAATGATTATAAAATTGATTGTCCTCGACTAATGGTCGATGCGAGATTAGAGTTATCATTCTTAGAAAATTTTTATTCAAGATAAGTGAAACTAATGTTAAATAATGGGAATATGCAATATCTATTTATCGGGGTAACTATGCCTCGACAATGATATTAAAATAATAACAATAACCAGACCGTCAAGTTCTATGGATGTCGTTAGCAATCTACATGATATAGCAGTTGTCGGTGTGGGTACATATGTATTACAGTTACAATACTGCATAATTGGTGAGAAAATTAGGTAATGGTCAGTAAATCTTTAGAACCGATAGGAATGAAACCTAGCTAGCAAGTGCAAAATGCAAAAGAACTGATGAAAATTATTTGTATAAATATATTAAAATAGTAATGTGACGACAGCTGCACATTGTATATTCTAAAATACGTTGGAAGGTATAACATCATTCAAAGGATGTATCATCGTCCGCTTAGGCTGCTGGCTGAGTAAGGAGCTGAGAATGACTCATTTCAGTTGATATGAAACAGGGGGGTATACGCCTTATAGCATGTATAGCGTTCGAAATGGAACGTCCTTGCATTTTTTTACGTCACCAGGCCAAAAACAATATGAGCTCATACGCGCAGGGATTATTAGTGCTGGAAAGGAATGTCGGATTTAAAAACCGGTAGAAAGAGTGCATAAGTATAAAGCGCACTGGTTATTTATACCGCAAGAAGATGTTACGGAGAAATGAGAGCTGTACTGTAGTGAGATTATAGTATTCTTATAGTAAAAACTCCGTATCTGGGTCGCCGGCTATATTTTTACGTCGCGTACGTAGTAACGTGTGGAGTACATGGAATGAATTTAAATGCCAGCCCCCGAATAATCATTCAAGTTCAAATCGCAACAACCACCTGCATCTGAAAATGTTTAGCCACGCCCTCTCAGCGGACGACAGAAGAAATAAAACAACTCTAGGCGCGAGAGGACGAGGTTTCTTGTTTCTGTTTCTGCTGAGTGAAGCGATTGTCAAATTTTCATTTCAACCATGCTGGTAGGTAAGTGCGTTCGATGCGAACGTGAACATCGGAAAAGAAGTTCTTATACTATCTATCAACTCTAATACCTGATGCGAAGATTCTCCACAACTTTTTCCAACGTTATTTCGTCCAACAGGACGAAATCACCGATCCCAACCTCCTCCTGGTCTGCCATTTGTGTTTTATGCTGAATACTTGACTAAGGGACAAGTATTTTCAATAACTTAGTAAGACACACACGCGCGTGAACGTTAACTGACGTTAGAAGAAGATCAAGGAAAGTGGTACGACAGCACGCACCGTCGCCGTTCGCCGAACGAATGCGCGACTTTTCTACAACTAAACCACAAACCCCACCACACGACGATTATGTATTTTACACACAGCCATGCAAACCGCACGCACCGACGGTGCGTCACTCAACTTATGTACTTTTTTACTTTGTTTCTCACTCAGAGGACGTTGATTCTAATAAGATTTCAGAGATATACCTAATTGAAATCCCACCCAGATTTCGATATACTTGTCCACTGATTATTGAGATTGTTTTCTACGAAAATAGAAACAAAATACTACATTTTATCAGTTTTTCACCCCACTTCGGGATAATTCATCCGAATAGATTTTTGTCTTGTATAATCAGTGATATGAGAATGATAAGCAGCCTCGGTTAGCTGTGCATATTACTGTCAATTGTCTTTGACAGGGGCCTGTTTATTCCTAGCTACGGTCATATGGTACGAATCCGGCATCCGCATGCGCAGTCGGAACGCTGCAAGGCTGTCGCAAGCTTTTACGTTCGGTTCATTATTATTTTTGGCTTTTGGTTAATGCTATAACTGTGTATGGGTAACATCGAGCCGCTGAACGAAAAGTAGTATTTTGATAATTCCTCCACTTCATTCGTTGGGAAACGTTTGGTGCGGTTGCTTCACGTGAGGTGGTAGCATAGCTAGGACTACATGTTCGATACTTTGCTCTTTTCACACGTTATAACATAATACTTGAAGAACTGAGGAAGATGTCATTCACAAAAACGGGGAATGAATTTAACCATTGGGGAAAGAAGACTAATGGCTTTGCTTACGACAATAATACTACTACAGAAATAAAAGATCGTCATGGATTTAGAGAAAAATTACAAATTAACGAATGGACGTTTAGTCTATTCCTATTCTGCTTCTCTTTTTCGATCGTTGTTGGAAAACTATTGAGTAATTATGGTAAGTTGAAAAATATTTGACACATCCCATTCTACTTGTTTAGTGACGGAATCAAATTTTGTTCACATGAATTGCTTGTCAATGTTTGCAGTTCTACAAGTACAGTCTCTGTAAAAGGTTTATTTGTTATGAAAGCTGCGCTGCTTTCAAATGAGCGATATTTATAAAAAACAACTAGTCTAAAAAACCATCGGTGAAGTTTATTCCATACTATTTTGTCTGGTAGCTAGCTATGACTGGAATGCGTTGAGCATTAAATACCGAATATTTAATTGGCACATTGTCTATTTTTATACCATGACTAAATTATTGATGGTAGTGTCCCTGGCTTACAAAATATTCATATAACAACCTTGTACGTTCCGGGCTACCAGTAGAGAGGTTTTCGGCATATGCCTGAGACTTTTCAACTACCATTAATATTACATTTTATACTTGATTACAATCCTTGAACACTGTCCAATATATGTTTTGTGATGTCAACTAACTACCTTCCACTCCTTAGGCGAAGCTTTACACTGGCAAACCGAAGACAATTACAAATTGCCATCTCTGCCTGCCTTCCCCCGCATCTCCAATTTCTCCAGCATATCCAGCTTATCGATAAGCCCCAGATTCAAGTTTAACAGCGACCATTTGGTAGCAGCTGGTGAAAAGTTCATTAATATTAGCCAACGATACGAAGAGGCTGTGTCGCACGCAGTTTTTGAATTCTCAAGAAATAATTGGACGTGGATGCGGGCAGCTTTGAGCGGGTTTGCCATGATGGGTTTCACTTGGTATATTGTTTACAAGGATAGCAGTGAGCCCGGGGTGAATCCGCCCTCGCCTTTGAGTCTCTTGAAAAAGAAAAGGTAAGTCGTAATTACTTGTAGCTTAATTGATTCTGACGCATTATAATGGCCTAAATTTCTTGTTCCCAAGGCTTCTGGAAGCAAGGAAATTTATAGTGACTACAAAATTGAAGTAGAATCAGTATTGTCAATAATAAACTTCAAATTTATCGTAAAATGAATTTTTTCAGAGGTCTGTCGAGGTTTGGTATGCAGATGAACTACTTTGTTGGAATGCTCAATGGAATTTTGATCTTCGTCTATTTAAGTTTGTAAGCAACCTACCTTAAGTAAATGCGATTTACTATTCCATACTATCCAGTGTAGCGTACAATCTCAAGTGTTGCTTTTATAACGCAAGTATTCAATTGGAAAAGAACAATCCAATCTAATATCTTGTGATTCGCGAAATGTTATATTATATTTCATTAAGATAGTGATTTATTCTATTTATTATCAATATTTTATTTCTCAAAAATATCGGAATATATTTATTCTAAAGATGGGTTTGCAGCTGTTGAGTATTAATTTGATTAACGTAATTATAATTTATAATTTTGTTAGACACGAAGTACCTCTTCTAGATTTGATTTATTTTATACGAGTAGTATGCAACTTATGCTTTTTGCATGCAAGAGAAAACTACGTCACATAGTGAACAAAATATTCTATTATTTCGCACTTGCTTCCTATGGCTGCTTTACGGGTATAATTAACGAGCTGCTTACAAATTATGTTCTTCATATTAAGTATAGCATTTCTTAATTTTTGTACAACTATTTTGGTGCAAAGAAAGGCTCACAAAACGTGCTTGAAATTGATTCATAATTTCTTAGCTAACTACTAATATTATAAGACTGACTGAATAGCAGTAGAATATATTATCAAGATCTAAAATTTCCTTTGCTAATTTGATGGCAGTGGAGGATGTGGTTATCAAAATACATTCTGCCAGTGGTTGGATTCCGGTTTCAATTTCGTACTTAATTCACTATCGCAGTTTAATGTTGAATCAAACTAAATTTTTTTCGCAAGTTTAAACTTTAATTATTATTATACTATGGTAAAGAGTTCTGATAACCATAATGCATAATGCTGTTCATCCGTTCATTTGTGCGGCTAATAAGATGCGCGCCCATATCACAGCTTTAGAAAAATGATAAGATTAAATCATTCTTTTTTTTTTCAATAAACGTAATACTGCTCATGCGGTATATATTTTTTTTGTCAGCTCGAACTGCCAGCTGTTCATATTATTCAATCTCATAGATTAGAATCTTTTGATCGAAAATTTTTTTGGTTCAGAAATAAAACTGTGAATATGTCTCGTGTTGTTATTAATATTAGGAGTGTTATTAACATGTATTACACAATTTGTGGCCTGGTGATTAGTTCACCAGTTATAAATATTTTTGTATATTTATACTAGCTTTACATAGCTGTGGTGTGTATTTGTACGTAAGGATATTAGGTTTAATGAAATATAAACAAACTGGAATTTGTTTAAGTTGCTTGAATGCTTTTCTTTTATATCAACACGAATTAATTATTCGCGTATGTACTGTGAAATTTTTTTTTAATATAATAAATTATAGATATGCTCGTAAAAAAATATTTGAACATTTTTGTTAACCCAGTCCCTTTCTATATTTAATGTAACGGATCACCATCGGAATCAGCCAACGGATCGATTAGTTGTTGATAAATTAATTTTGTATCGGTTTCTTCTAGGAAAATTATTGAGTACTTTGCATCAGTGACAAAGCTGAGTCATTATTATCGTCGATACTGTAGTTAAGTACACTGACACGTGTATTTCATTGAATGTTTTTTGTACCATTAGTAACGTAACATGATGTAATCGCAGAAGTTTTTCCGTTCGCACGTTATTGCATGCCGTTGCGCAGTGCACGGAACAGTTGAGAGTGCGCGTAGTGCGCCTCGCGTCGATCGTTGTAGATCGGGAGTTTTAATAGTTTTAATCCCACAAAATTTACTTTTACTGCATTTTTTTAACCAGTAATAATTATAATTTCAGTATTTTCCGTGTAATATCAACCTAGAAGACTTCTTAAAATAGTAGTAGATACGTAGTTACGGGCTAGAAATATGGATCATCGGGTGTTTAGAATATACAACCATGAAGACTTTGTCAAAATCACCAAGGGAATCAAAGTCGCTCGTTGCATGCAATTAAAATCAGCCTCCTGTAAGTACTACAAATATTCTAGTGCTAAGCTAAAAACATAAATATTGACATGTTCTTAAATAGTATGACTTTTCATAGGTTATGTTACACTACCTGTGTGCCTTCTGCTAACTGACAGATGCGATCTTCCTATGTTTTCTCATTTAAGTCATTTGCCACGTTTACTGTCGAAGCCATATTTTTCTCTACCGCATTCTATTTGATTGATCATTTTTTTCCATTCAGCTTCGGACGTCGAAAAAGTGTTATGTCAGCTCGACGATCTCGTTGTGTCAGATTCACTCAGCTGTTCATTTTGTAATGCTGTTTTTGAGGATCAAGCCCAACAAAGGCTTCATTATAAACTAGACTGGCATCGGTATAATCTTAAGCAACGTCTCGGAGGGTTGAAATCTGTAAGTGAGGGTACTTTTAGCTCATTGGCTGACAAAGGTAAATAATAATCATCTGATCTCAAATACCATTGTACTTTACGTGACAGGGATTAATCCCATTTCCACAAATTTCCAGATGATGTTTCCAGTATATCAGGGAGTGAATCTGAATCAGAGAATGATGACGAAACTGGGACGTCAGAGACCGGGAGTTCGCGAACTGAATCAAAGGTGGTTAATAATAAATTAACCAGCAACAGTATCCCCATATCTGCCGATGGCAAGATCAAGAGAGAGGAGAGGAAAAAAAGAATAACTGAATCTGTTTCTGATAGTTCAGACTCAGAGCTCGATGAGGATGCTTTGAGTAAAAAACGGGCGCAAGAACTTTTACTTGTTGCATGTCGTCACTCCAAAGTATTTTTTGAAAACGATGACGGAGATATATTCAGTATATACAGATGCCTACTGCACAATAAAAAGGTAGGAATTCCTAACTTTGCTCTGGTAGAATAAAAATCCGTACTCTTGACATTGGTTCTTTGATTTATCGTACACATCCATCGATATGTCGGTTAAAATGAGTGTGGGTATTTTTTGTTGAGGTAGGCAGGAGTCATAGTATTACATTTTAGGAAATACCGGAGCTAGACACAGAGATGATTGCACAGGCTGTAGAAAGTGGGCAAAAGACTATGTGGGCAGTTATTATGCTTGGAGGTGGTCACTTTGCAGCTGCGGTATTCCAAGGTAATTCCAAAGTCACAGCTAATACTGATTTCTCATAGAAACTTTGACAATTGAGTATCATCTGTAGATGGGGTAGCAGTGGTTCATAAAACCTTTCATTGTTACACTGTCCGAGCAAAACAGGGCGGCTCTCAAAGCTCTAGAGATCACCGAACTGCAGGGACTCATCCAAGAAGTGCTGGAGCTAGTTTAAGGAGATACAATGAGGCTGCGCTGGTTCAAGTACGTTAGAAATATCACTTTAAAATTCCACTTTTGTAATTTTGGCACGCTGTATCAATGCGGAGTATTTATTCCACAGCATATTCAAGAATTATTGGAATCGTGGGCAGCACCGCTTGCCAATTCATCATTAGTTTTGTACAGAGCAGTTGGCCCTCACAATCGGTCAGTCTTGTTTGGTGGGAAAAATCCGCCCCTGGACAAAAATGACCCCAGATTAAGGCCGCTGCCTTTTCCTACTCGCCGTGCCACATTTAACGAAGTCCTCAGAGTCTATGACATCCTTAGCACTGTAGAGGTGTACGGTTCTGCTACCGACTTCACAGATTCGTTTCCGATTTCACCGAGACAACCTATTAGAAAAAAGATAACTAAAGTCGACTTACTCGAAGAAATACCGGAAAGTGTTACGCAAAAAGAAGACCCTCTACTTTGTGTAAACAGCTCTCCTGATACGAAAAAACAAAAACGTCCGGTGCAGTCGCCACCTGATCGCCAGCATCGCAATCCTCGACCGCAAATAGACAGAGCAAAGCCAAGGAAAAGTCCTCGTCGTCCACTGCCAGGTATTGAAATTGTGAAAGACATATTTTTCATTTCTTCATACCCCTTGATGCGCAATTTGTACGACAATATTTTTTTTTTTTTATCTAGAAATCGTTACTCGACTTGCTCAGTCATCCTCAGAATCCGCGTCTGACAATGATTCCTCACCTACAACTGATGTTCCGATGATTGAGCAGAATACTGAAATTGATTTCAATGAGCATCTCCAAGCCTTTCAGGACACGGTACCGAGATATATCAAAAGTAAAAAGGGCTGGCGACAAAAGAGAAGGCCAAAAAAAGAAAAAACTGATGGTACGTTGACACGGACCACCTTAAAGCTTTTGAGATTGCAAATTAATATGTCATTATTCTCGACAGATCAAGCAGGGAATGAGGTACTCAATAACTTGAAACAAAAGTTGTGGTCTGCGTGTAAATTGGGTGACACAGAGCTCTTGTCATCCGCTTTAGAATCAGCCTTAGTAGAAATTCAAAGATGCCAAGGATTGAAAGTAGAAGTCGAAAATGGCAAGGAAATAGATGAGGATCCTGCAACTTTTATGACTATGGACAACGTCGTAAAACTTGTTAATGAAAGTAACGAAGATGGCAACACTCCCTTGCACTTAGCTGCGAATGGTGGCTACTTGCGAGTTGTGTGGTAAGTTTCTAACAGATGTTGTAAGTAATTGTTTGCACTCCGAATTTTCACGGATCTTTCGCCTTATAGGTCGCTATTGGAAATTGGTTCTGATCCGTGTAAAAAGAATAAGAGATTACAGACTCCCTACTCAGCGACAACTGATAAAGAGACAAGAAATACGTTCAGGCGATTCATGGCTGAGAACCCTAGTAAATTTAATTACACGAAGGTAATTTGTTTGACCAATATATAACCAATTTCATTTACGTATACAATTTACCGGTTAAGTTGATTTCAATTTATTATTCAGTCGCAAATACCTGGACCACTGATCGATGAAATAGAGCAGGAGATGTTACAGAAGAAGAAGTTACAAAAAAAAGCGAAACGTGAAAAGGAAAAGATCAAGAAAAAGGAATTGAATGAGCAGCGGCAAGAAGAAGCTTTAAAAAAGCGATATCTCTATCTTAGTGATCGGGAAAAGGTATAAGATTTATTGACCATAACTTATTTCCAAAATTTTGGATACCTTCTATATGTAGTTTTTGCTTTTCCAGAGAGCTCTTGCTGCAGAACAACGTATTCTTCAGCAGAGGGGTGCGATTACATCTCGATGCTTTCAATGTGCTATCGACATGAGAAACCAGGTGCCTTTTGAATATAACTTCAACCGTTTCTGTTCCATGATATGCCTGAAGGCTCATCGTGGTGTGAAACAAAACTAGCCCAATTTTTATGTATAAAGATGCTTATGAAACGAGCAGAGTGCATAAATTTTGAATGTAATTTACGTCGATCTTGAATTCCTCATACGATAAGTGCAAAACCTCATCTTCTGCAGGCATCCCAAAGTTGACTTTAATTTATCGCAAGACATCCTGCTTTACCCGTGCAATTGACTGATAAACTCGATACAACTACTTTAGTTTTTGCACCAGGGAATTCTACAGCTGTGTTCAATTCATAATAATATTTATACGTGAGTTTTTATACAAAAAGAAGTAAAAAGAAAAAGGAAAAAAAACTTGTAATAAATTTATGTAAGTAACATGTTGGTGAATCGTAAGTTCCGTTTGGATAAAGTCGTTCAGTATGACATTTATGTGTAATGTGAGGTGTGACATATTAATAATCATAATAATATATTCCTGATATGTAATATGTCGTGGTGGAATTCTAAATTATTTTCCTGGATTTATAATTTTTGGATAATTGAACTATTTTTTGTGGTTTGGAAGGTAAGATTGTTTTTACTCAGAAAACAATGAATGGTAAGAAAACGCGCGAGGTTACATTAGAAAACATATATTTCTCACTTAGATACACTAACGCTGTATAATGGTAATTGCTCAATTTAAAATTATTATTTATTATCTTTCGCTTTTGGAACCCTGTAGAAATATTTGATTTCTCATTCGTACATCGATATTTGCATCTAAACATTTTTACGATTAAACATATACTGTACTAATGTTGTACTACGGTTGATTGCGACTTGAGAATAAAATCAATACATTAATTGACAATAGTGTAATGGTTTCTAAAATTGACTAATCAAACTCTTTGCTACTAGTCTAGTGATTCTAAAATAAATGGAAAATATATCAATCAGAATATTAGTTGACATCATACTGATATGTAAATTGCACACAGATTAACCTTAGGTTGAACATTTGAAATGTAAGCTTCACCACTTACGATTTATGATTCTCTGTCTCTATTACATAGAAACAGAAATACCGTCCATGTCGCTCAACTGCAGAAATTCAGGCTCAATAAAGCTGCAAAATGTGAAAAGTACTTCCCCCTGCTCTATTGGCGGGGGCAATTCCCCCTCTATACCCGTAAGCCAGTAAGTGTTCATAACTCCTTTACCCTGAAATGTCGAATTATTATGATCAGCTTTAAAATTCAGGATCAGGAAATTATCCTTGGAAAATATTTCAAACCGACGTACTTTTACCTCCATGCTTCCTCTTAGCTCCATAATGTACCCACCCAATGTGTCCAAAGCATCCTTTGTGTTCTGTGATATTTGAATCTTCATCGCTGTGAGTATTTATTACTTAATATTAGAAGCTTAGGAGTAAATAAGTTTTGAACTTGTTAAAAAATTACGTAAGTATTACAAGCAAGACCTTCGCTCGTAGATTCCATTCGACTCGCAGTGTTTATCGTGTCGCCAAAAAGACAATATCGTGGCATCGTTGTACCAACTACCCCAGCGACGCAAGGCCCGGTATTAACTCCTATTCGAATTTCAAGCCTTTCCCCTGGACGGTGAGGAATATCGTAACATCGGATACCTGCTAAAAGGTCAAGGGACATCGTAGCTATTTCACCAGCGTGTCGAGTTCCTGTGGCAAATATTTTAGAATACTTAGTAGATTTAGCGATATCAAAAATTTCGGAATTAAATGAATCACGGAGCAGATGTTGATACCGTTTCTTTGTGGCAAGCCACTAACAACCATGTAAGCGTCTCCGATGGTTTCAACTTTGTAAACATCGTATTTTCGAATTCTTGAATCGAATAATCTGTAGAGTGTATTTAACATGTTTACTATTTCCATCGGTGTACTGTTAGCACTGAGATTCGTAAAACCGACTATATCGCTGAAGTATATTGTCACGGAATCGAAGTTCTCCGCAGGGACCTGTGAATAAAAGCTTTCCAAACTAGAAGACGCAACGTATAAGGAAACAAAAAAAAAAAAATACTTCGCATAGGTTTCGTGATAATTCAAAATCTTTATTACCTGCTTTTGTTGTTTCAGCTGTTTAACAACAGCTGGGGGCAACATTTGGAACAGTAAACGGTCACTTTTTCCTTTTTCCTTTCTGAAAAATAGTTGTGTCAAAAATTTGGAATCTATCCATGTTTATGTATATTTCGATTCAAATTTATAGTAGAGGTGTCTTCCGCAGGGCGTATAAGAGTAGTTACCTCAACTCCTGCGTTCTCGATACAAGAGATTCTGCAAAGTGTTGAATCGTAACCGCAGCGTTTCTGACGAGCAGGATAATAATTGGTGAGATAATCAAGACCAGTGCTAGGATCGCAATGACAACGCCCTGCTGATTAGACGCAGACCTCATTTCCTTAAAAAGGTGCTGCCTACGAGTAAAAATAGATCCAGTGCTGAAAACATAATCAATCGTTCTATTCGTATGTTACCGATTAATCCTTCGCGAAGATCAATTTATACCGATCATCTTGCAGGATCCTTGATATCGTTGATTTCCGGCCATCCCGTTCTCCGAGGCCAGCCCCACATCATATATGAATATTTTTTCTAATTTTTGCTATATTCATAAATATTATACAGACACAACAAACAAGAATTCACGTAATTATTATATAATCACTATTGCAACTCTTTCGTTAATTTGTTTTTATTTTATCTCTGCTTCGAATTGACCGCTTAACTATAAAATTATCCCAATCAACGATTATATTTACAATAAAAATAATACTTGTGCCCGCAGCTCTATCACAATTTCAATATCTATGCAGTCGATAAATACGAATTATTCCACCTACCGAATCATCCTTTGCAAATCTGTTCCCTGATCTCGAAGCGCTTCGACGTAACTCTCCATTATTTCGTAATAGGAATTCATCAGTTTCGTATCCGCCACACATTTTACGTTCGATGTAATTTCTTTACGCCTGAAATCAACGCCACTGTTAACTATTAATTTTCATCAGATTATTCATTTGCTTATTTCATAGAATATATCTTTAGAACACATGATTGTCTATCTTGTTAACATACCTTCTTTTCACCTCGCTCTCCATACCCTCGTATTTCTCCAGTCCTAAAAAACCCGGTGCAAAATGATGGATTGCCCCAAAATATTCACGAGCCAAAGTATCGTGTTCCACGAAAGAAGTAAGCTCTCGAACGCCAAGTTGACCTTCGCTGTATTTTTGAAGTCCATATACCATCGTGACCGTTATGTGTTCAACCGCTCGTATTATGTATTTGTATGCAATAAGTAATCTGAAAATATGATAAACCAAAACAAAAAAAAGAAGGAAAAACAGAAATATAAATAGTGGTCAATGAGAACTAGAAAAATGGATAAATATTTGAATAAAACTTATGTTTCCAAATATTCTTTTCCAGGTGTATTCAGCAGTTCGTTTTTTGATTTCTTTTTCACTAAATATCTTGACGATGGAAAAAGTGTACGGTCGCTAAAAAATTTACAAAAAAAGTAATATCGCGTATACCTCCAAACATTTCCGATCGCCGTACTTCCTATTCGCTGTGATATTTGCTCGAGCATGTAGTGATTCGCTGTAATGTACCACCCCGTAATGCCGTCCATATTAGCGTCGATCTCGTTCGAAGTGCTACTGTTGTCTTGCAGCGAACTTTCGTCCCTAGATGTAATAATTAATAAGTTGATATTCTTTTGTTTTTTGTAGTTTTTTTTTTGTCGTTCCTACTCGGTTAACCATATGTATATACTCTTATGAGAATGGACAGTGGTGACCGCGTGTAAGAATGAATACAGTGAAAAAATAAAAATAAATATTAAAAAAAAACAAAAAAAAAATGCATCTATAAAGTGAAAATTATAAAACTTATATTGGCCTTGAATATCATCAACGCCGTAAGGCGCGAGCGTAGAAAAATTTATTAACATGCTAATATAGCCTTGTTTACGACAGATCTACCGCAATTAATTTCTATAATCTAATCCAAAAGTCGCATTACTTATTCCCCCGATGCGATGGATGCAGTACATAGAAATAATCCCTCTCATCTCAGAGCCTTAAAAGGATTCATTATTTTATTTATTCATTTTTTACCTAATGTTGAAATAAAACTGTTCAATTAGTTGTCGATGAAAATAAGAAGATAAAGAAAAGAAAGAAAGCAAGAAAGAAAGAAAGAAAGAAAGAAATGTTTTTGGAGGAAACTCACCTCGTTTGTAGGAGACCCCGTCTAACTTTGCTGAAACAAATAATAATAATAATTATGCGCCTCAATCCGTTATCAAATAATACATAGGATATTATCCTACAATATGGAAGTGAATGATATCAATTGATTGATTTGAAATTTTTCATACAAGAAATACCTGAAGTTAGTCAGATGCAAGAAGATTGTGGATGAGGATCTCTCGTTCCAAGCGCTCCAATTTGCATCTTTAAGAACGTTGTCAGTGTGGGCGTAAGCGTCGTTGAGAGTGGATCTGTATTTTTTTTTTTTTTTTTATTTACTTTTTTTTAATTTTCTTAATTTTGTTTATTGATAATGTCAATCGATATTTCATACGATATTTAATGAATTCGGTGTGAAAAAAATTACTAACTTGTTACCACCCGAAAATACGTAAAGTGCACCTTGCGTTCGTTCCTGTTGGAACGCGGTTAGCAAACGTTCAATTTCTACCGTAATGCTTATCTGAAATGAAAGTAAAGAAATTTGAACGATATTTTCGGTAGAGATGAGAAATAAAAATATCGTTAAACAATAGGGTATATTTTATTGCGAAAAGAGACGATTAGGATTTTATCGTAATAATCACAAAATTTCTCTAACATAATAACTATAGGCGCGTATACCTTATGTTATTATAATTAATTAAATAGATTGAACCAGCAAAGGGCAGAAGATTATGACGACGAAATCCATACAGTTGCGTAACCTTCGTCCAGATGGGAATTAGTGGATACCAAAAAAAAAAAGAAAGGAGAAATTTTCAGATTGCGAATTAAGTTCTTACTTCCTGTTCGATGTGCTCTGCTCTGTGGAGTGCGCTGGCTGCATTCGCCATGTTATGACAACTTTGTGCTATTAATGCGACGATTGGAATAAAAGGCAGTAAAATCATTTGAATTAAATATACGCGTTGTCCATCCTTTGATCCTGGATTAACGCGGAAACATCCAACCTTGGCAGTAACCTGATTGAATTTTAAATTAAAAAATCATTTCGAACGAATAGCTTATCTTCTACAACGAACCATACATTGATTGAAAAAAAAAATCTTTTATTTAAATTTTTTTTTTTTTTTTTACCTGCATGTTACTGATAGTCTCCAAATTTTCACCTCCTGATGTAACTCCGCTAGAGGGTCTCCTTGATATCGGAGAATTTTCAACGATCATTCTCATACCCTGCAGGTATATGGAAATGTTGTTTCGGATTTTTTTTTCGTTTTTTTGTTTTTTTTTTTGTTTTCTCTACTAATTGGTATCTCGTATCCGAAGCGCGTTATAATGTGTCTCTATATTCTTTAAGGTAGCTGGTAGTAATTTATTTGCAATTTACTACTTCAAGGTCAGAAGAGAAAATGTAGCAAAGGTAAAGGAAGAAATTTTATATACCCTTGCATCGTTCCGCTTGCAACACAGTTCAAAGGCGACTTATATGTATCTGTAGTTATACGTGTATGATGTACTGCACAACTAGTAAATCCGATATTCGTTCGGTTTCGATTTTATTAAAGTTTGAAAATACCTAAATAGGTAAATGCATGTACAGGTATTGAAAGTATACGCTGACAACTTTTTATCGCATACCCTATATACCTTCACTGTACAACTCTACACGCGTGACCTTGTGTTACACACATTTCAATTAATTGTTATTTAATTCCCACATTTTTGCTTTTGAACTTTGTTAATAAAATCCAATTGATCAGTTCCGATAATACCGCCGATGTGCCTGCACACATATGTGATAACATGTATATGCAATGTCCGCATAAAAATACATAGCGATATATCGATAGTGAAAAAGATCGCAAATTTCTATATTAGGTTTTTGATTAACGACAATCCCAAGAACGAAACAAAACCGACGATCAGTCGTTATATACATTAAATCTTCTAAATTGGGATACGTATTGCTTTATCACTGTGAGATTTAATCTGGGGATAAACCGAAAAGTTGTTTGAAAATGTGAAAGAAAAATTAGAATTAAATTAGATTAAAATGGATTAACTTGTTTGCCACTTTCGTAATTCAATTTCATTTGTTCTTTCCCCCATTATAATATCACAACTATATTATTATTAATTATAATCTTACAATTAGTCAAAGATTTCACGAAATTATAACAAAATTACGAAACGATTTGAAATATACCGATGAGATATACTACCCATGTGTATAATGTCTATGGTTCATAAAATCGATTTATTTATTCATATATTGTATATTTTTTCTTATCGTTTTTTTTTTTTTTTATTTTATCAACTTCTTCATCTCCCCACGATTCCGTGCAGTATGAGATGAAACAAATAACTGATTGCAAACTAACTTTTTCACTTTCCTCTTTCTTCTAAATGAAAAACAAAAATATATATGTTTACATACACATACATGCAATGGGTTCACCAACTGAAACGTGTACGGCTAAAAAAATGTTATTCTTATATTTTGATATTCATCGACTAACATTGGGTGCCGCCATTTTGTATTTTTTTTTTCACAATGAAAAATGGATTCTTCGATCAAAAATCCAAAGGATCCCCAATTTTTAAAGTGGAAATGTAAAAGCTCTTGGAATTGTAGATAATTTATGAAAAAGTCCTTAAGTTTTTTTCGGATTTAGAGGCAAAAAAAAAAAGTATTCGAAATTGAAATTTCTTTATCAAATTACATCAATGTTCATTCGTTACTTTATTAATACGATAAAAAACTGTTTTAATATTTTTGTTGTTCAATTTTCTTCTTTTGAAGAAATTAACTAATAAATAATTTTTTTGCGTTTAAATTCCAGAAAAAAATGAAATGGGATTTTGTCACATTATATACATACTATGTAAACACTTATCCCGAGACTTCCGCACTAACGAGTTCAATATTCCCCGTTATTGTTTCGCGCCAATTTCATAAATATCACGTGGTATACATACAACGAACTGCACGATAACGGAACAACAAAAGTCAACCGCGGCGCGTTCACACGTGAGTTAATACAACATTATTAAATAAAATTTTGGCGCGTCTGTTGATGCTGTTGTCTATTTTATTTTTTTTCGTTTTTTGTTTTTTTAACACGCTCATTATTGTCACCGTGCCGATGTCTGTGTAATTACAGTGTACAACATTTATATAATTATTATAATCTCAACAGCAAACGAGGAACGCGATGTTTCCGGAGTTACTCGGAAAATACTAAACTAATAATTATACCTACGTAGAATAGTGAATGCATCTTCGATTGACGATCGAGAGATTGAAATATATCGACGTATCGACAACAACAAAAAATGAGTAGCGCTGCAGGGGATATAAAATATGGTGGGGGGAAAATAGCGATGCACCTAAAAAGATATGCAAAAAATAAACAAGAAAAAAGACAGATTTTATACACACGTATGTAAAAAAAAAGAAAGAAAAGAGACTATGCGGATTGTTACGAAATCAGATCCTTCCGTCGTTTAGGTCATTTTTAACTCTGTTTTTTTTGCTGTTTTTTTCTCTATCAAACACATACATATATACGTACATTGTTGTACCAACCGATTTTTGGGAGTTATTGCAGATCGTTGGATATTAGTTTGTTTTTTTTTCTCTCGCACTTTTTGAGCTTTTTGATGTGAATCAAAGTTTTTTCGAAATATTATTATTCGAATTTTCATTCAGGGTTCGTTATAGCACAAACGTTGCCGACTCTTCATTGTAAAATTTCGAATTTATACGTAGATATGGTGTTGATTTTACAAAACTATAAATCTGATTATTTCTTTCTCTTCCTATCTTCCTCTTTTTTGTTTTTTCTGAAATGATAAAATTGCCGGTGGCGTGTCCCGCGCAAACTGTCGATCGTTTCTAGTTTGATAAAAGTTTTTAACTTGGGAGAAAGTCTTCGGAGCTCCGCGGATTGTTGGGCGCCAGCGCGAACCCGCTGCCCTATCATCCCTCGGGAATCCCCGCTTCGCGTAACTCGCCGGATAAAAAGCAAGGTTATATATACTCATCCCCTTTTATAATATGCACATTTATATCTCTTCCCGCGCATGATCACAATCGCTCAAGGTCAATTAAGTACAAAACAAAACAAAAAAAAATTATAATTAATTTACTATTTGGTACAATCATAGATACACGCTGGCACTTGTCACCGTACAATACATACCTATATGGACACTATGGTATATTGGGCCGCATATTTTGCAGGAGTAAATTTGTTACGCATTTTTCTTCAATAAGAAAACTGCGAAATTTTTGCAGCGACCGCAGTTATCCGTTGCGTCGTTAAATTAGTCGCGTGTCGAATTTAATACTCTCTTCCAAGGTCACATCGGGTCTTTCCTTCCCCTACGATCTCGTACTGCATTATACAGCGATATGCATGAACACACGTATGATATGCCCTTGGTTTACAAATTTTAATTACATTACTTTCCACATCAATTTCTTCGACCCTTTTATACCGAATATGGTTTCAATTTTATGGGCGGTCGTAAATCTTTACGGAAAGTTCCGTGCTTAGGTAATTTTTTTCTGTTTTTCTGCTTCCCTTTGGAAACAGGATAACACTATATCCTGATTTTGTAACAGGACGTGTTTACCGAGAGGCGCCGGTACGTCTGGTCGTACTTTTGAACGCTCTGCAGCATTAAATCTCCACACTACGTTTCACTTGCCGATTTTCTTCGACACTCCATTCACACTACCGAAAAATACAGCTAACAATGAATCGATATTTCCGTACTACACGTATTAACGAGAAATCATCCGTCGAAAAATCTCGCAAAATTTTTAATATTTCAAAACCGAACAATTGATAACAATAACAACAATACAACAACACAACAACAACAACAATAATAAAAATAATGATAAATGAATGGATGAATAAATTAATAATTAATTCTTCCGCCCGTCTATGGATGGATCGTATCTTTTAGAATATGAATTAGGTAATTATTACGAGCAGCAACGAACAGTTCGAACGCGACGCAAAATGACCTTAATAAGTTGCATCGAGTTTATTTACCATTCATTTATTTTTTTTTTTATGTTTTTTATTTTATAGGAATGTCATCGGGTGCGCGGGTAGCGAGAAGAGGGGTGGTGGTGGTGGTGGTGGTGGTGGGGAAGGGGGAGATAAAAATCCACGTAACCAGAGCTGCCTAAAGCAAGCGGGTATACCATACCATACATAAATATAACGATGATAACGAACTTAAAAACAATAATGGTAAAAGTACTCCAAGTCTAACATTTTCCAATACAACGAGAAACAAGCATGAAAATGATTATGGGGATATCCGGTATCCCCGTGCAAGCATCGATTCATTCTTAGACGTTTTCAAATTTTTTTATCCCTTGTCTTATTCCTCCCCCCCTCCCATCACCCATCCCCATCGCCCCCCCCCCCCCCCTGCACCGCTACATTGTTATTCTTCGTCGAGACACAATTATACATTCCAACTTCTGGAGAATATGAAAATAAATTAGGTGTAGTCTACCTATAGAAAATTTATAGACTATTCTAGAATGAATGAAAAAAAAAAGAATTAAAAAAAAAAAATTGTAAAAAAAGAAAGAAAAAAAAAGGTCGGTAAAGTCGACACCAATTATATGTTCACCGTAAAAAAAATAAAATAATGTAATAACAATAATGCCAGTTGCATGTAAAAGTTTGTATACATATGTTACGAACTACACAGTTGCACATGTGAATCTGATCTGTATGGTCATAGAAATTGATGAAGTATATTGTCTCCCAGATTTTCCCACGGGGTTTATCAATTCTTTTTTGTAGTTGGAAGTGGCGCGGTGTGGGAATCCCCGCACTCATCATATGTATGTCTATACGTATAGTACGTGCTTCCGCAATTCGCGCGTGAAATGCCCGCGGAACCTTTATAGCGTTGTTTTGTATGTTTTCAACGCCAATAGGTGCTATTTTTTTTTATTTTATTTTTATTTTTGTTTTTAAATCGTGTTTTGTATTTCTAGGCTGAAACTGTTGGCGGCAGGGAGGGAGAGGGGTGGGGGGGACTGCGGTGAGATCGCTACGGGTCATTATATGGAAGATCGGAAATTATAATTTTAATATGAAAAAAAAGTTTTCGAGGTGAAATTATTGTTTTGATTACCTTATTTTGATTGTTAGATCATTCGACGAGACGCGTTGTTGGTTTGCCACGTGCTATACGATGTTAACCGTCGAATCAACTCAATTGTAGAACTTAAGTCAAGTCGTGTTGCTATGGTATGCGTGATTGAAGAAGTAGAATAAAAAAAAAAAAAACAGTAAATAAAAGAAGATTAAGATTGAGAATAAGAATGAGAATATAAAGTTGTATAGTCAGAATTATGTGTTCTACTACAGATGATAATGATTGTTAGAAAAATCATTTGATCATGTCTGAAGTTATTCAGATGTCTAATTGTAACTCGCGAAGCAAACACGATAAATTATCGTGAGAAAGTTGCGGAGCTATTTGCAGCGTGCTAATTTTTTTCATTCGTTCAATCTACGAAAATATCTCGTCATGTGAATGAAATTAAATTGTTCAAGTACGTCAATGTATCCAGATGATCTATGTATGAATATTGTTTGCTCCCTTATTTTAGCTTAGTTTTGAAAAAAATAAAATAAAATAACTTCAATCGTTATCGAGACATTTCATATAAAAACATATGGGGGTTTTCTCCAAACGTCAGATTATGGGATTATGTTTGCATAAAAAAGATGCAGATTAGATTTCCTATTATATAATGTAAATGCAAATCTTGAAATTTTGATAATTGAAATGTTATCAAAACTTTCGACAAAATATTACGCGCGACATCTCGATTCGTTTTTGCTGTTTAATACAGGCAATTAACCGACGAGTATACTATTTTTCCCTTTCATTACTTTGCCTTTTTTGTTTTCAAACAATTCTTTTAAAAAATATTCATTACTTTTATTATTATTATTATTATTATCATTAATATTAGTAATGTATCCAATAATATTCTCGGAAATAAGCATTTGGTTACGAGACACATGATGAAGGAACGTATACATACCTACGTGCATACCATAACCGTGTATAGTATACCTATATATGTGCACGTTGGCATATACATATAAGTATGTGATCCAATTTGAATCTGCGTAATCGAAAGACTGGACTGATTTCCACCATGTTACGGCAAAGGTCCGCGATTCTCTGATCATACAGCTCTCTTTACTCCAATAATACGGTGGCTAATAAATTTTATGTAATAATATATGAACTGATACGACCGATCGATATGTATATACCTTTATATTCTGTAGCCAATACGATCATTGATCGCACGTGTCGCCGCCTCGGGGAGCCTTTTCCATAGATGGAATAATATTTACATTGATACTCAGACAGCTTCCGGCGGACCAAATCTGGTTGAATGATGAGACCAAACGAGAAACAAAAAAAGAAGCGGTTGTTAAAGTTGATTAAAAAATTCCGACATCATTTCCGACATTAAACACAGCCCAAGTTTACGACAAAATATAGGTGTATCGGTAAATTATTGAATTACTTAAATTAATGTAATCAGCTGATCAATCGATAATCGAGTGACTTCTTGTCATTCGCATATTTGAACATTGAAAAATGACGGATAAATCGGCAGACGTTACATTATGCGTTAATCGTAGAGCATTAATTGTAAGAAATTTTTTCGGTTGTAAGTAGTTACGTGTGTCGATGTAAAAGATTTTCCAATTACGATCATCATCGATTAGTGGACGTAAAATTTTTATGGACGATTCACGTGGCTTATAGATATATACATAATATTGTAAGATATAATACGTATATAGGTATATTACGTAAGTGCAAGGCGCGTGGATTTGACAAGGTCATTGTGTCGTATAACACGATATAATCGATTAATAATATCAACTAAGTAAATATAGTATGGGTTGGCGAAAATGCAAAAATTGAGTTATTAAAACAAATTGAAAGCATATTGATTAATTAGAAAATTATTATCATATATATAGATCGTGTGTAAACCTATTATTATATCGTCATTTTATGTATTTATTATAATTTTTTTTTAATTTTTTTTTATCGGTATTACAATTATTATAATTATATTATTTATGTATAATGAAATCAGCTCGAACATAACACATTACAATATTATAATTATTACAACAACGTATCATGCGCGTATAGACGATAAAACACATTTATAAAAAAAAAATCTAATCGATATATATATTATACGGTACTGTGATAATGATAATGATGAGAATAATAATAGAAATTGTTGTTGTTGTTGTTGTTATTGTTGTTGTTGTTGTTATTATAGAAACATACGGTAGACAAAATGGCGAATACTAAGAATATTATATATTTGTCATGTTATATTTAAATGTATATGTATATTTATTATACCCGTCGCATATTATACCTCTCGAAGTTACGTATGACTAGTGTATAACGTCGTGTATGTTAAACAGGTAAGCTATAAAATACTATTTCACCATATCGCGACAAAACTGCAGTTATCTGGTATAGATACGCAATAGGAGGATCATTCATTGTTTAGTGTCAAAGTTATTTGTATCGACATTACCTATTTTACATAGTAGAAATACAAATCTCGAGCAAATCTGGAGCAAAAAAAAAATATATATCAGCTCGCATGTATTTGTCTAGAACTCATAGTATACAATTACGCCTAAACATAGGATTTTGAGTTCGCTAACTCGCAGATGGAAAATTAACAAAATACATCATCAATTATTATCAAATATGTTTATCTATTATTAGAGTATTTTTATCGATATCATTGTTGTTATTATTATTATCATCCGTGCATCCTTTTCTTGATTTATCGCTAATACGTCGCATATGGTATATAATCTAATAAATATTGACGACTTAATTTTTTTTTCTTTTTTTTATTCCATTCATATGATCTTCAAAAGGCCCCGCGAAATTTGAATAAAATTGCGTTTGTGATCTAATCTCAAACTGATGTCGATTCGTCGCTCTCTGATTCTTCGCATTCAACCCCGTATAATTTGCAGGTGTCAGTTTCCACCCAACTCGGTTCGATTGTTGTTTTGTAAGATTGTTTAGAACTGTTTTTTGGAATTGGTTCGATTCTAACGTAGGCATCTTTGAGAATTGGTGATATTTTCTTTTGGACCTCGGAGGGACTCTTTGGAGTTGGTATTTTTTTGCATTCGTCGGTTATAGAAACTGTATTTATTTGAGCCTCGATTTTCATAGGCCCAGATATTTCTTTCTCTGAATCTACAGAGTCAACCGAATCTCTATTGGAATTCTGCCATGCTTTTCGTCTGCTTGATTGGCTGTTTTTTCTTCCGATTTTTGGAACATCGTTATCCGGGTCGATGTATTTTCGCATCCATTTCGGCGTCTCGCTTCCGTAGACTGTTGCTTTGTTCAGACTTTTTGGACTGGTTAAAATCATAGGGACTTCACGCTCTATTACGGTTGTTATCACCTGCTCATTTCTGTCGAAATTACTTTCAAGAAATTTTTTACGCGGTACTGCGGACATGCTTTCTTTTATAAGATATGGAAAATCACCGGAACTCTCGTAAGTGTAGGAATAATGACGTTGCACGTTTTCAGACGGCTTTGAATCTCGATCGACTTCCAAGTTGTTTACCGAATCGTCTGATTCTTTTGTTTTTTGTTTCTTCTTCAAATTCTCGTCTGATTTATTCTTTCCTTTCTTTATAGTTGGAAGCAAACACTGACGTAGGTTTCCGGTTATACTGTGCCTCTGTTTTGCTGGAGGGTCCAACAGGCGACGTAAACTTGAAGTGCTGATATCTGGGACAGACATTCGCTGGTTATGAGGTACTTGAGAAGTTGTTACCGCTGGTGGAATGACCGATGTCTCTACGGGATTAAAAACTGATTCGACGTAAGGAAGTACAGGGGTTGTGCTGGTTATCAAAACGCACTCTAAACCATCGGCTGCCTTTTTACCTTCACTTTCAGTTTTAACAAGATTTTCTGAAATCGGTGAACTCGCTATGGGTAAAAGTCGCGATCTGCGTTTTGGTTCGTTCAAAGAACTGTCTAAACTAAACCTTTGCTTCGGCGTTCCGGCGATTAGCTTCAGATCATTCGCAGTCTCCAGTTCAGGGATGGAAAATCTGTCCCTATTAAACTTTCCAGCAGCGTCGATGGAGAGTTCCTTCAAATACCTTGACCTTGTTGCACCAAAATCAAGCTGATGAAGCCTGTCGCGTTGCGTTACTTTCGACGGTGGGCAAAAACGTTTGTGTTTTACTGGAGAGTTCAGCATTACCTGGATATCCTTTGCGGAGCTCAAACACGGCTGGGAAAGTCTCTGGTGTCCCCTACCGGGGTAATAATCCCCAGTAACTAAAGTTGGCTGTGAAAGTCGGTCCCGTTTGTGCGGAGGATCGCGTCGTAAAACATGAGTAGCGTCGTGTTGAGAATGCCGAGTTTCCTCATCGGGAAGACCGGCAGAATGGACGTTAGGCGCGGAAAGTCTTTCTTCTTCGATCCTGAAGTTCATGTAGTTATCCCCCGAAGCTCTGAGACTTGGAAATGATAATCTTCCTTTATTCATCCCGACGAAATTTATACCCGAAAAACTTGAGTTCAGGGTAGGCTGCGACATCCTGATCCGTCTGTCTGGGGACCCGGAAGTTGATCTTCCATCGTTATAGGATACCAATAAAGTCGGTAAATTAGGCTGTGAGTATCTACTGCGTTGAGTCGGCGGTGTAAATATTGAACTTGGGGGCGTCGACCTCGTCGCATCGCTGGGCATAGATTCTTGAGATTCTATGCTCGACTGAGACTGCGGACATCGCACCGGTCCGATGTGGAGATTTGGTTGTGACAGGCGCGTTTTTTTAACAGGACATTTAAGGTGATCGATCAAATTTGGTTGGGAGAAACGGATGCACGGATTTGGGCGCAGTGGCCCGTGTTTGTTGAGGTACCAGAGGTCACGTCGGGAATATGGCTCGCATCAGAGAGTACCTTCCTCTCGTAGACGGCGCATAAAAACTGGCCGAACATCCTCGAAGAAAGACGGCAGGTCCAATTCCGCCGCTCTCGCGATTCCTCCATCCTTACACTCCAGCCAATAGGTGTCCATGAGCCCCTTGCCCTGAATTTTGACGAGGGTTAAAACGTTGGAGCAAATATATCTGATTCGTGATTATTAGAGACGGAATTTTCACCAACCTTGACGTCCACCAGGCCTCTATGCTCGATTCGGAATCCCCCGACGGCGTCGAGCGCTTTTTTCATCTCCAAACTGATGTGAATTCGTAGAGCTGAGGGTAAAGCGGAGATCGAGTTGATTAGTTTAACTTTACTTTTTCGCATCGTATCGTAAAATCGTTTACTACCTTCCCCGGTGGACTCCATACGGCTCGCCGTATTTACGGTATCACCGAATAGACAATAACGTGGCATTTTTGTTCCAACTATTCCAGCAACTACGGGACCGGTGTGAACACCGCTGCGTATTTGAAGACGTTCTCCAGGTCGTCGA
Organism: Athalia cordata; assembly: GCA_963932425.1. Lineage (NCBI taxonomy): Eukaryota > Metazoa > Arthropoda > Insecta > Hymenoptera > Athaliidae > Athalia > Athalia cordata. Next base: position 21,142,855 of record OZ010626.1, on the reverse strand, counting down.
GGGACTTGAAATACCGTCGAAGCAGCCAGAAGATCGAGGGCCATTGTGGCAATTTCAGATACGTGTTTATCACCTGCGTATATGTGAAGAGTAAAACAAACGAGGGTTTAATGTATTCTATTTCCTAGATTATAAATATTTAATTTTTTTTTTTCATCTCTTTTCATGCAGGATGATGCAAGTATATCGTGCGGTTAAATTTAGGTACATATTCATTATAGGATCGATTATCTAGAATGTTAGTTGAAAATTTCTGTGGAATTTCGTATGGGTGATTGCGTACTTTTACCATTTTTTACTGGAAGACCAGATGCAACCATGTAAGAATCTCCTATGGTTTCGACCTTGTAAACATCGTAGCATTCAATCCTAGCGTCAAATAATTTGTAGATCGAATTCAAAAATGTAACAACCTGAAAAAAAAAAGAAAAAAAGTACCAAATGAAGCAATAATAACTACCCCATAGGAATGATTGCCGTTCACTATTCTACTCGAACATCTTTAACGGTTCATTGAAAACTGAATCAATCGATTACCGGAAGTTCATGTCGTGCGCGCATCAACCTACGCCCACTTGCTTGCACATTCAGCGTTAATTACTCACTAACAAGGAATGCGAAACAAAGTGACTTCGGTTCACATAAATCGAACATTATTATTTTTGTTGTTATTATCATTGTTATTAGTTGTTTTTTTTTCTAATATACCTCCAACGGCGTAGTTTCCGCAGCTATTTCCGTAAAACCAACAATATCGCTGAAGTAAACGGTAACGGCCTCATAGTACTCGGCAGGAACCTGTCAACGAAAGAATCATATTTTCGTATCATAAAAAAGCTGAATCAAGTGCAGAAATTTTTTTTTAATTAAAAATAAAAAAAAATACAAAAGGTGAAGCGAAAGTATAAAAAGTTTCATCGGGGCTTCGAAATAAGCTCGTGATAAAAAATGTATTGGAATAACCTGTTGCGTCTGTTTCAGCTGCTGAGCCACACTCGGAGGTAACATCTGGAAAAGTAGAGTGTCGCTCTTTCGTTTTTCGCGTTTTAACTCTCGTGCCTTTTGAGCTAGATTAGCGGCGTACATCTGTGAAAATAAATGGAAATGTTGTTTCTAATTTAAATCGAGATCTTTCAGAGACCTTAATTGGTTAACTTTCAGGAGCTGCGTCTTTATTACCGTTCGAATAACCGCCAAGAGTCTATTTTCGAAGGCACGAATGTTCTCACCTGTTGATTGAATTTCGTTGGGATGGGGAATGAACCGAGATAGGGGGGAGTGATATTGAGACTGTAACTCACTAAGGCGCTCGTTTGTTGCCAATAAAAGAAGACTCCTAAGGCCGTGTAAATCTTTCGGCTCGGTACTTAAATTCAAGGGCAATATATATATGTATAGATACCTACATCCCTGCTCCGTGTGTGTTTCTCTTTTATTAATTGTACTAAAAATGTTGTTGAAATCGCGCAATGTTATATTCACATAAGAATAAATTGATCATATTCGACGAAAGGAACTTGATGCGAAGGTGGTTAGAGATCGACGTGAAAGAATATCATCGTCAGCTGCACGCACCGCGGGGCATTCGATTGATAAAAATAGCAAGAAGCATTCGATTAATTTTTCCTTTTTTTTTCTTTCTCTCTATTTTGTCCGGAACCAACGACACGAGGCGGGTAGGGAAGCTCAGAAAATTCCGCGCCATTCCGGCTGAGTAAACAGCCCAGTTTATTGATACGAATAAAAATTATCTTATTAACCCCCTCAATTTACCTGGATCGTCGCTACGGCGTTGCGAACTAGAATTATTATAATTGGTGATATGACCAGCACCAAAACGACTATTGCGATTCCAGCCACTTCTTTATTACTAGCGTCCTGGAGATTAGAGTTCACGTAAGTTCTGAAATAAATAATTCAAATAGATAAAAGAACACGGAATTTTTATTTAGTAAATGTTTTTTTTTCGCAATGTATATATGGAGACACGATACATATAGCTAGTTATTTATTGTAATCTGACGATAAATATAGTTATATTTTATATTCCGATTTTCCAAAAGGGGTTAATAATTCATTTATGATAGTTCAAAACTATGTGATAGTTACGTTATTTATGGAAAACATTGAAATCACATTACGAAATTCTCGTGAGTGCAGATGCAAGTGGAATAGAAAAAAGATAAAAAGCTTCGTTTATATGCTGTAAATATCTCAACAATATATCACAAAGTGATTGTGTGCCACCTACTCACCGTATCATATGACGTAATTCTCGCTGAAGCTTTCGCAATTCATCCACGTAAGTTGCCATCGAATCGAAGTACGCTATAGCGTCATCAACGCTTGGCTGACGTTTACGATTTTCCAAAATTTCATCCCTCCTAAAAATTGTAAATTTATTCCCACATCACGGGATCTCATTGTTAGAAAAACTGTTCCAACGGGTAATCATCGCAGGCATTATCTCATTTTCATCTCATTCCGTAGATGTATTTCAGAATTCAGTTAAAAATAGGGTTTGGTTCGCTCAAATATTTTGTTTAAATGAAAACCTATAAATACAATTCCGTATAGAACGGGTATTGGTAATTAATAAATATTGGAAATTGTTTCCAATATTCATTTGTTTTAACACTCGAACGATTCCATCGATGTAAAATATTGATAGCACTTAACATGGAAAGAAAAAAAAAAAAAAAGAAATAAAACAATTGAATTCCGAGTATCGACTATATCGCAAGCGCTCCTTCGTTTACCCCAGATTTAAATAATTTCTTATACATTTCCACGAAGGTAAGAAAATCTAATAAAGTTATAAGTAACATAGTTTATACCTTGACTTGATCTTTCCGTAATCAGGCATCGTCCGTGTAAGTTCAGTGTAAAAAGTTTTAAGTGTCGGTACATAGGTGAGCGATCCATTGAGCAGGTCGCGTCCAAGGGCCTCGTGTCTCACATAACTTACGTAACTTTCACCGGCCAAAATACCACGACCAAAATAATTTATACCGTAAACAGATGCGATTCCAAGGCTTTCGATGCTCCGCAGAAGATTTTTAAAGGATATCAAGTATCTGTGAAATTGTCAACGCTATACCGTGTGTCCGCGAGCTTACGCCGCAGTAACTCTAGTTGCCTGCCACCAAGGCGGTCACGCAGAGCTGACGGGTTCAGCGGAGGAGGTAAGGCAGAGCTGCCCGTTGGATCTCCAACTCAACTATCAACGCTGGTTAATTTAAACGTTTTAACGGAGTTAGTTGCCAACGGGCAGCTCTGCCTTACCTCCTCCGCTGAACCCGTCAGCTCTGCGTGACCGACTTGGTGGCAAGCAACTAGAGTTACTGCGGCGTAAGCTCGCGGACACACGGTATATGTAAAAATTTTGCACAAAAGATTTTCAGGCTTATTCAGGCTTTTTTCTTCTTCTTTTTTTACCTCCATACTCCGCTGTTGTCGGTTTCCTTTATCTGATTAGTGAGATGATCAAGCATTGCCGCATTCACGCTCGTGTACCACGCCATAACTTCCGTAATACTGCTTTCTTCGGAGCTGATCTTTTCCCTAAAATCAAGAGAACCAAAAAGCATAGAAGAAAAAACAAAAAAAATTAGAATAATGAGGGAAGAAAAAGACAAAATTCAGCTTATTATATAGTTTATCTTCGCGAAGCCGTTACTGACCTACAGTGAATGACCTTCGGGACGTTCTGTGCCTCTAAAGGGTCAACCTATATTCCTATGAGTATATAATGTACCGATAAAGTTATTATATCGGAAAGGGTCTACCTTTGTAAATGTGGCAGTGAACAATATTTCCATAGAATAATATAGGTATAGCTATATGTAAATTATGGTATCGAACGGTGTTGACAGAATTTGTCTAAAAATATACTATACGTATAGCTGTTGGAATACCTCGCGCGGTTGTTCCAGACGGTTGGTCGCGCGTTCACGTGTTACGTCACTGTAGGTATAATATCCCCTCCCTCTTCTCCCCCCCTTCTCTGGCAAGTCACTCTCTTTGAGGGAATTTATTAGGTCGGTGGTTGCAAACTCGGTATATAGCAGAGACATGTATACGTATACCTACCTATATGTACTACGTGGGGATGTGATAAGCCACCGCTAACTACACGATGATGGCCTCCCCCCGGTATAGTATAGATCATGTCGCCCTCCCGGGGGCGTCGAAGTCGAAGGCTTTCAGCCCTTCAAGGCCTGACGTTCAACAAGTAGAAGGCTTTTGCAAACTACCCTTCGAATTTCTCCATCCCTCCTCCTTTTCTATCCTCTCCCCATCCCCATTATTTCTATCTATTGCTCTTTCTCCTGCCGCTCTATTTATCTCACCTTGCAGATCACACATGTACTGTCATAGACCCCCTGCGCGGTTTCCTATGATTTGATCAACTAGACCTCGTCATTGTTGCTCCTACTTCATTTTACCCTATCACCTCCGCTAACCCTAACTATACAAATACGTACAATCATCTATCCGTTATGTACACGTGTTCCAATAGAGCTTCCATAGAATATCACGTCTCGTCGTGTCGTCCATAAGATTATTACAATTCGTTATAATAGTAAGTTTATCTTTTTTCCAAACGAATTAATATAACTTTTCCTTCATAATTCCCATTTACGTACGTACACATATGAATATAGGTGGTATAATACCTATTAAAATGGTGTATTATAGAGATAACGTGTTATACACTATAAACTATGAAGTACAAGGAGATGATGTCGAATGGATCCGCGCTGACAGGAAAAGTCATTAAGCTAAGGACACCTTACCACCTGTGTTAGATCTTTATCTCTCTTCAATATATTCTATGTCTATAGTATGTATAATACCTAATACACAAACTCTCCTGAATTGTCTTCGCGGATATAATCCTCATGCCGTTACTACACTATTGTGTAAGAATCTGATGAATTATCACGTCGCATCTTTCAGAAAGAATCGGAAGCAAAAAATACAACGAAGAACGATCACCTCTCCTTTCTACTGCAGTACGGAAAATTAAAGATGGAAGAGAAAGAAAGTTTGTTTTCTTAAACTTTCTCATCTGATAATGGCGTAGACTCAAAAACCAAGAAAAATTTTTTGAATCGCACGCGATTGACCGAATTAATGATAACATGATTCCTAAAATATTTAATAACGATAATAATAATGATGATAATAATAATAAAAAAATTGTTAGGGAAATAAAGCAAATTGTAGTTTGAAAAGGGCAAGAAGAGAGAGAGAGAGAGAGAGAGAGAGAGAGAGAAAAATAAAAATAAAAAAATCCCCTCACGATTCTAATGAATGTGTATTTAATTGAATTAAGCAATCAATTTCTGGATATTCCATAGCTAGGGGTATGTAAATTGTAGGGATGTAAATGAAAAAGTGTCACGCGATATAGTATATATAACGACGGAGGGTAAAGTTATAGGTAGGTACGTATAATATTTTTATACCTATACAACGATAATTCAATACCACTCAGAATTATTAACCGCGTTTTACGTACATAGATTGTATGTACAGGTATTCCAGATAATTTTACTTTGTACGTACGGGTGTATATAACATGGCGATATATGGCATAGATGATACTATACGGTTATAATATAATATCGACTACCGGAACAACGAAGAACAAACAAGTGATGGCGGTTAGATAATAAATATGTGTGTATCTATATGTATACATACGTACGTATGTATGTACGTACTTGTATACTAGGCGTGACAATGCGCACTTCCTTACTTATGTAAACACTTTGAAAATGACGTTTATCTGGAATATAGATCGAACGATGGAAAAAGTAAACCTGCAGCGCTAGAAAATAAGAAGATTCGATCACATTGGAATAAGTGGAACCTTTCTTCGTATATACCTATAACTTCCCACGCCGCACGCGATTATATTGGAGTAAAAAAAATAGAAGGTAGAAAATAAAATGTATAAATAAATAAATAAATAAATAAGAATTTCTTTCACCAACCTGAAATCGTTGAGTCTTTCTTGAAACGCTTCCTTGTTCACGACGTCGTATTTTTGAGTCTTAGTTTCGTCTCGAGGTACGGAAACCAGCGGCCAAGTTGTCATGTTGTGCAATGCTCGATCCGTAACCGTAAATCTCTGGGTCAGATTCGATCTACGGAGGATTTTTGTTTTTTCAACCAAAAAAGAAAAAAAAGAAAAGAAAGAAATATCCAAAATTACACCGCGGATAATCGTCGTAATATTTCTCTTTTCTTAATTTCCAAATCATCACCTGAGTGTATTTCCGTTTGTATAAATGAAAAAAGCGACCTCCGATCTCTCCAACTGCATTCTTGTAACAACTTTTCCGAGGTCAGTGGCTATGGTAACCTGAGAAATTTGATAAATTGATTATCAGGTAATTTCGAAAATTTCACAAAAATCAAATTAGATTTCATTAATGAAATCTTTTGACAAAAATAAAAATAACAATAACGATGAATAGATAAATAAAAGAAAATCAAATCAAATAAAAATAAAATCCTTCTTCAACCCTTGTAATTTGATATTTGCGGTGATCGTATGTCGTTCTAGTTTCTCCTATATCATAGGTATACCTAATATGTTGCAGTTCCTTGTTTGACGTATTAGATTCTATGTAATATCGGTCGCTAATGGGTTGCTCCTCGGAGGACAATATAATAGCGTGAAGTACCTCGCCATTTAGTAACTATAGGTAGTATGTGTATAGGTATGCTGCAAACCTGGGGCAACCGCATCGCCGGGACATCATAGAGAGAGAACACTTTTACAAACACACGTGATTTAGAAAAAAATAAAATATTATATTATCGCCGCTGCGCAAGATTCGTTATGAGACAAATTCGATACTACGTATAATATCTCTCTATGTATAAGAAACTGATGAACGTGACTTTTTATAGATAAAAAAAAAAAAAAAACGTGAAAAGAAAAACGTTTTCAGTAGATTTAACCGCCGTCATTTGGTTTCTGGGATCTCCGCGGATAGTATAGGACCTGTACAAATTGTATAACCTATTATAAATTTGATTAAGAAATTCCTCGAGCATTTAACAAACGCTCGGCAAATAATCAATCCCGAATTCGTTAATTCCACCGGGTAATTTATAATTGCTGTTTAATTAACAAAGATTTGTTATTTCATTCGTTTTGGTTTTGTTTTTTTTGTTTTCTTTTTTTTGCACCACTCTACATCACCGGCTTCGAAACGGCCGCGGTGGTGAAGAATTTGCAAAAAAAAAAAAAAAAGAAAAAACGAAGAAAACAACAACGATGATGATAATAATGATGATGATAATAAATAAACGGAAAAAAGAAAAAGCGAAATAATAAATATCGGTGCATCGAGAACTTTCTCTGTGCTTGGCACGGCGAGCGTTTATATACCCTATACGTTTCAATTAGATCCAGCAGACCGACTTCATTGAATCTTCCGAGCAAATAAATACAACTCTTGGGAGTCGTGCAATAGCAGAAAAAACCCAAGTCGAAGAAGCGACGAGAGATTTGTTTTAAGTGAATTCTTTCGAAAGAAATCAACAGCTATAGAGAGTTGAGCGGGTGATGTGAGATCTGCGACTCCGCAGCTGCGATGCTGCGCGATAATTCTCTTTTTTATGCTATCATTTTTTTGTTTTCATCTCATTTTTTTTGGTCTTTCATTCTTCGTTGCACTACGAGCGGCTGAATTAGCTCAACGATAATTTTACTCCATATAAAATCGATCAAATAATAAACTCACACCTGCAGGTCGTTCGAATGTACATCATTGAATATACCTATAAAATGTATAGTACATTATACTATAGGTGGCGAGGTGAAAAAGAAAAAAGAATTTACTGCGCGTGAAACTGTCATCCACGTTGCAGGACGTTTTATTAGTTTAATAAAATCGAAGACTTTGATCAAATTATATTTCAAATTTTTCAACTTTCACATTTTACATATAGTAATTATAATCGGATAATTTTTCATCTAAATTAAATTTCGGTCAGCTATATTGGAACGGCGAAATTTTTAGATTTGAAACAAAATTTCACATCGGATTTTTAGTGTACACGGGGTACCAACTTTGTCACGGTGATCGTCGCGCATAACGTGATCCTCCAAGTTTTTGATCCGCCATTTTGATTTCTTTTTCTACAGACGTATTACATGAGGGAAAAAAATGAAAATAATCATGACGATAACCGTGATCGAGTCAATTTCGTTTTATGTATTTGCGATTAAACTTGGGGAGTGCTGTATTTGCTTGTGCAGGGGCTTAAAATCCCCAATATAATATTCATCGGAATTGGGTCTAATTGTAAGATAAACAATTGAAAAATACGAAAGACAAAAAAAGAATTCCGATTGCGGGCGCGGGCGCGGGCGCGAGATGATCGCGGTCGAATTCTAATCGGAGTATAAACCGAGTAAATTGGTATTATAAAAAATTTAGCTCGAACATTAACTCACCTGTGTTTCGATATCCGATACTTCCTGCCTGTAGATAAGGATGTCGTGGAGCGTATTCGCCGTTTGAACGATCAGCGCAAGAATCGGAATAAACGGAAGGACTAGCATCTGCAATAGTTGAATTCTACGGCCGCGTCGATGAGCTGGATCGGTTGCTCTTGCCCAACAGGATTTCTTCCTGCTCGATCCTTTAGCCCCGGCAGAAATATCCTCGGAGGAAAGACTCCTCACGGAACTTATTTCCGCCATACAGGAACCGTTGCGTGGCGAAGTACTGTAACAAAAAATTAAACAATAACGCGATAATCAAAATGCTTCTTTTTTTTTCTACAATCAAGAATAGGATTATATGTTCTCGTTCGCCTTGCATCGAGGGTTGAAGATGAAAAAAGGGCGTAAGACACAAAAATTAACGGATGCTTTCATATACAAGTCAAGAAATAGTGCACACCCAATAAACAAAAGAAAATTAGAAAAAAAAAAATAGAAAAATTATTGAAAAATTGTAAAGAAGTTCTTTTTTTATTTTTGCTCACTTTTGTGAGATACGTTCTCGATCAACCAGAGAAGTATAACCTAAATGATGAAAATTGAAAATTTCAGCGTTACGCCCCTCTGGTTTTTAACCTACGACGCATCAATATATTTAGCACGTCCGAAACTACTTCCTGAATATCTGCAGATCGCAAATTATACGGCTTTGGAAAATACCCCTGGAGATTTGTTTATTTAGGAGCGTTAATACGACCGATTGCCAATTCAATAAGGACTTATCTGGGCTAAGGCGAAGTACGTGATCGAATGTCCGATCCCCGTTCCTATCGGCTACGGTATATTTAGAGAATTTCCAACGGTTATTTTTCATCCCCTGAATTCATTGGCATGCTTAAGTCATCGTTCGCTTTTTTTATCTTTTCTTTATTTTTTTTTTCTAACGATCGCAGGAATGCTTCTACTTTACTATCGCTACAGGATTTCTTCTTTTCTTTCTTCTTTTTTTTTTTTTGTCAATTTTCCCTCGCAACTCCCGAATATCAGTTCGATCTAAAAAAAACCTAAAAAATCACGTTAAATAAATGATCACTTTACACGCCCCGATCGACAAACTTATCGCCACGTGCAGCGCATCGCGGATATATTACGTTATGCCACGTATAATATAAATACAATAAAATTCACACTCGATTTAGTTGTAGTTGTATTTGTATATATGCATGTACAGTCGTAGGTACTACCTATACGGTATAAGGTACTCGGAGTGAATTTGAGCAGAGGAATGCAATAAACTTGTCGAGAAAAATATCCCCACACCCCTTGCATTCGATGTCGTTCAATCTTGATGAAGGATTTTCTACCATCAGTTTCTTCGTTTTTATTTCCATCGCATCGCTTCATTCCCTCCCTTCCCTTATTTCATTCAATGCTTCCCTATCCCTTATGAACATGCATTGCATGATATGTACACGCGTACATGTATGTATACCTATAGTACTACGTACGTACGTACTCTGTTTTTATATTCCTGTACAGAATTTTCTTCCTTTTCTTTTCTTTTCGTTTTCTTTTTTTTTTCTTTCTCTCTTTCTCTTTCTCTCTTTCTTTTACTTCAGTAATTCGACTCGCCTTGAAATGTACAGCTACGTTGGGTATAATATCGTAGTACATAAAGTTAACGAACCACCTATACTTACATAGTTATATATAGTATATATCGTACGCTCTTTTCATCTGGTCGGATATTCATTCCCAATATAATTCATAATTTCATGGCACCGAAAAAAAAAGACAACTTTCTCAAAATACATACCATATATATTATATGTACGAAATAACATCAAAGAAAATCCAATTATTGTACATAAAATGTACGTACGTATATTGTACATAATATTTATATACCGATACGACTTTTATATACCTACATGTATCGTTCTTTCATTTGTTTTGTTCATTTATTTCATTTGTCTTTCGTTTTTTTTCGTCTATATATATTTTCATTTTATATACGGTATAAGTTGTTCGCGGTTGAGATGTGCACGAATAATCGCAGGCCCGGGGGTTGGTTTATTAATAATAATTATGATAACAATGACAATAATTATTTCACCGAGTAGTTCAGTTATTATCGCTGAGTAGGTTCGTATGTACCTAATATATACCTAGGTATATAGGTACCTATAACGCCGAGAGAGCAGTGCTGCCTGCTACAGGACGAAGGAAAGTTCTTGATGTTGTTTTCGTTAATTCATGAAAAGCTAGTTCGCGGTTCAGCCGCGGAAGTGGCAAACTAGATCACATCATCCTGTACCAACAACACCCCCTCCCCCCCTCGGCACCCCCGAGCCCCCAGCGCCGTCGGTGCATATTTCTTCCTATATTATAACTATATCGTGAATCCACGTGCGCTTTTAGTTATATTTGTGCACGTGGCGAACGGCAAACTTGTATGTATTCTTTCATCTGTGTGTACGCGCGTAAACTTGTGTACCTATAATGTATGTACAGTACATACATTATATACATGAATACCTATAGTAGGCGATAATATATGTAGTGGCTGCAATTTTGAGGATCGATTATATGTTGAGGAAAGAAGAAAAATGTAAAATGTAAAAAAAGAAAGCAAAAACGAAACGAGAAGTTTTAGATAAGTTTATTTCATATTATTTATGGATTCTATTTTTACTTTTTTGTTCTTGATATTTTATGCTATAAAAAAATGAAACCGATAAAACGACTATATACATATGTATTTGGTCTGAATCGCGTGCAGTGTTTCGGAGATTTCGCGAGATGAATATTTTATCTTCCTTATACTTCGTGTAAAAGTAGGTACATAAGTACGCTGGTAAGTGGGAGGATCTTATAGGAGCCAAGTTATACTTGAGTTCATGTACGTGAAATCGGTCACGTATATAAGATAGGTATAGGTATAGTATGTGAAGTATATACATATAAAGTATTATGTATAATCAACACGATTATCAGTTGTTTAATCTCTTCGCAAGTTACCTATATACCGGCACTTTATTTGTCACGATACTTATCCTTGATGGAAAATCAATCGAAATTGTTTTTTTTTTTTTTTGTTTCTTCTTCATCAATAAATAAATGAATAAATTAATTAAAAAAAAAAAAAAAACGATAATCGATCTAATTGCAAAAGGTACTCGTACAATTTGACTTATATTCGTTTGAAAACGATGTAAAAAAATATAAACCTAGTCAAATAAAAACAAATTTCGATCGATTCGGAACGTCGAGATTTTCGAAATTTGATACCGATTATACCGCAAAACTCCCCTTATGTAGATATACATATAGATGGCTTTACCATAACGTTGTACTTTGCTACATACCTATATAGGTATTGCCGCAATTATGCGCTGCAACGTGCATATGCGTATATATGTATATAGGACGTCGCGTGTCGTAATAAGGCGAGGGTTAATTTTGTCGAGGGTGCAAGAAGACGGTTCTGTAGTTAATGGAATATTCCGCATATACACATAGGTGTGTGTGTGTATATGCGTTGTATATTACATAAAGGAAATAGGATCCCGTTGTATGTACGGAGACAATTACACCGCGAGTGCAGTTTAGTAAATTCTATTATACCTGTGGTACCTGCAGTAAATCATGGACCGCTCCGAAATATACCGTAAAAATTTCCGACACTGATTCCATTTATGAAGAGTAAGTAAAGAAAGAAAAAACAAAAAACTAACAATAAACCAAAATGAAAATGACGACCCTCGCTTTGACGCTCGGTTTCCTACATAGACCGATTGTGAGAAGAAATTCTTCCCAACGTTCTTCTTCGGTCATTCGCATAATAAATGAATAAATAAATAAATGAAATAATATGGGCAGAAAAAAAATTTCTGGCAAGTTTCGTGGAATTCGTTGGCACGCGTATACCCCGTAGTATAATACATTACATCGTATAAAAAAACGCAAGAAGTTAATGGACGTCGCTGAACGGGGATTTAGAAAAAAATTTCGGATTTCAATTAATTCACGAGCACGAAAAATAACGCTAAATTGAACGGTGCGTATAACGTACAGATTCAGAAATTATAATAACAAGAATCAACGAACAAAACTCTGCGAGAGTTTCGCATATATTAAAAAATTAACCCTCCCTACCCCAGCTCTCCCTTTTATCTATTTTTTTCAAACATTTTCTCTACCTTTTCCCTATACAACAATTCGATTTCGATTTCGTTATTTTCTTTTTTTCTTTGTTTCAACTCCGCGCACAACTCGTGTAATAAAATAATTCAAAATTATAACAATCGTCGCCACGTGTATAATAATATATTATAAATAATAGATTTTGCACAATATGTACACAATATAATACATTAATTATAATATGGTTTGGATATTCTAACAAAGGGTAGCCATAAAATAGTGGTTGTTTTTTTTTTCTCTCTTCGATTTTTCTCCTTTTAAATTACAATATTTAGCGAACACAATCTGAAACTTGATTATACCTCTTTTGAACAGCCGCTTTTGAAATATAATTATTCGAGCCGGGAGTACCCGCGACTTGAAAAACAAAAATAAAAAAACAACAAATTGAACAAAATGAACCAAAAAAAAAAACAAAAACAAAAAAAAATCTCTAGAAAAATAAATAAATAAAAATCATCTACGTTGGGGGGCGAGGGGGTGGAAGAAATTCATTCCCATGCAACTCATTGACCTGAATCTGTCGTTGACTATCATCCAAGTTTCCCGGGTATAGACGGGGACGATTTTATTCATCAAACTTGGATTTATGGAGTAGATATTTTATATCACATACACATCGGTTTATTTATCGGTATATACGTTGACCGCCAAAAATTTTCCTCCGTATATACCTATGTACATATATAGTATACGGATACATAAGTGTAATGTATGTACATATTGTTGTTTGTTTTTTGTTTTTTTTCCGAAACAAGTTTTGGAAAATATGATAAGTTATTTATTCACATACACGGTTAGCAGCGCCTGGCGGGGGTGGTTTCGAGAGCGATCACGAAATTTGAAGTTATGTGGTTTGTTTTTTACTTTTGTCTTTGGTCTTTTGTTTTTTCAATCGTTAGAGGAAGGAGATGCGGTGTAGCCGTGCAGGGTGGTGTGATGTGATGCGATATACTCACTCGTTTTGTACGGTCAACATGACGAACGGGAGGAGGTAGACACGTTGAGGAGGAGGACCAGTAGATAAAACAGCGGCGTGCTTTTGGTCCACAAACTCTCTGTGTGACGTACGAAGCGACGAATGTATTATCTCATAGAGTAAGACACTCGGCTTCCATTCAGAGTTGGCATAAAGATACGTGCATGGCGGGGGCAGTGGGACAAAGTCATCTCAATGCCAACGATTACGAATACTACATAATACGAATATAATTTATAAATATACATGTATATATGTGTGGTTATAACTAACTAACGCACAAACATCTATATATACACACATATATATATAGCATATATATATATATATAATGTGTATGTAATGTACATGGTTATACACAAAAAGATACATTTAAAAAAAAATTCTGTATAAAATGATTGCTGACTATTTCTGTGGCTCTGGTGCATAGACCGCGGGCAACTCGAAATAAGCTCTCTATTGTAAGCATACGTACGTAACGTGAATTTGAAATTTTCCGAAACAAATTCGTATCACCTTCATGTAATATCGATCGTTTTGAAATTTTCCAAAAATAGCTCGGAGGTACGAATATAAAGAGAAAAAATGAGAAAAAAAAAACAATAAATAAATAATTCTATTTCGTTGTATGCCAAAAAAACGATGAATGATTTTTCATTCGTTTATTTATTGCACTGGCACTGAAAATTATCAGCATATACATTTTTATACATGTATAATATCGTTGCAGTTTATATCAAGGGGTTGTACGTGAAACTAGAGGGAAGAAAGTAAAAAAAAAAAAAAAAGAAAAAATATATGTTATAAAATTAGGGGACGTATAATATTACGGTTATATGGACAGCAGAAGAATAGATATAATGAAAAAAACCTCTTGAAGTATTTTTTTTTTTCTTCTACAGAGACACACGTCCTAATCGCGATCGTTCGATGGATATAAATCGCGGGTGTGAAATGATCCTTTGATAAATATTTGCGAAAATTTCGCAGGAATAAAAACGAAAGTTGAAAAGAAGAAGAAATTAGATACCAAAAATGATTATCTCGTTTACTTGTGTTCCCTTTTATATCTGACAACGAGTTTTATCTGTTTTTTCCTCCCCGCGGAATGCAGACTTGTGATAAAAGTATAATATTTCACTATGTATGTACGTCGTCGTTTTTCTTTTTTTTGTTTTCTTTCTATGTATATGAGAATGATTTTATTTGTTTGTTTAATTTATTATTTTGGTTCTTGTTTTCGTTTTATGGAATACAAGCTCGAGAGAGGAGCGAACAGGTGTCTGTCTCTCTGCGCGTATCAGCGCGCGAACGAAGACTGATTGTGAAAGCTGACCAAATCGGCGGCGTCGCGACGGACGCGCCCACAGCACCCAGTTGTGTGGATATAACAGAGACACGACTATAAGAGCTAGAGCATGCGTGCACCTTATTATATACCTAAGTTTTACTTCTTTTATTTATTTATTTATTTATTTCTCTTCTCTTCTCTTCTCTTCTCTTCTTTTTCTTCATAAATATAAATATATACTTTCCACACTTCCCGCTTATTCCCATCCTCCCTATACCTATATATATATAAATGTTTTTCTCGACTTCCTATTATAACGAGATAGCTGCAGAATCGCGATGTGGAATAAAATGCAATTTATCTTTATTCGATATTTATATTTCTATGTACGAAATACATTTTTCTACATATTTGTTTTTCTTGTTGTTTTTTTTTTCTCAGCGCGCGGAGGTAAAAATTTAATAGATATTGTTAATTATTTAGGGTAAAAAAGAGAGAGAGAGTGAAAAAAAACAACGAAAAACAAAAAAAACTATCCCAAGAGACCGATAATATATTGTATTTGAACTTATATTTGAACAGACAACTTTTTATACTCGGCGACATCGTGCAGGATGATCTTATATACGAATTATATTATTCACATGAATTTCTACCTGCAGGATAAAAAAAGGTAATAGGATAAGGAAAAATAAAAAATGAATATTATAAACAAATTTTTTAGAGTCGATCGTAATCCTATTCGATTAAATAAATTTTCTAGGGGTCACGAACCGCGCATCGTACATAGGATATACTTATTATACTTTTCGAATACAATAAGATAAGTTTGGAAGCTGCAGTCTTGTCTATACTAAATTATTATTCAACGGTCCTTTTACGTCAGGTAATCGTTTGAATTAATCCACTTATACAATTAATAATCCGCTCACAGATGCGACGCTCGAAGCAGTATAGCGATTTAGCACGCGGCGATGGCAGCTATACATAAAATACTTCTGCTATTTAAATAATATGTAGATAAAAAAAGAAAAAATTGTGAGAGTATATAATAGAAAAGCAAATTTTTGTTTCTATTTATTTCATTTTTTATTTTTTTATGTTATTGTTCGTTTCTATTCCAAAAACTAGATCGATGAAATTAGTAGAATTTCTGCGGCGAGTTCTGCGATACGCTATTATAAACTAGATATTATAATAATTATTCATGATCAAGAATGCGGATAACGCGCGGTATAAGTGCGATGTGAAAATAAATGAACAACGAAATTTTCCACCGTTAATTATATTTATCGAATGTATATTACAATAGATCGATTCCGCGGAATGTTAAAAGAATTTTATGATCGCTATAATTATATTATTTCACACATAATTATTGGACCTTGTTGCAAGGTGTACGGAAAATTTGACCTTTTATAAAGTATTGTAATGTTATAGAAAACAGACGGGGATTATTTATTTTAAAAATACTGTAGTAAAATTGAGTGCGGAAATTGTTGACCGATAATTTGACTGCTGCAATTTATATATAAAACTATATTCCGCGACGCAGCGCGTGGCAGATGCGCAACAGGTAAAAGTCCATTTTAGATATAATAAAGACTCGGCGGCTTTTAAACTAATGACAAAGCAAATCGCGATAACGAACATAGAGAATAATTACGTATGTATAATGCGAAGTAAAAAGAATTGTCCGAGTGTGGATATATGCTGCAGTTTTGTACGTATCTATATAGATATAAGATCATCGCATGAATATGCGCGCGGTCGTTTTGCGTCAATTTTGCTGCAGCCTCTGGTTAAAAGCTCTTTTGGTTCACCGATCTATCCTTTTACTATATGCATATGCAGTCGTGGTCGGTTCTAGTTTCCAGTTCCCTGAACAAACGACCAACAGAGTTTCACTTGACGAGACCAAACTGACGTCGTATTGCAATCTCCCGCTTCAAGTATATTTACACGATGAAACAGTAACTAAAACGATCATACATCGCAATTATATTATACGATAAATAATAATTCAGAGACTTCATTTTTTGTACAATCCAATTGCAGTACGATGTATTAAAAAATGGCTGTCTACAGAGCGGGTGGTAGAAAATCGTCAAAAGTTTTCGCTTTTTATTGCCCGGCGATCGCCCACGTAAATTGCACGAAAAAACTATTGTAAATAATTAAAGTGATTTAAGGAAAGTGTTAAAAAATCTATCTGTCAAAACAAAAACTCGACGATTTCTCTCCTCGGCTAAATCGAAGCGTCCGTTTCGTTTTTGAGGTCGAAGCGCGAGCGAAATATTCTTTTTGAAACAACTTTTTTAACGTGGATTCTTCCACTTTTGTTTCGAAGTATCACGAATGGATTCCGATTGAAGAAATGTTAATCTTGCCCGTTCGATATAACGTGTTGTCGAAATTGGGAACGGATTTGTAGCGGTTCCGATAAGAAGAGGCTTTTCCTGAAATAGTCGAAGGTAGAATGGGTCAACGTGTGGTCAGCCTGCGGCAGCGCCTGATGTTTCTGAGGTTAGGTTTACCAGCACGTGTGTTATTATACGTGTGCATCGCAGTGCCTCATCCATATGCATAATGTGATGGTTTCACGCTACGCAAGTTTCATTGACACGTCATGTATGCTACCTTACATAGGACGATCACGGTATAATTCCAATAGGTTTAATCGTTATGTGATCTTTACGCGCATGTAGTAGTACAAGATAATTCCACCCCCAATTCTTTCTTCGCTTCTTTTTCAGCTGGAAGCCGGTAAAATTCCTTCGGGATTCACAACCGAATTTTTCCAACTGTGAATATCAACGTTTCCCACGATTCTGTCACTCGCACATGTGCAGACTCTGCTACGCTGGCTATTGGCGCGATATTTCCGTCGGTAAGACAAATGACTAATGACAAATCAAGAGTTATCGATATTCAGTTGTTTGTTAGTTTTTTCTATTTAGTTTATCCGTCGCATCTATTTCTTTAATAAAATACTTCTAGGTATCATTTTTTCTCATCCCGTTCGTCGTTCGTATCTGCCGGAGGTAAAACGAGCGAGCGGCACCTAGTAAAACAGTTCCAGGGAGAAGAAACCTCTTCGGATTTACCTGCCAGTTCTCCACCCTCAGAATGCGTCTGCGCCAGGAGGAGACTGTACCTGAAACTAACCAGCCAATCAAATTTGAAACATGGACAGCAGCACCTTGGCCCGGGCGCATCCCATCTTTGCACCCGCGGAGCAAATTCCTATCGGTCTCTTGGCAGCCTAATTCTGCCGTCAAAGTTTTTGTTATGTTCCTTTCATTTTTCGTTTATACTTATTATTCAGGATCAATCAGGGGAGCATTATTGGCCATTGAAACTGGGTGATTGAATCTACGTTGTTCAAACTTGGAAGATTAAATTTCACTTCGTTTCTCGTCTTCAATCCACTATGCTTCATAACATGAGTCGCGGACATTGAAACTATCGATTGTTAGCCGGAGCTCGAAAGAGAGAGAGATAGATAGATAGATAGAGAGAGAGAATGAGAGAGAAATAGATGTAATAGTGTAGAGAATTTTATTGACTTATTTATCGAATGATTTTTGAAACCCTCTAAAATTCGAATCACGCAGTATTTAAGGTATTTCTTTTTTTTTATTATAATCTTAGTACAGATTTTTCTTCACGGTCAATTTATCATGAAAATCTCACGTATGTTATACTATATGGATTGTAAAGGACTGAAGGATACGATTATGTCAGGTACATTAACTTAATTTCAAAGGTTCGTTTAATTATCTTAAATATACGAAATTACACAATGATAATGTTTTTAAGCAGGTGCTTAGATAACGAGGTCCATATTATACAATCAATGATTATTATCTTATCTTTTTGTTTTTGTTTTTTTTTCGTTCCACATATTACCTATACGTATCTTCACGCAATATTATTATTGATTATACATTATTTAACTGCATATATATAAACGTACAAAATATTAATAACTTTAATAATAATAAATATACTATGCTGCAGTTATTGTGATTCGGTGTGATTTCAATTATAACCTATTATATATATGAATATTCTGATCTACTGTATTTTTATTGACAATATCATAATATTTAAATATATAACGCGATGCAGGAACAGCAGATCTTTGATATTTCATAACCGACGATAATAACGCATTTGTTGTTATAAAACGATAATAATAATTATACCGTCACAAGACAAAAAAAATAAATAAATAAATAAATGCCTAATTATTTCATTGATTCAATAATATCCGCATTTTAATCGCTGATGAAATTACGTTCGTTTCATTTACCAAACGTTACATAATAATAATAGTTATTAATATAACTCTAATAGAATGTTTGTTATACTTTTGTTTTTAATTTTTTGTTAATTTTATTTTTCATTTATCATTTTCAATTCAACGATAAACCGACCTATGTTAATATTCTTTTCTTTTTTTGTTGTTGTTGTTATTATTGTTATTGTTATCATCATCATCATCATGATCATTAATATTATGATTAATCTTATTTGTTTATTTATTTATTTTTTTCTTCTTGCATTTACTATATCCTATCAGTCGAATGCGTTCCAATTTTATAGAACATAATAATGATTAAATAAGATAATTTATATGCATCATAATATTATTATTATTGCTTCAGTTTCTTATAACATATATCACTATTATAATGTATAATAATTTTTTTTTTTTTTTCAACATCGCGTTTTATAAATATATATTGCGAATTATAATAACGACGCTGGTACTATTACAGTGCGATGACGTATAATATGTAGAAATATGATTATAGTGGAAAATGAAAGAAAGCAAAGTGTACTGTGAACATCGTAGGAATATTGTTACAAATAAACTAAGAAGAATCTTCGTAATATTTTTCATATCTTTCATATAATTCTCACGATTCACAATACATGTAAGAATCATATTTTCATCCACATAGATGATCATATTACTTGAACAAGCAGTCGCGATGCAACAATAATAATGATAATAGTAATTTGAACGGAAAAAAAAGAAAAACAAGAAAATCATATCATTAACAACGTCAACAACAACAACAACGGCACTATATATCCTATATGCAGTTAAACAATTAGATCCTATGCGAATTTTCTTGTTCTTTGATCGTTTGTTTTTTTTTTTTATCTATTTTTGTTTTTTTTTCCGTTTCTTGCTATATTTATAGTATACAAAAATCGAAACACAATTAAACATGTTACATATACATACTTGGAAATATACTATAGGAAATTTAAAAGTTTTGAAAGATTATTATTCAATTTTTCTCATCTTTTAAGCTATATTCTTTCGACTTTTCGATGGTTATCTTTCTTTTTATTTTTATTTTTAATTCTTTTTGTTTTAATGATTTCAATTACATACATAATTATAATTTTTTTAATATCAATTAGGTAGGTATTTTAATGAAGCGATTCGTATGAGGATAGTACAACTATATAGGTATATATTTAGGTATAGGTAGATATAGGTATAGTCATAAAGAATATCGTATTAATTTATTATAAGGGATTAGGTAGTTTCTTTTTCTTTCCTCTTGGTTGTTTTTGTTTTTTCTTCTTCTGTATTTTTTGTTTTTTGTTTTTGTTTTTGTTTCTGTTTTTCTTTTTAAAGGAAACTGACACGCACAAAGTATAGATATATATATATGTATAATAGGTATAATAATTGTATATAAATTGTTGTTAAAAAAAATACTCGTTCGCCAATATATATATATATATCATTAAATATATTAGTGGCAACCTGTCCTCCGTTTTTTATTTCTTTTTGTTTTCTTTTTATTTTGTTAGTCACATAATAATTATATATATATATATAAATTTCATAAAATTTACCGACAATCGTCTTCGTGTCTTCCTCGGTCTCTTTTTTACTTATTCTTATATTCTTTCTACTTTTCCTTCATTATCTCCCATACCTTTTTTCGATACGATGTAACACGTTATAATATATTATTATTATTATAATAAATCGTTAATCGTTTATTATTGTTGTTGTTATTATTATTAACATTATTACTATTATATCTGTTTCTCATTCAATCACATATCGATCAACTTATCATTAACAACAACAACACTTTTGTACATGTACATACATACGACCCTAAAGACACAGACAATGATATGTGATAATAGTATTTCTTTTTCCTTTTTTTTTGGGTTTTTTTTTGTCTTTTTTTTTTGGTTCATTTTTTTGTGATTTTTCTCTTCTTTTCTTTTTTTTTTTTTTTTTTAATAGTAAGTTTTTTGTTTTGTTCCTAGTTTTTTTTTTTTTTTCTTAAACCTAAAACAACGCTTCGTACTCACACACGCAAATAATTGTTTGTTTGTTTTTTTTTTTGTTTATCTTGTTTGTTTTCTTTCGGTTTTCGTTTTTTAATCCGGATATCGTTTTCCCTATTCGCTCATTTATTGACGTATGCTTTAGTCTGGTTTACTTTGCTTATTATTATTATTATGATTTTTCATTTTCCTTTCATTTTGTTTGTTTATTTATTATATATTATAATATTATATATTATACTTTTAAAATACTGTCTGGATTCTCGTCAATATCTTTGCAATATGAATCATTTACAATTAAATATATTTTCTTATATACAATACCTATGTATTATAGGTATTTGTATATAATGATATGTATGTAATTATTATATATATATATATATACTTACATGATATGCTGTATCGTTTATAGCTGATTATGATATGTATTAGTTTTTAACTATACAATAATTATTATAACATTAGTTCGATATGCAAGCCCTAATATTTTTATATCTATATTAGGTATATTCAATTAACGTCTTTACACAATATACCTATACATCTAAATCTTTTTTTTTTTCGTCAAATGAAATACACATAAACAGATTAATGATATGCAATGTGATAATAACAATAATAATAATAATAACAATAATAATGATAATTGAAAAAAGAAAAAAGTTTTTCTTTCATGCTAATTTATTTTCACCTCGATGTGATCGCCTTTTATTTACACCATATCACATAAATAAATATTATCATACGAGCGTTTCTCACTGAGAAGTTTTTCGCTTTTGTTTTTGTTTTTTTTTTGTTTTTTTTTTTGTTTTTCACATAATTAGTGTGGGTTTGATGGAGAATTGGGGAATATTATACGTGTATAATGTATATGTATATACGTGATGTAATATACTCATACGTTTGTTGTTTTATTTTTTGACTCGGCGCCCGTTAACGTCAACCTCTATAATACGCGTATAGGTATGTAGGTGGTCGTTAATTTTTCACTGCATCAGGATCCTTTGTCGCGGTTATTTTTATTTATTTTTATTCTTCGGTGTTTTTTTGTTGTTTGGTTTGTTTTTTTTTTGGTTTGTTTTATAAGCTTGACGCGTATCCGTATCACGCACACCGTGCAATATGTGCTCCGTGCGACAACGGTGTGCAACGACTCTTAACGATTATTAAGGACGATTTCAAAGCTGAAAGCTATCCCTCGTAAATAAAGTGATTCGCAAGGGTTATAAACAAAAAAAAAAAAAAAAGAAAGGAAAAAAATAATAATAAATAAAAGGGCGAACGAAGTCCGCGCAGAGGACGAACTACTTTATTAGCCATTGGATTCTTATCAACGCCCTATAAAACTTTTTTTTTCTTCTTTACTCGCTTGGTTATTTTCTTTCATTTTTTTCTTCTTCCATATATATGTAGTATACCTTCGGTGTTACAATATCTCCCATCCGTTGCACACGTTTATTATACATTACATATGTACACTTGGCGTGATCATAAGTGGCGTAGTTAGACACTACGCGATGAGCTGTAGGTTGGCGTCAAATATCCCTAGTCTAGGCAGCAAACGGGGGTTTGATTTTTCGCAAATATCTCGAGAACTGATTGAGATTTTCGAAATTTTAAAAAAGATTCGAAAAGAGGAGGAAATTTCCTCAAAAAAGTCTCGACTCCCGGAACTAGAGGACCATTATTTATAATCTTTATAGAAGCGTGAGAATACGGCCGAAAACGGCTAGTCTGGCTCCAGGGTCGTTTCATTGCGTGACGCGCGCAAGCCAGACTAGCTGTTTTCGGCCGTATTTTCACGCTTTTAGAAAGATTATAAATAATGGTCCTCTAGTTCCGGGAGTCGAGACTTTTTTGAGGAAATTTCCTCCTCTTTTCGAATCTTTTTTAAAATTTCGAAAATCTCAATCAGTTCTCGAGATATTTGCGAAAAATCAAACCCCCGTTTGCTGCCTAGACTAGGGATATTTTACGCCAACCTACGGCTCATCGCGTAGTGTCTAACTACGCCAGTTATGTCCTCGCCAAGTGTACCTAGTATGTGAGTAAATAGGTATATTTGGCATTTGATAATGTACCGTACCTTAAAAAATAAATCAACAAATTAATAATTGAATAAATGAAAAGAGAGAAAGGAAGAAGAGATATTTAAATTTTAGCGAAGGATATATATATGTGTATTTATGGGGTAAGTACCGCGACCCACATACCTACACTTCTCAGATTCCCTTTAACATATAACGCGAAATGTCATAAAATCCTATTCATCCGGTTGAGCGAGCGAAGGTGCCGGTCGGATCCTTTGATGTCCCTTGTACTATATATACCGAGCTTCTTTCCCTTTTTTTTCCAATCTCTTCTTTTATTTTTTCACTTTAAATTTTTGATTTTCTATTTTCACGTCGGATTCCCTAGTTTTATTTTATCCGCCTCGTATGCACGGGTGCGTGCAACCATCTTTAACTTCATGGATAAAAATTCAAAATTTAGAAATTGTATATTATATTTTTGGTACTTGAAAAAAAAAACTAAAAAAACTAGAAATTTCATCCCTCATCGTGTCGCTTTCGAGATATACATATGGGCAAGTCCACCAATTATCAACGAATGTTTGGGCCCGAAAAAATCGATTTGCCTCAATTTTTTTCCTCGCATTCTGTGAACCAAGATTGGTAGATTCACCAAGTTTCAGCCCAATAGGACGTACCGTTCACGAGGAATACGACATTTAATTTTTATGACAAAATTTTTATGCGCATTTTTAACGCATTTCTATCGTCTCAATAAAAATTCGGAAAAATACGTTTTCTTTGTGAAAAACTCTCAGCTTTTTGAATCCATTTTTGATTTTTTGTTAACTTAGCTAAAACTCCCTCAAAAACACGTTTTTTGTCAGAAAACAGCGATTTCTCCTTGTGCTCAATGTTTTATCATTCTTTTGAATTTTTATTCTGAAAGCTGAGATTTTTTCAGTAAGAAACCCAAATTTTCAGAGTGGGACGGATACGGGGTCGGGCGTGAGCTACGATTAATTATAGATGGGTAAATGAATTTTTCGCTGGGGTGAAGCTCTGTAAGCAATTTCGTGCTGTGAAAAAATGAGCATTACGCTATTGTCATATCGCCCTGGAGGCAGTTTTAGGTATCACATATTTAGAGGTTATGAGTAAACAATCATGGTACTTACGTGATGGAGCTAAGCCAAATGGATTGAAACACCGCGGAATCGGGCGGTGCTGACGATTTTGCTTATCAGACATTTTGTACAAGAGAACTTGTTCAACAACTTGTTCAAGAAAACTAAGCCCATGTGTGAGGTGGACTGCAGCAACGCTATCAGCCCGTAGCGGCTGTGATAGTAATCTAGTGATCCCTTCCCATGACTGACAGGAGTTCGCACCGCCGCTAGAGACATGTGGTAGTGCACAGTTCGGAGAAATAAAGATATTCCGTTGAGTCTCAAAAGCGAATTTCATTTACCCATCTATAATAATTAATCGTAGCTCACGCCCGACCCCGTATCCGTCCCACTCTGAAAATTTGGGTTTCTTACTGAAAAAATCTCAGCTTTCAGAATAAAAATTCAAAAGAATGATAAAACATTGAGCACAAGGAGAAATCGCTGTTTTCTGACAAAAAACGTGTTTTTGAGGGAGTTTTAGCTAAGTTAACAAAAAATCAAAAATGGATTCAAAAAGCTGAGAGTTTTTCACAAAGAAAACGTATTTTTCCGAATTTTTATTGAGACGATAGAAATGCGTTAAAAATGCGCATAAAAATTTTGTCATAAAAATTAAATGTCGTATTCCTCGTGAACGGTACGTCCTATTGGGCTGAAACTTGGTGAATCTACCAATCTTGGTTCACAGAATGCGAGGAAAAAAGTTGAGGCAAATCGATTTTTTCGGGCCCAAACATTCGTTGATAATTGGTGGACTTGCCCATATATATTGCGTTGGTTTTGGTAAAAAATAAAACGAAATAATAAAACAAAACCTAAAAAAAATAAAATAAAATAAAAAACCCTCTAGGGATTCGAGCCATAAAACGCTATATGAGTATAGACAGTATGGGAGGCGAATAAGAGATACTGTTAAAGAAGTACATGAGTCAAAAAACCATTTCACCTTCTCTTTTAGGTAAAGGTATTTCAATGTACATACATACATAGGTGTATAAGTATATAGGCTTGTATATACATACGTATGCACACTTTACGTTTCGAAATATATGTACATGACATTAGGTATATATACCTATGGCAGACGACGTGAGACTTTAGAAAATTTTCGCGAAGACCTTGCGCCTATACAATTTTTTTTTTTATTTTTGACTTTCCTCCGTTGTTTTTTTTTTGGCCTTTTTTTTTAATTTTTTTTAGAACCTTCTTACTTCTTTTCAACGGCTATAAAAACGTTTACGATTTCCATAGAATGTACTCTTTATACTATATACGTATGTCTACATAGATATGTACACTTGATCTAGTTATACCGTACATATGTGTACGTTGGATTAAAACAAAACAAAAAAACGTTAAATAAATTTTAAAAACAAAAAAAAACTATACGTATTTAAATACGTAATTAAGCGATGCGAAAAACTTTCAGATATCAGAAACGTCCGATTATTTCTTTTATTTCTTCAACTTTTTTCTACAACAAAAAATATCTAGTCAGATATGGCGTACAGCCTGTAGATAATTTACATAATATGAGATAATCAATAAAATATTCTTTGTTTTTTGGTTTTCTTTCCTTTTAACATTCAGAGTTTGATTGCGAGGCTTCTTTATGCATATACATATACCTATATGTATATTATACACTCAAATAAATATGTATATAATATAAGTGTACAGCATATTGTGATGATTAATTTTTTATGCATAGGTATATATGTAAATCATATGCATCTTCATTTTTTATCAACCTAACCTAAACTAATTCAATCTGATCTGATCTATGGTGTTAAAATTCGCAGGTGATAAGTCCCTCCTGTACTATCGACAATTAGGTAATAACACATTGTTATCTTCTTCTCTTTCAGCAATTGTCATTATTCATTATTATTATTATTATTATTGTGACGTGTTTCTAATTATTCTGCTTTTGCCGATCTCTAGACGTCGTTATACATAACGTAGGTAGATACTATAATAATATTATACATGTATGAGATGATATATCGTGTACGACGTATGTGTACAGGCATTTCTTGATATGTATCGTTATTTTGTTTCAGCATAATGGCGTATTGCTCGTTACCGCTAGATATACATAATTTCATAATTTTAATTATTTTAATTAATTATTAACATTAATATTATATCTATGTTTTATAATATCAAATACTTTACTGTTACCATCATATTAATTAATATAATATTTGCCTAATAATTGTTGACGTTAATTTGAGTAGCCTGCATTTTTTTGCAATATGATTAATCAATTAATTGTGTTTGGTTTTACTTTTCTCTCCTCCATCTTTTTTTTTCTCTTCGGTGTAGATTGTAGAGTTGTGTATAATATATATACATCTATACGTATATATTATCGTACATAGAGATGTGTCTATATATAGGCATAATTTAAATAACTATATGTCTAATGTGTATAATTAATATAATGTGTAAGATTTTTTTCTCAACGCATATAATAATTAATTGTTGGACGCTTTTGTTATTTAAAAACTTCATATGTATGTCATATGTATATGTATACCTATATGTCAGGGTGTATGATATGTCTGTATATGTAGAACAATATTTGATATTCGATTAATTATTTTATTTTTATACGCGAATATTATACCAGAAATCATCATTGATTACAGATGTTCGTTATCATATAATTTTACCCGCGAAAGAGCTGCGCGCTGAAATATCGACATATACCTATTTAAAGGTGAGAATAAACGATTGAAAAAAAAAACAATTTTTTTTTAAACCAGGAAAATAAAATAATCAATACAGAATTTGGATAAAAAATATTAACAATTACGAGAAAAAAAAAATCTCAAAATACTTTTCACTAGTGATACGCTTTAACTGTTGCATTTTCAATCATTATTGTATGAATAAATTTTCTGCAGCTTCGCCCTTTATATACTTTTTTCTGTTTCATTTATTTCGTCTCTAATTTTGTTTTCATTCATGTTTTGACATTAGGAATATATAGTTATAGTTATTATTAGTATTATTATTGTTATTATTAATATTTTTTTTGATTTCGAGATACTCTATTACGTGTACAATATGATTGCTTGAGTTTATCTTTTCTTTTCTTTTCTTTCTTCGTTATAACATTTTATTTATTGATTTTTTTCTATTTCTCTATTTCATTTCGTTTCAATGAATATTCCGAATAACCGTACGGTTCGAAATGGTTGCTCTTTCATTTTTTTTCTTAGTCTTTCTTTTTCGTTCAACGCTGATTGTTGTTAAATGGATTAACGGCGGATTGCGGGGGCGTTCGATCATTATAATTTGATCAAAGTATAAAATAATATTACTGTAACTATAATGTTATCATTATTATAATTATTAGAGATGTTTATACAGTCATAATATACAGTAGTAGCAAAATATCTGATATTACGTTTAATATTTATACCACTCGCTCTTGATTTATTTCAATTTATTGTATTTCATTTATTTTCGGTTTTGTTTCTCTTTATTATTATTGTTGTTGTTGTTGTTATTATTATTTCTTTTTTTCTTCTTCTTCTATTCCTTCTACTGCGAAAAATTGATTTGCCGTGGTACCATAATTATTTTATTATTATTATTATTATTATTATTACCTATTATTATTATTATTATTTTGTTTTTAATTACCAAATAACGAAGAGAATTAAAATATGAATTCACAATATTTCATATCATTATTTTAACACTATTACAACTAGGAGAATAAAAAATAATAAGAAGGACGTTTTTATTTATGAACCTTTTCGTTTTCTCTTTTTTCTTCATACATATTATTTTCTTTTTTTTTGTTTCTTCTTATTGCCTATGTATGTATATTATATAATAAACTTCTACTTAATTAACGTTGTTTTTTGGTTTTGTTGTGTTATGTTCTTTGTTGTTGTTTTCTTTTCTATGTAATTCTTGATTTCTTTCGCTTTAGTTTAATATATACGAAGGTATTGTAATGAATAATGTACATAGTTTTTATGGTTATCACGGAGAGATTATCTTACCACACTTACATGTTTAGACTTATTCACTATAACGTCTGATATGTTCAATTCATTAATTAACTATAATTATATATATGTATAGGACCCTCGTTAAATCCAAGGAGACAACGGACACCACCCACTCGATATTTTATATTATTTTATACAATAATATCTTCTTGACACAAAGCATTCATATTAAATAGATTTTTAGTTACCTACATTATTATTATTTTTTTTCTTTTTTTTTTGTGTTTTTTTTTTTTTTATTTATGTACGTTTTTTCAACCAATAACATTTCACCGTCATTCGTACGACTAAAATTTCTTTTTCAACGTTCACACTTGTTTATTATAGGTAATTATAACTAATCATATTAAATCATCCATGTAGTGTTTCATGTGTATATACCTTTAAAAATTTTATACGTTCAATAAAAATGCAGGCTTTTGTTGCGACGTTATGTACATTATACGATAAATTTATATATTATTAGTACATACTATAATTTATTCATTCGATAATTAATTATCATTGTAATCATTACTTTTTTCCTCTCTTTTGAAATTTTTCATAAAATTGTGTGATATGTGTATATATATTGTATATATATTATATATTTATGATAAATATATAATTTTAGTTAAATTTATTTCATTTTACCATTGATATGTATAAATTGATATGTTTCGTAAATCGCATCACCGTTGTTGTCATTTTATCATCGATCGATCCTTATTTATATCACCTGTGTTGTTAATTGTTGCTTAGTCAAGAGTTACAGTAACTATAGTAATAATAATAATAATAATAATAATAATACCATTACATGACGTATAATGTACTTTCAATTTTATTCGATAAGGTTTTCAAATATATTTTATATATTATATATCATAATAATACAGACTTTGGTCAATTTTTTCATCGTTCGCGGGGATTTCACGAGCGTTGTTATTATATACGTAAAATAAATTCTTTATATCGTTACAAACCGCGCACACGTTATTTAATTTACACAACGATCAAGTGAACAAGATGAAATTAAAAAATCAATTGATAAATAAATTAAAATTTTAATCGTTAAAAAGTTCATTTCAATTTTAATACATAAAGGTCAAATTATTATTTTTTGCTTTTTTAATTGTTTTCAATATGTAATTACTCTCTAATATGGCCCGCTTGTAGGACGTAATTTTTATTTACGCATGTACGTACGTGTGTACAACGTATAAGAAGATATTTGAAGAGAGAAAGAAAAAAAAAGAGATAAAAGCCGCGATCAGCGTCAAAGTTCGGATGTTGACGAGGGCGTTGAATACACGCAGGATCCTACATATGTATAATAATAATCATGATAATAATTATAATAATAATATACATGTCGTGGCTCTTTCACTTTGTATTTATCCTGATGATTATTAATTATTAACGCGTTTTCCTCTGTACTCATATACATAATGGGTACATACATACATATACATATATATATGTATATATATATATATATTTAGGTGCTTTTATCTCTTCCCTAATCTACCCATAGACCCATAATATGTGCGCCCATCCCTATATTATATAGCCGGTTATATGGCCTCACGTTTATCTCCCTCCTCGCCGTTGCCGCGAGTTTTTTTGAAATTACAAATTTTTTTTTCTCTCATTTTTATTTTTATTTTTTCTTTCATCGTTTCCCAATTAATTATTCAAATACATTTTTCCTCTGTACATCGCCTGCAACTATCGTACGATTTTTTATCCATTATAATTTCGCCATAATTAGAAATTAGAAAACACGTTAGCTTCATCATCATTTTTCTACTATACTGGCATATAGGTGTGTATAATTAGAATATTTTTTTCGCTCCGAAAAAGCCCCTCGAATTATGAATAACTATATTTCGTTACAGTTTCACAAAGGGAAAGAGGTAAAAAGAAGAAGGATGAAAAAGAAAATATATAATATATAAAAAACCGCGGGGGTTGAACTGAAACAGTTTGAATGAGTACAAAAAAAAAACAAGAAAAAATGTTTAAAATATGATTTCCTTCTTATTTATTTATTTATTTATTTTTCCTCTTTCTGTTTTTCCGTATACAAATTTCTAAAAGTCTGGTTAATTTTGTATGACGATGATACGGAGAAAAGAAGAATAAAAAAAAAAAAAAAAGAAACCAACGAACAAAAATAAAAAAAAAATAAATAAAATATCGCGCGTGGAGTTTTTTTTTTCACATTTATTTTTTGTTCATTTATTTTTCTATTTTTTGCAAGCCGCGTGCGGAGAACAGCTGCTGCAACGAATGCGGGAGTCCGAAATTGCAGCGTGAACCACCCCAGTTTTGAGTGCGCCGAGTATGTATATTTATATATCGTAGGTATATACGTATATACACCTATGTATATACCTCGGAGGAAAAGAGATGCACATATGTTGCAAAAGTACCACATATACTATACGGCCCACAATAACATGTAAGTACATACAATACGTATACGGGGCATCTCGTGGCAAATCGCAAGATAAAAATATTGAATTATATAAATTGAATAAGAAAGAAAAAAAAAATGAATCAATAGAAATTCTACACCCCACATTGATTTCCATCGATGAACGAAAGTAAGAGAGAGCGAAAAAAAAAACCGATCAAATAAATAATGGATAATCTGGGACGTTGAAGATATTTTTTTGGAATGAGAAATAAGATGCACGAAGATGAAAAGAAAAAAGGAAAAACTATGAATAATAATATACGTGATGGATAAATGTGCGAAATGCTTTTCGACGAAATGCCCTATACGATGTAGTAAGTACATAGGTATATATGTAATATACAGTACATGTGGCTCATATACCCTGGTGCTTTGCAGCCTTTCGTTGGGCACTACTTGAGGGTGGTGCAGGTTTGGGGTTGAAGGCGCTTCGTGGTACCATTAATTAGCGAAACTACTTGTCCAACACCACCTTATGCCCCCCCCTGCCCCCTCGCCCCCCACCTGACGCCCGCCGCCACCTCCATGCACCCTGCCCCGACATCTTCCCGACATCCGAAAGTCCGCAACCCTTTTTATACCTTTTTCCCAACTATTTTCTCTTATTTCATGTCTTCCCGGAGCTTTTGATTTTCATTTTGTTTTAGCCAGTTTGCGGGTTGCGTCTTGAAGCGTAGATGAGAAGAAGTATATACGAAGGTTGTGTATGGCACGTACGTATCTACTATGTGTATAGGTGAAACGGGAAGAAAATAGAAAATAGAAAAGTCTGCAATTCGTTCGCCGCGAAATAATATCATAGGATATATACGCTTAATATAGATATATATATATGTGAGGAAGGATGGAAATAACGCGGAGATTTTAAATAAACTATAGAGATATGAATGGCATGAATACGTCATTTATATACAATAGTATTTATATACATGTGTACCTATAAGACAGCGACGAGTACGACGACGACAAGGAGGAGGTAATGTCGAGGGATAGATTATATTACCGCGCGCGCGGTTCCTTTCTACATTTGCAGTGAATGAGGGAAGTAGATACGTTCGCTGTGCAGTTCTCGGAAAATCTCTGGAAAGGGAGTACCTTATACATATGTATAATACATATAATACACCCGAGTTATGCATATACTTGCATCTACAGGGTGGCGCGAGCATAATATACCCTTTTTATTCATCCATTCATTTTTATAATCCATTTGGTTTACCCAAATTTCTATAAAAAAATCTTAGTCTCTCGCCAACGAGATATCACGTGTTCGAAAATAGGAGCTTTCCAAAAAGTTCGGTCTTATAAATTTCAAGATAAAACAGAAAAACAAAGAAAAGAAAGTAATTTTTCACAAGATTCTTCGACGCGTTCATTTTTTTTCACTCGAATTACGACGCGAGTCTAATTTTTCTCCGTTCGTTCGTTGATTTATTTTTTGCTTTTATTTCGGCCACCCTGTATGCATACTTTTGTTAAAATGGAACGCCTTTATGTGGGTTGTATTTGTTCATTGCTTCTCTCTCTCTTATTGTATTTATATGTACAATGTAGGTACATGGGTGCATGTACGTACAATACATAAAACTCATACAAGTTTTCCTCTATCCTACGGCAGGGTCGCTCCACTACCCTCGCTTCTTCGGGGAGGAAGTCCTCGGGGAAAAACACGCGGTTGTCGTCATCGCAAACGTATTCCGAAGTTTTAAAGAATTATTCTCCTTTATATTCGAACACGTAAAACCAGAACTACACTACTACCACACTACTGCAGGTCAAACACCTCGACCCGAATACCGAACCATTTTTTTTGCTTTTTCTTTCGTTTTGTAAATGGTATCAATTGTGAAATAATAGATTTTCAAAATTTATTGCCACTATGCAACAGGAAATTGGTAATAGATTGAATTTTTCGATTGTTTTTTCTTCTCTCTCTCTCTTTTCAACATTGCCACCCATAACGTGTTCGCCGTTATTGTGCAAAATATTGAAAAAAAACCTTTGAATTTTTAAAAATTGTAAAGAATTTTTTTTTTTTCTTCTATCATTGTAATCATTATTATTGTATGTTCTCTCCGTAACTAATTGTAAGTAAAAACTTCTATATCGTATATTAAGAAAATTGACGATTAAGAAAACTTGAGAAAAAAAACAAACAAACAAAATGGAAAACTTTATCGAATTGAATAAAACGGAAGAATAAAGTAATTTATGTATTATACGTATATACCTATGCATGTATAAATTGTAAAACTGCAAACGTCGAAAGTATGTGTATGTATAGTATATAGTTAAGAGCTGGGGTTAAAAGAGAACGGCGGAGCGGATATCGGTTGAAATAAAACAAAAGCTTTTCTTCGTTTGTTTTACTTTTTTTTTTTCGTTGGTTTTTTTTCTCTCATTCCCGCGCGCGGAATGATAAGAAGAAAATTGAGAGAAATGCTCGAAGATATAACTTGGTATACGGGGAGTCGCGCGGAGGTGAACGACCATAGCAGCAAAGTCGTAATCGCGATCACCCCAGATGTTCCAATGTTTCGCTATATTACATATAGATACATAGGTGTAACACCTATGTACGTGTACAACATTTCTATTATGTACGAAAAATCGTACTGTCGTATGTATACATATAAGATAATAATAACAATAATTCGAATACACTATTTTTATATCTCTGCCGTATAGAGTTTCAGGTAAAATGGCTAAGGGAAATAATGTATCAAAATTAGCGAAATGTTCATCGTTATACGTCCGAGTCGCTGCAATGGCCGCGCGAACGAAACCGACAATAGATCTTCTCCAGGCTCTATAAATTTACTTGATGGATTCGTCTGCAGAGCGTGTTGCACGCCGGCGATGAATATTACTATATATACGTAGATACACCTTCCTATACGGTTCATCTATTCCCTTCCCTTTGTCATTAGGGATTTTGAAATCCCTTATCCCCTACAGGAATTCTTTTCTTTCTTTGGTTTCCTCCATTTTGTTTTCAAATATGCCGACAATTTTCATTAGTACATACGAACAAATAATAATTATGTCCGTATTTCTTTCGTTACCTATAATGTATTACACTATAGTATACATAGTTACATTGTACATATGTACTCATATACATATAGGTAAAAGAATCGAGCGTGGAATGGAAAACCTAGGAAATTCTGTAATCCGAGGTATATTAGGTGGATAGTTTCGTGTCAGCAATTTAAGAACGTATTAGAAGAATTTTGGTGATGGAAATTGGTCCGGCAAGGACTTATTTCTCATTTGCTTTCTTTTTTTTTCCATTCGGAGAATTATTACGGACGCTGTTACGAGCATGTAACAGAGCTTTTTACCGAGTTCTAAAGAGAAATTGTTATTTTTTCCTTTGTTGTCGTTTAGCAAAAATATGACAAAAATTGAAATTGTTAAATCGTTGCAGTTGCACACAGGGATAAAGCCAAGCTGCGGATTAAGTTGGACGCGCATACGAGAAGAACAAGAAATGGGAGACGCCGCGTTATATGCATACTGCATACACAAAGTACACATACATATATATTATATATATATATATATATATATATTGTAGATAGAATATAAAATAAATATATAAATATACATATACATATATATATAGTAGTAATTTCTGTGTATAACTGTGCACATAAATACATTGTGTACATAAAACTATACGTATGTATATAAAGCGGATACACTCCAACACAATAGCGCAAGAAGCACTTTACAAGATGTACTTCGCCAGAGACTGGTAAGCTAACAAAGTTTCGTCTACGTATTTCCGGTCCCCTTTTCTAGTCATATACACATACATATTTATACAGGTACATATATATATACCTACCTATACCAATACATATGTAGGTATGTACAATATACAAAACTATATATATGTATAATCCCTTACGGTCTCTACGAAGTAATCTTGCATATACATGGACAAATATATGCAGCAACGTAGAATTTTATTCTAATTTCTTAATCTGTTTTTTTTTTTTTTTTTTTTTTCTGCCCCGTAATCCCGAACACGCGGCAACGATCGTTTTATTTATTTCATTTCATTAACAACTGCATCAATATAACTAATTGTTTTTTTTTGCGTACATAGAATGTTTTTTTCCATAGGATAGTTATATCGGGTGTCCCGAAATAATCGTTGGTTGTTTTGTTGCATTTTTTTGGTTTTCTCATAATTTTCTTTTTAATTGATTTTTTTGTCCTCCCTTCTTCGAATAAACTTTTTCACGTTATTATCACATTATACATTGTATATAATATATTTATAATATTTTGATATTATTTGATATGTATTCGATATTATATTGGGATAAAAATGTGTTTTTTTTTTGGTTTTGCTTTCGCTTCTTCTCTTCTCTCTCTTTTTTTTCAATGTAAATATTCCACACGTGCATCTTTTTAGAAACTTTTTTTTTTCCCTCCTTCTACTACTTTTCATACTTTACGTCGCAACAATGCCTGTAAAATTATTTTCCACCACATGTTGTCGGATAATATACATGACAAGTACATACAATGCCCATGTATATACTTTTTCATATCAATGTATGTACATACACATCGTATGATTTTCAATTTTATAAATTATTTCTATTATTATAATTTTTTTTTCATTTTTCTTTTTTCATTTTTCATTAGTCACCACAAAAATACACCACACATATAAATGGGAAAATTGCAATTCATGCAGTTAAAAACGTACGACGACGCGCGATGAGAAGAAAAAATGAATGAGAAAAATTTCCGCGAATGAATTCGAAAGTGAAAGTTGATTAGATTTTTTCTTTACATATCTACCATATAGATATACGTTCTACGTAAATTCATATTATGTGATTTACTTTACATAGGGAGAAGGTGAAAATTAAGAGTGTGCGAAATGCATGGCTTGAATTTTCCTTTCCTTTGAAGTTTCGTAATTGGTTGGTTCTCTTTTTACAGTGTTATATTTTTTTTTTTGCCACTTTCCGTTAACGTTTTTCTTGGATTTTTTTCCTTTGTTTTTTTTTTAAACATTTTTTCCATTTTAATTTTTCCCTCGTTTGTTCCTGTTTTGTCTCTTAAACAGGATAAACTCGAATGTATTCACGTCATTCGACCAGCCGAAACTCGACAAGGATTTATTTTATGATGATGACATATGATTTTATTCTCTTGTAAATTCGACCCCTTTGCCCCTGTTCTCCCGCCGCCCCATGAAATTGCGACAATCGATTCTTGAATTTACAGTGCATCATTATATAGGGTACGGAGGTACAGATATAAAGGCTCATCTCCCAGCACAAGCGTATTGAGTTGCAAATTTTTTTCATCTCTCCTTTTTAATTCTTTTCTTTTTTTTTTTTGTTGTTCTCTCTCTCCTCTTGCTCCAAAAACGATGAATTCCATTGGGACATCACCGCGCGAACGACAAAACTCCCGAATGCACCTAAATTCTAGGTGATATTCGACGAATCAATCAACTTGTGCAGCGTGGATTTTTGTTGACCGAAGAACAATTAGGTACACACGACCATTACGACTCTATATATCCACATAAAGTCACTCCGCGGTGAAAGTTTCCATTTTTTTTTTCAAATTCCGAATGCTACAAGCGATTCCTGTATTATAGAAAGAAAAAGAAAGAAAAATCTGTCTTTTCACGCTATCGCGTATTTCCAAATATGTAAGAATTTTTTTTTCATTGCATAATTTCAATCACTGATGAAATAATGTAGCGAGAAAAAAAAACCATCCCCTTCGATTCGAGCGTGCGATTTTCGACTTCGTTTTGGTTCGATTTAATTTTCTTATTTCATTCGATTTGGTTCTTTATACTTTTCGTTCATCTTTTAATTTCCGAATTCTGCAAAAATTCCGAAAAATTCGTTCAACAAGTTTTCAGTTTTCAGTTTTTAGTATTTAGTTTTCGATTTTCATCGCTTCTGCAGATATAAATAAATTCGATGTAGGGGATCGACGGTATGCCCACGTGACTATATGGAACATTGCATACAGGTATACCATACGTATGAATATGTGCGCGTGAAATGCTTTCGACATTTCGGTTTGACATGAAAGCTGCTCGCCTGTGTGCGTAAGGTAGATACGTAGGTGCGTAGGAGTCCGGCCACTTGCGGGGATGGTTGAAAAATTCCGGGAATTTAGAATAAACTCTTATAGGCCCGAGGCCTATTTACATTCAATTTCATGTCACCACGTCTTCGCGTATCCCACCGAGTATTATGCGAATAACCGATACGTGTATACATTACACACATGTCCTATACCGGTATATTATTTTTTCCTTACATATATGAGATCTATATATGCATACGTATAGGCATATGTATAACGCGTGAGGGACATTTGGAATTCAAGGGGCGGATGATGGTGTCCCGAATTTACCTACACCGTCACTTTCGCGGGTCCTTCGATTTGTTTGAATTGCTCCAACTCCGCTCCAACATTTCATTCCTTCCGGGGTGTTATTTACCGAAGTGTATACATACACTTAGCTATGTAGATAGGTATATTTATTGTATTTACGCCCATTTATTTTACCTACCCCCCCCCCCCCCCCTCCTTCTCCCCCCGTGTCAAGTGCTTTTCTCATACTGATTAATCAACTCACCGGTCGCCGATTGAAAATAATTTAAATTATATGTATACTACTACCTATACAATATACATACTCACACCCCCATGTACTACATGGGTTGAAAATTGAATTTTCGCATCGTCGTTTAAATAAAAATAATAAAAAAAAAAAAAAGAATCAACCGCTCGTTGATTCGTTTCAATCGATATAAAAGTGCGTTTACTTTAAGTAAAACTTTCTCTTCGTTTGCAAAAAGAAGAAAAAACCAAAATCTGGTTCTTACGTATAGACGTATCTTGATTAAAACGATGAGAAATGTGAGCTTTGTTAAATTTGTTACGTTTTAAACACCTGTGCAACGCAGTGTTTTCCTATCAAATTTATAACGTGCATGTTTACGGAGGGGCGGGGGAGGGGGGGAGGGTCTGGTCGCCCACCTTTTCATATCCTACGTTATAATTGTGTCTATATCGAAGCTCATAAGTGGTTACAAAGAGCGGATTAGAAATGTAAAGCGTGTTTGAATAATGAAGGGGGGAAAATGTAAGGGCGGATAGACCGCGGTATGATGTTACGTATACGTATACATAGGTATATATAGCTGCGGGTTTTAATGATAGAGAAAGGTGTAAGAGATGGTTATTTTCTGTCGGCAGGAAACTTACCCATTTTGAATATGGTGGTTTTTGTGGTGGCCTCACACTTTCTTCCTCTCTCTCTCTTACTCTATCTCTCGCTCTCATTCACTCTTCATAAATATACACAGCGGCTTAACAATTAATATAACAACGTTCCAATGTGGATTATAAAAATATTAAATCTTTGCAATTTAACTATATTAGTAACTATAATTATGATATGTATTCATAAATCTCTTCTTCTTCTTTTCTTTTCTTCTATTTTCTTTTCTTTCTTTCTTTATTTATTTATTTATTTTTTCTTCATTAAATCGGACCGATTTGATCCAGGCGACGCGGTTTTATGGAAGGGTTATAAATATATTTGATATATGAAAAGATCGCCCTTGATATCGCGCGTTCGATAAAATAAAACTTCATACAATTTATTTAGCTAAACTACGATTAAAATAGATAAAATCTACGACTATATTTTTTTTTTTTTTGTTTACTTTTTATGTATTATTCATCTATAATATACCACAGTATGTCGAACTCATTGGCAATCGATATTATTATTATAATAATAACAATAATAATCATGCCCTTCCATAACCGCGTCCGTTTTGGCCGGCGTTACTGTTTTTTTTCCGCGTAAAACTGGTTTTTTGTTGTTGTTGTTCTTATTATTACTATTATTATTATTTCCTTTCTCTTCATTTTTTGCGTAAGAAAAATTCTAATCTTCCCTCTCGTGTGCCATGGCTAGGAATCTATTTTGTCGTGATTTGTATTATTTTTTGTTTCCTGATATATTTTGTGTGTTTTTCTTTTTTTTGATTTTTGAAATTCACCGGAGTGAAATGAGAAGAGGATGAATTTATCGTGAAAAAAACAAAGGAATAAAAATAAACACATAAATAAATTAGAAACTCTTCTAGGACCGAATATTAATTTTAGTTATGTAACGTATAGTTAAAATTGCGTTATTATTTTGCGGTATGAATGTGAGTGCGAGTGTGTGTGTGTGTATGTGTAAGGTAGGTGTACCTTATACCGCGCGTAAAAGGGGTTTTAATTAAACAGTACAATATTATTATACCTAAGCGCGAGAAGTGAAATAATTATATCTGAACTTTCATCCGCGTGTACCGCTGCAGCACATAGATATAATTATATAAACGTTATATCTGCACGGGCATATAATTAAAGGTGTAAGGGATGAAGAGTGGGTATCTAGGGGTTTGTATTTTGGCGTGTAAGTCCCAAAAGACGAAGGCGAATTTTCAAGCCTAATATTATATATATAAAAGGTATACGAGTTCCTGAAGGGAGGAAGAAATTAACGAGGAGAAGGAATTATCTCTCGAGGGAATGAAAAAAAAAAGAGGGAGAAATAGAAGAAGAAGAAAAAAAAACACCGAAAGTAATTCGTCGAAGAAAAAGAGCAAATAAAAATGAAGAGAAAAAAGGTTCTCTACTATTATCTTTGGACCCGGAAAAAAGCAGCAGAAGCTTCCTGGCGGTACCTTCGGCATATCGTGGTAGATTTCTAGCCGTAGCTGCTGACATGCAGGGAGGACTTAAAACTTTTCTCGCTGAACGTTGAGTAAAAGATGTTGAGCAAGGGAATGGCAAAAATCTGGGCTGACTCATGACGGTCTTTTTACCCTTCGGCCACCCCCTTTCTCTTTTCTAGCTACTTAAAGCTCGTTGCTGCAGTAGGCGATGTAAGTCGACCTTTTTTTCTTTCTTCTACTATTTTTTTTCTCTCTTCATTTTTCCTTCTTTTTATTCTTCAATTTATCAGTTTATTTATTTAAATCTTCTTGCTTCAGTTTTCTCTACTCTTCTGGCCAGCCGAGATCTTCGCCGACGAGTTCGTAGAAACGTTGGTTATGTTCATTGAAAAAACGTCGCAATTTCGTGACGACTACTGGACTAACTCTCGGATGTCTACGTCCTTTACTTTCTCTCAAACATTTGTCAGCCGTATCGTTACGAAGACAATAAAAACCTTTTGTATGATTGAAATAAAAATTATGCCTACCGATTCTCGGCTCTATACCGAGAAATTCCTCGATCCTTTTCAACTGGGGAACTGGATCTTCGATCAATTGATCACCATTTACAACTAGGATTTGATTTCTAGAAAATACTTCGAGCCAACGATGCATATAAGTATGATAAAGGGATATAGCTACCGGTCTGTAAGATTCGTTTATCGAACCGTCGGGCAAAAGAACAAGTTCCTCAAAATTTCGGGACGGCTGAGGAGATCTTGGTGTCGCTGAACTTGCCGCTGCTGCGGCTGCTGCTGCTGCTGCTGCTGCGGCTGACGACGAGGACGACGATGACGACGATGATGACGACGATGATGATGTAGGTGAAGATTGCGTTCCAGCGTGAGTTCTTAATTGCGTATAATCCGATATTGTTCTTGTTACCGGCTCACGTACTATCAGAAGAAGTTTCACGCTCGAATTCATAGCACGAATTCGTTCGGGTACCTCAGAAATAGAAGAAAAAAAACAAAAATAATAATAGAATGAATGAACGGGAAACAAAAAACAAAAAAGAAATCGTTAGTATCTATAACAATTTTCGATCGATGAAACTATAACGCCGCGATTCGTTATTTTTTCGTGCATGTTTAATACCAGATTATACAGAAAATTGAAAAATTTCTGCGAAATATACCGTTTGACGAAAATTATATTTCCGTCATTTTCCACGTATTATAGATATGTTTCATGTATAAATTGAAAATGCGATTTCGAGGAAACGACGAATCGCGCGTTTTTGAAACGGCAAAGACGCAATTTAAATATGCGGGTGTCGAAAAATAGCTGTATACGTCAGTTGACGGGATTCTCTTTTTTTTTTTCTCTTGCGGTTTAACTGAGGAAAAACAGTGTCACGTAGAGGAAATGAAAAAAAAAAGAAGAAAAGAAAAACAAAATACGAAACAAAAAGGAAATCCGATACCGCGGGAGGGTGAGAAGTTGCAGCGGTTCTTTTAAGAAAACAGGAGCTTATGCTTACCTCTGGTGTTACAAAGTAGCTCGGACTTTTCTCGATGGTAATTTGTCCTTTGAAGGAGTACGGCATCTTTCTTCTGTACCACTCGAGTCCTTTGGCGTAGTTGTCGTCCCGGTCGAAAAAATGTACCTCTCCAGCCGCTTTTTGTATTTGGGGATGAAGGAAAAGCATTTCCAAAAGTGCTCTCGTCCCGCATTTTCTAACCCCGATAATAATAGCTTGAGGAAGATGTCGACTCGTTCTTGGAAAGTGTACTTTGTTCGAAAACAATAACGGCGGAGTTACTCGTACTTTCGATACCAACTCCTGTACCGATCTACCTTCAACACCAGATGCTGCGTGAAGACTGTAAACCGCACTGTCGTAAAGGACGTGGAAGGTCAGGAATAAGGATATCAGGGCGACGGACAGGAAGGCGGCGGCCATCTTTGGTCGGGATATACCGACCACGAGGATACAATCCGCCGCGTCCGCCTCGGCCGGCTTCATGGCGGATCGCGGCATCCACCTAAATGGAAAAGAAAAAACAATAGATTCAATTAGAATTTGGAAGAAAAAAAACAAACAATCATCTATATTTATGAAAAACGAATGTACAACAAATTGTTAATGTCAGTCGGCTGCAGCCTGCGCAGCTGCAGCTTCGCCAAAAAAAAAATTCAACTGCAATTGCATTTCTTATCTACCTTGAAATAAATTTAAGAGACAACCCCGGTTTTCTTAGACCTTTTTTCACCGCCCACCCTATCCGCTAGGTACATATGTATATATAGGTATATATATATATACATTATATAAAGTCGGGGGGTAAAAAAGGCGGGACGCTCGCGACGGCTCTTATTTCACGGACGAATTTCTCCCGACCTTTTCAATTGTTTTTTTCGTAATGAAGTGGAATTATTCAATTTCATTGTATACGATGAGGAATTCAACGGGTTTATCAACCCCTCTTATCATTTTATACCTCTCGTTGTGTTCTTCTTTTTTTTTTTATGAAGTATAGATATATGTATAAAATGTGTGTAGAGAATATTTTTATATTATACATGATAATATACCGTGCAAAAACGACGAGCTGATTTTTATTTACTCGCGTATACCTATAGTGTATATTAGTTTGTTTATTTACTCTATTGATGTTTACTCTAGTCGAGAAGGTAGGCGGCGGAATTTAACAGCTGCCCGGCTGCCGGATATGGGGATATAATACATAAATCTGATATATTTGGGAAGCCCCGTAGCGATGAACGCCACAGACCAAACCGAAGCGAACCGTCGATAACTCATCGATCAATCGAGAAGTATGGACAACATATTTAGCCCCTATAGATATCCTTCTCGTGTTTCCTCAAACAAATAATATTTCAATAATATCAAATCGATCACGAACGATTCGGTATCGACTAACCCTATTATACGTAGAAATAAATCGCGATCCTTTTTTTCTTTTTTATACATATTCTCATTTTCATCTAATTTCCTATACATATACGCATATCTATATACGTACAATATATTTTTGCATTATAAATTTTTATACTATAATATTCTCTCTGTAAACGAAAGGCTTGTTTATTCGTTTTATTTTTTTTCTTTTTTTTTTTTCATATCGGTTGGGCGTAGCGCAGGGTTTTGTTTTTTTATTTACGTGCAGAATTGATGTAAAAGGCTGGCTTCGGAGTAGCTGCTGCAGACTCGGCAATTATACAAATGGAAGATATAATTTCAACAGGTTGCCGATCCCATTAAAATGCAAAGAGACTCAAAACATCGATGTATACATACACGCGAAGTATCCGTATAATGTGTAATACATAAAGTTCGAAACGCCGTATAAAACATGAGCAACGTTATTATTAACCGCCATCTTCAAAAGCCGATAGTCGCCCCCTCCTCCCTCTTCCCCCCTAATACCCTTATATACTTTATACCGCCGGAAGATATCACATTTATTGTTTCCCGCTGATCCGGACTTTCGACGCTTGCATCATGCGGAAAAAATTGAATTCGCATCCGTTTAATTCCCATGACTCTATAATATTAACACAGGTGAATATAATTACCGAGTAATATTATGTAAATTTCGAAGAACTGTTAGAAATGAGACTATATATATGTATAGTATTTCAGGTAAAGGGCTTACAAAACATCTATGGGAGATTGGTAGGACCAGTCTTGACGGAGCAAGTGCTTGCTGGGCATCTGCGCTGTAAATTTTTTTCACATCTTCTCGAGACCTGCGACAGATAAAATAGAACAAGAAAAAATAAAAACGTAAGAAAGTGAATCCGTGTCAAGGTGATAAATATGTATTACATACCTATATACCTATATACATATATACATATGCATATAGTCGAGTATCGAGATATATATAAGTAGATATACATGTATTTCTTTTACCATTATTTTTATTATTATTACAATTATTATAATAATATTGTTATTATTATTATCGGTTGAACGAGAAAACGAAGGTTAAGATTTAAGACGGCGAGCTTGTCTCCTTTTATTCTGTCTTATACGTATAATAAAGACCGGAAGACAAAGGTGAGCAGCGAATTCTTTTCTCTGTATAAAAGGTAAAATTGTGAAAAGGGGAATCGATGGAGGTAACAGTCATGACGTAAGACGTTTTACAGGTTCTTTTTATTGTCAGGTAAATCGATTCGATTCTCTATACATGAAACGAAAAAAACAAAAAATAAGAAGAAGAAAAAAGAAAAATCGCGTGCCGATGCGTATATGTATATGTATACATAGGTAATGCGAAAAAGTTTTTCGTGTGTTTCAACTGTTCGATATTTTTATTGGAATATATATGAGTATTATATACCTATAATACTTATATATATGTATACGTAAATATGTGATTGTTTTTTTTCCTATTTCGAAATTTTATTATAATTGTAATAACTATTTTGAATTTTTCTGGTTTCAGTCATCACGTCTCATACC
Source organism: Athalia cordata (assembly GCA_963932425.1). Lineage (NCBI taxonomy): Eukaryota > Metazoa > Arthropoda > Insecta > Hymenoptera > Athaliidae > Athalia > Athalia cordata. The sequence continues at coordinate 21,098,655 of OZ010626.1, read as the reverse complement.
GTTATACACAAGGATTTCCTCCGTTGGTTTTATATACGCGGTTTCCTCGCTTTCATTTTTTTTTTTTTCTCCTCGTCGCGCGTTGTTCTCGGTCTCGAAAATCAAACCAATTCTTTTTCCCGGAATATAAACGACACGCATAAATGCGGCGGCGATGCAAACATCGTAGAATTGCGGGGGGAGATTCGACGTGTATAACCAAACCTGACGCGAGAAACGGACGAAACGCCAAAACCTCGAGTGGGGGAAACAAAAACAAACAAAAAATTGAAGATGCCGTATACACCCCCCGCAGACGATTCTGAAGGGATTTCTGAGGAATGAAAGAAAAAAAAAAAGAATAAAGAGATATAGAGAAAATAAAACGAGGTCGCGGTTTCTGGAATCTTTCGATTCTTTTTTTTCTTTTTTGTTTCTATAAGTGCAGTTCTGCAAATTTACGTAAATAATAATATTCCGCCTTGAACAATAATCTATTGTATTACAGGGTGGGTCGCGTGCGCATAGTTATCGGTGCAGTTTTAACGTTTGCAGAATATAATATAGGTTATGCCATCGCGGGCAAGGTTACGTCGTGGTGAAGTTTAAAATACGTATATATACATATAGTTCGATTTTACCCCCGATATAGAGTTGATATTTTCCACGTTTCGTGCATGGACTTTAACAACGACGTGACGTAACGTGAACGTGTATAATTAAAAATTTTTACTATGATAGTATTTGCATTTCTATATATAAACGTATCGTAAAACAGCTCTGACAATCAATCGAACGTATTATATATTATATACATACATGTATACATGTATACTTATACGTATCCGTGTTATCTGTTGATAAATGAGAGAGAATTTTCTTAATCGTAGGTGTACTTTGACAAATCGATGAAAATTTCGTCATAACTATATATGATTAATATATTAACATTCTAGATTATATGCGGACATTGAAATTCAATTAGAGTTTCCCCACTATATAAACGCCAAACTATACCGCCGCTGCAGCCGCGCATCCATACAATACACATACGGCGAATACGAACTTCAATTATTCATACGATTGTGGCAAAATTGAGTATATATATAGCACACGAGGATTCCACTGCCGTGTATATAAGCAATAATGTGTATATATATATATATATATATCAACATCGGAAAAGGTCATTCGAATTCTAGTAGCTAAATCCACCCCGTATACCCTATATTAGATATACATTACCTATATTTGCAACCCTTTCCCTAATTTACACCGAGGGAACGCGGTTAATGAATTGATAGAATTAACGAATTCGCAACGAAAATAAATATGAATAATTGACTAAATAAAAATAATGAAGGGTTGCAGACAATGGTGGATATAACTACATAGAATAATTTATAATATATTATCCGGTAGTGTAGGGTAATAATAAGTGCATGCATAGATACATATACACATATGTGCATAGGTATATGCAAGTATTTACATACGTGAGCATAAAATACGTACATGTACCTGCACATATTAATGTACAAGTATAACATAGCTGTATGGTATAATAATAAAAAGTAGGAGGCGCTGCTGGGGGCGTTTCGAAACGTTCTCGTTAATCAGTGCGTAGGCGAGATTCGCGTGGCACGTGAAAGGAATAGTAGCGTATAGTACACGTTTATATGTATATATAGCTACGTATATATATATATATACATCTGTCTATATATACATATATACAGATATATACAGTGTGTACTATATTACTTGATACTACAGACCGGCGGACGCAACGCCGCTGCCCTCGGTAGTAGAACTTTCGGCGCTTGCGCCGCATCCCCTAAGACTCCCTCTTTCCCTCTTTCCCTCTTTCCACCCCCCATTTCTCCCCTGCTTTAACCTCCTCAACGTCCTCGCCCAGTGATATGAGTCAAGGTCCCGCGATCGACCTAACCTCCCCTACGCCCCACCACTCCCCTCTACGTACACCTCTGACTCTTCTTCGCGTGCGCCTCCTTTGCATCTTCCGTTGCACATATACGTATGTACGTACATATGAGTATAGGTTGCGAGTACCTTTATTATTCGAATCACTTATATATGGACGGGGTATCGTGATGCCCTTTGTCGATTTTTCTTTTACTTTTTCTTCGTCTTTGTCTTTTTCTTCTTTTGCCGCGCTTTTTATTTCGACTAATCATTCGAATTAAAATACCTGGAATTTTTATATAATCGGGTAGATGTATATGAGGCGCAGAATGAACGATATATAAGTTATAATAATTATGATTCACATAATAAGTCTATGGGCATATAGGAAAAGAAAATAAATGAACAAATAAATTCGAATTTTATGACCTGACGATGTACGACGTACCATGTGTCCCAGCGTTTCCACCGCAGTATGTCTGGTTGCCTGCCGCTAGGCGCTCCGCATAACCGGCTCTGCTTTGCCGGATCCGTCTGACCGGTTATGCCGAGCGCCTAGCGGCAGGCAACCAGACATGCTGCGGTGGAAACGCTGGGACACATGGTATACCTATGATACAAGGGTAGATAATTTATAAATTTGTAATCATCCCTTTTTTTCTGTTGGTTTTCTTTATTTAAAATTTATTATAGTTTCTTCAAACGCGACTAATATACATATGCGTACAGTTAGGTACGTACTTATCTGTACGTACATATCTAATATATTAGAATACCGCGGGGGTTGATTATTTCGCTGATCGTGCGCGTGTCACTTGTAATATTCACGCGTGATCTGGGCATTCAATAATTTTTCGTATACTTCACATACTCGGTGCAATAAGTTTGGTGAATAGGTGTATTAATATAGATGTGTATATGCATAAGTTACGACAAACATTCACTATATATACGTGGACGCATATAACGTATTACGGGGGTTATAACCAACTGCGATTGTGTTGGTAAAAAATAAACGACGACGAGGAGGACGACGAGTTGCGCGCGTTGGGGGTCGACTGTCTAAACAACCCCCATTCATCGACCTGATCAACCGTGTAGCGTAAATTTGCCTCTTGTTCGTAACCTACATTCCCATCTGCATCTACATACCTATGTGTATGTATCCTAATGTATATAATACAACGTATGTATGCACCTACTACATGTGATCCTTGAGTTATAAGATTAATGAGAAAATCAATAATGTGAAATTTATTCATTCGCTTATTTATTTTATTTTATTTTTCATCCATTTTTATTTTTTTTATTTTTTCACGTATAGATAAATTTAATATAATTATATTATACACATACCTAAATGCGTTACAACTGTTATTTAATTTTATTATCGTTATTATTATTATTATTATTGTCGTTGTTATTTTCATTATTGTCAAATCGATGTAAGGTATACATATACAGGTATATGTATGTATACATATAAAATTATGATTTATTACGATAATAATTTTCCACATAAACTTCCGGTCCACCGAATATATATCAGATATTAATTGAATGTCCGAATAATATATTATATAAAATACATTATATACGTATATACATATAATTCAAAATGTCGAATATACGTGATACATACATAGCGTAGTAGATACAAAGAAAACCGAAAAAAATGTGCATTTCTACCTGATCAAAAAATTTTCCATGCACCTATGCATATATGTATACAGGTGTATATCAGTTATTGTTATATAATAAAGTTTTTCTTTTTTTTGTACTTTTGTTTTACCGTTTGCGATCAATTTTTTACTCACGTACCTAAGTATTGTATACATGCAGAGTATATATATGTATATAGGATTACGTTGGTAAACAGCATAAGTGGGTGAGGTATGTGCGCGGTTTGAGGGTAAAAAAAAAAAGAAAAACAGAAAAAAAGGAGAGATGAAAAACTAGGGGGAAAAGAAGAAGAAATAAAAAGAGAAAAAAGAGAAATGGAAGGTACGAAGTGTTTTTATTTTTTAGCGATTGAGCGACGAGATTGCGGTGAGATTTCTGCATATACAGACTCTCATCTCATCTCATCTCATCGCATCTCATCTCGTCTCGTCTCGTCTCGTTTCTCTTCGCTTTTTTCTGTATAAACATTTGAATTTTTTTTCATTCTTATTTATTACTTTTTATTTTATTATTATTATTTTTTTTTTCTTTCACTTTGAAGCTCCAGATATTTGCATTAAAATATGCAAAACTTCGAGCTGCGGCGCGTCGCTCGGCAAATACCTATATGCACGTTATAATTTCATATGTGTACATAGTATACGTATGTATATGCCTATATGCATGTAAATTCAATCCACGCGCGACGATATTATATGTATATCATATGTACGGTTTACGAAAAAAATAACTAACAAGAAAAAAAAAAACACGAAAGAACAAAAAAGAAGAAGAAAGAAAAGAAGAAAAGAAAAGAAACTCAGATCGGCACGATAATCGTACATACGAATTCAAATTGCAAGTTTGATCCGATCATAATTTGCGACTGCAGAACTTGAATCATCGTGTATATTAATGGTATTATGGAGAAAACTAGGCCTAGGCCGCGAGGATTAGATAAGCTGATCCTAGTTCAGCTCTATTTCTCTCTCTCTCTTTAACCAAAAATCGTAGGTTGAACTAGGTTAGGAAAATTTCTGAGACGCTGCAGCAGGTGTAACACAATCCACTGCGTACTAAATTATACGACTTATATTTTGTTTTGAGAATAAAAACAAGAAAGAAAACAAGAAGACGAATAAGAAAAAAAAAGAAGTGAATGTATATTAGGTATAAAGATAACGATTCTCCTCGATGTTATAAAATTTTATATTTACTCCTTTCGAAATTATATTATCGTTTAAATTAAATTTGAGTAAATAATAATAATTCAACGAAGCATATCGTTATAAAAGAAGGACGTAAATACATAAGCCATGTATTTACAGTACACCTAATATTCAGTCATCCGCAGTGATTGCCCTCCATTGTCGTTTCTGACAATTTCTTTTTTTTCACCACGGCTCGTCGATATATAAATTAAATATTATACATAATATGCTGCGAAACTCCAGTTATATATATATATAACTTGAGTTTAACTGCCCGCGTTAATGTGGGAAGAATTATTATTATTATTATTATTTATATTCATAATTAGCATCATCTGCATCGTTATCATTACGTCTTGTATTCTCCTTTCTCATATCATACATAATATGTACCAGAGAGAAAAAGAAAATTAATTAAGAATACCGAATCTCTGCATCGATTATATTCGTTAACTTTTCATTATCAATGGAGGGGCAAAAAAAAGAAAAATAAAAAAAAAAAAGGTTATATATTGTACGTTATTTGGATAAAAATTACAATCAACCGTAGTTCAATTCCGTTCGAAAAAGGAAATTGCCGCTATCGTAAAACCTTTGGGAACGAAATACATATTTCTATCTTCAGTAGTAACAGTCGCCGTTCGGTCAGCCGTACCTGTACATAACATTCACTCAGTTAGTACGGAAGGAGACACGTGCGGAGACTTTTTTATTCCGTGTAACCTGAACCGTAGGCCGGTAATTTCTTTTTCTTTTATCTCCCCTGTCATTTTTGGCATCTTTTCTTTGGTTTCGTTTGAAAGCGAAGTATGAAATAAAATAAAATTGAGAATAGAGGGAGAGAAGAAAAAAAAAATGAGCAAGCTGCATACGTTCTTGTACACTTTAAACGAGAGAAGGTTTTTCGGGACTCCGCAGTGTCTCGGAATGAACAACGATGAAGGAGAAAAGGGCGTGAGATAAAAAAAGAAGAAAGAAACGGGGGAAAAAAAAGGACATAAAAGAAAAAATGAAAGATTTAGAAGTTGAAGAAAAATTTAAAGATGGTGCAGGCGCTATACGTAAAGTGGATGCAATTTAGGGTGTAGCCGAATAGTTGAAGTTCTTTTTCGCCAAATTTCTCATACCTATATACTTTTGGTTCAAGTCGGGACACCTCGTTGTCGCTAATTGAGCCGCTGAGAGTAATCAAGAGGCGGTCATTAAGTCTCAAAGCGAATTCCTTCGCGCTTCGGAGTCCACCGCGTGCGCGCTTTCTTTCTTTCTCTTGCGTAACTTTTTTTATTTCTAATTTTAATTCTTCACTCTAATTTTTCATACATTATTTTTTCGAATGCAGACCGCGTCGACGCACGAAATGCAATTCTTTTCTCTCTCTCTCTCTCTCCCTCACATTGTCTCCGTATGATCTTCGAACTGACTCAAAAAAAGAAGAAAAAAATCATAAATAAATAAATTAAACTATGTACATGAAAAAATACATACCATTCACCCCGTATACCTATGCCTCCTATATACACGTGGATGAGACCTTGACTACAATTTTCTTCGTATATACGATATACATATAAATAAATATATAACTCGCGGATATCGCGCGGCGGTTTTATCGTATCAGCAAAAGCTGCTGGCTGCGACCATCAACTTTCCTCTGTTTGGTATTCAGCTTCTTTCTCACGACCCAATTGGACCGGGCAACCCTCTGCTGCGAGGGGGTTGGGGGTGGCTTGAGGGTCGGGGGCGGGGGAGGCGTAAGGAGCGAGGGGGAGGGGGAAGGGACGACGAAAGGTGAAAGGTGAAAGGCGGAGAGACCAAAGAGATGGTAGGAAATGTTTCATTTTTCTATATACCATATATATACGTATAATCGAGGGGGTAACCACTCGATATATAGGTGTCCCAACCATTTCACATTACACAACTATTTCACAACTATTTCACACCATTTCATACCATTTCATTTCAAAATTGACTGTCCCAAGTATTTCACGAGCGCGGTTACCCCCTCGTATATAATACATATTCTCACGATGCGAACGCGCAAGACGTGTGGGGACGTAAATACTTATACATATAGGCCTATGATATACAAGTTTTCTTGGTTTTGTTTTATCTTTTTTTTTTTTCATTTTCAACGAGAGAAATAAAAAAAAGAAGAAAATATAGCTAATTAAAATCCGTATAGGTATATACTTATATATGTATAATATGTAGAGGCCGCGGCAGTTGTTATTATGTGTATACATACCTATTATTATATTTAAACGTCCGCGCACGAAAACTACGTTAATATATGAAAATACATATATGTATATATATAATATAGAGCTTATAATATACCTAAATGTAAAATATTACGAAGTTCGAAAGGTTGCAAACAAGCAGGACGAGGGGGGACGGAGGGAGGGGCGAGGAAGGGAGGGCGGGGGTTATTATCGTATATATTGCTACCAGTCACGAGTGCAGAGAGTTGAGTTTTCGAATCACGCGAATTGACATGTAAACAAGGGGTAAAACAGGCGCGGTACTTGGTATGTACCGCATATACCTATATATACATATACATACGTGTGTTATACATATACATATACCTACATATGTGTATATACACATATCTACATATGTATACATACTCGAAAGAATATTCAGGCAGAGATTCGAAATCACAGATTTTCAACAATTTTGTTTTTGTTATTTTTACACATCCTTCCCTCCGATTTCCACCCTTTTCATATAAAGGTAGTATGCACGTGTCGGTGAACCGATCAATTATAATCGCCCAGAAATTTACGAGCCTATTTTCATAGCTCCTATTATATGTATATCGTGAGCAGGTATATACGTGTACAGGTAAATACCTATGGGTTATGTGATCAAACGTTTAAGTATAAAAATACACAGAGGAAAAAAAACAGAAAGAAAGAAATGAAAAAAGGCAGAGAGTAAAAATGAGAAACTATCCACAGCAAACGATTTTCTTCTGGTCTCGACGGCTGGAGAAAATTGAAGATCGCGTTGCCTGTGACATTTAAATTTCAATCGATTATACCCATTTTCCAGCATTTAATTGAATCCGGTTGAATCTATCGGTAATATGTACGAGTCGATCGTATTATGTGAATAAAAATAATAATAATAATGAAATCAGATCGCGACGAGCCATACGAAGTTTTCAATTGAACATCATTAAATATTAATTAAAATATTGGTGCAGTATAATGCCTAATTATGGGATTTGATTTGTTTCGTTTTTTTCTATTCGTTCAGTTTTCATATAAACATCGGTGATATTATATTCGATATCGACCAAGCAATGTATTTTTTTCATTATAGATAATCATATCGTATCTATATACCTAAATAGGCATGTACAATATGTGTTATATACATACTATATGTATACCTGTACGTAGTTTTTGCTCGTTTTTCGTTACGCGCGTCTCTCCTCACCGTTTCAACGAGGGCTTCGGTCATTTACATATACAATTTACATGCCGCGATTGCCTCACTCAATTCTATGTATGTATATAAACACAGGTATATACGTATATATAACGTATACGTATACGTATGTCTGTCATGAAATTTTACGTAGCGTTCGATTGATCGATGATTTTCATCTTGAAACTGTAAAAATGAATAAAACAAAAACAAAAAAACGAAAGACGAAGAAGAAGAAGGAAAACTAAATTGTAACATGAATAATTTGAATTCCTTTTTCTACCTTTTTTAAGTGTGCGGTTAAATATTACTGTACGTACGTAGGTATGTAAGTACCTATATAAACCCTGTAGCGATATAAGTTCGCCATGAAGTGGTCGCTATGCTGCATCAGGAAAGCGCTAATTTCTCTCGACGGCGTGATTGGCCCAGATAGTTGCAACGGCCAAAGTCGACCCCAGGGACGTTTCTACGATTCAAACTCCACCCCATTCCTTTCCTTTCCATTCCATTCCATATATACCATTCCATTCCATTCCATTCCATTTTACTTTTTTACTTCTCTCACCCTTACCTATAAAACTACACCCGCACACGGCTTTTCTTGAACTTCAACAATTTTTCACTTTTCTATACACATATACCTATATACATGAAACATACACCTATGTACTCAATATGTATATCTAACCTGTATGTATCTGCATATCGATATTTATTGAGCATCATATTTTCGCAAAGATTATGTCCGCATAATTAGTATAGTATATTAGTACCGTAATGATCTAAGTTCAACAAAAAAAAAGAAGGAGTAGAAAAAACATTAAACAAAAGACATCTGAAACAGGTAGATTTTAGCCACTATATATATATATATATAGGTACATTAGCTTTTGCATAATGGTAGACAGTTTACATACATCAGGTCGCACAATATACATACATAGGTAAATATAAATTATTCAGTGCTTTGGAAAAGTTTGTATTTATGAAACGTATATAAAAAAGGAAAAAAAAGTAAACATTTTTTTCTCATTTCAGGCGCGAACTTTGGCATAAACGCCCACAATTTCGTATTACCCACGGTTAGCCCACGGTTAAAGAAAAAAATAAAAAGGTAAAAAAAAATAATAAAATAAACCACTGAAATAATTTTCGAAAAAGAATTTCTTTGGTGCTTGCAAAATAATTTTCAAAGTGTAATTGCCGCTGTTATATTGCGAACATCTCGAGAATAGCAGACGAATTCCTATATATATGTGATCGTTGCTAGGTTTATAGGACAGAATATCTAGAAAATAAAAAAAAGGTTCTACATGTAAATTCCTGTTTCAAAATGTCGAACGGTTAGAAGCTAAACTTATGTAATATTCTCAACAATTGCAACTTATTTCCTTTATTGCAACTTTTTTTTTTTGTGAAAATTGAGGAAATTTTATAACTCGTTGTCTGTAGCTTTATCGACGATTCGAGTTCAATTAAATGTAGATGAATATTATACCTGTATAAATACAGTATATTATTATCAAGTATATAGATATCAAATACATAGATATACTTATGTATATACAGTTGGCTTTTTCTCATGGGAATTTATACATATCGGAGGTAGCAAGTTACAGCTGATGTAGGTACGCAATGGTACGAATAACTTCCATCATCCACCTGCATTATTCATTACGTAGGTATAGAAATATATATACATATATATATATATATATATAGGTATACATACATATACGATGTATATGCACCTGTTTGTATTTGATCTTCAACTGTTTACAGCTAACATAACACAGCTATGCGTGCAGTTCCGATAAGACGATCTCCGATAAACCAAGTGCAGTTTCGCATCTACTTCGTAACTACATCAGAGAATTAGGTATATAGGTATGTGTACATCTGTTACATATGTATGTATGTACGTACATAAAATGTGAACTGTCGACGATAAATATCAAGAAATTCAGTACTTCCTTTTATTTTGTAGGAAAAGAGCAGAAAAAAAAAGAAAAAGAAAGACACAATTTATGGCAGCAAAAAATGAGTCACGAAATTATGTATGATTCTAAAATTCGTTGGGAGAAAAAGACAACGAGACAGAGCTCGTATTGAAATCTTAATTGCTAGTAAAAAAAAAAAAAAAATGTATAAGATTTTTTGCCAATAAAGTATATATATATAAGTATATTTGTATGTATGTATATGAAGACTAAAGAGATTTGACACCAGACTTTGTCTTTATAAAAGTTTTTCCCTTTATATTCTGGAAAAAAAGGACTAGGATGAAAATAACATACATATTATACATATGTATACGTAGATGGGGCATTCCATGTCAACTCGACCAATGATTTTCCCTCACCATTTTTGATTCGCTTCGCGATTTTTTATACGATTCACCGATCTGAAAAAAGCACTCGTGAATTTTTTCAATCAAACCCATCTCAAAATTGGATCTTTTTAAAAATCACAAAATATTTGCAAAAATCTTACTTTCCATTCTGAATCTTTTGACGCACTATAGGTACCTATGATAACGCTCGACCGCCTCCATCGCACGTCAAAAAGATATTTTGAAAATTTTTCGAGGTTTAAAGTGAATCCAATTTTGAGATGGGTTTGATTGATCATGGAAAAATTAACGGTTAGAGGAAAAAATCTGAATAAAATTCGCAGTGCTATTTCGAGATCGGAGAATCGCATAAAAAATCGCGAGGCGAATAAAAAATGGCGAGGAAAAATCACTGGTCGAGTTGACATGGAATGCCCGATATACACTTTTGCCCAACTTTGTCTGCCCGGGAAAAGTAGCTTATAATTCCGGTAAGAACTTCCGCGCGGGACACCCTAATTAATACATCGTTTCGCTTTATATGTACTGCCCTCCCCGTCTCGCCCCGCCCCACGCCAAAACAAAAACTTTACTCTCACAACCGCCTAACGTTTTTCTTGCTGTGTCTACATGCACATAGGTATATACTTTATACGTATACATTATATACATAACGCTGCTGCAACAGTTCAGTTGTATCCGTCCGACACGCGAACTGATTAACGGCAGCTACAGCAAACGCCAATTTTTTATCTCCAGACTTTACACATTTTATAAGATATACATAGGTATACAGGTATGTATACGTATTGTATACATACAACTTCGATTGAATATATATTCGCAGGAGGCGATGTGAATAATCGTGCAATTGAATCAACTTTTTCGAAAATCAAACTAAGTACCTACTAATTTATTTTTCATTATTTATTTTCTATGATATTATAAACAAAAATATCGCGTATATATTTATCGAGATTAAACGATGGAATCGTTCAGCGAAAGATATGAGAAAAAAAAAGAAAGCTAAACAAAATAAGATAAATAATAAAATAATCATCCGACGAGGTAAAACTAATCGTGAAACGGTTCGCCTCTACAGCCATAGGCTATAGCTATACGTAGGTACGAGATAACGGCGAATCCTGACGGCTCGGCGTCGTTCTGACGAGACGCAGAAAGTAAAGAGAGAAAAAGAGACTGCGGCGCGAGTTTTACGATAATCCCATAAACGATGTTGAACCTGCTGGTTGCGCTTTGCTGCCTCATGCCGCTCATCTCGATACGGATCGAATCTGTTCTCACGGTCAAAAGAAACTTACGATTGTGACCGTAAAAGATAACGAGAAACTTTCAAATCTTTTTACCCAATCATAATGTCCCTTTATCTGTACCTATCTCACAATCAAACTTTCTCCACCAACGTTCATCTTTTTTTGTCTTTCTCTTCTTCTCTCTTTCTCTTTTCTTTTTCATTTTCATTTTCATTTTTTTTTTTTTTTTTGCGTTTTTCGTTTTTCCCCTTTCAAAAGCTGACGCGCGAGCCGACAATATGAGCCCATTGTGCTGAACTCGATCGAGCTACGCGACCCGGCATTCTCTATGTCACGGAATTATAAAACAAAAGGAAAAAAAATTTAAACCAAAAGATTATTTTTAAAGCTTCAATCATACGAGTGACCGACCCGTCACCGCTGTTACACTGTACAGCTAGACAGCTGCACTCTGCAGCAGCAGCATTTGGACTTGGGAATAGAATTTTTCAACTAGAAAACTTCGCGCAACGAGGCAATTGCATTTATCGTGTGTGGAGTGCTGATACTTTGAAAAGTTTCTACCCCGCCCGCCCCCCCGCCCTATCGCGCTTCAACAGTTATACAGTGTAGTGTAGCTGTATATGTATAATAATGATGATATTGATAATAATAATAATAATAATAATAATATTAATAATAATAATAATATAAGAGATATGATGCGACGACGTTCCTTCAGCCGCAGGTGGTGCAACAGTGTAAGGAATTTTTCCGATTGATGAAGAGCTCTCTTCTCATCCGCGTTTCTCATACGATATATAATAGCAAATAATATCAGACTGCTGTGTCCTCCATATGTATTAAATATATACATGTATATGTATATATATATATATATATAGGTATGACACACGGTACATGGCCGTACACATACCCTGTTAGTTTTTTTTTTCTCGTTTGAACTTTCTCTCTTTCGTTTTTCGCTTTGTTTGTTTGTTTTTTTGTTTTTATCGTTGGCTACATTCATCTGCGCGGATCGAACGACGGACGACGATTTGCGCGGGGAAACTGCGTTTCCGCGGTTATATGCAGGAGGTGAACCCAAAGTTAGTCGACGTCCCTCAGGAGTACGAGCGACGAACCGAGGGCGTTCCAAACGTCATCTCGTTCGCCACCTCGCTGCGGGTAGACGCGAGGAGAGGAAAGAGAAGAGAGAAGAGAGGAGAAGAGGAGAAGAGGCTGTCAAGAAGATCAGGACGTAGGATGAGCTTCTGCAGGTCCACACGGTCAACGCGGCGACACGCGTCGCGACGCTTCGCGTGGTTTATGTATACCACACTAAAAGAGCTCGCAATCCCGAGGTCCTTTTACAGTCATGTGTCACGTCCTGGTGTGCCACGTAGCACCCCGAAAAAGATTTATCACTGACCCCATCGTTTATTCAAACATTTCCCTTATGTGTCATTTTTGTGTTCCTCTTTCTTTCTTTTTTAATTTCTCCCTCAGAATTTCCTCTTTTTCTTTTTTCTTTCTTTTTCATCGTACATACGGTGCAGGATTCGTAATAGGTAGTGGCGGTGGATACGTTGTCTGATTTCCTTTTTTTTTTTTTCACAGAAATAATTATCATATCTCGACGTACGGACGAAATATAGTTGACTGACTGGGGCTAAATATGTAAATCGAAGGAGAAATGAATATATATAGGTGTAAATATGTATACATGTATCGTATACCTATGTATACATGTGCATGTATATGAGGCCATCAGCTGCTACCGCGTAAGTCTTCGCTTATACGAGTAAAGTGTACAAGTTCATCGTTGAGGAAAGCCAATCAATAAATAAGCAGGAAAAAGGAGAAGCGACGGTAGCTCTGAGAATAACGCGAAAAAGCTCAGATAGGCTCGTGGCGCGCTGTGCCAAGACTCTTAATCAATATCCGGCAGCGAGTAGCATACCTACTCGATATTGGCTCCTCGAAAACAAGAATAACAAATGAAAGAAGAAAAACAAAAGAAAAATAGAATAGATATACCTAAAAAGGAATTATCTTGTTCCCAAGCATCAGGGCTGCAGCTGGTATACGAGTAAAAATAAATAAATAAATAAATAAATAAATAAATAAATAATCGCTATTCTCAAACACCTCATTCGCGCGGCGTCATCTAATTTTTTTCTATCGCTATATACCATTACCGTACCTACGTATATATAAAGGGGTGAATTTGCGACTCTCTCTCTCTTTTCGTTTTTTTTTGTTTATTTATTCATTTTGTTTTTTCTTTATGTGAGTCTATGTGTATGCGGATCACATATTATGTATACTATATATATGCTGTAACGAAATTGAACACGAAAAACCACTCTCCTATATAATTTTCGAGGTTCATATAACGTGTATATGAAACGATCGTATCTCTCGCTATTATATATTATTATAATGTATTATATATGATAAACTAATTCGAGCGGAGAAATACATGTATAATAATATCTATAGGTACCTCATGGCTGCACACGCGAAAATGCAAAAACAACGAAAAAAGGAAAGAGAAAAGAAAAGAAAAGATAATCACGAAAAATATTCAAAAATTTCCAGCTGTAAGTTGTCGATTATTCATACGTATACATGGGTATGCGATGTACTGTGTTGTATATGAGAAATCATATAAACTGGTGAAAATTATTGAAAATTCCCTGTGCGGTAGGATTTCCTCGTTGTTCCACAGGTGGTAAATAATAATTAATCGTTGAAAGTTAGTTTTGGACGCAAGTTTCCTATAAGAATATCCCGGTAAAAGATATCGCCCTATAGGGACGATGTTACCGTCGTGGATGTACAATCGTTTAGCTAACCATAGGTATAGCTATGGCGTAAGCCACGCGACTCTATCCATCTCTTTCGCACCCTCAAACGCCTCCGTTTGTTTTTTTTACTTTTTTTCTTGTATGATTTTATTTTATTTTTCAACCCACGCGCCCCAATTTGCCCTTCTTTTATGTATGTTATACCTTTAATTCTACTTCGCGCAACACGACAAGGCAGATTTCCTTTCATTTCCTTTACTGGCCTTGCCTTGTCTTGTCCCGGTTACACCTTTATTCCAATTCGCTTGAGGATTTACACGGGTTTCAATTCTTCAATTCTTCGATTCTTCATTTTTTTTATTTTTTTTTTTTATCCTTCCAGACGGCTAAATTACTAAAGCACGGTCAATATGCGTGGCTTATATTGGCCCATAATGTGGCGTGGTGAGGCAGAAAAAATGAAAATAAATAAAAAATATAACATCGACGATGACGTTTGGAAAGTCGGACGAGTTTTTATTGAGATTGATAAGTTGACGGACGGGGTGGTAAATATTAGAATTGCGAGGGATGAATACCGTACCAGATATAGATTCTTTTTTTTTTTTTTTTTGCTCTTCTTTGGTTACTTTTCGTTATTCGTTACGTGGCCATTATGGTAAACTAATCGTAAGTAGAATTGACGGTTCCAATTCGACCGACACGATCTCTTGTATAGCTATAATAATTTATAGCGTCGATTCGAGTATTTTTTCAATTTCCTTTTTTTTGCGAAAAATTTAGTTTTCGCATTTATTTTTACAACCACTCCCGAAAAATTGACCGTTAACCGATTATACAGCGTGAACTTCGTTCCTTAGAGAGGAGAGAAAAAGAAGAAGTAAAAACAAAAGAGGAAACATTTGAGAATCACGATTGGGCGAGTTTCCAGTTTTACACCGTATATTGGGTTCGAATACATAAGGGAGATGAGGTAAATAATTGATTCGTTGATTATTGTCGGTCCGTATAGGTGACGTGGTTCTTCGACTGGCCAATCAGCCTCTAAAATAAATCCGGAAACACGCGATTTCTCGATCCCCGTGGAATATGAAGAAAACCAATCGGCTCTTATTAAAAGTAGAAAAATCTCGGACCAGCTGCGCTGTACTGCTGGTTGCTGATCGTATATAACTTCCGCATAACCCAGTGAAATTGTTGAAAAATAAAAATAAAAAATCAAGTGAATAATTGTAAACCGTCGCCAATTATCGAAAATATGAAAATTTGTAACAAATTTTCAACCTAACCAATTGTAAATTATAATTTGTGGACAAAATTTTAGTCACGTCGTTTATCTCCGCATGAGTAACAGAAAAATTTATATAAAGAGTTTGAAAGTTTTGAAAATATTGAAATCGCGCGAATCCAAACAATATACACTATATAAGGTATACATATAATACGGTAAAGTTGCAGAATATAAAAGCGTTTTGATACCATTGCGATCAGCGAATTTCTCTTCTGCTTCTTGTTCTTTTTCTGTTTCTTCTTGTTCTTCTTCTTCTTACCCCGAAGGCATTCTACTACTTCGTGATCGTTCTTTTTCAGATAAGCTGTATCAGATAAAATATTACTAGGTATATATGGATACCTCATACACGGTCATCTTTCAACCACATATTCTTATTTCTTCTCTTCGTATGCACATTCCTCGGGGATAACTTTTACAAGAAATAGTTATCTACTCCGTAGGTATATCAGTTCATCCCGCATAACAAAACGTAAGTTGCTAAACATAAAATATATAATATAAGTGGCGTGAATGGGAACACCGCACATCGTATACGCCTATATGTATACATAAAGAGTGAGTGGCCCAAACAAAAAGAAAAGAAAAAAACAAAATTATACGTTTTGATTTATTTATTTATTCGTTTGTTTGTTTGTTTTTTCTTTTATTTTGCCCACCGCGTGTATGTAATCTTGTCATTCGGGAGAAAATAATTGAAACGAATATCCATGTAGGTATTCGAAGCTGGTATAGATTGAGGAAAAGCGGACGATCGACGTTGCAGCTTGTTAATTATCGACAGGAAATTAAAGCACGCGTCAAGACTTAAGTAGAGTTATCGGTTATTCGTGTTCGCCCAGCCAATTGCAGCCATACCCTACCTATATACAGCTGTAGCAATTTTGTTTCGCCACCCTAAAATCTACCAGTCGCCAGCAGCAATTAGTATAGGATTCTGCAGATCGAAGTTTTCACTCATGCGTGACCTGCTATATGTATAACGTGTATCAAAATCAAAGTAACGATAATAATTTTCATATACATAGATAATACATATAGGGAGAGTGCGAGCGAACCGGAGATGCGTGTAAAAGTTTTTCTCGATATACTCTTCGCAACGTGATATAATAACGATATTCCCGTTATTAATTCGAAGTCAATAAATGCTCTAAACTAGCGCGCGCGTCCCGGAGCTTTTCATTAGATAAATTAATTAGTTATCCTATCCGCAGCGTAATTAATTAAGCCGCACAGAATTATAGCCTCAAAGTCGTACTATACCTATATACATGTAACGTATAGTCCGTGCAAAGCTGCTACATATGTATATATACACAGGTATATAACATACATACATACAATCGCCTTCGATTCTATACAGACAGGCTTTAATAATAAATATTTAACTTAATTGACAACCGCAATCGTCACGAACTGCTAGGGTATCTAGATACTATTATTATTACTATTATCATTGTCATCAAGCGTGAAGTACATTACATAAAATAATCGTAATGTACATATGTGATGAGCTCGGAAATTAATTCGATATAAGATTACAGATTATATACTTTCGTAGATACATACATATTATATGTAATAACGGAAGAGTGGAATCCGTCCAAGACATAATGTTATATCAATTTATGGATAAATATATCGAATTAACTTTTGCGTAATTTATTACGACTGCAGGATTACATACCTATACTTACACGAATTTACACAGCGATTGTTTTACAGAAAGACGAGAGGAAGTTGAAGATTTTCTACCGCAACGTATAACGCAAGGCGGATACAACGCGAGAATAAGTTCGATTTGATGTTCCGCTTATATACTTATAGATGAGAAAATATGTACCTGAGTACATATGTACGTGAGTTATTATATGTAATGTCATTCCGTTGGATATACGTACTTCGTCGTTTCAAAAAGCGAACGTACGTTATTATATTGCCATGCTCGGCAGGTGGTGGACATTTTGTATAGAATCGAATGGCAACCGTACGCGCTCTTACCGGCACGTATAGGTAAGTATATACCTATATGCATATTACGTATATGTACACGTATGATACATACATACGTTATGTAACATCTGTGCGAATAGAGTGCTCTCTGTCATCTGTCAGGCGTATTATACATGTCAGGGATTTGTCGAGTCTTACGTGTGCCGCCACGAGATACTTCGATATTCTCATCTCGATATTTTCTTCGAATACGTACGTGTGCGCGCGTCGCACCTACGTATAACCTATGGGTATATAATGCAAATAGACTCGAAACCGTACGTGCGAACGGCGCAACTTCTTTCTTTCTTACCGATCTCCACATACTACGCGCAGCGCACGCTGCGTAGCCTATCTAACGGTGTTATGTACGCGATGTAAAAACCCAAGTTCCTCCTCGCCATTTTTCCAAGGTCAAAACCAGCCAATCTTCATACACACATATGTATATATGTATGCGTCCGTGTGTTGAAAATTTCCATCGACTGATAATATACACACTAACTCCTCATGCCGACATAAAGGGTTGTGAATTATACGTATGATTTTATATACTTATACGTTATACATCAGCCTGGTTAAAAAACAAACAAACAGAAAAAAAAAGGATAAGGATGCCTGAATTTTAAATTTTTCGCTGCTCTTCATCGAGATTTTTAGTACCTTGTTTTATGTTTCACGTTATACAACCAGCCCCTCTCGAAAAGGATCTGGCCTGGAAAGCTTTTTTTCTTTGTCCATTTTTTTTTCTTCCTCTTTGGTTTCTGTTTTTTAAAAAATAAATATAACGATAAATTTAGTGACTTGACGTGTAAATGAAAACGACGGGATTATTTTTCTTATTTGTTTCTTTCTTCGTTCGGGAAATCGAATTAGATATAGATGCACGTATAAATAATATATTTGAAGATGTGTGTATGTGCTCCGTATAATATATTTATTTACCGCAGCTATATTTTAAATCCCGCGTTTTTTTCGGTCTTTACGCTCGATCTTTTTTTTTTATGGCTTCTGCATGTAATTGAAGGCAATAGCTGACACATTATACATATGCACACACCGCTATGTATGATAGTATTGGTAACTAAGTACGGACAGGTTATACGTACGTGAAAATACATACGAGTGGAGTTCTTCATCTCTTAGGATAATATAAAAAGTGACATTTCTACTTTTCATTCCAATTTCAATTCAATACATTTCATTCCACTCAATGTATAACGATAATAGTACGTCGCCGCTCTAATTAAAAGACACGTAGCGAAAAAACCGCGAAGGCAATACGCGGGGTATATGGACATAACGTATATATATAGGTATTAAACGCGATTTTACTACCTCGTTTAATTCATTCATCCTCTTTTTCGATTTTCAATATTTTATTTAATACTCTATTTTTTGGTCCTTACGCAACTTCACATCGTATTATCATAGATATATATAGTTCAATGTATTTATGGTATTATATACAAAGATCTCATGCATCAACCCCAAGATTATTTTTTTTTTTTTCTTCTTTTTCATTCATTTTTGTTTCCGTTTCCATTTTACATACGTCATAACGTCGGGTCGTACAAGCGACGATGGCATAAAATCGTTACAGCTGATAATATTGTCTTGAATAATTCGAACGGTCGCGATTTCTTTCAGTTGCAGCGCGCGGCGGGAATTGCGAGAAAAATGTGAGGGCGGGTTGTACGGAACGTGTGTGGTACGTACGTAGGTATACCACATACCGTAACGCGTGCACCTCCCGGGGGTGCGAAAGAGATGAAGAGAAAAATAAAACCCGCGCTCTCCGACGAAGCTCCGGGTGATATAAACCCTTGTATAACTAGACACACGTCAAAATCTCTATAGGTACGTACCTACCTACTTTTACACGGCGTACAAGTTGCTAGGTTTTACATACGCTGTTCTCGCTGTTTAACTTCTTCTTTTTGTTTTTTTTTTTTTTTCTTTTCTTTTCTTCCCATTTTCAGCCTTTATTATATGATAAACTTTATAGAACGTATTATATTATACATTATACCGCGACAATTCCTGTCACGGCATATCCGAAGATTTCTCTAAATGTCTTTTATTTATTTTTTCGCTATTTTTTTTCTATTTCTTTTTCTCCGATTGTGAGTTAAGTTCTACAGGCTGCACGATGAGCGCCGGCATAAAAAAAAAAAAAAGAAAAGAAATCAGGGACGAAGTATCGTAAGTATATACGTAGACTAGGGTAAGGTATATAATGTACATATACATATATATGGAATATTTTATACAAGTTCACCTGCGCAGCGAGGGCGCGTGGAACACGAGGAACTACTATAGATTCTACTATAGGGGGTTGGCTTCCTGCCTTTGCACGGAAACAATTATTTCCAGGCACTTGCCAATTCTAGTTGTTTATACGTGGGGGTTAGGTGACCTTGTTTGCGCGCTTCGTATATATTGTATAATATTTTATGTATATGTATTATATACACAACCATGTACATGCATATCTACATATATATATCTATATAGGTATAATATTATACGGTATCGATTATCCGATCGACTCTGCAGAATTCTATAAAAGCAATATTATTATTATATCTATACCATATGTACATAGGTATATAGGTGTATAGGTATATAGTACCTATATATAGTATGCGAGAAAGCCCTATGCACGAACTGATGAGGCCCTCGATTCGAGAACCGACGATCAAAATTATCGCTCTTGTTTTTATCGTTGGTTTTATTATATTATTATTATTATTATGATTATTGTTATTATTATTTGGAGAGCCAAAAGTCCGCCGAAGGGTTTATTATATCCGCACTTGTTTCAACGCGTGCGAGGGTGAAGCTTTGAAAAGTGAACGTGGAATTGAAAAAACGATACAAGTTACTTCATCGTAGTGTACAATATCAGGTATATATTAATAAAAAATCCATTTCATAAGTCATTAAGAGCAAAAAGAAAAATAGAAATTGCGTCCGATCAATTTCCAATTTGGAGATTACTATACATGCAGGTATATAAGCGTAATCTGTAGCCCCGGATCTTTTGGACCGCCTTACTTTTTACCCAGAGGGCATCGCGTAGAATGTTATGTATATAATAAGTATAACATTATGTATATATGGGGGAGACGACCTCCCGCTGCACCACCATCGTGATATGGTGGTTGTTAAAGTTATAGCGTATATAACGTATAAAACGTAACAAAAGCTCAGAGAGCTATGCAGTTTCCAGAAGCAGCGGAGAGGAAGAAAAAAAAAAAAAACGTACGAACGAACTAACGTAAGACCGCGAGCTAAAAGCGCAGCGCATGTATCTCATATCTATAAATATATACGTATAATGTACTTATTGCACCTAATATAAGTTCGCGTGAGTTTGAAAAAAATTTCTATAAAAATTCTTCTTGTTATACGCGTACAATGGGTGTACTATACATATAGGTAGGTATATTACACCGCAAACCATGCATGCGCACATACATATGTATACGTATATGCATATGGTGTAATTTGAAAATTAGCGATATCGTTCCAATTAACATTTTATTATACTTACATATACCATCGACTCGCGGAGCTTGCAAGCATCGACAAGCCCTGCGATGGAAGTAGACGCGTTTCTCTCTCTTATTAAATTTTTCTTTTGTTTTCTTTTTTTACACTTTCTTTCTCCCTCCTTCTCACGTAACTACCGACGTAAAATACGTATAACTAGGGGGTGGAGGAAAAAGTGAAAAGAGAAAAAATAAAGAAGAAAGTTTAAGAAAAAAGGAGGGGGGAAAAAAAGGAAAGAGAGAAATCGAGAGGCGGCGAAGTCTCGAGTATGTAATACTATAAGGCAAACATTAGTTGGCACTTGGCCCGATTTAGTCCGACGATTTTTTTTTTGTTTTTTTTTTCCTTCATTTCATTTTGGTATGAAATATGTATACATACCATATTTCTTATTTTACAGCTTTTTGTTTTTTTCTAATAACTCTCGAATTTGCTTTCTTTCTTTTTTTTTTCTTAGGGCGGGGGTGGGGGGTTGAAATTTTTTTTTCTATATCACTTTTGACTACTTACCCGAATAAAATAATTTTACTGCCATCCCTGCGAGTGATCTTGAATTTCCTTTCTCCAGAATTTTCTTCTGTCTTTTGTAGTTTTTTTCTTGCAGTTATCCCCGATGTTGATGACCGCGATGACGATGACGATGGTGATGGCGATGATGATTATGCCGATGCGATGTCAGCTGAATTTTTCTTACTTTTTTTACCCCATACACCGGCACGTAGATCAAAGTCATCCTGGTTTATCCGCGAACGACATGATAGTTTTTTTCGTTTCTCTATATTTGTTATTATTACTAATATTCTTGTTGTTGTTGTTGTTGATGCTATTATTACTCACTGCATTCATGCAGATTTCCTTTATTCTTTTTCATTACTTTCAATAAAACTGCAAAATCGCAGCTAGCTCGAGGTCCTTCCGTTTTGATCTATATGCGCAGCGAATCGTTGGATCGTCGTCCTGCGAAAAAGAGAAAAAATAAACAAATTAAATAAACGAATAACGATTCGAGTTAGCTTCGAGGCGAAATATCAAGGGCTGTAAATATCAAGGGGGAGACATTTTCTCCGCAGAAGAAGAAAAAAAATTCAAAGTGAAAAAAGGGATCCTTTTTATGGATGGAAAAATTTTCTCGAAGCCTTAAAAACCCAAAGTGGAATAAAAATTATACGTGCTGATTTAATTATAATTTTATCGATGAGAATACCTTGAAATTTTTTGTTTTCGATAACCCTCGATATAATTAACGCCTTTACTATGATAATTATTTATACAGTGATCTGTGTATATTATAGGGACAACGCGTTCACCGAAGGGGTAACCGCTTGTGAAATTCTCGGGACAGTCAATTTTGAAATGCTATAAAATACTAGTGAAATGCTGATGAAATGGAATGAAATGGAATGAAATGGTGTGAAATGGTTGGCACACCTATATATCGAGTGTTTACCCCTTTGGGCCATTTTGATGTGTTTTGATCTCGAGAACACGATTCCGTCAAGTAAATCAAGCTAAGAATAAATTTCATTGAGATATCCTTATTTTTTCACTTGTAATTTTTGGAGCGATAAATTGGCGATAACTCGATCAAGTTTATAGATAGATCAATCTAGCTCGCGGATTCGGATTCCTGAGATCAAAAGCCGTTAAAGAAATGTCCTGCAATCGATTTTGAAAATACTTCATTTCTGGCCCCAGAATCGAAAACATCCAAAGGGATTTTTCTCGGCCGATTTGAAGGGACCTTAGATTTTTGTAGATTTTAGAGTTGAAAATCAGCTTTCCATTTTGATAAGGTTAATTGGTGCTTATACGAGGGGGTAACCGCTTGTGAAATACTTGGGACAGTCAATTTTGGAATGAAATGGTGTGAAATAGTTGTGAAATGTGAAATGGCTGGGACACTTATAATATATCGAGTGGTTACCCCCTCGGCGTTCGCCGTCTAGACGTCGTGTGTCCGTATACACATTGTGCACAGTTATTCCGCTTGATTAAGGTTAGAATATTCATCGTTGCATACGCCATTGTCAAGAGTGTTAAATTAACCAGTAGCAGACTGTGCTGAAAAGTCTGACAATAATAAACGCGGTATGTTTCCCTTAGCTGATTAAGAAGAAACCATCTTTGCAGAGGTGAATATTTATATAACTGCAGGAGTAGAGGAATGTGTGATCATAACGTTGTACGACGCTGTATGGATACATAGAGCAATATGTATTACCTACTACGTTTACTTTAAGCTAACCTTTAAAGCTCGGCTCTCTCCAATTTTCAGAACTGGACTGAAGTCAGAAACAGTCGACGACCGTATAAAAGGTAGAGCTCTCCTCTGCTACTGCCGTGCAAATTTTCAGAACAAATATCTCGGCACCCTTGCATTGAAGAAATAAGAGAAAACAAAAGGAAAAGAAAGAGGAGAAAAAAAAAGAAAACATCAAGAAACTAAAATAATAATAATAATAGTAAAACACGGTTAGTCAATTTCTCATACCAAAATTTACCCTCGTCGCGACGCCCGGTACGGTACAGTACAGTACAGTATGTGCAGGTATTATGTATGTATACATATACTCAATGGCCCATAAAAACTGTCAAATTGTCGTTCTGCTCATGCAGTCTCATTATTTATACATCTGGGATCGGTGCTCAGATCGGACCATAAAAAAAGAAAAATTTCCCTCGTCATAATTTTTTTTTTTTTTCTTTTCTCCTTTCCTACCTCGTAAAAATAAGAGTCTAATCACACGTTTGTCATACTTTTTTCTATCATTATCATATTGTCATTATTGTTTTTACTACCTTCGTGTAAATTTTCGAGAACAAATTAATTTTACTTGTTTATTTATTTGTACCTTTTTTTTTTTTGAATTTCAGGGTTGAAAAAAGAGGATAGCCGCGTGAAATGAAAAAATATTATGTACCGAAGCACTACTCTCGCGTATGTATATGCGCTGCCTTTTCATGGGTTAAATTTGCAAATATTAGAAAAGCATATATAAATATATAGAAATAGAAAGAGAAAAAGTAGTTCGCAAACCCTTTGTTTTATTACACCCTTACACCGAGTGGTAATAATACGTTGGATATAAAACGCGATCTGTAAAGCGAAAAAAAAAACAGCAAAAAAAAAAAGAGGATAATAAGAAAAATTAGAGATAAACGTTTTCCACTTTTTTTTTTTTGGCAATGATTTATATTATATCCACGCCCAGACTGTGCGTTGAGAGAATAGAGGTCATTGGGTGAGTGGTGTGTATCGAAAATACTCTGCAGTGAAGCGAGGTGTGAAGATAAAATCGACGAGACAGCGTGGCTATTAGAGAAATGTCGTTTTTCTCTTTTTTTTTTTTTTGCTTTTTCGCTTTTTTATTCACGTACTATACATGTAGTATACCAACGTGTAAACGCGATCAAATATACTCGAGGAACCGTAGTTTTCTTCTTTTTTTTTTTCCTTCAGCTCGTTAAACCCAATGGGAATAAAATTTTGAGCAAAACTATATCACATCATATTTTAGGTTATATGATTTGATTCTTTATGTTCTTTTTTTTATTTTCAATTCGCGCAAAGTTTTTAGAAGAAATAGCTGAGAATGACTGAAAATCGACGAGATACGTTTATAGCTATACTTGGAAACGCGTATATAAGGATTTTATGGGTGGATTCTAGCTTCGACGTAGCCATGAGCTGATTGTCTATAAGGAGAGAATTAATAGCTCGGCTTATGTAGAAGTACGGCGAAGTACGCAAGTGTCGTATTATTCCTATGAAGAAGGTGGTTATTGCCCCCCATAGTGGTGAAGCGTCCTCCTCCTCCTATACATATATTCTTCATACATAGGTCTATGTACAACGTATATACCTATATGTATATACATACCTATAATCGAAGAGCGAATATCACAAGCTTTCGACTACACGTACACTTGGCGAGATCATAAGTGGCGTAGTTGGACACTACGCGATGAGCTGTAGGTTGGCATAAAATATCCCTAGTCTAGGCAACAAACGGTGGTTTGATTTTTTGGAAATATCTCGAGAACTGATTGAGATTTGCCAAATTTAAAAAAAGATTCGAAAAGAGGAGGAAATTTCCTCAAAAAAGTGTTGACTCCCGGAGCTATAGGACCATTATTTCTAATTTTTCCAGAGGCCTGAAAATACGGCCGAAACGGCTAGTCTGGGTTGCGCGCGTCACGCAATGAAACGGCCCACGAGCTACACTAGCCGTTTTCGGCCGTATTTTCACGATTCTGGAAAAATTCTAAATAACGGTCCTCTAGTTCCGGGGGTGGAGACTTTTTTGAGGAAATTTCCTCCTCTTTTCGAATATTTTTTAAAATTTCGAAAATCTCAATCAGTTCTTGAGATATTTGCGAAAAATCAAACGCCCGTTTGCTGCCTAGACTAGGGATATTTTACGCCAACCTACAGCTCATCGCGTAGTGTCTAACTACTTCAGTTATGATCTCGCCAAGTGTACATATATGGTGAAAACGTGTGTAATTCAGGGCTGTTATTAGTTCGATCAAATTCTCGAAATTTCAATGGTCTGAAAAAGTGCGCTAAGTTGGGCTCGTAATACGCCACAATATATTTAAAAAAAAGGTTATTTTCAAATAATTACCGAACCGCAGGTATATGAAGCTCAAAAAAAGAAAAAAAATGTTCAAAGTTCGCGAAACCGTATAGAATTTCGCACAATTCGTTGGATGATTATTTATCATGGGTACCGCATATATTTGTTTGTCCGCCGTATACCCCATGATTATTTTCTTGAAAATCATCGCGGAAGATGTTTAGCCTAAGAAGCGTATAATAAAAGAAAGAGAGAGGGGAAAAGAAAGAAAAAAAATCGAAAGAAAAATCATCCCCCGAGTAGATTTCTCATTCCGCGTCGTCGCGTTTTCCACCCTCGCTATGCTTCACCTCTTCGAGCTATAGTACGGGGTAGTTTACTATACTATTACTATATCACCATCTAACCAGCGTGCACGGTAAACGTTGAGGATGAGAGTTGGGAAAAACCTGGTCAAATTGTCGATCCACATTCAACACGGCGTCGCGGCTACCGACGGCGTTTTCCCGCGTTCAGCGCGTCGTCGTGTCAGGGTGGAGAAGATAGAGACAGAGAGAGAGGGAGAGGGAAGGAGGAAAGAAAATAAAGTAAAAAGCGAGCGAGTTGAGGAAAAAGGGAGAAGAGCGAGCGCGGGGTCGGGGGCGGGGGCTGGCGGTGGCGAAGGCAATCTTCTAACGTTTTCGTCCGTCGTGCGCGGCGATTCTTTGCAGCTAGGTAGAGTTAGAACGCAATTGTGGTTTTTGACAATGACTATGACTACGACTTTCTATGACTATACTACGACTATCTCCTTCAACACAATGGGCTACTACACGGAGGAATGAGGACTGAGAAATAGCTAGGGGATGAAAAGAAGGTCTTAACAATGCTCTCTAAATCGTACTACTTTACTGCCGCAAAGTCGACTAGCTTTCCGAACGTAATGGTCAAAGGTGGATCCCAATGATGCACGTGCTGATGCAGTGGTGTATGTAACCTGGTGGAAAAAAAGAAGATACATAGCTGATTTCAAATTTATTTCATTTCACTTTGATTTATTTAGTTTGTTCCGCCGTATACCGTATATTTGTAAATATCTGGTATATTTTCATTCGATCCGCAAACGTTGTTGGAGAAAAGCAGTAAATTTTTTTTCTTTCTTCTCTTCAAAATCACGAAGCGATTGCACGTCATGTTCTTGCAATGTGAAACTTTCTCATCCGCGTACATATCATGCGAATACACGTAATACGCGTTGCGCGTTTGAAAACCCCTTCCGACATGCCTGTTATACGAACGTTAACTCGATCGTTGATGCAGCGCCATTTTGAAGATATAGGGGTAGTAGAGGCCATCCTTGGGGCTAATCGGTCGTAAAATTACCTGCGTGCTCGACTACTTTGCAAGTTTAACGTACAAGTGCACTAGAGTTGGTTCTCTTCTCGCCCCAGCTGCAGCTATACGGTACGATACGTACGTGTGGTTGCGTGTAATAAGAAGTTACGGTAGGTACGTGGGCGTCATTCGAGTTAGACGGGGAAAATGGGGTGAGGAAAGGGGAGAAACGCGCGTGCAGAGCGCGAGGGTTCGCGGCTTATAAGTGTATATAATATATATGTATACATATAAATTTCTGGTACGTATGAACGTATACTATATATATGATGGGACACGAAGGTTAAGAACCTGGTAAGGTTTTCCGCGTTGCGTTTCGTTGTATATTTGTTTATATATATAAATACGACGGAAAATTGCGCTGACAGCGTAAAGTATAATAGAGACACGTCCTTGCGCTGGCGCAACTCTCTCCCACTAATTAGGCGTCTTCCCCTCACCGAGTAATTGCCCCATGTCGCGGCACAAATTGAATTCTTGTTTCACTTGTTTCACTCAGTCGGTCCTACAGCACCACCTGCACCAGCACCAAAATCAAAAACTGCGCGTAATTGTACAAAACGCGCGATGCAACGAGAGCATCTTGAACGACGAGACGTACAACCGGAAGCATGAGCGCGAGCGTTCTAGGGAAAAAAAAAAAAAAAAAAAAACAATATTCAAGTGTGGTATTTGTTTCTTTCAGTCGAAAAAAAGATTTTTATCCATAAACATACGATGGCTGCACATTTTATATGGGTCGTTTTCTTCGTTCCACCAATTTTCCGATCCTTGACACCGACCTTTTTCGGCCCGCGGAAACGCGGTAGGCGTATGCGTATACATTCCACAGACGTACACACGTAGCAAAAGCTAGCTTTAAATTAAATCGGGAATTCCATACCACGTGACTCGCCGCAACAAATTCAAGTATATTTACCATGTGTTTTACATTGCAGCGGACACAAATGTAAGTATACGTATATGTATGTATAACGTAAATACGCAAATATATGCTGGCATCGAACAGATGTATATCTATCCATCTATCTGGCTTCCAGCCAACTAGTTTTACGTTGAATTTAACATAAAAACCAATTATCCCTCTCTTTTGGTGTAATACACGCTCACCTCCCCCCCCCCCCTTCGTCTCCCTATCCTCGACGGCAAATTTCCCTCGGATAAACGAGGGGATCACCGAATCCCGATCGGTTTCGATACCGCAAAACTCGCATCCCCCGCGATATGAAGCTGGCTGCAGTTAGCAAAAGCTAGTTTTGCTAACCACACTTTTTTCCCATTTAAAGCGCATCGCTGCGGTAAGTCCGATAATCTTTATACTGACCAGAACTACCAACCTATATCGAGTCTCCGTAACAAAATGAAAATAAGTACTTACATCGAATCATAAAGAAAGTTATAATTCTTTTTTTTTCTAAATGATATCACCCCAGCAATTAACGGAATTATAGTCGAGTCGACGCGGTTATTTTTTTCTGTATGAATATACGATATAGTTTGACGAGGTGATATATTACGGAGACCGATTCAACAGGTAATATAATTCCGCAAGCGGCCAATTTTCTCTTTATATAGAGACTAGGAAAAGTGGGCGGGAATATAATTTGGTCTAATTATAAAACTCTAAAACTGACCGTACGCAAATATAGACTGTAAAAAGAAGTTGCTGCAAACGTATAATACGTGTAACATAATAATGCATAATCTGCGCTAATTCGAACCACGAATAAAGGCCATCGCCTAAACGCATATATTATTAGGTATAGGTGTGTATAGGTCGTGCCGATATTCGATCCGAAAAGTATTTTCGTTATAGTTCTTATAGTACATTGGGAACGGTTATTATTATTACAGCGAGGGGTGCCTTCGGATAGCCTGGAAAGGTGATGGTATAATTCCAACATTTCCCAGGATTCCATGGCTTGCTCTTTCTCTCGCGTTTCCATAGTAACCAACGGCGTACATAGTAATTCGTATACGATGTGGGAAAACCTCCAGCCGGTTTGAGTTGCTGGTGCTTCTGCTTCTGCTTCTGCTTCTGGTGATTCCGATGCTGACGCTCCGTTGCTGCCGCTGCTACTGCAAGCCCGGGGGTTGTAGAAAATGTGGGCGAAAAGGGGCCGGGGGTGGAGAGAAAAACGCGTCCGTTCGAACAGAGTGTGCGTCGCGACGTCGCGTCGCGTGGGAAGGTACGTGTATTATACGTATGTATGTATTTTGTACATACCTATACATGTGTAACGCCGCGGAGCCCGGCTAGAAATTATTGTGACGTCATATACGTATAGTCCACATATTCCGGCATGCGCTCACGGTTCGTGCGCGTTCAACCACGACAATGACGTCAGATTTCCTGACGGCTATCGCTGACGATTATTAAATATATATATATAGTATATATACGTATATACATTTATGTGCGATACGTATACATATATATAGCTAGACAACGTGCATTACCTCATTTGTAGATACGCGCTAGATAATTCATACAATTTACGTACAACATAACGTATATAATATTTATGTACCGTATACGTGTATATATGAAACGTATAATAATATGCTATTCAAACGACGCGCAACGTATCATTAATTCGATTAAAATATTATGCATATACCTAAGTATATCATCCTTCCTAATTATCCGATGAGTGTAATTGTTACGTGTGTAAAGCTATACGGCCGCGGCGGTTGCGATAAACTTTTGCTGTCTGTAACCAAACGCCGTGTGACAATAAATTTGTTAATTTTTA
Source organism: Athalia cordata (assembly GCA_963932425.1). Lineage (NCBI taxonomy): Eukaryota > Metazoa > Arthropoda > Insecta > Hymenoptera > Athaliidae > Athalia > Athalia cordata. The sequence continues at coordinate 21,068,484 of OZ010626.1, read as the reverse complement.
TTTGTTTTTCTTTGTTCATTCGTTTTTTATATTTTGCTTTTTTTTAGTGTTTTTTTTTTTATACGATTGTTATATTCCCTACGGGTCTTCGACCTCGCCAGTTGTGATCCGATGATTGATCGATTAATCGAATGATTAACCATCGGTTTGGTGTTTAAATGCACGTGCAACACTGAGAAATTTTCAAATTTTTCGAATGGTATTTATCCGGAGTGAATTGTTTTGTCTGGTACATATAAGTACCTAATTGCGAATGAAAACAAACCGTATTTTGAAGAAAACTCGCGTATAATACTAGAGTTCGATTATACCGAAAGCCAAAACAATCCTTTTCCGATCATTCAACAATTCTATCGCGCATTACCGTGGAAGGGTGAATTTAATTAAGACGACTGATTATACAGGGTAATCTATCTTACACTGTGAACAAAAACAAAAAACAAAAAACAATTCATGTCAAAATAGGTAGACGTAGCCGGTTCACTCTCTACATAGGTATACATATGTATCTACTGCGATTATATACCGTGCAATCTCAACTATTACGTAATAAAAGAAGAAAAAAAATAAATAAAAATCGGAGGTACTTCGTTATATGTAAACTTTGCAATTAGATCATTTATTCTCAGCTCTTATATGGTCTGATCCAGCACTTGTATCGTCGTGCGAAGATAAATAATACATGCGTCAAAAGAGCATGATGATGATGATGATAATGATGATGATAAGAACTAGAGGTTCGTTTTGGTGCAGGAGGAGTTTGGACATCCAGAGGGACCGTTTTCTCCGTGACAATTCGTTAATCATTAATGACGTCACACGACGGCGCGCGTAAACCTCGTGCAAATCTCGCGTAAACCACCCCCTCTTTGACTTAAAGCAGCAACAGCATGTGTGCATTGGATTACGCGCGGGTAAAATTTATACATATATACCTAATATAAGAAATTATGTCATCTGCACATCGGACGAAATAGTAACAATTGTAATTAACAGTAAAAAAAAAATTCTGTACAAATGTTGAAGTTCCTTCGTTTCAGCCCCCGCCCGCCGCCCCGCAATGCACTTTTTTTTTTGTTGATTTTTTCTTTTCTCTCTTACCAAAACATAGACGCAGAAGTTGAAATTGTACATAACGAATACACGCGTGTAATTTTTTGTTCTTTCGTTTTTTTTTTGTCTTGGTAAAAAAGTTCAGAACCACTTTGTTAAATTAGAAAGTTTTCCTTTTTTTTTCTTTTTGGTTTTCGTTTGTTTTTTGACACGCACCTGTAAGTAGAATTGTTGCGGGAGATACAGAGACGATTTTGTTCGATAGGGTTATAGAGAATTTTTCTTTGTTTTTTTACTCTTTTTCTGAAGGGTAGGAGAATCGTATGAGGTATAAATATTTACTCGCCTAGTCAGGCCGACCCAAGGTCAGGTTAGTGGGCCGCGGGCACCGTGGTTTATACTTTGAGAAGCAGCGTGTCCCGTAGAACAACCCTTAGGGGATGACGATGAATCTCTGAAGGCGTAGTTTTTTTTTTTTCTTCCCCCTTTCTTTCCTCTGAATCCAAAAAGATGATTTTTACCTTATTCAGGTTATAAATTTACGCACACATACACTGCACCACTGCATGTTACGTAGCGTAGGTAAATAATACACACGTTTCGTGTAACGATAATATCTGCTGTACTCCGACGATGTTAGTTTATTTTATTGGATTTGTCTTTTTTTCTTTCCTCTTTCTTTCGATGAAAGATCGAAGAAAGTTCGAAGGCGCAGATACAGGGTTGTTTGGATGCTGCAGTTGTTATATCGTAAAACTATATAGGTAGAGGTAATATTATCACGGTGTCCACCTCAGCCTGCACCGACAGGGTCGGCCGCGTCGATTGGACCTCGGCAGAGAACTGGAGAGGAGCCGATGATGCCTACGGTATCCCAACGGCGCCCGCGCTTCCCCAACTTCGACGCCGACGCCGACGCCGACGCTTTTCACGTACGTGTACGTACACCTATCTACCAACTACCATACATCGCGAATCCCCACTGCCAGGGTCGTACGTACCTGATGCCGGTGGCCGTTGCACGACGTCGAGACCGTAGCCCGCGCGAACGGTGCTTTGCCATTTCGCGTATAATTTCTCTAGCTCTTTTTCAAAGATCACAAAAATAAAAACGAAGTAAAATGAGGAACACCGACAACTCCACATACATGTACTATAGGTATATAGGAGAAGGGCGACGAAGAAGAGGATTCTTTCCCTCGCGCCAGATTTAGGGAAATTGAAAAAAAAATCTTGTGGGATGTTAAAATCGTGTGAAAAATAAGAAACAAAAAAAATGAGCCAAATATATTTTCAGACAAGAGTGCGTATAAGCCTTGAAATTAACACGACACGAAGATTCTCTTTAATTTTCAACCCGCCGCAGGTTTATCTGTACGCAAGCAGGAATATATTTTACCCTCGAATCTTCTTTCATTTTTCAAGGTAATCGCACGCATCAGCCACGAAAGAGGAACGGAGAATAATTGGGGATTAGGATCGAAAGAGGTGTGGATTAAGTATGAGATTTGTTGGTTTATCGATCCTCATCCCGAGTTTTAAAATAATAATAATAACAATTGGAGAGAAAAAAAGATCTTGGGAAAAACTTTAATTTCATATTGTTAGAGTGACTAGTAAGTGCGTTGAATTTTGAACGAGGGAAAGTAGGTAAGTATCCCCGGGTTTTCTTTGTTCTGAGCCGAGAGATGTATAGGATAATTCCTCATATTTTACTTGATGCTTACATATTTTATGCGGACTTATGTAACATTAAATAAACTTCTGCCCTCGGAATGATGGAAAAACAAAAGACTTTTGCTCCGTTCTAAACGTCTTCCCCCTTCCTACTCCGAGTAATTCCTTATATTATAACGTTTAATAAAGAAACGGCGCAGGGTGCGCTGGGAGTTTACTTTTTTTATTTTAATACCATCTACGAAAATAAAAACGGAAGAAAAAAAAAAGAAAAAAAAAAGAAAAAAAAAAGAAAAAAAAAAACTTTGCAAAGGGAAGGCCCACGCATCGGCCGTATAATTACAGGAAGGCAACGCGTGCCCAGAGGCAAATAAGACGCGAGAGATCATCACAAAATACTTCCGCCCACGCGCACCTATAACGCGTGCGCGCGTGTCTTAGCTCCCTCTTAGTCCTTATACGTAGGTACCTCAATAAATATTGCTAAATTTCCACCCACACGGTGTGCGTGGCACGCCTCAAGTCCTTAGTCTGTCATCAAATATCATCAAATTATCACCGCTCCACGCCTCGACGATATTTGGTCGATACAGCTCTAATTCGTAGGTATATAGCGACCGATTGGAAAACTCTTAAAATCGTATCGTGTGTGCACGATGCATACACTTTATCTGAAAGGAATATATATAAAATAAGTCACGCGTTATCGTTGCGGAGATGGTGAAAAAGGATTGAAAAGTGAAAGAAGAACGAGAAAAAAGAAATAAGACGAGAAGGGAGATGTCGAAGCAATCGTAGTACGGCCTTGCTCGATGTTATACCTCCATCCTACTATACAAACTACAAGCTTATACGTAGCTGGCCACCCACCGATTTCGTTCCTGGGGACGACGACGACGACGGCGACGACGACGACGCGGCAAATCGATAAGCGGCCACCACTACCACCACCGCCAATTCTACGTGGAATTTCCACCCCTCGTTTTTACCCCTGAGACTCAGCAACCCGCAGTTCGTTGCGTCGGCGGGCTTTTATACGTATACCTACTACATACCTTTATATATCTACAGGCGCCGGCGTCGAGACGCCTGCACGCGCACACCTTTCCCATTCTTGTCTCTTGCGGACCTTTTTTTTTCTTTCTATCAACCTTCCTTCCGATTAGTGCTGCTTCACACTCCTCGATTCTCCTCGATTCTCCTCGATTTAGAATACGGAATTCTTTATCTTCCATTTTGAGTTCCTACGGTAAATATTTTCTTCCAGTATGGCTCCGAAAAACAAACCGCTGGAATTATTTTAGCTGATTGCGAGATTTGCATATTTTTCATAAAGTATCACAAACGAAACGCACCCTTTGACGAGTGAATACAAGTTCTGTAATTTGTTGACGAAATGGCACTCATAATCTCGATTAGAAAACGGAGATGTTTCTAGGCGTTGGTTCCATGGGATACTCATAAAAATACATAGCTCGCCAATATGTCATTGCTGCATGACACCCGGGTGATCCCCTTGCCGCATATATTATATGTATATTTGCGATGAAAGGCGCGCTGATGGAACCTGAGGGAACGACCCCCCTTCTTTACTGAAGAAAATCAGCGCATGTGCATGGTTCTTGCAGCTGCATGGATGCTGGGGATTTTGCCGCGCACTTTCATCCCGGAAGTAAAATTTTAGGGCAACGAGGGACGCCCGGAAAACCTAGAATCAGAATGCAAAACTTTGGAGGTTATCTGATCGAATTGGCCTCGTAGAACCTTTGGCAAAAAAATACATACGTTCAGTGCATTGAATACTGGTTAGAAATTTCCAATCAGTGCCGACGTTGTGTGAAGAAACGAAAATGCCAACAATTTTGTATCAAAATATATCGAGCCATTTCACATTCTAGTTATGTGGTTTTGCAACCGAAAAATCAATAGGATGTTTCGTGATAGCGGAAAAAATTGCTGTACGTACGTTGTCACATTGATGCGAGAATCGTTATGAATGGATTTTATTGTTAGGCGTATAATCAGGTAAGCAATCAGGTCTGTGTCTGGAAATATGAGGTTCAAATTGTAAGTCGAATTTTTCCGGGATTCAAACATGCCTCCAGAGGTTGGCGCGAAAATGTTGCTACATGTGGGATAAAACTCGCGCCCTAGGTAGCGCCACGCGCGTAGTGAAAACAGAAAACCGGTCATGGGGGCTAGTTAACGATTCTTCACCGCGCGGCCGAATTATTATTTTTACTTGTGAAAGTTAGAATAATATTAAATAACCCCGCATCAACGTGTTGGTCGGTAGATTTTCGCAGAATGGGGGCCTACTTGTCAGAGCCGAAAACCGAAAAAGTATCAAGCGATGAAGTGGGCGACTCTGTGATCTTCGGCGCCAGTTCTATGCAAGGCTGGCGAATCAGTCAAGAGGTGAGTGCACCGTTACGTTACAACTTCGAATGCCGGCTCCTCATTCTTCATTTATTACTAAACAGTGAGTTCTTCAACTATCAACTCAACCGATGCCTAGCCATCGATCGTCATCCGTTATTTAACAGAATATTTACTAACCGTACAAAACCGACGCCTATTTTGTAACGGCCGCCCGCCTAATAATAACGTGGTCAAATTTTTTCCACCTAACGCGGTCGATGAATTCGTATGTTAATCAGAACGCTCGAAGTTCTTTAGGTTTTACATCCCTGCCGGGGGCTCCTCGAATAGCTTCGGCGGTTTTCACCTCGAGATTAAAATTACATATTTTTCTCTAACCAATAGCAATAATGTTTACTAATAGACAACTTTCAGGACGCACATAACTGCTGCTTAAACTTTGACAAGGATGTGTCACTTTTTGCTGTCTACGATGGCCACGGTGGTCATGAGGTCGCAGCTTACTGTGCACAAAATCTACCACAGTTCATCAAAGATACGGAGGCTTACAAAAGCGGTAATGTCGAGCAGGCATTAAAGGATGCCTTCTTGAGGTTCGACGCGACCCTTGCTAAACCCGAGGTTGTTGCAATTCTTAAGGAGATTGTCGGCAACAGCTGTGGAACTAATAAAGGAGATATCGATGATGATTCTGGTGCGTTCACATTTTTGTTTGAGATATTATGCTTTATTGGATGTATCCTAATGCATGAGATACTTGGCTTTATTAAATCCATCTACAAATCCATATTTTACAATTATCCGATTACCTATTCAACTGAGTTACCTTCCCACCTTGTGCGACGTGCAGATGAAGAGGAGAATATTCGCAATCTACACATCGAGGCAGATATGCCATTGGATCAGGTCATGGCTAAATATCAGTCCGAAGTTGCTAACCCTGCACTAAAAGCCCTGAAGAAAGAGAAAGATGGAAAGCCAGCTAGCCCCTACTTGCGAGCACGAAGAGGGGGAAGGGATAAAGCCAGCTCTTCTTCATCTCTGGCCGGCTGCTCTTCCTCCTCATGGCATGACAACGAGGCCGATGTTAGCAGCTCCAGCAGCCAGACCTGCGGATCTACTTCTGTGGTGGCTCCAGAAACAAAACCAGCAACCGATGGCATTGGTAGCAGCGAAGCGGAACAGGTTTTAGACTCAACAACCAGCAATGGAGAATCTGTGCCCGGTCCACCACCCGAAATTGCGGCCACTGCCGATAGCGAACCAGCTAAATCCATCGATATGCCAGATAGCTCAGAGGATATCAAAGGCCTTGTTTCTCCAAGTAAAACCAGTGTACAAGTTCAGCAACCAACCACGAATGAAACGGACGTTAACGGTGCTGAAACAAAACCTGAACCACAAGGCGCAGACAGCAGTAAAGGAGGTGGAGATAATGTGACGAGTAGCTCCTGTTCACTACTCGAAAATGGGGAAGCTGAACAGCAGGAACGAATTAGCAGCAGTGGGCGAAGGAGACCTGTTGATTATGGCTTACTTAGTATGAATGACGGGAGCGAAGACAGTGATGATGAAGAAAATGATGAAACCTTTGACGGGCTTCCCGAAAGGTGTGTGCCTTTATCGTTAATTGAAAATGAAGTAGTTTTATGTCGTTTTTCTCAATATAGAAAATTGGATTTGTTTTACATCATTGCTGAATGTATCGGTTACCTTGGTTTTCTTTCAGTGACGATGAAGACGATGACACAGAAGATGTTGATGATGTCGATGATGATGACAATGAGGACGACAGCGATGAAGATGTCGAAGGCGACTATGATGACGAGGATGATAAGTACACCATGAAAATGACGGAAGAAGTAAATATCTTGATTATATACGGGTTTGAGATATGAAACAAAGTCTAATATGCCATATGAACTTATAACTCCAGTTACTCAATCCAGAATTCTCCTTTTAGCCTGGTTCCGACAGCGGGTGTACGGCGGTAGTGGCTGTATTGGCAGGACGAGAGTTGTATGTAGCAAATGCGGGAGATTCCCGATGCGTACTTTGTCGTAACGGGCAAGCCGTTGAGCTCAGTCTAGATCACAAGCCAGAAGACGAGCCTGAAATGCAGAGAATTAACAAAGCTGGTGGAAAAGTAACCGCGGATGGCAGAGTCAACGGTGGACTCAACCTCTCCAGAGCGCTAGGAGACCATGCCTACAAGCAGAATATGGATTTGCTTCCTCAAGAGCAAATGATATCTGCTGAACCTGACATAAGAAAGGCAACTATCGATCCAGAACAAGACGAGTTCATGGTCCTTGCCTGCGACGGTATCTGGAACTTCATGTCTAGCCAGGACGTCGTACAATTCGTTCATACCAGACTCAAGCAGGGATATGAAAAAATGTCCCAAATCTGCGAGGAGGTCAGTATTTATCGACTTCAGAAAATCTACAGTCACTTTTACATTCGTGATACTTATAAGAAGTCTTATAAATTGGTTAACAAAATTTCTATCTATGAATTCTTAGCTCTTTGACCACTGCTTGGCTCCAAATACCCTCGGAGATGGAACTGGATGTGACAATATGACAGCTGTAATCGTGCGTTTCAAAAAGCAAAGTGGTGCTACAGCGATGGTAACCGAAGCTTCAGACCCTTCGGCGATTTCAATCGAAAATAAGAAAAGGCCAGCGTCCCCTATCGTCGCAGGGGATGAAGGTAACATATCTGCAGAAAAAGACGTGGCGGCAGATGCTAAGCGTCCCAAGAAGGAGGTTCTTAACAAGTCGATGTAAACTCCACTAATTGATCTCTGCAGCCTGTTGAGTGACCATAATGAGCCCTTGTAAAGTTTCAACAATTTGTGAAATTATTATAAAAACTGTGGACATAAACTGAGGAATCAGCGATTCTGTAATGAGGTACAGTTATTTTATGGTTAATTAATTAAATTTAAAGCGCGCAGGGAATGCGAGAATCGTTTAGTGTTGAATATTGGTGGCAGACTGATTGATTGGAGCAGTTTAGGCCATGCCTTGATTTTTCGTTTCTGATAATTGATCACAGAATTCATAAGTTCTCACTTCGCTGGCAACTTCATAATACTAACATCGACGCTTGAAGCGGGTATCCACACCTAAAAAATTTTCTATTTTTCAACAACTGATCAAGTTTCAAAACAATATTTCAGCAGACACGAATCAAGAATTTTAAATTTGTGATAATCCTAAAATAATATAAAAATAAAATGAAATAAATAACTCGGTTTAATATTTTATACATTTTCCTAATTACATAATTCCAAAATATTCCTCTCAAATTTCAACAGTTATTCCATTTCAGACGTTAAAATCTATACCCTCGAGCTTGAGTCACGGTCGAAAATTTTATTGAATTACTGTACTATAAATATCCCCTTGATACAAAACGTCGATACCCTTGAAAATAGTTTTTTAAGGTGTGTTTACCCCTCACACAATTTCATAGTTACGTTTTGACTTCGGTGAAGCATTAAATTAACTCACCGATGAAACAAATTGAAGCACACGAATGTTGACTAAGCCAAACTTGGTATCACACTTTCCTATCTGCTCCATCTACTCTTATAACATGTACTCAATTGAGTTTCTAGGTTACAGGTGTAATAGGTATGTAACTGTACATATTTATAAATCTAGGATGTAGGATTAAAATTTGTAATTCAATACAACACCATTTCTTATTTTTACTAAATAAAGTTTATTTTTGAATTCCTGGTTACTATGGTTGTATGGATGGTTGCGTGACTATATTTGTAGTATCTGAATTAAATTACCTATTTTTATTATCATTACTATTATTATTGTTATTATTATTACACATTAAAATATTACCCAGCTGCAGCAAAAAAGAAAAAAATTAGTTAAAAAAAAAGGTAGCGGAACACGTATGATTACAGCTGCGTATAAAATCAATCATGTATTGGTACATGACACATACCCATCACTGTTATTATTATCCTTCATATTATTATTATAATTATTGTGATTATTATTATCATTAATATTATTGTTTTTATACACACAACACAAAGGTAACTTCAATTATATGCCTATCCGCGGAAAGTGAAAAACAGAAAACACGTGAATTAAACTAAGGAACTTTCGCTATTTTTTAAACATCGTGTGAAAAGTTCAAAACGAGAAGTATTAACTATGATTGTTGCTGTATGATCAATAATGTTAACGCTCAAACATGTACGCAGTTTGCTAAGGATAGGCAATTATACACGCGTGCCTTTTTAACTTCGTTCAGCAACCTTGAATAATCACCTAACTATAATTTTGGTGCAGTTCAAACAAGAATTGGGGCTTGAGATAATCCGAGCTCGTTAATCAATTTTTCGCGTTTGATTATATTTATATTATAATTTTATGTATTATATCCATTATTTCCTGAAGAAAAAAAAAAAAACGCATGTAACAATGTTCGTAAGAAAATTTTATTATTCTATTCTATAATTGTTCATTGATTTGTGTTTATTTGTGTAATTAATGTATTTATCTATGCTGAGCCCAAATATCACCTTGTACCTTCATTAATTACACCATCATATTATTATCCAGATGACAAGGTTGACCCTAGTCATTAATTTACTTCACTTACATGAAACAGGAATATATCCATAAATCATTCATTATCAATTTGTGGTCAATTGCTCTATAGTTTCGAGTTGTTCAAGTTCAATTTTTTTTAGTGAATCATATTGAACTCGTAGCCGCTCTAATTCTGTAGACTTTTCGAATATCAGAGCCTAGATGAAAAAAAAACATTTGGATAAGGGGGGAATTTATCCGGCTATATTTACTGGATACAATCGAGATAGAATACCTGGATTTGTTGTCTCTGTGCATCTCGTTGTTTGGCTACAGAACGCAATAAATTTCGCGCCCCTATAGTTCGCATTTTTTCCTTCTCAACTTCGATTGCCAAATTATCCATTAGCTTGATAAAGTCATCAGAACTTTTTTGAAACTCTGTTATTTCTGGAATGATACAGACTTCTTGTATTCTAAAGCTAGAGAAGCGTAACAACTAAATCTAGCACGTAATAATGAAATGATAATTTGAATTCAGAATTACGGAATCGATTGCTAAAATAATTGTAGAAAAGTTCGTAATCGAACTTGTGATACAAAGCAATAGCCAGCTAATGACCCATAATTTGTGGTACAAAATAAAGATGGCAGCTTGTGTGATTTACATGTGAAAAGTCGTGTATGGGATGATCTTTTTCTAGTAAGAAATTAATAAATTGAAGGTGCTAAAAGCGGATCGATCGTTCGGAGATTGATGTGTAAGAGGTAGGTGATTCTTCGGTACGATCAGTTAAATGTCATTCAAAGTTTTACATATAAATCGACAGAGCATATTCATGTGTGCATTTAACGTGCGATAAAAAGCGACGCTGTCACTCGTGCTTAAGACATCTGTTTTGTGCTGTTATTGCTGGATGTCACTTACTGGAAACAAAATTATGACATTCCTCCTTTAATTTATTCGTCTGATTTGATATTTCGGGTTCTAATACTCGTATCTTACTTAAATCATCGATGAATAGGCCATATTTTGCAAGTGAGTCGGCCATTTTCATTAAACAAATTGTAGCTTTAATTTATCGACGGACGCAAGCGCAATTTAAAAGGCGTCGTAGGCGCCGTTATTCTAGCCTAAATTAAGCTGTTCACTTACCAACATGGGGGATTGAAGTTTTTTAGTAGCTATCGCCTGATAGGAGTGTCGTGTAAAGTTTAATTATATCAAATGAACCGTACTAGGATACGGCTATACAATTCACTTAATTTTCCTATAGATTTACCGCGACGATGACTTGGTTCAATTATATCCGAATTAACCTCGTTATATTACTCTCTTTCTCTTGTCTAGCCAGTCAGCGTAATTACGATTAAAATCATTCAGGAGTCGTTCTGATCAGTTGCAACAGTTCTGTTGCTTATGCCTTAAATGTTGAGTTTGACGCTCGATACAATAAACATCTCACCCTCATCTTCCTCCGCATTACCGAGCAGTGAACTCGTTATGTCGGGGGATCATAAAACTGTTATGAAAGGCAATCCCTCACAGTATGTCAAACTAAACATTGGCGGATCGCTTCATTACACTACCATAGGCACTCTCACTAAACATGATACAATGTTACGTGCCATGTTTAGTGGCCGCATGGAAGTTCTTACCGACTCCGAAGGTGAGGCTTCTGTTTTCATTTCACACAAACGAAGAACTTCTCTGTCATGATGAGCTAGCTTCAAAATTCCATGTGTAATCGTAACTTAACTTGATATCATTGTTTCTCTTGTCCTCTAGGCTGGATATTAATAGATCGTTGTGGAAAGCATTTTGGGACTATCCTCAACTTCTTACGAGACGGTTCAGTCCCACTACCTGAGAGTGTGAAGGAGATGGCAGAGCTGCTAGCTGAAGCAAAGTATTATTGCATCAGCGAGCTGGCTGAGTCGTGTGAACAGGCGCTCCAGCGGAAGGAGCGAGAGGCGGAGCCCATTTGCCGGGTTCCTCTCATCACATCTCAACGTGAAGAGCACCTCCTCATCAGTAACACTACTAAACCTGTTGTTAAACTGCTCATCAATAGACATAACAACAAATATTCTTACACCAGGTAATCAGAAGTTTTTTAGTTCAATTTCTACAATAGAACTAATCAATGCTAAGTTTAATCAACCGATGCTTTCATACCTACAGCACATCCGATGACAACCTGTTGAAAAACATAGAGTTGTTTGACAAAATGTCGCTACGATTCAGTGGCAGAGTATTGTTTATAAAAGATGTCATTGGTTCGAGTGAAATATGTTGCTGGACATTCTATGGCCATGGTAGAAAACTCGCGGAAGTTTGCTGCCATTCCATTGTATACGCGACAGATAAGAAACATACAAAGGTACGGGACTGTTTCAAATGAACTCAAAAAATTTGACTTGTGTATCCCAGAAAAATAATTCAAATTGACCCGTTATAAACGGTTTTTTCTTGTTACAGGTGGAGTTCCCAGAAGCACGCATTTACGAAGAGACGCTGAATATTCTGCTTTACGAGCACCGGAATGTTCCCGATCAGGAATTAATGCAGGCCACATCATCACGAGGAGCTGTTGGAGGGGGACCTCCTTGTACCTCCGACGAGGAAGAAGGAGAACGATCGGGTCTTGCCCGGCTTCGATCTAACAAGCAAAACACTAACTGACCCCCTCCCCATCACCTCACGTCACCCCACCCAGCTATCCTTAACGTAGTTCGTTCCTTCAAGACACGACCCAACAAATAATTGACACAAACGATAGGGCTGTTTTGTCACTGAGCGGTCCAATGTACAAGTTTAGTACTTGTCGCACAGGACTTGACAACGACTTCATCAAACAATCTAGCCCGTGCCCTCGCCTCATACACTTTCTTCATAATTTCATGCTCCGCTCATATCATCGACCACAACTAGCAATTTGCATATTTCAGTCAAATCTATGGTCAAAGCATTGATTTTACCATAGTCAAGCGACAGACACTATGTGATTGTGTTATTGGAGTGCTCGATGAATTCGGCGAAGTAATTACTGCCAGTAAAATGTTCGTCTATAGAGAGTGCGTAAAGAATAAATGGCCTAGCCAGCTCAGGTTTCGGGAACAATTGTAGAACGTAACTCATCAGCTCTCCATATTAGTGCTCGCTTCTCATCTCCTAAATTTCAAGTTAATCATCTTCTACTCTAATGCATTGATTTTAATATTCCAGCGATTGTACAAATCTTTTAAACATTGCTCTCGTTCATTTTATCTATTTATATGTATGTATATCATTATCATCACTAAATGCATCACGGCTCTAGCAAGTCATATTTATATTTATCTGCTACTTACTTCGAACGATCGAACAATTTGCTGAGCCTGCGCTGGCTGTAAAAAGGGACCATAAGCATCCAATTTCCTCTGGACCGATCAAGTATTTTGTCCTCAAGGAAGTAAACGGGATTCAAATTATATTACTACATACGCCAAGCTTCAAACTACATCGTAATATACGCTAAAATCTCACTTTGTATTTCAATGAGTAGTTACATTACGTCATCGGTCCAAAGGAATCGGAACTTGCAACTGCAAGGCCATTGTTTAAAAATCTCATTTAGGGAATTAGATTTCTTAGGCTGTGTCCCCCATCTATAACTTGAGCATCTTGTTCTTGATTGGGCGTGAGCCATAGCTAAAATGAAAACTTTGTATGAAAACTCGCAACCTATGGATACTACGTAACTATCAATAATGTTCAATACCTAAATGGGCCACCGACGTTATACCATCTATTCCTAAGGACAATCATGATCGTTGCTCCTGAGTCATTGTAAGACAATTTATGTGATATTTAATATACCATGATTTACGCGGTACATTGCACCCAAAAATCACAAAGCCCTATACGATTGAGGTTGTTATTTTAACTAGCTATTTATATTGACCAAGCCATCAAGCGCACAAAAATTGTCAACTCTAGCGCAGTTTTAGTTGGTTTGTTATACATAAATATGGGTAATTTACAGTTACGAATTATTAGATACTATCTACACTGTTTTCGACTTAGGTAAACAATCGAATTTGCAGATCCATTTAGTTGGATAATTTTTTTTTTTTTTTTGTCACGCTTACGTTAATTAAATTCACGCAAAGTTCAGATCATTCTACTATAAACATTATCATATTGTCCTCAATTTTCCCACGTATAAATTTTCAAATGTTAGACTTTTATGGGTAGAGACTTATAGTTAGGATATTTACCAAAGCCCAAAATCTTTCATGAACATATCAATGTTACTGATCTTGGTAACATTTAAATCATCAGCTATCAGTATTTGAAATAATAGAACATGAATCAGTACATTCGCGGTATTCTAATTGTATTTATTTTTTAATCTGGCTTTAATTGCCCATTGAAATTTGAACGATTTCTATAAGTATATCAAAGCTAAGTCTTCGGTAAATAACGACTTCGTTTTTGTTTTCCAGAAAATAGAAAGAAAAATTAAATAATAATCCACGGAATCGATTACGTTATAACAATGTTAACAGTAAATAGAATGTAGTAGGTATACTAACACTAGATATTTAAATGAGCTAAGGTATTTAAAAAATAACTAAATTTATTTATTGCTGCAGAGAAATTGATTTTTTGATATTAGCGTCATAATCATCTAGAGTGTGGTGCCATTGTGAGAAAGAAAAGTATCATTATAGATAAATATCATTCGTGTTTCGATCTCGGCGAGGAGCGTTGTTCAATTTAAAAACCTTATGCTCAAATGGAGTGAATGGCAGAGTTTAAAAAATGTAAATGACATTGACTGTTTATATCGCAGAAGTTGTATCATATGAAAAATGCGGGAACGCATTATCTACAGTGCCAAATTCATTTAATAAGTTTATATAAGTGATTACTGATCGCAGATAAGGCTTTTGGAGTCTTATCGCCTATTGGATGTATGCGTTGTTAAATGACGTTGTAAAATTGGCATGAAATATATCGTTCAAAATAATCGAGATGAAAAACTCACCAAATTCTATCCAGATCGTTCCGGCGTAAGTGAGCTAAGTTTTGTCGTTGGTCATGACCCGACTTACGCACACAGTCAAAACTATTTTGAAGACCATATTGTCTGTTCGGCGATGCCGCGAACTAAATTTTGAAATATTCCCGATTCCCGGTCCGACGAAAAATTTTTCTGATCAAAAAACCGACGGTAAGTTTCTCGTGTTCAGTGGTAGGACAATTACGATACAGGATTCAGTTTTCTGAAATCAAATACGTCGAAAATATTGTTACATTGCCGAGCAATGCCCTTTTGATTTATATCCGCCTTCTAAAACCTACCCCCAAATTATATTCAATTATCTGACACAGTTTTGTTCCTCGACTATGATTTTCATTTCGTAAACAGCGATGGTCTTTAGTCTTAAGCCTAACTTCTGACTGTAAACAGCATTTTCACAAAGAATATAACAGCATTTTTCCCGAGCATTTTATTCTTCGCATTTAGCTGCATTTATTGGTTTTGGATTTCGTTGCTTTCATTTCCTTTAACAGATTTGCGACTTCCTCACGCACATGTAAAGGAACCCTCCTAGACGCCTGTTTGATCGGAGGATTATTCCCTACGTCTATAGCGTGTTGGGCCAGACTACAACGGCCCTTTTCGGAAGAATTCTTGGCAAAACTATCCTGACATTCCAACAGCAAACTTGCAAATCCCTGCCCCTGAGGGGGATCCAAATATCGAGAGGATCTTTCGAATAACCCCTATAAATGACTTGGGACCTCGCTGGGAACCTCCGGGACGGGAGCTGGACAACCTACTTCGTCATTTCCCTGCCCTTCGGTACTGCACGACGGAACACAATAGGTTCGCCGAGAAGACTTGGAAGCAGAGAGAGAGAATTTGACGACTCCACGCTCGGTGGCAGCGGACAGCGAAAAGTAAGCCAACCAATACGACCGGCCCTCAACAAAGGGTATTGTCTACCGTAGAAATGATACACCTATTAGCTGCCAGGAAATCTATTCCTAAGATTCCCTTGTCCTCTATGTCTGCGACCAAAACTTCGTGCACTCTCCTGAAAAGCCTTCCTAAATTTTCCATTCCTATTTCTACTGATACTTTCCCCAAAACGGTGTCGTTTCTCCGGTGGCAGTGCGTAAGCAAGAAGGAAATCGGCCCTTTCGAAAGTCTTCGCCAAGTCCGTCCGAACGACCGAAACCGAGGCTCCTGTGTCTATTACGTAATAGGTACCCACAAACAACTAACACCATCCACGGAACCGCGGGCGTATAATCCGGAATGTCGCAGGGTTCTGATGACGAACTGTCTGCTGCAACAATTCTGGTCGTTCGATAGCTTCTGACCGCCGAGACTATCGCGTCCTAGTTTTTTACCGGCCCTTCCGGCTGATCCGACCTGGAGGAATCGCAGGAGGAAGTAGGCAAGGATTCCGCGGAAGCTTCCTTCCTATGGACCCTGTTCGCCCCGCTAGAATCCGCAGTCCTACTCTCATCGTCCCTTCTCCACGACCTTGTCTTGAACGGTAATCCTGCGACCGCGAACCGTTCGAACGGTGTTGCGAGGCGAAACAATGATTCGCGTCATGACCGGTCCTTTTGCAGAATAAACATTTTAAACTGCGAGAATTTACTTCCGATTTTCCCTTTCATTGTCAGTCTCGTTTCGCCCCAGAGGAATATCCTACCGGGTGACGTCCCTCACTTGCGGGCTCAGGAACGCCCAACCGACGAACCCTATCAACGCCATAGTGTAACCTATTCAGCGCCTCCAACTCTAAACTCTTGGTGATGGCTTGATGAAGAGAAGAAGGAGCCGCTAGTCTAAGCTGATGTCTGGTCTCGACCTCTCTTATGGGGTTTACAAATTTCGCGTACGCGATTTAGTCCCTACTCTTGTCGGGACAATCCGGCAAAGCTAGACGAGCGAGCCTTTCGATATCGTGACCTAGAGTGGCAAGGTTTTCGGTTCGGCCCTGACGCCTATTTTCGAACTGGGTAAAGTAGAGTTTGGTTAAGTGCTCCTCCCCAAAACGGAGCCTTAGAGCAGACGAGATTTCCTCGTAATTTTCCTTATCGGAATCAGAAAGAGAGCCTGACACCGTCAGGGCCGTTCCTCTTAGAGAAGCCAGCAAAGGAGCTGCCTTTTGTCGCGGCTCCCAGCCATTCGATCGAGAACTCATGTTGAATTGTTTCTCGTAGATGGACCAAGAAGTGGTTCTATCGTAGGTATTGAGCTTTATGTTTAAATTTTCGGACTCGTTGACAGCGAAAGCCATCCTCGATAGAACGACCGGTTCAACGGCATTTAAAGGCGTAGAACTAGCTACAGGAGTAAAAGTCATTTCACCATCTCCACAATTGGGCTCAAACCTGCGTGGAAGATTCGTGTCCTGGACCCAAACGGGAGGCACTGGAGCGGCGGAAGGAGCGGGTACCGGGGGTTTCTGGAGGTTCTGCAGGACCGCCACCAAAACGTCCTGCGTTTGCTGCATCTGCGTCGACTGGCGCAGAGCCGCCTCTTGCATCTGGTTGGATTGGCGCAGAAAAATTTCCTGCATCTGGACCGATTGGCGCAGTATTTCTCGCAGTAACTCGTCCGGCTGGGGAGGTGCAGGATTTTCTCCGGTCTCCTGAAGAACGGGCGAGACGGACCTCCGAGATTGAGACATCCTCGTCCTCGGCATCTTCTTTTCACCTTTTTTTACAATTTCAAAATCACAATTTCCAACGAAAGAAAAGGAAAGTAACACTTCACTCCACTTAATCCCACTTCTGACGCCAATGTTAGGAGGGCTCGAACGGTATTTAAGACGTTAACACGGTATCAAGTAGGTTTCAAGCGGTGAAGGCGAGATAAAACAAAACAGCTAAGGATTCAAAGCTCAAATGATAAATTAATCAATTAGCGCCAAAATAAGAACGGGTCCCAAACTAAACCAATAGGCAAATCAAACGTTAACTGGAAATGAAAGCAACGAAATCCAAATCAATAAATGCAGCTAAACGCGGGGAATAAAATGCTCGGAAAAAATGCTGTTATATTCTTTGTGAAAATGCTGTTTACAGTCAGAAATTGGGCTTAAGACTAAAGAACATCGCTGTTTACAAAATGGAAATCATAGTCGAGGAACAAAACTGTGTCAGATAATTGAATATAATTTGGGGGTAGGTCTTAGGAGGCGGATATAAATCAAGAGATCAAATCAAGAAAAATATTCGCACGCACGATTTAAACAATGATTTTATTTCCGGTTCAGAAATTGCATTGATTAATTAAAAAGACCGCGTTCAATCTATAGACTTTAAATATATTAAATCACCACTAAATAAGATTGTAATTGATAGACAATCAATGTTACAGATATATGTATAAGATCTTATAAACACAAAAATAGGGAATTGTTCTCTGCAACAATGCTTGCAGAAGGAAGAAGAATCCTTGCGTCGAATGAAGAATTCAGTCAACAAAGATACCTAAATAATAATTCTGTCAAATTTGAATGTACACAGTTAGATTGCACACAAATAAAAATGTAGTTTTTACAATGACATATAATTTGTAGGGCCACAGTAATCACCATTAGATTCACACCTGAAATGACGCTTTTCCGAACCACCTTAAATGAGGTAGCGTCCTCGGCTCGTTTCGATTTTTGTTTAAGTGGAACGATCGCCGGGCCCCACTCAGGGCCAGTCTGGTGGGATGGAATCCGTAAACCTGAGAAACAGGAAAAAGAGAAGAATAGATATTTTTTCAGACATTAAAATATTAATTCTAGACATGGCAATTGCATCGTAAATTACATAGAAACATAGATATATATCTATGATAGAAATGAACTACGTGGTTGCAAGGAATAAAAAGTAGCATATGATGGTATAAATAGACAATGAAACTTGCACCTGACAACACACACGTTTACATAAAACATTAATACCCACAAAACATGGTACCAAATAGCCTGTGAACAACATCTAATTAGTATTGAAACTAAAAAGCTGAAAGAATCCAAAAAGTGCTTTGGGAGTTTGGATTCCTGAAATCAGAAAGCAAACTGCATTAGTAGCCAGAGACAGCCTGTGAACAACATCTGATTAATATTAAAACTGAGAATCCAAAGAAACCCGAAGAGACAATATAAGACAAGTATTTAAAGCGCCTTGCAAGATGGCAAGTCACGTTAGTTATTGTTTTGAAAAATATCTTAGGACCCATAAGGACGTCACAAACATGAATCAAGCAAACACAGATCATGCGATTCTTCGTCCTCGCGCTATGCCTGCGCGAGCAGCGTCGGACTTGGAATATTTGTGCTAATGGAAATCGAAAAAATGAAATTTTTAATCGCATCCTTCTATTCCAATTAGCACAGGGAAAGGAGAGGAGCGAGGTTTACAAAATACATAAAATTTGTGGCGTGGCGGTCGGCGATTCTCTTCGACGCGAAGTCTTCGAGCTCAACGTCCACCTCACTTCCATGCACCACGGCTGGTACGGAGAGCAAGGCGGACATATTTTGCCCATCCCAAGTGACCATAAAAATATTACGAGAAAGCAAAAAAATGTCATTTAATTGAATTCGTATAGTTTGGGTTTGTGAATTATTGAAAGTAAAAGGATCTGTCAGATCTTATTGTCAGCAAAAAGTACTAAGGGACAACATGAAGAGAATCATTGGATAAGAAAAATCTAGCGAAATATCGTAAAAAATCAAATAATAAAATTTGATAAACTCTTATGCTCAATTGATCACTTGGAATTGCTGTGGAAAGAAAATTACTTGCACTTCCGATTTCTTGCCTACCCCAATTTTGTTCAGCCCACATCCCACCCAACGGTTAAAACTATAATGACTTGCACACTCGCATTCGCACTTCATAAACATTCCAGACAAGAACCCTCCGCGATGCGTGATTTTACCTATACCTGCCTTTCGCCTATATTTATCCAAGAGAAAATTTTACTGACAAGAACCCCAATTCATACTTGCGCCGGCGCTCCAACACATTCGGTTCACATTCGTTTTATCAAACTTTTGACAAATGACTCTACAAAAAAAAAAATATATACAAAAAAACTCAACTGCAATAAAAAAAATTTAAAGTGTAAGTGTATCTAGGCAGCCCACACCTCGGCCACAGCCGTAATTTTGATAATGTGTATGTTTTTATACGCCGAAATGATTCAAATAATTCGAATAATAATTTGGTTTTTTCACCAACAAAAAATTAAGGGCTGTGTGTGTAAGGGGGAAAAAATTCCCATGTGTTTATACATCTCATGTCAACCAAAACATTTCATCTCACTCACATATCACATTCATTGCCGTGGTATCTCGTTCAAAAACTTACCATACCTGCTGTGTATAAAAATACAATAAGGGCTGCCCATGCCCCGGCCGAAGCCATAATTTAGTAAATTTTGAAAAGGTGTGTGTTTTTGTAAGCCGAAATTTAATCAACATTGATAATCTTCGAATGATTTTAGTAATTTGATTTTCAGTGATTCAAATTTTTCAATATTTTGATATAAATTCATTAGAGTCTTTGAAAAATAAATTTGATGAAAAAAAGAATGAATTTAATTCATCTCACATCTACTCGTAATTAGCAGCAAAAATATTAAGGGCTGAAAGATTTGTCTAAGCGAAGAAAAATTGCAATGCATGCTCCCACAAAGAGCGATGCTGTAAAAATGACAAGGAAAAAAAACATGAATAATGAGAAGCAAAAATTTGTGAAATAAAGGAAACAAATAGTTGTGGAAATTCCAATTACCGAAATTTCCCACTTTATGTTCATGGTTGATGATCATCTGTAGATGAGGTGACTTCATTGGATGCAGCAAAAACGTTTGTCTGTAGGTAATGAAAAATTAAAAAAATTTTAATACAGAGAATTTCAAATATACAAGCGACATGAATCACAGAATTCGGAAAGAATGAGATGAAAAATATTCAAATTTCAAACTTACCGCTTTCCCTTAATCTGGCGAATAGAGATCAGGTTGAAATATCAATCTGATTCTTTGGAAAAATTGTAAATATAGAGATTTTCTACTTTACGTTGATGGTCAACGATCAGCCATACGAGGAGACTTTATTGTGTGCAGCAAAAACGTTTGTTTCTGAGACAGAATATTAAAGCTTTTATTACAATGTATTTCATATACACAAGCAACACGAATCAAGGATTTCAGAGAGAATGAGCCCGAAAACACTTAAATTTCAAACTCACCATTTTTTTTCCAAAGTCTGGTGAACAGAGATCCGGTTCAAAAAGCTTTTGGATCTTTTTCAACGTGATGTAATTGCAGTGCCGCAGGCTCTGAGCTCTGTAATGCATAATAAGACACATATAAATATCGCAGTTCTAAGTCACATTGAAAATAGAATAAAATATTCTAATGGCTAAGCAACTGATTGTGAGCAAAAAATAATATTTTCACCTCTACCCGACCTTAATCCGCAGTAAACTTTGAGTAAGCGAAAACAATTGCATCGTAGTCGCCAACAAATATGAAAACCAAGGTTTAGAAATAAAATAATATCAACCCCAAATCGAAATATTGTTAAGAAGACGCGGTAATTCATTTGTTGCGAAGCAGTTTGAACGTATTTACGAATCGTCACGATTCGAGCTGAAGAGATACCCGGCCGCTATGTAGCGCGAAATTCCGTGGTAGAAAGATCTTAGAAAATTAATAAAATTAATAGAATCAAAACTCACCATTTTACGCAGTAGGAAGGTCCGGTACAAATACTCTCAGATGTTCACATGCACCACTTCAAATTAATTGCGAAGATCCTCAAGTAACGTATAGTTGAGTTAGAAAAGTTCAGCGGAGTGCAATAGACGATTCAAAATTCAACGAGAAAATGGCGTCGCTGCGTAATGAGTGCGCAGTCTCGATGGGCGAGCGAATCAGTGGCCGCTTACAATTAGCGGCGCGGCAGACCCAGGGGTAGACCAAGTAATTTTCACAAACTTTGATACGTCGTATTACGATTTATAATATGTTCAGTTAAGCAGTGTTATACACCCACATGAGGTAAGATTCTCCAGCTGATTATTACAAGCTTAGAATCCGATGTTATTAGATGTAGATAAAATTACACCGAGTTGCGTGGAGACGAACTAGAGATTCGAAGGGTGAAAACAACCCATTGTTCAAAATGGTAGTTGAATATTGGAATACTTAATTATGGCTGTATTTATTTTACGGCTGTTGATACGACTTATTAATAATTGATTCTTGTTGATTGATAAAGGATTTTTCTATAATTCCTCCACAGAATCATGCAACGGGAGTTCGTAAAAATGTCAGATGTTTAAATAATGCCCCAAAAGTAAATTAACGATCAGTCATCACATCGTTTTAGGGATTTTGATTTTAATTTTTGTAGAAAAAAATCTTTTCCTCAATTTTTTCTATAGCTACCTATCTTTCTCGATCTCCAGTTAGCGGTGGAAATTTTTCGAGCCCGCAACGATTTAAATCGGCTAACAATAAGTTGAGTGCAAATAGCCAACAGGCTAGATTAAAGAATTATACGAGCGATGAAATGCCGAAATGTTTTAATAAATCACTCATTACGCGTGATTGATTTTCAAATTAAATAAGGGTGACACAAGATATTATGTATTCGTTATTTTTCACCTTTATATGACATTTACTGATAAAATGATAGAACTAGCATTTGCTACTTCATAAAAAATCAGTTCTCTTTGAATGGATGAAAAAGCAGATCCTTCTCATAGGATCTTCGACAGGCTTAATTTTCGCCGGAGAAATTGAAAAACAACGCTTTAGTTTTCTTGGAGTCGAAAATCAAATCTCTTCCGAATCTTCAAAGCGATTGGTTTTTTACGTATGGATTAAGCTACCTCAGGGAATAATGCTCATGGAGAAAATCACTGGTTTTTATTATGTTTTATTGCAAATTAAATATCAATTACAAGGCTTTTTGTACATAACGGCCGCCAGAATGTAAATATTATAATACACTAAGTTGCCAAGGAGTTTGTTTATAAATTTAGCATTCGTCCCAATCATTCCAAATTTCAAACATGACAATCCCATCGTACAAAGGTTTACTAAACAAAGATAATGGATGACCGATATATAAAAACTACGACAAACGTCGATAGAACTTTGGGACAAAATAAAACAATTAAAGAAACTAAAAGTTTCTTGCATCAAGTCATCGGTAAGTAAATTTTGCGACAAAAAAAAGTGGGACGAATATCAAATATCGTTTCGATGAACCATTTTCAAATTTCCTTGGATAGATAAACAAACGTGTAGCATAAAACACAATGAATTGTAATTATAAATTTAATCTGCTAGAGAGTCAAAAAAACCTCTTTATAATCAGGGTTATACAGAAAACTCGTGCAAAACTAATTTGACCACCGCGAATAGCTTTGAAATGACTGTCAAACCTGTGACTAATCATCTCGGCTTCAATTTTTATAATAACAAAATCCCTAAAGTATCTCAAAAATCTATATGAGCTGCTCAAAGTTTTTATAAATAACTATAGATAAATCTTCTTTCCCAAGTATTGTTATTATTATTAAGATTATTAATATTTTTGACTGTACAAAATTAATGTGGCACGTGATGCACAAGTTGTCTGCATTACAGGTAAATACGTATGTATATGCTTTATCAGCGTCAAACCTAGCTTTAATTTCAAAAGAAACAATATTTACACTCCACATTTTAATTTATAATAATCTATATGAATTAACTTCAAAATAGTCTAAGACCTATTTCATTTTTATAATACAGATTTATTTATTTTATTTTATTTTTATTTTTTTCTATTTTTATTTTTATTTTATTTATTTCTTACTTTTGTTTTTTTTATTAAACGAGATTAATGCCAGAAATGACTATCAGTGGAGCGACGTGGAGTTTTGGAGATTGATAGTAAACAAAAGGTAGACGAAAAAGAAACCACGAGCAAGAAATACGATTTTTGGGGGTTGCGGGAAGTACAAAAATATCCGAATTTAACGTGCATCTGGAATAATTCATCAGTTTAATTTTTTTTTTCTTCAATTTCCTTTTGTGCACGCATGCATTCATTATATTATGTTCAAGTTTATTTTAATAGACATATTGGTAAGTTGTGTTTTCTTGAATATATTTTGTACTTCTTACTAAATTCATTCTACTTCTAAAATGAAGCGTATATTTTTGTAAAGTTTCTGCGATACTAAAAACTTAAATGATATCAGTTTGGTTTTGAAAGTAGGTACGTTATTCAGTTTCACTGCATTTCTTTCTTTTTTTTCCAACGGATAATGTTTTAAATATAATTACAAATAATAAGAAATAGAGAAATGGCATAGAAAGAAATGAAGTATAAAACTGATCAACGTTGACTTTCATATGTTCAATACTAGATACAAATTTGCTTCTTCACATGAATGCAATGAAAGAATCAGTCAGTCACTGCCGCTTAAACCACTTTTTTTTAAACATAAATATAGAAATCGAGGAATAATATCTCTTTGAAGGGGAGAAAAAATGTATTTAAGAAAAAAACAAAAGAAAAAAGATTTTGGGCAAAATCAGCAATTGGTGGCGAAGCCCTCTCTTCCCCGTTACGTAACTATGGTACGTACCTGGATTTCATTGAAAATACTTAAATTTTACTTTTGCTTGGTATAATATATTATTAATTTGATGCATTGCTTGTGTATAAATATCTTACTGTTGATAGGCTAGTATATATCAGATTATAAATAAATCAAAAGTTAAGCGAGCGTGGGCGTAGTGCAAATGATCCACTATTATTGAGGAAACGATGGGCGGCTCTGGTCATTTCTAGCTGATCTTGCGTCTGCCCGCATGCTACCGTAGTCCATTGAATCTCCAACTGAAATCGAGGATGAAAATTTATAATGAGTTCATTCGACAAGATGGTAGACGCTTCTGTGCGAAGCTACGATTCGTTGAAAAATTAGTGTGTTTGATTTTATTTTCATTAAAATGCCAGGCGACTCACCTTAGCTCTTTTAAAGGGTCTGACGAGTAGCGGGCTGAAACCGCAGGAGGTGTCGATCCCTTCGAAGAGGATCGCACGTTTGGCATTGGTTCTCCGATGTATGGACGCAAAGTCGTGGGAGGTCTGGAAAGGATAGACACACTAGCTACAGCCGGCAGTTAAGAAACACACACATAGAAAAATATGCCCTAAGAGAGCCATGAAGAAACGGTGTAAGGGGAGGAATTTCACTAATATTTATTATTCATTGATATTCGATTGTTTTAACTCTTTTAGATCCTCGAATACTTTGAATCAAAGCTTGACTAGCTAGGCCTCTGTATTTGGTACACGGTAGTCGTATGCTTCTTACAAATGTGGGGGTGGAATGGTGGCATCTGGTGCCATGGGATATTTTTCGTTTACTCAATTATTCCATAATCTTTGGGTCGCTTATCAAGGGTTTGGGGGAGGGGGGTAAGGTACTTTGGTACGCTAGGCCAGGCCTGTAGGGATAACAATTATCTTGGTTAGTGCGGACATGCGGCAACCCAATCGACATATTTATTCGATTGATTCAACTTAAAAAACCGACCAAATCGGTCAAACAAAAAAACCCTACCTCGAGTCTTGGTCTCGAGACAGGGTTGAAAACTGAGAACACGGGGATAACTCGAGGGAAACAATACAAGACAAAAAATATTAAAGAAAAATAATAATAATAATAATACTTAATAAAATTACAGAAAAAAAAAATAGGAAAAAAATATATAGGTATATCTAACATCATTTCTTTCCATAAACAACTCTGAGTTTAATTTAATCTTTGATTACTATAAGAAGACTATTTCTACAACTTTACATTATTCTTAATTAGTCAATAATAACAACAGAATATTAATTAACATTCTTGGAGATAAACCGTATTAGTGATCAAGAAAATCGAATTGGGAATAAGTTAGTTTAAATTATATCTTAGCTGTTAGTAACGTGTTAATCGATCATTTTTAAGTACAAGTTGGCGTCTTGGACTCGGGCCAATAAGTTAATAATTGATACATGAAGAAACAATAAAAAATAAATAAAATGTAAGGAAAGAACTCGATTACATAATTATAAAATTATTTTCTTAGTCAGCGTGTACGTACGAAGTTTATTATACATAAATAATTTAGAAAAAAAAAGTAAATAAATAAAAAAAATTGGTAAACATTTTACCAAAATAAGTTAAAATAAATAGCCGACGCGATGAAGCGTTTTTATAATTTGATAGAAATTTTTTTTTATTTTGTGAGTTTTTCAATAAATTATTAGATATTTCCTTAGACGTAATTCGTTTCTGTTTTTTTTTCTCATCTTTTTTCATCTATTTTAAGCGTATTGACGCGACAAAAAAAAATTAACAAGGGTACCTATTCTATGGGGAAAGAGTTACGTTGTTAAATAAGATTGAAAAAAAAAAAAAAAAAAATTTAAACATACGTTTAAAACGGAAAGACGAGAGAAATAAAGATAACAGTGAGAATAATTAGGATAGGAGAAAATGAAAAAAAATAACAATATAAGGCCGGCTAGCGTGTCTACAGGCGATTGGTACGGGAGTAAAACCAGGATAAGGCTGGTTGTTGGCTTTGGATTTGAGTCTGGATTTGATTTTGGTTTTGGTTTTGATTTTGATTATGGGTTTGAGGGTCGGACGGACAGTGCTGTACCTTCAATGGACTCGGCCCTGCGGCTAAAAAGCTGTCATCCAACGCCATCGACGCAGGTGAAAACAGTACTGAGGTATCCAAGCTTTTACTCTGAAAAAAAGAACCGAAAATGTTAAAAAATAATCAAAAGACAATTCAACAAATATTTATAACTACGGTGATGCGATTCCAGATTACAAATTTTCCCAGAAATCTATCTTCGATTTTTTTTTTTTTTTCATACTTACAGGGGTCTCGACGGCGAAACTCATGTCCGAATTGTCGTGTGAATTTGCCCATGCTTGGCAAAGAGCTTTTCGAGCCCGTTTTCCACCAGGTGCGCTGTTTTCTTTGCCGCGTCTTCTCCCAGTACCGTATCCGGAATCCTGAAGGATGCTTGTGCTGGCCAAACTTTCCCGATCGGTTTCTTGTTTTATTATTTCCGTAAGCGCATCAAGGCGACTCGGCGTTGCTGGGAGATGCGTTGTGGCACCGCTACGGCGTTCCAGCTCTGCAAGAGCATTTTTGAAGGGCGTAGGCGTCCTCGGCGTGTTTCCACCTGAAAGCAAACAGAAATCATTCGTATCACCTAATCGTGAATGAAATAAAAGAAAAATGGTAAGGATTGGATTGAAATTGTGTAAAATCAAATTAGAGAAGAACTTTATTTCCGCGTACCTGTCTGACTTTTTCTGAGACCCGTAGGCTGTGGCGTTGTCAAGGGGCCAGGACTTCCCTTTGGAGTACTAGCTCTTGGCCACGAAGCCTCCGGGCTAAGGCTATTGAGGAATTGTGAAGGACTGAACGGAAGTTGCTTGATGGGTGTCGTTGGCGCAGTTCCAACTTGATGTTGATGATGCCCGAGGAGATAATCGGACTGATTACCACTGTCAGGAGTTTCCGTTCTTTGAACAGTGTTTAGGATAGCGGTGGTTGTACTCGTGGTTGTTGTTGTCGCCGTATTTGTTGTGGTAATGCGTCTTCTTCTTAATATCGGCGGTGGACTAGACTTTTCTTTGTCGGGTGCTGCCACCTCCTCAAGGTCAGGCATTGGCATCAGTCGAATGTCAGACGTCCTTGAGCTCGCGACGTCCGAAAGTATCTCCAGGTCAAAATATCTTTGGAACAAAAAATTTGGGATCGTGAATAAAAAAGTTTGGATCATCGTCATCATCGCCTCTCTCTCTCTCTTTCTCTCTATCTCTGTATCTACTAATCACTTCGGGTTTGAATTCCTAGAAATCAGGCTCAGGCCTGACGGGAATGACGAAGAACTACATAATTCACGGGGGCGGACATTTTTCGATTATTGTTCACTAACAAGGGTTTTTTCCACGACCTTTAATTCTCCAAAATTTGTTTAAAATCGAAACAATCGTCCGCAGTGGTATATATGTCTTTCGACTGAATTACGGGCACTGGAACAAAAGCTAAATGATCAGCAAAAATTAATTCTGCTCACTTTAATGGTGAAACATCGGTTTTTCCTCTAGAGGTTGATTGATTCCTGGGCGGAGAGTTGAGCTGACTTTCAGAGCCGATACGGTCATTAATTTGTCGATGATGGTGGTGGAATTGTTGCTGTTGTTGTTCCCATGCTCTCGCCCAATCCAAAGCCTCAATATCCAAGCCTTGAGAAGTGTTGGCAGCGGTTAAAGTCGAACTACTATCTCCGCTAGTTGACACAGAGTTTGCCAAGATACCCTGTGCAGAATTTTCATCCTGAAGAGTAACGGTCGCCTTCTTTATCGAGATCCCATTGTCTGCGTTTTTTCTTCTTCCTCTACCTGCGATGACAAAAACATCATTTGTATTATTGATTGTATCAATTAGTAGCGTCAATGAATCAAAAATACATTTTCAGGGGAAACTTGGGATTTTTTTTTCAATTTTATCTCTTAAGAAGTTTTTCTCACACAACGTATCATCTACGGTACAAGTCATACTAAAGTAACGCCCATATAATTTTTCTCTGTCACCTCGACCGTCTGCAAGTGTCATTAAGGGTGTCAATTGCTTTAAATGTATCAAAACAAGACTGATTATAAACGGTCTGCTCTCTGCCGACAAGGATCTATCAACTAGATGGAGTGTCTCGACACAAGTGGAGATAACAAGTTATGAAGGAGGGAAAAATGATCTGCAAAACAAAACACGCTTGGGACCACGCATTATCTGCCACCCTACAGACGTGTCGAAAATTTGCCGATCAGAAAATAAAATAAAAAGAAATGCGTATTTTTCTAATTTTCGATAATTTAATGATTAACAAAATCTTCTGTACCCTGCATAACCCATAGGGTGTTTCCCGGTACAAAACCCTCCCTTTTATTGAAACTTTCGTTATGCACAGGGTGGAATTCACGAGGGTGGTGCTGAGTCGCAAGGACTGAAAGAGGGCGTTGAAAATGGAAGGGGAGTGGGAACGATGAAGAGCGAGGGACAGAAAAATGGGGAGGAGGGTTTGAGTCAAGGGACGACTGAGTCATCGTGCACCTGGGGACATTTCAAATCGTGCAAGGGGCATTGTTTTGTTTTTTTTTTTCCTGCTTACCCCTAGACGAGGACACCCTGCCGTCCTCGGCTTCGTATTTTCGTCGCATTGTACTGTTCCAGTGATTTTTAATCGCGTTATCGGTTCGTCCTGGTAAAAGTTTGGCGATTTTAGCCCACTGATTGCCGAACCTTCTGTGAGCCTCGACGATCACACGATCCTCCGCCTCGGTCCACGCTGTCTTTTTTATTCCAGGATTCAGATGGTTGTGCCATCTTTCCCGGCACTGTTTTCCGATTCGGCCCTTCAAGTGCCTCGCTATCAACGTCCATTTTTTGGGACCGTACCTTTCCACCAACTCCACAACCTTCTCGTCCTCCTGCAGACAAAATTAACCATTATATGAATATACATATAAATATACTTTTGCGCGTTGACCTTGGAAGCTCCAGCAACGATCTTCTAGAGGAGAAATTGGCGGTTATAGGTATGGTCAAGCGATTCTTAGAAGAAGGAGGAGGAGAAGAGGTAGAAGAAGAAAAAAAAGAAAAAGTCGTTGTTTGATAATCCGATCTCCTCGGGGCCAGTTACTCTCGACAAGTGAAACGTTTAAGAGCCGCAGGGGTACGAAATATGACTTCAGTTGAGGCCTTCCCTCTCCGCGGTGCTTAAAAATAATTCTCTCTACATGACCGGAAGTCGTTCCTCGCGAGATAACTTCACGCATCTACATACGTCATATAGGCATATTATGTACATAAATATATGCGTGCACAGCACGTTGCGTTATACATATGCATGAGAAAGAAGCAGTATAAGAAAAAAAAGAAAGAAGATAAGGACGACTATACACACATGAACTCTTGCAAAATGATGTGTGTTTAAGATAGCCATTCGCGGAAGAGAAATGATTTTTTATAAAAAATCATCGATTATCGATTACCGCTGTGGAGGACCGTATTGAAATATGGAAGAACTCGAGTTGTAAACAAAGACGAGAATACTTGATCCTGCAATAGATCACCGGGCAAATTTATTTCCGCAACTTTTATCGCGTGAGAAGCCTTGCGATGAAACTATCGCCGATAACCATCATATCGGAAAAATATATGCGTCTCAAAATTGAAAAACAAATAAGTAGAATATAATTCAGAGATTTAATCATTCAGATTGTTTAAATTTTCGTGCCGCCATGAAAAACATCGACAAAAACCGTGTTGATATATAATCTTCGGATAATGCCAAAAACTGACAGGACGTAATTTGTTTTGAGCTTTCATAAAACGAGTAGTTGAATAAAACGAGTAGAAGAATAAAAAAGAGACAATTGTCCCTTTCACCACGAATTCTTTGCAAGTATGTAACACGTATTATACTCATATTGAAAAATTTCCTGCATCGTCAACGCGTCTACCTCCCATACATCGCTGGGATATCCTGCGGAAGAATTTACGCGCAGATATGCAATATTTTTCCCGCGTCGCGGTTGGCCCAGTGAATGCAGAGTGCGACCCTGAGGCCCCAGCAACACGGAGGCGGCAAAAGGCCAGTGGATTGCTGCCCTTGGACCAAAGACGACGACGACGACGATGTAGAGTGCATTGGCACTGTGCATAACATCGCCGGTCGCCACGTCCTGCTGCACCACGAAGAAGAAGAAGACGACGACGGCGACGACGATTCTTCTTGTAGCATAAGAGAACTTCAACTACGCTGCTTTTGCCTCGGTGCGCTCAGGGTGGTAACAAAGAACTTGAATCTCCTTAGCGAGATTCTTAACGTCGTTTATGCTGCGATGCCATTTCCTTTAATTTTGTTACGTTTCTTTCTCTTAAAAAAGAATTCAATAAACAACGGTTGTTCCCCAGGGTACAACTTGTCGGACGATTTTCCATTATTTTCCTAATACTAATTATATAATTATTCGATGCACGAGGAGGTATTCGAAACATAAACGAGATTTTTTTGATTTGTACAGTACGTCGATCACGAACCGTTGTCCTCCACGTATACCGGCAGGATCAGGATTTTATGGTCATCGGTCAATGAGGTGTAGAATCAAACGGATCCATCGGCGCCACTGGCGATCGGAATGCTGCGTGGGAACCACATAGCCACAACACACAACATGGTATTAATACGATATACACATAACCATTGCCCAAGGACGTGTCGAGCGCATTGCGGTCCAAAAGATCATCGAGTTTCATTTCAGATTAAACGCTCTATAAATTTATATCCATATGGATAGTACGTAACGGTTTTCACGTAACCAACGGCCCCCCATTTTCCTGTTGTCAATATTTTCGATGTTATGTTTTTTAAACAAAGACAAACTGAAGCACATATGCATGATATATATTTTATTAAATGAAGTACAATAATAACAGGATCAGGTTTTAATTAGCATGCGTTTCACGGAACGGTACTCCCTGATTTCTTTGAGATCAAGAGCCCCAGATAATCAGGGTTCTGTCTGATTGGACCCGGCCGGACTATAACCGCGGGAAATCTCAAAGGAAAGGAATAAAGCGAAACCTGTTTTTCCCGAGAGTCTTTCTGGTCCTCAAAGAGAATATATATCCTGAGCCCTTGAGCAAGCAGCAGCAGCAACCAGCAGCAGCAGCCGTGGCAAGTTTCTGAAAGGAATGCGCTAATGCTCCAACTTACTGGGTTGGGCCCAAAAAATCCTGCGTGGGTATTACGAACGATGCCGCGAAACGAAGGTTAAAGTCCTCGTGACGTTTAAAGGATCTACGTTCGCGTTGCCGTTATAAAGTCCGCATTTTTCCTCCCTGTTTTTTCTCGTTATACAGACAAAAAAAAAAAAGAAAAGGGTTGGAAATAAAGAAAAATAGATCAGTGAAAAAAGTGAAATGCAGAAATAAGATTTTGGAATAAGGTTGAGTATCAGTAGTTGAAAAAAGTTTACCTCTTTCGTCCACGGGCCCTTAACCAATTCCGGATTTACAACCTTGACCCATCTTTGTTGACATTGAACGTCACTTCGATCTGGGAAATTCGACGCAATGGCGTCCCATCTCAATCCGGACCCAAGTCTTTCGGTTGTGCTAACGAGATGCTTCAAAAGCGCATCCTGAAAACATAAAAGCCCCAAAGTTCCATCTGCTCGATTAAGCACAGGCGCCATTCTTTGATATCACAAAAAATATAAAGAATCATTTACAAATCATTCTTTGAAACTAAATATGTAATTTCTTTTTCTTTCTTCTTTCAATTTGTTTCCTGTACATCTGACCAATTAATTTCCATCTACGATATACATCGGCGGACTGGATATAAAACGAAAAATAAGCGCACCATCCCCATCCATAAAAATTTTTCACGGGTCGATATACAATTGAACGCGGGGGGAATTGATTAGAAGCTTTTTCATACTTGATACTTTCGTACTATAATGGGTATACCTACTACATACGCACATAAATAAGGGACAGAAGGAGCTGCACGTGTGATCAACCTCCATGGCCTTTCCCATGGGAAAATATATCCCCATATGTACATATATATAATGCAGGTAGATAGATAGGTAGGTACGCATATGGTGTATGGAATATATACCGAACACTGCACACCCCACTTCACACGTGCCCAAAAACTTTACGGGGTACTGCACGTATACCTATATACATACACATATATATATACACATATATCTATTGGGTTACATCTGCCCGTATATTATAAACACCATACCGCGAGGTATAAAAATCGTGCCCTTTTTCCATTCCTTTGTTTAAAAAATACATGTACATGGTCAGTATATATTGTATGTACCTATAGGTATACACATACACAGGTATGTGCATAACTAATAAGTGATTTTATTTGATAAAATTATCTCTCACCTCTTCTTTGGTCCACCTTCCTTTGTTTATGTGTTTTCCTGGTCCATTTTGGGCGGCGGTTGTCCCAGAATTTGAATTTATTGAACTGGCGGGGTTTAAAGATGAGGATCCGTATTCTCCTTCGGATTCGTCACCGCTGCTCGAATCGTAACCAGAACGCGACCTATCAATTAATAAATAAATAAAGGGTTAATAAGTGAATAAAACGGGTTATGTATATACGTGGTACACTATATCATAAACTGACGTAATTTCCTGTTTACAATTATATCCATATACATAGGTGTATGTAAGTATAATGTAAAATAATACCGCTCTCCCTATGGACCTCGGTATTAAGAAAAAAATAATCGTAACAATTGAATAATAATAGTAGTCATAATAAAATCAACAAAAAATAACAACAACAATACGAATCAGAATCTGAGAACGAACTGCAAAATTAAACGACGTTTCTCCCTTCATGAATCCCGCGCGCCTTCTTTTCACTTTTATTAATGAATTTTTACCGTCACGCGCCTCGGGTATATGCAACTCAACGTACACCCACGTGCTTCGGTTTATCCCATCACCTGTTCTTTGTTTTAGCGTGGAAATAATATCAGGTATGTAATTTTGAAACGAGGCAAAAACTTCACTACCCAATAAATGATATCTAAATTCATTTTATCCACAATTGTACGGTATGCAGTGATATTTTCTCACACGCATCTGGTTCGATTTTTATCCTAATTTCTTAGAAATAGATTTTTCTTCGAAAAGCATTTCAGAATGCAGGATTATAGAGCTAATTGTGAGTAACGGAGTGAATAATTCATGGATGGGTTTTTTAAGCCGGTTTTCTTCTTTTTTTTTCTTTCTGTTTTTTTTTTTTTCTTTTGTATTATTCCTTGACGAATTTAAAATAGCGCCTAAGTTCACGGCTGTATCATCAGCTGGTGGAATAACACGTTTCGTGTTTTTTTCATCACTTTATTAGTTCTTTATATACAATGTAGGTATATATAAAAAGTGAATCTGATGAAAATTGACGAGGCGTTTCGATTAAGATATTTTGAAGTTTTTTTTTGTTTGCTGCAAATTAATTAAAGTACGACATAGTTCGACGTTTGCGCGATTGAAGAAATTTTTTTTTCTTCAAAAACCGATGTTTATCTAGATACATCTATGCATATCTATATATCGCACGAATGTAGAAGAATATGAAAATATGGTCATATGAATGCGGGAAGATTTTTACGAGATGTTCGAGCATATGACGGTGTGGCGCCAATGCCTTGACATCCGGTTATGGGGGAGTTGTAGATACAAAATATGTGTACATACATATATATACATAAATACCCTATACACAAGCATACCATACGTATACTTAAAGTGGTAAAAATGTTTTCCGAGCAAAGAACGCGCTGGCATCGGAGACATATACATGAGATGAAGAAGATGAAGCAGAAGAAACGAGGCGACAAAAATTTCAGTTAAAGGATAAGCGAGAAATGGTGATGAAAAGCTGAAAAATTCATGTAACCGTCATACCTCTACCTCCAAAGTAACGCAGACCCAAAACCCTAAAAAAAAGTACAATCTTAAACACACAACCAACCCTAAACATTATCTCATCAAAAAATTCTATCTCATGCCCGGTAATAAAGGCCATGAAATGTAACGTTCGAAAACAATTGAAAGAAACAAAAAAAAACAGACACAAAAAAAAGCGACCAAAAAATAATCGAATTCCTATCGGTAATTTCAAACGGATCGACGGGCCGTTTAAAAAATATTTTACTTTCAGAAATTCGGAAGAGGTTTAATTATTTAACAAACCTGATTGCAGGAGAAAGTTTCATGCGTATAATTATAGATACACGATTCATGAATGAATGAATGAATGAATGGAAGAATGAATGGAATTTCGACGTTGAAATGAATGAATGCACAGACGGACAGACCGACGGAGACAGAGATTCGGTTGACACTTCTGCGCATTTCGGGAAGAAATCGAGATTATCTTTTCCCTAAATAAAAAAAATGAATCTATGAAGAAGGAGCGGCGAAGTGGGCGGGGGGGGGGGGGGGGGGGGGAGGGGGGAGAGCTGAGACCGTCCCTGAGGCGTTCCGAAACGGTGGTTGTCGAGCGCTTTACTGGCCTCGGACCCGATTACGTCATTTGCAAGGGTCTGAACTTTAACGCGTCATCATCGACAGGTTTCCGAGTATAACAAACGTCGTGCATATATTATTTTTAGATGTTATTCGCGGACGATTAAAATATATAACGAGCTTCAGTTTTAAGTATTCATTATACACTCGGAGAAATTAAGTTTTTCGTTCATTTGTAATAGGTTCGTATAGGTTTCATTTATTTTATATAATTTTTATTTCCTTTTCCCAATGAAAATAAAAATCTTAACACTCACACAAAATTCTTTATTCGGCACAATTACCTGAGAATTCGTAATTTCAGACAGTCGAATGGTTTATGGTTTTTTTTGCTTCTTCAAAAATTAGCACATTAATTGCAGTATACACGTATAATATGCATGTATATGGGTATATGTATGGGCATGTAAATGAGCAATTAACAATAAACAAAAGAAAGGAGAAAAAAACAGAAAAAAAAAACGATTTCGTCAGCCGCGTGGGAGGGTGGGCCAGTGACCGTGTTGGCGTCTCGGCGGGCGTCGCGACGTCTGCTAAAAAGATGTGTTTACATGCCTGTAAACATAACGGTAAACTGCAGCGCCTCTTTTCATTTGTTTTTTCTTTATAATTCATTTATTTTTTCTTCGTTTTAATATAACGTGCATCTCGCAGGTATTTAGGGGAACTAGAAATGACGTAGCATGGTTATAATGTTATACGGATACGCGGTGTACCTGAAGATAAAAGTTTACTGCACTTATTATTACAGTGTCAAGTTCATCTGGTGACTATACATATAGTTCGTAGTATATGATCATCGTCTTCTAGCATATCGTGGAATTTCAACAGGGAACAGTTCCGAACCATAATTCCCATGACACGCGCGGTTATATGCAGCAGCATAGGTCGGTGCGTATTTAAATTAAAACGATATAAAGAGAAGTATATATTTCATATAACAAACGTAACCTAATATGTATATATATGTATGCACGTACGGTAGTGCGATTAGATAATTCAGAACAACGTGTAAAATTTTTAATTTCTTAATTTTTTTTCTCTCTCCCCCCCCCCCCCCCCCCCCCCCTGTTTCCGTTTTTAGTTCGAACGAATGAATAAAAAGAAATAGAAAGTCGACCGATCGAATTATCATGGATAAATCGTGGGGGTTATTTTATTTGATTTTGATTCGATTTGATTTTATTGTATTTATTATTTTTATTTTTATCTCTTTTTCAATTTTCTCTCTCTCTCTACATCCCGGAAATAATTAGAAAAAGAAAAGAAAAGAAAAAAAAAGGTCGATTCCGAGTGAAGATAGCTGAAAAAACTAATAGATAAAAGTTATTGTACCGAATATTATACGGTATGTGATATATGTATACAGCGGAAAAGACTGTAAAGAAGGAAGAAGAAGAAGGCTAAGGATATAATAAAAAAAAAAGAAAACGGAAGAAGGGAAGTTAAACGGGACGACAAAAAAGGAAGCGCTAACAATAATGTTACTGTCCTCTTTTGTCGCGCGAGTCAGATTAAAATCTGACAAAAGTATTCCGTGATAATCTAAAGAGTTCCTTTTAACGGTTGTATAAAAAAATAATCTTCTATACAGCAAGAACAACCAACTACTAATTCATTATTACATTATTACATATCATATAGTTGGCAATCAAAGTGCTTCATTACCCCCCCCCCCCCCCCCCCGCTGCACCGCAAAGCTCGAGAACAGTTGACAGGAAATTAATTAGCTCGCAAGGAACACTTGACGTCCTGTATACGACATGCGCAACGACCAAAAACTTCCTACATAGGTAATACATAGAAAATTATACAGGGTTATACAGGATGAAATAATTTTTTTCTTTTTTATCAAATTGATAAAAACTATTTGAGAAAATGAAAAAAACAAACAATTAATG
The DNA here is from genome assembly GCA_963932425.1 of Athalia cordata. Taxonomy (NCBI): domain Eukaryota; kingdom Metazoa; phylum Arthropoda; class Insecta; order Hymenoptera; family Athaliidae; genus Athalia; species Athalia cordata. The sequence continues at coordinate 21,031,647 of OZ010626.1, read as the reverse complement.
AAATGAATAAACGAATAAATAAATAATTCTAATCCATTACCGAGAGAATATCGGTGCCTGAAAAGTGAAGACTTCAAATTTTTATTCTTTGAGTTTTTTTTGGTTGGTTTTTGGTCTTTGGTTTTTTTAGAGCACCTTGTATTTAAATTTATATCTACTCCGTGTCTTTCCGCACAATTTATGCGAACGAAATCTAAGACAGGATGTTGCGGTCAGCCGAAAGTAAATTTCTATATATAACGTATCTGTAGGAGGAAAAGAAATGGTGAAAAAAAAAAAAAAATGCAGGATGCGTGTTGTGGGGATATGATACTTCTGGGGGTTGGAGTTGCACGAAAGGATATATCGCGTATACCTATGTGCGATGGACATCAGCAATAATAAAGAACAACCGCGACGACGAGGAAAATGACGACCACGACGTCGCGTCGCGTCAAGAACAGGAAGGATGTCAAGCCAAGCGTAATATCCTGCCGGCCTGACTACCTGAAGTCTAATAAAAATCGTAAGGAAACGACACCGAAGTCCTGTCGGCAGGACGACACCGATGCCGGATGAGGAAAGGAAGTGTTCCAAATCTCAAGAAATGAGGTTTCCTCTACCCAAATTCTTATACGTGATGCGTAAATACGCTATACATACATATATGCTTGCGTGTTTCATTCTTATTATTATTTTTTGACAATCATTTGTTCTTTTTTTTTTTTTTTTTTTTTTCCATTCTATTCCAAGTAATTATAGGAAAATTCCTCGACTCTTCATTTCTGTATTTTTTTTTGTCGAACTGAGAACGGCGGTGATAAAGAAATAAAAAAAAATAGAAAAAAAAAACAAACTAAAGATAAATAAATTATTTTTTTGTTCTTGCAAAGAGGTGTTCATTAGGTAATTTCGGTTTGAACTTGTCAATTGAAATAGAACGGTTAGTTAAATACGAGTATATAATATTAAACAAACGCTTTCACACAAATTTAACACTTTTCTTTTGATACTCTTAACCATAACGTTAATCGATGCATCATTTGCTGTGTGAAGCATCGGCGTACATGCTAATATATTGTAACGCCTTAGCGTCTGAGAAAGGTGCTTGCATGACAGCAGTCTAACGTCCCTAGGTAACAACAAGACAGCAGCCATCCGTGATGAATCTAAGATTATGAAAATCTTCCACCATTTCGTTTGGCCAAAGTGGTGAAGGTGGTCTCTGGGAAGGAGCTCTTAGACTGTAGCAATGGAACAGGTTGTGATGAATCCTTCATTATCAGTATGCTACTAGGAAAAAGGAAGGTGTTATTTATGATAGAGACTACTAGGAAAAGCGGTAGTGATCCGGTCGACTCAAAAACATTTGCTAGATAAAATGCTGCATCTTTGACATTGATGTGCCGGTAGGAAAAGTTTGAATGGTAGTTGTGATCAATCAATGCAGTAGGTACTAATGGAGGGCAAAGGTCATAGTTGGCTTACCGACACCTCCCGAGTGCATGCCCCGGATTTAATTTGACTGTAGCTAATGCCAAACCTTCTTGGTCGTAGACTTTCTTCGGTCTGCAAAGTCTTCCGCCGTTCCAGTCTGTTTGAACTTTTGTCAGCGGGTAGGGTTGGAGAGGAGCTTGTCGTTCGTGACGTTCCAGGAGAAGTGACTTCTTTCATGAATTTCCAAGGTAGATTCAAGGAATTTGTGAATGTCCGTGGGAGTGGGATCCTTTGGTTTGTCGAAATGGAATGGGAACTGCTGCATTCTTCGATATCGGTATGCTTGGGGTGAGAAGGAAGGTGTTAATTGTGGTGATACAGTGCAGCAGGTACGTCAGAGAGGCATAAATTATGGTTGACTTACAAAAAACTACAGGGGAAATAGGTTCGATCTTGCAGACTACGACTTGTTACGACAAAAAGCATCAGCGAGAGACCTCCACGTTGGCGAGTCTTTTTCCACCTGATTCTGTTATAGCTTTCAGAACCGTGTAGGATTGGAAAGGAGCTCCCAAGTTTGTGGCATGCCAGGAGGGAAAGCGTGATTTTGGGAAATCCAGGTGGTAGTGTTGGATCATTTGACATTGGTTCGCCTGTGGCAATAGGAACCCTTGATTTGTGTCACTGGAATGGGAACTGCTGTATTTTTTGATATCAATGTAATTGGGAGACGGGGGAAGATGTCGGTGGTTCTGATTCAGTACAGTGGGTACGTTAGAAATGTAAAGTTTGTGATCGTCTCACACCCATGCTGTTTGTTACTCACGTGATTGCTTCACGGATTTGACAAACTTGAACACCCTACCCACCATCATTCTATACATATACATTATGATACATTGGGAACTTCATTACGCAATCGCTGCCGATAACGATTACCGATGATTCGACGAGCTGTCTCATTGTAACCTCACAAGTAGTCAGCGAGCTGGCGAGTCAATCTCGGACGTCTTAATAAGCAATACGGTATAAAAAACGTGTTGCGCTGTTCGCGGTGTTATCTACGATTATTTATGTTCACCTCAAAGCCGAGAGGGCTGTCACAGGGGGATGTTACGTACAATCCACGTTTCAGCAATTACGACCCTACCACTTTTAGGCTGCTGCCGTCATGATAGCCTTGCCAGCGGACGGCAGACGACATTTTTTAATCCCGGTAGCCTATGAGAGCGCTGCGTTTTTAGAGGTCTATGAAAAGGAATCGCTGTGTAGTGGCGAACTCGGTAAGAGATGAGACGTTTATCGTCCCTGTTCGCTGACGCTACGTGCCAGGCGAGCGGGATTTTCACTGCTTGATGGGAATATAGCGCTAGCCACGGCAATGACGCGGCTTCCCTTCTACATTTTATGTTGGAATGGTTCTGGATTCTTGACAGATGTTGATGACGACGGTGACGAATCTGATGAAACGAGCCTGCCGGTGATCAGAGATCATCGTATCTCAGCTCTCCGACCACCGATGTTATTGAAATTAGGCTTGAATGAAAGCTCGTCCCCGATTTATGTAACAAAAGTGATTTCACATTTGCTGTCATATTATCAGTATGAAAGGTATTTGATAAAACGCGAATTCCCACTCCGCTTCTGAGCTCCCGTCGCAGTAAAGATCATAGACTTAGGTCTATGGTAAAGATACTCGGTAGTGCGCCCGTTATTTTGAATGTACTTAGCGCGAGACTCTACCGAGTCTCTCGATAAGGTAATTAACACAAAATCTCCAGTCCGTAGAAAATATAAAACCCTGTACAAAAATAAAATTCTTCTATATGGAACAATCACGATATGATTTTGTTTAAAACAAATTTCCAAAATTGAAAATGATAAATGATCCACGCAACTTAATTTTTTCTCACCCCCCCTCCGGCCCTTCACTCATTTCACATCGAAAATACGCACACTACCCCTCAAGCTTGTACCCATATGGCGTTGTTTGTTTTTGTTGTTTTTTTTTTTTTCATTTGTAATTTTCCCACGTCAACTAATTAATTAATATTCCATAGGTAGATGGAATATAACGTTAAGATCGTGACGAGTTGTTATCATTATTATTATTGTTATCACTCTTATTATTAGCGGAGACACCTGACGTGCCGCAGGTATTCAGATTATTGGAGTGCGTATATATGCATATTATGGGTGTGCAATTTATAAGGGAGAAACACTGAGAACCGCATATGTGCCGCAGTTTCACATCTGATAGTTTCTCCCACATTTATTATGTAAAAACAAAAAAAAAATTCCATGCAATATGTATAATAGGATATATAAAATATGTATACATGTGCACGATAAACCTGACCCATATGAACCCAATAAATTTAAATACCAGTAAGGCAAGGACTTTATCTTATTATATACATATTATGTATATATACGTATATGTAATTGTGTTGGTATATATAATGAAATTCCAAGGCGTATTAAATTGGGAATCTGCAGGCTATACATATAATACGTAATATGTAATTGATAAGTTCAAGGTTTTTTTTTTTTTTTTTTTTTTATCAATATATAGAAATAAAACAATACACATAATATATACACCTATATGTACGCATAGTTGATTTTTAGGTCAATATATTCCAACCATCCACTTTCGTTTTATTTATTATAAACGTTTTGTTTGATTTTTTTTTCTTTTTTTTTTATTTTTCATTAGTTTTTTGGTATCGCGAAAATCGAGAAACAGCGAAAGGATATGTGACTGACGGAAAGAATGAAGACATTCCGAATTTGAAAAAAAAAAAATAATAACAAAACAACTAAACAAATGAATAAAAAATATGTTTCTAAATAAACGAGATATACAAATTGAAAATTAAAAATAAATAAATTTAAATTTGCCGAAAGAAAAAATTCGCAAAAAAAAACAAAAAACAATACAACCTATAAAAAATAACCCATTTAAATTCCCCACCCGATCCGCACGTATGCGCGCGCGCCCGTTCGTTAATAAATGAATCGTTTGAAAACGCACGATGAGGCAGGAAAAAAAAAATTAAAAAAAAAAAATTAAAAAGAATGAGCGAAAAAAACGAGAGGCGCGAAACTTTTTTATGAACACGCGCAAACACGCTTCATAAGAACGATTAGCAAGTAGTTCGAGATTTAGTGGTCGTGCGGCGGTGTGATATTAAGATATGTATTATACATATGTGTAGCACATACATATCAATATTCTATTGATATGCCTACGTACATATGTACATGTGTTTGTTAAATTTTATTTAATTTATATGGCCCGAGCAGCTTAGATGCCATTTATATAAAATAATTCATAGTCGGTTGGTGGTAATTTATTTGCGTCATTAATAATCTACCAGCTGTTATACCGTAGTGTGTACATAGGTTTATATATTTACACATACATATATATTATATATATTTACGCGTGTTTCAATATTAAGTTATTATTTTCTGGGTTAGCAACAGCTTAATTCGCACAGGTCCCATTCGAAAATCAACGAAAGTAAAAATTCCGGCTATCATCCACAATATATATATGTACGATATAATGGGTGGATATATAGCTATGTAAATATGTATATATCCGAACACTAATTTACATAGAGGAAATTCCAATCTTCAGGGGTTATTAGATACCTAAATACCTTGTGTATATTGTGTATGTACATATTAGACGTACACCTATATAGGTATACATATGCATATTTACCTATAGATTGAAATGGAGAGAAAAAAGAAGAAGAAGAAATTAAATAAATAAATAATAAATAATCAAGAAAATTATCGAATCCTCATTGGACGTCCGCGCATTCTTAACTAACGAGGTGTATCATCATATACACGGCGTCGTATAAGCGCATCCCTGCGTTTGAAAATAATTTTTTTTTTTTTTTCCAATAATAAATTAATGAAGCGGTATGAACAAGTCAAAGTTTGAACGACACCTGCTTTATCGTAGATGAAATCTGAAGAATAAATAAAAAAAATCATCGTACGATAGGCTAAAATATGAAAATTGTCGAATACGTACTCAAAGATCGCGTATAAAGTACATAGATCTACGGTAGTGTACATTACATAGGAATATGTATTACATGGTTCATATATACATGTAAATACATGTTGTAAACGAGGTATTATAAAACGAGATGTATCTTGATCTGCGCGATTAACAAAGGGCCCGCTGATTATTTGGGTCCTTGATAAGGCCCTGTCGGCCATCTGTGCGCGGCATATGCTCGAGGCATGTGCGGCAGCAGCTATAGGTATTAAGGGCCAGGCATGAGGCCACCGGGTATACTCCGTGTACTCGACGGTGTCCTGTACAGGCATTGTTATAGCCTCCCCCAAAATGGCATGACACATAGGTAGATAGGTGGGTTAGGTATATGGGTATTGGGTATATGGGTATAAGGTACTGCAAGGTATGTACACACCGAGGTACCTATATAGTCACGACGCGACGCGACGCGGCGACGTATAGGGGTGCAAATGCATCCGTACCGACGTGTACGCAGCTGCCCCTGACGTGTTCGTACGCGTCCGGTATCGATCTAACATTTCATTCCAACTCTATAACCACCCCGCGACGAAAGACCGAAGACGAACAAGCCATAAAGAATCTCTTCCAACTCCGAACTCAATAAATACGAGCAAACGATTATTATTCGCATACCCATAGAAAAATGTGTATACGTTATGTACGAGCAAAAACAAAAAAATAATCGCCACTATTAATTTATATCGTATTATATACATAATTGATATACGCGGCATCATCATCCGCACATGTCGCCTCAACCGCCGTTATTCAATTATCAAAAAGATAGAAAGAGAGAGAAAGAGAAAAAAAATAACAATATAAAATAGATGAGAAAGAGGATCGAGTTAGCAACAAAGATCTCTCTGTGTGTTCTGGAGCACGCGGGATTCTTTTCATTTTGTCCATTTTTTTTGTTTAACTGTTTTATTTATTTAGTCGTTTTTTTTTTTTTTTTTTTTTTTCTTCTCTCTTCTGCGTTTTTTTGTCATTCATCTCTGCCGATTTTCAGAATTTCTGTCCCCGACCATGTGATATATGTCTGTACATATATGTAATATAATTTGGCGATAAACCGGTCGTTCTTTGAACAAAAAAAAAAAAAGTGTCAATTTTTTATTTATTTATTTTGTCTGTTTGTTCTTTTTTTCCAAAATTTTCAAATTCGTGGGATCATTTCAACTTATCGAACACCCTCGCGAATCGATACATATAGGTGTGCGAATATAGGTATGCATGTAGGTATATATATTTTATCTATATGTAAAGTTTGATCGCGCGCGGTTTATTAATGTATAACAGATTTATATCTCCACATATTCTACTCCTCATTCAGATACAGATATCTGATTACATATATGGCTACATACCTTAAGATATAAGTATGTTAGTTATGTAAGGACACGGTTTTTAAAGATCCAACGGTCCGTTCCATCCTTGAGTTCAAACCTCGAGGCACGTGGCGTGAAATTTTCTAGCGCTCCCACGAGTTGAAAAAATGTATATAAGGAGAAAAAAAAAAAATTTATACACATATAGGTATACATTTTTATTATACACCGCCGAGTGTGTCCGTCGCGGGCATAGGATAAGGAAGGCCGCGTGAGGTGATTAGCAAACCTCAAAGTCAAACTCGAAAAAAAAAAAAAAAATACAAAAGGAAAGAAAAAAGAAATCTCGTACATTCATCATTCATTGTAAATATCGTACATACGTTTATAATTATAACAATCGGAAAAAAAAAAAAATTTTTTTTTTGTAGGAGTAATTTTTATCACGTTGCAACGTATGAATTTCGAACGAAAATATCGAACTCTTTCTTACGTATACTTTTTTTTAATGTGTATACTTTTATATGCATATACACAGGTTATATGTATATAATGTATGTATATTATAAATCGTTGAGTGCGTCATAAATCCCATTCATGTCTCCACGAATTTTAACAGCAGCGCAGGACCTGTTTGAATCGATTTCTTTTTGCCTCTTTCAGTTTCAATTTTTATGTTCCACGTTTTGTTTTTTCTTTCTTGAGCAAGCATGTTGGATATATGTATATAATACATGCGGCTCGGACTTATAAAAATTTTTACAGCGCAACACGAGGTGCGTTTATTATTTTTTAATTCTTTTTTATATACATATAATAACCGCGACTCACGGATATAGTTTTAGCCGTTTGGAAATGTTATGGTTTTTTTTTTTTCGCTTTTTTCATTTTATTTAACTTTTTTTTTTCTTTCCAAATTCAAATTCTTCATTGTATAATATCGGGAGAAGCTTGTTTGCTCGCGACTCGTGTTGAATGAGGAATTCGCGACCGTTACAAAACTGAAGTATCTATATAGGTATATAAGGTGGAGGGAGTGATGATTTTTCAACCGTTAAACCAAATTTATCAGCTTATAATTATTGGTTCGCGATATTTCGATTTTTGCCTGAGCATATTTGTTTTCTTTCTTCCGCCCCCCCCCCCCCCCCCGTATCGACTCTCTCGTTCAATAAAATGCGCTTCTCATTTTCCTCGGACATATATACTCGAGGAGTGAAAAAACAAAAAAAAAAATATTCAAGACGACGCTCAATTTGGCATTAAAAAAATTAAAATCTTTGTAGAACTATCGCAAAACTACAATTACTCATAAATTATATAGCATTTGGAGAACGCTCAAAAAGGTTTCAAATTTAAGAATTACGTTTTTTTTTTATTCTTTTGGTCAACATTTTTTTTTTTCACCCATAATTAACCTGACGAGTACAGGCAATGGGACAGAAAAAGAAAAAAAAAAAAAAAAAGAAATGATATTATTAGATGAAAAAAATGATGAGAGAAAAACTGAGAGCTGCGTGAGGCAGTCAGCAGGTGTCGGGGCGAACAGCTGTCCGTAGGGGTAACTCTAACTTATCCTGCACACTCCTTGCTCTTGGTATCCCCATACATAGTTCAGCGCCAGTGGTACTCAAATCAAAATTTAGAACGCCGTTAATCCGTGAACTGGGTGCAGACGAGTATTCTTGTGGGGATGATCGAAATATGTAAAAACAACCAAAAAAAATTATATGTACAAGACCTTCGATAAGCGATTGTATGTTGCTTAGAAAAAAATTATACTCTTCCTCCCACCGTTACAGCGATTGAAAATTTTTCGGAATTGCGGTGAGCTAAAAATCGATCACCGATAATATTAATAACGATAATGATAATAATCCTAACGTGGTCGTTTTCCGTACAGAAAATAAGACAGCTGAAAAATTCACCCCGCCAGGTCCTGCAGTTCCCGTCGCTGGTGGCTTTGAACCTCCCTGTTCTTCTTGTTCTTCTTATTCTTATTCTCATTTTTATTCTTTTGGCAGACGACGAGGAACGGCGCGGTCCCTTTAAAGCGCCCTTTGCTTCTCTCACACATATATACCTGTATACGTGTATATTCTTGATTCTTCATCAGATATACCTATGTATCATACATATGTTCTGCCCTATATATGTATAAGATGTCAATAAGTTACGTGGGTACCTTATTATCTACGTAACGTAACGTCTGTGTGTATAACCGGAGAGTCCCGGAGGACCCTTAGATCTTAAGGACTGGGCAGGTAACAAAAGAATAAAATTCGTCTTGCCTCAGGTAAAACGGCGCACGTTCTCTACCTGGCCCTTTAAATTTTTCGCAATGCAACAAAATCAGCTGATTTCTGGGACCGGCGTATGTATACGACGTACATAAGGTAAGGTATATACAAAACCTACTTATACCTATACATACCTTACAATAGGATTAATACAGGACTCGGAACAGCGGTATTTCATGCGGGCAAAAAAAAAAGGAGAGCAAAGAAGAAAAAAAAAAGGTCCTCGAAGTACGCGCGGTATGAGCAGATTATATGTGGAAAGATTGCCGCGAAGATTCCTCGTATGAGACAAACTCGGCGACAGCTGTGGTCGTTTTTTTTTTTTTTTTCTTTATCATCGTCAAATGATCTCACAGCTTCCAGGCGCGGTGACTTTTATTTTATTATAGTTTTTAGGTTCTTCTTCGTTTTTTTTTTTTCTTTTTTTCTCAGAATCGATTGATATATACCAACCAATATATAATGTATACGCAGATTTCTGGGCGACGCACAAGATTTTCGAAGGAGGTAACCAAAAGAAGAAGAAAAAAAGAAGAATAATAAGAAATAACAAAAAAACCGCGCGCTCGAGTCAACGTCCCTTGACCGTGAGGAGGAATCCTAATCCTAAATAGATTAGAAGCGTATGTAAGTTTGATTTACATCGGAAGCGAGAATTGTACAGAGAATTATTGTAAAATAAATCGGCGATAAGAAATCAAGTGTGTATAATTTCACTGTATCTTACTTGGATCAGTTTTGTCTTCCTTTTTTTTCGCTCTTTCTTTCCTTTTTTTTTTCAAAGGTAACGAGACTCGGAAATTTTTACCTATCAAGGTCACGTGGACTCGATATAATATCGTCTACCCACACGTGCGGAAATTAATGGAAAGATAACGTCGGCCTCCGGTTCGGACGGAATATTTGGTAAATAAATTTTTTCAGGATAAAAATGGCGGGAGTGCAAATTTGAAATTTCGAATTCGGTGGATTATCGAAATTTTTCGTACGGATTTCGTTCTTTCGATCGTGATTTTTTTTGTTTCTCAGTACTTTATATCGACGTGAAAATTGAATGATTTCGATTTTTCGCGCCAAACTTTAAGTAGTAGTTCATAACTAGACGACGCGTAGGTACGCGTTCGGTCTGAACGTATCAAGAGAGACATCTGGAAATATCGAAGAAGAGAAGAGAAAAAAAAAGAAAATAAAAAAAAAATTCCTCCCCTATTTCGAGACAGTTGGTAGGAGTTTCCGTGCTGCAAAGTAGGTACGTCGTGTACACTGTACATAGCGCGTACAATACGTTCGTCTGTTATAAGTTATATACCTAAGATGTATGTATTATGTATATACCTATATATAGTTTTGATGTTATTTACACAAAGTGAGAATATATATGTACGTACATAGAAAATGTGACGTCCTTTTTTTTTTTTGAACCGCTGCTGCAATGCAGCTTGATGTTATATACGTATCGTACATACGTATGTATCTAAATACATATGTGCACAGGATTATATCGCACCTTATTCCCTTCGTTGCGTTATGTATATCGGAGGGTTGAGAGAGAAAGAGAGAGAGAGAGAAGGTGAACGAGGAAGAGAAATATACGTAGGAATCGGAAAAGGGGAAGTGGAAGTGGAAGTTTAAGTTTTCTTCCAGGTGGTGACGAAGATCGCGATGGCGATGCCGATGGCACGCGTCGTCTCTCGGTATATAACAGCTGCCGGGATCCAAAATAAATGAAGGAATATAGTGTAAGAGGAAGAAAGAAGAAAAAAAAATTATATATAGTACGTATAATAAGGAAGGATGAATAAAGAGAAGAGGGCTAAAAGAGAAAGAGAAAGAGAAAGAGAAAGAGGAAGGAAGGAAGGAGCTTCGAAAGTAGCGTAGGGGGAAACTATCCGATGAGCGACCTTAATTCCTTATTTCAAAGTCCTGTCGTAAATTAATATTACGACGAAACTTCGAGATATTCATCAAATTCTACCCGCGTATATACATTATTTTGAGGGCAAAGAACTCTTGACCCCCCGATGAAGAAATGAAAAAGGAAGAGAAAAAAAAGAAGAAGACGACGAAAGAGTTGCCACCCCGATATCTATATCACCGCGATATATTAATTATGCAAAGATCGAGCGCGAACAATTATTCTTTTTTTTTTTTTTTTTTTCTCACAAAACCATTAGAATCGTCGTCGGCGTTTTCTGTTCGAATAGAACCTTGCCGCACATAAAAATGTAAATACTACTAATAAAAAATATATATTTATCTGTATGAAAGGCAATGTGTGGTTTAACGCGACGGTATACATATGATTAATAATATGTACATAGTAAATGGATGCAGTATATAATGTATTATGTACATAAAATATTGTGTACAATCGAATGTGTAATAGGTATATCGCAATGGGATTAATCTGATCCCACGTGATACGTATTATAAATAACGAACGTGTTAATTATATCATAAATTTATACGTATATACCAATTAGCGGTTTCTTTCTAACGGAAATAAACAAGGCGTTCTAATTAACCCGTACCGGATGTTACAAGGACACCAACGCGTCATCGTCACCGTAAAGAGGCTGCGCGTTTGCCGAGCGCGCGGGGAAATTAAAACGGTACAAGTATTTGTTTAAAAAAGTAAAAATTAGACGCACGAAAAAAAGTGCACGGTATTTTCAAGTACACGTTATTACGTATCGCTGGAAGTCATTGCTGGCAGTTGTTTGTTCAGGTGATTAATTGGCAAAAAAAAAAAAAATAGAATACAAAGATGAACCGTAATTAGTGAGTTAAGGGTGGAAAACTTATTGCAGCTGTCAACATTACGTGCACACTGTGGGAATAATAATAATAATAATAACAATTATAATGAAATAAAATGATCATCGATCCGTAAAAAATTTTAGGTATACACAGAGGGTGAATTCTATGAAACCATTAATTACACTTTAACAATCCTGTACAAAGTATAATCTACTATTTTCATTTATATGTACAGCGGAATATGTCGGAAAGTAAATAAACTTTCGAATAAAAAAAAAACCGTGAATTTTGACACTCGATTAATTTGCCTGCAGAAGCTACTCGAAAATTATCGAGCCATTTTTTTTTCTTTCTCCACCTCTTTCGAAATTACGATTCTTTCACCGCACCAATTTCGTTTTCATTCGTAAATTCTCCCGATTTCGTCGAGTCATCGAATAGCTTAAAAAGAAGAGGAGCACAAAAAAGGGGAAAGAAAAGAGAAAAATCCACAGGTGCAAGTTGAGGCGGCACACGATTCAACACGCCTATAAGATACCTTGAACAGAAAACAGACCGCGAGTGAGTGCTCTAGTTTTTTTTTCGTTGACCCAGTAAAACCGAGTACAGATAGAAGATACCTGTTTGAAATAGAGAAGCCGGGGCTTCCTACCACGTCTTTCTCGATCGTTTTTCATCCTCTCTTTTTTTCTATTCTTCCTTTCTTTGGATTTTGTTATATTTTTTTATTTTTTTCCTCTTCCTTTACTTTACATCCACAGAGATCGCGTCACGTGCTACAGTGGAATAGAAGCAACGCGGAGTAACAGTAGTCGCGTTGTTGTCTTGTCTCGCGTTGTTTTGTTGGTTATGTGCAGCGTCGCGTCGTCTGCCAACGGCGCGCGCTATACGACGACGCGACGCGACGACCACAAAGTACTTTTACTTTAAAACTCGTGTGTTCCACCACCGTATGAATGAAAAAAAGACTTCCATTCAGGCCGCTCGTCGTGATTCATCCGCTTTAGTCGGCTTCATATAGGTATACGTACACGTAGTATAAGTAGAAGGATGTATAACGTAATACCTCGTTATAACATACACCTGCGGATTGAAAATCATCGAAGCGTAATTTTTTTTTTTTTTTTTTCATCTCATTTTATTTATTGATTTTTTTTCTATCTTTTTTTTTTTATATCGGTACTGTGCCGTATATACACATATTTACTATTTACCTACTATATACGATTAATTTGCGTTACACAGCATCTATAATATTCGCGTATAAAATAACGTAAGACGTGTGCTTACGCGTGTTTGTTTTTTTGGATTCTTCATTCATAAAGTGCGGGATAAAAATAGAAAGAAAAAAAATCATCACCACCCACGCGTGATGGTATTCGAATCCTATATCGCGTGAGCGTGACCCGCGCCCCGGAACGGAATGCAAAAAGATTTGTCATCTCGATAACCCTGACTCCTAATTATATAGACGTGTAAACAAACAGTTATTATGCAGATATTTTACTATAATAGTATGTTTTGCTATAGTTGTTGTAAAATACTATCCATGTACTATACACCTTTATGTATGGTATATGTATGTATATAGGTAGGTGTTGCGTAGGTTTAATATATGCAATAATTTTGGATGCCAATTATCTAATATTACAATAAAATTCGAGCTAAAATTATTATAGAATAATGTCGTTTCAATTTTTTTTTTTCCTTTTTTCACCCTTTGTACCGATAAAATAATAATAAATAAATAGATAATACTGTAATATTGCTTGTACAAGTTTATGGCGTCTTATCAAATTGATGGCTTGGATTTTTTTTTTTTTTTTTTTTCTTGCAGAAGAGGAACGCCCCCATTTATAAAACCCCATGGGGTATTTCGTGTAATCTACATTCCTCAGGCTGCGTATGGTGGAGAGATTATTGGAAATTCGATCCATTGACTCTGTTTAGCCAGCAATGGCGATGGTCAGTTTGAAAGATCGTTTTCTTCGTTAATTTCTTTTTCTTTTCTTTTCGTTTTTTTTTATTCAAATATAGACGACTTTTCCGAGAAGGTTTGCGCTATAAGGACAATTCCGTGGTATGCGAGAATAAAAAAAGTATTTTAACCGCGTGACCGAGCGAATGTGCAAATTTACATATTCGCTTAAATTTACAAAGCAAACACGAAACCTGCAGGTACGTATGTTTGTATGTTATTATTGTTATTATTATTATTGTTATTATTATATACCTGGCGAAGAACTCCTCATACATGTATAACATTAACGTGCGATCAATTTTACCGTGGGAATGTCGTCTTTGCATGCCCATATCGTATGTTATATGTGGGATCCAAATGTGTAAAATCTTTGGAAAAAAGTAGATAAATAAATAATAAGAAAATAGGTATAATAAACGACATGAAAGGAGAGGGGGGGGGGAATAATATATGAATACAAAAGACGTGACTCATTGCGAGAACAGCAGATTTTACGAAGAAATTCGTTATAAATTGTTCTGATATGTCAAAAAAGAAGGAAAAAAAAAGGGAAGATATTGGGAATATCGGTCAAATAAGACGCGCGAATCGATGATAGTGATAGGGGGAAAAAGTCTTGAAATTGACTCTGACGTTCGTATAGGTACGTACGTATGCAATATTTGCAGGATGTGAAATGAGACTAAGTTCTCGAGCATCGCGGATCACGTCAGGATACTAGGTATACATATATAGATATACATGTAGTATGCGTATAGTTATATTATGTTTGCCCGTAGCCTCGTTCCCTTCGAAGAGAGACATCTGTTCACCACCTGCCCTCTAGGAAGCGGGGATGTATATTAGGTACTACGAGAAATTAAGGTACTGAAGCAACGTCGTGCAACACCACCTCGTTTCGTACACTCACAATCAAATACACCCGTATTACGTATAATATAGAAAATGCTCGTACGTACGACGCCGATACAGATGCAGACGCTACCTATACTAGATCTCTACGTACATATGTATACGATTTTTGCATTTACATAAACATATGCATGGTGGAAGGTACGTGTGAAGTGCACACTGTACAGTCCTGTACTTGACTCAAAGTGCAGCGATAAAAAATGAAAAATTAAAAAGTTACAACGGCAAATGCATGTACATGTTATATACTCATACCTATATAGGTAGGTATATCTCTACATATAAGGCAAAGAGGATGAACGCAGAAAAGTAGTGCGAGAGCACCCTCGTCCCTGGTAATATTCTCATAAATGTATATACCTATAGCGGCCCCTCAAAAAGGCGGGGAATTCCCTTTTTCTCCCCTTCTCTACCCCCTTTCTTCTCTACTTTTTCCCTGTCGCTTCGCAGGACTCAGGGGTGGCTCGGGATCATGTGTGTGGTATACCCATAAGCGTGTGACCAGGGTGAGCGCATTCCCATGAAAAGTGTGATCGCTCTCTACATGTATATATGTAATGGTATGTATTATTTCCTTCCTTCCTTCCTTCCTTCCTGCCTTCATGTTTTTTTTTTCTCTTCGTCTTCCTCTAGGTGAATCTCTAATTCATCCCCTCCCCCCACCCGTGGGAATCGAATTAATTCGTATGTGCAGTACATATGGTGTACATAAAACCGGGGGCGTACGTATGTATATATATATATATATATCTATATATATAGGTATATAGGTAAAGCCGTGCGATACGACGATGATGAATTAAAGAACAAAAAAAAAATTATAAATGAAGGTGGGATAAATGAAAAAGAAAAAAAAAAAAAGAAGTGAAAATTAGCCCTAATTTGCAACCGCCCCGTTTCGACGGACCAGAAGTCCCATAAGGTCCTTTTTCACACGGTGTCAAATTTCCGTATATATTTTATAAGCTGCGCCATCTCACACACGATCTCTTATACATATACATGTATACATATATAATACGTGCGAACCTGCGTAATGTGCAGACAATAATTTCCGCGATTCGCAATTTGGATCGATGATATATCTAGTTAAATTTCAAAATTAATTATAGGATAAAAAAAATGAATTTTACATACACGCGTGTAATTATATCGTATGTAGAAATACGCGTTACGTTCGCAAATCTTTCGATACGATCGACGCGTTAACGCAAAATGGGAATATCTTCGTTCCGGAAGCCTTCATTTGATATTCCAATTTATCTGTTATAACAGACACTGACCCATTATACACGTGTACCATACATCGGGTCACTGCCTTCTACCTTTTGAAAGTACAACGACAAATTAGTTGACAATATCGAAGAGAAAAAAATGGAAGAAGTACGTTTTTATTGAACCGTTCCTAAATCTCCGCATATCGTACCGAACGCAATAAGAAGCACTTTAATATTAAATCGGTCTGGTACAAATTCAATAGCTTTTATTTATTAATTTATTAATTTATTTTTTAAAGTCAAGTTACAAGGTATCTGATTTCAGCGTCTTCAAAACCGCAAAGAGTAATAATTTTCTTCAATTTCTAAGTACACGTATAGTGCCTGTCATTATATTTACAGATAAAGTTTACGCGTAAAATTTTTTATATTACATACTGCAGGTATGTATGCCGCACATGTACGCTCCGTTAGGTTGATTCTGAATCGCTTCGCGGTCGCAAGTAAAGCGCGCGTTTGGACAACTTTTTCGTGGTGTATAGCTGGGCCGGCTACGAAAAGTTGTCCAAACGCGCGCTTTACTTGCGACCGCGAAGCGATTCAGAATCAACCTAACGGAGCGTATACGTATACGCATAGTACACATGCACGTGGTATGTAGAATGTAGATATGCAGTGGGTATAGGTAAATTGCGTATGAAAAGGGGCAGATGTGGGCAATCATGGAACGAAGCCCCTGATGGTTTGGCTTCGTGGCTGCAACTCGTATATATATGTATAGTTCTTTTGGTTCTCGCGAGTTCTCTTCCCGCTTCTCTCGTAATGTGCGTAACCAACCAACGTGTGCACCGTACGACACAACCCCTGTTCAGAGGACCGTGGAGAGTTCAAAGTGGGTATATGTATAATATATATATATGTATATAGATATATATATATATAGGTATATTTGGTATGTTACGTGCGGAGACAAGGGTATCGACGGGGGGACCATCTTGGAGAAAACAACCCCTTGCTAAAATTACAATTCACAAAAAAAAAAAGGAAAAGATGAAATTTCAGGGGGGAATCGAACGAGCCTCGGTTCTTTTTTTCTTTTTTTTTTTCTTTTTTTGGGAGGGCGAAACTGTATACGTATAATAATGTTTCGTGATGATCGGTTATTGTTACAGTTATAGGTATTACATGTATTTTATAGACAGTCTACCAATTCTCGCATTCTTTGACGTTCCCGATGCTGCAGCTGCGCGCTATCGCGCATTTTCAATATTTTTCCCTTTGCGAAAAATTACGAATTTTTTTCCACGCCCGTAAAAAAGTTACGACTACGTTATACTCGCGAAGCGCGGGGCAAGAAGGAAGGTGAACATTTTTGACATTTCAAACCGGCAGAAAATTTTGCAGAACTCTATAAACGCTGCGATTCTTCTTGACTTCCCACATGAATAATCTGGAAGAGTGTTGATAATCCTCGTTCGGACGATTCGATCTATGGTGCAATTTTGAGCGATTATAAAATCGAATGGTAAATGAGCATGAAGTTTCTACAAATCGTATGATTTCATGGGGAACACGTGCGGTGCGCGCGAGTCCGATCGTCGCGGTTTATAATAAATATATATAGGAGGTGAAGCTGCCGCGGGGATCCTGTTGTAACGTACATTTTCAAATCTGTTTGACCGCAGCACGAGCAGCAGCAGCAGCAGCAGCAGCTAACTTACATGTACTTATAACACTCACAGCTAGAGACCTCAGAGTTAAAAACGAAACGGACTCCCGCCTAACGACAAAACCGCGGCGCGGTTCACGATCACGTGGGTCCCAACTCGCCCCGCGTAAAGCGCGTTAGAAATATATTATGAAATATATCTAACTTAAGAGGCGTCCAAACCCCGCTTGACAACGAGAATCGACCGCTTTATTGTACATATGTATGAAAGAGAGAGAAAAAATCGAAAAACAAAAAAAAAAAAGACCAGAAGAAGAAAAAGATACTATACATGCATATAATATTTACGCGTGTGAGTGTACCTATATAACGTATCGAAACAGTGAGTTAGTTGCAGATGGATAAATAAATAGATAAATAAATGAATAACTAAAAAAAATAAGCCAGGTCTATTGCTGGATTAGCATATTAGGATATTGGGATATGATTTTTTAATTAATCACAACGTTTCTCTCAGTTTTTCATCAGAGCGAACAAACGAGCGCGCGCGGCGCTTCGCAAGGCCGTCGTACTAGTTCCTGGATATTATTTAATTATGGGTGTGTACTTTGGTGGTTTATATATATACCCGAGATATATACATACTCGTCCTCCGGGATTCGATAATCTTAATGAGTTCTTAAAAAAAAAAAAAAAATGTTTTTTTCTGTTCAATTTATTTGTTCAGTTTTTTTTTTTTTTTTTTTTCCTTATCTTTTTCGCCCGGATAAACGATGTGATTTTTGTTCCCACCCGCCGCGCCTATAAAATATATATCTACATATATATAGTATATCGAATACATTATACGTATACATATCTGTAGAGCACACGGATTGCAAAAAATAAAAAAAAATAGCCAGATAGGCGGTGGGGGGGGGGGGGGGGGCAGCAATTAGTCAATTAATTAAATCGAAGACTTGTATAATATATATATAATCTGATACTAATTTATCAAATGTTCATTCATTGGTTACTCAATGTAGTGATCCTATTACGGTATACATATTTATCGTTAAGTATCAATCTGAATCATTTAAACGACCCCCATTAGCAATTAAATATGTACATGATTTTTTTTAACATTTTTTTTTTTTTTTTTTTTTTTCTCAAACACGTTCGCGAGAAATTTTATAAACGCGATAAAATATAAACGGGATTGAATTATTCATTTTGTTTCATCTTTTTTTTTTTCTCTCTGTCGCAAGAATTCAAAAAGAAGGAGAAAAAGAAGAAAAAAAAACTTTGGCAATTATATTAATTATCTAAAACACGCGTTTTTTCTTAATGAGATATACCATCTGTATTGCTAGCATATACGTTGATTAATTACAAGTTTTTGAAAAATTAGATTGATCACACCATTCATCAATACTACGTTATAAAAAATAAAAAAAAGAAGAGAGAAAGTGTGAAGAAAGAAAAAAATAACAGAAAAATAAAACCAATACGGACTTTTAAAAACGTACGAAAATTAATAATACGATAATCAAAAGCGAATATATAAATAGAAAGCGAAATTTTCTTTAAATATATATATATATATATAATATATAAGGTAGGTATTTGAAATTATTTGAAACAGAAAATTTCGAGGAAGGTTTAGCTTGGCTTATATATCATAGTAAATTCTTTTCGCTTTCGTATATAATAACGTTGAGGTAAAACCGACAACTGCGAAGGGATGTTGAACGAAAAGAGCCAAGAAGGAAGATCCTCCTCCTGTGCAGCGGGCGAGCAGGATAATTCTTCACCCTACTGCAAAGTCTTTAAGACTTGGGGGTTTAAACCCCTCGAGTCTATATATGTACATCGAACCAACCAGAGGCGTCCTTTTTTCCATGAGGTAAAGGGACGAAATTTCTCTACCCTGAAGGAAGCACTGCAGAGTTGGCGCCTTTTCGCCTCGGAGAAAACGAGACGAAAATAATTTTGAAAAAAAAGAGAAGGAAGAGAAAAAAAAAAGTCCGACCAACGCGAAGATGTTATACTTATAGAGGTATGTACGAAAAGTCTCTGCAGCGGGTCGTCGTCGTCGTCTGGAGAGGGTGAAAAGGTACACCGAAGGGTCTCCTCCCCATATAGTAAGGTCGAAAAACTCCCGTCATATTATACCGGGTGTGAGAATTTGAAAACCGCAGGGAATTTCCGCCCCAAAAAATCTTCGCCTCAATTTGCCTTTCATTTCTTTCCTCGTGAATTTGATCTTACACTACTGCAACGAGCTGGAATCTGCAATCTTTTTTTTCTTCAAATAAACAGAAAAAAAAAAGAGTTTCCGATAAAAACGCGTTTTTTGATATACCTATATTAATAAATATACGTATTTACATATATAAGTAAAGTCATCTGTATGTATATCTTGACTTCCGGCGTTGTACTCCACAGCCGCGTTCCGAACGGTTGATATCACGTGTTTAGAGCCTGCTGGTCACACAACACAATACAACAAAATATATTCATGTATTGTACCGTGCATACTTGTGTATATCACATGTATAATATACACCGAGTCTAAAACTCCCGGGGAAACCGGAAGGCGCGGGGATTTAATCATTTAAAGATTTCTCCACTCATATTTTCAGCAGCCCGCGCCCACTGCAGTTACACTTTTTTCTCTTCATTATTTTTCGTTCATTGTTGTTGTTTTCTTTTTATTATTTCCATTCAGCGGTGTGATACGGTTAATTGACGTACAATTATTTTCGGTGTAGTAAACAAAAAATGAAATACCTAAATAAAAATAAATAAAATAAAAAGAACGTTTCATCATTTAGCACGGTAATAAACGCGATATGGTATGTGGTTATTCATTGGAGACCGACGATGAAAGTGAAAAGAATTTCAACGCCGCACGATGTTCAGTTATTTAGCATAACTACCTATATGTATGTATAGCAGAATTATAAGTTGCGTTCTATATATGTATATTAGATATATGTAGATATAGTAATGAAAGCGAGAGTTGAGAGAAAAAAGCTTAAAGATCGGAATTTTTAAAAGGAAATGAAAATGAAAAAAACGAAAGGAAACTAAAACAAAAAACTTACGCCTCTGTAGGGGGTGGCGAGTAAAATGTCGAATGATACGACGCCAAATCCACGCTCTTAGCTGGCACCAGCATCCCACTTGGTAGTAAATCCATTTTTGTTTTTAATTTTATGTATATATAATAACAGACGAAACTTTTCTTTTTTCTATTTTTTTTTTTTTATATCAATAAGATTAGATTTTCGGATTTGGTTCTTCAAAATTGGATTTGCAATTGATCTTCATGAAGAGAACTTTGCTGGTATCCATGAGCGGGTTCTTCGACACTTCAGATCTCCGATCTTCAATGGATGATATTGAATTAGTTGTCAATTTATATACGAATGGATTATTTTATTAGGAGATAAAAAAAAAAGAAAACACAAAAATTCATTTCCGTTTTACCGCGAAATTTTACACGATACTAATACATTGTTAGAATTATCCGCGCTCAAACCCTGCGACAAATTTATTGTACTGGCCATTTTTTTTTTTCTAATTTTTCCAAATTTTTTAATTTTCGTTACGAGGTTGTTTTTTCAACGATTTTATTTAATCGGTGACGATAAATATTTAATAATTTTTTCACGAACAGCTGATATTAATTGGAGAGTTTAAAAAACAGACGAGACGTGCAGCGTGTTTGCCGCTTTGTTTACGCTCCTCTTTTTCTTCTTCTTCTTCTTCTTCTACTTCTTATTCTTCTCGATTTGATTCCGCGACTATCGAGTTACGGACACTCGTTTGATATGATTTCTTTAAAATATAACATGATTATTATCTCCCACCACGTATCGTCATTTTTATTTATTTAATTATTTATTTATTTATTTATTTGATGATCTTTGTTTTTTGTTGTTTCGATTTAATCGTTTGTTCATTTTATCATTGACGGTTCCAAATGATTACACTTAAATCCGACATGACGATGATCAATTTTGATTTTATAAAATCCCTGTTAATATCCTATGTATCTTGCGATCCCTCTCGGTAAAACGATGAGTGATCAATTTGATTGATTTAAGAATTATTGTTATTATTATTTTTGTTTGGTTTGTACAAATTTATTTATCCTCGAACGAACGCGGTGTTTCTATTTTATTGTAAATCGAAGCCGGTAGATTTATCCTTGTTCTTCGAACGGCTATCTTCCATTGGTAGAAAAACGTTGTATTTTATCTTCGGACGAAGATCGTTGATTATTGTGAACCGAAAGCAGGATCGCTAAACAATCGCGAAAATAATTTACGTGTCTTTTAGCTCCATCGGTGATTTAATGATGTTTTCTATATATTTTATGTTACATGTCCACTCCCGTCGCTAGTCAAGTTTGAACTAAGGGTACGGTAAAATTGAAGAGCCCAACAACGGTTCGGAGTCGGTGGTACTCCGGCACTCGGGCTGCCTGCCTGAATACCCGCGTTCTTTACAGGACCGGGAGAGGGCTGGATGTGCACGGGGGTTGTGGTGGGGAGCGAGGGGAAAGGGAAAAAAGGGGGAAGAGGAAGGGAGAGAAGGGATAAAAGAGAAGAAGGAGAATATATGTTCCATCCCATATGAGACAAGAGGCAAGCGAGAGAGCTTGAACGAAACAACAAACGCATGGGGATCTTTAGCCACGAATATTACCGAAGGCAACTTTACGGAAATACACGAAGTTATGGAGGGATGTTGTTGTTCTGTTCGGTTCTTTAGGTCGACGACGTATCTCCTTCGTATCTCGGAGGTTCAATCTCCAAGGATCTTCCATGCTGAATGATCTTCAAATTGTTAAAGAGACGATGAAAAATCTAATCACATCGGACAATTTTTTATTCATTCAACAATACGTTTGGAAAAATGAAAAACTTTTTATACTCTTCGTGGGGACGAGCACGGCACTCTTTCTATTTTCAATGAAAACGACAACATTTCATTTTTTAGTTTGATTAAAGAAATGATATTTCTTCTTTTTTTTTCGCCTTCTTTCTACAACAAACCAAGTAACCGTATAACGTATAAAAAATTATATCGATTTGTATTTGCGTTGAAGAAATTGAAAAAAATTGAAATAAATTTCAAATAGTCATATGAAGGAAAAAAATGTTTTCCTAATAAATATCGCTGCCCGCATTATTACTTCGCATAATTGTTGAATAACATTTGTCTCTTTTTTTCTTTATTTTTTCGTACAGTCGGACGTCGTCCGCTGTGCGTATGTGGCACCTTCTTCTAAAAAAATAACGGCTAGCTGTTACGAGGCATATAAACTATAACACGCGATCCGATGAACAAGGATCGCGTTTCTCATCCCGCAAAGGAGTAACCGAATCTGCGAGTGAATTTGGCTTCGAGGTGGTCGAAAGCCGCGAATCCCCCTCTTAACTTCTTTCTCCTTCTTTTTCTCTCTCTTTCTCTCTTCCTCCTCCCGCCTTCGTCCTCGCGCTTCTACAAACCTCTGGAATCGTTATCCCAACTCTCACGCCCGTCGTGCTTCCTTTTCTCGCACACGGCAGCAGCAACGCGGATAATTCAGAGACGCGCGTATAAGGAGAAAATTTAAATGGTTTAAGAGTCCAAAAATTGGCTCGGCTGTGGTATGCGCAATGTACGTACGCAGTGCATACGCACGCAGGGAGATTGAAGACCGAGCGGATGCTGTGCAGCGGCGATGATGATTAAAATTGAAGGAGGAAGAAGAGAAAGAAGAGGAAGAAGAAGACAAAACAACAACTTGCATTTCGTGTTCCGCGATGCGTTTTTAAAAGGAAGTAGCGCGCGACCGGATTCGCAATTCCCAGTTTTGCGGTGAGTTCTTTATTATTCTCGGAGCGATCTTTAGCTGCAACCACTCGTTGGGCTCCGCGGTGCAGTTCGCGATGCCAATCGAATAAGAGCAAAATGGCCCTTTAATGCGGTACTCGAGAGGCATTGTTGCACGTTGGGAACCGGTCCCCCTTCACCTCCCTACATTTTTTCTCTCTTCCTTTCTACTTAATCATTTTCTTTTTTCTTTTTGTTTTCTTTTTTCTCTCCACGCAATTCGCGATCTCATCTTTCTACCTCTCTTATACGGAGGAGCTGGACCTGCATCCTCCCGCGGATGGGATGATAATATCCCCGTTCACTTAAAGCCGGGAAAATATCATCTCCGATCTTTTACCGTGCAAATTCTCTTCCGTTACGCTCGTGGATCCTTCTTCTGTTTCTGGCGCCGCGCTATACGTTCAACACCACTTCAGCATATCGTATACGCGATAACGTACGTACCTTTTCTTTTTTTCTCTTTTTTTTCTCACGTGATACATTTTTCTCAATCTTATTTCCTACATACCTACTTCGTATACGATTTTTTATACGATTATGAAAATAACGCGATTTTTTATAAAACGAAAATTTCGATTCGAAAAACTTCAACCTAGGGTTTGCTTCGTGACTCCATCGGGTACCTTTTTTTTTCCAATCATCTTTTTCATCTCTCGCTAATTCGACTCGATCGTTTCTATCATGAAAAATTTAACATAAATGATATCGCGCTTGTTTTTCATACGACGTCAAACTATAGATCATCGTTGATTTCTCGGCTTTATATAATTATATAACAATATCATCGTCGCATTATCTCAAATCTTTCATTATATTGTAACGTTTATGTCTTTTTTATTTTTTCATTTTTATGGCATTTCTTGGCGTGAGATGCTTCTTTCTAAATTCAGATATACCCATGCACCAGCAGTAAAAGCCACCCGCTAAGAAATCAGAAGTCAAACGCACGTGGCATTTTTTTTTTGTTTCATTATTTTTTTTTTATTTTCAATCTTCCATTTTTCTCTGTCCGCTTCTCGCTTCACCCGAAGGAAAATACACTTTGTGAAATGAAAAAGCAAGAATGAAAAAAAAAAAAAAATGATCGCGACGTTGCGCTTCGCGATTGAATCGTTTGAACGAGACTCGAGTAAAAATTAGCTAATATCCTGAGTGCTTGAAAAACAACAATCGAAACTCAAAAGTGAAGATAAAAAAATCACGTAAAATTCGTGAAGCCTTCGACGTCGATTTGATTGACCATATCGCGAGCTACACTTCGGTATAAAATTTTACGTTTATCGATCGCATCGGTTTTATATAAGTATAATACGAAAGGGTGACTCCCGCGGGCGCGGCATGCCCTTTTGACTCTCAAGGTACATAAAACCTCATATACACGACCGACGCCTCATCATTCTCTTCATATTCTCTCACGTCTCGAGACTCCGAGATGATACCTAAGTTGCGGGGAGAGGAGCTCCAGCTTCGGGTAGGGAGACGACACGGCCCAAAGTGGTTGCCGGGCCGAAAAAAGGTCCCGCATGAATATACGAGGTATGCATATATGTACACATATACAGGGTGTCCCAGAATTCGCGCCAACTAAGTACGTAGCGTTGTTCCTCGTGAAAAACTAAAATAGGGAAGTCGAGGTGAAAATGTTCTAAGTCTGACAGGTAAAAAGTTACAGGGTGCCAAAGTTCCGCCAATCGGCGTGCACCGTCACGTCGGTGTGCCACCAACACGCCGGGCGTAGCAGTGTGTTGGTGGCACACCGACGTTATTCCAGACGCCAATTGGCGGAACTTTGGCACCCTGTAACTTTTTACCTGTCAGACCTAGAACATTTTCACCTCGACTTCCCTATTTTAGTTTTTCACGAGGAACAACGCTACGTACTTAGTTGGCGCGAATTCTGGGACACCCTGTATACATAGTACGTATATCCGTATCTACATACAAGTACACACTCGATATACCCGCGTGTTTTCAATACATCTTTACAAGAGAAAAGAAGAAGAAGAAGAAGAAGAAGAAGAGAAGAGGAAGAAAATGAAGAAGACGAAGCAACCAGCGGGAAAGATGCGACCGCAGAGTGTTGAGGCGAGTTTGAACGCGAGTCGCTGCCGATGTGCTTATGGTTGTATTGAGAAAAGGAAAAAAAAAAATTGAAAGAGAGATAAGAGAGTTGGTCAAAGAAAGAGGGAAACAGGAAAAGAGAGTAAGATAATCGGTATGAAGTATGGTGATTATAGAGGAAGGAAGAGGAAAAAAGGTTGACCAATATAAATATGTATTGCATGTATACATGTATATTACCATACATCTCGTGAATGTAAATAGTACTTTCTTTTATTATTTATTTAACTATTTTACTTATTCTTTTTTTTTTTTCAAGAATTTCTTTCCTCCTTTTTCATTTCTTCTCTCGATCAGTTTATTAGCTTCTAACTGCAGCAGCGGCTCTGGATACGTATGATATGGTATGTAGGAAGAAACGCATTGCGCGTATCAGAACCGAAAATGAAAACCACCCATTTATATGGTGTACATGTATTTACGTACGTACAATACGATGCGTATCACGTACTCGACCGCATGTTACCAACATTTAAATACCTTCATGTGTATCTATGGTACATTATACAAGTATACATAATACATATATGCATGTACATGTGTGTGCACAAGAAGGAATTGGAATCGTTCCGGGAATCGAAATCCGAAGGTTCTCATGACATTATTTTCGTTATTCATTTTTCGAAATCTCATATACCACACGATATTGTATTGATTTTAATTTGAATCAATGAACCAACTGCATAAATTATACACCCATAATGTCTATATACACGGCTATAATAATAACAACAACAACAACAACAACAACATTATTATATAGTACAGATATTATGTTTCCCCATTATATATACTTGCCGCTGACGTCATGCCCTACACTCGTTGGAATAATATGTATCCCCTTCCACCCCCCACCCCCCACGCCCCCGATTGTCCTTTGTTTCAACTCGCATATATATGTATGCATATGTATATACAATATATAATACATATACATTATATGTATACACAGTTATGCGTGGGCGTATTTTATAACCGTCTCTGAAACTTCTCGCGACGCGCGTTGCAGTGCCGCGGTGACAAATTTCACGAACGACGGTTTGATTTGAAAAAATAATTATAATAATAATAATAATAATAAATAAGTCATGTTCAAACGATGCTAGTTCTAAGATTCGAAAGTTGGGATGATGGAATGGAATCGCGCCTTAATTCGATCAAAGTCTCGTGTTCTTGTATTTTTTTTTTCACATTTTTCTCTGTTGGTAGTGTAGGTAACCAAAAACTATTTGAAAAGAAAAAAAAAAAGGCAATAAACGGCGTTATGCGTAAAACGTATAATATGTATTGGAATAAAGTACGTAGTAAAACGTCAAAAACATTTTAGAAGCGGTCTATCGAAAACCATAACATATGGTAAACGCATATAGCGAGGCGCCATGAGAGAGAGAACAAGAGAAAAAAGACGAAAAACAAAAAAAAATGGAACCCCCTGGGTGTTTTTGGAAGTTCTAATACAACAGCATGCGGTGTTAAATTCGTCCCCGAAAAATGAGCTTATAAGCTTGAATTTCGCAGCTTCAATACTTCCTTATACATAGATAGATATATATATTGCATATATGTATGTATACTCCTTTCGGTATAATATTCCTTTTCATATATAAAGTGCGAAAACCAAGAAGAGACGTTTGACAATTTACAAGAAATTTTATATTGGTACTCGCGTAAGACGACCCCCAAAAAAAAGACATCTCTGAGAAAATGAAGAATTAAAATGAAAAGAGAAAAAAAAACAACAACAATCAAACAACAGTAATTTAAATGACAATGGAATTTTTTTACTACAAAATATACCGCGAATAATATAATGACAAACTTCAGAATGAAGATGTGTGAAATTTTACGAGTTCTCAGCTATTAACTATAATATCCTCTTTACGATACGACAGCCATCTTTAAATACCAATCGTATCATATGCCTATATACTACGTCGCAAGCCAGCGGCTTTGACAATGCTATGAAAAAAAAAATTAAAAAACCAAAAAAAGGACCAAAAAAAAAAACGCGCGAAAATAATAAAGGAACTAATAAGATGAGAACAAATAAGAAAACAAAAAAAAAACTAGAGCGATCCTAAAAAGCAACAACATAACAGACAATCAAACGGCTCTTTTTACATTATATGATGTCCTTGCCGGTCATCTGCAAGGACACCGGACGCGACGCTCCACTGAACCATTCCGAAGTAGTTCCATGATGTGCACGGATCTCTACCAGGGGGATGCGAACCCAAGCCCGTTATAGATGAATAATAAAAAAATTGAAAAGAAAAGAAAACGAAACAAAACAAAAAAAAAATCAATCATAATAATCGATTTGATGAGAAAATTCAGTTCCTCAATCTGCACCGCACCGGCGCAACAACTGCAGTGTGCAATATAATTATGTGGGATGTTTGTGTTTTGGGCGGTGATGTGTTCATATGTATTCAGTTGGTATGTGTACATATACGTAGATACATACATGTATATAGGCGGTAATGCGCGCTGCGGGGATATACGGATATTCCGCGTGTTATTATATATGTTATAAACATCGTGGATATTATACCCTCATAGGAATATAGGTATACAAAACACACAGAGTTTCAAGGCGATATCCATACGGCAGAAAATGATGGAGTTTAACCCGCGCTTTCTTATGTAAGTCAACGTTGAGAGTTATAAGATGCCGCGCGCGAGTTGTTCTCATCCTGCAGTGTTCGGCGTTGACCCGGCGTGGTGTTATTTCTTGGATACGCGCTTTGAATGTGAAAAAGGTTTTTTAACTTTTAGGACTGAAGGAACTCGGGACAGGACGGTCGTCCGGTAGTTGAGAACCAGGAATGCGGCCCTCCTTCCTCCTACTCGACAGGAACCTGTCCGGACCTCCAGGCGACCTGCAGCATCTTTGGACCCCTTATCTTCCTCTTCTTTATATACACGTATATATAAAACTTTGTTACGTTCACTCGATTTTTTTCAAACTCGCGCCGACATATCCTTATTATAGACAAAAATCATTCCTAACGAATGTTTTTTTTTTTTTGCTTTTTTTTCAACGCGATTTCAGAATCAGAAAACTTTCTGCAACTACTGTTTCATATATATATCTGATACGCGGAAATCGCGCGGTGTAGGGAGGAAAAAAAAAATTGGCGGGAAAATTTCAGCCGTGCGATAAATTTTGAAATTGTGCACATAGTTTGAAAGGAAAATGCGTTGGTATGAAAACTAATTTGTGGGACGAAATTGTAATTTTTTTGTTTTTATTTCACCGCGTCGGACATTTGACTCTTATTATATGATTTGGAGGGATAATTTTGTCTTCGTTAGTGTTTTTTTTTTTCTTTTCTCTTGTTTGGTCTTAAAAGGGCACTGCCCGCATGTTACATGTGTATATGGAAGACTAGTGATGCGTATAGGTTTCATAGTTAAGAGGATTTTTAAAGCAATGTGCTGACTGATGTTTCTTGCGCTGGAAGAGCGTTAAAATACAGATAACGCGGGATGAAATCACGACGTCAAGCGATCCCAGACTCCTATCCTCCTCCTCTCGCTGCGCACTGCTGTTGTCGCTATGGTGCTGCCGTTACATTTTATTATCAACGAAAACCTCCCGACTTGTTATAACTCTCGTTAGCAACAACGTGACCGAATTAAGTGCGTGATATTTATAATCGGTATATAGGGAGAAAGTATTTATTTTTCTCAAATTTTGGAATTCTACATTTTTCAAAATCATTTTTCTTCAGGATACCCACGAGTCTATGCCAACCGATTCGGATCTCCTGCAGGAGGATAAAAATTGTCGACGTTCGGCGAGCACCGGAAAACAAGGAAAGATAATAAACGTTTGTTCGGAAGATATAATAATAATAATAATAATGTATAAAAATAGAATTAGCGAAGACGGTTCCCTATACTGTTGTGTCCTGCAGCGGCAACAGCACCACCAACATCAGCCACGGCGACTGCAGTAGAAAAGCGAGTAAAATTCCTGCATAGATTATTTTATTATAAACCTTATACATATATTATATATCTACCCAACGGAGCAACATTGCTATATCGTGAACAAAGGCAAAAGTTTCTACATAATATTACAAATGCAGGAGGAATAATTGTGGTCAGAATAATTGTGACCTTATTCAATGCAAAACATATAAGTACTGTGGTACGTTATGCGGAGATGCAAAACCGCATGTACAGTCGGAAGCTGGACAATATTTTTTGCCGATATTTATCCGGGGCGATAGTGGTGTACGGGGTATAATAGAATTCGGATCCGCGCGACCGAAATTCAACCTGATCGTAAAACGAGGAATGAAATTGAAAATATTCGAAATAAAAATGAAAAACGACAAATAGAAAAAAAAATACTAATACTCGTTGCCTGGCAGTGCGTCGTTCTCTAATATAATGACAAAAGTAGTCTTTGATCGATCAAACGAGGGCAACCTCCGGCGACGTCGCCCATCGCAGTCATCTTCAAATAAATAAATATATGTAATATATATATGACATAGACTGTATGTGTATAATAAATATTACCCCGCGCATTTAATTAAAGAATATGTCCGCATAAAAGGTTATATGAGAAACAAACACGCAACAAAATATAGCAACGCGTTCTCAGTCGATCATACGCGTAGAATAAGTAAGGTATACGTATGTAAGTATGCTTATACTATATGCCTCTGTGTTCAATGCGATGGGAGAGACAGAAGAAGGCAGCTGCCCCATTTGAACCCTCGACTCAACTCAACTCAACTCGTCGTCGAGTCCCGTCCGATGGGTTCATTCGTCGGTCCGTCCGTCCGTTCGTTCATTTCATCCGTCGGACCGACCACCACCGCCTCTATCCTTCCGACTGTCCCTAACGTTAGTTGCTATGCGGGATACGATTACGTCACACGACCGACGCAAGTATCTCGGTATCTACTGGGACCAATTTATTTATTGATAAGTGGAAACGGTTAGTTTGACGACCGGCACAGGGACTGCCACCCCGTAACATGCTTTTAGATATTATTCGTCGACTTGTCTTCGAAATTCGATCGCGAATTCTTTTTCCTTTTTTTCCCATTTCTTTTTTTTTCTTGCTCGGCATTGCTTCATGAAACGCTGCAGGTAAGAAGGAATTGGGCGAAAATTGGGGTGCTTTCTATTTCCTTATTTATTTTTCAGAGAAATTCAACTCGCAACAGATATATTTAGGTGAGCGAGAAAATTGTGGGAAATATCTTAGAAAGTTTAGAGAAGGTTTGTGGATCCCGCCCCGCATATAAACCTGCAGCAGCTCCAGTCTAGATAAACGAATTATTTGTATGTACTTCGTACATATATACAAATTTGTATATGACTCACGGCGGTGTCGAGACTTTGTATATTTTCTTTTCATAAAAAAAAATAATAATAATAATAAAAATGTGAGCCTTTTACTCGCTTTTAAAAATTAGACACATGTGCCCGTAATCCGAGAGAAAAAGAAGAATGAGGAAATACTTGGTTTCATTAACAAAATCGTTTTGTCGAAAAACAACCCTTTTTTCATTTCGAATTTTTCTCGACTAAATTTTACCGTCAAATCTGCATGTAAAATATTTTAAACAAACGATGTTCTCATCCACCTATATGGCACAAACATTTTGTTATATCAACGAAATATTTTTGTATTTCTATAACAATGAGTGAAACGTTGCTCGAAAGGATTACAACGCAATTCTAAAATTTTTATTGATTTCTGGCAATAGATCTTAAAATGCAAAATGATAGTGGAAAGTTCGGCTGAAATAGGCGGGAAAATATTACCAATGCCTCTTGGAGGGCGGGAATTAAACACCGCCATGGGGTGTATGCGCGTAAGGAAGAAGGTGAAAAATAAAACAACATTTAACAGGAAGGCCGGGTGTGACTAACGTATGCCACGTGTCCTTACACCACCTGTCGTTTCTATGTGAACGATAAGAAGAAAAAATAAATGAATAAAAAACGGAGCAATTCTTCGTTAATTGAGACGCCTCAACTTATTATTGAATGCATGCAAAAATCTGAAAGACAGAAAACGCGCGACCATGCAGTTGTTTTGGAATAAGGTTATTTATTATTAGTTTTTATTTATACGTACTTCATTAGTCGGCGGGAATTAGCTAGGCTGAAAACTTCACAAATCTTCATTCGGCGAAGGAATTTCCTCTATTGAACGGTTGTCGACGTCAGGCGCAAGCGAATTTTGGAGGATGGAATGAAAACAAAGTGGCTTTAAACACCTTTTAATTTTTTTTCTACAAATGCTTGGGAATTATTGTGGGGAATAAGTAAACGAAAAAGAATATTATTCACAATGTATCCGAATTAAAGTCGAAGGTGTTTAGAAAAAAAGGAATCAAGTAGACGCGCGTATTATGACAGATGAGAAATATGAAAACAATTGAAGCTTGATTCAATCTTAGATCGTGCTATATTAGAAGAAAAATATTTACATTGTTCATCGACGAAGACAAATGTCGCGAGTCTTGAGCTAAACGTCAACATAAGGAGTTCCCGCGTTCCGAGATGGGGGAAAAAGAACGATAACAATAGTCGCTGAGATAAATACTAATGCAAAATCGATCAATTACGACTCACCTCCTGCATCGATAAAACTGCATTGCACTCTTATAGGAACATTGTTTATATCCGCCGGTTTGTGTATAATTTTTGGCGTTATTTATATTATTGATTAACTCCGAGCGTGAGATGATTTTTGCAAAATGGCCGACTCATCTCACCCCTCCGCTAACATCCTTTAACAAAACAACGGTAAAAAATATTTCTATTAGGATGAAGATTAAAGAAACTTTAAAGATCTTGCCGTACTGCAGGTAGACTGACCAAGCTTTAAAAACCTTTTAAAAGAACTTCAACCGTCAACTTTTTCCGAGATATCAAATTTGTTTACACAAAGGACCCGGCAAGTGACCCGACCACGGGGTAACTTTTCGCAAATTATTACGATGGACCAATTCACATATTTTGGCGACATCTTCGTATCACTGGATGAACTAGTTTGTTTAAATCCCCATCTCTTTGATCCACTGAACTATTTCGGTGTGCTTTGATCTCGTTTTAGATTCACTATCTTCTCAATGAGGATGTTTTACAACGAACAATTGCTTTATTACACCGATTAGTTATTCGTTAATTGCCACCGAGACCTTCTTGATGAACAACAATGATGTCTCACTTCACAAAATGAATCAATTTCTTTTTCTCCTTTTTTTGTTTGGAAAGACATGTGTTAAGATGAGAACTTCGGAACGACGGACTAGAACCCCACTGACAGTGATGACAGTTCGTAGTTTAGAAATTCGCGCCAAACATATGCGGCGTCGCGTGGTCAATGTGCTCTCCTTGACAGTTTGAAAACAAGAAGAACTATTCTAACAGAGATTCTAATTTCATCAATTACACCTTCAACTAATAATGAAATTCAGATGCAGAATGGTGGACGGCGTAGCTATGCGGGATTTTACTAGTAAGAAGACACAAGTGACAATATAATAACAAAGCATTAGCAAAATCTAGGTTAAAAAGCAATAACTGAATATCCATTTTTCTCAATATCATGAATACTGTCATCTCTTAATTTTTTTTCAATTTGAACCAGATGTCGCAAACACGGTCTCACGTCTGGCAAAGACATGCGTAATGAAATTGACAACGCATGAGGTTTGCTTCCACGTTGGTGACGATCGGTCGCCAATTGCCTGGGCAGTTTTGTCGCAAAAACAATTTTTCAGCGAGTATACAATGCTTGGGGTGTCAGATGAACAAAATGAGATATACTTGGAGTTCTCACCCTCTATGCTGGCCAAATGTTTAAGCTCCTTGAAAATGGCTGCTAAAAGTGTGAAAATAAAACTGACCAACAAAGACCAGCCCTGTTTGACGATTGAAATAGATCAAATACCCTCTTTCAGCAACGAGTCTCGGCAATGTGTTCATGATGTGCCAGTAACAGTCATTCCTAGAAAAGAGTGGAGTGAATATCAAGCACCAGTAGTACCACCATTTGATGTAAGCAAAATTTGGCAAAGCTTCTGCCAGAGATGTAGAATCGATTGTGAGTTGGAATCTTTGAAGATTGATAGACTTCCAATTGTTGATTATCTCATCTATGGTATAGAAGAATAACTCTCAGTGTCGGTTCTACGTGATGGTAGGAGCCATAATTTCCACATGTCAATGTGCTGCTTAGCCACCCTGACCCAATGAATAAAATTGCCTATTTTCAGATTTCTATCGATATGCCAGAACTGAAACACTTACGAAATGTTGTGGACCAAATGGGAAAGATGAGCCCTACTTTAATAATGACAGCAACAAGATCAGGAAAGTTTATCCTTAAGGTAGAGACAAGTTTCGCTACCGTTGCAACTCATTTTCAAGACTTGAGAGTACAAGGAGGAAGTCAGAACCAAGATGAAGAGGGAGAAGTTACAGCTACTGTTGATATTAAGAAATTTGCGATGTTCCTTACTTGGGACATCGTTAAAGCGGAGAGTGTGACGTGCAACATTGTGGCCGACAGAATGATAAACATGTACATAAACATCGAAGACCACTTGGAGATACATTATTTTGTTCCAGCGGTAGCATCCGCATAGAATTTTCTAGAATAAATCACCTATATTTAGTTCATTTTTTTAATGTTATTTTTATCTAAGGTAATTCTGTATAATTCAAAATACAATATTTATTGAAACAGTTATCAAAGCTCATCTATGGGGTTACAAACAACAGTAAAGGTCCGACTTGACTCGGGTTTGGAATTAACTTCTATTGTTGACAAACAAAAACATTTCAATATCACATGATATTTCTAAATCACATCAATGATTAGATTATTCAAGTAGCTTTCATATTGATGACACAGACTCTTCTTACCACAAATATCGTAAGCGTTACAATATCACACATGGTAGATACAAAAGGGAACCCATTCTTCGACTTTCTTTGACTCTTCCTCATCGGGTGGATCAGTACGGTTGAATACCGTTAATTCGTGATGATTAATTATATGCTAAATTAAAACTCCGTTCATGCTCTTGTCTGAAATTCTGATGCATTGAATCAATCTGTTGTATCTTTGTCTGCAGAAGTGCTCTGCGCTGATCCAACCATTGCAAGCTGTTCATATGTGCATTCAAGATCTTTCCGATCTGCACGATTGGGTCACTCGAATCTTGAGATCGATTAGCTTCGTTTAAGTGCTCAATTATCTCTTTTAAATCCTCGGACATCTGCTTCAACTGAGTATCCAAGTTTTCTGCAAGACGATAAGTGTACTCTCGCTCTGGGTCTATCGTGGACACGGATGCCAATTCTTTCTCCAAGGGCACCAGGCAGTCCTGTAATTCTCTTTGTTGACCCACCTAGCAACAAAATTAATATCATAACAGTAGTTTATGTGACTTGTTAAAACTTTTAGAAGCGATCCTGGTCTAAGTATGAATGTTTGGAGAAAAGTGATAGTTTTACTCACCACGTAATCCAATTCGTGTTCCAACTGCTGTTGCTCCAGTACAACACGTTCCACTTCTTGGTTTAAGGATACAATTTTGTTTCCATTAGCTATGAGGAGTCTGTCCCATGCATTGACCTGAGTTGCCTGATTAACAAAAGCCTTTTCCTGTTCTTCTAACTCCAGCGTCCATTTATTGATAGCTTCTTCAAGCTGACAGAAATTCAATCCAGCAGGTTGGCTCGTTGCAACGGTCGATGCCGTTACGCTGCGATAAGAAATAAACAAAGTATAATAAACAAATGCACAAAGTTCGAATAAGTGAATAAACTCCAAGCAATTTATACGTTCTACTATATTTTTACAATAACTTGTGATTATTACTTACTTTGTGGCGGTTCCCAAACTTGTCTGTGGCGCACTAGTCGTTGCTGTAGTGGACACCGTGGGTGCAGAACTTTTGCCGAAGTTAAATGCAGCAGTTGTGGCAGCGGCTGTTGTTGCTCCCAAGTTGAAACCAAGTGTCGATGTTGTAGGTACTGTACTACCAATGGCAAAGGAACCGGTCGCAGCTGGGGCTGTTAAGTTAAAAGCTGTTGCAGTTGGTGTAGTTGTAGCAGTACTGCCAAGATTGAAAGATGCCGCAGTTGATTGGGCTGGTTGAGATGTAGGTCCGGAAAGACTGAAAGTGCCTGTTGCACTAGAGACTGGCGCAGTGGTAGTTCCTGCTGGTACATTTTGAATGGGTTGAGTAGTGGATGAGAGACTGAAGACTGTTGCAGCTGGAGTTGTGCTCATTCCGGTCGCAAAATTTGGCGCTACTGTAGATCTAGGAGTACAGCCAAAGGTGAGATTGGCTAGCCCTCCAGTAGTTGCGGTAGCAGTCCCTGGCGGTGCTTCAGCGGGAGTTGATTTTGGAGTTTCAAAGCTTAGGGCACTGGACGGTTGTGCAGAACTAGCTGGAGTACCACCTAAATTAAAAGTGACTCCGGAAGCAGTCGTGGCAGGGTTAGCACTGAAATTAAATCCTTGGACACTCGACGGCGTGGCAAAGGTATTGCCCAAGCTTGTGACGTTGGATGGGTTTGATCCTTGGAAACCTTGCTGAGTCAATTGCGGAGTTGCTGTCATTGAGGTGCTGATTTGTGCTCCAAAGCTTAGATTACTGGATTGTGCAGGAGTTCCGCTTGTAGTATTGGGAAGCAAGGACCATGTATTTTTAGGTGGATTTGTTCCAAAACCTGAAGTTGCTCCAAGACTTGGTGTAGTGGTAGCGGGTGCTGCAGTAAACCTGTTAGCGAATAACTGCGAGTCAGGTTTTGCTTGCGGTTGCATAGCAGCCTGAGAAAAACCTGAAGCAGGGATCTTGTTGGCATCGCCAGCACCTGCAGCTACAGCACCAAACATGATTCCCTGTGTACCTGGAGAAAGAATGATGACTTTGAAATATGTAACAGTATCGCAAATAGCTTTGATGCATTTCAATGAAAAGAAACGAGTGTCTACCTCCTGTTGTTAGTTGAGAAGTAGTACCCAGAGAAAATCCTTGCTGGGTTGAGGGCTGAGTAGTCGGTTGGCTAAATGAAAAACTCATTTTTGTTTTCGTTCACGTTTACTTTATGAGTGTTAAATTTTGTCCAAGTAGCGGAGTTAAGAGAAACACGACAGTTGCCGCGATTAACCTCAACTACAAAATCTCAACACAATCGCGTAGTTTATTAACAAATGTTGAAGATACTGTGACGTGTGCGCTAGTAGGTTTTCCTATATCTGATCTACGTGAGGATCTACGCTTCAATTCAATGCTACGTGATATCTCCACTATTTTAAAAATTACACACACGAGAAGAATATACGCAGTTGCAGCGAATGCGGCGACTGAACTGCAGTTCTAGCGCTTTACGCTATACGCCATACCTTTTACGCTATACGTAGTTATACGCTTCCATACGTAGCGACACAGGCGATCTTTCGGCCGCAGAGATTAATCTCTGTTCGGCCGTTAGAGGGGCTAGAGTAATGAATTCAGACTTACGAATTCGTTGGGCTCATACATGGCTCATAGAACAATGTAGGTTTATTACACGAAAATTTATTACTACATCGTTGCTCATAGACATGTTGGGCTAGAGCATAGACATAGAGAGAATGTCTGTGGGCTAGAGTGTGCCTTTTAAATATTCCATGGGTGTGGGCTTGAGTGAGCTTCAGTGGCGCGGAGGCATAAATGTTTCCTACAACTATCGACCGGATGTCACAAAAATTAAAAAAAAATAATCTGAAAATATAATATTTTTATTGTGATGTAGGATGCAATTGCCATGTCTAGAATTAACATTTTTTTGCTCGAAGAATATCTATCCTTCTCTGAATACTGTTGTCCTACTGATTGTATCTCATTATAGGAACTAAATTTTCATTTATGTGTAACTGGAAATGACAAATCTTCAGTCAACGAGTCAACGAAAAATGTATATTCAAACTTCACAAAATTATAATTTACGTATGTTGGATGTGAAGCAGAAGGTCAAAAACTCGTTTCCTCTTTCCACGTCTGGCAGTACAAATTTGAATTCACCGGATGTTCGCCTGAATATGGCGGAAATAATGCCTGCTCTTCCACTGTCGTCGCTGCTGGCTGCCGTCAGTCGCGAGAGTCGCGAAAAGGAAATGTGACGTTTGTGTAGAGCTGAGGGATTCAATATTCTGGCAATTTGAATAAAATTCTCCAAGTTATTTAATTAATAAGTTAAATGACAAATACCACGGGCGCGAATTCGATCTACGTTATATTCCCCAAAAACTAACCCACCGTAATATTTCTTGAGAATCTTCTTTAACAAGCTGCTGTTATGACAGACAGCAATCTCCTCTGATCTCCTGGCCTTATTTATATTTCTTTCGCTTTATTTATCGACTCTCATCCAATAAAGAACCGCGAGCTGAAAAACAGGTAAGTTAGTGTCAGAACGTTTTTCCAGTATGATTCATCAAACACCACATCCATGTTATGATGTACATGTTGCTGTGGATTTTCTTGGTTAAACATTTCATTCTTGGTTAAGTTCAACCCGAATTACTACATTGAAGTTTCTACTTTGTACAGGATGGGAAGCAATCATCTGTACAGTCTTTCGTGGGGAGAGTTTGGAAGCTCTCTTGCTACCGCTGCACAATTACTTAGGGGTCATGGGGAATTGGTCGATGTGACTTTAGCTGCTGGCGGAAGAAGCTTTGCGGCACATAAAATCGTACTCTGTGCTGCTAGCCCGTTTTTGCTTGACCTGCTCAAGGTTTGGCTCCTGATATCTTCACTTCCTTATCTTTGAACTTAATAGCCAAAAATTTATATTCATCAAAAATCTTTTTAGAGCACGCCTTGCCAACATCCCGTTATCATGCTGGCTGGAATTGGAGCAGATGACTTGGAATCTCTCTTAGAATTTGTTTATCGAGGCGAAATTAGTGTCGAGCCTTCTCAGTTGCCGTCACTGCTGCAGGCAGCCCATTGCCTCAATATTCATGGATTAACACCACCTACCGTCTTGACGGAGGTGAGTTTCAAGGCAATAGGAAATGACTTGGAAACACTGTGTACCTGTTGATTTGTTTTTTAGAATGGAGAGGAAATTCCCCTATCTGCTATTCCCGCAGCTAGCGAAGCTTTGGCACGAGATGTTATCAATTCATATTTGCCACTTAGACGAAGAAAAAGACGCACGAAATCTTCTTCTTCATCTTGCAAGTGGCCCAGGACAGATGATAATCATGATACTGAAAATCGCCCGCTTGATGGACATAATCAGGAAAGCAGGACTATGGATTACGATCGTAAACATGATGACAGCAGCGGTAACCACGGAGATGATGCAGGTGAGAAGACTACATATTCAAATTTTTGACTCATAATTGTGTTTTGTGTCCGCTATGTTCATGGGTTCTCAAGTTACAATTATAACAGATTCTCGTAGATTCTTGTTGAGATATTTATTTACTTGATACTAGTTATTTAATAAACGGACACAAGCACAGCCATCATTTGGGTTGAACTGCTTTTCTGTCGGATACAAACTAACGATGCAGTTGAAAGTTCATGAGGAAGAATAGGTTGTAACCGTGTATCAACTGCGCTGAGCGTTATTTGAATGCCGTTTATTATTACTAAGATCGTTTTTAGAGAGTTAGAATAACATTCGTCAAAGATCCTTCATAATCTAAAGGTCAGTTCAGCCCTGAATGGTAACATTGTGTTTGTGTCTGTCAACAGTTAACGAACGTTCGGAATATTCTAATCATCATGGGTCTCGTTCGCCACAACCGCACCATACAGTGCCACTAATCTGCGAAGATTCTCACGCCGCTGCGAATCAGGATTTGCCGGACTCTGAACCACATCTTCACACATTGATGCCGATGCAGCAATATTCTCCGTTGCACATACCCTCTTTCCCAAGCTCTCTAAACATTGGCTTACCTCCTAGTGTTCCGATCCCCATCAGTTCCTCAGCTCCCGGATGCGCCTCTGTGAACGCCATGATGTTGGGTGCATCTAAAATACGAGGTGCTTCCGATTGTCCAGGTGTTTGCCCTCTCTGTGGGGCAACACTTCGGCAGGCTAGAAATTTGAGACGCCATCTCCTATCCTCTTGCAAATATCGCTTCAATGCTAACACCGGGCAGCATTCGTCATCCGATCCAATGATCATCGAAATTAAACCTGAACTTGAAATCCCGGGATACACTGGACATTCAGTTAATTATGGAACCGACAGCGGAAGCAGTGGTTGCGAACAAATTGAGTGTAAACCAAGTCCTCTGCCTTCTCCTTCGCCCCATGGGTCTTTAGTATCACCCCATGGATCGAACATGGTTTCTCCACACAGTAATATTTCATCACCAACCATTGCCAGATGAAATGAACTTTCGCGATATGAAGAGGATGAATAAATTATGAGCTCCAAGTTGTACGACGATGATAATATAGATGTACATTTTTACAACAGTTTTTGATTTATTTCGAAGATCAACTGCAAAAGTTGTTTCTGATCTTCGATCGGTTTTAATGATGCTTCTTCCATTTACCATTATCATATTATTATTATTGACATGATGGATGCATGGGAGTAATTAGTTTGTAGTCTTATATTTAGGATCAGCTTAGGTTATCAAATTCACTGCCTCTTGTATCGTAATGCAATCCTGTACTGATTCCAAATTGTATTAACGGTATTACGGCTACGATTTTGAGTCTTACATAAGAAGCCTTGTGAAGGCTGATTTTTTGCTATAGAAAAGATGTTTTAACACCTGATTGTCTAGTGGCATAGGTATTCTTTATTCTTAATCAATGAATTTCGCTTATCAGGGAACAGATGTAATTTTTTACTTTTATATTTTCTTCCATACCTCTCAATCAGCACTTACATGGCTTTTAGGTTTTTATACAGCTATATTGGCTCGTTTGTTTTCTCATGAGTCTTAAAAATAGATAAGCTAATCTCTCCACACGATAATGCCTATTTTAATTTAAGCATGTTCATCGTAATTTTACCTTGTTTTACCCTGACAAACAGACAGTAATTACTCTACTAATAGAATATTAGAGTAGGCTTAAGATGTGTACATTGTAT
Organism: Athalia cordata; assembly: GCA_963932425.1. NCBI lineage: Eukaryota > Metazoa > Arthropoda > Insecta > Hymenoptera > Athaliidae > Athalia > Athalia cordata. The sequence goes on along the minus strand of OZ010626.1, from coordinate 20,990,880 downwards.
TAACAATCTCATGGTTTGTAAATAAAATTCCTATAATACAGATAAAACAACGACGATTCATCGCTGTCAATTCACTAGTTCAGTTCCTTCCTTCATTTTATTGAAAGAGCCTCCACATAATAGAAAGAACTGTTTAAAGAAAAAAGTAACTTTTCGTTCTAGGAGACGGAAATTCGAAAGCCAGAAGTATGTCTGATCAGCCGGCAACTTGCCCCTTATGCGGAGCTATCCTCCGACAGTCAAGAAACTTGAGAAGACACTTGGAACTGCTCCATTTTGGAAATGGTAAATCCAGTAAAAACAACGTTCGCGTTCGTCATAGGAAGACAGAGCGAAATGACGATCTTCATCGTGCTCAAATACTCCTCAATAATCGAGAGTTGAATACCGGAGCTGCTGATCTATCAAGCCTCACATCTTCCAGAGTTGAACATCCCCATATGAGATCAACGGAAAGTTCCGACATACAAACAGTCACTCCTTTATCCATGGCTTCTTCCGCTGCTAGTGTCTCTAGTGTTTCCAATTTGAGTCTACCAGGTAATGAGGAATACCTGCGACTTAATTATGATTTACGATTTCCAAGCTCCTCAATTAAAAGTAACGATTAAAACATCAAATTTCTTTTGATTTCCATCCAGGGAACATTATGGTTCCGGGAAATTTGTCAGGATCTGGAGAACAATCTTGTCTTTCAGGAAGTATACCTGTGAGTTCCTGCGCCGCTCCAATGGGTCCTCCCAATAATGGAATTTATTCTTCTGATGGAACGGCCAGCATGTTGAGCTGTTTGCTCCCGCCGCTGCCTTCTCTGCCATCTCTGTCTTCTTCTCATGATGTCTTCCGACACGGAGAGATCCTGCGTGCTGGTGTAACTTATTATGATACGTCGAGACAACAATCGAGACATATTCATCGTGCCGATGTGACGTAAAAGCCAATTCTGTTTCCCCCCGAGAGTGAATATAATTGGTGGAGGTAATTGAACTTACTGTAATATGATTACTTTGAGAGCAGATTTAAGGAAGACCAACAAAGTTATCGAGGAAAATTTAGTCCTTTGCGTTTTTAGTAATCTGCTAATAATAATGAGTTCAAGCGACCTTTTAATGCTGCAGCGCATAGATTATAGATATTCGGCGCTTGACTTAGGAAAGTGTATTGTGAGTCAGCTTTTGTTGTACTTCAAAACGCTTCGCTAGAGAATTATAGATATTATTGTATTACGAACTAAATGCAGCTGGTAAAGGTACATAAGAATTTAGTGAAGTCGCTTTATACTGATATGATATCTGTGTATTCGAACACTCGATCGAGACAGTAAATATTATTTTATACAACATTTAAAATTTTAATACTTTATATATAAATACAAATTATGTAATATCTAGTTGTTCTTCTAAAATAAATGTTTATACATATACAATCACTAATATAACATTTTATTTGTCTTGTTTCTACGCGCCAGTCGGGACGGCGGGCAGCAGCCCACGTGACCTGCAACTTTTCGTAATGTCACGTGATTATAATTCAAACGGGTTGAGCGCCGCCATTGCCTCAGTTCGATTCAAAATAATGAACATCGCTATTTACGTGGGGGTTTAAACACTTATCGTTAGTATTTGGTGCCATTGAACCCTATAAGATCAGGAAATTGGTAAAACAAACACTTCAATATTCGTAAAACGCACAGACGAATGCGAGGATGAACGATAATTCCGTAAATAATCAGGTGAATTGAGTAATTGTGCAGTCCCAGAGAGTGAGGTTCCCGATCTGTCGTCGCGTCGATCCGGAAAAACTACAAACGACTTTATTTCTACTCTGAAGAACCTAGGCTGTTTTCAAAGCTGCTTGAAACAGATCTTTATACATTCTGCGGAATAGCAAAGGGTGATAAGATAGTGAGATTGAATATCTTTTATTTTATATTTGTGACAAAAAATTAGTTTTTTTTGTGTGAAAGTGAAATGGACTAAATTCATTTTACGAGAAACAGAAGGTGAGACCGATAAGATCGAAGACTTTTACTTCATTTTTGAAGATTTTTTTTTTAGCATATTAGGTATTTTTTTATGTCTGGGAGCATCGTGGGACGGAAACAAGATTTCGGCGTTCCTCAAGTTGAAATCAAAACCGCGCTGAGCGACTCACATAGATTGAGACTCGATTGTTATCTAGATTCCTCAAGGCTGTCTTCAAGCAGGTTAGTTATACATATTCTTTTCATGCAGTCATCGTTTTAAATTCAAGGCTCAAATTTCTCGTTTATCATTTTAATGCGCCGCTATATACCTATAGCGTTGAGAATAGATATACGCAATTAACCCTATATTTCCTCTCAACGCTCAGTGGCTGCTTGTTTGAAAACTATTTTTGCTCAAAAATAGACGTTGTTCTAGATCTGTAAGCAAACTTTTCACCGATTGCGGATTCTAACTAACAATAAGAATTTTCATATCTCCAGAACAGACTAACGATGAGCGGATAAAGATAAATACGCAACTTTTCCGTATCAGAAGCTAGAATATCTGCATTGAAAGGACCTCTTCGTCGATAAAAGGGGTAAGTAGCCGGAAGGCGTATTTTGATTATTGTTTTCACATTTCTGTATATACGATGCAAATATTCTCTTGCGATGAGATTATCGTAGAATGCGCTGATTTTCCATCTTCGATCCCCGATGTATATCGAATCACCGCGTGCCTGCTGCACGGTTCCGCCCGAATATGAAAAGAAAAATTCAAATAAATAGTAATAATAATTTGTACGTTCGCCGATCATAGCTAAAATTATCAATATGATTAAATTAATTATGACTAATCATTTATGGGTGGAAAATTGCTAATTCCGATATCAAATGTGTGAATGGATTTGTACAGGTACAGTTCTGGGAATTGGGACATTACAAAATCATTCGCAAAACCAACATCATGCAGTATAGCACCCATATATGCAAACGAATTCATAAAGCACGACATAACTGCATTTATACCCTGTATACGCACATCGCGCATAGCTCGTACTTTTTTACCTATACATACGTATACGTACCTATATATAATCGTTGGTTATTGCTAGCCAATTAATTACCCCCTGGTAATTAGCCAGATTAAAATCTGTAGCAGCTTGTTATAAACCGTATATAAAATATGCCTATCGAGTGCATGAAAGTTCCATCCACAGTAATTAATTCACCTTTTTTCTTTTTTTTTTTTGCTCTCAACATTTATTAATATCTGGGATAGAGTATATCATCCGGAATAGGTCAATCGACGGTAAACTAATATCGGATAAACTGCTTCGATATGCGCGGATGTGTGTATGTTCTGCGAGTCTTCTAACTGGGGAAAGTCGAGTCGAGGGTCGGTTTTTCAAAGTTGCATCAATAGCAACGGTAGTGCAGGGCTTTTGATTTACATTTGCGACTATTTTGTCACCGCTTCAGGGACGATATGTAAAAGAGCGGGAAGGGTGGCAGGTTGAGATTTCGTTAAAAAGTTACATCATAACGATGGCATGCACGCTATTTCAACTTTACGTTCTCAAAACTTTGTCGCCGCTGCTACGCTGGTTCTTTTATTATTTTTTTTTTTGGCGTGTACCTCCGCCGTCGTATGCTTTGTGCATTTCACATTATTATCATTCCTTTATACCTATGTAACGTATAGTACTTGAAGTTGTTCTACAGGAGCTCTCCTTAGACTCGTTTATCATGAACTTTTCTGCATAGCTGCTGCATATGTAATCACTCATCATTATGTAAATGGAGGCAATCGAACAGAATTTCGTTGAAGGATTGTTCGTATATTTTTGAATTCTGGGGTCGTAATTGATATATTTTCTTTGATATTTCTGATCGTTGCATACGACGTTCAGAGACGATGTGTAGGTGTAATTTAGCAGAGGTAAAGCAGCCAACAGCAGGAACTGAGGAAACTCGTGAAATGTGGGCCACCTAATTAAAGTGACGTTGTTCCGTACATTTCATACGTGTACATCTAATTCCCTATATGTGTATTACGTATGGATATATACAAGCCATGTTGCAGGATTCTACATGACATGGTTCGGGTATACCTATAACGTTGAGGGTTGAAACTAAATTGTTTTAGCTAGAGACCAGCAGACTTTGCGGTATATACAGAGCACGGTGAAGAGAACTGAGGTCATGCAGCACCAGCGAAGGGGTTCGTGTAGGAGAGAAACTGGACATCGAACTTCCGCGTGTTTTCATCGTGTAATAAATCACTCTCCAGTCGACGGTCACTGGCTGCAATGTTGTTACAGGTATATCTATACACGTTGGATAAATAGGTATATACCTGTAAACCTGGACGTTTAGTAGAAACTAAAATATCCCGATTTCAATCCAAAATCTCTATTGAATTCCGATGCCGATTCCATGTTATTATTGTACTTGTTATCAGCGGCGTGATTTCCGTTTTTATGTATGCATCACCGCGCGTCGATCCTCTCGTTGTCAGCTTAGAATGTTATGAAACGTTTGAGGAAAATTGCGCAGTTTGTTATAATTATTCGAGTATAGTAAACATGATTATTTTATATATCCATAATGCTGAGCTGAAGCTCGTACAAGTCGCGCAATCGGAGTTTTAAATATTTAATACAAATTTTGTGCTTTTGTGCTGTGGGATCGTTTATTTTTATATCGATAATCTTAACGATGACCATCGTGACAAATGAGGGCACGTAGGAAAAGAAAGATTAAAATAAAAAAAAAAAATAATAACATACGAAGATAAATGAGACAGGTCAGAAACTGATATACCGATGGCTGATGAAAGGAGGGTGACAAATTTGTAACGTTATACGCGTAAACTAGCACATGGTATATCTTGCGAAAAAACGTGTTACAGAGATGTTAGAAAAATTATAAACGACAGAGACGAATCATGCGATCAACTAAATAATTTTTTCCTTTTTTGTCTCTCTCTCTCTCTCTCTCTCTCGTCTTTATCCATCGGTACTTTTTTTTCTTCTTTTTCTCTTCTTAATCGTTGAATCGACGACGAAAAATAGTTCAGATAAAATTTTGAATGAATAAATCAGAAGAGTGAATGAACAAAAAAAAATTAATCGAATTTGTACATATACGTGTACGGTACATGGTTAAACCGTTTTACAAAGTTTAAAAATAAATGTGCCTGAATATTCAGCGGGATGTATGTATGTATAAGATATATGCAGACTTTATCTTTCCGGAGTAGTAGCTAAAAGAACTTTTCAACTTTCTTTTGACTGGCAACTAAAATTGTACTAGTTTTACCAAATGTCAGTTTAGCTATATGTATACATGTGCAATTTTGGCATCGTTTATAGGGGCATACATCGTAATAAAAGAGACAGGATTTAGATCGTAGAAAGAATTGACGATGAGAGTGTAAAAATTCTCAGAAAATTTAGCTAATTATGACTGATTTTGGAATATACGGTTAGCACCTATAGCTCTTCAACATCGTCGACGTTAATGTCGCAATAACTGCATGAAATATAAAATGGGACTTTCCCGCCTACGTTGGAAATATAGTATAAACACATCGGGGATTTTGACATCTTTCAGACGATGTCAAACAGAATTTAATCACTTCAAACATTTCTATACAGCAGCTGGCAAAGCGTATCGAGGTTGATGGCAGGCCAATAGCGAACTCAAAGTCTCTTCTCTCTCTATCTATCTATCTATCTCTCCCGCCAGTAACATCTATAAATAAAAGTTACGACCGTGTAATAAATACGAAATAGTATAGGTACTCCCCCTCTCCCCCCCCCCCCCCCTCGCACGTGTTATTTCATGGTAACATGTACGGTGTATTTAATGAATACTCAACGTTATTGCGATGGAATAATGCCAATTTTTACGTGGTTCAGATACTGCAGTATTCACGTATCATTTCATTGATAAAGATTTAAGGAATGAATTCTTCACGATGCGGAGAGAAAAACAAGAATATAATAAATTTACGTGCGTAGGGGATTCACCGATTAGATTACAACTAGATACGGATATACAAATGTGTATAGAAACGCGGTATTTAGAGGAAAAATATTTCCTACGGTTATTTAAATTTTCTGAAAATACACACTGCATTCATATTTCGCTTATTTTCTTTTACAAGGATTATTATATCCATTATACGGATATATTAGTAGCCGCATAATTATTTACCGTATGTACATGCGAGCAAGTTCTATACATTTGTCTCCACCTCTCATCGTATACGTATAGCCATTTTAATGAACAGCACGTAAAGCTTATCTTTATACAGCTGTACTGCACGGAGAGTGATAACCGTGGATGAGTTACACGAACCGACCACGAGTATTTTCAGTTTATATTGGTTTAAAAATTTACATAATAATTCGTATCACGTGAAGCGTAATCCATTCTTTAGTTTTCGCGATTCCTCAGTTGAAAATAATTCCCGAAACTTTAAACAGCGAAAATAATCCTCGACAGCCACACGACGCTCTTTCTTTCTCTCTGGACGTATACCGCCATAAACCGTTATATCTCTGCTGTGATTTTTTTTATACGTTTTTGTTTGTTTGTTTTTTTTTTAATTTTGAATATCTGGTTTTGTTTCACACACCGAATATACGATCGCACATAATTATGCGGATGTAATTATGACCGAGGTTCCATTATTTTTACCACCATTTTATTAACACCATTTGATATTCCTTTGTTTCTTATCAGCGTAAAAATTGATGCGTTCGCCTCGAAGTGTAAAAATAAAAATCACCCGGTATAGGTAAACGTAGGTGAATCGTTTACTAGAAAGTTGCGACGAAAGACATGCATCGGTGTGTTCAGTAGTGGAAAATTAAATTTCAGTATTAGGCATCGATTTGCGCTGCACTGTGTTTAATCGTGTTCGTAAAAAATGATGGGAATCCGTTGATTACGGTAGGTCGGAAATCGTTTTGAAAGATAAATAATTTTTATGAACTCTCGGCATGACCGCGTTGTTGGAAATCGACGGAACGCGAGACCTCGTGCCACTGAACTGAACGGTAAAGCCAGTCGAGTACTTTCCCGATCTTAAAGGAATGAGCACTTATACTATAACCAGAAAGACAATATTATACCTAGTGCCAAACGGGGAACTTATAGAAGAACCGTATCTCTTTGTTCAAACTGCGCTTCTGACGCATATGTGCGACGATTTTTCATACGTGGTGTTTAAAATAACTTCATTTTAATCATTTATTCTATATCTGCGAAACGTGTCGTTAATTACAACAGTTCGAAGTGTTTTTTTTTGTTCTATAAACGTCGAAATTTAAATTTGTGAATGATATTAGTTTGGAAAATATGGAAAGTGATAGCAGTGATTTCGAGGACGAACAACCTCTAATTCCTTCAACAATCGATGATGTTGAGAAGGGTAACCAAAAATCGAGTCTTGCGATGAGGAATAGAAGGGTCGACGTTGAAGGAGAACTCTTTGGAACGGTGAGTGACACTTTCTCCTACGTTGCGGGACAGGGATTATCGAAGTGTAAGGGGGGGGGGGAAGAAGAGAGAAAAAGTGGGATCGACGGGGGCCGGGGTGGGGGGTGGAGGGTGGAGTGGGAGATACCGTTTCGAATACTTGTACATACTCGTTGGACAAATTCAATTATTGTTCATCCTGCAGTTGTTCCTTTATTCCATTCGAGTGGTAATTTCAGAATTTTCGGCAAAATTGAGACCAAAGTGGAAAGCAGAAAATTGGGTTAATCTCCAGATAAACAACTTGAAGAAAATACACACTATGGTGAAACGGAGTTTAAATTGGTTCAGAACTCAGCACCTGTTTTCTCTACAGATCGTCTATAGAAATTTATACCCTCTACTATACGTATATACCTATAATGCAATCGCTCGAAATGGTTCGGCATAATATAATACTGAAAATCTAGTGTAAATGGAGATGAATTAACGGGGCTTCCAAAAACGGATCTCGACGGTATACATACGTTGAAATTATTCATTTATTTTTCTCAACTTCTCAGGGAGCGAATAATAAAAAAATTAAATTGTTTGCCTCGTTAAGAGTACATTACGTAATTCTGAAATAATATATCGTATACATAGACTACAACGAAAGGTGAACTTGACTATGTTCTAAAAATGAACTCTGCGGATTATTCAAACACGCGCCAAGAGTTTAAGTAGCCTTGAATAAAGTAACTCGAGCTGGTTCCGATCTTTAAAGTATCACGTCGTGCTCCGTAACTAGCGATCATAAACTCAACGTCGATTTAAATATTATATGCACATAATTAGGTACGGGTTTTACAGTTTGCTGGAAATCCTTCGAGTTAAGTTCTGGATGGAAGTTTGAATTTTTTTTTCCTCTTTTATTACAATAATTAAACGACGTTCAAGCTCTCTGTACGTAAAGCCATGGATAAATTCTTTAAACGATATCGGATAGAAAATCGGTTGGCTAAAGTTACTATAAACTATACTTTTTGAACTTTTCTACTTATGCCATGCGATTCTTTTCCTACGGTACAAAAACCGATCAAACAGCAGCTCTTCTACTTATACCACCTCTTCGATCTCAACAGGGGTATGACGATGAATCTTACATTTGGGTAACGATCCGAGCCTGTTTTATGGTATAACTGATAACATATTCATAAGAAAGGATCGTAATGCGTTGTTGAACGCTTATATTCTACCCATATGTACATATATCTTATAGATTTAATGCATCATGTATACGTACATATATATGTATATATTATAGATCCATATCGAGGGTGTTCTTAGAGATAGATGTGAACATAGGTAGATATCATATTATACATATGTAGGTACAACTTGGCTCCGAATATCGCGTATATATTGAGCTTCTTTGGTATAACACGCGGTTTAAATGTGATGGCGATTTGATCGGGTATCCTACGGTACCGAACGCGGGCCGATGGGTATTATTGTGGTTTATATACCTATATGTATGAAGGTATTAAGAATCAGCCGGCAGAAATCGATCGGAAGTGCAAATCGCCCAAGTTCTTTGCCTCACTTCCTCCTTCCGCCTACCTCCCCCTCTTTTTTTTTCACCATTCGATCAGAGAAAGAGAAGTTAAAAAAAAAGAAGAAGAAAGTAAAAGAAATGAGGGGAGGGTGAAAAAAACTTTGGCTTCATTCTTTCCGTTTGGTACAAGGAATTGTTTTTGCTTACTTGCTATTCCTCTTCGATCAGTTTTCCTTCGCGCTCACAAAACTCTTCGGAATTGTATTTATCCCCATTTTCAGAAAGTATAGTAGAAAGAAATAAATGAAATCGTCTTTTTTGGAAACCAGATTAGTTCTTCCGTATACTTTATTTTTAATTTTTTTTTTCGTTTTCGTTTTTTATACACTCGATTCATCGATTACGCATAATTTAGGGGTGTGTATGGGACGGGAGAAAAGTTTGTTTATTTTTTCCATGCAAAATCTGATAGAAAAATATCGCTTTTCTTTTCATATGTAAATATCGGGCTATTGTATTCGGTGTTTATGGGGGTAAGCCGTAAAATGTGTGCATGCATACAGCGATGAAAAGCGACGCTTTATTGAACCTGACGGTTTTTGGATGAGGATAAATTTTATCTGATATCTATTTATACAAGATCCTTCTTCCGAGCGTGCTGCACATCCACCCACCCTGCGGGCGTAAAGGAAGAGGATCCGTATAACTCCTCGTTTTCTTAGAAAGAAGACCTTCGGTTAACACCTCCTCGGACCATCCAGTCGTATAAATCGTCGTTGGCTTCGAAACGAGCGAACGAATTGGTTCTCAGCTACCAGTTAAATGGAATTTACCGAGCGATGGCTAGGAAGCAAACCTGGCCAGGTAGAATCTTGTCATGGATCTCTTTGGATTCTCTACCAAATTCTATAGCTATCGGTTTTTTCTTATACTCTGCCTTACCGCACGACTAAAGTCCTCGCAATCGCTAGTCCTTATCCTCTTCCCAAGGACACTCGATTCAGAAAATATTTTCATATAATAGCTATAGTAAAAGACAATTTCAAAAGGGATAATTCTCGTAATATTTCAACCAACAGTTTTAATTTTCTCTTATTCTCCTCGCTTCTATAATTCCTTTTTATAATACTACATCCGATATAGAGAATGGGGAAACTTTTCTTTGATTTTAGAATAAGAAAAAACACTCCTTTTGATTTGATATTATCGGTGAAGAGTGTAGACATGAAGCAAGAGAGAGAGAGAGAGGGAATTAAGTTTGTCTTTGAACGTATATCAAATCATATCTTTTAATTAATTAGAAGACTCGAGCTTCCTTAATTCGATTAAAATGTAGATACACACTTGAATTAACGTACTTTACGCGACACCGCGTGTATTATATTATATACCTGTACATTGCAGTAGCGGATAACTAATTATTTAATTTTAAACAAAGTTCTTACGTATTATTGGCTGAAGCAGCTGCGAGTTGCAACGATTCAAGGAGTATATTTTAAAATCAATTCGATCTATAAATTTGATTCATTGAAAAATCTATAACGAATTAAATACGGGAGCGATGAACAGTTTTCCAACTTTTTCTTTTTTTTTTTTTCCCTTATCTCTACATTCGATTTAGGTAATCAGGTAAAAAAATATAGAAACTAAGTAATAAAGTGCAGGTTAGTAAGTCCGCGGTTGTAGGAGTCAGAGATAAAAGCACGTACAGTTATAGGAGGCAGAGCTTTACGGAATGATTTATTTTCTCTTCCGGTTCAATGTATATACCTATACATTGGTATACATTGGTATAGGTATACATATGTACGTATACACACCTATAAAAAAAAACTGGAGAAACATAAGGGAAATAGAGAGGCCCGCTTCTGTTTCGGCTCGTTACACAAAATGTCCCTAGAGTACATCTCGAAATGTTCCACATCCCACATACGTACACTAAAATTCCAATCACATATTCTCTGCTGTATACCTATAGTATACATATAGCTAAATATTCGATATTCAAATCTGGATAAAAATTTCAAACTTTCAAGGTCAAACTACATCTGATAAAAATATATACCAGCTATATAAAATGAAATCTTTTTATACGTACCGTATAACAATATCGTAGAAAAATAAAAAAATCAACGGTTGGTTTTTTAACGTCGTCGCACATGATATGTGCATATTCATCGTCATTACCCTGCAACGAGACAAAGAAAAGAAAGAAAAAAGAAAAAATTAAGAGAAGTGAAAGGATGAGAATATGGCCGCCTAGCTTTATAGCTCAAGTTTAAAGGTGCACGTACTATACGTAGCATAGGAGGTATGTAAAATTTTCAAAACAGAATTAAACCGTGAATCTGTATTCGATTAGTGGGCGAGCAGCTTTGTGGTATTATTTAAACTAAATAAACGTAGGGATTTCGAATTTCAGCCACTGCACCAGCGAAGTAGTAATTCGGAATATACACGTACGTACGTGTAGGTAACATATATTCAATCGGAATCGGACCCCAGGGACAAATTGATCGTGCTGTGGTGTACATCCTGAAAGTGTAGAGTAGAGAGCGGGGTATACCGAAATCCGAATTCTTTTATTCGCTCTTTCCTAGATAAGAGTTCGTGGAAGACCAATGCGGATAAGAGGAGACGATATACATACAACTATACATTACACACCAACACCTACGTACCGCGTGTACCAACTTACGTTTTCTACATCAGAGGAAACTGGTTGACGTAGGTGAACAACAATGCCATTCGTATACGTATGCTGCGGCTGCGGCTGCTGCTGTTGTTCGGATTCAAAGGCAACTTTCACGTCGCCGTTGCCGCGGTTAGCTGCGGTGGCAAAGCCGCTGCATGAGAGTGAACGTCTTGAAATTATCGCCGAGGATTTCTTACGTGATCTTATTACACCTCTGGGGATTTTCCGATCAGTTTACGTTACGTCGCTACTACCCCACACGAGCGACAAAAAGTAGAAGAAAAGAAAAAAAGGAAAGCAAAGATGCGGATGAAATTAACGCAAATGTTTGTCGTACGCGACCTACTCGCTTAATTGACTTCTTGTATTTTATCACCCCGTCGGTTTTATCGATTTGCACTTGCGTAGCGCTGTGTCGATAATTTTCTTTTTTTTTTTTTTTTTTTTTTTCAAATCCAAGGTTACCGCAAAATATTATCGACGATTTGATCCAACCGCGTAAAGATTTCAATTAACGAAGAAGAGAGAAAGAAAGAAGCGAAAATTAAACGAGAGATATTGACATTTTGGAAAGGGTTTCACGTTTACGAATAGTAATATAAGTTATATATCTATGTGTACCATCGCGAAGCTCTGGAAGCTCGACAGCTTGAGCTGACCCTCGACCCTTGACCTTTTTGGATAATAAAACGATATTTCGATTTGCGGTATTAAATTGTACTAGACAATCCGAAAAGGGTTCGAAGTTGAAATTACATGCGGGGACTGATTTCAAACAATAGTTAACAGTTTTGTTGTTTCAGCTCGGATATGGTAGTGTACATGTATGTGCATATCGATTATTCATTTACCTCATCGTTCAATTTGTTCCATTATCGTATACCTAAGAAATTTAGTTATCGTGTGAACTGCAGAATTTAGGGACAAAACTCGGAGCAAAGTTGCGAACTGTACGAGTTTTGCCGATGTGAAGAACTACCAAAGAAATAAAAGGTACTTTCTATATTGCTGCAGTTGAATCTCTGACCTCGGGTCGTGGGACTCCGGAGACCTTCTTCGTGTGGCTGTACAGGGTGTCGTTATTTGAATAACATCCACGATAAGCTTCGTCCTTATTTTTTGGAGCCGAAAATAATCAATTTTAGGTTTATTCGGTTCGATTCTTTCGAGACGTAAAAACTACAGCAAATCTTCAAATCGCTCGCGTTCAAAATCGAAATTCATCTCAAACATCGTTCTATTTCATGCGTCACCCTCTGCATATACGTATAAAAGGGAACTTGAGAATTCTAGCTGCTCGTGTAACCTGCAAACGAACGACGACTGATGATATCTCCGTTTCTCTCTTTCCAGCGGTAGGTTTGTCGTTCGTTTCTTGTTGCGCAGGACAAGGTATATATATGTATACATATACAGGCGTGTATATAGGATACGTACAACAACGGTCAACGAACGATGCGGTGGACGCGAATCGCGGTCGCTTCACTCTTTTCAGACTCGGCGCCGCGACGCTTGAATTCAACGTTTATTGCCCCTTGGTACCTAGCCAAAGGCGATACGACAAATACACCGGAAAATCGATTCTCAGCTTTTCTAAAAAACTGAAAAAAAAACCAATTCCGAATACTTCGAGATATTCGAATCAGCGCATAAAATCGCCCTTCGCGTTCGGTTCATATCCATATAATACCGATTTCAATGAAAACCTCGGGCAAAAATTTCCCAAGATTTAATGTTTCCAAAAATTTTGACTGCACTTTCAATTTTTTCTTTTTTTCCTTTCGCGCTATTTTCTATAGATATATGAAAAAAAAAAAAAATCGAAAAAAAGACCTGGTCAGTTATCGATATCGCTTTTCATCGAAGATATATAATCTGAAATATATTATAATATGTATAAAGTGGAAAATGGAGGCTTTATCGAGCGTGTAAAAATTTTCAACGAAGGATCAAATTATCTTTTTTTTGTTTCTTAAAGATTTTCGGTTATTTCGTTCGTTGGTTGGTTCGTTCGTTCGTTCACGTGCGTATCCCTTCAGGCAGGTCTTTCGAATACTGCGAAGCAACTCTATACCTATAGGAAAAAAAGAGAGTATCGATACCTATACGAAAAGAGATGTGAAACTCACTGGTTAAAGAGGGAAGCTTTTATCGGAATTGCTTTCAACTCGGCACACGTTAATACAGAAGCAGCTATACTTGCATCATCATTTTTCGGAGATTATATTTTCCACGATCCCTAGACCCCCTCGATTCTTCAATTTACACATTATTATACCGCGATATTATACCAATGTACCGACGTATACGTACCGATAATACGTGAAGTTTGCCACCGATGGAAAAGAGGGGAGAAAAAAGAGGTATGAATAAAAGAAAAAAGTCATCAAACGTGCGTGCCTTTTCTTTTATTATATTCTTTATATTCTTTGTCTTTTGTTTTTTTTTTTGTTTTCTGTTTCTTCAACATTTTCATCGAATATAACGGTATAATACGGCGATATTTAAATTATATACGAGAATATCACATTCTACCGAATGATTACTCACAGTAAAGAGCGAAGTAGGTAGGTACACGGGAGTATTGTGGATGTATAATACATTATTATATTATGGTCCTATTGCACGGTGAAATTCTTACTGAATTATCCGTATATACGTATATGTATAATACGTATGCCGGATACTACAGTAAAGTTAAATCGTAAAATATCGTTATTAAAAATTTTCTACTGCCAAGTATTATGTATTTGTAGAACAATTTTATGGTTCATGCGACGCGGTATCTGTGTATATATCCATGGTATTATACCTCGTATGGCGGAGAACCATTCGATTCTTTAATTAAAATCAAGGGGAGGTAGAAAAATTAATTGTTAGATAGATAATATCTCGAAAGCTATATAACGTCACTCCGCACCTCGTGCTACAGCTATAATTTTCACATTATACATAGTATATAGATGTATGTATATTGTATATATAACCTATTAAAATACGCATGTGTAAATCTTTTTTTTTTTTTCTTTCCATGTACCGTAGGTATACAAAACGAAGTAATTTTATTTCACCCCAATAATACCTACATTTCATTGGAAAATATGATATTTAATTAACGTTGAAGATTGAGATTAACGCGGAGTTTGGATTTAAAATGGTATACGAAAGTCGGATTGTATGAATCTTCTCGTCGTTTATGATTATCATTATTATATAGATAGTAGATGCGATTATAAGTTCTTCGTTTAATTAGCCAACCTACAATAATTCAACTCGGAACGATTCTGCTACGCACTGTCAGCAGAGTCGAACGCACCGTATGGTAGAAAATTGTTTCCAAACTTTTGCACGAATTATAATTTTCCGAGTTTGTTGATTTTATTGTTTTTTTTTTTTTTTTCTGCGTTTGATTTCAATGAAATTTTTTCGGTTCTACACTAACAAGCGGGGATTTTTGGGATAATAATATTCGATGGTGGTTCGTATTATCATACCTGGGTTCTAGTAGATCTAAAATATCTTGCAGGGTACTTTGGTCTCGAGTAGTAGGTCGGATATATATTACCAGAGGTAGAGGTATTATACTTGGAAGTTGAGGAGAACGAGAACGAGGACGGGGGATTCGTGTAGGTCGTCTTCCTACCGTATCCCACCTAACGTAGGGCATCCAAATGGTTTAGTGTCCAATATCCAGCAAAGATTCGCATATTAAAGCACTTCATTTATGTAGTATATAGTTTTATCGTCCAGAGAAATACATAGGATATGGGGTATGGTGCGGTATAGTATGTAGTTTCGCTTAAATTAATAACTAGACAGAGGTAGAGATGGGCAGGGGGGAAAAAGGGGGGAGAGGCAGAGAAGAAATATTTGCTCAACGTCAAAGCTAAAATTTATTCGATTAAAATTAAACCACCACTATACCTCGTCGCCGCAACGCATCAAATTTTTCGGACGGATTATCCGTAACCGTATTTGTTATCGAATCCTAGCTCTGAATGTGACAATGAAATAATTGAAATTGGTTGAGTATATTTCTAATAAGAGGATTACAAAAAAAAACAAACAAAAAACAGAAAAAAAAAAACAATAAAAAATTATTTGAATTAAATAAGCGCCCCGGGCCGTTCTGGGTTACGTATACTATATACCTATACATACATATATGTATACGTACATTTATTAAACTGTAAGTAAAAGTTAAGAAAGTTTAATGAAACCTATATACCGCATTTAAGGGTGCTTTAGAACCTTTTCACTCTCATTTCTCATGTTCTTGTTTCTTGGTTATAATCAAAAGTACGTCTTTGGGGGTAGGAAAAGTTATAACCTCCAGTGGTTTTTAGACACATATTTTATTGTAGAGAAGTGTGGTCTCTGCGCAAAAATTGTGAAAGAATTAAGGGAACGAAGAGAAGAAGAAGAAGAAAAAATAAAAAAATAAATATAAAATAAGAGTACAGAGGGTGAAGTGGTGCTGCTGTTTGAAGAGGAAGATGGAAAGGGAGCAAAAAAAAAAAGACGATAGAGAGAAAGAAAGAGAACGATATTTTTTAACGCGGAACAACAAGTAAGTTTAAAAGTTTATTATTTCGGAACAACTTCTTGTTCTCGAGGTCTACTCAATGTCGTTACATTATTTAAATTGGTCAAGTTTGAAAATTTTCTCATCTAAATTATCCCACAAATACTACGGATAAATGTGCGTACATTATACCTATGGGGTATTCCACGCGAAACCGACAAGCCCGTGAACTTTGACCTCTTCGATTTGACTCATTATTTTTTCCTTCGTAATACGACCAAAAAAAACTTACACGTATCTTGTACTTTTCCGATTTTACTCTTGATGTTGAGAATACAGAATTTTGAAATTTTCACATTTTCTTTTTCAGCAATATTTCACCAACCGTTAGCTCGAAAATTATCGGTCCTATCGTCCGAAAGTATGGAACAAAATTTATTGATAATTGAATGGCCTTTTTGAGGGTTATTTTCTCAACATTTTTCAGTCATCCCGAACCCGTTTTTTATGCGAATAAACATCAAAAATCCTTTTTCCACAAAGAGGCCACTCTCGATTAATTTGAAAAAAAATTACAAAAATACCTTGAAAACAGACAAAAATTTTGAGACCAAAACGAAGATGGTTTGACGATTAGTTCAGAAGTTACAGTCATTCGAAGAGCAGGATCCGCCGAAACTTGGCCAAAAGAAATGTCGAGTAAACAAGGGAAAGGCTAATGGAAAAACAATGACCATGTTTTAAAAACTTTGAATTTTTTTCACATTTCGACGCGGAGAATAAATATCATATATGAATACCGGCTAATTCATTTGGAAAGACGGTGAGATTTTTTTTCAACACCTCCATGAAATCGGCCCTTTTTTTCGCATGTAAAGTGGATGGGAAATTGCTCATTTCTCGCGTGGACTTCATTACGTCCCTGGGGAGATAAAATAACCTCCCTAGGGCAAAAATGGATTTTCCCTTCCTTCCCTATCTATCTTTCTGGTAATGAAGTGCGGAAATAGTACATTATGCAACTAGGGAGGAAAGTAGGACATATCATCCCGCGTTATTGCCACCCTCGCCTTCAGCTCAAGTGTCAATTGCATACGCAGGTGGCAAATACGGGGGATGAGATGTCCTACTTTTGTCCCGTGTTGCACATACTATTTATTTTCCTACCGACGTCTTAAGTTCGATTTTAGCCCGTAAACAAGGGACGAAAGTTCCACTTTTCTTCAATCACAACTGCACATAGCGCGCATGCGCGTTTGCGGGTTCGAAATCGAACTTTCGGCGTTGGTAGGAGAAAAAATCTTTTTCCGCACTTCATTACCAAAAAGATAGATAGGGAAGGAAGGGAAAATCCATTTTTGCCCTAGGGAGGTTATATTATCTCCCCAGAGAGACGATGAAGTCCACGCGAGAAATGAGCAATTTCCCATCCGCTTTACATGCGAGAAAAAGGGCCGATTTCATGGACGTGTTGAAAAAAATATCTCACCGTCTTTTCAAATGAATTAGCCGGTATTCATATATGATATTTATTCTCCGCGTCGAAATGTGAAAAAAAATTCAAAGTTTTTAAAACATGGTCATTGTTTTTCCATTAGCCCTTCCCTTCTTTACTCGGCATTTCTTTTGGCCAAGCTCTTCAAATGACTGTAACTTCTGAACTAATCGTCAAACCATCTTCGTTTTGGTCTCAAAATTTTTGTCTGTTTTCAAGGTATTTTTGTGATTTTTTTTCAAATCAATCAAGAGTGGCCTTTTTGTGGAAAACGGGTTCGGGATGACCGAAAAATGCTGAGAAAATAACCCTCAAAAAGGCCATTCAATTATCAATGAATTTTGTTCCATACTTTCTGACGATAGGACCGATAATTTTCGAGCTAACGGTTGGTGAAATAATGCTGAAAAAGAAGAGTGAAAATTTCAAAATTCTGTATTCTCAACATCAAGAGTAAAATCGGAAAAGTACGAGATACGTGTAAGTTCTTTTTGGTCGTATTACGAAGGAAAAAATAATGAGTCAAATCGAAGAGGTCAAAGTTCACGGGCCTGTCGGTTTCGCGTGGAATACCCCCTATACATAATGTGCCAAGTATATATAAAGAAATTTCAAGTTCAAAATTAATGAAACAGAAAATAAAGAAAATTTCTAGACTATGTAGCTCGGTTCTCAAGGAGATAGAATTTCGACAACCTAAACGTAGTATACGTTACGGTGTGAAAATCGAACGAGCGACGCCGCTGCACTCGGATTTTATAGTTTCTATGTAACGAACTTTGTAATTTGTTCGAAAACCATCTATCCCCCCATGTATATCCCTACTTTGCGACTCCTCGAAGGGTTTCTCTCTCCAGGGGGAACGAACCTGAAGGCGACTGAAATTAACTTTATATACGGTCGATTAATATATCACGTGACGTCATCTAATTTTACATCCCCCCCCCCCCCCCCCCCCCGCCGCCGCCCCGAAGCAGCGCATTTCGTTGCGTTCGAGTTGTACAAAAAATCTGAAATGATTTGAAATAAAAATTGAAAGAAAAGTAAATTATTTTCATTCACTCAATTCGCTCGAACCTACGAGATATTAATTTTGTTTTATATGTATAATGCACGGACTGTTTTCCCTGTTGCTTACATCACACCTTACATAAATATTCGTCTACATGCCAGCTATCTTCTTTATCATATTACGGTGTGCTCGGATTATTCTTTCGTAAAGTTCAAAGCGAGGAAACTACACCGTACCAAAGTGTCGTCGAGTGTTCCTAATCTGACAAGCGCGTGTCCCTTAATCCGGGTCGACTCAGGTGGCCCGAGGGTTTATTCGCCGCGACTAAAACCAAAATTCGTATCCTATGTACCCGAAATTTCCACCACGCTTACATTAAGAAAATCCCTATTTTCACAAGCTCCGCGCATTTACTACACCCACCATATACGCACCCACTTCGGGGCACAGATTTTTTTTTCTTTAATTACTTTCCTTTTTTCTTTTCTTTTCTTTTTTTTTTTCTTTCAACGCCACGGTAGGTATAATCTTTGCACACATGTATACAATTAAATTTGTACACATTTATACACAAGATTATTTTTAACCACCAGTTTTCTCTCTGATAAAATTTACGTAATATATACAGGGTGATTCACTCCAAGTGTCGAGAATGGGAGCTAATCAACAACTAGAAGAATTACCAAGAAATTGTATCTTTGTTCGTAAGAATTTCGGTCGAGCAAATATATATTTTTTGTCATTCTCATCTTATATTTTGTCTAATTTTAATGCAAGGAGAGAAAAAAAAGACTTGGTTTTTGAAAGAAAATTGCTCGTAAAAACGTTTCGTCATCAATGTTTTTTTTTTCCTCACATCTTTTGAATTTCTACCCTTGTATAAAATACCGAACGTGACGTAGAAATCGCTTCTATTTGTTTCTATATTCAACTCGACTCGTCCTACCCTTCCTCTCTCTTTTTCCTTTTTCACACTTCTCTCATTTCTGCACGCTAATATTTTCTTTCCTTATACTCCCCTTTGGCGCCGTTGTATATATTTTATTTTTATTTCTTATATTCTTCCGTTTTTGTACCTCCTGGAATTCGTTTCTACTCTCTTCGCGGCACGTTATATATATTCCATCGCCCGTAGCTCCAACAATACTTTGACAGCGATGTGACAGTCTTCTTTTTTTTTTTATCCAGAACTTTTTTTTTTCACTTTTGTTTTACTGTTTGCATTTCTCGAGAACAGACGTTTGCTCGTATACCGTCCGTATACAGGAGGTGTGTGCTTTTCTTTTGAGAGGGGAATGAAAAAAAAAAGAAAAGAAATTTCATTTTTTTGACAGGCATGAAAATTTGAGAGAAGTTTCGAAATAAGCTTATACATTCTGAAGATCTTCCGTATAAGAAATTATCAGTGAACTAAAATTGAAATAGTATGCGAATAAATTATTATCTCTTTAAGATTTCATCGGTACATATGCGTATGTATAATGTATGTGGGTATTTTATGTATGACGTATTTTTGCCATGTCTGGTTTTATAGAACTCTATAGCGGTGTATAATATGGTTATATACCCAGAAATAGATAAAAGTATAAAATGGGGATTCGTTCTATCCCATTTCATTTTCTATCCGATCCATGGAAGTCCGGTTCGGATACATCGGTCCGGGGGTTTGTACTTGTATCTCACCTAATACCAGTTTTTAAAGTTATCCGCGCGCATGGTTTTCGATTTTATACCGCTTTTCCGTTACACCGTATACTTTTATGCGGATTTTTCTTACAAGGGAATTCTAGTATACGGTGTACTATATAGTATCTACTTTGCTAGATTTCTTCTTTTCATCCTCGTTCTTATTCTTATATATTCTTATAGATTCGCTCCGCGGTATAGTATAATATCGAAGAATTCGTCGCCATCTTTTTTCTCCTTCCTTTTTCTTCTTATCATTGCTTCGTTTCTTCCAATATTTACCGACCTGCTTATCGGATTAGCTTTATATATCGCGGACTCTCCTCTTTTCTGGTACTCCATATACTATACGTACAGGTTTAGAATAAAATCGCGATCTTTTTTTCTTTTTTTTTTTCTTTGTATTTTTTCTCTCAACACTTTCAAAAACTTATTTCTACGTACATCCGTTCCCTTACACGCTTCGGGAACGCGGTGGAAAAGCCCTCGCTCATTTTTCTTTCTATTTCTTTTTTCTCTCTCTTCTTTCTCTTTCAATTGTTTTTTCTTCTTACCCTCCAGCGCGTTTGTTTGCAATTTTGCCTTTTTTTTCCACGCTACTTGTGTGCTTATAAATTTAATATCTCATCTCGCGAGCTTTCCTCGGATTATGTGTAGGTATACGTCAAACCAAAAAACCACGAAGAAATTATTTTCTTTGACAAATTTTGTAACAACGAAAATTGTTCAATTCATTCGAAATAAGAAAAAAATTATATTTTCTAGAGACGAAGAAAAAGGAAAAGAAAAAAGAAAAGTGAAAAAGATGCATAACGGATACCGCGTTTCGCTCTCTATAAGATCATAAATTCTGTCTATAGGTACATCAGCTTACCCACAATGTGGCGCATCCTATACGGAGCATATGTATATGTACATAAAGTATATACAGGTAAATAGGACGTATGTGCATATATACCTACGTCAGGTGTACCTCTCATCCTTACACCACCATGCTACCCTATTATATATATGTACATCCGGACGGATAGCGAGTGCGTATTCAATGTATATGTAGGTATACCTATATATATGGGAGTATAGATATATATTATGTACAACTCGAGCCCGAGGGAACCTGCAAGGAGTGAAGAGGAAAACGCGCGTATTGTGTTCGGCACAAAGCCAGAGAGACCCAGAAGTTACACACATATATATATTAAATACATGTATATGTATAGGGTTATATATTCGTACGTACATATGTATATAATGATCGTCACATAGGCATATATATGTATGAAAGGTTCTTCATATATTCCAGACGATATGTACCTAACCGAACACTAGGGTCACTCGACAGGGTCACTTTTGAAAGCAAAATCGGTCGAGTTGGCGATTGGAAATTCCTAACGTTCTTGACGTTCGGCGTGGATCTTACTATTTAATGTATATGATCTGAAGAACTTTCCCCAGTGGGGAATTCATCTCGGATCGTAATAGGATTTTGAGGGTAAGGTGAGGTAAAAAAAAAGGGCAAAAGAAGGAAAAAAAAGAGAAAAATTAGAAGCAGGTCTACCGCAGGCGAACGGACGTGCGGGGCGATATGGTGAGAGAAACTCTACCAGAAGTCCTCGATGTGTTTCCATCGACCGCAAATTGCAGTTCTCGAGCCTCGGGGAATCACATGCAAAACGTGCGGTCTTGTACCGAGGTAGGTGGTGCCGCCGAATCTACGACGGAAATGAACTACCGCTGCTGCTGCTGCTGCTGCTGTTGCTGTTCCTAAACCTATACGGATATGTTACACGGGTATGTATACGTACACATGTACGTCAGAAGTACACCGAATTCGATAACCGCACGTGCTGATCGCCCGATAGCGGATTTTGGAAAACTGCTCACCCACTTTCTTATTCCTTTGATTTTTCAAATCACATTTACGATATGGATTTTTAGACGTCTACTCGAAATCGGTCGGGGCTGCGCTGTTATCGAAGAAAAATCCAAGAAATATTTCACTGTCAAAATTCAGACCCATTCATTTTTCAAACCAAAATGATAAGAGCGACTCTTATTGCTGTGAAATTTTTTTATTTATTTTCCCTTATTAAATTTAAACGAACCAAAAATTGAGCTGCATATTAAGACTAAATTACCTATTTCACGTATTCAAATTTTTGTTTTTGTTTTTTCTTCATACTTGTAATATATACCGTCGTATACATTCGCGTTGATTCGAAGAAGCAATTCCAAACGGTTTTTGCGTGAGGGATTTTGAAGAAAAAAAAAATTAAAATCTTTTTCCCTTTTTTTTTCTCTCTTGTTTTCCATGGGATCAACTCGAATATGTACTTTGTGGATCGTAGGAACATTACATGGATGGCTTTGAAATATATACATATAAGAGCGGTAAAAAATAAAAATGAAAGTTTTATTTCGTTTTTTACTCTTTATTTTTGGTTGTTTTTATTTTTTTGTTTTTTCTGTACGTGGTTGAGGCGCCTCGCTTCACCTTGGCGCGGTATGAAACGACGTTTAATCGGTCGTACGATATCAGCAGGTGATTGCGCCCTTTAAGGTCGAGAAGATTCTTTGAGGGTGAACAAGGGGAGAATCGTTATTGTACAAAAAAAGAGGGGAAAAAATGCAGGAATGAAAGAAAAAAAAATAAATGTGTAAAAGAAAAATGAAAAAAAAAAAAGAAGAGAAGAACGAGGATAATATGTGTACCTATATATATATGAAAGGAACATCCAGAAAAAAAATAAAAAACTTCTCTTCCTCGCGCCCGCCATATCCTTTGATTTAAGCATCGGACGACAACCGCATTCGAAGTAGATATGGCAACTGAAGTCGTTCGGACATGAGAGAAACTATACATGGAAACATAGATACATATATATGTATATGTATACATGTATATATAGTCAGTACGTATATAAGGTTACTGAAAACTGCAGTTTGTTAGCTACGAGTTTTCTCAAAAGTTCAACTTTTGGATCGTAGATTTTCATAGCAAGAGCTGGAAGAAGAATTCAACTATAAGTATATATACGCAGTACATGTATATGTATATATTTAATATAAGTATATGTATATAGCTTTTTTTTGCTGCGCAAGTATTTCAACGAAGTCTTTCGCACTTCCACTGGAGATTTTTCTTTTTTTTTTGTTCTTCCTCAGAACACAAAACTTCCGATGAAGGTTGCCATGAGTTGTGAAGAACGATTCGAAGTGTGTTTTTCTTTTTTCTATTGAACATTTTTTTTTTCGTTCTCATTATTATCTGAATATTTTTCTATTCTCTCACCGTATAAAAGACGCATCGGGTCGATCAATTTGGTCATCTCAATACTTATTACGGAAAAAGAACGCACATATACATATTTGATGTATAGTATATAGGTAGGTATGTACTCGTATAACAGCGCGCACGGTTGCAATGAAACGCGGTTTTCGCACGAAAATTTTTTAAAAAAGATAAGCCGATTCGTTGAAGCTGAAAAGGTTTTCACTTTTTCCGCCCATTATCAAGGACGACGTTAACCATCGCTGTCCGTAATGGCCGTTTTAAAGCGAGCTTTTGAGCTTTTTATATAAGACGCGGAAATACCGCTGACGGGAATGTTTTTCGTTTTAGGTGTTTTTTTTTTTTTTTGTAACTTCTTTTTAAAATTTTTTTTTGGTTTCATCGTGTTTTTTTAAAATTCCCCTCTTTTTCTGACTCTTTCTTTACTTTCTTCTCAAACTGTATAGGTATGTACGTCGAGATGTACGTACGTAGTACATACAGGTATATATCTATATGTATCCGTGTATATCCACGCACTCTATATACGTACGTACATTATACTTATCGGAAGAAAAGAAGAAAAATTTTTTTACTTCATGTATAAATAATAGTACATAAATATTTTATACGTTCACACGCACAGGTATATAAATATAGGTACATATGTATACATACTTTACTTTCATCGCCCTGGAGAATCGCTGCTGCTGCAACCTGCAGAACGTTCGTTGATTCAGTTCTTTGGAAAGCTTTTCAAGCTTAACAGACTGGAAAAATATTTACGTTCTATCGTAAACTTCACCTGTTACCCTACACCCCCTTGTTCTTATTACTGTACAAAATCCATTTCATGTACTTAAAACATCCTATATATATACATATTATATAATATTATATCAAGATGTGCAGTGTATATCGAATTTGAATTCGCGATTATACGGCAATTTTGTATTTTGTTTTGCAAAAAAAAAAATTTTTTCCTTAACATTCAATTATTACTATCGTGATTTTTTCCGCGATCTGTCAGCGAGATAACAAACAAAAAAAAAAAGAGGAAAAAAAAATGATTCGTCCATAACCGAGATCCACGGCAGAGATTTCGATCTTATATTTTTTTTCCCCTCCCTCCTCCATTTATATGAGGATAAAAATACTTCGTGCAACTCACGTATATATACGGTACGACTTTAATTACTCCTCCTTTAGGTTTATGTAATATCCTATGTATTTAATAATTTATATATCGCACGTAAATATATACCCAAGGTCGGACTTCAAGTATAATACGTATAAATATTTTTCTGCGCAATACATATATGTATTAGGTATATAAGCCATTTTTCATACAGCGTATTACATATACGTATATGTATTATGTATATTACAGGAATTGTATATACATATATACCTATGTACGTACGTACGACTATGGGATTTGAGGTTTCATATCATTAAAAATAATGATGTCGTTGTCCGACGATCGTATATCGAAGAGAGAGTTTACGAAATAGATATGTATGTATATGTATTGTACATATACATATTTTTTTCTTTAACAGAGAGGGCTGCTTATATATATGTACGTACATAAATATTCGATAAAAACTGAGTTAGAAAAAAAGTATATCCATACATGCATCTTATTAGTTTTTTTTCTCCAGCCACTTTTACCATCTATCAAATTTTGCTGTATACAACGATACATGGAATCAAGTAGATTATACATACGTATTTTGTACGCACTGTTCCGACTGCGTCGAGGAGTGCAGCCTGAGATGGAAATTATTTTTCACCCACACCCAACCGCGCTGTATAAAATTTTCCAGCATTCGAACCGCCGCGCCGCGCGGGGTGCCCGTGATGTATACAGTGGCAAACGGTTAGAAAATGTATAATTTTCCACTAATTAACCAACCAACCGCCTGTAGTACCTTCACTGCGAAAACTTCCTTCGATCGATATGGGGAGATTATTGTACGTAATGTTATATGAAATTGAAAATTGTAAAATTCTCTTACATTTCAACCCTGAAATGTCGAACACGTGAAGAAAATTTTTTCGAAAAATTCGACAATAGTATCTAATTAATTTTATTTTATTCGATTTGAAAAACCGAAATCAAAATTTTCGCGCGTTCAAAAACTGTCGCCGGTCGCCATTTTGGAATCGTGCGACAATAATTCGGAATATGTATAGATAACATATTCGAAATGTTACATCGGGATGGGTGTATTAAGTTATTTTGCCGGCGAGATGAAATGAGACGGGAGGTTAGCCGCCTTCGTGGTTAGGAGAGAAGGTGTTTTTGGGGATGAAAGTGGAATGGGAATGGAAAAGAGGGTAGGGAAAGGACTGGGAAATGTCGTTGATAAGGAGGGCCGCATGTTGTATGTATGAGGATAGGGATTAGCGTCGGGGCGCGTGTCGCCTGGGTATTTGCGATTTAAGAGCTTTGTTCTATACGCCCTGTGGAATACGAAATGGGAAAAGCGCCGGGGATCATGGAAGAAAAAAAGAATGAGGGATAAGAGACAAGGAAAACCGGATCGAGAGGTCGAATCTAAGGTGCAGAGACTTTACGAATTTATAAAAAGCACCGACGCTATACGCGCTTATGTTACATTTATCTGAGACACGTCCTCGCTGTATGCAATTTTTTTTTACCATCTGATTCGAAACAGGAATCGAATTTTCCTCCGTTTTACTTTCATCTTTTCAATTATTTCTTTCTTTTTTCTTCTACATTTTCTTCTTAAATAAAAGAAGAGAATAGAAAAAAAAATTTCACGCCCGTAAGGTGCTCAACCGTGCATTACATATGGGTATGGGATCGCGTAATTATCGTATAATAGAGCCATAATGGAAGGTAATCTCCTGAGTAATTCCGTCTTCCTCTTTTTCTTTCTCTTTCTCTTTCTCTCTTCATCTCCCTTCCTCCGACGATTTCGCAAAATAACCAACCACATAAAGCAACGTAGGTAAAATAAATCTCGTCATACGTGCGGGGTATGACTTTGTGTGTATGCGGGGTGCAAAAATATTCTCTTTTTAAATTTATAATTTTTTTTTATCATTTCGCTATTATTTATACATATTTTCATCCGTCACATTACGGCGGAAAACAAAGGTATATCCCTCAGAGGCAGAAAAAAGTAAAATGCATTTCACTCGTTCCTCTTTTATAGCACCGGAGTCCCCTCCGAACGATTATTATTTATTTTTAAAAATTTTGCATTCAGCTGTTATTATTATTGTTATTATTATTTAAATTAAATTCAATTTGCGTTCGAAACTTTTGTTTGCTTGTTTCTTTTTTTTTTTCACTAGCCTTTGATGTTTCCGTATTTATAAGTAATGAAATTAACTCGGTTGCACGCGTTTGCGAGGCGATTGGATTTTTTTTTATTTTTTTTTGGACATGGAAAATGATCGAAAATTCAAAATTAAACGATCGCTTTATGCGATCTACGTGTAACTGGGGAGGAGAAAAAAAAAATGAAATGAACAAAAAAAAATCACGCGAAGGTTGTTCGGATGTATTTTTATTTTATTTATTTTCTTCTTCTTTTGTCGGAGAATATTGCAAGGACGACGAAAAGTAGAGAGAAGGGATTTCGTGTATAAGGTTTAAAGGTTTTTCGCGCGAACCAACGACTGCATCCTATTGGGATGAAAAGCTCCGACAATTCACCATAAGTTCCAATCTTCTTTAAACGATTTCCTATTACGCTTCGGGTTGCAGGTTCGGTCCCCTATACTTCGATTCGTCGCCAGGCAGGCTTCTTTTCAGTCCTGTATTTATATATAGGGTAGAAAATTTCACGCTTCGTAAGTGTACGTGGGGTACAATGTACGTATCTACTTATATTACATGTGTTGCAGGTTTTTTTTGTCGCTCAAAAAAATTTACAATCGTAAAAATAAGCAGCGAAAAATGAATCGGTCGAAATTTAATTACAAATAATTTTCATTCGGAAAATTTGTAAGATGATATGAACGTTTTAATTTTAGTTTGAGTTTTACACAATACATTCGTATATACAGGGTGGTTCACTCCAAGTGTCGAGAATGGGAGGGACTCAATAGGCACGAAGTCCCACCCCCTGAGCCATTCAACAACTAGAAGGATTTGGTCGACCGAAATTCTTACGAAAAAACAAGATACAATTTCTTGGTAATTCTTCTAGTTGTTGATTAGCTCAAGGGGCGGGACCTCGTGCCTATTGAGTCCCTCCCATTCTCGACACTTGGAGTGAACCACCCTGTATACGTTTTTATGTACACTTGGCGAGGACATACGTGGCGTAGTTAGACACTACGCGATGAGCTGTAGGTGGCGTAAAATATCCCTAGTCTAGGCAGCAAACGGGGATTTGATTTTTCGAAAATATCTCGAGAACTGATTGAGATTTTCGAAATTTTAAAAAAGATTCGAAAAGAGGAGGAAATTTCCTCAAAAAAGTCTCGACTCCCGGAACTAGAGGACCATTATTTATAATCTTTCCAGAGGCGTGGAAATACGGCCGAAAACGGCTAGTCTGGCTCGTGGGCCGTTTCATTGCGTGACGTGCGCAAGCTGGACTAACCGTTTTCGGCCGTATTTCCACGCCTCTGGAAAGATTATAAATAATGGTCCTCTAGTTCCGGGAGTCGAGACTTTTTTGAGGACATTTCCTCCTCTTTTCGAATCTTTTTTAAAATTTCGAAAATCTCAATCAGTTCTCGAGATATTTGCGAAAAATCAAACCCCCGTTTGCTGCCTAGACTAGGGATATTTTACGCCAACCTAGAGCTCATCGCGTAGTGTCTAACTACGCCACTTATGATCACGCCAAGTGTACATACCCGACGTATCGTATACCTCCTAGTTGAGTAATTAATTGAAAGTAAATGTTCGTGTTATAAAGATGACGAATATTTTGGATTTTTGGATTTTTGGATTTTTTGGTTTTCTGCATTTTCATTACTTCGTTGTTTGTTCGCTCGTCGTCGTTATCAACACCGTTGTATAATCGCCGCTGATATTCTTGTGTAAACTTAAAAAGGTAGGGTGCGGGGGATGTTCTTAACGATGACATCAATTATCGAAGTAGTGACAGGTTGCTACTCGCTACTCTCATTTCGAAGAGTTTTCTGTCAGCTGCTGCACCTGCAGGTTTGATGTACGATATTTCTTGTGAGAATTAAATTACAAGTATACTCACCATTAATTGTTTGTAGATACACGATATAAATACACCTCATCAATACCAAAATACAGAGAACATGATAATGATGATAATAATATTAATTATCTTCGCTAAACGTAGGTAGATCAAAATTTTTCGCTGTTACAGGTCGATTCGAATTTTGAACTATAAAAAAACTTCAATAAAAATATCAAAATGTATACCTATAAATACCACTTAGGGTGTGAAGAATTCTTTTCTTTTCCTTTTGTGCAGTATCACGTGACACGTGATTTGACGTGGAATGTACATACCACATCCGTACGTCACATTTTTTTCACCCCACCCCATCCCACCCCCTCTTATCCGTTTTTTCATTTCGGTAACGAAAAAAAATGAATCGGTATTGTGTGGAAAAGAAAAAAAAAACCTTCATCGTATAAGTATGTGTATATAATTTGTATACTTGTGCGGTGTATGTATGCAGGAAAAGGGGGAGGGATGAATTGAGAAAGAGGGTTGGGGGAGGGAGGTAAGGGATAGGGATAGGGAGAGGAATAATTTACAAACCTGGAGGGTAAAGTCAAGAATTTCACCTAGCGGATTCTCTTTGATATAGCGCCAGGTCGCTTTGCTGCTCCTCCTGTAGAGAGTTCGCTCGAGGCTATTTTCCTCATCTGGTACAGCTCGCGCGCCGACGCTATCCGGGGCTAAGGCTTTTGATATCTCTAATCATAGCGCCTGACACGACTAATTGAGAAAAGCTCAGCCTTATATACTGCGCTATATTTCTATATCTTACGTATAAGGTACCCACGCTCACTCAAACAACCCTTACCCTTATTTTATCACCCTCAGCGGCGGTCCCTTTTTTTTTTTTTTCCATCGAACCAGCTTTCGGCTCAAATTTTTGAGAAAGGTGGTAGTACCAGAATTTGATGTTTTCGATATTATTACAACGTTTGAAATGTTAGAAAAATTTTCAACTTTCCATATTTCGAAGATCCAATTAATGTTCCTAGTTTTCTGGAAATTGACCGCACTATAGTTTCATCCAACGAACTTGAAATATATTTTTTTCCGTGTTTTTCAAGTCTAAAACCAAAACTCCTAGTATTTTCGGGCACCTGTAGTAGTGGGAAATATTCGAGAATAATCCGTTAACCTGTACAAGGGAATAAATAAATAAATCAATCGAAAGTTCGGCGATCGGATACAATCGGAGTGAAAGATTTTCGAAGTAGGCGTCGCCAGGACGTTTCGCGCTGTATTACGTTACTTCTTTTTCACCGTTCAGGATTTCAGGAGGTGTTTGCCGCCGCTGGTACGCCCGCACATTCAACAGGTATTTGGATCGGTTGGCGCGTTTCTCTCTCTGCACCTTCCCGCCCTTCCCCCTCTGCCCCCTCCCCCCCACTGCCGTATATGCGAACACGTGAACTATACCTATAGATATACTTTCTCCTAACCTTTCTTCTCCTATTTCATCCCCTCCCGCCCTCCCTCCGGAATTCACCTTTCCCCCGATCGCGCCCCGACGGCACCGAGAAAGTCTCCCACTCTTTTCACTCTCTCTTTGAATTCTCGGGAAGTCTTCGTCTCCGCGCGGTCGTCCGCGACGTATTCGCTCCTCTCCTCTCCTCTCAGTTTTTCCCCCACCCACCACCCGGTTCATCCCCCTCTAGATTTTCCCTCTCTTTCTATTTCTCCACCACCCGTTCAACGGTTTCAGGTTCCGTAGTCTGCTGCTAACTGCGGCGTGCGACAGGTCGGCCGGGGGCACACCACTCCTTATATCCTTAAAATCAATTCGCTTCTTCAATTTCATCGGTCAAATATTAATATTCGTGGTGTCGTCGCTTTTTATTTATTTATATTCATTTGTTTTCTTTCCTTCTTTTGCTGACGATAGGTATTAATAAAATGTTTCCTCGTTTACCTCGAACCATTCGGTGTGAAAGTGTTTTATAAAAATACATGTGCTTAGAAGAAGAAAATAATAAATAAATAAATCAACAATAAAACAGTGAAGGTGACAGTGAAAAGCGATAATCATTTATCTGCATATGCCTACCACGTATATAACACATGTGTGTAAGTGTGAAAGCTAACGATACATTACCCATATGCACATATATCGTTCATATTTTCTCGTCATCTGCAGTTAAACGTATGTTAATTAATTAATTGATTAATTAATTTCATTCTCTGATCGTTAACCTACGAACAAAATCATTCATTGAATCATGTGTAAACATGACATAGTTTACGTCACGTTCTATTATTATTTGTTTTTTTTTTCTCTTTTGTTTTGTTTTTCCGTGTTCCTAGAATTTTCAAATTTCTCATTGTAACAAAAAACGAAACAAAAGAAAAAAAGGAAAACCCCGCGCATGCTTATCGTCGATGCGCGCGACTTGACGTTGTTTGTTGCTCTGCTGGTGCTGCTGATGTTGGCTATTACTACTAATGTTTCGGTCTGTCTGGCCACAGTCTGTCCGCGACTACTGACGCGACTGCAACTTCTAGCGCACTTTACTACTCCCCCCGATATACTCACGTCCACTCTTTTCCGGTTGTTATCATTATTAATATTATTATTATTATTATTATTATGTTCGGTGGCGGAGGTCAGGGATTGCAGTATAGTTTTTGTTTATCTCGGAATTTTATTTCAATTTCTTGTCTGTTTGTTTGTTTGTTTTTTTAAACTTTACTCTGCATATTCCCTCTCTCTCTCTCTCTCTCCTGCACTTTCTCAACACGCGAGAACGCGCGCCGTTCGAGAGAACTTGATGAATAATTTATAATTACGAAAATGTAAACATAAAGTTCTCGCTCTTCCTATTATTTGTTTTTCAGTTTATTTTTTCATTTAGTTTTTGGTTTTCGTTTGCTTTTATTGTTTGAACAATATTCCGAGGTAAACAATAATTGTTAAACTTCTCGGTTACGATGCGTATAATTTATCGTGTCGTACGTAGATATATGAAATAGAAGAAATCCATTGAAATCACAAGCAGGACAATTTATTTATTCACTCGTTTTCTTTTTTGTTTTTTCTTGTTTCAAATTATTTCACGAGTGCAGGTAAAAAAAGTTTAAGATTTCCGATTGTTTCCTTTCTTTTTTTTATTCTTCCTCTTTTCAATTTCCTTTTTTTTTTTTTTTTTTTTTCAATCTTACGCTGTGTTATTAATTCATAGGTGTTACGATTGTTTTTTTTAATTTTTTTTTCGTTTTTCATAAGCATCGTTGATAAACGTGACGTGAGTTTTATCGTGCGGATTTTGATCTTTTTTTCATTTTCATATTGCAGCAGATTTTTCGAAACTTTTTAAATTATATGCATATCAATTTATGTATTATATATTTATTTGTGTACACCCACGTATGTGAAGGGGAGATTTTTGGAACATGACAGTGTGACTTTGTTTTTAAGTGGTGTTTGTTGCAACGACAACGACGACTCGAAAACTGAGGTACTATTCAATCAAATGTCTTATAAGTAAATTCATAGATCATAGAAAAGAAAAAAAAGATTTCATCATCGTTAACATGCAGTATGCGTAGTTCGATTTTGTTTTCATAAGCGTCGTAATTACCCCGCATAATCATTAACGATAAAATCTATTTTCGTTGGAATATAATATCTTCATTCGTTCCGGTACCACGTGACATCTTTTCTTGATTTTTTTTTTCTTTTTTTTCTTTTTCTCGACGTACGTATTTGTGTGCGTTTGTAGTCGAACAAGATAAACAAAAAGGAAAAGGAAGAGGAGGAGAACAAAAAAAATGATTGCGTACGAGTCATAAACAAATGAGCTCGCAAATAAGAATATTGACAATGTTTTGTGAACTACGGACATCGTTAATTGAATTTTGGAAATATTTATTATCATTGGTTTTTTTTTCCTTTTCTTTCTTCTCTTTATCTTACACTAGGTTTATGATACACTTTGCCGTACGTTTGACACACTTTCGGAGAAAAGGAAATACAAAAAACGACGTACGACGGTATGGGAAAAAAATAAAAAATCAAAACATACACTTCAGATAGGCGAAACCAGTTTTCTTATCCTTAATATTTTTTGTTTCGTTTTACCAAAACGTGACGAATAATAAAACAGCGGTAACTTACCGTAAATAACGTTTCCGACATGTCGTGAATTTTTGCAACTTGTCGTCGTACCTTATCGCAGATAATTTTTGAGTTTTTATTACATTTTTCCTCATCTCGTAGCACGGAACGATCTTTTTCCTTCCCGTAAGCAGATCGATATCGTCTCTGAAAGTAGAGAAATGAAAAAAGATTTAGATAAAAAGAAAAGTGAAAAGAAAAAAAATACTTATTATTTCAAATGAAATGAAATGTAATTCGATGTTACTATCTTTTGTCTTTTTTTTTTCTCCCCCGAAAACAGTTTGAAATAATACGATCTTTATTGGAAAGAAGAAGAGACGGCATTCGCTAACTTTCTTTGAAATCCAATCGCTCGATCATCAATCATCTCAATTGAGTCAAAGGAAATAGAGATAATATAACAGGTAGTGAATCAAGAAAAAACATAAACTAAAACTCTATGCCTTTCTCTATGTACGATTCTTTATAGATCGATTGAACTTCTTATTGATATCGATAACAATAATAATAATTTTCTTCTCTCGTCTTTATGTACAGTATAATGTACTTTTCTACGCGAATTCGATTAATTAATCGATTAAAAAAAGAAAGAAATAAAAAAAAAAAAATGCCGTCAGACAGATTTGTACGTAACAAATTTCTTTTCATTTTCATTTTCATATTCATCTTTCTTTTTTTTTTTGCATCTCTATCGGTATTTCTATGGTTTATTTATTTATTCATGTTTTAGACTATCAGCTTCACCATACCTTAATCATTGTTACTGATAAAGATTGAAAGTATAAAAAAAAAAGAAATACAAAAAAACTGAGAAGTTAATTAATTATCAAATTGTATTGAAAACAGAAAATACCTAACCTCTTCGCACGTGGAATTTGAATCGGAAGCCAAAGAGCGCGCAAGAAGGGCACAGAAATGACGGAGGGAAGGCTGGACGTTAGTGTAAGTTGATGAATATATTGAATATCTTCAACTTTTCAATTTTATTCATTTTTTATCTTGAATTTTTTTATTTTTTCCGTATTTTCACTTCGATCAATCATCCAATCATCGTTGAATTTCATCCACTGAATATGTAGGTACAGGTCGATCGCTTGCGTATTATACTTCAACTACCTACATCATAATATTATCTCTACATATTCAATTTTGCCCCTGAAAATTTTAATTAATCCCTATCTCGTTTGACCTTCGATTAATCACGTAATTCTACGTCATCGGTCTATAAATTTTTTTTATTTCATTCGTTACGTATTTCATGCGATTACCTCGTTATAGGTTTGGTTAATACGTAGCGGTGTATAATGTACATATAATTTAACGGAGAAAAAAGCGAAAAAAAAAAATGCAAAAAGAAACAAACCAGTTCACATTAAAATAAGTTTTGCGAACACGTATGATAATGTATTATTGTATCGGTGGCCTTGTATAAAGATTTTGTTATACAATTACGTTATAAGTATATACCTATACATATGTTGTATAACAGGTATATATTTTTGGGCCATATTCAGTTTTTCTTTTCTTTTTTTTTTTTTTTTTATTTCGTTTCGTTTGTCCATAAGTTTCGCGAATTTTTCGCGTCAAGAACGATTCATATATTATTATAATAATATAATCTATTTGGAACTTAGGAAGAGAAATAATATTATAATAGTTTATTATTATACAGTCGACGCTGCGTATGAGGGAGGGGGGGGGGGGGGGTGGAGCTAGATTTCCTCTCGGTTGATTTTATGCCCGGTATATATAGGTATGTAGGAACTACTCGCCGCCCCTCTGCAGTCTTCCTTCCTTCCTTCCTTCTTTACTTACTTCCTTCCTTTCTATCCGTTTATCTGTCTAGTATAGCTATAGTGGAGGACAGGTTGCTAGGCTGCTATAAGCTACTATCTGACTAGCTCTCTTTTCGATGTTTTTCTCTGCCAAATTGGTTTCCTAACTTTAACCGGAGTCATCAGAGTTACGCTTTCCGAAACGCGCTCACCTCGTTTAACATATATACATATATAGATATGTGTGTAAGTACATGTGAATGTTCAGATGTGTACAACTATACAGACCTATACTACAGTATATGCACATTGGTATACGTATATACATGTATTTAGGTATGTATAAAGCTTGCACGTGGACAACGTATCTAACATTTACCACCTATACTCTGCACCGGCAGAAGCAGAAGCAGAAGCGGCAGCAGCCCAGCGGTAGCATCCTCGAATAATTGCCTAGAGATAAATGCCACATATATATATAATGTATATCTATATGCAATATATACGTTACATGCATATAGGTGCCAGTTATACCGCAGCTGCTGCAGCGGCAATGTTGAAAAAATTCAAAAAAATAAAAAGGAAGAAAAAAAAAGAAACATATTATTTCGTTAGTTTTTCGGTTCTTTTTTTTTTTTTTTTTTTTTCAAAGGTTCTTGTTCTCTTCGATACAATGACATTTTTTTTTCAGTTTTTTTGCCTTTTTTTTCATTGTCGGCGATAAAACTGGAGAGGTGGTTATAAATTATGAACGGCAGCCGACATTATGCCGTCTCTCGTTGGAGTTTATAAAATGGGGATCTTATTATATATATATATATATGTATACCGATCGAGATTCACCTTCGGACCCGTGCAAAAGATGTCATGACGTATTATATTACATAGATCTTCGGACTCCTTGGTAGTTTTTTTTTTATTCTTCTTAGTTTTTTTTTCCTTCCTCCTTGTGCGTCGGTTGAGAAAAAAAGTGGGGGAGAGGAACTTGTAGTTTTTGAAGTGAGATTTATCCGATTTCGAGCCTGACCTCTCGCCGAATGAGAGGAGCTCCTTATTCTGACCTGATTTTTTGCAAGCTGGCTACTCGAGAGCTGCCAGAATCAGAACCGGCAGCAGCTACTTTTGGCTTCCCCTGGTTTTTTTTTTCCTTCGTCTCTTATTTTTCCTTATTTTTTTTTTCTACCAAGAATTTTTTTACATATACCTACAGTACCTGTACATGTGTACGTATTATACATAGAAGACTTACGTGGTTGTATGTTGTGGTACGTTGGAAAACTATTATTAATTCGTTATTACCCAACAAATTTTTTTTTTTGTCTTTGATCTTTATTTTTTTTTTTCATATTCTGGTCGTTTTTCATTTTTTAATATTTGACTTTTTCCCCCATTCCAATTAATTCAACATTAACAACCTGCAACGAATAAAATTGTACCGAGAAAAAAAAAAAAAAAAGGAAAAAGAAGAAGGAATAAAAAAACTTTAATGGAGGGGATAAAAAGCAGACGTCGAGGAGATTCGATATACATACGTCTCTAAGTATATAATACGGGAACAGTCGTTTGAAAAATCCTCGTAAATCTGGACGGAAGGGATTTTTTACTTTTTTAAATAAATTTTTTTTTTTTCCGATTCAATCTTTCCTTGTTGTTTTGTTTTTGTTCGTGTACGGGTTGCCGCTCTCGTGTT
The DNA here is from genome assembly GCA_963932425.1 of Athalia cordata. Classification (NCBI taxonomy): domain Eukaryota; kingdom Metazoa; phylum Arthropoda; class Insecta; order Hymenoptera; family Athaliidae; genus Athalia; species Athalia cordata. Next base: position 20,954,420 of record OZ010626.1, on the reverse strand, counting down.
TTATCGATACATTTTTGATGCATCTACTTTTCTTTTATTTTGTTTTTGCATAAGGAAAGGAGGGGATCGCGCTTACGCATCGTGCAGCGTATGTATTTATTTGATACGCGTATGTAGATCATCCTTGTAGGACGTAGGATGGATATCCTGTGCAGAGAAGAGTGACGACAAGACTCTGCGTATTCCGTCAAAAGGAATTTTGTTGAGCCGCTTTCACCGCATAATGCTTTCTCGCTCGATTCGCTTAGGATATGTAACAGTAGTTGTGTTATATAAACCGTACATGCGTTTGTATTATGTATATGTGTCATATGTGCGCAGAGTATACATATACCGTATACACGTACCGTAGCTCTTATTGTATACTATTCCCATTACCTATATGTAAGTATACATGTATAGCCGTGGCCGTGCAGGGATTGAAATCCTATAGGTTAGGTAACGTGAAATGCCAGATCCGATAAAATTCGACCCTTCAAAATCCCTTGTGCTTGCAAGCCCATGCTGCTGCTGCTGCTGCTGCTGCTGCTGCAGATTGGGGGAAAAAGAAGAGAAGAATTTAACGAAATTCGCCCTGGCACGCGAATCGCTCGTTATTTATACCCATCTTAATTTTTTTTTTCTTCTCTTGGTGTTATCTCTTAACGTACGTGATTTTATCCGTGTATTCCTCGATGAACGTAATTTTTGAAATTTTGATTTTATTCTTCCTTTTTCCTTTCGTTTCCGTTTCCGTATCCGTTTTTTTTCTCAAATTTATCAACTTTTTCGTACGACATTGTATTATGGAATTTTCTTTTTGTTTCTCGTCTCAAAGTTTCCGAGAAACTATTAATATTCTTGCGATGCAAATCCTAGAGACTGCACACGGGGGGGTATAGGTTATATGTAACGCGTCTTTGCGGTCCGTGTGTGAAACTCTGCATAACGGTAGGGGCGACTCGCACGTACACGACTGCACGCGAACTGTACGCTAGGCTTTGACTTTGCATATGACTCTTATGAATAGCAAATTGCCTCGAAACGAACAGAAACAAGAACCACCATCCTGAACTATAAACTATATATGCTCGCCGTACACATGTATACCTCTACGTGCACCTCACGTTCCATTAAATTTTGAAACATTCACTTCGCCCAGGATATAACCTAACCATGTACGATATGTTTTCGACCTACGCGCACATACCGCTCTGCGATTGTCCAAAAATATGACCATTTTTTTAATTCTTCCTTTTTTTTCTCATCCCGACTTGGTGAAAATTTTTATCATTCGACACAAGGATTTGAGATACAAAAATACGGTTTTTCTCGTCGCAATTTTATTCTTTTTTGCAAGAAATTGCGGCGTACATAGATTCAGATTCGTTCAGATTCGTTTTATCCTTCCTGCACCGTGTATTATACGGGGGTAATAAAATTCTGATCGAATGTATGCAAGGTGAATTGATACGTAGAAACAAAAAAAACTAAGAAAAAAAAAATTTACGCCGAAGATATCTTCTTTGGTTAGATTCAAAGAATGTGTATAGGGAAAAAACAAAAAAATAAAAAAATAAATCGAAGAAATATATCGGTAGATGAATCCATTTCTTCATGGGATATATATGTATGCATGTATATAGGATATAGAATGAAAATTCCGTATGTACCACGTGTACTATATATAATATATATATATATACATATATTTTTTTTTTTGCATAAACTATATGCACATATGTATACGCCACGAATTGAGTTGGCAGCGACTCAAAGTGCCGTATACGAGTATCTGGGGCTTCTCTCTCCTTCTCTCCTTCTCCTCTTTGTCTCTCTCTTTTCCATGCCACCGTACTTACGGTGGACTGCAGGGCAGCATTACCCCAAAAACTCGACGATGCACGGGGTGCGCTTTTATCGCACGTACATACCACTTCTAAAACTCTATGGCGGTGGTATATAGGATTAAATATATTACGTACGCAGAATTTACTCCTGCAGGGGGGGTTATACGATTATTACCGTGAATTTAAACACCGAGCCAAAATAGTCGAGAGTGAATTTTTCTGTTTCGACCATAAAAAATGGTTTCAAATAAACACGTATATGCAATGTACGTGAATAGGTGTGGAGATATCTCTCGTATTGCAATTTTCATTATTATTATTTCTAATTATCTTCAACACCCGTGCACGTTTATTTATACCTATACAAAGAGAAATTTTGTTTTAAAAATTTGACAAAGTTTTTTTTCTTTCTCTCTTTCTTTTCATCTAATAAATAACACATTTTATGTATATATGTTAGACGTAAAACTGCTAACACCTGAATTTTCATTTTCTTTTTTTCATTCTTTTCTTTTCAGTTCTTCCTTCTCTCATCTTCGTAGAGAAACTTTCTAAAACATTATCCAAGTATATAACGCTCCTCTGTGTACTTATAGGTTCTACATATATACATGTATATTCTTGTATGTACCTTTTGAAGCCACTTAACTTCTTCCTTTTCTTGATAGCGAATAAAGAATGAAAAAATGAAGAAAAAAAAAGAAATGGCAAAGAAATAGAGGGAGACAAAAAAGAGTAGAAACTTAGCAAAGCCTTCGGGCTATTTGGTTACTACGTCATTTTTACTTCCCTCCCCCCGTGTTATGTATATCTACGCTATATTTATGAGCATGTACTGCATCGGTAGCGAGCTTATGTAGAATTTATACGTACGTGGAATCTGGAGGTCATATTCACCGTGTGACGTGTAGGGTATTCTTTACATAGGTACCTATATACATTTATCTAGATACATCGATCTATTCTATAGTTACACACGTATATGTGTTCCAGTATTATTTTAATGGAAAACTATGCTTTTCCCTTTTATATATATATATATATATATATATATATATATCACTACAGCATGCACGTGATGTGGTTCGAATGGTCCCCCCCCCCCCCCCCCCCTTCTCGTTATCTTTTTTATTTTTTTTTTCTATCAATTTATTTATTTATTTTTTTCCCTCTGTCTAATCCAATGAATGGGACGAGGAGGAAATAAATTGCAAACAAGAAAATTGAAGTAAGTAAGTAAGTAGAGATGAGGAAAAATGTGATACGAATGAGAAAGGAAATTGAGACTATATAGAATTTCTTCCTCTTCTTTTCTTTTCTTTTTCTTTTTTTTTTTTCTTTTTGTATGTTATTACGTAGACGATCAATCTATTCGGTATATGAATAAAATCCATGATGGTTGGTTACGCGATCATCCTCTTCAGTTTCCGCTATATATATATATATATACATATTTACATCGCTACGTATATGACCATGTACACACCCATGTATATGTATATGTATGTATATATTACATAAATATATGCATCTATACCTATCTCCGCATGATATTGGAGATATTTACAGAGGAAAAATTGTATTTAGATAGATTTTATGTATGGAGGATTTAACCCCCTTCAGAAAGGATCTCGCATCTACCCTTATCTTTATGAAAATTCTTTTTCATTTTTTTCTTCATTCATCTTTTTCGTCACTCTCATGTATACTTTCATTTTCTTTCGAACAACTGAAGAAAAAGCAGAGAAAAACAAAAAATAAACGAAATGGAATCATGTGATGGAATATTGAAAATTCAACATGGAACATGTCGCGGGTGACTGCAGGTTTTCCGCACCCATTGGGTTGTTCTTTCATTTGAACAAGAGAAAAATATTGAAAAAGAGAAAGAGAAATAAAAAAGATGAAGAAGAAGAAAAAATCACCCCTTGTTAACGGAATGCCGGAAGTGATACCTCGACACGTATAACCTGTTATACGCAAAACGTACATCACGTTCGGGAGACGAACCCGCTACTATCGTACGTACGTGCGTACGTATACATGATGAAAGTGATGGATGAGATGACGGAAATTTGAAGGAAAAGCGAGGGGGTAACCGCTTGTGAAATACTTGCAGGGACAGTCAATTTTGAAATGATATAAAATACTAGTGGAATGCTCGCGATATGGTATGAAATGGTTTGAAATAGTGTGAAATACTTGTGAAATGTCATGAAATGTTCGGGAAATGTGTAAATCAAGCTAGGAATAATCCCTATCGAGATATCCTTCATTTTTCACTTTTTGGAGTGATAAATTGGCGATAACTCAATCGATTCAACAGATAGATCAATTTAGCTCGCGGATTCGTGTTCTTGAGGTCAAAATATGTGAGAAAAATGTCCTGGAATCGATATTAAAAATACTTCATTTTTGGCCCAAAAATTGAAAAAATCCAAAGGGGTATACCATAGATATTTTTTCGATTTTCGGGTCAAAAATCAACTTTTCATTTCGATAGGGTTCCATAACGGCTTATACTTGAGGAAAAGGGTGTACAGAAAAGTTTCTCGAATTAAAAGTTTGCGAACAAAAAATAAATAACAATGTCACGCTTATGAAACTAATTGCGTAACTGCCCGGTCGTCCTTTTTCACGTTTCGATTTTGATTGTTCAAAAATTCAATGAAAATTTCCATCACCGCAGTCTGATCTTCAGGAGAAATGAAAATCTTTGCTCGTTCAATTTTTATTTTATTTATTTTTGATCCGTAGGGTCGCGTTTATTTTTCATCCATGTGTATAATGTGATGGTCATGCAAAATTTGATTTCGTGGGAATGTCCACCGCGTTGTTATTCAACGGGACAACAAGGATCTGAGGTAAATTTCAGTGAAATTCCACTGCGCCATGGGTTTTCCCATATGTTTATAAATACCAAATACGTAGTTATAATGTTTTCCTATTGGAAAAAACGACCAGCTGCTTCTGATGCCCATGAAGAGGAGGGCGGTAGGGGTAGGGTGGCAAATGGGTATGAGAGACGCGTTAAGTCCTCGGTTCCTCGAAACCCGGATCTCGCTTAGACTTCCCTAGGGCTTAGGACGTCCATCGTCCGCGCAAAGATTAGCTTTAGCGATCTATCCCGTGTCAGGATTCAACGTCCTGAACAGGAGAGGGGTGAGGGGGGTGAGGAACCACTAACTCCCTACATTTCAGGGGGTGGTAACGAAATTGTTACGAAGGTTTAAAAACAAAAACAAAAAAAAAAAAGAAAAAAAACCGATAAGAAAACCAAAAAAGACAAGAGACAAGGGTATATATTTCGAGGGTAGAAAACCTGAAGGGTATAATTCGTTTAACTTATATACAATAAAAAGTGAGCATGTCGTTCCGAAGAATTTTTTCAAAAATTATTACATGTAATACATATATGTTATGTAATTTATAGTTTCGGTTGAAATTTTTAAAGAAATTCAATCGTTTATGGATCGTTTGAATTTTTTTTTTGTCGTTTTTCTCTTCAAATTCGTTCGTAAATTAGAATTTTCAATGCTTTCAGTTATATCTACTGCGAGAAAAATGTAATCCTGTAGGAGATAAGGATATTAAATATTTTTAAAATTCATTCAACTCGAGCTAAACCAATTTGCATGTTTCTGAATCCAATTGAATATATTTTTTTTTCTTCTTCTATTTTTTCTCTTTCTATATTCGCTCCTTTTGATTCAAACTCCTTCCGCGTATATTATGTAATCGGGATTTGTAAATAGATTTTATTTAATTTTTTTTTTATGCGTAAAATCGTTATCAGAAAAAAAAAACGATGAATTTCAAATTTTTAGTGATTATCCTTTACGGTATATAATTATATGTAAACACATGTATATGTAAAATATACATATGTACGGGAGCGTATAACGCACTTCATTCAAGATTCCTGAAGGGACGTCGTTTATGGAGGTCGTCTATCGACGCGACGCTCACGAGAACCCCTTTTATAATTACCTTCACTCTACCCAACCTTGTAAAAAAATAATAAAAATCGATGACGATGCCCGCGACTTCGACCTCTAGAATGATGAGATTTTCAAATATTTTCACTTAATTAAATTCTTCCTTTCTCCCCTCCTACTCCTCCTTCAATTTTTGTTTTTCGAAAAATTCTGCACCTATTATCTTATTATCGATCACATCAGAATATATACACTATCTAATATAGGAACGGAACACGTGTAAATAATTTGACAATTTTTTTTTTTTCTCCCCCTCTCTACTTCTCTGATTTTCCGCCTGATATATATATATTTTATTCGTCTTATTTTCTATTTGTCATAAATAATCTGTGGCTTTTTTTTTTATTCGTTTTCGCTCGTCTCGCTTGATTTTCTTTTCCTTCTAATATAATGCGTGTATATGTATATTATGTATATGCTATGTACCGTATAGGTATGGTATATCTAATGAACAGCAGACTGAGTGGTGGATTTATTAAAATAAAGAAAAGGTAATTCTGACTTGTATTAGCAATCAAATTACCTTTTGGTATAATAACTTTGGGGATTTTCCTGCGATGTAATAGAAGTATTTCACTAAGATTTCCCCCCGGTGTTGGGGATCCTCTGCGATTGGGAACATATATAGATATGTACGTATACTTATGTATATATACCTATATCTACATGTATATGTATATGAGTACGTAATATAGGAAGAAGAAGTGAAAAGGAGAGAATATTTCCCTCTTCCTTATCTCCTCCCTATTTTCATCTCTCTCTTCTTCCTAGTCTTATTCTTATTCTTCTTCTTCTTCTTCTTCTTCTTCTCCTTCGTCTGCTAACAGGGTGAAAAATATATACTATATAGTACACGCGGCGAACCTTCTTTTCCGTATAAAATAGATATACCAATAAATCTTTACACCCTTGTGAAAGAAAAATGCGGAGTTGGAGGTATTGGTATCGATACATCTCAGAATTTAACGAAATTTTCCAAAATTTATAACATTTCCACCTGTCTTTACACACTCAGGTATTATATACCTGCGCGTACAAAAGGCGATCGCCAAAAAAATTATTCACATGTAATTTCGAACCGTCGCCCTCATACCTGGGATCGAGTTACAAATTTATTTCAAACTCTGCACCCCAACTATATGTATATACATATATTTATGCGTGAAGAGCAATCTATTTACTTCAGAGTTTTTATTCTTTTTTTCTTTCTTCTTCTCTTTTCGAGCCATTGCAGAGTTTGTGGGAAAAGTAAGAAACAAAAAATTTGATAAAAAAAAAGAAGAAAAAAAAAGGAAAAAGGAAATCGTTCGAAGTATATAAATAACAAAAGTTTTTTGCAATCCAAGTTCTTTGATCGATCGACCCGACTCTTCGTGCTACGGATATACATGCGTACTTGTTGGATGAAAAAAATTACTAAATTTTTTAATTCCTTTTTTGTTTTTGGTGCTTTTTGAATTCTCCTATAATTATATACAGTTCATTGTATGGTATGTAAAAAAATTACTATTTTCGCTTTATAATGTATAAAAAGATGGGCGAATATGGGCGAATCAAAAAAAAAGTGTTTGGCAATTTTATTTATGCGGCTCATCATTTGAACTGAATATTATCGTTGATGTTCGATGGATGGTCGATCACGTCGATGCGATCGAATTGCGATTCCCCCCGCGCTGCGAGCTGTGTGCTTTATACAGTATACCTGCACATATAGATATTCCGTAATATCGATGAGCGAAAGTGATTCGCGTCGTGTTATTGCGGCAACAACGCTATGGCAATACCCACTAAATGACCTTCGATGTGATCGCGCTCGTTCACGGTTTAATGAAAATCGACTACCTCACCTACCTACCTACCTCTACTCCGCGGGTATTTCGAGTATGATACTGCACAGCAGCCTTGGTCCAGATTATTAAAAAAAAAAAAAAAAAACACATAATAATTTACCACGTTTATTTAAATAGCTCAACCAAAAATTTTTAAACCGCTCCCAACAAACGATTGTTTTTTCTTTACTGTTTTTATTTTTTTATTTTTTATTTTTTATTTTTTATTTTTCGTCTTCGTTGATGAGATTTTGATCGAATATTCATTATGATACACTCAGAATGTATAATGTGAACTATATACTTATTTATATATTCCATAATAAATTCTGGTCACGTTTATCCCGAGCCTGGCATGAGATGCAACGATTCATTTATAATTAGCTGTATTATACGTACGATCCGTTAACCGCGAGGACGTTCGAATAAAAAGGTCACGCGTACCAGGGTTGAGTGCAGTACGTAGGTATGACATCGAGTGAGGTGTGAAGAATCCAAAAATACCCGATACGCGGCGGATCGCGGATTTAATTTGCGCTTTTATATAGAAAAGAAAATCCAACTCTGTAGAAGGAAGAGAAAGAAAATAATGCAACTCCTCCCGAGTTTATTTTCCTTCTTCTTCATCTTCTTTTTTGAAAAGTGGAGAAAATTTTTCTTATTCTTGTACACATAGGTACCGACGTATATACGTATAATGTATATATATATATATATATATTTAGCTACTATGGGGTTCCATTAATCACTTGTCCGAATCGTTATTGGCTTGCCATGGTCACGTTTTACCCGGGGCCTTTAGAACCACGACGTGATGCTGCAGCGGCACCGCGTATACATATTTGAAATGCACACACACACACAAATCTATATATATATATATATATATATATATAATAAATGTATATATGTAGTCGACCACTGCTTTTGCTACCGCCATACATATAGGTATACGAGTACATATATACATATATATGTATATATAGACATACGGGATTGACGTCTCGGGAAATTGGACTTACAGTTTTAGATCGAGTTTTAAATTCAACCTCTATAGAAAATCAAGTTTTCTATACCATTTTCAAACTTATAGGGTTTTTAAATACACATAGGTATATACTTTTTCTGATGTTTGTTAAAAAACTAAAAAAAAAGAAGAATATAAAATTAAACAAATAAAATACTCGATAACAACAAAAATATCATCAATAATAATAATGAAAATACAAATCATCGATGTGTGATCACATGACAGAGAAATATTTTCTTCTTCTATACATATATAGTTTCGTTCGTTAATTATAATTATTATTTTTTTTTTCCCCCTTTCTTTCGTATTACACAGCTTTTCTACCCTCCATCGACTCCACTTAATAAATTGAAGATTTTCGCAACATGTGGCTACAATATAATAGTATATATATACTGAATATAACCATGTATATAATATTGATATTACGTTATTTCGTCGGAGAGTTTTGATTGTTACACCTCGGCATCCTGTGTACTGTTATATAAAATTGTATGAAAGAAAAAATTGTATGAAAATGAAAATGAAAATGAAAAGCATGATATAAAAAGAAAAGAAAAATAAAAAAAAAAAAAGAAGGAAAGAATTAAGCCAAAAAAATAGGGACACGGGGGGGGGGGGGGGAGGAGGAGGGAGGGCAGGAAGAAAGGGTGAGTAAAAATGAAGAGAAAAAGACGCGATGAAAAAAAAAAAAAAAATAAAAAAAAAATCTCATCCATCAGTATTAAGTTTAAATCCTTGCGGAGGTTTTTATATACATGGCTGCATACATAAGCCATCATTGCGGGCCGCCGATTATCGCCGACAACCACGCCCCCTCCCCTTCCTCTTTCATCCCCCGACGCCACGTCCTTCGCCGCCCCGTTACTCTTGAAACCCCTTTTCGTGAATATGCGGGAGGTAAATATTTTTCACTACCGCGAGGGATATTGCGATATTACCGGGGCCGGTCGCCGTTTCAACCCCCTTTGCAAAAAAAATTAAAAAAAAAACAAAAAATAAAAAGAAGAAAAAATGCAACCTAACCAGAAAAAGGAAAAAACAAGCGAATCGGAATTGAATGAAAGACACAAAAAAATTGTTTGAAAAAAATATAAAGAGCTGTATACTATATATCTATACATATATGATGTATATACGTGAATTTTACAACGAAGGCTTTTCAATCGCCAAATTTTTGGGGAAAACATACGATATAATTAGTATAATTAGTACAACACGATCGTGATTTTTTTTTTCTAGTAATCTTTCTTTTTTTGTTCTCTTTTTTTTTTTTCTCTCCCTTTCAACGACTCCGAACGAAGTAAAAAGCGTAGAATCAGGTGTATAAAAGTTGTTACCGAATGAAACATGCGTAAATTATATACTCACACGCATACGGGGATTTTTGGAATGTGATGCAAAAAAGAAAGGAAAGAAAGAAGAAGAAAAAAGAAAAAAAATTGAAGAAAGTCGACGATCAAGCTTTAATTTCATAGATACCGTATTTCGGCGAAGTTTTATTAATTATTTTCTTTATTTATGGGGATATAATTTCTCGACGATTAAGTTCTCTCATCTCATCTCATCTCATCTTGACCTGTTTTTTTTTTCCTCTTCTCCTCTTCTCGTTCTTCATCTTCTTCTTCATCTTCTTCTTCATCTTCTTATACTCTTTTCGTTTCTCTTCTCTTCTGTTGAGCACACCTTTTCTCAAATACGTACCACCATATCCAATAGCAGAGAACAGAAACGACGCGGGAGGGCTCAAGTTTGCCGTTAATCTTCACCCAACCCGTAATCTATGTTACGTTAATGGTCGCCAGTCATCTGGCAATAATCCTTCGATAATCCTGAACACGTAGCGCGTGGCCTACTGTAATTTATCAGTACCCCTACCCCCACTCCTTTCCAACCCCCATTTACTGCCCCAATAAACGTGCGACCGCGTATTGCTCGCAAAATTCCCTCGCTTATATGCGCCATATGTATATGTGATATTATGTAATATATAGATACAATATATCTATCTATACCTACATAATATATCTATATGTATATGTATAAATATAGTAAATTCCATAATATGTGCTGGGGGATGTGCGAGTCCTCTTGCAAAACTCTATATCTCTCCCAATGGAATCATTCGACGTAAATATTTTTAGGATGAATAGATACACAATAAAAATGAAAAATGGACAAATATTCTAGGCACAGGCATATAGTGTATATAATACATATATGTTGGAAGGTAACTTTTTTTTAGAGGGTTGTAAAATTTCATCGACGGTATTCTGTTTATTTATTTATTTATTTATTTATTTATTTATTCGTTTATTTATTCATTTATTTATTTAGTTATTTATTCATTCATTTGTTTTGTTTTCTTTTATTTTCATCCGATAAAAATTCAATGAATGCCAATTATTTTTATACTATAGGTTTCTTTTTCTTTCTTTTTTGGTTTTATCCTCGTCGAATGTTAATCACGCTTTTTTACGTAGGAATATATATACAGGTATAGCTTTGCTTTCGCTACTACGGAAAAAAAACAACAAATAGATAGCCAAATATTAATTTTTAAAAAGTATAGAAAAATAAAGTAATAGGTGTGCAGGAGGGCTATATTTATGAAGAAATTATACGAATAATTTATTATTCATTTTTGCAAAAATTTATTCTACGTTTAAACAAGCTCGTGAGTTGTTGGTCTTTTTTTTTTTCCTTTCAGTTTGCGAGAGTTAAGAAATGGTTATGGGAAATTACGTCCAGAGTAGGTACTTACGTTTGCGAGGTTCTTTTTTTTTTTAATTTCTTTCACGTACGTATGAAAATAAGCGGATAATAAGATTGGTAGATAGATAAGTCTGATGAAGTACTATATATGTAACAATATACAATCATAAATTTGACGTGTAAAATTTACACCGAAGAAGAAGTGAAAAAAAAAGATGAATGTATTACATAAATAAATGAAAACCAAAATTAACAAAGCCTCTCTCTTTCGCGGGCCGGGGGGGTTGTAATACACAAGGGGTGCGAAATGGCAGGGGAGTATACAGGAATTTTTTGTAATTATATTACGCAAAATTTAAATGATTTATAAAAAGGAGAAAAAATTTTCGTTCGTATGATTCACTTTTATACTCTCAATCCTTATCTGGCATCGAATTATAAAAATTTTAGGTTTTCTATTCTCTTTGATTCGAAGGTCGGAATTATTTATTTATATTTATTTTTTTTTGCTTTCTAAATACACTGTGTTGTAAGTTTAATGTCGTGAGCTTTTTGCCTATGTACACATACCTTAATCATAACTGACATAGTTAGACACTACGCGACGAGCTGTAGGTTGGCGTAAAATATCCCTAGTTTAGGCAGCAAACGGGGGCTTGAGTTTTCGCAAATATCTCGAGAACTGATTGAGATTTTCGAAATTTTAAAAAAGATTCGAAAAGAGGAGGAAATGTCCTCAAAAAAGTCTCGACTCCCGGAACTAGAGGACCATTATTTATAATCTTTCTAGAAGCGTGAAAATAGGGCCGAAAACGGCTAGTGTGGCTCGTGGGCCGTTTCATTGCATGACGCGCGCAAGCCACACTAGCGGTTTTCGGCCGTATTTTCACGCTTCTAGAAAGATTATAAATAATGGTCCTCTAGTTCCGGGAGTCGAGACTTTTTTGAGGACATTTCCTCCTCTTTTCGAATCTTTTTTAAAATTTCGAAAATCTCAATCAGTTCTCGAGATATTTGCGAAAACTCAAGCCCCTGTTTGCTGCCTAAACTAGGGATATTTTACGCCAACCTACAGCTCGTCGCGTAGTGTCTAACTATGTCAGTTATGATCTCGCCAAGTGTACATATACATATATACATATTGTATATATAAATTTCGGTATAAAATATGGCCATGGTATCTGTTAGCTTATTGTTACGCTTTAATTATACCCCTTTAGTAATTAGGGATATTACAGGTTATGTATGCCATGTGCAGTATAATGCTTGAAAACGTTATCGCAAAGCTCGACAGCTAGAAAGAGAGAGGACGAAGTGAGAGAAAGCACGACAGAGCTTATATTGTTCTCCTCCTACCACATCCACTTTATTTATTAAACCTATTATGGAGATCATCTTTCGAATCCTTGCGGATTAACTTTGGCTTTTTTCGCTCTCTCTCTCTCCCTTTCTCTAGAGCCTTTGCCTCTTTATTATTATGATTGTGATTATTATCATCGTCATCATCAACATCGTCGGGTCAGCAGTTTTAATACGCAAAGGAAATTATATGTGTGATTAAAGATTAGTTGACGAAAAAAAACAGAGAGAGAAAAAACTAGAACAAACAAAATTAGAAATAGATTTTATACCTATACTGCAAAAGTGGTGGAGAAATTCTCTTCAAAATATTTCTTTTTTTATCGGTTTAAATATAAAAGTAAATAAATATTGAGTTTAAACGAAAAGTGAGAGAAGAAAAAAAGTGGGGAGAAAAATCGGTTTAACAGGTTTAACAAACTAACGGTATATGTTGTAAAAAATATTTAATACATCATTTATTTTATACAAGTGAAATTTTTTATTCGACAGGGTTTTTTCTTTTGTTTTTTGCTTTTAATTATTACACCGGAGATAAAAGTGATACATTAAGAAACGCGTGTAGAAAAGTAATGTATGCATGTTAATCGAATAATTTAATAAATCAAGTCAATATTGATGTAACTCGCGTGCATTATATGTATAGCATATAGTACAGCATATAGCTGGGTATAGTTATTATTTCCAATTAACGGAATAACCGCGAAGAATTTCAGTAATGCAATTTATTTTCTTTCCCTCGTTTGTCCCCTTGCCTTTATAGTTCTTTCTTCCGCTATTTTTCCTCAGCTTTTTCACTTCCTTCTTACCTTTTTTTTTTTATTCCCTCCCCATCCGCTCCTCCCCTACTTTCGTCTTTTTCTACTTTTTTTTTTCTTTTTTTGTTCTCCGCTGTCGCAAAACTTGGACCCTTTTACTTCAAATTCCATTACCGTGAACCACCGCAAACTAGGTATATAATACAATAGCACAGCTATGCGCAAGGGGGGGGGGGGGGGGGGGGGGTCGGAATCTAACCGAACCTGAAACCCTCGTCGTGTCGTTAACGGGAGATTAATTGGTGGAAAGTATCTTTTGATTACCTGCACGGATAAGAATGGGAAACAATCTTTTTTTTTTCTTTCGTTTTATCCCTTACGAACGGTATGTGGATTGTATTTTTTGTTTTTTAATTTTGAAATTTTTTATAAAGGTATACATATTATATATATATATAAGTATATGCATTTTTGGAATTAAAAAAAAAACGGTCGAACGATCGAACAATCTATCGATCGATTGCTTGTTTTTGTTTTTTTTTCAACTTTTTTTTGTTTTTTTTTCGGGGGGGTTTCGTTACTGACTGCTGTTTTTTTTTTGTGTTTTTTTTTTTATATCGATAATTAGCTCGTTTTAAGGAAGGTGATGAAGGTATAAAACAGGGAATGGTTTTGGTAGAATTGTTGGAGAAGAGGGTAAGATAAAGTGAGGGAAACTGAGACGTGAGGCTGCTGGTGCTGGGTTGCAGGGATAGGAAACCAATGGCTGAAAATAAGGTGGGACGATGGGAGGGAGGGAGGGAGGGAGGATGGAGAAAACAGGGAAAAGAAAAAAGAAGGTAATTCCCTATTCCTACAAGATCATTATTCTCCATCAAGTTTTTCTACAGTTTAGCCGTAACATATATACGTATAATACCGTATATGTATATACCCCCTTCTAAACCACAGTCCTCGAGAATATTGATTTTGATTTTCTTTAGTTTTTTTTCTCTTTTCTCCATTCTCATTTTTCTATCTTTTTTTTTCGACTTTTCAATAATTTTGTCTTTTTTTTGGCGATGCAATTTTTTTTTCGTCGTTGGTTTTTTTTTTTAATCTTTTTTGTATACGTTTAGATTCATATAAAATTACAGTGATTTCGAAAAATGTTTTCACTATTTATTGAGGACGGTTTGACGACGTAACTTGTGTATCACTATGCCTTATGTATATAGGTGTAGTATATAGCGTTATAAATTTTTTAAAATGTTGTACTTGATGTGGAAAGAAGTACATAGGTTTATGTAATATACTATACATATGTATAACCTATAACGTTGTAGATCCGACACGACGAGTACGTACTACATCGACGAGACCTTAAGCCTCTTAAAGTCTCAAGAGCTCCTTCTTCTTCTTCATCTTCTTCTTCTTCTCCTTTTCCTTATTTTTTATTTTCCGTATTCTCTTCTTCTTCTCCTTCAGTGGCGCGCTTCATCGCGTTTCACGAACGACAAAAGTTGACAAGATTTACTCCGAATACCCGAGTCCGGAATACATATGACGTGTATGCGGTACGTTCCTGATTTTTTGAAGTAAAAAATCGAGGGAACGAACGTGGAGAGATTCCTGTAACTTCTGTTCACGTATAATGGTTCAAGTGTTGTTCGACGTAGTTTTCCATAAAATTTACTCCAGCTTAGATTACCTCTCCCCGAAATGGAAATCGTAGTCTATAATTGAATGAATCAGTGATAGAGATTTGAAAATATATGTTGTATCCAGTATCTACTGCGTGATTTGTACCAATCCCCGCGCAATCCCGTTCCGCAACAGAATTCCGGTGGTTCTTGGGCTCGCCGCAATTTACAGTAGCGGATTTCTCTCGCTCGCTCTTTCTAAACTTTATTTCTCAGTATTGGCTAATGAGTAAATTGAAACCACGCTCGCTTTTTCACCTCATCGCATTCCTCGCATACTTTTTTGATGTCCACCACGTATTATGTTTTTCTTCCGATCCTTAAAATCTCGATGATTTCTTATCGCGTATGGTTGTTTCCGGTATCGTTGTTCACCGACCCTTAATATTTACCGCTCGATGAAGTGGGCTACTTTATACTGCAGTTGGCTGTATAATGGTAAACCGCAAACCGTTTAACACATTCAAATATGCCGTGACGTATATGAATAGGTTTACATGCACCGCGGTACACTGGGAAAGCTTTTGTTAACTACCCTTTCACGTCTTAGCTCAACCACCACCACCACCGCTGTCACTACCACTACTTCTACTACCTGCGCATTGCACACATGTACGCACATGTACACATGTACACATGTACTCCGAACACTTGATCGTTGAATGTATATAGGTATAGTAATGTCAGATATACGCAGAGGTGGTGCCACAAAGACGACGTTTTAGTTTGAAATATGGACGTAAACGTAGAACCTATACGTGTACTTCGCGCATTGCACTTATATGGTGTATAAAGAGGAGAAACTGAGAAGAGATTGCACCGTTGCAGCGGCACCAGCAGTCGCACGTGTTTGGTCGAGGTGACGTAAAACGGAAGTTACGCTCTGCCGGAAATTAATACCCCAACGAATAGAACAACCTGCACCGCAAGTTCGCTGTATAGTTGCTCCCGCATATTATCAACTTCATCGTAACACCTTATCAATTCACCTGTATATATGCAACTAATACCCGATGAAGCCACAAAACTTCTACCAAATCATGTATTATACGTAAGTGCAGGAGGTATATTTTTAACATACACTCCGTAGGTTTGTTCGTACTTTTTCCGCTACGTGTTATTATACGTATACCTCCACAGGTATGATGCGGGAATTGCACATTATATGGATAGATTTTATGTAAAAAAAAAAGAGAAAATGAAAAAAATATGTAAAAATTCATAAGGAATAACTTTGAAATATTCGGATAATACTTATCGGATATCCTGCGAGTACATACGTATATTGATATTTTTATAAATAATATATATCTAATACGTACCTTTTGTCTGCATTGTTGCCTTCGAATACGTGGTTTTTAATATCCGGTCTAGCGTGTCCGTTCGCGTTATGCGGACCAAATGGAACGCGAATTCCCTACTTTTCTATATATGTATATGTACACGTATAGATACCGCTGTAAATTGAGTGGCATACTACGTTTGATTCATGATACGGTGTGCATATGTGTGTACACGTATACACGCGTATACACGTAGGTATATCCTATGAGATAAACTCCATAACGCTTTCGCTCTACAAACCAACGAACCAAACCTACCCTCATACAAACGATGGGTTAAAACTTTTCAGTGTAAATAATCCAGAATCTCTCTCACGTTTTGCCTGCAGATCAACCGCGTATTCCCCCATACCCTCCACCCCCCTCGCCCCCTCACCCCCACCACCACCCCCCGCCCTTGCCTCTTCCACCCCACGTCCCTTAACGTACGGTATAGTGTGATTTTATCACCAAATTTAGGTGTCACCTACTGCAGCGATAAAACTACGGAATTTACAAAACGACATGAATATGTACGTTCTAACTGTGGTGCAATACCGGGTGTTATCGTTCGTATGGATGTACGCGTTGAGAAAATATACGGAGATACTTTTTTCCTTTTTTTCCCTCATTTTTCATTCTTTTTTTCTTTCAATGGGAGACTTAGACGTAACTTTGTTGTGTAAATTGAACTTATTACATCGCTAACGGTCAGCTGCGAAGTTGTGAATTTCATGGCGAAATCGAAAGATTAATATTTATTTTATCGAATCCACGTTTTACTCGGAAAAAAATATATTTTCACATATTCAGGTATACGATTGATGTTAAATTTCTATACTGTGTATAATGTAGCTTTGGGGACAAAATAAAGAAACCCCTGTTTTTCCCATATAAAGTGGTTAGTATTTCTTGACGAAAATTTCATAGATCTTTAATAATGTTATTTTTCGGTGTTCAAATTTTCTTTATTTAAATTATTTTCATCAGTCTTATACTTTCGCGAGAAAAAAAATATGTGGTAGTGTTTTGAGTTTTTTTCTTTTTTTTTTATACTATTAGGAATTTGCTAACGTCCCGCCACTTGTTATATAGATCCCAAATGTACATACCTGGTAACAAAATTTTCTCGGTTCATACTATATATATTTTATACATTATTTATGCGTAAAGAACCTACTTAGACGCAACACCTGCGCGCGACAGGGTTACTTATACTTTTCGGTCTGGTGTTTTATCGAAAAACCGGGTGATGCTACCAAGAATTACGATACAAACTCTCTTCTTCGATTTCGGAATTTCGTCGGATATTTATTTTATTTTTAACGACAAATTCCGCCCCCTCCCCCCCCCCCGCATTCGCCTACCCTGTTTAATTTTTTCTTTATTTCGACTTGCTCGGTTTTTGTTTTTTTTTTCTCTCTACAAACCATTTGCGTATTAACAATTTTTCCTTCTAGTTTCTCCATTTTATCGCTATTTTAATTCCTCCGTTTCATTTTTTATTTCTTCATTTTGTAGTTATACGGTGGCGCGAAGAGAGAATAAAATTTTTTTACGTTCATGCGCGTGTTCAGCAATAAAATGTTGAAGTGTAATATAATTTTGTAAATTTCTTTACATCGTTCTCCGTTTATATTCTTATCTTTTCCTTTATTGTCTTTAATTTTTTTTTTTTTTTCTCTCCTCCCAACGTATCGTTTTTATAATTTTTTGTGCAAAAAAAAAAAAAAAATCGAAATAAGAGAAATAGAAAAGAAAAAATGGAAAAAAAAATGAGTTCCTCACGTTTCATCAGGCGGTAATGTAATGGAGAAATTTTCTTCGCTTCTTGTCACGAGCTTTTTGTAAAACAGTATAAACATAAAATACATAAAATAAACGATGCGGGGGAGGAAGTTGCTTTTATCGTCGTTACGTTTCTACCACAGAATTTATCCCTATGTTTCGTTGTTGATAAACTTTTGAAACTTTGGTAAATTTTGAAAACTTCATTACTTTATTAGTTGGATTATCTCAACTTGTATTGTAACAGGTAATATAAGTTATACAATTTAGATAAATTCACTCGTACTACGCGTATATATAATGTATAATGTTGCGTAACAATAATTTGTACTTATTTCAGTTTAACTTTCTAACGAGCTGCGTTTTGTTTTCGTTCTTTCTATATACCTATTTTATATTTTCCACGTATATACATAGTATGTAATATACCGAGGGGGTAACCACTCGCAACCCAACCATTTCACATTTCACAACTATTTCACACTATTTCACACCATTTCACACAATTTCATACAATCGACTGTCCTAAGTATTTCACAAACGGTTGCCCCCTCGTATAAGAGGTCAAAATACGTTGGAAAAGTGTCCTGCGATCGATTTCAAAAATACTTCGCTTTTGGCCCAAAAATGAAGTATTTTTGAAATCGATCGCAGGACACTTCTTTAACGTATTTCGACCTCAGGAACACGAATCCGCGAGATAAGTTGATCTCTCTATAAAATTGATCGAGTTATCGCTAATTTATCGCTTCAAAAAGTGAAAAAAGTGAGGATATCTGCATGGGATTTATTCCTAGCTTGATTTACTTGACGGAATCATGATCTCGAGGTCGAAACTTAATAAAATAGCCCATAAGCCCTCGTAATATACACATATAAATTTTTTTTTTTCTAGGAAGTTTCAGGTTTTTTCTGCGGCTTACTTTTTTTCGTTACTGCACCAGGTTGCAGTATTATATCTATAGCTTATGGTATCTATTTCTCCCCCCCCCCTTTTTTTTACTTAACGGTATTTCTTTTCCTTTTTCATTCTTCATTCATTTAGTCCTTGAATGAGCACAAAACGTGATTTGAATCCCTCATCCCTTTTGTTTTTATTCTTTTTCTTTTTATACGGATCCGTTTAAAGTCTTTTGATCTCTTCTTCTTCTTCTTCTCCTTCTTTTTTATTTTTCTTTCGCTATGTGATATACACACCGTAATTATTCCAAGACTTTGATAGAGCTATGGAAATTAGAGGGTTCGCAAGGGATTATTATTATCATTATTATTACCACTACTATTTTTCTTTTTATCAAAGTTGTGCGACGTTTCAAAAATTCTCATCAAGTTGTGTCGGAAAAAAAGCGCCACAAAAAAACAAATCTGTATTGTTCGGGGGGGGGGGGGGGGGGGGGGGGGCATCAATCCTTAGGGACATACTGACATATTTTTTAAATCCCTTAAGTTTAGATAAGATCGGATAAGATATAACGTATATATTGTACTTTTTTTTTTTCTCTACTCCGGAAACCAAAAATTTTATTCCCGAACCGCGAATGCTATGTGTGCAGTTAAAGTTATGGGAAAACGTGGTCAGGGAAAAAGCTTTTATAGCGTAGACGGATTGAACTGCACGGTTAGGACAGCCAAGCTCGCAGGTTATCCAACTTTGACGCGAAATTGAGCGAATAAAAATACAGAATATCCATATTTATTATTATCATTATTGTTGTTGTTGTTATTATTATTATTATTATTTCATTTTATTTTTCTCGTATGAATTATTCAGTAGCGGTTCATATGATCGTAACATATTCCTATCATATTTTTTGTACTCATTTTATACTTTTTATACATCTAGTAGTTTGAATCTCTTTAATACCTAAAACAATGTATAACATATATCGTGCGTCATAATCGCCTTCGTTTTTATTCACTCATCGTAACCTATTATACATGTATTAGCAAGTATTCCCACGATTTGAGACAATTTTCATGGATGTATTTCATTTCGGTTTTTCTCTTTTCGTTTGTTCTTTTTCCATTTTGCCGCTCAAGAAAGTCACGAGATCGTGGAACCTTTATCCTTAGGGATATAAAACGAACGTTGCAAATGATTGTCCTATAGTTATACGATGGTAACGTTTGAAAAAGAAGATCCGGGTAGTCGCTCCGGTCTTCATGTGTTGTGTGCATTGTGTAAGAAGAGGATCATGTTTCCTCTTTTTACACCATCTCTCTACCTACACCTTTATATATATATCTATACGTTAGAAGCTTTCTACAAGTTTTTTTTACTACCTACGTCACACACCTTTACAGTAGCTAAATCTACACCTAGATCCTCGCTTTTATATTACCTACTAGAAGAGAGTAGTAAGGAATATATAGCAGGTAATTCGAATAATACCTACTCGATCCTTCGGGATCAGAAGTTAGTCTTCAAAACTAACAAAGTACCCTTTCTTTTTCTTTTTCTTTTTTTTCTCCTTCTTTCATTCTGTTTAGTACTTGGTCGATTTACTACCGATTTCACGAAGAACAAAAGCGAAGAAGAAGTTTGAATTGCAAGGAATTTTTACATAATAGTGAATCACTCCCGATTGATTTATGTACTTCTCTTTCTTGGTTTTTTCTTCCTCTTTTTTTCCCACGTCTTTTCTATTCAGGTGCAAAGTTTCGTTTTTCCGCTGATCATACCTCCACAAGGTTATTGGAAGGAACATTTATTAGAAGAGTTTGATGTACCGTCGCGTCGTGTTTCAGTTTGTGAGATTCCGAGATTCTCCGCGTACCGTAGGTATACAGGGTTTCCGAATATCGTGGAAGAATTGCACCCCAGACATGAATTTTCTATCTTTTTCTCAACAACAATCTTTTCCGGGTATAAAACTTTTCCCTTAGATACCTTATATTCCTGGTAACTCCCCGAAGATATACACCTTATACAACTCGCGTACAAAGCCTCCTCCTACCGTTGCTACTTCTGTTGTTGTAATCCTTAACTAAAGAAGCTCTTCTACTGCTCTTTCTCACAGGATCTGCAAAAATGGTAACAAAAAATAAAATAAAAAAATATCACTCATGGAACAGAAAAATGTACAATACGCACAGAAATAATGATAATAATAATAAGAATAATAATAACGTTACTAAAATGTCAACTTCTTAATTACCATGGAAATTCGGGTAATACCACTTTTCCCCCTATTATATGATAATGAAAAACAAAAACGAAAAAAATTCAGAAATGGCGGCTGAGAAAGGATTAGATTTGGCAGATGAAAAAAAAAAGAGTTAATTCTGATCATACAAAAGATTAATTTCGTTTGAATATTATCGATGCGACGTGACTAGCGAAGAGAGGAATTTATAGGGTGTATGAGAGAAGTGAGTTTATTCTCCAAACTTGTATAATATGTATAGATAGATAGATAAAATATATATGTATATGGTATACATATATGTAGCCATCGCGTACCTGTTGCCTAACACTTGAGTCGCTCCGCGTTTCATCCGTAGTGGTTTTTTTTTGTTATTTCTATTTCCTTTTTTCCCGTTTTCGTTCATTTCATTTCCTTTTATTTTCTCCGTTCGCTCGCCTCTTGCTCCCTGCAATCCGGCTGTGTGCATATCGGGAGTATACGGTCCAGTTCCTTGGTTTCAGTCAGTTACGTGCTTCAACGGAGTTGAACTTGAGCCGAAGCTGAAGCTGGAGCTGAAGCTCCGGATGAAACCGAACTCTCGACCATTTTCACCCTCATTCTCCTACTCTCGTCCTCTACAGATTCACCAGCTGCGAACAGTGACCAGTTAACGTCAATTACAGGCCAAAACTATACGGTTATTCTACGGTATACTATAGGTACGGTTTATTGTGCACCGCACCGCACTCTACCGTACTTAGCTTGATACTAAAAAATTTAACTCTAACGAAGGAGCTTGTCCTGCCAAAAACAACTTTTGCTCCAAGATGATCTAAAGTTCTGACAGCATTTTTGTTTTTTCAACGTCTAGTCTGCTTAGGAATTCTAATTGAAAATTTTCTATTCTCAAGTTTCGTCTTTTCGTTTAGATGTTTTGTAATCGTCCTTTTTTTTTTTGAGTTGAATGAGCCTGTAGCAATTTTTTCAAGATACATTCTACATATATATGCGCTTGTATGGATATCTATATTCTTACACGGTGGCAGCGTTATCGCTTGAAACTCTTAGGAAAATTGAAAATCTCGGTGCTTTTCTAGAGCGTAAAACGATACAAGTCAGGTCGAAGAAGTAACGTTTTCTTATACCTTTGCTTTTGCTTTTGCTTTTGCTTTTGCGCGTTTCATCGTACATACATGCACATATATGTATAGAAGTCGTTTTGCGACTGGTTCATTCTTTCCTTTGTTGCACTTTCTGGGATCATTTTTCTATACGCCGTACTTACGTATCATTAAATATATGTATAGAAAAGTGCTGGACCAAAGAGATATGTAAAGGGTGAAAAGAAAGTAGGGGTGATCGTACCGCCGGGCAAATTGGACCGTTCTTTAGAAAAGTATACAGGGCAAACAATCCACTTCCTATATAGAGTGTTTCAATTTACTCGGTTGTACAATCCATCCCTACTTTCTTCCACACCCTGTATAATATATTACAAACAAAATATTCATATCGTTAGACTTTTAGCAAAGGTATTCGCGAGCACTTTGCAAAGAACAAAGTATAAAGGAGAACGCCGTCTTTACATTATAGCTGAAGAAGGAAATTTGAATTGCAGCGAAGAATGTGAATCTCTTTTGTTTCTTTTACTTTTACTTATTTATTTATTTATTTTTTTCTTTCATCCGGTCTATAATATTTCCATTTTTTTTCTAACCGATGGTCACTTCTTTTTTTATTTTTGAACTTTGTATTTCTTCCGCGATGCGATTCAAACGAGAAAAATGTAAATGTGGATGAGATGGTATTTTAATTGGATATTATTTCTATCCGTTATTAATGTGATTATATATTTTATAGTTGTTGCAATATTTTAGGCGTGTAGAGAAATTGAAAAACTAATAATGTAACTTGACGCTCGGATCACTTTTATTTCATGTATACATATAAAATACATTCACGTATGTAGGTATGTATGTATATTATGTATACATATCGAACGTTGCGCGATAGCTAATAGAGCGTTAAAATGACGTCCGAGGTCAGCTTGATCTGCATTGTTTGCTGCACCGACTAATTTGCTAATTTGAATTAATCGAACCATAAAATCAGTTATTATTAGTTATTAGTTATTACCCATACGCAGGTGGCCCTTTGCAACGTTGATTTATGCGAGGATAATCGATTTAGTATTCTATATACGTGTGCGATACATGTAACATACATACCCTACTATATACATACACTGGTTTCCATTAATAACGCGAATTCTCTCTCCAGTAAACCGTATGATCGCACACTGTGTACAGTATAACGCATATTACATACGCCACGTATGCCTGCTGCAGGCATTTTTTTTCGCGGTGCAGTGGCCGAATCGCATTTTTTCATTTTCTTTTCTATTTCATTCTACTATTATTGATATTATTATTTATTTTTTTCTTAGTTTTCATTTTTCTTCCATTTTTGCCTTGGATATGTTTACTGCGATCGATCGGATTTTTCGATATACCTGTATCTCGTAATTCAACACAGCCCGAAGGCAATAATAATACTTTTGAGTATATGGAAAGAAAAAGTTTCATTCTTCAGCCGGGCCACCGTTTTCCGCGAATATATATCGTATATAGGACATACACATATACCTGTATACGTCATATACGCCATTGTTAATTTTCTAAACCGTTTTTTTTTTTTTTATCCCCCTTATATAATATTATATATATGTACACTTGGAGAGGACATAAGTGGCGTAGTTAGACACTACGCGATGAGCTGTAGGTTGGCGTAAAATATCCCTAGTCTAGGCAGCAAACGGGGGTTTGATTTTTCGCAAATATCTCGAGAACTGATTGAGATTTTCAAAAAACCAAACCCTTGTTTTTTTTCACTAAATTGTTTACAACTTTTGTAATTTTTGCAAGACTGCTGAAAGATGTGACTCAAAAAGCACTTGCTGGCTAGACTAGAGATATTTTATGCCAACCTACAGTTTATCGCGTTCTGTCTAACTACGCCACTTATGATCTCGCCAAGTGTACGTACTATCTTTGTTGGTTTTTATTTCATTCAATTTTTTTTGTTAATAAAAATTTTCTTTTCCATTTTTAACTTGTGTACCGCAAATACACACGTATATACACACGTATGTATGTATGACAATACTTGTGAAAATATTTTATATGTATATAATGCGTGTATTCTTCTTTTCTTTACTTGAGCGCCCGCGATTCTTTGCGCGCGGCGGGAATCGCTATATATGTATATACATACATACACCTACATGATATCTACCCACGCTGCAGCAAGAAAAGTAAATAGACTAAATAAATATCGGACTTTATAAATCATCCCTTACAGTTCTCACTCGGTCTTTCCAATCCTACCCGTCGTCTGCTTTCCTCTTTTCTTTCTTCTTTTTATTTTTCATTCTTCACTCTTTACTTTTTTCCATTTTTGGTTTTTTTATTTCTCTACTTTTCTTCTTCTTCAATCTCTCCAACGTTACCAGCTACTTTGCTATTACATATATGTCTATATTATACGTTAGATAGAATATCCAGATCGTATGTATATAGATACGTAATATATGCGCCTTTGAGGAACTAACGTGAATACATTGAGAATTCTTTAAAGTATATATCTATGTATATATATCATATATATATGTATATGCCTAGGTGTATTTAGAATTCTGATCCTCATTCTCATTCCTGATGCTTAAAATCAAAGTGCATCTCGTTACAATATATTTGAAAGCTTTTGAATCACTTCTATATTACACATATAGGTACGTATAGAAAATCAGATGTACATAATTATATTTTTAAGTACCACGTGCCACAGTTATGTACATATCCATGTAAAATATTCGTATAAAATATAAAAATCTTGTACGATTATAGATATGTGAAGTATATGACTTTTTTTAAAGGAATAATATTATTATCATTATAATTATCATTATCTCCAATTATATACCGTCGCTTTTTCAACGGCTGCATATCGTCATCGGTATGTAGATAGATACATACTACACATGTATATATATATTTTTTATATTCAACCGCGTTGATAATGAAAAGATTTTCATGTTTCCATCGAAACGGCCAAACGATTTTTCTTTTTCTTCGGTTTTAATTCGTTTTTTGGTACATATAAGATAGCGAATCTATTCCATAGGTACACTCGGTTAGGTTGATTCGGAATCGCTTCGCGGCCAAGCGCGCCTTTGGACAACTTTTTCGCGTAGCTAGGCCGGCTACGAAAGTTGTCCAAACGCGCGCTTGGCGGCGAAGCAATTCAGAATTAACCTAACTGGGCGTACATCGCTGTATCGTCGTTTACGAGGATCGGGTTGATATGCCTAGACGTAAAGAGGAAGAATTGGTATCAGAGAGAAAGAGAGAAAGAGAGAAAGAGAGAAAGAGAGAAAGAGAGAAAGAGAGAAAGAGAGAAAGAGAGAGAGAGAAAAATGAATTGGAATAGGAAACTGCGGCATTTCAGATCCTGCAATGGATAAAAATCCTGAGCAGCAGCACCGCTGGCTCCTCCACTGCAGAGGATGTAATTGAGTGGGTCGACGACGCCTCTGTCTCTCTACCCTGATGTACAACGCGGCGCTTGGTTTCATTCGAATCGCGTTACTTCTACTCGGCAATAACTCGTGCATCTTAAAACCATCAATTGTCTTAGTATATATAACCCACAATGCCATACCAGTTGGAATGAGCCGAGGATGTATGTATGTATATACTATACATGTACATATACCTATGTACGTACGTACCTATATTCTGATTTTCTTGGCACAGAGACAATCCGCAATTTCTATATTTTACATGCAAACCCAAAACTATTCGAGTAAAATTCTCTTCACTAGGTACACACGTATACTCCGCGTATACCTTCATCGTCTTCGAAACCCGAACTTCACCCGAATACGGATAATTATTTTTTCAAATGGTTTTTTTTTTTTTACACATTTTATTTTTTTTTCTCTTTTTCTTCATCCCATTTTTTCGCCGTTATCGCAATATATTTGTATTTGCGTATGATGAATAAAATTTGTCCGTAATTTTTTTCGTAGTTTTATAAAACGAAAAAAAGAAAAAAAAATAAGTGAAACTTTCCACACACACAATCGTTACGGTGCGGGCGGCGGTAGGTTTTTCCCGCTCAAAGAATTTTGGGAATCGCTTTGTTTAAAAGTAGATTAAATCCTTGGGGAGCTGTAAGAGACAGTTGTCGTCTACACTCGCTATAAAATGGTGATTCCCTTTTTTTCGGGGCAATAAAATCCGATCGTTGTTACCTAATAACAACGATAGTATTAAGAGTGCTTTTTCTCTTCCCTCCTTTTCTTTCCTTTTTTTCTTTTTCTGTCTTTCGTTCTCAGCTTTGGATGAATGCATAGTGTACGTATAACATATACCATACTTCTCTTCTGCACCGATTGAATTAATTGACTTTGAAATTTTGAAAGAAATACTTTCGACTCTATTCGTTTTTTTCAGCAGCGCGCGGAAAATCGAGAAAGGGGGAAAAGCAAAGATTGAAAAAAAATTGAACAAAATAGCTCGTCGAAATAGAGAAAGAAATCAAGAAAGAAAAAGTATTAAAAAAAACGGAAAAAAAAGAATAGCTTATCACGATATAACCCGCGATATTTTCTTCTTCATCTTCGCTTATTTCTTTCTTATATATATGATGGGGAACACCGCGCGGGGTATTAGGTACGTACGTACGTACCTATCGTTCGAGAGGGATGAGAATTCATCATTTATGGATGAATGAATATTACAAGCGGGGAACAAGTGCACGGGACGATTTTTGTTCGTTATATGTATGTATATGCATACATATACAGACGCGCGTATTACAGAGAGAAGAGAAGAGAAGAGAAGAGAAGAGAAGAAGAAAACGATAAGAGCGAGCGAGTCTTTCCAGCTGATGCTGGACGTGTTCGCTTTGCCTGCTACGGAAGAGATAGTTACATCCAAAATACACATCACTCTCCTTCAGCCCATCCCGAAGCCTTCTCCCCCTTCCTCCTCCCCCTTCACTTCCTTCTCCCTCAAAACCAACCACCCTTCCCCTCGTTCTCCACCTCCAACCTCCAACCTATCATCCCCAGTTCGAATAATCCTGCCGAAAGGATCTCTATCAGGTTCATACCTTTTGGAAGGGTATAGAAAACGAGGCGCCTAAAAGAGGGAGATGTACTATATAGAAGGTATACGTACATGCTCGGGTGATTTTATACCCTTCCCCCCCTTCCCCTTCCCCCTACCCCCTCGTGACTTGAAATATACATGTCAAATTCGTAATGCTTGTGGTATAGGTATAATATAATCTATAATACAAAGGTTATATTTATGGATTTATATAGTTTTTATATAGGAAATAAAATTTCTTTACATTATAATAGATCGACGAATTATTTATACGTGTGTGTATAAAAGGTATATTATATCTATAAAATTCAATTTGTTCGGTTTTTTCTTTATCTCAATATATTATTTGATTTTCGGATTTTTTGTCTGCGAGAAAATAAAAACCTAACCGCTGCAACTTATTACCTGAAACGTATATATATATATATATTATACGTATCTCGTTGAATTCAATGTGGTGACAAAGGTATGTATGTATGCTGCTGTATATGTGTATTTATGCAGTATATATATATAGATATATAGATGTGTATATAGCTTTGGGAAATCGTGAAATCATCAACGATGTTAAGTCAACTGGAAATCGGAAGGGTTTGATCTTACTTTTGAGACACGCGATGATTACGCTACGTTAACTTTGAATCACTCCATAGAAAGGAATGAATCAAAAGGTACTTTACCTTCTATTACTGACTTTTTAGATCATCAAACACCGCGTTCAATTTCTCTTGAGTATTTGAACTGACCCCGCGAGTATCGCTTTTAGCAAAGTATTGTTTTCTCTCTTCTTTATCGCGTCTATACGTACACCCGGTTAGGTTGATTCTGAATCGTTTCGCGGCCGAACGCGCGTTTGGACAACTCTTTGCAGCCGGCCTGCAGCTACACGAAAAAGTTGTCCAAACGTGCGCTTGGCCGCGAAGCGATCCAGAATCAACCTAACCGGGTATACATACCAATTTCTCTCTCGCGAAATTCACTATACATGTTCACAGGCGTATACCTGTACTACCTGTGTATGTGTGTACGTATATTGAATTCATCAATTTATGTATTAGAACCACAATACACGAATTTCGATAACAATTGATGGTTAGATGGCATTGATTGTAATTGCTCTTTGTAGGGCAGGCGCGACGCGACATGATTTCTTGTTTCTCTTTTTTCTTTTTCTTTTTTTTTCTTTTTTCTTTTTTTCTCTCTCTTCCTCTCTCTTTACCTTCCCATTCTGATTATTTCTTTCATTTCTTTTGCCCCATGCAGCACCAATCAATACCTATACAATTCGTAGGTATGTATGGTATATACCTATGCGTTTCACCAAATCCTCGATTCACGCTCTAGTACCGAAAAACCCTCCCCCCTTTATTTTTTATTATTTTATTTTATTTCATTTTTATTTTTATTCTGCGTTTTCTTTTTTTTTCTTTCTCCTTTCTTTTTTTTTTGGTTTTTTCCTTTCTTTGCACCTCGTCCCGCAATTTTCATCTGACCGTGACGCCCCTTTTTCCGTTTTTTTATTTATTTATTTTTTTTCCCTACCCCCACGCGCTTCTCTTGTCCTCCATAAACTCGAATAACCTGCACACGTGCAAACGTGACGATAATGTCCACATAGGTATACCTATTTCTGTCACATCTCCCCCCGCACGTCATGACCGTTTCAGGAATTCGTTTTTTGGTTCTTTTTTCATTTTTATTCTTTTTTATTTTTTTTTCATACAGAAATCGTATACAGTACGTGTATACGGGAATAAATCAATCCGAAAGAATCGCTGACGGTGTACGGATGTATTTTTTTATTTTTTGGTCGGTCGGTGATTTTTTTTTTTTTTCTTTCTTTCAATCACGCGACGCACGAATTTTTCTTTTCCTCGTCGTTGGAAATATTTGAAAAGTTGTACGTTTGAAATATAATTTATAGAAATAAACATTTTTTTTTCAAGTAAAAAAGGTAATAAGGAAAATAATAAAATGAAATAAAAGGAAAACTGAGAATGTTAAGGTTTTGCTGGGAGGTGAAGTTTGATTATATGGCGCCGGTATAGAGGAAGTGAATAAAGGTAAAAGCGAAGAAACTTTATCACGTATCATTGGTTTTTCTTAACTTTACGAAACGTGTTACACTTTGGTGCAGACATGATATTTCAAGGTATCTGCGCCAGTCCGATATGCAACGTACACCAAAAGGGAAGCACCTCTAACGGGGTGGTATCTTTTCTACGACCTTTCGCTCCTCTACGTCTATACGTATAGATGTATAGGTTATAGTTGGACGACGTTGTCGTCGTTGATGGTAAAGTTTTACACCACCAAACGTCACTTCTTATTCACTATACACATGTGTACGTATCGTCGTAGCTATACCACATATATATTCGAATCATAATGCGAGAGTAGAACACTTTGAAATTTTGCATTTCGTCGATATGTCGGCGCGGTTGGTATGTAGAGACACTTGTACATATCTACAGGGTAGAAATATATTTGCATTGATATTTCCGTGTATATCCGCGCAGTCTAAGAATTTTCAGAAAATATACGGGGCGTAGGTTACATACGTCCCCTTTGGTACGCACGCGTCAATTTTATTTCATATTAAATCTGTTGGTTTTTTTTTTTTTTGTTGAACGAATATTTTGAGAACTTTTGAAAATCTTTGGACACTTCGTGGGTTGTCAAGACGCATGGTATAAACACTCTGCGAATTAAATTGTAGGCGTAAATTATTAATCAAAATTTTTTTTATGTACGAAATTTAACGTTACATGCGGGAAAGTCGCTTGTTTCAACGAATTGAGATGGTATGAAAAAAAAAACATTCATTCTCATTTTTTTATTCATATTCATTCGTTTATTTATTTTTTTTTCTTTTATCTTTTTAAAACCACACCACGTTTGTGGTCGGCTAATGGAATTCAATTGTAAAACTTTTCATTGGAAATCTACACGTCTGGTACTATAGTATATTTACTATTGACGAATATATTAGCTACATATACGGAGTGCCATGCGGTATGCGGTTTTCGTCGCGGTTCAATTTTTTTTTCTTCTTTTTTTTTTTTGGTTCTGTTTAATAATTTAATCGGAGTAGAAATAAAATGGGTAATCTAAGTATACCACGCTACGGATCGCCCTAATTGCTTTTTCTAATTACACACACACGTATAGTATACTGCGGAACCGAAATCTTATTCTTTCCATATTTGTATAAGTGATGTTTTTTTTAGTTTTCTTTGAGGGTTTTATGTTTTCGACCCGTCGTCCTTATTTTTATTCGATTGTCTTCTTTTTCTTTTTAATTTTATTTCGTTCGCACCGCGAATCAACCCCGAACGCACATTTCTCTACGACTAAACATCCCTTAGAATAGGGTATACTTTGGTACACCGAGATCAACGAGATTAATCCACGTGGTTTATAAAGGACCAACGTTACCGACCACAACAGCTATGTTAGACTTACTTACTTACTTACTTGGGTATACTTACTTCCTTACTTCCTTACTTCCTTACTTCCTTACTTCCTCTATTTCGAACTTAAACTTGACTATAAGACTGATCCTGAATAACCGCTTATACAAAGGGATTACTAACGCAAATTACAGTAACACCCTTTATGGGTCGTTATGCCTTTATAACAACTCTATGTAATTACCATTATGCTTCGTCGAAACATCTGAAAACCATCAAACGAACGAAGATTCTTATCTTTCGATTCTACATTCACCTAAAATCGATCAGGGGTAAAAATTATACTCTATCTCTCTCTCTTTCTTTTTTTTTTTTTTTCTCTCTTCGGCAAACTACAACTTGATGTAAAGTTGGATTAAAATATAGTACGTTATGTGCGTCAAGGGCGAAGGCTAAGTTTCTGAGACGTTTGTGAGAAACGTCGCGGGACAATCCGTGGCGACGAACGGAAAAATTCTGAACAAAAATTTCCGGTGCGTTGGAAATATATATACATATATATATATTTCTTCTGTCTTCACATTTTCACACGTGTATATGAAGCGTTGTTTTTTGCTGCATATCTAAACGCGGTGCAGATAACAAAAAAAAAGGAAAAAAAAAAGAAGCTTTTTCATCGACGTTTTTATATATATTTATACTTACACAAGTGTTTGATAATGAATAAATTATTATAGTTGATCATAAAATATTATTAGGCGGTAAAAGCAAGGCGGATCGCATAAGGTTAGATAGGAGAAGTTTGAATGTGTCGACGCGCGTGTTTCTTATCCAATTCGACTATGTGTATAATTATTTGTTTTACCGGAACTCGTTGAATTGCTGATTGTACAAATATTGAAGATATTTGTTCATCCATGTATCATCTATATATATACTACTCTATATATGATCCATCCCGAGAAGGTCATAACTGTACAATGTATAATATACCTTGGGGTGTATCAGAATTTTTTTTCTAAAGATGCCAGTTAAAACCTCAGCTCTTTTCTATTTTCCACAAGATCAACATAGGGAAAATGTTGTTTGTTGCTTTCGAATTTTGTTGCTCGCCAACAAACTGACGTACAGATTTGACCCAGACATATTTTCGTAGAGAATTGAACGCTCTACGAAAAAGGTCTCTTATCATTTTCCGATAAGTCTACAGGTTCGAAAGTTATTCGAGGTCAAAGTTAAATTTATGGTAAATTCCATGATTTTTTGAGTTTATGGACTTTAAGACCGATAATATGGGGTTCATGTTACTCTAAATTATCACTTAAATACAGCGTGGTTGAAGCGATAATCCCAGAAAGCTCTAATCGCGATAAACGCGTTACCGTACATACCTGTGTGTTTTGATACAAGTATAGACGGTGTATAACGTATCGTTATATATTTCCACCGGTAAAATATTATAAACGGTCAATAATACAGCGCGATCCGTCCAACAGTTGTCGCAATAGGATAATAACTAATAAAAGATACGCGAGATAATATGAATGAACATACTTACATACGTATATACATCACCGATCGCGATTGTTCGTCGTTCGCTTGTTTCTCGATTCAGTTTAAACCTCAGCTTTGAGAGCTACGCGTTACGCGTTGTTAGCTGCCGCTGGCGCTGCCCAGATAATGATTATTATACCGAAAACTATCAGTGTTCACTCGTTCATCGAAGAGTGATGAGAGTCGATTATTCGCTTGAATATTTCACGATAGATTCCGCCTCGCGAAAAGTGTAAACTTTATTCTCCTTTTATTTTCCATTGTTTCCCTTCTTTTTTTTTCTTTTTTTCTTCTTTCGTTCCGTACTTGTTTTAACCTCCTTTTGTTTCACCTGTAACGTTACGCGTACGGTGTGTTTATAGTCGGTCTTATATTTATATATACCTCGTCTTTTTTCTTTTCGATTTTAATTATCACCAGATTTTTCATCTCTACAATTCCGAATTTTCTTTTTTCTTATGAATTATTTATTCAAATAATAATTCATTGTTCCCGTCGCAACGTGACTTATAGTATGTTGTAGCATAAATTAATTTATTGTGAGTGATAACGTGCGTGTTTATATGTTGAAATTTTTAATTATAGTGAGTGTATAAAGATATTTCAAAAAAAAACAAACAAAAGAACAAAAAAAAAATGGCTTCGACAAACGGATCCGCAGCTACTGGTATTGAAATCGCCGACTCGAATCAGGTATTTGATCAATTTTGACAAAGCATGCATGAATTATTGTTATTTTTTTTTCCCGCATAAAGTGGTCATGTATACTCATTTTAGTTTCATTTATTTCTTTTTATTACTTTTTTCGTTAGAGAAAATCGAAAAAATGTATATTACGTATTACATAAAAATGATCTTGAGACGAACTTTTATACGCATCTTTTCTGTACGATATAAGTAGGTACATGTATGAATTTCATATATAGAATATGAACTGAAACGAAATGAAATGAGATGTAAAATGAAATAAAATAAAATAAGATGGAATGAAATGAAATGAAATATTGGAACGGGGGAAGATCTCATTCGATTCGCGAGTTGCAATATAGTATATAATGTACGAAAATTCATCAAAGAGCTCGAACGTGGATGATGAGTAGGTATTAGGTATGTGGAACAAGTTGATAATCGATATCTTTCATCAAATTTTCAATTCTGATATGCGCGGAAAATGAGAGAAAAGTTTCAACGATACATCAGATATATGTATAGTCTGTGCAAAAGTAGCCGATGAAAGAAAAAAGTAGAGAGACACGATGACTGCTGTTTTTTTTTTTTTTTTCATTTTTTCATTTTCTATCGCTTATTTACGGCGTGATGAATAATTTGGCGCAGATTTTTCTGTAATTGAACGTTAAAACCTGTAGGCCCCCGGGGGATTTTAATTTACGACAATTTTCCAGGGAAAAGGATGCGCAGAGAAATAAGGCGGAGGGATTAGAACTAGCTAGGCGGGGTGGTTTAATTTGGTAATGATGTTTTGAAATTTGTCAAAACCCATTTTGAGAAAATTTCTCTCCGCATCTTCTCCGGCTCGACTAAATTAATCTCGAAATTCACGAAACATTTTTGCTCTCTTTTCTCTCCCTCTCTCTCTCTCTCTCTCTCTCTTTTTCGCAATCTCACTTTGCGGCCATCCCGAAGTACATATTATATACCTATGTATAGTAGTAATACACGGTGGTAAATTTATTCGTTACAACTAGCTTCGACTGTACAAATATTGGTTCTTTTACTTCCTTCACCCTCCGGTGAATTTTAATTTCATTCACTCTTATTGATTTTTCGGCATCAATGTTTTTTCTTTTTCTCTTTTCTTTTTTCTATTCTTTTTATTTTCATTCTCATTTTTCAACGAGCGTCCTTAAAATTTCATCTCACACACACCGTGCATACCCTATACTATTACAAAATTTTAGCAAGTGTGTGTGTGTAGGGGGGGGGGGGCGCAGTATTCGAATAAAAAATAATAAAAAAACACATAGAGAATTTTTCGTGTAGAAATTTTATTTCTATTATCTATACATATTACAACTGCACAGTCATTTTAAAAAAAAACTATTAATTGAAATATAACGAGCAAATAAATGGGGAAAAAAAGAAAAATGAAATTGATATGTTATATGTACTATAGGTATACATACCTGGGTATATATGTATATGTATAGGTTATATAATTGGAATGTGCATTTAGAGAAATATTACAGGTGTGTACGTGTTAATTTTGTTGGTTGGTTGTGTAGTTACAGTTAAATTTGTTGCGTGATATGTGCCATGTGATTTTATATGTATGTATAGGTATATGTAGAGCGTAGAGTATATATGGACTGTTATCGGAGAAAATGGAGTTCGCCAACTATTTGGTATATTTTACTTGGTTGTAGAAATTCGTATTTGATTTCAAATCCAACGCGTCTATTTACATTTAATCTAAGTAAATATAATTTATCTAACGTACGTACATAGTATGTGTTTTATGTGTTATATCTACCATACATATGTATACTAACGGATATAATTAGAATTTGAAAGCGCATATTCACGGAATTAGTGATTAGCTTATTTCCAATTAAAGCACACCAAAATTCTCTAATTCATTATTCATAGTCACGTCACTCGCTTGTACACTTGGCGAGATCATAACTGACATAGTTAGACACTACGCGACGAGCTGTGGGTTGGCGTAAAATATCCCTAGTTTAGGCAGCAAACGGGGGCTTGAGTTTTCGCAAATATCTCGAGAACTGATTGAGATTTTCGAAATTTTAAAAAAGATTCGAAAAGAGGAGGAAATGTCCTCAAAAAAGTCTCGACTCCCGGAACTAGAGGACCATTATTTATAATCTTTCTAGAAGCGTGAAAACACGGCCGAAAACGGCTAGTCTGGCTTGCGCGCGTCATGCAATGAAACGGCCCACGTGTCAGACTAGCTGTTTTCGGCCGTATTTTCACGCTTCTAGAAAGATTATAAATAATGGTCCTCTAGTTCCGGGAGTCGAGACTTTTTTGAGGACATTTCCTCCTCTTTTCGAATCTTTTTTAAAATTTCGAAAATCTCAATCAGTTCTCGAGATATTTGCGAAAAATCAAGCCCCCGTTTGCTGCCTAAACTAGGGATATTTTACGCCAACCTACAGCTCGTCGCGTAGTGTCTAACTATGTCAGTTATGATTAAGGTATGTGTACATATGTTTGGTGACGTTCATTTTTTTATTTGATTTCATTTTTCCCTATTGTTATTTCACTTCACAGCGACGACGCTCGGTTTTTGATGCCGCAAGGCTTATGTATTTAGGTACCTACGTGGTTTATACGATATGGAGGTACTTCGAGGGTGGATCAGGACGAGGGAAAAGGTGATGAATGTTCTATGCGGTGACTTACTTTCCTGAGAGAACTGTACGCGGTATATTCTACCCCGAAATCGCGACAGGACCGCGAAATTTGACCTCTCCGATTTTCCCTCTTTCTTTTTTTTCTTCTTGTTTTAATCATCGTATAATTGCTCGCTGTATTATATGTAGTTTTTAATTAAATTACTATTCGTCATCCGTGGCACATATTCGAACGACCTTCAACTTTACGACGACAATTAATGCACTGTATACGTATATAGGTATATGTTATTTGGTGGCATGAGTTTCGCGAAAAGGACTTACGTTTATATCGTATACCTTTGAACTTCCGACCCTTCCAAAACCACAATCCGTATTATCGTCGTAGCTGCAGGTCGAGGGTTGATTTCAATTCTGTATAGGTATTTGCTATATGTATGTGTATATAATGTAATACACACACGCATATATGTGTATGTCAACTTGTGGATACAGAAAATTTTCGTCGAAATCACCTTTAATTTTATCATTTATCATTATGTAAAGATTTTCAGTAATTCTACAGCTTAATTCTATCTCTCCTTATTTTTTTCCGTATATCGCGGAATTCGTATAAATGATGATGAAATCAATTGAAAGAAAAAAAATTCGAAACTAGAAAAATTAAAAAAGACAAGAGAAAATTTCTACTAACGATAAAATAAATTACTAATATAAATCAATCGGATGCATTCATCATTCGTATACTTATCGATTCGAAGTAGATACTTTACTTCTACTTATCTAAAATTACTCTATATCTATACGTTGATGAGCGATCGGGCGTAATAGTTCTAATTAGTTTATCGATTATTCGTAGTGAAATTACTTCTTCGAGGAAAGCTCGTTATATACACACATCTCTCCTATTTAGCTTTCACATCTTAGAATTGAATCGCATCTTTATATGCGATACGTACATAATATATATTTAGTCTAATTAACTCGCCGAGCTAATTAGAGTATAATAAAAATCATTCGCCCACGCTATCCGCACCTTCCTTTTATTTATTTTTTTTTGTTTCCATTAATTTTTTTTTCTCTCGTTATTTTCTTCAGAAGAAGATGAGAAAAAAAACCCCGAATAATCGGATCAAATGTGGCTGTGCTCGAGATAATGAGGAAAATCTGATTGATACTTTATACTGCTGAAATTATGCATGTATATTCATGTTATTATACCTCATTTATATTTATATTTATATTATATACCTACGTTGCATTCATTTATACCGTATATACTACACACGGCGATATAAAATATAAATTTTTGACAATAACACTGGTTTCTTTTAGTCCACGCCGTCGCCGAACACTTTTAGGTTTTGAAAAACCAAATAAGGATGAGGTTTTCATCTTCGAGTGGGTTCGGTTTACACTTAATATATCATACTTCATTCGTTACCACTAAATGACCGTGTGCATTATTCCGCAGGAATTCAGCTGTCGTCAGTTTCTGGAGTAGAAATTATTTTTATTACAGTATATAGCGAGGAACGATAAGTAGTATAGTGGTGGAAGTAGAGTCGTTGTGTCGTCGGTTTTCCGTTCCATCGTACCTTCCGAACCTTAACTAATGCAATTGAATTCAACCGTTATCTTCAATTTTCTCATTTCAAAGGCCTGACACACCGACCCAACTGAAATCTTCCTCTCCCTCTCCCCCCCCCCCCCCACTCTACATCATCCCGTGCTTCAAAGATAAATCACTAAACGTTCTAATTATTACAAATATTCTCATCCTTGTTACATGCCATACCATACAGACGCGTGTAGTAGTGAAATTATAATTGAAATGCGATTTCAATTTGCAATTGCTTTGCGAATAGTTTCAATCAATTCCGCAAGCATACATGTTTACGTATAACAAATTTACTAATTGTTGTAATTTTATTTATCATACATCAGATGCCGATTCAATTTTGTATCGATAAAATTTTTCGATTAATTTTCTTAAATAACGAAATAAAAGTTAAAGAGGATCGGTTGTGCGTCGACTTTGTTTTCGAGTCTGCCTTTTGCTTTTTTTTTTTTTCTCACTATTCGATTTGATTTTTCATTTATTTATTCATTGGTTCATTTTTTTCCCCCCGTTTTCCGTTTTCCTAGTTTGGGGTGTGTTACAGGTTACAACAAAAAAAAAAAAAAAAAAAAAAAAACTGATTCATGACGGCATCAGGTTGTGCCATAATATTTTACTGCCTACGAAATTTGACCAATATTTCTCTTCTGTAATATCACGTTTACGATAGTCGTTTGTTCTCGGGGAAACAACCTTCTTTGTTCGTTTGTCTCCTCATCCGTCTTTTCCGGAGATATGTATTGTATACGTACACTACACCTTATATACCATATATAGGTATACTACGTTACTACGCTATATATACTATAGTTCATGATACAAAAAAAAATTACTTACATATATCCATCCATATACATACACTGCGCACAACAATTAAGGGATCACTCGAATTTTGTCGTAAAAAAGACCCATTTTCGAAAGGGTGTAACTTCGTCGAAAATGAACGGATTTCAATAGAAAAAATTGGGATCTGAAGCTTGAAGCTTCGACTTCAAAACTGTCATCCTGATTTTTTTGTTGTGCACAGTCTTTCTGAAGTTTTGCAGCCCTGAAGCCATGGATGCAGAAATTTAGCGTTTTGCTGTTTTTTTGTACCATGTGCATCGTGTGTCGGAAAAATTGCACGAAGATAGCGTTATATGGGTTTTGTAGCTTAAAACTTCCCCTTCAAAATGCTTTTTTTTTCATCATTGTGCGATTTTTCATTACCGAGTAATTCGTGTTTGAACCATTGACTGCATTTTCGCAAGTTGGTGAATGTGTGTGGATTTGTGACTTAATAATTGACGTGGTTTACGCGATCTTAGACGGCCGTCAAAAGTATTATCCGGCAGGGGACAATTGGGCAATAGTAAAGTAGGCGAGATTTATTTTGGCGAGTCATTATTATTCGAGAAGGCAACACGAGATTTTTGATGAATATAAGATCACCGCACGAGCACTGAGGTACCCGTAAAAGTGTCACCAACTCACGAAAGTGCAGTCAACGGTTCAAACACGAATTACTCGGTAATGAAAAATCGTACGATGATGAAAAAAAAAGCATTTTGAAGATGAAGTTTTAAGCTACAAAACCCATATAACGCTATCTTCGTGCAATTTTTCCGACACACGATGCACATGGTACGAAAAAAAAGCAAAACGCAAAATTTCTGCATCCATGGCTTCAGGGCTGCAAAACTTCAGAAAAAACTGTGCACAAAAAAAATTCAGGATGACAGTTTTGAAGTCGAAGCTTCAAGCTTCAGATCCCAATTTTTTCTATTAAAATCCGTTCATTTTCGACGAACTTACACCCTTTTGAAAATGGGTCTTTTTTACGACAAAATTCGAGTGATCCCTTAATTGTTGTGCGCAGTGTATGTAATATCGGGTGCAGGAAAAAATACGTCACTATTTCAGATTTGTTTTCTCAGTTTCTGTGTAAAAATCTATGAATATATTTGGCTATTATTTTTTTTTTTCTTTTTTCTTAATCGTATCTTTTTTTCCTCTTGAGTAAAATTTTGTCCAGAAGTGACTAGAATGTGGGGGAGGGGGGAAATATTGAAAAAAAAAAACTAGAAAAATGATATTACATAATTCCATTGAAATTTCTTGACCCGTAATAGTAGGATATATCAATCAGGTAATTTGTTTTTTTTGGTCATCTTTTTTTTCATCCTTTTAGTTTTTTCTTTTTTTTTTTGGAAAGGGTGCAGGAGAATTTTCTTTTGTAGATGACGTTATACTTGTGAGGGGATGATGTAATACTTACATTATTAGATTGGTTTGCCTCGGTTTTAGTTGCGGTGACCTCAGAGGAAATAAAGAGGATAGCGAGCGAATGGGAATGGGGTGGTTTGCTTCTTCTCTCAAAGTCGTTTCTACTTCTCTACTTTTATATACATATACCTAGGCCAGAGACTGACCACGAGAAATGAACAAACATACCTACTACGATATAGTAGATCGTAATACTACGCCCTAAAGTCAAAAGAACAAGACGCTCGCAGTTTATTTCCGCAATTTCTTTCGTCGTTTTACTTTATGTCCAAGTATATAGATATATATATATATATATATATGTGTGTATATACATACCTATACCTACCCCTTCACTCGAACTTATTTCGCGATGTCCATTTCCTATGTAGTTATATGTAACCGTACCAAGGGATGAAGAATTTCACTTATATATCGCCTCGTAAGTTTTTTTTTTTTTTTTCTTCTCTTGTTTGTCAATTTGTTTCTTCATAATAATTTACAATTTTCTCGTAGAATTTTCTAAGAATTTATTTTACGATACAGGTTCTCTTAAATCGCGACTCGGTTTTTATTTCATTTTTTCCTCGATCGAATCCGTCGAGTTTTGGAATCTGCGGTGCGAACGTTTCCGCAGTGATTGATGTCTCTGTGTCGATATATTTAAGTAGTTTTAGGGTTTTCGGAAAGTTGACCGGAAGTATCTTTAGGTTTCTATATAAGTGTGAGGGAGATTTTTTTTATTCGCGCTGTTGCGGGACAAGGCACAAATGCATCGAATACTGACCATTACACCGATCGTCTTTTTCACCCTTTTTTTTCTCTTCTCCTCCTCGCTTTTTTTCTTCCTTTTTCTTTGGTTCTTTTTTTTCTCTTCTTTACTTCTATCTTGCTTCTGGAAGAAACTCGCAACTTGAGCTTTTAAGGGAATCGTTACTCTGCAGGGAGCTGCATCACGTACTAAAGTATAAAAATCTCAAGGGGTCAATTTCATTTGAAGATAGATAGATAGATTACGAGTAGTGCCTTTAATTATATTAAATTTTTATTGAATTCCTCAAGGTGAATGAAAATATATCATGATTTTTTTCTCATCCTTTTTTTTTTCTTTCAAACTCCGATACTTTATCTTTTCTATGTCTATGAGCAAAAAAAAGGAAAAAGACGAGAAAAAAAATCGTCGGAGTGATTTATTCGATCGTCAATTATAAGTTATACGTGCAATCTAGGTATACACTGCGCACAACAATTAAGGGATCACTCGAATTTTGTCGTAAAAAAGACCCATTTTCAAAAGGGTGTAACTTCGTCGAAAATGAACGGATTTCAATAGAAAAAATTGGGATCTGAAGCTTGAAGCTTCGACTTCAAAACTGTCATCCTGATTTTTTTGTTGTGCACAGTCTTTTTGAAGTTTTTCAGCTTTGAAGCCACGACTGCAGAAATTTAGCGTTTTGCTTTTTTTTTGTACCATGTGCACCGTGTGTGAAGAAAATTGCACGGGGATCGTGTCATATGGGTTTTGTAGCTTAAAACTTCCCCTTCAAAATGCTTTTTTTTTCATCATCGTGCGATTTTTCATTACCGAGTAATTCGTGTTTGAACCGTTGACTGCATTTTCGCAAGTTGGTGAATGTGTGTGGATTTGTGACTTAATAATTGACGTGGTTTACGCGATCTTAGACGGCCGTCAAAAGTGTTATCCGGCAGGGGACAATTGGGCAATAGTAAAGTGAGCGAGATTTATTTTGGCGAGTCATTATTATTCGAGAAGGCAACACGAGATTTTTGATGAATATAAGATCACCGCACGAGCACTGAGGTACCCGTAAAAGTGTCACCAACTCACGAAAGTGCAGTCAACGGTTCAAACACGAATTACTCGGTAATGAAAAATCGTACGATGATGAAAAAAAAGCATTTTGAAGGGGAAGTTTTAAGCTACAAAACCCATATGACACGATCCCCGTGCAATTTTCTTCACACACGGTGCACATGGTACAAAAAAAAAGCAAAACGCAAAATTTCTGCATCCATGGCTTCAGGGCTGCAAAACTTCAGAAAAAACTGTGCACAAAAAAAATTCAGGATGACAGTTTTAAAGTCGAAGCTTCAAGCTTCAGATCCCAATTTTTTCTATTGAAATCCGTTCATTTTCGACGAAGTTACACCCTTTTGAAAATGGGTCTTTTTTACGACAAAATTCGAGTGATCCCTTAATTGTTGTGCGCAGTGTATATCGTGTACGTTATTATAACTTATAGAAGTTGTAATTTGAAATTTCTTATCAAATGTATACGAGTGATGATTATTATTTTTATTATTATTATTATTAGTATTATTACATTCATGAGTTAGGGAATTAACGGATAAAAGAACCATTTTTATGAGAGTATATAACTTAATATACCTATGTATACCGAATACATTCCGGACTTTGTCAATCGGTCAATTTCGACGTTTTTTATCATGTACAACAATATACGTGTACACGTTATATCAGACTTGTATATAAAACTTCGATAATCGCAGCTCTAAAACAAATTTATAATACAATAATATCGCGATAATGTTCGTTCGACACTTTTGATACGACATTTTGACAGATTAAATGTTTGCATTCAGTATGGGGTTAAATAAAGATAAGTGAACCTTCGACAATTCATTCCTCCTTTACTTCGTTCCACTTTTCACCAAAATAATTGAGACCGAAAAACGAATTAGGAGAATATAGGAGAAACAAAAACAAAAAAATTAATAAAGATTTTTCGTTCTCTTCCTTGCTATACATGCATATAGAGTTGTTAGAATATTTTCGTTGCGTTTAATTTATCAAGTTTCTCTAATTATAGGGTATACGGTTGGATAAATAGGTTTATAAAAAATCTAGCCGCATTTACCATCAATCAGATAAATTTCTTCTCCTCTTAACGGTTGGGCATTTATTTTATTTCGCAACCTTTGGTTACGTTAGGTCAGACACTAAGTTCAGCTTCGCCGTTCGCCGATGGACGACCTATACCGGTAACGTTTACCTCATTTTCTCGTTTTCTCACCGTTAACTGTTAACGACGGCTATAGGGTGGGGGGAAGTGAAAAATCGACCACGTAAACGAAAATATACCGTCACATCCTTTTCTTTTCGCCCTTACCACCGACCCAAATTACTTCAGATCTTCGCATATAGTCGGTCAGTTATCGCAAGGGTCTCATTCTCGTTCCCAATATTGACTTTTCTCTCCTTGTTTTTTGTTTTCTGTTTTCATTTTTCTTATTTTAACCAAAGTTCAGTTACGTCAGAAGAACTCAAAATTGCGCACGATATCATGGATATCACGATGTCGCGTTATCAAATTTTACAAGTTCCAAAAATGGCGGATTCAACATGACGTCGACTGAATTTGTAAAATTTGTTCACGCTCGTATATGTATACGGGACTTCGTATATTCTCCGGCTCTTTTGGGTCACGCTATAGGTATGCTTATACGAATTCGAGATAAAATTTCAACGGAATTTATGCTGCAATAGCT
Organism: Athalia cordata; assembly: GCA_963932425.1. Lineage (NCBI taxonomy): Eukaryota > Metazoa > Arthropoda > Insecta > Hymenoptera > Athaliidae > Athalia > Athalia cordata. The sequence continues at coordinate 20,911,108 of OZ010626.1, read as the reverse complement.
AACCAAATTTACAACTTTATACCATTGAATGGGTAGGAAATATATGGAAATTACTATGAAACGAATGAAACGTTTCGATGCAAAATAATCTCATGTACGTACGTACAGCTATCCATCACTATTTTATAGACAATGAAGAACCTGTATTATTGCCCGAGGATTAATTTCACTCGATTAATTCTCGAGGCGATGAAAATTAACTCGGATATGAGAAAACCGATTGTTTTATCCTTTTTTCTTTTGTTTTTCTTGAAAATTCACTCTTTTCGCATTTTGTCGGTATCAGTGTATTATAGGTATACATATACGTATACAAAGGTTGAGGGACGGGTGGAAGACGTAGGAAGGGTTTGCGATAAACAAATATACATGTTATATACATATATGTATATATATGTGTGGGAAATTGTTGCCTGCATTTCAAAACCCTGTGGGAATTCAGTTGCGGGTAAGGTTTACACAGAACTACCTTATACCTACTATACCGAGTTTATCCGCAACGTAGAATTCAGAATTCTGAGGTCTTGGTGCCCGTCCGTCCGTCCGTCCGTCCGTCCGTCCGTCCGTCCGTCTGTTTCTCTATGCTTGTCCGGACACCGCATTGGAACTTCCGGTCTAATTCTTGCTCGGATTACTCCTCTAACCGCCACAGGCAATTCCTGAAATGCAGAAATATGTTCATTACACGCATAGATACAAGGATACTCAAGTGTCACTCTCACATCTCCTTGCATACTCGTATCCCCCACCTTATTTAACCAGATCTACCATCTTATCGTTGCCAACATCGTTATTTCATGTATATAATACGTCATCGTTATTGTTCCCGTATAATCACACGTAAATTCAGTAATTCACACCACGCGATTATTCCAAATACATTTTTTCCATTCATCGCTTCGGTATTGGTCTGCATGCAACTGTATATCAGTTTTTGATTGCGTGAATCCTTTTATCCTTTTTTTCTTTTTTTTTCATTCTCTTCTATTTCTATCATCGTTACTATAGTCGATAAATTCGACATTTGATATCAAATTATCAAAATATTCAAATAGTATCGGATAACTTTCTGATCACGTGAAATGTGGTAATGATCATTAAAATAATATCAATAATAACGACAGTATAATCATGATAATAATGATAATGACGTTGATCGAATTTATTACTCAAACGATAATCTCTGCTCTACTTGACCGTCATACCTAATTTATTGTGCGTACGTTTTTTTTTCTCGTTTTTTTTTCTTTTTTTTATCAAACGAAAGATTAAAAATTATGTTTATCTCGCGATTGCGGACTGTCTGTTTCATTTTTATCATACAACTCGATAACATAAGTAGATCAATTATAAATTGACTCTTTTTTTTTTTTATTGAGCGAACGGAACCGTTTGGAAATTTTCTATTTCTTTCCCCTCATTTACCAAATGAAAAATGAAGAAGGGATAAAACAGCCCCCCAAAAAAACAAAAAAAAAAAAATCATCCCTTTAACGAACAACTCGGGATGAAAAAGGAAGTTTTTCACCTATATACACCCGACACTAACAACAACGAAAAAAATTGTAAAAAAAAAAACATTTAACTCGCATTTCTCGTAGTTTTTTTTATTTCTCATCCGATGCGGACTTTTCGTTTGTTTTTCTCTCCTTTTTTTTCTTATTTTATTTTTTCACATTCCTTCATTCCCTGTTTTTTTTTTTTTGCTCGAATACTTTACCATGTAGTCTTGCTGTTCTTATATATATTCCGCTGGAAGTTTTAGACCGTCCTTTTTTCGCACCCTTCAATTTAATTTCCAACTCTCTTCACTTAGCCCCTCATTTACCTGCCGGCTATTATGTGTCTACTGCAAGACTTTAATTTTCTTCTTTTTTTTTCGTCTTCGCTTTCTCTTTTATTTTCTTTTGTTTTTCAATTTTTTTTTGTTCTTTCCTCCTTTAACTGTCTTCTACCCCCTACTCTTTCCACCCAATTTTTCTCCCGGTTAGATCATCGACCGCTCTTTACTTTTTCTTTTTTTTTTCTCTCCTATCAATCGTCACTCGATCGTTATCACTACATCGGTCCGCCACCACCCCTCCCCCTCTCCCCTCATCCCTCCCATCTTTTTTCGAAAGCTCTTTTCTTCCGTTTAATCACGATAGTCTACGTTTGGCGGAAAAGAAAAAAAAACAAGAAATTCTCCTTATTTCAAAACATTATTTTCACCTCGATCGTTATATCTGCACTCCTTCTTTTTTTTTTTGTTCTTCTATTTTTTATATTTCGTTGCTGATGCCCCACATACGTTATATCAGGCACCATCTTGCCGTAATAGTTTCTACTTCCGGTTCTATTACCGCGTTTATACTATAGGTGCATAAGTGCTATATGTGTACGTATATAATATATATGTATATAAGTAACGCATTTTGCATACGGATTTTATTATGTATTGTACATGTATAATATAATGTATTAAAAATTCGATACGTAAACGCGTGCAACAAATTGCCCAATACCTATTTTATATTTCATACGACGATATTGACTTTGAAATAATAATACATCTTGAAGTAACATTATTATTATTATTATGATCATTATTTATTCATTTTTTTTTTCACCGTTACAGTAATAACTGCAGAATACTAATTTTTTCTATTCTAATTTGTTTTGTTTCAGGTGAGTAAAGGAAAAACAAATGGAATTCGATACCTATCATAGTATTTTTCGATAATTTTTCAACGAGGAAAAATTCGTGCTACAGGAACATTGTAAGGTATATACATACATAATACATACTTCTTTTTTTTTTCTTTCTACTCATATATATACCTCGTATATCGTGTGTTTGAAAAAATAGAATCCAAAAAAAAAAAAGAAAAGAAAATGTGTTTCTTACGTATACGTATGCGTGGAATTCGAAGGTACAGGTGAAAATTTCACTGCGAAGGCGATAGTATAAGGACTTTGTGCTCTCGATTTCTCCACCACCACCACCACCACCACCACCATCTTACGATGATCTTTTTCGATAGGGGTGACTGCTCTCGTGACGGGCG